>OU015696.1:0-10000000 GCA_907165295.1 Nomada fabriciana
AAGATTTCCCACACGATAAAAAAAGGGGGTTAGGAGCGAGGGGGTTGGGAGCCTACTTGACCCAGAAAACCACCTACAACGAGGGAATTAAGGTCCTACTTAACCAGCAACCACACTGTAGGGACGGGATTAACAGCTTACATGACCGGAAAAACCCTACAGCGAGAGGGTTAAGGGCCTTCTTGACAGGAGAAAACCCATACAGCGAAGGTGTTAGAGGCCTACCAGACCGAGAAAAACGCTATTGTTATTTATATTTCATTATTGTTAAACGCGTTTGCGCTCAAAGAATAATAAAGAGAACTTTGACGGAACAAGCACTGACTCTACCAACCGCATTGCGCGCGGTCCTCAAATTATGCAGCAAGAAAATCTGTACAAGTTAGTAAATGAGGGGAGAAGGTACAAATTAAAGTAATATACATGCGATTCTATTTGTCTCATTCTTATTTATTAATTGCTGCTTCCTTCTGATAGTACACATTAGCTATACTATATAATACACATTAGCTCGTACATAGTTCAATTAAGTAGGACGTATTAAACTGATTAACTGCGGCCAAAGCTGAAAATGAAAACTAAATTAAAAAATCAAGATTACAATGCACATTAGCTTATAGTTAGTTTAACTAAATAGGATGTATTAAAATTGTTGACTGTGGCGAAAGATAAAAATAAAACAATTTCGCAGAAGCAGGTCAATTGAACTCGACTATCAGGAAGTGTACAAACTGTAACTAAACAAGAATGCAAAGTACATTAAAATCTACCATTCAATCTACATAATTTAATTCTTCCTTGAAAACCAAGAATTGGTTAATAGATACTTCCAATCCTCGCTTTGTCGGTGTTGCCTAAAGCATCCGCTTCAGTGATGCACCGACTCTACTTCCGATAGCGAATATAAGAAAAAATATTGGCGTAAAATTATAGACTCTGTTCTTGTTTCGTCTTACAAGGAAGGTTAGGCAACCCGCAGATAGCGAAAATTATGAAACTTTGCATACAAGCACAGCATGTCATCCGGAATACAACCCTATATTCCAATCGTGCCATAACTCGGGTTTACTGGGGTGAATTCAGCCCTTAAAAAAAAAAAAAAAATGAGGATTTTCTTTTTCGTCATATATCTCAGGAACACTGAGAGATATCGGAAAAAAGTTTAAGTAAAACTTGCACCGTTTTATTGTATTTATTAAAATGCCTAAAAAATTTGTTGGAAAAATTCGTTCTTTTCGAGTTACCCCTCCCCCCACCCCCTCCGCCCTAAGAAAATATTGTTTACTATTCGTGCTGAAAAACCTCTGGGTATCCTCTTTTCATATCTCTAAATGACATATGTGTTAAATTTTTTTTTTAATAAACAAAACCATTATTTACGAATTTGAAGTCCATTTTTGGACTTTTCTTTAATGAACTGGCCTCACAACGCAATATTTAAATAGTTTACATTTATTTTAAGTTCATTTACATGAAAATTATTCATATTAAATTGAATTGTAACAGTATAACTGTTTTTAGTAATAAAATATGTATTTAAACATTTCCATTCTCTTTTTGTACATTTTTCCACATCGAAGGGTTGTATAAGTAACAAACGACAAAAGTAGTAAAAATCACGGTTGGTAATTACTACAAAAATGATATTGCTCGTAGAAATGATCGAAACAGAGGAACTCGCTACACCAGGCATATCGGCGAATAACAGCCGCTCCACAAACATTTCACTACAAATCGGTATCAGAATATAACGATAAGGGGAACACTGTGCAAACATAAATCTTCGAACAATGTCTTGTATTGTCAATAATATTGAAAACCTTGAAATATTAATAATAATATTAATATCCTGTAGATTTCTGTTACTATAGGAATGAAAAGGCTATTCCAAAGTGTAGTATTTGTGGCGCAGCGGCCTTTATGCGATGTGCGTGGTGTGGCGAGTACCTTTGTTTCGAACATTTCTACGAGCAATATCATTTTTGTAGTAATTACCAACCGTGATTTTTACTACTTTTGTCGTTTCTTACTTAGACAACCCTTCGATGTGGAAAAATGTACAAAAAGAGAATGGAAATGTTTAAATACATATTTTATTACAAAAAACAGTTATACTGTTACAATTCAATTTAATATGAATAATTTTCATGTAAATGAACTTAAAATAAATGTAAACTATTTAAATATTGCGTTGTGAGGCCAGTTCATTAAAGAAAAGTCCAAAAATGGACTTCAAATTCGTAAATAATGGTTTTGTATATTAAAAAAAAAATTTAACACATATGTCATTTAGAGATATGAAAAGAGGATACCCAGAGGTTTTTCAGCACGAATAGTAAACAATATTTTCTTAGGGCGGAGGGGGTGGGGGGAGGGGTAACTCGAAAAGAACGATTTTTCCAACAAATTTTTTAGGCATTTTAATAAACACAATAAAACGGTGCAAGTTTTACTTAAACTTTTTTCCGATATCTCTCAGTGTTCCTGAGATATATGACGAAAAAGAAAATCCTCATTTTTTTTAAGGGCTGAATTCACCCCTTAAACCCGAGTTATGGCACGATTGGAATATAGGGTTGTATTCCGGATGACATGCTGTGCTTGTATGCAAAGTTTCATAATTTTCGCTATCTGCGGGTTGCCTAACCTTCCTTGTTAGTATAGGTAGTGGATCGTGCAAAATCAAAATGGACGTATAATTCAAATGTTCGCATACATACTTCTTGCTTGGAATGAACTATTTCGTGCCAATGTAGGTACAAACTTTGGGGTTACTCGGATCCGTCTAATCGACTCTCCTCGTTCTCCTGTGACAAAGCGTAACAAAGAAATAAAGGAAGTGCACGAAAGTAACGATAATTGTGCTATAGTAAAGCAATAATTCGTCTCGAATTCTATGGCAAACGTGAGCATACGATTTGTAAACGTACAGGCACGCTTGCGACACAAGTGTATATCATACAACATTTATACATGCTATGAATAATAATGTAATCGAAATATATTAGTAGTATTCTACAATCCTACTTATTTCTAGAAGAAATTTGCGAAATCCATACCTGTCGACCGGATTATTTGGCACTTCGGCATGGCTAGCCGCCATTACGGTACACCGCATTCCCGCCAATTATTAAAGGTGGCAAGCGAAAGAGACGCCATTGAACCGAATCGAACTGAAATCAGAAATAACTGTGTAAAGAATCACCAATATCATAGTAATATTGCTCGAAACTGTAGAATATATTGGAGGACAATGGAATTCAGAGCTGAAAAACGTGTACGCATATGTTAGCGATAGCGTATTTTTAATGAAGGGAAAGGGACCGAGTAGCGAAGTGCTATGCATTTCAAAGAATGCTTGAAGGATTTATGATAGGGACTTACAAGGAAACATATTCGGGTGTCCGCCTCCGATTTTGATTAAACTTGGTGGACATATTAAGCTGGTGAAAAAAAAGGACACGTATTTTTTTATAGCAGCCCAATCGCAAGTTTAGGGGGTAAATTCACCCCTTGAAGTTTCAGCAGAAAAATGGTATCTCGAAAACTGTCACAGATATAAGAAAACTTCTTAAGGAAAAGTGTCATGGTTTTTTGGGGTAAAATAAATAGTGGTCACAGAGTTTGTAAAAAGTAATTTGTTTATAACAAACAAATTTATTGTTACATTATTTTCAGAGATACAACAATTTACATAATGACAAGAAAGAACCGAAATTTTATTCTGAATCCATTGCAATATAATATGATGGATTTGCCTCCTACAGTTTTCCAAAATTTTCATACAATACGCAGACCGCACGGGTCCGCCGGGCAGCGGCCGGACGAAGTGTACACGTATAGGCATACGGGCGGCTATTACTATGAGATACGCATTTATTAATCATAACAAGGCGATATAAAATCTGTAATAGTAATATTAATCACATTAGTATGCATTGCAGTATGATATTGTTGCTTGGAAATTAACATCCGTTAATAACAAAATTATTATAAAAATTAGAGATGTAATAGACATTAAATTCGAGAAAGCTACCAGTGTCTCTACTTTTATGTATATAATCGCTATCGGACGAAAATGATTTCGGCAAATTAAATAATTGATGTTGTTTCATTTCGAATGAATATGCAGTATTAATATTAATAGTATGGAGACTGTGAATTATTAATTTTTTTTTTTTTTTGATTTTGTATTTCCAATCAAATTCCGGCATGGTGCTTCACATCTTTCATCAGAACTTAAGGTTAAATAATCCAATTTACTTGGCAAAGGTGTACTAACGGGCCTACATTCATACATATTAAATTTGTCTAAGCCGGTTTTAATATAAGTACCTTGATCTAAGGTTATCTTATGATTGTCTCGTTTGACTCTTATTCCTAAGAAAAAACTAATTTCATTCAAATGTGTCATTTTAAATTTGTTCATTAAATAACTTTTAAAATTAACCATTGTCTTCATATTAGCAGTAGCAATCACAAGATCATCCACATAGTGTATATTTTCAGTTATATTTTCCTTATCTAAAACATAATGTACATCGATCGACGGATGAACATCGAAAACCTCTTTCTACAAGTCTTCCTTCAAAAAACTTCAAACCAACATCTTGCTGCTTTGTTCAATCCGTATATTGCTTTATTGAATTTACATACTTGATTGCTATTGCAACTCATTCCTCGAGAAACATACATATAAATTTCCTCCTTTAATTCGCCATTTAAGAATGCGGTCTTTACATCCATATGGTGTATCAGTAAATTAAACTGATTCGCAAAAGCAATTATAAATCTGAAACTCGAAATTCTTCCAACTGGCGCAAATGTTTCATTATAATCAGTTAAATATTCCTGACTAAAACCACGAGCAACAAGGCGTGCCTTGTATCTTGAAGGATTTCCGAGTTCATTATTCTTTGTCGTAAATATCCATTTACAGTCAACAATATTTCTATCTTTAGGTCTCTCTACTAAAGTTCAAGTTTGATTAATCAATAGAGAATTTAATTCATCATCAAGAGCTTGATCGCACTTAATTTTATCTTCGCTATTTTTAATATCATCAAATGTATTCGGAGTTTTATTGATAAATGATTGTGCACACATAAGAAGATCATATTGTGTGTTACTTTCTTTATACGAAATAGCAGGACGTTGCTTAATCCTATCACTCCTCCTAAGTTCTGAATTCTCTTGTATTCTACTCTTATCTTTTTAAAATGAAGACTCATTATGCATATCTGTTTCTACTACAGATTTATTAGGTTTATCTCCTAATTTGACTTCCCTTACTTTTGTACTCGATTTCAATATATCTGATTTATCATTATCAGATTTACTACACGTTTCACTTATATCTACTGATTTTGACCCTATGTCAGATGCACCAGTTTTAACATGAGTGTTTTCGTCGACCATACTTTCAGGTCTCATAATTGGTCTCATAATTCATTTCATCTACAATTACATCTCTAACTGTAATAAATTTCCCTTTTTTCCACATCCCATACTTTATAACCATTCGATTCATAGCCCATTAAAATTCCTTTCCATGACTTATCATCGAATTTTGTTTTTCTGATTTGATTATGTACATAAACAGAATAATTCTTAAAAACTTCAATTTAGGCTTCTTGTCGTGCCATAATTCAAATGGTGTTTTAATTCCTCCCAAAGCTCTAGTTGGGGTTAAATTAATTAAATAGGTAGCAGTAAGCACTACTTTAACCCAAAAACACCTTATCGAAACTAGCACCACTTATCATCGTGCGCGCTTCTTCGGTTACTGTTCTAACCATGCGTTCTGAAACGCCATTCAATTGTGGGGTACGTCGAACAGTTAAATGAAAATCTTATACCTTTTTGCACACAATAGTCTTTCATCTCATTTGATAAGTATTCTCTACCATTGTCACAATATAAATTGGCAATTTTCAAATTAAAATGTGCCTCGCTTTTTGCAATAAAATCTGTAAAAACAGAAAAAACATCTAATTTATAAGTGATTAAATATGTGACACAATAATGAGTACATTCATCTATAAATAATACAAAATAATTGTATCATTTATGGTTCTTGGAGTGATAGGCCCGAAAACATCTGAATGTACAATAAACAATGGTCGTTTTATATGACTTTTGTCTTTACCCTTGTGAAACGGTAGCCGTGCTTGTTTGCTTTTTGTACAAGCTTCGCATAAATTATCTGTCGGTATAACTTTATTAATATACTCTATATCCTCGACCATTTGTTTATCTTGCAATTCAATAAATTTCCTTTTTCCAATGTGGCCTAGCCGTTTGTGCCACAGTTCATAATTATTAACTACTAAGCTATGTGCTTGTGAATTATAAGTATTTATTTTTCCACTATCTATAAAATCGATAGCTATTAAATTGTCTAAGGACTTACCATACATCACCATTTTACCGTTTTTTGTCATTTTCACCCCATCCTCTTTGAACACGATGCACAACCCTGCCTGTTGCATTCTTCGTACAGACAAAAGGTTGTACGGAGCATCTGGACAGTAAAGGACGTCTTCCAGAACACCCTCGATGCCCATATTGCTGGTCACATGAATTTGTCCTTTTTTGGTAGCCGTAATAAATGTCCCGTTCTTTGCAACCATTATCTTGACGGGTGGTTGCAGCTCGACGGAAGTTGAAAACACTTCAGCCGTTTTCACAATATGGTCCGAGGCTCCCGAGTCAAGCAAGAAGGTTAATTTTTCGGGCACTCCAGGTCGATGGTTCCCAGCCATAAACGCAAAGCCAGATGTATTTTCATTTGACCCGCTTGGGTCAGAAACATTGGCCGTTTGAACAATTCTATTCTTCTCCTCCTGATACTGAAGGCTTTTTTTATTGAAAAAACAATCTCTAATTTTATGTCCTCTCCTTCCACAATGATGACATTTAATTACTGGCGAACTTTTATTATTATTTTTAAATTTATATTGCTCTTTTCCAAATCTATTATAACTCTTTTTAAATGTTTTCCGCACTTCATTACTATTGCTTTTAAATTGTTGTACATGGAGCACTTTCGTGCTTGTAAAATTATCTACTCCCCTTAATTTTATTTCGTGATCCAGTAGCCTAATTTTCACAAAAGCTACGGTTAAATTATCTTCTGACAAGGTCTCAATCGCCGTTATCACTCCGTCGTATGATGCTGGAAGAGTCAACAGCAAATGTGCAACCTTGTCATTCTCTTCTAATTTTGCCCCCGCGGCCGATAATTCCGTAATTAAATCATCAAATACAGTAAAATGTTTTATCAAAGGTATATCCCCTTGCAATTTATAAATTGAATAATTTTTTCCGGAGTGCTAGTTGGGTGGCTAGACTTTTTCTTTCATATATTAAATCTAATTTTTTTAACACTTCCCTTGCCGTGCTTCCAGTTTGTACAAAACCTAAGAATGAGTCCGATAAGCACTCAATTATTACATTCTTGGCAACCTTTTCTGCTTTAAACCACTCTGGAGTTAACTTGTCAGGAATGTCATCATTTATAACATAAATGACCTCAAGTTCACTCATTAAAGCACTAATTCGCATTTTCCAAACACTATACTTACCGCCATCAAAAGGCTTAATGTTTCTTTTTACTTTAATATTTTCCATTGTTTTATTTTTTTATATTTAGACAAACTGAAACAACTTAGTAACCCTTCTAAATATAGTTTTATAAACACTGCACACAGTTTTCACAATCAAATAAAATATACAGTTATTAAACGTACACTGGGCCCATAACCTATTGGATATGGTGTGTTCAATGAAATAACTATTATATTTTATTAAAGACGTTTATATAGAAGAGCTCTGAAGGAATGTCCTTTCACTATGAAATACTCTTAAGAAGTGAACGCAAAACACCCAGAAGAACTGGGGTCCACTTATCTGCGCATTAAAGCCTCTTCTCGATACTCTTCGCACCAATTTTCTCTTTAAGCGAAACACTAAACGCGGAAGATTCAGCCATGGTCTTTAGCTGACGATGATGTGCCACTCTCCAGGGTGGCTCAGGAACAGGCTTCCAATTGGAAGCAATTGGGGACTGGTATTCGTAACTCCCGATACAATCATTTCGCAACACTATGAATTAAGGTTGATAGAAAGCAAACAATAAATTATTACTAATATCAAAAAGCAATGTAATTGAAGATCCTCTGAAAAGTTAGCTGAAGGCTCAAGACGCGAAAATAATTTCCGCAACACTAGAAACATTCTCATATGTAAAATATGTTATAAAATACTACAATTCAACTAGCAATAAGAACAGCAAAATTGCAAGAACAATCGCGACATCATTGCGCAACGCTAACTCAATCGCGATTTTAGTGTGCCCGCAACTCTAATTAAAAACCGCGAGTAACTTCGCAACTCCAATAATACGCGAGACTCGTTTTCTTTTTCACGATTCTACTTGCAAAACCGCGTGGCATTTGACGAAACTCTAACTCAATCCGTTTTCAAGTTTTTCGCAACTCTAAAGCAACGCGATATTTGTGGGAGGGCTGTATCGTTGGGCCGGAATGAACGTCGGCCAAGTACAAGTAAAAATTCTACAAATGAAAATGCAAGCACAGTGACAAAGTAGTAACAAAGAATGATTCCCCATTCTTAAAAAGAATGGGGAGCCATTAGTAGTTGCCCTCTTGAGCGACAGTTTGTCGGGCCTCTTCGGCATATAGCCTCTTCTTTTCGTCGGGCCGAAGGGCCAGCTGAAACTTAAACTAGGCTCGAAGCTCTAATCGAAAACCAAAGAAAAACTTATAAATGTCATGTTGGATATTTACTAATGATATCTTGATGTAGCAAAATTGCCCCAATGTTCTTAGAAATGTTTTACTAACAGAGATAGTAAGAGAACCAGATGGGCCTGGACTTTGAGAGTCAAAACGGCCTGGTTGTAACATGAGACAATGCGCATTCGTAGGTATAAGTGGACCCCAGTTCTTCTGGGTGTTTTGCGTTCACTTCTTAAGAGTATTTCATGGTGAAAGGTCATTCCTTCAGAGCTCTTCCGAATAAACGTCTTTAGTAAAATATAATAGTTATTTCATTTAACACACCATATCCAATAGGTTATGGGCCCAGTGTACGTTTAATAACTATATTTTATTTGCTTGTGAACACTGTGTGCAGTGTTTATAGAACTATATTTATATGTATTATTCAGTTGTTTTAGTGTCTAAATAAAAAAAATAAAAACAATGGAAAATATAAAAGTCAAAAGAAACATTAAGCCTTTTGATGATGATAAGTACAGTGTTTCGAAAATGCGAATTAGTGCTTTAATGAGTGAACTTGAGGTCATTTATGATATAAAAATGATGACATTCCCGACATGTTAACTCCAGAGTGGCTTAAAGCAGAAAGGGTTGCCAAGAACGTGACAGTTGAATGCTTATCGGACTCATCCTTAGGTATTGTACAAGATGGAAGCACGGCTAGGGAAGTGCTAAAATGTTTAGATTTAATATATGAAAGAAAAAGTCTAGCCACCCAACTAGCACTCCGAAAAAAATTATTGAGTTTGCAATTGCTAGGGGATATACCGTTGATAAAACATTTTACTGTCTTTGATGATTTAATTACGGAATTATCGGCCGCGGGTGCAAAACTAGAGGACACTGATACGGTTTCTCATTTGTTATTAACTCTTCCTGCATCTTACGATGGAGTAATAACCGCCATTGAAACCTTATCGGAAGATAATTTAACTGTCGCGTTTGTGAAAATAAGATTGCTTGATCACGGAATAAAATTAAGGGCAGTGGATAATTTTACTCATGCGAAAGTGCTCCATGTACAACAATTTAAAAGCAATAGTACTAAAGTGAGAAAAACATTTAAGGAAATTAATAAGTTTGAAAACTCTCAGTATAAGTTTAATAAAAATTATAAAAGAAATGGAGCAATAGTAAAATGTCATCATTGCGGAAGGATGGGGCACAAAATTTGAGACTGTTTTTTTAATAAGAGAAATTCTCAGTGTACTGGAAATGGGAAAAGGACTGTGCAGACAGGTGAAATTTCGGAACCGACCGGATCAGCGGTAACACATCTGGCTTCACATTTGTGGCTGGGAACCGTCAACTTGGAGCTGCAGAAAAAAATAACTTTTGTCTTGGACTCGGGAGCCTCTGACCATGTCGTGAAGGAGGACAAATGGTTTTCAAATTTCACCGAGCTGAAACCACCCATAAAGATAATGGTAGCGAAGAATGAGACTTTCATCACGGCAACCAAAAACGGGCAAATTCAAGTGACTAGTAATGTGGACATCGAGGGTGTCCTGGAAGACGTTCTTTACTGTCCAGATGCCCCGTACAATCTTTTGTCTGTACGAAGAATGCAACAGGCAGGGTTGTGCATCGTGTTCAAAGAGGATGCGGTGAAAATCACAAAAAACGGTAAAATGGTGATGTATGGTAAGTCCTTAGACAATTTAATAGCTATCGATTTTATAGATAGTGGAAAAATAAATACTTATAATTCACAAGCACATAACTTAGTAGTTAATAATTATGAACTGTGGCACAAACGGCTAGGCCACATTGGAAAAAGGAAATTTATTGAATTGCAAGATAAACAAATGGTCGAGGATATAGAGTATATTAATAAAGTTATACCGACAGATAATTTATGTGAAGCTTGTACAAAAAGCAAACAAGCACGGCTACCGTTTCACAAGGGTAAAGACAAAAGTCATATAAAACGACCATTGTTTATTGTACATTCAGATGTTTGCGGGCCTATCACTCCAAGTACCATAAATGATACAATTATTTTGTATTATTTATAGATGAATGTACTCATTATTGTGTCACATATTTAATCACTTATAAATTAGATGTTTTTTCTGTTTTTACAGATTTTATTGCAAAAAGCGAGGCACATTTTAATTTGAAAATTGCCAATTTATATTGTGACAATGGTAGAGAATACTTATCAAATGAGATGAAAGACTATTGTGTGCAAAAAGGTATAAGATTTTCATTTAACTGTTCGACGTACCCCACAATTGAATGGCGTTTCAGAACGCATGGTTAGAACAGTAACCGAAGAAGCACGCACGATGATAAGTGGTGCTAGTTTCGATAAGGTGTTTTTGGGTTAAAGTAGTGCTTACTGCTACCTATTTAATTAATTTAACCCCAACTAGAGCTTTGGGAGGAAATAAAACACCATTTGAATTATGGCACGACAAGAAGCCTAAATTGAAGTTTTTAAGAATTATTGGTTCTTCTGTTTATGTACATAATCAAATCAGAAAAACAAAATTCGATGATAAGTCATGGAAAGAAATTTTAATGGGCTATGAATCGAATGGTTATAAAGTATGGGATGTGGAAAAAAAGGGAAATTTATTACAGTTAGATTTGTAATTGTAGATGAAATGAATTATGAGACCAATTATGAGACCTGAAAGTATGGTCGACGAAAACACTCATGTTAAAACTGGTGCATCTGACATAGGGTCAAAATCAGTAGAAATAAGTGAAACGTGTAGTAAATCTGATAATGATAAATCAGATATATTGAAATCGAGTACAAAAGTAAGGGAAGTCAAATTAGGAGATAAACCTAATAAATCTATAGTAGAAATAGATATGCATAATGAGTCTTCATTTTAAAAAGATAAGAGTAGAATACAAGAGAATTCAGAACTTAGGAGGAGTGATAGGATTAAGCAACGTCCTGCTATTTCGTATAAAGAAAGTAACACACAATATGATCTTCTTATGTGTGCACAATCATTTATCAATAAAACTCCGAATACATTTGATGATATTAAAAATAGCGAAGATAAAATTAAGTGCGATCAAGCTCTTGATGATGAATTAAATTCTCTATTGATTAATCAAACTTGAACTTTAGTAGAGAGATCTAAAGATAGAAATATTGTTGACTGTAAATGGATATTTACGATAAAGAATAATGAACTCGGAAATCCTTCAAGATACAAGGCACGTCTTGTTGCTCGTGGTTTTAGTCAGGAATATTTAACTGATTATAATGAAACATTTGCGCCAGTTGCAAGAATTTCGAGTTTCAGATTTATAATTGCTTTTGCGAATCAGTTTAATTTACTGATACACCATATGGACGTAAAGACCGCATTCTTAAATGGTGAATTAAAGGAGGAAATTTATATGTATGTTTCTCCAGGAATGAGTTGCAATAGTGTTGCGAATTGTCTTGGTAAATTTAGGATTTTTGGGTTCGTGCGCCCGTGGAGCGCTTATGCGCTCTGCTCGTGGTAGAAAGTTAATAAAGAATAGTAAGAAATGAACTGACAACTATTAAACTTGCAATTAAAACTTTATATGAATAAACGAATAAAACAATGAACGAATTAACAATTAATAACTTAATTAGATTTAAAACTGAATGTACGTGCTATCACCTTTGTAGCTTATGATAGAATGAATGCTCAGAAGCTAACTTTCAATTCTTAAAACTAAAACATTTAACAACATCGCTTTTCGCCAATTAGAATTAACGTTAGTTTAACAATTATATTAAAACTACTCCAATTGGCTATTATTTTGCTAATCGATAAATAATAACTTGTTTCTGTCATAGCAACGATATTACTGACAGATAATCAATTAATTTCGAGCATTTAACGCCAAAGCAATGCAATTGGTGGCATTTAATCGATTAAACAAATTACTTCAGCCTTGCTTTGACTTTACATTATTATATTTAAAATTCCGCGCGTGTTGATTCGCGCCACGCTCGGTAGAGGGAGATGGCAGGAGATGGAGGGTAGACGCAACAATAGCAATCAAGTACGTAAATTCAATAAAGCAATATACGGATTGAACAAAGCAGCAAGATGTTGGTTTGAAGTTTTTTGAAGGAAGTCTTGTAGAAAGAGGTTTTCGATGTTCATCCGTCGATCGATGTACATTATGTTTTAGATAAGGAAAATATAACTGAAAATATACACTATATGTGGATGATCTTGTGATTGCTACTGCTAATATGAAGACAATGGTTAATTTATTGTTGGCGACTGCCAACAATAAATCATTTCATGGCTTATAAATTAAAAAGTATCATCGTGCTCAACCACCGTTTCTCACCCAAGTAGCACCTGGGCACGTGAGTGGGATCCGGGCGGTGAACACGGAAAGGGTTAAACCTGGAAATCCTCGTCTAAAAAGATGATAAAGACATACTGATTTTCGAACGGGTTAAATATATGTATGTATATATACCAGATCAATATATGATTTTATTTAATTGAAGAGAAAATTAAATGACTCTACTTTATTCGAAGAATTATTCAATGACTCTAATATTAAATTGAAACATCCTCGGGTGATTCCGTCATCAAAGCATAGCTTCTAAAACACACGGTTGGCTTTAAAGTAGATTGCTTTGATTTCGAGATCTACCCGTTCGCGTATTGTATTCTTGTACATTCAGGTTTGATGCATATCTTGGACGGAAAAAGTGAAATTATTGATATCTCTAAACGCTAAAGACTAATAAGGATATCGAATAATAAAATTATTCAATAGTTCCAACAAATTGACAAGGTAAGTAAATACCTTTGCTTCATATTGAATCAAATTAGAAAGAAGAGGAACTCTTACTAACAGCAATAATTATGCATTTTATTATAACTGTGCAGTAATTGCAATTGACAAGTAAACAAAGTCGAAGGGTATTCGACTTCTCCACTACAAACTAATGCACGTATAATACTTGGACGTTACAAAAAAACCAGAATCGTTGAAAACTCGTTACGAAAACTCGAACCTATGAATCGTTTCATGGGTATGCAATTAAATACTCTATTATAAAAAGATATATAGTGATATATTTTATACTAAATATGATCTCTTTTAAAATTATCAAACTATTTAAAAACGCGTTGTACAAGAAGACCTATCCTCATATAATATAAAACAGTAAAGAAGTTACTACTCATGAGTATATTTCCATATACCCATGGTCACAGTGCTTGCCAGAAAAATCTACGTAATTACAACCAGTCACTCGTGTCGGTTCGGACCTTTCGTCCTGCGACATGATTGAGTGACCAGAGGGACGTTAAAGCAAGCCACTCACCAGTTGCAGACTCACCAGGGCTGCGGTCAAACTCGTCGCCATCGAAGCCATGGAAGCTGCTGAAACATTCAAAAAGAGCAAACATCAAAATCTTTGTATTTTCAGTACTTTTGAAATATGTTGGTTATCAATGATTATTGCAATAAAAAGATTAAAGAAATAAGGAACTACTTACCCTTCCAGTTGATGGATGAAAGCCCGAACTCGCCGAACAGGACACTGACTCTAATGGAACACTTATGATTGCAAACAAACTGATTCTAATCTCACGAGAGTATTGTTTTGGACCAAACACTGACTCTAATTTCCCGTATCTTTACTGTTATTTATATTTAATTATTGTTAAACGCGTTTGCGCTCAAAGAATAATAAAGAGAACTTTGACGGAACAAGCACTGACTCTACCAACCGCTTTGCGCGCGGTCATCAAATTATGCTGCAAGAAAATCTGTACAAGTTAGTAAATGAGGGGAGAACGTACAAATTAAAGTAATATACATGCGATTTTATTTGTCTCTTTCTTATTTCTGTATGTCTGTTGAGGAATTACTGCTTTTGTTTTTTAATAAAGTACTAGTGTATTATTAATTGCAGCATCCTTCTGATAGTACACATTAGCTATATAATACACATTAGTCAGTGTCGCCTAAAGCATCCGCTTCAGTGACGCAGCGACTCTACTTCCGATAGCGAATATAAGAAGAAAAGAAATTTGGCAGAGAAAGTGACAATGTTTGGTTATATTGGCGTAAAATTATAGACTCTGTTCTTGTTTTGTCTTAGTATAGGTAGCGGATCGTGCAAAATCAAAATGGACGTATAATTAAAATGTTCGCATACATACTTGTTGGTTGGAATGAACTATTTCGTGCCAATGTAGGTATAAACTTTGGGGTTACTGGGATCCGTCTAATCCACTCTCCTCGTTCTCCTGTGACAAAGCGTAACAAAGAAATAAAGGAAGTGCACGAAAGTAACGATAATTGTGCTATAGTAAAGCAATAATTCGTCTCGAATTCTATGGCAAACGTGAGCATACGATTTGTAAACGTACAGGCACGCTTGCGACACAAGTGTATATCATACAACATTTATACATGGTACGAATAATAATGTAATCGAAATATATTAGTAGTATTCTACAATCCTACTTATTTCTAGAAGAAATTTGCGAAATTCTTACCTGTCGACCATATTATTTGGCACTTCGGCATGGCTTGCCGCCATTACGGTACAGCGCGTTCCCGCCCAATTATTAATGGTAGCAAGCGAAAGGGACGCCATTGAACCGAATCGAACTGAAATCAGAAATAAATGTGTTAAGAATCACCAATATTATAGTAATATTGCTGGAAACTGTAGAATACATTGGAAGACAGTGGAATTCAGAGTTGAAATATGTATACGCATACGTAAAAGATAATACGTATGAATATGCATACACGAGTCGATTCGGAAATGCATGGCGTCTGATTCCATTTACTGCAAAATATTTCCTTAATTTCTTGAAAAATATGAATTTATATTATCAAAAAAACTACAGAAAACTTAGGAGGCGGGGAAGGGAATCGAATTTATATAACTTTTTTGCCTCTAGGAATATATTAGGCTATGCGACGTACCTTAATTCGACGGACACTCCGAACACGTCTAATCACTACCAGATCCGTTGGGCGAATGAGGGACACTTCCTACAAACATTGCACTAATTGGCGGCTGCGCGCGTTGCTATGAGCGTGGTTTGGGGGGGGGGGGAATGTAGGTGATCTGATGTTTTTTGAATATCGAGTCGAACTGTGAGTATCTTTCACATCGTAACTCGCTGACACTGAGTCCCCAACCATCGGTCCTTCGGGCCGAGAACGGAAAAGGGAATGAAGGTAATAGAGGCGAAATGAATTAGAAGAAAAGTAACGAGAGTGATTGCTCCCGGCAGAGAGCAAAAAAGGGAGTGAAGCAGAAAACGGAGTGAAGCAAAAAGGGGAATGAAGCGAAAAAGGGAATGAGAAGGGAAAGTGCAATGCGCAGTCAATTCGCTCGAATTATTTTCCGCATAATTATCAAACGTCTCTTAAACGTTTAATAATTATACGATAAATAATTGATTGCCCGGGTCTCACCACGTGGAGGTTACTGCGCATGGAGACCCACCCTAGCCACGGCCCTTCCACCCTCCAATTATGCGAAAATTAATTCTAATATAGTTTTTGAAAAAGAAAAGTCTCCTATTATTGTCGATTTGTAGAACGATCACTAATTGATCGTAGTACAAGTAAGACAACAACAGGAGTATTTGGAAATGCGCGACCGAAAGCTAAATTGAATATCCGAGGGAAACCTGAAAGAAAATTTGCCAGAGAATTCACCTTCTGAAATAAAACTTTCCAAAAAATATGACCTATGATCTTAAAAACTAGACAACGAAATATTATTACAGCAGTGTACACTGCTGCCTTTAAAACCAAGACATAATGTAAAGAAAATCATCCCTTCTTAAATGCTAGATTAGATTCAAATGCATCCTGCCTGACTAAAGATCTAACTTAGAACTACAATCATCCTACCTACCTAATATAATATCTAAGAGTTTCAATTAAAGGAACAATTTCAATACTATCCTACCTACATAGGAATCTAACAGATACTTTATCATAGTCATGTAGGTATAAGTATGCATATATTTAATTCTCCCTCAAATTAGACCATATTAATTTCGTGGTCCATGCCTAGAACAGACAAGTGGCAAGTGGGCAGGGGCAGGGGCAGGGGTAGGGGCAGGGTGAGAGTGTGGTTATATTATCAATAGTTTGAGCAATCCTCTTCTTTAGCTGAGTCCTTTCAATCCTTCTGAAACAAAGACAAACTGGCAGTAATTAGTAAACCATTATAAAAATCTTAAACTCACACATGGGCTCGACGAGGCTGCCTCTTTATACTTTCCACTCGTGCCTCGGATACCGTGAATCTGTAACAATCTCAAGCATTGGATTAGTAACGTCCACTCATGGAATGAAGCAAGCAGGGGGAATGGGATGGGAACGCGAGTAACGAAAGTGACTGCTACCGAGCAGTCTGCGAGCCCTCTGCCCAGAGTCCGGACAGTAAAAGGACTTAGAATGTACACCAGTTACGATACCGAGCCACAGAAATCATTGAGGAACGGAAGCAAGACCGCAACCACGATTCCAGATTATGTCCCATATACCTTCTGCCACCCCAAGGTGTGCTTGGCGTGGTCTAACTCGCAGGAATTTCCTACTAGGCGGGTCACCTGTCCGGAACGCAATCACAGCTCACACACCGCTCACGATGATACTGCAGCCCGGAAATGCAAGAACCGCGACCATGATCCCAGATTTAGGGCGAAAACCAACAACCGTTAGAGACGTAGTCTAACAGCGGGCCTCGGATCCTTCCTCCAGAACCACAATCACGCCCCCACACATCGTAACTCGCTGAAACTGAGTCCCTAACCATCGGTCCTCCGGGCCGAGTACGGAAAAGGGAATGAAGCTAATAGTGGTGAATTGAATAAGAAGAAAAGTTCGAGAGTGACTGCTACCGAGCAGTCCGCGAGCTCTCTGCCCAGAGTCCGGACAGTAAAAGGACTTAGAATGTACACCAGTTACGATACCGAGCCACAGAAATCATTGAGGAACGGAAGCAAGACCGCAACCACGATTCCAGATTATGTCCCATATACCTTCTGCCACCCCAAGGTGTGCTTGGCGTGGTCTAACTCGCAGGAATTTCCTACTAGGCGGGTCACCTGTCCGGAACGCAATCACAGCTCACACACCGCTCACGATGATACTGCAGCCCGGAAATGCAAGAACCGCGACCATGATCCCAGATTTAGGGCGAAAACCAACAACCGTTAGAGACGTAGTCTAACAGCGGGCCTCGGATCCTTCCTCCAGAACCACAATCACGCCCCCACACATCGTAACTCGCTGAAACTGAGTCCCTAACCATCGGTCCTCCGGGCCGAGTACGGAAAAGGGAATGAAGCTAATAGTAGTGAAATAAATTAGAAGAAAAGAAACGAGCGTCATTGATCCCGGCAGAGAATTAAAAAGGAATAAAGCAAAGAAGAGAATGAAGCGAAAAGGGGAATGTGCGGGGAAAGTGCAATGCGCAGTCAATTCGCTCGAATTATTTTCCACATAATTATCAAACGTCTGTTAAACGTTTAATAATTATACGATAAATAATTGATTGCCCAGGTCTCACCACGTGGAGGTTACTGCGCCTGGAGACCCACCCTAGCCACGGCCCTTCCACCCTCCAATTACGCGAAAACTAATTCTAATATAGTTTTTGAAAAAGAAAAACCTCCTATTCTTGTCAATTTGTAGAACGATCATTAATTGATCGTAGTACAAGTAAAACAACAAGAGGAGTACTTGGAAAATTCGCGACCGAAAGCTAACTTGAATATCTGAAGGAAACCTGAAAGAAAATCTGCAAGACAATTCAATTTCCTGAAACAAAACTTTCTTAAAAATATATACTGCAATAAAATAAATATATCTTCCAAATAAATATATCCTACGGTCTTAAAAAGTAGACAACGAAATATTATTACAGCAGTGTACACTGCTGTCTTAAAAACTAAGACATAGCATAAAAATAAATCCTACATTCTTAAATACTAGAGTAGATTCGAATACGACCTGCCTGTCTAAAGATCTAACTTAGAACTAGAATCACCCTACCTAATATAATATCTAAGAGTTCAATTAAAACAACAATTTCAATAATATCTAACAGATACTTTATCATACTCATATAGGTATAAGCACGCATATACTTAATATGGACTAATTGAAGAGGAATTACTTTCGTTGTCCATGGTGTCCTAGAACAGAGTGAATGAATATTTAGTTTCATGAACCCTTGCTAATTAAATGTCTAATAATTGCATTTTGTGTAAAACATGCCTTTATAAAATGACAGGGGCTGGGGCAGGGGCAGGGTGGGAGTGTGATCACATTTTAAATATTTTTAGCAATCCTCTTCTCTAGCGGGTTCTTTGCAATGCTTCTGAAACAATGACAAACCGACAGTAATTAGTAAAGTATTTCAAAAATCTTGAACTTACAAGTGGGATGGACGAGGCTGGCTCTTTATAGCTTCCAGTCTTGTCTCTGATAAGTGAATCTGTAACAATATCGTGCATTGAATTAGTAAAGTCCATAGGCTGGACACTCAAGTGGAATGGCTCAAGGAGGGGTAAAGTGGTTGAGGAGGCGAGCAACGAAAGTGACTGCTACCGAGCAGTCCGCGAGCCCTCTGCCCAGAGTCCGGACAGTAAAAGGACTTAGAATGTACACCAGTTACGATACCGAGCCACAGAAATCATTGAGGAACGGAAGCAAGACCGCAACCACGATTCCAGATTATGTCCCATATACCTTCTGCCACCCCAAGGTGTGCTTGGCGTGGTCTAACTCGCAGGAATTTCCTACTAGGCGGGTCACCTGTCCGGAACGCAATCACAGCTCACACACCGCTCACGATGATACTGCAGCCCGGAAATGCAAGAACCGCGACCATGATCCCAGATTTAGGGCGAAAACCAACAACCGTTAGAGACGTAGTCTAACAGCGGGCCTCGGATCCTTCCTCCAGAACCACAATCACGCCCCCACACATCGTAACTCGCTGAAACTGAGTCCCTAACCATCGGTCCTCCGGGCCGAGTACGGAAAAGGGAATGAAGCTAATAGTGGTGAATTGAATAAGAAGAAAAGTTCGAGAGTGACTGCTACCGAGCAGTCCGCGAGCTCTCTGCCCAGAGTCCGGACAGTAAAAGGACTTAGAATGTACACCAGTTACGATACCGAGCCACAGAAATCATTGAGGAACGGAAGCAAGACCGCAACCACGATTCCAGATTATGTCCCATATACCTTCTGCCACCCCAAGGTGTACTTGGCGTGGTCTAACTCGCAGGAATTTCCTACTAGGCGGGTCACCTGTCCGGAACGCAATCACAGCTCACACACCGCTCACGATGATACTGCAGCCCGGAAATGCAAGAACCGCGACCATGATCCCAGATTTAGGGCGAAAACCAACAACCGTTAGAGACGTAGTCTAACAGCGGGCCTCGGATCCTTCCTCCAGAACCACAATCACGCCCCCACACATCGTAACTCGCTGAAACTGAGTCCCTAACCATCGGTCCTCCGGGCCGAGTACGGAAAAGGGAATGAAGCTAATAGTAGTGAAATAAATTAGAAGAAAAGAAACGAGCGTCATTGATCCCGGCAGAGAATTAAAAAGGAATAAAGCAAAGAAGAGAATGAAGCGAAAAGGGGAATGTGCGGGGAAAGTGCAATGCGCAGTCAATTCGCTCGAATTATTTTCCACATAATTATCAAACGTCTGTTAAACGTTTAATAATTATACGATAAATAATTGATTGCCCAGGTCTCACCACGTGGAGGTTACTGCGCCTGGAGACCCACCCTAGCCACGGCCCTTCCACCCTCCAATTACGCGAAAACTAATTCTAATATAGTTTTTGAAAAAGAAAAACTTCCTATTCTTGTCAATTTGTAGAACGATCATTAATTGATCGTAGTACAAGTAAAACAACAAGAGGAGTACTTGGAAAATTCGCGACCGAAAGCTAACTTGAATATCTGAAGGAAACCTGAAAGAAAATCTGCAAGACAATTCAATTTCCTGAAACAAAACTTTCTTAAAAATATATACTGCAATAAAATAAATATATCTTCCAAATAAATATATCCTACGGTCTTAAAAAGTAGACAACGAAATATTATTACAGCAGTGTACACTGCTGTCTTAAATACTAAGACATAGCATAAAAATAAATCCTACATTCTTAAATACTAGAGTAGATTCGAATACGACCTGCCTGTCTAAAGATCTAACTTAGAACTAGAATCACCCCTACCTAATATAATATCTAAGAGTTCAATTAAAACAACAATTTCAATAATATCTAACAGATACTTTATCATACTCATATAGGTATAAGCACGCATATACTTAATATGGACTAATTGAAGAGGAATTACTTTCGTTGTCCATGGTGTCCTAGAACAGAGTGAATGAATATTTAGTTTCATGAACCCTTGCTAATTAAATGTCTAATAATTGCATTTTGTGTAAAACATGCCTTTATAAAATGACAGGGGCTGGGGCAGGGGCAGGGTGGGAGTGTGATCACATTTTAAATATTTTTAGCAATCCTCTTCTCTAGCGGGTTCTTTGCAATGCTTCTGAAACAATGACAAACCGACAGTAATTAGTAAAGTATTTCAAAAATCTTGAACTTACAAGTGGGATGGACGAGGCTGGCTCTTTATAGCTTCCAGTCTTGTCTCTGATAAGTGAATCTGTAACAATATCGTGCATTGAATTAGTAAAGTCCATAGGCTGGACACTCAAGTGGAATGGCTCAAGGAGGGGTAAAGTGGTTGAGGAGGCGAGCAACGAAAGTGACTGCTACCGAGCAGTCCGCGAGCCCTCTGCCCAGAGTCCGGACAGTAAAAGGACTTAGAATGTACACCAGTTACGATACCGAGCCACAGAAATCATTGAGGAACGGAAGCAAGACCGCAACCACGATTCCAGATTATGTCCCATATACCTTCTGCCACCCCAAGGTGTGCTTGGCGTGGTCTAACTCGCAGGAATTTCCTACTAGGCGGGTCACCTGTCCGGAACGCAATCACAGCTCACACACCGCTCACGATGATACTGCAGCCCGGAAATGCAAGAACCGCGACCATGATCCCAGATTTAGGGCGAAAACCAACAACCGTTAGAGACGTAGTCTAACAGCGGGCCTCGGATCCTTCCTCCAGAACCACAATCACGCCCCCACACATCGTAACTCGCTGAAACTGAGTCCCTAACCATCGGTCCTCCGGGCCGAGTACGGAAAAGGGAATGATGCTAATAGTAGTGAAATAAATTAGAAGAAAAGAAACGAGCGTCATTGATCCCGGCAGAGAATTAAAAAGGAATAAAGCAAAGAAGAGAATGAAGCGAAAAGGGGAATGTGCGGGGAAAGTGCAATGCGCAGTCAATTCGCTCGAATTATTTTCCACATAATTATCAAACGTCTGTTAAACGTTTAATAATTATACGATAAATAATTGATTGCCCAGGTCTCACCACGTGGAGGTTACTGCGCCTGGAGACCCACCCTAGCCACGGCCCTTCCACCCTCCAATTACGCGAAAACTAATTCTAATATAGTTTTTGAAAAAGAAAAACCTCCTATTCTTGTCAATTTGTAGAACGATCATTAATTGATCGTAGTACAAGTAAAACAACAAGAGGAGTACTTGGAAAATTCGCGACCGAAAGCTAACTTGAATATCTGAAGGAAACCTGAAAGAAAATCTGCAAGACAATTCAATTTCCTGAAACAAAACTTTCTTAAAAATATATCCTACGATAAAATAAATATATTTCCCAAATAAATATATCCTACGGTCTTAAGAAGTAGACAACGAAATATTATTACAGCAGTGTACACTGCTGTCTTAAAAACTAAGACATAGCATAAAAATAAATCCTACATTCTTAAATACTAGAGTAGATTCGAATACGACCTGCCTGACTAAAGATCTAACTTAGAACTAGAATCACCCTACCTAATGTAATATCTAAGAGTTCAATTAAAACAACAATTTCAATAATATCCTACCTACATAGGAATCTAAAAGATACTTTATCATACTCATGTAGGTATAAGCATGCATATACTTAATATGGACTAATTGAAGAGGAATTACTTTCGTTGTCCATGGTGTCCTAGAACAGAGTGAATGCATTTTTAGTTTCATGAACCCTGCCTAATTATATGTCTACTAATTTCAATTTGTGTAAAACATGCTTCTGAAACAAAGACAAACTGGCATTAATTAGTAAAGCATTATGAAAATCTTAAAGCCACAAATTGGATCGGCGAGGCTGGCTCTTTAATTTCAAAGTTTCCAATCGTGTCCTGGATAATGAACATTTTTCAGGCAAGGATTTTTGTTTAAATATTTACGGATATCGCGAGTGAATTTCAATTTCTACAAAGCAAGCCCGAAAGGTTACAAAAAATGGATCTACTAAAAAAAAGGTGAAAATAAAATTGCAACGATTAAGAGAAGATATTTAAGATTTAAACTCCAATAATGAACAGTCACAAGTATTGTCTCTAATTGAAATCTACTATCTCGAGTTATCATAAATTTAACAAAGATTATACAAATTATTTCTTTTCTTTTTCTTCTCTTCTTTTCTTTCTTTTCTTTTTTGTTAATTTCGTTCTCACAGTAATTTACTATTATGTAGGCAAATGTTTAGCAGTATTTCCATCAACAGACATTCCAGGTAGCATAATTTTTAAGAAAAAAAAATAATAAGAAAGACAAATATAAAACACGGAAAAGAAAAATTAAACCATATAAAACAAGAATTGCCAAAGAATTGGTCAGCCATGATCTTTGGCTGACGATGATGTGCCACCCCCCAGGGTGGCTTCAGAATGGGGGACTGGTATTCGCAACTCTAATTAAAAACGCGATCTTTAATCAACGCAACGCTAACTGGAACTCGCGATGCAATCATTTCGCAACACTATTTATTAAGACTGATAGAAAGTAAACAGTATATTATCAGTATTTGTTATAATAAAAAGCAATGTAATTGAAGATCCTCTGAAAAGTTAGCTGAAAGCTCAAGACGCGATAGTAATTTCCGCAACACTAGAAACTTTCTCATGCGTGAAATATATTATAAAATACTACAATTCAACTAACAATAAAAACAGCAAAATTGCAAGAACAATCGCAATATCATTGCGCAACGCTAAATCAATCACGATTTTCATTTGCTCGCAACTCTAATTAAAAACCGCGAGTCACTTCGCAACTCTAAGAATACGCGAGACTCTTTTTCTTTTTCGCGACTCTATTTGAAAATCCCCGTGGAATGTAACGCAACTCTAATTCGACCCGTTCTCAAGTTTCTCGCAACTCTAAAGCAACGCGATATTTTTGGGAGGGCTGTATCGTTGGGCCGGAATGTGCGTCGGCCAAGTACAAATAAAAATTCTACATTCTACAAATGAAAATGCAAGCACAGTGACAAAGTAGTAATATAGAATGATTCCCCATTCTTAAAAAGAACGGCGAACCATTAGTAGTTGCCCTCTTGAGTGACAATTTGTCGGGCCTCTTCGGCATATAGCCTCTTCTTTTCGTTGGACCCAAGGGCCAGCTGAAACTTAAACTAGGCTCGAGGCTCTAATCGAAAACCAAGGAAAAACTTATAAATGTGAAATAAAGAGTTTAAATCGCGGAGCTAAATGAAACACACGTGGCGAATCACGACCAAATAAAATCGTAAACTTGTGATTACAGAAAATCGCAAAGATTACGATTAAAATTGTAATCGTTCTTCGTTCACACGTGCAGCCTCGAGCATAATGTAACACGTTTCGTTTCGGAGCCTGAATCGCGACCACGACCGCGAAGAATTCGAAAAATCGATAGGCAAAGCCAGAGACGAACGCATTTTCGTTCGCGCCACAGCTTCACCGTCGACTTTTCAAATTATATTTCCTGAAACAGGTTGAACACGCGAAATAGTGCCTACCCGATCAGAGACTGTGTCAACCTGCCCGGCCCTACCTACAGTATTGTCTCGACCGAAGCGAAAAACATGTATGCGACTGAAGCGAAGAGTTTATCCCCACCACTGGGGGGTATTCCCTTCGAGGGGTCCGAAGTTCGCTCGGCAATCGGTGTAACGTGATCCGGGTTCGGGTATATCGGTGGGCCAATACTAATTGAAGGATGCAACTTTGATATTTCTCATCCTTTTCTTATGAAATTTTTACACATTATAGCTGACCTTTTTCTGATTAAAATGATACCAAACACGATATAATTTGGAGTATATTTAGTGGCTTAATTAACGGTAATAAATTTCGACCGCGGAAAAGGATAGGCAATGAACGTGGCTGCTCGGTTCCTTATCTTTACTCGCTGTCCTTTTCTACGTTCGACGCTGTCGGCAAATTTCAATCAATGATGTCTGTATGCGAACGAAGCGAACCCCCGAGCCTTTCGCATTAGTCGAGACAATACTGTACTTATATCTATCAATCACACCAGAAAGTATGCTACCTATCCTACCTGGACCTATATTTAAAAAATGGCAAACAGGCACACCAACACACGACACTCCACGGTTCTCAGTCAAACACTTGGGCGCAAAAGCCTACACTAGGGAGGCGTCCCGGGACGCCCCCGACACCCAAGTGTTGTCACACAACTTGCACACTCTAATGTACGTACCATTTTTCTGAAATCGACTGACAGTGGCTGGGATCTTTGCGTTCTCGTGGGAAAAAACCACGCCGCGATTGATATTCAATAGGATAATTAAAAAGTACCGATACAAGGGCTACTTGATAGCAATTGATAAGTATATTCGATTCTCTTTGGCATTTGGCCTTTGTCATTTTAAATGGCAAAACTGCGTGCCTCAGTATAGTAGGCATTATTAATGCAATTAATAGTAAAAATGATGTCTCTGCTTTAAATTAATGGACATCTTATCGTGGTCATAATAGCTATTTTAGTACGGAACGACGCAAATCCACAGCCTAACCACACACACAATGTGGATATTACGTCGTGCACGATACACCAAACGCACTGTCAGTCGCCAACAATAAATCATTATAAACTAAATAAATATCATCGTGCTCTACCACCGTTTTCCCACCCAAGTAGCACCTGGGCACGTGAGTGGGATCCGGGCAGTGAACACGGAAAGGGTTAAACCTGGAAATCCTCGTCTACAAAAATGATGAAGACATACTGATTTTCTGACGGACTAAATATATACATGTGTATATACCAGATCAATATATGACTTTACTTTATTGAAGAGAAAATTAAATGATTCTACATTATTAGAAAAATTGTGCAATGACTCTACTTTATTAGAAAAATTATTCAAAGACTCTACTTTAATAGAGAAATTATTCAATGACTCTACTTTAATATACTTTGAATTAAATTGAAACATCCTCGGGCGTTCCCGTTATTAAGGCATTGCTTCTAAAATTCGAGATTGCTTTAAAAGTTGATTGCCTTGATTTCGAGATCTACCCGTTCGCGTATTGTCTTCTTGTACATTCAGGTTTAATTAATATATTGTACGGAAAAAGTGAAATTATTGATATCTCTAAACGCTAAAGACTAATACGGATATCGAATAATAAAATTATTCGATAGTTCCAACAAATTGACAAGGTAAGTAAATGCCTTTACTTCATATATAATCAAAGTAGAAAAAGAGGAAATACTATACTTTGACTAACAATTTGTTATAACTGGGGAGTAATTGCAATTGACAAGTAAACGAAGTCGAAGGGTATTCGACTTCTCCACTACAAGCTATTACACGAATAATACTGGACGTTACTTTATATTCATTTAACAATTAATAACTATTCCAATATCGTTTCATAGATTTGCAATTAAATCCTCTATTATAAAAAGATATATAGTGATATATTTTATACTAAATATTATCTCTTTTAAAACTATCAAGCTATTTAAAAACGCGTTGTACAAGAAGACCTATCCTCATATAATATAAAACAGTAAAGAAGTTACTACTCATGAGTATATTTCCATATACTCATGGTCACAGTGCTTGCCAGAAAAATCTACGTAATTACAACCAGTCACTCGTGTCGGTTCGGACCTTTCGTCCTGCGACTTGATTGAGTGACCAGAGGAACTTTAAAGCATGCCACTCACCGGTTGCAGACTCATCAGCGGTGCGGTCAAGCACGTCGCCATCGAAGCCATGGAAGCTGCTGAAACATTCAAAAAGAGCAGACAACATTAAAATCTTTGTATTGTCAGTACTTTTCGAATGTGTTAATTATCAAAGATTATTGCAATACAAGATTAAAGAAATTCAGTGATACTTACTCTTCAAATTGATGGATGAATGCCCGAACTCGCCGAACAGGACACTGACTCTAATGGAACACTTATGCTTGAAAAAGTGATTCTAATCTCGCGAGAGTATTATTTCGGAACAAACACTGACTCTAATTTCACGTCTCTTTACTGTGATTCAAGTTTAATTATTATTAAGAGCGGTTGCGCTCAAAAAATAATAAAAAGAACTTTGACGGAGCAAACACTGACTCTACCGACCGCATTGCGCGCGGCCAACAATATCGTTATGGTGGTACATCGAGCCTGTGGCAGCTTCTGAAACATTCAAAAGAGGAGACAACATTGAAATCTTTGCATTTTCAGTACTTTTCGAACATGATAATGAATCAAAGATCATTGCAATATACGATTAAAGAAATATAGAGGTACTTACTCTTCAAGTTGATGGATGAAAGCCCGAACTCGCCGAACAGCATAGGTGTTGACTCTAGTACCGGAATACTTATTGCGATAAAAAAAATAAGATAAAAGACTACTATCGCGCGCGTTTTATAATTGTGATCGACGAACAAAGTGACTTTATTTTTCGCGAGAGCAATACTTCGAAGCAAATACTGACTCTACTTTCGCGTATCGTTACTACTATTTATATTTAATTATAATTATTAAGAGCGGTTGCGCTCAAAAAATAATAAAAAGAACTTTAACGGAACAAACACTGACTCTACCAACCGCATTGCGCGCGGTCATCAAAATTTGCTGAAAGAAAATCTGTACAAGTTAGTAAATGAGGGGAGGAGGTAAAAATTAAAGCAATACACATGTGATTTTATTTGTCTCTTTCTTATTTCTGTATGTCTGTTGAGGAATTACTGCTTTTTTTGTTTAATAAACTACTACTGTATTATGAATTGTCTATTCAAGATATATTATTATAGATTAATATAAATGATTTATCAAAAGCGTACTGTGACTGTTCTATGTCATAGTTTTAAAAGTGAGCATGCTCCTAGTAAGTAAGCAATATCGCGCATTTATAAATTCTCGTAGCTGCTTGCAGAAATCGAGACTCGAAATTATTTATCATGCTTGAAGGGCATGGCAACGAGTACGTAAATACGGGGGCAATCCAGCATCGAAAATTCAATTTGACCGTACTTGTGCCAATTCACAACAAGACAATGTCACAAAAAGTGTCAACAAGAACACTAGCGAAGCTATAACAGAAATCGCGACCGATATGCAGCGAAACGTGAACGTATTTCAATTTTTCGTTTAGAATTAATGAAATTTACTGACTCTAGTTTCAATCGCGGATGATATATTGTAAGCTCTATTTGAATTGTTTTCATTGTTTAATGAACATGGATATACGAATAGGGAGAAGTAAGTATTGAAATCTATTTACAATAATGAAAGTGTTCAATAACTTTCAATCGAAATCCAACTACCAGATACCAAGATATATACATAAACCGTTGGGATAATAAGTTAAATGTTACCAATCGTTCATCATAGGTCATCGGACTTATTGTTCTGCATCGCAGTAATTGTATCTCAATACTCCATTCCTGCAGCTTCAATATATTATTCTTTACCAGCCAACCATCCATTGTACCTGCAACAAAAAGAAAAGCAACGTGTTAAACCTGTGCTAAAATCAGAATCGAATGCAAAGTTGCGAAAGGACATATGCAACTGGGTATGTAAGTGACATTGCATAGAAAAGAAACGCAACCTTAACACCGCATCGAATCCGAATAACCGTGTAATAAAATATAATAAAGATTCAATGAACCGTTTAAACTAATAAATTAATTAACCCGATATTTTAATAAACGACTAGTTATCGCGTATCAAAATACCGATGGCACCGGATGACCGGTCAAGCGTCCAGCAAAGAGACTCGAGAAAGACTTTAATGTATATCCACAATAGTTAAACGATGTTAACGTTGTTAAATAAACGCGTACTAATTAATAGAAGCTAATAGACAAGCGTATGCGGTGGAAAAGTAAACCACGAGATGTTATTGTATTTAAAGCTGATGTATGTCGGTAACCTTCGACACCATAGACCAACCGTACTGAACGGCGCTTGAATTGATAGTGACACCGCGTGCGCCGCTCACCGTCATCCCCACCACGCGGCGCGCCGGCGTGTCGGTAGCGCTCGGTCGCGCTCGGTGGTATGTACTCGCAATTTCAGAACACTTCGAAGGTCTCCGACCGCGGTCCTGTGTACTACTGTACTAAGGTCATACGTACTGAACTTTTGCGGCTTCTGACCAATGTTTAGCTGAACCTACGCTCCTACGGTTATACTTATTGAACTTTTACGTTTTCTGACCAACTTTTAGCCGGACCTACGACCCCAGGGTCATGTCTACTGTACTTCTTCGAGTTCTGACCGACTTATAGCTGAACCTACGATCCTAGGGTTATACGTACTGGACTTCTACGTTTTCTGACCAACTTTTAGCCGGACCTACGATTCTAGGGTCGTTCCTACTGGACATTCGCGGCTTCTGAACAACTTTTGGCCCGACCTACGACTCTAGGGTCGTGCCTATTGAACTTCTGCGTGTTCTGACTAAGTTTTAGCTGAACCTACGATCCCAGGGTTGTACCTACTGGACTTTTACTATTTCTGACCAACTGTTAGTAGAACCTACGATCCTCGTTAAAGAATTCTTGAATTCTTTGCCGCGCAATAATAACGGGCAGCACCGGCGGCACGTTTGACGTGATACGCATCTCATTTTTAATTTCATCGCCCCGATGCATCGCGATGTGACTTCCATTCAACTCGAGCCGAAGGGAAGGGTATCACGCGACCAGGGACCGTAGTTTCATTTTTCTACAGAAACGTTGACCGAGAAATAGCTTTCCTGATTCCACCAAAGCAGTCACATATATTCACACAATCGCATGAGTATTGTCCCTAACACTACTTCAGTAAATACTAGTTCATTAACTGTTCACTGTTCATGAGCAGAGGACGCTCAAATCAGTGGCGGATTTCTGAGTCGGTATGGCCGTGACGGTGGGCCACGAAAATCCATAAGATATCCTGCCTATTCGTATATCTCGCTTATGACCTCAGCCACGATACCAAAAAGCAAACCGAAGAGCAACGTAACACAAGAGTTGCATTGCTGTGCACATTCGGATGTATTCGTCCGAATACGCATCGACTGTAACCGTAGCATAAATCAATGCAACGTGTTATACGCGGCTGAATCGATGCGATTAAACTGTTCGTTCTCGAACATTGGCCCCGACGCGTCGCGACGCGACGATGCGGCGCACTGAATCGAAGCGACAGCCGCGTTGCTTTTTCCGCGGGACGAATTGAAATCTGTGACGCGCTGCGCAACACGGTGCGCAACGCTCTGACATTTGACTGGTGGTACGCTGGTGGAGCCCTCTCGGGGTTTAATCGGTTTTCTGACAACTACCTTGGACGATTATGTCGAGCAAGAAGTTGCAGCGCGAGCGATTCGAACAGCAGAGATCGCGAACGGCCGTTACTATCCGTGTAACGCGGTCTGTATATCGAGTTTTTCCTCATGTATTCGATGCGTAGTCGAGTGCATTCCGCGTCCATTTAATACGCTGCGTTAGCGTCCCCTTCCGCTCTTCCCGATTCCCCTTGGAACGCTTCTTCTCGAATCCAATATTACCTAGCCCCCGAGCTTCTCCTTCTGCTTGATATGTACATATCTACATACGTAGTTACGATGGATTGCGTTGGAATTTCGTGCGGGCATTCGGTCGCGAGTAGTCGTAAATATGCGAGTGTGCGCGAGTGTTGACGGTGAAAGTGGCAGTTATAGCGAGGAACGTAGCGACGCGTTGCACGGTTTAGAAGTGCGCCCACGTTCGTCGTCCGAGATCGATAAACGGTGGTGTTACCTTAAACGAATGACGTTGGCTTGCGCAGAACGAGCGAAATACTGAACAATGTAAAAATGAAAATGATGCCAGTGAGGATAGCGACGACGCAACGCTAATGACGACAGTGGTGAGAACACTGGCGGTGGTGGCGGTGGTTCGACGGTTAATCCTTGATAAGCGTGGATGCCGGTGTGACACAGCTGGTAATAGCGCTCCCGAGTACTGTGTAACCAGAACCTAACGTCCGAAAAATTGTGTGAACCTAAATAAGATTGTTCGCGATGAAACAATGTCCAGTACTTTACTTATGAGTCGCGCCTCCTCCGTTGTTCTATCTTCTGCTCGTCGAAACATTCGGATGCAAACTCGTAAATCTCGACGGACTTCTGATACGATTTGCACTGGAAGAAAAGTCATTGCCTACCAATGGAGTACGGCGTTGAACGGTTTCGATCGATCGTCCTTTTCGCATCGCCCGAACCTTTCGATCAGAAATCCAGATGCAGCGCTTGTTGTTTTTACGTTCTATCTCTCTAGGTAAATGTCCGGTCTGGCAAATTTCACTATTCACTATTCGCTATTGTTGCCGATCGAACGATCCTCGAAACTTACGATGCGTCTCCTCGACGATACGATTACCTAACAGGATCGCCCTGTCGAAACCTAAACGTGGGGCGTCGAGAAATGGAATTACTTGGTTGGTCGAATGTTACGTTGAAGACGTGTGAACGGTAACGAGTGCCGGAAGCCTGGGAACGAGTGCAACGTTCGAACGTGTAGCGGGGGACGAGGGGTTAGAGGAGTGTGGACTGTAGACGTGAGAGAGGAGTATATGCGGGGTGTAGCGAGAAAAAGGAAAGAAGCCCCGAAGAAGACAATGAAAGAGCACGGAAGCAAACTTCCGGCGGAGCAGCCTGCGAAGATTCTCAAGTCCTTGTTGAAAAAGCCCGGTCAATCTAAGAGCAGAGGGCAGAAAAATCGGGTCGTGATAAATGAAAGGTTGAACGAATTCTTCGCGGCTGATTACATAATATTAATAAAAGAGGAATGCTGCGCCGACTACGAAGAGGACTGCGATTGTTGTTGTCAAGAATATGAGTTGATACGCTTGGGGAATTGTAGTGAATGTCGTGCCGAATTGAATCTTCACTTTGGTGTGGGGGATAACGGACGATATGGTGTTACGGCGCGGGACGAGGAGATAATACGCGAAAACGCGGTGAGACAGCAAGGTTGTGGCGGCGAAAGATACGACGGTGTACGGTTACACGTTCGAGATAACGACGACGACGACGAACACGACAACGACGACGACGACGACGACGACGACGACGACGACGACGACGACGACGATGGATACGACATAGAGACGGAAGTTGACGAAGAAGAGATCGAAGAAGGATGCGAGGAAACAGATCGAGTCCCGGGGGAGGAGAACCAAGGACGAATGGAGAAGAAGCGTGGAAGTTTAGCGGAGGAAACGATTCGAGTGCGTGCGAATGCAGAGAGGAAGAATGCTAGTACGCCGAATGGGCAGGATGAGGTGGGAAATGTGGGAAAATTGTCGAGCGATTTACGGGCAAGAAGGAGACGAGAAGGCGAACGGGGTGAACCGCGAACGGAGGAATCGAATGCTTCCGATTCACAGGTATCCGTCGTCTTGTCGACATCCCCGTTACGGACGCCAGCACCGCCGTCGCCGCCACCTCAGCCGCCGCCTCCACCGCCTCCACCCCCGCCACCGCCACAACCATCGTTGGACGGTTCATCGTCCCCGCTTCCACGACAAGAGCAGCAACAAGAAACGCTCAGTCCACCAGAGGGTTATAAGGATATTTATTCGAACGAGGAGCTCTCTAACGTAGGGGAAGGTTGCCCGCGATCGCCGTCAGATTTCTGTTGCCGTCAACGTACGACAGGTGAGTTTGTGGGAACGAGAGCACACCGAGGAAATCTGTCTAAAAGTTCGAAATAGTGACGACCCCTTTAAACGCTCCATTCGTCTACATTTCTTCTAATTCATTTCACCCCGTAAAGACTGGACCAGTTCCTACGGATTCCATAGGCGCGCCGAGCGCACCTGCGGCACGTTCGATCCCCGTTCCAAAATTGCCCCGAAGAACCGATACCTCTCGATGCCCATGAAATGTGTAAACAGTAAAGAACCATCGCGCACTTTCGCATGCGTTCGCTGTAACGACTATAACGAGCGCTGCCACGCTTGCCGGAAGTCCCAGCGTACCGTGATTCCGGTGTCTCCGCGAAGAGTCCGCAATGGGCCCGCAATGGGCCCGCAATGGGCCCGCAATGGGCCCGCAAGAACGGCCGCGTACATTCCCCGTAGTACTGATCGTTGTCGCATTATGAATTTCATGTCCCTATCTTTCACGCTTCTGTTGCTTTCAACGTCCATTGCGTGCGAGACTCTTCCTGTACCACTTATTTCCTGGCATTACCATCGATATATGTATGCCAGACTGTGTATAATTAATATAGCTAATGGAACACCGTGTAATATCGTTTGACAGATGCAACGAGCGAGGTAGAGGAACGATATCATCGGGAGGCAAGAGAAAGCGGCCACGAAAATGTAGAAATATCCACCGAGCAGTTGCAGAAAACTGCCCCAAACGGTACACTTATTTTCTTCTCCCTATTGTTGAAATAGTGACCGGTTAGCACCGGACGCCGAACGGTTAATATCCATATGTATGCCCACGCGGCGCTTTTTTCTTTTGCAGAGCCACGTCATCGATACCTCGTGGAAACCATAACTATGACGACCGTTACCGAAAGACGTATCGTACGCGAGATCAGTCAAGATGAACAAGAACGAGACGTCGACGGGCAACGCGATGCGAAGAACGATGATCGGATTCCAAGTGTGTCCGAAAGAAACAATGCTCTTCGTGGAACGGGAACGTCGATGAATCGGACGGCGAGCAATAGAGACACGGTCGACGGCTACGATTCCACCGAATTCGTCCAACAAAACGACCACATTAAACGTCTTAATGTTGCCAACGACTGCGACGCGAAGACGTCCATCTCTATGAACATTACGAGCGACAGGGACAGAGTCGGCGGCGAAGAGCAGCCAAGTGACACGCGGCCGGATATAAAGGAACTATCGCTGGTGTTTAAGCTGGCCAACTCGTCTTTAACGGGGAACAGTCTTAAACCGAATTCGGCCGTACGACAATTATTCCCTAATCCGAGATTCGTCTCGCCACCTCCGGCGCCGCTGGCTAAATTGATCTCGTCGAGCCAGTCTCTCGACGATTCTCAAGACGGGCAAACATTCCTCGTTAACACGGAGAGCTTACGTTTTCTTCGGGTCGCCAACGGTTCGAATATATCCGAAAATCAACTGCTTTCCCTTAACGACGAATCTAGCAATCCCATTAAGAGAACGATCGAAAGAAATACGCTCCGAAGAAGCCTTTTTGACAAATATCGCACAAACTCTCGAAAAAAAGCCCTTCCAACTAAGCCCTTGTCGCTGGAAGAACGAATACGTCGACTTACCTGCGTCGATCAAGAGGAAGACGATATTTGCCAAAATTCTACCACAGAGTTCGCAGCCACGATCGCGGAGAAAGAGATAGATAAAGCATTCTCGATACCACCTGCTCCATTCGTGGAGCAACAAGACAAAGCAATGTTATCGGCGAAGAGAACTTTTATTCGCGAGTCAACTACCATCGATGAAATGTCGACAACGGTGACGATAACGACACCCACCGTCGTTAATACCGTCGTTAGTACCGTCGTTAGTGGTGTCGCTACCACCACCTCCACCACCACCACCACCACCACCACCTCCACCACCACCACCACCTGCTGCGCCACAACCACCTCAATGGGGACAACACTTAGGCCAAACTCGTCGTTGATGGTAAATGCGGAAACGACCAACACAGGATCTAACTCGCTTAAACAAAATCCATCGACTCTTCTCAACGCACTGCCCGAGAACATACACGGTCAGTCAACCTACAAAAAGTTGACGGATCTGTTCGTACCGAAGAAGAATATTCATTCGAATATGCCGGATCTTGGACTGGGTAATAGCGGAAGAAACAATGGTGTTAACGCTACTAAGGATAGTCAACAGTCAAAGAATTCGATAAGAACGAACAACTCGGATGTACGGAGGCAATTCTTAGCGAGTCTGGCCCCACTATCGTGCGTAGCTGTTAACACGTCGGATACTCAGGATGATCATTATCGGCGTCATTCCAGAATGATGGTTAATGAAAATCCCGATACGATTGGAGGTTATAATACATTTTCGCCTTGCAATTTCGACAATGCGGACGCAACTGTGCTCGAGAACGATGGGAATTACGTAGGTCCACCGGACGTTACCAAGGGAACACCAATCATTGCCAACAGACCTGACATAGGAGACAGTACAGCTGATGAATTGTTTGCATTCGTTGAGCAGGACAAGTTCAGAACCGAAAGAATCAAACGACGTTACAACGATGTCGAGAATAATTATCATTCCGTAATGAACAATGCAAATGGTTATGCGGCCGTCGACAATATTGATGAAATTCTCGACGGGAAGAACGAGGGGAACGATAGTCGAATACGATTCAGGCATGCACACCACGATAATAGTACGCATGATCGGGAGTCAAATGGAAACAAGAGTCGCCGTTCAATTAACGGTAGGCATAGACATGGCCGTGGGAATGACGACGACGACGACGCAGTGGGCAACGACCATCGCGACAACAATGGTTATATCGATGCCAGTCGTGGCTGCGGCCCCGGTGGCAGCTGCGACAATTACAACGACAACGTGGACAAGGAGGTCGGCGACGTCGAAGAGGCCGACAATGACGATGATGATGAATTGAACGATTATGGATTTAATCGTAGACCATCGGTGACCGGTATTAAACATCGTCAGTCGGGCGATGCCGACGAAACGGTTCGTCGGCGGGCGATTTCTGATGGTAACGATTCAAACAATCCTAAAGCGAATTTTCATTCTCCATTACCGACTTACTACGAAAACAATTGTATACATGTTGACGGTCGAATCGCGTTTTACGACGGGCCTGTTGCTGATTCACCTTCAAACTCGTTCGTTGATCCGCTGTCGATCGAAGCGCAGGACGCAAACACGATCAATCGAATCAATACGATGCAGAAGCAAATCGACGACATCTACCAGACTATTGTAGAAAATACTAACGTTACTGCCTCAACTGCGTTGGAACACGGGCCTTGCAAGAACGAAGCATTTTCACGGCCACAGCCCCGATTTCCGGTTAACGACGCCAACATCCCCTTTTATCAGCATTCCAGAAACGGCCAACAAAACTTTCAAGAGCAATTAAACGTTGCGAATACGCGATCTGCACGAGGTGTCCCAGCCGGAATTGAAGAAATCGATGCTAATAATACAATCGCTGGTATCGCGGGGGTTAGAGATTACACGAACAGTCTTCCTGCGAACCCTCGACTAAGAGAACCAGTCGCAACAATGCCTTCCAATTATCAGTGTAACATAGTGCCTACCACCGTGTACGCCGGATTTCCTGCTAATAGCAAGTGTTATCGAACCATGTATTTTGTCCCGTATAACGGCTTGTCAGATCCAACTTATCAAAATATTCAACGTATTCTACCGTCGCATCCATCTTCTAGTTACGCGAACCATATCGAAAGGTATCCATATCCTCGATCCACCAAGAACGAACATCATCGGGTGCAAATGCAAACGCAAACGCCACTTCAAACGCAAACGCAAATGCAAATGAAAACGCAGACGCAGACGCAGACGCAGACGCAGACGCAGACGCAGACGCAGACGCAGACGCAGACGCAGACGCAGACGCAGACGCAAACGCAAACGCAAACGCCACCGCAACCACCGCCAAAGTCGCAACAATTAAGGTATTACCAAGTGACGGGGGAACGTTCGATGTCACCGATACCGAATTATGCCCAAAACGAACATACCGCTCCTCTTCCGTCCGGTACGCTCGGTCAATCGATATCTTCTGGGCCTGTTCCACCTTTTGACTCTCGGCTCCTATCCATCTCACCGCCTCGTACAGCCCCGATACATCCTACGCAACAAACCTTGCATCTTCATTTGCATCATCATCAACAACCGGACGGCTTTCGAATCTCTGGAATTCCGGACTTTTTCCCCCCCGTTCCTCACACCGCAAATTCCATGCACTTTCACCATCACACGCAACACCCACATCATCAGCACCATCGTCAACCCACATCTTATCGCCTGCCATCCGCGGCACCCGCTGCTGCGTCCGCTCTTCCTTCGTCCCCCGCCTCCTCCTCCTCGACCACCACGACCGCCGCACCGTCCCAGTCTTCTTACAACGTGGTAGCACCATCGAGATGTGCTGCGTTCGCTAGCAACGGAATGACAACCGCCGACGGTTCTTACCGATTTTATCAAGTACATTTAGATCGTGCAGTTCTCGCTCCATCGTCGGCCGCACAAACCTCCCAAACGTTTTTGTCCTCGTCTACTTCTTTCTCCATCCCCTCCTCTTCCACTTCGTTTCCTCCTTTGTTGCCCGCCTCGTCTTCCTACACATCCTCGTTCCCCTCCTTTCCGACTTCTACACCCGTAACACCGCACCAACCGTCCACCTTCGTCCTTCCGAATCATAATTCACAAATGACACAGGATGGCAAGTGCGACGTCGCCTGTCGCGCTACTACCGACCCATCTGTTTCCAATAATACTACAATGTCCACGCCGTCCACCGTTTCCTCCTGCTCTGTCTCGTCCTCCTCTTCATCGTCATCCTCGTCGTCATCTTCGTCTTCGTCGGCGTCAACGTCGTCGGCTTCCACGTCTTCATTCTCATCCTCCTCCTCGTCCTCCTGTTCGTCGTCGTCATCCCTGCAAATACCTTATTCGCCCTCCAAGATACAGCACCGACAAATGATCGGTGCGTACACAGCAATAGAACGCGGTGTACCAGAGGGTGCAGCAAGCGCGCCTTCGCACGATACGCCACCACCGGGAATTTTACTTTCGGCAAACTCCTATGTTACGCATAAGTCTCCCGGTATCCAAGCGTTACCAACACACGCGCGAAATTCGGTCTACTATGCCATGAACGTTTAATTACATGTATGTACACACGCTGACGTATCCCCTCTATACGTAAGAGGGGATCCCATAATAATACGATGTAAGGCAATTTGTATTGCTTCGAGGTTCAAACAACTCGCTGAAAAATTGCACTTGAGATAACGAAGCAGAATCAACACAGTCGTACCGCGGAAGAAGAATAATCGTACTTAGAGGCCCAAATTGCGAATGATCATGAGAACCCTATGTAGCCTATAGCTACTATATTACGCGGTACATGTATATGTATATGTATATCGGTAACTATATGTATCATTCATAATTTGAATACCTGTGTTGCAAATGTCGCGGGAACTATTGATCGTGTTATTCGGGGATCGTCTGTATGTTTAATCGATGCTAGTCACGGCGAAACACTGGAATATCGAGAAAATCAAATGGAACCAAAGAATATTCACGACGATTCTGTATACATGCATGTTACAGTATTACGGACAGCGATTATATTCGATAATATTGAATTTAATGTTTGCGGAGGAATTGATACAATAATTACGTACATTACGTATATTACGTATTTTATGGCGAGAAAAAAGGGAAGGCGAGTTGAAATGTTCTAACCATCGGAAACTTGCTACGAGATTCAATAGAAGCGGTTACTGTGTATACTGTTCGCCGCGTCGGCGTCGCATCGATCATACGACAAGGAACATTGACAGTGGCCAAAACCAACTCAAGGACAAATATATGGACCTCACTTTTTATTCATACATCTTCACCTTGCCAGGCATCAGCAATTTAGTGTTTTATTTTTTGTACGCGCAATGACATTCGCCGATACCTCGTCTGTTCCTCTTTCAATCTTATCTATTCAGCTACGCCACGCTCATCGGACAAATACTGATCTTCGATAACCTATCGTCGTGAGATGCGAGGCAACGAAGAACATAAGTGCGCGTTGAAATAATAGTTTGACGACTTTTTAAGTAAAGATAACATGGTGAAAAAAAAGTGTCCAAAAGAAAGACCAAGAAACGATTGGTCACGCAAATAATGTACACTCGCGTGACATATATGTATCGTATGTCGTGAAACGTATAAAATGTATGCGCATACGGCACAGTGCGGCGGCCCTCGTGATACTATTTTCATGAAAATATTCAAACCAATACCGAGGAACGAGCGATAAATTGAAAAGAACAAAAGCCTAGAAGAACATATATCTTGTTTCATAAAACGTATGACAAATCATTTTATCGATGAGGAATTTGGGTGTGCGAATTATCTAGGTACACGTATAATGAGAGTGTAATTCAGTGTGTATCGTCGTAGCGACCTAATAATAGACAGTGTCACCGTATTAGAAGAGAATGTGAGATAACATTCGGACACGAAGCCGATGTACGAGTGCAATTGGTTTTAATCCAAAGTTAGATACCAAAGTTTTATGGTATATGGCCAACTGTAGGAACATGTTTTACATGTATTGTAGTTTACTTAACTAGTCAGCTGTGTTTGACGACTACATCCGTCATGGAGAAGTGACAGTATTTCGTGTCATGACGACTATATCCGACGTGCGTATACAATAGCGAATGCGTATGCGCTACTCTCCGCGACACACACAGGTGCCCGCTCTGAGAAGAGGTCGCCACAGCCGACTGGTTAATTATTCCATGATGTCGTCGTGAAAACGTGTATATAAATAAAGCTTTAACCACATACCGATTTATCGTTATTCCACGGGTTATACCAGAAACACTTTTATTACGGGAGTCTGATACGGGAGTCTGATACGTGAGCAAAGCAACGATAAACAGCAAAGCTGTGAGAAATATACGCCAAAATTCCAGCCTTACGTTTTTCAAACTGGTTTATTAAAAAATTCACACTACTAATTTATCAATAAAAACGCCTTACATATTAAATAGAAGAATGTTTTACAGGTATGTTTCATACGAAATTCGTATAGATATTCACAGTTCTCGATGATTACATCGTTTCTTTCGTGCGATCGTCAAAAATGATCGATGCTCGTTGTCCATCGAGAATCGGGTTAAGTAGGTACCAACCACTTATCGATCATGTGTTCTTTTTTCAATGTACCAGTCGGCAAAAGGATAAATGCGAGCAAGAGATTGAACGCGCGTACATGCATGCGTGCATGCGCGCACATCTCCGATACATGAAACGCTTGTCTTCACCTTTTTTTTTTTTCCGCGTGAATATTTGCATTCGAGTCGAGTATAAATTGAACTTGTCGAAAATGAATGGTAGATCTTACTAACGTTCAAAGACTTGATAATCGGAACGGTCGTTACTCGAAAATGTCCTCGCACCCATTGTATGATGCAATTCGCGCAATCGTCGGCTGAACAGCGTTAGTTGATTTGAAGCGTGTTGTTTATCGCGCTCTACAACACGATACATCGTCTCCTTCTCACCGGCTCGGGAGGCTCTAGAGCTGCTAAAATAGCTTCGTCGAACACGTTTTTCAGACCTTTCTGCAAAGCGAAAAAGACAACTAAGTATTTACGTAATTGAGCAATTTTCAAGATGCTTCGACAAGAAAGCCGACGGGGGAAGGGTAAAGAGTGTAGTACCTGCGTAAGTGCACTGCATTCCACATACTTGACCGCCTTTAGTTCTTTGGCAAGTTTCTCGCCTTGTTCAGCGGATATAGGCTTTTGTTTATTTTTCGCCAGTTTCTCAATGGTTGCTGCATCGTCTCGCAAATCGATCTGAGTACCGACCAGTAAGAACGGAGTTTTCTGACAGTGGTGAGTTATTTCTGGAACCCACTGATAAGAATTTTCTAACAGATTCGAGGGAATGTTTCATTGGACAGTGCTATCTATGTTGAAAGTAGCAAACTCATCAAAATAAACGTACCTTCTCTTTAACATTTTCAAAAGATGATGGAGACACGACCGAAAAACAAACAAGGAACACATCGGTCTGAGGGTAACTCAACGGACGTAGTCGGTCGTAGTCTTCCTGACCTTTGAATAAAATATTAATCGATGTAATTAGGAATCTTTGAAATATGTGATTGAAAGACAGTAACCCTTTGATCTGCGTAGATTTTTATACCGTAACCAGCGTTTATTTTATTTTGCAGCTTAGTCGTGGTCCAATTGGTTTGTATTCATACCCCGTATCTACCAACCGGTAGGATAAGTCTCAAGAAGTGTTAAAATTGACTAGCTCGATGCTTTTAACGGAAAAGGCTAATGCCCTCTAGATTACGCGTAAATCTTACTGAAGAAGAGAGGAGTGTAATAAATTCGGATAATAGCGATGAATACCTGCTGTATCGAATAACCCTAATGTATATGGCTCTCCGCCGATCATTACGGTTACAGCGTAATTGTCAAATACTGTTGGAACATATTCGGATGGGAACTTGTTGGTGGTGTATGAAATCAGTAGACACGTTTTACCCACTGCGCCATCCCCAACGACAACGCACTTAATCGTCTGCATCTTTCTTATTTGTCCGAAATATTTCTGCAACAAAAGAGAACAGTGGTATGTTACTACAGACAATCTGTATGCTGATAGAGAGGAAGCTTACGAAGGATTGCTTGACGTTAATGGAAACATAGACGATGTTTTCGCGTCGTTCGGTTTAATCGTGTTCGGTTAAGTCAAGTCCCATTGAATTCCGTCTCGTTTTTTCGTCTCGTCCCATTGCATCCCGTGTCACGTTCAATTACGTACGTCCTTCAGTCCCGTAACGTCCAATCGCGCATTCTTTACTAACAATAAGTTAATCGAAAATACACCTTAAATGGTACAATGTTATCTAGAACGTTTCGGTGAAGCGTGCAATAAGGAAAATTCGCTCCACAGACGTGGCGCACGTTTGTTAATTCTCAACAGATCGATTCGTTTCTACTCTGTTGAACTCTTATGAAATAATTGCTCTATCGGATCGCCATTTTTTCATATTTTGCTAAAGGTATCAGTATCACTAATAAAACAATATCGTTCGATTACATAGACACGTGCATTCATTAATATCCTTCATAATTTGTTGTAGCAAAATACATAACGCATCGAAGAATGAAATCTACAAAATTTAACCGAAACACTCACGAGTAACTGGGCGTCGACAACACACTTTACTGTCACAAATTCTTTGAACGTGTATAGAAAGCCAGCGTGGTATCAATTCGCCTGTGTAGCATACGACCGCCATCTATGGTCGTGCTTTACGACACAAGCATGGACAATGAAATACTGGTACGGCCACAGCCATAATCTACTCTAGTTGCAGCCTACTATTTAAAGGCGATGCATCATTTTCAAGGTAATTCTTGGAAACCAGCTTTCTGATCAATATGATGATAATCATTAGATTGAAATGGAGAGATCGTGTATAAAAAAGTGGATAGTTTTGTTGCGAATTGTCTTAGTAAATTTAGGATTTGTGGGTTCGTGCGCCCGTGGAGCGCTTATGCGCTCTGCTCGTGGTAGAAAGTTAATAAAGAATAGTAGAAATGAACTGACAACTATTAAACTTGAAATTGAAACTTTATATGAATGAACGAATAAAACAATGAACGAATTAACAATTAATAACTTAATTAGATTTAAAACTGAATAAACGTGCTATCACCTTTGTAGCTTGTGATAGAATGAATGCTCGGAAGCTAACTTTCAATTCTTAAAATTAAAACATTTAACAGCATCGCTTTTCGCCAATTAGAATTAACGTTAGTTTAACAATTACATTAAAACTACTCCAATTGGCTATTATTTTGCTAATCGATAAATAATAACTTGTTTCTGTCATAGCAACGATATTACTGACAGATAATCAATTAATATCGAGTGCTTAACGCCAAAGCAATGCAATTAATGGCATTTAATCGATTAAACAAATTACTTCAGCCTTGCTTTGACTTTACATTATTGTATTTAAAATTCCGCGCGTGTTGATTCGCGCCACGCTCGGTAGAGGGAGATGGCAGGAGATTGAGGGTAGACGCAACAGTTTACGATGGTACCGATTTTCAAATATCGATGTATCGACCTGGGGGCATCGATGTTTTCAAAATGTCGATACATCGTTAATATAATCGCCATCCGTAAATATAACCTATTCGAATCCGGCCGAGAAGTTGTTCTGTGGATCATTGTTGGTTTGTTTTTTTTTAATTTTCTTTGTTAGTTTGTTTGATTTTGTAACTTTTGTTAGGAAATAGCATATAAAAGAGAAGAATATTGAAAAGAGAAGGCAAAAAGGAAAGAAAATAACAAAATGGTTGACTTGTGTACGAACTGAGTAGAAATAATAAACATAGTCACGTACTACGTGCATATGTAAGTAAGTACATATATAGATACTTGGATATGCATTTGTTATTTATTGTGCTTCGCGGATAAAATAGGTCGATGTGAAACTTTGGAAATAACTATTATTGCAAGTGAGATGGGTTTACCTCGAGTATATTTTGACGTGATCACAGAGGATAAGTCGTTGGGACGAATAGTGATGGATTTACGGGCAGATGTGGTCCCGAAAACGGCGGAAAATTTTCGCGCCCTTTGCACCGGAGAGAAAGGTTTCGGTTACAAGGGAAGTACTTTTCATAGAGTGATCCCAAACTTTATGTGCCAAGGCGGAGATTTTACTAATCACAATGGTACCGGAGGGAGATCTATCTATGGAGAGAAATTTGAAGATGAAAATTTTGAATTGAAGCACACCGCTCCTGGTATATTATCCATGGCAAACTCGGGACCGAACACCAATGGCTCGCAGTTCTTTTTAACTACGGTAAAGACACCTTGGCTGGATAATAGGCATGTAGTGTTTGGCTCTGTAACGGACGGCATAGGAGTTTTAAAGAAAGTTGAAAGCTATGGTTCGCAGAATGGAAAAACTCAGAAAATTATAATTGCCAATTGCGGTCAACTTTAAATGGTATTACATTTTGCGTCCTTTGTATCTAACTGCTCTATGTATGTATATCCTTTATTAGATAGTTGTTCATGGAATTTTGTAATAGAGGTAAAGTAATTGAAATATACACGAATGAAGAAGAAATGATTGTAACAACCGTTTAATAGATTTAAATCGACCAAACACGCCGAATGTTCCTATTCCTCCGAACGTTCCAATATTCTTAAATTCCTGGCTTGTTACCAGTATTGTGTATAAACACGCGAAAGAGGAACCGTTTGGAAATTATTTGGAGGATACATGGAAATTGCATTACGATTCAAACATCTTTATTGTAATATATATATATAGAATTGCTATTTGCGCATATACGTAACAGATAGGTACGCAATACACGCAATACACGCCCGCACACACACACGCACACACACGCACACACACACACACACACATACACATGCATACATTTACTTAAGGGTATACTCCAGCGTCGGTAACACGCGCCCGGAGATGGTTGATGAATAGATTAGTTAAAGTTCAACTGTTCCAGAAGACATTGCGTTCGCCGAAGAAGTATAATTACTGTCAGCGTTGATGTTTTACCGATTCGATCGGCCGTCAATATGTTCGATAATACGTACTGGAAAGGTGGTAGTGCACGCTCGAGTTTCCGTGCGGTGATCCCATAATTAAGAAGAAATTGCGAACAGATTGGTAAACATGCGCGGTATAGAAGTAGATATCAATGAACGCATATGGGTAAATTGACCACAAAGAATATATTAAGCTCGAGGATAGAAGCGAACGCCAAGAAAACGACATAGACGACGAGGCAAGCGATTCCTACAGATCTTGTCAGTTTAAATTTAGCAAGCGAAAGGGACACGTATAGAACAGCCAGTGTAGAAAATAACGATATAGAACTGTAGACTAGCCCTTGCGAGTTAATCGTTACGTAATGCTCGTTAGGTAGTACGGGAAAAAACGCTGCTTTGAGGAACCAAGGTAGACCGAGGCAAAGTAATACGTCGAACACGTTGGAACCGATCGAATTGCTTATGCCCATTGCTCCATGCCCTGAAAGTATGAAAATGATAAGATGTGACTCACTGAATTCGTGCTATATTGCAATATAGCCCGACAATATTACTGACTACGAACAATACGAGGGGTAATAGGTGCATATTGTACATATGTAGAACCGATACGGCACGGAGTTGGCCGTCGTTGCGCGGGTTCGCAGCGCGGGTTCGCAGCGCGGGTTCGCAGCGCGGGGTCGCGTCGAGACAAGAGGAACGAATAATTTAAAGATTCCGAGATTAGGCAAATTTGATAATAGAGGAGAGTCTGTGATATAGTCACGAGTTTAGCTATCGCAACACCGCCATCTTACGATAACATTATCGTTATTGTTATTCGCCAGTCGTATGTTATTTCCCAATTGATCTTGACGATTACCGCGACAAATCGCGATAAACCCATCCACGTTTGATTTCGTGCCACGTTCATACAAGGGTTTATTAATGGAACGACGTACATATTACCATACTGGCAACGTATAAGGATTCATCGGGAGAAGAAAAAAAGAAACATTACCTTGGTTGGCAACGATAACACTCGACACAGCCTCCGGTACGCTCATGCCTGCTGCGAGAAAGGTCAATCCCATTACGGAGTCAGGAATCCTAAACGTATCGCCTGAAATTATGATCGATCGTCACGCGACTCGAAAAGATAGCTCTGTTACGTAGTGTCGCGTTAGTTTATCGATGGTTGCAGAAATCATCACATATTCCAGAGCCAGGCACATACTCCCGTAATCATCATTTTGATGGTAAAAGAAAACTATAACGAGTTGAGAGATTTGCCTCCAAGTGTATATTATAAAAATGTGTACCGATTACTGTGATCACCCATCCAACTATGTACGATGTGGTCGCTATCCATAATATGCACATGGTGAATGTGAGTGGATACCAAGATCTCAATGTGCTCCTTCTGCAGTCAGGTATAGTGATGAGAAGTAGGAGGTTTATTGGCCAGGTAATCAGCCACCAAATTCGTTCGCATACCGCATTCGGCCAATTCGTCATATTCACGATATCGACTAAAATAAAATGTAAGTAATCGTGATTGAAATTCGAGCAGTGTCAAGGACGTATGTACGATGGTTATTTGAAAAGTTCACCGTTCATGATGTTCGAAGCTGAAATCCGGTAGAGGATACCGTATCCTTTCTACATATATGTACATATACCAACGTATATGCACTATGTACACCGTGCATGTCTCGAGTATCGAAATGTTGGTAGACAAATTTGTCGTATATAGAATATAATAAATGAAATACATATATACATATATATGAATCCCGCTACTTACTCGATTCGTCTTCTTCAGCCGAATCCAAAAAATTCAAATCCGTGCATTTGACTACATCTAAAAAATTAGCGAATGATGATCGTTTCACAAGGGACGGATAAACAATATATGATTCATAGGATAGAAGAAAAGATGAATGGATACCATCGTACCATTAGATATCAAAGGACTTTCTTCGGAAAGATTCTTGTATGCTTTTCTTCTTGCTGTAGCGCGTGTTAGCAGCTGGTGTATTGTACGATTGAAACACATTACTGAAATTCGAAACATAAGGATGGGGTAAGATTGCGATTTTTCGCGGTGGCAAGTATGCTCATTGGTATCATAATAAAGGGGAGAAGTACTCTTTGCTCTGTATTTGTACTCTGTATTCGTACTCTGTATTCGTCTGTATTCGAAACGACGAAGCATCTAGAGAATCGGTGAGAGTGACGTTAATGTTATTCGACGGACCTACCTACAATGTAGAAAACGTATGCAAGGACGAGAATCAGTGCTTCGTACCATTCGACACGACCATCCCGTAATGTTAAGATTAACAAAAGAACTGTAACTGCATAGGCGGCGGAATCCCTCGTTACTGGCCACCAGTCCAGATTCAATACCTGCAAGCAAATTCTATTCCATTCTCCTCGATCTCTCCACCTTTGTTCTTCTTTTCGTTTCGATGCAAACGAAATTTCGATTGTTACAATTTGCCCACGTATAGAAATGAATTGTAGATACCTGATTCGCGAATAAGCCACAGCAAGCAGGTACGGCTAGGATATTGAATACCGCGGAACCGACTATTGTACCTACGCCCAAATCCCCTTGCGTGACAAAAGTTCCGACAATATTGATGAACAGTTCCGGGCTAGAACTTGCTGCTGCCATGATCGTTGCACCGGCAACGTCCTCGGTCACGTCGATCCCTGAAAATCAAGTGCGTGGTAAATAAGGGGTCGGCTGTGGTGGTTGACTCGGTGTGACTTACTGCAGCAAATTTTTTTCAACGATGGCACGAAAAAGTCGTCGCAGACAATAGCCAATAATAGGAACATGTAAATCGCTATTATGAAATGTATGACTATGAATCCTGACTGTCTTTGCTGTCGCGTAAGGCTGTCGGATGGAAACTCGTTGATCGCAGGTGGAGTGCAGTTGGTTATTTCGTCCTCTCCCGGTTCTATGGTAGTTGGTCGAATTTGTAACAGTTTGCGAAATCCTTGAAGAGAAACAGTAGGCGCATGATTCTTTGGAGGATAGAAAGATGCATAATATGTATACATATATGCATAAACATGTATGTGTGGGACGAAATACTTGCGCAAGAAAGTAAAAGAAAGTAAAAGAAAGGGGAAAAAGGTAGATTTCGCTAACGTACATATTGCGTAATGGCTAATATATCTTAATTTATCTTAATTTATCTTCATTTATCTTAATTTATCTTAATTTATCGATATCTTGTCCGGCAAGCGATCGCGTGATTCGCGGTAATATCATAATCGGGAAATGTCTATGCAGAAACGTACGTTGTTCCTTATCACTTGTCTCACTAATCGGACGTTTACTCCTGCAAGAGAACGCAGGTAATCGTTTTCGTGGCAACGAGAAAGAAGTTTGTCCTCGCAGAAGTGAGGAATCGTAACGATTATGTTCACATGATCCGACGATACGACACGATAACATAACATTTTCTTGTCTTCTATTCTTGTTTGCTGTTTTTTTCTGTTAGAGGAAGTGGAAATGAAAGAAGGGGAAGAAGGTAGAGGAGAAGTTATAGGTAACAGGAAGGAAGGAAGAAAGCATATGGAGGAAGGAAGGAAGCATATGGAGGAAGAACCTAGAAGGGGTAGAAGAAAGGCAACTTACTAAGAACACTTACGCGTATCCGTAGGGCTACTAGCACTTGCTGCATTGTTTGGTAGAAATGCCGCTAACGCATTGGCGAAAATCAAATACATTGTTGGAATAGCTATAATGAAGATGATTTTGTAGCCCATCATTCGTCTATGTATTCGCGCCATTCCAATATCGATATTTCAATGAATCGCTAATGAATTTCGGAAGCGGACCAACAGCACGTCGCGACGTGCCGCTCTGTTTATCGGCTTCAACTTTACACAGATAAGATACTAAACGATGCGAACCAAGGCATCCCTTTTCTGATAATCCGGCGAAAGGAGCGTACCTGCTACTGGGATATTAGAGATAATTGTACGATACATCTAATTGGAGTGGGTGAACTTTTCCTTTTTTCCTTTTCTCCTTTTTTTCTTTTTTCCTTTTTTCCTTTTTTCCTTTTTTCCTTTTTTCCTTTTTTCCTTTTTTCCTTTTTTCCTTTTTTCCTTTTTTCTTTCACGCATGCTGCCGTACGAGTATTCGTTAGCAGCCCCTTGCACCTGCACATCTATGTCGAGCAGTATCATGACCTCGTGATCTTAACACTGAAAGGGGTTTACACTGGAGAAATTACAATATGTCTGGAGGAAGTGAAGTTTGAGAAAATTACTCTAAATCTCATTGATAATTACAAGTTGGTAGAAGAAAACGTAGTACATATGTACGTAAGTCGAACAGTTTACCATTATTACTAGCGTGGTTGTTAGAGATTTTGAGAAACAGTCGACGGAACGGGGATCGGGCGGGCGTGGTAAAAGTTTTGAACGTAATGTACAGAATGGAAAAGTGGAGTTTATGTACGTAATACATACATACGTATAATGGAAAACGCAGTGGTTATTGGGTATGCGAGATATCAGAAAGAAATGTAGACGGTACGACGGGAAATTTGCAAGGAAGCCATACCGACGATTAGCGCGATGACGATTTCGCATTTTGACCGCGGCACGATTCAGCGAGCGCGATGCGCGAATGATGAGATGAGAAGAGCCAGAGGGAGGGGCGATCCTAACAAACGCTGTCGGACTTCGGAGTAGTTGTTAATGTAGTATATGTGTGACAACGGGATTGACAACATGGATACGTCTGACTTAGGAGGAGGTTTGTTCAAATATATTTTGAATATTATCTAAAATCGATACATTTTCACTGTGCATCGACTTCGATTGGCCGACAGTTGGTGGGTGGGTTGGAAGGTGTTTCATTGATGGTGAACGATAAAAGAGAATTATATTGAAGGATGATAATTAAAGTATCGAACAAGGAGGAGGAGACGTAGGAAGAGAAGGAGCAAGAGGAGAGGAAGAGATGGTGATGAAAGGGAAGGAGGAGAATGAGGGGGAGGAAGAACGACAGGATGGTTAACAGTAGCATTAGCAGTAACAGCGACAGAGGAAAGCGTACATGAATGTGTAGCGTAAAGACAAAAACAAGGATATATGGCGAAGAAGAATGTGAATGGGGTAGTAAAAGAGGCAGAGGGAAAGGAAGAGATGTAGTGTTGCACGAATTTAGAAACGTATAAATGTGTCGTGCGACGTTGCGAATCGTAACAACAGTACTGGTGATACAGTTTACGGCTATCATCATGAAGGAATACGAGCAAAGTTTTTATTGGGGAGGGGTCGCGCGAAGAGGTGCCCGACATTCATTTGTCGGGCAAAGAAAAAATACGCGCATACTATAATGACGCATTGTTCTCATCTTTCCGCCTCGCATCAATCCTACGATCTTTCTATTGGCGAAACGATGTTCATGCAAGCTGCAAGTAGTCGCGAATCGAAATTTTACGGAGCAACTTCCCTCCCTCTACGTGCATCCCGCTGTAACTCTCGTCCGCCTACTCGAACCATCTATTTCTACTATACATTCAATCATCCCTTGCGCATTCCTTCTTTCTCCTTCTATTTGGCTGTCCCCCTTAATTATGCCTTATGTTCCCCTTAAATGTCGGGGGGTTTCACTAAGATATCGTTTCGCACGAAATAGTTTGGTTGGTAAGCGAGTGGCTATGCCGATTGAATGATAACGTTTGCTCGTACAGCATCCAGCTCGGAAATAGGCGAATCATTTCGACTAATATAGAGTATAGACTAATATTCTATAATAGTAGATTCTATAATAGATTCTATAATAGTACGATACGTCGAGTTTACGCTTGTAGCGTGTTGCTGATCATTCGTGTTTTTACAATGCCTTGTAAATACCTTTCCTCTTACATTCGCACAGAATAAGCACGACCGACAAGTATGTGCATGCGATAGACTTTTTCTACACAAATGCTCATCAAACACATAATGGCGCGGGAAACTGTACGATATGTCGCGCGCGGCACGAATCTAACTGACAATACTAGCAAGTGAGAAATCTAAATGACAATTCTAAAGATACCCTATAATACTTTTTCGTTCTCGAAAAGGTATAGAATCGTCAATTCCTAAAGACGTGGTGGAGAGAATTATAAAAGAGATTGATCGGAACAGATACGCGTAATTGATCGCGCGGATAGGTAGATAGATGGGACCGTAGGTAGAGACAAAGAAGAAGAGGCATGGAAAGAGTAGAGAGAGGAGGGGGTGGGGGAGGTGGGGGGGTAAAATTAAAAGGTCTGTGCAATAGCGATCGTTGAGGGCTTTAGAAAGACGCTATGCCCGGGAGAATCGAGAGATTACTAATTGAGAATCAACGTTTAATGACCGACGAGCGAACCGATGGTCATCGTTTGTTTCCAACGAGACGAAACGGTTCGACACCGAATGGCCAAGCCACGTAACCGATGGTCATCGTTTGTTTCCAACGAGACGAAACGGTTCGACACCGAATGGCCAAGCCACGTTATATCTAGTTTATACGACGTACATTAGACATGAATGGCATCTCCTCTGCCAACTTGAATGAGAGCAATTTAACTTCTTTAGGTTGCTTAATCGGTAGGAAGTCACATCATCTACACAGCTGTGTAACCTGTATAGCAAGATGCAACAACGAAGATAAAGAAAAAATGCCGGGGACTTTTGTTCGGCCGAATGCGCCGTTTCGGAAATATCTTTCGCGAATACAAACTGGATTGCCACACATTTCCATAGATGGATTCGTACTTCTGGATCATGTTTAGGATTCGAAACATGAAAGTGAACGAAGTGGGTGAACCATATCTTTGTACAAGCACCGTTACTTGTTACGTATTACTTATTATGTACATACTTGCCACTACGAAAAGCTACGAATCCTTATCGTGCATAATGGAGCATCATAAGCAACAAGATAATTACCACTCTTTGGCTACTCTCTTTTGTTGAGATAAATGATTGAATTAAATTGGTCAATGACTATTCGCAGTTTCCATAAAGAATATTGTTGTACAGATACGCGGATGCAATGAAATCTAGCCTGTGTTCAGGGGATACACTAGCCATCGTTTGGTTTTTTGCGTATTAATACGCATGCGGAATAAAGGGTCAAGTGATGGGAAACTTTCATACATCTTTTGCATGCCATTCCCCGATTGCTGCGACCCTGGCGCAGGCCGACAGTGCTGTTCGTTCATAAAAATATGAATCTTGTAGTCGGGAATACGCTTTCGCATGTTATAGCTATAACAGCCCGTGAAAGAGGGCACATACATACATAATAGCGTGCATTAAGAGACAGAAAGGAGAAAGTATCCGCCAAACGACAAGGATACGACGAAGGATACGACGAAGGATACGACGAAGGATACGACGAAGGATACGACGAAGGATACGACGAAGGATACGACGAAGGATACGATGAAGGTGGTGAAACGATCGAGCCGCACGAGGGAAGAATTGCGACGATTATCGACTGTCTGCGATCTCTGGAGTTATTTATCGTTGAGTGTGCGTGGGCTAGGTTTTCATTGAGTTGTCCATTGAAATGAGAAATAATCGCGGCAAAAATGTTGGCTCGCACGAAGCTGGCATGCAACTTCACCTTTTCAATCTATCCACGTATCTATTCGACCCCTGAAAAGTTGGCCGCAGCGTGACGCAGGCCTAACCCAAGGCGTAAACGTGAATCGATCGAAAATTGGATTGATTGGATGAATGGAGCAACGAATCTAGCAACGAATCTAGCGTGGAAGATAAAGGAAGCCGAGTAAATGTATATTCCGGAAAGTATTGATGTTGAACGTAAATTCGGGCAAAGTTACCAAGCATGGTAACACTTGCCAAGATGGTTATATTACAGCGTCGCGTCGCGTCGCGTCGCGTCGCGTCGCGTCGCCATAAGGCATACACGGTGCACACGCGGCCGCGCACACACGTCAGCTGAAACTTCACGTACGTAAAATTTGACGGTGGTGTGACGGATTCAATAGACGAATAGCGAAGGTCAGTGAACCGATTATGTTTGTGGCGAGCGTCGTGGTAAAGCGAATGGATGCAATTATCCTGATTCGTAATGGCCGAATCAGGCTGCGTAGTGTATTGGATGTTTGTGGTGAAGAGTGGCACATGAAGCATGCAAGGTCGTCGAAACTTATGTAACAGATTTAGCCGAAATTGAGTGAGCATGGGATACGACAGGCAACATCGATTCGAACGATGCGTAAACTGTTTTGTTGTTGTTATTGCTTTGTTTCTACACCGACCGATGCTGCACGGGATCGGCACCGTCACTTTGGCCGTTGCTTTGGCCGTCACTTTGGCCGTCACTTTGGCCGTCACTTTGGCCGTCACTTTGGCCGGTCACAATTTGTGCAGAAAAATTAGATAGCGATCGAGCTGACCCTTCTACTTCTTGCGCCTCCGCCGCGTCCTTGTTCGATAAGGGGCCTGCGAAAATTGAAAGTCCAGGATCGTTGGGGGATTTTGTTGTCGATGCGTCGCGTCGTGGTGCCGTCGCAGCACGATCGCTAAATATCGTTGAATTTCACGTTTTAGGTATAAATTGTACACCTCCGGCGATAGAAGACTTTCCACATGATCTTTTCGACGAGAAGCACAGACAAGGCGGTGCTGTTGTCGTCCACGTGATCGTTTCCCTTTACCTATTTATCGCGTTAGCGGTAGTGTGCGACAAATTTTTTGTCCCCGCCGTGGAAAAGATATGTCACGGTAAGAGAAACGATAGGAGAATCATGTTATCCCTTGTCTCGAGAAACCTACGACGGAAGTGGAGAGAAAAAGAAATTGAAACGGCTCGGACCGGACTATTGTATTATGGAGAGATTGGAATCTGTTGAAGCAACGCTTGTATTTTCAGCGCTCTCGATGTCCAAGGATGTGGCGGGCGCTACCTTCATGGCCGCGGCGACGTCGGCACCGGAACTGTTCGTGAACGCGATCGGTACATTTATCACCGAAGGTGACATCGGCGTTGGGACAATAGTAGGCTCCGCTGTATTCAATATTCTCGCGGTGCCAGCTTGCTGCGGTATTGGTGCCGGAATGGTAAGTTGCCGTGTATCCAGATAACTTGGAATATTAACGGCACACCGTGCGTTACTTTGCCCCAGTATTAATACCTAATGTCCATCGAGCCGAAATAACGATAAGAAACCTATGCGTAATATAAGCGAGAATATTAGCAACGTATATGTAATATTCATCTCAGTCTACGTACGTTGGTCGAATACGTACAGGTAGTTCCTCTGGATTGGTGGCCAGTTAGCAGAGATTGTCTTGCCTATGGCGTCACGGTCGCCATCCTAATATGTATCATACACGATGAACGAGTAGAATGGTACGAAGCGTTAGCCCTAGTGTTGCTATACATCGTATACATCGCCGTCATGTATTGGGACAAATCGTTTCAGCGATGCACTCGATTCCGTACGCATAGCGCTGATCAATCGTTACCGGATGACCATCGGCTCACGGCAGGTAAGATCTTTATCTTTGCTTTCTATTGACACTTTCGGCGCGGGACCAACAGAAAATTGTCCAAGAAATGGCATGATAACGCGTTCACCGGTGGCGCGGTACCACGAAACTCTCGTCTCGTCTCCAACGTGTGAATCGGAGAGCAAGGTATGTCCTTACTCGGAACCTTTTTCCCGCGTATGTTCTTGCAACAATATCAGACATGTATTACCGTTAACACTGAATCCGATGCAACGTGCGTCGTACCAACAGTACATTTATTCCACATTTATTCGACATTTATTCGATATTTATTCGGCGAATCTACTGCGCCGAAATAAGTATCGGTAAGTGACGCACGTATATATGTATATGCATACATATATATGTAAAATGTAATATATCGTTCAGAAGGCAGTACGGAAATTCGGTTGGCTAGATCGGACAAGGTACAAGGAACCGGCGATCAACTTGAACATATAGATGTCCCGCTACAGAACGGAGGCACGAAAACACAAGAAGAAAATCCAGATCCAAGTGAGTAGAGTAGCGAGTACATAGTGGCCGTCCGAATTCACTATGGACGTATGAACAAGATTTCTTTGCGTTTCTCAAGTTCCTGTAGATTGGTGAGAAGGAGGGTGAAAGGGAGCGTAAAAGTTTCATGCTGTTTTATGTCGTACAGATTACGAATACGAATTGTTGGTATGGCCGGCACGAGCTGGTTGGATAAGAAAGACCGCATGGATCATGACATGGCCGATTCATTTGATTTTCATGTGCACAATTCCCGATTGCGAGAAGCCGCGGTTCAAGAATTGGTTTCCAGTCACATTTCTGATGTGCATCATTTGGATCGGTTCGTTGAGCTACGTGGTGGCATGGATGATCACAATAATCGGTAAATAAAGAAGGAGCGAGTTGAATGAGGGAAGGGAAGGGAAGGGAAGGGAAGGGAAGGGAAGGGAAGGGAAGGGAAGGGAAGGGAAGGGAAGGGAAGGGAAGGGAAAGAAAAGAAAAGAAAAGAAAAGAAAAGAAAAGAAAAGAAAAGAAAAGAAAGGGAAAGAAAAGGAAAGAATGTTATATTATGTATATGCATTTTCAGGCGACACTCTAAAAATACCAGACTCCGTTATGGGAATTACGTTTCTTGCGGCTGGTACCAGCGTCCCAGAAGCCGTTTCAAGCGTAATAGTGGCTAAACAAGGTAAAGTAGTATTCGAGTAAAAATGTTTAATAATCGATAGAGCCGCCGATAAACGGCGGAAGTCACTGCTAAATGGATTTTGATTGGAGAGTGGCGGAAATGTTGGCGTTAAACCTTTCGATCGATTTATTTTCTATCAGGTCACGGTTCCATGGGTATTAGCAACTCGATAGGATCAAACACCTTCGACATATTATTGTGCCTTGGTCTGCCATGGTTAATTAAATCTTCGTTTTCACCGACGCAACCCGGAAAACATTACATCAGTATAAATTCTGGCGGTCTCGAATACAGCGCTATATCGCTGCTGTCGACACTGATGCTACTCTATATCGCTTTCGCTTCGAATAAGTTTCAGCTCGATAGAAAAGTGGGACGAGCCTGCTTATGTATGTATGCCGTGTTTCTCATATTAGCATCGCTGATCGAACTAAATGTATTCTTCAGGGTGAACTTGCCCACGTGTCAGAGGACGGTTAAATGATCTGAAATCGAAAGTCGAGTCGCTTAATGATATTCGATACGGTGTTTAGTTGGTTGTTGTACGTTCTGCCGATGTTACGAGCACCATTGCGAACCAAAGAATACTGTTTTTTTATTATGCGAACACTATTCGTTTTCCCGCCCGTTGTTTTCCCGCCCGTTGTTTTCCCGCCCGTTGTTTCTCCGCGAAACATCCCCCTTCCATTCTTCTTCCTTGGCAATCTCTGACGAAAAGCAATGGATATTGTCGGAATTGTCGGAATCCTTCCCTTCCCGCCTTCACCCTGCATCGCTATCATCTCTGGCCCATTATACATTATAGCGCATACATACATAGCGTATGTATACGCCCGATGTCCCTTTTTTTCGTTCTGCGATCGAATCTTAACTCTCGCATCGTTCTTGCCATTCCCATCATCGGCCGGTATCTTTCTCGTATCGCCGGTATCGCCCCGCAATACATGTATGTATACCTTTTACCGTGGATGATGTTTAGCTTATTCTGTTTTCTAACTCTGCCGACGAACATGTTAAATAAAACGAAGAAACGAAGCAAGGAAATTTCGTCTACTGCTCATAGGATAAAGATGTTCCGTAGCAAATAAATAATAAGCTTATCGTTCTACGCTAGATGTGAGAAAAGATTGGCTGAGCCGTAGGGTTCGATGCAGAAACGGAGCGACAGAAATGCAGAAAGATAGAGCGGGTTGTGGGGGTGAGGAGGAGAATGGGAGAGGTTTGGAGAGTGTAATAATCAAGCAAAGGAGTGAACAACAAACACGTTCGATAGCGTAGAAAAGACTGCCGCTTCTATGATCATGTCATTTCGCGTATCTCCATACATCATATGATATAAATAAAGATTGACGCGTGGGTACGTTTGTAGGTATGCGCGTTCCGTTTGGATAACGTTGGTCGTTATTAAGAAGAATCGGTTATCGTTGTGGATCGCTACGACAATTGATTGTCGGAACAAGTTATTAAGAATTACGATAGTTTCGAACATCTCGATAACGATTACTGCGCAGCAGTTGACGTGAAATTTATTTCGCTAAAGAAACCTATTGACGTGCAGTAAAACTCGCCGCAAGGTGTATATTTAGGTAATCTAAGAACTTAACAGGTTAAATAAAGTACTGTAATAAGTTATTAAAAAGAAATGACCGATCGTTTCTATTACGCCAAGCGACGACAAGATTGGTGATCCGAAATGTTCCTTTTCCCTCGCGTCGAAATCGGATTCCTCGAGCATGTATCGTCTCGGTCAACGTAAAGAGGAATTTCGGTTGTTTCCGCGGTGCCGACATATTCGCGCTTTGCCAATCCTAATCAATGTCCCGGAGACCTTTGGCACGATTTCAACGAAGGAGTCGATTTCAGCGAATCCGACCAGAGAACACGGCGGTCACGCTGCTCAGATTCGTTTCAGCAAGGAAGAGAAACGCGTCGGAAGAGATTGCAGATTTCTAACAGGTAAGTAGACGACAGAGGTTGGCTGGATTCTTCTCCGCCAGACTAGGAGAAACTGGTGCACGCGTTTACGATGCACGTTTGTCACGCCACGCGAGACGAATCGCGGTTAATCGGCGGGACGCTTAGCACAGTTAGTGAGTTCACTCCGAGACCTTTTCCGAATTTTCCGTTTGACAAATATTTACGGAAGCACGTGATGTGTAGAAGGAACGCGCGCGTAACAAAGGGCGAAACGTGCTAACAAGAGGCGGATTGGGTTAGGTTCGGGTGGCAGTAGGTCGAGCGCGTATTAGGTCGGTAGGTCGAACAACGTGGGCGTCCATAAACGGTTCAGGAAGGGGTCAAATGCACGTCACCACGCTGGATCCGCAATGCGGCGTTGTTGGCAGGATTGTTATCGTTTTATTCTCTGCCAGCTAATCATTTTCATCACTGTCAGTTGTCCAGAATTGCATAATTGCATAATTGCGTAATTACATAATTGCCCCGCGATTTCAAGTTTACCTATGCGAATAAACGCACAGGCACGAGTAAAATGAATCGAATTTCGGATCGCCAGCGGATAGCGATTGAAAGGAAAGCGTGAAAGGTTGGCGAGCGACGCGTTTCAGCGAGGTACATATTCGGTGGGAAACGAGTTGCACAGTTGGTGAAACTTGGACGTACATATTCGAGGGTGCGAGCGCGCGCGTACTAGGAAGAACAGGGAGGGAGGGAAAGTGGGGGACTCGGCGAATCAATTGCTAGCAAGTGAAGCAAAGGGTTGGGAATTGTAAAGATGGTATGTTAAATGCAAGGAAAGAAGGAAGGGTCCGAAAAGTAGAATACTGTGATTAGGGGAGAGTGGAGCAGAAGGCAAAGGACAGACGGATGAGAGATAAAAGTCGGAGAGAGGGCCGATGCGGCAAATGCGTTGAATGCGACGAAGGTAACGTCATGCGCTCTGAAAACAACCGCAACCCCCTGTTAGGGGTGGGAAGGACGGCATGGGTACGCGGCGCGACACTGACAAGAGAGTGGTGCGCGAGCGCGCGCACGCGCTACTCACCACCTTCACGGTGCTCGTAGCGAAACAGAGATGCAATGGCACGCACGCTCGTAGCTTCTACCGAAAAGGAGGGAGTCCCAGTGTATCCAAGTTGTGCAGTGTTGCTTACCACGTAGGCGGCATAACACTCGCCGTCTCTATAATAGAAACCTAACATTTTCATCAACTTTTTCTGTTCTACGTTTCGGTGTTTTCCTTTCTCCGAGGTTCTCCTTTATTGCTGTCTAGAACACGTTCCGCCAGACTCACTGCAAATACTAGGACAAAGATCGAGCCGCTGGCTACAAATATTTCGATGACACGCTACGAAGTGCAAGAATTGAAAGAACAAGCGCAACGAAGATTGTCAAATCGAGCCGTGTCGAACGCTTTCACGTAAACGCGTGAAGGCTAGGAAGGATCGACAGCAAGATTACTACTTGAAGATTACTACTGCAACTAAATTTACCGTACTACAACTAGAATTGAAAATTAGATAGGATTCGACACTGCGATTAAGACTTGAATCGGTACTGATAGCAGAAAGTTGTGGACGGGAACGGGAAAGGGAACGGGAACGGGAAGGAGAACGAGAACGAGAACGAGAGGGAGAACGAGAAGGAGAAGGACAAGGAGAACGAGAACGAGGACGAGGACGAGAACGAGAACGAGAACGAGAACGAGAAAAAGAACGGAAACGAGAACGAGAAAAAGAACGGAAGCGAGAACGGGAATGGGAACGAGTACGAGAACGGAATCGAGTGCGGGTGCGGGTACGGGGATGAAATTAGGAACGGGAATGTTAAGTGTAACAGGAAGCAACATTATTCGTACCGATTAACATTGGAATTAATGGGATGCCGAATTACCTGAGAGACTCGATCCAGTTGCAACAGTGAAACTGCATAAAGTGGGTTTTGGTGAAGATTGTAGTGCTTGATCCGGAGTTAATGATCATCGCTCCTTGTTTCTTCCATTAGCGATCGTACCACATATCGATGTTCATATCGGCCGCCGTTCGCTTTTACGTAACGACGAGCAGCTCTTAAAAAACGGAAATTTCGCATCACGATGTTTAGGGCGCATCGCGATCGAGCCCGATAAACCTTTCTACAAAGCGCCCCGATTGCGTTCAGGAATAGCAACGGAGCAACTCTCACATTCTTTACTGTGGTGCCTAAATAACTTAAGTAAAGAAAATCTAGTGCCTACATAACATATATGCGCAATAAATATATCAAACACTGATCGTGACTCGAAGAAATCGACCGCGCCGTCGACCCGAATCGTCTATCGTACATTTAACCAGTGATATTTAACATTTAGATTTACCGTACTCCATTCCTCTACGATTTCATCAAAATCTTACGGAGGAGACGTTTCTTTTACGAAAGGAGTCCGCAAACACCGGCCAGCGAATATCTAGAATACGAAGATTCAATTTGAACTAACAATACCCCGAGAAATTACATTGATGCGAGGGGAGAAACATTCATAGTGGTTGGTTAATTCGATCTCAATTCTGCACTCTTGAAAATACATACACACACACACACACATCTATACACTTAAAGTACACGCGACATGTCTCGTTTAATGTTGTGCAATCTCGCCAACACTTCCACGGCAGGAAACGATACGAACAACAATGCGAATACGAACAGTAGTATGGAGGACGAAGACTATTATCCGCTGCCTACTATTTATCGGTGAGTAGAACTTGCACCATTTGCACAGTCAACTGTGTTTCCTCCCTCCCGTAGCAAGCACACTCTGCACTCTACACTCTACATGTATTCTTCCCCCCCGTTTCGACTGAACCGTTCAATCGTGTTAGTTCGCAACAATAAGATTCGCTATTTCCTATGCATTTCTCACTTATACATTAATTATCAGTTGTGCACGCAAAACCGTGTCACGGTCGATGCTTTCGGCAATGACTGACCGCAATCGTAGGAATCGGAAATAGGTCTCGAATGGGGCTCTTGCCGAATATTTTTCATTCGTTATCGTCGTTTGTAACGTTTTCGTTACAAACGCAAGAAAAAGGAGGCGCTCGAATTTTGTTTCACATTTGCTTGCCGATCGATGAAAGGAGTTTGCTAAGAAATCACAGCCACAAATGTTGCGATGCAAACGTTTGTGCGGCTGTATCGAACACTCAATCGATCATATCCTATTAATACTCTGTACACTTTGTACGCGCAGCTGCCGTGCACCTATAGCGAGCCTGGATTGCATGGAAGAGTTCAACGGCGGCGGCGGTGGCGGAGGCGGCGGCGGTGGTGGAGGCGGCGGTGGCGGCGGCGGCGGAGTCGGAGTGGACTCGGGTGTACACTGCAGCAATACAACTGGAACGAAGGAACAGCTACTGACTAACTGCATTGCCGCACAAGCGCAACGCTTACAGCATCCTTCGCCAGGTATTCGCTACCGCAACTTGGGCAAAAGCGGTCTACGTGTTTCCAATGTTGGATTAGGTACGCTGAATGTTTTCCCCCACTTTCGTAGAAACAGAGTCGCGATTGCCTACCCGTTTCGTTCCATCCTAACGTACGCCTTAGATTACAACTTTTCCCTCCTCTTCCCGGACAGTGGATAGCTTTCCAGTTCTATAACTCTCTCGCATCAATTGTAATACTTCATACGCCTAACGATACGAAAAACGATTAACCCTTATTGCCTATCGTAATAGCGACGAGGAATCGGCTGCTTTTGCGATCGCGTTCGTTCTTCTTCCTTCTCCTTCCTGTTCTCCTTAATTCGCCATATTGTCATCTCTTGCAATACTCTCTCTTCTCTTCTTGGTTTACTTCTTCCCCATACATGATATGCTGCCTATGCAACCTTGTCGTATGCATCGGACAATGCAACGTGTGCATGCAAGCTTAAACGACTATAATTCTCGCGGCAAGGCTCGTTCTAGAAACGAAACGACAATAGCGCGTCGCGATTATCCTGCAATTCCGATAGCTTTTGCGCATATGTACTTGTTGCTGCTGTTAATTGTTACCTGGAATTCTCAATATTTCTTAATACATTGATTGGAGGACCTTTTTTCAAAGTGTATCGTTAAACATGCAAATAGTAGTTTGTGTTCAGCTATGCTGATTTGATGTGCATTGTATGCGTGCATTGTATGCGTGCATTGTATGCGTGCATTGTATGCGTGCATTGTATGCGTGCATTGTATGCGAAGGCAGCACGCGTGAGAGAAATGGGAGGTGCGTGAATTTCCAAAATGAATTTCGAATTATGTATGGAATTTCAAGAGATTGGCGATTGACGCGTTACGGTTACCTGTGCATCGAAATTTTCAGCGGCTAAAGTGAAACGGGTAAGAGAAGGCCGCGAAAATAGCAGGATCGCTTAACAGTTGTGTAACAAGGAGGGGCTGGATAAATGTACTCGAACGGATGATACGCTAGCTAATAAACTTGCTTTATACGCATAGGTACGTGGACGACCTTTGGCATAGGAGGCTGCACTAACGAGGAAGCAGCTGAAGCTGTAGTAGCCCTTGCTTACGACAGCGGGATAAACGTGTTCGACTTGAGCGAAGCTCATAGCGGCCACAGAGCAGAAATTCAATTTGGTCGAATTTTATTACGGCGCGCTTGGAATCGTTCGAGTTATGTCGTTACCACCAAGATATATTGGAATACCAAGTAGGTATAGTTGGTTGTTGCTGAATCGTGCAATCGCGCATACTTGATAACCTTTAGTTAACCATTTTCGCTCTACCTGTATATTTATAAGTTGAGAAATTGATACTCAATCGCAGGACGGAGGGTCGTGGGCTGTCCCGCAAACACATCATCGAATCAGTGCAAGCATCTCTAGTCAGATTACAGCTATCGTATATCGATATTGTAATGATACACAAGGTAGATCCAATGTGTCCTATGGAAGGTACGTTTTCCCCCTGTGAATCGAATCGAATCGAATCGAATCGAATCGAATCGAATCGAATCGAATTCTATCAGAAACAGTTGTCCTCGTCGCGTAACCGCCACACACGTTCGCCCCCCTTCCGTCTGTTGCAGAGGTAGTACGCGCTATGAATTACGTAATAAGCAAAGGGTGGGTAATGTACTGGGGAACGTCTCGCTGGACCCCTGTTGAAATTATGGAAGCTTACACGAATTGCCGGCAGTTCAATTGCGTTACGCCAATTGTGGAACAAGCAGAATATCATCTGTTTTATAGAGAAAAACCAGAACTTTATATGCCAGAGTTGTACAATAAGATTGGTAATTGATCGGAAACACGTAATCCGACTCTAAGCGAAGGCTACCGGAAACCTATGCCGAAGCTGACCGCAACGTTCAATGATCTGAAACATTTTGCGCAGGTGTCGGTCTGATGACATGGTCCACTGTTACGATCGGCATGGTTTCCGCGAAACCGGAAGACTACGGAGTCTCGTTTTTATCGAGATCCTCTTACAAGGTGACGTTCAGCAAAGGGAATTCCTTTGTAATTCGATACACCTGTGCACAACAGATAAGCATACTCGTCGCAAATCACTAACGATCGTAACGTTTACAATTTTAGAATAAATATTCGTCGTTCAGTTGGACGGAGGACGAGACCCAGTCATTGTACAAAGAAGTACGTACCTACGCGAATCTTGGCGTCGGGTAACTTGGGTAACTTGGCTAACTTTGCCTGTCGCTTATCGCTGTCGTTCATGTTGGCATATTTCTCGGTTTCAGCAGGAATACGGCTGGAAAGAAAAGTCAAGCGAAGACGAGACCCGGAAATATTCGGACAAACTGCGGGACGTGTGCGCCCTAGCCGAACGTCTCGGTTGCTCGTTCGGCCAGTTGGCGATCGCGTGGTCTTTAAAGAATGAAAGTGTCCAGTGCCTTCTTCTCGGTGCATCAAACATAGATCAATTATACGAGAGTCTTCAGAGTTTGCAGGTAATCGCATCGTTCTGTATCCCGTAAAGTAATTCGTTTCGGCGTATTAGCTGTGTCGAATCGTGTGGTTTTTAGCTAATTCCAAAATTGAACGCCAACATAATGAACGAGATCGAGAGAATCCTCGACAACAAACCGTCACGACCACCGATGATTTCTACTCTGGCGCTTAGATGACAATCAATTTGCCCCCACGGAAGTGGTGGGGGCTCCTTAGAGGATGGAGGTAGCCCAAAAAGCGAGGCTGCTAACAGCCAGGATCAAGAGCAGACTAAAGAGTTAACCGGCAAGCTACCTTTCTGCGAGATACAATGAAAATATGTAGGCGCATTCACGTACGCCCACGCATAGTTTGCAATTTGCCGAGTCCGGTTTGTTGGCTCGGTTTGTTGGCTCGGTTTGTTGGCTCGGTTTGTTGGCTCGGGTGGTTGTGGTAACGATGAATGGAGATCGGCCAATGATGAATGAGATCGATCTGAACCGAGTCTGTTTGAGCGAACGGAGAACAGAAAACACAGCAATGCTCTGCAGCGAGTTCTACGCTCAAGGTGTCCATCGCGAATATATGTACGCGTACATGAATCGACAATACTTACCGATCGTAAACGATCAGGATCACAATACCGATTGCGATTGCGATTGCTAATGCGATGCCGATTGCGATTGCGATTGCGATTGCGATTGCGATGCCGATTGCGATGCCGATTATATTCCTAATCAATGACAGATATTCGCCGCTAATTTTAGGTACAATTTCCCCCTCTTTGATGCAGCTTTGTGATTGTCCTTTTTCCAACGTTCACGATAAACAAGCGAGGTAGCTTCCGACAATTCCGAAATTGCGTATTCTATAATGTTTGGAATTCGGACGAGGACGGCGACCGTGTCGAGGCTTTTGACGAATCTGTGGCTCGAATCTGTATGCATGATTCGCTACGAAAGGTGTTCATTCGAATGTAGATAGTAATTATGTATATCGTAGCGCTTTCGTTACGACTGTGTAAACTAGTACTATTGTGTACACATATACTTGATTTCAGCTTGGAACATTCTGTTGTGCCGTTTCATCGTTGAACGATTCCCGTGCGCGAGAATGGAACGAGATACGTATGTACGATAAGTGTAAAGCGTTTCGTGTGATCTCGTGGCAGTAAGTAGAACACGCGAGATGGTTCAGATCTGAACGCGAAACCCGAAATGCGAACGGTGTTGTTATATCGGTGAAACGAAACCAATTTCATACAGGATCGATCTATATAGTTTTTAACGCCATAATTCGTACACCGGCGATAGTATCGCCGCTACTTTCATAGCCGAGAAATAATCATTGTTCGGAACTTTCTCATACGTAATCTTAAATTGTAACTCTTGCCATGCTGTTCGTCATCAGAGATGGACAGAGCCAGCTCGGATTAGTCAACAAGCTCGTCGAGCAGCTACGTATAGATAGGTAAACTACGTAGGCGGATAGATATGCAAGTAAATAGATGTGCGTAGGTGAGGTAAGTAGATAGATAAGTATCTGCATATGTAGATAGACATATGAAAAGCACGAACGGCGGTGAGCGATACGCGCGACGCGTGACGCGTGACGCGTGGAACCGCTTGGCGTAATAATGGCGTAATAATGAAAAAGCGTGGCTTGAAAGACATATCGCGGATTGATACCGCGCCAGAATCACGATAAAATAAAGTTTCAGCTCAAAGCTTGTTCCGTTGGTTTCGTTCCACTATCTGTTATCTCGCGTACATGCAATGTTTTTCTCGTGCGTTCGATTGTTCGGATTAAAACCGTCCTTAGAGCGCGGCACATTCCAGTGTTTAACAACGTTAGGTCTCTAACGAATTAACCAAGTATCGCGTATAACGCCGGTTCAATATTCGTATTATCTGTTGCGCAAGGGAAAGAAAACTCATGATTGTCAAACGAACGGCAAACGGTTTTAAGTGTGTTTGAAAATCAGTTGGACAAGAACAAGATGAGAGTCGGGCGGAGCGACAAATTATGATTAGTAACTGTTGCGATCCTATTCGCGCGCAAAATCTCTTTAAAAGGAAGCGTGCATTAACGAGCAATAACGCAGAAAACTCTGTAGCTATGTATGTATGCGTTTAATTATCGACGAGAGCCGAGGAGAATGCCAACTACGCTCACGATTAAGTCGATTACGCTAATTATTACTTAACAATTTTTCGCACATACTGCGATCAATAATATTTTCCACGGATATTTTTATCGAAATGTTACATATAACATAACATTGTAATACGTGCAAACGTTCCAGGAACGTGGCGAGCGGAAGAAAATTAAACTGCCAAGTCGTCGGAATTCTGTCGTGAATCAACAGCAAAACCAATACAGGTTCGATAGAGAGAATGATTGTCCAACCACACGAAATGCCTCTATTGTGTTCCGTGTGAACAATCTTTACTAATCGATGATAATCGATACAGATTATTTCAAAGCAAAGAAGAATGGTACGCCACGAGAATAATGGGTTATCGGGGAATGGAGAGAGAGAGAGAGAGAGAGAGAGAGAGAGAGAGAGAGAATGTGTGCGTTTATCAGTGTGTATGCGCGTGTGTCTGCCTGCGTCGTATGTATGGGAAGAGGTCGGAGAGCAGGAACGAAGAATTACGATACATTGGATAGACTTGAAATCACCGACATGTTCAATGGGTGCTCGGTATTCCTTTGCCACGAATGTTTTTTTACCGGCTATGTTCCAATCGAATCAAGATTATTCGCTCGACGGAACAATCAAAACGTAACAAGGACGATGAAAAGGATGATAGTTTACTGGAAGGTTGCAATGCATTAGTGTACACGGTTTCTGCGTATACATCCAAGTATACACGTACATACGTACTGTGCGTTCGCCGAGAGTTGGCGAGTGACAGAATATTGCTTTCTCACTCTGTTCCACCTCTCCACGTGCTCCGTGGACCACGTGATCAGTGGAATAGAGTGAGAAAGCAATATTCTGTCACTCGCCAACTCTCCGCGAACGCACAGTACGTACCCATATGTACGTCGGTCAAACCTGCTGAGGCAGATTCGGTTCAATTTCTGTTCGCTGGTTTTGCAAACCGAATCACTACAGATTTCATGCAGAACCTGCTGGCGAGAATCTGGCTGCAGATTGGCAGCAGATTCTGTTCAGCTGCGGGCGCAGATTGCTGCGGAATTTTAGACGAATTCTGCCAGATTCAGGCAGTATCTGCTGCCAATCTCCGGCCAATCTCCGGCCAATCTCCGCTCAGCTGGCTGTTGGGGCAGATAGTGAACGCGTACGGGAACAATATTTTTCTCGATCCCGGCCAGCCGAGGTTCGTAGAAGCATACCGGATGTGTTTAATCCAAAGAAACGTTACGTAGACGCTCGAGAATCGGTTATCTTATCCACGCGAATCTACACGCATTTTGCTTCACTCGATTATCTTTGTCCACGCAGCCACGCAGCCACTTACTTGCTATCTTGGAATCGCGCAACGCAAAGCCACAGAGTACGGCGTTAATCGGAACAGATGTCGATGGGGCTGGTTGAATCGGCAGAGTTCGATAATCTGTCCTTAACCGAGTCTACAAGTCTATCTCATTACCGTTGCGACCATTGTCCGACGACACGAACGACCAACTATACAGCAGGAATGTCAGGTTTACACTGAAAATCTAGCAACGAAAACAACAACAACATTAATAATAATAATAATACACGAACAGGATGATGGAAAACATGATATGGTGAGGTGGGACCACTCACCTGCGTGTGCGGCGATGCGGCGATGCGGCGACCCACGTACGCGTTCACCATCTACAGTTCCATATTGATTAAGAATACGTGTATCGGGCAACGATCCGATCGTTGAATAACTTTATTTGCGTAACCGTGTGCAGTACTTTTTTGGGATAGGGTATCGCGGCGCAGCGGTACCGTAGCGGTATCGTTTTACTTGTACGCGTGTCCGTTATACGTATCGTACGTATGCATGTACGTAACGCATTGCAAACTTTTTCTGTCGAAACGTCCTGCCCAACCTTCTGATATCCTCTCAAGGGGCACAGGGGGAGAAAAGGGGATAAACTCGATGACGCTCGCCGATCTGTTCCTTCGATCTGACTTCTGGCGACTTCTTTCTTTCCCCGAAACGGCCGATCGGAATCGACGGGCCTGGGGACGTGTATTTCATTGCGACGAAGGTATCTAACGTTCAAGAGGACGTGAAACGGGAACTTAGCACTATATATTAGGGCAAGCAGATTTTCAAAGTCTTTCGAAAACTTATACCACGTTGTAAGCAATGTATTGAGAGTACTTAGGGAACTATTTTGAAGGAATTATAAATACAGAAACATGTTATCCCATCCATCGTTTCTTTCTACGTATGTACAATACATATGTTTCTGTCCCAGCTGTCCGCGACGCGTCCTTTGCGCGGCTGTGGGCTCCGGGCACCTGTGTGTTCTCTGCATTTTCTCGTTGCGCATCAATGTTCCGACGAATACGATCAGCATTGCCCTTCTCTCATTCCCTTTCTACTTTTCGATCAGTCAGCGATCGCGCGTATAATCTGTCGAAATCATTGTTTTCCAGCCTTCTTTGAACCACGGCCCACTTTTATCATATATTCAAATTACTCGCGGTAAACATAAGGTAAGATCAATTTATTAAGCTAAAGAACACAGAAAAAAATGTTTAAGCTTCATGATAATTTACATTATATTATTCTTTCCTTTATCATTTATCATTAATAGAATACGATAATGTAACCCGGGTGAAATAAATAACTGGTGAAAACCGTCCACTAAAAATACCGCGACAATCCCCCTGAAATCACTTGGCGACCACTTTGTTGGTCGCAACCCGCAGTTTGGGAAACGGTGATTCGACACAGCTGCCGAATCTGTCGATTACCTCTTCCGATTACCAATTACACAAAGTGCAGTCTCGTTTTTCCCTCGATTATCGAATTCGCTTGTCGCATTCGCTTGTCGCATTCGCTTGTCGCATTCGCTTGTCGCATTCGCTTGTCGCATTCGCTTGTCGCATTCGCTTGTCGCATTCGAGAATAAATGATTCTTTATTAAAAACGTACATTTCATGATTGGTTAACGCAATTTACGACATCGGAAGCCCTTGTCCTCCTCCTCCTTTCATCGACTCCTTTGGACAACACTCGCAACCCAAATCTGCATTTCTTTCTTGTCATCCTCTCCCCTAACTAGCTGAAAGAAACATTTTCTATCCGCTCATCTGGGCCGGGGACGCCGACGAATTACGATGTATCATTGATGCGACGCCGATGAAAAGGAGCAACACCTAAACGAATGTGCATCGTGCGAATTTAGAGAGGAAAATTGCTTTTCCTCCTAGATTTCTGAACAAGTTCGTATCACAAAGAATGGCCAACCCCATTCGTCCCACGTTTGCACGCGAATCGAACGCCAGAAACGAATGAACCAGCTATGTATATGTACAAGTACACGCATACTTACCCGTCTGCTAAATGCACATCGGCAAATTTGCAAGAAAGAAAACGTTTAGCTCAACGAGAGTGGCAAACACTAAGAATATCGAGTACAACAATAGACATATGAAGCCAACCTTCTTGTTCAATTGGAAATTGAAGAATGCTATAACCGCGTAAAGAACAGCGATGCAAATGACAATCGAAAGCACGCTGTACGATAGAGTTCTGGAAACAATTCTCACGTCTCCCCCCGTTAGTAAACACTTTACTGTCCACGGCAGGCCCAAGCAGAGTAAAATATCGAGAATGTTTGCCCCCAATGTATTGCTCATAGCCATGTTTCCGTCACCTGTAACAACGATAATGCTCGGCTTGAATTTCCACTTGAAACGAAACGCCAAGTGGGATATCGGTCTTACCCTGCCTCACTAGAATCACGATAGACGCCATTTCCGGCACATTTCCACCAGCGGCCAAAAATGTAAGGCCCATTATGGAGTCCGGAATTCCTATGGTGTCACCGACAACCGTCATCATCCAGGAAACCAGGTAGGATGCTATCGCGATCCAAATTATACACATAATGAACGTCAATGGATACCACTGTTTGAATCTTTCGACCCTAGTGTCCGGTATAGTGATAAAGAGTAGAAACTTCAACGGCCAGCCTAACGTAAACCAGCATTTCGCGAGCAAACTTTTCTCACCGGGCCAATTGAACAGGTAATCTGGAAAATGGGGGTTCTGGCGATATTAACGGGCACTGGGAAAAACAAAGAAGAAGAAGAAGGGGGAGCAGAAGTATAGCGTATACCGGGCATTGAACTTGTCTCGGACTTCTCCGAACTCTCTCCATTTTCGGGATCGCTTGGTCCCCTCTGTTGTCCGCGTACCTGCGTTGTCGGTGAACTGCTGCCATTATCGTTTCGATGATGCGGTTTGTACGAACCATGGGGAGGACCGTTCTCGCTGATGTCAGAGACTAAAATAAATCGCGAGAAAAGTAGCGTCGCCCTTCACCACGCGCATTCAGCTTTTATTCGACTGCTGATCACTGTCGTTCTTTCTCCGTTTCGCCTTTCGACTTTTCACCGGGGCACTTGGCCCCGTACGAAACGACCGCAATCGTGCGACACTAATCGCAAGCCACGGTAACATATTTACGATAACACAGCAAAACGTTACTTACGTTTCGTCGTAGAGTCCGAGTTCAAATGAACGAGTTTACCGCAACACGCCATGAAACCTTTCCCGCAAAACAGCAAGATTAGGTAAAAAGTGAGCACTAGCAACAAGGCCACTGCTTCGTACAATTGAATCCTTAGGTCCCACATTATTATTACCAATGTCCCAACGGATATCATGTACATCAGACAGTCTCGTGACAGTATCCGCCATTCTAACTGTATCGCCTGTATCGAAAGGGACGAATGGCAAGTTAGAAGGCCGAACACGAAATTAATCTTCTACTTACCGGTATTCGTTTTTCATGGATTGCAAACAGTTGACGTGGCGAGGACAACGAAAGCAAAGAAAACGCGAGAAGGTGGGAGCAAAGGGAGAAGGCAAATTAGTGTGAACGAAATAGCCGGAAAAGGCGACGTTAACAAGATCTACGGCAAATATAACGAGTATGTATGTATAACGTACATACGTACAAGGGATACGTGATCGAGTCGATCGGGCCAAATATAGTTGAAGGAAATACTTATCGTCCTTTATCTGAAACTCCCTATTGCCATGGAAAGATTAAAAGGAGCTGAGATAACAGTTTTGCCTGTATTCGCCAATCGGCAGTCTTCCATATATAATATGTGCGCGCGTACTTACCTGCATACCGCGAAACATTTGCAAAAATGACAGCTGCGAAAATAAACGTAAACCATCTACGTCCGATCTTGCGCCGTTTACCTATTACCGTTTACCTATTACCGTTTACCTATTACCCTTTACCTTTATTTGCAACCTGATTACCGACGCTGATACTCTATAAATGTGTACGCAATTATATCATCGCTGTCGCCGAGTACTTACGTGAAGTGCCATTAACGCTCCGCAGGCCGGAGTAGCAAACGTATCGAAGACTGCGCTACCGACCACAGTGCCAGCACCAAGGTCCGTCTCCGTAAGAAACGTCCCGATCAGATTTACAAACATTTCAGGAAAGGAGCTAGCCGCTGCAAGGAACGTCGCCCCGGCGACATCGGTGCTTATGTTCATCTTAGAGCATATCCGGTCGAGCGACGGCAACAAATAATCGTGGCAGACGAACGCCGTTAATAAAAAGCAATAAAAGCCAAGGAACGTGTGCAACACCACGGCTCCGTTCCGACGTTGTTCATAAGTGAACAAGTCGGCGGGAAACTCATCGACGGAGCTATCGGTGCAGTTCTCTTTCCAGCCCCGTTCCTCCTCTTCGTTCTTCGAATATCGCTGCTCTCCATCGTTTCTAGCAGCGCGCTCGATCCCTTTGTTACTCAACGCCGACGAGGACGGCCACCGTTCATCGATAGAGTACGTATGTATACCGTTGGTCGAGTTACCCGAAAGCAATCCTGTGAATCAAACATTTCTTGCTGGATCTTGTTGCTGGATCTTGTTGCTGGACCGAGGGTGGGTGAAAATGCAATATTTCGTATCGGCACACCCGCCATTCGCCGCCCGTTTCAGCCGCGCTATCTCGCTCCCGAAACAGATCGGTACTCTCGCTACTTTCGCTACTTTCGCTATTTCCGATACAGAGATATTTCATATCTACACCATTATTTGTCTCGATCAACTTGTCCGCAAATCGAACGTGAAGCTTGCGAACCTTCCTCGACTGTTAACACTTACCGTTCTCGACCGGTGCAATGGCGTGTATGCTCGCCAAGCATATGGATAAAACAATAATGCATGCGCAACTACCGCAAAACCGGATACTCATTCTCGCGTGTCACTCCAGTTCGAATAGAGACGTTTCGAATATCCTTCCCCGATGCGAGTTCTTTACTGAAATGCGGAAAACTGTTTTTCCGAAAACAGCCTGCGCATATATCGTACATACAACTGATTACGCTCCCTTCCTAACGGCTATGTGCACGTTGTTATTATCTATTTGACCATCATTGCCGTTGTTCTCTCTCGCTCCCCCTCTCCCTGTTGATAATACTAACGAAATCTGATTTTAGAAACCTTTCCCACGCGCCACCGGGGTTGTAGTTTCTTACAAATTTTTCGAGAAGAATCTCACTGGCGGGAAAACGATGGAATGCGTTGGAAAGAGAAAATAAACGTATACACAGTTATATAGAAGATCCAAGTATTTTCCGTTCATTGCGCTCTCTTTCATCGGATTGCGAGAGTTACATCGAGAAATGAAAACACCACGAATTGCACTTATATCCGAATATCCGAATATCCGAATATCCGAATATCCGACGATATTCGGATATTCGGATTAGGTACACAATTCTTCTTCTACAGTGAATGAGAGTCTGCCTGTTGTACTTAAAAAAGGTAGAAAAGCGGTATACGCAGCTATTCTTCTACATAGGTGTAACGACATAGAGCGATACCCGCGTGAATACGTACCATACATCATACATTCACACTTACGCACACTCGTGCATCCACATACTACTCACAAGCGCAAACAGTAGCATACATAAATTCATGTGTATATAATATTATAAATCTTCCGAAAGTTCCTTACAAAATCTTCTTCATCGGTACAAAACTGTATATCGATTTACTGATATTAGGAAGCCAAGAGACTCTCGTCGTGTTGTTCAATTTTTGCACATTATGCGATTTCACTGTGTTTCCATTCCCATACTCGACGTGTATCGTCGTCAACACATACAATGTTGAAAAATCACAAATTTCATTCACACATTCACGATCCAACGGCTAACGCATTTGCGTTTGCTTGCTACTTTGCTATGTCTTTCTTCTGTGACTTGTCTCTACCGTACATAGCGTCTAGAAACAGTCCGGAAAACACTATGAACGTGCCCAACCACTGCTTAGAAGTGAGGCTATTGCCAAAAATAAGTATCGATCCTAAAACAGTGAAAAACTTTCGAGTGGTGGTTATAATGGAGCACGGTAATGGACCAAACTCTGCAACTGTGAGAAATATAAAGTATTGCCCGAACGCTCCAGCTATAGAAAAGGTGGCAATATGCCATATAGTAGAAGGGTATCTGTGCAAGAATTGGAGAAAATCAAAAAATTCTCCAGATGCCAGAACGACTATACCGCTGAAAACGACGGACCAAGCATTCATGTTCAACATCATATGGCCAGACTTGGAACTGTGTTCCGCCTTCATACGTTCTTGCACCGCACTGGTTAAGCCATCCATTGTCAATGAGAGTAACAATAATAATTCTCCAAAGGCTGTTTGTCCCTCTGATTGTTTCTTAGATGGATTCACGTCTTTGTACATGAACAAAGCAACGCCGATGACCACTAGGAAGACGAATAAATATTTTCTGACTGGATAAACCTGCGAAGCAACAGGTATTGCAATATTATCTGATAACCAATCTTGTCTCTTGTAGGCTTGCATTCTCCTTTCCGATGTAATCTATGTATTATATGTTGTACGTAATGATAGTGCTTGCTAATAATGAAACTGAACAGATATTACATCTGAATAGAAATAATTGTCAGAAAAAATACAGAATATAAGGGGAAAGGAGAAGATTTGAAAATACCTTATTTCCTAGTAATACGCCAAGTATCATCACAGGAATTGGTTTACCAGCTTTTCCAATTACTTGCGTCGGATAACTAAGAAATTGTAATGCCATATTGCTGCAAACCATACCCAGTAAATATGTAAGGGCAGAAAGCACATAGTATGTTCTCGGGGTAGTGTCTTCGCCCTGTTTCATGATCGTTAATAAAGTGGTCTTAGCAAATAAATAGTTGAGTAAACATTGGAAGAAGACTAAGGTAAACATGTATGTAAACTTTTCACTGTTTTCTCCGTCTCCGTATTGTCCACGCGTGATCTTTTCTTGCAACATGCCAAATTGAAAATAACATACGAAAATGCCAATAGCGCAAAATAGCAATTTGAAACGTTTCGTGGAAGCCGTCATGATTACTGTACACGGAGTCGAATATGAATGACAGATCGGTTACAGCTACGAGTGCGGTTATTCTTTAGGACGTGGATGAATATCACGAAGAATGGAAAATTGTTGGAGGCATTGTACGCGACTGAAGATAAACAGTACGTGGCATTTAACGACAGGTTATGGTCCACGTGACAAGCGTACACGCACGCACATTTGCATATCGAACGACCGTATCGAAAAATCAATGTATCGATAGAGCAGGCAAGATTTGACTTTTTAGAGCAAAATCTAAACTCCCTGGATAGTGGATAGTGTACAAATCGATTGGTAGTCGCGTTCCTTGCGTTTCTACCGTGTGTAGAATGAATAGTAACCGCGACTATTGGTCCTTGACGTTTTCTTAGCAATTCTTTCATTCGACACCACCGCATACGGTTTACGGTCTACCGATGTGCAAGTGAAATGAAGGATACGTGCGCATAGTAGACTGTACACTCTACAGTGTTGTGTCTCTCCTTAAATTGCTATATTCTCCCTCTACCGAGCGTTGCGCGAACCAACGCGCGTGTAATTTAAATTGCAATGTGCGAAGTCAAAGCACCGACCAGATTTCGGAATAGACAAGACATGCAATTTTGTTCTTTTTATATTTTTATATTTTTTGGCCACGATTTCTTGATCCCCGGGACCCATTACCATTTCTGTGTCACTCACAACGTTACCCACAGATTATACAATTCCTTTGTTCTTTGCCGCAATGAAAGGCGGCAAAGCATATCAAACAATTAATGTTAATTAAAAATATGAAAAAAACTCATTACAACAAGTTTTCTTATTTCAATTGTAGTATCAATAAATGAAATAATTTTGAAAGTTGTACTTTACGATGTTTTCTGGTGACAATGAAAGATGTAGAACTACTTACAATTGAGGTAAGAGATGCATATTTTTTTAACACACAAATAATAAAATTGACGCAATGAAAAGCTTGTGACGGTAATTGTATACTACAATTATTACTTATATAGTTACTATACAAATTCTTTAATTATCTTTTTCATTGGGACAATTTTATTGTTAACGAAAGGCGCAATATATCTAGTCTGTGGTTCCACATAAGGGAAATTAAAAAAAACGCAGCCTATTTGCTCGACGCTTTTATCATATCTTTGGCAATTGTATCAGAGAATAATAAGTGATAGAATTGGTAAGTGTATGATAAATAACATCGATTGCCCAGGTCTCACCACGGGGAGGTTGCTGCGAATGGAGACCCTGGTGGGAGACCACCCACCATTTATAAATATAATTATTTGCAAATTAAACGCTGCTTCCTTCTGATGTAATTTGCAGCACGCTTGACATGCAAACGTTGTGCAAGGTAACAATGGAAGGAAGTATTCAAATAAAGGATTTAAAGAAAGCTGAAAATAACAATTTTGTTGAACCTAATTCAATTAAAACATCAGGATTATAATACACATTAGCTCATATATAGTTTAATTAAGTAGGACGTATTAAAATGATTAACTGCGGCGAAGGCTAAAAATAAAAATACCGTCGAACCTAACTCAATTAAAAAATCCAGATTACAATACACATTAGCTTATAGTTAGTTTAAGTAAATAGGGTGTATACAAATTATTAATTATGACGAAAAATTGGAAAAAATTCTGTTAAACCTAAATGAAATAAAAAATGAAGATAGTAATGCACATTAGCTTCAAATTAGTTTAACTAAATAGGATGTATTAAAATTATTAACTGTGGCGAAAGCTGAAAATAAAAATTCTGTTAGACCTGACTTAAAGTAAAGAATAAAGATTATAATATAAATTAGCATGTACGTACTTGAAATTAATTCTAACTATTCTTAAGGTAAACTGAATCTTAACTTTAACTTGATGCTATGTAAGATCTTATTTAATAGCACCCTACCTTACTAAAAAATAGCTAATTTAATGTAGAAATTGCCTGCCTACTTAAAAAATAATTTAATTTAGAATTATCCCACCTAATTGAAAATCTAAAGGGATATAAAGGGAGGGGCAAGGGATAACATCATGATGCATCATGATGTTCTTCCATGGAAGCGTCGATCGTGCACCTGAAACACACGAAAGTACCTGCCCGACTAAAAATTTATCTGAACTTAAACATTGCCTGCCTAATTGAAAAGCTAATTTCATTTTGGTATTGCTTGCCTTATTATAATGCTAATTTAATTGAGGAATTCCTTTCCTATTTAAAAAATAGTTTACTTTACAAACAGCCACCCTGAACAAAAACTTTACGTTATATAAAAATAGCCTACCTAATTAAAAATCTAAATAGATATAAGGAAAAGGGCGAAGGATATCATGATCGCCTAACCTGAAACAAAGAACAGTTCATAAAAATTTAGTGATATTTCTTAGGTATGACAGCGTAATTGTTTCTATCATTTCCATTCATCTGTCTTCTAATCTTTCCACTTGGTTTAGTTTATAATAGTCCATTTAAATTTTGGGATACTTATGCTTGTTGTATACATTTGAAATAATATATCGATGGATAGATGCATTTGGCCAACGAAAAAACTGTAAAAAATTAATTGAATATTGAATATTGAATTGATAATTACGGAAAAGTAGACAATTAAATAGCAATGACGCTCGACGAGAATGTGTCATGTAGCACTTCTTTTGAATCATTTTATTATTTCCTCCGATTTATTTTATCCATACAGCTTCACTTTTGAGCCTCTGATTAGATACATATTGCAGTGTATGTTATTTAATGTACTTGAGGTAATATTCTATTGTATTGCCATCTTCTTTAAGTTAAAAATTCTGTAACAGACTTATTTATGAGAGTACTAATTGTGAAAGAATAGCGGAGAAATAAAAAGCGAGTGTTCTTCCTAAATAAAAATATGCTGAATAATAATTATGAATTACAAACACAAACATTTACTTGGTACTAAGATGAAACAACTCGTTTTCAGTGTTAAAAGAAATGGGAGAGGCAAAAACACATAACAAATTAGTACATTAAACAAATTCAATAGCCGAAGGGGCTATTCTATTATTAATTATCGTTCAGTTGTTATAAGCTCGATTGAAACCCGTAAGTCTCTTTTTTCGCAACTCTAATTTCCGGCATTACTTGCAAAGTCAATCCCGTATGGTGCTTCATTATCTCTAATATAGTATTTCGTATACATTGAAAAAAAGGAATAGAAAAAATAGCAATTCAATGCACCTATAATTTTTAATTCGCAACACTAATAACGGAGAAGTCATGGTAGTCGCATCCAGGACTACCATCGCAGCAACCACCTTATGCAGCTTTAATAGCATCCTTTGGTGACTGAGGAACCAATTTGGGCATTTCATTGTGGTCGCAAGCTACTTCAAAATCATTTATCATCGCAACACTATATCAAAAACCAAGACAAATATCCGTGATGAAAAAATATCGCGGCACTGAAAATGCTAATTGAAACCTATCTAGAAAAGAAACACGAAAGTTATTATCGCAACCCTAAAAGCAAGTGCGTAGACAATTATAATTTAATATAAAATCTACTGTAATTCAAACCACGATATACTTAATCGCAACTCTAGTTACAAACGCTATTTGATTCTATACTTGATTTTATTAAATATACTCTAATGCAAACCGTATTCAATCGTACGCGACGCTAATAAAAATCGCGATTTGCCCAATACGATGATGAGTGCTGGAAACAATAAACTACAACTACAGCAAACAAAAGCGAGCATAGTGAGAAAATAGTAAGAAAGAACGACTCTCCATCCAAAGGATGCGGAGCCATTGATAGGTGCCCTCTTGAGCGACAATTCGTCGGGCCTCTTCAGCATTTAGCCTCTTCTTTTCTTCGAGCGCAATGCCCGCTGAAACTTAGTCTAGGCTCGAGACTCTATCCGCAAAAAAAATAAAATAAAATAAAAATCTAACCGCGTAACTAAATGGAACACACGTGGACGAATCACGACCAAATACAATCGTAAAAATTGCGATTACAGAAAATCCTAAAGATTACGATAAATTGTAATCGATCTTCGCCTACACGCGCAGCCTCGAGCATAATGTAGCACGTTCGTTTCGGGCGAAATCGCGACCACGACCGCGAAGGATTCGAAAAATCGATAGGCAAAGCCAGAGGCGAACGCATTTTCGTTCGCGCCACAGCTTCACCGTCCACTTTTCAAATCAGATTTCCTGAAACAGGTTGAACACGCGAAATGTTGCCTACCCGACCAGAGACTGTGTCAACCTGCCCGGCCCTACCTACTTATATCTATCAAGCACACCAGAAGGTATACTACCTATCCTACCTAGACCTATATTTCAAAAATGGCAAGGCATTCGCACAAACACACCTCATTCCACGTTTCTCATTCAAACACTCGGGCGCAACAACCTAAACTAGAGAGACGTCCCGGGACGCCTCCGACACCCGAGCTTGGCATACAGTCATTCACACTCTAAGGGTACGTACCAATTCCTGAAATCGGCTGACAAAGGGTAGCGACCATTGCGCAAATGTGCGTAAACGTATATGCTTTTGCATTCCTTTCGTATAAAATATTGATCGTTAAAATATATTGTAAGTATACTTGGTACGTATAGTACTCTTTTCTTTGCCATATTTTCATAATTCGTTATGGTATTCAATGTATATTTGCAATTGTAAAACATATTGCTATTCGTGTAATCATAGTATCGGTGTTGGAATACATACGTTTATAATTTGTTATGAAATTCCCGAGCCGACGCAATTCCACGGCCTAACCACACACACACAAATAATGTGGAAAATACGTCGTGCACGATACGCTAGCAAATGTCAGCCGCCAAACATTGTTATAAATTTAATAACCATATGATCATCGTGCCCACTGCCTTTCACTCACCCAAGTAGCACCTGGGCACGTGAGTGAGTTCCTGACAATGAACACGGAAGGGGTTAAACCTGAAAATCCTGATCTAAAAAGATGATTAGTACGCGTAAAATTGCAATAGCTATGTTAAAATTGACTCGACTTTGTACTTTATGAAATATCAATAAAAACTCGAAAATGGCTGATAAATAATTTATTTGTAAAAGGAAATGACTGTCATTGAAACTGAATTTACTAGAATAAGTAATGGAATTAAGAAATAAATGCAATTGAATATTTAGTTGAAAAATAGACAAGATATTAAATATACCTCAGGTGATTCCTTAATCGAAGTAAATTGTTCAAGATAGTTACTCCGATTTGAAAATCTACCCGTATACAAAGTGCCTTCTTGTACATAATGTGTAATAAATTTCACACGAGAGGCACTCGACTATAGCATATGAAAATTAATATTAAATGGCAAAAAAATATCATTAGCTTTGCACACTCGATGCTGATTTTAATATACGCATCGTTATATTAATTTGTTTTAATTCACGACTACTGTAATCATGAAACACTTTCAGTAACGAAGTCGGAGGGTATCCGACTTCTCTACAGCTCAATAGTGAAAACAAATTTTAATTGAATATAAATGCAATTATAAATTTAACAGACACTGTCCTCAATGAGTGCATATACATTTTGTCAATGTATTTATTCATTTCACGAATAAATACTTATTTTATCAAATATTTGTTCGATTCAGAAATATTTCTGTGGATGTTAATTTTTTGATATGAAAAAACGCCGAGTACGAGAAGGCACAGCTAACCTCATCCAAGAAATAATACACAAGAAAATAATCCATAGTCACTATGCTCGCAAAACTACTAAAAAATACAACCAGTCACCCGTGCCGCTTCGGACCAATCGTCCTACGGCATGATTGGGGACCGGAGGAACCAAAACACATGCGACTCACCAACTCGATGATTGGAAAGGTAGAGAAGGTACTCGTGGAAGACACCAGGAACATCACCGGGGCATCTCAATTCAACTCAATCATCAGCAAGTATCCAAACTGTAACTAAACAGGAAAGCGAAGAACATTCAAATCTACTGTTAAATCTCCGGAATTGAATTCTTCATAGAAAACTGGGAATTGTTCAAAAATACTTACATTTCTCGCTTTACCAGTGTCGCCTAAAACATCCCCTTCAGCGATGCACTGACTCTACTTCCGATAGCGAATTCAAGAAAACAATCAAAATAAAAGACAGTGTGTGCGACTGCAAATTATATCGGCGAACAAACTAAGATTCTACTTTCGCGATTGAAATAATTGAAGAGGAGCACCGGTGCTCTGATAAAAGTATTAATATCTAGTACGTGAAAAACACTGACTCCACAATCGCGTGTAGCTAAAGTGTGAACGAAAATTTAAGCAGAGCCACTTGCTCTGAAAAAGCTAGAGAACTACGAAGCAAATACTGACTCTACCGACCGCATTGCGCGCGGTCACAAAATTGTCTGAAAGAAACCATGTTCATCTTATCGAGTGTTTGTTAGCAGTGATATATATGAAAAATAAATATGCATTCATAATATGTAAACATGCATTAAAAATATGGAAATATGCATTTAAAATATGTAAATATGCATTTAAAATATGGAAATATGCATTTAAATATGGAAATATGCATTCAACATATGGAAATATGCATTTAAAATATGTAAATATGCATTTAAAATATGGAAATATGCATTCAAAATATGGAAATATGCATTCAAAATATGAAAGTATGCATTCAACATATGGAAATATGCATTTAAAATATGGAAATGTGCATTAAAAATATGTAAATATGCATTCAAAATATGGAAATATGCATTCAACATATGGAAATATGCATTTAAAATATGGAAATGTGTATTTAAAATATGGAAATATGCATTCAAAATATGAAAGTATGCATTCAACATATGGAAATATGCATTTAAAATATGTAAATATGCATTTAAAATATGGAAATATGCATTTAAATATGTAAATATGCATTCAACATATGGAAATATGCATTTAAAATATGGAAATGTGCATTAAAAATATGTAAATATGCATTCAAAATATGGAAATGTGCATTTAAAATATGTAAATATGCATTTAAAATATGGAAATATGCATTTAAAATATGGAAATATGCATTCAAAATATGAAAGTATTCATTCAACATATGAAAATATGCATTTAAAATATGTAAATATGCATTTAAAATATGGAAATATGCATTTAAATATGTAAATATGCATTCAAAATATGGAAATATGCATTTAAAATATGTAAATATGCATACAAAATATGTAAATATGCACGAAAAATATGCAAGTGTGCATTAAAAATATGCAAGGAAAATATTCAAGATTAACAATCATATAATATAATATAAAGTATAACAATATATTTTGTGATTATTGTGACATACCACAACAAAGGCATGTACAAGGAAAATAACGAATGCAATAAGTTATTGCATATGCTTTAATATAAAACATAAAAACATATGCAATAAGCAAAAAGTGCAAAATGAAAAACCCTATTCCAGTTGCAATTACTTAATTGTAATTGGTAAAGAAAATCGAATTGTTTTAATAAGTATTTTAACTGTTGTTGTTTCATCTTAGTATCAGTCACACATCATATAAAACCAACATGAAAATATAATTAAATTGCTCACATACACAGGTCTTGGCTGCATTGAATTATTAGGCATCATTGCAGCTACTTTGTTCCATATAATCAACTCTCTCCATACTCCTGCACCAAAGAATTACAAATAAATAAGTACGAAAGAAATATTATGTGAAATGGTAATTACAATCCTATTAAATAAACAGCAGCGGTAATAGAGTGCAAATAATTGTGGTATAGCTATTATGAACGCACCTCACTGAGATGTCTGGCCCTTTTTTGTTTGTCAGCTCGGAGTCAAGTAGTAGAATGACAACCTTGGCTATCGTCCGTTGCCGTTCGGTTATGTTCGGTACCCAACTAAAGCCAAACGCTATTTTTCTTTGCGATCGCTTGCGTTTCCTAGAAATATTTCAATGCATACGTTACTTGATAAGTGTCTTTTTTTGTTTCGCGATAAGTTGTCGATCTTTTCAGGCAAAACGAGCTTCCTGACCACATCCAGAAACAACAATGAAATACTCGGAAATAATTGCTTGTATTATGTTACTACTTGTTTACAACGCGACTGTATACCGTACCAGTATTATACGTGATACGAATTATAATTTAATAGAGATATATTGCTACAATTCTACTTATTTCAACAAGAAATTTGAAGAACGCTTACCCCGCAGCGAGAACTTGATTTAACAATATGGCGCCGCGTCACTCTGCTTCTGCGCATTCCCGTTTGAAAAAGTCGCTTTCGCGCCATTTCTGATTCAAAGCAAGCGAAAGCGACGCCATGAAGATTTAGTTGGACAGGCTCCAACTGAAATTAGAGATAAATATGTTAAGAATTACCAATATTATACTAATGTTGCTAGAAAGTGCAGAATATGTTGCAAAATTATGGAATTCAGAAGTGGTAAATACGTATACGCATACGTAAAAGACGATACGTATATGCATGCTCGAGTCAATTAGAAAATGCACGCCACGCCGTGTGATTCCGTTCACTGCACAATATTTTCTTATTTTCTTTCGAAATATTCATTGATATTAACAAAGAAAACACAGAAAACTTGAAAGACAGGGAAATGAAGACAATGTATATAATTTCCGGCCTTCAAGAATATATTAGATTATATGACATACCTTAATTCGACGGACACTCTGAACACGTCAAATCGCTACGAGCTCCGTTGGGCGAAAGAGGCAGATTTTTGAAATAGATTGCGCTAATTGGCTGGCGACTGGTTTGGCGGTGGGGGTGGGGTTCTTTCTTTATGGCGGGAGTTTTTTGAATATACAGAATGAATATTAGTCTAATAGTGGGATACAAATATATTTATTAGTAATAATAAACGCATCTGTGTAATAAAATGTTTGTAATGTTTGTTGCGCTATAGAATAAGTAAACTATTTATGTCCAACTAATATTTGTCTTGCCTTGACTTTATTTAATTTACGATTCCTACCGTAGTGTGCGTTTAGAATGTTTTCTACAATCTTTTGACACAGCCACCGACGAGACAAAGGACTTGGTATATCTCGTCTGTGACTAATTCGCCCCGTTGAAACGTTGACCGCGAAATATTTTTACTGAGTTCCCCCAAAGCTTTCACATTATTCACACAATCGCTACTTCATCGCTACTACTTCAGTAAATAATGGTTCTTCAACTGATCACTGTTCCTGAACAGAGGACGCTGAAATCAGTGTCGGATTTGTGAGTCGGTATGGCCGTCACGGTGGGCCACGAAAGTCCATAAGATGACTTGTCTATTCGTATATCTCGTCGGTGGTCAAAGCAATGCGGATGGAATTTGTTTAATTGATTAAATGTCATTAATTGCATTGCTTTGGCGTTAAATGCTCCAAATTTATTGATTAGTTGTCAATCTAAAAATATAAGCCATTAGGATTAGTTTTGATTAAATTGTTAAACTTACGTTAATTTTAATTGGCGAGAAACTAAGTTGTTTAATGTTTTAATCTTAAGAGTTGAAAGTGAGCTTCTGTACATTGATTTCTATCGTAAGTTACAAAGCCGATAACACGTGTGTTTAATTAAAGTCCTCATAAAGTTTCTAAAGTGTTGTTAATCAATTATTCAAAGTGTATTCCTGTTTTAATTGTGCTGACTTGTTTATTTTTCATTTTATTAATAATTTTCTACCAAAGCAGAGCGCTTCAGCGGTCCACGGGCGCACGAACCCACAATTAAAGAGTTTCCCTAAGAACAAGTTCGCAACAACAGTGTAGACAGTAAGTAAATCATGAACCCCAACTAGGGCCTTTTAGCTTTCCTTTTTATGGCAGCGCGCTCTGGCGATAGAAATGATCATAGTGTTGCCGCTGCCATATCTCTACTATATTTTCTCATTCTATGCAATGATTGGTTCGCTGACTGCAGACGGCAAACGGTAGACGGTAGTAACATCTGCCGTGAAGGATGATGAGTTTTGTCGTTGGTCGAATGATTCGTTTGAGCCTCGAACGGATAAGTATTTGATAACAGTTGAAATCACTGTTCACCGATTTCAATCGATTTATTCCGTTTCTCGTAAAACAATTTTCCAATCACAAAATGAAAGATTCACCCTGGCCAATTGTAAGATTCGAGTCGACTGTTATGGTGATACTTGTCGGCGCAAGTATAATCGCTGTATCGGGGTCACTAGCGGGAATGTCCGAAGCGGATGATTCGACCGAAGCACCCTTTCATTGCGGTGGTAGCGGTTTCGATCGTGTAAATACCGTAAAGGATCGTTACAAGAAAAATACACACGACACCTGCATTGCCACCGATGCCGTTCGTATTCACGAGAACAATGTGATCGAGGAAAATCGTTTGAAGAATATGGCCAAGATAGAAGCGGGTACCTTTCAAATCGGTACGAACGACCCAATTATCATAGCTGATGGCGAAGGGCCTAAACAAGACATAGATTTGGATAGCTTTTATATCGACGAGATGGAAGTGAGTAATGACGATTTTACAAGATTCGTCCAAGCCACTGGTTATCAAACAGATGCGGACAACTTTGGAGATTCGTTTGTATTCGCCGGTCTTTTAAAAGAAGAACTTGGATCGAACGTAACGCAGGTTGTTGCACAGGCCCCTTGGTGGTTGCAAATAAAAAATGCGAATTGGCAGCACCCAGAGGGTCCAGACTCTGATATAAAGCGTATGTAAATTTGTTTTTTTCCCATTTCTTCCGTTGCTCGCTGATCGATAAGGGATTACGCGTATTCACCTTAAAGAGGAATGACATTAAATAATCCAGGCAGAATGGATCATCCTGTGGTACATGTATCGTGGAACGACGCTGTCTCCTATTGTGAATGGTTAGGGAAAAGATTACCGACCGAGGCCGAATGGGAAGTAGCCTGCCGGGGTGGACTCTCGAACAGACTGTATCCATGGGGAAACAAATTGAACCCGAACGGTGAATACAGGTGAATAAAGCTGAGCCAAGTCGTAGTTAGAGATACCGTATATAACCGTACAAAACCGTACAGTGAAAGCATAGTATCGAATCGAAATCGAAATCGAAATTATTCCTAGAGCGAATACGTGGCAGGGTGATTTTCCAAATAACAATACCAAAGAGGATGGATACGGCGGCACGTCACCTGTTACAGAATTCCCGCGAAACAAATATGGACTGCGTAATGTAATTGGGAACGTTTGGGAATGGACATCCGATTGGTGGACGATCGAAGTCACAAAAAGAGGCGGGCCTACCAATCCTGTATGTATAACACAGGCGTATGCACAGGAATGTGTATACATACACATGCAACCGGCAATATATCGTACCGCATGTGCATTTGTACATATGATATGTATAACCTATGCCCTATGCACGTTCGTTGCTTTTTCTCTGACAACAATAATACATTTTTACGATTGAAGATTTTCATATGCGTGTTTCCAGACTGGTCCTTCCCAAGGCGTTGACAAAGTGAAGAAAGGTGGTTCTTACCTATGTCACGAAAGTTATTGCTTTAGATACAGATGCGCTGCACGAAGCCAAAATACTCCTGATACGACGGCCGGAAATCTTGGTTTTAGGTGCGCGGTGTCGGCTGGACATTTGTAGATTGAATTCCCACCCGAATAAATTGTATTTGAATCTCTTGCAACACGTTGCAGTTCTCGTTTTCATTTTTCACATGGAAATTACTGAATCAAGTGGGGTTGGCCCTTTCGGGTATCTTACGAGGGAAAGTAATGTGTAGCGTATTGTCTATAGTCTGTTGCGTCTTGTCAGTTTGTCAGCAAAGTAAGACACATGGCGTGCCCTCGTACTTCGTATACGCCTGAAAGTAGATAACGACGAGGTTTTATTTGTCGTGTATCATCGACAATGAGCGTAGGCAAGTGTGTATATACATATATGACTATGTACCTAAGTACATCAGTACATGCGTATGTTACACTTGGCAAAGTTCAACCTACATACTTAAAGCGTTCGGTTCGGATATATTCGAGTCTCATCGTTCTATCTCGGCCTAGTTGATGGAAAACATCGGGCGTCGGCTGTAGATCGTCAATGGGTAATTGACGCGATGGGTGTAATTTGATGTTTATGTTTACTTTTGTTCATCGATTTATTCAAGATTCTCGCGGAATCACAGACTATCGCAAAAGAACATTACCCGTAAAAGAAGAGTGGGCAACAAGGACTATCGTAGTGAACGGTGTAAACTGTGTAAACAATCTCGTTGGGCTAACCTTTCTTGTTACAGTGCCGCGAAATATTATTAAGGAACGAACGACGCTCGATAAAGTGAAAGTTAGAGGGAAGAGTAAGAAGGGTCGAGAGGATTGGTTAAATAAATAAGTAATTGGTATATTTTTCGGCGGTCCAAGGAGGGGAGGAGAAGTACGGGTGTATCCGTAAAGTATTATAGACTCCGAAGGAAAGTGGATTATCGTTGATAAAATGAATTACGGAAAAAAGTCTCCAAGCATGGGTACACCTTCGGTATACTCGCATGTTACTACCCGTAGCAGCGCAAATTTAAGATCATCACGGTCGATGCGTAGTGTGAAAACACGGTGGTACCAGAAACCAATATTAACACACGCCTATCTGTTGGACATTCAAAGAGGTGCTATGTTTACAGCAATATTTTCATTGGTACGTAATGCCAACACAATTAAACGATGCAATTATTGATCCATTCTCGATTCAACGATTTTTGTTCACAGTGTTTAGCTTTATTCACAATTTGTACTTCGGTATTCGATCTTTACTGCCTATCTCAAGCTGCGCCGGGCTCAACCCACTACGGATACTACATAATATCGTACGAATTTGTTTACGTGGGTAATCGACACGGTGAGTTCCAACGGGTGGCCTATGAATATTTCATCGGCTCTGCCTTTCGAACGAACGAGAAGCAAGATGTCTCAGGCAAGGAATGTCTGGGAATAGTTATTTAACTAGAGATTTTTGTTTCAGTTCGTAACGCTCTTGTTGTGTTCGCATTGTTCTCTATGCTCGGTGGAATGGCGGTCTTAGCGTCGTCGTTAATGTTAATAGCTTCATTAAGAAAGGAACACGAAAAGAAGATGGTGCCTTGGCTGTACAGTTTTGCAGCTTTCTCTGTATTCAGATTATTCGCTTTTGTATTCTTTAGTATAGTGAACGACATGATATTTGCCTACAATATCTCCATGTGTATTCTATGGATAATATTTATTTGCGTTTCCACTTATGGATGGTTAATCGTATACTCTTTGTACGTGGAACTGTCCGATCTGACAAGACTAGAAGATTTGGCTCATTTAAGAGTAAGATTGTCTAGTTCTTTAGTGTTTTCCTCTCAATCGCTTGACAATAACAATGATCGAACGCTGTATGTTTCATTCTAGATCGGCACCATGCAATCACTGAATGCATCTACTACTCACTCGATTGCCGGTTCACGCCCAACAACACCGCACAGCGCTGTGTCAACCATGCCTGCCAATTAACCGGCGAATCAAATTGCAACTGCTGCCGTCGTCCCGTCTTTGGAGTGTGAAAGGAGTAAAGGCGGGAATTGTTGTACGCGTTTGACATGCCGCTAGGCGCTGCGTCCGCACGCAGATAAGATTTCTGGTATAGCGTATACGTGAGGAACGCATAGTGGAACGTACGCGTTCTACTCAACTATTACTAAGGGCGCACGGCGTTACGGGAACGCCTCGGGGCCATCCAACATGTACACGCACTTAACGACCAAAAACTCGGGATCACTAACCAGTACAGAAATGTTCATAGCAATTAATAGTTACAAGTCGGATTAACGTCGAGTTAACGGATCGTTAAGAAGAGATGCGATATGAGTTAAAATAAGAAAGTGATCGTTTAGTTTTGGTTGGTGTTGTACATTAGGTCGATTGTTCGACCGTCGAATATTCATCCGTCCATTTGTTTGTAAGTTGTAACGAGGAACTGAACGATTGAGTGCATATGCGCAGCATACGTTCTTGTTATACATATGAACGCAGTATGAAGCAAGTTAGAAAAGAGAAACTGCGTTTGAAGTAGATTTATAGTATCCAGATGGTATTGCTAATTGCAATTGTCTTGTATTTAATTTTTTTCTTACAATTATCTACGTTTGATTAATAAAATTTGTGTAAAGAATTCGAAAAGATGTTCATTATTGGTTTCCCCCTTTCACACTCTTACGTTACTTGTCGACGGCACTAGCTGGTCAAGCGATTCCGTAAATACGATCCTTGGACTTTGGTTAATTGTTTGCGAATTAATATAGGTAGGGGATAAGATAAGAGTGAAGTAGCTTCTTAAAAGAGCCCTGGTCGGTGTAAATAAAAATGTCAAAGTGAAATTTGAAAACAGTGCCTCAGTTATAATTGGTCATCATCTCGTACTGGAACAGATTCAGTTTCAGTGTGCGAATCCATTGGCGCGCTACCAAGCGCGTACATGAAATATATCATTCTTCCAAGAAAGTTCAAGAGGAATATACCGATTGCTACGGCAATCTTTGAAAGTATTCCAAAAGTGGCTGTCAATATGTACATAGCAATTGCAAGGCACATCTTGTTGCGGCTATGAAATTATTTTTCTATTAATAAATTCGATGATCTCTCCCTCTCCGTCTCCTGTTATTCTAGCATTTTCAGAATTGTCCGAAACCTCGATAGTCGGATGCTCGTTAGTATTAGGTGGATGAAAATCTTGCAGAAATTAATTTGGAGGAGACGAGAAAAATTCCGCGAACGCACGGATCTACCTGCTCGCGGCTCGCACTACGTACATATGTACATATGTGAACGTGCGATTATTTTTCCTATGGAATATTTTGCGACATCTATTTCTGTTTTGAAGTTACGCGACGTTGAAGGCATTGTCGAGGAATGTACCGTGAACATGGTAAAAAAAAGTTGAACAAGAGCGGCGCTTACAAGTATCCGATTTTGATGAATTGAGCACTCGTAAAGATGAAAGTGAGAAGGTAAGCTCGAAGAAGACGGTTCCGCGCACACGAAATTTTACAGTCACCAAATGATATGTGTACATCCATACATTTGCATATATACATATATATACATTGTTAACGGCTGGCTAGTTTGGCGGATGCGATTAAATGTACCTATGAAATGCGGTTGGAGCTCGAATTACTTGGCGCTTCTATGAAAATACCTTCCAGCGTACACGTATAACTTTACTTGACGCCGTGACTAGTTCGCAGGACATTTTCGATTAGCAGTTTCCCCAAGAGTCCTGTTTCTCCTAAAAGCATGCTGCTTTTCCACACGTATCGAGACGTTCTCGATACAGAGAAAGTAAGAAAGAAAGTACATAAGTGGTTTTAGGAGGAGACGGGTAGAGGAGGTGGTTGGGGAACTAGAGAGGGAAAATGGAAAACTCAACGAGTACGAGTTTTTGTGTAATGGCTAGGCGATAATTGGACACGGGAGCAACGTAAATTGGAAGAAAGTAGGAAAGAGGAAGGACTAGTTGGTACAGCCGTTACCAATACGGTTTGCCGAGTGTAATAAGCTTCAACAGCCGATGCGTGGGTGGTCCATCATTTTTCACGTGCAGCTTCTCTTCCGAATACATAATACCGGCACGATGGGAATCGCGAAAACTCGCACGAGCCAAGATGCAGCGTATGCACGAAAACGAGTGCATGGTTGTTTACGTATGTATTACAGTTGACGCGAGACCTTGGAAGCAATAGTTGAAGAGAGGCATGCAAAGAAAGAGGCAACCGTGAACGGAAAAAGGAGGTGACGAGCAACGTACATATTTGTCGGGGAAAGAAGCGAGGCTAATGGACGGAAAAGTTTTCTAAAAGAAATCACACTACATACATGCATACATGGATGGAGGAGGCAGAGGAACGGAGGATACTGATTTCCTTGAAAAGGTCGCAGGAACAGTTGGCCGGATGCAGTGGACAATCAAACTGAGAGGTAAACACAAGAGAAATCGGGGCGATCCGATTTGAGTAAAAAAGAAGAAAAAAAACTTCCCTTTATTACAATTAGAAACGGCAGCAAGTTTCACGTTTAAACTGTACACGTATAAAAGAAGGTTGAAATGGAGCGTGCGATTCCCGCAATAGAAAATCATCCTATACACATAAATATTGGTGAACGAAAGGAAAGAGACTCGAGTGAGAGCGCGTTGCACATAGTTTTTCGGTCGCTCGTCGATAACAAGTTGGCCAGGGTGAAGGTATCGCAAAGCACTCCTATGCATTATGCATACATATAGGTTTCTGGTAACTGGTAAATGATAACTGATAACTGATAACATATAACTGATAGCTGATAGCTGATAACTGGTACATAACTAGTAACTAGTAACGAATAGGACGCGAATAATGCGCGTTTCCTTCTCTGTCTTCCATTCCTTGGAAGGGTTGAAAAGGCGAAGGTTGTCTCGCTTTCGTCGTTGCGAATCGAGCGAGCCGCGGTGCAGTCGGTTCAGGAGCGGCATCTTATCTTATATAATAATGTATTCGACGTTCTACATACGTGTATATGTACGTGCATCGGGGTGCGGCTAACCGCACTGTACGCATAACAACGATTGTTTATGCAAATTAAAGCGTACAACTCCGAAAGAGATGAGAAACAGTTAACCAACATATCCGCAGCAAACCGTACGCGAGAATTAACTTCAACGCCTGATGAATCCAGTATAATCTGTAAAATAAACATCGAACGATGGCGTACAACCATCGACTCGGTCCCACGTATGGAAGATGGAAGATGGAAGAGGGAAGAGGGAAGAGGGAAGAGGGAAGAGGGAAGAGGGAAGATGGAAGAGGGAAGAGATGGAAACTGAAATTGCTTAACTGTATTTACCTTTGCCATTTGACACGCGCTTGTGGCAGAGTGTCCAACGGATCCTTCATCAGATACATACGAATTCCGCGCATATACATCCGATAATAGTGATGCCAATTCACTTCTGTTATGTCGCAAGCAAAATTTTGCCGATCCTCGAGCGTCAATTTGCCCTGCAACGCTTTCACGTTGTCGTTGGAGAATTTCCATTCGTTTATCGAAAAATAGGTGATTACATCCATGAACTTGTGTATCTTTTTATACATTTTCAGCATCCTTCGAACGATAAAAAAAATGCGTTTGATTCGTATGCGTAGACGAGTGTGCCGTCTCTCTGAGTGAGTGAGAGCGAGTGAGAGCGAGTGAGAGCGGGTGAGAGCGAGTGAGATCGAGTGAGAGCGAGTGAAGAGAAATTACCTGGGTTGCTTTCCCAAACAGAGCGTTGCGGCGTCGACGAAGAGCGCTGGCAATAGGTGCAGCAAATAGACGCAAAGAAAATGAATGATCTTGTATTTGTTGTATCGGAAGCTATAATACCATATTGCTTTGGCGGTTGGAAACTCCATTCCATATTTCTCGGATAAAACTTTCAACTGGTTGTACGTTATAGGGTTGTCTTTCGATACGTAATTGTAAACTGGCACCTGGTTATCTTGACCCTCTTCTTCGATTATCGTCGACCTATAAACCAGCAAGAAGGTAAAGAAAGAAGGTAAAGAAAGAAGGTAAAGAAAGAAGGTAAAGCAAGAAGGTAAAGAAAGAAGGTAAAGAAAGAAGGTAAAGAAATATGGCGCAGAAAGGAAAGGGAGAAGAAAATTAGAGGATAATGTTTCTCGGAATCTTACGTTCGTTGATTGGCTACGTCCCAAGCGCAGGCTATCAGGGCATTTACCGTCAAGTCTCCGGGAACGACGTTCGCGTGTATGGATCCGTCGCATTGAACCGATCTTAAGATCCCGGTACCTGCACCTACCGCTATACCCGTTGGTCCGTACAAATTATCGATCCATCCCCGCAGTGGTTCCCGATAAGTTGAAATGACTGAAAAGTTCAGAAGCAGACGCAGACGCAGACGCATCCGATCAGCTAATCAGCTAACTGCGCGCACACTCGCGCTACTGTACGCTAATCTCTTTGAAATGAAGGACCGTTGACTAACCAATGGCTGGGCGAAATATTCCAACGGGCAGTTGACCGGCCTCCTTTGCAACGATACTTTCGGCCACAGCTTTCGTGAACGTGTACGTGTTTGGCCACGCGCCTAGCAATCTGTGTGGCAGGAAAATCGAATGACTGGAAAAAGTCCCTCCTATATGTTAAACGAACAATTTCGTTCGCTGCTTACCGCGGTGTGATCTCCTCGGCCAGTTTCTCATCTATACATTCGACAAGGGTGACCAATTTGTTCGGGTCGATCGGTGGATCGTATACCCTCTCGTCGATAAATTCTTGCGGGCAATTGGCGTACGCCGTGGACACGTGCACGAACGACTGAAAAAGTCAGTGCGCAGTTAAAGCAGGTATGCGTTTCCGTGACCAGTGCAGGTACACGCACACGCACACGCACACGCACACGCACACGCACACGCACACGCACACGCAGTCATTGCTCACCTTCAGACACGACATTTCTTTGCAAAGCTCTATCATGTGTTTGGGACTGCGAACGTTTATCGGTACGGCGAGTTTCATCTTTTCGTCGAATCTGACCGTGGCCGCGACGTGAAACACGATCGAGGCTTGCCGTGCCACCGTTTGCCGGTCGATTGCGGACATCCCGAGTCCCGGCAGGCCGCAGTCTCCGGCTATAGCAACGATTTGATGTCGAAACTTTGGTTGCATCTCTTTCAATTTGCTGAACAGCTAAGGGCACAAGGTGTTGCACATGCATGTATAAACGATCGTGTACGTAGTTTACGGCTACGATGATCGAACAAGTACGAAGTACATACGTATGTATGTACGTAGAATAGTGGAATAGTAGCGGAAAGTAGAACGAAAGCTTTCTTGCGGGGAAAGCAAGCACGAACGGGAAAACGATTGTCTGCAAGATTTCGCGTTTGGTGTCTGCGTATCGTCGGCGGCCGCAAGGGAAAGCAAAATCTGTTTAACGCTGAAAGTAAAGCAGTCCAGGTCGACGACCGATGGCCTATTGTCGATTGGCGACAACCGATGGCGGGAGAACGGATGGCGGGAGAACGGATGGCGGGAGAACGGATGGCGGGAGAACCGATGGCGAGAGAATCGATGGCGGGACAGCCGATGGCAGGGTGAGAAATGAAAGGTTGAGGAATTTAGGGGGCGAGCAGTCGAACCCTTACCGGATCGTCAAACAGCTCCTCGATGCGTTGATGAACGTCCTTCCCTTTCTTCGGACGTACCAGCAAATAGATGAACGAGATGCCGGGACACGCTCGGAGGAGTTTCTCTATCAAGAGCTTGCCCACGCATCCGGTACCCCCTGTGACGAAGATGCTCTGCCCATTGTAAAAACGCTGAATCGGGCTGAGATTCGTCTCTTCCAAAGTGGGATCGCAAGCATTGCCACGATGCAAACGAGGATTCGTCAGGTTTTCGTTCAAGGTACAACCGTTCTCCGACACCGCCACACCTTGGCCACATGTTTCCAACAAAACTTCCACCATCGCGTTCAGCGTGTGCTCCGCGATTGTCGCTTGTCCTCTCGCAAGTTGCGATATCAACTGAAGAAAAGTAAGCAGAGAAGGGAGAAATGAAACGGGGCGAAGCGCTGCACGGGTGTACGTCGGCTACGATCCGAAAGTTGCTTCTCGTTCCGCCGAGCGTACCCTCGCGATGACTAGTCGAAGAGAAACGCGCACTTTCCGTCGTCGAGTGAAAGTTGATCGTGAACTTGCTCGCGGTGTCTCTCCTAGTATTTCGAGTCTTTCAAACGGAATTACATACTTATTAGTGTCATCTCATCGCATCGTGCACGCGCGATGCCCGATAGACGATACGCGTTTCTTAATCGAGCCTCCTTGTCACGTATCCTTTCAGGGCTAACGAGAAGAGTGAAACGGTAGGTATTTTAACGGCGGGTATTTTAACGGCAGGTATTTTAACGGCAGGTATTTTAACGGCAGACACGAAATACTGGAGACGTTGAGTTTCTAATTCGAATACTTAATCAAAGGTTCACTCTAGCCAGTTCTAATATATTCTACTCAAGCCTGTTACGTTCGTGTCGGAGCATCCGACCAGAAAGGGTCTAGCCGGCTAATAATGGACGAGTGGCCACCCCGAAATCACATTGCTAAGAAATAAAATGAAACGCTAAAATAATCAAGTTTATCTAGAATAAACATTTATTTTTCAAATTTTCTCGTGCAACGAAAATGTTGCTTTAGCAAGAGAAATACGCAAGGACGGACATAATTGTGGAAAAACAAAGAAAATAATATTCTTCAATTATTGCATTACAATACACACTTTTATCATCCAACCACGTGTATAATTCTTCGTTTCTTACCAATGTGATTTCGGGGTGGAAATAAGAAGAAAAATTCGAAGAAGCGGCATGGGGGCCGCTCGTCCATTATTGGCCGGCTAGACCCTTTGCTCGCTTGGAGCAACAACGCTCGCGATACCTACACGACTTTGTCACTGCTCGAAGGTAAAAGACGTTACATTCCGATCATACTAAATGGCGTGCGCTTCGAAGAAACTGCGCGTGTGCCGCGGATGAAGAAAGCGTGATTACCGTTTCGCCGACTGCTGTCTACGATTCCTACGTTCGAATATATTCACGGTAGGTACACCGTGTACGAAGTGGAACGCGCGATGAAGCTACGTAGCAACGATACATCGAAACATCGATACACGTTGTACCCGTGCGAAATTTCGCTACGAAATACATAACGGTGCGGATGCTGCACGAGCACGCTTTGTGGATAACGGTATTCACCGTGAAATATTCCGGTCGACACGAACAATTCCACAGCACTTCCTATTCCCGTTGATCCTGCTCATCGGGCAGGGGTACGGAACTTACCTCCTGCAATTCACACTTCTCGCTTTCCCATTCTCTTTCCCATTCTCTTTCCCATTCTCTTTCCCGCGATACTTGAAAAACGGCATTTGCATCGCGCTCGAAATATATGCAACCTTTGATTTTCTCTATGACTGCCTAGTAAAACGAAACATGCAGCCAGACGTATACCCGCTACGAAACGTTTGAAAGAAAAGGGAACACATGCGCTGTTACCACGTGTTTTGTTTTCTCACTTTTACACCTTTTGTCATTCGAGGCACACCAAATACTACATCCAATGCGAACACGTTTCGTTACCGCAGGTATACAACCTCGTGAGAATACGATGCAAGTAACAGTAGAACGAAGACCGTTTCGTTGTCGTCCAAAGACCCTTGGACCGTTTCACTGCGTCCTCATCCCATGTTTCGTGGAATCGTAGCACCGTTCCTGCCATGTTGGAGACACCAACGATCCCACACCTATCGTTGATCGAACACCTATCGTTGATCGATCGAGCGATAGAGGAACGGGCAAGCAAACGAAAGAAACGAAAAGCCGAATGAACCACGGGACGCTCGGACAAATGATTAAATGGTTCAGCGAATTACCGATCACAAAGGACGAAGCGCCCAACGTGTGCTATGTTGCGGACACCGCGAACGTGCGTAAAAACCAACAATCGCTGCGTGTACCTTGAGAACTTTCGCCTCGCACGAATCTACCGATTCTCCTCTTATGACACCTCGACTCTGCGAGCAATACACCTCAGTATTGTCACCCGTGCCGTCTCTGCTCATGCTTTTCCTTTCTTCTCCTTCTACTCTGCTTCTCCATCTGGCCCTCCTCTTTACCCTTTGACTCTCCTTCTCCTTCCTTAATCGCTCGATCACGCTCGCGACCCCCAGTCAACCATGTTTCTTCCATCGTAATGTATCGTTTGCTGCTTCCTCATCTTCTTCTTCTCCATCTTCTTTTGCTCTCCTTCAACTTATCCCGGCATTCGATATCTACTCCTATATTAGAAACGCTTCAATCATACTATTCGTCAAGTTGCTCCGATCGATGCTCATTGCGAGGAACACAGTTTCGCGAAATTCCCCACGACTCTTCTCAATAACCATACCTGAAATTTCGGCGAGATCGTTTATGGGTTTTCCAAGGCCGACAATTGTACACGTATATGCGGTCGCGAATAAACATCTAATGCAATTGTGGCAGATCTACGTATGAATAAGGGACGACAATCCACGAGTGTGGATGTTTCATTAATATGCATGCGCATACCCACTCTTCCCCGAATCTTTCGAATTTGCTCACGTAGCTTTCGTTCCTGAGTGGAATCCGATCGTGCAATTTTGAAGAAAAATAAGGAAAAATACTGCTGCCTCGCCAAACAAGAATTCTGTGCGTTGTTTCAACTCTTGACAAATTTGTATTGCCAATGGAACGCTCGGCAGCATCAGTTACCACGATAAGTTACTCCATCAGTTACTCCATCAGTTACTCCTAACGATTATCACGACTATCCTATTTAATCTCCATTTTGAACAAACATCGATTTCGTTATGTCGAGTTAGAAGATCGCCATCATGAGCGGTAAATCGCAACGTGATATCCTTGCGCCCACGAATAAATCATACCTGTTGGCTGTTTTTTTGGCATACGCTGTACGCTGCTACAAATTAATTGCTCGCACACACACGCATACTCAAATCCATTATACGCTACACTATAAAGTATAGTCTACAAAGTATAGAGTACAGATATTTTTGAAAGACATGGGGACTTATCGGGAACGGTTATATAATGAATAACGGGAAGGCAAAGGTCGACGATAGACATAACGAAAAAAAAGGACAACAAAATGAGAAACGGCTATCCGGAGAACGGGCAAAAAGGAGTGGGAGCGGATAAGTTAGAGGGAGTTTGGAGGGGAGGAGGAAAAAGAAGAGAGTGGTGGACAAAGACGGAAAGGATAATCGGAAGGCTTCCATCCAGAATCACGCTGCTTCGCCCCGTGCAGGTACATATCTATACGTATGTATGTCTGTTAAGCGTGTGCGAACCCGTACGTTACAAACGCACCACAATCCCTAATGAACTAGCAATTCATCAATACGTTTAACAAGATTAACGCGATGCAGCAATGCGATAAACACGAAAAATCGAGGGCACTTGAAGCGCAAGATCAGTTACGCTAATTCGAACGCACGGATGTGAAATAAAATGTCGCTGTTTGTCAGCGATATAGTGTTGCTCCCAGAGAACAGCATATGCTTGCACGCGAAAACGGATACCCCTCGGGCATTCCAAGAACGTCAGAGGCAGCTTTTTTTACAACGATATACATGCGTCTGTTCCTACATTTGCGATTCACACTGCGATACACATTGTACAAAAAGTAATCGAATATGCATAATTATTGATATGTCCGCAACGTTTCCGCCTTGATCGCATTACAATTAGCGAGATAAACGTCACAAGTCGGTACAGTGTTTGGAAAACAAAGGATAAAAAATGCACAGACACGCGGAAGGAGCGTTATATGTAGATATTTTAATAGTAACAACCTGTGTCAGGTTTCCAATTTTTTTCCTTTTCTTAATTACAATGGACGGAAGTACGCAACGCGATGCGATGCGATGCGACGCGACGCGATGCGATGCGACGGAGTCTCGACAAGGTACGATCCTTCGTAGAAAATATTGGCAACAACATTTGAAGCAAGGCACACAATTCTCCGCTACGTAAACTCGTTTCTACAGATTCAAGATTGGATTTTTGTCAAACGTATATAAATGTATGCATGTATAATGCGTATGTGTGTACTGTACGTCACTCGTGGTCGTGCGCGTGTGCGTGTAGAGACGCACGAGCGCGTTACAGGAAGGCCGGTCACGAGGGGAACGGAGAAGAGGAGAGAGCGGTTCTATCGCGCGGAACGAGATGGAGAAGATCAACAGAAGGAGTGCGTAGGTAGCGTACACGGAACAAATAAAACGTCAGCTATGATTGCGAACAATCACAAGTATACGGTTCGTAGAAAAGGAAAGAAAAAAACCAATCTTAGCTCTGCGAATGACGGGAGACGTGACATTTAAGAGCGTTAATAAACGTGCAGAGTGTGATTTTCATTTTTCTGGCCGGATACGTGGAACCGCAATGGAATCGTTGTCACGCTAATATTTAACGCGACGATCGCAAATAGTAATCATCGTTGATGGCATTCATTGGTTGCGCGACACATGCCGAACTAGCATTTAATGCGCAAGAGTATTTCGAGTTCCAGTCACGATGAAAAATGTCTTCCAATTGTTGCCTGAGGTTCCCCGAACTTTCATCACCGATAGCCTCGAATACCGTGCCTACACCTGACGAATCAACGGAAAATATTATTCGTTTGTTTACCCTTGGAAAACTGGCCAGATAGGAAGGATAGAAAGGTTAAAAGAGGTGAAAAGAGGTGAAAAGAGGTGAAAACGATGAGAAAGAGAAATGACAAGACGAGAAGACAATTGCCTGCGGTATTTATGAAGTAATCGCCCGACCAGTTGCTCGTCCCTATGTACACAGCAGCGTCAGTCACCATGTACTTGTTGTGATTTACTCTGGAAAATGGTATTTTTTCGAAATCTGGTTCGGTGGGAACGACGAATCTTCTCTGAAAAGAAACGATCTCGTAAATCTTGAATGCACAAATATATAGGCATATGTATATAGGTACACGAGATGTATACATATAGGTGATTGACGAAACGTTCGTCTATACACCCAAATAAGCTAATTACGCGTGACGACTGACCACTTCGATTTTCACGCCTGCGTAACTATCTGTCAAATCCGTGAGCGATTTCAAGAAGAAGTCCTCCGATTTTTTCGAGTGCTTCCACGAAGATATCAGTAGCCGTACGTGTATCTTACGCTCGATGGCTGCGGTCCTTAATGCGTCGTCTATTATCGGCCAATACCTAAATCGCGCGTTAAAATCATCTCGTCGATTGTCATACATACAGATTCAGATTGAAATGAGAAAAAAGCGCGTTGCACCTGCATATGCGTGCTGTACATGCGCGTAAAAGTGTATGTTTTCCTTTGTCTCCTCTACGTTCGCGCGTCCGCGTGTCTCGTGTAGAGGGAAAGGAAGAAAGAAAGGAACGCATCTTGCTAGGTACGTACGTGATTTTAGCTGTGTACACGGTCAGAGGAAAGTAATCCATTAGCGCGATATATATAAATTTCTCCGCCTTTTCGATACAATAAAGAATTGCATCCACGTCGTTGGTCCTGCCCTTTGGTGAAAAAGCTGGGGGTGAACTCTGAAATACATATTACATATGTATGTGTATCCTATATTCTATTCGAGTAGCACATTTTGCATTGCGCATGGTAAGGATATTAGACTCACCGCTATGAATGTACTATACTTGTTACTCTTAAATGTGAACTTCATCGGATTTTTCAAGTTGATTCTCGTGCTAAGAGAATCTGGCCAAACAAGTGGTATTTTCCCGGTGTCGCCAACAGTCCAATAAACCTACGAAACATTTGAAACGAACGATGCGACTGATTGTGAGGCAGTTACCGCGTTTACGTTTGCGCCATTAACGATTAGCGAGTAGTGCGTGGCGAATCGACGAAACGATCGACTTACATCGAAGATCTTGGCGTAATCGTTCGCAAGGCAAGTGCAGTTTAGGGCGAGAAGACCGAGTTCTTTCACCTGCGTGAGGGATCGCCAATCCATATTGGCGGAACCGACGTACACGTGCGTCCTATCGACGAGCCACAGTTTCGTGTGAAGTACTCCTCCGCCGAGCAATGCCGCAAAGTTTAGACTTTTAACCTAACCACACGCACAACGTACATACAATGTTCAACAACCTTCTTAACGTCCTATCGAAAGAAAAAAACATACCGCCTTCCCATCGTTCGCCTATCAAAGCTACGTTACCTTAGCGTTTGCCTTTTTGCTTAGGATCTCCGTGTCGATGTTCGGGCTAATCTGCGACGGCATGTTTTGCGCTATTTTCAGCTGTATATTCCGATCCTTACCTGCTTGGAGAAGCATGCGAAAAACCTGTTCGCCCTGAAACAGTCGAACGAAGCGATTACGAAACAAGGCTCGAGATTCTTTCGGCGGTTTTGTTCGTTTTGGTTCGTTTTGATTTCTCGTGCGTCACCTGTTTCGCGCTATCGTCTGGATATACTTCCTCTCTCCTCATGGTCCAGTAAAACGATGCTATCTCTATCTTCTCCTGTGCCAATGAGATCAACTTGATCCAGGAGTCATAAGTGGTGTCGAGAGGAGGAGCGGTATTGCCCGTGTAATCCATACCGATCGGTATCGTCTCCACGAAGGATAAATTGCAGTCGTTCATGCAACTCGCATCGAAGCCCAAATTCGTGCCGTTCAACGAAGATTTATCCGCTGTGTGATCGAGCAACGGCAATAAAACGACCAACACTATCAGAATCAATATGACGGTAATTGGAATACAGCTTGGTCTGCACCATCCTTGCGTACCACCCCATCTATTCAATCAACACACAATCAAACCGACTAATTAATTACTCGTGTTTTTCTACGTTTCGCTACGATTCGCTACGATTCGCTATGATTCTCTACCATTCTGTTTGGCTTTTGATCGGCCGGCAAGTTGGCCGTGAAGAAACACTAACTTGCCGTTTATCGTAGTACCCTCCGTTTCGCCTTTCAGCATAAAACCGGAATGATCCCATACGTCGTAATCGTCATCCGCCATGGTGTTGCTACTGTTTGACCCAACGGCAGAACCACCATCACCGCTGCCGCCCCATTTCGATGGATTTGCTTCGAATCGCGCATTCTCGGAGACGGTCTGTGACAATCGAAATCATTTTCTTTTCGTCTTTCATGTTTTAATCGTCGAATCGGATTATTGCGATCGCAAAGGTAACGAGGCGAAAGGACAGTGGTCCTTCGCGTAGAAAGAGTTGATACGTACGGATAATTTGTGCTTGACGAACGGCGTTTTCCTCTTACGATGCGGCAATAAAACTATCACGTCCTGATCTTTGTCTCGATCCTTCATATACTTTGTATAAGATTTGGCCGTGGAATTTGTTCCTTTGCTTGCGGAACAAGTTGGGAGACTTGTCGCGTCCTCGTCTTTGCCGGAACATTGCGAGTACGCGATATTTTTTACGCTGTTGTTTCCGCCGTAAGAGACGTTGTGCGTGTTGTTCACCTTTTCGAGGAATTCAATTTTTTCCCATTTTTCATTAAGATTTTCCAGTTGAAAGCGGTTACCAGGGGGGCGAAATAACTTGGGGTTGGGAAAGGGCGCATGCATATGTATATATGTATATGTACGTAGTATGTACATCGGTAGAGAGATTTGGAGGAAAGAAAGGATGCGTGTACATTCTATAGAATTTTAAGTTACATATAGTACAGTATAAGAGAGGAGCGGGAAATCAAGCTTTCCATAATACGGTGGATATAGCTTGCCAACTTACTTGGACTAAAATATGACAGGCTTGAGACGCTATTTGGAAGAGACCGTCTTGTAAATTGTGTCCGGCGTGTTCCGTACTATCGGAACGATTGCTCCCTTTCCAAGCAAAAAAAGACATTCCGCTGCATTTACTAAAATTTCAGAAAAACCTTTCACTTCGAATACTTCAAATAGTCCAAAATACATAATCTATGTATAAATAGTATACAAGGGTAACAATGATTTCGCAACGATCGATTTGAATGCTCGAGGCTATCGTAAAAAGTTTTCATGCGTATCGTAATCGCGAAAACATGCAAAATCATCCATCGCCCATTTACCACACACCGCACACCGCCCACCGCGCATCACTCGACGAACGTTCATCGATCACTATTTTTTGACCCCCTTCCCATACGATTCTCAAGACGAAATCGTTAGTACGCAGGCCGATTGATCAACATACCTGCGTCTGCATTTTGCACGTGCTGTCGAGTTTCTCAAAGAATGCGTTCTCGATATTTCGAAAGTCGGTGAATACATAGGTGGGAATATGGAAGTCAGAAAAAAACGAAACGAGATTATCAGGGACACCGTTTTAACGATAACAATTAGTTACTTTCTACTATCCAACGAAAAATTCTTCAGGATGAGATATCGACATAAAGAAAAATTTGAGTGGTCGCGCTGCGCGAGATATCGAGCAGAAATATGCACATACAATAGAGACAAAAGTATTGGGCAGAAACGTACCACGAGGAAGAAACGCCTTCTATAATATTGTGTACATGTATGCACATGTGCTGCGTCTAGTCGTTGCGTCCGTCGACCTACCAACCGACGTCCGTATTTTGCAAAGAGACTAGCGTCGATCGAAAAGCTGTGTTTGTTTCCCGACGGGCTTGCGCCTAAGAGGTTTATGTGACCTACATCCATACATACACGCATACTTTCATGCATGCATACAAAAATAAAAAAGTCCGAAATTCTATATATTATATGTATACGTATATACATATAATATACAGCATTTGGGACTTTGTTGTACCATGCCCTACTGTTGCATCTACATATATCGTGATGCAAGGTCTGCCTTGGTTATTCCTGTCGTCTGGCCGTCTACACAAAAGTTCGCGACTCCAGGCAAAAATGTGGGGCGCATAAGTAAAGAGGATGGTGCTAATTCCGCAACAGTCATTTATTTCGCAAGATCAGCAAGATGGCGCTCCGAAATACTGTAATAGTAGTAAAATAATATAGAAATAGAAGAAATGTTAATGTTAAAACTTTAATGAAACATTAAGCAAGGAAAGAACTGCAGAATCCTAATTGATTTTTCATAAAAATATGTATGTATGTAGTCACCGATGTTATTCTCCTAGAAGCTTGTTAGAGAGACGGAAGCCAGCACGAAATTCTGCCGCCAATTTTACCGGACGCTTTTCACAATTCCTACACACAGGCGTCCCGTTTGTTGCAGACCGAACCGAACATAGGGGAAAGTCAACGAATATCGAGGAGACCCGACTACGACCGAATTAAACCGATTGAACGGTTCGTGCACTTAAATTCAACTTGCAAGGGGCATGCTTGACATTTCATATGCATACATGGTAGATAATACATACATATATAAGTACATGACTATCAATTCACCGCATCGCTAATTCCTCTCACGCGCACTCGTTACTCTCTCTCGCAATCTCGCCTGCATTGCTAAGCGAGAAAAGTCCCTAGCCTAGTGCCGCGCGGCTGACGTCTCTTGAACTAGACCATGGTACTTTTAGATTTACACCTAAGAGTTCGAAATGTTCAATTCTGCCCTTGTGCTATAAAATATGTACTTCCATACATATGTATGTACTATATTCTGTATAGTGTGTAATAAAGAGAGATGATGACACATTGAACGGTGATGGTTTTCTATTCCTTTCTCTGTTCCTTCGAATGCAATAAAAGCTTGTATGAAACACCGATAACAGGCAACTCCATAAATAGTACATAGGAAAATCATCTCGTAGATTTAACCACTTATTGTTAGAATATCGTTGAAAAGAAAACTACATAGAGTATAGAGTATAGGGGAAGTGGTCAGGGGTGGGGTATCAGTGTACTGGAACGGGGGAGTGGGTTGGGTAAAGGAACGGAACGAAGAGTACAATAGTGAAAGACACTAAAATTTTTCGTACCGTGCACACTGCACACCAATTTGCGATAGATGGACGCGTGGTTTCGAAGCATGTAGCGGCGCATGCTGGTATAATAGCACGCTGTAGTATAAGATCGTACCGTAAGAATAGTTGGAACGGCGTTCCGCTCGGCGTTCGTCTGCCGCCGCCATTGTTCGCACGAGCAAACGGTTGAATAAACGTACAAAGAGAAAGAAGGCTACAAAGGGACGCAAAGTGATGCACGTAAATTTTCGTTGCCCCCAGCCCTTCGTGTCCCCGTTAAATCGGATGTGTGGACCATGAAACATGTGTTCGATGTTTGACACTTTGCTCAGTTTCCTGCCTACTCGCACAAATATCAAGTGAAAAAGAAATTGACGAAAGGGCTCTTTCAGTTTGAGTGCGACCCATCGAGTGTTTTGTTTCGAGTGTTCGACTGTGTGATGCAGTTGCTCCCCTTGCAGTAACGATGGTGGTTGCAATGGTGGCCGTAGTAATAAAAACACTGGTGTGTTCTTGTTCTGTGCCCGTGCCCACGACGAATGATCTGTTGGCAGAAACAGCGGCACCCTTTAACGCGCTCCTCTGATTCTCGATTAAAGTGATCTTTTCCTTGTCCCGACGAATCTTAACCACCCGCTTCATAGTAGTCATTTCCTTTCCCTTGTTTCTCTGCAGGAATTGTTGTTTACGTGGCGATAAAAGTTTGCTGCCGGTAATCATTTATTGCAACTATATACGACCATCGCTGGCATTCGAAACATTGGAAACATTCGAGTGAATCGCTTCGTCACTTTGGACCATTCCCTTCTGTCAGCCTGTTCTCTCTACGCTGCAATTTTCCTTTTCGATAGCGGAACGTTATGCGATAGTTTTCAACGGATCACGTTTGGGATGCTGGACGCACAAAGGTTAGTGGCCTGATTGACTCGCGTGAGAATCGTTCTGAACGGTCGTAAAAAGATGTGCTTGTCTGCGTCTCGCGTGTTCGATTTAATCGTGTATCCCGAGACTGGGGAACGCGATATGCATCGCGTCGCTGACAGTGAAACGTCTCGTTTCCTTCGGTAATAGAAGCGAATAAATTAGAAAAGATGAAATAGAAGGAGTGAAATAGGTATGAATCGAGGATTCACCAGTCGGTTAATCGGGGAAGGAACGCAAGCGAAAAATTGACGCGTACGAGTATATTAGATGTGTAGTTGACATTTCGGATTGCTACGTTGCGCAGATTTAGCAACGTGGGTATCCGTGCGCATCGCTCGAACGACCCAACGTCCGAACCCGAAGGTTCGCGGTAAAGGGAGAACACGTTGAACGAAGCAGGTCGGGACACGTGTACTTGGTTAAATAATGCATCTCTTACGGAGGCTCCCTTAGCGAGCGTATTTCGCAGTGACATGAAAGATATCGGATGATTCGGTTCGTTGGCATTCTTCCCATCGACAAACGTAATTAATGTTTTCATTCGAATCGCTATTCCAATTGACAGTGGCCGAACGTTAACGCTCGAACTCGTGCACTAATAAACCACTGATAGCTCTTGCGAAAATTTTTCAAATACGTTTGCACGAAAATTGAAAGGTCGCCACTGGGTTTGGGAATGAATTTCTCCGTTCCGCGTGCAAACGAATCGTCCTAGTCCCGTGGACCAAACGAATCGGATGCAATTAATCGCGCGAGCAAAAACGCTTTTGATGGATTCACCCGAGTATCGAGCTGCGAGTAAATTGTGTGATGCGTAATTGCAATACGCGAGCACGCACACACGTACGCACAAATACGCGCGTGTAGTGTGTCCGATCGGTATTATTGTAATATCACGCGGTGAATTAATTTTTCGCATTTCAGAATGCTGGGACTTACATTTTTAAGCAGAAAACGACGTTCCTGCCGCTTCGCTACAATGCTGACCCTCTTGCTTTTATCCGTGGGTGATATCCTTTTGGTGAACGGCAAGTGTTAAAAAATGTTTTCCTCCCTACTTCGAACGGGCGTTCCTTTAAGGAGCTAAACGATGATAATGCTCAAGAACAATATCGTTGCAGGCTCCTGCGAATTTCCACCTACCTGGACCGGAGAATGGTACCAGTATGGAAAGTTAGTGTCCATTATCGCCGTGAATGCAACTATCCTGGGCGAAAGAACATGCGTCGAACGATTGGAGCAGTCTTACATCCTTTAGTAAGTATTTGGAAATATGCGAGGATCAGAAAATGCAGGATTCGTATATTAATCGATGTTGATGCAACTTTTTAGCAGCGAGAATTGCTATCAGTGCATAATCGTTAACGATCGACACGAGAATGTGATCCAGTTCCGCGAAGGTTAGTCAACTTTGGCATATTTGGATGTATGCAGCATCGGTATTCAGTATTGTATACATAGATTATACAGATTGCATAGATTCTAGTTTCTCCGTTTCCCCTCATTAGGCTGGTGCTTTCCGGAGAAAGCAACTTTGGAGGATATGTGCTCGATAATCAAATCCGATGATACCTTGTATTCCATGATTCGTGTAAACTCCAAACCGATACCCTGCCCTTTTGGTGGGCCATCGTTTACGTTTACCTACGACAAGGGAGTCGGAGAGTGCGCAATGCCTATTAGCCTAGCAGAGAAATGTACCGATGAAAGTAGATTGCTTCTCAAGTACCAAGCCTGCCCGGACAACGCACATAGCGAGAGCAATAGTAAGTCCGATCGATCATAGTTATGGTTGCTCACCTCTGATCATCGGTTCCACGTTGTAAACGGGCCACTTTTCACATTTTAGCCGAAGAATTGCAGTGTCTGGCTGTGTGGAACGATGGTCGTAACAAGTATCTCGTTGGAACATTGAAAGGACGGAGCGTCTCGGGGGCTGGAAAACTGTATAGGTACGCGCGTTCTCTTTACGGACGAATCTACGGGCGCATACCGATATACTCTTGACAGATCTTTTTCTAAGTTTGTCCCCTTTCCCTTTCTCTCTTCTCCTTTCGAGCAGATGCTTCCTGTACGAAGTGACTCATCGTCAGGGGAGGGTGGTATATATGCTTGCTCAATCCGACGAGCCGACTTGCAATGGCCTAACCGCAGTTTCCGAGGGTTCGCGGACTATAAAGCTTACGAAAGGTAGGGTAGGAATCGTTAAACGTTTTCTTTTCTTTTAATGAGCGTAGGGAAATTCGATATATCGGTTATTCGCAGTTGACAAGGAGCACAATAAATGCAAGTATCCATCGTGGATCACCGAACATCACGACTGGCATTCGTTGGACGGTACTAAAGTTTACCATTTTACGAACAAAAATGCAACGCTCAAAGTTCGGGCGCAAGACGCCGAGGATGAGACGTTTCACGAGGAGAAGATTGTTTGCCACAGTTTAGAGAAGTCGCATCCATCGGAAAATGCGCAAGGATACAAAGTAAAGTTGGTCGCTCACGTTACTAGTGGTTGGTAAGTAGCGATTGTACCGCGTAAATACGAAACAGACACGAAACCTCGGTGGATCGACTATTGTGATCATTGTTTGCCATTGCAGCGATATAGGCTACGTTTGTATGATATTTCACAAAAGGGACCAGCACGTAATAGAGTTGCAGCAGTCCGGTGAGTACGATCCTCGGTGCATCGTCCTTCGAATATGCCGCACATCTTCTCTTACCCCCTTGGCTAATCCTTATTTATAGATCAGAAGGCTATCATGCCAGACGAGGCGTGCTCTCTTTCGGATACATCTACCATGCCGTATACTACCCTAATAAGTGAGTAACAGATGAAATTCGTCCGATTTCATAGCGAAAAGTCGTAGCCGTGTCGCTGCAAATTGATTTCCAACTTTTCAATTCTGATTGCCGAATGAATCAGGTTCTTCGTTACGTCAGAGGAAGTGCCCCAATCCCGGAAGGTACTTGAATATTGGATTTTCCCCATTCCACACACCCGCCACGTCGTTCCGTCGTCAACGCCGTAGCGATAAGCGTCTCTCTAGAATTACTAAAAGGAGGACCTGGCACGAGGATGTCGCGAAAGAAGAGTTGTACGAGCAGCAACAGCAACAGCAACAGCGACAGCAACAACAACAACAACAACAACAGCAACAACAACAGTACCATCAGGATCAGCAGCAGCCACATCATCACAATCATCATCACCGTCAACACGAAGGAGAACAACACGGGGACGAATGTAAAAGTAGCAGTGTTGAAATTGGCTGTGCTTCGTCGAATCAGAGCGAAATTATCATTGGAAAGACGTGCGATAGGGGGATAGAAACAAGTAAGCATCTGTTTATTTTAATCCTATCTCGCTATACGTATGGATCATTCGCGGCACTGCTGTTTACGAGTCTGACTCTTTACGTGAGATATTGCGCGAGGTTGAGAGTGTCTGTATTACTCGCGAATGAAACTTTTTCCCAGCGTCGTTTTCGAGCTGTAAACAAAATAAATATTTCCGATCGATATCTTTTCTAGCGTACCATTGTCACGGCAGTTGGCAAGAGAATGGTGATTGGTACACGATACTGTCGTTAAAAAGTGATGAAACTTCTCCAAGTTTTGTCCAAACTTATTGCTTTTCTATGCGTGTCGTCGAAAATCCACTAAAGCCATCTAGTATCGGGAAGACTACTAAAACGAAGCATTCCGAGCAGGAACTTCGATTTACGTTAGATCGTGTATGTCTCCGGGAGCAACAGGAGGACCAAGTGCCCTACACGCTTATCAATCAAGGTACTTTTATCCTGAACTTTTCGTTTAATCGCCCGCGTACCGGTTTTCCGATGACTGAGCTATGGGTTTCCGATTCCGCGTAGGTGCAGTGACAAAATGGCAAATATTCAAGATGTTGTACGGATCGTGTAATCAAGTATTTTTATTATTTTAGGGGTTTGCGAAGACACGACAGAGGCCGCTTCCAATTTAGCGCCACTTCTTCCTTTATCTAGAATTTTATTTATCGCATCGATTGGAAATAGTATAGCGCGCATACTTTTGATAAGATGATATGCCAATCTTATGTGAAAGAGTTCCTGCGAATAGGCTCGTCGTGTGCTTAATATTTTGAACGCCTGTGCGATACGAGCAGAAGAAAAGGTGGAGCGTCAGAAATAACGGAAAAGGTAAAGGAGAGTGGGATATCGGTTTGCGAAGGTGTCGAACAAAGAATGAGGAGCTTGTGCCAGCCGACTTGCTGTCGTCTGTGCGCTCGAACTATGATTAAGTTTCGTTTAGTTTTTCGCCGCGTTCAACCGGTAGACTATTTTTTTCTGTTTCTTTTTTCTGTCACGCCAACTCTCTCTCTCTCCCCTCTCTCTCTCTCCCCCTCTCTCCCCCCCCCTCTCTCTCTCTCTCTCGCCTCCACCTTCTCCTCATCCGACTCATTTGTCATTCGCCACATCTTTACGAGGTACTCTCCCTCAAGTCGATTACATACACTCATATAGCTCTAACCGTACGCGTGCATTTCTTGCCAGAGAAGTTCTCTGTTTCGGGTTTTCTTACGATTTTATAGAATCTGTCGTATTTAAGGATGTACTTAGATTTTAGCTTTTAGGTCTTTAACGCCCGTCCGTTTCATACAATGGTCGAGTTTCTTGTCCGATAATATCTATCTGCATCCTGTGAATTTGTACATTTGCACGTGTATTTTTTTATTCGGTAGTAGCATACGTTCGAGAATAAGCAAAGTATCCGCGCACGTACCGAGAGGGTATTAGTTTCGACTGAAGCGCAAGAGAACAACGATATCTGGATTGGTTCTGCGAAACATGGGATAGCGAAGTGCGCAACATGTTTTATCAGCAGACGATCAACAGACGTTATCGTGCGCCCGCAGCTTTTTTTGTAAATATAGGCAGGGTATATCGAGCAAAGACCACGTATGAATAATCGCGAGTAAAATTGATATATAATCGTAAAACTGCGAATTTGATTATTTTAACGCGCAACAGTTACAGTAATAGAATACTTTTTACCTCTTAACGAGCTATACATCTTGTATATAATAATTTAAGCACTGTATAAAGACTGTTTTCAAAAGGTATAAAGTTTTCTATTGACAATCGCGTTTTGCTCATCGAGCGCCATCCCTAAAAATGATGATGTACTACCTTTCTTTCGTTTCCGTGAATTATATAAAACATTTAATCGGTGGAAGAGAAAAGTTGAGTAAAGCTTAATACGCGAAAGAATGGCCTGTAGGTATGGAGTCGCTTTCTCCTAAAAGCGCCACGGCGTTGCGCGTTAAAAGAAATATTATTTCCGTCGATTTTTCTTACTTATTTGGAGTTTGGAATGACTGGTTGCACTCGTACTTGCAAAACACACCGCAATTACGCTGGCACGCGCGCACGTACGCATGTTTGTGCGCGTAACGCATTTAGATATACATACGTTTTATAGATACATATACATGTATAAATAATTTTATAAATAACTGTTCCGGAATTTATACAATTCGAATGGATGAGCACGACACGGTGCGTTGGTATGAAACCGTATGATAGGCAAATTATTAATATGGAGATAAATTCTTATTTTTATACGCATACAACTATCGTTCTCAGCTCGAGCCTCGTTCGCTCCACCAATTTTCGATTCTAGTGTCTGATAAGTTTTATTTCGATTAGACAGTAACGGGCGTTTATTCCTGCTGAATTTGATTCGTTCTATAAACTCGTCCTAGCGATCATTCTTATTGGATCAATTGGATCGCTCTTATTAGATACTTTTAACGCTTGATAATACTGGACAAAGGGGAATTATTAGTGCTGTTGTTGTTATTGTTGGTGTTGGTGTTGTTGTCGTTGTTGTTGTTGTTGTTGTTACTGTTGTTGTTGTCGCGTGCGAACCGATGTTTTGCAGCAAAATTGTACAGGTGGATGTTGTACAGAATGGATTTCGGATACAAGCCTTTATTACACTAATGCAGTTTCGAATACTTGATAATACAGTGACGCATTGCGAATGCCTACAGGTTACTTGACAGGGTACTACTCCATGTATTCTCGCGAATGTATGTACACTGACGCAAAAAAGAAGAAGCTAAGTGTACGTGCCCCCACTGTAGTATATTTATATGGTTTCTCTCTTTCTCTCTCTCTGAGTGTATGGCTGGGTGTGTGTGTGTGCGTGCGTGTGCTGCGACTTGACCGCAACAACGATGACAATGACGAGGACGAAGGCGAGAGCGAGGATGATTAGGACAACGACAATGGTGGCGATAATAGTATTCGAAGGTACAGCAAATGTGCATGATACAAAGTATAGTAAAATTTAAGAGGACTCGTGCGTTGCTGATTTTAAGGATCGAACGTGTTCTAATGAAGAAAAATATATCCATTGCATTATCCATATGGATTTGCGATATCGCGAAAGAAAGAAAAGAAAAGGATCCCGTTTAGGGCGTTCCCTATCGTTGACTATTTCTTTCTTAACGGAGAAAATAAAAAGTCGATAGCGAAACTGAACGTCGCGAAACTGAACGTCGCGTATTGAAAATATGTAGTGCGAAACTGGTTACGTGTGTCGAGATTGAAAAGTATCGTTTGTTCGATCGAGAAACTAGAAGAAGTTGTATTGCGGTACTACTGTTGGAGAAAATATCCGCGCAATGACGAAGCGGGGAAGTCGATTGGTCGAGTCCAAGTATCGACGCTCTTGTTAAGCAACACTTGCTAAGCAAAGATCGGATCCACAACTAAAAAGCTATACTATGTATAACGTTTATTATTATATTTTGAATATGATGAAATACACGTACAGAATACACTCAGCGGGATGCTCACTTACTTCCTTCTATTCGCCAAAGTATTCGCACAATAATAATAATATACATATCTATGTAAACGTAGGAAGAATGTTGCAAGAATATATTTTGCTTTGCGGAATGGCTAGGTGGGCTGTTTGGCGCGCGTACGTGTCGCTAAGGGTCATGGGGTCGTGGAGACAGCTACAGCGATGACGAAAATGATGGCGAAAACGAACGGCGAATAGCACGCACACACTGAGGAACGCACGTGGTGGACGGTCGGATCGATAGGTGTGCTTGGTGTTTTGACAAAGCGGTCGATCAACTTGCGTACGCTCCGGGTGAACTCCATGGTGGGGGTCGCGTGAAATCGTTCAGCTAGAGAACGTACAGGTAAATGTCGTTGCGCTCTTACCTGTACTCCTTGAGCCTGTACCTGCCTCGTGCTTTCTTTCGCAGAACTTTCAGGAAATGTAATGTTCGATGTCGACGACGAATTATTGGAGCAGTCGGGGGCGCGCATGATTTAAAGTTGACAAGTCAGACGGTGAGAGATAAAATGTAGGGCAAAGGTGAGCGAGGTGAACGGCACCAGCTGATAATGTGTGATGAAACGGTTGCGCATCTGCGCAGATGTCTTACAGATTTATGAGGTTCAATAATTTGTGTTCCGCAAGGTTGCGTATTGCGATCGGATTGACATTTTTCTATAAATTATTGAACGTGATCTCGCATCGAGAATTAGTTAAAGTCGAATATTGTAGGAATGACCTGTACCTCTTTTCGGCATTTTTGTATCTTTAGATAGGAACGGTATGCTCGATCGATTAATCGAAAATCTACAGGCAAAGGGAATTTCATTCGACTCGAGTGAATGTTATTTTCATTTCTCTTGGACCGCTGTGCTCGTTTACCATCTTTCCAGAATTCCAGAAAGCATGAATCCCGAGGCAGATGAAAATAATTCGTTTCAAGTAGTTTGTATTGGACTGGTCCATTTAGCATTGCTGCACAGAGGGGAATATTTCTGCTCTCTAAAGAAACAAGGTGAAACGCGAATCGAACGAACGAATGCATAATAAAGTGTCATCGAAGGTGGCAAGACGGATGGCGAGGATGTAGAAGCAGAAGCAGAAGCAGAAGCAGAAGCAGAAGCAGAAGCAGAAGCAGAAGCAGGGGTGGAGGAGGAGGAGGCGAAGGGGAAGGAGAAAAGGATGCAAAGAAGGTTGAATGTTGACAGAATGTTAACAGAATGGAAGAGGCGAGCGAAGAAGAAACGGGGGTGGGAAAGAGAGACAGAGTGAGAGATGGAGGGCAGCGATCGGTTGCGATGGTGCTGCTAGTTTGGTAGCGTTCAGCCCCTAGTGTAAGCGCGCAAGCGCTGGGTCCTTTCCCGAAGCTCGCACTCCACGCCAGTAATCCGTGGAATGCGAAAGTAGAAGGTGGTTACTTTGCCGAAAGGACACAGAAGGTATCTAGTGCGACCCCCTTTCATTAATCTCGATGTCCCGAATTATAGAGGAAGAATAGATAAGGTTGCTCCGAATGCCGTACCCTCTGTCATGTAAGGATCGCCCTTGAGTGTCCGCAACGCATTTATCCATTCCTCCTCTCTACCCTGGCGCACGTTCATTCGCACTACATACATATATCGTGGGTGTTGAGCGTGTCGGCTAACCTGCGGTTGATTATTGTGCGGCGACCCTGTTTCGTAGTTGACCATTCATCGTTAATAGCTACTCGAGCTGATTACGTTGGTGCTCTTGGAAACGTTAAATGTTTATACTCGTCTCGACGAGTGTTGAACCGTTCACTCTTCCTCGGGCATGTTTTTCGTAGATTCCGCGTAAATGCATTCGTTTAACACGCTACTCGTGTCGAGATGAAACAAACCGATCGGTGACGATCGTTTCCGTGAACGACAGCGGTAGAGACCGAACTGCCGCGCACTTGCTTACTTTCCCCGCGATCCTCTTCCATGGTTTTCTTCTCGCCAGTGACTGGTGACTGGGAGACAGTAGCAAACTATACCCTTCATCTGTTAATCCCTTTTTCGGTCGTTCCATAATATTTCGCCTGGACTGTTTCGCGTATCGCCTGCGTATCCGATACGCACAAGTGCTAGTACATATATACGTATTATTTGTGAAGAGAAGGGTGGCGTTCGATTCGGCAACCGGTGTTGCTCCGTATTCTTCACGCCCTTTCGCCGTATCGTGTGGCGGCCGCGAGCATCGTGCTTTGGAGCGTACACTCGTCTACTTTCGTTTCAATTGGAATCGGCAAATTCGAATGGCACTGAAAAGAAGACGATTGCGCCGTACGTCGAACGTTGTATCGAATTTTGTATCGTTCGGTCGATTAGGTGTGTCTCGATCGGCGCTCGGTACGGGGATATGGTTAAAAGGGGAGAGTTGCGTTGCGCGTTGCGTGTTTGCGAAATTGGGGTACAGCGAGGTTCTAATCCTGTTGTTGTTGTTGTTGTTGTCGTTTGTTGGGCGTGCAGTAGAAGGAAGAGGAGAGGAAGGAAGGGGAGAGTGGAGGGGAAGGGAAATGTGCGAAAGGCAACGCAATAAAGTCGACGCGCATCCTACAGGGAGAAAAGAAGAAGAGAGTCGGTAAGTTGCCTGGAACAAAATAAAAGAGCCTCGTGACGGAGGGGCTTCGCACGGCCCTGGCGCGACTGCGGCATTGCACCCCCTCAGGGGGTTCTCTGCCAAACACACCGAATCCGTCTTCCACCCCGGAGCATAGAAAGCACGTGAGTAGATACGCTGGAGAGAATGGGGGTTGGTGCTTATAGATAGAGGAGAAGTAATATGTGGTCGATATGCTAGAAACAGGAATGTTCAGTGGACGGTCGTGAATCGAGCCGCAGAAGCGAGGGAAAATCACGGGGCAATGGGAGCGATTCGGCGAGATCCAAGTCGCAGTCGCAGTCGCAGTCGCAGTCGCAGTCGCAGTCGCAGTCGCAGTCGCAGTCGCAGTCGCAGTCGTCGCGTGTATCAAACGCCGCGCATCGTCACAATGGACCGGATAATCCGCGCGAAAACGATTTGTTGTCTCACGCTGCATCCGCCCTACGAAGATTGCACTTCAAGTCCGCCGGTGGCAGTCGAAGTTGCCGTTCCGTTCCGAAAGTGGTCGTCATGGGATCGAGCACCGCCTCCGAAGCTACGATCAACACCAGCACGGATAGCGCCAACACAATGCTCACGATGGTAAGGCTATCGAACGTCGATCCGAAATGTAAAATGTTAAGCGAACGAGAGAATCTGGTCGTAGGTGACGACTACAGACGGAGAACAACCCGATGACAGTTTCGACCTGATGGACATTTCTACGGAAATGTCACCGCCCGCTGCGCCCTCGACCGCTTCTCCGTCGTCCGAAGCGATTTCTTCGCCGTCGTCTCCACCGGTTCCTCGGCAGCCATCCTCGTCCTCCTCGTCGATCGAGTACTCGAGCTCGAACGAAAAGGGACAGAGGGGTTGCGTCCCCTCGAGGTCGGAGGTCCCTGTTGCCTGCCTCGACGCTCGGTCGTCTAGTGTCGCGAACCTTCTCGACGAAACGTACACTCCCCCGGTCGATTCGGGGACCGTTGCTGCGATCCACGATACCAGCAGCGAGTCAGCATCCTTTAGGCGGTCCGTCTCTGGGCGAACGCCTCCTCTTCCGGACCTTCGGGCGAGCGAGTTTTTCAGGTTGGTTTCCCGCGACGAAGATGACTGTTTCCTTGGTAGTGGTTGGTCCGAACGGAAACTTTCTTCCGCCGCAGCACACCTGTCAGAGGTTCCGTGGACGCCGGCCAACCAGACGCGGCCGGTTCGAGTCCGATGCTCGCGTTGACCCTTGGCAGAGGGTACGACAAGGGGATCGGCGTGGTCGGCGTGGTCGACGCGTCGAACGAGCAGGCGAACAGCGCGGCAGCTAACGACGGCAAACACGGATACAGAAAACCGAGCGTGAACGTAACGACGAATCCGTTGGACGTATCGTTGATAGGAGGCGACGCGAGCGACGATCAGTCGACCGATCGGTCGGCCGATCAGTCGGCCGATCAGTCCGTCGATCAGTCCGCCGATGCTTCAGGTAGAAAAATGGCTGGTAAGTGGAGAGGATCGAGCTTGCGGGATTTGCAATATTATACATAGAGTAGGTGTAGTAGCGACGCCCCACGTGCCACTCTGAATATCCTTCGTCGACCAGTGAACAGTGATTGCGAGACGCGGCTCGCGAGCAGAGAAATCCAAATCGCCAATAAAAGTAGCTAGGGCGCAAAAGTGCGGGCGTTGTAGGGTCCGGTTCCAACACTGTGTACTATCGTTAAGAATATCAATTGTGTTGTTTTCTTTCAGAATCGCATCCCCTCGTTTCAACCATTCATTCATGGGTCAGGCTCTTTTTCCCGTTTTGCGCAATAGGTATAAAGTTGATTGTGCTCGAGTTGTGCTTCGAGACCTTTACCCCGTAACCGAGAGGTCACCGAATCCGCGGTCAAAGGCGAGATGAATGGCTCGAGATGGAAGTAAAATATCGCCGCGAGCACGAGATGCCGGAGTACATACATGTATTAGCTCGGTGGTCTCTCGATACGCGCTGGTCTTGTCGCGAGACGCACTTGCCCATTACATACTTCGGTCTCCGCTCTCCGCTCTCCGCTCTCCGCTCTCCGCTCTCCGCTCTCCGCTCTCTTACACATTTGCCGCATTTCTACCGTTCCTACCATGTATGCGTCCCAAGGTTCCAGCCGTCATTCATATTTTCCACTTGCCATCCAATTGTTCGTAGACGCTTCATGCCGAATATCGGGATCCATCCATCTATCCATCTATCCCGCCCTCCTCGAAACTCAAACGAGGAACAACTTTACTTCCGTTTTACGGACAAAGTATACAATCGTAGGACCTTTCAATCGCCAAGGTATTACAATTCACTTTCTACTGCCTCGCATCGATTCGCTACACGCTTTTCTTCGTTCGAGAGGTATAACCGATCCTATACGTCTATACGTATACGTGAACGGGTGAAACAAAAGGCATCAAACTGTCTTTGAAGAATTGCCTGGAGAAGGAGAAGGGATCGAGCTCCCTCGCAACTTGAGGAAATAGCGTGTTGCAATTTCTCAGAGCGCATGTTTTCTCATTTTCACCGTTTAGCTCAAGTAACGTTCGTAGACGATAGCGCCTCCATTGCCAATGCAAGTTTCGTCGAATTGCCGCCCATTTGCCTCACGAGTATTCTCCGATGCCGCAAAACTAGCTGTTTTAATGAAAAAAATCGTCTTCATCCGATCCTTGGTTAGCCCACATCTAACCAAGTGCGACGTTTCTTCCTCATTTCCGTTCTAGCATTTCATCTGGTCCCGCTTGAACCTTTTCTCCATCGTCCAGCGGGATATATCTGATTTTGCGCAATCGAGTAATCGAGCATCGTAAAATGCAGGCAAAGACAAAAGAAACAGAAGGAAGACGTATTTGCGGATAAACGAACCTCCTTCTGCTTCCTTTAAAAGCTTCATTCCAGCGAGATGCTCCGCCGTAACGGGCGGCAATTCTGCTTGAACAGACGCACGCATATGTACGTGTCCCATGCTTAATTATTACGAACGCAACGAAAAAGGCTCTCCCGGCATCGCATTTTTCCCGCTCGGTTCGACGAGCGTTCCGACGAACGTTCCGACGAACGTTCCGATCCATGTATCGTGTTTGCAGCGTGTAGAAATTGAATTGCGTGAAAATTGAAGGGTGTCACGATCGAGCACGGGACCCGTTGGGATCGCGTAGCCAATATGGTAAGGCGCGAGGGTGAAGGTAGGAACCGTGGACAGAGTTCGCGTAACAATGATAAGTAAAGCACGAGAGACTGCACGATACGTTAGGTGCTCGGAGATCTTTTTGCAAATCGGGATAGCGATAGCGATAGCGGGCGGCATTGGAAAAGGAAGATAACGAATGTTTCCTTTCTAATACTGGCAAGGAGGCAATGCGAGCGGAAACAAAAGGTCGACGCAAGCGGCAACGATCGTGGTGCAACAGCCGTCCCTCTCGTTGGACGGTTCCGCGGGAGCAGCGACGATATTGCTGCACCCGGAGCTGGACGTTAGGCGTCGAGAAGAAAACATGAGGCAACTGCTGGACGTGGCGAACACGTTGACGTTACAGGAGATCCACGACTTCGAGATGAGGTTTGTCCCGAAAATAAGGTTGAACAGTGCGGGCGTGAGCGCAACGGTGGCTCTCGATTCTTTCAGGTACGGCAGCCCGCATCACAGTCGGTCTCAATCGGTTAAGGCCCCCGGAAGTCGATCTTCGGGCAGGCCAAATTACTTGTGTCTTCCGCAACAGAGGTCAAGGGTCGCGAGTATGCCAAATACCGGCGTCGAGGAGGAATATTACAGGCTCAGGCATTTCAGCATTACCGTGAAAGGAGTGGTGAACCGAGGGGATTCGTTGAAGAGTCGAAGATCGCGATCCAACAATAGCGTCGCTTCGAGCAACTCGAGGTGAGATTTCCGAGCTTTCGGTCACCTACCTGCTTTCTCGTCCTTTCTCCGCAGGGATGCGAATTCGCTACTAGCGAAAGCTGTCGAAAGAGGGAAGACTGGCCGAAGGAAAAGGCGACGCGGCGGTCGAGGAGGGCTGGAAGAATGGTCGTTGATGATTTTACTCTAAATCGAACACGTGAGTTTACGTGTAGCATCGAGCGTATAAGCGACGTAGACACACGTGTTGGACCTTAGAGTATGATCTACATGCTACGCAACAGCAGCAGCGATAAAGCAGCACGGGCTGCGCTAGACTAGTTAAGTTGACGAGAGTAGAACGGATTACGACCGCTGCGATTAAGTCGTGTCGTTTCCGAGCTTGCTACGAGTTTGCTACGAGCTTGCTACGAGCTTGCTACGAGCTTGCTACGAGCTTGCTACGAGCTTGTCGTTCGCTTGTCAGTAGTACACGCAAGTAACGGTTACCTACTCCTTTCTTTCTTTCTTTGTTCTCTTTCATCCTGTTATCGCTCTCTTTCGTGATGTGGCTATCAACGGCGGTGCAGCACGGAACATTTGACAGCTTCGTATCCTGGCTCGGCAAGGAATTCCGCAGCAGGCTCCTTGGCGAGTTCTCGGGAGAGCAGCGCGTCTCAGGGACCAACGCCGTATCGCGTTCTGATGTTGGGCGCACCAGCCGTAGGGAAAAGCTCGCTGGTTTCTCAGTTCATGACATCGGAATATCTGCACGCTTACGACACGTCGATCGGTAAGCGAAACTGCGACGAGTGCGTTGCACCGCCCCAAATACTCTTCCCTATTCTCTTTCAGACGACGAATCTGGAGAGAAAACTGTGAGCGTTCTCTTAGCTGGAGAAGAATCCGAGCTGACTTTTATCGACCATTCGGGCGCTGACATGACGGTACGTTGGAAATTATGCACTTGGACTAACGATAGCGAACGATGCGTGCGAAACATTGATAGGAATCGATCGTTGTCTTCTTGTCTTTCATCATATTTCTGCCTAACGAGCTCGGCAAAGCTTTCGTTTAAATAAAATACTCTGGATAATATTACAATGTGTCGATATACATACACGTTACGGAGGAGACGGAGGATAGGTGAGCGTGTGCGTGGCAGAGAGAAAGCGCGAGGGGATCGCGCGCGACGCAGGCTGCAAGCTGGTGAGCAGAGCTTTTATCCCGCGCAGCGATTGACGATCATCGAACCGTAACTATCGATGGACCGTAAAATCCTCCAGCGATTGATCGGACCGCGTATGGCTTAAGGCTTAAGCGTATATTAGTAGCCACATCGCGTGCACTAGGCTTCGCGTGCACTAGCTCTGCTACCCCGAGTCGCCGTACGACGTATACGATCCCGTTGTGCTCGTCGCGTCCAAGCGAAACGAAAATCAGGCTAAACGAGAAAAGAGAAAAGAGAAAAGAGACAAACGATGAAAGAAAAGGGAATGGTGAAAAGAGGAAAGAGGAAAGAGGAAAGAGGAAAGAGGAAAGAGGAAAGAGGAAAGAGGAAAGAGGAAAGAGGAAAGAGGAAAGAGGAAAGAGGAAAGAGGAAAGAGGAAAGAGGAAAGAGGAAAGAGGAAAGAGGAAAGAGGAAAGAGGAAAGAGGAAAGAGGAAAGAGGAAAGAGGAAAGTTGAAACGTTTCGTCCCGGTCACGGTCCCGGTCCCGGTCACGGTCTCGGGCCCCGATAGCTGAGGCATGGAACGAAGCGTTCAACCAACAACGATTAATCATAGTGCTCCTATCAGTGGTACACGTATAAATACTCGTTGTCGATTTCGGTCAATAGGAATCGCTGCGATTCTGCGATTGGCTTCTTTTTCCAGCCGGAAACATGTATAACCACGTACGAACCGCACGCGTACTGCGTCGTCTACTCGATGACCGACCGTGCTTCGGTGCGCGTGGCCGAAGAAGTTTTGCAAACACTTTGGCGCAGCGATTACGTATCGGCTCGAGCGGTGATCCTTGTTGGAAACAAAGCCGACCTCGTTCGCAGTCGATTGGTTTCGACCGAAGGTAAGAGCAGCCCTACAGATACCCAGGCTGCCCCGGCATCCACCCTCTAATGCTGCCTTCATTAATTTTGTCCGATAACTTGAACGCGTCCAAGCATTTACTTAATCTTCCATTAGATGAAAGCACTTTGTATGTGAAAGCGCTTGTAAGAGAGAACTTGTAAGCCACGAATATCCATCCAAAATTGTTTTTCTCGTTTTTTCTTGTTCTTTCGTTTCCTCTCTCGCATGCCTCCCTTCGCTCCGTGCCATGTCGTTGTGTATATCAATTTATCATACAAACACGCTGCACGCTGCAACTATACACACGGTGAAACGAGAAATTTTTCAAATTATTCAATTTTCAAACGTTGACATTTTTTGTTACAGAAGGAAAGTCTATGGCTACATCCTACGATTGCAAATTTATCGAAACTTCTGTCGGGATCAATCATAACGTTGACGAACTTCTGGTTGGGTTACTCACGCAGATTCGTCTAAAACTTGAAAATCCCGAAAGAACCAGAGACCTGTTCCGAAAAAGGTCGCGGAAAAATCGTAGTAAATCACCCTTAGGCTCTTGCTCCGAAAACAATTCACCGAAAAAATATCGGGGTAGTCGCACAAGTACTAGCTTGAAAGTACGAAATTTGTTAGGTAAAGTATGGGCGAGAGATAGCAAGTCTAAAAGTTGCGAAAATTTGCACGTTCTCTAACCGTTTGAATTGGACGTTCATCGCAATTTAATACCTTTTTTAATTAAAAAAACAAGGTGCTTCCTGCTTCCCTAGCTCTCTTTCTCTCTCTCTCTCTCTCTCTCTCTCTCTCCCCCTCTCCCTCTCCCTCTCCCTCTCCCTCTCCTATCTTTCCTTCAATCTTCCATCCACGCGCCATATTTCCAATATACTTTACACTTTGCAGTAACATCCGTTCGCATTTCGGTGTACCACATCTTAGGATTTTTTATTGCCTCCACAATTTATCGGGACCTAAAATCTGTTTCCTTCGTCCTCGTATATGTACTTCTATTTCGTATGTTACTTGCCGCTTCACAAGATTATTATTTTATCATTTCTCTCTCTCTCATATCATATATTTCCCTATCTATCTATCTATCTATTTGTCTCACTGTCTGCTTTTCTATCTATCTATCTATCTGTCTATCTATCTATCTATCTATCTATCTATCTATCTATCTATCTATCTATCCGTCTATCTATCTATCTATCTATCTATCTATCTATCTATCTATCTATCTATCTATCTATCTATCTACCTACCGATCTACGTATCTATCCATCTAGCTATCCGCCAATCTAATAATAAGGAAGCTACTTCTAAATTGCCTACAGTTTTTACGAACTGTAGTGAAGAATCGAAACGAACCATGATAAGGAAAGAAAAAAATGGACCAACGAAATGGATCAATTTTAAAGCGAACTTTTGTACAATTATAAAGGCGTGTAAATTATGGTCGAACGCTCGATTGCTACGGGTATAACACGCTACAGGTTTATACGTATTATGTATATCGTATTTAAATACGACGCCCGCGCCGTTTCGCATAGCATATGTGCACCTGTGTCTAGCGCAGGCACGAATTGAATTTTCGATCGAGTAGTTGTGGTTCATTTTGTCTGTTAAATCCTGCACTCGAAGAAAAGACGCTTTGCCAAATGTAATCCGCGAGGAGATAACAAATCTGGCCGTAGGGTGGCTCGATGAATTCCTTAATTTTGGTCGCTCGTGGTGATCGCAGACCAATCCTTTGCTTCCTATTACTTTCGCCTACCCTCTATCTAGCTTTACAGCCCCCTCCCTTCTTTGCCTTATGGCTGCTACATATCCGTATACGCGATATATTCAAGGAACTGGTACATGTAGTAGCTAGTGTCTCACATTTAGTCGCATATAACAACAAGGGTTGGAATCGAGTGTCACAGACTTATACATATATATAAACGACACGCCAGAGTATACTTGTTTCGATTTACGTCCATTTACATTTCTCCATTGTCAGTTCTGCGGTTAGATGATAGGAAATTTTGCCTCGACGTTCGACGATTCGAATACCATCGAGAACAAACAGTACAAAAGTTTGACGCCTTATTACGTACATACATCGTTCGAGCGATCCATACAAAAATAGGCGGCAGAGAGGATAGGGAGAAAGAGAGTGATTATTATTTATTTTGCAAGATGGTAGCAAAAGAGTATTTCGTCATTTCTTAGAATTCATCGATGAAATTCCTTGGTAGATTTCTGCTGATTTCGCAGCAGAAAGCAGAAACTGTGAATCAGAAATCGGTGCTTGCTCGTATACTGCACGTTCCGGCGCTGCGGATATAACGCATACCAATAGACTGTTCTGCAAATTCAGTTTAGCCTAGGTCTGTATTGCTAGGTCTATCTTGCAGCAACAACAATTACAACCTCCCGTCCATTGAGTGGAATTTGAAAGGAAGCAATCGTTACCGGTAGCGTCTAATCTCGAATTATAATTTACGAAGCGAACGTATTACCTACTTGTTACTTATTACTTATTACTTATTACTTATTACTTATTACTTATTACTTATTACTTATTACTTATTACTTATTACTTATTACTTATTACTTATTACTTATTACTTATTACTTATTACTTATTACTTATTAGTGATTAAGAAGATCGTTGCCTGTGCCGTGGAAATGTTTCGGTTACTTTTCAGTGGCAAGCAAATTATCATCTTTCGATTCGTACGCGATCAATCGTGAGGGGGGTTCGGGTGCTTTACTTCGGAATTGTGCGTCGTGGCGAAAGAAGAAGCTGCACGTTGGAAGGAGCGCGAGGAAGCAAAGAACGGAGCCTCCTTCATCGCGCTCCTTTCCTTTTTTCTCTATTTCGACGAAACCGTCCTCTGTTTTCCTCTCGGCCGTATTGCCGATGAGAGCAGCGACGTTAAACGACGGGGGCACGGGCGCGTGTGTTTCTCCTCTTTCGAAAGAGTATGAAAACGGAAGGCCCCACTGCAAACGCAAGGACCAATTCGATAAAGGGTAGAAAGGGAGGAACTGGTAGAGGCGATAAAAGAAAAGAGTACATATTCCAGGTCCGAGGGGAGAATGCGAGAATGAGGGGGAGAAATATATATATATATATTTCTCCTTAATATATATATATATATTTCATATATATATATATGGAGAAGGAGGGAGATGGAGAGAGAGAGAGAGAGAGAGTACGATGTTCGGCGATAATTATCCGTCCATCTAAATACATAATTCCTTGAACAATCCTTCGTGACCGATAGTTTCCATTTGATTGAAAAGCTCAATCCGATGCCAACGAGCTTTTCTCGAAGGAGCCGAACACCGTATCCCTTCATAGACGACGTATGTATACGTAGGCCTCGCGTACTGCCCCCGAGCTACGGAAAATGACAAGGGCGCAAGGTGACGAATACATATGCATCTTTTGTCAGAGTCTCGTTCAATGTGAACGTGTTTGCGATTAGATATATGTATGTACAGAGGTATATCCATATTTTGCGGACCAGAGCCTACCGACTAGGCAATTTCTTCAATCGATGTTATTATCTCCGTGTACCTGTGTGCGCAGTCAAACCGCACCGATTTTATTGTGTCTTATTTACTTGTTATTATTACCTACGTATATAAAAAATCGTTGTTTGCATATTGTTCGTTACTAGCAAGAGGGTCGATAATTTTCTATTTTGGAAGATTATGGCACCGATGCATAGCGATGACAATTATTATCATGACGGCAATTCGTCGACAGCGATAGCCATTATTAACGTTCTTTCTTTTATTCTTTTCCACTTGTATTTCTATACCTGAACATATACATACCTGGAAGCTAGGTGTTGTTTCATCAGGATTACATTATACATACATATACATATACATATACATCCATATGCATATACATACATGCGCGCATTTTCTTTTCTTTCAACTATCGGAGCAAATTGTGTTCACCGAATGATGTTAATGCATCTTCATCGTAATCCAATGTGTGTGTTTCCCTTCTGCGTGACATTACAGATCGTCATAATGTTAACAAAGAAATCATGGGCAATACATTTTGAAATGTCGTGCAATCGGAATTGTACGCCGATTCCGATAGTAAGCCATTGTTTTACGAATCAGATAACACGAGCTGCATGTAAATTGGTAAAATAAAGACACACCATTTTCTCATTCACACGAGCAAATTTTTCTACCAAGCTTTCACCTCGCCTGTCCTTTACCCTTCAAACAATTATACCCATGAATTGATGCATGTATGCAAAATACTCAATTAGTGATTATGAAAAAAAAGGAGGGTCAAAGAGTCAACACATTCGGTCAACAGTAATGTGCCGCATTTCGTTTGAATCATATTATTTCCTTCCATTTGTTTTGCCGATTTAAATATACGTATCGTTATTTTTATTCATTTTGTTAATAGTGGAGTACCATGGTCATGAAACTCTATTCTTCAACTTAGCTATTTCCGGCAAACTAATATTTGCCTTGCTCTAACTTTATTAAATTCCTACCGTAGTGATCGTTCCGATCGTTTTCTAGAATCTTTCGACACACCCACCTACGAGATATAGGATCACATATCTCGTCTGTGCACATATTAGTATGACGAAAGTAGTTTACTCGTTCTATAGTGTAACACACATTACAAACATTTTATTCTACATATGTGTTTATTATTACTAATAAATATATTTGCATCCCACTATTCGACTAACATCCATACTGTAACAGTTGTAATACAAAATATTCAGTTGGACAGGATATTCAAAAAATACCCGCCTTATTGAAAGGACCCCATCCCCACCACCCCAGTCACCAGCCAATTAGCGCAATTTATTTCGATAATCTGCCTCTTGCCCAACGGATCTCGTAGTGATTTGACGTGTTCGTAGTGTCCGCCGAATTAAGGTATGTCGCATAGTCTAATATATTCTTGAAAGTAAGGACTTGTTAGCGTTTCTCTGTCTTCCAAGTTTTCTGTACTCCCTTTGTTGATATTAATGAACATACTGCAAGTAATTAAGAAAATTGTGCGCAGTGAACGGAATCGCTCCGCGTGGCATACATTTTCGAAACGACTCGAGTATTCATATATTTAGCGACTCGAGTATACATCATATCGAGTATTTCAGCTCTATATTCAATTCTCTTGCAATATATTCTAGCAGATTCTAGCAATATTATTATAATATTCGTGATTCGTAATACACTTGTCTCTAATTTCAGTTGGATTCTGTTCAATGGCGTCTCTTTCGCTTGCTTCGAGAATCAAATCAGAATTGGCGGGAACGCGGCGCTGACAGCCGGGATTGCGCAGGAGGATAATGGCGCCAATTCGTGCCCAAGTGTCAAACGATCTGGATGACAGGTAAGGATTTCTCAAATTTCTTCCAGAAATAAGTAGAATTGTACAAATACTAGTAATATATCTGGATTGGATCCTTATTCTTACCACGTATAAATCTTGAATGATATACCATTGTGTCGTAAGCGTGCCTATACGTTTACAAATCGAATGCTCACGGTTGCTATAGAATTTGCTATAGAAAAGTATCGAACGCAGTCCTCAGACGACGCGCTCTTATTGGCCAATGTTTTTCGATAATCGTACCAGTCTAAGGTGGTCGAATAAAAGGAAGGTCATGGCATTCGGATCTTAGAACAAACACTAACTTTAGTGTACAAAGCAACACTATTAATTGAATTTCACAGTATCCTTTAACTCGACCAGTGAATAAACAATAAATCTTAATAAAAGCATAAGTTGTCTTTGAATATTCGAATATATGAATAATATATTTGAATATATGAGAAGTAGAGCGGTTCAGCGCTCGACGGGCAACCGAACCTACACAAAGTCCCCATATCCCACCAATAGCTACGCAACAATAGGCTAGTGCTTATATCCATACACGTATAGAGTATTAATAGTTGCTGGGATGTCACGGGCATCTGTATACAAGGTTAACTTATTCGTTTCTCAGGCGATAGATGCTCAGTGTTCTTAAGTAACTTTATATTTCTATATTCATTGGACACCGTTCAAGACGATTAGGTAGAATTGGCGATAAATATTGTGCGGAGTGTGAAACAGCAGCAAAGAGTGAATAGGACGAGCAACATCTGAAATGTCACAGAGTGCTCAAGGATAGAAATACGATGCAATCGAAACCGATCTGTGACAAATACGTACGGTTTCTACGATACCGTTTCTTCCTTATAGCGCTAGTAAAGTTCTGTCGATAATCGAAAAATAGAAAGGAAAGGGTAAACGATTTTCTTTTAGAATGAAACTGTGCTAGTAGTTTCACTGAACTCAATCGAGTAGAGTCGAGTGAATCAGGCACGTATTTTAGTGGAATTGGCATTAGAGCTCTTTCCGTTATTATTTCCATCCGCATTAACGACCATGTCGAAGAACGATGCGCCAAAGTGTGTAACTGCCCTGTTTTCCTTCAAAGGCAAGAATAACGACGAAGTAAGTGCAGTTTCTTATCGCATCTATATCCACCTCCGAAAATTGATTGTTGGTACTAAGCGTCGATACACGTTTACCGTAGCTATGCTTCAAAAAAGGAGACACAATAACTATAACGCAAATGGACGAAGAAGGTTGGTGGGAGGGGACATTGCACGACAAGACAGGATGGTTTCCATCCAATTACGTAAAGGAATGCAGACCTCCAGGTATGGAGAATTGGAAAATACCACTAATCCTAGGTATTGAATTCATTGAGCATAATTTTCATTTAATCGAAGAAAGCAACGTTTCAACTGTAAAAGCTTCCCCCGAAAAGGCTATGCAGGAATCGCCCATTCATCAGAAGCTAAATCGAGATATCGTATTGAAAGATATAGTGGACTCGGAAAGGGTGAACGTGGCAGAGCTGCAGGGCTTGATAAATAGTTTCTTGCATCCGCTAGAATTGGCCAATATGTAAGTACGTATTGCCTGCATGGGTACCTGCGATCTAAAATATGAAATTCCTTGAAAATTTTGAGTTTAGATTGAGCAAGGAGGAGTATAAGCAACTGTTGGGGAATGTACAAGAAATTGAGGAGGTGCATCAACGATTGTTATCGAGCCTGGAATCTGCGATGACGCAAGGTGGCGGTGGTAGGATCGGAAATCTCTTTCTTACACTCGCTGCAAAGTTGAAAACCATCCATACAACATACTGTGGAAATCATCCTCGGGCTGTGTGCATTCTAGATCGGTACAGGTACGATTTAATGAATACACTGGCGCCAACCCTAACATATATGCGCGACAAGAATTCGCAGAATTAGCTATTTCCTTCTAGAGACGAATTAAATGAGTTCATGGAACGTAGCGGAGCAATATCCCCCGGTATATTGGTGTTAACGACTGGATTAAGCAAACCGTTTCGAAGACTAGATAAATATTCAGCCATGCTTCAAGAATTGGAAAGATATACGGAAAAGAATCATCCCGACAGAGGTGATACGCAACGCAGTGTAGCTGTATACAGAGAAATAGCGGTGAGTCTTTCTATTTCGTTCATTCGCATCAAAAGAAATATCGTTTTTTGTCGTCTTTCTTCTTTTGAGAACGCCCATGAGTTTTCGTTGTTTTCGTTGCCCCGTAACCACATAGGATCGATGCGCGTCCATTCGAAAGCAACGTGAGTTGGCACTTCAGGTGTTAACTAGCGGTATTAAAGGATGGGAGGGGGAGGAACTGAGTTCACTCGGGGAACTTGTATACGTCGGGCCGGTCGCTCTGGCAACTGGTACGACTGGGCAGGATCGCCGGGACAGATACTTTGTTCTTTTTCCAACGACCCTTTTGGTTCTCAGTGCCAGCCCGAGGATGAGTTCTTTCGTCTATGAAGTATAACGAAAATCTGTGTTTCTATACGTTATCCATACGTTGCATCTATGTGTTCACTTTTTTCTTTATTTTTCCGTTCGTAGGGAAAACTTCCGCTGACAGGCATTACCATCACCCAGACCCAAGATACCGACGACATAAGACACGCGTTTGCAATTACAGGCAAGAGACCGTTTATTCGTATACCGATTGGGCAAATGAAAAAGCATCTTCGGTTATCGAAATAAGCGTCTCTTCTTCTTTCTTTTCTTTCTGTTTGACCGCAGGGCCTATGATCGAGAGTATACTCGTATTCTGTACAAATAAGGAAGATCAACAGCGGTGGATCGAACTTCTGGTTCAGGAACAAGCAACCAACAACAGTCTTGTGAAATCACCAACGACGTCGCGCGTGAGTTACAATCTACCGCCGTATGCTCGTCTTTCGAGATATTTTGCGAGATTGGTGATGAAAAAAATTATCCGTTCGGAGCTTTTGAAGAAATTGCTTTATTTGCAATATGTTTTAAAGCCGGACATGAGTAATGTTAAAATGCGAAGGACTAATGTAACGGCATATGCCCTCTATCCGATTGAAAGTAAAAGTAGTCGGGCCTGTTGTTCGAATGAGCCACAAGTAACGAGCTTCGTTGAGACGGGACGGCGAATCGACGAGACAGCGACGACGACGACGACGACGACGACGACGACGACGACGACGACGACACCAACAACAGCAACAACAACGACAACGACAACGCGACGGAAATCAACGTTAACTCTCCAAGTAAAGTATGTAGTAGGAGATATCGACCTCAGCACTGTAGGTTTGGCGAGAGATTCGTCCTTGTCGGAAGCTGTATCAACCGAAAACAGTATACGCGAGATTAGCAAAAGCTTGCCAGCCATGTACGATGCAAATGATGTTGCTTCCTTTATCGATAATAGTAACGTAAATGATGTTAGTGTTGCTACCGGGCCGTCTATTTGTCGATTACGTTTCACCGAGCTTCCCATCCCCGTTGGTATTAGCCACGGCAGATTATGCCGGAGAATGGACCAACTAGGCACACCGGTTTCGTTCAATCGGTGGAAAAATATTGGATTCATTCGCGAGCAACAAGTTCTCGCGGATTCGGCGAACAATCCGAATGCTGATTTGTGCAACTCGAACGTTATCGATGTTCAATTCCAAACGAGTATACGAGAAGGGATTGACTTTGATTTTGACGCGAATGCAGCTAGCGTTGGTTCGTCCGATTCTGGAATGGTTGAAAGTTATCGATTGAATTCTTCGGAAATCAGGTCTTCTTGTAAATGGTATACGTGCGTTAGTAATCGGCACTACAACGAGAACGCTGTGAAACGTTCTTCCGGCGCAAGTGAGGACGATGAAAATAGTTTTGAGCATCAATGCGTTTGCACCTCGCCATTCGATTCTACACCCAGAGATAGCGTCGACACATCGAAACACGCAGACAGTATTTTGGTTCCTTCCATCCCTGATACGGATATTCGTTCACCTCGGAATGAAACAGGCTCGTTAGAAAATGCGACGCAGAGAAGGTTTACGCAACCGATGCCGTATTCGCATCAAACCATAATACGAAAAGGTGGAAGGAAAGCGATGCAGCGAGGTCACCATGCCGCGGAAAATGATTACGGCGGAACGAAACCAATCTATACTTCAGGACTATACGCTCATTGGTGGTTGAAGAAATCTATACCACTTTCTGGATATTCGAATCAAGGCAAGCTTCCATGGCATGGCTGTTTCATTCCTCTCTTCTTCAGATAACGTTTCCGCCCCCTTGTGCCACTAATTGTTCCTTACTATACACGCACACATAAATACATATACGAATGCACATACGCACTTACGTATATGCATAACAAGCGTAGCTTTCGATTCACAGCCATGTTGTGTGAAGTAAGCTTTCGCTTTGCTAACGTGAATAGGCAGTTGAAAAATTCAAAGCGAAAAGTAGCCGATTTCTCTGTTTCAGCATGTTTCAAAGTTCTTTTCATTTTTTATACTACTTACAGTATAGTAGTATCGCTTGACCGTTTAAAGTTTAATTAAGCGATTCGTTTGCAACTTTCAATTTATTCTCTCTTCGGTTCAGCAGATTTTCAGCCAACAAAACGGGAAACAACAACAACAACAACAACAACAACAACAACAACAACAACAACAACAGCAACAGCAACTGCAGCACCACCAACAACAGCAACAGCAACAAAGGTCGCTCATGGAACATTGTACCTATCTAGGAATTAAAACACCTTGGAGCGTTGCTTCATTACGACCAGCACCGCCTTCGTATACCCTCCGAGCATTTGGTAAAAGTGACGGCAGTTTGGATTTCTCTCGCGCGCCACGACCCTGCAGTACGAATTCATACACTCGCACTTGTATCTCTGTGATTCCCCGTCGACGAAGAGGATAAAATAATGTAAATTTGATTGATTACAGACGAAAGGCAGTTCGAAGAGGATGCAATCATATTGAAGGTGATCGAAGCGTACTGCCTATCTGTCAATGCTAGGTTCACTGTACATTCTGGAGAATCGACTTGTAGGTCGTTGATTACATAATTAATTTTAACGATGCAATCATTTTCAGCGTGACAACGCTCATTCTACCGTCGATTGTATTTACGTTTCAGCTATGTTGGAATGCGATTCCAATAAAATACGGGACAGAACGTCTTTGACGTGTGCCCGGGGAAATTTGGATTTTTGTAGCAATAGGTAAAGAATCGCTGGCCACTTCTCTTCTTATGCATTTTCAAAGTAGAATATTTATTTGCACATTCCATCCATACAGGGTACTCTCAGAAACGGTAAAAACATTAAAATGTCAAATGACAGATTTACAATCGCAAATGTCGCTACTGACGAAGCAACTGGACGAAGAGAGAAGATCGAGGCTCTCTTTAGCTGCTACGGTAAAACGTAGCATGGGCGTTGCGGATGGTTTAGTGCCTTGAATGTTTCCATTGATGAAGAATATAGAATTCTGCTTAAGTATTCCTCGATCCTTGGATTATATTTGTATCCTTGAACACGATTCAGTCTGTGTTTCATAACAGTCATATTTCCTCGCGAGTGTTGGATTGTGCCATTGTATTATAATAAACAGGTTAAGAAAAATAGCAAATAAATAGGTAGGAGAGAAATGATTTGAAATTTAGTTGTTAGAGTCCCGAGTTGATTACGTTGTCGGAAGGCCCCCGTGGCCGTTGGATCTTTTGTTGAGAAAAAAAGAAATATTCGTGAAGAAGTGACGACAGATGGCGAAGGCATAGAGTTTTGAAAGCGCTTGGCACGGCGAGGGGCGACGAACGACGAGATATTGCAATTGCGATCCTGAACACGATTCGTTGGTCGAAAGGGAATTTGTTGCTCGCTCATCTTGGCTTGTTTTTAATACGTTCCAATTCGTTTACTCTGCTCCGCGCGTGTTCTAATCTGTGCCATGCCATTTGAAGCACCTTTTGACTAGCGTATCCAGAGCCTTCGTGCGGTTGTCCTGAGAAAAGAGGTTAGGTATATATATATCTGGTGTATCTTGGGGCTGTTAGGTTGCGCTTATTTTTCAGCGGTCGTTTACCTGTAGAAACTTGAGTGAGGTAGTTAATTTGTTCGCTCAGTTTGGACTCTACGTGACCGAGTGTTTTCAGAAATTGTTGGGTTTGCGCTTCGGCTTGTTTCAAACTGGATTTTTCTTTGCTAAGCTCCACGAAAGCTTGTCCTGCGAAATGAAATGGAAACAGAATTTTCGAATGATGCTAAAATCATGCCGCTGCTCCGGGCTGTGTTTCAGATCAACGAAAGATAATTTATCACCTGCACTTTGGAGACACACGATGACGTCTTTCTCGATCGTTTCCAATATCTGTATTCTTTCCATCGGTGGCGTCATTGTGAATGAATTTTCGGAATGCGGCGTAGCAGAATCGAGCGATCTCGTGTTTGATCAGACTGCAAGCGACTAAAAGCGAGTAAACGCGAGTAAACGCACGGTTGTAGCTCGACAAAACAATGTAAACGAATGGAATCTTTCATAGAAGACGACACGCGGTACAACGAGGCACATACGTACGTATGCGCGTACGTAGCGGCAGTGGCAGCGGCAGTGGCAACGGCAGCGCGGCCCAGCAAATTCGAAGCAACCGGTCGAAGTTGACCGAACCAGGTCGAGAATGGTCGAGGATGGTCGAAGTAGTCCGGTGTAGCTGATTTAAATTGAAATACCTATAATGTGTACATTATGTATGGATTTGGATGAATACGCTACAACGTGAGTTTCTTCTTGATTCTGGAAATATTGTATTGCACGGAGAAGAGTAATACTGAAAACAATAGAATATTTATAATTAATTTTGATTTATACGTATTGTCATCTTTATTTATTTATATATCATTATAAGAAATGATACTGAAGAGAAACAGTTAATAGGGATAATTAATGTTAAATTGCAGAATGCACGTGCACTGTCGAACTGTTGAACTGTTCATCCAAGGAGAATGGTATCGTCGTTGAGAAATTTGTACTCGGGTATTTCCAGGTTGGTAGGTGCTGGACCCCTACGAATGCGTCCGGCTCCATCGAAATGAGATCCATGACACGGACAATAGAAACCACCAGGTATGGCACCAGCATTGGGTACTGGTATGCAACCTAGGTGCGTGCAAATTCCGATTACGACCAACCATTCTGGCCGTTTAGTTCTGTCATCGTCGTGTTCCGGATCTTTTAATCCTGCAACGCTGACAGATCTTTCTTGCTCTATAATCGACTGAGGTCTGAAAGATGTTTCAAGGCTGATGAGATGGCCGGCGCGAGGTTTTTTTTCTACCGCGGTGAGGGTGTACGAAGGGTGTACGAAGGACACCGCGTCTCACCGATGATAAATAAAGATTGGCTTTCCACGCCACTTGAACGCAAGTACTTTTCCCACTGTTGTATCTTGCAAACTAACTTCGGCCTGCGCGTCTGCTGAAATTTCCCGTGACGCAGCAAGAAATTGTACGTAATGCAACGAGTGAGATTTCATGCCATACAGCATTGCGACAGCAGCCACTGTGTAAAACATCAGTTATCTTTCCTACGATTCGCTTGAAAATAGCACGGTGAATTTAATCGGTGGTGTTTGTCTTCATTTGATTCGCGTGCCCGACTATATGTATGTCATTGGCGAGACGTACCGAAAGACATTGCGGAACTTGCCGTTCTTCGTTCGTCGATGCTTCGCGCGGCAGATACATTTGAATTCTGTAATGCTTCTCGACGATGTTCTTTGAAACTTGCCTTTGGCAAATCCGAGTGCGCGCCTCGATATTTCGTGGCGAAGATGTATGGATTCGCGATCGAGCAGTTCTTCAACAGCCGTATCGACAGGAAGGGGCACGACATTTCCTCGCAATCCTCTCTGGCAGAACAGACATTTCTTTGGTTACGATTGGCAATTGTTTTGCGAACAATCGAGCGAGAGCAGAACGTTAAATGGCATTGTCGAATGAATCGTACTATTTTTTATTCGGTTACACTTTGCGTCGCGTTGCGTTGCGTTGCGTTGCGTTGCGTTGCGTTGCGTTGCGTTGCGTTGCGTTGCGTTGCGTTGCGTTGCGTTGCGTTGCGTTGCGTTGCGTTGCGTTGCGTTCTTGACAGCACCCAAGTACATACACACATAAAAGATAGAGTAGATATGTTAAATTGATAAACGTAGAGCGTATGCGAGTAGAGGAAATTTCCGGAATCGAGAAGAGAAGGGATCGAGCTACGTTAGATCGATCTGTTCCACTTATCCTTGCTGAAGTCTCTGGCGTATATGCTGAAAGTGACGAGATCTCTCTTTGGCTTTGTCAATACGAGAGACAAGACCGTTTGATTGGCGCTCGGAGATTCGGTGTACGTCCACTGCTCGAAGGGAGTGAGGGAAGCATCGAGGACGCTCGGCATGACCAGAAGCTCGGGGTAATCGTGAAACTTTGCCGTGACGTTGACCGCGGTAAAGGTAGCGCCGCTGGACTGGCCGGCGTAACCGCAAGAACGAATCGTGTCGTCGGTGCACTGTATCAAGCCGCAGAGACGAACTCCGGCTTCTACTTCGGTGCCGTAGAGACGAACACCGTTGTAGACTACAGCGCGATAATTGATCGAAGATGAACGGTCCGCGTTGCTCGGCCTTGTACGAACATGAAAATCGCAGCAAAAGTTATCGTGGCAAAGAGTTTCAGTCATTGAAACGTTCAGCGGTACGGAGTGGAACGATGCGACGTCGTCCTGCTTCAAACATATCCAATCGACCACCTCGTGCTGTCTCTTTTGATTTCGTTGACAGGTGTGCTTCTTGTCCCAAAAGTGATTTGTCAGCTGCCACTTGTTTCTCTCCCTTCTGGACTCTGGTTCCGCCGTCCTTCTGTTCGCGGTCGTGGTCGTTTTGGGAACGCGAGAGACCAAGAGGCGATGTGGAGGGTCTCGAGTCATTGTTACATTGGCTATTCCGTTACGACCTGCAACGATAGTGGTCGCCGGTGGACCGACGAATAGGAATACGGATACATATGTATGTACTTATGTACATAGTAGTGTATACAGCGAATAGGAGGACGACAGTTACCCAAATAAATGCCGCTCCCTGCGCTTCCAATTTTTGGATCGTGGTAGCCAGCCGCGAGTAGATTCACGTCCTCTGAGTACGACCATCCGAACTGCGTTTGAATGGCTGGAAGGGAAGGTTTAACGATACCGTGATGATTCGTTGCATTTCTCGGTGAAATGTAAATGTAATGTGTAGTGTATAGTGTATAGTGTACAGTGTACAGTGTACAGTGTACAGTGTACAGTGTACAGTAGTACAGTACATATATAGTGTACAGTATGTATATAAGCGCGGGTCCGCTTGCCTGTCAAAAATGGTACTTCCGAGAACCAGGCAGTTGTGAATATAATATTGGAGATTGCTTGCTTGCGGGTCAAGGTCAAGCCTGGCACCGGGAATAGTATATCGAAGCAGGTGAAGGTGCCAAATGTCACTCCGAAGTCGGTTTCAAAGGTGACGCTGTCCGGTGTGTCGGGCGCATCGAACTGGGCTTCCATATATAGATTCACCTTCCGGTACCTGTTGACGAGTGGCATCGAATGATTTGCAGGAGTATGCCTGCAGGTATGCGATCGGGCGGTACGCGGGGGAGCGCGATTACCTGGCAATAATTTTTCCTGTTCGATCGAACACCACATTGGTGTTGTGATACCGCGTGCCGTTTCGACGGCATCCGTCCTTGCTGTCGCAGAGCCGTTTCTCGGCGATGTTTACCAATACGTAAATGCGATTTTGCCTCGCCGCGCACGACAATCGTTTCAGCGTCTACGAACGATAAAGGGTGAAGGAAGGTGATGTCCCCTTGGAGAGCGATCAATCTAGCAAATGTAATATACCATGTATAACGCTTACTTCGCTAACGATGATGCCGTTTTGTACGCAGGGAACGTATTGGTCGTCAACGGAAGGCACCACCGTTGCCCAAGGATCCATCTGAGATCTCTTGGGTATGTGCAGCGACGTCAAACCATCCTCCGGGAACACGATGATATCCGCATTCTGTAGAATTGGTGATTTTCAGAATCCGATCACGGCAACGGGAAACTCGTTCGTGACTCACCTGTTTGCTCGCTTTTTCTATGTATTCGACGTACGTATCGGTGTTCCCTCTTAGAGTCAACGTACCGTTGTTCCACTCGTAGGTCGGCGAAAATTCCACTACTGCTGCGGTGTAGTAATCCAAAGACGGGCCTTCCATTGTCACCTACATATTTTTTCAAGCCAACCACCATATTTTACTACCCTCGTTTTCAGACCAACCAGTTCTATCGCGATTCATCGAAAACTCGAGTTTACCTGATGCGAAACTCCCAAGATGGTTAATAGTAGAAATTCCAGGACGAGCCACTGTTTTCCACGCATCATGAATGCTTCTTACGATACGGATTTTAAATAATGTCACGCGACTAGAACAGACTAGAATTCAAATGTATATTTTACACCCCGAAACTCTTTCTGTGTTATTCTTGTGAAAAGTTGTTCGGTACTGATGGGATATCCGAGATGCTTGGTACAGGGTGCAGGGTACTAGGGTACACCATTGCTTCACCATTGCAAATATTCAACCTCCAAGTAATGGATATGATGCTTGGCGTTCTTCTACGCTTTAGCGCTATTGTCAGATAATGATAACGACAACAGCGAAGGAAGAATGTAGAGAGCATTGGGAGCAAGTTGATTGGCAAAGTGGCTGCGAGGCGAAATAGCAGTTGGAAAGATGTGAACGGCAAAACGGCATAATGATAAGCACGTCTTAGAATTAGTGGCGTGTAATTTGGCGGTATAGGGAGGTTGAGAAGAATGCATGTAAAAAGAGTGGAAAATAATAGGAGAATAAGTCTGAGATGTGTACCTTTCCGGAGATCCGAGGAGATCCGAGGAGACCCGAGTCGACTGTTCTGTTGCAATCGCAGTTCGATAATGAACGTTCGAAAGAAGTTGATCCGCGTCGCGTCGCGTGTTGTCGCGTTGCGGCGGTTATGCCCGGAAGTTGTTCGGTTTTCCTCGAGATTCCCTACATAGGTGTATATTCGCAACGACACGATTGATAATCGCAAGCAGAGTACTCGTCGCGCTATTGTCGCTATATTGGATCACTTGGTTCGCGGAGGAGGTAGCTCCTATTTTTGTCCACTGTTTTCCGTTTGCTTTATCTCATTCTACGAATGAGTGCGCAGAACGTTCGAAAGGAAGTGGTCGCTTTGGAATTTTTCCCTAATAAGAAGCGGGATATCTTCCAAGTGTAATTCTTATTATGTAGTGATAGTTAGGAATTATTGTAAGATCGACAACATGATTCACGTGTCGCGAATGGTCACGTATCGGCCAATTGTTCGTATTAATCATAATATACGCGTATCTAGATATGCACGTAGACGTTGAAATTGTCGCAACTAGGTGCGAAAAAATATGGAAAGATTTTATCCCATTGTTGATTTCGCAAAGTAACGTAGCTTGTTTCGTAGTCGCGTGTACACATCGGCACTGATTGGAAGGGTATTGCTGTGGTTTCGTGGAAAACAGATTCTGAACAATGCACGCGTACTGTACGTTGACGTATCCACATATTACGCATACACACGCCGGCACGCATGTATGTATGCATGTACATTAGGCAAGCAAGATTACTCGATCGTTAGGACCCGACACGGTGACGCGCCGCGTCAAACTCAAGATAGATTATCAAAGCGTTATCATTTATCATGAATTTATCATGAATTTATCATGAAGTTATCCAGCGTACGCGTTGACGATCTAAATTAAAAGATCAATCTTGTCTCGATCTGATCTCGTCTCCCGATTTCGGATTTGAACAGCCTGATCGTCTAGGCACTTGTACACTTACATACTTTTCGCGTATAACTGTTGTGCAAACGGTTGTGGGTGGAAACGTAACGCGGACCCCGCGTGCATCGTACCGGTAAAACGAATTTGCGACGATGATACGTCTATATTATATCGCGATAAAGTCGACCCACGTGCGGATCACCCGAGACACTCGAGCGGGCAGAGCAAACGGTCGCACCGACGCGACGAGATATCGGCCGAGACTACCCCCGATTCGCGAGCGTTTTACAGCAAAGACGTTCGATAGAGGCATCGACAGGGGCGAAGGTCGATCAGCAATAGCATACTCGCTCGCCGTCTAAAATCCGTTTTATAGGATGGTTCGGCCGTGCGTGCCACCGAAGCAGCAGCGAAGCGTAAAAACGCAAAGGAGACGGTGAAGGGAAGAAATAGAAAGAAAGTTTGATTGGAAAGAATGAGGTGTAGCCGGTGACGCGAGAGTGGCAAGGTGTGCCATAGTCGAGGCGTCGGGGGGGTTGGGAGACGCGAGCAGGGGCGCGAGCTCCATGCACGGTCAGAAAACTGGCGGGGTCGAGGCGGTGGGGGTTGTAAGTCGCGAAGCAGCAGTGCGTCGCGACGCTGCCTGCCACGCGGTTGCTGCTTCTCTTCTATTTCAACCTCCTTCTCGCCATTAAACATTTTTTCCTATCTGGTCGAGGCTTCGTCTTCCCCTTTACACGACCGTCGCCTACAATTTTCTTCTCTCCCTCGCTCCCTTCGTTCACCGGTAACGCTTCCTCTACTCTACTCCTCTACTCCTCTACTCCTACGCTGCCTATCCCCTTTTCTCCTGCCTCTATTCTGCCTTTATCCTGCTCCCTTCGCACCTTCCACTCTACGACCCCCTATGCAATTCTGCTACTCTGTCACGTTTTCTCTCCGTTCTTCTTATTCTTTCGGTTGAAATCGCCGCAATATCTTCTTTCTTCGTTTACCCCATCGGTATTTTCGTTCAGTTTCGACTGCGTTTCGAGCTTCACTGATTCGATTCTCATCGAACAAGTATGACCAATGGGGATTCCTTCTCTTTTCTTCCACGTATGTACTCGTGCTTTCGTGATCTCGTGTTCTCGTCGTGTTCTCGTCGTGTTCTCGTCGTGTTCTCGTGTTCGCGTGTTTTCGTGGTCTCCTTCGTGAGTTCGCAAACGTGTACACGTATACCGCACTAAACGTATGCTATACACGTATACTCTATAATTGCATACGCAAGAATTAAAAAATTTGTTCTAAAAAAAAGTATAAACTTGGAATTGCACCTCCGTAAGAAAGGTGCCTCCAGTGATCGCGGTACACGGTGAAATTCTATCGAATAAATGTCGTTTAACGATTAATCTATTTCTTTGGCGTGCATTTAAAATACAAGATACAGAGGACAGGTACATCCTCTGTTCCGGTGAGTATTTCCTAATCCCGTTCCCATCTCGTCGCAGCGTTTCTTTTGCACACCCCCTCACGGCTGATCTATGTATGGTACTACGTACTTGCTTTCCTTCTTCTACCCTTTTCTCGTTCATCGCGAGCACGCTCCGCTGTTTCAAGAGGCACATTTCACATTTCATCAAGAGGTCTTCTCGTAGAGGTTCAGAAGATGGAAACGATTCGTAGACGGTCGTTGGACGCAGAAAGGCGTCGATAGCGACCTCGATGGTCGAGGCCAAGTAGCGAGATACCACGAGAGCCGCGGAGTAAGAAACATGCTGGAGCAGTTTGAATTTCTGCACTTGCCGTCCGATCTTGTCGGTCGCAATATATGGTAAAGTCGCGGAAATATTAAGGCACTGAAGGAAACCGAAGTTAGTAGGTAGATATTTCGTTACGTTCGAATAGCTGGAATATTTGATACTTGCCTATATCTATAGCATGCCGGAGTAGAGGGAGTAGAGCAAGGGAAGAAAGCGACGCGGAAGGGTCTGATGCGTGCAACTCGATGCACGGGATAGTTTCCGATGCTGGCCGTTTACAATTAGACCCAAGATTCGTTGAATCTGCTGTTAGGCGAGGTTAGGCACCATTATTATTATTATAATAATGGTGAACGGTGGACGTTTCACAAATGAGAAATGTGGAGAGAAACGTCTCACTTTCGTTACGTATATCGAGCATCGGTCAAGGTTATCGTTTACTGTCGGCAATGGGGTCGGGACGAGCTGGGTTGTTCGCTATGAATAACCTTTGAGACTCTTTCTTCTTTGCCTGAAGAAATTTCTGGAAAGTCACTCCTCGCGGGGGGAAATGGAGTCTGTAGTCGACGCCACCGAGTGTTGCAGTATAGCGATGGTAATGCTAACGAACGGTATCGAAGAGAACACCTGAGCCACCACGCTCATTCGTCCACGCTGATTCGGTTTCTCCAAACACGAGAACGTGCGCGGCTTGTACGAGGCAAACATGATGTTCGTTTTCGCGATTACTGTGGACCCGTTTGCATTACCATCGATCAGCTCCAGCGAGCTGCGTGTTTGTCGAAACTCGAAACTCGAAACGTTAGCGCTGTTTGCGGATGACTCGCCGGCCCAGATAGTCTTTCATTTTCTTTCCCTGGCGCGCGTGTACGTGTTTCTGCTTCCAATCAAGCATACGGTATACGGTTGAGGGGAAAAACTCGGCTCGGCGCAGCTCGACCTCGTTTCGAAAGGCTTTTAAGAGTTTGGTAGGCGATCAATTATAAATGCTAGATAAAGCTTAGCGCCGGCCGGTTTAGTCTACTTTCTTCGGCACGTATCGACGGCCTGTTTCGACCGCTGTAATTTCCAGGACATTCGTACAGCGATCGCGCTACATTTCCTCGGGATTATACATATGCACATATGTGTATGTATTTATGTATATAGCGGAAGTAAGAAAAATGTTGTCGTCTAGGAACGATGGGATAGCTTTCCTGGCAGGACGATTCGTCGTTTCTCCGTTGTCGGCTTGCCAATGGCGGATGCTATCCCTCGCAAATCCACTCGATCGTTGTAAAGTAAATGGCTAGCCTGGTTGACGGTGAAGTTCTGCGGCACGATACGGCAATCGATTATTAACCGGATCACCGACAATGAGTTTATACGTGATTGGTTAAACTTTGAGCACGGAATCGAGATGCGTGAGAGCAATGTATAGAATAATATACAAGTTTGTGCAGCACGAATAAGGATGGAAAAAAGAGGGGCAGATAGCTATGGATGATTTTCTCGAGGCAGGGCTGTTGCACCGCGAGGCCCTGCTCTGTTTCGTTCGATTATACGAGCAGGAGCCGAATGGCCAAGGGATTTGACTATTTAGGTCGACGCATGAACGTCACATTGCGACCCATATATTTGCGCGGGGAGAAAGGGTGTAAGCACGAAGGGCGCACATTTAGTTAGAAAGATGGCGATGCGAAAGAGGGTAGGCTAGGAGAGTAGAATAGGAAATAGGAATAGGAATAGTTAGGAACGGTGGTGTTGACTGATTCGTGCGGGAACCGGTCCGGGAGTAGACGAGAACGCGCGATTAGCCGCAATGCGCGGTGCGCGCAGCATTTCTCAGCGAGCAGGACAATGTCGGCACCGAGAGAACGATCGCAAAGAAATCGATCGCCGTGTTATTTATTCCTGCTTCGTCCTTGTCAATTACCTTCGACGCTCGTCGACTCTCTTGCGCGTAGAAAGTGGGAAAGGCGGAAAATGCGAGGGGCTGCAAACATGTTACATTGTATATTTTCATACTTATGCTTTTCGTGCAGGTCAGCCAGTATACCTTTTTCTTTTTCCTTTTCCTTTTCCTTTCCCTTTCCCTTTCCTCTTGTTTCCTTTTCTCTATCGCTGACATTTATCGCACACGATCGAACCCAAGTTCCAGCACAAGTGGTAAGCAAGTGGTCGATTACTCGAACGGTCCTTTCTTTTTCGAAGGTGGCTTGGCATGGAGCGAAGGGACATCATTTTAATGGCAGTTTTCGGAACGATCGGGGGCCTGGCGGTATTGGTGGTCCTCGGTTTGGCTGCTTGGTTATATCTACGGGCGAGAAAGTCGAAAGCACGGGACGATCATCTCGGGGAACGCAACGAGCTTAAGGGTAGCTTTAGCGACGATCGCGGCAGCAAATCGACGAAGAAAAACGGCCTCTTGAGCTTGAAGACACCCCTCATTAGTGCGAAATCTTTTGGGTAAGTATGAATTCTAAGCTACTGCTACTATGCTACTATACTGGTCGGTATAGGAAAGCATGAGTTATCTCTGGGTGGTTTTTACCGACCGACGCGAATCAGCCAGCCAGTAGCAACGTTCGTAAGCTAGTGGGTTTTTGGTAAGCGACGTTCAACCTTGGCCTCTGGGCGGGAGCTCGATCCTGTCGCTGTTGGATAGCTGGGCGGCTAATCAGGTAGACCGATTCTCGATAACCCTGGGGAACTGTCGACGGCAGCTGGGCAACTGGGGACGGCTGGAGAACGAATTAATCCCGCGTACAAATTCGAGTATCGCGGACCGATCCAACTGCCCTGCCTCGTATACTTGTATGCGTATGTGTACGAACGTCGTAGGTGGTAATAGCGCAGAGAATAATAGCAATCGGAATGGGTGTACTCGATCGTCCGGTAAACTGGGGAAGAAGTCGTAAGCGACGCGAAGCTAAAGAAGTAGCGCGCTATAAATTCCGCAACAGCTGCGAAGGTGCCAATTGGAAAGCTGCCAAGTAGTTTGGTGTTTCGAAGCACTTAAATCGGTGAAATGCAACAGATATGCCACTTGTTACGTTGCTAACTACGCGACGGTTTCCTTTCATTATAACCGCCATCGTTGCTCCGATTAAAAAACGATAATCGGAATAAGGAATTGCCTCTGTCGGTTGAGCGGGGTGGGAAGTTCGTCGAGTGTCGAAGAAAAATGACGAGATTTCAATGCTTTATCGACTAACTGGATAGCGAATGAGAAAATTGATAATCGTCTAGGCGAATTGATCTCGTTGCTTCTGTACCAGTTTTACAAACTGTTCCGAAGGCGAAGGGAGAAATCGTGGCTCGCCGTTTGGATGCGCGTCGATCATCGAGTACTGATATCGCGACAACGTATGCCGTATGCCATAGACACGCGAAACGGTGAATTTGCGGAAGGTTGAAAAGGGAAGGGGAGCGTAAGGCGAAACGCACACGGACACCGGGAAGGATTGTCGAAGAGAAGGATAATAGGCGGAGCGCGGGGGTTCGGTGAGCGATGTAGCGATCAGTCGGTAAAGGTTATCGTGGCGTGGCGTGGCGTAGCGGAGAAGGCGGCAGAAGGCAGCAGAAGGCAGCAGAAGGCAGCAGAAGGGGTGGTAAAGAGATAACGAATACGTATATACCTGATCCTGGCAAGGGGTGGAGGGGTTGGGAAGGTAGAAGGGTGGGTATGGGGGCGGGGGAGGGGGAGAAACACGGCGAGGTAGAAATAGGCGAACGAAAGGTGGCAGTAGGAGAAGGATGGGGTGGGGGGGGGCGGGAAAGGGGGAATGAGAGGAGGCAATAGGACATGGTGGGGGTTGACCATAGGGGTGGCGGTAGGATTCCGGGGGTTGAAAGCAGATGAGAGCAGTGTACGGGTAGGTCATACCACAGAGGAGAGAGGTAGTTCGCGTGTAGCAAACGGCTCGTCCGTTTGGTTGGCCGAAACGTACAATAGTCGTTGGACCGGCCCTGACTATTCTTTATTCGTCAGTCTCCTCAAATACATCTCGCCCTCGAGTTTAACTCGGTTTGTCTTGCCTAGCCTTGCCTCGAGTCGGGGTTCGTTTCGGTTCTTTCCTGTTGGTGACGTTTATTATCGTAATCGGTGTCCCAGCCGTCATCGCCATCGTCATCATCATCGTCGTCGTCTTCGTCCTCTTCGTGTTCGCCTTCTTCGACTTGTTTGCCAGCTCCGACAGATCCGCCAGCTCCGCCTTCGCCTTTGCCTTCGCCTTTGCCTTCGCTTTCGCCTTCGACTTCGACTTCGATGCCCTTGTACCTTGGAGACAATACTCGCGAAGGCAGGGAAGTGGATGCTCGCAGTGAGAAGAGTAATGGCTGAACATCTTTACCGCGTAAAGAGTTGAACAATCGACGTTTACGTGAGAGTTTACGACGCGAGTCGCTCCTCTTCCCTCTCGAAAAGAAAACACTCTGGGCGAGGCGAGAAATACCATCATTTATACACCCTCCGACGCACTTCTGCGCCCATCCGGTGGATTCGTCGGGAAGCAAAACAGTTTTTACTACGTAACAGTTGCATTGAAAGAGGCAATCTGTGGATCGTACAGCTCGCGCAAACCCATCGATCGTATAGACGCGACTCGAAACGGTTCGAATCGGCTTCAATTGAATCGCGACGGGACGTGACGCGGCCGGATCGAAACTGCTGTCGGATGACCATCGAATAATAGAGCAGAAAGCGAACGTGGGAGATGATAATGTATATGTGCCTTCGTGGTTAGCTTCGTAACTCTTTAAGAACAAGTGAATCGCACTGTCATCTTTAGAAGGCGAACGAGAAAGCAGAGAGCGGGGCGTGTGGGAATCGGCAGAAGGCGGGGACAAACATAGGAGGAAGAAAAAAGAAGAAAGAGGTAAGAGGGAGGGTGGAGAACGGAGGAAGAAGGAAGAAGGAAGAAGGAAGAAGGAAGAAGGAAGAAGGAAGAAGGAAGAAGGATGTAGGAAGAAGGAAGAAGGAAGAAGGAAAAAGGGGGAAGGAAGAAAGAAGAAGGAAGAAGGGCAGGAGGGAAGCAGGGAACTTGACAAGTTTGTGTTGTTACTATGAATAAACGGTTACATTGCTTGTGCTGTTGACTGCGACAAACGAAAAGGCTGTATCGGCTCGAATCAAAACCGGTGTTGAATAACGAAAAAAATTGTTGTCGTTGATCGTTATTTGTTTGTTGTTGCATCTTTGTACGTTAATCTTATCTTGTTATTTATTGGTCGTTAAAGTTCGGCAATTGATCGCCACGCAAAGTCTGGATCGGATCGGATCGGATTGGGTCGAATCGGATCGGATCGGATCGGATTGGTTTGGGCCGAATATTTTCAACAGCATGTCGACACATTTTTTATTCGAGGAATATCGATGACCTGCTGCCGACATATCGCCAGAGATACGGGCTTGTCAGAGATATAGGAGGAGCCATGTAAATTTCGGGCCAGACAGTCGGAGGTGTACTAATTTCCTATCTTGGGCTACTCTCTCGTTCGAAGCCCGCGGCCGCTCGGTGAATTGTCGCGAAATCGATTCTCCGTTCTCCCTCTTCCTTCTTGGAGGAGGAAAGTTGTGAACGACGTCGACTGTAAGGGAAATATGTACGGCAAGGTATAAAGAGAACCACCAAATACATATTGTTTCGTCCGAAGGAGGTGTGAAAATGACCTCGCACTGATACCGACTTATCGTCGATACGACGAAAGAATCGATGTTTTAGAAAGGGCACGGATGAAGAAGGGAGGCTGGGGAAACGACAGGCAGAAGAGCGAAGAGAGGAAAGTGATATCGGTGGATCGCGTTCGGGTGTTGCGGGAAGGGTTCGAAGAAAGTAGAGCCCGAAGAGAGGAGAAGAGGAGAGAATTGACGAACAGAGGGTGACTCGCACGATCGAATCATGCGATACGATTCGTCGAAACAGCCGTTCAAGGTCCGACGAATCGATATAACGAAGAGGGGTAGAGTAAATTGTTGGATCAGTCCAGAGGACTTGTAACGCTTTTCGATCGGACATCTGTATGGTGCACGGGTTCCGTCCGTGAATCATCTCCGAATAGTGATCGGGTATCGAGACGGTGAGTTTCAACACGGAACCATCGGCCGATCGATAAACGATACGACACAATTCCGACGAAGCTAGTCGTCAGGCGTGTATCGGCGATACGGGATCGTCCGAGGAACGAAGGGCTAGGCGACGTTGCTGTCGTCTGGAATCAGCCAAGGGCGAGCAGGAGAAATTCTTCTTTCGTTACTAGTTTGGCGCGGGGAACGATCGAATATGGAAATCGCAGCCTCTGCAATGTTGGATGGGCTGAAAAATAATCGAATCGGCAAGTTGGCACTGTCGCGGTTCTTGTCGCAGAGTCTGTGAGTAAATTAACTCGGCCGTTCGTGGAGCACGTAATCGATTCGACGTGGTACGAGTAAGCAGGATGTTAAAAAGCATCGGCACGTAGTGCGCGCACTAATTGATTGCCTGGCTTTTTTAAGCTTCTGTTCCGTCTCATTGGCACTTAGGCAATTAGATTCATACCATGCGCCTTCTCGATTCGCCAGCATCGTCTACCGTCAGCATTTCTTTCTCACTGTGTCTAGAAGTTGATTTTTCACGCGAGCAAATTGCCCGCGCTTCCGCTCCCACGGCCACGCGAACACGAGTTCACGCGCCTACGGCCCTCTTATTATCGATGGCTTCGCTTCGTTGTTTTCCTCGCGTGCGCTTTTGCAGTCGCGCATAACCGATCTCCGACGAAAGCAGAGTGGCTCTTCCCTGGGCACACGGAAAAGAAGAATCGAAAGGGATATTCTCGTCCCTGGCTCGATCGCCGACATTCCGATAGACCGTTAAGGAAAAAGCCACTGTCGGGACGGTTCTGCGTACGTTTCGCGTATTTCAAGTATCGACTAGGTAGAAAAGCGGGACGCCCATTCGCGAAAGTAACATTAAGAGGAACGGGGGGCCGAGATGAAAAGTTGCCGACGAACGGAAACTGAAAGTGACGGAAAAGATAAAGGAAGGGAAGAAAGAATGATTCGGCCAAATGATAAACGGGCAGATTCGAGAGGTGGAGAGTGCGAGGGAGCGTATGAGGGATGGGGTGGTGAGAAGTTTGGGAGGGAGGGAGAGGGGGGGGGGAGAGAGAGAGAGAGAGAGAGAGAGAGAGAGAGAGAGAGAGAGAGAGAGAGAGAGAGGGAGAGAGAGAAGAAGGGATAAAGAGAGGGGACAGGAATAACATTTTCTCGGGTTCCGATAGCAATTTTTGTACGGCGAAAATAAAATGTAAACTAATGCAAGCACGACGTTTCGTTTTCGAGGCGGGTGCTGAAAATTTCCAATGGCCGGCTAAAATCCAGAACATTTCCATAATCAGGACTCGTATCGCTCGCAGCGATAAATTTTCCAGCCGCGACACCTACACCCGTCATCTAGCCGTCGTTCGTCGTTCGTTTCTCGTCGCTCGGTCAACTGAACGACACGAGAACGCGCTTGCGCGCGCGCCTTCAACCCATTTTCGCTACTACCTTTGCGTTCCATCTGAATTTTTTTCCCAGAGAACGAAGATACGAGTAATTGAAAGGACACCGGAGCTGGCCCACTTTGTTTCACGATGCCTCGGGCTATTTCTGCATAAAGGAGAAACACGTGAACAATCCTCGATAGAAGTCGCCGTTTCGTCGAACCGCGCGCCCCTACTTCGCGTGTTCTACCACAGGGGAAATGTTTGTAACGCGAGCACCAATTGCTGTGCCTTGTCCTTCCGTCTTCGGAAGCAGGGCAGAGATTGTGTAGTTCGAAGGACGGCACGTAGGAGCGCGAAAATTTGCATGACGAACGATCGTGCAAGATTGTCGCGGGGAAAAGCATCATTCGCTTCGATAACGATACGGAACGATACGGCGCGATACGGAACGAACTGAATGGAAAGCTCGGCTCGCGCTAGATGAAGGATTTTATGGAAAGCGGTAGTGGATCGAAGATGAACGTCAAGGGGGCAAACGGGAGGACCGGTGGAACATAGTGTAGCCCAAGGAATAGAGGGGAAGTAACGGTTGGTTTGCGCAGGGGTAGCGGTAACGGTGGTGTTGGTTGGTGGTGGTGTTGGTGGTGGTGGTGGCGGTGGTGGTGGCGGTGGAGGTGGTACCGTCCGTGGTCGAGGAAGGACACGCGATGTGTAGAGGGGCCGGAGGGTTGGTCTGGGGCAAAAGGGAAGGAAGGGTTAGGGCGGGTAACAGATCGGAGGGCAAGGAGGGAGACGAGCGTGCGTCCCCTGGTGCGTAGGAGAAGTTTCCTATGGGGTGTCCGGAATGTTCCTTTAGCGAGCATCAAGGTGGCGCCAATGTATCGCCAATGTAGCTTGAAAGCAACGACGGGTATGCTTCACGCAGGAGGGAAAGCTCAGTTGGTTATGCGACGCGGTTGCGATTGGAGACGGGGGCGTCGTTTCACGGCTCTAGTATTCTCGACAATTCACGAGTTTCGCTGGCAACAACTGTTCGTAGGTGATCGTCGCCGCATTCGAACTCGGTGCGCTTCTGTCTCAACATTTGCGATGAACATTTGCCGAATCTCGTTGGATTTCTGTGCGAATTCTGAAGTGACCGAGGGGGGTGGCGGGGTGGGGAGAAGTCGGCCAACAAGAAGACGAGAGAATCTTTCCCGATAGCGCGTTACGGAAATGTGACCGCGAAGCAGCCACCACAGAGATACAAGGAAACGCGACAACCCGCTCGTTGCGGTGCTTAGCGATTGTTACCGTTCTCTGTCCTCAGTCGTTGGCTCGCCGCGTTCAGGGGTTGCGCGAACGGTGTAACAGGTGGTTAACGAATTACGCGATTATCCAATTCCAACAGAGACCCGGTTCTTTCGATCGAAGCTTCCCGTTCCATCGGATCTGCGCCTCAATCGTCCACTTTCAAGCATCTCCCTTTTGAAATTGGTCGAAACGATTGCAACTTTTGGATGCGGATGTTTGGATCGCGGCCGTGTACGAGTCTTTCTAGCTGCCGTTAGCTCCGATACTTTATCGCCAAAAACATGGGCAACATTTTTCGGATGTAGGTATATACGTATAAATTGTAGCGATCGATGCTTGGTCAGTTGGTGGTAAAATGTGGTAACGTTCCGAACGAGAACTGTGCACTTTGTCCAGAGGAACAATACCTGGCGTGAAACGACCTCGACGAATATTTGGTAATTGTGCTTGTCGCGTAAAATCCTTTTCTAGGATCCGCGTCTCCTATGTCAACTTGGAACCTGTTGCTCGAACGTTCTTCGGCATTGACCGAGCCGCATCACGGCCAGGAACTCTTATCCCTGTTGTGCGCGTGCGTTTCAATCGATCGGGGTGCCCGTAATTTTCCTTCGTGCTCCGACTCGAGAGCTCTGAGTTTTCGCCTCTGTCTAGCTTCCGACTAGAACGAAAACGATGGGAAAGTGGATGTTTCATTCGTGCCGTAGACGTAGAGAATAGGGGCAGGTGGATGCTTTTCGGATAGTTATAGGTACTTGGAACGACGCACGATCCTGTTGTGTATATAAAAAGAGTTGACGAGGGTGACGGGAGTAAGTTGACCGCCCCCTTCAAAGCTATTTGCTTGTTTCCGTTAATGGTTTAGCGTTTTTCGTTGGCGAGAAATTCTATGCCAATGTATTCGATCGAATTCTGTTTGAACGAAAACGTATGCTGGCACGATGCGCGCGCGCCGTATCTATCGACCTTCGCGAACGCCATTGCCACGTGTGTGACCCAATACATATACGTATATTCTTGTCCTGAAACGGTCGTTCGTTTGTGAAATATCGACAACGACATGGACTTGCTTCGCTTTAGAATTGTGCAGGAATCGATAGCGGGCGAGCAATAACATCCAGGTGTAGGATAACTGTTGGCGGTCCGGGTGCTCTTGCTCAGGACTCCTGCTCAGGACTCCTGCTCAGGACTCCTGCTCAGGACTCCTGCTCAGGACTCCTGCTCAGGACTCCTGCCGAGGAACGATATCGATAATGGTGATTGAAATTGTAGCGACGATGACTAAAGGACGGGGTGAGCGGTGGCGGTATCGGTGGTTATGGAGGCGGCGATAGAGGCGGTGGTGGTGACGTAGTAAATGGGGTGAACGGTGGCGGTGGTACCGGCGAATATGTATAGTTGGAATCGATCCAATCCCCTACTTTCGACCGACCGACCGACCGACCGACCGACCGACCGACCGACCGACCAACCGACCGGCCAATCGGCCAATCCAGAAAATATTTCGGTCTTATTCGGTACACGATTTGCTGCTACTATCGTTCGCCATCGTTCAGAACCGTAAAATATGTTTTCGTTTCATTTGCAAGCATCGGAAGCTCCGTATATGCGAACCCTTTGCGTAACGGGGCTGACCGAAAAAATGACGTTGTTCGGTATGGTGCGCGTATTTCGTATCGAGTTTCGGTGTTCGTACGATGCGCACGCGAGTGACACTTTTGTCTTTAAACAGGGGAAGAAGCAGAGAAAACGTGGAGAGGCTTGGTGAAAGAAAATGTTGAAAACGTAAATAAATAGGAGGGCGACGTTTCTCGTGTTGTTTTTCTTCTCGTTCGAGTCGGTAATACCTCGTACTCGAGGTAATAGGATTGTGAAGACATTTTCGACTTGATCGTAAGCAAAAGTTCTTCCGGGACGATAAAATCATGTGGTCTGCAGTCACGAGGTCTTTGGAAATACTGGTTGCTTTCTTCGAGTATTACACCAGGTAAGAAATTTCTCTTAATTCGGGGGCGTAACTTACGATTAAAGTTACCAAGCTAACGCGCTCCCCCGAATTCCGAAACGGTTTGTCAAGGCAAAGCGTGATCGAGTGAATTTGTCCGACCGATGGTACGCGATATAGGACAATTTTCTTTCTCCTCCCCTCTCGCACTCACTCTCTCTCTCTCTATCTCTCTCTTTCTCTCTCCCTCCCTCTCTCTCTTTTTCTTTCTGGCGCGCTCGCTCGCTCGCTCGCTCTCTTCAATTCTCTCTCTCGCAAACCTCCTCAATCGCTCTCTCACTCTTTTTCGATATCTGCCCGCTCTATGTGTATGTATGTATCTCGTACTTGGATACTTTTATTCCGTGTCTCTCTGTTTCCAAATTTGTTGTTGCCGTTGTCACTGCGCCAGCGCAGTTTTCAAGTGAGCTTTTTCAGAGCACTCGACCGAAGAAACATTTTTTCTATCGAATTCTCGGCTAAGACGAAGGTTACGACGCTGACGATTAAGAGGATGTCGCAATAAAACAGCACAGTATTCATCGGACCGAAACGGGATCGCTGTTATCGTTCGTTTGATCGTTTTCACGAATTCGAGATCCAGAACCAACACTCATCGACCCTTTTTCTGATTTCTTTTGTTTCATGCATCTCTTCGACGTTACGAATTGGAAACCAGAGCGCAATTGGAGTAAGTATCCTACGAGTTGACGATTAGCGAACATTTTCAACTTACTTTCTCTTGTACTGCTTCACTTGATTCTTCTATCTTCTCTTTCAATTTTCCTTCCTAACGGAAATGTCCGTATCGCGGGTGGACGCTGCTTTATCTGCGTAAGTAGCTCTATCGAATTGAACCTACGATTCCGATGTAGATCCCCACCTTTGCTAAACGAAAGCTGCAACGAAAGAATAGTAGCGCATCGCGTTCCCCATAACACGCGCGTTTCCCTCTGTCCTCTATCGACTTACGAGCTACGATTCATGCACGAATTTGCCGCATCGCACTAGCTTCGTTACATGTTTGCACTGGCTGTACGCTTGGAAACTTTTGCTTCCACACACTGCTGATTAGAGAGGCGGGAGTGTGAGAGTGAGTGGGAGAGAGAGAGAGAGAGAGAGAGAGAGAGAGAGAGAGAGAGAGAGAGAGGGAGAGAGAGAGAGTGAGAGAACGATGAATTCGGGGCGTGCTGAGGCAGTGAAAGGGTAGAAAGCTTCTCCGTAGAGGTTCGATTACATATTATTTTCGGAGGGTCTGCATCGCCGCAGCCTTGGACGCCGAACCTCGCGTTCGGTGTCAACACTTTCATGCCATTCAACTTGAATGTCTAGATTCTAGATGGTAGATTGACAGATACATTGCACAGTAGTTGCGTGCTTAGATACTTAATAGTGGGCAGAGTCGTCGCGCCATTTAGTGGCGTTCGCTGCAATCGATCTCGCCGCGGTTGGTCCGGCTCTGCGAAAACGAGGGTGGGACGCGCGTCGATCGGCGAACATCAGGATAAGGACGATGAGACGAATCGGAAACACGTGGACCGTGGCCGCGAGCGTTTCGGTGTTTGAAGAATGATTGGTTCTGTCGTAGGACGACCGGCAGTCCTGCGAACAAACCAGCAACCTCGGCAGGAGGTAGCGGGCAAGTCGGAGCGAGTGGCGCAGGCGCAGGCGCCGGGGCGAGCAGTTCCTTGGCGAGCGGCGGCGTCGCGAGCGGGAGCGGCGTCGGCGTCGGCGGCGGCGGAGGCAGCGCATCCGGATCGGCAGGTGGGTCCGCGTGTGGTATCGGTAATCCGAACCCAGGTACGAGCGGCCTCGGCGCAGGAGCGAGCGCGGTTTCCGCAGGCGGTGCAACCGGTGCGTCCGCTGCGGCCGGCGAGCCGCGCACTCCGACCGCTGGGGCGCAAAACAAGCAGCTACAGAACGTGAAGGGGGATCATCCGTCGGTACGTGCACGCTGCTCGTCAACCTTCGATTCAGTAGCGATATGAAAATCGATCCGTTTCAGAAAGCGTTCCTGCAGAGCAGATCGATGTCGCTGGTCGACATGTACATCGACAATTCGGAGCCCAGCGAGAACGTTGGGCAAATTCATTTCAGCTTGGAATACGACTTCCAAAACACCACGCTCATCCTACGTATTATACAGGTTGGCTTGGCACTCGCAGTTTCGCGGGAGAGGCATTATTGAACCGGCGTCGATTCGTTGCAGGGTAAAGAGTTGCCGGCAAAGGACTTGTCCGGAACGTCCGATCCTTACGTTCGCGTGACCCTTCTGCCGGATAAGAAACACCGACTCGAGACGAAGATAAAGAGACGCACGTTGAATCCACGATGGAACGAAACGTTTTACTTCGAAGGTGAGTACCTATCCGAGACTCGGTTCCCTTGCGACAAAAATCTTCAATGTTCCTTCCGTCGCACAGGATTTCCCATTCAGAAGCTTCAAAGCAGGGTGCTACATTTACACGTATTCGACTACGATCGCTTCTCCAGGGACGACTCGATCGGAGAAATGTTTCTACCGCTGTGTCAGGTAATTCCCGTTTCTCGCCCGTCCGTATCTCGAGTTTAAGGTCGCGCGATGCAACACTGATACTTCTATTGCGCTATGAAAGGTCGACTTCTCGGAGAAACCTTCGTTTTGGAAAGCCTTGAAACCGCCTGCCAAGGACAAGTGCGGAGAACTCCTGTGCTCTTTGTGCTATCAGCCGAGCAATTCCGTACTGACTTTGACGCTGCTGAAAGCGAGAAATCTGAAGGCGAAGGATATCAACGGGAAATCGGGTAAGCTGCTCTTCGAGACCGCCTTGACGATGCACCGCGATAACGCGACTGGGTGCCACCTGTCTCTCTGATTCTCTCTTTATCGTTCTTAACGCCTCTAGATCCGTATGTAAAAGTCTGGCTGCAATTCGGCGACAAGAGAATCGAGAAACGAAAGACCCCCATATTCAAATGCACTTTAAACCCGGTGTTCAACGAAGCGTTCTCCTTCAACGTGCCGTGGGAGAAGATTCGAGAGTGCTCGTTGGACGTGATGGTTATGGATTTCGACAACATCGGCCGAAACGAACTAATCGGTCGCATACAATTAGCAGGTGGGACACTCTTGTTTCCGATAGCGCGATCTCCACCGGCTAGAATCGTTATTGTAATCGCTAGAAGGAAGGGTCGTCGAAGTTCTAACGTCTCGCTACGTTTCAGGCAAGAACGGAAGCGGAGCAAGCGAAACCAAGCATTGGCAAGACATGATCACGAAGCCGCGGCAAACGATTGTCCAGTGGCACCGATTAAAACCAGAGTAGACATTCGTATACCTATGCCTATACATATACGTACACGTACACGTACACGTACACGTACACGTACACGTACACGTACACGTACACGTACACGTACACGTACACGTACACGTATGCGTATCTATATCTATATGTATATGCACTCGTGGCTACTGCCTGGCGCACACACATCGGAAATCGTCGATCGAACCTTAGCCTCTTCTATTCGGAGTGCTCCTCCTGCCGTCGATACCCGTCGACAGCTGTGTCCTCTGTTTCGCGCTTACCTTTCACCTTTTACTTGGATCGCTCCTAACGAAGCGCCAACGTCTCCCCCGATTGTATTCCTCTCACGCGATTCGCCCTGAATCCCGATTCTCCATTCGTCCGCGAATTGTATTTTCATTTCCGTTTTATTGTTAGTTCGGTTCACCTTTCGCCGGATTAGAAGAAACGGGAAAATGCCTTCCTTCGAAGATTCCGTAGCGCTTGGAGGATATCTCCTTCTCGTAGCTTCTTGCTCCTTCTTTCTCTTGGCGCACAACACAACGACACCTGTCGATCGTGAAATTCGCAGTCGCGCACCTCCACCGAGCGTTTCAGCTCGCCTTGCACTACGCGGCGCGTACAAATTGTTCGAGCGACCGATCGATATTACTTTTGCAGTTGCATTCACATTTAACATCGAATGTTATTTTTTACGAGTGTTTTGCATGCGCGTAAATACGTACCGAGTACGTAGCGTCGTTAGTCGGTGCTTCGAAACCCGTTGACCCATTTCTCCCCTTCGTCCCCTTCACGCCCCTTTCGTCGCCCCTTTCATCGCCCCTTTCATCGCCCCTTTCATCGCCCCTTTCATCCCCCCTTTACCACCGTGTACGCGGTGTCTTTGGTTTCGCCCGCGCCACAAGCTACAGGAGCAAGGGCGAGCATCGCAGGCCAACTCATCTGCGAGAACTGTGCCGCGTTTCGTCGTTGCGTTTTCTGGCACGATGGGCCAGAAAACGATGGACCACGGTGGGCACGATGGGCCAAGCTCTCTCATCGATTTTGCGCGCAACCTTCCGTTCCTCCTTTCGTTCCTCCTTTCGATCCAATCGATTCGCTCCACCCGTATCATCAATGATTTTTTCAAACGGGCGGAACGGGACACCGAAACGTGATGTTAAATTCTTGTAAGTAGAAATCGATAAAGCAGCGATATTTTTGACCGAGTTTTTCTATCGACATAGTCGGAGATCTTTTGAAAACAATGAAATATTGTGATCGGTGTTACACCTTAAATTAATCTTAAGCGTTATATCCAATAGTTTGCTGTTGTTGACGAAAACAGGTAGACAGATTCCCAAGTTTAAATTCAGGTGATGATTTGCAGATTTTTGCATACATACGTAAATAATTGAATAATATGTGCGCGCGTGTTTGTATATGTGTGTGTGTGTGCATGCGTGTGTGCATGGGTGCGTGCGTGCGTCTGCGTATATGTACGCATATGCATATAGATACGTATGAGCCTGTATGCGTACGTACATCATGTATATATGTATTGCGTGCTCGTAAACGGTGCGTGCATATGCGCGATTGGGCAGGTACGTTCCTATTTGCGTTCACGTGCAACCGTGTGTCCACCATGCAAAGTGTATCGCTAGTGCAAGTGTGTATCGGGCGTGGTCAGGACTTGGCGTGCGCATCGAAACTTGCAGCGTATATTACAAGCTTGGCACAAAGTCACATTTTATGTATACATATGTCGCATTGGACTAATATTTTTCCATTAGTCACGCGAAGGGGGATGTTGTTTCTATAGCGAGAGGGTCAATCGTTGGATTAAGTTCTACACACATTTGCTCTCGCGTAACGCGTAACACGTAACGCGCGTACTCGCGCAATCGCGACACACGCTCACACGCAGGCACATGTCGCGTGTGTCAGCCTATAGGTAGAGTTGACGAGGATACGTGGACGTATGCGCATACCATACGTGTATGCACGCGATTATCGGGTAGCATAGAAACCAGTTAGACTAACGTTTGTATATTGTAGCCTGTGTATTATACCGTTACACGCGAAACGCAAACTGCAACTCGATACGAGTCCGATTTGGCATGTTAACTGCTAGAGGAGACAAAATGAAGGGGGAAAAAGTAAAGCAATTAAAAATGCGAAAAAAGGAGAAAAATATGAAAAAAAAGTGTAAAGGATCGCGCGAATAAGAAGACGCTCGATTCGGTGCGAGATGAACGTTTCGCGCGAGCGCCTGCATCGAGTATTACGCATCAGATCCGTAGTTTTTGGCGGCTATACGAAGGCGACTATCGAAACATTGGACGATCTCGTTTCGATCTCGTTTCGATCGCGTTTCGATCGCGGTGTAGGTGGTTTTCGCTCGATTACGCGATTCCCATATAAGAATTAGTCCACGATCGCCTATTATGTGCCAAAAGTTCTCTATATTTATTTTCTTCTTCGTCTCTACCCCGCTCTCTCCCACCTCCATACCCTCCTCCTCCCCCTTCTTCTTCTTCTTCTTCTTCTTCTTCTTCTACTTCTTCTTCTTCTTCTTCTTCTTCTTCTTCTTCTTGATCTTGATCTTGATCTTGATCTAGTCCTTGCTCTTCTTCTTCTTGTTCTCTATGTTCCTTTCCGATCCTTTACTTTGCTCGACGCCGCAAGTTTACGGATCGTGATGAGGCAAATGAGCTTTTGCGAATCTCGTGAAACGATCGACGATCCATGCCACGGATTCCGACGAATAATGCGGATTCGGGGAAACAGTTTCTCTATTCCGGTATACTGGTCAGATCGGTATTCCGGTATCGTAGACGAGGATTCGTTGCGAGAGAGCAAACGGTTCGAAATGTACATGCGACGTTGAACGCGTTCCGCCCTGCAGATGGAACGCGTGTTAATTCTAAAACCTATTCTAGAGTGAAACGAATCGGTAACATCCATACATAGTGTATACAGCTAAGTACGCGTTAGTTCGAACTGGATGCAAATTGGGCCTTATACCATGGATTACCTCAATCGTAAGCAGCTTGCGAGTCAAGTACGAGTTTGCGATAACGATAACGATAACGATAACGATTACGATAACGATTACGATAACGATTACGATTACGATTACGATTACGATTACGATTACGATAACCAGCGTTAATAAGATATTCAATTGAACGCGGGAGGACGCTCTCTCGACTTTTACGAGAATAACGGACGTACTGTTTTTCATGTCCGAAATTCAGATTCGGCTGATCGGTGTTATATTGCCTATTTATTACAACCCTCCACTGGGCTCGGCTCGATGTCGCCGGCTCGACGTCGCCCACTCGACGACACAGTCGGTGAACGAACAGCAAATTGACACGCTGAACAATTGAATTCATTCTCGTATTCTTCTTTCTTCCTGTTCCATTCGATCAACAGTTTGGGCTGCGAAAGTTCCTCCGAATCTCTCGTGGAAAGTCCTCTTTGACTTTGTTCGCGTTCCGACGATTCAGGCCGCGCGAACAATCCATTCGGAAGGAGAGCTAGCTGATGGCCGACAGGGGGAAAGATTGCGTGGAATAGGCGAGGCCTCTGCTCGAACGGAAAAACCGAAGGAGAGAAGAAACGAGGGAGATAGTAACGCGTGTCGAACGATCGAGAATCAGTGTGAACCGAACACGTAGGAAACGTAGGTGGAGTACGTAGGTGGAATACGTAGGTGGAATACGTAGATGCAGAATGTATGTAGCGAGCACGCGTAAAAGGGTCGTAGAGATGATTTTAGCTGAATATCGAAACAGTGGAGAAAGAGTTTCTCGCAAGCTAGCGAAATTTTCTGTTTTCCTGTTGTCGTGTTTTCGTGTTTGATGCCGTTAATCGGTCCCCGTGGTCGGCACGTTTTCATCCCCCACAGTTTTGGGAGGGAAGATTAGATTAGTTTCGGGTCTAGGCGAATGGATGGGGTGGGTAGGAGGGCGGCGGTGGAGGAGCAGGAAGAGAAAACTCTAGCGATCAATCATTCGGTCGCGCATGAAAGTGTCGACTACACATGTTTTAGCTCGGTATCGTCGGACCGCTCGAGCTGAATTAATAGAGGGTAGTGGAGAGGGAGCTGGTGATAGGGAGAGAGGGAAAGATGGTTGTTTGCAAACGTTGAAGGAAAGAGAAGGAGAGGTGGGAGGGTCCGATAAGCAATGACCGCTATCACAGATTTATCCACGTATCGTTTCCGTACGACACCCTTGCTTGCGCAGTGCAGATCCCCGAGGCTGTCGGCTCTCCGCACCCAACCCGCGCAATTCTATCCCGACCTGCCCCGAGAACTGACCCCGCCGAATGACACGGCCCATCCTCAGCTGCACGACCATCCCCCGATCCAAGAACGCGACGCATCGATTAACTCTTCGCCGCATAGCCGTAAGCTCGATATCGCTGGGTGTTTCCTTTGAAATATCGTTTTACGATGACAAACAGGTTGAACAGAGGCGTTTATTGTTTTCCGAATATCGCTTGATGCTCGACGTACATTGTATATCCGAATAAAGTGAGTTTTGTTTGGGAAATGGCCTTGTCGTTGAAGCTACTATCTCCCAGCTGCGCTGCGCTACGAATGCACGGATCAAAGGGACATGTTGATAACATTGGTACGCTCGAGGAGTTGCGTAACCGTTGATACTAATTTCAGCGACACTCGTTCCATTAGCAGCCGACTCTTGATTCCAGCGGTGTTTAACGCCAGTTGGTACAGGTCGGCGTAGAACTGCAAATCGAGTAGGAAGGAAAGCGACGAACGATATCGAAGTACAAGCAGAGGGAGGTTTACGGTTGGTTTGTTTACTATGGTTTACGGTTTACCTCGGTATCTTCGTGTTCGAAAGGCAAATCGGAAAACTCGGGGCTAACCTCGGTACAACGTACTCGCATAGTTCGCAAAGGTGTAACCAAAAGCGTCGAGCTCGTGCGCTGAGCGATAAATTGGCGATGAATTGAAAGCAGTTAGAATTGTACGTCCCGCGTGAAAGATTTTACCTGCTTGGCGACGCAGCCATGTATCTCTTTCAGCTGCAAAACTATGTCTCGAAAGTCACGCGTCACGTTCCATCGGGACCAAGAGAAAGCGTAGGAAGTGGACAGCAGAGCCATACATTCCCTCAAATGTTTCTCCACGATCGGATGTTTCACCGAGAGCCCCTTCAGATAGCTGGCGGCATCCCTATCCGGGAAGAGGTCGCAACCAACCTGTTGCAGCTGCTGCGAACAATCAGCGAGGTACACGCTTTGAGAACGGTTCGACCTAGACGAGCGAGCGACGAACGCATAGAGCGAGAGACCGGGTGCGCTCGGCCGGTCGCGAAAAAAGAGCAGAGTGAGAGAAGTTACCTCGATCAGAGATTCGAATTCGGTGTACTTTCCAAGGATTCGTTTGAGCGGCGCGGTAGCGGCACCGGTAAGCGAGTTCAAAGAAACTCGATCGTCCTGCGCGAATAAATGATTTTTGCAATGGTGCCGATGTGTTCGGTCGCTGGGGTATCGCAGTTTAGGATACGCACCCTGACAACGAACTCTGCTTGAACGATGGCCGCTGTAACGGTGAGAACGACTCCACCGCGATCGCTGCCGCTCTTACCCACCTCCGGCTTCAGTTCCCAGCTCTGGAAGGGGAGGTTCGCGTACTTGTACGCAGCCAGGCCGTGAACGCCCAAACGGCCGCTTCTGAACGCGATCGTTTGTTTCTCCTCGTTGAACTTGACGTCGTGAACGTCCCCGGTGGACCAGATATTTTTCTCGGGTAGCCAGTGGGCGATTAACGGTGGCTCGAACCAGAGGACCGACTCGGGCAACCTGCTGGGACACCGATAGAGAGGGAGAGGAGAGGGCGAAGAGTTTTTTCTCGGAAATTAAAATCGAGTCGCAAACGAACTTGAGAGTGACCAGAACGAGCGCTTCCATCGCCGTTTCCAGGGCTTTCATTTCAGCTTCGATGATCTCGGGTGTTCTTTCGGAATCCGGCGCTGGCTTGGGCGCTTCGTACGGCCGAAAGAACGGCACGAATCTGGGCTCCTTCGGTAATTGAACTGCAATCGTGGAAGGACCACAACGAGTGTCTTTTGTCGATCGAAGCAACGATACGCAAACGACACGCAAACGACACGCAAACAATACGCCAACGATACGCGAGACGACTCACGAGTAGTCAGGCTAGTCTCTCTCCCGAGGTCTTTGGGCTGCGGCGGTTGATAGAGAAGATCTATGCGAAACACTCCGCCCAGAATACGATACTTTCGCAAATTGATCTCCGTCTTTTCGCACCTAGCGAACAACAGCTTCCTAGCCTCCAGCCTAGCCTCCTCTGTGGACAGGAGCGGCGAAAGTTTCTCGTCTACCGTAGGCGACCGTGAGATTCATAGTTTTACCTTCTTTTCGAAGCACGATCTCGCTCGGCGTGGGCAAATAGGGTAGCAAATCAGACTTGGAAGGCAGTATCGATTCCATCATAGTCTCGAATTCCGACTGCTTACCCTGCGCTGCGAGCTGCCTTTTCTCTTTCCTGCCGCGCTTCTTCTTCTTCTTCTTGTTGTCGCTTCTTGGCGATACCGGCGGATTCTCCATTCTCTCCAGCATCGCTTTCTTCTCCTCGAGGCGCAAGCGTCGTTCCTCCGCTTGTTCGCTGCGTATTCGAAGCTTCTCCTCGTGCTCCCGTTTGTTGAATTCCACAAGCTCTGGAAGAAATGCAGCGAGCTCTTCGGCGAACGATTTATCAAAGGATCGCGCGCAAATAACCGACGACGCGACGGCGACGCGACGGCGACGCGACGGCGACGCGACGGCGACGCGACGGCGACGCCACGCACCGAGAGAGGGATCCCACAGGCCGAGCAAATGCTGCGGCAGACGGGGCATTCGATAGGAGGCCGCGTCGATCGAATAATGATCGTACGCGAGCCAAAGGCATCTGATGGCCGCGCGATGACAATCCACGTCGGACGGCATTCTAATCGTCAGATCTATATCCTCGAACGCCACTTCGATCGACTTTCTGTCGAAGCACAGGAATCGTTACTGCGCTATGCGAATCTATCGAGTGGACCAGCTGGTCCAGCGCAGCGTACCGTTGCATGCTGATGGACGGTCGGTCTTTGTCCGTTCCGAGTCGCTTGAGTCCCACGGGCAGCGCGATCGGTACCCAAATGCAGCACACCGCCTTCTCCGTAACGGAAACGTACCTTGCCGTTTTCGTGTCCTCCCGTATCATATTCGCTTCTATGTTGCGCAACAATCGGTAGCACGCGAGATCTATCCACCGCTGAAGCATCACCCGCAGTTCCGCGCTGATCTGTCGGCGAATCGAACGAGGAAATTGCTGCGACGAGAGTGCATGTACTGGACGCTGTGCATGTATGGAGAGCATGTACTCACCAGCTCGCACTCGGCTGCGTACTCTTTCGTGATACCGATGGAGAAGCGAACGATTTCCTCGATCTTGCGCAACAGCTGAAACGAGAACGATTACTATCGCGATCGAAAGTGCGGCACAAGGGTTACCTACGTTCGTGATCACGCCGCACTGTTTCTCCACGGTGTCCATGCTCGCCTCTTCGTCTTTCGTCGACCAGAGGAACAAAAATGTGTTCATATCGGACAGCGTACCTGGATCCGGCAGGCCTTCGCATGTCATGTATCGAGCCCACTGAAATTCATCGAGAGCAATGTGTGGCGAGAGGGAGGGAGGGGTGAAGGTAGAGAGGGAGGGGCACTCGCGAACGAAAGGAACAAACGTTTTCATCCCGCTGATTGCTTAGCGCGTACTCCGCGCAAGCCGACCGGCACCGCAGGAGAACGGTTTGCGTTCGCCGTAGCTGTCGTTGCCGCGTCGCTGCTTCCTCGGCTTCCGATTCTTCTCTGTGTTTCTCGCACTGCTGCTCGAGCCGAATCTCCTCTTGCATGTCCCTTATCATTCGCTCTCTGCAACAGCGTGGAACAAGAGGGGGAGAATTCAGCACTGCTCGTGCACCCGAAGCTTGCGGTACCTCAGATCACCGACTCCGATGACGCTAACGTCAGCATCGGAAGTACCGTCCTCGACGGCAGCCCGTTCCTTGGATTTCCCCTTCGGTGAAACTTTCCGATCCTTCTGTCGCTTCTGTCCTTTCCGCGGCATGTCTCCGGACGCGACGGTGGTTGCGGCCACTGCCGCTTTCTAGATCGATCGAGAGCGTTTCGCACGGAGAACACTGGTTTCGGGAACGGCCACGGTCGCGTTCCCTATCCCGTGCAATTTAAAAGATCGAGCTCGCAACTCCACAGGGCAGCGGAAGGTTCGCGCCACCGTGGACGTCGAGGCGATTCGCGCGATCCCTCTTAATCTCGGTAAACTGGAGAGCGAAATAACCTGCCACTCCTGCCATCTTTCCGCCTGGAATTGACGAAAAGGACGCGTTACGGATCGCCGGGACGACGAGAGGAAGGAACACTAATCTATCTACCAACGATAAAACCCGTCGCGACGAATCGCCGAATCTTCTTTGCTGCTTTCCCACGGCCGCTTTCTCCACTTCTTCTTCGTATTCCTCGTGTTCCTCGTGTTCCTCGTCTTCTTCGTATTCTTCGTACGAAACGCGCGATTTGTCGTCGGTGCGATCGAACACGCGGCCCGTTAAAGTTTCCTCGCTCGATTCTCTGGAAAATCAATGGAAATCCTACGTATGATCCTACCTCTGTAGCCATGCGCCCATCAACTCATTCATCGGCCGATCGAAACCTATGCGAGCCAGACAAAGATGTCGTCTCGTTTCGTTCGCGTGGCCCGGTGTCCACCGAAGTCACGGTGGACGATGGCGACATCGACTTGAAAGCAATCCGAATCGACGTCTCGCTCATTGCGACCTCAAGGAGCACCGTTTCCCGTGACTCGTGACTCGTGACTCGTGACTCGTGACACGCGGCAAGAAAACGCTCGACTGAGAAAACGTCATACGACGGCGACGATCGACGAAACAAAAGGGGAGCATTTGTGTATAGGTTGCGCAAGTGCGTGCATCGGGTGTTGAAATAAAATCCAATGCCGGCGAAGGAAGGAAAGCTGACCGAAACGAAGGAATACATACGTATGCAAAGTATGGATAATAGAGGACGGTGAATAATGAACGGATGCATATGCATCGTTTCACCCTATGACCCGGCGTGAACTGAATAGAATGCCATATTACGGCGTCACTTCCTGCAACGTTACAATGTAGGCGAGCCGAATTTTTGGAAATTCATTCGCGTTTCACTCGGTGCGAGGAGCGGACTGATATCGTCACTGCTGTACGGCGAACCGTACGAGAGATCCAGAAGGCAACGTGCGTCGCGTCGCGTCGCAGAGAAACGGCTTGCACCCTTATCGGGACGCGGTGACAATAATAGACGGTACAGAGTACAGAGGAAAGTTTTTGCTCCGTTCCAGATGTCCGTCGAAAAGAGGAGATCCGAGGAATGTTGTTCGATAGCCGCGTTCTACGCTGGACGTAGCATTCTTGTGACCGGTGGCACCGGTTTCCTGGGCAAAGTGTTGCTCGAGAAGCTGCTGCGATCGTGCCCGGACGTTCGAGAGATATTCTTGCTGATGCGAGCGAAGGGCGGTCTGTCCATCGACGATAGATTGAGGAAAATGCTTCAACTGCCGGTAAGCATTTTCGTCCTACTGTACAAGCGTGACAACAATGAATTGTAAGACAAAAGGTAAGAGAGCGTTCGCTTTCGCCTTCACAGCTGTTCGACAAGTTGCGAGAGGAGAATCCATCGTGCTTGGAGAAACTGATCCCCGTTCGCGGCGACACGAGCGTCGAAGGCCTCGACATACCCTCGGTCGAGCGAAGGGTGATCATCGAGCGGGTGTCGGTGATTTTCCACGTGGCAGCGAACGTCCGCTTCAACGAGAACCTCAGAAAGGATATATTTTCAAACACTCGTTCCACCAGAGACATTTGTATCCTTGGCGGGTGCATGAAAAACTTGGTGGCAAGTACAGCCTCTCGCACGGCAATTTTTTCCCAAAGCTATTCGATCGAAAGCTCGCACGTATGTACTAATCCATCGTCGCGATTCACGTCCAGGCATTGATGCACGTTAGCACAGCGTACGCGCACGCCGATAAACCGATGATAGAAGAGACCATGTACCCAGCGTTGACCGACTGGAGAAATGCCATTCGAATGGTGGAATCCTTGGACGAATCAACCGTGCAAACTTTTTCCTCCAAGTGAGTGTTTCGCTGGCCTTTCGCCCGATCGTGTGAAAAATTCGGCTCATCGTTTGTGTCGCAGGTACTTGGGCTCCATGCCGAACACGTACACCTTCAGCAAACGACTGGCGGAGCAGGTGATAAACGATTACTCGAAAGATTTGCCTTGCGCAATATTTCGTCCGTCGATAGGTACGGTGGTATTTAATACGCGACAGAAGGCGGTTCTCCGCGGTTCGCGGAGAAACGAAGAATAAAAGGAACGTGGTTACCCCTGCCGTAGTGATATCGACGTTGCAGGATCCGGTGGCCGGATGGCTGGACAACTTCAACGGGCCGGTGGGATTGCTGATTGGTGGCGGGAAAGGAATACTGAGGGTGGCTCGCGTAGAAGCGGACGTGGCCGGAAATTTCCTTCCTGTCGACCTAGCCATTAAAATCATGCTGACGGCTACGTGGAAAAGAGGATTAAAAACGTAGAGTAGAGAAACGCGACGGCTGGGGCGCATATAATTCGATCGGGCTGCAATAATACGATACGCAACGTGTTTACGATACGCGTGTTTCGAATGCTTTCAGCGTGACCAAGGATTCCAGTGTTCACGTGTACAACGGAACCTCCGATGGCATTAGTCGGATCAGTATGAAAGAGCTGATCGCTCTGGGTTTTAAGAAGACCGCCGAGATGCCGCTCGAAGGAATTGTCTGGTATCCTCGAACGATGGTAACCAACAGCGCTCTACTTCATTATGTCCTGACGATGATTCTCCACTTGCTACCGGCTCTCATCATCGACACTGCCCTACGCGTGTCGGGACGTCGTCCGATGTAGGCCCGTCCAATTCTCTCATCCTTTTTGCTTCAAGCCCGCGCCATGCTACCGCTTCTTTCAAACCTCTTTTTTCCACCTCTTTTTTCCGCAGGCTGCTGAATCTTCAAAGAAAGGTTTACTGCAGTATGGTACAATTGAGTTACTTTGTGCACAACGAATGGACGTTCCAGAACTCTAAAGCGCGTTCTGTTTTGGAGACCGAGGTTCCATCGGCAGAGCGTGAAATATTCGGCTACGATTATAAGACTTTTTCAGTCGAAGATTATTTCGGGTGAGTAACGAAAGCGAGCGGCAGTCGCGACATCTTTTTCTAATGTCCTTGTAATCTTTCCTTCGACCAGGGACTGTTTGATGGGAGCGAAGCGTTATCTATTGAACGAGTGGGACCCGTCTCGATTGGAGATCGTCAAACGACATTACGATAGGTAACGTTCGACATTTTCCGTCCCCTCGTAGCTACCGATGGCTAGTGTTCACCCATATTTGCTATTCGCTGATCGGAAACGGTCTACCAGCAACAAAAATTTCCTCCCACCTGGCGTGTTCCAGGTGACTTTCAAACTTCCAGGCGAATTCTTCCTCCGTACCACGTTCTCCGTACCCCGTTCTCCGTACCCCGTTCTCCGTGCCCCTTTCTCCGTACCCCTTTCTCCGTTCACGACCTGCGCTGATCACGAGCACTGTGACGCGCCAGAAGCTCGCGACGTAGCGGCGCCGGGGCGCAGGCCTGTGGTTGCCGTGGCGGCGCAACGTTCGATTACGCGAAACCCACCCCGCATTCTCCTGTTTCGTAACTGTATTCCTTTGATTGGTGAAGTCCGATGCGCGAGGAATAGGGGAAAAATGGGGAAAAATTAAAGATTTCGGTTTTTAGGATGAAGCGGATCGATCAGATATTCAACGTTTGTGCGATTGGACTGATAATATGGATCGTTGCAAAAGCTGGCATTGTTTCGCACATTTTCAACTCTCTTCGTTGGCTCGTCTATTGATTGTTTCTCTTCGCCGAGCAACAACTATACAGCGCGCTGCAGCGGTCGCGACAATTGCTTCGAGATACGCTGGCAACGTCGGTCTAACAATAAGTTCGATGAGATCGAAGGCGAGCTGTTTATATCGTTGTTGCTCTTCGCGTGAATAAAACGGACGAAGGAAGACGTATACAGGAGCGTCGTCTTTACTCACCCGTCGCCCCGACACTTTTCCCTTCTTTCCTCTCCAAAAGCGAGTTCGATTCGGTAGCAGCGTCCTAAAATGTGACGCCGCGACGGCGCGAGTACAGTTTTCCGAGTGCGCGGAAGCGAGAAACGAGAATGACACCGACGCTTGTCGTTACCAACGCCAACCACCAACACCAACCACCAACAACACCACCCACTTACCGTCTACCGTCGCGGTAGACCTCACAGCTCGTTTCAGTTTCGATGCCCCTTCTCTTTCACCGACGCGATTTCGCCAGCTCTGCGCATCGATTCCTCCGTTTGTTCGGTTTCTCCGTCGCTACTACCGCTACCACGGCTACTCCGATCAGTTGGCTCCGATCAGTTGGCTCCGATCTCGTTTTCCTTCGCGCTCGATCAGCTACGCAGCACGGCACATGTGCGAGTACCAGAGGATACAAGATACGCGCGTGGGACCAAGAAGCGACCGATTCGTGCAGCTATCCGAGCAAGTGAGGGCCCTCATTGCTGTTTGGTTTTTAATCGCAGTGATAACGGTGCCGGTTCGACGCATCGATGGGCCTCGAAACTGCAGCGTAGATCGTTAGCATACCCTCGCCACCTTATCGTTAAGCTATCGCGGCGCTCGAGCTATCCGTTTCTGTCGAAACGACCCAACGGGTTCCTGCTGCCAATTTCGTGTCGCTGATGTACATAATATGTAACGACGACCAGCCGGATAAGTTTTGCGTGAAACAACCTGCATACTGCATACGCATCCGTATGGAAATGGAAGTTGAAACGACGTCATCGGTAGGTGCGCATTCGTGGACGCTATCGCTATTCAGGCAGAAGCGTGATCAGTCGGCGGGTCGGCCAACTGGTTTGCCGCGTCTCGATTTCTCGCACGATCAACTGCTGTAGCTAACGATTTCGCGAAAGAAAATCGCCGACGAGTAGCGCACCTGCATCTAAACGTAACGATCCGGAGCAACACGGACGGAAATAGACGAGTGGACGGCATCCTCTCTAGGTAGGTCGGTGAACTGTGGTGGCTGCTTTCGAGTCGATGCGTCGCGATGAGCCGAGAAACCCTACGAAATATTTCCGAAACGGTTGAAATTCGGTTCGCGCAGTTGCTGGACCGCCCAGCCGCCTCCTCCGCCTTTTCCGCCTTTTCCGCCTTTTCCGCCTCTCCCGCGTCCCCCGTTATTTCTGTGAAACGCAGGCGAGCAACGATTCAGCCATTACACGCGCAACAATCTGCAACAGCTGGATCGACGGACTGGTTCAGTCGATCGTTTTCCCACTTGTCGTTGCACCATCGCTGATGTATTCGTGACGCGAGCGGCGAACGGCAAAGGGCGAACGAACGAGACGCTCTGGACCGATTGCGGAACGGCCGCCAACGCTCGTTAGTGCGCAAATACGTGGGCGCGCTAAAGCGCTTCGGAACGATGCGTGTTCCGATCTGCTGCTGCCAGTGATTTTCCTACGCGATAGCTTCTAGTGCGTCTAGTTGGAACGAATCCAGGCGGGAAAAGAAATTCTATCGACAATATATTAGCTGCGCTTTCATCGTCGGAGCATTTACCATCTATGTACTTTCTATTCGATATAGTTATCTATAACCCCCGTTTTCCCGTTTTCCCGCCATCCAATCCTGCCAATCGTTAGCGTATTAAGTTTGCTTGCAGGTAAGCGGCATTCTTGGACCACAGTGATTTCATTTGTATCAAACATGACGAACATTAGCGACGTATCGACGCCCAAAAATCCATGTACCGAGTCGCGTGCCAACGATATCGGCTCATCGAGCGACATCGAAGATGTGATTGAAAAAATTGAATGCCTTCGACTGGTATGGGACCATCGAGGGTACCAGCAATGTTTCAGCATTGATGAAAGCGGCAGGAGAAAAGATTTCCGACGATTTGCCGAATATTCCGTCGTTTCCAGCTGTCAAATAGTACCAAACGATACGACAAAGGACAGCCACTACCCGCAAACTCGTAAACAGGAGCGAGAGCAAGAGCAAGAGCAAGAGCAAGAGCAAGAGCAAGAGCAAGAGCAAGAGCAAGAGCAAGAGCAAGAGCAAGAGCAAGAGCAAGAGCAAGGGCAAGGGCAAGGGCAAGGGCAAGAACAAGGACAAGAGCAAGGCATTTTAATCGAACGAGGGCCGATAAAATCACGGTTCTGTTCTCCGACACGCAATCAGCCTTACTGGTCAACCGCCGAACAGCCTCGGCATTTTGAAGCAAACGAAACTTTTATGATCGATTACGAAAAGACGGTCGAGCAAATATTGCGGGACAAGGAGTACGGTGAAAAGCTGAACGCGTGTCTCGATCAACTGGAAGATTTCGAGAAAGCAAATTTGGAGTACTACAGCGGAGTTAAAGTAGCAAATGCGTGTCCGGTGAAGAGTTTAACGAGAGCCGTAAGTACAGTATCCCGCTTCTTCCGCGACACATGTAGGGCGAGATGTCTAATGATATGTCGCGTCTCGTTTCAGTTGCCTTTAGCATCCACAATTGCCGAGGACTATTCGAGCGACGATACCTTGCTGTTGGAAAATGTGCTGTGCGGCACTTTTCAGGAGGCCCAACGCGTAACGAAGGACAGCTACCTTCCCTCGGCGGAAGGGACGGAAGGACATAACGCAGGTGGTCGCGCGGCCGAAGCCGAGGGCCGCGAATCGCCCGTGGCGGTTGGTCGTACCAAGTCGCCGCTACCAGGCCGGCAAACCTTTGGATACAGTTCGGTCGATTCGCCTCGGGTAAATAGCAAGCTTTCGTTATCGACGGTGCATCGAACGCTTCTCACGTTTCGTCGACGCTCCAATTTTCAGATCTCCGCTGCGTCGATGTACAGGCCTGCGCAAATTCTGCCGTACTCCTCTAGCTCCTCGTCTTCTTCTTCGAATCAGTCGTACGCCGACACGCCCAGTCCGAACAGTTCGTATCGGACGATTTTAGCACCGCGAATCGAGCCACGATTCGGCGAGGAACGCGAAAATTTCTTGCCCTGGGAGCAAGACGGAGAACTTGCTAGGAATAATATCGACGACGACGACTTGTGGTCGAGGGTGGTCGAGGAACTCGTGAACGGAATAGAGGAGGAGGGGCCCAAGGAAGAAACGTGCGCTGATCCGAACGAGTTTCCTAGATCCGATTCGAGGAACTGGATCGTCGAGCAGTACGGGACGCTACGTTTGAACGAGGCGAACGGCCGCGACGGCTGCGACGGCCGCGATGCCACAGAGGAGGACGAGATCGCGGGATCCCTCTTGCCCTGGTCGATCGCACCGTACGCGCCGCAGAGAAGCACTTTTGCGAACGAAGCCCGCAGCATCGGAGCGACCAATTCGGGGGAGGCCGATCGCGGAGTCAACGCGGTCCCTTTTCCGAGGTACTCGAGGGACAGCGATGACTTTTCCTCGTTGGTTCGTTCGCTCGGAAACGATTCGCCGTCCGCGGACGATCTCGCGGCAAGCAGCCCCGACGTCGACAATCGGAAAGCTGAACGGTCGATAACGCGTACGCGAGACGACTTTGAGATACCAAAAATGGTCGCCTCGTTCGAGTCTCGCCCACGGCGACGATGGTAAGTGTCTGGCGAGACCCGCTGCCCAGTATCCGTAATCGCATCGGCGAGGCTCACTTTCTCTCCAATGCGCTTTCAGTAATTCCGATCGAAGCATAATGCCCTGGCCTTCGTTGAATCTGCCATCGGTTTTGGCGAGCGAGAGATTGAAGGAAAAATTGAAGCCGAAAGAAGTTGAGAAGGCCATGATCGATTTGCTTAAGCGGCCGGTAGAGGAACTGGCGAAACAGGACAAGGATGGGGACACGTAAGAAGCGCCTTGCTCTCGTTAACCATCGTGGATAGCTTTAGATTTCGAAGTAAATGCATGCTCAGTAATACATTGGTTGCTAGTATGCTGATGTGTCTGGTTGGCAATCCGGATGAACTCGTGGAAAAGATGGCCTACTTGGTGCCGCTGGTGGAACGTTTGAGCGCCGTGACTGGTGCTCTGACGGTTACGAACGACCGGGGTGAAGATGCGCTGTATCTCGCTGCTCTGAATTCTCCGCAATTCCCTTACGTCGCGGGATATTTGGCCGCGACGATGGTCGAGAAAGGGATCGACGTTAGTCAACGCTTGTATCACACCAGGGTACGTCTGTCTATCTGTCTGTCGGTTCTGTGCCGGACAACTGTGAAAACTTGTGTTCGCAGGGCGATACCCTGATACACTCGATCGCGGCACGGGGGGACACGCACGCGGAGACTCTGGCCGAGCTGCTGGCTTTAACGACGGTTCAACGAAACGCTGTGTTCGATTTGTCGAAACGCAATTACGACGGTTAGTTGGTGCAGCATTTCTAATAATCACGCAATAATGGCAATCTGTAATAATAACCTTCTTGTCGACTATTATGTCGCCCTCCTGTGTCGCAGGAAGAACGGCCCTTCACGTTGCTATAGAATCGCACGAGCCGTCAGCGGGAGGAACCGTTTCGGTGGAAACGGTGAAGCTTCTTTTAAAATACGGAGCGGATCCTAGAATGAAGGAAACGAAATGCGGCGATACCGCGTTACACATGGCAGTATCGTCGAAATGCGAACCTAATCTGGTGAAGGTACGAGTTTGCTTGTTGCAGACGAAATAGTTGTTAATGTTGGCTAGTCGGCTGTTGTCGGTTCCTATCGATTCCCATCGGTTCTTATCCGGCCTGTTCGCACGTGCCAAACCGTTCGACAGGTCTTGCTGGATGCTTCGAGTTTCGTTTTGGTGAACACGGCCAACTACAATCACGACACGCCGTTGCACACGGTCGCAGCTGCGACCAACAGCGCCCCCCTGGAAAGGCTAAGAGAAGTCTGCCGGCTACTCGTTCACGCCGGAGGTCAAACGAACGTACTTAATCGCCAGGGGAAAACTCCGTTGGCCCTTGTGTCCTCGGAGAGGAAAGACGTCGTGAGGAAGATTTTTTACAGGAGATCGCGATAGCGACGAAAGCGATTCGCAGAAGACGAAGAGTATCCTGTAACGACCGGAAGCGGGTACTCCTCCCTCGCTTTACGTCGCCCCCGCGTTCCCTTCAACGATTCGTTTGTTCGCCGCGTCAACCAAGTGGATGGAATTGGGTCGAGCGGATGAATTTCATATTAGAGTAAGCTGTGTCGGGACGAGGTAATGCTACTCGAGACCGAGAACAAAAAATACACGCCTAAGGTATGAAATAAAACGTTTCCTCTCCTTCCTACGACCACTCATGATTACGATTTGGTCGAGCTATTTTGCTGGATCAACGAGGTGCTACATAGATGCCGCGTGTCCCTTCGATTACATGGCAAAGGAGACCCGCACACATTTTCAGACCCATACACATTTCAATTCGTTATCCTCCCGGCTCTGTACTCTGTACTCTGTACTCTGTACTCGGCTATGTATGCGCATACATACATGTGGTGTATGGTGCCTCCTAATATGCCTCGGTATACCAAGTACCACATACATGTATACGTGTACGCGCGTGTAGCTTAATAAGCTAAGGGCGGCGCGGAACAAGCGTCAATCTTAATTCCAACGTGCGACTGAACGTCCGACCGATTTTCATTTGCTACTCGCCCTGCGCGCTACACTCTTTCCTTCGTCGTCGCGCGAGCCGCACTTCACCAAGCGCGTAGTATCCAAGTATCGAATTTTTTCGTGAATCGGCGATCGGCGATCGACGAGGCATTTTGCTCCTGATCGAATCAGTGAACGCGGTTCGAGAAGCCTGACCCCGAACCGCCGAGGGCCGAACAGGAAACGCAACGGAGGATAGGAGGAAATGAAAACGATATCGATACTGATCAGCTACGCGCTGCTACGCTTAACGGGCGCGGCCAATATTAGCGAACAATGCAGAACTCAGGAGGCGACGACAATTAGCTGCCATTGCACCGGAAACGAGGTAAACGTTGCGTGGTATAACGAGATGTCGCGCTGAAAACCGGAGGACTGTGTTTTATATTTTGCAGGAATTTTCAATGCCGGAAGGATACAACTACGAGAACGTAACGAGTTTGCGCATCACGTCCTGCAGCTTGGCGAACCTCGATTTCTCCAGTTTTACCGAGGCGAATCGGATCTCGGAAATAATCGTTCAAAATATAAGCGAACGTTTGATCTTCGAGCCGTATTTAACATCGAGGAGAATGAAGCGGCTGAAGCTGTCGAGAATTCGTCGGATACCATTGATCACGCGCGACACGTTCGTTAACTTGAGAAACATCGAGACCCTTCGCATCGAAGACACGCGTATCGGCGAATTCCAGGAAAGATTCAGCGACATAACGATTACGAATCTGACGATGGTGAACGTGACGATCGAACGCGTCGACGAGTTGAACTTTTCGGCAAACGGAGGAACTCTGCGCATCAAGGATAGCGAACTGCAAAACGTTAGCGGTTCTCTGAATTTCGCCTACTTCTCCAACATAGAAATCGTTCGGTCCAAGTTTCAGTTGCAGAAACCGGGTTACGTGTTGATCGAAGGTGATCGGGTTCTCGTGGAGAACTGCGTTTTCTCCAACGCCAGTGCGAACATAGTCGCCGCAGAACGTATCAGAATAAACGGCACTTGCGCGGACGGAAAAACTTCTATGAGACTTTCGTCGAGCGACATCAGAAGCGTGAATAATCGATCGCCCAGCGAAATCATTTACACGAAGAACAAACGCGAGTCGGAACGTTTCTACAGTCTAAATAACACTGTGTGTATCGCCGGAAATTGCAAGTGTCCAAAGAGTGCCGGGAAGAGTACCCACCCTCTAAACTTTCCGGCCGAGTTTGCTCTCCGATTCCTATTACCGGTTGCTATTCTCTGCGAGCAACACTTTCTCGTCTCTCTTTCGACGTTTCGACGTTGATCGTTCAAACCTCCAGGTACATAAATACTTTCCTTCCACGCATCTAAACTCTACACTCTGAAATCTGAACGAGATCGATACTTTCCATCGAAACGTTGCATTGTCGTTAAAAATAAATTTATCCCTACGTCCGCCACCCTCTCAGAGGTTGCCGAACCAAAGCTTCTGCTGCAATTCTTTTGCATCCGACCCAGCTGAAATAGGCTTCTATTTTCCTCGCGTCGTTCTTCTCCTTTTACTGGGCATAACAGCGAACCAGGTATACACTCTGCAGAATCTGCGGATAAAAATGGGTTTTCTCCTGCTGCCGCGGCATGCCGCGCCGTCGGGAAATTTGGCGAACGTTGTGGTTTCCGGTTGACGGTCGACGCTCGACGGTCGACGCTCGAACGGCGACAAGCGATAACGGAAGCGTGCACCGTATGCGTCACGATTGGCTCGATCGATAGAGGAGAAGAGCAAAGAGAAAAATTCCACGACCGTTGCAACTCTTTAACATGGCGAAACGTCAGATGGCGATAGGGGTATCGCGCGACGAGCACTCGACATTCACCGTAGATATGTAGGTAGAGAGTGCAAGTATTTACGTACTTGTTATCGATTCGTCAAGAAGGTATGCAACGCACCATCCGATCCTTTTGAAAATCTACGCGGGTGAGCTGAATTTATCGACAAGAAGAAAGCGGCAAGTCTGGCCAAGTGTCGTTTGAAGCAAGTCCTCCGTATCGGGAATCGAGTATCGAGTATCGACTATCGAGTATCGACTATCGAGTATCAACTATCGAGTATCGACTATCGAGAATCGAGTTTCGGGCCGTTCGAAAATTTCATCGGGGGTTAGTGGTTTTTTCCCGATCCGTGAGCGAGCGTTATCTGTGCTCTCTCGGTGGAGACAATTGCGTGGAGAAAACAAGCGTTCGGCTGCAAGTGGCACGAGTTTGGACGGGTCAGTAACTCGAAAAACATTTATGTCGTTGCCAACTATTCTTACTCCCGCGGCATGGATATTTTTTGCTAATGTTGAGCAACTCCGGTACATGTTTTCTCGCGTTTTCTCCTAATTGCATCGACTCCGGAGGGTTGTGCAAGTGGCAGGGCGAAACGTTTCAACGGACTATCGTATTTCGTTAGGGCGAGTCGAGTGTTCCCGCCAGCCGTAGTGTTCTCGAGAGGAGAATTGTGGATCGTTACATGAGAACAGATGCACGGTCACGCGTCCCTCGGGAGGCGCGCTTGACAGGATGTTTTGAGTACGTGCCGATATTACCACGGACAAAGTCGTCCGTACATAACGTAGCTGAAAAGTTGACAAGCTTTCCGATTTACCGGCTCAAGGGAGCTCCCTGGTTTCCGGTTCTGGTTACTTTGGTCGTGCCGAGCTTAGCGAACGTTTTCGAAGACACGCGTCCATAAATCGGGCGAGCCTCCAGCTGTCTCCGTGGACGAAGAACCGCCGCGCCGCTTCGCGTCGCGTCGCGTCGCGTCGCGTTTCGTTTCGTTTCGTTGCGTGATTAGTCGGAAGACAAGGGACTAAGGGAGGTTGCGAGCTCGAGTTTGTCTGCGCATTGCTGAGCAGACTGTGGGATCTAGCGTTCGCAGCAGCTGCTCCTCCTTCCAGCAAATAGGTCGAGCCGCCGGTAACGGTTCGTTTCGTAAGGCTAATTGCCATATTTCTTTTTCTTTATTTATCCTTGCTGTCCGATGGATCGAATTTATAAATAGTCGCATGCGTACGGTTGTATCGTTGTCGAATTGCGCACTGGCCCGCGTATCGAACAAACGAATGAATTGTTTCTGCCCTCTTCTCTCGACGGTCGTGGGATCGACCGAGGTGCGTTTCGCCCGTCGTCTGTGCACGTTCAGCGTTTTAGGAACTTGCTATCCACCCGGTGATACATCAGCTTCATCGGTGGTATCTCAGGAACAGCGGAGAACGATGCTTCGATCGCGCGGAGAAGCTCCATTCGTCGTGGCGTTACTCGTGCGAAGAATGTCGACGAGGATCGCCGCTCCCACGTGCTTGATCGTTGATACTCTGGACGATCATGTTAAGTCGATCCAAGCTGCTCCCACTGGTCTGAGACGACTGGGCCTCCATCGTTGGGTCGAAACCTGCCGCTAACAAACACGAACGATCGTTCAATCATCCGATCCGAGAAGCTCGCTCGGCCGCAGGGGAACAGTTCAGGGGGGATGGTCGCGTAGAAAACGAGAGGCCTTAGGACGAATCGCGGAAGAGCGAAAACCGGTTGCAGCGAAGACTAGCGAAGGCAGAGCGAGACAAGCATGACTCGCGTCGTTCGCCTCGAGCGCATCGGGACGACTTAATTGCATCTGTTGGTGGCCAAAGAGCACACCGATTTGTTCTTACCGAGTGCGGTCTCGACGGCGAACACAAGGAACTCTTGACTCGATCTCATTAGGGAAAAACGCAATGGCGACGTAGAAGCTTGTCACGACAAAACCGCTCTTTGTTTCCGGTCGCGATGCCTCAGATCCCCGATGCGATGTAGCCGTCTCGTCGTGTCGCGTCGCGTCGCGTCGCGTCTTCTCCACGCCGAAAATCGAACGCGTTTCTATTACGGAGCGCGACATGAAAGTTCGAAGAATGCGTATTTCAGGAGAAGGCACTCGAGAAACGACGGAGGGTGTCGTTAAAAGACAAGATGGAGGAAACGAAAGCTTTGCGAAGCATTTACAAATTCTGGATGCGGCAATGCGGCAATGCGGCAATGCGTGTATTTTGGACTCGGTTTCCGCTGCGTTTAAACGACCGCTCCGTTGGCAAAAGGATAGTCCGGCAACGATGCGTCATACTAATGTACCGTGGCAATATATGGCACTTTGGCTCGACTAGAGTTTTCTCATTCTTGGACGACCCGGTGAAATTCGTCGACGAAGCTTGAACCGTCTTTCAATTTCGCGTCTAAACGAAAACTGGTTGCACCGACCGTTTCCTCGACCCGTGGCCTCCGCGTCACCGTATCTCCCCATTTCCCTATCTCCCAATCTCCGTGTCCAGCGGAAGCCTGCTTCTACTCCTGTTGCCGTTTTCTACTCCTCTTGCGATTGCCGCGCAACACAGCTGCGACAAACGGCTGTGGATCCACGCTAGATGGATATATCGTTAAACTTCCCCCGGGGGTCTGCTTGCCACTGGAGCTCTTCTACGCGTTCTCCTCTCCTCTCCACCCCGTTGCGTTGAATTATGCTTCACGCTCGCCAATAGTCAGGTATTCATTAACGCTAATTAATAGCGAGTTATTTTAACGATCGACGTAGCGAAAAGCCTCGCGCGTTTTGGCTCGTCGAGGCGTTGCCGTTGCTTCTGTTGCTTCCGTTGCTTCCGTTGCCGTCGCGTCGTCGCCATCGGATCGTCGTTGTCACGAGCGTGGCAAACATCCCCCGGTTTCCATTCCGAACGATCGTGTCCGGAACCATTCGTTTCGGAGCCGTGAAAATTTTCGTAGCGCAGGTTCGCGCGAAAACGGACACGAGGCGGCTCGTCTATTTTCAGAATGTAGGCCAATTAATTCCGCCGCGTATTCGGTAGATAAGTTCGGTCGGAAAAACCGGCGAAAGCTCGTCGAATATTGGACGCGAAAATAGCTAGATTGCGTCTCGAAATGTGCCATCCGAGAAAGGGAAGAGTGGCTTTAAGCGGGCAAGTTTGATCGACGTTGAAGGGAAGAGAAGAGCGGTAAGAATCGCGTCGCGACGTCGGGCATCGTGACGCGTGGCGCGTGGCTCGTAGGTCCTCGGGAGTGGCGAGTGGCGAGTGGCGAGTGGCGAGTGGCGAATGGCGAGTTGCGAGTGGCGAGTCGCGAGTCGCGAGCGGCCGACTGTATCGGGAGGACGTTGCATCGTTGGAAGCTCACGGGTGGGCTATCTATAGCAACGAGTGTAACCGAATAGAAAGCGAGTGTCACTCAAGGGTGACAAAACTCATTAATACCGATCTGCTTAATGCTCCGTCTCGTGTCAAACATTAATCTACTTAAAAATATCAGTATCGCGAGCGATCTACCGTTTTGGAAGCGTCGAGCCGAGCAGAGCAGCGAAGCCGGTCCATGGATCGCGCGTTCCCTAATAGACGCATCCTGCTTTTCCACGCGGGTTCAGCGTGGTAACGCGAACGAAAATGACCGTTTCGCGGATAGAATATCACTCACCGTTGATGGGTTGAAACCTTGCCAAAGGATCCGAGAACTGCCTCAGTCGTTCCGTCACGTATCGCGGAGAAGCTGCGCCCTGCAAAGTAGATATACGATGCCCTTGCGATTATCGTCGATACGCGTTCACCGTCGGACGGTCGAGATCCGACGTCTCGAGGATTACCCCACGGATCCGATACCGATCGATCAAAATCCGGGCTCGACGTCCGATTCCTCTCTTTCTTTCTTTCCTTCCTTCGTTCATTCTTCCACTCCATCGACCGCTAAACACCCAGTGCACACATTTTATTCGTCTCGGATTCCTTTATTTGTTTCGACGCATCTATATGCGGCGTCGCGGCCAACTATTCTGGGAGTAAAAGCAGTTCCTCGCCGTGCTGTCCACCGCTTGGTATCGTGCGTGCATGCGTGCGTGCGTGCGCGCGAGCGTGTATCCACGTGCATTTGCAACTTGTTACGTGAAACTGACACCAGGAACGATGCGTTGCTGCTTTCAATCTATCGTGGAGTCGAGCGACCCCGAGGAAAAAATTGATTCGGTATCGGGCGGGGTCTTTGGAGTTTCGAGTCTCGAGTGAATTCGACGAAAGAGCTGGACATGGACAATGAAAGCGGCACGGTTGGTTAAAGGCTTTGAATGATCAGCGAGACGAAGCAGGGGACGAAAATCAAGGAGCTTTTATCGTAAAGTAGGATACGTTAACTGCCTCGTGCTCGCGACTAAAACGGCTGCTTTAAATAAGCGGGATGTTTGCGCTGGAAGATAGCCTCGCGTCCTCGATGCCGGAGGTCGATACAAGTACTCTTCTTTTAGAGTAGAATCTTTCGAGCATATAAAACGTCGAGTTTATCTCTCCGTCGTCCATCGCCCGCCCCGCATCGAATTGTCGATTTTCTTTCTTTCCTCGCCTTGGAAATTTCAGCGCGAAAGCTTTTCTCTGGAAAATGTTGCGATGCTACCCGCGTATATTTCTATCCGTACTATAATACATGTATATTACATATTACGGTACATGGGGACCGCGGTGCGCGTACGTGCGTGCCTGCGTTTGAGCGCTGTGGACGCTGCGAACAGGATAAAAATTTCTATCGAAAAGGAAGAAAAGTGCGACCTAACGCGCCTCGAATCGACGTTCAGCATCGAGCTTATATTTAGCGAGGATACGAACCGGCTGCTTCGCCACAAAACACCGGGGAAATATATTTCATTGTATAATCCCTTCGGGAAGAGTCCCGAAGTAGTAGCAGGATCGTTGGGTCTCTCCAATTCCACGCGACAAGCTACGCTAGTTCGCGAGCTTCCGCCGCAGCGGAGCGCATTCCACGATCGAGTTTCTTCTTGCGCTATCTTCTGCACACCTATTTTCTACGTCCGTACGTTCTCGGATCTCCGTTTGCTGCCCTTGTACTCTGTGCAATGGCGAACGCGTGCAGCGCAGTGGAGGACGGGTGTATAAGGGTGTATAAGGGTGTATAAGAAGTGTTCCGTGGACGCACAGGCGTCGCCGTCGAGGCGCGGCATGGCATTTGCCTGGAAAAAGCGATCGAGCGCGAAAACGGCATTTGTCGCGACGCATGCACGAACACGTGTCGACCATGTACACGACCACGTACACGACCACGTACACGACCATGTGTCGTATAGAGGTTTTCGGTGAACGAGCGAAGAATCGTTCGCCGTTGGAACGTACGTACCATGTTTTCGATCGAACCGTGATCTCGGATCGACGAGCTTCTGTTGCTCTGCAGCAACGTTTCGAGACCTTCGATGTACTCGATGGCGTTGCGCAAAATCTCCACCTTCGGTAAGCGTTGATTGGGATTGCTGCTAGTCCTCCTCTTCAAAACCTCGAACGCCTCGTTAACCTGACGCAGGGAGAATAAAGGTTTCATTGGGAAACGGTCGAAGAAACGACAGCGCGCCGCGCGACGCGGACTGACCTTTCTCAAGCGCCTTCTTTCTCGCAAAGTGGCCGCTTTCCTTCTATCGACGGTGACGGTTTTCTTTTTGCAAGCTTTGCAAGCCCAGAGCAAGCATCTGCGAGGTCCGTGCGCCGAGGTGGCGCTGTCCAGAGCCGCGTGAGGATGGGGTACGTGCTCGTTCGATTCGCTCTCGTTCGACTCGATACTTGTTTCGTTCGGTTCGTTGGGCTCGTTTGACTCGTTACCTTCGTTGCTCTCCTCGGCCTCGACGGAGCCCGACTCGAGGTCGGCCACGCCGTCGACCGAAACGATCGACGATGCGTCGTCCGAATCCACCGCGTACCTAGACCTATCGACGAAAAGGAGACTTTTAATTCCTTGTTGGTCGCCCTAGTCGCCCTAGTCGCCCTGGTCGCGTTACGTTTCCCCCGATGTTTCTCCTTAGAGAAGGAGAGTCGCGCGCGACGCGCCCCGAGTAAGGCGCGTTTCCCGATTGGAATCGTTCCAGGTGGTTGACAACGCGGACTCGTGTTGCGTGATCGGTGCGACGAGAGATTGAAGACGGCAAACGCAGTTAAGCGGCACGCGAAATACGGCCTGAAAATGGTTTAACGCGCGATAAATCCATCGACGCGATTCCTTCTTGAAAATTGTTCGCCGATTAAGATTTGGATCCGCATCTGTGGTGCGCGCGAGCAGGCAAACTAGCGACCGAAGAGAACGCGAGAAGAGAACGCGAGAAGAGAACGCTAGAAGAGAACGCGAGAAATCGTACCGGTAGCACAGCGAATTCATCGATCCCAACGTGGTAACGTTCCCGCTGGCCTCGTCCCTGGCTTCGTCGCTCCTCGTTTCCTCGATCGCGATCCTATCCGAGGTGTATCCTCCCGGGTAGCCGCCGAACGGCGGATAATCGGTGGACGCGAGCGCGCCGCTTCGCCGTCGATGATGACGATGATGGTGGTAGTGATGATGATAGTAGGAATGATGATATCGAGAGTGGTGAATGTGATAGCGATGGTGATGATGGTAACGGGCGTGACGTGGATGATGCCGGTAGGCGTCGTAAGACGGCCTGTCGGCCGATTGACACGCGTGAGATATCGTGTCCGTTACTAGAGTCATCCTTCTCCGGATATCCCACAGCCGGATAACTTTGACTTGCTCCTTCTTCTTTTCTGCCCACTTTGCCCACTTTGCCCACTTTGCCCACTTTGCCCACTTTGCCTTGGTTCGCTCGAGGAGATCCGTTGTCCGCGACTCTCATACCGAGCAGCACGTGCTGCGGATCGTCGCGGGCATCGCGAGCAGATCGAACGCGCGGTACGGAACTCAGCAGGGGTGGCGGTGCGATCGGTGATAAATCGGTATCCGGAGGGAGATCGAGGTTCGCGACGCGATCGAATCGGACGACGGGGCCGAAATTGGTGGCAGAGATCGGAGCGGAGTCCCGAGGAAGATTGAAGCGACGGGCTTTCCGGCAGCCGGCGCGTGGCCCTGAAACGTGCGCGCGAGTGCGAGTCGCAAGCTCCCGTAAGCGCTCGTAAGCGCTCGTCGACTTTCGTAGCCGATCGTGGGCTGTTTCTCAAGCTGCACGCGCTGGTGGCTGCGTTTGCGTTCGCCCTCGCGCTCGCAAGCACGTTCCTCGCAAGGCGAAGGCGAAACGCCCGCCTAGCCAACACCGGTCGGATACTTTGCGAGACGCGTTCAGCTGCTGGTTACACCCAGATGGATTATTTTCGACGAGGGGCCGACCAATTAGAATCTCGGAAAATTCTCTCGGATTCACCGTCGTCCCGCCTCTTCTCTTTCCAGCGTCAGGTACACCGTTCGCCGCAATCGCGCCACGGGGTGTGGTTTAATCGCCGATAGACGGTATCTCGCGAGCATTTTCGCCACTGGCTCCTAGCCGCGAACGCACACGGGCGGGAAGCGATCGGCTTCTACTTGCGCCGCGTCTAATTGTAAGCTTGAATCGCATCGTCGATCATCCATCGAATCGAAGCTATCGATGATCGAAGCGAGATGCTTGGCGCGAAGGGAAATGACAGTTGCGCCGCGGCGCGTAGCGAAGAGCAGACATTCTAGCGAGCTCGGTCGAATGGCTAAGATCGACCTTGAACCGATAACCCGCTTACCTACATGGAGAAATAATATCGATGAAAGGGGAGGCGAACGACAGGTTCTAGCAACGCTTCAGCGACGGTCGCTCCGGAAGCGGAAGCGGAAGCGGAAACGGTTCGGATCCTAACGCTGGCGCTAGCTCGGCCGCACCGTCGCGTCGCACAGCGATACGTGTGCGTGTGGGTATGCGAATGCGCAGGGAGGGTGGTGCTGTATCGCACCCCCGCAAGCGACACGATCCTCGCGATATCTCGGAAACGCTCGGTCGCGATCGTGGCGTAAACGGAGAGGGCGGACGGTCCGGATCGGAGGAGCAAGACGAAAAACGGGTCACTTTCTTCTCCTTTCAGGATTCGGTCGACTGCTGGGATAGCTCGGCCCGCCAAAGCTGAAAGTTCACGAAAGGGCAATGCCTCGGGCATTTTTACGAGAACCCGGTCCGAACCAGCGCGCTCGCGAGACGCTAGCATGCGAAGCGCGGTCGAGCTCGGAAAGAGCAGAGCGGCCGACGGAACGCGGAGATGAGTTGATGGCTTGTCGTCGCCGGATACGGAAGAGATTCGCTCGCGCCCGCTCGCGCCCGCTCGCGCCCGCTCGCGCCCGCTCGCGCCAGCGCTCCGCCATGGGCTCGTTGCGCGCGCGCGCGTCGTACGTGTACCCGCACATCGGGGCAGAAACGGGCCACAATAGGGAAGGGGTTGGGGAGAATGGCAATGATCGGGCGAAAGGAGAGGCAGTCGGGGCAAAGCGCAGCGGAACACGGGACGGGGGCGAACGAGTACGGGAGAAAGGCGCGAGAAGAGAACGAGGGCGGAGGTGGCAGCTGGGCGAACCGTAACGGGGATGGCGGCAGCGAAGGGTGGCGTAGGAGAATGTCGAAGGGGCGAGCGGGGAACGGAGGTCGGCGTGGAGGGAGCTGCACAGGAAGGAGAAGAGAATCGGTCGGGTCGTGTGTTGCGGGCTGCTGCGGCTCGGGCGCGACAGTTCTACCCCGACCATTGCCGGCTGATTTTCGCGAGCCGGCGCGGCTGAGAAAAAGATCAACCCTTGGAACGCACGGAACCGTTCGCAACCCGCCAACTCTTTGGCCGTGCATTCGCGTCCGCAGTTGTTTGGTGCGACGAGACCGCGACGTTTCCGATCTTCGAGAGGCCATCTCGAAGCTTCTCGATTCGAGCCGTCACAAAGAGAGTAGACGCGAGGGAGAAAAGTGGCGCGACGAGGAGGGACGTGGGAAAGGGAGAGACATCGGGCTGCGGCATGTGGAAATGTCTCGAGCCGAGCGATATCGTTGGTGCAGCTTCGTTCACGCACGCGAACCGTCGTAACGCGGGCTCAAATCCTTCGCGTCCTCGATCGTTGCTTCGGGGTTGCCAGCAATTTCGGAAGCCAACTTTCTCCCCTCCCGTTCAGCTCGGGGAAGCAGTCATCGCTCGCTTCGGCGATTTAATCTCGCGCCGCGAGAACATCGGTCGTCGACGATTTAGTTTCATTTCCGCGATTCTCTTCAGCGACGAACCGCTCGTAATCGAAGGGGACCGATCGATCCTCGTCCCGACGGAAATGCTGGAACGTTTGTGCATTTCGAGTGGTGCTTTCTGATCGGCGTCGAGCAAATCACGGGATGACGAGTATAGATTGGAAAACGAAACGGACGGAAAAGAGGGAATCGATAATCGAAAGTACAGGCACGGAGAGCGGCAAAGGAAAACGACCGCTGTAGAATCGGCACGGCGCCGCGCAGCTGACTGTGGCGCACACCCACCGTCGATCGGGATCGAACGGGCGACGCAGCATCCCGGACCGATGAAACACGAGAGTGAACGATGCATCGCCTTACGACCGAATGGGTTTGCCCGCTCAGATTTTACCTGTAGTACCACTGTGTTCGATATGAAATATCTGTTGCTATATACCAATGCATACGTATAATACTTGTGTGTATAAATAGATGATATATATACATATAACGCGCTCGCAAACATACACAGAGAGGGGTATGGAGATACATATATATTGTGCACTCGCACGTCCGTTACTGCTGGAAACGCAACAGTGAAATGTCTATACGAGTCGTTATCGCGTTACAGATTATAGAATGTTGTTGCATTTATCGATAAGTAGCGGTAACGAAAATTGGGGATCGACGTACGAACGAAGCGGAGGATAGTCTAGCAGTGTAAAGGTATTCCGAAATATGTCGAACCGGGAGGAACATTCCACGCCAGGCACAGCCGCATCGAGGATTCGATAGCGCGGCTCTACACGCCCCCTTATCCGTAACCGCATCCTCTCTTCGCGACGCGCCACATTTTTCCAAAGGAAATCCACGCGTTTCCACGGTGCTCAATAAAACGCAAGTACAAAGATTCGCGAGAGCAAAATCTATTTTTCTCCGAATTTCGCCAGCACTTCTCACTCCGTCGACGCTAAGAGAAACTTAAACTCTGTCCAAGCGCGAGCTTAAATTCGACGCGTCCCTGCGACAAACGCCCCCTTAAACAAGCTACCTCGATCGTTTCCCTGCTTTCTCTTTTATCCCCTGCGTTATCCATCTCCTCGTTCTCCTCCCTTTCTCTATCGGCACGGTGTGTTCGTCCGGAACGCGTTCGCCAATTCCCATCGCGAATTCACCGGCTGTGCTGGAATTTGAAATAATCGAAATGATGTACGGTGCCGGTGGGCCGCCCAGCGTTTGACTTCTCGTCTCGTGGCAATGTCCCGCGAGCGTTGCAGAGGTAATGCCGCTGCCGACGAGGGAAGTTGAGATCGAGACGAGTCGGAATCGAAATGCCCTTATCGCGAAACTATCGAAGCGCGCATTCCCGAGGACTGAGGTAACGAAGACGAGTGAGCGCAACCATGTCTTGGGAATCCATCTCTTCGAGAGATTACCTTGGGTAAGTACGGAGGAGAGAGTTATTCCTTGGAGGTTTGGCTCCGCTCGTCTGTTCGAAATGGCACGCGAGAATCGAAACGCGGAAGGAAACGGAGAATGGGAGGGGTAATCGCCGCGGTGGCACACTCGGTATCTCGGTATATAGGTCGGGTAAAGGGGTCACAGGTGCCTCGCCCACGGTGACTGGAGCACAGGTCGTTTCACCTCCAGCTACCGAACGGGACTCCGAGTTTGAATTGCTACGATTCTGCTGCACAACCTGTGTCGCTGCTATTGTAAACTGTTTAGCTGTACACTTGTGCTGCCTGCTATTGCTATCCGATTCGTGGCAGACTGACGCGCCATGGCAATGAGCAAATGAAAGATAGACGAAAGCACGGCGGCGCTATCGCGGCGGGGATCTCCCGCGCCAATCGTTGAGCTAATCGTTGAGCTAATCGTTGAGCTAATCGTTGAGCTAATCGTGGCTGCTAATTTACAGCGGGCCGGCCAGTCATCAGCTGTCCGCTACCGCTCTGCTGGGCAGCCCGGATGGATCGCGGCATCCGCTGGACGTGTGCGAATTCACCGAGGAGGACTATCGCCATCAGAATTCCAATGGAAACGGTCACTACCAGAACGGCAGGTCCGGCACTGGTCTGTGGGAATGCCTGATTGGCTGTAGACGTCGTTTGGACCAGCATATGGCACGAAGACGGGTAAAACACTTTTGTTACAGTCGTGCCACCCCGATAAATCGATCCGTCGTCGCGTATTCTCGTGCGTTGGGAGGTGCTCGAAGCGGAGCCACCGAGGCAGATGAACGGTTACGGTTTAACCGTTTCATCGGAAAAACTCCCATGAAACACGGGGCTCGTATCCGACGGGCGTTTACGCGTGCCGCGCATCGCTGCACGCTTCCATCGTCGGTCGTATCGTCGAGGGTATCGTCGAGGGTATCGTCGAGGTCGAATCGCGCTATTTGCGTTGCACGAGACGTCGCGTCGCCCGCGTCGCCCGCGTCGCCTCGCGTCGCCTCGCGTCGCCTCGCGTCGCCTCCCGTCGCCTCGCGCCGGATCTTGGAGCATCGGTGGACGGAAGTTCAAGGCCGAATCGATACGACCTTCTCCGTCCTACCTTTAGTTTCGCGATACGGCCGCGCGGCGTGATCCAGCGAACCACTCGTGCCGCCAACCATTTCCGTTTTTCGCCAATCACGCACCGTTAAACTCGTTTGCCGCAGGTGGAGCAAGGCTTGAAGCTGTATCGCGCCCACAAACAGCAGGCCGCCGTTCGCAAATGGAGGGGCGCGTTGAAGAACATCAGACAGCGGGAGGACAAATTCGCCCTTCTCGGTTATCTGTACCAAGCGTATATGGATTGGGGAAAGTACAGGTAATCTCGAACGTTCGAATGCTACCGCGATATCGATAGGTCGGTAGTCGCGTTCAAACTTGGAGGATGCTCGTAGCCGGTTTAGGGATGATTTCGTACTTTTCGTCGAATTTCCGCGGGAACCGGACGTTGAGGATGGTTGCGCCACTTTTCAGAGACAGCATCGACTTCGGACACAAGCAGTTGTGCATTTCCGAGGAGCTGGATTCGCCGAACATGCGAGCAGAAGCCTACTTGAATTTAGCAAGGGCGCACGAGAGGTTGGGTGCCCTGGACAGGGCGTTGGACTACGCGAGACACAGGTATCCGTTCGCCGAGATGCTGTTTAAGCCAGAATCGATATCCGCTTCATTTCCTCGTAGCTTGTACAACGAGTGCGACCAGTGCGCGACCGCTGGTTTGGTTCACCTCACCGTAGGAAGAGTGCATTTGGAGCTGGCAGGATTTTGCAAAGCTCTCGAAGCTTTTCAGCGTGCCCACAAAATTGCTCACTCCATTCAAGACCCTTCGTTGGAATTGCAGGTTGGTTGGCCAACCGCCCCGCCGTCTACATATGTGTACTTATATGTATCATCCTTATCATACATATAAGTACGCGCGTCTCGTTGTCCGATTCGCAGGTGTACGTAGGCTTGTCGGAGTTGTTCTGCAGATTGCGCGACGCCGATAAGAGCGCAAGGTACGCGGCCAGGGCGTACGACCTTTCGAGAAGCTTGCAGCTGGGCGATTTGAACTCTCGCCATCACAGAGCGGCGCTGCTTCAGATGGCTGCGGCACTCCGGAAGAAGGGAGAGCTGGGTGACGCGCACGATTACTGTTCGGTAAGCAGTAATTACTAATTATCCTTGCTGCAGCCCACGGAGAATTCGTGTCGCGTGTTAGATGGAATAGATGGAATAGATGGAATAGATGGAATAGATGGAATAGATGGAATAGATAGAATCTAATGGCGTGAAATTTCGTCTGTTCCTCGGCCCGTCGCCGCGCTGCAGGAGGCCACGCGGCTGTCTCTAGTTTCGGGAGACCAGGCCAGCTACGCCAGAAGTATACGAATAATGGGAGACATATATAGAAAAAAGTCCGACATAAACGTGAGTATGCAAGCGCTTAGACGTCGCGCGTCGTCGCCGCGCTCGTAGCCTGCGAATGGCGTTACATACCGGATCGACCGTAGAAAGCGTTTCGACAGTACGAGAGCGCGTTGGGTTCCGCCGCAGCGACCGGAGATCGTCTCTGTCAAATGGAGGCAATGGACGGTGCGGCGAGATGTCTCGAGGCGCTGCGACTCCAGCACAAAATATGCAACTGTCGACCCCTCGAATTCAACACCAGACTACTCGAGGTAGCTGGATCGGTCGGTGCTAAGGTAAGGCATGTCATCGCCGCACACCCTCTCACCCTCTCGCCGACTCACCGTCTCGTTCTCTGGAACCTAGTTCCTGGTACGAACCGTGAGATGGAGGCTCTCGCGAATTTACGGATCTCTCGGAGACGAGGAACAGAAGGCTCATCACGAGAGATTAGCCGCGGCTATGGAAGAGGATTTGGAGTTGCGATGCGGTGGCTGCAACGAGCCATTCGGCCTCGAAGCTGATTCCTTGGAAGCGCTGCCGTGCTCCCACATATTGCATGCCAGGTGAAGAGAAAATCGCAGTCGTAAACGGAACGGCCGATGCCTAGATTTACGATTTACGGTGCACTCGTGGTTTACAGGTGCGCGTACGACATACTCAACAGACGTGATAAAAAGAAGAAACGCCTGTGCCCCGACTGTCACAAGTCCGTTAGTTCTCGATTGTATCTGCATTGCGAAGACCCTCACGGCATGAGTACTCTCAATCACAGTTCCTTGAGTCTGGCGTCGTTGAGAGCCAGCAGTCTAGCAGCGCTGGACGACTGTCACGTCACGAGTAGCGTATAAACTTCCAGACGGTCCGATTCAACGATTTCCCGTTCTCGAGCGCGTTGCCGCGGTCGATCGCCTTCCAACCCTCGCCCGGTCGCCAGGTCACCCGGTCGCCCGGTCGTCAGCGTAATGCGCCAAATGTACCAATGTACTTGGCGCCACGAGCATCTCGTGTCGCCGCAAATATGTATTCTACATCATACATGTATGCGGGGCATTCAGCTCGCGGCATTCGGCTCGCGGCCTCCAGCTCGCGGCCTCCTGCCAATTTGACGTTCCGTTACGCCTGGAACATTCGTCGTTTAAACATTAAGTTAGACCGAACAAATTTAAACAATACTAGCACCATTCGACGAGATTTAATGGCAATAAAAGTGCACATTCGACACGCTTGTCTCCTTCAATCGTCTTCCCCCTCTTCTCAATAATCCAGCCTGAAAACTCCCGGCCGACGCCGACCGCTTGTTTCAAAATACCGCTCACTTTGCCGCCCTTCCTTCCCCACGAACCTCCGCCACAGACCACACATACATAGAGTAGACCTATCGCTTTATCAACTTTCCTGCATCGCGTTCGATAGCCACACCGATATCAAACGTTCACACTGATTTCACCGTCCCCTCTTCATCCATAGATATCCTTTGTGGAACAACGTATTTATGTATTATGCGTGCAAGAACAATCCAGAGAATATCCAACGTTACGGGCGGAAGAATTTTTCAAAATCTCACCCAATGTTCCCGCCATTTTTACCATCCAATCAACAATTGTATCACAAAAGAGTAACTGCTCAAGTTCATAAATCTATGATAAACAACACGATAAAGCATTGCTCAGGCCTCACCACGAGGAGCTCGCGCTCCAACCACCCACCACGTACAACAAATTTATTTGCCAATTAAGCGCTACTTCCTTCTCCTGTATATTTGCAGCACGCTTCGCACGCAAATTAACAAATAAAAATAACAATAGAAATTAGCTTATACTTAGATTCAGTAAATAGGATGTACCCGTTGAAATAAATCATTTTAACGAAAAATCAAATTCAAAATACTCCTCTTCTAAACATCAACAAAAAAATAAAGATTATAATATAAATTAGCTTGTACGTAGTTCCAGTAAATAGGATGTGCTCGAATAATTAATTTTAACGATAGCTGAAAATTAAAATTATGTTCGGGCACCTATGACGACCTATATGATTCGAAAAACCAGCCAATGCATTCTTCGGCCCGATTTTCCTCATCCGAAAACCGCATACCATTTCCTTTTCACTCACAAAGTTACCAGCAGATTATAGAAAACGACGTTAACGCTCTCTTTCATAGCAATTGAAATTAAATAATTTTTTAGATACGCTTTTGTTCTTTGCTGCTGATAACTTTCTCACCGACGAGATACTAGGCCAGACAAAACACCTTATAGACTTTCGTGTCCCCACGTGACTCCCATACCGACACAAAAATCCCACGCTGATTTGAGTGTCCGATGCTCAGCAAAGAAGATGAACAACATTCGCATCGTCCCTACATTGGTTACCCTTTAGTTATAGTAAATTAATAAAGCTTCTACATACAAACAATGTAAATTTTCAGTATAAGGTTCACCTTATTCGTATCCATTGTACTTTTCATATTACATATATGATTTTTTGAAATTCATTACGATTTAATTTGTAAGATATATTGTAAATAGATATAAAATAGCTTGTAAATTTGAATTGCAACATTTTTGTAACTTGTACCTTCACTGACTAGATTAAACAAATTTTCAATGAAAAGAATTCAAGTGCTCTTTTCCTTTTCACACGTTACCAATCCTTGAAAGAACCTAACTCCGATTCCATATACAAGAAGTACCGTGGACGAACTTTAAAAGCAAAGTCCTGAAGCGAGAAACTTGTAACAATGGTCCTATAATAAATTACAGCTAGCAGTATAAGCTACCATCTCCAATAGGTGCGAACATTATTCCATGCGTAGTTCATTTGTAATAAACAATTGAAATTGTTATTACGGCCAAGTGCATATAGTTAGAGCCACGTGGTATTTTTTCTCGTGTAGCTTATTCCTTTCCCTTTCATTTGACACCCCATTTATTAAAAAACAACCACCAGGAGACGAGATAACAATTTTTTAAATTTTGTCGGTAACGAAATGTCGATAACCGGGCATGTGGCGCCATCTCGCGTTGTCGGCATTTTTCGCACTTTTGCGCACCGCCAAAACCGAAATCCTGGATTACATCGTTAATTTAAACAAATGCCATTTTCTCGGCTTCTAGTGAGTATTTTTTACCCGCGCTTGTCTTAAATCAAAGCTACTAACATTAGCTATCTGCCCCCACAGTTGCAACAATATGACATTTGCGGTTTAAAAGTTATTAACAATTGAAAATTCGGTAAAACTGCACTCAGGGTCACTGCAATTATCTCGGCTTCTGGAGGCGCTAGATTAATGATCGATAGCGTAAAACGAAGGTAATGAATGCCGCTACACGGCAATAATCGAATTATAAATGTTGCTTGCGCGGTTCGGGTTTTATAAACAATTTAAATCTTCGGGTAAGAATTGCACCGTACCTGTAGCCGATGGTCATTCTAACAGGGAAGCAAATGGTTCCTTGAACCGAAAGCTTCAATTTGAGATATCGTTGATTAAAATCGGCCCAGCAGAAGCCGAGATAATTGAATTTGTTTAAAGAAATTATAAACAAATGCGATTCCTGCCACTCCCTGTGCAGATACATCAATCACCAGAGGACATAAATTAAAGCTAGAAGTGGAAGCTACCACATACGACTGGTACGAACAATATTCCACGCGTGGTTTAATTGTTATAAACAATTAAATAATTTAAATTGTTATTACGGCCAAGTGTATATAGTTACAGCAACGTGGTATTTTTTCTCGTGTAGCTTGTTCCTTTCCCTTTCATTTGACACCCCATTTATTAAAAAACAAACACCAGGAGACGGGATAACAATTTTTTAAATTTTGTCGGTAACGAAATGTCGATAACCGGGCATGTGGCGCCATCTCGCGTTGTCGGCATTTTTCGCACTTTTGCGCACCGCCAAAACCGAAATCCTGGATTACATCGTTAATTTAAACAAATGCCATTTTCTCGGCTTCTAGTGAGTATTTTTTACCCGCGCTTGTCTTAAATCAAAGCTACTAACATTAGCTATCTGCCCCCACAGTTGCAACAATATGACACTTGCGGTTTAAAAGTTATTAACAATTGAAAATTCGCTAAAACTGCACTCAGGGTCACTGCAATTATCTCGGCTTCTGGAGGCGCCAGATTAATGATCGATAGCGTAAAACGAAGGTAATGAATGCCGCTACACGGCAATAATCGAATTATAAATGTTGCTGGCGTGGTTCGGTTTTTATAAACAATTTAAATCTTCGGGTAAGAATTGCACCGTACCTGTAGCCGATGGTCATTCTAACAGGGAAGCAAATTGTTCCTTGAACCGAAATCTTCAATTTGAGATATCGTTGATTAAAATCGGCCCAGCAGAAGCCGAGATAATTGAATTTGTTTAAAGAAATTATAAACAAATGCGATTCCTGCCACTCCCTGTGCAGATACATCAATCACCAGAGGACATAAATTAAAGCTAGAAGTGGAAGCTACCACATACGACTGGTACGAACAATATTCCACGCGTGGTTTAATTGTTATAAACAATTAAATAATTTAAATTGTTATTACGGCCAAGTGTATATAGTTACAGCAACGTGGTATTTTTTCTCGTGTAGCTTGTTCCTTTCCCTTTCATTTGACACCCCATTTATTAAAAAACAAACACCAGGAGACGGGATAACAATTTTTTAAATTTTGTCGGTAACGAAATGTCGATAACCGGGCATGTGGCGCCATCTCGCGTTGTCGGCATTTTTCGCACTTTTGCGCACCGCCAAAACCGAAATCCTGGATTACATCGTTAATTTAAACAAATGCCATTTTCTCGGCTTCTAGTGAGTATTTTTTACCCGCGCTTGTCTTAAATCAAAGCTACTAACATTACCTATCTGCCCCCACAGTTGCAACAATATGACACTTGCGGTTTAAAAGTTATTAACAATTGAAAATTCGCTAAAACTGCACTCAGGGTCACTGCAATTATCTCGGCTTCTGGAGGCGCCAGATTAATGATCGATAGCGTAAAACGAAGGTAATGAATGCCGCTACACGGCAATAATCGAATTATAGATGTAGCTTGCGCGCTTCGGGTTTTATAAACAATTTAAATCTTCGGGTAAGAATTGCACCGTACCTGTAGCCGATGGTCATTCCGACAGGGAAGCAACTTGTTCCTTGAACCGAAAGCTTCAATTTGAGATATCGTTGATTAAAATCGGCCCAGCAGAAGCCGAGATAATTGAATTTGTTTAAAGAAATTGTAAACAAATGCGATTACTGCCACTCCCTGTGCAGATACATCAATCACCAGAGGACATAAATTAAAGCTAGAAGTGGAAGCTACCACATACGACTGGTACGAACAATATTCCACGCGTGGTTTAATTGTTATAAACAATTAAATAATTTAAATTGTTATTACGGCCAAGTGTATATAGTTACAGCAACGTGGTATTTTTTCTCGTGTAGCTTGTTCCTTTCCCTTTCATTTGACACCCCATTTATTAAAAAACAACCACCAGGAGACGGGATAACAATTTTTTAAATTTTGTCGGTAACGAAATGTCGATAACCGGGCATGTGGCGCCATCTCGCGTTGTCGGCATTTTTCGCACTTTTGCGCACCGCCAAAACCGAAATCCTGGATTACATCGTTAATTTAAACAAATGCCATTTTCTCGGCTTCTAGTGAGTATTTTTTACCCGCGCTTGTCTTAAATCAAAGCTACTAACATTACCTATCTGCCCCCACAGTTGCAACAATATGACACTTGCGGTTTAAAAGTTATTAACAATTGAAAATTCGCTAAAACTGCACTCAGGGTCACTGCAATTATCTCGGCTTCTGGAGGCGCTAGATTAATGATCGATAGCGTAAAACGAAGGTAATGAATGCCGCTACACGGCAATACTCGAATTATAAATGTTGCTGGCGTGGTTCGGTTTTTATAAACAATTTAAATCTTCGGGTAAGAATTGCACTGTACCTGTTGCCGATGGTCATTCTAACAGGGAAGCAAATTGTTCCTTGAACCGAAAGCTTCAATTTGAGATATCGTTGATTAAAATCGGCCCAGCAGAAGCCGAGATAATTGAATTTGTTTAAAGAAATTATAAACAAATGCGATTCCTGCCACTCCCTGTGCAGATACATCAATCACCAGAGGACATAAATTAAAGCTAGAAGTGTAAGCTACCACATACGACTGGTACGAACAATATTCCACGCGTGGTTTAATTGTTATAAACAATTAAATAATTTAAATTGTTATTACGGCCAAGTGTATATAGTTACAGCAACGTGGTATTTTTTCTCGTGTAGCTTGTTCCTTTCCCTTTCATTTGACACCCCATTTATTAAAAAACAACCACCAGGAGACGGGATAACAATTTTTTAAATTTTGTCGGTAACGAAATGTCGATAACCGGGCATGTGGCGCCATCTCGCGTTGTCGGCATTTTTCGCACTTTTGCGCACCGCCAAAACCGAAATCCTGGATTACATCGTTAATTTAAACAAATGCCATTTTCTCGGCTTCTAGTGAGTATTTTTTACCCGCGCTTGTCTTAAATCAAAGCTACTAACATTACCTATCTGCCCCCACAGTTGCAACAATATGACACTTGCGGTTTAAAAGTTATTAACAATTGAAAATTCGCTAAAACTGCACTCAGGGTCACTGCAATTATCTCGGCTTCTGGAGGCGCTAGATTAATGATCGATAGCGTAAAACGAAGGTAATGAATGCCGCTACACGGCAATACTCGAATTATAAATGTTGCTGGCGTGGTTCGGTTTTTATAAACAATTTAAATCTTCGGGTAAGAATTGCACCGTACCTGTAGCCGATGGTCATTCTAACAGGGAAGCAAATTGTTCCTTGAACCGAAAGCTTCAATTTGAGATATCGTTGATTAAAATCGGCCCAGCAGAAGCCGAGATAATTGAATTTGTTTAAAGAAATTATAAACAAATGCGATTCCTGCCACTCCCTGTGCAGATACATCAATCACCAGAGGACATAAGTTAAAGCTAGAAGTGTAAGCTACCACATACGACTGGTACGAACAATATTCCACGCGTGGTTTAATTGTTATAAACAATTAAATAATTTAAATTGTTATTACGGCCAAGTGTATATAGTTACAGCAACGTGGTATTTTTTCTCGTGTAGCTTGTTCCTTTCCCTTTCATTTGACACCCCATTTATTAAAAAACAACCACCAGGAGAAGGGATAACAATTTTTTAAATTTTGTCGGTAACGAAGTGTCGATAACCGGGCATGTGGCGCCATCTCGCGTTGTCGGCATTTTTCGCACTTTTGCGCACCGCCAAAACCGAAATCTTGGATTACATCGTTAATTTAAACAAATGCCATTTTCTCGGCTTCTAGTGAGTATTTTTTACCCGCGCTTGTCTTAAATCAAAGCTACTAACATTACCTATCTGCCCCCACAGTTGCAACAATATGACACTTGCGGTTTAAAAGTTATTAACAATTGAAAATTCGCTAAAACTGCACTCAGGGTCACTGCAATTATCTCGGCTTCTGGAGGCGCTAGATTAATGATCGATAGCGTAAAACGAAGGTAATGAATGCCGCTACACGGCAATAATCGAATTATAAATGTTGCTGGCGTGGTTCGGTTTTTATAAACAATTTAAATCTTCGGGTAAGAATTGCACCGTACCTGTAGCCGATGGTCATTCTAACAGGGAAGCAAATTGTTCCTTGAACCGAAAGCTTCAATTTGAGATATCGTTGATTAAAATCGGCCCAGCAGAAGCCGAGATAATTGAATTTGTTTAAAGAAATTATAAACAAATGCGATTCCTGCCACTCCCTGTGCAGATACATCAATCACCAGAGGACATAAATTAAAGCTAGAAGTGTAAGCTACCACATACGACTGGTACGAACAATATTCCACGCGTGGTTTAATTGTTATAAACAATTAAATAATTTAAATTGTTATTACGGCCAAGTGTATATAGTTACAGCAACGTGGTATTTTTTCTCGTGTAGCTTGTTCCTTTCCCTTTCATTTGACACCCCATTTATTAAAAAACAACCACCAGGAGAAGGGATAACAATTTTTTAAATTTTGTCGGTAACGAAGTGTCGATAACCGGGCATGTGGCGCCATCTCGCGTTGTCGGCATTTTTCGCACTTTTGCGCACCGCCAAAACCGAAATCCTGGATTACATCGTTAATTTAAACAAATGCCATTTTCTCGGCTTCTAGTGAGTATTTTTTACCCGCGCTTGTCTTAAATCAAAGCTACTAACATTACCTATCTGCCCCCACAGTTGCAACAATATGACACTTGCGGTTTAAAAGTTATTAACAATTGAAAATTCGCTAAAACTGCACTCAGGGTCACTGCAATTATCTCGGCTTCTGGAGGCGCTAGATTAATGATCGATAGCGTAAAACGAAGGTAATGAATGCCGCTACACGGCAATACTCGAATTATAAATGTTGCTGGCGTGGTTCGGTTTTTATAAACAATTTAAATCTTCGGGTAAGAATTGCACTGTACCTGTTGCCGATGGTCATTCTAACAGGGAAGCAAATTGTTCCTTGAACCGAAAGCTTCAATTTGAGATATCGTTGATTAAAATCGGCCCAGCAGAAGCCGAGATAATTGAATTTGTTTAAAGAAATTATAAACAAATGCGATTCCTGCCACTCCCTGTGCAGATACATCAATCACCAGAGGACATAAATTAAAGCTAGAAGTGTAAGCTACCACATACGACTGGTACGAACAATATTCCACGCGTGGTTTAATTGTTATAAACAATTAAATAATTTAAATTGTTATTACGGCCAAGTGTATATAGTTACAGCAACGTGGTATTTTTTCTCGTGTAGCTTGTTCCTTTCCCTTTCATTTGACACCCCATTTATTAAAAAACAACCACCAGGAGACGGGATAACAATTTTTTAAATTTTGTCGGTAACGAAATGTCGATAACCGGGCATGTGGCGCCATCTCGCGTTGTCGGCATTTTTCGCACTTTTGCGCACCGCCAAAACCGAAATCCTGGATTACATCGTTAATTTAAACAAATGCCATTTTCTCGGCTTCTAGTGAGTATTTTTTACCCGCGCTTGTCTTAAATCAAAGCTACTAACATTACCTATCTGCCCCCACAGTTGCAACAATATGACACTTGCGGTTTAAAAGTTATTAACAATTGAAAATTCGCTAAAACTGCACTCAGGGTCACTGCAATTATCTCGGCTTCTGGAGGCGCTAGATTAATGATCGATAGCGTAAAACGAAGGTAATGAATGCCGCTACACGGCAATACTCGAATTATAAATGTTGCTGGCGTGGTTCGGTTTTTATAAACAATTTAAATCTTCGGGTAAGAATTGCACCGTACCTGTAGCCGATGGTCATTCTAACAGGGAAGCAAATTGTTCCTTGAACCGAAAGCTTCAATTTGAGATATCGTTGATTAAAATCGGCCCAGCAGAAGCCGAGATAATTGAATTTGTTTAAAGAAATTATAAACAAATGCGATTCCTGCCACTCCCTGTGCAGATACATCAATCACCAGAGGACATAAATTAAAGCTAGAAGTGTAAGCTACCACATACGACTGGTACGAACAATATTCCACGCGTGGTTTAATTGTTATAAACAATTAAATAATTTAAATTGTTATTACGGCCAAGTGTATATAGTTACAGCAACGTGGTATTTTTTCTCGTGTAGCTTGTTCCTTTCCCTTTCATTTGACACCCCATTTATTAAAAAACAACCACCAGGAGAAGGGATAACAATTTTTTAAATTTTGTCGGTAACGAAGTGTCGATAACCGGGCATGTGGCGCCATCTCGCGTTGTCGGCATTTTTCGCACTTTTGCGCACCGCCAAAACCGAAATCCTGGATTACATCGTTAATTTAAACAAATGCCATTTTCTCGGCTTCTAGTGAGTATTTTTTACCCGCGCTTGTCTTAAATCAAAGCTACTAACATTACCTATCTGCCCCCACAGTTGCAACAATATGACACTTGCGGTTTAAAAGTTATTAACAATTGAAAATTCGCTAAAACTGCACTCAGGGTCACTGCAATTATCTCGGCTTCTGGAGGCGCTAGATTAATGATCGATAGCGTAAAACGAAGGTAATGAATGCCGCTACACGGCAATACTCGAATTATAAATGTTGCTGGCGTGGTTCGGTTTTTATAAACAATTTAAATCTTCGGGTAAGAATTGCACTGTACCTGTTGCCGATGGTCATTCTAACAGGGAAGCAAATTGTTCCTTGAACCGAAAGCTTCAATTTGAGATATCGTTGATTAAAATCGGCCCAGCAGAAGCCGAGATAATTGAATTTGTTTAAAGAAATTATAAACAAATGCGATTCCTGCCACTCCCTGTGCAGATACATCAATCACCAGAGGACATAAATTAAAGCTAGAAGTGTAAGCTACCACATACGACTGGTACGAACAATATTCCACGCGTGGTTTAATTGTTATAAACAATTAAATAATTTAAATTGTTATTACGGCCAAGTGTATATAGTTACAGCAACGTGGTATTTTTTCTCGTGTAGCTTGTTCCTTTCCCTTTCATTTGACACCCCATTTATTAAAAAACAACCACCAGGAGACGGGATAACAATTTTTTAAATTTTGTCGGTAACGAAATGTCGATAACCGGGCATGTGGCGCCATCTCGCGTTGTCGGCATTTTTCGCACTTTTGCGCACCGCCAAAACCGAAATCCTGGATTACATCGTTAATTTAAACAAATGCCATTTTCTCGGCTTCTAGTGAGTATTTTTTACCCGCGCTTGTCTTAAATCAAAGCTACTAACATTACCTATCTGCCCCCACAGTTGCAACAATATGACACTTGCGGTTTAAAAGTTATTAACAATTGAAAATTCGCTAAAACTGCACTCAGGGTCACTGCAATTATCTCGGCTTCTGGAGGCGCTAGATTAATGATCGATAGCGTAAAACGAAGGTAATGAATGCCGCTACACGGCAATACTCGAATTATAAATGTTGCTGGCGTGGTTCGGTTTTTATAAACAATTTAAATCTTCGGGTAAGAATTGCACCGTACCTGTAGCCGATGGTCATTCTAACAGGGAAGCAAATTGTTCCTTGAACCGAAAGCTTCAATTTGAGATATCGTTGATTAAAATCGGCCCAGCAGAAGCCGAGATAATTGAATTTGTTTAAAGAAATTATAAACAAATGCGATTCCTGCCACTCCCTGTGCAGATACATCAATCACCAGAGGACATAAGTTAAAGCTAGAAGTGTAAGCTACCACATACGACTGGTACGAACAATATTCCACGCGTGGTTTAATTGTTATAAACAATTAAATAATTTAAATTGTTATTACGGCCAAGTGTATATAGTTACAGCAACGTGGTATTTTTTCTCGTGTAGCTTGTTCCTTTCCCTTTCATTTGACACCCCATTTATTAAAAAACAACCACCAGGAGAAGGGATAACAATTTTTTAAATTTTGTCGGTAACGAAGTGTCGATAACCGGGCATGTGGCGCCATCTCGCGTTGTCGGCATTTTTCGCACTTTTGCGCACCGCCAAAACCGAAATCTTGGATTACATCGTTAATTTAAACAAATGCCATTTTCTCGGCTTCTAGTGAGTATTTTTTACCCGCGCTTGTCTTAAATCAAAGCTACTAACATTACCTATCTGCCCCCACAGTTGCAACAATATGACACTTGCGGTTTAAAAGTTATTAACAATTGAAAATTCGCTAAAACTGCACTCAGGGTCACTGCAATTATCTCGGCTTCTGGAGGCGCTAGATTAATGATCGATAGCGTAAAACGAAGGTAATGAATGCCGCTACACGGCAATAATCGAATTATAAATGTTGCTGGCGTGGTTCGGTTTTTATAAACAATTTAAATCTTCGGGTAAGAATTGCACCGTACCTGTAGCCGATGGTCATTCTAACAGGGAAGCAAATTGTTCCTTGAACCGAAAGCTTCAATTTGAGATATCGTTGATTAAAATCGGCCCAGCAGAAGCCGAGATAATTGAATTTGTTTAAAGAAATTATAAACAAATGCGATTCCTGCCACTCCCTGTGCAGATACATCAATCACCAGAGGACATAAATTAAAGCTAGAAGTGTAAGCTACCACATACGACTGGTACGAACAATATTCCACGCGTGGTTTAATTGTTATAAACAATTAAATAATTTAAATTGTTATTACGGCCAAGTGTATATAGTTACAGCAACGTGGTATTTTTTCTCGTGTAGCTTGTTCCTTTCCCTTTCATTTGACACCCCATTTATTAAAAAACAACCACCAGGAGAAGGGATAACAATTTTTTAAATTTTGTCGGTAACGAAGTGTCGATAACCGGGCATGTGGCGCCATCTCGCGTTGTCGGCATTTTTCGCACTTTTGCGCACCGCCAAAACCGAAATCTTGGATTACATCGTTAATTTAAACAAATGCCATTTTCTCGGCTTCTAGTGAGTATTTTTTACCCGCGCTTGTCTTAAATCAAAGCTACTAACATTAGCTATCTGCCCCCACAGTTGCAACAATATGACATTTGCGGTTTAAAAGTTATTAACAATTGAAAATTCGCTAAAACTGCACTCAGGGTCACTGCAATTATCTCGGCTTCTGGAGGCGCTAGATTAATGATCGATAGCGTAAAACGAAGGTAATGAATGCCGCTACACGGCAATAATCGAATTATAAATGTTGCTGGCGTGGTTCGGTTTTTATAAACAATTTAAATCTTCGGGTAAGAATTGCACCGTACCTGTAGCCGATGGTCATTCTAACAGGGAAGCAAATTGTTCCTTGAACCGAAAGCTTCAATTTGAGATATCGTTGATTAAAATCGGCCCAGCAGAAGCCGAGATAATTGAATTTGTTTAAAGAAATTATAAACAAATGCGATTCCTGCCACTCCCTGTGCAGATACATCAATCACCAGAGGACATAAATTAAAGCTAGAAGTGTAAGCTACCACATACGACTGGTACGAACAATATTCCACGCGTGGTTTAATTGTTATAAACAATTAAATAATTTAAATTGTTATTACGGCTAACTGCATCTATTTACAGCAACGCGGTATATTTTCACGTCTATTTTATTCGTTACCCTTTTATTTGAAACCGCATCGATTAATAAACCACCTGCATGAGCCGAGATAATTGCAGTGACGCTGAGTGCAGTTTTACCGAATTTTCAATTGTTAATAACTTTTAAACCACAAATGTCATATTGTTGCAACTGTGGGGGCAGATAGCTAATGTTAGTAGCTTTGATTTAAGACAAGCGCGGGTAAAAAATACTCACTAGAAGCCGAGAAAATGGCATTTGTTTAAATTAACGATGTAATCCAGGATTTCGGTTTTGGCGGTGCGCAAAAGTGCGAAAAATGCCGACAACGCGAGATGGCGCCACATGCTCGGTTATCGACATTTCGTTACCGACAAAATTTAAAAAATTGTTATCTCGTCTCCTGGTGGTTGTTTTTTAATAAATGGGGTGTCAAATGAAAGGGAAAGGAATAAGCTACACGAGAAAAAATACCACGTGGCTCTAACTATATGCACTTGGCCGTAATAACAATTTCAATTATTTAATTGTTTATAACAATTAAACCACGCGTGGAATAATGTTTGTACCAGTTGTATATGGTAGCTTACACTTCTAACTTTAATTTATGTCCTCTGGTGATTGATGTATCTGCACAGGGAGTGGCAGTAATCGCATTTGTTTATAATTTCTTTAAACAAATTCAATTATCTCGGCTTCTGCTGGGCCGATTTTAATCAACGATAACTCAAATTGAAGCTTTCGGTTCAAGGAACCATTTGCTTCCCTGTTAGAATGACCATCGGCTACAGGTACGGTGCAATTCTTACCCGAAGATTTAAATTGTTTATAAAACCCGAACCGCGCAAGCAACATTTATAATTCGATTATTGCCGTGTAGCGGCATTCATTACCTTCGTTTTACGCTATCGATCATTAATCTAGCGCCTCCAGAAGCCGAGATAATTGCAGTGACCCTGAGTGCAGTTTTACCGAATTTTCAATTGTTAATAACTTTTAAACCGCAAATGTCATATTGTTGCAACTGTGGGGGCAGATAGCTAATGTTAGTAGCTTTGATTTAAGACAAGCGCGGGTAAAAAATACTCACTAGAAGCCGAGAAAATGGCATTTGTTTAAATTAACGATGTAATCCAGGATTTCGGTTTTGGCGGTGCGCAAAAGTGCGAAAAATGCCGACAACGCGAGATGGCGCCACATGCTCGGTTATCGACATTTCTTTACCGACAAAATTTAAAAAATTGTTATCTCGTCTCCTGGTGGTTGTTTTTTAATAAATGGGGTGTCAAATGAAAGGAAAAGGAATAAGCTACACGAGAAAAAATACCACGTGGCTCTAACTATATGCACTTGGCCGTAATAACAATTTCAATTATTTAATTGTTTATAACAATTAAACCACGCGTGGAATAATGTTTGTACCAGTTGTATATGGTAGCTTACACTTCTAGCTTTAATTTATGTCCTCTGGTGATTGATGTATCTGCACAGGGAGTGGCAGTAATCGCATTTGTTTATAATTTCTTTAAACAAATTCAATTATCTCGGCTTCTGCTGGGCCGATTTTAATCAACGATATCTCAAATTGAAGCTTTCGGTTCAAGGAACCATTTGCTTCCCTGTTAGAATGACCATCGGCTACAGGTACGGTGCAATTCTTACCCGAAGATTTAAATTGTTTATAAAACCCGAACCGCGCAAGCAACATTTATAATTCGATTATTGCCGTGTAGCGGCATTCATTACCTTCGTTTTACGCTATCGATCATTAATCTAGCGCCTCCAGAAGCCGAGATAATTGCAGTGACCCTGAGTGCAGTTTTACCGAATTTTCAATTGTTAATAACTTTTAAACCGCAAATGTCATATTGTTGCAACTGTGGGGGCAGATAGCTAATGTTAGTAGCTTTGATTTAAGACAAGCGCGGGTAAAAAATACTCACTAGAAGCCGAGAAAATGGCATTTGTTTAAATTAACGATGTAATCCAGGATTTCGGTTTTGGCGGTGCGCAAAAGTGCGAAAAATGCCGACAACGCGAGATGGCGCCACATGCTCGGTTATCGACATTTCGTTACCGACAAAATTTAAAAAATTGTTATCTCGTCTCCTGGTGGTTGTTTTTTAATAAATGGGGTGTCAAATGAAAGGGAAAGGAATAAGCTACACGAGAAAAAATACCACGTGGCTCTAACTATATGCACTTGGTCGTAATAACAATTTTAATCGTTTAATTGTTTATAACAAATGAACTTCACATGGAATAATGTCCATACCTATTGGAGATGGTAGCTGATACTTCTAACTTTAATTTATGTCGTTTGAGCATTGATGTAACTGGCCTGCAAATCGATATAATGGCATTATTATTTCTTCAAACAAATATTATTTCTTTAAACAAAGTCAATTATCTCGCGTTCTACGGGGCCCATTTTAATCAACAACGTCTTAAATTAAAAGTTTCGATTCAAGGAGATTTCAAATGAACCTCTCTTTCTCTTATGCTTCTTTTTTGGCCGTCCCTTCTTCCTTTTTCCTCTGTATATCCCTTAACAATCTTTCTTTCTTCTGTTACGTACTTACTAATATATTTTATGTGTGCGCAGGTTTCGGAGGCAAGGTGACGAAGAACATTGGCCGGCCCTTCTCATTGTGCATAAGAGCAAGAAACAAGATGGACGAAGAAGGACGAACTTTTGCCAAGTACTTTAGTTATCCTTTATTTATAGTGAATTAATAAAGCTTGTATAAACTGTATAAATTTTTAGTATAATTTTTATCTTATTTGTGTCTAGTGTACATTTTATATTATGTAAATGTTATTCTAAAATTTATAAAGAACTAGTTGTATGATTTATTGTAAATAGATATAAAAGAATAGTTCGTAAGTATTAGCTTGTAAATTTGAATTGCAACATTTTTGCAACTTGTTCCTTCACTGATTAGATTAAACAAATTTTCAATGAAAAGAATTCAAGTGCTCTTTTCCTTTTCACACGTTACCAATCCTTGAAAGAACCTAATTCCGGTTCCTTATACAAGAAGTACCATGGACGAACTTTAAAAGCAAAGTCCTGAAGCGAGAAACTTGTCAAAATGGTCCTATACGTTACTAAAGTTCGGAACAAGCGCAGAAAATTGAGCGGTCAGAAATTCCTGGAATACGACGTCATTTCTCAGAACTGCTGCTATCGAAGACTTCCTCGCACATCATATTCTCTTAATACAAATTCACGATTTCCAGCAGAAATTTGCAAGTGCTGAAAATCGTGGATTTCTATCAGGAAAATATGATATGCAAGGAGGAATTCGATAGCAACAAATCTTGGAAATGACGTCCCGTTCCAGGAATTTCCGAGCGCGTAAATTTCCGACGTTCTGGCAAAAATATCTCGCTGAAAATAATGAATTTGTATTAGAAGAATATGATATGCGAGGAGGTATAAATAAATGTCAACAATTGAGCAACTTATTTCACATTTATTACATTTAGTAGAACATGTAGTAATAATACAAGTAATATTAAGAATTATATAGGATCTACCGAATGAACTGAATATAAACTAAAATATATAATAGATATATATATAACAATTAATTACATAATTACTCTAAATTAATCTTATGCGCTACTAGTTACAAAGTAGAATTTTAAACCACTTCGCTATAATTAAAGAATAACTAAAATATGTGACAAAACCTCCTCTATCTTCTTTCTGGCCTTTATGCGCAATGTGAAGTGCCGGTCAATGCTGATTCTTCGTCACTTTGCCTTTGAAACCTGCACACACACAACAAATACATTTGTAAGTATGTAACAGAAGAGAGAAAGATAGTTTAGCATTTTCGCAGTTTTGCACACCGCCAAAACCGAATTTTTGGATTACTTCGTTAATTTAAACAATTGCTCTTTTCTCGGCTTCCAGTGCGTATATTTTAACCGGACTTGTCTTAAATTAAAGCTACGAACCATAGCTATCTTCTCTAACAGTAGCAACAATATCGCACTTGTGGTTTAAAAGTTATCAACAATTGAAGAATTGGAAAATATTCACCGGGATTCACTGCACTTATCTCGGAAGTGCTATCTTCTGGACGTGCTGGCTTAATGGGGGGCGATAGATATGGTTCGTAGCTTTAATTTAAAACAAGTCCGGTTTAAATATACGCACTGGAAGCCGAGAAAAGAGCAATTGTTTAAATTAACGATGTAAACCAAAAATTCAGTTTTGGGGATGCGCAAAACTGCGAATGTGCCCCCAAAAACGAGAGGGCGCCACATGGACTTTTTGTCGGTATTAAAATTAACAGAAATTAAAAAATTCATTTCGTGGCTCCTGGTCATTGGTTTTGAATCTATGAGGTTTCAAATGATGATGAGGGCAAAAAATTAGGTACAGTATTGTCTCGACTAATGCGAAAGGCTCGGGGGTTCGCTTCGTTCGCATACAGACATCATTGATTGAAATTTGCCGACAGCGTCGAACGTAGAAAAGGACAGCGAGTAAAGATAAGGAACCGAGCAGCCACGATCATTGCCTATTTTTTTCCGCGGTCGAAACTTATTACCGTTAATTAAGCCACTAAATATACTCCAAATTATAACGTGTTTGGTATCATTTTAATCAGAAAAATGTCAGCTATAATGTGTCAAAATTTCATAAGAAAAGGATGAGGAATATCAAAGTTGCATCCTTCAATTAGTATTGGCTCACCGATATACCCGAACCCGGATCACGTTACACCGATTGCCGAGCGAACTTCGGACCCCTCGAAGGGAATACCCCCCAGTGGTGGGGATAAACTCTTCGCTTCAGTCGCATACATGTTTTTCGCTTCGGTCGAGACAATACTGTACTCAGTAAAAATATCCCGTTCCTGTAACTATTTCCGGTTGGCCGTAATACGAACACTTGTTGTAATGTGTTTTTTTATTAACATGGTCACTGCGGGATCGATATACACATATGTATCGAGCGGAACTTTTGATGTTCTGCAGGCGACCAGTTAATGCCTTTCATTGCGGCAAAGAAGATGAGCATATCTCAAAAGTTATTTAATTTCAATATCTACGATAGAGAGCGTCAACATCGGTTTCTATAGTCTCTTGGTGAAGTTGTGAGGGTCATGGAAATTGAGATGGGGCTCTCGAGCTCCGCAAAGCAGGGGACATGATATTACATTCGATCATAGGTCTATTCTACACCTCGTCTGTGCTTGCACGAAATTGGTTACAAATTTCTTAGACATCGAAATGACAAAACTTTAAGCAGGATATGCGTTCAAATGGAAAGGAGTTCGGAGCTTCGCGATGCGAGAAAAAGGAGCATCCTGTACATTTACTTTTCGTAAAAACATCCGCGACATCTAGAATACGATTCTGAATTCACACGGTATAACCGCCATGACAGCTGATGCTTTCTGTATCGCTTGACGTTTAGTCGGAACATGTCATTTTGTACATTTAATTTCAACAAATGGCAGACTTCTTTTTCGGTTTTGATACGGCGCTTGCAGTAAGTAAGCTTATTCCTATCGCGAATGATACATTTGATTTTGAACTTTGCTTCAAGAAGATAGAAAACAGCACGACAAAAGTGGTGCAAGTTCGTACGCGATTTAGACCAACAGCCGCGTCGTGGGTTGATCCGAGTGGAAAAAATTAAAAAGCGTCGGCATGATCTCGCAATAACATATAACTATTCACCCCATACGAATCGGTGAAGATTATCGGGAGAATTACTGGTACATTGTATTCACTCGCGCTTCCCCAATGCGTATATTGTTTTTAAAATACGCAGTACGTACCGTTAGTTCCTCGGGTCGTCATGGAGGTACGTCGCATAACCTCTCCGATGTTTCTCCCTTCAAAGGTCATTAATACGGCGGCTACCCTCGCGTTTGTTATTGTTATTATTATTGATGATATAACAATTGTCATGATTGTTATTATTATTGATAATATAATAATTGTCGTTAATAATATTATGATTATTGTTGTTGTTGTTGTTGTGTTGTTATTATTACTATTGAAATTTTCATCAACGTCACCACTTTTAATTCCTCCTCTTCCATTTTGTTTCGTTTTAGTTTTAAGCTGGCCGATTCACATGCGTGTTGTTTCTTCAAAATTTGCCAATTCAGCCATCATCGAATAGTTCCCTGCCATTCGCGTTCCCCTATCATACCCAAATTTTTCTGCTTCCCGTACGAAAAATTTCTTTAGCTACCGCAACTGTTTAGTAATAGTAAGTTGTTGCTCCTCCCATATTTTTTCCTTATTTATTGTGTTTCTTGTTATTTGTACAGAATAGCAATTTAGAGGATGGTCTGGATTGTCCCTTTGAGGAAGATGATATCGTAGAGGAGGAAGAATACGACGCCCTGAACGATGAAACCTTTGGCTCCGAAGCCACCATCGGGGATTGGGAAAAGGACCACGAGAAGCTTGCAGAGATTACAGAATCCACGCGTCCCCATCATCAAAGTGCTTTGAGCAAAAAAGTATGCTTAATTATTATTGGACAAACTATGTTCGAACAATATTGTAACAGAAATTATAATGACGTCTCCTGTAATGAACTATGTTTATGTAATAAGGACAATTATTGCAGAATGGAATTAACGCAGATATCGAGGATAATTTATCCCACTTGGTGCTGGACGACAAGGAAGGTATCGTACCACGTCCCGGAGTGTGGGATAGCCCTTCCAACCTGTCACCGTCGAAACCACGACCACCGTTAGCTCTGCCGTCTGCATTAACGAACGTATGCACTGTCCAGGAATTAGAAAAAGGTTTAATCGCGAACAGGCCACCGCCGGGATTGACTAGACCTGTTCAGGTGCAACCACCGCAACAGCAAAAACCCGATGGCTCGCTTTTATTCCAGTCTCTCTCAGGTCCGCCGCGATTTCCTCCAGGCTTGGTCATTCCGCCTCCACATCCCGTTGTTTTACCGCCAAATATGAGATATCCACTCCCCCAATTTCTACAACTCCCTCGACTGTTACATAGTACGTACATTTACTTTACGTCACCGTGTCGTTATAATATGTATATTAATACAGGGCACGTGCGGGTACACGTGTGCAAGGGTTTTTCTTACGACGATAAACCAATTATTCTTACAGATCAAACCGGGAACGTACTAAGATATCCTGCAGCTGCACACCTAATGATGCCGCATACTACGCAAAGACAACCAATTCACGGATCATTCTGCAATAATTTTCCCGTAAGTTATGTAATGTTCTCTACCAAAAAAGTTGGTCCGTTTCTACATTTCGATTGAAATTTACGCTCTATTCGGAACAATCGTGTTCTTGTAGCAACCACCGCATTCGAATTTATGTCCGCCTCCGTTTCTGCGAGCGGACCACAGCGTGATGCCTCCTTTCGCTAGCAATCAGGCAAACCATCATCACCACCACCACCAACAACAACAGCAACAGCAGCAACAACAACAACAGCAGCAGCATCCTTTTTCGCATTCGGGAACTCAGTGGAACCAAAACAGGCCTTTCTATCATGGAGAGCAGCAAGTGAATCATCAACCGTTCTTCAAAAACAATCAGCACCATCGTAACCATGATCGAAATAATCTGCGGCACTACAATAATTATCAGCATCATCATCACTCTCACGGAATAAATGGGATAACAAATTTGGGAGAGTATGACGAATACGCCGGACTCATGAGCAGTCGGGAGAAGCAATGGTTAATTAACATCCAGTTACTGCAATTGAACACAAACGAGCCATACGTTGACGATTATTACTATACCGTTTTCTGCGATAAAAGAAACAAACAGAGTATAAGTCAGGAGCAAAAGGACAAGGAACAGCACAACAGTAACAATAATAATAGCTATCATAGAGATTCCAGGTGAATATCCTCTGCCGTCGCTTGTATTTTTCTTCACATCCTTCTGTTTTTTTGCAACATTTTTTTTACTGCTTTCTTTACTGCTACTTTCTTTCTTTTTCAGAGATCGGGATCAATCGCATCAAGTTCTATCGAGACCAAGGTATATACCGGCGCAGTTTGAAAATTCTTTAGGAAAGCTACAATTCGCTAGTGTAACCGCACCCCGCAAGGTTATCGATATGGATGTTGTACCAAACAGCGACCCTCAATTAGCTACGCAAATGCAGCAGAAAGATACGAAACGAACGAGGCAGTTGTTGCTTGGAATCGAGCGGGTATTATTATCTCCTATTTGTTTGTTTTGGATTGACACAACAGTGGACACAAGTGTTTCGTTTGTCTGATTAGAACAATATTATTTTCAGTTGTACATAATCCAATTGAAACTCGAAGATCTACACAATCCTTTGGCTTCGCTTAGCGAACAGCAGCAGAGCCAAGAATGTGAAAATGAGGTGAATAGCCTTAAGAAAACTAGCCCAGATTTAATAAGTACAATGTTGACGGGTTTTCTTCAATCTATACAAGACGACAAATTAGCAAGTATGCTAAGCATCCGAAAGGGAAAGGTAAGTGAACTGAATCAACTCTGCTTAGAAATGCAAAACTAGAAGTAAAAGGAGGAACGAAACTATATCTCGATCGTTGAACCGTTGCCTGCATCCCAGACGCTGTTGTTGAGGTTCTTGCCTTACTTGAATGTGACGGATCATCGTAATCATTTAGAAGAATTGTGGAACGCGATACTTCGTGGACTGGCTATAATAGGTCGCAGAGATTCGCAGCTGTTAATAAGTCTGCATACCGAATTTCTACGTTGGTTCAACATCGCACATGACTTCGATACAGTACTTCGACTGGCCCGGTCACTGTCCGACTCCACTGGCCAGCCAATCAAGAACAACAGTTTAGCTTTTGCTCTCACAAACGAGGTTTGTTCAATATATTTTTCTGATCATTATCGTCATTGTCCTCGCCGTCGTGGTCGTCAATATTATTCTAATTCTTGTTGTTGGTGGTGTTGTTGATGTTAATGATGATGTTACTACTTTCATTATCAACGACAACCTATCTGTTCAATCATTTCATTTTTCGCTTTTACTTTTACACCGGTTTCTACATTTGAACACTTTTCTGTTTAGTTTGGTGTATCAGTAATAGCCTCGATGTTTGAACAAGCAGAAAAGTTATATCCAGTGGATGATTCTGTATCTTCGGAATGGTCATCTTTCGTTGCAAACATCGTCGAAATAATTGGCGAAAACCCACCTTGCGTTGCACCTTGCCGACCGATTGCTGCGAATACGCTCAATCAGCATTTAAATCGACTATCTCCTTTGAAGTGCGGGAGGTATACAACTCTGGAACTTCTACTGACTGATGTTTAAGCCAACCCATCGCGATAGTCGAACGCTACTAAACATTTTCTGGCATTTCGTGGAAAATTGCTTTTTATTACGTCTAAAGAACGACAAATTATATTCAAGGAGAATCGCAGATATTTTAATACTGTTACATCGTTAAGGATGATCAAACGTTTCCTGCATATGATTATACATTTTAATGCGATCGATATTCGTGTTTGACATAGTGAACCTACGCCTTTTACTCTTAGCTTAAACATAACGGCAGTTCGTCGATTATACACATATGTCCGACTTATCGTGTCGAAAATAACACATTATGCTTGACATCGTATACAATGTTTACAACAAATATCTTCATTATTAATATTAATTCTTCATTATTATTATTATTATTACTATTATTATTATTATTATTATTATCATCGTCATAGTAAGTTGACTATGTAAAGCATGTATCGATCATATTTAATGCATACACCATTCTCCTTATGCCCTTTGTTCGTAGGTTTACCCTTCTATTCCATTGTTTTTGTACCATACATTTTTAGTTTCATCCAAATGATATTGCAGCGTGATTACAAGTATATCATTAAAGGCAAACCAACGTGATATCATTTCTTTCGCGGGTTATAGTATAATGTCTTGCGATCTCGAAGGTATGTATTATACTGATTGGACTCTGCTTGGACTTTATATCATTGACACTGATCGTTAGTCAAATCTATTGCATCCTTATTGGAATAGAGATGTAAACAAACATTTGCAAATGTATATCCATTTCTTTGTACTCGAAACATTTACCCCTTTTTTGTATTTCTTTTGCTTCACTGTTTTCCTTTCTTTCCTCGTCTTCTTTTATGTAGATACATACATACATATGTATATGTATGCATGTGTGTACTGTACGTACATTGTTTTTCCTGGCTGGAAGGAGAGAGAGGGAGGAAGACCAAGCATCATAGTTATGCTTTGCACTCGCGATACTCTATCAAATTGTCGGGAGAGTGTATCGGTAAATACGTTAAAAAATAGGGATCGTCGAGAAAGAAATGCGAACTGTTAATCTTATTTAAGTCTTCGAAGAATGAAAGGTGTCTTTTTGTTTGTTGGTTTTATAAAGTCAGTTGTTCGGCAGATCGTATAATTTACATAAAGTAATACTTAATGTAAACGCACGCAAAACACGTGAAATATATTATCGTTCATCCGTTGGCGTTACGTGTTCAAAAAGGCCGATGAAAGGCGTAGAAATTGTATAAGCTTTCATATGAGGGCCAACACTGTCGCAATGTTTTTATGTAGCAAGTAGCGTGCTGAACAATTGCATCCTGCATAAACGTAATACATAAAGGTTACAGAGATACGCGATTTGATCATGTCTGTTGTCTATACGAAAACTATTGACGACTGTTCGGTATGCGTGATTTTATGAATAATCTGTAAAAACGTCAAGTACAATTTTACGTACCTGTCTTCTTCCCGTAATAACAGAAAATAGTAGCGAGGATAATTGTGCCGATTAGCAACCGAAGCGTGGAAAGCAGTTAACAATATCTACGACTATATGGCCTTTTACTTACTTTTTATCGCAATGCACATTGAAAACATTCTATATACTTTTAGCTTGTACATAGGGCAACTCTGATGAACGAACGAATGTTTTTATGTATTTTGCGATCGGATGCGAAAGAAAAGAAATGTTTCACTTCTTTTGCATAAGAGTGCGTGATTTTTGGAAGGAAAGGAAGAAAAATAAATGCGGAGAAACTAGATGATAGTAAAGGAAAAGGGAGAAAACGAGGGAAGGAGGAGGAAAAATGATATTGGAGCTGAATCGAGTTATTTTCGAATAGCTATTGTGATTTCGAAAGCGGCGAATTAATAATTCGACAGTTGAAAATTACAGTTGGCGTATACATGTATCGTATAGAACATTGACAACGCTGTGACATCGTGTTATACCTCTGTTCAACGTTAACACTCTCCTTTTATAACGTAAAGCCGTAATTACAAGTTTGACGAGCTTCTTATTTCGTATTATAAAATATGTTTTATCGTATCTAAGCGAATCGTCTTTCAATTTTACAAGCCTCTATAATTTTCAATAGAAATTTCTTGAAATCTTTCATTTTTGTATTCGCTATTGTAATACGGTGTGACACAGGTGTGTAGCGTTAAACGCAAGACTTGCCGTTTACGTTGCGAACCTAAGCTAGCTGAAATTTCATAAGAAACTAAGTACACTTGTAAAATAACAATCGAACAATAGATAACCGAGTTAAAGTAAAAACTTTTCGACAGCTTACGCTCGGGTAAAAAGATATCTGTTGAGACTGTACAAATTTTTTAATCTTTGAAAGTAAACTGTATGATAAAGTTTAAGTATCGCATTATCCTTTGCATATAATGTCGTAAATTATGCATCTTTTGGTTCTTCTGGCCCGGAATATTTCACAAAAAGTACCGAATAGATAATTTAAAGGCACAAAATAGCCGTGTTACTAGCCCTGCATATATTTTCCGAAAAAACGGATGTATAAAGATAAAAAAATAAATGTAGTTTCATGTTGTACATACATATACATCCGTACATACAGATAGGTACATAAGTGGTGCTTTTCCAAAAAAACGACCACAGAAGAAAGTTTTTGTACATACATAATAGGTCTTTTTTGTTTTTTCTATAAGATTTTCATGTATTTCGCGAGTACGCGAGGAGGTGGGTAATTGCGCAGGGGCAGCACCGAAATAATACATACACGTAACGAAGTTCATACGGAAAATTAATCTTTCAAGAGGGAAAACATTCGCAACAGAAGTTGATAGTCTCGTATGATTTTGTACATAACTGTAGGCTAATATATGTACAGAGCTCGATGGAACCGTTTATCCATCGATTTCGATGGATGGAAAATATTCGAAACAAGTGCTCTAATAAATGTCTTGCATTGTGCACACCTGGTTACTAAATGCTACATTGGATACCGTTAGTGCGCGGACACTTATGGGTAATATATTTCGCGTCGCACGTGAAGAGCATCGCAACAAGTCCGACGAATGATGGTGATCGTAGCTAAACAGGGAACGGTCCCATATAGGGCAACGGTAAATAGCGTTAGAAAAATGTCTGCAATACCGACGCAGTTATTCGCGGTGATTGGTGACACACACGCTAGGTTCGTTTCAGGTTGGCGCTGTTGATCCCGCAACGTTTCTCGCGTGCCAGCCGTTGTGTTACATTATAAATATTCGTTCAACGAATATTCGATGCGACGGTTTCCTATCTTGAATAGTCATTCGGTATTAGCGTTTTCTAAACAATTATTTGTCGGTGTTGAAATGTAAATAACTCGACTCAATTCAACTTGATAATTCTTATTCTTAGGAGGTTGTTTCGTTCTGGCAGGTGTTTCGTTGTCATAACGGATGAAATGAATATTTTTCTTTGGAAAGGTCATTTCACGTCGCTCGAGGAATCGCAAGAACTCTTTGCTTGTCCTATGATAAACTGTTGAGCTGCGTGGGTCCGATCAATTTAGTACACAACTCACGAATGAATGCGGATAGTGTTAATACAACGGTTATCGGAAGGGCGTCTTGGTAAATAAAATTTCAATCGAAACCAAGTAAGTAAGAGATTGGTGAAATATGAAATCGTTTGTATTCGCGTGAGAAAAGAAGTAGTCCTTCTTTTCTGCTGATATCCAATATAGTGCGGCGATGGTTTTCGCTTGGACCCGAATAGTTTGCTACATTATTATTGCAACACGGTATAGTCGCATTAAATTTCACAAGGCTGAAATTCATGTTCCTCTGGTTTCATGTAAAATCATAGATTACTTTTGTTTTCAATCGTGTCAACGAATTTCATACGAACCGATAATAGAAGGACAGAGTATTGCAATGCCTACGTATTATCTATCTTCAGCGAGCCTGAACCTTTGAATGTTTGCACAGTGTTCTGTTTAAAGTTTCAAGATGTGTCGCTATTTGGAATACATTTGGACTAAAAGAGAAACTTTATCATAGAGAATGTAAGGTACCCAAGATTTTCGGTGACCGAGTACATAGGCTATTGTTAAAAGTTTAAGGAAAATCGAGTTGCATAGTTGCATGTAATTATACAATGTATTCTGTACTGTTTACAGGGGAGAAAAATGTACAGCGGAAGGTAACGTTTGGAGAAGATTAAAATATGGCCAATAGAAAAGACAGATCGTCTGCAGGTTTTGTAAGTATTTTGAAATGTTGCAATGCACGATGGAGTATGTAGTTGGTATGTTTTCGATTTCGCTCGGTTCATACCATTTCACGTTTTCCACTTTGTTGACCAATGTGGATAGTATTTGCCGTCGAACAGATAAATTACAATAAATTTAATGTTTCCGATTGGGAGGGTCAGTTGACGCAACAATGAGCTAGCATATGGTAATAAGTGTCGCAACGAATTCGAGTCCGCGACTCTGGTTCGAACGATCCGAACGAGTTGTAATTGTAATGGATGGATCGATATAGAGGCCCAGGTAGAATTCTATTATATATGCATATATGTAAATACAGACGTAAACATGTAGCGCCAAGTGGATGCTCATTAAACAACAGTTTTAGTTACCAGCGATACAGTATACGTATACGTACATTACGTTTCCTGTCGTATAGTTATCGGTTCCTTTGGGGGGGGGGGGGGGGGGGGGGGTAACGCGATAACCAGAGAAAACGTTGGTCTAAATGGGTTTCAACTTCTCGACGCAAGTATCAATTGGTGTACAGGGGGATTGGCTGGAAACACCGTAGGCTACATATTCCGTCTATGATCAAATCCGGCAATAGATCACGCTGCTTTACAAAAACCAAGCAAAAATGATGCGATTTCTTGTATATACATACATACGTAGAGTTCGAAAATAAAATGCTGTCCTATATGAGTCACGATGAATCGTTCAAGGTAATTTGTTTTACATATGGACGGAGACGACTGTATTCTCGAAAATTGAATGCACACCGTATAAAATATTAGGACAAGGTAACACGCAACCGAGCACACGACAGCGTGGCTCGTTGTACCTTGACATTATTTTGCACTGTCCTTCTTTTTCTTCTTCTTTTGCTATTTTTTTCTTGCTTTTGGTCCTTATCGTCGTTGGGCCCCTTCCCTTTTGCAACGAGCCTCCGAAGTTTCGAAGTGCTTGCAAATACTTTGGACGGTTTCGAAAGGCTTTGGGAGTCCAAAGCTTACAGTGCACGAGCACAGCGTTTCGAATCTTCTTCCTTTGCCGAAGATACGCGCAAAAGATTTCCCTCGGACGTTGAACGAGTGAACGTGGGAAATACGAGGCTACGAAAAGAAAGAAATACGTAGCGAAGGCGCGCGACTGTTGGCCGACGTGTAATTACATCATCGACCATTCGCCCAACTGATCTCATCCGTGCAGCGCAATCCCTCGCTTTTAACAACGGTGCCATCATTCTTCGTTCGATGACTTTTCGCCAAGTATTCTCGAGTCGTAGCAGTAGCGATCCCTCCTGTACTCGAAGGGCGCGTAAACCATGAAACAAATCCTGGTACCGTGCTCTCATTTGATCTTGACGAACCGAATGAACAGAGACATTGTTTTCGTAGAAATTTGTCGAAACCTTGAGCTATTCACGGCCGTGACGAGCACGTTCGAACGAGGACCGTGACGTACGAAATGTGGAACGCGAGTCACCGCGCTTCTACCGAGGGTTGCCGATCGTCGACCGACGACGAGTTTGCGCTGTAATCGTTCGCACCTCGTTTCTTAAGAGCAAAGTAAAACCGCGGGACCAACTTGGGGGTAGTCAGGAGTGGAAAGTTCGCCGAATAGATCGGGAATGAAAGGAAGAAGAAGGGAAATAGGAAATTCTCGAGAGCTGTAGATGTTCTAGTTAACGCGAAACAGTTCACCGGTCAGGTGGAAAAATCGCAAAGGCGATACGCGAGCAAACGTGGGCAGAGAAGCTATGAATACGCAGGCGTGTTCGCCGCTTCTCGTCTAGCCAACGCGATTCCGATCTTCCCTACTATCGGGTCCCGTACGATGCCGACGGTGATGCCGTTACTTCGGTCTCGCTTGCCGATTCAACCGGTAGTCGTGAAATTTTCGCTTTGCGACGCAAAAGCAATACGGCCCGCGACTCGTTCGGATGGCGTTTAAGGGTGGGGAGTCTAAGGTCGAGGTGCGCTGCGAAAATTCGTCACAGTTGGCGCGGTGAAGGCATCGTAGAAGCTTTTCCGGGGAAAGCAGCCTCGATGAATCGGGCGATCGTATCGCGTCGTCGTTATCGTTACGAATCAGAAGGTAGGCGCATCGTCGACCGTTGTTGCTTTAGCTGTCTCTACCAATGATTGCGGACTGGGTAAGCTTCCGCGTACCGAGCGTTCGATAAAACAGATCCGGCGTATCTCGCGCTGACAGGTGTTCTCCCAATTATCACTTGTTTCTAGCTGGACACATGGTTTGGTCGACCAAAAAAATCCGGTCGTGGAGGTGGGGTGAGAAGTGGCTCGGGGAACAACACGATACCCCGGCCGAATTCCGGCGATGATTTCAACGAAATCGAACAGCAGCGTTGCATCATCGAGAGAATGGACAATGAAACAGTGAACGACAAGTTCGAGGAGATGCTGGTTAGTAAACAGATAGGGTCGATTTTGATTGAGCAGGATAAGATCGTGCTATTGCCCTAACAGGCCAACATGAACTTGACCGAGGAGAAGAAGGAACCGCTGCGCCAACAGTCGGAGTCGAAGAAAAAGGAAATGCTGGTGCTACATTACAAGGGTAGCATACAGGAGAACAGGTCAAAGTTTGACAAACCAGCGGATTACATACAGTATTTGGCGCAGCCGGATTTGAGCGTGAACAAGATCTACAACTGTATCGAATCGTTGAGAATCGCGTTGACCAACAATCCTCTGAGCTGGGTCCAAGAGTTCGGGACGAAGGGTTTGAAACAGGTTTTAGCCACCCTCAACGAATGTTATCGGAAGTAAGTATTTTCGACGAAGAAGATGGTTGCGTCGCGTCATGGCATCGCTGCTCCTCGATATCGTTCGACTAACAATTTCTAACGCTCGTGTTGTTCTATTCCAGTGCCTTCATATATTACGATAGGTAATTGACGTAAAAATACTATATATTTGCTTGACTTTTATTAGCGGGCTAGCATTTTCTGCACCGTTCCTTTTTTTCGTTCAGTCAGTATCGAAGCGGTCGCTTACGATGCGCGCGTGTCCGCTCGGTTGCGATACTCCCGAAACTGAATATTCCAAGTTGACTTTGCCACCGAGATCGATTCGTTTCGGTGTATCATTATTATCGTCCACAGTCTCGTTTCGTAGACTTCCCGGTACCTGGCGTTGAACTTCGTGCCATCTACTTGCTCGTTAATTGCATGCCGATGCTCAGCGCTATAATGTCGGTTCGCTGCTAGTCGAAAATTAGGTGCCGCTCTAGAGCGGTCGGATGGAACGCGAGTTCGAGTTCGGGTTCGGTTTTCGATTCGACGCGTTTCTTTTCGAGTAGTTGGACAGCTTAACCGAGCTACGTATATTACGTTTCTTTCTTTCTTTCTTTCTTTCTTCCTTTATTCAATTCATTATTTATTCGTTAGTTTTAATTTTTGCACCGCGCGTTGCGAGTTTGTCGCAGCTAAATCAACACTCTTGTATCCTGTAACAGTGACAACCGATACGAGCGTATACAGTACGAATGCATCCGATGTTTGAAGGCCATTATGAATAACACCGTTGGCATAAAGGAGATGTTGGCCCATCACGAGGCGCTCACGATCGTAGCTAGGTCGTTGGAGCCGACCAAACCGTCCGTCATGTCCGAGGCTGTGAAGCTCCTTGGCGCCGTCTGCCTCATCTCGAGCGACAGTCACAAGAAAGTTTTGGACGCGATCACGATGAACGGAGAATTTAAGGGACGGGAGAGATTTTTGCCGATAGTGCAGGGCCTGATGAACAAAAAGAACGAGAACCTAAGGGTACGTCCTGGTCCCGTTCGCCTCTTCCTCGTCCTCGCCCCAGCCCCCGTTTTCCGACGCCTACCCTGTTATGCTGTTTGCCTCAAATAAAACGCGCATTATTACGCGCTGCTACGACAGGTGGAGTGCCTTCAATTGATCAATTCTATCATCTCCTCGGCCGAGGAGCTGGATTTCCGATTGCATCTGCGGAACGAAATCATGCGGGTCGGCCTGGCCGATATTTTGGAGTCGCTTGAACGGGACGAATCCGAGGATTTAGCCAGACATTTAAAGATCTTCAACGACCACAAAGAGGAGGATTACGAAGAGTTTGTACAAAGATTCGACCATGTCCGATTAGAATTGGACGACGTGAACGACTGCTTCGAGGTGATTAAGAATATGGTGATGGAAACGTCCGCGGAGCCGTATTTTCTATCGATACTTCAGCATCTTTTATTCGTCAGGGACGATGCTTTAGTGAGGTAGGAAAAATCCCTTTGATGTCCGAATAAATGGAGAAAGTGGTGAAGGAGGGAGGGAGGGAGGGAGGGAGGGAGGGAGGAAGACAGACAGACAGAGAGAGACCCTTTTCGTATTACTGACCCATCATTTTTTTTTCTCGGCAGGCCGGCCTACTATAAATTGATCGAGGAGTGCGTGTCGCAAATAGTGCTGCACCGTTCAGGCTGTGATCCAGATTTTAGCGCGACCAAGCGCTTTCAAATCGACGTGCAACCATTGATAGACACGTTAGTCGAGAAGTCTCGAGTGGAGGAAGAGAGGCAGCTGGTCGAGGTATCGCAAAAGTTGGAGGAGGCCATAGCCAGCAAGCAGGAAGCCGAGGCGAAGCTTCAGCACGCGGAAAATAAGATCAGGGAGCTGGAGCAAGGGGGAGGCAAATCGAGCGGTGTCGGTAACATGGTAGGCCTCTCTCTCTCTCTCTCTGTCTCTCTATCCCCGTTCCATTGTTCTTCTCTTCTGGCGGTTTTCGTCCGATTTCGGTGGACTATAGTTGTATCGGTATACGCGTAGAAATCTGGAACTGGTCCGGCGGGATCGATGGCTGGTCCTCCGCCACCTCCGCCGCCACCACTGCCGAACGGCGGCGGATCCGGGTTTGGGGGTGCGCCACCGCCGCCGCCGCCCCCGCTGCCTGGTTTCAGCGGGCCGTGTCCAACAGCGCCACCTCTGCCCGGATTATCGGGACCGCCGCCGCCCCCGCCGCTGCCGGGCGTGCTACGCGGACCCCTTCCACCTCCGATGCCCGGCTCGGGACCAGCACCACCACCGATGATGCCCTTCGGGGTCGTTTCCGCGAACGCGCTGAACGTTCAATCGCTCCCGTACGGTTTGAAGCCGAAGAAAAAGTGGCAAGTCGATGCACCGTTGAAGAGAGCAAACTGGAAGGCCGTGAGTTTCTTTTTGCTTCTTCTCTCTCCTAGCTTCTGGTTGGCAGGTATGGTAACGCGACGCATGTCGTAGATAATGCCGCACAAGCTTACGGAAAAATCGTTCTGGACAAAAGTGCAAGAGGACAAATTGGCGAGTCCCGAGATCCTGGACGGCCTGGCCCAAAAATTTGCATCGAAACCGACGGGCAAGAAGATAGACGATGTCGTTGACAGGTAATGACCGATTTGGTTTCGCGGTGCGGTGGCATAGCCAGCCAATACGTGTTTCGTTTCGATTGAAACGGCGTTCTATTCGCGCGCAGGTCTGCTCCATCGAAGAAAGTGAAAGACCTGAAAGTTCTGGACGGCAAAGCCGCGCAAAACATCCTGATACTTTTGAACGGTACTCTGAAGCACGTGTCGTACGAGGAGGTGAAATCTTGTTTGCTCAAGTGCAACGGTCCGGTCGTGTCGGATAATATACTTCAAGGACTGATCCAATACTTGCCGCCACCCGATCAGTTGTCAAAGTTGCAACTGTACAAGGACCAGTACGACGATTTGACGGAAGCCGAGCAGTTTTGCATTACCGTGAGTAGTAATCGATTCTCGGGGCGGGACGGTTTTCGAAGGGATATTTTTGCTCGGCAGATATCGACGATCAAGAGGTTGCTCCCGAGGCTGAGATCGTTGAGCTTCATGTTGCGCTACGAAGAATTGGTGCAAGACGTGAAGCCGGACATAGTGGCGGGCACGGCAGCGTGCGAAGAAGTCAAAGGTAGCAAAAAGTTTGCCAAGATTCTCGAATTGATCTTACTTTTGGGCAATTACATGAATTCCGGCTCGAGGAATGGCCAGGCGTTCGGATTCGAGATCAGTTTCCTCACCAAGGTTCGTCCTACGTTCGCGACTTTCTTCGAGATGGCCGAGTAGTCAAATGTCTCTCTTCTTCTCCCTCCAGTTGACTAGCACGAAGGACATCGACAACAAGCAGACGCTGATGCACTATTTGGTGGATACGATAGAGCGAAAGTTTCCAGAATGTTTGAACTATTCGGAGGAATTGGCCCACGTGGACAGGGCGAGCCGCGTTTCCTTGGAAAATGTTCAACGAACGTTGCGGCAAATGGATGCGAACACGCGCAATCTCGAGCAAGATTTGTCGAACGCAAAGATTCCGCAGTCCGACGAAGATTTGTTCGCCGATGTCATGGGTGTATCCTTTTTTCCGTTGGTTTTTGTCGTGGATTGCAGCCTCGATCTCGGTGATCAGATCCGCGCGAGTGCCGATGGTTTTCCTTAATAGTCGAGTTCTCTCTTTTCACAGCCGTTCGCGAAGAAGGCCCGTGAATCTTGCGAAGTTCTGCAGAACATGTTCAAGAACATGGACGGCTTGTACACAGAAATATCGGAATTCTTCTCGTTCGATAAACAGAAGTACACGATCGAAGAGTTCTTCGGCGATATAAAAACGTTCAAGGACGATTTCGTGGTAAGGGACGTTGCCGCCAGTCGGCGCATCGCGTCTGCTTTCGTTTCTCCTTCCTTTTGTACGTCCCTTGGTATTCCTTCTCGCATTTCTTTTCGTAGCAAGCTCAGAGGGAGATCGTAAAGCTGAGAGAGGGCGAAGAGAAGCAGCGAAGAGCGAGGGAGGCGCGAGAAAAAGCCGAGGCGGAGAAAGCGGCGCGAGCAGCGCGCAAGCGTGCACTCGTCGACATGAACGCGCACGAAACTCAGGAAGGCGTTATGGACAGCTTGATGGAGGCCCTTCAAACTGGTTCCGCGTTCAGTCGGCCGGATCAACGACGCAAGCGACAAACGCGTGCCGCTGGTGGTAAGTTCTATAGGACTGGGTATGCTTCGAAGAAATCGACGAAGAAGGAGAAATTGTTGCTCGCTAAGCTGTACGAAACGGCCGAAACCGTGAGCCGTGCGGCTAAACGAAATCGGCGGAAAGAGCCGCGTGCTCCGATCGTTACGCCGGTTAATTTCGATCTCGCGCGATACACGACGCCGGAAGAAAATCCGGAGCTGGTTAAACGTTGGTTGCTCGATCGCGCGACGAGAACGCCCAAACAAGAGAAATTTCTCTCCAGGGTCAGCTCGTTCAAGAGAAGAATGCAAAGCGAAATCGCAAGCAAAAAGACCCGCTTCGATCGTTCGACGATCGAAGATACTCCGCAAATGGGACGAACGAACCTGGACGATAGCTGGAGGTCCCCGAACGATTCTGTTCGATGCGTTTTTTCGGTCTCGTCTTACGGATCCGTGGTGGATGAGCTGAAGCGACTAGCGCAAACCGTCGGCCAGCATCGAGCGACCAACGCGTGCTCGCCTTCCATCTACAAGACGATCGTAGTCGGGGAAGCCATGAAACTTGACCCGGTGAAACGGAGTCGTGTTATAGTTAGCAAGAAGAAGAAAAGGAATAGTATCGTCCGACGTGCCATCCGGGATCGTAGATCCAAACACTCGAGGTTGAGCCATGGCGGGAAGGCGCGAAAAACGATTGGCTATTTGGGTAGTCCGCCGAGCGACAGCGTCTCTTTGCCTGCCTCGTCGCTTCGAAACCGTGCCGTTTCACGCGTCACTGATATCGCCCACGACCGATCCTCGAGATCTTCGAGATCCTCGAAATCCGTGGACAATCTCGCGACGAGAATCGGCAAAACTATTTCCTCGCCGTTGCGATTAATCCGCACTAGAATCAATTTCGACGATACGCTCAACTGGAGGGACGAAAATCAAAACGATTTGTCCTCCGCACGGTGTTCGAAGGTACGGCTGTTCACGCCGAGGCGTTCCGTTCGATCCCCGAGAACGGTTTCGATCGGATCCGCAATGATAGAGACGAGCAACGAGTCCGACATGTTCCACGAATCGAGATTCGCGACCAATCCGACGTCGTTGCCGCCAATATCGACGGCGACGACGAAACGAGAGTCCGGCGACACGCTGCTGATCGCAGCTCAGAGCGGACGATTCGTTTCGAGGAAGAAGCATCGAAGAAAAATTTGGAAATTTTGGTAGGGGGCTGCTACGAAATTTTCGCGATGCGTCCGAGCTACGACGTGACTGCCCCGCGTTGTGATAGTCATATTTTCTTTTCTGTATATATATATGTATATATGTACTCGCATTTGTTTATGCAAAGACTGGACTGCTCCGCGCTGTGATAATCGTATATATGTATAGGTACTCGTAAATTTATTTAAACAAAGACAAGACTGACGTCGCTATATTTTTAATTCGAGCCAGTGCATCACCCTCGGAACGCGGGCTTGCCTTTTCCGCGTGACACATCGCAGCCTTCCTTTGTCTTATTTTATTCTTTTTCCCGCTTTATAGACAAGAGAAACAAAACCGTTTTGCGTTACATTTTCGAAAGAATTTTTATGCCGTATTAGGCCGAGTGTTCTCGATTCGGAGACATACGTGAAAACGTGTCCGCGAAACCACTGTATCGACCGTTTGTAATCGCACTCGTTGTAAATACCGTAATTTTCGATTCAATAAAGAGAGTTTTCTGCACTTGTCGATCAGTATTCAAAGTAATTTCGTTGGAAAGCTGACTCTCGTGTCTCCGCGCGCAGCGGGTGATTTTCGACGAGATCGGTCCCGACTACTGTCTTCACCGGTTTTGTACGTAATGACGAAGCGATCAAACGAAAATATCGTATGCATAGAAAGGTTGAGTGCGTGCGCGTATGCGGGAGCGTGCTTGTCGCGCGTGGAAGACGAGGAATACAAACGATGTTAATGTTTCTCTTTTACAGCAGAGAGAAGAGCTCAACTAAATAGGAGTCGATCTCGTACAGGATTAGTCGGAACTGGTTTACTGGGAAGAGAACTTTCGACGTAAGTATTTCGACGTAAGCGTATCGCGTCCAACGTCCGGGTCTTCTCGCGACCATTCGCGTTCGGGTATCGTGTCCCGATACTCGGTCCCGAGTATCGCGGCCGATGCAGCCTCGCTGATTGCGAGAAGAGTTCTCGAACGAGAGCGAGATCGGAGATGGGAGGCGAATGCAGCGGAGAATGGCCTACTTTTCAAATAATACCTTGCCTCTCGATCATTGTTGCAGAGAACTTTTAAGCTCCGCATAATCCAAGGAACAGTGACTGTTTCCGTCCTAAACTCGAAACTGTGATGGGTCGAATCATTGTTTTCTTGCTAAAAGATAAATCGGCGAAAGAAAGGAAAAAAGAGGATCGACCGATTTTCGAGACATTGCGATCCTCGCGTTACGCGTCGACGATTTATCTGGAATGTATGCGAGTTTCAATTAACACGACAGAGTCTTCCTTTCGTTGGGCCAAAACTCTTGTATTGTCTGCTTCGAAAATACGATACGTATGCGTACGTGGCACGACGTTGAACGTTTTAACGCGACAATCGACCAGTAGGATCGAAATATGGTTCAATTACATTTCTATTTACTTTTAAAATCGTTCCGTCACTTCGACGGTGTACATTAACGACTCGAAACGTATACTTGGCAATTGCGAAATACGATTACCGTGTAAATATATGTATTTATTATCTATAGGTAGATAGATAGATAGATAGAGAGATAGATAGATAGATAGATAGATAGATAGATAGATAGGCAGGCAGGCATGGGTATAAATACGCACAGAGCGGGTGACGCGCGTGTACCATGTATAGTCGCGTTTTGCAACACATTGACTGCGAAAACGATACGCACGGCTTCTTTCCCTGAGCGTTTGTCTATGGACGAACGATATGAGAACGGTGATTGCGATTATCTCGAATCGTCCTTACCCTGCTCGAGAAACCCTTCAAAACCGTGCCAAACCGGCGACGAACGGTCACGAAAATTGACCGCGCTATAACCTTGCGGACGTCTTCTCCTTTTTTTCGAGCAGAAACGTCGGATCGGACCATAGAATTTATCACGCCGTTGACGTGAACGCCGCGTCGTTCACGAGAGACCAAGAAATTTATTTTTCTAATGCTGAACTCGCCAACTGTTTATACTTGTATGTATCAACGACGGATCTTAAGACAATTTGTATCTATATTGTGAATATGTGAATTTAGATAGCATCAATACATTGCGATCAATACCATTGAGAGTGGCGTGTTTTTATTTCACGATACACGAAGCACCCTGAAACAAGGCGTGGATTACGGGAGTGGAATTCGCATTCGCGTTCAAATAGTAGCGGGGATCGTGGAATGCGCCGTCACGAGTTCTACGCGCGTCGATCTCGAATCGACGCGATTGCTTCGAGGCGCACAAACGGGATTCGGCCGAGTCGAACGTCGAGAAAAGCTGCAAAGGTTTCCTCGATTGTTTGGCTCGGTCACCGACGAGATACAGGAATAGACAAGCCATGCAATGTATTTTTTCGGCCTCGATTTCTGGGTCCCCGGGACCATTACCATTTCCGTGTCACTCGCAACGTTACACACAGATTATATAATTCTTTTGTTCTTTGCCGCAATGAAAGGCGGCAAAGCATATCAAACAATTAATGTTAATTAAAAATATTAAAAAAACTCATTACAACAAGTTTTCTTATTTCAATTGTAGTATCAATAAATGAAATAATTTTGAAAGTTATACTTTACGTTGTTTTCTGCTAAATGACAATCAATGATGTAGAACTACTTACAATTGAAGTAAGAGATGTATATTTTTTTAACACACAAATAATAAAATTGACGCAATGAAAAGCTTGTGACGGTAATTGTATACTAAAATTATTACTTATATAGTTACTATACAAATTCTTTAATTATCTTTTTCATTGGGACAATTTTATTGTTAACGAAAGGCGCAATATATCTAGTCTGTGGTTCCACATAAGGGAAATTAAAAAAAACGCAGCCTATTTGCTCGACGCTTTTATCATATCTTTGGCAATTGTATCAGAGAATAATAAGTGATAGAATTGGTAAGTGTATGATAAATAACATCGATTGCCCAGGTCTCACCACGGGGAGGTTGCTGCGAATGGAGACCCTGGTGGGAGACCACCCACCATTTATAAATATAATTATTTGCAAATTAAACGCTGCTTCCTTCTGATGTAATTTGCAGCACGCTTGACATGCAAACGTTGTGCAAGGTAACAATGGAAGGAAGTATTCAAATAAAGAATTTAAAGAAAGCTGAAAATAACAATTTTGTTGAACCTAATTCAATTAAAACATCAGGATTATAATACACATTAGCTCATATATAGTTTAATTAAGTAGGACGTATTAAAATGATTAACTGCGGCGAAGGCTAAAAATAAAAATACCGTCGAACCTAACTCAATTAAAAAATCCAGATTAGAATACACATTAGCTTATAGTTAGTTTAAGTAAATAGGCTGTATAAAAATTATTAATTACGACGAAAAATAGAAAAAAAATTCTGTTAAACCTAAATGAATTAAAAAATGAAGATAGTAATGCACATTAGCTTCAAATTAGTTTAACTAAATAGGATGTATTAAAATTACTAACTGTGGCGAAAGCTGAAAATAAAAATTCTGTTAGAGCTGACTTAAAGTAAAGAATAAAGATTATAATATAAATTAGCATGTACGTACTTGAAATTAATTCTAACTATTCTTAAGGTAAACTGAATCTTAACTTTAACTTGATGCTATGTAAGATCTTATTTAATAGCACCTTACCTTACTAAAAAATAGCTAATTTAATGTAGAAATTGCCCGACTACTTAAAAAATAATTTAATTTAGAATTATCCCACCTAATTGAAAATCTAAAGGGATATAAAGGGAGGGGCAAGGGATAATATCATGATGCATCATGATGTTCTTCCATGGAAGCGTCGATCGTGCACCTGAAACACACGAAAGTACCTGCCCGACTAAAAATTTATCTGAACTTAAACATTGCCGGCCTAATTGAAAAGCTAATTTCATTTTGGTATTGCTTGCCTTATTATAATGCTAATTTAATTGAGGAATTCCTTTCCTATTTAAAAAATAGTTTACTTTACAAACAGCCACCCTGAACAAAAACTTTACGTTATATAAAAATAGCCTACCTAATTAAAAATCTAAATAGATATAAGGAAAAGGGCGAAGGATATCATGATCGCCTAACCTGAAACAAAGAACAGTTCATAAAAATTTAGTGATATTTCTTAGGTATGACAGCGTAATTGTTTCTATCATTTCCATTCATCTGTCTTCTAATCTTTCCACTTGGTTTAGTTTATAATAGTCCATTTAAATTTTGGGATACTTATGCTTGTTGTATACATTTGAAATAATATATCGATGGATAGATGCATTTGGCCAACGAAAAAACTGTAAAAAATTAATTGAATATTGAATATTGAATTGATAATTACGGAAAAGTAGACAATTAAATAGCAATGACGCTCGACGAGAATGTGTCATGTAGCACTTCTTTTGAATCATTTTATTATTTCCTCCGATTTATTTTATCCATACAGCTTCACTTTTGAGCCTCTGATTAGATACATATTGCAGTGTATGTTATTTAATGTACTTGAGGTAATATTCTATTGTATTGCCATCTTCTTTAAGTTAAAAATTCTGTAACAGACTTATTTATGAGAGTACTAATTGTGAAAGAATAGCGGAGAAATAAAAAGCGAGTATGTTCTTCCTAAATACAAATATGCTGAATAATAATTATTAATTACAAACACAAACATTTACTTGGTACTAAGATGAAACAACTCGTTTTTAGTGTTAGAAGAAGTGGCAGAGGCAAAAACACATAAAAAATTAGTACATTAAACAAATTCAATGTGAGGGGCTATTCTATTATTAATTATCGTTCAGTTGTTATAAGCTCGATTGAAACCCGTAAGTCTCTTTTTTCGCAACTCTAATTTCCGGCATTACTTGCAAAGTCAATCCCGTATGGTGCTTCATTATCTCTAATATAGTATTTCGTATACATTGAAAAAAAGGAATAGAAAAAATAGCAATTCAATGCACCTATAATTTTTAATTCGCAACACTAATAACGGAGAAGTCATGGTAGTCGCATCCAGGACTACCATCGCAGCAACCACCTTATGCAGCTTTAATAGCATCCTTTGGTGACTGAGGAACCAATTTGGGCATTTCATTGTGGTCGCAAGCTACTTCAAAATCATTTATCATCGCAACACTATATCAAAAACCAAGACAAATATCCGTGATGAAAAAATATCGCGGCACTGAAAATGCTAATTGAAACCTATCTAGAAAAGAAACACGAAAGTTATTATCGCAACCCTAAAAGCAAGTGCGTAGACAATTATAATTTAATATAAAATCTACTGTAATTCAAACCACGATATACTTAATCGCAACTCTAGTTACAAACGCTATTTGATTCTATACTTGATTTTATTAAATATACTCTAATGCAAACCGTATTCAATCGTACGCGACGCTAATAAAAATCGCGATTTGCCCAATACGATGATGAGTGCTGGAAACAATAAACTACAACTACAGCAAACAAAAGCGAGCATAGTGAGAAAATAGTAAGAAAGAACGACTCTCCATCCAAAGGATGCGGAGCCATTGATAGGTGCCCTCTTGAGCGACAATTCGTCGGGCCTCTTCAGCATTTAGCCTCTTCTTTTCTTCGAGCGCAATGCCCGCTGAAACTTAGTCTAGGCTCGAGACTCTATCCGCAAAAAAAATAAAATAAAATAAAAATCTAACCGCGTAACTAAATGGAACACACGTGGACGAATCACGACCAAATACAATCGTAAAAATTGCGATTACAGAAAATCCTAAAGATTACGATAAATTGTAATCGATCTTCGCCTACACGCGCAGCCTCGAGCATAATGTAGCACGTTCGTTTCGGGCGAAATCGCGACCACGACCGCGAAGGATTCGAAAAATCGATAGGCAAAGCCAGAGGCGAACGCATTTTCGTTCGCGCCACAGCTTCACCGTCCACTTTTCAAATCAGATTTCCTGAAACAGGTTGAACACGCGAAATGTTGCCTACCCGACCAGAGACTGTGTCAACCTGCCCGGCCCTACCTACTTATATCTATCAAGCACACCAGAAGGTATACTACCTATCCTACCTAGACCTATATTTCAAAAATGGCAAGGCATTCGCACAAACACACCTCATTCCACGTTTCTCATTCAAACACTCGGGCGCAACAACCTAAACTAGAGAGACGTCCCGGGACGCCTCCGACACCCGAGCTTGGCATACAGTCATTCACACTCTAAGGGTACGTACCAATTCCTGAAATCGGCTGACAAAGGGTAGCGACCATTGCGCAAATGTGCGTAAACGTATATGCTTTTGCATTCCTTTCGTATAAAATATTGATCGTTAAAATATATTGTAAGTATACTTGGTACGTATAGTACTCTTTTCTTTGCCATATTTTCATAATTCGTTATGGTATTCAATGTATATTTGCAATTGTAAAACATATTGCTATTCGTGTAATCATAGTATCGGTGTTGGAATACATACGTTTATAATTTGTTATGAAATTCCCGAGCCGACGCAATTCCACGGCCTAACCACACACACACAAATAATGTGGAAAATACGTCGTGCACGATACGCTAGCAAATGTCAGCCGCCAAACATTGTTATAAATTTAATAACCATATGATCATCGTGCCCACTGCCTTTCACTCACCCAAGTAGCACCTGGGCACGTGAGTGAGTTCCTGACAATGAACACGGAAGGGGTTAAACCTGAAAATCCTGATCTAAAAAGATGATTAGTACGCGTAAAATTGCAATAGCTATGTTAAAATTGACTCGACTTTGTACTTTATGAAATATCAATAAAAACTCGAAAATGGCTGATAAATAATTTATTTGTAAAAGGAAATGACTGTCATTGAAACTGAATTTACTAGAATAAGTAATGGAATTAAGAAATAAATGCAATTGAATATTTAGTTGAAAAATAGACAAGATATTAAATATACCTCAGGTGATTCCTTAATCGAAGTAAATTGTTCAAGATAGTTACTCCGATTTGAAAATCTACCCGTATACAAAGTGCCTTCTTGTACATAATGTGTAATAAATTTCACACGAGAGGCACTCGACTATAGCATATGAAAATTAATATTAAATGGCAAAAAAATATCATTAGCTATGCACACTCGATGCTGATTTTAATATACGCATCGTTATATTAATTTGTTTTAATTCACGACTACTGTAATCATGAAACACTTTCAGTAACGAAGTCGGAGGGTATCCGACTTCTCTACAGCTCAATAGTGAAAACAAATTTTAATTGAATATAAATGCAATTATAAATTTAATATACACTGTCCTCAATGAGTGTGTATACATTTTTTCAATGTATTTATTAATTTCATGATATATTTTTATCGAAATAGAGGAACCTACATGAACAGTACTTATTTTATCAAATATTTTTTTCTTTAAGAAATATTTTTATGGATTTTAATTTTTTGATATGAAAAAACGCCGAGTACGAGAAGGCACGTCTAACCTCATCTAAGAAATAATACACAAGAAAATAATGTTATACCCATAGTCACTATGCTCGCAAAACTACTAAAAAATACAACCAGTCACCCGTGCCGCTTCGGACCAATCGCCCTACGGCATGATTAGGGACTGGAGGAACCAAAACTCATGCGACTCACCAACTCGTTGATTGGAAAAATAGAACATCGGGAACTCGTAGAAGACATCGGGAACTTCGCCGAGGCATCTCAATTGAACTCGATCATCCGCAAGTATCCAAACTGTAACTAAACAGGAAAGCGAAGAACATTAAAATCTACTGTTAAATCTCCGGAATTGAATTCTTCATAGAAAACTGAGAATTCTTTAAAAATACTTACATTTCTCACTTCATCAGTGACGCATAAATCATCCCCTTCAGTGATGCACTGACTCTACTTCCGATAGCGAATATAAGACAAAAATAAAAATAAAATACTATGTATACGAAAACTTAAGCAGAGCCACTTGCTCTGAAAAAGCTAGAAAACTACGAAGCAAATGCTGACTCTACCGACCGCATTGCGCGCGGTCACAGAATTTTCTGAAAGAAAACATGTTCATCCTATCGAGTGTTTGTTATCAGTGATATATATGAAAAATAAATATGCAAGTATGCATTGAAAATATGTAAATATGCATTAAAAGTATGAAAGTATGCACGAAAAATATGCAAGTGTGCATTAAAAATATGCAAGGAAAATATTCAAGATTAACAATCATATAATATAATATAAAGTATAACAATACATTTTGTGATTATTGTGACATACCACAACAAAGGCATGTACAAGGAAAATAACGTATGCAATAAGTCATTGCATATGCTTTAATATAAAACATAAAAACATATGCAATAAGCAAAAAGTGCAAAATGAAAAACCCTATTCCAGTTGCAATTACTTAATTGTAATTGGTAAAGAAAATCGAATTGTTTTAATAAGTATTTTAACTGTTGTTGTTTCATCTTAGTATCAGTCGCACATCATATAAAACCAATATGACAATATAATTAAATTGCTCACATACACAGGTCTTGGCTGCATTGAATTATTAGGCATCATTGCAGCTACTTTGTTCCATATAATCAACTCTCTCCATACTCCTGTACCAAAGAATTACAAATAAATAAGTACGAAAGAAATATTATGTGAAATGGTAATTACAATCCTATTAAATAAACAGCAGCGGTAATAGAGTGCAAATAATTGTGGTATAGCTATTATGAACGCACCTCACTGAGATGTCTTCCTTTCTTTTTTTGTCAGCTCGGAGTCAAGTAGTAGAATGACAACCTTGGCTATCGTCCGTTGCCGTTCGGTTATGTTCGGTACCCAACTAAAGCCAAACGCTATTTTTCTTTACGATCGCTTGCGCTTCCTAGAAATATTTCAATGCATACGTTACTTGATAAGTGTCTTTTTTTGTTTCGCGATAAGTTGTCGATCTTTTCAGGCAAAACGAGCTTCCTGACCACATCCAGAAACAACAATGAAATACTCGGAAATAATTGCTTGTATTATGTTACTACTTGTTTACAACGCGACTGTATACCGTACCAGTATTATACGTGATACGAATTATAATTTAATAGAGATATATTGCTACAATTCTACTTATTTCAACAAGAAATTTGAAGAACGCTTACCTCGCAGGGAGAACTTGATTTAACAATATGGCGCCGCGTCACTCTGCTTCTGCGCATTCCCGTTTGAAAAAGCCGCGTTCGCGCCATTTCTGATTCAAAGCAAGCGAAAGCGACGCCATGAAGATTTAGTTGGACAGGCTCCAACTGAAATTAGAGATAAATATGTTAAGAATTACCAATATTATACTAATGTTGCTAGAAAGTGCAGAATATATTGCAAAATTATGGAATTCAGAAGTGGTAAATACGTATACGCATACGTAAAAGACGATACGTATATGCATGCTCGAGTCAATTAGAAAATGCACGCCACGCGGTGTGATTCCGTTCACTGCACAATAATATCTTATTTTCTTTCGAAATATTCATTGATATTAACAAAGAAAACACAGAAAACTTGCAAGACAGGGAAATGAAGACAATGTATATAATTTCCGGCCTTCAAGAATATATTAGATTATATGACATACCTTAATTCGACGGACACTCTGAACACGTCAAATCGCTACGAGCTCCGTTGGGCGAAAGAGGCAGATTTTTGAAATAGATTGCGCTAATTGGCTGGCGACTGGTTTGGCGGTGGGGGTGGGGTTCTTTCTTTATGGCGGGTGTTTTTTGAATATACAGTATGAATATTAGTCTAATAGTGGAATACAAATATATTTATTAGTAATGATAAACGCATCTGTGTAATAAAATGTTTGTAATGTTTGTTGCGCTATAGAATAAGTAAACTATTTATGTCAAACTAATATTTGTTTTGCCTTGACTTTATTTAATTTACGATTCCTACCGTACTGTGCGTTTAGAATGTTTTCTATAATCATTTGACACAGCCACCGACGAGACAAAGGACTTGGTATAACTCGCATGGGACTAATTCGCCTCATAGCATTGAAATTCACACAATCGCATGAGTTCTGTCCCCAACACTACTTCACTAAATACTAGTTCTTTAACTGTTCACTGTTTATGAGCAGAGGACGCTGAAATCAGCGTCGAATTTCTGTGTCGGTATGGCTGTCACGGAAGGCCACCAAAGTCCATAAGATGTCCTGTCTATACTTATATCTCGTCTGTGGCTCGGTGCTCGCACGAGATCGCGGGAAGTCCCGCAACTGCTACACCGATGCGTCTCGTCGCTTCAGGCACGGCGCGGCGCGCGAGCGCGTGTACACGTTTACGCACAGGCGCGTGACTATGCTTGCACACCTGTGGGAGAACGGTAAATACGTTTGGCAGCAGTGGTCGTACGTATTCGTGGGGCGACAGTATACCCTACACCTCTCACGGCACACGCGTCTACCTAGTACGAACGAGTGCGTGGCCAACTGGCAGGTATAGGCGCGAGCGACGAGTTTTCACGGCGCATCTGTTGTGTTGCCGCTGCTGCTGCTGCTGCTTCTACTGCTGCTTCTACTGCTACTGCTACTGCTACTGCTACTGCTACTGCTACTGCTACTGCTACTGCTACTGCCACTATTCGCGGCCATTCCTCCTCGACTTCCTGCCGCTGTTCACGTTTCGTTCGTTCGAGAGCACAGGTGACTGTCGCGAGTACCCATCCGTTGGACGACGTTTCGAAGAGCGACATATTATTAACCGATGGATCGCGCCGCGATACTGTTCAATCTAGTTGCCAAGGAGGAAACCACGTCCAATCGTGCGCTGAAAAACGTCGAACATCGTTTGGGAAATTACTCGACGCAGCAGCTTCTACGACTCGATCCGCATCTCTGTTCGACCGTTCGATCTAATCGAAACACTCTACGAATACGTTAAAGGCAAAAGGAATAGAGGAAAGGTCGAGAAAGGATTCGAGGTACTTGGATCGACCATTGGACTGCAAGCTGGTCGTATCTAGTCACGTTTCCGAGGTGAAACGTGCCGCGCGATAGATAGAATGAAAATAGGATACAATGAACGTACCCATTGTGTCGGGAGATATCGTCGAAGACGATATCCATAAGCCACGTTTCGTTAGGGTAAGTATCGTCTGCAGCCTTTCGTTTCGCGGCCGCGCTACGATGTGCCGCGGCACACGCGTTCCTGTTGTCATACGAACTAACCGAGCCGTAACGATACGAGGGCGAGGCAAAGGCGGAACCCGCCTCGATCGAGCAATTTTTCATTCCATTCCGTTCTGCATCGTATTTAATCGCGCGATACGTCGCAACACCGCTGGCAACGCGACCGCCGATCCGTTCGTCGTCTGTTACTCCGAGATAAGGATAACACCACAGGGAACGACAGGTAGCCCCATCGCTGGTCGCTTATCAATTTCATAAATTTTCCTTTAGCAATTGTGAAAACGGAGAAGGCGTATTACTTTGACTCGAACTCGTATGTCTCCCGTGCGTTTTATGCAAAGAGCATCGATCGTGCCACGCTCCTAAGATTTCCTTGTCGATCGTCTACCACCTTTCTATTTCTAGAACGAACGGAGGGGGCGAGTTGGGTACTACGTGATCTCGGTACAAGATCTTAGCTAGGGTAGCTTGGAAATATCGAACAAGTATTGGAACAATTAGCAGTGAAAAGGAGGGACGATCAGGGACGCTCGAGAAGGTGAAACGCGGAAGATCGAATCGCGCAAGATCGAATCGCGGCTTTCCCCGTTTATAGAGCACAGGAACGCGAATTCGCGCACGCTATAAAGCGTATACCTGGACGGTAGAGTCGCGGAGAACGGTCGGAGGAGCAAGTTGCGAAGCAATTGTGGTGTACAATTGAATTCCAATTGGTCGATTATTCGTGACAGTCGATCGCAATGAGTCGCCAAGCACTGTTGGCGCGAGTGCGGAGTCGCGTGGCCGTGGTACTCGTAGATCCTGGGGTTGGATCACGAAACGATCCAGCCGGTGGCGTCCGAAGGGAAACGAAGCCGGGCGAACCGCGACGAATCGGGGCGAAATGTGCCGAGCGAACAGCAGCGATCGGTCGGTGACTGGAATACCGTGGAAGGTGAGCAACCGGTGCACCGTGCGTCGAGTCTCGTTCGACACGAGTCAACGGTGATCCGTAAATCTTCCTCTCTTCCTCTCGCGCCAATCTACGCGTATACCTCGATTGCTCTTCGGGTTCCTCCGGCCGGTGGTAATCCCACCTCTCCTTCTCCCTCCTTTTCACGAGCGCAACACCGTTCGTCGGCCCTGGGAATTCCGCTTTCCCGTAGAAAAGAAACGCATCGCAGAAACATCGAACGCGCGCACCTTTGTTTCCTTCGCAAGTTTTCGCGGTTTTCGAAGTCGAGTGCCGCGAGAGGAACGCTATCGTGCGCAACCAAAGTGTTCACCATCGATCTCCGCGTGCTCGAAGGGGTGACAGCTATGTTGCTGATAAATATGGTTCTATCGTCGATCGAGGTGCGCGCGGTCGAGACCGGCCGAACTCTCTGAGCCGGTATTTTCGACGATCGGAATTCCATAAAGCAGGCAGCACCTCGCACCGCGCAGGTGAAATCGCGTGCCCTCCGGAGAGAGAAAAACAGGGGAGGCAGAAACGACCATCCTCGATACCATCCAGAACCATGCTGATCCTTCCGGACTTGAGGTTGCAGGTAAATCGAACTCGTTCGCCGTTCCGAATGTGGAAGTCGGATCCAGTTGCCTCTCGTCTCTCCTCCAAAGTTTCGCTCGCTTCGGGAAATGTTTCATTTGTGACGACGCGTCGAGCTCGACGCGGGAGAGCGGGTATAGTGGACGTAGTCGCGGTCTGGCCTGCGTTTCCTGTTTGAACGCGAGCATAAACAGCGTGCCACGGATCCGGTAGAGCGTGCCTGGTCCGGTGAACTCTCGATGCGATAGAACGCGTAACCTGTAACACGCAATCCGTAACAGCGCGAGCAAAAGTGCAGGATGCGAACGCTCGACTCGACTCGACTCGACTCGACTTTGCTCGGTTTTGCTCGAATCGGCGGCCCCTTCTTCAACGTGGTAGCTGCTGCCCGAACAGGATCGCTGGGGAATACGATTGAATCCGCGCTGGCCCTAGATCCGTTCGAAAAGATGGGATCCCGTTAGTGTCCCGCATCTTCGCATCGCTCGTCAAACTCGTTCTCTCGGGTGTCTCTAGCTTCAACAGATGAAACGCGCCAGATCGTCGGAGGCGGCGCCGCGCCGTCAAGGTCTTCGACCGCGTTCCTCGCGGGCTCGATTCCGGCTTCCGTTCCGATTTCTCGCGTTACCGATGGACGTGTAACAGCTGGCCGGTCAGCGACGCGCGGAAGAGAGACAGGAATTGGGAGTTGCACGCAGCCGGACCCCGATCGGCTCGCTCGACGAACATCGACCACGAATCGCAGCGACCTTAAAACGATCGTTGTACGTATAGCAGAGCCGCGCCCGACGAGATTCGAGCGATCGTTATCCCTCTCCCCTACCATAAATCGTACAGGTTCTCTCCTTTCACCGAGCACCGAGCACCGAGCACCGAGCACCGGGAATCGGTGCTCGTAGCTCGTAGAATCGGAGTCGTAGCTACGCGTTGCCTCGGGCTACGATGTACCGCGCGTGGCAAGCGACAAATTTTCCCTGGAGGACCGCTCTCCTCTCCTCTTTCTCGATTTCTCGTTCCAGTGATCGTCGGAATCCGTTTACGATTCTCGTGCAACGATCGCGGTGAGCCGGGAGTCTCGCGGCAGGGAGAGGGACGGCTTTTGGAGGGTCCGAAGCAGGTGTCGGGGATGGGCGGGCAGCACCGTGACGAAGAGGCCGCGATCCGCGAGCGAGCGCTACATCGTCTGCCGCGTGTGGCGGCACGCAGAATTCGGTCCACTCGAACGTTCAGGCAAACGATGCGGTTACGGGAACGCGTACTATGTTGAAGTGGACTTGCTACGCGGCTCCGTCGAAGAATCGCACCCCTCGACCAGAGTCGTTGGACGAGCGAGGAGAGAAAACGGCCGACGATATCGCGTCGTCGGTGTACTCGCGAATGGGAGAATCTTCCCCCTATCGATCGAAGAATTTAGAACGCGAGCGAGACTCGTCGCCGAGAAAGATTGGCGGGGTGAGAAAAGTGACGCTCTTTTGTTTTCGCCACGCGGTTCCGTGCTTTCGCGGGATCCAGCCGCCCTCGTCTGACCGACAAAGATATTCGCTGGCGCGCACGCACCCTCGCCGCTTCGATTCGCGAAAAAACGCTAACTAGAACGCTCCTTTGCACAGGGTTCCGATCCTCGTGTGGCCACTTGCCGGGGAAAGCTGCAGAACAAGCGGAGCAAACTGAATCAGGAAATCAACAAGGAGCTGCGGTTGCGAGCGGGCGCGGAGAACCTCTTCAAGTAAGATCGTCGCGCGATTTTCTTTCGACTAGTTCGCCCTGCCGATAAAACTTGCGCTTCACGCTCATTTTCGTTTCAGAGCGACCACGAACAGGAAGCTTAGGGAAACCGTCGCGCTGGAATTGAGCTTCGTCAACTCGAACCTGCAGTTGCTGAAGGAACAGCTCGCCGAGCTGAACAGCTCGGTCGAGCTCTACCAGAATGTCGACAGGTTTGTACCGAAAATCGTTGGTCCTCGATGCGAATCGAGTCGAATCGAATCGAATCGAATCGAATCGAATCGAATTGAATCACTGACTAGATGTATGCAAAGGGTGTGCATTGTTTTTCAGCGATGAACCGGCGATGCCGATGATACCGTTGGGACTGAAGGAAACCAAAGATATCGATTTTCGAGATCCGTTTAAGGTGAGCGTCTTACCGAACTGGAGCAACGAGGCAACTGGTTGACTCATTCGAGCGGGGGCACCTGGCTCGAATAGTCGTCAGGCGAAACTGCCACGGCTCTCGGTTCCTTCTTCTTTTCCTCCACGATTTTCCTCGGCTCGGTCGGCCGACGGACGATCCTCGAGAAATCCAGATCGTCGGCTACCGGGCCGATTTCCAAATACTCCCGCACGTTCGTTGCCGATCGTCGTTCCGTCGTCGGCCAATCGCGCTTCCTCTTGGCTTCTTCTTTGTTATCGCGGGGAGCGATAGTTGGTAGCGGATTCAGGCGCGGCATCGTCACCACGAGCGTACCGTTCGTCGTGTTTCTGCGAGCCGTGCTATCCGTCACCGATACCTCGCCCGGAAGCGTCAGCTGCAGCACTTTCCCCTTGATCGTTACGCGCGCATAGTAGGGCTGCACGTCCACGTCGACGTAGCAAGTGTCCAAGTATCTGGGAAAAAGATACCCATTCTAACGGACGGCTATGATACCCAAGTACGATTCTCTGAATCGTTCGAATCGCCATCGCGTACTTGTGCACGGAAACTTCCAAGACGATGCGATCCCTGTACAGTTCTTCGTCCAGCTTGAACCATACTTTCGGCTGATTCACGTTGCACGGCTTCCCATCTGGGCTGAACAGCTTTTGCCTGTAGGCTATTCGAGTGTCCGCTTCCCGTTCTCTTTCGCGATTTCGTTGTTCCTGCTTTCGCAGAAACCGTCCCGCGATCGCGGCACGCTCCTCTGGCGTGTGACGGCCGGTTCGTTTCCAAAACGCTTCGTCGTCGTCCTCCACCGGGCCCGTGTCACCTTGGCGCAGACTCGCGTCGCCGACCTCCTGGAAGACGCGCGCAAAGCTGTCATCCGACCGGAAAACCGTATCGCCCGACAGGACGACGCGCTTACGTGATTCGACGTCGACTTTGCTCGCTTGCGAGATTCGAGTAATTCGGCTTCCCGGGCCGCCCTGTACCTCGCGCAGCTCCTCGCAATATCCCCCTCGATACTAGCGTAACCTTGCAACGCCTTTATACGCTCGGATCGCTCGGTCGGACGGCCGTCCAACTCCTTTAGCTGCGTCAGCGTCGCGATCGCGTACTCCCTGTACCCTTCGTAGTCCGCGCACGGGTTTCCCATAAGGAACAGCTGCTCCAAGCGTTCGTTGCACCTGCATCGAGGAACAGCGAAACGATCGACGAAATTGCTTCGCCGTTCGCAGCTTACCTTAACCGCTGGATCCCTCGGAGATCGCCGATAAAGTTAACCGTTAGATCGAGCTTTTTCAAGCTTTCCAGTCCCTCCAAATTCTCGATAACCTCTATGTTGTTCAGGGCCAGATTCAAATACTCCAACCTCTTCAGTTTGCTCAGATTTTCGATCTTCGACACGAGATTGTGCTGCAACAGCAGAATTTTCAAATGCCTGCAGGTTTTATCGATCAGCTCGATCTTCTCGATGTTCTCTTGATGCAGCGCGATCTCCTCGAGCGACGATATCTCGCCCTCGTTGTGCTCCGAACGTTTTCGCAGCAGATCGAACGTGATCCTCGACATTTTGCGTGGCTCAATGGCCGCGAGCTTTCGCGTCTCGCGAACGTCGCTAGGACACGGTTATCGATTTAACGCGCTTCTACTCTCCTTCTCCCTTTCTGTAACTCGATCGTTGTAACTCGAGCTACCTGGATATTGTCCCTAGGATTTTATCCTGGAACACTACAGCGAGGATGGCGGAAATTACGAAGAGGCGATTGCGGATCTCATGGAAACCAGACAGGTGAGAAAGAGGGGCCGAAGGAGCGAGCGCAAGCGTGCTGGAACGAACGGAAAAGAAACAATAGTTTTCCTTTGCGCAGGCAACGCGAACACCGACGAGGGACGCGGCGGGAATCGCGTTGCTGCTCCGCTACTACAACCAGCTCTACTTTGTCGAGCGACGATTCTTTCCTCCGGATCGGAGCCTCGGCATCTACTTCGAATGGTTCGACTCGTTGACCGGAGTGCCGAGTTGCCAGCGGACCGTCGCGTTCGAGAAAGCCTCGATCCTCTTCAACGCGGCCGCTCTCTACACTCAACTGGCAGCCAAGCAAGATCGTTTGTCCGCGCGAGGCTTGGACCAGGCGATAGATGCGTTCCTCCGAGCAGCTGGCACCTTTCGTTACATACACGAAAACTTTACCAACGCGCCGAGTATGGACCTTGGGCCGGACATGCTCGAGATGCTCGTCCAATTGATGCTGGTAACGTTGCGTTCGTAGATATCTTCAAGTGACCTCCTCCTCGAGTTGGCCGGGTCTGCGGTATACCGAGGGGCAGAGGGAGACAAAAGCGTAACACGCGAACATGGCAATCTTTTCAGGCTCAGGCAAGGGAATGCTTGTTTGAAAAATTGGAGCTCCAGTCGAAGGATGGCAGAAGCGTCGACGTTTCGCTGGACCTCGCGCAGGAGGCGTCACAGGTAGCGGCTGTCATGATTTTACGCGCGCGTGCCACTAGTACGGTTAGATAGCGCGAACCTTTTTACCGTACGTCCAACGATCGCCGATTGCATAGGTTGCGGCCGTCTACAGCGACGTCCACGGGCTGATCTCGCGCGAGCCGGTGCGCGACTACGTACCTGAGACTTGGATATCGTTGATCCTGGTGAAACGCGAGCATCACCTGGCGCTCGCGCACAAGCACCTCGCGTTCGGGCTGCTGGATCGACCGATCGCCGAATGGCGCACCGAGACCAAGCTCGCGCTCGAGCACGCGCAGAAGAGCGACGGGAAGACGCAGCTGGACGTGATCGTTCCGCGGGACGAGAACGAGAGGAAGCTGTTGGGTGCGTAGAACATCGTTCCCTCCACTGATCGACCGATCGACCGACCGATCGACCGACCGATCGACCGACCGAACGACCGAACGTTTGTTTCAGGAAAAGCCCATCTCAGGGAAGCGTTGGTGCTGCACGAGGAGAGCCAGAGACTGCAAAGAATGTGCAGAGACTTGAAAGCGAAACAGGCTCTCGCAAAAGTTCTGAAAAGGGTGCAGGAATCGAGCGTGGACAGTTACAACGGAATCGGGGACGAGGATGACTTTCGAGGACTGCTGGACCCTCCGGATATCGTTGGTAAGACAGGCGTGGCCGTTGCGAGACGTTCCAAGATAAGCAGGAAGGTAATGACGCGCTCGTTCGTAACACGCAGCGTCCACCAAGTTTCAACTGAGCATCACTCAGCCGGACTTTGGCCAGCACGGAGTGGACGACCTTTTCCGATCGTTGGGCCCGGTCGCTATATTTTCGGCCAAGAGGCACTGGACGGCCCCGCGATTGATTCAACTCCAGCGAGGGCCTGACGGCGAAGGGTTCGGTTTCAGCGTTCGGGGCGACGCTCCCGTGATAATAGCTGCCGTCGATCATAACTCGCTAGCAGACGTAAGTGCAGTAGGTGCCGAGCGTCCGATCGTTTCGTTCATATATACAGTATACATATATTATTGTACACGCTCGAACGCGATCCTACCCTTTTTCCTTCTTTTCTTTCTTCGTATCTAGCTAGGCGGCATGAAGGAGGGCGATTTTATAGTGGGGATCGGCGATAGAGACGTAAAGTGGGCATCGCACGAGCAAGTAGTTCGGCTGATCAAGCAGTCCGGAGATTTTATCAATTTAAAGTTGGTCACTCCGATGGACAGGAATTACTTGAAGGTAAACAGCTCGCATGCGGCGGGTGTCGTTGAAGCATAGAAACAGCCTCTAACCACACTGACTTGCCGCCGATTCTAGAGGCCGGCCAAAGCAAATCAGCAGGACAAGGGAAGCGTGTCGGCGAGCAGCTCTTCCGGAATATCTTCCGGTCAACCGAGCCCCGCCGGTTCCGTTACTACGGCTCACGTAGCTAAGAAGTTACCGTGGAATCCGTTCAAAAAGTCAGCGTCGCAGCGCGACAGTAGAGACCTAACGTTCGAAAACGTTATCCTCAGATGACTGTCTTCGACGCGCAAACCTCCGCGAGCGTCCGCAAAGGCCAAGGTTCGCCCCCGCTCTCTGTCCAATTTATACGCGGGCATCGCGCGGGTTGCCTGTGGTAAGGAGCGAAAACTTGTCGCGAGCTACATACACCAAAATGCTTCCGCTCGACGAATTACGAGGCCCGTTCGATCACAGAAATCGGCGTCCCTCGGCTAAACGACTATTAGATGCGACGATGTAACAAAATCCAAGATAATAAATGTGTACGCGTACGATACATACCGATGCTATGTATTTGGGTCGAGAAAAGGATTCGCTTATTTTCTCACCTTCGTTTTCTCCCACCCACCTCGTCGTGCCTTGAGCAAAAGGAAAAGCATTCCGGTATTCCTGTGAAATATCTCCTGAAATCTGTTGCGAGCCAACCAACTACTCTAACAGGTGGAGGGCCGGCTCGCGTCGATGCTCCTTTTGTCGCGTTTCATTTTCTCTCGAGTGCACGCGTGCCTCGAACGATTCGAGAAAGCGTGGATAAACAGACGCGCGATCCACGCCACACGGAGAAGAGTAGAAAGGCGCGACACCGAATGCAGCCTGGAGCGCGACTTTCACCGAGTCGAGAAACGTTGTGGTACGACGTTCGATTACGCAAACGAACGGGAAGAAACTCCAGTCACGTGTAACGAGCAATCGTACACCTTTCTGGCGGTTCCGTCCGAAACGTTTCGAAAGAATATGTCCCGTTGCGTCAAAATGCATCGGTTCCGGTCGCCGAGACGGCCGACCAAAACGAAAGCATTTCTGCTTTCGACGAGGGACGCAAACTCTCATAGATTCGTCGAGCTCTCGCAAGTTTTTCCTGTAACGTGACCTCGATGTTCAATGGACCGACCGAAACTGGAACCGCGGTGAAAGTAAACTGTACAATTACGAGAAGAAAGTGAATCCTTGGGTGGACGCTGTCGAGCACTTGGCGCACCGTTATTCAGCCGCGGATCGCGTTTAGTGTCGCGCGTGCTTCCTCGTAAATTCCTATGGTCGCGGCAACGAACGCGCGTCGAAGCAAACCGCGACAGCTATTCACTGCTAGGATCTACGGTCGTTCGGAAAATAAACTGGAAGAAATCTAGCCGATACCGGAAGCGGAAGGACAGAGTACGGACGTGGCAGCCACGGTGGCGGAAGAGGAAAAAGGAAAGGGGCATTAACGAAAGCAAGAAACGGCGGTAAGAGCGGGAATAGCAGAAGGAGCGGTAAGAGCGACGCGTGTATACCATGATCTGGCCTTAAATTGATCGAGCGAGCAAGCTAGCGGGTTACTTCGGTCCAAGTCGGTCGAGAAGCAACGTTTCTCGGCCGACGCGATTCGCGCCGCGCTACCGCTCGCATTCAAATCCATTCGAATCCATTCGAATGAATAGCGTGCCGCGTATTCGACACCGGACAAAGTGCAGCAAGTATTTAGTCGCGATTTCGGTGGGCAAGGCGAGCGTTGGAATCGTGACCGTCCGGCGTCCGTTCGATTGACGAAGACAACGGCCACTCGAGAACGATAGAAAGCGCCACGAAGGATCGCAAGGACAGCCGTTTGTTCTCTCGCAAACAGATTGACGTGAAACTTTCTCCGCAACGGCGAGCCACCGAATGGCGTAAGAACTCGCAAAGTATCGTAATCGTCGGAGGCTTGCTTGAAATTCGAACGAGAGAAACTAGGTCGCGGGAGCGAAGAGGGAGGAAGGCAAGAAGAAGAAAGGAAAGAGCAGCAGGAGCGTTCGGAGGGGCAGGAGGGCAAGGCCCATCTGGACAAGGAGGAGGAGGAGGAAAAAGAGGAAGTGGAGAGAAAGGGGAGTAGGGGCCGAGAGCGCGAGCCGAGGTGTAAGAAAAGCCGTAGGTATTCGTCTAATCGTTTCGAGCAACGACGATGGCCAAGTCGAGAGAAGAGGATTACGGGTGCGCGTTGAGCGAGGCTACCAAAGCGGTCGCCAGCGCTGAACTTCGCGAAGACGATGCCATCAGGATAGAAGCTCTGAATCAATTCAGGCACTGGATTCGAAAGCATCCGAACATCAAGAGATGCCGAACGGACGCGGCCTTCCTTCTCAGGTTTCTCAGAACCAAAAAGTTCAGTGTACCGATGGCGGAGGAAATGCTCGAGCGTTACCTCACCATCAGACAGCTGTATCCAAATTGGTTTCAAAATCTCGACATCGATGATCCGGACATCGAATCTATCGTAGATGCTGGCTACTTGGTACCGTTGATAGAGCGTGATCGTCATGGTCGCCGAGTGATACTTTCTTGTGCCGGTGAGTATCGCGGTTCACCGATAATTCCATTTTCAAGTTCTCCGTTGCACCCAGCCTTCCGCCCGTCCCCCTCTCACGGCGTTTCTCTTACCGAATTTCGCGATGCTTTCCGTCTTCTTCTAGGACGCTTCGATCCGTACAAATATACATCCGCTCAAATGGCTCGCGCGCACAGTCTAGTGGTAGAATCCCTGATGGACGACGAGGAGAACCAGGTTCGCGGGTACTCGCACATCAACGACGAATCTGGATTAACGATGGGTCATCTTAGTGCCTGGTCTTTAACAGACATACGTAACATGTTGCGGTGCATCCAAAACAGTACACCAATGAGACACAAGGAAACGCACTTTGTTAACATTCCGAGTTGCGCCATCAAGGTGATCGAGTTTGGCATCTCCCTGCTTAACGACAAGTTGAAAAGTCGAATCTCGGTACGTATTCTTAAACCCGCTTTCCGAATGTCGAATCGAATGTCGAATCGAATGTCGAGCCTTGCTTCTCGGTGTAGGTGCACAAGACCTTGGAGGAGTTGGGAAATTCAGTCGACCGAAAAATTTTGCCGAAAGAATACGGCGGGCAAGTTCCGCTCGCAGAGATGATCGGTACGTGTCAGTGTTACGACGTTTCGCAACGAAGCGTCCAACTTTCAGCTTCTCTTCCGTTTCAGTCGCGTTCAAGAAGACCTTGAGGGAGCAAAGGACTCGAATAAAGGAACTCGACGATATGTACATAGAGACTTCGTCCGCGGACTGTCAGCAAGCTTCGAACGATAACTTAAGCGGCATATCCGGATCTTTTCGTAAATTGGAAGTCGACTAACATCCCCCTCCTACGATGAACGGGAGCGGACCTAGGCCACTTTGGACGGAACTGGAATTTTCAATCGTGCTACCAGATAAATATTTATTTTTTACCTCTATACCAGAATTTTGCACGCCGGTGGTATTAGTTACCTACGATCGTTTCAATTTACGTACAACATAGAGTAAGATGCGACAAAGGGAAGATGGGTCGAAGCCCGAACCGAATATGTAGCACAGAATCCCCGCCGTTTTACAACAACGCGCCGCGGCGTTTGGCGCTGTGGAGCGTAGCGTGATGGAGAAGCATTCAACGCCCGACTATTTCGAAACAAATTTCTTTTTACAACCCTATGATACAGCGTTAACCCAAAATTTCTACTACATATGCACGTGTCGATGATTCAGATCGTATAATTTTCAGAGGCGAAACGACGCAATGTAACACACGCGTTTAAACGTTAACACTACTACGATATATTATTGTTTCCCCACCTGTCGCTCTTTCCCCTCTCGTTTCTCGTTCTTTTCCACTTCATATATTTCTCTCACCGCCACTCTTTCTCACTGTTTATCTTTCCTTTATTGTTATTATTACGATCACTCCTCGTTAACATTTACAAGTTCGCAATCGCGTAGAATTTCTTTTAAAAACTCTGTACTCGCAGGCGCCGTGGTATAGAGATTTCCTGTAACGTACAGAGGTAAGGAATTGTAACCGTGTCGTCGAAACGTACGTACGTCCAGGCGGAACTGACGAACGTTCGACGCAACCACGGAACGATCCAAGTAATATGTATATACAGTTTACGCTTGCGCTTACTTACCGAGAAAGTTTTTCAGATTGTTATTATACGAAATAACCTTACAACTGTTCCTATGTAATATTTTAAATCCTAAGCAACGAAATCTCTCGTCCGTTTTATAAAGGGTACTGTTTTTTTGTAAATTCAAGTGAGGTTGTCCACTGAATGGGTTGATAAAGTCTGCCCAATATCCCATCCTTCGCAATTTTCCGCATATATCCGAAGCTGCTAGTACGAACTGTAGGGTTGCAGCGGACGAGGTAGGGGCAGGGGCAGGGGCAGAGGCAGGGGTACGGGTAGGTGATAATTTAAAAAAAAAAAGAGACAAACACTTTTACAGATCCAATCGACTGCTAAACGATCTAGCATCAGCCCACTATGCTCAACGTTAAATTTCATTGTACCACAATTGCAAGCACTTACATATTTAACCAGTTTCTCAGTCTCCATTTCTTTGTTCCGTTTCATAACTTTGGAGTTAATCATCTGGCTGACGGTAATTATGGTAAGCTGCGGAGAGCCAACGTCTAGACATCCTGGAAACAGCTCTTCTATACCTTTTCTCAGCAATAAAGGACAATCTTGAGCGACGCAACGAAGCATCGACTGCTGACTGCCGCATCTCGAGCGACTCGATCGACGAATAGATCTATCTTTCGAACCGTCTATCGAAACTTGTGCATCGTTCCCATACAGGTCGAGTAACTGCGTCCTTACTTGAACGGTCGTGGTTACGTCCGACCAGCCGGGGCCAATGCTCCCAGGTAAATAAAATCTGAATCCTCTCGGTGTTAAAAGTTCCCAATTGGAATTGATACCAAGAACAGCGCCGTCCACGTCTACAAACGAGTTCATAAATATCGGGCAATGAGATTTAGATAATGAGTTTACTGTATCGTTCATATACCATCCAAGTTTTCACCATTGGCCTGAACAATTTTATACGAGTTGGTGCTTTTATCGCTACGTCGGGAGTAGTGACACCGCGGAAGTAGGTTGAATAGCGTCGTTGCATTAGTTTTCCTCGCATGTTTTACGCAAAACATCTGGAAAGTGAAAGAGGAAAGTGACATCGCGAAGGTTATGTTTCACTGACTTGTGAGTGATTTCACAGCAGTTTCGAAATGTCCAAGATTGATCCACGTTGGTCCGAGAATACACGAGTAACACAAACTTTACAGAAAAAAACGAATGATTACCGTTGATTCGCGATTCACATGCTGAATAGAAAATTTTTGTCTCGAATTTACGCTGCTCCGCGTTTCGATTATCTAACGCTGACGTTCGTTTCGATCACCAGTGTGTGCAACTGTGAGATCTACATCGAGTATCGAGTATCGAGTAGCGGGAGTCGAGTATCGAGTGTCGAGAGCGACGCAATCGATGCTACAGACGAGATGTAAGTGGGGCCGAGTTACGGTACACACGCAGAATTGTTGGTACATACATACTTGTGTCCGTCAACTGCCTCCGACTACAACAATAAATTATCGAATAAATACACGTGTTGCGCGCTCGCATGGGTGTGTGTACAAGCGTGCGTATGCGTGTTTAGCGAAGGCAAGAGATCCTTTGAATTGGTAAAAGGGTTTGTAGCGGAAAGCGAATGTTTTGCTCCTTCGCGTCGTTTCTAACCTAAAATTATACCATGGCTGATTCGGAGCAAGATTCCGCGGATCGTGGTGATAACGAAAATTTGAAAGCGGACAAGCTATTTATCGTGAAGAAATGGAACGCTGTAGCTATGTGGAGTTGGGACGTGGAGTGTGATACTTGCGCGATTTGTCGAGTACAAGTGATGGGTAAGTACGGCGTGCACATTGTTTTTTTCGTTAACGCACTTGCGAGGACAGATCGAAGCGGGTTGCTGCCGCGCGCAGACGCGGGCGCGCGGGAATCTGCGGCTGCGTTGCTTGTTGAAGAGGGCAAGTACATATCGGGGCTAATAAGGCGTCGATGGGGTGATTGTTTTGCTATGGAAGGAAATGCACACTAGGGAGCGTAAGAAAGGGACGTGGGGTGTAGCAAAAGAAGCTTAGTGTGTTCAACGCGTTATATTTCAATAACTTATAAACTGACGCGGGAACATAACGCGAACGGTACGGTACAGCTATTCTTTGTCTGCTTTTTTTTCTCTTTTTCCTTTTTCGTCCATTTGGCAAACACCTCGCGCTCAAGTGCACGCGGTACAAGCGTGTCCTCGGGTATATAATAACAAAGATACAAAGGTAAAAATATAACGAGTGCCGGTCGATGCATCGACCGAAGGATGACAAATTGGCGCACGAATTGGCATACGCAAAGAAAAGTTTTCTCGGTACGTCGTTACATCTATACGATATTATCGTCTCGAGTGTCTCGTCTTGTCCTGGTGCTGAGATTCGGAATGACGTTGCGACCGTAAAGGCAGTTTAATCGCTAGAACACCGAGGAACGGTGCGTACATTTGGTGAAGTTAAAAAAAAGGGAGAAGGGAAGATAAAAAAAAAATGTGGAGATTCGGTTGACCGAATGGAAGTGGATCCAGTGAGGACCATCCGCAACCAGGCACGTGTATAACTCTATCGCGGCACAAAATCTAGCAAAAAAAGATGACGGGGTGTTCCCGTATACTCGAGGACGAATAATCATTTGGGTCGATACGTTTGTTTGGTTTTGCTAGTCGCATTTCCTTTGCTGGCTAGTTGTTAGACCAACGTCGACAATGGAAATGTAAGCGCGCGTTATTTTTATCTCTGTTGCTTAACTACACGTTACGATTTAAATCGTTTGTAGCTGATGCAATTGTTAGCTGACGCAAATCGGTAACTATGTACATAGAAACTCGACGACCGTCGTCGATAGACTTATAAAAGACTCGCCCGCTCGTCGCGTTCGAATTTATTGTCGCGGTGGTTCCGTGCGCGATGCTAATTTCTCTCTCCCAACTGATTTCGTTGGTGCGTTGATCGCGATATGTAACTTTTTTGTACGAATACGCGTCTCCGTGGGTGCAACGTATCGGCGTACCTACAATGTATTCGCAATATACATATCTACGCACACGTCTAACAATTAAATAATTCACGCTTGTCGTTAACCTATTCGTATACCCTTAGTAAAAGTACTAGCTTGAGGTAGACCCTGTAGAAAAATAGCGAATATCGAGAGTAACTGTGAAGCCAGACGTCTAATAAACGTTTCAAAGATCGCTCTCCTCGTTAAGGTTGTATTCGCGATTGCACCGGTAACTGATCGGCCAGTCGCAAATGTTTCAATCCGATTATGAGTAAGTACAGCGAGGCGAACCGACAGAAACGCCGTCTAGGCCCATCTCGTATTTTCTTTTGTTCGTTCGCTCGCACCCTCTGATCCTCTGATTGTCGGCAAGCTGAGCGGAGCAAGAGCGACAATCCGATTCACGATAATCGATTGGTTTTTTTTATCGGTTCTCTGTTCGAGCTGTACGTGTCGTCCAATCGGATGATAGGTGAATCGCGGAATAGGAAAGAGGGATGGATAGATAGGTAGATACGCGGATGGAGGAGTAGAGAGAAGAAGTGAGAGGGTCCGGAAGACGATTTGCCGCCTGTTTCAGTCGTTCTTAACGACAAGAAGAAGGAACTAAGCGAAACAACGTACGCGTAACGCGACCGAATAGATCGCGACCGGAAGGAAAGTAGAGGAACGATTAACAGGCCATCGGCATGGGCTTCATGTTAGCCACTGCGCTCATTCGTCTCACTGGCCCGGCGAATCTTTTCTCGATTTCCTCGAGCGACCTGCCCCGCGTTTCCGGCACGCAGATAATCACGAAAACGAAGCCGGCCATCACGATCGTGCCGAACATCCAAAAGGTACCGTACGGCCCGATCACCGAAACGATGTCCTCGTATGTCTTCGTGACGACGAACGTGCACGTCCAATTGAAGGCCGTGGCCACGCTGGCGGCCGAGCCGCGTATCTTCACTGGCAAGATCTCGCCCATCATCAGCCACGGGATCGGGCCGAATCCCAAGGAGAATCCGATCACGTACACGATCAAACTGACTAGAGGTATCCAACCGAACGCCGATACGTCCGTCCCAGCGGCTTTTACGTAGAAGAACGTACCGAACGTGAACAATGTTATGCACATCGATACGCCGCTTATGTAGAGCAGCATCTTTCTGCCCAGTTTGTCGATTACGGCAGCCGCGACGAACGTCGAAATGAAGTTTACGATTCCCACCACGATGGTGGACACGTTTTCATCGATGCTGCTTCCGGCGTCCTGAAACACACGATTCGACGACGATCAAGTTCCGCTCCTCTTTGCGCGCCTGACCCGATCTGAGAGCGGGAACGCACTTACCTTGAAAATCTGAACGGTATAGAAAATGACCGCGTTGATCCCTGACAATTGTTGGAAGAACATCAGGCCGAGGGAAATGAGCAGCGGTTTTAGGTGATTCTTCTTGAAAAGTTGCATAAACGCACCCTGGGAAACGTTACGTTCGCTGTCCACGTGCAACTTTTCGACGGCAGTCAACTCGTCGGTAATGTCGGTACCCTTGCCTCGCAGCCACTGCAGCGATTTTCGTGCCCTTTTCGTTTTTCCCTTGGAAATGTACCATCTGGGTGTTTCAGGAATGGTGAACATCAGTATCATGAACGGTATCGGTAAACTGGCACCGAGCAGCGCGAGATTTCTCCAGTCTAGATACATGCCCGCCACGAAGCAGATCAGGATCCCTGAAGGGACAGACAAGAGATGTACGTGTAGCATTCCGAGAGAGGTGGCATCGCATCTGAAAGGGGCGATAATCGCTTACCTGTGTTACCGAACGCCGTTGGCATAAGTCCGAGAGTGCCTCGCACCTCGGGTTGTATCGTTTCGCCCAGATAAACTGGTAGCGAGAGCGACGCGATACCAACGCAGAAGCCGCAAAGAGCTCGACCGACAAGGACCATCGCGACGCTCGTTGCTAGAGCGATCAAAAGCCAGGCTGGAACGAAGAAGGGAAACGGGTGGTGAAAATGTAGGCTCGGTTGGTCGCGAGATTCGGCGAACAGTCTCGCACCGTCCCTGGCCGCCACGGCGCAACCTTCGAAAGCGATCTTACCTGCGATGAATGGCAAAGCGGTTGCCAGAATAGTGTTCCTCCTGCCAAGGTACTCGATGCACGGGCCACCGGCTATACCTCCGAAAAGTGCGCTCAGCGGCATAATGGATCCTATCCACATACCCTGAAACGAGAATTTCGCAGTGACGATGCGCACCTTACTTTTTACCTTACGCTCCTATCGTCGTTTCGATTATCCGACCGCAAAGCTGGAAACGCTGATTAACGATTCCGCAACGATCGCGCGTCGTCCTTGGAATATAAATCGGGTCGGAAAGAGGAAAAGGATATGCGTGTACTTGGATGCGTATATCGTGGAAGGGAAGGAAGGAAATCGCGAAGGAACGCTGAATGTGCTCGCGGTCTCGAAACCGTATCGCGTGCCGCGGTACGCGTTTCGCAGCTACGGCTGGTGGTGGGGGGGATAGGATAGGATTAGATGGAGAGACGAGAGACATGGACGAATGCGGAAGCTTCCTTCACCATTCCCGGGCGATTAAACCTCCAGGCGAGCACCGCGGGGCACGCGCCGCGGCGACTCGTCGAAGGTTGCGCGCAAAATCGATGGAGCGTCGATCCAGAGCAGCCAATCGAATCGCGAGGGTTCCGCACAGCAGACGAATTCGACTCGCATTCGACTCGCATTCGACGTTGCATTGACGTATTCCAGGGGTTAAAGTCTCAATCATTCATTGACCTTTCGATAGGAACGATACGTCGACGCACTCTTCTGCGTCGCGGGTCACTCGGAACATGCACGGCTGCGCGGTGTGGCCCCCGTTTCGTGTCCCGGGAGCCGCTATCGCAGCGGAGGATCGTCCAAAGGAATTGGTGGTGAACGGAAACTCGGACGACGGTCCGCGCGTTGCCGAGAAAGCGCGGAGCGTTCGCGTGATCGGAACATATTCGAAACAAACGTTTCTCGTTACTCGTTACGAATCGTCTGGCCTCGATCCGTTCCCGAACCGTTCCCGAACCGTTCCCCGGATAAAAGGATTAAAAGGATAACGTTCGGTCCCGTACCGTTGCTATATTCAACATTGCGCAATCCCCTCGCAGAGCCCGTCCGTTTAAAAAGGATTTCTCCTCGGTATACGCGGCAAATGTTTGTCAGCAGTAAAGGCTTCGTACTTACAATTTCCTTCGTCACTTCGAACGTAGCCGTGGAGTTGTCCCTCATGGAGACCAAACCTGGAGAGGTGTAGGAGCTCGAGTAGCCGACCACCATGGAGCCCAGCGACACCGACAGGGCAGCCAACACCTGCGAATCGTTCGAAGCGAAGCGTACGTTAGTTTTGCATATCCGTGGGCAATATTCGAGTGGTCGAACTAGAATAGAAACCCCGTGGTCGAGACGAGGTAGGAAACGCGAGACTCGTAACAATGACGTTTGCGGAGCACGAATACGCGAATATGGCAGAATCTTAACCGATACCCGATACGAAAGGTCGAGCAGTGGTTAGACGCGCTGGACAAACCGAGCGAAATCAGGGACGCACGGAAAACCCGGATGCTCGCGATTGACATCGCGAACAAAATCGCCGAGAAATTTCTATATAGAGTCTACAATGTCGACGATACCTGAGTGAAGGTGCATTTAGCAACTGGCGCGTTGCCCGGCAATTCGATGTCCACATGGGTATCTGCTCGCATAAGAATCTTCATGATCGCGAGGGAGAAATTGTAGCGAGATGAGGAAAAAAACTGGTGAAAAAGACACGGCCGTTTGGGAATCTTCCGTGTAAGCGGTCGATTCTCCTTGGTGGTGTCGGGCGACGTTCAACGAGGCAATCGTTCGATAGGGCTCGCACCGATCAATTATCGATTTAACTTGAGCACAACAAAGTATTTCTATCGTCTACTATCCGCAGTGGAAGTTTTCGCTCTTGTAGCGCGGGTTAGCGAACCGTTTCTTCTTCACACATTCGCGATCACAATTTCGATGTATCTATCTTCTGCTTGCAATCGCGAACCTCCCTACAATGTTAACTTTGTCTTCTGGAAAGAAATATCTATACAGAGTCCACCTCTTCCTCGTCGTGGTCCCAACAATCGATACGACTGCTACTATAATCCTTGTGTCGTCGCCGTCGTCACCGTTGCCGTTGCCGATGTCGTTGTCGTTGTCGTTGTCGTTGTCGTTGTCGTTGTCGTTGTCGTTGTCGTTGTCGTTGACGTTGACGTTGACGTTGTCGTTGACGTTGTCGTTGCGTTGTCGCTATCGCTATCGTTCCCTTATAATATTGACACGCTATTGGCACTCGTGGACCGACGGGTGGTTCCCTGTTTATATAGGGATACGACGCTGGGGGGCCGCGGCTATCCCTTCCCCTGTCAGCGCGTGGTTCCACCGTCCGCGAATCGGACGATTATACGCACGTTCGTATGTATACGCGGGGACGTTTGGCGTGCGCGGGTTACTCTATTCGTGCCATTCCATCCTGCCTTACTCGTAGACGGCACGTGGGATTAATTTTGGGGAACGGACGAGCCATGAAAGATACGACGAGACGACGAAATGGAAACGAATTTGTCGTATTCGTTTTGTTTTTTCATCGCAACCGCGAAACTCGGCCGATCTGTTAGCCGCATCTCTACAGCCCGACTGCAATCGTGCAACTTCGATCGAAGAAACGGCGCGGCCCATCGATTGAAGATCCGTGCCTCGAGATCTCGCGGAAGAGTCGCGTTCAATCGATCTTGCTAGTCGCGACCTTCTTTCGCGTTGCGTAACCACCGCTGTCGAAGCACAACGCGCGTTGCTCTTCTTTTCCTTTCCCGCGGCCATCGGATCGATGCAATTATTTCCCGATATTCCCCGCAGCTCGCTTTACCGTTCCCAGATTCGAGAATTGTGAAGAAATTGAAGGGCAGTGGGGCATGGGTCTGCTGGCCGCTGGGGTCGAGGTCGCGATCGCACCAGACGTAGCCCTCTTCCCATCCGCCCTTCCGCCCTTCCGCCCTTCCGCCCTTTTGCCCTACTCCTCGAGCGACGTAACCCGTGAGCGTTTCGATTCTGCGATATACACGTGGAGCGAAATTAAGTCAGCACTTATTATCAGGAACGCGCAAGGTCGCTGCAGTTGAATGCTGCAGTAGAAATGACAAATGTGCATGCACGAATGCGATGCATGCATTCATCTTTTGTTTTCTGTAATTGCTTCTTCCGATGGAGCAAGCACGAAACACTCGCGAGCTCACTGCATTCTCCTTCCCGCTTTTTTCGCGCATCTGCTCCATTCGCCCTTCTGCGTCTACCAATCCATCCATCTGTGCATCCGTTCGCCGCATCTTTTCCTCGTCCACTTGTCGACGGCCGATATCTTGCTGGTTATTTATTTTCGCTAGGAACGGATACTTTAGCATTCCGCCGAGAATCGCAGAATTGTGCCACGACCGGATCTACCGGCCGACAAAGAAAACGCTTTCGACGTGGTATAACGTAATGTAGAATGTAGAGTATCGCACACGCGCGGTTAGTTTACGCAACGATAAATACAAGGTACGTATATGCATATGTACGCAAGGTAGATGTCGCAAACGCAAAGATCACGATGCTCTCGAGTTTAGCTACCGAACGACAGAACGGAAATGGCACGCGTGGTATTCTATTCGCGCGAGTCGGTTTGCATCCGCGAGAAAGAAAGCACGCCGAGGCGAGGACGAAGGCGAGAAACTGGGAGATTCGTGTGTCGCAATCGGAGCGCAGCATTCCCTCGGAGACGCAGAAAAGCTGACATTTTAAGAAAAACATTTTCCCATGCAACTAGTACTAGGTTCCGCTGCGAAAGACATGTCGTGGTTGGATTCTACGAGTCGAACCAACTCTGAAAATGGTTCAAGGATTCTACGTCGGGCTATCCTTGAGGATCGGAAGCGACTAGACACGAACGAGGTCTCTGCCGTTTTCTCGCGGTGCCCAACACCGTTGCGACGAGTCGGCGTTTGTCAAAAGTAACGCACGCCACGTGCTCTCTCTCTCTCTCTCTCTCTCCCTCTCTGTGTGTGTGTGTGTGTCTCTCTGGTTACCGGTTCCTCGATAGTTATCTGCGCGCTCGTCCAGACCAAATTTAAGTTGCCACGAGAAAAGGATTTGCTTTGGTAGACGCAACTTTTCGCGGCAGAATCTAGTTCGGTTCATCGATCGTTAGATATCGTCAAGTGAAACGCCAAGTGAAACGCCAAGTGAAACGCCAAGTCTGCGCACCCTCTCCATCGAAACTTGTTTGCCAAACGTTCGCGTGATCGATAAGGCGATCAAAGAGGAAGAAAGAATATTGCCAATTATACATATATGTACCTGATTAACGAAGCGCGTAGCCGACGGCTTGGCTTCCTTTTGGAATTGGTACGTCCCGCGATGCCTCTCGCCCGCGACCGAATCCTTGGGTGCTTTGACATCCTGCGAACTCATGCTGGGTTTGGTGCTTGTGACCCCGGTGTACGGGGGTTCACCGGTCAGAAGTGGATCGAGCTGCTTGTAATCGCGATCAAGATCCCTGTCGAGCGGATCGTATATGCGGGACCCGTTCAGGGTCGTTCGATGATTGTTCCTCAGGTTCTGAGCATAGTAACGGTTGCCGGATATGGCGCCAATGTTGCCGGAAGGGACAACTTTCTTCTCCACGATCAGGGCTGTTTGGCTGTTGAACGGACTCGCGTTCGTTGCGAGGGTTGCATTCGACGAACAGTCTAGGGTGATGGCCGAGCCGGCCGTGGCGGATCTCGCGACCGAAGGTACCCTCGAGTAGTACTTTGGCAGAACGCTCCGTTCCTAAAACAGAGAAAAGAATGGCAACGATTGTTAGAAAAGTTTGCAATTTCGTTGCTGCTTTCTTATTCCGCTGTTCGTGCTTCGTCGCGATAGTTTCGGCGTTGGCCGATACCGATACCGATACCGATACCGATACCGATACCGATACCAATCGGTAGAGTAAAGAACTTACCGATCTTTCCTCTTGTCGATCGAGGAAACGCACAGGCTACAGTTTACCACTGGTTTCGCCTGATATATTCGACGGCTCAATTTTTCTTCGACTACTTGCCGAATGATCGGGCGAGATTGTCGCGTTACGACGCGGGGACCCGCTACGTTCGTCCGCCGAGTACCGAGCAACGCGAACCCGAAGAGTTCGTCGTGGAATGTCCGACTGACAATGAGTCGAGGGGATGAAACTTCAAAGTTTCGTCTTGTCGAGTATTTATACTAGATTCGTTTATCGAAAATTGCAGCGGGAGAAACGGCTATGGGCAAGAGAACGAGGAGGGTGGAGGTAGCGATTATCGTAACGAACCAATGACGAAAAGCAACGGATGAGAAACCAGCGTGATTCTTCCTCGCCGATTAGATGACTTTTACCCCTGGTTACCGATAACCTATGTTGACCCTTGTGACCAAACCGTGTGTTCTTTGCTTTTGCGACTGCTATCCTCGTAGTTCCGCCGCGTCCTCTAATGTATACAGGGATTAGCCCCTGATGTCTTCACCGATTCACCGAATTTTACTGCTATCACGCTCGACGCCTGTGTTCGATCACGCGCAACTTGCCTATCCACTGCAACGTTAATGACCCCCTATCGATTTGCGTTGAAAATGAAAAAACCAACGAATGACGCGGTAAAGCTCGTTGTCAGTCGTCGTAGATTTGCAAATAATCGTTTTCTCGCATTTAGTTTCGAATAATCGCAATTGTTTCTATGCAAACGTTCTTGAAAGAATACTTCCGGATACCACCGATTGCCGCCCTCGCCTCGTTCTTCCGTTCGTTTCGCCTCCTCGTTCGTTTCGCCTCGGGCCCTTTCTAATTCTCGCCCTCGTTCTCAGAAGTATTCTTTCTGCGATTGCAGGCATCGGCTCGCCCGACAGCTTTGCAAGCGACCTGTTCGCCGATCATCGGCGAAACCGATCTCGACCAAACTTGCTCGAAAATCGAGCATGCTCGAATCAACGTTCGCGCCACTGCGCGGTGAACTTCACCCATTGCCGTAGCTGTAAACCTCGTGCCGATTGCCCTAGCGATACCACAGAGTTGACTGGATCATGGTTCACGGTTCATGGTTCAGGGTTCATGGTTCACGGTTTCACACCGTGTATCAATGTTTACGTCTCTTAGGGTCGACTGTTTCGTTGCTTGCGCGTGCTATCGCCTCTCCTTTGGACTCGATAACCGATCGTCCTTGATGCTATCGTCTATTTGTCGACGTAACGCGTCATCCTCCTCTGTTGCTTCATTGAAACCAATGAACCTGTCTTTCGGTGCTGCATGACACGCCATCCAACCTGGTCGATTCAAAAATGCCGCACCGCGGGACTACTTCGATGCCAAGGTATGCATGCACACGAGTATGTATGCATATGCATGTTTGCTAGTGGTCCGACCGCGAGCAAGACGTCGTGGCGCCATCTAGAGTAAATGTCTCGCACCGGGAAATGGCAAATACGTCTTGCAAAGGTTGGTTCGATCATTGATCGAGCGGTCACGGCGGAGCACACCTTTATCCCCCGAGTTTCGCTCCATCCTTCAACTGGTCCGTTCGAAGCTTTCCTCGGCACCTCTTCGATACCTCCTCTGTAGACTGTTTTGTCAACAGCAATCCCTATGCACTCGGGGATAACTCGTTTTCCCTGGAAATTGTTGACGACACTCGTAGCGGGTCGCAATCTCGTGTCAGTTTCAAGCGCATGTGCATACATATAAGCGCATTATGCAAGTTTCTGTGGCCTGTACGTTTGAAATTAGAGTTACCATTCCCATTTCCAGAACACGCATTGCCCACGATGTAGGCACATATTTTTCACGTTTCGCTTGCGTAGCTTGGTTCGTTCGGCCAAACTATTTTCGAGATATTGATATACTTGTGCATTATACGTGCATTACGTAACAAATAAATAAATAAATTATGCATACGCATATGCATGTGTGGTTGCCTTTCGGTACGTTCGCTATAAACATCCCTGATTACGTGTCAATAGCGTTCGTCTAAAGTGGAATGCTTGCGAAAAAGGAAAGGGAAGAGCAGCGAAACACGAGCGGTACGATCGATATCGTGGAATCATACGATACAGGAGATTTGCACGAAATTAGCCCAGGTAAGGAGTTGACCGTTTGCAAGCTGAGACGGCGTTGCAATACTTTCATCTAGCGAGAAACGACACGTATCCAAACAACGATGAAATTCCACTCATTCGTAGTACAGATCACGCATTTTTGAGACCGCGAGACTCTCTGTTTTGCGTAATTTCTACGGGACCAAAGACATACGTGCAACGCCGAGGATCGACCGTGCTGTGTCCGAACGACGATGTTTGCCCGACCGTGAATCTTTTTGCGACGCGCTGCGTGCGCGCTCCGATCGCGCTCCGATCCAGCTCCGATCCAGCTCCGATCCAGCTCCGATCCAGCTCCGATCGCGCAAATTTCGCATGGAAATAGGATTCTTGAAAACCAAGCAACAACATCTGATCGTGAAGGTACTAGTCTAGCGGCAATTTCCCTTTGGCGACGTTGTCCTCCAAGCGGAGAGTTAATCTGTATTCGCGACTCGTGCAAATTGAAATGTGCGATAGCTTGCATTAGCTTGCCGCCTGTAAAATGGAGAAACGAACGGGCATGGGAAACACTCGAATTGGGAAACACGTTTGTACTTGCTGCGACGGATGAAAGAAGAATGGAAGGAAAGGAATGATAAAGTGTAACGAATTTCAGGAACCGTTTGCACGCGCTGTCCATGAAATTGGAGTGGAGTGGTTAGTGGTGTGGATAGTGGTGCGGAGTGGCGTCGACCGGCCCGGAGCGATGCGGCGCGGAGAAGAGAAAAGGGGCACGGGAGAGATGGATACGCGTTGCGCGGTAAAGCCCTATCGCACTTTGGTCTACTACGGCCTACGGCAAGTCGTATGTACACTGGCGCTTTCGCCGAGCAACCGTATGGGTGTATCGAACGATCGGTCGTTCGAACCTTCGTCGATTGCGACGAACCTGGGGTGCCACGGCAGATCTTCGCCGAGAGAATGGTAGAGGCTACGCACGCGTTCTACCTAGGCATTTCAATACGAAATTGCGGTTGACTTAGAGCAATAGTGTGACGTACCAGCGGTGTAGACACTCGTGGTTGACGAAGCATTTTAGCACTGCGCCCGTGACAATTAACGTAGAGATAAGTCGACTGCAATAGCCACATCTTGCTACCAGAAATATATTATGCTACGGAAAGCGATATAGCGGGGAATACTAGATAGTAATTGGTAATCTTGGCTATCTAGTCTGTCAGTCTCGGTAATTTACGACTCTTTCTCATTGTTATCAGCCCATTTAAGTCATGTGGCGTCTTGCCTATTCTCCCCTACTTATGTATTTCCCGATTCGCGGTAATTCGTGACAGTGCAGCGATGCCATTGAAGGCAATCGAACGCAAATTTAACTTCTCGTTGCTCGAACACCGCTGCGTCAATAAAGATTTCGGCTTGAGCCCTTTCATTATCTCGTCTTTTCGATAGTGGGTGTCCAATCGAGTGTTGTTGCAATGCAACGCTCGCGCTGTATTCTGCACGTGGATTTGCAGGTATCGATACGTGTTATCCGGAAACGAAGTATGTACGCGTACGTAGAGCGTGGCGCGAGTCGAATAAACGGGACGATTCTTCCCTTCCGATAGATACTGCGCGTGAACGCATATAAATGATAGCTTCGCAATAAATGCGTACTTGCATTGTGTATTTGGTCACTTTAACCAGGGCACGATTACAAGCGCGATTACGTGCGCGACTGCAGCGTGGCAGCGTGGCAGCGTGGCAGCGTGGCAGCGAAGCGATTCATTTTTTTCCAGAGGAAGATGCCCGCGGTTTCCATGTGAAATAGCGTTGCAACGATCAACGACGCGTGCTGTTACTTTCGAAACGATTAGTCCTGAATGTTTCGCGAAATTCTACGAAAAGCATACGCGATGCAAGTATAGAAAAAGAGCAACACTAAAGAGTACAATATCGTCGTTGGCTATAAACGTTCCAATATGAATGGAATGGAAGAAGCAGGTCCGAAAACACTCAGAAACTAATGATAACGATTCAAAATCATTTATTGAAAACTTTCTTTTTTGCGTTACAGAATTTCTTTAATTTTTAGATTCGGCACATGCCGATTGACGAGGCTGTTGGAGTCCTAGAAGGACTCCGGAAGTCCTAGAGAACAATCCAAACTTGGAAGTTATAAACGTGCATATATGTATGTATATGTATATTGTCCGTCGAAACGATCGCTAGTACGGGCGGTAAATGATGGAGATTACCGTTGTATTCGCGACAAACGTTCAAGCGAACCAGCATATCGGCGAAAAGAAAGCAGAATCACAGAATGCGTAAATCATGTTTCGCGCTGACACGACACCGTTGTGAATATATCTCTCATCAGCTATCGATATTTCCGGAACGAAAGAGGCTCATATGTGTCGCACGTTGCTGCGACATGGTCTCCGGGAGCGCTACAAAATCGAGAACAACGAAAAACGAAATAAGAAACGAACGATACTGCATTACTGCATGCACGAAATAGAGGAGGTGCGCGAGCACGACGAAAATCAACCCTAAAGCAAATACGTGTCACTATATGTCTACGTATGCATGTATGTCGAGTGGCGTTCGATCGCGTACAATTATCGATATACGATAGACATCCACACAGTAATCTCCACCGGCATCGATGCTGCGTGGTCGCACCTCTCAAATATATAATATATTTATGTGCAGGAAGAATGTTCGCCGATTCTTCGACGAGAGCAACGATTAGAGAGGAGAGCAGAGAGAAAAGAACACAGTACAGTTCTAGAAGTGTATTATGGCGAGGCTCCTACCTCGTGAAATCAGAAGCTAGCGAAACTGACACGGCTAAGCTTCTTTAAGTAGGCTTCTCTGTTAAGTCGAATCATTTCCATTGAAAAATAAATAAAAACATTCGAAATGGTTCCCGTCCAATGATATTTTAAAATCTAGTGTCCTTCGTTTAAGCTGTGATGAAATTTCGCCAGCGTGTTGACGAAATGTCGCGTATAGAGTGGTTGGCTGTGTACCGTATATGGATCGGAAGTAAAGAGTAAAGGAATCAAAGAAGGATCGATAAGTGTTGTCAGACGCGCATGATTGAAAATTGCAACAATGACGGCGACGAAGCTGTGGGTGTTGGCGTTGATGACGATGACAGTCGCGATGGAGATAGCGATAGCGATGACGATTAGCCATGACGATAGCCATGACGATAGCAGTGACGGTTGATCATGATGACGATGGCTGTGTATAGTGGTCCTGGCGCCATCGATGTTGGAGTGGAGTTGAAGTTGAAGCCGGCGTCGGCGTCGGCGTCGGTGCCAGCGTCTGCGTCAGCGTCGGCGTCAACGCTACGTCGACCGCCAGTATACATACTGTATAGAGTGGAACTTTCCAGAAGCTCGGGAGAGGGAGAAAGAAAACGAAGCGGCGAGAGTGCGGAATCGCGGAAAGGCTGGGGTGAGGGGAACTGAGAAAGAACGCGACAAGAGGGAACGAGAGGACACGAACGGTTGGCTACGGTAAGCGAAAACGAGCCGGTGGAGAACGGTCGGTTCGTCGATAGCAGACAGTCGAATACGAGTTACGTGGCAATAGAGTGTCTTACCTTCGTTCTTGAAAAGGGTACCAGACACAGGGGCCATGGCTGCATCATATGTCTCCTCTGGGAAGTGGACATTTCGCCGGCTGATCGCAAATAGCACGCGATGTATCGGCGTCTCGTACGTCGTCACCGTGTCAGCGAGATTCACGGGTCCACGTTCAACCTGTAGTCAAATTCTCCAAACCGTTATCGACTTTATTCCCTCCGACTATGCTACCTTTCTATCTCGTAGTTGGCTGCGCAGGACTTGCTTTAGAGAGCAGACGATATTTCCTTTCGTATGGATTTTCGCGGCTGACTGATCGCAATCCACTATTGCAGCGTCGATGGTGCGACGAAACGGTGAGGCGACGCGACGCGCGGCTCCGACTCTGCCTAACAGATAGTCACCTGCTGTTACCCCCAGCCGTGACCTTGCACTTCGTTCACGCCGGTTTTTCTTGATATCGGCCGCAGCAATCACGTAGTCTATTTTGCGAAGTAAAAGAACGCGCGCGTTTTCTTCCGCCTTGCGTTCCAAGATACGTGCACAACTACCCTCGCGCGATGCGCAGAGTATGGCCAAAGTCCAAGTGATGCCGCGTGGACGAGCCGGTACGTCCCTTGGTTAAACCGAATCCACCACCACTGGCAAGCGGTAAAGCGACAACTGCTACCCTCTTTCCTCCTGCTGCCGTTACCGTTGCTGTTGCGTTGTGTGCTCCTATCGAACACATGCAGAGCTGCCTTGTGACTTCTTATCGTGCGCCGTGTTCACCTCTTTTGGCCCTGGTGTCTTCTACGGCCGCCCTTGATCGCTCTAATCCTGTCGCGTTTATCGTACGTACGTCTTTGCTTGGGCAATTGCTTCTTCCACGTTCGTACTTGCAAACGGACGATTTCTGAACGCTATCGGTCGAGCTGCATCCACAATGATTAGATCGACTTCGACACGAATATTTATGAACAGCTCCTTCCTGCTGGCTGTTTTCTGCTTATCGTCGGGCTAATTATCGACACGACCGTCTTTCCCCTCAATCGCGTAAGAGCGCGGCACGTCTGTTGCCGTTTTACATATGTTTGTATAGTCGCTTTTCTTCCGGAGCTCGATATACCAAATTTTAGGCCGTATAAGGTATGAGTGAAATGCACTTTTACGTATGTTGGAACTTTGCTAATCAGTTCGGGGGGTTTGTCTCTTTTATATAGAGGCCTGTGCGGTCGTAAGCGCCGCCTCCTCTCTTGGGGCGCGAGCCTTTGGTGGGGACACGCGTGCTGACCCCGCGCCCCTGCTTCTGCTGCTGATGCCGCCACTGGCGATCCGCGATCCTCTCTGCTCCCCCTTCGCCCACGATGCTTTCGTCTCGGTTCGCCTCTCGCCTCTCGCTTCTCGCTCCTCGCTTCTCGCTTCTTGCTTCCCGCCTCTCACCTCGTGTACCTTGCTTCGTCTCGACTCACCTCACCTCGTCCCGCGGCGCGGTGGGGCCCGGCGCGTCGCGGCGTCTCGCTGGGCTTGCCGTAGCTTACCTCGCGTTGCTTCGGCTGGCATCATTCGTCTTCCTCTACACAGCTGTATCTACTTCGTGCACCGTATCGCTCGCGTGTCGTCCTGCGGCTTCTCACGCGAATTTAGCTATTCGTAAACTGAAAACGTGACGCACCAGGATCAACGGCACTCCCTTGAATTTGCATCATCTTATCTGTTTCATCTTATCGATCATTGGTCAAGTGCATCGCGGCTAAGCGTTTAACCCGTAACCTGTTCATTGCCACCTGTATCCTCATCCTCTTCCACTTCCTCTTCCTCTGAGAGGTTCCTTTTAGAGGTTCCCATTCCCTTGGTCGAGTCCCTGAACGATCGAATCGATTTGCCTGCTCACGAATGATAGACCGTGCAGATAAATAGTAGGAAATTAAATCGGGACGTCAGGTTTCTCCAACGATCCAACTACGCGCCAATATCCTCTGGGCTTTTCACGGAAGGTTCCAGTCGATCGACCTCGTTCGGTCACGACCGTATACAGTCGCCCTCGATCCTGTTCGCGCGCACAGGTAAAACGCGCGATTCCTGCTGCCTTCTCGCCCCATTCGCAATTCATTCGATAATACCATACTTCCTCGCTGCTCGTATGTATACTCCGTGGAAGTGATGCGCTTGCCGAGCTTGGTGCATGAGCGCCTCGCGGCCTCCGCGAAGGGGATAACGTATCCGGAGTTGGGAGATTTGGGAGTTGGGGGCTTGCTGATTTCTTCGCATCCCATGTTGCTCGATGCGTTGCGCCGCGTCGTAAATACAGTACGCTATCTCGCGGTTTCCGTCAATGAATATCAATGAATACCAATGAATATTTAAATTATATTTACATTGTGTTAATCGTAAGAGAAGAAATACAACGAATAACCGGTTCGATTTACGTTTTACGAGATTGTTCGTCTTCGTTTCTCTTCGGAAAGAGCGGAGTTGTTCTTTCGGATACGTATGCAGAGCAAACACTGCAAATAGTATGAATGCCCGTTCGTTCGTTTAAATTCTCTAGAATAAACGTTCTTGCCTGCTTGTCCCATTGGATTAAACGTTCCCATGACTATCGCCATGGTAATATGTCGAGTTCCAAATTGTTCCGTTAAGGGTAGTGAGGTTTGCCGGAAATTGTTCAAACTTCTGCCAATGTAATCTGTTGGCCCCTGTGACATCGCTCCGTCAAAGACTTGTATCCATCGATGCGTCGTGATGCGATCTTGAACTTTACATTAGCATGCAAAACGCCTCTTGAAAATGACGTTCAAGCGTGAACATAAATTTTCCAATGCAACGTCAAAACAGCGTTAAACGCGATGCTGTTGCATCGCGTTTGTACCAACTGTGAGTTTACTTGTTTAGGAATGCACGCGCGTACCTATGTATGCATAACACGTAATGCATCACATAATGTATAATACATGCGGATATACATATTAGCAAATATGCAAGATTTGTTGCGACCTAGCAAAGCATCGAACGAAACAGATCGATATCGTTCCATAGCGTGTAACGAAAAGTTTTGGAATGGTTAAGCAACTGGTAAACGAATCGATCGAACGAAGGTCCAATGAGAATTTCGATTTCGAGTTGTCGAAGATTTATGCGTGATTAGGTTACGAGCTTTAGGTCCCTTCTCTTTTCTTTTCTTTTCTTTTCTTTTCTTTTCTTTTCTCTTCTTCTCTCTTCTTCTCTCTTCTTCTCTCTTCTTCTCTTCTCGTCCCTTCTCTTCTCTCCTTTCCTTTCTTATGTTCTCTTCTCTTCGTTTTCCTGATGATCAGAGATCCGCCGCAATTGTCGCTCATTGTTACATCACGAAACATGGTCAAGTTGTTGGTCGATGGGGGTTAATCGATGAAGTGAATCGTTAGTATCGCGTCGAAGGAAAAATACCTGGTAGCTCCGGTGATCGATCAGAATTTGTGACAGGACCGAGCGAATCGAAAGAACTTAATGTGCTTAAGAAAACTTTGCATCGATATGCTTTCGAGTATCACTCGAGTTCGTTCTTTCAACGAAAATCCAGGTACATATTGTCGACTGTTCCGGGTATTTGTATCTTTTCTGTTTAAGCTATCCGATTTCTCGAACTTTGGCACAATCGATCGATCCATTTCAACGACAACGCCAATGAAAGGCATTCTGGTTTCTTAAAGGGAAAGGCATTTCCTATTAAACTGTTGTCCCTTTCTATCCTACTGTAAATACGTATGGAGGAAAAATATGAGGCGTGTGAAACAGAAATGCGAGCTATTTAATATTGCGAGTGCGACATCGCCGTCACGAACATCGGTACGCGCACACGCCACTCACAATCAGTGGATGCTCTTATGTTTCCTACATCCGCGAAATTCCAACGCCGCACCGATCGAACACGACCGACAGTCAGTAATCTTTTCTCAGGGTGCTCGACACGCGTAAGTACATATACCTACTGTTGTCCATTGGCCAAGAAATTATTCGTACAAGTCTCTCTGGAGAAGAGATATCGATGGGGCACGTTCTTCGAACGTTCGAGAATTTCGTTAGAGCATCGAAATGATTGATACACGGACCAGAGGCATACGTGGTCGATCGTTGAGTATCGCAATCCCATCGACGCTTACGTGCACGGTACGCCCGACGTTTTTTACCAGTCTAAAAACGGAGTGCGTTATCATGAATCATTCGCATTCGTACGTTCGATAAATTATTTTCGCGAGCAGCAATTACACGCGATTACTCGTTGGCGCATCGCTCGAATCTATTTCTAATACCGTTGTGGCGATAAATTGCGGTCCGAGGAAAGTTACCGTAGTCTATGAACGAACGCGGACTACATATGTAGGTTAGCGGAGACGCAGGCACTACGAGTTGCATAGGATCACCTCCCAAAACCAGTCAATTTCGTTCGCGGAAACTAAAAACTAGACAGTGAATTGGTTACCGACAAATTTGCAACAATGAAAGGCGGGAGCATGAGAGAAACAAGGCAGGCAGAAATGTTCCAGAACGAGCGATGCACGAAGTTCAATGAAACGTGTGCCTCTGGTGGTTTAGTTTAGTTAGCATCTAGCGTTCGTCGAAGTTAATTGATCCGATGCCCTACTCGTCTTGGGTCTCGCGGTCACGTTTGTACAGATCCCCCGGGGCGTGGGTTAACGAAGAGGCGGCCCTCGAGTAGCAGTCGTCGAGAACTGGTCAGCCGTCGCCGTGGTTTCTTCGAAACTGTCGTGCTAGCATGCGTTTTTCTCCCCTTCGATTCTCGGCGGTATAGGAACCTTAAGGAGCCGAAAAGCTAACAACTTTCTTGTCGTTTCTCGACGATTTCTATCGAAACCTATCGTGTCGGTCCGTTGTAATGGACTCGGAGCTAACCGTGTGGCATCGGTCCCGCCGCGATAAGGCGGTGGAATTTTACTGACCATGAATATACATACATACACCGCATGCCTAGAACACCACCGTCTATCGCAGGATGCCAGATTCGGTTACTAACCTACCCATATGTAAATCCGTATCGATATTTCGCGTCTTGTACCATGTAGATACACACACATACACGCCCCCACACACATATATATGTGTCCTCTTTTCTTATCGCATGCCACTTAATTTTCAGATGCGTGCCTCCGGTGTCAAGCAGAAAGCAAGAAGGACGACAGCCGGCAGGACTGCGTCGTCGTCTGGGGAGAATGCAACCATTCGTTTCATTACTGCTGTATGTCCCTTTGGGTGCAACAGAACAATCGTTGCCCGTTATGCCAGCAGGAATGGTCCATTCAACGAATGGGAAAATAATGGAAACAAACGAGCGGAATCGTTAAACGTCATCTCCTTCTCTCTTCTAACGCATCCTTTTAACCATTCCTGTTTCGCTAATCGTTCGTGCGCCTATTCTCCCTCGCTTTCTTTTTCTCCACCTCTATCTTTACCTCTACCTCTACGACTCGATTCATTCCTTTGCCTTCTTCTCTTACTTTCGATTACGTGGGCTTTTATGGTGCAATGAGTCAATCGTTCCACTCGCAACGATCGATAGATTGGCGATGGAAGTTGCTCGAACTCGACCATCGAACAGGGTTACGCTCGCAATCACTTTTCAAATCGAGTCAAACAGGATGCTTTTTATTGAGAACGTCGTTGAGGGGAGCCTTTCTCACGAAACGGTCTTACTTTTGCAAAAGGCATACAGTCGATGGCAAGGCAGTTTCACAATCATCTTGATCCAAAGCACGGGGGTTAAATGAAAAAATGATCGAACAGCGTCACAGATTGAACATTGATCCGTTGCAAGCTCCAAGTGCAAAGTGCATTGCAGCTGTACTCGCATTATCGCAGAATCGTAAGATTCATCATTCGCGAAGGATCCGCTACGTTTATGAGCGACTAAATATTTTCTCGCGATGCAGTTGGACGGCTGTCTTCTCTATGCACTTCCTTGCAAAGTTTCTCTTAAAATAGTCGCACCAGATTCCATGGAGTCTTTGCAACCGAAGGATCGCTCAGTTTCTTCAAAAGTGCATAGATACTATTAAAGTAGCTATCTTTCCGACAAAATATCTTTGTCCGTTGCTCTTAATTACCTACCAAGATAGGTTCAGTCAGAGACGCTTTATCGACTGCCTAGTACGATTTAGCGTTTGGTATTCCGCGATACGATGCGGCGATATACATATGTATGTACTAGTGCGCTCTGCGGTGTGATTCGAGTACATAGCCCGTAATCGCGATCCAACGCACGAAGGTCGATCCTTTCTTTCTTCTTCGTTCTTTGCCGGTTTGTCGTTTCTACTATCCCAGTTCAGTCCACTTCGTCCCTCTCTTTTTTTCTTCCTCTCCCTCTTCCTCTCCGTCCCGGCGACGCGTCGTGATGTGCCGATTGCCCGTTTTAGCGTTGCCTGGCGTAGTGTTACGTGTCGTCACAGGCTCGGAGGCTCGACCGGAGGCTCGACCAATCGCATGGTAGAAGGGTATAACAGCGCTTATATTTATGACCTCGCCGTGCCGCCACCTCTTCGGCCTTTTTTGCTGCCTTTCCATGCCCTACCTCGCCCCCTCCCTTCTCGTACCCCTGTTCCAGGTTCCCCTTCTACTTATGCCGGCCCCGTCACAAATCGTTCTCCCCACCACCATTGTACAATCCTTTTCCTTGTTCATTTCTGTGGAATCTGTGGGTCGCGTGCACACACGCACGCGCGCAACTCTCTTCCTCCTTCCTCCCTTCTTTCGTTGCTACGTCCGATGCTCTTACGCAGAAGAATATACTATACACACGTATACACGCACGATCAGTAAAATTTGGATGATGTAACGACACATGTTACAACGATAAATTCTTGTTAGTATTGAAATTATTAGTGCTAAATTGCCACCAAACTGATACACGAGCATGCGGCTTCACGGAACCCTCTATATTACGTACAGTCGTCAAAATTCGGCTTCATCCTTGCAATGATATTTAGCGCGGATTAACATGAGAGATAGCAAATTTTCCATTGACAGCGAAATGAACGTTTCTCCAGTCATAATGTGTCTGAGCGATGTAAAGTGTATGTATGTTGTGGTTGAGGAACATTAGAACATGGGTAATACAAGGTAAAGTGACATAAATATACGTTTTGCCGGCTTAATATAGGAGTATATTTTTGCGAGCTGTGACCAGAGTATATTGTACACGAATGTCTAATTCGCCTATAAAAATGAAAATAGATATCGCTAAAGAATGACGCAAAATTCGCAAATTTGTTCGTCACGCTTTTCTTGGTAGGCGGACCCGCGTGTCGACTCGAGGTCAATTTGAGTCGAGCCTCCATGAAGCCGGACTTTTCATTGGTTCTACGACGATAATATTCGAAGCGTAGCACACGGGTCTGTATATACCATCGCAGTTTATTGATTTACACAAGAAACTTTAAATGTCCCATTATGCTATTCCTTTTTGTGCAAAATTAGAAAATTACTGTCGTCTCCCTCAACTGGAGCTCTTTCAGGCATGGTATAACAACGCCGGAATTGCTAAGATTATTCTTCTTATTATATTATTAGATTGTTGCAACACTATCGTTTTTCTTTCTTTTTTTTTTACGAATCTCTGCGTTTACGAAAGTTAGCCGCTGACACGCAGGCGTCTGATTACGCAGGCGTGTACAGTCACGTAGCGATGCAGAAACACCACGTACATATATACGCATACCGTCTACGCACGAAGATATCGCATTTTTCTCTTTTTCTTCGTCATTCTTCTATCTTGGAATCTCATAGAATAAACTTATAGAGAAAACGAATCCAACGAAAAAAGCATGGCTATAATGTGAACTCTGACTGTTATCGTATCTGCGTTACAATGAAAAAAAATTCCATCATTTTATCAGACAAGTGTTTGGTTGATAAATCTTGCGACGTGACATCTAAACGATGGGATTAATGGAAAAGCCGTCGATTAAATTGGCCGAGAAATACGTGAGTGGCGCCGATGATTAAGCAGAACGCGCGAAGGTCACGTCGGTCAAACGGAGGCTCGTCAGTTCCAACCAATCGACTAATAGCATTTCGGAATGCCTTTCAACTCGACTTGCATAGCGTGCATGGGTGGTAGAAAATGGTACTGGCGTCACCGGTGATTTATAGATAAGGGAACGAATTTTATCTTGAAAGTGTTGGACGACTTGATATTGCGTATCGATCTTTTATCGGCTTTTCAACCTTTACGAACTGTACGCTAATGTGTCTCGCTAATAAAACATCGGATTGATTGGGACAGTTGGGACAAATTTATTTTCACTTTTCTCACATATATACATATTTCATTCGTATAGATTATAGATCGTATAGTGCCAACTACTATTCAAACGATTCTCTTGTTAGTACGAATACTCAACATTTGCTCATATCCATTCAAATTTGATCGAGGGAAGCGCGCCTTCGTTAACTACATACATAAAAATCTATTACAAAGAGCAACCTGTTCAGTGGATGCTTCGGTAATTGCTTTCCATGATTTTCGCATCATAAGTGGTTTCTCCTTAGAAATGGCAGCCATGTATACACAGTTATCTATGCAATGATGATCGCAAATATCTACAGCTTAATGTATTCTGTTTCTACATGTACCTTAAATTACATCATGATCGTAGCTTGTTCATCCGATCTATAGTCCTTATTTTTATAATACTTTGATCGTTTATTCGATCAAAATAAATGGCATTGGGAGTGATTACTAATTGTATTCGGATACCTTGATATAATGCTTTACATTTTAGAAAAGTGCTTGAGCGACTTCAGTTTTTTATTTGTCTAACAGCACTCTTTTTCCAAGCACAACTTACACTATTGCGCCTGTTTGTAACCATACATTAATTAGCATCCAATAAATTATTCGCCACTGCTAGTTTCCGGTCGCTCGCAAAATACATGCATAGGTGTACAAGACGATTTGTACACCAATTCTTTCCTCTTTTCTTTACTGTCCTGCGTATTGTTAGATTCGGACTCCTTATCGATATTTTTCATCTTATTAAGTACGAATATTCCATTACTCTCCTAAGTACTCGCGTAACAGTACAGAGTTCAGGAAATATTTTCTTCTGTATTGATTACTTATATCCTCCGCAGCTGTTTAAATTAACGAACAGAAGGGGAGCTATTTTTACTATCTCGCAAATGATTTCACAGGTAAGAAACTGTGAAAGCCGTAGTAAAGGGGGGGGGGGGGTATAAACAGAGGCGGGAGTGCAGAAAAAAACGATTATGCTGACGGAGGCACTCGAGCGCGTACAATGCTCTGTTAAATAACTCGATAAAAGTGAGATAAGGAAGTAGAATAGCTTTTACAAACTAATGCCTATCACAGGCAATGGACAGTCATTTGTGATATGACGGTTCTACTTTAAGGCCACGTCGGAATGTAGGGTCGTTTAACCACCAAAGGTCACTTAAGTGTTTGTATATGCTTTACACATGCTAAAGCTGAACATCTAATAACCTAAAAAAAAAGATCGTAGACACGATTACTTTCGTAATCTATGTCCGTGTTAATATATCAATTACCACACCCGCTGTTTTTTTTTGTATCAGTTTGTCAGCAATTTGTATGTCTGGAGCCCCTCATCAATGGTATCAAAATACTTGGACTTTGGGCCTGCCTAAGAAACGGATGCTGCAACAATTCTGTTGCCGTGGCTCTTTGCGCTGGATCTCGAACAAGCATTCTTTCCAGAAAACCTTGAAGGCGCGGACTCACCTTTGTAAAGACAAGAATAAGAATAAGAGGGAAACAAAATTCTTTGTACATTTAAAATCTAAGTCTGCAGTGAAAGTCTTGTCAAGTTTGATATACGTCCAGCTTACTTTATGCGAATTCTTCAATTTTGGAGGTGGCATATCCCTAATACGTCGCATGGCTTGTAAAGGAGGTTCATTAAAAAAGGGTGGCTCTCCATCGACCATTTCGATAATCATTATACCTAGTGACCAAATGTCCACTTCAGGGCCGTATGGTAACCTGAAACAGCACACGTACGCGTGTTGTCGCTATTGTTACAACATTACGAATAACGAAATAAACTTATTGAAATGAAACAGTGAAGATCTACAAATCACCTTGAAATAACTTCCGGGCTCATCCAATACGGTGTTCCAACGAGGGATTTCCGCCTTGGCAGCTCTTGGGATACTTGAGCACAAAATCCAAAGTCGGATAGCTTGACCCTACCGTCAACGGTAAGTAGTATAGAATCAGACTTAATATCCCTGTGTATTACACCTTGAGAATGCAGATACGCAAGTGGCTTCAAACATTGGGAACACACCGTAGCTATCTGACTTTCGTCCATGCGAGAATGCGTAACAATATCCGTGAGTGCTCCACCTTCAAGGTACTCCATCACTACCCACAATTCGTCATCAACTAGGAAACTGTCGTACATCTCAACGATATTTGGGTGATGATAATCTCTCATGATAACTACTTCGTTAAATAGCAGTTCGCGTCTCTGCTGCTTCCTCAAATCCATCTTTTTCACTGCTACTTGCCGATTTGTATTTTTTTCAGTAGCGATACACACTGTCCCAGTGCTACCTTCACCGATCTTCAGAAAATTCTCCAAACTTTCCCTCGGATCTCCTCGACTTACCTAAAGTTTTTTAATCAGAGTTTTTTAAAATCGTATGAAACATGAAGACCCGTTTAGCGTTTGCTTTTGAACGCCACAGATAATTCTAATTCGTTGTTTCTTACCACCATCTGTAAAGCCGCCCGAAATTGCTCGTGCGTGAGTCTCTGTTCGGCCGTTTGCTTGTTGGACGCAGCTGAGCCTGTGCTGACCGCTAGATTTCCCGAAGACAAGGCACTCTTCATGTTCTGATTTTGATCGGTAGTAGAACTGCTTCCGGAAAACGGTAGATTACACTTTGACAAATTGTGCATGGACTGAGACGTTTCCATAGGTTTCTTTATATGCGATTGCAAAACAGATGAACTTTCTGGTGTACTGTACGCTTGAGAATATTTGTTAATATTATGTGTGCTCAATTGACTTAAGGGTCGCTGCGACGCGATGGATCCCACGGGTGAAATTTTCGGTTGCAACTTATGCAAGAGAGCATTTTGACCCATTTGCTGCTCCCTCGAGGGTGGTTCAATATTTGATACCTGAGCACGAAATGTATCACATATTGTAGAAATCACTAGAATGCATTAATTCAGCATTGCTTACCTGGAGATTTCCATTGTATTGCCCGGATGGACTGGTAAGGATCTGTGTGTTTAGCCTGTGAAATTCAGAGTCTGCAAGGTGCATGCTACTTGGGTTTTGCGTTGTGGACTGTGGAGTTGTAATTGGACTTAGGTTTTGGAAATTTAAAGACAAATTAGTGGGATTTGAGCAGGCGTGTGCTAAATTTGGAGAGGATTGCATATTTGGATTAAGATTTTGGAGATTTGGAATCATATTTTGCACATTTTGATTCCCTCCACTCGGAATATTGGACGAGTTCTGCCTTAATTTGTCCAGATAATTATGTTGTTTTCCAAAATTAGAATATCCTTGTACTTGATTAGCAGTCAGCGCTATTTCTTGACCCTCCGGCACGGATGGAGGCAAATTACTGTTATGCCTAAATAAGATAGAAGAATGCAATGCAGCACTCGTTGCTTAAAATCGCAAGTTGATTAACAAAAGACAATTACCTATAGTCCCTTCTAAGTCTCGGAGGGCTGGAAGAACGAAGGGAATTAGACCGGGCGACTGTACCGGTCTTGGGTAATCCATTTTCAATAGCTTTCTCAATGACAGAAATTCTGCCCTTGAGATCGTTGTGGCCTCGTACAATGGTCTTCAAGTCCAAAATTTCGGTGGGAGTAATTTCGCTGGGATCAACCAATGGTAACGGTCTATTTGTAGATTTCAAAATTTGATTATTTCCAACGATAGAAGCCCATTGCAGGGGGAGTCCAATAAATTTGCCTTCGCGTTTGTCAAATCCTGTATGGACACGATGTTCAAAATTTGTGGGTGTAGATATTTGTGGTTTCTTCTTCTTCTTCGCAAACATTGCACTTCCTGTAATAAGAATAAGATTACACATCTGTGAACATAGTGCGTGCCAAATGGTGCCTACAACCTTAAAAACATGTACGTGCTCGTATGCTTGCATTGCATGTTGGAAGTTCTAAAAAGCCAAACGTTCGAACCTGTCAATTGTGCATTTTTCGAGTGTACGGTTTTCAAAGAATAAGGAGCGTAAAGTATTTGAAATTTAGTTAGCGCTGTTCGCGACTTGAAGAAAATATAACGAAAACTTCTACTGATGCGTAAAATTTGGTAGAAATAGTAGCGACGATGGGAAGCCAAATGACAGCAACGCCTACCAGTACGTGATGCGCCCGCCTTAAAGTGTTTTCACTGACCTGCTGCTTAGACCTTCTGAGTATTATTATATTCTGTTAATGTAACAAAGCTTTGAAAAATGTGGCGAAAATCGGTGGAATAACGCCGAAACATAAAAAAATTCTGTAGTTAAAATCGGTAAATACGACATTTAGCCCTACGACAGGTTGCTCACACACCGGCGCTCCACGCGGGGAGCTTACGAAACTTACCTGGCATTTGGCTCGCGACAATTTACTTAAAGGAGCGTGAGGTAGCACCTGCAATGAGATTACGACAAAGAATTTAACGCACAGAAAACTGTGTCGAGAGAAAGCGATTGCCGATCGTGATTGTGATCGATATTTTTGAAGTAAGGGTACATCGTTTTATGAATAACGCGTATTTAAGTACTACAATGAAGAATCGTGTTAATCACATAAAAAAATGATCGATGTAACAATTATTCAAATAAGAGATAGCTGGGACAGATACGCGTGTTTTCCTATGGTCATATTAGGTGCAAACGAATATGATAAATGTATACATGCACAGAGAAGAGAGAATGGCCTTGCGGTGCATCGGTACGGTACACCAATCAAATGTTCTGTTCGTTTCTAAACTGATTCCCTTCCCCCTTGTGCAACAAGTAGAAGGGACCTGAACACGGTCTGCTCCCGCGAACGCTCATATATCTGTCGAACCTAATCAAAATGTATGAGAGAAAGAAGAAACCATTTTGCATGGCTGTCTTAAACTTTAGCCAGTGAAATGCTTCAGCGCAGTCGTTTCTATCATCTGTTTTATTTTTTGCTTTAGTTTCTTGTCAAATAAAATATACATGGTGCAAGGATGTTACGAACAAGTTGTTCATCTCTTGACACGAGGCGCGATGAAGTGTTAAACGTATAGCTTATGACCCCGATCATGGCAAGATCGAAGAAACCAATCTACATAATCGCCAGGAAATTATTTCCTATGACGATACCCAAGTATGTATGTTTTGCAACGTACAATACGTGATAATAATGATAGATCTTTTCCTTCACACTTTTCCTTTACTTACCCTCTCCCCTTTTATTCAACACCGTCTCAGCTACTCAAAATCCCCTTCAGCTGTATGTCCATCTTACTGAACAAATTATAATAAACCGCTGGCAATCCTTCAAATTTTACAGTTAATAATAATAATAAAATTTACACCTAACGGCGAGACGGTGGAACAGGGGAGAACACGTGCAAAGAAAATGAATGCGGAAAAGATTTATTGTATATGTATGTACGGTAATTAACAATTGATTGAAATGGTTACGAAAAGTAAGCGCATTTGAAATTGTCGAAACGCTCGAACTCGCGCGCTGAAGTTGATTCGTTTCAAAGTTTAAAGCATATTACACATCATCGATAGATACGTTGTACAATATATGCATATGTACATATCGAATAAGCGCATGTAGCATATTAATCCATATATCTTAGAAAATATCGTCGCGGGCAAGAACCCGTGGAAAACTTGTTAGACAGCAGTGTGTACAGTTAAGCAACAAATCTTATACATGGGTATTTATATAACGTATGCCTGATGTGTGTGGTGGAACGCGCAGTATAGTTTCGTGATACAGAAGTATAAATCGATCGATGGGACAGATTTCATTTTCCCAGGGAAATAAAAAGATATGTATGTGTCTTATCTTAAAGCGTAAAAGAAATCGAGTAGGTTAAGAAGAGGAAAGGGAGCACAGGAGTTAACAGATTTTGATTTGCATGTTCTCTGCTTTGTTGCTGAAATGTGTAATCTCCACTCTGTAAGTATAGACGTAGAAGAATCATCATTTGCTAATTACTTAACTCGCAAGACCGAAATCAAACGATTCAATTTCCGAATGAAAGACATGCTTTTTCGAACAAAATAATTTCACGTGTCAAAGTGTTAGGAAGAATTTGGTTCAACTTGTCGAATATTTGAGGTTACATTGATTTATTCGGCATTGGTTGCATCCAGTCGTGTGCGACACGAGTAGGGTCTTCTATATTCTATATAGAATGACGGAATTATTCATGGGACGCGATGGAACGGAATAAACGAATTAACTTCGTTTTCAGGGTAAAGCGTAGCAAATGGAAGATTTTAAAGTGAAAGATGAACCAATGGATGCGTTAAACATTGACAGTCAGGTTATGGTAAAGGTTTTCTATGAAACAGCACCACCGTACGATACAATGCTTCTGCAAGGACTCTAACTTAAACCTTACTTTAAGGACGAAAACATTGTAAGCGTTGTACTTAAAGAAGAACCAGGCGATAGATTTGATCCAGACTACATGGAGGACATCTGTTCCGGGACATTCGAGAAGGTATTTTTACCTATCGAAAATAACGAAGTTGACTTCTCTAATGAAATGGTAAATTTCATAAAAAATTGTCTGCGGTCGAGTTTTGTTTATAGAAGAGTCAATCGATCCAACAAATCGATTCTAGGTAAAACTTGAACTGGATGGGGAATCCAGTAGTCACCAAAACTGGACTGCGCATATCACCAGCACAAATCTGTGCGACAAAGAAGATGGTTCTATGCAAAGGTGCATGCCAAGTGCAAACTTTGCACAAGCGCACGATATAGAAAAGCATTCTGGATTCTGTCCAAACGGACAGCAAGCAAAATTTTATAAAATACAATGCTCCATCTGCAAAAAATGGTTCTTGAACAACGATTCTATGGTTACTCATCTGAGAACGCACTGCAGCGGGAATCAGTGCGAGGTTTGTCAGCAAAATTTTCAGGATAACTCCAGTCTGCATGCTCACATGTTGACTCATGTTGGAATGAGTCCATTGGAGTGCAATGTCTGTCAGAAGCGGTTTGCTTACAAATGGTGTTTACGTAGTCATATGCAGATGCACGTGTTGGAAAAACCGTACGACAACACATTACAACAGGCGTTTACAAAGAGACCAGATTCTGAGCATGACCAATCAATGTGTGCGGAGGGAGGGCTATTTGAATGCGATGTTTGTCATATGACGTTTAAAGAAAAATCTAGTCTAAATCGGCACGTGCTTACTCACACAGAGCAAAGACTGTACAGATGCGATGTATGTTTTGCAGCATTTAGGGAAAAGGCAAAGCTGAATATGCATATGACGTTGCACGTAGGATGTAAACAGTTCAAATGTACAATGTGCCATAGGTCGTTCACACAAAAAACAGCACTAAACAATCATATGTTAGCGCATAGCGGCGAAAAGCCACACGCATGTAATATCTGCGAAAAAACGTACAAACGAAAGTCAGAGTTAATCAGGCATACAATGGTTCACACCGGTGAAAGACCGTACGAATGTAAAGAATGCTTGATGACTTTTCGGGAGAAAGCAAAATTAAACTCTCATATGCTGGTACATACTGGCGAGAAACCACACGAATGTCATATATGTCATAAGGCGTGTGCCCGAAAATCTGATCTTAATAGCCACATGCTGTTACATACCGGCGGTCAGTACGATTGCAAAGTTTGTGATAAAATCTTTACACGTAAGTCGGATTTGAATCGACATACTCTGATACATACCGGCGAGAAGCCATTTGCCTGCGAATTATGCGACATGGCTTTCAGAGAAAAGACCAGATTAAATTCTCATATGCTCGTACATACTGGCGATAAACGACATGCTTGTCATATTTGTCAGAAGACGTTTAAAGAGAAATCCTCGTTGCGGAAACATATGTTGGGTCACACAGGTGACAGGCCGTACGAATGCTATGTTTGTCATAAGGCGTTTACTCAAAAAACGACATTAAATAGTCATATATTGGTACACGCGGGAGAAAGACCGTACGAGTGTAGTGCGTGTCAGAAAATATTTAAGGACAAGGCAACATTGAAAAAACATTTGTCTGTGCACATAAACGAGAAAACTCACGAATGCCTGATCTGTTTAAAAAAGTTTGCCCATAAAGCTGCATTGAATAGTCATTTATCGACGAATCATACGTCCTAATCAGGGTCTGTTGGGAAACGAGGGGGCGGGGGGGGGGGGATCTAGTCTGTTATATCTCGGCTTTTAATTTCTCTTTTTCAAGCACTATCCATCTATAGATGCGTGAAGATTATTACATCTATGTATACATCTGTTTTATATACTTCACCGAACCAACGATCATATTTTTTTCTGTATGTCTTTACGTGTAATAAATTAATTTCTAATTAATTTGCAATGCTCGGTTTCTCCTTTTCTTTTCATACTTCCACACTGGCGCTTAAAACGTACAATTTGCTATAAGCGGTATAGAAATGTATGTAATTAAATTCTACCATCGTGTCTCACACGTGTTGTCAGTATCTCATTATTAATGTGATGCTAAACATTTTAAATGTTTGTCATCAGTGATAAAAAAAAAAAGTGAAACTAGTCCTATTCATAATCTCACAGAAATTCCCTAGCCGAAAGAGTTTGCAAATCTTTTGTGACTACATAATAGGGGTATACAGCAATACATACATATGTATTACACCATGAAAGGTGTCATCCCGTTTTTAAAAGGGCGAGATAAAGTAACAATACGTCAATACCTAATACATGTTGGAAAACACCGTTACGTATAAACGGGCCCCATTTGCGGACAGCACTGGCACTGGCGCAGGGGCCACCAATAACATATACACAGCACTGACACTGTGAAATAAAGGGCAACATGTTTAAGTTTTGAGGGAAGCTGAACGTGTCCATTGCTTATTGCGGGCTATTTTGCAAACAAATTGTGATCAATCACATTGTTTATGACGAAATAATATATCGAAGTATATTAAAATCGTGTGATGTCTGGCTTATCTGCACCCTGAAATCAACTGAAAAGCTGGCTTTCAAATGGAATTATCACAAGTTCCTCAAATTTCTTCTGATCTAAGAACAAAAGGATTCGATTTATCAGCCGGCAAAACATGGATTTATCCAGAAAATTATCCTATCAGAGAGTATCAGTTCAATATAGTTGAAACTTGTTTATACAGCAATACATTAGTCTGTTTACCCACTGGTAATTAAGGATATATTTAGGATACTGTACAAATAAAGAGCTATGAAAGTCAGTTTAAAACATTTCATTCTGATTTTTATTAGGTTTGGGAAAGACATTTATTGCTGCGGTTGTGATGTATAATTTTTCTAGATGGTACCCGTGTGGAAAAGTTGTGTTTTTAGCACCAACTAAACCCTTGGTTGCTCAACAAATTTTTGCGTGCCATAACACAATGGGCATACCTAGCATAGAGACTACTGAATTAACAGGTACAGTTATTTCCATAGATTTCAAAATGTAACATTAATGCAGATGAAATATTTTACCTCTGATAAATAATATAAATATATCATCACTTTTGCAGGAGCTGTGAATCAAAAACAGCGTGAAATAGCTTGGTCAAAGAAGAGAGTATTTTTCGCCACTCCTCAGGTTTTTCATAACGACTTAGAAAAGAATATTGTGCCTAGCGATTTGATAAAGTGTGTAGTTATAGACGAAGCTCATAGAGCTTTAGGGAAACACTCGTATTGCGAGGTAGATGCTCCAGTCAAATATAATAGTATTTTACATTGATGAAAAGGCTGACGCAAATTATCTACTAGTGTTAATGTAAAAGTGTATTTTCTGTTTTTAGTGTATTCGAATATTAAGCAAAAGGAATCAGACTTTCAGAGTATTAGGCCTCTCTGCGACTCCAGGAAATAAAATTGACAATGTCCATCAGGTATACTTCATTGATATTAAATATATGCTAAAGGGTACTAGCTCTCTTTATAATAAACAGTATAATTTGCAGGAATAAATAAGTAATATTTTCTGTAGGTGCTACAAAATTTACTAATCGCCCGTGTAGAACTGAGAGATGAAACATCCTCGGATATTGTACCATATATTAATCAAAGAAAACTGGATATAATTTTAGTCCCCCTAAGCAATGAGCTAATCGAATACAAAGAGAGGTATATCTTTATTATGGATCGTCATGTTAAAGTCCTAATTCAAAATAATATTCTTTACGGGCAGGCCGCAAATATATCGAAAGGAAAGGTAAACTCTTCTGTTTTATATTTCGACGCACTAGTAATTCTAACAGAAAAAAGTCTAGACCATATATTTCAACATTTATAGGTATTTCACCTATTAAAGGAACACCAAAACAAAACGAACAAGTCGGGAAACTATGGGCAAATTATGAAAACGCTTAACATTCTAATGACAATGTACCATGCTTACGAACTTATGGTCAGAGATGGACTTAGGGCATTTCATAAATTTTATCAAAGTATGTAAACTTGTATTTCTGTTGCCCCTATCGGAGACTATAATTGGTCACTTGATACGGATTAAGAGAAATTATTTGCCATGTGGTCAACAGCTCATTCTGATAAATTTTGGATGAACGAAGAACCGCAATTGCAAACGTTGCTTGAAGATATCCATGTGTACCTTGGGCCATTTCCGGATGTAAAAACGTTATGCGAGGATACTTTAGTGGATGTCTGTATAATCAATGTTCTAAAGGATGATTGAAACCCAGCACATTCTTGTCTGTAATTTATCAATTTCAGATACCACAAAGTCTTGTATTCGGACATACGAAGTTCAACAAGCTGAAAGAACTGCTGCTGCGTCATTTTAAAAACAATCATGAAAAAGCAAACAATACGAGAGCTATAGTTTTTGTGGAGGTTTGTAGTTTTATGATTGAATATCAGTGTTGCAATTAAATATTAAACGCGTCATAATTCTTCCCGTGTTCAGTATCGGGATATCGTGAACGAGATTTATGTTTTATTGCTACAATGCCAACCGTTAATAAGACCGCAAATGTTTGTTGGTCAAGCTGGACAGAAACAAAAGCAACAAATAAAAGCCTTAGATGATTTTAAGAATAATCATGTTAACGTTCTTATATCGACAAGTATAGGTAATGTAAAATGTACTATAATGTAATGCATATAAATATAATGATTTTTTTAACATAAAGAGTACTACTTGGTGTAAAGTAGATATTTATGAACACTGCGATATTGAATACTTGATAGGAGAGGAAGGATTGGATGTTGGAGAAGTAGACTTAATAATATGTTTCGACGTGTCTCAACATTCTCCTACCCGGCTAGTACAAAGAATGGGAAGGACGGGCCGTAAGCGTGATGGGCATATAATTATTCTGGTTACAGACGGACGGGAACACGAGGTGACGAAGAAATTCTGTATCCTGAAATGTAAAGGGTGAATACGATTTTACTTAATTGAAATTCAAAAACGTTACAGACATTGAGGTCCACAATGGCTAGAAGAGATTCTCTAAATCACAAAGTATTAAATAGAAGTGGTATCTTTTCTTCACTGTACCAAAACAATCCCCGCATGATACCTGACGTTTTTACACCAGAATGTATTAAAATGCATATTAATGTACAACCGAAAAGCCCAATTGTGAAGCGAAAAAATTGTAGAGAGAAATTGGATAAAAAAGAGAGTAAGCGTCCGAAAGCACAGAAAGGAATTTTCAGCGTAGGTAAGAAGGACGAAATATAAACATATTTATATTATATTATATAATCAGTGTTCTTTGTACAACATTCGGGTAGAGAATGTAACTTTACACGTGTTCTAGGAACGCAAAAGGACGGATCGAACTTTTCAATAATGAAGTACATGAAAGGTGAACAACGTAAAGCACATCCGAAGAATATTTTTGTAGCACTTAGTTCCGATGTGACTGAAAATGGTAGCAACACTATCGAAAAGTCGGACGTTAAAATTCTTTCCAACGACAATGATGCGGTTGACTTTCTTACCACTTGTGCTCTGAGAAACTCTGAAAAAGAAGGTTTCGCAAAGAACAATTACGACCTGTGTCATGTACTGCCTGCATATTCTCTGATTGAAAATGTATTAAATTTCACTGTACCTGATATTACAATACTTGACTGTTTAAACACTCTAAGCAACATTGTGCCGCAGAGTACTGAAAAGAATAAGATGTACAACGACGACGAAGATAATTGCGGGGACAATGCGTTTAGCATAAATGATTGCGCATTCGAGGATATGATGAGAAAAATTGATGAGAAATTTATTCCTGAGGAATCGAAGTTCGAAGATTTGCTGGATGATAGTAGTATATCCGACAATGGGGACTGTTTCTCACGAAACGAAAAGACATCCGAGAATCAACACGTATTGGAAGTAATCGAAATAGATAACAAAATTAATACTGTGCGAATTGTAGAGTCTGGAAAATTTGAAGACATATTAAACGATACGTCCGATGGCTCCGAATCTAATGATACACACGGCAGCGATTGTATGCAGGCATGTGCAACTGGTACAGATATCCTTAACGGTTTACATACTGAAACATCTTATCCTACTGTACGCACAAATGATAATATCAAACGGGATGAGGTGTATTTACAACAGTCGACTTATCAAGGCACGCGAAGCGATGAAAATGATGAGGGGGCAAGTAGCAATAGTTGTAAACTAAATTGTGATGAATTGGGAAGCCGAAGTACATTCAGTATAACACAGGCAATCGATGAGATAGCACGATTAAACTCTAAGTCGATCGTTTCAAAAGCAGCCGACAACGAATCCGACGACGATATATTTCGTGACGATAGTTGTCTGATTAATAATCAAGCAGATCTCGTGAAAAGGACGAATGATTCCTTCCAATGTAAAGACCAGAATAATCTCGATAGTTCGGAGATTCTCAGTCAGCAGAAGAGCGTGGCTAACGTCGAATTAGATAACAACGAATACGATTGGGATGATGACTTCGAAATTTCAATCGACACTGTAGAAAATTGGACGAAATTGGACACGTTTGAAGGAAAGGGCAAGAAATTAGTTGGACTTGAAAGCAACGACCACACACATGACTCGGATAGCGATGAGTGGTTTTCGGTAAAAAAAACCTTTGACGTCTCGAAGGAGAATACTGCGCCTTGTACGAGTATAGCGAAAAAAATAGTAAACGTGAAGAAGAATTTGAATTCGAGACATTCTTTTAATGATAAAAGTGATACTAGGGAGTGTGGCTCGATGACATCGAGCGAACGGGAAATGAGAAGTTGCTATTTTCTCGGCGATTCGACAAATTTGGGCGAGTCGTCGCTTTGGAAAGCATCCGAAAGTCGGAAGATGGGAACGGAACAGTCTGAAAAGTGTAATCGCAATCGAAGGTTGAAAATGAGAAAAAACGAATTCATAGACGATGAGGCAGGAGTGTGCACCAACGACGATACGACAGACGGAAGCTCTGGAACCGACGAGGATCTCGATGGTTTTGTCAGCTACACGCAGAATGTGCACGATACGTCCGACATGCATGCTTATTATCTGCAGTCCGTTAGGAGCCCTGTGAAGAGACACAATGCGTTCCTTTTTAAGCAATCGCGTATATCGGTTCACTCTGACATAGAACTGTATTCGCAACCAGTAACGCAACCAGATGAAACGTATATAAATGTTAGAATAAATTTGTTATATTATACATTCTATATTATATTGTATATACATGTAACCATATTGTTATGCCCTTCAATTGCAGGATTCGTTCTGCGTAGCAAGTGACGAAAGGGGAGATGAACAGATCAGTCAAATCGAAGAGTTATCTGAATTGGAAAGAGCCGAGCAGGAGCTCAAAAGGCGAAAGCGTAAACGAAAATACAGTCACAACGAAGAATATGCCACGAATGCGAAGAAACGAATCAGAAGAAACAAGCAAAAACATATAATACATTATTGTAATAGTAGTAGCAGCGAAGATGAGACTGAAAGATTGCGTGAGCAGATAAAGGACGACTCGTTGTTCTTGGCACAATCGCGTGATCGAAATTGATCGAATAGGTTTAAAAACTACCCAGTTCGAATCGCAAAGAATTAGACTGCTGCAATTTCGCTGCGGGGTATTCGTCAACGACAGATAGCAGAGGGATGGGAGGAAAGAGAAACAAGGTAGTTGTCAATGATAACGGAATTGACGTTAGGAAGATCCCTTTTTATTGGTACTACAATTCGTTCGTCGTAAATAAAGTCGTTTTCTATTCACGATACTCCTTTATAATTTATACCTGCTTGTACGATATACATACATATTGGATGCACACAGCTTTGTAGCTACCGAAGCTGGTGAACAATTGGACCAGCTGTGCATAAAAACAAATGTTGAAGGGAAGGGCGCATAGTCGAGTAGTTAGTTCCTTGTGAAAATTCTTTGATTTGCTGGGTGGAAAGAACACGCGATCCTTTGTTAATTGGCATATGGATATGGAAAGCTTGACGTTCGTTTGGTCCGCGTCGCAAGCTGAGAAATCGGTGCTAATGCCGCTGCGGTGTCGACGGAACAGGTTTGATTTTTCGTCGAATAAGCAGACGGACCGGTTCCGACTTTGGCGAATATTTCATGGTTGTTGGATGAGATCAGCCGTGTCGTACCATTCTATTTCTCTGCTCTCCCACTCTTCTGTACCCCAACCCCCCCACATTCGACGTCGTTTCGCGTATAGCGCGTAGCTCAGATCGCGTGGATCAGTGTAACGCATCAGAGTTCTTCCCGTTTATTCTACGCGTCCCGGTCTGAGACCCGCGACCATGAAGTACACCGTTGGAACATTGGGTGAGATACTTGATATTGTTGCAAAGCATTGTTAACGCGTTCGAGGAGCGAGCTTGTACGATTGCACGATTGCACGAGTACGCCGGTAAGGCGAGGGCCTTGACTAGAGCGCAGCATAGCAAGGACGCGCGCGTCACCTTGACATTTGGCGAGCATAGGTTCAAGGCTGAAGAATCTTTCTCTCGTGAATCGGTATCGAAAATGGGACTCTCGCGTTATTCGTATCATGATCGTTTCCAACAATATTTATTTTCAGGATATCTAATAATCGTGTACGTTGCGATACTCGCGACAACACCGTGCAAATCCGAGAAAACGAACGCATCTACGAGCGCTGATCCTGCGACCGTGAACCATGATGAGGATGAGGATGATTTTGTACCTTACCAAGGAGAACGCATCAGCGTGTTCGATTGGTCGCTGTTCAAAGTAACGACTATGAGATTTGCTAGTACGACAATAATTGCTATTGTTCTGAAAGTGTTCTATCCACTCTACCGTAGGCCACAAGCAAAAAGTATTCTGGAAATGTGCTGCTCTCGCCGATATCCTTAAAAATGGTGCTAATACTGTTGTACGAAGGAGCCCAGGATGAAACAGCGCAGGAACTTGCCGCGGTTATGCAGTTGCCTGCTTCACGTACTGCTGTTCGAGATAGATATTCCGCTATTTTACGTTCGCTCCAGGTAAATCATTCAAATTCCGCTGTACACTTGCATGTGTTTTTTCTTTTCCATTTTTCCATGAAAGATAAACAATGTGCCCGGACCGTCCCTATATTGCAGGCGATTTCACCAGCCTATGCATTGAACGTTGGAACGCGCATTTACGTTGATTCGGGCATAATGATCAGACAACGGTACAGGGCTGTTGTAAAAACCTTTTACAACACTGACGTGATCAGCGCGAATTTATCCGAAGGGCGGCCAGTCGTTAACGCGATCAACAGCTGGGTCAGCAACCTTACCGATGCCAATATCGATCGAATGATAGAGGACGGTAAGGTTCGAAACATGGTGGAGCCGTGGAGCTTTGCCCAATTCGAGCAACAACCGCTGAACGATTCGACTTTCTTCTTTCCAGAAAGCAGCGTCGAGAAATCCTTGATGTTGATCATGAATGCGCTCTTCTTCCGAGGATCATGGCACCGTAGATACTTTTCTCCAGAAAATACACGCATCGGCAAATTTTCTATCAACAAAGATCGAATAGTGGACGTACCTTATATGCATTCCTACAAACGATTTTACTACTCCGAATCTCCTGAATTAGATGCCAAGATTCTACGAATTCCATACAGCGTACGGCGATTCATCAACTTCTCTGCTATTAACCCCGATTCTTGTTCACCTCTCTGACTTTAGCATAGCTCTTTTCCAGGGACATAAATTCGCCATGTATTTGCTGCTGCCGCGCACCTTAGATGGGATCGAACAACTCGCCAACGAAGTAAATCCGTTTGTGTTGACACGGCACGTATGGCTGATGCAAGATTTGCTAGTGAATGTTACTATTCCGAAGTTTAAATTCGATTTTTCCAGTCATCTGGAACCCGTACTACGAGAGGTAACACACTTTCTTACAGTCCCGCTTCTTCTCTGTTCGTTCCGGTCTATCGTCTACTTCTTTCCGTTTATCATTACCAGCTTGGTATCCGCGATATATTCGACGATACCGCAACGTTAAGCGGTATAGCTCGCACGAAACGAACTTCCAAGCATCTGAAAGTTTCGGATATCATACAAAAGGCCGGAATCGAAGTGAACGAGAATGGAACTACGGCTTACGTAGCTACCGGTAAATTTTTTATCAGAATTTTCTATCAGAATCAGCTACGAGCTACCGGATTCCTTCTGCTATCTCCTGTTTTTAGAAATTGATATCGGTAATAAAATCGAAGACCAAACGTTCCATGCGAATCGTCCGTTTTTATTTTACATCGAAGACGAGACCACGGGAACGATCATCTATGTGGGTAAAATAATGAATCCTCTCGACAAGTCTACTAATGCTGAAAGCTTGAATCAACAACACTCTACGTCCAAATTTGGTCCACCAGTTCCGGATGCAGGTGAATCCTTTGTTATCTTACTAAATCCTGAGAACGATGAAGCTCAAGTATAATTACTTTTGCGCTGCACTGTCTTTCCCCCCTACGTCTATAATTAATAGACTTGTGCTAAAAATCGTTTTTCAATCGTTAGATTGCAATGTGGTCGCTATGTACCAAAAGTACAAGTTATTATTTAATCAAATTACAGAAATATCAATTGAATATCACTATTGTAGTTAACGTACGTAATACTAACGTTTATACAATTTTAGACTCGGCCTTACAAGCGGGATTGAACAAACAAGACAGAAATAATCTCTTCAATCTGTACATTTCACAGGTGAGACAAACCATGAAATTATTATTAGAAACATTGATAGCTCCATTTTACTTGGTTCGCATTGATCGATGCGTAATTAGAAAGAAAGAAGTCTAAGACAATCGGCATCCGGTCTGTTTTTATTTTCACGATTAGGTACTGAGCAAAGAATACGATCGCAGAAACCTGGTGTCGTCGCCTGCTAGTGTTAAACTCGCTTTAACGATGTTGATGGAAGGAGCGGATGGTGACACAAAATTCGAAATTAGTTCAGCATTAAGATTACCGGAAGATGAATTGCGAAGAAGAGAAATAACGCAACGTGTTCTAGCATCCCTGAAGGTACGATGATACCGAGGTTTCAGTCGTGTACGTATAAATCGCTTTGAATACTTGTTTCAGAGGAAAGAAAACGGTACGGAAATTGACGTGACTACTCGGCTATGGATACATCGAAATCTACGTGTGCTAGATAATTATGTCGATACTCTACGATCACATTATCAAGGGGATGTAAAAAGTGTAAATTTCGAGGAATCACAAAGTACTGCGCGTCTTATGAGCGATTGGGTTCGGCAGGCAACCCGCGATACAATTTCCTCTATTTCTCTGTTAAATGAAATTCGACCGGACACGCAACTTATTTTGACTTCGGCTATTTACTTCAAAGGCCGTTGGTTGAAAGCATTCGATAAGGCGAACACGAATTTGCAATGTTTCCATATGCCTGACGGAAAATGCAAAAACACATATTTCATGAAACACGAATCCATCTATAGGTATGCCTACATATCCTCGATTGAAGCACACGTCCTAGAAATTCCATACTCGGTAAGTTTTGGTAATGTATCGAACGTCATTTCCATATACACACACATAAATAAAAGCTGCACGTATATTTCGTGAGGTCAGAATTATATTGACAACATTTTAGGACGGTAAAACGTCGATGTTGGCACTGATGCCAAGCACCAGAGAAAAGGATCCGTACCTGCGAATCTTATCCGAAGATTTAGCTAACGTTCCGGTATCTGCGATCCTGGCCAATTTAAAAAAACGAGATGTTACTCTTCATCTTCCAAAGTTTACTATTGAAAGCAGTCTTAATTTAATGCCCACGTTACAACGTGTAAGTGTTATTCGTAAATTTGCGTTGCGCATTGCGAGCGGCCTGCATTTACTTTACTAGCTGTAACGTTTAAATTAATCATATTTCAGTTAAGCATAGAAAATATATTTCGATCTAATGCAAATTTCACCAAAATGATATCCGGCGGATCGGTGCGCGTAACCAGCATCTTTCAGAACGTCAAAGTAGAAATAGACGAAGAGGGAACGCTGGCTGCGTCCAACACAGGTATTTTAGACGACCGATAAAATTGCTGTTTCCTCGAATAGCCTACAAAAATTATACTAGCAGTCTATATCTGTTTCTCATGAAAATATCACTGTTCCAGAAATCGGATACGAATTCCTTTCTTCGTTGGGTAACGACGTTAAATTTGACAGACCGTTTCTGTTTATGATCGTCGATTCTGTTACCAGCACAACATTATTCTTCGGCCGTTTTGTCGAACCGCTTTAACAATACCTGCTTATGGAACGATTTTTCTTCATTACAGGATCAATGCTAATTCCTTTGCTTTTTAGGATAGAAGTTTTGCGTTTTAATTGCAAGCAAATATACGAAAAAAGCCTATTCATGTCAACATGAAGAGATTCACTTCAAAGTATATAAAATATACTAAAAGAAGTATATAATTTCTGTCATATATATTCGACTGTTCTTTATTTGTATGACCACAGAACTATAATGTATCTAGTTCATACACATTTATACATACATGTACACATCTAATGCAACATAATTAACAGTTTGCATTTATTCCTCGTATTTGTGTTTAATATCTTTCCACAGTTTCTGGAACAAGAATAGCAAATAAAGTTAGCTTTAAAGTATTTTTATCGTATTCGCAGTAGTTTCTTTGTAATGAAAAACCATTTATTGTATCTGTTTGAAATTTTACGCAATTCCCAACAAAAACAAATCCGTAAACATACTTTGGAGTTTAAATCGAATGGCTATATTTTTCAATAAACGTTGCGTACTTACGTAATACGTTATTTCGTTAAGTTTATGTCGGTTTGATTCAAGCCACATATATTACAACCAATACAATGATGGTAGTTTGAACAAATCATACTACTTAAGTAATGTGAAATATTAAATGTTGCAATCATTCTTACCCCTTTATTAACACTTTCAAATATAGTGTCTGAAAGCGAGTCGAACGTTCGTTCGAAGATAAAGCTGCCAACCAAAATGGCCACAGCAAATGTAGAAGATCTTTTGAAGATAAGATTGTATAACGGACTAGCCATTTTATCGAGCTGTAATTTTCTGCCAAGGAGAATTTTTCTTTCTAATGTCCAAATTTACTTATTATTCGTCGGCCCTGACAAGTTGCACGAAATGCGTGTTGTACCACAGACGAGGTATAAGATAGATCTAACATGCAATGTAAATTTGTGTCTCACTGTCTGGACCCTATGCAGAGGCCTTACCACGGACGAGATATACAATAGACCTATCACCTTCACGGGCGACTGCCATACCGATCTTGAAATTAAGACTGAATTGAGCCCCCTCCGTTCACGAATGGTGGTCAGTCGATGAACTATTGTTACTGTTCTAGCTTTGTATCAAGAGGCATGCGTTGTGTGAAAACATATGCACATGCATATATACATATGTGACTTCCCCAATGTGCATGAGAAATATAACAATGATTATAGAAAAAGTAAAAAGTAGGGCATATAATAAAATAATGCGTTTCTTGTATCGATTATTGAATAGTACATTAGCAATTCTTACATTTTACATTTAGTACTAGTAAACATTTTAAGTTCATGTAAGAAGTCTATTTCAATAGTTTATTTACATATCACATTACGCCTCAGTTCTTTAGAAAGTAATAAATAAAATGCTCACTTTTCTTTAATACTAGTTTCATGGATTATTAGAAAAATCCAAGTTAATGCAATAAATTTTCTTGGTCTACAAAGAGTACAGTCCTTGGTAAATGTATTTAAATATACAATGAACCATCTGCTGGTCCTAAATATCTCATAGAAATAAGCATTACATCGATCAATGTCCACACACCGAGTCCACCAAAACTGAACAATTTACCAATTCCTTCTTGCCAATGGCCCAAATAGAATCTGTAACACACATTATGCTACGATTAAAAGATATTGTTACCCAATATTACATGTTCCTGAATATAACATACCTATCGGCGCCAAAACCTCCTAAAGTAATGCTTAAGATTAAAGCAGTAGACCAGCGATACCCCACAGTCCAATTGCATAACAGGTTTTTCATAAATCTACGCCTGCCTAGGCATAGTATATCGCCATTTACTGTACAATTGGTTGTATAATACCGGCGTGAAGAGGCTACAGAGCTACAAGAATTTTTTTGATGACATTCATGCTCCCAATGTTCAGTTTGGTAACAGTACCGACATATGTACTTCTTTTGAAAAGTTTGCTCCCCCTTCAATTTTCATGTATTTATTAATGTTAGGTACATGTGCAACAGATAAGATAAAAGTATAGAGTATTATGCTACTCACAATACAATCAATATGTTCTAAGATAGTACAATTGGCAATATAGGTAGCTCCATATACACAATTTAGGTTTAGACTACATTTCAAACAATCTCCACTTAATTCAGAGCAGGCGGTGCCACTTGGACATTGTCTTGCTGTCTCATCCTGTAAATAAACTATTTCTTCAAGTAATTTCATTACTTATTAACGATGTAACGTAGATTTTACAGTACCCTTGTATTGCTGTAGGCTGGTGTCGAGTTTGCATTAGCCTCCTTTTGTGCATACTTAATTGCACTCTCTGTAATCAGAATATCACAAAATAAGTTACCATTTATCGTTCGAGAATAATTCGTAGAAACGCATTAGTTGTTCCTAATTTAGTAATTTACCGTAACCCATATGAGCTTGTTTCACAGTAGTCGAGAAAATTGCCAGAAGTATAAATACCACATTTCTCGAATTAATACGTACAATATTCATCATGAGTTGTATTTAATTACCCTGAGTTGATACTCGTCACACACAAAGCACCGTACGTCTAACTTACCGGTTTTATATACGAATAAAAATTTGTTCATGGAAAATAATTCTCTTCGTCCGAAATTAAAGTGGAACGTTGTAACTTTTAATTGAAAAATAAGACAAACGATGAATTCGTTCTTAATCAAAACAAAGCAACGTGATTCTAGGGATTAACAATCCTGAATTTCGGAATTTCTCACATTTCATTCTTTTGACGTTATCTACACTCCTAGATAATGTAGAGTAAATATATATATCTAAAACTTGACAAAAGTAACGTACTGCGATAGACTTTCTCGCAAAACTCATTTACAATCCAAAACACTATTATTGCAACATTCAATTCTGTGTATACAAAACTATGTTAATTATCTTCTACTATCGTAAATAATTTTTTATTAAATGCACAAATACAATATGTACGCATCACTTCGCGATTGGTTGACGTTTGACTTGAACATTAGGACTAAATCATTTATGCACTATATTACGACAATTTCTGACTTATAAAAGAGGCTCTCTAGATAGTATTTCCTTTCAGGCTAATCATAGAGACCACATAAGTACATTACATACTAAGCGCAACGCGCGTGATAATATTTTGTAAATATTAAAAAGGCTTGACAATCTGGTCAATGTAAAGAAAAGAGTAGAAGATTTTCTCTTGAAGTTTTTTGTGCTTGTGTTAATATGTAGATGTGCAGTACGCGATTGCAGTGTATAATTAAATATTGAAAAGGCTTGTCGAGAAAGCACGTAATGTACAAATAACGAAGCTCTGGCGAGCTACACTTGTTTCTAATAATCAGCTGACTTCCGGAACTAATATGGAAGAGAATGTTAGTGAGACGTTACTTTTCGCTTGACACAACAGCGTTCCCCCAAACAAACAAGTCCATTATTTTTTGGCACGTTTGTGAATTATTTCACTCTCTGTAATCAGGGCTTGGTTGAAAATGAACTGGCAGTAAACCCTGTAAAATCGAGTTAATGGTGCGATATATGTAATTCAAACGGTAAATACTACTTGCTGACGCATTCTACAAAATGCAGATATATTTGTCGGACGGCTGTATTAATTTTATTTAACATAATATTTGGCAGTTATACTACATGCCACGTAATCTTTTCTCAATTCCACGCCAGTCTATTATACATGTAACTTAAAACGAATAAATAAAAAATCAATTTAATTTGTTTTTTAATAGATAAGTTACTGCTATCTTAACAAGTAATATGAATTCTGAAGAAGGAGCAAGTAACAGTCAGAGGCGAAGTGGAACCAAAATAGAAGGAACTTTTACGAAAAATGTTAATCAATCGATTGAACAGTCAGTTAAATCGTCTAAAATTGTACCGCTTGAAAGTAAAGTGAACGGAGATGAAATAAAATTGAACAATAAACTGGGTGACAAGAGTGTCATGGGTCCCCTGCCTGTTAAAGCTTCAGCTGCATTGGCTAATGGTGCAAGATCTATGCAAATCAATTCATGCAATACTATCAATTCTATGGACCAAGATAGAAGTGATGATATGTCAAGCGCAAGTGTATCTTCCATGCTATTAACTACTAATAATATTAAATCTCAAAATGTCAACACTGTTGTTACAAGTCAATCGAAGCATAAGACTGCAGTGAACGCGAACAGTATAAATCTGCCTAAGCCTCAGATGCACTTAAATTTATCTTCTGGTCAGAATAATATGCATAAGGGTTATAATTGCGTATCTAATTCGTATAATGCCGGCGTTAAGTCAAACACTTTGTTGCACTTGAATAATTCAGCACCTGTGTCGTCCATTGTACAGTGTAGTTTATCAACAACAATGCCAAACGAGGATATTGATATGAAGAATAATTTGGATTATCTTTCTGGAATTGAAAAGTGTTCACCAAAAGTGTCCTGCAGTTCAGACTCTAGTCCTGAAGTTGATAGCACCTGGCCATCGAGATCGTACGGATCGAACGGAGTATTGAACAATCTAGGCTGTAGTATAGGTTCAACGAGTCAAGGAACGTGTTGCTTTCTAAGACCTAACATTAATGGGAATAGGGAGGTAGCAGGACCTAGTGGTTTGCAAAATGTATGTTTTATAACCCAGTTGTAATCTATTAATATATTACAAATAAATTATTACATACTTGACGTGCAGAGTATACAAAGAGAACAAATTGAGAGGAGGGACTCGAGTTCTGGAAATGAGGGTGACATGTCAGATGGTGAAGATTACTGTATTTATACGTATAAAGGAAACGACGATGCAATCCATTTAGTTGAAAAGGAAGAAATAAATCATGCGCTGGTGGAAGTACATGAAGAGGAAGGACAATGTCCTAGCAGCAGATCAAGTCCAGAAATGGATTTTTTGGAAATGGACTTTGATCCTGGGCCTTCTTGCGAGCAGGTATTTTAGGTATTGAATTATGGCAGCAAATTGAAATATTGCTTGTTATCTTAATATCTTCTATATAGGATACGGGAGACAGTGATTTGGCCTCTATAAACGAAGATATACAAAATATAGCTCTGGATAATGTAGATCCAGATCCAATATTAAATGATTTAAGTGGTGGAAAAGTTGTGGCTAAACAAACAGTTGCAACTACATTGCAAGGTCCGGAAGAAAGTTCGCAAAGTGTCGGTAGAATAGAGGTTGAACAAAGTTCCAGCAGTAATCAAGCAACATCTGAATCAAATAAAAAATCAAGTTGTACTTCGCCTTGGATGCCAAGTACTAGCAGCAGAGGTGATACATTCTTTTTGCTGATTTAGTACACTCGGAGGACTGTTTGTTTCTTCAATATTCCACATTAAATTGCAAATCTACAGGGAAATGGGAAACTGCAACAGCCTCTCGTAGTTGTCCCGGCGTAAGATGTCCTTTTCGGGAATCATACGGGTATCACAATACAAGCGGAGATCTTATATCTCCTGGCGACAATAGAGAATCAGATGCAGAATTGTGGACCGAATCGTCATCACCTTCTACTTCAGAAAATTCGTGTTTAAATACTAGGAGAGTGAATCTCAGTTCAACTCTTTATCACCGGATGATGGCAAAAAAATTGATACTGAATAAGCAGGCTGCTTTTAATCAGAGCGGCGAAACAAATCTAGTTAATATGATTCATCATAATATCACGTAGTGTTGACAATTAAGTTCGACTACTATCACTTATGCACGCGTTTATCTATGTAGGAAAATGAATTAGCCATTGAACGAATAGATGGCCTCTTACCAGTCGAGAAAGTTATGTTATGGAGCGAACAAGAAGCTACAGTGAAACAAGTAACTCAAATTGGAACTTCGGCATGTGGTGCTACTGCTGCAATAAATGCTTTGGTATGTCTATGGCCGTTAAGTTATTGAGTTACTTTAGTATTTCACTGACATACATGATTAACCATGATTTCTGTAGATGGCTTTAAATGTACCATTCTCATTGGAAGTGCTTGTAAAGGGTGTAAACACCCGACAAAGGGAACCAGGTACACCATTACCGCGCTATCTATATAGTCGATCGGTAGCAGGGTCAACACATAGAGACATAGCTCATGGTATAGCTTTATGTACAGACGGATTAGTTATAACAAAGTTTTTCGCGTTTTACCCGGAAAGGAAAGTTTCTTTGTCTCATTGGTTGCATTATTGGATATCGAGAGGTACGTAATGAAGAAAAGATATCAAGTGGAACAAAGTAGATGTCTGCTGTGTGTATTTTAGGTGCTGCACCTATAGCAACGTTAAATTTGCAAAATTGTGGAGATTGGGGTGATATTCCGGATGCGTGGCATCATCAAATGATATTTGGTGTGGGACAAGCGGGAATATATTTAACAAACCCATTAGAATGTTTACCTGAACAGGTTGGTTACAATCGTAATAAATTGATGATTCAAATAATATGCAAATCCTAATCAATTTTAGTATGTTTGGCATCAACTTGTAAGTCCTAGCATTTTACTAGTACGAAGAGCGGATGTTTTAGCTCACTGGAATCCCAATACCGATTTAACATCTCTCGCTGCCATGGACCAAAGGTGGCGGAGACTTAATGTTCTTGGTATGCTTGTTTATATTTATGTTTAATGGAATTTATGTAGAAGAAGGTGACATTGTTTTGATATATTTTACCGCTAGGCCAAGTTGTAAATATGGTACGCGAAGCTATGACCCAGAGACATCAACTCAATAATGCAAGTTCGAGTGCAACGCATATTCGTGTTCCTGCATCTTATCCAGCAGGCATTACATTAGTTATGTGTGCAGATTCTGCAGCAGCTTCCGAATTGTTACATGCTGAACAATTACCATTGCTCTAGTCTTGTTAATCAAAATTAATAAAATCCAGGCTGCTCCTTTTTAATTTGCAATAAATTCAATTAGCAGGCTGGTCCGCACAATGTTATTTACAATAGTTTCTTTACTATGTAAGACAATTAGGGTCAGAAATGATTTACATTTTTAAATTTACAGTTTACAAAAGAAGTTTGTATTCAAAGAGAATATTATCGATTAAAATATATTTCAATAGAATATTTCCATTTTAAATGCGGATATATTTATAAATTCATACATTAAAAGAATTCTAACAAAATTGAGAGAAATGTAAACTTTTATTTATAATTAAATTTTAAGAGGAAATATTATTTTGCACATAACGTTGAATTTATTTAATTTTCTTTTGTTATATATAATAAAGGTAAGTATTATTATTGTGTATCATTTTCAGACAGAGAATTGAGACTGTCTTTAAAAGTACATCACACAGTAAAAACAACTTTGATAGTTCATACTTGCATTTACATCTAATGATGCGTTTCATATAAATCTTAATACAGAGCTTCGTTACAATTTTAAGATAGTTTACGTCGGAATCGTGCAGAAAATATGGTTGCAGCAGTTTAATTGTTGAAAGCATTGTCGGCATTGTCTTTTACAGTTTCATAAACATAAATGTTTAATTTATGTACATGTATGTAAGACAATTCATCGTTAACAATTGTTTTTCGGGCTCTCTCGGAGAGTTCACTCGGTCTTAAGACATACTGAAACAAGCAAAAAAACAATATTAACTGAAATCTTACCATCGTTGTATGTTAAAACTGATAGTACGTTACCTCTCTATGAGTGATGCGCGCATAGTCGAAGTAATAGCAGTTACAGCCGTTTCATTGAGTTTAAAGACACTTTCGATAACTGACAATTCTGTCGAGGTGGTATCCATACCGCAGAAGGCTACCCAGTCGTTTACAACCATGCCTGCCGCTACGACATCGCTGCCTCTGTTTACTGTACCTGCCTAAGCAACAAACAAATTTGCTAACAGGCTTCTATATTTTCTTTTCGCAACATCTTTGATTCGTTAGATAAAAGCAAAATATCTCACAGCGAGTGGCACTTGTAATAAAGATGAAAGTTCATCTTGATCTTGTATAGATGTTTTGGGATGTACTAAACCACCGTGGTTCGATAAAACAGAGTAAGAGCCTACAAGAACATTACTAGCGACAGTTTGCCTAAAGACTTCTACATCCAATGTATCGGCTAAAATTTCTTCAGTTTCCTATATAATATTAATTATGAATACGATAATGGGAATGGGATTAATACCTCTTGTATTATATACTTGCCCTATCTAGATCGGGGTGCACTAATGCCACATAGTCATTACACGCGATAACATTGCCCAAGGCAGAAAGCCTTTCTTCCACTCTCTGCACTTTAACCTCATCTGGCAAAGAATTTCGTATATGCTGTAATTCTGTATCTGTTGTCGTGTTTGGGACCAGCAGCCCATTTTTGTTCCCTATAGAAGTTTGTTATTTTCGTATAAACATAGTAGTCCTTGTGTACGGCCAATTAAAAATGTCGAATGTTGCAAATTCGTATTACGCTTACCAACGCATAGTCGACCAATTATGCGACATCCTGCAATTGATGCGTGAATTACAGGTATGGTTTCAGCTAATTCAGCTTCGAAAACGCTGTAATCATTAACGGTATTTAATTTCGTCAACATAGATACTCATATTGCCTTTAATGTAAACATATGTTTTAGGTTATGGTACCTAAACTGCTCGTCAAACTATTACACCATTGCACGAAATTTCGATTAGATAATGGTTAGTATCATACGATATACCTGTAAAAGTTCTCGGAACTGCCTATTGCTACGAGGCAGTAAGAATTCGTTAGTTTGGAGAATACACCGATTTCATTGTTATTTTCGAACTGTACACGTACCGCCATGATCGTAATGATATGAATTTACACTAACGTGTTGTATATCGGATGAATCTTGACAATTTTCGCGTCGAAACCCAGTCAAAGTTTAAAGCACACGGGTTGATTTAGACAAAATTCGCGTACTTTTTCTTGCTTGCTAACTATTAGCACGAGGTTTATGCTTTGGATATGTACTAATAAAGTAAGGGATGAGAAGGGAAGATTGATGTTTCAAATGTAGGTATCATCTGCCCTCTTCCAAGAGAAAGTTCAAGCTCGCTATTCATAGATTTACCGCTCTGTTTCTATTCTATGGCGGTTCACTTTTCATTTGAAATGCGATAAAATGGGAAGAAAAAGTCGCACATCAATTATACGGTCCCATTTTCGAAGAAAGAGTACCGAAAAAGGCACCTTCAAAGAGATAAGGACTTTTTCGGAAGAATGCCTTTACTAAACAATTGTTCACGTCCTATTTGATTAAAAGAAAAGGAAGTGAGGAAAAAAAAATAGCTACCATAGCCGGTACTGGCCCTAGCGTATACAAATACATACACATATAAGTACATATACATATGCATATACAGTGTGTGGATAGAAATACAGTAATTGTAGGTTCAGCTGAAATTTGGTCAGAATCCGCTTGACGGCAATAGTTTACTTATTCTACAGTGTAACAAACAGGACAAACATTTTATTATTTAGATGTGTTTATTATTATCAACAATCAATTTGTTTCCCACTATTCGACCAATATCCATACTGTAACACTTGTAATACAAAATACTTAGTTGGACAGGATATTCAAAAAACACCCGCCTTAAAGAAAGAACCCCACCTCCCACCACCCGCCGAATTGCCAACCAATTAGCGCAATGTATTTAAAAAAACTGCCTCTTTCGGCCAACGGATCTCGTAGTGATTTGACGTGTTCAGCGTGTCCGTCGAATAAAGGTATGTTACATAGTCTAATATATTCTGTAAAGTAAGAACCTGTTGCCATTTCCCTGTCTTTCAAGTTTTCAACTTTTCTTTCTTTGTTGATATTAATGAATATACTGCAAGAATTAAGAAATAATTGTTCTGTGAATGGTGTCACACCGCGCGGCGTCCATTTTCGAATCGACTCGAGTATGCATATACGTATCATCTTTTACATATGCGTATATGTATTTCAGCTCTGAATTCCCATTATCTTGCAATGTATTCTGCAGTTTCTAACAATATTATTGTAATATTGGTGATTCTTAATACATGCAGCTTTAATTTCATTTGGATTTTGTTCAATGGCGTCTCCTTCGCTTGCCTTGCGAATCGGTTCAGAATTGGCGCGAACGCGACGATGACAGGGGGGATGCGCAGGAGCATAATGGCGCCAAGCCATGACCAAGTGTCAAACGCTCTGGTTGACAGGTAAGAATTTCTTAAATTTCTTGTGGAAATAAGTAGAATGTTAGCAGTATGTCTCTATTAAATTATAATTCATACCACGTATAAAATTTGTATAATATTGAGTGGTGTTATAAGTAATAACATACTACAAGCAATTATGAACATGTTTTCTTTCAGAAAATTTTGTGACCGCGCGCAATGCAGTCGGCAACGTCAGTGTTTGCTCCGCAGTTTCCTACTTTTTTTGTTATACTTCAACTGCACGCGATTGTAGAATGGATACATACATTAATTATTTCAAACACGAAAGTAGCATCTTAATTTGTTCGCCGATATAATTTGCGCTCGCGTACATAGTCTTTTATTTTTATATTTTTCGTATATTCGCTAACGAAAGTAGCGCCAGTGCATCACTGAAGGGGATGTTTTAGGTGACACTGATAAAGTGAAAGATGTAAGTAACTTTGAAACAAGTCTGAGTTTACAATGAAGAACTATATTATGTAGATTTAGCAGTAGATTTGAATGTTCTTTTCGTTCTTGTTTAGTTACAGTTTGCACACTTCCTGACGGTTGAATGCAATTGAGCTGCCTTGGGCATGTTCCAGACGTCTTCCACGAGTACTTCCTCTATTTTTGCAATCAACGGGTTGGTGAGTCGCATGCGTTTTGGTTCCTCCGGTCCCCAATCATGCCGAAGGACGATTGGTCCGAAGCGGCACGGGTGACTGGTTGTATTGTTTAGTAGTTTTGCGAGCATAGTGACCGCCGCTATGTTCTTGTGTATTATTTCTTATATGAGGTTAGTTGTGCCTTCTTGTACTGCGCGTTTTTAATATTAAAAAATATTAACCATCAAATATTTCTTATTCAAAGAAATATTAGATCAAATAAGTACTGTCGCGTAGGTTCCTCCATTTCGATAAACATATACGATGACATTAATAAATACATTGAACGAATGTGTATATATTGAAGATATTCCGTATTGAATATACATTGAACAAATATATATATATCGAGGACATTGCATATTAAATTTATTGTTTTCACTGTTGAGCGGTGCAGAAGTTGGATACCATCCGACTTCGTTACTGCAAGTGTTTTTATAGGTAATCATGTATTAAAATAAATAAATAAAACGATACGTGTATTAAAATCAGCATTGAATATACATGGTCAATGATAGCATATAATATTAATTCTCATATGCTATAGTCGAATCCTTTTCGTATGAAATTTATTATATCGTATGTACAAGAAGGCACATTGTATACGGGTAGATTTTCAAATCGGAGTAGCCATCTTGAATAATTTGCTTCGATTAAAGAATCAGCCGAGGCTTATTTAATAGCTTGTCAATTTTTCGAGTAAATATTGAAATGTATTTATTTCTTAATTGCGTTACTTATTCTAGTAAATTAAGTTGGTAATAACAGTCAGTCCTCTTAATCAATAAATTATTTATCAGTCATTTTCGAGTTTCTATTGTTATTTCATAAATTACAAAGTCGAGTCATTTTTAAAGGGATTCAAGATAAAATATACTATTAGCTATTGCAATTTTACATATACTAATCATCTTCTTAGATCAGGATTTTCAGGTTTAACCCCTACCGTGTTTATTGTCAGGAACTCACTCACGTGCCCAGGTGCTACTTGGGTGAGTGAAAGGCAATGGGCACGATGATCATATGGTTATTAAATTTATAACAATGTTTTGCGGCTGACATTTGCTAGCGTACCGTGCACGACGTATGTTCCACATTGTGTGTGTATGTGGTTAGGCTGTGGGATTGCGTCGGCTCGGGAATTTGATAAGAAATTATAAACGTATTTAGCAATATGTTTTACAATTGCAAATACATTGATTACCATAACGAATTATGAAAATATGGCAATGAATAGAGTACTACTATACAAACCAAGCTTACTTACAATTAGTTGAAAGAAAATGTACAGTATAGTTTAACAAGCAATATTTTATACGAAAGTAATGCACAATGGTATACGTTTTCGCACATTTACGCAATGGTCGCTAGCCTTTGTCAGCCGGTTTCAGGAATTGGTACGTACCCTTAGAGCGTGAATGAGACTGTATGCCAAGCTCGGGTGTCGGAGGCGTCCCGGGACGTCTCTCTAGTGTAGGCTCTTGCGCCCGAGTGTTTGATTGAGGAACGTGGAATGGGGTGTGTTTGTGCGAATGCCTTGCCATTTTTTAAATATAGGTCTAGATAGGATAGGTAGTATACCTTCTGGTGTGCTTGATAGATATAAGTAGGTAGGGCCGGGCAGGTTGACACAGTCTCTGATCGGGTAGGCAACATTTCGCGTGTTCAACCTGTTTCAGGAAATCTGATTTGAAAAGTCGACGGTGAAGCTGTGGCGCGAACGAAAATGCGTTTGCCTCTGGCTTTGCCTATCGATTTTTCGAAATTTTCGCGGTCGCGATCGCGATTTGGCTTCGCAACGAACGTTCTCCGTTATGCTCGAGACTGCGCGTGTTGGCGAAGATCGATTACAATTTTAATCGTAACCTTTACGATTTTCCATAATCGCAATTTTTACGATTGTATTTGGTCGTGATTCGTCCACGCGTGTTCCATTTAGCTACGCGGATTAGATTTTTATTTTATTTCCTTTTTGCTTGCGAATAGAGTCTCGAGCCTAGACTAAGTTTCAGCGGGCATTGCGCTCGAAGAAAAGATGAGGCTAAATGCCGAAGAGGCCCGACAAACTGTCGCTCAAGAGGGCAACTACCAATGGCTCTGCATCCCCTGGATGGAGAGCCATTCTTTGTTACTATTTTGTCACTATGCTCGCTTTTGTTTGCTGTAGTTGTAGTTTATTGTTTCCAGCACTCATCATCGTATTGGGCAAATCGCGATTTTTATTGGCGTCGCGTACGATTGAATTGCGGATTGTATTAGAGTTGCGATAAAATCAAATCGTGATTGCAATTACAGTTTCGATTAAGTATATCATGGCTCGAATTTGAGTTGCGAATTTATACAGATTTCGGTTTGAATTAGAGTTACATTTATATTAAATTATACTTGTGATATGTACTTTCTTTTAGCTTTTAACTTTCGTTGCGATAATAATTTTCGTGATCCTTTTCGACACAAGTTTTAATTAGCATTTACGGTACTGCGTTTTTTTCCTATGCGAATATTTTGCTTAGATTTCTATATACATAGTGTTACGATGATGAATGATCGCGATTTTGAAGTAGCGTTGCGACCACGATGAAATACCCAAATTGATTCCCGAGTCACCAAAGGCAGCTATTAAAGCGGCATAAGTCGATTGCTTCGATGGCAGTCCTGTTTCAGGAAATTTGACTCGAAAAGTCGACGGGAAGCTGTGGTGCGAACGAAAATGCTTTCGCCTCTGGTTTTGCCTATCGATTCTTCGAATTTTCCGCGGACGCGGTCGCGATTTGCTTGCGAAACGAACGTGCTACATTATGCTGGGGGCTGCACGTGTAAGCGTAGACCGATTACAGTTTGAATCGTAATCTTTACGATAATGTTTAGTCGCGATTCGTCCTCCCGATGAATTAAAGGACAAATGAGCTTTGCATAATTCCTTTATTGAAAGTTTCTCTGATAATATGGGCAACAGTCATGCGGAAAGGAACCCTTATTGAATAAATAATATCGTTCCGTGAAAGTTCGAGAAAGACGAAGTTACAATTAAGCCACGCACGCGTACGAATCGCAGTACACATTATGTACATTAATAAAACATGAAAATCATGGCTTTATTAGTAATCTTGTAAGCAATATAAATACGCTTTGTCTAGTTCTCGTGTTGATTGGTTCCGTTATCGTAGAGATATGCAGTTACTGGAACGTACTGGCAGTATTATTTGCGAGAAAATGAATTTTCACTATGAAGCCTATCGATTAACATTAGAGCTTTGGATTCAATGTTCTCGTTCGTTCGAGCGATCATCTGCGTTGAATTTGTACATACAAGAAGGGGAAGGTTGTTGCGCGAAAATAAGGAATTCGCAGATGATTCGTGGAACGGAGCGGATACCTCGGCGATGCAAAAAGCCTCTGCATTACGTCGATTCGTTTCCTGACGTTTTTCTACGAATAATGAAGAGGGAACGAATTATAGCCGATCTGTCCACTGTTTAGATCGCGCGCTATTTTTCAGTCTCGTCCTGTCGATTCTTCTTCCGTTCTCCCCTTATCTCCTTCTTCTCCATTTCCGAGAGTTTTCTTCGCTTTGCCCGTAGGACGCGCTCGTCTGTGCGAGAGTGTACATCAATAGAAAATAGAAATAGTACAATCTTCAGTTGTTAGAGCTCGGCTTGAACGTCGTGTACTGTGGCGGTTTCTCGATCTTGCAATGAGGCTTCAGTGTCGCTAAACGATCTGGTTTGAGAAACAGCTGCTCCCCCTGCACAATGTTCATCTTAAAGATTTTAAGAGGCTCAATGTGCCGGTTAACAGTTTGTTCGATTTGATATATTTGCTAGCGGATTTACAGAAAAATGTTTAGTTTCTTATACACTTTGGTCCGGTAAGAAAGAAATAGATCAATAGAGAAATTAGCGTCATCCAAATTTTGATACATGAACTAACTTCTCGTTTTCGTTGCATCGTTTCCGTTCTCCCCTGTACCTTCATCCGTGCCTCTTCGGGGCAACAAGGTTGAAATCATAGAAATTGTTATCAGAATGTTCGAAGGGGAATCTTTCTTGCATGAACGTTGCAAACAAGGTACTGAGGGGAACATAAATCTACGATAATGCTACGGGTTGATACGTGGCAATCAAGGATGGTACTCTACGGGGTACAGGTACGGTTTGTGCAGTTTCATAGGCGAGGAAAAAACAGGACCGCTTGATTCCTATTTGCTTAATCGATTCATTGTTCACTGCGCTATTATTATCTATCGATGCAGTTCACTGCGTCACGTCGACAGTAGCTCAACAACATTGTCGAAACTGTGTGTTTTATTACGTAAACACGGTGGTGACGAGCAGGATAATACGTACGACGATTGCCAGACGCAATCACGAAGATGAGGACTCTCCTTTAGCGAAATAGCGAAACCCGGCAATTGCATGACAATCAATGAATATTTTCGTATCGTGATTTTCGCCGAACCTCATTACATTCGGGTATCTGCAAATGTAGAATAAATATTGGTGTGCTGTGTGCACGTTAATATTATCGACAGCAATGCAAGCAACGTTCCAGTAAACGCCTTGGATAAATATGGAAATTGATTCGATTAAGTAAAAATGAGGGAAAAAAAGGGAAATTTTGAAGTCGTCGTTCGTTTAAAATTTGTCTTTCTCCGTTCATCTAGAATCTCGTATAAAACAATAATGCTCGTCATTACCGGAACGTAACACATACTGTACACTGTGCACTGTGCACTGTACACGATCAAATACGTAACAGATTGTTCTGGAAAGTTCGTGTTAGTGCGGCATGCTATGATCGTTTTCGATGAAGGTGACTGTATAGAATTGATGGGGTGCGGAAGGGATGTCAATAGGTCTCATAACAAACGGACAGCACACGCATCTGCAAGATCATTTTTTTGTTTTTTAATGACATTATCATACACGAAAGACAGAGTACTCGAAGTTCGTTCGAGCTGCTTCTATACAGATTCTATAGAGATTGGCGTACAGAGTCGTTTCATGATGATTGTTCGATTACAGGCATGACAGCAGTGAACCGACGTTGATGGAGGTCTCGGGATGCGAGTGGCGAGTAATTAACTGTTACAATGGTTCTGTGCTAGCTATGATAAAATGGCATGTCGTGGTTGGACGAAGCGTGAAAATGTCGAGAGATGCAAGAAACAAATGATGGACGTATCTCGATGGTTCAAGCTTAAGGCTTAAAGTATGCACACGCGAATTTTTGCATGCACGCGAAACTTTGAGGGTTGCAAAATCTATAAAGGGTGTCCGGATCATCGATACGTATTGTCGATACCGTCAGTATTTCAGTACCGTCGCTAATACTGAACGGACGAAGTGGTGGTCACTGGTTGCTGGTCGCTGGTCACAAGATCGCGCAAGTTGTTGATAAAATCGTCTCATCGATATTTCAAACAATGACAGACGATCAATTGAACGATAAGGATCCCCTCTGATGTGTCGGTAATATCGGTAGCAACCAAGTTTCGACAATAAATATTGAACGGCTGAGTGTCCCTTAACTTAACGTTTATCGAGACACGGATCATCTTAAACAGTAATTAGCCCGATTAACAAGTACCGATACTCTACGATTGTTGAAACGAGTGGCACACGGTAATACGTGTCTCCTAATTTTACCGGTGATTGCACGCCGTCCAATTAATCCAGCAACGATCGATTCAACTGTCAACGGGATTTATCGTTAGTAAATATTCTCACAACCGCGTCTATGTATATTCTAGACACTATATATTACGCGAATATTTTTGTTCCTCTACAAATGAGTCAGTCTTTCGTTTTGAAACACGACGCGCGTGGTGACGGCGCGGGTATGCCGGAGACGGACATGTTTGGATGCAAAAGCAGTGACAAGGGTGCAGGTCAGGTGGACCAAACGAAACTTTTCATGCAACCCTTTTTATATGTATGTATACAGACGCTCCTCTGAACGCGATCTTTGAATTTTCACTAAATCAAGAACTCGCAAGTCAGTTAGCTGCTTCTACAGATATTTTTGACACGAAACGTCCAGGTGAGCAGGGCAGGGCTGTGTCGCCGAAACGATTGAAATTTTACATTTTTATAAGGAATCGTTTTCAAGACGTACTCTGACCCCGTCGCGCGAACGGATCGACCCGATCGCGTTATCCTTAATTAATGTAAGAGAATAAACGGTGCGGACTATGTATTCGAGAAGATGGTAATTGGGGTAACGGCAGGAGTGGCTGCATCTTCTACTTACTTACGCACGCGTACCTACATGACATTTCAAATCACCTACAAGGACGGTTGCGGTAATTGGGACGTGGACATCGGGGTGACTAGATGCTACGAAATGCATGCGTAATGCACCCTACTGCCCGCATAAATCACTCAAATGGCTATCTGGATCGGGGAAGGATTAGCGGATGTTGTTGGTGGTCAATACTTGCGCGAGTCTATATTGTTATCGCGGTGTCGTTGCACGTGTATTGCGACCAGAAGTGATTAGTGGAACGTAATCTCTATGTACCTATAGGTATAATATGCTTGAATGCGAATGGTAATGAGGTGGAGGTGTGGTGCGTATGGTACATGTATATTTTTGGAAACATTACACACATCGTTACACGGTCTCGCGCATACCATGTGTCTTCCATGTGTTTGAATCGATTCGATTTACACTCTCGCGTCGCGTCGCGTCGCGTCGCGATGCGTCGTTGGTAACGAAGAAGTTTTTTGGAAGAAATCCCGAAAATTTCCCGAGGAAATCGCGCGTGGATAGATTAAAGGGAGAATCCGACTGGATGTTTCTGGGAATGGGAAATTAAAATGCGCTGACTGCGGGATCCCATTGCGGCTCGGTGAAAATGGCCAGAGGAAGAACAGTGGCGGGGAAAGTAGTGGCGCATAGATAGGTACCGTTAGTGCACTCGCGCAATTACACTGTACATCAGGGTAAATCTGGCAGCAACGAAGAGGGAAATAAAACAATTCTGCGGGACATCGCTCAGCGACATCGGCACTCTACTTTGAGAGAATAGTTTTTCTCCGTTCACTCTTTGTCTATCAACTTATCTGACCTGAAGCGTGTACTGTGGCCCGTGGGGTTGCCCGTGGGGTTGCCCGTGGGGTTGCCCGTGGGGTTGCCCGTGGTGATGGTGATGCCTCTGGTAGTGTTGCTGTTGGTGCGGGGGATCGTGCTGATAGCACTCTTGCACGTACTGTTGCGACGGGACAGGCTTCAGAACATGATTGGAGCGTTTTTCAGACGCGTACTGTTGGCTATTGCGTTCCATCGTATCTGCAGTTAATCTAGGGTCCTCGATCATCGTGTTGGAAGCCTTCGTGCTGAAATCGAAATCGTTCCTCTGGTATCGGCGTGCTCGTTTTCGTTTCATGCAATTATTCGATTCGACTGTTCGAGACAGCTACTTCCTTCGGATTGTAGGAAACGAAAGGGAAATAAATTAGCGTCGCTATCCGATGCCGACAATTACGGTAGGTCGGTAACGAATGCCTCGAATAATTCATTAGCGTGTACGTAGCCCGGGCTTAGCGGGAATATGTCCCCTGGAAAAGAGTTTCCTCGGGTTTCCATGTAAATTGCTTCGACGTTTATTCGTAGAAATCACCGGGGAACGCAATATCGCGTGCTTACCAATGCACTTGCTGCAGCGCTGGCACTGTATTTCTGGCCACGCAGCATCTATCCGAGCGTAGGAAACAAACGAATCCCATTACCAGCACCGAGAGCACCGTAAACCCAGCGACAGCCCCGATAACGAGTGGAATCTGTAACAAATACAGCGCACGAAAAAGAAAAAAACAAGCTTTTCACTGGGACACAGGAAACATTGTTCGCGCGCAGTACGGAATATTTATGCCCTGGGCCGTGGGCTATTTTAATTGAATGCCGTGGTGATGGTTGCTTGGTTTAATTATTTAATTGGGCCACCGGTTTTCCAAAAGTAAGGGCGCAAATGCGCGAGAGAATGTGTTTTGAACGTGAAATATCGTTATAATTACCGAGCCCGGTTCGTCTACTCTCAGCATCAGTGCACGCCGATCGCTTCCACGATCGTTTTCCACGATTACATGGTACAGTCTCTGATCCTCCTTGACTGTGCTAGTCAGTTCTAGAACAGCTACATAACAATCCTCCACTGCTAACGGCTCTAGATCCAACGCCCGATACCGCGACTCCAGAACCTCACCTGCGAACGTGCGCTGGCTCATTAGATCCGACGATGCTGGTACGCGGTGGAATAATTGTAGACACTTGATAAACGCTAGATTTTTATTTACGATTAAATGAAACGTTCAATCGATGGAAACGAACGAAGGAAAAGAAAGAAAGAGGCAAACAGGATGCAAGGGCGCAAGAGGGGCGAGGTAAGAGTGTATACATATATGTATATGTACATAGTCGGTCCTTCGGGATCACGAGGAATCCGGGGTGGGATCGGCGGGTCGCCGCGGAAGTTCGAGTCTCGATTCGAGTCTGGATTCGAGGTTCGAGGAGGATGCGAGAAAAAGGCGGGTAATTAAAGGGGAGCTCGGAGGCAAAAGGATGCTCGAATTAATTAATCGCGAGTGTACCACTTTTGAGTAATAAGGAGTGCCAATTAGTGAGAAGAGACGTACGTAAAAAAAAGTGAAAGGGCAAACCAAAGACTGGAATACTTTTGGCGGTAGAGCTAGGAAGCAGTCTAACCGGCGTGAAGTCTGGTGCTGCCCCATTCCCAAGCTACGAGCTGGGGCTTCGGGTCGGAACACAGTCTGATCTCTAATTTCGCTGGGCTCCCTTCGGTCGTTGCCACGACAAACTTCTCCGTGATGGCCGGCTTCACTACCTACGACACACGTCCAACAGCTCTTCAGATCGTTCTTCCCGATCCGATATCTCCGTGCATCACGGTTTATTAAGTTGAAGCATCAAACCGATGCTCGAGTTAGCGCCGATGGCTGACAATTTTCGTCGGCTTTATTAAATCGAACCGACGTTTTTGCGCAAGAGCGACATATTTCATGCAAATTCCGCGAAAATATAGAGAGACCAGAAGTGGTGCTCCGATCACGGATCGCAAAATGTAGCGGGGAATGAAAACCGTGTACCTATGCAGCTGCAATCGACCGACGAGTTTGCCGTGAAAATGATGTTTTATTCTGCCATGCATGTACGTGTATACAGCATGCGTACGCGCACACATTTTTTCAATCTGTACACGCGCGAGATAAATATGAATTTCTCGGTTGACATTTAAATACGAGTCAATGACCGGTGAAGCGATGCGACACCAGATCGACGAATACGCTGGCCGCGATCGGGCAAACAGAATTTTATTCATTATTCGCCGGTAGCAATCGTCTGTTTTCCGATTACACGAATCCCTCGAAACACTAAATCTTGTACTGTCCGTTCGCTGATACACATAAATATAACAATAAATGCATATATATGTGTATCCGGGGCTAAAGTAATGGAGTTCAGTGGACGGATACTTGGGCGTTGCTTCTTACCCTCGGCGCGCCGACCACCTGCAGAGACACAGGATCGCTTTTAACCTCTCTGACGTTTCCATTGATCTTGTTCGAGGCGAGACATATGTATTGGCCCTGTTGCTCGTACGTCACGTTCGTCAGGATCAATCGCTGTCCGGTGCCGCACTGCAATGGCATCCGGCCATCGGTAAAGATCTGGGCCCATCTGGTTTAGGTGAAAAAGCCATCGTCGCATTTCAATTCGACACGTTCTCCCACCTCGCATGCTACTATCCATCACATGCAACGACGTTTGCAGTTTGAATCGCGCGGGACTCCCCAGCTGCTCGATTTGGCATACCGAAATACGGATAACATTGGCAATGCGTTATGCAACATACGGAGGTGCAACAAGTAAACGACGAACGAACGTCGATTATTGGAATTATTGGCGTGTTCATAGATTCACTTAAATAGCAGCAGATTGAGTATCAGAAGAGATAAGCAACTGAAAATAGAAGAACACCTTGGACGATTAAATAGACAAGCAAAACCGATGGAAACGGGTTTTTCGAAGGACGTAACACGAGTGAAAAGAAATGTGAAAGAAGGAAATTTTGTCGAAAAATTCGGAAGATTCGGGAAATTGGAGAAAGTGAAAACGAACAAGTCACCTGTACTCAGCCGGTGGCATAGCATCGGCGTTGCACTCGAACGAGGTTCCGGAGTAGAGTAAGGCTGTAGTCAGCCGATCTGGTCCCACCGAACTGATCCTCGGCGGATCTGCGTGAAAATCACACGATCATCTACTGATATTCCTACTGCTGAACATTGCAAAAAAACCTTCACTACACTCGATCGCTGCTTGTACAGTTTACTTCTTGTATAGTTCAAATCATTACGGCACGATCGAATACATAGGAAAAGTTTGGACAACTCTCCAGTCGGAGTCACTCGCCTCGATGATCGCGACGCAATAGATCTCGTATCGCAGGATCACGTATCGCAGGATCTCTCGCTATTTTAATTCGCAAAAGCGTTGAAAGCATTGAGGTATTTTTGCCAGGGAGGCCGGCTTCCTTTGAACCGAGGATCAATCGAGTACGCCGATCGTTTAGTAGGTCGTATCGTAGGGTAGAAAAGGGGTTAATCGCTTTAATTTTCAGGGCGATTGGTCGCGTGTAGGAAGGGCGGAAACGGGGTCGTCGACACTTACAGTTAACGGACACTTGAACGGACACAGGGTTACTGTCACCCTCGGTGTTGGTCGCCTCGCAGATATAAACGGCCGCGTGATTCCTATAGATCGGCGAGAAGAGCAACGTCTCGCCCATACTGGCTACCTCCGTAACGCCAGGGCTCTTCGTTCTTTTCCAGAGAATCGAAGCCGGGGGATTTGCGTCGGCCAGGCAACGAATCTCCAGCTGATCTCGACCCTCTTCCAGTTGACCGGTTGGCACTCCGACTAGTCTTGTTTCCGGCGCATCTGAAACATTCCGTTCATTTATTATTTATTGTTTAACAAACAATGCGCCCCTGGTTCCTCGTTCCTCGTCCCTGTTTCCGATACTGCTACCAAATAACAGACATTTTAATTACACCCCGGCGATTACAGTCGGCACCTTGCGGCGTTAGGCGACGAAATTAATTTTTTTCTTCAAAATAGTTTCTGCTGACGGGTTGAAACGTGGTTTGACAAACGGGAAGGGGCTTAAATCGAAATCGCGGACGAGAATTGCCATCGCGATTTTAATCACAGCGCGCCGGTTAACGGAAGACTGCGGAAAAATAAACACTGCTTACGGTGCGAGTAAACGCGGCCTCGAGTAGCAGGTTTTCAGATTCAATCGTTCATTAATGAGCGCGTAATTAAAAGTGGATGATGAAGAGAAGGGGAGGGTTCGTTGATACGGGGTGCCACGTGGGAAGAGGGGGATAGAAAGAGTTCGATCCGAACAGAGACGTTTTCCTTTCGCTGGTCGCATGGGTTGAAGGCAACACAGGATGATGGAGATGATGGAAATGATGGAAAACAATGGAACGTGCAAACGACACACGCAGCTCGCGTGGCTCCTAGTGTACCAGCTCTGAAATATGAATCAAAGTCCGCTGATTCGCTATTGTCAGAAACCTTGTTGCCTTGTCAGAAACAATTAGTTAGACACGGGACACGAAAAAATTCAATTACACCTGCGCGCAGTTAATCCTGCAATCGTTTTCCCACTGTGTAGGAGCACAGAGAGCAATCGGTCTCCCTGGTTAATCGATGCGTGCGTCCCTGGCAAACCGAGAGAAATTCTGCCCTGTCATTTCTTCTTCTCCGACCAGTTTCCTGTCCTTTCCTTCCTCTCTACGATTAATTAATCGACGTATTCGAATCGATCGGGTGCCTACCTCCCCGGCCGCTAGCTGGGTAAAAAAGAAAATTATATAGTTGGTCTGGTTCGATGAAAGAACGCGAGGCAAAAGTTGTAATCGGAGTAAAATAATGCGCTGCAGAAAAACGCGCGCTCCGTATCTCATTAACGCGCCTTAGATTCGTATTTTTCGGCGAAAGCAATTACACGGGCGAAAGGTCGATCAACGGGTCCTGCGAAAGTGTCTGCGAAAGTCGGGTTCCTCGTTGTTCGTTCGATTTTCGTGTCGGCAAACCTTTCGATTCAGGGTCTCTGGACGTGGAAAACAATTTACCGCGTTAATACGCAATTACCCTCCCTCTCCCCTTGCCCTCGGGCTCTTCCCGTTGATTTAAACCAATGGAACTGCGGGTCTCCCGCCGTGAAACGTCACAAATGACGGTTAATTAATGTTGGAGTACAGATCCAAATTGTATTAATTAATAATTTCTGCCCCGACCCATTTCCCGGGGGCCAAAAATAACAAGCTAGTATTCAGACTTGGAAATGTGATTACGCAACTCGCAAAGAGACGCGGCTGAACCGGGAAACATCGACCGTACAAACTCGTCCCGCTTTTCTCTCGCAGCCCACAACTCGCGAGAACCGAGATACATACACGGTAACTCGATTGCAGGATTAATTGTTTCTTTTGTCGGCAGTTGGGCGAACGTTTCGTCTATCTACCAGCAATCGAGATCAATTGAAATTTATCGATAGTGCAAGCGGAGTAATTTCTCTGCGTACAGTGGATGGCGTTAGAGCAGAAAGATCCAGGAAAGGTGGGGGGGGGGGGGTAAAGATAAGAAAGCCAGTCGACGGGATGCCCTGAAATCGAATCGTTAGTTGCACAGGGAGAGCGCGATTGCTTGTCCAGCTGTTCATTTCACGTAACAATGATTTCGAAATTCGCGCGAACGAACACTCTCTGCCCAATTCACAATTTCACCTACACTCCCTCCCGCGCTCTCTCTTTTCTGCGCGCTTTGCCTCCAACTCGCTTGCTCTATCCCACTCTTTTCATCACGTTTCTCCTCTATTACCCTTGTTACCGAACCTATCCGTGTTTTATAGGGCTGCCCGATAGCGCAGTGCGTGGGTGTGGACGCTAGTAGTATGTATTTCCTCGCGAGAAATCAGAAACAGAAGTGAGACCTCTATACGCACGTATGTATTTACGGTTTCTCGGTGTGTTTGCCCATTTACCATATTCTGTTTACTGCGAACGCGTCGTCTTCTTTCCTTCGTTACTTTCGTTTCCGCTTAGGCGTTACCCAGCTTGCGTGTACTCGATTCTACTCGAGCTCGATTAGCGACAGAATGCGCTCGATCGATTCGGAGAAAACGGTCCGGGAGAACGATCGGGCGTGGAAGAAAAAATTTGATATTCAGGCTGACCACGAGGTTCCCCCCGGCTACAACGTCATTGCCGTGCAGTCGTGTTGAAGTTTACCGAAGACTGCGAGGAAGCACGCCGCGGCCCGTCAACTGTACATTCGAAAACTACGTGCTCGGTACATAAATCGCGTCAGCCTCTCTTGGAGTTTTCAATAAATTCTGCAGCGCGGCATTCGTTTTCGAACAATGCTTCATGAATATTCGATCAGCATCGGTGCTAGTAAATTACGAGCAAACGAGCGCAACGTTGAACGAAACAAATTCATTATCGCGCGAGAAGGGCACGGGATGGAGGGAAAATTCGCGAAAGTTCGGCGAAAAATTTTCAATCGTACACTCGCTCCCCCCCTCCTCGACCATCGCTTTTTCTATTTCATTTCGAAGCGCCGAGTTAAAATAAAGAATCTCGCTGGTGTTTTTGCACCGTTTGTAAATTGACCAGTATACTGTACCGTGAGCAGCAGCACTGCAGAAAGAGAGAAACTTCCGCGTTTGCATTTGCGTCTACCTTGTTATTTTAACGTCGGTCCAGTGGCACATATATGTATACCTGTTGGGATATTCAAATATTTTCCGAGAAGTCTGCGATTTTTTGACGGGGCGCCGCGTCGGTGTATTCCATAAAAGTGGTAGGAAGTTCGCTCTTAAACGATGCACCGGATAAAGATTAATTAATGAAGTCGCGCACGAGGGCTTAATTAGAGTGGCCGCGCGATGAAAAAGTTCCTCTAAGGGGGAACGGCCTGAAACGAAAATTTCTCCTTCGCGGCACAAAAGATGCAAACTGTTCGTTTCTAGTATCCAAGTCCTCGAAATGCGGATGCCCATGCTTGTGCGCTTTAACTCTTCCTCCCTTTTTTTTGTCACTGTTCCACCCACCCTCACTGTCGCGTCGTCCGTGATGACAGGTACAGGGGGAGAGAGAAAGCCGTTCAAAGTTTACCCGAAAGAACAACTGCCGGGAATACGGTTCAGCAAGTAGCCGATGGACATCCGCGTCAGCTGCGCATTTGGCACTGCATTCACTCTGCACAAATTCGTTCTAGTCGAATATATTTCTTCGCTCTGTCTATTCTCGCCCGAAAACATATAACTTTTCTACGAACTTCGTTACGGCTGTTTTCGTGCAATGAAATTCCTAATTAATTCCTACATATAAAATCTCAATTTGCCACGAAAAGTGCCAGCCGACTAATACCTCTTATCGATATACGCGACGAGTAAATACCGAGTCTTCATTTCCGCCTCGTAATACTTGTAAACCGCGATGCACGTGTCTACCTGCACCTTCGGTTTCCGCAGGAATCGAAGCGAGGGTTCAAGTTCAAACTCGATTTCACTCGGGACGAATTACTCCGCGTCGGTGGGCAGACAGGGGGGTTGAATTGGATGGAAGCGATTAATGGGAGAAAAATTTCGATTCCGTTGACAGAGTAGAACGACGATCGATTTGCGATCCGTTTACGGGGAACAAGCTAAGCGACAGTTTTTCTATTCGGATAAAAAGGGAGTGAAGATTGGAGAACGACTTTTATTTGCGCGTGCATTTTAAACGTCGATCTCGAGTTGCGCGATAATTTTAATAATAATTGCCAATATCCTCTCGGCTCTGCTTGTGCCCCTATCGATCGTCCGAGGAGAATATTATTCCGTAATGGAAAACGAGGCCGAAGGCGTCGCGTCGTGTCGCATCGCATCGTTTCGTCGGCCATCAGTCATTGTTGTTCGCCGCGGTGTTTCGCAAAAAGCGATTCAAAATTGTTGGACGATGCAGCGAAGCTCGAATTGTCGATAAGGTCGAAAAGCAGGATGTCAGGACGCGGCGTTTTGAGGGAGATTGATGGGGGTTTCGCGGTTAACTGCGTGTATACAGAGTTAAATTGCCGCCTCGGTGGGTGTTGCTGCTTCGGTAGAGGTTGAGGTCAGCGCGCTGCACCCGCACCCTCCCTGTCGGCCTGTCGTTAACACCGATTTATTCGTTGCGCAATGTTCCTTCGCGCTTTTCGCCCTGCCGAATGTTCTCGTCTACGCCAAACATCGTATCGTGCGCCACCCTTTCTATTCACCTTAATCTCCCTATCCGTCTAACAATAGGCTTGCCACGTGGCCTCGCGACAGTTCAAACGAATTCACCGGCCGGCCACGCTCCAATTGTCGCGGATGCTTTAATGCGGCTATAAGTTGCTGCGAAAGCTTACCGAACTACATATCGAGAATCGAGCGGATACCCGCGATTACTTTTGAATATTAATCTACTCGGTAATCCGCGTCGGAAAGGAAAGCGGGCAGCAACGACTTTGCAATAAGGAACGCTTCGAGGTGAACCGGAAACCCGCTTATCCGAATACTAAACTGATGCAGATGTAACTCGACATCAATTGTCAAACTGGTTCCCACAATGAATTACTCTCGGGCCTACACGCGAGTCGATCCGTGTCGCGTTAAATTGCGACTCCCGGTCGAACCGTTCTTCACCGTTTATGCCTGCAAGTACCTACCGCACAATACTGTACAATAGAGGAACGATGCATCTTATAATATACTTTCAAGCAATGAAATTGATACACGCTACTTTACCAATAAAGAGAAGAGAGCATACTCACATCTGACGTCGAACCTGACTTCGGTGCTCGAAGACATTGTAGGATTGTCGTAGGCTGGATGGATCGCAACGCATCGAATCGGTTGTCCGTAACGCGATCTCTCTGCCATTATCTCGCATACGCTGTAGGTCGCCCATGTGCGGGGATTATCAACCTCCGTCGAGTTTACCTGAGGTCTCAGAGTCCTCACTTCGGTCTCGCCCACGTACCTGCGCTCATTTCCCCCAAAAATTTGCATTTCCAACGGCCGTTCTGGAACAACTCCGCACGGAGTGAAATTCCACGGACACCGAGCCCTTCCTCCGCCGCCACCTTCTTCTTCGTCTATCATTTTCTTTCACCCTTTTTCGTCCGCCTAACTTTCTCTCTCCTCTTCTCCTCGGTTTCGTGCCCCTCCTATCGAGCCGTACAGTCAAACATTTCTATGCTCCTCGCAGGTGTATCTATCTGCGAGAGTAGCGATATTTCGAAGCGTCGCGACGCGCCAATTTAAACGCGCCCGTGCAAACCGGCTGGATCTACATACTTACTGGCTGGCATACCAAATAAATAATCCAATAAATAATCAAACTAAGCGAACGGACATCGATGCATCTGACCGAGAACCGTATTCACAAAGCGATATAGAAATGAAGTTTCCCGCGCGAATTCTCTTACGCGGTTGCAAACGCGATTCGAGGAGGAACTGTACAGGGAGGATCGTCGTTGCGAATCCAAAGCTGACGCCGCATCGGTCGAATCGTTTATACTTTTATACGTATCGCCGGCATAGCAGGCACGAGGCCGTGCCAATTGTGTTAATTCCTAGTGAAAGAGAGAAACGCCGAGGGAAGAGGAATGTCTGTGTGGAATTCGAAGACTGCTTCGCCGCGCGATCCGCGTGAATTCGGTGATATTAAACCGTCCGTGATTCGGCTATAAATTAATTAGCATTTCTCGCGCGTTTTAAATCACGTTTCGTCGAACCGTTCGCCTGACGTTTCGTTTCATCCCGAGCTTTCTGTTATTTCTACGCCTCTGGGGTGCAAGCAAACCTCGGTAGCTCCTTAACTTCGTCTAGATACCGGTCGGAATGGGTCATGATTATTCATGGGCAGCCAATCGAGCCGAGCCACCATCGGCAAGATCCACAGGGTGCATTGCGAGCAAGGATATTCGCTCTTGGAAACCTAACTAGCTCCTCGAATAAGTGAGACTATGCATGTATTGGCGAGTCCTGATGGGACTGTTCCCTTTGAATCAATAGTCCGAGACGTGGAACCTTCTTTCTACGATTCATAAAGCGACTCGTTGTCAGTCGCGGCGGAGAATCGAATTTAAAAATTACATTCAATCCTCTCCGCGTTTTCCCTGCACTTTCGGCACGGTTTCCACGCCTGCGAGCCATTCGCTATCCTAGATCCGATACGAGCGCGGGGCGACTTCTAGAAATGACAGAAGCACCCGTTCGATTAGCAAGTAAGCTTGCCGATCTCGCGATACTGCCACGAAAGACACGAACGGAATCAAGTTTTCGAAAGTTGACGACAAATCGACGCGAAGCCGGCTAATCGGATCAATTCCGAAAAGGAGCAGCGTTTCTCGGCGATGATCGGCTCGCGTACTCGGAGATAGCAGCGCAATCTAAAAGCATTGAAACGTTGCCTGGAAAAGCAACGCTACTATTCGGAACTTGCTAGTCCGTTTCAATTTCCTGCTTGACCTTTTGCAATATCTTTCCTCTCCCTCGATTTGCAAGAGGCGGCCCTTGGAAACTTGCGCGCCGCAGCCGGTGTTAAAATTCGAGCAAATACGACTAGCGGCAGAGCTTGGAATCGACCGTGACGCGGCGCAGCGTAGATATAGTAGCATCGTTTCATATCGAAAGAGGCTTGAAATCTGTTGGATAGAATTAATCGATAGTCTGCTCTCGGCCGGCTTCGAAGCAGCTGCAGGAACTGATGGGAAAAAGGCCGCGGCGGGAGGGGCTAGCGGTAGATGGTAAGTAGTATGGAATCTACGGTGCAACAATTACGAACCATTTAATTAGAGGCGAAGGATTCCCGTACCGTGCTCTGCAAGTGAGCGTAGCGATCTCACCTGCTCGGGCTGTCACGTTGCTGCCGGGTAGAATCAGACGATCCGCGTACTCTATCTGCGGTCGTTGAGGGCTGACTAGAACGAGAAAATTAGCGGAGCTTAATTTCGCCTCTCTCCTCTGAACGTTTCTGGTTATCGTTGTCGACGCGATTATTTCCTGCACTTTCTAGCAAGCAACGGATATTTCGTTACGCCTTTCAATCTTTGCCGGAGCCCTTCGTGCCAACCTTCCAGGTACAATCGTTCGATCGTTTGATTGTCGCGACGCGAACAGAATCACTCTAATGATACACGACTGGCTTTGCGTTTACGTTCAATCGAGTATTATGCGAATAACGTTTGTGCGGAAAAAGCTTGCAGCACAGGATAGAGAATAATGTTGCTTCATTGCCAATGAAATTTTACGCGTTGACCTAGTTTCTCATTTTTACGATTGGCCGAACGGAACGATGCCGGCATATTGTATCGCGGTCTGTGGTCCCTGGGCAAGTGGCGCGTTAATTTCGCTAGAATGGAAATAATGGGAATGAAAAGCGGCAAGCGTGGGTCCGACGACCGTGTCAGTTTGATCGAGCAACTATAGTATTTACAATAGTAAGGAAGGTAAGCTGAAAGCTCACCTCTGACGACCAGCCTCGCTGGTTCGGATGCCAACGCGTCCTGCGTTGTGAAATCGCTAGCTGTGACTTGGCATTGCCACAGACCGTCGTCGAACTCCAGAGTGGCGGATCTAACCCAGAGGGAGCAATCGCCGATGTCCGGTCGGCCTACCCATTCGTACTTCTTTAAGTGCATACCGATCGGCTGGAACAATTCACATCATTTTGGGATTATTCGTACTATTATTCATTCGGAGCTTAATCGACGCTTAATCGACGCTTAATCGACGCTTAATCGAAGCTTAATCGAAGCTTAATCCAAAGAATTGTTCTACTTGTACGTTGCGCGAGGATGCTATTGCATGGAAGATACGGAGCAAGCTGGGTGGGCAAACGGAGTCGTGGAAATCGAGACGGAAATCGAGACTAGAGTGGAAGCAACAGATTCCTTAGTAGGCAATGGCCAGCGTATGTCAGCATTTTGCACGATCGCTTAATCGACGAAGGGACGGTGCATCGATCGTCCCTCGTTGCCGAAATCCTCTCAACTCCTGCCAGCTATCGCCCCTTTCTCTCCCCTTTCTCTTTCTCGCCCCTTTTTCATTCGACGCGTTCGCGTTCCTCCTCTCATTCTAGCACGCTCCCTCTCAAATGAATCATCAGCTTCCGGCTTCTCTTCTTTCGCGTAGATTAATTCGCTGCCGGTAGGAAAGTGCGGCCTTAGCAAGTTCCGTACTCATAATGCGGCCGTAATTCAAGGATCGATTCTCTACCGGGGCGCCCGTATAATCTATCCGCTCGTTTCGCCAAACACCCTATCTTACTTGGAGACCCGCTTTCGCCCTGTTCCTCGCGCTTCATGGCTCAACCATGCCATCGTTGCGCCCTTTGTACGTTATCTGTGCACCGTGTGATACTATGTAGATCGCGCCACGCGTTCGACTGCCCTCCACCTTTCGTCTGCTCGGTGCATACACATTTAAGGCCAATAACTGGTTCGCTAGTTTTTCCCCTCTTTCTATAATGGAGAATGTTCGGCCAGCTCGTAATTACCAGCATCGATGCGGCAGCGTGCCTACTCGGAGCAACGCGATTCGTCGCAAACAATTGTATTTACTTATTCACACGTTCATCGACACGAGAAACAACATTTTTGTTGGCGACATCTGGAATTGTGTCCCGCGACTACGTTAGTAACGAATACGACGCAACTCCCGACGGAGCGTGTAGTTTATCATTCAACGGCAGACACAATAATACAATGGGAAATCCTCTCGCGATGATTATTTGCGCGCAGATGGAGGTGCCGTGCGGCGGCACGCCCCCAGGACAAGAAGAATAATGAGTTGCCAACGCGTTGACGTTTACCATAGCGAGGCGAGCGACGCGTACACAATTACACGCATATTAGCGTCTTACCCGGTCACGCGTTCGATTCTCCTATAATTTTCCTACAATTCGTCAAGGGTTTGTTCGTTTCAATATTTCGCGGGGCGCAAGCCGACACTTGCACATTTCATTCTTGAAGTGATAGCTAAAGAAAATGAGATCCCCGGGCCGAGAGGAACACGGTGTTGCAGCAGAGGAAGCAACTCGGTCGTCTTCGCGTCGAAGGGTCGAAGGGTCGAAGTGGAGGATCAGCGTGGGTAAGTCGGCATCGTCAGCGTCACCAGCGTCATTCATTTAAAGGATTAAAACCCTCGCGCTCGGCGGGAACGTACGAGCGTTCACTTACTTACCGAGAAAGGGCCCTTATTCCCTTTTCTTCTTTCGCGTCGATTCACAGCCGGGTCTATCTTCGTTCCTCCCGCCACCATTCCACCTTTCCACCTTTTGCACCTTTCCACCTTTCCACCTTTCCACCTTTCCACCTTTCCACCTTTCCACCTTTCCACCCTTCCACCTTTTCGTTCCTCCTGGCCTCGGTGGCTCCTCTATGCTCTCCGGAGAGAGCCGCGGCCAGCAATCAGCGTAATGCACCCGGGGCAGACACGCCCCGCAAACCCTCTCTATCCACACAATCGTGCGGCAACCCCACATCGACGAGCACCTACACAGACGCTCAGACACGTGCGTGTCCGTACACGTACGAATCCAGTCGGTGGAGAAGCAACCGGCCAGAGTACATACCCCCTGGGCCAAAGGCCCTGGTAACACGAGCAAGAGCTTGAGTAATGCAGACGCAATGGCAATCTCTTCGAGAGCAACGAAATAGATCGGAGGACGTGGGTCGATGCCGCGAGTCTGTGCTCCTCTTTCGAACGCCTGCTCGTGCCTCTGCAGCGATTCCTTGCTTCTACATATACCGATACTACTTTCTTCAAACTATCTACTCTCTGTTCTCTACCGCGATGGGCTGCTTCCCCGTCTCTTCTTCTTCTTCGAACTCTCATCCCCGCTAACATCCTCGCTAAACCAGCTTCTTTCGTTCAGTAAAAAAGTTGTTAACTTGGAGATTCATTGCCGACTCTTTCGAGATACGAGTAGCGGCGGTTCCGTTTGATGGAAAGGTTGCTTCGCGGACGAGCAGAGGCGAAGCATCTTGAACGGGCGTAAAAGGCGCAGCAGAAGTTTTCCCCCCCTGTCGGAATTCCTTGGATGTAAAAAAGTGCTAGGGAAAAAAGTGGCAAAGATGGTGCGGCAAAAGGGGCCGCCTGGAGGTGATGGTGAAAAAAGAGCCAAGACGGCGTTGCGGAAGAGGCTTTCTGGTAATCCGGTGAAGGCGATTCCGTACACCTATTCCGCTAAAGTGATTTCGTGCCGTGGAAGGATTCGCGCTGCGCTCTGTGAAACCTGCCAGTTGCTCTTTTCCCGTTCAGTCTCCGAGAAAAGTGTATCTCGTAAAGCACGATCGTGTATCCCGTTCCTTTCTAATTCCGGCATTACGCGCTGCGTTACTTCTCCGAACGGTCGTAAGCGAAACGACCGTAGCTTCTCGCGGGCGTAGTTTAACCCGAAACAGTTTCGCTTCGACTTAGACTCCTTTGTATAATTACCCGAATTAATAATACATTCGACTGCACGGAAGAGGTACGAAGAGACAAATGTGCCCGGGGTTTTTGTCCAAATAACGAGGCTGTGAGAGAAAGAAGCAGAGTGGCCGATTTTCGTGATGCCTCGAGAGATAAACGAAGGGAGTCGCGTACAAAGTGGGCGGATAAGTGGCGGTCGAGTGGACGGCGGGTTGCTTTGGAAATTTATCATTTAATCTTTCCACGTGATGCTTGCGGCATTGTGGTCTCCGTTCCGTGCCGCGCCGCGCCGGGGGTTAAATACGTTTCAAGAGACTCCACGCGCCGACTTGTATCTCTTACCCAGTGTATACATTTCGTTTGTATATGTATAATGCGAAACATACTTATATTCGGCACGGTCTGGCTTGCAACGCGAGGGTGAAGCGAGAGACAGAGTCGATGGTGGCCACGTGTAAACAAACGACCGACCGGATATAGAAAGCCGCTGGCTGCATTAATTTGCATATTCATTCGGCGGCGTAATTTGTTTCGATGACATATTTACCTGGATTAGGGGATATTCGCCATCGCCAGCCAATAATGTTCCTGCTTATTTTAAGAGTATTCTCGGTATGCGTATACGTACATATGTAGGAACCGAAGAGGAAGGAAGGGAGACGGGTATCGAAGCCGAGATCTTCTGGTGGTAGGCACCACCAGTGATCAATGCCACTACGCCACGGTTCCTTCCCAGTCCTCTACGGTGTTATGTTCCTCTTACAATTATGTAGTTGTTTGGTGGAGGCGTCCGTTCCCACACATATATCTAAATGAGTTTTTCGTGTTCGTCTTCCGGTACATTAGGCTAGTTTAGTTTAGCAAACGCGATCTTGCTTCGCTAGATCCACGGGAACTGCGCGTCGCCCGATTTTCGAGACTCAATTTGAATGTTAATTTCCCTCGGTAATCCAAGTTACCGACCAGTGTACCCGCCATCCCTTTTTCGCCAGATCCACTTGTTCTTCTCGTGCATCGAGACGCATCGATTGGCCTGTATCCCTACAATTTAAAGAACGGCATTCCGCTACGCGTCTAATGTGGCGTGTTCGCGATGCTCCGTTCAATCATACGAGTCTACAGGTCCACGAGTGGAAACTGTACGCTCGATTCTTAGCCCTGGCGGCCGCGTCACAATGCTTGTGTCGCACAATCGCAATCCAGAGAAGTACGCGTGCAAAGAAAATTGCATTAAACTTCTTCGCCGAAAAAGCTTGGCCGAAAGATTTACTCGTGTCTGGGGAGCTCGCGCGCCTTTCGCCGTTTTTTCTCGTTTCCCCACGATTTCCGTCCCACTTTCACCCCTTGGTTCGCTTCTTGCGCGAGCGCTGCCGGCTTCTCGCTCCTGGCTGCCGCCTTTTCACAGTGGAGGCGTCGTAACGACTTCAATTTAGAGGTACGCCTGGAGCATACCTGCCGACAAGCAATTCCTATCCCTTTATACCGCGGCAAGCAGCAACCAGGCAACTTTTTCCCCATGCATAAGCAACGCTCGAAGCGTCTAAATCGCGACCCTTTCTCGGAAGCGTGAAAGAGAAGAGAAGAGTACCGGTGGAAAGAAGTCGAAGGAAGATGGAGATCCGTGGTTGCGTGGCTGATGCACGGGGGGGAAGAAAGTGTAAGTGAAAGTGTAAGCGTAAAAGTGTAAAAGTAGGGACAGATATCGAATTTTTCAGGCGTGCTTGCAGAGAAGGAAAGATTAGGGTGGTTACGTCCCGTCCCTTACAAATTTTAGAACGCACGGTCAAGTATTTCTCTCGCCAACCAGCTTCCTGGAAAGCATAATTTCACCCGCCTGACAATACACGGGCGAAAAAAACGCCGCCGGTGGCAATGTAGCAGATTTATATTTTAATTCGCCGCCCTCGATTCTTTATGTCCCCGTCATCGCGGCCAACGAAATTACAAGCTGCACGGAACAAAAGGGCGGATTTTTTCCTCTCTACTGCTCCTCGCGTTCGTGAACACGCGCTCTCTTCTTTCAATGATTTACGGAAGGATCGCAACATACGATTGATCGTGTAAACTCGTCGATCAAATCCGATCGAAGGTTCAGAGCGCTTGTCGCGGCACTCGCGACGAAAAGGAATAAAACATGGCCGTTTTAAAATAAGTACGATGCAACTTGAAGTTTCACGCAAAACTCGTGCGGCAGCTAGCCCTTGCTGCCAGCCACAACCTGTTCTTTCATCGCCGGGACACCAGGCAAACGACTGTGAAGAACTTAATTACAGGGAAAAGACGATTACGCGAAACGAGGCTGGGCATGAAGGAGGAACGACCGAGAGTCGACTGCTAGGCATTTGTGCAACGGAATAAAACGTTTCATCGGAATTAACGATAGCGATGATAATGAAGCAGAGCGTTAGCCGTCGTACATTCCTGCACGCCGCGCCGGCCACCTTTTCTTTGTCCATCGATTCGACGGATGTTCCTTTATCATACACTTTCGTCTTCTCTTTGAGCGCTTCGCGAAAAGAAAGGCAGGACTACAACATTCGCGACAGCGGCTCATCGATTGAATAGCACACTACATTTCATCCGTATCTACTCGCGAGCAAAAGAGTGCATTAAAATGTTCACATTTACGCGGTCACCGTGGGGAAGATCGCCCAAATTCGCGTACGCAGTGCGCTCCAGTTGTGAAATTACACATGGTCAACTGTTTCGCGTTGCAATGTCTCCCCCCTGTTAAAAACCGCACTAGAGCGAATTCTCATCCTGGCCCTCTGATTTTTGCGGTTTAGGTACAGGTTTGCGGGAACCGCTCAAATCGGCCGCCTCTCTAGGATCGCTCGTGTTTCTCGGATGTCCAGGCTAACTTCACCATGGTTCAGCTGCCTGACTGATAAATATACGCCGTCTTTGGTATACGATGCACGGGTTGCGTAACCGGTACTGTCGTGTCATTCGACGAACTGAAATGTTTCACGAGGCGCGCCCTCCGGGGAAGATTTTGCAAGGACGATTTTCCGGACGCGTGCAATTTCTTTTTCGAGTTCGTTGAATTCGTTCGGAGAAAAATATGGAGGGTGGACGTGCTTACTGAATACCTCCGCCCCGTGGTAACAACTGCTTGGCTCCTCGCCGTCTGTAAGTAGGTAATTGTAAGTAAATGAGGTGGACCGCGCGCATGCTTACGTAAAGACGGCTCCCTGAGATTTTCTGCAGAAAAAGAAGAATGTATGCACCACCGCTGAAAAGGTGGCTCGGATTTAATTAAAAATTTTTTTTAAACGGATAGCCCGTCCACTCGCGCTGAATGCCAGCATTGCCCACGGCACTTTCTTTAACCGTAGACAGATTCAGCCGGCAATTTATACAGCGTCGTATGCACGCTGTGCTCGACACGGATTGTACAAATTTCGTCGGCCGAACGGACGTAGAGATTTCGAAAAGCTGCAAGATTATTGCAAGAATATCGTTTCATACGAATATACGGAGCTTGAGTTTTGCAACGATACAGAAATATTTGGGACAATTTAAACTTGTATGCACTAATCACAATATGTAGCACAGAATCCAAAGTCACCGACGCAATTTCGATGAAAATTTATTCTCCCATAACTTTTCATTTTGCTACCCTGGATAGTCTTTGCCGCAAGGAACAAGGGGAAGCCATTTTATGCCTTTTTCTAGTATCGCTATTTAAAGTTGCAACCATAAATACATCCAGCGATACGGCGCGGTGCGGCGCGTAGAGGTGTATTTTACTTAAGTTCGACCGTTACGACTCGGCTGTATCCCAGTCGACGGCGAACAAGTATATATTGTCGGCAGACGCGTAACGTCTACTTTCGGGCAGAACTTGTCTCCGACAAAGTTTACTGGCACCGTGGCAAACGGAGAAAAGTTTAGTGCGAGGAGGTTAGCGTGGAGCAGCCTCGGTGACAATGAACCGTTCGGTATCGTGATAGACAAGGCCGAGGCGCCCCCGCCTATATCCCAGTGTTTAGATTGTACGCGCTAACGTGATGCATGCACTCGATGTCACATTTCACTTTAAGTCGTCCACCATTCATCATTCGTTGCTGCGCGCTATTCAATACATTAAACGCGAAGGAACGACGGTGAGTTTATTTTTCAGTACCTACCGAAAACGCTACTCCTTCCACCTCGTTTGAAACACTTCCCTCCCCTTTTCTTGTACCTTGTGTAAAGTATGCTTGAAGTTATTTTTACTTTTCGAATTTAGTAGAGTCCCTTGCATTTCGAATATGTATCTCTTTAGTGTTATTGTTTCCAATTTTTCCCTTCAACCTGATTTTCTGAATTTTCTATGCGCCCACGCAGAATGTTGACTTTATTGCGAACTATATAAGAACTCCCAAGGAAACTGCGATTCATTTGTTCGAGATCGAGCTTCCGATTACACGATGTCGTAGCAAGCAAGACTCGTACTCATTAGACGGGCGTGCATTACATTCGGACTATCTAAACTATTTCACATGCAACTTACCTTCTGATCCTTTTGCCAGATACACTGCCCCCTCTTTCCCAGCACGCGGCAGATCAACTTTGCATCCTGACCAGGATTCACTTCTGTATATTGCGGCGTCTCTTCGAATTGCTGAATGCAGTGGCACACTGCAACCAGAGGACCGAGAAACTCGTTAACGCGAACGCGTGTTCTTTGCTGCCTTTACAGAAAAATAGCTTTACCGTATCGATGAGTACCTCGAGTTTTCCCCCGCACAGTTTATCGCTCGATAAAAGAAATTTTCACATCGCGCCCGAACGAACGGAAAGTTCTGTTTCGAAGCGATGAGAAGATAACAGGATCGGCCGTATAAGTGCCGGATTATTCGGGTATTAAAGCAGACCGGTGCTCGTTAAAGTTGTTATTTAATTCGCAACTTCGGTAAATTCGTTTAACCCGCTCGATCTACCTCCGTATCCTCGGTTTTCGTCTCCTAGTCACCTCGATAAATTCTATCAGCGGGATAATCGCGTTCGCCATTGAAAACGACGCATCCTTCACTTCCACACCAATGATTCCTTCCTTCCTTCTTTAATTAATCGGGTATCGTTCATTTGCCCCTCCTATTTGTTCCTCGCGTTTACCCGTTTCCTCGAGGAAACGCTGCCCTAAAACTATACCAATGATCGAAGGAAAGCGTGCAATTAAAAAGGGTAAGGAAAAAAATTGGTGATTGACGTTCCATATTTTTGCGCGGTCAATACTGCATGAAATGTTGAATAGTCAACGTTTGATGCACAGCAATCCCTCCCGTCCATTTGACGTTTCGTTTACAGCGTCGGTGACGTGAACGTTTTACGCTCGCAGCTTTCTCGTTGGATTGCTCCGGTAAAAATTCAATTTTTCACCGAGATTGGAATGATTAATGGAGCGCAGCTTTTTCCGCTCCCATGCTTACGCGGCAACGAAAATAACTTTGCAAAATTAACAAAGCTGCGAAGCAATTGAGCTTCGCGTTGCGGGTCGCGTTGACCCACGCAGCGCTGCAACGCCGCCGGATTTCGATTTTGTGGATGCAAGAACGGGCGCAGCCATAAGAAATTGCCGTTTTACTGTCGATGGTGGTCATCGCCTCCCCATTCACGGAACATTGAAGCTGTCTCCGAGCAGGATTCATCGTCGGGAACAAATAGGAGCAAGTTCGCGAGTATCTTCGATAAGCTGTGTACGAACTTTGGGAAAATAATTTATAGCCGTGATTCACGGGCGAGACAAAGAGCTTGCTCGAAGTTGCAACGTAACTTCCCTTGGATTATGTATCCCCGCCAACTGGCCAACTTATTTTCACCGACTGACAGAGATAAAGCGGAATTCGCAGAGTTCCGGCTAGTTATCCCGCGAAGGGCTTACGAATTAATATCGCGGCTATCGAGAATACTTCGTGGGAATATTTTAGCGGAATATTCGAGCCGTGGCAAGAGTACGGATCGATGAGAGGGAACGGTGAAATAAAATCTAATATTCATCGCCGTAACTTTGCCCGCGGAATCTCCGCTCTCTATCCGGATGGGAAAATACGACGGTGCAGGATGGAAAACGTAGCAATTGCCGACCGGATGGCTATGGTAAAAGCGAAGGAGTTTCGCAACAGGTCGGACGCAGGTTACTCCACTCGTTAATTGGGTTTGTGCATCGTGTTCGCATTCGAGAGTGCTCTCCGCGTGGCTTCAAAATACTAGTAGTAAAATCTTGTGCACCTCTGGACGCAATAATAAGCGGAGGACTCTAGATCCTCGGCAAACGTAGAACGCGAAACGTATTTCCGTAGTGCTGCATTTGCACCTCTTCCGGTCAATTTTGTAGCCTGACGCGAATAGTTACGCAATGAACCAACACGATTCACGATAATTCAAGAGAATACTCTCGACTTGGCGTATAGTCGAAAATGTCCGAGGCTTTTCGCGGGACAGTAAATCAATAGCAAATCGGGTAATAAAATTCTTTATCCTATCATTAGCAGCGGTTTCATGCCCCCGACCCCCCATCTCTCTCTCCCTCGTTGTATGTTCTCCCATTTTAAGCTGCATACCCTTCTCTCGATCCGTCGCAGCGTCGACGCGTTTTCGGTGCCCGCCCGCATTACGGTTTTCCGTCTCGTTGGTTCATACTGATTGGCTTCCGAATCCTCCAATTATTAATCTCTCGTCTGATTTTCCGTGGAAGAGAAACCGGTCAGGTGGCGTGGATAGGCCGTTGCCAGAATTATTGGACTGTGCGTATTAATCAACTTTTACGGACGAAACGCGAATCAAGCCCTGTATATCGACGCTTCTCACGAATTTATGTTACAATGTTTCATAATTTGCTAGGGGTAAATATATTACAACGCGTACCAGCCAACTGTTTAGCCTCCCGTTTATTCGACGATTGATCCGCAAGCTCGAGAAGATATTGCACGGAGAGATCAGCTGCAATAAGCGGGAGGTATAAAATGGAGCGAAGCGTTTAGGCTCGGGCGAAAGATTTTCACGGGTAATCTTATCGACAGGCACGGTCGTATCGATCGACGCGACGCGACGAAGCAAAAAGCCGGAAGCTTGTCTAGGGGTGAACCCCGTATTGCTGGCAATGCGAGCAATTTCACGCCATGCGACTCCCGCTCCGATTCGATGTTCGGCTGTGCCCAAGCATTATGAAGCAATTATAGCCACTACTCTGGTGTCCGTGCTGCCCGGCCGACGTCGTCGATCATTCGTAATTTCTTTTCAACTATTTCATCTCGCCTATTTCATCAGCATTTGCATCTCGCCATCTCTTTCATCGGCGAGAAAAAGGAACGCCTCTTTCGATTCTTGCCAACATGCGATAAGATACTGGCTGACGTATCGTGGAACTTATCTTCGGTAACGAACCACAAACGCTTTCGCAAACTTCTCGTGGCATGGCTGACGTAATTAATTATTGGCATTAGTTGCGGTAACGAGGTCGTTATATGCCCAGCTTCTTAAAAATATCGCTGAATATTTCACCAGTATCGCGGAGTAATTCCACATAGGAGAGCAATTTGTATTCCCGCGCCTGAACATTTTTCGAATCCACTAATACTTTACACTCTACACTCCACGAGAGAGACAAACTGGAAACGCGACAAATTCAACCACTGCAAAGGTACTAACATTCTTGCATTAGGTTCTTCCCCTTTCTGGACATTGTCCTGTAAAATGTAAAACAGCTGCAGCTTCCGAAATACTTTAAACTTGCCCCGAAGTTTAGCCCCGCGTCTTTTCTTTGAAATCGAACGGCATCCAGGAAAGTTTCCAAGGGGTAGAAGGAACAAGGACAGATTTCATCAGCGACACGTCTTTCAGGTGTCGACAGAACTACAGGTCGCTTCGTAAGAAGCGGTGTGATTTTCGGAATTTTCACTCGCACGATTAACGAACCCTCCACCCGCCTAATTATCCATTTAATTAAAACAGCGTAGAACGGGTAGAGCAACGCCGCGACGCAGCGCCAGTAGCGAATTGCGCCGGATATATTTTCCTCGGCTGTACAAACGGGATCGTTTAAGGAACGTTTAAAAACACGGTCCGCCTGCGTCGTTTAATTTATTTCCCCAGGCCGAAACGGCCTCGACGGAATCACGCGAATAATGAACGTCAGGATACATTTCTTTCCCGGTTAAATGAACCGGCGATGGTCGAGCGAGGGAGGAAAATGAAATGGTGGCGTCGGAGGAAGAAAGGACGGCGAATTTCAATATATCGTGGAACCCGTGACAGTTTTTAATCGTAGAAGTACGTTACTGGTGACTCGGTGCATTGTGTTTTCTATGGCTTGCGTGCCACGCATACGTATTTTTTTCCGCGCATGCATGCTCGCCCTGGACCTTTGCCTCTATCGACGCTCAACTACATTCACGGATCTCGATATTTCCGCGGGCCCATATACGTGTATATTGTACCGACATATGTGTGTACATACATACACACTTCGTCGAACCTCGTCGACCTTTTGCCGAATTAAATGCAACGCGCTACACGTACACATCGAATCTGTTACCAGATACGCACAGTTTTGGCCACTTTGAAGTTGACAGCTCGATCAGATATCGATCCCCTACCTTTCGATCAACATTTCAATGTTCCCTACTTTATTTCGAAATCCAATACGTGCTTCTTACGTCCATGTGAATATTTTTTATTCTTTCGTAGGATTTGCAATTTTACATTCACCGCAGCATCACCAGCAATAAACGAGCCGGCCGCTCTGCGTCGCGCTTTATCGTGATTAAACGTCAACACGATTCTGCCGGCGATATCGAGTTATCTAAAATTTTTCCAATTACGGTAAAACGGCCGACCACGTACGAGGCCACTTGGCCGGGTCACCAGTCCCGTGATCAACGATACACCGCTTCCCCACTCGACGTATCGCCAAACATTTTTACCTGCATCGTTCAACAATCGAATAGTTAACCTATGTCGTTTCACCCCTCGACAATTGTTATATCGCGACGACGCGACGACATATCCCGCTCCAATTTTCCAATCTATGATACTATCGAGCCCGCGTTTCGACGTTCGTTCATTTATTTCTCCAAGGCGAAACGCGTTGCTTCAATACATGACAAGGGTCGTTGCAAAGAATTGTTGCTGCTCAATATGCACAGGCGCGTCGAAATTGGTAGTGGGAAATTTTCTTATTTGAAATTTCTAGCGAAAGTAACGAATCGAACGGTAAATGAAGCAAACCTTTTTCATTATATTTCCCCTAGTTTAATGTCCACCGTGTCTTTGCGAGATTCCCCATCCATCTTAATATTCGGTCGGAATACAACCTTCGAGTTTGCCCATATAAAACAAACTCGATCCCCAGTGGTTTCGGCTTCGCTATTTTGCAAGCACCAACGACACGGTGCACCGCGGTGGCGGCCAGCTCTCCACCGCTCGAGATTCTCCTGTCGCGCGTCGATAACCAGCAACCGTGTTTATTTTTCGCCAAGTAGGATACGCTTTTTCCACGATTGATCAGCACTCGAGCATACAGATTTTATTTGGACGGCCCTTCAGGAAAAATGTTCGGATCCCATGCTGCGAAATATCGTCGACGATTCGTCTCGACTCGAGCTGGCTTAATTTATCCGCGACGCCCTTGTTCGACGTAACGCGGACGAGCAACTTCTGCCGTCGCGTCGGTTAGTTTTTTTCCAGCGATATTTTATCGCCAAGTTGAAAAATTTCCATTTCGGGTCCTTTGCGATTCTCATCGGAACGCTTGGCTGCTTGTTTTACTGGGAAAACTATTCGAATGGTACACGCGACCGGCAGATTGTGTACACCGGTCGCACGTTTCTGCATATTTTCGGGCGATACCCTGGGGCGAGTGCGAAGAATTAGTCGACACTTTCTCCGCGGGAGCTCGTAACCCCATGGCGAGGAAGGGATCGGGATAGAATCGCGGGAACTTCTGTTCCAATTTTCATTTTATAAGCGCACGAAATTGTCGGGGGTGACGTTAATATACGAGCAACTGGGATTGGGCAGGAAACGTTTCAGCAGCAGTTTCGAGGAGCTTCCGTGGAAATCTAATTAGCGGGAGTCTGTTTTCAGCTTCGTTTCCCGACGGATGGGAACAAATTTTTCGGTGAGTAAAAAACGGCAGGCGAGGAAAAGCGTGGAGCGGTCCTCGACGATTTCCAGACCCTACGCAGCCACCCGATCAAATCCGCCATATCAATCGATTTAATCTTCCGAATTTCCAACGAGAACGTCATTGCGAATCGTGCAGCCGAGTTTTGTCTCCCCTCGAAATTTTCGCTACGGTCCGTTCGGCCATTTAATCTACGGCCAGCTGGCACTTTGCTATCTTTTTTTCGACATTGCTTCGAAACAGTTGAACGTATTAATTTCCCAAGGACATCCGTGCACCAAGCTGTTGCAGCGGTCACCGTACATGACTACGCTTTGGCATACTCTGGTGACCGACAAAGTTGTCATAGCAAATCGTGATTCGACTTTACCGCTCCACAAAAGGTAACGATATCGATGCGACCGTGAATTGCCCTCGGTACGTTCATTGTCTATTGTCAAACTTGCCGGCTAGTTTCTTCCGTGCGCTCGCGCAAACAGAAACGCGGTTCAATGGGGAAAGTGGTGCTCGTGGCTCCAAGTTTAATCATGAAACTTGAATGGGCGCAATCGAGATGCGTCGATCTCTCGAGAATTATAGGCCTGCTCTTTCGCGATATACTTGTGATTTCGAGGGCGAATGACGGGATGTCGGTGCAAAGTTGCAAACACTTTTTTATCCTATCCAGGGAAATACCGGTGTAATGCAGGTGACCTGATTTCTGAGGGCGCGCAATCAGCTATGGCGCCGCCCCGATGTCCCAAAAGATACGTCTTGAGTAATTACGCGACTATCCGACTTTTGCATATTATCTACTACGATTCTTGCGGCATCTTGTCGTTTACAGAGACAGTCGTATCGTGTGAGCGTTGCGTAGACTGCGAGCTAAGTTTTCTGCGTTTTCATCGTGACGCGGGACACGCGTTGAACGTTTAAGCGCGCGAAAAGATAGGATGTGAAAGCGATTGTTATACCGCAATTGCGTCTTCTCCCTGCTCATTCCGCGTCCTTTTCACCACTAACGAGACACACCTGCAGGCTCGCCGTTTTTAATTGCGTTCCTTCGCAGCCGCTCGTCGTCACTGCCCCCGGCTGGGGCGATTCCGGAAACGGTGCGTGCGGTGGAAAAGCCTCGAATTCAGGGGAAAAGGCGTGCAAGAAAATATCGCGCAGCCCACGGAGAACGCATCAGACGTCCGGATGCACGAGCCGCTGTAACGACGTTTCCCCGTTTCGAAAGGCACCGCGTGAAAAAAAGGGGTTGCCGGAAAAACCTGGCGTAGATCTCCACGTTAACGAGGATCGCGGAACCTTTGTGTTCTCGGTCGAGGGAAACGACGCGCGGAACAAGCAAGGGGGGGAGGGGGAAGGTCCCGCTGCAAATCGTGTAGCAACTTTCTCCTCGTATACGTTACACAGCTTGCTCCCAAGCCCATATTCCTTTCCCCGATTAAACACTTTGCTGCCTCTCTGCCCGGATTTTCGATCGTCTCGGTCGACCTCTCGCACGCGCGACTTGCGTATATACGACCATACGTGATACGTGACAACGATGGCGGGTGCTCTTCGTAATTCTGTTTGATCGACTCGCCTCGAATGTAGCTCGCAAAGTAGCTCGAACGTAGCCAGCATTTTCCAGAATATTCGCTTCCCTGCATAATTCGATGGCATAATGCGAATACTTGTTGCACGGAGAATTTATGCCACGTGCCCTTCCCTTCGCCCCAACGGACATTTGTCGATTCACGAATGCATCGAGGCTAATTCGTGGTTCATTTCAGACGCGACTGTCTCTCGTTTCGGCTAGCCGCGTAATTTCACTCCAACTCGCTTATCTCCCACTCGATCGTTTAGTGTTTGCTGTTGACTGTTCGGTGTCGGTTGTCCACGACAGCCGGACAATAGAGCGGTGGTATTCTATCACGATAAACCGTAATCGCGTAATGAAAATGGCCAGCGCAGGGGACTCGGCACGAGCACCAACACCTCGTGGTACACGAAAACGTGGACGCTGGGAAAAATGGGTGAGAGGCCTGGTGTTCGAGGAAAGGGGAACGGAGGATGGCCGGGTTTGTAGTGCGCGATAATTCACTCCCGGTCGCAGAGGCGGCATGGCAGCCTCTGGAAATGGAGTCACCACCCCCTGCGAGTCACCGGTCCCCGCGACCCGGCCAACGGGTTGTCGGCTTAAACGGGTTTGTATCCTCGATGAGGACCAAAATAGGTTAGCACGAAAACAGCCTATACACCGTACTCCCTTCTCTCGCGATCCTCCTGCAATCTACACCCTCGATTTTGGTACCCACGGGTCGCCACATTCTACGCGTGTACACACTTCATCCGGGTAACTATTGTCTCTCTAGCAAAGTATTCGCGATATATTTACTCTTGAGAAATGTTGTCCGCTACTTAATTGGCTGCGGTATATTGACTGTAGACGGTACGTCGCGCGCGGAGTGCAGCTTTCAAAGTGCAATCCATAGAGCGAAACGGCACGTATAAATGTTAAGACGCTCCCCACAGAATATGTAGGTCGTGTGTAGGTCGTGTGTAGGTCGTGTGCTGGTCGATTGAATGAATTTCATCGTCCGCTAATTAGTCGCAGCAAAAGCGAAACCACAGCGAACGCATTCTCGCCGCTGCAGCGCGCTGAAAGGATCGTACAACGGCCATTAGCAATATAAGCTGTTAATTGTGAACCATTCCTGGGAGTGGAGCAAGCCCTCTGCTGTTTTACGATTACAACTAGTGGCCGATGACGGATTCTGGAAATACCAGGACAAAGTCGGCGACGTACGTTTGCGTCGCGACGAGAATATTCCACGCTTCGCGTTTTGATAAACGGCCTCCAGAGAATTAAATTCCCTCCCCTTTTCCATTTCCCATTCTGTCAGCACCCAGCAGCCGGTTTTTCTTGTTTTCGACCGGACCATTTCATCCTCTTTTTCTCCGTGCCGTCTGTAACTCTGCCACGGCCGCCGTCCAGAACGTAACACAGATTAATCTGTTTGTTGATCCTATTCCTCTGCACTTTTTTCACTCCTCACCGTTTTCTAGCCGTCCTTTATATCCCTTGCCCACCTCGCGATCCGAGATTTTCAACTATCGCGTCCAGCTACACCCTTCTACCCCCTTTCTTCGCCTCACCGTCCCTTTAGTTTTTCCCTCGTCCCTCCGACACTTTTCGACTGCATGCATACGTACTACAATAATTTCGATTCGCTGCGGAAGTGTACTTGAGAAGCAGGCCTGCGATCTTATTCTTTCTCGCATTAACAATCTTTGAGAAATTCTTGCAGCCCGTATATTTTAGCGATTACGTCTCGCTCGTCCTTCTAAGATGTTTTGCCATCCATTTTAGAAACAGTCTGCACGAAACGCCGGGCTGCGAGACGGCGACACAGCGACACTTTTGTTCGCGATTCATCGGTGAAAGATGGGAAACGGGAAGTGGGATAAAAGAAGCTCGAGGTATGCAAAATTTCGGCTCTATCGGCCGAAACGCTTTAATGGCGCATTCTAATGAAATGTTCGAACAGAGAGGGAGGGAGATAGGGAAAGAGTCGAAACGTCTGCTTCCGTTTCTACTTTTCTTCGAATGCCGATGGCCCACGGCAGAGGAACAAAGAGAACGAGTGAACCGGAAGCATATTCGAAGCGCGTTTCACGGGAAAAATTGATCGTTCTCCACGAGCTGTCCACGGGGAACGAGGACCGATGCAATTAAGATCAAAAGTTCGTTTATCGGCGTTACCTAATGAGCAAGCAAGCCAGACGCTTTCACCGGCTGCTTCTGAAGAGCTGCATAAAATTAGCGATACTCGTTTCTCTGAGCTAAGCTAATGGTACATCGACGGAGAGCATAATCGCTGATGGAAATTGTACTTTGTACGCACAGTGTCTCAATATTTTCTGCCTATCACCAAACTTTGAAATTGCATCGACCCGTCCCACCACAGCACCACGGCACATTCTTCGTTCGCTTCAATCTCGCGTATACGGAGAAACAACAGAGGTTCGTCTTAATCGTGTTTGATCGTCGGAACGGGAAGAAATTTAGTCGATATTCTTTGGACTGTGGAACTCCAGGTTCCATTGCTCCACGAGTCGGAAAGGATTTTCTCGCGAATCTGGAAAACGTTGGAGGACTGACCGGACGGAAGGTGCAACGTAACGCGTAACATAACGCTGAACGTATTCGTACGTGACGTCTACCGCAATGCTGACTATGGTCTTGGCCGCGCCCTACGGTTTGTCTCCTAAATCAACCCCTAACATACGGAGGTCGGCATCCGGGAATCTGGCGGATGTGCGGCGCACGTTTTTAGACCGCCCTAGCCAACCGCTGCACCGTTTTTATTTTTCTCGTTTCCACCCCATACGTGCGACTATGAGGATTTCTCGATGAACTGTCGCGCGTTCGTTCGCCCTTCGGCGATGGAAGTGCTCGTAAACGCTCTCCTCGCATGACTTGGTTCGCGCGTCAGCCTTCCTTTAACGTCCGGCTACTTTCCGAACACCGGCAAACTTGCTGGGCATAAAAAAGAACCACTTCCCCGATGATGCTATGCAGTAACCGAGTTTCACGGGCGCCAAGTAATTTTCCAAGTTGCGAGTAAACTGTACGGAAGATCGGACAACTTCGGAGGACCTAGGAGTCGCAATCGACGGGGACGATTATCGGGCAACGTCGACGCGAGAGAATGCGTGTCGAAGAATTTTCAATGTTCGTTCATACTCGAGAGAACTTTAATCTTCGGACGTTTCGTAGAAAAAATATTGAAGCATGAATCTGGCCGCTGTTGGTGCCGGATTCGATAGGGCTTCGATAGCGAGATAGAACACGAGTGCCGCAAATTCGGCACGATCGCGCGTGTTTGCGTATTTAACTGGCTCGAGCCAGCATACCACGGGTCCCAGATGCAATTAATACGAAGGATCGCAGTAGTTGCGTTGGAGACTGTGGACTCTCTCGGACGCGCACTCGGACTCGCGACGGACGAATAAGGTGGCAGCATCTACGGGCAATCCGTAGATTATTCGAGTACGCGGGTCGATACACGCGCGGTAGAGGTTTAACGATCTAGCAGCACGCGTGGATATTAATACCGTTAAATCGCACGGATAAGCCGGCGGCGACGAGTGGGGCGCAAAAGGTGGTAAATGAAAAACGGAGCCAATGCGTTTCGCGGTCGTCCCACCGATATTTTATTTCCCACCGCGTACGAACGTCGAATTCATCCTCGCCCCCATCCAGCGACTCGTTACCGAGAAATATCGATACTGCACGCCGTTGAATTTCGTTGTCCTACTCCAGCGGTGCATTCACCCTGTCTGTTACATTTTGCATAACAGCTAGCCGAGTAACAAGTTTAGGCGTGCACCGGAAAATGTTGTTGGTCTTTCGACAAACCGTGAACGGCCTTTCACGAGTAAAAGTATTGAGGGAGAGACAGTTGTTTGAAGCGCGATCCTCTTTCGGTAGAGTCGTCGCGACCCGCGGCGATATCGGTAGGCACTTGGGCACGAAGGAAGGAAGAAAGATCATCAGCATCGACGGATGCTTTTAGAAAACCATTAAACCGACAGTCCTTGCCGATGGTTCAGCCCCGCTCCTTCTTCCCCCTGATTTCAATTCTTTCGCAGAGACGGGAAAAAATCTCGAGCACGGTCCGCGAGAGTCGTTGAATATTTATTCGAGTCGCGTTCGCAGTCTGTGCGGCTCGAAATAGATGGAAGTGCCTCCCACCACCTACGCGCGCGATCTCGCACATGGAATGTAAAATAAAAACGTGCGACATTAACGCACCGCCGTGCCGCGCCGCGACGTGTCACCGGTTACAACCCTGCTCAAACCCTGCTCAAAACCCGGTTTCAAACTTTGCGCACAGTTCTGCATTTTTCTTTCTATATTAACCCGAGTCCCCTGCAAAGTCTCGAACCTGTTACTCGAGGGGTTACTCGAGGCGAGGCGAAACGAAACGAGAGGAAAAGGAGTGAAATTTCGAGGAATCGTTGGAGGAAACGAGAGGTCGGTATGTCCAGTGGAAAATCACGTGGGTCCAGGCAGATGGTGAAACGAACACGCGTATGCGAATCACGTGCCGTAAGTGTGCATACAGGTATGTAGGTAGGTGGGATTTTCCACGGTGGAACGCTCGGTTCTATCGGACAAAGGGAGTCCTAATAAATTCCATTCGACTCGGTACAGCACCGCAGTTCGCCAAGGATTTTTTTTCATCGCCCCAGCCGTCTCGTTTCTCATCGGTGGCTTGGCCAGCTTTCGTTGTCGAGTCCTCGCTTTCTTCCCTTTTTGTTTTTCGCCAACGACGTCCGCTGGAATCTCGCGGCTCGTTAACTCCAGCCAGCCAAAGATTTACGATTGCCGATTCTCCGCGCCTCGGTTTATTTACGATCCACGTCGAACGCAAAAGGAACGAAACTTCTCGAACGTTTTGCTGAAGAGCATTCTGGCTTTAAATATGTTGGGGCACCGAACGCGCTTACGCCGCTGTGTCCCAGTAGCATAGGGCTGCTGGCGGAAAGAGAAACGACGCTGGTGGTCGGTGGAGGCGACTACAGCGACGGCTTTGCCCTCCTCCCCTCTTCTACTTTATTTGCTTTGCTGACGCGGGCGGAGGGCACGGGGAAGGGTGGCTGGCAGGGCGAGGGACGACATTTTTCACAGAACCGTATGCTTTCAACTGTTATTTCAACGAAAATTCACCAACGGCTCGCCATTGTCCCAGAATCTCCTCTGCTACACACACGGGCCCAGATATTGCCGTGAATTTTTTCCTCTCTACAAAAATTGCGAATGTATGCCGACACGTATGCACGTGCCTGCGCTTCGATTTTACGCGTTAGTTTCCCGGCGCGGCGTGGCGTGCTTTCTACGAAATGCAAATGAGGGTCGATAGCAGCAGGCTAATTTTCAAAACCTATTGTCACATGTGCCCCCTTTCGTCCTTGCGATTGAATTCATTGCTCGTGACCGCGGCAACGCGTCGGAAGAGTAAACTGTTTAGTGCAATTATCCGACTTGATGCCATAGCAATTGTACGCGGGTTCATGGAACAAATACGTTGCCCGGTGGAACCAACCGTTCCGACAATTCTTGCCCGTGAAATCAATCGTCCTGGGAGAATTCCTGCCGCGTCCGAGGAAAATTTCATTTCCTTCCCGATGCGAGCGAAATAATCGATATAAAGTGCTCGCCGACAGCATCGTCCCCTTCCATTTCGCGAGCCTTGATTTGCCTCGACTGAGCCCTCGCTCCTGTCCAAAGGAAACGAATTTAAACGCAACCTCCCCGCTCGTCGTTTCCAGGCTTTTCTAAACTTGATCGGGGCAACTCCTTCGGAGACATTAGTCGGCGGAATTGATTATTTCGAGTAAAATTCGGGGAGCTGGAGGGTCCATGTCTCATCGCGTGCCTATGAAATCGTTTTAAAAGGGGAGACTCGTTAATGGAGGGGAAAAAATCCGACGATCCCCTCGATTGGCGAATGAGAACATATTTCATCCCATAAACGGGATGTCTATGGTTACGTCTGGCTAGGGAACAAGAGTGGACAGCAACGAGATCTGGTACAGGGTGTATTTCTACTGAAAAGAAGCAGACAAGGTTTCTCATCGGCCGGAAAACGAATCGGTGACTCGAGCAGGGATGCACTGGATACTTGGAGATATCCAGGGAAAACGTCTCGGTAAAGGAAGAATTGTTGGAAGCGAAAGGCTATCGTTATAAAGATAACATGGGGGTAGCATGGCAAACAATCGGGCCAAGTTAATTCGATGGAAGCCGAGAAGATTTTCCAAACAGTCGACGAACGTTCGATTTATCGATTCGAATAGCGATCCGATGCACCGGGTTTCGTAACAAAGATTTACCTGTTTGAGTTTTAATCGGCGTTTCTCCGACGAAGCGACGCGGTGTCGCGCAGTCGATTCGATTGGAATACATATTGGGAGGAAACGGGGGGCCCGTTTCCGCAACGTCAAGCCGCACAAAGGCGTCGCGTCGGACGGTTGCAATTATTTGATGACGAATGCGTGGCGATAAATATTGTATCGGTGGTTCGCGACGCATCGGACAAAACGGGTGAAATCCATGGACGTCGAATGCGCTTGAATATGCATTGGAAGATAGGACGATAGCGAGGGCAGGCAATTTCGATCGGGGGATCGACGATGAAGCGCGAGCAGCTAACGAAGAAGCGATACACTCGGCGAACAATAAATTAAACCAGATAAATGGGGTAAATAAAGGCCGAGTAACTATTACATAATGCAAAATGCCGTGGCGAGATAATCCGCCTGCTTGTCCGCGGCCAGGTCGCAGCGTCATAAATAACTGCAAAAAATCAACGGATGGGTCAGTTTTTACAACGTGCTACGAAACGATGCAACTCGATGCGGGGATGGTGAACATAAGAACTGGGTTAATTGTTCGTTTATTTGCGTATCCGCGAGCGTGATTCAATTGGGAGGGACGCGAATTTTCGACTAAATTTGCTATTATACGGTACTTACGAGCCACGGCATCGCAACACAGTCTCGCGCTGTTCAATTAAATCTCGCTATTACCCATGGCGTTTTTTTCGATTCGGGGAACCAGCCGTTGACCCGCACCATCTCGCGCAACGTGCCGGGCGAAACGCGGAACCCGAGTACGATTGAAACGCAAATAACTCGATCCACTCGACCTCGATTAACCGAGAAATTTCATATCCGCAATGCGTATTTAATTCCATCAATTTATCAGGAGGATCGATTCCGCTTAATATATTATTGTAATATGTATTATCGTGCCACAGCGAAAATGAAGGGGTTTCGTTGGAAAAATCAGTTACGCGGCTGGAGAAACAAAACTGTGGTAATATTCCCCTCGATCGTATCGGAGCCCTCGAAATCATCGAGATGCGCGTGGAAATTTATACGTTTCCGAAGAGCACTCGAACGATTCGGCCCCACAGGTACGCCCGCGAACGCTTTCTCCGCGAACAGCCGGAAATGGAACGGAACGAGTATGTACTCCCAATAAGCCGTTTCCCCATGCACCGCAATTTTATTATCGATTCCGATTCTCTTCTTCGATCGAATGCCTTGCGCACCGATTGAAACTAGGTGGCCAGCTTTCTATCCCGTTTCTCTCGCAACTGTTTAGCGATGTTCTTATCCGCCCTTTACGAATCTCGCTTTTATAGAAGCCCGGTTAGCACGAAAGATGAGCAGATGGCTCGGAACACGCCGGGCAAAACGACGATAGACTCGCGCTTTCAGTGACGTCCGGTTCGTATTTACGACACCGCACCGTACCGTACGAAAGGTTACGACCACCATTCAATAGTTTGAAATGTCCGATACGGCCTGCCGCCCTGCTTCAACTCGATACACAAGCGTACAGATAGCCGCGCATTAAGCTTTGAATTACGTGACTCATCACGCGCAGCGCAGCTTAATGCCTGAGCTTGTTAATTACACGCAGGCTCTTCGCCCCCTCTCGTTCCTCCCGTTTTCGTCGCTCGGCCGGTCAAAATCCAGCGATGCGCGTTTCCCGCGTGTTTAATCATCGAGTCGCGACTTGCCGTCGAGTGCCGGGTCAAATGATCGATCTACAGTTTTATGAACCGATAAAAACGCACTCGTCAACGTATCTCATCATCTTCCACCAATCTTCCTTCTCCGCGGTATGCTCGAGCGGTGTGCTCGAAAAACAGGGTCGTACGTGATTGGCTTTTTCTCTGATTTTATTGTGCGTAATCGTTGCGTCGCGGTGGTTTGATGAAAACAGCTTAGCTTAGCGCAATCTCCTCGCCGTTTCTTTCATGGCTGCGACACAACCGTGAAATTTTCTTTCGCGAATTCGACGCAGCAGGTACTAGAGGCAAAACGCCCGACACCGAACGACAGACGTCAGGTATCCTTATGCTTCTGGTAACAATTTAATGGTAACGATCAAACGTGCAAGTCGAATATCGTCCGCGATTCATTGATCAGCCTCGCGATGCAGCCGAAAATCGTCCAATGGAATTTCAACTATGTATGACGCGGAGGACGAAGCCCTTTTAGCCACGCTCGTTCGAGTTAATGTACCGGGCTGGGAGAAGCGTAGGAAAAGTCATCCCCTGTTGTCTCGTTTGCGCCGAAATCTTTCAGCGATATTAGGAAGCGCAGCGGGGCTTAGGGCGGCGAAAAGAGCGTCGATTTGAAGACGGGAAACTGGGAAAGTTTGACGAGTAAGAAACAACTAGCGAGAAAGTTTTCGAGTAGCGACGGGAATCGAAGCGGGGCGGGGCTGCATTTGCGATATGAAACAGGGATCTACTCGTTTTACCAGCGCTCGCTGTGGTTGGTGCATCGAAAAATATCCACAGGAGAATGCGTCGTCAATTATTTTTCCGCTACCCGAATAATTTGGAAGATTCTTCGGCAAGTACACAGGTACACCTAACTGTGCCACTGTGACCATTGTCGATCCATCACGAGTGCTGCACACCGCGCCGTTCGGACGTTGCGTTGCTGCACCTAGCGTCGTCTTCCCAGAATCATTTCTAGCTGCACGGCTTCTTACTCGGGGCTCGGTGTAACGAGCAGAAAATAAACGGTAAAATATCGCGGTGAAACGAAGGTCTGGTCGGTGGCTCGTTAACCCTCGTTTAGAGAGCAAGCCTGGATTCCCCAATGGTCGTCCTTCTTCCGTGAAAGGTAACGTACCGGGAAGACAGGCCGACGCGACGGGAGAGTGCAAGGACCCCCTTGGTCCCATTAGCCGCCACGGAGATTGGAATAAATTGATACGATTTACGGTGGCTTACTCACCCCGCCTAAAATCAGAAACGGTTGGGTGCGAACGTGGGAAAGCAACGCGGCTCGCCAAGATTCACGCCGGGGGATGAACGTCAATTTCGCGACGCGACGGTTCGCAGTTCGACGATAAGAACAGATAGCGACACTGAACGAGATTCGGCGAGAATCTTGCACCAGACCCGCAAACTTTGTCCTCGTAGCGGCATTAGACAGCACGGAGGGCCGAATAAATCACGGCCATTTCTATTGCACCTAATCGCTGGATTTCGATACAACACCTCATCCGTCCGATAGATCTATCGATAGATCTATTCTTCACAAGTACGGTTTTCGATTGCGTTTCCAAACACCTCGAAAGCGGTAGGGAAAATAATAGCAGTTATGGTCGTAGCTACTAGCAGTTTCTAACAAAGCTTAGAATAACTTTCTTTCTCCAATGCAAAGAGGTTTCTATTCCTTTGGAGAAGAGTCCAATTGGATACCAGCGGAGGGCGAGTACGATACTTGGTCGAAGAAATTGTTCGGACTGTATGCACAGCTACTATCCGATGCGTGGTTACCTGGGCGAACGGGTGCATCTGATCTTGATCGAGTCGGACGTGCGTTGAATTACACCGCTGAGTTTACGGTAACCAGTGATTGCGTATCGTTGGTTCCTCCATTAATTACGCGTCGATCGATTTCCATGAGAAAAACAAGCAGACCTCCGTACACGCTCCGCGACTAACGCGAAACCTGGTATGAACTTTTGCTCCCGCTCTGCGCGAAAGTAGGGGAATGCAGGAGCGTTTATCGAGACGTTGCACATTTCTTGCCCTGTCAAAGTCGTTTCGATGAAACGGCCGTTGGAACATACCCGGGGAAACTTATTCTATCTCCTTAGACGCGGCCAACTACTTTCGTTGGCGACAGTTTATCGAATTCTCTGCCCCATTAAGCTTCGCACGATCCCTTCCGAAGCTGTTACAGAATTCCTCCAAAATTCCCGTCTAACATTATCAAAGACTCGCAAGAGTTGCAAAGCGAGTGTACCTGTAAGAGGGATTATTTTTAAATTTCGTTTCTACAACTCGGACATTCTGCCGCCCAATAGGAAACGAATGCTTCGAGATTACGATTTCCGAGCCCGCAAAATACTCGGAGCGGAAACAAGATCCAAGATGAACTCTGTACAGAGTTCATTAAAATCTATAGGGTGCCTCGGGCTATTGCCCCTACCTAGCAATCGATAATCTCTTAACGAATTGTTTTTGCACAAGAGCTGACATGTTGTGTGCAAGATCAAAGGGGAAACGTAAAGGGAAATCTAGCCGTTCCCTCGAATGCGAAATGCTGAACACAATTACAGGATTACCGAGGCGCCCGACACGGTTACCCTTCTGATGGGGCGCACGGAAAAAAGTCGTAAAGGTATTTTAACCACGCAGTTCGTGTTCGCCACCGTATAGCCGAAATCGTTGGCCGATCTTCCTCAAACTAACGCAGGATACACTGGAGGAATTTGGCCATCGGGAGAACTCGGGGGAGGCAGAAGAGCGGCATGAAATAGAGTGGAGTGAAAGAAAAAGGAAAAGGAACACCATCGTTAACTGTAAGGAAGAGAAGCAGCTACGCCTACGGAGCGCCGTCAGCGTCATGGACACGGCCCTGGTGTCCTGGCGCTGTTGTTCTTGCTCCGTTTCCCTCGTTTTCTATCGTGTTTCGGGTGACGCGGGTCGGATGCCGGAAATAGCGGAGGATGAGAGGTTTCGTAGGTGGTGGATGCCAGCCGGAGAACGATGAGTGGCGAATGGGTGCGACTGCAGAGGTGGCTTAATTGGCCGGTAATTGCCACTGTCTGCGCCATGGCGACAATGGGACGCCAAGATTGGAACTCTACCAAATGACATAGACGCGGCCGGAATACGTTAACAATAATTCTGTAATAGGTCGATCTCGCGGAGGCTCGCTATCGTTTGATGCCACCTTGCCACCCGTTACACGGCTCGTTTCCAAATCACTTCCCATCCCCTTCGATAGGGACTACTTGCACGGTTAAACGAACCAGAGATAGCGTCCTCGGGAGCCCCGTGACAAGGACAAGGAGATGCCAAGATCGTTCGTTGTCGCGTCGAATAATAATTCCGAAACGCGTGGACATCGATTCAAGGTTGGACAAAGTAATCGTGCATCTCGTTAAACCTGTGCTACACATATTGTACGGTAGAGAACCTGGATATTATAAACTTAATATTCCTTCCCCGGACTCGCGATCGATGCACTGCACGCGGAGGTAGAATTTATGGGGATGAAAAATCGCGTTGCTTAATTGCGTCACGCGTCGATGTAACTCGTAAATCCTCGCAATTCGTTGCTCTAGCCCCAGCTCGGCATCGAGAATATCTGGGTAACGGGGAACGAATTTAACCAGCGGTTGCTAGTCACGAGAGGCAAAATGTAGGAAAAAACTTTCCAACGATCGAAGTGTGATCGTACATGCCGAACGAAGCGTCGAGAATCCGAGGAAAAGAGCCTCCGTTCCGTTAAATTCCCGCAAAACCGAGGATGATTTCGCGGTCGCGGCTCTCGTTTCCATTTCAATGCCGTTGTCGCGTCGGTTGCGCGGATCTTTTTCCGGAACCGCATATACGCCCGCTTCTTTTGTTTTTGTCACACAGGGCCAGTTTGATATTTTCGATGAGAGCGACCTGTGCCCAGCGAAGCAGGCGGCTAGATTTAATGCGCGCGGACAAACTCAAAGGGAACGTTACAAAACCGTAGCTGGTTACGAAGTTGCGACGCGACAGCGCGGCAAAGAATTTTTCAAATCCGCAACGATTAAAGACCGCTTGGACACGAAAGCGAATTCCTCGAAACGATCCGAGCGAGCCAAGAATTCCTACTTCATTCTGGGATCGCTTAATCGTCGGACGAATTCGCGCATACCTACCTCCCGACAATGTCATTCCGATTTCACTAACGGCAAGTGGCTTATTGAAAATGAAAAGGTTGGCGCGCGTCTGCGTTCACGGAACACACGTAATCGTGTAACGCTTGAAAATCGATGAGGTTACCGGAGGAACTGGTTGCGCGCACGGCTCCAGTATATGGCAGCGAGTAAAACAATTTTGCCGAGGGCTGGCTTAAAGACACGGAAATATTCAACGCAAGGGTACACGCTGTGGCTCGATGCGATCAAGTTTACGTGCTTGCACGGAAGACGATGCTTCAACGGAAGCACCCGTCTGCAATTCCAGCAGTCCACAGCGATCGTGAAACGCTGATCGATTCGTGTTACAAGTTTTACAAAACAATTACGGACATGTAATATGTACAAATACGGAAGCTATTGGACCAACCGGAAGTGCATGCGGAGATTCGCGTCTCCCCTAATTCGGCGTTGGTTCCGCACGATTCGTCGCCCAATTCTCGCGGTCGATTGATTTTGGCATGTAGGTCGTACGTGATACTCCATCTGCTCCAACCATTATCACGCCTGACTCTTCCTCTGGTTTCTTGCTCCAGAATGACTTTCTTCTTTCATTGGTTCGCGGAATTACCTGTCGGCGAAAAGGGATGGGAATTGAGGGATCGCGGCGAGAAGCGACAACGAGCCGCGCAACTATCAAGAATATTGGGCGAGAGGTAGCGCTCTAGACTGTCGATTCCTGCGTTTCACTGGACGAAGTACGTTTATTCGTGGAGTCCGCAGGCAAAGTAGGAAAATGCCTGTGATGACGTCCGTCTATCCTGCCGCAGGGGCAACTAACGCGTGACGGAGCCAAGCGGACAAGTTTTCACGATTAACAGAGAAGAAACGGAAAAATAGGAAAAGGGGAGCTATCGGTGGAGCAGGGGAGCGGGAGAAAATGTAATGAAATAAACCGTTGCGGGTCGAAGCAGCCGTGTCTCGAGCCTTAAAGCAATTAGTTGGCACGTCGCAAGGTACAGATGCAGATAGAGAGGATATTGAGCGAACGACGAACGGCGAACACAGCCGGTGTCGAAGAGAATAAAAATGCGGCCCGAGAAATACTTTTCGGTGAGCGGGATCGGACGACAACCAAGGAAAAGGAAAGGCAGCGCGATTGCGAAGCTGCGATAACAAAATAAACTTTTCCCAGTCGCAACAGCTACCTAGCTAACGATTAACCTTTGAACGGAGCCCAGCAAAAATATATTATCCGAAATGCCGCGTCCTGCCGCAGACCTTCTGCTCGCTGCTTAGCTTTCTTTCGCGAATGAAACAAGCGGAAGTCCAATAACGAAGCAAGCTGGTTCCGATCGCGTCAGCTGCGATTCGCAGCCCGAAGCAATTAGCCGCAGTGACAAAGAACGACAAGGGGGAAGAAGAAAATTGCGCCCAACGGTCGGAAAGCCGAACCGATACGCTGCCGTGGTGAAAAAAGGAAGAATAAAATGCCAGGGTGAAAAGTTGCAGAGGGAATGCCGCAATCTCCGGTAGACCGAAAGCTATTCGCGTTCGCGACAAGAATAATAGTTGCGCATTAATTTTGCCAAAAAACGGCACGACCGATCGACTTTTCGCGACGGAAAACGTGGCCCAGTATCGCAAAGGTCGAATGTATGCCACGGGCGTGTACTGGCACTAGGCGAGCTTCGCGGTCAAAGAAAACTTTGAATTGTTCCGGCTACGAAATTGCACTGGTCTTGTTGGAAAACAGGCCGCGGCGACCGAAGGAGTAAGATCTGTCTGTTAGTAGAATACGAGCGTGCCGGTCGGGCGGCGCGATCAAAGAAATGTTCGACAGTTCGGACCGACAAGCGCGTCGTGTCGTCTCTATGGTCTCTGTACTTTTGGGATCTGCGCCTGGCAAAAATGTTGCCCCCCTCGAGTTGCACGCGTGTCGAACGTAATACGGCTCGCTGAACCGATAAAAATAATTAGATTGTGCGCAGAGGTTTAAATTAATTTTATCGCTTTAATGAGCTCGCTTTTCCAGGCCCGAACCACTCGCAGCTGTTCTCGGTGAGGCGGTGCGGCGTCGGCGGCGTCGGCGGTGTTGGCGCCGTCGGAGCAGCGGCTCGACTTTTTTTCCAATTAATAACGGGCAGGAAACGTCGGCCAAGTAACTAGTTTTCCGCTTCGCTCGTAATATGCCCGCGAAAGATTCGGTCGCGTTCACACCGAACCGCTTGCGTTTCTCGGAAGGCGGAACGAAGAGAGACGTAACAGCGGAAAACGCGTTCGACTCTTTCTCCATTAGATGGTTGAAGCGGAACGATCCGCTGTCGTTCCATCGCTCTCGCCTATTTTTCCTTCCCTTCAACCGCATTTCGTGCAACGTTTCATAGTTTCGCGAGTTTTTTCATTCCCCGGTCCGCAACAAATGCCAACCTCTTTTCAATTTCATCTGGTGTACCTTCAGCACCGTGTAAACGGTACCCTAAGGTAATTCCGAGATTCATTTGCACCATTCATTCGTTCGGTGTTACTTTAACGTTTCTGAGACACTCGGGCAACGACCGATATTTCAGTACCTTTGCAGTACCGTTGATAAACAACTTGCTCGCCTTCCCGTTTGCCCCGAAACATACGCCAGGCCATAGATGTATTAAGTGAGCGGTAACGCAAACAAACTACAACGAACCCGTGGAAAATTTGTTCGCGTGCTCCTGTACCTGTCCGAGGAAAGACTAGTTGGCAAAATTCACCGGCGGCACCAGCCCGTGGAGAGAAAAAAAATGTTTCGCGACTAGTTAAATGGCTCGCATTGCTCGTTACGTGCTGCGCTCTAAGCATATTACCAGCTTTTCCTGTAATTAAGTTAGTCGTCGTTGGGTCGGGCCATTAATTTTCGCGCAACCTAATGCTCCCGGCGCGTTTCACCTGGTCACCGTGCGAGCATCGAGCAAAGAACCTCGTTCTTCTTCGGCGTGCCCTGTGCTTGGGCCATGCAAACAGTTGTTTTCGGGCAAAGGCATGAACAACTGCTGCGAAATAATTAGCTGGTCTTAATTGAGACGAAAGTCGCTCCCTTTGAAAACAGTTGTTCATTTGCGCCGGGCATATTTCCTCAACGATAGATCTCCGCTTTGCAACAGGCCAACGATTACCATCGGACACCGCATGCCGGTGGGCGCTGACAACGAGAAGCAAGGTTCGATGCCTTCGTCGATCTCGTCGGACAGCGCGTAGGGAATAGCGAAACGATTTCTCCTCTGTCAGTAGTCGCGGACAGGTTCGATCGGACAGCTCCGCGCACGGAACGTAGCGCGGCACATACAACGTACATATACCGTGCCGCTGCCCTGCGTTTACCAGTAGTATCAGTAGTTTCAGATCGGCGTGGAGCAGACCCCGATGGACCATAATCGGACAACGGAGGAAGATGTATGCGAATCAGTCGACACCGCTTGCGTCGCGTGAAACTATCGCGTCGGCAGATCGCGATTGGACAGGGGTGCTGCTTAGAGAGAGCATGACTGCATCGACGACTATGTATGTTTCCAGTTGCCGGTTAGTCGCGACATCCGAGACTTAAGGTTCATCGATCCGAACGTGCGACGATTCCGGTGGATGAGCTTCCGATTAAGTGCAGGCGCCCAGTTCAATGCTCCGTGGAATTTCTTGGGTGCGTCGTGCAGGAAAAAGAGATAATATCCCGAGTCAATATTAAACCGAACGACGCGACTAATGAGCCTCGAACTGTCTATGTCCAGACCTCTTTAACTATTTCGAGCGGAAAACCCCATTATAGCGCGATGCATCGATCGGCTCTGACAATAATGTTCGATGGAGGAACAAGGCGAGCGACCGGCGACTCGTATCGCACGGTTGCAAGGTTTAAGTGTTGCGAACGCGAAAGAGAACTCGACGGACGTGGAAAATTATTTCGCGCCCTGCAACGGGCGCGCGTAAGCGCGCAGCAGGAAGCGAGAATAAAAAGTCGACACGCGGCGCGATCGCGAATTTCATTGGAAACACACTTCCACGCGTTTCCGCCCTTTGCCGCCTCTCAATCCTCTTCTCTCCGCGGCGCGACGTGCTCCATCTAACCTTACCCCAGGCCAAATAATGTTCCCGCGAGAGCGACGCGCTTCGTCGACAGACTTTTCCACGCGGCACTTACGATCGCCGGGTGCAAACAACGACCAGCACCGTTAATGGATGTGCCCGATAATTGAAACGTTTCATCGATCCGCCGCTCGCTTTTTTCGCGACCCTTTCGAGGCAACCCTCGGGGGAGGGATGTCGGGATGGCGCGAGAGTACAACACCGCAAGCATCGACTCGGAAAGTGCCGGCTACAGAAACCTAACGAAACACGGTCGAACCTTCCGATAGTGGCCCGCGACTGCTCCAGCAACGCTGACCCCGGATAGAATTTGCTAATTTCTATTTCGTTTCATTTCATATGAAACTGTGTATGCGAATCAGTGAGCTTTCAAAGTCGAGATATCGTTCGATATTTTCCCGCATTTTCATTCGCTAATTAGACAGCATTTTCAATTAGCTTTGCCGGTTCCTCTTCGATTCTTTCTCCGACTCTCCGTCCACTTTTTCCCTCGATATACGATATCTATATCCCGGTAAGAGGATCCTACCTAGCCCCCCCTGACTAATTTCTTATAAATGGCTTCCACTCGGCCGGTTCCTGGCAATTAAGACGTCCTTTGTCTTAAGAGAGCCCATTCCGTCCCATCCGGAAGGACGACAGCAGAAAAAGTCCGACGTACCTGTGTACAAGGTGGTCCCGAAGTCCGGCGAGTCGTTTCGCGAAAAATATTCTCGGTAAATTTCAATTCCGCGGCAAGGCTCTCGCTCCATCGGCGAATAAGTAAAGCCGCAATCTGCGAGGGACACCGAATTGGAAATGCAGGTATCGGCTGACGCGTTGAAAATATATGTAATATACATACGTGCCCTCGTCTTTTTTCTTTACGACCTCGCCACTGCATGGAAACGAGATCCATTGAAACATTTAAGTACAACAGATTGTACTCGAGGGTATACCGCAGGTCGGGGCTTCAAAGTGCGTGTCGTACATAATTCACTTCTGTTCAGGCTTGAATTACGCGCCCACTCTCGCGGCGGTATTCTTGGAGAACAATGAGCCAGACTACCACCCCACATTACGCAATCCAAAGAAACGCTTAATGGATCCCAATTTGCCGCGGGCCGTCCACTCGAGCATCGCAATCGTTCTCATTCAATGTTTCCGATCCGGTTCATCACCGCCGGCTAAAACATGCTGCGGCCTCGGTACTACCGCAGCAGCAGCAGCGGCAAGAACAACAACAACAACAACTACGACGATACACGCTTTTGATCTCTCGAAGCAAGAGTTTCGAACAATTCGCGGAATCTTCGCGAAAGCTTCGCGAAAGCTTCGCGATTAAAGCGGCAACCATGAATCGGTGGTTGCTCGAGATAGCCAGCTGGCTCGCAAACTTTATGCGAAAAGGATCGCTGTGTTACGAACGCGCGAAGCAACTCGTTAAAAGGCATCTAGAACGCGGGGGCAACGGCCGACGTATCTCGCAGAAATTCTTAAATTATTCAACGCACAATTATTCGAGCGCACTCTAGGCGAGAAATGCAGAACGCGGTGCAAATTTCGTTCCGCGAAACATTCGACTGGAGAAAGTAAATTGGATTTTTTTCCGCTGTCTCTCTAATAAGCTTTGTCCGGGGCGCTGTGCGCGCGACGAACTTATACGCACGGAAATATGAACGAGTATATACGTATACCCCATACCTACATTATTTGTTCAAGCTTCTCGATCGTTGCAAGAGAGAATGACGAGACATTGGAATTTCTCTTCTGCATCCGCGCTGAATAACAATCGCAGCGCTTCGATAAAATCCGCTACATTTAATTTGCCGCTGCAAAGTGCTCGGAATTCTCCCCAATTTCCGGCAGGGAGGCGCCGCGAAGCAATCGAACGTTCTCTTGGGGTAGAGCGAGTCGCGCAGCAGCAGCATAAATTTCCCGTTTCGAATTAAAATTTAGAGCGCGAGTCATCCTGTCCGGCTTTGCTCTGCTCCTCGATTCTATTATCGAGCGCCGCTGCGCGGCATTTTGCTCACTGAACAGGAACTTGCTTCGGGCGCACTTTCAGTCCTCCTCGTGCCCATGGAAATGTAAATCGAACGAATGCATTCAGCGTACATAATATGTATGCACCTACATTCGTGCGCGTGCGTGTACGATTCTGATCGTTCGGTAATTAATTAATCGTTCCGGAGCGGCGCCGCGTGTCTGATATTGTAATGTAAGCAACGCGGCGCGGGCGGAACGACGAAAAATAATTAACGGTGGAATTGGTGGGTCGGGGTTTTTGCACAAAGAACAGTGCCTGGTGGAATCGCTGGAGGAGAGCCGACTCTGAGTTGGTCAAAAGGAGCAGCGACAGCACCGCCGCTAGAGTTATGAATAAGAGACGCGTAGTCGTGCGAAAAGGGTTTTCCGTGAATTTTAATGGAGATCACTGCCCAGCCGCGAGCTAAACAGCCGGCCGATGTGTTCGCGGAGAATAAAGTTTCTCGCTTGTCCACCGAGGCAAACTTTCCCGGAAACTAGAATCTGCCTTCATTCTCTTCCCTTCCCCTGAAAGTTCCTCGAGTGCGGCGAATTCAGGCTACCCTGCTGGCTGGAATTGGTCAGCCTACGACGGGAACGAGAAATTTCCCTCGCTTGGCCAATCTTTGCTGCGTAGCGCGCAATTCGAAGGCCAGAGCATGCTAGTAATCGATCGAAAGCTTGCACCCGTCGTGGAAAAACGTATCGGTGGGTCGGGTGAGCTCGCGATAAACTTCCGCGGAGCGTGGCACGTACGGTGGAAAATTCACGAGCTTCCGGTACGTCGTCCTTACGCGCGCCGCAGTGCCGGGGACATGGTGTCACCCATGACCGAACGCGGAGTCCCCGGCAGAGCGCGGAGCTGGTCCTGGATTCTCAATACGTAATGGTACGACGTATGCTGGAGACGATTCACGAGTCTAGCTAATTCTTCGCTGCTTATTATTCATCTTTGTACGAATGGAACTGAAGCGCCTCCTTTAGCGAGGATGCAAGAGAGAAGAAAAAAGGAAAAGCATTATCGTGGCCGACGGTGCCCTGTAATTTCTTGCAAAAAGCGCTGACAAGCCGTTTTAGTGAGTGTCCTAAAAATCCACGGATAAGCTACGATCGATCGAGCCGAAGCCCCGTGGAGAAGCGCGATTTCAGCAGAGAGCAGAATTTACGAGCTGGTGCTGCAAGAATACGAGCAACCGGGCCTACGTGTACGTTCAGTCAGTAATAATCGGAATGTCTCTGTCAATAAAGCGACCGCGCATTATGGCCGACCCGAGGCAGGGTTGGTGGTGCGCGGGCGTGGGCCGAAAATACAGTGCCTCCGGTGTTTCACGGGGAACGAGGGAACAAGGGAACAGCAGCGGTGATTATTGGCCCGGTTGGAATATAATTTCGCCGATCGGTACACGCGGCAAACAATTCGCCCTCGAAACAAGGTTTCCGGCGGTGCAGTGATTCGTCGTGACGCGATTACCTCGGCTACCAGTATGCCAAACGAACGAGCGCGTGTCGCGGGGTTAACTCTGCCACGTGCTTAGCTGAGAAATTTAGCACCGGCGATACACGGGCCGAGCTGGGGCATCTTGGCGCCGTCCGATCGCTCGTGCGCTACAATATTCTGAGAATCGAGAGCAGAGCAGCCTGCAGTCGCCTAAGATTCCCCGATTCGGCTTGAAACGACACCCTTTGGGCATTCCACTCGAACGACTGTTGATATATCAAAGCGATTACGATTATCCGAGATTCTCGATGACCGGGAAGAATTGGCAAAGTTTCCGGCTACCTGCGGTTAGCGGATACGTGCAATCGAGTCCAGAGGGAATTCGGCCATTCGATGCAGCAGGGATCCTCGACGGCAAGAAGTGGCACGCGTGCCAAAATGAACATCGCCCCCTTAACGAACAGTGAAGCATAAAAGCCGTTCTCTTTCGCCGCTGTCCGGGAAATACAATCTCTCGTCGAGGTTCGTTCGAAACGAAGCTGTTCGCGTGGGTCGGAAAGCCACGAGACGCATACACGGCGCGTAAATGCAAAGTCTCGAGGTGGGACGGGCCCGACAGACGATAAATATTTATTGGTCATTAGCGGCGAAACAGGGCGTGTCGATTGTCGATATTGGTTAAACGCGTTTATCTATGCGTTTCCGATGCGCAATATTTGTTAGGCAACAACGTTTCGAAGCACACCGCGTCGCTCTACCTTTTTCGCCAATTGGCCAAGCCAATTGGGAATGATTATCCGGCAAATCGGTTTCGCTGCGACCGGTCTTACCGCCAACTTCTGTCCCACCGTTGCATTTCATTTTTTATTCCTAGCGTAATACATTTATCCAATCTGCTCGTTACCTCGCCCGGGATTATAGGCTGAATTGGCGCGCAATTAACGAGCGAAATCGTCTCCGAACATTTCCTCTGGACGACAATTAATCGCGATCCTTTCGCGCTGCGCTTGCAAATTCGTGGGATCGTCAAATTCCCACTCCTTCGTGAACAGATCAAGATGAACGATGCGTCGTAATCGACGAGTTCTTTGTGCGCGCAAACATCATTCGGTTCATCGGAACTTTTGTTCCATCTCCCACCCTCGAACGACTCGTAGCAACCCTTTCTTTCCAACGTGACTAGTTTCCACGCGAACACCTAGACGATCTTTGCAGCAGGAGCGAATCACGATGAACGCGTAAAGGTAAGGGGGAACATATGGCAGCGACCCGTTTGTCGGTGCGAGTCGAAAAAGTCAGCACCTAATTGGTACGATAGCAAGATCGATCGCAGCGATAATGGGTGGTGGAGCAATGCGGTGGTGGTCGTAGAAGGGATGAGCAAATCGGTTACAAAACGTCGGGAATTTATCGGGCCCGTAGGCAAAAGTGGACGGCAACTGCTTTGAAATTCGGCGAATTTCACGCGTCGACTGCGTAGTTCGCGGAGCATCGCGGTTAATTAATTAAGATGCATTGAGGAGCATCCGGTGATGCGCGAGGAGGAAGACCGGCTGATTGGGTTTGCTGCAGCAAGTTCTCGCTTCGTACCGAGTTAACCGATCGCTCGCGCGTGTACTTACGCGTGCACGAGCGAAGCAACTCGACCCGCGTGTGTTTATAGCAGCGGTTTGCAGGCGCCTGCCCGATTATCTTGCAATAAGTTCGCTTCCCCCGCGAATACGCTTGTCGCTCCAGCGGTCGAGAGAGATACCTGATTCGTCATAACGGAACGAACCATTTCATTCACGCGACCCATCAACTTTGCTAATTCCATGCGCGAATGCACCGGCAATTCCGAAACTCGCAAAACGAACGAGCAGAGAATCGCGTTCCGCGAACCGGAGAGTCGCACCGCGCGAGGAAAGTTGTACATATGTTGAAAGGGAGTCCAGTAGCGTCGTCGCATTGCGATCATTTCCAACGGCAATGCTTTTAATGTCCGATGAGGTCTGGTCAATATTTAGTCAGGCAGAATTGGCGTTTCGCGCTGATCATTGTCCGCGGTGGTGGTTTGGCAGAGGAGTCGCTCGCATTTCGCGCCAACACATTTTCAGCGCAATGTCCATTAAATATTAGTTGGACGGGCATGGTTCCTCCGCTGCGACGAAAACGATCTACGGGCGCCCTAACGATCCCCGTCCTTCTGCAAATACGCACAGCGACGCGTAAACACCCCTTCGCTAATAATCGATCAGGATTAGCTACGTGTAATAATAGATGCAAACAAAGCGCGCGCTTTCTTTGCTTTCAATGGCTATCAATATCAATGGAATGCGAATGCGACATCTTTGTGCTCCGCACCGAGATTGCCAACCGTCCGCCGCCCCGCGTCGCGACGATGAAACCGCGATTCCATTTGAATTTTACGCCCCCGTCCCCTGTGCCAATGAAACTTTGCTCACCCTGCACAGACGTTCGATCGAAAATGATACCGATTGCAGTTTAAAATCAGCTCTACGTACGAGAAACGCGACTTTTCGTGTCCCTGGGAAAATGTATGCGCCCGTATTGAATTGCATTCGCGATAGATAGTGATAGTTGAAGTTACAATATTGATGGAAATGCGCATCGCTGAAACAATAATGAATGGAGATCGGGCAACTGTTACTAATTGATTAATATTCATCGCACCCCGAAGAAAGGCGACGATGGGTAAGATGGCGCGAGACAAGGTGCCGACCGAGCCTCCCCCGAAAATTCGGGAGCCGCGCCGCGAAGAAAAACCAGAGACTACGACTTTTCCTTCGCCTAGGAGAGATCACGGAGTGGAAAGTTGGACGCCGAGTCATGAATGATTCAAACGGCCGGGCCGCGCGATCGAATAAACGTAAAATACGTACACTGTCTGGTCTCTTCCTCTCTTTTATTCGTCTCGAGGCGCACGATTTACAATTCGTCGAAATATCGTCGGCTGGCCGTGGGTGAAACATTCACTTGCAAGCACGACTTGCGCACCGATTGTTCGAACGCGAGCTCGTTGCGTCGAAAAATCGATTCGTTCTGATTTCGAACGTAAACAGGGTCGTGGAGAATTTCGTCCCGCGAGCGTAGGAAAAATCTAGAAACTATCTTAAGTTGCGTTTGAAGAAGAAGGGTAGAACACAGATCTTTCAAATCTGGTACCAGAGATTTTTCGAGCGCGCGTGGCGACAAATTTGATCAGCTTACAGATAGAAATACGCGAGAAAGGATCTAGGTGGAAGGCAAAAAAGGGGCACAGAGGCAGAGCACAGACGGCGCGGCGCGGCGTGCCGCAGCCGCCGACTGATTTATCGACTAACCTCGGCAAACCGAGTCGAGAGGAGTCACGAGTAAATCTGGAAAAAGAAGGAACGATAGGAATTCTGGCAGTGGTCGGCCTTTGCCTCGAATTATACTCGTGAATTGTACAGACTTCGGGATTCTCTCGAATCGTTAAAAGCGCCGCGACGCGTGCACCACGGTGTAGATACCTCGCCGGCTGTCGATCGAGCGATTTCGCCAACTCGTCGGAAAAAAGTTACGGTTCTCTCCGTTCGATTAAAGCTTTTTAATTAAACCGTTAAGCGAGACGGACCACTTAATCGTCGAGAACGAAACGAAGAGACCGGTGCGATGCACGCGGCTCCGGAAATCGGCGTGTCCTTCTTCGGGCAAACCGAATAGCATTTCGTTAACCATTTGGATCGATGCGTTTTTATTCGTGGCAACGATACAGGGTGACCAGCACGCGGAAACAAAAGTTGTCCTGTCGTTTCGATCGACACTACGGGCAGGTGGAACCTTTTCGCGACGCAAAAGTTTTCGTCTGTTTTGCTAGCGTTGCAATTGCATTGAGTACGTATCCAAGTACGTATCGGGATCAGAATCGGGTTCAGAATCGGGTTCAGAATCGGGTTCAGAATCGGGTTCAGAATCGGGTTCGAGCGAAAATTCAACATACCTCGCGGACTTGGCGCCATCGGAGATGTTTGTATCCGTGGTGCCGATAAATCAATGGAACAACCGAACACCAGGGTACGCATAGCATCTGCAACGGGCGCAAGGTTAATCGATCGAATAGCGAACGACGAAATTGGACTGCTGCGGCCGCGTGTAGTGTCTTCAAACGGTACGCACCGTTGCGAAAAATACATTTTCGATCGGAAGAGACGCGCCGTAGAAGCTCACGATATCCCATGAATGCACTACCCTTCGTGCAACTGCATCGATGAAACGACATTTTTGACCCGATATCGACTGCGCTAGACCATCGCCCGTGTACGCGAGCACCTGCCCCATCGAATAATCGTTCGCGATAAATCGAGAAACACGCGAAGCCCCTGAAAAGGAGGAAAAAAAAACTGGCTTCCCTTTTCGATACGGCTAACTTTCTCGGTAGAAAGAACGAGAGATTCTTTGTTTGGAGGCTGCAGGGCGATTCGTGTCCGGGTAAGGGCTCGGGTTAAGTGGGAAATCTTGTCGGGGCGAAACTGGCGAGGCTACCGTGGTCGCAGAGATGGGGCCCGGCCGACCAAAGTTGACAGCGCAGCGGTTGCGCGAGAGTGTGGCAGGGGCAGAGTTTCCAAAGTTTCACCTCAGTCTGCTACATCTCGATCGAATTCTATGCTCGCTCCAGCTCTCGAACTCGGCCGCTTGCTCGCCTCTGTCGTCGACTGCATGCACCCGGAGACCGTTCGGCCGAGAGGGTGTACGCACGAACGATTCGACACAAGTAGCAGGTGGACTCGGGTAGTGGTGGACGGCACTTATTGGTACGCGGCTCGTCTTCGCGATTGTATACATACGAGAGAATAGAAGGTTCGCCGCGAAGCTAAGCGTCCGTGTGGCGAGGTATGCGCGTGTACCGGGTGTGCAGAATGTGACATATAAGAGCAGGACCGCGGATACATAATGCAAACAGTTTGGCCCAAGCCTCGGTCACAAGTTTAACTTAGTTTGCTACATAGGTGGAGAGTAATTGCATTTACTTTGACGTCTGTAGCGACTCGCTGCACGATTTCGCCCTTGCCCTTCCATCTCCTTCTCACCACCGCGTCGCGTCCTCCCTTGCTTCTTCTCACCTCCAGCCCTTTCCCGCCCCTGTCCGGTACAGTCGCCTCCCCGAAGCCATCGGACCGAAAAACGAACATTCCCCCAAAACTGTGCGCAAGTAACTCCGTTTCTTATCTTACTTCGAGCAAACATATTTCTTTCAAGCCATATATGCAGATACGAAATATATTTGCAAAGTGTCCAGCAAAGAATTTGATTGTTTAGCGTCCGCTTTAACTGGTTCGTGGCAGGCGTTGCGATATACACGAGTACCAACTTTCTATCGATTTAATATTACGGCAACGTACATGGGCCGTTTAACGAGGTAAACCGCGGGAAGTGTGTCGCGTAGGGGGCTATTCTGCGCGGCTCCACTATAAGTAAGTAAGCAGCACGGGGCGATGTCTGGATGATCGAAGAGCGGAGCATCGACTGGTCTCGCTCTCCTATGCAGCCGCATCGAGTGCAGCGGCAGCCAGGCCGGAAACGCGACAGGGAGGGCATCGTAATCCGTTATATTAGAGGACGCGTGCACGTACACGGCCGTCCATTCTGTGGTGCCGTGTAAACTGTCGGCCGATGACACACTGCCCTGTCATATTCAGAGGGTCCACGACCGGCTAAAAATTCGAGAACCGGGAAAACGACTGCGTCGCCCGGCGATTAAAAGTTGGGCGAGATGGAAAACACCGGAAAACGCTCCCGTTCGATAAGTCTTTCGCTCTTTCGCTCTTTTCCCGATCGGACGGTAGCAACTCGTCTGATCGCGAAATTTGAAATTTTCAAATCGCTTGCGTCGCGTAAATCGGATCCATCGTTATCGTATGGTTGCGCAACGTTATGCCCAATTCATGCGAACGATTTCTTCGACAACGCTGTGTGTTCCGATTTATGCTCGAAAAGGTATGCGCTTAGCCCGTCGGAGTATTCGTCGTTTACTCTTGCGCACCCGTACAAGCATCGTTCGAATGAACAAATAGGACTGACGTGTCCGGCAAAATTTTGCAAATTTCCCTCTCCTTTTGTACTTTTTGTACCGCTGGAAATTGTAGCGCGAGGCGGAACCGTCTCCGACGAGAGCGGCCAAACCAGACGACTATCGCGCACGGATTTCCTTGTTGCTCGTCCCATCGGCCAGCCAACGAACGAAGGAACGGCCGTTGGCCCAAGCTGAAATAAATAACCGAAGGGAAGGACCGGGGCTCCAGGGACGTGGACGCGTTTCGACGAAGCTGACGACGCGACGCGACGCGGCGTCGCGTCGCGTCGTTTTCTATGGGACGTCGAACAGGAAAGTGCTCTCGAGAAGTTAAAAACGCACAAAGTTAAAGGATCGTATCTACTCGTAAGCCAGCCACCCAAGTCTCTGCACGGACACGCCACCGATGTACTACATACATCGCTACGCCCACATTTATCGCCTCCCGGCACGAAAACTCGACAAACTGTAACTGTTTGCTTGCTCCGTAATTATTATGTTTACCAACGGAACTAAGCGGGAATACATGGAACACGATCGATAAGAGAGGAAGTATACTTTCTGTTTCAAATTAGTATCGTACAATAGAACACGATGCGCTAACACATACAATACGCGTGCAATTTACTTTTTCCTTAGGAAAATCCATCGTTCAGCGATCGAGAACGAGCGCTCGTAATTACGTTGCTTGACACCGGACTGACTACGAATTACTATTTACTATTCTCGGGAAATTAAAAACAATATTGAAGTAACGCTAAGCTCAACTAGAGGTCGGTTAGAGCTGAATCTACCACTGTACATATAATGAAAAAATATAAATCAGTACATGTACTGATTCTTGCTCTCCAAACGTTCTGTCCTGTTGGCGTACAGCAACAACAAAATAAACATAATAATTTTCTCAAACTTAAGCTTCTCGACACATATTGCTATTTCTCGAGAAATGAGGACGAAGCAATTATAAAATTTCTCGAGAAGGAATTCTCGCGGGGGCACAGTAAACGCTACGTTTCCATTGCGAACCGAACTAGCGAAATCGTATGGTAATTCGAGGCGAGGCGAGGCGAGCACCAGCAAAAGAATCATGGGAAGAAGCAGAAGCTTAATCGGCTACTCTTTTCAATTACAGCCGCCCGCTTTTCCCTGCTTCGACTATTCTTCTCCTGCGTTCGAGGATGTTGCACCGATGCGCGTGCACCGAGGGACCAGACAGAGCAAAGGAAGCAGAAGCGTATTCCACTTGAATGTTAATTCGATGCGTCGCATTTATCCGTGCGGAATTGAAAGCCGCTCTCGAAAGACTGCGAGCTAAAGCTAGTCAGGCGTTTATTAATCACAATACACGTGAACCAAGAACCACCAAGGTGGTGGCTATGAGCAGCGGTGAATCGCGTTTTGAAATCGTGCGCTCTCCATCCGCGCACACTGAATAAAAGAAACACGAATTAACTGTGCGACCCGTTGGAGCCGATCTCGACGGCGGAAAATCGTTTCGCTGCAGCACGAAATTGCGAATTATTATCGGCGGAGCATCGTGCCTATCAATTGTAAACTGTATCCGACAGCAATTAATTTCCGAAAAATTAAAGAGCACAATATTCGTCGGTCGAATTCGCGCTACGCTACGCCACGCTACGCCACGCGACGCAGCGCCCTGTTTCCCCGCGAACAAACGTTCTTAATTAACTATCAATTCTCTGGCATTCGACGGCGACCCAGATTCGCGGCTGAATGAATGCCGCGTAACGAACTCGATAGACCGATAGGTGGACGGGCGGACCGGTGAATAAAAAAAGAAATGCGGAAAAAGAATATCTACATAGGTATTACGTCGAAAATTGTGTACGAGGGAAAAAGTTATTTCGCCGTGAATGGAAATTACTCTATCGTATTAGAGAGAACGCAGCTTGATTGTTCGAGTTGCTACAACCGAACCGAAAGGTCGCATAGATGAAAATATTTCACGGATACGATTTGTGGCTGTACAGCGAACTGCATCGCCGTCGATCAATGATCGACCACATTCGATCGACGGTGATAGAGGATACTGGCGCGATACTGTAGTAAGATTCTCTTCCGATTAGTCGAATGATAACCGAACCGTTATCATCCGCAAGGGATGGAGGGTCGAACGAGGCCGAAGCGAAGCAGGCATGGGGGGTGCGGGGAAATGTTTCAACGAACGATAGGTGGAGACATTGCTCGTCCTAACGCTGCGTATCGAAATGACGAAGCCTGGCGAGGGGGAGTAGCTACTGACTGATATCTTTCTGTTGTCCGTCAAATGAGCAACAAATAACAGGGTATTGTTGAATGCGGAGTGGGAGCGGCGGGCGCGCAAACGAGAGCTTGTGCTTAACAATGGAACGATGGTCCGGGACAAAACTTTTCAGGCTCGAGGAACAATGCCAAGAGACGGGCGACAGCCGGTTTAATTAAACGCATCGTCAGCTCTGTATTGCAGCGCGACGGTACCGCGGGACCATGCGTGGAACCCGACACACGTCTACGGCAACACGAAACTCCACGCGAGGGTGTACCTACCATCCGCCGCACTGCACCGCCTATACTCGGCAGATTTTATGTAGGAACCGCGACACGCGTGCACGCGATTCATGCGGCATTGAAAGGGTACATGACGCATCGTACAGATAAGTAAAACGGCCGCACCGTTGCGTCGTTGTCAGCGTGAAACGCGACCACGATACTGCCGCGCCGCGCCTCTGCTTCGTCGCGATTGTCCAGCAACGCGCTGGGACAAGTGGCGATACTTTGTTATCGGCGCGACGTCTTGGAACGGGATCGACGAACCGATATCCTTATCGTTTCTAATTTCTTTCGAATCGAACCGTGTGGCACGACGGATTCGTCGATCCTGAAGCAATAGAGAGCAATAGAATATTATAGAGGAAAAGGTCGAGCGACACTCCGTGTAGCGAAAACATAGGGCGCGTAATTTCTACGGGGCAGGTGGTTGTGAATTTCGACGGCGACCGAGTCGGGGCACGACCGCGTGGCCAATAATTTGCGATCGCGCGGATTAAGCCGGTCAATTTCACCTGCACTCGGACACCATTCGTACGAGCACCTCGCAGCGACCCGAATGCAGAGTTACTTGCTCGCGCGATCGTGCCACCCTCGCAGCCGAGTTCTACCTAGCGTGCAAGGAAAACGGGGCGCGAGGAAAAAAACGGAGAGTCCCATGGGTGTGTAAATTCAGCGTAGCTTTTCAGCGAACCCTTAATTCACGATCCCGTGCAGACGCTGCGGCGCCGGGCCGCGCCACTTCCGAATTCCTGCCACTTCTTGCTGCTTTGGCACTTTGCTTTGGGCTGCTTTGAAATGGTTGGGAAGATCCGCGTGCTCCGAGGAGTCGCTATGCACCCCTTCGTCGTTTCTTTCTGCGCCAAACGCCCAATCACGCGTACAAGACCGTCCCTTGGTCGGGGGCAGCGGGTGCTCCGAGATTCGGTCGTTTCTACGGAGAACAGCGGCGCATATTTTATTTTCCAAGCCGGCTGCATTGACAATTTCGTGCGGCGTTATGTAAATGCAGCGTCACGTACGCCACCGCAGCGCGCCGAGTCGCGTCGTAGCGCGTCTCTCCTCGCCCTATCGGAGCAGAATAGAAGGGTGGTAAGAAGGAGAGTGCGGGAGAGGGAGAAGGAGAAGGAGAACGAACGAGGTGTGAAAGTTTTGTCGAGCGCCGATCGTTCGGAAAAATGCAGCGACGCCGACGATGCGCTCCTGCTGCAAGGACGTCACCCGTTCCTGACACGTCCTCCCTTTCTACGGCCGCTTTTATCCCGCTCCTTCAACCACCGAAACGGAGAACGATTGAAACGTTTTCGAGAGGATACTCAAGGGACACGGAATCCCGCGAATCTTGGAGCTACTCGCGCGGAAACGATCGCTCCACGAAGTGAACGGGCGTGCATCCGAATGTTGTAGAAGGAAAGTTGCGGAGAACTTTACCGGGGCCGAGTGAAAAATTAAGCGTCGCGAAATAATTGGAAATTGGGAATATATAATAGCTCCGCTAGGATGGATCGAGTCTCGAAAGCTGAATCCTTGAAGTTTGAAGAATTATGACGAATCGCGAATCCGCGTCCAAATAAGTATGCGAAACAGCCTGGAGGACAGGGACCGAGCGGATAGAGAATTAAGGGTTCCAGGCGGAACAGCGAATAAACGTTAACAGAAAAGGACGAGGGAGAGAATGCGGGGAGAGAGACTTGTAACGAGCGAGAGAATATGTTAATCTCGAGACCGATGCTATATACACGTACATATGTATGTACATATACCCATACGTATGTACATATGGAAATGCCTAGCGCGAAGTCAGCGCGCAATGCGTCGCCGGACATTTTCTTTAGGCAGATTTTCCGGAAAAAGCCTGGTAAACTTTGAGCACGAGAATTTTTTCGTGCAACCGTTGCAACTCGAGTCGGACACGGCCTAGTAGTTGTCGTCGGCGAGCAAGCAACTCTGGCTGAAATTTTCGCGAGAGCAGGGTCGACGCTCCGCCTACCGATTGAAACACTCGCTGGTCGAATAATTATCGCGGGATTGCGTAATTACTAATTTGACAGGTAGCGAATCGCTTAATTAGAGCGCAGAGAATTGCGAGAGGCGGCACGGCGGATCCAGTTCGAAAGTCGGGTCGAACGATATCGCGGCAAGAGCCTTTTCAAATTCTTTCAAAAACCCTCCTGATACGTCGGCGAATAAAGGGTTGAAAGGGTGGTCCGGTTGGCGCACATTTCGCCAGACGCAACGAATCATATCGGTGATATTCCGCAGAGTTTCATGGAAAAAGGGTAAAGACGGAAAAGAGGTTTCCTCTTTGTCCCAACTTTTTCGTCGTCGCTACCCTCTTTCCTGCCGTCCCGAATCTGCTTTTCACGTTCGGCTTGAAAACCGTCGCGCTGCTGCCTCTTCTATATCGACCACCGATAGCGAGGTCGATTCTACTAAACTCTCCGCTGATCCCTCAGCTCTCGCATTGTCTTTCAATCTACGGACATGGCGCTTTTAGTTTACGTCGAAGCTTCAAAATTGCAGGGAAATACGCACGCAGACGCGCACATAAAAGAAACGGAACACGTTCGCGCACTTTGATCGACAGGGGAGAGGGTACTGTCGCTTCGGGATAGTGCACAGCGTATCAACGTCACCGCGCACCAGGAAAAATATCAGCCCCCTGTTTCTATTTTCTATATCCCCTGCCTCTAACCCCGACACGCGTACTCGCCCCTCCAATACATACTTCCCTCGGCAACGGGCCCTCGGCAACAGGCCCTCGGCAACAGGCCCTCGGCAACAGGCCCTCGGCAACAGGCCCTCGTCCCTTTTTGCGCTCACGGTTCTAGGCTGCGCGCACCCTTTCCTCTGCGACTCATCGCCACTTGTTACGGACGGTGCTTCTCGTCGACGGATTCGCGCAACTTCGAAACAATGTTTCACTGCGGGGTGTTTGGGTCCGGGAATGGATCGAGAAAGTGAAAAAGCCCCGGAGCGATAGCTCGATAAGGTCGTCCACGGTTTACGGATAACGTTCGCTCGAATCGTTGTCCGTGTTTCTGAACAAAGGTTCCGTCTATGCTAGGAGTGGTGCTGCCAGGTCGAATTAATAACGGCATATCCGACGAAGGTTCTTTAACCCGCCGAACGGTCGGCTGGCTTGCTTTAATTAAATTTTGTTTTCGCTCTCGAGAAACTTCTTCCCGCCGCTTCTTTTTTCGGAACCCATTAAAACTTCCCTCTCTCCTTTCGCCCTGGCTTTTTAATTCCCTTTCATTTGACTCCTTTGCGGTGGCTAGTCGGCGCGACCACCGCTCGCTTGCACGAGCTACCCGAGACGTCTCCTGCTTTCCTGCTGCGAGATTAAAACGAAATCATTTCGCTGACCCGATCTCTTTCCTTTACCGCTACCTGTTTCACTCTGACCCGGGCTACTCGATGCCCGATAATACTCTAGCGAATATAGATCGCGACGGAAACGAGAGAAATTTTGATCGGAGCTTTAATTAAATTCGACCAGACGATGGTAGATTCCCGCCAAAAGTTTTGCGGAAAATTCAGTTCGATAAACGGTCGTGGTGCTGGATCGGAAGATCGGCTCGTGGAATAAAAATCGTTCGCGCGATGGCCCGAGATACTTTGCCGAAGGAAAGCTCCCACTAATTGTGAGAGTCTGGTACAATCTTCGAGCCAGTTAAAGCCTCTTCTGCCGACTCGAGATAGCTATCCGAATCCAAAGCACCAAACACCCCGTCCCCTACCGTGAAAGCGCTTCCGAATATTTACACTGTTGTTCGTATACACTGTTGACAGAGGTGGAAACACAGAAGGAAGGAAGCTACACGCGACAGATACGTGCGTATAAATATGCAGAAGGTACGCGCACTAAACGCGTCGCGTCGCGTCGCGTCGCGTCGTTTGGTAGTTTGCGCGATTTACACCACCGCGCAGTACGTGACTTCATTTTGCTACGAACCGTTCACGCCGATACCAGTCACCGGGGAAATGCGTTCGACAAAGTCTACCCCTAACGACCTGCAAATAATGAGATTTAACCGAAGAAAGAGGAGCAACCTAGCCGCCACGCAGGCGTACATTGTTGCCTATACATACTACTGAAGCGATCACGGAAAGAAATTCGAACGAGACAACGGAGCAACCTTCTCGGCATGCGGCCCCCATACGATGGTATAAATACGGAACAGTTCATCTCAGGCATATCCTTCGTTAACGTCGAGTCTCGAAGTTGGAAAGCGAAGTTGGATCGTACCACGGTGGCACGATGATGCTTCCCACCCGTCAGACAACGAGGCGAGAACGTTGATCGGAACGACGCAAAGTTTGCAAACGAGAAGCCCGAATGGTATCAACGGAGGACCGTCCCAAGACGATGTTCTAGCCGACGGCTAATTAATATCCGTTTCCCAACGATATGCATAGATCCCTTCTATGCTCCAAGGGGGCAATCGCGTTACGCAACTCCCCTTCTTGTTCATCCGATCCATACCTCCGATACTATTCGGGATCGTGAAACACAGATACACGCCACAATGCTGATTTACGCCCCGCGGGAAACGAACCGCTTAACGGACGACGAAGAGCTGCAAACTGCCGGACCGGCGACAAAACTGAGGCGGTCGGATTAAACCCGATCCAAGTTTCGGTCGCTCTCGTCCAACGTTGCATCTCGGGCCACGTGGATGGACCCCGACATGGAACTCGTCCAAGGGAAGCGTGTCGCTGGATCTCGACCCATATCGCGAGAAAATCCGGCAAATTGAATGCCGGTTCGAGACGCAGCGTAGCCAGGAGGCGATCATTAGACAATTTATTCCGGTTGCTGGAACGGAGAGCAGGGAGCAGCCAGCTGGTTCATGCGTGGTGGGTGGTAGGCGGGAAGGCACCAGAACAAACAGCAGCGAGAGTAAGAGCGAGATCGAGGCCAAGCGCGAACACGTGTTTCGGAATACAGGACGTTTCGATAATCGGCGAAGCGCCCACGACGCTTCTCGACGCCAGCGATGTTGTCGTCGGACTGAATAGTATGCATTTTTCCCAATCGATTAGCGTGGCCGCGACGAAGCGGAGTTATCGGGTGAAGCGACGCGAGAATAGAAAACGCGACCGTTCGATCGTAAATCGTGGGGAAACTGATCGGCCTGGCCGCTGTAAAATATTGAACCGGCGAATTATTTTATACGGACGAGGTCGGCGGTAATCGGGCGTGAGAGTTGGTCGCGATTTTTTTCCAGCGAATAAATAAAATTGCCGGAGAATATAAAAGATCGAGGCCGGACAAACGTGGCGGGAAACAAACAAACGGGCTCGCGCACAGTGACGAGAGTTACAGCCCTTGTGCCCACATTCCTGCCCTCTCCGACGATAAAACATCGCGTTGCAGTCGGTCGATTTACAGAGCTCGGCAAACACGCGACCCCTGCGAGTTTCCACCGCTCCCGATGACCAGAAAGGATTCGATTAACCGACTTCGACCCTTCCTTCTAGCACGGGGCTGCAGTTGCCGCCTCGTCGATCCCTCCGAACATTTTATTCCAGCTACGATCTACCTCCCGCGGCGCAGCCTCTGCTGCACGTGAAATGCTACGAGAACGCTTCTATTTCCCGTTTTCTACTCCGGGAAAGATGAACGCGACCGGTCGAAAATTTGCGGCCATTTTACGGTTCGACGACTTATCGATTTCGGGAACGAACCGAACGAGGCAAACGGAAACGAGGCACGCAAGAACAAACATTAAAAGATACGTGCAGCCCGTTGCCGCGAGGCGAGTTTCCGGCCGGACGAGTCGCAACGATTCAATTTGGCTGCCACGCCACGCCGCGACGCCGACGCCGTCGCCGTCGCCGTCGCCGAAAACAAGCTCCGTCGACTGCGAGCAACCCTCGATATTTGCTAAGAGAAGTTTCCCAGTACTATGTTTATTCGTCCAATCTCGTAACAATGGAGCACTCTTTCAGCTCTCCTCTACTAAACATTTTCAAACGCAGAACAACGCGTACCCTTTGGATTCTGGAAAACCGCGCTGCGACTCGCGAGCGTCTGATTGTGAGATGAAAATTCCCGCTTCGACTCAATCGGAGAGAAATTAATCAGAAATTGGCTGGTGGTTGTCAGAGTAGGATTTCTCATTGACTCGGTTCCGTCAACAAGGTAAAAACTTTATTACCGCGTTCATTAACGCACTCCATTCCGCATAATTCCCATTAGAAACTTTTTCTCCGACTTCCCAGCCCCTTCGCCCCCTCTTCCATCGATTATTCGCCGTCGCTTTCCGTTCTAATTTCAAATAATAAACGCGCCACTTTTTTACACGATCGCGTGCTTCATCGTACGAATCGCCGCATCCTCGTCGGCCATTCGTTCTTCTCGCTGCGTCTGAATGACTAATGCCGCCGTGCCGCGCCGAGAGGCATGAAAATCCACGACACAAGGTAATTGAAAATACATGCAAGATGAAGCTAGAGCAGCATACGTTTCGCCTGATTTCGAGGATGAACGGGACTCGATTCTCGAGAACTTTTCGCATCAATAATTCCATCGTGCGCCCTGAATTATAAATCACGCAGCCGCAACCAGCCCGCCTTGGATTGAAAATCTTTGAAATTCCAAAGCTTTTCGAAGCGGCTGTATATGTATACGTACCTACTTGGGAGTGCATAAAACTTGGTCTTCCGTTATTCTTTATTCGTAAATCAACCATCCGCGTTGCACCACCATCCAAGGCTTCGCGCGCCCACAATTGGATAGCGCGTGTCAAATTTACGTAACAAGAGCCAATTTTTAGCGTGCCGTACAAGCGGCGTTAATTAACGCTGCTATGCTCGTTAAGAGAAATCGGGATTGAAAAAACCTCGCGAAATATTCATCGTATTGTTTTGCAAAGCCAATATGATAGAACGTTCGGACGGTAAGAATCAGATTTTAGCTGACTCTACGACTCTAGGGTCGTGCCTTTTACAACTTCTCACCGACCTTTCTCGTTTCCAGGGAAACGAGAAATATAGAGAAATCAGGAGGACCAGCCACAACCCACTGTCGAAAACTTTCCATTCCACAGAAATGCCACCGCGTAAACTTCCTTCCGCGTTCTTCATCCACTCTACTGACGTTAGCTATGGATATATCCATTCACCACCACAACAGTCACATCTCCGTTACAAGATGAAAATCTTTCAGCTTTCGTTTCGAACGAAATGTTCTCGTTGCCCCGTCTCCTCTTTGCTGTTTACGAAGAAGCAGCAAACTCGACCACGCGCCCTGCTACTTTATCGCGCGGATTTCAATTGTCCTCCGCGCGGAACAAAACTTTCTGGCTGCCTTCGCACCATTAGCATTTCGTGGAAAACTGATGCGTGGCATCGGTCGATTGTTTGCTCAGCTGTTGCAGCCGAAAGCACGTGGCGCAAGTTCCAAGTTATACTTTCCTTGAACGTAAACTCGTATCGCGGTGGCGTTACTACAGAGTACTACTGTGGAAAATGTATATTGTAGAAACGCGTAAACGGTCCGACACGAAGAGGATGAAGAAGTCGAGAATGGAGGAATGGAGAAGAAAGGACGCGATCGAGGCGTTTCCCTGGATGGAGGCGTTAGCTACAGTCGACGTTTGCGTCGACGTCGCAGTGATTTCTGATTCGTTCTACTGTTATACTTCGCTGGAGTTGGGAGCTGCTCATTTTCCGCCATAAAACTATCGCCATAAGACCCACTGGCCGTGAAAAAACTGGAATAGAAAACTATTTCACTCGCGGATGCTGACCGCGAGAGTAAAAGGCTCGCTGCGTTTAGCCGAACATCGAGCCGCTTAAAGCTGCTACTCGGGTACGAGATCCCGCCTAGATTTTCTGCCGACTCGTTGCAGTTCAGACAGAATTCTGTCTATTTCAAGATTCAGGCTAATCGCTAATCGCCGAAAACACGTAGGAAAGGCAGAAGCTCGAATGCACGAGATACGATTGTTCGGCTGCAGGACGAGCGTAGCAATTGCTTAAAAGCTTCCAATTGTTTACGAACAGAAACGCTGATAGCCAGGGAGTTTATGGGATTCGAATCCCAACAGGTGGCGGTGGCGAAACGTGGAAGGTCGCGCGACCCCTTTCAGAAAAATCACTCCGCTTCGCATTGGACTTTCAAATCGCTGGACACACCGGATAACGCTATATTCCATCCTGCTGCCGTATAACTTACCGCCGCGTAGTAGTTTTCACCGCTCCTAGTACCGCAAATTTCCGCTTCACCGACCAGCCGGATATTTTCTCGAGTCACAGTGGAAGAAAGCGGACCGAGTACCCCAAGACTGTTCGTTAGCTGATTAACCAAAAGCGGTGAACGGGAAAGATGTCGTTCTTCTAAAAATTCTTTTTCGCTAAATGGGATCGCGCAGCGTCGGGAACAATGGAAAAACTTTGCTCCGTTTACCAGCTCGCCTTTGTCCTGTCGCCCTTCTTCAAAGGGAATGTGTGAATGACTTACAATTAGAGTGCGAAATTCATGCACAGATGTAGAGAAAACTTCGGAAGACGACGATGGCGGATTCGCCGCACCGCGTCGTTTGTCAAGTTCACTTCTGTTCGATCTACAATTCAATCTCTGTCAATCTGTATTGAAGGAATATGTAGAGTGTTTAGAGTAGGTGAGTATTCGTGGATCGGAAGACAAGTCGCGGTGCTTCTTACACCGGAAAACTGTCTTCGGATACGAAGCTATTCTATTAGGAATGGAAACGAGCAACTGTGCGATCCGTGAAAACAGGGGCATTGGAGTTTCAGAATGAACGTATACCGCGGAAACGTGCGCACTAATCGATCGCATTAACGGCTCACATACGCAGGAAACGTTTAATTGCTATTCCCGCCTGTTTTACCTGACGCTGCAGAACCTTGCACATTTCCACAGAAACCTAAGCCAGCCACCCGCTACCAATCTATTCTCATCGAATTTCTATGTTATACCGCAAGTCCCGTGTATCGGGGGTATCGCCACCTAACCGGACAACACATTTCCCTTGGACATCGCCGCGTCATTCAGCTTCCAAATCTTCTGTCGGACCCGGCAAGTTCGGGGGAAACGTACGCTGAGACGAGCAGCCGAGCGAGAAATAACTTGGGCCGAATCGAACAGGCAAACGTGGCTACAGTATGAATGTTTTCTGAGAACACATGGGTTGGGAGTCACGGACTGCTCTTTTTGCTAAGCGGAAAGGGCGGCTTTTCCTTAAAACGAACCTCCCGGGTCCCCGGGAAAATGCGGAAGCATTCGGGATCCATGGCAGCGAAGTATCGCTGGAGGACCGCGAACGAAATGTTTGCCGAGTCAACGGAAAGTGTTTTCCCGCCTTGATCGTTTCCCCCCCGTATTTTTCTATCGATGAGAAATATTCCAGCTCGATTCGAGGTGGTTAATGTTTAAACGGACCTCGATAAACAACGTGGGATTTTCCTCTTGGAAGACGAACGAACGGACAACCTGCTGAACAAGAGAAACCGAGAACAAGAAGAACGCGTGAGTGCCGCGATGTATCGAAGCTGAGAGCGGCAAATATGTTGAAGCAATACAAGCTTATCGGTCGTGAAAACGAGTCGATATTCCCGTGATTTAAAATGCAATTTGCATCGGCGCCATTTGGCCATGAATAACAGATATGCGCCGCGAATGCAGCCAAATTTTCTGCCGTTGCCCACTTTCACGACTGCCGCCAGGTAAACGAAGAAAAAGTGTAGAAGGGCCGCTTTCTCGGAATAAAAAAGGGAGGCGAGTGAGGGGAAAGATTTGCTTCGGCTAATTGCATGAGATATGCGATTGTTTCATGCATATTCAGCGAGTCCTCCAAGTGGGAATAGCTGATCACTATTCTTTCCAGCTATATGTACTTTTCCTCCCTACCTTCCCTATCTCGCCGCTTCCTCCGCAAGGCCTTTCATTTCCCTTTGCTTTCTTTTTTCACGGAAAATCAACGCGCCTCCTCCTCGAATCTCCTCGAACGAATAAGTCGATCCCAAGCCGCGAAGTACGCCCTCGATATTAATTAAGTCTTGCACCCCCTGTACTGGCCGCATCTGCGACCACTCGCGACCCCGCCAACCATTCTATCCTTGCAGATATTCCCGAAATTCATCGTATTTATCGATTTCTGTCATCGACAGATAAACATACATAATATCTAGGGGGGGAAAACTCTGTACGGGAAAGCAGCGTTGCTCTCATTTTCTTGAAAGCACGTGCAAGACTGGCCAACCAAGGATACAGCATCTCACATCCGTCGAACCACATGCATCGATCGAGGGGGTTGCGATCGGTTCCCCGTCCACTATCGACTCAATGAGTCAATTTTGATCGCGATCGATAAATTAAATCGCAGTTAAAAGGCGGCTCAACAAGTCCTGCGAACTGTTAACGATTTATCCGCATACATATGTATACATGTACATTCTAGGGTCTAAAAATTGTGCGCGTCACGATAACGAACATGTTTCTGAGATCATCTGGCCAGGAAAGATTTGCGTTCCCACTTGGAACGCCAACAGTTCGGACTCCAAAATATTCTGATAGAAAAATACTGTTTTCAATGAAACTTACCGCCAAGCAGCATGTGTACGAACAGCGAAAGAAATCTGTATCGGCGCACTTTCGTCATGACTTCTGATTCTTCTACATGAAGTTTTCTTTCCAACGGATGTACTTTCGAACGTCCAGTCCCCTGCAATTCGTTCGTTCCCTTAGATGTGTTTCAAAGGTAAACACAAACCCGCGAATTAGAAAAAATTCCTTCGACCGAGATTAAATAAACGCTAATAATCGTGCGGTGCTCTTTTCACGAGTCGAAAAGAAATATTAGGTTCCAATGACGGGGAACAAACGGAGTACAAACGGAGAACAAACGGAGAACGTGATAGAGCAGCGAGTCGAAAACGTTCGAACGAAAAGGTCGTTCACCAGACAAAGACGAATAGAAGTTGCGCGGACCAAGTCTCGGCTTCGACTGGCGCGCACCAACGTATCTGACCCCTCTGATAACCGGCCAGCCCCCTCTGGTTCAACCCCTCTTCCAACTCCGTCTCTCAGCCGCGCCAGTCGACTCTTTCGTTGCATCCTACATATGAACATGCACATATTGTAGTCCACCATGGGGCAGCAAACCTAACATAAACCCCACACCCCGGTACTATTGTAACGCGTGCTAATTTGCGACTTGCCGCGAGTAACGAGCAGACAGCACCGCACAGTGACGAATAACTCGCCCAATCCCAGGAACCACGTGCCATCTTTGCGAGCACATTACCGGAACAGCGGCAGAATTTAGGACGTCGCGACAAATCCAGCAACCACCCCTACAATCTACGATAAGTTTACGTACATCCCTTTCTTTGCGGTCCTTGATCCAGATGCACTTATACACGAGTTATTTCACTGGAGAGAATTGATTGCGAAGTCGTTCGAGCAAGACATTCATACGCGAAAGCAGTGCGACGGAAATTTCGAAATTCAGCCGGTTTCGTGATCTACATACTTTAATCCTTGCTCCCTCTTCATCGAAATTAGCTTCGTATATCGATGAATCATCAATATCCAGACAAAAAAATATGTTCTGTCGAAAGTAATTGTGGGGATGAAGAAAAATGTATTTTTCTTTTGCTTAAGAAATTATTCAAATATAATCAACTATCTACATTTTCTTAGTAAGTACGAAAATTCTCACCGGAAATGTGTTGAGAATTAAGTAAAATAATGGATCAGATTTCTCCCCCCCCCCCCCCCCCCGCGACATAGTTATTCACTCCCTCTCTCTCTTTCTACCCCTCTCAGCCATTCTGCCAGTTATGTACCTTTTACAAATCATCGTTAACTTTTATCTTTTTATTGAATAAAACACAGAATAGTTTAAAAATAATTGTTTCTTTATAGTAACCGAATTTAGGACGCAACTTGAATGTTTTACCGGATCTAAGTAAACCGGATCGAGGTATATCCCGTAGGTAGAACCACGTGTTAACCAGTCGAAAAGAAAGAGACGAAATTTCCGTTACGAAGAGTCTACGCTTTGTAGTTACGTCGGAAGTAGAGGTTTGTACGTACTTGAAAATCAGCCTAAGATATTAAAGTGACCAAGTTTTCCGTGTAAACCGGACGTTAGCGCTTCCCGTGAGTTGCGCAACAGTCGCGAGGTTAACAGCATTGCAACTTTTGGCGCCAATTGAGTGCGAGGCGCTATATATTACAATTCCAAAACAATTACCTTAGAAAATAAGTACGTATATGAATGACGATATTAAAATCGTTCATTTGTTCATACGTGACAGTCATAAAAACAGTTTTGCGTGCATGTTTGTAATCATAACCTCGGTATATTTTTAGTGCCGCCAAAGAAAGCAACAAAACGATCAGCTCCGAATTCTGCAAAAGGTCCACGGGAACCGAAACAGATAAGAAGAAAGCACGGTGAGTCGTTATTTCGACAATATTGAAAAGCTTTTTATCCTGATATTTTTGCCGCCAAAAATGTATCAGTGAAGAGGACAATTCGTTGAAAAGTATAAAAGCTTGAGGCACATGGATATGTTCCAACGACGTGTTTCACGATCGATAATTATTACTCCCTTCGATATTGGCAGCTCGATGTGTATTTCGGGTCTTCGAATAGTTTCGTCAAGTCGTAGTAATCATTCTTCTGCTGTAGCATTAGGAATTATACGCGTCTCACGACAATCGTCGCTCGATGGACATGAGCGAACTTATTCCTCCTGAAATCGAATACAATTAAACATATTTGCATGCATTTTACAGAATTAGTTGTAAAACCAGAATTACGGCAATTTGCAACTGGCGGCGTGTTACTTGTATTTGGCCAAGGCGATGTGGGACAACTTGGCTTGGGAGAAGATGTAATAGAGAAAACACGTCCGGCAGCCATTCCTGGATATCAAGACATCGTAGCCGTAGCTGCTGGTGGCATGCATAATGTCTGTCTAAGACAATCCGGAGAGGTATTAACCTTTGGGTGCAATGACGAAGGAGCATTGGGACGAGATACCTCTAAAGAGGGTTCGGAGGCCGAACCAGGTGCTGTCCACCTACCTGGCAAAGCTATTCAGGTGACAGCTGGAGATTCCCATAGTGCTGCTTTGCTAGAAGATGGACGAGTTTTTGCATGGGGCTCTTTTAGGGTACAGTTGTTATCTTTAAATAATAACTTTGCTGTTCCACTATTTATACCAACTACAAAGCACAACTTATATATAAAATTATGATTCTTCAAGGACTCGCATGGTACTATGGGTCTAACGATGAAAGGAAACGAACAATTTCCAATAGAAATACTGCCTAATGTGAAAATAGTTAAAATAGCATCTGGTGCTGACCACTTAGTCTTACTAAATGAAAATGGACATGTGTACACATGTGGGTGTGGAGAACAAGGCCAATTAGGACGAGTAGCTGCTAGAGCAGCCAATAGGAATACGCGCCATGGTATGGGTCCATTGTTAAACCCAGGATTAGTGGAATTTAAAGTTACTAAAAAACTAGAATTTGATGACGTATGGGCTGGCACATATTGTACCTTTGCTAAAGAATATCAAAAGGGTGATATATATGTGTTTGGATTGAATAATTATTATCAAATTGGTAAGCAAAAGGGAGAAGAGGAAAAATAACTAAGAATAATGAAATGTAAGTGTAAATTTATTTATAGAGAAGTATTTCATCCATGCATAATAATTTCAGGCTTAAAGGATCCTATAACGCATTTTCACCCGCAAGTTGCAAAAACATTTAGTGGGAAAGTTTGGAGGCACATTAGTAGCGGCCAGCATCATACCATTGCCCTAGACGATTCTGGTCAAGTGTTTGTAATGGGCCGTAAAGAGTACGGCCGTCTTGGACTTGGATCTAATTGTACCGATGCAAAAGAGTTAACACCAGTTCCTAAATTAAGTTCCTTTAAGTGTATCGACGTTGCAGCAGGTAGTGCCCAGTGTTTTGCTGTTACTGAAAAAGGTAGCTATCTAACGTTTCGGGATTGACCCCCCCCCCGCTTAATACTAATATCATTGTAAACGTGGTATTTTTACATCTTCGTACAGGAGACCTATATTCATGGGGTATGGGTTCAAGTGGTCAGCTAGGTACAGGACACGAAGAAGACGTTGAGGAGCCTACGACAGTCAAAGGAAAGCAACTAGAGGGAAAAATAGTAATACGAGTTGCAGGTGGAGGGCAACATACGTTAGCGTTAGCAACAACTTCTCCATTAAAAGAAAAAACTGCTGGTTAACGGCAAACGACTCACTAAATTTAAAATGTTTCGCGTATGTGATAGAAATTTGGACAATGAAAAAAGTCAAATGATTTGATTCTTCTTACATAGAAATTACGTGTAAGAAGAAAGAGTAACTAAAAATGTTATTACGAAATATATCGCAAGCCCGGCATGAACGCGATACTTAAATCTGTACATAATTCTTCGTGCTATCAAAAATCACATCATTATGCTTAATGATTCATAATTAATATATGGACTGACTTTTTGATTGCATTGTTATTTTTTCTACTTATGATCGTGTATTACAATGAAATAAACACTTTTCTACTTGAGAGTTATATCCCGTTAAAAATTATTGTTAAGAGGCAAAGTTACACCGACAAACAAGATGCAGGAGTAGATGAATCACCTTATGGACTTTCGTGGGCCAATATTTACCGAAGTAGTGTTGGGGACAGGAGTCATGTATAGCTTTCGTAGCTTTCTTACTTACTTTCATTATGAAACGTATAGTTACAATCAGAGAGAAAATCATATAGCTACATTTTTCTGCTTCTTAGCATAATAAATTATCTAAGACAGCTTGGGAATTAATTTGCTCCGCTGCACCCCCTTTTATACACGACTATCCAGTTGCCAGTAATTTCTACTTAAATTGCGTTCTTTATTATTTCTTTCCCTTTCATTTGACACCTCATAGATAAAAAAACAGCCATCAGAAGCCGAGATATCAAATGTATAATTATGTAAATCGCTTTTTACAATATGTTGGTAACGATGTCAGTGACATGGAAATGGTACGTGGGCTCTAGAACCCCACAGCTACGTAAAAAGCACGTGGCGCCATCTCGCGTTTGCGGCTTTTTGAGCAGCTTTCTGCACCCCGAAAACCAATTTTCTAGATTACATCGTTAATTTAAAAAATAGCATTTTTCTCAACTTACTGTGGGTATCTTGGACCCGGCCTGGTCTTTAATTGAAGCTGGAGACCTCACCTTTAGTTTGCAATAGGTTTCATAAATATGGCATTTTTAGTTTAAACGTTATTATGAATTAAATAATCGACGAAAATACACTCCGGGCCATCGTAATTATCTCGGCTCATGCTGGTTGTTTATTAATCTATGAGGTGTCAAATGAAAGGGAAAGGAATAAGCTATTCACCTGTAATAGTCTTGTTGCTCTAACTTTATCCACTTGCCCGTAATAATTAGTTTAACTATTTAATTGTTCATAAGAAACCAACGACGCGTGAAATACTTTTGACAAGCGTCTTAACAAAGCTTTTTACATCTCTGAATATTCAATATTCTGGTTTAACGCCCTCGCCCCATTTTTTTCTCTAAAGATCCCTTCATAATTTTTCTCTCTCCTGTTATATAATCAGTACTACATTTTTGGGTGTGTTTAGTTTTCGCAGGCAAAGAGTAAGGAGTAAGAGTAAGGTGACACTTCTCATTGTGCAAAAAATCAAGAAAGAAGATAAATGAACTTTTGCCACATGCTTTAGTTATCCTTTAGTTATAATAAATTCGTTTATAATAAATATAGTTTCTAACTATCAGCGCACGAATTCAATTTAGAACAATTGTGTAATTAACAGTTATGTATATCTATTACATAGATTACATTTAAATCTATTACAAATTACACATTATTTTATAGTCAGTTTATTCGTTAGATCTTACATTAACTTTAATTTACATATGGACAAGTGACACCATTGCTTTCATTTATATTTATAAGCTTCTGCATACAAAGTACGTAACTTTTTGTATAAGTTCTATCTGTAAGATATATAGTAAATTAACTTTAAAGAATAGTTTATAAGTATTAGATTATTCATATTTATGGTAATATTTAAATTACATAAATGATAGTTTAGAATTAATACGAAATTTAGTTCTGCGATGTATTGTAAACAAATATAAAAGAATAGTTCATAAGTATAAGCTCGTAAATTTTAATTACAACCTTTTTGTAACTTTTGTAACTTTAACTAAATAAATTTTCGATGAAAAGAATCCTACTGCCCATCTTATTTTCATATCTTACCAATCCTTGAAAGAACCTAATTCCGATTCCTTAAACAAGTACTGCCGCGCGGGAACATTAACTGTAAAGTTCCCAGGCGGAGAAATTGTAAAAATATACCTGAATATTATTAACTTTTTCGTTAATTATCTATTAATTAACACAACGCCTTGACTGGAGCCCCTGAGATTTTGTGCTCGGAAATTCCTGGAACGAGACGTCATATCCAAGAATTGCCGGGAGCGGATTGTTAAGGGATTGTTAAGGGATATACAGAGGAAAAAGAAAGAAGGGACGACCAAAAAGCAGCATAAGAGACGGAGAGGTTTATTTGAAAAGGAGTGTAATGAGGGCAGGATGGTCATTCTAAAATAGGAACAGATCGTTTCTCGAATCGAAACTTTTAATTTAAGACGCAGCTGATTAAAATGGGCCACGTGGAACGCGAGATAATTGACGTTGTATAAAGCAATGTGAGAATTGCACCGTACCTATAGCCGATGGTCATTCTAACAGGGAAGCAAATTGTTCCTTGAACCGAAAGCTTCAATTCGAGATATCGTTGATTGAAATCGGGCCAGCAGAAGCCGAGATAATTGAATTTGTTTAAAGAAAGTATAAGCAAATGCGATTACTGCCACTCCCTGTGGAGATACATCAATGACCAGAGGACATAAATTAAAGCTAGAAGTATAAGCTACCATATATAACCGGTGCGAACATTATTCCACGCGTGGTTTAATTGTTATAAACAATTAAACAATTAAAATTGTTATTACGGCCAAGTGCACATAGTTACAGCAACGTGGTGTTTTTTCTCGTGTAGCTGATTCCTTTCCCTTTCATTTGACACCCCATTTATTAAAAAACAACCACAAGGAGACGAGACAACAATTTTTTAAATTTTGTCGGTAACGATATGTCGAACACCGGGCACGTGGCGCCATCTCGCGTTGTCGGCATTTTTCGCACTTTTGCGCACCGCCAAAACCGAATTCCTGGATTACATCGTTAATTTAAACAATTGCGATTTTCTCGGCTTCTAGTGCATATTTTTTACCCGGACTTGTCTTAAATTAAAGCTACTAACAATAGCTATCTTCCCCCACAGTTGCAACAATATGGCATCTGCGGTTTAAAAGTTATTAACAATTGAAAATTCGGTAAAAATGCACGCAGGGTCACTGCAATTATCTCGGCTTCTGGAGGCTCTAGCTTAATGATCGAGCGCTTAAAAGAAAGGTAATGAATGCCGCTACACAGCAATAATCGAATTATAAATGTTGCTTGCGCGGTTCCGTTTTTATAAACAATTTAAATCTTCGGGTGAGAATTGCACCGTACCTATAGCCGATGGTCATTCTAACAGGGAAGCAAATGGTTCCTTGAACCGACAGCTTCAATTTGAGATATCGTTGATTAAAATCGGCCCAGCAGAAGCCGAGATAATTGAATTTGTTTAATGAAATTATAAACAAATGCGATTACTGCCACTCCCTGTGGAGATACATCAATCACCAGAGGAAATAAAATAAAGCTAGAAGTGTAAGCTACCATATGCAACTGGTACAAACATTATTCCACGCGTGGTTTAATTGTTATAAACAATTAAATAATTGAAATTGTTATTACGGCCGAGTGCATATAGTTAGAGCCACGTGGTGTTTTTTCTCGTGTAGCTTATTCCTTTCCCTTTCATTTGACACCCCATTTATTAAAAAACAACCACAAGGAGACGAGATAACAATTTTTTAAATTTTGTCGGTAACGAAATGTCGATAACCGGCATGTGGCGCCATCTCGCGTTGTCGGCATTTTTCGCACTTTTGCGCACCGCCAAAACCGAATTCCTGGATTACATCGTTAATTTAAACAATTGCGATTTTCTCGGCTTCTAGTGCATATTTTTTACCCGGACTTGTCTTAAATTAAAGCTACTAACAATAGCTATCTTCCCCCACAGTTGCAACAATATGGCATCTGCGGTTTAAAAGTTATTAACAATTGAAAATTCGGTAAAAATGCACGCAGGGTCACTGCAATTATCTCAGCTTCTGGAGGCTCTAGCTTAATGATCGAGCGCTTAAAAGAAAGGTAATGAATGCCGCTACACAGCAATAATCGAATTATAAATGTTGCTTGCGCGGTTCCGTTTTTATAAACAATTTAAATCTTCGGGTGAGAATTGCACCGTACCTATAGCCGATGGTCATTCTAACAGGGAAGCAAATGGTTCCTTGAACCGAAAGCTTCAATTTGAGATATCGTTGATTAAAATCGGCCCAGCAGAAGCCGAGATAATTGAATTTGTTTAATGAAATTATAAACAAATGCGATTACTGCCACTCCCTGTGGAGATACATCAATCACCAGAGGAAATAAAATAAAGCTAGAAGTGTAAGCTACCATATGCAACTGGTACAAACATTATTCCACGCGTGGTTTAATTGTTATAAACAATTAAATAATTGAAATTGTTATTACGGCCGAGTGCATATAGTTAGAGCCACGTGGTGTTTTTTCTCGTGTAGCTTATTCCTTTCCCTTTCATTTGACACCCCATTTATTAAAAAACAACCACAAGGAGACGAGATAATAATTTTTTAAATTTTGTCGGTAACGAAATGTCGATAACCGGGCATGTGGCGCCATCTCGCGTTGTCGGCATTTTTCGCACTTTTGCGCACCGCCAAAACCGAATTCCTGGATTACATCGTTAATTTAAACAATTGCGATTTTCTCGGCTTCTAGTGCATATTTTTTACCCGGACTTGTCTTAAATTAAAGCTACTAACAATAGCTATCTTCCCCCACAGTTGCAACAATATGGCATCTGCGGTTTAAAAGTTATTAACAATTGAAAATTCGGTAAAAATGCACGCAGGGTCACTGCAATTATCTCGGCTTCTGGAGGCTCTAGCTTAATGATCGAGCGCTTAAAAGAAAGGTAATGAATGCCGCTACACAGCAATAATCGAATTATAAATGTTGCTTGCGCGGTTCCGTTTTTATAAACAATTTAAATCTTCGGGTGAGAATTGCACCGTACCTATAGCCGATGGTCATTCTAACAGGGAAGCAAATGGTTCCTTGAACCGAAAGCTTCAATTTGAGATATCGTTGATTAAAATCGGCCCAGCAGAAGCCGAGATAATTGAATTTGTTTAATGAAATTATAAACAAATGCCATTACTGCCACTCCCTGTGGAGATACATCAATCACCAGAGGAAATAAATTAAAGCTAGAAGTATAAGCTACCATATATAACCGGTGCGAACATTATTCCACGCGTGGTTTAATTGTTATAAACAATTAAACAATTAAAATTGTTATTACGGCCAAGTGCACATAGTTACAGCAACGTGGTGTTTTTTCTCGTGTAGCTGATTCCTTTCCCTTTCATTTGACACCCCATTTATTAAAAAACAACCACAAGGAGACGAGACAACAATTTTTTAAATTTTGTCGGTAACGATATGTCGAACACCGGGCACGTGGCGCCATCTCGCGTTGTCGGCATTTTTCGCACTTTTGCGCACCGCCAAAACCGAATTCCTGGATTACATCGTTAATTTAAACAATTGCGATTTTCTCGGCTTCTAGTGCATATTTTTTACCCGGACTTGTCTTAAATTAAAGCTACTAACCATAGCTATCTTCCCCCACAGTTGCAACAATATGGCATCTGCGGTTTAAGAGTTATTAACAATTGAAAATTCGGTAAAAATGCACGCAGGGTCACTGCAATTATCTCGGCTTCTGGAGGCTCTAGCTTAATGATCGAGCGCTTAAAAGAAAGGTAATGAATGCCGCTACACAGCAATAATCGAATTATAAATATTGCTTGCGCGGTTCCGTTTTTATAAACAATTTAAATCTTCGGGTGAGAATTGCACCGTACCTATAGCCGATGGTCATTCTAACAGGGAAGCAAATGGTTCCTTGAACCGAAAGCTTCAATTTGAGATATCGTTGATTAAAATCGGCCCAGCAGAAGCCGAGATAATTGAATTTGTTTAATGAAATTATAAACAAATGCCATTACTGCCACTCCCTGTGGAGATACATCAATCACCAGAGGAAATAAATTAAAGCTAGAAGTGTAAGCTACCATATGCAACTGGTACAAACATTATTCCACGCGTGGTTTAATTGTTATAAACAATTAAATAATTGAAATTGTTATTACGGCCGAGTGCATATAGTTAGAGCCACGTGGTGTTTTTTCTCGTGTAGCTTATTCCTTTCCCTTTCATTTGACACCCCATTTATTAAAAAACAACCACCAGGAGACGAGATAATTGCAGTGACCCAGAGTGCATTTTCACCGAATATTCAATTGTTAATAACTTTTAAACCGGAAATGCCATATTATTGCAACTCTGGGGGAATATAGCTATTCTAAGTAGCTTTAATTTAAGACAAGTCCGGGTAAAAAATATGCACTAGAAGCCGAGAAAATCGCAATTGTTTAAATTAACGATGTAATCCAGGAATTCGGTTTTGGCGGTGCGCAAAAGTGCGAAAAATGCAGACAACGCGAGATGGCGCCACGTGCCCGGTTATCGACATTTCGTTACCGACAAAATTTAAAAAATTGTTATCTCGTCTCCTTGTGGTTGTTTTTTAATAAATGGGGTGTCAAATGAAAGGGAAAGGAATCAGCTACACGAGAAAAAACACCACGTTGCTGTAACTATGTGCACTTGGCCGTAATAACCATTTTAATTGTTTAATTGTTTATAACAATTAAACCACGCGTGGAATAATGTTCGCACCGGTTATATATGGTAGCTTATACTTCTAGCTTTAATTTATGTCCTCTGGTCATTGATGTATCTCCACAGGGAGTGGCAGTAATCGCATTTGTTTATACTTTCTTTAAACAACTTCAATTATCTCGGCTTCTGCTGGGCCGATTTTAATCAACGATATCTCAAATTGAAGCTTTCGGTTCAAGGAACCATTTGCTTCCCTGTTAGAATGACCATCGGCTATAGGTACGGTGCAATTTTCACCCGAAGATTTAAATTGTTTATAAAAACGGAACCGCGCAAGCAACATTTATAATTCGATTATTGCCGTGTAGCGGCATTCTTTACCTTCGTTTTAAGCACTGGATCATTAATCTAGCGCCTCCAGAAACCGAGATAATTGCAGTGACCCTGAGTGCATTTTTACCGAATTTTCAATTGTTAATAACTTTTAAACCGCAGATGCCATATTGTTGCAACTGTGGGGGAAGATAGCTATTGTTAGTAGCTTTAATTTAAGACAAGTCCGGGTAAAAAATATGCACTAGAAGCCGAGAAAATGGCAATTGTTTAAATTAACGATGTAATCCAGGAATTCGGTTTTGACGGAGCGCAAAACTGCGAAAAATGCCGACAACGCGAGATGGCGCCACGTGCCCGGTGTTCGACATATCGTTACCGACAAAATTTAAAAAATTGTTGTCTCGTCTCCTTGTGGTTGTTTTTTAATAAATGGGGTGTCAAATGAAAGGGAAAGGAATCAGCTACACGAGAAAAAACACCACGTTGCTGTAACTATGTGCACTTGGCCGTAATAACAATTTTAATTGTTTAATTGTTTATAACAATTAAACCACGCGTGGAATAATGTTCGCACCGGTTATATATGGTAGCTTATACTTCTAGCTTTAATTTATGTCCCCTGACCGTTAATGTAACTCGCCGGCAAATCGAAGGAATCGCATTTGTTTATAATTTCTTTATACTTGTAGAGCCCTCGTACTATTTCCATGTCACTGACAACGTTACCGACAATTGTAATTGTGACAGAATTAGTATGGGGTTGTCGGATCCCCGGGATTTCGGGCCGAAGAAATATGTTGGCTGATTTGTGTATATCTATATCTTCGTCGGTGTTACAATAGGCCTACAATCTTTGTTATTGTGTTCGCCATTTGAAATATTAAATTATTTTCACTACAATGCAAAATCCAATACAGCAAATTTTTTATTAGAATTTATTTTAGTGTTTTGTGAAAACCACAGAAATAACGTAACGGCTCTAAGAATACAATCAACATGGCATTAAATAGACTAAAGAAGAAATAGTATTAAATGCATAAAGATAAAATTTCTATGAATGTTTGTCTCGGCAACGTATACCATCATTTTCATTAATTCACTTTTGGTTGTTCCATCATTTTGCCTTCCTGTAGAGATATTTGTTGAAGCTTCTTTCCAATTCGCTCTTGCACATCTAGGTATTTGGCAATACAGCGATCAAGGCATACAGATTCTCCTTTACTTAATTCGGATGTTGCATATTTTGGAGGAATACATTTTCTGTGACAAGCTGCGGTCATACGATGAAACATGTCTGTCATCATTTCTATTTCTATATCTTGTACTAACTTCAATTGTTCGTCATTAAACTGAGGTAACCCAGCCATTTTGACATGAATCGTTTATATTTTATAATATTTTGAGCACTCAAATTGTTCAATTATCAGTATTATGATTTTGCATACTTCGCTTTATTTTCATACTTTCTATTCTTTTTTGGTATACATTTCTTCTCGCAACTATAAATGTATATATACCTACACCAGTTGCTATAGACCTGTGGAAGGAATTTCTATTGAAATGATAGTTCCCGTACTGTACGAGCCAAGTTTGATAGAGAACAATAACAAGAATATGTTTCAGCAAGAAGAAAGGTCACTGAGCTGTCTATAAAAGGCCTTATCCGCATATTCTACAAATGATTAACCATCACAAAAAGGTTTGTTACAAGAGATTAGCGATTGCAATGCCTTAAATTTACATACCTACCATCCAATCGCTATCTTCGTTATATTTTGCAAAGCCATACTTTTGCTGTTCTTTATCGTTACAAAATATCCTTACATTAAAAATGAATTACTTATATACCTGAACGTTCGGTCATACAACGATACGACCACTCAATCATGCAATACGCAACCATGCGACCATGTGACTACTTCATCGTATGTATATCTTTAGCGATAGTTAGAGTGCCGACTCTCCGGATTTCGTTGTCCCGGGGCAAGTGCTGCCCCAAGCAGCTACTTCTATTAAAAGTAGAGATTTACTAGTGTTACGCTATCGCGTTAACGGGGCTTAAGGTCTAGTAACATCGAACCTGCGATCGACTAGGAAATCGTAACTATCGATAACGATAATTATTTAGGAGCGAAATACGAAGTTAGATGAACATACGCGATACTCCGATCAATACATTGTATAATTATTGTACGCGTATTCCTACGATGCGCTGTAAGATTCTTTCACCTTCACGTATTTTCTCGGGTTTTTTCCACGATTCTCTATTTACCGTTACCCCGCGTCTTCCACGCGCTTTTGTGGGTTTTTCCCATTTCTCCCTTACGCGCGCACCCCTACGCCTTTACCGGAAAGCGAAACGTTACCACCTCCACGCGTCCAAGGACGATCCAAGGCCCAGCAAGACTCAACCCCATTGGCCGCTACCTGAGGAGAGGGAGGAATCAAGGACTCAGGAAGAAGAACCAGAACCGAAATGGAAAGCAGTAGAAGACACATTCATCAGAACTTGTTTATTCCTGGAACAAGCAGTATCTTTAACGCTAAAGTATAGAATAAATAGTCATTCTTTCTCAACGATAAAACTTGTGTTTGATTATTCCGCGCTTCTCCACAAGCAGAGCGGTTCAGCGCTCCACGGGCAACCGAACCTACACAAAGTCCCCATATCCCACCAATCGGGACGCAACACTAGAAATCAGGAAAATTGTCTAGAAATGCTCGATTAAATGTACGTTAATTGATGTTCCCTTTATTCAACAACAAAGAACGAAGAAGAAAAACTATAAAGCAAACACAAAATACTTTATCTTTGTAAAGCTACAGATTATTGAGAATGAGGCATTTTTCACGTGGATAAAAGCTAGTAAATTTAAATTTCTCGAAGTTTGCAGTAGATTGAATTAACCCAATATGTGTTCAAGTACGAGTTAGGATCACGAAGCAGTGGAATCGACGATATTAAAGCGGTGGTTGTAAAGGTAATTGTTGAGTTCAATTGCAAAAGTTAACAAGTGCAGACTATTTTACAATAGTTTCCTTCACCCTTTTTTTAATAATAAAGGATGTTCGTATCACGAACAAAACTTATTTTGTTTGCTATTAAAGGAGAGAATATTTATTTATATTTTATTGTTATGACAAATACTTGTCAGAGGAAACATAATTGTATATAATCATCTACGGAACTTGATATTTTCCAACTCTGTGAAAAATGTCAAAACAAAACTTTTTTACGGATAATATGGACATCACGTGGAAAACGTTTGTTCGGGAAACTTGCGATGTTTCTGCAACGCCAGTAGAAAATAAAGTTCATTGCATAGCTTTTCAAGGGAACTCAGCGAAAGAGGCCTACGAAGAAATTATAAACGAAAAGAGTGAGTCGAACTTACAATCGGAATGTAAATATTGCGAAGTGAGTACAGTAGTTAATCGAAATCCGCTAACAAAACCGATATCTACAACAGAAAACTCGAAAAGCAAACAGATTTCTAAAAGAAAAGTAACAGTTAATGCTATATTAAATGCAGTGGAACAGAAGGATTTGAAATTCTTATCCAGACACGTGACTCAAGAAAATGTTAACTCGACAGATGATTATGGTTGGACTCCTTTAATGTTAGCTGCATATTGTGGCCACTTGGATGTCACAACATTTTTGTTAGATCTTGGGGCCAATAGGAAAGCAAGAGAGAAGTCAGGCCTTACAGCGGCACAGTTGGCCTTAAAAAGGAATTATTTAAAAATAGTTGTTTTGCTAAAGAAGAGATCGGAGCTTGCAACAAACAAAGCTCTATTAGATGGAGATTCAAAGTTGTCAGAAGGAGATGTTGATAATAGATTGCAACCAACAATGAAATCAGAATTGATAAAACCATTAAAAGAAAGTGAAAGTGTAAAGGAACTTATCGACAATGATACAGGATTTTACTGTGAAATTTGCGATGCTACTTTTCATCAGACAACTTGGAAGAAACACGAAACATCCACTCTACATATTTTCAACACTAAACCCAAACTTCCTAATACAATGTATGGAATATCGAAACAAAATAAAGGTTACCAAATGCTTCTAAATCATGGATGGGATGAAGAAAGCGGCCTTGGTCCTTCAGGAAAAGGAATGAAATATCCTATTAAAACCTATCTAAAATCTGATAGAAAAGGATTAGGGCAGACAAATGGAAAGGAATACAGAGTGACACACTTCAAATCAGGAGACAGTACAGCAATTGTTGACCCTAAAATATGTAAACAAACATGTTTCAAGAAAAAAGATAGAGAAAAATTGCTTAATAGGGAAGCTAGAAGAGATAGGGCATTACGTATGGCATTATCGTGAGAAGATATCTCTAAATTTTCTAAATTATTAAAAATTCATAATGCTTCCAAGACTGAATACAAAGTAATTTTTTTTTGTAATTTCGTTTAAATATGTGTATAATGTATGTTTGTGCGACATTTAATTTATTAATCTTTAAAATCGTGTGCTACTTTAGGTTTAATTCTTTTACAGGCAAAGTATCGTTTGAGCAATTTACTGTCATTTCTGTTACAGATGAAACTTGATGAGCAAAAGGCTCTCAAGCACATACAACAGGTAGAAGAAGCAGCCGGCGAAATTCTTACTGAACGGCAAGAAATTGTTGCCTTGGATAAAAGAAGAAACGATGACAGAGTTAGTCTGAGGGCATTGCAAAAAAAGCACTGCAAGAATGCTTGGGTAACTATTGGACATTTGTTACTTAAAATGCCATCTAAAACTGTAGAAGAATTACTTGTTAAAGGTAAATTTATAATTTTTCTGTTTTCGCATATTTCTTAATTTTATTTTATTTTTGTTTGCATTACAGATCAGCGAGAATGTGATGCTGAAATTAATAAAATACGAAGTAATTTGAAAATTAAGGTAAACGAATTACGGGACCTAGAGCTTAGCCCAGCTGTTCCAGGTCTAATGTTACAACCCATGTCTCATCAAGAAATTTCAGCAATAAAGCAATCTCTGGGTCAAAATCATTAAATATACACATTAAGTATTATACTGATGTCACAATACAAATATTTAAAAAAATGTGAACAATACAGGCTGTGAAAACATGAAGACTAACATATTGGCAACAACAGTGGCGATAATAAGAAATGGTAATGATAAATAGGAGGGTGGATGTATTTAATATTATTAAACTAACTTTGCAAGGATAGAAGAGTTGAAAATCGTTAGATTATTTAGGGGTAGAAAGCTATAAATTCGTAGAATGGTCATTTGCTTTCTTGGTATACCAAGTAGGTAAGAATGCATACGTTGATTCTGGATCGGGTTTCATATTTTGAACCTGGATCCTGTTTGTTCTAGGGCAATATGTAAATTTATACAAACATTTGTCATGCTCTGCACAAACAATTTCTTTTATGTGTACTAAAAATTTGCTTGCAAAATTTTGACACCGTTCTTCAGAGCTCTATAATAAAAAACAGGGCATGGCTTAAGGTATGTATGATTGCAAGTGGGGAAATTGTTTGAATCATATCTACAATTACTGATTACCTTTATCCTGTGGTATTCGTTGAGCTTAACTTTTTTTATTTCCCTAACTATGCCATTGTAATCTTTACAGCCACATATAATTTCTTGTATTCCTACCAGGTAACACTGACACCACCAACGCAATATTTTTATAAACGTCTTTACTTTTCCATGTTTGAATTCTTTCGCATGAATAGTCTTTAATTCTACAAATGTTAATTTCTTCCCAGCTACTGTATCTTTGATATTTTCGTGAGAAATAACTCCATCTATTTCAGCAGTATAAAGTAAAATTGTGCTATCAAATTGTGCTTTAAAGACACAACAGAATTCCCCATTTTCGTTTAGCAGTGTGTCTATGTTCGGATCGCTATTTGCCACATCTAGATACAAGTATAGTCATGTAATATTTTTGTTTTAATAAATTCCTTGTAATCGGTTCTACCTGATAACATATGTTGTTCAAATTTGTAGCCCCACGAAGTAGAAGCTCTTGCATAATCACTTTGGTTCAACTTGTTTATGATTCTCTGCGGTGTATCAAAACTACATAAATATATTGTCCCCTTAAATTTAGAAGCGCAGATAATCCAGCCTTCGGATCTCTCAAATGGTGTAAGAAACAGTTGTTTCAATACACCTCTACTACAAACCACTTCTGGTTGCAACCTAATGGATAAAATGTATTACGAATTTTATATGTATTTTGCACCTATAAATGTGAAAGCAATAATTATCTTAGGCTCCCTGTCTGCTGTGTTACCTGATAACAGGGAATTTCAAGTAATTATTAATTATTCAGAATCATCAAATACTCCTCCAACTTACCACTGTCTTGAATTATCTGCATCTTCTACTTTAAGGAGATCAAAATGATTGGACATCCATCTCAATATGTAATCAAGCTTACAGTTATTTTGACACTCCACAATAGCCTCACCTCGATTAAGATTGATATTAACATTTGTAATATCTGGTGGTTCCTTGTAGTACTTCAATTGTGATAAGTCATTACAGTAGCGTCTGTCACAATCAATACTGTAACTGCCTATTACTTCTAAATTCGATATTTCACTGACATTTCCGACTACATCTTTTACTTCGAAATACATTGCAAAATCGAAGTTCCTTCACCTTGGCTTGGCTTTGTCACTGACGATAGCCAATTACGACAATGCGTGTGATAGCAGAAGGGGTCGAACAGAATAAGAACGCAATACATATACTGTTACGCTATCGCGGTACGCAGGCCTTAATATCTAGTGATATCGAATCAACGATCGACAATATAACTATAACAATCGATAGCGATAATAAATTAGGAGCGAAATTCGAAGCCGGATGAGCATACGCGCGATAAATAAAGCTGTACATTATTCAAGTACCAGCCGTAGGTTCTCGAACAATAGGAAACTCGGAGCATACGAATCTTAGAACACTTCACTTGGAAGTTTCTAAAGGTTATTTATTACGGAGCATAAAGAATTGGCTAAAGTCTATTGAAACACGTACGACCTCCGGAGGTTGTCAGACCCCACGATATCCTGTTCTGGCCGCCACATGTTCTACCGTTGAACAAAAGGACATTCCAAGAGCCACTTGACTCTTCAGCGTGCTTTCTCCGACCCTCGCGCGTTTTTCCTTAGCTTTCCCGCGTTTTCCCCAAATACGCGCGTACCCTGACGCCCTTACCGAGAAGCGTAGCACTGTCACCTCCACGCGCCCAAGGACGAATAGCAACCCAACAAGAACCAACCCCATTGGACGAGGACGATTTCGAAGGAGGACCAAGGAACCCAGGAAGAGGAAACAGAGCTGTAATGGAAAGAAGCAGAAGCCCCGCACATTAGAAGATTAAATCGAGTCGTGAAAGGAAGATCAATCTAAGCATTTGAACAGAGATCAACTTAGCCTTGAACAGAGCTACTGTGCGAATTACTTGTACAAATAAATACTATCTCTTGGAATAAAACAGTGAATCTTTACAAAAGTCTTTATAAAAGTTAGTGTTCTTTGAATATTCCGCGCCTTTCCACAAGCAGAGCGGTTCAGCGCTCCACGGGCAACCGAACCAACTCCAAGTCCCCATATCCCACCAATCGCGGCGCAACAATGGTAAACATGAAGTTATTTTGCAAATCTAGGGACATATTTTTCGATGTGGACGTGCATGTTCAAAGATCGAATTATTAATTTTGCCTTTGTTATTAATTTTGGTGGACATGAACAAACTTATCCGTTTCAAATGTATGAATGCATTTTGTCATTCGCCTAATTTTCAATGATTTGTAAAGGTGATTACGTATTATAGAGTTAGCAAGCGGTATGGGTGCGTGGGATAGGAGCGCCACAGTATAATACACGTCTGGTTTATGCTCAAACGTAGTACTCCAGTCATTATTATACGGAAACTGATATTTGGTGCACAAAAAGAATGACAACCCGAGAAGTATTATCTATTCAATTGGGTCATTATTCCAATTTTATTGGGACCCACTGGTGGAATTTGCAGGTATTTCACAGGTTAATATGATGTACAGTTATTGCTTTCGATTAATTGTTGCTCACATATTTTTAGGAAACGAATTTCTCTTACAATCCCGATGTTCCATCTGAAATAAATCATGATGTTTTGTATAGAGAGGGTGAAAATTTCAAGGTACAAAACTATAGTACATGTATTTGGAAAACAAAAATATAAAAATGAATTCTGTCTTTCCAGAGACAAGTTACATATACCCCAAGGTTGTTACTTGTAGACTTGAAAGGTGCATTTGGATACTTGAAAGAAGAAGGTAATTTGTATAATGTTTCCGAGTCGGACGAAGCACAGGATTTTCTATGGGATGAGGAAAAGGTTGATGTTGCCAAAGAGGAGGCAGCTCCTAAGACTCCATTTGTCAAAAGTTTAGATGAACTTTCTGAAACTTCAGGATCAAGGTCCTTTGACTTTGAGAGCAATGTTAATTCATGGGTGGACTACCTGTCACCCAGATTTCATCCAAGAACGTTAAATATCGTTAGACAGTACAAGCACAGTTGTGCAACTAGTCCTTTCGATGTATTTACTTATGGAACAAATATATGGAATACGGGACAATTTTCAGAAGACTTTACCGACAAAATAAGAGCTTACATAGAAGAGTGTGATTCGCTACAGGGCTTCCAGGCACGTGACCATTTATGCCAATATAGATCACTTTGTCCTTCTCATTCCACAATATTGATAGTATCCTGAAATGTAGATAATTCTAGATGCTGTGGACGGGTTTGCTGGGCTTGGAGCATCGTGTATACAGTACTTGAAAGACGAGTATGGAAAAAGCATATTGTCATTTCCATGTATGGATAGTAAAATAATGGGTCCATCTGTGTCCAATATGATTAAAGTACTGAATACAGCGTTATGCTGGCAACACATAGGAGAACATGCTTCATTATTCAGTCCGCTCTGTTGCGGCGAAACGGCGTGGCCACAAGTTGAAGGGCCACGTACATTTGGCCATGTAACATATAATTCTGATCTGCATTATCACAGCAGTGCACTTTTGGCAACTGCTTTGGATACACTAAGCGTTCGGTACAGGCGTAAAGAATACCCGAATGTTGTTTTATCCGACTTATGCACGGACCTGAACAAACTCGGACGTAAAGCAGCCGCAACAAGTTTAACGTTGCCATTCCCAATGGCTGCGAACACTGATTTGATCGATGTTCTTGACGAATTTGAAGGAACATTATGGACTAGCATGACACCAGGATGTGACATACCGATGGATAAAAATATGCAAAGCATAGTATTGCGCGGAATTCCTGAGGATAGATTAAAACGACCGATTTCCCACGCCGTGAAGCAAATGTCGAAACCGGCATACAGATGTTCTACCGTGCATGAAATGATGACACTTTACTTAGCGTGCACTTGTCACGCTTCAGCAACATATTTATCTACTGTTTCATCTCCGCTGATAACAAGTCCTCCGTATCCAAAAATATTCAACAACAACATTACCGAAACAGGCGACGTGATCGGGTGGCCTGCAGGGGCAGGTCAGCACATATGCAGATTGTAATGGCACAAATTTGTCTTTTTTTCTCTTTGTTCTTATTCATTTTGATTTTTAGATGTGAAATCTGTGCCTGTTATGGCTGGTTTGCACAGCGGGAGCAGTCTCAGCGGAATGTATGAATCTCTGCATAGTCAATTGAGCAGAATTAGGAGCATAAGCAAGTTCCACGCATTTACAGACTCTGGTTTCGAAGAGGACGAATTCAAAGAGTGTCTCAATCATTTGCTGGATTGTAAAGAAAATTATGAAGACCATTATATTTAAATTTTTGCAATTATACATGTGTGCGCCTGTGTGTTTATTTCACCCTGTCTACTTCTTATTTCGTTTCGCGGTGCATACGTTCGAAATCGATTGAAGCGCTAAGCGAAAAACTGTGAGCAACGAATTGGGGTGGTTCTGGTAAATTGCCGAATGAAACATCCCTGATGGTGGGAGCGGCAAGACACACCTTGATTATTAGGTTTCGTATTGAACATTGGAAACGCGAAAAGTCAGTTACGAGCACTAACGGGTATACGAAACACCGATGTCATTTTACTCGTGAATCACTGTTTGCACGTAGAATAAATTGATTCGTGAATGTCCTTATTGTGAAATAACATGGGAAACAAAGTAACTACATTTACCGAGGAACAGCTAGAAGATTATCAAGATTGCACCTTTTTTACGCGGAAAGAAATTCTAAGGTACTGGTTGCACTTTGTGTATAGCGTATATACACTATTTTGAAATATACGTTTCATATATGCGTTTTTTAAGAATATTTAAGCGTTTTCGAGAAATGGGAGATCCCGGAGTAGTACCACGATCCATGACGCCTCAACAGGCATCGACAGTTCGTATACCACTATCGTGCCTGACGCGCATACCAGAATTAAAGGTTCTTAGGTTAATCTTTAGAAGCTAATGCTGTGTAGGATTGTCGTGTACATTAGAAAGAGATTCCCGGTACGATAGAGGCTCTACGACTCATACTGTTTTAGGAAAATCCATTCAGAGAACGCATTTCGGAGGTATTCACGAGATGCCAAAACTTGGGACAGTCTACGTCCGACGCCACGAACGAAGGAATCTGCTTCGAGGAGTTCCTCGAGATGATGTCGGTTTTTTCAGAGCAGGCGCCGCGGGACTTGAAGGTCTTTTACGCCTTTAAGATTTACGGTGCGGATCGTGTTCCTTCGCGAGAAATTTTCTTGAGAAATTTTATAATTGCTTCATTCTCATTTCTCGAGAAATGACAATAAGGGTGCTTTTGCGTTCATTGCACGATCCAATATGATATAACCCAATATGATGAATAATGAGATTTCAGGAAGAATTGACACGACCATCGTAGATTCAGGAAAAAGTTGCTCACAACTCGTAGATATTCCACAGATATAAATGTTGCAATATTTTGTTGTAATTTCTCGAGAATTCTTTAGAAATACAATCTGATTTCTGGTTTCGGGAGAAACGAGAAATAACGAGAAGTCAGGAACACTAGGTACGGACCACCGCATGTAACAGACGGCCGAATGGATCGGGAAAGAGCTTTGAGGTCGTCCACGATGCACCTATAGCGCCGCTCATACGGCGCGGCGTCTGGATTCGTTACGTGTAGACTCTCGTCGCGTCGCATGAAAGGAACACATACATATTTGCGTTTGCACGGGACGATTATCGTCCTTCTCAAGAGCACGAACAATTTTAGGCTGCAATTCAACCAATTCTTTTCACTGCTTTTTTCTACTTTCTTTTGGATTACGACTTCCGCATTAGATGGGACCATTTATCAATTGAATCTCTTTCCTTCTTCTCTTCCAACGACGATCGAAATAAAAATCGTATAATATTTTGCGACTTTCCATGAACAGATTTCGACGAGGATGGGGTACTAGGGTTGCACGATTTGGAACGCACCTGTCGGCAGCTGATTCAAGGTGGTTTGAATGCCGATGAGGTGGCCACTGTGTGCCGAAAAGTGTTGGAGGAAAGCGACATCGACGGCGACAACGTTTTATCCCAGCTGGAATTCGAACATGTGGTAACGCGTGCTTCGGATTTTATGGCAACTTTTCACATTAGAATTTAATTGAATCGTGTCCGTTTTCTGAAATGAATAAAACTTACTAATCTGATAAACCAATCTAAAAATACGTTCAATTTCCCTCGTTTGACACTTGTGCGTTGCAAAACTTTTTACATGCAAATTAATAAATAAAAGCGTGAAACGTACAGGTATTGAGATATGAGGACGCGAAAGAAAAATACACAGTAGGTAGTAGATCGTTGATCCTTTACGTGTTACGTGGTAGACGCGTGCCGCGAGCAGAAGGTTGCGCAATCTCGCTAAGGATAATTGTTAGTCCTGCGAATTTGTATGCATTTAGTGAAGCGCTAGCATACAGCATATACATATGCATATGTAGTTTTGCTCCGAGTCACAGATACACTTTCTTATGCGACCTCAAAAGTTGCCCCTGTTGTGCAATAACGAGCGATGCTGGCTAAATAACCAGGCCATTCATTTTCGTGCCAGACAGAAATCTCCTGCAAGTCTGCGAGCCGAGCATGCAAGAACGTTTCGTATCTTTGCCGTAGATGTATACCTAAATCAATTTCAATTTCACGTATAGCACAGAAGCGACGAGGACAAGGAGAAGAAAAACGCGGCCAAAGAAATCCGAACGGAAAGAACGTTGAGCGCATTGTGTAAGCTCCGGGTACGTACTGTAATTTGGCGTTTAAGCTAACTGTAAAAACGAGAAGCAGATGGCGAAGAGTAGAGAGAATCGGGAGAGGAGCATAGAAGGACGAAGAGGGTTAGGCATGGTTGTCCATATCTTATCCATAGGTTTCGTTGCTCTCGATTGTCGGTGGTTTCGGTGCCAGTTCGGATCAGTGGTGTTTGGTGTAGAGCGATGCCGTGGTCCGGTCGTCTTAAAAAGCGGTCGAAATCGGAGATACCGCCCTGTGTGTTACGGACCTCTCGACCAGTTATATGTAGTCGGCCGCGCGGTAACTAACCGAGTCTTGGATCCAAGGCCATCCGGTCACTTCTCATCCTTCCCTTTACCCCGCTCGCATCCCTGCCGTTCTTCTTACCGGCCTGTCCAGAGGCCCTCGGGGTCCGAGAAGGCCCCCTTGCCTCCTGGGTCCACCGACAGCACCCTCAGCGAACGAGCGAGCTAGCCCCCTACCTCGCCACGTCGACACTCCTGCGCTTTCTCGAGAGGATCACCGCTCTCGAGAGAGAGAGTCTCCCCCTTGGAGATCTCAGCCGACAGCCGACAGCAGACAGCAGACAACCGACCAACCACCTTCCATGGCTTCCATGCTAAGGTATCCCTACACATTCTTGGGCCTCGTCGGCGCGACGAGACGAGGTGAGACGAGACGAGGCGAGACGAGGCGAGACGAGACGCGACACGACGGACGCGACGATGCACGACGCGCGGATCGCCCCAACCCGACGAGTTTGCATGGGGGGATCGAAGGTACGGTGGACGGTGGCGTTTCAGCACGACCACGAAGAGGAAAGGAATTGAGGCAGGAGCGAGACGAGGAGTTGAAGAGAAGAGGGATGAGGAGGCAAATATCGCGAGCCGAGAGCCGAGAGCCGAGAGCCGAGAGCCGAGAGCCGAGAGCCGAGAGCCGAGAGCCGAGAGCCGAGAGCCGAGAGCCGAGAGCCGAGAGCCGAGAGCCGAGAGCCGAGAGCCGAGAGCCGAGAGCCGAGAGCCGAGAGCCGAGAGAGAAGTTAAAAGTCATGGAAGAAGAGGGGAGGCCTAACTTTTACAGCACCCTACGTGGGCGAGTTCTCTCGCGGGAGATCTCTCGAACCTTCCTCGGAACCTCGACCCCAAGATCGCAACGACGACATGGTTCGCTCGAAATATTTTTACTTGCACCGTTCCCCGATTCGATTATTGTCCATTGTCGTGCTCGTGCAATGCCACTATGAGTATGTGCGTATGTATCTCTTAACGCTAAGCTTTCCGCATAGCTATTCAAATAGGAGAAACGAAACAAGAAAAGTGAGAAAGGCATTCGTCAACGACGGCGCGAGTCTTTTAGACCGATGGGAACAAAGCACGCTTAATCCGATATTTCGGGAACATGTTGAATATTCGAACCCATAGCCGAATTATCGATGCACCGTGCGATAGATTTGAACTTCGTATGATACGTTCCGAAGGAAGGATGGTCCCGGAAAAAGCACGTCTGATTCTATAATGGAAGTTCCATGCTTGAGGGGCGTTATCGTAAACGTTTCACTTCGTGAAAGCAGGGAAAAAATGCTTACATGCGGCTATACGCGTTGCTCTTTGGCAAGGCTGCGGCGGTGCCTAGTCGAAATAATATTGGCAGTCTTGTGGGCACATATCGCAGTGGTTCATAAGGAGGCGAGAGCTTGTATCATATATAGAGAGAACCGTCTACCAAAGAGGGGGAGGAAGGGTTCCAACCAGCCGGTTGGCCAACGGAATGTGGCTTGACCGGCCAACCATCCCCCGCCTCCTCTTCCATGGATTCATCGAGAATAAAAGAGAAAGAAGGAGAGTCAGATAGAGGACTGGCCCAACTACCTTTGGATCCTAATGGGCCCCATTGGGGTGCTCGAATATTCTTTTGCTATCTTCGGACATCTTTGCCGTGAGATTTGTAATCGAGCGGAACGTTGGAGCGTCGCAGCGTCGCTTTCTGACCTTCCCCTTTCCAAAGTATGTACCTGCAGCTCCCTGATTTTCAATATCAACTCTCTCTACACGGCAAAGTCTTATTGCCTTGTCCCAGGAAAAGAACGGCGATCGATTTATCCGAAACGTATGCAACTTATGTGTTCAAACTAGTGCGCCGATTAGGGTCAGTCCCGGTCAGGCAAACTGGTGCCACGTATGTATGTACATATGTATATCTATCCTGATGCGTTGCAATTGTCCATGTAATTACTATTTTACCGCCACGTTTAACTCCCTACACGTCCAATTGTGAGCATGTGAGCAAAAGTGCATGCTTGTTTCCTACCAACGATTCATCGTTCCCTGGAAATCGGTTCACGGAATCGTATGGGCTCAACTGTTTGAAAAAGTTTTGCCAATAGTATTCTTAAAATTGCGTTTGTTCGCGTTCGCTGATCAGCGTTTCGATTTTGCAGCTCGTGTTAAGTTCGAAACTACGAACCGGTACAAGCCTCTCCGAATAAAACTCCACCACGGTGCTCAAAGAAGTTTCGCAACTGGCTGTGGCCGGTAGATCAGCTTTCTGCTCAAGTACCACCGAAATTTATTCCACGAACGTTTCGTACATTCGAAATCCTTCGCGTCGCCCGTGGAATATTATGCGATTTCCACGTTTTTGCCAAATATACGGGTGTGCGCTAGTGGCTCGAATGACGGGAAAGGGAAAAGCGTGCTGGGGTATACAAAAATTGTAAAGATAAAGAAGAGTTAGGACCGCACAAGTTACGAGACGGCAGGGATTTCCTTTCGTTAATGGACGAACGCTAGAGTACATAGCGCGGTTCTCTGGCGCGTATAGATGTACTCTATGCAGCAATATCATTCGAAATTTCCTTCAAACTTTGGCGAGAGGTGCACGGTTATTCCTGTTCTCTCCTCTGGCTTGTAAACCCGTAATCGTCGAGCTGCAGGCCTCACCTCGTAAGCAACCGTGACAAGCGTAGACAGCCACGCCACTTATTTGCACAATAACTCACGTTCTTGGTATCAACAAACAAACTGCCAACATACTAGACCTTGCTGTCGTCGTTCGATTCTTCTTTTATTACCTTAATTACTTTGCGCAAAAATGTTGAAAACCTGGCCGACGACCATGGACAATTTCTTCGTAATTTGTTTCACGATGGTCATATACGCGCACAAGGGTGCTGAAATGATCCATGCGGTCGAGTCGCTCGAGATATTCTAACCGATATATGTACGTACATTCATGTACGTATATGCGTACACAGATGCCTGGCTGTTTTCCCTCTGGAGGTTACGAAACAGGGTGCTGGTCGTCGCTCGTTCTTGCGATAATCTAGCCCGACTATTCCGTTGGCGTTGGTGGAATCGATCGTAGTAAGTTATCCGCAGCTTCTCAAGGCAAAGGATCTACCGTGCCGGATAATTACGATCATCGTGACATTGCTATGGCAATGTCGTTGCTATGGCAATGTCGTTGCTCCAAGTCCACTGACAGATTCAAATTTATATACCTATACATATCGTTTATCGATCGGTGCTTGCAAATTTCAGAAGATCGACAGCCTTATCCAACGGGCCGACGCAACGGGACGGTTAAGATAGCAATAAGAAAGTTGAATTATGAAAATTCAGTTGCGCCACGAATTCTGATGGAACAGATTGTTGAAAATGTCAATATAAATAAAGCGAGCAGCAATGCGAATATCTGGAATGTATCGAGGCAGCAAGAAGAATGAGACAGTTGATTCGACTTAACGAGGTAGCGTAAACAGACTTGGGTGATGGTAGATGGCGGCGATTTAATCGCAGTTCTTTCAACTGAATCGCCGACCTGCTAACGATTAACGCAGCTATTATGTACCCCGGAAAGGATCTGCCGCATCTGAACTTACCGTCAAGAAATAATGTGCACATACATACGTAGCTTTTTCTGTTTCGTACAGCTTATTTCCTTTTTGCCGGTTACGATTGCTGAAATACATTTCGCTTACGATTACATTTCTTGCGGCAGGGGTTCCTGAAATATTAAGAAACTTGTAATTGTTAAAATGTGGTCAGCCCTCGACATTCTTTTATTTTCGACTTACAATGGGAGCAAATATGATGGATAGCAGCCGAATACCAGTTTGCAGGAAATAATCAATCTGCGAATAGCTTTGAGAAAGCCGTGCAATATTCGTTCATCCAATAGTACCTTAACCGTTCTAACGGTTATGCATAGGTTCGAATGGAGCGAATCACGAAGGGCGGGTAGAAAAATCGAGAAAGGTAAAGCAATGCTGCGTTGCCGTGGGATAGTGAGATGGGAACTACGCCAACGACGGCACCGACGTTAGACGCTAGCAATGAGGAAAGAATGACGGTACGAAAAGAAGTTAGAGCTAAGAACAGGGATGAGTAGGGCTGAACGTCGATGACGATGACGATGAGGATGATAATGCTGATCGTACCGATGATGGCGATGATAATGATGATGATGAGCAGGCAGAGAAGGAAGGGATGAGGAGGAAGGGAAGAAGAAAGAGAAAGATGATGATGATACTGATAAAGAAGAATGAGAAGGAGAAGAAGAAGAGCAGGTAAAGAAAGTAGAGGAAGGAGAGGTAGTCCTCTGTTAGAGGCTTTACCGAGGAGATTCAGACCAGGTTCCATCTGCATAACCGGTATGTGCCGGCAATGTAGACTGGCATGAAGGTAGAGAATCGAGCATGTCCTCGGCACGTTATATCGTTCGTCTCGTCCTCGTACGATACGAAATGTAGGGGGAGGTTCGAACGGTGGAAAGAAGAGAAACCGAATGGAAGAGTAGAAAAGAGAAACGTGGAGGGGAATAGGTAGTGGAGGTTGGGCATTCGTGTTGAGCGGCTTCGAGAACAAGCACGCGCGATATATAGTACATAGTATATAGTATATTCTATATGTATACTAAATTGTATATACATGCATGTATACTATACGTATCTACCACTGCCAGTGAAACTGGTAGAGAGAAAAGCGTAGGCGCGAGAACCCGCCAACCGATGACATCATCGGTGTTCTGCCTCGAGTCATTCTCCGGCAGAAGCAACGCTAGCTCTCGAAACCCCACGAAGAATTGTTCACCGTGAACGATCTTGATTTTTCTTCGAATACTCGATGCTCTCGTTCGACACAGTTCGTCGCTCCAACTGGCAAAGATATTATAGGAACGCCATCGTTCGGCCGCGTCTTTTCTTTGCGACTTTGCAATTCACCTCTTTCAACTCGGCCTACCCGCTGACGAACCCTATGGAAGTCCTTCGTTTTCTATTCTTTGTTTCCCGTCTCGTGAAAGCTTGGCGCGTAAAATTTTCGCTACAAATGTAGTCGTTCGCAGAAGCTTTCGGAAAGCTTAAAACGCTCCTCGCTTATTTAGTCGTCCGGAGACTTCAACAGTTTCACACCCGCAACGGCAATATCGATTTCTTCTAAGCGTAACATTTTTTACACATATTTCGTTCGCATTGAAACAAATCCGACGAGGTCGAATTTTTCTCTGGTTACATTTTCGAGAGAAAATCCTTGCGAGATACAGGAGGCCGAAGGGACGGGAAATTCTACCTGCAGGAATTTTTACCTGCAGTTCCCTCGTCTTGTACAGAAGCGCCGGAGCGCGCTCTGGACGTATCGTCGGATTCGATCGAACGTTCGAACCAACACTTTGCAGATCGTTAACGTTCAACGAAATTAAGCTGCTATTCCCATGGATTATCCCTTCAGATTCCTAATCGCATGGAAATGTGTGGACGGTGTCACTTAAAAAACGTTATAACACATATTCTCGTAAAGAATTTTCTCGTATCTCACATTCTCGTATCATCGTAGTGTTTTTGGTTGAACAAAAGTTTCTACAACAATTGTAAAGAATTTTTCCAAACCAAGTACAACTTCGTTCGGCGGAATCCAGAAAATCAGAACCAAGAAAATGCACATTTTCAAGTATAAGCGTTGCAATGGCAGCTCGAGTACAAATGGTTGGTACGCGGTAAGAAACATGAGCATTGTATCTCACCGCAAATACTTTACATCTCTCCGTAGACCCTAATGACTAACACTCCAAAGTGAATATATCGCCAATGATTTCCAATACGACTTATCGTTCCACTTGTTACTTGATATCTGTCCATTGCGCCACGAATCGAACAATAATGTTTTATATGAACTGAATAAAAACAACGACATACGAAAAGAACCGCAAATACTAACGAGGTAGAGGAAACGAAGTGCAAAACGCTCGTAACAGGAATTGTCGTAAAGGCAGGATGCAGTGAGAGCAACCCTATAAGAAAACGCGGGAGCATCGGAAACCTCTCTAAACTCGAAACCTGTGCCAGGACCGTCACGAATAAGGGGCGAGCCGTCCATAAACTTATATACTTTGGACCTCGAGGCTCACAGGGGTTCTGGGTAGGTTTTTCTTTTTACCGGGCCAGGCAGGTGCGAACCGATTTCTATAGTCTTCTCCCAGTAACGGCCGTTCTTCGTGCCAACGGTCTACGTTTCAGAGCAGCTTCTGCCGTGCCAATCTCGTCGATTCCAATCGGACAAAAATATTCTTATGCGTCAACGGTTAACTCTTTTGAACTCTATGTTTCGTTAATCGCTAATCGATTAACTGTGTCCTGTCTACTAAATAGTAGTGCCCTGCCTACATTACTACTAGCACCATAGTTTTCCTTTCCGTGCAATCAGAAATCGATTTTAGGATATTTGTAGCGCCTTCTGTCTGTCTGTCTGTCTGTCTGTCTGTTTGCCTATTTCTTCCTCCCACTCTCTCCATCTGAATGTCACCTTTTACAGCTACGGTTTGACAATAAGTTATTCTTTCATTTCAACCGCTTTTGAAGCCGACACGTGGAATAGAAATTTGTGTATTTGTAAACTAATCAATCAGCAGGCAAAATCGGTAGCTTAAAGTAATAAAAAGTCAAGTGCATGTGTGCGAAGAAAGCAGAAGAAACGTTGAAGCAAGGACGACGCACATCCGGCGGAAGTCGAAGGGCGCTAGCTCGTGACGCCAACGCTTGCACGCAGGTCCGAATTAGCTTTGTACCTGAACAGATGCAGGTGAGTTACCAGAACCGGCGCATAACAGTACCGATCCTTTGGAAGGATCCTCCATCGAGACGAACAATAAAATTTGGCCTTGACCGACCCCCATTGTCGGTTGAGTTTCAGCAGCAAAGCAGAAAGAATCGTGGAAATTCTTGGCCGCAAATCCATGCAGGTACATATAGCAGACATTTTCCATTGCCACTGCGTTCAGGGAATCCACTGGATTCTAGCGGTGCAACTTCACCTATGGTTTAAACAATTTATCGCAACGATCATTGCAGAGTAGAAAACAGTCAACGACTTAAGAGAAAAGTGAGTACGTATCTTCGTAAGAAAATTTGTCCCACGAATCGCAAAGCCAATGACGACTTCGAGCGTCGAGGTCTTCGAGGCACTCTGCGCAAGCCGATACGCATGCGAAATTTCATTCACGTAAGCGTCACGTACGGCTTAACGTTGCAACAACATTCCAAGAATAAGCTGGGGCCCGAAAGTTTGTCGGTTCTTTGTTTCCTGCCCACTTAACGAAACGGGGAACGAACATTTTTGAAAAACAATCACACCCTTCTAACCGCTCCCTCCAATTCCATTTCAAATCACCGCCAGGCATAAAATCAAGAGTAGGTAACACCCGCGAGTCGAAATGTTTGATCTGTAGTATAGACGCAGCGAAGCATTTTTTGACAAAATTCACTTCTTTTTTCTTTCTTTCTTCTTGACAAAGTTCATCGTTCTTTCATCGTGGCCTTTATCACCGCATAAATTACAGTTGCACGTGTATATCAGTGATTTGTGCCCATACCTTGCCCCGCGACGCTGCCTTTCTGGTAAACATCAACCGGATAACAAGTGTAGTCAAGGATGGAAATAGGGAATCTTTCCTTTGAAAAGACGTGCCCCACCTTGTCGAATGAATCGATTTTGGTACGACAATCGGTGCGCTTTTGCCACTTCGTTAACGATTATATATTTGTAGGCAATATATACGATCGCGTGGAAAATAATTGCGGTTGAGATTCCGCGACACGCAAAATGCACGTTTGTCCTGCAGTTTAAGCTCGAGCCGGAAATTATATGTTACATTCCGCGCCACGCATCGTCAATTAATAAGCGTTGCTTGCGGGTGGCGATGAACGATTGCGTGTTGCAATTTTTCCGTAATAAAACCAACGCATCCGGGTCAAAGTATCACCCTCGATGAGTAACAATCGCATCCTGCAGCCTACTGGTAGACTTCTCGTTCGACAAGTTCGACAAAAAGAGGACCGGGGAAGAAGACGAAAACGTTATGAAATTTGTCGTGGAAACAGTCGGGCAAAATCGATTGCGCGTCGAATGTTCCGCTGCTAATAGATCGGACAAGAGTTAAGAAAGAGTTTGTTCGCGGAAAAGACGAAAGGTGAAGAATTGCAACGGTTAAACAATTTCAGGAGCGTGCGCAAGGAACGCTTCGGTTGATTGACGAAGCTGAGAAGCCCCTGCAAGATATTCGAAAAGGGGTGATCACGGGCGTTTTAGGTATTCGAGAAATATTCAAGTTGTCGGCAATCGTCGGTGTGACGTCGAGAATTTTCTTCGAAAAATGGGAGGACAGAGCGGCTACGTAGGTATACTTATACGAGGCCGAGCCTTCACCTCGATCGCGGTATAACCGCGCACACGTATACACGTATTTACGTAGAAGTAAACGTACGTAGACAGGTACGCCAGCGAAACGACCGAATAGGACGGAGGGTAGAGAAGAGAGAAGGGACGAGACGAGACGAGACACGTGGAGTCGCGCAAAACGCAGGAGAGAGAATAGGAGGAAGAGGCGAAACCGAGAAGGAGAGGAGTTGAAAGAGAAAAGAAAAGGAAGGGTCGGAAGGAGGGAAAAGGAGGAGGCGCGAGAGATCGGTAGAGGGGTCATTGGTTGTTCGTTGCGCGCTCTCAACGTATGGGAATCGTTATGGACCGACTAGAGTCGTTGGAATGCGTCCTTTTTTCTTTTTTCTGTCTCCCCGTATACCTGGCGAGTCGCTCTCGCTTCGTTGTGGCGTCGATGTTGGCGGTGGTGGTGACGGTGGAGGTGAGCACGATGGCAAACTTCTGGCGGACAATCCTGTCGGCCGGCAACCGGTACGGCCACGGCCAGCTACGAGTAAAGGATCGCGCTTCGGCTCAACAGATCCACGCTGTCTTCGGCCACACCACTACGTTTTAACGGAGGACCGAAAATCGTGGCCCTGGCTCCGAATCGCAGCGCAGCGGCGCGTAGCGCCAACACGGTCACCGGTAAAACAATCGTCTATAGCTAACGGACCAAACTAAAATAGCTAACTAAACCGAATCGGTGCGTAAAAGGAGCACGAATTTCAGGCCCCCCGAGGGCCGCTGACAGCGAGGGCGAAGCAAGGGCGAGGGCGAAGCAAGGGCGAGGTGTAGCCGCTGGGGACAAAGAACCGAATAAAAGGTCCACGAGTCAGCGGTTAGCTCCGAAACGAGAGAAACAAGAAGAGAATATACGAGATGTCTCGTAGAAGGATCGCGAACTTGTACCAAGGCGAGATACTGTATATACGCGAACGAAAGGCCGGCACAAGGAAAGCCAGACGAGACAACGCGATAAAGACGGGATCAGCCAACTAGAGGGACAGGGACGCCGTGATAATGTTCCGAGGGAGTCCGTCGAGCAAGACGACTGGCGAAACAGAGGGTGAGACAGAGAGCAGGATCGTGAGAAGAAGAGAACGATAGAATACGGTCGTAGGTAGGACAGGTAGTCGACTCGAGGAAAGAAGACAGAGCATCGAGCCGGAGAGAGAAGGGAGGAGAGCAGAGCGCATAAAGGAGGAACGGCGCCGCTACAAAGGGTGGGGGAGGACGTGGAAAGGAGAGGAAAAGAGACTCGGCCGTTTCCTATGCCTATGTATACCGACGGTTCAGGTCGGTGACGTCACAGCGTCGATTTGAACGAACCAATGGGCCTTCGAAGCGAGGCCGTAAAGGTAAAGAGAAGCTGGAAGGGGTTGCCTCGGCTGCAAGAGGCCCGGGGAGGGGACGGGGACGTGGGACCTCCTGGTCCCATGGCTCAAGCAGGAAGGGGTAACGCGAAAGGTGCGTGCGGTCCCAGACGTGGGGCGCGGGGCCAGTTGATCAGTGAGTGCGGTAGTGATCTCATCTCGTACCGCGCCAGGTGTGACTCTTCTTTCTTTCCTCCTCTTTCGGTCCGAGTCTATGTGCCCTTGGTAAGACGGAGCAAGCTGTAGCGGACTTAAAATTCACGTATCGACTCGGTCGTGTCCTCGACTCCGAGCAACAGGTATGCTCTTTTCTCTTTTTCGCGCGAAAAGAAATAGGCGCGGCATCGACCGTACGGCCAATTCAATTCGAACTTTGCACTTACCTTTCGTTCGATCGATCATTTACACGGTAGCTCCGAATTTCGATGAATTCCCACGAGTCGTACTATTATTTCATTACTCCAACGATTTCTCGATAAAGAAGCCGAATTAGTGGTGTAAAATTCCGAGTGCAATTTCAGACCGGTTTAGAAGTAGTTGAGTAAGGGGAAAACCGTTGATCCACGGGCAACGCGCGGCCGACAAGGCCGAGGCAATCCTTGCCGCGTTTGCATTCTCGTATGGGTCTTTGCCTATCTATTTCATCCTTATCGTCTTCTTTGTTCCCCTTCGAAGCTTTGCACTCATTTCTCTACTCGTATCTTTCCCTTTCTTTTTTTCCCTTTTTCGTCTCGTCATGCCGTTCGCGAAATTAGTGAGTTTCGACGCGGTCCCGGGTTTACAGGCAGCATTTCTTCGCGCTTCTCTGAACCGAGTCTACTCGTTGCCGATTCGCACCGTTTCGCGTGCGAATTTCCTCGGGCCTCATAGCAACAGGTTCTATCTGACTATCCTGGAAAAATAGCAGTCGAACGTTTTTGTACCTCGCATTTTCTTATGCGCTCTAATTTTGTACGCGTCATTCGTACCGCATAGTCTTTCCCATTACGTATTTTGCTGTTGAAAATCATAAATACTGGAAACGAAAAGCCCGATTGACTTATTCGGTTAGAACGTAATCCCTCCTTCGCATCTTCAAATTGGAGTTTGCGCTTGAATGTATGTAGTCAGCCGTAACTCGTCATTTAAGCAGCAACTTTTTCACGATCTAGCAAGTTGAATTTTCAACGATCACCTTTCCCCCCTCGATCATCTTTTCTCGAATCGAACCGATTCTCGTGTACACGTGATAGGGATTGCGCGGTAACTTCTATAAACCTGTTCCGAGGCTCACTTTTGTTCCAAGGGAGCGAGCAAAGAGTCGTATTTTCTGCGTAGCAACTTCGACGAAGATCGGCATCATTGTGGCGTTATGGCATTGCGGAAGCCTGTATCGCGAACGATCTTTAACGTGCCGGCGAATGCATTCGAGATTTGCACGGTACAGCGAGCGACCGAGAAATAAAACGCAGATATGCATACGTGCGTTCGACCGCTTCTCGTGCATAGTACCAGTACCGATCCGTGAATCCTTCGTTGCCAGTGACAGCGGTTAAGCGGCACCAAATGTCGTCGACTAGCCGGTTTGAAGTAACAAATTTAACGTATACATATAACGTTGCGAGATAAAGCGAAACGGGTAAGCGTTTCGTGATCGTAGACTAATTTACAAGCTAAACCGTTTCATTCCACAGGTAAACAGTGAGAGGTATATTCTCAGACCGTAATGTTTCTATCCATTAGTGGTCTCGTGCAAATACATATTTGGGCAAAAAGGTTACCTTTTGTTTGGCTTACAATCAGTCGTTGCTTCGCCCTCTAAAATCTGGCAACTGGTATTTAACATTTACCCACGCATCCCGCCTTCTCTTTCCATTGCGTCCATACCTTCAAATTTAAATTCAAACTTAAAATTAAAGCGTCCCACTTGAAATATTCAAATTTGAAATGTTTTGTTAGTATGGCGATCGAGACGCTAAATTCTTACTCGATGGAGGCCCACGTCGATATCAATAAGTAAGCGTTAACGCGACTGCAAATAGAAGAAACCAGTTTTCTTAGCGACAACTGCACGGCAGCAAAGAGACGTCGCAAATACGTGCTTCAAGATACATATGTATTGCGAAGAAAGAACCGCCGAGAAGCTGTGCAAAGGCGGACTTTTCGTTTTTGTGCCTCGAATCGGACCCAGCGCGGCAGAGAAATTAAATCAAACTCGATAAATACACTCGAAGTGATAATGCCTATAAGTGAAGCGACATTAGCCCCTACTATCTCGAGTACTCGTGCAGCTGTGTTTGCGTAAACGATTGGAAGTCGCGTCGAAAGCCAGCCTCGTTAGGAAACGAATTTACTGTGCGTACGTCCGGCTCGTTAGTTCAGGAAATTTCTTGGTGGTGATTTTCCCTGGCTAGGGTAAGTTGATGATTTGGAAGACGCGGGTGTCCTGTTGACAGGAATAATTGCAAACGGGATCCGCGATCGTTATGTAACTAGCACAGAAACGCCATAAAAAAGTTCTCGATAAAATGTACGGTCAATAAGGCGTATCGTGCAAAGACCCTGCAATGCCTCGAGCGGACCCGGGACTGTTGATTAAATCGTAACCTGTTAATTAGACCGGCAAACCACCTAGTTTCGGCATTCGACGCCGAAAATAACTTTGTACAACGAACTACGATCGCAGATTTTTCCTATTCGCGAACCGTCTCTCCTTGCATCGATCGTTTATCGTTCCGCCGCTTCATTTCGTTTCGTTTCGTTCCGTTTCCTTTCATAGCTGGCGGAGGTACTTTCGCAAAATCTATGGAATTGTTGCTTTTCATGCGGAAAGGTGCGATAATTACAGCAGAGTTCAGTTGTAGCAACCGTGACAAACAAATGGAACGAATCGAAGGCCGGCTTATCGTGAAAGATAGGTACTCACTCGTATTTACTGTAGGTACGTGACGATGGATTTCGCGGCTTGGATAAGCCATTCGCACGACAAGGCAAGCATGGAAACCTCGGTTGCCTTCATCGCTGCTCCGACGGGAGAGGAAAAAGGAGCAAAAAAATGGAGTTTTAGAAAGTTGAGGATTATTGTTGAATCGAGGCTAAATCTTTCGGGCTAGCCTTCCTGCTACACCCGATACGATAGCAAGCCAGAAATAAACCGGCAGTTTCGCAGGTGAGTGCGTCACAGTTCTTTTTTCTTTCCCCCTTTACTCTTTTTCTTAATGGGATCTTTTGTACTTTCACTCGCACGATAAAACGCGTGCACTATTCCGAAGCCGAACGTGTCAGCATCTGCATTCCGGCTGTTCGATACCTCGAGATTAACGATTCCGTTGTCGGGCGCATTCTTACATTCGCGAGAATTATGGATCAGCTAACGAACGAAATAAACGTCGTGTCGCAATCTTTCAAATTATCTGTTGCGAAATTTGATAACGCTTCTGAAACTGACATATTGAATCGCCTATCAGATACGATAAGCGAATTATTTAAATATACAACCACTGTAATACGTGTAATGCGTGAAAATCTACGGTTTTCTATCACAGTCGCTAGTAAATTTGGGCTGGAATGGCGAAGATGCGAAAATAAGTAGACGAAGAATGGCGACGGAAGGCGAGGAAAGCAGCGAGCAGTTTTATAATAAAACAGAGTTCAGCCACGCGCACAATGCAGTGCGAGATGATAACTTTCTCCAAATGGAAGCTCTTACGAAACATCGTACCGGTCTGGTGGTAAGACGGCCGAACGTAAAGCACGGCCGCGGCCCTTTGATATCGCCTTGCACGTAGAAGTGCACGAACAATAATTGAGAAATAAAATCATCAGATGTTTCTTTCAGCATTGCCAACGGATAACACGTGCCAAATACTTGTTCGAACGTATGCGTATCGTGTACGGCCACTTGTTGCACTTCGTACAGTTTGCGAGTGAAATCCAGTTGATCCCTGTACATCTACTCCCGCACCAAGCATGGATTTTATGCAAGTTGTGGATTAGTCAATCAGAAACGGCAAGCAGCAAACTCGATGATACCGCAGATGCACGGTTTTAAGCCGAAGTAATTATGACGCAACGATATCGCCTCTTACGCGTTACACGATTCAGCAAAACCGTATCGCACCGTTTCTTCGTCCATTTACTTTTCAGTTAAACAACTCCGAGAGATCAGCACACATTAATCGAATATGTTCGACGCTTTCTCCGCGCTCTGTGGAGCTTTCTATATCGTACTTTTAGGAGGAATGACTTTGGCCTGGAAACGCCACAAGCATTTCCAGGTACACGCTCGTGGCCTCTGGCGATCCTGTACAGTGCAGTATACACCAAGACCCGTCTCACCGACTAACTTTCACTCCGAAATGTCAACCGTTGTGTTTCACTTTTCGAAGCCATGCGCATATCAATCAATTCGTGGTTACGCGACAAACCAATGATTGTTGTAAAACGATTTTACGATTTCTCTGTCTTTCTGTTGCAGACTGGGGCCAACATCGTTGAGACGTGCATGTCATTGTTTGCACCAGGGTAGACTGAAGATCATTGATGATCGATCCTTGCATCTCCTGGCATCGACGTTCATTTACGAGTCAACTTTGGTTACATTTATGCTCGCCAACAACGTAAAACAGAGGAGCGATGCCCGCGAAGCTGGGATCATGATCACACGTACTTACAAGCATTACATGTGTACATACATATGTATACCGTTCAAGGCAACACAAGTGGATCTTGGCGCGGACATTTTCTTTGGTTATCTAGCTGTATGAGTATTATTCGACATCATAAAGCTAGGTTACCGGAGTTAAGCTCCTCGCCATATCAACTCCAACGTTTCTTCTACTACAGTTCCCTACGTTTCGTTTCGGCTTAGCATGTAAGACATACAATATATGTAAGAAATCTGCACGCGTCAATACATAGTTGTACACGCATATGAGAGAGTAAAGTATTATACTAACGTGCTTCGAATATTTCTACATTGTAAATAAATGTTTTACAAATTCTAGAACCAAAGTATGAATTTCCTAAAACTCCCAAATTTACGATAAATATATACTGAACAAAATCGGTGAATAAATACTTCTCCCTGTCACGACAAATAGGAAAGAGGGATGGGCCTAACGTGCTATGAACATTTCTATATTCCTTCTGCATGGAAAGCTACGGCGAAGGCATTTGTAATTATACATACTTGTAGTGTCATTGCCACGTGACTTGAATACCTATTGAACGCGTTTCAAAACTTTACGAGTATCTATATTATGTTTTACCTGGTCATATCTCGTATTTCAACAAATAACCCATAAAACTTACACATTTCGTTATTGGTTATTACATTTTTTAAATAAATTTAAATACGCACAAACGCGATGGGGTTACAATTTTACTTTTTTAAACAATGTACCACAACTGGATGCGCATAAGGAAGACCATTGTTTCGTTTAATTTTTGTAAATTTGGACATATGTAACTACGAAAACAGTTTAAAATACAGAGGTAGATACGTGTTCAGTTGCCTAACTGTCTACATGTCCAAATTTTATAAGAGACCAGGTGCGAAATTGATTATCTTGTAACAAACTTAGGGGGCGCCACGTCCCGATACACGAACAAGTTTCATTTAATACCGGCAGGATTTCCGCGGATTTTACGAATTCTTTTCGTGACTCTTCCACTTGCTGGTAGCTTTGGCCTTATTTAAAGATTTATCGACACAGTATATATTTTCTAGAATATACGTACTAAAATTTAGTTTTTCATAAATATAGTAAATTCTAATGATCTTGTTAGCAATGTTTTAAGATACCGCATCCATATGTACATATAAGTACATATGTATCCGCTATGATTCACTGCGTAAATAGTTTTCTTGAAACATTTTATTCCTATATTTTTGTATGAATACGTATGTACTAAAGCTGAATGGCAACAATAATGCACGAATCATTGTTCAAATTATTTCTTTCTTATACAGAAACAACATATAGAAAATATAAACGCATAGAATCAATATTTATATTTGAATACAAAAAACGGTTGCTAATTACACGCGGAACACAATCATGTACTAGGAAAGTACTTAAAAATAAAATGTTCATGTAAGGTAAAGGACAACTTTGCGGATACTATCCGACCAAGTACGCCATAAATATTGTATTTGCATATAATCTAATGACACTCATGGAACGGCTGAATCATAATTAACAGGAAGTATAACGATGAGAATGTCTATTCGTGAGTCTAAAAATGTTCGATAACGTTCGATTCGTGCACTCGTAACAAATGCCGGAAGTACCGCGCTAAGGAAAAAAGGTTCAATACCGTTCGTGTCACTCATATAACAAACATATTTACTCGATTAAAGAAAATTTGAGCGGCCAGTATTTTACGATTAGTATGTTGTAGTGCATGTAGATAAAAGCGGTTTATTTGCTAAAAACTATCGAGATGGATTCATATTTTACCGGATATGGAGTGTGCAGAAATGTGAAAATGTTCTAGAACGTTCTAGAACATTCTAGAATTTTGGTGAGTATATAAGGGGAAAGGTAGTCGCCGCGCCACTTCATTCAATAAACTACCAGGTGTCTGGTTCTGTGTTCGTGCATTCCTCGGGTGAATTTTAACATCGATTTAACTGAGCAGCAAGGTACAATGTCTTAATTTATTTTCTTACCGACTATCTAGTATATTCTAATTGCATTTTGCACACTTGCTAGATAATCTCTTACATTTTATTACTTATAAAGCAATAGTACACAACGTGCAAACTTTGACTCTTATAAACTTTGCCGTTTCTTTTGTTTGTTTGTTTGTTAGTTATAGTTATAAGTTTATTACGAATGTGCTGTTTTCATTGTAAATTTTGTTGTGTCTATTCCATCCAATTTCGCAATTAACCATTTTTGTCTTTCTACATCTACTTCAATGCACCACGTGTTTTATTCCGCAAAATTCTCGCCCCTTTTGTGAACTTCGTTATACTTTAGGACCACGTTTTTCTCGACATCATAGAAAGTTGGGATATAATTTTTCCCCGTTGCGCGGAATGCGAGCGTTATTTAGTAGTAAAGAAAAAAAAAGAAAGGGAGGCGTGCGAAATATTTCATCTAATACTTAATACGATTGAATATACAATTCCAGACAGTTCTTAATTATTTTGTATATTTATTACAGATGACTACAAACATGGAGACGGAGGGAGTAGATGTAGAGACTTTTGCCTTTCAGGCAGAGATTGCTCAACTTATGTCTCTGATTATCAACACATTTTACTCTAACAAGGAAATTTTTCTCAGAGAATTAATTTCCAATTCCAGCGATGCTCTAGATAAAATACGTTATGAATCTTTAACCGACCCGTTGAAGCTCGATAGCGGCAAAGAATTATTCATTAAGATTATTCCGAATAAGAATGACGGTACTTTGACAATTATTGATACCGGCATTGGTATGACGAAAGCTGACTTAGTAAACAATCTTGGTACAATTGCTAAATCTGGTACCAAGGCATTTATGGAAGCTCTTCAGGCTGGTGCAGACATTTCCATGATTGGTCAATTTGGCGTTGGATTTTATTCTGCCTACCTGATAGCAGACAAGGTCACTGTTGTCTCCAAACATAACGATGACGAACAGTATCTGTGGGAATCCAGCGCTGGTGGATCCTTTACTGTTAGACACGATACTGGCGAACCATTGGGACGTGGAACAAAAATTGTGTTACACGTGAAGGAAGATCAAGCTGAATATTTGGAGGAAAGCAAGATTAAAGAGATTGTTAAGAAACATTCCCAATTCATTGGTTATCCAATTAAACTGGTAGTACAAAAAGAACGTGAAAAGGAACTGAGCGAAGATGAGGCAGAGGAGGAGGAGGAGAAAAAAGAGACAGACGATGGTAAGCCAAAGGTCGAGGACGTAGATGACGTTGAGGAGGCAACAGAGGAAGAAGCAAAGAAGAAGAAGAAGACTATCAAAGAAAAGTACACGGAAGATGAGGAATTGAACAAGACGAAACCTATCTGGACTAGGAATCCCGATGATATTACGCAAGAGGAGTATGGTGAATTCTACAAATCGTTAACTAACGATTGGGAAGATCATTTAGCTGTCAAGCACTTTTCTGTGGAAGGACAGCTGGAATTTAGAGCTTTGCTTTTTGTTCCAAGACGCATGCCGTTCGACCTATTCGAAAATAAGAAGAGGAAGAACAATATTAAGCTTTACGTAAGGAGAGTATTTATTATGGATAACTGCGAAGAGCTGATTCCAGAATACTTAAATTTCATGAAAGGTGTAGTTGATAGCGAAGATCTGCCGTTAAATATCTCTCGTGAGATGCTTCAACAAAACAAAATCTTGAAGGTTATCCGTAAGAACCTTGTCAAAAAATGTCTCGAACTATTTGAAGAACTCTCCGAAGATAAAGATAACTATAAAAAGTTTTATGAACAGTTCAGTAAAAACATTAAGTTAGGTATTCACGAGGACAGCACTAATCGTAGTAAACTGTCCGATCTCTTGAGGTATCACACATCAGCTTCCGGAGATGAAGCTTGCTCTCTGAAGGACTATGTAGGCAGAATGAAGGAAAATCAAAAGCACATTTACTTCATTACTGGAGAAAACAAGGAACAAGTTGCAAACAGTTCCTTTGTCGAACGTGTTAAGAAACGTGGTTTCGAAGTTGTGTACATGACAGAACCCATTGATGAATATGTTGTACAACAAATGAAAGAGTTTGATGGAAAACAATTAGTATCCGTAACCAAAGAGGGACTGGAGCTGCCCGAAGATGAAGAAGAGAAGAAAAAGAGGGAGGAAGATAAGGCCAAGTTTGAAAACTTATGTAAAGTAATGAAAACTATTCTTGACAGCAAAGTGGAAAAGGTTGTTGTGTCCAACAGATTGGTCGACTCTCCCTGTTGTATAGTTACGTCCCAGTATGGCTGGACTGCCAATATGGAGAGAATCATGAAAGCTCAAGCCCTCCGGGACACGTCTACCATGGGATATATGGCAGCCAAGAAGCATCTGGAAATCAATCCAGACCATGCTATCGTTGAAACTCTTCGCCAGAAAGCAGATGTTGACAAAAATGACAAGGCAGTGAAGGATTTGGTAATCCTGTTGTTTGAGACTGCTCTTCTTTCTTCAGGTTTTACATTGGATGAACCGCAAGTTCATGCAGCAAGAATTTATAGAATGATCAAGCTGGGTCTTGGTATTGATGAAGAGGAAGCCGTGCCAGAAGAGCAGACTACTGAAGACATTCCTCTTCTCGAAGGAGATACAGAAGACGCCTCCCGAATGGAGGAAGTTGATTAAACTTAAGATCGAAATGACATCATTCATTAAATGTCATTGTAGTCCTTAAAATCAAGACTGCTAAAAATGGCCACGTTTTATGTGGCATTACTATCCATTCTCATTTTTATTTCCTGTATCATATAATCTTAATTTATCAAACGCCTTTGTTTAAAATGCCAAATATCTTGAAATTAAGTTAGATTTATAATAAAATAAAATTGATTACAGTGCATGCGTTTTTCTTTTTTTACCGATACCGTTAATCCTTTGAAAATCCTGACAAAATTATATTATATAAACATAGAGAAAAAAATGAATAATTACTACGCTAGCGACAATTGCCAGAGATACATGTTTCATAATGTTATTTGTGCCAGTTTGTACGTAATCGAATATTCTATTTAATTTAACAACAATGTTTTGAAATTCAATGTACTGTATGTACTGTATGTACCCTATCACTTTTACACGGGCATGTACTACGTTCATATTAAGGAGGACATACTTTCGGGATAATACTAAGTACTTTTAGCAAGCACAAAAGTTACATGTTGACGTTAGCGATGCTATCACTGTTTCTTTAACAGGAGTCTTGCAGAGCTTTGTATTCGCAGAAGTGTTCGATGATTATTTCGTACCCGTAAAAGTATGTCAAAACACGCCATCTACTTAAAGGTTTAAAGCGTTCGAGAGAAGCTTTCGTTGCAGGTAAAATTCGGTCTTCGTTTAAGACAGCAGATAGTTTTTAAAGACCGATTATGATGGCAAGCAAGGGTTGGAAGGTCAGTATAATTATAGAGTCTTATAGTCTTATTATAATTATAGGTATAATTATAAAAAAAAAGATATATCATATGTTAATTTGTACACTGAAATACAAGCGACAGTAATTTATGAAAACTTGAATTTTTGTAGGTAGTGAAACCACACGTGCCAATGATTAAATTTCGCAAGGGTGGAATTAGCAGGGGTAATGTGAAATAAATGGTTTTACTGAGAATGTAACCGCATGCGTCAATTGAAAAAGCCGACTGAAATCCTCGTTATTGGTTAACCACTACAGGTACGAATACACCACCATCTGCGCAACCAGGGCCGACAATGTCACAACAAAGGAATGGTGCAACAGGACCGAATGTAGTTGTTTTACCTACAATAGAAGACATTTATCTACCACCGCGGTATCAAAGGCGACTCATTGATGAAAAAGAAATTGCATATATTAATGCAAGTGTACTATACTTTTACTGCTTATTTCATATTATCTCAATTTCCCATTCATATGTGTATCGTGCATAGCAGAAGTTCATGCCACATAAATGAACTTGAGTCCTCTAGATCCGAGTCCTCTGTTCAATGTTCATGAATATTTGTGTGAAACAGTAGAGGTAGTGCTTTCTATTAAATGAATAAAATTTCTTACAGAGAGGTGGTCCGGAATAAAGTCTTGAAGTACCTCAGAGAACACCATCGAACCTAGCAATTCTAAACAAGTCATTTCACTATTACACGCATTTCTGTATAATATTCTGTAAATAAATGCAAGCAAAATAAGAAACTGTAGATATTTCTGTCATCCATCTATCGGACAAGGTCTCAAAATGCTTATGTGACATTGCCAGATGCTGCTATTTCTGGATTGCTTTTTGGTTTATTCTTGTAACAAGTAGGATGTTACTTCTAGACAAAGGAAACTACTTATTGTTAGGGGAAAAAGTGATTATTGTTACGTAATATTTGTATCTTACAATTAGTATTATTATCGAGGGACTGACATTAAATATTAGTCAACTTCTAAATATAAAAAGACTGTGTAATTATTTTGAAATGCAGCAGGATCCACGTTCGTTCTTCCTATTTCCATGATTTCTTTTTCGCGTGCAAGTTGTACAATCGTAGAAAATATAATACTGGTTGAAAAGGATTAAGGCCCTAAAGGATTTGCTCTTTATTGTTTGCTCGTTAGTAAAGTAAATCGCGTTAGACACGAATAAGTCGAGTAAAATATTTGGGGAGCTGGAAGCAATAGATACAGCCCTGTCCCATGACAGAAATAGCAGACGACAGTGCGCTGTGACTTCCATCCGCTCTCGCGATCCCTAGACCTGGTGTAGTGGAAGATCCATCACTATTGTACCTTTTATCGAAGCTTCGAAAGCTACACGAACGACGAATTAACGAAAATGGCCGAAATAACCGATTTTGGTCCGAAAAAGACGGTTTTTATTCTAGCTATCGTGGCAGGATGTTTTGCGGTATTATGGCCGAAAATTTTCTACCCTATGCTCACAGCATCTGTCACTTCGCAACACACATCCGATAATTCTGGTAAGATTTCGCAAACACGTTATATTCTTTAAATATACAACAGGCTACGTAGCTATTCGATTCAGAAAATTGGTTTACTTTGCCTTTCACTTAAACGTAGCAAATTTATCTAAATATACTTTCTTAACAAGTTGATTAATTTGTTAGCTTGCTGCGACGTATTCTTTGAGAGTGATGTCAATGCTGCTGATATTATGTACGAAATATGCCAGAATGTTTTGAAGCATCATCAAATTGATCCACGAGTAAGAGATGCTTTGAAAACAGTAAAACTGACACCACAAAGTGCAAGCTTGTGTAGAGAGGAAATATTATCCAGATGCGGCATAGATTTATCCACATTTCTTGCAGAAAGGGAACGCATGGGCAAATCTTATAAACAAGTTTTAGAAGAAATCAGATCATTTAACAGTTCCCTTTGTCTTAAGATACACTTTGGTATACCTCTTTCTCAACTAGGAACTCCGCATCTTATCAGATATCATATTTTAATGCCGCACAGTAAGATTTATAAAAGGTTCTGCTAAAAATTTGTTCTATTAACTAATAACAAAATAGCATGTACGGCTTCCTTCTAATGTTAACAGACATGTATCATTTGAATCGAATCGCTTGATCGGTTGCTACTACTCTTGATGTAAAGATATCGGTTTGATATTATTAAACTAACCAATTATATATGGAAAGCAGATTCAAGTTATCTCTTTTACTTGGCAAGTTGCCAAAAGAGCAAGTATAACTAGAGATGAGTAGATGGGAATAAGTTTGGCCTATAGTCATGGCTTGAAAAGCAACTGCAATAGACTCCTTTTTTGTGGAAAATGATTAATTACCAATATTTAATTTGTGAAAATTACTAACAATAAATTGAATATCATAGAATTGTGAACCATGTTTGTTTTGCATATGTGTGTCTCAAATAACAGTCCAAACAGTCAAAGCTATGTTTTTAGGTACTCTACGGCAAGAAAGGCGTACACCTCCACATGCAGGTGGCCTTCATCCTGCGTTAAGAGAAAGAGGTAGAGCTATACCTTCCTCTCATATTGTACCAAAGGTTGCAGACAGACCTGACCATGTTGTGCCAAAAATGAGACCACCCTTGGGTGGTGCGGGGCATGTTGTCGCTGCACCAAATGGGAATGGCACCATGGGAATCATAATGCCATTATATACCTTAGGCATTATATTGTTCTTTTTGTACACAATTGTCAAGGTAAAATTTTTTCGACGATGTTGGTACAGAAGGCCCTGAAATTTGACAAACTTTCCATTTTAATCACAGGTGTTGAAGAAAAGTTCGGATAGTGAAATTATTTCGGAATATCCGGGAGAGGCAGCAGAGAAAGAATTTCAAAAGATGGTATTTAGTCCTGAAGCCTTTGCTACAGCAGTGACAAGTGGTTCAATGCATCGTCAAAAGGAGAGGTCTTCATCCCCACAGAGACCTGCTCCCTCTATAGAGGAGTTAAAGGATCGTAAGTTCTTCTAAAGTTTAAAAGCTATCGACAACACTTGATTTACATTATCATTAATGCAGTGTTTTCCTTGAAAGCTAGTTCCTTTAAAGAAATAGTGAAAAATAAGGTACATGTTTTTTTGAGTATCTAATCAGATTTTTAAATGGTGTTGCATGATGCAAGGTTTGCACAATTAGAACACACACGTATTTGTTTCATAAATTTAACGAAACAAATGTTAAAAAGTGAAATTAAAGATATTGTAAGTACTCTAGTACATTCTCTGAACACGTTTGGTAATGTTATACATGCTGGAACACAAGAAGCGGCAGGGGACATAGAGATAGATCAACTGAGGCGACGTTTGGTCGAGACGGAAGCAGCCATGGAAAGAATTGTTGTTCAGATGGGCAACATATCACGTTCAGTTATGCATAGTCCAAGCTCGCAACAAGAACTCAAGGTTTACTAGACAAATTATGAAACAATTTACATTTTCAGTTCCTTAGTCCTTAGATATGTGCACGTTGTTGGGTTCTGATTGCGTTTCAAGTTTTACCTCTCCTATCGTGTATGTTACAGACATATCGAATATTCACTAGAAAATTTCCGACAGTTTGCTTTTCTTATATTCCAATGCTTCTGTATAACCGTTTATACATTATTGACGATTTTTCATATATTTTCCATTACAAAAAGCATACTCATATTTTAGCTGAGTGAAGTACTCGTTAAAAGCATTTAAAATATTGCGTTCATTACACGATGGAATTCATAGTTCTTATTTTTATATTTAAATAGTAGATGGGCCTCCGAATTCCAAAGGCCTGGCTGGGGTTGATCGCTCACCTAAGGTATATTCTTTGCCTCAATGATTTCCTAACAAGAGTAACAAAAGTTTGTCGCAAATAAAGAACTGAAAATCTTTATTGCCTTCATAAATCGATGGCATATCAAAGTGTGGGCTGCACAATACTGGAGCACCTTACCTTGCAATAACAATGTCCAAGAGTATTTATAACATATCGTAAACTAACACATGTGAAAGTAACTTGCCATGCACACTTTTCGAATGTACCCCTTTTTTCTTAAATTTCGGAACATTAATGCATGCCGATCATAAGCTGTTGTTTGCCGGAATTTAAAGTACATTTCTATCACTTTGTAATATCAATTGAATTTGAATAGAAGAGCATGAATTTTTTCTATTTTTTAGGGTGCGTTTTTTTTACGCAAGTGCGACCTTAGTCATTTAAAAGAGAAGATATCGATGTACATGTTGACGATTTATGACTATTAACCGTTATAATGTAGTACTTATTATACATGCCAATATTACACTTATTTTATGTTTAAACGTGTGCAGTTATCCCTCTAGTAAGCGGAATGTGAGTGACGTTTCTATGGGTGACTTAATTTACAGGACAGCACCGTTACCCAGGCTAATCGTAGTAAAGCAGATGAAGAGGTAGAAAATATAGAGAATTCTCCAACTGTTAAAGTCATGGGTATGGAAATGACAGCTAGTTGTGAGGGTAAGGGTAGTAGACCTTCTACTCCTATAATACCGATTTCGTCAAGGTAATGGAGTTGCATATCGGGGAAAATGTATATTTCAGAAAATTTTCGATAGTTACGGACAAATTGTTTTTTAGTCACATTGAGAGGGAAAAAACACCACCGAAACCAATATATTTAGAAGGCGCGCTTCCCCCACAATGCGAATTACTTGTAACAGATTCAGAAACGCAAGCTCAACAAACAGAAGAAGATGTCGAAGCACCTGTTGTACTCTCAGGCAAAATGACACTTTCTCTCATCAGTCTCGACCAAAATGCAGCTGTAAGGAAATATTAGAATTACCAACAGAATCAAATGAATCTGCGGAGCCTTGTTTTATTTGGTGATTCTTTCTTTCATTTAATAGTTTGCTTCTATACAGATCACTTAACAAAAAATGGCAAATCACAGGGATGTTGGCGGATGTAGGACTATTCTTTTCTAAATACATAATTATGTTATTATGCAACAGAAATTACTTACAGTCTGTGATTTGCTCGAAACATTAACATTTAATTTAAATTATGCATTGCAAATTTATTATTAATACACTCATTTCGATCTAAGACGCACACATTTACACATCTCACATTTTCTTGGCTGCCCCAAATATTAATACCAATACTACTAACACATTGCTAACAGAATTATCGCATTTATTTTGTTTCACTAAACTAGCGATACACACTATACGATACGGTGTGTAATAACTACACACTTGCTTCATTACAATTTTTGTTCACTTTCGGTCCTATTTAGACACCAACACCACCGCACAATAACGATAACAAAATTGCTAAATATTGTCCCATTGCATTAGGAACTTGAAGAAGATGGGCAAGGTCAAAAAACCAAAGACACAGAAAATACTCTAAGTAGCGGAATAACTAACGGCAGAGAAGATGTATTACATAATGAAATAGAACTGGAAGAAGAAGATGAAGAAGAGAATGAAAGGATCGAAATCGAAGTGATCGAAGAAGAAGAGGAGAGTACAAGGAACAAAGGCGAAGCAAAGAAGAAAATGGAAGAAGTCCAGGTGGAAGAGGAAGAAATCGAAGAGATCGAGGGAGAGGAAGAAGAAGGAGAAGATGATGAGGAAATTGAGGAGAGCAGTGAAGAAGTTGAACAACAGGAGGGAAATGAGGAAGAAGTAACAGATGAGGTAGACGAGGAGGATGAAGAGGTGACGGACGAGGTCGAAGAAGATGATAGTAAAAGAAGAAATAGTCCAAATTAAAAATGTCAATGACATACAACAAAATGTGCTATTGAAATGAAAGAAGCAAGCAAAGGGGGCTGAAAAATGGCAGGGATAGAAACAGGAACGAAGCGATCGTAAAAAAATGGAGTTTAAGAGATTGAAGATACAGATGATGGGTTGCCTTATAATGAAAAGACAGTTCAAAACAAAAATAATTAAGACGACAAACTATCGTTCGACTCAATCAGTGTTGAACAATCTTGAAAATTCATAGGCCACTGGAAGGGGGGAAAAAATGAATGGATAGAAATTATGGCGAATGGTACAGAACTTGATTGAGCACTGCCAAAGAACTAATAACTTTCGACGCGAATATAACGCACGATTACCTTATTGCCTGTTGTATCTTATATTTCACGGAATCAAAAATTTAGCCATAGCATAGTCAAAAATTTCTTCATCAGAGGGGCCAAGTAAGAGGCAGTGCGGTGTACGCGTGTCCGACTCGTTGTGCAATGAACATCGGTGAATTTTGTAGTACGGTTTTAATAGGCATTAAACAATTTTTCATCCTGTTCTAATATTAATCCTGTATTGAGTATTACGATTGGCAAGCGTGTCTGCACATATCGAACAATTGAGTTTAACGCTACTTAGTCCTTTTTAATATGCCATCCATTTACAAAGCCCTTGTTCGTTTTTTTAAATTATATAACAATTTTATATAGAATATTTGAGTTATACTTAGGTGACAATTTTTTAAATGATTGGGAAACCATTTAGTGTGTACCATTGTCATTTTCATACCTATGTTTTTGATTAGCAGAAATGCTTTTCGTCATCTTATGTATAAACGCGTGAAGAATGTAGGATACTCAAACGAAATCGCAATTCATTTCGTGTAAAGATCGAACATCATGATTTAAATACATTATTCTTCACAAATTATTTTGGCAATGTGTTTTAACGTTTATACAATTTATCTTTTCATAATTATTACAAGCTGTTAAATTTATCACACGATATCTGTATGAATGGATAATGTTAATTGGAAAGAAAACGCGGTGAATTGTTAGATTTGTGAATTTTCATTATGAATAGGAACGTGTTACGAAAAAACGATGTAGAAATAACAAATATGTAATGAACCCAATTTCTTCTGGCTTTTTCTACATTGTTTGGCATTGAAAAACCATTAGTTTCTTATAAAAGTAGGTGCACTTGTTACAATTAGTAATATTTCGTTCACTTTGAAAAATATCGGTCTATTCAATGGTGAAACGAACGATATCGTTCGAGCTTATGCATTTTGCAGTAGCTGTTACCTTCAGCATTGTTATTAAGGAAATAAAGAGTATTATTGTATCAAATTTTATGCTTTTAAATGAACCCTTCAAATATGAGTAATTCAATGTACAGCGGGACGTATATTTTTATAATAGAATATAATTGTATGACTAATGTTTATGGTAGTAATGTGTGTTCAATCGACGGCAAATAAAACTGATTATTAAACAACTAAAATTAGAAACAACGTACATTATATCATTCTCTACAGAAACACATTGTATGCTATCTATATGTAAGTATGTACATACATACATATGTACATATAGCGGCATTAGTTTTACAGCCTCCAGCCTCAACATTTAAATTATCGTTCTAACCTCAACTCTTTTTGGGTCTTCGAATTATTAAACAACAATATTATTAAAATACCTTCGTAATTATACAGTCCCCTTTTTGTGAAGATTAAATGGTGTTACGAAAAACTGATGAGACAAGTAAATTATTATTTTAAGCATTTGGGCGCTAACCAATAAAAAAGTTCTTCTACATGCCTGAAACCATCACACTGGTTTATTCATATTGTCTTCATTAATAATAAAAGGAATATGTGTATACATGAGTGTATAGATATGTTATACATATATACAACCATAAATTTGCATGCCCTGTCGGAAAATTATATTTAATAAATGTAACAAAACACGTGTACGTTTGTACACGTTTGTGAGTTTGTTAAACTGTTATGCTTATTATTTTTAGTAGATAAATGCGGTAGATGAAAGTGCGTCATTTTTTTGCGGGTGTCCTTATGGGCATCCCTATTGGGATCACTTTTTTGGATACAATTGGATATATAGCCAAAGTAGAAGGAATCTCTATGCAGCCGACATTAAATCCAGATGAAAGGCATCCTGATTATGTTTTCCTGAATCGCAGAGCAATTCGAACCCAAGACATTCAACGTGGCGAAATAGTAACTGTCAAATCTCCAAAAACTCCCGAACAAATTCTGATTAAACGTGTTGTAGGACTTTCTGGCGATATTGTGCGTACACATGGATACAAAGCAGACATTCTCAAGGTATTCAAATACTTTTAAACTTTTATTCTTATGGATAGAATTCTTATGAATAATAAGAATACGTATATTTGTTGTCCAGGTACCTGAGGGCCATTGTTGGGTAGAGGGTGATCATATTGGTCGCTCTATGGACTCTAATACGTTTGGACCTGTTTCCGTTGGCTTAATAACTGCAAAGGCTACTTCTATAGTATGGCCGCCTAACCGTTGGCAGTATCTTTATCCTTCTATGTCTAATCATAATTTCCCTCTAAATTTATCAAGAGTACCGGCTGGATAAAGTTAAGTTTGGAGAAAATGAGGGCTGTTAGTTTTGTTAAAAGACTGCAATGGGACTTACCCGGCACAGTTTGTAGACACGGGTTAACAATAGGAGATGTTGACAACGATGGAGATAATGAGTTAGTTGTTGGTACTGCAGAGGGAGAACTTTATATTTTTAAAGTGAGCTGTTTGCGCACTAACAATCCTGACAAATAATCGTGGTGCAACATGTATGAAAAACCATTCCATTACAGGGATCAGAGTTATGGCAAAAGATTCCCGGACTGGGTCTTGTGACCAGTGTAGCTATAGGAGATATTTTTAATTATGGCCGAAATGCATTAGTTGTAATATGCGGTGATGGTTGGGCACACATTTTTTACAGCCCAAGGTCTGTTAATCCTAGTATCATCAATGCAACTTCCATTCAACAAACTGCTAAGGAAACGGTTGATCAAGATAACATTAAGACTGGTGAGTTTAGAAATAGTTTGGTAGGTAGAAAGTAAAAAAGGCGGTGATCGAAAATTGTGAATGTTGCAACAGGTGTTAGTATGACAAGTACCCCGAGCTTCGATCAGATAGACGGCAATAATGAAGCCGCTGAATTGTCGGGAAAAATGGAATGCGTCCATGTTCAGAGAATTCCTACCAATACAAAGGTTGTGTTGGTAGCAGATGTCGATGAAGATGGTGCAAACGAGATGATACTTGGTTTGACCGATCGCGTTGTTAGATCTTACAGATGGTCGAGTAATTTGGAGGTAGGGAGAGGAAAATTAGTTGGATTGAACAAGTGGGAGTGCGCGAATCAAATAGGAACGGTCACGTTACAGGTATCGCGAAGTCGATTAACGATGAAATTAATTTTAGTTGTACGATTGTAATTAATCGATTGTATTCAACTTTTATTTAGCATATGGGTGATGGTACACCAACGTTGTTAGTTGCTCAACCTGGCGGAACGTTTATGCGAATTAAATGCAATCCGGATGATTGCCATTTAGAGGATGATACACATGAGAAGAATAACGGAACAGCTGCTAGTTGTGTTGACTATCAAACGTTGGGAATATCAAGAATGCGCAATCCGAATATATCGACGGAAATAATCGGAGATCTAGAATCCACAGTAGAGTTCAGGGAGCAATTACCCAAACAGAATATATCGAGTGAAATTCAGCACGGGCAAAACGTGAAAGCTGTTTCGTCAGGTTCAAGAAATAATGATGCGCAAAGGGAAGTGAGGAAAAATGACACAGCGGAAAGATATAGAAAAAATGCTGTGGTAGAAGATTGCAAGGCAAAGAAAATTTCAGAAAGTATTTGTTCCGTTAGTCGAGATCAAGTCGACGGTAATATTTTGGGTGGCAACGTGATCCTCGGTGATTACGATATAAAGTCGGAAAAGAATTCTTTATTACCTATATTTACGGATTTTCCATTTCAAGATAATAACACTAATAGTGAGATAAAAGGTCTGAGGAAGAAAGATAGAACCGAGAGTGACACGAATACCGAGGAAAGTTCGCTACAAGGAAAACCATATGCTCTTGCTACTCTAGATGGGACGATAATGTTAGTCGAGGATGAAAAGATTTTATGGTAAAACTCTAAAATTCTGTACCGTACGAAACAATATACAGTCTCTCAGAAGTCTCTCAGTTTTTCGTTCTTTTCGTCTTTTTTTGTTTTTTAGGTCAATGCAAGTAGATCACCAAATATTTGCTTTATGTCGATTAGATGTTACTGGTGACGGTTCCGATGAGATAGTAGCCTGTGCATGGGATGGGCAGACATATATTTTAGATCAACAACGCAATAGTGTACGTTTTCAATTTGAAGAACCAGTTAGAGCATTTTGCACTGGCAAATATAATGTTACTCCCGGAATTTCGACACCATGCCTAGTGTATAACAGTTTCAATAATAAGGTAATCTCTTTTTATTGCTTTGTTAGTATAGACGCAGATGAACCAGGAATGCTACAATTACAGACGTTTATTCACAGATTTTTCTTTATTACGACGTTACGCTTCCGAGTATGATTACTAAGCCGTTGATTCCTATCGAACTCCTCGATGCTACCGAGGAGAAGGTGTTAGACGACCTCCTAGGAAATTGTACCGGTACAGAGAAGCAACAAAAAGTGCAACAGTTAACGGAATGGCTGTTGTACGGAATACCCTAAGAAGATTTTATATTGTAGATTGTGTGTACAGAGCAAAAATATACGCAGGTTGTTGTGAAATATTTCTGTTGTTCTTTTCCTACACGAGGCTACATTCTTATACGCGTTCGATCGAATCAACTCAAGCGTTCTAGACACGGCCGGTGTTTGATTAATGTCCAAGGAATTTATTGCTCGTATTTTCGTATCTTTCCTATTCAGGGGAACAATGTTCTCTTCGTATCGACAGGATACAGCCATTTGTCATAACGTCCGTCGTGATTTCTGCCTTATCGCGAAGGATATATGATCGGTGAAAATTCTTACAAAATTTTTAACAAACAAGGCCGCAGAGACGTGGTTACCGAGTAACTCAAGGTTCAGCCTACAGACTGGTTACAGGATACATAACTATTTACAGAACATTGCGAAAGACAGACCTTTATCTACCTATCGTAAATTAGGCTGATGTTTGAGCAAAATCTGTTAAACGTATAACATCGGCTTGAAAGGCATCATTGTCAGTGTTAATGTGGTTCTCATTGGATACTTTTCCGAGATCGTAGAAAATCGTCGTACACATCCGATATTCGTACGATGAAATTGTTCAGCGGCTATCGTTAAGCGTAAACAGATCCCCCGAAATACGAGATAGTCTTCAATTGTCGATTTACGGATTAATAAATCGGTGGTTCGATAACAAGAAGTGTGATAGAAACACAGGATTGAGATGTGAGTGACGCAAGAGGTAGACACGATTCATCGTGTTCCGTATCCATACTCCGTACAAACATTATCGAATTGTAAATAGAGAGAAATAGAGAGGGTACGGGGGAGGGAAGAGAAAGGGAAAGAGGGAATAATTGTTTGCCAGTGGCAATAGTTTAACAAATCTAGGCTCAATTAGTTGGACGCGAGTGACCAAGCAACGTGCTTTCATAGGATCCTCGGTGTGATATTTAATTTTGGTCTAAATTAGTTTTAGAATGGCGGAAAATGAAACAGGATCATTGCTTGGGCAGGGATTAAAGCAACTTACTTTTGGATGGACCGACTACACGCTATTCACCTGTCTATTAGGAGTCAGTGCCCTGATAGGGATTTATTTCGGATGCTTCGGCAAAAAGCAGGTTGATACCACCGAATACTTGATGGGAGGGAAAACAATGTCCTGCTTTCCAGTTAGCATGAGTCTGATTGCCAGGTAAAACGTATTCTACGGAAAAATTGACTGCTAATTCTATTATCTAGTCGGGCCGAAGCTAGATCCGTAACTGTTCTCTCTCGATTTGTTCCAGTCATATATCGGCAGTTTCTTTGCTGGCTATACCTGTCGAAGTGTATCAATATGGTACACAATATGCTGCATGCATTTTTACCTCTTTCCTATCGTGCGGCCTCATCTCTCTTATCTATTTGCCAGTGTTTTATCAACTGCAATTGACCAGCACTTTCGAGTATTTGGAGATGAGATTCACCAGGCCAGTTCGAATTTTCGCTTCGTTCCTCTACACAATTTCCTTGGTTTTGTACGTTCCCTTGATTGTATACGTACCAGCATTAGCGTTTTCCCAGGCTACATCGATCAATCTCCATCTGATAACTCCGATAATATGCGCCGTATGCATATTCTATACCACTATTGTAAGTTATTTCAATTGATGTTCTTTCATAGATAAATAGCTCTTAAAGTTCGCGAAGTGTATCGAAAGCTCCCGCGATTTTCAACACTTTGAACGAACCAAAGCATTTCACATACGTACATATGTATCATGACGCTGACAAAAATCACACGACCTCGATAATACTGTATATCCTTGGAGAGAAAGAAAGAAAGAAAGAAAGAAAGAAAGAAAGAAAGTGTGAACGGGAAAAGTAAGTTCAACACGATTAACTTTTCCAAAGTTAAGTTAAGCTTGCAAACTTCACTTGCAACGTGGAAAAAATGTGTTGCGCCGAAGAAACGAGTTGACAAAACGTAGAGGAACTGTTGCGAATGTAATGAAGCATTTTATCGAAGACACTGAGCTGACGGTACACGAACTCGCTTCACGGACTCGTTTCACGGTACATCGACGAAGGTATTGATAGGTTCGTTCTGAAAATAAATCTTTCTTTCAAAACATTTAGGGAGGTTTGAAAGCAGTTGTATGGGCGGACACTGTACAAATGATCGTAACACTGGGAAGTCTGTTTGCCGTACTCATATTGGGCACCATAGCTGTGGGCGGCGTAGCCGAGACTTGGAGAGTATCCGAGGAGGGTAGCAGAATTGTATTTTGGAAGTATGAAAGCCCATTGAACCTTTATTATTCTGGGATAAATTGTTTTTAATTTGTCCCTTCCGTGACAATAAGAGATCGTATATTACGCGTTACAGCATGGATCCCAGCCCATTTATCAGAAATTCTTTTTGGGGCATGTCAGTTGGCATGGTAATGACGTGGTTAGCAGGACTCGGTATCAGTCAAGTGTCCATGCAACGATTTTTAGCTGTGCCAAATATCAAGGAGGCGCACAAGTGAGTATCACCTAATATAAAGGTTAAGGGAATTAATAAGCAGTCATAAATTCTCTACTGTAGGGCAGTGGCGTTTATGGGGGTATGCATGGTAGCCGTAAAATGGGTGTCCGTATTTACCGGACTCATAATGTACGCCAGGTATCACAAATGCGATCCCATAAGCACGCACGTATGTATCATCTTTTAGTTTCTGGGGTACACGCCTTGGAATTTATGGCGTCCCATATTTTCAATAAATTCCAAGGATCAATTCGTTCGCAGGTAATTTCTAGAAGCGACCAATTACTTCCGTATTACGTGCTGGACGTCGCCGCGGACATTCCAGGACTCCCGGGACTTTTCCTGGCCGGTCTGGTCAGTGCCGGTCTCTCGACAATGAGCGCCAATTTGAACACGGCCGCTGGAACAATTTACGAGGACTTCATCCATCCATGGTTACCAGATAGTCCTAATAAAGAGTTGAGGGCGGCAACTATAATGAAAGTAAAGCACGGAAAATACCACGATCGGATTCGGACAGAAATTCAGATTAATTAACACGATGCGTTTGATTTTCAGGTGATTGTGGTGGTCGCGGGACTAGTTTGCGTGGCACTAGTTTTCCTTGTAGACCGCTTAGGTGACATCTTTCAAATGTCTTTGACTCTTCACGGTGTGACGGCTGGCGCCATGCTGGGTATTTTCACATTGGGAATGCTAGTACCATGGGCAACGTCGAAGGGGGCTGTGGCGGGAGGATTACTCGCCATGCTGTTAATGATTTGGATCATCGTTGGAGCTCAGGTGAACATGGCGCAAAAACGATTATTTTATACGCCTCTTCCTACTTCGACCGAGGATTGTCTAAATGCGCCGAGCCTGCTGAATCAGACTACGACTAATATGGGTTCCAATTTGTCCAATTCCGAGGAGAAACCCTTCCCCCTTTTCACAATATCGTTCATGCATTACACCACGATTGGTTTCGTAATAGTAATGGTGTTTGGAACAATAGTCAGTTTCATATTTGGCGCTCCTGACTTGAAGGACGTCGACAGAAATCATTTTCCACCGATCGTTCAGAGGTACAGTAAAGTCAAATAATTTTCAATTGCCTTGAAACGCGCATACATTTACAGCTGTGCCCATATGAATCGTTCCAGGTTCTTGCCATCGAAAAAATATACCGAGGTACCATTGCATTCGGTGCCAACAACTCTGATAACGGACCCGGAAAAGGAGAAGCTTAATTTGTAAAACCAATATACATATTCGTCTCATTCGTTTCTCTGGCATTGTGTTCGTAGCGACGATTAATTTGAACATCTGTACTAAACCCAGCGTTTTTTCTTTAATGACAACCAAATATGTACCGCGCAGAACAAATGAATCCTTAAGCGATAAGCATCGGTGAGAGTTTGTCGCAAGAAAGCTCTACATAACTGATTCGTCCCGAGTTGAAAGCACCCATTAGACCCTCGTAGAGGGTGTCAAATTGACTAGATTATATATCTGTCCAACGCATCTCAATACAAACAACTCGCCTAAACATCTGGAGGAACGATGCCTATCGGATTAGGATGAACGTAAATGCGAGGGGTGTTTTTCGTCGAGTCATTCGTCGAGCCGGAGTTGAGAATCTGCGAAAGATCGATCATAAAGTATTCATGATAGTGGTCGCACGTGTCATTATTCACGAAAATTTCGAAAGCACGGCCCATTTGAAGTTGAAGCAGGGCGAACAATGCTTCGTTCAAGCTTTCAACATTTATATCCGCGATATTTTCCTCCAGCCCATAGTATACAAACCGTAGTATGTATGTATGAACCGACCTACATAGTTCAGTGGAACAGTTTCATTTCCAACGTTGAATCGTTATCTAAACGTCGCTCGGTGTTGACGAGCGAACCGCAATACAGATTGCAAAATTGTGCACGAATCTCCGAATAGCTTACCGTTTCTGACCAAAACGGTGAAGATATTGACACGCGTATTAAAATGGTACAAAGGACGCGAACGTGCTGATACTTTGACCACTCGAATTACCTGAACGAGCCGATCGATCAGAATTTATCGATTGACAGCGAATTTTTCAATAGATATAAATAGATACAAACAGATGCAACCACAACGTTTCCGAAGGGGGGCAGGGGGGAGCATAAAAATCTGAGCACGATGCCCCACAAGTTTCCGAGGAGAAAGTTGACGAAGGAAGTAACCCTTATCAAGAATTCGAGATATTATCCTCGGCTTTCAGGAGAACTCGGTGGTCGACAGAGACGATTCTCGGAGAGAAGCAGCCTCGCATGGACGTTACACGTCCAACGTAGAAACGGCACTTCTGCCTCGAACCAGAGACCACATTCCACCGAACCATTTTATTTTATTGGACTGAAAGGTGTCAAATATAGGTGGCAAGGGCCCTCCTACTCGCATTCCTGCCACTTTCCATCCTTCTCTGCCCCTCCGCTCTGATTTCACCGTGTAGGTAAAGTCTTCGAGGGAGAGGACGGACCATTGTGGCCAAGTGACAGATTTCTGACAGATTCCGTGTGATTTGGTGTCGAGTGACAGACGCTCGATAGCCCGATCGCATTGCATTCTCGGGGTTAACTAGTCATACTATGTATGTATATTCGTCTCGTCGTTCGTCCGCGCGCGATGTATTCATCGAGTTTTCTCGGTTAGTACGTACTCACGAATCTGATTAAAGTCGGATTCGTCGGACGAAAAAAATCGGGCTTCAGCATTTTTTCTTTTGCTTCAGAGGGCGTTACAAGCATCTGGGATTAATCGATCCCTTTTAGAGCGGCTGAAAAAGAAGGCGCACGATCGCTGGCAGAACAGCGAGGTAATGAAAAAATTGATATTGAGATGTAACAGAGGGGGAAAAATGTGAGTTTCCAAGAAGAAATAACTATAGTTCGTGCTAGTACGACGAGTACGACGAGTACGGCTCGGTATACGGCTCGGTATACGGCTTGGTATACGGAGCTGTATACCAACAGAGAACAGAGAACAGAGGTTTGCTTTAGGATCTCTAATCTCTATCTTCTTTCTTGCTCTTTCTCCGTGTATCCTCGAGTGCAACTATACGAGACGGGGTTCCCTGGTTTTTGTAAGGTCACGGTATACGTGCAAAAGCGCATAAAAGCTGAGGGAGCCGCATCGGTGTGGGATACGGCTTATTTCGGTGACAATGCGTAGGGCCAGGCGCGAGCATAAAGGAGCATAATGCACCCTGCTAACGTGAAAATTATTCTGTCAAACATTCGGACGTCGGATTACGGCGGCGACCTCGCGTCCCGCCAGGACACGCTTTTTCAGGAAAGGCACGGCCAATAGGCTGCGGAGATGCCGAAAGGATTTTTCGGTCAACGAGACGATCGTTGATTTACGCGTCAACTCATTGTCAGAGGATAGCAAATTGGGAGGTCGTCGCGTCGGCCGGACGTGAAATTTATCGATCCATAAAATTCGAATATTATTCCTTATTTAAGAGATAGGTTGTATCGACTCGATGATACAATGCGCCCAGCATTCGACGATATTTTGCCAGATATTATTGTGTTCCAGATGCTTTTCTTGAACATTGTTTAAATGCCTCGCGCGCCTCGCATATTTCCAAGCACACTTTTATATTCGTTCGCGTGTCATACGGTTGCTCGTAGCCGTATCGTTCACCCCCTTCTTTGGCATCCAGTGCGTAAACACACCCTACGAAAATGAATACCAGGTCCTCTAGTATTCTCGAAAACAGGCAACGAGCGTGACAGTGCCGAGAGAGAGAGAGAGAGAGAGGGATGGCGGGTGATGGGGAGAGGGCTGTTACACAGAGAAAGACGATGCAATAGAAAGCAAGCTGGGTTGCAGACACGCGGAATATTGTGACATTCCTTTCTTGGCTGACATTCAATTTACAGGCTGGTAACGTCGTGCCTCAACCGCACGCAGCGTACGCCCGTACCTATAGAATGGAACACGATATACCCATCTACCTCCCCTTTCCCTTTTCAATGTACCACTGGAACCAGCCGCACCCCGGGTGCTCGCAGTATACATATACAAACAAACAAAACACCCGTCGTCTGGTCATGTCCACGAGACCTACACCCGCCAATATCATCGGGCAAAAATGATGCTCCAATGGATCTCCATCGCTAGGATGGCACAGTTTGATCCACGAACCGTGGAAAAACATATTTGAATAAGATTACCCGTACGTTGCTCGGTTCGGGTGCACAGAAAATTTGGTGTAGCATGGAAATGTGCATTGGAGCCGCGTAGGGCCACGCATACCGAACGGTACAAACAATATTTTCATACGAGTCGCAAAACGGCGCAGAAAAATGGATATTTTACGTGGCTGTATCGCGTCGATCTCGCAGTGGAGCTGAATCGAGAAGAAAACCAATATCGGAGGAAATGTTCATCGTTCGTTGCCCTTCTCTAGGTAAAAACGGAGCAAAAGCTTACGTGTATCTGAAAAACGCATCTACCGTCAAATTTTTACCCGGAACGATAAAGGGGCGAAAGGGAAGAATCGGGGGGGTAGGAAGTAGAAATACGTTAGGGAGGAAATATATTGCTCGCAATTCGAGGATGCTATATCTTGGCGAGCTGTTGGCTCGACCGCGTTTTACTTCCAATTAGCATCTCTCTTAACGACGAACACCACCGTTCTATACGCGCGCTCGCGTGACGCCCATCAGCGTACATTACCTCGCATATACCTTCGAATGCATGTTCACATGTCCACATGTTCACGGCTACCGTACGCTTCTCTGTATGCTAAGGCCATATACGAACTCTCTCCACGGTACATTACGCGCGACACATACGCTGCCATAGATGCAGTCGTTGCATTTGCAGATAGAAGGCGCGACGGCGACGAAACAGCGAGAGGGCGAGAAGAGATTGAGAGATAGGGAGAAGCAGAGAAGGATAGTGGGGATCCATAAAAAAGTATTTTCCCCTACCCGCGGAAACCTCACCATTTCACCCTGCCATGCCGGCACGTTCGCCCCTCGAAAACGCGTAACGAATGCAACGTGCACCCTGCACTCTCGCGCTCCCTTTTCCTCCCTTCTGCTCGCTACTTCTCTTCGATTCCCCTCCATTTTCATCCCCACTTCCTGCCACAGATCTTTATTTTTATCGTTGACCGGTGGAAGGTACGTGGCGTACATTCACCACGCCCCTACTGTTTCCAGTCCGCCAATCCGTCTGCTCCCGACCGGCCATTTTGGTCCATATGGAGGCTGCGCGTTTATCCTTCATCTTTGTCTTTCACTGTATACGGTGACCTTCGAGTGTGTGGGGGATGCTCCGAGGAAGGATGTTGCGCGAGTGTGTTCCGTAAAGCCGAAACGCTTGCACCACTGCCACTGGCGGGGTGTGGAAGGAACTAGGTGTCTCATTGAACCGCGTTCGGTTAGTCTTTTCGGAAATTGTTCGCAATTTGAAAACGCGAGAGCCAAGGTCGGTTCACGAAAACGCGGCGATAGTTAATCGCGGGTCGCGAAATTCGGACGCTTCGAGGTCGTGTGCTAGGCTGGTTTCCGAGGTAGTCCCGGTGTTTCGTCGATGCTGGCGGGGAACTATGGAAAGTAGAAGGAGGAGGTCGTAGCGAACGGTATCGGCTCTTCCCCCTTTTGGTATCCGAGTACAGGAGCACAGAACAAGTATTTACGTGTTTCTTTATCGCAAGGAAGACGAGAATCGTCGACTAGTATCCATCGATAGCGTAACGAGCGGGAAAACAGGGTAAGAGGACGAACGCCTAACTCGAGCAGCAAAGTTCACTAATAGCGGGTCTACTTGTCGCTGTTGCGCGAGCAGTGACTCGGAAAGCTTGCGAAATCAGCTCCGCTCTAATTTTCCAATTTTGCTAGGCCTTCCGGATAGGGAGAAGCGTCGCGCTCTCGGCACTTTGCTTCCAAACGTACTGAACGCGATCAACTTGCAACCATCCACGGTGCCCAATGTACATACATGCTTTGTTCATTGCACGAACGCGTAACGTCGCCATTCAAATTCTTTGCGAGTGTCCCATCGAAGAAAATTCTGGATCGGAAGGTTGAATAAGAGGCGTGAGGAGCGAATAGGAGGACGGGCCACGAGTCTGCACACACCTATTCATATTGTCTCTGGCCCTCCACCCACCCCCCTCGCTCGCTCTCTCCCTCTCTCCCCCGGTTCTTATCGAGAGTCATCCGACTGGGCATTGTGCCCGTGTACACGTGAAAAGGACAGCGACATCATCGGGCGTACGCGCGTGTCCACCGAGGCAGAGGTTGGTCGCGTGGTTGGTGGGAAATATCCAGGAGACAAGGTAGGAGAACGTGCGAGAGTTTGTGATATTCCCTCGGAGAACGGAGTCTTTCTTTCTTTATACGAAACACGGTCGCCGCTCCCTGCATTCTTCGTGTGTGTTCCGTCGAGCAGCTCGAACTCGGGAGGGAAATATAAGGCGTCAAGGGTACGAGGGCAGGGGGTGCGAAGAGCCGAAGGAGAATACGAGAGGAGTTTGCGCGCGTTCTCTCCTCGTCTCCGTTGGCCAGCGAATTCACCGGCATCGCGGGCATATCCTGGAGACGTGGAACACGGCCACAGCAGTGCCGGGTGTTCGCGTGTGTGATCCTCGGCTGTGGTAGAGAGGCTGGCTCGAAGGAAGCTGGTGGGGACTGAAGGAAAGAAGGTAGGAGGACGAGTCGGGAGGACGAAGGTAGCGCTATCGAGTGGCGGTACCAGGAAGCAGCGGCGTCGTCCGTCGTCACCGCCGCCGCCGCCGCCGCCGTGTATCGTCGCCGCCGAGAGAGAGAGAAGTCCACCGCCGAGAGAGTATCCGAGATATCGCTGCTCTCGTGCGATACACACGAGTCCGTGTTCCAAGTGAATTTCACGAAACAAATTCTCGCACCTCGCGATCAGTCCAAATTGCAAGCGTAACGAAAAATCCAGTTTCCCATCGCCACGCAAGGTGCAGCCTTGTACCCGGCCGCATTTCATCCGATCTCGCCGAAATTCAGCAACAAGGCCGAAAATCTTACGGAGCTCTATCGCTACCGATAAACCGTGTCGTGTGCTCGTGATCGAGGACAATTCCGAGGACAAGCCCGTGCGAGTTGCGAGTTGCGAGTTGCGAGTTCTATGCGCGCGATTCGCGTGTGACACGTCCGGAATTTTCAAAGGACGCGACGGGGTTGCGAAATCGCGAGTGACCCACGCCAGCTACGGGGCACGAGAAAGGTCTGGACGATTCGGAAAAGCTTCCCAAGACGAACCCCTACCGGGCATCAACCACGGATATCCGGCAAGGAGAGATAGAACGAGACGTCGAGGGTTGATCGCCAATCGGAAAGGTAAGAGCAACATCCGCGATTGTTTGCTACCGCCGCTGTTTAGCCGTGCACCGCACCGTGCGGCTACTATGTACCGCTTCCCGATGTACACGTCTGCATGCACAAGCAGGGAATCCTTCGGCCGATATTTCTCAATGATCGAATTCACCGCCCGTGGTGCGGGGGTTGGAAGCTCTTGACCCACCGACGAGTCAAGTGCTTCTGTTCATTTCGATTCGTAAGATTCCCTAAGGAAGCGAACTATAGACGCGCTGGCCGTTCTCGAATCCCTCGAATTATAGAAAATTCTTCTATGGTGCTTCTCGTTTAACGCTGAACAACACCACGATACTTTCCTCCTAACTCCTTGTAAATATTTGCCGTTCGCGTGTATGGATTCCTCTAAGAACGAGGACGAGCAGTGTTTGATAACATTCTGTCAGTCAATCATTGTCAAATTTCCAGAAATACGTGCGAGAAATAGATATATAGTATGAAAATGTTTTCATGATTGGATTAGCGTATTATTCTATTCTACTACTGTAGAATACTACAGTATTACATATTGATTTGTATTGCGTTCACTGACGTAAATATTACTTACTATTGGGGAAGAATCATGAATGCGTAAGCTGGAATGTGCATCGCCTGTGCTCGCAGAAAATACCTATTTATTATTCCACTGCTGGTGGGATCGTTGAATTGGAATCGACGTCCAAATTACGGCGACTTTGTTACTTGTTGAGCGACACGCCCTGCGTGCTGCGTTTCACCTTTGAAATATTATCAAATCCGTTTCTATTGTTTAAGAGAAATTCCAGCAGTCGCTAATTATTGTGCCACCTTATTCGTGATCAGCAATGGCAGCATTCGAAAGCTGGCCAGGTTTGGTTTCTTACGAAGCAGAGAAATCTGACTAGTGTCTAAACGGATCACAGTAGCAAATCTTACCGTCGGGCTCGTTCTGTTAATTGCGGCCAATTAACGAAACCTACCCATCTCCCTTTCCGATGGCGTTTTATCGCTTCGTGGCTCCATTCACGATCGGTTCTGTCCCATCTTTCGTAACGGACATTCTGAAGCAGCGGTGAAGCATCGAACGGATATATATATGTATGCGTTTGATCGAATAACGCAACGTCATCCTCGCTAATCGTCACGAGAAGTACGCGCGGATGCGCCTTTTCGATAAAGACTGCCAGCAGTGAAGGAAATGAAGAGCGCGCCGCGCGCCGCGCGCAGAAGACATCAATCTTTCTAATAAAACAAGATTTTCGTTCGTATGCGCGTCTGCTATTTCCCCAGACCTTCGCGCTTGTGCTATCGCAAGCATACAAGTTTGGTGCTTGTCATAATTTCGAATTTCGCCAGTGCAATTGGAGCGAAGAGATGCGGCAAGTGGAACGGGAAACGATTTCGATTGCATGCGAGGATACGCGACGGTATGCGAGCGTGTGGGTCGGGTTGATTATTTTCGTGGACTTCTCGTCCTGTTTACGGGGCACTTGGTGGCGGCAAGTTTTCTTGGCGAGAAGTGGCCGACAACGGGGGGTTGGCGATACGCGTCCCGTGTCCAGGCACCGAACGAACTGACGGACAAACGGACAATGAGAACGAGGAATGCCCCGCAGAGCCAGACATGAAGACGTCACTCAGAAACGGTAACGGCCACGGCGGGGTCAGGTTCGACCTGACCGTCCATGTTCCGCGCTGCCTCGAACCAGCTGCGTTCTCGAGCAAGCCGAGTGAGTCAGCGACGAACCTGGCAGACCGTCGGACGCCGCTCTAGACGAGATTCCTTCCGAAACTTTCTATCGAAATTTATGTGGGCTCGATCGAACGAATCAAAATGCAAATAGACCGGCGAGTGCGCCTTCGCGCGATCCACTTTACTCAAATTTTCTTTGCTTCCTTGAAACGCTTCAGATACGAACATGCTTCCTTTCCACTATCTTACGCGCACCCGCTTTCCACAAAAATCAGCTATCGTCAACTACGCGTAAATCTATCTAATCTTTCGTCGGAGTTTCTAGCACAACTGACAATACAGGACGAGGCATCGCACGGTCAGGTGTTAAAACACGCGTCGATTAATGTCGATGTTGATAGTGCGTGATTTACAAGCGACGACATGTAGCGGTACGACGCGTGGATATGTAGTAACTTTTGTACCGTACTCGTGTAATCGTGTAACCGTGTAACCGAGTAACCGTGTAACCAGGAGATTGAGTAAAGTATTAAGGGGAAGCGATGATATCGAGGTGGTTCAAACGCGTGGACTCGTCAAATGGAAAGTATTCCACGACGAAAAATTTGGCTCAGCCTACTCTTTGCTATTGGAAGTGTGTATATTCATTTCGAAACATTCATGTCGCTCGGAAACACAAATTTGCCCCTTGAAGAATTTTGGACAACGAGGAGCTCATTGTTAACAGTACGCGTAATCCTTTCCAAACAAAATCCGATCTTTTTGACAAGCAAAATGGGCAAGAATTTCCGGACGAGTTAAGTAGATCTGTTTCAACGGGCTGGCACCTGTACACGGATCGTGGAATATCCGAAAGGTTTGCAAATAGCTTTAGGTTGTTTCTCATTGCGGTCGACGGTGCACGGCTAGGTATCCATAGGTTGAGCCGCGTACTACGAGCACCACGGGGCCATAGCCACAACAGAGACCCCCTGGTTTGGTTAATAATCAGCCTCATTGTCGTCTTCAAAAACAGCCTTCGGCTTCCTGGGACCGGCTCCACCCCCTCATAGTTCGCAATAAACTGTCCCTGACAGTTTTCGCTTTTACGCTATCCCCGCCACTTTCCTTCTTCTACACCAATTAGTGGTTTCGTTGAAGCTCGCCAGGGGTTCTGGTTATCCCGCAAAAGGTGCCAGCAGAACCCTACTTTGGGAACACCTGGATGCGGTTCATCGCTCGCTTCCTTTTCCAGAAAATCACTTCGCGCTCGTGCCAGCTAGATTCCTTTACCGCGAAATAAAATGGTCGCCCTAATGAGGGACAATATTTGGGACTCGCAGAAGCTCGTCCGCGCGAGAGGGAGCATAGGAAAGAAGAGTTGGCGGACCGACTAAAAAATGACTTTTATTGGTGCGCGGTACTCTGGATCAGGATGTGACCAGCACAAATCATTATTAACGACCGGCATTGTGCGTCCGGTGTTGTTCGTTTCGTTTGAAATATCGCGAGCGCTGGATCTTTATTAAGCAGCTTTGAGCTAACCTGCGGTTCACGCTGGCTTCTCTCCAAACGAATCGAAATCATTTTCTTTTCATTCTTTTGCGTATCTAGTGTGTGTGTGTGTGTGTGTGTGTGTGTGTGTGTGTGTGTGTGTGTGTGTTTGCGTGCGTATATGCGCGGTCCGTTGTTGCACAAAGAACGCGAATTCGCAACGACGCGACGCGTCCCACCACTCTAATTAACGCGAATATTAATCCGCTTAGGTAGAAAATTCGAGTTTCGGCTTTTCGTGCTTTTTCGTTCGATACTTGAGAAAAACGCGGTCGATAGAAAAGTTTGCGCACGCAGAGATTTGAAAAGGTGATCCATCGAGTTGTCGCGAGAAAAATAATTCAAAAGAAGACTACATCGATTTCGTGGACCGTTTTTGGTTCTATCCGTGTCGTTCTCCGTCGGGTCGGTTTATAATAAGGCACTATATGGAACCGGGCGCAGGTGTAAGGAGGTGTCCGGCACCTTAAGGCTTCCAGTAGGGTCGAACGGAGCGGCATATTTCATCCATTGTCGCCCCTCAACTCCGGCGGCGGCACTTTTCAACTTTTTATAGAGATTTTTATACCGCTATATCTATACCGCTCTACGCTTTCGAGATGCGCTTGAACGGACGGAGAGGAAGGTAGACCGAGAGCGAGTCGAGCAAAGAGGGCAATAGGTGGTGGCGGAGGCAGAGGCGGAGGGAGGGTTTGCCACATCGCGCGGCTCTGAATATGAATATAATAATGAGAACGGGTTTCGTCGTCGTTCCGCTTCTCCGCTCTTCGTCCTTCGGCTTCTCTCGAGTTCTTCTCCACTCACGACTAGTCGCTTCTCATCCTTCTCTCTTTCAACCTCCTCTTTTTCCGCTTACTTCCATCTTATATACATAGGTACGCGCGCACGAGATGCGCCGGCAGCCACAGCAACAACAACAACAACAACAAAACGAGACGTGTCACTGTACCTGTTAAATTCCCTCTCCGTACCGAACTCATCTCTACGCGCTCGTCTCATGCGAGCCAATCCGTCGCTTTGGCCGCTGCCGCTCCTTCCAGCGTGATTATGCGCGCGTACCGGACGGCCCAATAAAACAATCGCAATTTTAGTCCAACCAGAATAGATACGATACCCTCTTCTACTCGTTGTCAAGTTTCGGCCAGAGACCTAATACTAATTTCGATTCTGACACGCAACGCTCGCACAGCGTGACATTTACGAGTGCTCGTCGTTCGACAGCGAGCAGTCTCGAGTAACTTAATAAGCTCACAGTTCGATAGCATGTAGGAACCTTCATTGGAACCTTGGTAGCTACCACTGCTGCATTTGGGATTGATGTTACCCACGATGTGGTAGCTTTTAAATGGGAGGAACGTCTTCCGCAGAACGTGGCGGCGAATTAGCCGCTACAAACGAAAGTACCTACATATATACGATAACAGCGTTGAAACGAAACGCGCTACCGAAAATGTTCTTCCCAGGCAACTTATCGTAATCACCCTGGGCAGATTGTAAAAACCGCGGGGAATCCTTTCTTCCACGCTTCTCTGCTGTTGCTGTTGCTGCTGCTGCTGCTCCTGCTCCTGCTCCTGCTCCTGCTCCTGCTCCTGCTCCTGCTCCTGCTCCTGCTACGGATTGCGTGTATCAAGAGACAGTGAGGATAGAGGGAGGCGGGAGGAGAGAGAAGCTGCGAGCACTAAATACAGTAGGTGGAAGGAGGAAAGCCGTAACGGCCGCCGCGACGTTGGATGTGGGTACGGAGAGAAGGAAGAGGCAAGGAATGTTGTACACAAAGGTGTTGAGGTAGATAGCCGCGTGTACCCGAGAACGGGAGAACGAAGAAAACGTCCGAAGAAAGGAAAAGGGGAGAAACGCGGGAGGAAAAGGCAGAGCGACAGGGAGAGAGATACGGAGAAGGAACCTTTTGCATCGGTGGGTGCGTGTACCCCGCTATCGATATATTACGCGGCTGGCTCGGTGTGCGTGCAAAAGGGTGAAAAGGAGGGACATATTTTATATTTATGGGTATTTGCCGCTACTGTGCTCTCGCGCCGGCGGCTTGTGGCAGAGGGCTAACCGGCCTCTCCTCCTCCCGACGCTTTTCGTTCCACCCCCTCTCGCTCCATCACTCGATGCTGCCTCCTCTATCCACCGCTCCTATGGGAGCTTCCTTGTTCGTTTTACTGGCGACCACAGCGTATATGCGCGTTTCTCTCCCTCCGACACTTTGGTCGGCAATACAGGACACACAACCAGCGCAGCGGACCGACCATGTGTCATCTCCCATGCCATCCCATATTCCGTTCCTGCCATGATATGCTCAAGGCTCGTTCCACCCAAACGTTGAATATCCTTTATGGGTGTGCGCGATGTCCCACATCTATATATAGACGCGGGGTGCCATACAGGGTACAGCCAGTATCATAAGAAGTTCGCTCCCGAACACCTAACCGACTCGTCGGCTCCCAGTGCTTCGCACTTTCTACAGCTCGCTTTCCATCGGGATTACAAAAGGAAGAAGCTAGCGCTGAGAACTACTAGGCAGTCGAAGGAAATTTGTTTCGGGAAGGCAAATTGGAGAAGGGGGGGATTGTAAATTGCAATCGGTTCGAAACGGATCGTCGCGCGATTATTAATATCGACCAGCGAGCATTTATTTCGTAGCTCGAGCTCCCGAATACGGAACGGTCGGACTTTGATTTACGCGTGAATATGTAAGTTCGATTGGTGCCGGTCGGTCAACATAGGACGAGCAGCGAAGATAGACCGATTTCCTACGAGGACTGTACGTTTGTCGGAATCATCGCCGGCAACGGCATCTCCGTTCTCCTCGCTTTCCTTTTTATTTCGATCGCTCTTCTTCCTCCACCAGCTAGTTTGACTTTTTGTGTGCATTTGCCGAAGAATTTATGAGCGTGGTCTGTGACTCGGGCCACCGGGTGCCTCATCCCTTAATTAAGGATTGTGCCACCGATTTGCCGTCCCTTCCTCGCGGTCGGTCCTATCGATGATCTTGACCCGCGCCTGACCCGAACAGGACAAAACGTCCGATACGAATGACCTTAATCTCTTGCTCGGAAGCAAGGTGAAAGTTTCGCGTTATCGCCTCCGATCGACTCTGTATACAGCGCGGTTATATTTTTCGATTCCCGTTTTAAGGGAAGCGCAGCCAATGCCCTTGGCTCGTAGCAATTGATCCTCTGCCCAATAGCAAAAAGATGAATTCCTGTGTTGGACGAACCGCCAACAGGACCAACCAATTGACGAATGCTCTCGCGGAAAGACCACCGACTAATCCTTCGCCTTGCTAAGCTCGCTGGGCTTAAGGTGTTCTCGCGCATCAATTTTCCTTTACGATTCGAATGATCGAGCTATGACACGGAACGTAACAGCTTCTTTACGAGCCATCTATCAATGGAGCGAAAAGGGCAGGCGGATAATAAAGAGGGAGGCTAGGAGCGAAGTAGCGAGAAAGAGAGATCGCGCCGAGCACATTGCGTGGATCCTTAATGTAAAGCGACTACGGGCGACGAACCATGAGCAGCTCGTCTAATGCCTCCTAAAAGCATCCTCCGAAACCAGACGGGAGGAGAGTCGAAACGAGGTTGAGGCAGAAGCAGAAGCAGAAGCAGAAGCAGAAGCAGAGGCGGTGGCATTGGCGAGAGGAAATTCGAGGAGCATTAGCAGTGAGGAGATTGAAAGAAAAGAGTGAAGCATGGATGGAAGGAATGCGAGGGAAACGAGACGGTCGGGATGCTCGCGAGGGTGTAAGAAGGAAAGGCCGATCGGGGAGGAAGAATATCGTAGGTACCGTAATTTGTCGAAGCGTGTTCAAGAAGGAAGAGCCTTTTTCACAAGTTTCTCTTGTTCCATGCGCGGCGAATCGGGGGTTAATCTAGCGATGCAAAACACAGCCCCTCGATCATTGCGGCGCACAGTCGCGTCTGCTCTTATTTAGAGACCTCGTACATTATGCCTGTCGATTCCCAAGGTGCCTTCATACTCCATATCTCGGTGACTGCGAGAGACTGGTGAACGGTGTCGAATGTTCGGGCTACCGGATCGATAGAACGGGATAATAAAGGAGTCACGCGTTTATCGCTGAGCCTTTAATTAAACGACTCGGTAGTTCTCTGCTGCGAAATAAATCATCATCTTTACGACTTTGCGTTCAATAAATGTAACCGCGTTGAAAAAATATCGCGCGGCATGTGACGAAAGGTAATCACAAAATGCGTTCGTTGCTGGCATACTTTGGCACAGACGTTTTAAGCCTGAACTGGCCAGCGACCATCTCGACTTTGTCTATCACGATAGGTTCGTAGGTACGACGAGAATGAAACAAGCATTGCTATCAATTTAGAACATCTGGCAGACACGAGATGAACTGGCAAAGATTATTGAACGCGAAGAAAGATCACGGATCGCTATAGAAACCTAGACGTTCCACGATAAGGGCTAAGGTTGAATCGTGCGATTTCGGTGCGTCTGTTTAACGGTGTAGAAAGGAGTTTCGCAGGTAAGATTTATGGCGAACAATTAAAGGACTTTCTTATTTCGGATTCTTAACGAGCTTAGAATCGAACCGGTTTCATGGCAAAGCAAATTAGACAAGGTTGCCGTCGTCATCAAGAGTAGCAACACCAATCGGAGATATTATCTGCGCGATATTTACTAAGCAGGGTTCAGAAAACTTGAACACAGCATCGGGAAAATTGTTGAAAGAATGGTTTAGGTAGAAGCGTCGCAAAAGTGTGCTCTTTCGCACGGAATCTACTGAACAGACCAGCCGAGATTACGAAGGTTTTTGCGGTTCCTTTAGTGGGAAAGCGATGTAAACTCGCTGGGAGATCCAATCTAGAGGACCTTGCATCCCTTGACAACCGACGCCTGCGGTGCGAGCCTTCTGGATACTTACTTAGCTTTCTTCTCCCTCCCCCCAAAGACACCCTATCCCCTTTTTCCTTGCAGATGGAACGAGTGTACCTTTTTGTACTTTGCATCACTTAACGCTTCGTTGAACATTTTCATGTCCGCTGCTCTCCTGAAAACGCGGACAGAAACGACCGCAATGATGGGGCGTGCGGTGTATACGCGCGTATACGGGGCTACTGGGGACTACTGGGGGGCTATGGGGCTACCAAAGCATTCCAAAATCGCCAGATCTTTAGGAACGAGATATTTTCCTTCGAATACCGTTGCCGATAGAAGACCCGTGTCTCGCGAACCTCTTCTACGCTGCACCACCTCGAGAAGAAAATTTTGAGAGCGATTCATTGCCTTCTCGCGAGAGGAAGAATCGACGAGATGCATTTTACCGAGAGGTCAATCTCGCTATTGGAATTCCTTGGACCGATTATGATTCCTAAGAATGAACGTCCGAGCTAGGAACGGAGCACCGCAAGATCGTAGATAAACGTAGGCAAGAACTTCACATACATACGTAGAATGACATAGGTTTCACTCGACAATCTGAATAACGTTACCGCTTTTGAGTCGATTTCTTTAGCAGGACAAGGTCGACTCACCTGATCGAGGGACAACTTGCCACCTTAAGCAGGAAATATAAATTAATTCGACGCCCTTTGGGGGTAAACGTCGTGGCGTAGTAGAGGGTGGGCAACAGTACGGTTTCCATTCATCGTTCTAGCAGGACTATAAATCCTACGCCCTCAGGTTCATTGTCCAATTCGACCTTAGCTCGTGAGAAACGGTCGCATGGTTTTTTCTAGCTCGTATATATATATATATATAGATATATATAATCCTTCGTGCACTTGTCGCGATACGACACACACCGAGATATTTGAAAGATTTTATGGATCGCCATTCAGGCCATTTTACGCCCCATAGCAGCTATTAATCGATCCACTATATCGAAAATCGAAAGAAAAGAAAAATAATAACAATAATACTAATTTAACGCAAGGATTCGCAACGACCGAACGAGAGAGCGAGAGAGAGCGAGAGAGAGAGAGAGAGATTCACTGAGGTCTTGGGGAGCCTACTTTGCGATAAAATCTCGGTATTTTATTAAGGGCTGGAATGGAGCCGAGTATTGTGTAACTTCGTACCAATAAACGAGTCGTTTGCCAGTGATTAACTACACAGAGAGATAGGAGAAATCCCGAGGGGCTGCGAAAACCCTACATGATGGGTTTGCGCAGGCTGTTCGAACGTAGGACCGTTTCCAGTCCACGTTTTCTTTCTCTTTTGGCAGCCGCAATGCTCCGTCGGACGAGCACACACGTGGCGCGATATATGCCATAGAGGAAAGGGCCGTTTAATCCCATTGGGAGTGCTAATCTTTGCGCGCAGGAAACCCCCCGCAAATACCCCGTAAACGCCCCTCGCGGTACAATAGGCCGCTGCCACCAACCGTGAAAATAGGCCGCAATGTCAACCCTCGATTCGTTTCCCTATCACGATTCCTCCACTCGGCAATTTGTTGCAATTTTCGTTAACCTCGTTTACGCCTCCTCAATTTCAAGTGAACAGAATACGTATATATTTTGCCGTTCAATCCGGAGAAGGTTCCGCTTGGAGAACTTGCTTTAGATACGGATTACGTAATTCATTCTGCACTTATTATGTTGTACCAAGTTTGGACAAGATTAGAAAGTAAAAGATCGATCTCGCCTGGAATGGACGAACACGCATCTACGAACCCGTCCCCGTCAGCTTTCGAGAAACGAGACGCTCCGACAGGTTGACGCGTGAGATGGAATCTGCGCTTCACGAGGGACACCCGCAGAATGTATTCTACGTGTCGCCGGTGTCAAATGTTTAAAAGAGTCGAGACACGCCTGGCCGGGGGACACGGTTGGTAGAACGACCATCGTGCCCTCCGTTTTACCCTGACGCATTCGACTTCCGACGTCCCATAAAACTATTTCACTATCGTGAAATGCAGAAGAAAAGATCCATTTCTGAAGGTGGACCGTTCACCCTTCGCGGGGAAAACGTTCTACTAGACTTGTCCCTCTCCTCTCCGTACCTGTTGCCTCTACATTAGACGCACCACCTGGACAGGTGGATATTGGAACATTGTGTCCCGCACGAATATAATATAACCCTGGTTGTCTCGATCGCAGTGTCACGTCAGCGGCGCGACGGCGACGTGTCGGAACGACGTCGCTCTTTCTTTTCTCGATTCTCGGTTTCGTCACTTTTTTAGTCGCACTGCTTTTCAGCCATCCGGATAGGTCGACGTGCCCCTTCGTGTAATACGATAGGGGTACAAGAAAAGTCACTTCAACGTAAACCGAATGCGAGAACGCGGACGAGCCTAGTGCGTATAATCCGTCTTATCTTTAATGGATAGATAGCGTGGTTTATGCGAAACAAAGAATTGCGACGATTTCACAAAATACGAATACTTGTAAATCGGGTACACGCGTAAACAATCGATTTCTAATTATTCTTCAGCTCTAATACAATGCGAGGAACATTGCCCTCCGATAATACTAACGGGTTTCGGGGATAGAGAACACAAATGTCAAGGTGGGTGAGTGAAAAGGGTTGCCGACGTATACGTGAGAGCGCCTGCTTGGAAGCTCTTGTACAGTGAACGACATTCGCCGAAAATGTCAGTGTACAATGAAATTTTCGGAGGTCATAAATTAACTGGCGTCGAAAGCACGTGGAAGCAAGACAGCAAGCAAGCCGATCGCAGGAAGATAGAATACCAATTACTCCAATGCATTGACGTCCTAATTGGGTCTCCTGGTGGTAGCGAAGAAGGATTAACCGTTTGTCGAATAACGCCGATTCCGATTCTCCTATTAGTTTAGAGGCTACACGGAAACCATCCAGTCACTGTGGCCGATAAAATGTCGATTTTTTCTATTACACTTAATCTGCTACTCGATCCAGGGCTTCGACTTTTCCCGCATTCGAGCGCGCATTCGCTGACAGTGTAGGTACATTTTTGTGAGTGTAGGTACATTTAGACCGTAGTATTCACCGCTCTATAATTATTAACAACGATTCGCGATACAATTAGGTAATATAAATAATCGTAGTTGGAAACAATGAAATCCCGCGTCGACTAATAGGATTTTCCGCGTTGATAACTGGTACGCCCTAACCGGATTACAGGAGCATCTGCGAAACGTTCAATGCATGGAAGGTATTATAGCCCGAAGCTAAGGCCAATGCCGTCCCCCAATTACCTTAATTACGAGACAATTCAAGGTGCTACTGATTTTTCCGGTGTTGCCGTTGAATGGACACGTCTTGCGTTTGAAATTCCCAGCGCGGTCAAAGGAAAGTCAATAAAATGGGAAGAAAAAGCGTAGCCAGTTAGATAAGACGGAAGTCGTTAAATCCAAGGTTCGACTTCCTTTCTCCGGCGGTCGGTGATTTTTCGAAAAGGGTCGATCCAAATTTACCGTGAGATCGCCCAGCGGGTGTCTCTAACTCGATGCTCCTCGCACCTACGTAGCACCGCTGTAGCATCGCGCACCTGTGTTCACATTAAAAGGAAAGCGAGCGTTCTCGTGCAAGCCCGGAAACGAAATTCGCTTAGCTGCTGCCGATTCTGCCGTGTGCTGCATGCCCACATACCCCCGTGTATAAATGTATACGTACACACGCGGGCGGGCGGGCGAAGAATAGGGAAGACGAAGGGCCGGGACACGACACGTTTTCAACGCTACCAGTGTAACAAAGAAGACTTCGATCCTCGGATCGAGCTCGACACAATGCACCGCTGACGTGTTTATATAGCTGCAGAGAGCGAGAGGCTGGGAGAGGCAAGGCATACACGGGAGACCGTGTAATTTAGTTATAGATCAGTTTGTTACAATTTGGCATTTCGTTTGTACGGGCCCTGTAAACTGTGTTTACCCAGGCCTCTATGATCGACGAGTAAACGGCAGTTTGTTTAGGAGCTACCCCGGCGCGAACGGGCCCTCTGACACGGCTTGCCCTTTTTTCACCCTAACGCGATCCTTTCCTAGTTCTCTCTTTCGTAATGTCTTGCATGCCGGTTGCGCGCCTACGATCGAACGTTAGGTCGTGCCAAACTTTTGTCGTGCCTTCGCTGTAATAGACGGCAGAACGAACGTAAACTGCAGAGGACAGTAATTAGATGCGAGTCGAGGAGCCCGTGCAACCCAATATTGCTTGCAACTTTCCAAATAGCGTATTTCAAAGCGAATTTGCCATAAGAATGGTGAAACGGCAGGTTAAGGATCTCTTCAAAGAGACGCGCGTGCATTTCAGTAGTAACGATACTTAAAGGATCGTCGATGAGAAGCTTTAACCCTTATTGGCGAAAATGCATTTATTCTGGTAGTCAGCTAGTCGAACAATATTATAGTCGGGTATTTGAAAGCAAATAGGTGTGTATATGGTAGTTGTGTTAATCCGAGCGAGATCTCGAGAATCTCTTGGTTTTGCCAATTAGGTGCTGCTCAAGTAGGACCGAGCGCATGCAAGGTAACGATCTCGGGATCGTAGGAGACGAACAGCGGCTGCGAACAAACGGGAGAAACGAAGAAGAAAGTAGCGTACGAAGAAAGAAAGCGAGTACAGCTCTCTTGTTGCTGACTGGGCGCAGGAGAGAACCCAGTTTAACGCGGGCTTTAACCAATTCAATTCATAGGCTCGGGTTAAGCCAGGATTTGTGGCTTAGCACTGATGGTGTTTGCTACCACCACGAGAGATTTAACTGTTTCTGCGGCAGACCGTCCTCGGACCGCCACGCCGCGCCGCGCCGCGCCGGCCAGGTATGTATGTGTTATGTGTACGCCTCGTTGACACGGGACCATCGGTTTTACGCGACGAATCTAACGAATTGCAGCCTGTTCCCTCTTCTGTATCCTTGCTCGAGAATTAAGATAACCTTCGATCATGGATATCGGACGCACGTTTTGTTGTATCGCGAAAGAACGGATCTAGCGCCGCGCAATTACAGGGGGCAAAGTTCGGAACGGCCGGCGAAATCATATCGAAACCTTGGATCGAGTTCTGAACTTTACTAGGATTCGTTTCTCTCGATTAAAATGACACTGGAATTTTGGACAGGCGAAGTAGAGGACCGGAGGCATCTTGGGGGCGTGGCGTGTAGTTATTAATACGAAATGAGCATTCGAAAGGTCGCTTTCGCTCGCGCGGTTCACTGCGAACTAGTCGTAATAAGTACTGTACTCTGCATAATGATAATTATAACTTTAGCTCCTATAAAATGAGGGGCGTTTGCGACACCGCCCAGGTTCCAGCCCCTTTCACCGACTTCCCTAATCAATGGGCCATAAAATAATTTGTATATAGTGGTCGAGCTTGTCTAACAGAGTTACGGGAGGCATGAAACTGCAAAGGTGTTCATGCGGTTCGTTTAGAGTACCCGCTGAAAATTTGCAATTTTCTTGTACAATACAATACTTCTCACAATCAGTACGATTTGTCTGCTTGGATTAAGGAGATTCCGATTAACGTTTCGCACAGTTTCGCGAAGAACGCAGCCAATCTCTTCTTCGAGAAATTTACTTGCGGCGCAGAAACACAAATTTCCTACTTTATTCCACTACAGCTGTTTCACGCTAATTGCGAGCGTACCCTACCAATGCCGTTATACCTGCCCTCTATTAGTCTGTCATAAATCACTAACTGGTTCACGCGCCCTTAGTCCTTACCGCGTACGGCAATTTCGGCCGGCACGCTCGACAGTGCCTTCACACCCGAAAACTTTCCTTTCGCGATAAATCTTGTATTTGCCAAGGATACGAAATACCTGGCTACTTTTTTCACACGTTTCGAAGGTTAAATAATGTATTTCAGAAATATCCATCTAATATTCCTTCGTATTGGGACTTCTTCGACGCGATACGCCCGCTGAAAAGCAGGCCCTGTAAACGCGAAGGCTGGCGACGCGACGGATAGATGCGGAGAGATGCGGAGAGAGGTATCGGTGTGCCGTTGGCACGCCGGTAAATATATGCTACCATGGCACATATGTATTCGAACATAGCAGCCCAGTTGGGCCTCTAATGATGATCTACGGTTAGCTACCGCGCACAGCTTCTATAAACCTCCTAATTTCTCCTCTATAAATTCGTCGAGGAAGACTGGACCCCTCTACCGTGGCTTTCTCGTGGTTTTTACTCTTCCGCAAGGGTCCCCGCGAGCCGACACGACCGATCGCTCCCGTCTCTCTTTCCCCACAAGCCGTCGTAAATACGCAAATGTATTTAACGTCTCGTGCGTGTTTTGCTCCTATCCACGGACCGTCTACGCACGATTTCGCACGAGTGCAGATCATTTATTATTTACCGCGGATTATATGCCTCCGCGAAGGCAGTGAGTGGAAAAAGGTAGCGGGAATCGGTCCAACAGATAGAACAACAGAGAGAGAAATAAACAAAGACCTGGCCCCATGGTATTACGAGACAACAGAGACAGCAGAAATCGCGCTTTTTATTTCGACCGACTGGAAAAAAACAGCTTAGCTATCAGAGGGATTGCTCTTTTTACTATTCTGGAGGTACAGGGTCGGGAAGCGAATTCGTTTCAACCGACGTAATGAACCCGTGCAGCAATCGGGTTGTAACTTGATATCAATCGTTTGATACACCGGGCACGCGGCGGCATGGGAATTCGGCGCTTTTAGAAGCGAGCATATCGAAGAAATTTGTGTGCTTGTAAACCGGTTACGCGCCACGTCGGAATTCGGGTGAAAGTAATGAAGTCGATGAAACACCACGCGGATCGTGATTGCGAACATCTTATACATACGCAAGGTGTTTTCGGTTCAACTACGGATGTTAATGAACATCTTCATTTTCTTACCGCAATACTTTCCATGTAACGATGTTCCGATAAAAATTGCGCCGACTTTAATGATAAAGAGATAAAGAGAGTATCTAGTCTGTAATAACTGCGTGGAGTACGCATACAGAAATACATATTGCGGGGGTGGTCTCGAGCTCTAGACAACGAATGTTTAATCACGTTTGTTGTTTTCGTTATAAAATTTGCAGTAGCAATTGATAATAAGTTCCCCTTAAATATTTTCACCGATGTGTAAGAGCGATAGTCTTTGTTGATCCTCAATACCCACGAAATTAGTTTTCCCACCGTAATCATTGAGGTTGTAAAAACCGTAGTGCGAGGTAGAGTCGATTGTGGGCAATATTGTGGGCACCGCAATATAATTCTTTATTGCCGACGCAGGACGAGGTGATTTTTCAACACAAGATCACCGTAATCCCAAGCACGGATAATATTTTTCTACCGTCTGTGCTGTTTTATGATAAAAAGTAAAGAAGAAATGAAAAAGGAAAACCATGACGAGCGTCGAGTTAGCGGTAACCTATCGTCAACGTCTAGGTTGACTCGATTTCGTCAAGTGCCAACTGTCGTATCGAGTAAACAAAGTATGTACGATCCCTTATGGTCCAGGAGGGATCCAAGGGAGAATGGGGAAGCTGGAGGAGGGAAAACGTCAGGGCGGAGCCTGAACGCAGGAGGAGGAATAAAACGCGCAAACTCGATACACGCCTCTCTCTTTCTCTCCCTTTTCTCTCGCTTTACTTTTCCAGCCAACCACCCCATCCGGTTTTCCTTTTTCACCTTTATATACATTTTTTCTTTTACCTAGTAGAGGCTCCTTCCTTTAACCTTGCTTGCACAATCCTAACACAAACCTATCTTTTTTCTCGCGTGCCACTACTTCGTAGCTTTATTCCGTTTTATTGTGCTAGCTCATGCGAGCATTATGCTCAATTATCGTCAAACTATTCCATTTTGGTAGTGAGAATGATCACCGCTACGGATAGATCACCGCCACGAATCGAGAGGGAATGAAGTATACATATATGAATTCATAATTTTCTCGTAGTGCCATCTACGGTGCATCGATAGATTTCACATCATGGCGCTTCATCTGCAATATGCCACACAACCTTATTTATAAGTAACCATGCTCACCTACCTTGCTTTCGGTGATAATTCTCTCGCAGTAATCCATAACGTGATAAATATCCAAATAATCCAAACACTGTATCCATTCGGTATCCATTCTGTATCCATTGTGTATCCTTGGCTCACTTCACTCGTATCACTCACAAGAAATTCGGAATAGATCGCGACGCGCGAATGACTCGTTCCTACGAGAAGGGCCCGAGGGTTCGCGAACACGAAAACCGTTACGCCATGCAATACATTCAACCATCTTACCATCACCCCCCCCCCCCCCATATCTCACTGTATCTAATTCCATTCCAGATTAACGTAATTACCGTATCGTACAATTAATTTAACGCTTAATTATTCGTAATCCCCGGAAAGATACATATTTCGTTCAATGCAAAAATGAAGGCACAATAAATCGCGATCGATGCCGCGGACGCTCGACCGTTCAACCGAAAAAATGGACGCGTCTATTTCGCTGGTATGAATTTCGTCGTTTATACATAATACGGTAATGCAATTATGAAAACTAATGCACACACTGAGCTCTTGGACGCTCTCGTATCCTCAGGCACTGAACACTGCATCCAATTTGCACTTGAACCGAATAAAATGAGGAAATGAGCGCGATCGAAACACTTCGTGCACATCGAAGGTACCAGCGAAATGTAACTGACGCGACGGTTCGCGCCCACTATACCAATATGTCGCCGATTCAAACGGTTGATTTCCGAAACCGGATATGCTTTAATTCGAATACTTAAAAAACTACATATACAATAGTCAAAAATGAAACGCGCAATAATTATTTATTTTATTGCAATAAATTTAACGTCGTATCGGAAATACTAATGAGACATCGAGAAGCAATTTTAAATGCTCAGTTGATTAGCATTTTCAGCGCATTTTCAGCGCGGGATCGTTAGATAGCCCTATTTGAATCGAATGCAGTAGCTTCGAATTATTGCAAGAAATTATGAACGTAAATTATAAGCTTTCGATGCAGATTGGTAATACCGCGTAAAAATGTTTTCTTTAATGAATAATGCTTCACATTTTCATGTTACGAATACATTAACCATGACAAAATTTTCGGGGAAGTGCATCTCCCGGAAAAAGATTTTCAAAGAAAGGCCGAATCGCGTGTCAGAGATGCTGTCAGATCATGGATCCTCAGGTATACAAGGTATTAGTGGTATGTATTCTTACAGACTGGTCACCGACACCCTGTAATGTTTACCGTGGTTAGTTAATACCCAGAAGGGCGCTAACAGACACTGTCTAGCTGAATAGGCAACCGTTTAAGGGTTTTTCCAAACCGAGGTACTTCTGTCCCGTTGACCACAGTCTCCCACAAATCGCAATTCTGTCATGCTGTTAAATTCAACAGCACAATGGGCGTCGAAGAAGAGGCCTGCGCAAAGTGTTATTAATTCCTTGATTAGGGTTAGTATAGGTAGAGAATAATGAGTTTCGCGTACTCGATGTTGACACTTGCTCCGAGGATGCGTCTAAAACTTTTTATTACAAGGCATAGGTATACGCGTCGCTGGGAACAGTCTTTAATCACTCTCGGCGCCTGCACGATGATATTAACGATCTCTTCGTGGTGGGAGATTATAAAACTGTTGAACGACCGACGGTCGAGTTATTCGTCAACTATGGATGTTTACTGTCGCACTAAGAAATGTGTGTATTTTTCCCCATTCCACTCGAAGCGTATTGTAGGTGATTTTTGGGTAAAATTTTTAAAGACGCTTCAAATCGCGTCTGTCGTACAGAATTCCATTACATGTAGGTACATTAAAATACATTTACTATACATACAATGCATCGGTTAACACCGGCTTGCGTATAATTTTAACTTTGCTGTTTGTCGTCTATCACGCCACTACTTGCTACACCGAAGTTGTCGCGAGGTATTTTTCCTAATTGTGGCGTTTCACGTGCCTAAGCGTGCGTTGAATGCTCACCGAGGCACGTGCGATACATACTCGTGCAATTCGTTGCACGAGAGTACGAGAGTTCACTATCTCTCACTCAATTTGAGACTCATCCGCCGTAAGCGGATCGACCTGGCTGGCCTTTTAACGTCGGATAGTCTCGCCTCTCCTGGCTCTAGAGCATAGACGCCCATAACAAACATTATCCACCATAATGCCCCCGTGTAAACATACCTACCAACGTGCATCCACATCCACATCCTTTCCTCTTCACTCCTCTCCCCTCCTCACCGCTCCGCACCTTTTCTACTTCTATCTTTTTCTGACAAATCGTGTTCCTCTCTGTCTATGCTTCACTGACCGGATAAAAACTTGGAAGTTTATTTAGCCGTTTAGCATTTAGTGGGAAGTTAAGTTATTCGGATAAGCCGTCTTTTTAGCATGGTATCCCCTATTCCTGGTTTTCTTCCGGTTTAACACGTGCCGCCACTCAATGCCGATTCTGCTACCGTGCGTCCATATGTCTTTATCTGCTAATTATACAAAACACACTTCATGGTTAATCTATGTGGAAGTTATGCAACATAAGTAGCTGCGCCTTTTGCGACACCTCGTGTAAATACAACCGCGATAGAAATATCATGAATGGGGAAATAGCTTGCACAGAATTTGTCAGAATCGAGGGATGCCGAATTTTGCACAAGAGCAATTGAATTACATGGGCGGAACGAAAACCGAGATTGGTCAGTTTGTATTCGCGGGGTTTTCGAGACATCCGTACGGAGCTGCCTAGATTCGAAAAGGCCCTCCATGGGAGGCCATTCATACGAACATCCCCACCCTTGACGGGCCCATTCTCAAATCCCCACCCCCATTTTTGGGTAGGGACTGAGGTAGGGCCTGGAAAACTATTTAGGGATGCGACGGTGGGGGTAGATCACAGTAGAACCGATTCCGTCTCCGGAGCACGAGGTACTCCGGGTCGTTAGTTACAACGTGGATCGCTCGGGACTAGAAATGAGCAGCGCGCGACAGTGATTGCCTATCAGCGACAGAATATTTTCTGATACATGTCGTTCCGTACGGCCAACAATACCAAAGAGAAGGAATGCCTGTGATAGCTTGGATTCAGTGTTGTGATACAGAAGTGACAGTTGGACAATATTAATTTACCTCTTTAATTTATACCAGTGAATGTTGGAATATCTTGAATATTCCGATACGTCTTACCGATTATCGCGTGTTCCAGCGAACGCTATGTGCTTGCGACACCAGACGTCAAACGAGTAAAACGTAATTATTTCACATTTTAGTTCTATCTATGCACCTCCGACAGCTGGAGATTTTGTAAAAAGCACATGCAGTTTTTCGCGTCGGAGCATCGACGAGTTGTAGGAGATAGGACGCGTTTTCGTCTATCTCCCGGAGAAATTGTCGCTCGCAACAATAGAGGCGGTTCCTTTCGTTCCGACGTCCATTGTGGCAAAGTTTTCCTTTGCTCGAAAAGAATGCTAATTTCTTTATTGTGCCCGGACACATGAACGAGGAGCGCTACCATTCGTGCCTCACGTTCGGGCACCTTGTACAATCTTAAAAATCACGTGCAAATGGAAGTCGCTTTATTGTTGCGACGTATTGAAAGAATTTCGCCCTTGGAAAAATTCGATTGGTCACCGTAAATTTGAACCGCTAATGCAAATGATGGTCGGGCATAATACGGTAACGATTATGGTTGCAGGTGGAGGAATACGAGAGTTACGATTACGCTCGAAACAACAGCGTGTCGGTGTTAAACGAGTCGCCAACGGAGGTGTCCGAGATCAACAGGAAATTGTCTTCGCAATCGATCCAGCACGGTCATCGGGAGGAGAACAGCTGGTGGTCGGTGGAGGAGGGTAGAGGTCAAGAGATAAGGGAGTGTGATAAGGGCGCAGCGGTGGCGGGTGAGCTGGCTTGCCTCGCGGGTTACATGGCGGGGTACTTGAAGGCGGCGGGCGCAACTTGCGCTCCGACCGGTAGTCCTCAGTACCATCCCCACAGTCATCCGGCGATGGGGGTTGGTACTCATCCACATCCGCATTCACATCCGCACCCAGGTGCACCCCACCCTGGGCTGCCATCACCCTTCGCCCTTGCGACTCACGGTCATCCGCATCCTCACCCGTTGGACCACGGACTCGCTGCATTTCCACAAGGTTGGTCTTACTTCATTCTCTTTTTTTCCCTTGTTATGCACCGTTAATATTACATTCCAATCGCGGCCCACATTCGCGTCATTGCTTGCGTCGAGCCGGGGATAGTTTGAGGGGTGCAATGGGTAATGCAAACAAAGCGTATTCCCACCTTCGAATAGGTAAATGTGTTGAGACAGAATCGGGAGGTGGCGCGGCGGTAGCTATTCACCCTCCTTTAATGAACCCGCTTCTTTTTCCGTAAGACAACAATTTTTCCACTTTGCAAACGAAATGCTTATCTGGTGTTTCGTAGGATATCAGTTTTTCTTCAGCCCCGACAGTGTGACAATACGACGAAGTTTAGATTTTACCTCCCTTGCAGCTACTGTTATTACCTCTCTCGACTCTCAAGTACAGATTCGAAAGTTCAGATCATCTGGATAGAAATTACTTTAGCCCTGCGTCTCCTTGTACATGATCGTCGTAGAAATATATAATCAAGTACGGTCGAGAGATTGGAACGATTGGAACGATCGAACAAAACTGCGGTAGATTTTTTTGTTTTAACGGTAAACGCTTCGTAGAGTTGTTTCGATTGTTAAGTAGGATGTCTTTTCTTGTTCAACGGAAGCTACTGCATTAGCTCGGGCGTTTTGCGAATCGCGAAGTGTAGTTTATTTCCTAGTAAAATTATTGGTCTGCCGGCCATGCGAGCTATTATTGATTGTCATGCAAATCGATGCATCGAGTGAAGCCATACGAGGCCGAAGTAAACTCGGGGCTTCTTAACTATAGCCAGCTTGTACCATTCTCTGGTAGGCACTCGAATTGCATTTCTCTCCAACGTTGCTTTCGAAGATTTGCCGGAATTTTTCATTGCAAAGTCCGGCACAAATTTCGATGGATCCGTAACCAGCGAGTACATACTTGGTAAATTCTGCGTGCAATTTTTCCACTGAAATGTTTGCAACCGATCGGCGGACAAATTTCGATTCAAATGAAAACGGGAAGAAGCGCGTTCATTCGAAATGAGTGATTCTTCAGTCGGTGAACAAACGCTGGTGTTCTGCCTCGGTACAGTAACCAACTGCGTATATTTGGAAGGGGGGAACCGTGGGTAGAGGGAATCGCAAATGATTACGTCACCTTCACATTGCGGTTTGATTCTGTCAGAAGCGTGATCGGTGCTACATTTGTTCCTTTCCTTATTGTGTTCCCGCGCGCGTTTGCATTTACCGAATATGTATAGTGTACACAAATATGTATATACAGACACAGCGCGAATAACGCGAATGTACCTGACTTTGGTATTGTCAATTTTTTTCGCGGTCATTCGAAAGGGTTACAAAGAGACTGGTAGGAATGACAGCGAATGTGTTTGCGAGAGGGAGAGGGAGATCGGAGGGAGTCGAATCGGGGCAAGAGGGTAGGAGGAAGGGGCTGGAATGCCCCAGCGAAGAAGAGTAGAGAGAACCATGAGAGTAAGCCGCTTATCAGGGTGGCAGCAGGCAGTATAGGTCCAACCAACGCAGATACGTGGGTTTCCATGGAAACACGGATCTGTCCGTTAGGTCTCTACGTACTGCGTACCCGCGTCCAGCCGTCTATCTGTTGTAGGCGTATCCGCTACACGAAAAGCCATGGAACGAGAGAGGAACGAACCGCGTGTCTCTCTGCTTCTGTGCGCAACGGTGCGAAAGAGGCAATCGGGAGAGACCTGTGTAGAAACAAGGTTCGTGGCTGCGAGCAAAGTGCAGGCCGGTAACTCGCGGCAAAGAGACCCCGCTTTCATCGTCCGTTTATTAAGCAAATGTCATGGTCTGCTTGTTGATTGCCGCGACTGAGATTGGATTATGTCGTTGACTGCGATGCGAATGTTTTCGACAAATTCCGCGAGCTGCCCGCGACGTTGAGTGAGTTACTAGTTCTTCGCAGCGCGGATCGAGATTCGTATTCGTGAAATACGTAATACACGAAGCACTCGGGAAGAAATTTGAAACTAAAATGGAAATGCATTTCGCCAAGCAATCGTCCGCAATCGTCCGCGTTCGCGAATCGGCCGAACGAGGGACCCGAACGAGAGGGGCCCGAACGAAATGTTTCGGTTGGAGTTGTCGAATTGGCGCGTGCGGTGAAAGAGATAGTTGGTGTCGAGCGACGGCTGCACGCTCCTTCAGTGTTTCGACGCCGTGTATTTATTTTATTATGCAATCGGACAGGGGTCGCGCCTAGACGAGGAAAAAAGTAGTAGCTTCGGGCGGTGTGGAGGGTGGCAAAAGGGTGGGGTGCTGAAACGTTGTTGTTAACGCGCCGAGGTTTCATCCCGGTGTTCGGGGATGCTGCTACGTGGGAATCGCGGCACATGCCTCTCCCTTTTCTCATTCGACGACTGCTATTTGTTGTCGCAGAGAAATTGCCCGTCCACTTAACTTCCTCCGCCTTCCGGTGGGATCGGGATGCGCAAACATTCGCTCTTTTGATTTTGCTTTCGCATCGAAGGGCAGTCTCCGGTTCGACTCGAGACTTTCTCCGGAAGATTTCCAACGCATGCATGCATTCAGCGAAAATATGTGCGTATATTTGCTTCAACATTCGATTCGCAATAGTTGGCCCCTTAGCCGAGGCGTTGTATGCGTGCTAGTAGAATGATGAGATCTATCAGCCGAGAGGTTGTCGATTCGATAGAATTTCAATCACTCAATTAGGCGTCGAGTTAAGGGTGGCACGCGGCCGGCGCACGTGCACCCACCGTCGCGCCGCGTCGTTACGAAGTGGCCACAAAATATCGAGCTAAACAAGCACGCGTGAAAGCACCAGGGAGAAATGTTCGTTGGAATACGACCGACTCCCAACTCGTACCGGTCGACGTGTGTCACGAGCAAATTGAGTAGGTGGACGATATCGTCCTCGAAAGGGGGATCCGAATACAGGTCCAGTCCTAATTGCAGAATAAACACTCGAGTCTGATTGTGAGTGAAATATCACGTACAACGATATCGATACTTGAATCTCTCTACGCCGCCGCCGCCGCCGCCGACTGTTTCTATTTTCTGCAACTTGTTTTCGGCGCGTCGACGAATCCAGTTTAGTTTGCCGTTTCCCTCGATGGTGTTTTAAGATCGGTGGTTAGGTTATTCAAAGTAGGTGTACCGACAGTCGAAGGACGATCGAAGAGGAAGCGAAAGAAAAAGGCATCAGGTGGAAGACGGTAACACGAAGCTTATCCGATTATTCTCCTGTCCCGGATGTGTGTTGGTATTTCGTTACTTACTTATGCTCCTCTCTGCTAGATTACCACGCAGCCACGCAAGTATGGCTAGGTTCGAAGGCTATACGCGTATCTCTCTGCGCCTTTTGTCGAAAGTTCGTGTGCTTACGTCGGATGCAGGTGTTCCGTTCTTAACGAAGCCACTTTTTCCGATACCACAGCTGGGGTCGAATTCGCTTCCATGCCGCGAAGATATTGTAACGCTAAAAGTGCGAAAGATAAACCCGCTTCAACACGGTTATCTGCTTTACGCAGCCATCTCGCGGAGGTCAGCCTGTAAACGCAAAGTCGCCGAAATGTTTTCGTAGCTGATGGCCTTTTAGAATTCACTCTCCCATCGGCAGCGGCACGTGCTATCGTCCCACGGTCCCTCGAATAATCCACCCCTTGGCCTACGTTCCGCGCTGTCTAGCGGCCTATTCGCATTTTACCTTTTAATTACGTTTCGATTCCCGCCTCGCGCGTATTCACTTTTCCTCGATTTTCGTCGCTCGTCTCTCGCTGCCGCCGCACGACTCTCGATTCGCCTACTGTCGCATCTTGTATTCCATTATCGCAGAAGTAACGACTCGAACGTGCGAGGGGTTTATCGCCGCGAGAGCTTCCACTCTTCTTCGATTCCACGATGCTGGCCAAGTAGCCAGTTAATTTATTCAACAATTGCAGCAGGATTTTCTATTGGATTCGCCGGATCGAGCGCTGCAAATGACATTAATTTGCATTTTCTAATTCGACAAGCTCGTCGAATTAGACATTTTTCGCGATATCTCGGTTATTTATCATCCGATCGCGTACCCGCATACAACACGCCTGCAACAAACGCTTAGAGAGGAGTTGCACGTCGGGCTTATTCGCGTTCCTCAGACGGGCCATATTTCATCGCGAGCATAGTTTTAGATCGCATCGCGAGTAAGTTACCGCCGGTCGTATAATTCGTACGGTTGTTTTACAGGAACTTTGCACCATGCCAAAGATAATTAATTAGATTCGTGCCCCGAGATAACTTACAATTAGTCGCTCTCGTCGGCCGATCTCATCAAACGGCGCAGTTAAATGAACTTGCTTAGACGAAAACTAGATCGATCGAGCAGCGTTTCCGTTCGGCGATACGTAGAAAATTCGAGGATACTTTGCCGAGGCGGGGAGAGAAATTGCTGTGAAATTTTGTTAGCAGTCCATTGACTTCCACGGATTCCGTTCCACTTGGGAGCTCGAAACACGAAAGCCCTCACAGAGGGAAGGAAGAATCCAATAAACAGAAAACGAATTTGCTATTAGGGTCGCGTCTGATCTCGTTGTGGACCAATGAGCCAAAGCAACCCTTATATCAACCCTCGGTATCGTCTCGCGCTGACGATAATAAATCGAATCATACTTCAGGACGCAGCGGGTGTTTGCCGTCCCATTAGGATTGCTTAGCTAGTCGACTTTCGGCGAAGCGACGCGGCGCGACGCATCAGTATTTATCGCCCCTCGGCCTGTCGCGGGGAAAACTTTCGCGTGCAATTTCGGTAACTGCTTCTGCGGAGTTGTGGAAAATGTGCAGGTCCGAATACAAAATCTACTCTACCGTAGAATTGAAGCAAACGAAGGGCTCTTCCTCGCGCCCACTCGCCGTCGCACGGAAGCAGATGGAAGACCATAATCGGAATTCCATTGTCTCGTTGTTGGATAAGGACCTGGCTTTTACACGAACCGATGCATACATATAGCTGGCAAAGGCCGTCGTTAACGGTAGCACGAACGCCCACTCGACAATCAAGCATCCTCTCGTTGATTCCGTTCCTTTCCCTCTCTCGCTCTCTTTTTCCCGCGAAGCCTCGCCCCTTGGTCCCAGCCTCCGTTCCTCCGATCCACCGCGGAGGCAACCCAACGGAAGATACGGATCATAGATTCAATGATCATCGGCGTGGTGTGGCCATCGTTGCGACCGGTAGCCAACCGGCATGGAATTTCACATTGTACCCGGCGCAATCTTTCTCGGCCGATCTACTTCGCTACCACGCCGATAGCCCACTCGACCAGTTCGTTAGCCAACGATCACGCGTATGCATCATCGTCGGCCCCATCGTCAACATCCTTTGGGCCGTGCGCTGCGTCGCGTCGCGTCGTCCCGTTCTGAGTTCCTACGCGTCGTACTTAGCTGAAAGATACGACGGATACGTCGGCGCTCTTTCAAACTTTTGTCCCGCTGCCGTTTCTCATCGGCGATGTTATTAGCGTCGAACGCGGAACTCCCTTGCAATTGTTACTCTTAATTTCCCGCCAACTTTCGTGGGTGCATTTGAAATGGGGAATGGGAGATGCATAAAGCGCGTACAATGCCTTCGCCGAGTTTGCTTTCTCCACTCGTCGTAAACCACTCCTGCGGCAAGAGTTGCTGCTTTAATTCCTCTTTCTCTCTTCCACTTCTATCTGCTCCTCCTGCCCCTTTCTTGCGCTCCTCTCTTTGCCCGTTGAACTTACTCACCGGCAACATTTCGGTGCTTTCTCTTTTTGTATAGTGTCGCAACTCGCGCGTAGACGACGTCACGCGCGCTGGAGCAAGCATAAATCCAAAGGTTTGGCGACTTCGCGGAGAGACGAAAAGAGAGAAAACAGATATCGTTCGCGTATCTTTATTTCTGTATCGGAACCAAGTTCCCTAGTTTATTTATCGCATTAGAATTCGTTGAAGCAGTTTTCGCTAAGTCTGATTTTCGAATACTCGGTTGAGCGCATCGCGGAGCACCGAGCGATCCACCAGACTGGTATCTACCATTCCTTTCTCGACTTTACGATCCAGCTTCCAACCGGGAGACACTGGCGACGCGCAGTTTTCCAGGCTCTTCTTTTTATTGGCCGGAACGTTGTACGTTGGCGTGTTGGATACCATCGTTTCCAGAGGCAGCTGGGAACGAACCGCGACTTTGGTCCTCTGGACGGTCGTGTATTCCAGGGTGCACCCCTCCTCCCTTTCTCTCCTCATCGGTCCACGTTCTCCGTCCTGTCCCCCCGGCCCCGCTCCCCCTGCCCCCTGCTCTCCTCCCCCCCAACCGCCGCCCCTGTGACCCCCTCATAAGCGGATTACGCGGGTCCCGAAACGAGCCAAGCGAGGCTCGATGGCACGAGGTAGGTAGAGGAGGGTGGGTCGAGCGGGGGAACTGTTCAAAATTACGCTATCGCGACCTCGCAACGCTCACACCCCTCTGCGCCACCCCCGTTTCCGTCCACCGTTCTGTGCGGTACCGATGCCTTACCCTTCTCTAGTTGAACAACCTCGAGACTCATCTTCGTTCTCCCGCAGCCGCGCGTTCCGTATTTGGCCTCCTACACTTTGGACACGCTGCGCCTTCGTCGCGAAGCGTGAAATACTCGCGAACCGTGCTAAACAATAGTTCGCGTTCGATTGCTCGTCTAATCCACGATCCGTTTACTTGTGTTTCAGGAATGAATCAGCGCAAACAGCGCCGAGAACGAACAACCTTTACCAGAGCTCAATTGGACGTGCTCGAAGGGCTCTTCGCGAAGACGAGGTACCCGGATATCTTTATGCGAGAAGAAGTGGCGCTGAAGATCAACCTGCCAGAATCTCGAGTTCAGGTAACGCGAAACCCCTTGTACGTTGTAAATCGTCGGAAACGTCCGAAGGTTCCGTAGAATAGAATTTCGGCGTGTCGCGGATGTGGCCGTAGGCGTTACGGTATACATATAACAACGAGCGATGAGAAACGAGTAGAATCTCGGCGGACGACAGTAACGAGTAGGATAGGAGGAGGGAAGGAGAGTGCTTCGTGCTCTGGCAAGCATGGACGAGATTTAAGGTATTTACACAACGCGGCGTCGCACCCTACGTCCTTCCGTTTCGCCATTGTCCCGCGTCGTCGCTACACATTGATAGATGTGCCGACGAGCTCGTTGACGCTTTTATTGCGGTCCACGTAACATCTTTATTTCGTGGCGGGGTGCCTCGACATCTAGAAGTCACGATCGTGACGGGACTTTCGAGATCGCGAATCCCTCGGCGAGCCTTTGCTTCCCCCTGCGGTGATCGTGATACGACGTTAGCGCGGCCCCGTTTTCTCTCGGGCATATTCCGGAATCGATGGATAGAAAAATTCTGTAGCAAAGGATGCGAGGGTATAGATGTGCGGGGTGATGCACAAGATGGTCGGTAGTTACGGTAACACCGTAGTCGTCGTGAGATATAGGACAAAGCGGGGAAATTCCGCCCAACGGAGTTTCCACGCGAAGTTAAGCCTCCGGTGAATGGAGGCGCAACTGCAAAAGGGTGTAACACACGTGTGCACGATGTACATTGTAGAGGCGTACCAACGCGAACGAATAATATCCAGGGGGGATGGCAGAGATCGGTAGCTGACAGAGAGAGACCTAGGGATTCGGGGGGTGGAGAGAGAGGGAGGTGTGTGCGGATCTAAAAGTTTCCGAGAGAGAAGGAGAAGAGAGGAGCTTGGCATGGGGCAGAGGTGTGTATAGGTGGAGGAACACAGAGACACGATGTATGGAGCACAACATATAGTTGATTTGTTCCTGGATTATAGCCCTTCGTTCCATCTCGCTCGCGAGTTTCTATACGCGGTTCGCTGCGAGAGAACGACACAGCTGCGCGCGATGTTTGCTACGTTTGAATGGTCGCCAGGTCGTTCGTTCGTCATTTACGATCGAGAAACGCGCCGAAACGTTATTTTTTCCGGTGAAAAAGAGAGGAGTCTCCGGCTCGAGCCTCTCCTCGCGAACGGCCTCGCTACCAAATTCTTCGGGCGACAATTTCGACCGTCGCGTCGCTGAAAAAACATCCATATTCGGATCTTGGAACGATCTATTGCAAGATCGTCGCACGGCGTTTTACGATTTCCACTTTCCACTTTCCACATTCCGCTTTCCAGCAGGCGACGCGAAGATGGACGTTGCCTCGTCCTTCTGATAGTAACGTCCCGCGTGCAAACGCCCAAGCGCCCGAGCGACGCGGGCCAATATTACTAACGCAAATACGAAAATATATTTGTCGTAACGAAACGTCGACGCACAGCTGTTCCGACCCGTGGCCGATGAGTTGGTTTACCGCGCTCGATGTTAACCAGATGGTGATGCAATTTGCACCTAGCCATCGATACCCGGAGCAAAACTGGCCGCGGCCGACCCCGAGGGCTTCGTGGATCGCGCCACGGCCAGCTCGGTTGGCTTTTGGGGTAGCTGCGATCTCGGCTTGTGTGTTGTCTCTGACGGGGGGTGTCGTTGTGCAAACATTGCGCGGTAATGGGCGTTTTCTCTCTCCTCGACCTTCTTCCCCCGGGCTCCCGAACGACCCTCACTCCCTCTTTCTCTTTTCGGGATGGTTGCTCGCTGCGGTTCATTCGTAGTTTCACGCGCCTCGAGTTTTCGCACCCCATTGACGGGGGGATCCGTGTTTGCGAAACGAAGATTCGCCAATCATCTCGGCGTAGCGTAGAAGCGAACGACATCCGTCGTCGACATCGTTTCCGCTCCTTTGTCATTTGAATTTCTAATATTTTCTATACTTGGCTACTTTTAACTCGTCAACCCTATGTGCCCTCGACGAGCTACCTTTGGCGTCCTTTCTTCGTTCTCAACTCGACCAACTAACACGGAATTCATGGCGACTCGAAATCCCGTGTCCGCTTCAGCGATTCGCGCTCTTTGCAACAACTGTTACAATGCTGTCGATAATAACAACAATGACGACGGGTCTCGCTTTTAAAGGCACAGGCATAGATTCATAGGATCGCACCCCTGGCCACATTGTGTTCCAGGATTACAGGGGGTGCACGAGGGGGAGTGAACGGGGGCACTCGGGCCGCGTAAGCTTGCGGCCTAGCGGGGATACTTTTTGTCCCGTTCCCTCTTTCTTGCGGAGAGAAGGCAACGGAAGGAATCTCTCGTCCCGTTTCTCTCGTCCCGTTTCTCTCGTCCCGTTTCTATCGTAGCGTATACTTTTTCGCTTCGGCGTGCGCGTATCCTTCTCTCCGTCGTTGGGCCGGCAGCGTCAAGATAGGGCAAGTTCGATTCGGCCAACGAATCTGGTTTCGCGCATGCGTTCCGCCAAACATCGGCAACGCGAACCCCTCGGGATACACGCGCGAGAAGCGTACGCGTGTACGCCAAAGCCCCAGAACTGCCACCCCTTCTCGGACTCGCTGTTATTGTTGCGATTTAATGAAATGTTACGGCCGTCCGCCCGCGATTACTTTCCCATTGCACCGATTAACTCCCCATCGGTACGGTTCTATCCCTCGTGACGGGACACCTTTTCTTCTCGGCGATCCCCCGGCCGACGCTCCCCGCCAAACTTTCGGTGATCTCTCGCCAACGATACGCCGCTAGGACTCGCGGTCGCGCGTCCAATCGTCAACGATAGCTCCACTTTACCGAGACGGCAAATTCAAGCAAACGTTTCCTTCCTTTTTGCGCAGGTTTGGTTCAAGAACCGTCGAGCGAAATGCAGACAACAGTTGCAGCAGCAACAGCAACAGCAGCAGCAGCAGCAGCAGCAACAGACCTCACCCTCGAAGGGATCCCCGAGATCGAATCAGACGCAGAGCAGTGGCAACAGCGGCAATAAAATGCCGACGAGCTCGACAGCTACGCCCAGCAGGCGTTCCTCGCCAGTTTCGCCACCGCGCGGAAAAGAAGCACCGGGTTCCAATTCGCCTTTGCTATCGACGACGTCGACGTACCCGCGTCTCGGAGTCACACCGACCGGCGGAAGCGGCGCGAACAGCGCCCTGACCACGCCATCTCCGCCGCTGACCCCGGGTTCCAGCCAGTTACCACCGTCGTCTTATCCGCCTCCCATGAACCAGATTCATCACGGCGAGTATGGTTTCACTTGGAGTTCAGCGTCGCCCGGCTCGGTGAACCCGAGCCAATGTTACGCCGGGCAGACTTACAACGCCTACCAGAATCCGTACACCAGCGGCGATTATTATCAGTCCCAGATCTCGCATATGCACCATAGCCCGCAAGGCAACTATCATCATCCACAGTATCACCACAATATGTCGCTAACGTCCTCGATGTCGCACTTGACCAGCCATCATCTCAACCCGAACAGCAGCAACGACATGGCCGCGTCGCCGACGGACTCGGATGGATACATCCTGCCCGACCAGAAGTATCAGACGATGGTATAGCGGTCCAGCAGATCCTCCGGAATCTTCCATCGTGGCCAGGAAACTTCACCCGCGGCCGGATCATCCGTGGCATACAACTGGCGCCTGAACTCTACCCCAAGTTGTCCCGAGATCAGTGGTAATATCGATTCCGATGATAATTGATAGACGCGCGACATTTTAATCGAGACATTGTTCGGAAACGATACGAGCTTCGAGACGATCCAGGGTCCGCGACGAAATAGGACCGTTGCTCGACGGTGCACCTATACTGCATCGCTCGAGACGCTTTCGCGACGAACGAGATCCATCTTCGTGTGCGATGCGACGCGATGCGACGCGATGCGACGCGATGCGAAGGAGGCAGTGACCGACGGTGATCGATCATTTTCTTTTCTATCGAGTTTCGTTCGAGTTGGAGTAACAACACCGCGCGCGATCGAAAGCGGACCAGTCGCTACGCGAAGTGTTTGCGATTTAAACATCGAACGGTGCATGGAAATGTCATGTCATGTTCGCTTTCTATGGCATCGTTTGCATGCCGTTCGAGACGTTCAAATCGGGAGCAAGTTCGCGAACACGGTGCGCGACGCCTTGAAAATCTGTGGACGCGAGTAAATAATGGTGAACGCTTATAAGACGGGTTCGAGTCGGGCGCGTCTCATCATTATTCGCGATACGTTCCACGTCGTTTTCATCGCGGTCGTTGCGCTTCGGTCAAAGCGCAGAAATCGACCGCGCGATTGCACGATGATCGCCATCTATTTCCAATAGCAAGTGTTTTCAATGGAAAGTGGGAAAACGTTATCGCAGGCTACGCCCATCGCCGAGTCATTCATCGATGAACGCTTTGGCTCGTTGCGGCTTCGCGGCGCGATCCATTTCCCACTTTCCGCTACCTTCCAATCATACGAACGAAGGCTTCGATCCTTCGTGCACGAACTATTTTAGTATTGCCCGCGCGACGGTGGTTCTTCGTATGCCCGGTTATTCCACCGTGTAACGTCTCTTCGCCGCTTCTAGAAATCGACATTTCCAGGAAAAAAAGAAACCGACGCCGCGCCGTCGCTTCGCTATCGATCGTGAAACGATTAGCACCGCACTGACTTCCTCTTCTAGTATCGCTTTAATCGAATCTACGGACAATCGGCGGAAACGAAACGGTGCAATAACGTTGGATGAGAGGGATCGAGCGGCGTCGTTGGTCGCGGTAACGCGGTTATCAGCTGAAAAAGCGTTTCGTCTCCATTTCTTATATTTTTATTCTTCTCCTTTCATTTTCTTTTCAACGCCGCGGCGATCGATAAGCGTACGACGCTTTGCGTTCCTCGGTGGTTGACTTGTTGGTTTCGCGGTAATTGAAAGAAGAGACTCGTCGAACTCGGTGACGATAGAATAGGCGACGAGAAGGAAGAAGAAAGATGCGTATCGTTGTCCGTGTATAATTGTATGATTTTTACGCAATCCTGAGAATTCGCGAGTAACAGTTTTATCTTGTAGTCGATGTGTTGTTTGCAGTTTTAACGCGGAACGACGAGTACTCATCACTGCCGTTATTATTCTTAGTATTATCGTTATGAACTTTATTCTTACGATTTAACATTGTATCGATAATCATTCATATCAAGTACGGCTAGCAGCCGAAAGTTTGTGTAAATATGGAAAGCGGAGTGTGCGTATGCGTGCGAGCGAAGGAGATCTTCGGGTGGTTGCGTGGATCCGCGATCGCCGTTCCATTCTTGCTGGCCCGTCCGACGCTTCTCTTTTTCATCGGGGGCCAAGCTTTTTTCGCGTTGCGCTCGACTTAATCCGGGCGAAGTTAACAAGTGTCGAAAAAGGAAAAACGGTCGCGCTATCGTAATGGTCTCCAGGCGGAAGAAACGCGAGCAAAGGAACGCAAAATACGCATACTTAATCGTGAGTGTATATTTCGTGTATACAACCCTAATGTATATTATCGTGAACTAGAGGATAAATGCAATTTAAAGATATCAGTAACTTTAACGATAGCAGATGATAATGTAAACCGTAATGATTATTGTGCGCACATAGAAGTAAGCTACTTTGTAATAATACGACGCAAACTGTACATAATTATCTAACTTGTAAGGTACATGATTGTCCTATCATGTGAGAAGAGAATCTTCCTACGTCAAAATAAAACATCGCATATTATTAATAAACAATCGATCGACTTCTTTAACCATACACACCGGTCCTCCTCTCTACGATCGGAGCAAAGCAATTAATCTCGCCGGGATTCTAATTAACGTAACATTTGCGCCAACAGTTTGATACGGCGTAAGCCCGTCTTATTTCGTTTCGATACAACGGGCTTATAGATCGCGAGTCAGCCTCCTATTAATCACATCGATGCTCGCAACTTCCCGCCGCCCCGGGCTCCAATTTTGCTAATGCACTTGAAATTAATTAAAATTAAAGCGATCCCGCGACCCTATTATTCGTCCGTGTTGCATATCGATCGCGAACCGTTAAAAGCCATATTAATTACAGGCTGGTGGTCGGAGTAATCGGGAGTGCAATTTGTTTACGCGCGTCGCGTGTTCCTTCCGACGTGATCCTGTTTTCCGGGAAATTAAGAAAACATTTTCCCGGCGAAACAAACTAACGAATTATTGGCTGGACGTATCTTCCTCGACATCTCTGTTTCGCGTTCGCAAATCTCGTGCACACTTTCGAATCGTTGCATTTATCGTTGCATTTATCGGGCGCGGCCGCTCCTCGAACCGCTTCGAAGGGAAAGCGCTCTCTCGCTTCGTTCGACCAGGGTGGACAATTAGTCCGCTTACGAGACACGCTCGATCCACGCGTATCATCGGCGTGCCGCTTATTATCGCAAAGCGTCCGTGCACCCTTTGGTCACGAACCAGCAAATGTCTGGTCGCAGAAGGGGAAGATACTATAGATAGATAGATAGATAGATAGATGGAGCAATCGAGAGAGGTTGGCACGCGCATAGAGTCCTGTGACGGTCCATCGTCGAGGGATCGCAGGTGTACGATAATGCGTACGCATGCGGTACGAAGGCGCACAGAAGCACGCTGGTCGTTAACAGATAGAAGGGTGGCGGAAGCAGCGCATCTCTAAATGGTCTAAGCTCGAGGGACAAAGAACCCCAAGCAGCCGAAGGCACCACCAGGCCGGCCTGTGCCTGGCTAATTGGACAGATCGGGTACCTGTCTACCTTTTGACGGCGTAATCCGGCATCCTTTCTAACTCATCAAATTAACGGGCTATAACAAATCGGTCGGCGTTCCTAAGTACTCCTCGAGCCCTTTGATGACCTCTTCCCATAATCCTTCGCGACTTTCTCTTTAAGGGAGGATCTCGATTCACAGGGAACGCGCACGACCGAATTACCTGTACACTCGCATCAAATCCAGCGAGAATTTGTCGAGCCCTTTGCGGCCGTCGAGATCGTATGCCCTACTAGGAAGCCCACTGAGCCCACCGAGCCCACCGAGCCCACCGAGCCGGGAATAGCTGCGCCGATAAAATACTCCCTCGATTTACCGGATTCGTCGAACCCTGTTCCAGGGATCGCGGTCTAGGAAAAGAACACCAGCTCTAGCTGTACAGCGGCGATAAGATTGGAGATTAAATTATATCTAGCCGAGGTGGGCCTGCACGCTTTCCTTTTGCCATATTTAATTAAGCCGCTCTGCTTGCAAGAGGGGAAAGGGATAAACCGAGGCGGAGAGGAAGAAAAGAAACGAGACGAGGACGGAACAGCGGATAGGAAACGTTCGGGTATTCTTCTTCTGGACGGGCCAGCTGAATGCTCCCGGAGAGATATCCTGGTGACATTTTAGGCGGGCTTGCGAGTGTCGGCCGTTCACTTTCCGCGTGGCGAAGACAATGGCCTTGAACTTGGCCGAGTGCTGCGGCGAAGAGTTAAAATCGGCTTGCGTTTAGCCGGATCCCATTATAACAACTCGGAGCCGGCCGTAAGCTTCATGGCTTGGTTCCGCTCACTGTGTCACCGGGCTAAGCCTCGACTTACCTACCTATCCTTGCAAACCGCTCTCTTACCCCTTTTCCTACAGCTTCCCTGTCTATGCCAGTTTAATACTCGCATTATGCCCTATTGCCACACCTACCGAAACTTACTAGAAGAGATCGTGCCGCCAAAAGGAAACAGTTCGCTTTCGCGCAGCACGCGTTCCACGAATTTTTCCACGGTCGAGCCGACGAGTATTCTACCCGTAGTTTGCCACTAGAAATAATACTCTGAAACAGATTTACGCAGAACGATTAACGACCGACGCATTGTTTTTATCTGGCAGATTTACGACTTTCCACTGTCCACGCTTCCCTGTTCGTCGAACTTTCTAGCGCTGCACTATTGCCAATACTTTGACTGCTCCTTGTCACGGAGAGACGAATGTTCATTCGGACCCGTTCCCGAGCCAATTCTGTCACCCGTTCGCTCGACGCGCGTCGCAACGTTGCGTCGAAAACGTGTCACGCGATCCCCAACGGAAATCCTGAGAAAATTAGAATCTCCGCTGCCGCTTCAACGGGGTCGGGGGTCGGCGTTTCCAGCCGCGTGTTTACGCGCAGTCCATTTTTCGAGAATTTTTTCATTTTCCAATGTCCAGCATCGAGAATTGGTCGCACGAGCAAATCATGCATTATGCGCGTGTGTTCGAATGTTCCACGGCTTGTACGTATGTACCTCGACGATTATCCTTGCCGTCGTCGCGTCTGGGTCCCGCATCGGTGGCAGCGATTAACTATTTCGCCGATAGAAAATGAATTTATTCGCGCTGCGAAGATTCCGGATAGGATTGTCACGCAATCTCGGAGGTTCCTACAGTCTGAAAGGGAATTCTTTCTCGATTGGCAATATTCTCTCGACCGGGAGATAGAAGCGGCACGGCGGAGCGGCACGGCGGTGCGGCGAAGGTACAGCGCGGTCGGAGGCGGAAGAATGGGAGCGAAGATGAATCGAAGGGGAGGAGCGGTGGGATCAAAGAGGACAGCTCGCGCTTTCGTAACTAGATTTCTCGTTCCCACTTTGAGGATCGCTTAATGCTCTATAAGCGGCCGTTTTAAACTCGATGAAATCGAATCAGCCACGAATCGAGATCGCGACGCACTGGCAAATTCAATTGGACGAGTCCGCTAGTGGATGCGCATTGTAAGGTCCGCGGTCTCGATATTCGGCCTTTGATCTCTTTCCACGCGTTCGAACCGCGCGCGTCACGCTTCGTCGATGGAGACGTCCCGCGATGGAGTGCGTCACACTTTAAACGGTGCAGCTGCTTTCCTAATTAGCGCTGCTGCTGATGCGAAAATCGCCAACGAACGCCGCGCGTATTCGTTCGCGTCGGTCCGTTAAAATCTTAATCGCAGGCGTGTACTCCGAGTACATAAGTGGTCAGGTACGAATACACCTTGGGGAAATCGCCGGCTTTCCGCTACGATTCTCCCGAATACGGACTGGATATTTTTTGCAGCTCGTATCGATTTCGGCGCTCGATCGATCCCGAAAAGCAGGAAGTCGAATCGGTCGATCGCGCGCAAAGTTCAGCAGGATTCTTCTTTCTTTACCGAAGCTCGCGGTTCGCTCGACCCAATTACACTCGCTGGCCGGGCAGAGGGATCAGACGTTCCGGCAGGAAGTCAAGGGGCGCGAATGCATTGTGAAGCTCCCTCTGTCTAAACATTCGGCTCGCTGCCGGGTAACCAGCACACCTAGTTCCCCGTCGCCCTATTCGTCTCCTCGCCCTCTCTCTCCCCCGTTCTCCTGTTCGACGGTCGTGCCACCCTCGGCCATCCCGTTGCCCGCGCGAGAAACATCCGCAGGTAATCCTAAAAAATGGACCACTGGTTTCCGCTGCTGCGGGGTCGTGGGCACGCCAAGATTCCTTCGTCACTCTTTTACGGATCCCAAAGCACAGAATTGCCGCTGATTCGGCGCGAGTTACGCGCGAAAAGCGCGCCCTGGGGAGCTCGATTCGAGCAGAATGATACACGACCGGCTAATTAATCTCGGCCCGTGAATCGTATCGGCGATCAACGTTCGGCAAGTTGGAGGAAGATAAAGTTGTGGACCTTGGGAGTTTAAATCGCCACCGCGCTCTTCCACAAACGTGTTCTTGCCGCGAGGCATAAAACTAGATTTCGATACTCTTCGTTTTACGAGCAGAGATGAAATATCGTTTTAAAATTTCGTCGAAATTGCATCCGTCGTCGAATCTTTCTCGCCGCTCTTAGGGAGGCGAATTCCAGCGAAATTCGTGTCGGCGGAATACGTAACTCGAACAGGAATCCCCGTTTCCTCCAATTTTTTCCCATTTTCTTCCATCTTCTCCCACCGACGACCAAACCTTTTCCATTTTAAAGGAAGCCGGGGCAGCGTAAAAAGGACCGAGCACGTATAACTTGGTCGTGCAAAGAGTACGAGGGTGCCCAGAGAGAAAGGGCGGATGGTAAGGAGGGAGCGAAGCGGCGGAAAGATATAGAAAAGAGGGAAAGATCAAGAATGGAGGGAGAGAGACAGGAGAGAGCTCCTCTCGGCAAAGGATCTTCCGTGCACGAGGAGAGAGAACCGGGAGAGGGTCCTATAAATAATTAGCGAGGAGTCGCTCTCCACTCGGCGGGCGTAAGCCGCTTACAACCCCCGTTCGCTCTGCTCCCCTTGCAGCATCTACCTTCCCTCGGTTCTTCGCCGCCCGATTGCTGCCCCTCGCGACCACCGCCGTCACCGTTACCACCCTTCGTCTCATCCCTCTGCCGCCATTCTCTCAGGTTCTCTCGGGTTCTCTCAGCTTCTCCCCGCAACCGGGGAGATTCCCGGCAGCCTTCGTTCGGCCTTCAACGGCAACCCTTCGTCGAGGGTACTCCGTCTCCGGCGATGGCAGGAGGCACTCCTACGCGCGTTTCAAAGACGCTGTTCCGTTAGACTGGATCCTCGAACGTATCCGCCTCTGCTCGAGATCCATCGTGGACACGGAAGCTCGATACGTATCGAGGATAGAGACGTAGCTGCATCGTTTCAGCCCGATCGAGTCGCTAATCGACGCTAATGAGCCGCACGTGCTACCACCGCGATGCGAAGATTAGGCGGAGGGTGGCCTCGCGATTCTAGCGTTCGTAGCAGTCGACCTAATCATTCTGTGAAGAATTTGCGTCGGAAGCGGGACGAAGCCCGCTGCATGGTTTCGAGGGTTCTTTTACCCGCAGGGCCTGAGGAGGACCGATGGTGGAAAAGCATCGGCGACTTGGTCGCGCAAACTATGTAGGTCGTCGCGGTGGTTCGCGCGGCACGAACAGCTCTCGCGACGGTTCGTTGAAATTTAAGCGGCGGAGGCGCGCACCCCGCAGAGAGAATGGGGTAGGTGGACGTGTGCGCGATTCGTAGTAAAGGGAGATGTCAGGGATGGGTCGGTCGGTGCTACAACGGATCGGCTTAGCATCGAAGGCGCCGATGTTGACTAACTGGGCTAACAACGTCGCTCGTCGCGGCGTTTGACACCGGAACGTTTGCCAGTCGACACGTGGCACGGCCTCTCCGTGGCTGCCTCCAGTCGATTAGCCGAGCTTACGTTTATTTCTGCCTCGTTTGCTGCTCCTTTCGCTGATTCGCCTCTTCCTCCCTTCTGTTTGCTTTAAATTAAAAGGATCTCCGTGTGTGTTTTTCCGTTCAGCGATCGGGACGCGCACCATGTTCACGGAGCTGTGGCACGACCCGAGCGGAGCGGAGCGTCGCGACGCGACGCGGCCACGCGAGAGCGCGCCCTCGGCTTACGTGCATGCAGAACCTTACGCGCAAAGTGAATCTCGGATTACCGGTCTCTGGGGCTCGTGGAAACCCTACACTGGTGAGTCGGTGGTAAAAACAGAGAAGTACCATCGTCCGGGGAGAGTAGAGCAGGAACGAGGACAGACGGGGAGAAGAATAGAGAGGGAGGTTCGATGGAAGTCTGGTGTCCGCGATTCGTGTTTCGACAGACGCACGACTCATCGTTCCTCCGTATTAATGGGCCTGTAATGGCCTATTTGCGATCGCTAATAGCCGAAGCCCCGTCAGTTCCCCTCTCGTCAACGTTTTCCCTACAGCGCACCGCGGCCGAGTCCCTCGGGAAATCTGGACTGCGCCCTGCAAAACGGATAGCTGTTCAATCAGCGCGGAGCAACCCGGAGCTCCTCGATCTCGTGCTTGCGTCGTCCCTGTCGAATGCTTCGGTCGGTCAACGTGGGACAGATTTCGCACGGTCCCACCTGCAACCTCATTACCAATGATAATTAATTCCACATTTTCACCGAGAAGTCACGCGACCTGTATCCGTGGGCGTCGTCCGAGCTATAGAAAGGAAGAGGAAGAATGGTCGGAGGAGTCGGTCTCGCTTTGTTCGCGGAAAATCTTTAGCGTCCGGCGGTATGCTGGATTTCTCGGACAATACCAGCAGGAAGGTGCGGAGAAGAAATCGAAGAGCAGGTAGGCCACGATGGACAACCGGTGCAATCGAGTCTATGGACCGGCACCGGCAGGACCGATCAAAAACTCGTTAGTCCCGGTTTGGCTTCAAGGATAATAAATGTGGGAACGTGGATTACTCCCTAGGAACTCCCACTTCTGCAACCTTTATTCGAGCCTTCTTCCTGCCTCCGGTATTACGCGATTTACGGTCTCCGCGCAGGCGAACCGGAACAAGCAGATAAATTTCAAAGTAGCTGCACCTCTTCTCCGTGCTCGCCTACGCTTCCGTTCCTTTTTCTCTATTCCGTTTCAAAAATACGAGGGTCAAGTCACTCGCGTCCCGAGCATTCTACTATTTTGACAGCGCGGCAAGTTCGTGGTAGGCCGATGACTGTGACGCAGCTGACTGTCGAGAATCAATTTCTTATTGGTCGATCGGTATCTCGATTCCCGCGAGTATTACGGGGCAGAATTACGTGAATGGGCCACGGGATTGCCGGGCCCCGCGGGGGCCCCGCTCGGTGATCGGCCATTGTTTGGTAGAAACGGAATTATAAGCGAACGTCGCTCAACAAGTTAGGCGCGCGTAACTCGACCCAGTTGAAACGTTCGATACCCGAGAGGTTCGATGGAACCACCTCGCCGCTCGAGGCAATATCGCTTCGCGCGTCGCTCTTCGGCGTCGCTCTGCGGCCCTTATTCTTCTATTTAGCGCGACTCTCACGAAATGTCTCGAAACACCTGCGACACGATCCTTGCTGCGACGCTCAATGGTTCCCGTGGGGGACGACAGAGATGACCAGCAAAAGTGTGTTCGCATTCGGCGCAGAGTCCACTCGAAAACGTCCCCAGATACACCTGAGCGTGACTTTTCCCTCGCGGCGATTCTATCTTCGCTCGCGCGATCAATCACTATCAATGGACCGCGGGACGCGTCGTACGAGGATTCTCCGAACGCATAATACGCGTAATAGAGTCCCCCGTGTCGGTGCAGTCGATCGAATTTACATTACGTCGGATGATTCGGTGAATCGAACGGTAGTTGGACGACGAAAGCCATACCGACGAGATCCCCGATAAAAGATCTCGGGACGATAATCCACGCCGGGATTAACATCGGAGGAATCCAATTAATACGAAAGCGTCGGGCGACAAGTGTGTCCTCGGATCGAAACGGGACCGAACGAAAAAATGTGTCTCGGAATCGTCGTTTCGATCGCGGATATCAGCGATAATACTTGGCAACCCCGTGACGCGGACGCGCGTGTGTGCGCGCGTGACCCCGGCAGACTCGGTCGGCGAGCCGAGTAATTCATTGACTTAGTAACTCGGTGACTTTCACCGGTGATTCGCGCGAAAGCTTCATAAGCGGCTTGCCTCAGTTTCAAATTCCGTTCTCTCTCCCTCTCTCTCTGTTCTCTTCAATGAGCTCTATCCTGCGAGACCGCGGGACGGAAAGGGAGGAAACTACCCTGCGATTGCGATGCTTCGAACGTGAAGGAGCTAGAAGGAGACGATCGGAAGGGGATTGGGGGAGAGGGGTTGGGGGGTTAAGAGTGCCGAAGGGAAGATCGGAGAACGTAGCAAAGGTTATTTGCACCGAGTTGTCTTTTTTCGGTGCTTTTTGTTCGTACCGTTTGTCGAACGGCTCAGCCGGCTGATCTTCGGGATGATGAGCATGAACTACATTCTATATAAAACTCGGGAGTATTTTAAGCCTTGTTCGAATGCGCTTTCGTGGTGTTCCACGGGACACCGAGCATCGATCGCCTAACGAGAGTTGCCCTTCGTCGATCGCGCTTCCGAAGATTTTAGGGCTGATTGCCGCGCGTCGTAATCCGTTGTTATCGTTGCTCGACCGATTCCAATTGCTTTTCGGAGAATCGCGTTACTCCTTCCCCTGCCGATATCGTTGCAATCGAGCGGCGACAAAAAAACGCTCGAGAGTATAACGAGAGCGGGGACGGGTACGAGTGTGCGTCGTAGCCGATTGTCGCCATCCGTCTCGCATCGAGCTAGGGTAATTAAGATCGACGGGCCGAGTGCGCCTGACAGCGAAGGTGCGAAAGAAACGCCAGATGATTGTGATTTCGCGTCGCTCGATCGTGCTCCATTTGAGAAGAGACGCATGGCAGAATATGCGATGCCCAAGAACGGTGTCTCCGTTAATTATAGACGATCGAGTCGGCGATCGAGTCGGCGATCGAGTCCGTGACGCCGCGCCACGGGCCAGCATTGCGGTCCAGCATTGCGGTCCAGTGGCTACTCGCGGCGTTTCGTCGAATGTTCGCGAAGAGTAAGGCTTCTGCGGCACCGTCCTCTCGGTCGAGCTGCGAGCACGGGACGCGTGCACGCACCGCGTCGAAGAGTTTCCCCGTCGACGGATCGCAGACGTCACAGAGGCACAGAGAAAGGGGGAAAACTTTGGTGGTCCAAGGGCTCGCGTCACGTGCCGGCGAGTCGCGTGACGAGTCAATTGGTCAATGAGGAAAATTGGCTAAGAGTTCATGAATGGGTCGGCGTGAATAAAGTGGCTGCATGTTAGTATAGGTTTATGGAAGCAAGCCGGTTTTAGCTACGCTAATAGCATAGTAATGCTGGCTGATCTTTTCGAAATCCCGTAAGAGCATTAACCGCTCGCACGTGAGCAAGTTAAATTGCTATGTTGTGGGTATACGCCCGGCTATGTAGCTATCACCTGGCTACATACAGGACGCAACGAAAGGAGGAGAGTATCGCAGCCGGTGATCGACGTTTCGAGAAAAAGGGAAAAAAGGAAAAAGGGAAAGAGAGAAAAAGCGAAAAAGCGAAAAAGATGAACCGGGAACGTTTCGGCGCTCGGGACGAGGCGACACGGCGAAGAAAATCGGGAGCTGGAAGAACGGGGAGCGGTGGCCGTTCGGGGATGATCTCGCGTGACGCGCTTCCCCTCGCGAAAAACTGTCGCTCGCTCCGAATAGTTGATCTAACCGAATTTCGAGCGGCCACGTGGCGCGTTCGCGGATCGCGCAGCAAATCGGCCGATTTGGTTGCACGATCGACGAATCGATCGGGAATGGAAGAGAACGGTCAGCAGCTGTGTCCGTCCATTTTCTCCGAGTCTACCTGCGCGTTTCCTTGGAATAGGTGGAAGAAACAGGGCGACGGAAAAATGGGAGGGAGGAAGAGGACTCCGGGCTCGAATATATTTTTAGAGACGCGCCGTATACGTAACGTCGCGACGAGCAAGCGTTGCCATCGCGGCTGCTTAGGTCTGCTCGGGCGGCCTGTGCCGATTGGCGCCCCACTATGTCGGTAAGGTCTGGATGCCACGGCCCTGGCCACGCCAACTTTCTACGAGCAGACGCGGTTCGGCGTCGCTCTCCACGCTCTCCCGTTCTCTCCAACGGCTGTTCGTGGCTTCCGTTCTCCGTCGACTTTTCCTTCTCGTTCGCACCGGGACGCCACGTCCCTCCTCTTTCGCCGCGCAAACTCCACGGGTCTTTCGTCTCGTTCGTTCTTCCCTCGGAACGCTCTCGTTCCTCCTCGATCCCCTGCTCGGCCGTCCTTCCCTTCGGTGGTTAACTTGCCCCCTCTTCGATTCGCACCCCAACCCCTCCGTGGTTGGATACCACCCCTCGGGCCACCCCTGAACCGGTTCGCGGTCCGGTCTCCCGCGGCGAGAGCCAAGCGACCGAGCGAGCGCCCCCCTCGCGCATAACCCCTCGGCCAAGAGAGCGATCCGTAACAACTAAAGTTCTCGTGAAAAGTTGAGCTGGGCTCTCCTACGCCCTCCTGCTATAATAGCCGCGCTCGCTGCTCTCTCTACCTACCGTCTATCCCTGTCCATCTGTCCCGGGTCTGTCCCACATCCCGCACACGGAACACCAGGAACGCCAGGAACGCCAGGAACGCCAGGAACGCCAGCGGAGAGACAACAAGGGAGAGCGAGAGAGACTGCGGACAGGGGTGGGGGGAGAGAGACGGATCGACGGAAGGAAAAGAGAGGGATCGACGAAGAGACAAAGAGCGAGACGGAGACGCGGTTGGATTAGGGAATAGAATAGTCATTATCGGTCTACATATCCGTGATATACTCTATCGGGCGTCCTCGGTAGTGCGAAACGTCGCGGCAGTAGCAACGAGCGTGTGTGCCGTTCGAGCAACCAACCACTGGATACCTAACCTTTGTTTTCGACCCTGTCGAACGCCACCGGCACCGCGGCCCGACCTAGCATCCAGCCGATTCCTCCGCGAGGATTACCCCTTTCCAAGGAGTGGAACACCCTTGGCGACGTCGCTACCGGCCGTGTCCACGAGCTACGGGTGAGTACCTTGTTTACCTTTGCACGGAGAACACCCCCGATCCGTGCCAGCGAACCTGGACCCGGTCGTAAAATTCCTCGCCCGAGTTTATTACGCGAGTGTCGTTCGTCGAGTCGCGAGCTGCAACCTCGAACCCGTGTGCACCCAGTCATTTGTTTACGGCGCCGCGACGCGACGCGACGTGCCGGCATTCGTCGCAGCTTCCGCTTCGTGCGGCCAATTTTCTCAACTCCCCGCGGAGTTTGCCGAATAGTGGAAACTTTCGCTGACGGCAAGTTCGCCGCGGTGGCCAAGAATCACCAGCGACGCGTTTATCGATCGGATGTTTACTCGTTTCGTAACAGCGACTGGGCTTCCCTGTGCCACTGCATCGGAATTCCTGCGATTTAAGAGCTGCACCTAGCCAGCGTTTACCCGAAACAGCCGAGGAACGCTAATTTCTCTACGTCCGGAGCAGTACCGAACTGCGAATAGTAAGTACATAATCGTTTATTTCTATCGGAGCTCGCGTCGCTGCGAACCGTCCCCGAATCGTGCAATTACATTTCGCGGTAAACGAGACCGAGGGAAAATATAGAGCCACGGGGGAATAGGGGTTGGGGAATGCCCGACCAACGGAATCAACCAGATTCGGACGCTGCGCCGCGGTGCACGAAAACCTCGAAAATGCCATTTAATCGTCGAAGCGTACGCGAAGCTTTTATCCAACCAAAGGGAGAATAGAAATTTCTGCGTGAACGCACGCCGCGAACTGCGAGCTGCGAGCTGCCACATTTCCGAACAGCGCTGGAAATTTTTGTCGGGATAGCAAAAACAAAAGCACCGAAAATAGCAACACCGGATTAGTCTTTTGTCAATGAAAGCACGCTCTACCTACTTTCTACTTTTTTCTCTCGCGGAACGATGAAATTTACGATTAGAGATTTTCACAGAACGGGAATATGTAGTACGGCGATGAAGAAGATCGACAATTCGAAACACTGCCTCGCGCGTGCGTCGATACTCGTTTTATTCGTTGCATTCGTAGAATCTTCGTTGCGGAAATTCAATCCGCTCTTATCGAGCGACTCGCAAACGCCAAAAAAGCAGCTCCCGCTCGACCACTGGAGATGCTCGAAATCACCGACCACCGCGATGCCGAATCGAAAACGCGCAGAGGTGCACCACGTCCATTTCTTTGCACGCGAACGCCGAAGGTCTTGCACATCTCGAGGACGACCTTAACGTCATCGACATCGACATCGACGTCGAGAGAAAGTTTCCGAGACGATGCGATGGCTGGTCGCGGGCACGACTCCACGGGAAGATTCGACTCCGAAACGTTGGAGCGTGGCGGCGTGCGGACAGAGTTGGCCAGCAGGATTTCCACGGAAATAATCTGCTTACGGTAATCTTCTTGGCTTGCCTCCCTCCCGGTTAAGGTCCGCCTTCCACGAGGAGGACCTTCGTCTCCTCGTCGCGTGTACACGCATCCACGTCGACGGAGTGTCCTCGATGGAAGCGGAGAACGCTTCGAATCCTAGTCGTCGTCGGGTTGTCGCATATGTCGCGGATACTTTATCGCTCTGTTCGCGTCCAAACGGCTGTGAGACGATGCCTGCGTCCAGACAGAAGACGGGGAAGGACGGTAACCGATCGAAGAACGCTGGACCACCGAGGGCAGTGTCCGTGGAAACATTCTAGAGATCTTATCCCGCGCGAATGGCTCGAAGATGGCGCGAAACATTGTTGAAATTGGCTCGAAAGTATCGCAGCCAGTTTCACCGATCGGCCCGTCGATTTTAGAGAACAAGGAATAGGGTAAATGCCAGGAGAAGAATGGTGATGGAGGAGCGCGAAGGAAAGAGGGAGAGCTCAATCCCGTTGAGTGGAAGGTTGTGCAACTCCGATGGAATCTTTTTTTCTTTCGACGACCGAGAATAAAAACCAACAATCCGAGTGAGAGAGCGCAGCGTCGAAGATATATATATATATATATATATATATATACATCTAGCTCATGGAATTTCCACGGGAATTAAGTTTTACGCTCAATGAACGCACAACAACAGCGTCCTTCGGGCTAAATTGCATTCAATGCTACTCAGGGAAGGAACGTTTCCTCGTGACTACGTGGATATACCACTTCCTAATAGGTCGTATCCAAGTATATATGTATGTAGTATCCCGAGGCACAAGACGTTCGCGGACAAGTTTTGTTCCGTGTTAAAGCTCGCCCTCGACTTTCAAGCTTCGAGGAGCAGGGTTCTTTCTTCTCGAAGGACGACTCGTGGAAGCGTAACGCGTCCTGTCCGGTGACATCCTCGACGGTTCGCTGCCTCGACACCTCGAGACGCGATCTCGACGATTCTTCGATGGTAGGTCGATCGGGGCGAAAGGCGGGATGGGTTTTTGCAGTAACCCGCAATAAGGTCGCAGCAAGAAATAATGGGCCGTTGGAACGCATGTTTGATGAAATCGGTTAATACCGGCAAGTACTTTTCGACTTTTCCTGCCGCTCTTCCGTTCACGCACAGACCTACGGTACGCGTCTATTGTGGACGCTTCGAGCGAGAGAGTGCCCTTCAGGAACAATGCGGTTGTGTGCAAACACTCCTCGAAACAATGCGGCCGGAACTTAACTTTCCGCGATAGCTCCGCTAGACTCGGTGCACGCGCGCGACCGAATGCAATTCCGGCGCAAATTTTGTCCCCGGAGTTCGCGGAGCCAGCTACGTTCCTACCGTTGCGGAGTTATCGTCGGGAACGATCCTGCTGTTTTTTATTATAATCAACAGCGCGGGGGGATCCACTTGGCGGGGAGACAGAGACGACGAATCGACGCACGTGGCCCCAGTTGTCGGTTCATCGGATTTGCAGATACGATCTATCGAGTATTCGCGTATCGAATTCTTAAGCGCGAACACGCAACCCCCGGAGATGAGCCCGCACGGGGTACGCAATAATGGGGATTTAACAGTCATTAGGGACAACGCGCCGGTATATACGTCGATTGGTAACACAAAGTGTTTGCAGTAGGGCCGGCCTGACGAAGGGCGAGGGTGGGGGTGGCTGGTTGCAGCGGGAGATCGATTCATCGGGGGTGGAAAAGGCAAGCCCTCCGTCTTTCTCCGTCTTTCTTCGACTCGTCGCTTCTCTCTGCCTTTACGCTGCTGCCGGGTCGTAGACTACTCGAGTACCCTCGAGGGCCAATCGAGTGGCGACTTGGGCATTTTGTCCACACTTGGCGGCCCGTAACAAGTGCATTGTCCTGTGCGCCGCACTGCACAAAGATAAAGAGACTTCTGACTACCGCGACTAGAGAGGATTTTCGAGCGTCCCTCTTTCTCTCCCCTCGGACCTCGCAATTTCACCGCGGGCTTTTAATATCACGACAGTGTAAATAAGTGTGGCAGCTTAGTAATACGTAGAGTTGCTCTCCCCTATTGGACTACGCTCTTTGTTTCGAAAAGCGCAGCGCCCAGTTTTCGTTGGCCGGATCGCGGTTCAAATCGTCTCGTGAATTCGAAACAAACTGTTCGCTCGCGCAAATTAAATGTCGGCTGCCGATATTGGTGGACACGGGACCCGCAGCTTTTCCTGCACGAGAACTACAGGTACCAAGTATAAAGTGGATCGCACGGGAATCGAAGCGGCGAATATTGCCGTCCGATGATTGTTTGCACGTTTCTCAGCAGCGCATCGGATGCCCCGTAACGAGTGCTTTGTGGCTAGTGTAAAGCGTACAAGTGCACAAAGGTAGAGAGATTCGCGCCTGACTTACTCCACGAGGACCCTCGAAAGCAGCCGTCCTTTCTTCGCTGGCCTTCTTTTCATAGCGGGCCAAATTTTAATATAGCGGCCCGGGAAAGAGGCGTCACGGGGAAGCTCACGCTTTATGGATTCTCTTTCATCGGGCTGAAACTTCATTTCGAAGGAAGGATCTTGGCCAAAGAACGTAATTAAACATCGTACGAAGTCATTGCGGCCGTATTGTTTCAAGCCGCGCTCTTTTCCCCCCGTTCCTTCTCGCGGAACCATTGGCCGCCGTTCGAATCCGCTGAAATCTCCGTATGCCCATCCACTTGGACGACGTTCTACCTCTCCTGGCGGCGGAACAATAACTTTTCCGCGACGAAGCGTGCTGTACGATCGACTCGGACCGTTTTAGACGTCAAGACGTTTCAACGACGAACGCGTCGGACCACGATACGCCACGGAAGTCGAGTGCTGGCGAAGGGGTGACGCGGGTGTTCCATCCATATTTGCGCGAAGGAACTCACGCTCGAGTAATCGCCCGAGTACCCAGACGAGCGCCCCTCGCGTGGCGTCGTTCCTTTCATGCGAAACTCGTGGTTCCGTTGTGGCGACCATCGAACCGGGAACAATGCTTTATTAAAGCCGGTTTATCGATGCGAAATTTCATTCGTGCAAGTGTACCATTGAAACGCGATCTACGATGTTCGGTGAAATTGCTCGAGTTGCGGAAACGTGCGTCACAAGTTTCCCCTCAAAGTTTTCTGCCACGTCGCCGACTGTTTCTCGCGCACCGTCTGATCCGCCGATCGTCGTTCCACGGAACAGCCCCGTTTCGCCTTCTGCGCCGTTGTCGTCATCCGATTGTTTTTCACGTCGCACATGTTAATTACCGGACGATTAGCTTATATACTTTAATCCGAAACATATGCGAGGCGGACATCCTCCCTTCCTCCTCGCAGCAACCGGCCAAGTCGTCGACGAACGACATACCGCGGCTTGACGTCGCCGCAGATGCGAAATGGGCGGCACGAACGTAATAAATGGGAAGGCAAATAAATTAGTAAGGCTGATCGCGGAGGTGCGAGATCGAAAGTCGAGCGGAACAGGGCTGATAGACCGACGTTCTTGACTTTGTAATCGGAGAGGATAAAACGCGGCTTAAGTGGCGGCTAAACGTGAAACGGAAAGGCTACGACGCGTACTCGGAACCGTCCAGCGTCGCCCTTTTTTCAACACCGTTCTCGGTTTTCGAAAGGTCGAGACGTTTTTGGAATTAGTCGACGCGGGCAACGGGGGGAGGGAACACCTTCGAGAAGTGTCGGGGTCGTGTTGCATCTTCTTTGGATTATCCGGCAGAGCCAGCTGCCAACCGCGTCCTTCTCACGTCCATCTTCCGCGATCGTTTTCGATATTCGTGTAAACACGCGATACTCGCGTACTCGAGGAAAATTATCATTTCTTGTTGAAATGTCGCCGCAGGCAAACATTAAAACGCGAGTGTGTGAAATTTGAATTTCAGAAACAGCGAGTCATTTTGAGGAGCGGAGGAGGTTCGCATAGACTCGGCCTCGAGGCGGGGGGGCGGTCGTGGTGGGGGCCGAGGGGGTGGTGATGTGGCCGAACAGCCTCGGCGGTACTTCCGGCTGCAGCGGAGGCGCCGGCGCCGCCGATCTCGGAGGCCTCGCCGCCTCCACCACCTCGGCCTCCGATTTGTTCGGGCCCGCCGCTTTCGGAGCGTCCGCGGCCGGGCCCTACGGGGCCCTGAAGACCAACCCTTATGTCAGCGCCCTGAGCATGCCGCCGATCGAGGCTCTTCACTCCACCATCGGCTATCCCGGTTGCACTCCCGCCGGTGAGTCCTACTACTGTGAGTGCCCCACTTTTTGTACTATTCGTAGATGTCGCTCTTCTTCCGTTTCTTGTATCGAAACTGTCTTCTAACTTCTTCGAATGTTGTGCATGTTTCGCTACGAAAGCATTCCAAGTAGCTATATACCCTGTCCGCTTTTTGTCCGAAAGGTAACCCAAGGAAGCAACGAAGGGAGCGAACGACGTTCACCAGGGCACAGCTGGACGTTCTCGAGGGTCTCTTCTCAAAGACGAAATACCCCGACATATTTATGCGGGAGGAAGTCGCGATGAAGATTAACCTACCAGAATCGAGAGTGCAGGTACGTCGACGTAACTCGGGCGAGAGCGTAAGAACCTTGCTTTCCGCGAGTGGCGGAGCGATACGGGGACGCGTCGACCGGTGTCTCGTTACCGTAGGGTACACGCGTGGGTGTGCAGTGCCGGCATGCAAACACCGCTGGGTAGACGGCATCGATTTTACCGAACGTACGCCTTTGCCGGGTTCTACCGTAGGCGCTAGACAAGTGCAGCTTTCTCGCCGAAAGATTCGAACGAATTTTGTGGTTGAGGAAAGGTCGCGAAAAGTTACGGTCGCTTTGAACGTTCGAGAAGGAAATCCCCGTGACAAAAATGGGTGAATAGTGCACGGTGGATTCGTGGAATCGCCAACTTGCGACACTGTCACGAACGACTTCGTGTCGCACGAATCGACTTCCGATGCCCACGAGGCCCAAGAACGTGTCCATGAATATTCCACCCTGATCACGAGCGGAAAGGGCGCGTCGCATCCGTAATTGCGGACCATCGCACCTGGTCCCAGCCCCGTAAATGAATTGAATGGGTCCAACCAGACCCATAGTCTTCTGCACGTTCGCTGCCGACTCACGGCTCGTGCTTCCTGACCCCGGCACGGCCTTTTCAATCGGACGCAACCGGTCAACGCGATCGACCTTCCGGTTGAATCTTACCTGCCGCAAACGTTAAACACCCGCAGATCGAATTTTCCGGTCGTTATTCCGTTTTCCTTTATATCGACGGCTAGCTGCTCGGTCGCGATTCCAAAGCGACGAAGGACGGAAACAAAGTGATAAGATTCTTGGCGGCCTTCGCCGTGGCGCGTCAAAGCAGGGGAATTTTTATGGACTGCGAAGGAATATAGAAGGTGTACATATGTATACGTATAGATAGCAGGGAGCAACTTCAGTGGAAGAACGCGGGGTGCTCGTGTCGTTCCCCAGAAAATCCGTAGAAACCCAAGCTCACCTCTCCGCTTCTAACATTGATCGCGCAGGGCTTCTCTAGGTTCCTCTCTTTCTCCCCTTCTTGCCCTCGCCACACTCCCTCTCTCCCTCCCCCTCTCCCTCTTCCTCACCCTCTTCCTCACCCTCTTCCTCACCCTCTATCGCTGTCATCCTCTCTCGCCCGAAGAGGCGAACTCTCCGTCCCCGTTCTTCGAGTCGTTTCGTTCACTCGCGTCCTTCTCTAGAGGTCGTTCTCGCGTTCTGGAAATCTAGGAGGGCGAACTGCGGATCGAAGGACGGGCCGAGACTGTCGAATACCTTGGCAAAAATTTAACATCGATCGTCGTCTGGTACCGACTGGAAATGTACCCCTCCGTGGAACGACGACTTCAGGGTGTTTCTTACCCGTATTCCGCGTAATTGGTATTCGGTGGTGTTGGCCACAGCGTTCAACATCTTGAAAGTTCATTTTTCTAAAGGTAGAAGGAAACCAGCGGGAACGGTCAAATGAAAAAGGAAGTGAAATAATTCCATTAAGGATTTGGAAGTTTGGTCACGCACGGATTTGTTTGTATTCCATCATTTCGTTGCATCGGCGACGGTACAGACACCAACGAGGCAGATCCGTGCAGGCTTCCGCTCGCGTTACCGAAGCTGGCTTCATTGGTAATTGATAGCTGCATCGGTGCTGCTTTCCCTTATAATTGGCTATTACGCCAGCTTTATGAAAGCTCTGTACACCATTTCGTGCACGGTTCCCAACGGATCTGTGCTCCCGCGCGATTGAACGTAAAAGCATGGTCCAAAAGCTGCTTTCGGTTATTTATTTTATATACATGTCTGTATATGTATACACGTGTATACATAGAGAATCGCGTAATATGAAAAATGAAAAGAGGGAAATATATCATGGAATGGCGAGTTTCTCAGTTTTCCTAGATCAATCGTATCGCTGTAAATATTCGCGCGGTTCTGTACCTCCGATGTTCCGCTTACAAATGATATATTGCGTGTGCTGCAGGTGTGGTTCAAAAATCGGAGGGCCAAATGTAGACAGCAGCAGAAGCAACAGCAGCAACAGCAGGACAAAGCCCCGAGGTCAAAGAAACCCTCCGGGACTCCAACCAACAATCCGCCCTCTGGAAAAAGTCCTTCGATTGCTACCACGCCCACGCCTGCGGCGGCGGTGCCCGCCACAACACCCTTGTAAATATCGCTTACATCGATACCTACTTCTCTAGGATAAAGCTCCAATTACCCTGTGTCATTTGCGATCCGCGCTAATGAAAGGGAATATATGTACATATGTACAATATATACGTAGATGTGTGAACGAGGCCCGCTCGACGGAGCAGCAAAGCGACAACAGCTCGATAAATCGATGATTTACGCGTCATAAATTTCCATTACAAAACCCTATACCCTTGATTATTGGTGTAGAATTGAATGCAACATTTGTGCCGCATCATCTTTATGTTTGCAATTTTTTTTATAGAAGTGGAGGCACAGGTGGATCGGCAGCCAGTTCTCCGGCACTCCTGAGAGATTCTCCTCAGTACAAACCCGCGGGAAGTGCGACCAGTTTGCTCTTGGCTGCCAGTACAACCCCGCCAAGCGTAAGTTATCGACCACTGTTTCGCCCTGCTCTCGTATATTTACCCTCGGTGGGAAAGTGTCTCGGAGAATGATCCTCGGGTTTACAGTTGGGAGGAACGGTGTACAGCAGCGGAGGTAGCAGCAGCAGTATTTGGAGCCCCGCTGTTACGGAGAGCGGTGGAGGATTCCCCGGCGATCACCAGAGGTTAGCGTGGACGACAACCGCGTCTCAGCAACAGTGCTATCAAAATTACTCTTCTTATTACACCAACATGGATTATCTCTCACCAGCCACTCACCAGTTGAACGTTGTGGTAAGTCCGGATGCTGTTGAATTTTCGCCTATAAACAAACGGCTGCAACTTATCGATACTTAACGAAGGCTCTACGAATTATGTATAGGACGGAGGAGGAAGCAGTTTAGACAATACATGGAGCAAAACGAGGGACGAGAGTGCTTCGTCGTGGTTTTACAACAGCGCTGGATGGGGAGATCGGAAGTGAATCATAAATTCATGAACGAATCAAGGCTTCGCTACATATCATCGACAATATTCAAGCGGACTTTGCTTCGACGTAGATAGCCACCGCTATCAATAGGGTGCGAAGTACGACGAATGGCGGTCCTCTTCGAGTTAGACATATCGTTAAATTGCGACCATTGCGAACTCTGCTACTTTACCGCGTGAATCGTGAGTGTCATAATGGTTGTCCTGCGTTCGACAAAATCACGTCGTCCCATTTCTATTCGCGTATTCGTTTCGAGAGACCCGAACGAGGCAGCAGGGCGTACTTTCATTAGATTTACTAATTGTACCCTAACGCTTGTGATATTCCGAAGCGTTAGTCGTTTCATAAGATTCAATTCCGCGAGCTTTGGGTTCGTTTCGCTCTATTCCTTGAAATGTGCAATTTCGTTACAATTATCCGAAACCCAACTAAAACAATCCTCTGCCCCCGCAGTGTACGTTCACTTGCTGTTACGCTAGTCATCTCAGATGTGAAGATCGACGAAAATATTTGCAGCGGAAGATGTAAACGTGGGTGGGGATGCGGGACGATTATTCGTACGATTCGCGCTACGTTGCTTCGCGTTCGCTCTTCCTATGTAAATTTGCTGTTACATCTGATCATCTGATAGTAACTGTACGAGAGAGTACATAGTTTCTGCTTTACGTTTGCTGTTTTATGAGTCACGAATTTGATCATTATGCTCTGGGACGAAGTTAGTCGTTCGCCAAAGAATTCAGACTCTCGATGTAGGGAACTCTGATGTATATAATATAAATAGCCCTGTGCCATTTGCAGCAGTCAACGTATTTAGATAGTCGGAATTTACAGGAAGCAATGAGAAAACAAAATAGACCCTTCATCGTATTCGTTAAGGATTTCCCCGCAGAAATGATGTACGTATGTGCGCGTGTGTACAAACACCACATGATATACCGTGTACATAAATTATACATACGAGAGCACGATGTTCTATTGTGTACATATGTACCATTTTTCCGACATGCAATACCGTACAGGTAGAGCATTTTAACGAATCATTATTGTTCGAAGGTTGCTATTATTTCACTTTAGGCGTGCTTGTACAACTTTTTCGGTTTCTTCTCAACTTCGAACTCGGCGTTGTGTAAATACAAAAATTTGCAAAAGGACTCGAAACGAAGTGGTATTCAAAATTTCTACGTTCACTAGTTCGACTCGATTCGGTGCGGAAAACGGCGTTTCTCCACCGACAACCCACAGGCGCGAAAATCGCTGCGTGCGTACTAAAGGAGACAAGTTGAAGTACACATCAATATGTAAAGCGAAAGAAATATGAATATAGTAAATATATAGTAAGTAATATGATTGTTTAGATTGTTATTATAAATACGATCGTAACAATGCTACCTACGACTACTGCGGGAAAAAACAACGACGTACGTGTCATAAGATGTATGAAATAATATATCGAATTTGAATTGTAATGTTCATAGTTTCCTGAATTCCAAAGATTCCAGTTCTCCTTAAAACTCAACTAATATTTAATGATTTAATATCACGACTGCTCTGGTTGCACACCCGAACCTCTCGCTCTCATGTCGTCACTGACCTATCACGATTCGTAACGACGGCAGTGGTCAGTGCCAGGCGCTGAATCAGCGTTTGTTTTTTTACTACTACTATTTGGGAGTACGCATTTCTGCGAAAAAATGTAGGTCAGTGTGTCGCGGCGTTCCATTCATAAACCCCACGCGTCTTATATCTCAGGAACTGATTGAGATATCGCTGTGGGTCAAAAACCAGCGACAAGAGCGCGTATTCTTATATTGTTTACAGTCCATTTAACACAAGAAATAGTGAAACCCAATAATAGGTACTTTTCCTCAATGTTCGTATTTAATGCATATATTAAAGTATAGTACTTTACTTTTGTGCAGCAATATCGTTTACCTTCATTTCAAGCCCACGATAATCTAGCGTGTTTGAGGTCGAGATAATTGCAACGATCTGGAATGTATTTTTGTCGATTTGTAGATTGTTAATAACTTTTAAACGACGAAGGCTTCAAATTCGCAGCCGGCTGTAAAATAAAGCTACGAGTCTCGCGTTTAATTTCTGGCCGGTCTGATTGAAAAGTATCATGTGGAAGTCGAGAAAATCGGAAATGTTTAAATTTAACGATGCAATCTGGAAAGTAAGTCCCGAAGGTGCTCGGGGTGTACCAAACGCGAGATGACGCCACCGGTTCTTTCTTCGCATCAAATATTACTTTTGTTCTTCCTTACGGACGGCGATACTGTTTGCAACATTTTCGATCGCAGATAAGGCAAACCACGAGTAGTTTCGAGCACGTCTTTGTAGATGGCCATACGATACTTGTCCCTACAACGCCACGACACCGACGATATCTCGTCTGTGGCCGCAATACCCATTGCACTGACGAGATATAGGAATAGACAAGCAGACTTATTTATGAGAGTACTAATTGTGAAAGAATAGCGGAGATATAAAAAGGGAGTATGTTGTTCCTAAATACAAATATTCTGAATAATAATTATGAATTACAAACACAAACATTTAGTTGGTACTAAGATGAAACAACTCGTTTTTAGTGTTAAAAGAAAGGGGAGAGGGCGGGAAATGGTAAGGGTTTTTAACCCGCAGGGAATTGGATTGGTCTATTCATATATCTCCTTGATGGACACCGCGTATACGTAGGTAAGTGGAAACATGAGCCAGTTGATGGTGCCCCCTTGTGGGATTCCATAGACTCAGACCATCGGTCGCTGATCGTGGGACCAGGGGTCGCTTTGACACGGCGTGGGTTGCCGCATTCAGTGTCGCGCGTCCTTTCGAGGTGATCGTTTCGTTCGGTCTCGGTATCGCACGGTGTGTTTGTTCGGAAGCCAACTTTGCACGGGAAGGTATAGAATGACAGCGACGCGTAGGTTTTGAAAAACCGGGACCGTCTTTCTGCTCAGTTCCTCCCGAGTGAATTTCGAGCCGGGCACTTTCCTCGTTCTTCAACAGACGAAAGGATGCGGCGTCTCGACGTAGCTACGCTTCTGGTTTGCTTTCGTGAGTAACGAATGCATACGTATGTACATACATACACGCATGCACCCATCGACGATTCGCAAGATTCTATCCCCGTTCTCGGAATCATCCCCTATTCGCGGCAATGAATCACGGAAAGAGTAACGAAGGGGATAGGTATTGGGGGTTGGGAAGGGAAGAGGGATGCTATTATAGGTGGAAACGATTTCGTTTCCCGTTGGAAATCGTACACCCCCTGGTCTTTCAACGGATCTCCGTTCTTCGCTTCGTTCATTTCGTCCGTCACCGGCGCTTCGCTATAATTACTGTTAATTGGGCTTGACTGCCGCGACTCCGAAACAAACGGCCGCTTTGAGCAATTTGCCCCTTTTCGTACGAATCGCCTTCCCGATAATACGGCTCTTGGTGTTTTCAAAACCATATTGGAACGTTTACCCTTGAACCGTCAGCTGCTAAGTAACTTTACGTTTAATTATCTTGAGATGTTCGTGCCCGCATCGAAAGCACTCCACTGTACAAAGATTTGTGTAATCGTCTTAAATATGTATATAACCGATGAATCGATATGTCACGAAACGGAGCGAATTGGCAGCGAAAGTATCGAGCATTGGAAGGGGGTCGAAGGCATCGGCAAACGGTCGACGAATTCATCGGCCGGGTTAGGAAAAGCGGCCCGCGTCTCCAATTTGCAAACGGTCGGGCCGATCTCTCGCGTGTATCGTCAAGAAATTTTGCATTCGCTGCCGATTCGACGATCCGTTCCTGATAGCAAGACTGCCGTTGGCGGTGGTAGTGGAAGCGCCGACACAACGGTTCGGTGACTGGGTGGATGCTGGCTACGTCCTCTTTTCATCGTTCATGTTACCGGCCGGTAACCCACTGCTGCCGCTTCTCTTCCTCCCTCTCGGAGATGAGAACCGGTTCGATAGCCATGCACACCTAGAAAGCGAATATACGCAGACTCGGAGTTACCTAATATCGACGATAACGCCGTATATACGTACGGCTGCACGTGTATAATTAGTAGCGATGGTTGCGAGCAGAAATGGGCTAGCAACGAATCGGTGTGTCGTCGCCGAACGTGGCTTGCTATTTGTTAAACGACGGCTAAACCTGTACGTATTTTAGAAGCAGCGACCGGAGGAAGATTTTTCGATCTATGTATTTCCTTTTTGTCGGATTCCACAGATAACCGTGCTCCAATTTCTTGTTTCGAAACAGAATGGTTGTGTAGGTTAATATTTTCAAAGAATGTTCAAACGCAACTCGCATCCGACTTCGAAATTGGAATACAAAACGATGAAATGGATCGGCGTGAAAAGGATAGCGATTGAATGCAATTTCTTCTATTCGAAACATCGAGGCTGTATCGGAGCAGGAGGACCGACCAGGGATGAAAACATTCGTAAATAGATGGCTGCGATTTTGGAGCAACGCAACGCAAGCGGTGTCTCGAATCGCATCGGCACCCGAGTTGGGTGTACGATGCGGCCGCAACGCGGATCTTTCATTCAACGTCTTAGATAAATGGATCGTAGCGTATCCCCGCTTTTCCTTTCTCCGCCTGTTGTTGCCCCATCGGCCACTTCGCTATTCATCTTGGTCCGGTGCTCCTAATTACACGTCTCGGGTTACGGACGAGAAAGGCCGTCCTGCCGTTCGGAGACGTCCTGTGCCCTGTGCCATGTGCCCTGTGCCCTGTGCCCTGAAAAGGGGTACATGCATATATGTATATGTACTGCATACGTGTACCAGCCCACTCGTGTTTTTTTCAGACTCCACCTCACTTCTTCCCTGTCGCTCCTTGTTCTCTACGATGCTCACCCCTCGTTCCATATTACGCTCCTCGCTCTTTCTCTCTCGCCCTGTTACGTATTTTTTACACTGGTTGCCGTTGCCACTAAAGGCGCTTTGTCCCGGGCCCAGCGTGCACGGCTATTTTATACTCCGAATGTTATTCAGCCACGGAGTTATACGCATACGTGTGTACTTGCAACCACTGGCTCTGTCTTTCTTGGTTCCTTTTCCCGTGACCGTTTCGCTCTGTCTCCGCGTGCAGCTTCTCTTTTCTTCCAAAGCTGTGGCTGAAACCACGACGCGACGAAGATGTTTGCGCCAGGAGTGGGGTGGTTGTCGCGCGACAGGCCCGAGCAGCAAGAAAAATTGTATTAGCCCTTTGATCCCTTGGCTGGTGGGACGACTCGGAAGAGAGCGAATAAAAGCAGAGGACGCTCGTAATGCGGCTATTTACGCATAAAGAGGGAAACGTTGCGGTGCGTTAGGACAGCTCGCGAACCATCCTCCGCGTCTCGTTTTCGCGTCCTTGTCCCCATCGAAAGACCACGGATTTCTCCGTTGCCTCGACGCGATCGTTCGATATTTCAACCGTTCGCTAAACGCCACTTCGATCATTCGAGTATCTTTACATTTCTTCCTTTTTGTCACAACTTTAGGTGCGCGCCCGTCCTTTGAATTGTGCGTGAAATGGCATCCGTTCGCGGGATGCTCGCAGTCGCGTCGGACGCAAGAGCTGCAGCTAACGAGCAATCGAACAAGTACGATAAAAGAAAAAGGGGGGACGGCTCTTTTGGAAGATGTCCTGAGAAATAGATAGCGTATCGCGGTCGATAGCGGAATTTCCGGCGGTGTATACTTGGGCAGGAAATGGCTCTTCTGCCGCCGTTTCCTTTTTTTCCTCGGTCTGTTTTTCATTGGGTTGTTGGACCGGCGGCGGAGCGGCAGAGCGCATCTGAAAGAACGTAAAACGCTTCGTCGCGGGCAAAAGCAGCGTTTGATGACCCGCGTGGAACGCAAGAGACGCGGATAATATATTTCGAGCGGCGACGAACCGCCCGATAGGTCTCTTTGAAATTTGCTCGCGCGTCGTCATTATACGCGGACGACTACTGAAATATACCGCGCACCACCCGCTCGATCGACCTCTTTCGTTCGACGGATTCCCTTTGATTCTTCACGTGAATGCAGCTCTTCGCGTGCATCCCTTTCGTGCCTGCTGATTTTTCAATCTTTTACGCGAGTACCTCTCTATCGCAATCCCCTCTCCGCGGAAGCTGCTTTCCTCCCCCAAGAGACTCACGAATTGCTCCGTTCCGAACATTTCCGTCCACTCGTGCTGTATCCTTTCAGCGCGTATTATTTCGGGCTACATCATCGGTACCCAGTGCACCCCGAAACGTTCCTAAACCGGAAAACAAGCACCTCGGGCGGCACTCGATTCGAATCGTTATCGCCTGGTCCTTCGATATTCCCTGTTCCATAAGACTTCCATTTATTCCGACGTATTCGGCGAAAGCGGCATCCAAGAAAGTCCTGTAAAGTACGATTGTGGCTGTAGCTCGTAACTCGCAGATCAGGCTGCGAGGGAACCGACCGACCCGGATGGCTTCCAAAGTGCGCTTACGTTCAACGTTGTCCTAAGAAGGACTTCTTAGGGAGAAATTCATTTTAACGAACTGCGATTTCCACGCAACACTCACTAATTCGTCGGTCGCTTTTATGCTGGTCACTGCGAAGCGCGACGAAGTAGCGTTGCTTCCTCGCTGTCAAAAGGGCGTCGCTACTCTAGTTCGCTGATGCTCGCGCGTCTTCCCTCGTTTTTTCCTCCCTTTCTTCGTTTCCTTGGCCAACGCGTTCGCTCCTACCTCTATCTTCGTTCCCTCTGCTTTCCTCCTTTCTTTTCCCCTTTGCTTCTTTTTTGTCCCCCTTTCAAATAAGACTCCGAGTTGTTGGCGTCTTGTCTCGACGCCCCGCGACGAAGAAAGCCAGCTCTCGTCGCGCATTCAGAGTCGTGAAAACCGTCCCGAGAGTGTGAATTTCACGGTGCTCGGAGCGTCTGGAAGGCGGCACTCCGAACACAATTTGCAGCGAAGCGCTGTGGAGCTTTGGCACACTCGTTGCGGTCAGGACCCCGTGAAAAATGTGCACGCGAATTCGCTTCGCCACCGTGAACTTTTCTTTTCATCGACGCACAGCTCTGGCCGCGACTGTTGTGCCGTGTCTACTATGGCATACGGCTAGGCGTAAATCATGTTCGCGCAGTTCGCTTGGCCCGAGTCGCGCGATGCGACAGAGTGCTCGTTCCTCGTGCGTGCAACGAATTATGCATAGACGTCGCAGAACGTTTCTTCGTGCCTCACGAGGACGAGGGCGGCGCCGTACAGATTCCAAAAAATCGTGCGGTTTGTGTATGTATTATATATAAACGCCATAAAGCTGCGCGAGCAGCTGCACTCGTCGATCAAAGAAGAACGGAACGCGGGCGGCGAGTTTGCCTTGGGAAGGAAAGTAATCTTGGGAGTAGGTCGTAAAAGCGGTCGTGTTTACCCCTGCCGGAGGTTCCAGGATCGGCCACGTGTATTCTTTTTTTAGGATTCGGATGTTGTCACGGATAAGCCCGGTGGAGCATCGAAGCCGAGTCTCGATTTCCTTGAAAAAAGAGAAGAGAAGCGCGTCGTTTCCACCTTAGTCCTCGTTCTCGGCTGCGAAAATCTATGCGAGGCGGGATCGTCATTAGCGGGAGAGTCGCGCAAGCGCGATCAAGCGACTCTCCGAATTTCGGTCGAAAATTGCTAGCCCTCTCGAATTTACCGTGCTGTAAATTACTGGTTCGACGAGCCCCACGTCCCATCTTGCCTTCAAATTTTAGGATTTATCTTGGGTCAGCGCGAGATAATAACAGGATCCGCAAAAGACACAGGTAAAATCCGAAAATGGTGGAAGGCTGAGGGAAGGGGTGCCTTACCTGGCACCGTAATTAGGTAGAGGCGGGGAGAGGCGCCGAACGTACACTCGAACAAAGATACATAGAATAACGGGGCCTACCTTTGGCAGATTTATGGCAGACGTCTCGAACTTGCGCGAATTCCACGGAACCGTGAAACTTGGTTCCAGTTCTGCGCGTTTCTCTGAGAGGGTCTCGGTACGATGTTCATTGTCGACAAGCTCGAGATAGGATAACAAATTTTATGCTTTCCGCGCCCACCTGAATTATTTTATGAATCGACGGAGGTAATTAGGTACCTTTTGAGAAGCTGCTGAGTCTAAACGGGACGAGAGCGTGGACGCATAGGACAAACGGAAACTGTCCCCGTTTGCGTGTAGCTTTCGTTGCGATCGCCGAAATGTTCAGATCGATTTTCGTCCCGGCACAGACAAAATGTAATCTCCACGTAGCGTCGGTGTTTGCAAAATCATTATGCGATCGGTCGACACACAGAGAGGTCGGTTCCGAATCGCCAGTGGACTACTGGACGCGTTTCCTGCGAGTTTCCATCGAGCGATAGCTTTTTACTTGCTTTTCCTATTGCGGAAGCATGGTAGCATCGGGCGGACGAAAAAAATATGATCGCGCGAATGATTCTTGTTAGGGCTTCTTTCTTTTTCCCTTTTTCACTTTTTCCTTGCCCACGTTTCCTCTCGATCTTCCTCTCTACCCTTTTCTCCGCTCGCTCGTGCCGGCTTCCCCGGCGCAATGGGATTCGCGTAATTTGCTCAACCGACTATGTTTTCGCAGTTCGTTTCCAACGCTTGTTCGCCGGACGTTGCGCGGAAGGGAGATTTTCGTGCTCGATTTAAAAAAAAGAAAGAAGAACGACCAGTCTAGTCCAAGTTTATTTGGGTGAAATGTTACTCGGGGCGAATCCTCGTTCGGTTCATCTCGAATCGACTCCAAGTTTCAACGAACTCTCGTCGAAGTGGCGATACGTGACGAAATAAGATCGCGGACTTTACTTAATTAGCTGAAGGAGGTTAAATTGCCCCGTCTCGGTGAGGGAGCTCGTTAACGGGCAACTAAAAAGCTCGTTGTCGAGTAGGCGTCGTTGTCGATCGCAGATGCCTGGTGTGCGAGCAAACGTCCGTATGCACACGTACATATATGGAAAACGGGAGAAGCACGATATTCCGCGAGAAACACCTGCCGCGTGTTTCACGGGTGACGTTCGGATATTATCATCCCCCCGCCTCTTACTTTTTCCGTGAATCGTCGATGCACAGATATTCAATGGAATCGGTAAATCGTGTGCACTTGCTCTAGGGAAATGCTTCTACGTTTGCTCGGATTCGTAAAAAAAATGAAAGCAGCAAGAAAGCTAGGGGGTGTTTCTGTCCTCGAAATTCAAAGGACATTGCTAGAATATCGTTGCCCGTTGCTAATTATCGATCCAGTTGACGAGGTGTTCGCATTCGAGGTTTATCGTTTGATTATTACGCCGCACGAGCACGATAAGTAGCAGATTTTCAGCAAGGAACTTCCAACGTCCAACGTTGGGCGTCGAGCTGAACATTTCGAGATAAAATCGATACGACCGATGGTCCAGCGGATTTTCTGTGTCCCGTGTTTCACTCGGTCGGAATGAAAGGGAATCGCCGGAACGGAACAAACGAATTACCTCGATGTCGACAATTTTTCTCCTTTCAGCTGCACAACCCGAAGGGTAATCGTGTCGAATCGCGTAACATTTGATCGATATGTTTGCGCAGTGGTTCCAGTGTTTGGCCAGGACGGCGACCTTTACTTCTCTGTGAGCCCAGACGAGCACTCGGTCGGCGAGGGATCCCCCGTGCGTCTAAGGTGCGAGGCGCAGCCGAGTTCGCGGGTCAAGTACTCGTGGAAGATCGACGGCCAGCCTCTGGCGCCGAGTCCACGAAGGCATCAGGACGGCGGCGATCTACGCATCACCAGGGTCAACCGAATTCTCGACAGCGGAAACTTTGTCTGCGTCGCCACCCACGAGGAAACTGGATACTCTATCGAGAGTTCGCCCGCCAAGATCGATATTCAATGTGAGTGCACTATCTTTTTCCCTTTTCCGTTGCTCGGCAAGCCAGATTGTCCCCCGTTATCGTTTAGCGATAGCGGAGAGGAAAATATCTGCGGACGATTCGCAATTAATTCGGCGGCGCCTGTTCCGTCCGAGACGAGAAATCGCGATCGGGTAAAGAGCGTAGAATAGCGCGGGCGTATTTAATGCGGTGGCGCGTCGCGCGATAATGGAACGCGTTCTTTCGCACAAATGCGGGAATTTTTTAACGAGCGTTACTAGCACGCCGGCATTTAATTAATAACGCGCTCGTGATGGTGGGCGAGACCATCGAGAGATTAATCGCGCAAGTCTCGAGGGCGTCGCGCGAACTTGGCGTTCCGAGTTCGCTGGCGAGCCGGAACCGACAAACCGATATAATACCGCGTTCACGCTCGCGTTCCTTAATCGACAAAGTGCGAGCAAGCGCGGGACGGGGAACGCTGAAGAACCGCGGGGGCAGAGGACGGGGAACGAGAGGACAGTGCCGAGACCATCGCTCGAGGGATTCGAAGCGGTGCTACAACGGATTTCAGCATGGCTATGTTATCCTCGTGGCACTTTTTAATCGCCCTTTCTCCGCAAAAGCGCAGATCAAACGCCTCCTGTGCAGAAATTGCACGAGCTGAACCAAAGAGAGACGAGCGAAACGAGCAGAGCGAGGTGCCGAACGCGTTCGAACGGTAGCTGAGCCGGAGACGCGACGACGAGGGCAAGAGAGGAAGGGTGAGAGTTCGAGGGACGGAGTCGTAGGGAAGCGCGGAGATGGGAATCGATTCGCGATAGCCTCTGCTGCCGAACTCTTTTACCTTCCCGTCCTCCCCGCCTATCCAAATTACTCGCCAGCGCGACATTAATTAGGCAAGATGATTTGCCCTCGAACCGAGCTGCCCAATATGGCGTTTACCAATGCCGACGGCTCTGGCCGTAGTCGTATGTATTTGCGTTTTAATGATTCGAAAACGCTCAAGGGTTCGCAGCTACGAGAGTATGGAAAATAAATCCAACGGCGTTGCGATGGTGACGAGGAAGGCGACGACGACGCTGAACGTCGGCCAGAGGAGAGACGATGGAAAAGGAAAAAGTATATAATGTTACGCGCGAGATGTACGCCGGTACCACTTTTTTCCCCTTTTTATTCGTAGCTGAAAACGTAGCGCGCGAAATGGGTGCTTTCCGCTTGCCGGCCGAGGGGGAACGAGTTAAAGCGTCGAAAAATTTGCTCGCGATAACTGGGAACGCGCGGATCATGTCGGCGCGATATTGAATGAATAATGAAGAAATTTGCAAAAAAAAAGTACATATTATTAAATCGGGGAACGGTCGAGGGCGGCAGATGAAGAGAGAAATAGCGGTGAAACATTGGCGGAGTTTGTTGGGAAGGGACCAGAAAAGAGAGAAACGACGCCGGGACGTCGTTAGCGGCCCGGCACCTCGTTATCATGTATCGTTTCGTAATTATTATTACACGCAGCTGCCAACCCGGTGAAGTGCACCGAGCACGAGTACATTTAGCGCGTGCTTAATACCCGTCGCCCGACTCGATTCCTTTTGATAATTGCGATAAATATAATAATGATAACGACGATGGAACGCTTTCTTCGGCTGGCCACGGATGCCACCGCGTTCCACGTTTTCCGTCGACGAATGAATTTCGCCTAGGTCGTTGGAATACACGCGTCCAAGCAACGCGCGCCCGAAGCTAGCCCCGCAGGAGGCAAAGATCGTTGCGAACGGGGCTCTGCTCGCGCGATAATTACCTTCTCGACCAGTGATCCAGACTGCGATCGGTTCATATTTTTGGAGCACTCGCGCCGACCCTTCTTACGCGCCCGGGCGCCAAGGGTTTCGCAAGGTCTACGAGTTTTGAGGTCGAACGAAGAACATGATACGCTCGGACGATTTCAATGCCTGGGAAATTTTTATGGGAAATTTGGCGGGCCTTGGTGGAGTTTTTGTCGAACAAAGGTAGCACGGTAGCGTTAGAATAGTTGCGACAAAATTCCCCACAATTGCGGACACATTTCCGTTTCAGGTAATCCTTTAAACACGCCACGGTGGCTGCAATCTCTCCTGCTCTCGGGACGTATGTATGCGTATAAACGAGATCCTGCCGCATTTTCATTCCATTAAGTGAACCGTTCGTCCGCTTATCCGGAATTCCAGCAGCCCTGTTTTTCGGAACAATGGAAATTCGTTTTTCGTGTTCCACGGATATTCGCGCAAACATGATATTTTTATGCGCGTCGAATTGGCGGGTACAAAGTTAGCCGAAGCGAAAAAGTTAGCGCGCGAATTTCGAAACAATTTCGCGATATCGAGGAGCGACGTCGACGCGAACCCCGCCTTTTCCACCCTCGAAAGGTCGAGCGTCTGACGAGTGATCTCTCGAACACGCTCGGCGATGACGAGCTGGTCCGCCGTGCATATTCCGCGTATCTCGCCGTGAAAACCATCCCTTTCCCTCTTTTAATTTCCAACCCCTCGGCTCGCGGCCACAGACCGGGCTACGAGGGACGGGCGCACAGGGGGTAATAACACGCCGAGGAGGATCCTTTGTCCAAATAAAAAAATAACATCTCGCTTCGCGACGAGGAAGAGCTGCCTGCTGCGATACGCGACAATGGATAGGAACTTGTTCAGCCCCGAGCTACGGCAACGGCGTTGGGGGGCGAGGGGTGAGAGTCAGAGAGAAAGAGAGAGGGGGAGGAAGGGTTGAATTCTCTGCGATATCCTATCAGATTTATACGCAGCATGCGTACGTAGCGTCTTTCAGCGCTCCTACAATTCTTCCCGCCGCGCCGGTTGGCATTAAACACTCTTAGAAGGCCGAACGTGTTTTTCGATGCGATCGTCGAACGTCGCGCAGTACGAATTTCCTTTTGTTCGGCTACCGCGATGTCGAGCGAATAAAAAAGAAGACGGAACACCGTACGGTGGTTCGCGAGATTCAGCAGCTTAAGGGCCTGCAAATTGAAAGTGTTCGTCGTAGACGAGTAGATAATGGGATCCGAAAGTGGCTTCAACCACCACGAAAAATTCTGCCCCTCTGGCATCTAACGAGGCTGCGATGCGATTAACGTTTGCCTCCTTCGCGATCTCGTCCGACCGACAATTAGATCCCACGCATTGTGCGTTCTCGACAATAAGCCATCGTTCCCCTCGGAATCTCATTTCCTTCGCCGCGTAAACCGCTACCTTTAGTATCTCCTCGCGTTGCAGCAAGAACAGCCGCGGGCAAATGCTTCTGTCGGACATTGTCGCCATTAGTGTGGGTAATCGGCCGCTCCGAACACTCAGTTTCGATACAACTTTCGGTTACCCGCTCTGGTTTACCTTTCACACCGGACGTATTAATAATCGTGCCAGAGATTCCGAGGAAGAAAACTCTGTACGTATGGGTATTGCGGACACGTATCCGTATTCTTGGCTCGCACGCTGGCATCCGCTCCGGTTTCAACCCTACGACCCGACCAGCCGCGCAAGGCCAAATGGCAATTAGGCTTCCTGCATTGTACGCCACAACAATGGGCATTTTTCAGCGGGCTCGTATTGGCGGGAAGAATGCGCGCGGGGCCTCCTAAATACCACGATGAATTTACCGGTTCACCTCAGGGGTGTGCTAGGGGCGCGCCTCTATCCAGATTCATCGGTATATTAATCACACCTGGACGATAAATCATACCCGCGGAATATTTTACGTACAACAAGTACGCGAGCAAAGTTACTTTGCCGAAAACGTTTTGGTCGTCGCGGTTCTATTTTTTATCCCGGTGGATTGGACTTGCTCGCGCTTCACGCGGTAACAACTGTCACCCAGTTCGCACGCACATATTCGATTCTGGCTGCTCTCCCACGACTGGGAAAAAGGACGCACAGAAAAGAAGGAGGGAAAAAAAGAAGGATAAAAGGTAAAACAAAACGGCGCGGCGTGTCGGTGTAGTTTCGAATTATATCCCTTTTAAGCGAAGGAAATCCGCGAGATCTCGAGGCAAACCTACCATAGAGATTCTCTCTCGTTCTCTTCTTGTCCCTGTGCTCTCCTGTTTGCTCTTATTCCCGGCCGGTCGCGCGCAGGTGGAGAACTCGATTCAGGAGGGTTTGCTTGCATTTTCATTGTCTCGTCTCCGTTCGGGCTGCATGTTGCCGTCGTCGTCGTCGTCGTCGTTGTCCTCGTCGTCGTTGACGTCGACGTCGTTGGCCCGTCATAGAGAGAGAGAGAGAGAGAGAGGGAGAGAGAGAGAGAGGGCGACAGAGCGAGAAAGAAAGGGACGGGTGAAGAACACGAGAAGTTGAAGAGGTGGAGGGATGGAAAGCGAAGGAGGGGGCGGGGTAAGCTAATCGTTGAGGCTGCACCCCGGGGCGACTGCATTTTTTAAAAACACTACCACGAATGCTCCTAGCGAATGCGTACCACGAGAAACGACTCTCTTATGCGCGCGCGCCCTTTCCGGCGCCCTTTCCGGCGCCCTTCGTCCTTTCTTTTTTTCCGTTTCTCTCCTCGAGCTGGATGTATCTCGCTAGCTGTGTCGGAGCATTGTGCCGAATGAATTGCAGGAGTGCGGTGTATGCAATGCTTCGCGCCCGTTCACGGCTGTCGAGCTACTCTAGGGTAACCCTAAAAAAAAGAAAAGAAAAATAAGAAGAACGAGAGATTCCTCCGCAAATTTCGCTTTCACGAACCTCTCGCGAACATTTCATGAGGTCTGCCCCGACTCGAGGGAAAGCGAGTCGTCGTACTTCCTTCCTCGATAATTAACCGCGACTAGACTTCGATGCTCGGGGCATTATTGTACATCTTCCATCGTGATTCGATGGGGCATAGATTGAAAGAGCGAAAAGGCGTCGCAGATTTGCATTTTCTCCAACATTTTTTCCCCCGGCAGTAGCGCGCCACTCGACACAGGAGAATTTCGTTCAGAGTTCCCTCGTTTTCCCCGGCTCTTTCGAGGCGTTCCCGGTCGATTTGTTTTGCGCGACTTTTGTCTCGCACGGTGCAACCCCTGTCTGTCAAATTACCGTCATCGAGGCGAACAATCGGGGCCAAGTGTACACGGTAAAGCATTTTAACCAGGGAGCGCCGTAATCATTCCTCGCGCCAAATGAACGCGACTAATAGCAGGGCAGAGAGTGAGAGAGAATAAAAAGAAAGAGTGCGAAAGATGATCCGGGGAATAGAACGGGGAAATAGAATCGACGACGGCAAAGGGAAGAGAGAGAACTTGAAGATAGATATGGACGAGGAGGGGCAGGAGGAAGAGTGAAAGAAAGGGTGGCAGATGCGGAAAAAAAGTGCACGACAGAAAGGAAAACGTCACCCCTTGTCACGGGAATCTTGCCGATGAATACGGGAAGATGTTGCGCTTTCCATTAATTACGCTCCTTACTAATTAACCTTGCGCGGTTCTTCCCTAATTAGTTGTACGCGTCGCGAAGAAAAAAGCTGGCGCGTTCAAGCGTCGCGAAACAGAAAGAGACACCTGTTCATCCGACAAATTGTACGAAAACGGCGCGCCGCGCTGTCTGAAAAATGAAACGACTCTCGTTGCTATACAGCCACGCGGTTGGATACGAGCGTGTCGCGCGACGATAAAATGAGGGTAGGAGACGGAAAATTAACAGCCGCGACTCGAGGAAACCACCTGCAAAATTGACGCGCGAACGTTTTATTTTCCTGCCTGGGGCTCCGATGTTCAATGTAAACGCTGCGCGAGGCAGAAACCATTGCGAATACCGTCAAACCGGATTTTCTATGGGAAATATGGACAGCCACGATGAATTGGTTATTTCGCGGGACGCGGCTCGAATATATTTTTCATATTACGCTGTCGTCTACCAACGACGCGGCCTCCATTTTTCCCCCCGCGTTTCGCTAAACACGCACCGAATGTTTCGCTAAACATATACCGAAACGAGCATTTTCTTGGCGGTACTCGGAGCTGGCCAGTCTCCTGCAGGGGAGCTCGGAACGTCGCGACGCAAAGCCATTAATTTTGCTGCGGTGCTTCGAATGCATCGACGGATGCAGATCCATTGCTGACGGATGCATCTAGATCCTTGGGAATTGCGGAACAGCGCACGCAGACTCTGCTATCATTACGAGACGCTTCTTTGCTTTCTCCCACCTTCACCTTCCTTCTCTTCCCCCTGTGAACCCGCAACGATACTCGGCTGCGCGGAAGGGAATCATAGCGAACGATCCATTTGCGTTCAGATCGCTTGAAAATGCAGTCGTTCCTTGTCGGTTGGCACGTTTAATGCGCCGCGGATGCACAGGTTTTTACTGTCACGGAAAGCTCTTGGGGACACGATCGAGAGAGAAATCGCACGACTGCACAATTTTTTTTATTTCGTCGTTATCTCTCTAAGCTGTTACGAGCTCCCGTTTCTCCACGGCCTCCGCCACATTTTCCATTCCTTCCCATCAATCTGTTTCAACGCCCTCTTCTTACCTCTCGTGTCTCGTCCGTGTTTCTTTCGACGCATAGCTATGTCGTACTTGAAAACGACTCCAGCACGGAGCTCAATTGTATTCCTAAATAAATGGGCGAAATGCAGCGATTGCTAAACGACCAGAAGAAAAGGAAAGAGGAATGCGCGCGAATTTCCAATCTACTCAACTCCGTTACGTACATAGGTCTGGCGAGAAAGCTCCCTGCGCGAGACATCGATCGCCGCAGCGCGCACATTGTTTGGCTCAATTTCACGCGAGGAAGCGAGTGGGTGAGCCAGCGGGCACACGACCCTCGAACTCGAGGCCGTTCGAGCACAGGCTAGGGGCGGAAGTGATCTCGCAGTTTCTGATTTTTAGTCGCGACAATGGCCGCTTTTGTTGGACGATCTGGCATCGCGTTTCTGCCGGGTTCCGCATCGAGAAAGGGTGTCGAGCCATTCGGCGTCGAGTTGATTCGACGCCGCGTACACCTGTACGCGTGCGGGTATACACAGGAATCATTTGTCGTCGCGTCGATACGTATATCCGTCGATAGATCGCGTTCAATGCAAGTCTGAAATTAATTTCCGTCTGGATGCATCAAAGTTTAGGAGCTTCAGTTTTCAAGTTTCGAGAACACGGCACGGTCTGGGAAGTGACGATCCTTCCGTCGCTGGCCGCTTCTATTATGTAATAATATGTGCACACTTCTGTTGCATGCAACGCGGGACAAAGCGAATCTCGTTGAAGCGCAAAAACGGTGCACGCTTCCGTAAAGAGAAGAAGTTCAGTTCGGCCGAACGAACGAACCGCGTCGCCTCTCAGCATCGTGGGTGTAACGTTGCGTCTGTTCGTAGATACGCGACACTATTTTCAGCAATTTTATCTGCCGCCAACTCGACACCCGTTCGGAGATACGAGCCGACGTACATATGTATACGTATAAACGATACGAGCGTACAATCGATGCGCTCGATGTTTGGATTTCTCTGGATCGTCTGATTCCACCTCTTTTCGTTCATCCCTTTCGATTCCCACGAGGTATTCCCGTTGTAATTGCGATATCCGATCCGCGCAGGGTGGTAAGGACGGATCCCGTTTGACGCTTCTCTAGTCCGTTCGGGTCTCGAAGAGGATCCGGTCGAGTAGTAGACCAAAGTGCTCGAAATATACAATAGTATCCGCTGTACTATTATAGTGCGTTGCTTTGAAAAATACTAAGGTTTGTTTTATTGATTTGCACGTGCTTCGAGCGCAGTGGTAACGTTTACTCGGTAAACAGCCCGTCTCGGTGCTTCATCGGACGTATGTCGGGACGTCTGACATACTCTCGACGCGATGAACTGTTTGCCTGTAGTTGTCGACTACCCCGTTGCATAGACTTTGTCTCACTAGACAATAGATTTGTAATTAAAAGACCGCTGTTGACGATATCTTCGAAATGAAAGCTATCTCCAGCGTTCGAGTCCGCGCTAGCGACGGGCGCCGATGCTTCACGTGGTAGCGCAAACGCGAGTAAGCTGCACCAGTGAAAAGTTATCGAATTAGAGCGAACGAATACCGATCGGCCAAAACTTTTCTGCAGTGCACGTCGGAAAACTTCCGCAAAAGACGCGACTCGTTCGTTCGCTAACTTTTTAACAACCTTCGCGCGCTAAGGAGCGATTTTTCCGCCGATGCATCTTGCTCGTTAGAGGGAGAAAAGGGGGGGAGGGCGTAATTCGTAGGTATTTCTCGAGCGCGACTACGTCGCTAATAAAGTTTAAGTATTATCCGGCTAGCTAACCCTTGACTTTCAGATGACGGCTGACGACATCACCCTTTTCTCGCGCAGGTTCGACGGTTCGAAAATAATTACCGCGTTTCTCTCTCTCTCTCTCTTTTTGCCCCTCACTCCGTGGTGGTGGATACTCCCCCTGAAAGCTAACGTCACCTCTCTTGCACGGTTTTCGTATTCCTTCTGGGGTGATTTCGAGGATTGGCACTCGGGGCACGTTCGCGATACACTCTGCCCCCCTTGCCTTCCTCTTGGTCTACTAGTTCTCCAAAAATTAGATAACTCAAGAACGGAGCGAGACGCAGGTCTGCGTTTTCTTCAGACGCGGTTCGCGAGCTGGATCCACGTAACCGTTTTGTTTCATTCGCGATGGCTAATTCGAGGATAGGGCAGCGAGAATGAATCGATAAGGGCGGCGCTCACTGGAAAAGGGCGACAACCAGAGAAAGAGATTATCCGAGCGTTGGGAATGGTGCGTTTCGGTCGAATATTTGCGGTTCACTTCTTGGTGCCACGAGGTGCTCCGTAATCACGCGGACACCGTTCTTACAGTGCTATCTGTAGGTACGCGGCTCCATACAATATCTCGAATAGACGATTCCTAGTGGATTCTGTACCTTCGGAAAGCAAACGAATCGTCTGCAGATTCGTCCAGTTTTATTGCCGCGGTAATCCCGGAGCGTTCGTCATCGACCACGGCCGATATCCTATCTCGAACGGCATAATACCTTTCAGTCTTCCCACTCCGAAACAGAATTTATCTCGACCTTTTACGACGCGTCATAAAAATGCAAGAGCGTTTCGATGTTGGGGCGGACCCTGCACGCTGTTATCGTCGATACAAATACCGAAAAAATGTCGGAAGCGTTTCGGAGCGCCGAAGCGGCTGCTCCGAAAGCATTGAAACGCTGCGCATAGAAGACCCCGGTTCGAAGTTATTCGACGGCAAGGCGATCGATGTATAATGTATAAACAGCTTTGAACGCCGAGGCACGGCGAAATAATTGCGACGAGAAAAGTAACGAGGCAGAGCCCCGTTCGTTAGTAAGTTCGCACCTAAAATTCCCCGCCCGATCCTGCTCTTTCCCTTCTCTTTTCCATTAACGGAATCACTCTGCGTCCCGCGAATCAAATCGAGCCGACACGGAATTATCGAGCGAGTATCGATTTCGCTCGTTAACGACGCGACTCGGACGTTCACGAATTTCTCTGCTCAATTAATACTATTCGCGTCGTAGGAAACCTGTGGACATTTAAAACATCGCGCGTTCTTTCGACGACGGCACGGCAGGGCACGGCAGCTCGAAATCTCTCGCGCTCTCGTTCGCTTCCGCTCCAACAATCGACAGGCGAGTTTCCTCGTTAATCGAACAGTATTTCGATAATCGTCCGCGTCCCGTTTTGCTCCACGAGCACGGAAGCTTCTCCGCTTCTCCCTTTGTGGGCGGTCGTGAAAGAGCCGGCCGAAAAAACGTCCGGTCGTTTGAAAGGAAGTCGTACGATATTCTACCGCGATGTGCACGGGCTCGCATCAAAATTGATTCTCTACGCGAGAGCGATTCGCGTGTCTCGGCAAATAGTCGGCGAACAGAACTCTTTTCCCTCGCTTTTCATTCGGAGTCGTCGATTTTTCGCCAGGCAAAGTTCCATTCGGTCAAGCGAGTAACGGCAGAGTTCGCCGAAACGAAGAAGAGAGTCGGCGACCCAGAGCTGTGGCAGACGAGGGCGGCGGATAGGTACAGTTCTGGAGAGCCATAAAACTTTATGGTGCGTTTGCATCGACCGACCCTCCCTTCCCTTTCCCTACTTTACTACCATCCCCATGGCAACGACCGACCCCCGAACAGAGCCACCCTGCATCCCTCTCTCTTTCTCTCTCTCTCTCACTCGTCCCCTCTTCCTTTCTCTCAATCTGCTCGACCGCTCACTTTCTTCGTCTTTCGGATAGACGGCCGCGAGCCTCCTTTTCTATCCCTTAACGCGCTGTTTCGACGCGTGCGCCCGATTCTACGCCAGCGAACCCGTAGAAAGAAAAATCAGATGCCTACTCGTTCACCAAATACATATCCTCGATGATCCCGTTTTCTTTTCAATTTTGGGACCATCCTTCCGCTGCCTCTGCCAGAGCGGCGTATCTTCCCGTTCTTTTCGAGCGCATCGTTCGCCCGGACCTTGGGATCCTTGCGGCGCGTATTGTAGATTCGATAGCGCGTAGACGACACGCTTCCGGGGCTTATCTCGTTCGACCGAGTCGCCACGGTGCGTCGAGTTCCCCGAAATGGTACCACCCCGTCGGTGATACGGCTCAGTTTAGAAGGAAACGGGATCGAACGGAGTCGTAGCAGCTGATTGCGATGTTTATCGCCAAGGACACCGCCTACGACGATCTCTGGTCGATTAGCCGGGCCCGCGTTCTTCTTCCCTGAAGAAAGGAATGCCATTCGCGCGGAAGCGCAGAGACATCCGTTTCGGAGCACCCCGGTTAAATGGTATACGTACTTGTCGGCTTTCGAGCTGGCTACTTACAAATTGCTGCCTATCTACGACCATGCGTATCGGGTTGCCGGGGCGCCGGAACGCACGCATGTACGTAACGTATACACATATGATGCGCATAGTTTTTTCTGACCAGACTCCCTATCGGATTTCACCGAGCTTCAAACTTCGAACCGGCCGGTTCTCTTTATCTTCGTTTTGTTCGCGTTACTCGAGACAAACCCGCCGCTGCTTCCATTCACGAACGGCGATACCGTAAAGGGTACGGGATGCGAGATTCCGTTGTTTCGCGCAAAACGTCATTAGAGGCATGCAATTTTGACAAAGTGGCACGCGGAGAGCCCCGGCCGAGTGTAATTCTAGCCGACTAATGCCCGAGCGACGCGCGACTCGCCATCCACCGATATCCCATGAGCATCGGAGCTCGAGTTTCATGCAAGGATGGATGAACGATAACTCGCGGTTTGCCGAAGAATCCGGTCCTCGTGGGATTCCGCGGCTGACCGAAATTCGTCAACCACTTTCGCCGACCACGGAACTGTTGGGCGAGCTGAACAAATTCCCTTGAGGCAAAGTTTCGAAAGCTCGCGAGAAGAGCAAAGGCGTGTTAGAGCCGTCGCTGGATTCCCAGTAACGTGGCTGGAACCAAGTACACGCGTATAAACCGGCGGTGTCTCTGGCCGACACTCCTGTCGGCGAATTAGCTCGCCAACCCTTTCAACTCGCCCACTCTCTCTCGCTCTCTCTTTCTCACTCCCTTTCGCTTTGCGCCGGCGTTCGGAGAGAAAGAGTTCTCTCTGGACTCTTTTATCTCTGTTGCTTCTTGTTTCCCGCTGCTCGCGGGGCTAACGTCCGTCGAGCGCGAAGAACGACGGCTCACCAGGTTCCTCGACACAACGTAATCCACTAATAATTCAACAGGAGCTAGGCGGGGCCACTCTTTCCACTTGTCGCTGCGCTCCGCCGCGTCTCTTTCTTCCGGCGGGAGGTTTCCAGGGAAAACCGCGGTTTGTTTGCACGTCTAGGATAAACAACGGCGCGGAGCGGCGCCTCGTGGAAAGGCGGAATCGCTCGGGAAGAAGCGCGTCGCGCGGAGAACGGGGCCCGACGTTGCAGCCCTCCGCTGCCCTGCTCATCGCCGCACCGGTCTCGCACCCGCCGCGGTCCGTCACACCCCTTTGCCGGCATTCTTTCATGTCATTTTCGGTTTACAATGTACGTAAACGATCTCCAAGGGGTGTGCTTTGTCTTTTCGAGGGATATTAGATTCGAAACGGGACGCTTTTAGATCCCCGGGCGATGCCCCTTTCGCCGGAATCGTTCCCATTCAGCGAGGAAAGTTATGCTACACGTCGTTTACGCAGGTCCGGCGTCTTTCGATGCCGCATTTCGTAAAGTGTTGCCTCTGCATCGAATTCCTGTTCGGGGTCGCAAGCGCGTATCGTTCTTACTTCTCGTCAGTGTGTGTTGCATACAAATAATGTGCGTACGAAAAAGTAAACGCGTTAAAGCTTTTTACTTCGATATCGAACCGGGCCGTCTGTCGGGATGCCATCACTTTTGTCCGCTGCTCTCTCGACATTTCTCGCCGCTTTGACGCTACTACCTCTCTTTTGCGCTTTACGAGATGGAAATCGAGCGTGGAAACGGCTTTCGTCCGATTCCCTTCGAACGTTCAATTAAGGAGAAACGCCAGCCGCTTTTCTCCGTTCACAGGAAATGAAAATCAAAGCGCGAAAATCGCCCCGGTAATCGGATCGTTAATCGACTCCGATAATCCGTCAGGTGAACCGTGTCCTCGGTGATTTACGCGGCACGCTAAACTCGTGCTCGCCGCTCCGCTTCGCTTCCGAAGATCAACAATTTCCCGTCAAAGAAACTTGCGTTCGTTTCGGACCGATCCAACCGAAATATTGTATATGCTATTTTAATCAATGCATCGAGCTACGATCTGCAAGTCCCGCGTCGGGCCTGGGGCGAGGGGTCCGCGGCACTGTAACTGGCGCGGATCTCTTGGAAAATTGCACGCATCTGTTGATACCATTTCGATTCCCGTTCATGGTCTCCCCTTTGCAAAAAAGGTGTATCGCGTTACGTCCAACTCCGATGGACGGTTCGTAAAAAAGGAAAACGCGTTCGCTTCCTACACCTCGAACACCGGCCCCCTTGATTTCCTCTGATCGTTATCGTCGTGGCTGCGCTGCTAGAAAACAGGAGCTGGAAGGATCGTCTTCTCCGCGAACGGGCTGCGCGTCCGCGAGTCAGCTAGCCACGCACGTGCGTCTTTCTCGGTGTTTACACGAAAGTTAATCTCGACTGCGTGGTTAGTGGATGCTGAAGGAGCGACGCGGAACGCCGTCAAAGGAGGGGCGGTCGAACGCTGCCGGCGAACACGATGATAATAATAAACGTTGCTCTCCCTTTCTTTTTGCTCTCACCCTGCCGCCCCCTCCCCCTTTTTTGCCCCCACCAGCTGCCAGGCTCCGGTGCCCTCTGCCTTTCTCCCCGGTATACGCGAACGCTCGTTCCCGTTTTCCTTTTCTCCGTTTTTTCTTCTCCCGCTCTCACTTAGCGCGCGCGCGAGCCGCCAGCGGTGCCTTTGATCCCTCGCTTCGTTTGTGCATTTAAACACGGCTTTCCGAGTAGTGGAAAGAGCCTGGCCGTGGTTCGAGGAGGACACGGGAGAAAAGCCCGTGAAACCGGGAGGAAGAGCGAGAGAGAGCGATAGGGGTGGGGGGCAAAGGAGAGAACGAGTAAAACGAGTCGAGTGGCCGAGCAAAATCTCGTGGAGACCTCGGAGACGTAAAGTGAGTTTCACGATTGCGAACGGGCCTCCCTTGCGCGGTCCACTCGCGTCTTCTTCTTTCATCGCTCACCTTCTCCCAGCTTTCCTCTCTCTTTCCCTTTCTCTTTCCCTTTCTCTTTGTCGTCACGGTCATCCCTTCGTGATTTTTCTTTCCTCTTTTCGAGCTTTGCCACTCTTTATCGTCGCTCTGTGCGCAGTCGACGACCGGCAACCCTCGATTATCTACCTCTTCGAGGATAACCCCTCGAGATTAATGTTCCTTAATGGACTCAATGCCGAAGAAGAGCGCGCGGGTATTTTAGCGCAGCCCTTTAATCCGCCTGTGCGCCGGGGAAAGGGCGAGGAGGCGAGCAGCACGAATCATCGTGGAGAGGTAAAGGAGAGAGCGACTCCCGCGACTGTTATTCGAAATGACAATCGATTCGGTGGTAGACTCTCAAACTATGTACATACTTTCGAGCGAGAATAGTGCTGCTGGATCAGAAAATAATAGGGTCGCGGGGAGTGCATCGATGCGTCTCTCGAAGGAGCTGTAGGAAGGATGGCCTCTGGATTCGTCGCGGCGTTCCAAGCGCACCAGCCTCGACGATCAGACATCGGCGTGATAAAAAGAACCGTTGCGTCACGGCAAAACTAAAAGGATCGGACGGACTGGCCGAGCCCAGTCGGCTGTTAATAATGCCACCTCGGCCTCGAGGATGCGTCGCCCGCGACCAGCAGTCTTCTCCGTTTCACGGCTAATCGAGCATCCGTGAAAGTAAATTCATGTTTCCGTCTGGTTTTTCGGCGTTTTGGAGCACGGCTCTCTTTCCCCTACCGCCCGCTCGTACCTGAATCGAAACGGCGAGCCCGGCTGGGTGTCACGGCAGGGCGTCACGTCGGGCTGGTTGGAACTCAAAGGAAACGGAGGAAAGTTGAGGAGCAAGAGCCGTGTTCCGTTAATGACGTGGCCGTTTGCTGGCACAATTAGCGAATCGCTCGCGAATCGTTAGACGACACGGAGAACGGTCGTCCCTACCATCGGTGGACGTTTCGTTGTTTAAGAAGGGCATGGCGGTTAAGCGCGAGCCCGGCTATCGAACGCGGAAGGTAGAAATTACGCTTTCCGGTCGCAAGTCTGAGAACGATCGAACGGAGACGAGGGATAGCGAGGTAAATTAGCGAACGAAGCCTTATCGCTTTGCCGGTCTACGGTAAACTGTTCGCAAGTTGCTAAAAGTATCTGTCTCGGGTTTCTTTCCCGGTACGCAGCCGGATCGGCTCGCCGTTGGTCGTTTCGGTAGTGGGTTACCTGTACCTAGTTTCCACCTAGCAAATCTGGCCCCCTTGTATCACCATATCCTGCTTTCCGTTGTTCCCGCGGCTGGAGGAAATGCGCCAGCGAACCAAGAACCTGGCCGAGAATACGAAAGTCGGCTGCCTCGATTCCAATGGAACGCTCCGGGCTGCTCGACCGGAATCCTATCGACGAAGAATGCGGTGAAAAGCGCGATTACAGGACCGAGCGGAATTCCAGAACAGGGAAAGAGCAGCCTAAGGACAATTGAAGGAAAAGCAATCCTCGTCCGAGGACATCGAACGAAGAGAATGCACGATAGGAGGACGATAGGAGGAGGCGGACGAAAAAGAACGGGCAGAGGGTGGAAGCTGCTCTCTGAGAATGTCAGGTCGATTCCGTCCGCGTTCCTTTTTGCTTCGATGGGATCGAGCGACGCGCTGGAAGCGAGCGTGCAACCAACCGGAGACGGGACCGCTCGAAACCCATGGATTTAATCGAACTAAATAATACGTCCTGGTCCTTGCCATCTGTGTCTCTTTCTCTTCTCCCGTTCGTTCCCCTCGTGGTCGCATGTCTTCTTGCTCCACCTCGGACCTCGGACCTCGGACAGGACTCGTCCAGACGACGGCGAAAGAACGCGTGCGGTTCCCGAGGAAAAAAGGCGGGGGAGATGGCGAAAAAGAAAGGAGTTCCTTCAACGTCGACTTTCGGCGATGTCCTTTGGTTTGCGCGGAACAAACGCTTCAGGGGGCGCCCTTCCTTTTTTCTTAATTTACCCAGACTTTGTTGAAAGACGTCGGCAAATAACTTCGCCCGCGTTTTAAGGATTCATGAACCACCGCGACCGCTACCTTCCGCGCTTTGACGTTTTTTATTCGTTTTTCGAAGAAACGGCGTAGAATCTGCTTTTTATCCAGCGCGTAGCGACCTTGCACTTGAACATGATTCTTTTCGACCTGCTCCGAGCTGCGCGCGGTTCTTTCGCTTGGGAATCCCGGGAGAAAACGTCGCGCCGCGCAGGATGAAAGATTGCGCGGGGCGTTGGTTCGACCATGCAAAAGTATTTACCAATATCGTATGAAATTTGTACGCGTACTCGAAGGAAAAGCGGCCGGCGGAAATTATTCGCATGATCGTGGTCTGATCGATCCGTGTAAATTTCTGTTTCAGGGATCAGCGAATCAAGCGTACAATTGCAGCAACCAAAGCTACCCTCCGCGATCCACGTGGGAGGCGAGGTTGAACTCCGATGTCACGTCGATGGCTCCGGAGACATGAAATACGAGTGGTTCAAGTTCGTTACATACCTTGCTGCCATTTACTCGCGCCCCGTGAAATATCCGCCGGGCCCGATAATTCAGGAAAAGCAGCGACTCCGAGGGGGACTCGCCCTCCTCTAACCCTCCTGCAACCCTCATCCAGCCCCCCACAACTAACTTCGCGTCGCGCAACTGACACCCGTCGTTTACGGAACTACCTTTGAATTATCAAGCGACATTTTCCTTTGCCCCCGTCCCTCCATCTATGTACCTATCTCTCTCATATACGTACATATATCCCCGCTAGCCTCGCGCTCTTCGCTGTTCGCCTCGCTCTCGCGAGTTTCTAACCCTCCTCTCGTCTACGCGCCGCGTCTATCGATGGAAAATCTGTCGCCCTAACCGCCGTCCCCTCTCCCGAATTGGCCAATGCGTAATACTTGATGTGCACGACTTGCAGAAATCGGGAACCGGTGGAGAGAAGCGACCGAATCGAAATCAAGAAGAAGAAGCTGCACGTTCATCGGGCCGCGGCCGAGGACAGCGGAATGTACAGCTGCCTGGCGAGGAACGAAGCAGGATCGTCCCCGAAGACGGAGAGCTACCCTCTGGTGGTCTCGGGCAACGATACCGCCACGATTAAGGTCGTTCCCAGGAACTTGATCGCGAAACGCGGCGAGCCGGCAGCCCTCCACTGCGTATTCGAGGACGCTGATTCCGTTCAGTGGTTCTTCAAGGATATCGGCCCACTGGAAACCGACGACGAGAGGACCGTTCTCGAGAACGGCACTCTGATGATACGCTCCGCCGAGCACAGGGACCAGGGCTTCTATTCCTGCCACGGAGAACGCGGAGGCGCCGCCATCGTGTACACGATCGAACTCCAAATAGCTTGTAAGAATTGTCGGCCAGCGACTGCTGCCCCATGAAACGGTGTGTAACGGGGTTGCTACGAAGGGACCGATTATTGTTTGTCGCAGACTTAATGAACCTCTCCGCGGCGTCGTTCGAGCCTCTGCTGTCTAACCAAGTGGCCGTGGTTGGCGAGGAACAGGAGCTTCAAGTCAGCTGCTTGGAACCCTCTGGCCTGCCAGTCCCGAAACTTTACTGGAGAGATCCCAAGGGACACATTATAAGCGACTCCGGGCCGGTGCGCGTCCAGGATGGCACGCTTATCGTTGCGAAGGCTCGCATAGGCGAGGACGACGGCAATTATACCTGCGTCGCTGAGAATATGGCCGGCGAGACCGACATATCCGTCCAAGTGCTCATTTCCAGTAAGTTACAGTTGAAACAATCGTTCGACATCTTTTCCGCGTTCTCCGCTGCTATGCATCGCCGACTGCTTGCTTTCAGCTCCGCCGACCTTGATAAGCTCGCCGGACAGCCTGAGCGCGATGGAGGGTGACTCCGTGACGATGACGTGCTCCTACTCCGGCATGGATCCGCCGGTGACCCACGTTCGTTGGCTGAAAGACGGAGAGGCTCTGAAAGAGACTGGCGGCCCGACGAGGCATCGAGTAATCGATCACCACGGCAACGTGACCCTGCACTTGAAAAGCGCCGACCTGTCCGACAAGGGCAGCTACACGTGCGAGATACTCACGAAAGGTTTCCCGGCGATATTTTCGGAGCGAGCCAGCCTCACGGTCGAGGAGAAGCTCAAGTTCTCCCCGCAGCCGGTGGACAAGCGACTGGAGCTTGGCTCGACGTCCAAAGTGCCGTGCAAGTCTCAGGGTGCCACTAATCCAATGGTTAAGTGGATCAAGGAGGGCCTGGGCGAGGAATTTCCGAAGCACGTGCAAGATATCAATGGGACGCTTCACTTCAATGGAGTTCTCGAGGAAGATAAGGGACGCTACACGTGCATAGCCAGCAACGGGCAGGGGTCTATCAACCACACGATCACTATCGACGTAGTCAGTAAGTGCGATATCTCCTTCGCCCAGCTTTTTAGGCTGCGGAATCGTGGCGAATCTACACCGTGATTACATTGGCTGTATTTTGTCGTGTCGTGTCGTGTCGCAGTCGCGCCAAAGTTCACCATTCAGCCGCAAAATCCAACGGAAGCGATCGAGGGATATCCGGTGATGCTGCACTGCGCGGCCGAAGGTGATCCCAAACCGACCATCCAGTGGGACAGGGACTCGCGAATGAACAACCTGAATAACTCCCGCTTCGAGGTGCTCGGCAACGGAAGTTTGTACATAAAGGAAGTGTACCTGAGCGACGAGGGAAAGTACGGCTGCACCGCGGGCAACAGCGGGGGCTTGAAGAGGGAGGAAGTCCAGTTGAACGTGAAAGGTAAGTAAGAATGCACGCTCTCTTGGCGATGCGTCGCGACGAGAGGACGCGCGCGTTGACGGGGGTGGTTCTGTGTTCGCAGCCGGGGACACGTACCGATTCGACATGGATTTGGATGCGGGGGACGACGGATCCATGATGACGAAGACGGTTACGATCACTCTGAGCGCGGCCGCGGCCTACATGGTGCTGGTCGTGGGGCTTATGCTCTACTGTCGTTACCAACGTCGTCGCAGGAAGCAGCAGTATCTCCAGGAGCAGGCAGAAGGTATCTATCGCGCCGCTGCGCAACCGTTCCGAAAATAATTCCACTTAATTCGCGCAGAAAAACTGGAGAACGGGGAAGTGCAGGAGGAACAGACCGAGCTAAAGGAGACCGGCAACAGCAAAATGAACTCGACCGGCAAGAAGAAGGAGAACCGTGATTCTCAGAACAAGAGCGACGGCGCGGATACCGCTCAGAGTCAGAGCAGCAACCAGTCGAAGAAGTCGAAATCGAATTACGACAAGATCGCCGCGTCGCGTAGCAACTTGAAAGAACTGAAGCCGCTGGGTCGTGGAGAGTTTGGTGAAATTTACGCGACAAAGTATCAAGTGGACGGCGACAGGGAGTCTCTGGTGATGGTGAAGAGTCTGACCCATACGAAAGACGAGACCGCGCTGCAAGAATTCAAGCGTCAGCTGGATCTCCTCCACAAGCTGAGCCACGAGAACGTCGTGAAACTGATCGGCCTCTGTCGCGAGGAGGAACCGGATTACATGATCCTCGAGTACACCGACTGGGGAGACCTGAAGCAGTTCCTGATCGCCTCGCGAAAGGACAGCGCGTCCAGTCCGACGCACGAGTCGAAGCCTCCTCGAGCACCGCAACTCTCGGTCGCGCAGATTCTCTCGTTGTCGAACCAGGCGGCGAAAGGCTTGAAGCATCTCGCGGACAATCGTCTGGTTCACAAAGATATAGCCGCCCGAAATTGTCTGATCGCCAGCAACCTGACGATCAAAATCTCCATGCCGTGCATGTCCAAGGAGCCGTACCAGCAGGAGTACACCAAGCACCGAAATCAAGTGATCCCCCTTAGGTGGCTGCCCCACGAGGTCGTCTACGAGGACGAATACTCGACCAAAAGCGACGTCTACGCGTTCTCCTGTCTCGTTTGGGAGATGTTCCATCAAGGCGAGTTGCCGTTCTACAAGATGAACGACGACTCTGTGCTAACCGCGCTTAAAGCTCAAACTCTCTCGTGGAAGCCTCACAAGGCTGCACCGCCGGCTCTGCAAGAGCTTCAAGCTCTGTGCTGGTCCAACGACCCGCGAGAGAGACCAACTTTTGACGAGCTGGTCGCAAAAATAGGTGAAATCGTCGTCGACAGTTGTCTCTAGATTGATCGAGAACGCCACGAGGCTCTACTAAATCGGAGATACCGCGATAGGAGCGACGGTCGCACGAATCGAATCGAATCGAATCGAATCGAGAATCTCGCCGCGATAGCTACTCGTGCCGCGGTATCCTCTCGCGTCCATTAGATCGATAAGGATATAATTTATTTCTAACAGAAGGATCCGCTCCAACGGCTGCCAACGTCGAACTTGCGTAAGAATACGCACGATCCGGCACACGCTACAATACTATACGACTAATGCAATATTTAGTATCCGGTATCATTGTAACGATAGGTACATATGTATATCGATCACCGCACATCGAATACTCGTCGAATACGCTACATTGTCGTCCACGGCAGAAATCTCGAGCCACAGTGTGAATGCATCGTTAAGAAAGTATCACGACCATATCATTATTAAACGAACGACAATTTTTATATCCGCCTAATTCACGTCTAAGCGTTGTATTCCGTTAAGGTCCAAAGGCTTAAGCATTTTTTTTCATAGCGTCGGACACGTACGTATAAAACTATACATAGAAATATAATGTATATGCGTGCGGGAGAGCACAGGGTGAATCGCACGCGATCGCTCGAATCATTTTCTGTACGCGCGAAAGCGTAGGGGCGAGTAGGGGAAGAATCCTAGGAGCAATTATTCGATATCGGCCGGAATATGGTAAAGAAAAACGGCCTTGTACATACCGTGGGTACGAGAGCATGCTTGTTCGTCCTTTCATTTTTATCGAAAGACACGTTCATGGCTAATCATGTCTGTATCGTTCTCGTTGTTTCTCGTTTCGATCGGAGCCTATTTTTGCATTCGAAGAAGGACAGATTTAGAATCTGTCGCGTTCAGTGTTTTGCCTTCTTCGACAGCGCACGACTGGTTACGTCGACTGTCTATAGTCTATATCACGAAATTCGTACAACGAAGCTGTTTCCTTCCGTTCACTTTTCTTTCGTTTCGCGGCTAGAGTCGAAGAACTCGAAGGGTGCAAAGAACTGCGAATGAAATTTATTGCCGCGCAGAATAATAGACTAACAATTGTACGACACAGTTGCACAGTTCGGAAAGCAGAAAGGATATTCGACGCGATCGTGTTAGGTATATACATACCTGAGAATTTTAATTTTTTAACATGCAAATTGAAACATTTCAATACATATATAACGCATCAGATACTGTACTAATAAGAGGACTATCATAGATCATGCAAGAAACAATGTATATGCACGTGCAGAGCTGTCGCACGGTCGAATTTCATAGATCGATTCGACGGGGGAGCAACGAGTGTGCTGGCTGGAACGCGAACAGAATACGGAACAGTATTCAAAGTATTCCTCGGCGCTCTGCACACGTATAGGCATATGAAATATATAATGTATTATATACGCATCTAGATGTACGAAATACTAAGGTAAACACTGCCAATGAGTAATCTCTGTAACGTGTTAAAAGTTTTCATAATCATAGCGAATACGACCATTCCCTAATTTTATGCACCCTCGCCGCATCGAAGGCAACGTAAAATGAAAAACTCGTTCATTTCCCAACAGGGCTATACGAATCACGATTTCGCGAAGGAGTGTCGAACGTTGTCGTCGATCGTTTGCGATTCTACGTTCCAGGTGGAACTAGTAGATGAAAACAGTTTGAGAGGTGAATAGCGGGAAGTTTACGCCGCTTCATTGCTGGGTTTTTTTTGTTTCTCCCGGGTAAATCTAGATGCGCGTCGATCGTTATTTTAATTTCTCGATGGAACAAAGATGACAACGTTCGTGAGTGCGCATGCAGATGTCCGGCCTGAATTTTCGAATGCTTTTCAAATGTTCTTAGTATATGCCGTGAAATATTCTTGTAATATAAAGTAAGTTAGGAACATACCTTGCAGCAATTCGGCTGACAGTTGGTGACCGTTGTAAGCCCACTCGCGGCAATCTTTACGAACCTAACTATGCTTATTCGCTGATCGCATTCTCCTGAGCTTGCGATCGTCCCCCCTTGACGCTATTGGCGCAAGACATTTTCTATGCTGCTTAAAATGGGAAATGTTTGCTACTAGCCCGAAGAATTTTTCGCGCCAAGCTCTTTAGTCGAATCGATGGCCCAGTTTTGCTATTCAATGGCACGTCGGGTGGTTGACACTGCCAACTCTGACAGAACAAACGCTTAGTGGTTTTTAACGAAGCGACCTATTACGTCTAATGTCTAGTCATACACAGTGGAAAATATGTAAGCGAGCAGCGAACGCAAGATCCATTTTTAGACGACGTTTCATATCCCTAGGCGTTTTGTAAACGATTTCTTTTTTACAGTATTTTGTAAATATTTGTACTTTTTTATCTACATCGTACTTATGAATCTTTGAAATAGTATGTGCTACGATTAAATAAAGGTGAACAAAAATGAACAATGCGCGTGTCTCGTTTTATTCCAACTCCTTCGTCCTGTGCACGTCCTGGGCAGGGCTCCCGATTGAAAGGAAACGCGCTCTTATTACCTAATCAAATTTATTTTTACTTAATATTTCGTGGTACAGTCTATGTCTATTACGATATATAAAATATGTAACATAGTCGTCGAATGTAAACGGGTAAAACGAAAGAACGTTCGTAACGCCGACTGAACAAGCGCTCGGAAAAAAAATCGAGTCAGAGGCAGTCGTACTGTGACTATTCGATACTTTATGTATATTTATATTTATATATTTTTTTTTCGTATATGTATAGGAAATCAACGTGTATACGAAGAGAAAACCGATAAACGCAGTTTGCCGCGAAGAGTATGTTTAGTAATATTTATATATTTATATATAAATTCTAATGAATTACTTAATTCGTTACTTAGTACTTAATTCATTAATATAGTAGCAGCCTCACTCTCTAAATAGTACTAAATATAATAATGGTATAATGCGGTAATTATCGTTAATGTAGATTATTAACATTATAAATAATCATCGTCAGAATCGTATAATAAACAATAGTACAAGGTGTTTTTGTGATTTTAGTTTTTTTTTTAAATGTTATTATATAGTAGTAATCACAATAGCGTATTCTGAAAAATAGATTAGGGTCCCGTGGGCAGAGAGCGGAGTATCTTGTTATTACCAAGCTACGATATCTTCCCTCAAATCTGATTAGCTCAGAAAGACTGATGGAAAGCTGTTCAAACGTTCCTAGTCCCCACCCTCGTTCGTGATCGATTCGCGAGAAGAACAGCATGCAAGAACTCTGTAGCACTGATTGATCATCATCGGATGGAACGATCTAGCCGCCAGATTTGTACAATTTCCTTGAACAGTAGCTGTAATGGAATAGTGGTAGCAGTGTTACTAACGCGAGTAACAGCAGTCAACAGTGTCACTGGATATTGTTATACATGAACGAAGAAATGGATCACGGTCTCGAGAAGAGTTTACTCGATTCAGCGTTGGCTTTGTAAGTGTTTTTCACGTTCTGTGACTTGTCCTTTTAATTGGCAATCAAGGAAGGCCGATTATCCCTGGATGCGGCGAGAAAATTAAAGGTAAGACAGCTCACTACAGAGTGAAGAAACTTGAAACGCGATATATCTTACATTGGCATTGAAAAGAAAGCTGTTGATAAGTCGGGAACACAGTTCACGGCGTGCTCGTTCCATCCAATTCCCGATATTTCGTTCTCCACCCGATTTTTCCACCACGCGTTTGTCTTCTTCGTGCCTCACCTCCACTCTTTGTCCGCATCTCTTATTTTCGCTTTTTAATCGTGACTCTGCAGCTCTGCCTAGAGAACCCACTATAACAGGGCACTATGAACAGCAGTCTGCTGGCTAAGTGACTTTCCGAATCCATAATCGCTCTTCTCCATTTTCTCCGACTCGTTCGCCACACTTTTATTCTCTCATTCGCTCCCCCCCCCTTTCTCTTTCACTCTCTTTCATACGCATACGCACACACACTATTAACTCTTCTTCATTATTTGCGTCGGTTTTGCTCAATCTTTCACTTCTGCTCGCCTTCACCCTGTCCTTGTATCGTTCCACTGCTTTTTTTAATACGGTCCACCTCCGTCGAGTTCTAAAGCTCGTCGCCGTATTTTTCCGTAGGCCTTCCTTCCGCTACCAGTGTCCTCGTCATCCCTTTTCTTTAATAGCAAACTATGTCAGGCATAACGGACGCATTACGGTAATGGAGATGAGTCTCCCTTTCTCTCGCGTTCCCCTCGTTTCCGTGTCTTATTTCTCTCCTAGGACGATTCCTCTTCTTGGGAAAGCAAATGCCCCGGGACGAACACGGCCGCGAGCGTAATATACGAACGCCTCGAGAAGTTGAATGTTATCGGCGACGGCGCAACGAGACCAGTTCCTACTTCCCTTTGCCAATTAACGCGCTGATATCGGTATATTGGAAGGCAAAGTGCGTGCAGACCACGAAAGGAAAACGGCGAAGGCGAGTGAAATGTGGCACGCTGAAAGTATACCTTCACCTCGGAATCCACAAAAGCACTCCTGGCCAACATGCTTCGCCTATGTCAGCATTCACACTACGTGTCAGCCGATAGTAAATCCACTACTGTACCTTTTTTCGCGTTATGATATTTTTTTACCTTACTCTTTTAATTATTTTTTTTGTTCGCTAATATTAGACGTGCTTACTGCGAAAAAGACTACTTATCGTTATTCCCGTCATCCCCGCCACTTTTTCACTCACAGTCTTGCTTGTTTCACTCTCTTTCTAGACCGTGCACTCTGTCCCTCTCGGATCACTCTGCGTAATTCTCACCATCTCATCGCGTTATATGATCATCTCCTGCATTTATAAAGTATCGTATAATATCATTCTCGTGTCGTTACAATATAATGATCGGCAATAATATACCTTCGGTATTAATGCAGTATCGTCATTATTAGTATTATTAATATTATTATTAGTTATTATTCATTTCCCCGGGACTATATATCTATATATATATATTTCTTTTTCTTTTAAATCGGTTCGACTGTCCGTAAAACGGTCTTAACCGAGTCCGTTCCAGAAAGTCACGTGAAAAAATGTAATTTCTCGCGCCATGGAAACATTGCGCAAAAAGTTTTTCCTCAATTCTATCGCTACACACTTCGATCTTTTCACTCCCTCGCCCCCATTTCTCTTCATGCCGCGCAACTATTCACAGACACTCATGCATTCCCATACTCTCCGTCTGACGTTCATTAATCTCGTATGGTGTTCTCACTAATAAATTACGGCGGGTCGCACGGTCGTGCGCGTTAATTAAGTCAAAGGCCCCCATCCCATCCTTCTTGCTCGAAAATCGTGACTCTGGTCTGCGAAGTTTGGGCGAGCAATTTTTCGATTCGAGTGACTCTAGCCCCCCCCCCCCCCCACTTTCTGTCTCTTTTTGCATGATTAAAGAAGAATCGGAAGAAGAGTTCACGGACGAAGAGTTGCCAAACTTGAGATAGGACGACTGAAAATTATGCCGCTGATTCCGTTGTAATTGACAGTAAATGCACCTGTGATCCGAAGAACGGGAAAACTTCTCAATACCTTTACGAACGCACGGCTGCCAAACGAATGACAGAGTTCCTCGACGAACGAGGGCAGAACTTCGGTTTAATCATTGTAACAAGTGTCGTCGGCATACCCTCTAATGGATCTCGGTCAAGCGTCGGTCATGGATCGGTATATACGCGCCAGAGTCACGCATTTGACAGTCGCGTTTTACAAAAATGCTTGATGCCGTTTAAATCGAAACTCGACTCGCTTTTTCGTTTCGCATTTTCTCTCCGCCACATCTTTCATTCTCGCTCGCTCTTTCGTTCTTTCGTTCGTTCTTTCGTTCGTTCGTTCGTTCGTTCGTTCGTTCGACGAATTGGCGAATATTTGTTGAAAGAGTAGCCGCCGCTCGCCCCCCAATGCTGCGCGTACACCCCTGGCCAAATTGATCTATCAATTACAGTAAAAAATAGCGTAAACGGCACTGTATTAGGAAGAAGCAAAATACGTGTTACGTTCTCGTTACTTTATCGTTGATAAATACTATAGCGTTCTCGTATCGTTCACCCTTTAAAAATCCTCCGGTTTCGCGAGCGCGTTTATTACTTTAGTTAACAATATGATTATTATTTGGTAGTTAATCGGTAATTATTCATTAACGTTACATGCAGTAATTAGTACTCGCCCGTATACCAGTAGGCGGGAACGAGAGCCCTGGGCGCGTTACAATTTTTTCAGAGGGACTCGGGGTATCCGTGTTGTCGGGCCCTCGTTCTCATACCAAAATTTCTCCCATTCTCTCGCTCTATCGTGCATGCGAAACTATCTTTCGTTCGTTCGCTCTCTTTCCTTTGAGAAACTAACAGATGAAAATAGGAGAAGAGAAAATAAACGAAGGTTTCGTGTATATGCGGACTAAGTATACGGGTATATTCGCACTCGTTCTTTGGTCGCAGACATTCTTTCGCACTCGTTCAATGATCGCGCACGCTACAAATCTCCAACGCTGGCTGATTCGCACTCCCCGATTCACACTTAATTACGAAGCACGAAAAGGGCGACTGGTCGTTGCTCGGGCGCTCGATCGGATCAATCTCCTCGCGCCGCTAACAATTTCCGTAACGTTTGCCAGGTGTCAGGAAGAACTCGGCGAAGAAGGATCGACAGATTTCGCGTAGAGGCGTCGCGAAGCTGCCCAGCCGACCCCTTTTCCAATGTCTCAACGCTAGTAGTTAAATTTTATAATGTTAGGTACTAATGTATTTCTTCATTTCATTCTTCGGCTCCTCGCCGTTACGCGAATCTCCCTCTGAGTCACTTACAATTCGTACAATTTTGCCTATCATGTAAAACTATGACGTCTAAAATGTTCGAATTAACGCTAGATCTTCGATATAATAATCAGATCGGATAAATTAATAGTCGTTAATAACCGTGTATGTATCCAACTAGGCTAGACTTCGACGGAAAAATATATTTATAAAAAGTTATAATATTAATATACGTTTCAAGCGTTCTATATATATATATTTTTATTTATATTTATATTTATTTATATTCATATTTTTATTTATATATGTATATATACCGTTTGCTAATCCTCTACTTATATCTAAGCTTTCATCGTCGAACTCATGTCTCGTACATGCTGCGATCATCTAATCGGAGCGTTTTCTCTCAAACGAGGGACTCCGGTGTATCTACTTAATTATTCCCTTCTCAATTTATAATCGTAATACCTGGCTAAATTTTTCACGCTCAAGCACACGCGCCCTCTCCCGACCTCGGCCTCCTTATCTTCGTTTATTCCTTCCTATCTTTGCTTAGTCTTTAACGCTTTCCCGCGAGAAATGTACAGACAGTGGAAAACAACCCCAAAAAAGCGCAGATAAAAGAAGCCGAACTGTGAAGCGATTGAAATGAAATAATGCATGAAATCATCGCGCCTAACTGTCGTGACGCTCCGACGACGCAAATTTTCCCAAACCCTTCCCTCCTTTTTCCATCCATTCCGTATCGTTTTGCGATCGAATCATGCCACAGAGGATCGAAATCCGACGGCCAAACGGAGAATTTCAATTATCGTCCCCGACAAAAAATTCGTTCGTGCAACAAGCGACGTCGCAAATGAACCTTTTTCTCCTTTCCTTCCTTTCTCTATGTTGGATGGAATCCGTTCCTTATTGGCTTAAACAACACGTATGCGCGAGCTCTTTTGAACACGTATAACACGACTCTCCGTTAACACGTCATCCTCCCCCTTTGTCCCTTTAACTCCTATTTCTAATATCAACGTTCGATTATAATATCGTTAAGATTATAGAATTCTGATTTCTCTACCTCCCTCCCTTTAGCTCTCCCACGTCCCTCTTTTATTGTTCCAAAACGCTGCTAGCTCGTTATCCTGGACTGGAAAAATATCTCTAAAAAATATCTCTCGCAGCCTTTCATGCATTACTTGATTCCAACGTCGCGGGCAATTTCACCGTATTCCCAATTAAATCGCATTCGCGTTAAAATTCTTCCTTCGCGTCGCGATTGCAACGTTCCCGGGTCGCTGGAACGCCGATGCAATCGATGAAACCGGTTGTCCCCTTCTTTCACCCCATACTTCGTTGACGCGGATTTGCTCGCCCAAGTCTAGAGTCACGAGAACGAATGATCGATGCGTGAAACGAGCAGCGGTTGGAACAGCGTCACTTTAGAACGATTAGATTTCGCAGCCCTGCGACGAACACAGAACGGGGCCAGTAACACGGTCAACGGAAGAAATTAACGTTGCGATTCTGTTAGGCGTTAAGCAGGAAAATCCGGGGACGCCGAAAAGCGGGGCGAAAGAAGGGGGATGAAGCGACTATCTGTCCGGTTGGAGGCCGTCCTCGCGTTGCCTTCGAACGGGAACTCAGGGTTGCGTTCAACTTTGTGCGAGGGGCTAGCACGCCTAAATCCTTTGTGCGCCTCTAACGACCAACGGTGCCTAGCGTACAAGTAATATCTTTGGTATCGTGCCTGAGTCTTCGATTCGCGAAAAATTACTAAACATATTTAGTAGAATCTTAACCGGATAAAACGCGAACTCGATTACTATCGTATCAAACTTAGAAAACGTCCGTTCCTGTCCGATCCAAGTGAAAACAAGCCGTCAGAAATACGCTACCCACGCCGTAGGTAGGTGCGATTACGTAGATGCATATTTCGTAACGACGAGCAGTACAGGGTTGATTATACGTAGCAGCTTCGAAACGCGCGGGCGTCCGCGCTTTGTGTCTATACATGTGTCCGTGTGAATGTACGTATGCGTGTGTGTGTGTGTGTGTACCGCGTGTGGGCAAATCGAGCCCTTTTCCCGCCAGCCTGTCGCTTCACCCGCAGGCCTCGACGCCCTGTATTCTTCTTCCTAGTTATTCACAGCCCTTATTTAACAGCAGGACTTTGTTCGCGTCAATATTTTCCAACGCGAGGGAAAGCTGTACGGACATGCTTGTGCAGCCTGCACGTGAAACGAGAGGAATTTGTTGTAAGAAACGCGATGAAAATTTGTACTGTCGACAAAAGAAATCGCGTTCGCCGATGCAGATCTAACGGTACTCTAAAAACGATGAACGGATTGAAGGGGCCCACCCGCTCGGGGAATCTTTTCAGTCTTACCGTTTGGGGTGGCAGGGGTGGGTCGAGAGTCGGATGGGCCTTCGTTTGTCAATTGAAGAAGGGTCGATCGATCCAAGTTTGCCGATGAGATATCGGTATTCGGAGAACGCCGCAAAGGTACGCGCAAGTCCCTGGTCCGCGGAGTGTACTCGGAGTAAACGTGTGCGTGTCGAACACGAACGAAGGCAAAAGAGGAAAGACAAAAAGAAAAGAAAGGGACGAAAGCTACGCGACACCCACGCTCGATTGTTCACGAAATCTCGCGATCCTTCCGTCTCTCGATGGAACCGCGAGAGACGGAGCTATTCAATTAGTTACGGGAGCAAAAGTTGTAAGAAAGTTTAGAAAAGCATGGAAAGGAATGTCGGATTAAACTCGATCGCGACTGGATCTCATATCCTTGCGGTGCCGACTATTCTACGAATGTCCATGAAAAACAATCGCAGGCTTAAAAAAAAATTCGTGTGAACAAAGGCTCGTCGAGTTCGTCGTCGCGTCCATGTATCGTACGCAATTCATCGAAGAGAGTCCCATGCCCCCTGACCGTATGTATCTCTCCCACATTTTCCCCTCTTCCTCTCTAGAAAACACCACGTTATATAGTATATATCACATACGCGTTACTTCTAAACACACTGAAATAAGAAGCACTTTAAGATAGATGTCTACGTGTACCATCGGGCCCAGCTTCTAGATGGACTGATTCTCGATTCTCCCTTTTCCCAATTTACCCGCCACAAAACTCGTAAACTCCTTCGTATATGTTATTTTTCTTCTCTTTGTATATATGTGTATTATTTACATACAAGCCTTGCCTGCCTCTCTCATTTTTAATCTCCTCGTCTTCACCGCTTCTTCTCTTCTCAACCCCCTTCTCTCTCTTCTTATTCCGCTTAATCTGGAAATTGAAACAGCTCTCGTGCACGCTTGCACTACCCCCCGGCCCCTCTTTCTCCATCGCACCCTCTCTAGGCTCACTGGCCGTTACGTACAGGTGCAGGCGGTGAAGCGCGTGTTACCAAAACGTACGACAAAATTAGGAGTCGGCCGCGGGACACTATCGACGCGGTAACTCCGTTTCGCCGACCTATGTATATTACGCGACAGCAAAAGAGAGTCTGCTCGATTAACCAACCCATCGTAAAGAATACGTCGCGATCTCCGCGATTTCACAGAAAACGATCCAACTTTTGCGGCGCGATACGGCGTTCGCAGGGTTCGTCTGATTTTTTTCTTCAGTCCTCCTTCCTCTCTATTATTTATCAGCGATCGTCGTTCCTCTATGCAGGTAGACGCGAGAAAAGCATGCCACGTTCACCGGCTGTGGTATCCCATGCGTTCGACGCGCGCGGTAGTATTACGGGCGAACAATAATGGCACTGTCGATCACTCGCGTTAAATATTACAACATTAGAAAAATCGCAAGTCGAGTTCAACGATAGTCTCTTTTAATTGACTTCACGAGAAGAAACCTTTTTGCCGCAATACTACCGGCAGTTTCACGAATCGAACCATAAAACGGCGAAGATCGCGACGCTGCGCTGCGAACGATTCGGCTCGACCAGTTTCACCTCTACAAATGGTGCACCCGACCGGCAAATCCGACGGTCAGAAAGGGAACCGATGATCAAACGAAAACGCAACGAGCGTGCAACGAAGAGAAATGAGGAGAAATGAAGAGAAATGAAAAGAAACGCAAAGGAACGAAGGGGAACGAAAAGGAACGCAAAAGAAACGAAAAGAAGAAATGTCGGTACGCTTTGTTCGAGACCGGGCGACTCGACGACGGCTCTGGGACACGGTCGCGCTACTATACAGGATTGGAACGCGCGGAAGGACTGTAGAACGGTGTCCCGGCTGCTGGCGTCGCGTAACAAGAAGCAGAGTACGACGGCGGCGGTGAAGAGACCGACGCCGACGACGACGACGACTATGACCTATAGATGAAGCTGCAGGGTGGCGTTGGCGGTGGCGGCGAACCACCGGTCATGGCGATCGGTACGAGGGTGGGCGAGGGTGACGAGGAGGGAGGAGACGGGGAACTGGACGAGACGCTCGAGGGCGGCGAAGGCGATTCTAGCGCCCTCGAGCCCGTGAGCTCGCGGTTCGATTGTCCCCCGGACGTCACAGCGCGACTACTCCTGCCCGCTGTGGTCGCGTTGTGCCGATTGCGTGCTGGCCGTCCTAAGCTCCGGTGACGGCCACCTCCCTCCTCGCTCGTTTCTCAGAGATAAACCTTCTTCACGCTGCGGGTGGTCGCGAATCCGTCGTTGCGCCGATACGCGTCGCCCTGGTGAGATCGCAGGGTCCCGAAGTTGTCCCTCGGCCCACGGAAACCGTATCCGTCCGGGAACTGGAACAGCGTTTCCGTCGGCGTCGGTGGCGGCTTTCGCATCGTACCTTTCGGCGAGTGCAGCTTCGGCGGCTGCGGAACCAGCACCGGCTCCGCGTACGTAACTTCCTCCTGGGGCAACAACTTTGGCTCTGGAGCCAGCCTGCTGAAACCAAAGCGGAAAGTTGTTGGTGAAATGGAAAGGTCGCGCGATCGCGCTCTGCCGTTCGCTGTCGCTTACCTGTTCACGTTTTGCCGCTGCTCGAAGTACTCGTACTCCGTGTCCGGATACGGCAGATTGTCGTCCTCGTCTTTTCTACACTTCCTGCCGCACAAGTAACCGGCCACGAAGCCAACCAGTAGAGCCGCCAACGCGCCGGCCACCACGGCCATCACCAAAGTCTCCACGGAGTACTGCGGCGGTGGAGAGTCTGCCGCCGATACCTCGGGACCTGCAACAATTCGACAATTACGCACCCGGGCCTCTCGCCTACGGCCACGACCAAACGTCGCTTCTTCTCCTACCTGAACTGTCCTGCTCCTCGTCCTGCATGATATTGATGATCTCCCCGCCCTGACCTTCCTTGCTGGGCATCATCGAGTCCTGAGGGAATTTGTTCTGGTTCGCAGAGATCGCGCCCACGCTGCCCGCGTCCTTGCTCAGACCCTTGCCCGGCGGACAGGAGGCGTGCAGTCCCGTGGCGACGCTCTGCAAAAATCTGCTCGCGTCGGTGGCCGCCGGGCCCACCAAGGCTCTGCACTTGCCCTCCACCTTGTCCCAAGCGCAATAGGGGTCCTGCAGGGCCACGCACTCGCCGCACGACAAGATTCTATCGCTGTAGCAGCGATGCAGCCTCAGGGCCTGGACCTGGCTGTCGGCGATCACGACCAGCCTGCCGTCCTCGAGACCGTCGCCGGCCTGCGAGGCTCTCACCACTTTGATGCCGCGCACCGGTATCGTCGAGGGGAACGCCTGAATCTCCTCGATCACGACTGGGCTGACCTTGAGGTGCGTGTCCGCCGACTCGGCGTTCACCGCCTTGATAACCTTTCCGTTGTCCGTGCCGATAAAAAGCACGTCGTACGTTTTACCGCCGGGCGTCTTCACCTGAGGATCCACCGCGATCTGCGTGAATCTGTAACTGCGCGAGCGAAACGTTTAATACGGATTAATAAGGATTCGTATCCCCCGCTCGTCGCCTTGCTCTCGGTGTTAACGAACTCACTGAAAGCTGGTTCGAATGACGATCGGCTGGCCGAAGAAGCTCGGCACCAGCTCGTCCATGAGGGAGTGCGTGTGGATGAAGTTTAGGGTCAAGTCGGGCAACGAGCGCGAATCGTTGACGCACTGGCCGGGCCTCGGGGCGGGCACCTTTGCGCTCTGCACGGGTAGCCAGTTCGAGTTGATGGCGCTCTGCTCCTTGAAGTTGCCCTTGAAGGTATCGCTGATGTCCTGCAAGGAGAAAGCGCATACGGCCGAACCGCTGATACTGTTCACCGGTGTAGTGAACGTGCCGTATATCAGCTGCGCCGACTTATTCCCGTACTGGCCCGATATCAATTCCGTTGTTGATTCTGCAAACAACGCCCACGGTAAGTTCCGATACCCTCTTTACAGCATTTCTCTCTCGGCTTCTCGAACGCCGCGATTCGAGGGCCGAGCGAGTACAATCGTACTTACGTATTTCATTGAAGTAGAAGGGAAAGTCTCCGGTGACGGAACAATTAAGACGAGACTTTAGGAACGAGGTCCACCTATTGCGATATCGATGGGGACCACCACGGTCGTACTTGCAGACTCGTGCCACGCGAGAATAGACGGTCTGCGAAAGCAACGAGAGAAACGGCCGTGAAACTGTTCCGGTCTGTATTCGATCGAACGAACCTGGTACCCGCGCGATTACACGGGACCAAGCGCTTACCTTGCCGCAATTGATGTATTCCACGGCGGTCTCCCGGAAGAAGAAGTAGACAAAGTCTCCTTGGGCCATGGAGCTCACGAAGTTTGGCGCTGAAATTAAAATGCCTACGCGTTAAGCAAGAAATACGGATAAACGCTTCTCGAAAGGGATCACCTTCCAATGGATGACAGTGCGTCCTCGATCCAAAAAATTCATTACCCGTTTCGAAATCGTCCCAGGGGGGAGCAAGATTTTCCGCGACCGTAAAAATCAATTTCACTTTACGAGCAGGGAAGCATCGACGCTGCTACGACACCGAACACCTATAAGTAAGAACCCTTTTATTTCGTCGATTGTTCGAGTGCTAGCGCGGCGGAAAGACGCGTTTCTCTCCCCCTGTCTTCCTCGTCGGTTCTCAATTTTTCTCTCCTCTCCACAGCCACCGCGAGCTTGCTGTTCCGCTGCGCGACCGTCAGCTAGCTCGCACAAGTGCCCGATAAAGTGGGAAAACTTTATCGATTTATTAACTTCACAGGGTTTTCATAAGCTTCTTAGGATTCAGAAAGTAATATTAATCTCGAGCTCCGCGTAGGTATATCCGACCGAGTCATCGTCCCCGGACCCATAAATTTTCTGTTGTTTTCCTTCTCCCTTTCTCCCTTTCTCCCTTTCTCCCCCCTATCCCTCGAACCTTCCCACTTTTCTCGCCACCGACGCGCCTAACCGGGCCTATTTTCCTTCTCAAAGGAAATTCGTGCGGGCCGCTGAAACGGGAAGCAGGAAAAGGTTGGAGATCGTGGGTCGATCTCCTCTCTTCGACTTCCGCTTGGTTCTTCGATTAGAAGTGGGCTCGACAAGGGGTGGCCACAGCTGAAACGACAAGGTTCGACGGAAGTAGCCGATGGATGGTCGAAACGAGGACACTCGAAACGCGCGAAGCGTCGACCAAAGCTTTCGACGATCGTTCAGCTGGAAGTAGCAACGATGTCGCTATTTGATCGCGGGGGAAAAATGAAAAATCATCGCCGCAACGGTCAACTCTGCTGCGCATTTTCGCAGAAACTTTTCGATTTTATAGCGGCAACGAGCGACGGAAATTTCGAACGTCGAGCGGCAAACAAAGAGAAACGAGGAGAGAGACATGGACACAAAATTGAATTTCCAACGAACCGAGGGAAAATCAATATTATCCAGGGGAAGGGGGGAGAGAGAAACTTGATTAGCGTACGTACACCGTTCAATTAAAATGCTCCAGCGTACAAGTGAAGCTGTGGAACAAAGTGACACGTCCAGTTTTCCGCTTTCTCCGTTCATCCGACGCGTCGCGTCGCGCCGTCGCGACGATCCAGCAGACTTTTTCCCGGCTTGTCAGGGTCGAAGCGTCGGGTCGGTCTTGCAAAAAATGTTCGTCTCGGTTCCCTATCGCGCGTCATCTCTCGATACCCGCCCTATAATTTATCCGGCTGGGCGACCGTTTCAAATAAAACTTCGACCTTTCGGCAAACTCTCGGGGGGCCCGTAACTTTCTTCCACGTAGCATTTTTCTTCGGAAAACGCGGAGAATATGTGGATCGGCTCAGCTAAGAGCGTGGATGCGAGGACGGCCGAGACGGAAGGTTGGTCGACGGGACAATTAACGGGAATCGGCCGATCAAGCAGTTAACGATAGTAGTCCGCGATAGAGAGCCCGAGGGAGAGTCGGCGAACCGACGAACAGGACGGTCTTTTATCCGGATTCAAATTTCCCATCTACGGCGCCGCGAGACGAATTTCGTCGAGAACGAGGGAAGCGACGTTTCTCAATAATTTCTTGTCCCGTGGCGCGGGGCCAGGATTTTCAATGTCGAAGCCCCTCGCCGATGATCCTCAGTTTCACCCGACAAACACGGAATCGAACTGCGGCTGCAACTTTTGCAGTCGGAGCATTTCGAGCGGTTCGATCGTTCCGGCCGCTTTGCTCGCGAACGCTTTACGATAAGCACCGTTCGCATAAATACCGCGAGGGTGGTTCTGGATCGTCCACGTTCCAGAAAGATAGCGCGCCAAGAAGCTCGAAGCTGCTCCTTCGATTATCGACAACTGGGCTTCACCGTTTCCGATCTGCTTGCTAGTTTGACCCGCGGTTCAATTAAAGCGTTGCACGACAATGGTAAGAAAAATGAAAGGAGCTCGAGGGACCCGACATTACTCACCGTTCAAGCTCTTCGAGTCGTACTGCTCGGTCTGCAGCGGTTCTCTGTAGATGATCGGATCCATTCCTGCGAAATCGGCCACCGTGCCCGTGTACAATTCTCCATCGACGTAAACGAAGGTGCTGTTGTGCCGAGGATCGTACGGGCACATCGCCTGGCCCCCCTTCTCCTTCAGAATCGTGTAGTTTCCGGCGTGCACCGCGTAATCCCGACACATCGGCTTGAACGCGTTCGTCGCGCATACCAGCAGCGTGTTCGACTCCGACTTCACGAGGATACGAATGTAGTTTTGACAGTTTTCCTCGGGCGTGCCCTTCACTAGACACATCTTCACGTCACTGTCGGTCGAGTACCAAGTCAGCCTTTGCTGCTCGGTTAGATCGGTGAGGCTCAGATTGTGCACGAGATTTCTGGTGGAGAAATAAAGAGGCGGTCGTGAGGTGGTGAACGCTTTCGCTCCGAATAGTTTCGGTTCTTCTGGCCGAATGGAATCGAGTCTAGTAGGCTTGCGAAATAAAGGATTCTAAATAAGGTTCGACGATCTCGATAACTAGGAAGGAACGGCGGTCCGCGGCTGCTCGCAGAATTCATCGCTGGAAAGGTGGGAAGAGGTCGCAGGGGGAGGGGAAGGGGGGAAGTTAAAATCCATAGAGGCGAGATTTCTCGAGGAAAATAGTCTGCACGCGTAGGAGAGATCGGGGGGTTCCGGGCGTCGATCTCGGCGGCGGGCCCCCGGCCAGAAGGGAAACAGGAAAAGAAGAAGCGGTCCTTTAATTAAAGCACTCGCTTCAAATGAATCCTCTATTTACCGTCCGCCGACCAGAAGATAGTTCCCGTCTCGGAGCACCAGCCGAAAGTAGTCTGTGTGCGTCTCGTTCCCCGTAAACCTGAACACGTCTTCCGCACCTGGAAAAGAAAAGCAGAGAAACGTTGGTTTGGTTTTTCTTCCTTCGTTTGAAAAGGGAAATCATTTTATCCGTCTAATTAGTTGGCAGCCGACAGCCGGCGGATGGCCACGGTTTGTCATCTGCGTGATATCGATTCAGGGTAATATCTATGTTCAATCCGCGAGAGGCCGACTGCTAAGCCAATCGTTTGCATTCTTTGGTCCATTGACGAGCCAACGAATCGTCTTAATAAGCGTAATAGATTCCTTTTGACTGCTGCAGAGCGGAACAAAGCTTCCATCGATCATTAACGGATCTAGTCCCTCGATCAGCCATTTTTTTTCCCCAGCAGGAAGCTACTTCATTATCCTCTAATTACCTATCTATTAGTTTCGGCATCCTTTTCTCTCCTTCTTTTCCCTCCCCCAATGATCGATCGTTCCTTCCCCCCTCTCGCAATACTCCTGGAAGTTCGTTCCATCGGACGCACTTCTCGGAAATTTCCGCGACAATTCGCCAGCCCCGTTGTCGCGTATCGTCAATGATATTAATCTTATTCTCGCGGCGGCCCACCCACAGCTCGGTAAGCTGAGGCAGCAACGAAGAAAGTGACTGCGCGATACTTGAAAATCCCGGATGAAAGTCGTGACGCGGCAAAGCTGCGCGTTCGAAGCAAATTCTAATCGGTGCCTGCCATATTGACAGCATTATATTATCAGGCAGTTTCCACGTTTCGACGTCAGTCAATGTCGCTGACCGGTCCTGCGCATCCGTTGAATGCCATTTAGGTCGGAGATAAGCGCGCAATTGCATCTAGGGTAACAATGAACGGATGCTACGGTGAGGCTGGCCATTATGGAAGGACCGCGCCCTCCTCCGGCCGTTGTTCGCTCGATCTTCGCAAGACGTTCGGTAAAGTAATTAACGTAATTCCGATCAACTTCCAAGCGAGATTCCACCTCGAGCTTCGTCCATTCGCTTCTTTTCGCACATTTCGCGGCCCTACTCGAATATCTGTTTCACGTAGAAGAATGGAGACCGCCAGCGATCGAATAGCCCGAGGCTTTCGCGGTGCGCTGGCCTCTCGAGCGAATACGTACACTTCTCGGCCGTCTGAAACGTTGCTTCTATTTGCTACCAGTTTTCGTCAAAGTAGCGTGGCAGAAAATTCGGGATCGTGGCACCATTATTATCCACCGTTCCCGAACGGCCAACGTCTGAAGTGCAATTAACGCGGCCCTCCGACACCGGTCAATATCGATCCCTCGAGCGTCGCGACGTGTCTCGCGTATGCAATTTGGGTCGCTGATTGCCGCGGAATACGGTAGCAACGGTAGCCGGACCATTATCGGAGGATCATACGTCTTGCACTGGAAACGAATTAACGTCACGTTGGCTGGCGTTACATTCGTTGTCGTTCGACGGGAAAGCCCGAGAGAATCGGGGAGGGTGGAGGGCGAGGGCGGCGGAGAGATAGGGGAACTGTTTCAGATAGAAAATCGCAGCGGAATCGCTTCGGGGTACGTGTAGTCGAATCGCTGGCTGCCCGCTTATTAAACGTTTTCCGCGTGGAAACGGTGCGGCAGTGTTTACGGTATCTGCTCTCGACTGCTTTTCGCCGCGGCCGAACGCGTTGCGTACTCCGATCGATAATTATCGGGCCGCCGCTGCATGTTTTTTCGACCCTTTCCGATTCTGCAATTTCCGGGATACGCCGAAAATGAACAGTCGACCACGCGGAATTCTTGCAAGCGGTGCTAGCATTTATTCGCGGAGGACGCGAAGGGTCGTTTCGTCGGGAGAACGAACAATGTGAAGGAAGATCGTCGCGAAACGCGAGCCACCGAGCAGATCCCTCTTCGAATATCCCGAATATCCCTCTTCGAATATCATCCAAAGGGAGAGCCGAACTCTGAGCGTGCCGCGAAGCGATTAAACGTGTTTCGCGACCCGCTGTCTCTTCCTATCCACTTTCATTTCGACGCTCGAATTTCTGGCGTTAATTGCACCGGGCCTTGCCCGCCACGCGCCTGTGCATTTTCATCCAGCTGCTAAGTAAGTAGGAGGACATCCGGGGCCGCGACCAAAATACCAGGCGAACGGTGCCACCTGAAGCAGAGGGAATCGTGTAGCGGATAGCGCATCGATTTCCAGGAAAGTTTGCGGATGGGCGAGTCGTCTGGGCTCTACGGCGTCCAGAGTATCGTGGCAATATTACAATATTCCACGGTATCTCGAACGTGCGCGAATCGAGCCGCACGATTGTTCGTGGACCGGGAAAAAAATCGAGCGGGTAGAATTCATCTGGCCCAGCAGTGCTCGGGACGCTAGGCGGCAAATCACGCGCACACAAGTTTGTGGAGGTGCTGCAGTGACGTGCCCTGGAACGTCGCACCGCGTATTCGGAAATATTGAGCGCCTTCAAAGTTACGACCCGGTCGTGAAACTTTGCCGATCGAACTTTGCGAGATCGTTCTCCGCCACCCTTGAGCTTGGCCCATCCGAAAGGGTGCGGGGGAATATGGTAAACGATGAAAGATGCACACGGTATTCTCGAGCGGATCGTTGCCTCGCCCTCGCGCAATTAACACGGAAAGATAGAACAGCCGGGGAATAGCAATTAAATGCACGAGCTTGGGGCCAAACTTGAGCCTCCACGTCGATCATTTTGCTACCTCTTACAATTAGTGAATCCTTCATCCGGTAATTTCTCCCCGAAACAACTCTGTGCTCGTTGAACAAACGCGTTGCAGTAAACCGACTCTCGTCTACGTAAGTTTAGGAGAGCATGCCGTTGCGAATAAAGTTTGGGTTGCTCCGCACGAACGCGTATCGGTTAACGTCGCGACATTCTTTTTCTACACGGAGGGTGACCGTATCCGGTCGGCACATGCAGCGTAGTCGCGGGCGTGCCGGTGGTCGGAAGAACGGAAGAACACACGGTGAATTAATAAAGAGAGGAGCAGACGCAATCTTCCGAACCGATCGTCCGTGGAGCACAGCGGAGCGCAGGTTCCAGCATCGAGTATTCTCCTAGCCGAGAAGTGGCTTATCTCCGATGGCCCGGCGGTTCGCCACACGAGTGGACCTGCACGGGGTGCACATACGAGGTCAATCCTGGCCGGATCGAGGAGAACGAGCAAGGGACGAGAGTGGCGTTATGTCGAGCGAAAGTCATTAAAGTTTCGCACGTGCCAGGGTGACGGCTCTGCCAGCCGCGACCCTAGGCCATTATTTTTTTAACGGCCCCCCCGCAGCTACCTCTCACCACCAGCTACATTTCCACGCACGCACACAGGTACAACCGCAGTCTTCGACCCGCGGTTAAGCCATGACTAATGAACGAACCCATCAACTCTTTTCGCTGCTTTTATTGCGACCAAAAGGAAACGAAGCAGATAGCGGTGTTTGCAACATCGACCATCGGCCAGCGACCATGAGCATCGACCGCTCTTATCAAGTGGTCCAGATACTTTATCGGACGCGTACGCGCGGGCGTCGCTGCCTCTCGTAATTAAATTAGCCGCGGCTAGCGTCTCGTGTACGCGTGATAACGCGAATCACACTCTCTTGGAGAAAGTCGTCGCGATGAAAGAGGGGGGAGGGACGGCTGAGAAGATTTCTAAAAAATTACCCCACTATGGAACGGCGACTAGTGTTCTCGAGCAGTCATGCGAGCGTCCCTTGGCACCGCGACGTAGAGTGTCGCGCTAGCTGCACTTCAATCTCGTTGAGACAACGCGCGTTTCCTTCGCTGAGGCTACTAGACGAGAAAGGCCGGAGAGGAAACGGAAATAGAAAAGACAGAAAGCAGCAAGGGAAAAACTATCGAGCCCCGGAACATTCAAATCCGACTTTCGAGGTACAGTTTCACTGACCTGCTTTGGAACGCTCTTTTAGAATTCTATGGATTAACCGAATTAGTTCCAGGGAACGATTTCAATTGGTCGCCCGTTTAACCAGTTTTACAGATATTGTATTCGTTGCACAAGTGCAGGAAACGTCGAAGCGGTCGAGCACGTAATTCCACTAGAACGGACAGCAATGGGTAGGGCCGAGCGTTATCGGAAAGACCTAACGATGCGATTTTGCCACAATGCTGTTACGTCGTTGGGAAAGACGCTCCCGGAATGTACTTCTCTCGTATTTACCCTTTATTTTCCCTTCTGTCGTTCCCTGCCGAGGTCGCGTCGTTAACGAGGGACACCAATCGCAGCGACTCCTTTACGAATCGGCCAGGATTCGAGACCCACCGCCGCTATGTATTCGTTCCTTGTTTCATTAAACATTCTTGAAACGGTTTCGCGCCGCGTGAAAGTAATAAATGTCGAAAGGGAAAACTGATATTATATATTTCTTACGTTGTTCCTGCATCGATACCATCGCGCGGCGCATTAATAAAAGCGATAACATTCGGAAGGGAGCTCGCGAGTAACTCGATTTCCGGCGATCGCACAAAATGGAAGCAGACGTGGTAAAGTTTTATGCGGCATGGCGTCGGAAGAAATGTGGAGCCTGCCAGCGCGGTGCCCGCCAGGGACTACCTAAAAACGTAGCCTACCGTAAAATGCCGAAACTTCGACTCCCTGGTTTTACCCTGGCATTTATCGCGTCCGTGCACATTTTACGAACGTACGATGCTCGCTAGCTCGACGAGATAGACCACGAAGAAAACGCGATCGTTGGCGCGACGCTCCATGTATTCGCATTGTCGTCTCGTTAATGGCTATCGGTGGCGAACGCGATTCCAAGTATGTAACGGGTTCCGGAGCCCGTTGATCCCGTTCTACATTTTTCGAAGGGACGTCTAGATAAATAAATAATTAGCCGACGCCAAGTAGGTCGATAGTTTTGAACAGAGATATCCGGAGCACAAAGATCGAGCGCTAACAAGATTGGTACGGTCGGGCGAAACAAAAGCCCGGCGCACCTGGTTGTTCGCGCGAGCAAAGCATCGTTAACCCGCCACCACTGACCGTTCACGTAAAGTTATACCGCTAAGAAATACTCTCGATACTAGATTTCAGGCGTGGTATTTCTAATAGAAAGTAGGTTCGAAGCCGGGGGAGGGGGGAAGTTTTCCAACTTACTTGAAAGCGAGGCATCTTCAATTAGCGGGGGAAGAAAAGCGAAATAAAGAAGAGGGATATCGGAGAGAAGCGAGCGCGGAGAGTTTTTCGCGTGACGGAAATTCGAGTCGACCTAGTTCCCAGATGCACATATCCCAGACTCGCTGGCAAAGCAAGAGGCGTCCTTATCTGGGCGATAAGTTAAGGCGGTCGTCGCGGTGCGGTGGAGGTATCGACGAAAATGTCCTGAGGGCTCGAGAGCAGAAACGATGGCGATAAATGAACGTTACGCGGTTTTGCGCCGTTCTAGGTTGGACTTGAACCGCGACTAGCAATAATTGGTGGTCCGCAGCCGTGAATCGTTTGCGAAACTGCAGCGTGCAGCGCAACGCGAGGGCTAACGCAAATGCTGGATTAATCATTGAAGCAGGAATAGTCGCGCGGTTACGAGTTACGGATTCAGCCCCGATGGTTAATTACCAAACCTAGACCGGCAAACGCGGATCGACCTGTGCGCCGAATCTCGTTTCGCGTTTTCGTCTCTACCGTCTCTCCCTCGCGTTCCTGGATACATGCGATCTTGTAATCGCAGTTAGCAGCCCCGCTTGTTCTCTGGCGCATCCGTAATTCGCGCGCCTCGGTCTGCTCGGTACATATTATAATTCATTGGAATTTGTATAGGTGGTCGGAAATCATTTCGATCGAGAGCGTTCCAGCAGGACGGCTGTGCTTAATTTCATCCGGCCGAAGAGAAAAATGTGTGGGAATTTTTTTTCGCGTCCAGCGGCTTTATTTCAATTTTCTCGGCAGTTATCGGGGACGTCGCGTTGCTCGGTGAAACCGGAAAACGAGCCCGTTCCGTGTTTCGTGCCACGCCAGCGCCGCGTTGCCTGCGTTCCCGCGACGATAATGAATTTATGGTGACCGCACCGAACGTTCTGGTTGTTATCGAACTGTACAAAAAGTCCGTGACGCGACTCGATTTTCGAGCGAAGGGGGGTGGAAAAAGTGGAGGAAGACAGAAGCGTACATTGAATACCGGTGGCGAGCCTTGGTTAAAAACCGTCCAGATAGAAAGAAGAATATGCGCGGGTGGTCGCGAGAGATACGGATCGTATATTGTTGCGGCGGTTAATGCTCTGCCGGCGGTAATCAATTTACGGGAGCCATAGAGAAATTTCGATCGTTATCGAATTTCTCGGTGAAAGGAGACTGCGTCGCGGGTCGATCGACGAACTATGTACATATTGTGCTATTCGTAGATTACTTGCTGTCCGAATGGAACAAAACTTCGCTTCGAAGCAGCTACATCGAGCATGGGAAGTGTGGAAAATTGAGTACACAATTATACCGATGCCAGAGGATGGTTCTCGTCGACGATAAATCGATCGTCAATTGACAGAACGCGACAGGACGCGGATCGTCGAGTACCTGCATGTTCGCGTAAACTTCATCCCGATAACGAGCCATTTATCGTTCAATGCCGCGTCCTTCTCGAAACATTAATCAAGGAGACGAAGGTCTGGAGTTAAAGCGGTGCTACGAGGAGCTCCGTTTCCGTTCGCGCGTGTTACCACCGCGCCTTTAAATGTTTCCGTTTCAAGTGCCCGTTCGCTTCGAACTTTCTACGACGAAGAAGACAGGAAGACAGCCGGTCGAACGAACTATTCTTTCATCGGGCGTGAAAGAAATATCGGAACTCTCGCTGCGTGGAACATGGCGTCGCCCGTGCGATCGCGTGCGCGTTCGACAGGAAACGTACCTAATCGTCAACCGGCAATTGTTCGCATCAACAAGTGGCAGACGAGACGAGGCGTGACCAGTAGAGGGAAATGACTATCTACGATACTTGCAACCCTGACAAAGGAACCCTTGTCGATCTTCGATGACAGACGTACGCATGCAACCACGAGGACGGCTGGCTACCATTTTGTCGGCCTCGACGAATAATATACCACGCGCCGGCTGTTTACCCGACACAGCTCTTTCCTCGTAGCTGTTTGTCGAGTTGCTCGACATCTACGCGCCACCTCGCTGCACGACGTCCCGCAAGAAATTTACGAGCTCTGAATAGCAGAGAGGTTGGCAATTCCGGAGCGAATTTGTTCGAATCCGGCCGGAGAAGCTCGATTCAATGAGAGGGGTGGTTTCGATAAGTTATCCCAGCTGTGCAGGATCTAGGTCAACTGCATCTACCGACTCGCGAGCCATATCCCGAACGCGGTCTCTCGAGCGCGTTCGGTAATGGATCGGCAAACAGTGTCGAACACTCGATCGGGTAAGTACTCCAGAATCGTTGCATCTGCTCGTGACAGAGCTACATACCTGGCGCGATCGAACGTCGATTGCCCCTGTCTCCAGGTTTCGGTTACACCCCTTTACGACAGTCGTGTCGATGTTCTCCCTTAGCTCGACACATTTTCTATACGGTACACAAAATTGCCAGGAAGGACGCGTCGCTTAATTGGCTTTTTCCCGGCGAAGCAACGAGGTCCTGTCGGATCGCTGGATCGAATTTTCGCGGTGGCGATCTTAGCACGCAAAGAGCACGCCCGTCCAACGCGTATCTAGCACCGTCCCGATATTTTATCGGCTACGGCGTACCTAGAATATACCGAATCGCTGAGTCGCTCCTCCGTCTGCTGTCTGCACCCGACACCTTGCTCTCCTCGACGTTTGCCTTCTCGTCCATAGGCTAAACCTGCGACCGTACCGAGAATGGAGGCTGTGACCTCGCGAGCAACGACCGATTGCGCGAGGGAAACTATTGCGAATTTAAAATCGACTTGGCGTGACTGACACGACGTTCGATTAGAAATTCCAGATAACGACGACACCTAAGACGCGGCACGCGTAGGCGGTTCAAAACAAAAATTTCAGCGAATTTCCGCGGAATTCAATGTCGAGCCGCGCGTGACACTGTATGATTCTGCGCCGTGGTGTCGCGCGAACAAAAAACGCGAAATAATTGCGAGCCACCCCACGAGATTGCTTCCGTCGCGAGATCGAACGCAGTTATTGGTTTTTCCTTATGTGTACCGACTGACTGCGGCGATTCACCCTTCCCGCGATGTTTCTCTTAATCGGAAACTCGTTGCGACCGCTGTCGAAATTCGACGAGCGGGGTCCTCGTGTAATGCTCCACACAAAATTCATTCCGAATACGAATATTTAGGAGGGGGACGCCGGGAAAAAGTTGCGAGAAATACAAGTGTCCGGAACTTTGGAAGCAACGCTACGGGAACTCTTCCAGGACGATGCTAAATAACGTTGATTCCGCAAGAGCAATGGGAGTCGCGTACTCGCGTTTACCGCGATTCCTGATTAACTTTGGCCCCAAAAGAATGAGAAGAAAGTTGGAACGAGAAACGAATTTAGTTGCCAACTAATTAGCTCCGCCATCCGGCCGCTCGAAACGGTCGTGCAATTATGCCGGATAATGGCGGGCCGGGCTAGCGCGAATGCTCGACGATTAAACGTATCGAAATATTCCAACGGCGCGGAACAGTTCGTTGACTCTATTGTGGGACAAACCGCGACGAGACTTTATTATCCCGGGCCGATCGAACGCAATCAAAGTTCAACAAAAGCGGATATGTAACGATTGCAGTTTGCACACGGAACGGTCGAGTCAGTACTCGTTCGGTGTTTCGCGAAATAACGCCATCTCCTGCCGCTTGCACAACGTTCCACGAAAAATCGAGGCGGCTGTTGCCCGCTAGTACCTGTATCTTCCTGTATTCCTTCAGAACGATCGGCCTCGACTCCCCCTCGGACGGTTTTATAGCTGTCGACTAAAATTTTCAAGAGGGGCAAAGCCGGTTGGTAGGAAGGCAACGAACGACGAGCGACGAGCGACGAACGATTACAGGGGCTGTCGGAGGATCGAGTTTTTCCAGGGGACGTCGTTGGAATCGTTGGAACGTGTGCACTCGTGCGGAATGAACTTGCCGCATCCGGCCTCGATGCACGTCCAGCCAGGTATCGTTTCTTCGCCGCTGACGGTGATCGATGAGCCGAGCTCGTTTCGCTGCGAGCGTAGGAAAAATAAAGCCCTCGATCGTATCCGCCACGATTATCCCCCGGCGGCGCGGCGTTTCGACGGGTCGACGGTTCGACGTGTCGCGGAAAAAACTTTGTCGCTGGTGATAATCGAAGCACGGTCCTCCGTTGACGCGAGGTCGTTGGTGGAATCCACAACCGTATCGATGGTCGACGATGCGTCCAATCAAAGGTGCGCCTCGACCGAAAAAATTCATCGCGCTCGCCGACCTCGTGGTGGCCTGGACGAGGTTAACGGACTAACGAGGGCGCGATCGTTGGGAAAAACGAAAGAAATATTTCACCTCGGGCGTTTCTCGTCGTTGGCGAGTGCACCCAGGCCAAATCCGTTTACTGCACGCGAGAAGCAATTCGAAGGCGATTCGTTGTAATCGAGGTAGCCGAAAGCCGGGACTGGTTGCCGGGATTTGTTTGTCGGATACGCGGCCTCTCGCCGTGCAAGAAAATCCCAGGACGCTTCCGTCTTCCGGATTGCTTCCACGAATTCAGCCAGCGGGAACAAAGTACGAGCAGAATGGAAACGAATTTGCCGGATTTCGAGGCGGCCGAGTTTTCATTTATTCCCACCGCGTCCCGTATGTTCCGATGCAATTTCGAGAGAGCGAGACCGACTCGTTCCCCGCCACATTTCCCATGCCGTCCCGCCTCGTCGTTAATTTTCAAGACGATGCACAAACGCGATCCACTTGGTGACACTGCGCGTGCATTTGTGCGGATTCGGGGCCACTTCGTTCCGGAGCGCGAACCAAGAATGTACATATTCCGCTTGAAGCTGCAACTCGCGCGCATGCATCGAGCAGGGCCGCGCGTTCGCACGAGTCGTCGCTCGATAAGGCTTATCAGCTCCTTAATTTGCCTTCCCTCTCGTACATTAGCGTGCGCCGAGCGTGCATTAGCCCGCATTACTGTTTCACGCGATCGATGATGTTGGCAAGCCTATCGTCGCGCCAAATGCATCCAAGCCGCACGCGACCCACTGCTTCCCAGCTCGAGTGGAACATACCTTTCCTTCCACCTCCACGACGCCAGCCCATTTTTCTTACCCTCTCCTTCGATCCGCTGGCAGAACTTCTCGCTGTCTCGCGCAATTTGCTTCAGCCTTTTGACTCTGTCATCGGCGCGGAAATAACGACCGACCAATTGGCTAATTTTCGCCGAGTACGCTTTGGAACATTCTTCCCTATACGTGCACCGTGGCCCGTTATCGTTCACCTACATACTCCGTGATCATTGCGAAAGGGATCCTATCGTCGATAGCTATTCGCCGTCGCAAAGATGAATGTCGTCGATTAGTTTACACCGCGACGCGAAACGGTCTTATTACGCGAGCCATTTTATTCGACGACTCCCTTCAGCGGCGAAATTTGTTCTCTCGTCGCGAAAGAGACGACGCGAAAGCCTGGGGCAGTGACGAGAATTAATTGGGAGGGTAGCGCGGGACTAGGCGTCGGGAGTGCATTCATAAAGAGACGCCAAATGCGCCGGGATCCGGGGCGATAAATTAACGGTAAGAATTATTATTGCTCGGAATAACGCGCGAGTGGCGACGGGCCGCGCTGGCAGAAGCGATATCGAGCGATCGAGTTTGAAAACCGTCGCATATTTTACTAACGGCCCTAAATTAACCGCGGTGGACGATAACCGGCTGGGGAACGATAAAAACGAGCTTCGGTGCTTTCGCGTTCTGCCACTTTGTTACGACAAATCGTTGGTCGTTTCGATCAGCTACGTTTTGTCGCAACGCGAGTTGCCCGGATTAATTAAAAATTCTACCGAACGCCATTTTCCGACTCCAAATTTTTCTCACCCATCCGGAATGTTTGCGCGAGAGGAATACGCACACGACGAGGAGCTATTCTCCTCGGCCACGAATCGAGCCCAATTAGACCGTCTATGGGCGTGAATGGCGCGTGTCCCACAGCGGCAACGAACCCTCGCTCTCCCGCGCCATCATGCAATTTGAGATGCCTGGCTATGAGCGGCGTTGCTCGACGCGTCCGCCAAAGTGCGCCGAGATCCCTGAGACGTTCCGCAATGCGAAAAATTTCGCAAGGGTGGAAAGGTTTGGAAGAAGCGGACTTCTCTGCAGTCTCGCGCAGGGGATGGACGGACGAGCAAGGGTTACTGTGCGCGATCGCGTATTCTCCGGGGTCACGACTAGAGAACAATCGGACGGTCCACGGACGTGAATGGGGAGCGGCACAATAGCGACACGTGGCGCACGACCTTTGCTCCCAAGCTTATTGTCGTATCTACTACCGGAAGCGGGGTTGTCTTTGGTCGCGCGTCGCAGTCGCGTAGGCGCCATCCACGACTTCCGTCGACAGAACCAGCGGTACGTATATGCGTACGTACGTACATACCTTCGGGGAAAACGGAAAACGCACCGCGTCGTTCTGGCCGCCGCGTCGTGAATCGCTTTTGCGGCGCCGACTGCTAGCGCAAATAATCGCGTTTCACTCTATATTTCATTCCGCGGCTGTTTGCACGGCTCTAACCGTTTTGTTGGGCTCGTTAAAGGATCGCATCAGCGCGGCCGGAATTCCGCGGAACCGTTCTTCCTCCTTCTCCTCTGATATCGTTTGCCAAGGAAATCTCCGGCATGTCGCGGCATCACCCGTTGGGCTCCCAGCGAATTTTTCTCTACGTCTTCCCAGTTTGCGGCAAGAATCGTTTGAGAAAGATTAAGAGGGGTGGAACGAAAAAGTGAAAACCAGTCCGAGAACGATTCGCAGGAAACCGCGTTTCTCGCGGAGAACGCTCGATTGCATCTGCATAGAAAGATAGTTCATCCCGTGTTTCCCGGAAGAAAGGTAGGGCGATTCGCGCCGACCTGCGAATTTCTTGGACGAGCATACGCGCACGTGTATACCTATCAGCTGGGCGGGAGGTGCATACGTATTTGCATTTTATTGCACATGCTGCGAGAACGGCTCTTATTAAATTAAGCTCGAATTGCGAGCAATTTTTTCCCCCGTGGAATTTTATCTACCGTTGGGGAATGTAACGATAATCGAGACATTCCTGTCGCGTCTTATCTCTGGCCAACTAGAGTTCGTTTCAGTGGCGCACGCTAAATCTTGAACCGCGTTCGAGGGAGGGAAAAGTTTATACGACCGTTTTATGTTATCAGTCGGCACTGAAACGATCGTAAAACATAACGAAATACGAGGCATAAAACAAATCCGTGTATCGGCTGGGTCACTGCGATACTTATGCGTGTCGCTTTGGCCCGCCCTGCCACGGCTGCCGATACTTTTCCCAGGGAAATTTTCGTCTGCGCGCTCCACTTGTCCAGGGAGAAACTTCTCCGACTGAACTTTGTCACTCCGACATGTCGCAACGCAACATTAACGCGCGATCTCGCGTGTTTTTCTACCGGACAATTTGTTCACATTCCACATTCATGACTGCGGGACAAGAGAGTTTCGACTTCCAAGCATCTCGCGTAAAAATCCGCAAGCGCGTGCGATTATCAAGGGTCGGGGATTTCTGCTTACGAGGCTGACAAATGGAATTTAAAGGGTGCCTTTCGTCAGGCGAGGACCAACCTTCGCCCCGTCCTACATCAATCCGATCTCGTTCCACGAGAGTTGTATTCCGGCTCGCAGCTAATTGCACGGAATAGCAGCCATCTGCCAGCTCGATATCGATTTACGCGTTTCGAGTTGCTCCATGCCGAGCGTGCAACGAGCTTCTCGGACGACTCCGTGTATCGTTCCAACCGATAAAACCACGCGACGAGCTGGTTGTCGCGAACAGCATCCAATAAACGACGCGCATCTTTGCGGATCATGATTCACGTCCACCCCGTGTCATAAAGCAGTGCGTACAAAAAGGGTGACGGAGGCCGTCTACGCGAGATACGCCGAAAGTGACTTAACGACCGACGGCATTTCCACCCGTTAATCTCTGCCAAAGTGACGCAACTTCCATGCCATTTATACCAGTCTGGCCGAGCGCTTTGTCCTGCAATTTAAAACGCGGCGCTGCGCGGCGTTGGCTCACCGGTCACGACCTTTTCCTTTTCCTTTTCCTTCCTGGAATCTAGTCTGCGCCGCGATCGCCACGCAAAAAGTCTCCGGCTGTGACAAAAAAAGCCACCCGCTCGATATTTAACGACGCAAAAAAAGAAAATCGCAGGGCAATCGCGAGGAGGGCGCGCCGCTTTCCTGCCGCTTTCCTACCGGATTCTCGACGAGGATAACGATCGCGGAAGCGGCGTCAGCCGTGAATCCAGAATCCGGGGCTGAGAGGCGGGTGCGGACGCTGGAATGGGAACGGGAAAAAGATAATCAGCCGCATAAAAATGCATCGAACGAACGCGTAAGTGGCTCCATGCTGAATACTTGAGTGCGACCGATGGTTCCGGAGAACGGCGGTGCTGCTGCGCCGGTCGAGCGACTGTTATTTACGGCCAAGTTCGCCGTTGCAGTAGAGAGAGGGCGAAAGAAAAAAAAGGGTAAAAGCGATGCTCGTAAATCGTAGCAGGGACGTCAGTTACACGTGTTGCAAGGCTCGCGCGGTACAACGCCTGCCGATTATAAGTGCAACCCTCGCGTCGGCCGCGGAACGCCATCGTCGCGCGATCGACACCGCGACGTAAATTCTTCGCCGCCGTGGAATTGTTTCGGCGATTCTCCGCTGCTGGATATTGGTAGCTGGCAAAGTATGAAAGGGTGGACAAGAAGGAGCGGCAATTAAGTGGCACTCGCGGTGGTCCGTTTGCAACGACGATGCGGTGTCCTAGTTTCGCGCGTGGAATTTTCACTCGATCGTATCGAGTACGAGCACGGGCTCGCGGGGCAAGGGTCCTCCGCGTTTAAAGATTAACCGCGCGTTTAACGAACCACGTAACGGGGCATGGCCGACCGGCAAGTCTGCTGGTAATTGTCGCGAACTCTAGGTTACATTGCTGCCCGAAACAGCGTAGAGGTAGAACTCGGAACTTGGAGGAGGGAGCTCGTTGGCTATGGTGAATAGAGGCTACGAGCTGCCGGTTCCAAATTCACGGAAGGAGAGTTGGGGGTAGGGCGCAAACACAGCGCGCGTATCGTTGATAGTTCATTTCTCTCGAGTCGGTGGTTCGTATGGAAAATGCAAACAGGAAACGACGACCCATCGCCGTCGCGAATTCCTTTTTTTCCTGGAAATCTCCCTCGGAACGTCGCTGCAAGTTGCCGGCGGCACGTGTTACAAGCTCGATTACACGGTGCGCCACGAACCGGCATTTGTTCTCAATTTCCAGCAGCCCTAGCCCGGCCTCGTCCATCGGCAAAGTCGGAGAAAGGGAGACGGACGAACGAAGACAAAAAGATCCTCCTCGCATTGCGCATGCACCCCCTGTTCGCTCTGTCGCGCCGCGCTCGCCCACCGAATTTTAGCCCTGGCGTACATCCACTTCCGCTGCGACAGCCTAGCCATGCCGGGACAGTCGAGTACAGAGAAACTCCAAGATCCCGGAGGGAGGAAGGAAACAGAGGCGGAGGGAAGCGGGGTAGAAGTGTGCGACGGGAGACAAATAAAAAGAGACGAAGAGGAGAACAGTTCGGGCGCAGACACTAAATAATCTAGATAACGGAAGGTTGGTCCTAAATTCCTACAGATTTGTACAGGCGGACGACTGATTAGATTGGCTGAAAGATCGCAGCCTAGGTCCGATGGGTGGAATAGAAAGGAACGAAAGAGGGAAAAGTCTCCGGTGAATTTTCGATTTCTCCTTCGTTCGGCAGACATTCCCGGTGCGCGGCACACACAGACGGCGACGTTTCGATTAGCCTCGAGCCTGGTACTTGGCATCGATCGGACCTGTGTATTTGGCAAGAGTCCTAGAAAACGGGGCTGCGACACGTGAGGCTCGTCTGCTGCATCCCCTGATACCTATGCAACCCTCACCACTTTTTTGCATCGCATACTCGCTACTCGAGCGGTGGGTTTGCCTAGCGTGGCGAAAAACCTGTCGCCCCGTAAGCTCTTGGAGAACTCGAATTAGAGAAAACACTCTGCGTTCGCGGGAGAATATGAACGGAAGCTAGCCTCGAGTGCCCTTGCAATTTTAAAGTTCCTTGACAATGAAAGCTTCCTCCTCTCGCTTGAGACACTGCCAATGGTGCTATTGCCCTCGGAGCACGCGGAACCTCCCCCGTGCCCGACTTTCCAATGCCGCGTACGTTTCCGTCCCCCCCCGACACCCACGATAATGCAATTAAATATGATTTATAATTTATAATGGCGCGCCACGATTTCTGTAATACCTCGACTAATAAATCACTCCGCGGGAAAGCATCCCAGCGAAGCTGTGCTCGGTGCGTCATCGTCGCCCCATCGACATCGACTTTGAGATTCGACAGGAATTGAAGAAACGATAAATCTGCCGTTCTCGTTGTCACGGACAAGACTTTAAGTTAAAACGTATGCTCAACGTTTTCTATGCGAGAGACCGAACCCGCAGTATCCACGGTCGTTCGCCAGCGCGTAATTTTTGTCTGGCGCGACCACGACCACGACCACGACCACGGCTGCGGTTGCGCCCGTAATTGCAACATCTGCTGATTACGTTGCTTCTCATATTACCGTTACAAAATGATACGCACGAACCAAGCTCGACTTTGAACGTATGCCCGTGGGTCCTGCCGGTCTGGAGAAAAATTTGCTCATCTATAGGTAGGGAAGCGAGAGATCGAAATGCGATTCGCTGTTTCGAGTTATGCTATGCTGCGCTGCATTTGTCTACGCTCGATGTGCGTTTAGGCAAAGCGTTCGCACGCGCTACGCGCGTGTTTGCCCAACACCCACGGGCACACCGCAGGATAAGCGCATGCGTTCAGAAGCCCGTTACTGCGCATTTCGTCTAGAAAATACGCACAGATACATCGACCGGCTATTCTTCGTGCTCGTTTGTCGAAATCGATATCGCGGCCTGCGTACGTGTATGTACATCGAACGCGGTACTGATTGCGGCAACGTGCAAAATCGAGAACTGCACATGCACCTCCGCAGGACGTATTCGGGCGGACCGACCCGTTTGGATACCTCTTTATATATCGCAGGTACGTTGATCGTCGAGAAAATTTTCTTTAGCTCTCGCAGCAGTCGGGCTTACGCGAGTACAGGCGAGGAACGCAACGAATGATCATCGAAATCCAGCGACGACGGGAGGGATGCTGCGAGCGGACGAGGGAACATACAAAAACGATTTAATTCGGTTAAACGAGCTGGCGCGCAACTCCATTCGGTTAATTTTCCGGACGAGGCGGGCCGAGCCGAGCCGAGCCGGGCCGTCGAAACAAAGGGGAAACGCAGGGGGCAGTTCTCCGTCGAGTGCAGAAGCGTGTTTTGCCGTCGAAATCGGATTCGAAAGCGGCGCCCGTGGAACGTCCCGTGTTGGCGAAAAATTTCCCGAGGCCTGGGGTTCTGCTTGCCTCAAACGAGCTGGCTGTAAACTCGAATATCGAGTTATTCGCCGAGACGCAAGCGCCAGGGATCTATTGCCTGCCACCGTGTTGCAATCGTGACGGAAATGCGAATCGAACGAGGGTATCTGTCCAGAGAAACGCGGGGCGACGTTAGGAAAAGGAAACCGGGCGTTTGACAGACACAGCTTCGTTTCTTTTGATACTATTAATTAAAAGTTTTCGCAAGAAAATCGGTTACTCGACGCTACAGGAAATGCAATCAAAGGCAACGAAACGCCCTGGATGTCTCGCGCCTCGTTAAGCAATTTTTTTCGCAAGTCTTAATGATCCGCTTTTACCGATAAAAAGAGTCCACTTTTCCGTTTCTCGTGTCTCGTTCCTTTTGGTTTGCCGCTTCGCAGGCACGGCTTACAAAAACTTGACCCAATCCTAGCCCTGATATTAACCTCAGCCCGATCGATTTAAGAGTGAATCCGATAAGGAGAAACTTCTGCTTAACGACTCACCGATCCACCACCGGGGATTTTTGTTAAACGTTTGGACACATCGCCGCAAACTCGATATCGAGTTGCCTTTTTCCGTAAAAAAAATCCGCATCAACCGCATCGCGTGCTCTGATACCTGGCCGCGAATAAACGCGCAACGTGCTGGCTGAAAAATTGAATGATCAAGCATCGGTAATGTAATCGCATTCGAAAGCTCTGCAAGCTGGGAACGGAACGAAACACCGCAGGCCGGATCAACGTCTCGCGTGTCACGAAACACCCCTGTCGATATCGCTTCAAGTGGATAAAAGTTGCAACGAAAGGGAGAATCCCGAGCATTTTACAGTACGACGGGGAATTCCGTGAAAGGGATGCGAATCGCGACTCTTGAAGCAAGAAGAAAAGTCATGCGCGAACGATCGCGTCGCTTAGAAATTTCTTAGGGGGGCCGGCTCGTAAAGCGTCGTTCCGGTTACGACTTGGCGTGGTTCGCTGAAAGCCATTTAGATAATAAAATGCAGTTCCACGGTGATAAGACACGGGTCGTTTGTTTACGCGCTCGTTCGCGGACCCTTCCCGCGACACTCACACTTTGGACGCATGGCATATTTTTATTCGCGCTGGGGAAACGACGGCCAGGCATGTTTACAGCGCAGCGGAATCCTTAAATACGTCTAGAAAAGTTGCACGCGACAATGGTGAATTTCAGAGCCATCGCGCGTCAACCATGCACCCTTCGAAGTCGAAACAAAAGTATGCAAACGAATCGATTAGTCTTCCTTCAATTTCTAATTTCTTTCAGTTGCCTCGATTTTTCCGGAGCGCATTAATTTTTCCGAGAGTATCGCGATCGACACGGTGGTCGAACCGCAACGGTGCACTCAAGTGCAACGTGTTTTATCATCAACCACCGATCAAGGCGAAACAATCACTCGTGAACTACATAGTTCTCGCGGAATCGATCGCTTGCATAAGTCTCCCACGAGAGGGTCGTGTCGTTTCGACAATTATCGTCTATAGAGAATCCAAGGGAACTGGGTAGCAAGAAACACAGAATTGCAGGAACAAGGCACGATTAAATCGACCGCGCCTGATCAATCGAACGGCCTGGAACGAGTAATCCCAGACGTGCCGTAGTTCTTTCGTCCCGCGAGAAATCCAGTCTGTCGGTAGAATGAAATTCATTCGTAAATGAACAACTGCAGCGACACCTTTTTCTCTAGCGATCGTTCACCGAAGTGGCCAGCGTTTTCTTTCTCAACTTCTCTCGTAAAGTAAATCCCACTTCGCGAGCACTTTTCCCTTACCGTCGTAGCAACGTTACTTTCGAGCGTCGCTGGGTTTGTCAGAATCGCCGACCGTTCTCAGCTGTGCAGATTCCAGATGGACGATTCGACCGAATAGAACGATGAACAACGTTTCATCACTCGCGCCATAAACGATCTCTCCAACCCAAATATCGAGGCAGCGCCCGAATGAAACGAAATACGGCTTCTAGGTTTAGCGCTTTCCGATACTTATCGCTATCATCGTGGACAGATTAATTGGGACCAATTTGCAACAGCGCGTCTTATAGAAGGAACGAGCTTTCGACGATTTCGTCCAACTATTTTAGTCGGAGATCGTCGAACCGACATTCCAGCCAGAGCGGCAGCGGAGTCGCGTTAACCATTCGACCAGGCTGAACGACGATTGACCCTCGTTTTGTCGGGTTAACACGCGTGTCATTTTTGTTTCTCGTTTCGACCAATAATTGTTCCCGCCTGCGGATGCCGCGCTCGTTTCGCTGGAAATTCGGAATCGCGTGCATTCCGCTTATGGTTTCATTTTTTCCCTGAACGACGGCTATCGACGGATCACGCTTTCGGGCAATAGCGTCGGGTGTGACCCGTTTCCGGTCTCCCTCTCGAGAAGGGAAAGATCGTCGAGCGAACAATTGGAGCGCGATGCAATACCAAGTTTCGCCAGGAAGCAACGAAACAATTCGCGAAACGTCACCGGGAATTTGCGACGAACTTCTCGACGAGTCCTGGAGCGAGTTGCGAACCGACTTTCGACCCGAGAAAAATTGTTTCCCTCTCGAAGCAGTCGCGGTTCACCGCAGATGAATCCAGTTTGTCGATCAGCAAACGTAATTCTCGACGCATCGTTTCCAACGCGTTTCACCATGCTCGGCTACGTTGTCGATACTTTTCAGCGGATGTCGGAAAGAGCTCGGGCTTTTAGAACGGGGAGACAAATTTTAAACACCGAACCCGTAAAATCACATATCAGCTTCGTCGATACTGGCGTAACGAAACGTGCGCAAAAAAGGAAAAGAAGAAAACACGAGCATACAAAAATGCGGTCAACACGCGCGTATGATCGTACTCTTTCTGCGTGTATCCGTACCGATTGTAGACAAATATTGGTCTCGCGAATTTCAAGGGAAGGTAGCTCAGGTTGTATCGATTTTCGACCTTCCATCAACACGAACGTTAAAAAAATATTACGCAAACGAGCAATGCAACGCGGTGACAAAAAACAGTCAGCGTCCACTTCTTGCTCGTGGAAAAGATGCTCGCGGCAACGGGCTCGCGAAGAAGAAACGCCGCCGTCCCAATTCGCAAATTGGATCTGGGAGAATTACGCAAGCCGCGAAGATGTCTGGCCCACTTTGCCCGTTCGTCGATTGCGCTTCTCCCTTGGGATCGTTGCTCGTCGAAAAACTTTCTATACAACTCGAGCCCGTCGGAATCAAAGAACGTTGATAGGCGTCTAGTCGTCTAAAAAATGTTCCTGCGATATAATGCAGCCACTCGCTTTGTACGTTGGAACCGTAGGTCGAACCAGCTTTTCGGCTACCTTCGATCGTCCCAGTGTTAGACACTCGAGAAACGCAGTCGCCTAGGTGCTTATCTTTAATGCGCTGGGAAATCAGGCAGCGTGCTTGTACGAGGTAGTTAACCCGTGTCTTTGAGTACTTAATCTATGCCCTAACGATACCGACGCGTTGCTAAACAAGCCGTGCACCGCAAACTCCTATGATTAACCATTTTTAGAATTCGCGGGACACGGTCGCAGGGTATTTGCGGGTAACGCAATCTTTACCATTTACTCCTTCCTGCGTATTTGGGATGGAGGGCGGCTTATGGATACCGATCGACGACACGCCGAAAAGATCGTAATTAAGTACGCGTCCTTCGTTGATTAAAAGCACTTTAACCCTTGCCACGAAGTTCGCCCAGCGAAGGTGGTTCGCTCAAGCGTCGATGAAAGAAACGGAGGAAGAACATTGCCGATCGAATTTTGGAAATGTATTCCCGTTCGTTCAGGAATTACGTATATAAACCTTAGGGTCGTTCCTGTGTGGCGTGCCAGCAGTCGGCAGAAGGAAGGAAGGCAGGAAGGAAGGAAGGAAGGAAGGAAGGTTCGGACCGAGGGGTGACGAAAAGGGGTGCCGATCAATAACCCGCCGCGTCGCGGCGCTACTGTCGCTGTTCCGATTACTCCTATAGTTACACGTATCTCTCTGTATGCGCACGTACGAATACGTGGCTCGCCTTCGAGACTTTCGTTCGAAGGGGAGCCCCGAAACGGCGACGGAGAGGTACGTTTTTCATCGAAAACGGCCACGCATAGGGGCCGCGTGACGTTCTCTGGGCAAAGCGCAGCGCGAGAATGCAAATGAATTTATCAGCGGTTCCCCAATTCTGTGCGCCCCAATCACTTTAAGGGAAGCCACCTCCGAGTTCTCCAAGCACAGACGAATCGAAACGAGACGAGAACGCGTTTATCGCGCCTGCTCTCGCTCGAATATGCACGAGAGACCACCAGAGATGCGGGCGCTGGAATTTCGTACCACGAGCTCTCGGTGTACGCTGCGAGAAATTGGCTTGGACAATTTTTCATGGTGCATAATTTCTCGACTGGGATGAGCGAAACGAGAAGCGGAAACGGGTCACGAATACCCGACAACCAGTTTCCCGTCCCACAGCGACCGAAGAAATCAAAACTGCCGGGAAAACGGTGGGTTCGCAAGGGTTGCGAGTCGGAAGTAATGTTGCTCGACAGCCAGCAGAATACTCGAGGCTGGAAAATTGCGAAATTGAATTTCGGCTTGCTTGCAAGCCCCCAAAACCATCGACTGATTATTCGCGAGAAAAATAACGCGTCCCCTGGTTCGCTTCGCGCGTCAAGAAACGTATTGCGTACTCCCCGATAAGAGACAACGAAGTAGGCACGGCGCGATAGGTGTTAACTGGGACTGGCCATTAAAAGCAGAACGGATCGAAGCGATTTTTAATTTGCAATGCCGAGCCGAAAAGGAAACGCGAAACTGTATACCCCGGCGAGAAGCGGCGGGGGCGTTCTCTCTACGATTATCCCATTCGATACTGACAGGATTATATCGCACGAAAATCCTTGAGGATTTGCCATAATCCGTGGCGGCTTAAATGTCCTTCCCTAAATTACATAATCAATATCGCCCGATTACGATATTCTTCTTGCGAGGTGCGAAGAACATCAAATAGATATAAATTAATAGATTCAACTTCCATTCGTTCGCTTCCTCTCGTGAAACTCGGAATGGAGTAATTTCGAGGAGAAGAAACGCTGCGCTCCACTTGGCTTTAAAATTGTTGCGAATCATTCGACGTCGCCGAAAAGCGGTAACAAATTCCAGGGTGATTATTTAAATTCTGCGCGGAGAGCGAAACGCCACTTCGCCGCGTAATAAATAGCGTCCGCGAACTCTCGACGATGCGATTAATTATTTGTACGTGTTAATATTCGCGTGACCGGCCATTCATCTACCGCGGACCAGACATGGCATAAACTCCTGTAGCAACTCGAAAGCACATCTCGTTCGTCCACCCTCTAATTGAACAACAACAGCAGTGCCCTCGATTGGCCGACGAATCGCCCACAAAGCAGGACGCATAGTTCGCGAGACAAGTTATTCTCAGCATTACCGAACGATACGCATCGCCAAACGCATTTATGTACAACTCATCCGCACAGGCGGTCTTTCCTCTCGGAACACAGAACGTTCGCCCTCGCGAAGAAAGTAATGAAGTGCGTCGGCAAATTGCATATTAATCTGGTAATATTTTCAGGGGTGTATTCGACGTTTATAGCATTTGACACGGTATTAATTGACGCCGGCTAATCGTGAGCATGGGGGAAATCTATGAGACGAATTTTCGAGCGAAATAAGGCTAGTACTTGATAGCGGACGTTAAAGTAAGACCGCGTGGAAAGTGACGTTCACATGCCGGTCGGTGGGGGTGCAGGACGCTCTAAATCGTTGCAAACCGTTTACAAGGGGGTTATACGATCCAGGGCAACGACAGCAGGTTAAATGGTGAGGAGAAACGAGCTGGCAGCGACTGGGAAGCGTGCAAATGAATATATACATACATTGCTTTCGTGATACGAAACGTGCTCGTGCCTCGTAGGTAGTGATATAAATTTCGACGGCCAGACCGACGAGGAGCGTTCGCGAGGACCGTTCCCGGCGGCTCTCCGACACTATTTCATTTTGTCGTCGGCCGAACCGCGGTCCCCTAGTCTCGAATTAGAGTTAATTAAAATACGAGCCGCGAGTTGTTAACGCCACCAATAAAATCCCTTCTTCCGCGTGGACTCGCGTGTAACTCTCTGTGTGCTGTGCAGCCTCGGAAATCGTCGTTAGGTGAAAGGAGAATATTCGTGGTATCGCCGATCGCACGTTTCCACAGCTAAGAGGATTAATTCTGTTGGCATTCGGATATCGTCCGGTAGGGAAAATCGTGCAGCGGTCTTAGGCATTTCTAGTGCGCCCGTTCTAGCAGACGAGGTCGAGACTCGAGCAATAGAGCTCGGACACCGTCGACGCGACTTTTCTGCTCGAAAAGTCGTCAGGCATTCGTGGTATGTATTCGAAAAAAACTGGCCGCCGCGGCGGGCAAGAGATTGCGTGCCAGAGATTCTGGGAGATTCCTGGCATCGAAGGTCAGCTGTGCAGCTGAAGCGTACAACGTCCCGATGCATTTAAATTTTCGCGAATTCGAGACACGTGTTCCTGTACGCGCGGTGGTGCTCGGTGGTTGCCGTTTCGTCGTCGAAAGAACGTCAATTATCTCGGCAAGTATTTCAATTTTCACCACGGTAGAGTTGGCGATGCGCGGCAAGCCCGTCAGGAACTGGCGAAACTTTTACGGGCCGTCGATGTTTGTCCGATCGTCTTTCCTATTGCGCGTATTATACATTCCGCTCGCACCTGGTAAATCTCTTTGAGAAGCGTTGTGGAAATTGGAGAAATCTCGAGATGCTCGACGCTGGCAGTGGCAAGTTTCTCAGTTCGATGGAAAACTTGGAAATCGACGTGCAGCCGAGCCCAGAGCCCTCGGCTACGGATATCGGGCAAACTTCTTCCCTCGGAATTTTCAAAAGCTCTGCGCGCGAGCGCGAGAGCCGCCCCGGGGACCCCGTAAATTTTCCAACTTCGCACCGAGAATCGAATATAACCGAATAACCCGGTCACGGCGTTTGATCTCGAGAAATTCCAGGATAATTCCCCGGGCGATACCTACCTGGCTCCTGTTCTATCTCTGGAAATCTCAACGAGTTCCGATGTTCTATAGCTCCTTTCTCATCGAATCTTGGCGCTACTGCTATGAAAATCCCCCCGTGAAATCGATTTTCCTCGCTGCCATGTTTGAACCGACTGCGTCGCCGATGCTACAATTTTCTGTACGTTGCTCGCGTATCGATCCGTGGCTTTCTTAATTATTACCGTGATGGTTGATCTCCAACCTCGCGAAAAGCGAATTCTGCCACTGTCGCAAGGATTACCGATAACGCATAGTCATATACCGAGACTACCGGTGGAAGAGCTCAAGTATTCCGCAACCAATTACGAAAAACCGACGCGAGAAGAGGCAGAAAAAATGGATTGAATCGCGCGGAACCGAGAGCGCATCTCGTTTGTCAACGTTTGGCACCGTGCCAGATCGCCTCAACATCTTCGGCACCGTCGACTCGTCCCTGTTCGCCGCATTTTTTACGACAATTGGCCCTGCTCCGGCAAGACCGATGTTTGCCAATAAAGTAATTTATATTTTCTCCTGCCGCCTCGTGAAATTGAAAAAAGACTTGAATTTCCCACGAGCCCAACTGAATCCGTGTTCCCGTATTCGCGACGAACGACCGGGTCCAATTATTTCCGTGCAGCCTCAAATTCTGAAGATCGTATCGGGCAAGTCCCTTCTTCGATAAACTTTGCTGCGAAGCATTTGCATTTTTGTGGTCGGAAAGCGTTAGCATTGGTTCGATACTTGCGGTTAGATTGGACGGGAATTAATGCGACATGGTTCGTGCGACGAATAATTTTACTTTCCACAACTCGTTCCACTCGTCGGTCGCAATTTTTCGCTCGTAAATTTGCGAACAAATGCGCAGGTAGTGTCCCGTTCAAAGAGAGCATGTCGGCGCATCAAGTTAATCCAGTGAGACAAAAGACGAGCATCGTCCCGAAAACCCAGCGCTGTGCGCGCGATACATTCAAATAAATGAGTAATACCCCCTTTACAGTTTGCACCACACCGGTAGCGGTGGCAGCGCCGGCTTTTGTTGCAGGTGTCAGCCAGAGATAAAAATACCATGCTAGAAAAGATTTTAAATACACCTAGACGCGAGCGAAGCATCAACGAGCCCCGCTTCCCAATTAATTGCAGAAACTGATTCGAGTTTTCTATCGTAAATGACAATCTTCCTTTTCCGAAAAGTTCCGTTGGGCCAACTTTTTTCCAGCGAAATTTCTACCTTTGGCCGTGTAAGGGTTCTCCAGAGTTTACATGTTCCTCCCTTCCCCTTTGTATGCTCCTCCTCGGGGCACACTTCGAATCCCGGTTAATTAGAGGAAAGTTGGCCATTTTCGCGCGAGCAATTTAATCGGTCGTTGCAGTAAAATCCGTCGCGAACACATTTGCAAAATCGTTGGAAACTGGAGGAATTTTCGTGTCACGCGGCGCTAAAAGTATTCTCCGGAAAAGAGGAAGCATCTCTCAAAGACAATCTCTTAGTCGTTTCTTTGTTTCGGAGCGCGTCGCACGGTTTTCAATTTCCCTTCTCGCAACAGTCGGTGCTTTTCTTTTCATCCACACCGAATACGTCCTCTCTTCCCACCTCTTTGCAGTGCATACTTGCCAACGATGCCACGACTTTTCTCTCGAATTGCATTGCAAGTCCGGAGACCTTGGAGAATCGTGACGAAGTAAATCGGGCTGCATCAAGAGAAATCTCACCTCCCCTTGCCCGCCCCTTCTCGACCCTTGCTTCCTTTTCCACCACCCGTTCGATGCTCTCTGTTCTCTTTATTCCGCGAAGTAGAGTGCCGAGTAACTGTTACCCGACGTCTCGTCCGCAGTCGGGAAAACGTTTTCTCGGCCGATACGATATCTGCGTTACCAAGCGAACTGCTGCGACAAAAAAGGGCGCTTTCACCCTTTCGCAAATTTCAACCCAGTCACCTCTTCTCGATGGTCGTGTTCGGGCGACTGAAACACTTTTTAGGAGAGTGAGCCGGTCGGGTTGCCGATAATTTGCAGGGCCGTCTCTTCGATAGCTCGCTGCGCCGCGGTCGGAAAGACTTTCCTTTCCGAAGGGCAAATTACGAGGGGCGCAGCGCAACGCGGGGTGCTCGCAAACAGCGAGGAAAGTCCCACGACAAGCGTGCAAGCGCGACGATTTTGTCCGCGAAAAAAATCATTGTCGCGGACGCGGCTGTGGAAATCGAAATTATTCGAAATCCTATCAGAAGGAAGACGCTCTCGAACGGAACGGGGAAAGGAGGGGAAATTCCGCGAGCCGACGAGAGGCATCGGCGAACGGGGGTGGGGTTTCGGGTGCACGGGCAACGCAAATGCCGTTGAAAGGAAAAAGGTTTCGCGAGCTGCTCTTTGAAATAAAGTAAATGTTTCGTGCCGGCAGACGAAGAAGGCAGCTTTCAAGGAAACCCCGCCAGACTCCCCAGGGCTTCCTCTTCGGGGGACAAAATTATCTTTACGAAAACGAGGCTACCGCTCGTGCTTTCTAATCTCTCCGCTTGTCCTCTCGCTCGATTTCCCCGTCGAGCACGGCTTCCACGAGCAGAGTTTTCTCGGTCCCGATAATTAAAGCCGTGGTCGCGTTGCGCCGAGTCGTTCGCCGGATCGATGAAATCGTTGCGAGCGTAACGAGCGGTGTACGCGTCGTGCGCTCGCCGATTGTTCGCCGAGAGAAATTTACAACTGGCATCGACAAATTAGTACAAAATTCGATTACCCCGATACGCCGCGGCGGAGTCCCTGCATCAATATTTATTTGTCTGGACGCGAACACGCTTTTCGATCTGGCAAACCTCGATCGCGATGGTCGCCGGTGTCGGCGTCCACGGCATCTACAATTCGGCTGAATAATCGACGATAGATATACGAATCATCCTCCCCCGCTTGGATTATCTTCATTACTACGCCGGCACTGGAATTTAACGGCTCGTTATTTGCAACTGGATTATCGAGGCACTCGTATCGTTTTCACCGAGATACGAGCGCATAAAAAAGGAGGGCGCCGACGTGCCCCGGTTGATCATTTCGAAATACTCTAGGTATACACAATCCATAGATAATTTAGCGAGCGACCAGCGTTTTCCACGCCGCCACTGCCATGGGCCGTCTCCGGGAACGTCCAGATACTCCCAGATACCCATCCAGATGGCGAGATGCGACGCAGTTGGGAGAACAAATCGTTAAATGCCTACGGAATGCTCGATAGAAATTGCGGGACGGTGCTGACCGTTTCCTTGGGCATTGCCGCTTGCTTCGTTCGAAGGAAAGGTTTCTTTGGCGCGGATACGATGCAAAAGGGAGAGCAAAAAACGACTTGCAAGAATTCTCGGTGAAAAGGTTTGCATTACAGGCAGAGAAAAAGCGGTTTCTGCCGGCCGCTATTCGCCGATTGCGGGACGGCGTACATGGCCATTCGTTGGATTACTTTCCCCGACGTAAAAACATCAATTTCCCGAAGCCACGCTAATGCGCTTGGAAGCAAATAAAGGAGCAACACTCATGAATCTTCGCTACCTCGATCGATTCCCCGTAGCCCTGCTCGCCATACACCGCCGCGCTTCTTTGCATCGCTGTTTCTTCCACTGACCCGCACCTATGAATCCAATGCATTGCTTTCACCGCACACGAGCGCACTGGCGATGCACCTCTCGGTTAAAAGGCCAAACGAAAATCACGTCTGTCGTACATATTGGATGCAAATAATTTTTCTTGAAAAAATAATGCTCGCGCCGGGAGCGTCTCGCGTAGCCACGCTGGAATTCAATTAGAAATCATGCAGCCGGTTCTCGAGGGCGGTGCTTCGAATTATGTAGACCGAAAGAAAGGGCAAAAACGCGATTCACGATACGTCTGGCAGGAGCGAAGATTTTCCGACGAGAAAGCGTTGCGTTTCAACGCGCAAAAAGCTGCGACTGGTGTCGAGCTTTGGGCGAGATGCGAGAGGTGTACGGGTATTCGTTAAATTAGGTTCCATTGGCACAAACGCGTTGATTCTCCCGGTTCCATTAATGCCGCGGGACAGAGCAAAATGGAGAAGGCAAAGCCGGGAGCGGTAAAACCTCGCTGGAGCACGGTTGGCCTCGACGCCGCGCCGGTAAAAATTTCTTTTTCCGTCCTTTTTCCGACGACCACCGACGAGATGCAAAGTGCATCTCGCTCTTTCCCCGTGAACCCACCCTCCGTCAGCCCTCCTCTTACTTCTACGTCCCCTGTTTCTCCGCGTCTCGTTCGTTTCCAGCGCACACCGACTGCGCTGTTTTTTCTGTCACGCAGGCGACTTGATAAATGACCCGAGAAAACAAAATGAGAAAGATTAAGGAAAGCGTCGGATGGGGGAGGCGGGGAGAGATTCGGCCAGGGGAGCGTAAATTTCCCGGAGCGTCGACTGAAAAAACTGGGGCAAGATCATCCGTCGCGTAATAACGCGCGTTATTGGCCGGGGAAATTATTTTTGCTCAGCCTCGAAGCAGCGACGGAAAATCTATACCAACGTTCTACTCCTGCTACTTAGCTGCGAGAGCCTGTGCATCCGGATCGGAGCGCACTGACGATTCGAAGGTTCTGCTACTTTCGCGGATCCATGAAAAATATTGTATAAATTTATTCGCGATGGCAACACGCAAAAGTGCTCGCGAAAAAAGGGTAAATACCTGGCGAAATCACGGCTGCGGTCGCGCAGCCCGTCGGCATTACGAATGCCAAGGAGACGATAAAAACTGTAAACGCCTTGGCCTCAACTTTTTATACGGAGATTAAGCTTCTTCCGTTGCTGTACGATTGCGTCACTTTCTTCTGCTCGCCATCTATGTAAATCGCCAGACAAATTCGAGGAGAAACGTCATGCCTGCCTTCCGTGGGGGAATGGAGGGCGAGACACAAATTGGTGCGCGTAGAGACCAGTAATTTGGATATTAGGCTTACAATTAGAGAAATGGGGCCCTATTCGCGAGCCGAGTAGCTCGATTGATGAAAGCAATCGTCCAGCGAATGAGAGATCCAGCTGGAAATCCCCAAGCTGAGAAACCTAGTAACCCATTCTTCTTCTTCTTCCTGTGGGGGAATTCGCGTTCGTCGTCCCCCCGGAAACAATTTCGAGGAATTAGATTGACGAGCAACGAAGGTTGTAGACGAAAAGAAGAAGCTCGAGGAATAAACGTGGAGAGGAAACGATGCGAGCCAACCGAGTTCTCTTCGTCAACGGACGGATATATGTACATACGTACACGGATGTGTACACGGATGGATATCATAGTTGGACCGCCGGAACGCGCGAGCAAGATAGAGGAAAGGAAGAAGAAACTGGGTAACCGAAAGATTCTAAAGCGCGAATTCCGGATACGCGTCGAAAATGTAACTAGCGGCGATGCAGCCCAGTTTCGCGTAACCAGCAGCTCTTGGCTGCAGGCAGGTGAAAAGAAAAGCTTCCTCGAAAGGGACGCGGCCTATTTTAGTCCCGTGACATTTCTCAACGGCTCTTAAGAATTTTTTTTCTCGCAACCGCAACGAGCCCATGGTAATTAAGGCCTCGAAAGAGCGCAGCGAATACACGGCCAGGAAACAATGTTCGCCCCCCGCTTCCGGTCGCGAGTTTTTCAACCACCCTAGACTCGAGTCCGGCACTTGCCATCCGATCGCGTTCAAGATATCTCTCGCTCTCTTTCTTCCTCTCCAAATATTCGAGGTTCACCGAGGTTCACCGCGCGCTCAAAGTTGTCCGCTATAAAACTTGGTCCCGCTTTTCGAGTTTCGCAAAATAGCGTACTCTTGGGCTCGATATTCTCCCCCTCGGACACAAAGAACGCCGTTTTCAGAGGCAGTAAGCGTGGGAATAGAAGTGGTCTCCGCCCGTTAGATTTTCGCCAGCGCATCACCTATCGTAGGTAGCTATAATCGTTCGTTGACGACGTGAGAAAAACTCTGACCAAGTTTGCCGCAGTTCTATTCGATTTTCTCTTGTCACGGTTACACGGCCGAGCTTGTTGCAAACTCGTTTCGGAGGAGGTTGAACATCGAGGGTAAGTAGTCGCCACTTGGCAACGACACTGGATTAAAATTTTCTCGGCGTGCGACGGTCGGTCTACCATTTGCTACGCGATAACGAAAATAGGTGCATACGTCTTAATCGATTTTCGCGTACCGCTTTTCGACCCAAGAAAATTTCGCCGGAATTGGCGTATTATGGATTACTGGCAATTATTGTCGACGAGTCTGTGGAGGGTCAGGTGTGCTCTCGTGGCTTTCATACCTGCGACACAGGTTTGTTGGTAGATTCGCGCAGGGTATGTTATACGTGGCTGGCGACGCGAGGCGACTATGTATCGATGCTTCTTCAGGCGTTAGTATGTACGTCGAAGTACATACGCGACACGCTAGAAGCGTATCGAAGTTTCGCCGTGGATAATATCAGGGCCGATGAAGGAGCACGGGCGTGCTTTCCCTAGAGATGTCCTCCGCCGGCTGGAGAACGCTTCCCGAATACAAAGAGAGCGGCCGCGTACGTCTAGACCAATCATCCCCTTCCCGTCTCGTGCGGATTACGAAAGGTACTTTCTTCGCGAGCGACGTTGCCCGCTCGATGTTCGACAGATCAAGAATTGTCGGATCTATACTAAGAAAGCGAAAAAATTGCATAAAGCTAGCACGCGAACTAACAATCAGACGTCACGAGGGTAAAGCCAAGCAATCGGTTGAACAGGGTCGATTTATCGGACGACGCTATTATCCCTCGCCGCTTTCTCAAACGCCCACTTCTAAATGCGCGGCTATTAATAACGTTACGATTAATAGCTGGACCGCGTTTCATTTGCAACTATGAAGTGACACTTTTTAATCGAGCTGCAGTTGCTCGTTAGCACCTTCAACGGAATAATTGTAATTGCTAAATTACCTTCCGCGTAACGGTGTGCGGGATTTGCTGCGTCGCTGCTGTCGATCGAGGGCGAGCTTAATGGTTTCGCGAAAGGAAGGCGATGTAAACCAGGTCTTGACGCGTCTCACTGGGAGCCACCGCGCTGTACAGGCTGAACTTATTTTCTAGAAAGCCGTTGCACCGTTTCGGTCGTTCACGGTTTGCGAAATACGTGCACCGTGAAACCATCCGAAAGAAGAGCACCGCTCCGATATTCGCGGCAATTGTGAATTCGTTTTTCGCGTGCACTCAGGAGACGGTGCCGTGCAGCCAGTCTGTCGCGAATCTGTCGCTAAAAGCCGAAGCCCCGTGGATCGTGATCTTCGTTTGCAGGCAACCGGTCATGCGATTTCTTCGATAATTTTCCGCGAGCATGCAACAACGGCGGCGACTTCGCGATGGCGCGACGGCAATTTTTCCTCACCTTGATTACGGACAGCTCGCGACGGCGCCATCGCCGAACTTTAAGGCCGACCGTGGAAATTGCCGCAAAGTTTCGACAGGTGTCTCAATAGGAGGGAAATGCAAAGGTATTACGCGTCTACTCTGGGCGAAGAATCACCAAGCAGAACGGTGGCGTGCGTTCGTGCCTGCCCACCATTGACACCGTTTCCTTCTTTCTCCGTTAATCGCTCGTCCACAGTCACGAGAGCGTCCAACTTTTTGGCATCGGCGAACGAAGATTACTTTTTCCCAGCTGTATACGGCAACACGCGGCGAAATTAATTACGACAAAGTCCGGACCGAGATCGACGAGGCTCCCGTAGACGAGAGATCGGCGGATCGATTCTCGCCCTGGGCGTAATTCCGTTTTAATCAAGCGGATTCCTCGAGCCAAGGGAAAGAGGTTTAACGCGACGCGACTCCACCGACTCGTCGATCTCGAATATGTACCGACGTGGATGGCTTTGCGAAAACCGAACCAACTCACTCCTATACTGTGATCGGTGTTGCCGAAAAGTTGAACGATCGGCCAAGAGCGAATGCGAGAGTACGTCGAGCAAAATTGGAGAACGCGGGCGAAAACAACCGGATCTGGAACAACGATCGCCTGCGCCAGCCTCCACTTTGCGACGCGAGTCATGTCCGTGACACGTTAGCGATTTATCCTCGGCCACGTACGGTCGATAACAATTTGCGAAGGTGGCAAGGCCGCGAGCCCGTCCTCGCTAACTACATTTCGCGTCTCGCAGCAACCGCGAACTGGCCCAAAGAGAGACATTTGTCTCCCCGCTCTCATCTTTAGGCGTACCACGCGTGAAAATTCGCGCGGAATTAGCGCCAAGTTCCAACAGCCTGGGGAAAACTCGATTAACGGGCGACTGTGTGCTGGTAATTGACGGAAAGTGCCACGACTCGGCTAGAAGTTACATGGAATTCCGCAAACAAGAGAAACGACGCGCAGGCCGGGAAAGTTTGCGGAGCTCCGCGTTCCGAAAACATTCGGATAGGGAAGAAAAAAAATCATTTGCAAATTTCATTCGATTACTTTCCACGTTCGTGCTTTTCGTCTCTGCTCGGTCAGCGTTTTCATTTCCCTCGAACGTTTCCTCCGTTGGTCCGGCGAGGCTGCTCTCCGGTCGTTCCGAGTGACCGTATCGGACCGAACAAAGTCCCCTCCGCCGTGGCTTTTTTAAGGGAGACGCAGCAGTAGCGAGCTGCGCGGAGAATTAATATTCATGTAATCAGGCAGAGACCGTGGCTAATTGCCTTATTCTTTGACATTAGTTCTGCGTGGTTTTATTACGCGTCTGAAAGTGAATTCGGTAAAGCGAATGTACGCGCTGCCCATGTCGGTTCTTGCTGCCAGTATTTTTGATCAAAGAGTGATAATTGGAAAGGTTTTACTTTTTCGCAAATCCATCGGCGAGAGGAACAGATAGAAAGAGAGAAAGAGAGAGAGAGGGAGAGAGTGAGGGAGAAGGAACGCGAGCCTTTACCGTTTGAACATTTTAACTGATGAATCCCCTTGCGATGTTGCGGATGAAAATAGTTGGCCCAGATTCAGCTGCAACCGCTCGACGGTAGATTATTAACTTTTCTCTCGACGCAGAAAGGATTCTGCTCTCTGTCTGCATCCACCCCCAACCAGACGTCTGCTTACCCTTTTTTTGCCCCTGCCGTTTCATCTATCGGCCTGTCCCTTTCCGCGATGTCTATTTGATTTCGCGAAATGGAAAAATTGTAGCCGCGCGTAGAAAGAGTTGGCGGACGATACGCGCGCTCCATCCGTTCGTCTTCTATCCCAAATTTGTCTCACCGGTCCTCTAACATTTTCGCAAGACGCATACATCCGTCGACAAAAGATCCTCCGCAAAAGATCAATCCCCTCAACTTCGACGATTTGTCGCGGGAACGATCGGAACCCGAGCAAATTATTTACGAGTGGTTTCAGAATTCAAAGGTCTCGGCAGGATGTTCTAGCCTGGGGTATAAATTCGGTCGATTAAAAGTTACATTGTTGAAGCCGTTGCATTGTTTAACCCAGTTGTCGGGATCGAACTATTAATCGCGACTAATTAAGAAATACCGTTACCCTCGGCTAGAGTGTCTAACCGATCTACGACCACGAGGTTAATCGGAGCCTTGTAAACAGTCGCGCGTCAGCTTATAATTACGATTATTCACAGCCGTTCCCGACAAAAGGCAACGGTAGCTGGAGCATGGCGCACAAACGTTAACGAGTTCTGGTTACCGTACCGCTTCTCGCAATATCGGTGGGGACTTTCGTAAACTATGCGAAATCCGGTCTAGGACACGATTAGCACCGGGGTAAATGGCACTTACGACGACTACAAAATAAATTTTGTTTCGCGGTTAATGCACCCCGATACGCGGCGAAATTTTAGTTACTTTTGCCTCGATGCGGCGTAACGGCGAAACCCAAATATTCTGTCAATGTATTTCCGGTATCACAGAGATGCGTGGATCGATGGTCAAATGGGAATTAATTAATTATCCTCTTCGATTCAAGGAGTCCGTTCTATACGAATTGTTATCCTCCTCTTTTTTATTCCATTCGAATGAGAACGAGGGTTCAATGGAGAGAAACGAATTACCGAAACTGCGGGTCTCTCACGGAAAATCCGGGCAATCGACGTTCCGATGTAATTCCGCGATACTAGTGTACGCGGCAGAGAATTGTGGGTGGGTCAAATTCGATAAATAATTGGCCGAATCAACCATTGATATATTTGTGCCTTTAATACAAGCCTCGAGTACGCGCCGCTGTATTTCATCCATTATCCGGTCTTCCTGTTCTGGTTATAGTTAATGCCGACATAGATATCACACTTCCGGGTATCGCGACGCGCGCATCTCCTTTTCTCAACGTTCGGTTCGCAAAGAGGTCTATGCACATACATACTTCGTTTCGGTGATAACGACATTATCGCAAAACCAGGGGGCGACGATCTCGAACGTCGCAGCTCTGCGGCCTCGTTGCCTTGGATGGATGTGCATTTAGTTTCTAGCCAACAGCGGAATACATAGTCCTTGCGGGATCTAGGTCGAGAGTTCAACTTTAAAAACTCTCGTTGATTGTGGAATACCAGTATCGATGGGTGTGGACCACTCGACGTCGAAGAAAATCGATAATCGCCAGGCACTAATATGAACATTTTAGATATTAATAGCGGAAGTATGATTCGAGTCCACAACCCTCTAAATTACACAAAGCACGTGCAACACGGTAAGTTACGTGTTAGTAGTGCCAGGTTCCGGTTATACTGCCAGAATGCAAACGCAGGGGCTAATAGTTTCACGTTACTCGCTAATAGTCTCCGAAATCAATGCGCTTCGTGACCCCGCACATGGCGCTAGTAACCATAGACGGCAGTAATTTGATGGTGGTGTTTTATCGGAACAATTCCACGCGCGCCTATACACCTTGAAACGGTCGGCAACAGAAGACCAGAGTATGTGCGTAAAGTAATTTACACCTGACATTGATGATGAAAGCGCAAAACTAACTCTCGCTGCTACACACCGTAGGAACTTTTATTGTCACCCTTGCGGATAGTCACCGGTTGTACAAATTTCTTGAAATAGTATCTTCCACCAGGGAATATCCGGTAGAACGACGCTCGCCTGCGAAGATGGGTTTCTATGAGGGCAATGATGAACCGTGGGCACAAAATTCCGTTCGAAATTAGCATATTTATCGCGATATTATTCGCGAGAAGCTATTGCCGACCCTGGCTGACAGAACAATCGGCGAACAGAAGCTTCAACCACAGCAAAGTGTGGCGATGTTCGTCGGTGTCCGATCGGCCAAAATCGTTCTCCCGTTATTAATTCGATCGCCACGCCATTTCGATCAACCACAGAGAAGCTGACGCGAATGAGAGAGAGGGAGAGAGAGAGTAAAATAGTAAAATGCAGGTGACGAATAATTTTCTTCCCGTTCGTCGCCAAAGCCACGAGCAATGGTCACGCGTGCGCCCGTTCGAATACTGTATTCGGGGCTGCGATAAAGATACAGGCCCGCGGAAAGATACGCGAGCCTGGAAGATTGTGCTAGAAGGTGCGCGACAATCTTCGCGTTTCAGGAAACAAAGGAGAGCGAGAAAGCGAATCGAAACGTAGCCCGTATTTAGGCCCAGTCGAGCGCCCCTTTTGGCTCGCGTTTAAAAGGCCCCAGGGGGTGAGAGGCTGTCCACAGGAGGTCGCGACCTCGTTTCCGCGCCGTTTCCGTTCGGCGCAACGCGGTTGGCTGGCGCGGCATATGGTGGACTACTTTGACCCAAATGGTAAAGCGTGCTTCTTATCTACGCCTGTTTCTGACACGGAAGAGAGACATACGAGCGGATGGAGACGCCAGGCCTGTACCGGTGCAGAAAAACAAGAGCTGCGAAGAAAAGAAGCGGGATAGGGCGACAGCGACGAGGTTAGAAACGATGGTTGAAGCACGAGCACAGAAACGGAAAGGGTCGCGACAGGGAGGGCAGAGAAGTGCAGGGAAGGGCAGAGAAGTGCAGGGAAGGGCTGGAAAGGAAAAGAATACGGAGGAGAGGTGGAGAAGAAGGAACGAAAAGGGGCGATGGTTTAGGAGCCGTGGCAGGGAACGAGTCGGAGCTCGTATTACCACGATGCAACTCGATCGCGCGTTTGCTTCCTTCCTTTTGAACGTATGTCGACGTACATGTACATATGTATACCGCAACGATGTTCGCTATTGAAACGCGGAACGCCGGATCGTCTTCCGCACCGTCAAGTGGAAACAGAAAGCGACGCGAAGAGAAGAAAAGGTGAAGCGACCTGTCTGGCTCCGGGCGTCGAGCAGATAGGACGGATCGCGTCGGCTTGCATCAGAGTTAACTCTCGAATGCCGTAATTGTATTGATTCGTAACCACGCGATGCATGTCCCGCGACATACCGCTTGGCCCAGCGCGACGCCGCGTGCATTCAGAATCGTATACGCGATCGGTGAACCGAAAGCGCGTCATCGAACGCGTCGTTACATAACGCCCCCTTTGTATACAAGGCACGCGCAATTAGCGGGTCGAACGGCGCAATGATTTTTTTATCAATTTCCTTTTCCCTCCGACGGTGATTGAGAGACCTTCCATTTCGGAGCAACCTCTTTACCGCGTCAGCGTCGATGTCAACAGACTTTTTGCGTGGAACTTCGCGACAATGAACTCGAGTTCCAAAGAGATTTCGTACAATTTCAAATCATCTGCGAGCTACCCCTGGAATTGCAACCTCGAGCATAGTGCAGCTTAAACCGTAAACACACTTGCAGGAACTCTGGCACGAAGGTGGCCCGATCGTTAACCAGTTTATCGCGTCCATCGACCAGCGACAAAGATGCGTCAGCCTCGACGTTCAGAAACATGCGGGCGGATAATGGTCGAGGCACTCGAGATTATGAACCACGGCGCCTTCCGTCCAAATTATGTACATATTCTCGGAACGTCCTGAGCACCAACTGGAATTTCCATGGGAACAACCAATCGAGGTCCTCGGAAAATCGCCCCTACGCAGCGGACACAGTATTCAGAAATTGCGAAACATTTCGAAGAGGACGCCCCATCCGAACTTATTCGTTATCGCTTATTTCTTTGCAACGTTCCCCAAGTACAAGCTAGGCGATCGAATGCTGCCGTTAGCTTTCGTTTTATTACACGGCGGCGCGGCGTCAAGCCCGATACGATTTATCGTTGATACCCATTAACGAGCTTCCAATAAACGAAGGAAATTCGCGTCAGCGCTGAAAACGTTTGGTAATCTAGGATCTCCGCCCATCCATCCGTCGCCCGTAGTCCCTTTTTTTCTTTCGCAAAACTGTCTGCTTCGTTGAATAAACGTCGTGTCCATTCTGCGAATTTAGCGTTCGCTCTGTTTCCATAGCTAAAATATTTCCGACATTTGCTACGGGATTGCACATTGCGGAAGATCGGCAAGAAAAATTACGCGGCTCGGACGCCAGTTGGAGCAACCGTAATCGCATGGACGGAAGGAAAGCGTTTCTGTTGCCGCGTTCATCAACGCGTTCTAGTTCGCTGTCCCGACAGCGAACATTTTCTGCAAACTCCTGGGAAACTTTCGAATCACTGTGTAGATCGTGACGAGGCAGAATGCTCGGAGGAACGAGAATAGCGTGGGTGATGGTGGTAGTCGCCGTCGACGTCGGTGAATAAGTATGACAGTGAACTTTATTATGCGCGTCGAAGCCCGAGCAGGGCTGTCACGCGACTTGGGATAGCGGCGGTAGCGACACGCGAGCCTATTTCAATGGTAATAAGCCGGCGACCAATCATTGAGTATGCTAAATATATATGCATACATATATGCACGACGACAGGGAGCTGCGCCTCGTTCTCTCCGCCACCCTCTCGTTCGCTCCTGCAATAGAGACGTGCCAATCAATTAGCGACGCAACTTGAGTCTCGATGCTTGCAGCGGAAACACCCGGGGACGATGGGCTCCGAAGAGGACCGGTGGGATCGACGCTAACCACGGTTGCATTCTAAACAGCTGGCGATGTCTCCGCGGTCTCCGCAGAATTGCGCTACAGCTCTAGGCTACGTTCCTGAAATCTTGAAGCGAAACGTCAAAGAGATTTTGACGCGCTTGTTCCCCGCCAGCGGAGTAGACATTTGGTTTCGACCGTAAAACTTTCGTCCTGCCAAGTCGTCCGATTTTCGATTGCGGTTTCCGCGTATATGTATAAGAACAATTCCTTGCCGCAGGGCGATGCGCGCAAAGAGGGTCGCCGTTTGACAATAAGGGCCGTTAGTAACGCTCACGTCCCAATGTAATCGGCTCTCTGCAGCCAACTTCGCCGACGATAGGGAGGGAGATCTTGATAATTAGCACCCAGCTATCCGCTACCGAGCTCGCTTCCTCCCTCGACCTTCCTTTCGCCGTTTCTATCCTTGCGAGACGGCCGAAATGAACCGAGACCCACATACAAGACAAGTTTGCAAGCTCGTCTAAAGCGGAGCTCGGGCTCGGGGGGAGACCGTAAAACGAGGAGGATGCCGGGCTACGGAAGTGTCGCTAATTAGGCCAAGATTTTAAGCTGACGAATCTTTATGGGGTCGAAGCGCTCCGCTCCTTCGAGTTTCACCCGTCTGTTTACAGATAACGCCCTTGTTATCTGAAATGAAGCTCTAACGAGTAGGAAGGGACGAGAATTGTCTCGGAAGTCTCGACGCATTCGTCGGGTTTCAACGGAGCCCGTCTTCTTAACGGTCTGCCGAAGAGATAAAATTGGAGCGATCCTCTATGCCGTTAAAGGGAAATCGCAAACGCGTGTAATCGATATCGCCCAAAATATGTACATCCAAATGCATCGAGACGCTCGAGCGTTAATCTATCGGTGAATAGCCGCCTTCTTGACAGCAAGTAACAGTCGTGAATGATGCTAATGTTGGATAACCGACTCGAGTTTCGGAACTTTGCTCCGATCTACCTGGCTAATTTCTAGAAGGCAGCGTCTGCATCGAGCTGTACATTCGCGTAAATCTGACATAGCATCCGAGTTTCCGCTCCATAATGAAGCCGTGTTTGCAATTCTAAAGAATAGTCTGCGCTCTAGCTTCGGCTATAATGGCCTGCTTACGAGATTTTCGTTAACGGCCGCGATAAGCTCGCTCTCGCTTTGCAATTTTTTATCGCACCGCTTATCCAGCCGCTCGGTTCGCATTTCTCTCGAAAATCGGGTTCCTCGATAACCGTATACGTGCTGCATTTTGATCTGACGTGACTCGCGTTTACGTACGCTCAGAGAGAAGATCATAAATGAATTCCCATCCACGATAAATCACGGAATTCTTAAACGGCTGTTCTTAAACGCAGGCCCGATTACGAGTTCGAGATAGGCCGAAAGCAGCGAAGAGTTACTGCGACGAAGTATGCAATAATATCATGGTGCAAGCGCAGAAAGAAAATGGGCGGGCGCAGAGGCAGCGACGGCGAAACCGACGACCCAAAAAGGGAAAAGACAGAATTAATTTTATTAAACTCTACCCACGATCCATTGCAGGAGGGTGCAAGTCGCGTCTGTGCCAGGAGGTAATAAACGCTGCTTTCATCCGCGAGAATGTTGGAAGTTATTGTCCCTCTCGTGTTCCATTTCTCCTTCCCACTTCCGTTACACCTTGTCCCCCCCAATCCTTTCTTCACCTTGATCTCGTCTCGGATGCTTCTCGCCTCGGTGTACACGGGATTCGCAAAAATGAGTTACGGCCGCCTCGAATATCTCGGGTTCAACATCTGTGTGCACAAACGCGCACAAGTTTGCTCGCTCGCTGATCTGGGAGAACGGTCGCACAGTCACGCGGCTGAAAGACCCGGCACCAACGGTGGATTCCGGCCTGAATTGGTTGCGCGATGCGACACGATTCAGGTAAGCGTAATACGAGAATTTATCATCGCGCGTATTAGTTACGGCAAAGTTGGCGGGAGTCGGTCGCGAGACGTATTTTAGTACTGGCCAAAAAGGTCCGCTGTATCGGTGCTCCAGATATCTCGGGCGTTTGTCTGGATGTTCGAGATCCTCGTTAGATGCGATCAATGTTATCAATGCTTTCCTGTGGCAATTCGTTCTAAACCATTTAAATCGCGACTCCAACCGAATCGTGGCAATTCTGTTTCCCTGCTCGAGCGTGCGATTGCGAAGAAGCTTCACAATCAGCGAGCAAAGCGATTCGTTGGCAAGGGCGGCGCAGGAAAGCTGAATACGTACATAGTACGAACCAACGCCAAACCCGACGTTCTTCCCTCTTTCTGCTCATCGCCCACGACCCGCCCGTCCCTGTATCCGGTTCCTTTGACGCAAACATAATCTCCTCTGTCCTTGCTAACCGACCTCCGCGACTAAAACGAGCTACCTTTGTTCGAGCCCCGCGCGCAGGGGCCGTAGGACAATTGAGCCAGACATTTTTTAGATAATTGAATAGGATTGTGGGAAAATTTCGGGACGTCTATTGCACGAAATACAGTCGAGCTAATTCACGCGTAGTCACGAGAAGGGAGAAAATTTGCTGCGATGATTTTTATTCGCCAAATCTGGCGGAATATGGTCGTTGCGAAAGAGGCTTTGTCTAAAAGCCAAAAAATATCGTACTAGCTAATTATCGGCGGAAAATTGCAGTGAGCAGTTAGACTCAACGAACGACTCGAATGTACGAGTAACGGACGCGAACAGGAACCACCAAGGCTGCCAAATTCGTTTTGGGCATTATCGTAAAATTCGATCTGCGATTATTTCAGAATAATCCTGGTGGGATTACTTCCAGCGAAGTAACTCGGAAGGAATATTGAGGGGATTACGAGGGCTGACGAGCACGGGTCACTCGTACGCCACTTGGAACCGTATGCGAGCGAGCATACACTGGCGAATAGCTTTTCAAGCTTATCGTATGCGAGTTTCCATCCGAGAAATTCCGCCATAAATACAAATGTATAGAGCGGCGATCTTCAAACCCCGGTACGCAGCCACCTCGTATGGGAACGGTGCAGGAAATGAAAGATCGAAAAATATTTCGGGCCCTTGCAAAGCGATCCAATTCTACCTGCATCGGACCTACATTTCGCAAAATGTTATCGCGCCGGCATTACCGGTGGATCCGTCAGTGCGGAGAAATCAAAACGGAGTACACTTTCCCGACGATGGAATTTCCACAATCCCGATCAACCGACACATGGACGAGCTCCTCCGTGATTTTCTATTTCGCAATGGACACGAGAGTATCGCACGATTTAAGAAGCTTGGATCGGTGACCAGGCGAACCAAGTTCCCCACTATTGTTGGCATAGCGAGTGCTCGAAAAAAGAAAAGCGCGAACAGAGGAAAAGGAGAGTGACGACGAGGCTGGGGACAAGTTTGCCGGCTGAGGCACAATGGGCGAGGAAATTATTATTGCACGAGCGGCACTGCAGCTGCCGTGTTATTACCTTCGACGGCCGTCGACGCGCGAGACGAATGTTTAAGCGAGCTCGGGTGCGCTCGCAGATATTAACGGAGCGCACCGGCTCGCGTAACGCTTAATGTCGTTTTCCTGCCACTCAAACGTCTACGATTCTATCCGGTCATCGTCACCTGTGTCTACGACGCCTCCGCTCCAATTTCGCCACGCTATCTTTCTCTACATGTCGCCCAGGGAAAGTGTCTCCTCGTTCAGCTTCGAAGAAACAGGTGCGTGTACATATGTATACGTATGCACACATGTACTCGTTCCGTGAGCTGATTCGATACGCTCTACTCGAGGGAAAGTAACATTTTCAAAGTCGACGGCCAAGCAGTCAACAAAAGAGAAATTGAGTTGCCGTTGCGCTCGCCGAAAATGCATTCTACATCGGAATTCGATTTGCAAATTCGTCCTCGAATTTCCGACGATGACCATGCCTCGAGTGCGGCCTCGAACTCACAAACGGCGACAGCAACGACATTTCTTTTCCGCGGTAGGTACGCTTTCCGAAGCGATGAAAGAGAACCTTTCCCGCTGACAATTTCGCGCTTCGAAATTTCTTCCCCGAGTTTTCCTCTCCTCTAACGGCCTACGACCGGAGCGCTGCACTCGGAATTCGGCACGCGCGAGGGGAATGTCGATCAACGAGACGCGCAGGCTGATCGGCAAAGCGCATAATGTCGTTCTCCCGCCACTCAAACGTCCACGATTTGCTCGGGCAATTAGCGCACGCGAGTAAGCGCGTGACTGAAATTTCGCCAGGCGTTAGATATCTAATTAACGGTGCGCTGCTGTTCTAAATACATACAGCGAAGATCATCGAGACCAGGGGCGAAGCGAAATTATATCCGCACCTTCGACGGCGTTCCCCTGTGCTCCACGATGGACTGGAATTTTCTGGCACGCTCGACTTCGCGACCGAAGCGAAATTCCGCGCGCGATAACGACCGTTTGGCTTCCGAGCCAGCTATCGTCCTAATTAGCGGCTCATTGTTCGCGGCCATGATCAAAGCGTCGCGCGTCGGCGCGTCGCAAGATCGGTCGGCCGTTCCGGTGTATGTCAGGGTCGGCGCCGCGAAGCCAACCTTCCTTGTAACGCCAACGCGACCTGAACGAGGTAACGAGCTTAATGCAAAATTTAAATACCTTGAAAGCGATATTAACGACGCGCCAGCAGCCGGTATCACGACCGGCTGTACGCTTAATGCAATTTTCCCATCACTCAAACCGGCGCGGGTCGAAACATTGCCGACCGGCCTGACGATAACCGCGGTATTAATCGCGTTATCGTTAATAACCTCCGTTGTTGTTAATTATTATTACCACTGCAGGCCCGTTATGAACCGACCGCGAAAACGGCGTGCTAACTTTCAAGGGATTATTACTAAAGTTGTTAAAACAGGAGGGACTCTGCCGCTGTGGATCCGATTTCGCAAGTAAATCCATTGAAATTAATCAGCCTGTTCTACAATCGCCCACCGCTACGCGCTGCCTTCGTATTTACGCTCCGCTCGTATTGAAGATCGCGTTGCGACGCTGATTGAGAAGAAATTCCATCCATCCATCCGGTATGAAAATCATTTGGAATGTTACTAGACGTCTAGCGCAAATGATCCAAATACTACCATGACAGTAATCATGCACGGACCGATATAACGTTTAACGTCGTCCACCGCGCGATGCTGCTACTCAACTTTCACAGTGACTCGAAACGCTGCTCTACGCGTAGAGAAATTTCGCGGCGCGCAGGCGAGAGAGGATAACGCGAGGGGAGAAGCGAGGCGACGGTGTCGTGGTATGCAATCACGACGGTAATGAGAGCTGTTAATTATGAAATCCCATAATTAAATTAAATGTACTCGCCTGCGTGTCGTGCGCGGCTCTTTTGGCGGTTGCACAGCCAGTGATAATTTGTACCTAGAACGAGTTACGCGTTGTCGTTCGTGGTGAAAGCAACGACCGCAGCCGGTCCCGCGTTAACCAAACGATCGCCCGTTCGTATTGTTAAACTGCACGAATCGACCTACGATAGTTCGTTGCGAGCGTAATTAAAGCTATATTAACTTCTCCGCCGATCGCATCGACTACCACCGTTCGTCGATGGTCGAACGATTCGAGTTAAGCGGCCGTCGGGTTGCGGCCTGCTCTAACCGAGTGCCCATTTTTTTCATTCCACTTATCGTACCAAGACAATTAAACTGCTGGACCCGTTGCGAGCAACCGTCGCGACAAGGGCGTGGCAGCTCCGAAAATAAATGTACAGCAGGGCATGGTTTTTTGTGACACTCAAAAGATGGGAACTTATTATTGCGCGATACTGCGGGTACTCCGGGCGTTAACGTTCCGGCTCGTGACTCCTCGAAACGTTTTCGTTGAAGAGCAGCCGACATCCCGCTCGGCGCTGGTCATTCTATAAGAACGTCGATGAATCACTAACGGCTACCACGATTCGTTGGAACGCGTACCGATGGGTCAGCGGAATTTTATCTTGGGTTCACGCGGCTATCTGGCGGCAAGCATTCGCGTCGCGTCGTTGCGAAACACCAATAGCGCAGCGAAAGTGCAATCCCGGCGATAAACAGTCGTATCTTGTTCGACACCTCGTGCCTTTGGAAATGTACCCCTCGCTCGTAATCGAATTAATTAAAGGTCGTGCTCCAATTACGTCGCAGAGACATTTTCCCGCGATCACAGCTGATTCAGCTTGCAGGTGAAAATGAAGCCATAAAGCGCGACGTTCGAGCAACGAAACTGGCGCTCGTCGAATCAATTAATTTTATCGAACGAACATCCGAGTCCGTCGTCGACGGCAATCTACCTAAATGAAAATCGATTCGTGCTCCATTACTGGATAAGGAACGACGAGAAAGGGAGAGACGCAAACGCGTCGGTGATAGAGTCGAGACGAAGGTTTCGAGTCGGATACCACAATATCTATTGGGGTGACACGGTGGACTAGAGGCAAGCAATCTCTCCGGACAGGCGGCGATTTCAAGCGTCGCGTTGGCGCTGCATCTCGATTGCGCCTGACGTTAGTATAATCGAACCTGCACGATTCGTAAGAGATGTCGCGCCGTGGCGCCGTATGGAATGGAACGCGTGACTTTGGATGAAACGATCGTTTAACGAAGACTCGCTACAGTTTCGGGAGGCGTCGATCGCTCCTCGCGCTTAATTACTCTAACTGCGGTACATCCAACCTATCTTTCCCCGACAACTCTCCGCCGCGTTGTCTTCAATTCGAACCTAGCCTTCGTCGAATGCTTCGAACATTCGTCTCCCATTCCCGCGATATACCCTTAAACAGATCGGTCGAAGGAGTAATTGTTCCTCGAAACTTTCGATCCATCGAACGCGTCGTTTCTGGAAAATCCAGACGGGGAGGAGGAAAAATCGAGGTTGAAGTTTCTCCGGTATCGACCCGCCAGTCGTATTCTAAGTCGGTCTTCTCTTTACGGATAACAACGGAAATGCAAATCCTCGTTCCATTCCGGACGAACAAGTCTCCGAGTCTGTGGAATCGGAAACGCCAGTTTCGCCTCGGTAACGAAATATGTCCGTGCCATTATTCGAAATCATTTCTCGATCCCGGAGCCAGTTGTTTCTTTGCGAGTGTAACCGTAATCCAGGCGGTTCGGTGGTAGCGATTTTCTTCCCGCGCGACTGATTGCGAGGTCGATCAATCGCTTCCTCGAAGCATGCCTCCCGTACTTACATCTGTGCCGATGCTGTACAAAAATAACACTGCGTGACCTGCGGGGGCATAAGTGGTTTCCAGTAACGTTCTAGCAATCGAATAAGAAAAGCGGCCCACGGGCATCGATATACGTATCGCGTAGCGTAAATTCGAGCAGAGGGGCTGGCGTGAAAAGCAAAAGTGAGTGACCAGCCGTCGAGCGGTGGTATCCTCTTAATTCGATCCAACGTCCCTAGCCACAGCTTCGTCCTCTCGCGCGTAATTACATTCCCGATGATGTTATCAGTTTTATTGCCGGGGCTGAATGGTTAGGGGGGTGGCCACGGGGATACGTCGGAGCATGGAGAGGCGCGCAAAGGGAAAGGGGCAAAGGGCATCGCGAATAAAGCGAGGAACAAGGAACGCGGGTAGAGAGAGAGAGAGAGAGAGAGAGAGAGAGAGAGAGAGAGAGAGAGAGAGAGAGAGAGAGAGTGATGGGGTGAAAGACAGGAGCAGGAGCACGACATCTACCGTTGCCACGAGGAAATTTGACTTTCAGATTCGGGTTGCGCGAACCAACGTACAAAGAGGGAGGAGAAGGTGGAGGCGAACACGAGGAACCCTAGGAAGAGCCGTAGTGTGTGGCAAGTCGGCGTTCGTGTGTCGGAGGAAGAGAAGGAAGCTAGGAAAGGGGGAGGTGATTCAGCACGATAGGGATGGGAGTACTGCACTCGGGTCGTTAGAGCTCCTAATGAGACCTCCGTCCTCCCTCTCTTCTACACGCCTCTCCGCAAACTCCGCTCGCGTCCTCTCCTTCTCTCTCCCTTGCCCGCTATCCAGCAGCCCCTTCTTCGGCCTTCATCCACCTTCGAGTCCGTTCGAACTCGACGTCCCAGTCGCGCGTCTCGGAGGTAAGCTCCGTGGGCCCTCCTAGCCGCGGTAACGGCCGCATCTTTATTCCAACGCGCCGACAACGGCCGTAACGCAATCGCGGAGCTAAGGGGAATCATTCTCGCTACAGGCTCTACACCTGCGTCGCTCGGCCCTCCCTTGCACACCTTCCCGACAACTCGTCACCGTGAAACGAGCGTTCCGACGATTCCCCCGGAACTAACGAGGGCGAATGCGGGAACCAGCGACCCCGCTTTTAATTCCCGACCTCCCAACGACCCTCGCGAGCTTTTCCTTGCAGGTACACTCGATACGATAACCTCGCTCGATCTTGCAGGTCTGCCACTCGGTTGTGCTCGAATTAACCGCGGAGCTTTCGCCACCAGATACGCAGCACGCGCGTCTGGATCCGTCGCCACGCAGTTCAATTCTCTCGGGGGATGCGCGACGCCGATCCGGCGTCCCTTCGAAGCGTAGAAGAAAACTTTTGCTTCCCACCGGAAACGATTTTCCTCGTTTAAAGGCTAAAAGGGTCGCGCGCTCGATTCACAGGGGGAACCTCCCCACACCGGGAGTCGACGAGGGAGGAATCTTTCCTTTTAATTCGTCGAGGGAAAATCGTGACGCGCAATACGTAATTCGATATCGCGGCGGACCGTCTTACGGCTGGTTTAATTATCCCCGCTATCGTTGGCCGCGAATGCCTGTTATCTGGAAACAGATAATCGCGGCGACAGATTAATTACTACGAGTGCATAGCGTACGTTGCGGCGCGACCCGTGCCTATCATTCTCTCTCACCTGTAATTACAAGCAGCACGACCACGCGCGTTTACTTCGGTCTTCACTTACCAAAGCCCAGAGCCGCGTGCCAACGCGGACCCTGACCGACGTGTGTTAACTTTACGCAGGGGGGCATTAAAGGTTATCGCGGTATCTTTATTAATCGCGTTTCGATCCCGGCAGAACGAGTGCACCGAAAAGGGGCAGGCGAAACGGGGACAGTCACCCCTTTTCGCCACGATAACTCTCCCCTCGGAGTTAACAAGACCGACGCTGCGCCGAGTGGAGGCGTCACGCGACCCAGGAAATAAAAAGCTCTCGCTCGCGCTTTTCGCTCCGGATTTCACGGCGAGAGTTTCTCGCCAATCGGAGCCAGCGAGGACAACGCGTACCGCGTCAGATTGCAAGGATTCCGTGTTCTCCTCTGTAATCGATGTCGGGGTCAAAGTACTCTGGCTAGGCCGTAATTGTACGCCGAAGGGGGCGGGTAACAATCGTCGAAGAAAAATTTCGAAACATCGGCCACGGATGCGCTAATAAATAGTCGCGCGACAACTCGCGAAACAATCGGGTCATCGAGCATCGAACTGGAATGGCACCGAGCCTCGGTGGGTCGATTGCATATTCAATTTTCAGGATCGATTTAACACAGATACTCCGAATAGTCGAGGATTTTCATAACAATCCCGGAACAAATTCGTGTCGCCTCCACGGCGAAATCTTCGTACCACTCACCCAATTTCCTGGGAGAGTTTAATCATGCATCGGCACAAGCAATTTGTTCGCTAAATTAATTTCTAACGACGGTTCACTAGCTGGAGCAAACACGCTCGATGGTCCGAGCGTAGCACGGCTGCGATACCTGTTTCATTTTCGATTAAACTGGCAAAAAGGAGACGGCCGGTGCCCGCGATGTCTGCGAAATACGTAGTTCGCTGAGCCTCAATATTCATCCGAAAACCGATTTCACTGGCCGGCATATAATCGGCCAATATCGCCGAATCGTTTCACGTTTGTCGGTAACCAACGACAGGCGCGCGACTCCTGGCTTTGCACGAAAATCAGGAAAACCATGATTTCGGGGTTATCGTTGACCTAAGACGCCTCCTCGAACACCGTTGTCGGAAATGGACGCAAAGAAGGAGAGGCTCGCGAGGTGGAGAAACATTTCTGTCGACGAAACGCACCGTTCCGTCTATCGCTAACGAACGAGTTTAGAGAACGGAGTTTGCTCGATGGGAAAATCTTGGTCGGAGCGTGGCCACGTTCCTCGAACGAATCACGGACGTATTCCGAGCATGCTCCGCGGCTTTGAACCTTGTTACGGTTATGTAACAGCGCAGACTCCGCGCGGAAACTAGTCGACCCGTGTCCGAGACGAAAGAAAGCCGAGGCGGAACAGTGCGAAACTTTTGAAGAATCGTTCAATAATTAAACTTCCGATGCTCGCGTGCCTCGGTGCACCTAGGAAATCGAGACGACGAGAGTGTCCAGGACGAAGAACCAGTGCGAAATTGCGCGAAACAGTTCGACCGCGATAGCACGTACCTATATACATACATACTTCTTCTCCTTCGCTTCTTTATCCATTCATTCTACGTGAGCAGTTTAGCAAGGCGGAAATAAAGCGAGGAAACTTTCAGCGCGTTTCAATGCGATTCGACGCAATGGAATTTTACCACCCCCTGCCCCACCCTCGGCGTGCTCACTTCTTCTCACTTCCATCGTCGCTTTGTCGTCCATTCTCTTGGTCTCCCTTTTCTCACTGTCAGAGGCTATTGTCGCCAATTGGAAAGGATAATTGTCCACTCGAATGTATACTAACCACTTATGGAATTAACTCTGAATCGCCCCGCTCGATTCTCTTCGATACGCCGGTGACGGGAACCGTGTGACAAGAGTTCGACAAACACCGATAAAAGGGTGCAGATTTCGCTCAACGACTGTTAAACGAAACCGGGCGAAGAAGCTGGTTCGGAACTCCTCCACCCTCGCAAACGTCCAGGCGGTATTCTCGACTATCGCTGGTTCGATTTTCTATCTTCGTCTCCCTCCCCCAATCAACCAATGTCATATTTATTCGTAGAAATCGCAAATAACCCTCCCGCGCATTTACCAAATCTATGCGTCCGCGAGGGTATACGTATCTTTAAACAGAGCGCAAGGGAGAGGCGCCTAGAGTAAAAGACGACGGAGCGAGCATCTTCGATGCTGGATATTTTTACAATAGAGATTCCGTAAAGCGGTCGAGAGGGCGGCTTCTGTTTGCCAGAAGAACCATGGCTAATACACTTAACGGCCTCCTTATCCTTTCCACGTTTCTCCAGAGAAACAGCTTCTTAGAAAAGCTCTGCTACGAGGAAGAAGCTCGTCGTCGCCCGCGCCTCCGTATAAAAAGATCTTCAAGTGTTGCGTTTCAGCAGACCCTTTATGTACATATGTACGTATATACTCCCTGGCTACCATCCATGAATCTGACGGTCGGCCGAATGGCGTCAAAGCGGAATCGAGGTCAGAAACGCGACGCGGCGGACTATGCAAAAATTGCAGAGCAAAAGGTGGAGGCTGTGTTCGAAGCTGCGTGTACGTATCCACTTGCCCCCAACGCTGAAGAAGCAGTCCGAGATATTTAGCGCAGCTCGTCGAGATAAATCTGTTGAACGCGCTCAAGTATCGCGGAAGCTGCGATGCTACAGCAGTGTCGTGATATTGCGAAACAAAACAACGGGAAAACGAGGAAAACGCGAAACCAGCGAAGAATCCCTTTGACGTTGCTGAAACCATTAACGGACGCGTTCGTACACTGGCGTGCGTAGCACTAACGCGTTTATCGACTTATCAAATTGCCCCAGCATTTTGCTTTCGAACGAAACGCTCCGAACTTTTTCCACGCGACACGTTCAATCTACATCTCCTCTACCTTTTGTCCATTTCTCGCCCCCTTTTACGCGCATCTCGTGAATACGTGCGACCAAGTTGCCCGTCGAGGGGGTACCATCGAATACGCGCGGAAAGAAAAGGGAGGCGAGTTGGAGCAGAGTCGAGAGAAACTCCGGAGGGTGGCATCCTTTTTTGGTTCGAAGAAAGATACGAATTAAAATGCTGCCGGCGGCAGCGACGCGCACGTGGCGACGAATGCTAATGAGTTCCTGCGCACCGGCAGTCTAGTAAATATTAATTACGAAATTAATAATAGCGCGCGGCTGGGAAGAGGCGATGCTCCTGGGACAGCTTTCCTCCGCAAAGATTTACGCGGGACGCGTTAAACGTTCTTAACTGCTTCTTTCGACGGCGACCTATCCAAGCCTACCTCATTTTAGCGATTCAATTTGCAACGAATCCTTTGACACGATAGCCACGCCAATGATGAAACGTCCACGACTTCGACTTCGCAGTCGCGGTGGCGGTAAAATTTGCGTACGCTCGCGTTGCAGGGCCCGATAGAGCGCGAGAGCCTACGAGGCGCGAACCGTCATCGTTCGACCCTCTTAACATTACGACCACGAGCCGATTTCATTAATTATTTATTCGATGAGACGGCGACGATGAACGTTACCGATATGCCGGCCACGTTTACGTAATATTCACAATCGGGGAATACAAATGCTCTTCCGGCCATGGATAAGACCCGCTCTGTGAACCCCCCGGCTGAGAATATTCCAAACTGAACATCCAACCAGGCGACACGCTTAATCGTACCGCGAGTAAAGTTTCCAGCCACTTCTCGATACCGAGTGGTCTACTTACTTTCAAACGGAAATAACGTATTAACGCGAACGCTATTGCCTTTCAGGTGGGACAAAAGACAAGACGATCCGTGAATAAACGTAACGTTTTGGCCAAAGTCTTTTGTGCCAATTATAGGGCAGCGTAGCCAGCGGAAATTACTTCGTTAACCCCAGCGTTCTTTCCCGCAGAAAAACCTCGCTATAGTCGCACGAAAAATAATTAAAACTGTTCGCCGTTCTTTGGCATTGCCCGTTCGCCAACTCGACGGCTTTGTAGTTCGCTATCGCTGAAAATCGTAGGCAGGGAGAGATCGATCGGGACGGCTGGCTATCCGCATCGTGGAGAATATTTGCCCGACGAATGCCCAACGTTGCCCAAAAATGGGCAGTGGCTATCGCGCAACAAAATGTTGACAGGAGCGGGCAAGTAATGATTCCGAGTTTTACGTTTCTTCGATGCATCGCCAAGTCAATTGAAGCGAGAGATTTTAAGGTCGATTAAGTCTCGCGCGACGGAGGCTCACGTTTCCAGGGAGTAAATCAATTGACGCGAGACACGTGTACGATAAATGAAAAATAATGAAAGGCACGGGCCACTGAAATGGATCATCGGCCGATCAAACTTTCGCCAGACTGCGCAGAGTTACACGGCAGCGCGTTTCCCCGCCGCTACATTCTCTCCGTGAATTTCATTCCAAGCGCGCACACGTGAAATGCAAATTGTTCTCGCTTGTCACGCTGCAGCTAAAAAAAAATACCGACTAAATTGTTCGTCGTGACATTTTATGGCGAGAGTCTGTAAATTTTTTAATGGATTTAGAGCAGCCCGGAGGACACCGATTACTTTCGCTCACCAAATTCAGGTCCGCAAATGGGAACCCTGAAGAGCGACCGAACGCCTTTCCGTTTTCCTCTCATCTCTGAAATATTTCTCCAATTCTTCGCGACGTTCGGGCGATTCTGCGACGATCAATGTGTCTGCGACACATTGATCGTCGCCCAACCTTTTATCTCTTTACCCTGGCAATTCGAAACTCTGCTAATTGTTGCCGCGCGATTCCTCTCCCCTCGGAGAGGGAATCGATCGACCGACGATGCCTCATCGATCTCTCGAATTTAAAACGGTTCCCCACGAGGGTGCAGCGTGGCGTCGGAGAGCACAGAGGGGCGATAGGTTACATCGACGAATTTCCCAATGGTCGTCGCGTACCTTCGTACAACCACGCTTCGAACGCGAAGGGTGACGCACACGTATGCAATGTCGGCTCGTGTCGTAGGCGCGCATACATGTAAATTCACGCGACGCGAGACGGTAAAGTGCCACACCCTATAACGTAGGATTTACACACGTATATGCGCAACGCCACAGCCACCGCGTTGCACTAGCGTGCGGTCTGACTGGGGCGGATGCAAAGGGGCAGGAGAGACAGAGGGACAGCGAAGAGCCGGACAAAGAGAGAACGGAGAGAGACAATGCGTGGCATCGAGGGGGGTCAGAGAGAGAGAGAGAGAGAGAGAGAGAGAGAGAGTGAAGCTCTGCACGTGGAAACTTTGCGGCGGAGTTAAGCTCCACCGTTTGCTGTTTACCATTTGCCGGGAACATACGAAATTCATCCGCCGTGACCACACGCATCAACGCCGATCGATATGGACCGACTGCTTTTCGAAAGCGAGGAGAGCTTCGCGTGTGGCACATGTCCGAGCGAAAACCAGCCGCACTCGCAGAATACTAAGCTGCGTCGAAGATTCACCGATCGGCGCTCCAACCGGAATGACTATCCGATGGCCTCGTTCGATGTCGACTGTTTTTCGATTAAGGTCGGTCGGGCATTGATGGACGACGAAAAGTCGCGCCGCCGGGAATCGCTTTCTCGCGCGAGACATACGGAAGCCGAGTCAGGGCATTTGGGTGACAGGCATTTCCTCCCACCTGGTATTTGCGTACGGCGTACAGGAACAATCAGTTCGACAGAAAAGTTGAAAGTCATTCGACACGAAGCACGCCTATATTCCTCTCATTGCCAGATCAGGCGAGATTGCGCCCAAGAAAAGAAGGGAGGGACGTACGGGAGAAGAGGTATGTATCGCGAAGCCGTGCAGAGGATCAATGGCGGGAAGGAGAACGAAATGAAATACGCGAGAGCTTATCGAATGCAGCTGCAGCTACACAACTTTGCCACGCGAAGTTGCCAGCACAGCTGCGCCAACCCTCTGCCCATCGACGCTCCTCTTCCAGTCCTCTCACGTGCAAACCCTGCCACCCTTATTTCCTCCCCCCCTGTATCCGTCGCTCTTTTTCGACTCGATCGACCCAATTCCCTAACTTCTTCAGTTTGGGGAACGTCGAGCGAGAAATCGTCCGGGCTTCGACTACTATTCCGGTGCACCCAGCTCCTCCGCTCGGCCCATGCGTCCATCGTCGTGGTATGTAATCCCGACGGAACCCTCGGAAACTGCTCGCCACGAATAGGCTGCGCAACGAACGACGAGCTTAATGCGCCCGAAGACATTTATTTGCTTTCGCGAAAACGGAGCGTCGCTAATTTCCATGGGAAACGTTTTCCCGTGAACCGCTCGAAGATCGCCAATCAATTTTCGTGCCGCGACCAATTTCGACGGCTCCCGATCGGGCAGATTTACGAGAAAACTTTGCGCTGCCTACATTCGATCGAATTGGCGCCGGCGTCAAAACTCCGGCCGAAACAATATTCTGCCTTCGGCGGGGGTGTAACCCGTTGCAGCGGAAGAAATCCGAAACCACTGACACGCGTTCAACCAATTGCAACTCCACCTTGCAGCTTCGAGCGATATTTAGGTACAGAATCGTACGCGCCACGCGATTCTAGCATTTTTAATAGACGTGCAATTATCCTCTGGGCGTAACAATATCCGCGCAGCAATTTCGTAATTGCCAATTCCCCTAATTTAATTACAGAAACGGGCCGAGTTACATACGCCAGAACCCATTTCCATCTAAAATACGCCGGCCGATGCAAATCGCGCGCGAGCAGAGGTAAAGGTCGGAAATTCTAGCGCGAATCGATCGTCCTAAGACGCGGCAAACGAACAAGCGGGAACGACGAGAAACGGAATCAAAGAACTACTTTGGGAAACGACGGTAATTATTTGGACGGCGAAATGGTTTTTCGCGGCACAATTATCAGTTCCGTCGTGCCACGGAATAACGGTCGAGCATCGGAGCCTGGTAATTAGCTCGCACTGTAATTGAATTATTAATCGAACTGCGATACGTGCTCGGTCTGGCTTGAAGCGGCACTCGGCGACAACCAAATATCTACGCATTGTATCGACAGCGGCAGCGCAAAAAACCATTGACGCGTAATTCGACCATATAAGCCCAGGCGCACACTTCGTTACGCCTAGATGAATCGTACGTGCATCTGGTTCCGTCGATATAACGGAAGGGCGTGTTCGCCGATGCGCAATAATAATTCGTTAAAATAGAGCTAATTAGACGGTAATTTAAGCGTCGACATGCATCTCCATTCGTGGAGCAGGTCTCGAGCAGAAAAGAAGAAATCTAACGCGGCAGGGAAAGGAGGAGGGTCGCGTGAAGGCAAACAGAAAAATAGAAGGAAAAAGGGGTGAAAATAAAGGGCGATGGGAGCACGACTCGCGCGTTCATTTTAAAAGGCAGGTGAAAGAATTCAGCGGCCCGGGTAAGCTGAAAGAAACGAGACCAAAGTTCCGCCATGTTCCACCGTCGAAAGGGAATCCTTCTTTTCGAATTGATAGGCCAAACGCTAGTTTGCAGCACACGAGTACGGACAATTGTTCGAAACACTCCGAACATTGCCAGCCGCGGCGATCGATAGCCAGCAGGCCCTACCGCTGTACAAATTTCCGACCATTTTGTACCACTTGGAAAATAGCGCGGAAACAGCGTCGGGAAACGTTTTCCCTGGAAAGATCGGGAACATAAAAATCAGTTGATCGCAGCGAAAATAACACAGCTCGTAGGGAGCAGGCGAAAAAAGCACGATGGCGACGACCACGCGTGACACGCAAACCTGCAAGTCAACTTTGACGCACGCGACCCTTTTCTTGTGCACCGATAACCGCGGGGGCAACGCAAGACCGGCACGAAACAGGGGAAATTAAAAATTAACAAATGCTCGACGCGCCGCAGACGCGACCGGGCCACGAATGACTCGAGCCGTCGAGTCGAAACTGTTTTATTCGCACAACGGGCCAGACGAATTAGCCCCGATTTGTTTCAGCGAGAGATATACAAGTTTTGGACAGCATTCCGTGCAGCTGCACATTGCGAGCGGCGAATCGTAAAACGGTGTATGTACCGCGAAGAAAATGGTTGCTATTTTCGTGCTTCCGGTGGGCATACCCTGCGCCGGTTTCTCGCGACCTACGAACGACCCGGATGAAATAGCGTATTTAATTAGACAGCCGTCGAATGCAGTTCCACTTGGAACGAAAGCGGTTCGATTAAAACCGGCTCTCGAGCCATCTCCTCTGAACGTAACTTCTCTCGCAGTGTACTTTGCCCCTTGGTTTTTCTTTCGGGCCTCAGTTAGATTCAAATGGTTCGGGTTAGAGGTTGCCGGGTAAACGCTTTCTATCGAAATTGCGCGGGACGTAATGCTGCAGAGAATAGAAATCCTTGCATACGAGTACACGCAAAATATTTCTATCGCACCAGGTCGAACACTCGCTCCGGTCCGGAAAAAAATGGTATAATTTAGAGCGCGAGTATCGTCGGTCTTTTGCCGTAAACTATGCGAGCAACGTTCGTATAATTTTGTTTCAAGCAGTGGGAACTTACTCGCGAGATATTACGTGCACGGTCTGATAAGAATGTGTATTTTAATTAATGTGTCCACGTCCGCAGGAATGAATGCCCTGGGTCAGTGACGTCATCGACCTAGTGCCGACCGGAGCGGCAAACCTCGTACGTAAGCTAATAATTTCAAAGTAACCGTGGATCGGTGTACACGTAGCGCCCTATCGTTGCGCCAAGCATTTATTTCGACGACCCTCTTAGTGGGGCTTAGCAGGGGTTAATTCGGGGGGCATAGGAAGCTCGGTTGATTCGGAATGCATGCGTCACCTACTCCGCGCAGTATTATATTTCGAGTGAATAAAAGGAACGAATCCATGTTACGGAGGCCCTATGAAAATTTTATGGCCGGAGGAAATATACGAATGCTCCGTGGCATTAAATTCCTGCGAAGCGCTCGAGCCATTGCGCAATTATTTTTATGCTTTCGCGGAACATTCGGAGAAATATTACGTGCCTGGATACACTGATTAATTAAGCTCCATTGTGCCTTTAAAAATCGCTCACGGTAGAGTCTCGTTCGAACGGTATGCATAGCCAAGCGAATGAAAAAATAATCCGGGTTAGTTGTCTTGACGCGCGGCAGCATTATTCCGTGCACGAGTTCCCGGCGACGGAACTATTTTTCAGCAAATTTCTCTAGCGCCACGCTCCGCCTGCCTCGCAGTCGATATTTGTAAACTCGAGTGCATCTGGAATATAAAATCTGGGGAATACGAACGCGACTTGGAATCACTTTTACTCACGAATTCAGGTAACGTACTCTGAAACGTAATATGTGTTTATACGACACACAGCCTCCCACTTTTCCTGCGCGTGTGCCCCACGTACATAAGCAAGCGGATGGAACTGTCGATTGTTCCTTTTCCGAGGTACTCTCGCATGCAGAATTCGCGTCACTCAACGCCGCGCCGTTCCCGTTCCTAATCCGCCGTTCAAAGCGCGGCTCCGATTTTTCCTGAATAATTCATTAAAAAAAAACCGGAAAATTGCCTGCAGTCTTGCAAACGGTATTGTTTCTTTCCGCGATCGTGAAATTTTTGCGTTCGGTCGAACGATAAAAGTTCCGGTGAACGGTTGCTGCAACGACGACGCGAGCACGCTCGATAGGCATCGATGCACTATTTGAAAAGCGCATAAAAGCGGACGAGATCGATCTAGTTTCGGCCGCGACACAAACCGAGCGAAATCCAATCGACACCGTCAACGCAGAAGTCAAATATTTAAATGAAGTTTCGCCAGGCTCGAGCCTCGACCTCCCTAAAAATGCCATTAATCCGTGTTTAACTTCGATTAGTTCGTGCACCGGTCTATTTCACTTTTCCGAATGACATCGCACTCGTTCGCACTCGTTCGCGCGGCGAAGGTGGATCGTTCGACTGTCCAAACGAAAGAAAAAAAAACGGACGCTTGCCGCGAATTCTCGGCGCTGCATAATTAAGCAATGTGCCAGAGGCATAGTGCAACCTTTTTCGGCAAATAATAACGAGCCTCGACGAAATAACCTCGACGAAATAAAATTGGGAATATTTCCAAGAGAGGGAGAGAAGAAATTCTCTCGCTAAAGGGTCGAAATTGAAATTTCATCCAACCGAGGGTATTAATTATGATTTTAAAATGGCGCAACCAAAAGACGGAGAATCGTCGGCTCTGCTTCGTAGCTATCGCGCGGCCTTGCCAAATATTTACGCCGACCCTAACACGCCTGACGTCGTGAACTAGTACCTTAGCCTGTAATTAGCACACGCTGTGCTTCGGAGACTGATAATTATGCGCCGAGGCGGTGCAACGACGTCGCTCGTGTACACCGGCCACAACCCTTGAGTATGTAACCGCCATTAACAGTACATCAGAGACGCTACACCGGCCCCGCCAGCCGCAGTCCACTCTTTGAAATGGAGGGAACGAAAGGGAGGGAGAAAGAGAGAGAGAGAGAGAGAGAGACAGGGAGGAGAAAAGAAGCGCATTGCAATGAATCGTTGGCTTTTCGTCGGGAATATTTGCAATGCCTTCCGTTCAATTCTACTGTGCGAGTCAAAGGCACTACCATGCGCATATCCGTGCATGCATTATGAAAATTAAAAGATGCTTCTCTAAACGATCCTTCATTCAACTAATACCTTTTTTATTTCTACTGATCGACAAAGTTCACCGACACGGATCGCCCGTGCGTGATATTTCTATTTTGTGGAGTTAACCGATTTGTCCAATGAGTGGCTCGTGTCTCCTAAAAAATATTGCCGAACGTCAATCTCGCTTGCTAAGACGCGTTGTTCAAAAAAGGTTAAGAGTAAAGGCAAAGAATTTGTCCCGACCTCCGTTTCGTCAAAAATGTCGACTTGCAAAGAGAATGAACGATGTCCTCGTTTCGAACGCAATTTCTGTAATTGCCAATAAAATTGATGCCACGTCGACATCCTATGCTCTGTGTAAAAAGACAAGCGCGGACGATCCTGACCGCTCGTAACGACGGCTCGTCGATAGAATAATTGATTGATCCACGATGTCGCCCGTCGTCCGAGGGACGTTGACAAGGCTTGCTCATTCAACGTTCAATGAAACAGTTCGCGCTCCAAAACTGTTTCGTAAATCAAAATGTGGGCATCGACGAAATTGTAAGAATTGCACTATGGGCTTCTTGTCGCGTCAATAGAGGGGATTTCTTCCAGACGAAAGCTTGGCGCACAAGTACGAAATTGGTGCAGATACTTCTGTCGTCGCAACGCTTACAGAAATTACGTCGTCGTAAATTGTACGGGAACGGCACGTTTCAGCGGTGGTAAGGGCTATTGTCAGTTGACCCAAATGCGTCCAACGTTTGACGAACAATAAATCGGCCATGTTTGTTGTTGAGCGTTTGCCGTGAAATTCTGCGCAGAGCGATGGCTTTATTTCTCTACACGCGTGGCAAGTCCCGACGCTATTCGACGAAACCGCGGCAGAAATGTTGAAAATCATACGCCCGGCGGAACAGAGTTTTTTTTATTACTGAATTCACCTACACCATTCGCTAGGAACCACTCCGTAAAGAAACAATAAATCCATGCGCGTGCCCGGAATAATTTCAACGTTTGAGATACATGCAAAAATATTCGTCGACATGGCAAAAAGGAAGAGAATGCGAAACAAGGGCGAAAGAAATTAAAATCGAACAGAAACGGAGCTCACAATAGCAGAGCATTTCTTTGAAATGTATTCAAAAGGGCGTTATTTATACGGCGTTCATACGCTGCTTCCCTTGCCAATTTCCTACACTCGTTGTACGCAGTATGTACGCAATACAAGACTATACCACCAAAGAGCCAATACCGCTTTAATTCTTTGCATCGGTGAGTTAACTTTTACCATTTTTTCGTCCGTAACGCATGCATTTGTTGGCAATTATTTGAAAAAAATGTTCGCATTCGCAAATGATCATCCCCTAGTTAAGACACGATAATGAATGGCTACCGCGTCTCTGTCTTGAATCAGACCAAACTACCGAAAGTTTTCGCGCGATCTTGAATGAAGCTCGAGCCCCGTATTTCCCCATTGATTTTTCGATCTGTTTCGATCGCGAAAGCTACCGTCGCGTCGTGTGTATTCGTCTGTCTCACTCTAAAAACAAAGAATTCTTGAATGGGCATCGTATTCTCCGAACGGGACTCGACCTTCTAACGTGTCCAGATGCCTACGATCGAAACGCGTGCATTTTAACGTTTCGAAGTATTTACGATCGAAACGCGTACTATTTGAACATTTCGATGTATCTACGATCCGAATGAGTCATTCTCATTTTTCCGTACTGGCGTAGATTTGAAAACTTTCGGATACGTGAAATCCGATCCGGGATTGTGTTTCCTCTGCGTCGTCGTATTGCCATTCATAGTACGGTTCTTACTACATGTACTTACGTATATGTATGCATATATAAAAGACGCAGTGCTCTGTGCGATCAACGTTTTTGTCCCTGAATATCGTGAAACTCTCGATGCGCACCAGCAATTAGGCGGCTAGGCGGCACTCGTCGAATTGACCGCTCGCCATTTCGCTGCCATAAATTTTGATTAAAGCGATCACGTTTAAAGTGCTCTTGCCTTTTCTTCCCCCCGTAGATCGCTGACCTCTGTCGACGTCCGCTCCGTCCGCCTCAAAAGGCAAACGCAAGGAGAACCGAGGCAAAAGAAACATAACGATAAGAGTAAGAAGAAAAAGGCGAGCAGGAAGAAGCGGATGGTCAGTTGTGGGAGAAGAGAAAGAGAATGGCAAACAAAGGAGGGTAGAAAGAGCGAGCAAAGAGATGGTCGCAAGAGGCGCACGTGCCCAGACAGGGTGGCTCAGATGCGACGTTCTTAAAGCGTTAAGTACACGCCACTATTTTCCGTGGGATTAAAGTCAAGGAAACGAAGGAGAATCGCGCGAGAGAAAACTGCAATTGGAGGAGGTAGGATTTTGCAGTCGGAATGTGTAGATGCCGGAATATCGCGGAAGCTCTTGTTATTCTCTATATTTTTATCAGCGTCGGACAAGTGGACTTTGTTCCTGGTCCGAGTTGCTAATCTCAGAACTTCTAACTGCGAAGGTGCATTTTGTGCATCAAATATGTGTTGGCCTTCTCGCAAGATCATCGCATTTCATTTTCGCAGGAATAAATTCCTTTCGAGGGTTGCCTTTTAAATTTCGCCCCGCGATTAAACTTTTCCCACGAAAAATTGCTCGCGTCGCATGTGCATTCGCAACAATTTCAATCGACGCACTATTTTGCTTGCCTTCAGCGAATTCTAACGCGATTCCTCGCTCGCGCAAAACGTTCAATCGAATATTCTACTTAGGCGACTTCGCCCGATTAAGCGTCCGTCCGGGTAGAAATATCGGTGTTTGCGCCGACGTTCCAGCGCGGGGATATCGCAAAGCGAAACAATCGAGAGGTATCGATAAAGGTACGGTTGATACGCCCAACTATTGAAGCACGTAACGCGACCATCCTTCGAAAACTATGCTCCGTTTCCAATTAAGGAGTCATTGTACCCCGTGGAACGGTCTTGGTCGTGGGATTGCGGTCGCTCGTCGATAGTTGCGTTCGCGGCTGCGTTCCCGAGGAGCAACGTGCGTGGAAAACGATAGCGGTTCCTTCGCTTATCCCGCAGTCGTACAATTTGCATGCGGAGACAGTAAAGCCGGATTGGGCAGGTTCGCCCCAAGGACGGACCCTTCTACCTTTTCTTCCTCGCTCCGTTCCGCCATCCCTTTCGTTCTTTGGCGGACTCTCTTTCGCCGTTTCGCAACAGCCCTATCTCTCCGCGCTCTGTAACTCGTACCCGTACATTCGTTATCTCTCTTCGGGCGCATGGCTTTTCCATAATCTCTCTCAACTATTCTGCCTCCCGGAAGAGATAGAGACAGATATATGCGCCGGCGATACGGCGAGAAACTCGTAAAGCGGGTAGCGGATGGCCGGGGAATAGGGGATGGAGGTGACGTGGGGTGACGGGAGAACGACAAAATTCTATCGACACTGGATGCATCGCCGGCACTCGTCTACGAGCGCGAGTGCCGGCGAGTATGTGTATTGGAAATCGAGCAAGGGGAGAAAGACTAGGCGACACAGGGTTAAGTCGACGCGAGCATCTTTCCCTCGCGTTCAATAATTACAGCACAGCGCGCTAAAGACACCAGAGAACAACAGTACGTAGCTGGCAATTCTTTGCGCGATCTGCTATCAACGACCCGAGAATCGACGCTCGTCGCTATTTCGTGCCCAAAGTTCAACGCATGAAACAGCGGAGAGGGAAAGGAGCGAAAGCGAAATAATACATCTGGAACTGCAGTGCAATTCGAAAGAAATGAACGATATAGCGCTAGTGACGAGTCTAGCGTGGTAGATTAAATTAAGTGGATTACTAAAACGGAAAGGGAGTTAGGCGATAGTACGGAACACCGAATTCTATCGATTCCCCGTCGCATTGCCAGTAGATATATACATATACAAGCATGTCCCATCCAGCATTGGGGAAGATATTGGAAATGGCAATCAAGCATCGTGGGACGCGGTATGGACTGCTACCACCGCACCACCACCTCCGAGTCACGCCGGTGCAAATGGAAAACGATCGCACCTGGAATTGCCATGGCCTATGCGAATTTGCCTTCGATTCTGACTGCTTTGGAGTCTCCTTGGAACGCAGGTAGCGGATGACCATCCCTTAGGGGACGAGAACAGATGTGTACCAGCCTGTTTCAATAATGGAAACTATTGCGGTTATTCGCCGCGACCATTTTAGTTCGGCACGTACAGCAACCGGGCTGCTGAAAGGACACGGTTGTTTCATATTTTCACCGTTCCAGGTCTACGATCCCGTCCATGAGCCCGCAGTAGCAGAGGAAACTTCATGAACGAAACGGCCGTTGAAGAATAAAGTTTACGAAGAACGTATCACTGATTCGACCCCATCCCGAATATCTTAAGACCGAGTTGATGAAAAACATTGTACATGTATCTCGATTCCGTTTATCTTCGCAGCCGAGAACCAAGTTTATCTGCTTGCGATATCTCTAGGTGTTCGACTAGTATCCTTAAAAGATCGGCCACTGATAAATTCTCAGCGAGCTAAAGTCGGACAGCAATCTCGTTGCCGGTCCTCTTCTATTCCCAACTCCAATTGGACCAAAATGATCAAGACAATCGCGGAACTTTATCCAAGCTGCTTACATGTTTGCAACACTTGAAACACGCCCGAAACTTTCTCGAAAAGTCATTGCAGGAACACTCCCCGCGCTTGACAACTCGCATCGATTCGATCTTTCATGCAATAGGGACGGCACAGATTCGCCCAATTTCGATTAAATTCGCAGCGGAAAGTGTCTCGAGAGTTGCACGATAAAGCTATCTTATGTATCTTTGCGCGATTTGGTCCAAGTCACCGTGAAAGCAACAAGAGTGAAACACGAGGAGCGGGAGAAGGAGAGGAAAAGAATCGTGATCCCCAAAATGTCCAAGTTTTCTTGGTTGGTGGCAAGATCATCCTTGCGCGTGCACAACTTCGTGCACTGTTAGGTATGCCAGCAGCCGGCAAGGTATTGATCGGCTGAATCCACGAGGACCACATGGCGACTCCACCTTCGTGCGACTTCGTGCGAAATCGGCACCCCCCGTGCTTAACATGGCGCCCGTAGGCGGTCACGTGGTAGCCACCCCCGCACCCACGCAACTACTACCAACACAGCGAGCGAACTCGACGACCACGAGGGACATACGATGCACCCACCACCAATTCGTCTCTCGTTCTCTCTCCTCATTTTTCCCTTGCTCACGGTTTCCTTTCCCGACTGCCGACTGCCCTCCTCGTTAGCTGGATCTTTTTCTCGCCCTCTCTCTTCTGCACTTTGCCTCGCGAACCGTATCCTCCTCAGGGACGGTTTAAATATTTACACAATCAGCTACAATGATATCGCACGAAAATTCTGACCTCATAGCGATAATGCGAAAATCGCCTGCTCACTTATACACAATTCGCGTTCTCTTGCGCTAGGATAATGATTTATTCTCCGTTTGGGAATGCGTCGTCTCCGGTCCGTGAAAAGCTATCATTTTTCAGGGGTATTTTTAAGACAGCTTCGAAGAAAAAATACCGACAGCTCTGTCAGCGGAGACGATGGCTCGTTTCTCTTCTGCAAAACGATCCAACGACTAAATAGATTTCAGTGAGCAGCCAATCGTCGTCGACTCCATTCTCGACTCATTTTTCCACGAAACCCCGGCGGAACTTCTCGCGGGTCTCCGCATGATTTTAAGGCGTCCAGATAGGTTGCCCGACCGTACAGCTGTTTAATGTATTCTCTAACTCTTCGCGGAAGAAACGAATCAAGTTTTAACCACTCGGCTAAAACTTTGCTTTAATTAACGAAACGAAAGCAGCAACGGATTCTCCATTCGGCCAAGGTGACTCGGATAATGCTTGGATATTCAACAAAAGTTCGTACGGGCGACAACATGTGTTTCTTCTTTTTTGAAGAACTTGTAAAAATCCTAGCAACACTTTTTTGCATGCGGTTATTATTTACAGGCAGCATACCTGCCACCGCACGAAACCGGTCGATCGTATATATGTACGTGTATTGGACATCTTGAGCAACGATATTAAGAGGAAGAAGTGATAGAGAGAAAGAGGGAGCAAGGCAACAGAATGGGCAGACGAGAGGCAGAAATGCAGACGCAGAGCGACACGAGGACGTGGGAGTTGGAGAGAGACAGGGAGGAGAAGGAGAGAGGCAACGGTGGCCGACTCCGCCATGTACCCTCCGAACACCCTCTATTTGTCCCAACCATTCCCTCCAATAGCCCTCCGCTATCCCACGACTGACGCATCGTCCTGCAGAACAGAAGGGAGACGGAGAAAGAGACAGAGAAAGGACGATCGATCTTTCAGGGCGCCAGTCGTACCGACGACCGATTGAAAAGCTTCTGATTCGAGGCGAAAGATCTTGACCAGGTACGGGGTGAACGGTCAGGGAATGCCAAAAGTGTAGTCGAATGAAAGCGATTTTTTAATCCACCGAGTCGACTCGTGGTTAACGAATATTTCACGATTCCCGCTATGATCTATCCTCGTCTACGAAAATAAGGTTCGTTGCACTCCGTCATAGAAGTTGCGAGAAACTTGATGGGATTGCAGTTTCACGTGTTTCCGAGCTAAGCGATGACATTTCGATTGAAACTGACTACTGCGTCATCGGAAGCAATGCGAAAAGACCAACCTTTGAGCAGATAAATAGGGGAAGTTCCGGAAATGAAGCCAAAGGTCGCGGTGTATACGAGTGAAAGCGTGTTACACCTTAGCTTATAGGGGGCGAAGTCGTAATGAAAAAATGATTATTCGATAGATGTAATTGCAGAATAACGTACGATACGCGAGTAATGGTCGATAAGATTCAACGTTCTGACAAGAGTATTCCTCTCGACTAGCAGGGTTTTCGTAAAAACTTGTCGGAGCTTGCAAGTTTACCGTCTAATGCATCCTCTGGAAACGCTTCCGTTCTCTAATTAACGCACGAGAGCGTAGGCCGAAAGGAATCCCGGCACAACGAAGTTTAAAGTCGTCCTGGGATCCCGTGTAATCCATTCGAGGGAACGTTTCGTGGTGAAACGACTCTTATGCTTTTCCAGCTTGAGGGGAAAAAGTCGAAAGAATATTTGCAAGATTTCCTAGCGTTTTCCACGTCCCGACACCCGCGAACTGTATACACGTCGCTCGATTTCAAAGACAGTTCACTTCTGTCTCCATCGTTCGTCGCGAAATCGGAGACGCTCGATGGAAACGATAATAATCGTAATTTCGCGTAAACTTTTCCGACCGGTCGATCGAAAGCTTTTCAAGAGTTTGACCATACTTGCGATGAGACTGAAAGACGGCCAACTGAAAAGGAGAAATGGAGAGGAAAGTCGGTGAACAGCTCGGCGAGGGAGAACTCGAAGCGAGTAGACAGAAGCTGCAAGTTTAGAAACGCAATAGAAAGAGAAACAGGGTGAGGAGGGTGGAACGGAGGGAGGGAAGGCGACGAGCCGCTTGTATTGATCCAGCAGATACGCTCGATTAAACCGCAAATTGCAACGGATTGGCGTAAGTTACAACGTACTAAGACTACTAATACGAAGCACCGAGCTTTCACGATGCTGCCGGAAGCGGCTGACAGAGACGGCGCCTGATATTCGACTGACGTATATTTTCCTTGATGCGTGCACGACGCGCATTCCTACGGACACGCGTGCCCGCGTACTCTTCGAACAGAAATGAAGCTTCGACGGCATCAAAGTTCAAACTGTCGGGCGAATCCGCGCAACATCGTTTGTAGCAATCTGCCTGTCACGATAATTCCACTGTCCGTTGTTTAAAGAATTATTCAATGTCCCGATAATTTTATCTGAAATTCGCTTAAGGATGTCTAACTTAAACTCGTAAAACTGAGGAAACGTAGGAACCGATCCGTATCTAATGCAGTTTGCGCATGTAGGAGAATCAAGAGGGTACGAATATAGCTCAGCTATTAGGTCACGGGAAAATCGTGGCTGAAAATCAACAATGGAGAAAAGTCAGTGCAATTGAGTTTGCGCCACTGGTCCTCTGGCCGGTGAGATGTCACGTACTTTTATCTCTGCCTCTTCGTTTTTATCTTTATACCCCAGCTCTGCCTTTTCCTTTACCGCGCAGTGGCCCTTCGAGTTTTTTCCCTAACGACGCGACGCGCTCTAATTCCTCGTAATATTGAATTAATTACACATTACTTTAACTAGATAGCGGAAGAAGCGCCTTCGCCTTCGCCTGCGATTTAAAACAAATTTAATATATAATATCACGGATTCATTAATCAAAGGTGCGACTAACAAAAGTGTCTAACGATTTGTCTGTGGAACAAACTGGAATAATTCGCGGATCAAACGAACTAAATGCTCCGTAAATTATCCTTCTAATGAGAAGAAATTTTTAATGGTCTGTAAATTGAACGCGCCTCGGACGGGCAGTGGAATCCAACCGGGGTTGATTCGATTTGCGAAAATCGATTTTCTCTGCGCGTGTTGATCTGTTCGCTGTTACAGAACTCGGAGGGATACGCGGCCCCGATGATGCAATTCCCTCCATTGAATTTCTGTATCGCGGATACTATCCGCAGATGCAACGCCGCAGTTCCCTACAAGAATCAACTCCATAAACAGCAGACGAAGAGGCATTTGTTTACAGCGCAGACTCTACTATCCTAGTAACCGTGTTACGCATAAACAGGATATACGCGGCGCGTAAAATCTGCGCTGCATCAATATTTGAAGAGCAAAGGGGGAGTACGATTTCCGACCATTTTTGTTCGAAAAAAATATGTCCTACTTAATTGAAGAGTCGGCGAACTTGATTGACGAATACAGCACACGCTGGACGATTCGAGTTTCGCATTAAACTAGACTGCACTACTAATGGCTCTTTTCGTTCCGCCTCGTCGTTCGAGCGAGCTACTCCCCCTAGACTACGTACCGCCACGCTGCTTTCGGACCTAAACTGATTGGACTGTGAATCGGTGGCTTTGAATTATTCATACTTTGTCCGTCGATAATCCAATTTCTGTAGCGGGCGAATCGAGGAGGAAAGGATCGGTTTGCCACGCGACGCACAGACAACCAATACTCGCGCGTCGAGGGAAAACGTGGAAGAAGAAAGCACGAAAGCGAAGGCAGGATGTCGGTTAACTTTGCCAGAGAAATCATCGGACGAAGCGCAGCTTCGTTTAATTCTGTCATTCGAGCCAATGACGCGAAAGCTGCCTTCGAGAAAGAAAATAGACAGCATCACAGTGTTCTACAGCTTTATCGAGCTACGATTACCTAATGCGGCAGAGAAAAAGACCGCGGGAGAATCTCATTAACCTCTTCCTCGTAGCTTTTTCCCGTCAAGTCTCGATATCGGCGCTCTCTCGGATCTAGACGCGATGCTATCGTTTCTGGGTGAAGGGCACGCGAATAATTAGGCACGAGTCGTCAGCTACTATGATCTAATTAGGCGACGCGATAAGACCTTCTTTCCCGGGCTAACAAAAATGAAGGGAAAGATGGGGGAGCAGGAAATACGTAATACGGATAAATATATCGAAAGACCGCGTTTGCTTGGAAACGGAGCGGCGCGGTCGAACGTTATAAGACGATTCGATATACATACATATAGCTAGGTGGAATAACTTTCTCGACGGCTGTGGCGCTCCGTCCTGATATTAAAAGAATTCTCAAAGTGTCGAGTCGATAATAAAATTACCGTGCGTCTGCGGTTCGTCAGAAATGAAGCGAGTACAACTCTATCCAAGTTTTGCAAAGGCAATCGCGTTTATGACGGTTCCTCGTCTTCGCGCACGGTCGAGTCAACACCCGCGATAGCAGAACAATTTTACCAGTACATACATACTCCAACGAAGAACCGCCCTTGGCGCGGCTGTCGCCGCTTTTGACCTTTTGCTTTTCCGGATCGAGCACGGCAAGGGGAATCTTCTCGACAAAAGATTTATGAACCCCTCGGCAATGCCAGTATGCTACTTACTCTATCGTCGAGTACACACTCGATGTTCACAAAAAATGCGGGGGTGGTGCGTACACGCGAGCAATCCTCAAAAAGAAATCTTTAAAGAGGGGCGACCCTCGTCTCGTATCGAATCAATCATTTCCAGGCCTGCGAGCTCGTACGCCTCGCCAATTGTCTGGCATTAATCCACGCTGGCGCTGGATTCCAATTCTTTCGTTCGTGCTAGGCGGCCTGTCCACAAATGATCTACCGTGCCATCGATCGACCCGTTGCCTGTCGCGTTGTTTTACCGGTCCAATGTCTCCTAAAAAGCTCGGACAAGCACGACCCTTTCGTTTATTTGCAGCGCGATCACTTAAACCGCGCAGCTCGAGCCCTACCGAAGTCCTACTGGAGCCAAATTGGAGCCAAACTGGAACTACGTTTCACGGTTCTCAAGCACGGGGTCAATTGACACGATTCCCAGCAATTTTACCTAGGGGTTAGCACGGAGATCAGATTATTCGTGCCGGGTCGCGTATACGGTATGCTGAAACTAATCATAATGTATCCTCACCGGTTGGAGCCATGCTGTGATTGGTCCGTTGCGGTATTCCTCGCTACCAGATAAAGTTACCGTAATATCGATTAACTGTCCGCTACAGCCCATATTCCGATCCGACGCTTCCATTCGGCCGTGATGTAGTAATGAACTCGTAACTGGCGCTATTAACAACCGCATCGGTGTCGCGGTATCTTTTAATAAACAATTCGCATAAATGCAAGAGCAACGCATTATCTACCCGCTCGTCCAATCGACGATACGCATCTCCACGAATCAGATCTCGTAAACGTATTTCTGTTTCGCGTGCCCCCGCCTTCAATCTTCCACTTTTTCGTCCTCGAAGCGGTCGGCATTCTACAATCCCGAGCCTATGCTTTCCTCCTGTTATCGATCCCATCGAGTGGGATTTCGGAACAGCCAACGGAACGCCCAATTCCAGGTCAACGATCTCCCTCTTATTCGCGATAGCCGAGCGGGCGCCACGCCACGCAACGCAAAGCGATGTCGATTTCTGAACGCAAGTTCCAGCACCCAGCTATTGATTCGCGTCGTTTGGAAAACGCATGGGCATCTTTATATTTTTCAGACGAATGTCAAGAGACGATCTTCGATGCCGCTTACGATTCTCGGACGCCTCGCGAAAGGGCTCGGACAGCGCCCCGTGCTGGGGATGGGTCGTGGTCCCACGATCGATCGTGGTGAAATATCGTCGTTCGTCGATGATTTTTATGTCGCGGAAGCAACGACCCGAGCGTTCGCATGGAAAAGGACGAGCGTAAACTTTCCAATGGGCATCTGTCCGTTAAAAGGAGCTGCTCCAGGGCGGCGTAAAGAGGATTTAATTGGCAGGTAATTGGCCAACGATATTACCGTATCTCTTAAAAGCCAGTCGACTAAAAATAAGCATTAGCGGCCCGTGGATTCGCAATAAACAGCCGTGGAAAATGCGACATCAGCGAGACCGACTCCCCTAGCGATGCTCCCATAACGGCAATATGCATTTCCCGGTGATTACAATTTCGGTTCTGCGGCGTGGTTTTCCCCGTTGTAGAATTAGCAGAAATTCTGGCTCAGTGAGCAAAACAGTGCCATTGCCACAATGCCAGTGGCGTATTAATAACACGTGCTTCGTGTAATTTCAATTCCTGCTGTACGTTCCGTCGCACTGCGTCTCGATTCGCACGGCTATCGGAAAATAATACACGAACGAAATTCATAACGACCTAATAAACTTAGGTTACGCTCCCTGCTAACGCTGCACTTCGGCAATCGAATAGACTAGAGGTACGATTTGCTAAGGAACGCGTGGCTGCCGGATATTTGCAGCTTTTTCGTATTCCTTCTTAAACTAGAATCGGCATGCATCGCGTGGAAAAATTCCATTTATCGGTAAGACATTCGTAGGAGTTGCTGTCCGAGCAGTACCCCCTGTTCGCACCTTTGTCTCTCAACGAGGCATTCCGTCTTTCCTTGTCAATTTTTCCATTAAATTTCACAGTCCACTGTTTCTAGCTAGACGAGTGTAAAAGGAAGCAAAAGGTTCGTCTAGGCAAAGGTTCGGTGTACACGCGAGCTTCCGCGGTATGCCACTGGATCGAGTCAATGCCAGGAGTTCATCGGTGCAAAAATCGATGGCAAAAAAGAAAAGCAAAACGCGGCTAACGGTTTCCCATGGATGAAAGGTCGAAAGACGAGGAAGGCGAGTTCACGGATGGCGAAGCGCGTCTATCTCTCGACTATCTACAAAATGTGTACCGTCACGAAACTTTTGAGTCGCGTGGCGGCATCCGCGCACGCTATGCGTGTCACGGGAACGAACATTGCTGTGCATAGATGCATTTCTTTCGGAGCAATTTGTTCCGCTTCTGTCCCCGTCCAAGTATCGTTGAACGCTCGTCGAAAGGATGAAGCAACCGAGGCGCAGTGCCGTTAAGGTCGAGTGGTTCGGATGCGGGACACATTGTGCTCTTACGCGTTCTTCTCGTATCTCTCGTCCCGATGCGATGCATCGCCTTTGACAACAATCTTTTAGTGGGTTCGTTCCTTCGAACAGATAGCTCGCTAACGCTTTCGTTATTGCGCCTAGACGCGCCTAGTTATCGTTCTTTCAGGCATCTCGGATCGCTTCGCTGATGCATCGAAGCAGAGGAGCAACCGAACGAAATTGATCGACCGAACCGGTTATCGTCCACCCCGACTAGGTAGATCACGGACTGGGCAAATCGATGCCGTCGTGATACGCGGGCGTCGAATACTTCCAGGAATGCCCGATATATCGCTCGCTTTAATCATTTAAACGGGTCACGGTGGTCGATGGCTGTGCATATTCTTTCCGAGTATCCACCTAGGGTGTACGGTTATGTCACTGATTAGGGTTTGCAGTCACCGAGCTGCACACATAGCTCCCCTCGCTAAGGGTGAAACAACATCGAACGGGGGAAGGTCCATGACCCTGCACCCGGTGCAACTTCCGTTCCGCATCGTCGTTCGGCTACTCGACGCGCGCTACCCGACCAAACGAGAATATGCATAAGATCACCTTTTGCGTCTAATTTTACCACGATTCTACGAACGTCGCTTATTTTATCTACACTCGTGTAATACACGTTTGTCCGGTCGATAAATCGGGAGCAAAGATTTCTGAATATAGACTTGCGCACGTATACAGGGGACGAGTCGACGAAAGCGTCGCGTTGCGTACAATTCCAACGAGCACGTTCCATTACTCGTTGAGTGCGCACTTCTGTTATCGTTCCACGTAAGCGTCCATTAACCTTGACACCGGGAAGTAAATCTGACCCCGGCACACGTTGTATCAACACGTAAGGACCCGGCTCTCGAGTCGCGGGCAAAAACACGCGAACCGAAAGGAGGAACGACCGCGGATAGTATCGTAGCACATGCATATACGTAACGGAGCAAAGCAAACGTACCCAGTTGGACGTACATCTTCGGCCTGATGTTCTCCTGCCACGCTGCAAAGACGAGGGTGACCGTGGCGACGACGCACCAGCAGGATAGCAAAGGGTGCATCCTCGTTTCCAAGATGGTACGCCTCATCTTCTCTCGGATGGTTCGAGCGATTCCGTAAACGTGCCAGGGTTCGCAGTCTCCTCCGTGGAACACGCAACGAACGAACCTCCGTAACTCACGAATACCTCACCAACCACCGGCACTCTTTACTCTCCGTTAAGCACAGGCTCCGTCGCAATAGCGGAAGGAGAAAGGACGTGTTTCTATCACTCTCTTTTCCCTCCCTTTCTCTCCACTCACTGCAGCAGAACGTGCGAGGGTGCCGCAGTCACGTGCAGCGTGTTCCTCGTCGTTGTCGCAATCGTTGTCCTCCAGCTCTGCACACGCATGTTTCCTTGCGGACGACCGGTTTCCTGATCGCGCACATTCACGAGATCGAACGCGGCGTGTTCGCGCGCACCTCAACGGATCCGAAATTCGGCGAACGATTCAAAGGGACGTAGGGAAGTTGAAGGATGACACAAACCACGAACGGGGAGGAGAGAGAGAGAGTGAGGTAGAGAAAGAGAAAAAGAGTGAGAGTGAGAGAGAAAGAGGAGGGTAGAGAGAAAGAAGGCGCGTGCGTGGGTACGCGGCGAACGGTAGATAAGGAATCGAACAACGGTAGACAGGATGATCGTGCGCTTCCGTCTCGATACACACCGTACTCCGAATCAGCCGACAGAAAACACACCACGACACATTCCGTACCCAACGACGACCGCCGTCACACTGAAACAGCGCAGCGTCACGACAGGTGACACACAACCCCCACTTATCCTGCGCAACCCCCACCTGAAAGAACCGGCTGGTCGGATGCGCAGTCGCGTCGACAGCGCTGCGCTACACTCCCTCGTGCATTACGGGAAGCGTGTGCGTGTGTGTACGCGCCGCCACCGCACGCACGCGTACCTTCCGCACACGTGGGTAGGAGCAAGAGGTGCCGGCAGAGAAAATAGGGGGCAGTGGATGAAAAAAGGGGAAGGAAATCGAGGGGAAAGAGAGGCGCACAGGGGACACCGAGCTAGCGCCGATTTTCAACCCCACCACCCCCGCGACACGATCACGCCGTCGTTCTTCTCGACGTCCTGGTCGTCGTCGCTGGTATCTCGCCGACGGTACTGTAGCGCCGCCAATCTGTAACGAAAAAAAAAACGCACCCTCTCGTTATTAGTTCGAAACTGGACGATACATCATCAAGAACACCTGCCGATGCCCGTTAGGCATTGCAATGTGTTAACGCTTTCGAAGAATTTGTCCGACCGTTCGTCCAATTGATTTCTCCCTTTTTTCTTTGCTATTACGTTATCGTGCGATCACGACCTCGACCACGCCATGGAAGAAAAATATAGCGACACGTCGTGTCCCTTGCTACATATTTTTCGTCGTCCCGTTCGATGCTATTTCTTGACCCGAATTTTAGCCGAAACATTTGCACCATCACGAATTTTCGTAACGCTTCATTTCCGCGACGATGCCGAGAGGGTGTAATAAACGCGTGGCTAACGATCATCTCGTTACGTCGCCCACCTATACAAAGTTTCGTGGACGCTCGTGGAAAGATTTAATAAAGGTGCCCGTCCACGCTCGTATTCGCGGATCGCTTCCATCGGAGTTGTCATTCCGAAAAAAAATATTATCCCGCGCAATCAAGCTGCGTTCAAATTATTTCTCCACGCCAAAAATGTTGCCGACTGCCGTGCCTCGTTGAGGCTCGGACAGATATTTTGCGCCAAAAATCCTCGACAACTTTGGGAATTACCAGCAGGCAAATGCATCAGTTGGTAAAAAAATGTTCCGTGCAATATTCGCGTGATTTACACAAAAGTAACAAAAGGACACAGACGAAGCGATGGCCGGTTTTCAGCAACGATACGCACAAAACTCCCCGTTGATTATTCTGTGGCAACTTTATCAGCGGCACGATAACGACGTTATCCGAACACCGGTGGCTGTACGGCAAATTTTCCCTACAGTTATCTGTATGCGACAGTCGCTGCAACGTCGGCGACGTTTACCCTGTTCATTAATTTGCTGAATTAAAAGTAGCAGGGCGTACATCGAACCCCTAATTCCTACGGCCATGATTGGTCGTGTGTGCACCAGAGAGTACATCGTGACCAGGGCTTGACGCGTTTGGCGAGGCCATCCCTCTACACGTACATACGTATCCCGGTACGGTACGTGCACGCCTTTAAACGTTATTCGGTTGGAACGGCCAGCGATGCGAGAGAATAATGGACAATCCTGTGCGAGCAATGAAATATTAATAAAAACAAAAAGACGGGCGAAGCTTTTGCTGACGGCCGAGCAACCGTAACGACTTCGCGTTATAGTTCCTGTTCGCGTTTTCCCAAAAAACACAATCCCCCCTTTCTGTGTCTAAAACTAGCAATTTCACGATACCACGTACATACATATCTCGACGAGGGGACGCGAGCTACCGTTTTTGCTGCGTTCGATTTAAGGATTTTCTAATTAACGTATTTCAAAGAAAGCAGAATTACCATTGGCGCCGTGAGACATTTGACGCACACTGTTCGAGAACGCGTGCAATTTGATGTTTCGAAAATACATATACTGCAAAGACAGATCGATTCAGAGCTATCACCTCCGATTCGCTTCGGAAAGAATTGCTTTCCAAGCGGCACGTGTCACTGGATCATCAGCCTGCGAAATGGAAAACGCGAAGCTCACTTTACGTGTCACGTCGAAGAAGCTTTTACTTTTCCGCGATTCGCGTTTAGAAGCCGCGCGTCCTATGCAAGCCCTATCGAACGCGATAGAAGGAAAGACGTTCTCCGGAGAGGCCGCGAAGGGGTGTATACAAGGGCCCCGTTGAAGGAACAGAAGAGTCGAAGGGTGCGAGGCACACCCGGAAAATCGTCCCCCGAGACAGGCTTTCTCAAAGTCGACTATGTATCTCCTGCAGCAACGTTACGCTGTTCGCGTTTTTCAGGTGGAAACGCGTGTCGCCGGCAATCGACGTACAAGTTACGATCGTGAAAGGGACAAGGGACAAAGGGACGGAAGCAAATTGGTATGAAAAAACAGTAAGGATCGATTAATGGATCGACGTGGATGGTGGTTGCTTCTAGCATGTTTTTCCTGGCTCCTCTGCTTTACGAATAATGTCGATGCGCGCGCTTCGGTTGCCTACCAACGGGGCACGGGTTAAACGTGTTCCATCGATGATAGAGAAAATGTAGGTTAAAAAAATAAAAACCCATAAAATCGTCCAGCGGGAGAGCTTCCCTCCGAGTCGATTTTTCGCGCGTCGAGCAGGAAGGTTGGGAGGGAGAGAAGGGTACGGACAGTCTGTCCATGTTCCCAGGAAAAGAAAGGTTTGCCGGGTGGAGAAGAGGACGAAAGGGGATCGATAGCCGAACAACGGGGAAAATCCCGAAGGAAAACTCGTGGAAAACGCGGTTACATTGCTCTGGCACTCGTCACGAAGGGCGAGAGAGGGCAAAAGTCGCGGCGGCGGCACCAGCAGCTAGCCGGGCGATCGAAGGGCGTTGAACAAAACCCAATTAAGTCCGTCGAAGTTCAACTTCCGTCGGGCAGTTACATGAAAAACATTTTCTGGGTGAAACTGGTTAGGCCATTTAACCTGAGTTCGCGTACACCGTCGAGCCACCATCGTTTCGTTGAATGCTCGACTGAAAAAAACAAGAAAAGAAGGATTGTACAGGAAAAACGTTTGGCGAACGGTTAGGCTTGCTTCAACGAAGTTCGCATACGACGGAAGAATCGCGAGTTCAACGTGGAAAAAGGAGGAACGCGAAGGTAAAGAAAAACGAGATATTCAATTGCGATTAAAGTTGGACATTTTCCTGCTTGCTTCTAGGCATAACGAAGCTCCACTCGTTGCAGAATATTTCAATTATCGAGCATCGTTCAGAGCGAACCGGTGTAGAAAATCGCGCGGGATTTGTATCAAATGCTTTCAACGGGAATTATAAGCGGCCAACGTTCGTTGAAAATTTCACGAAATGTATTTAAACGGCGGAAAGTGTGCGAATCCATTAACGAATTGTAATTTTATTAAATTTCCCGACACAATTACAATGCATGATACGTGTGATAACATCGTTGGACATATGACACAAATCATTCGAAATTGAAAACTTTCGAAAAAGTAAGATACACATATCAAATGTAAAAGATGCTATGCGGTGGATCGCAGAAAGTGTCACCTACCGCTCTTCGACAAAGTACGATCTAGGTCGGGCATTTGTTTCACTTGCGGCCACTTTTCGGACATGCATCTTGTCATTGCGCTTCAAGGATTCGACCTTCGATTAAAAGGTTTCGACTGAAAGCGTTCCGCCTCCATTCGGCTACAGAATCAATAACATGCCAAGCAAACAGAAACGCGCGGGGCGAAATCTCGCAAAGCACGGGCAAGAAAATTGAAAGAGCATAACGTGCTTCGGGGAATCCACTGCGTGTCCTCGTTCGATAATAGTTTTAGCGACCGATCGGAAAGCTTCGCTCAGAATGATTGCTTCGTCTATCCCGCTCGGAATTTTTAGGAATTAGGAATTAGCAATTACCGGTTTCGCGATATACCGAGTCTTTTCGAGATTTTGCACGGGGGAAACAGTCGCCGAGTGTGAACTGCACGGAACTCCGATTGAAAAAGTCAAACAACTTCGACCCAGAAAGAAACTGCCTCGTTACCCAACGATTAATTCAAAACGACTTACAATTAGTTGGCGTATCTTCGCGTCGAGTGCTTGCCGAACGAATTCGTGCGCGCTGATTAGACGAAAGCAAAGAACTTTTACGAAAAAAGTTTTTTAATCCATTACCAGCCGGTGCGAAAGGTAGTCCACTTTTTGGTTGCTGCACCTTTTACTCCAGTATCGTTACCCGGATAACGTATCGCGTTCCCGGGTAGGTGCCCTTTCGCACTTAATCTTGTCTAGCACGTAAATTCTGCAAATAAGAATTGCAATATCGCTAAACCTATCCAAAATTGGAAGTGCCCATGCGAGGCGGTACACTTGCGCGCCGTATATTTACGCTTCCAAAGATCGCCCGCGGTATATGTAATCCGTTCGTTTGGTTGCAGTTCTGAGGTTAGTGCCCTCGCTAATTAGTTCGGGTACTACAGAATCGGAGAATTCAAATTGATCCGGTCCGTTTTATCGGCATCGCCTCGTAAACACGTCGGCACAGCTAGCTGAGCTAAATTGGATCCCGACCTGCTTAAATTTGCACGATCCCCGTTATCCTGCTGGAATACAACAAAATAAACGCAACAACGATCGGGTCATCTGTTCCCCATATATTTTCGACCTGACGCTTTCCCTCTCGCCCTTAATTTAACCTTCAAATGATTAACTCGCTTTCTTTTCCTCTCTCCCCTCCTGATATCCGAATCCTTTGTGAGCTGCACTCGCAGGAAAAATATATATTCGTGTACATTTCAAACATGTTCGATAGAAGATGGGAAATAAGGAGGGATGTCGGCGAAGTTGGCGCACGCTTCTGTGTAACGTGTGTGCACGCGTTGCACGCACGAGAGCGATACGCCAGCGAGAGGAAGAAAAGGAATGGAAAGAGAAGAGGGGGTGAATGTTGGAGAACGAGGATGATTTGCGAGACAGGACAATTTCCGTTCACGGAAACGTGTAACGCACGGAGAACTTCTCGAAGAGTTTCAAGAGAGATGGAGAAACAGACGGGCAAGGGAAGATCGACGATAGAAGAGGGGCAAAGTTCGAGAGGCCCAGTCGATGAAAAGGAGGATGAAAAGGAGAAGGAAAAGGAGAGGGAGAGGGAGAGGGAGAGAGAGACTCGACGGATCGCATCGAGCTTGTCGCGAGAGGAAAAAGTGCCCTCGTTAAAATTCTGAGATATGGGTTAAGGAAGATCCTCGAATCCGCGGAATATAAATCATTTCCGACGGCAGTAATTCGATTCTCACGCGTCTTCGAATCCCTTCTGGGATGCTCTCCCTTTTTATCCTTACAGCTCGAGAATCCGGCGAAATCTCTAAACCGATCTCTAGTAGATTTCAGTGATTTATAAGAATTTCATGAAAATCGTCATCGTCTATTTCCATTCTTCGAAATCTTCCCGAACATCATTCCATGCTGCTAAATCATAAGAGGTAATTGCACATTCGATGGAAATACGCTTCGCTGTAATAGTGTTTACTGGAAAAGGTACCAGCATCGCTGGCAATACGAATTCGATGCACTTTGAACCTTGAATATCGATTTGTCCCAGTGACGTCTAAATGTCTTCGAACGAATGCTAGAAGTGAAAGGAGTCGTGAAAGAGCGGGAAAGCACAGGGATAGAGCAGGAAGGAAGAGACTGCCGAAAATTTCAATTTTCCGGCCTAACGAAACGTCTTACGACTAGTGTTCCTGATTTCCCGATATCTTTCGCTTCTCGAGAAATTAGAAATCAGACTGTATTTCTCAAGAATTCTCGGGAATTCTCGAGAAATTAAAAGTCTGAAGCCGCAGAAGGCCAGTAACAAAACCTGCAAAAGTCCAGACCTACTGGACTTGTACGATTTCTGACCACCTTCAAGCTGGACCTACGATCTTAGGGTTAGACCTATTGGACTTCCACGTTTCCTGACCAACTTTCACCAATTATTATAAATCTCATTTATTTATTAATTAAGTTTTTCTTAAACTCAAGTTTCTCGAGACGTATTGCAATTTCTCGAGAATTGAGAACGAGGCAATTATAAAGTTTCTCGAGAAATTCTCGCGAAGGAACACTCCTCAGGACGCCATCGCACGGCACAGAGGATTCTTAAACGCGCTTTTTCACTCTGCGATACGTGTCCGGAAAATAATCGTGACCAGCTTAGTATGGTGCACGGTGCGCCCATTCAACGGTAGTGGATGCATCTCGGTGAACGAGCTTTCGCTCGACTTCCGTCACGCCGAGCCGAAACTTCGTTGCATCGTTTCCGAGTACCGGTGCTTCTACATTTCTACTCAATTTCTTCCCACCTCTTTCTCCCTGTCCACGTCCAACCCCATCGTGGCTCCTCGCCACTTTCTTCCCATTCACCTTTCACGAAAATCCATCGCTAATCTCTCCCCGGGATAACGTTTCGAATTGCTCGCGTATCTTATACATGTACATAGGTACTTCCGTGAATTCGAGTACCTATATGCGAATTCGCGAAGGCAGAGAGATTTGTGTCAGCCAATCTGCAGGAAATAAAAGCTTGGACGAGATATTAAACTTCGATTGGAACGATAAAGTAGGAGGCAGGGGGTAAAGGATATAGGCAGGGGTAGAGGGAGAGGTGAACGATCGTCGGTGACAAATTGGCAGTACCAAAAATCGGCGCACTCGACGTCGAATACGCTGTTTGCGTATGCCGTTAATGTTTCACCGAGCCCAATTTCATGACAGAACTTCACGATGCGCAAAGCGACAATGGATGCATATTTCGTTTAGATGTTTTCCTACCTTCCTTTGAAGCGCAAACATTGTTGAATATCATCGCCAGATCGGGACACTACGAGCATAGAAATATATTTCGCGACCAAAACTGTCGCCCCCAATCACGCTTCTTTGGTTTACTTAAAACATAATTCGGCATTCTCTCCGCTCGTGTAAAAAGCAATGTTCCAAGTGAAATTAGTACAAAAGTTTCCTAAACGCGTGAGACACCGCCCTCCTCGTTACCCTGTCGCTCCTTTTCTCCTTCCCTCGACGTTCCTCTTGCTCGCATTCGCAGTTTCCACGGCTATTTGCGAACCTTCGAAGTATGTACTTCGCTGGAATTAACTGGAAACACGCCTCGAGTGCCGCGAGAAAAAGTTACGAAGAAAATCCCAATACATCCGCAACACGTGAGACGGTAAAGCGGCGTACTTTACGGGCATCGCGAAACGAGAGTAGCTCTCTCTTTTCGTGCCAAACAAATTTTTATGAAACTTCCAGAGGTCAGTTGTTTACCCCCTCAAAGATATGGAGGGTGTTATCGCTTTTGGAAAAAAGTAAACAGGAAATGAAAGGGACGAGCCAAAAGCAAGTTTGAAACTTCGGCAGCTAGATCTAACGAAAGCAGAAGGTTGGCCAGGAATACGCGGCGGACGAGGTCTCCCACGGAAGAAGCATTAACGTTCGCTCCAAGTCACAGCGTGGAAAAAGGGCGTAGAGAATGTTAGTGGAGGGTAAGAAAAGTGCATACGGTGTGTGCATGGCACTGTGAGTCATCGAGCACCACATGCGCCACAGGCAGCCGAGCTTACACAGATGCGAGAGGAAGGGACACAGATATTTGTCTACGATACGCGGCTACCCCATACATTAAACACGGCTGCATTACATTATCCAGCAAATGCATAGGTCGCTCACGCAAAAGATCACGGACGGGCAGCCATCGAAGAGCAAGTTAAACCGAGAAATTATTTGCGGTTTCACAATCTCGATTCGATTGATCGCTGCTCAACGTTCCAAGGTTCCGCGTCAACAGGCACGAGACTTGCAATTGCGTATGCAATAATTAGCGCTCCTAATTAGTACCTTTGCGCTCCAAATCTTGTGCCTTTGTAACGCAAATACCCGATGCATCGAGAAATGGAATGCCTACATACGCTGCACACTCGTAAAGAATGTACACCGAGGTTGATACGTGTGCATTGAAAGGAAGGCCCGCCGAGACGTATACGTACACAGATCGCATAGATGCAACGCCACACGAATTTCGGTATGGAATGGAGCGCGGCCAAATTTTCTTAACGATGAATTATTCAGTCGCGTGGGCGGATTCGAGGGGGAATAATATTCTTCCGAGCACGAAAATCATCCCGTAACCGTAGGAAAATTGATTTCGTGTTCACTCTTCACGATCGTGGAGTTCGACCACCCCGGCCAAAGATTCGACGACGACCTATAGAATCGGCCACGGTACAAAGGGCCCAACGACAGCCGGTAGGCGCGGTCTGACGTAACCGAGAAGAGAGAATCCAGAGATGAACGGGAGACCGAACGAGCACGGCCAAGCAGGAGGCGAAGAGAGGAGAAAGAACAGAAGGAGAAAGGGAAACGCGGGCCAAGAGGCTGCAAAGTCGCCGGTAAGCCGATATAAGCAGAGTCAATTTCCAGCGAGTGTTCGAGCGGGAGGAAGGGATTTTGCTTGCGCGACGACGAAAAGGCAATATTCCGTTCCAGGGGCGTACAATCGAGAAGCAAGAAGTCGGGGAAAGAAGAAGGAAAGAACACGGGACGGGGCGAAGGTATCATGCGAGAAGCACTACCTTTGTTCTCCAAGGCTTACCTGGATACTTTTCAATAAAGTTAGTTGGCACTCGCCATCGTACCGCTGTCAAAACTTGTCCCTCCGAAAAATCGTCTATAGGAACTATGCACCGTCTTCGAGTACATGTAACGACGTATCGGTCCTATGACTCCGCGCGACGTTTTCAGAAACACCGTGGGAAAGAATTGAACCACGGATTCCCCGTTACAGTTATTTACGTTGTATAGGAAAATTGCGATCATACGATTACAAGTATTTGTATTACAAAAAATTGCCCAAGATCGAAGATCTGTTTCATGCATCGCATCGGGGGAGTCGAGTATTTGGCTAGCATCGACCGTCCCCGTATCTTTCCGCGAGGAACGTTGAATATTTAAAAATTGTAATCACCGGTGGAGAATCTGGCACGATGCCGAAGCCCTCGGCATATTCCAACTGAGAAATCAAATGCTTGGTTCAGGAAATGACACGCGAAGGCGTCACTAATGAGAAACTCCGAAAGTATTGCACCGCGAACCGAGATAGAATAATCAAAGATGTTTTCTATGTTAGTTTACTTTCGATCGCCCTGCTTGAACGCAGGATCGCATTTACGCTATCGACTCAGCTCGACGAGAAATAATACGCTTCAATTGGACACAAACACCCATCGAGCAACAATAGAGCAGCCATGATCGGTGGGACGGGGACGAAAGATTCCAAGAGATTGCTCGATTTTCGTGACATTTAAAATCGTCCCTCTGCGCCCCTTTAAAGCGTACAACTTTCTTATCGTTCTCCGATTTCCATGTTGGCCCATAAAAGCGGAACGCGTCCCAAAAAAATCCATCGGAAAATCATTCCGCGCTATTGTTGGGCGAGTACGCGCAAAATCTAATTTATCACGAAACGTCGTATAAAATGTAATTTAGCAGCGTAGATCATTCCGATATTAGAATATCGAGGGAGCGCGGCTGGGTATAAAAGAGAGAAAGGGGGAGAGGGAAAGAAAGCGAGCACAGTGGGTGGGTCGTATGTTCGGTGGAAACGATGCAGTGTTGAATATTTAAAAATTCTAATATGGAAAGCCTTGGCGTATCGGCGTTGTTTCCAGCATCGTTCGTCGGTCCGATCTCGTCAGCAGATCCGAAGGGGGAAGCAAGGATAGGCGTTTCGGTTTTCTGCAGGCATCGAGGATGGAAATACGAACGGTTCTCTTGTAAATGAAACCTCGGTACAGATAAAGAGGGAAAGGGGGGGAAATGGCAAAGAAAGGGAGGATCAGGCTACATACCTTGTTGCTGCACGGTGCACAGCAGCTCCGTCGTATCGTGCAGATGCACACGGCTAACCCGTGCCCTCGTTCAATACACAGAATACCTGGTTGCATCGACTTTTCTGTCTGATTTTTGCTCGCTGCTTAACTCTTTCGAGCCCTTTCAATATCTCTTGCCAGTGGCAATCCGCTACGCCTCGCGTTCGCTCGGCTTAATATGTATCCATCTTTTTCTGTGTTGCGCGATTTTAATCCTTTTAGTTCCGAACGATAACGCATAATAACGTGGCTGTTGGCCCTGACAGGGAGCTAATCCCTACCGGTCACGTATAATTAGTGAAATTAAACGCGGCCGGCATATCGAACCGACACGGTGGAAGGGTTAATTACACGGCGTTAATTTTTCGTTCGATGGAAACGGGATGAATGATACGCGTTGTGCCGGTGCGGCGTGCAGCAAATAGTGCGGGAGGAACCAGAAACTCGAGTCATTTTTACTTCCAATTATCTATATTGAACACAGGGCCGGTGAAGTCCTATCGATTCTCCGTTATTTGTAATACGAGTTTTCCGCCTACCATACGCGACATTACGAGCGAAAACACTCCGCTGTTTACCATTCTATATTGAAGAAAAGTGCATCGCTACTGGCATTCTGTATTTTAGAAAAGTGCGTTTCTATGTTACGCGTCCCTAAAGGAATACGTACATACGTACCTTGTGATACGTGAGCCACGGTGACCCTGCAGCGCGATTCTTTTCTCTAGCAAAAGGATGCACCGAGAACGTACGACGCGAAAGCTACACGTCGCCCTTTAACCATTGCATTGGTTTGGTTTTTTGGAAAATAAGTTGATGTCCCCGATTATCGTTCGAATGGGAAAGATGCGTACTCAAAGTGAAAAAGCTGTCTCTTAACTAAAACGGGAAGAAGCCGGAGGAACATGGCCCCGCGAAACTATCACAGCATTTCGCGATCCGCTGCAACGTCTGCCAAGTGAACAAAATAGAGCGTTGTTCCGTGACACGAAGAACGCGACATCCCGACGTCGAGGCGCCCGCCCGTGCATACCGGAGATGCAAACCTCGACAATGGGATACGCGAATAAATTCTACACGTTATAACGACCAAGCGACATACCGTGCTGAGGCAATAAACATAGAAATCTATTAACTGAAAGATACTTCGCTGTGGCCAAACATTCGCAAAGTGAATTTATGTGGATACGCGTTATGTTCGAATCGACTTTGCATTGCAAGCTCTATCGGTATAGAAATGTGTCTGCTAGCTGCAACGCTTTCTGGGAAACGCGGACGATCGAAGACGCATACAGCAACCAGAGCTCGCAACTTTCCAGCAAATATCAAAGAACGTCGAGGATGCCAATCATCCGAACAGCGGAACTGTTAAAAGGTGTTCGATTACTAAACGTGCAGTCAACGTTTCTATAAAAGTACACATTTTCTTGCTAGTATATATGTACATGATGCTTGTACGAAAATGTCATTGCATCGAAAAGGAAACGAGGAGAACGAGAAAGAATCGCGCGTGACGCGTGCAACGAGTCAAGCCGACGGTATATTTTCGATAACGAGGTACGGCGATTCTAACCTTTTATAGGGAAATCGCGTAAGTAATATCGAAGAATTTACAGGGCTGTGGTGTCGCAGGGTTCGTGGACACAAGGGTACGCCATTCGGAGTGCACAAAGTGTATAGGTTACACGTGGCGTATCAAACTTCGACATCGTGTTCCCTTCCGGAGAAACTTATTCGTACAAATCTTCTTACTCGGGATTTCAAAGTTTCCCCGCATCTCGAGATTCGTTTCACCACCTACAACCCCCTGTAGCGGTCCATCGCGTCGTTCTTTACCCCGAATAAATATTTAGTAGGTTCTGCGCTTAAGCGTGCACGCAAAACACACGGGTATCGCCAAGGAGCACGCACAACCGAGTTCCATGCAGCGCAGTCTGCTTTCGGAGTACATACGGTGCAATTGGGTACACAGAGGCAAGAAAATCTAAGGGTTTCTCAACACATCGAGTGCAACGCGTAACGCCAACTGTCGCCCAACGAGAAGAGGAGGCGACGACTTCTTTTTTCATAAAGCTTCGTGTCGCTCGGCGGGATAAGACTCCTAGCTTTGGCGTTAACGCGAAATGAATGGCGGGCGGATAACGGGCGGAGATTATATTATGCATCGTTACGTACGGAGATAACAAAAATAGCAGAGGAGAGCGGAGGTCTGTAGAGGCGTGTTTAATTTGATCGTTTCGTAAGCGTTTGTTCAAGCTGTATATAGGTTGGCTAGAAACCTTTGAGGCACGTTGACGTCGAGCATGATTTATTGCCTGAAAGGTAATATGTGCGTGATGTAGTGCACGATAATAAAGAAAGCTGAACACAGAAAAGGAGATACGCAATAATATTGGCAAGTTTCGCCGAGACGCGTTAACGACTGAAACGCAAACTGGCATTCGTATCCTGATGCGATGAAATCGTGGACAATTCAGCAACCGAAGATAAAAGGTAGACAACAGCGTGCGCTGCGAGCTACGTGCATCCGGAAACGATAAATATACCGTTAGGGGCACGCACACATGCGATCCGCTGCATCTCGTTCACAGCGATGGACCTCTCGCGCAAAGAGCAAGAGATAATTACAGGGAGCGTTCGTGCAAAGGAGTATGCGACGGAAGAGCAGAATATATTACATCTACGTGCACAAGGAGGGAAAAAACATCGGGGTGAATAGGCCTCGACGTTCGCTTGCTAGGCCACAGATCTTTTCCACGAGTATAGAAGCGCAGACACGCTGCGCATCCCTTTGGATATATTCTGTAACGATAATATAATTAGTCGCACAGCGTGGAACGTTTCGAACTTTTGCGAGCACGGAGGATGCTCTCGAGGGGAAGACCGCGGGAAAAATCAGATCAATTAACTTCCCTTTGCGCAACAAAATCCATCCGTTTGTCAACTGAATCGCGTGCAATTTTTGCGCAACTGCGATACATTTTAAAAACACATATATACCATATTAAGTACAAAGTGTTTGAATTGGGCGTTGAGCGAACGTAATTGAACTGCCGCGAAAACGAATAGCATCGCGCCAAGTTCGAGGGTCGAAGATTTTAGGCCCAAACCTATCCCGTTCGGATTTCGAGCTGCAGCAGTTCCATGGGCGAAATTAACCAAGTGGTCGAATGGATACAGAATAATCCTGACACCGACGCAACGTGTGCCAGACGAGATAAAGGCTGGATCCTTTCTCGTTGACCGAGGGTACGGAAGCCTTTACGGTGATTAAGCCGCGTCCGAAAGTACAGCGACGTAGCCGTTCAACTATTCCAAAGGACCAAGGGGGGAAACCGAAATATCGATGAAATCGACGTGTGCCCCCCCCCCCCCCCTCACCTGCATGAATGCTAACGCATTCAGCGCTGTACCAACCTCCTCGTTTCATGCCCTCTCACTTTTTCCGTTCATTCCTTTTTACGATGCAGCTCCCAGTGTTATGCCTTCCCGCAACGCTATCGTTCCTACACCCCATGCTAAGCGTGCTGCATAAATGGCAAATCCCTTCCTTAATTTTCCTTCGGGTATCGTACTAGTCTTGGATGGTACGTAATGGGCCCAAAAGAATAAATATATGTGCCATCCTCGTTTTTTCAAATACTTGGCGAACAAAGTCCTGGCCACCCCCGGCAAAAATCGTTTCGTATTCTCGCTTGAAAGTCGCTTCCAATATTACCGTGCAGAGCTCTTCATCGATTTTTACCCGGTACACTGGAACGAGCTGTAAATTCACCAGGTATCGTGATGCACGATCTAAGAACCCGATAAATCCAGCCCCGTGACTTTTCGTTTCTGTTCGTGTCGCTTCTTCTTAGCATGCATTTCGATCCTCCTTCTACGGATTCTTCGAAAGCAACTCCTCCGCTTCCAATTTCGTTGCGTTTATTGACAAAATTGGACGATTTTCTTTTCTCGTTTCCTCCAAAAATCAACGATTCGATACTCATGAATTTTTCGCACAACGTTAACGTCCTACTATATATGTGCATAGGGTATTCGCAACTACCAGTGCTTTCCAGATGCCCACAATTTCTCGTAGAAAAGTATTCTTTGTACTATCCCAAGAGGAACTGCGATTCTACGAACCACAATTTATAGGTGCGCAAAGCGATTCCCTCGTTTCACCTTGGTTCCGTACACGGTTACGAATAAGTTAAATCGATAGTAGCAAGGCTTTCGTTCGTCGAGACTTCTCAGTATGCATATTCTTCCATTTTCTCGGAGATACCTCGAGGAGCTCGTCGACGCCCTGCAAATCGCCGTCTGTTTGCGTGCAACAATCAGTGCACCCTCTTCGTTCTTTCTTTCCGTTCACCCTTCGTATTCCGCGACCGTAACTTCGTTCGTACGCGAACAGGCAAATGTTATTTACGAGCAAAGCCGTCGCGTCGACAGCGGAATCGGCGTTCTTGCTCGTCCTCTTAGTCACGATGGTGGTCGCCGCCGTCGACATGTCCCTAGAATTCCGATTGAAATTCCCTCTGTCCCAATCAAACTCCTATTTTCCGCGAGGCTCTTGTCATGCGACGATAATGGAAGCCAGCAGCAACAGAGGAAAGAGAGAAATCGTAGAGCGAACGAAATATACGGCGTGTCCGTTTCGTCTGGAATCTATTGAAGATTCTCCCGAAGCCAAGTCCTGCGAAACTCGGGTTTATATTTATAAATGGGAACTACGTATAAATATTGTTCTAATGCATATTCCTGTAGCCGACATGGAAACGCTAAATATCTGCGCGACATGTCCACGCTCACATCGTACAATATTTCTCTCAGACACTTTTCCGTATTACCCATAGCTTTTCAGATATTTGCATGCTTCCAGACAAAGCTAATGCACAATATAAGTGTATTAGCAACCTGACAGCTCGATTTTCACCGAATCGAAAGGCACCGATCGCGACTATCGCCGAAACACGTTCCAATAGGAAAGCCTCCATCGTTGTGAAAAAAAGTTGATATGTCGCAGAGTTGTCGTCAAAGGTAGCAAGCAGGGAAGAGAGATAAATCGAAAGCGGTACGGCGGACCAGCCGCGCGGTTCACGAATAACCGAGCACCGCGTACAAGGTTCACCGAAGTTGAACGTTCGCGGTAGCCGATTGGAAGAAAACAACGAGCATCGAATCAGAGAGAACCCCGTCGCCGCGATAGGTGCACTAGATATCCGCATTGCGGTAACACGAGCTTTTTAACACTTTGTAGGTACCTGTGCATACGCGAATGTGTACGATACGCACCACCGCAGCCAGTAAACATCAAACTTGTGTGCTGGTGACTGCCAGTGGGTGTCGTACTATGCAAGCACAAAGGGAAGACAGGGATAGGGCGATGATTACGCCGATATAGGGTGTGGGGGGGGGGGAGAAGCGATGGCAGGGTGGTTGGTGGTAAACGGAGAGGTACAGGGAGTGAACGGATGAACGAGCGGGCGAGATATATATATACATATATATATATGTAGAGAGAGAGAGAGAGAGAGAGAGAGAGAAGCATATATGGGGAGAAGGAGGGAGGTCAAAACACGATATTAGGTTGGACCTGGTCTATGTATACGTATGCGTACATACATGTACCCAACGGTGGAAGATCGTGGGACTAAACGCGAGCGGAACGCTCGGTACGCCCCTGGAATTGCATCCATTTTCGAGAGAGACCTCAGTCTCCTCTGATAAGCTATATGTATACATGCGTCTACAGTGCCACGGAGTAATATACCGCCAGGCGAGATGTAGGGATGCATCCGCGATCTCGTGGCACGACCGGCTCCGAACCGGCTCCACGTTACATCGCGCGAATCCGTTCCCGTACCCGCGACTCCATCCTATCGATGGCAAACAGCCCCGTGGCTTGTCCGCGCGACTATTTTCACGGATCATCTGTGGATAGAACGCGGAATTCATCGAACGCTCCACGAAATTTATTCACCCTCGCTTCCCGTGCCTGAATTTCGTGCGGAGACGCACCGCAAACAATTACGGTTGATTCTTTTTCGTCGATCGCCTAATAGTGTGCGACGAGTCCGAAACGCGATAGAAAAATCGAGCCACGATTTGGAGAATTTTATTCGGCCACTCATCGATGGTCGACAATCACCGTCGTCGATTGTACCGTAACGAAAAAGTAAAATTTGCCACCCTATGTACCGTGAGGCTAATTTCAAACGGCCGGGGTACTGGAATCCTGTCACAGCAAGGTCTATAGCAGCAAGATTGGAAACGGTACGAGGGGCAAGCGGAGCAAGAAGACTTCGATTGATCGGCCGACCAAGGACCATCGGATAGCAACCAAAACGACGTAAGTATCCCTGACCGGCCTTGAACGGACGACTTTGATGGAACGACGAGCATCTCTCGCGACACGCTTCCGCTTCTTCTCGGGTGCTCTCCCTCGTTCGCCTTTCAACGAACAAAGTTTTTCTCGCGGTAAGAAGAATTTTATCCGCTACTCGGTTAACGACAGTTTTACGAATCGGCTCGTCCCGGCCCGACCCGCCTCGTTCCAATCCCATGTCCCTCAATGGAGTCGCTTTTTTACGAACCAGCGAAATGACTCTAGGTAGAAACCCTGACTGCAGAAAAACTGTTATTGTCGCGATAAATTTTTTCTTTTTATACACCGCTCTTCTTTTGCCACGATACATCGATCAACCCTCCTAATTTCCATGGGCGACGAGCGTGAATCCGCGGGGGAGTAATTTTTGTCACTTATTCAGCGTTCATCGCAAATCCGTAAATCGTTCTCGAAATCGAAGGCGCGAATAAAGCACGTCGAAAACACGCTTAAAACGGAAGGGACAGAGTCGAGACCATAATCTGATGGCCGGGGGAAAAAACAGAGCGGTCGGTATTTTATCCCCTGCGAGGAAAAGATCGGGAACAAACGGCTTAAGGTGGCCACCCCGTCCCGCTCTGTTCCCTTTGTCCGAGTAGATCGCGTTATCGGTCGACAAAATATTGTTATCGTGCCGTAGCGATGGTGAATCACTGATGCGAGAACGCGGTGCACAAAGGGAGCCGTGCAAAAGGAAAGTCGATAACGATTGACCGGTAAACGTATTGACGAGGAGCATCGACGCGAGGGCCAAAGTGAAACGAACATAAGACTTGTCGTTTCAATGCGCTACGGGACTTGCAACGAGAATGGCCATTCGAAAGTTTCCACGTAGTCGACATTTACCTTGCCGTCGTGTGGCTCTGCAACGGAACAGCTACGCATACTGCCCGACCCTGTTTCGCGTCGGTATTGCATCAAATTAATGGGGTCAAAGAGACTCCAAGTTACGTATACAATTATCACAGACCGTGTAACTACCAGGGGAATCGGATGACACGTGTTTCGCTCGGCTAAACGATGCAACTTCAAAACTAGAAGGCTTCGTGTTCATTTGGCGAAAATATATTTAACGATAATCGTAAAGTTCCCACCGCCGATAAAGAATAAAACACTTAGAAAGAATTAGCGACGAGTGGTGCACTTGAAGGAAAGGATACCTCGAAAATTACCTTGTGTTTGGCAAGACGGAAAGTGACTTCCTGCTTGCCTGAATCATCAAATTTATCGGTAATCGACTGTTACGACGTAATATCGATAGCAAATAGTATATAGCAAAGCTTTTATTCCAGAACGTACTTAAAGTTCAAGATAAAGGAGGCATTCACTTAAAATGAGTACTCCGATAAGGAGGAAAGTTGGTTCGCGCATAATTCGTAGGCAAGCTGAACGAAATGTCGCGCAACCCTCCCTGTACGAACTATGTATGTACATACGTATGTCGGAAAAGCCAATATCCACGTGTGTCTATGAATCTCCATTGTCATCGGTTGGAAATAGCTTACACCGCACCTTGCGTCCAAAATCAATACGTTCGAAAATCGCGTTCCATTATTAAAGATGCTGGCTTCTGTACACGGATGCGGTGGTTCCCCCCAGTTTTGTGCGTTGATAAATATTCCGTGATCCTTGGAGAAATAGAACAAACTGGTCCGACGTTGCGTCGCTTGTCAATTTCGAAATTGGCAGCAAAAACGAATGCTTTTTTTTACCAAACAACGATTATAATAGCTGACAAAATTACAAGGGCTCGAGAATCGACTGTCCCATGGTGTGTCCCAGGAAAAGATTTTCTCCCTTGAACGGAATTGTCCTGACACGACAATGGCCAAAATGCATGTCCGAAAACCACGAATCGATTGCAAACATTCTTGGGGCACTAATACAACGTGAGAGTTCGTCGGGCTTGTTTCGAGTTCAACGCACTTTGCGCAATTCGTTGTGCGAGTGCGCGAAAAGCACCTATTTTTTCCTGCGTTTATTGTGTAACAGCTATACGATGTAAACAACTTTATCAATGGGAAGAAATCAATTCGATTTCGATTCGTAGGTGTCTTTTTAGTTGACGATATTTTTCCACCGCCGAATACCGATTTCTTCGCAAGATCCATCGAGAACGTCTTCGTCCTCTGACCTACTCTAACAAGGTCGTAGGCACGATTGGAGTTCACAGTGTGATCGTTGAAACGATTCGCAACTTTTGTCGACGGTGCCGTCGACACCATTGGAGTTTACGTGTGCTTCTGCGTGCGCATACAAATATTTGATGCACACGTACTTACGTGGCCTCGGGTGTCCAAAAATTCGATTCGAATTCGATTTCGATTCGAAAAACAACGTATAAACTTTAATAGTAGAGTGGATGCATTACGCGATTTCAATCTACCAGGTTGAACGCATTTAACCGAAATCTTGCAAGTTCAGGTTATGCGTAACGCGACACACATCGCCGAATGAAGGAATACCGAGTGGCCCGCTCCATTCTTGTGTTACCCTCGTGTTGCTCCCCAAATCATTGACGAAGGTATTGGAATGGAACACCATAGACGTACGAATTCGTTTCGAAAATTTCGTCCGGGCAAATGTAAAAAGAGCCAAGGTACAAAATAGCATACTCTCTATTCGCTGGTATTGAAAACGCAAACGTACACTATATTCCGTTACAGAGGGTAATGAACCCCGTTCGCTCGTGTCATTTTGGAGCAAGAAAGGAAATTATGGAAAAATATATCAACGAAAGGAAGATTGAATGCTCGCTGTACTCACCGCAATGCAGTGACCTCCACGCTTGTACCATGCAGAGCTTCCCTCCTTCGTCGCTGTGGGACTTGTGAAATGGGGGTTGTACAAGGGCTGCTGTTCGTGACAGGAACCACCGCATAACCAACAGTCACGTTTCTACCAGCACATCGGTTCGTAGAACAGTCACTTTATACACCGCACCACACGCGTTTCGATCAAACGGACACGGCGATCTACCATTTATCTTTTAGCGTAACATGAGGAGTCGCAAGAAACGCGGAAACGAAAAGTTTTTCGAGCTTGCGAGACCGCCGAATCGATGTGCGATGTTACACTTCCCAGCTGTCTTTTTTGATTCTGCGGATGTGCCCGCCTCCATCGCCATCTGACGGGAGCTCGTCCAACTATTCCGTTCACAAATCCCCGGGAATATTTGAACGATCACGCCAACTTTATGAAAAAAAGGTTAATATAAAAATAATTACAGGACCTGTTACAATCGTCCTCTTAAAGGTAAATTATTGTAATTAAGTAATCTGTGGGATCCTATACGTATAAGGAATAGTAGTTTCCGAAATAGATTACGCAGTACAGTATCCTTTATTTTATATTATATAGATTTATTCGGAACAATATTGTATAAGAACATAATTTCATTCGTAGTCTTAAGTTTATTAATATAGCGTTAAGGTTTAACGATTACAATGCGTAACCTCGCTCCATTCCGTTAGTATTGAATATTAGCAAGGACTTATTTTACACCTTCTTTACATATTCACTTGTCGCAAGAACAGTAAAAATACGTGTGTTCTTTGTAATCGATATGATACAAGATATATGTTTCCATATTTACATGTAGAGTGAGGAGAGGTAATTGTAATTAGATTAAGTAACATAATTATTTGCATCAACACATACATGTTCGTAACTTGATAAAAACGTTATGTATCGAATGACATTAAACACTTAATAAAAAAGAAAAGAAAGTTAAGCCGATTCATCTTGCTCAGTATTTTACCAAACACAAGGAATAGACTCAATTGTTTCGATATCCAGTAAAATATGCAAATAGTAGAGTAACTATTAGAAAAAAAGCACTTAAGTAAATACCTTGCAATAGCGCGGTATTCAATTAACATTTATATTCATGTTAATACGCCTAATATACGTATACAATTACATAAATCTTCGAATTGATAAACACGGATACAAATCCTCTAGTAGAGAGGCGTGCACCGTACTCAAAATACAAAGCAATTGGAATTTAAGGCCACAAAATTTCTTCCGTAATAATTACATTTATTATTTACGTGCCAACGCGAGCCAGAGGTATAAAACTATAGAACCAAGTGAACCGACCGGCCGCCAGTTCCCCAAATATCCTGATTAGATTAAATACCATAAAAAAAACTTAGCAATATAGTAATAAAGTTCCTAACTATAACTAATTATCTCAACCATGCTATCATCCCCTTTTTCCACATCACCTTGGTTCTTTCTACAAACAACCAGCAATCATACATCTCAAACTCGTTCCTAGCTAGCAACAAAACGTGTAATCGCAAGATCGAATACAATAGCAAGATCCATTACGAACAGGCATCCAGGCGCATTATCTATAATCTATGTATATACGACACTCATACCGCACAGTTTATTTAAATACATTGCATCATCAACAATCAATTCGAGTCTCCTCAATCACCATTAATTACACCATTTATTAAAAGTAACCCTCTGGACATGAATCTGTCGAGAGAGTATCGGCTGATCGCGAATTATAAAACCTGGATCGCAAGACATTCGAGTTGCAACAATTATCTAATGGGACGTATCTGTATACAATAAAATAAGTTGTATATACAAATAGGATGGAATGCTTCGTTAACTTTAAATGCTAAATAGTTTTTAAATGCTCGTTACTTCTTTTAAGAGAACGATTATTATATAGAATTGGCGATTATTTGTAAACAATTTTAATCACGACATCCTTGATTTCGTATCATTTTTAACAAAAAGGTTCGAATATAATCATCATTTGAGATATTGTCAAAGTGCACAAATAAATTTCGCTGTTTTAGCAATCACATTACTTTTACCTTATCCAATCCAATATTTATATCAAACGAACTATGCATATACATATGTACTATATACCATGCTGTCCATTATTAGATCTCAGAAAAACGCTCTTACATATGAAAACTTTCAATTTATTATCTGTGCAAATCATGTAACAGATACGTCTAGTTCAAGAAATAATTTACAATTAATTCAAAGTACATAAAATTAAACAATATGTCTTTTATAATAAATATATGATTCGATCAAAGTAAAAGAAATTATGCATACCGCAATGTTTGTAATTCTCCCTGCTATCTCATCTAATCATTTTTTTTCTTAATTTCTCTTTCGTTTGTACATTATTACGATTACACATAATCTAGCAATGCAATGTAAGAATTTATAAACTGCATAATATTTTAAATTTCAATATATCATTGTTCTTATTAACAGAGAAAGTACGAAATTATATTATTTTATATTATTCATTTTAAAGAAACTTAACATTTTCTAACATCTACAAAAAATTGAAACGCGAGTTCTATTTCTATCGCGAAATTCAATTTTATGTAAAGGTTTATATTTATAATTTAAGAGATAATTTTCTTTTAGAAACCGTGTGCTAAACTAAGAAAACGCTTCACCGCCACGTGAGTTACAAACATTGTACAGGAAACGTGTTAATATCACACTACTGTAAGATTCATCAGAAATTATATCACCATGATTGTATAGAAGAAAATTCAACAAATTTGAGAAACGTTACAAATATCATATGATGTGACTTTTAGCTCGTTTTATGACCTTCGTGTATTGAAAATATGTGAACTCATATTAATTATAAATTCCTCCCAATAACAAGATATTTAGTTAACAAATTAGAACAAGTAATTAATAGAAAGATTATTATCTTATCTTAAAGCTATTTACAATTAATATCAGATTAATATTCTTTATAGTGGCAAACAAAACTGTTTCCGAAAAACTTTATTTGGTGTAACTCCCAAAATGTGGAATTATATTTGGAAAGTGAACAAGTTAATAGTTTGCAATTCATCGATTGCTGGAACAGCACTTGAGATTACTATCAATTGTTTTTTTCTATTTTTTTCTTTTTTTTCGTATCTTGTTAAATACAGCTTATAATTTTAAAAGTGCATTATGCGTAAAGTGTTAATTATTAGTAGCAATTATATGATTTCTAAACGTACTTTTCATTGACTTGTCTCAGTGTGGTATCTAGCAGTAAAAAGACACCTAAGTCTTCCGAGTGCAGAAAAATGTTTATCCTGTTAAATAGTTAATCATATTAAACAATATACATGGCTGTTTATCTATATGTATATGTGTATATATGTATATATATATATATCATATGTATATATGTACATTATATTACAGATATCGTCATGAAAAGGGGTATTTCGTGCTAATCCACTCCAGCGAAACCTTGAGAACCTTGAATCGCTCTTATCATTTTCTCCCTCAGTTGTTGGTAGCTTTCATAAGGAGGAAGGTCAATACGATTAAAGCTGGAAAGGAATTATTGATATTTTTAAATGATGCATACCCTAAAATTTATTAATATCTGGATTCATAGAATTTTTGGAATTATTTTATGAAGTCTACGTAAGCTTCCGGTTGTATACTTACCACGTGTGAGCCCGCGGATAATTTTCTGGTATACCCCATTTCTCAATTGTAAATAGTTGCGGCCCGTTACTACCGTAAAGTTCTTTAAAACCATTCATCGGTACTCGTGATGTACCAGTAACAAATTGTAAAAGCCTAGACCGCATTTCATTACTAAATGAAAGTACTACTCGCCAAAACCACTGAACAACGATATGGTTAGCATGATAGTCTCCTTTGTATAATGTATTTTGCTTCCAGTCTCTTACGTCAATATTTTGAATTCCACACATTAGCATTTCCAATTCATGTTCGTCAAATATTTTTACAAGTGTCGGTGGAATAAGAGCGTTAAATCCTTCTAAGAATGCATTCATTTGTTCCTGAACTCTCGACACAAATCGCCACTGTATTACTAATGCTATGTATTCATCTTTATTTTCATCAGTCAACGGTACGTTCGCACCATCTGGTTTAAGTTCTCTTTGAGATGTATGACCAAAACTTTCTTCGTCAACACAAAATGTAAGTTCTAATTCACTAGGGTCATTCTCTTTAATCCACAACAAGGAATTGTAATATTCGGAATCGACACTCTCCATATCCTTCAAATCAATCGGTTTTCCCAACATCATTTTATAAAATGGACGAATGAAAAATGCTGCAAGGAAAGAAGAATCTCCTTTGTACATTGAATTTCTGAGTAATTGGTGGTTTTAGTATAATTCAAATAGTCCGTACCGTCTAACAGCTTCCCGTGATAAACAGCCATCCCGGCAATACGACCAATAAATTTGAAGTAGTTTAAATGTTCTTCATTACATACTCCCGAAAAAGGATTAATTTGCAACGTATAATTATCCCTACAAATATGTCAATTCTCACTTCAGGTTGTGCATCTTATGATCATTAAGTCAATTATCTTTGTGTACATACATATCTGTATATACTTTATTTATCTTTATATACTTACGTAGCAGAGTATTCAAACAATCCGTAGTAAGGATTAAACATTTCTTTAGACAAAAGGAAAAACCATTCTCGAGCAAGGCCACCGTAATCTAAACCAACTTCTCCTTCAAACTCAACCCACAATTTTGTTTTCAATATTTCTACTCTGTTCACAGAACTAATTATGCGATACGAATCTTCTAAAATATTATTCCGACGAACTTTCAGTTCAAATTTATTAGGAACATTGTTCTAAAATAGCAAAAAATATTGTAGTTATTCTACAAAATAATGTAAATTCTGCGAAAAAGAAAGATGGAGATTTCTAGTATCACATACTTACAGGCTTTCTTAGCTGAGATTTAAGGTATTCGTATTTACGTTTATAATCTCGTGAATACGGAACAGCCTGCGAAGAAAAAATAGAATTATTTTAACATGTCACATAATATTAAATTACAAATATAATTTTATAAGTGAGCAATAAATTTTTGTATTAAACATGTTGCATACCGGTCCAGCAATTTGGGGATTAGACATGCGTGGATCTTCCCATTGAGTAGTTCTTGTATCTTCAGAAGAAAGTAGAAAATTAAAGTCCTATATTCATATTCTTGAATATTACATATCTTAATGAAATATTAACGTACTATGATCGATGAAAAATATTCGGCCATCTGTGTGAACTCTTTCTTCCCATCCTTCGGGCAGTGGGCCGAGTTGATCTAAATCACTTTTTGGCGTAGCAGAAGGAGCAGTATGATTAGGTATTGAGCTTGGTCGCCCTGTTCGAGGATCGATCCATGTTGTTGTCCTTGCATAATGATTAATAAAAAATACTCTTCCGTTCGGAGCTATTTGCATACCCCATCCAGGTGGCAATCCCTCGTCACTTGACGGAGGAAGTGTAGGGCTTGTACCTTCAATCTAAATACCGGACCCACAACAAATGTTGACGAACGAATTTATTGGTATTGATATACATATTATAAAGTGTTATACTAACTTGCTCGGAGGATCGTCTAGATCCAGCTGGACTATCCACATTATCATCGCTCTGCAAATACAATATAAGCAATTTTTCATATTTAAATACTATATCATATCATAACAATAATTAACACAATGAATGCACTGATGAAATAATATCAACCTATTTTATATACAGGAAATATACATCTTGAATGCTTTAAACGATTCGTTTAATATATACGATCCCTTTGTCGTAATTTATTTTTCCATGAATATAATGGTTAGTGACAAACATGCAAGTAGTACATTAATTCCAAAAACGAAATAAATGCATTAGAAAAAGGATAAAATGTAATGTTAAATTGAAATAAGTAAGAATTTGTTGGAAGCAACGCATACTGTAGAATCAGGTAAATATAAGCGTTAGAATGAATATAGTTAATTTACCACACGACTGTATGGTAAAGTTTTATAATAAAAATATTCACATTGTGCTAACATTGTAACGTACAAAGGAGTACTACAGATGCCAATGTACTATATGATAATTATATTCTCTTCTTGTGAATTCTAAACAATTTTCTGGTAAGGAGGACACACATAAACGAAAGCATTATAAACGATTGAAAATAACCAAGTCTGTGAATGAGTACCTGGTCTTCATATTCACTAAGGTAGCCACGTTGATCAACCGTATGTCCAGAGTCTGAAGATGTATCCCCAATACCCCCTCCCCTATGATTCTCAATCTCATAATCTCTCGCTTCCGAATCTTCACCTTCCTCGCGAAGAACTTCACCATCCTTACACACACATGCACAAAATTGCTACATACTGCATGCTATTTATTTTAATTGTTAGAGGATTATCATACTATTTATGCATAAATATTGATCACATTATTCCTTTTCATCCTGCACATTATCATACTCTATAAGTTAAGGTACTGCAACACGTTACTGGTTATGTGTTAAAGCATATTTCTATAGTTGTACAAAATAAAAAGCATGTATAGAATAAGCGAAGCTGCAAGGGTATGTATAGTTATAAATTTGTATTAACTCGTAGTTAGATAGGTGTTATAAAAATGGGACAAAATAAAGAATTCTTGCCCTTAATCTTCTGTTTCATGAAAACATGAGCTATCTATTTAACAATCCAAACAATATGCTACGATTCGAAGAATACAATTATTCGCATATATGAAATGTCGGATAATAAATAAAACCTACGTTTTGTGCGTGTGTGTGTATCTGTTTACACACATGTAGTCTACATAGTAATCAATCTCAAAGTTAAATATAAAACATAATAAATGTCATATACAGAATTGAAAGCATAGTTCTGTCAACCAATTAATAAATATTTTAGTTTTTGTATTTTAGTTTTATATAATATTTGTTCAATGTGTACATATATAAAAAAAAAACATTAATCTTACCTGACTAATTGAATTCCTGTGCTTATTTTCATCCTCTGCACTAATGTGAAAACGTCGTTGAAATTCTGTTGCCGCGGCATTGAAATTTCGTTCCATTGTTGTATTTCCACTAGATGAAGAAATACTGTAATTTTCAACTTTTTAACATTCAGCATTTATATTTGCTACCAAATAAAGACGCTGAAATAGAATAATAGTCTCTGTTACATACGATGGTACTGGATGCTCCCATTGTGTAGATCTTGCCAAATGATTAACATAATACGTTCGTCCATTTGCATCTTGCCTTTCTTCCCATCCTGGTGGCAAAGGTCTATTAAGCACAACCTAAACAATGGCAATATAACATATTTAATTAAACCATTAAGTTTTACATGAACGAATAGTGCCATCTGTAAAACTTGTAACTCAAAGCATAGTGTATATACACAAAGTTGTGCATACATCTTCTGTATCCTCCACAGGACTATTATTTGCTGGTTGCACCATTTCCCACCCTCCTGAGTCAGATGCTGTATCTCCGTTGTCATTGTCTACAGTCGACGAGTCCGAAATGTATGCATGATATACTTCCAAGCTACCCTTCACTCTTGAACGCTGACTGGAATGTTTACTAGCCATATCCTCGTAAGTTATTCATTTTGCATTTGCAAATGAAATATACAAAAGGAAATGTTTAATGAACTAAATGCCTTAATTGGTGATACATAGCTAATGAACATGATTATATAAAAAAATTATATGAAACATGACAAAAAAGCACATATACAATTAAAAATAAAGAAACAGGAAATTAAAATTAATGCTTAACAATTAGATATAGCCATATATATCCATCATTTTCATTATACATATAATATATGTATACACATCTACAATTAGAGGCAATTAATTTAAACAAAAAGCTGAACAGAATAAACTAGATTATATGAAAATACATAGCATTAAGCATATATCATAATGATACTTACCTACGTGGTCGAAGTAAATAACGTTTAACAGGAATTGTACGACCTTCTTGCTCTTTAGGCAGATTAATTAACGTTAATTCAACCATTCCAAGGAAATCATCTCTTGTTAATCTATTCTCGTCAAAAACTTGAAGCACCAATTTATGATCAACAGGTTTAACCTGTTAGACAAGCAATACATACATAATGCACCGAAATTCCATATATTGTAAGATTTGTCGTAATCTATTAAACTTACTCTAAATATAAACTCCTCCTCCCAGACAGGATTCAATGTTTTTTTCTTTGTTTTTGTAAGCGCAGAATCTATTGTCTGATCACCATTTATGGTATTTAAGTCAACACGCACATAAGGATCGCTTGCACCAAAGATATCTTTTTTTGCCAGTTGGTGCCCAGCGATCACTTTTAATCTCAACTTGCTAGTAGTTTCATCTCTCTATAGAAGATACAAGATACCAAGTGCCTTATTTATAACAATTCATATTAAAGAGCATACAGAACATTTGATATAAATATATGTAATGTGGAATTCATAACGAAAACGTGTGAAACTACACATGAAATGATAGACAGGAATATATTTCGGTGTGAACGTATAAAGATTAATAATACTACGTTTTATTAAAGCATCACGATGGAAAAAAAAAATATTGCAAGGACAAGTTATTCTATAATTATGGATTACATAAAAAATATATATGATTGACGTAACAAATATCAGTAATCATAAAATCAACCACTATCTGGAAGTAACTCCCTTCCTAAAATCTATCAATCAGAAATCCAACCTGTACTTGTCAAACTGTCAAAATAGTTACGTACGGTATTTCCGTCAGCTCCAGGCGTCGGGTTATATCCATAAACATGTTCTTCTGCCATTAACGTTATGTGTAATCAATTTGTTTGTAATCGTCGATTCTTGTTTCTTACAATTTAACAAGGTTCACACTTTCTTATGTGCCATCAAGAAACCTATTTTGTCTTAACCCCCCCTTCGTTCGCTATTGCATGAACGAAACGGATATGATATACTCGCCTTTAAATATGGCCAACTTCCTTTTCAATATTCAAACACAATTGAAACATAACTTAATTGTTTCATACAAGAAAATTCAATTTTGATCCGCAGATAATCTTGTACACTCGGTGAAATTCATGTCACGCAAAATATGTGTAAATTCATTGGATGTTGGAAAGTGAAGAAGAGTTCTGCATGCGAAGTATATATGAAATGATTGTAAGTACCGTTGTAACGAACAAGTCGTAATGCGCCTGCGAACATCTCTCCTATTTTTACTGAATTTTACGACATCGTTCGTCATTGTATGTAATTATTCAAACGCCTCTATCAAAATGATGAAAATTTAATTTTTGATCACAACACGAGCAATTTTTAACATTGCCATCATTTACTAATGAGTAATGCGCTGAAAAGTGACTCATATGTTTGGAGTGCACATTTCTTGACAACTTGCCGATTTTCAAACTGTTGCACCAATATCAAAAGATCTTTGCATTGTTCAAATGATGAAACAATTACAAGAAAATGTATGATAATGACTTACGTTTTTATTCGACCTTTGAAATTGATATTATAGAATACAACAATAAAAATAAATAATTCTAAGGTAATATATCTAATATATCTAAAGATAATCAGGGTATTTTTAATGCATACAAAAGAATATAATCATTTACATACCACAGGTTCTGTTAACGAAAGGCGACCAGGTCTTCTGTTGACTTGCAATACTCGAGATGCAGACCGATGTTGAGTATTCCAGGTATAAGCACGAGTTCTAAAGGGAGGTGATTCAATGCCAGCATATATTGGGTAGGTTAAAGTGCCTGGCATCTTGTACTCTTAATGTCTCAGTCCTTTGCACATTGACATAAGGATTTTTTCCTATGCATAATATTATGAGCATTATAAATTCTCTATACTTTACATATATAATTTCATAATAATGTTTACAATTAGTAAATACAATAAAAGAATAATTTTTGCTGATGTATTTAATAAGATAAACTTGAAATTAATTTAATTTTGATATAAGAGTTAAGCCTTTACAAATAAGTCATGTTCATGTATGTATTAAGGTCTTCCTTGTACACTTGTTTCAGTAATAAAATTTAATAATGTTTATGCAGCTAAAGGATCCCCATGTATTATATGTTGTACAATAAATGCAAATGAAAAGAACTTAACAAAAATCTTCTAGTATGATATTACAACTAAATATATTAGATATTTTGCACAACATAGGGTGAAAATAAATGCTGTAAAGAATTATTACCAAGTAATGTAGTAGTTACTGTAGGTGTATGTTTAATTGAAAATATACACTTATTAATGGAACTTATACACATAATTCACTGTTAACCAGTTACTGATTCTTTTAGATTTATGCTTTCAACACGAGAAATATAATGCGCGGCCGGCCGTTACTGGAGAATAATTTATTTCCGATGTGATCGTTAAACGTAAAAATCATTGAAGATAAGGAATGCTTTAATCCTCGAATAGATAAGAAGTATGTACTTATTCAATCAAGAAATTAACTAACACATTGAAAGTTTGATAAACGCGCATAACGGTAATTAGTTCACAATTACAAGAAACTAAACTCCCAAGCTTTGAAAATAATTAAATTATAAACGGGGAAATTATATATCAACATAAAAATAATTCTAACATTTATATATCAAAATATTTGATCTACTATTTTTTCGTTTAATATTATAATATAATTAACTGATGTTCCCAGATAGCCACCGGGTGACAGATTGGTAAAAGAATCGCGACAAATGAGAACAGAGCCTGCCACCAAACCCATATGCAGCAGTGTCCGTGGATCGCCGGTGAACTCGAGACAAAACCTGCCACTATCGGAAAAAACAGGTCGGCGGCAGAAAAAGAGAGGGTTTTGTACGCACTTGAGGCATTTAAATTTGAAATGGAAGCGCTTATACTGGGGCATTTAAATGCACTCGTTACAAAATTATTATTATGTATTTTTATTTACTTATATGTGTTTATAAATTTTAAATACATACATATATATATATATATATATATACTATTGTAAACATATATACTTGTATACAAAATACTATCAATTAAATGTTTGAAATGAGGATTGTAACCAGTGCAAACATAAAGAGGAGAAATTTGAAATTACATTTCTTTATGATTTTAAATCAATAAGAGTACATTAATCGGATTTCAAAACTGTCACTCCTAGTATTTTCTTCACTTCTTCGTTATTGTGATGATTCCTCTCCTTCACTACATTTGGGCTAAGGCCAACGTGCTCGTGCATATACTTTGTGCGATACTTCAGATACAGATTCCTGGAAAAGTTCATATTTATAACAAACTGCCCCCAGACATGTAACAAATTGAGGAATACATTCTTTATTCTCAGTATTTTATGGGAGAATACCTGATCTGTACATTTGCTGTACATTGCTGTCTTGCTGCATCCGTGGGTGAACTGAATCCTCCAGTTCATATTTTGCCCAATATTCTGCCCAATTCTCTCCTGAATTAGTGGTTCCCAGAATAACGTGTTTATTAATGTTTTTTATACAAAATGTTATGTGTCATACCTGAAGATTAAAGTCATTGAAGCATGCAATGTCATCTGCTTAATGAAACCTCTGCGTTGCCGTACATGAAAACAAACAAAAATACAATTCATTATTATTAATGGAAGAAACAAATTGTTCAGGATTTTGACCATAACAACGCATAGCCATCTTACATGTGTCGGAATGTGGCATCTCGGCCACAGTGTGAATCCTTTTCTTTCTTGCGCTTTCTCTTCATTATCGTCCACGCTGTCACCAGGAAATCACCATCCTGAAACATTTAGCACGAATAGCAGGTGGATTAATATAAAACTCGGGGTTCAAAATACTACATTTATATATACATATAGGTAAAAAGCAGAGGATTTTATTTCGATATGAAAAATATCGACTTCTTGTACGTACTTGCCTCTGTAGGTGGATTGTAGAGAACGTCCGTGATTTGCTGTAAAAGATCCGTGTTACTCCTTGTTCACATTGTAAGAATCTTTTATGATCGGAGGAAGCTGTGTGTTACTGAGGTTCGCAATGAAATCGGCGCTCACATTTCTGGGTTATAACATTAAAACGTTTTATTGTTCATTTGAACTAATTTCATTTAATTTAGGTTCTGTGAATTGATGTGGTGGCGCTTTATTGTTGATGTTGAAGCCAACCTCTGTTTCCAAAGTATCTGACACCAACAAGCAGGAAAATGTTTAAAATAGGTTAAACGATATGTTAAACACAGCACGCGTTCGAAACATTGTATTACTGAAATGTGCTTGCATTTGTAAATATGTATATACGTAATACCTATGATCGATAGAACATTAGGGTACAATATATTAATAATTAACCATTTCATTCACATAGGCGTATAATTAATTGTATATTTACACGTAACATAGATCAACAGTTGACAAATAATTAGTATAAACTGATGGTATTTGGATTGAAAAAATTATTAAAATGTTAAGAAGACGAAATGTTAATATTAAAACTGTCAAAGAGTTGGACGCATTCCCCAAAGTTCCTGAACCATATGTTGACAAAACAGCGGTTGGAGGAACCTGTAAGTTTTTTTTATTACATAATATGGCTCTGCATCTATGATTACATTTTATGGATTATTTTTATTTTCAGTTTCCCTATTTATTATCTGCACAATTGCATATCTGATAATAGCTGAAACAAGTTACTTCCTTGATAGTAGGCTACAATTTAAATTTGAACCAGATACAGATATTGATGCAAAATTGAAAATAAACATCGATATAACTGTCGCCATGCCATGCGGCCGTATCGGTGCTGATGTTTTAGATTCCACAAATCAAAATATGATTGGACATGAATCATTAGAACAAGAAGACACGTGGTGGGAACTAACTCAAGAACAAAGATCTCACTTTGAAGCTTTAAAGCACATGAATTCCTATTTAAGGGAGGAGTATCATGCGATTCATGAATTATTGTGGAAATCGAATCAAGTCACATTGTACAGTGAAATGCCAAAACGGTATATAAAATATGTATTTGTATGTTAACCTTTGGATGATGGGTCATAGTAATGTTTTTCATAGACTTACTACCTGGTAGTCATATATTTCAAGTAAAAGACAATTACGTCTATGTGCAAGAAATTGAAAAAACAAATGCAAAACTTGCAATTGCTGTAAACACTAATTTTGGAAGGTTAATAAGATTATAGAATCTCATAAACGATATACATACTTATACTTTCTTTCACAAGGGGGATGAACAGTTTATAGTAGTTACTTCTATATACAACAAAATATTCTTTCAGAACCAATCAACCAAGTTATGCACCAAATGCATGCCGCATTCATGGCAGTTTAAGTGTTAATAAAGTTGCTGGTAATTTTCACATAACAGCTGGAAAGTCATTGTCTATTCCTAGGGGACACATACATATTTCAGCCTTTATGATTGATAAAGACTATAACTTTACTCACAGAATAAATAAGTTTTCATTTGGTGGGCCTAGCCCTGGTATTGTGCATCCACTAGAAGGGGATGAAAAGATTGCGGATAACAGTATGTATATGAAATGTAAATATAATTTTCCCAGTATGTATACTCTATTAAAGAAGGAATATATTTTAGATATGATTTTATATCAATATTTTGTGGAAGTAGTCCCTACGGACATACAAACTCTGCTTAGCACCTCCAAAACGTATCAGTATAGCGTAAAAGATCATCAACGACCTATTGATCATCAGAAAGGATCCCATGGAATTCCAGGAATATTTTTCAAATACGATATGAGTGCGCTTAAAATAAAAGTTACTCAACACCGCGATACAGTTTGTCAATTTTTAGTGAAATTGTGTGCCACTGTTGGAGGTATATTTGTTACAAGCGGTAAGAGTTGATTTGCTTAAGTAATTCGCGTTTTTCTGACGACCTTTATATCACAAATTATTGCAGGCCTAATAAAAAATATTGTTCAAACTTTTTGGTATATTGTGTGCTGCAAATTTTTAATGTTCCGAGAGAATAAAAATGACCAAAGATATTTGGTTCCAACTAAAAACTCAAACTATCAAGCGCTTGGAATAGCAAGTCTACTGAATGTTACAGCACCAGAAAACATCGATATTATGTTTAAACCTCAATAAAAGTAACATTTAAAAATCGTTTTGATTTTTTTTCGAAATAAAATAATAAAATGCTATTAAAATGTACCATATTTTTAAACATAAATGACCAAAAATAATACGCTCGTACGCGTATATGTTTGTCATGTATATACTAATTAAATGAATAATAAATTTATATTTGTAAATTAAGTTTATTTTGACTGAAATGACGTTGCAATCCTAATTATGAGCGATAATGAGGAATATATTTTGATCGAACATGTAGTACGTGGGAGAAGCGCTACGTCTCTCTCAGTTCCCGTCCAATAGAACGATTTGAATAGAATGTGCAAGAAAGATATAACATGAGGATAATCTTCCCCGAATCATAGTATATAAGTTTGATCGAAACATGACGTACTATTTACATTTGTTAAATCAATGTATTTACCGCTTTGCGTTACTTGTAGTAAAAGCATGGTAGATTGAAAGCCTTCCGAAGGACTCGAGCGAACTATTCGGAAGAAAGAAATCTATTTTATTCTTAAACGTTGAATAAACGCGTATTATTTAGAAATGGCAGACATTAAACAAGATCATAAAGGTGATGATACCGATAATTATGGAATAGGTAATAATGCGGAACCAAAAAATATGCAAGAGTTGACGGAATACGTGAGTATTGTAAAATGATTGTAACGATACGTGTAAAGTATCTATAGCGCAATTCTATGTTTATATTTGTGCTTTCTTTTGTTTTCAGGTTCAAACTTTGTTACAAAATATGCAAGGCAAATTTCAAACAATGTCAGACCAAATTCTTGGAAAAAATATCCTTTTTTATTATTACTCTAAGATGTGTTATTTAAATAACCTCAAACATAACTAAATTGCACCTCAAGGTTTACATACTATAACCTATGGCAAAATAACAGCTCTATCTAGAGTTAAGTATTATTTATAATATTATCCTAAACAATAATGCCAATGACTATAATTTTCCTTAATGCAAAATACTAGATGAAATGGGCAACAGAATAGATGATTTAGAAAAAAATATCACAGACTTAATGACACAAGCTGGCGTAGAAGGAGGTGATAAATGACTTTATTTATTGCAGCATTAGCTTACATCGTTTTCAATATTATTTATTTGTAATTATTGGAGGAGAACAGTACCTGTACATTATCTGTATAATGGTTTGGTTACTAAAGAAATAAATTGACCTTTTTTGCAATAATACAGTTAATATAATGTTATTTCTTGTTTAGGTTTTAAGCGAACTTATGCTATACATTACGCATAGAAATTGGTTTTCATTAAACATATTTAATGACCATAGGCATTGTTAAGAGCTTCTGATATTCAGGGATTTGTGGTACTGCTTTGAATAGAAATCTTGCCGAATCCAGTTGTTTACCCTTATTCTGAATTTTAATCTAGAATTATATAAAACATTTTGAAGAAAATTAATTATTTACAATTACATAGATTTATGCCTGGCCCTCACTGGTTTTTCTTTTATGGATTCGGATTCTGTTTCTTCCGAACTATTTCCAAATTCTTCAATTTGCACAGATTCTGAGGAGTTTGTCTTCAAACTAGACTTTGTTGAATCCTAAAAAAACGATCCGGATTTATCGGGCTCTGGTAGTAAATTTACGTATTTGATTAATTATTATGAGCAGTAAATAGTAATTAACTTACCGCTGATTCATTTATTCGATTGATTGCTTTTTGAGAATTCATGGGGGATGATGTGAAACGGCTAGCTAGATTAGTAAGAGAATAAGCTTGTCTGAATGAAGTTCGTCCAACGGTAGTTAATCTTGCAACTGAATCGGGCACGTGCATTACTTCGCGAAAGTCCTAAAATTTGTCATTAATTAAATCAATTGCAAATATGAAAATATATCCAGGTACTTGATTTGTTAAATCTGTGCGAGTTACATAGAAAATTAACATCATTTATGGAACAAAATTTACCCCATTCATATTTCCTCTTAATATTTGAAAGTCCTGTGGAAAAAGTATCGCAATGACACGGATTTCTAGCTTAGGTTTACGCAATATATCGAATGTAGCCGACGGTGAAAATCCATATACCTATTCGGTATTCTTTTAAATTTAAATCGGAGAATATTTTTAAATAGATAATAACTTACCTCCAAGTCTTTAATTTCATCGATTTCAGCAATATCTTGGTAGGCTTTCGTCAATAATTCAAGGGTTTTTGCATGAAAACTTAACTCAATAACGATAAAGTCTAAAAGAACAGTTCTTAGGTCGTGCAACTTGCGCTTCTCAAATGAATCGATTTGCTCCTCTAAGCCTTTTACGACCCTTGAAACTTCAACCGAAGCTTTCATTAGTTCGGATTCAGCCTGAGACTACATTAATTTTTAAGAATATAAAATAGTTCTACTTTCGCAGCATGTAATGCGTGGGGTGTATAGAATTTTAATAAAAGGATACGATCATTTGCCTGTTCCTAGGATTTCGTTCTCGAAGTCTGTCTAGATGCCTTTTTCTTGTCAATTCTTTATCGCGCGCGGTAAATGTATTTTTCACATCGTCGCGCGCGTGTTTGCAGATAGTAGCATATTCAGAAAGGGGAGCAATTACTTTACTATCAAATCTTTGCACTTCGGCATCTCTAATATCGGGAGACGAAAAATGTCATAATATTTATGTTAAATTCCATTTGTTTGTATCTCAATTAATGAGTAAACACATACCTGTAATCACTTATTACTGACAAAGTTGCAGAAAAGTTTGTTAGTCCCCTCGAAAGCGATCGGTTTACAACTTCCGATTGTGCATACGTTTGAATAACTTTGGCCACTTCATCTCCTTTATCGCGTAATCTGAAAATATATTACATAAATCTCTATATATATATAAACGCATCCCAGAGCGAAAGAAATAATCGATATACACGACAGCGCAAACAACGGTTGTTATGTGCAAACCTTGCCGCTTTTCTTGTATATGCCGCAAAGGTCGTGCATAAATCCGCAAAATGTTTCTCCACATTGGATATTCGATCCTGCACAAATTTCGCTTCCTGTTCCCTGAGAAATAATAATGATATGTTAGCGACATAACGATTAAGCAAAATAAAGGGTAGCACAAATATATAAAGCGTTGAAAAAGGTACCAAATGCTACTCTGAGATCTTGAACGTAACATTTCTTCGTATGTTGTTTCTCAATTCTTTTTTTTTATATGTAAATCGATCGATCTTCGTATGAAACTAAAGCGAATCTATCGTTACGTCCGTATAAGCACCCCGCTGATAGTTTACTGTTGGCAGGTGGTGCTTAGGGCTTTGTGACCACAGGTGAGGTCGATTTTCGACTATACTCCCTTCATTCTAACTAATTTTCTACACTCTCTTACGTATTTAAACGAAACTGCTATCTTTCTTTTGTACGGTACTAAAGAAAACCGAATTGTTAAAAAATTATATTTTATTATAATATTTATCATGTATGTACATCTGCTTCAAATAAAATTAATCATTTTTTCAAGATTTTTTTATTACGGCGAACGAATGTCCTGCACCACTCCCAACGAGTATCCCCGTGTAGCTGTACGGAAGTACAAGTTGTTCGGGAAATTTTACATGCGTTGTACGACCATTTCCACAGTTTCCGTGTTCGTTCCAACCCCAACAGAAAATTTGTCCGTGCTCTGCAACATCACGCGGAATAACGAGCCATGTATTGCGACGCGATTTTCTTCTTTTTATGGAAATTATTGTCAAGTACCGTTTAAAGCAATACTATGTTCTGATCCGACGGAAACCTGGCGAATTTTTGTAGGCTTCTCGATTTTCATTGCCTTCCAAGTCGATTGGCTTTCGAGTTTAGTTCCGAGTTGCCCATACGTATTTCGACCCCATCCAAAAATTTGACCATCTAGTAATAGAATACTTGTGTTTAGAATATGTATATATGTATTACTTATTTTGCAGCTACTAAACCCGGTTACCATTTAATACAATCACATGCGACCATCCACTGTGTGTTTTAATGGGCGACTTAAAATGGAAATCCGTGACCGTTACAGGGCAACATGTTTTTTGGATTATATCTGTATTTAATCCTAACTGACCGTGTTTGTTATCACCAAATGCATACAAATTTCCATCCCTTGTTATTGCGAATGTATGATGTTGACCGCAACTTACATGGTCAATGTCCGACAACGTTGGAACTATATGAAACCAACCGAAAGTAATTTTCCCTTAATTTATTGGGATTTATTGGCCATCGATTTTACAACATTACACTACATTTACCTTCCGTGAAAGTGTATGCAGCCTTTAAAAATTTGTCATTTTTCGGAGAACCTAAGCCCAGTTGCCCCTTATTACCTGCGCCCGCTATTAAAATTCTATGGTCCTGTGTTACCAAAGCAATGTGCCTTAGGCCTATGGAAATACCTTTAATATTGCGATCAATTACAACCTCACAGGGCTCTTGTGTCCATTGAAGATCGCTTGGGTGTTTACCCAATTGTCCAAAATAGTTCGAGCCCCATAGATATAAAGTGCCTTCTATTGTTAATGCCGCGGAACAATCCCAGCCACATGCTATGTCCATAACAACCTTGCCTTTCAGTTTCCCATTTAATTCTTGAAACGAGGAGGTATCCTTTTTTGCGGGAAAACCCACTTGTCCCTTGTTGTTCCAACCGCAAGAGTAAATGCGACCATAATCATCCAAAATTAATGTATGTCCAGCACCGCCAACGATCTTACTTATTTTTTGTGGTTTTAACGAACAGTTTGATAGATCAACTTCGCGAGGTATGAGACACTCCTCGGATTGAACCCCTTGCCCCAATTGACCATGAGAATTGGCACCCTATAAATTAGGGGTAATCAGTTCGTCTTGATTGTAGTAAATACTTAAATCTCTAATTAAATTTTTTAACATTTTGGCGCTTGTCGAATTCAATTTCTCCATTTGAAATATTCCCGCTATAGTATTGCTTTTCCGACCAAATTCGATTTTCGAAACTATAAAGTTACATTTGTACATAACATGCTGGCAGGTAGATGAAGTTTTTAAATTTATGAATAAGCTATAATTTTATTTGGAAATCAATTTATAGGTATAATAAAATGTGATGGAAATAATTACGTTACCCACGAAATTAGAGAGTAAGACATAGTTACAGTTGTACTATAGAAAAAAGACTGTCTTTTCTGAATAATAATGCTTATTTATTTCTTGATATTCGAACTATATTATTAAAAGAATTGTATCCAAGACATCGTTCAATCAAATAATAGATATAACCGCATGCTGATGAAAAAATTCAATAAAATTTGAGGTTAATGTTTTGACAGTGCAATGTAGGTGGCGGCAAAATATGTGTATGCGAACTGCTTTTTCCACCCGTTTTGCCGATAAAAGGAAAAAAAGTTTCAATAAATTCCTTGAAATGTACAAAAATATTATTTAATTAATGTTATAGATTAGAACTTTAAATACGATATTCGTGGAGTATAATAAACATGGAAGAATCTGTAAAGTTTGACATCAAAGAGGTTAAATCAGATCTTTTGCGCGCGATAAACGAATGCTCCCAGCGTGGATTATTGCATACTACAAAATGGTATGTATAATTGGTAAATTGAAAGAAAGAGCATTTCAGGATCGTGAGAAAAATAAGAAATATATTCTCCCTACAGGTTAGCAGAATTGAGATATTCCTTGAAAGATGTGAAATTAAATAATCATGATATTACTGCCGACTTGTATTTGTCAGATACAAGCGAGGAGGAGGATACGTATATTTTAGCAAAAACTTATTTCGACTTAAAGGAATATGATAGGGCAGCTTATTTTACCGAACAGTGCAAAACACCTAAAGTTAGGTTTTTGCATTTATATTCTCGTTATTTATCAGGGGAGAAAAAAAAGATAGACGACATGACCGTGGTGCCTCCAGATCCGTTAAAAAACGAGAGCTTAAGATTATTATGCGCTGATTTAAGGAAAGATCATCTGGCAGATAAACTTGATGGTTTTGGGCTATATCTTTTTGGTGTAACTCTAAAAAAATTGCATCTTACCATAGAAGCCATGGACGTATTAGTCGAGGCAACGCATAAGCAGCCTATGCATTGGGGATCTTGGTTAGAATTAGCTTCTTTAATCACAGATAGGGAAAAGCTGGAGAACTTATGCTTACCTAATCATTGGATGAAACATTTCTTTATGGCTCATATGTATTTAGAGCTACAGCTAATCGACGAAGGCTTAGCATTATATTGCGAGTTACAGTCAATGGGCTTTGAAAAGAATGGTTACGTACTTGCCCAAACTGCAATTGCAGTCCATTATAGAAGAGGCAAGTTAAACTGGAAGAAATGTTAATGAAAACTCTATAACTACTATGTTATATTAATTTATAATGCTTCTATTTCAGACGTTGATAATGCTATAGAGACTTTCAAACGAATAATAAAAGAAGATCCATATTGCTTAGACAATATGGATACATATTCTAATTTGCTTTATGTGAAAGAAATGAAAGTTGAACTAGCATATTTAGCTCATAGAGCAACAGAAATAGATAAATACAGATTAGAAACTTGTTGTATAGTAGGTAAGTTTATTGTGTTTTAAGGAAAAATTAAGGAAATGTTTATTACTGTTCTCTTTAATACAAGTAACAATCTTCAGGAAATTACTATAGTTTAAGGGGTGATCATCAGAAAGCAGTAATGTATTTCCATAGAGCATTAAAATTAAATCCGCAATATCTTTCGGCTTGGACATTACTTGGTCATGAATTTATGGAAATGAAAAATACTAATGGAGCTATTCATAGCTATAGACAAGCTATTGGTACATATTAAATATATATTTTGCATTCATGTAAAGGCAACTATCTATTTGACTATTGCTTTTTTACAGAGGTGAATAAACGGGACTATAGAGCGTGGTATGGTTTGGGACAGACATATGAAATTTTAAAAATGCCATTCTATGCTCTTTACTATTATAAACAGGCACAATTATTAAGGCCACATGACAGTAGAATGGTATTAGCTTTAGGAGAAGCCTATGAAAAGCAAGACAAAATCCAAGATGCCCTAAAGTGTTACTACAAGGCATGTAATGTTGGCGATATCGAAGGAATGGCATTATTAAAACTGGCGACGTATGTATCGAAGTTTGGCGTTATTTAAAATTTGTCCTTTATAACTAACGTATCGTTGAATCGTGTAATAATAGGTTGTATGAAAAATTGGGCGAGCACGATCATGCAGCAGCAGCTTATACGGATTTTGTGATGGACGAGTTTAGAAATGCGGATAGAACCGATTTGAGTCATGCATATAAATATTTGACACAGTATCATTTAAAACGGGAGCAATTGGATCACGCTAATCATTACGCGCAAAAATGTTTGCAGTTCGATGAAACAAAAGAAGAAGCGAAAGCACTGCTGAGAACAATTGCTCAAAAGAGAGGAAAATTTGAGCATTCAATGGTGGTAATTATAGAATATTCATTGTTCATCAAAAAATCGAACAGTATATTCAAATATTCAATGGTTCACTAATAAATTATAGGTTGAAGATATGAATGAAACGGATCCTGTTATCGAACAGGGAGAGAGAACAGATGCTACACCTGGAAGTCAATTATCGCCAATGAATTTGTCATTTATGCCTACGCCGTAAGATACGGAGAAAGATTCCAATTACTTCTTTAAGTTGTTGCTTTATATCTTGTATATATTTATAATAAATATTTTAAAAATAGTTTGCCAATTTTCGTTATTCTAAATATTCATTTATTGCACATTTCTTTTTACATAAGTACGAAAATATACGAGTACGTATATAATTTTTATAACAACGATATCACCGGGGATAGTTATTTCTTAAAATATTATTTACAATCTTTGGACACTTAACATTAACAGGGAGGTCCATAAACTCAGGATAATTATAGTAAAGATGCGGCATGGGCGATGGTGCGGGGGGTACGACTGCCGACAAATTTTGATCCTTCAAATATGGCAATGCAAAATGCTTACTATTCCTCGACTGGTAAGATGTTAACGGGGGATTCTGTGGATTTTTGGGAAAACCTGGGGGAGCACGAGTACAAGCGCGAAAGGCGCTTATAATATCGGGGGAGTTTGCGTTCCTTCGCCCTTTTCCAATATCGGTATCCGAGGGTACGGATGCACGATCTTCGAAACCAAGATCCGTTGAAGAGGACGATGTGCTACACGACGACACCCGCTTGTGTACGTTCCTTATAATTTCGTCGTTGGAATCTTCGTTGTCTGCTATATAAAATAATTCTTGTTCCATTTCTCTGCTCTGTAAAGAAAAATATACGTTACATTTGGGCCAAAAATAATATTAACTAATGTTCGGATAAAATTTCAAGATTAACAGGCTTACCTGGAAGTGATGGATTTCAGATCTGCGAGGTATAGGTTTATAGTACAATTGCTTTTCAGCCAGTTTCATGTCAATCGGAGTCATTTCAACATCGTCATCTGAAAAAGCGCTATCCGTCTGCGTAGCCGTTTCCTTATATTTAATATCTCGTCCTTTCGATTCCCTATACTTCGCCGACGATCGGGATGGAACTCTTGAAGACCGCGATTTATATTTACTTGGAGTATCTTGCGGAGAATGTCGTTTTCCCTCGCGCATTTTATTTTCGTTTTTACGTTCTGCGTGTCTATCGCTTCTATCTTCTTCGTGCGCCACTTTTCTTCTTTTATTATTAGCAACAGACTCGGATAATGTTTTCTTCCTTCGTTCCGTTCCATTATCTTGGACGTTTTCTTTCGATCGCGGTATTGTTGGAGAATATTTATCGTACAATTCATTGCGAAGAAAATTCGTTTTTTTGGGCTTCTTAGAACATGAAGAAGATGGAAGTTCATCTTCGGAAGAGGTGCATTGTTTTTTAAAGATTCGGGCGATTTCTTCGTCTATGGAGAAATTATTGTATTGTTGTTGATCGCGAGATACCTTTACCACGGAGTTGGTCTTCTCCAGGGCCTGTTCGTCAATCGATATATCCATAGGTTCTTCCAAAGTGTTCAACATAGGTCTGTTCAAACGGTTGCAATCTACCGACCTGTTCTGTACCATCGTAGAATTTGCGCTGCACCATTGTTCGGCACAGGAATCGGAGTCTTCCGCGGCAGTCACCATTTCGTCACTAGATTCTTCACTATCGTGCTTATCCTCTTGTTTCGAAGTCTGTTCAGCAACCGGCACATCTCTGCATTTGTCTATGGGACGTGAAATAGACTTGGGCCTTTCACATCCTTTCGATGACGTACGTGTATTTAAAGTATCCTCCTTCAGATTGTCTTCCTTCCGTTCGCTCCTTTCCTTCTTCTGTTTGTCCGTTTCTTTATCCTTTTTCCCGCTTGATTCTTCTGTGGGTATGTCCTTGGAATCAATGGGTGCTGAAGAGGTTGTGCCGAATATGCAGAAGCGAAGCAGATGCAACGGGAACATGATGTATTTAATGCCATTTTCGATGATTCCACCGCTTATCACGTTAGACGACGCGATCATGTTCTCTTTTATTGTTTGTGAATCCCTTCTCGAGGCTTCTCGGAAAAAGGGGCTGTACCGATTGCTTCCGATTGTAGATTTCACCGACTCTCGCAAACTGGATGCGATTTCCTGTGAAATGAATAAATGTAACGGTTTACATAAAAAGTTTAGCAAAATATCCTATATTTGTGTATCCTTTATAAGGGTCGTAACAGATTTGAAAAATGCGATTTAAAGATACAATCACCAGTCAAGCATCGAATCGTTGGTACATTGGACTGCAAACTATATGCATGTACTTAATATCACACATATAAAAAATATCTCTCGTGCGTTGAAATCGAATTCGCGAATTCGAACTGTGCGCAAGATATATGTACTTGCCAGAACTAGCAATGAGTATTACCTCCAGCACCGACAGAATTAATCTTTAGATAAGTATTACTGAAATACAGTCCATTTAGAATATAATGGCGTGGATTCTTGCATAAGGCGACGTCACGATGTACCAGATGTTGCTTTATTATATTTTAACCAAAAAATATTTTAATTGGCGAAATTTCTGCGACTTTATTCGCACAAGTGATACTTGCGAGTATGAACGATGACACTAATTTATCACGAGATCACCAGATTAACGGACTCTAACTTCACTTCACTCTTCCAGCCTTTTTTTTCTTCAACGAAAATACTTACGTTATCGAGTTCGCTGGACTGACGTCTGCTGCTTCTTCTGCTCGTGTTTTTATTTTCTTTCGGCATGATTGCTGGCACTTTATTCTTGCTATCACTACGTCACGGCCGACAGAAAAATATCAATTCGTATTCCTATCTAACACACTACTGCACTCGTCACCTGAAAAATGGTAAATGAATTGGAAAATTAGCGGGCTGTTATATGTAAGGAAGCTAAACACAGGTAGTCTGTTTCCTGATTGGTCGATTCGCCGATTGACCGGTGGGGAAGGAGAATTGAATGCCGAAGTTAAAAGATTCAGGGGTGATTATCCCTTTCGACAGGTCTTGAACGTAACGTTTTGTACTCCTTTGATTTCAGGTCAATTGGCTCCCCTCGATACTTTGCCGTTTATTATTAGACGCGGTGATCAGTCCGAGATCTCGCATTAACTACTCGGATTGGAAAACTCGATACTCCACGTATTGTTTCAAATTTCTTTCATAACATGCAAATATTGTTATATTTTGCTCCAACGATACTTGCACTGTCTTCATGTCCTGTTAATCGGATGAAACTCACTTGCACTGCTTTTATCAATAACATAATGCGATATACATATTAGGTGCATACGTGTAAACAAATATTAACGAATAAAACATTACAGTGGTGCAATGTTTGTTACAATATAATATAATATAATATTTACCAAGAATTTATGCCCAAAACATTAGGGGGAAAGCGGTGTACTACCCTGCAATAAAAAGAAAAAAGGCCCGTGGAATCCGCCCCCAACTGCCCATTTAAGCCTCGTCAAGTCCATTCAATGGCCAGATTCGAGTATTACGAATAATAAGCTTGTTTCGATAGTAGTTACAGTTAATTCTTTCTTCAACAGTTCTCTATCTTCTAACAATGGAGTTATTAGCTACGGCAAAGGATTTCTTTTTTGCAAGAACAATGAATGTAGTTTAGCTGAGGCAAGTGTTTGCGGAGTCGATTTAACTAATTGTTACCTGCATTCTTGTGTCAGGCACCTAACTAAAATAGCCTGCTTTCCTGTGGCATGTTCCAATGTATAACAGTTATATTATACTACCTGCATATTTAACACGAATTGGATGAACGGGTGTGACAAATAAACTCGGAACCTATCAATGAAATTATCGATGCCTTTGAAATGTAATATTCTATGGGGTATAGAACTTTTCCACAAGTAGTTTATACGGTGAACATGTAAATGTAAAAGGCTTAGCAATAATTATCGCGTATTATTGTGGGATATGAATTCATGCTAGGACAAAGGCTTGCGAAAAGCATGCATATGCGTGTACAAAAATTACCCTTTGCAAGCACGGACATCGGTGTTCACGATCGCCGCAATGGATGGCTATGCTACACCTGTAAAATTGTAAACTTTGGTGTACGCACGCTAATCAGGGAAGCAATTGCCACAGACGGGATATGTGAATTCGTATATCTGGTCAGTGCCTGTGTCAAAAGATTCTAGAAAACGCTCTGAACCCTCATACGGTAGGAATTTCAATTTACATAAATTAAGTTAAAGCAAACCCCCTATTCGTCTAATATCCATACTGTAACACAATATTAAGTAACTATTACAATATTAAGTAACAAAATATTCAGTTGGACAGGATATTCAAAAACACCCGCCTTAAAGAAAGAACCCCACCACCCACACCGTTCCCAGCCAATTAGCGCAATCTATTTCGAATATCTGCCTCTTTCGCCCAACGGATCTCGTAGTGATTTGACGTGTTCAGAGTATCCATCGAATTAAGGTACGCCACATAGTGTAACATATTCCTAAATGCAAAGTATTATATAAATTGCTTCCATTTCCCGTCTCCTGTGAGTTGTGTAGAGGTTTCTGTTAATATTAAGTCATATATTAGTAGAAATTGAGAAAACATTGGGCAGTAATTGGAATCGCCCACGTTCATTTTTTGTATCTATCACTACTTCTATGTATAGATACACATATTTCAGCCCCAAATCCCGTTATCTTGCTATACATACTGCAATTTCTAGCAATATTATTATAATGTTGGTTATTCTTAATAAATGTATGTCGCATTTCAGTTATATTCTGTTCCATGGCGTCTCTTTCGCTTGCTTTGAATCTGAAATGGCGGGAAATGGCGCCACTGACGAGATGGAATGCGCAGGAGCAGAGTGACGCGGCGCCATATTGTTAAATCAACTTCTCGCTGACAGGTAAGCGTTCTTCAAATTTCTTGTTGAAATAAGTAGCATTCCAGCAATATATCTCTATTAAATTATAATTCATACCACGTATAATATTTGTATGAAATATAGTCGCTTTACAGACAAGTAGTAACATAATGCATGCCATTATTTGCGACTATTTCTATGTTGTTTCTGCCTGTGGCCGCGAAGCTTGCTTTTCCTGGAAAATGTACCGCGAAACCTATAGAGACACTTATCAAGTACGTATGCGTTGAAACATTTCTAGGAAACACAAGCGATCGTAAACAAAAATCTGTGTTTGGCTTTAGTCGGTTGTCGAGCATAGCCGGGCGGCAAAGGACGATGGCGAATGTTGTCATTCTACTCCTTGACGCCGAGCTGACACAACATGAAAAACATCTCAATGAGGTGCGTATTGTTACCAACTTGTAACGTGGTGTTCATAATAATTGTACCACAATTATTTAGCCCCTATTACCACTGCTGTTTATTGAGTACGATTCTAATTACCACCTCGCACAGTATTACTGTATTAGATTAAAGAACATTCGAGGCCTTTTGCTTCAATACTAAGTCAGCTGTTAACATCTGTTGTTAACATCGTTTGCACCTCGAATATTCATATTTGCTACAGAATTCGAGTTTAATTATTGCTCTAGTATATCACGATTATCATTACCTTCATGCACCTGTTTTATTTCTTTGTTCCCCTTTGTTCCAGCAGTATGAAGAGGGGTGAGTGGACGAAATAGAGTAAGCCAATAGCTACAATGATGCGAAATAATTCATTGCAACTAAGGTGTTTGTCCGTGAGCATTTTAATCATTGTTTCATATTGGTTTTATATGATCTGAGGCGGATACTGAGATGAAACAACCACAGTTAAAATACTTGCAAAAACAATTACATTTTCAAGCACTCGATAGGATGAGCATTTTTTCTTTCATAAAATTTTGTGACCGCGCGCAATGCGGTCGGTTGAGTCAGTGTTTGCTCCGAAGTTTTCTAGCTTTTTGAGAGCAAGTGGCTCTGCTTAAATTTTCGATTACGCTTTAGCTACACGCGATTGTAGAGACAGTTTTTTTCGCGTACTAGTTATTAATACTATTATCATAGCACCGGTGCTCCTTTGCAATTATTTCAATCGCAAAAGTAGAATCTTAATTTGTTCACCGATATAATTTGCGGTCGAGCATATAGCCCCTTATTTTTATTTTTTTCTTATATTCGCTATCGGAGTAGAGTCAGTGCATCACTGAAGGGGATGTTTTAGGCCACACTGACAAAGTGAGAAATGTAAGTATCTTTTAAAGAATTCTCAGTTTTCTATGAAGAGGTAAATTATGTAACGTTAGCAGTAGATTATAATGTTCTTTGCTTTCTTGTCTAGTTACAGCTTGCACAGTTCCTGGCGGTTCAGTTCAAATGAGCTTTCACGGTGGTGTTCCTGATGTCCTCCACGAGTACTTCCTTGGTACCTGCAATCGACGAAGTAGTGAGTCGCATGCGTTTTCGTTCCTCCGGTCCCCAATCATGCCGTAGGACGATTGGTCCAAAACGGCACGGGTGACTGGTTGTATTTTTTAGTAGTTTTGCGAGCATAGTGACCGCCGCTATTTTCTTGTGTATTATTTCTTATATGAGGTTAGATGTGCCTTCCTTTACTCCGCGTTTTTTAATATACAAAAATATTAACCATAGAAATATTCCTTATTCAAATAGATATTAAATCAAATAAGCACTTTCACGTAGGTTCCCCCATTACGATAAAAATACACGATGATATTAATAAATACATTGAACGAATGTGTATATATTGAAGATATTCCGTATTAAATTTATAATCGATTGAAATGTATTTTCACTATTGAGCAGTGCAGAAGTCGGATACCCTCTGACTTCGTTATTACAAGTGTTTCGTGATTATAGGCAATCATGTTTTAAAATAAGTAAATATAAAGATACGTATATTAAATTCAGCATTGAATATGCGTGGCCAATAGCATTTAATATTACTTTTCATATGCTATAGTCGAGTCTTTTTCGTATGAAATTTATTGCACATTATGTACAGGAAGGCACTTTGTATACGGGTAGATTTTCAAATCGGAATAGCTATCTTGAACAATTTACTTCGATTAAGGAATTACCTGAGGCTTACTTAATGGCTAGCCAATTTTTCAAATAAATATTTAAATACATTTAATTCTTAATTGCATTACTTATTCTAGTAAATTCAGTTTCAATGACAGTCATTTCCCTTAATAAATGAATTATTTATCAATCATTTTCATGCTTTTATTGACATTTCATAAATTACAAAGTGGAGTCATTTTTAAAGAGATTGAAAATGAAATACATATACTATTAGTTGTTGCAATTTCACGAGTACTAATCATTTTTTTAGATCAGGATTTTCAGGTTTAACCCCTTCCGTGTTCATTGTCAGGAACTCACTCACGTGCCCAGGTGCTACTTGGGTGAGTGAAAGACAATGGGCACGATGATCATATGGTTATTAAATTTATAACAATGTTTGGCGGCTGACATTTGCTAGCGTACCGTGCACGACGTATGTTCCACATTGTGTGTGTATGTGGTTAGGCTGTGGGATTGCGTCGGCTCGGGAATTTGATAAGAAATTATAAACGTATTTAGCAATATGTTTTACAATTGCAAATACATTGATTACCATAACGAATTATGAAAATATGGCAATGAATAGAGTACTACTATATAAACCAAGCTTACTTACAATTAGTTGAAAGAAAATGTACAGTATATTTTAGCAATCAATATGCTATACGAAAGTAATGCAGAAGCATATACGTTTTCCCAAATTAACGCAATGGTCGCTAGCCTTTGTCAGCCGATTTCAGGAACTGGTACGTACCCTTAGAGTGTGAATGATTGTATGCCAAGCTCGGGTGTCGGAGGCGTTCCGGGACGCTTCCCTAGTGTAGGTTTTTGCGCCCGAGCGTTTGATTGAGAAACGTGGAATGGGGTGTGTTTGTGCGAATGCTTTGCCATTTTTTAAATACAGCTCTAGGTAGGATAGGTAGTATACCTTCTGGTGTGCTTGATAGATATAAGTAGGTAGGGCCGGGCAGGTTGACACAGTCTCTGGTCGGGTAGGCAATATTTCGCGTGTTCAACCTGTTTCAGGAAATTTGATTCGAAAAGTCGACGGTGAAGCTGTAGCGCGAACAAAAATGCGTTCGCCTCTGGCTTTGCCTATCGATTTCTCGAATTTTTCGCGGTCGCGATCGCGATTTGGCTTCGCAACGAACGTTCTCCGTTATGCTCGAGACTGCGCGTGTTGGCGAAGATCGATTACAATTTTAATCGTAACCTTTACGATTTTCCATAATCGCAATTTTTACGATTGTATTTGGTCGTGATTCGTCCACGCGGGTTCCATTTAGCTACGCGGTTTAGATTTTTATTTTATTTTATTTTTTCTGCGAATAGAGTCTCGAGCCTAGACTAAGTTTCAGCGGGCATTGCGCTCGAAGAAAAGAAGAGGCTAAAAGCCGAAGAGGCCCGACAAACTGTCGCTCAAGAGGGCAACTACCAATGGCTCTGCATCCTCTGGATGGAGAGCCATTCTTTGTTACTATTTTGTCACTGTGCTCGCTTTTGCATGCTGTAGTTGTAGTTTATTGTTTCCAGCACTCATCATCGTATTGGGCAAATCGCGATTTTTATCAGCGTCGAGTACGATTAAATACGGTTCGCATTAGCGTTGCGAATAAAATCAAATCGCGATTGCAACTAGAGGTGCGGATAAACCCAGGTCGCGGCATTGTTTTTAGAGTTGCGAGTAACTATGTCGTGGTTTGAATTAGAGTTGCTTTTATACTAAATTATGCTTCTGCTATGTCAGAACCCATTGAAGTCCAGTAAGCACGACCCTAGAAAACTGATTCTTTCAAAGCAACTAAACGCAAATAATGGGGCATAATTTTTCCCTTTTAGTTAACGATCACATAATAAAGAATTGCAATACATGTTAAGTTGGGATAGTTTGATAAGAGATTCTAAGGCCGCGCGCATTTCAGCAGAGTATGGCAGCCATATTGACTATGTACTCCCAACCCAGCACCAAGGATGTTTGTGCGTGCCTGGCACGACGGCTGTTACATCGCGGTTGCTGTCGTCGTCATCGTGTCGTTGACGTTATCGTTGTTGTTCCTATTATCATCGCCAATATTGTTACCGTGGTTGAATTCTAATTATCGTTCTCGCGCAAAGGTGTCGATAGGTTCGTAACACGGTGACAACATTTTGACAGAATCGACACACTTTCTGTTTGCGAAATGTCAAATCAAATATGTCTAAAATGGAACAGTTTTTTAAACAATATCGCGACAAGTTTCGAAAGCTTGTGGGAAGAAGAAGGTTTGGTAGACGTGACATTGGCAAGCGATGGACAATGCCTTACAGCTCATAAAGTGATCCTCTCGGCTAGCAGTCCCTTTTTCAAAAAGGTTTTCCAGGTTAGTACCTCGTATTGTTTCCTTTATATCCGTAATTACCTTGGCCTTAGCACTTTAGCTTAAGCTGTTTCAAACGGTACATACTACGAATCGAGCGAATCGATTTATTGCAATTGGAATATCACATTTATTTTGTTCTTTCCTTTTTACAGACAAATCCCTGTCAACATCCAGTTATAATACTCCAAGATGTGCACTTCAGTGAATTAGAAGCCTTACTTATATTTATTTACAAGGGAGAAGTTAATATTGAACAAAAAAATTTGCCAGCTCTATTGAAAGCTGCAGAAACCTTACAAATCCGTGGACTATCCGGAGGAGATATATTTGCTAAAGAATCTTACAAAAGATTGGTAGAGTTGGAGCAGACAGTGGAAGAGGAAATAGCAGCTACAAAGGAAGAAACTCCAAGAAAGAAACAAAAGCTCAACAAACATCATAATTCTATTCTAGAAACTGTGCTTACACCAAAAGTGTCACAATCAGAAGGCACAGACGAATCGACAACTAGTGAACAAAGTAATAAAGAGGGAGATTACTTATCGCAGAAGAGTATACACAATCCGGTATATCAGCGTTTGGAGATGAAGGTCAGTTCTACATTGGCTCAATTGCATCTGAATTTCCATATAAGACAAATAAAAATAGATGCAAAGTAAACAAAGTAATGTTTAATTGATTGGCTTTCAGCTAGAACCATTAGAAACAGCGCTACAGGATTCCCAAAAGCAGTCCACGCTGGATAAGGATCCGGCGGATAGGCTTGATACAGGGCAAACCGATGGGACCCAAGGTTAGTACTCTAAAAAGTACTATACATTATAACTTATATTTTACGAATAGCAACAGAACATTATTAGTTATTGGCATGATATTTACAGTATAAGTTGCATTTTGTTTTTGCAATTTACATACATTTTATGTGCCAGATGCGTATGTACACATTTTATTAGTACTTTATATGTTATGCTTAATATTCAATATATATATTATTGTATGCCATATTTGCAAAATCTGATGCGATAGGGAAGAATAATTCGCCACGATACTTCATTGGGTGTAGGACAAGTTTGTGGCAGTACGAAACAATGCATTGTTGGCGATTAATTAATGTGTTGAAAAATGTCTCTTTAGGCTGTATCAATGAAGTTGCAATGCTTTAGCAAAAAGTTCGAAACAAATGTAAATGATTCGCAATATCTATCACACGGGATGCACATACTCTTTCCGAGGTGGACTTTACCCGTTAGCATCGTTTACAAAAATTCATCGGCATCCTAAAAGATGCGTGTGGATAAATATTGATTGTGCGATAGTCATTCGAATATGGTATAAGCGAGTATCGAGCTTTCAATTTTTATGTTCGACATTATTTTCGGATGTTTTGTCTAATCGTTGAGTTAGCTTTGATGGTTACTTCTGCTTTATTTATGTTGGTGTGACACGTATCCCTTTCACTTTTCGTTCCGTTTTGACATTACAAGCAAACTTATTGTGGAAATAAAAACTGTACGTAGATAATAAAATGTTAATGAAGAAAGTACAATCGGAGAAACTAGAGGTCAAGGCGCTGACTGCGTTTTGTTACCTAGGTAATTAAATGTAAAAGTGGAGGGCAATGATATAGCGATATCGGGTATTATTTTATCTGCGTTATTCGATACGTGAAGTCCTGACTTCTAGTACTCGGTACTGTGCTCTAGATCGTATTTCACGTATACACCTAAAAGTATCTGCATGCGCGATGATGGAAGTGTGGAGAATAATTTATCATGGATCTTTTAACCGGGCGTTAACAAAGTTCGGTGAATTTGCTTGATTGTTCGGCACGCTGCATAATACACGTTAGGGGGATCCGTGTCTAAAGCAGGCTGTGCTCTGATGTGTGTGGCAGGGTCTGGGAACAGCCCTGCTGAAGACATTTCCGGTTTATCTGGGTTATCCGGCCTAACTGGATTCTCGGACGTGAAGCCACTGCTATACGCGTATCAACAACTACCTTACGCCGATCTTCTGCCGAGCCCGGAGATAATCTCAACGTGGGCATCCTCTCGACCGATGGATCATTTGGCCTGTGACCTTATGAAGATCCTCTTTACGCCGGAGGAGAGGATTCTCTGTAACGTAAACGGCAAGATGGGAAAGCAGCAGTTCGATAGTAACAAAATACATTTGATAAGAGAGGTTCTGTTGCACTTTAGTGGTATTGCACCTAATAGCGTTGAATGGGAGGAAACATGGAAAAATTGCGTAACCAAAATCGATACCAGCAATAGGGGTTTGAAGAGGTATTTGTTCCAAAGGCGGTCAGTTTACACTCAATGACTAGGGCGTTTCAGGTCAGGAGTAAAACGGAAACGTTTTCACTGGCTAGAATGAAGTTTTTTTCCTCGCTGATCCGTCGTTACGATCGTTTGCGATCATTTAGGATCGTCTTGGATGCTTCTGTATTCTTCCCTCTTCGAGGAGGATACAAATAGGGGAACGGAAAGTATTCTAGGCATATGGTTCAATTACCTATACGCTTCGCATTTGCTTTCGCATTTGCACGGGGCAAATGGCCGAAAAGTTTTTTTATCTTTCCGAGTATTCTGTTGCTCGAAATTGATTTTTTTCACCATTGTCTTTCATTTTGGAAGCAATCGCGTGCAACGCGTGCTTCGTGGACTAGTGGTTCACGGTTGAGAACGTCGATCGTTCCGTTATCGAATCACTTTGATTTTCTTCTATCGTGTACCTTGCGCAACGTAGCATTCCTCCCTATTATTCGTTTACGATATTCACGCAAATATGCACTCTCGCCGTAGACGATCTACACAACACGTTCTAATACTGTATTAAGCGCGCTGTATCCATACGGACTCGCGGAGTTCTTATATGTATACACTGGAGAGAACACGATACGGGCGTAGATAGATATATAGTTGTACGTTTATTGATTACGCGTGTGTGAACATAATCGTGTCTCGCACAATCGACAAATTGTTAAAAGAAAAAGGACAAACATGTCGTAGCTTTTGCGATGGGAGTAGTAATATAAGGTATACTTCTAGAATATCTAAGGCGTTGGAAATATCGCAACGAGACTTCACGCGAACAATTCGCAGCTATTAAGGGCACGCCATTACTTTTTTTAAATCGTTTATTTTCGGTCGAACAAATAAACGAACAAATCTGTTTTAACTGTTTTCCTGCCTCCCTTAATTTATTTTATGTGATCCCACGAAGATACGAAACGCTTCGAGTTGACTATTATTTAAATCTATAAAATTGTAGACGAAACACATACATACAACTGGTTGCAAATAAACCTATTTTACATTTTTAATTGCCTCATCATTTCACGATGAACCGTCTTCCCTGTACCCGTGTACAGAATGCATACACCTAAATGGTACAGTGTGATATTTACGTTTTTCCTTGGTAACTTGTGCATTTACAATTGAAACATACGTAATACGGTGACAAGAAAGACGAACTTATGAAGGCCGAACATCGCATGTTCTGTGAATCTAACGTGTCCTAGATCCGAAGTTTATCCAAATCATGTCCCGAAGAAAGAAGATCCTAGACAGGGAGAAAATTTCCTTCTATCCTCCACTCCATTCAATTGGTTCTGTTTATCGATATAAAACACGCAATTATCTCAATGAGAGGAGACGAGTTTAACTGGATGAAGAGAATTTGAGTCGCGGACTGGAATTACTTGCAGGATCATCGAAGCCGAACGTCACCGTAATCGCAGATGCACGAGAAACCTCGACCCTTTCGCCCGAGCCAGAAACACGCCCGAGATTTCCAATTGGACTTTGTCGTACTCCTCCTTGGAATACCTCTCAATCCGCCGATGGACTTCACTCGCCGAATCATTCGTATTCGGAAGCAATGCCCGACCACCAGGAATCCCGAAATATTCTTGGGGAGCGGGACGAAAGAGTTCTGCACACCGCCTTTCCAACTTGTCCTGGGACCGCTGGTAATTCAGAATTCCCGGAAGAAACGGTGAAGGGTGCTACCGCGTATCCACCTTTTCCGTGCCCATTTTGCGACAGGGCATACACAAGTTGGGGGTTTCGACGAAGGCACATTAAAGCCGTCCACACGATTTCGCCGTCCCTCAACTGTAAGTGGTGCTTACAGGTACGTAGACGACGTTTATATTACCCGACATGCGTGAATTAAACTATATAATGTTTTTCAGGTTCTTCCTACGCACGCAGCATGGAGACGTCACGTTATATTGGCGCACAATTTATCGGCAAGCGACGCGCACAATGGTCTCTTGATTTTGGAGGAAGCACATATGGTTTTACAAATTGCTCGCCCTACCAGATTGGACACATTAGTCAATATAATTAAACAAAATTCGCAGCAAAACAGTAATCATGAGAATTTGCAGTCGGATAAAGATTGAATTGCCACTGGGTCTCGACTAATGTTCCTTCATTTCTCAATTCTCGAGAAATTTAAGTTTAAGAAAATTATTATAAATCTCATTTATAATAAGAAAGAATTGTGGGAGAATTCTTGGGAAATACAATCTGATTTCTCATTTTTCGAGAAACGAAAAACATCGAGAAATCAGGAACACTAGTCGCGACGTTGTTCCCATCAGATTCGTCCAGTCGTAATCGAAACTTTGTCACATAAACGTTTCTACGAAGAAGGTCCTGTTGTACAGGATTACGTGGCGGAACATCGACGGAACATCGACTTGATTACGTGTATGTTTTGACAATGTTATCGTCTTTTTCAGACCATGCGCGAGAGTTTAATTGTTTCATAAACATCGAATCGTCAACCAGGCGATAGTTTTTATTTAATTATTTTTGTCAACATGCGTATGTTCTCGTTATATTTGTTGTATATGTATATCGCTTGTTAGTTATCTCCTACGGCCAGTATCACGCATAGCGTGAAGTATCCCGATTTCTGTATTAACACACTTTTATAGAGGAAAGAAATAAAGGTTTACCGCATCGAGGAATAGAAACAAAGTTTTCTATATTATACGATCAGTATTTTAAATTGCGTTGAATATAAAAGAGTAATAAGGACGACCGAGTAATAAGTTTAAGGTTTAAGGAATTAAATCGTCGCGTGCTTTCTCGATTTTTTTATTTGTTAAAATATTTTTGACAATCGTGCATCAGTCGATCGAAAATTTTGTAAATGTGTAATTCGTAAAAGTGATAGGAGTGTCGTGCTTTGCAAGAGGTCCGATCGTGCAGGGTGCACTCTTTCCATAATAGTACGATTCAGCTTCCTTCGGCAAATGAGTACGGTGCGTGCGATAAAGGGGCCCGGAAGCATCGCTCTGACCGTCCCAAATACGATGAAAAATGTTGTATGGAAAGCAAAAAATGGCAAACGCGACATAACGATCGGTCGCACTCGAGCAATGGTGTTTAATCAATATAAAAATGGTGATGAAAAGTATTGCCTATCGGTCAGCACCATTGCAAACTATTTGCGATGGAAGGCACATCGATAAACGAATCGTTTGAGAAAAGTAGTTCTACACCGGACACAAGCGTGCCGACCTCGTTGTCGCGGGGGGTGCGAATCGAAGTTACAAAAGAAGTTTGTCCATAAAACGTTGCGGTTATATCTCCCTATTTAAAAACGCCAAAAAAAGAAAAGCAGTACAAAAATATACGTATGTATATATTTGTGGATAAAAAGAATTCACTTCGAGTCAGCTATGCTTGTTAAAATAGGGTACCGATCTTTCGAATCATACGAGTCGTGCATTTGTCTCCATCGGGACAGCTACAGGTATCTTGCGGATTTCTCTTGTTTTTTTCTCTCGCGACATTAGCAATTCTAACTGGCCCAGTTTTTACAGCGATCCGATGCGTTAGAGGTTTTCGTTGTTGGCTCGAAGTTTACAACTCGGCCACGTAACCCTCGATAACGATTCCCGGCGCGATCTCCGCAGTGACACTCTCCGAGGTTCCGGCATGGTGCCTTCCGCTTTTGGCCCGATCTTCCCCCCATGCGCCCTCCTTCCCGTACTTTTCAGACATCCTCACCATTTCATTGGGACTCCATTCCGGAGAATCCCGCCGGCTTCCACCGCTTTTATATACGACATTTGATTCACTTTCGCGATTTCCACGATAGCCCGAAGTTGGCAGTGGTGACGGAGAGTGAGAGTAGCTATCGTAAACGGGTGTACGCTTCATCGACGCCCGATGATGGCTCGTTTTTCTCAGCATTGCCTGTTTCAAAGCAACGTCGGCAATTAGTTTCGACACTTTCTCACGACCGTGTATCGTGTATTTCGTTTACTCTCACCTGAAAGTTGAAAGGTGGTTCATCGCTGTCTTCATTGCCGCCGTAGTTGTTGTTTCTACGCCCTATCACCTGCAATTCTTGTATTGGATTGATGCTGAAACAAAAGCGGATCGAATTTGTGCAACAATTTTTATGAAGAATACCTAATATCGAAGGTGTAACGTTACGTAGGGCGATCGAACCGATTAGCGCTCCCGCTATTCTTGGTAGTCCTATCGTCGTACTCCCAATCGTGGCTAGCCGAGTCTATGTTGCTTTTACTTGGAAAATCCGAGCTATAGTTGTCGGTGCTACGCGGCAGGGTTGGTTGCGAATGATCGAACGGAATCGGTGGTGGTGGTGCGTGTTTTCTAGAGCGTATCGACCCAGTGCTATCGTAATTCTGAAAACATAGTCGATAATAAAACAGCGCTGGCCAGGTATAGGGGCGGAATAGAAATAAGAGGAAGAGGTTTTACTTACTGAGCGAGGAGTATGAGCGTTAGCAGATGGTACGGGGCTACGGTTGATTGAAGAATGTTGAGATCCGGAGTTACCCATTCTGCTTCGGGATGACTCGTCGGGTGGTCGTCGGATCGAGATATTCGGGTCTCTGGAAAACGGAGTGTCGATCAGACTCTGTCCCTCGGTGCCCGAATGCGCCACTCGATGTGGCGAGTTCGTTGTTTGAACCTCGACGTCTGAAAAATGGAGAGCAATCCGATGGAGAGTGAGTTCTCTCCGAGAAAAAGTGTCGCCATTTGGCTCAGGCAATTGAGATTTTCTCGTTTTCTTGTACTTTCGACGCTCAAGACGCACCTTTTAAGTGAAATAATCTTACGAAACAAGTATTAGTATAGTTTCCGGCGAATCGAAATCAATTATACTATTTATGCGATTCATTGGGCTAACGTCGCAATTACGACTGGAGAGAAAAAGAATCGGATGAAAAGGTGCCGAATCGGACGAGTCGCATGCACGAGCAGGACGGAAATGTTTGCGTAGTTTGTCAGGTGGCGAAGGTCGTGATTCGGCCGGCGCACCCTGCATGCAGATTCGTCGGACTCGGTTCGGGCAAAAAGAAAGAAGAGCGATATTTGAAATGTACGAAAAAGATATGGAAAAGTGTTCCGTTCCCGCGAGGATAAAGGCGTTCGAGCAAGTGTCGGAATCGATGCGCCTCGACTGGATGAAACAAAATGTGATAGCCACCTCTGGTACGACTGTTCCTGTTGGCCCAAGGCACCGTTTGTCTCCGTAATGGCGCGTCCCAGGCTTCGTGCTCGTCGTCAGACACCGATGACGACGCGGATCTGCGAGAACGTATTTCTCAGTTGACGCCAGAAGTCACCGAAGAGTTCTTAAGCGACCCTTACCTCAAGATAGAGACGGCACACAACGGAGAACGAAAAATAATGAGAAAACAACTCGCGTACGAGAGCACAACGCGATGCGCGAGGAAAAGAGACAAGCAAGAAACATCGGAAAACGGGTTTACACGGACTACGAGGCCATTTCGTCGAATTTCTTTGTTTCGTCTCATGAAACTTTCTTATGGACAAGGTGGTTACATAAAGGTGAGATACGGAAAGCTACGGGACAGATACACACGATACGATGCGATTAATGATGAATCACGTCTAATGATGAATATCGACACTAGTCTCATTCGAATGCTTTTTCATGTCTAAGCTCTCTATCGATTTGGGCCCAATCGATTTGGGCCCACTGATGGGTTCCCCGATTTTTCTACGATTAACGAAAAAATATCGACGATAGAGTAACGTTGATTCAACTCACCCAAGACCTTTCATCCCTCTCTTCGTTACGGGAAATGGTAACTCATTGTAGAAGTTGAAAGGTAACTTGTGCACTTGGGGCGGTTTTGTCTGGCCTAAATACGCGGATATCGAAACATTTGGGTCGACTTTATCTATGGATATTTGGTTATTCGTCGCTGCTAGAGATGCTACTATCGCTTGATTGAACAGATGCACCTATTCGAAACAAATAGCGGTGAAACCTTCCGAAAAGTTACGCATTCTTGATCCAAAAATCGAGGGTGCGCTCACTTGTTGCGAAAATTGCACGAGGTCTTGATAGCGGGCTGCACGGTAACGTAGGAGGACTTGGAATATGCTCTTCGATCTCCATTTGCTGCTGTAGAATTTCATCATGTCCATCGTGTCTGGGTCCATCGTCTCCTTCCCCAGAAGGGGTGCTGTTTCCTTCCTCACTACATGCCCCCTGTATGCTATAGTTTACGTGAAATATCCTTCGATTAAATAATTCAATTCGATGATAAAAGTTGCAAGCATAGGATCGATTATATACGTCGTATATACAATTCTCCTCCGCCGTATATCGTTTGCCCCGTAGCCTACCTTTCTGAATCATTACCGCTGCTTGATCCTCCGACAAATCCACCGTGTCCTTCTTCTTTACGGACGCTTTCTTCACTGAAACAACAGCCGTTATATTTCTCGCAGCGGATCAAGAAAAAGTGTCGAAGCTGCGGCGAAAGGAAAATCGTTGCGCACACAATATTCTGTTTCTCCTGATGGTCAATTTACCTACCAACATCTTTCCTTGCGCTCGTCGTGATCTTCGATGCCATGTTTTTGCGCGCCAAAAAGGACCTCATCATGCATTGAACCTTTATTATCTTTTTCACCTGCGTTTCGTACAAGCGCGAAAGATATTCCTCGTTGTAGTATTTTAAAAACACTTTGGTCTTTCCGATTATCCAACCCTCCATCTTCAACCGGATCAACAGTAGCCGGCAATTGTCCTTGGTTATTTCGACATTTTCGTCGAAATCGAACGCCAGGAATTGATATCTAAAGAGGAAGAATGTTAGCGCAATAAAGGCGTCGATGAATACGAGAATCGAAACACGCCTTCCAAGTTGTACCTTCGAAGAAATTCTTGGAAAGATATTCTATGCGGATATCCACGTTGCCTGGCTTTGGCAGTGTCCAGTACAGCCAGCGCTCTGATTTGTTGTCGGACGACGTCTCGATAAAAGCCACGAGGCGCCCCTTCGAGGTCGGATCTTATACACCTGACGAAATGGATGCCACCACTTCCGCCACCTGTCGAAAGGTTCTTAAGGATTTCAAGGCTGGTGGATTTAAAGGTAGCCGCGCACGTTCTCAATTTCCGTGTTTGGGAGTATTGCCCTCGGGATGCCGTGTTACATCTCTGTTTATAAAATAACAATCGCGGGGTAATCACACTGTTTGCACCTTAACTTTTTCCACGTTCCCGGGTAAAGCTATCGGATTACAGACTACAGTTCTTACTCTCCCGCCTTCAATTCTTTCCAATATTTTATTTCAGTTACATTGTATCGATGCTTGTCAGTGTATAGAATGTTCTTCGAGACGATCAAAAATGGATAACGTTATGCTAGGTAATCTTACCCTTGGTTTGGATGTCTCCTGCATCAGCGCGCCCCACTTCCCCTTGCTCGTTTTCTTTTCTGCCACCTTCGGGTGTTCAACGACCATTGTCAGGTTCCCAGATTTGGTCAATTTGTTCGTGAACAATTCTTTAACGATTTCAATGGTCGATCGCCTGAGCGTTTCGATCATTTCCGCTGGAACGAAGTCTCGATTTTTCTCGGCGATCTCGCCGGCGTCGTAAATCAATTTTCCTGTGTAATGGGCGACTGTAAATTCGTGAGAACTCACCGCTTTTATATAAACGCTATCCGATCGTTGCTGAATTTTAGTCATGACATGTTGATATTCGAGCATATGTTTCGAGGCATCGTCAATTATGCTGAATAAACCTCGGTCTTTGCTCATTAGTTGGTCTATCGCATCTTTGTTGTCATAAAAATGCAAACGTTGCACAGGTATATCTTCTTCTTGCTGTTCTTGCTACGAACGATAGATTCGGTAGAGCCACTTCTATATCGACAACTTTTTGCAGAACTTTCACCAAGGACTTACCATTTCCCAAGCGAAAATCCTTTGATTGTAATAGCATTGCATCTGTTCGTTCATCGTGTTCACCACCAGCTGCTCGAGACGATTCACAGCGAAACATTCGAATCCAAAAAGATCCATCACGTTAATCACATATTTGTCACCGCTGAAAGGCATACGAGTTTTAGACAATTTAATTGGGGGACCGGCGCGGCGGCTGTGTTTTCCAACTTACAATAAAGCACGCGTAACAGTAAACTTTTGGTTGATGGTGTTCACTATCCAGTCGACTAATCGCTGATAGAACGTACTTGCTAATACGTTCCTCGCTTCTTTCGCTTCGTCGCAGGTGTGCTTCCTGCGCACGACACTTCCCTTAACAATTGCACAGTAATTGAGTAACGCCCAGACAAATTTTTTCTCATCGATATTGAGCAGTTCAGCCACTGGAATACAAAGATGCGTTTAACCTGGAGCAAGCTGGAGATAGTACTTAAATATTTTTTACCTCTATTGGCCGCATCATTATTATCCATGTCCGCATCCCCGTTACTACCCTCGACGAAACGAACTTCCCCCAATGTTAAGATCGCCGCCAATATTCTCCAAATTGTATCGCAGTACTCTTCCATTTCTAAGATCTTCAAGTTTTCTTTCAGCTCTTCGAACTTGGCCACGTTCCCACGCGGGTCGTTTCGAACTTTGAACGATCGCTTCCTTTCCGTTCCCTTCTCGCTTATTCTAAGATATCGCATTCTTCGTCCCGGTTGTAGATGATATTGTTTCAATTTGCTCGTGGAGTCGAGGCCATCGTAGAAGTAGTAGAATACATGAAAATTCGATTGATTTCTGTTGGAAATTTGTTAATGTATCGCTCAATGTGTAACTCAGTCTCGCGATTTTTATACAGCATAGGGGTTCGCGGTCGCGGAAAAGGACATAAATTGATCTTAACCTGTCACGAGTAGTAACGCGCCATTTTTCTAGTTGAAATAACCAAAATATGCCACCGGAGGCTTTCCCAGAAGTTCCGTACGTCGTCTCTATTTTCAAGAAGCACCTCGTCGAGTTAGGATTCAGGGGTGTGGCAGCGTTGCTGAAAGCGTGAATCACTTTGATGGCTCGCATCAGCCTTGCTCCGGTGTCTTGCAAGCTCTGAAGTCAAACGAACGGAATCTTGTAGGAAAGTGATTTTTGTGCGTTCAAATAATTCTGTCGAAAAAGCTTTACTTTTCCCAGGTACATGAGATGCTGAATAAGGTGCATCGTGTTTGTCGTTTTTCCTGAATTGCTCTCGCCAGCTAAAAGAATGTGTTGAGGCTCCTCGTTGTGCAGCACGTCTTGATAAGCACGATCGGCTACAGAGTATATATGAGGCGCGTTATCCGATCGTGACTTGAATTGATATTTCGTGTGATACTGTAAGGAGCGAAAGGTTTGAATTTAATGTGACGTGGTTCATCGCGATCGCACGGCGAACGATACTTACGTCCGGGCCGTAGATGTCTTGCTGCTCGTTTGGATTTAAGACCAAAAGGATATCGCCGATAAAGCTGTGGTGGTAGCCTTGCCGCAATCTTTCGTGCAGTTCGTCCAAAATTGCGTCTTCTGTGAGAGTTTCGAGTGCCGCTAGATCTTCCATGAACATGGGTTCGAGAGGATCCGTTTGATGAGTCTGAATGGCAAAGAAATAATCGCGCGTCTCTATCTGGTTGCAATGCTCTGCCACGTTCACTCGAGAACCATACCTTTAGAAAACCCTTTCGAACTATTACTTCCGGTCTCCTATCGAGTTTACCTTTCGCGCAAGCATCCATCATTAATACCTTGATCTCTTGCGTCAGCTGGAAAAACCAGGCAACAATGTTTTTAATATTCTCTATGAAATTTTGTTTACAACGTTACCAGATAATCGTTCTCAGGTAATTCCGCTAGGAAAGGGTGCTCCGCTATTTCCGCCATGAATGGTCTATTCTCAGGATTTTTCTCAAGACACCTGGGGAGTAATGGGAATTTGTAGAACGATATTGATGGATCTCTTTGTATTGGAGTGTTGTCGAAAGACGTACTCGGCAATGAAATCGTTGAAATTTTGCGTCCAATTGGAGGGTCTGTACAAATTCGGAGGAGGATTGCGAACGATCTGAAACAGTGCTCTAGTGGGATGCATGTCTTGAAAGGGTGGCTTTCCGTCAGCCAATTCGATGGCCGTGATCCCGATCGCCCATACATCGGCTCTGTTCCCATATCCCCGGTCGGAACTGCTCCCTTTGGTCATGGCGACTTCCGGCGCCATCCAGCTCGGCGATCCTATGCACGTGTACCTCTTTCCCATTTCGCCTTGAACCATTTTCGATAGCCCGAAATCGACCAGCTTCACCTCTCCCTCTCTGGTTAGTAAAATGTTGCTGCCGCGAATGTCACGGTGCATCACGTTGTTCTCGTGCAGATGAACTACTGCCTGTGAAGCATGGTATGCGATTCGTTAACATTTCAAAGGGGACGGGTGGACGAAGGATCGACAAAGCACGACCGAATATCTTTGCCTCGAGTTCCTTCTCTTTACGCTTCTTCTCGAGCATTTATTTCGCGTGTAATTTGCCGGCATTAAACGTCAACGTGGCCTGATTTACCGCACAAGCAACCGTGGACGAATCGCTACTGGGTCCATGGAACACGTACCAACGCGAACAAGAAGGCCACGTTGGAGAAGAAGAAGAACAAGAAGAAGAAGAAGACGAGGAGGAGGAGGAGGAGTAGGAGGAAGAAGAAGAAGAAGAAGAAGAAGAGGAGGAAGAAGGGGTTGCGTGCACTTTACGAGAGAGAATGGCAAAGAAGAACGAAAGGGAACAGAGAAAGGAGAAGCACGAGGAACGCGGGAAGCTATGCGTGTGTATGATATACACGAGAAACCGCCCCGTGAACATTGTTATCTGAATATTGAAAATGCAGCAACGCTTATTTTAGAACCCTGTTCAGAACTGAAGTCAGGTTCCATCTACAGTTCATAGAGCGATAGGCAAAACTGCAAGCACAGGTACAGACGAAGAAAACGATGTACTCGCGAAATCGTCGAGGTTCGCGGGTATCCTGTTGGCGGTGTTCTCACGGCGAAGATAATTAGCAGAACCCACCGCGATTTTGCCCTGTCTCGGGTGTTTTTGCAGAGAAACCGAGTTATGTACCTCGACCACGTATCGGGTCTACCGAGCGGAAGGGAAACGAGGCACGATTCGAAACGGAAACGCGCGTTTTACCCCTGGCGCCGATCAGGTTCCAACGTTTGACGCACAAATGACACCTGTTACCTCGGTGTCCAGCATTTTTCCTAATTGTTTCCTTCTGTTTATTTTCCTTCGTGAGCCGCGTCACTCGGAAAAGGAACGGAGTCCGAGAAACATCTCGTGCGATATTACGGTAAATTGTATTCCGAGAGGAAAGAGAAGAAAATTATTGTGACCGAGCGAATCGTTTTCCGAGTCAAATTATACACCTCGAAGCGGGAAACATTTGCCACTCGTCAGCGTCGCGTTTCTCGGTTATTCCCTTAGTCCCATCCCTCGTACATCTGTTCTCGCGCAAGATCTCGAGTTTTGTCCTTGGCTGTAACGCCGGCCTTCTCTTGGGACGGAGAAACGCAAGAGAATGGGACGGAAGTCTTTGCGCTCTTGATCTCTGCTGGATGCATCCACAGTCCAAAGAGATGGTTGCGCGAGCAGAGGAGAAGGGTGAACTAGCGGGCAGCCTTTCATTTGCGAGCAGGTTAATTAGCGAGCCATCTCGCCTGTCTTATTTGTAATTTATACTCCGTAGAATGCAGCCCATTGACGGCCGTCTCTCGCAGTCCTTCTTGTCGTCTGATTTTGCGCGCACGTGAACGCGAATGTTCGCTGAATATCGGCGAATCGCGAATATCGCGAGTTGCCCCATTGCGGGAGGCCAGCTTCGTTTGCCCGAGCCATTTACCGACTTTTCGACCGCGTATACGAATCGTTCTTTGCACCTCTCTCTTCCACTCCTTTACCCTTCGTAGTTCTCCTTCCACCCGAGTCGGACAATTTCAGAAAACCTCTTGTCTCGCGACGACTATGCGAGCACGCTCGAGACATACCATCGGACACAATTATGTTATAATATCGTCCTCTACTATCGTTACTTGCTGTCAACTCGTTTGTGCGATCGCTGAATGATATTCGTGTCTAGCTAATGCGACGAACGAGCTGCAAGTAAATTACCCCGATGCCGAGCGTTCTGCCAAACTCCCCGGTAGACCTACATGACCCGCATTTGGAATTTTACCTTGATCACTTCCCTCAAGATAAAGCCTATGTGCTCCTCCCGTAATTTCTTGTCCATCGCGATAAGGCCCTGCGCGAGATCCATCACAGGTCCACCTTCGCAGAGCTGCAAATCGTACGACGAAAACAATTATTATTTTTCCGCGATGCACGTACACTGTGTTAAAATTATATCGTAATCATAGTTCGAGAAAGCAATCTTTGATTTGCATCGCCACTTCGGACGTCGCGCTGATAGCTTGGCAGCGCTCGCGAAATTGCGGAAGCAATTTAAGTCGTGTATTCGAGGCGGAGTTTAATTTTCCACACGGTTCTACGTAATTGTCTGTGATCCCGATATCTGGGATACGACATTAACGGTTACAATTCCTACTTCCAAGTTAGCGTTTCGGGCAAAGCTGTATCGAGGGCGACGCGGAAGCCTAGACCACTGATATCTTTTTGTACACGTGTACACGCGTATATACCCGCGCCAAATGTGACCCTGATACGACACTATAAGCCATCAGCTATAAATCTGCCTCATTGTCGTTGCATGTCGCCCTACCTCAGCGATCGTTTACCGAGGTTTTTACTCCGATCAATTCACTTGCAAAATCGTTGCTATTCTCTGCATTGCTTGTACTCGGCCCCCTTATTGGACACCTGTTTCTTTATCCCCGTTCTCCCCTTCGTCTACACCCAGCTCGAGAGCGCACGATCTCCAGCAATCGGTGACTCGTGAAACCGCTCTATCAACAATTTCGTTCCGATGGAAAAACGACTGAAAATATTACGATTCGGTCGGCGTGGCCGATATAAAAGGAAGAAAACCGGAATGTCGCTAATATTTGATAAGAGTGTGCGGTCGAACGTGCACGCGTTCGAGTTAATACGAGTATCGCCGCTTTGCTCGAGATAAGTAATAATATTTTGTGCACACCGCGGAGGTCCACGCGTAAATTAGGGCTGCGACGTGGCTGGGTTCACCTGCGTACACGAACGAGTTTAATGATTGTTTAATGGCCCCGTGTGTCGTAAATTATCCGCGTATTCGACCGTCTCAAATACTTGAAATTGCCTCCGGGTCCTGGCATGGCTACGTACAGCATACGGCAACTCTTCCCTCGCCGTTGCCTTTATTTCTTTTTCCATTTTATCTTTTTCTCTTTCTCCTCGCCCTCCCGCCGCCCTCGACCACGGAGCCCCACCCTCGCTCTTTCTGCGCCGCCTGTTCGCGGTCCCGGGCTTTCCTTTTTTCCTCCGAGGAATTACGATGTTAGAGGAGTGGCGTTACGGATATATCATGAAATCGATGTTCAAACGCGATACAAACGTTCGATGGAAGTAACGCATACATACGTCGGCGGTGATAATACCGTAGCCCCGAGTCAAACTTACGGGCAGAGGCGGTTCGTTCGCGACGGCGACGAAACGACGGAATTGCTTTTACTTTTCCCCGACATTTCTTTCTTACCTCCATAACGAACCATATCTGATCGTACTCCGTTTTCTTGCCGGAACGTCTTCGATAAATTCCATAGAAGTCTGGCAGGTTGGGATGAGACGAAAAGTCGCGCAGAACTTTGTACTCTTCGATGATCAGAGATTGCGTTTCGGGCGTGAGCTTTTGAACCTTTACCGCCACTCGTTTGTTTCCTGCAAAAATTCAAAGGCGTCGAAAGGAACGTAGCTATTGCATTGTCCATTCAAGGAGCAACGGATAGATTCGGTTAACTATACCGGCTTGTTGATCGATTGCTTCGAATACATCTCCGCACACGCCAGAACCAATGCACTCTCTAAGGAGATAACGTTTTCCAGGATCTTGTACGCTATCGAGACGCTGGAGAGTGTTTTTTCCGCGATCGTCGAGATCATCCTCGTCGTCGGCTCTGCCACCTCCACGTCCGTGATGTTCCTTCCCGCCTCGCCTGCCGTAACCGTAATCGTTCATTTTCGGAAATTCCTCGTCGCTAGCTGTAAGACGGAGAAAAACAGTGATTGCTTGCTCGGGTTCGATACAAGATCGAGAGGCAAGGTTGTGCTTCTATAGAGGCGCGGCGGGTCAAACGATGTCGCGGTCGAGGCATATCGAGATAGGGAAAGAACGATTCCATTGCGGAGGGAAAAGGGGGAAAAAGGGGAAAAAGGGGAAAAAGGGGAAAAAGGGAAAAAGTGGGAAAGGAAAAGAACAGGAATGGAGGGAATAAAATTTAAAAGTTGATTAATTTTGCTCTCGTTTCCAGGATAGAGTGGACGCGCACGAAGAGATCGTCGCGAACCTCTTCACACTCTACGGGACTCACAGGGAGCACCGGTGACTCTTTCCATCTGTTCTCGAACGACGAGAAGGTCGAGAATGACTCTCTTCCAAGAGAACGCTCTACGGATTTTTTTACGAGAGGCCAGGTTCGGCCGGTCGAGGGCTTCACGGCGCATCAGCACAAAGGTGAGTGCTAATTATATTCTTTCTCGAGTGCCGCGTGAACGAGTGGTAATCGCTAATTAGTGGCTCGCTTCCTGAAAGCTTCGACGAGGGATATCTAAAGCTACGTGTGGAACTCGAAAGATATCGCGCTTGGATCGAGATCGAAAATTATTGCTCTCGCACGCGAGCTCGAGTCTCGAAGGGACTCTCAAATACGTTTTTCCGAAACTCCTGGAGCCGGCCCGGTTGTACGCGCATAAGTATTGCATATGTACATTGTTTGGTGGCGTGGCGTACCGTGAAAACCCAGAATGGCAGAGTTTTCACTTGGCGATGCAAAATTGATTCGACGGAGAGTTTTGTTGCTTTTCGTTCTCACCCGTATCTCTGCTAGTACTTGTAGGGCTGCGGGAACGCTGCCGTGTAATACATATCCCATTTATCGGATCCCACGGATTGCGTAAGAGTATTTAATGGGTTAGGAGAGTCCGTGGGCAACGGGTGGCTCGCTTAGCTGCTTTACAAAAGACACGATCGATCGATGCGGTTCCACTTTTGTACACACCGTGGACCTCGTCCTCCTCCGATACAGCCATTATCGTATGAGCAGTTGATAAGCTTCATTGGCACGAAACAGCTCGCAGAAGTACCTTGGTTATTGGATTATTATTCCAGCTGCGTAATACTTTTGTCAAATTCGTTAGGTTAGGTTAGGTTAGTTGGTGAATTTGATCGATAAGCAGCTCGTGACAGGTGAACGTTTCCACGGCCTGGCCCGGTGGGAGCGGAGCAGAGAGGCTTTCTCTCGATCACGATCGCGGGCAACGTTGGTTCCGTAAAATCGCGTAAATCACGAGCCGGTGGTCTGCGAGAAAACGGAAAGGTGGAAAGAAATGGAAAGGGTTAGGAGGGGCGGGACGAGACGGGCTAGCGCGGAGTAGAGCGAGGGGGAGGGCGAGATACGAGAGGATTCGCGTCGTTAGCCAATTCATTTATTCCCGGTGGGTCGGCGCTCGTCCGGCATAATCCGTCGATTTGTCGGCGCGGCGTGTCTCGTGTAATGCTGCTTCTTGTCGCTTCTTGCCGCTTGTAATCGAAGAGGGAAAGAGAAATGGAAAGGGAAAGGGAAAGGTAAAGGGAAAGGGAAAGGGCGAAAGGGCAAGGGAGAGAAAGAAGGAGCAAGAGGGCGACGCGTCGCTGACTATATGTGAACGAACGGACGTAAGAAGCTCAGGTTGATCCACGATGTCCACACGGCACACGGCGCGGATCTGCTCTGCTCGCATGCGGTACGACGCTGTGTTCCACTCCGTTCTCTCGTACTTTTCTCAGCCGTCTCGCGTACGAGCGCGTCTCTTCTCCTTTTCCATCCTCCGCTTCCTTTTCCTCGTTGCTGGCCGTCGAGCGGTGCAGGTTTATCGATACGACAGGGCGTTAAATTATTGATGGCCGGTTGCGCGTTGCGAGAAGACGCAGGGAAGAAAGGGAGAAGGGTAGCGAGTTAAGGACGAGTCCTGTGATTTCAGAAAAAGTTTTCCGTGCCACTCGGTCCATCGGTTCTTTCTCTCTGTCTTTGTTCTCGCGCCAGTCGTCGCGGTCGATGCGCGACCCACGACGCGACTGTTCTCCTCCTTCGGCCGAGGCCGATCGCGAACCTGTGCAGGGCTCGCTGTCTTTAAAAGGGAAGGAGCGTGGGGGCGACGAAACGCCTGTTGTGGGAAAGTTTCGCGCATGAACCCGATCCTCCGTTCCACTCGGAAATCGGCCATTTTCAGTCGCGGACGAATTCCCTTCTTTCTAGTCCCTTCTTTCAACGGGGAAGCCTCTTTCCCGTTCTCAATCCCGCGAATATTTTCCTTCGTTACCGATTCAGGTAAATGGAGCGGCACAAGGGAGAGGAGGAGAGGCTGGTTCGATAGTTTCGAACGCGCTCGCCCCGAAAAGGGCTGGGTGGCAAAGCCGATATTCGTTACCCAACGAATGTCTCCTGCTGTAGCTGCGGAATGTTATCACCGCGAATCCCTGGGAAGAAGCAGCGACGCCGGTAGTGGCATCGGCCGAGGAAGAAGAAGAAGAAGAGAAAGAAAAAGAGAGACGCAGGAGCCGAAAACGATCGGCAGACGACCGGTTCGGACCGGTTGAAAAGGGTTCGACACTCGTTTCGCCGGAAAGTACGGTAAACTAGCGACAAGTGGCTCGTTTCTTAGGTTTTCTGTTTCTGCGCGGTGTATCGTACCTTTAAACGGGACGCGGTTCGCTTCGTTAATCGGAAAAACTAGTAGACGCAAATCTCGATTCGGTGATCGATCTTCCGAGGAAAAAGTGGTGCATCGAAGTTGTCGCGTATCGGTCCACGCGTCGACATCGAGACTTGCGACCGATTGGCGTTAGATCGATTGTCATCTTCTTACCGTTACCTTTTACAGAATCTCTAAGATGGATCGTCCCGCCAGATAACGCGTTCACCTTTTCGAGATTCCCTGACGGAGGTGTCGCTGTTCTCGCGGTCGATCGCTGATCGAAAAATTGCTCGCTCGTTGCTGGTCGTACGTTATTTCCGTCAGAGGGTTAATCGATACCGAGAATCTCGCGTCTGCTTTCCTTCCCCGAAGCTCATGCAACATTTAACTTTCCGCTATATTCTTCTCGAGCTCGCGGCTTCCAACTCGCGGCTTCCAACTCGCGGCTCGCGCTTGCGATTCCCCCTTCCCTTTCTTTCTCGTGGTCTTGTCTCACCACAATGTATCTCGCGTTCTTTCTTCATCTTCCTCCTCGTTCTCATTGAAAATACCGATACGTCGGTCCAACTGCCGCGTACTCGCGTCTTCGTTGTTCTTGCGAAACCGAAGTTGTTTCAGACGACACCTGTTTGGATTTTACGTCCACACTAGTGGTACCGCAACGAAACGAACGCTCTTTTCCGTGCTCGACTAGACTGCCCCCTCCTGTCCCCAGTCGTTCTCTCCGTATTTACAGGTTTCTCTCTTTTTCCCAGCTTGCTGGCAAAACATCTTGAAACACATGTTCCGGCACCTTCGAGAAGCGCATCGTGGAACGTAAAGCACCTCGCGCGCGCACTTGCTTCCCTTTTTTCCCTTCCTCCTCTGTTTCTGCCTCGCGTTTGTCCAAGCTGTTTTCCCGCTTGAACATTCTTCTTCGATTCTTCCCTTCCATTCCACCCGTCGAGCGAAACTTGTTAATTGCGGCATTATTCGCGATCCGAAAGCGATAAGACCTTGGTGTCTCGGCACGGAGCTTTGCGATCTTCTGGCATCCCGGAGGAATCGGTCGCGCTAATGCGGCTCCACTCGACATCGACCACGATTCGGATAAATATCGTGGAATCCTGTTCGCTCGACGGTCGCTTTCCAAATTTGGATCACGCTGATTCGCGGATTGGGCTGCAAGCGAGTTTGCCGAAGCTGGAGCGACGTCGCGCGGTCAACCGTCTAATTTACGGGAATATTTTTGACGACCGATCGAAGGGGCGAATCGGTACGCGAACTCGTTGATTAGCCCTCACTATTTGCGCGGGTTACTGCGGCCTGGATTTTTTCGACGACTCGTCGGCGAATCGAGTCATCGGTTTCCCGAGAGTAAGATACGGCGACGAACGAAACGAAGGGGTTTCGCGGAAGGTGCAAAACACTTACTCCTAAGAGACAAGTAACGGGGGGTGCTCTTAGCGTGACTCGCGATGCAACTCACCTCTAATTAAAACGTCTGGCAGGTTGTACAGGCCCTGCGGCGTCCACCCTTGCAATGCTCGCAATGCTCGTGTGCCGGCGTAAGAGCCAAGTTCTACGACGCTCGTGTAGGGTGGCAGTCACGATTGCGTCGAGGGGGTGCAGCTGGGGAGGGGTGCTTGGCTTCCATGATCCAATAACGCCGACTTAATTAACTAACTGCTAACTCGCAAGCCTGTTAGCTCATTGATTTCGTTCCCGAGATCGTCGTCTAGCCCCAGCACCGACTCTATCCGTCCCTCTCGCTTTGCCTTTATGGACCTGCCTCCTCCTCCTCTTTCTTCTCCTCTCTTACTCCTTTCGAGGACGCCCTCGTAATTTTCTTTTAACCATTGAACGGGAATTCTTCGGCAAGTGTCCACCTGCCTCTTCCGCGTCGTTGCCTAGAATCCTCCCCTTCGCAAGTTTGCTGCATTGTCTGTCGGCATTCTAGAGACGAGGCGTGTTTGGACCGTGTTACTGTCGCGGTGCCGTGTCGCGGTGCTTTCGCATAATCGCCGTTGCTGCGTCGCTAGTGGAACGCAAACGTGTCGCGAATTACGAATCGCGAGGGCACGACAATAATTGTCGTTGCAGTACAGGTATCTAGCGGTAAAAAGTGTCGCGTCGTGCTCCCGCTTCTAATCTCGTTGGCCGGATCGATGCGCCTTGAAAAAGATCTGCCGAGGGTCGCGCGATAAATTAATGCGCTTTATCGCGGCTTCTTCAGGGTCGTCCTGGCTGGAGTACTTGTCAAAGGGAGCCGCGGTTAATGCGAATACGCGTCGTGTCGCGACGCGACGCGTCTTCTTGTTCGACACTGCCCCGTGTAGCTTCGGCGCGGGTACAAGAGGGACGCTATCAACGTTCGTACGATTTAATCGAGATTCTTCTTACGATTACGAATTTCCCAAAGCAATCGTACGAAGGAAGCCACGCTCCGTTGCAACCGGAGTGAAGGAAATTGGTCGAGGTACGCAGATACGAAAGCAGGTATCTTGCTTCATTCGTTTAGAGATTAGATAATTACGATCGCAATCCTTTGGATTATCGGCTATCGATGCAGCAACGGGCGCCGACCTGCGTCAAATACGATTATGAAAGTCCTCGTCCGATTTCGGTGTTAATCTAATCGGAATCCTAGTCATCGCGAATAGAGTCGAAAGCCTAGTTTTCTATTGGTGGATTCCTGGGGCTTTGAGCGGGTTCATACGAGTTGATCGAACGCGCGACGCCCGACTTCTGTGATTACCAACGACAATTTCCAAATGCAATAAAATGTTGACGAAACGGGTCTCTCTGGAGCTCGTTTCTGGGAACCAAGTGGACACGAAAGTGTTGTGTGTCGAAACAAGTGGCGTGTGTCTCTGTTGTTTCGCATTGGCGTTGAAATGGTCTTTTCGCTTGATATGTAAGTGGGATTGGCACAGATTTTTCCAAGGTTTTAACGCGAGACAATTTATCGCACGATCGATGGAAAAGAAGGTCGAATGAATCCATCGGCGAAAGGAGAGAAGTGTCGGAAAGGCTTCGGTCATCTGTAAATCTGTCCGAAAGAGTTACGCTTTCGAGCGATTTCTTTGTAAGGGAAACTGGGCGTAATCGGGCGAATATCGCTCGCGAGTGATCGCGAGCGAGCCTCCACGCCGAGAAGGAAAGCAATAGGCCAAGTATCGGTCGAAGGAACTCTTTATTGTACGCGCATCATTAAATTGTATACAATCGCATTCATTCCGAATCTTGCACACGCACATTGCTTCTTCTAATAATACTGTGACGGAGGTGTTACAGTTGCTGTGGTTATTGAAATTATCTACTAATTAAATAGGGGCAACGTGATAAATAAATTATTGGCTCGCTTACTCTACCGATTAAATTATATTACTCGCGTAATTAACAACAATTTTCTTTGCTGCTCATACCTCGAACGCTTTGGCCCGATTGCTAGCGTTCGTAATAATTAAGCGTGAATAAAAAGTACGGTCACCGAATTGGCGTCGGCCATATCAGTTGCGATTTCAGTGCACGAGCAACACTCTCGTGCTTAATGAAAAACCGCTGATCTCTACCGTTCTCTTTGATGATTTAAATGTCGCGATTCTTTACGACGAAATAACAAATTTTATTCAATATGATCCGTGTATCAAGCTTTATTTCGCACGACTGTGTTTATCGTCTATCGTCTATCGTCTATCGTCTATCGTCTATCGTCTATCGTCTATCGTCTATCGTCTATCGTCTATCGTCTATCGTCTATCGTCTATCGTCTATAGTCTATAGTCTATCGTCTATCGTCTATCGTCTATCGTCTATCGTCTATCGTAAAGTCGAGCATCGTTCACTTGCAAACTGTGATCCACTCTTCCACGGTGCAATTCTGACATTGCACGAAACAACACCAGTGAAACTTGCACTTGCATCTCTCGACGCGTCGTTGCCTTACTACGTTGTAGCCCCTGCCGCAACACAGGTTGCTGCATCCGTCTCCACCGGAACTCGTCTTGTTGCACCTACGGCCCGCAGTCCCTGGGATGTCCGCGCTGAGATCTCTCTCGCAAAAATTCGGCGACTTTTGGTAATAAAACAGCTGTTTCGTAAGATCTCGCGGCCTTTTCTTACGCCCGCCACCGGTGCCACCCCCGCCAGACGATCCTCCGCGATGTTTCCTCTGCCTCTGTCTATCCGGTCTTCGTCTTCGCGACCCTCTCACTCTGGTTAGAGTGGTGCCGCTGCCCAAGTTGCTCTGCGCGACTAGCACGGCGTTTCGAAAGCGATCCTTGAGCGTCTTGCCAACTATTCGGAAATCCGGCGCCACTTTCCAGCAGGTCTTGAGCTCGCAGGAACCCGACATGCCATGACATTTGCAGCGCACTTGCATGTTGTTTGCCACTGCCTGAAATTCGATCGATTGCTGTCTCATGATCTATGAATCGAGAGTCGCGAGGTTGGCGCAGAAAGAAGCTGCGCCTCGACAATTGGCAAATGGTTAGGAGGTCGATTGGATTCAGCGAGGGCGCTGAGTGATCAAGAGTCGCGCGAATAGCGAGTGACGAGAAAGGGAGCAATTTCTTTTAGACAAAGAGGTGTCGCGTACAAAACAGTTAATGAGTCTACGGCTGGGTGGTCCAGCCCCGGGCTTCGTCTTAATAACGTCGAGGCGAGACCGAGCGTAGAGAGGTGCACGGAGCAGAGGAACGGACTCGGTTCTTCTTCTACTCTCTCCTACTCTTCTCCTACTCGTCTCATCCACCCCTAGTCACCGCCTTCCTTTTCTCTCTCGCGCCCGCCCTCTCTGCTTCCTTTGGTTTTGCGTTGCTTCAGCACGAAGCAGGAATCGCCGGTACAACCCGGAACAGCAGTGAAATCAGGAGAAACGAAGACAAAAAGAAAGCCCGCAAGAGGAGGTACATTGCCACGGATTGAAATATTTCTCGCGAGAGAGCTAGGCTCGCGAGATGGGTGACTAGCGGTGGAGAACAGGGGCGGAGGCTAGGTTGGGTAGAGGGGCGGATGACGCAAAGGAAGATTAATCAAACGGCTTACCAAACGACCAGCTTGATTGTTGTGGAGATTGACCGTCGACTGTATATCCCCGACTCTCTCGCGCGTGTCTAGGAACTGTCTCGAGAACTCCATGCCGTAGTCGAGATTGTGAGAGCACCCGCTCCACTTCCACTGGGTGCCCCTGGCCTTGGCAGGCGGCCTACCCTTGTAGCTCGACGGGTCGCATCCGCAGGAGAGCAACCGTCCCATGCTGCACGCGCGAGCTACGCTGTGAGCCACCCCCGCTGCAGAAATTGCGACCGCGAATGCAGTCTCCCTGTAACCTGAAAGAAAGCATCTCTTTCAGTTTCTTCGCGCCATATGCATGTACGCTTAAATGCTGCCAAGTGGAATAAGGGAAAAGGGAAATGGGGAAGAGTGGAAAGTGAAAAGAGAACGATCGAATCGGACGGATGGGGGAGCAAATTGTTGTTTATCCACTGCGACGCAGGATCGAGGCGCGCGAGAATAATTTAGGGAAGAATGATCGTGATCGGCGCTTTTGCCACTTCTGGCACGGGCGAGCACACGAAGCAGCGGGACATCGTGCAGCCGAGCTTCCGTAGAAGGCACTTTAGTAGCGAGTTCGATGGATTGCTCGACAGACAGCCATCAGACAAAGTTCAGAGGTAGATCATTCAGCCGTCCGTCAAAACAAAGCGTGGCTATCAACAGCGGCGGCCGGCGGGCACCCGGCGACTGCATGTATAAGCGATCTCACGCTGAGGTCCCCGGAGACGCGATGCCAAACATTGACGGCAGCCAATGCGTTCTCCAACAATCCGGACGATTTGCGCCAATTTTGCGCCCATTATTCGGCGCTCGTTCCCTCTCTCGTCTCCAGTGACGTGAGACGGTTCTCGAACCGCTCCCTGTACCCCAGTCTATATGCACGATCGGACTCGGCTGCTATCGAGATCGAGCGGACAGTGTTCAAGTTTGACGATGGAAAAAAAATCCGAATACGAAACGGATTTGTATCGACCCCCGAGGTGGAATTTGCAAATTCATCGATCGATGAATAAAAGGCTTAGGTTGGGCCAGTTCGATAAGTAATGCGACGTCAAACGCACTTTTTGTTCGCCACCTACAAGGTCTCTCGTCTCCGAAGCGTCACCGGAGCTGGATTGACGGATGGCCGATCGTCAAACCGCTATGGTGGCTGTCAACTTACAAACGATACGACACACGACTGCCGGTGGGCATGGAATACGCGGTCCAAACTCTTTCCAAATCTTTCTCCTCGACTGCTCGACAATGCCCGCGCATTACCCTACCCTACCTCCTCGTTCCTCCTTCGAAGGCGAGCTACTCCAATCCACGAATACCCGGCGGTATTTGCAGTATTCATGAGAACGAGATATCGGGGAGACGCGCTAAAGGCGCATTCGAAAGGATTTGTGGTATTCGTTCTCGACACCCGATGAGCCACTGCACTGTCGTTACCTCGCGACGCGACGTCCCGCCTCGACAAGCAACCCTTTTGTTCGCATCGGCCAAGGAGCCGCGTTTCTGCACGTGATTTTCAACGGTTCTCTCTAATTTCGCTTCCATCTCTTCGCATTGAGAGGCAATCGTCCGGCAACGAGTCGGGAGTCAGCGTGTCTCTGAAACTCGTGTCGCTTGTTTCATTCGCGATTCTCCGAAGCACGCGTCTCCTTTTGCCTCGCCACGAAAGATGTTCCGCTGGCAAGGAATTGTCTGCGAACGACGGATTCGCGGACGGACCGATCGTTCGACAGGTCGGATGCGTTTCGGTGAACGAGAGCGGACAGCCGGAGTTCGATTACGTCGCCCCTCGTCGACTGTACGAATCCCGGCGACGTTAAAGAGTCGATGCATTGGCAAAGTATCGAGCGCGCGGTATGTGGATTTTTCCTCGTCGAGATCGTTAATACGATAGAAGCGTCGCGACGTTTCGTCGACGAAGAAGGAGCCGTCGAAAGGAGCCGTCGAATTCTGGCGAAGAAAGTATTGGACAGGTTGGCGAAACCGCGTCGAGAAATCCATCGCGGGCTTCGTTTCCGAGGATGATAACCTCCTACGTTCAGCGAGGGCCGACTTTCGAGACGAAAGGGAACGAAAACAGCTCTTTATATGGGCTCGCGGTGGGAGGGGTGGCTGAAAGTTTGCGCTTTATACGGCTATTGGCAGAAACTGTTTTATAATGCAGATAACTGCTGGAGGAGGGCTGCAGCTACTGTAACTGCCGTTGCTCTTGCTACTGTTGCTGCTACCGCTGCTTGTAGATGCTGCTGTTGCTGCTGTTGCTGCTGTTGCCGCTGCCGTTGCTGCCGTTCGGTGGTAAGAGGTGCACAAGGGACTCGCAATAAATCCTCCACAGGGAGTTGTACGTCTCTTCTGTTGGACAGTAGGGAGAGCGAGGTGGAAGGAAGAAGAGGACAAGGCTGAGGTGCACAGAGAGCCACGCTGCCTCCTTACTCTTCGGCATCTTGACGCAGGGACGCGGTGACGGATGGCGTACAGGCCTTACCCTGCTCCCCTGTGTCAAGCCCGAATCACTGTTTAGATAACTCAATAGATAGCGGAGCGGGTACGAGGTCGGTAATGTTTATGGGAGCGTGTGCTCCCATCTTCTTCTTCTTTTTCGTTCCGTCGAAACGACTTTAACGCTTCTCTTAACTCTTCGTCGACGTGCTCTCAAATTATGTACAATCCTTCAAGTTCTTACGGTTCCCTATCAAGCATATTCCAACAAATACGGGTTAAATAGGCCGATCCCATTGAATGCATCGATTCGCGAGGATAGAACTCGTGAGGCGTATTCGCAAATTTTCGAGCTGCTTCCCAGCGAGTCCTCCGATTGTATTTACGACCGTAAACACTGTCACCGTCCCTGTCCTGCGAGCGAACGTCGCGTCGGGTATCGCTTTTGGTAGTAGGCCGCCTTGTGTGGGCCTCTGGGACAGAGCAGAAGAGGAGAAAGACGCGGACCGTTCCCTGTACATTTCATAATACATTAAGTCGTTTTGCCGGGGTTTAACGAATACGTGGCAAAAGTGAGACGTGCCGTGGGTCGGGACGGGAGGCGAGGAGGGGCTAACGGGCAATGCTACAGCGACGAGAGAATGGAAGAGGGAGCAACGGGAGGACCGTGTCCGAAAGATTTAACGACGCCAGTTCTCTTCGAGATACGTAGCCAGCACGAATTTGACACGGTGGATTTCTCCAACGACCGCGGACCCTCACCTGGCCACCGATGTCGTTCTTAAAAATCTGGAACCGTTCGTAATGGTAAAGTGCGGGCCGTTTCTCGGAAGCTGCTGCCCTCTAACTTGGATGTCAAATTCCAACCACGATCGACCATTCTCTGGGACAGATAATCGGCGAATCGACCCCCTCCGGCTTTTTCATGGAAATCGTCCAACGAGTCGACTTGGCTTTTCATCCGCTGGAACGTCTCGACCCGAGCGACAGCGACCGATGCGTCGCGATCGTTGTTCGAAATAGCTCGGGAAAAAGTCACGGAATCGACACCTCTCGTTGGCCGGTAAGCAAAAAAAAGGTGTACCGATCCACGGATAGAGATAACGAGAGGACGGACGTGGCGGGCACCGAGATCGTGGCTGTGGACGATATTAAGCTTTCAGGTCAGGTGCGCTGGATGTCGCGCTCTCGCGCACTCCTCCGACACGATATATGTTTCCTCTTTCGACGCACGTACGCGCCACGACGAATTTATATGTCACACTGGAATAGGACAGCCGAGAGGGCAATCTTTTCCCTTCTCGTCTCGTCACGTCTCTTCTGCTGTTCTCGCCCGTGAATTTGGGACAGGTTCTCGGACCTGGCCTCGACCAAAGCGCGTACCGTAATCTCTCGCCTACGTCGCGGCGCATGGTCGACGTGGACGTCGCGACGCCCCCGCGTCCGCGCCCATTGAAATTGTCTCGATCTTGCTACGTTTCGCTTACCTCTCTTAAGGAGCACGCTGCTCTGCTGAGTTCTACTGCTAGGCGTCAACGACGAACAGTTCCATCGGTGCCACATGAACTGATGCTGACACTCAGATACGGCCACTTGCAGGCCTTTGATCGCAGCCACAGTCACGTCTGGATTTCTGTGGCATAACTCGACCTGCTCCTTCGTCAGACCTGGAATACCTTTGCAGACCACGGCATTGCCGCTCACCCAATCGTCCACGGAGTTGCTCATTAAGCAGGTCGCGCTGCAAATCAAACGAAATTTACCAATTAAATTCTCCCTTCGCCTCGGAATGTTCTTTTCGTCGCGACGCGCGGAGATGGTTGGTTTTTAGTGAAAGCGGGCGCGTTCTCGATCGCTTTGAGTGATTCTGCTTTCAGGGAATTTAGCCCGACACATTCCTCGTACTTATGGCACGCTGCAATCTCCTTCTTTCGGTCCCTCGTTTCGCTCTGTGCAACTGTTACCACGCGTTTACCTCGGTTATCGAATTGCCGATCATGAACGCGGCTGCTTTTGGATTCATCGTCGATTAAACCAACTCTCTACCGTTAAGTAGCCGGAACGTAAAATCGTTATACGTGTGCCGATAAGGGTTCGGGCCAGACTCATTCCATGCACACATGTATACATACGTGCATACATGTATTGCATCTAGCGTGCATCGTCTGCTTTTCTTTAGAGAATTTTACGAGGTCGGGGTCGGGGTCGAAGATGCGATAACTTTCAAAGAGGCGGCTGAATATCGGCTCGTCTTTTTTCTACTTCGTACCTCCCCTACTCCCGCGTATCGGCAGCTTCGGTTGCTTACGCGCCGCTACCCTTTTACCAGCCCCCATCGTTCTCTGCCCTTTCGCATCGTCGCGATAACACCATTCACGTCTCCGAAGAAGAGCTCTTGAAGCGCTATCTTAAGCAACAGCTTCCACCTAATGGCTGCGTGCTACGAAGCACCGGGTGTTAATTAATTTCCAGATGAGGAAGGGCGAAACGGAGGTTCGTAGGGGGCATCGGCGCAACGAGAGGCACCAAAGTGTCCCTACTGAAGTGTGCATACTTCCGTTGGCCCGTCGCGAGATTTTGCTGGTGCGCCGCGGAGCTCGTTTATTTTCCTGCAGCGAGTCCAAGTGGTCAATTTTTTCAGCGGGTCGGTGGTTATCTCGTGTACAAATTAGCCGACGAGCTTCGCCTAAAGTAAAAGCTGTGTATAGCACCCGCGCGATCGTGGAAAAGAGAGAAAAGGGATACATAAAGGGATCTCGGGGACGAGGGAAAAAGGAGAACGTATCCGAAGGATGCGGACGATGCGAGGAAGAAGGTCTTGTTAGCTCAACTTCTGCGTAGTGTGGGAAAGGCCGGCGGAGGAGGACCAAGATTTTAGGGTCGCAAAGGTTATTGAGGGCTCCCATTACCGGATACACCGTTGCATCGCTGCTATCTTTCGCGCTATTGATGATCTACCGAAAGCAGATTAATGATCTTTGCTCCCCGAAACAAATTACCAAAGACATAGCGTACCTGTGCCAGTCTGCCCGAGTCCAGGGATTCCTACCGTTACCTTTCCCCTCCGTTACACCTTTCTTGCTTCTCATTTTTACCCTTCCACCTCCGCCCCTTTCTTTCTCTCCCAGTGGTGGCCCGCCGGAAACCAAATAGACCGGCCTTGTTCCATCGAGTTGGTGCATGCGCACATCTATGCCCTTACATATCGCGGAAATATGTAACGGAAGGGAGAGAAGAGAGCGACCGGACGTATCTTCGGATCGTGTTCTCCGAGCTCGTGGGAAATCGTGGAGCGAATCAAAGGTCGAAGATGCGAGAGCGCGTTCTGCATTTTTGCAATGATCCAAGGGGTCGCCGAAGAATCCAAGATGGCGTCGGGGTGCACGTGTTTTATTTAACTTGTCCGTAGGGAAACAGATGGGAAGGAGCGAGGCAGGAAGCGAGAGAGAATCACGGTACGGAATTTCGCGTTTAATGGAGGTATACCCGCGGAGAGAGAACTCGTTACGAGCGACTCGCGAGAATTCCAGCGGCAGATATCGAATCGCTTCGCTTCTCTTATTTTCGCGCGATGCGTAGCGAACGCTGTCCACCTTGGGTCGTGGCGTCTCGATATTTCGGGACGATCGGTGAATGGAAGTCGTCGAAAGGACGTCGAGGAATATGCAATATGCTCGATGGACCGAGATCGACCGAGATCGACCGTGCGATCGGCACAGTTTACATCGGGGTGGTGCTAAGCGTTCTAGTCGCGCGCAAACTGGTTTATCGAGCATTACATCACGGGAATTATTCGATGCCGTAATTCGTTGCCGTTCCGTAAATACGCTGAAGCGCACGCGTGTCTATATCTATGCGCGTGCAGGCGAGCGGCGTGTCGGTGCACGTACGGCCTTGTTCCCGGATGCAGTTTGTAATTATTTACGGGGGAGCCGCGTGGGCACGAAGGAGAATATGTCGGACGCTTCGTCGTGGCCGGACCGCGTCGTACGTATACTATAAGTACGTAAGTACTTCTATCTCGAAGACACAACATTGTCACAGATAGTCGAGAATGTTTGTCTTTTCGTGTACCGAGGACAAGAGCGAATCGTGTTCTCAGAAGCGGCCAGTCAAGGAATTTATCACGATTCTTGGAACCGTTTTCCGTTCGCGAGTCCGCGTTCCGAAAAGCGACCGATTCTCTTCCGTGTCCGGTTAAGAATGTTGCTCGTCGAAACGGACCAACCTTTCGGCGATTCTTCGCCGGGAGAAAGATTCGATTACAGCGTGCAGTGGCAGCGCTATCAGGGAGGTGCGCAACGAAGGCGGAGATGATCGCAGCAGGATCGTTCGTTGTTCGTACCACGGTGCTGCTCGAAAGGACCTATTCGCACTCCGTCATTGTACTCTGCTCGGAGCCGTCGATGCAGTCCCAACCTCGGTCAAGCGTCTCTATTGACGGATTCTTTCCGCCAGAAGTGGGAAAAGAAAAGCGGAGAGGGCAAGAAAAAGAGGCTGGTCGAAATCGCGCTACCACCGTCCTCGTAAATTCTTCCAAAGGAAATTAGACACACGACAGTCTATGGTCATCGTTTCTTTTTCTCTGTACTCTGTACCCTTCCCTCTCCAATCCTCTCGAAGCGAGGAACCTTGGTTGTCAGCCAGACCAGCTGTCATTTTTTTAAAAAGCAAACACAGCTCGCGATAACAGCTCTTTGTATATGGGAAAGATGAATTGCGCCCGAGTTTGGCACGGTTGTGAGATTCGCTTGCTTCGTTCGGCGATCAATCGGGCTCGTCTTCGTAGCGTATACCGAGCATGGCGATTAAATAAATATTCCGGAGCGGAACGCGAGACTCAACAAGACGCGACGCGAGATATCGAACGTATATGTATAAATGATTTCGTCCAAGAGTCGGACAACACGATGCGACTGATAAAACAACAAGTGGAGCGGGATAAGATAAAATGAGCATCCAGCGGCGATTCGAAGCGAAGTGGTTGGAAGAGAATATTTTTGGACGGTACTTACCGACGATTCTCGAGGAGAATCAGCACCAAGGCAATGGTCGGTCCGATTCTAAAGGCGATCCTAGACGGTGGTCCATCGTAGACGCGACCCGATCGAGATGGAGGCATCCTGTCATCGCCTCGGGGACGTCTCTTATTCTTTGCGCGGTTTGCCCACTTTAAAAGAGTCGCGTGCGACCCCTCGTCCACGGCTGCACACCCCTAGCACCCGAACGGAAGGACCCCTCGCTCGAGAGACCACGCCGTCTCTTTTTCTTTCTTTCTGTTTCTGTATGGTTTTTTCGAATCCCGCTTCTACTCTCTGTCTCCCGTATCTGGCGCGGTGCCTGTGATCAGCAGCCTGGCACGCGTCGAGGACTCCTCCTCGCCCCGGGCACCGGCGCTTCTACTTTGACGTTCCGTACGATTCGAGAGCTTGCAGTTTCGCCGCTTCGAAGGGTTGCTCCGTAAACCACCCCGGGACAGTATTCTCGATGAAGATCGAACGGTTCGACGACCGACCACCGCAGATTTTTACCCCGTTCTTTCCTTCTTCTCCTCGCAGTCACGGCGAGCAACGTCCACCGGCTCCTCGACTGTCCAGTCGCCGGTCCAGTCGCCGGTCCAGTCGCCGGTCGTCCTCGGACCTCTCCAACACTAGTATTCGGACGGGTAGCACGATGTACTCGACACCTTTTGTTCGCACGCCGTTGAGTCCTCTCGTGTTTGGGGGGGAAAATACTGTTGGCATCGAGACGCGGAAGAAACTCGCCTCGCCGTCCGTATTAGTCGCGTACGTCACTGACACTGCTGCGGCCGTCGCGAAAGTTGCACCAAAGCGTTGCGATGTTAAACATAGTCGTTCGTCAGCCTTTTCCGCGATCGATCTGTCCCGTGGAAGATGCCACTCAGCATGCCGCGAAACGGAAGGACACTTGCAAGATTATCTAGAGAAAGGTGCACGAAGAATTGTTATCCTCGGCCGACCGCGACATCAGCCGTCGCGGCATCCTCGTTCGCCACGTTCGCTGTCAGGTATCGTGGCATTCTGTCGTGACCTTTCCACCCTCGGCAACGACGGGGCCAATCGGTGGTGGTGCCGCGATTCCTCCGTGTCTGTTCTCGATTCAGGTTCGGTGACGTGCTGGCCTTCGAGGCGCGCGATCGTGTGTCTTGGAGAAAAAGAGGAAAGTCTACGGCTCGGTACTTCCGGTGTGTGAGTGCACGCGTTCACGGCGAACTGTCAAGCTCAAATAAAAGAAAAGTCGCCCTCCGGGATCTCTTACTCCTCCCACGCACACGTCCCCCTCCTTCGGCTTGTGTTCCTCTTCTACCGTTGGTCTCGTTTCGTCTCCCTCTTTCTCGCACGCGTACCACCGCGGCTATCGTTTCGTCCGTGCAAACAGTCGAATAGCAAACTTCCCGCGGTTGCGTTTCGCGCCGACGACAACAGGCACGCGTGTCGCCGGACGAACGGCCGTCGGGCCGTCAGGTCCGCGACAAAGGAGCGCGTCAACGCGAGTAGCTTCCTCGAATTTCGTTCGGTCGACGTCGGGGTGACGCGAGAAAGACCGGCGAGAAAGAGCGGCGAGAAAGAGCGGCGAGATCCGCGGCTGAGCAGACGAGCAGAGAAGCAGAGAGCAACAGAGATACGAGAAGGGGCGGAAAGGGCGGAATTGCTTGGGTCGCGTAAGAAGAAGGAGCGAGAAGAAGGGAAGAGCGTTGCGGCGAAGGAGTAACGGATGGTGAAACCGGGAGATCGAAGGGAGGGAGAAAGGCTGCTCGATACACCGAGACCAGGGCGCGATAGCGAGCGCTATGGCCAAGGATTCGCGAGAAAGGGGTCACCGAGGGCCACGCACTTTCGTTATCCTCGTGATTCTATGTTCGCTATCCCGACACGCTACTGCGAGCCGACGAAGAGATGGACAGAATCTGATGATTCCACCTCCGTTCGAGGCCGACGACGGGCTGTCAGGGAGATCGGTCTGTCTATGATGAACTCGGTGCGCAGTGCGCGGCTACGGGGGCCCTCCTCGCCCTCCCATAGGGAGAGAAAGGAGAGATAGGGAGCGGTAGGCACGAAGAAACCAACTACCCCCCCACCATAACCACCACCATCCGGATACGACCACCACTACTGTCGGCCACCACCCTGTGATTCAAACCGAGGGACGAGGACGCACGATCGCAAGTGAAACTTGGAGAAAGACGGAACGCCGAGAGACAGAGATCGACGGAGACGGACCGAGATGGAGCACGAAGAGCACCAGAGATGGACAGAGAAATCGGAAAAGAAATAGCGAAGGCGTGGAAGGGGGAGAGTGGAAGAGGGAGCGCGAGGATCGGGCAGAGGATAGCCCGTAGGCTGTTTCTGCATCTCCTTCTCCTTCCTCCCACTTGCTCCCATCTTTTTCTCTGTTCCCTAAGGGGGGTAGAGGGGAAGGGGTGAAGGGGGAAGGGGGCTGCCTGCTTCACCTTTTTCCAAAACGATTGCCCGAAAACGCCTCTGCGAACCACGTGTATTTCGTGTCGATCCGATTCTTTCGCACCTTGTCACTTCCTCCCTCGCCCTCCGCCTTCCAATCAAAGTCGCTTTCAAGGTTCCTGCATTGAGGATTCATCTGGAAAGATTCGCCGCGAATCGTGCGATCCCCGGTGACTGTCTTTCCGCGGAGGGAAAAATGAGCTACAGCTCCAGGAAGAAGGAAGGGAAGAAGGAAAGGAAGGAAGGAAGGAAGCAAGGAACGAAGGAAGGAAGGAAGAAGGGGAGGCTGCCCTTGATCACGTGGCAGGAGAAGTAGGAGGAGCGATCTTCCCCTACCTAGCATCCCTTGGAGGATGCTCAATCGGCATAATTGAGGTTTATCTTGTTCCCTAACTCCGTTTTCCGCCTACTCAACCCTACCGTTCCTCTTCAATCCCTTGCTCGTTCGCGCCGAATTCTGCACGCGCGCGCAAAATCCGTTGCACCGGGGGTTGACGTGGGGTTCCTTTGACGCCGGAAGTGGAAACGTTCGCGTTTGCGCATCGCGGCATCTGTCCGTGTAAAAAATACCAACCGCCTACCGCACCAGTTGACCGCTGCAGCTCTCTGCGGCTAAGCTAATTTTTCGCAGCCAATTAGCGGAATTTTCGATACAATGTTCGGCGCTCAAAGATCCTCGTTCGCTTCGCGATTAACAGGGGTGCGTTTAAGGGTACACCGAGTTCCCCTTGGATCCATGTCTCCTTTATCGTTCCTACGGTTCAGTCGAATCATCCGAAGCGCAGATTTCATTGACGTGGACGCCGAGCTAGCAATTAGTCGCAACGACCCTGTTCGTTCAGCTATAGTTACCCCCGTGTGCCACGTGGTCGAAGATCAAACGACGTTCTGAATCAAAGCGCACCGGTTGGGGTCGCCCAGCGAGGATCGCCGGAGACACGGATCGTAATGCACGGAACTCGTTTGACGATGCGCGTGCCGCGATTCACCTCCATCTATTGTAATTGGAATTCGCGTTGCGGTAATCGACTTCGCGTCCCCGTCGTATCGGACGGACGATATTGTCCGAGCGAAAGTGGATCTCGATCTCGCTGTCTGTCCGATACTTTTGTCGCTTGTTCGTTAGTTCGGGCAACAGGGGATAACTGGAAGCGTGACAACGAATATTAACCGAGGTGAATTAGAACGTTCGATGGAAGAAAGGAGCGCGCGACGCTGAAAGTCGAGGGCCCGCGTTCTCAGGGAAGAGGAAAGCGTCGAGCCAGCCGCGCATAGGCTCGGCCACGCAGCACCATGATCTCCGAGGAAACGAATATCGTACCGAATGCAATGTGCGTGCGTCTCGGAAAGCGATATCGTTAAAAAGTGTTTTTCCGACGCACCCGGAACGATGCGCAGCTGGCTCCTTTTTTTATCCTTGCACGCGAGAATCAACGACTACGTTCCATTCGTTTGGCAGTGGGCGCTCATTGCCGAGCCAGGTAACTCGTGCCGCGATAAGATCGTTCGTGCTTCCAGAGGAGTTGCTCGTCTTTCTCTGTTACTCGGCTCCCGCTCGGTCCACTCGTCCTCTCTCAATCTCTCTCCCTCTCCTTTTCAACGTGCATCCTCTGTCATCCTATCTGGGTGCATTACTTATCGGGCTATCGAGTGTCCTGACCATGATCTTGGCACGCGAGCGCCGATACCATCGAACCACTCGATCATCCTATCGCCGTGCAATGCGCCCCGATGCACTCCTGCTCGGGAGCCTAATTGGCCGACGTTCAAAAGGGGTTACGAACCTTCTCCTTCTCCCTTTCCTGCTACATATTCCTCCCCCCCGCAACTCTTTACTCTGCCCTCGTTACTTCGACGATGCGCACTAAAATATCGGACTTTGACCTCCCTTCTATCGTAGAACAGCTCGACAACTGCTGCTGCCTGGACTGGACGTTTCAGTGCCGTGAACATCTCTACAAATGAATTATTTATCTTGCCATTTGTCCCGCTCCCTTTGTTCGTATACTCGCGCGTCCAGCTACGATCGACCAATCTGCACTCCTGCAATTAGTTGCCGCCTTTTGCTTCGCTTCTCTCGCAGCAAAACCGATCACGTTTCGAGTCTGTTAATCGATCGAGTTCTGCACGATATCGTGACTCGATCTCGCGGGACGAAAACTAATCGTTCTCGCTTCTCGATTGAGTCGCGAGCCGATTAACGAGAACTCCTTTGACCGGAACATCGGAAAAAGCTCCGCGACTTATCGTTTCGCCATCCGCCGTTTGTCCGCTCTGCTGGATCGATTTAAAAGGAAAGCGTAGCTGGTCGCAATTAAAACGTACCGGACCGTAGGAAGGCCAGTGGTTCAGGTGATTTGCTCACCATGGAAACGCTGAAAGCTGTGTGAGCTATGTCGAGACAGAGAACTGCTCGGAATGTTTTAATAACATGCATTCCTCCTGCTGGCTGAAAGCTCCTCGGGGATCGTATTGTACCCTTCGTGGACCCCTTTACAATAACTATGGTTATAATTAACCAGCTATTCTTCTCGGTCGAAAGAATGCGCGGTTTCTCGAACAACGACGACAATGATTCGTTGGAGGGACGCGTAACGCGATACACTTATGAAAGCGATATTAAAAAAAAGAAGGAGAAAAAGAGGGTGCGCGCAAAGAAGCACGATAGAAGGAAAGTCGAACGCCCGTACGTCCCACTTCCTATTGCGTTTGAGGGTGAACATTGTGCGCTTTGACGAACGCATCCAAGGACGAATTTACTGGATGCTCGCCGGGCCCCGTCATTAAGTATTATGTCGTGGAGCGTAGGAAGGTGCGCGCACACCGTTGTCACGCCCCCATCCTTTTAGCGAGGGAGCTGCCTTGTTCTTCGCGATTATTTCGGCTGCGATGAAAGGAAACGTCCGATGCGGGGAATGGACCGGAAAGGAATCGAAGAATGGTTGGTCGGCCGTCCCAGGAACGATCTCGTTCGATCGCGACTCCTCGTTTGACCCAGATTCCCGCGCTGTATCGCGCTGTATCGCGCTGTATCGGGCGTCCCGTCGACCGGATGCGTTTCGCTATCGAGATCTCGAGCAAAGCGTAAAACGTCCGAGGAGGGGCGCGCTTCCCTTGGAAACGACGCGCTTCGAGGACGGACGCGGAGGATCGTCCAGCTACGAAAGAATGGATCTTCTCGGTATTTTTCACCGGCTCGTTCTCTCGGCTCGTTCTCTCGGCTATTGCAGGATGAGCAGCCGTGGTCAAAAAGATATCCGTTACGAAATGGTAACGCTCGATCGCACGATCGAGCAGGAGATACCGAGCGCGGATGATTGGCCATCGGTTCCGTTAAAAGCCACTTGTTGGAATGCGCTCGGGCGTGATCGATTTTCCGGCGAAAAGTAGCTCCCGGATAATCTGCTTTCGAGGATCATAGACATTCCCGACTGTTTGTTATTTGCCAGCACGAGGATGCTTGAGTTTCGCTGAAAAACGAGAGGAACTCGTTTGTTCCGTGCGCCCTCGTGCGTATCCGGGCGCACGCATCTGTAAAATGTCCCGACACTTGAAAGAAACTTTACCTCGGGAGCAAGTATATGGCGGCTCTTTTCCAACCTTTCGCAACGAGTTCGCCGGTCGGCGTTGCTTCTTTCGCTCGGGATTGTATCCCGGACAATGGTTGCTTCGATACGGAGCAAAGTGTTCGGTGATCCGGAGGCCGATCCACGTCGATCCATCGTAACGACTTAAGAGGATAAGAGGATCTCGACGAGATTTCGCTTCCGAGCTCTCCCATTGTTCCCGCCACTCGTGCCACGGCCGATACACGCGTAATGAACTTGATTCGGATGCTTTCGTTGCGAGGCAAACGTCGGCTATCAATTAATGCCAAGGAACCTACGAGCAGTCGATAAACAAGCCTGCGTGAAAAAAAGGAGGCAGTGCGAACGAGGAACGAATAAAATCAGCATTCCAAGGGGGTAGGCGAGGGAGGCGGGGAACGGCGTAGCTGAAAATAAGGAGCATGGATGCACGGATGAGGAATGGTAGCCCGAGAGATAGAGGGAAGGCGGCCAAAGAGGCGATGGGCCACCATGCTCGCCTATTATGGCAAAGGAGCCATGGGGATTCGAAGAGTGGCCCTCGGCCAACGGCAATTCGAATAAATAAAGAGGGAAAATAAGATATATGCGCGTGGGTGTGGCGGCAGGCGGGACCGAGGCTCATTGCCACCTCCGAAGCTGTCGGATCTCACACTCCCTGTAGACGCGGCTGTCTTGCCGTGCATACGTATACGTAGCTATCGCATCGTAGCAGATATCGTATCGTATCGTAGCAGATCGTATGGATTCTATGGACTTGGGAGAATCGCGTTGCTGCCTCGAATCTCGAACGGGCGAGGAGTCGCGAGGCGTACAATCTTTCACTGGAACGATAATAATCAGTGATAGAAGCCTGCGCCAAGATCGAGCAGCAGGAAGGCTAATCGCCCGTGTTCTACTCGTAGTCCCAGCGGATTAAGATCTGGGCACCCACGCCGGAATCGCTGGAGAGGCCCGTTTCGTTTTTTTCCGCCCTCCTCCCTGGACCCCCTTGTCACTGTTGGAATCTTCTATGGCGTTCCCTGCATTTAGTTGGTATGTTAAATACGCCACGGATGAGTGCTCGAGGTTGCGGAGGAACGTCGGGTAAAACGGAAGGAAGGGGGGGTGGGGGGCGATAAAACGAGTTTATTGGCTCGTTTGTTCTCGAAGGTGGCGGTTTCTTTGTCGCGACTAGTAACGATCGTTTTACTACCGGTTTCAACGATTAGGGCTATCGTGACGTTTCGCGAATAAGGAGAAAAAAGAAAGGAGAGGCGGCGAATGATTTACCGGTCGTAAACGATCGTAATCAACCAGAGCCGAGACTCGAGCCGGTGTATCGAGCACTTTGGGGTGTTCGAAAATTACCAGGAGAAATATATTAGTTAATATAATATTGGTACTTTATATTGCGCTGGACGGTACAGCTTGTTCGGGTTTGGCGGGTATCGCGATGATCCGCGCTTTTTATGCCGCCATCGTGGAAGATCGAGGAAGGCGTAGAGACAAGGTGGGTGCCCTGGTAAGGGCGAGCGAACGCTAACGCGCATCGTTCTCTCTCTCTGCGTGAGCCTTTTTCGATTCGCGACTGCCAGCCAAGACAAGCGAATGGAAATTGATCGAACAAAGAAGTGTTAATTGCGTTATTATGGGCCAACGGCTTATCGAGCCTTCACCCGTCTACCGAAACGATCGCGATCTTATCGGATCGCATCGGTCATTGTACGATTATTAAATACGATGATGCGGCTCTATCATCCGAGCACCGTTCGATGCGATCGGCGAAAGTCCATTCGATCGTACGAGTGCTACGAAAGATCGAGATGATGTTAGGAACGGCGCGCGGTAGGTCCGCCGTCCCTGTCGGTGCCGTGATTTCATCGCGGACAGATTTCTGTTGTCGGTTAATCCGTTATTCAAAGTATCAACGCGGCGCGACACGTAACGATGTAATATCTGGTCGTAGCTTCTTATCGCGGGACGCGCGTTCATCTTAAAGTCGAAACAGTTGGCGAGTTGTTGTTCGTGTTTCGCGTATTCAGCGAAGCGGACACGAGACCACCCGCTGGTATACGCAGACGACCAGATTTACGCGTTTCTTCGCAGGCTCCTCGCTGATGCCCAGGCCGAGACTGGCGATTCCTCGATCGATGCTCGAACCACCCGTAGAGTCCCAGGGGATTTCTCTCGGGGAATTTATCGGGAATCATTCGTTGTATTTGGATCGATTAAAGCGAAACGATGCAGGTTTTACTCGAATCGATTTCCATCGAATTTCCTACCTCTGCTCCGTTCGCTCGTTTTTCCCGTCCGTCGCGTCGCGCTCAACGTCCCAGCGTTTTTTCTCTACATTCTGTAGGCCCGCGAGCTAATCGTTCAATTTGCATAGGCTCGATCTCGATCGCGAATCGCATTGTCCATGGAGCGGGAGGCCGGTTTGCGACTCGCTCTATTCGAACGGTCCCGCGCGGCACTAATCGATACTTAATCGCGAGCCTGCCTCGAACTCACGTACACGTACACGTGCGTGCAGCACGTGCGAGAAACACGTGTCACGTGCTTGCGCCAACCACTACGCACACGCGTGGAATACCTATACGTACGCGCGAGAACGCGCCCGATTCAAGAGCCGGTTCGTTTCTTTTCAGCGCTCTTTCTCTGTTCGCGTTCGTTCCCTGGCACGGCCGTCCGCGAAAGAAATCAGGAGGGACGAGAAACGAGCAACGTTAATAAACGTTTTGTTTGTACATCTCGATTACAGCTAATCGATCCTCCGGCAAAATGAGGCATAATATAGAGCCGCGGCGGGCCCATAAATACTCATTTGTGCGGATACTCGCTAGCTGTATCTCTCTCTTCCACCCTTTTCGCCTGACGCGGTTCAGCGACGCGACGCTACCATCGCCGCCCAAGTCGACTTCGTTACGCTTACACGGCTGGCAGTTACGAATACACGAATTTCTCTACATAATTAACGATCGTTATTGGCTTGCAGCTATATTTATCGCGGGTCCTCGTGACTCGTGACCGCCGGGACAGGAGAATTTAATGCGCGATACCTTGTCAGACCGGCGAATGACGAACGATAGTAATAAATGAAAGCGTACAAGCGGATTAGCTTTATAAAGTGATACAGTGGTTGTCGGAGTCGGCGAACAAAAAGGGGCAGAGGGAGAAGGCGTTTGGATGGGGGTTAGAGAAACGACGCGTCGCGTCGTCCCGTCACGCGTTCATCAATGGATCCGAGGCGGCGGTGTATTGTTTCGTTCGCGTTGCTGCGCACGACATCGTTGGTCCCCGGTCCACGGTCTCTACATATCGCGCGTAAAGCGTTCTCTGACTGCGAGGAACAGTTATTAAATTTCAATTGTTCCGTTCGTTTAAATCGCTAGGTTCGCGCGATAAATTCCATGGTATTACCTGCTTTGCATTTTGCAAATTGACTCGAGGACGTGGTAGCGCGGCGTCGACAGACCGCAAAGTGTTAAGGAACGTTACAGGTTTTCTATTTCGTCATGCGCAGGCCGCGCTGCCGCGAACAGAGATCGCTCGAGGTTCGGTCCAATCTGCGATTCGTCGCGGCCACGATGCTTGACCCTTTCCCACGCTGCTACCGCCTTCTAAACGAGCAAGGAAGTACCCATTGCTTTCAAGCTTCTATTAATCCCGTATAATGATCTCGCGGTTGCGGAAAGTCGGCTAATAGAGGCAAAATGGCGGTCCTACGGGGGAACGTTCCTCCCCGAGTGATTACCGAGGAATGCGATCGCTCCAACTGCCAGCTAGGCGTCGCAAAACAGCCGAATCATAGATTCGAAGAAAAACAAAGAGACGAAGGTAGGCACCTATGACGAAGCTGTTCTCGCGCGGGCTCACTCGAACGCGGCGTGTAATGCAACCTTAAAGCTCACAATGAGTTGGCCACCTACGGGTATGCAGTCGTAAAAGATGTTTCTCATTGTCTCCCGACCTGTGGGAACCAATTTTCGTCGAAATCCAGCGAGATAAAGGATTTCATGAATGAAGCCGATCCCCCCGGATCCTTTCTATTTTTCTCGTGGTTTCTCTGTCAGCCTCCTGCTTCCTCCCCGTATCGTCTATTTTCTCTTTCACACGCGCTACAGCTTCCTCGGAAGATCTAACGATCTCCGTTTCAAAAGGTGGAGCTTTCTCCCCGTTCCTTCGTTCCTCCGTTTCCCCGCCTCCTCACTCTCACTCTCTCTCCCCCTATGCCTCTCTCGCTCCCTCCCTCGCTCGCTCAATCGCTCGTGCATTCCCCTTTCTTTTTCCATCCGTCGAAGCAGCATTATCTGATAATCAACCGAATGATTCTCCCGTCCGTTAGAATGGCACGACCTGCTGAGCACACGTTTCATTCCGTTAATGTTTGCCCACGAGAGTGAATCCCCGACCAGCTTGATGTCTTCTTTTTCTCAGATCCCATCTGCCGCAAACGGAGAAACGAACCCTTGCTCCGTGCATGCCACGCCGCTGTCGCGTGGACCGCCGCTGCCCCAGAAGCGAGCGGGAGATAGAAATTCGGCAGGGGTGGTTAGCGGAATCGGCATCCTGCTGCCCCGTACCGGCGCACCGAGCAATCCATTTTTATATTCGACTCACCCGATCGCGACGTGTGCGGTCCGTGACGTCATAATTCGGGGTCCCTTCGAGGCGTTCCGCCCTCTTAATGCGGGCTCCGACACCTCTCTCGACTCCGCGATCCTGCACGCACCTTCCCCTCTGCTTCCCGTTCTTCACCTTCATCATTTCCTTCTTCGCGATTCTTCCTTCTTCTCTCCCGGTCCTTTCTTTCTCTGTATCAGCCACGCTGCAGGGAAAGGGGAGAAAGACCGCGACGAAGCCGAACGAGGGTGAAAGAGAGACGAATCGCGTCCTCTCCTCCTTCCCACTGGCCGTGCCGGCCGGCTCTCGTATATACCTCCTTCTCTCCCCGTGCTTCTCGCATTGACCGAAGATGCCACGACGGTATATACACCTCGAAGGCGGCCAAGGGGGATATAATGGCTCGGCCGGACTTCACACGATGCCGACCGGTACGTCGGCCTCGAGGATGATGCGGACCACGGTCAGAAGGAGAGACGGAAACGAAACAGCGCTGGACCTCCGGGGGAGGGTTTTGAATCGCGGAAGGAGCTGCTTCTCCTCCCATCCTCGCCCTTTCCCGCGATATGCACGCGCCCGCAACGAATCTCGCGAATTCTGCCTGCTTCTTCTCGCTCGGAGGTACCCCTGGAATGAATCGAGAGAACCGCGGACGTGACCGCGGTCGCTCGGCCGATTAGGAGTGTAGACGACGCGTGCGTGCCCGGCCATGGAACGCGCTGCAGCCCGAAAATAGATGGAAGGAACGATGGAAGAGAGAGTGAGAGAGAGGCGGGAGTGGCTGTAGAAGCTCGAGAGGAAGATTAGGGTACTCGAAGGCGTCGAAGAGAAGTCGACGGTGGGCCCCTCTCGTGCAGAAGAGTCGGAGGGTGGGCACCGTTAGCCGGTTTTGTACGAGAAGCCGTCGCCGCTGTCAGCCCGCGGGGGCCTTATTTCAAGACCGTACCGAATCAGGCACGACAATCGCTCTAATATCCACACGAATGCCATGCCGGAGGCCTGCACGGTCCAGCGGGCCCTCCGCTTCCCTTCTCTGTTATACCTTCTATCAACAGCCAGCCCGTCTTTGCCCACGAGTAAGAGATCTTCTCTCGTCTTCGTCTTTGTCTTTGTCTTTTTCCTATTCCCCCCTCCCCCTTCCATTCGGCAATAATCATCGTATTCGAGCCAGCATTTAATCGTCGTCGCTTTCGAGCTCCTCGTGGGTGCACACCTCGTCCGCGCTCGCAATTTAGCCTTCCTTTCGAAGACGAGTCGATTAGCGAATAACTTATTCACGAACGCGCGTACACACGCACAGCCGTTCCTTACGATCGACGTCGGACCTTCGCGACTCGAAAGCTCTTTTGTTCCTTTCGATGAAAGGGGCTCGTGCACCGTGGCGCGGCTGATAAACGGATTAAGAACTTTGGATCTAATTGACCCTCGGTCCGATTGTAAAAGAAACCTTTGCCGGTCTTATTGCCATCGACGAGATTAGGACTCGTTCCTATATACCTTTCGTAGCTTATCTCTCTTTCACCGTTGCTTTCCAACCTGTCGTGAAACCTGCCGCTATTTACTCACGTATCCCTTGGGCTCCAATCGTTTTACGGTCACGCTCTAATCGTCACTTCCGCATACTTAGCCGACGTTCGGTTCCAACGATGGATCGTTATCGTTTCCGTTCATCGCTAGCCATCTCTTCTCTCCGCCCTAAAAATTCGAAACGTTCGACTTTTCATTCAGCATTCGTCTTCTCCATTTTGTTTTCTTTCTTTTTTCTTTTTTTTGGTGCGCGCACCAGCGATAAGATTCAGCTAGCATGAGAACAAGTTTGAGAAGAATCCGCGGATAAGGGCGAAGATATTCAGGCAGAATTTGCTTGGTGGAAGAAAGGAGCGGCGATGGTGCCGCGGTACCACGGTATAATAACAGAGCACCCCAGACCCGACTAGCTGATGACTTCATTGAACAGCTCTCGCTTGGCCCTGGGGCCCAGGACCTCCCTGAAACCGCCTGAAATTATAACGCCAGCCTGCGGCCGGGTCCGCTTTTGATGCGCTCGAGACACGTTTCGAACATTTAGTGGATCCCGGGGCTGCCTCTCTTCGAGGGATGCGATTCTTCGTTCCTGTAGTTCCTACAGTCCCTGCAGGTCCATGGCGAGGGCTCCCTCTCTCTCTCTCTCTCTCTCTCTCTCTCTTGTCCGTATTGCCGCGATGCGTGCTTCCGCGTGCTATTCGTCGCCGCGGCGATTCCGTTCGAGACCGATTCTAGCGCAATAAATCGAGCAACAATTCGAGAGATACAACGCAACGGATGGCGGAGAACACGAGCGTTTCATAAGGAACGGTCGTTGTTAGGCCGTGGCCTATAAACTCGCGACTTACAAGCACGATCGCTTCCCTCTTTCGTCGATGTCTCGTGCCGAACCGACGACCTTCGCGTGGGTTCTCCACGCCGATTCCACGAAATACAATCGCCCCCTGGCCTTTCTTCGGCGCAACACGTTTGCCCGTCTATCCGTTCCCCCCATCCCGGATCGGAACAATGTATCGCGCTCGCGTGGTCCCTTCGATGGCAAAGTTTACATCGTTCGCGAGGCCGCGATCGATTCATCGTGCGAAAAGCTGCCCGGATAGACATCGTGCTCGTGTTCGATCGTGTATCCAAGACGTTCGGCTGTCGCAGCTAGAACGAGAGGAAAACTCGAACATCGAGCTTGACAGTAACGAGAAAAGAGAAACGAGGAGAACGACTAGGGGACAAGTGGAGAACACGGGGCACGCGGAATCGCTTTGACCCGGACGGGTCACCCCGGGTCGAGTTCTCCTCTACGCCGCTGGGTCCCTGCGACTTCGGCTTTGACTCTATTGGAACGCATCGATTGCTATACCTATGGGTTGCATGCACGCCAGAGATCCTATGGGAAATAGAAAGTGACTACGCGGTGCTCGCGGTCGACTGTGCGTGCGTTTAGCCTACGTGAAATTTACGAGCGGGCTGCCTCGTAATTACCATTGTGGATACTCGACGGTGCCTGCGGAAACGATGGAGCCGAAGGCGTGCCAGGGTGTAACGATTGTTAATTCAGAAGAGGATCGCGATGAGGGTTCGCGAGAGAGGAGGAGGCAATGGAAACGGTGCGGTGGTGTATGCGTTCGTGAAGAGAGGGACGACAAGAAATGGGGGGCTAGAGATAGAAAGAGAGTGCGGGGCCGGGATAGAAGAGGGGAAGAGAGAAACTACTGGAGTATCTCGAGGCCAGTTCTGTACGCTGGTCCGTAAGTGCCGTGTAATTGCTACGGCGCGTTTACTCGGGCATCTGTTTACCCACTTGGATAGCAAAACGCCGAGCTGTAAACGCCCGTTCGAGATCGTTCGACTCGGTTTCCATCTGGACAAAACTACGCTTATTACCTGCAAAAACTGCCTATCGATCGATATCTGTTTCGTATCAACGACACAGCACCGCGCTGTTCCTTCGAAACCGTTCGACACGGTGGCCCTTGCGAATTAGTCGCGAAACGCGATTCGTACAAATTATTAGTTTCGATACCGACTGCATCTCGAATTCGTGTCGATAGCTCAGCGATACCAGGAATTACGTGCACCGCCCGACGGTGTCCAGTTCGGTTCGCGCCGTTCGACGCTATCGAAGGAGGATTGTTCGTCGCAGTGTCGAACGGGCAACACGAAATTCTTCGAGGATACGTCGGAACGTGGATGACAAGGAGAGGCGCAATAAATTGGCGAAACGTCAGGGCGCAGAAAAACAGCCGGATCCAGCTCGTCTCGGTGTTTCTTTGTCGTGGGACCGATGCCGTGTCATCGGTCCCAATCGTGGCTCTCGAGTCTACTACTCGGTCACGAGGTCCCGCTCGACCGTCTGTCTGCGACGCGGCCTTGCCAGATTCGCGACAAAAACTGTTCGCGACTCCCTTCGAATCCCTTCTTTCCTCCTCCCCTGCCTACATCGCTTCTGCTCCCTGCACTTTCGAGAGGATCGAACTGAAAGCCAGGAATACTTAACGCGGCGGTGGCTATTTTCTATTCATTGGAAACACCTCTAAGGTGGAGAGTGGAAGGTGGAAGCGTGCACCTTGGTCGTGGCGAGGATTCACCCCGCGCCCATATTAACACGGCGGGCCCCTTTTCCCTCTATTCGTTCCCGTCGCAATAGAAGAATCCGTTCGAGGCTCCTCCGGCCCGTCTCTATCGTTCGAAGCGGGCCCGGTGGCAAGTTCGAGCAGGTTCTCAGGAATTCACGACTCATGCGACGACCGGGTGTCCAAGTGAAACGTATAATGGCATTTAACGAAGAGGAATCGTGGTAGCAAGGGCATCGAGCTTGCTCCAAATTGCTAGGTCAGGCTAACGTCGAAACGACGGCCGAGGACGTGCCTGGTAGTGTTCCGACACCCACCTTCGTGATGATGGCTCGTGGGAACACGCCTGTTTCTTCTTCTCCATTATCCTTTCGAGCACCCTCGTCCGATATTTTCTTCCTTTTTCGAAGTAACCATTTTTTTCTCCCTTTTCCCCCACTTGTCGCGTCCCGACGCGATCGTTCGAGAACGGTTTACAAGAAACACACTCGAGGGGTCCTCTCCGAGAGGGGCAATTGCTAGCGAGACCGATTACGATAAAGTCGGCCGAATCGACGTCTTCTTGCGACGCCGCGTCCGCGCGAATTAACGTTTAAATGCAGTCGTGGGCCAGGGAATGGAAAAGGGAGGCAAAAAAGGCGAAAAAGGCGAAAAAGATGAAAAAAGTGAAAAAGGGAAGGACGAGCGGCGATGAACGAACGAAGACGAAGGTGGGCTAAGAGAAGCTCCACTCGTCTCTGAAAACTGGTCTGGTGGAGACGCGGTCTTAGGAGCAAAGAAGAGTCAGAGGAGCGGCATTCCCCGGTAATTAGTCTCACCCATAAATTACTAGCTATTCCGTGTCTGTGTTGGTCACAACTCGGTAAAGTTCCCTCTTTCCCTTCTCCTCTCGTCCCTCCCCATTTCCACTCTTTTTTGGCGTCTTTTCTCGTCCCTTCTTTCACATTTTTTCTTCGAGCCAATATCCACTGCTACATCGCCTCGAAACAAATGGCCCGCGACCGTTAATCGACGCCGAAACTTTCTACGAAAATTTCTTCGGCATCGTTTACCTCCGTCGACCACGGTTAAAATACGTATCGCGAGGTCGAGTAATCGTCGGTAGAAGAAGCTAGGTGCCAGGAGGTCTCGGCCTATGGGAACGAAAGCAGCTCACCTTTGCCGTAGGTCGAGCGCGAGCTTGATCCGAGAGGTCCTCCCGGACCAGCCGAAGAGGCATAGGACCCCGCTGCTAAATGAGCTGTAATACGGACCCCCGCTGACCCCTCCCACCATTCTCCTACTCTCCCTCTCTTTTTCTCTCCTCTTCTATCGAGCCATTCGTTCTACCACTCCTACCGCATCGTCAGCCTGCTTTCCTCCCGGTGCCGCTTAAAACTACTTTTGCTCCTCGGGTAGGATTCGACGGTCATGATACGGCCACACCAGACGATTCCTTTCACCGTCACTCTCCCAAAGGTGCTTTTCCCTCTCCTATACCTTCCATCGTGTTTCGTCTTTCATCGCCGCAGTTATCGGTCCCTTTCTACTCGTCACCATCGGTCACTCCTTTCGACGCGCGCTTGCGCCGACGAAACCGAAGGGAAGCATCGTTGACGGCGCGACAATTGAAGTCGCGAATATGCGGGGGATTTTATTTATTTTATGCGCCCGAGCGCTGGCCCCCTTCCTTCTCCGGACCGCGAAACGGTCCTGGCCGGTTCTACGAACTAACGGAGAACGGTCGAGAACGATCCCTCGGTCAACGAAGCAGTTGACCCTAGTAGCTCGAGATACGTGGTGAACGATCCGTCAATTGGGTCATCCGTCGTCCGCTCTCGGTTACCGAAGTTCGATTTTCAGGGTGAAACGAGCAAGTCCTCGTTTTCCAAATAGGGGCCAAGCGAGAACGATTGCTACGCACACCGAGCTGTTTCTGTCTGGTCATCTTTGAAAATGTCGGGAGAACACTAACAAAGTTATCCGTTCCGATTGTCAGTATTTCGGTTGGTCCACGCCGACCGACAACGGTTAAGGGAAAACGAAGAGAACGTCATTGTGCTAATCGATGCTCGTCGTTGGAAGTGGCGCTACACGAAGCAACGGGATCCTCTTCCCGAAAGGGGCACTCTCTTTGTTACTCGTTGGTTCGCGAAGGAAAAGAAGGTTGGACAACGAGAAGGGTCGTCTCGCAGGGATTTACTCGGCCGAGCGTGTCGAACTGCTCGTTACGAAGCGTCGATGGTTGGATGGAGGAGCGCGTTCGTTACTTTCTGTTGGCTTTCGCGAATCGGTATCGCGACGCGGCTCTATCTAGGAGGTCGAAAGATAGCGGTGCGCTCGGAAGCTGGTCCTCCCTCCGTGGTTCCCGCGTGGCGGCAGGTTGCGAAGCAGAGAGGAGCCGCGTGGTTCGCTGGAGAGTTAAAAGAGGAAAAGAGGGGCTCGGTTGCGTTCCGTGGCCGCCGAGCGGCGCTCACCTGCCTAGTCCGCAACAGTCTCGTACGGTTCGCTCCGACCAGGAGCCTCGTCGCCGATCACGGACGAACAATCCTCTTCGCCTCCCCCTACCATCGGCCACTTTCCACCTCCGCAGGATCGGGCTACGCCACGTGAGCTTTTCGATCTTCTTCCTACTCGTTTCCACCCTTCCTCCACCCTACCCTTGTCCTCCCGCAGTTCTTTCCATTTTCTCCTGCCTTCCACTTTTGTCCCATGATCGAGCTATCTTGCTTCCAGTATTTCTTTTTGCAATGCTATCGAAAGGAAATTTTAATTGGCTGGTCCCGCTCCGCTCGATCTTGTCTAAAGGAATGTTCTTTGGGTGGCGTTTTGCGATAACGAAACTACCGATAACGATATTGCAACGGTGGTGACGCCGTCATTGGCGGTGCAGTGAAGGTGGTAATGGTGGTGCCTTGGGGCAAGGCGAACGAGGAGGTGGTGGAGGAGGAGGAGGAGGAAAAGAAAGAGTAGAAGAAGCAAAACTCAAAGAAGAGGAGGAAGAGGAGAAAGAAGCAGATGAAGGTGAATGGTGGGGCTGTCTTCTCTACTCCTTAGTACATTTCTGGTGGGGGTAAGGCAACACTCAAAGTTCGTGGTGACGTACTTCTGGCAGGAACGCAACACGTTTTTGTCCCCGCCGGAAGGAAATAGCAGCTTCCTAGATTCTGCTTTCGTCTCGTCTTTGGTGTTTTCGTCTAAGCGAAAGAACCAAGGGGAAGGAGAATTTCGAAGGCGAGGATCATCGACGAAAGGGTGCGAAGGGGAAGAAGCAGAAGACGAAGTAGTAGTGGAATCTACTGGTGGCAAACGGGCCGAGAGTAAGAAACACAGTGTGGGGGAGGGGTGGGGATATCTAGTTCAAGACAACGGAAGCGGAGGATTTCTCTTCCGGGTGTTTCTCGCTTCGTGATAACGACCATTCGTGATTTCAAGCGCGATTACGTCCGACGAGTGAAAGCAAACCAGAAAATTTGATTGTTTTTTCGTCGTTTCATCCCAGCCTGGAAAGAGATTACGCGCTGATTGGACAAGGTCAATATTTGTATTCGTTCCAGTGTTTCAAAGAGCCTCGTTCGCTTTGATCGGTGTATTCGAGGGTGGAGAAGAGAGACGTCAAGGAAGAGGAATAGGCGAGCAGACGGAAGAGATAGAGAAAGAAGAGGGCTGCGACGACGTCGAAGAGGAAGAAGCGGAAGAAGAGGAAGAAGAGGAAGAAGAGGAAGGAAACGATCGTGGCTCGGTGAAGTGTTGGCAGAAGCGAAGACCAGATACGAGAAAGTAGTCGAGAGTGGACGGTCGAAGAGATCGGGTGCTCGATAAAGAATTTCTCCGTCGAGATCCAGGAAAAGGACCGTCGGATATTTTTGAGAAGGAGCACGTGTGATCTATCGCGCTACGGGCCGCCGATACGACGCGCAAGGCCGTCCAATTTTTCGTCAGCATCCTAGGTCAGGGATCCCGAGGTGTTCCGCTGCGCGTGGCGCGACACTCTCGTACAGACGCGATTGCCCTTCGCCTTCTGGGCTCGGGAACGATTCACTTCCGTTGTCCAGCGAGGTGCGAACAGCTGAAAGGGGAAGCAATCGGCAATTGACCAAGTCACCCAAAGGGGCGGAGGGGATGGAGATGCGCCTCGTTCTCGCGGCGATCTGTCTCCTTCTCGTTACCCCAATTGCCGGTTCTTTTTGGTACGTAGACGACTGTTTTTCTCTCACCATTTGCCTCTTAGTTTCTACATTACTGCCGATACAAACATACCGCGGCGTGACTCAAGTGCAGGCAGATACGCGAACGCTTCAAAGCTTCGTTTCGATCGTCGCCGAGCGTGGGTCAGAAGGGTCCGACTGTTAATCACGCGAAATAGTTGTGCCTCGAGAGCGATTAACGACGCGACGGTCAGTACTTTCCAAACGTGACGAACTAACGAGTGCTCCAGTTCCGAAGCACGTGAATCTGGGTTATCAATTACGCGGCAGGTTACGCGCTCGCGGAATGATTAATGACGCCGTAAATCCACCTTTGGTAGTTACGCGTGCTCTCGTGAGTAAGACCTGTCCCGAGATTTACGGTTTCATTTCGATTCGCTTAAATTGCTCGTTACCGCTACCGGGAAACCATCGCCATCCTCGCGGCTCGGACCACGGATCGAGCCCGGTGCCTCGAGATCCACTCGGGGGTAGGCCTTCTCGTACACGATGGGGAAAGGAATCGCCCTGACTCTCCGCGAATTTGTAACCGGCGCGTGACGCGCTCTTCGCAACTGCGTTACGTTCTTGCGCCGTGTCCCGTGTGCTACGGTAAATTGCTCGGTAGCACGAGCGCGCGGTGTGTACTCCTGTTTATTATGTAAATGTTTGGACGACGATAGACCGTTATCGCTGCCTTGCCATCCGAGACACCTGCATCCAGAGACGAATCATCTCGCGAATGCCTCGTCGCTTCGTTCGCTCGCGACATTTTTTTACGATCCGTGATCACGAAAATATTCGATCTCGTTCGAATCTGTCGCCTGGGCCCAAGCACGGTTTGTCCAGCGTTCTCGTTGAAATTCCAAAGCGTAGTTTTCGTGAAGCTGGCGAATAATGGTCTCTTCTAAGGTCGAGCAAATGTTTGCCAACGATTTAAAGGGGATTTCTGCGCACAGTCGACACTGTACCGTCGCACCTTGCCCTCTTACCTGTCCACGGCGTGCACACGACGCGACCGAGTGTTTGATAAATACATTAGAAGGTTCGTGGTTTGTTTCGAACGACAGGTATTTAACAGGTATTTAAGTAGGCTCGAGGAATGTTTCCGTGAAGGCAGGGATTTCGGAGTTTTTCTTCGGCACGCCTCTGGCATTTCGCGTTCCTGCGTTCACGCGCGTGGTTTATTCGATCCTGCGAATTCGAGGGCCGATTACTCGATCGAAACCGGATTCTCGATCGAGATTCCCCGATTTTGTCGCGAGGAATACTATCCTACGTTCGTTCTCCTCGTTTCTTCCATCGCTTAGTTCGCTCCGTCTCTGTTTCGCGTGGCGTTTCGCGGTAGCACGGAGACACACGGCGAAGGTGGACGCATAAGATCCAGGCGGAGGACAAAGACATCCGAGCGAAAGAGCAAAGAGGTAAAGAAGCGAGCGAGGATGGACAATGGTCTCGCTCGAAGCGTCACCCGTAAATCTCGTTGAGCGCGTATAATTTGTAAGTCGGCAGCAGCCCCGTTTCGCCTGTTCCCTCGTTTCCTTGCCGGCCGCGCGATCCCTCTTCGTCTCTGGCCAGACCGTCGCGAAACCGAAAAATCAAGAGCGGCCAAGGAGGGCCAACGGTAGGATTCGGATGCATTCTTTTGCGCTCCTTTCTTCCTCCGGCGCACCGTGTCTCTGACGCGGCCGTCGTCGTGGCTCGCTTATCGTTCACCGAGTTCCCTCGTTACTTGTTCTAATCGTCTCTTGGGCCGTCGCGATCGGTTCCAGCTTGGCCGGTTAATCGTTCCACCGAAATGTGCCTCTTGGCCCGCCGGAGCTGCCCCGTGGCATCGAAGGTGGAAAAGGTGAACGGAGATCGATGATCGGCGGCGGTATCGCAACGAGTAACGAACAGTTGCCGATATTACGATAGCGTTCGATCGACTCGCGAAGTCGGCCAATGAGCCGCAGTGGGCAGTCCGCAGCTACCCTCCCGCTGGCTGGACGACCCGATACTCCCACCCGTTGCACTCTGTCTCACCTGGCAGTCTCTCTCTCTCGTCCTTTCCCATCGACCGTATAATCGTAATCATAAAGGCGCGCAGACTATGCGACGCGATGTTGCCCGTCCCGTTCAGCTTTGATCGGCCCGCTGGCGGGCGATTCACGGCGGAGTTGCACAACCCTCGGCACAACCTGTCGAATTCTCTTATCGTTCGCTTCCGTTCTAGCGCCGCACTTACTTGGCCGTAGTGAACCGCGATCCAGGGTGAATGTTTGCCTCCGACGCTGATCGTATTTCGGCCAGCCTTCGCTCGTAATGCTTATTTTCGTCGCGAACATTTGCCCAAGTTCCGCCGCGGATTAGTACCCTTTTGCGCCGGTTTGTCTATTTGCGGCAGTAAAAGCTCGACCCTTGCGTTGGTGCGCGGTGCCAACGCAAACACGGAAAACTCGTTCCCTTTTCGCTGCGCCATTCTGCACCCGCTTCCGTTTTCGACCGCTTCCAAACTTCTTACGGTGGAATCTTTTTTGCCCGCCCCGGGGTCAGTTTCGATGCATCGAACGTGCGTTGGAGCGATAAATTTAGTTCCCCCGACTCGCGGGACAGAAATAATTTTCCCCGACTCTGATTTACCGCCAAGCGAACAACATTGCAGAGATTCTGCGCGGGGGCTTCGAGATGCGAACAACACTGCGCTGCCGGAAAATTTGCTCGTGCCTCTCCAGCGTAGAATTGCAATGCGATGCCACGCGTACCTACGCTAAACGAGCGCTCGATTTGTCACGATGCAAGGTGTGTCAATTACCGTCGAGACAAAACAAGGCGGAGCTACAGTAACGCCCTGGCGTCCCTCTCCTTTCGTTCGACGATACGCTGGGACCCAAGTTCGTCAAGTGTTTATACTGTATACATATTCGACTTGGCGATTCGAGTGCTCGCAGTTGGCTCGGCTATTGGCACGAGGGTAGACGGGTGACGCGACGCAACGAGCGATTAGCCGGTGGCACGATTTCTTTGATGGTACGACAGGAACGATAAAAGTTATAGGGACAAGCCTGTCGGAGTAGTTAACGCGGTTGGAACGCGTGTCCCGTGCAAGCAAAAGCATGGAATCGATTTTCGTGGAATGTTAGGACGGGGGCGTAGCTGCGTTTCCCGACGCTAGGCGTTCCGGGAGAAGAATTCGAAATTGTTTCGATGGCGCGTGCACGACGCAGCCGCTATGCATGGAATTTTAAGACCCCCGCGGTATCCAAGCTTACTCTAATTTTATTAGCCTCTTCCGATTCGATCGGGTTTCATTAAGCCACGTGCCTGAAATAATTCGTTAGGCGCAAATACGCTTTTGCCCGTCCACGCTACAAGTCGAGTTTTCCTTCGCTGCCTCTGGCCGATCCACCGGCGCGAGCTCGCGTCACGAATTCCTCGGGATTCTTGGGAAAAGTTCCCTCGAAACGCTACCTAGACTGTTGCGCGTTAACCCTTGCCACTAATTTGTTCGGACATTCTCGGGGCCCGTTGAATTCGCCTTTTTACGCGCACCGAACCCTTCTTTCCCCGCACTTGCCTTCCTCGATATCGTCGGTGGATCGCGTCCGTGATCTATTTCCATATTGGAGCAGAAAACGGGCGATCGGAGCTTGGCCGGTTATCCTTCCGCCTCGTGCTCGTTCCATGTCGCCGAGCAACAAGAGGGTGATTTAGATTAAGTGCGCGCATTTAACCAGCACGAGCTGTTGTGACTTTCGACTTCCGTTCGTCATACTTTTTATTTACGTTCCCCTGTTGCCGCACGCAACCCTTCTTTTTCTGTTTCACGTCAGCGCGAGCCACGCGTACCTCTTCCAGCGAACAAATTTCTCTGGCTATCCCGCGACGGGAAACTAGACGAACAGAAGGGAAGGAGCGATGGATTTCGCATTTGATTTCGCGTTCGATCGGATTGCCGTGGCCCCGCGAGGTCTTTGGTAGCGGGTCGGCCAACTTCCGTCGTCTTTTCTTCCTATCCTCGAGGGTCTCGTTCGGGCGGCGCGAGATATTCGAAGAATTCGCCGATGAACCGAGCGACTGTTCTTCTTCTGCTGCTTCTCCTCATCCTCCTCCGTTCCGTCCCTTCTTCTTCTCAAACTCCTTTCGGCAGCCAGAGGACGGTCCGTCCTCCTTCTCTGCTGCTCTCTATCGCGAATCGTTCTCTCCCTGTCGGACTCTCTCGATTCGAGCGTGTGCAAACCGACGAACCGAACGAGGTCGGAGCAACGTTGCGCTCTCGTCACTGTCTATCCGAGCAGACAGCGTGGAGCTGCCTTCGAGCAAAGTGAGTGCGTCTAATGAGGCAATAAATAAGTCGACCGCTCTAACCGGCCTCTCCACGCTTTTCGTTCGCGACGACGCGTCCATCCTCCGCTTCTTTTCTTGCCTCTGCATTCGCGGGGACAACCCCTTTCTCGTTCTAGCCCGGATTCCCTTATCTCAGCCCCGAATCTTCCTAATCTTTCCTCGTTTGCCTCTCTTTCTTTTCATTGTCCAGCCTGACGCTTCGAATCTCGAGCTCGTCGCTCGGTCCGTCCGACCGATCGGTCCGCGAAAATCATTTACTTGGAAATTCGCGCCGCTTGCTTCTCGGCCGCGTCGATTTCCCTAGACTGATCACGAGCTCTGCGATATTAATAGCCGACACCGCGGAGCGAGCCGATCTCGATCATCAAACGACGCGACGTGTTTGCATTAATAACGTCGTAACGTTATTCGCGCAACAGGGAAGAGATGTATCGAAAGACCACGATCTGTACGTTTATTTGACTTGGGTGTTTGGCCGCGCAGTCGTTAACGAGCAAGCGCAAATACTCTTTGCGCGCGATCCTTTGAACCGCAAGATCAGCAGGAGAGTGTCGCGCAGCATGGTCTGCTCTCGAAATGGTTTAAACAAATCCCGGTGCATTTTGTTCCCGTGGAATTTCAACGGGTAGGTACAAGGAAATTGATCGCACTATTCTACGCTTATTCGTTTCGAAGGTTTCGCCTATATTTAGAAACTCGCGTACGAGATGGTCTCTTTAAACTTGGATTCGTCGTTGCGATAAGACGAGCGGCGAGGGTCGCGTCATAACTTTTCTCTTCCCGGAAAGCGTGCCGTTTTTATCTATGCCGACCGCCCATTATCCGAGCACGAAGGAGCGAATCTCGTGTCTTTGTCGCATTCCCCAGTGGATTCGCATTCGCCGCGGGAAACTTGCGCGCGGAAAACGATTCCAGGAAAAGACGCTGGAACGCGTTCCTCTCGAGGACGATGCCTCGCGAACGAGACCGTGCCGGATTTACTCCAAAAACCACGGCGTCGGTGGAGAACCGAGCGAGGCCCGATCGACGAATGTCGTTTCTCTCCGGAGTGCGTCCGGTTCCGGGCAATTGGAAGGTGCCGCGTTGCGTCACGGAGTATCGAGAGAAGACGAATGAAGGCCTGGTCGTCCCGCGAGACATTACATGCGCCATATTTTGCTCGAGAACGGGAGCAACGTTTAGCTGTTTTTCTCGGCGAATGCGGCGCGGAACCAGCTCCCGACATCCCGGCCCCGAGCATTTCGATCTCCCTGGTTCGCGAGTTTCACGGGAATTCTTGTCCGCGTAACCAACGTTCTTGTCCTCGCTGTTATAGTCGTCGGCCGAGGCAGGAATCCTCGCCCAAATGACGATGTCACCGATACACGGCACTCCGTCTGCGTTGCCTCGAGGTTTCCCTCCCTCTCCTCGTTCTCCTTCGTCTTCTTCTGCTTCTTCTGCTTCTTCTGCTTCTCCTGCTTCTTCATCGCCTTCTTCTCGTGGTTCGTGCGGAACGAAAAGCATCAGCATCTCTGGTCGCACTAGCGGCGTACACGGGCGCGAGCAACCGTCCTTAACGGAATTATTGCCATTAAGCTCGTTGCATTCCCGAGAGGCCGTCGTGTACGCGCCCCGGCATCTTACCGACGCAGAACTAATGATCTTAATTAACGTTTCGTAACGAAGGTCGCTCGAACAGTCCTCCTACCTTCCCCCCTCTTGCTCTTCCTATCGCTACCTTCGCGCTTCTTTCCATTTCTCCATCCCGTTCGCGTCTTCTTCCCCGAACTTTTTGCACCGAGCCACCGTCTTGGTTCCCCGTTCGTCATGGCTGTTCTTGCTCCTCTTCTTTCTGGTCTCGAAGGAGAGAAGTCGCGGTTCCCACTGTCCGCGGTTCCCTTCGATTCGATTCTCTTTTTGCTACTGTACGAACGTTTCTTTCCTTCGTCGGTTCGTCTTGACCGTTTCTGGCATGTCTTTACTCGTCCCCGTAGACCGCGTCCCGTTCTGCTACTTTGCCGCAATGAGCACACAATGCGTCCGAGATTTAATTATCGTAATGGTATCGGTGAGCTTCAGCCTCCGGGTTCTTGCTCCTCGAACGTTTGGGTCGTTCTCGGATAACCGAATACTAAGCGTGCCCGTTTGTTCCCCCGCAGGACCGTTGGAAATCAGGTGGTGATGGATCCGATGCTCATCTGCAAAAAGACCAGAAGATTGAAGGGAAAAATGGCTGACATCTGCCGGAAGGAACCCTCGTTGCTGAAGGAAATCGCTAGAGGCGTCCAAGTGGGGACCAGGGAGTGCCAGTATCAATTTCGGAATCGTAGATGGAACTGCACCACGATCAGGAGATCCCTGAGGAAGATTTTGCTGCGCGGTAAGTGGCGTCCGTGGTCTCTCGTCCGTACGCGAATTCGAGGGAAAGGGGGCACAATGCGTAGAGCCGAGGGCGATTGCAGGGCGCTTTTGATTGGTGATTAGGCGAGCCGGATGTCGATTACACAGTCCTTTTCAGGTTCGCAGCACGATGCGTTACGGTTAAACGCCGACAATCGGGCGGCGCAACTCCGGAAGCGATTCCTCCCGAGTGTTACACCTCTGCGTTAACCACTCTATTCGAGACAAATATCGATGCTCGATCAGCGTTACTCGAATTGCCGTGGAACACGCGTCATTATTTTCGAATTAACCTCGACGCGACGGGGCTATCCCGAGCGAGGGAAAGGTGTCTGAGCGAGCGGTTTTTGTCGACTCGGTTGCGCAACAGTCGGCTCCATTAATCACAGAAATTGTTTACGCGCACGTCCGAGTTGTCGCCATAAACGCTTGCCTTCCTCCGCGAAATCCGTGACGATATAAACGCTTCGTTCCTCGTGTTTTTTCCTCTAATTCGCGTTACGAGACCTCAGTTTCGTAAGCGGTCTTTCTTCCTCCTCCTTCTCTCTTTGTTTTTCAACTGACACGGTGGACTTTACGAGGAACCTTCGAGTCGTGAAATTCCTTTTTACAATATCATAAAGATACAGTGCTCGGCAACAATAAGCGTTTCGTCAGAATCATCTCGGGTCGAGGTATTTCGGTGGCTATGGAGATACGACACCGCGTAAACGATTGGCCAGATAAATGGAACAAATTGAACGACGAGCAGGCTCGAACTGGTGTCCGAGGAAAAAATTCTCACGCGGTTCGGTTGGCGCGAGCATTCGAGAACGGAGGAGAGCCGAGCGGACCTGTCCCCGTGGCTCGCTTAGTTACCTGTCCGATGTATTAATTCCGGGTGATCGAGCCCAACAACTAAATCGAAGACAGCGTGTCCAATAGGCCGAACTGCTCTCTAGGTTGCGCTATCAGATCGGTGCCTTTTGGTAGCCTGACAGATTGACACTGTCCGTCGGATATTAGTGGCAATATGTACCTTTAATTAAAGGCTTCATTGGAAAGCCGGGTCGCCCTCGAGGTTCGATCTTCTTCTCCTTCTTCTTCTTCTTCTTCTTCTTCTCTTCTCGTCCGTTCCCCTCTTCTTTTTCCCTTTAACTCTTTGCTTGCCAACGATCGAAAGATTGTACGGTCGATCGTATCGATCGTGATTCGTGGCGGACTCGTAGCGATTCGTCGATAGGCCTCGGCAACCTACACGAACGAATATCGGACACGTGGATTCCAGGCCGGACGATCGATGATCGAATTATATCCGACACTGTCGGCGATGCCTGACAATCCGTGTTCGCCCCCTCGGAGATTCCAGAGATACGGTGCACCGTTTTATACTCGACTCGCCGGTCTCGTTTGTTTCGACGTCGTTCAACCGAGAAACGGGTTAATTAACTCCCCCGGACGAAATTTGCTCCGCGCCGATGTTCTCGCCGCGAGATGGAATTCGCGGAGTCGAGTCCCGATACCGCACACGAAGACGCGCAAAAATATGCGTGTCGTTAACATCGGAGAACCACTGTGGTCCCGAACGATCAAGAATCGCGGCAAACTGGCACGGGTACACCGACGGGGATTTAATTTGCGTTCCACCTGCCACTTACGAGTCGGCTCCACCTCGTAAAAACCATACCGCGACGCAACCACGACAAAGTTCCATTTCATTATGCTTAGTCGGGGAATCGTTAAAGCCCGCGTCGCAATTAAGCAGCTTTCGTCGCAGCCGAATGTTTGCGCGACACTCGCGACCCTTTAATCGCCAAGTGACAGAGGGCATCGCAATTGCGGCCGGCCCCGCTGCTCGACACGGCTTACAAGCCGGTCGGTGGTCGCTCCCGTTTTTCCTCACGTTTTGGAGCGAGACAGGGCGCCTCGCCCGCGCCGGACCCGAGCAGCCTGTTTGGTCGGAAAAGGTTGAGCGGCAGGCACATAAATCCCGGCTGCCGGGTGCATTATTGGTCGGTGCGGATCGATGACAGGGGCGAAGATGTGTTAACCGGTCGTTTCGGGTGACAATCCTCGACGTCGTCATTTATCTGCTACCCCAGGCGAAGACAGCTCGCCCTGGGTAGTCCGTAGCAAGAAATATACGACTTTTCGGCCCACCCTCGGCGAACTGTGCACTGCGCGCGCTCTCACAATGACGCATTTGTATTCGCGGCCTTGGTGTTTGCCTTCCGTTCGCGCCAATGCCCACGATCTTTCGATTCCAATTTGCACGTTTAATCGCGCGCCGAGGCTCGGCCCGCGTCGCTGCAATTCACCGCGACCAAACGAAAGGGTATAATATACGACGATGCGCGGTCTCGGAGGAATCTAGAATGATCGGATACTTGGTCTTTTTACTCGAGATCTCCAACATAGATCACGTTTCCATTCCAAAGTATCCTTGACTCGAATACTCTCTCGACAAACGCATTCCTTCGAAATACCTCGCCGGAGAGGCATGACGCTTAAAAATCAATTTCCAAGCGAACGATGCCTCGCTACTGGATCACGATCTTTACGATCGGTTGGACATCTCTCGCCCGATTGAGACGCATCTAGGGGGATGGTGGGTTAATCGGAAGCGTGTACCGATCGAGGGAGCGGAGGGTCCAGATATGCAGAGGTGGGACGAGTCAGAAGCGTTCCGGAGTTGTGGCGTTGATAGTGGGCGAAAAAAGAGAGAATTCGTGGGAGCGCATCGAACGATCGGGCGAGGAGGATCGAAGCGAGGAAAAATTCCTAACGGGCGAGCATAGAGGGAAAAAGCGAAGAATAAGGCACGCTACCGGCGGCGCCTATCTTAATTCTCGATTGACGTTTATTTATCTGGCGACGTTTAATTTTTATGGGCGCGATCTGGCCGATAGGTTAGCCTCGCAGGTAGCTCCCGCTGTGTGGTCCGAGTCCAGAAGAGATCCGGAGTTGGACTGGTAGAACATTCGTGGACGTGCAGCACCTCTTAATTGAGGGGTGCCGTGTGTCGCGATAAGAGAAACACGGGCGTCAAAAACCCGTGGAAAGAGCTACCAGGGGAAAGGAAAGGAGGAAAGAATTTATTGTCCTGCCACGACGCGACGCGTTCGTTCGGTATCCGAAAGCAAGGATCCACTGCCCCCACGATCCCAGACTCATCCGATCGATACCGTGCGCCTGCGTCGACCAAATTAAGAGAGTGGTTTTCTTCGTTCACCGAGATTCCGAGGAGCTTCATTCACGTACGAAGGAAACGGTTCCCTCGGATCCCTCGGATCCCTCGAATCCCTCGGCCATCTCGAATCGACGATTTTCTTCCATTTCCTCGGAAACATTCTTTTCACCGAACTTTCTCGGCTCTAACGAGGATGCTCACTATTTGTACGCGCGAGTATTAAACGCGTACCTCCCCGTGCTCTTTTCGATACGACTAATCGTTTCTTGAACGGCAGCAACTTCTCGTCTTCAACGTTCTAAAACCTCTTGGCGAGAAGAGCGTCGAGGTACGTGACACGATCTCAGGACGAGCCGAGACGAGACGAAACGAAGCGGGATGGGGCGATAATGAGCGAGGTAAAAGCGATTTAGCGCCATGGCGCTAAGTGTTTTGTCGCCTCGCGAACTCGGTGCTAACTAATGCGGTCGGAAGAGGACACGAACGCATCCCTTCTTTCGCGCCCCTCGCCACCGCCGCGTTCAATACATATTCGTGAATTTGCCAGCTGCTTTCGCGCGCCTACTCGTTCGTGACTAGGAGCTACCGCACACGTCGACGCTTCCCGTCCGGTCGCTCGTTTATTAACGCTACCTTTTCTTGCGGACGCTTCGAGAAAGCTGGAATTTTTATTCGACGCTCCGGTGATGCACAGGTACTTAATGACTGTAGGTAAAGATTGCCTTGGACCGAATCCAGGTCAAATTGAACCGTCATTCCTTATTGTTGGTGAAATTACGCGTAACGCAATTGACACGGTGGAGAGGAACGGAAGCCTGCGGTGGGTCCGAGGAAGAGAAGGTTTTCAGGACCCGCGTTTGGCGCATCAACGGAAAGGTGGTGGCTGGCGTGGACGGCACCCTCGCCACAGGAAACGACAATACTCGAGCCACGAGTGCCGATTATAGGGGAAGCGTGTCTTCCAGTTGAAAACCTTTCTAGGGAAACCCGAATTTTTCTCGCTTCCAGCGGCCGAGGATCCGTCGCATCGCCTGCAAGGAAATTGCCCGTGACTAAAGCGACACCTCTGGTGTCCAGTGTCAGCGAGAACCGTACGCTTTTTTTCTCGTCATCGTGAGATTCCTTTCTTCTTCTTGACGCTTCTCCATTGTCCAGCAGTTTACCAGCACCGGCCGCATACCGATCCGCGTTCTCGATTCATAATATGTAGCGGTGAATATACGAAGGACTAATACGCCGTGCGCTCCGCCTGCTCCGCCTGCTCCGCATCGTGAGTACGGTTAATTGCAGGAAACGGAAATTTGTTTGGTCGCGAAGCACGGCGATCGATTCGCAAGATTGATAACGTCTGCCCGGTACTTTCCCCAAGGAATCGAGAAGATGCGCAGCCGGTGTCTGCCACAAAGGGTTGACAATAGCAAACAGTTTAATGTCGCGTACGTTTATTGTATCTCGGCTGCCGTCGCTTTAACTTGGATCGGGGAGCCGGAGAAAGGGTGAAAGGAGGCGAAAGAGTTGCGAGGTACAGAGGAGGAGAACGGAGAGCCCCGGGACAGATCTGTTATTCCGCTGGACTCTGGCCGTTCTCGCGTGACATTTGAATGCTCGGTCGATTTCACGTTGGCGAAGGGAATACCGAGGGAGACAGAGTCGGGGGAGAAAACGAGAACCTCCGTATCCTTGGCGTCCTCTCGGTTCCTCCGCGTGGACAGTGCGCAGCCTCGCTTTTCGCCGGGAATTCCGCGACGCTCGGTCTAGATCCGCGGCCGTGCGGTGCTCTCGGGCGCAGAGGAACAGAACGATAGACGATTCGCCGTAATTACCACGGTATCTCCGAGTCCGAGGCGCAGAGCGACGGTTGTCTAGCGAGGATGGAGCGAGATGGGACGAGGGAAGAATTTCTGCTGGAGAAGAGAGAGAATCCGGCGGTGATACGGTGCCCCGGTGAAAAATCTCGCGGAATCTCGGGAAAAGGCGAACAGCCGTTGCCGCAATTGGTCATTGGGCGATTTTTCCTGGCATTCATGCGTCCGTTCTCGCTGTATTTATTGGAAAGGTTTCTCTCGTAGGATCTTCTATACACGGGGGTTAACCGCACGCCGTATCTTCTGCCTCTTTTCTCATTCGATATTTCTCTCCTTATTTACGGCCGCTTCCTGCGATTTATCTTCTCTCTTGTTTCACGCCGGCTCGCCTATCCCCCGTCCTCTTCTCGATCGCTGCCTCGATCGAGAGGTGTGCTCTCGAGATCGCAGGATCGTTCGCAATTAGAGCCGACTGGATGAAACGCGAAGGAGCGCGCCGTCCGGTCCGCAGGGCGATTAGATTCAAAAGAGCGGACCTGACCGAGCGGATTTACGTACGCGAGCCGATCGAGCCGCGAACGCGCGATCCAACCACCGATCCAACCAGCGATCCAACCAGCGATCCATTGCGCACGAATCGACGGGCCCCGATAAATCGCGTCCAGACCGAACAAATCGCTCCGCGAGACCGCTCGATGGTATCTGGCCGTGTCGATCTGCCGAGTCCGCGACATAATTCCATACAATGGCGGCACACGATGCATCCTCGCAAATTACACGCTTGCATAATTCTTCTCGGAGTGGATTAATCGCCGCGCGATTTACGAGAGACTCGTCGATGGCGCGCACAGCACGCTGCCAGCTTCCGCCGCGTTCGTAGAGCCGCGCCAATTCCATAACTCCGGCCGTCGTTATTCATGGTTCCCTGTAATCGACGAATCGTCACCTGCGCATGCAGAACCGCGCCCCACCACGAGCAACCTATTCACGCAGAGCTTCGGTCAGCGTCGTAAGTTCGACGTGTCATCCGTTTAAGGTGATCGTCTCGATTCGCTGCCTGGTTGTATTTCATCGTGACCCTTGGACAAGAGTTACGCGTGTCCCGTTAAGCGAGCGGCAGAGCAAAAAGAGCAACGGTGGCTTCGCATACGGATAAATGCCGCGCGATGAATCCTCGTCACCTTATATAATCGACGAGCAAACAGATTGCGATTGACCGAAGACGATGATGAACGACGCCGAGGAACGGAGGAACGGAGCAACGGAGCAACGAGGCTCCGCGGTTCCAAGGTTTTTCTCTCTCGATGGAGCGCGCTGCTTCGCGAGTAAACGCGAAAATCGGTAGCGACTCGAGAGTAGGAAAAAACGGCCGAGGTGGAAGAGGAAGTGGCGGAGGAGAAGGTGGTTTGGAGGAAGAAGAAGAAGAAGAAGAAGACCACTCGCAATTAAACACGGCGTAAGTCTCGCTCCGAGGATAATGCCCCGGAATGCTGATAATTGGCTGAGCCGTCGGAGCGACCCGAGACGATGGGCGCTCGGTGCACCTGGCAGCACGGCACTGCAAGATCATCGGCTCGCGATCCCTCGTGTCTAATTGATTCCAAGTGATTTATATTACCAGCTGCTCCTCTCCGCCTCGAACATTCCGGCCCTCCACGCTATATACTCTTTCACCTTTTCCTCGCCACGAACGTTTCGATACGAACGACTTGCGCCGCACTCTGCTCGCTCTCGCCGACGCGCGATGTACCGAGGGCAGAAGTATTCGGCGGCGAGCTGAACGCGGGGAACCGGAAGCGCGACGGAGGGCCGGCGATTTTGTCGCGCAAAAAGATCTCGGCGACGGAAAGAGGGGCTGGCCGTGGCCGGCGGATAAGCGGAGAGAAGAACGAAATCGCGATCGGACGACCGACGCAGCGGGCATGAGGCAAAAGGCTGAACACGGGGGCAGGGGACGCGATGTTGGAGGCAACAGCGTGTCCGGGCCTCTCGCTCTAGAACGTCGATATCAGATCGCTCGTATAAAACTATCGTATCGTTTAAATACGCAATGAAAGGTGAGGCGATGCATCGGAAGATACGCGGGCGGTGGCAGGTTGCTTCTCGTTCCGTCCGTCCGTCCGTTCGCCCGTTCGCCCGTCCGCGTGTCGATCCGCGCCAAAGATATCCGGCTGGAATCCATGGGAACCACGGCGAACCGAGCTTATACGCGTTTAACCCCTTCCCAAGCTCGCGCCTGACCGCGGCCGTCTCCCTTTTATTTCCCTCGCCACCCTGGCCAGCCTCCCCTTGGCCAGCCCCGTTTCCTCTGCTATTTCCTCTCGGCGTTTTCATCCCGACGTCCTCCGCGATTTCGAGGCCCGATCCGCGACGTCCCGCGCCATCAATATTCGCCACTGCTTTCCGAGCAAACGTTCGATCGCCGTCCGATACTTTCGCGACGCTTTAACGACGATCCAGCGCAAGTGGATGCGCGTGTCCAAAGAAATGGATAATTGGCCCGACATTCCGCCTCACGATTATAAGTTAATCCGTTAGCTGGCCACGCGCAGCCGCCAGATTCTATCTGGCCGCCTCGGCGCAAACTTTGATCGCGCGAGAAACCAGCGATTGCATTCTGTGGATATCGCGGCGAAGCGTAGGAACGGGAGGACGAGGGAGGACCGTGGATACGCGGGAATAAATAAAACGGATCCGAGAGAATTTGCAAAACCCGGATGCTCGGGCAGGTGAGAGACAATGGGTGACAGGGAGCCGTTGGTCGAAGGCGGTGGTAATCTGCCGTTTTGAAAAGGGGTGGAACTCCGGCAGGCATTGTCCGCCTAATGATGGAGTGGAGACGTGACAGGTGAAACCGAATACACACGCCACCGAAATCCGACGTCCTGGCTCTCCCGTTCTTTCCGCCTCCCCCCAAGAATCTCGACGACCGTCCACTTCGAAACGTCCAGCCTGCGTCGCGAAAGAGCCCCGTGCTTTCGAGATCCTTCCGCCTCGAGGGCGCTCTTTCTTTCGCCGAAAATTCCGCCGTTCGGCCCTTTCTTTTTCTTTCCCTCCTACGTTTCAGGCAGCTCTCTCTTTCGGCCGTTCGGCGAATGGTCGATTAATCGGTGCTACGTCATCCCTTCGTAGTTCCAATTTGAAAATCCTCCCGAAATACCAGAGTTCGCTGATCGATTTTGTGGACTCCACCCGATGCTTTCAGATACGAGGGAGACGGGTTTCGTGAACGCCATCACCGCCGCTGGAGTCACCTACGCCGTCACCAGAGCTTGCACGATGGGTCACCTCGTTGAATGCTCCTGCGACAAGATGACGTCGAAAGGTAAGCGCCCTTGAAGCTCAACTTTTTGCCGGTCGAACGCGCCCGATTCCTCGGACAACTGGATCTCGCGAGTAACGCGAAATATGCAGGTAATCGGTTTGGCAAATTGGCCCGGACCGCCGGAATGGAGAAGAGTCTTCCGACCGAGGGGGACTGGGAATGGGGAGGATGCGGCGACAACGTGAAGTTCGGCTTCAAGAGGTCACGGGACTTTATGGACGCGCCCTACCGAAAACGCAGCGACATCAAGACTCTGGTGAAGCTGCACAACAACAACGCAGGTCGTTTGGTACGCATCGTCGTCTCCCGTCCCATGCGCGACGTTGCGCTCGCATATTCCCGTCTACCATTTCCTCTTGCTTTCTTTTTCTGCCGTCTGTGCCACAGGCCATCAGGGACTTTATGAGGACAGAGTGCAAGTGTCACGGCCTCTCGGGATCGTGCACCGTTCGGACCTGCTGGAGGAAAATGCCGCCGTTTCGCGACGTGGGAAACAGGCTGAAAGAGTCGTTCGACGGCGCGGCAAAAGTGATACCGAGCAACGACGGACACAGCTTCATCACCGAGGGGCCTACCATCAAGCCGCCGGACAGATTCGATCTGATTTACAGCGAGGACTCGCCAGACTTCTGCAAGCCGAACAGAAAAACGGGATCGCTGGGCACGCAGGGACGTCGGTGCAACTCGACCAGTCAGGGAGTAGACGGATGCGAGCTGCTCTGCTGCGGCAGGGGCTACGACACTAGGATCGTCAAGGAGAAGATCAATTGCGAGTGCAGGTTCCGCTGGTGCTGCGAGGTTACTTGCAACACTTGCCTGGTGAAGAAAACGATCAACACTTGCCGCTAAAAGGAGTCGGTCGAGGATAATGTTGGAGCGTTCCCGCGAATAGGACAAGCATTTGTAATATACGCGTCGCGTCTTTGGATAGTTGGACCGCGAGTGTCGCGTCGCAGAGCGCTGGTCAGAATCGAATTGCGATCGCGCCGAGGTGCGGCGATGTCAAAAGCTTGCCAAGTATCTTCGGATGCTTGCTCTCGCCTTCCTCACTTCTCCCGCTTCTCCCGCTTCCGTCCACTTGTTTCCGTCCCGATCGCTTTCAGATCTGTTTCGTTTCCCGTCTGTCCCCTCGCGCTTGCATTCCCCGCGCTTTCTGTACATAAGACTGAATCGACGAATCTTTATACTATTCACGGCAGAGTGCGAATAAAAACGTGTATCCCTGGACAAACGTCTCGTTCGTTACTCCCGACACATCCGCGCTACCAATCGCTCCCTCCCACCGCGAAAGAATAGCGAAACGCGAGCACGACGGCCAAGCTTCTCCTACAGGTGAGTGAAACGTTCCGCGGCTCGCGGGTAAACGAAAAGGAGCGCGCAGCCACGGGGAGCGTGGTCAAGTCGGCCAAACTCGACGCGCCGAGTCGCTGGGAGGCCTCGTATATTATCGCGTCGTGTAGAACACAGGCTTTTAGCTGCAATTCGACCTTGTACACGGGAGAGGCCGTGCGAGCAATAAACAACCAGTGTCTACATCTCCTATAAAATAGTTTTACAGCGAGGCTGGGAAGAGGAATTTCGCATAACCATAAAGTCGGAAAGGTGGCTCGCGCTGTATCGCGACGAGCTTGCCACGTTTCGGCGATAGCGGAAGCCATAAACTTCACGAAGAGGAATCTTTTTTCCTCTCGACGCACGACCCGGCCGTCCACTCGTCCCGTTCGTCGACGGTCCCTGTTCGTTCGTCCGGCGTGAAAATTAGCGGACCCGAGGCCCCCTATTGTACCGAATCCTCGGTTCGTGGGCGGTTCGGCGCGTAGCTTTTCCGAGCCGGTCTTCTGATCTCGAATCGATGACAAGGGCGGGCCTTTCGAATTAGACAATTTACACTTGCGCGTAAATTCGAGTGGGCATCGGTCGCAGGGATACCTCCGACGAGGCAAAGGATGCAGGGAGGGTCTACGCGGGGCAGCACGGCGGCCAAGGACCGAGGGCCCTCCGGGTCGGGAAAAGTCGTTGGCAGGGGTTAAGTAAAAAATTTAGGATCGCGTTTACACCCTTCAATTTAATACGTGACGCGGCTGCTCGCTCGCGAGAAGAGCTGGCGTAAAGGTCTCTTAATAGAGAGGTCGACCTCCGAAGGGTAGGAAGGTGGTGAGCTGCAATTAACCCCACCAGCGCGCTGGATCGGACCGTCTGGACTCTCCGGAGATTAGCCCATGACCAGGAGATTGGTCTGCTTTCGGCCGACTGGGTGGTCCGACCGGGGTAATTTTCGACTGCCGTCGACGTTCCCCTTTGAGGGAAAAATGGCCCCTCGAAATTGGCCTCGGAGTTGCCGCGCGCGCATCGCGCACCACAAACCCGACCCGTAACTCGTCGCCCCGAGACGCGCCATTTTTCTGCCCCCCGACCGAACTCCCCCGCGGCCCACCGCCAACCGAGTTCTTCCGGCGGCAATTCAATTTCGCTCGACAGAGTCGACCTGTGGCCGTTATTACGGCTTAATGAAAACATCGCCGTTGCGGAAGACGCCTGTCCGACCGGACGCGATGCTCGATTTACCGATTACCGCGTTCCTTTTTTATGCCGCGTCGCGGAGCGAACCCCAGCTGTGCCGTTCGATTTTCCGTTTACCCCGGGCACTTGGCGAGCGCGCGGCGACGAACGCTCGTAAAACGCAAGGAGAAATGACGAGGCTGGTCCGCGCGGGACGCGACAAGTGAATGGAGAGTGCGTTCCTGGAACGATTAGGCACGGAACAATGGGGCCCGCGGAACACACGTAGGTCGTGACGCGCGACAAAACCGCAAAACGCGACCGTGATTAATCGTCCTGCTCGACCCCCGGATAGGTGTAGCCGACTAGCTGCCGCGCGCCGCCTCCCCTATTCTCTCCTCCGCTGTGCGCTGTTTTCTCGTCGATGTTCCACCGGTATGTTCGACGCTTCTTTGCTTCGTTAGCTTGCGGCCACGGGAATGGAAGTACGTAGTTACGATAGGACGGCAATGTCGATGGACGTTTGGATGAGAAGCTGCGGAACGGCCGGTCGGGTAGCGCGCGTATCGGGGTTTTCTTAAACGGGAAAGCGAGTAAATATTGGTAATTGGTGGAAGAAGCGGCCGAGGGAATCGATGGAAATAAAGGGGAAAAATGCAGGTAAGGGTTGAGAGATGGAGGGAAAGACGGTGCAATTTGCGAGTGTGCAGGGGCAAGAGAGACATCGAGACGCCGGAGGTGGTCGGTCGTTGGAGCCGGCCGCGGCCAACGCCAATGTGCTCCGACGCCAATATTAATTAAACGATCCCATAAGCGCCTAACAAACTGGCTGTACGTTAGGCGGTTTATTGGGGTCCTCGAGCAGGACGTTAAAATGTTCCAATCTTAATTAGGTAGGTGTTTACAGGAGGATAATTCCACGAGCCTTAAGTCGGTGCACCGTTTACCGTTTCTACCGAACGCGGGCCACCGGCCGCGACGCCTCTTCTTCTCCGCGATCGCCCGTCCTCTTCCTCCTCCTCCTCCGGCAAGATTCTTCGAAAAGATATTCCTCGATGTCCACCAACGTTCTCTCCCCATATTCCTCCTCATTTTGCTTCCCGTGCTCGTCTGGTCCGCGCCCTTTCCTCCAGCTAGCCCGAAGAACGGAGGACCGTACCACGAGGTAGGCGAAGGAGGTCGTTGAAATCTTTACGGTTCTTCCAGCTTCTTGGAATTTCTCCGGCCCACCCTTCGTTCTCTCCCTACGTCCTCCTCGCCTCTCTCCTCCGTACACAGGTCTTGCGTAATTAGCCGCGCATTTTTTTCCGTCTCCCCCTTGAAAAGCGTGCAGCAAGAGAGGCGGGTCGAGTACTTTTCACGTGGAATGCGCTCCGGATAAGCTTTCGGCGCCTTTCTCGTCCTCGGCCTCTCGTTCCTCTCGAATCGTATCCGCTTACTATCCTCACTCTGCTCGCTATGCTCGAGTTTCGCGAGACCGCGCGAGAGCTACGCGCCTGCCAGATACGCGAACGCTAATTCGCATCTATTCGAGAAGCGTTTAGAAGCGGTTAGAGTTCGCCGCATCGGACGGCCTTCCGCGTTCCTTCGATTCGAACCAGCTCCGCTCGTGCTTTTCTCCGATGCGATGCAGGAGTCCCCCCCCCCCCCCCTCTCTCTCTCTCTCTCTCTCTCGCTCTCTCTCTTCGATACGATTTCTCGACCGAGCAGCAGGCTGCGGGCAGCCTCCGATGCTTATCGCGCGAAATCGACGCGCAGGTATAATTCGAGCCGCGTGCAAGATTTACTCGAATCGCGGAAAATCAGTTAACCGTTACCGTTTCAGAGATAGCCGCGTAGAACGGGAGAAGGGTAGAAAATTACCGTCGCGGGGTACTCGCAATTTCCTCTCGGCCCGAGTCGACCGCGGTCTGTCGCAATTACCGGCCGCATAATATCGGTGAATTTATTCCGAAGAATTTGGTTTTATCTGGCAGGCGAATTTGAAACTCGTAAGGAACTCGCGCGGACAGTTTCGCCACCGTGAAAGCAACGGGCCCGACCCCACCCCTAAACAACTACCTTTCCCTTTCTCCGTTTGGGGAAAGAGAAACGTCGTCGCTCGAATTTGTCCGACCTTTTCGCGTCAATCGGCCACGCTGTATCGGCAGCTCTATTTTCCCCCCGATTCCCCCTGAATCGAGGAAGGTAGCGTCCGGGACTCAAGTAATTCGGTAAAAATCGCGAACGCGTCCCGTCTCCAAAAGAGAGAAGCGGAACGCGAAGCGGGCAGAGCCGTGCCGGCGCAGCGGCAGCGGGACGATAAATATCTCCGTGCAGTCGCGTTGCGAGCACACGACATTGTGGGCAATGGTCGTAAAGCGACGTGTTGCCGAGCCCTCTCGGCCCTGGGCACCCTCCTCCTTCTCGGCCAGTCTCCGCTGTGTTTCCGATGCCAGATTATACGCGCTGGTCCGTGGCACCGACAACTTCATCCGCGGGGCGCCTCTGATTTATCCTTATTAATAAAACTTTAAAGTGCTGTTAACATGTGCCCGAGGGTGGCGGTGACGGCGAACGCGCCGCAGAAACCGAGGGAGACAGAGAGAGTGAGCGAGAGCAAGCGGGAGGTTGGGTCGACCGACCGAACGACGAAAGAGGAAGAAGCGGTACACGACCGAGCAAGTATTGCGCTTTCTCGATGGTACGTAGGCGACCGAAATTGCCACAACTTGTACCGAGCACGCGTCGCTCTTGCCCCTAAACTCTCTGCTGTGTACATCGCGAAGAACGCTAGACGGTGGAGCGCAGTTCCACGCGAACGTGCAAAGTATCCCGAGATTTCGCCAGGGCTGGCTAGGTATGCTCCTCGCGCCGAATTCGAATCCGAAATTGGACCGTGATCGAATTCCGATTCAACCTGTATCTCGAAAGTGCGATACGCGGCGAGGAATCGTGGAAAGCGCAAAAAAGGGTTCGTGGCGCGGTCGAAAGTTTCTCCGGCAAGCCGGAGCACGCATCCGCGCGCAGCAGGGTGCCCGGGACTACTCGAGGCTGACGTCGCGGGCACAGGGCCCGTTCCGAGGAATCGAGCAGCGCCTCGACGAGACATCAGGCATTATTAAAAGTACATAAACACCGCGAGGTAAAACGCGAATTATGGCCGTGGCTGGCTGTGAATTAAAGAGGGGCGACGACGCGACGGAACGATGGGAGTACGAGGTAAAAAGAGCCATCGAGGCTCGCTACCACTTAGCCTCCTCGGTGTTCATCTTCGACCCCTTTCTTTCCGCTTCACCAACTTGCTCGCATCTATTTGCGGGATGCGAGCATGCGCGCAAGAACGCACAGAGAACATCTATTTGATATCCTCCGTGTTCCTCCGATGCTTTTGTTCTTTCCAGAACGCCTCTGTGAACCGGGACGTCTTATTAGATTGTCGCCACGAATCAGATACGAAACAGCTGCTTCGGTCGACGAGGGGGCCGCTGATCGACGCAGCGGCGAAACACGACGTCGGAAAGTTTCCGGACAGTTGGATGGCACGCATGCGAGATCCGCTAATGAAGCCGTTTTCGTGATCGGACCCACCGTTGTCTCGTGGGTGGGTGCGCGAATCGCCCCTTTATCGCGCACGGTCGATCTGAGATGGACGTTCAACCCGGCGTACATCCACTCGATCGGCCATCGATCCACGATCGAATTCCAACTCGAACGTAATTCACGATCTCCCGTCGCCCGTGGACCTCCTCGATCGCTCGATCCTGCGCTACCCCCGATGCCCTGCCGCGCCTACGATTCCGATCTGGATCTGGACGAAGTAGGATGCATTGCGCGTCCGAGAATTCGGTCCGCGAGTACCGGGAAGGGGCACCCGCCCAGTTATTCTCGGTTCGTTAATCACGGCCAATTTTTCTGGGGCCGTACGCGGCGGTCGGTTATGAAAATTCTCAAGGAACGGAGCGGCATGTCTCGTGCTTGTCCTCGTGGCTTTTGGTTCGTGTCGCGCGTCCACCCACGATCAGGAGGATATGGATGCGAACAGTTAGTCTAGGGAGCGGACCACGGCTCTCGGTTGAATCATCGCGAACCGAGCGCACTTGGCCACGGCACCTCGCCTCGTCAGCCTCGCGATTTCTCCAGAGGGTCGAGTTCCCTTGGAGCGTTCGGAAAACGCGGAGGTGCGAACACGGCGAACAGAAGCATCGCGCCGGAGTTTGCGCGGTGTTTAGCCGGCAACGCTAGAGAAGTTTATTGCGCGGCACGGTGCGACGATAGGTGGAAACGGTCCTTCCTCTGAACGCGTCGGTCCCATCTCATAAACGATCTCGTTTTACGATCCGAGCGGTGGTTTTCGCTGCACTTTTTGCCCACTGCCCGCTGCCCGAAAGCCAGCCTACGGATCGCCGGGCTCGAAGAGGCGGCCAAGCTTCCTTCTCCGTCGGTCGCTCGATGGAACACCTACCGCGATAATTACGTGACATTTTGTTTTGCGACCGCAGTGGATTTTTTCCTCGCCTCCGTTCCGACCTCGCGCTTCGCCCCGGAACGTCGAACTCTTGCTCGCCTCTCGTTCGATCGACGCGCGGCTTCCCGTCCGCCCGTTTTAATTTCGGCTATTAACTTTAAATTATCCCGACCGCCGCGGAGTAACCTAATTTTTATCGTCGACCGCGTAGAAAAAAATTTTATCGCGCCGCGCGTACCTTTCTCCCGCTCGAGAGGATTGGTCGTCGACTGGTCGTCGAACGGACGGCGCGCGAGTCGAGTGAAAGCGGCGGACGATTAACCTCGAATTATCGTCGCTGATTCATAATTATCGTGAAATAACTCAATACGGGACCGGTGGATTACGTGGCGCGGGCCATCGATAAAATATCAATTTCGATAATGGCCGGTGGGCTGGAGGATCGCGCGAGCAACCGAAGCAGCGACGGAGAAAAGGGTCTGCCGAGGTGTGAGAAGAGGAGAGGAGAGAACGATTTTGACGCCTCTCTTTCACAGCGGCCTTGCGGTGTAATTACGAGGCTCGCGGAACACGGCGGTGGGTCCACCGGGGGCCTTCGGATCTCGCATCCTTCCCTCTTGCCCTCTACCCCTTTGCCCCGTGGTCCACTCACCCTCCGAGTCGTTCCACCTTTCTTCACCCTTCGATCGACTCTGCCTTCTCGCCTCGCTGGATCTCCCTTTACGCCGGCCACGTATATACATAAGTGAGACGCGGAAAAGAATCGTAGCGCGCCATATCCCGTTCGCGATGATTCAGAAGCGGTCGTTTATCCGTTCTACGGAGTGAGAACAAAGAGGCACGAATACCCCCGAAGTCACCGATCCGAGCTGCGTATGCTAATTTACCAGGAATCCCTGTTCTGCTTCTGCTTCTGCTTCTGCTTCTGCTTCTGCTTCTTCTTCTTCTGGCGTTGATGGTGCTGGTGGTGCTGTTGCTGCCGCTACCTCTCCTTCTCGTTCGTCGAACGTTGGACAGAAGAATGAATCGAGTCCTCGGATGACCAGGTGGTCCGCTGCTTGCGCGTGCACACCCGAGTGCTCTCGACTTTTTCCCTCGCTTCGTCTTCGCTTCCGATGATCCCGACGTCGAAACGAATCTACCGGGTCCGACCGGCCGTCGGATCTCTAGCTGAATAAAGTCGATCTGTCGATCGGTAAACCTGTCCTTGTCTGCGTTGCGGGAATAGGAAGGCTATCTCGGCGATATCCTGCCGATTGCGAAGATAGCTGCTTGGGTTCGGAGGATCGATTGTAAAAAAAGGCGCGTATCAGGATGGAAGGATCGAAGCGTCCAACGCGATCTGGAAGGCGGAGATCGACCGTTTCGTTTTGGCGCTCGAACGGATTCTGTTCGGGTGCCCGCTAGGTATTTTCAATATCGTAAAACCATTAATTACCGAGTGGGACCGGTGTCGATGTGTCGACTCGGTCGGCCTCTGAACCCTCTCCTCGGCCTCGCCGTCCCCGGCACGGTCAACTACATAGGTGGCCGTCGCTGGCCGGATGATGTATTTCGGAGTTTTTGCTCGACATTAATAATAACGTCTCCCATGAAAGGACCTCTTTCCTCCCCTCGGTTCATCACCAATACCGCTTTCCGCCCCTCGGCTTGCTTGCCCTCTCGATCTCTCGCGACCGCCGGTGATTCCGTCGATTAGTCGAACCGCTCGAGTTTACCGCAAGAGATGCGCGTACGTGAAATACGACGCGGAGAACCTCGCGGAATGGACTCAGCAGCCGCGTGTTCAGCGAGAACCCATCGACGAACGAGCGGAGACGAAAAGAGGAGGAAGAGATAGCTCGCCCTCCTCCTCCACCTTCTCCTCCTCGTCCCCCTCCTCCTCCTCCTCTTTCCATCGAAATGTCACGGACGAAGGGACGGTCGAAACGGACGTGGCCAGCGAATTCTTGCTCGATACCAGCGAACTTGGCCCTTCGACGAAGGCCGGGGACGGAGGAGCGAAGATAAAGCTAGATAGGATAGGAATCTGGTTGTCGATGAACGCCTCGGAACACGGTGTACGGAGAATCGCGATCTCGTGCTTTCGTTCCCACAGTCGGCGGGGACGTGGATTCCGTTGGAGATTCCCTTTGCTCGTTCCGCGGAAGACGGGCAGAGACGGCAAAAGGAGTAGCAGCGCGCGCGAGCCAATTCGGCCGAACGGGAAGAAAGGAGCGGAGTATCGGCGGAGCCCTATAACACGCCAAAACACCGATAATTCGACCGTGTGGTCTCGAACGTCAGCCGCGATTCTTTCCCACGAATGGTCCTCGGAAAGGACGACGAGATCCAGAACCCGCCAAAAGGGATTCCTGCCATTCCGGGCGGCCTACGGCTCGGCGAACGCGTCCACGACCCAGCTTCCTCCCAGTCGTAAAAACGATAAATTAGTTGATTTACTCGGCCGTTTTTTATCGGAAATAATTCCTGCCGAGGACGAGAACTCGCTGAAGTGGAAGATTAGGGCAACAGGAAGCACGCCAGACTTCTTCTCCTTCTTCTCCTTCTTCTTCTTCTTCTTCCTCTCCCCCGTCCATTGCCTTCTTCCTTTTATTCCACCAACCCTCGCGATCGTTCAAGTACTTTAACCTTCCTGGCCCCTTTCACTCTACTTCCACCGATCGCGTCTCCTTTGCTCGCGTTTGATATTACAATCGGCCCCTCGTATCTCCCTCGCTACAAATGTACCAACCAGGCTCCGGCAACTGTGCGTTTAAAGAATGTCGCGTTAAGCAGCTTTACGATCGAGGGCAGGGGAATAGGGAACCGTGAGATAAGGAAATGGGGGGACAAAGGACGGGCACGAGGTGTTTCGTTGGAGGCGGAACGGAGGAAATTTTAAGGGTTACGAGAAGTCTGGTAGGAACGATAACATCGAGGCAGGAAGGCGGGCGAAACGGCACGCGGCGCGTCGCGGCCGATCACACGCGCGTGGCATCTCTGATGGGGTCCTGTTGAACGAGTGACACGAGGGCCCGTCTCTCGGGGCCCTCGATTGTCAACCTCGTGGACTGAATTTCGTATTCGCCGAGCATAATGAGCTCAGATGCGAGCCTCTCGAATAAGACGGATCCTCGCGCGAGACCGTGAGAGAACCTCTCGTCCGAGAACCGTCACTCGCGCTGGTCCGGCATCTTTTTTCCAAACCACCGACCCGTTCTGGGACTCGAACGCGCGCGCATTAAACGTGTTCGCGATCTCGGCGGCTCGATCCCCCCATCTTTCTCTAGTTTTTCTGGCTTCGTGTTATCTCCAAAGGACTCCCGCGACGGAGCAAGCCTGCCACGGATCGCACGATCGATCGAACTCGACGGAGAGATTTTCACGCGGCAAACGTTTCGGCCCGTGGTGGACAGGGGGGACCGAGGTGTGCCTCGGAGAGATCCCAGAGATGCAGCTCGGGGTCCGGTAGGATCCTTTGGAAGATTCCGGAGCGCGGAACGAGCCCCACGCGTGACGGTATGCGTAATAATAGTAAAAGCGAATGTATATCTCGGTGGTTTTCTGACTCCGTGGAACCGAGCCGTCGACGACGAGGCAGGGGGAACGACGCAGAGAGCAGCAGGAACAGCAGCGGGTAAAAAGGCTCGCTGGCGAGGGAGGCGGCCGCACTGCCGGGTACTCGAATGACCGTGATGGAGACGAGGGGGTGGTCGGCCGAGATGAAAGGTACCGCCGTGAGAAGTGGCCCGGCTGTACGAGATTGTTGTCTGGCGGGACGCTGGGAGTTCCACGCGCAACAAGAATTTGTTTCGGTATCGCGTTCAACTTACCCCTTCCTGGTGCCACCTAATTCAATCGCACGGCCGCGGCCGCCACGGTGCCCGACGACTATCCTCGATCCGCGGTGAAACGAACCGGGCGGAATCGATCGGTCGAGGAACTCGAACGTCGCGGGCACGATCGTCCGCGATCGACGGTTGGGCCCTTTCGGAATGCGCTTGCAAGTGGAAATACCGATCGTTAGGAAAGAACAAGGACGGGAGCAGAGGCAAGGAGTGTCGGAGCCATTAGCGCGGATGCCTGTTCGTTTGCGGTCAGAATCCTTTTATCCTGTACAGAGATTCCTGCGGGATTCCTTCGTTCGTTCGTTATCATCGCGTGCAGCGCGCGGGCAAAGAGAAACGAAACAAGGTAGAGATGTCGGAGGAAGGAACGCGATGGGAAACGGCGACGGGAGAAGACGTGGAAGAGGAAGAGGCGGAGGAGGGTGAGAGGAGGGTCGAACCAGTCCTCTCGGAGGCACGGGCCTCCCACGATATTCGCCCGGCGAGGAGTTATGAAGTCGTCCAGCTGGCGAACCAGTCGACTATATTTCGCGGGGATAGGTCCGCTCGGTGGCGCGGTGGCGCGGCACGAGCAACACCATCGAACGCCGGGATAGTCTCGCGAGGAATCGCGATTGAGATGCTCGGAACGATCTGCCGTCGCTTTCGCCAAAAACCGCTCGCCGTGGAATCCAAGGGAAAAGGAAATGCTCTTCAATGTTTCAACTCATTCCTAGTCGTCTTTATTTTCTCCTCTTATGCGTCCATTCTCATAAATTACAAATTGTCTCGTACAAACTCTACTTATGCGTACCTACAAGTACCGTAATCACCGTTCTCTCGCTCGGGGGTAAGAGGCCGAGCGTCTAACACTGGGCTAATTGGGTTTCTCTAAGCCTACGGGATAAAATCGCTCGATTCGTAAGAGCGCGAGGGACTGTGGGAAGGGCGACGGGGGTTGGGCGGAGGGGGTTGGGACGAGACGTAGAAAAATAATTTACGCGCCGCTCATAGAGCGTGGGCTTCGTCTCGACACAGTATTTACAGCATTACCAAGTATCCTCGCGCGATACACGGAGAGAGGAAAAAATATACATTTATATATACGACTATAAGCTACGCGTACCTATATACAATTACACGATTTACAGAATTAGAATAAATAACGAATCTGACAAATGCCGCGCGCCTGCGGATTCGAAACGCGCAACTCTATATCTAAACGGGACGCGGGGTGTGACGATCTTCGTATGTACAACAATCTAAGCTTACGATCGGGAACCGTCAGCAACGTTTCTCACCGGCTCAGTCTTTAGTACGCATTCGCGGAACGTCGCGACAAATGTACGCTCTCGATCGTTTCGCGTAATACTGGGAGACGAGGAGCAAACCCGCTCGAACGGGGCCTCTGCCACGCGACTCGGTTCGTCTCGATTCGAACCGAGCGCAGAGGTCCTCGCGGTGGGATCACCTGGACCACCTTGTCCTGGGAACAGACCAGAGACTACGGAAACATCCTTCGCCAGGAAGGAGGTAGTCTCGCGGAGGGAACGAAGGGAAGAAGGGATGATGGAAAGGACGGTGATGGAAGGAGGAGGGAGAGGGTTAGGCGGGTGGCCTAAAGGCACGTGTGTATCGTCTTCTTGATTTTGCAGAGCTGACACTTGACCTCGCAGCACCAGTGAAACGTGCAAGCGCATCTCTCGACGATCGTCACCTCCTGCGTCTTGTAGCCTCTGCCGCAGCACATCAAGTCGCAACCGTCCACGCCGATGCTCGTGTCGTTGCACTGTCTGCCGTGAGTGCCGAGAATGCCGAGTTTCGGGTTTTTCTCGCAAAACGGTGGCGAGGGCTCCAGGTAGACGAGATCCTTCGGGCCCGGCGGCTTGTGCTCCGGGTTGTACGGCTTCAGCTGGAAGTTGTACCGGTGTCGACGACCCAGGCCCTCCCGATGCCCGTGCACCGAATTGCTCGCCGAATTGCTGACGATCGCGTTCCCGTTGCCGCGCACTCGGTCCGTGTTGCTCACCATCACCCTGGATGCGCCGTCGAATCGATCCTTCAGATTGTCCCCGACCATGCGGAAGTTCGGTAGCCTCATCCAGCAGGTCTTGACGGTGCACGACCCCGACATCCCGTGACACTTGCACTCCTGCCGCATCTCCGAGGACACGTGCTACACGACAGATCGAGCAACCAATGTATCTTTCGTCCGGGATCTTTCGTCCGGGATCTTTCGCGCCGGACCCAAGTCGGTGGTTGGACCGATCGCGAGGAAAGTCGAAGAAACTTACCGCTCTGCCGGCCTCGTTGTTGCGCAGGTTCATCTTCTCGCGCAAATTCCGACCACGTTCCCCCGTGTCCACGAATTCGCGGGAAAACTTGAAACCGTAGCCGATGTTGTCCGAGCAGCCACCCCATTCCCAGTCTCGCGCACCGGACGGTGCTCGCGATTGGTGGGTGTAATCGCAGGAGCACGACTGGATGCTGCCCTCGCTGCAGGCTCTCGCAATGCTGTGAGTCACCGCGGCACTTGTGATGGCGTAGATGAAGGCGGTCTCTCGGCAACCTGTAACAACCACGAGACACCGTTACCCTTTGCTCTCGGTCCTTCTCGTTCAACGATCGCGCTCCCGATCTAGAGGGCGAGACTCTGGCGACGATGACCGGTAACGTGGGAGGCGCGAGCAGCGACGCTACGGAACGTCTCAATCCTGCGCCGCGGACTACCTGCGCGTGCGAGATCTTTCTCGTGCAGGTGTCGAAGGAACTTGCCACGACCGCGTGGGCGAGGAAAAGGGACGCGCTGCTGCCTTTCGGCGACCGGAAGAGAGAGAGAGAGAAAGAGGGAGGTAGCGGCGACCTTAACCCCGAGCAGGCTGACCCGGCAGCCACCTCGACCTTATCTGCATAAGGCACAGGTGCCTGCCGGCACCTTTCGCGACCAGCCGAAATGGAGGGACGCTTCACAAATTGCCACGTTTATGGCCGTCCAGATAGCGCGGCGTTATCACCTGTCGCTCTGGGACGACACGACGAACGGCCGAGAAAAGAAAAACCGGTGGAGAGAGCGGTAGAAAGAGCGGTCGGGTTAACGAAGGTAGTTTTACGGAACGGGGAAACGAGCGGTCGATGAATTCGGACAAAGTGAGACGTCGAGCAGCCAAAGAGATAATCGATCGCGTCCAATTTCGAAGCGAGATCCTAATTCGTTACGAGTGTTTTCCGCTCGCAGTAGGCAGCGTTCGTGTTCACGCGTAGCCAGCGAGCTAAAGAGGGATGCTTCACGGCGAAACGCGACAAGAAAGGAACGAGGAGGAAAGAAAGAAACGATTTTCCCTAATCCCCGAATCCAAAGAGAAACATCGAAGGACAAGAGAGTGGTCGGACGGAAGCGACGCGACGGGTCTTTCCAGCCTCCAGGTAACTCACGAGAAGCTACCGAAGCGACGCGTCGAAGAGGGGATGGGATGCAAGATTTACGCCGTTCCACCGCGTTACCGCACCGAAACCCCGACCTGTCTCCCCGAAATTTCATCGGTTCCAGATATTATTCCTCATCATCTCGGGCTGCCATGACCGACGGGATTACACGGCCTCTGTCGGTGGGAATTTTTCCCGCGAAAACCTTTTCCAAATGCCTTTTCACCGGAACGTTCGCGATGAAGTCATCGCGGTACTCGGAATATTACCTGTCGCGATCGTCTTCGCCCATCACTTTACGATCGTCAAACAGTCCGCGCTGGAAAGATAAGAGCGACGCGTCGTTATCGGGACGGTCGCGGCCAGACGAGATGTTGGAGGGAAACGCGGAGAGGAAAGGAAAAAGATCCTGCGACGGCCAAGAATCCGGAGTGGAGTTGTTTGTCCTCCGCGAACGAGCAACGCGGAACGGAAAGGCTTGGACGCTTTGTCGTTCGGCGCGTGATAAACGGTTCGACGTTCGCTTTATCGGCCCGGGCAAATAAAACGAGGGCAGAACAAATAGTCGGTCCTATCGTTCGAAATTGTTCGCTGGTTCGCGCATCGGATCGCCGCGTTCCTCGTCGCCTAGACGATACCTCTGCCCGGATGACCGCGATGGAAATTTCGCGAGAAACGGGCACGGAGCGAGGTCGAAGAGTCCGCTCGGTGATTCAGCCGAGAGAACATTGCCGCTTCACGACTATGACGCACTGACGTTTTGCGTGCTGAAATTCTTGCGAGATAAAATCGCCGGAAATTATGGCTGCCGCGGTGGGAATTCGGACGAAGGCAGAGGATCGAGAAAGTGGACGCGTGGTTGGCCGACGAGCGGCGTCGATCCACGAAAAACTGCATCGACCGGCTCCCGTCGCTTGAATGCAAAAGTGGTCATCGAGCCACCATATAGGCCGTGGACTGTCTCCGGGAACTCGTATCGCGGAGCGTGGAAGCAAACAAGATGTAAAAATCACGGAGGACCGTTGGGGGGGGGCAGCCGGTACATTGGCTCGCGGCTCACGTTTTCGCAAGAAATCGTGGCGTGCCGTCGACACATGTAGCCCATCATAGGCCGCGATTTATGGCGGCGTAACGCCGTCGCAAAAACCCGACGACGAGTCTCCGTATAAGACGCGACGCTCGCACGTCACGTCGCTCCGATATCGATCGCGAATTTTCCCTATAAAGGTCGCGCCTCTTCGTCGAGCATCGCCGTGCCTGCCAGAACTGCCGTGGCCGTGGATCGCGAGCGTTCCACCAGCCGACTCGCCCCGAGATAAGCCCGTGAAAACGCGGAGCCCTCGCAACATTCCCCGTTTGCCGAGCAATTAGGCGGCTTTTGAACACACGGCACGGCGTCCACGCGAGGCCAACACCTCGGACCTCGAAACGGTACGCGCCGCAGGGAAAAGAAGGGAGACGAGCCGGGGCGAAGAAGGCAGACACCGATGCGGTAGGTGGCTCTTGGCGGCGAAATGATTACAGGCCGCGAACCTACTCAGTACCAGCTATAATGTCGAGTACAAACGCCTCCAAAAGTATCGCGCCGCTCTCTCGGACACGCGCTGGACGGAGAAAGGAAAGCGGAGCGCGCGTCGCGACGGCTGTAATCGCGCAACCCTCCGTGTAACGTGCAATTCGGAAACTACTGTTCGGGTCGGCGCGCGACGACCAGCCTGCTCGATCCCCTCCACGGTCGCCAAGTACGACGAGGACGCGCGAGCATTACGGGTCGACGATAGCGATCTGCTTGTTCCCTCCGCGAGCCCGCGCGAACATAACCCCCTACAGATCTAATCTCCGAGATCGGTTCGGAGACAAAAGATACGAGGCGAGCCGGTTAAGAAGGAACGAGACGGGGACACGGTCGAAGAGAGCAACTGGTCCTCCTCGTTCGGCCGGGACGATCCCGAAGGGTGAGAGGTCGAGGCCCTCCGCGTCGCTACGTCGAGGAATGTGAAAACGCGCGCCACTCGATTTTCTCGTTCCCGTCTACGCTCGACACCGAAATGACTGCCGCGGTGAGGAACGGAGCGCGTCGACGCGTGGCGTCGCGCAGGGGTTGCGAGCTCGCGAATGCGCCGTTCCTCCTCGCCGTTTTGTAACCCGCGATTCTTTTTCGGTTTTACCAGCGCGATAAGTGGCCATATGGGAACGTTGAACGTATCGAGGCGGCAGCGGGCCGAGCGAAAAAGCTCGGCTTACAATCGCCTCGAGCGGATCTAAAAGAGCCGCAGGGGAGCCAGAACTGGTACGAGAAGATCCATTATCAGGTTGCAAAACATACATCTGGTCGGTGAGGGCACGTGCCCGGGGCCTTCGGACCAAGGGCACGCCCCTTTCGATCCCCTCGCTCTTCTCTTCTCTTCCCTACGCTTCTTTCCAGATTCGTGCCCCTCTCTAGTAGCAACACCCGTCCCCGCTGCAACCCTTCGCGCCGACACCCTACTGTCGTCTTGGAATAATCATCCGGCTCGGCCGCGCGCCCCGATTCCCGCTACCGAGAGGCCGAACAACCTGGTGGCCGCTGTTTCGCGTCGACTCCCGAACCTTTGCCCGTGGCGCCAGGAAAGAGGAACGAGTGCACGCGAGTTTTCCTGCTCCGAGAAAGCCGCCGCTCCGCGTATCCGTGACCGATTTACGCCGCGACAAAATTACCCGGTGCGGCTAACTAACCGTAATCTAATTACGGCCGTACCTTAATTGTTGCGACCGAAGAGAGGTGCTCTGCTACGGTGCTTCGCGAATCGATCGGCTAACGATATTATCGCGGTGAAGCTCGACCACTTTGCACAGACTATTCGGCGATTGTGCGGTTTATCAATTACGTTATCGCACATCAGCCATTTTCGTGCACTCGCCCTCTCCACTTTGTCGCTCCTTCTCTATTCCCCGTCCTTTCCCCAGACGCGTCTCCTGTAAATCTCTATCGGGAATACCGGTTGTCGGAGACGACCACGGAGACGACCACGGAGACGACCACGGAGACAATGGGCTGGTTTTTCGAACATGGAACTAGTCCATATTGCAGCCCGTTATACCGTTCGCCGCGTTTCATCGCGAATCTCGATCCGTTTCGGCTAGGCCGGGCACCAACCTGCCCAATCGTTGAACGAAAAGAAGTTACGGTATTTCGTTAAGAATCGTTACGAACGGGGCATTCTTCCCGTTCCAATTAGCGGCCAACTCGTACCGTTAGCAATCTCGCGAGCGAAAATTAAGCAAGTTCGCGACCGAAAGAGCAAGCAAAGTGGACGGAAAGAGAAAGGAAGTTTCGTGCTCACCTCTGTCGACGATCTTGCCAAAGAGGTTTTTCCCACGGTGGAAATTCTTGGTCGAGCAGTTCCATCGACGGTTGCGAAACTGATGTTGGCATTCTCCGATCGCCTGATTCGCACCCCTGGCCACTGCCATCAGTACTCCTGGGTTTTCCCTGGCTAGTCTACGCTGCTTTCTCCTCAACGTCGCGTACACCGTAGGGTCCATGTGTAGAGAGGCCGGAGACATTGGCAAAAAATTGTTCGGCTCTCCTGCCTTGGCGATTCCCCTGTAAATGCATATTACGGGGTAAGTGGCAAATATTCCGAGCTAGATCGAATCTTTCTCGAGATGGTGGACGGGGGATTGGTGGTACACGCATGCATGCTTAGCGAGACGAAGCCCTACTCGAGTGATGCGACAGGCGCCTCGCGAAAGACGAGCTTCCAAACGGCGATCGCGTTAACGAAGAGTTTCGACAGCGAGCGAGTTCCTGCTCCAAGCGGAGGAACGCCTTCGCCTTCGAATCGGTCGTGTGAAATCGGTCGTTTCGCGATTCTCGATCGATGTCCCGTCATTGGTATTCGCGTGCGTGCGTTCAACGCTAATTTGGTTTGCGCGTAAAAACGGTTCGCTTTGGGCACTCGGAGAGCGGAAGAAGGAGGCCCCGAGGAACGGAGAGGACGGAGAGGACGGAGAGGAAAAAAGGGTTGGGAAGAAGGCAGCGGAGAGGTAGGAGCGCGGTGAAGGATTAGTTCGAAAGACGAAACTGGTTCAACAGTTTCGGTCAACGGTAGCCGCGTATATATAAATCAAGCTGCCGCGCGAGTTCTGCCTGCGAAAGAATTCGCGTCTCGATCGATCGAGCGTCGCGCAGAAAAACGCTCGAGATCGCTCCGCTCGCGTCCCTTCGTGGGAAGAACGTGCAAACTTTCGAGAACCGTCTCGCGCGAGATCGGGTCCGCTCCGAAAGCGCGCCAGATCGCCGCGCCTCTCCGCCCCGGACGAAAACTTTTGGTTATTTTTCCTGGCTGCGAACGGAGCACGATCGAGAAGTCGGGTTGCGTCGATTCGAAAAATAGCTCGCACCGGTAGGGCGCGGATCACTCATCGTCGTGCATAATAAACAGCTAATCAGGGTCCTTCAATCTCCGTCAACGGTCCGTTGTCAACGACCGATCCGACGCCTGGCAGAAGCAGCCAGAGGGAACCCCCGGCCGCGATGCCACACCGCGAAAAGACAGCCGGCTGGTACCGAGATATCTCTGGTTGACATTCTCGTTGCCGTGTAAATAAACCGAATCACCGTGCTTCGCGCTCGTAAAAGCGATCCACCGCGCCGCGGAGTACGCGTTTGGTACGAAGTAGGCTGCTACCCGAAACATCGCGTAGGATGCTCTAATTTCTCGGACACAGCGCGCACCGTTGCCGTGGCGTCATCGGACGGCACTCTCTCGCTTCGTCGATGCGCAAAATTCCTGGGAGCGCGAACGTTTATACGATGCATCCGATAAACGATGAGCGTAAATACGCCGCACGCCGGACCGGTTGAGACACGTATACACGTCATAGCTGTGTACCTATCGCTCGTAATTTACGTCCGGCGGAGAGCTCGGGGACGGCTCGGAGGATCGTCAACCGGCAACCCACCGCGGCGAAAATAATTTATCGCGCCGAGAGGGCTAATTATCGTCCGGTGCCACGCGCTCCAATTGACAAAAGGCTGCATTAAATTCGTCGCGATTATCGCCATCGAGTTGAATTCCGCAAAAAGACAAGTCCGGCAACATTCCCACCTTCGAATGGGCCGAACGACGCGTCGCGTCGCGTCCAATGCAGCAGCTCGTCGAATCAGGTTGGGATGTCGCGGCTCCGATCCGACGCGACGCGACGCGACGCGTCGACGTCTTTTTCTCTCGGCCGACCGACTTCTCGTCCGGTCTCGTACTACGCTCGACCTACGCGTCACCTTTTCGATACTCGCGCATCCGCAGCCGGGTCCACCGCGTCCCGCGATCCGTCGATCCTCGAAGGCGCGCTGGACGGGACCACCCAAAATCGCTGTCGCGTATTTCGACTAACGGGACAGGTCGCTAACGCGATAAGTAATCCCCTGTTACCGGCAAATATATTACCGATTTGTCGGAGATATCTATCGGAGAAACAGCGACAGGCTTTCCTGACATAAATTCACCGAAAAGTCAATCCACCTTTCGCCGTCCGGATCGACGATAAATTGCTGCCACCTGTGCAATTCGAAACAGGTTGTCGTACGCGTCCTCGCGGATTATACCATCGCGTTAGATTCATTAATTCAAAGGTAATAATTACTTGCGCGGTCGTCTGGCGTGGCGGCGCGGTGCGTTAAATCAACGCGGTTGGAAAAGCAGTCGAGTCCGGCTGATTTATCGCCGGCACTTTATCGTTACGCGGATATTTCCTCGGCTATCTCTTTCGGTTGCACACCGCGAACATTATTTATTACCCGACTAATGAAGTCAGCCATTATCTAATATCCATCGAGCGTTTTCTTGCTCCCGAGACGTACGCGCGGTCGTGCCTATGAGAAATCATTGGCGAATTGAAACGAATGGGCCGAGACTTATGATTAATGAATTAATAAGAAGGCGCGCGCGCGCGAGCACGAGTGTCGTTGCCACCGTTGCTCCGATCGAAGGCTCGGGGACAGGTGTCGTAGCGCGATTCTATCGTTGGTTCGCGAGTAAAAAATCTCGATCCTTCGCTTACCACCACATAGATCCTCTGCCACGATTCTTGTTCCTAGGAATCTCGGCGATGGACGCGTGGATCGCCATCGCCAGGGCACCGATGATCACCCAAAGTCTCATGTTCCGCTCGTGATCGGATACAATCGTTACTTCCAAGTCGCTTCGCAGCTCTAGTCTATCCTTGTCGGTCGGCGAAACACCACGCACCAATGGTCACTCACCGGATCGCGAACATCACACGGTATTCTTTATTCGAGAGCACACACGGTTAAACTTTGATATCATTGTCGTAAACGGCGCGCGATCATTGCTCGGGTAAGCTTGCGACGGAGGTAAGGCAGCGGTCAGCGGTACTCGTGGTCCTGTCGCAACGAAGCGCAGCGAGAGAGTCAGCTGTCAAAGTGGCAGTTGGATCGCAGCAACCGTAATGCCGACAGGCCGTCGAGTGAGTGTAGTTGGCCGAGCGAAGTGAACGACGTCGAGTGCCGGAAATTCACCCCCCGAAGGGCTTTTTTCGAGGGGTGGGTGTCACCCTTGCCGAGTTCTCGCCGAATCAGAGGTGGTGGGAGAGGCACGGTACGGCCGAAGGATACCTGGCAACCCTCCTGGATGCTTTCCGCCGCTTCTACCGTCCCGGCTAATAACGAAGGTGCCGCTCGCAGGTCGGCAGCTCCGAGATCGGTGCTCGTGCTCGATCGCCCCGTCTCGTTTCCCGTCGACGTCTCGCGTCTCCTGTCCCAGCCCGTTCCGTTTTCTCTAGTCCCGTCTCGTCTCGTCTCGTCTCGTCTCGTCTCGTCCCGTCCAGTAGCGTCTCGACGCGGCAGTGCTGTCCGTGCGAGGGTGCTCTATCGCGTATCGAAGGGCGAACGCGTGCGATCGATCGACCGATCGAACCAACGAGCGGACGAACGTGCGTGCGAGCGAGCAGCGAGCGAACGAGCGTCGACCCGCGAGAAAACGCGCCAAGGGGAGACTCGTCGTTTCCTTCTCTTTCTCTCGGTCACGGAGGGTACGGTACCGACTTGGAGAACCAATACCCTTCGACGGACAAGTATAGGCCTCGGCTAGCGACTGCACGCGCTCCTCCGCGGAAGAACCGATCTCTCTTCAGAGAGAGAACGGAACCCTCTCCCCTCTCCACCCCACAGCTTCTCTACGCGTCTCGCTTCTTCTACCTCCTAGCTCGCCCCTTCTCCCTTCCACTTTCCTCCACCTTTTTTCACCGTCTCTTCTCTTCGCCGTTCTTTTCTTCTCTTCCCGGCCGTTTTCCTCCGTTCTCCTCCGTTCGCCGTCGCGCGACGAGCACCAGCTCCAGCGAAACGCTTCCCCTCGATCGCCGAATCACCAGGCCACTGGAAGAGAACGATCCAATCTCGCTCCGCCCCTCTTCGTCCAGCCCCGCCACTTCTCCAGCCCTTCTTCCTCCCGCGGATATTCTCTATCCTCGCCACCCCGATTCTGCTATTCGATTTTCCTTCTTTCCAGACTCCACTTCGACTCCTGTTCGACCTTCCCGGAACGAAAGATCGATCGGACCTGGGATCGAGAGCATGGATAACGGGCGATCGGTCGAGCAGCTGATCGCGGCACGAGGCACCGACGACGAGGACGATTTTCATCGACGATGGTCCGCTCGCGAACGAAGCCCGTGGAGATGTTCACTGGCTCTGACTCTGGCAGACGTTTCCTCTCTGCTCCTCGTAGACGAGCACGTGGCTTTCAAGGGGAACGAGCGGGCGTTCCTTATCAAGGCCACGCCTGTAAAGTTCCCCTCCACGTTCCTCGTGGTCATCGCGCACGAAACTTTTGCCGAAGCTCTCCCACTCTTTGTTAAAACCGTCCCGGATATATCACCCTCCTTTCCTCTAGAGCTCTCTCACGCACCCCTTCCCTCTCGACTCCTTCGCCCTCCACCGCTTCGTCTCCGCTTCGTCTCCGCTTCGTCTTCGCTTCAACACCGTTCGCCGCGTCTCTCCTCTCCTCTCTTCTCTTTTTTCATTCATCGGTCCAGAGCAACTTTCCTCGTTCCTCTCCGTCCCTCTTGCCCGACGCAGGGGGGCGTCGGGGGACGGCGTCGTCGCGAGAATGCCCGGATCGAAAGGTTGGAGATGCACATGCGTGTACGGGAACGCGACACGGAATGCTGGAGGGAAGCGACCCGTACCTATGGAACGAGCAGGAGCCGTTTCTTTCGTCTGCCTTCACGAACGCGCAAATTTCGCGCGCGGAAAACCGCGAGCTCGGGCCCATCGGAAAGCGAAAGTTCCCGCGGCGGCGCAGAAACGATCGGGGGCCGCCGGGAGGAAAGGAGAAGAGGAGGCGCGTCGCAAGAAAGGGCAATTTATAGGCGGCAGAAAAAGATCGGAACGGTGGATATTCGGGAAGGAGGTCAGCGCGCAGCGGTCGCGATTCCGGCGAAGAGTTACGGAGATTGATCGGCGTAAATCGTCTCGGCGACGAGAGCGCAATTACGTTTTTGCTGGAAACTCGAGCGGAGGGAAAGGAGCAGCGGCCGAGTTTGTCGCTCGCCCGCAAAATCCTTGGCAATCGCGCGCCGAGAATGTCCCCCTCGCGGATCTCGCAAAACCTTTTCCTCTGTTCGCGTCCCTTCGCTGGCCGTTCGCCCCGCGAAGCTGAAAATTGCCCGCCAGCGCGATAAGGACGCGCGAGTTTAATTGTCGCGAACGCTCGCGATGGCAGCCGTGGGCGTGCTCGTCGCTCCTCTTCTCCGGCGAGTAAGTTGTTAGCGGGCAGGATCGCCGAGAGCGAGACCGCGGCTTCGCGTGACGGACTGGCCGCGTCGATTGCCCGCTCGGCTCGACGTTGACGGTAATGACTCAATGTCGACGAGTTCCGCGGAGATGCGGGGCCGCGTTTTTCCTAGGCCAGCTGGCGAGATCGAACGCTCGGTCGCCGTGCGATCGTTCCGACGTTTCGACGAAAATAATCGTCGTCGGCGCGCAACAACGCCAGACAGGCCAGCGGGGTAAAAATAAGCGCAACCATTCGGCGGGGTGGTTCTGGCGCGTGGCTATCGACGCAGGCAGCCTTCCGACCAAACTGTCCGGTAAATCAACCGCTTATCGCTATCTCGCTACCGATTTAGAGTGGCAGAAATACGGGAAAGGGAGAAACGCCGGGGCTGCACCCAGGCATCCTTCGGATGACCTCTGAGAGTTCGTTCGGAACGAGAGTCGGATCGGAAGCGGGACGATCCGACGCGTCGGAGTCCGGTGTCGGAGTCCGGTGTCGATCGGGGCAAGAAGGTGGGGCGGCGATCAGAAGAAGATGGTGGAGGAGGCGCGGCGAAACGGGACGAGCGGAGCACGGAATCGCGCGGCAGGGCGAAGAGAAGAGAGGGCTGGCGCGGCGAGGCGAGAGCGAGATAGCTCGTAAATCTAAAAGCCGTGTTCGGAAGGAAGGAGGCTGAATAGGTGTAAATGAAGTTGCGGCCTGTGGCCCGCCGCAAACTCGACCGGACCACCCCGCGTATTTTGTCTTCCGTGCGTGCTCGGCCCCGACCATCGGGTCGCTCGCAACTAAATGCTCGCACGCGTGGTGCCCGTGCCTTTCGCTCTTCGACAACAATGGCGACGCACCGATTGTTCCCCGGTTCTTCTCCTCTTTTCTCTTCCCTTCATTTCTCGTCTTTTTCCTTTCCTCCCTTCGCTTCGTTAACGTCCGCGACCAAGTCGACACCCGGGCGGGTTCGACACTCGCCGAGCAGATTCAACGAAAACCAAGTCCGTTGACTGTAATCCTATTTCACGGTCGGCGCACTACCGCGAGCGACCCTGTGAAACGAAGAAACCCGCACTCGATGTCAGCGGGTATCGGGCGCAGAAATGCGCGGCGGCAGGTGGTGGCTGGAAGGACTCGAGCGAGTTCGTCGGCGGACGCCAGCAGGAGGAGGAACGAGCACCGGCTTTCGAAGGATGGATTAGCTTAATATAGGTTAACGTTCATCCTCATTAGCTAACCGAATAAACTGGCAACAAAGGGTCGGTGGCTCCGCTGAACTCGAGGACTCGTTTGTTTCGGATGATCCCCGGCTCCGTTCGTTTTCCCTTTCGAGGCAGAAAAGCCCTCGATCCTATTTTCTAGATTAGCTTCGCGAACCGTTTCCCTCCGTATCGATGTACACAAATTGCCGACGTTTTGTTCGAGAAGCTCCGTGCTGGAAAACAGGCGCTGCCCTCTTCTGCCCCCTCGATCCGTCCGGGGGACGAAAAAATTCGAAGGTCGCGCGACTCGCCGGACCCGAAGCGATCCTCGCCTCGGATTCCGAACCACCGTCGGGGATGAATGCAAAAACTCGAGCGGTGCTGGACACGAGTCGACCGACTCTCGATTCGGCGAAAGGCGCGCGAACTCGTGTAGCAGGCGTGTTCGTACCTCCGAATCGGCTCGGTGTGCGTGCGACCGTCTACGACCACCCGGGACACCTTCGCGAAGATTTCTGGGCGGGGTGCGAACGCGTCGGAGGACATCAAAGGACCCGCGAGAGATAATTATTGTTTCTCGAGGCCGGTCGTGCGGAACCGTGAACGCGGTGGCGCCTGCGACACGGGCGCCCTCGTTCTCACCCTTCCCTCCACGCCGCTATTTCTTTATCTGTCACCCTCCTTGCCCGTCCCACCTTTGTTCCTCTTTCGCCGACGTCGCGACGCGAGCTTTCGTCCAAGCAGCAGACTCTCTGCTGGTCGCTGGAAGCGACCACCGGCCACCCTTAATCAACGGAACGCCGTTCGGCTTGCCAGCGATTTTCCACGGTCTCTGGTGTCGCAAGGACGGACGCTCTCCTTCTCGAAGCCGGCACCTTGCGGTCCTCCTTCCAGGTGCGCGTCCTAGAGAAGACCACTTCGTTAACGGCGGACAGCAAGTCTAGGAAAGCGTCGCTGAACGGTTCCGGGCTTCCCGTCGAACGCCTCGGTCGAGCCGCCATTTCTTGCCACCTTGCGCTCCGGCTCCCTCCTCTTCGTTCCCCTGCGTTCGGCGCTGCACTCGGCTTAATAAATACGTTACACGGAACGCGTGACAGTCCAAGCTCTAGGCCACAGACCGCTTTCACGAGAAAGAAAACGCGTGCCGCGATGGTCTACCTGAGCCCCCGGCCCCTGTACAAGTCCGAGAAGTACCTGGAGCACCACCACCCATGGGGTTTGCACGCCGAATTATCCCTTCTGTTATGAGCAAACATTTATGTATTTATTGCCGGACAAACGGCTGGCATAATAACTTCACGGACGTGATCGATACGCGTTACTACCGCTTCGGGTCCCTCGCTCCAGGGACCCTGCCGGGACCAGGGAACAAGAGTACGCGCCGGGTCATGATGGACAATCATCCCTTCCGTTGCCGCGTTTCGTCCGCGTCGAATGTTTCGAAAAGTTTGCCCACTTTCAGGGAAACGGCGGCGAGGTGGCGCGAGCTCGTTCGATACGGACAAGAAGGAAGGCGGCCGACGGAGGCCGGCAACTCGGAATAATATTCGAGTGGACTCGAGGCGCCTTCGGCCCATCGTCGAACATAATGTTTTCATTAGGTCGCGATCGTTATCTGGCCCGGGCGAACAAACGAGCGAATGCCGGGGGGCGCATAGCGCGCGCGTATTAAGACGAATGGTCGCCCCGGTCCAGTAATTAATTACGGCCTCCCCCAGTGTTACTAATATTAATTAATCCCACTGGTCCCGACTAGTCCGCCCGGTTCCATCCGGCCCGGCCGATCTCGCGAAACCGATCTCGTTCGCGCCGCGCCGCGCCGCGCCGCGCCGCCTCGTCGACATTCCGCGCGCGTGCGACGCTCGTTCCAGGAATCTTTCCTCGATCGTCGTCGACCGGCAGTTTGTCCGCGAGTTGCGCGCGGTCCACGCGTAAATTTGTAAACGGCGACGCGCAGTCAGTTCGCCTCGAGCCGTCGTTCGAGTCGAGTCGGGCCGCGACTGTTCGCGCAATTATCCGTGGAGACGGGGAGCGGAGGTAGCGCGATACAATATGGAACAATAACGAGTCTTTGGAACCGGTCGATAAATCTCGGGGCTCTCGTCGATCGAGCGCGTCGCTCGTGAATCCTGCACGGAAGGGGGGCAGGGGGCGAGTAGGGAGCGGACGAAGAAAAGGGAGAAAGAAGGGTTGGCGAAGAAAAAGAAATAGAGACGCGTCGACGCATTCTTGGCGTGACGGGACGCGTTAATATCGATCGGTCGATCGTCCGATCTGCCAAGAAATGACGTATAGTCGAACGCAGCGGGCCTGGCGATTCGCGGATCGGGGGAAAAAAAAATTTACGAGGCGGATCTCCTCGGAAAGACCGCGCTTCTTGCGCTCGGCTGATCGCGCGTGCCGCGACGCGTCGATCGGCTGTCGGCTATCTCGGGGACGGAAACGAACGCGTGTCACTGCGAAACCGAGGAGACGTCTCAAGTTTCCCCTCGCCCCGAATCGACGGTAACGTCGTTGAGTCGATCAGAGGTTTTGCCGATTTCGTGAAAACTCGCCACTCGATCGAGCTGCCCCGATCGCGGTCAGCCACCCTCCTCGCGCCACGGTTTTTCGTTTCGCGTGCTCGAGAGTGCCGTTTCCCGAGACAGAGGTCGAGAGGAAAAAAGTAACGAATGCCGTGGGCGCGCACTAATAAATCGGCGTGGACGCACGGCGCGTAGATCATCGCGTCGCGGGGCCACGAAGCACGCGGGGCACCATTCGATGCCCGGACCCGTGCAGCAAAAAGGGATGGGGGAGACTCGGGGCGAGTGGACGAGAGGCGGACGAAGATCGAAGAAGAAACGGCCGGGGGGAACGAGGGACACTCCTCTTCTCCTGTTAATTGCTCCGATTAATTAGCCACCACGGTTTCGCCGGAGCTAATGTCCGGTCGTACGTTTCCTCGTGGCTCCGCGGACGCGCGGATATATACGTTTTAATAAGTTTGCGTTAATCACGCGACACGCGAGGCGAATCGACTAATCGCGGGCCTGCGCCGAGGGCCTGGGGCTGGTTTCGGTCGTACCGTTTGCGCGCCCCGCTCCTTCGCGGCGACCTCTCGCCGACCCACGAGAGCCCCCGACCGAATCTCGAATCACGAAGATCGTGATCGCGCCGCGCCGATCGAACCACCCAGGATCGATCCATTAGCGCTCCGCGGGACGCGTTCCTCCGCGCTCGTCGATATCTACGATTCCCACAGTGGGCCCCGGGAGGGTCGAGGACCCCCTCGAAGTCACCGCTCGGTGCTCTACCGGTCGAGCTTTCGTCCGACCGGTTGACGCGGAATCCTCGTCGCCCCGTAGGCCTCCGACTCGTCGGCTCGGCCGGTCTCGCGTCATTTCCGGGGACCGTTCGGTCAATTCGCGCGAGGTCGTCGTCTCGGCGAGTCATCTTCGTTAATGAAAATTTGACGAGGCCGGTCGTGTTACGGCGACGAACGATCGCAGGAGAGTCGGTCGAATGACGCGTGTTTTCGCGGAAGGTAAGAAGGGACCGACGAGAGGTAGAAGAAAGCGACGGCTGCGAAAACGAACGAACCGGTCACGGATGGGCATCCGGTGATCGGCCACCCGCGAGCGAACGAAGATGTAAAGGCGCGTGAAAAATTAGAAATGCCTCGGCTACGTGGAATCCGAAGAACAAATAGGTGCAACTATGGTTCTCCCGGCAGGGACGGGTACGACGACCCGACTTCTTTTCTCGGCCGATCGGCCTCCTGCGACCACCCGTGCGCGGGAAACCGTTTTCGAGCGACCCGCGCATCGAGACTTTTCTCCCGCGTCCTCGGGAACGCGGTGCACGCGATGCAACGGGGCGAGCGCCCAAGTACGTCGAGGAATAAAGTTATTATCCTCGCCGAGGGACGAGGCGCCGTTCTCGTCCGCGACGAATCGACGACCGTTGCGGTAGGTAGAAGATGGACTCCAGCGCCGGATCCTCCCAGCTCGAGTCATCCCCCCCTACCCCGAGAACGATAATTAGGCATCCTGTTGTAATTTCGGTGCGAAGAAACGCGCAAAGCCACGCTCTGCGGGCGGTTTTCTAGCGGCCCCCGAAGCCCGTACAGAATCGTTAATAATCACGGATCCTCGCGAACGGGCTCGCACGAAGCGCCCGACGACGTTCCACCGTTTCGAGAAAACGGGCCCGACCGGGCAGAGGCTCGAAAAGAAAATAGAACGGTCGGAGAACCGGCGGCCACACCGTGGCGGTGGTCCACACGGACGAATTCCGAATTAGCTATCCTCGATGATTTTCCATTGACCCATCCCGTTCGAATAGGACGCGCGTTCGCGGTGCTCCACCTTCGTGGCGTGCCTACAAATATTTTTTGAATTTGTCATAGCCAGGTGAGAGAGGAGGCGAGTATTTTCCCGGGTAGTCGGTCAACCCGGATGCACGCTAGTTAAGGTACGGTCAAAGGGGAATTCGCCCTGCTCGAGTCGGAGCCTGCGACACCCACCGGTTTGCGTGGAACCCCGCCGGCACCGACCTGCCTCCTGCCTATGAATGGCCGCGTGAACTAGTTGTCTCGTTCGTATCGTCTCGGTGACAGTTTTAACGGGTCCATTCACGTCCGTGCACTCGAATTTATTCGTGGAACGCGTACAAAAGGGTGAAAGGGAGGTGGACGGACGGACAGAGAGGAAGCGCAGTTGACGACTCTCGAGAATCACGCACCGCGCTACCGGAATCCCGGGGGTCCGTCGATCGATTTCTCATCGTGTGCTTTCGCAAAGTATTCGACTATAAAGTATCCAATTTCGGCAAATTAATCGATCGTCCGTGGACATAATTTATCGAGCGAACCCGGCCGAGGTACCTCGAGTGTGGTCCGAGCGTGGTCCGAGCGTGGTATCGTTTCTCGGTTCTGCCGCTACACGACGATAAATTAATAGCGAAACGACGTTGATGAGGGACGATAACGATCGACGCTCGGTCCCATCGCCATGCGAACGACCCGGTGGCAGGCATTTCGCGCAAAATGCTTAACTTGTGGGACGCGATCTAACCTACGCTCCCACCGAACGGGTCCCGTCCAAACGACCGACGACTGCGACAAAGCGATCATCGGGGAATGTTTGTGCGTGACAAAGATGGATCAAAAGGGAGAAAAAGGAAGACAATTTCAGCGGCAGCTACGCAACAGTCGTAGAGTCGAGAGTCTCGACGGTCGCGGTGGCGATGGCGGAGTCGGGGACGAGAAGGAATTGCCGAACATGGATCCCTCCGTGAAGGAGCACGACATTCCAGGTGCGCTGTAACCAATTTGTGAGCCGGACGATAGTGACAAATACACGATATTGCCATAACGTATCGCCCAGACACGACTATCGTTCGAATTAATAGTCACCGCCGCTGACTAATAGCCTCGTTAATTAACCATCCGCGGAGCCAGATTAGCCTAATCCAGCTTAATTTAGTGATCGTACCGTCGCCCTGCTATCCACCTACCTGTCCCCGACCTCCGAGCAAACCCATTCCTTCCGTACAGGTAAATCTGCCCATCTCTCTCCACGTCTCTCGCCCTCTCTTTTTTCTCTCGCTTCCCTCGTCCCCCTCGGATCTCCGCCCCGCTTCCTCCTCCGCGCTTGCCCCGCTGTTTGTCTATCCGACTACCTTCGTGCCGATCACCGATCCGGCCGACGCGATGGTAGCCCGTCGTTCTCTCTTGCTTAACGCGACTCGACGTCCCCGAGATTGTGAAATCGAGACGGCCGAAGAACCGTAGCCTGGTAGCCAACGATTCCCGTGAAAACAAAGAATGCTATCCCGGCGATTCCCATCGGCGACGAAACAGCGTCGACGTTTTTCCGCCGGTCTGCGCCCGGTCCGGCATCTCCGACCTTATCTCCGTCGGAGCAACATTAATACGAATGGTCGACGATCCGGTGAACCGATCGGAGGCCACGGGAGGCAGGCAGAGCTGCAGCGCGGCGTAGTTGGTCGGTGGGACGAGCGGTGAAATCGAGGATCGAAGCGTCAACAGGTCGGTCCGGAAAGTGGCACCCTCGAGTCGATCGAGGGTTCGCACAACTCCCTCGAGGAGGCTCGAGCCGGACTCGTACGTCCAGCCGGAGTTGTTTAAGCGGTTGTACAAATAGAATACAAAGCACCGTGCAAACAACGGCTAAAAGGTTTGAGTTGTAACGCGCTCGAACACTCTTCACGCAGGCAAACAGTTATCGGGACTGTCGCGATCCGGCCGTCTTTGCCTCGGACCCGCTCGCTCTCGGCCCTCTCCGCGTATCGTGGACATTTCGTTCCCCCGTTCCGTATTTACGAGTCCAGGTCGCGAGTCCAGCTGTCGTCGAAGAATCGCGTTGGAGAGGGCGCGGAACCAGGAGCAGGAGGAGCAGTTGGACAGGTATCGGTGCGGGGTTCGTGGCAGAACGCGCATCCGTGTTCCATTATCGCCTAATTGGATGAAGATGCACATCCTTTTGTCCCTGATCGGGGCAAGCCACGGGTGCGGAGTCTTGACCGTTTGCTTCGGGTGATTCCGTCTTTAGTGGGCATTAGGCCATATCCGAGGAGGCAACCACGAGTCGCGTTTAATTGTTTTGCCCCGAGATAATTGGGGAGGCAGTGTCCGTCGATTGGCCGTTGCGATGACTTAAGCGTTCGCGGCGTTTAAGTGCTCCATTGTTGGACGACATCTTTGAAGTGACGGCTCGCAAGGGCGGAGGCGCTCCTTAAGTAAGAGTTAATCGCTACCAACCCCACCTCTCTGACCCTATCCTTCCTTAAGCTTTCCTCTCGGCCTCACCGTCCGTGTCTATCGACTCTGTTTCGTTGCTGACACTCGTGGGATCGCTACCTATAGTCGGCCACGCTTTCCCACGAATTCCGCGCGGCCCTCTGCGCCAACTTCTGCGCTTCTCGAACGACTCGACGAAGCGATCGGATGTGGTTCGTCCCCCTCAAAGTTTTCTTCGCCGATCGATTTGAAATTGAGCGCAGCGGCGACTAAATTGATCGTGCAACATGTTGCGACAGAGTTTCATAGACGGTCGACGCAGAACTCGGACTCGCCGACCTGCGAGACAGCGCGATCGTTTATATACGTTTACACGTGCTTCCCTATCGCGCACAATGGACGGACACCGTGCGGAAACGTTGATCGTCATCGATCATTCGGCGCTCCGATCCCTCGGGCGTTTTTCCACCGTCCGACCTGAATCTTGTCACTTCGCGCGACAAACCGCTAATTGTTTCAAAAGATTTGCACGTCGCATGCACCGAGGCGAACAGCTTTCACCGTTGAAAAGATTAGATCGGTGCGCCATAGTTTTTATTGCTGTCTCGGCCCTCCGTGAAAGGAGATACAGAGAGCCGTTCTTGTACCGCGAATGTGTTCGATTTGCCTAAGCAAACGGAAGGGCCATAAACGCGTGCTTGGCCCTTTCGACCCGACATTAGCATCGCTATCGAGGAAGCATCGGTCTGTGTGATTGCTTAATCCTGCGTAGCGCGGTTGAGCGCTCGTCCTGGGAACGAAATCTCGGCTTTCCAGTTGCTTCCCCTCTCTCTCTATTTCTCTCTCCATCTCTGCCCCACTCTTTTACCACTTCTCACGCACCTCTTTCGTTATCTCCTGCCCTCCCCTCCAACATTTTTCCGCGTGCCACCGCTTCGTTTCACCCGGTACCTTCACCTACGAACTTTACCACAATTCTCTCTCGAGTCTTTCCGTTCGGCCCTAATTCTATCTTCCGCTACATCAGTCTCCTCGACTTGCATCACGCTCCAAGTCATTACCAACTTTATGGATTTTCAAGACTAAGCCGAAAGATCGTTAAAGTTATTTTCGGTATCTCGAGGCGCCGATTGCTGGTGGAATTTAAAGAGGACCTCCTCCACCACCTTCCGGTAAATATTTGCCAGCAACGTGGCCGGGAAAACCGCATGTCTGTTCCCGGTGCTGTTTCTCAGCCGCCGCGCCGCGCCTCGCCTCCCGCTCGTGAGTGCACGGCAAATAGAAAACTCGAACCAAAGAGGTTTTCACCGAAACAACCGGATGCCGATACCGCTTAAAACGTAAAACATCTCACCTTCGCCCCGAATCGGTCGCGAATGTAGGCCAATGGATCGTTCGCTTATCGTTGCCAGATCGCCCGGTGGCACGAAGAGTTTTGAAATCGTCTGGTGTATCGAACGAGGGAATGTTACACTTGTAACGAGTGTGTTCTCAAGGTATTTCCTTCGTTCGACTCAGGTGCCGAAACTAAAGTACACAGATACGCGTCCACGTACCCGATAATATTTGACTTGCACGAAAGAAAAGGAGGCGCGTCTGGTTTGTTCCTGCCGCGGCTCCAACACAGAGGTTTCCACGGTCCTTACACCTCCCCCACCCTTAGCTTCCTTATCTTAATTCCCAAACAAAGGAGACGTCAGAAGAGGAGGCAAAACTTCTTATCTGATCCTTTTGTCACGTCCTGGCCAGTGTTCGGCCTCTATTCGATTCGCTTCCGCTTTATCTTTTCCGCCGTGCCGTTCTACTTTGCGCATCCCGTCAAGGAACAACTTTCTCAGCAAAAATTCTGAAGAAAATAGCGTCCGCGAAACTCACGGACGTTGTTGTCTGCCTAGCTGACGAGGGTTGTCCTTACCAGTTCGTGGAACTACCTCGGACTCGACGACCTGCTGCAGATCATTCATTTGTAGCAACAGCTCACTCTCTGCGTATCACTTTTAGGGTACAATTTAGCTTTGGTTTTTAATTGCAAAGTCTAATTTGTAAGGTCCATTCGTCCTTTCGCGCCAGTTCCGTCGCACCACTCCGTCGTGTTATTTATCCGCGCTCGCCCGTTCTACAGTCCCTACAAAGACCGTTCCGAACAGAGTATGTATTGTGCGAAATTTCCCAACTATCTTGCAACTATTGTTAAATTAAAGATATATGGATGGAGGATTTATAATGACAAGCAAGACATCGATGAATCAATAAGGACAAACAATGATAGCAATAGTAAATTATTGAAATGTGAAGAGTGAAATTTAATGGCATTAGTTAAATATATTTAAAGAGAGTGATCGACAATTCTTAGTAATGCAAGAGGATCGTAGATAGTTCTAGTTTCTATGTACATTACAAGTGCCCGTGTATATTTCTTAATAAATTAAGTAGTTTGTTTAGGTAATTTCCATTATAGCTTTTGCCGTGCACCCAAGTAGTGTATTCGATTTTTGTATTAATTACAATGTCGGGTAATAAGATCGTCGTACAACTTTCATGCAAGTATAACTTCCTAATGTTTATGCCAGGCATTACATAATTCAACGTCTTGGGAATAAAGTTGCTCATCTGCATTCACTTTTACTCCCTTGCATCCCTTTTTGCTCTGCTGCACCCACTTTTGTACGCGACAATCCAGTTGCCCGTAATTATTATTAAATTTTAAAAATTGTTTTCTTATTTCGTTTTCTTTCATTTGGCATTTCAAAGATTAAAAAATAAAACCGCCAGGATTCGTGATATAATATTTATAATTGACATCGCTTTTTATAAGACATCGGTAACGTTATCAGCGTCATGAAAATGGTCCTGGGGCTCTAGTGCCCCACAGGCAGTCGATAATCACCACCTGTGGCGCCATCTCGCGTTTGCCGCGCCTCAAAAACCAAATTTATGGATTACATCGTTAATTTAAACAATTCCGTTTCTCTCAGACACCAATTAATATTTTATACCCGGACTGGTCTCAAATTAAAGCGACCAACCATAGCTAACTCCTCCAACAGTTTGAACAGTATGGAATTTTTAGTGTAAAAGTTATTAACAATTAAATAATCAACGAAAATACATGCCGGGCCATCGCCATTATCTCGGCTCTTGGTGATTGTTTAGTAATCTATGTGGTCCGAAATGAAAGGAAAGAGAATAAGCTACACGTTCAAAAATATGCCGTTGCTGTAAATATATCTGGTTGGCCGTAATAACAATTTTAATTGTTTAATTGATTATATCAATTGAACCTCTCATAGTATAATGTTTACAGCAATTGGAGATTGTACCTCATACTTCTAACTTTAATTTATGTCCTTTGATCATTGATGTAGATCGCCTTCAAGTCTAAGTAATCGCATTTGTTTATAATATCTATAAACAAATTCAATTATCTCGCGATCTACAGGGCCGATTTTAATCAACGACGTCTTAAATTAAAGCTTTCGATACAAAGAACGATCTCTATCTGTTTTAAAACAACCTAGATGTGTAGTTACCGCGGTATTCTCAAATAAACTATTCAATTGTTTATAACAAATGAACCGTTCATGGAATATTCTCAACACCTGTTGGAAATTGTAGCTTGGTCTTCTAGCTTTAATTTATGTCCTCTGGTCATTGAAGTATCTCCACAGGGAGGGGCAGTAATCGCATTTGTTTACAATTTCTTTAAACAAATTCAATTATCTCGGCTTCTGCTGGGCCGATTTTAATCAACGATATCTTAAATTGAAGCTCTCGGTTCAAGGAACAATTTGCTTCCCTGTTAGAATGACCATCGGCTATAGGTACGGTGCAATTCTCACCCGAAGAATTAAATTGTTTATAAAAACTGAACCGCGCAATCAACATTTATAATTCGATTTTTGCCGTGTAGCGGCATTCATTACCTTTGTTTTAAGCCCTCGATCATTAATCTACCGCCCCCAGAAGCCGAGATAATTGCAGTGACCCTGAGTGCATTTTTACCGAATTTTCAATTGTTAATAACTTTTAAAGCGCAAATGCCATATTGTTGCAACTGTGGGGGAAGATAGCTATTAGCAGTACCTTTAATTTAAGACAAGAGCGGATGAAAAATATGCACTAGAACCCGAGAAATTTGCAATTGTTTCAATTAACGATGTAATCCAGGAATTCGGTTTTGGCGGTGCGCAGAACTGCGAAAAATGCAGACAACGCGAGATGGCGCCACATGTCCGATTATCGACCGTCTGTCGGGCATTGGAGCTGCAGTACCATTTCAATGTCACTGACAATGTTACCGATACCTTATAAAAAGCAATGATAATTATAAATTTTATATCTCGGTTCAATCTTTCAGGTGTCAAGTCTCATTCAATTCCTTTTTAAATAGTCCTCCCTTTCTCTTATGCTTCTGCTTTGGTCCTCCTTTCTTTCCTTTTCCTATAAGTATCCTATATAATTTCCTATTTCCTTTCCTATAATCTTTCTCTCTTCTGTTACATACTTACTAATATATTTTTTGTGTGCGCAGGTTTCATGGGCAAAGAAATTAAGAGCAGTCACTGGCACTTCTCATTGTGTGTAACAGCAAGAAAGAAGACAGAAACATTCTTGCCACATACTTTAGCAATCGTTTAGTTATAGTGAATTTGTTTATAAAAATAATTTGTAACTATTAGCGCATAAGTTTTATTTAGAACAATTGTGATATTAATTGTAATGTACGTGTACATATTATATATTTTATTTTGTATTCAGTTTGTTCAGTAGATCTTGTATAAAACGTAATATTACTTCTATTATAAGTTCTACTGGATGTACTAAATATAAAATGAAAAGTATAATAAATAACATACGTATGCATTCGTTGCACAAATTAAATTTATAAGCTTCGTCATATAAACATATAAAAATGTTAGGGGCATAGTGAATGAACGTTTAAGTTTATTCTATGTTTTTTGTATCTCATAAATGTTACTTTGTAATTGATAGGAGATTTAGTTGTAGTATGTATTACAAAAATAGATTTTAAGGAATAGTTCATAATTATTAGCTTGTAGATTTGAATTGCAATATTATTGTAACTTGTATCTTCATTGATTAGTTTAAATAAATTTAAAATGAGAATAATTGCACTGCTTTTTTTACTTTCACCCATTAACAATCCTCGAAAGAACCTAATTCCAATTCCTTACACAAGAAGTATCGTGGACGAACATTAAATGCAAAGTCCTAAAGCGAGAAACTTGTAAAAATGGTCCTACACGTTATTAAATTTGGAAACAAGTGCAGAAAATTAAGCGGTCAGAAATTCCTGGAATTCCACGTCATTTCTTACAATTAGAACTGCTGCTATCAAATACCTTCTTGCATATCATATTCTACTAATACAAATCCACGATTTTGAGCGAGATATTTTTCACAGAAACACAGAAATTTTGCGCTCGGAAATTCCTGGAACGTGACGTCATATCCAAGAATTGCTGCCTTCGAATACCTCCTTGCATATCATATTCTCCTGATACAAATCCTCGAATTTCGGCAGATATTTTTGCCAGAAACTCAACAAATTTCGGCCGAAAATCGTGCATTTGTATCAGGAGAATATGATATGTAAGGAGGTATTCGATAGCAGCAATTCTTGAAAATGACGTCACGTTCCAGGAATTTTCGAGCGCAAAATATCGGAAATTCTGCCAAAAATATCCCGCCCAAAATCGTGGATTTGTATTAGGAGAATATGATGTGCAAGGAGGTATTCGATAGCAGCAATTCTTGAAAATGACGTCACGTTCCAGGAATTTTCGAGCGCAAAATATCGGAAATTCTGCCAAAAATATCCCGCCCAAAATCGTGGATTTGTATTAGGAGAATATGATGTGCAAGGAGGTATTCGATAGCAGCAATTCTTGGAAATGACGTCACATTCCAGGAATTTTCGAGCGCAAAATATCGGAAATTCTGCCAAAAATATCTCGCCCAAAATCGTGGATTTGTATTAGGAGAATATGATGTGCAAGGAGGTATTCGATAGCAGCAATTCTTGGAAATGATGTCACGTTCCAGGAATTTTCGAGCGCAAAATATCGGAAATTCTGCCAAAAATATCTCGCTGGAAATCGTGGATTTGTATTTGGAGAATATGATGTGCAAGGAGGTCTTTCATCGCATCAATTCTTGGAAATGACGTCACGTACCAGGTTATTCCGAGCCCAAAATTTCTTAGTTTCTGTGGAAAATAACTCCCTGAAAGTCGTGGATTTGTATTAGGAGATACCAAGAATTTTCGGATGCCAAGTTTAATAACGTTTAGGGTAATTTTGACAAGTTTCTCGCTTCAGGACTTTGCATTTAAAGTTCGTCCACGGTACTTTTTGTATAAGGAATTGGAATTGGGTTCTTTGAAGGATTGGGAAGGTGTGAAAATAAAAAGAGCAGTGGAATTCCTTTCATTAAAGATTTATTAAAATTAATAGCTGTAGATACAAGATACAACAATTTTGTAATTAAAATTTACAAGTTAATACTTATGACTATTCTTTTATATCTATTTAGAATACATCGTATAACTAAATCTGGTATCAATTCTAAACAAACACTTATGCAATACAAAAAATACTACAAAACATAAATAATCTAATACTTATAAACTATTCTTTGAAGGGAATTTACAATACATCTTACAAGAAGTTACGTACTTTGTATGTACAAGCTTAGAAATAGAAATTAAAGCAATTGTGTAACTTGTCCATATGTCAATTATTATACTGTAGAACTTGTAGTGAAAGTAATATTAAAGTATTACATAAGATCTACCAAATAAACCGATTATAGAATAAAATATGTAGTAGATATACATAACTGTTAATTACACAATTGTTCTAAATTAAACTTATGCGCTAATAGTTACAAGCTATTTTTATAAACCAATTCACTATAAATAAAGTATAACTAAGGTACATATGTGTCAAGAGTGCTTCTATCTTCTTTCTGGCTCATACGTACAACGAGAAGCGCACGGTAATGCCCTTTATTTCTTTTCCCACGAAACCTGCACACACAAAAAATATATTACTAACATTGTAAGTATGTAACAGTAGAAAGATTGTTAACGGATACTTACAGACAAAAAAAAAAAGAAAGGAGGACCAAACCAGAAGCATAAGAGAAGGGGAGGACTATTTAAAAAGGAATGAAATGGGTCATGTATGATTGTATTTGATGAGAGCGAAAGTAAAGGAATTGATGCAGAGCTTTAAAAGATGAGACTATGAAATGTAACAGTAGGAACAAGACACTAAAATAAAAGGAGAAAAATATAATGAAAGGTTTAAATATATTACAACTGCAACACTACCAGAGTATCTACCGAGTTGTAAGTAAAGACGGAAGAGTCAGTAATTAATAATCCCAGGTATATTGGGAGAAGGAAATGAATAAAAATTGTGATCTGTGCATAGATAAGTTAGAGAAGGTATGACGTAAGGTGGAGAACATATGGAAACTAAGAACAAAACAGAAGATGAGAGCGTTGAAACTACGAGTATATCTCTACCATATTGACCCATAAAATAGTTTTGACTATAAGTAAAGTAGGGACCCTAGAAGTTTCACGTACTTCTTTATAGATGGCGATAGTACATACAACATTTTCGAGTGTAGATAAGGTAGTGCCCGTATAGTTTCAAACACATCTTTATAGATGGCCATACCATATACGCCACTACACAGAAAGATACTCATGGGGTTGTGAGTGACATGGAAATGACAAGGGGTAGGAATGAAATAGGTTCAATAAACGTTCAATTAAATAAATAAATTACTTTTTATTCCTAACAATTCCTATCATCCTACGGTGGCTGAATGTATAGCGCGAAGAAGTATACCATCGAATAATGTTAATACCGGCACCTTTATTGTTTTATATCTTGGTACCGGTTTATATAAAAGGCACGTGCAGGTAGTGTTTTGAAAACGTTTCGATGCCACCTATAATAATATGTAATTAAAAGTATAGAGTCCCGTTTAAAAGATTGAGCTTGATGCTCGTAGGGCATTGCAAGGATATATGAAGGTCATGTAAATACCAGCATGATATGTCACCCCCGATATGCTACAACTTTTGTCGAAATTATTTTTTCGTTTCTCTAATAGTTTTCGAAATATTTAGCTATTCTCACTTAACCGGGACACAGCGCATATGTATGTATGTATTCATAAAGTATGAATGATTGGTTCGAAGGAACAAATGAAAAATGTGTAGTTGAAAATCCATTCGCGTATGTTACTTATTACACTTAACAATTCTTGAAGTAATAACAATTTTCTGTTGCAAAGGAAGATTGTTGGAGCGTCAAGGATTCGTAGCATAGATGTAAGAAACGTCATTCGTCCCGCCGTGGTTGAGTTTTCGCGCCCGAAGATAGTCTAGGTCAACGACCTACATGCAAGTGGACGATACCTCCGCCTACAGTTTTCGACCCTGCGCGAAGAGAACGATCGCAGTTTTACAACCTTGCTCCCTCAGCAACCCTGGCACAAGAAATGTACAGTCGTATTGCCGTTTGTCGTGTATTTATCTTCCCCTCCAACCAAAACAGGAATTCTTATTTGCAATCGAAGAAATTGTTCCGCCAAAACTATTTGTACAATTGTACATTTTGCCTCCATAGTTTTCCGCGGCTTTGAATGAGAACGCTTGTAAAAATTGAATTGCCGATCATATTAGGAATCATACCGCCAAGGTGATACATCGCTTGGCCGTATTCATTTGCAGCGAAAATTGTGCGACAGCGAGAGCCACGCAATCAATAATTTGATCCACTGAAGTTTAGTCAACTCGGAGGCACACGCAAGAAAGGAAAATGGTCGATGTGGAGATAAATAAGAGGAGAGAGTAAAAAATGCAAAGGGGATGAAGAGTTTGGAGTGGATGGATCAGTAGCCATCGGTCGGTTGATGGTCGCGAAGAGACGGTGGGGCTGGTGCCGGAGAGAGTCGAGGTGTCCACGTGGATCAATACCATAGAGGGTGAAGCTGCCTCCACCGTCAGCAAGTAGCAGTATGCTCGCACCGCCGATACGCGCTGCACGTTCCTCGCTCGAGCCTTTATACACAGTGAGCCACAGCTCAGGAGTTCAACGACTACGATATCAACGTTCGCGTACTCGAACCAGCACTCGCTTTTTACTTTGCCACCCTCCTTCAGCCAAGTCAACATTTACAACTATTCTCTGTCTGTCGTGAAAACATGACACCCCGCTGTGATCCTGAGGGATGCTCGAAGATCTCGCGCGGTTAACTTCCTCGGTGTTTGACCCTCGTCTCTCCTGTTTCTTCCACAGCCAGACACCTGTCACATCCACTTTCCGCAAACAATTAGGCACACTCTCTCGTCTACTCTTTCGCTCTTTTTCCCCTTGTCGCCCATGCTTTGATCATTTCCCTTTTCTTCGGGTAGTGGGTTAAATTTTGACAAGGAACAGTAACAAAAACAAAGTTTAGAAACCAGGAAGATCAGTTCCATCGCAAAAAACTAACCGATACGGCAAATAACGTAAAATCGGGAAACGTTCCTGTGGTTAGACTTGCGATATTTGTATTGTTGTTCGCGGATACAACCAACAGATAAGGGAAACCATATCGCACGACTTTGACGCTCATATTTCTTTCTTCTCTTATCTAAACCGTCTGACGTCAATGGATCATAATTATTTAGATTAAATTACGTGCTCTTTTTTTTATACCTCGTTTTAACAACAACACAAATTGGCAACCACTCGAAGAAATCAAGCAAACGGACGCGCAATCTGTGTAGCCTATGGTTTGTCAAACATAATTAACCTGAGCGCGATTGTTGCAAGAATTTCTGGAGAATAAGCCAGCTATCTAACGGGGCAAGCAAAAGGCGAGGCGATCTAGCGCGTCGCGTTCCGATTGAACGAGACAAAACAGAGACATGAATTTGCTTTTAATCTGCCCCCCTTTACAAAACGTGCAGTTGAACTTCCTGACTTTTTATATTACACATAACGTATTATAAATTAGCGTAATCTCCGCTGGCTTCTTCCTTTGCATCGCAAACGCCCCACACCTTATCCCACTTCTACTTTTAGCGTGCAACCTGGTACTCGTGGAGAACGTGAAATGACGTCCTAACCGTTGCTATCGGTGCCTCCGGTGAGTAAGTGATCAAGATCTCGGGGTTGTTTCGTTCGGTGCGACAACGCAACGTGCGGCTCTACGGGTGATAAAAATGCCGGCCGTCTGATACTTTGCGACCGCGTTGCAAGAAAGGAACTCGCGGTCAAAGGACATTCGAGTATTCCAGTTAACCAGAGGGTGAGTAAGATGTTATCGTTAGATCTCGTTGAGTAAGATTAATCGAATCAGGCTTCTAGATCCGGCGTCTAGAGAGTCAAATAGTCGAGAAGATTGTGAACCGTTGGGGGTTAGCAACAACATTTCGAATAATTCTTGCCAGGAATTGAAAGAAACATCAAGCTCGAAACGAACGAGGCGATGTTTCCTCGTTGTCGAGGCCGAATAAGCGACAGGTCTATAAAAAATACCCGCGATGATAAGCGTCGTAAAGCGACTTTCATCGAAACCGTAGGCTTTATCCGTTATCGTATTCTACTTAGGCGCGATTAGCTTTCCGCGTCTTACAATATCAGGCTGGGTGTCAAAAAGAGAATCTATCTTGGAGATAGCGATACAGAAGAGGAGCAACCCTCGCTCGGCGAATGGCGTAACGTCGTTTGCAAAAGATTTATCCTCGTGATCGACGATCGAAAGAAGGACACGGTAAACGCGTGGTGTATAGGGAAAATACGAAATTAACGAAGAATGAGCACACTCTTTGACGAGTGTTTCGCGAAGCGTATTATTTATATCGATGACTATCAGCCAACTCGGTGATAAGTAAGACGCTAAGCAACTGGCCCGCGCACTATGGCGAGTTGCAATCGCGGTCCCCACCTTAGCCATCCCTTCTTTCTTTCGCATATTAATTGTGTCAACAGTCGATACAAACGTTTACCTGCAATCAATCGAACACGAATCATGAACGCACCAGCGTAGCTGCGGGTCGAGCAGCTCTCACCGCTTGTTCATACATTGCGTGGCGTTCTTTTGCACAGCAACTGTCACAGCTTTGTAGCAAACAGACAAATAGTTGCGACACGCGGCTGGTCTTATGATCGCTTGGTTGCGATATGCCAAACGACGGACGACCAAATTAGGAATGCTGCTCCGGAACGGTTTCGTACTTCCAATGAAAAATGCCCGTTCGTAAATTGACTGTTTGACGAGTCGTTAGCAAAGAGCTGCAAACGAAGCGAGCAAATAGACAATGCGATATAAATTTCTCGAAGCAAATATTTGTAGATTGCGCGTGAAATGATTGGGTCTATTTGCTTGCCACGCGTGGTTGTACTCGCGTGACCGATTTTCTTCCGAACGTGCCGAATTCGCAATGAGAGTATCATTCGCCAGGGGTATTTCGCCGTTCGGAGGGCGGAAGAGAAAGAAAAAGCATCCGTGGACCCGAAAGGTTGAAGGAATCGCAAGTCGCATGGATCGCAAGTTAATTCCCGCAAGACCAAGACGGTACCGTTCTTATCGTTCAGAGAGGTATGAGAAGAAATCGTTGGCAATTCCTTGCGAGACAGTCTGATCGTGCGCGAGTGTCGGCCGAGAGGCACGGCATCCGAAGACTATCTTGCGAGTGGAATTGCCTTATCAGCTTTGGGCCAACGCGTGAGACCGCTTGCGTGGCGAACAGTGGATGCTTACTACCATAACGCACTATGACTGGTCGACCCGTGCTTCTCGACTGCTACTGATCATACTATGGAAGAACAGCGGAACACAAACTCACCAATGTTGGGCGGCTGTAAACAGTCTATCGGCGATCATCGCGCTGCTTAGACGTGCGTAAACGTACGTGCAACTGCGTAACGTGTGCAAGAGTGACCGCGCGTGCGATCTACCAGTGTGAATCGCATTTACTCCACCCGTCTGTCAGCTTGCCAGCATTTATGCATCACGCCTACATTTCTATCTGCTTGTCGGATCGCCCATAACTCGGCCGCGAGGACTACCGACTGATCGACCATCGTCGATGAGCAGCTCAACCCCGTCGGCGCCCGTATCATCGAATTCGCTGTTTTCTAGCTTCCATCGCGGTTTCGCAGCGATTGATCGAGGGGGGAAACATGAACCATAAGAGCTACAAGTACACTCGATCTTCTTCTTGCTTCGCGACATAAGGCTGTACCTGCCTCCGAAGGTGCACAGAGTCGCGAGAAAAATGTAATTGATCGTTCAATCGAATCGACTATCGCCCAAGGAGAGATTAGTCGTGTTCGTGAATTTCGTTTGGAGACCAGCTGTATCTTTGGAACAGTCTGCAAAGAACTCGGGACGAATATAAACAGGATTAGCAAAATCGTGGCAACCGTAATGAATCGATTTTGAATGATTTATCGGGAAATTACGGCATATGTAAAACGGGCGTAACAACTTATCTCCTCGTTGCCTCGCGTGGCGTTCACTCGACCGCTACCGCCTTTTCGATGAATGTTGCTTTCAACAATAGCTTCTCAAAGATGTAATAAAAAGGGCCACGAACAATGGGGCTGTAGTTGCCGAGTTCAGCACGTTAGATAGATATCCTTATCAGATTTCGTTCAAGGTTGATTTTGAACTCATCGTTTATCTTTCCTGCTCGGTTCTGGCCCTACATTGATTACAATTTTTACTGTATATCTATGTTCCGTAACATTTTTCTAAGCGTTTGTGAGCACCGTACAGAACGCGGTACGATTATGGCTCGGTTCGCTTCTGACAAAATTGCAAAATCGTCGGCACTATGGCTTATCGTTAAGCACAGTTTGAATAGTTCTACATCTGACCTGTATTCTTTGCGAACACTGGACCGCCGCAAAAATATCTTCCCCGAAAATCGATGATATTACGAATTCGTTAAACAAAATTTAGGTCGTCAATCAAAGGAGAATCTCAAATGCTTTGCATGCGATTAAGTGACGCGACATTCACGATTTCACATTAGGAAGTATAGATGTATCGATAAAAAATGAAGCAAGCAAAAGCAAACAGAGATTACTGTTCGAGTGCGTCGAGTTTGTTATGATGTATTAAAAATGACATATCGGCAAGGCGATCGATGAGTCAATAGAACAGATTCGCCAATCTTGTTGATATCACTGAAAATTTCGCGAAACTGAATACGAAGTGCCGTGCACGCGCCTTTCCTTGCCGCGCGCAACTATATATATTCCTTCCGTCGTAATTTCCAAGTATAAAATCGTTGCTGGCTCTACATTATGCATTGCAATAGTATTGAAAATGATTTGCGTAACGCGTTATGTTGCGCAATTTTCTTCGCAGCTCGCCACAACAATTTCCTTGTTAAAACGTGTTTTCCTGACCAATACCCGTGCCTCCAATTATAGTACAAAGTGAATAAATGTGAAGGCACGAGAATCAATTGATAATCGTAGGATCGAGTATCGGAATTCGGCAAAAGATTTGCACCGATCGCGAACCTTGTACCGTGCCATAAATCGAGTGTTGCACAATCGACTCGATCCGTGACTTAAATGCTACGACGGGGCACTGTAACGAGCAGTTACATCGATCATTATACTTTTACGTTTCAATTATAAACACCAGTGTCGATGCAAGCGATATAACTTTGTCAGAGACGATACTCACAATTAGCTGCTCGAGTTGAACAAAAATACGGTATCGCAAGGACTTTGTCATTTGACGTTGTTGTCGCTCGTTAATGCACTCATTGTCAAGCCCTGGCGAGTATCGTGGTGGCGGACGGTTATCACGACTTTCGTACAGCTTTTGTCGCATGGTATGGAACGTGCTCTAGCCGCGAATATACCTCGACCCTATCTCATTGTCAGCGAATCATTTGAACAATACAAAGAACTTTGAAGGCAACACCGAAAGTATTCGTAATGGACGCCTGTCCGGCGACCTCCAATAATTAAACAATTATCGTGTCTTCCCCTCATTTATTACACCACTCTCCCTTCGCGGAGGCGGTGAACGTGGGGGCCAGACATTATGTAAAACCGCCTAGATAGGTAGAACGGAGATAATCATAGCGTGGTAATTATTCACTTGGCGGCTGTCAATCCTCGGCCAGCCGATCCCTTCGACGTGTACCGCGATCTTGACATTCCTGCAATTGGCCTCCATGGAGCCAGCTTCTTCGAGCATTTATCTATCGCTTCGATAGAGAAAAAACGTAATAAATTCCCGGGACATAGCGATTTGATATGTTGATCAGCGTCGAATACTGTAAACGTAGAACCATCGCAGAAATTGGCATCGCAAGAAACCTGTCGCGGAATATTCGTTATGCATCTCCATCGCGTACAAGGCTAGCGTAAATGAGGCGCATGTCTGCGCGCTGCAGCAATCGGTGTATGGTAGAGTCCGTGGGAAGGTTTAACAACGATTATTGGAAGAAGTGCACCTCGACCTGCTTTCTTCGATTCGTGTTTTTTCCGTCCTTTCGTTCGAGAACATCGTTTCACTGTCCAAAAAAAGAAAATCACGTTGAAGCCGACGTACAATATGTACGCTGGACTGGATATAACGACTATACTTGTGCGCACAGTTTGTTCGATAATGAGGCTCGGGCCCTGTTCTCGCGTAGATGATTAAATTGTATTACTCGCATCATTGTATACTTTTAATATCCGCCAAAGTATCGCGCGTCCTGTCTACGAATGAACTTCCTCGTTATTCGGTGCTGAACTGTCACGAAAGTGAATTTATCGGGGGGAGGGGGGAAGACGTGTCCGAGCAGATAGAAGAAGTTCGACACAAGGGCGGAAGGAAAGTTTCTCAGGGTGCTTTTGGTTCGAAAACGTGCAGCGTATAGCGGAGAACTTTTCATAGTGCGAAACTTTCCTGATCCTCCAGCCGTTTACTTATTGTGATTCTGAATGCTGCCATTAACTTTATTACCGCTATTCCCCATTCGCGAACGAGACAGCTATGCGTAGGTGACGAAGCTGTGCCGCCGAATGTGCCGCGCCTTTGCGAAGCTTTATTACGCCAGACACATCTGCGCCATGCACACCGAGCTAATCTGCTTTGGCATCGCGATCGCTCATATCAATGCGTGCGATTACAAGTATCGCGCGCCACCCACTCGCGATTGTCGTCCAATTATTACCTAAGTTAAAATTTAACTGGATACCGTCCGCTCTCGTTAGTACGGTCAATGCGAAAACAAGCGTTTCTTTAAGCTGCCGGATGTCTCGCGTTTTCACCTACGTTCATTGTTCCGCGAAAATGACTCCTCTGCACTGGATGGAGCACCGAAGAGACCGAAGTTGATCGCGTGCCTCGGAATTGCCCCCATTATTTCCTGGATACGTTGTCAAACTTCGCTAACTTTCGTCGCGATTACAATATTTGCGTTGGACAGTTGAAGCGCAGCACAGAGCCATGCATCCGGACGGTCGAACGTCGAACAACGGTTCATTGTGAGTCTTCTTCCGTTAAAAAGCGAAATGCATTTTGCTCGCGACACAGGGTGCGAACGTTTCGTAGAATGTACAGAGAGAGCAAAGAGAGCTGGGGAGGGCTAGTGCGCGTGTACGCGTCGCGGCAGGAACAAAGTACTTCCCGCCGAGGAAGTTTAATTATTATAAAATCGCGTGTAGTGTCGCCGGTAATCGCGACTGGACGGCCGTCCGCGAGTTACTCGACAATCCCACGCGCGTTTCCCTCATGGATGTTGCTGAAACATGAGAATTCCGGGGAAGAATTTACGCGTTATCGGTGACTTTTGCGGCGCGCGGCGCGCGGCGTATACTCGCGCGCTGTCGGAGTAGACGTCGAGTTGCTATCACTGCGTTCATGCGGACGCCGCTTCGATATCGAGGCGCGAAATACTTTGCACCGTGTTGTGACAGCTGCTTGGAAAGCAGGTAAATGCGGCGAACGGATGAACGCACGCGACGATCGACGACTCTCTGATCGTTGAGACCGAAAATCCTGCTTGTCGGGGCGATTCTGCCGAGCCTTTGTTACCCTAATAAATTGGTGACTTTACGTGAGCGTTCGATTTATTTTCTAGACCGTGGATGCAGCCGGGTATCGGAGGTGGATGTGGTGCGGCCCACACAGGTGGGACAGGTGACGACGAGGCTCCGAAAGACCCCGGTGTTCGGATCACTCATCAATCTTACACCGAGAAAGACTACGAAGGTACCGAAGATTGTTGCGCTTGTTTCTCGCCTGTTTTCTTTCGCGCGTACTTGCAATTTAATCGGTCCAATGGTGCCTATTCGCGCGTACATAGGTCAATCAGATACACGGATCCGGCTTCGGTGTTTGCTCACAGAACGCGGTGCCGGTGCTTCGAAAATCATTATTTCGTTCAGCAACGTGGCGATCATCGTCTACGTTGAATCGGATTCGAGGTCACCTGTCCCGGTGCGATCTTGAACCGACGGCATTCCACGGACTACAGGATCGATTCGGATTAGTTGTCGCACTCGTAGAAATTTCTCGCGTCCTAGTGTTCGAAAGGGGCGACGGATCGGCGGTTAAGGGAAAGATCGCGGTAGCTTGTCTCCCTCTCTGACGTGTGCCCGACGAGATTTTTATTATCGGTAATCGTAGGAACTTGTGGAACGTCGATTCGAGAGACGCTGACGCGAGCCCTCTTTCATCTGTTTCCAGGTCACAGAGCGCACACGGTGTACGTGGGCGTGCATCTGCCAGCCGAAAGGAGACATCGCCGTCACCACAAGCACCATCATTCCCAACGACAAACGTATAATGGCGATAAGGAAAATGCCGACCACGAGAGGCCCAGTAAGTTTGTCATCTATATTTCTCCGTTCCCCTCGACGTATACTCCCGTTCTATCCTCCTGCCACGAGTCCTAGCTCCCGACTGTTCCGGACCGTCTATACTTGCTTATCAGTTCCCGCGTCCTCGCGAAGGGGCTGCACCCTTCCTCTCCTTTCCCGCGCCGAACATTCCCCCATCCCACTGGACGATCCATAATATTTCACCACGAAAGATCCACGCTCTGCGTTTCGGTTGAACGATCGATGGTTAGCAACGTAGACGCGGCGGATAGATGAAATCTAATCTCGCGTCCACGCGATTTCTAATTTTCCGCTTGTTTCCCTTTCGACGGAGAACGAACGCCCCTCGTCCCGTAATCGATAAACCTCGTGAACAAAAACGAGAGACAAATGTCTCTTCGCTAGATCGCGTATTTTTGAGGGAAAAGTAGTCGGGGCTGCTACTCCGAACTCTGTTAAACGCTCTTGCCATGGCTTGGAAAAGATCTATCCCAAGTGGTGGAAGAAAGGCTCTCGAAGTTGAGATTCGAAGCGGCGGAATTTCCAACAAGTTTCAGCTCGCTCGATTTCAACTAACAGAGCATGCGAACACAGACGTCTCGACGAGCCGCCTCGTCCGTAAGGATCTCGAAGCGTCGGGGAAACATTTTCGCACGGTTTTGGACGTATCTTTTCCGAGTTAAAGAATGAAAATCTGGACTTTGCGGCGAATGGAAGGGTTTTCCAGCAACCAGCTCGCCCGCTCAAAGAGGCCGTAACACTTTGAAAATCATTCTGACGGTTATTTCGCTCCCATTTAGCAGCGTCCTGTCGCCCAAGTAGCTCCCGCAAAACGCGTTTGCAAATGCTCCATGGTATGTTGCACTTTGCGGCATTATTGAACGATATGTGGCAACCAGCCAACCACTTGTCACGGCTTCTCCGGCTATTCACCCTACTTCTGACACACTGGGTATAAGAGGGTGACCGATATTGAGAATCTCGCGAAGGGTTACCGGCCCTTTCCCCGCACGATGACATACAGACTACCCCTGTACTACCCCTTACGAGCAGGTGACAACGAACGTTGCAAGTAGATTGTGGCGAAATATCGGATACTAACTGAAAAGAATGAATTTCTCGCACTCTAAGCGTAGGAGCTTGCCACCACCCCTCGAGCATGCGAATACGTGTTACAAAGTTCGTACAATTTCTGTCATCTGCAAACCGAAAACTGGTATCGAGCCGACCGTTCGATGCAGGCTCGGCAATTAGCACAACAGAACTGTGCGGTTTCGTCTACTCTTTCGTACGAACCACTATTATAAGCGCTGTCTACAATCGATATATTTAATTTTTCCCGAGGCAGACTATTTAAATCGCAAGCTTCCGATCGGACGTTAGATAACTAGCGACAGATAACTTTTGATTAATTCGGGAAGGCAATTTCGCCTTCTGGATATTCTGAAAGCCTTGCTGCCGAGCCACGGCAAACTATTAACCGCTCTAAGAATAATTAGAAGAGTCGGATTTGCACCGGGAAATAGAGTGGATGTTTGTTGTCTCGTTGACGTTTCAGGACAATTGCTGATGACTCGAAGGAGTCGACTGTCTAGCATCTGCGATCTGGACGGCGAGATGATACGTAAGCTGAACCACGTACCAAAGTTTTCTGTATTTACGAACACTTTTACAAAAGAGACCATTCGTACGTGGAAGTTCTCTCTTTCGAAAAACTCGTATACAATCGTTTAGGCGCCAAGCGGAGGAAGCTGCCACTGTACATACGCAGTATAGGAGCGATACAACCGAATTACATAGATGGAATTTTTCAAGGCTCCAGCAATCGCTCGGGCAATTTGGCCAGAGAGTAATTATGTGTGATTAGATTTGTACCTCGAGTTGTAACGAGATCGTGCCCGAGGAAGATTAATACTTATCGAGCGAAATCGGCCGGTGCGCAACTACGCAACTCCCGTCTCGTTACATCGTTTATCGCTGTTACATAAAGAGCAATGCATTCGTTAGCGTGATGCGGCTGCGTCGATGCGAACTATCCCTGTGTCGTAGCTTTGCCGCGTTCCTGACATTGCAAATTATCAGCCTTTCTAGCCATACGAATGGTCTCGGCAAATATCTTTCGATACACGCGACACCATGAATCATGCATCACTTTACAGCAGCTTGCGTTTATCGGAAGAAACAAGAAAACGCACGTCTCTGTTCGCTGTGCCTTTCCGTTTTCGGTCACTTTCTTAGGTGGATGCATGCGTCATCGATCATTCCGCATGCAAAATTTGCGCTGGTCATTATGCACCACTGATAGATACTACGTTTCACCAAAACAATGCTCCGCTCTGGAAGTGGTTCTCCTATCAACGTGTTTTCCATCAACGACACTTCGTTTTTCGTTCCTGTTCTATCCTTTCTTGCTGTATGCTCGATACGATCCGCACATTTTACATCGGCGACAGTCCAGAATCATTCGAGGGTCACGGGCGGGGAACATCGAGGTCGAACTATTTCCAATTCAGGTCGTGCGACTGTCATCGAAGTCGTGCTTCCGAGACGATCGGGGATGTTCAAAAATACATTTCATCCAATACGAATTTCGGCTCGATCGTTATGATAGTAGTATTTCAGTAACAAAGTACTCGATGTCTCGTGTTTTACAAGACTTGTCTACTATCTCTTTCTATCTTTCTCTTTATATATGTATGTACATCTTTAAACGTTCTTATGCAATTTCGCGGTGCGACGAAGCACTTTTGTTTCACGAAGCAACATCTGAAATTACAGTTACACCACCAGCCCAGAGGGTGCAGTTTATCCTGGGCGAGGAAGTCGGCGACGATGCACACGAGTCCCATCCACTTTTCTCCGAGATGGAGGAACTCGTTAAGGACGGTGACGAGATGGAATGGAAGGAAACAGCCAGGTATTCCTGCCTTATATTTCTCGAGGAGCGGCAGAACTTTTTTTCCCTCGCGCCAGGACGAACACATGCTCTCGACATTTTTTAGGTGGATCAAGTTCGAAGAAGACGTCGAGGAAGGTGGAAATAGGTGGAGCAAACCGCATGTAGCGACCCTTTCGTTGCACTCCCTATTCGAACTGAGAAGCTTGCTGCTGAATGGAACCGTGATGTTGGACATGGAGGCGGTGAGCCTAGAACAAATCGCGGATTTGGTTCTCGATAGTATGATTAGCAAGGGCACGTTGCCGATCGAATCGAAAGAAAAGGTACGCAAGACGGATCGTAGGTAATCAATGTGTAATGCACGAAAGGCATAAATGTGAATTCTACTGAAAAAGATATCCGGAGCATAGGTCAGAGAAGCACTCTTGGTGAGACATCGTCATCAACACGAGAGACGCAAAGATACCAACATGTCCAGGCTGCCCATTATCAGATCGTTAGCCGAGATAGGCCGAAATCATTCGTCTTCGAAGAGTAAGTTTACAATTTATTCTAGACCCATTAACGTTTGATTAAGTAATTCGATTTTAGGGAAGAAGGGAAAAAAGAAAAAGGTTTTAAGACGAAGAAAATCTTGTCCCTTCGTTTCACGACGTGCCCCCATTTTCTTCTGTTCAAGCGAAGCGTACAATTTATAGCCCCACATGATTAAGTAGTTTCAGTTAATCGTATACTTGTTACTCATTCCTTTTAATTTGTCAATGCACCGGAGTATAACGAAAAGGGTGGTACGCGACCCAAAGGCCAGAAGTATCCGGAAATATTATACACCTTTATGAGTTAGCACACACACTAAACGCCTGCGAAATGCTCAACATTTTCAGATTACGACTGTACATGTGGTTTGCATGAGTTGTTGACGTCAGATTTGCAGGAGCGCCGCGACGCTGGAGACGCGTACGCGCCCTCCGTCGCTCGTAGCAGCAGTTGTCCGAATTCGAACACGGCTTTGCTGTCGAAAGAAGCGAAAGATCTGAAAGGGCCATACCTACTGGTTCCAGGTACAACATATAGGCCAGACTGCTAAGCAGCCTCGTTTGCCTTGGGTTACGGTGCTTTCGCTGCTTTCTAATACTTCCCATTTGTACTTTTACCTACTAAACACCCAAGCGTATTTGACCCTACCAAGCAACCTCGATCGTTACCATAGGAAATTGTACGAAAATGCACTTCGGAATCGATTGGTCGCGTCCCAGAATTCGCTGCGACGATATAGGGCCACAGTTATGCGGATATAAACGATTACTCAGGCTGCCATTCAGTAGGCATATACGTATTGACGCTTGTTTCTTATTTTTCTGTCAGACGAATTCGGCATTCCTCATGTGGTCGGATTCACAACATGGTTCACAATGTGTCAACTAAAAGGTTAGACAGTCAGGTGCTTATTGCTCTTATCAATTTTAATCGATTACACACACTCGTGTTTCTCACCCTCCACATATGTACTTCGTACACGTGTCTCTACTTTGCTGTTCTTTATCTACTTTCTTCGTTTTCTTGTACATATTATAATCCACAACCGGGTGATATCTTTCCGACATTTATTTCTGTATGGATTACCTCGATTCCTCTCTTCGTTACGTTTTTCTCTGAGAATCTCTCGGTGTTTACAGTAGTTGAAAACTGCACAGAATCGACTCATTCACGCCGGGACCCGTAAGAGTGAATACAGTACGTCCGCGTCTGGCGAGTGTCGGCCGTTACTACTTCGACGTGTCGCGGTACCGATACGAAATATAAGAACCTAAGCGATTCGTAGGAAGTCCGGAATATCCGCAGGGCAATCATCACGAAACTAGTCTAAAGGCATGATCTTAAGCTCTCACTGTACAATATGCATGCGATTCAATGTACACTTTGTCTACTCGGTACCATACTTTGTACACTACTGTGCTACCAACTGTTACACTTTTCGTCGACTAACATCTGTCTTTTCAGCGTTTCATCTAATTTTCCTTTCCACCCGGTGATATGAATAATGTTGACAAATTTTCTGAACAGTACGCGATATCGCGAGAGGGTTGTCGCTTCGTGCAAATCTCGAAGCACAACCGCTCGCGTTGCGTATCAACGGAGCTGGTCTTCCTTCCTCTTTGAACCCTTCCTTTGTAAATAAAGAACGAACCTGGTGTGTGTTTCATGGTCATGTTTAGTGGAGGAATCGAATTCCGCCCCGGCGATCGCTGGCGCAGCGAGTCACGGCAACGGAGCAGCGCTGAATCCCGGTGGCCGTTTCCTTGCCATACCCGGTAACCCCGCCAAACTGCTTTACTCTGCTTGCTTATTTCTTGCTCTCTCACACTCCAGAGAACCCTTTCGTCGCCGTAGATTTGCGTAGCATTTCGCAGTAACTGTGCTCCCATGTACACGAATGCTCGAAGGTTTCGGAGAACAATTGAAGGGTCTTCTTGTCGGGTGTGAAAGTCTGAACGACGAGAGTGTCGCGAGTTGCTCGAATCTTGTTTCTTAAATAGCTAGAGTAACGCGGGAAGACAAAAACTATTCTGTCTCCGAATACTGCGGCTGTGCAGAGTCAATCTACTGGAAAAGCTTGGCGAGCTAGTCACCGTTCGGTAGGGTAGAACGGCATGCTCGTGACATTTGGTAGAAACTTTATGCAAACTTTCGAATCGGAAATTAATTTTCACGCCAAGGTGGAAAAAAGGTAAATCCACGCGCGCCGTGGTCAGTGTCGCGTGTAAGCGGATAGGGTTATAAGACTTCCTCGTGGTTTCGCGGAATACCTGTTATCGGATTCTTGCAACTCGGAAACGCTTTCGGCACGCGAATGTGGGTCGCATCTATCCAACTTTGAATGATCCTGGATAGATGTGGCAATCGAGAGGAAACAGAAAAACACGTAAAACCCCTCGATTACGATGCCCACGCAGCTTGCGGTTTCAATTTTCCATGGAAAGATGCAGTAGGCGGTAAGCTAGATCTCTTTCAGGCCAAGAACCAGGCAACAACGGAATGGATCGAAGTCCAAGCAGCGTGTCAATTAGCAGAAACCACAGTTCGTCCGCTCTAGAAAACGGGGACTCGAATCATAGGGTTCGTAGCTTTAACGTTTTACGAGGTTTTCTCCCAAATGTATGTGCACATCATCATCGTCGAATGTTCTTCTGCGATCACTTTATCAGGGCAACACTCACTTCATGCGGAAGATACCAGCGGGAGCCGAAGCGAGCAACATTCTCGTAGGAGAAGTCGACTTTTTAGATAAAACCTTGTCGGCCTTTATACGATTAAGCCAGGCAGGGATAATGGGCGATTTAACGGAAGTTCCTGTGCCAACGAGATTTATATTTGTCCTGCTCGGTCCTAGGGTAAGATCATTGTCCTTTATCATCCCCTATCTTTCGATTCATTTCTGCAAGCTCTGTTTCGAAGAATGTTCTTTTTCCTTCCACGGTAGGGAGGGATTTCTGGTTTCCACGAGATAGGCCGTGCCATGGCCACTCTGATGTCCGATGAGGTCTTCCACGACGTGGCTTATAAAGCCAAGAACAGAAATCACTTGCTCGCCGGCATCGACGAATTCCTGGACGCGGTTACTGTTCTACCGCCGGGGGAATGGGATCCTGCCATTAGAATAGAACCACCGGCCGCCATACCTTCGCAGGTAGAACACGCGAAAGACATCCTCCAATCTGATAAGTAATTATCGTTCTAAAACCTCTGGATCGATCGGTTCACCTAGGACGTGAGGAAGCGACCGAAAGAGGAAAAACCGAAGGAAGATTTGGACGAGGAAGCGGACGAGCAGAAGCTGAGGGAAGAGTCTGGACTCTCGAGGACAGGGAAACTTTTCGGTGGTTTAGTGAACGATATAAAGAGGAAAGCGCCGTTTTACTGGTCCGACTTTAAGGATGCTCTGGCTATTCAATGCGTAGCTTCCTTTATTTTCTTGTATTTTGCCTGCCTCTCGCCTATAATCACGTTCGGTGGTTTACTGGGCGAGGCTACAGGAAAACATATGGCCGCTATGGAGTCCCTGGTTTCCGGCTTCGTTTGTGGAATTGGATACGGATTTTTCTCTGGGCAACCGTTGACTATTCTCGGTTCGACAGGTCCGGTTTTGGTCTTCGAGACGATAGTTTATGAATTTTGCAAGTAAGTGGACCGCCACGGGCGAACAGCAGTGTTCAAGTATTTATTCGCGAGATAAAACTGTATCCTTGTTCCCGTAGAAAATCCGGCTGGAACTACATGTCTTTCCGTTTCTGGATCGGCTCGTGGATAACTCTGATTCTGGTGATTCTTGTCGCGATCGATGCTAGTGCCCTGGTGTGCTACATAACACGGTTCACAGAGGAAAACTTCGCCACCTTGATCGCTTTTATCTTCATCTACAAGGTGCGGGGTAGAGAAAGCAACACGTCGAATACCCTTCGAAAAGGGTCGATTATGGTTGCCCTTCTTCGTGCATTTCAATTATGTAACCGTACACTGCTGGAGGGAGGCAGGTTAATTGGATGGGGTAGTAACTACGTGTGCTTCGTGAATCGCTCAATCAGCGAAATCGGTCGAATTTGGGTCACGAATCGCGGTGTACGCGACTTATCGAACCGTTCCACTCGGGCTTCAACTGGCCTCGAGTTCGGCGAGCCGAAACTTGCCTCGATCTTGACGAGAAAGTGGCCGCGAAGCGAATCCCCTTAAGCTTTCGTTCAATTCATCAGTTTTTAATCGAGAATACTTGGAGAGGGTGCAAGCAAGTACATATTTTCTTGTTACAGGCGATTGAAAATGTGTTATCCATCGGCAAGAAGTATCCTCTTAACACTCACGCGAACGACCAGCTCGATTATGAGTGCTGGTGCAAACCCCCGAACGGCAGCCTGCCATCTAGCTATGACACCATCAATTGGACGGCGTTGGATCAAAAAGCTTGTCAGGTTAATACAGCGAGAATGTCAAACAAGTGCTTGTTAGCTAAAATCACATGCTGCAATGGCCCTTTAATCTTGCGACGAATCGTGCTGGAATCGTTAGCACGGTATCATTCCATTGATAAGAACGGCGTCAATTTTCTTCCAGGGCTACAATGGTACGCTAGTGGGCGATGACTGCAACCTTCCCCAATATATACCCGATGTGTTCCTCATGTCAATTATACTCTTCATGGGCACATTCTTGTTATCCATCGAGTTGAAAGATTTCAAAAACGCTCTCTTCTTCCCATCAAAGGTACGGTATGCGTTACAAAAATGCAGTAGAAAAGTTACAATTGTCGTGTGGGCGAAATAGGTGAGGCAAGTCGTCAGCGACTTTGCGGTAATCATCGCGATCTTCTCGATGAGTGCTCTCGATCATATCGTAAACATTCCGACGCCGAAACTCGAGGTACCGGTGCAGTTCAAACCAACTCTGAGCGATCGAGGATGGATGATCTGGCCTTTCCAAAATAATCCATGGTGGAGTGCCATCGTGGCGTGTCTACCAGCCCTCTTGGGCACCATATTGATCTTTATGGATCAACAAATTACAGCCGTGATAGTGAACAGGAAGGAGAATAAGTTAAAGGCGAGTGTTCCTCTCCCTTTCTTCCTCTCCCGTAGCTCCTTGAATTGTGTCGATAAAATCCGTATATTGCTCGACTTTAGAAAGGGTGCGGCTATCATTTGGACCTGTTCGTTCTGGCGATCCTGATAGAGATTTGCTCGGTGATGGGATTGCCTTGGTTCGTCGCGGCAACGGTGCTCTCGATTAATCACGTGAACTCATTGAAACTGGAATCAGAATGCGCCGCACCTGGCGAGAAGCCACAATTTTTAGGAGTTCGCGAACAAAGAGTCACGCATATTTTGATCTTTCTGATGATCGGTTGTTCGGTTCTGCTCACGCCAATGTTGAAGCACATACCGATGCCCGTACTGTTTGGCGTCTTTCTCTACATGGGCGTCGCTTCGTTGAAGGGACTACAATTTTTCGACAGGATTTTAATCATGCTCATGCCTGTCAAGTACCAACCCGATTACATGTTCCTCCGGCAGGTAGGCAAATTGAATACCAACTCCTCGTTGTTTATTCGACGCTGATCTTGTCGCTACACGATCCAATTTTTCTTTCAGGTACCATTGAAACGCGTACACTTATTTACAACGATGCAACTGACTTGTTTGGCCTGCTTGTGGATCATTAAATCATTCAGCAGCACGTCCATTCTGTTCCCCCTGATGGTAGGTCGCCTAAAAAATGAATCGACGAGTTAGACCAGCTCGCTTAACCGATTGCACTTTCCTACAGTTGGTGGTAATGATCGGAATACGAAAATCTTTGGACCTGATATTCACTCAGCGCGAACTGAAAATTCTGGACGACGTAATGCCCGAGCCGAGCAAAAAGCACGCCGACGATCTTCGGCAACTGGAGAACGGCGAGGTTAGCACCGTGAGACGAATACTAAATATCATCATTGGTCGTAAATAACACGCAGCAAGTGATCGCGCGGCGAACATTTGCCCCGTGGTCACAGTAACTATCTGCGACCAGTCCGTCTTTTGCCAGAAGCGTGACGAGCAACGCGATATCTTACCGGTTGATCGCACGAACGCGGCCTAAATTTTTTAACTGCGGCCGATCTGCCGATCAATCCTTTGCCTCGTTGGCCTTGATCAACTTTCTTATTAATCGATGCAATAAAAGATCACCAGGAAATATTGTTAAGGTGACGAGAATGACTCGTGTGAAAATTGGTAATGAATAAAGACGTACACATTCGGTGGGTATGTAAAGCTCACTATAAGAGACAAAATTCACACGCGGTCGAAAGAAAACGAATTCCCTCGTCTTTCGTAATCAAGTGTGCCAAACATAGTTGGAATAAGACGAGATGCATGGTCCGACCAGTATTAATTAAGTGTAATTATACTGTTATACAAGTAACAGCGTCATCGACGATTGTCTCGATGATTTGCATAGGTAAATTTGTTGCTGTAGTGAAATTAAATCGGCAGAAGGTAATAATATTTATCGGAGGCATTTGTACCGTAGAAAATTTCGTACAATATTAATAATAGCGGTGCTACCTTCTACCGATATAAAAAGATCCTATTGAAACGCGGTCGATCCATTGTTTTTAATAAATCTACCGTGCGCCATTATCGTTTCGCTACGATTCGCGCAAAACTATGACAACGCAAATGTTTCGTCTACCATTTGATACACATGTATCTGTTCGACGTATCGTTGAACACAGATTGCCTACCTTGACATATGAAAATACATTATTGTTTAATAACACACACAAATATCTCTATAATCCCAACTCTTCCTTGCCTACCATTTACCAACACGTTCGAAATACTACACAGGCGAAACACACTTTTTCCGCATGCCATGTCCGAAGTCCTTGACACGTGAGAACATCGGGCTACACTCCCGACCTATAGATGGATCGGCGAACATGCAGCACCGAACACGATTCTTTTCTCACGACCCGCGATGAGTCGACTGCATTTATAGCAAACGCAATTCAAAGTACTAAATCTTCTTTAATTAGGATGCACGACAAATTGTTGTATCTTAAATACACAGTTGCGGAGTAACGGAGGATATTCAGGGGGGGAGAGGGAGGGAGAGAAAAAGTGCCAGAGATATACAGGTACCACTGGTCGTCGAATCCTGCGGCTGTCATCGGTACGTGACCATAAGTGCACGTGCATAGTTCTTCAGCATCGAGTATAATGTTAATACTTTTGTCTACATTCCCTGCTGAAAATCACATCCTCGTTACGCTCAACCTCGGATGTCGTGCACCGCGATAGAAAAATTGATTTGCGATCGTGGTAACGATTTTGATCGTCGTTCCAGCGGCTCGCTCCAGCCACATTGTGATTTCAGTGTAGCGAGAAAAATAGAACTAATCGTCTGTAGGCAAGTCACAAGTGCAACTTTTCCACGCGACATCCGCTCGCTCTCAGCCAAATGCGACTTCCATTTTTCTCGTCGTCCAGCTCGATCGATGCTAATCGAAATATCGCTTTGTTTTACACCTAAATCCATAATCGAAGTCTATGGAACACGGTAGTGGTGAGACTTTTTTGCTGAGCCCGATGCATGGCTTGACTTATATTTTTCAATATAGACAATGAACCAGCATAAAGCTAAATTTGTCGTTTGCCCCCCAGGAACAGAACGAGTCCATGGGATACGGGCCATCGGCAAACATACAAATCTCATTGGCGAATGGCAATATTATGAAGATCCCAATGGCGAGTATCAATATTAGCGAGGAGGTGAATAAAACGGGGATATGGCAACAGGTGAACGAGGGCAACGAAAAAGCTAAGCAAGCCAAATCAACCAAGTACGTATAATGTACTGACTAGTAATAGAGTAATACCATCGGCAACATTGACCAGTAGTTCTGAATTCAGTGCGGGAAAGCAAAAGAAACACTGGAAGAAGGAAAATTCATTGATGACCGACGAGACCACAAGGTTGACTACGATGACCGAGGAGGACGAAGATGACAGTGGGATCTCTATCAAGGTGACAAACGTAAATGACTCTCAATTCTAACCACCACCATCACCAAATTGATATATTACATGGCAAGTTACACAGCAAGAGCACCAATACACCGGCATGCAACATTAACCCCCCCCCCCGTACGTTACTGTGAGTAAGAGTATAAAAGGGGGCTGCATGGAACCCTTTATCGACGACGACTCTAGTCATCATTCATTGCACGGCACAATTGTATTCTCGTCGTTTCGTTTAAGTTGCAGCAGACAATGTTCACCGATGCATAAGAAATAGAAGCGGCAATAAATATTTAAACGGGACACAATTTGCTTCGTGCATATGCAAATATACGTATGATAATCAGATCGAAAAGAAAATCGCCATTCTCGTATATTTCGTATTGTGTATACTCAAATGGACGGCTTTACGTGTCGTGTCTACTCGTGGGATTGCCAAGCGATATGATCTACTGCGATAACACAATGTACGCGTGACACAGTTTCGAAAGCTGTGGAGAACGATGCACTTCAATTGCCGGAACAAATTTTTGCATTCACGGTCATTTCTGGTTCGGTGTAATCGATGCTTCGCTATTAAATTTTCCAAGATTCTTATGCACATACATACGTAGATGAGTTCCTTAGGGCCGATTGCCTCACCCTTCGTTCGTCCCGCGAAATTATGCGGAATGTTTGATTTGATCGTTTCAGGTAGACTTGATACGGTCGAAGGAAAGCATCAGCCCTTTAACGATTAATGGCACTACTTCGGCTGAGACCTCCGTTTAACGGAAACGACGCTTCATCAGGAACGAACGTTCGCGAACTTCTGCGAACGATCAACTAATCGTTCGATTGATTCGAATGTGTATTCGGTTTTCCTTTGCGCCAAACTAATCGGCGCAGAGCACACTTTAGTTTCCGGTCCACGTGTTATCGGCCAGCCAAATTAAACTCATTATCAGTATCAGCCATTGTGGTGAGTCATCGAATGGTAATCGTTACATGGACAATAAGCGAGTAGAAGCATATAGAGTACTTTGACATTGTATGAAAACGAAACCGATCATTTTTGGCTTTATTTTACCGCAGAGAAAGTTGCACGCGAAAATGTCTTATCGAAATGACACGAATCGTTGGTTCGTAAAAAATAAACGCACACCACTGAAATTTCAGATGGAGCTATTCTACGTTTATAAGATTCGATACGAATAAACTGAACGCGTAAATGTATGGTCGTTTCATCTCGTATCTAGTTCTATCAGTGTGCAGCAATGTCTACTCGTAATGTAGCGTGAAAATGGATAAAATAGTTGGTGCCCGTAAGAAATACGCCAAACAAAACCCCTTTCGTATAACGACGTATCCTTCGAGGGACATCTCGCAGAGGAATCAGGTCGATGCGCGTCGTCGAACATAGAAAACGTAGAGAAAACGACGAAAGGGTTGCCGATACTACCTAGCATCACCTGTCATCCTAGCTATTTTTCTCCAGGTCGATTGGTTTTTTTATTGAGATCGTTGAAAAGTATTTACCGAATGTTTTCGATTCGTCGAATATCGGCCAATGCTGACAATATATTAATTGTACGGTAAATGTACAGCATCTTTTTTACCTTCAGAGCAGTGCAATTCTATTGTTTAATACAAAAACCGCAGGCGGAGAGTCTGGTAAGGAAGTGAGGAAGGGTTTTTCACGTTTTTTATCGAAATTTTAGCACGACTGAATTTTCACGCGTAACACCGTCCCTTGGAGGATATCCTGTTTCTTCGAAGAAAGGAAGCGAGCAATCATTAGATTCTTATCGTACTGCAGTCTTTCAGATAACGAGTAAAACGATCGCGATCCTTAAAAATTTAGATGAAGGTTTCGCAGATTGATTTACGAATCAACTGTTATTTTACTTTTCCGCCGAGTTCCGACGCAGACTATCGGCAACGACACGATTGGCGCGAGAAGATTAAAAGAGAATATTTGATACGATATTTTTCAAACGACACGTTACCTAATTAATACACGATACACCAGGCCGGCTGAAAATAGTATTTCATAAAGTGAGTTGTGTAGTAGAATAATGAAAAGGAGAGGCGAGGGACGTTAAGAATCCACGTACCGTACGACATGTATTTGAACACTTCTCTATCGATAGACGTATATGTAGATACAGCAAAGTACGAAACGTGGCAATCATTTGTGTTAACTGTTACATGTGTTTGTACATATTTAGGAAAGAAAATTATTCGCAGTACCATACGTGCTCGCAATGGGGAAATAATGATCGATTCGAACGGCATGCGAGCTTGTCCTCATTCTAGAAAACTTTGCCTTGCTACGTTGAATGGCTAAGAAATAAACTTGTTGTGCGTTTAATCTTTAATCATCGTGAGAGAATTAACTGGTTGTGATTAACTAGGGGAATCGAACATTTACGAACGATGTACATATATACTTCGATAGAAGAGTAATTGTGCTAAAACATCACTTCATGTGCATGAAATAACTGCTTAGGGCAGCAAACGTTAAGACATTAAGATGAAACAACGCAGAAATTGCGTGCGATGTGACATTCCCGTAGAGAGTATATTTTGAATTTGCATATTCCCCGAAAAATCCCGAACATGTTTGCTGCAACTTTTTACAAAGATATCACCAAGAGTGTATTTGTATGTATCAATTAGCCGACCTAGCTTTGTATCCAAGATATTTGTAATGAAGCAAAATAGTCTACGAATATGAAAATATCGATCGATGCAGAGAGCGTGTCTATCGATTTACTTCAGATACCGGTGTCACAGTAAAACATGTTTTGTTACGACGAGGAATCGAGCCAATGTATACACATGTTCATGTTCTTATTCGCAATATCGCATTGTGCATCGTTTACTTTTCATCGGAAATAAAAATCTGCGTAACGAATAACATCCATAGCAATTGACTACTATCACGTGTACAAAGAATGTACAAGTCTTTAGATGCTTTCGAGACCATAACTATACATATGTGCACATTCGAACAAGCATGGAGACTCAATGCGAGTGACAAAGTGTATAATCAACCGCAATCATATAATTCGCTGCCGTGTATGCAATCGATGTATTAGTCCTCTTTAACAGAATTGCCTATAAATCCTGGTTAAAAAATGAAAACAAACGGAGTAAAGCATTGATTATCAATAGAATCCAATTCTGTTGATGTGTTATACATACTTCCATATCACGCGCCATCGCAATGCTCGTATATGTTATTTAGTTACGAGTACTGTTAAATAAATGGATAAACGTATCCTTACCGTATACATTCCCTAAGCATTTTCTCTTCTTAGTTGTTTTCGAGGCCAGGAAAGAACATACAAAATGAGGGTGGTATCGATTTACGATGACTATTGCGTGCAGTTGCATAGATCAATTTGTGGGACCGAAGTTCCCATTTGAAATTGTATAAGAATCACCATGTACGTAGTCACTGTACTGATCACCTAATAATGAGAAGGAAATATCAAAGGAGCATCGATCGATTGATATGATAAAAAACGGAACCAATTAACTACGGCTTTTCCTCACCGATTGAAAAAGTGTATTGTCTAATGCAAAGTATCCGTTAGCAGTAAACTTCATATTTCGGTGTAGCAACTGAAGTGAAAATTGTTTGAGCTAGAAAAATGATTGCATTAGGTAGGGTACGAGAACGTTAAAACAATCGGACACATTTTTAATTGTCACTTACCTCTGCTCTTGCTTTTTGATCGATCGTTTGATTCAATAACACGTGCACGATATTACCGGTCTTTTCGATCTGCAAAGAGAGCGTAGTAAAGTCATCGTGTCGTAAGTTTCTTCTCTCTGTAAATTTGAAGTTCGTACCTCCCTTGTGATCTTGGTGATCTTAGTTGTCAATAAACCGAGGGGATACAGAAGGAAAATAATCCAGAGCAAGGTATTTACTAAGATCACGATATCCAAAGATACATTGTCGACCATGATTGGTTTGAAAAGGTAAAAAGTGTTGTACAAAAGTATAAAGAAAATATAGGAGGTTCCGATAAGTACCGGGACAGAATAAAATTGTGACATTTCATTAGTAATATCGCAAAGGTGATCGTGTAGGTTTCGAATTTGAACAAGAAACTGAGTGGATGAGCAAGTAATGAATACGCGGCGAGATTGTATCAAAGTGTCGGTGCATGTGTCAGCTGACCAATTTCTGCAAAGATTTTGAGTAAAGGTATTTATGTTTACAAAAATTGCGTCCGCCAAGGTAAGCACCGAAAAATATTGAATGAAAAGCAAACCGACAAACATGGCCGGCACGGCATGTGCCAGCCATGAAATAGGATTTGGATGAAAAGACATGTAGTCGGTGACCAAAAGAGCAATGCACAAATTTAACTTGAATATATAGACAATCAGTAGAACATAAAAAATGTGTTTCCAATTCAGTGGTTGCGGTAGGCGGTATAATACATTTTCAATTTGAACCAAGTAATTGACAATTCTTATTAGGACCGACTGATTTACGCAATAACATACTAAAGTGAAGGAAACTACAAAGCTACCTAATATTCCCAAGAAAATTTCTATAATTGTTGTTATGATGCTTCTGTATTCGTATTCCGATTCGTATAGAATTGGTATTGTGATATAATTCGATCCAATCATCAAGCAACTCAATAATAGATTGTAAAATATTTCCAGTTTAGTGCCAATAATAGATATCGTGCGTCTCGAGCAGTTTTTCTTCAATATTGTTTGATTGTCCATGGAAAACGTTGCGAGGCCTATAAATTTGAACATAATAAAAAATAAGAAAACCACGCGATACATATTTCGCGACCCACGCGTTTTACGTGTCATCGCGGGGATTCGAATAATTCCAGCAAGCTCTATCACTTCTCCTTACACTTTCACTTTATATAATAATTGAAAGAACACGGAACAATTGTCAAAGAGTGTTCTTGAAAATCCTGAGTAAATATCAACAAGAAACTATTTTCAGTTTGTTACTTGAGACGTTATTTCTACCGCTAACTTTCTGCTACACCTATCTCATTTATTCCAAAGAACAACTGCTGCGGTACTGACGATAATAATAATAAAAAAAGGCACAAGTCAGGCCGCTTTCGTGAAACGGCTGTTTTTATAGTGCCGTGTATGAAAAACAACATTAGATATTAAATCGTATTATATGTACATGCATTTTGCATGCAACAAAATTGCTGTGCTATTACTACATCTGTATTATTCGTATTGCGTAAGCGATCGATGCTAATTGAATCAAGTCCTATTACTCGCACTACGCAAAGATAGTTATATTGCCACGACAATAAATTGATAAAGGCTTAGAGAAAGCCGTAAAAATCTGTAGCAAATTTTTTTTATTCAAAATATTTGTAATTTTTGACATTTAAAAGAAACATTTATCTCTTTAATAACCGTGGAAATATTTACTTAACATGCATCGTACTTATTCCTTTACTTCACAAGAGACACTCGATAAATCTTAGCGTAACTATTGAAAAATGTATATAACTAAAAATATAACGAAAATCTCTGAATAAAGAATCTGCATTTAACGTTGTTGCTTTCAATGCACTTCAAAGGCAATTTTTCCATGAACATGAAAATAAATAAAATCTGATAGAAAAACAAAGAAGAATGGTTTTCATATCACCCGACGAGAGAGAATGCACCAATTTCTTTTTATTAACAATATCACTCTTACAGTGCTCCCTCTTTTGATAAATGTTTATAAAAGTACATTAATGTTGTTAGAATTAGGTACTGTGCCTAACTTAAATGTAACTATCTGGAAAAAGTTCATTTAACAAGAATAAAGAGTAATTGTGCCACTAATCGCAGAATCTTTGCACGTGTAAAAATTTAGTACCGAATTTATTCTCCGATCATTGTCTTTCAATGATCTCCACTAACTTGAAAAGCTTCTGTAGGTGGAAAATTTTACACATTGATTCATCGATTTAAATTATTGTTACGTTAAAGTCGTTTGATATTTCTTTGCCAAAATGCAGCGAAAAATATTACTTTTCTAATTTGTACAATTCGGTATTATAAAGAACTTCCGAGCTGATATCAAACAACTTTTACACAACTAAATAAGTAGCAATTATTTTCTTTTCTAAATTCCTCTGATTTATGCCTTTAAAGTGCTATGAAAGTGCGTGCAGTTAAAATAGTGCAATGTCAATGCCAATCTGCTACCGACATTCTGGTTTGAAACCAGATTCTGATTAATCATACCATATACCTGCATGGCATGTAACGTTTCTGCTGTTCAGATATAGCTAGGTACCGCATTAATTTTAATTTTTCGTTCTTTTCGTATATGTACATCGGTATCTGCTACTACTTAAATAGACAAGTTTAGTGTGACAGTAAACAATCAAGACGCTTATGGAGCATTCGGAAAATATTCCTTTTTTGTTTTGTTTTTTTCATATTGTCCAACGACACAGAAGAACTTGTAATTATAAAATAAATGTGTTATCGGATAGAGTAAATAATTATGATATCTATTCTAAATCTTAAGTGCTCTATAATTAACCAATTTGCTTAACATTTTTAACAGAGTAAAGGCTATTTATCCATATAACGGGCTTTCTAATTACACTTATTGCAAGAAAGATGAATTACAACAATAAGAAAATTTACTAGAAGACCCATCAACTGAAATATAGATATCTGAATTTATCCAAAGATGATATCCAAGTGTGAAAAAGCGAATTTCGTTTCTTTCAGCTTTAAAACACTCGTGTCATGTAGTGTACTGCATTAGTACAAAAGAAAATAAGCATGAATTTCTCGTTATCAGATACAAAAAATCACTCTGTTACTTGGGCTCGGGTTCTTTTGGAGTCTCGCTTCTTGTAGGCACTTCTGATTTAGCTTCAACAGGTGCATCTGTGTCTGGTTGACTACCGCTGTCATCTGCAGGTGAGTCCTCTGATATGGCTGCATCTATAAGTTCGACTTGTGCATTCATCGAAAGGAGGGGAGCCTCTTTCTCAAAGGATATAAAGTAACTTGGCAATCAACGCTTTAAACATAAATTATAAGTCGATCATATTTACCTGAACATGCAGGGTCAGACATTAGAGAAAATACTTTTTCTTCGGGCATATCCTTCGTTAACTCTTTGAAATGGACCACTTGGTCCGAAAAGGATTGCCAAAACGATTGGCCTTCGGGTATGGTAAACATAGCCTGCATATTGTTAATTAAAAGGAAATAAATATATACGTTGATCTATACAAATCACGCAACTAGATATATACAATTGAATCCATACGGATGCTCTATGCGTGTACAATCTCGTTGAACTTAATTACCTGAAACTTGTTGTATATGTGCTCAGCCTTTTGTCTAATTTGTTCAGCTTTTTGTTTAAAAACCCCCTACAAATAAAATTTCAAAGACAATATAAAAATTGAGTTAGATAATAAAGTTGTACTTTAAACTTTTAGATAAGTATACCTCTTCGTCTTCGTTTAATTTCCAATCGGCTAAATTACCGATATATCGTCGCAACTGAAAATTGCGAAAAAAAACATGGTTCAAAATACATTTCAATCGATAAATTAAAAGATACAACAACAGCATAATTTATATTTCGTACCCTTTTAACTGTTTCCACGATATGTGGATGTTTTTTTAACATCAGAGGATCGATTGGGAGTGACAGCATATCGTCCATTGCTTGTAAACACTTATCCGGATTTGCTCGATCTAATCCAAGATTAGATTTAATTTGAGCATCCAATTGTAAAAGTTGTGCTTCTATACGAAGCCACCTGAAATCAATAATCATTGTTATAGATTTCGAACTCCGTTAAATAAACAGTACCCCTATATACCTTAGCTTATTTGTCTTCCGATGAAGCGCACCATCTTTTACTAACAGTCGTTTTTCCTCATCAGGAACATGTACATTAAAATCCAAGCAATCTTTCACTTGTTCTGGTAATATTTCGCCACTCTCCAATTGTGCTTTCAACTTCATAGCATTCCGAGCAGTAGACCACTCCCATTGCGTTCGTGCCTTTTCACTCTCAAAGGATTTTGGTTTATCCATGTCCAACTTAATTCCTACGTATTCACCAGCACACGTTAGTGCCAATAAAAATCGGCCTGGTGTATCCGATGATGTCGTGCTAGATACCACAGTACCTTCCAAGATAGGTGTTTCACCTAAATTATTTTTTTCTGTGAAGTATATTGTACTTGAATCTTAATAATTAAATTGTATCTGTAAAAAAAATTATGTCTAAGGTACTCACTACTTTCCAATGTGGCTCTTTTTTTATGTACCGTTCCAGGTGTGCCTTGGTCGCTTGTATCTTCAATTTTGGTTTTAGGCCGACCTCTCGCATGTTCTAAGATATGCAAAATGTTATTTCTGATTCTAATGCAACAAATAGTCTATGCCAACGATCGTTTTAATATATACCATTTTTATCTGCTGCCGTGTCAGTCTCTTCTGAACTTGAAAAGTCAGCAAATCGTTTAGGTTTAATTTTCCTACCGCTACGACTGACAACTTCTTTAGGTGATTCTTCTCCCTGAGAATCCAAGCCAGTGTCCTGCTTTGCTGAATCACTTGTTGAGGCAGACAAAGATTTTGCTTTCCCGCGTCTCTTTTTCACTTCAGGTGTTTCCTAATTTTTTCAAATTTTTCATTATCAATATATGGTACAAGATTTTGTCAATAATTATGCCGCTAAAGTAAGAAATATTCATGTAATTGTAAGGAATAATCGCACAAACTATTTAACCTCAATAAAAGTTTGTCGGCAATTCCAAAATTGTTATCGGAGTGTTCAGTACAACAACTGTTTTCTCAAACGATTATTGCAGTGACGAGCAAAAACTCCTAACGTAAGGATGCAAGCGTGAATACACGTATGTACAATTATATATAAATATATATTACAGCAATGGTAGGAGGAAGGGTTCTCCTTTTCATAGATTTCTTTTTCTCCTCTTCATCAATAACAAGAGATCCTGTATCCATATCGCTGTCTGCGGCGCTAACTGTTGGTAAATTGGTATCACCTTCCTTCGATGCTTCTTCACTAATTCCAGCTTCTTTTTTGTTTACATGTAAAGGCCAAATAAATTAAAAACCTTGCATAATCTAGTATTTTGCGCTACATAAATGACTGTAAAACTTACCTTTGAGGTCATCATAATTTGACGCTCTGTTTCTGTCATTTTTAAGTTCTTGTTCTAATTGCAACAATCCTTCATGGAAAAACTTCCTTCTAATTGGCTTGCCAAATTTCGCTTTATTCTCTATATATGTATACAATTCTTCCACTTTACACACAGCACTAAGAAAAGATGTTTGTTTTGTAATTTGTAATATTATTCAAATGTGAAACTGAGCGCCAACAAATATTATATATGTATGTATATTACTACTTACGTTTCACCTGTGCCATAAAAGTAAACGCTATATTTCGTATTTTTTGAATTAGGATCAATAACTTTCTCAACCTAAAAAAGATTTTTTCACAAGGTTAGATACTATACTCCATTTGTTTATACATTAAAGAGGAGAGAAACATTTAAAAGTTAAGATAACATCAGATCGATCGAATCACAAAAATCACTGAATATGCAATACACCATCGTTGCTCTGTGCGATTTTTATATAAACATAATCTCAATATATGAAGCTGACATCAATATTGTGCCTTCGGAGTCGGCGGGCAGCGAACGGATAAAAATCGAATGCAAGGAAGATACAGACACTGCTACTACAAGCTTAAATACTCATTGCTACAAATCACATCGGATTTGTGACAAATAATCGAAAAATCTAAAACTAAACTCACTTTAGCTGGCCACGGTGGATAACCTCGAACTTTTGCGAAAACCTTGTCACCCGCAAAAAACTTCTTATGAAGCTTCACCATGTCTACAGCAAACTCTAACAAGTTCAGAAATAAGCGACAATTGCCCTCTCTGTACTTGATATGCACGACGTGTAATAAGACTGGTTAATTTTTAACAAACATCGAACAAAACATCGCGATAGCCACCATTTGCACGATATATAATACCGAAAACACGCAGAATAAGACGCTGCGCGCCAATTCATGAGTCTCTAGCTATGAACATGGCGTACGTTGATTGGAAACTCGCAAGGGCAACACGAATCAATTGTTTGCATTCATTGTCAGCCATAATGTCATCACATTGGAAAAATATTTTTCTTTCACGAAAACATTGAATTCACTTCTCTAAATGTTACAACAAGCAAAACAAAGAAATCTTTGCAATATATATGAGAAAGTAAAATATTTACCGTCTTAATATACTTAATAAACCTTTCTTCCCAGAGTTCATAACTACCTGAATGCATTAATTTTCTTAAATTTGATATTTGCAAGGAGGTAAAAAGAAAAGATTAAAAAAAAAACATATAACTTACTATATGTACATTAAAGTTTCAAATAGCGGTGGGAAAGTATTAACTTCCTTCTTGTAGTTAAAAAACCGAGCGTATTACGTTGCCTTTACGAACGCGTGAGTGAATTACAATTTAATGGATACGGTTTGACTGTCAAATGTATATAATATTGATACGATATTTATTGTAAAAGAAATTTAATTGTTGATCGTGGATATGTGCAATGTTCTTGTTGGTATTCAATATATTTTACCAAAATTTTCAGTCACAAAACTCCAAAAATTTATACCTTAAAATGTAAGTATATCTCTTAACTTCAATGTAACGCATCTTGTAAAACTGTTTTCTTTTTTTATTTTGTATGTTTTTATTTATCACGTAGTACACTGCAATTCGTTTTATTTCCATTTCTATTTGCAGCTACGTAGCTACGGAAAAAATTTCAATCTTTCGATGAAATTATGTACACAATTATGTTTTCCAAAGATTACTTTTCATTTTTATCGCAGTTACTGCCGCTTGATTTTTGTTGCTTGAATCAAAATTTAGTTCACAATTGACGTATTTCGTAACATTAGCTAATACTTATATTATTAATAAATTTACTGCTTTTCATAAGTAGCAAATGCTTTTAATCATTAATCATTATTCATCCCCATTAATCATTATTATTTATTTTGATCAATTATTTGTTTTCGAATTATGCTTTGACATGCCACATCATTTTTCTATTACAACGATAACTAAATAAAGCATTAATATGTTAATAAATATGTTATACATTTTAAATAAGTAATGCATAATTAACAGATGAACATATTGTACACATGGTAGCAGTATATGTTGGTATAATCAAAGATGCTAGTTCTTGAGGACAGACGCTTCCTTTGAAGTGTTTAAGTTCAAGAGGCCTACCAAGGCACAATGAAAGCCATTGTATCAATTACATTGATCTTGCTGCTACATGGGATAAACTCAGTACCCAGCAATGCCACTAGAATATGTGCTAGCAGAAAGAAAAATATTGAAAATTTCCCATTAAAACAAAGTATAGCTAGCGTACCTGAAAATTTACCTAATGACAATAGTATAACTCATATTGCAGTGAGTGTTGTTATATGCATGAAATATTTGCATAAAGAAATATATTGAGTAATTCAATTAAATCTAGATGATCATATTCTTTACAGACAGATGACGATGTTAAATTTGAAAAGTGTACGAATTTTTGCCACGCTCTATGGCAAGAAGAAAGGACTACAAACGGAACGGAAATTATTATTTTATCTCAAGGTATATTCGGACCGATAATGTATAATGTATATTGAGGACCGATAATGTATAATTATAGTAATTTCCTATGATGGATTTAGGATGTTGGAAACAATCCGGTGAACAAAAATGTGAAACATCTGAATGTATTGCACTCCAGCGTTCTACAAAGGCATTGAACAATACAAAATTTTGCTGTTGCCATGGGGATTACTGTAATCTCAATATCAACAGCACTAACATTCTATACCCTGAGAACAATGGTCGTAGCTCCATTTCTGCAGAAACTAATCAACCAAGTAGCTTAACTTAATGTTGAAAATATTTTCCACGAATTTCTCATGTTTTATGTAATATATTTATTTGTTTCTTCTATTGTTAAATTATAGCAACCGAATATTTGGAACAATCGGATTCTGGAAGATGGATTCTTATTGGAACTAGTATTTTACTATGCATGCTGCTAGTAATATGTATTGTAGCCTTAATGGTATACCGTGTGTATCATACAAATATGTTAGCAAGATTGGGGAAACCGTTTTCCTACACAGATCAGTTCATGGACAGTGCAGCACTAAGAACTGGTACTTATACAGTAGATCATTTGAAACTTACAGGAATTGTAGGTAAGTTCTTTAGCAAGCAATATAGATTGAAATTGCGAATATTTTTGAACCTATATTATGCAATATAATTGTAGGTCAGGGACGCTATGGATCCGTATGGCAGGGCAGCATGGGAGATCAGGATGTTGCAGTAAAAATATTTCCGTCGCATTATCGTAATTACTTCCAAAATGAACGAGATACTTATTGCCTTCCTTTTATGGAACATTCATCTTTACTAAGTTATTATGGTTAATATCTACTGTTCTCTTTTTTTATTTTAATAAAATCTTACAGTTGTAGAGAAATACTATTGAGATGATTTTTATTATAGGCGTGGATGAAAGAGTTAGCATGGAAGGCAGCGTTGAATATCTTTTGGTACTTAGTTTTGCACCAGGTGGTACTTTAACAGATTTCTTAAGAACTCGTACAATTGATTGGTCTATATTTTGCAAAATGGGTCTTTCTATGGTAAAAGGGCTTGCTTACTTACATACTGATATACGCAAAGGCGGTAAGTAAAACATACGGAAGCTTTTTCATATCAGTGAAGAACACCCTTAAGAAATCAGTCATCTTTTCAGATAAATTTAAGCCGTGCGTCGCGCACAGAGATATCAACTCGAGAAACATATTAATCAAAGGTGATGGTACTTGTTGTATATGTGACTTAGGGCTAGCAGTTCAAATTTCTGGTTCTAAATATTATTCAAACGGAGAAGAACAGCATGCTGAGATAAAATCAATCAACGATGTAAGTTACTAAATTAAGGCTAACAAATATAAATTATTGAAGACTATTTAACATTATATTTTGAATCATTGAATTAGGTTGGCACTTTGAGATATATGGCGCCAGAGATATTGGAAGGGGCAGTAAATTTGCGAGATTGTGAGAGTTCTTTAAAACAGATAGACGTTTATGCAATGGGTTTAGTATTATGGGAATTGGTATCAAGATGTTCAGACGTTTACGTGTTAGGGTCAGAAGCACCACCTTACCGACAGCCATATGAAAAGGAAATTGGTTCTCATCCAACATTCGAACAAATGCAAGTTTTAGTATCGCGTAATAAAGCGAGACCATTGTTAGAGGGTAACTTAGTGGACAGACCAGGTGTTCGTTTGATTAAAGAAACAATGGAGGACTGTTGGGACGCGGATGCAGAAGCTCGATTAACTGCTTTGTGTATAGAAGAGCGCCTTTCTGAATTGCAATCTCATCGTGGTATATCTTAATTACTCTTTCGTACTAGATTACTATTCATGGCTATCAACAAAATAACACATCTATTTTCAGTCACGATACACTTTGCTGATGGAAGTCCAATGGTAAATTCCCATTGTACTTTAGTGCCTTCAACTACAAACAGCTTTTATAGCGAATCTTCGCACCACGACAATATTCTCGCTACTCAACTTGCATCCCACATTGTACAGGACAGCTCGAATAACGAAGGTGGCATTGTTGAAAATTTGGTTACATTATCGCCTTCTGAGAGCATTGTGCACGAACATAGCTGTAAGTCTTTCGCTAATAATATTGGGGCGAATTCAAATACTTACCGAATACAATTGATGCATATCGTTTCATTGTATTCCAGTTAAGAATTCAAATGAAGTTGCAATATACAATCACACTCAAACACTTCAACCTTATCAAGGGCGGAATCCTTGCATGGAAAGGAATTTAATGTTACAATCGGATTCATTCGAAGATTTAGGATGTAATGGCAATGTACTCGTTGATAAGTCAATGAAACACGCGTGCAATGATCAGTACAGAATTGCATCGGAAGCACAAGGACTCGTTTCCCATGATTACTTAAGCCAGCATACAACGCAATTAACCCAGTTGAGGCCAGCAACACCTATACCGTATGTTCAAAATGTTATTTCGGACGACGGTACATTATCGTGTGGCAAACGAAAGCAGACAAACGTGCACGAGACTTGTTCACAAGAGGGTCCTAGAAAAAAGTTATTCGGATGGTCGCATTTAAAAAAATTGCTTGCTAACAAAAAGATGTATCCATATAATAAGTATCAAATAGATCGAGAGGATTCTAAATCTAATCTGTTGACAAAACAAAACGTGCAGATCAAAACCGTAGAAACTAACGTGACTATATCTCCAGGAGGAAAATACGTAAATGGCATTATTACTAAAACACCTAGCTGTACGACTACATTAGATAAGAACGATAAAAATGCCATACAAATTAGTAAACAGAACTTTGATAATGATAACAATACGAATACTCGACCATCTACCTTGCCCCTTGTAAATTTAAGGAATAAAAAGACCGAAAATATTAGTAGGCAGGAGAGCATCGACAAATTCAACGAAGTTTTTAATGTCGGATCAAATGTAAACGTGTTAAAAGATCCGCATATGAGAATAAAAACACCGGGAGATTTACCTCCTTCCGTAAGAAAAATTCGTGGCCGCGGGCAATCGACTGCTAGATTCTCCCTTTACGACGACCGTATGATGTGCAATATTTTAAGCGAAGAAGATGATTCAAGTGATAAAGCTATCTGGAATTCAGTGCCGTTTGGTATGGATCTCGGTGACAGCGATGATAAACATTCGCCGACTAAATTTAATACCAAAAACGTTACATGCTTTTAATCGAATATAATAATAATAATGTATTGTAAAGTTTTCTATAAATAAGCATGGCTGCGGTATATCTTCAGCTTAAGTATGTGTATATATACAGAAAGAAAGATATAACTTTAAGACAAATTTTATACTCTGACCGGAAATGCATTATAAAATTTCAAGTACTTAGGGAAATAAGAAAAAGCAAACAAAAAAAAAGGAATGATAAAGTATACTCGATTAGTGTTAAGGCGTTGAACGGGGTATTCGATAATTTATACTCATTACTTCATGTTTGCAAGTATACTTTCTGCTTGAAGGATCTGTTGACTCAAAATCTAAATGCATTAAAAATGTAGCGCTTTCTCACTTGAAAAGAGTCTATATGTGAGAAACATATGAATGTTAATAATAATATCTCATATGTACCGAGCTGACAGCAAAAAATTCCTTAGGAAATGTAGTTTTGATAAATGTGGTATGTGTAATTAATTATCCTTATTGCCTGCACACATTTATCACGAATGTCTTTTTTTACCTATTGATTTAAGACAATTATTCCAAGACAATCAGTGTCAATTTTTTTACAAAGATAATATTTTGAGAGATTTATTCTCATTGTAAGTATAAAGGGGTTTCCTCCTAATACTAAAATTATTTACATTATTATTAGAATTTCAATACTATATACTTTTAAGCAGTGCAAAAGAAGTGCTAAATTTTGATACATGATTCCTTTTTAGATATATTATTTTAAATTAAAATGATTGTTGAGATGTAAAAGTCTGTGTCAGATTATTGCGATTAGTATTAAAGGGAAAGCAAATTATAATAATTTAAACGCAACATTCGTAATCTCTAGCCCCGTGAGCTCAATGTAAATAGTTGTAGCATATAAATATTTTGATAATAAGTTTATTATTATATTGCATTTGAAGAAACTTATAATCCTATGTTCACATAATGTGCACTATTTATGTTAAGATAAATTGTACCGTAAGATTAATGTGAACAAATATGTATAATGGAATGTATGATTATATCGTATACAATAAAAAAAAATTTCTCTAGAATCATTGACTACTGAATTTTTACGTCATACGCTTACAGTGATTTCAATGAATGGTTAGCACGTGGTTCAATCCCGTTCGGTTGTATTCGAGCATTTTCGGAAGTTAAGCGGAAAACTTGACGACAGATTACTTTTTGGTCGTCAATATAAAACGAAAAGCGTTTGTTATTTAACAAAACGTATAAAAGGGCGTAATCAGCTATTATGTCCATGATAGCAATTTTACGAAGTAACGTCAACTTGAACCCATCAATATTACGACGTTCATACATATCCAAGGTAATAGTCCTAACCTTCTAGAAAATTATGATTATTAAACAATTACTAACGATGATTTACATAATAATTATTCATCAATGTTTATCCAATAAAAGAATGTACAGTTATTGTCATCGTATACAAAATATGCAGAACACAAGTCGTTGGAAAAGATTCGAAATATCGGCATATCGGCTCACATTGACTCCGGAAAAACCACCTTAACTGAACGTATATTATTTTATACCGGACGAATATCTAAAATGCACGAGGTAAGGAGGAATTGATCGTAACGGGTACTGTCATGTTATTTAAGACAGGTCGATATTTATAATATTTGTATAAATACTTTAAACAGGTGAAAGGTAAAGATAATATAGGAGCCACAATGGATAGTATGGAATTGGAAAGGCAAAGAGGCATTACAATTCAATCTGCCGCAACTTACACACTATGGAAGGATCACAATATTAATATTATCGACACCCCTGGACATGTTGATTTTACCGTAGAAGTAGAAAGAGCATTGCGTGTTTTAGACGGTGCTGTACTTGTATTGTGTGCAGTCGGCGGTGTGCAATCGCAATCAATAACTGTTGATAGGCAGATGAAGAGGTACAATGTACCTTGCATAGCATTCATTAATAAATTAGACAGATTAGGCGCTAATCATAAGAGAGTTCTGGGGCAGCTAAGAGGAAAATTACACCATAACGCTGCATTTTTGCAATTGCCCATTGGCTTGGAAGGCGACAATAAAGGATTAATAGATTTAATTTATCAAAAGGCATTATACTTCGAAGGAGGCTTTGGTGAAATTATAAGAGAAGATGATATTCCATCAGATATGAGAGCAGGTAGGAGAGCACTTTTATACATCCATATCTTAGATTCAGTGTTGTTTGAACAGAGGTAAAGAAAGACACAGAATACCATTCGATCCGATTAACTGAATCATATATGTTTGTTACGTAGAGGCTCAAGACAAGAAGCAAGAATTAGTTGAATATTTAAGCAATGTTGATGATAAGCTTGGGGAATTGTATTTGAATGAAATGCAAATACTTGAGAAGGATATAATGGATGCTATCAGAAGAAGTTGCATAAAAAGGGTCTTTACACCAGTACTTGTGGGGACTGCTTTAAAAAATAAGGGTGTTCAACCACTATTAGATGCAGTTTTGAATTATTTGCCGAATCCTGGGGAAGTACAAAACTATGCACTTCAAATGACTAAGTAAATATTTTATATATATATGCATATACATATGGTTGTACAATTTAACGACCGCTTTGCTGTTTGTAGAGAGGAAAGTATTAAAGTTCTACTAAACCCCGAAAGAAGTGAGGCGCATCCTTTTGTTGGATTAGCATTTAAGTTGGAAGCAGGAAGATTCGGTCAGTTAACTTACTTTCGTTGTTATCAAGGAATGTTGAAGAAGGGTGACCTTCTATTTAACACACGAACAAAGAAAAAGGTTCATAGATTCGTTTTTAGTCTCTTATAACTTGTAACTGCAATATTGTGACTCTTAACTTGTTAAACGTTTGCATAAATCAAATATTCTACAGGTTCGAATACAAAGGTTAGTAAGACTTCATTCAAATCAAATGGAAGATGTAGGCGAAGTATTTTCTGGAGACATATTTGCTTTGTTTGGAGTAGAGTGCGCTTCAGGCGACACATTCGTTAAAAATATTAATACAATGTTGTCAATGGAATCGATTTATATACCCGAGCCTGTAGTATCCATGTCTGTTCAACTAAAAAATAATAAAGATAGAGATAATTTTGCAAAGGGAATCGCACGATTTACCAAGGAAGATCCTACATTGAAGTATCATTTTGATCCAGATAACAAGGTAATTTGAACTTGTGCAAGATTTTTAACAGTACGCAGTTACGATCGAATTTGAAAAGATTGCACCGTACATAATATGTTCAGGACTCCTTAATTTCTGGCATGGGGGAATTGCATTTGGAAATTTATTCTCAAAGGCTCGAGCGCGAATTTAATTGTCCAGTTGTACTTGGGAAACCGAAAGTTTCCTTCCGCGAAACATTATGCGAGCCAATCGAATTTGATTATCTTCATAAAAAGCAATCAGGAGGTGCTGGACAATACGCTCGAATAATTGGAATACTGGAGGTATTGTATTATTTTTATCTGAGCTATTCGCTTTTATTGACACTGTATAATAATTTCTATTGCTTGTCATTTTCTGTCTTAGCCTTTGCCCCCTGATAAAAATACAGAACTATTGTTTAAAGACGAGACAGTAGGAACAAATATACCTAAGCAATTCGTTCCTGGTGTAGAGAGAGGTTTTAGAATGATGTGTGAAAAAGGATATCTTACTGGACACAAATTGGCCGGTATCCAATTCAGATTGCTCGATGGAATGCATCATTGTGTAGACTCCTCGGAAATTGCATTTTGTCTCGCAGCTCAAGGCGCAATGAAAGAACTATTCCTAACAGGATCGTGGAAAATTTTAGAACCGATAATGATGGTGGAAGTAACCGTTCCTATAGAATATCAGGTAAAATATATAAACTTCTTATACGATAATCAATCATATTGCACTTTACGTTGGCTTAATTTTGTGACTCTGGTTATTATTTAATAAAGGGAATAATTGTGGCTCAATTGACTAAACGGCATGGCATCGTGAACGATACAGAGTGCAACGAAGATTGGGCAAGTTTAAAAGCAGAAGTTCCGTTAAACGATATGTTCGGATACATAGGTGAATTACGATCTTCGACTCAAGGGAAAGGAGAATTTACTATGGAATATGCAAGGTATACACCTTGTCTACCATCAGTGGAGGAACAGTTAATAAGAGATTACCAAATATCGCGTGATATAGTCCCTGAGGCGCAAAAAAAGAAAAATTAGTGAATTTACAAGTGTCTAAATACATTCGTGTAAGATGTCATTTCATTTTTTTCGTGTGCTCTATAAAATGTATGTGATTTTATGATGAAAGGTATGAGTGAAAATGATTGTAAATACACCTATTCGATTTAGTACGAAATAAAATATAGATATAATAATCTAGATCTAAGAAGTTTCATTTTACAAATCTTCAAGTAAAAGTTTGGAATTTCTATCGTTCATTTGTCTTTTACACGAACGCAAAAGTGACTTACCTACGAAACAACCGAGATTTAAAAAATCGAACGCGGTTGCGATTCTCGAATATAATCGAATGCAGCTGATATATTATTTTGAAGATGGCGTCTGTAGTGGGGGCGCCCCGATCTCTCGCATCCATGCGCGTTTTACCGAAGCTTAGATCAGTAGCGCAGGAGCAAGTATCGGGTGCAGTTGGTGGGTGTTGTTTTTCATTACTTTTTGTCTCGTCGCCCGTAAGGCGAGTGACTGGTACGCCAGGAAGAATATTCACTGGCGTGCTTCCTCGTATACGTGCCCGAAAAATGTAATATGGCGATGGTTGCGTCGAACATGAGCGGCCACATACAGAAGCAGCTCACCAGAAGTCTCGAGCGAATCCTGGAGGAAGCGCATTTGAGCGGTGAACTGAAGCTAAGCGGTCGAAAACTTAAGGACTTTCCAAAAGTAGGGAAAACGGGGTGTAGCAAGTACAATCTTCAGGACACTGTTTTTGCCGGTGAGTTTTTTGTCCTTGATCACATATTTCTTTCCCTTTCCTTCCTCTACTTTGAGTCGATTATTTTAGAGAGATGCATGACAAGTATAGGGTATTCCAAGGCGACTTCGTATGAATTACATACTACGCCCAAAAATTTATTTTGATACAATTCGTATTTTTCCTTTGGAACCTTCGTCCGACTTGTTGCAGTTAAGAGAAAAAGAAATATTAATGAATATTTTTATAGTTTGAAACCCCGCAAGAGTTAACCTGGAGCATATACGTATATACATACGTGTTTATGTCATATCCATGCGCTTATGTGGCGCCGAATGCTACCCTATCTGCACAGGTGCTGTTAAGATTACAGCTGTATGTATAGATATTGTACACACCCTTTATTTAGCAAGATGCATTTAAAACAAACGAATTTCTCTTTTTATTCGGAAAAAAGAAACAGACTTGCATATACGAGTAAGAGCCATCGGTTGTCGGAGCATTATGTAGGATAATCTTTTGAATAGATTTTTCGTACGGCGGCCAACGATAAATTACGCTTCTGAATATAGTAATAAAAATGCATCTGCATTTACGTGGCTACGATTATGTAGCAGTTATCTATCAAGCTCGGTCCTAATCTCTAACCAGTCAAAGCGGAATCAGTGTGAGCGCAAGTAGAAATTGTGAACAAATGAAATGGGAGTACATTAAGACAGTCGCGCTTATATTGATTTACTAATTGTCGCGAAACAGCACTCATAAGCATGTTTCGAACCAACTAAGCATCAGTCGGTTGTAAAAAACAACCTGTCGTACTCCAATGTTAAACATTATACGCTGCATTTCCCTGCATAGAAGGATGCAGTGAACGACATTTTACGGAAATGAGGATTCACGGAAGAATATTATCGCGACACACCCGGTGTTTCCTGTTACCGCGATAATCGTGTATATATTCGACATTCGTTGATACTACCGGCACCACGAGAAATTATACGTGCGCAGAAGCGTGCAAGAACTTTTCAGGCTGTCAATACTCTTGTCAAGTATCGATAAGCTTACGCTCCGAAAAGACTCTGTCAAGAATTCCATGGATCCAGGTATACACAGATGAAACATGACCGGCGAAGGAAATATTTAATAAACTGAAATTTTATTCTGCAAACGAGATTCTTATCGGTCCTGATTCGTTGAGACAAGTGGCAACAGATGCCTTTATCAAAGAGGATTATGCATTTCGAGGTTGAGATATCTCGAGGTTCTATCGGTTGCCGATATCGTATATAGAATCTATCTGCAATGAATTGTATATAAATGATGCACATAGTTCCAATAAAATCATGAATCATCGAAGCAATTAGACGGAGCATCCTGGTGACATCGATTGAAACTTCCCTTTTAATCTCGATTCGTCATAAATTTTTATACTACGCGTGCAAACACCGACCCAGATTTCTTGATTCGCGACGGTCGGCAGAAATGTACTGGCAAACATATTTTCTGGATGTTAACAAGTAACGAGAATCTGCTGACTTTCTAGTACATATTTTCATCAGTCAGTTTCCATCGATATTGAAGCCGGTCGAAACTCTATGTTTACCACGGAGTAATTTGTCTCGGTGTATCGATGCGTGTTTTAATCTAGACTGTCGCGATTATCGTACCTCGAAGAGAACAAATGATTATCGTGGTGCTTCATCGTTGCATGGCTTTATCAGCGAGTGGTTATCGGTTTTCGATGGTGATTCTTGGGTGGACCAAAGGAGCAAAGCAATTTCGGTTGCTGGTCCCCTCGATACATACTCGGGGGATAAACGGCGACTCGGTGAAAGGGAACTTTTATGCTCGTCACAATTTCGTCAGGGTGCTATCGAACCGTGCTGCTCGTGTCGAGTTTTCTTGCGACGAGACACAGCAGAGGGGGACGTAAGTTCATTAAGGAACCCCAGGTCAGTTCGTGTCCCAGCAAGGGATTCGACTAGCATTCTTCCCGTTGCACGAATCTGTGACTCGGAAATACATGGATGGCGTGGGGAATATCAACTACGACGAAAAGATGACCGCGGAATATTACGCTGCTCTGGAGTTCCTCTAGAGTTCATCTAGCACTGCTAGAGCATGGCTAGACTCGCGTTGTCGCCGTTCACCGGAGAAACTCGTGGGTTTGATATGCCAGCTGTGTCGAAGAAAAAGCCGGTCCATTGTCCATGGACGCATACGCGAACGAGTAACGAGAATGCAATGCGCCGCAATGGGCAGTCGAGGAGGAAAGAGCGAAAGGAAATAGGCTGAAAGCGTGAACTGACGGGCACCGAGAAACCCAAGCAAGACGATTAGTACGATAGAACGAACAAATTGTTTCCTAGTGGTCGATTCAACGACCACTGTCAACAATTATGGTTCGCGCGTAGTAACGGCCAACTGTCTATACGTCGATACGAAACGTCGAAAAAGAAAGAAACTAAAGCTGTAGCAACGAAGGCAACGACAAACGACGAGCCACTGTTCCCCGTGGCATCTGAAAATCCTTCTTATCGATTATGCCACGGTGCGCGCAGCGCGCTTTCTTCGAGGAAGTTGAAAGTGGAAAAGGGTGATGAATTTTTTTCTTGCTAACCCTCGACTCTGTTCGACATTCCGATACGTTAACTCAGCCGTACGCGTTACGAGTCAGCGAGGTATGCATACATATGTATAATACTTTGCGTGTTCCTTGAAAATAGTACTCCTCAGGCTATTCACCTCGTTTCGCGGCGCCAGTTCCTTAGCTTGCCGTGGTATATCGAATGCGGTTGCAACGTGCACATCCATGCTTCGACAGTTTTAAGGAGCATATGCATACATCGAGGCGAATCGCGATTAACGAAAGAAAGGAGGAATTTCGGATAAGTGGGTCCATCCAACGCACGGCCCGATCCTTCTTCGTCTCGTCGGTTCTCTTTCTCTCCTCTTTGCATCGTACTGCGCTCCGCTGTATTCGCATCCGAGTACGCGACAGGTGTCTCTCGACGAGAACCGGTCGGGCGAATCGAAAGCGTTTTCTTCTCGAATCGCCCGGGGCTAATTCAGTCTCGGCGACTGCGAGTCCGATTAATTTGTCGTTCCTGGATTTGTCCAAGGATGATACGAGAGACGAGAGTCGAGGTCGATCGACTCCTCCGAGGGTGCCTCATTTGGGCGTTCGCGGCGAAGGAACAGAAGGGTGTCGAGTGGTGTTTTTGCACGCGCAAAGTTTGATGCGCGTGCAGGAAGGGAGAAAAGAAACAGCAAGGGGAGAACATCCACCATGGATATGGGAGAGTCCCATGCTATAGGCCGGTCGGAGCTAAAGATAGAGACTCATTGCAGCTGCAGAGACAGGGGTGCCAACAGGTCGATACTCCATAACGCGTTACATCGTTGGCATCACCATAACGCCAGTGCTCGCTTATCTCGCGCTCTTGTCTCTCGGCCAAAGGAGCACTCCTCGATGATGAAATCTATCGAGAGCTTGCCAGCTGGGTACCTAGGGGCGGAAGACTGGCAGTCGGCGCCGATCGCCGGAGGCCGCCCGTTTCGCGATCGGAGCTCTTAGGGAATCTCGAGATGCTACCAAAACTTTGCAGCTACTGCTCGCGCAACCAAGAGTCGCGAGATGCGAGGGGCGATTTTTACAGATATGTCGAGAACGCACCCGTTTCAAATACAGTGCGTACTCCGTCGACGGATTCACGCTTTATCGCGCGGTGCTCTTTTGCATTGCGTTTTACGAATGTCGCGTGTAAACAGCGTCATCGCATTCGACGCACCTTTGCACGAGAATCATGTCGGGATATCACTCGTCCCCGTGCCCACCGATCGTATCATTTCCAGAGTGCGGCGATTAATGTGCCCGGCACGACGGTACACGTATACGTCTCGTATCTCGCGCGCCACCGAGCTGCGCCCTGTTTATCTTTTACTTAGGCGACAACGCTCGCAACAAATATGTACTTCGTCGTTTCTTCGTGAATCGGGCGCCTTTCAACAGCGAATCCTTTCAGGAGGAATCGTTTGATCGGCCAATCGGCGAATGCTGCGTCGAAGCTTTCACGTAGACGTGTGCGGCGGGGATGCACCTCTGTTAAATGATACATTAATTGAACAGCTCGGTTTGGAATAAGTCTGGGCGCCAATTAGCGCCGACGAGCATTGCTCGCGGCTGGCAGAAAGAGGCAGATTAAAGCAGTCGGGCGTAAATTGTCGAGAGCAGCTTCTTTGGAAATTCGTCGTTTTCAGCAACGCTTTGGCCATTTCACGGCGCGCTGTTAAATATGCACCAGCTTACCGTATACAGTTTGCGACTGGCTCGCTCGCTCGAGTCGTGTCGTATGGTGTGGTGTGTGCAAGGCAACGCGGTGGTTTAGTTGCCGAGTTATAATTAGCAGTATCACAGGGCCGTCCTAGCAGCCTCGTGAACCCATTCCATATTTCGAATCGAAACCCTTCGGGCGATTACCATATCGCTGCTTCTCGCGACGAGCAGCGATTCGCTCCAACGACGTTGCTCCGTTTCGTGGCGCAGCACCATGTCGCGGTCTTCTCGTTAACCGTGCGAAATCCGAGAGGGTTTTCACGGTCGCGACCTTTCTAGCCCCGCGATCGGGTTCCCGGCGTTCCATTTCGATTCCACGAGTTCCTGAACTGGGTCAGCTTCTAGAGCGGGGCGAAAGTTTGCTGATTCGCGTGAAAAACCGCGCAGCGATTCTGAAACGCTCGTTGCAAGATAATCCTTGTCGAGACGAGCACCGGGGCGGTGCGACGAGTGCTGGGCAAACTTCCACGGTAAAAGGGGTGAGCGATATTAGGAGATTCCGCGGTATCGAACCTGTGACACGTGATGCGCAAAGTGTGCATTATATCGGGCAGCTCGGATGAAAGATGCATGCCGTGCCCTCGCATCGATCGCTTCTAAATGCGAGTGCATCGTGCACATTCGGAGTAAAGCTGCTCTTCGAAACAGGTCAAATGGCATTCGCGTCGCTCTTTAAGATGCCGTTAAGGTCGTGATTCCTCGGAGTTTTCCGGAATATCGTCCAGAGGATTTACTGGACGTGCACTTCTTGAAAATTCGCAGGCGTTTCTCTGCGCGATGCAGTAACCGCAAATGCGGCAAAACGCTTAACTCTATCTCGACAGAAAAGGAAGATGGGTGTGCCGATCGACCGACTGGCTCAACTTGGCGCGGTCGTCCCCGCTCGTGTTTTGTCCGTCGATAAATTCTAGCCGCATTGCAGATGCGAAACGCGTCTGTTCACCGCCAGAAACGAGCGAGCCAGTGGTGCTGTCCTGGCGCAAGATCTTCCAAAAGTGCACGTATCTTCTTAGATAGCAGCGCGCTGATTCGCGACGCGGATGAGCGAGATGAATTGAACAAGGGGGCTGGTTATTATCGTTCTAGGTAATCACGTTTGTCAGTCGATGCACGCTACTGCGCGAGGCTATTCGATACGAGGCGACAAGAAACGGTGCTACGGTTCGGAGTGCTGTGCGGCTCGAGCTAATGTTATATGTAGATGGTTAATGAATGTAATCAAGTTATTCTTGGGTCGTCGTACGATAAGTCGTCCGGAGCGTCTGCTCGACGCGATCTCTCGAGGTTAACGTTGAACCTGTTCGCCGCAAGTTTGTTTAGTTTGAAATACGTATCCAAGCGGTAGCGCGGTTCAAAGCGATACAGGCAACGACTCTCCCGTTTCGTAGCGCGGCGGTAATTTTGAACAAGGGAGACGGATGGTTAAGCTCGTGACGACATCCACCTCCGGTCGCTCGATGCGACGAATGATGACACGGTTCGCCCATTAAAAATTGTTTTTCCGCGGCACTTCTCTATTCACGACTGCCCTACATTCCGTTGCGTCCCCCTTTGTCTCGAATTGCTCCGTCCTGCACGAAAATGAAGGAAATCCTGGCGCCGCGGCGCGGCAGCGTCGCTTCTCTCGTTACGGGCGGGCATCGGTGAAGAAAAACATTTCTCTTCTCGCGAAGACGCGACAGCACTTGCGCGGATCTCTTTCCGTGCCACTTCATACCGTGCCTGCAGTAGACGAGTGGATTTTTCTATTCTCCTCGCTTTGTTCGCGAAACGGTTTTCCTCCACCGAGCGAACGTGTAAATCTCGCGCACGGCGCTTTGTTCGCATATCGCGGGGCTTTGTTGGCTTTCTGGTCGCGGATGCGACAACGGACTGTCTCTCTGCTCTTTATCCTCGAACCTTTGAACCACCTGGGAACAATCGGTCGCCTTTTACCTGTCGCGCAGTCTAGAATCCCCCAGCGCAACCCTAATTCGTCTCTGCTGGTTTTCCGAAACTTTCCTCGCCGTTTTGTCCCGACTTTCGACGACGCGACTCATCGGCGCCGCAATAAAACAGGCGTCGGGTACCAACCTCTTCAATCCCTTTGATTTCGCTAATGCATGGGTTTTTCTGCACTTTTGCGAGGGGGAAACAGGCTGCATCGGCTAGCTGCTACGCTAAACCCGCGCCAACTCCGAAAGTGATGTCCAAGAGATCGATGCCCTCCCACGAACGAGTTTCTTCCGTTTCGAAGGAACTCGCGGTTGAAGTCTTGCTCACGCAATTAGGGCGGAGTCGATTACCATTGCGTCCTGTCATACCTGGCTAGTTAGTCGGAGGATGGTATTCAGCGGTGAGCAATGCGACGTTTAAGCGTTTATATTATTGTGACGTGCGGCAAAACTACTCGAGCAACAACTGTTGGTCGTCTTTGTAGGTTTAATTCGCAGGGAATCCATAAAAAATCTGCGACGAAAGGAACGCGCATCCCGTAGCTCGACACGATACACTAGGCAGGAAGAATCGATGTCTTTCCTTGCTTCCGGGCGAGTAACGCGCAGCCCCCGGAGCATCGAGAGCGTGGATAATTAGTAGGTCGTCGCACGATTAAGGCTAACCGAATCTGTATCCACGCTTCTTCGTCCGCGGCTTCAATTAGAAGATGTCGGGACGAGAGACGTCCAAATAACTCGCGTGGAAACAAATCTACGAGACCAGCGCTTCGCCTCGATCTCGTTATCCCAGACTAAATTAGCCGACCCGTCGTTAACGAGCAGCCTCCGCCGCTATTTGCCACCACTCGTGTCGCCGAAAATTTCAGAGATTCGCGATGCGCTCCGAGGAGCAGGTCATTTTGCAGCAGGTAGACTGCGAGGAAAGCACGATCGATTCATCGACGATGACATCGGGCGAAAGGTATGCCGGCAGGAGTATGTCGCACGGTCTAGTGTCTAGGGGAACTAACGTCGGGTCAGTTCTGGTCTTTGTTTTGTGGTTACGCAGCATGGTTACGAACAAAGAGGGGGTTTACGATCGAACTTCCTGGCGCCTTTTGCAGCGATCGCATGAACCCCACAATTTCTACACTCTGCATATTCGGCTGGCGACATCCTCCTTGCCAGCGAGAAAGATTAAAGGCGAAGAAGCCTCGAACTGATAGACTTATCGCGTCCTCGACAGAGAGGCAAGTCGTCATTCGATAGTGGCGAGCACGAAGGAAAAAATTGTACTCCGTTTGGGCGGAACGTAGGTTGCGTAGCTGAAACGCGATCTTCTGACACCTTATCGAGCTCCTGTTGCGAGGCGGTCTCGTTACACCCTATGCACCTTTCGACGTCTTCCACCTCGGGTATTAGTTTTTGGGTCAAGGATGGCGGGGCTGTGCAGTCTGGAAAGTCGGTTCGCACTCGTTGCTCTGAAAGCAAAGAGAGGAAGCGAGGAGAGATCCTCGAGGAGCCGAGCTTTCGGTAAACTGGTGGAAAAAAAGCTTACGTCGTTGCAGAGATGCGATGCTGCAAGGTACATACTCCGTTTCTTCAGCAATTGAAGCGCCGTCGTTCTCGACGAAGAAAGAAAAGCAAACTTTCTTTCCGATGGGCGAAAGTTAAGTTCGCCTGCCTTCGCGAAGGCGGACAGGAATGAATCTGTAATTGCTCTTGCCCCAATATATTTTCTTCGCTTTCGAGCTAACGAATATATTGTAGAAGATGGTAGGCGCCAAAGGAAGTCGGAATAGGAGGAAAAAGACGTCCGCTTTGTCCGTCCACCGTGATTAAACTCGCACGGTTCGTTTTAGGTATACGGAGGCGTGCACGCGTACTGGCACGCTCGAACACGCAGTACGTACAATGCAACGCACTGTTTGGCACGCATTGCGTGCCACGGGTTTAGACGGCTGGAGTATGGAAACCGGCTGCACGATACGTATGCACTACCTTCTTCACTTTACCTTCTCTCTCCAACGTTTGCCCATGGCCAAGTTTAATTCGTGCAACGTCGTATCGCCGACTACCAGATGCCTGACACGTCGTCGTTCTGCTCCTTTCGACCGCGCGACGGGGCATCGGGTTTTCCACCGAGCCACCATCATCGGCTCATCAAAATTCTACGAAGACCTGGAATACCGCGTTGATATGGATCAACCATCTCGATAATGAAACATTCCCGACGACCGTTCGAACGAAAGCTTCACGACCGCCAATTCTCGCGTCGAATCACGGCGAACGCCGTTCGATCCGCGCTCGGCCCATACTTGCACAGCTCTGTCCGTCCGATTGTGACTTTGATCGAGTATGCGAGTCGTGTTCGGTCTCGCGTCCTCTTCACCGGAAGTGGTGGCGGCCTCTTACAAAAGCCTCGATGGTATACGCTCCTTCTTGCCCGTTCTTCCTCCCGACCCGTTCCTCGCACCCCGGCTGCTTGACCACGTTTCTCTCTTTTCGTCTTCGACGCGACTGCTTCGGCAAAGACGCGACACCAGCAACGGTTCAAGGACGAAACGAACGTCGATCGTTTCCAGCCTACGCATGGTTCCGCGATCAGGCTTTTCTACCATTTTCTTTCCTCTGCTCCACGCTTCGTCCTTCTCCCCTATCTTCGCCCTAAGCCCTCGAAGCGGCGTCGACGCGATGGGATCCGCAGTGAAAGTCAATTATGTACCTCGCGCAAGGTGCACGCGTTCTTTATTCCGATCGACCGATGCGATCGGAGGATTGCCGCGGCCCGACGACCCACTGACGAAAAAGAACGGCCTGCGCTTTGCCTCCTGTTGCTTCGATTTCGCTGCCGCGATTTCAAGGAAAGAATGCCGTTGCTTTTTCTCGACGTGGGGAAATCGCCAATAAAACGACAAACTTTCGGACATTATTCCCGCTTCTAGAGCGGATCATTAAGCGCACTAGCGTTTAATAGCGTATCTGGAGTGGAATTAAATAGATTTCAAGCCCGCGGCTCGTGCGCCTCGTTAGCAGCGTTCTAATAGCCGTTACCGATCATTAGCTCGCGAAGTGTTTGCCTCGTCTCGAATGATTTTATTTTCCGGGAGAAAGCTCGGAAGGAGGGTGCGCGCTGTTCATGGGACACCTTGCGCTCTCCGCACAGCCACCCTCCTGAACGATATCTGCTACGGGGGCGGTATCGATCGAACTACCCTCTGTTTCCACGGTTTCATGGCAGCCCTTGCGCGAGCTCTTGTAACCCCATATATACCCCCCTCCCCGACAAGGATAACTTAACGTCGGTGCAATATTTTCTGCAACGTTTCAACCATGTTGTCGTGGATTATCCGCCAAAAATACGGTCGCCCGAATCCGCAATTGCCAGATAGAAAAACGATCCCCCCTCTTCTAGATTATTCTTCGCTCGAATCGACGCGCTAGCCAAATTTTGCGCGCGGACGTTGACCCTCGGGTTTTGTACCGGTAGTAGTGGCCGGTGTTTCGTGACGAGACACGCCCAGAGAGCACCACTATTAGTCGTTCTCCGTTCCCGCAAATTGATGGAAAATATGAAACGACGGTAGCAAGGTGTTTGCTGGAAGTGGAAGAGGCTCTTGAAAGGCTGAAAAAAATGACGAAAGGGAGCAATCGTTTTAAAACGAAGTAATCACGAGAACGCGTCGACGCTACTAGGTCAGTGTCCTTTCGCGTCATGCCACGCATATTACCATGGAAATTACTGGGCGAACATTTCCCGCTCGTCCGTCGGCATATAAGTACACCCAACCCTTTACGATTGCGCGTACCGTCTTTCCGGCGTTATTGTCTTCAGCGTATGCATGAGCAAGCGAACGCGCGATAAAAATGCAAACACTTTGATCGCCGGAGCTAAACGCGTATTCCGATGGTGTCGTATTATTAGCGATTGCAAGAGGATCTGTTAAAGGTAAATACTTTTATCGCGAATGCGCGCAACGTGGACAACGGACCACGCCCATGTGTTCGCGAATAACACTGTCACGCAATTCTACGCGCGTATGGCGAAACGCCATACAGTATCGATCCCCTGGTTGCCTGGACCTCGACCTTGGTCCTTGGAATTGTCTAGGGCGTCGACCCCTTCCCAGGACACCCCGTATGTGCCACACTCGCCAACTTTTTCGATTACCACTTTTATTGGCCCGTTTCTTCAACGAGTCGTGTTCATCGTAGCTGCCGGAAGGGTTCCACGATGGCACGTTTCGGACAGGTTGTCAGGTGCAACAGATTTCTTTCGCGAGTAAAAAACCAATGCTAATTTCATTGCGCCAGATACGTTTGCGCTAGCTATTTTTTTTCGTTCGCAAAGCAGCGATACTGACGGGCCGCCGCCCTTGCTCGACGATTATGCGATCGACCGTGTACCAATGGTTCCACGTTTTGCTTTCCACCCCACGGACTCGTTTCCATTACGAGCGTGGGCGTGCACGGGGGGGAAACCGTTTCTCGGTGTGTAATAAGTCCTCGAGAGCGATGGGTCTTGGGATTCGCCCAAATGGAAAGGTAACGAGCCACGCGTTTCGAGAGAATTCGTCTATCCTGTTGAAGACCGATTGGCAATTTCCGCACCGATCGCGTAAATAGGAGAATCGAAACCTAATTTCCGTGGAGGCGGACAGGGAGCCCCCTGAATTCCGAGGCTTCGGTTCCGTGTCGTTCGCGTTATCGATTTCGCGAAACAATCGGGTGTATGAAGAATGTCGCAGGCGCGACGACACGGGCGATCGATAAGAAGTTAGGCGTTCCGAAAGTTGGCTCGAAGGAAAGTCGTACGGTCGGCTAACGAAGTCTAGAAAGAATCCAAAGAACGTGCAGCCAGTAGTTATCGATCAGAGAGGAGGCTCGAAGCCAGCAGCAGCTGAACCGCCCTTATCCTTTTCCAACGTTTCGAGGCTGCACACGCACGTGATCGTCGCACCCCATTCATAAAGGCCCCCAACGAACCCGTCCACCACCCTAACCGGAGCACAGCTGTTGCCACGGAAATCCCACCGATGTCTCCCAATTAAACGAGCTTCTCGACCGGCTACCCGTTTCTTTCCATTATCCAACTTCTGGCGTGGCGACGCGCAATAAATGTATCGTTCATTCGTTTCTGTTGCAGATCTCTCCAAGAATCGTTTCGCCGAACTACCGGAAGAGGTGACGGAATTTCCGTTCCTCGAGAAACTACATCTCTATCACAATGCCATACGAATGATACCGGAAACTGTGGCTATGCTTCAATCTCTCAACTACCTCGATCTTAGGTCGGTTAAGGCAGGAAACGACGATGCTCACAATTGATGGTCGTCGATGCGGGCTGGAAGCTAACGAGTTTGCTCGGTTTCTGTTCGCAGTCGCAACCAATTGACTTCCCTACCCCGAGAGATATGCAGGCTACCCCTGCAAACGTTGCTCGTCGCACACAACAGGCTGGCATCTCTGCCGGACGAGTTGGGCAGAATGTCTGCGTTGGCCGAGCTCGACGCTGGTTGCAACGAGATCGCGAATCTGCCTCCCCGGATGGGCGACCTTGCGCGACTCAGGTCTCTAGACTTGAGGAGCAATATGCTCGTCCACCTGCCTATAGGTTTGTTCCGTCTTTCAACGCTTTCAAAGCCAGTCGATATCGTTGTGTCTCCGGTAATTCGCTAATCGCAACGTCCGCGCAGAACTGACGTACCTGAGACTCGTGAAGCTGGATATCAGCGGCAACCGAATATCCGTACTTCCGAACGAGATGAGGAAAATGAAGAGCCTGGTGGACTTTCGGCTGTCGGATAATCCTTTGACTTCGCCACCTGCCTCGGTGAGAACACCATTCTCGATTGAACGCGACCGCATCGACCGATTCGATCGTCTAGCCTATTTTCCACCTGTTCGCAGCTGTGCATTCGCGGGCGAACGCACATTTTCAAATACCTGGAGAGACAAGCGGCGAAGCACGAGAGGGCCAGGGGCGGCCGTGCGAGGAGAACCCCTCTGGATGTCAGAGGTCATGCGACCTTGGACACGAGGGCTCACAGGCGGCACAACGTCGACAGCGGGTACAGCACCAGCGATGGCGTCGACAAACGCTGGTCTCAAGAAATTCACAGCGCGGTTAGTTTCCTCGTCCTGCTTCTCGCCCTCTTCCTAACTCTTCGCTTCTACTTTTCCTGCCTCTGGGGCAAGCTTTTTGGCTACGGAACGCCGTAAATCCTGACCACGTAGATAACCACTTTAACCCAGCGTAGAAATTCTGGTATCTCGGGACGTACCCTCCTGTATTGCGACTGCTCCGAATATGTAGAACCAACGCAAATAAACTTTGAAACTCGCGCAAGCACGCACACGGTTTGACGATTTCTCGTAGTACCTCCTGCTGGACACGTTTTTGCGCGCAGGTGCACGACGGCGAGATTCGAGGCCTGTGGCGTCAAGAGTGCTCGCCTCTTTCGATCACGTTGCCGCACGAGATTGGCGTGAACGGATCCTGTAGCGGAACATCGACTCCTAGCACCATTTCGCCCGGCGAGCACACGTCTCTGGAGGACGAGCTCGGCAAGGTAGGTTTCGAACTGTGTAGTCGCTTATCTTCATCGCTCCAGCCTAGCTCCGATACGCGTTCGACCGCGTATGATACAACGTCTATATTTAGCCGGTGAATAGAACTCTCGCGCCCCTTGAAAATGATATCTGTGTGTTGCCGTGAAGACCGCTTGGCCGTCGTTCAAACTTCGCCGAGTGACCTTAACCCATTGAAAGAACTCGTCGGCAGCCTCCGTCTCGATTAACGCGCGCGGAATCTGAACGGCGCGCTAGGAATGCGCTCACCTTTAACCCTCTCACTTTCTCTACGCGTCTTTCTCGTTGTAGGCAATGATACTACACGATCAGCTGGAGAAGAGAAAACTAGAGAGGAGCACCTCGGAGAATGGAGCGGATCTCAGAAGACCGATGACCTCTGGCCTCCACCACACGTCGATTACGCCACCCGGGTAAGCAAGCTATTAATAAGCCGATGCGCTATACGTTGCACAGTGATCCGTGCCGGTTTTATAGTGCGCGACTCGAACTATGAAATATTCTGCTCGTTTCATTCGCAGCCCTCTCGAATCTGCGCATCTGAATCAAACGTCCCTGGTGTCGACGAACACGCAATCCGTGCAACCGTTGCAAACCACGACCGTGAACACTACCTCTTTGATGAACGGCGACGAGAAAAGGCCACTCAATCACATTCAAACCTATAGGTACGCGTTTAAAGCTTCACGCTGCAACCACCTGCTTTCGTGCTACGACATTTCTCGATGAATTTTCAGGGAGTACAAGGAGGCGTTGAGACAGCAAAGGGCTAACGAAGGGCCGAGCGTTTACAGGCCTCGAGAACAAATCACACCGCCGGGAAACGAATCTCAGAGCAACGAGACGGACTCAGCTGGCAACAAAGAAACATTAACTATGACCGGTAAGCAGATCTTCAACGAGGAGAATGCGACTAAGAGACCTGTGCAAAAGGTAACTCCGTCACGAATCAACTACCAGAACACGCCAATTATCAACGGCAGCAATAACGAGTACAACAATAAGAACGGGAAGTACCTCGAGCAGCCGTACAAAAAGCCTAGCTCGCCTATCAAAACATCATCGAGCATTTTATCCTCGAACGTCAGTCCAGGCCACACTCCTAGACTAGTCAAAACTGCGGTGGGTTACGTGGAAGGTAAGATATAGGCCGACGTTGCGAATTGTTCATAATCAGTGCCCTGTTCCAACGACGATGATGTCCGATAGGTAACAAGAGCCCCAACCGAAACGGTGGAAGTCCAAAGTCTCCGCGATCTGTTACTTGGAACAGCAACGTGCCAGAAAAGTACTCCTTCACCATGCGGAGAGAGTTTGAACGTGCCAAGGAGGAAGCCGACTTGATCGAGCAGCTGCGGAATGTGCGTACCTGTCCAATATCCATCTCACTTTTTTCGCCAAGCTCGACGCAGGGATTTGCAAAACGATTGTCGCGCGATACCAGTGGCACTAAATTTCCATATTCCTCGTAGCATATCGAAACTCGGCTGAAAATGGCTTTACCGGAAGATCTTGCTCCGGCGCTGACGGACGGAGTTGTGCTGTGCCACTTGGCGAATCACGTGAGACCCCGATCTGTCGCCAGTATCCACGTTCCTTCGCCAGCCGTGGTAAGCATTATCGATCATCTTATCGGAACGGTAATCTTCTTCCGATTAAAGCGCAACGATTAAATTGCAATTCACAGCCCAAGCTGACAATGGCCAGATGCAGGCGCAACGTCGATAACTTTCTCGAGGCGTGCCGGAAGATAGGGGTCGATGAGGTAAGCACTTGTCTATAATTCTTCTTTTTTTTGTAAGCCCATCATCCATGTTTCGACGTTCGGTGATGGTCTACCTTGGCATGCACTACGTGCGTTACCTTCGGATATATGTTATCTCGTGAAACAAAATCACTTTTTGTTTCTCCTTTTTGTTCCTTGACGTACATTTTTTCGTAAGGATTGTCGTGTCGGTCGTGCTACTTCATCGTGAAAGCACGATCGAAATGCACACTTCTCCACAAAATTGAAGGCTTAATATCGTGAATGAGTGTCTAAGGAGTGAAAAAAAAATTAATGCGTGAAAGAGATAGAATGGCAGACGTTCGTACGTCTTTTGGCTACGTCGTAACTAACGCTTCGACTTACGGCCGGTACGTCCATGACATTTCCAACAACTACTAGTCAGTCCCCGATTTGCATACAGTCCGCGAGGTTCTACGATTCGTACTTTTTTTAAAATCTGCCTCGTTCCGGAACCCAAGAAAAGTACACGATATTCGAGGATAGAAGTGGAAAGGTGGCAAGAAAGAAGCTTTAGTTGCATGCGCTTAGACTCGTATCCGCTTTTGTGTCGCTCGTGGTTTCATCGAGAGTGTCCAAAACGATCTGCTCGCGTTTGTCCTGACGAGGTGGACGCCAGAATTGGGTGGCTGTTTGCATTCCTTCTTATCGGAGTGTAACGCGCTGGTAACTCGAGACGATACCTAAATCTGGCGCAAGAGATTTCCTCGACCAACCACCTAAATCGAACGATTCGAATCGTGGACCTCGAGGAAGGTGTCGGTTCGAAGAGGTGAGGATGACGATAAGAGGGCAGGGATCTGTATCGGAAAGAACCATTCGTAACGATCAGCGACGTGGTAGAGACTGGGACTGAGTAGTATCGTTGTTGGTGTTGCAGGAGGTGTTAATGGACGCGGACGCAATCATGGACGTGGGTTACATGGACGCGTACGGGCTGGATGCTCTGGCGCGTCTCGTCTCCGCTCTTCTCCTTCTCCGTGACGAAGGGAAGAACGATACCGAAGAATCGGCCGCAGGTTCATCACATACGATTCAAGATCGCGTTTTATCCGCGATGCTTTTTGCCACATTCCTATCCACCCTCGTTATGCTCTATCTCTGTCCGATCCCCGATTAAAAAGAGCGACCAAGACGAGAACGCCAGAGTGCAAAACGATGGAACGTACGACGCTAGCAAGAGAAAAGCACGATCGAAGATTACTCTGGGATAACTCCGATGCGTCGAAACGCACCGCGACGCGACCCGACGACTCGGGGAATGCCCGTTTTCGTTTCGTAGCTGTTTCATTCACGCTCCCTTCCGTAATTTCTCGATTATATTTGCCGAGCCGTCGGGTCCTTCGATCGGAATGCTGTACGCCACTCTCTCCACCTTTTTTTCTACGCCATTTAGTATTCTTAGAGCGGCACGATATTTTTGAAAGTACTCTATTTTTTCTTCACCCCTCGCTTGCTTTGCCGAGCAAGGGACGGGGTCAAGGGTCGCGCGGCACCAGCCTTCCGGCATCGTCATTGACCCGCGAGTTTATTTCAAGCACGATGCCCGTAATCAGGAAAATTGCACCTTTGTCGAAAGTATATCGATTCCCTGGGATTCTTTCCTAGGATATATTTTTCCTATTTCTAGTTTTCGCTTTCAATTTTATTCCTTTGTTAAACAAATCGTTCTCTAATCGGTGCACTTTACAATTTTCGACCGAGGGAAAACATTTGTTCTGTAATTAGCAGCCGTTGGCCCGCCCAAGAGGCACCAAAGCGCTTCGCTATTATGTTTGACTTAGTTGACAAAAGACTATTTGAGCTTAAACAGGGTTGTTCGTTTCTTTGCCTCCGTCGTTGTGGCTCGAGAGAGACGCTTAAAAAGCTGACGAATAAGTATCCGTAGTCTGTAAGTATCAGAAAGAGCGGCTTGATCGTACATTTAGTCTGCCTAGTTGTAGAAATTGCTGTGTAGTGGGTTATGTTAATTAGGCATTTCTGTCCCGATGTACAACTTTCGACAAGAATTTCAGGCAAGTTTGCCCTCGAGTTCTAGTCGTGTAACGCGAAATCAAAGAGCGTAATCAAACCCGCTGGACGCTCGCATATCAAATTTAGTCTCCCATATGTGTGTATTTTAAGCGACTAATCGCTTGTATGGATCGTTAGGAATCCGGAAATATATCATCGTCGGGCAGGATCTGTCGAGAAAGTATTTTCGTACGCGAAGGGGCGATAGTCGATGTCGTGAACCGATGTCGGATATTCGTTCCCGATATTTTACATCGCGCTGAAGCAAAAGAACGTGTCTGGCCGTCGAAGGGATGACGGTGTTCAAAGAGAAGAAAAGGGAAAGATTGTTCATGCATACCTCTGGATGGTAGTATTTTTTTAACGTTCGACCAATATAAATCGCCTACGGCTCTTTCAGGATTGATGGGTCTGTGATAGGTAGCCTTCGAGTACTACAGGATTCGCAAACAAGGTGCTAGTAATCTGTTTAAGTTCAAAGATTTCCTATTTTGGTACGTAGGTTTAACGCACATTCGGACTCGAAAGGAATTCTCATTCGGTTTTCTTTTATTGTTTTACGAGTTGACGAGCAGTATTGCGTCCCTCCCTGGCGAGATCGCGGCAACGAAAAATTTTCTTCTTTGCTCTCTTTCTCTCCCCCCCCCTGCTCTCTCTCATTCGAAACAAGATATATTATACACATATTTCGTTGGGAGAGGAACGATTAAGCGAGAGCACTTACACTTCAGCAACCAAGCAATTTGGTTCTAGCCTAAGATACTTTCCCTATTTTCATATAAACCCGTTTAACGAAATGATCGTAGCGGGCGTACGATACGTATATACAATATCACTAGAATATACACGAGTCTAACTTATTCTACATGTACTCTTACGATAAGGATTATATTGTCTATGTTCAGGAGTGTGGAGGAGAAGCGGGTCGCTTGCATCGAGTCTTCGAATTGGAAAAGATATGCTTCCGTTTGTTGCTTCACGTGCATGCATCGAATCGAATATATTGGCGCGCGATGTTTGAGTGCCAAACCAACCACCGATCACTAAAGAGCCGTGTGATCGACTCTGTTTCTCCGAGATGATCTACATATTAGTATGCCGAGATTAGCATTGGAACGACTAGAGTGAGAACACGTGGGCCGAATGAATCGAAAGCACGTCGACTTGATCGAGAAAGCACAAAGGAATTTTTACGAGTGAAACCAGTGGCTTCTATGGCGGTCTACAAGTAGAAACGTATATAGCAATCTATTCAGTTCGCGCTAATTCTTCTTACACGGATGTAGCAGTACTCAGAATTGTTCGTAATCTCGCGTGTAGATGAGATAATCGTTTGACACAACGAACGAACGAATCACTTACTATGTACATCCTCGAGAGCTCTCCGAAACTGCTGGCGATAAGTTTAACTCGATTTGCATTCCGGCAGCTTGAATCTATCGGCGGCAGAACCGTATATCAATATCTAGTCCTTGGTTTACGTATTTGAAATCGTAACTTCAATCCTTGTTTCTAGTCAGCTGGTTTGGTTTTTATCCTCGTCTTCGCTTTAGTTATGTGTAACACGTTTCGCGCGCGCCGATGACTTAACGCTTAATTTGTTACTTAATTTTTTTTTATTCCTACCGTCTCTTCCATTATTCTTCCGTCAATTTCATCAACGATATTTCATCGTTGCCCGTCGATTGCACGAGCGTTATTCGCATCCCAAGTTCGAGAAAAACCGCGACAGCATCGTTAAACGGCGACGGTCGCATCAGTATTATTTCTCCGTTACGATCGAACGAGACGTAATTGCATCGTATTAATCGAAACCCTAAGACTGGTTATTCTACTTTAGTTTTGTCGTCTGTTCTTTACTACGACGTCCGCTATACTTTGCCGCAGTACTTCGCTTTCTTTACAATTAGTTGTCAGTTCCGCGAGGAGCTGCGTTCTTCTATCGGCTCGTAAAAAAGACGAAAGTAGAAATGACGCGCGATTAGAATACCGTACACGAAATCATTCCGATATATTAGCTTGTATAATTGTATAATTTTTATAAAGGGTAAGTAGAAAGAGAAAGAGAGCGTATATATACGTATACATATATAGATGTAGGTAAATATATATAGATAGATGATATTATATTATATTATATATAGATATATATATATATATATTATATTATATCATACTGTATTGTATGGACACAGATATATACTACGTTGAAGCTACATACTTCTTTTCTTTGGTTGTTTTTTGTTTTACAAGTTGTACGTAAACTAACTTGTCGCAAACTACGAGCTTAAATTTGAATCGCTCTTGAAACTCGGTGCTTCGTTTTCACTTGTTGTTTTCTAAGCTTAAGCTTTCATTGTCTAATTATGGAAAAGGCTCCACTATTATTTAACTAATGTTCCTTCGAACGATCGTACCGGCCTATCCAAGCTAGTTGAACATAGTCACGGAACCACCAGCAGACTCGACATCGCGATCGTTTGCACTTCTACCTTTCTACTTTTGTACAGTTGAATCTGAATCGCGATCACGTCCGCCGACGGTGTTCACGGACGCGGTGCGAGGATAGTTCCGCTCACCTGCGCGAACGAGTAGCGAATGACCGAGAGAACGAGTCTTCGCCGCGTGAATACAGACGGGGTGCTCGTGCCTAATTTACATGGTCGCAACGCACAATAGAGACAAGGTTACACTGCCAGAGCGAAATCAAGTCGACTCGGCACTGCCCATGCATCGCGATCGGTCTTGAATTTTCACGCTTCTGGACTTTACTTTCGACTGCTTTACATGTAGCGTGAAATTATTTGCGCCCCTGTGTTCCGCAATTTACACCCGGAACGATCGTTAGAATTTTGTTCGTCTTGCCACTCGTACGACAGTGCTTTCATATTCCATTTTACTTTCTGAGAGACGCGCTCTGTAAGATCGATTGTACGACTATCATAACGATTGTAATACTATTTCTACTGGATAATAAAATATTCTTTTGGTAAAATTGGTGAAACACGATGACGAGCGGTTGCGACCGCCGTACCCCTCGACGAATCGAGCCCACCCCTCGATAAACTCGGATTAATGGAGAACGTACGCGTGCTTATTATTTTCAGAATCTCGTGTGCTGCGCTAGCGACGTGCTGGAGGGTGGTCGAGGAGTGGTTCGCGTGGCCGTCACGGTCTCCGAATTGCTCAGGTTCCATCAGTCACGCTCCCCGCTACAGACATCGTCTTCGTCGAACGTGCCGAACCACGTGCCTGCTTAGCGCCAGACAATATAATTCTCGAAAAAGCTTGTCGACCAGAAGAGAACAGACGCGGTCGCGTTTTACTCAGCTGCGGAGCAAGGAAGGATGGGGCTCGGCAGCGGCGTCGGTTCCTCGCTCAACAAAACTATGCTATAGAGGATTTATAGTACCGAGACTTTTATACCTATTGTACGCGGCAGGTAATCGCGTGTATATAGTCGCGGCCAGCGACCGGCGACTCTTTCCAAATCAAAACGAAGCGACGCGGCTCGAAAGTATTCGACGCAACGTTAGACCGCGATCAATCATGACACTCGATTAGTTGTACGAAATTTTTATATTGGAAAGGCAAGCGTATCTTTGTACGAAAAAGAAAAGTAGCCGAATCTAGGTTAAAATGGTGTAGACTGCTCCTGGGAGGGACATGCCAACAAGCGCGAATCCTACAGGCTATGAGAATTAATAGATGTTGGAGACACCTTTCAAGCAATGGAAAAGTTTCCTACACGCGTGTAACTGGCACGCCTAACGTTTCATAGGCGTGGAACATTGTGCTGATCGAGATAGCTGTACGCAGCGATTAGAAAAAGGTGTTCAAAAGTTCAACTTCGATCCCAATCAAATGTCTCCCGTATCTATTAACGACTTGTGCGCCCGTGCTTTCTAATAGCTGACAATTGCGAGACATCTCGATATCGTAAATTGAAAGAGAAATCGATGGAGCGAATCGAAGCACGCGGTGAACGATAACGCGATTCTGTATTCGATCGAAACGAGTTCAACGAAATTCTATCGATACTCCTGACACGTTGCAGCCTGGGCGTGTTCCGCGAATACGAGGATCGATTCGCCTGGGATAGAACCGACTCGAATTGGTACGAATACGCTTCGCGCGCTTGTCCCGCGATAATTTACCACTTTTGTTCACACGCAAACAAAAAATAAGTATTCCTTCAATTAACAGGGCATTGAATCGTTACCGCGTTCTAGTCGACACGGGCTCGATCTACAGGTGTCTCCGCGCGAATAAAAGGTAAGTTAGTTAGGACGTTTTCAAAGCCACCGACGATCGATACCGCGTCAGTGTGGCCACTCGGTCTCGATTGCCGGCGACGATCGAGTGAGATTATCGACATATCGGAAAACATTTGCAAGTTTGCATAAGTTTAAGGCCTAGGTGTACGCTGTAGCGTGTGCCAAGAGCGTTGCAATTTTATTTCGTCGAACGCGCGGCGCTTGTTGCTTAACAACCCGATGGGAATTCGATACCGAGCTGTTCTTTATTCGTCGAGATAATAATTCCAATTGTGCCCCGATTTCCTAACAATTCCCGAAACGATATCCCCGTTAGGTGCTAAGCGAAGCATCGTTAGCTGTTACTTCTTGTACCGCCGTCGCGTTCGTTTAGAATTCTTTTTTGTTCCTTTTACCTTTTTCCCTCTCTATGTTTAAGTGCGATTGCATAGCAGAAATACGAAGGATCTCATGTGGCGCGATCGGTGAATAGTCGAGCGCTAACACCTCGGTGTCTCGTCGACGTATCGAGTCAACGGTTCCGAGTTGATCGGCGAGGCATCGATCGTGAAGCATTGTACTGTGTATTCGTATTTATTGTGCCAAAGATACGCGTTAATTTTTCTCCCCGTTCTCACCGGGGCGAATCTTTGCAGGCGGGCAACGGTGTTTTCGATAAAAGAAATAGCTTTCGAAGACGGAAGATCTTCGCTGCCGGAACGAGTCCAACCTTCTTCGACGAGAAGGATTCTTAGATCGGGCCGCGAGACGGCGAACGACTTGCCTCTATGTTCGATTGTCCTCTCTGTCCACCCTTACTTATTTAGTTGGTTCTCACAAGCACTTGTCGTTCGTAGGTACATGTATGGAAATTCGTGAAACGACGAGTCGCTGCGGAATTGTATCGTTCGCTCAAATTAAATCGTGTTCTACGTTTGTCGAGAGTGGAACGCGCTACTGAAGCGACTGGCCGTCGTTTGGAACTTCTCGATCTGCTCGACGTCACTGTAAACAGTATTACCGATCGACCCACCGATAGAAGACAGAATCTCGAAAAGTTGTTTTGAAAAACTTTGTACCCGCCGCTGAACGCGATTATCGCTCGCACCGAGTTTGATCGATTCGTTCCAAACGCTCGTCCGCTCGATCGATACCTAAATACATCGCACGTAATATATTTAAAAAAATTAACGGATACAGTGTATAAAATAAATCGGACAAAAATCTGCGTACGTGCAGCGTTTTTCTTTTCCTCTGTCTCGAAATTTCCCCACCCTGTTCCCACGAAAGAGGAGAGGAACGAAGAAGAAAGGAACGTCCAATTCAGAGTTCACGATTCGAGTGAGCTCGCGCGTCCTGCTCGAAAGAGAATTCGGCGCCCTCGAGAGGAGGGATACGCTTCTGCTCCGCGTAACACGGTCGCAAAAGCGAACCGTGGAGAAACGACGTGGGTGGATCGCTGTAGGCGGAGTTGAAAGCTGAAGGAAACTCCATTTTGTTCGAGGAGGGCGGTCTCGGTGTTCCACCTTCCCCTCTACCAGGTGATACCACCTTGGGACACGATCGACCTTCTCGAGGTGGAGGGAATTCGAACGCGAACATTGCCGAACAGCAGTTCGCGATACGCGTGTGCTCGCTGCCGCTGCTCGGTTCTGTTTGTCGTGCTCGATCGTCGCGTGACTGACTGCATGGAATCGCGCGGAAACAAGTCGGCTGTCAAAGTATCTTTCTATGAGATCATCGGCGGGAGAGTTCACCGTTCACCGTTTCGCGGCAAATCGGGAGACATCGATTGCGATCGTCGACAGTGCCGTGAGACAATCGCGAGAGGTTCGATAATCTTTGTACGCGAACCGCGACACTCGGTTCGTTCGTTGACGTTCGCCGACGTGATTTGCATCGAGAAACCGTCGAGGTCGAATTCGGGGGCAGATGGTAGTGGTGCAGTGATCGACGGACAAGGTCAGAGAATGATCAATGGTCGAGCTGATCCGCCCCGTTTGCGGAAGCAGGGTAGCTCCGGTAAATTGTCCACCGATGAAGCCTCCAGCGAGTGATAAACACAACAGGAAAGGTCGACGCGACGGCCGTGACTCGAGCACAAGTTCATTGATATTTCTAGGTAACGCGGAACACGCTACGTTGGTATACAAACGGCGTGCACGAAACACTTTTGCCGAACACCCGGTACACCCGATTCCTTCAGTCTGCAATGATACGCGCCGCTGCTGAAGCTCGGCCCGATTGCACGCGCGAGCGAACCAAATTAATCGGGATCGCGTATTCTCCGCGCTGAATCGCCGAAAGATTCGACGAGTCTAAAGAGCCGAGAGGATCGAGCGATATGCTCTCGAAGGGGACGGTGACACGCGGCGGTCAGGTGGTCCAACGAGCCGGGGATAAATAACGAATTTCCGGTGCACAACAGTGGAGCTCGAGGTCGAGAGATCTATGATCCGATAGTGATTCCAAATTTCATTGAAAAGACGATAAAGCGAGAGAGAGGGAGAGAGAGGAAGAAGATCCCACGCGTGCGCGACTGATATCGCCAGGCGACAAGATCGAACACCGCGATTGAGTGATACATCGTATCTTTCCATCGACCAATTCCTGATCGAGCGATAGGAAAAGTCGAGCCTCCGCGACACTCCACGCAAATACGAGTCGAACTTTGCTTCGCGGCGAAAAAATCGCGTGGAATCGTTGTGCGGTGATTCTCTCGAGCGAAACGACGAGGACGATTAAACTCTCCGCGCTGGATCGGCGCGGGAGACATCGAATTGCCCTGGGCACCCCAGGTACGTTCCGTGCGATGCGGATGAGCACGAGGACGGTGGGATTTCGGTGGGCGCCGTGAGGAAGAACTCGTGCACGCCTTTACCCTATCCTTCGTTTCGCTTTGCCCGGTGAAGCATCGGGCCGGACAATAAAAAATGGATCTCAGCACAACCCCGAGAAGAACGACGGAGGGCATAGCTGACCTTCAGAAGACGCGCGTGGCCAAAAGTGTCTTCAGCATTCGGAGCTTAGTGAACGTCGAGGAAGCGGAAGTTCCTATCGCCGAGGACACGGAGAATACGCAAAGTGAGTGAACGTTCTATGCAACGGTACTTGGATTTCTTTCCCTAGATAGTAGACCCGGCTGTTCGGGTCGCCTACTCGCCCCGTAACGACTGTTGACGGCAAACATCGTTCGCGTACTATACAGAACGTCGTATTCGAGTAAACACAGTCTGATCCGTCGCGCGACGGTGCGACTCATTCAAGGGAGACTGTCAGAATTCCAAGGCGTTGTCGACAATCCGAATTGGGGATACGTCTCCTTGGGATTCGATCTCGCTTCGGGACGATCGAAAGGAGATCGAGATGGTCGCGGGGACGAACGTTCTAGGAACCGCGGGCAGTTCGACATTCCCCGAGCGAGAAACGCTCCTTTAAGCGAACTTTTTGCGAACGAGCGCCTTTTGTGCTTGCTGCTTCACCGGGAGCAACCAGTCCTTGTAGAGCAATCGAGTCAATTAAGCCTCACTTATACTCGGTAAATTGCGATAAGACGACGATTAAGTTGAAATTAGTTCCCTGCCCCTTGCCCCCCCGGGCCTGGTAAAAAGTGTATCAATGTCGTTATCGCCGACACGTATCGAAGCTAAATTAATACTCGTTTTCGATCGCTCCAATTAAACGTTACACGAACCGAGCAGCCTTTCTTTGCTCGATCGCCGGACAAAGACGGACCCCCGGACGATCGTGGGGGTAAAACGTTGGACGGGACATCGGGCTCGCTAGTGTTTCCCTCGGCCGAATCGAAGCCGATCCTTCGTCCGGGAAATCGCCCAAGATTTCGTTTCGAATCGCCGCGGAAACGCGGCTGTCGCGACTCTGCGCGGACGTGTTTCTACTTGGTCGATATGCAAAGCAGTCCGGGAGCGCGATAACTCGCATTACCCGACTTTCCTCTCTCGGAAAATAAATAGCAAATTACCATTTAGCCGTTGGCGATAAACTGAAACGTGCTCGGGCGATAACGGAATCTCATTCCGCGGGCATACCGTATCGCCTCGTTATCGGGTAATTAACAAGATAGCGTGCCGATTAACAAATTACGTCCACGGGTGTCGTCGCCGAGACGGTGCCGCGTCCCGCGCACATTAATTCCTCCGCAATCGCCTCGACGGGCGAGCCCCGCGATTCTCGCCGAATATACCCTGTCCTTGCCACCCAACGATCACCGCGGTAAACATTTCCGACTTAATCGGCGCAGGTAGTTTTGCCCGTTGGTAATTTTGCTAACAAACTATCGGCTAATCGTTTAACAATAGCTGCCTCGTTAACGCGAGGCCCGACGCGGCGCAACGCTATCGTTTAGTTTTTATCAATGGAGCCATCGCGTCGCAGCGACTCGTCTCCCGATTCCAGCAGTGGCGGCCGGAAACGCCGGGTAAATCGAGGGGTGAGTCGCGCCAATGAGAGCCATCGAGCGAGGGGTTGCAACTGGTTCGCGGTCGATTGGCTTCGAGGGAGGAAAGGGTCGTCGGCAACCGAGGGCTTTTCGCCCCAATTCGCCCTCCTTCGAGAAAGAAATGGCGGCCCCGCTGCCTCCGTGATACCATTCGATCGCTGTCCCCGATTCCCGTGGCTGAATACACGTAGCGACCGGGCAAACGAGGACCGGGAGATCCGTCGGCGACGTCGAGTAAGAACGGGCGGGCTGATTGCGAAAAAGAAGCCCTCCTCTCGATAATACCCGCCGAGAGAGCCATAAATAATCAGAGTCAAAGTTTTACGCGTGCGTCCACGATAGAGCGCGGAACCTGGTGATTGGTCGGCCCGGCGGAGCCGCTAATTGTGTTTTATTAGCGTCCTGCTTTCCCCTCGCCGCCGAGCATCCACGATCCTCGCTAACTAACCTCCACCCATGTACTAACCATAAACGACATTGTTATTAAGAGTCGTTACACTGTATCTAAGACCTACACAGTCGATCGCGTGCGTATAGAACGCGCGGACACACCGCGCCGCTCGCTACCACCGCGCCTCGTTAGAGGCTGTTAAGGAGTCAGGGTGTTCGACAACCTCCGCTTTCGTCGGTCGCGTCCAACCGATGCGATGGATGCACGAAACCTCGGGAATCGTCGTCCAAGCTTCCATGCTCGGTCGCCCTCGTGCTCTCGTGGAACGAGACGGCGCTTCTCCGTCCTAAGAATTGCACGGGGATGAAGGGAAGTCGAATTCAAAGGAGAAGGCGGGAACGAGTTTACCGATTTCCTCTTACTCTTCTCGCGACACTGTCCGAGGGGGGGCGATGCTCGGTGGAAGGAGAATGGGTAGGAGAACGGAGGAGGAGTAGCAAAAGGACAAGGAAAGGGAAGACGAGAGCGAGCGCAAAGGGGGCGAGGGCAAGTCCTTATTACGGCGAGCAGAGTCGGGCATGCTGGTGCAATCAAATAAATTAGCCGGAATTACGCGACTCGCGAACCGATGCTAGTGTCGGTGCACACTCGTCCTCGCCACCAATTAGCGGATCTTTATCCCGCTCGTGTCCCCGGCATATTTCACCCGGGCTAGTTGGCCATCGTTTTCCGAGAAATTCCTGCCCGCCTGCCTGCCCTTCGGGGTCCCAATGATTCCCTCGAGCACAACGAATTCGCCAGCTTCGTCTTTAACCGTACGCTTCAGTTTCCGCTACGGAAGTTTCCGTCCGCGTCGATCGCTGGACAGTCGCGGAGGGCGTTAAAGTTCCCGCCGATCCATAGAGTTCTTCGAGATCCTTCGGCTGCGAAACGACGCCATTTATCCTCGGTGCAGCGGCGATCGTAACGGATGCTGCGCTCACGAAGGGGTTAATCGAAAGACTTCGGCCCGGCGCGAACATGGACGCAGAGTTCATCCATTCCGCGGATCGTGCTCCATTAAAGCGCATTACTCGACTAGAGCTGGATTGTAACTAGTGTTCCTGACTTTTCGATATTTTTCGTTTCTCGGCAAGTTAAAGGTCAGAAGCCGCAGAAGAGGCTTGCTCATCGCGTAGTTTCAATTGGTCGCAGAATACCTCTGCTGTAACAAGAGCGATCCTCCGGAGTGCGAGGATGTGGCAACTGCAGTGGTCTAGCTTCGGACCTAAATAACGGCAACAGTATCGAACGAACCGAACGGCCGAGGCGTCGCGCAGCGAAACGCTTACCGCGTATTCTTGCGTGACGCGTTATTAGCCGATTGGCTCATTAATCGCTCCGTCGACCCGAGACAGCACCCCTTCCCCATCCTCTGCACCCATTTCGATACCGAGTAATTGCTAATCGCTAATTGCGAGCTCAAACACTCCATCCAATTAACCCTCCCACCCGATGCTTCACCATCGGTCTGCCACCAGCGAGCTGTCTATGCACGCCCACCTTTTGTTTCGCCCTCGATTTCACCCTCCATTTCACCCTCGATTTCAGCCCCGTTGCGAACTCAACTCGGACCCATTCCTTTCGATCCTAAATTACCGACTTTTCCCGTGTGACGAGTCCATTAGAGGATTCTTTGTCTCCTCCTCCTTTCGACTAGCTTTCCCCCCCCGAGAGGGGCCCGGAGGGGCCCGGAGGGTGAACGAAAGGGAAACGAAAGGGGAATGAGACCCCTTGAAAATTGTGGTATACTTCATTTTTATACCGATCACCTGTTAACTCAGCGGGACCGATCGTTTCCTAAATACCTGCGTCATGTGCTGTACGGTAAACGAGGGGTGATTTCAACCTCCCTCGCCGTTTACTCCGACGAAACGTCTCCTCTCGATGGAGCGCGTAAACAGCCACATATGCGTGCGGCTGTTCCCAATGAACAAAAGAAGGGAAGGGAATGGAAGGGAAAGAAGTGAGAAAGGAGAAAGGTTTGCGTACCCCTTTCGATCAATTAGGCCTAATAAATGGCGTCCACGGTGGGGTCGTTGATGGCGACGGCGAAAGGGAACGAAGAAGGAGGGAAATATTATTCGAACGGGCCGTCGGGTCTGTGGGTTTATGCTATTAAAAATGTAAATATCTGCCGGCGGCTCGTTATCGGATGTAAATATGGCGGCAGGTCGAAACGGCAGATGGGAGGGGTGTATTTCCAGCTCCTTTGTTTCGTTATTTATTGGAATGTGGGCCACGGCTGCAAGAAACCCACGCTTATGCGTTCCACCATATTCAACGCACCGTACTCGTCTCGCCTTCGACCCTACCTCCTCGACGATTCAATCTATCCACCACCGGCATCGGTACCCCTTTCGTCCACGAGGTCTGCGTGTCCGCAGGCTAGTGCCAATTAGAGCCCGGATAATTATGCGAATCCACCGAATTCAATTTAATCTTTGCCATTGGTCCATTAGATCGACGATTTGATTGTCCGATTTCTGCCCGTTCGTCCTAAACGCGTTTCCGTCAGTCGGATCGGGAAACGCTTCAGTCGATTCGAAACGCATCGATCGGTATGCATTACTTGAACATTTTAATCCATCGAACCGTGCCCCGCTCCCCGGGTAGGAAGAATTCCGTCGGTCGATTCGAGGGGCTCATCGATGCCACGTTTTCCCTCCCTCTTGGCATTTTCGGTCTACGAGATTTGATATACGACTCAATAAAACGAGACCCAAGGCGGGCCTCGTGTAAATATCAAACGTAGTCTGTTCACCTCGTTAACTTGCCCTCCGCTCTCTGAGGCCGCTTCGACATCGAGCAAAGAAGCGAGACAAGAAAAAGGGAGATAGAGCGGGAGGAAGATTGCGGGGACGCCGATTAGAAGTTTTACTAATTAGCGTAAAGTCTGTTGGAAAGAAATAGCTGTGACAGAAGCCACGTAAATGAATGTACAAGTACGAGTCCCGGTGCAAGCGCAATTGCTCCCGTATCGGCGTGCAACGAAATCCGTAAGTAGATACGTATTACGGCAATATTCTTATCAGATCTGGACGTGGGACGAGATTGTTTAGATTATCGGCAGGTGCGTGCTTTAACGACCGGGAAAATTGTAACCATAATTACGAGCGTCCTAAAACTACGCAACTACGCCTTTCAGATCCCTCGCAAAGATACAGAGGAAAGTGTCGTTTCCGAAACGCGACATTGCTTCGACGATATTAAAGGCTGTCGGTTCCGCGTCGGGCGTCGCAGGTAGAGTTGCACCTCGACGATCATTTTTACAAGTGCCAACTCTCTAGTCCCGCTTCGATCGCGAGGCAATCTTGCTTGCTTAAATTTCAATCAGGAATTCTCGTTAATAATCCAGAGTCAATTAAAGAACACGGAGAGCGTGCGTCGATCGATTTTCTGGCTACACTTTTTACACGGCACTCGACACGCTTCGACAAACCGCAGAGATTGTGCCTCTTTTTCCGCGTTCGCGACTCGACAATTGGTTGAACTCGTGGCGCGCCTGATCGCTTCTTTCCTTCGATTCAATCTTCTCTCATCCGGTCGGGTGACCAGTGTTTGCATTTTTTTTCACCGGCCCCTGCGACTAAATTTTTCGCTCCTTTCTCGTGGAAAAAGCTTTTAATGGTCGTGCTTGACGGGACACATCGAGGTGCATTCTCCTTCTTTCTCGTTAACGACGACGTCAACGACGACGTCAACGACCAGGATGATTTCTACGATCCGCCGTCCCATTAGACTCGCTTTGCCGCGTAGAAAAATTGAGCTAAAGAAATGCCCTAATTTATGTCCCCGAGAACGCAAGTGGTCGTTACCGCGATCTCGATAAATTTCCTACAACGTTGCTGACATATGTTGTCCGAGTGGTCGGTTAATTCGCCCGGTATCTGATTGCGCATGAAACGTAACGCTGGCGATACCAAGAGTTAATAGAGACGAGTCGATCCGGAGTGACGGCTTTTTTTTGTCCCGCTACCAGCCCGATTCGATTTGTCTTTTAATCGTATACAATGGAGGCGGCGCAGGTGTTACCCCGGACGAACACAGCGTAGCAAAACGGCTCGTTTTATCGGATCCCCGGTGTTCGGTTCACCGTGCTGCCAATCCACCTCCCTCGTGGCCGCGTTAACAGTTCTTTTTCGTCGTTCGTCACCGTGCTCGTCATTAGTTCCGCGTCACGAACGAACCGTCCACGGCGTCGCGTCTTGCGACGTTCGCCGTCCTTCCACTGCCGGCTTTCGTTCTACGACACAGAGAACGAACAACGGGCTCCAGGTTTCGACTCGCTTCGATTCGTCGGAGGCGGCCAGTCGACCGAGCGTTCAGGATCGAATTATCTCGAAACGAGTGACAGCAACCGCGCGGCGTTTTCCGGTGAACGATTTTTCCGCGATCGCTTCCTGATTGCTCTCTCCTCGGTCGACCGAGAATTTCTCGACTCGTCGATCATGGAAGAGGAACCGTGCCCGTTTCGTCGACCGGCTTGAGTCATTCGAGGAGTGAATGACGATTCCGAGAATCCATTAGGAAACACGAGTTTAACACGATCGTCGATTTGGAAGCGGCCAGACCCTCGGCCGGAGTAGGCTGCCAGAAATGCCGATCGTTCGTCGGTGGCAGGACAAGCATTCCTGGCGACGGTGGCCGGCGAGCAAAGTGTTTTCCGTAAATTCGGTTAAGATAGGAGGGCCACCGCGAAGTCGTCCCGCCATTCGAGCTCGATAACGCCAGCCGTGACCCGTCGTGCTTTGTCTGTTCTGACGCGCTCGTCGAAATATTATTTACCGTCGACTACGATAACAGTTGCCCCGACACGAATAATTGCTTTCCCAATTAGTCCGTGACACGGATTAACCGGCCGATGCTCGCGCTGCCAAATTGACCCAAGAAACCGGGATCTTGTCAACGCGTCTTTTTCATTTTTTCGCGCTCGAAATGGTTTATAAATGGTCAACTGGACGGCCGCGATCACCTGTAGGCCCGCATTAAACGTTCGAGAGTCACGTGGCGTGGCAAAGCCATTAGGTGGTACGGCCCTGATCGGTTAAGAGCAGCCACCCTTTCCACCTTTCTTTCCCTTCTTTTTTCTACCGAGGTATTCCGCTATCTGCCGGACGGGTGCACGCACCAGCAATGAGGAGGCACTTACGATTAGACCTTTCGAAGGTCCACTTACGCGATGGTCCACTAAAAGTTGGCGCTGCTCGTAAATCGACCCAAACGCGAGCATTTCCTCGGAGAATTTTTCTGTCGGCCCGTCTAGACGATACACCGACATCGACGAGATAAAGGGACCCTTCCTCGCGACGACCGACACCCGGGCAACCAATTCAAAATTCAATCAAACGGGCCCTCGTTCGACGATCGGCGATCCTTTCGAAAATTTCCCCGCTCGAATAGAATCGCGATAGAAATCCGAGAGCGACGGGGAACGGAAAGGTACTATTAACGAAACGCGATTAATCGTTCCCCGTGTTCGGCTGTAACTCGCGTGTTACAAAACAAACAAGGGTCGTTTACCTGCGAATCGCTCGTGGAGCCATTACGGCACTTTGCCTCCAAGACAGAAGGTTTGATTTATATTCATTTTAGCGGACAATCGCACTTGTCGAGAATCATGGATCACCGCTTGTTTGGCCCGTATATAAAGATTCCTAATGACGATATCGGGGAAGCCAGTTAATATGGTCGTGTCCCTGGCCACGGCACGCTGCTTAATGGATTCTCAGAACCTTGCTCGCATGATTAATTTTACATCGGTGGTCCGTCAAGAAATCGAAGAACAACGTCCCCCCTTCGCCAATTGTCCCACCTATCGATACTGTTTCCCAATCGACCTTATTAATACGTATCCGCTGCACGAGATAAGCATCGTCTCCGTCAGATTTTCTGCCCCCCAAAATTCACCCTCCTGGAATATGTAATTTCGTTAACTCGAGCAGGCACGAGACGCGGTATAATAATTTCTTCTCGGCCAGACTTTGCGATCTTAATCCCACCGCTTGAAGCGTCGAAGAATATACAAACGAATTGTACGCGTTGGTCTACATTGTGCGAACCGAAAAAGGGTAAGCGTTGGAGCGAGCGAGTGGCTCGTTGGAGAGATGGAGAGGTGCAAGAGGCAGAAGGGCGAGCAGGGGTATCGCGTGCGGTATAATCAACGCCGAGCAACATTAATTATCGTTATCAGAGTCCTCGGTCTGAAGCGTGGAGCAACGAGCAACGAGAGAAGGCGACTAGAGCTCGTGCGTGAGTTACGCAGTCCCGAGCGAGGCTCAAAGGTACCGGTCACCCTTTGCATAGCTAATCCATTCGCTCCTGCGAACTTGTGTGTACCTTACCTTATCGGTGAAAATAAGGTGCTCCTCGGCCGTTTAAATTTACGATAAGCGCTCGTATCGAATCGTTGCGAGCAACGAATGCAACGCGAATCGACTTGCCTCGTCTGTGATCGATGGATATTAATCTTTCGCTCACCCCTTTCGGCTGTCGCCTCTGGCTTGCATCCACGTAGTTAAATTTCGCTGACGCAGCCGCCGCTGAAATGTAACGAGCAAAATTTTAAACGACCGTAGGAATTATTGTACAATATAAACGCGAGGTAAAATAACAAATGAAAATGGATATACATATAAATGCAGCTGCGTAAATGGAGATAGAAAAATCTGCATCGTTTCGCGTTGCACGCCGGACGGCAAATCCCACAAAGATACGTTTACGAGTCTATTCGCCAGGTATTTTCTTTGTGCGCTCGCAGCTTCTGACGCGCCCGAAGGATGAGCGCAAACTATAATTACCGATAGATACGCGAATTTCGACGAGACGCGAAAAGAATAAACGGAGATTCATCGCGCTGATTAGACTCGTCCCAAGTAACTGCTACGTCAAATAAAAGGCTTAATTATCGTCCAACCTCTGCGGGAACGTTTCGCGAGTAACGAAAGAAAATCCATGCAATTTTTCCAACGCGTTTTACGCGTTTGCGCGAGTGTTCGTTTCAAAGCCAATCACAGGCATCGGTTTAACGAGCCGGCCATGTACCTGCTACTCTGCCCCCATGGCTGGCCGCAGACTTTCCTCGTTGTTCGCGTGCAACGAGTTGTCCAAGCAGATTAGAGATTTCCACGAGAAGCGGGTCACAGAAATTTGCAAACGAAATGCAGCCGCATGGATATCCGCTGGGCGCTCGAGTCCAGATAATTGGCCGCGAACCAAGGGTGAACGTTGCCTTGGACATCGTCGGATCGGTTCGGCGCAGGCGGCAAGGTAAAAATGAGTGCTTTATTCGCGCGCCGCGGGACTGCGCGAGACGTGTCTTTTTGCTCGACAGGTAGCGGCGCTACGTGATGCCGTCCGCCTCGACTTTAACGAACGATACGTCGAACGGATGATCGGGAATTCGGCCGAACGATCAATTACGAGCAATTACGCCAGCCAGCCCGCTGCTGCCTCGGTCACTCGAGCATCGAATAGATATTCCAGAATTCTTGCGTTACGAGTTCGCATACCGCCCGGCTCAATCCGACCCGGAGACTCCAGCAGCTCGCTAACTGCTTTTTATCGATCATTGGCACGATAATTATCGGAGTTGATCGTTGAACACGCGAGACAGAGGTTTCTCGTATTCGGGTCAGACTTTGCTTCGCTGTTCGACGGATGAAAAACCTGCAGGTACGAAAAACCTGCAGGACGAAAAAAAAATGCGAAAGAGAGAGAGAAGACGGAAGAGTTGGCGATGGCGAGCGTTTTAAAGGGAGGAACGGTAAATCAATATGAAATTATCGTGTCCATTTAGGTGTTTAAGTGGTTTCCGAGAAGAGAATAACTGGATCTGGTCCTTTGAGACGGAACGAAGCTTATCGTAAAAAAGAAAATGAGTCGAACGGTAGACGACAGCGGGCTGGGTAAAGAGTCGCCACGAACGAAGAGTGAAAAGTGTGCTTGGACGAAAATGTGTAGCGGGAGAAGGTAACGAGGGGCAATAAAAACTGGCACAATGATCGGCGGCGAAGAATTGAACGGGCGACATTCCGCGACATTATCGAAGACGAGGCATGCGTGCAGCGTAACGATCGGGGAATAGAATTTTCTATGAAATTCTGTGAGATTTCGTTATCAATAAGACGTGTTACGAGTTCAGCCGTTAGCAGTGGCCGTGGTATCGTAAAAGCAAACTGCAGCTTCGGTTACACGTGTTTCCCCGAAGCTATAGATAAAGTAAAAGGCCATAAAATACTCGGCGTTTCGATTAACGAAAGGCGTAGATAAAATGTGGGAGCTGGGTGAATGGGCGGAGTGGCCGAGGGTGCACCTATACATGTATAAACGTGTGTAAATCGATGAATGCCCGGGCAAATCAAAGTGTCGCACAATTACGGCGATATACACGCCGGTTAATAATTACAAAACGCGCGACGAAGGAGGAACGGCTCGCAATTAGGAAGTATTACAAGTTTTACGAGTGCATATATAATTCAGATATTGCACACTGGACTGAGCCATTTACTCGCGATCCTTTTTCTTCCTCTTCAACACGCGAATCCTCCCATCGGCCCGGCATTTTTATCGGCCGCAGCTGTATTTTCCGAAACATCGCGTAAATATTAACGTATTTACGTTCCCGAGTCGTGGGCACTTTTTTTCACTTAAGTTTATTACACGTACGGCCGGGATCGCTTTACCGGATAATATAAGTTGAACGTTTTCGTATCTATTTTTCTGGTAAGAACGAGTTAATTAAACTGCTCGAGTGCTTCGATCCTCCTCGTACGGAACGGATAAAACGAGCGACAGCGGTGCCTAAAATCGATGAAAAATGGTTCGCTCGTGTAACGCGACTCGCGAGTATACTCCGTACAGATTCTGCAAGCACCGATGACTCAATTACGTCTTGCTCCTTGTTCGGCGCGAAAATCTCGACCGTTCGATCCGTAAACGATGAAACGCAACCTGCTAGACCCGATAAACCGAACGAAATTATGATAAATCTATTACGGTTGCGTGTCTGCCCGTACGATCCATTGCGAGCGTGCCCTACCTTCCTATTACCTGCCAGTCACCCGCAATCGTAGCGCGATATCTTGCTTCTGCCCTTTGATTCGATGAATCTAACGAGCGCGACAGTTTCTCCCTAATTAATTCTCTCTTCGTTAGGAAAATCTCCGAAACGATGCCACACCGATGCCCGTGCCAAGAAAAACTCGATACTGGGGAAATTTATTCGATAATAGATAGATACATATCGAGAAATGTAAACGAAACGAGCTTCCGTATCTTGTATCGAGTCGCGTGCTTTATTTCATTTCATTTACCATCAATATAATACCGCTTGGTACGATCCCATTGTATGTTTTTCTAATGCACCCGGAGCACGAAAGTCTCGCACAAAAATGTCGATCGTTTTACACGATAAAGCTCGTTAATGACTAGCGGCGGGCGAATAAATTTAATCGTGCCGGTAACAGCAATTAGGAGTATTATTACAAAGGTCCGCGTGCCGTACGCGGATAGCGAAACGAATTTACTATCTCTTCTCTAATTAATCGTCAATTCATTTCAAGATACACGCATCCTTTTCCAGTGCGCGAACGCGAAACAATCTACGAACATTCCTTCAGATTATTGCCACTGCTCTTTGAAATTCGAAACGAGGGATACGATTTTCTACAGAGAAACGGCTCGTCGTGCTCGCGATTCTCTGGCAGCAAAGCGATATCGGTTCTTCTTCGTGACCTATGACAGGCACGAATGGCTCGCGGCGAAAAAACGCGGAAGGACTCGTGTAGACCAGGCGGGCAGATAATCGTCTCGGAGCTAGGGTATAATTCAATTGGAGGCGAGGCGAAGAACCGTCTAGGTGTATACAGCGAGGTGGTGCAGGGCAGGGTGTACGGTACAAGGTACATATACGGCCGAACAAGTGGAGGCAAATGAGAAGCAGTTAAATTTGAGTTTAGTAAGTTAGCGCAAAGTTGGCGGAACTCCGTGGCCCGTCACGCGGACCACCGAGAACACAGAACACAGAGCACCGAGCAGTCGGCGATAGCGTACACGCGGTGTAATTGCAATTAGCATATATCACATTGGCGTGGTTCGAGCAGAGAAGGCGAACGCACGCGACCCACCATTGGCGTAATCATCCACCGCACCGTTTCACGCGAGATCACGGTATTCGCACGAACGCCGATCTCGACTCGCGTTGATGAGTGCAATAAATACACCCGCCGAGCGGACCGATGATTGCTCGAAAAAAATGACTGTTAATTACCACGCGTTAGCCAGTTAATCACTCCACTGAAAGCAGTCCCCCGGTCGTTGAAATGCCTTGGTTAAATGTCTTCATCGGGATTGATCGTTTCGGATGAGGGGATGGAACGAGCGCAATTAGAATTACGTTCAAGCATCCGCCACGATCCTTCTTTTTTACTTTAATTATTAACTTACTCGAAGGTGCGGGGACGGTCGCCCGATTCGCGTACAGAAGAAGTTCCCCGCGTAACGGGGGAAAACGTTCCACCGCGTACAATTATTACCTGGGTAATTATCGTGCCACAGCTTTGCTAATGCATGCGACCCTAGGGCAATCAATTTTCCGGTTTTTTGCGCACGTGTGACTCTACGAAATTCGACCATCTCGTTGCACTGCATTTACTTCTCACGATTGCGATGCCATCGATTATGCGCTCTTCGCGATGCGAACGCTTTGGATTCTTGCGTGCCCTGTGCGCTCGCCAAGGATCTACGATACACGTGTAGTGTCTTTCGGAAATTCAGCGGGGCAAAATTCCTTGGCCTACCGAAACACGGTCCGTCGAAAGGCAACGCTTTAGATTACACGTCCAGCTGTCGCGTCGACGAAGTCGTCGCAAATTCGCGATGCTTGTCATCGGAATTAGCGCGCGCTGTAAAACCGCAGAGACGTGGAACTAATTTATAGCAAGGCGACTTGATTAGCGCAACGTTGCGCGGTACAGCGAGTAGAATTTGCGTGTGCGATGTAAAACGTCAGGAATGACGTTTATGAGGTCAGTAACATCGTTGGTCAGCCTGCATGTAGACCACTTTTCTTTTTTTTTTCAAACTCAGGAACGGATCCCGAGGAAAAGTGGGGTCCATCTAGAGGCGGATAAGGCATCGCCTTAGCTTCGCGTGACAGTGTATCGAAGATTTGCTTATCGTGGCAACACTGTATGCTAACCACACGGCCATCTTTGATGGCAATTACAATTAACAGCAAAACGGGGATGTCGTAAAGTGCAATTAAATATTATTACCTTTCCTCTAATGGGTGCCGCGGCCGTGAACGCAAGCCATATGTTTTCTCGAATGTATCAGCGTGCACGCCGATACATTCTTATTAATAATCCGTTAACGCACACCACGGCTAGTCGCCGTACGCCAGCACCAGTGGACTCGATTGCAATTTTTTAAGGAGGTCGTCGTTATCTACCGTGCTCGCGGCATCCTTCCGCGCTCGCTGCCACCTCGAAAGGGAAACAGTTGCTTTCGCAATCTTCTTTAATGTCGCGGTAAACCGACGGAGAAGCACAATGGCCGAGGACAGCAAAGTAGAAGAGAGAAAGGTGGAAGTTGCGGCCGACAATGATCTAGCACGCTGTCGCGACGCGGCTAATTGTCAGGGACGCGTCGACTTTTCAAAAGACTGAACGCGATCGACCTGGTCGGCCGACGAGCAAGTCCTGGGGATGAAAATTAGCCCGAATTCAATCCATTCTCGATACGACCCGGGATCTATCGGCTTGTAATTCGCTTGAAAATTCACGCCATTATCCTTCCAACCTCCTATCCCTTTTTTTTTACGCCTCCCCGGCGCCTTTTCGGTAAGATCGATTAAATATTGAACGAGATTTATCGCTTCGTCACCTCGAGAAGGTACGCCGGGAGAGCTGTTCGTTTACACGAGCGCTTTAACGAAAGTACACCGCGATGAAAACTGGATTGGCCTGTACGATACGATGCTTGGCCGGCCGCGGAATAATAATCGTAATCCAATAATCGTGCAACGCTTTGATCACCCCTTTTCGTGCAGAAAAACGATTCGATCGTCCGGCGGTAAACTAACGTTGACCTTATCGTTGGCGGTGATCGACCGCGGTGATCGACCACGGTGAAATCCACGAAACCGAGAGACGCCTCCGTTATTCCACAGTCAGCTCGGCGATTCGCTCGACCATATTAGAGACCGAACCTTCGATTCCGTGACGTACACCAATTTCCGGTACCACTCTGCTCGAATGTTAGTCGCGCGCGAACAACGAAAACGGCAAACGTCGTTCTTCCTCTTTCGCTCGTTCCGTCCCTTTTCCACGTATCCGACACTATCCACGGCTGACTCCCTTCTCATTTCCGGCTAGCGTTCTCTCTTCCTGCGGGCTTTGCTATCGGACGCTCTACCGGAGATCGCGGGGATAGCGAAGAGGAGCGATCGCGGCGAGAGCAGAGGTGGAAAAAAGGAAACAGAAAACGAAAAAGGAAAAGCAAATCGAGCAGAGAAGGAACGAGGGGAGAAGGAAAGGGCAGAGATGCTGAACAGTGCTCATTGGACGGTTGCATTTTATGCGCTGGACCGGCCCCTCCTGTAATTGGTCGCCACTCAATTGCCGCTCATTAGGTAACTGCCCGTTTTTTGCGCCGTCTGTGACTACAGCCAGCAATGAAGCTCGAGCAAACGAAAAATTGATCCCCTTTCCAGCTGACCTCAGTCGTCCCTCCGCCCTTGCTCTATAATAAGACACCTTTCTCGCGCACCGATCGGTACACATGCAATAAATGGCTCCGATACTTGCGAGCGTTCTTGCAGACCGTGCGATTCGAATGTTTCTATTCGGGGAATACGCGGCGGGGGAAACGAAACGGCCGAGAGATTCGTTTTGTCCTCCGGTAATCTTCCGTGTTTTGCTGCGAGCATCCACCCACCCCGAGACGAGCTTAGATTGCTGGTAGATGACAGGTCGGCCGTTCTTTGTCTACCTTCGAGGACTACAGTTGCTCCGGCCCTCTTTTTATATCGTTAAATTAGTTGGCCGCGGTTTCCGGTCTCTGATTCCTGTGCCCAGCTCCGCGTCCCCGTTCTTGCCGTTAGCGACCGTGGCCAGGGGACTAATTTGCGACTTCCAGGGAGATCGTCGAAAATTTCCGAACAGTCTCTCTCGACCACGAATCGTTTGCTAAATTCTTCCGAATCGGTATCTGCCGATCGCGAGGAGTGCATCGAACCTTCGATAGATTCATTATTGAAAATGTTAGCGCGGCATAAACATGGCCTGCGCGCGGCCGGTATTTCCTTTGCAAGCGGCTAATCTCGTAACTTTCTCGACGCGCAACAACGACCGTCCACGATAACAGCGGCAAAAACTTGCACATCCCGTTTAAGCCGAGACCGCTGATCGCGTAGTGTGTAATAATCCGTGGCCCAAAGATCGATTATTGAAAAGTAAAGCATAGTACCTTCCCGCGGAAGGCGCGCCAATTAATTGCTCCGTGGCTCGTTGGATCGTATTTTACGGATAGATACAACGTTCCAGCCTTGCAATTTTCTGTCACCGGTTGACACGGCGCTCGTAACTGAACTTAAGGCGATCTTGATTGCCTATAAACGATCATTACCGAAGGGAAAATTACGTTCGCCGATGCACCGTCCGCTCGTCAGCCGCTCGATAGAGCAACGTCGAGCTTTATTCTCGGTATCGCGAAGGTGACGGGGAACGCGTCGTTACCGCCTGCAAATTTATTCGGTCTATCTTCTTCGTATTTTACAGGCAGAGCCCGCTTCTTCCGAGCATTCCGTCGATCGCATAAATCAGCGAAGCATCAGCTCTTGCTTTTCCGATTTGGATAGCGACTCAGCTAACGTGTAAAAAAATGCCCCCTCTCCTGTTATTTCGTTTAAGAATTCTTGGGCGGCGACATTTTACGAAATTATATTTAACGTCGACGCGTTACGGCGTCGCAGCAGGTAATTTTCTAATTCGGTGGTGCTGGATGCGAGCTGGGGCAGATAGATTATATTTAATCCGCGCCTGTACCGATGTGTCGCGAAGTGAACGAAGTATGTAGAACGAAAAATTATTGGAACCTGACTACAAACGCGAGATGGAGATGGAGCAAGTATAGAGCGAGAGAAGAAGCAACAGGAGACGTCAGGTTCCTGTTAATAACCGTTATGGATAAGATGTATAGCAAGCTACATAATTACAGGTTTGGATACATTGCTTACTGGCCGGTGCACCCGAGCACGCCCTCTGTTCTCCTTCATTAAGGTTGCCGAGGACGGTAGCCGCCTGTTACTCCTTCAGTTTCGTCCTCCCCTCTGTTCCCTCTTCCCTTTGTCATTTTCCCTCTTTCCCTTAAACTGCTTGTAACGCCACGATTCGTCTGTCAGAGAAAGTCGTCTTTTTTCACGCGTTTCGAAAATTTTTCAATCAACCGTGCGTGCAATCTCCATGGAAGAAAAGGTATCTATATCCACACCCATTATCCGCGCGGGGCTTGACGGAAATCCCGTTTACTTAAATACCATTCATCTAGCAGACCGATTATAAAACACGGTGAGGTAGGAAAGAAATATCGATCGCCGGCGAAAGTAAGCGGAGATAATATAGCGCTTCCAGTTTTGTCGTTAAGGATGAATAAATGCAGCAACTCTCATTGTCGGAATCGTGGAATCGGAAGAAAGGCTGCGTCTTCTACCGAGGCAAGGGTCGGTAAATTTTCGACCAGAGAATATACTTAGAAGAGTCGCTGAAAGGAGAAAGAAGCGGCTGCCTATTAATAAGAAACGACCGCGCATCGTGGCGGCGTTTTCCATGCGGATCGGATCGATTACCGATCTGGCCCCAGGTTGGATAGCAGTCTCCCATCTCCTCTGTCCATCTTTATTCCTACTTTTCTCGTTCCCTCCGCTCGCAGGACTATCATTTGTTAAGCTGGACAGCTTAGCCCCGTCATTACGAGCAATCACACTTGATTATTTTTGTCTACAGAGTTGTACACCGTCTTATATACGCCTTCGTAAATGATCGTCCATCGGTTAGACCCGAACGGAGAGAGACTCGGGCGTGCTTCGGGTGGAAGACGCTGCGACGATCGGCCCTCCATTTCCGTTTGATTGCCAGAGATGCATGTATGCGCGAGCGTGTCTGTGTGCCAGAGAATCCGAATGATTTTAAGCGCATGCGTGTGCAAATTCAAATTGGGGAATTAGATGGCGAGAGGGTCGATTCGAGGAACAAAATCAGGCAGGGATCGTGACTTCTTCCGTTCTGCTTCGATCTGCTTTCGTTCGCCTTCGTTTCATTGTTTCCTTCGCGATACAACAAATATTTTCATACCGAAGGTATCGCTCAACGTTGCCACTTGGATGGATAAACCAATTGCATGTCTGCAATATTATCGCTTGGTAAAATATAATTGACGCTATCGTTCGTCGATATCCGTAATATTGCTATCGCGTGGACACCGTTCGAACCAACAATGGCGTGAAACGGCGCGAAAAACAGGAATCGTTTTCGCACGGATCTTGAGTACTTGGGTTTTTCGGTGAAACTGCAGCGATTCTTAAGAATTCCGCGCGTCTCTCATCGCTTGGCATTGCCAAATGTTCCGCTGGCCACGATAAAGGCGAGAAAATTCAAACGAAATGAACTTATTAAAACTGGGAATAAGCGTGGCCGCGAATCGATCGACAATGAGACACGCATCGCGCGCAATCTACCTTCTGTATAAAGTGGATAAAACCCTGTCCCATCGCGGTGGCGGTTAACCTGCCGTGAAATTGCTCCAAGTCGGACTGACGCCAGGCAAATTCGCAGAGTCACCAGCCGCTCGTCTTCTGACCTGCACTCTTATTCGATGCACAATGAAACGCCAAAGGATCCGACGCGACGCGCAGAACGTGCATGTTTGTTTTTAAGAACCGTACCGTCCTGCTTCTCCCTTTTTCTCCCGCCTCTGCAAAACGAGACCGCAATCAAGATTTTCTTTTCTAATTCTTAAACCGGCGCGGAACGTTCGACAGTGTGTTCCATTTCCTTGCCGCTCGACGTAGGCGCGAAATACAAAATGTCGCGAGAAAAATGATAAATTAGCTTAATTGTTCCCTAAGGCGACGATTCGGCTGGTCGGGTATTGGAGGGAACCGCAGGACAAATGTCGAAACGGTCCTTCCTGTCGCGTCAGCGACCGCAGTCATTTCCCAGGAATACCGGGGACCGCGAATCTCGATTTCCGTGTAATTCCCGCCCAAGTTCCCGCACTGTTTCTTCCATCTGCTTATTAGAGAGCGTTACCCTTTCTACGGCCGAACGATTCGCTAAAGGAGAGAAGAATTTCTCTATACTCGAAGATATCATTGATCGACGTCTAGGCGTGCAAGCTGTTCCCGTGTTACCAGTTACCTTTATTCGCGGAATCGAAAGCTGAAATTAATTCGGTTTACAAGCTGATACGGTGACGCGCAGTGAGGGGAAAACGAGAGGGAGAAGGTGGTACGATCGGGTAATCAGAGCCGGCCGCGAAGGAAGGAAATCGAGGAGGTTATTCGAGGTTGGGTAATCCGTTCGAAGCGCATAGCAAAAGAAGAAACGAGGGGGGACCGGAGAATAATATTGGATCGTGCTTTCCGTTGGAACGATTACTCGACCGATCTAATAGCGTTCGTGGAGCGTCAACTTTCATTGGTCTTGTCTCGAGACGAAGACAACCATTACCCTTTCGTTAGTTTCCCCCATAATCGTAATACGCCTCCTAGGAATTCCAAGGAGTTTTCAATAAAGATCGATACTATTTGACTATCCGCCCGCGCGTTCTTCGGGCGCCCGAGGGATACTATTGGATTAAAAAATTGCAAATCTCTTTTCCCGCATTACGCGGAGCGTTATCGACACTTTGCAGCACTTTGTAGCACTTTGGAGCACGCAGTTCGCGAGTACCTACTAGATATCCTGCCACGAATATCAGAGGCATCGTTATTATTCGTGGGATCGCGGGGACGCCCACCAATTTGAATTTCCATTCGACAGTTCGGTACGCTATCGTACCCGGCGTCGAGACACGATGATCGTCGGAAATCGAGCGTAATCGCATCTTGCGCCTCTAGAAACGGTTTGACCACAAGCAGACAGTTCTATCGACCGGCCGAGCATTATCTCGCGGCCTGAGCGCGCAACGATACGCTTAAATGGCGCGGATTGCACGTTTCAAGGGGGTGGAGAGTGTGCGTGCCGTAGGATCATGCAGGTAGGCTGTTAGCCCAATGAAAGTTCAAAGGAGCCCGTGTTGAAGGATCATCGGTGTGTTTTCTTGCCGCGGACGCACCATCGCTCCACGTAATCTGCACTTGCGGTTTCGTTCCTCGATTCGCATCGTTCTCGCGGACAACAGCCGCACGATCTTGTTGGTTTAGCGATATTATCGATAATTTGACAATCGGCCGGCAGTTCAGCGCCACGTTTACCGCTATTAACCGCGTGTCTCCGCGCTGCGTGCTTCGCACCATAGCCTTTCCATTCTTCCAAAGACCGTTTCGGTGGCAATCGAGCTCGCTCGAATCGCGATTACCTCGTTTGCCGCGCTTCTTCTGTTCCCTTTCGATCGTTCGCCGTCGCGTCGGTCCGAGCGCCTATCCACCGAACAAATTTCTCACCCCTCCAATCGCTTCTAGATCGTCTAGAAGCCCCTTAGCTCTCAGCTACGATAAAGGTTAAGACGGAGCCAAAAAATGAGCAAACGGAGAAGACGAGGGGCGCAGCTGCCCGCGATGCCTCTTCCTGTTAAACAAACAGGCTCGAACGCGAGACGCGTTCTTTGGCAAACCGCAGAGCACTTCCTTCGGCTACTTAACGAGATCCTCGGTGCTCGATCGTGCAAGTTCGCGCCAATTCCACCTTGATTTTTTCGCCGAAGCGCGACCGCAAGTCCTTCGCCGGGTCGGCGATTCGATATAAATCAGACGGCAACGCTCCGCGAAAATAAAACGGCAGGACCCGTCCAAGAGTACACAACGATCGGCCGGAGTAGATGGAAAAAAGGAAATTGTTCGTGCGTCTAGAAAAATTTCTCGTTCGATAACTTTGTACCTCTCCACCAATTTTTTCGCTTCCTTCGCCTGCGCCATTTACGGTTGCACCGCGGCGCAGAACCCTGGCCATTTCGAACGAAACTCTTCTTGCTCCGTTCGGCTGGACGATGCGGGGTGAAATCTTTTTCCTGTCGTTTCAGTGCATTAGGAAATCGAGCAAGAAAAATTCCGCCCGCTTCCCGCGGTGGCAGAGCACAGCAAGGTGTAATTAGTTCGTGCTCCGAAACGACTGTGTCGAAATTTCAAGCCCTTTGTCCTTCTTCGATGGCCTTTTGAGAAGGGCGAAGGTGTAGATTGACCAATCAAATGGGTGTTGCTACCTCACAATAGTCGACTTAATGAATGTTAGTCGGTCCCTTTATCGATCGTCCGATCGGATCAATGATCCCTTCCTTTCATTTTCTACGTCATCCTCAGCTTCTTCTTTCGCCACTAACGTCTTCTCTTTCCCTTCGTCCCACGGTTCCAGGGTCTCCGTTTTGGTAGCGCCGCTGCTCCATGCATATCAGCTTCCGATCGAGTCGAGTGACACCGATCCAACCGGTGTCTCGTACACCGGGCCGAGGTATTCGCTTTTGTAGAAGCGTGTGCAAAACGCGATAAAAATCCGAAGGGATGCCGGTGTTCTTGTAAGGCGAGGGCCGAGTGAGAAAAAAAATCGGGCAAAATCAAATCCCTTATTAGTCGCTGCCCGGGCACAAAAAGTTTTATTTAATTAACCACTCATAATGGCGAGGCAACCATGCGTACGTACGTGCACGGAGGTTCTCGGACTTGAAATTAACTCCGGAGTTTCTTACACCTCGAAACGATTCTCGGGCAGACGAGCCGGGGGACGAGGACGACGTAGAAGATGCTGTGGCAAATCGGAGAACTCATCCGGTCGATGATTCGGCGTAATGGGGTAGCGCCGTAGGGGGCGTGCCCCTGCTAATGACATCATCGTGACGTAATCGTTTCCTTTCAGTCATTGTGTACCCAGACACGGCAAGAACAACACCGTGGAAACAAGATCACAATGGTCGATGATAGGCCGTCGACGTCGGCACGATACCCGTGAGACCGGGCCTCGAATTCGTTCGAAATATCTCCTTCGGAACGGTGCCCGCCATAATTCCCGTTTTTCGTTTACCGAACGATCGCCGCCAATATATTGTTCGTAGCGCGAGATTAAGCGATAATCCGTTCAATAATCTCCGCGGTTCGATGGATCACGCGAAACCGCCAGGAGGAACGAAAGTAGCTCGGGGATAATTATTTGTAGCCGCAGTTAGCCGTATGTAATTTCGAGAGTCGGTAGCAGCAATCGATCATCGAGATCGTGTATCTGACTCCGGAGGATAGTGGACCCTCTTCGATGGAGGAGGAGCTCCGTGAATCTGAAGATAAGCTCGCCGCATGGGGTACTCGTAATTATCGAGACAAGAGCGGTCAACGATCTTCTCGAAGCAGCTCGTTTCGCCGCGTCATGGGATCGCGCGACTACGATTCCACCGTCTTCGACATTCCGGAGTTTAAACCCGAAGCAGGGCTCCGATCGAAAAGCTACCCCTATCTCCTAGTCTCGGAGAGGTATCGTCGTTTGCTTCAATTTGCTCGTTCGCCAGTTGGCCGGAGGAAAGAAGGTACTCCAAACGGTATCTACCTGTCCATGTATTATTTCTGTAGGCCCTGAGAAATCCGGACTGAGAAGACGCTCCTATCTCGCGCGTAGTATGTACCTCTTCGCCGCGTCTGCATCTACATTTCCGTGTATTCCGAGGCGAGCGAGCGGGCAAGAAGAGGAAATGGTCCGGTTGCCATTTTAGTCCTCCGCTCCGAGTGGCGGCTGTCAGTCTGAACGAGGGGAGAGAAGAACCGCGGCTCTGGCAGGGAAAGCGGACGAGCGGCGAAGGAAGGAGTGGAGAAAAGCGGCGAAGAGAAGATAAGAGAAGAGAAGAGGAGAGAAAAGAGAAGGCGTAGCCATCGAAAGGCGTCGATTGGCGCCGGTACGCTCAGCTTGGATTGGTAGAGCGAGGACGTCGAGGCGGACCGCGATTCGAAGGCGGGCGTTTCAAAACGACTGGTTCACCCAACGATCCACGGCAAGGTGGACGAGCACCGGCACCACCACGAACCATTCGAAAGTTCCCGTGGCAGTGGGGGAAGTCACCTTGCCGTCTCTTCCATCCAGCTATCCGTCCAAGGAAACTGCCCCGCACACCAGTTCGCGCAGCCGCACCGTTCGCCTCTCGCTTCTTTCAAACGCGATCAAAGCTGCTCGAGTGCGCGTCGATCTCGTCCCATTCCTTTTCCTTTCTTTTCTTCCCTGCTGCCACTTTCGTTTTCTCCTATGCTCTTCGTTTCGGGGAGACGATCGGCGCCGATTCGTCGCGACGCCGTCGCAACGTCCCGTTGAGCACCGGCGTCGTCGCGCGCGGTCCCCGAGGTGCGCGATCCAGCGTCGTCGGTTTGTGCGAAGAGTATCAGTGCCTGAGAATTCTGTTCGACACCTGTGCTCGAGAAGGCCACGCGAGGTGATCAGCCTCATCCGGATCAACCCTGTCGACGCATCAAGGTTGGTAAACCCGGCTACCGTCCTCTTTCTGCTTATCTCCGCCTCGCCCTTTGTCCATACGCCCCGCGTTTGTTTTATCGATTTACACCTCGGTGATATTTATCGCGAACTACAATATCGTTAAACGCAAACCGCGAGAAATGCGATAATGGAATTTTACGTTCGCCTTTATTACGACATGTCTGCCGTTAAAATACCTTTTGCTTTTATGGCTCGATAACTCAGCATTCTAAGTACCTCCCGCCGCAATCCACCAACCATTTCATGTAACGACTGACACGCGTTTCTTCCCCGATAGTTGGAACACTGACGATAACGGAAATGCAATTAATACGATGCCACTCGTTTTACGAACAGACTCGATTTCTTAACTCCGGCCTTGCAATTAGCCCGCAACGTTTATCCACTTACGCAATCCCACAGTCTGAATCAGATATTGCCTGGGCGTCGTTCTACGAACTGGAACGTTCCTGTTCCTATTTATCCGCACGCTGCGACGAGCAGTTAAATTGTACTCGCGTGTACCTAGATGAAAGAGAAACGCTCTTCCTCGCGACGCGACGGTAGAATCCCTGACGCGTCTCAACCGAGCCACCGTTTTGCGGACTTATCGTGCACTGTTCCCCCGCTGCTTCGTTGCATTCAATATCGCGTTGACGTATCGAAAAGTTGTCGCAGCTGTCGCGGCGTTCCATACAATAATTGCAGGAGTGAATGGCTGTTGTCCAGAAGAGAACAAAGCACCTGGGCGCTATTAAGTATTTTCAAGTTGGGCGCAAAATTACCGCAGACGTTGGAACGGGGATGCGACCCGCGGTTTCGCTTTGCTCTTTGGCGAGATTATGAGCGATGCGTTCTTTTTACCACGCTCTCGCTTTCGTCTCTCCTCCTGGGCCTCTCCTCCTGGGCCTCTCCTCCATCGAACCCAGCCCGTGTCCTTTCGGGAAGCTGATAGAGACCAGCTTTCTCGGCTCGGTCGTCCCATTAGCGTAATGGCTCTTGCCGTATAGTCTTCGCCGCATTTAGCCCGTCGAATTCTCGTTCATCCTTCGCCAAGGTGTAATTCCTTTCTCCCACCTACGCCGGTACTTTTCTTCAAACTTCATTCCTCTTTGTCTCGTCAGCCTTCGCCCCTTCCCTCTGTCTCTTCATTTTTCCTTAATTTTTACCCGCGCATTGACCGCGATCGTCTGCGAACATTTCTGCTCCGGACCTTCGACAAGGCCGCCTCGAGGCGTGAACACGGATCGCGCGCACGACAATTTAATTTCATACCTAACAACTTCTATGAGCGACTGTACAGCTTGCCAGTACTAAAGTATAAGTTTCGATAGCGAGGGCAGGTTTTAATAAGAGGAGGATTGAGAGGTCCCCCTTGCCGGCACTACCACGAACCGGTGGGCCCTCTCGGCTGTCGCTGGACGAGTATAGATAGCAACAATAAATAACTTGTCCCCGGGCCGCGCTGGCTAAAAGCATCCTACCGATTCACCTGGTGGTCACATCCACCGGTGTACTCGGCTGAATCGACCACACTTATCGCCGCTTGTCTCTCCGCGTTTTCCGCGGTACCGTTTCGCGTCGCACATATTCCCATTGGCGGCCGGAGAAACGAGAAACGATTCCGAACACTCTGTGCAGCGTGTTATTAACAGCGCGATACATTGCGCCACGATATTCGTGGGTAACCGGGAACTCGGCGGGGGTGCGATTTTGGACAATTAAGTAATCCTATTGCTTAGCCCTGTCGCAACAGCGGCCAATTAAACAGATTTTCCACGTGTCGCTCGAGCTTTCGCAGAAGGCAGTACTCGCGCATGCATCCTAGAGTCAGTGGCAGGTGCAAAGAGATCGGGATTTCGAAACCGCGGATATCGTAGATTATGTATGTGGAAGGAAAGCGTTCTGCCAGGAACGGTCGATAACGTATTTGGACGCTGCTCCGAATCGTTTCACCCTGGATCGATTATCCGGAACCACGAGTAACTGGATACTCGTTTGAATTGGAACAGCGATATCGGGAAATCGGATTTCGAGCTGCGACCTCGGTAGGAGTCGCGAGAGTTGGACAGCTTTTTTATCGTACAATTGCATTGGTTCCCGCGGCAGGGAAAGCTGGGCGAGAGCAAATCGTTCGTTTCGCATGAGCCGATAATTTTGAGCCGCGCATTAATTGGAAAACCGCGATACTCTCGATACACGAATTAGGTTCTCCGTACGAGCCTTCGGAATCGGCAGCATTAATCCGTCCCAGGTAATAATAATTATCGTAGCTTATTCGCGGCAATTACCGATGACGATAATATGGTACAGCCACGGTTGTACAATCACTAATCACACACCGCGGCGCGGATGTTGCGTGAATCCGGCAAACTAATGCATCGATATTAGCGCGCGAATTTACGATCGGACGCGTAATTAGATTTCCAACGAAAGCACGTTTCCGATCCAGCGGTCGCTGGTTTCGGTCGAGGAAAGGATACGGCGACTCTGGGACCAGCGAGCGGAAACGGGCACAGATATAGTAACGGGAGCGGAATAGAAGAACGGGGGAGCAGGTGAAAAAAAGATTGACGGGGGTTGTAAAAAGTTTACAGCTCGGCCGACCGCCCTATTATTTGGGGGATGCTTCGTACGCTTTCCATTCCGCCGAGCGGGTCTTTGTTCGTCTCGAGCTTTCTTGTCCCCCCTTTGCCTCGTCTTGGCGTCAGAACGAAACGCGTGCATTGAACTTAACTACAGGTTATCGATAACTACCATTTACCGGACTGCGTCACTTCCGCTTTTCGAAGGGACCACTACCGTTTACGAGTTTACAGTCCAGTAATCGCGTTCCGGTGCCCCGTTCGCCGAGAAATAGCACCGCACCGATGCTCCCCCGAATATGCACAATTCGTTCGGCCGTTTGACAGCAAATATAAATCGCTATGAATCGACAAGGAAGCCATCGGCGAGATAGGTGACTCCCTTTCGCCGAACAATCGGGCAAGCAATTTTGGATCGGTCGGCCCGGTAAAGTTAACAAGTTTACGCTCTAATTAACGCGGCGTTGCGCGTTCGCAAAAGTTCCCGGCTATTTTACGCGTTGCGTTAACAGCAGATAATAGTTCAGTGGGAAAACAGCGAGAGTAAATAATTCACGCCGCTATAAAGCTGTTCTCCGTGGTCCAACGATCACGGTTTTTTCTTTATCGCGCGTACCGCTTGCCAGCAACCGCAACAATTATTGTTGGCAGGTTTGTATCTGGACCAGAACACCACCGATAGCGTTAACAGGGACTCATTATCGCGCGCATCTTCGCAACACTCTCGATGCATCCTCTTGGATACCGAAGGCCGACCGCGACAGCCGCCAGTCAACCGAACGAAATTAACCGAATCCGTGTCGAAACAACCAATCACCACCGTGATTTTTACCACCGTGACTTTTACCACCGCTCGTATTATCGACGATCAAACAGAGAATCAAGTTATTCGGTCAACGACCTACACATAAATCCATCGAAGCCTACGCAACAGCCGTTCCACCTTGCTTCTCTCTATCGCTACGAATACAAAAGATCCTGACGAAATTTCGATTCATCTCGATCATTGTCCTAGGGACGATACGCCAAGTCGGCCTGCCTTTCATTAATCGGACGAAAATTTATTCCGACCAGCGCGTATTACGCCTCGCGATAAACCGGCTGACTCCCTGCAAAAGATGCACCATGAAGCGACCGTGTGGACGTCCACGTTCACGCGGCATGGAACGCGCCTTGTTAATCGCGCCTGCTCTTATTGCCCTGCGCCAGTTTTCCTTTTTTTCGAAGCAAAGTGACACGGGAGAAAAAGAGCAAGGGGACAATATCAGGGGAGGGAGAGGGAGGTAGATGTAGAGTCGCGATACAGGTGAACGCAATTATTATAGGTGAAGCTGGCTCCGAGGCGGACGTTTGTGTCGTTCGCAATGTCTTCGACGAGACAATGCGATGCAGGTTCCGTTTCGATAACCGTCCACCGCGACCAGCTGTAGAAAAAGTTGCGAGGACATGCGGGTTCTATCTCCGCGAACAGATACACGTATACACGTGGACAAATGCATACGCGTACTCGTCGGTGAAGCGTTACACCAGCCCGATAGAATACTCAATTAGCGTGTGCGCGCGCGTCTATATACCCCTATTCGAGGTAATTAATAGCGCGCGTCGTTTAAAAAATATCTGCTTTTCAGCTGGCAGCCGAGCGGTGCAGATTGCGAGTTATTAAATAAATTATCGTCAGCGCCGTGTCAACCGCGGCAGTTGTACTGTTCAAGCTGTACTATTAAAAAGCTGGTAATGTCGTTGGACGATAGGTAACTATAAGGTGAATTCGTTACGACACGTATATATTTTATCGATCGCTTTGCATAACTCGGCGCGAACGACGCTCGCATAACTCCGAAGATGGGAAATACGTTCGCGTCGCGCGATATACGCCGCTCCAAGTATCATCCATTGACGCTGCGCTACGCGCAGGTAATAACGCGATACATAGAAGAATCAACGGTCGCGACAAATTGCTTTATAGCTTCGCTCGCCCTAGCCACCGCTCTACATATTTCCACGTCGTAAAATCTGGTTATTTAAGGCTTCGATTAATTTTAGCCGGTCGAACGGGTTCGCGAGGCTCTTTCATCCAGATCACGGCACACGGTTGCAATAAGCAGGAATGCGCTTCAACTTCTGTCTCGCCGCGTTTCAGCCCGTATCAAGGGGAGTATCCCCGTTCGATCTGTAAACGCGTCGCACTTATGATTTTAATGCAGCATAGTGGCAACGTTAGAGGCACTAAACGTATGTAGATAAGCTGTCGAGTAGCGTTGCGCGGAAGGGAGGCCAAGGGAGAAGGATGGACAGGGGATTCAGGGGTGAGAATCGAAATGCGATGCGAAATGGCTAAACGAAATCACGAAACTCGGTCGTAAGAAGATGCGAAATGGTAGAGACAGCTGATATACACGGGAGAGGCAGGGCAGAGGCTCGTACCAGGGGTTGTCATTAACTGGGAGCTCACTCGAGAGATAACCACTACCTGCCACCATACCAGCGCTCATTTTCCTCGCTATACCCCTCCTGCTGCCCACTCTCGACTTGCCCCGGCTCATTACAAAAAGCACGTGAGTTCGCTGCTGGCTATTTATTTCCGAATGGTGCATATCACTTTTCGTAATGGGCCCCGCGAAATTAAAAGTATGCCCTCGGGTACCGAATCGTGCACGCATACCGATGCAGCGCGCGAGACCGATATGCGCGCCCTTTCCCTTTTGTCTTCCTTTTTTGTTTTTCTTTTGTTTTGTTTTTTACTTGGATCGCGTGTCCCCCTTAACCACTTCGTACGTACCCCCGGATCTTTCGGCGCGCAGTCCTCTTCGGTAATTTAATTTCGAACCAACGAAAAACGAATATTAATATCCTCTTTAAAGAAAAGTAACGCTCGCCATCGTTCAACTTAATTGGCATCCTAAGCGCGCCGATGAAATTTCCAAAGGGTCTGTTCCTCCCATTAATCGTTGGCTAGTGGCAGTTAGGCGGGCTAGAAGAGGGTCAGGGTTCAACGTTCAGTTTCCCTCAACGGCAGGTGTGTTTCTTCAATTAACAAACATCCGTGTACCAAGACGCCGCGCCGCGCGGCGACTCTCCTTTTTTCCTTCCACCTAGGCCAAGGAATGCAGCCATGCATGAGAATGCGGCTGTGCGTAGGACGATTACGAGCGGAGGAAATGAAATTTTGTAGCTAATTGAGTTTAAACGCGCGAGAGCCTTTTCGTTGCTGTACAGGTGTTTCCACGAGTTAATGGAGCAGTGGGAACGCCTCCCGGGGAAAAGCTGCGGGAACCAGTGGATGAAATTAATACCGTCCTCTCTTCTATCCGATCGTGTTTCATCCGCATAGAGGATGATCTAACGGTACGAAACGATCGCCTCTCGACACCTCGGAGAGGAAGAAATTGTTTTTCAACGGCTCGGATGAAAACGCCTGTGCTCGTTTAGCTTGCGCACAGCATTGCCATTTGCAATTCTCTTCGGCGAGGCGCGCTAATTTCATTAACGCCGCGACACAGTGCTCAGCGCGGAATCCGCGCGCGCAAATTCGAAGCGGTAGGGACGGTGTCGCGGTTGGCCGGCGTGCAACGAGCTAGATTATCATTTGCAATGTTGCATATGTAAATGCATAAATCGCTGATCGAATCGATGAAAAGAAGGCGCAGCTGCTAAGCGAGGCCGAGAGCCAATTCACACGTGCCAGTTCCCCGCATGCGATCGTAAACATATTAATTTACGAAGCGCCGAGAGATCAACACTCGGTCGCGATGCACGCATAATTCGCAATTACGAAGGAAACGAGCGCGAAAAATGCACTTCGTTCTCTCCCCGAGATAATAACCCGACGTAATTGCGACGCAATGAGTACGAGATATCGCGGCTATTTGCCAGCTAAAGCAACTTTCTTATCGCTTCCGCGTATATTCTCGTCTCTCGGAAAGTTAATCGAGTCGGGGGGAAAGCGACAAAAAATACCTTCGTCCAGTTTCTTTCTCCCTAAACCGAGTGGCACTATCGACCATCCAAAAGACGACAGATTGTTCCCCGCTGCCTTCTAATGCTCTACGGAGGGGTTTCTCGGAATGCGCGGATGTGATGCACGGTAAGTAACGTGATTAAAGGTATCGTCAGTTTTGTCGGGCATCCGGCCGTTCGAGCGGACGTCTTCATCAAGGAACTACCAATCAGGATGCGCGCTCGTGGACAAAAAGCGGACGGTCCATCTAAAGGAAGGAGCAAATGGAAGATAGGGAGAGGGAGAGGGAGAGGCAGAAGTCGAAGGAGACGCGGCTGGCTGAAAAGCTCTTAATGGCACGAACGGCAATGGTAAAGCGATCAAGCGTGCAGCGAGCCGGGGGAACAATTACCGCGGTACTCGGATGATCCGCGGGGGAATCGGGGGGTACGAAAGGCCGACAAGAAATCGTAGCTTCGGCTGCGTGTCATCGCCGATGGCGCACACCTCCCTCTTTAATTCATGAAGGCAGCGACAACTTGCGAGGGATCACGGGATCCAGAGGCGAGCGATAATCTCCGAGACTTTCTTGCGCCTCTGACCATCGTCATCGCGCAGTTGGGGTACCCGCGTGCGACATCGATCCTATAAGGGTCCGGCACGGCCGAAGAAACTTTAGCAGAGGGTTGCCATGTTTAGGTCGAACACCTGTGCGGACTTTTATGGACAGCTCCCACTCGGGGAACGACCGCGATCGCAGCGGTCCCGATCGGAGAAAGAAATCGCTGGCCGAGTGTCGCCAGAAATGATGCATTAAGTGCTTCCGTGGCTCGGGAGTCGCGCAAAAACTGTTCAACGCCGGTTCGATCGTCGGTGTTTACGCGGCAGGTAGAAAGATTTCTAAGGTGCGCGCACAGTTTCCTGCGAATATCCTGCGCCGCGTCGAAACGAGCATCGTGACTCAACGTAATACGCAACGGTAGGACTTTGGGGACCGACGCGGCGCGGTGGTGTGCACCGATGCGTTCAACGGCAGAATGGAAGAATAATGTCGGGGACAAAGTACTATTCGTCGGTGTGAAACGGTGATAAGTTGTACAAGTGTGTCTCGTGCGCGACTGTACATTGCGAAAGATAGTAGAAATAGATAGGCTCGCGAGGTGACTAATTCGGTAAATGGCTTTATTATTGCGATCACCGACCGCGACCCTAATTCGTCTAAACCTCGTTAGAAGCCGGTCGGCGTTGCGAAAATTCCAATATCGCCGTTGCTTTGTTCCTCGTTTCGATTGTAAAAACGGAGGAGAAGCCGAGGAGAAAAGGAACGGGCGAGCGCAGAAGGATTCGCGGCACGTTTCGACGGTCTCTAGAAAACACAGCCTTTTGATTTCGAGGTCCGTCTCTCCGTTCGCCATACGTCCGTCTCGAGCAGCCAGAGAATTCGTTGACCACCCATCGGGTGGTGCTTTCTGCTGTCGGAAGCCGATCGGAACGCGATCGGAACGCTCTGCCGGGATCCAGAGAATTGACTCGTCGCGCGCGGATTCTTTCGTAGAGAAAAAAAGGCAGAGGGACAGGCCTACACGGGGACGGCGGCTTTATGTTAAACGGATTAGACAGCGGAATGCGTTTCCTCGATGAATTGCTCCCATATGCTCGTTAAACGACCGCATTCTCAGAAGTCAGCATGGAATGTCAAGATACGGAGAATCGTGTAACGCGTTTGGATTAGACCTCTTCCACTGCCAATTTGCACGGGCGACCGTTGGTTAACGCTAAACTCGAAACATTAACGTTGCTTAGGTGTTTGCTATATTTTCGCTGAAAGCTGAACTTGGAATTTCGTGTTCCGCGTTGGAGCGGCGGCTAGTTAGACGGTCGCAAGTTTCCTACGGGCACGGACCGACGAATGCGTTACTACGAGGAGGCACGTGGCTCCACAGCGTGCGCCAATCCCAGATAACATCTAAAAGGTTCCCGATCCTAATTCGAAGTGTGGATACCACGAGACCTTATTTGTATTTCGTACCTACGGCAACATTCCCCGTCACAGATAACATCCGATGATCCTACGAGGTGGGACGAAAACGACGCGACACCGCAGGACGCATCACCTATAAGAGTCTTCTTCGTCGGGGACCTCCACCGTGGAAACTACCGTATACCGGCGGCCGAAGAAACTTGCCGCCTTCTTTTCGATAATTTCCTACCGCGGCGCGCCGTGTCTACGATTATGCTCGTTCCGCCGTAAAAACCCAGATAACACCGACCAAAGGAATTCGGGCGAAAGATTGGAAAGACAAGAGAAGAAGAAGAATCTCCGCGGAGAAAGAAACTTTCCTTCGTCGATATTTCTTTCGGATATCGCGTAACACTATTTTCTCCTGGCGCAGCGATTTGGCAAATTCGACATATGTATACGTATACACGCTAGCATCGTTGAGCGGTGGCCGGTACGAGAAAAAGATTCGAAGCGGCGTTTTGACCGCCACTGTCGAAGGACGTGCACATATCTGTAGTCGAGAGTGGTCCTGAGGACTCGGATTAATCGGGGACAAGGCAAGCACATTACCGCGGCTCCAGATAGCAGTAGGATAGCGCCACGAAAACCACCGTGAAACTCCGAGAACCCGACACCCGGGTTCGTTGAAAGCCAGTGGTGGAACGGTCTCTCGACGCGAGAGAGAGAAAGAGAGGAAGACCAAAGAAGAGAGACGAAGACGAAGACTAAATTGGTCCCTGGGCCTCCACCGAATCTGTGACGGGTTAATCCTCCCGGCTTCCACGAAGCAGGAGAGAAGAAGTTGCCCGCGGGAGAAGATTAAAGAAAAGGAACTGCGGCCAGGAGATGGAATTGGAATCGAAATCTCGTGCTCCCGGGAGAATTTTTGCGACGTCCAGTCGATTTCTACGGATCGCGATCTACCGAGCCAGACCACCGCCGTTTTCTGCCTAAAAATACTTGCTCGATAAACGATTCATCGAGTACGGCCCGGTCGGAATTTGGCATCGCAATCATTCGGAAACGGCATCTATAATTGTCGCGCGTGTGTCAGCGCCACGCGCAAACCGTAGAGGCCACGCTGGCGTTTACGTGGGTACTTACTTACGCTCTGCGTACAGCGCACAGCTACAGAGGATATCCTGCGTTGTACACTTGACGACGATTCACGGCCGCCCCGACTAATTACTCCCCTGTGGCGGGAGCCAAGTGTAGAATGCAAGGGTCATGCAGGTTGTCGCCTCGATGCGCTCGGCAGACTTTCGGGATGCGATTAAAAGGACGCATGTCGCCTCAAACGATGACAACGGCCATGGCGATCCTTATCGCGCGGCAATTACGCTAGTCGTCTTCTTCCTGAAAAGACCAACATATCTTGAAGCACCGTAGATAATAGAAATTTCGCTCGCGAAACAATTTTTTGGGAATTTTGGGAATAACGAAATACTGTGCTGGGTGTTCAAAGGGCGCTATTAAAACGTCAATGATCGTGACTGCGATCGTGTGCAACGCGCGGCGGTTTCGCCTATTTTGCCGATTTAGTACAGCATGCGAGCAGGGAAAGTTATGCGCGCAAAGGCCTCGTGGCCAGCGTGCACGCTCGAAGACGCACACACTAATGCGAAACTTGGCTGCGCGATTGTGACATCGTGTTAAGATAGGTGCAGTTACGGAAATTGAATAATAATTGCAGACCTCGGCCACCCTCCTCCCTTCCACGGAACTCGCCAGCTTCCATCCCGCGCCAACAGTTCAACGGAAAAAAAAGTCTACATAATAACCGTGCTCGCCTCGCCAACGTTACACCACGCTCCTGTGCCGTATCTTTCGATCTTCTTAATTAGAATTCCGTTGTAAAGGTGAAAACAATGGTGCGCCGAGTGACGGTGGGTCACCCGAAGAAGGTTTAGCCTCTCGCCTTGCTGTTACGTTGCGCAACGATCGCATCATTTCTTTCCCCCGTAACTACGATATTAATATCGCTGGATTCTCCGGTCTTCGATGCTCTATTGCACCGCGACCAAAACGTATTAGTGCGGAATACAGTTGCGCAATCTGCACACCGGTGCGTATTCTCGTACACAATGCGCACGGTTAGTTCTTGCATACAGGTATGATCGATGGCTAGATAAAGTATCGCGGAGGTAGAGTAATCGGCCCTTAACCGTCGCGCATAAATCAAACGACTTCATCCGCGGTGAAAAGAAACGGCGCTCGCGATGTATACGACATAACGATGGATAAGTGGATTTGGAAAACCGGTAGAAAACCTGATTACCGCTTTCTCGTTCTGTCTTTAGTTTCTTCGTGGAACAGCGGGCGCGTTCACGCACCGGCCGAGACGCTTTAATGAAGTGAGTCTGTGGTTGCTCGACAATTTATGAGCTCGCATTAATTACGGAAATATCGGGCACGTAGATAGATTGATTTTACTGGCCGATCAAAAAGAATCATAATATTGGTAGATGGAAACGAACGATCGGCTCCGTTGCATGCCATCAATGTTGCCTCGCGAGATCAAGTTAATAGCCAAGTTAGCCGGTCTGCAAAGCGGACGGCGTCGAACTTGCAAGGTGAAATTTACCAGGCCGCTTCCAAAAAGCTGTCTCATTTCTTGATTACACCGTCGGTACACGGTTCGACAATTATGCAAAACAGCCATCCTTTTATTCGCACCCCGGCGCATCGTCCCGCAACGCTGTTATTATTCTCTTGAGAAAATTAAAATACGCGACGACGAATAATGTACTTCCGCCACAGAACTACAATAATTCCACCAGTCGTGGCTTCAACGTGGCAACAAACGAGACTGCCATCGCCGAATAGCAACATCATCCTTACAGGCGTTCGATTTTGCCAACCAAACCGGCCAACCTGAATGCATACCTATTATAAACCGCTATAATTCGTCGGGCGTCAAAAAAGACGGACGACGGTAACCGGCATCCGGCGTAAAGAATATCGTCGTCGTACTCATGGACGTTCTAACTATACGCAGCTGAGCGAAAACATTTAGCTTTACTTTTCCGTTGCGTAATTCGCCGCGTCAGCTAATGCGATTAAAGAAGCATTAAGATTACGTTCAATTATTAACAATTGCAAGGACGGCAAAAAAAAACAAATAATTACCCACCATTAATCAACAAGCCCGCCGAGTCCGCTTATTCGCAACCTTCTATTCCTCTCTTCGTTGCGCATACGCGCCTCCGTTTCTTTTTCACCTGTGTTCCCACCGTCGTCTATTCACGATGATTAACTTAATCCACGAATATCGCGAAATGGTTACTTTGTGGAAAACGGCGTTGAAAAATGGCAAACCAGGATGAACGCAATGCCACGATAAATTGCCCTACACAGTTTCAATTTTATACATCGGTACAAACTAATGCACCTCAATGCAAACGATAGATCAACCAGCGGCGAACAGTATCGTTCGGTATTTTAATCATTTCTAATCGCAACGTCTCAAAGCGCCCAACGATAAATTGGAATTTTCCTATTCGAAATACCAGGCTCAATCGGTTTGCGGCAGATAGGTTAAACGCTTCCATGTACATATACTACTATCGTAATTGTCCATTAGGCTTTACTACGCGCTAGCTACGATCGGTCAAGTATTATGCGTTCACAGGTACTACTAGTACAACATGTGTTTGAAATTTATTGTGAGTGCTGCGAGTAATTATCCGTTTCTATTAAACTTTTTCAACGCCTTGTATGTGCGCAATTTTCCACGCACGAAGACCGTGATACACCAAGGTAGGGAAGCGCAGAAACGATGCAATTTAGTAATTAATAATGACATTGCAAATAATTAACTGCCGTAGATAATTGTAATTGTGCTCAAGTCCTATCCGTTCGCCACGGCTACGCTCGCAGAAAGAGATGGAACGGGTAAGCAAATTGCACCAGTGGGGCTCCCCACATCGGCATCGGTGTCGAGGCGTTATTATTACAAATTATTGAAAAAGAAATAGCTGGGAATTTTTTTAAACGGACGTACATCATTTTTCTAACCGCGAAGCTGCAAAGATTCGCGCGATACACATATGTATGCCTGCATGCGCGTATTCTCTAATATTCGAAAGGTTAATGAACCGAGGGTGAAAAAAAAGGGAAACGAGAGGCACCATCGACAATTTATGACAGGGCAAGTACGCGTATCTGTATTTAGATGTAGATTAGGATGCGTGCAATTATGTTAGTGCGCTAGTAAATTGCACATCGATGCCCGTCGTGATTTATCGTGCGTACCACGCGCCTTTCAGGTTTAGCTTAATGATCGTTTGCAGATCGCCATCGACGATCGACGATCAGAATATTGTGCTCGACGAATCGGTCTAGCTTCGCGATTCTGGGCTAACAGAACGGCGGATATTTTTCTGCGGATCAGAGATCAATCTGCCTCGTGTTAAACATTTTTATTCATAGCTATACGACCAACGTCCCTGACGTATCCGATCAACGTTTACTGCAATCATTAACATCTTCCGCTTCAAGATACAAACTGATTAAAACTACTTAGCGGCTTGTACGCGAAAAACAAAACGAATAGTTCGCCTCGCCTCGCAGTGCCGTGTCTTTTTTGTTCGCGATATAAATGTAAATCACACCCTAGATCTGTTTAATTTCTGAATGGTCGACGATTCCCCAATGTGCCGACGTCGACAAATTGCTGCGCTTATTCGTTTCGCTCGGCAAGTAATTTGGCAATTCAAAGACTAGATAGTGTTGCACAATTATTAGCAAGGCACGCGCGAGCAAGATTTGTCTCATTAGAAATCTGGTGGAAACTGAATTTGTGTAAACGCGTGGCGATCGGGAAATAATACGGGCAATTGCGTATCGAAGGAATTCATAATTACCCAAACGTCGTATTATAGCGGGGTGTCGGGTTTTCGGTTGCCCGTTACATAATTGGATTAATCGTGCCACACAGCGATGGGTGTCCCTACCTGTTGGAGAAATTCGATCCACTGGCGATCCAATTGAACGTTACTGCCGCCGCACCGGTGTCAGCCAGCTTATAATTAAGGAATACTCGATGCCGCCATCGCTTCGACATTCGGAGCCGAGTTTATCGCTTTGGACGCGAATCGAAATAAAAAGAGATTGCTCGCTGCGCACTTAATTACTTCCCTCGATTGAACCAAAGACACCTCCGGAAAGTGTGCAGCGTTGAATGGATAAATATACATAAATGAAATACGTATTGTAAAAGCAGTAACAGTAGCAAGCACCCGAACGTCCGATTTCGCCTCTCGTTGAGCCCCGGCGCGAGTCAATTAATTGAGCCGGAAAGCGTAAACGCGTGCGCTGGAGTGAGCTGTATCCGGAAAGTAAATATCAGCCGGTATCGAGGATGGTATCGAGGATGGTATCGAGGATGATGTCGAGGATGGTATCGCGTGAGCAGCCAACGGCTACAAAGGATTGCCGATAATTCGTAATTGCTTGTTATTATCGTGCCGAGAAATCGAACACGTCCTACCATCGCCGGTTCTTGTCGCAGGATGCATTGATGCGTCTATTAGCGAGAATTTGCAAGTATGATTCGATGCAAAAACACCTCGGTCGATGTAACGCGTCGCGATACACCGATGTCTAGATTCCACGATTCGTGCACATCAACGAGCACGAGGGAATAACGATCCCGCCCTGCACACCATGACTGCCTTTAACGTTGCCTTCTTAGCTCGCGTTTTCCGCTTGAAATTTTCAAGCCGAATGAGCGTCGCAATAGACTGCAAAGCAACACCACGGATGTGGAAAATTCTCGAGGCCTCGGTAGCGCAAGATCATCGTTCTAAAGTACCGTATATACATACGTCGACTCGCCCATTACAACACAACCGCGAGAAACATGCGCGGCCTCAATGAGTCGGCTAATTAGTTTATTACACCGCGCTAATTTGTATGCCCATAAATCGCGGTCATAGGTACATGGAACGCGTAATCTACTACGCGAATGTGTATAACATTCTTATACGGATTGACCATTACAGACACGTGCAAAGCTCATAGTAGCGTGCAAATATGACAGAAATGACTAGCAGATTTTCAAGCCGCTCTCTCGGAAATCACTCCATCTAAAGCGTCTAATCGAGCGTGACGCATCTAATCGGACACTCGCGATACACTGTAAGAGCATGCAACCGCCTCGATAGAAATAAATTACCATCGTGCATTCTCAATGCGAACGATGAATTTAACGACGAGTCAATTAATGCGAGTGCCAGCCGACATGGTTTTCAACGCAAAGTGCTTCCAACTGTTTCTCCCCGTTCGAAGCGCAACTTATTCCGGTTTCGCTCTAATTTGGAAATCCAATATTAGCTTGTAAACGCGACGAAATGTGAGAAAAGGATGCGGACTCGAGGCATCGAGGATGAACGCTCGAGGGCCGAAGCTGGAAGCACGGCTTGCGGGCTGAATATCGACTGCGCGTTGCCCACGAACAGTCGCTTCCTCCCGCCGTGAAATTACAGTGTTTACGCGAATTAGATTTCGGTTTCGGTAATTTTCAGTTAATAACGAAGCGAACTGGCCAACGAACGAACGAGCATTAAGTGCGGCTTCGAGCCCATTAATGCTATTATAATGTAAAAGGCTACCTACGCGTTCCTCTCTTGCTCTCCTTCTCTATCTTTGTACGGTCGGAACACGAACCTGCGTGTACCATGTAACGCGCATTCGATGTTTATGGCAAACGCCAACAAAAATGAGATAAAAGCTCTGCCAGCCTTAGATCTCGCTTGTCGTACGCATTACGTTCAGGCTACCTGCATTATAAACTCATTTCCGATAAATCGGTTCGCCTAAAGACAGCTGCCGAGGTCTGCACAAGCGGCCTCTCAGCCTTACACGTTTACCACCCTCTCTCGTAGTCTCGATGGATTTCGTTGCGCGAAATGGGGCAGCCGAAAATTCTCCATCGGTCCCCGTCCAATTAATCTCCAAGCAGACACAAAAGATCATGGCAATTGTTTTCACTTTTCGCCAATCCTGGAGGTCTATTCGAGTCGTCCGGTTTCAACAGCGACGAACCGACCGGCGACAGGGCTTGGTGAAATTTATTAGGGACACTAAACCGGTTTCAAAGGTAGAATACCTTAGTAAATTGCGGATACGAATTATCAGTAGCAGCTTGTAAGCACGAGGTGGGATCCTTCGGCTGGTCTGACCAAGTATCGATCGCGCGTGAAAATGATTCTGGTCGTTACAAGCAAATCGAACGGTGTTACATGATCACTCACAGCATCGAACGTGCCGAAGTGTGGGCTTGTAGAGATCATTAATGCAGCAAGGTCGGTGAAAGGAATGATAGCTCTGTCCTGCTTCCTATTACACTGTAACCTGTATCTCTGCCTCTCTGTGCCTCTACGCGGCCGTACATACAAGACGATTCAAAAATAACCTAGCAATTCAGAGTTGCGAATAGTCGTAGGAAAGTGAATAAGCATCCTATAATGTGCGTAAATGCGTCCAGACACTCGATCCTAGTTCTAAGAAAGTACAGTGACTGACATTGACGCGAGGTGAACTGAATGGCTTTTGCAATATCCACTTTTCACCGATTTGTTTTATTAAAATTACGTCCACAAAAGGAAGGACAAATTTCTCACAGTTCGCTCGAAAGTTTGGACAGCGCATTGCAGCGGTTTAGATGGTATCATTCATAGATAGCGGTCTGCAACGGAAACCAAACCACGAGGATATCCCTACCCATTCGAGGATTCTAATTTGTAGTCCCGATAATGCAACTACGCAACAGCGCCTTTCAGATTAACAAGTCCAATGACATTCGCGACCCGACGATTATGCGACAATGGAGACTCTAGTCTAGAGCATGGCTGGCGATGAAATAATTTAGCGATACGATCGTTTTTCTGATCACAGATCATTCGACACGAGGAGGAGGGGGTGGAGGAGGAGGAGTCGGTGGTTGCGAGCAAACGGTCTCACAGACAAGTCCTGCGAGCAGCACGAGCAGCTCGAGCCAGGTGACTCAGGTGAGCCTGCAGCAGGTGAGCCAACAAGCTCATCAACAATCGGTACCGCCGCCTACGACGACGACACCTCAATCCACTCAAATGGGAATCTCTACGGAAGACGCGAGGGCCGAGGACGAGAGCAACCACCCTAGGGCTGCGCCAACCAGCCCAGAAAGCGAAACCGAGGTCGACGACTTTACCCCCAAAAGGAAACAACGCAGATATAGAACTACCTTTACCAGCTTCCAGCTAGAGGAACTCGAGAAAGCTTTCTCGAGAACTCATTATCCCGACGTGTTTACCAGGTATGTCCAACGAAAGCTATGCTCTCCGTCCGGTCGAACGTTTCTCGTGATTCGAACAGTAGCCCGAGTAAATTCACGGAGGACACTATCGCCTAATGCTTGTGATAAGAAAAATATAGAACAACCGACGACCTTCCTATCGGCTACTCCTCAACATCCTTTTTCGCTAACAGCTCGCGTCTTCGTCACAGCTGATAGGAAGCCCGCGTACCTCCCGCCGGTCTAGACGATAGAGGAGGTGTCTAGTCGTGTTGGTCAGGTTTCAAGCTTACCGTGTAACGGGATCAAGATATAGCAGGAACTCGCAGAGACAGCTATTAGTTGCGACCGAGTCCAAATATTTCGTGACGAGCGTCCCGAGCACTTTACTCTCACATTTATGGAACCGTTTCAAACTAAACTCACTTCATCCTCATCGATTATACAGCCACAGTAAAATTTCGTTTTTAGTGGATTCCATAGCCGAACCAGCTCACAATCGCATAGATTAGGTGGGCCTTGGGCCTAGTCGTAAAATTCTCCACGTTTTCTTTCACGATGGAATTGACCTGCCGAGTTTCCTTACGGAAAAAAATTGCTGCAAGGTTCTGCTTCGCCAGCAAAGTATAATGGAGCATGTTGCTATCATTGCTAGTGGAATTCAGCGAAGGTGGATATATCTGGCGATTGAGATTTTCAAATGGCTGCGGATGATTTCGCGTTACCAAGTTTCCGACCGTTGAATCCAGTTGAACACGGTAATGTGTTGGCAACGGGGTGTAGCGCAATCTATCTGGCTAGCTTTTTCATTCGTCTCCTTCTTTTTCTCCGAGTCTTCTTTCGTACCATGGAATACCCGGTAGGTAACTAATAGCGGTATAATCGGCCGTAATAGGTCCGGTCCTGCGGCCACGATATGGCTGCTTGCAATTAACGAACATAGAGGGAATGTGTATAGGGAAGCAATAGCTATAGTGCACCATTGATCAAATTGAGTGAAATGAATAGCGAGTATTCGCCACGAATTCATCATTGGGTGCGCGTTGACGGCCGCTTGTCCATAGAAGGAAGAAACTTTTAAACGGAGGAATGCACGGATATTTTGGAGTGAAAATTTTAAGAGCTATCGCATTATGGTCGCAGCGAACGGACGAGTGGGCTCGGTTTATCGGTAACTCTCCAAGTTCAGACTCGCGTTTCGAGATAACGCCTAATGTCCGGGGCAACCCGACGCGACGCGACGATGTGAAATCCATGACTGCCTGCCTGCCCGCCTCTGCTCAACTCTGTCCGCTTTTACTTTCTTCGGGAGGTACCTCTGGCAAGGTTAATTTTGCAATTTCCGAGGAGAGCAGCTTCGAATAGATCGCACCCCGATAAAGAAATTGATCAATTTTTGCAAGCAATTTCGCCTCGCTCCGTAATCTATCATTTCCTAATCGTGAACCATTTCCTCTTCGCGTCAAGCCGTTCAATATCTTTTTGCTGTTTTCATATAAATTAATCCCATCCTCGGTCGTCCGTTTCTTGTTCCTTCTCTCTCGATACCGTGTTCGAGTATTAATTTCACACTAATTGGATTTTATGGTCGCTTAGGTTTATTGACTAGCTGACCCAGAGCAGGTAAGCCTCGCTCGATCGCGATGCATATTCATTAGTTGCTTTCACGGAGGAGCGCGTGCGATTGCTTGTTTCCAAAGGTAATTCAATCCAATTGCTAGCTTCTCCGGATCGTGAATAATCTTTTAACCATTCCGAACAAAAGGGCAAATGTCCGCTGTATTCGTCCCTGTAAAGAATAGATCGATCGAACGTACTATCGGCTGGCCATGTTGTTTGGATCAACGAGGCCAAAGAAATCTGTGCGATCAAGTAGCCAGATACACGGGGATGTTGGAAGCCTTCGAACGGGGCCACTTACTTTTACGAGCTCTTAAGATCTAATTTAGATTAGAATCGTGTGGCTCGAGCTACCGTACCTCGGCTAATCATCGGACACGACTTTTCAACCAGATTGAACGGCTCGCCATTTTCCCCAGTCCTTTTCCTCGCTTCCCCCTACTGTTTTTGTTGCGATATATTCTCGAATGTATCGAAGAGAGAGAGAGAGAGAGAGAGGTGACAAGTGGTAAAAATAATTGATCCTAGAAAGTTTTACGTACTTACAAAATCTATGGCGAGTTCGAAGTCGCCGCAGAAGATCCACCTGTTCCAATGGGGCAAAACACGGTTCTCGGTAAATCATTCCGAAGAATACCTTTATATCCGTGGGGTGGGACGGTGGTGAGTTTAATAAGGATGATTGTTTCCAGTGATCCGTGGAACAGAACCAGTTCCACGGAGCCCTGCTAGCTTCTCGACCCTGTCCTTCTCTTCGTCCCTGCCGCCACTCCACCCCTTCTATATACCCTGTCCCGGCTTGTAACTTCTCCTGTCATTAATCGACCGACGAGTCATGCTCCCGATTAGAAATGCCGCCAGCTCCTTCGACCCGTTATTCCTCCCTTGGCAGGCGAGATTAGTGCCCCCGCGATTGCTAATTAGAACGATGCCCGAACAGAATAGACACACGGAACGTACCCCAATTTTCGCTCCTTCTCTTACCGCTAATTTCGTTACACGGGCATAATTGACGATTCCGTCGCGCTCCAACCTTTTCTTCCCTTTGTGTTCACTTTTTGCCAACTTCCAACCTGAGTCGTCATCTTTTCCGCGATTCGTCAAAAGCATAATCGTTGTTGGTTCGATCGACGACACGTCGGTATGGCTAATCGGTAATTGGCCCTTCACGGCCGTACGCGTGTTAAGCGCATATTACAAACGCGGCGCGCAGCAACCAGCTACCAGCGTTGTTTTCTCGCCTCGTTCTATCGCAGTTTTACCGCGCTACCAGACACGCGTTTTAACTCCGAGACATCGCTTTTCCACCAGGTATTATAAATAATTTCTGCCCTACGCTTTTCCGAGGAAAGTAGCCGCTTCGATATCGTGGAACTCGTTGCAATGCCGTGTCATTTCTTCGGTAATTACGGTTTTGAAAGCAACGTTCTAACAGCAGTCGAGGCGTATGATATATACCGAGATTAATGGCAAATTCCAAGGGTTGTTCGTTGACCAACCTGATCGTTAGAGCGGAGATAGATTGCACCGCATTATGCACGGATATTACGTCCTAGCTAGTAGCTTTTCTATCGTCTCAGCCGTCTCGGATCTGCGAAGAACGACTGCACCTTCTTTCGCATTCGCGTAAAATCAGCGATCGCTCTTCAAGAATACACGTGTTCCGGCAATTTGAAAGGGTTCAAATCGTGGTTCAATTGATATCCGGTCGTGATCCGGGATGAATATCACAAAAACAAAGGATGCAATGATGAGACAAGGAGTAGAGCGAATCGGGAAAGGGGGAGGAAACAATCGTGCCGTGGTATGCTGGATGATGACGGTCGTGAAAAAAAAAAGAAAAGAATCATTAAATTTCAGTGAATCAGGGGACCGTTCACAGGCACAATGCCGAGCAGGTTAAAGAATAGTAGTTAAATTTGCGCCACGAGAGACAATCACGATCTCGCCACTGCTCGGCGACTGGCTGATTCGACCTCCGAGGTTAATTAGATAATGTAATTGTCCGGCAATTACTCGAATTACTCGCACGCCAAGCCTCTCCTAGCGTCATCACCGCACAAAGCAGCACAGCACACGCTACTCGTACGTCGTTCTCTTTCTCTCTCTCTCTCTCTCTCTCTCTCTCTCTCTCTCTCTCTCGCTCTCCCTTTTTCTCGCTTTGCCTTGATCATTTTCCTAGTCGTTCGATCGTACAAGATATATATGCTAATATTGAATAATTCTAGATTCATACGTGACTTAATTGAACAGGAAAATACAAATTAATCGATTAGAATATAACGTTTATCTGTCACGTGGAATACGACTTTGCATAATTCCTAGTCCATTACTTATTTGCCAGCTGTTTATTCATCGTTTATCCTGGAAAAACGCAACCTCTATTAATACGATGTAGCAACAAGCGTAACAAAGTCGGTCTAGCTACACAAGAAAAAACTATAACACATTGCGCATGCAAATGAATGAAATCTTCCGACAGCAGCAAAAAAGTTAGGTTCACGTGACGATAGAGTTACGAAATGCACCTATACTTTGCGCGTATGTAAATTAAAATTTAGCCAATTAAAGGCATCTATCTATACATATATGTAGAGCGAAAGGAAAGATTTGCCAGGCGAGAAAAAGAGCGAGCCTGCTCGGAATGAATCCACTTAGCGGTCGCTTTGATGGTATGTAATAAGCGCGCGAGTCCACCAGTTCTATCACGATGCGATTACGAAACCTCTGTTCCGTTCTGGCGTCGATTCCAAAGTTGATTGCAACCGATTGCTGTTGCAGCATACACGTATTGTATCGTAGGAAACGCGAGCACATTACTTCCTGTCTTACGTGCACAGCTCGTTCGCACGATCGCAAACATTATTAACGCGAGTTCTAACCGCGACCAAGGAAAGAGCGTTTTCACGATACAAATATCCCTGACATCATCGCGAACGCGTCGGGACCGACGCTGATGCGTGCGTTTGTTAAAAAATTACGCGGCGCTAAATTGCAAAGAGGATTCGTGAAAGCGGCTTGCCCAGCGTTTTTCGCAGAGGTTCGAGCATCCACGTTAACTCGAACGTGGCGCGACTAATCTAGCGTTGCTTGCCTCTCAGAATACCGGCCAGTAGCGCATTTCCCATGGCAAGGACATCGAAGAAGGGGAGATACGTAATAATAACGATACGCGAATCGAGGGTAACCGAGTTTCAGTGAACGGCGGTTGTAATTAGGGACGGCCGTCTAACCGCGAAATTTCGTGATCTTATTAAATCCAGAAGGACGCGCGTGAGTGTGCCGGAGGAAAAGGGAAAGGCTAAATTATTATATTACTCACAGGCCAAGGTGCTCGCTCGGATCTCGAGATCCTGTCGAGACACAGATTTTACTTTAGAAATCGATTCACGAACGAAAGTAATACATATCTGTTATGAAAGAATGTTCATTCGTACGTCAGCAATAACTTTGGTTCCTCGTCTATTTAACTGGTGATCGCCGTTGCAAATAGAATTAAACCCTAGCTTGTTTTCAATCAATGGAAGAAGAAAAAATGAGACACCGCGAGAAAATCGTGGGCAATAAGAAAGGTATAATGTCTGCATTATCCGGTGGAAGTGGAAGGAAGATGGGGAACGATAAAAGCGACGAATCCATACGCGGTGTAAATCAGCACAGTCAATTTTCGAGAGCTCGCCTCAAATTCCCTGTAATTTCGAGCGGGCACTGACTGAAACGAAGCTCGTGTACTCAAATGCGCCTAAACACGAAATTGAAGCGGCGGTGATCGGAAAGGCAGCAGCAGCAGCAGCTTCTGTGCGCGATATAATCACCGAGATTTCCTTGCGATTTCGTGGAACATCTGGGCAATTTGCGTGCGAGATGAGAAACCCCGCAGGCCGTCTAGCGAGACAGCGTGCGGGATTCGCTTTCGCCTCGGACACCGATGTAATCGCCGGTCAATCCTTTTCGGACCGCAAAAACCTTAGGAATCGAGAAACGAAAGGCTTCCGGAATTCGTTTTGCGCCGAGCAAACGGTGCGCAAAAAGGATGTTGTTGCAAAAAATCATAGGGAATTGTATAGGTATAGGATCTACAATGGAAGTATTATCGATTTCGTTACATAAACTTGTCGATCGAAAACAATCGTGTATCTCTGCTAAATAAATACGTGTATGTAAGAACAGTGTTCCATTCGTTCGATCGACTATAAGGAGCTAGAAAAGTGCTACACTAGAACGCGTTACACTTGCCACAGTAATGTATGCGAACGGCAATTGCGCTGAAAATTACACGTCGCGGAAAACTTAACGCAATTAATTGATATCTTGCAAGCCATCTAATTAGCATAATGAATGTGTCATTATTTCTGCACGATCAAGTGTTTAATATTTTCAACGCAAGCATCCGTATCTTGGGTATACATGTAACGCCTTGCGAATGCAAAATATAATATCGTGCATAATCATACTTACGAATACATTGTGCATTAATCAATTAATCAATTAATTATGTCACTCTAATTTTCCTTTTCTGTTTGCTTTCAGAGAAGAACTCGCAATGAAGATTGGGCTTACGGAGGCACGAATACAGGTTAGTAAAATCGATTAATATTCTGCCGTCTTGTGCATTGAAAATCATTAAAAGAGAAGCAATATATATTGTATGTTAAAAAGGAAGCACTTACCAACCTCCTGAACCGCCATGATCCTTGTAAAGACCGCGACGCGACGCTCATCCGCCGCGTTGACTACTCTCCATCGACGCCTCCCGTGAAGTCGTTTGCTTTATCACTCGCTTTGCCACTTTCTGCAATCAAATATGCTTCTGATTATCTGCTTTCCCTCGATAGTCGCCGTTAGTATACATTAGAATACGCGCGAGTGAATATTTCACGCGGTATTAATTTCTCAGTTTATCCTAAAGTATAATTATTTAAGGCGGAGAATTCGTTTGAGGAAGTGCGCAGGTTCCCGTGGCATAGTAGAGAAGAAAAAGAATGGATGAAAGGGAAAGAGATAGGGAGAAAATGTAGCCAGCGTCCGCGTAATTAATGCGGCACGATTAAGCACGAAACGACTAGGTTCCGGCGGCGAATCGTGGTTGTGTTTTGTTTTAAAAGCCGCAAGTTGGATGTTTAGCTCCCTGCTGGGGGCAATCCTGCTCACCTTGGGGGGTCCTGGCACCCGACCCCCCACACCCCATCACCTTTAACTCGCCATACGCCTAGCAACGACTTTGCTTGTCCGGTGCGTCCGACCGATCGTTCAATTCGTCCGTGGAACACACGCGTTATTAATACATTCTTCTTCCTAGTCCGCCCGTTGTTTCTCGTTTCGTAATCAGAGAGCAATTTTTATTACGCAATCCTTTGACCGATCGCATCCAATGTTCCCTTCTTAATTAACGAGCAATCAAGTTGAAAGCAAACGATACGACTGTATTTGTTTCGCTGGGCGTGTCGTGACGAATAGTCGTGATGAATAGAAACTTTCTAGGGAACAAAAAATGAAGGAAAGCGATTCATGAAGAACGGATGGTAGCTCACGATCCATAATCTCACGAGTCATAAAGTACCTTCCTCGCGTCGAACCATCGATCGGATCGATTTCCGAATCGCAAAGTCATCCCGAAATATTCCCTCCGCGTTCCGTTGTCTATGCAATGACTGGGCTGCATCATCACCATCACCGATTGTAATGGGAGTGTCTACATCTCCCGGCGGTCCTTTTGATTTTCTAGCTACAAACGCAAATATACCTACATATACCGAAGGTTCCCTTCGTACGGGACAAGCACTCAATCTAATCGAGAAACTTCAACTCGCAGGCCAACTTTCTGTCTTTCGACGCAAACTACTTTTAAACCGCCCCGGTTTCGAAGCACCGCGTCCTCGACTCTGAATCGTCTCTTAGAAGCGAGCAAGTGTTTGGAAAAGTAGGTACCGTGGTTATTGAACTAGCCGTGTTCTCGTCATTACGTTCTGTCACGACACGTACGAAGGGAACTCGCGGTTCGAGTGGGACCATTTATTTCGTTTCCATGAGACTTCCCGACGTTTCCCGACGATAAACGTGATATCCAATGTGCACACTTTCGTGTTCGTAGCACGACACGAAATCGACCTAACAACAGAAAAGGATGCCGTGGAATTAAAGTCTGTTGAAAAAAACGAAGGGCAAAAGAATGGCGAAAGGACTCGAGGAAGAGGGGCGAGTGGGGGATTGCGAACTGTGGAGACGAGGGAGAAGAACTTCCGTTGAACTGATTAGAGCTCGAGTGTTCGAGGAACCTTCGCGATGGAATGCACTGGAATGGTCGATGTATCACGAACGATGGTTGTTCCATTCACGGCCGTGCGTTCAACGCGGAATCAATGGTACCGGAAAGTCCCCTCCCTATATTTCCTCGATGCGCAAAGTCGCAGCCTAAAATCGAATACACTGCTTCCCTTCGAAGCAGTCGGAAAGAATCCTACGTTCGTTTGTCGGATCTGGCAAAAGCTTCCAATTTTTGGGGGGCAACAATGGGTCGGAAGAATGCCAGCTAACGGTTTCACGGTGGCCAATAATTCGTTAATTTTCGAGAAAAAAAAGAGCAGGCGGGCTCAGGTAGGCGGACGACGATGGATGAGAAGCAAAAGAGAAAGGAAGAAACGGATAAAGATCGCTGCCACTGCCTCGCAGCGATCTCCGGCTTCCTTCCATCCTTGACAATAATAATACACCGCGAGTTTCCTGAAAAAGGGAGAATACGTCGGGTTAACCAGAATTCGCACTTCCACGCTTCCCCAACAACTTCCAGCGAACAAAGTACTATTTGCTCTCCGACCCGGAATCGGATGAATAGGTTTCCTGAAACAGAACCTGAAACCGAGCCCTGAATCCTTCTTTCCCTCCAACTGTTTCTTTGAACGCATCAATGAAGCGGCGAGCTTCACATTGCAAAAATAGACGCGGGCGAAGAGGAAGCGTGGTACGAAGCGCAAACTGCTTTGGTTTGCTATCAACGTTGGTTTGCTTCCCTTGCGTGCACGCGAAACGACGTCGTCGAGAGGAGGTAAAGTAAATTAAAGTCCTCCGTTTGGTTGCAGGTTTGGTTCCAAAATCGACGCGCAAAGTGGCGGAAACAGGAGAAGGTCGGCCCTCAGGCGCATCCGTACAATCCGTACTTGGGATCAGGTGCACCACCACCGTCGGCGGTCGTCGCGCCGACCTTGCCTAACCCTTTCGCCCACCTGGGCACGTTTGCCCTGCGGAAACCCTTCGACGCGTTTCGTTACCCACCTCTGGGTCACGGACCGGTCCTTCCCAGTAGTTACACCGCTCATCCCTATCATCGCCCACCGCCACCTCTGCTACCACCTGGAATGCCTCTGCCTTACACGTCGGCCGCGTCCTTCCAAAGTCTCCTGGCGAATATATCCGCGGCGCAGAGGCCGAAATTGGTCCGCGGTTCACCGCCACCGCCACCCCCGCCTCCAGCAGCACCCGCCATCAGTCTGCCGCACCCGCCGGTCCAGCCGCCTACGCCGGCGGCTAGTTCACCCCAAGGTTCGCCCACGGGAAGCGTCGGATTGCCCGACATCGATAGACGGACCAACAGTATCGCTTCTCTAAGACTCAAGGCCAGGGAGTACGAACTTCATCTGGAGATGCTACGCAAGAACGGAGATCTCATCAGTTGAAGGGATTCGATGGTAGAAACGAAAGCTTGCTGCGTTCGCTGCTTACGACTCTCGCCACTACCGATGCTTCTACATATCGATGCTGAATCGCTAATCTCCCTTCACCTAGATCACGTACACGGACCTAGCGGAATTGTGCTGCGACGAGAAACATCTCAGAGGGTGACGGCGTGACACTCTACGACCGAGTATGTATCTCTCCCGCCATACCATAGACACGCTTGCGCCGACGCCATGATAAGAAGCGATATCAACTGCATCCCTCCCTATGCCCGCCCTTTCCTATGTATCGCGCGAGATACGAGCCAAAGAATTTACTCCGGAGTGGTCGAGCACTTTGAAACCCCCCCCCCCCATTAATAGCGCGCACGCGAAGGAAGGTTGAGTAATAGTTATCCTTCTTTCTGTGATCACTTGTGCCTTCGTTAATCGTAATCTAATGTTAGGAGCGCTGATTCGATAGTTTTCAATTGCATACCAACGATCCTCGCGTCGAAGACGATCCAAGCAAACCGAGTAGATACTCGAGATATTTCTTATCGTTCTAGAGATCGTTGGCTCTTATGAAATTCGAAAACTCTCGCGAAAACTCTGGGCAACGCTTATATCGCGTTATACTCGTAACGCGAAACTAACGATTCTAGTGTTGCGTCTGCGTTGACAATTTCAACGATCATTTGGAAAATTTCGTATACGAATTTTTGTTATGGTCGCTACAATTGTCACTGCTCTTTAGCGTGGACTGCGACTCAATGAATCACTCAAGCGACAGTTTTTACGACGTTGTTCATTAAAATATGAACGATATACCTGTCCATGTACAAACGAGTTTCTTCAACCTTCCTCTTCGTATCATTCAGAATGTCGACGTTACTTTCAAATAATTCCGACGACTAAAAAAATGAGGCGAACGTATTTCCTTGCGTACGATACTGTATATAATTTACAGTACTGGTGAAGCAACGTCCCGAGTTATTTGTTCCCATGAAATATTTCCTAATGTCTTTCACATCTATCTGTCACGATTCACATGAAGATTCACGAAAGATTTTTTGCGAATATATAGATTTTAGCATGTCCGTAGATACCACTGAATGAAAAGATAATTCGCAAAAAGCGTGGCAAGTGAACCTTCTGAATTTTCATGCACGATCAGATGGACGTTTAATGTGAAAATGATAGACCCGAATAGCAATCTGCGAAACGTTCGAGTGCATAGTCGCTTACCGCGTTGGCGTGTCGCGAACGCCTTTTGCGATTTTATAGTAATTTTTAAGCGAACATCATCGAAAGTTGTCCGTCCAGAAAATGTCTTGGCCTCGCGGCAAAATCTCGCTTTCAAATAGGATTTGTGCCTCGTAGCAACGTGTTTTATTGTAAATGTCGAGGAACAAAATTCTTGCACAAAAGAACTTGACCATGTATATAAGATGTGAGTTGGCGGATAAAAAAAAAACGTTTGTTTTGTCGCGACCGAGATTATTCGATAGGTCGTTGCTCGAAGACCTGCGCGTAATTTCTTTACTTTTACACAAACTGTCGTGCGCATTTTAAATAAGAAAAAATACTATTTAAATAACGCGCCCTTTAATTCATCAATGTTCAACGATAGTACGATAAGTTTTACGACAGATAAGCATACCTAGCGTTTAAGATGCCTGTAAGTAATTAACGACGTGTGCGTAATTTTGTCGAGAGATCTTGCGAGTGCTTCTGTAATTGCGCATAACACAACAATATTACATATTTTTCGAAATATTCCTCGCAATTCGAAGAAGCAATGCCGGTACGCAATCGCGCGACACGATTGCGGGAAGGAACATTAACGTAAGAAATGATCGAAGCTGTAACTATAGTAAGTAGGTACGTATCAACGATCTCGAACAAAACGAAGAACATGCAGCGTCGTCGAACGATTCCTCGTTTCATTTTCCATAAGTAAAATGAACATCGGTGTCCATTGTACTTAATTTCATTAACCTCTTTACCTTCCCATTTCTGCGACAAATAAATGATTGCAAGAAGATTGTAAGTAAAAGATAGAGGGGGAAAGAGAAGAAGAAAATGAACGGTGTTTTTTATTATACGAACCCTTTCTATCTATTAACCAATGATTAACAGCTGGGATACCCGCGGTAAAAGTATTAATTTACCGGCTCGTCAACTTTCCGTAAAAAGTATGCCATTACCTTGCGCGTACATTATAACCCTGGCAAAGAGTTTTCAAGAGCTTTCAAGTCCTTCTGGACTGACTTATGACAAGTAATTCTCCTCCGGACACGCCCGTCGACGAGTTATTTAAATATTTTACAGTTTAATGGAGTCTCGAGCCATTAATGCGCGTCAGCTAATTAGGTGCATCGTGAATACCTGGCGTTCCCCACCCAGTGCTAACGATCTTGAGATTGATAAATCGAACGATTATCGACAAAACGATCCGCCGCGCCGATCGAAAGTGATGCAGCCCTAAAGCGCCCTGCTCCGACTCGACCATATGTGCGCTCCGATTCCGATGGACCTCGAATGCCGGAGGGTTGAGTAATGTCGCGGACTAAATGGGAACTAAGCACGCTACGAACGCGCCTCAACGATTACCTTTGCGCTATAACGCGTGGATTATACCTTGACAATAAAATCGGGGCACATTTGGGGAGGACAGTTTCGCCTCTGTAACGAGACGGGGACGACCATCCTCGAACCGCGTATTCCAAGATAAGGGAAAAATGTTACTCGATAACGCGCGGCAAACGATAAGAAGAGGACGAGAACGAGCAGAGGCGTGTCCGAGCGATGATCAAGGTTCGATCGTTTGGGCCTCGTGGTCCGGTGATGTTGCACGATCGAGATGCAGACCACGCAGCCACTCGATCCCAAATTCATCGTGTTGGCCTGGCCATTAGCAAATTACTACGGTGTAAACAGTATCGACGGTGCCCGCGGGTATGCCGGCTATGTGCATCGGCCTGCGTATGCGTACGTAGATGTTTATACATCGCAAGGGATAGCGGAGAAAGCCAGTTAGTTAGTAACTGATCATTATGACGACGTTTTACACCGGCTCTAGCCACCTAATAACTGTCTACATCGGAATGAATTTAGCGATCGGTAGCAACCGGCTTCCAAACCGGCTACGTTTGCCAAAAACGAAATGTTAAACGTCGATGGAAGAATGCGCCCTGAAAACAGTGATTTTCTCGATACCAATTTCCGCACTGCTGATAATTGCTATTCGATTATACGCGGGCAACAATGCGACAGGAAAGCGGTCAATTCACGTGCTCCGGGATAGCCGGAGCCAAGTTTCTGTCACGACACTCGAACGGACCGATATTTCCTGATCTTCGATACGCGTCCCAATTCTTCGCGCAAAAATTGTCCATTCTTTTGGTAAGCATCGGGCGTCTCGCGTTATTACACCGCTTCCTTTAAGTGCCCCTCGTTTTTTTGTTCCTTCCCCGCGTCCCCTCACGCAGAGCACGCGTAAGGTTTTATCCAGTTAACAATCCCTAATTGCAGGGTTTCCTGTAACTAAGTCGGTTAACGTGAAGGCCCCCACGATGATTCTCCAGCGTTACCTATCATCGCGATGGATGCAGATTAAACAGCCCCTTAATCTCGGCCTCTGCAAAGCTCGCTTAAACTTCTCGGACCTCCCTTGTGCTCCCTTGTGCTTCGTTTAATAGGGTCTAACGATAGGGAAACTGAGCTGTTTACCACAGAATCGTGCCCTGCCTCCCGACATTCACCTTCACTTCGGAACTTGAAATTAATCGAACGCGATCTTGGTTCCTTCCCCAGTTGTCTCTAACATTGTAATTTAATTAGCTACAAAGCGTTCAATTTTCCGTCGCGCATGCTTGCTGTGTCGAAGAGCATCGAGCCCCGTGTATCGAGCTTCGCCGCGTTTCGTTGCGGGAGTAATTTTTGCGATAGCCGATAAAAGATTGATGCGACGAAACAATGCAAGGAAGGGTACAGACGATGGTGGACGAAAGGAGGGAGGAGAAGCAGAGGAAGACGATGAAATCGACGGTGAATGAAGAGGAGGGAGGGCCGGTGAGACTTGGAGATGAGGGATGTACAGCGTGACGGTCTAATTGAGGCCTTCTTGATTGCATTTACACCGTCGCACAGCCTCCTGTATCCCAGGTATCCGGTATCAGTGTTCCGTAGCGGATCCGCGTCCTATTTGGCCCTGACTGCCCTCGCTGCCACTACTCCGCTTCCTTCAGCCTTTTTATTTCTTTTCATCCTGGCTCCACTCTTCCTTTGCGTTTTTCTCTCCGCGTACCCCATTTTCGTTTCTTTCTGCTCCCATCGTTTCCATTGGCTGGGGACGCTCCCACTTTGGTACGCGTGATACGTGCGCACAGAACATGTTACACACATTGTGTAGATTTTCTCGTTAACGTCGACGCGTAACACGAAAAGGAAAATAAATACAAGGGAAGCTGATAATTTATTCATCGCCAAGCATCTCGACGTTATCTCGTGATCTATCTCTTGCCCGTTCCTCGTGGTCTTCGTGCCTTCACCGAGGACCAGATATACTCGATAAACCGTTCAATCGATCATCGCTTAAACGAGCCATTCAGGTTCGATGACACCGCGCGGAATATTAAATGAAACGGCGTAACCAGCAGCTTCGTCAGCTTCCAAAGAATTTCTAGATTTGCGAATAATTTTCGAGCGGCGCCTCGAGGAGAAAGCTAGGAAGAGGGAAGCTAGAAGTGCCCGTGAATTCCCGTTGAAAAGGTGAAGAAGTTTAATAGAAGGAGATATTCGGTTGTCCGAGTTTTTTGCAAGTTTACACGCAGAACCCTCGAGACCAACAACAGTTCCCCCGACATGGCATAAAACGCACAAACGCTGCCATTAGTTACTGGCACGGTCGCGGAATGCTATCCGGTCGGAGCCTTATTAGGCCCATTACGTCTTAATTTATTTCCTTATTCGAAAAAAGGACACGACCGCGACTGGAACCAACAAGTAATGATATAATTCTGGCCGAGCGTTTCGTGGCATTTGCATTCGATCGCGTCGGTGGATACGTAACCCCACTGAGTCTATATGATAAAACTTACGTGTGTATATGTCTCGGCTGATAAATAACGAACGCCCACGATTACCCCGAACGACCCTTTTCGTTCGGATACGACGCTGTCTTTCGAATATCGCGACTTGTTTCTCAAGCATCGGTGTCCGCGCAATGTTCCTCCGTCGTTCGACACAGCGAGGAAGCGAATAGCAGTGTACGCGTGTAAAAGCGGTGGTCACAATATTGCTTGCGGTTTACGTATTCTCTGTGAGAACATCTGCTTTTTGCGTGTCCACACTCCGTACCTTGAAACGCCGCGGCGCCGCGATGCCAACGCGAAGGGGCGCGTAAAAAAGTGTTGGCGAATGATAAGAAAAAAAAGTAGGGAACTATCGTTGGCAAAATAACAGATGCGGATACATTTGAATACTCGCGAAGCTGAGATGCGTGGATATGATCGTGCAGGTAAATAGATATTCCGAGTGGAGATTATGTAGGTGCGGGTTGCGGTTTACGCCCTCGGTGGGAAAGATTGCGCGTCCCCCGTGCTTGTTTGCAATTCGCCGCATGGCGTTGCCGTTATTAACGTAAAGGGGCGCGTTAGCCGCAATCGCGATGGGTAATTTGCGCGTTTGGCCAGTCAGTGCCGCCGAGTCGAATTGCGGTGTCGCGTTACCTTACGTGATAATGCGACGCATCATAAATCTACCCCGACGCCCGACGCCCGACGCTGCTCGTACGCGGTAATAACGTGAGAGAAACGAACGCCCGAGTCGGCCCCCGGTGTAGAGACGCGAGCGACTCCGTGCACGATCTCCTCCGTCGTTGCTGGTACATTGTTCGACAGGCACGCCGACCGGGAATTCGGTGATCGCTCGTCGGTGGCTTCTTGAAATTAAGCGTCATTGTTTAAGAGTGAATTCATCTTGATTGTCGATGACTAATGCCCCGCGGCAGCTACGCCGAGTGGCACGAGGATGGATCACAGTCGTACAGGAGTCCGAGTCGGAGTCGTTGGAATGGTACACGCGGCGAGTGGAGAGACGAGAGAGACAGAAGCATCGGGACGAAGAAGAACTGCCCCACCGGCACGTGAGAGCTCTTTAACGAGCATCATCAATAACGCGTACCGACGTTGAAGAGGAAACAAAAAGGAGCTTAGAGAGTCACGGACGGCGGACAGCGCGAGTCGCTCTCGCTATAGATCCTGGTAAATGGTGTTAATTAGTAAATTTGATTTAAGCCCAAACGAAGCGACCGAATAGGCGGACAACCGTTCACCAGCGATGATGTACGATCTCCGCGAATTACTCGTCGGCTCGCTTCACCCTGGAATCTCGCCCCTTTTAGCCACCAGAACGATCCAGAATCAACGCTCGAGCCCGTTCACCTTTCGTTTAATCGGCAACGTTAACGCACTCGTACCTTCCTCGACCGATCTACCAGTCTCGCTCGACGCCCGGACAATTGGCTGGGTAAAAACGAATCGCTGGCCCCGAACGTGAGCGCGAGATTCCAAGTTCGTACACCTGCAGAAAATTGAACCGCTGCTTTCATTCGACGCCGATGCTCGTGGGACGACCGGTTAAATTTTGGTAATGACGCGTCTGCTACCGTAGGGGTATACCTACCGTGCAAGACAAAAGGGGATCGAGCGAAGGAGAAGGTCCCGTTCGGGTCCATGTTCAGAGGAGAAGAGAACGGATCGGTTGAAAAACGAACGGAAGGATGGAGAGATGGCCCGTTAATCGGAGGGCATTATCTCAATCACGTAAAACGGCAAAATTGCATTTACCTTTTTAAATGAATATTTGGTGGGAGACGCGTTGCTGGCCGTGCCGCACCGCGCCACGCTGCAGCCGTCCGCTAAGTTAATTTACCAAGGAATGCCAGGTAACGCCCTGTTCAACCTGCGGACCGCTGGACAAGTATTGTCCCGCCCCTATTTCAGCCGAAACGCGGACTACGCGTCTCGGGTACCAGATCGAAATGCGTGCATCGTTTTCCACAGTCGCTCCTCGCAGCCAAATTAACTTTTCCGGTGCCTTCTATCCGCGATCAATTAGGATTGGCACTTTCTCGCGGTGGAAGCCAAGGTGGATACCAAGGTAGATACCAAGCGCGGCGAACGATCCGGATCGTTCGAAATGACGAGAGAAACCTTGGTAGCTAACAGATTCTTCGGGTACTGCGTGATCCACCGCGCTCGTATCTCGGTATCTGATAATTGGAACGGTAATTACGCGATGATTAACAGAGATGGCTCCCGCGCATCGTACCTCCTACGGATCGTTCCCGGTCTCTTGCCATCCCGTCTACCTATACGCCTCTCTCTGTCTTTCGCAAGAGCTCCTCGATCCCGACGATCCAGCCGCTTGCGATTTGCGAGGATCAAAGATCAGAGATAGCCCGGCGCGCGAGCACCCCGACTCTCTATCCATATACCTATGCACCCTTGCTTCTTTGCCCCTTTGTCCTGGTATCGCGCATCGCATCACCCTCGACGAACGATAAAACTATGCTCCATTCGTTCACGCGAACGGCGTAAAAATGAATTTGGCGCTGTTAGCGTCGAGGGCGAAACGATGCCCGCAAGTATTTCATTGATCGGTCAAGCATAGACTGCCGGATTGACACAAAGTATCTTAAAAGGTGCACAAAGCAGGTAAGAAGAGAATTGGTTAACCGATCGGGCGTGGTCACGAGTCGACCGGTCGAGTAACCCTTAAACGTTCAGTTAATTAGAGCTCTGCCTTCTGCTCGTTCCTTTTCCCCTCGACCTGTTTCGTCTTGCTCTCTCCCTTGGATCCCGTGGCCCTCCTAATAACGCGGGCCAACCGTAATGAGGAGTAAACTAATTATTGGATGGTAGTTGGGCAAGACGATATTTCAAGTTCTCGCTGACAGGCAGCCGGCTAAGCGCAACAAGGACGAAAAGTGTTCCGTCCCGCGCAGCCACTCGAAGCGTACCGTGCTCATAAACAACTTGAAACGATCCCTAAATATTCCGTCGTTTTTTCGAAAATCTACACGTTTCTATACACGGCCACGCATTCTAAAACAATTTTCTGTCGATGCTGGCATCGCTTTTTATACCAGTTTGAAATTTGCGCACGCTCGACTGCTCTACCACACCTACTCCAAAAACAGAAAAAGACGAAAACAAGGGATGAGATCGAGCACAGCTGAAACGCAACGCCATTGACTAGCGCGCATTCATCGAAACTCTACCAACGATTCTAATTCAGCTTATGTATATGTATAGATTATTCGCGTAGTGGGTAAAGAAGTTTATTTCGTTTAGAAAACAACGACGATTCGTAAAATGGTTGGGCCGGATGACCAAGTGAATGCAAGGATGCATCTGCACGCGAGATAGGGTTAGCTTCGAAATGAAATATCGCGTGGAACGGACCCAATAGGTCGGTCTAATAGGAATAAACAATGTTATGAATTTAAACGGCTCAGCTTGGCGCCACCATAACCCTATATTATCAAATTACGGAGGCTTGTATAAGGCCCCGCGAGGTGCACGCCTCGCGCGACCAGGATGCATCGTAAAGTTGGATGTTAACGGTAGGAACCTACGTTCCACTCCTCTCGTCCTTCTAGAACCCATTCGCGATGCACCACGGGGGGCACTTCGTTCCAACAGAACCCTCGATCACAATAAACAATTACGAAACGAGAATTTTCGAAAATTTTAACCAAACGTCCACCGAAACGAGTTCCAACGTAATTGATGCTTCGCCTTCCATTCTCCACGCGGAACGTTAACGCGACTTTGATTTCTCGATCGGAATAGCCCGCTGATTTAGACCGTCTGGCTTCATTTCTTTTCCTCGAACGTTCTACGTTTCCTTCCAACGACTATTCGAAACGATAACCGGTCGCCGAATTATTATCTCACGTGTATATCCATTACCGGCGACGGGACGATACTCCTATTGGACGGGTTATTTAAGGTAAAGTGAATTATATTGCCCGATCTACGGCGCAGTCATATCTCACGGTAATTAACGCGACGAGGATTGTTCAGGGTCGTGCGGACCGCAGAAGGCCCAACCCGAGGGAGCCTCGCACTCTTCGAATATCAAGCGACCCTCTGATCCCACCACTGCAGCGCACTGCATGAATACAAAATGAGGGCGCATTCGGGACTGGATGCACGCTCTCCGCTCCGGTCTCGCGGGAAAAGCTCTCGGTTTCGTAATAAATTGGGACGGAATCGTAAAGGAACAGCAATGGGAAAGAAGAGAGAAGCGTCGACCATGAAGCACTCGGCTGGCTGTCGATCGTTAAAGAATAAAGGATGTTAATATTATGCCTTGCGGATGCTCCTCTAGATAGGAGACCTTTTCGAAAGGAGGAAGAAGCTGCGCGCGCGGTTCGTCCAGCGGGGCGAAAGGCGTGGAAACTGCTAAGCAAATTCATCGGTTACCCCTCGCCTCGGTATAGATTAATTTACCGCGCATCTATCTGTCTGGGAACTTTCGAATGGTTTTTCAGCAACTGTTTTTCGTGCACGTCCGTTGCTTCGTTTCGCCGACGGTGCCGTTCAGTCGCTGAGGTCAGATTACCGCTAACTCACCGTTGCCTCCGAACGAACATCCCAGACACGCCCTGGAAACAGGCCATGGTGGGCCTCGATGAGAATTTTAATTTAATTAAGATAGACTCGTTATTAAGACCCACGTCCAACCAGGAGATTAGAATTCTTTCGTGAGGCGAAAGCCGTTCGTAAGACGGACTCGAGTTGGGTCGGGTCGATAGAGTGACGTATGTAAAACTAGCCGGACCGAGTAAGTGGGTACAAGAGAGGAATTGTTTCCAAAAAGACAAAGGGGAGAAAATGTTTCACTCGTCTAGAAGTGTTTGCTGATCAGCGGAGGAGACGGTTTCTGCCTCGGTGCGGTGGACCACCGTGACGTAATCAAATGCAATTCCTACGACTCGTCGTCGTTCATCGCGCCCAGTGAATGCGAAATGTCAGTTCCGTGACAACGACGGCATAGCACCCGTTGTATACGATTCTGGCCACGGTGTTTGCGACAAACGAAACGCACGATTAATTTAATGCGCGCAGCCACGCGAGATTCGCGTGGGCGTCACAAAATATCTCCTCGCGTTGCGCCGAGGTGCTCGCCCTCTCGACAAGCGTGATTATTAACGCGGTCCGGCAGATATTTTCTAATGAACGCGTCAAACATCGAGGTCAATGTGTCGCAAAGCTTGCCCCTTCTAAACGTCGTTCAATCGCCAATCGATAAGCCAAAAATTTCTGGAGCAACTTATGGCTGCACAACGTTCCATTCGAGTACAGGATTCGAGGAACGCTCCGAAGCTCGTTGCGAATAGTATTCGCCATGTCGAGAATGGTTGCCGCGTGGTGAACCGTGACGCGAATCTCCAAAACTGTCATTATTTATGTGTTTGGTGAGGCGACACGGCGTGTGGGTGTCGAAACCCGGTGAGCGCCACAGGAGCTCGTGGGCAACGTGCCGCGTGTCCGAGGACGACCATCGGCGAGTAACAACTGTTCTCCAAGAGAGTCCCTGTTGTCTGCGTGCCAAACACCGACCTTGCTCTTCTCCCCCGTGACCTATACAGAGGGGGTTATCCGTAGGACCAGGGACTTTCCTTGGAACGATGCACGTCGTTCGTTGAAGGATCGTTGAAATCTGTTATTCCGGTACCGCGACACGGAAATAAGCTAGACAAATGCGGTAATGATAACGTGGCGAGGTTAACGTCGCTCGCGCTTGGTCAGCTTCGACTCGTCCCGAATGTAACGACGAGCCGTGAATCACTCGACAAATTTGCGAGAGCCATCGCGTTCGCTTTGCAGGGGCGTGCATTTGAATAAAAACGACAGTCGTGCATCAGAATATATCCCGACGGACGATCCAAGAGGAATAATAGGAGGGTTGGCGCGACGAATACTCGAGTGACATCGCGCCGCAAAGTACCACCACTGTCCCCTTTATATTCAGCCACATAAGCTCGCAAAGTTATTGGCCCATTCGGACCTCCTGCCTCCACGAAACGCCGTCCCGTTTCTCATTCGCGTGTCCGATGGCGTTACTTTGCGCTCTCGCATCATACCCCTTTCCTCCCTATCCTTCACTCGAAACAGCTCTCTCGCCTCTCCTCTCTACGAATTATACGTACACGATCGCTGCGATCGATATGGACATCACTGGATAACGAAACAGACGCGACGCGACCCGATACTTCTTAATTTCTTAACGAAATCGGATCGTATTGTGCAGGTAGCTGTTGAGTACGCATCAGAAGCATTCTCCCTCGTAGTTATGTATATTCGACAGAGAACTACCCGCTTGCGTTGAAAGAGGATGTGGTATCGCGAGGCTGTTATCGCTGCATACAGCCTGACCACGTCGATGTCCCACGTCGCATTAAGGAGGTAAGAAAAATTGAACGCCGAAATTTCCTCGAGAACATGCACGTCCGCCGGACGTTGATTTAAAATTCAAGACCGAAATGGATGGTTTCAATGAACTTCTAAATTCTGAAGTGAAGGCTGAAGAAGATTTCGGTCGGCTACCGAACAGCGTGGAATATACATATACAACGGCTATCCGAAGGCGAGACGGAGAAGAGTCCCAGGGGAGTAAATGACAGGCCCCGCTGACCGCCCCGGGCCCCAGAGATGATTATTTTGATTAATTTCTCCCGTCATTCGGTAGCCAAGTTGTGCCGCCGATATATTCGCGAAACACGATTCGCTTCTAATTCCGTTGTAATTGAAGTCTATGTGGGATCTGACGAGCAAGAGAAAAATTGGGAAGAAATGATTACAGTGGTCGAAACATTGTGCGCGGAAACGGAAAGTGCGTGCAAATAAAAATATACTAAACTGCCGTGACTGTCGACGTAGCCGCTCGGTATTTTGCAAGAAATTGCGCGAGCCGTTCGTCTCGCGTCTGTGTAATTCGATCTAATTCCGTGGTCCACCAGCGATTCTGGCTATCATCCATAATCGACCGTGCCCGTAATGGGCCGAAATTTCGGAGGAAACGTGCTCTTCGCTAATCTATTAATTCCTATACACAAAATTACCACGGGGCGTCGACAGGGACGAGTTTTCACGAAACCACCTCTATCATGTATATCTTCATTTTTCTTTCTCCCTTTCTTCATTACTTTCTCCCTTAATCCGTTTTACTCAATGTATGTTATTACGTAAACCGCCATTATCGTGTTCCCCGTTACTTAAAGTTTATCCCGAAACTACGCGCAGTATTGAAAGAATAGACGAATGGAATACCTACACCTAGGTACCTTCGGTCGATTGGTATTCTACGATAGTTCACGGAAATTGCTGACCATGGCCGGAAATCCTGGTTCCTGAGTGACGAAAGACGCAAGATAAAAACGCATTCTCGGAGATTTCGGTCGGGCGGTCGGAGATAGATGAGATTTGGGTTAGGTTTTTATCTTTGAAAGGGGGCCAACATTTTTCCCTTGTCGACTTATCGCAACTACTCCCATAGTTTCCTCCGACTTGCAGCGGCAAAAAAGCACCCCTCAAATGTACTACACACTTCCTCTCGCACTAGCTTCAATGGTGAAAAAATAAAGGAAAAGTGGAAATGTCTGTCAATTCGCAGCTACTTGCACGAACAAATCAATCACTCGATTCACGTTAGCTGCTCAAAGTTTGATTCGTGAACGGCATAATTAATGAAAAGGAATAACAACCATTACGAAAAGGCTCTAGACAGAGTACGCGATATCGATCAAGTTCTCGAAAGGCAAGTCGGTGAAGAAAATTGCTCACATTTCTTAAGATAGGGTTGCAGAGAGCAAGATGCATATTTCGTTTTTCGAAACGAACGAGCATCAAGCTCGGGGCCCTAAAGAGCAACAACGAAGAACGGACAGCGGATCCAGCGCTGACGCTCATTACGATGATTGGCAGATTCAATTAACGAGCAGCCGGGCTCCAGCACGGCGGGGTCGCCTCGGCTTAACCCCGGCTAAATATTATTAATAATAATCAGCTCATTACCGGCTCCATTAATTATCCGACTGTATATACGAGTTATCCTGCCTCCAGGAGCGCATCAGATTTCATACAATTGGAACGATATTCCGAGCACAATCGATACTATGCGGATACGGATACAGATTACAGGGCATTCGAATCGCACCGACCGAGTCAAAGGAGAAACCATCTACAGAACACTCTGCAAAGACATTGTCAAGTGGATGAAAAAACGTGGCAAGCAATTAATTAAATCACTTACACGGTGTACCCAAGCTAAACCATCAATTCCTCTCCCAAATAATGCTGAGATCAAATATAAAAAAATTCTTATTCCTCGCGTATTTCACAATTGTCTCGCGCAACAAAACAGCTGAGAGAAACGGCCAACGAAACGACGTAAATTGCGAAAGCATTTTGTCCTGGATATTGACTTAAATGGCAGACAGGGGGGAAGAGAAAGTAGAATGTTAATCCATTTAACAAACTCATTATCGATGAGATATATCGAACGTTTACTGTGCGCGTCGGCGGCGCGAACGTGCTCCTCCTATCCTGAAGGAACCCCGGTAATATTAGCGGGTTGGCACCCCCGTGGTTTGATTTACGGGCGCGCACTAACGAGCCTCGGTCTGCGTTGAACGCGAAGAGGTGGCGCACCTCGGCACAGCAACTCTTGATCTCTCAACGGATTTATTCCATGCTTATCAACGATATAGACAATATTTTCCCCGGAAAAAAGTAGCTTTTAACGTTAATTTAATAAAGAGAATTTACACGTTCCATCCGCTCGTTTCCTATAGTCCTTAATTTAATTGGCCTTGTTAATTGCACTCCGATGGGGTTGACGCAAACGATACCATCGATTTTTCTTTCCCTTCGAGCGATCTGCTTTTAACACAGTCCGCAATAATTAGTCGTCCAATTCCGTTGGACGATTCTCTGTAATTTTTTACTACTATCGCTAATCTGATCTACGCTGTGAAAGCTCAGAATGATCCGGCATTGCCGGCCCCCGAGGGCTAACTGTTCCGTATTTGACTGCAATTAACGCACGGGCGGCGATCATTAGCGACCACGAAGCCGAACAACATTGTTCCGCAGGCAAAAACCGATCCCCAGCATAATGTAGCACGCATATTAAATTGCGCAATGAATCTGGCTTATCCGTTTCTTCAACTTCCCGGTGACGTTTGTGAAAATATCGATCGCATTTCTCGCGAATCAATACAGATTAATCGACCCTCGATACTATTCGATATGCAAGCAGCCGAGATGAAATTCGACAAAGTTTGTCAAGACCCTACGGTGAGCATAAAAAGTTATCGTTAGCTCGCAGAGAGTGCTCGTGAAAAAGTGACTAACAGATCGGAACGAATACGACAACAATACCGCTGGACTCGCGTAATTGACGCCATGGGCACCCGGTGGGAGCATCACACGGAACAGTGAGGTGAGACGCCGATACAGGATGAAGAGATTTACAATGTTCCCGGCCGTAAAATAATCAATAAAATCTGTGCAATGTAAAGAAACGGACGTGCGGCAGTGATTTAGTATGCGGAGCGCCGGCTCCGCTATTCTCTCCTTCCTCCGACTGTTCTTCTGAACTACCCTTAAGGCCCGATTACGCTGGCAATCGTTGCCGCGTTAAATCGCTTCTATTGGGACCAAAACTGAGTTGAAAATAAAGTTACAGATAAGGAGCGATGATCTTTGTTTCGTATGACCCTGCAGTTCCTGCAGTTTTTTATTTATCATCAGACAACCTCGAAGTAGGCATACGCTGCACCGATTTTGTTCGTCGTCTGCCAATCGCAGTAATGCGTTAACAATGATATGTGCCGAAGGAGAATCGCGGGATTGCACTTATCTGTGCGTAATAGGGCGTAAATGAAATCTAAGGAGATTACCAGGATGGAATGTACATCTAGTACGCGTGGTCCGACAAGGAGTGTGGGTAGAGCTTTAGGTTTCTGGTGGGAAATACATACAGCATATCGCCGCAGGGTTTTGCAGCAGGAGCCGACTATGGTGACGAATTTACGAGCTCCTTACGAGGCTGCCTTCTTCGAGCGTAGTGAGCAATAAAGTACGAGGACAGAGGATATTCGAAACAATCGAACGAGAGGCCAGGACCTATCTCCACGCAACATCCTCGGATCAAGTTTAAAATTGATTTACGATCGATCGCCTATCGACTTTCGCTCGCCCGATCGTCATTATTGTATTGAGTCTGATTTTACTTCCCTACAAGCCACACTTTTGCCCGCGCCATTCGTGGCACGTGGAATAACGCAGCGAAGTAACAGGTACGGCGAATTGCTAGGCTGTAGCTTAAAAAATCGGAGACGATTTGTCATAGAAATGGCAAGGAGGGAAACATGTTTGCACTTACTAGACGGGATTGCAGGAATGAAAGTGGACAGAGGTTGCTCGATCCGGAAGAACTGAAGGGATGCAATTTTACTTTTCCAGCTCAGCGAGATAGTTCTCACTTTGCGAACGATGGCGCCACATAGCGGGTTGTAAACCTTTCGATAGAAGAAAATTGTTCCCGCGAAAGTCCATGTACATGTGTATATTTCACACGCCGCTCTTCGATTCAGGAAAACCAATTTCAACTTAATCCTTGGTGCCCTCGTTGAACGTTGGATTTTTGAACGTCGATGTAGCTTTCTTGTACAACGGATTCTCCCCCTGAATTATTTTCGTAGAAAGAATAATAAAGCGAGTTACTATAGAGACAAAGTGCAAACCAAATTGTAGGATATTTACCCTATCCCATTTAGCCAGAACACGCTCGCGCTCAAACTTTGCGAACTCCCGCTTATCATGAATCATCGTCAATATCTTCCAAATAAGAAGAACCACGAAACCAAGGACAACGGTGCTCACTATTAACCCCACGGCAACACCTGCGACAAAAGGCATAACGTAAAATTTGTTGCTGCCCTGAAACCACGTACCTCCTTCGATCAGCAATGCATTTACCAAGAACATTAATAGGCGTGGGGCACGTCCTCTCTTTCTCGGCGAGAATCTTGAATATTTTAATATCTCCTCCAGTGCCACCCCTATAGTATTCGTATTTGAAAACAAATGTACAACCAGCAGTACCAGGGGTTCGACAGATACGAGCACCAGTCTCTTGATCTTGTTTTGGGTCCTCCTCGACCCTGTCCACCTATTCCGTACAAAAACGCATGAAATGCTACTTATCACTCTGCGTAAAAAAATGAAATATCCATTTAGAACAGTGTCGCTCACGATATCAATTTGGTGCAGGCATTCGTCGCACTTTCCATCGTCGGCGAGGGGCCCAGAATTGTACGCGAAGCATTCGACACAATTCTTCAATTCCTCGCACTGTTGTCCAGGACACACCTAGAAGTACGAAACTCTTATGCGCGTGTAACAAATAATTGCTGAACAGTTGTGCTTTTCTAAAACAAAGGAAGACCAACTGGACACTCTTCGCAGTACTGCCCCGAGTATCGAATGTTATCTTTTTCGTGACAGTGACAGCTACCGCAAATGCAGTCGCCACGTCCGCTGCAAATCTCCGCGATTTCGCTGTTACTCGGTATGCATGTACTATTCGTCCCTTTGCAATCACACGTCTCTCCGCCCCATCCTGGCAAGCAATTGCAAGTACCGCATTCGCACTTGCCCCGTCCGCCGCAAACCTTAAGAACAGAAAAACAACGCGCAGATGGAATAATAGAATACACGCAGAGGCACATAATTTATCTACCGTCCTCCTAAAAGACATCGTAACAGGTTTCCTTAAAAGGGAAATTGCCCGAGCAACTTCGCCACGCGAATATACGACGCTGAAGTGACTTTACGAGACGCGAATATACGTTCTCAGTCTATAACTGATAACGCGAGATAGACGGCTATCCAACTCGCGCGTACGTTCATTACACATTTTCCATGCTGAGCGAAAAGCATCTTAAGTATCATCGTTCTCTTAACATGAAATTCCCTCGGATAAGATAAATAAAAAATTGTCCTTTGGTTAGACCAGGCGTTCGCTTACCAATCCTTCGCTGCGTTTGCAGGAGAAATTATCGCACTCGCAATACTTCCCATAAAAGACTTCCTGTGGATTTGGACGCTTGGCGCAATCACACACGCCACATTTGCAAACCCCGTGCCCGCTACAAATTTCTATAGTTTCGTTGTTTGGCCTGCAGTCAGCCATGGAGGCTGCACTCTCCGCCCCAGCTTCGTTTCCCTCGCACTCGCACTGCTTTCCGTAAAATCCGTCGTTGCAGGAACATATACCGCAGACCAGAGTACCGTTTCCTCTGCAATTTTCCGATGCCGGCGTATATCCCTATATTTTCATTCGAAGCGTGCGTTAAAACTTTAGATGTCGCACACGATTTTCTAATCCGTGCAATTACAAGTCTTACCGGATGTTCCGGCCGCTCGCAAGGGCAATCGCATATAATGCTTATATCGATCGTCAAGCTCTCGTTAATGCCCCTCGGTTTGATATGTATGCTCTTCTGCCATTCGTTGGAATTTTCTGGACACTCGGTCGCCTGCATCCGACAAAGATATTTAAGCGTTCGCGGAACGTAAAAATTATAAGGTGATAAGATCGGGGAAATCTGCATTTATACGACAAGCACCTGCAAGGCTATCTCAAATTCGACGATGTCACTCACTCGCAGCCCTTCGCATTCGTGTCGTTCCAATAATTCGCCATTTTTTTCCAAGCATCGAGAGAAATACTTTACGTCGATCGTTCTCGGCGCATCGTCCGTCATCGTTATAGAGTTAACTAATTTCTAAATGAAACATTACCGTGATTCGTTTCCAACACCATGCATGGATAAATTCGTAACGATCTATCGTTTGCCGTACCTCGTATTCCCCGCTAACGAGAGCAACCACATTTTGCGAATCGCGTTCTATGGTTCCGATAGAGGAACCGCTGATACTTCTGCTCAGCAATTGGTACGTCCCATTCTTTTGGCTCGGAACCGCAAATATAATATTCATATTATGCTCGCGGGCCATTCGGTTGATCTACGCTCCATCATAAAGCATACAATTAAATAAACACGTAGATTTGCGACGCACGTATCGACAGTGAAGTAAAAAATTATATACTTGAGCAATAGATGGATAATCTTGAAGAAGCGAGTACGTGTAAAAGCCCTGCTCGTCCAAGTGGCAAAGGCAATCATTGGGTTCGATGATCCCAGCCAACTGAAACAAAACCGTGACGCAGGAAAACTTTCGAAGGAGCAGAAAGTAATTTCCGTGTGACCACGTTTTCACATACTTTACCGTCTCCAGCAATATGGAAGCCGGCATCCGTCGAGAAAACAATGAGACGTCGTGCATTCTGCCGCCAGCCAATTTCCGTATTGCAAACCATGACCTGCATCATCGCATCGAGGCCACCCTCGGGAGAGTCCAGGTTTCCGGATACAGGTGCCTCTTGCACGCGAGTCTACCACGAAAATCACTCGATTGGCATTCGCGTTCTTCTCGCATAATTCGATTAGTTTACTGTAAATTGATTTACTTTGAAAAGAGCAATGTTCTCGGTAAGCGGCATCTGATTTTTGTAACCATAAGGGGGTGCACACGGTTTTCCCGTTTTGTTCAAGACGCAAGGTGATTTTAGCCTGCGTACACGAAGGACGGAATTAAAGAAACGTAGCGTTACTGGTTGATAATGAGCGTCAAAGTTTCAAGGTACTTGTCCGGTTGCGTACTAGTCATAGGCAGTTCCACTTTATCCACGAAACTGCCGAAACCTAAGCGAAAATTCGAAGTCAATTTTCGCATAGCCTCAGCTAGCTGAAGCCCCAGCTCTGACAGTCGATCCCTATAAAGTTCCATGGATGCTGATAAATCCATCAGGTAATACAAATCTACCGGATAGTCGTCCGCCTGGCTGTATTTCAATGTCAGCCGATATTCTTCACCTGTGAGTCATACACGAATTAGAGGCAAATTGCATCCACTGAAAAACCAGAAAAAAATCACACTTTCCTTGTCTCAGGGTCAATCGTACCCTCTGAGGTTGTACTTGAACAGGATCCACGCCTTTCGTCGAGGATAGCGGTCGATTTTCGAGCTCCTGCATCGAGCTCGACCCGTTCATCACGTCCGACGCTCGGCACCAAAGATCACCGTCTTTTAAAAATTTCTCCCTGGTCACGCAACGAACCAATGGACTATTCGTAATTTGGTCCGATACCTGTAACGATTAATATATATTTTTGACCCCTTCGCACTAGTCGAAACGCTGTTATTAAGAACGACAAAAATTATAATCACCGCAATAGAGCACCAAACGCATCGTGGAGTTTGTAGACAATTTGCGCAAGTCTGTTGAGACGCGCAAATACTTTCGAGATCTTCGTACTCGCAGAAAATCACTTGAACAAACTGCAGCAGAAAAAATAGTAGCGGCCACGGCGTCATTTTGTCCTTTTTAATACTGATTTTAAACTAGCTTAAATACGCAACGTTATGCTGTACTGTCGACTCTAAAGGATATTGTGGCATCCCACGGAAATGACAGCGAGATAAAACGACACCGTGCGTCATCAGGTAACTATTTTCTCTGACAAAGCTAATCTTTTAACCGATTCGAATGTAATTGTTGAACACTATAATTCATTGGTATAACGCCAACTAAGGCACTATTAATCTAACAAATCATACAATTTGTTCTAAACAATTTCTTCTTAAATCAAATGTAAATTCAAATTTCTCCTGTACGTATCAACATCATCATGCTGAAGTGCAATGGGGCGACATCTCTCAATGAGTGTCGAAATATTGCATGGGTAAATACCATCAAAAGATTAGCAGGTGCAGCTTCTGTACCATCACAGGCGAGACATAGAATAGACACCTGAAACAGGTGAGATATAGAAATAGACAACCATTTCCGTTTCACTCACAACGTTACCAACAGATTACAGAAAACGATGTTAACGCTCTCTATCGTAGACATTGGAGTTAAATAATTTTAAACATATGCATTTGCCTTTGCCGCAATATTTGCCACTTCGCCTGCGGCACAGCAACCTGAAACACATCAAAGTTCATAAGAATTTAGTGAAATTTCTTAGGTACGATAGCACGATTGCTTCTACGATCTTTCCTCTTGCTTCAATATATAATAGTCCACTTTAACTCCAAACATACTTGTACTTATCTTATATACGTGAAACAATAAATCGATGAATCGATGCATTTGACAATAGACAAAACTGCAACAAATTATTTATTGAATTAATAATTACGAAAATCATTATTTACTTACATATTGCAATGTATGTTATTTCATATCCTTCAGGTAGAATTGACATCTTCTTTAATTTAATAATTCTGTAACAAACTTATTTATGAGACTAGTAATTGTGAAAAATAGTACAGTAGTACAAAGGGGGCACTAAAAGTTCTTCCAAAATGCAAATATGCTGAATAATAATTATGAATTACAAATACAAACATTTACTTGGATATCAAGATGAAACAAATAGTTTTTAGTGTTAATAAAAAGGGGGGAGGACAAAGAAGAATAATAAATTAGAACATTATGTAAATTGAATATCCAGAGGGGCTTTCTACTATTAATTATCATCCTCACTCGTTTTAAGCACGAATGAAAACCGCAAGTGAATTATTTCTTTTTGTCGCAACACTTATTTGCTGCATTACTTGCAAAGCCAATCGCGTACGGTACTTCATTATCTCTAATATAGTATTTCGTGTATATTAAAAAACAAGAAAGACAAGAAAAACCAGATATAACAGAGTAGTCATAGTAGTCACATCCAAGACTACCATCGAAGTCATCACCTTATGCAGCTTGAATAGCTGTCTTTGGTGACTCAGGAACCAGTTTGGGCATTTCATTGTGGTCGCAACGCTACTTGAAAATCGCGATCATTTACCATCGCAACACTACATGAAAATCTAAGAAAAATATTCGGGATGAAAAAATATCGCGGGGCTGTAAATACTAATTAAAACCTGTGCAAAAAAGAAACACGAAAATTATTATCGCAACGCTAACAGCAAGTACATATACACGTATAATTTATTATAAATGCAACTCTAATTCAAACCGGATCCCGTGTTAAATCGATCTCAAATTCGAACCACGATATACTTTGATTTGATTTTATTCGCAACTCTAATGCAAACCGTAAAAATCGCGATTTGCCTAATACGATGATGAGTGCTGGAAACAATAAACTACAACTACAGCAAACAAAAGCGAGCATAGTGACAAAATAGTAACAAAAAATGGCTCTCCATCCAGAGGATGCAGAGCCATTGGTAGTTGCCCTCTTGAGCGACAGTTTGTCGGGCCTCTTCGGCTTTGAGCCTCTTCTTTTCTTCGAGCGCAATGCCCGCTGAAACTTAGTCTAGGCTCGAGACACTATTCGCAGAAAAAATAAAATAAAATAAAAATCTAAACCGCGTAGCTAAATGGAACCCGCGTGGACGAATCACGACCAAATACAATCGTAAAAATTGCGATTATGGAAAATCGTAAAGGTTACGATTAAAATTGTAATCGATCTTCGCCAACACGCGCAGTCTCGAGCATAACGGAGAACGTTCGTTGCGAAGCCAAATCGCGATCGCGACCGCGAAAAATTCGAAAAATCGATAGGCAAAGCCAGAGGCGAACGCATTTTTGTTCGCGCCACAGCTTCACCGTCCACTTTTCGAATCAAATTTCCTGAAACAGGTTGAACACGCGAAATGTTGCCTACCCGACCAGAGACTGTGTCAACCTGCCCGGCCCTACCTACTTATATCTATCAAGCACACCAGAAGGTATACTACCTATCCTACCTAGACCTATATTTCAAAAATGCCAAAGCATTCACACAAACACACCTCATTCCACGTTTCTCATTCGAACACTCGGGCGCAAGAACCTAAACTAGAGAAACGTCCCGGGACGCCTCCGACACCCGAGCTTGGCATACAATCATTCACACTCTAAGGGTACGTACCAGTTCCTGAAATCGGCTGAAAAAGGCTAGCGACCATTGCGTAAATTTGCGAAAACGTATATGCTTCTGCATTACTTTCGTATAGCATATTGATTGCTAAAATATACTGTACATTTTCTTTCAACTAATTGTAAGTAAGCTTGGTTTGTATAGTAGTACTCTATTCATTGCCATATTTTCATAATTCGTTATGGTAATCAATGTATTTGCAATTGTAAAACATATTGCTAAATACGTTTATAATTTCTTATCAAATTCCCGGGCCGACGCAATTCCACAGCCTAACCACATACACACACAATGTGGAACATACGTCGTGCACGGTACACTAGCAAATGTCAGCCGCCAAACATTGTTATAAATTTAATAACCATATGATCATCGTGCCCATTGCCTTTCACTCACCCAAGTAGCACCTGGGCACGTGAGTGAGTTCCTGACAATGAACACGGAAGGGGTTAAACCTGAAAATCCTGATCTAAAAAGATGATTAGTACTCGTCAAATTGCAACAACTAATAGTATATGTCTTTCATTTTCAATCTCTTTAAAAATGACTCGACTTTGTGATTTATGAAATTTCAATAAAAACTCGAAAATGACTAATAAATAATTAATTTATTAAGGGAAATGACTGTCATTGAAACTGAATTTACTAGAATAAGTAATGCAATTAAGAATTAAATGTATTTAAATATTTATTTCAAAAATTGGCTAGCCATTAAATAAGCCTCAGGTGATTCCTTAATCGAAGTAAATTGTTCAAGATAGCTACTCCGATTTGAAAATCTACCCGTATACAAAGTGCCTTCCTGTACATAATGTGCAATAAATTTCATACGAAAAGGACTCGACTATAGCATATGAAAAGTAATATTAAATGCTATTGGCCATGCATATTCAATGCTGATTTTAATATACGTATCTTTATATTTACTTATTTTAAAACATGATTACCTATAATCACGAAACACTTGCAATAACGAAGTCGGAGGGTATACGACTTCTGCACTGCTCAATAATGAAAATACATTTCAATCGATTATAAATTTAATACGGAATATCTTCTATATATACACATTCGTTCAATGTATTTATTAATGTCATCGTGTATTTTTATCGTAATGGGGGCCTACGTGATAGTGCTTATTTGATTTAATATCCATTTGAATAAGGAATATTTCTATGGTTAATATTTTTTTATATTAAAAAACGCGGAGTACAAGAAGGCACATCTAACCTCATATAAGAAATAATACACAAGAAAATAGCGGCGGTCACTATGCTCGCAAAAATACTAAAAAATACAACCAGTCACCCGTGCCGTTTTGGACCAATCGTCCTACGGCATGATGGGGGACCGGAGGAACGAAAACGCATGCGACTCACTACTTCGTCGATTGCAGGTACCAAGGAAGTACTCGTGGAGGACATCAGGAACACCACCGTGGAAGCTCATTTGAACTGAACCGCCAGGAACTGTGCAAGCTGTAACTAAACAAGAAAGCAAAGAACATTAAAATCTACTGCTAACTTTACATAATTTACCTCTTCATAGAAAACTGAGAATTCTTTAAAAGATACTTACATTTCTCACTTTGTCAGTGTGGCCTAAAACATCCCCTTCAGTGATGCACTGACTCTACTCCGATAGCGAATATAAGAAAAAAATAAAAATAAGAGACTATATGCTCGACCGCAAATTATATCGGCGAACAAATTAAGATTCTACTTTTGCGATTGAAATAATTGCAAAGGAGCACCGGTGCTATGATAATAGTATTAATAACTAGTACGCGAAAAAAACTGTCTCTACAATCGCGTGTAGCTAAAGCGTAATCGAAAATTTAAGCAGAGCCACTTGCTCTCAAAAAGCTAGAAAACTTCGGAGCAAGCACTGACTCAACCGACCGCATTGCGCGCGGTCACAACATTTTCTGAAAGAAAACATGTTCATCCTATCGAGTGCTTGAAAATCTAATTGTTTTTGCAAGAATTTTAACTGTGTTGTTTCATCTCAGTATCCGTCTCAGATCATATAAAACCAATATGAAAAAATGATTAAAATGCTCACGGACAAACACCTTAGTTGCAATGAATTATTTCGCATCATTGTAGCTATTGGCTTACTCTATTTCGTCCACTCACCCCTCTTCATACTGCTGGAACAAAGAGGAGCAAAGAAATAAAACAGGTGCATGAAGGTAATGATAATCGTGATATACTAGAGCAATAATTAAACTCGAATTCTGTAGCAAATATGAATATTCGATGTGCAAACGATGTTAACAACAGATGTTAACAGCAGACTTAGTATTGAAGCAAAAGGCCTCGAATGTTCTTTAATCTAATACAGTAATACTATGCGAAGTGGTAATTAGAATCGTACTCAATAAACAGCAGTGGTAATAGGGGGTAAATAATTGTGGTACAATTATTATGAACACCGCGTTACAAGTTGGTAACAATACGCACCTCATTGAAATGTTTTTCATGTTGTGTCAGCTCGGCGCCAAGGAGTAGAATGACAACCTTCGCCATCGTCCTTTGCCGCCCGGCTATGCTCGACATCCGACTAAAGCCAAACACAGATTTTTGTTTACGATCGCTTGTGTTTCCTAGAAATGTTTCAACGCATACGTTACTTGATAAGTGTCTCTATAGGTTTCGCGGTACATTTTCCAGGAAAAGCAAGCTTCCCGGCCACAGGCAGAACCAAAATATAAATAGTCGCAAATAATGGCATGCCTTATGTTACTACTTGTCTGCAACGCGACTATATTCCATACAAATATTATTCATGGTATGAATTATAATTTAATAGAGATATGTTGCTAGAATTCTACTTATTCCAACAGGAAATTTGAAGAACGCTTACCTGTCAGCGAAAAGTTGTTTTAACAATATGGCGCCGCGCCGCGTCACTGTGCTCCTGCGCATTCTCGTTCGAATATGTCCCGTTCGCGCCATTTCTGATTCAAAGCAAACGAAAGAGACGCCATGGAACAGAATCTAACTGAAATTTAAAAATAAATAATCAATATGAATAACCAATATTATAATAATATTGCTAGAAACTGCAGAATATATTGCAAGATAATGGAATTTGGGACTGAAATATGTGTATCTATACATAGAAGTAGTGTTAGATACAAAAAATGCACGTTGGGCGATTCCAGTTACTACGGAATGTTTTCTCAATTTCTACTAATATATGACTTAATATTAACAAAAACCTCTACAGAACTCACATGAGACGGGAAAGGAAAGCAATTGATATAATACTTTGCATTTAGGAATATGTTAGACTATGTGGCGTACCTTAATTCGTCTGACACTCTGAGCACGTCAAATCACTACGAGATCCGTTGGGCGAAAGAGGCACATTTTTGAAATAGGTTGCGCTAATTGGCTGGGAACTGGTGGGTGGTGTGGGGTGGGCTCCTTTCTTTAAGGCGGGTGTTTTTTGAATATCCTGTCCAACTGAATATTTTGTATTACAAGTGTTACAGTATGGATATTAGTCCAATTGTGGTATACAAATATATTTATTAGTAATAATAAACACATCTGGTAATAAAATGTTGCAATAACTCTAGAATAAGTAAACTATGTCCGTGAAACTAAATTCCTACCGTATTGAGACTTCAGATTTCATATACCCTTGGAGAAAATTCAATTGGTTTAATAAGTATAGGTGGTTAGCGACAGATGGCGTAATATGTGCAAAGCAGTGTGCCGTAACGAAAAATCGACAGTGGCGAAGAAACAATTCGGAACGTAGGATCTCGCACCTCGGTGATCTTCTTTTCATCGTTAGGTTTGGCACGCGGCGGTAGGTATACTAGTTCGGAATGCATTTTTACTTTTTTTTACGTTATATTAACAGTAACCTTCATAGTTTTCCAGTGTTATGTTTAACAAAGTGATAATTGATTACATAAGAGACCGCGAGGCTAAATTGCATGCATCCTTTCCCATAATTTTTTATTAAATGCTGCATAAAGACATGCATCTTTCGCAAAATTTTGTTCAATAAAAATGTCGTTCCAGTTTCTCGACATTGATAGTTGCTGCTTGTGTTTGCATTTTATTTGTTAAAAAAAAGCTTGCTATTTCTGCTTTAACGATTATTACCCCATTATAAATTTATAGGTTAAATGTTCGCGCAATGCATTTTCTTATCAAGAAGGAAAACTTTAACTCGTTCCGTTTTATTACAATATAAATGCAAACAGATGCACTTTGCAATATCACCAATGCATCTTATGTTCTTTGCGTATTTATTTAGTTACGTATGTTCAATGATCATATAGGTGTGTACAAATGGAGCGATAAAGCCGCAACATGGTCGCACGCCTGTACAACCTTCTAGCTGATATCGTTCCCATTTAGAACACGTTAGTAGTACCTTCTTTACATCGCGTAAAATGTCATGCAACATTGCGTCGTGCGAGCATTAATATCAATATCCTCGCCACAATAATGTTATAAAGTTTATTATTTAGGCCCTACATAAAATTGGGACCCTTTTTTAATTACTGCAACATTTGCGTAGAACTTTTTAGAGAATCAATGTAGTATAAATTGTTACATAAAGATAGTTAAATATGTAACAATGTTTTGCAGTCCTTGGCGCCAGGAATTCCCGTACCAAATGGAGCGCATTAACCTTGCTCAATGAATGACGATTATAATTTTCCCAGAAACAAATAGATATATGTACATATCAAAAATCTTTTGTTACGATTTCGTACACGATGTCTCTATGATACGCAGCATAGCGTGTTCATGTGGAACCTCGACGAAATGTCGTCGCGATTCACAGGGAACACAAAGGCAAACATATTGACGCAGAAGTCACATTTAGATAAATACAACGGGTACTATTTTTAATAGGACCAGCGCGCTTGTTACGTCTTATCGATACATCGTTGGTGACACTTAAATCACACACATTTCTCTCGGTCCAAGATACCGAGAGAATTCCCTTTTCGTTTTAAAAAACTGGGACGACGTATTTTATAAAAAATCAATGATATTAAGAGAAATTAAAGAATAATAAAATATTCCCCTCGTGAGAAACATTGCAGTCTCACCACGTAAACGTGTAAAGCGAAATGTGATTTTAATTACGGTAGACATTAAATTTGGGAATACATCATTTGGAACGATCAACGCTATTCCAATCATCATTGATAATTATCAATTTGGGACAGGGTCCAATTTTATACATGCCCTTCGCCTTTAAACTTGAGGCTTTTATCTTATATAATCAATACATGATGTGCGTGATCTGTTTGTATTTTTCTAGAGTACGAAGCAAGGCCTTGGTATAGAGATGTATTTGACTTCTACCACCCTCTATGCTCTTAGAATATCATTTCAACAGGTAAAATACATTTCGAGCAAAGACGTTACGTAATAACAGTTGCTACATTCGTCTAACGCATATGACCATTTTTATATGATTGTAACTTGTTCATTTTATTCAATCTGCTCGCAATTATTTCTTCTGGAACAAAAATTATGGAACATGTTTGTTTCTTTCAGGGAGCTGTTTCGTCTGTACTCCGTAAGAATATGGTCGAACGTAATATCACGACGTCAGCGTGTATCCTTGCGACAGTCGGTTTATCTATGAGCATTTTTTCTGTGAGGAAGATGTTGACTTCTAAACATCCAGTACACTTGTAACAACTTTGTTAAAATCAGCAGCAACAAATCAATTGATAAAACAGAAGGGGGAAGGAGGAGAGGCGTTTTGTTAAAATGATTCATTGTATCCGAATCAACCATGTCGCGTATTCACGAAGAAACATTGTCATTGAAGATTAGAAACCTAGCCGAGGCCGAAACCGATACGCTCTATAAATAGAATTAAGAATCCTGTATCATTGAACTTCAATGCAAATGAAAGATGATGCTAGTGTTTAAACTATAAGTCGTGATCGATTTCGCATTTTAACAATTACGTCTACGCCCTTGAAAAGATAGAGGTAGATAAAAACCACATAAGAGAGAAATCGAATCATAAATTATTTGATATTCTGGAATGCCTTTGTGCAGTAATTACAGCAGGAGATTATTCCGCGCGGGAGTTCTATTTGTTAAAAATTACACCCGTATGAATGATAAGAATTTTATCGAGAAGTTCGTGCCGAAGAATGAATGAGATCTAACGATGTTGGATAGATCTTTTGTAGCATCTCATTTTAAGAATGTGGTTTGTTTCACACAAGATTGTCCCGGCGTGGTTTCATTGTGATTGTTGCTGCTACAGAGTCACAAACACTGACCAAGTTATGTAAGCGCAACACCAGTACACTTGTATAGATTGTATTTGTTTTATCGTAGTGAAATGATACAAATTTTTTTCCACGTAAAACTATTAATCTTACTTTTATTTGTAGATTTACGTTCTTCACCTATCCTGTAATCCCATCAGCTTTCGCGTTCCTGCAGTTGCAATGGAATTTTTCACTCCTATTTAGACACAGAAACCTTCGAAAATATATTGTGCTTATAAGTATGCTGTACACGTGGCTCTCTCAATAACGTTAGGTACATTGTTTCTTTGCAACTATAAAGTAATAAAAAGCGACGAAATCATGTTTATTAGACTTAACGTGTACATTTATTTATAATTATTATACAGTCTCACACTCGATATTTCTTATCGCGACGTCTGATCTATACTCTTTAACACTCGTCCTTTCAAGCTCTCGATTTCATCTCGTATTCTTGTATAACGATGTCATCCACGCCAGGGAAACATCGACGAGATTAACCGTCATCGAATATATATCGTACGGAAAAGAATTTCACGTTTCTTTGTAATATGTAAAAAAATATGGGATTTGTAGATGTTATCCTTCAGTCGATCCTTCCCTTTGTGTACATGCGGCAATTAGCACACAGGATATATGTATAGGTAGCTATAGAATTAAAAATTTCTAATCATCGGACCGCTCGTCGGTTCTTCGGCAGGGTCAAGACACTAAACATACTTAAAGTAAAAAAATTATGAAAAAAACATAACAATGATTATTAACGTTCCGGCGTAATTAACAATGATACCGTATTTACTGAAAATTTTCAAGAAAAACGAGTGATCGATTGCGATGTTAATTTGAGAATTCGCGCGCGTGTATATCGCGACTACTGTGACTAATAAACTCAACGTTTTTGTACTTAAAAACACCTTTGGCAATTGCTACGCTTATTAACATACTTTGGCAAATGAAACACGTTTCACGATGGTCTGTCTCTTCCTTCACCGATGTAGATGTATTTTGATCTTACGCTACGAGTAAAACGAACGTGTAGGAATTTGAGGACGACGAAGAAAGGCGAGGACGAGTTCTCCGGTTCCCCTGTTCGTATCTCTTTAAGTTTCTTGTAATACACTAGTGGCAGTCTGGCGGGGAGGCAAGTAGTTATCTAGTATTTGACGATCCAAATTTCAACTCACATATTCTTTCATTGAATGCGATAATTATCTCCTGACGTGAGACAGTACCAATCCACACGGGTTCATGTTAATGTACATCCATTTGCACAATTCAAATGTTCGAGCTGCCCGACGATATCGCGTTAACATTTACGAGGTACAGAGAAGATGATATTAACTCATGAGTTGGAATAATCAGATGATCGTTTCGGAATAAACGACAATATTTCAAAGCGTCGAGTATGAGCGTTGGTTAAAAGAAGAATCCTCGCTAAAAGGCTAACACGTTCCTGGGCTACGCATTTATATATTATTATATGCAAACCAATGAGAAATGAATAAAATAACGATATCCATTGAAAATATTTTGTGTTTCTTCGACACAATCTACCATTGCTATACTGTCCAAACTTGTCCTCCCTTCGACATTGCTCCAAAGCGGAAAATGCATTCTAATGGTTCCAACGTAATACCGATACAGTAAATATTAGTGATTGATTAAGTTCACTGATCGTCGTCGACGTCACTCTCTTGATATCTTTATCTTTCTGCACGAAAATGGTACATCTTTAAACTTCGACGAAAGGAAGAAGGGAAATACGGAACAATAAAAAGCGCCCAGCTGAACAATACGTATAAAAGATGTTTGAACGATTCATGACAAATGTTGTCTATAATGTATAAGAATCTCCCGCCCCGTCTATAAAAGTGATTAAAAACTTAGCACGTAATTGCTCTTCGTCCGAAAGCTTAAAAAAATATATAGATTTCGCACCTGCGATTATTTGCGACGCTCCTCCCCTAATATTAATTATTAATGAAAACATTTAGTCACTCTTGTTTCCTTGGTATAATTTATATAATTTCATGATCGTTAACAATTAAATCAGTTGCTCGTCACTTTAAAAATTAATTTTAAAAAAATCTTAAAGATATCGTAACTGGCGAATAATACAAAAGAAGCGATACTTCGAAACGTTTGACGTTCTAACCGAGATCGAATCTCGCATTCTGTGCGTGCAATTGGCCCCCATCGTTCATAAGGACTCCATAGAAGTCATATATAGCTTAGCTTCAAAAATTGATTTGTTAAAAAAAAAAAAGAAGAAAAACACAACTAAATCCATGCACTTGGTGCAAAGACTGCGATACGTCGTTACTAATATATATCTCGTAATATAATAAAATACGCAACTTCGTTATCTTGTTTTCTTTATACGATCTATGTGAAAGACGTTCGAGTTTTGAAAAACCGTGTCCCCTTTGTTTCGGTTAGACTCGAATATGAAATACCTTATAAAAATTGCAAGAAAATAGAACATTTTTCTACAATTCATTTCCGAAACAATTTGCAAACGAATTTAAAATAGTGTGGAAACAATATGGTCGGCCATATATCTAAAAGCATCTCGCATTCATGGCTAAACCATTATTTCCTTCCATTCCCTATGTTCAAGGTAAAATTTTCTCATGCTTCTCATTTTTTTCGCTCCACCATTCTATGGCGTCGCGACCTTCTTATAAATCTTAAATAGATAATCAAATCGGTCATTCATCGTTACATACAAAAACATATTTATCGCACACAAAATATTTTTTTTACAATCCTACTGAACGAACCGAACACAACGATTCTCAATGAACGAGTTGTTCGTTACATTGAACACCAACACCAAAATGTGCACGTTAACACCTGTGTTATGCTGCGCACCATTATTCCGTCGATCGATAGTAGGTATACGTACAATGATTTTTAGAGTTGTTAATCAATTTTCTCCATACTATATCAAGTCAATAGATATTCTGTACTACCACAGACATCGTGCGCTTAGTACTTCTATCAATGGTAAGAAATATAGCGATTATTCTTAATAAGAATATCAATTATTCGAGATAAGACACCTTAATACTTAACAAACACTTTCAATTTCCCCTTCAAAAAATTGATATCCGGATATAGTCCGTACTATCTACTTGATGATCTTTCTCGTATCTCGCTAACACCATTCATAAATCTTGCAAACATACAGAAACAACTATCTATACCTGATGCGCCCCTTGGTGAGAATGTTCGAAGGTTCTGGTCCATTCGAGAATATATTAATGTTAAAGAAACGTGTAAACAGTTACGTACATATTGAACGCTGCGAATCTTCTTTTATCATCGTCACTTACGAGAAATAGACTTTACACGTATGTTTTCTTTTATAACATCTTACTTGTAGGAAAAACACTGACGCAAACTCCGAATAGACCAGTGCTGTTAGAAACTTTGCGATTAGATATACACGTTTGCCCATTCTATAGAAATTCTTTTCAGCACACTATAAACTGCGTAAATACACATAATATTATGTATTACGTTATAAGAGTTGACGTATACTGTGTACGACTGGCGGAGTGCGTTGACTCAACAAAGCGATAGAAGTATGCAAACGCTGAGCTTTCCTTTTCACCTGTAGCACGCATACATATGCCTATACATATGTACACACAGGCTGCGTTTGCCTATACTATGGGCTATAGGCCATATAGCCTTCTTAACTCTGTTAAAATCGGATTCGTACACCTGGATCGTATAGCACTGGCGGTGCAGAACTGCGATAAATGTATCAACAATGTCTACTTACTTGGTGCTCTCGATCTTAACGGTCCGATTTACCGAGGGAATAGGTCAATCTGTGTACCGGTAACGAACATAAACGTTACTTCATACCGGTTTCATCAGCACACGGTTGCTTGCCACTGATCTTTTCCCAATTTACGTAGGAAACGTCGACGAACTATCACGATTCGAGCACTTTGAGCGTTCCTACACCCAACCGATTCGTAGTATCCATTTTTATTCGTCTGATCGAATGCTTTTCTAGCCTTTCGACTGCGTAATCAGTTCAACATTCCATGCATTTCTTTTTTTAAGCGGAGATGTGACAACACGCTTCGCGAGATCGATGATCGTAGCTTTCTTTCGTTTTGCACTGTTTCTCACTGTAGTCGGTTGCAGAAAATTCGAACGAAAATTTTCTTCTGCGGTAAGAGAATTAAAATCTACGACCACGTCGACAACAATAACAGCGTGCAAAACGTCCCTGGTTTCCCGTATCCATCAAGGAGGAAAGTAATCAATCTTACGACATGGAGGAACAGGGCAGGCGCGGCGATCCCATCTGCGTGAGTACCCTATCAAGCCACTGTAATGGACCATTCAAATGCAACTCGATCCAGCAAGGAGTCGACGTCACTGTTTGTCGACGGTACGCCGCTCCCCAACCTTTTACAAAGCTCATTCTGATCGTGCACATCCGAGTCAGCTGGTACACCGCTTCGAATCCTTGCGACACCGATTGGGATAACAGTGCCGCGAATTCTTGGTTGTTGAAGATTTTCAAATTACAGCCTGCGAAAAAGATGGGAGGAAAAAGTAAACGAGAAAGGAAGGATTTTTCTCCAGTAAGATTTTAAACAAGACAACGACGTGACCAGCATGGTATTGAACGACGTACTTACCCGGTGGTATTTTGCAAACGGTAGCCGGATGCCAACCGTAACGTTGATTACAATTAGGACTTTGCACAAAAATGCTCGAATCGGACAAACATTCGGCAAACACTTCTCCACCGATGTAGTAGAGCCTGGCCCCCTTTCCTATGTGTCGTCTCGTCTGTTCGACGACGGTATTACGATTAACGTTCGACAGTAAACCTAAGCAGAAGCGTTCTGAATTGCTAGGATCGGTGAATCCGTCCACCGTTATGCTCGGTTGCGACGCATGGAAGGTCTCGCCCACTCTCGTATTCAATTCGTAGTAACTTATTGAACACCTTGAACACCAAAAATCGAAAACAAAAGTATGCAGGATCGTTCGTAACGGAGCTTTCGCCTTTTCATCGTAACATCGATTCCTGGGACTCGCCGGGAAATGAAAGTATCGCTTACCAAAATGCTGGTTCGCAATACATAACCGGTTGTGCATCAACAGGGCTGGGAGATAAACGCGACAATGACATATTATCGTTGTGATCCATGTTATCACCATCTTCGCTTATATATCCCGGAGGAGGAGTATCAGCAGGGGGATCCATGGATCCAGGAGCTGGATGCGGTGAACCCTGGACGCTTCCTAGACTACCGACACTTGCCGGACTCGTGGCCTGCATACTCTGAAAGAACAATGAAAAGTTTTTCACGCGATGTTACATTTCCTCTCCTTCGGCAACAAATAAGGAGAGATATTCACACGGAGCTAACCTACCTGCATTCCCTGATATGGATTATTTGGTTGCTGCTGCTGCTGTTGTTGCTGTTGCTGCTGCTGTTGTTGTTGCTGCTGCTGCTGTTGCAGTTGCTGCTGCTGCTGCTGCTGCTGCTGTTGCTGTTGCTGTTGCTGTTGCTGTTGCTGTTGCTGGTGCTGTTGCTGTTGCTGTTGATGTTGCTGTTGCTGTTGCTGTTGCTGTTGCTGCTGCGGTTGCTGTTGTTGTTGATGCTGTGACTGTGGTATACTCTGCTGACTGTGGTGCTGATGATTCAATGTTGCGTGAAAACTCGTGTTCTCTGGAACGCTGACGCTGAGCTCCTCGAGGGAAGTGTTGTAAAGGACCGACTCGTCCCCAGCTAAGTTGTGCCGCGGTACGAGAATGGCTGGTAAAACTGTAAAGTTTCATACATTCGTAACAACGGGGTGCTATATTTAAATCTGTTGAAAAGTATTACCAGCTACGACCAATGCTCTCTAATTAAGACAAATTGAAGGACCGCGGTCTCGCTGAACCACGCTGGAAACGCGACCATTTGGCGCGCCAGCAGGTAGAAGCTTAGGAAAGTTAACGAAACAGGCCATCCACTTACCTGGTGTCTGTATTCGTTGATAGTGGTACGGATTTACGCAGACTTCGTCCCGTTTCTGCGTGAACGCGTACTCACAATGTTCGATTGCTCTTAGTTCGTGGTGGGACTGCAAATCCGGCCAGCGCCAAAGTCGGCAGTAGATCACGTGCGGCAAACCTTTACCACGTACTCCTTGGACACCGTTGTCTCCGACTCCGCCTGGACTAGGCCTTTTGCGTAAAAGGAAAGAAACAGAACCCATTCGATTAATCAGTCCTGTCTACACAGAAACGGAGTAATTTCGCGGAGCCTTCGCGATGCTGCATGCCATATGCAATCCCACCTCGGGTACGACATCGGCCCCAGAAATGTGCATTTATCGATGATACCGACCGCAGCACAAAGAGGGTAAAATTACTTGTACACCGGCGTTTAAGTTAGCTGTGAATCGAATACGGGACCCAATCGAATGAACCTCTCTCCGCCTGCCCCTTTTCACACTACGTTTGACATTATGAACAGAGCAAACTCGCCAAACATCACCTACGTCTTAATCAGCTCGGCCATGAGAATTCGGCCATCGCAACTTTGTCCTATACCATCCTCCGATTCATCTTCGTCCGATACAATTTAAACAGAGTGATCGAATGAAGCGTCGGCGGGAGAAGATAAACGGGAAAGGGAGCAGTTTTAGCCTACTGTGTTTACGATTTTGCCAATCGAACGGAGATTCTCCAGAAGCTGATAATCCCTCAAAACATACAAGAACCCCCGATGCGGATTCCGTATCGCATCGTATCATCTGTGCCGTAATATTCGACATCCGATTGAAGCGCAATACGTGCAGTATTTCCTCGCAATGATTATTATCTCTTTCTTCCTTGCAGTCCCAATTCTAGATCTTTCAATCTCGCTCACTTTCACTGCTTATCTATCTATTCGTTATGTATAGCCTACGTGCGTATAACTCTCAATTGCAATCGCACGACTCTACTCTATTCATTGTTACGTAATAATTCAGAAACGCTCGCACGGAATTTAGATGTTGGTCTCATGCGCGATCTCGGTCTGGATCTCGATTTCAGACCGTGTCGACGATCGATCGTACGTAGAAGAGAATTCAGGTTTGAAGAACCATTGTACACAACTATGCGACAACCTATAAATGAACTATAAATAAAGACATTGTTTAAGCGAAATAGGACGAGCATCATTCGAAATGCGATGCATTTTCTCTGTGTGATTCGGCCTTTCGCGAAAGAAATTATTCGATTTACCCGATGTGCTGCAACAGAAAGTGTTACGAATACCGGAGCTATCTTTTCATGGCGTTCGAATATGTTCGCTCTGGGTTTGTTTTATGCAGTCGTTTACGTAATAAGAATATGCCGGCAACAGTATTATCGATTCCTCCGCAATATACTGTAATTCCAATGCCTCGCCGATTTATCGATAGAAACGCAAACGCCACAACATTTTATCGATTGCTTTTTAAAAGGTGGATGCGCGAGACGTTGGCGTATCCACATGGAAGCACGTTGAAACAACGATCAATGAGATCGTAATTGGATCTCGATAATTCGCGGATCGTTGGCAGAAACGAAGCAACAGTTAGAAAGCAGGGCAGAACACGGTCTATCTGTTCCGAATGCAGAGCGGAAACGGTGACTGTGTGCAAATGAAATGAAAGACAAGTACGAAATCGTAGCTAGGTGAAATAGCAAAGTTGTCTATTCGAGAACGACGATAACGGAGCGCACCCCAGATCTCATACCTTCTGCAATTTCAGTCATCTTGCTGACGCACCGTTGCTTACCCGAGGACACAGAGTCGTGTTCTCGTCATAAAATTCTTTCCACGTATGCATCAAACGAGAGGCGCGACTTAATCGAGTTTAATCGTCGATTGCATGGCCAACCAGACCATGTGCTCTCTCGTGTTTCTTAAAAAGAGTGAAAGGGAGGAAGACAGGCGGTACGTGACCTGTACACTTATTTGCACTGTCAACCGTATAACGTTACTTTTCGGAGCATCGATTCTTGCACAAATGGAAGAGGCACGAAAAGATGGCACAAGGAAGATCTGGCGCGATCTCTAAGCTTTCACGAGCAAAACAGACCCGCGATACAAGAATCGGCTGCTCCTGATCCGAGAGATACTTTCGCTTGCAATAGAAACGAGTAATTCCACAGCACGTATGTACACGGCAGGACGAATTTCGTCTTAGAAACTCGGGAAGTTGAAGGAGGTGGTGTGTAGCGAATATTGTAGTAGCATGTTTTGATAGCAAGCCAACAAAGAAATGCCGATGAAAAAAAGAGAAGCGAGGGAGAAAGAAGAATTGCTTTGATGAAATAAGTTAACACGGCGGTTGCGATAAATTGCATCTTCTTGGATCAAGTTGCTCCGAATCCAGTGTGTACTCGACAATTCATACACAGAGAAGTAAAACTCACATTTTGTGGAAAAAGAATCTGACGTTTATTCCAACGATCGTTGATCGGTTGGACAAGTCTATCGTAATTCTACAGATGCAATATGGGAGAGGAAATAATTTTCCCGGAAAATTACGACATCGTGGCGCCGTGCAGCAAGCACGCGACAAATGAAACTGTAATTTTCCCGAAAGACAATCGCGTGTTTTCACACTCGCAAATGATCAGGTGTCCTGCGCGTAATTATTTTAATCAGATTGCAGTATCGTGTAATGTTAGGCAAGCAGGACGAATTAAAATTCCAAGATTCGCGCGTTTCTGTGTGCGATCTTTTTCCTTGCAAAGAAATACGAAAAAAGAAGGGAATTCCCAGCACTGAAATTACCGAATTGCCTAATACAAAACGATCTGTGAGGCAAATACGTCTCGTTCGACTTAAAGAAGGATCTGCCTTTCTCGATGACAAACTTTCCCTCTCTACTTCTCTCTATCTATCTATCTATCTATCTCTCTCCATCCCTCTCTCTGTCTCCTTCTCACTATCTCGGAATATCCTTGAACGCGTGACAACGTGGCCAGGATTACTATTAATATAATAGTTACGAGATGCATACCGAGTTCAAATCGATTCCTATACGCGACTCATTTGCACAATCTACCTCGAAAGCGTATCCTGACTATAAGATCATTCCATTTAACGACAATCTTATCAATACTTGTCACGCGATTGAACATCGATCATTACCAGCATCTCTATCTAATCCTGTGGCGATATATTACCGAGTTTTGCTCGAAGAAATCATTAAATGTATGATGCAAGGAATGAATAGGATACAATACTGAATAGCCGCATTTAAGAGTATACAACCCTGTTTGTACTGTCTGCTTGAAACTGTACGCGAACTGCATTCGCTTCTATAAAGCATTAATCGACTATAATGTGAAATTCATGTGAATTAAGAAGGTACAATACTTTGTTGAACGTCGGCAGAAATTCTGCAAGCTTATTAGATCCGATGGTATAACAACTTGACACACACGTGTCTTTCATGCGATGCAGCAAATCATTTCGATTCGAACGGATGCTGCAGGCATTGATCATTATATACATATTTTTAATCGAAAATGCAGGACTTAGGTGATAAGACGAGTTTCGTTTACACACGATCTCGTAACCCGAACATTCGTTACAAAACGTTCGCCTACTCGTCTGTTCCACTGTCGTATCTTCCTTAAGATTATTACATAACAGTTAAGATAACGACGTGTATCGTGTCGTACCTACAAGAAAAATAAACAACTAAATAAACGTGCATACTAGCATAAAAAATAGTAGCATTTATCGTAATACGCGTGTCAATTACTATAACGAACGTAAATTAAAAAACGTAACTAAAATTTCGAAAGATCAGGTAACCTTTGGTCGTTTGGAGAACTGTTTTATACTTAAAGGAAAAACACTAATAATATTCCGTGAAATCTAGCATGCGAGACAAAAATGTGAGTACACCCGCAGATGACCGACTTTGTATCGGCTTTCTTTAATAAGTTTAACAACTTCAAGCTAAACTTGAAACCAATCTAATTCTAATACTAATTCGAATACATTTAGTGTTATCAATCGGAACATATTTTAGCCATATTCGCAGGAAAAGATGTCAAAACATTATACGCGAAATAAGTTCAACGAATGACAGCTGTAAAAGACGTGACAAGGTGATTAAAAATACCCGATGTTATTAGTCCACTGAAAACAACGAAAAATTATTTTTCAGTTTTCTCAGTGACGACGGCAAAAAAAACTGTCATCGAATAAACCGTATGCACATATAAACTCGGTAATACATAGAAACACGTAAATATGAATGTGACAACCAAATTACCCCATGGAAAAGCCTTTTACTCCTCCGAATTTCTACGCCGGACGTCACAAAAAAATTACGACCAAAGCTTGAAATCATTATACATGTGACAGTAGTATACACGACCCACGAAATACGTACGCAATCGTGTAAATAATATTAGAAATATACAAGCGACATCGATCGCAATATTTATGCACTCGCAAAGAGATATATAAAGTAAGCGTACCTTGGTATAGTAATACACTTAGTGTTGCAACTTTGCGTAGTAATGGCCTTTTCGAGTTCTTCGAGGCCGGTTGACTTTTTCAACTTTTTAACAAGACTTTTAACAGCCTTTTCACTCCATTTGTCTTCTCCCTCTGCTTTTTTCCAACCCAACAACCGCTTAACGATAGGCGGGTTAAAGCTGGACAGCATCGAAGTCATGATTTGCGCTACAAGAATCGCGCGCGACCTGCATTGGGCTGCCTCGACGTGCGACGACACAAATAAATTTTCACTCACGGTCTAGACTATGTAACCCACAAACAGGGTTACTTTGCGATTAACGTTTCTGGAATTCGTTTGATTCTTGACGAATGCAAATTTCTCATACAGGCGGCGAAAACTTTGCCATAGCCGCCATATTGTACTTTAAGTACATTCGACAAAAGTCGAGGATCTTCGGCCAATTTCAATCCAACCATCGAACACATACAAAATAGAAAGTGACATCGATAACTTTTCTGTTTTATTGGTTATGTTGGACCGCGTACATTCTATTTTGTGCTATAAATCAACACCTGATACAAGAATCCTTTTAAATAATATGAAAAGTACTAAATATATAGCAAGGGAAATCATATGTTACGCTTTCGTAACAACAGTGCAATAAATATAATCATTGTATACCGAACGTATAAACACGTATAAAATCGTAGTAAAGATTGCATGCAATTTGTGAACCGTAGCGATTGGCTCGTTCTGGAGATCTAACCTAAGAAAAATAACGAGTCGAAACTAAAGTGGCCAATCAAGCGTATTTCATACAATTTTACTTTATTTCTTTAGTTATTTTAACGTAAATATATTTATCGGGTATGTTTGTCAATCCTGATATATTGTTAAAAACAAGAAACAGCTTTGCAATATAGCAGGACTTTAAGCAAGAATTAACCAGCATTATCGTTTAATAAAGCGAATAATTAATAATAATTATTAGTAAGCCGTATTATTTGTGATTGTATATAAGTGCAATGAATCGTGAAGGTAAATCTAGTTTTTCACTTTGCTCTAAAATTATGTTAAAAAAGATGAAGAGGCGAAAATCTGTTGAGAAACATGATTATGCATCAATTAAAATTGACATTAATAAAACTTACTATTACTATAATGTTGCCAAAAAATGTTTTTTGTTTACGAAACTCTTATGATTCTAATATATAGATTTGTTTCCAGATGAAATAAGCGAATCGGAGGAGGAACTTGAAAAATGTAAAAGTCCATTGACAGATTCTCAAAAATCTAGCAGAAATAGATCTAAATCAAACTCTGAGAGTCCTTCTCCAAGGTTTGACAGTTCTATCTAGTTTCCTTTAAAACCTTAAGTACATCTTAACACAGTGTTTCCTCTTCTGTTTTTAGATCCAATCGGTCATCACCTGGTCAACCAAGATCGCCAGCATCTGTACTTTCCAATGGCAATTCCCGAAAGTCGTTCTCCAGATCACCGTCACAATCACCGTTAAGGGGACAGTCAACCTCGCCATCCCCTGTCAAAAATCAAAGATCATCTAGATCGAGATCTAAATCATTTGAGAGAAAAAGCAGTTCGAGATCGCCTTCCAAATCTCCATCACCAGAAGTACATGGAAAAGCAACAAAGAGCGAATCGCGATCACCCCGCTCAAACCATTCAGGAAAATCTCGATCCAGGTCAAAGTCAAGGTCAAAGTCAAGGTCAAGATCAAGATCAAGGTCCAGAAGTTCATCCGTGGCAGAATCTAGAAAAAGTTCCGATGTAGCATCACGAGGAAATTCACGTTCTAGATCCAGATCGACGTCGGTGAAGCGAAGTAACCCACCATCAAAGTGCTCTTCCCCAAAAGTAAATTCTCGTTCCTGTACCAGATCTCCTTCGCCGTCCGTGTATTTTAAGTCACGTTCCCGATCAGGCACTCGCTCTCCTTCTAGATCGCCGAAGGTAGCTATTAGATCTCGTTCACGATCAGATTCTCAAGCCCGATCGCGATCACCATCAAATAGTTCTATTAGAAAGTCGCGCAGTAGATCCAGATCACCTTCAAATGGAAGAAAATCATCGCGCTCGCCATCCCATGAAGAAAAACACTTATCACCACAACAGGCGACTTCTAGATCACGATCGCGATCAAAATCTCCTTCAAGAAAAAGTTCCCCTAATTTGCAAGAACGTTCCCGATCGAAATCGGGTTCTCCTCCAGATGGCAAACATAAATCTCGTTCCCGATCAAGATCTGGCTCTAGATCGAGAAAACTGTCGCCGTCGATACCTCAGAAAGGATCACTATCCAGATCGCCTTCAGCAGAACCAAATGTATCGTCACGATCAAAGTCAAGAACACCACCTGGTTCGAAACGGGGGTCAAGGTCGAGGTCACGCTCAGTATCCGGCTCACGAAAATCGGTTTCTAGATCGAAATCAAGGTCTATATCGGGGTCACGGCAAGGATCACGATCGCCCAATTCAAGGAAAAGTTCTCGATCCCGATCCAGATCCAGCTCTAGATCGTCCAAATCCCGATCACGATCTCGTTCCAGCTTAAAAGGCTCTCGTTCAAGATCACGATCACGATCACGATCCCGGTCGAAATCGAAATCCCGCTCGAGATCCCATTCAGGTTCACCACCGAGATCACGTTCGCGATCTCGATCAAGATCAATCTCAGCTGCTCGATCAAGGCATTCGTCTCGATCTAAATCAAGATCGAGGTCCCGTTCCAAGTCAAAGTCTAGGAGGTCACGAAGTCGCAGCGAAGAATCTGATGGTACTGTTAGAAGACGAAATAGAGTTTTATCCGATTCTGAAGAAGAAGAGGTAACTGTCAAAGCAACAAAAAAATCAAAGCATGGATTGAGCGATTCGGAAAATGAAGCAGATGATGAAGCATCGAAAACCAAGAAAGGTGAAAACGAACAAGAAAGAGAGGGTGGGGATGAGGATAATAAGGAGTTTGTAGATAATACGATTAATGAGCAACAAGAAAATGAAGATTCCGACGACGGTGTTATCGCAGGTGGAGGATTGTAAGTGAATATAACAAAAATATATTCTATGACATAGAGGGCTATATTGTAAATTTAATGCACGTAATATTTAATGTATGTATGTCTATCAGGAGTAGCAGATATTTGTAAGTAACAATATTCTATAGGAACTTCACAGCTGTTAAATGGCTTATTGACAAACCAGTGTTCATTAAAGAAATTTGTCCTCATTAAATGAAACTTGAAGTGGTAACATATATGTATGTTGATTTTTAGAGATGACACGTTATCGGACTTTGATCGTATGTTGGCCCGGAAGAAAGAAGAACAGTCGCGAAGGCGAAAAAGGAAGGATATTGATATAATTAATGACAATGATGACATCATAGCTCAGTTACTATCTGATATGAAAGGTGCATCGGAGGAAGACAGAAAGTTGAATCAACAAAATAAGCCAGCTACTAACAAAATAGCTATGTTACCAAAAGTATTATCGCAACTTAAAAAACACGATCTTCAGCTGGCATTTCTCGAGCATAATGTATTGTCAGTTTTAACAGATTGGCTTGCGCCTATGCCTGATCGATCTCTGCCTTCTTTAAAAATTAGAGACAACCTGCTAAAACTTTTGTGGGAGGTAACTTCATACTTCAATTATTTGCAGTTTAGTACATATACATATAAGTATAATAATACCACTACAATATATTCCAGTTTCCACGAATCGACCAATCTTCTTTAAAACAATCTGGTATTGGCAAAGCTGTGATGTATCTTTATAAACACCCAAGAGAAACTAAGGAAAATAAGGAACGTGCAGGGAAATTAATAAATGAATGGGCCCGGCCCATATTTAATTTATCGGCAGATTTTAAAGCCTTATCAAAGGAAGAAAGGATGCAAAGAGATTTAGAACAAACACCTCAAAAAAGGAGAAAAATAGAAGATGGTAGTACTTCACAAAAATCGCAAGATATTAATAAAGCTTTGAAAGGAGACGCTAAGTATGAACTTTCATGATGAACTCCATTATCAAAAATATCGATATCTTTTGTTTAATACTATATGATTCATTTAACTTTAGACCTTTAAGGCCTGGTGACCCAGGGTGGGTGGGAAGAGCTAGGGTTCCTAGGCCATCTAACAAAGATTATGTTGTAAGACCCGATTGGAAGTCTGACATTGATATTAGTAGGGTAAGTATAATTATTGGAAGTGTAATTATAACGAAATGGGTTTTAAATAAATAATTTGCACGACTTTTGTAACAGAGTACTAAAAAACAAATGAACAGATTTGAGAGGCATATGAAAAATTACACGGATAATAAAAGAATAAAATCAACTAGAAGAGCTGTGGATATATCTATTGAAGGTCGGAAAATGTCTTTGTAATATTAATAAGAACAACATCGTTCCGAAACCTTATCAAGATACTGTACAATGATGACTTACAAAAATTGTGTCGCAATATGCAAAAGCATGCAATTTCTGTATTAAATTACACGATTTAAAATTGTAATCGTATTGTGCTCAATAAAAAAATTAAATAAAAATTGTTGTATATATTTACCCCTACAGTTAATAAAATAATATGTTTAACTGCCCGATTAAAATTTCAATCACTATAACTATTGATTTATTTTTTAAATTCCATGGAAAAAAACGAAAACTAATTATTATTACTTTTTTATGACAATTTGCGAAGATAGTTGAATATAAAATTGATCTCATTGTAATTATAAGTTTTTAATATAAATAAATACATGCGCTAAATGGCAATCGTAAGCATTTTTAAAAAATAATAAGTTCCTTTTTTTTATCAATCAGCTTTGAATAACATTCGAATTAATGTTTCACTAGAAAATTAAATGGCTTCATTTCCGAGTCGGCCGAACGTAGTATGATCTTTTTCCGGTTTCTCGTGGTATTGCACACACAGCAAAATGAAAGCCAAGGGTGAAGTAAGTATAAACTTGTAGTTACATTACAAAAATTACGAGATTGGAAGTTTAGAAGCATCTAAAGCAATCGCTACACTTTATAAATGATAAAAAATCATTTATAATTGTCAATACTAAGTTAAATTTAGTATTAAGAGTGACTTAACCTAACAAACGTAGTCGTCGACACATGTCCGAATTACCAATTTTGTACACCAATGCTTGCCATACTTTTACAAATTTCAACGCGATCCGAAATAAATATCAACATAATTAGATTTTTATTTTAATCGTCATAAATAACATACAAATCTACATAGCTTTTTAATGTCAAATCTCGTCACGTGCACGTATACACATCTAAAATCAATAAAATGAAGGGAATATTTAATATAAACTTAATACAAATCTTTTCAATTTTAGCTGAAGGAGTTCGAAGTAATCGGTCGTAAATTACCGACCGATAAGGAGAAAACTACACCATTATATAAAATGAGAATATTTGCTCCCGATGCTATTGTTGCAAAGTCTAGGTTTTGGTACTTTTTACGACAGCTCAAAAAGTTTAAGAAGTCCACTGGAGAAATCGTTTCTCTCAAACAGGTAATTATTATTTTCGTTAAATCTAGCTACACCCGTTTATTTAATACATATTTCATTAACCTTATTGTCTTTCAGATACCAGAAAAATCTCCAATTAAAATAAAGAATTTTGGTATTTGGTTGAGATATGACTCCAGATCCGGAACGCATAACATGTATAGGGAATACAGAGACCTTTCTGTCAGCGGTGCTGTAACTCAGTGTTACAGAGATATGGGAGCTCGCCATCGCGCACGTGCTCATTCGATTCAAATTATTAAAGTCGAAACTGTAAGAGCTGAAAATTGTAGAAGACCTCAGGTCAAACAATTTCATGATTCAAAAATCAAATTTCCATTACCAAAACGTATTCATCACAGGAATCGTATGCCACTTTTCAGTGTTCGAAAACCTCGTACCTACTTCCTCTAAGTGCTCCCCTAATTAAATGTTTTGAACATTTATATAAAATACACTGTTCTAAACTTAAATAAAAAGGACATTTATTGATAATTTGATACCCTGTTGCGTCATTTGTGTTAAATCTATAACCTTATTTTTTATATGTACAATATCTTTAACAATTCGGGCATTTATTATTAATGCTTAAATAATCTCAGCGGCCTTTTGAAAATATTTATACACAAAATAGTGTACACATTCGCCGCAATTAAAATGAGCCAAATTGTCAGAACGTTCAGTGTATGAATAGAAATATTATTGAAACGATTGCTCATACTTTTACGTTTGTCATTTACGTAGTTCGTTAGCGGATGGATCGGTGAAATTTTTTCTAGGCTCTATACATAAAGTTTCAACTTTTTATATAATTTTTCATAGCAAAACCAATGAACCTAAATGATAACTTTATTAGAAGGTTGACATATTCTGTTGACTTTTCATTGTAGTTATATTGTATGTATAGCGTTTGCAAGGAAGGTTATGTATTTGGCTTATGTTTAAGAAAAAAGTATACGCAACTCTAATTTCTTCATAAATTGATTTGCAAACCAGTTTACTTGTCGAAGTATGACGCAATAAAATTAGAAACATTTTTCTTTCAGGTTGTAATAGCAAATATTTGTTCGTCAGCTGTCAAAACCGTTTTTACTGCTTATTTTGTAAGTAAAAATAGGACGATTTGATGACAGTACTATGACCACTCGCGAGGTATTCGATGAAAAAGTTGAAAACGGTTTAATTGTTAGCGGTACATATTTGCCAGAAGAACTTTTGGCAGAAATTCTCTGCTATGTCGATTATTCATCTCTGTCCAAATGTCGATTGGTATGTAAACGTTGGAAAGATTTAACAGAAACTTATGTTTGGCGTAAAAAGGCAGAAATCTCCCTCGGTCGATCATTACTCTTTCGCACCGAAGTGCCTTGGTACTTTTATTATCTGATATGTGTAAAGAAACCCTTTGAGAGAAACTTGATAAAAAATCATTCCGGAGAAGAAGGTACCGAGTCACATTGGGATACTGTTACCCAAGGTGAAAATTGGAAAGTTGAAAACCCTCCGATAGGAGTTCCACTTCTGCCAAACAACGAACCAGTCCTTGAAGGCAAACAATATTGTTTCGTTACATCTTTTCGTCTTTGTATTAAGAGACAAGTCATTCGGTTAGAGGAAGAAGGATTATTACCCTGTATTTTAGACGAATTGCAACCACCAATAGTGGTATTACAAAATTTTGATTATATATATTTAATGTAATTATAACTGCTAATGAAATATTGTTCAAGTAATACAAACCTATACTTGCATTCATAGGTAAGTGAATGGTACAGTTGTCGTTGGGATTGTCCTGCTAAATTTAAATGTACAGTTACATTAATTGGAGAAAATAATACCATTATGGAGTTCTTTAACTTCAATGAAAATATTGAAGGGGAGAAGCAAAATCAATGGCATTATGTATGTTTCAAGTATAATGCCGTGTAATTATAAATTAATTGTATATTCTATTATGGCAGTTAATTAAGTCCTTGGTCAAATAGGTATCGCATGAGTTCAAGAACTATGGGCCTGGACTGAGGGAAATAGCTTTTTGTCACGGCGGTATGGATCAGTCATTTTGGGCAGGGCACTATGGTAGTAAAATGGCAGGTGCCTGTGTATATGTGAAAATTCCAATTACAAAGCCTTCTAAAGGGGATATAGGTACCATGTCATTAGATTTGGATTAATAGAATACCTATTATAATACAAGGTATGTTGTTAATTAAAACTAAAGAACATTTTATTGCCAGTTTTGTTATAAATATGAACGATATTCGTATGATTAACAAATGTACTTTAAATGTTTGTTTGATGTATGTAATATATTCTTATATTGTAATGCTAAACTTTTAGATGAAGATAGTTATTTATAAATATGAATAAAAATACAAATATAAGACTTATCATGTATGTAATTCAGAATTTTGTGTAAAATTTATGTATTTGTACAAAACAAAACAGTACACATTTTGTACAAACTTGTATGTATAAGATGCAAATGTAATTATGTTGCATGAATGTTGCACAACTATTAAAAAAAATACAAATATATATAGTATCATGTATATATTTTGAGAATGGTTAATAAATGAAATGTAAAGAGAAGAATAATTGAAGTGGCTGAGGAGGCAATACATCTGCTTCTTTTTAATTAATACTTTTACGTCAATGTATGTAATGAATGTAACTTAAATGCCATTTCAATTAAATTTTGCGGCGCAGAATCCTGATAACATACATACAGTTCCTTTGGATGCGGTGTTGTATACAGACGACCGACAACCCAGTAAGTTAAACTTTCCCATTCAAATAAGACACCGTGCTCTTTAACAGCAATTAGACTCTTATTAATTACAGTTTTATCCATATCTGAATTTAACATTTTTTTAAATCTTACTGTATTATGTAATAATCTGTGAATAATATGAACACATTTGTTGAAATTAACAAGGAAGTTGTGGTCCTTTTCAGCGTGCTCTAAAGACTTCGAGGATAAAAGAATTCCTTGAACCATATCTAAATGTACATAATGATATAAATAATTTTTATCACCCATTGTCAACACTTTCGGTACTAAATACTCAGCTTGATTCAACAGATTTTCCCTTATGTTAGATATATCCATGTTTACCATTCGGCAGTCGTGCTACAATAGAGTATCTTTGTTATATATTTCGATATAACGTAATGCAACAAGATTACTTACCTTGTATACATCAATATCGGAATCACTATCATCGGAATACCGAGATCTACCAACAATTTTTTCTCTCGTTGCTCGTCTGCCTAATATAGGCATAGCTTCATCGCTTACTTCGCTAATTCCTCCAGTTCCTTGACTTAATGAATCTTCCGATGTATGTAAAGAATACACTAAAAAGGACAAATAAGGCAAATTTCGCTCATTCGCATTCTATATGCATCTGTAACCAATTTTAGTAAATACTAAGAAAATTGGGTAATTTATATTTACCAGATCCAAGCATCGCAGGACATTCTTCAATATTACGTTTTTTTAAAATTGAAGGTATTTCTTGTGTTCTTTTCGTGTTGCTCGCTGTGTGTGTCATTCTTACAGGAGAATTTTGTATATCTGTTGATTTTATTAGACCAAGAAGGTTTTCTGTGATACTGGATGAAGATTTTACAGATAGAGAATCCTCATATGCTATCACTTCTGGTCTAGTATTTGATGTAATCCATTTTGCTGCTAGGGCTGTTACTCCTATTTTTTGTATATGTTTCAATGTTTCTTGCGCTTCTTCCACATAAAATATATCCGGACCAACAGTTTCGCTATATAGACACAGAAGATTGCTCAATATAATATTCTAAAGTCAAACACAAAACTAAAGTAAAAGAAAAGAAACCAAATACTATGAAAAATTACTCTGCGGTACATCCACCAGATTCTAAGAGCACTGCCAATAAATCATGTCCGTATCCAACAACAAGTAAATACCATTTTCCATTGGGAATGATTGGTTGGTTGCTTTTATTATTTTCGATAATTCCGCGATTACACGATGTGGGATACACTTCTTTCCAGATAACAAGAGTTTTTATAGGTTCATTATTTATCAAATGTAAAAGATAATTTTGTCTAAGGTAAGATTCTACCTCGATCAAATCACTATGGGATAAGTGAGATCCGAGGAGATAGCGTTTGTGATAGATGCAACTACCTAAAATAGTATATAGCCTTTGACAGTCCATAGGATCCTCGTTCTAAGGGAATAACACTCATTTACATTATTTATTTTCGTTTCTCATTTGCTATGCATAACGTACCCAATCTCTATAATCCATCGCTTCCATTTCACTTAATGCAGCATCAATTTGAATTTGTGCATCTCTGGACAATTCTATAGTATTCGCAACCGAATACGAGCTTCTGAATTTGTAATTCTCCATATCTTCAACATCATTATAAATTCTCATGGAAGGAGAAATTAATCCAGCATTATTTGTGCAGTCGCTTATGTCTAACAATCGTTGAATAATTAAAATGAAGAAGTGATCTAGGGATGAATGATTTTCCTGAGGTGTAAAACATTTTGTCAGTGACTGATACATGAACTCTAATGTTCTAACTATATCACTCGATATATTGACAGCTTCTTCAAGGCTGCAACTGCAAGTTATTTGAGATAATTAAAATGAATATGTGCACATTAATGCTCATATTCATCACTACACCTTGTAAATCTTGTCACTTACCACTTTTTTGGTAAAGCAATTAGAAGTAATTCATCATTTCGAGGCGTATATACAATGTGAGTTTCCCCTTCTGCTACCTGTATCGTTGTACTACAACAATAATGTTGTAAACTATTACTCTATACAAATTATACAGTTTACGCTTATCTAATTAATGTAGTATGAGTTTCAAATTATACCTAGTAGGTTGTTGTCCTCCTATTTCTGGTAATAAATGATTAAGTGTTATAAAAGCTCCTCGTGCTGTGCATAATATTGAGTGCATATTTTTACTCTCTAATCGTGGGAACGTATATAGGACCCCTTGTAGCTCTGGACCTGCTTCTGAAAGTTCTGTTGTTCGCAGATATAGTACACCAACCGGAAAACTTATTAGTGAGTGCATTAAATTTTTACTTTCCTCCTTATTCATTAATCTTTGTACTAACAATGATTGCTAATAAATAAAACATATTATCTTTATTTATACAATTTTAAAAGCTTTTGAGAATGATTTAAAATAACAATTACCTTAGGAGAATTTAATTCTGACAAGGTCGCTGTAACATCAACACCTGCAACCCTTTGCAACTCTAATGTCACCTAAGCAAATGTTAAAAATTCAGTAGACAATAAAATGTATCATATTTTTCAGATATGTTACGACAATATTGATTCTTACATTTGTTGCGACAGTTATTTCTGATAATATATGATCCAAATTGTGACATGTAACATTATTTGAATTTACGCTTCTTAGCCAATCACCAATCTTAATATTTTTATTTTTCATTGCTTCCCCATCTGGTATAAATCCAGCAACCATAATTCTTGTTTTATCTGAAAAAACACCTGGAATAATTCCAAAATATGCTTCGCACAATGTAGCTCTCCTTCCTAATTTGTGTCTTCTATCAGGGTGAACCCATAATGTAACTTCTCGAATTTCTCCAGCCTAACAAGTTTAATAGTTTCATATTAAATATATACATTATGTTATTATACAGAACGGGTTGTTGTTAATTGAAAGTCTTTTACTTGAAAGTCCCTGAAAGTGACTTCTTTAATTGCACTGCCTTCTTTTCCTGAATTTCCAATATTGTTGACATTAACACCGAAGTTGCTTTTTCTATTCCGTGTACTGAAGCGTTTACTTTCTTTACGTCTTATAAGTCTCATTAGTTTTCCAGCCCTTGTACTACGCCGTCTTATTAATTCTGGTTGAGGATCATTGTTTGTTTCAGTAAACAATAATTGTTCATCATTTGCGCTATCCACAGCAGATTCTATGTAGAATAATTCACCGTTAGGGCTAATTTCGGATTCCCATTCTGCCGCGGAACTGAAGAAATACATAAAAAAATTAAGCATTAAGGTATAAAAATACATAGGAATGAATGGTGAGGAATTGAACTTCAATTACCTATCTGTGTCCGAATAATACGACCCGGTGCTTGATCCACTATCACTTGCCCACCACTCATGTTCGTTATCGTCTTTAGCATTCTCCGAACATAAATTTTGTTCGTTGTACTTACATTGTGACTCCAGTGACAGATTTGTAGAACTTGTTACGTCCATTTTTTTTTGTTTTTTATTCAGATCAAGAGAACGAAACAAAATGTTACAACGGTTCGTGAAATCTAAATTTCACATCAAATACGTATCATTTTCATTTGTAATACTGAATACTAATACATGATGTTTTAATATAGTACAATGTTGTCGAGCAAAAAAAGGTTGGGGCGAGATGTTATTGTATATCTTTAGAGACTTCGATGCGCGCATAGAAAGGGTGGGGATACCTAATTATAAGATACTTTTCTCGCATGGTAAAACAATTTTGATGCGAGCAGAATTCGAAAATAAATTGAATTCGGTGCACTTTTTATTACTTTTATTGATTTTTTTCGGCAGTATGAATGTATTCAATTGCAATTAAAGGAAAATATTTCATGTATTTTATTTTTGTATACAAGCGTTTTTATAAATAACATAGACATTAAATCGTTAGCCTTAGTAAAACTAGCTTGGTACTTCCAAGTATCAAATATCATAAATTTATTTTAAATACTTTGATGAACCATGAATAATGGAAAACTATACCATAAATCTCTATAGCGTCCATGAACACAGAAGTCATTAAACGGATTTTTCACAGAAAAAATTAATGCCGCAGCTTTTGTCGCCTATTGATATTACCGAATTGATTGCTTAAGCCTAGAAGTGACAGATTTTACTTCAGTAACCTCCTTCTTTTTGTGTGGATCTGGTTGGAAACACTTCCACAATCTTAAAGTCTCATCAGCTCCTGCACTAAGTACAGTGGTACCGTCTGGAGACATTGCTAAATGTAAAACTCGACTAGAATGGCCGGTCAATTCTGCAACCTTTGTCATTCCGGGATATTTCCAAATTGCTAACTGATTTTGCGCATATCCATGACCAGATACAATCTCCTTATAGGTAGTGGACCACAGCAAAGAACATACTTGCGATTTTGTATCTACCGTACTTAAACACGAACCTGTTGTGCAAACGATATTTATAGGAATAAATATACTTAATAGAAATGAATATTTATACATAATAGTTAACAGTTTCTCCACCTGTATTACAATTCCAAAATCGGATAGTTCTATCGGCAGTACCACCTCCACTGGCAAGAAGACTATTTTGCCAAGGACACCATGCAAGAGCTTTAACAGCAGCTTGGTGTTGATTCAGTGAATAAATTGGTTGTGTATGTGTAGAATATTGCCCAGCGATTGATGACCATATTTGAAGCATATTATCATTGCCACCACTTGCTAAATACTTTCCATCGGGTGACCACTTCAAACCGCACACTTCTTGCGCGTGTGCATTAATTGTTGATATCAAGTGGTCCCTTTGTCTCACATCATGATGCGATATTTGTCCTCCTCTGTATAAAGCATATGCATCAATATATTGCACTTGTTATGTACCACAAAAATTCATACCTGCATCCGCTTGACAAAACGTGCGAATTCCAAGAAAGAGACCCTACTCTGGCAGCATGACCATTCATTACACGTACTCTTTTTGTTTCACTACAATCCCATAATTCTGTATTTCCTGTTGTTGTGCCTACAGCTAAATACGGGCCTTCCTGAATCCATGCAACAGAACAAACATAATCATTGCCCTCTAATTCAAATAACTGTTCTATAGTTCCTGTTGCTGCATTCCACAAGTATACATTGGCACCTAATGCTACAGCTAAAATATTACTTTCCGACCAATCGACCAGATTCAAATCTGAAATATATTTATAAATATTTTAATTGTTATTCGGTAAGAATAGACAAATACCCATAAAAAACAAATGCTTACAATAATCGTCAACAATTTCTGGTGCATCCAATATTCTATCAGGGGTCTGTGGTATATATCTTGTTGAATTTTTTACAGCTGCTGGTGTTTTACTTTGACTATACACTACGCGCAGTGGATTTTGATAACCCTCTGGAGGAGCCGGGGCTTTGTTTTGATAAGACAAAACTCTAATATTATTAATATCACCTCCATGCAAATTCTCTCCCATGAGTCGCTGCATTTCCCTCTTCGAAGGACTTACATTGTCTACCTTTTCTTCTTCCTTTTCTGCGTTTGTTTGCTGCTGAAGCTTTATAAAAAAAAATTTATTTTGCACTTACTTGATACTGTTGTATTACAGCAATGCATTAACATGGTGAAAGAACATACATACCTTATAATAACTAAGGTCAAAGTTAGTAGTAGATCTTGAAGGAATAAATCTATCACCGCCACTTGGTGTTTTTGCTGATACAGAAGAAATAGGAGCAAATTAAGTAATGGTTACAACAGTACATATAACATTTCAACTTAAAGATAACTATTCTATAATGCCCTATAAAGACCAGTGATTATAAAAATAATATCTTACTTGGAGATTTCTTAGCACCTTTAGAAGGTGTTTTCTTAGTCCGTGAATCATTTTTTTTCGTTGGCGTTTTTCCAGTAGTAGCGCTTGCAAATGATCCATTCGTAACTTTTCGAGATGAATTGACACTAAGATTGCCACTGCAACAATGTAACAATTCTAGTGGTGAATCAAGATATCCAAGGTGAAAAATGCTTTGCTGTAAATAATAACAAAAAAAACAATAAAAAGAAAATAATACCTTGAATTTGATGTTTCTAAACATTTCTTTTGCCAACGTGGAAGCGGTCCTTTAATAGCCTCGTCCATGCGAGTTAAATTATTCATTTCTTTCATATATTTTAAATGAGACATTATGAATATAAATTATTTAAAGAATGGCAGATAAAAGTTAATTAAGAGAATATAAAAGACAGATAAACTAGTCTAAAACATAAATTGAAATGGATGCAGCTTTACAGTATTACTGCATTTCTAGGAATTGAGCTTCCTTTCGTCCGTTCAAAATGTGTTAAATAAATTTAACTCTTCGCAAGACTTGATATGCTTCACAGGAAAAAATACCAAACACTTAAAAGCCGTTAAAATTTGAAGGCAATACTACCATAATACTCCTACAGAGGGCACTTTAAGGAAAGGTGTATTTTCAAGTATAAAGAATGTAAGTACTGCTGCGTATCTATTGGTAGATATGTAGCGCTGAATCGCTGTTTGTGGAGAAGCCCGGAAAATTCAAAGGAACTTGTACTTTGTCAAAAGACCGACGGTTTTTACAAAGTAATTGTACCTATGCATTTACAAAAGGAAACATACTTTTTCCTCTTACACGCACATTATATTATGAAAAGATAATTACAATATAGTACACTTATAATATTGATAAGATATATTTACAAATCATGTTTATTATAGATACAAATGTTAAATGATAATTATAGTAATACTGTAAAACAGTGGGTTGGGTGACTCCATATACATTTCAAATGTTAAGAAAAGCATGAAATTATATAATTATATTTATGTGTTGCTAACTAAATCCAATTTCATTAAATAAAGCATTCTTTAACTTCTCCTCAAACAATAAACTTTGCTCTTGTCGTTCCTTTAAACAATCTTCTACTTTCTTTGATATACCAGTCACTTCCATTACTTGGCTGCGACTATTTTCACAAAATGCGGCCAACGGTTCTGCTTCAAAATCGTTTTCTTCAGATGGATAAAACTTTCGTTTCTTTATCATTGGTTCAATAATATCGCAACTTTCCTCATTCTCTGTTTCAGTCTTCGGCATACTAATTTTTGTTGGCGCAATTTTATATTCAGCTAACAAATTAGACTTCAACCACCATGGTAAAATACGGAAGTCTTTAATATGATCCTTGTTATAAATCACTTTTAAATCTTTATCTAGCAGATATACCTTCTTCTTAATAATGTATAATAAAATGTCAATAAAATTTGATACAGTTAAAATCCCACTTGTCAGAAACAAGTTACTCAATATATTAAAAGATGCTTCATCATTGTCAGAAGTACTTAATGCCTGCTGACAATAACTTGTTACACTTTGACGATGTGCGTTGCTATCATTTATCGGCCATGGATAGCTAAAATAAGTACAAGTATATTAATTTAATGAAACAAGTAAATAAGATAAAATACGACAAATAGTTTATATTCCTTACTTCCATTGTGGTAGCTTAAAGCTAGACATCACCTCTTCTAAATTCGCTTTGTAGTCTCCATTTTTCCAAATATCATTAAAGTATTCATAACTGCACGGCATCGTGTATTGATCTTTAAGAAATTTCGTAAACTCTGGCGGAAATTTTGTATACATATAAGATTCTGGATCTAATATTATATCTATTAAACGCGATACCGCCTCATTGTGCAAATCAATTATGAATTTCGGTTCTTCTAGAGCATTTAGTAATTTTCTGTTGTACGATGAGCCTTCAAATATCCTGAAAAAAAAATATTAAAGCTTTATAAAAATAGATAAACTTGAAATAGAAAATATGTATTAGACAATTTTTTTAATTACAATACCTCAGCCATAACTCTTCTGTTAAATAAGTACTATAGATATTGTGCAGATAATCCATTTCCAAAGGATTCTGTTGTGGTTTATTTATAGACAACCAAAGTATGGCACTTTGTGTCAAATTTAAAATTGTTTTCTCAGTCAAATTTTCTTCGTGCATAATAGTGTACATTGACAAATACCCAGAGTTCAATAATTTGTCTAAACCAGGAGCAACTTTATCTTGAACTTCTTGGTTTGAGTAGCCTAAGATAATAAATACAACAGGTACAGGCATAAGCCTGTCTCTTGATAAGACAGTCTTTGTTAATCGTTTCATCATAAACTTAACTTCTTCAGAAGCATCTGCTATAAATAAAAGAGCATCGGATCCTATTAAATTATAATCACTAATCAATCCTTCAAAATGTCTAATACAGATATGTAATGTTTCAATTTGATTTGGTTGATACAGTTTTACAATAGGATCCAATGTGTAATCATCAGGGCAGAGATACTGGTTCATTATTTTTTTATAATGCCATAAAATTACTTTGTTATGTAAGTTTGGCCAAGAAACAACTAGTTTCCAATAATAATTGGAATGCATATTGATGTGCGAAGATTTCAAATTATCTTTGATACCAATATAAATGATAACTTCAACTGGCGCCAGAGACTCAGAATAACACTGGATATCTTTCTGTGTCTCTTGTTTTTTACATATATTTTTAATACCTAAATCTTGTTTATCGGAATATAATAATTTTGCACATTGTTTGCTGGAATGTTTTTGTAACCATACAGGGGTATCTTCCAATGCTATTCTCTGTTCTTTCCTCTTGAATACATTGAATTTCCATACATTGAAATATTTTATAATTACCCTATTTTTCATTTTCATTGACATTTTGTGTAGTTTTTGCATACATATAATTTCTTCGTTTAGTACAGTATCACAAATTTCATAAGTAACTTCATCTAAAATATCATTATTTACATCCTTGCTTAACATATTGCAAATATCAATTCTATCCATTTCCTCCTTTACTATAGGACAGCAATATGCTTCAATTACTTCTGTCTGTAATACATCAAACATTTCTTTTGCAGCTTTATTAATCCACTGCATTCTCTTATGAGATTCTTGCTCTTTCAACTTTAACTCTTCACCTGCTTCTGCCTGTGGAATTTGTTCTTCTACATCTGCTGCATACACAAACGAATCCTGCTTTTCTTTTGAGGACATATCTCTTGTTGTTATAGTTCCTGAATTTACGATCTTTAACGACTTTGAATCAGTTTTTACATTTGATTGCACAGAGGAAAATATTGTTGAGGGTGCGCCACTTTTTGAAAACATATTTCCTTGGGAGGTACTTGAAAATATATTTTTACTAGCAATCCCTGCAAACGGAGATACATTATTGCTCGATAGTGGCCCAAACTGTTTTGAAAATATATTAGTAGTTTTTGAGGTTGCTGGGGTAGAATTGTATGCATTGCATAAAGTAGATGGTTCATTCTGTGATTGTTTTGATGTACTAGTAAGCATGTTGAAATCATTCTGATTTTCAGTTCTCAATTTTATTGCTGTATTTGTCTTTGGTGGAAGCCTATTACTCTGTGTTTTAGGTTTATGATCAAGGGAGACATTAATATCAGGCTTCATAACAGTAAAAACACTTGGATCCGTGACAGTCATTGAAATGGATTTCAATATACCTGCGTGATCAGGTGTTTGCACATTCCCAATATTATTTTGTATTATTTCAGCGGTTGATGCAGAATTCTCAGTATTCTCTATATCTTCGTCTAGGAACTCATATGGGTCAATAGATGTAGAATGGATACTTCTATTTTGATCTTCTGCATTAACAGACTTGGGCATTAAGTAGCCATGCAAATCAAAACTGTTGTGTGGCTTATGATATTTGTATGTTTTTTCTGGCATCCGTCCTCCTGCTATACATTCTCCGATGGATAAATGTTGTACAGTTCTTTTTGATTCTATTAAATTGCACGCTCTATTCTGTTTTATGTTTAATACAGGCATTGTAAAATTGTGCCGATTTAGTAATACATATAAACCATCCTTTGAGATATTTAAACCCAACTGTTCACAAAAGTGTATAGCTTCACCCTCATCTTCAAAGCCTAAAGTATCAATCAGTTCATATAGAGGATATGCTGTTGAAGCAGTTCTACAATAAGCTTTAACCAACACTGATAAAGCTTTCAATCTTACTTGATTAAAATATCTTAGTAAGATGCATGCGTTTAAGTATGTAGTTAATTGCACAAGCTTAAAAAATTTATAATAATTATTCGACTCGAGGGCAGCATATATTTCTAATGCAAACCGAACTTCTGCTGATTTTTGTATGTTTTTTGGTAACCTTTGCAAATCCCACATAAAATTACCATTGTTTAAATTCAGTAAAATGATGTATGCCCGAAACTCAGGTTCGTTCTTACAATTAATCTCTTTTACTCTTAGGTCATGATACATATACTTCAACGATTGTAAACATTTTGTTAAGTTGTCGGAATTGATCTTTTTGTCAAAAACAGATGCTTCTTCAGCACAGAGTCTCTCAGAGCATACTATATGAAATCTAGCACATTGCTCAACTAACTCAACACTATCAGTACAACATAACTCTTGCTGTGTTATATCTTTTCGAATCCCTCTTGTTCTATCCCATAAAAAGTGATACCATTCCCCTAAATTTGTACCCTGTTGATCACATAGATTTCCTATTTCATGAAGCAAATAACTCATGGTCATTTTTAGAGTCTTCACTGGCCTCAGGTCATGTGCCATGGGCTCTTCTTGATCCGCAGAGGACCTGGAATATTGTTTCACTGCTATCATATGATTTATTCCATATTCATCACTGTCAATCTGTTCATACAATGCCACTTGTCTCGTTGACTCGCGCATCAAGCGTTCCTTCTCAGGACACATATCAGGACAAATGCCAATCATTACTTTAGCTGCTGCTAACGTATGCGATTTAATCTGTTTCATCCTTATAAGTCTATCTCTTGCTTCTAACACCTTATATTTGTCTTCAGAAGTGTACGCTGGTTGTTGAATAACATTTTGTAATTCTTCCATACTAGCATTTGGTAATAAATCAGATATCTGACTATCAGATTTATGTTTTTCTGCTTTTATAGATGCTTTTTCTATCCTTGCCATTGATTTTGATACATTTTTTGACTGTAATGTTTTATTTCTTTTAGCCGTGGGAATATCACAATTAGCATTACCGTGCATATTATATTCCAGGTTCATCATAGCATCTAACTCTGATTTGACTTCGTTGTCGGGTGATTGAAAAAATTTAGATACCATCTTTCGTAAAATATTTTTTTGTAAGTCCTTCTTCTTTGTCGGCGATTTTGGAGAAACACTTGACTTTGTCAATTCTATGTGAAATTTCTCTCCTAAGTATTCGCCACCTTTGTTGTAAGCAACGGTCGCTTCGTCCTTAGTAGCATAAATAACAATAATCATCTGTTTTTTAGGGCGAATTGTAATTTTTAAAAGATTTCCGAATTGTGTAAAGTATTCCTTTGCTGTTGCCTTTGCGAGTAACGATTGAGGTACACTTGTACATGTTATTGAATTCTCTGAACTACCCTTAGCAGCTTGCAATCGTGAATTTTTCTTTAATTGTTCGAACACGGTAGTATCTTTAAGAGCTTGGTAAAATACATTAACAGCTGGCTTGCAAGGATTTCTTGATATTTTTGGTTTATGTTGTTTTTCGTACATACACAAACTTAAATCGGACTCATCTTGGTTAATAGGCTGCGGTATCGCAGTTGGCATAGCGAAGGTAAATACGTTTTTCTTGTCAAGAGGTGCATTTGCTGTATGTTCGAAATCAAACTCGGAATTGATAGGTTTAGGTGAATTGACAATGCTTGGCGCAGAAAATATATAGTCTTTCGAAGTTACATGTTCCGAGGAAATGGTACTTGCTTCGATACTTTCTTGATAGTCCATTTTTCGTTCTTCTTTTTCGTAGTTTAATTCAATTGAATGTCAAAGACGTCATTTTACACTGTGTTTTCTTGCTGCTAACACCTATGTAGCTTTACCTTATTTTTTTTAAATGTAGTTGGGTTAAGTCGCAGTCGCTCTTGTTACACTACCAACAGGCAATCAAAGTAGTTTAAGGACGAATGAGGAAATGCAATCGAAAAGTTCAATTTTTGAATTTAAAGATAAATTCTTAATTAAAAACATAATACAATTTTTTATAAAAGTAATACAAGCATGTATCGATAAAATGAATATTTATTTATAATTAAATTTCAACAGGAATAGTAACAATTTATGAGGGACGTAGGGACTTTTCATTTAGCGGAGTGCGCTATTTTGCAATTAATAGATAATCGTTGTTAGTCCACACCAAATAAAGGCAGTGAAAATCATTACGATGTAATTTTCCTGTAAATACGTATAACGCTAACTGTATCTTAGCCTGGAGGTTTTAAAGCAATATTTGTGAATGTTCTACGATGTTCCTTGTTTTAGACTTACAAATCTTTCGTTCACATCAAGCTAATATTTCGAGTGCGACCAACATGGCAGTTTATTCAAAAACTACTTTCCGCCCTTATGGACGATAAAGATGTTGGTACATATTAAAAAAGAAGCATTTGCCAAATACATTGTACACACTGTGACGTCTGAATAATAAGTTAAAACTTCCAATAATGTTTATAAAGTAAGAAACATTTGAATGTATGATATACATTACTGGGAAGGATTTTTCAACGAACCATCATCAATATTCGATCGATCAAGTTTGAATCTTGTAACGGTCATCTAGGTAAGGTATGAATAATTGTTCGCATAGTACAATCGTATTATCGTTCGCGGTGTTTTAAGTATGAATTTCTACTTATTCAGCATCCAACTAATGCAATTATAATTCTGTGTAGGTAGATGGATCCAGTGTACACTACTGCAGCCTCTCTAACCTTCTAAATGTTTATATTTATGATATCTGATTCTATTAATTAAATTTTATCGTTTGTTATATCGGTTATATCGATGACAAGCTGGCTAATTTGATACTCGCAGTATCAGATAATATATAAGTACGAATCAACAATGGAGGTTACAAATGATTCATTAGTATGTGCATCAGAATTTATAAAAGGTAAGATATTTTCCAAATGGCATAAATTAACCCTTTATCGCTGAACTTAATATTTTGAATTGTTACTTGAACATCGTGAAAGTAAGAGTTCTGCTTTGTTTATACCACAGATCGATTATATTTTGTAACATTGAGGACTGTTATAAAGCCAAAGAACACCCAAAACACCCATTACTTCAGTATTGATGATGAATTAATCTATGAAAATTTCTATGTTGATTTTGGCCCGTTGAATCTTGCTATGTTATATCACTATTGTCAGAAAGTTAATAAAAAGCTAAAAGCAGTAACATTGAGAAAGAAAAAAATTGTACATTACACAACCGTGGATCCAACAAAGAGAGTTAACGCGGCTTTCCTTATAGGAAGTTATGCTGTAAGATATCGGTGCATTAGTTTATTATTATGCGCATAAACATATAAATATGTGTTCAGGAAAATAAGATTAAACCATGCATGTGTTTTCTAGATATTGTACTGTAAACGCACAGCAGAAGAAGCATACAGTTGCTTGACTAGCAGTTCTAACGGTCCACCATTTATAATGTTTCGCGATGCTTCTATTCGTACACCATGGTACGAAATATCTTTGAGTGAATGCCTTAGTGCCATATACAAATGCAACAAGCTTGGATTTTTTAATTTTCAAGATTTTTGTGTTAAAGAGTATGAATTTTTTGAAAGAGTTGAAAATGGAGATTTAAATTGGATTATACCTGGTAAATTTATAGCATTCTGTGGCCCTTATGCGAAATTTAAAATAGAGAATGGTAAGACAAATTTTAGGATAAATTATGATCAATACTTATTTTTTACCCATTTTGCAGCATCATTATTTGTTTCTTGTCTCTCTTACAGGATACCCTCTCCATTCACCAGAATCATATTTTACTTACTTCCGCTACAACAATGTAACAACGATTATACGTCTGAATCAAAAAATTTATGATGCTTCTATTTTTACGGACGCAGGATTCGATCATAAAGATCTTTTTTTTATCGATGGTTCAACACCAACAGACTCAATTATGGGAGAATTTCTTAAGATAACAGAGAATGCAAGTGGTGCAGTTGCAGTACACTGCAAAGCGGGACTTGGTAGAACAGGCTTGCTCATAGGCTGCTACATTATGAAACATTATCATTTAACAGCCCACGAAGCAATTGCTTGGATAAGGATGTGCAGGCCAGGTTCGGTAGTCGGACATCAGCAGGAATGGTTGGAAAAGTACATATCGTTATGAAAATATTAACGGCTGTGGCTTATAGTGAAAAAACGATACTAGGTATTTTATACTGAAATATTGTAAATTTTATGTTTTAGAAAGGAAGCATATCTTCATTCTTTACTAAAAGAACCACTACACCACCAAAATGGAAATCCAGTGCACGAATATGGCATATATTCTATAATTGGAAGACCTGAGGCATCGTTCATGTCCAATTTAAAAAATGCTGATACGATACAGTATAATGTTTCTGGAATAATGTACCGTGTAGATGGAATTACATTAAATGATCATTCACCTACAGCAGGTACTAGTACGACTAAACGTACAACTTTAACTCAAGGTGATAAATTGAATCAAATCAAGGCTAAAAGAAAACGTCTACCAACAAATCATGCTTCTTTTAACACCACCACTGGATCATCAACAGCAGTGCAGTAAATATACCATTAAAACAGTTCGATTTACTACAATAGATAATACAATCGTATAAGCAGTGACTATACATTCTGTTTCTATTCCTTATTTAAGGCCATTTTTACAAACAAAAAGTTCGAAAACCACAGTCAATATGTTGGAGAATAAAGAGAAAGACTCTACGAAAAAAGTTTTGCCTAGGTCGACTGCAGCATCTATTGCCAAAAGGTTGGTTTACTGAGCTCCTTTCATTCTAAGACTTGTCACAGTTCTAATTCTGCTACGTAATAATTCTGTTCCCCATTCTTATGCTTTCCTCTTCCATTTTCTCACAAAACACTTACTACCTAGCGTGACCACGTGTTTATTTGCATTAAATGGAAGTTACTAACAATTGCAGTAATTTGAAAATAACCATAAAATTTTCGTTTCTGTTAAAAATTGTAGAAATAGCTGGCTGGTTAGCGGTACTTGCGATCCATCACCGTGCCGTGTTACGTCTACTAATCCGACAACACGAGTGCATAATATCAAGAATAAGAACAATAACACGTCCACCAGTTCCTCTGTTACATCAATATCAGTTTCAAAACCAGTGACAAGGGCGAGTATAAGAACATCCTGCATAACAAAAACCCACACTACAAATTCGTCTACGAACAATTCAGTTACGCAACCACAGCGAGGCATGAACATGATCCTCAGGTCTGCAGATCGAGTAAATCGTTATCATTCTGTAAGACAGTAAGTCTCGGTAACTGTTACTCTTAAAAATTTGATGAAGTAACAGTTATTAAGCAACTAGCTCTTCGAAGAAAGTTCATGACATGCACCTTTTACATGAATTTTTCTTTCAACAAATAGCTCCCATTTCTTTCTGTGACTTGCAGTGCGCGTACGACCAAAAGTTATAAAACTGCATTTATCAGATGACTAACCGATATTCTCAGTGGTGCTAGAGACGGCGATCCCGTAATTCGAACATCTTAACAACGCAGAAGACCTCGCCGCTTAAACCCGATCATTTAATAAATACCTTTCATTGGTCTCCAATCTGCAAGTTAAGTTTGTTTTATCACAATTCATGATGATCAGATCAATAATAGGTCTTACCATTTTTTCACGTCATGAGTAGTTATTCACGTTTGCATTTTTAAAGTTGGGTTATAAGTTTCTCTATCTATAACATGCCTTCTAAACAATTCTTCCATATTTCGCGATACGTTGAACGTTTCCAGAAAAATAATATGAATTTAGCTAATTTTCATTGACTCCATTATTATTCCTGCTGGTCAGAGAAAAATAATACATTATGAATAAATGTCTGCAAGGAATTGTCAGTAAGGAAGATTTCTTTTATTATTACTTATTGTTACTCTTTTAAAGGAAACTTATTATTATAAAATAATAATTAGTACTACTGTAAAAATGGGAATCACATACACATGTATGTTGTTAAACATACGTTTAATCGTTCGTATTAATAAGCACTTGTATGCAAAAGCTGATAGATGAAAATATTTCTTTTATCATTTTGAATCATTACTAATGACTCAATTTCATTTTAATGCTTACCGACATATAATTAGTTTTATTAAGCACTATTTTTCGAATAAAAGTAGTGGTAGATGTTTGTGTAGAAACTTAAACCCCAATGTGCATTATTACTTACAATTAAATCTACAATTTGAAGAAGGAAATAAGGACCAAAAGTCGAAGAGTTTGAAAGATAATTATGCACTCGAGAAAAATTATTCCTTGCGTCCCTCGAGATGAAAAACTATTTTTTAAGGAGATGGTTACTACTACCTTTGCTACAACTGAATCGGACAATGGAAAATTCTTCCGTTTAATCATTTTGTATATATTTTGTTTATACATGATTTTATAGTCTTATATAAAATTATAAATTTTATATAATTCTCAGTTTTAAACATTTTGTATAATGTACAACATAATTTGACAACTTTTATTAATTTTCCTTTATATCTCTCCCTGTGCAAACATTATAAGTTCGAGGAAGGAAATAAATCCATTGTCTTATTTTTATTATATAAGAAATAATACTGTAACTAAGCCATCTATGTATAATGTTGAAAATCTTTCAGAATACAGTTCCAATGTTCAGTAAGAATTTGGTTTTGATAAAATGAGGAATGATTGTTACGGTTTTTAATTTCACGAAGAAAAACTTTTGGACGTATTTCCTACTTCTTCGATCTACAGATTCAATTATGTGATTAATATACTTTATCTATCTCCTTACAAAATATGATATCTGTGCACGAGTATAACTTTTATCGCTTCTGCTGGGTTATTACAAAAACAGATTTTATAACGCAGGACAACAATGTAACAAAATTTTATTACATGTATTTATCACATTTTACACACAGCACTCACGCATATATATTGTATTCCACTGAAAAATTCGGTCCGCCATGTACTAAAAGAGAATTTATACATTGCGTTTGTATATACATATAGTGTAGTTGACATAATTGTGGTGCAATGTATGACAATTTTAACTGTGTCTTCAGATTATTTTATTAATTAATACATATGTAGAAGATGTTACATTTCCATGACAAATCGTATTTACTATTTTAAAATGTCTTTCAATGCAAAACATATCAACAAAAATAAGTAATGAAATAAATTTAATGACATTTAATGATCTTTTAAATACATATTAGGTTTCAAAATGTTATAGCATACTGAAAAAAAAGCAATCACAAAAACATATTAATCATTTTCATAATACATTCACACAACATAGACATAGTTGAAAATCTATGTATATTTACACATTGTTCCGAAAAATCCGAGGATACAGTTAAAAGTACAAGTTTTCACTTTGCAGCCTTGTGTACAGTGTAAAAGAAATGCAAATTTAATATTTAGAATGCTGTTAAGTATAAATATAAAGATAAGATGATAAGCACTTACCGCTTTAAGTATTTACATATTTATACGCTCCTTTTTCTTACGGCTGTCTTATGTTTTTAATTGTAACAATTTTTATGAAAAAAGTATTCAGCCTAATCTATATTTTCTAGGTACTCTTTCACTTTAATTGTAGCTCCTATTTAAGTGATAGTGTTAAAAATTGTTCGTGCACTTAAAATACATTTTGATACATACTGTTATTATAAAACTCGAAGGAAAAAAGCATTAAAATGTTTATAAAAAGTGTTTTTTTCCTTTGACGACTGTAATGGAATTTGTAAATTTTATAATACGATTGATAATCTTTCGAAGAATCTGTCGAATATACATATACTCATATCGGTACGCACGATTATGCATAATATAAATTATGTAAAATTATTGTTTGCTTATTCTTATTTGTGGAATATATAATACGGTATCAACATGTCAGCACTAGAGTGTGGTGTGTGGAATAAATGAAAAATTTAACTAATGTAGATTTATCTCAGAAGAACACAATTCTATATATGTATGTATAACATGGAATATGTATAAATACATATTATGTATATGTGTGTATACAATACATAAGAGCAGATAAAATATTTTAATAAAATAACACATTTCATGAAGGAGCGTCACTTATATACAATATAATGATACAAATATTTTAATAATATAAGTACCACATATTGAATGTTAGATTTGAAAAATTATGGCTAGTGAGGAGGTAATCGCTTTTCAGTTAAAAATGAGTTAATTACTAACAATTAATAAATTTAATCACTTTAAACACGTTTATGTTGAATTAAAACTTATGAATACTATTGTGTATTATATTTCTCTGCATAATTTGTAATTACAAGGTAAACTGGCATATGACTAAACTTGTGCGTGTCACGGATAGCTGTTATTACAAAAATAAGGCAAGACATATTCTTATAAAAGTACATTAGATACAATTTATAAAGTATAGTGTGTTATTAACTCGTGTGATTAAACAGGAAACAGCCGTGCATATGTTTTAATTGCAATTGTATGTGTTCAATTTATGCCTTAAATATGCAATGAAGTCGTAGAAAACTGTTTTCACATATTTTATAAAGCAGTATACAAGCAATTATTTCTAAAAATGTATTGCGGACTTTTGAAATATCATTCGGTGTATAAGGTAGTTTATTTTGTAGTATTACAAATACCGCGTTATTTATTATACAACGAGCAATAAAAGTCAAGGTGCAATACCCTTTGATGGAAAAAATACTTTTATTCGCAGTTATGATTATGTTTATGGTTCAGTCCAGACACGCGTGGCGATTGGAAATGCCGATGATGTATTACTTAACAACTTTAGTATATACATCTTATAAAGATATATCGAACTAATTGTTTAATATGCTTTATGTATACTTACGAGCAAACACAATTTATATATTATGTTATACGTTTAGTAAAGACTATGTATTTTACATATTTCGTGAATTCAACAGTTATACCCTTTGCTCCATTAATTATTTCATAATTTCTATATTCCAATATTGTTAATCTTATATTTTGTACAAGAACACATTAAATGCTTTTTTTTGGGAGGTATATTTTGTATTAAATCTTACCGAAAAAAAAGGAAAAAGAAAAATAACAATTTATTTTAATACGTTATATGTATATGTATTTCGTTTGAAAAGTTAACACGACGCAAATGTTACGTGTAAATTGTTCTAAAAAACTGAATACAAATTAAATATTTCGATTATACGTATAACATTATTTAATTAGAAAATATATGCAATATGTGGCAAATACTACCCAGTGGCTAGCAAATCCAAGTTGAGACCATTTCTCAATGGTGTGGATGTAACTGTATCCGGTTTCTTGTAACTCAGATGTATCAAACATAAGACCCAAATAAGCTAAATGAAATATTGATAGTCCGGAAAACATCATGTTTGTTAAAAACACCCACCAAGAATTAGAAGTATTATATGTGTGTGCACATTTATTCCTGGTACACTTTTTTGATGCAATACATGCATCAAAAATATTTGCCAGCATTAATCTAAGTTGAAACTCTACATAGGTATAAAATCCGAGACTAATCAAAACTGCAGCCAGTTGAAAATTTAGTCCATGCAAAAGGGCACTGACTAAATATGTTATTGTTACTGCTCCAAACTTTCCTAAATACTTGATACTGGGACGGAATATATCTGAAAATTCACATAAAAGATAGTTAGCATAATTATTATATTTGGAATTTAATATCGACAGAACATCAACGAATAGCGCATACATGTTTTTAACCAGAAGTGCATTGGCATATTCCAACAAACAACAATGTGTACAAGTGAGCGTGGAAATTCTATTTCTAATGGTCTTACTATTGTACTTGATCCAAAGGGAAATCCCCCTAGCAGTAATAAGGTCGACCCAATGTACGAGACAAAGTAGTGTGACATTCTAAATGATAATGCATCCCTGTAAGCTAATAGCCACCTAAAAGTAATTGAAAGAAATTAACATTTGGGAGAGCATAGAAGATGATATATTGTTGTATAGTAACATTTGCTGACTTCCAAGAGTTATCCATAATTATCCATGGTGTCCAACAATTTGATACAGTCAAAAAGAGGAAGGACAAAAATGTATACTGAATAGCATACAAAATCCAGCATTTATCCTATAATTGAAAAGCACTTGTGTCAGCGATAAATTTATATAGTGCATTGTATTAGTAACAATGCTCTTTACCTTGTTATTTATGTAACGTATTGATAAATAATCTTTAAGTGACATCCACGGTCCAAATAAACATGTGGCACCGCAGAATGTATATCCCATATATGTATAAACAGTGGGTAAGTCGTTCCTATTAGTTTTCTCTATAGCCGTACTAATTGTTTTCATTGCCATGGTCATTACTACACTTCGTACTTTATGCCAAACTACAGGTGGCATGGTGAATTCGCTGAAAATTACAACTATAGCAGAGATAAATCGCTGGGTTTTTTTTATTAGAAATGATTTAGACATATATACAACTTACCAATATGCGATAATTAAAAGAGACGGTAAAAATTCTCCTATTCCTTTGCAATACTTTTTTGGTACGTGTAAAGTTATATATGAAATGATGCATAGCGTCAACAATGTGTATAAACATTCTGGCACGTAATGATGGATATTATATATACCAATCGAGAATGATAATATATGAAAAATTTTCTGAGACACGTATCCTGCAATATTAATTTAGCATTTTTTGTTTAAGCTTAAATATTATGCTTGCATATGTATTTAGAAAAAAAACCTTACGCGAATGAGCACATAATCTAAATGTAATCGCCGAAACAAATAGTGGTAATATATATGTTACTATATCATAAACAGTAGGTCGGAGACAATAATGATATAGTTCGAACAATGTTTCTCTTTCTGCATCTTCGTATTCGTACTCATATTCCGCATCTTGTAGATATTCGTGTCCTGCAATATCACTTTCATCGTCGTAAAACACCGGTGCCTCTACATCATCCATCACAGTAGAAATTAAATTACCGGTGTTTCACCGCCATAACAGTGTAACGTTATTTACGATATGCCAACATGCTCGGGTTGTTTCTGCCGTGAAAAGAAAATGATCTTTTTCTTTTCATATCTTTTTGGAAATGGTTCAATTGCCGACAAAATAAAATTTTACTTTACACGTTACTAGAAATTGTACAATTTATTACAGTACTTTATACATGCACTAACCCAAACCTAAACAATAACCTCGAGTTATAGTTAATCACACTTTGCTTTACTTCACAATTATTATCCACGTATTTATTTGTGTATTTTGTACATATATTAAAAATTATTCTTATTCATAGGATAGTATGTACTAGTACATATTATCACACAGTTGTGGTAATGGAATATGTAACAATGTTATATTTATAATATGTGTTTTATTTACATCATATGCATCTGTGCATAAACTTGACATTACAATTGGTAATAAAAATTGAAATATTTAACGCTAAGAATGAGAAAAGTCAATTATGTACATGGTAAAATGAAGAAAAGTAACTTAGTTCTTTTTAATTTACACATTTTATACACTGTTTTACCATCTTTTTTGGCTGTTTCTTTTAAAGAAATAACACTTGGTTTATTGTAATAAAGTTGCCAGAAACTTTAAAGTTTTGTTATAGGTACAATATTAGGTTCGGGTAATAATCCTAAAGTTTGTAAGCAAATCTGTGCTGCTTCTGCTTTAGCCTGCTTTTTGTTGGGACTTGCCACACTTGGTTTGTACTCTATTCCATTTACCTTAACCTGAAGCACAATGCAAAAACGTAAATGTTGCATACTATTTGAAAACACAAAAAGGTACAAAAGCCAGTAGAGTTACATACTTTAAAAAGGAAATTTTTTCTGTGATCTGGCCCACATTCGAAACACAGTTCATAAACTGGCGCGCCAAGTTTCCGTTTTGAACAATATTCACCCAACAACGACACTGGATGCTTCCCTGCAATATTCGAATTTTAGGTCTCTTGAATTTACAATACATTGCTGAATTGAATAAATTTTCCTATTAATTATGGGAGGTACCTTCTAAAGTTTTGATTGCTGGTACCAGTGGTTTTGTAGCCTTTCCAATTTTTTGTCCAATATCTTGTTCAGAAACTAGGCCTCTTTTATCCAATTTGACCTCAAGCTGCAGGGGCTCAAGTGTGCCTTCTTTATTTTTTCCCAAACCCTCCCCTGGACGCCAACCCATCTTCTGCAGTAAAGCCATACCCATCCCACCCGAAACAGGTTGTGCCGATACTAATTGGTCCTAAATAGTTTGTTAGATTAAGACAGAATACATTTCGTAATATTCATGAAATTAAAAGAAAAAAAAATGGGAGCAATACATGATAAAAAGTAGTAAAGTAATTTAGTTATTTTTTTATGTCCAATATAAATAGACTGTATAAGAGTTTCTAATACTTTTGAAGTAAAAATACTTACCAATGAAATCATAAATTCGACATCACGCAGCTGATGTTGTTTCTTCTCTGATGTAGCTACGTGCCTGTAACAAACCCTCAGGTGGATTCAGACTAATGCTAAATATCCCAGCTTTATATGCAAAAAAATATAGTGACTCCTGATGAAATCCTATGGTAGGAAGCTGATGATAATTAGCAATAATCTCACAAGAGCCCATTACAATACTGAAATTTATACATATCTTTTATTGATATGCTCTAAATATATGTAATGCATAGAAACGTAACTATGAATGCGAGATGGGCAAAATATATATTACTCCCATAGAAACTAGTTGCTTACTCCAGTATAAGGCACAGTTATGTATATTTTTATCATACAACACAGAACTGTTTAAAATAATGGCGCTCCTGTGTCCATGCAGACACAGAATCTACTTCCATATAGGAAATAGTCTGTGCCTACATCACAGTTCCTATCAGATCTGCTATACGAGGAATAGCTTGATCGTGATGGACACTGTACCTGAAAACTTGTTACAGGCAATATCAGTATCAGGCAATGTATTGTTAAAGAATGTGAAATTACAATGCATATACTACACGCGGGGATACATGCGTCAATATATGCATTGGTGTTTCACATTCACAGTTTTATAATTGCCAATTAGCTAACAAATATTATACTTCTATCAAATATTGTTATCGTAATTGCTTAAAAAAATTTGAATGGTCAAATAAGCGTAGAACAAAGATATAGCTATTTTTCAAGTAATACTGTTACCTTACGGGCCCACGCTTGATAACCTGAGGTAAGCTCTGCCGGTGAAAGCACCTTGGCTCCCGTACTGCCAGTAAATTGGCCTGGCATCTGTTTACTTTCAGCCCAAGATTTCATCTGACGCGTACATAGTATGTAAATTAGAGATACACAACGTTTCTACAGCATTAAATTCTTAATTATACATAAAAATACCTCATTCTGTGCTCTGTACATTTCATTCTGAGCACACAGATCATTTGGATTCTCCCTTAATTTTCTCATTGCTGCTAATCTTTGAGACACTATTGAACCGATATCAATTGCCTGTAATAAACACGCATATCAAGCACTTAAATTATGTTATATTCATCGAAATACTGAAATCAGTTCTCATCCTTCTGTACCTCTGTTCCCATCGGCTGGCAAAAAATTGTTTGTTGTACTGGATATATAGAAGTAGGAGGAGACGGAATAGCAGGGGGCTCAGTTGGGACAGAAGCCGGAATAATTTGTTTCTTCGGTTCAACTTTTTTGGGGGCAACTGGTGTCCATTCACTCTCTGAGATAAATGAGGTGGCGTGAATAATTAAACGAATAATAAATAAATAAATATTCCAGAGAAGATAATTTAAATCTTACCGCTTTTTCTGTGATGTTGCCCACTCGATACAGGAAACTGTAAACGTAATTGATTCGATGATTCAACCGTTTTCTCTTGAAATGTTTTAGTTGGTAGTTGTTTCGCATCCTAAAATACAACAATGTATTCAAATTAATACAATACTATTATCAATGTTGTATTAATTTCATTACACCTACTCTGATATTCATAATGATCGAATTAGGTCGTCCTTTGAGTAAAAAAGGGTGATGGAAAGCTTTCTCGGATCCACTTCCGTCCTCTTCCGATGAAATACTCGAAAGCTCTCCTAGTGCTTCAGATTTTGACAAGGATTTGCAAAAGTCTAAAAAAAGTGTTTTGTCACTTAACAAAAAAAATTAAAAATGTTTTTAATTAAATTTTGTAATCACAATAAGAATAAACCTGTGAGCTCATCTACTGTTTTTCCACCAGCCTGTATAGCAGCAATAGCTTTATCTTGTTGCACCAATGGCAACGTCCCTTGCTTAATCATGTTTATTGCATTCCTCCTTGCTATTTCCAACAATTTCTTTTTATCGATTTCAATCCATTCCCTTTATAAAGCATTACCATTTAATGTATATTAATTAAGAACATATACAACTTCAATTACGAACTATAAAATATCTATAGACATTTCGATAGAAAAATGATACTAACTTCCGTTCTCTGCTTCTACTCCGTCCTCGTGCATATTTATCTCTACTTCTATCATCGCTACGACTTCTGTATCTTCGTCGTTCTCTACATTTTACAATATCTCGCCTATCGCTGCTTTGACTTTTGTCGTGTCTATCTCTACTTTTATCCCTTCGTTTATCTCTTCCGCTGCTTCTACTTCTATGCAAATTCGAACTTGACCGGGGCTCAGACCGCTTCTTTTCCTGCAATTCACAATTATGTCTGTGCTTACCATCCATATACAACTTTGACTTTTCCATTTCATTTAATCTTTTATCTACCTCTCCTAGCCGTTTCTTCTCCTTTTCCCTTAAAATTAATCTTAAGTCGTTTTTCGCGGTAGCTTCTTCCTTCGACGAACCATTTTCTGTCTTTTCTGTACAGGGACTTAAAGTTGACGATCTAAAGGAAGTACATTGTATTGGACTGGGACTTAGCGTTGGAGTTCTATTGTCTGTACTACTATCTGACAATTCACCGTCTTCCATTCGTGCTGCCTTTTCCTTTTCTTTATTTTCTATTTCCTTTACTGTATCGTTATAAACTACACTGTTTTTAAGATCTTTAATTAATATTTTCCCTTGAACAGCTTGTTTTGGTCTTTCTATATATAAAGAAAGAACATTATAGACAAAATGTACTCAATTTTATAAACATAGCAGTTAATTGTTTGTTTAAAGCAACACCTAATAAGTATTACTTAAGCAGCAATTGTTTTTTGAAAATAAGATTCAGATGTACAATACAAACCAAGAATCATAGGTATTAATTGTTCTTCGCATTCATCTTGAACTTTCCTCGATATAGGCGGCAACTGCGGGCTATCTGGTTCTTTTGAAAACGTACTTTCTATTTCCAAATTACTTTTAGTTAGCAACTTCTCAAAGTTCTGTGATTTATGTATATTCTTCTTTTCCATTCCATTATCCCTGTTATGATTTTTCTTTCTTATATTATTACATGTATCATTGGCTTTCAACACTTTAGTTTTGGGCTCGTCAGATTCAGAGGACCTATTTGAATCAATTTCATGTTTTCGTTTTGATTTTTTTTTATGTTTTTTCTTCTTTTTCACATCTACGTGTCCCACGAAAAAAAAATAAATACAGTTAATTGCACATGATACACAATCTACATATCTTTATTTCTATTATTAGTAATAGCTTACTGGTAGTTTCAACATCGCTGTTACTCTCAGAAGAATTTCGTTTGGTCCTTTTTTTATGCTTTTTTTCCTTATGTTTATGTTTTTTCTTAGCCTTTTTTTTCTTGATCTGCGACTTATTAAGTTTTTCGACTTTAACATTAGCATTTGGGACTTGTTGGTCAGCATTTTCTGAAGAAGCTATTTCTTCTTCGGTATCAAATGTGCTGAACAATTCTGTCAATATTTCATTTGAAGATTTTTCTGGTAGTCCAGGCTCCGGCTTAATTTTTATTCTATCAACACCGACAGTTGTAATTAGATTTGCGATATCAAATAAGTCCCCCATTATGCGATTTAATTTATTTAGATAAATTATGGAAAAACAAATATCACGATCAACCTCCTATCAATTCAAAGTATCAATACCACCTATGTACATACTATGTACATCTTATCCTGTAATATCACAGACGAGACATAGTATAGAACTAAAAATGCACGTGGCGCCATCTCGCGTTTGCGGCCTTTCGAGCAGTTTACCACGCCGGCAAAAACAAACTCCTGGATTACATGGTTAATTTAAACAATTGTTTTTTTTCTCAGCTTACAGTGGGTATTTTGTACCGGGACAGATCTTACATTAAAGCAGTGAACCTTAGCTTTAGTTTGCAATAGGTTTCAAATATATGGCATTTTTCGTTTAAAAGTTATTAACAATTAAAAAATCTGCAAAAATACACTCCTGGCCATCGCACTTATCTCGGCTTCTGGGGATTGTTTTTTAATCTAAGAGGTCTCAAATGAAAGGGAAGAGAATAAGCTACACGATGAAACACATCCCGTTGCTGTACCTATATCCAGTTGGCCAGAAGAACAATTTTAATTGTTCAATTGTTTTTAGAAAATGTTCAAGTTAACAATGTAATCCAGAAATTTGGTTCAGTAGACCGCACGACAGCGTTGAATCTTCTTCTTTCGAATGAGCCCTCACCGAGCTCAAAATATTCTCATATAAGGATATGACGCGAATCCTTTTAACCCATGTTTGGGACCACATTGTGTCGGTATACAGCTCGCTGCATTACCGTTGGAGAGGCGGCGACATCTTGTGGGAACCGGGTTTACGAGCCAATGTTTAAATGACCCCAGAATTCAGTGCGCACTCGAATATATGAAGGGGAGGCACGATCGTCCCGCTACCGGAAATTAATCTTAAAAACAAAACGATTTCAGATTCAATGCATTTACGGCAAGGTCTATTACATCTTTTGGTAGTCGATTTACTCAAGAATACTTAAAATCTTCCAATCGCAAGGTGGAGACGTAATTCGATATGGATCATTCGTTTCAGATTTCCCAGTCCAACGGTCAAAGTCCACCATTTTGTCGATGTTCGAAACATCGACTGCAGGCGAAATTAATATATCCAGTGGATATCAATGTGGATATTATCCCCATTTATTGCGAAGCTTATCCGAAATTTTCCAAACGAAACAGTGTTCCATTGAAAAGGTCGAGAAATCGGGGATATCAAGAAGGAAAACCACGAGCAGGTTCACTCTTTATTTTTTTATAACATTACAGCAACAATGGCAGTTTAAACATTAATATCTGTCGTAATAAAAGTTAAAAAAGGAAGGGAACGTATGTCGTCGCCAGGGCTGAACAACTTCGGGAATGAAAAATGCTCCTCCCTTTCTCACGGAATTTATCTGTAAGTCCCTTCAGGTGGCACAAGGACCCTTATTAGTTGCGATGCCTCTGTCCAGGCAACATTTTATCGAGGATTGACCCTGTAACATACATAAGGGCCGAGTCTCTAAGAGGACTATGGGCCCGGAGAAAGGGCGTGGAACTCGCAATCGAGAGGAACAGGTTTCTATTCGCATAGGCTTCTCTTACTTACCGGCCGTCGACTCCGGCGTGGTCGATGCTCCGGCGATCTGGTTCAACGACTTTCTTTCCCGAAGTAACAAAGTAGTCGACGACCATTTCTTTGATCCTACATCCAGCCAACGAGAGCGCGCGGGTGCACGCAGATTACATCACATTCCTGTAATCGCTCGGGAGGCTAGCTTTTTTTTTGTTTCTTTTTTTCGCCTGAAGAAACGCCACGCGGTGCATAAAAGAAGAGTCGAAATGTTGGGCATTAGGGAAACCGAGCAACGGCGTAGAAGCCAACCATGCCCCTTATTTCTCTACCACGTTTCAGATAGGTTTTTCCTGCTCCGTTTTTTGCTTTTCTATCGAGAGGTCGTGCGTCCGCGTAAATATTGCGTATTATAACGCACACAAAAAGAGCCTGCGACAATTCTTCTCCGTTTTATGTTGAACAATTTTTTGCCCCTCTCCGACTCGCCACCGGGAAAAATTATTTTCCTCGTTCCCGACGTTACGCAACACGGACGTGCACAAAATGGACTCCGAAATGCATCTCCCCCGTCCACAACGTGCTATTCTTATCTCCCTATCCACCACACTTTCGCACAGTACGTTAACGGCATCTGCAAAGGACTCTCCGCCACTTAGTCGGGCGTGTACTATTTTCGGCCGTATGCCCGCTGCAGAGATATACATATACGTACATATGTGCACGCGTAACGGCGGTCGAGAAAGAAGGGAAAAAGAATGGAGGAGAAATAATGACTGGATCGCATCTGATGTGCACATTAGGCATGGCGAAGAAAAGGGCAGCCGATACTACAGGTGCCTCGCACAGGAAACACGCTGCCATTGTCAGGTCCCAAGGACATGTAGCTACCTATATAAAAAAGAAGAAGAAGAAAAAGAAAAAAGAGAACTCCTCTATCCCATTTGGACGGGCTTAAAAAAGGGCGCAGGGGAATGAAAAAAAGATGACCTTGGAGGGTAGGGTTGTCCAAGAAGTGGAGGGAAGAGCGCGCGCATAGATGCGTAAATTATGCGCCACTTTCTAAACGAGCTAGGAACTACAGTATTTCTATCTCCCTTTTTGTCTTTCCTTCTCTCTCTCTCTCTTTCGTTCCCCCTTCGATTCTGAAAAGGTGCTTGACCAGCTGATTTACCGTTGATAAGCCCGCAGGAACACGGTCGAGCTTGGGGAACAGCAGAAAGCCATTTACACGATTTTTCGGCACAAAGTATGATTGTCGCTCGAGTATTGTTAAATAACAATTAACTGTATAGAACTGGAATTTTCTATCTGCTTATTATATGATTTGTCATTCTTGTTAGAAAAGTAGGGATTTAATAGTTTCGCCCGTCCACGGAACGGTTTGGTAACAGTGCAACGACCTCGTGGTGGAATGCAGCAGTAAAATAATAGGCAAATTAAACGGCGCGACTATGACATGTCAGATACACGAGTATGTTAAAAAAATTGTCACGTGGTAAATTTTGATTCGGTAGACGGTTAAAATATTGCTCATGATTCCATTCATATTTGGCAATTTTATCGATCAAATTTAATATTCATTTATTCACAAGCCAGTGACTACGTGAAAATAGTCCGTGATCGATTATTATGGTGAAACGGAAAGGACTGTATAACAAGTGCGTAAAAATGCGCCCGAAGGAAAGGTGACTTCTGAATGCATACATATATTATTTTAGCGTCTGGTTAGTGAAACCGGGCCCCGGGCTCTCACAGTTTTCCCAAAATCGTACGAAAAACAGGAGGGGAGAGTGTGCGTGCACGCGTGTTGCGTGCAGCAGGCCTACGGTGGATGCACTTTTGGAAAATCATGCATATAACGTGGCAACGTCGCATTGCGGGCTCACATTCCACGTGGTCAGGACCGGTTTGCGGGTGTCGACCCACTGACACTCGGGCCCACCATAGATAAACCCGTAGGCCTGCATATTGGCTACACCTTACTTTACGGCCCTTTTTTTATTGCAACTCTTGAAACGTTACGGTCGTTTGATTTATAACGCCCATACGCGACGGGGCAAGCAATAAAACTGGCCGTTCGTTCCGTCGTTTTTTTACAACAATTAAAAGCTTACGCAAAAAAAAAGAAAATAATAAATGTGACGCGCCACAGTTGCGCAAGTCCCAAGTATACAACGGCGTGCATTTTGTATGTACACAGTTGCAATTACATATTTAGCTTCTTCCTTCTGTAAATATAGGTCAGGACTAGCATCAGCCTCCGCAAACAGATCAACCGTCTCTACGGCGAAGTCAAAGATGTGTACAAGGACAATGATTTACCCGTAGGCAAAGCAGCGGTAAACAAACGGCGGAGGGAAGTCAGCAGGGCGGATTCGCTTATAGTTTCCAGCAGGTAAATAATACGCAAGAGGGGTCAGATTTTTTACATTAACACCTTGTATATAGGTGCACGTGAAAAGAGCTAGACGCGCATTGCAGGGCCATTGACCGCGGAGGGGTCCACCCGATCGATGATCGACGGCTACCTGCTGATACATTGTTGCCCATACAATAGCGAAAGTATTGTCAGTCTGGTGGGAACCCCTCGGGCGTCAAGTGCAATTATTCCGTGTAACCGAGTGCACTTTTGTTCCTACCGTTCAAGATCTGCCTTTCTGTACCTTGCGGCGAAGGCCATTCATTGCATCCACTGGGTGTAACGCCCCTGTTTACCTGTACCATCGTAAACTAATCGCGTAATTCTATGCCCCGCGTCCCTTAACTTCAAAGACTTGAATAATACTCTTACGTCGACAATAGAGAAAATGACTTTTATCGTTCGATCGGGGAGGATTGACTTCACGAAAATTTGATCACATGCTTTTTTCTTCTGTTTTTTTCTCCTTTTTGCCACAGCGCGATCATTAATTCAGTTGGATGCAAGCGAGATATCCTCGGCTCGACAAAAAAGATTTTGCATATCGCGCAATAAAATATAAACGCAACAACAATAACGATTGTTGCATTCAATTCAGCATGCGTGTCCGAAACATCTTTGACAAGTCCAAATTTATTCCTGTCAATTAATTCCGGGCTCAGCTTAATCCGGAGCCCGATCTTCGGCTTGAAATACCAATTTTTGGTATCTCGAATTTGGACAGGTGAAAAACGCTGGGAACAAGTTTTACGAATCGGGGGTTCCTTTCTTTCACTCTGACCATCGAAGCGAAAATTCGGGACGGTTTTCCAGGGAAGTCAGAAGGATGAGAAGCACATGTGAAGAGAAACAGGTTCCACAGAGGGGGGAGGGGGGGATTGAAAGCCGCTTGCATCCACCTTTTCAGCCTAGAAAGGTCTAGGCCTAGGCCCATCTAAAAGTCTTCCCCTCTGCCCCTCGGGCCCCATAGAAAGCTTACACCTACGTGGTTTTCCTTTTGGCATTTTAAATAAGACCTAGTCGTACAGTAAAACCGACGGCACGATATTTTTTTGCAATTAATAATTATTAAACTGTCCTGCATGGAAATGAAGTTTGATTTTCTTTTTTTTTATGTACACAATATATACGAATAATTATTACGATGGGCACGGTACAATCCGATACAGAATTTCAGAAGCAAAATACGCGAGAATACGGAATCGAAGCTTCCGTGTTATCTGTAAAAGCGATAAGCAGGCAGTCGGTATCCCTCTATCATCGCTTTGCTCACGATAGATAATATGCAACGTTGCTATAGTTATCACTCTTACATTACTCTCCCAGGCCCGGCTGTTTTTTCTTTTTTTTTTGCTTCCACTAGCTTCTTGGAACACGTACGCCAGCCCCTGGATGCTTTTCGCTCGTCCTGCGTTTTTTCCAACGAAAATCCGGTCGTCCTAAGACAAGAGGGAGCAGCCTGCTGCTAAATCTGGAGGCTGGGGTGGACGGATCATTAAGTGGAACTGCAACAGCACAGGGCAAACACATGCAACTTGAACTGGTAGGAAATTTGGGAAAACATATGCTGCAGACACATTTTCGGGATATTCGATTCTTCACTCGCACAAGGAAATTTCTACAGTCGAAACGTAGCATCATTAAGTTTACGGGAAATTTCATTTGCAGCATTTTTCAGGCCGTTCGAAGGGCGCAGAAAAACCGAGCATTTCTAAATCGGCACGGGTGAAAAAGTCCACGTGGTCGAAAGCGTAGAACTCCTACTGTATACAGTCAGGCGACGAATATGGAATTCTTTCGATGGCGCAACGGTATACGGGGATTCACCTTAGCAGCTTCGCATTCCCCCCTTTCCTTCGTCTTTTTCTCCTTCGTCCATGGGCCTCGGTCCCAAAGGCGCACCAACACGCAACGCCTCACCATAGTTCACATCCACGTGCATGCGTGCTTCCATGCACGCGAAGAGAAACGATTTTCTTTTATCGTTGCCCGTTTTTTTTTTTATCGTTTATCGTCTTCTTCCTCTTTTGCTGTACGAACTGGTCTAGATAAGGCGAGAATCGAGCCGCATATTTTCGTCCCGCCCTCAATGCGCCACTTCGCTAGCCCATAGTAAACAGGAAACGGAGTCCACGTGTGTACGTTTATGGGAAAGAGCCCGGCGGCGGAGCCAGTAGCATTTTTAGCCATGTTTCGTCCCAATCTTACCCATCGTGGTATGAATTTATATTTTCGTTCCTTTGCATTTCATTAGGTTGCCAGAGCTAGATTTTGGTTGTCAATCGAATGATTATTAGCGTGGCACAATTGTTGAATGAACTGCACTGTGGAAAAGAGTCGATATTATTTTTGCCTTTCTGTCGCGGAGCATGAAGGGGGAAATTGTAGGTTGTGGGTTGGCGGTGGAGGGAATAAAACATTGTTTGATCTGCGTGGCTGCACAGTGGACAAGCTAGAAGCATGGGGAAATTTTTTGGAAGATCTTATAACAGGACGCAGGCGCAATCAGCGGTCGCATCAAAGCCAGGGCGTGGTGGCAATTTTCGGGAGCGCATACGGGCACGCAGGTTTCCTCGGTCCTTGTCGCACATGGACAAACCTATCAGTAGCGATGGCTTTGAGACGTCAGCAAGTCTGAACTTTTATTATGCTTCGTAGCTATCGAGCGGTTCGAAATTGCGTTTGAAAAATTATTAACAGAGAGAACGCAATAATAATTTTATGACGGACAACATTTGAAATTGCGAACAGATGATGGATCACGTGTACCTTGGTTACGATAGATACGTTGCTATGAGACTTAAAAAATATAGGCCCCTCTTGCGTTAACGATTTTCTAATCGAGTGTCCAATTTTTTGGCAGCCAAGTTAATATTTCAACGCGGGGGAAAATAGTTTCCACGTTAAATTAGAAAACTCGTAATTTTTCAGAGTTTTAATAGAAGCCCCACCTTTGCTAGGATATAATTTTGCAACGATATAATTGCAACAATGGTTCGCCACGGGAGAGGTGATGAGAAATATTTTTGGAGAAGAATAGAAAATGCTGAGCAATGTTTAAGGCTTTCCATAGAAGCTTGCAAGAAGAAGGAAAACTAATGGCCATCGCTAGGTTTGATACGCTGGCAAAAGACGTGGGAGTATGCACACGGCGCCGCACAGTCATCTCACACACAGGCATGCACGTGCAGCCTTGCACTAGTGCACGTGTGTGCGTCCTACCCCGCAGGATATTGGCCTAGACGATACGTGATTGGCCGATCGTGCAACCAGGGACGACGTTGCCTCCGCAAGTCTCCTTTGCGTGCTATTCAGTGGCGTAACTTCGCTATCTCCGCTCCTCTCATCTTTTCCAACGCGCATTTTCGTAGCTGGCATTTCTTTCACGCGCCATAGTACGTGTACTATTTAAAAAGGTGCGAGTAATCCGATCAAAGATTAACAACGTAATGCTCCTTTATTATTGTTAATTACAACAATAGTATCGCAGCAACAATTAACGCTCGGTATGGCCCGTGAAAATTCGTGGGGGCAGGCTTTCGAAAAATACCGCACACGTCATTCGGAGCGTAGACTTATCAGCGGGCTATAGTTCGCGTGGCGATAATCTGCTCGTTAAGCAAACAGGCTAATCGGCCGTCCATTTGGTCGGTTCGTTAGGCAAAGATATAACGGTTTAATCGGTCATGGAGTTCATTCCGAGTAGTTTATTGCTAAACGTTTTCATTCAACCTCATAGTAATTTAAAAGTCCCATTTGGCCTGAAATAATTTCGCATCCAGAGACCCACCGGTTACGCCACTGCGCGCAACGCACACAGCATCGCGTGGAAAGAGGGGAAAACAGTGACGCACCAATACGCGCGCACCAGGCCACCCCTATGCGAACGTAGGTCCGACGGAGTGCGTCTTCCACGCACGGATCGTCAGTGGTCGCCGAGTTGGCCGTGAGAGAGGGTTTTCGTTAGTGTTTTAACTTTGCTCTGCTGCAAGTGTGCACTCGTATCACGTCCACGTTGTTGCGAACAGAAACAAAGTACACAGTCCTGAATACCGAAAGTGAGTCAAGGTAGATACATCGAAGTATCGAAGGAAGTCAAGAAATATTGAAGATAGTATCATATTCCTTGGTGAATCGTGACATCAATTCGGCGCATCCACGGCAATCGAAAAAGAGGTTGCCAATAAAGAAGGATGCAACAGTCGTGACGAAAGGTTTGTTTTGATCGACGGTTTCGCGCCACGCGTGCCCCCATACGACATGCGTACTGACTAAGGGGTTGGATTCTCGACGGCAACGTTACTCGACCTGCTGTTTGCGAAGGATTTATCGACGAATGCGAGTGCACACACATGCTGAAAAAATTCTACGCCTCTTAGCGAATCCCTCGGCGGCCATTTGAACATCTTCGCCACTCAGCTGCTACGTCCCGTGCAAGGAAGAACGTTTCTACGAGTAAGTTCATACGATATTTTACGTCACAGATGTTTTTACGGTTGCATCAACCCTTCATCTATCTTGTCTAATATTTTGCACGGTGGGATGTTGGTTCTTTACGGTTCATAAATTAATAAAAATCTTAAACGGTAAACGAATGTCTGATCGATATAATTATCAAATAAATGTATGCGCTAAAACGTATATAGCAATTTATGCTGATGGATTTTTTGCCAATTAATTTCAAAGTATTTACTGCGCATTTCTACTTTCTTTGTCGGGGAAGTTTATGTCGGGGAAGTTCTTTTTTAGTTTGTCTATCGCAAGCGAATCATTGGAGTTGGTTTAAATTCCCACTTCCGCATATGCGTTGCACGCACAGTGTATGCCACGCACATGCGCAGTGCTGGCTGGCTTTTACGCGTTTTCTCGGAACTCGGTTTAACGGGGGGGTAGTTTCACATGGTTCACTCATGTGTCAGCGAGTAGCGTAACCTTCCATTAACTTTAATTTGCAATTAACGATCGACCCGCCAGCAAATAATGGAGCAACGATGATTTCCTCGTTTGCAAATTTCAAGTGATATATTTGTATTCGAAACGCAGTACAAAACAGATTTTCACCATCTTTTTCATTATCTTTGCAGGTCTCATTTCAAACATCGAATTAGCAGAAATGGCGAGCACGTCGCAACAGTACTGTCTGCGCTGGAACAACCACCGTTCCAATCTCCTCACGGTGTTCGACGAGCTGCTGCAGAGCGAAGCGTTTACCGACGTGACCTTGGCAGTGGATGGCGGGGCGTCCGCGAAATGCCACAAGATGGTGCTTGCTGCCTGTTCGTCCTACTTCCAGACCCTCTTCATCGACCTCCCGTGCAAGCACCCCATAGTCATCCTGAAGGACGTAAAGTACTCCGAAATCAAAGCCATACTCGATTACATGTACCGTGGCGAGGTAAACGTAGCCCAGGAGCAATTGGCCGGCCTGTTAAAGGTCGCCGAGGTGTTGAAGGTAAAGGGCTTGGTGGAGGAACACGGCCCGCACAGTCGTAGGGAAGAAGTGGAGACGTCTATGTCTCCTCCGCCGGCAATAAGCACCAGCACAACGAGCAGTGCTGCCCACAGTAGCGGGCATGTATCTCCACCTCATTCCACGGGGAATTCCTATAACATCTATGGCAAATCACAGCACGATCGAAGCAGTCGACTGCCTCTGCCCATATGGCCGTTGTCGGGACTTCCCATGCCCCACACGAGTCCTAGCCACCATGGTGCACCGCATCAGCACTCGATCCTATCCGGTTCCTACGACAACGGCTACGAACACACATCTATGAAACGCAAGAAGCTGTCCAGCATGCTAATGAGCAGGGACACGCCGATCCTAAGAACGGTGCTGGGTCAAGGTCACGCGGATAGCTCTCAGGGAATCCCACTGCTGCACGCGGACAGCCACGAGAGTCACTGCAGAAACAACAGCAACGTGTCGTCGAACGATAACGATAGACGCAGCAGCACCGATATGGCCCACGGGGAATCCGCGCACAGCCCTTACACCGACGTGTCCATGATGGACGAGGACGATAAGCAATCGCCGCCGCAGTCCTATTCCACGGACGTCAAGTCAGGTGAGAAATTGAGCAAAAATTAAATTAATATTATTGATATTCCTGCGACTTGTATGATCGAGGTAGAGCGTGTACCTAACGACCGCCTTTATTTCTCCAGGAATTGTCAACTACGCGCCAGCCCAGAAGCCAGAGTGGAAGCGGTACAAGCAGTACACGAGGAACGACATCATGTCCGCGATCGAGGCCGTACGTTCAGGTATGAGCGCCTTGCAGGCTGCACGAAAATACGGGGTACCGTCTCGTACCCTGTACGACAAAGTGAAGAAACTTGGGATCACGACGTCACGGCCGTTCAAACGGGGAACGAACGGCAGCAGCGCCTGTTTCCCATATGGGATCGGCGGTAATGCGAACGGCAGCATCTACAGCGGCGCCCTGTCCGAAAACGAGAACGAGAGCAGTAGTCTGATCGAGAGTCCTGGGACCATCCTCGACTCGTACAAATCCAGGGACGGTCCTATAGAAAGGGAAATGGACGACGGCCGTAGCACCAGCCCCATAATACATTCGGCGAAACAGCAGACCAACGAGGACCAAGTCGAGGACCTCTCTGTTAGTCGTAAGTCTGATGTCCGGGTGATTGTGCCGCCAACGACGGTCATTAAAACTGAGGACGACGTCGACAGCGAGTCTTGCAATCATAATTAGTATAGCGTCGATCATTTTTGCTAAATGCTCGGGGGACGTTTTCTTCTGGAAGTCACTTAATCGTACTATTTCTCAGTTATGATGGATCGCCTCTCGGGGAAGAACTGTTTAAGAAATTTGTGCACGAAATCGGGCGTATTATTTCTCTGTGTAACAGAGTGGGAGGTAGACCGAGAAAGAGAGAGACCGGGAGACAAATTTTAAAGACGATTTACTATGCCAGAAAATGACTCAGGGATTAGCAGAATGTTTGTACATTCATAAGAATATAGGGGGTTGATGGAACTCCGTTCTGAAATTACTTCGCACAAGACTGATACAAACTTTGCGGTTTCATGAGACTGAAGTATAATCAATTGATCGAGATTGTGTTTTAAAGTTGTTGAGGCCTAATGCCCGCTGTCGTGGAATATAATAGCGCCTTCCAGAACCATTTTACCTGGCGAGTATATAGAGCAAGAGAGAGAGAGGAAAGGGGGGAAAGAAAATATCAAATAAACTTGGCGAAAATTGTTAGTGAAACAAAAACCACACTCGACTGGATTTAAGGGATTCCCATTTAGTAAACGATTATGTATATCCCCTCATTTTTTAATTGTTTTTCCTTCTTAATCGTTTGTTTATAGATACGAGGGAAATGCGTTTAAACTATTAATTAGATGGAAAATAATTTTCTAATGCAATAAGCTTTAAACACTTTCGAACCAGTGACTATGCACGTCTTTTTTTTAAATTAATTAATTAACTGTAATCATCGTAATTCGATACTCCAATCTTTTTCTATTTTTTTTTTATTTGGCAATCTACGTAGTAGTAATATGTTTTAGAATATTAATTGATTTTTATAAATCGTACCGCCACGCGAATGGGAACGGCAGGGAATGAGAGATATAGATGCAGAGTGTTTATTATTTTAGCATGTTTCTGTTTTCTTTTAAGAGAAAAACGAAAAAGAAAGAAAGATATTCCTATCTTTAACATTAAATGCTGTCAGCGGGACATCGTATTAGATATATGCATACATATATATGTATACGAGACGTATATACGATCCGAGAAAAAAACGAAAAGATAAAGGAGCGAGGGGCGAAATGAAGTGAGAGAGAAAGAGAGATTAGAGATTAATTTCGTGTTATCGGCTGATAATAACGCTGTTAATTTGTTAATAATTATAAGGTTACATTTATCGTTTCTGATCAATGGCCCTGGGATACAGCTGCAATATTGCTCAATATTAATGCATAATAACTAATAACATACAATAGAACGAAACTACCTCATTGTACAACGGAACGGTTTACAGATCGTTCATTTTAACGTTAAGACTGATAGAGCAAAACCTTCGTTACCAGCTCGATGAATCCACCGTGTGTTTTATTTTACAAACGCCAATATATATATATACACAAGAAAAGAGTATATATATACATATATATACACACACACACACACATATATTATATATATATAATATAAGTTATGATAAGTATATTATATTATGAGCAAATTTAAATGTTTCATTTTGGCGTAGGTATAAGTGTACAAGAGTTTTGCAGTTCTCTTAAGTAAATATATTTTATATATATTATATATAATGCCGTTCAACGGCTGAACACAACAATTTATAGGATCACTATACAAGAGATTCACAGACCCTTGTGATTTCCTTATAGATTGCTGTATTCGAAGTTCATGTCATGCGTACACAAGAAACAACAGATTCTAAATTGACCTGTTATTCTACATTAAAATCTTCACCGAATGGAATGGAATGAAATGGCTGTTACATTGTTGGTCGATTGTACGATCAGTTTCATGCATCTGATTGTTTCTTGTAGACGCGATCGTGTATCACGTACTACATGTTCACCATGGATCTCAGACTCGATGGAATCAATTTTAATTACTTTTTAAGGGTCCATTTGACGCGGAGACGACAGTAGATCGCACTACGTAATTAATATAGGATCGCGCAAAGTACAAATAGAAGTGTAGCGAGAATTCGTCTTCAACAAAATCAGCAATAATGTCTCTGTTACAAAGACTGATCATTGCTATTATTTTTACTGCAAACAAGTTCCACCGTACCTGTTAACTATACCGCAGGATACTCATAGATATGTACAAACCAAAGTTGCCTTTAAAACTGTTTACCTCAATTGAATGGTGATAATAATAACTAGTAACAAGAAGCTTCAATTTCATCTGAATATTTTTAACACCGTTTTTATGATTCTTTTCCTGTTTTACTTTTATTAATACCGCTCAGATGAAATTGATGGGCCTTACGTTAGTTCTATAATAGAATTGTAACAAAGTACCTGTTCACTGATCGCTATGCGATTTACGAAATAGAAGAATGATATTTATATACAAGAACGACTGATTCAACGTCGACGGACGCTTGATACCATATTATATTATAGAGATGCGTAGCAATAGTTGGATGTGAAACGTACGATACAAAGCTTAAAAGCAAACGATTAGACTGAGAGAAATAATTAAGAGAATATATGAATATGATTATACGAAAAAAGTGTGTTCAGAACATGGAGAAGGAAATATGTAGCTGTAATTTAAAACTAGATGAGAAATAGAGAATATATGAAAGAGGTGCTGAAAGACATATCGATATGAGAAAATCCGTGGTCAGAGAGATGCCTTAACATTTCTACGAAGAGTGAAAGGTGGGAAATAAAGGAAATATAAAAATTGAAATGAATCTGCTGCATGTTCCAGGTGGAAAAAGAATTCTTGTAGAAGAGAAATCAATTTCGAGAACAATGTGCACGTAGAGTACGAAATGTGACTTTGATTCTGATTGGTACGTAGACGCAATCTTTGATGCCTTAATGAGAATTTATGACTTCGATTAGATATTAATTGTCGAATTAAGATTGTATATAATTGTGATTTTCAAAATTCTTGTTTTTTATTGGGACAGGGCAGGGCTTGGGAGGGGTGGAGAAAAGAGTTGCCTTTCCATTTTTATTGTAAAATTAGCGTCGTATTATTTTTTAAGACTGATTTTCCCTATTGGCATCTACGATGTGGCACTTTTGATTAATTGTAAGTTTCTATGTTCACACTTTCCACCTTAAAATGTACGGATCAATCCCAATCTCCACTATGTGGACATATGTTACGAGGATTGTACAAGTCTGTTATTAAAATATATTACTCAAAGAAATTTCGAAAGAACCTGTGGTTGTTTTCTTTTTTTCTTGATAAGTCGTTTTATCCTATTATCCCGTTCTATTGCGATTAATTTGTCGAGCACCAGCAACAATGGTAAAAAATTATGAAATACTGCAGGTGCATGGATTCAGCCTTTGTCGGCGTATTTTTTCCTGCTGCCCTTTACTATCATTTCCACTTATCTCTCGAGCGAAGTTCTCGTTTGATCGCCACGATGTTAGAAACAGTAGACCGATATCGTCTCAAGGAAGAATTTCAATCAGGCCACGAGATAGGCGGTGTACTTAATAAAAGAATCAGCGAACTGGTTCTTTATTGCAATTGGATGTAAAAGTAAGATTACTATTCATTTCCCGCGGAACACATTGTTGATTGCAGGTGAAAAAATTGCTTTCTATATAATACAGAAATTAAGTGATGCTAAAATCAACGTTATTCCCAATCCTTGATTCCAAGTGCTACGTTCCCTAACTAACAACCCCCATTTCCGTGTTAGCCTGGATACTGATTTCTGGCCCATATCCGCCCACATTGGTTTCAAATCGACTCGCTACGATTCCAGAAACCGGTCTACAGAAACAGAGAATGTTCGGGAAGGGGGAGAGACAAGGAGAAACGATTGTGGTATAAAGCTATGAATGAACTTCGGTAGCGTTTCTATTTGCTCTTTTACGTTGAATTATGCATTCTGAATGTTAAATAAACACCAAATACTTAGGGAATACCGACAACAGTCAGGAAGAGCCGGGGAGAGACAGAGGGAGATCAACCTGCAGTTCGGAGCAATGAACAAGCTCCGCCACATTGTGATTTACTTTCTAACATCCAATTATGTATCCTCCATGTCAGAAAGATGTGAAATACCGAGGGAGAATCGAGGATAGCCAGGGAGAGACGGGGAGAGACAGGGAGGTTCCCCTATAGATTCATCTCGCCGAACAAGTTCTGGTATCTTGTGATTTAGTTTTTAAAGGCGGATTATTCGTATTGTACATAAAAAATGAACGCGAAACAAGCGATGCGGACCAGGCAAAGGCAACTCTGGTTTTACGCCAATGAATAAATGACATCAGATTCGAGGAATTTAATAATGTTAAGGTTTATTTTTACAAATTCTCCGCCTGTGAACTTTGCACTTAAAGTTCCCGCACGGTAGTACTTGTTTAAGGAGTTGTAAGTAGGTCTTTTCAAGGATTGGTAAGGTTTCAAAATAAACAAAACATTAGAATTCCTTTCCTTCAGGATTTATTTAAATTGATTAATGATAAATCTGATGCTAAAAATTTACATAGGTTGTACGTAGAAGATTTATGAAAATTGAACAACAATTGAACAACTTATTTTACATTTATTACATATAGTAGAACATGTAGCAGTAATACAAGTAATATTAAGACTTATATAGGACCTACCGCATGAACGGAATATAAAATAGAATATATAATAGATATATATATATATATATCTAAAACTTATCACAATTAATTGCACAATTGCTCTAAATTAATCTTATGCGCTAATAGTTACAAACTGTATTTATAAACCACTTCTCTATAATTAAAGAATAACTAAAGTACGTGGCAAAAGTTCGTCCTTCGTCCATCTTCTTTCTTGCTCTTATGCACAATGAGGAGCACAAAAAATATATTAGTAAGTACGTAACAGATGAGAAAAAGATTGTTAAGGGCTATACAGAGAAAAAGGTATAAGGGCGGGCCAAACAAGAAGCATAAGAGAGAGAGAGGTTTATTTGAAAAGGAGTGGAATGAGGGTCGTTCTAAAATAGGTAGAGATCGTTCCTTGAATTGAGACCTTTAATTTAAGACGTCGTTGATTAAAATCGACCCAGTAGAACGCGAGATAATTGAATTTGTTTAAATAATTATAAACAAATGCGATTACTGCCATTTCCTGGCGAGCTACATTAATGACCAAGTAACATAAATTAAAGCTAGAAGTATAAGCTACCATATCCAACAGGTGTAAACATTATTCCATACGAAGTTCAATTGTTATAAACAATTAAACAATTAAAATAGTTATTACGACCAACTGGATATAGTTACAGAGACGGGATATTTTTATTCGTGTAGCTTATTCCTTTCCCTTTCATTTGACACCCCATTTATTACAAAACAACCACCAGGCGCCGACATAACAATTTTTTTAAATTTTGTCGGTAACGTTATGTCGATAACCAGGCATGTGGCGCCATCTCGCGTTGTCGGCATTTTTCGCAGTTTTGTGCACCGCCAAAACCGAATTCCTGGATTACATCGTTAATTTAAACAATTGCGATTTTCTCGGCTTTTAGTGCATATTTTTTACCCGCACTTGTCTTAACTTAAAGCTACTAACACTAGCTATCTTCCCCCACAGTTGCAACAATATGGCATTTGCGGTTTAAAAGTTATTAACAATTGGAAATTCGGTGAAAATGCACTCGTGGTCACTGCAATTATCTCGGCTCATGGAGGTTGTTTGTTAATCAATGCGGTTTAAAATGAAAGGGAAACGAATAACCTACACTAGAAAAAATACCCCGTTGCTGTAACTTTCTTTACCTTGGTTTTAAGCACTCGATCATCAATCTGGCGCCTCCAGAAGCCGAGATAATTACAGTGACCCTGAGTGCATTTTTACCGAATTTTCAATTATTAATAACTTTTAAACCGCAAATGCCATATTATTGCAACTGTGGGGGAAGATAGCTAGTGTTAGTAGCTTTAAGTTAAGACAAGTGCGGGTAAAAAATATGCACCAAAAGTCGAGCAAATCGCAATTGTTTAAATTAACGATGTAATCCAGGAATTCGGTTTTGGCGGTGCACAAAACAGCGAAAAATGCCGACAACGCGAGATGGCGCCACGTGTCTGATTATCGACATATCGTTACCGGCAAAATTTAAAAAAATTGGTATCTCGGCTGCTGGTGGTTGTTTTGTAATAAATGGGGTTTCAAATGAAAGGGAAAGGAATAAGCTACACGAATAAAAATACCCCGTCTCTGTAACTATATGCAGTTGGCCGTAATAACAATTTTAATTGTTTAATTGTTTATAACAATTAAACCTCACGTGGAATAATGTTCAGACCTATTGGAGATGGTAGCTGATACTGCTACTTTTAATTTATGCCCTCTGATGATTGATGTGGCTGGCCTGCAATACGATATAATAGCATTTGTTTATAATTTCCTTAAACAAATTCTATTACTGCACGTTCTACGGGGCCGATTTTAACCAACGACGTCTTAAATAAAAGTTCTCGATTCGAGGAACGATCTATTCCCGTTTTAGAACGACGCTCGTGTAAAATTGTGTTAGAATTCTTAAATGAATTATTACGAAATTTATGAACATGAAAATTCCTTGAATATGACATCCTTTCTAGGAACTGCCAGGGTTCAAGTTATGATTCTTTCCATATTAATCCATAGTTTCTATTTTTTTTACGGGATAAAAGAAAATTCACAAATTCATTGTATACATAGATTATATTTAAGATTCTGTGCATCTGGATTTTATACCAGTTTCGACAATCTCAAGTTTCAGTAGGCAAATTAATGTAACATACGAATTGTTTATGAACATACTAATTGATAAAAGGAGAAATCGCAACATGGTAGACTATATTTTACTAGTTTCTAAACCTTGCAACCCCACAAATATCTATTGCAATTGGATTGATGATACATATGCAGATGATCTGACTATATGATGTAATCTAATCATGATTACAATATTCAATAGAATATTAGTTTAATTTCATTTAAATTTGGAAATAAAATAGAGTAGATAGATCAAAATTGTTTAAATAACATTTAATTGGAAATTACAGTCTGGCATTTGTATATTATAACAATGATTTAATAGTAGGAAATAAATCATTGTGGTATCAATTTTTTCATTGAAATAATACCAAATAATATTAATCATAGCTCTGAGCAGGAGGCTAGAAAAATGTCAGCATTATGCACTCATTGAAGGTGAATGCCTATAATATTTATTATTTTCTGTATGCATTAAGGACAAATTTTACTTGTTCTCGACGACATTGTATATGTATATACTTACGCATCCGGTTTTGTAACATGAACCAATTTTGTTGAATCTTAAAGTGCTAATTTGTATTAGGCGGAACACGAAGATACTATTACCCTAGATTAATTACGTCAAATAATTATACATTTGAATGTAGCTCACAATTTATACGTGCTCAATTACTTTTGAAAGCCTATCTTATAAAATATATGTCGCATGAATCCCATTATTTTTTCATAAGACACGCAAACGTAAATTACGGAACAAAAATGATAGACAAAACTAAGCTAGGGTAATGAAATAGACATTAAATTTATTAGCACTATAATAAAATTATAAAATGGTTATTCTTCATACGATTTTTATAACTTATAGTTGTAAACTTTTACTTATTGTTTGTCATTATGTTATACTAATGACTAGACTTCATGTTTTGTTGCTATTTGTACTATGTACCAAGCACGTTTACCCCGTTGTCTCTTTTACTGATTGAATGACAGACAACATAAACTTGTGAATGTGCAAATAGCAACATTCAGTTGCAGGTACAGCTTATTTGAGATTCAGACAAAATTAATCTGAAAACGTTCTTATCGAAGATCATTTTATGAGCAAATATCTCATCATCACTCTATTCATGATATGTTACGTAATTTATCAAAAATACTTAAATGTATTTAAATTGTTTATTTTAATACTGATCAATTGTGGGGAAACTTTAGAACACGAAGGAAGGAAATCCTTTGATTTCATTAAAATTATGAAACATACGGATTATCATCCATTCTATTAGAGTAAATCATTTTCCGCCCTGGTTAAACGTGCGATGCGAATATCGTATAGAGCTTTTGATAATCTGCAATAGAATTCTTATAGCTTGTACCCGCAGACTGGTATGCTACATGAGTCATGTCATTTAGTGCAGTTCGCGATACAATTATCGCTACCAGTCGTGGATGATTGACATAACAGAAATCATATGTAAAGATGTAATTATTGTCTATCACAAGCTATGAAATACTATGACAGGAAGGCTCGTACAGTCATTGTAACAGGTTCTCTGCATACTGCACAAGTTGTCATGCCAGGAGCACATTTAACACAAGCAACCATATGTCCGCAAGGTAAAAATACAACCCCCAATTCTCCATTGTAACAGATTTTACACATTCTTGCATCATCCGTGGATTTATGACTTTGCATTTTTGTACTTGGCGAGTGTTCTGCAAATCCTTTTGTGGAATCTGCACCGCTTACTATATTCCCCATCCCGCTATCTTGAGAACTTGAACCAGGGTTACTTCCTGCTCCTTCCTTCTTTTCTGCTTCTATACTTGCAGGTTCTACTTTCTTTATAAAGCTGGGTAAGTTCATTTGCATTGTTTCCTGAAATAGATATCAAATAAATAGTAATAAATATACAACGTAACCATTCATTGTCCGTATAATAAGAAATGTGAAGTTTGAATAATTACCTCCTTAGAAGGAGGGGATACATGCTGGCCTGTTATTTTATTTACATAATCCTGACCCTGCACCATTAATAAATAATAGCATTTCGAGAACCATTTTGCGTGTTGCTCCCAAGGATCATCTTCTGGTTCCCAATCTTTTAAACCACCTCCACAATGGTAACACAAAGTTTGATCACCTTTTCCAGTGTAATAAAAGCCTGCATCCGCTAACTGTTCTTTTGTTTTTGGCATAGATTTCGGCCATGTTTCAAATGTATGTAATCTAGCATCGTAACTGGCATATTCAGGATGCACCGGTCCCTTAGGTCTTCCTAGGCCCAAACAGCCAAGTTTGGCGGTGCTCGGTAGTTGTAAATCTGTTGAAAAATTATGGTTGTCTGGGCCAGATGTAGGTCGATATTCTAAACCATAAGGGCCGCATACATCTCTGCTCCTTGGCCTTGGTTGTAGAACTGTAGCTGGATCTACCCCAATCGGTACATTACCGCAATTAATTTTGCGAATGAATTTACACCTCGCCGACCAACGTTGATGATCTGCCATAGGATCATCGCCTTCTACCCACTGGCATATTTCTACTTGGCATTCAAAACATCGTACTTTATCACCTTCGCCAGTGTAATAAAAACCACTGGCTGCAAGCTTTTCAGGTTCAATGTACGATGCAGGCCAGTTTTTAAAGCTTTGAAGCCTAGCCTCTTCGAAACGATAATCAACATTATCTACTTCGTCACACAATACATGAGGCGTTAGAGAAACTGGCGATACCAGATGCGAATTTGCTGAAGTTTTAAAATTTGTGTCGCTTTCCAAGTCTCTGTGTTTGATAATACCAGTCATCTTATTTGAGTTATGATTAAAGTTGTCTGAAAACCTGCCAAAAGGAAAAATTCATTTTGTTAAGTGAGATCTAATTGGATAAGAAAATAAGTAAATTTAATTTTAGTTTTACGTACATTACGAAACTATGAAACATATGGAACATGTACATATATATAAAGGAATGTTATATCGTGCACACGATTGCGTTGCCCATTTATGGAATACTGTATGTATTATAAACGATGCATATTGGATGATATCAGAATCGGGGGAAGGGAGTGTGGGTGTGAAGAGAACTCCAAACCTAAACCTTTGCTAGTCGATTGGTAATGCCGTTGTGATTCGTGAATGACGAAGTATCATGGACTTTTCACAGCACATAACGTTGAAATGATGCAGCCTACGTATCACACACAAACATGAAACTTCCGAGAACGACCTCTCTGTCTGTCTCTCGTTCTCTCACTCTCTCTCTCTCTCTTTCGCGCGCGCGCCTCGTAGCGTTACGCACACATAACGCTGGAACGTAGTACAACCTTATACTGATCACCACCCTGTGCAACGTTGCCGCTTGTATGGCCTGTATTTTAACTCTTCTTGTTACGTTATACCACTGCGTGTTCGCGAGAATGAAATGTATCGACAAGGGCGTAGTTTCTCATATCATTTATATCTTTTACATTATAATTTCGTCTAAACACGCGATATCATATTTTTCATTGTACTAATATTTGAATTCCATCGCGGAGGCTTGTTTATATGCAACGCGAAACCGGTTTGTACGCTTCTGTACTGGAAATGTACAGTGCATTCTTTTCTTTTCTTTTCCGATTAAATAAATTTGTCTAATATTTCGTTTAGACAAACCGAGGATAAAATTTGGAATATTTAAATATTTTATAATTGTTCATATATGAACTATGTAAATTAATAAAACGGCTGGATTAAATTGGAAAATTGGATTACCAATTTTGTCGCATTAGATGCAGAGTTTGCTGATAAAAAATTCCTTAACGATAATATTATCGTACGTAAGACGTACATATGTACCTTTCTTGCGTGATATGTATTTTTATACTGTACAAAGAAATATCGACAGCAAATTAAAAAATTGATTATAGTTGCATATTATACATAGTCGATATATCATTTCTTAAATACCATTTATAAAATTAAATATGATTTATAAAAATGATGAAGGGAAAAGAGAATACGAGACCTTCTTTTATTTAATTGAGGAATGTGATCTTAAAGTCTTTAAACTTTCACATCTGGTTCGTGTGTACCATTTGGCAACACCGTAATCACGAGTAGAAAAAGAGAGAACACAACGGAAGTTGGAATGCCAGAGAGATAGAGACTCACGAAGCAAACATAATTGATGAGTTTTTTTGAAGCATAAAATAAAAAATTCGTCTTTACGAATATGATCGTATTCAGTATCGTTGTATTGTTAAAATGCTATTTCATGTTTGGAATAAATGATCGATATATACAATTTTTATCTATGACAAGTTCTTTGAACTCCCAAGATTGTATGAATACCTTCGATTCACAGAATCAGCAGAGTAGTTTTAATGGCAAACCAGTAACAATATCAGTTAATGTTTTTCGAAGAATTAATATTGCTATTGCACGTTTAGTAAAACAAGAACGTATTACGGACATAACATACCGATATCAGGATAACTGTAAAATCCGTGATCATGGACGCACTTTGTTCTCGTTTTATTATCCGATAAATGTCTGTTCCGCTAATCGATAAATTCTCGCGCACACAAATCAACTTCTTTGTATCAAGAATTTTATCTTTTTTCTCAAATTCAATCTTATCTCAGATATAAAGCCAATAATTTGAAAAACAAAATGAGCACCTTGTTTTCCTTTCACTAATAGTTACTAGAGGTGCGGCTATCGATACAGGTATCGATAAATGTCGTCAATATCGGGATGTTATCGATAATTCGATATATCGATAATATTGTCAAGATGTCGATGAGGTACGATAATCGATATCAGCATCTCTAGCAGTTACAGCAATGAGATAAGAAATAAATTGACACACGCACAATTTGCACGACAGTGGGATGCACTCTAATGCAAAAAACTATATTAATATAAACCGAGAAAAGACCGCAAACGAGAAACACAAGTACACTTCAACATTTCAGTATCGGATGGCGTGAAACAGGAATGGCGACGTTTCTCCGTAGCCCCTAGTCCCCCACTCGACGCGACCTGACGAAAGCGTAATAATAGCGGAGGCCGTGGAAAAAACCGTCGCATCAGTTCCTATGCTTTTAGTTATATGTATATATGCAATTTCATGCGCAAATTTCTTGGAAATCTTTGATCAATATAGGAATCACAGGAAATGCAATTACACATGATTTCAATATATTAGTCTCAGATAGATCACAATAAATTAAATTAAAGACAAATTATACAATTTCAACATTGAGTCATAATAGATAAACCATGAGGAACAAAATGAAGAAGCAAAATGTGGATGCACTAAAAAATATTTAATATAAGGTATTACCACCAGAAAATCCACAACAAACTAACACCACTTCTCAGCTGCAAAGTGGGAAGCTTATATTGTGGTTCAGATAGCTTATCTTAACTATTTCTTTGAACTTTCAATTACAATGAAACTGTACTGAAACAATCGAAACATATATGTACTTGAAAATCTTTTTACAAATTATAGATTATACTTATATTTCTACTGGTACTTCGAAATATTACATTGTCAGGTCTAAACAAACCTTGTGTAAAAAATTGCAACGTTATATTACAATATTAAATTGATACAGAAATCAAAATTGTTACCCCTTGTATACCAAGATAGGACATTTTATTTACATATCTATACACATATTATATTTTCGTTAGCTACTCTAATCATTAAAACTAGTGACTCGGAGTGTCTTTGACATGTTCATTAAATTTATGGAGCTGTATGAACAATAGTATTTGTTATTTTACAACTAAAATATTCTTTATATATCTTCTAAATTATTAAATTACTAATTTTATATTAGTAAATTAATAACACATTTATAAGTTACCACTTCATATCCTGCAATTTGGTTACGATAAAAATGTACGAACAGTAGCCCGAATTTCTTGTCGACACATTGGACAATATGTAAGAGATGGAGCACAGTAAACACAAGTTGCTAAGTGCCCACAAGGTAAAAATACAATTGCTACTTCTCGATCCATGCAAATTTTACATAAGCGAGCTTCCTTTAAATTTCTATTTTCTTCTTCCAAGGATGCTAAAAAATGTAACATATATGTATATTATCTTATATTACATTGTGTATAATTCCTTAATAAATTAAACTTCCGCTAACAATTTCGTAGGAGAAAATTATAAAAGTTGCAGTACCAATTAGAATTTTGTTGACGATATGCTGTTTCTTTTTTGTCGTTATTATACATTCGTGAGAAAAGAATTTAATCGAATTTACTAGTAATCACGTTTATAAGTTTTCAGGTACTTACTGGATTCTTTAACGTTAAGATTTTCCTCCTTCTCAAGAGTAGTATCCTGATCGTTGGATGCCGTTTTAGAGTTTTCTTCTTTATTTGAACGCATTTCGCATTCATTTTTCTCAATATCATTACATGGGTCCACACTATTTTTTGCAATTAAATTATAAAACAATTTAAAGCTCTGTTATTTTGTGGTTGTTCTATTAAATGACATTTCAAAATATATGATTCTCAAATATATGACTTCAAAATATATGACTGCCATACCTACTCAATTCTATAACTTGGTTAGATAGAACATCTTCTACAAGCTGATCAATATTTGTATATGGTGCCCCTACTTCTTCAATTCGTTTTTTCAAAACCCTCTTTATTTGTTCAGCATCCAATCCAATTTCTAAGGCCATCTGAAATTAATGTGAAAGATCAATCATAATTCACGTATAATAGAACACAATGGCAAGGTAAAATACGAAATAATAAATACATTTCAGACCTATTGTTAGTTTAACACATGTATGGAACATTACCACAGCTGGTGGACTTTGTAGCAATTTTTCTAACTCTGCTTCTGCAACTGGTAAAGCGGAAGATGATGAAGCAGCTGGTTCTTCAGCTACATCTATATTTTTGGCCACTGCCACACCTTCAAAAATCTGTAGCACAAACACAGTATAAATGGAAAATAAGAAGAAAAATGCAGTAGACTTATAGATCTATAATATTTACCGATTGATCCAAAGGTGGTCTACCCTTAATGCATTTTTGGATAAATTCTTGTCCCCTTATAGTGTTAACAAATTCACATTTTGGAAACCATCTAGCATGTTCAGTCCATACATCGTCTGTTGCTTCCCAGTTCCGTAAACCACCATCACAATGAAAGCAAGTGACACTATCACCGGAACCTGTGGCAAAACTACTTGTTTCAAAATCCCTACAAATTGTTGCACTAAAGTTGACAAAAATATTTACCACCATAGTAAAATCCTGCACTTGCCAGCATTTCGGGTGTTTGTTTAAGATTCTTTGGCCACCCATTAAATGTAAGTAATCTTCTTTCATATGTTGCATGCTCTTGTTCTACAGGTGTCGTATGCGTCTGTATTCCTAATTCTGAGAGATTTGACATTGTACCAGGCCATAATTTTACATTCATTAAATGAAAATTATCTAACAAAATAGAAGGTATTAAATATAAAAATATAAAGTGATCATTTTAGAAGAAAAATTTCTTATGCGCACACTCAAATTCGTACCATGTTCGTCTAATTGAATATAAAAATTGCAATCTGGAAAGAGTTTTCTATGTTCATCGTATGGATTATCATTAGCCACCCATCTTTTTAAAATTCCTTTGCAATATGCGCATCGCACCTATAAATAAATTAATACTGGGTACAATTATTATGTAAAATAAAAATTGTTTATTATGCATTTATATTATTATTCGTACTTTGTCTTCATGACCAAGATAGTAAAATCCAGCTTTTGCAAGTTTCTCTGGCGAAACAGCGGAGGAACTTGGCCAATGAATAAATGTTTGTAGCCTTTCGGCTACTGTCTTATATTCCTTCTGATGCTCTTTATTTTGATCAGATCTTGGAGCCTGATTTTCAATTGTATCATTATGTTGTGGCATTTCTGTTGATGATGACTCAAAAGCTCGGCTATTAGTAGATACCGATATTAATGGTACATTACAAGTAGCGGATGGATTTAGTACAAAAGGACAACTTGGTTTGGATAACCGATGGCGAACTATCGCTTGATCACCATAATTCCAATCAGATATTTTGACACCGCATAAAAAGCACTGTGCTTCTAAAGCATGTCCAGTATAGTAAAATCCTGCCTTTGCTATTCGTGCAGCATCGACTGCGGCATTTGCTGGCCAATCTTTAAACGTACTTAACCTACTCTCTTCGATATTCATTTTAAAAACGTTGTTTTACATCTGTCCATCCAACTTAGCCGATAAAAAGGATTAGTCATATTTTAATAAAAATATATGTATGTTCAACTTCTCGTGTAAATGAATACTTTGCATTGGAAGCATCATTATCGTTATACATTGCGCATCATAATTCATTGCCTAATAAAAGTATCTACGTAAAATGCTCATATGCATCACTGCGCTTGCGCGCTTTTAAACCAGGACCGTCTTTTCAACGGGTGCTTGCATTTTATTCCAAGCTTAATACAATATATCATTGGAATAAGTTAAAATACTTTTCGGTTTGATAAAAATAAATTTTGTTTTAAGCTACATGAGACTTGCATATATGCAATCACATCCATTACAATTGGTGAAGTATGAGGATTCCATGATTTCAATCCACATGCTACTTATGTACTTTAGAGTCTAAAGTTTGGACCTTTTTTATGCGATAGTTGGAAAGAAGGAAGTACATATAAGCCATATGCATACTTATGTATGAGTAAACACTTTGGGGATCTATGTAAATTCTAACAAAATATTGTTCCGATTGTTTTTAGGTACCTATATATTTTAACGTAGCGTTTGCAACAAATTGTTATATTCATTAAAATGTTGATCTCAAGAAACATGGCAAAAGTAAGTTATGTATTTACTCAATTTGCTTACAATCAGCTAAATTAATATGTGTTTCATTACCTTATATAACTAAGAATTATTGTATATTGAAAGTGCATTCGAAAGTTTTCTTCATTTCTTATTCATATTTTTGTTTAATTTTCTATATTATATTTTCTTTATTGTAACATCGCGATATGCGTGAATTTTTTTTGTAAAATATCTATTTTTGTTTAGAATTTTTTTTTTGTTCAGATTCTTCTGATTCACTTAAGACTGTACAGTTCTAAGGTAAAATTAAACGATGTCGTTATAGTTAGTGCAAGTAGAACACCAGTGGGGTCATTTCGTGGTGAATTATCAAGTCTCTCTGCGCCACAACTCGGAGCTGTGGCTATACAAGCGAGTATTAATACTGTCCATAACGATTCTCAGTTATACAGCAAAAGTAACAGTTAGCAATTATGTTAGGCCGCAATTGAACGGGCTGGTATTTCCAAGGAACAAGTTCAAGAAGTATACATGGGAAATGTTTGCCAAGCTTACTTAGGCCAAGCACCAGCAAGACAAGCAACATTATTTGCAGGTTTTTTTCCTATAATACTATTTCATTTTTATTATATCTTACTTTATTGTTAACATTTCTACTGGTACATTTGTTTAATCAGGCTTGCCAAATTCTACAATATGCACAACAATTAACAAAGTTTGTGCTAGTGGAATGAAAAGTGTTATGCTTGCTAGCCAATCGTTACAATGTGGACATCAAGAAATTGTTCTTGCTGGTGGCATGGAATCGATGTCTAATGTACCGTTCTATCTTCCTAGAGGAGAAACTAAGTACGGAGGAATGAAACTGGAGGTATAATAAGTTCCTTCAATTGCATTTATAAAATGTCCAGCTTTTGTTTGGTTTATTACAATCATAATTTTGATGATTACCATTTTCCCCCACTTTTATTTCTATGTATTTACCAATTGCATTTTAACAGGATGGAATTGTATTTGATGGATTAACTGATGTATATAACAAATTTCATATGGGTAATTGTGCAGAAAATACTGCAAAAAAACTGAAGATTACACGGCAAGAGCAAGATGATTATGCTATTAGTAGCTATAAACGCAGTGCTGCTGCGTATAAAAATAAGGAATTCCAAGATGAACTAGTGCCTGTTACTGTTCCACAAAAAAAAGGCAAACCCAATAGAATATTTAATGAAGATGAAGAGTATAAGAAAGTGAATTTTGATAAATTTGCTACCTTAAACACAGTTTTTCAGGTGCAATTTTACAGCCATTTTAAACTATCAATTAAAATTTTAAATGTTAATATATGTATATACTATATATACATATATATCTTCATTCTAGAAGGAAAATGGTACAGTAACTGCTGGAAATGCATCGACCCTCAATGATGGTGCAGCCGCATTAATTTTAACTACTACAACTGTTGCTGACCAATTGAATCTGAAAGCCCTGGCACGTGTTGTTGCATTTCAAGATGCTGCAACTAATCCCATTGACTTTCCTATTGCACCGGCTTTTGGTATTTCCAAAGTAAATGTTTTGCGATAAGTACTTACACTTGTATCGTATTTAACAAAATTCTAATTCTGTCTATACTTACTTATTCTTCTTGTATTACTTACATGATATGATAACTTTTAGTTACTAGAAAATGCTGGAGTTAGTAAGGAAGATGTTTCGCTTTGGGAAATTAACGAAGCTTTTAGCGTTGTTGTACTCGCGAATCAAAAGCTACTCGATCTCGATCCTAATAAAATAAATGTCCATGGTGGTGCTGTATCTCTTGGTCATCCCATTGGGTAAGTATTTCTTCTTACGCCAATGACTACGAGTGATATTTAAGTCGCAAGTTTTAATATTTTAGTATGTCAGGAGCTCGTATCGTGGTGCACTTGGTGCATGCTTTAAAAACTGGCGAAAAAGGTCTTGCATCAATTTGCAATGGAGGCGGTGGCGCTTCGTCAATTTTAATCGAGAAACTGTAAGTTTGCGATATTTGCAATGCAATGTTTGTAAACATTTTAAATGCAGAAATCCATTATTTCTTTAAATTATATAATAGGGCAAAATTGTGTTGCTTTTCATATTTATACATATTATTTTTTATACTACGTTGTTATTATGAATAAATTACGTCGAAAATGAAAATTCTCTTTCATTCTATAGGTGTCACACATTGTCTTCTCCACCGATACTAACATTGTACACGAAATATCCTTGTCCTCTCTGTGATATTTTGAAAAATGAATTGAGATTACGTTTTAGTGGTCGTTATCAATTACAGGAAGTTGATATTACGGCACCAGGAAATGAACGATATTTTGAACTTTACAAGTATGAAATACCAGTCCTCTTTTTAGAGGGCCAGTTTCTTTGTAAACATCGTTTAGATTCAGAATTGTTAGAAAGGAAATTACAGGACATATCTTCAAATGGGAAGCAATAAATGCATTTCGATAACGTGTGTTGATTGCATAGGACTTATTCGAAGATACCTATCTGTATATATGTATACATCTTTAATTATAGCCTTTACTATGTATACGCTAAATATCCCTAATGGATGATTACATCACATGCGTTTCAAGGAATTCAATATCAATCATTAAAGGGTGTAGAGAAATAATTATAATAGCAATATACAATAAAAAAGAACAGAACTGCTGTAAAGATTTAACCATTTGTCATTTACTGTAGTCCGTTGGCAAATCTTGAATTTTAAGCGTCCACTTTCGCCTATACATATATAGGTACTGTATCTACTTACTTGTTCACTTTGAGTCGCTTACTCTTTTTCACCCTCTCCCTGTTGCCCCTTTTCCTCTTGCTTCCCTTTCTCTCCACCATTAGGTCTACATACTCTCTTTCCTATGGGTAAGCAGGCAAGCACGCACACACAGAAATGCCGAAGATCGGCAGTGAATTGGTGAATGCACGCATCGGCCTCTCCTTGCCGTCGGTCGTTCTTTCTCAGTGCGTGCCTTACGCGGATACCGTGAAGTATCTGTTTGTTTCGTATCATCTACGTGGCGGGTTGTGGTGAATACTTTGTTTGAACTCGTCAAGCGCGAAAAGATAAAAAACAGGGGATTAATAAGTGCTTATAAAAATCGTGGAAATCAAGAAGGAGAATGTTGGGTCTGCAGCAACTATGCTATTGGAATCGCGCAAGTGCTCGTTTGATTTTTGGAGTGACGACGTAACCAGTCCCAAGAATAACGGAGCAACCAAATGCAAAAGGAATCCTGAATTTGTTCAGAGATAATGGCATTATTCCGTAATACAAGCGTTAATAGATCTTTTTAATGCAGATAGAAAGTGCGTTTATTCTTGATCTTCAAAAACAGCTTCAATTAATGTGAGTTTCAAATACGACGAATCAATTAAATGCAGATACGTGAAGCAGTGTGAGATTCTTTCTAACTTCGTCAACTTAGAACTTTAAATTTTACGCTAGGTATAGTGTTGGGGAAAAGAGAATGTCAATCGAACGACTGTCTGGAACCAGAAACATATCTTATATTTACGGTTTCGAGTTCATTTTTGTAACATAATATAGATTTCCTTCGAAAGACTGTGGAACAGGAAGAAATATAGAATACTATTATTATTTTCGTAGACGCGCTTTGAGCTAAGTAAGTTTGCAATATTTTTAGATGGCGTTATGCTCAGTCGCGATCGGTTCACGAATTGTAGAGAGCTGTTGCACCTCGAAGAACAGCGGTGGCTTCCAGCTTTTTAAAAATATCTGTATGCATACAATCTTAACCATTCATTTAGTAATATGCATTCCGTTTCCACATTTCACAGAGAGCAGTAATATAATGATTAGAAGGCGAGGAATTTTAATTGAGTTGGAGGAAAGTACGGAATCGTGATCGAAGAAATGAAATCGCTTATTATTATGATGGAATCTCAGTGATATTAATTTCCCTGGATAAGTTACGTGAAAAATTTAGAATCAGTACAGGTACGCTAAAAGTTTGGGCCTTTTCATATTCGCTGTTCCTATTAATGAATTGAGAAATAGTTCTTGAAAGTATTACGAAAATTACAGTAGGAACATTCAATATATTCACTATCGTAAATATGTGATAGATGGCCCTCAAATATAGATAAACAAACAACACTTATGTGCAAACATAGAATGTTGCTTGCTTATGGAGAGTGTTACTCTAATCATGTTTATAATAGAAATGTACAGGTATGAACCAAAGTATAGGTGGGGCTGCTTAAGATTCCTAAAACTCGTTTATTCTGATTGAGAAAATTTATTTATAAATACATATAACACGTGACTCAATATTAATTTATACAAACATTATTCGCAAGAATAATAGAATTAGAATTTAAATATAATTTAGTTTCTATTATATAAAATTTCATAAAATTCTAAATGTGGCTTCAGCAATGTTGAATGCAACCTTGAATTTTCTTCAACGACAATATTTGATTAGATTTCGTCCCTATGGGAATATTCTCGAGACGTTGTCCTGGTTTGTGATTCACGAATAAGCTATGTAGAGCTGTAGCCAGCTGAGAGGTCCGGTTACTGGTTACCTGTTACCTGGACAAGTGTGCTGGCAACGGGCTCGTCTTAAAGTATCGACCGTGACAGTCGCTCGATTCCAGTTACGACGTTCAGAATACTAAATTTCTAACAAAAATTCGAACTCCTCTCCCTTTGTGTTTAAAGGGTTTTATTTCTCACTTTTTGTAATTGTAACACTAATTGTAAGAGCTTTGGTATAGACTTTCGATCGAAGGAGAAATAACTGAGAAGCTTTCATTTTTCGCTTGGAAAAACCAATGCAAATGATTTAATTACTGAAATTCCCCATCAAACTTGCTATGCCGAAGATTGAACAATTAAAACTTTATACGATACGATACGATATACATATGTATTCGGTCCATCACAGTTTTAGTTTTCTACTTTATACGTTAGTTTTCTCTTTTAATTTTCGCTTTTACTTGCAGAAACATTTTGCGTAACGCGATCGAATGAAAAGTCCAGCAAAACGTGTACTTTCTGAGATAGTAAAGGAAGGATCTTTTACAAGCATGCAGATCTATTTACTAGTTAGCAGTTTGAATTGTTATCGATCATCCACTAAATGATAACTGCGATGGTACAATCGAACCGATCAAAGCGAAACGCTATTAAACGATAATGCAATTAATGATATTATAACAATAGAGTATTTATTCTCTGCTCGATTCAGTATACACGAGAAGAGATGATATTAATGTCCTGTTCCTTTTTTTTTCATAATTGTATAATTGTTATAAGTATGCGGTCTTTATAAATAATCGAAGCTAGCAAATTGTGTTTAGCACTGTATTGATAATGGTTCCTAACGATGTAACATCCTCGATGAAGCTCTGGGTTATTTTCTTGAGTGGTCCAGCAGTCGTGTGCATTCTTTTATTCAGTAAAGTTGAACATGATCTTTAATCGGTAATTATTAAAACATAACGTTGGGTCTCTCTGATACTTCTCAAATAATATGATTAATAATATAATATAAATCAATTGTAGAATCGGTCATCATGGCCTTTTAACACGATTCACGTGGTTTTCGTTACAGCAGATAATCGTTGCAAAATGTCTTCGAGTGATGATGGAGATTTGATCGACCTTGGTAATGATAGTTGCGTGCCACGGGTGCCGATTCGGGAATTATCAGCCGACGAACAAGAACACCTTCTCGATGTATGTCCACCGAAATTAGAACAAACATTGTCATTAACCAGAAAGCAGGAGCAAGTGCATTGCACAAACGACAACGGTGACGTACTAGTCACTTTAGGTCACGATCAGGTGGTGCCGATTCGCAAGAGAATCGACGTTGTTTCGTCCGATACGATAAAAAGAGTTCGCGACATTACTAGAAATTTAGAACCGGTCATACGGAAGACTTGTTCTGACATTAATGAGGAGCATCAGGACACAGTCGATTACGGGACAGCATCGAGTCAGATAGACGGAAATTATTCCAACGTAAAGCACGAAGAAGATACGTTCGAGACGCAAGAAATCAATATTGCCTTCAATTTTCTCAGAGAGCTCGATGACACCGACGATCAAGAACCCAAATGCAACAGTTGCATCGAAGTTGTGGATTCGCAAGGGTTAATGTTGTTAAGCCCGTCTACCGCGGATGACGAAGACTTGTTGAGTTATCAGCGCGCAGGTTCTTCTCAAGCTTTGAACTGTTGGAAAGCTGCGGGCGAATATTTTTCATGCAAAACAGATCCAGCCTCGTTTAAGGGTGATGCAGATTTAAATAATACCGCTTTTGAGTTATGCTTGAGCAAATCTGCAGACAGTATCTCGAGAAAGATTAGATCCGATTCTGTCGATTATGAAAAGAGTGCAGGCAATAAAAAACGTTGCGATGGACAAATGTTTGTTCGTGCAGCCAAAAGAAGATCGCTCCAGAATGTGCATCGCAAATCTTGGACCGAAGGAGCTACGTTGAAGACTACAACACAGGACACGGTATCCGGGTTTGATAGATCAACTAGTTTAAGAGAATACAATTACGCACCACCAACTTTCAACGATATACACCGGCAATCCAGCTTTATTTCGAGGTACGGCAGCCTGATGTTTCTAACAATAAATTAGGCGCACAAGGGACCATAGTATCGTAGTTGAAATCAGACAGACGCATACATAAAGTATAACATAAAATAATGAACCTCGACATAGTGCTCTAAATGATTAAGTAATCGACACGTTCGACTTCTCATTTTGGGCGCGCAAACGATTCGTGCTATTTATTCCCGGCGGGCGAATAATATAATTACGAAAGATTCATAACGAGGCGAGAGTAATTGTTGGGTTACACATTTTCAGGGTAATCGAGTAAAATCTGTTGTCATGATGCATTAGGACAACGTTTCACATTAATAGTTAACAATTCATGTAACCGATTTTTGAAACGGCACTTGCTCATTGAAATGAAATTGCGCAATTCTGAAGAAACTGCAAATGGAGGTCAGCTTGTTTCGGCAATCTCCAAAATGCTACCTTGACAATAATGTCTCGTGGAACTTTATTCCATTCAGATGTTATTATAATAATGCATTACCTTTCGATTATTCGGCAACAAATTTGTCCGCCAGTTATTTGCGTGTCTTAATTACCTTCGTTGTTTCTTGGTGTACAAAAACACGCTCAAGGGGTTACATAAATGTTTATTCAGCTATAAGCATAAGAAAATGAAACGAAGCCCTCAGTCTCTTGAAAGAACCACCGTTGTACAAGTACGGATCGTTTGTGCTAAATAGTATAATACGTCGTAGTAGTAAGTCGGATTTATAAAGATTCTTTAAAGTGGCACGTGCAGCCACGCATGAGAAACAAAGGATTTGTTCCGAACTTTCGCTGCGTGGTCTGTGATTCGTATGTAGGTGGGTATTTTTTCCTAGCGTTGCCCGTGGTAGATGAAGCTTTTGAAGTACGTAGTTCGATATACCGCTCTGCGTTTCGAGCGAAAGGGGAATGATAAATTAAAGCGAACGGATGATTGTTCACAGCTGCTCAATAGAGAATGGCCTGGAAAGAAATGGGCAGGACCAAGATGATGGGTGTTCGGACTGTTCGGAAGTAGACTGGTCGTGGCTAGAAGAAGTAGAGTGTCCACGGGCCGCGGAGTCATTAACACCCGGTGTGGTTGACGCGGTTCAGAACATCGAACGAAGAGGGAGTGCATCATCCCCCACCAGTGAAAATACGAGGCGCAGGCGCGGCCGCGAGCATCGTGCTACCGAGGCGGGCTGCAGTGCCGCGATGTCTGTCTCCGGAACTGTAAAGTCCCTAGTGGATGGTGGTTCACGATGGTCAACCTCCGACCCGCTATCGGGTCCCAATGGCAATGACCAAGATGACACTGTGCAATATAACACGAGCAACGAAGCCATTGATCGCGAACCATGCGATAACACGACGGTGGTTAGTTCTTGGGTGCGAGCCTCGATGAGGCGTTTGCGGCACTTGAGACTACCAGAAGGAACTGAGCGACAACGAAATGCCGATTCGAATAATCACCGCGGAGCGATCGCGTCCGCGCCAAATTCTTTGCCGGATATCGCTTTGATCGCTCCAGAGATTTTGGCGGCGCAAACGAATGGTACATCCGGTAACCTTCTGAGACCATCCAGCGCCCCTGTTAGAAATGCGAACAGCTCGAATGTAGTGATACCGTCGCGGAGAACTGATAGACAATTTAATAATAGAGCAACTCGATCGCAAGGGGCAAGGAGTCGGGAAATATCGTCGAGGCAGAGTAGCGTTTTGTCAACGGTTACGGGTAGTGACACCACCACTACGGGATCCACGACGTGCTCTACCTCCTTTGCCGGTGCTTCCACGAGCCCACCTTCCAGCACGGCGGCAAGTCCGCAGCGCGCTACTTCCAGGAGGTGAGTTTCAGTTTACTTTGTAATTTAATGCAATTTTCTTTGCATTCTCGGGACGGAATCGAGAAATTTAACGTGGTATTCGATTCAAGAATCCTCGTTACTCATTAACGATTTCAAAGGTATTGCCGGGCAGACCAATTAAGTGTTTACTAAAAGCACGAACTGCATCTCCAGTCCTCTTTCGTTCAATCCTATTGCACCACACGCACCGGAAACTGGAATCGGCTTAACGAGTCGGTTGTTGGTCGTTGCTCATCCGTGCTTGACACTACTTGCGCTTTAGATCTTTCTTACGCAAAGAGTTGATACACTTCGCGGGCAAAATGTTGGGAAATTATGTATTTGTATACGTGTTTCTATGGGTATCTTTACAGTATCCACTTATTCTTCTTAGAATCTACTTCGCATAGAAGTAATGTTTTCTTTTGGGCCACCAACGTATACACAGTAATATTAAAGTACCTCTCTCTGATTAATTTTGTCTAGTTCCAAAACAAGTGCAATCTGGAAAAATTGTGTAAATATCTGTAATTGCAAGGGGCCCAACAAGGGACGACGGACAAAATTTAAATTGCATTTTGTCAAAAGTTATTGAGAAAATTGTAAGCGGTGATTGCACGCTACTCGATCAAGTTTAGAAGGGTCGACGATCTCGATCACTGAGAAATTGTTTCACCGTCGATGAACCGTGTAACCTGTTGCACAATCCACATTCTAGTGTCGTCGAACAAGATCTTCTGAGGAGAAGTCTAATGAACTTCCTTGTGCGACTCTTTTACGTGGGAAAAAAGGTCATTGCTTCAACCGAGCTAAATACACATTAACTGCGGCAAGTTCGTCCGAAGCAGCTAGTTATTAGTTTAGTTAGTTCCGCTTTACTCCCCTGATAAGTTAATTCGATATTCATGGTCGATTCGAACTCTAATATCAACGGAACCATTGCAATTTAACCTGGTCGCTTTCTCTTCTAACTCGGCGATTGAAGTAGATATGTACACGGGAACGAGCATGAAGTTCTAGTCGACTTGGGGAAGTTCGCGAAATATTTTTTTTTGGTGTAAATCACAAGCGCGTGTTTTTTTTATCGTGATAGACTTTCTGGTTTTGTCGATAATTCAATTACGGTAACAGGGTTTTCTGCGAATCGAGAAAGTTCAAAGAAACTTCGGTCCTGCTTATTTTACCGATACTCCATACACTTCTACGTCAGGTGTATGTACGAGTAGCGTACCTTCGTGCAATCGCGTTGGTATACCGATGTGTATATTAACACCACTTCCTCACGTGCAACAATTTCGTTTTTTGAACAATAAAAGCTGCTTTTGGGTCAGTGCTAATACGGAAACGCGCAAGTCCAGGCGAACGGTACCGCCTGACCTAGCTACTTTAACGGTACAGCAGTATAATAATTGCGTTATTCTCTTCACAGTTTTATAATTGACAAAATGATTTCACTCGAGTCGCCGGAGCATTTAGTACATTCGACCCGTTTAATTTCAAAGAAGTTAAACATTGCATAACGCTTAACTTTCAGTGCCGCTATGGCACCAAAATTCTATACATTTGCTTTGAGGCAAACGTGTGGTCAGCGCGAGCATTATTACAGTGGCGTGGACGTATATGTATACACGCAACCAACATTTGTTCTTATTGATTATTTCCCAAGCGAAGCCATTGCCTTCATTCGAGTCCACCCCGACAAAACAAGCGAGTATTTGTAAGGCTGGTGCCAATTATCATATGTATTCTAATGGTTTTTTCATACCGGCAAAAAAAGGAAGAAGCATGGCATATCTCACGGTGATGAATGCAGAAAAATGTATGTTGAAGAATAAAGGAAAATGCACGAAAGTTTTCACTGCTACAGAAATATCTGATAAGCATAAAGCTATTTGGCTCTATTATAAGATCTGTTGTAGAAATCAGAAAGATTCATCGTATTCTTAGATGTGGTTTACAAGTGAACGAGTAACCGGTTTCTCTTATCCTTGTTCTGTGTCTTTCGTTACACGACTTTCCCTGACAATTTTAAAGCCTTTTTCGTTTTGATTTCTAGTTACTGCAGTTCTTTCTAATAAGGCGATCATTCGACAGATGATATAGATAAGAACTTGAATGATGAGGAACAGTGTGTATATGTACATAAATGATACAACTGTTGACGGTAATTTCAATGGTTGGCGCGATGAAAACATTTTTCATTTTTTCGTATTTCGAACTTTGTACACATTTTGATAATTTTTGTGATACAGACAAGCGCGTAGCATCGAAACTGTATCAAACCTTGCTGAATATAGGGATACACGTTTGGTTTTTGCTTTTTTTATTTTTTCTCGCTGACATTTCTCTTTCCTTCGTTGATGATGTAGTGGTCAGAGTGCGTGGCTCCGGTTCACCCTCCCTACGCATTGTTATCGTCTATTCTATGTTGTGTGCAAACGCATACATGTCCGTGTCCCGTATGCAGGTATGACCATCGATTATACACGAAAAACTGACCGATACTTGATTTACCAACAACCGGATATGATTGAAAGGGGATTGGCAAAATTGCACCGAAGAGCAGGTAGACTTTGAACATAGCGAATCTAGCATTCTCAGAATTGCTCGTTAATTGCAGCAAAAAGATTTATCGGGGGAATATTTGTAGTGTGCATGTAGCATTCAATTTCTAAGCATGTTTCGAACGAATTTCATTGCGGTCGAAATCGAGACGAGCCCGAGATGAAAGCTATCCCGAGTGTGTTCTGCGGTATTATTGTGCATGGTTGTGGAATAAACATGAAATGATATTTTGTTGTACCAATTGCGATATACTGAAAGGGACACTAGTAGGTGCCTCGCCAAAGTATTTTGCTTCCCGTTCTTCAAATTTTGTAAAAATTTATTCATATTAGAAGTTCGTAATTACTTATTGCTCGTACGACTGTCATTTATTTTTGTTATCGCAGAACTTTTATCTCCGACACATTGGCGTCATATTCGAAAAAACTTAACGCTAAACCGCATTTTTCCTTTCAATTGCAAGTTCTGCACGGTCCGTCATACAACTTATCACGATTTTCGCACGGAACCTTACCACGTGCATCGCGTAAATTATTCTTCTCGCTGTATTAATTGCAAGTAATGATAATTGTTGCACTATGAATAATATTCACGTTGATTCGCGCACCATTGTAAACTTTGCGCAACAATTTATGTACCTCCTCAATTCACTACCATTCTGATACCGTAGCACAGACGCACCTCTGTATCGAATTATTTTTGTAAAAACAATGAAACTGTCCGAGGATAGATTAAAATATGGATTGACGCGTGCAAAACGTGACGTTTGATACAAGCATCCACAGTTACAATGATAAAAACGGAAATGATTCCAGATTTCCCCTGGCATTTTTGAAATTCTAAAAGCGAATGTCACGAACTATCAATGGCGATTTATCGTAATACCAGGTATTCTGATGAACGATGGTGTAAGCAGCCGTGATAATACACGTGCGCTCGTCTGCCTTGTTCATCACGTGACTCTAACCGGGTACAGTTATACATCGACTTTGGAGGGATTGTACGTACATACGTACAGTCCACCAGCAATGGAGTATTCAGTATAGCAAGCTGTTGAAAGCACGACGATTGTGGAATCTTCAAGGACTGTTCGCGATCAACGCGACTTGTTCCCGAGACCAGCCAAGAGTGATCAGGTCGTTATTTCACGACTGTTCGTGCGACGTTTCCGTGTACTGTCTCAAAGTAACGGCCAGACTTCAGGATCTACTTTAGTAGTACCGAATACTTTTTGAAGAAAAGTATTGCGTTAATTCAACGGCAATGTTGCTCGCTATAGATACGTCGTGGCTTACCGGCCTTCTGGTCGATTATTCCCACAACGGCACTACGGTTCTCCGGAGTATTATGGTATATACTTGAAATACCGCCGAGTGATTCCATTCTTCTTTACAAACACGTCAAAGAACCACGGACAGGCATACCTTTATGCTGGTCGAGGTTTAAACTGCTTGCAAAGAGGTTGCATGGTGCAAAGAGGAACGCATAAAGTACGGTATCAATTGAATTTCATTTCGCAATGTGTCGTATTGTACAGGCGAAAATTCCTTTCAACTTTGTTTCTGGCAAATGTAAGCTTGTGGTGAAATTAAGAGGAACGAATAATATCGTTGGACATGTACGAAACGATGACGGTCTTTCAAGGATTATGCCTGAAGCGTCGTATTAGTCGTCGGTAGATCTTGGCGAGCGCAAGTTGACTTTGCCGTAGGATCGATCGTCGTACCGAGAACCACGTGCCCGAATAAAAAGAGTTTCTACGAGTTTGAACGCATAAGGATTCCGTCGTGAACAATTTTTCCTACGTGTTTCGGAAGTTTCTTATTTACTCCCGTACTTGAAAAGACGTCCACTGTTCTCCGTGGGGGAGACGAAGGATCAAGAATCGACATAGAATTGTCATTGATCATCAAATGGGAGAGGAACAACCGCATTGCGGTGTATTTAGGAGGGAACATACGATCGATCACACGAGGCAGTGCCCTTTTGCAAAGATAAATTTTAAGAAAATTTTCGAACCTTAGTGCGGGCCGAAGGTAGTCGATCTTATTATAGTTTGGCCGGCCAAAAATGACCAGAACCGAACTGGATAAACACGGTCCTAATCTGAAGCTTGAAAAATTAAGCTACGTGACGCATGGACGTAATTAAAATTAATGGACGATTAATCAAACCACTCCGGGGAAAACCTGTCCGAGCATTGTGATTACGAATCATGTCAATACCGTCGAAACTCTGATTGTATTTTTTCTCGCACAAAAGAACGAGTACCAGCATAGTAGAGAAAACAAGAACAAGTATACCGTTTTGCGTGAATGCGAAAACAGGCCAACAGCTTATCGTACGATCGAGAGAATAGGCAGGAGACGAGCGAAACCGTAAAATCGTTTCTCGAAACACGTACCGGAAAGATACAGTCTTGAAATTCGATTGTTCTTACCGTCGTTTAACGTGTTACCATTGGAATCTTAAGCGGGAGTGAATTTTCTTAATCTCCGCGGAACTTGCTAAAGGCGGACAGAGTGATAGAGGAAGTCAGTCGTTTTTACTGTACAACATTATCATTTGTGGCTCGGTCTTAAAAACGTTGGTGAAATAACACAAACGCCCAGGGAAAATCGATCCTGACACCGTGGAAACGAACGGTCATTGACATTGTTGGCGTGACATGTGTCCAGGATGAACCACGATCCAGCGATTTGCCGCCAGTATTTCTACTGTAGCCAACGTAGACATCGTGTCAGGTATGCACGTATATGTGGCAGTTCGCAGTTCTTTTTTTTAAATATGTTTTATTAACGCGGCTACGTTGCCACTTTAATAACGAACACATCTACTTGCTAAGGCAGTCGATCTTTTTTTTACCATCTACATACTTCATTAGTCACGAGGATAAGCATATACAATTTTGCTTACTTACGTGATGTTGTGCGTTATTCCCAACATGACATAATGCTATAACTTAATTCAATAGCAAGCGTGGAATGTATTATACGTACATCATGTACTAAATTCCAGATTATCACTAGTCTGGCCATTTCTGTAATCTAATAATCCGACTCTCGGTGTCAGATTTGATCATTGCTAGATTTAACGAAAGCGAATTACCGCCTATCGATGACTTGTTTTCCTTGAGAAATCAGGATAAGTCCCTGAATCCAGACGGCGCTATTCACAAGGTTCCGAAACTCATCGCAGTTGATTTATTTCTAATTGAAACGTAGGATAAGCAAAGAATATTTATTGCTTAATGAAAAAAATTGAACGCCGTTAAATGCGAATGAAGACTGTCAGTAAATTAACTATCTGCCTATATTCCTAGCAGAGAACATGCTACCGTTATGCGTATGGCAATAAAGGCCTTTACTTGGAATACGAGTTCTCATATATGTATATACATTCACGATTTAATTGAAATTCTGCTCACCATGTATACATGTATACCCAAATCTAACTGCGTGTACAGTTTTATGCAATACAGAAAACTTGATACTAATGTTCAAACCAGAAAATGGAGGCGTTTAACGTTAAAGTATTTTTGTATTGTCCGTGTTATACAACAATGTACCGGGCAAGCAAAATAACTCCCTTCGCTACAATATAAAGCTATTACCGGCCACCGAATTTACTGTTCGCGTGTTTCAAATCTTATACATTATTAGCATACACTATTAAAACTGTCGTGGTCGCTAGAAGTGGCCAGTTTATTGATTAATCAATAGAAACAATTCTTGCTCGTTGAAAACGGAATCGATTTCTGCGAGTTCTACGCCTGCAATAGTTATAACTGCTGCACAGAACATAAACACACGTCGGTTACCCCTTTCAAAATAAATTGACCGCGTTCTAAATGAACATGATAACGCGACGTTCGGTATTTAGGGAGGTTTCTACCTCGATGAAATAGCACGGTAAGAAGGTTTTGCAATCCGAAATCGGCATGATTTTTCTACTCGTGCCAATCCGCACGAATATTTCACGAATATTTCACGTCGTTCAAAATATCAAGTCAGGTGAGAGATTGCTGCAACAAAGGTGACGGAGTGATACCAAGTTTCTATATTCTCCACGTAAAACAAGGTCGAGTCGTACCTTTAAGTGAGAATCACGTAGGAGCGTTCGGCCACTCTTATGTATTCGTCTTTCTATCCCACGATAACGGTACATTGGTGATCCCAGATTTCTTATCGACGTTCATCCAAGATTCGTACCATCTATATCTTTGAATGGGGTTTGCTTGTCTTTAGCCTTCCATTGTGAATCTGAGAAATTGTCTTAGAATTGTCACTCTTACGGGCCCCAATCGATCGTTAATTTTCTTTGATAGGGGCGACAATTGCGGTAGAATTATATTCGACCTAGTTTTGCGACAAATCGATACGACCTTCAGTATGATTATTTTACACATCCTTATCGGGATTGCGTAGGTGACATGTGCAATATACTCATTGTTAGTGCTCGCCCTGAATAAGCATAATATTATCAATTCCTACTAATTATTATTATCATTATTATTATTCTCTTGCTCACTAAAAAATTATGTTTGTTTAGAATATGTGAACGACAAAGGGATGTTGATAGGGACGATGATAGGGGCGAAGATGAGGACGAGGATGCAAATCCTTTGGGGAAGTGGCCGCACGCCCTTAGTCCAGCCTTGGCGTGTCTTAGTTGCACCCTTGGCCTTTTTAATATAAGTAGATTCTCCATCCTTAGTGTACAATTCGGAGGTAAGTATCAAGATCTTTGTGTGAACTTTTGCAGCAAACTACAATTGCATATCTTCCATTTCTTTTCAGCAAACTTCATTGTACAGTTCCTGATTTTGTCGGCGATATTGGGCATTCCACTTTTAACGTTGCACGTGTGCCTGGGCCAAAGGCTGGCCGCTGGATCTGTAGACATGTGGAAGATTTCACCCCTGTTTCAGGGTGTTGGAATAGCTCTTTTAATTGCACAAGCATTTATCGGTATTTACAGTATTGCTGGCGTATCGTGGATGTTCGTTTACTTTAGGTATATTCTACTGTTTCTGACGATACGAAGAAAATATTATTACGCGCTAAGGGAACGTTTGATAAAAATGTTGAAATTTCTAATCTTCGCAGAGATTCGTTCATAACGAAGCTGGATAAGTACCGATGGGCAGAACCGTTTGCGTTATACAGGGACGACAAGCCAACACAGAATCAAACCAGTTCAAATAAATTGTACGAAACAGTACCGGATTACTTTAGCGGAGTTGTTTTACAACGGCATCACTTAAACGATTCAGATTCTGGTGCAGTCACCTTAAAGTTTCAACTAGCTTTTAATTTAGCTGTCGTATGGATGATTGTGTTCGTTTCATTAAGTAAAGGTGCTTAATCAGTTTAGTAAATATTTCCTTTACTCTCAAAATAGATCGAACGAAACTATTGCAATATAAATTGATCATTTCAGGTTTAAGATCTTATGGTAAAGTAGTGTACGTTTTTACACTGGTCCCTGTATTTGGCACCCTAGTCCTCTGCACGAAATTGCTTGGTCTCACACCACCAGGCTCCATACATCAGCTCTTTCCCGCCACGGTCGGGACCGAGTTTTTTATTAATGGAAAATCGTGGGTGGCAGCATCAATCGAGGTTTTCCTTACCTGGGGATTACTGGGCGCTGCTGCTATGCAGGTGATTGCAGCACAATAAAGAATATACAATATTTATATCTTGGGGACGAAAAACTAAATCGACAATATTATTACTTTCCCCAGATTGCTGCCCATAATAAGCACAAACATTTGTTGCAACGGGATACGAGCCTCGTGATACTGCTAACCATCGTTGTTTTACTTCTCGCAGCATTCCTGGCGAATACTTGCGTACAGGTTCTCAAGCATCACGGATATATTTATATACCGAGTTCGTTTGGTAAATAATTTAGCAACGTTACATATAACCAGCGGACCATCTGCCAGAATTAACGTTTTTGCATTTCGTTCGAGCATAAGACATTTTTGTTGCAGAAAGAATATCTTCGTATGCATTTATGAGACCGGTGAATCAGCCAGCGCCGGCTGGCTATAGTAGCACGCCGGAAAGATTTATGGCACACGCGTCGTTTATTGTTGGAGAACGTGTTATACGCCCTGGTGTGGATGTTAGTGTCGAATCTGGTTACCAAGCTTTGAGACTATCGACGGAATTAGTTCCTGCAACGTTAGCATTACTAGGCACTGAGCAAGTCTCACCATTCTGGGCGGTCCTCTTTTATTTCACCCTTATTCTGTTTGGCATAGCACAGCAGGTATGTAATTGATGTGCAATGAACGCCACAGCAGGGCAACAAAGTAAACCTCGTCGTCAGTTTTAGCTCGGATATATCTAGTGTTTGTAATGTTACAGTTAGCGATATGGCACTGCGTGATAAGCGGCATCATGGCGATCAATGCAAAAATGATGAAATTGTGGGAAACCACCATTACATTCTTCAGTTGCGCTTGCGGTTATATTCTGGGGTTGCCCATGGCTACAGAGGTAAATATAAATTATTTGTATTCGTTAGAATAATTTATTAGAATATTTCCAACTGGAAATACCATTTAAATGAGTGTACACCGAACCAGTTTTCGAGAGAACATAAAATGCTGGTTCCGGTGATGCGCGAGGCTCGCAGTGTCTTCCCTTTTATCAGACAATCCCCACAACACTCTATTTACACAGATAACGATATCAGCCCGGGTACTAAATTGATTAAGCGTTGAATCAGTATCGTTATAGACACCGCGCGAGATTTGGAAAATGAGTAATCGTGTTAATTTTGTACCACCGAAAAAAGTATCTTGTTACTTTTGTAATAATTTGCTCGACGAGAAATATCTATTCGATCATGTGAAGCACTGCGGCTCGGTTTTAGAAGAATGTACCTTCAATTGCGGAGTTTATGTGCCCCGAAAAAATATGAAGAACCATCGAAAAACGTGTAATAGAGACATGTCTGAAGGAAACAACCAGCTACTAGAAGTCGAAGATTTTTTATGGAGGAACAAAGTGTTTTCTGCCCTCGCATTGCTTCGTTCTATAATAAGCCACGAAGAAAAGGAGCGTAACAGCCTTCAAGATAACATGTCTCGATGTTTAAACTTCTTGTATTCGCAACAAGAATCAATCGATACGTTACGATTTCAAATCGTGGACACGATGGAAGAATCTCGACGACATAACAGAATATTAAGCCAAAGATTAAACGATTTAGAAGTAACATGCGACAACATTGAACAGCGTACCAGCGTGAGTTTCCAACAGATTTCGATGCAACTGAGCCTTCTACACGAAGAACTGAACGAACAAAATAAGCACGGCGAAGTATACGACGATTGGAGTTTAGAGTTAAAGGATACGAAAACATTTTTCACCGCAGAGTGCGCACGTATTAACAAGATGTGGCAGGAACAGCAGCAGTTGATTCACGATCTGAAACTAGAATTGGAAATGAGATGCAAGAGTTCGAATGATTTGATCGAACGTCAAGAGCATACAATGGCTAAGATAAATAATTTAGAGGAAGAGGTGCAAGAGCAATCGGCGAGTATTACCGATGAAAAAACTAATATCAAAGAGTTAAAGTTCCAAATGAAAGAAAACTTAAAATACCTGGAAGAATTGATTAGGGATAACGCAAAGGTGAACGTTGCAAGATCCATCGAATGTGTCCACGAATGTTTGAATCGATATCCAACTAATGGTCGCCTCCTATGGAGAATCGATGGATATACAAAAAAATTGGCAGATGCAAAGGAAAATGGTGGTGCAGTTTACAGTCGCCAATTTTCAAACGAGGAGTACGGGTACACCTTGCGAATGGAACTATTTCTAAATGGCATAGGGCAATGGAAGGACCGACATATTATCGGATGCCTTCGTGTCGAAGCCGGACAATGGGATCCGCTGTTAGTTTGGCCCTGTGTCCTTAAAGCGACAGTTACGTTAAGGAATCAAGAGAATCCAGCAAGCGAAATAAAAAAAGTCGTCAAAGCAGTAGGACAGGACAAGTTTAATTCGAAAGACGTAACTAAGGAATCTGGAACTTATATGTTCATCCCACATACGGCTGTAGCCCGGTACTCTGGATACATTAAAGATGACGCAGTTTTCTTAGATATCCAAGTGAAAGATATAAGACCCAGCGCTTCAGCATCATCTTTAATGTTATAACTTATCGGAATGTTAAGACGTATTGCTAATAGAAATGTTGAAGGAAATACACGCCTGTAAGCTGTGCAATCCATTCAACAGGGGAGCAGACCATGCTATTTATAATTTATTATAGTAAATGTAATTTTTCGTTTATAGCTGGGCATACACGTCGTATATTACCTAGACTACACGATCGGCGGCACATGGTGGATAATGCTTTTGTACCTGGTGCAAGTCGGCGCTGTGTTTGCCGTACGCGGACGTCCGCATAGTGGTGAAGCAGTAGTTGCAGAACTATTCCCTCCGACCGGCCGGTGTCTTCGTCATTGGGCTGGACCTCTTTTATCGTTCATATGGAACGTTATACTGCCCATAATTCTCATGGTATGTATTTACAAAGAACTTGATTAGGTAGGGATGATTGAATTAACGTTACGAAATCAACAGGTGCTCAGCATCGCGGTATTTAAGAACGGGGGATTTCGTGAACTCTACTCGTATCGACGAACAACTAAAGAGTATTGGACTGTGTGGGCCAGGCAACTTGGAGCAGCTATTCAACTAATTCCAATATTAACAATACCAGCGGTGGCTATCATACAAACATGCCGGTATTTGAACAACGGACCGCCAGATATATTTGATGTAAGGATCCGAGTGAGTTTCAGTAAATTAATAGTACAGAGCCAGGATGACACCTGCAACTAACAAATTTTATTTGCTTCAAATCTTTCGCTGTATGAGAAACATAAGCGTTAAAGGACAATTATTATTTTGTTTGTGCTAACATTAGAACAATCAAGCGGATGTTAATGTAAATCACTGCGAGCAGTGCAATGGAGTAAGTTTTCCTTTCTAATCGTTGTGCGTTTACCCGTCCCTCATTTTTGTAATGCAAAAAAAATGGTACACGTTTATCTTCTGTATCTGTATGACGCGACAACGATCGTAGATGTGATATGATAAAGTATGTTAATTTCACAGAGAATTCAGCTACTGTATCGTCCATCGTTGGAACCGGATGACACGCGAGATTCGCAAACGCACACCAGAAACGATATAAGTACCAGTATCCACGGGAATGGCATCGTGTCTCCGACGACAGAAGTACCATTTGAAGATCCGCCGCCAAAGTACACACCGCCTCCGAGCTACACCACAGCGACAGGGGCACGAATAGCGAAAATGTTGCGGCAAAGTTTTCGAAGAAGTGTACGAAGAATCGCAAGCGCTCTTGGGGAGAGCAGCACACCGAGACAGAGACCAGCGTTACAACCTCCACCGCCGGATTACGCCACTGTTCTTGTAGAAATGAATCAGGACAGGCAAACGCAAGACGTAACGATTCAAGTAATCGAAGCGAGAAACGAAAATACTATTCGCAACGCACGAAACAATACTGCAGATAGACGCAGGCCTAATACGATCGACAGAACAACAAGAATCGGTGCGATAGGGTGTCCGATAGAGAGGGCACATTCAACGCTCGAACATCCACGACGATCGTGTACCACTTTATCGAGCAGCTCCAATTTAACAGTGGTCGATGTGGCGAATTTACTTCGTAGCAGTATCAGAAGAGGATCCACACGGACCCAACAGTCCCTACGTAGAAGTTGTTGCCACGACGAACCGACGGTAGCGGCGTCCGTCGAAAATCTAGTCGAGGCTGCAGCGCCGATCGGCGAAGAAACCTTGGTCCTTCCAAAGGACATGTCTCTAGTCTCCAATGAACAGGCTAACGATAGTAGCGACGATAAAAAGACTGCCGAGGGAACGGACAATTCCGTTTCTGTGATATAGACCGTATCCTTCTTTCGAGTTCTTATGATAAAGCAGCTGGAAGTTATTTAATTTCTGCTAGATAGTGCTAGTTACAGTGATCTATTTCTCGTTTCTAATCGTGCGGGCTTTAACCCGTGTTAAAAGAAATTCTCTTTTTAATCTTTAATGGTATCGATACACGTTCATGCTATGCTATGAAAGATGGACAAGTTCGTCAGTGATTTTATCGATTGACGAATAAAAACAAATCAATTTTATAATTTAGACTGAATTCAGTATTTTTTTAATCTTGTCACACTTGGAGAATAATTGCATAATTTCATTACTATATTTATCACGACGATTGTATGATGCCCAGACGGAAATCAGATAAAGATAGGCAATAAAGCGTACGACGATATTGTTTTGTTTCTACATAAGAGACTTTGATTATTTCGCGAACCAGTGTATTTTAATTTTAGATGTAATATATGCTGCTCTATTTTTTAAATAATTTTATCGTATCAGTGTACATAGGACTTTAACAAATCATGTTAACGTAAGTTCGGTTTGCTAAGAATTTCCTTCATTAATCGTACTGGCTGTTTAATGTTACAACTATGTAGTCCGTCCAATATCCTTCAAGACCTGTGCATTACTCCCCGGAGAATGTTCAAGACCAATATGGTGTATTGATTTGCTCACCATTCCGGGGAGGTAAAATTCACGCTGCTGTGAGAATGATAGGCCACGCAATATATAAATATATACAAAACGAGTAATCGAAGAAACAGAACCGGCCGGAACGCTAGCTCGTTAATAAAGTTTCAGACAGTGATAGAGCTTGCAATACTGAAGCTACTGTTATATACATATATATATATGTAGAAATACTGTTTAAATATATGTAAATATTACAGTCATGTACAATAAATTGAATAAAGCGCAAATTACCTGAGATAAAGAAATAAATATCAGCTTATAATGCGAACTTTCTCCGGAACTCGATGGTCCGTTGCAAGTTCTATGATTACGGAAATAAAACACTTGTAAAACTTTTATCATTAAATATAAAAAATAAATTTTCAGAACTGCTCATCGTCTGTACTGAAAATCATACATTAGCAGTTTCCATACTTCAATCTCTATCGCTGTGCAAAACTTCATTAAAGATGATCAGGATGCCGTCCGAATATGTTTCCTTGTAAGATCGAAAAAAGAGAGTTGTAAAAATGTATTGTTATTTACATGTTCATGTAGTTATATAATACCGCGCAAATATTCTAATAACATTTCATACGTGTAATTGATATTATGGTCCATAATAAAGTTTTTATGTTCTTTTTTAAATTTAGTACTTTTATAACACAGAATTTAGTAACGGTAAGATTCAAACCACAACTACGTTTTAAATATTCATATTATATTCAGTTACGCATCATTACAGAAATAGATGTTACCATTTTTGGTCGAAGAAACATAGTACAAAAAAAAGTACGGAGCATTTCATTGAGTTCCATTTCACAATTTTAATAACGCTTGTAAACCACGCATGAAGATTTTCATTAGATACCATTGAAATTATATAAATCTTACAGTACTTTAGTACTTACACTTAAGCAAAACGCAACGTAACTTTGTTACAGAAGCCAGCCCCTTAGCTTTGAACGCGTACAAAATTAAATAAACTATGTATATTATACAACTTCGATATCGGAACATCGACTCGTAAATAGATGTCTCGCATCTCTTCTTCAATTATGCTAATAATTATTAAATAAAACAATCCGTTTTAATGCACTTTTATAGAATGCTGTGCAGACAAAACGTTTTGAAGCGTTAAATAATCTTGTTTATTATATGTCAGTTAATGTATCAGCAGAAATGGGCAAACATTTCGTATTTATGTTCAACTGTGAAGCTAATTAATCGCTAATTACTCGAAGATGAGAACAATTAAATAAATATCTGCAAAAACCATTGTACTATGTGGAGACATGAAGTAGCAATTCTGTGGAATTCGTTTGCCCATTCCTATATTATATCAATATTAAATTGCTGCAAAGAAATTTTATTGTTATACTATTTGTTAATTATCGCATTTCGATATAGAATTACGTTCAAGAGACTTCGAAGGCGATAGTGTTTTCTAAATTCTAAATTATTAATTCAAAGCGGTAGATGTAAGAACGGCGACTCCCCTTTCGTAGAAACTGTGAGGATCTTGACTAGGAGCAATATTTAAATCCACCGTAAATAGTAATTCCGTCCGGGTGCTGTTCAAGTAAACTGGTAAAGACAATTTACCCCTCCGCACATCATCGGTAGCGGATCGTGTCCACCTCAACATAGTAACCGGTAAGTCAGTCATTATAGTTGAAGTCAAATACAGTTGATTATCTTTACACTGAGCTCCTTGTAATTTAAGACCAGTTACAGCAAACGAGCAATCGTCTGTTGCAATGTTATCACCGTCTCCTATTGTCACGTCTAGTTGAAGTTCCTCGAGTGACCAACTGTTCGCTTGTGCTATACATTGTCTCGTTGCCGTAACATATGCTTCAGGATTTAGTAACCCGCCAAGCCAAACAGGGAAGCTCTGGAAAACACATAGATGCCGCAATTATTAATAATTGATTATCGCAAAAAAAAATTAATGTAACAAACCTTGATTTCTTTAGCTCCTCCTTGAGATACTAGACGTGAAACCTCTTGCAATTGTGATACTCTATGACTAAAATCTGTTATCCACTGTATGACAGTACATCCTCTCGGAACGGTGTATCGTCTCCATCCACCTGGCAAGATGCCCTTTACCAATTCCGACAACATAGTTCTGTGATAATTGGTTTGCTTCTTTTTAGCCTAGAACGACAATAAAACGATTATATTTATTGAGCCGTACAGAAACTTTTTGCGATTTCCATATCTGTTTATACTAGTAGGTTGAAATAGTACCTGACAAATTAAAACAACGTCTTCCAAGTCATGAATAACTTCTTGCAGCAATTTAGCACCACTGTTAACTTCCCTCTCAAAGTATCTATAGAGAGGATCTTTTATATTTTCTACTGTTCTCTTTAGGGTTGGTAGATTTTTCGGAAGTAACTGTAGCCATGTTGATGCCGAATTGTGTAACGTTCTCATCCACGATGGTCGTCCATCAGCCTCTGCTTCCCTAGGTGTGTCCAATGATTCATCGTTAGAGTAAGCTAGTTCGTCTTCGTCTTCCAGTTGTTGCATCTTCAATAACTTTGACACCAAGTCTGTTCCTCTCGTAGTAAGCAGAACTTTCTCTGCATTATTAGGTAGACCAAGCCACGAGGGAGTTTGTCTATCGGATAATGATTCGATCCATTTGAGGAAATGATCCCGCCTGGTACCATCTGGCATAGTGATATGTCGTTGTGCACCTTGCAAACCGTCAATATTTGCGACAAGTGCGAAATCGGCTTCAAAGGATCGCGGAGTAAAGAGTTTCCGAAGGAATGATGCAAGAAGACGTTGGTCAAAATCGTTATCGATTTTACCACCATATATGCACTGAGAAAGGAGAGTTACCAGGGCATCCCATGGCACCTTCTCAGGTGGTAAGTTCGTCCTACCCATAGCGGTGGTCTCGATCCACGTATCCAGAGTATCGCAAGCTACCCTCAAGTCGCTCTCGTTGAACTCGTAATGCTTCGCCCATCCTAACGGTGCGTATCGAAGACGTTCCTGCACAATAGCGTGGAACCAGGCCAGCAAGAAATAAAGACGAGCTCTTTCGTGTGGTGCCTTCATCATCCTTGAGGCTGGCACGGTACTGAATGTTCGCAACAAGTTTGCTCTAATTCCAGGTGGTGGTTCAAATACAAATATTCTGCCAGCCCTGAGTAAATTGACTGGTACCTTCGGATTAATCTCCATGGTCAAGAATAGTCGGAAACTAGCATGTGGCTGTAGGCTATGTAGTTTCTTTTCAAGCTGTACCAACCACTGTGGCGCTAAGTGAACATTTTTCAATAGCACCCATCTGCCAGCTTTAACAGCCATATTTATTGCCCTGTCGGCCTGATTGAATCCCTCTGCAGAACCTATAGCGATACTGGCTATTTGTTTACCCAATTCAGCTGCTAGATCGTCCACGCGACCAGAGGCATCAAATCCTGGTACTGAACAAAGCAAAGCTGGTACGGTAGCCTTAAGTTCATTCTCAACCACGGAAGTAAAGTCGAGTTCTGCTTCTGCAGTACCCATGAAGGATTCTCCCAGTGCTGAAGTTACAACTAAAGATGCTGCAGCTATCACGCGATCTGGACGAAATGCTTGTATGATCAGTAATTGATGTATGGATGTTCCGGTTGGTGTCAACGGCTTCTCTTCGTCCCAAAGTTTCGGCACACAGGTTTCAGGTGTTGGTGATTGCAACCATGAGTTGAATTCTGCATTTTCTTGTATTTTCTCGGATAACTTTTTGAAAGCCGGCAGTCTAATGCTCAGCCGCATCATAGCTTCTTGCTGTTCGGAACTCAAATTGGGTAGAATAGGTCCTCGTATGTTCAGTACACCTTCTTTTCCTCGCAAGAAGAATGTAAATTCGCTGTCGTAAGTAGATTCTGTGGTGATACCTTTCAAATGTATTTTACATAATAGCAATGCGAATGTTAATCTGTCAGTGTGCAACATTCCACGGGCCACGCGTTCGTAACAAGCCAAGAATAAATCATTCGTGATAACTGATAATCTTTGCGTATGGTCCGATATATTAGACAGCCTTGGATTTTGAGATAAAACAGATGTGAAAACATCTAAGAACATTCTCAATGAATACTGGTATAAGAAGTGTACTTGATTCAAGCTATCCATTGTGAAGTACATGTTCGAGCAAGCTTGAGACAAGGGCAAGTACTGCTGCGATACTGTTTCAATTTCTCCTATCACTTTATCTGTCTCTTCGACCTTTTTACTAATATCAGCCGCTTCCTGTTTCAATGTTTCAAGCGTAGTTATCACAGAATCATCATCAAGGATTTTTCCCTTGGCGTCATTCAATGCTTGCAATAAAGATTTCTCGAGCTGTCTCAACCGTAAATGGAATTCACCCTGCAACTTTAGCAAGTCGGATCTCTTCTCGTCGATGTCTGGACGTTCAGCTTTCAAAACTTGGTTCAAGCATTGGCTTTGCAGGGAACTTCTGGTAACGGTGAAGTTTACGAATGTAACACGAGAACAAATATCTGGTGGAAATTCTACCGTTGGGTCTCTCGTAGACAAAAATATAACGAAAGATGGCGAAAGATCGATATCTTGATCCCCAAGGGTGATCAAGACACGTCCGCCTGTCCTTCTTAGTTCTCTATTGAGGACAGGATTCAATATCGGATCATAATTTTCAACATCCTGTACCAATAGTGGATTACCAAAGCGTAAAGCGCTCTCCAGATTTTTTCTGAACGAGTCGTCGAGAAAACTCGTTTTCGTAATCTTTCGGTCTTTAAATTCATTCATTATAAATTCTGTTGCTTGTCCGGATGGGTCGATAATTAGTGGATATCTGTTGAATCGCTTCAACATAATGGCGTTTTCGGTACAAAGATCATCTGTCGGTAGAGCATTAGCTTGCCACCTCAAGCGCTCATCAGGATTTGAGAGATATTCTGTTCTGGCTATATCTGGCCGGAATTGTAGATTGGCATGTTGTAAATGTTGACACCAGGTACTGAACAAGTTTTGTCGGTACTGAAAAAAAAGAGGTAAAAAATCTTATTGCGTTATACGAGAGAAACGAACGTGATAACTGTTACTAATTAGTAATTACTTACATGCTGATCGAAATATCCAGCATACGCTAAGAATGCAGACGATAGTAGTACATCTCCGATGATCGTAGACATTTGACTCTTGAATGTTTCACTTGTTGCCTCCCAACGTTCCCTTTCGATCACTAATGATTTCAGCAAAGCAATCGAGCGATCCACTTTAGCTTGCACACTTTCCAGGTCAGCTTTGATAGCTTGCGCCTGAGAAATAAGCTGAGCATATTCTTCCTTGTACGAAGCTATGCTCTGTTCTAATTGTGAAATCAAGTTTTTCACTTCTTCACCCTTTTGCTTATTTGTTTCAGCCTGTCGCTCTAACGAGTGAAGTTCATCTCTTAAGGGCTCAACTCTCTTCAGCATGTCCGCATATTCGATCTAAAATGATTAAATGCCATAGAATGATTTCGATTATGGCATACTCCTTGAAGGAGCAACGATGATAAACATGCATGGGTGTGCACCATTGCAGACACCTCACCTGTGCGATAGCCCATTTAACGAGTGGTCCACACGCCATACTAGCCCGATTAACTTTCTCGAAATTGTAATCAGGATTACTTAAGTAGCGACCCTTCATCTTCTCTCGCACTTCATCACTAAATAAATATTAAAACAAATTGATTAAGATTCGATATTCAACTGTTCCGTGTTTAGCATACTGCATTATACATGTAATTTCAGTTAGTAACACTTTGTCAATTTGTCATTTGCATGCATTAAGTAACATTTGTGCGGCGTGAATTTTGTGGAACATTTGCTCAGGTTGAGACCAGCAGGCAAAGAAATTAGTTGTACATTTTACATACATACAACAGATATTAGTATTTTGTTTTTGATTAATTGTGATATTCTACTCAACGAAATCTCTATACGAACGGACCGCGTTCACTGATCCCTAGATCAAAAAACTAAACCTTTTGTCAAGATAAAACAAACAATGAAAGCATGCTTACGTAATGTCCTCGGTACTGAAATTAGAGACAATAGTATTGATAAAATTGTCTCTCATGATGACAGCACGGATAGATTTCCAATCACTGGCATTTTCACCGAGCAATAAGCAGATAGACTCCAATGCAACCTTCACGATCGCCGGCGGATTCGCCATGGACCGAACTTCGACTAAATGCTGTTTCTTTATTGATTTCACCGCTATACGAAAAACGAAATCATTGTATATAGTACAGGGTAAAAAAGAGGTGCAGGCATGTGGAATTAAAACAGTTATGTTGATGTTACACGGAAAAAGCTCCGTAGCAGGCAGCGCATCATTTTAACGTACCTATATAAAGTTAGAGATTAAGGCCACGATACATTTTATTTACAGTAACAGAGATTTTACGTATCATTTCACGTCCTTATAACTACCACTAATTGAAACGAAAAAAAAAACTTGTACGAATCATTTGTATTTCGAATAAAGCATCTGAATTTCTGGAAACAATTCCTTATGCGGTCAATTTCTTGACAAGAAAGTGTAAAAACTCTTATAAGAACGTATGCTGTACGTAGGTGAGTATATTATTGCATTTAGCCAAACGACATAACATACATATGTCAAGCTGTTATAGAATTTTATTTGCCTCGGTAAGTTCCCACGCGAGTACTAAACATTCAGCAGGCCCTTAATCATTTCTTACGTGATGTTCTCCGTGTTGAAGTTGACGATGGTTGGTATGAAGCTATCCTTCATAATAATAGCACGAATCTGTTTCCAATCGGTAGCATTTTCCTCAAGAAGCAGACATATCGACTCTAAAGCTACCTTTACGATGTTGGGAGGATTTGCCATCGATCGAATTTCGACAAGATACTGCCGCTTAATCCCTTTGACGGCTACACTTATCGCAAACGTTTCAGCGAAACGCGCAACACGTTATATCACACGTTCAAAATTACGTACACAATTATGCGGGAAACGACCTTTTTGTAATCGTTGGAGCAATGAAATACATCAAACATCAAAAATACATACCGTTTTGTGCATCAATAACAGCGGGTTCGACTTGGGCTAAATCAGCCATGACATCCTCCCTCTTCTGATCAATAGCCACGGTTTGTATTGCCAATTGTTGTTGTATTTCTTGACTCTGCACCTTCTTCTTTTCCGCCTCCTGCTGATCTTTAACCATTTGTCGCAATTTCGCATTGGCGGCCTCGTTCTTTGCATGCAGCTCCTATGCAAACAAATCGTGTAAGAAAAAACTGTACAAAATATTTAATTCTACTCAATTATTTTACCTGAGATTTGATTGCCAAACTTTTCTGCATTTCTTCTACTTGTTCCACTGTTTCTGCAATCTTACTTAAACCGACGTTCAAATGTAATTGTTGTTCCTCCAAGTCGCTCCTCTTCTCTTGATACAACTTTACAAAATGATTGATGAAATCCAAATAATGACGTGGAGTGATAGCCATTGTTCTACCTCCACGTTTCGCGAGTCTGGCATTCGCTTTATGCAACGTTTGATGCACGTAAACGCAAGCATTTATCACGGCATCCCTGTGAGAAGGCAGCGGTGGAATTAAAGAACAAACAGAGGGGAAGAAGTCTGGACATTTCCAGTTAGGTCTTTCCAAATCTACACGATTAGTAAACTCTTTGCCAACTTGGAAGAGCGCGTTGTCTGACCAATCGCCGAACCAGTTCAACACGCATCTGTTGAACAATGCAGGTGAGGTTGCAGCGCGATCTTTCAGACCATCCGTACTAGGATTCATTGTAAACACCACGTGCAAATTCTTCATAACTTGACCAGTAAACCATTTATACAATTCTTCATTAGAGTCTAACATAAGACCCTCGCGCTGTGCACCCTCTTTACATTGGGTCATAAGGGTTGTGTATTCGTCGCCTTCGAACAAGCCAGGTACTTCTCCGTTTGCAAGCAGGGTATTCATTCGTTCGAGGAAACCAGAATCCAGGACATTCGATTCGTCGAGAATAAATGCTATCTTCTCATCTTTGCAGCCAGATCGTCTTAATACTTGACGCAAATCTTCATCAAAATCTTCGCCAGTGTATTTATTATGAACCTATGGCATAAAGTATAGTTCCATTTGAGTGTAAGCTAGTACGATCATGTAAGTAAATATAATAAAATGAAAGAATGCAAGTTTGTACCTTTATTTGAAATATGGACAAACCGTTCATCCAGGCAACGAATCTGGACAGAGTTGTCTTTCCAGCACCAGAGACACCAATAAGTAATAAGTGTCCCTGGGGCTGTCGGAAAATTCTGTCAATCCGTAGAACATGTTCGAGTACTTCGTCAAAAAGTACCAGAGGCACATCCAATTCTTCTTCATAGAATACTTTTAGCCTTGCCCTTACATAATCTCGTAATTCTTGTCTATTTACTGGCACGTAATCTTTAGATAACCAATTGCTGTATAAAATTGGTCGGGTTAGTGCTCTTTCTTTGTCGACGCCCAAGAAATGTTTCATTGCAACGGTGTCTATGTTCTTGTTGGTCCAAGCCCTTTCAGAGTCTTCCACCAGCCTGTCTTGGAAGAGGCGCAGAGCTTCGTGAGCCCACAAACGTACTAAACCTTCTACAGATAAATTATCAAGTGGTCTAATGGCTTCACAGATACCGCGTACCCAACGCGTCATTTCACGGGGGGAATAAACATAATGTGGTTGCATGTCTTGAGTAAATCTTTCCTGCGATGTTAAATAAAACTCTACCATTGCGTTCGTTAGAGGTTCTGCGTAGGTTCTCAAAGAAGGTGTCAGCCTGAAGAAATAAATTATGAATTGTGGAAGTTATTTTTTCCCCTTTTGTAATATCAACATATCAACAGTTACAATTATGTACCGTAATTATTTTTACTGACCTGAGCATAGCACGCGTAAATGTACCATAAATTTGTTTCAAGGATGTTTCTCCCGGATAATCGACATAAATGACTGGAACGTGTCGTAAAAATCTGTGACTCAAAGGTTTCCTGCCCGGATCTGTTGGCGGATTACAAGCACCGACAAATTGTATTCTTTCCAAAGTAACCCATGCTTGGTCGGTAGTTCGATAAAAACCCCTATGTTCTACTAACTGTCTCAAGAATGAGATTACACGCTGCGTTCCATAATTATCCATGTCGGGTAAATTGATTTCGTCGCAGAACAAGACCAACCACTTGCCCAATTGAACTGGAGAGAGGACAACACCGTTAGGTGTTTTGCGATACTCGCAGTAATGATCAAAAGTCTTCAATAATAATTCAGGTGTAGTGGCGGAGGAAAAGTTTAGCCCAACGACTTCCATATCTGGCAAAGCACGTAAAGCGGAGAACAGAGTCATGGTTTTTCCAGAGCCTGGTGGTCCGCAAAGCACTATAAAATTTGTGGAAATTTGCTGTTTTAGAAAAGGGCTTTACAAATTTGTATAATCATCAGTCTTGCATGCATTTCTTAATATTACCTATTGGTTTATGTTCTGCAAGCCACGTGTAAAGGAGGATCTCGTGTCTTACGGTGTCCAAAGTGGGTACTACGATATCCGGACTGGCGACTTTATGCGTTTCAACTTCGATCTGTGGAACTTTATTACTCCAAGGTAACCACTCGCCGTGGATGCTCACTTCAAAATCAATAATCGGTATATTGCTTTGCGTTGGCAGAGGAACAGTCGTAATAGATCTGACGAAATCTCCTAAATCAGATCGAACTTTTAGCTTCGCGTCACCTGCGAAACTCCACAGTAACGCATACACCAAGCATTTTGGCATGTAACGCTCCAGTTGTTCACTTGGTAATGGAAAGTCAATGTGTGAATGGTTATATTGCAGAACATTCCGTACAGCTTGGTTTAACATGGAAAATAAAGAGCTTAATGCTCGCAAACGTGTGAAGTCCATTATGTGTTCTTGTTTCATGGCATATTCTAAACATCTTACTACTAATCCATCTGGGGCAAAGTAACTTTGTAGAATGCTAGCAACTTCTCTTTGCACTGTTAGTGCGGGCGACAGGGTATCATCCTTTTCCGATGCTTTCTTTCCAAGATTATCTTCCTCTCCGTCTTCAAGTGGAATGTTTCTTAAACGTAGCATGTAGTTTTCAAATATCATCTCTGTGGACAGTACGTCTTCGGAGAACCAAACCATACCGCACCGAGAGACAGTGGCCAACGTGGCGTATTTTAAATCTTGAACTTCAAACATGACTCTCACATTTGGTGGTAAACTTAAACGTTCGCCATTTGGTAGCGTGAGCAGTTTATTATCGTCTAGTACGGAATTTAAATTCTCAACCCATTCTGGATCAACATCGCCGTCAAATATGATCCATTGCCGTTTGTTGATTTCTCCTCTTACGTTGTCTATAATTTTTCTAAGGATATGCGTGAAGAGGCCATCAGTCCATTCACGTGTGTTCGGATCTAGCACACCGTACAATGTTTCTTTGCTAATGGCTTTAGGATCAATCACATGGGCAACACCTTCTATGCCTTCGAATCTTTCCAAAGCTTTCAAAAGTACTTTCCACGCCATCGTTTTTCCGGAACCGCTTGGCCCGACCATCATCAATCCATGATTCAAATTACAAATTTGATAAAGTTGCAATACCTGAATAGAAAATTAATAAAATTACTAAATAATATAAATTAAAAGTAAACAACAAGCATGCGAATTTGTGAGGCATGACATCATCTATGAACTTAAAACCTGACATGCAATTCTACCCACGGTATCATTATTATCTCACCTTTTCTACCCAGGTCTCACCGACCATTTCCTGGGGTGGGAGAGGGAACGCATACGATAAACAATTAAAAAATTAGGGAAACATTGTCTATGTTGTGTAACGTGTTTTTAGCAGAAAAATTTCCTAATTTTGTTTATACTATATTTTTTCGTGCTACTATTTCTAACAGTAGAATGATAATATAGTACAGGTGATGATTTTTTGAAATTGCGTCATTGTGATATTTTATTACCTTTTCCTGCCAAGCACCTCCTTGTTCGTCACCCTCACCGCATACCAGGTACTCCTCCATGCATACCTTCCTAATCTGGTCTTTCAGCCCTATAAACATATATTTTCCTTATAGTAGTAGAACTACTGGAAAGGTGTAAAATACTCCTTCCAAAGCAACCACTTACCTTTCATTTCAGCACGTGTGTAATTTACATTTGGGAATACATCATTAAGTAAACTAAATAGCAATGGAATGTCTTCAGCGACCAACTTTGGAACCATTGTTTCGCAAACAGATTGAATGAGAATTTCTTGTTCAGGTAAATTTTCGGCGATAGAAGCTTCATCGATGTTAGTTTCACCGCGATTCTGCATACCTTCCTTAATTTTTTGTATTCGATCACGTTTAACATTTCCAGCGGAAATAAGTACGGATTTAAGTGCCCGAAGACCGAAGTCATAATGGGATTGGTTGGAAAGCTGTTCATCGCACAACCTAATAAGAATATCACGTTCTTAGTACAGAAACACATATTTGATATATTAGGAGGAAATATTAGGAATACTTGCTTGAAAAATGGAACAATCTTGCATGCTAATTTTTCCGCCGATCTAAATCCTTGACTGAAAAGCATAACTTCTGCAATTAACTGTCTATCCGGGGTAGTCATAGCTAGCGATCTAAAGAGTTTCTTTAAATTATCAGGGAGATTTGATCGTCCAGCGTATCCTGGATTCATAGTGATAAAGATTGCCATATCCGTAGACACTTTGACTTGTTTCCCCACAAGTTCTACACAAAGCATTCCTTCTTTCTTGCCCTCCATTTGGCTTTTCAATGCTTCCTGAATAGTTTGCACTTGCTGAGAGACAGCTGAAAGCATTCGCTCCTCGAGACGATTAAATTCGTCGAAGCAACCCCATGCTCCAACTTGACAGAGGCCAACAAAGATACGACCCATGGCCTAAAGAATTGAATGAAGGCAAACATTAAATACATTTCGTTAAAAACAGTATCAATTATTTGTTGTAATGGTGTTCATTATTCACCTGAAAGTCGAATGTTTCATCGCAATTAAAGACCAACACAAATCGTCCAAGTTGATGACCAAGAGCCTTAACTGATTCAGTTTTTCCTGTTCCGGCCGGTCCAAACGGAGAACCTCCTAGGCGAGCTTCTAAGGCCTGAGTCATTGTTAAGTAACATCTATCGGTCAAAGGTGTTTGTACTAGCCTATCTTGTACTCCAAGGTATTCGAACCCGTAAAAGAATTTCGCATTTGCCATATGTATCGTAAGTTGTTGCAAGACTTCAGTTTGTTTTGGATCGAAGTAAAATCTCATTTCGCATAGCCATTCAAATGCTTTTGGGTTCGACACTTTATTCGCAATTAATCTCCTTGTTACTGTGCGTTTATGTACGAATTCGTTAATTAAATGTTCCAGCTTTTTCCGCCTCAACGCAGGTTGTTCTTGGAGAACAGAGTCTGCTAAAACATTTAATGTGCCCTCGACTTGAAGCAACACTCTTTCCAAAGGATTTTTACTTGGATCACTTTGCGACTCATGTAGAGCAGCCTCAACATCTTCTGACCATAAAATCTGAGCAGCCAAGACTATAATTTGAGCCTGGTAATTATCACACCATGTCATAAATGCCTGAGCATTTATATTACCATCTTTAAATTGTTTAATATCCTGCACCGCTCTTGCCAGGCTCGATGCCAATGTAACTCTCATTTCTTTCTCTACAAGGGTCAGCCATTCGTTTATCTTTGGGTGATCAACAGTGGATACTGGATTTTGGAAAAGTATTTCCTCTCCTTCGCGAGAAGCAATACCTATAATAATTGTATTGTCTTCGTTTAAGAGAATAGCTGCCACACCAGCAAACATTTTTTTAAAATGTTTTTGGAGTCTTGCAATGTTTTTGCTATTGCCGATGATTTCCAACAGATCCTCGTCACCCACGAAATAAAATCGTGGAAACGAAGTACGTTCTCGCTCAAGGTACTCTCCCAAAGCTTTCTGTATTTTTCCAAGTAGATCCGCCAAACGTTCAAGCGCTCTTTGAACGCCAGGAATGTTCAAAACATCCATGACCATTGGAGATTTAGAAACTTTCTTCATCAGACCAAGGAATTCAGAGCTGATACTTTGGAAACGAGATGTTTCAACTGGCAATAACGTTTTGATATCAGCACTTCCAGAAAAGATGCCTTCTAAATAAACCCAACGTCGCTGAACGTCTATCCATACATCAAACAACGCATTGATTCTGTTTAATTTTTCTTCCCAAGTTAATGCCTCCTCCTCGAATACTTTGTAGTAAGGCGATAGCTTCATTGCAGCCACAGAGTTAATGTGTTCTTTAACTTTATTGAAGAGATCGTCCCAACCACGAATCAATCTGCATTTATTCTGGTAGTTTATTAAATCCAGTTCGTACGTTTGCCAAGATTCCCGAACTTGCTTCAAGAATTCTTCCAATGCCATTTCACCTTGTGCAACAAGAATAATATCTTTTACTATTCCTTCGTTTTTCTGTAAGTTAACGTCCCACACTTGACCAAGGGTAAGTTCACTCAGCACCCAGTTTACACGCAACTGCTTTGTTAATTGTTTCCAATGTCTCTCCTTCAATGCATCAGACTTTAATTCAACAATTAACATGTTGACCTTAGTATAACTTTGAAGCATTTTCTTCACATATTCGTACGAGGAATACTGTCTAAGCCTAGCTGGTAGCTCTTTGAGTTGTGCCATCATTGTGTCCAGTTGTTGGCGTAATTTTCTTGGTTGAACAGATAACCATGGCTTTTCACGTGTATCATCGATCTGTGCCCATATTTTCGACAATTCCGACCAGACTCCTCTCAAATCCTGAAGTTCTTCGAATACAACTTGCATTCTATCCTCGCTAGTTGAAACTACTCCAGGTTCCTGTAACTCTAAGGCTTCCTTGGCCTTCGCCACGTTGTCCCTTTCTTCCTTTAACCTGGCAAATTTGCTTTCGAATAATTGCAACTGTTGCAATGCATCGTCGGGCCGTAAATGACCCTCAACTGGTTTTCCTTTTTCCCAATCGCTCAGGAAATCAGTTGTCCTTATTTCGACGGCTTTATCTTCAGCTACAATTTTCATTTGCAATGATGCAACCTGTGTTTGTATACTGGTATCTTTTCTTTTGATTATTTCGTTGAATGCACCCCATTCACCCTCTATATTGTCTACGTGCAACCATGAAGATGGAAATTGATATCTTTGACGTTCCAATATTCTCTGACCTTCGCGATATATATCAACCTGCTTCTCCCAGGCCTTCATTTTACGTTTCAACGATTGGACGTAAGTTATAAATCCAACTGCATCCGAAGTACTAGCAGCTTCGATAGATTGTTGTTCCAGATCACTTCTGGACCTTGATACTTGTACGTGGAAGCTTGCCATTTCATTGCCAAGAAGCGAACCGAATTTACCCAATGTTTCCTTGTGCCATGAATCGTATTTTAAGGATACTTTGCTTTGGACTTTTGCAAAATCAATGATAACAGGACCGAACTCGCGCCTAGTATCCGATGTATCAAACGTAGCTCTGCTCTTTTTAATATCATTCAAACATTTCATCCACAAGTTTATGTATTCGCCCAATTTACCATACAAATTGTCAGGCTGTAGATCCCAAAGAGCTTGATAACGCAACCACTGGTCTACATAATCAGCAACATCTTTCATTTTCGATTCAACTGCTTCATAAGCAGCTTCAAGGGGTTGCTTGCCCCCAGGTAGTTTTGTGAGTAGATTTCTGTATGTACCTGATTCAGGCTTGTCTAGACCTACTTGGTATCTCGAACTTTGAAGACGAATTTGAGAAGTGACAATGGCTTGCCATGCAAATAATTGTTGCATTATTTGAAATCTTGCATCCTCGATACTTGGATACAAATACATTGTCTGGTTTGTTATACGAACTTCGTGTATTTGATTCTGAATTTTTGGATCACCACCAGGCTTGTGAGTGGGCTGTGAAGGTGCGTCCGTATCCATACTAAAATCTACTTCTTTTTTCTGACCAGTGAGTGCATCCGTCCATGCTTTTACTCCAGCTTCTAATCTGGCCGCCAAGTTCTTCTCTACCTCTTCGTCAAGTCTAGACACCCAAATCGTTAAATTTGAGTAATTTTTTAGAGACAGTTCGTCCACGGCTTTTTGAATTTTAGACAGTATGTCGGCAAATGTATTTGCCGAATATGGGCATGTTTCAAGAGAGCGAACGTCCACATCCAATTGCTCTTCAACCACGACAAGGTCTTCCACTTTTTCTTGAAATGAAACAACTGTATCGGAAAGCCGCTGCACATACTGATCTAGTTTGTAACTTTCCCATATTAAAGCAATGCCCTATTTGCGGAAAGAAATAAAGTTTATAATTGGAATTAAAAATTACGAAAGTTTATTACACAATTTTATAATTAGAACTTACTTCAGAAATAAGAGACAGCACGTCATTGCGCATTCCAGCCACCAATGGTATGATACTGGCTTTATCCTCGATCTGAGAATGAATACGAATTATTATGTAAGATTTAAAAAGGTAATACCAATCAATATATCGATACAATTTTACGACATTAATTACGATTTACCATTCAATAATATACAGACAAGAAGGCAAACAAAACTGTTACATGTTCATAGCTGATGCTAAGAAATTATATGACAATTTTTATTTGCGTTTCATGTATTACACAAAAACGGAGAAATGTAAGATATTACTATATCAATTACAAGCAACCATCGGAATGTGCGGACAGCCAAACTCCTCAAGTCAATTATGATCGCACAATGCAAGTTTCATGAAATGAAAGTCATGAATTTGAAAAGAAAGTTTGTTCTATGTGGTTTTCAAAGGTTCCCAAAGGAATTCAGAAGCCAACACGAAATTATAATGGTTTGTAAGCGTCGAAAAAATTGAAACTACCTTGAGTAATGAAAAGTGGAAAAAAATAAAAAAACAAGTTTCATTGTAATTCCCGCACATCCTATATCCCTACTTATGATACTTTAATTGACTGTATACTAGTATCTGCCAATTATTCGGATTACTAAAATAAAATTGTATCATCTTGCAGTACACATTTTTCTACAAGAACTAAGCAGGCATACAATAATAATTTGCAGATGTAGGCAAGATGCATAATTCCTGAAAGCATCATATATGACTACCTTCAGTGGGGGGCAGTGGGGGCTCCGATTCGTAAGCTAAAAATATTGGACATCCAAGGAATTAGAAATATCAGTATTACTATTATGCATTCTTTACCTGGGCTTAGCCCTATCATTGTCTATCTTTTCTATTCATGATTTAAAAGCTTTGAATTGCTTATAGATCCATAAAGATAATAACTATCTTGCAATTACGTTGAAATGCGATCATAGGAATTTTCATTAAAATCATATACTATTTTGTAATATTGAAATTATTGTTTAAGAAAATCTAACAAATTATTACCTTTTCTAGCGTTCTTTCATAAGTTCTGATGCTCTCGATCAAACTGATAGCAAAGGGGTACAGCTGATTGGCTTGATGTGCCCTATTCACAATTGAGAGTGGTACACGGAAACCGAGATTTCTCAAGTTTCTTACTTCCTTTGATAATGTAATAATTTCGGGAAGGAAGTTTACTTTCAACTTCAATACGTTGCCGCGACCGGTCCGTGATCGTACGTTTTCTATTGTGAAGATCCTTCCAGTAACACCAAGGTTTCTTTGTTGCACCTTACTTGCCCAATCATCAAAAATTTCCTGGGTCGATAGTTTCATACGAAAACTATCCCCATCAGCTTTCAACTTTTGACCCTCTATATGACATTCCCATCCCTTTCCTAAAGGAAAACAAATGAATCAAAAGTTTGTAGCGCCGTATGGAAGAATTTTAATAATTACCCAAGACATCCTCGACTCGTTTTAAGTACATTGTAAGCTGATAATCTATTTGTTTCACCCAAATGATAGAGCCAGCAACAGGTGGTAGATCTCTGACTATACTCATTCTGCAGCATTTGCTTTGGGCATACTGGACCTGTTTTGGTAACACAGTTTACGACTATTAATACATACTATATGAATCAGGACCAATGAATTATGTGTTTGTTTCATATGCTTATACCTTGAATTTTTCATGCAATGCTTCAATGTCATCTTTCACTCTCTGTATTAATTGCGTCTGGTACTCTCTAATAGCGCCTCGAATGTGTGGTCGTACGAAAAGGGCATTAAACCGTGAAAAAATTCTGAACATTTCGTTCGCATTCTTTGCAGTACCTAGTTGATCTCGCAGATGTGCCGTAATTCTCGCTTCAACTCTTTCAATACGTTCTTCGTATCTGCGAACGGCAGCCTTCCAGGAATCAACACCTTCCTTGGTGATATCAAGGCAATCGATCTCCTTGACGTTTTCATATGCCAAATTTACTTCACTAATGGCATTTGCATCGGCCGCATCTAAAGCAAACTCAATCTTTCCATTATCATTGTCAGTATTCTCAATTGCAGCGTTGTTACTATTTTGACGAACGGTAGGTCTAAGGGCACGAACAATAACTGTCCTAAGTTGTTCGTGTTGTCGACGAAAATTTCGCATCTGCTCCATTCTAGTCTGCAATTTCTTATGTGCCAGCGAGACTCTCCATACCATTTTCATATGTTCGTCACGCTTTTTCTTAACAATATCTCTTAATAAGCCAGTTAATTTTTCATACTCGTCGTCCCATGTATTAAATACTTCAAAGCACTGCTCCATAACTTTTTCAAATTCATCAAACGGAATGTGCATCAATCTTCTTGTACCTAACACTTTGAGAAGCTGCTGCCCTAGATCACGCGAAATAGCTTCTATCAACCTTAGTACTCGTTGAATGGGATACTTTGTGCTCCTAATTTTTCGCAAGTGCATAAACATTTGCTGGACGCTGGTTCTTATTCTTTCAAGTTCTGTAGCCGAAAGTAAATCATTGATCGGGAAATCTTTCATTAATGGATTATAATCATTGACGGTAGCCAGAGCTTGCTGTAGGCCAGTATCTATATCAAAACTGACTGTTGCATGGAATCTTTTACCATGCTTAAGTATATCAAGTGTCAAAGTAATTTCTATGCTCTCTCGTTTCTCTTGTATTCGATGCAATGCTCTTTCCAAGTTCAGCCAAAAAGAAATTTCTTGCAAGGCTGTACCTGATTCTGGGTCACGATTTAATTTGGTAACCTACAAAAAGCAATTAATATATACATACGTACAACAGATATAAAAGAAGAATGTAAGAAGCCAACCTTTTGAATTTCTTTTATCCATCTATTAACCCCGTTCTGTAGCTGATTCAGAAATGTTGAATCTTCTACTTTATCACCAAAATCAGCGACCTTGGGCTTGCGATTTTCCTCTGCACACTGTTTAATTACTGTCGCAACAACTGGGTGTATTTGAAGCGATATCTCGGGGATATCAATGTTTTGTTGTAAATGCAATAATCCCATTTCAAGTTCTGCTATTTTCTTTTCTACCGATGGTGCCATTTTGTCACCGTCTCGGTCCGCGCGTCCAGTCTCTTTTACATAGCTTTTGAAGTACGGAGCCATAGTTTTGCTTATTGCATGCAATGTTTCATATGGTGGGCCATCAGAAAATGTAACTAATCGTAACTGCGAATGAATAGATTTGTCAGCTTCAACTACTGCTCCACGCTTTGTTAAGACTAAGGAGGCCATTTTAGGACTAGTGAAGTGTATCTCGTTTGTAATATAGAAGACAGTATTTTCCTTTTCTTCGTCTCCCTCATTGTTATCTTCCTCTAAAATGTAATAAATTTCAAGCTTAAGAAAAAATGGAACAGTCAAAAGTTATACAATATTTAACATAATAATAGATAACACTAATTTCATAAAATACAAATTGTATAAAGATGTATGTAGAAAGAAGCATTATTAACTTCTGTAATTAGTCCATAGTATGTAGTCAAAATATAGTATATAGTATAAAGTAATCGTTCAAAAAATTGGTATTGATTAAAAAGTAAATGTATAATAATTTAACTTTATACTTTTTATTGCAACAGATTAATTCGGAACCGGGCGACGTTCATCGTAAAAGTTCGAAAACAAGGGGGCAATTGGTACAAAGTACTGTATTACGTATATTGATAGATATTTTTAATACGTTAATATGTATATAAAAAATATATGAACCGAGAGGAATGTAACAACGGTGTTACGTGTATCGATTATATTAACGTGTGAGTCATATTTAAGAGAAATTTGAATGCAGCGAACACGGCAGAGACCGCAATAATGTACAGAATACATTTCCTGTCATAGCTTAATGTACCGTTGCATCGAAAGTCTGCAATGGAGGGTATCATAGAATAGCGGGTAACAAAAAATGATCGCCAGCAAATTAATTATTAATATATATCGTGAACTAATTCACGTACCTTTGCTGCAACTTCTTTGTATGTAAAGCGCCCACACTTGAGAATCGCTTAAGAATTTTCTTATACACTCTTGATTGATCTTATCGTCAAGAGTGGAATTGAATGCGGGTGGTACAACATCTTCGTCGGGTAAAAGGACTGTTACGACCTTTTTTAAATAATTAGCAAAATCCGAATATCCTACAACTATAACAATTTGGGACCCCGGGGACGGTTCCCCGGTGCCGTCCAAGGAGTCACCCATTCCACGTTAATTAATATCGCAAAGGTTTTCAGATCTTGAGCGGGTGATCAGTCGATCCCCGCTCTAGGATGAACTGTCACACGAGCGATGACGAGCTATAGTAGGCATAGACTACAGCACAAAGGTACTTACAATACAAACTGTAACGATTCTCTAGTTATAACGCCATTTTCTTACTCCCTATTTTATTCAACATTTTGGCCAGTTTTCATGTTGCCTTAACTAAATCACAATTGCACAACTTTACATCTCCTCTGTGGCTCTTTTACGCGTAACAATTCAGGTTTCGGAAACGCTTATTCATCGAATGGATTTATAAGGATCGCACTGCCAATTAATGGCATATCCTTCAAGTCTGATTATTACGAAAAATGATTAAGTTTTATTGCACAAACTGGTCGTATTTTGCACGATAGAAACGATACTTTAAGCGTGCGATTTGCGGCCGTCACGTTAGGATGTGTAAAGCATCAAGCATGCGCACGCGTATTCGTTATGGAACTCTGAAAGGGTGGTTGTGAGCAGTGAACAGCAGTTGTACAAGACTTACGGTGCACTTAACGGAAATTTTAGTGCTGTAGAAATTAGTGCCCAATAACAGTGACATTTGCAAAATATTGTATCTTTATTAAAAATATCTTTAATATAATTGGCGACGTATGTAATTGCAGGTCCATCTATAACAAAAGAACATTTTGCACCGGCTCGTACCGCGTAACTGTCCCTATCGATTTACCTTGCGTTTATTCTGCTACAATGGAAGCTTTGATACCAGTAATAAATAAACTGCAAGATGTATTTAATACGGTTGGCGCTGACGCGATACAGTTACCTCAAATCGTGGTACTTGGTACACAGGTCAGTTGACACTTTTCGTAATGCGAAGTTAAAGATTTGTGCTTTTGCAATAGCACTCTGAAATTTTTGTTTTCTGGAAAGATAAAAACGGGCCTTTTGTCATATTTATCATTTGCATTGTTGCATTCATTAGTATACATATTTGATTTATTCTAGATAACAAGAAAGATCTATTCTTCTGATTAATTAATTATAGGCAATTTCACACTCGGGTATAATTTAAAAAAAAATTGCCTCAAGTGCAATATTTTTCTTTTTAGAGTTCAGGAAAGTCGTCCGTGATTGAAAGTCTGGTCGGTCGATCTTTTCTGCCACGGGGTACCGGCATAGTTACCAGGCGACCTTTGATATTACAACTTGTCTACTCACCTAAGGACGATCGTGAACATCGAAGTGCAGAAAATGGAACATTAAATTTAGATGAATGGGCCATGTTCCTACACATGAAGAATAGAATCTACACTAATTTTGATGAAATTCGTACTGAAATAGAAAACGAAACAGATCGCATGGCTGGTTCTAATAAGGGAATTTGTCCGGAACCCATCAATTTAAAGATATATTCAACTTCGGTCGTTAATCTAACTCTTATTGATCTTCCTGGTATCACAAAGGTTCCAATTGGCGACCAACCTGATGATATTGAAAGTCAGATACATCAACTTGTATTGAAATATATATGTAACCCAAACTCAATTATATTGGCTGTTGTAACTGCAAACACTGACATGGCTACAAGCGAAAGTTTGAAACTTAGCAAAAATGTAGATCCAGATGGAAGACGTACATTAGCTGTTGTAACCAAGTTGGATCTTATGGATGCTGGTATATTTTCCAAACTATTGTTAATCGCTATTAGCCACAACCTTCAGTTTACTTTAACAAGTTATAGCAAATCTTTCTATTCTGTTCTGATTTAGGTACCGATGCCATAGATATATTATGTGGTAGGGTAATACCTGTAAGGTTGGGAATCATTGGTGTAGTTAATCGCTCTCAGCAAGATATAATGAATAACAAAAGCATTCACGATGCATTGAAGGATGAAGGTGCATTTCTGCAACGTAAATATCCTAGTTTGGCAAACAGAAATGGGACACCTTATTTAGCCAAGACCTTAAACCGATTACTCATGCACCATATTCGAGACTGCCTTCCAGAGTTAAAGGTAGTGATAAGGATTTCAGATAGTAACTACGATTTACAGTATATAGCTAGAAACACTAAAGTAAGCATAATTTGGTAGAACTAATATTTTTTAAAAACAGACGAGAGTAAATGTGATGGTTTCACAATTCCAAACCATACTGAATTCGTACGGTCAAGATGTTGGAGACAAAAGCCAAACATTGCTACAAATTATTACTAAATTTGCAAGCAGTTACTGTTCCACGATCGAAGGAACGGCCAGAAATATAGAAACGACAGAATTGTGTGGTGGTGCCCGAATTTGTTATATATTCCACGAAACGTTTGGTAGAACACTGGCTTCGATACACGCACTGGCGGGTCTCACAAAGATGGATATTTTAACGGCCATTCGAAATGCAACTGGTCCAAGACCTGCTCTATTCGTGCCCGAGGTGTCTTTCGAATTATTAGTTAAACGACAAATTCGAAGACTCGAGGAACCATCTTTGCGGTGTGTGGAACTTGTACACGAGGAGATGCAAAGAATTATACAACACTGTGGTACTGAAGTGCAACAGGAAATGTTGCGTTTCCCGAAGTTGCACGAACAGATTGTCGATGTTGTAACTCACTTATTACGGCGACGTCTCCCACCTACTAATCATATGGTTGAAAATTTAGTTGCTATAGAGCTTGCCTATATTAATACTAAGCATCCAGATTTCCATAAAGATGCGGTTCTTGCATCGTCTTTATTAAAGAATGACTTGGACCATGTGAAACAAAATAAACGACACCCTAGTGCTACAACCAACACATCAAACATTATATTAACAAACGACACGGTAAATAATTATTTGTAATCGTTGCGGAATATCTTGTATGTAGCGATCTTTTATTTTTTCGTTATATCTTTATAAATAATATATTAACTAATTAATAATTGTATATTGCACTGCAAGATATAAACGCGTTGAAGAAAAAAAAATAATACAGCAATTGTAATACCAAATGTTTCTAACAGGGTGCAAAAGCAGTTAATAATCAAGACGAAATGGGACCGTCTTCTGAACAAAGTAAGGATCAACAAGGAGATATGTTAAGTTATTGGTTATTAAATAATCTTAAACCTCAAGGGAGAGCAGATTCAACTAGTTCGATGGATGGTTCGCCAGTGAGATATTATGAGAGCAGCGTGTTTTCCCATCCGAATTCAATAACGGAAGCACAGCGAGGATCCCCGCATCTAAAACCTGTAAATATACTGCCAGAGACTCCAGCACAAATATCTCGCAAATTGAGCGACCGGGAACAACGAGACTGTGATGTAATTGGTATGGATAAGAATCCGTTAAATTATGCCAATCAACTGCGGATTATTTTCTTTATATTTATATACACTTTCATTCATTACAGAGAGACTAATAAATTCATACTTTTACATTGTACGAAAATCTATACAGGATAGCGTACCAAAAGCTGTCATGCATTTCCTAGTTAACTATGTAAAAGATAATTTACAAAGTGAATTAGTAACGCATTTATACAAATCAGACCACGCCGAGGTTCTCTTAAACGAAAGTGAACACGTTGCCGTAAGACGCAAGGAGGCTGTCGATATGTTACAGGTATATGTACAAAGAATGAAATGCTTTTCTTTTTTATGAGTTAAATCAACATATCTATCTATTTGCGTTATCTGTTACAGGCCCTAACACAAGCTGGACATATAATTAGTGAAATTCGAGAAACGCACATGTGGTAACTGAATTAATACATTACTCATGCGATCAATTTATAGTTCAATTTAGACATTTTGGTGGTTTACTAGAAAAATTGACATATAAATTCTCGCGTATGTCAAACTTCTGTATAGAATTCGTATTTTTCATGCAAACAGTGTTTACAATTACAATAAGGTTCACGCATTTCCTTTTAGTTTCATTTGATAAACATAAAGCAACACAATATCGTAACAACAAGTGCATTTATAAAAAAGATATACGAAGACCGCGCGATCAGAATACTGCTGATAACTATGGTGCTCATATCAGCGCTCTACGTATGAAGCTTTACTATAATTATGCAAATTTCCATCAGAACATCAACTTTATTGATGACTAAATAATGTAAAAAACACGTGTAAACGATCGTGAAGAGCAAAGCAGTATGTTATTCTTTTGTAACATTTTGCATTGCACTTGCAGAGTATTTAATACAACAACAAAAAACTAGTGACGTAAATAATTTTGCTTTTGAGTACTTGTGATATGAATCCCAAACCATGTGTATGCTCTGCGTTGTCGCGAATGTACATATAATATAAACACGTACACGTATATTATTATTATTGTTGACTTATTCTTATTGAGAGGTGCAGCCAAACTGATTGTAACATTGAATGATACATTGTTGTGTTTTTATAGTCTCCATGTTGGGTGCAGTAAAACATTTTTCAATAAATTGTATGTGCTCAAGCAATAGGGGCAGAGCATTTTCATAATCGCCTTCATACATTTTACAAATGGCGTTTAATCTTTTCTCTACAGATTTTCGTAATTGATTCTTTATTTTTTTGTAATCTATTTTCTCAGTACCCGTTGAACATTTGTGGTTCAATGCACCGTGTGAATTATCATTTAGTGCGATCGTAGCAATATTTTTTGAACAGGACCTGCACTTATAAATCATTGTATCGGCCAACGGATATTTCCAATTTTGTGAGCAAGCTTCGCATGAACACAAAAAACGGTATTTCTTCCATAAATATTCGCGTCTTGCTATTCTCTCATGGCTGAGCCAATGTGGTCCATAACAATCCAAAATTTCGGTACCCTTTCCGATAAAACGTAATGCTCTGACCACCACTATTCCTGTGAAAAATTGTTTAAATTGATGCAAATTAAGTTAAATTTCAGAGAATCAAAAATAAGAAATTTTTCTTTACCTGATGGATAAGTGTGACGTACGATATTTGGATAGCAACTATGATTTACAAGACTAACCGAGGGGTAAATTGCACCGCCTACGACCCTTGGCTCCCAGACATGTGCATTTTTGTCATAAACGTTTTCGACAATCTCGTAAGCATTGCAATTAAGAGCCTGCAAATGATGCAATGTTGCTACAGCCAAAGAGATAATAGTTTCTCTTAAACAAACAACGTCGTTTTTAGTTAAAACAAAGGTCAAACTCTTTGCCAAGAATATAGCTTCGATAGCACGGATAAGATTTACGTTTGGTTCCGTTTCCGCGCAATGAGTTTCTAAATTTAATATAGTGCGGTAATCATGGGAGCTGTAGGCTTCGTCTATTCCTAAGTTGTTACATTCTCTAACTGTGTTTGAAACATGATGCTGAAGAAAATTATCATTTAGAAAAGTAGCTCCACTTTTTCCTGCATCATTGTTAATTGTTTCAATACTTGAAGATAGGAATCCGGAAATTGTCATTCTATAAGCTAACAACAAGTGTGAGTTATGTTGTTGTGGTTCTTCAGAATCGTTTTCATAAAAAGCATCGAATACAGAGCATTCATACTGATGATAAGATTTCCAAGCTTCCCCGCGACACTTTTCCGAACAGTAAAATACCTGTAGAAGTACAATAAGATATCTATAGAAGTGTGTAGAAAAATATTCATATACTTTGCCAATGTTAAGTGGCAAAGACAAATTAGAATTGGTTCGAACTACTAACTGTTTGACAAAAATAGCAGGGGATTTTTATACTGTCGTTCGATTTAACAGTAACGTGACAGTGTAAGCAGTTCTTATTAAGTGCTTCGTTGTTCGTACTAAATGCGAATGATCGTTCAACTATAAGAACACATCCTGGTCTGATGTTTCTAGTAGCTACAAGACATCGACCGCGGTCCTCGTCGAATTGTAAAGTCACCGCATCCGAACAACTTTTAAGGACGGTATGTTGCTTCCCATCGACAACAGGTACTGATGGTATATAATTTGGAATTAACTTGGTTTCAGAGGAAACTCTTGGATTACCGTTGCATTTCTTGCGCAATTTTTTGTCCTGGGAAGATGACACCTTCAACTTTTTGGAGCATTCCCGCTCTAATTGTATACATGCATTCTTGTATTCCAAGAAATTATTCATACTTTCGACGCTTTTATTGTAAAAATTTTCAGGAAGTGCAAGCATGCATTCGCAATACTTTAAGCATTTTACGAAAGCTTTCGAATTATAACAGTACTGAGCACAATCTAAAAGCGCATCCAAAAACAATCTACTAGGTACACTGGCCGTAAACAGTGTTTCAGAAAGGATACTACTCTTATCTTCTTCATCGTGCATCATACCATTCTTATCTACTGTCGTGCGACTTTTTTTGTACAATTCTGCCGCTTTAATGTCATCCTTACCCCTATACGCTTCGGAAATTTTTATATTGTTTATACATGATATGTCTAGGAGAACCTTTATCATTCCTTCCCTATCTCCATTTGCAGATAATTCTTTGAATTGTTTTGCATACGGTTCTGCAGTTGCAGCTTTATAAGCGATTTTAAAAAATTCGCTGAATTTCGTGCACCTGTGAAACAATGAAATATACGGATCATTAAAAATATAATTATGAATGTACAGGGTACTCAAATTAATGTGATGCTTGGCCCATAATTTCAACGACTGTGCATACGTAGTCCAGACACGCTTTAACATAGATTTCTAAATTTACCAATGCAAGTTAATCGAAGACTGAAATAGCTCCAGCATTAGATTTCCATTTTCACGTACACGCTGTGCTATTATACACGCATTATTCTGTTACAGCTTGAAATATTTGAATAACTTATGAATTATGAATTTATTGATGTCACTATTTATAGCCGATGGAATAAGATGTATCTAAATGCATTATACTTTCACAAACTGTGTAAGGAATTCTGAAAAAAACTTACGTACTCTTTGTTAAAAGGCATGTTTTCTTAGGGATTATTAAATTTGACAATTATCATTATATTAACACACGCACGTTCATCGCGAGATTTAAGTCAAGACGAATGAGCTGTGACGAAATCTAAAATTAGATTTTAGATTTCGCTCCGATACATGCCGTGCTATGTTGTTGCATTTTTAGTTTACAGACAGTACAAAATGTTAAGTAAACGATGTAAAATTTCGTTTCGTGTTACTCTATTTGCGCAAAGAGGCACGAAAGACTTTAAAGATTTAGTACAAATTAATAATAATGTCATGGATATAACTGCGCATGGGTTTCTAAAAATATAAAAAAATAATAATATAACCAAGTATGTTTTATTATTTTAAGTGGTTTATACGAAATACGAATATACTCTTATCAGATATTTTAAGCATATCAAAAATCCATCATATTCAAGTTCCATTGTAGAGATTTAAACATTGATTTTTGATACTATTTTTTTACGAGTGGTGTCGCTAGTAGAGGTGCTTATAAGCATACTAAACGTCACATGATAAGCAAGGGTGTGAGTCCACTTCACTGAGTTTTTCCGTGAAATGTCCTGTTCATAAAAATATATAAGATTCTATCATTAAGTGATATTTTGAAGTCATAACTAATTATTCATTAACGAACATTCTATTTCTTTTAAGAGATACACGTAAGGACAAAACTGAAAACAGCGCAATGAGATACATCTTAGGCACTACTTTTGCGGGCACTGCTTCCGCCTCTATTCTAGTATTAGGTATAAATCACCTTTTATTTATTTTTTTTACGAAAATAATGAAGTATAATAGAGATACGTAACTTGAGTTGCTTAAAACTCAAGTTATTAAACACCCGTAATAAGAAATTAGTAATGTTCTTTATGTTAGTTTAACTTTGCAAATACCTATATGTTTAAATCATATTTTGTTACAGTATTGTATCACTTATTTACTGGAAAGGGAGAACGTGTTAGTATTGCATGGTATGTAGAAATTCGGAGTTTCTTCATGATAATTACATACATATGGAAACCATATGATTATAAATAAATTATTTTAGGTTCTTAGAAAATACATCGCCATATATGTGGGCAACTCTTGGTATAGGACTTGCAGTCGCTCTGTCCGTAGTTGGTGCTGCATTGTAAGCGTTGCGTTTCCCATACGTTTATTTCATATTTTAAACACTAATATAAATTCAATGTTTTAGAGGAATTCACACGACAGGGGTTTCTATCATTGGAGGCGGTGTAAAAGCACCAAGAATTAAAACAAAAAATTTAATTTCTGTAATATTTTGCGAAGCTGTGGCTATTTATGGGTTGATCACTGCAATTGTATTATGCGGTATGTTGGAAGAATTTAAATTCTCCGAAGCTGCTTTGCACAACGAAATTCGTGATCAAAATTGGCTAGCCGGTTATTTAATGTTTGGAGCTGGTTTGTCTGTCGGCCTTGTCAATCTATTCTGTGGTATAGCTGTTGGTATTGTTGGTTCCGGAGCGGCCCTCTCAGATGCAGCCAATTCGGCACTTTTTGTTAAAATTCTCATTGTAGAAATTTTTGGATCCGCTATTGGACTTTTTGGACTAATTGTAGGAATTTATATGGTAAGTTATGTTTCTAATGTAACATTAGTTTGTCATTCGAAATTTTAATCACATTGTTCATGTTTGCAGACATCCAGGGTAAAAATGGGAAGCAAGTTATAGATTTAAAATGATCCATCCTATGTTTAGCGATGATTGAAGAGAAAATAAAAAATAGAAGGAAAATGTAGAATATTCTTTCCCATTGAATCAATGTAAATAAGTTTCTTACTGTACAACATTGGAATCCTGTCTTCATTTGGAACAAATGCAACTTTATCACAAAGTAATCTTTGACTTATATAGTTATTACTAGTTAGTGTTCTCGATATGGATCTTTGTGTATTAAACGTGCATATAAATAATCATTTATAGTAGTATAACATGTATTACTATAATGCAGACTTGTTAATAGTAATTTGAGTGCGTTATAGCGCTCTCTTTCAGACGCATCTACTGTATATATCTTTCTGAATTGAAATGTTGTATCGAATGAATGTAATATTATGTCACATTCATATACATATATAAATGTATGTGTGCGTTGAACGCATGTATATAAAGTACACTGCGTAAAATATTTGGGAGTTGAATTATTTTTACTCAACAGCATAGAAAAAGACGCCCTTTAATCCTTTGAAAATAGTATAAAATTGTATAAATAATTAACTGGTGATATAAATTCACGGTTGTATATAATCAACAGTATTAGAGATTCTTTTCGCTCTTGACGCTGTGGTATAATTGAATAATTGCACATATGCAGTAGTATCACTTCTCATTACCCGCGATTACCCGATGGATACTTTTAAACGCCTCCCCCAAGCAGTTTACATATTCGGTTGCGTTGCAATTGCTTTTATAGCTTGACACAATAGCTCCTAATCTTTCATCTTGTATCATGTACCTAAATACCAAAATTATAGAATCATTGTTTAGAAATTTACTATGTCACGTGCAACATATTTGTAAGCATAGTGAAAAAAAATGATATTTCACCCAATTCCATATCCATTGTTTACTACTGGTCCAAAACCACCAGCACATATGGCTGGATCCGAAAGAGTCGATGTCGATAAAATATTATGGTTTAGGCTATCGTATGCTGGATCCTGGAAAATAGCTGGTTTTGGACTATTTGAACGTTCCCAGATTTTTCTTAAAGAAAACAAATGTCTATCAAATCCTTGTCCTATAGTAAAAAAACATGAAACAAGTTCATCAAATTATTTCTTTGTAATTTTTCGTAATTGTGTACCGACGTTAAAGATCACATTCAGTAACTCTTGATACTTGCCCATAACAGCTTCCTTAGAAAGTTTATAATGAACATTGCTACACTCGATTATTAAATTTTTCAAGTCAGACACAGATAAATTACAGTCTTTTTTGGCTATAGCTTCACATGCTTTTTTCGTTTCCATGGTACAAGACCTAAGAGTTTCTGTTCGACCGTGTTTAAATGCAGCTGTACTACAAGATTCATATGTCGCTACTACACGATTTTCTTTATAATATAAAGCTAACTGGAAAGCTAACTGCATTATTGAATCAGGACTTATTCCAATACTTTTGCACTCGTTTTTTCCAAATTCATTAAATATTACATGATCAACGCTTAATTCCTTGGTCCATTCTTCAAATTTCTTCTTTTCTGTATCGATAGCATTTTGTACTTTATTATCTATTACAAACTCAAGTTTCCTGACATTCTTTACTCCTTTTTGAAGTTTATAGACATCATCGGGAGAGAATTTTGGCCGACTTGTTGTATCATCTTTTACGTCCTACAAATAAAAAGGGAAAAGATAATGAGACTAAACATTACGATAGCTTACTTTATCATCAATTCACCTTAAGAAATCTTAGTACAGCCACTCCATCGCCCCATGAATGCTCAAAATTTATTCCAGCAAATCCATCTTGTGTAACAATTATAGAGAACGATTTATCGAACCATCTGTTTGTCCCATCACCGTGAAGATATGTTTCGATTAACTTGTTATAATCAGTCCCAATATTTACATCGTCCAATACCATTACAAATATAGCAGAATCTATTTTTTGTAAAGCCTCCTTATTACCAATCTGTTCCAAATGAGCTCTCGTTTCAGCCCACAGATCACGATTTGATGTTGTAAGTATACCAATAGAATTGTCATTGCGTGGTATATTATCTTCTAAAATGGATTTTAAACAATTCGCTATGGCATTTGGTTCATAAATATAACCATTTTCATCCATTACATTGAAAGAGTAAAAGTGCCCCTTTCTCATGACAATGATATGCCTTCCAGATGCGTTTTCATAAATTTCATCTTTCTCTGGCTTCGGTAATCTTGTTGTATTAAACAAATTGTGATATTGCGACATATCCAATGGAAAGGCCTAAAATAATAATTTCTTGTCTGAAATGTGAAAATGTTGTCTCTTGCAAGATGAGGAAACATTAGACTGCGATGCTTCTGTTTATCTGTTAGATAAGAGTCGCTAATCTGTGCTAAAACTTGTGCCTTACCTTAAATAGATAAGCTCCGTACCAACTAAATTTAGGTGGCAGAACTCTTGTGATTGCATGATATAGATTATTATTAGCTGTTTCAGGGTTTAGGTAAAATATTTCTGGCAATAGAACGTTTTCTTTCAACGATTTCATGAATCTTAATGATGATACAAGGAGATTAGTACTCTTTACTAACTGCTCATTATATTTTGGATCGGATGCTGGCTCAAGAACTATGAATGGATTGTAATTGATAGGAAGTGGTTTACGATCTCTCAAGTACATATCAGACCAAGGTCCACTAATGTAACTACTGTTACAATTCTTAGCATCCGTTTTGATAAGTTCATCTTGCAAACTAATACCATCTTTAGACAGAAACTCATTTACATGAGTTGTAGTTTTTTCAAATTCATCTTTAGATAATAATGGCTTTTGTGCATTTAGATACCTCCTGCATGTATCCTCTAACTTTGGAATAGGTAAACGTGGTAGAGATGGTTGAAAATGCATTGTCGGAGTTTTACTTCTTTGAATATATTGATAGTCATCATTGATTCTTATTGATAAACCTCTAGAAGAAAGAAAAACAAATGAAAAAGGATAAATGAATTTATGTTGGAATCAAATTTCTGTTATTCCAATCTAAAATATTATTTACCTTGAAACTTGTAATAGCAATTGCACATTCCCATGAGAAATCTGAGACACGAATGTATTAGTAAATTTATGAAACATAGACTATAATTGCCATACATTAATTATATATCGAATATATGAAGCTTACGAATTACGTACTAGTTCTTTTTTTAAATAGTTGTACTTTAGTACAAAAGAAATCATATTTTTTCAAGTTTTGTATGACACTATATTATACACTAATGCATAAAATATTCTTATAAAATATAACAAGTTAGAGAACAGTAGAGAAAATATATGACAGAATTTGGCTAAATTATTGTTACTTTTAATGGACTGCGTATGTATGTACAAACAAGTGTTAATATGGTGGCATTTCCCCCTTTTCAATTGTATTTAGAAAAAATGCATGAAAGTATATACAGTTCACCGCTATATGCATTCATTCCAAATTATCTTTCTGCACGTCATTAAATAAATCATAAATATTTATACATGCATACGTGTACATAAATTCATGTCTGTATAGAAGTACAAATTATAGTTTTGTGCGCTCTAAATATTGAGGAGTTAATTAAAATTTTATTCCATGTAAGGGTGCATTCACAACGATTGTCAGAAAAGAATTTATTTAGGAAAACAGGTTTTCTAGCCAATGGAGAAATGCCTTCATGTATCATCTTCACTGTTTACGATTGGTTATTCTAGCCATTTCATTAGTTTCCCGCTTTTTAGAATGCTGCTAAAGGTTAATGGAACATTTGCTGGATATAAATAATGTATTGTGCGTTTTACAGATTGTTTTTTTCAATTTTTATAACAACTTATTCGATCTCTGTTGTCATCGTGAAAGAGTATTGCCAACGATTAAAATTGTGCCTTAGAGAAATGTTACATATGTCATAAACATTGTGTTGAAAAAATTTACTATTGTTTGCAAAAATGTATCTTATAAACAAAGTTTTTTAGTGAGGTGAAGTGAAATTTCGTACAGTATGCAGTGTCAGTAATAGAAAACGTTATTAAATCCTGTTGATTTGTATTACATTGTTTGGTAAAAAATTGAGCGGTTACTGTGAATGTCAAAGCAGCATAAATGTCATACAAATTTAAGGTTAGATACGCGTCATAAACTGCATATTCTATTTTGGTCAGGATGCTGCAGCGTGTTTGGACAATAAAAGTGTTCAATTAAATCAATGAAAGCAGAGATAATTTATAATGCAGGTAGAATAAGGACATTCGCCCCCAAGATTTTAATTGTGTGTTTTGTTCAGTGTGTACATTAGATACATTCCTCGATATCTACGTGACATGTTTCTACTTGGGCCGCTACAAAACATTTAAACATGTTAGTATATATATGAATTACCGATTAAGAACAATTTGATTTTCATAGCCACTTAATATTCAACCTAAACTATTTGATAGGGCTGATCGAGATTACGATATGGGCCCAGCTACAGAAATGATGGTAAATGATTTTGACGATGAGCGGACACTGGACGAAGAAGAAGCTTTAGAAGGTAGTGAAGATTCTCACAACGAGTTGTCCAACTTGCAAAAGGTATAACTCTGAGGTGTCTGAGCTCGATATATTTAACATGTACAATGTTCACTTTGTAACAAGATTCTGATCCCAACTATTCTAGGATCAAGCCTGTGAAATGAAAAAATCAAGCCCATAAATAATTACAATTATGATAAGTTTCTACAACACTTTGGACTCAAAGTGCGTTCTCGTAGTGAGATTCGTATGTTTAGTCAGTTTGTTATACGTGGCATGGTAATCATTTCTGTTCTTGTCTTCTTTCAGGAAGGTGATATGCCACTAAAAGATCTACTTGCGATGTATGGATACGGGGATCCTTCGACCGAAAATTCGAACAGTTCGGACCAAATGTTAATACCATCCGGAAGCGGCGATCCCGAAGTTGAAGGGCAGTATTCGGATAAGGGGGATAACGACGCGGATGACGACGATGACGACGATGACGCAGATGGAATCAGCAACGAGCCAGATCTCAAGCAATTTTACACGGAAATGTTGGTAAAGGGGAAAGATTCGACGTCGTTAGTATCAGGATCAACCATGAAAGGAAGCAATGCAAGTTTAGATACAGGAGATAGTAGCAGACGACATAGAATTCCTGATGACAACGACGATGACGAGGATGGAGAAGGCGAATTATGTTCCATGGTCGACGGTTGTAGTAACAATGAAAACACGAGGGCAGTACCGACAATAGGCAGTACTAGTACCACAAAATGTAGTGGTATAAACACCCTTCCTGATTGTACAGCAAATTGTACAGATAACGTTGTTGGTGGTGTAGAAGGCAGTGTCAGCAGCGGTACAGTAGACGGGGGGGAAGATGGGATAGTCAGCGGTGCTATAGGTAGCGGCACATCAAGATTACTGCGAAGCGTTTCACGGCCTCAGAGCGAAGAAGAAGAGGATGATTGTGATTATAGTCCGGATGAAGAGGAATGGAAAAAGACAATCATGGTTGGTATTAATTACCAAGCGGCCATACCGGAAGGTCTTTGTCACTACGATGACGCTCTACCTTACGAAAATGAGGACAAGATGCTGTGGGACCCCAGTCACATACCCGAAGAGGAAACTGAAGAATTCTTAGAAAGAGCACAGCTACCAGCTGTAAAAGGTGGTTCTCTGCCTACCGGGTCTCATATTAGAGACGACGAGCAAGCTTTATATCTATTGTTACAATGTGGCTACAACCTTGAAGAGGCATTAAGAAGGCGCAGAATGAACGTCGTACCACCGACGGACGCAGTTAGCCTATGGTCGGAGGAAGAATGTCATAACTTTGAATCTGGATTGCGGAATTATGGCAAAGATTTTCATCTTATACAAAAGAACAAGGTGTGCGCATTACAGTTATGTGGCTCACTCTAGCGAGACAAAATTAAATGCAATATAAGCATTGTCGTTACAGGTTCGTACACGATCTGTTGGCGAGTTGGTGCAATTTTATTACCTTTGGAAGAAAACGGAACGTCACGATATATTTACTTATAAGGCTCGTTTAGAAAAAAAGAAGTATGCTTTGCATCCTGGTATCACGTGAGTATCTTCTTTATCTTGTAATATTTCATTACTTTCCGACTCTAATGATTTCTAATTTCTCCTTCGCTACATAACATTCTACTAAATTCTGTGCTACTATCGAAAACTTGAAGTATGACAAGATCGTTGAATCGTAAGCAGGGACTATATGGACCGATTCCTGGAGGAGCAAGAAGGTGTTCGGGATCGCAGCAGCTCACCGAACGTTCACTGCTTGTTATACGGTGACACGAAACGGCAAAGGTTAACTGCTAGCGCGACAAATATCGAGGAAGCAAAATCTTCGGAACCATGGGATGGTGTTGCAGCAGCATGTGATCCCTTGGCAGACTTGAATGGACCTGCATCAACGCAAGCCTCGACACCAGCAGTACCGCCACCGTCGCCACTCCCACCTCCGCCTCCACCTCCACCTTTACCGGCATCATCAGCTCCTGTGACTGTATCATCATCAGGTTCAGTTTCAACTACATTGCCAGCCTCCATGTATTGCACTTCGTCGGCCCGTCATTCCGACTGTTCACCGTCCGACGCGAGCTATGCTAATCCATCTACGTGGGCGAACTCCACGTCTCGAAGTCACTGCTCTTCCTGTATTGTGACGACGATTACTATAAATACGACAACAAATAGTACCGCTCCAATGGTCACTGCCGTTGGAATTACAAGCACGGTTACAACCAGTTCTACTGTCACCCCCGCTGCTTCTAGCAATTTTTATAATTCGCGAATGACGTCTAGAAGCAACGATGTGCACGATTCACCGTCACCAGAAAACATTTTACCTCATTTGCCTCCTTAGCGTCAAACGCGACTTTCAGGCTCTCAGCCTGGAAGGCGTCAAACATCTTTGCGCGACTTGTTTTCTCCAAAACTCGCGTCATCATTATCATCGTAACATATAATATTCGTTAATATCACGAACTCTATTTTTATACTGTATCGTAATATGATTGTCGATTGCAACAACAGAGACAACAAAAGAGAAAGGGAGAAAATGAAGTGTTCTTCGTAAAATCGAAGTAGAAGAAGCAGTATGTCATGTTAACCGGGAAAAAACGGGCTGGGTATAAGTGGCATGTGGAGGTAAATTATTCTAATTTTGTCCACTTCCTGCTTTCTATTTTCTGACAATTATTATATGTAAAATGAATGTAAATGATCAAAAACTATTTGCACTTTACAAATCTTTAAGTAATCGTGTTAGGAAATTGAATGAACGATACATTGCAGTAGCAAAGTCGTAGCGCCGGACGCAAATTGATAAAAAAATCTTTATACTGTTGTCTTGAGCACGCGTTCGATTAGTGGTACTTTAAGGATCACAGAATACGATTTGTAAATTTGAGAAAATAAGATTTGGGTAATCGTTCGAGGTGGTTAAATTAAATGAAACGTGATGAAAGTTTACTCATTTTTCTTTTATTTATATTACGAATGTACAACACAAGCAGGTATCGATTAACACTTCTCCATAATAGTATTTTGCTGCTACATACGAAACAGTTTAAATACCACAGTTCTCTACCCTACATTCAACTCCATTCTCCTTTACAGCACGAAATAGAAAATCCAAGATTGTAATAAAAATCGTTAATTTGTTGTAAATTCGGACATAGGTGATAAATAATTATAAATTCTTTCCTCTTTTGTGCGATGTAAAATATTTTCTTTCCCTTTTTTTCTCATTTCAGTCGTTCTTTCAAACAAAAAACAGTATATTTTTCGTAATTCGGCTTGGTCATCGGTACTGCGACAAATCCAAAGACTCCACAACAGTTTTCAATAGATTTCCCATCAGTGGCAAAAATGGTACGCTACTAATATCAGTTGTAAATTTTCCTGTAGTATATGTTGCGCTCTCTTCAAGATTTTTCCCTTGTATTTCTTTCAATCTTGCTGGCAAATCAGTTTGTACAGCGTCCGTAGTTTGTTGAACAGTCCTTACACTCTTAGCATCGGCGTTAATCAACGAACCCTTAACTTGCCAGTCGTCGGGAGTGCCCCGATGTTCGAGAAAGTCGAAGAAAACTCCCAATTCGGTCACTGTTTCCCGCGCTATCAATTGACGATCTCTTAGAGCGATTCTTGGACTTCTGACACCTTCCAAGGCTTGGCACAATATTAGCACTAGATTAACTTCAAGAGCAAATCTCGTATTATTTTCGTCCATAGATTCGAACCAAGGATCGTTGAATTTTTGATATTTCGCAACGACGGGGCTGTCGTTATTTCCGGAAGTTATCCCGCTATTGCCACCTTTTGTAACGTGTCTACCGCTCGTTAGGGCCGTTGCTCTCGATAGAATGGTGTTTTCGCAAATCAGCGGGTCGTAAGGTCGCCGTACAAGCCTTGGACTACTCAATAATGGTACAGTTACGTCCAGGCCACTCACGTACACCAAAAACTCACCCCCTGCTACATTGGAAGAGGATCTGGAAGCGGATCCGGATGCCGCGTGAATAATTCTTCTCAGATCTTTGTTCGAATGCATCCGCCGATTCTCCGGTGTAGCATGCTCCCATTCTCTTTTAGCGGAGTCCATTTTATCGGACTGTCCACCGAAAGGCACGGACGAGGAGCTTACGGGTTGTGACCGAGAGTGTAGAGCTTGCGTAAATAGTTGCGTCGAACTGATGATCGTGCCGTATGTTAATCGCGGCCCAGAACACATGCTCATTTGCGGGGGACCGAAATTCATTTCTGCCATTGGAGTGTACCAGAAATCTTGCGTGTATATCGTATCTACGAGAGTGTTCAACCTCGGGGAGAAGTGGACGAAGCTTAGCGCGCAAGTTGTATTTACCACGATCAGCTTGTTAACTAGCAACTTTAATTCGCCACTTGGCGACCGTTTGTCACACGAGTCCAGCTCCTCTGCACTTTCCACGCTAATACCGTCGATGATGAATTTGAGAATTCGTGGGCGCAATAATAAATTAACAGTATTATCGTACGCCAAATACATACACTTGATTAAGGTCTCGCAAACATTCGGTTGGATCGAACTCCAAACGAATGGTTGCGTCGCCATGGTGTGTATAAGGGCAACGAGCGATTGTACCAAGTCCGCGGCCAACAGGTCCGCGGTGTGTCTCAATAATGTCGATGCAACCATCAGTTGATATTCATGAGAATTTAGGAACGTTAGGATAGATTTAATGTACACGGTGGGTGTTTCCCTCGTGACTAAACCCGTCACAAACTCGAGACCAAGCGTATAAAGCGGCCACCAATCTTGGCATCGCCACGTTCCATTAGGAGAATCGTCGTACAAACAATCCAACATACTGTTTCCAATCTCTTTAGGGGGTATCAGGCTCAGCCATAATTTCGCGATATCATTCTCGCTGATTGGGTGCAGTGCATAAGGCGAGCGTATTATTAAATTAAGCAAGTTGAACGCCGCCGTACTAAATCTTAAGTACGGATATTTCTGCAATGTGATACCAATGCACATCATCAGTTCCGGCATCATCTGTCGAAGCTGTACACAGCTAGACCGTCTTTGATGTCTCGATTGCAAACAACGTTCTATATAGGAGCGCAATAGTTGCGCGACCAAGCAGACGGCCAAGGTTGCTGGTAAACTTTCCCTAATTCCACGAAGGGTCTCCGCGGTTGTTTCGTCGGCGTACTTTTGAGCAGACACGCTGTCTGTCGCCGCTGTTTTCTCGTCCACTTTTCTTTCAGCCGATCGCTGCTGCTGTTTGCGTTTTTCAAACTGTGTGGCAGCTTCCCTGAGCTCTTCCAATTCACTCGTAGCGATCGTACAGGAGCACGCTAAAAGATATTCGAGACTAGTTGGGTCGTCGCGTAGGGTGCTTTTTACGCATTGAACGCATCCAAGAAGCAAAGAAACTAGAGTTTGACGCAAAGACTTTCCAAAACTGCGATAAGCTTGTCCAGTTTCTTGCATCAGTTGCGTTAATCCTGCTATAAAGATTCTAGAGTCGTCCACGCACATTTGTTTCCAGGAGGTGATGCACCGTAGCGACAAGGAAGCCAGCAACATTGTGACTTTTCGGTTCGAAGCAACGCAGGGCTGTATGACTTGTTCCAATAACGTTTCCAAGGAACGTTGAGTTATGAATTGCGCTTGAGAAACATTGATAGGGTAATTCGTTGCTATCCTTTCGTCAGTTATCGTGACGATAAAGTTGTACCAAGATTCCAAGTTGGTCTCGTACAGTGAATCTGTTACATTTGTATCTCGTTTCTCAAAATTGTTCGATTCATCGTTATCGGTGGGTGTGTTGCCACTGAGTATATACATTGTCAGCTTCTTCCAGTAATCTTTCGATTTATCTAAAAGTTTTCTCAGATTCTTTGCGAAATCATCCTCCAGTGTGGCACTTTTGAATAATTCTAAAGTAATTATGTCCAGCAGGTGAGAGTAGCCTTTGGCGCACGGTACTAGTCCCCTAAAGAGTGGAGCGAAAAGGTGAGTCCAAAAGTTTTCACGTTTTCGGAAAAAGTTCACAAGAATTTCGTTCCTGTGATACCACATTGCCCGTAGTAGTGCCATCGTGCTGTTGTACAGTTTATCGCACACGATATTGCATTTTTCGTAAATTCGGCAGAGGTATTTAAGTAAAAATTGCCTGCAACCCTCCGTAAAAAATTCTTCTACGGATCGGGGAAAGATACGCTTGCATTCCGCTGGATGTACAATATTAAAGAGGGCTTCCGTCAAGCCAGGTTGTTTCTCCAAGCACACGGCAACCAGTTCAAGAATAGCAACTTTGACATCCGCTACGCAAGTCGGCGACATAAGACCTCTCCGAGAAGCAAACGTTTCTCGTATAGCTGTACCGTCCATGCCCATACAAACCAGGAGCGACATTGATGATCCTTCGGCAAATTTTTTCAGCAGTCTAACAGCCATTGCCTGCAGAGGAGGACTGAACCAAACGTACAGGTAATTGACAATCGTAGGTACAATTAAAAGCCCGTTTGGTACACGTGGTGAAGAATACAAGGCAGCTTCTAGGGGTGATCTATGGCCAATTTCTAGGCCCAGTGATTTTCTGTATATTAGTAGACGGTTTACTACAGACAGGGCTAGTTGTACACTTTTGATCGCTTTAAACCCTTTCCCCCGAATCCAATCTGTCTCAGCCATCATTTTGTTATGCAATGTACGCTCACCGGTGCGGATTAGCTTAAGCAACGCGTGTCTTGGTTCCAGATACAGCAAACTGTATGCAACGACAAGTTGTAATTCGTTCCGTATATCCTCCTTTGATAGGCTAGATTCTAGGGCTCTGTGAAGACAAAACATACTCTTCAACCACAAATCGGTTCGCTCCGCGTCCGATTCGAAGTACCAAGAATCTAATTTTGGTAAAACACCTTGCAATAGAAACACCATTCCGGGTATTTCTACAGTGTACAAAGCTTCTTCGTTGTACTTTCTGACTAAATATTTGGACAAAATGTCTAAAAATGCATTCAAAATTGGATAAGAATGGGAAATTGTTTCTATAGCAGACAACCAAGATGCAATTATTCCACCGTCGAAAGAAACTGCTTCCGCGAAATCTAATGTCTTTTGATACCGATTATTGAACCTTGGATAAATACCAGCACGCGTTCGCGATAAAATTTCTTCCGGATACTCCAATACCAATTCGGATGAAATACTAATACAGGCCGCAACTATTTTGTATATATGCATCTTTTCCTCTGGCAATACTGGATAGGAAAATCTGTTTATGATTTCGAAACTCAACTCTGTTGGAATTGCCATACTTTGCTGTATTCCTATGTACTTGGCTAATGTTTTTAACAATTTGAAGCCCTGTGAGACGTGTTCGGGCAAATTTTTCTTCATTTCATTGGCACTTGTAATTCCACCACCGGCTTGAGAAAAAAGCTGTTCTATTTTGTGATGAAAAGCGTCCCAGTAACTCGCCTTTTGCCGAAATATTACTACTTCACGTTCACTTGATAATATGCGTATATTCTCGCGTAAACAATTTTCGGATATTGTGTAAGAATTCTTGTGAATTGTACATTCCTGTTCGTATGGTTTCAATGGTTTGTAATGATCCCGTTGCCGCGGTACCTCTAACGTTAACGACTGGAGATTATCCAGCTCTATCGCAATCTTTTCAGCACTTGATTCCGAAGCACTTGCTAATCCGATTGCAATGTTTGTTAACGATTCAAATTCGTCTGGAAATTGTGCAGCGGCAAATTTATAAATTAACCACAAACCGTCGTTCTGCTCTTCCCAAAATCGGGCAGCAGTTTCAGGATACTGGATTGTAGATGCAACAGCATCGAAGATACCATTTAGCGCTGTCAGCTTTTCTTCGTCTACAAAGGCACACACCAAAGTAAGCAGGTTGTATACGCTGCTCCGGACAACTTCAGCATAATGGGTCTTTTCACAAATCATTTCACTATTCATTAAGTCTTGCAAATAATGAAAAACATTTAGCTGTATAGCTTTGATACCAAATGGTTTGAATCGACTCAATGTATCTATATTTTCAGGATCGATAGCATAGTTGGCCAACATCCAGGACAAAAATAGCGGACTATCTTGAGGTGAATTATCACGAATGCATTTTTGTTCAAAAGTCTCTTGCATAGTATTCATCACACTATGTATCCAATCTTCCATGTTAGCACTACAAAGAACAAACATTTTTACTATCAAAATTAGCAAATATAAATTGTAATAGAATTACAATAAAAAAAGAGACATACTGTTTTCGAACATCTAAGGTCACTAAAAGCAGAGCAGCCTGGCTCTTTTGGATATCTTTGATCTTTCTAGCAATTGCTTTTTTGTCTTCGTGACTTTTTGTGCTTGCCAGACGTCTTGGTTCTCCCTGTAATAATAAAATTATTAAATGCTGTTTGAAAATGAAGGCATGCTCCATTAGAACATGTTTCAACTTGGCTGCTATACTTACACCAATGCTTTCAAACAGTTTCATAAATTCAGTGTCTGCGATATGTATATCATGAATGATAATTGTTAATATATGTAGTAATTCTCTCATTTCGATAAGACTACTGTTGTATAATCTGTGCAAATATTCTTCTGTACAAAGTTGCGATCTTACAGGTGCGCTGACAGTCTTTAACATCTCTATCTGTTTCTGAATGGATCCCAACAGTGTGCCAAACAAAACATCGTCAAAGAATTTTGCAAATTCCTTTTGATAGCGATGTTCCTTGTCTTTGTATTCTACCATAAGCTTAAGGCACTTTATCAATGTCATTCTTTCAGAGTAATAGAAATCCCAAATATCATCGATTAATGCTTTCATCGATGTAAAATCTATAAGTTGAGACGCAAAGGTTTCAGCACAATTTCTATATTCATATTTTATAAAATTGCATACTAAATCCCACGTTATCATTGCGTCCAAATTCTAAAAACAAAAATAAGTTTATTATTTGTCTTCTAAAACACGGAGGGAAAATTAGTAACAGCTTTTTGTAATACGTACGAGAAGTGGGGCCAGTTTACTAATTAATTCGTACATGCGAGGTGACGGATCATTTTTGGGTATATTTTGAAGAGTTGCCTCTGTATACGGTTTAAAAAATAATAGCCCTTCCTTGAGAAGTTTCGTTTCCTTTTTGATTTCATCTTCGACGAGTTGTTTCTCGCACCGGCAGACCGTGTCCGATATTAAAAACCACAACTCCTTACAGTATCTATATTTCGTATAGATTTTAATGCAATGACAGCCATCATACGAAAGGGATAAATATCGATGTGCAATAGGAACAATTAAATTTCTGTTAATAAAATAAAAATAAACGTTATGTACTTACGGTAAACTTTCTACAGTAGGTACTTCCATTTCCAATACGCCGGTTTATACAAATCATATGAAGTAACTTGTAAATCTCTTACGAGATATTTAAACCAGACACAACTTCAATAAATAAACTATTTAGATGCTACATATCTACTCCAGTAACAGTTAATCATTAAATTGTGTAAACAATGATGTATACATAACCCTAATTAATGTTTAAAAAATATCGACAATTGGAACGTGCGGGAATTCTCAACCAACTGAATCGTTTTTACGAATGGTGAAAAAGAATGCCACTTGACTCTGATTGGGGAATGAATAGTAATATTTCTGACAATGCAGGAGACTAGGGGATAGAGAATACTTTCGGTTGGTTAAACTGAGACCAGTTTCCCGCCAAGACTTGCCGCGATCTTCCCAAGCTTTCGTCTGTTAAAGTGGGAAATAATTAATTAATAGTAATTAATTACTAATTAAGTAATTTATTTGAGAGACTTTATAGTAGTTTGGAAACATTCCGAGCTAGGGCACAATGTATTCGGCAATTAAATTGTTTGTGGTCAGTTGCCGGCAACGTTGAATTTGCAATAACGGAGGAACAGGAATATAGAAACAATTTTTTTTAATTTTAAGGCAAGCAGGTCTATACTTAATTCTAAATAGTCATAATCTCCGAGAGACAAACAAAAGAAATTATTGCAAGATGTACTCGTGATGGCTACTGATACATACCAAGCCATGCCGAAGTGTCAAATGATCTGGTTGCAGGTAAGGATTTCTCAAATTCCTGCTATAAATAAGTAGAATTTTTCGAATACTGGTAATATATCTCGATTAAATTATTATTTGTACCACGTATAAATCATTTATCTCCAATTTCAATTTAATTCCATTGGCGTCGACACGATATTCAAAAAACATCGGCCTTAAAGAAAGAACGCCCCCACCACCCCGACAGTTTTCGGCCAATTAGCGCAATTCATTTAAAAAATCTGCCTCTTTCGCCCAACGGATCTCGTAGTGATTTGACGTGTTCAAAGTGTCCGTCGAATTAAGGTACGCCACATAGTCTAACATATTCCTAAATGTAAAGTATTATATCAATTGCTTTCATTTCCCGTATTCTGTGAGTTCTGCACAGTTTTTTGTTAATATTAAGTCATATATTGGTAGAAATTGAGAAAACATTGCGCAGTAATTGGAATCGCCCAACGTGCATTTGTTGTATCTAACACAACTTCTACGCATATTTACACATATTTCAGCCCCAAATTCCATTATCTTGCAATATATTCTGCAGTTTCTAGCAATATTATTATAATGTTGGTTATTCTTAATAAATGTATGTCGCATTTCAGTTATATTCTGTTCCATGGCGTCTCTTTCGCTTGCTTTGAATCTGAAATGGCGGGAAATGGCGCCACTGACGAGATGGAATGCGCAGGAGCAGAGTGACGCGGCTAATGTTTTTGGAAGAAATCAACTTCTCGCTGATAGGTAAGCGTTCTCCAAATTTCTTGTTGAAATAAGTAGAATTCTAGCAATATATCTCTATTAAATTATAATTCATACCACGTCTTCTTAAATTGTCGTTTGCACTTTAGCTACCCGCGATTGTAGAGTCAGTGTTTTTCACGTACTAGTTAATAATACTATTATCATAGCACCGGTGCTCCTTTGCAATTATTTCAATCGCAAAAGTAGAATCTTAATTTGTTCGCCTATATAATTTGCGGTCTCGTACATAGTCTTTTATTTTTATTTTTTTTTCATATACTCGCTATCGGAAGTAGAGTCGGTTGCATCACTGTAGGGGAAGTTTTATGTGAAAAATGTAAGGATCTTTAAAATAATTCTCAGTTTTCTATGAAGAATTAAATTATGTAGATTTAACAACAGATTCTAATGTTCTTTGTGTTCTTGTTTAATTCCATTTTGCACATTTCCGGACGGTAGGGTTGTATTGAGCTGCCTCGGTGATGTTTCTGACGTCTTCCACGAGTACTTCCTCTACTTTTGCAATCAACGGGTTGGTGAGTCGCATGCGTTTTGGTTCCTCCGGTCCCCAATCATGCCGTAGGACGATTGGTCCGAAGCGGCACGGGTGACCGGTTGTATTTTTTAGTAGTTTTGCGAGCATAGTGACCGCGTGTATAGTTTTTATACCCGTCAGTTGTAACGTTATTTTCTTGTGTATTGTTTCTTATATCAGGTTAGATTTGCCTTCTTGTACTCCGCGTTTTTAAATATAAATAGTATAAGCAAATAAATATTTGGTCAACTAAGCACAGTTCGTGTAGGTTCCTTTATTTCGATAAAAATATATGATGACATTAATAAATACATACATTGAGCATACTGTATATTAAATTTATAATTGCAATTTATATATTAATTAAAATTTGTTGTCACTGTTGAGCAGTGGAGAAGTCGGATTCCCCCCGACTTCGTTACTGCAAGGGTATCATGATTATAGTAATCATACGAATATTAAAATCAGCACCGAATTTGCCTAGCCAATGATAGCATTTAATATTAATTTTCACATGCTATAATGGAGTCCTTTTTGTATGAAATTAATTACACATTATGTACAAGAAGGCACTTTGTGTACGGGTAGATTTTCAAATCGGAGTAGCTATCTTGAACAATTTACTTCGATTAAGGAATCACCTGAGGCTTATTTAACAACTTGTCAATTTTTCAAATAGATATTTAAATGCATTTATTTCTTAATTGCATTACTTATTTTAGTAAATTCAGTTTCAATGACAGTCATTTCCTTTTACAAATAAATTATTTATCAGCCATTTTCGAGTTTTTATTGATATTTCATAAATTACAAAGTCGAGTCATTATTAAAGAGTTTGCAAATAAAATATACTATTAGCTATTGCAATTTTATGTGTATTAATCATCTTTTTAGATCAGGATTTTCAGGTTTAACCCCTTCCGTGTTCATTGTCAGGAACTCACTCACGTGCCCAGGTGCTACTTGGGTGAGTGAAAGGCAATGGGCACGATGATCATATGGTTATTAAATTTATAACAATGTTTGGCGGCTGACATTTGCTAGTGTACCGTGCACGACGTATTTTCCACATTGTGTGTGTGTGTGTGGTTAGGCTGTGGAATTGCGTCGGCCCGCGAATTTCATAATAAAATTATAAACGTATTTATTCCAATACCGATACTACGATTTCACGAATAAATATACATTGAATACCATAACGAATTATGAAAATATGGCAAGGAATAGAGATTTTAATATGGAGCACTATACGAACCAAGTATATGTACTTAGTTGAAAGCAAATGTACAATATATTTTAACAATCAATATTTTGCATACACGTTTACGCACATTTACGCAATGGTCGCTAGCCTTTGTCAGCCGATTTCAGGAATTGGTACGTACCCTTAGAGTGTGAATGATTGTATGTCAAACTTGGGTGTCGGAGGCGTCCCGGGACGTCTCTCTAGTGTAGGCTCTCGCGCCCGAGTGTTTGATTGAGAAACGTGGAATGGGTGTGTTTGTGCGAATGCTTTGCCATTTTTTAAATACAGCTCTAGGTAGGATAGGTAGTATACCTTCTGGTGTGCTTGATAGATATAAGTTGGTAGGGCCGGGCAGGTTGACACAGTCTCTGGTCGGGTAGGCAACATTTCGCGTGTTCAACCTGTTTCAGGAAATTTGATTCGAAAAGTGGACGGTGAAGCTGTGGCGCGAACCAAAATGCGTTCGCCTCTGGCTTTGCCTATCGATTTTTCGAATTTTTCGCAGTCGCGATCGCGATTTGGCTTCGTGACGAACGTTCTCCGTTATGCTCGAGACTGCGCGTGTTGGCGAAGATCGATTACAATTTTAATCGTAACCTTTACGATTTTCCATAATCGCAATTTTTACGATTGTATTTGGTCGTGATTCGTCCACGCGGGTTCCCTTTAGCTACGCGGTTTAGATTTTTATTTTATTTTATTTTTTCTGCGAATAGAGTCTCGAGCCTAGACTAAGTTTCAGCGGGCATTGCGCTCGAAGAAAAGAAGAGGCTCAAAGCCGAAGAGGCCCGACAAACTGTCGCTCAAGAGGGCAACTACCAATGGCTCTGCATCCTCTGGATGGAGAGCCATTCTTTGTTAATACTTTGTCGCTGTGCTCGCCTTTGCATGTGTAGAAACATTTCAGCTTCGCCGATGCCCATTCCGGCACAACGATTTCATCCCCTCCCAAAAAATCGCGTTTTATTAGAGTTGCGTAAAACTTGAGAACGGGGCGAATAGGAGTTGCGTAAAATTCTCAGCGGATTTTTAAGTAGAGTCGCGGAAAAATACGAGCCTCGCGTATTTTTAGAGCTGCGAAGAGTTTCGCGGATTTTTTATTATTTTATATATTACATACAGTTCGTAGCGTGGCGGTAATTGTTTTCGGGATTTTTATTGCAGATAATTTTTTATCGCGAATTACAATTAGTGTTGCGATGATTAAAGATCGCGTTTTTAATTTAAATCAAATAAATTTGTTTTTCTCAGCTTGCGAAGTATGGAAAAAACCGATACTCGCGAACCATGTAACTACATGTCTTCCGATATACGCGCAGTGCGTGTAAAGATAGGTTTGATAGGGGAAGCAAGCTCACTAGGGGAGAATGTGCTGTCCCTTATTCGTAGCGCAGGAATTAATTTTTTTTATTACTCGTCTACCGCAATTGATTACGAAGAATCAATTTAACAATGGAAATCATAGACTTTTGGATACTGTTCACTATGTTTTCCATATATTATTGATAGAAGTTTGAACAGCGCGCGCCGCGGTGGTCGCACCACTGCATGGAGGTCACTATTTTGCCTCCCTGGCGTAGCAAATAGTCTAAACTTTAATGATATTTTTAATATACTTGCAGTTCACGATAGATGGAAACAGTATGCACAAGCGTTACTGGTATCGTATACTACATACTGGCAATAAAGAGCTGGGCAGCTCGACACCTTGTCAGGTATTTACACTTCCCTTTGCTGGACGACCTCCATCGATGTTCCTTGTACGACAGTCGATAAAGAAGGATCGAGATCGTCTCGATATAACAGAGTCGGGTGAAGAAATGGTACATAGGAAGAGAAGCGAGGGTCGTTAGGGCGCCGACGCGAAGGGTTGAAGCTGCCGACGCCGCGTTCTGAACGCCGATCGTCGAGCAGTGCACGTTTGTCCTGAACATTGAGTGTATCGCGTACTCGCTGTCAGCGGTAGCAGAAACATTTTGTTCGGTTGTGCACGATGTTCTTGTCAGCGTGATCGCATCGATGAACGAGACCGCGCGTTTTCCACGATTATAATGCGAGCGACCACGCGACATCGTTGCAAATATTTTACTTTTCTGGAAAAGTTAGCCCGCATTCGATGTAACCGAGCATGAGGCAAAGTCCTTTTCGGGTCAGTCGTTTATTTGCCTTTCGATTTGCTTTTTCTCCCTTTTCGCGGTGCGTGCATCGGCCAGCGAACAAAACTTCGTACTACTCCGCCTGTTGATAAACGTTTCCGAGTCTCGTGGTTCCATTTCTTTTCCCTTTTTCGGTGCCGATTGCTTGCCTTCGTATCTGCGATGTCTTTCGAGATATAGTGGAATCAAAAGTAGCGGGCGCGTATTCGAACACATATTATTGTATTGCGACGCAAAGTTACACGCGAAGCGTTGAATCATCGAGGAAAGTACGAATATCGTAGAGGTTCGGTAGACCGGTTAACAAGTAGAATATTTCATTTCCAACTGCACTGGCCCGCCGCGTAGTGCTTCTATAATGTATGTACGTCGCGATTCTTGTTACCGTGGATGTGTCCGTCGGGAAATACAGACACGCGAACGCTAGGGTATCCTCTGACTGGCGTTAAAAGTATTCTCGCGCTTAACGCGGCGCGACGCTTCGAAATTCGAACGCGTTTCACCGCGAGTATACGGCATTGCGGTTTTCTCCTATTTCGCAGTCTTAAAGTCGACGAGTCCAGGCGATACAAATGATCCGTGGCATCGGACGAACCATAGATCGTTACGGGACACTTGCCTTGTCTATTCGAATTTCGATCCGCGGCGTAGCGCAGTAGGGGTGCAAATTTTCCGCGTAACCCGACGTCCAATATTCGTAGAACGCACGGAAAATATTTGTCGCGCATTACGATCGCGTCCGAAACGTCTCGATATTGTAAACCATATATCCGACAAAATTATCGGGCAATCAATCGGCACCCTGGTACTTTATACGCATCATCCAAACGCAGAGCGATCACGCGAGGCCGACTTGAACGTATCCGCTACTTGCTTCGTAGCCTGCAAGGGTGGTCTGCGCTATAGCGCCAATATGTAGTTGGTGATCACGGTTGTCCTCGAGTTATCGTAAAGCAATTACAAGCTACGATAGAACGCTGGCACTTAGATGCATTATTGGCGAGTCGGTGCTGAGATGCACACCGTGACGAATCGTCCCGCGATGGACTGAATCGACGATACGGAGGACGGCATTTTCAATTTAGTCCGTGATCGCGTACGGCCCTCAGGAAAGACGGACAAGATAAAGAGCGCAGAAGAAAGCGACGGAGGGGTGAAAAAAATGAGGGCCTCGTTGCTGTTGCTGGGGGGCATCGTGGTACTCTCGGTCGCGGTCGCGAGAGCTCTCTCGTGTGTGTGCTCGCCCTTCGAGTGTGATATTCTTACGGAGGAGGATTGCCCTGGAGGCCTCACATGGGACCCCTGCAGGTAACTTGGATTTTTCCTGGAAAATTATTTTTCGTTCGGTCGAGCAACGAGCGTGTATTATTCGTCGTTAGTCTTGGAAACATGTCGCGTCGAATCCATGGAATATCCTGGTCATGAGACACGAACGATGCAACAAAGTCCTGCCAACGGCATTGCACCGTAATAGCGTTGCTAACACTAGTCCTCGAAACTCGTTTGCTCTACGTGTCAACGTCTGTAGCGAGAAATCGTCTCTTCATTTCTGCAACTTCGCCCCTACGAGCATCTCTGACTTTCCATTCTGGCGACTGTACCAACCCAACGCTCATGATCCTTCGCCCCCAACTATCAAAACTTTTCGCTCAATGTATTCTCTTTTTCTTTTCTTCTCTATTTCCACCTATGAACAAATTTTTGTCTCGACGGACATGTTTCGCGTTGACGTCGTTAGCTACTACTACCGACAGAAAACATCCATCCCGATTCTTTTGCACGGCGAGTTTGACGCTTCCTCTCGTTTCTCTTGTGGAAAAATTGCATGCAAGTGAAATTCGTCATAGAATAAAGATTCGTTCCTTTTTTTTTTTACAAAGTGCAAAATATTCTGCTCTTTGTTGCCCAGCGCTCTTTGTTCGAGATCTGCTAGCGAATTTTATCCCGGTATTAGTGATGCACCGATAAAAAATAAGGTTTGATAAAGCGAAGCTTGAATATTCAAACTGGGAACGAACAAAAGCGTCAGTCATTGAAATTTTATACCGCTTTTTCGCATGTGTGATCGACGAGTGCAACGATCGCTTCTATCCCAAACGATCACATTTTCTCTTCATTTAGCAATGAGCATAAAGGCAATTAAAAATTGTTTCAGGTGCAAAGTTTGGAAAGCACCACATTTTTTTCTTCAATCACTTATAGCATTCCAATTGAAATACCGTTCGACCTGAAAAATTGTCCAGCTGTGACGTTGTCCAATCTCAAATTTGTTGGCATACACTAGCATCGCGTACACATATCTGGACCCTACAGTCGGAACGTATTAAGCCACACTTTTCAAACTTTGGGGGAGAGCCAACTAAAGCTGGAAAAACTTGTGACAAGATATGAACTTAATATCATTTGTGCACTATTATATTAGAAACTAAGCAACATGGAACGAAATAATATGAGTAGAAGGAAAGAGAGAAAAAATTTGATACGGGAACCATGTAAAATGTCTTCTTCTTTTTTTAAAGTGGTCTGGGGTCCAGATACGTTTAATTGAATCAACGATACATTGAATTCCATAGGTCGGAATCGAGGTTGAAATTCTTCGAGGCAGACTCAGGCAGTTACATAGGTTTCTCCCTTCCTCGCCCAAAGGGGATTTTTAAATTCAATACGCGTACCTAACGTTTATCGCGACGAGAAAGTCTCCGTGAGTTTTTCAGCGCGGTCGAAGTTGGTTGGCTGGTTGAATCGAATTATTTGGTAGAAACCAACTTTGCTTGCAGATTTAGTGTAAGGTAAACATTTGACGTTCTTCGGTCTCTTCTATCCGAAAAGAAACTTGATTCTATTCATGCTATCGCCGCCAACGTTTGAAACGCACGGGTGTACTCGCGAAATGTTTCTTCTATTCTACGTATACGATTCTGATCGTTCGCAACAATTATTAACGTATGGTTTTCTCGCCATTAAAGTGACTAGCAGGTTTCTTTTCTCGCGTGGTCCAAATGATTTCTGCTTTCGCCATTGCTTTGATGCGAGAAAATTCAGCTTTAAGGCGGCATGATTGGAAGTGTACAGGAACCTTGCTCCGTATTATTCTGGTATCACGTGTCGAAGGAGAAAATTGTTTTATAGCGGAGATGGTAGAAACGCGGTATAAAAGGATTGATTGCGCTTGATCCTACGGTTAGCTGAAGTAATAAGGTTCTTTGTTGTAGTCGGAAATTACCGGTTCAAAGCAAAACGGTTTCTTTTGTGATGTCTCTTTTTTCCTATTTCGTGCCTCCTACTTTTTTCACGTCACTGTCTTAATGCACGTTACCTACTGCAAGCGTTGCCTTTAGTCGACCAAATATGAAACGAGTTGAATGTCGTTTGCTTGCAGTGGCATTATTACGTTCGAATATGTTTTTCTAAAGGCAACGCACGTGATATGAAGAGGCAATCTAGTTTACTGCGATACAATTCAATAAACTTGCCCAGTCGTTTCACCTGCAAAACACGTTGCAATAATGGATAGACTGACTGCGGCAGAAAAATGTCAAGTCCTTTCATATATGCACAACTGTCTGGTGCTTGTTTCCAGATGCTGCAAGGTGTGCGCCCGCGTCGAGGGAGAGCCGTGCGGCGGTCTGTTCGGCTTTTCTGGAAGCTGCGCCGACGGTTTGCAATGCGTTATAAAAAATCTGCTGCCCAATACACGAGAGGTGGACGAAGGAGTCTGTACAAGTGAGTCGAATCGATATTCGTGAAATTATCAACGTTATTCGAATCAAATACATGTTCGCATCGGGAGAGTGAAAGAGAGCTAGCAGGAGAAGAATAATGACGCGTCAATTTTAGTATCTATTCGAGTTTCCTTGGGAATCGATATTTCGGATCGGGACGATTAATAATAATAATAGGCGAGCTCTCGAGGAGCTTTGAAAAATGAATTTTGTGTATCAGCGCGAAATATTTCGTCTCCCTGCTTTCGTCCATTTTTTCACGGTGCAACGCCATCGACAACTTTGCGCAAAGGGTACGACGATTATCTCATCGAATCTATTAGTGCAACGACGATTGCATTTGACGAAAACTGCGGTGTCGGCTTGTGTAACAGCTTTTGTCGCGGGTCAAGGCAATTTCGTTCTCCTTTAAATAAGCACATTTCGCAAGCAATGCTTTCAGATTCAATAGGTGAATAATTCAATCGACGTTTATATGCCGCAATATATTGCAAGGAATAATTGTAACGGGCCGTATTAATAATTGTCAAACGAAAAGAGGAAGAAAACGATTACTCCGATTTGCTGATCGCTTCCAAACGACGTTAACGAGGACAACCTTCTGCGGTCGGGGTGATCGATGTAGGGAGGTAATAATAGTATTTTGCCGAGGGCGTGGAGCAACGCACGGAAAAATGTACAGATACATTATTTCTGGATATGTAATAAGACGGGAATAATACAATCTATTTGTAAATATTCTGTCGTAATATGGTAATATCTTGCGATATTATATTCGAAATGACAAATCGTCGGGCGACGAATCTTCCATTTATAAATTACCATGTTTATTAAAGAAATATTTCGTTCTGGACTTTGGTTATTAGGTGTCCATATTTCTCTGAGAATCGTTTATAAGTGCGAACGCAGCTCAGGTATTCCCCCTTTGACTTATATTCGAGTACACAATATGAAAGTAAATGGTTTAAATGCATTCTGCAGTGTCAATCAATATCGCTCGGTTCTCCTCGAGCTTTCAAAGCGAAGATTTTTCCGTGTGTTCTATAAACGTTTCTGGTAGTTCGCGTTCTCGACGAGCATCCTCGAGGGTTCGAGGATAGTCCGTGGCAAGAATTGATTTCCGGCAATAAGCGTTTACAAAATCTTTAGCCCGATTCTTTTTTTCTATTCACATGCGCCATGGCAATCCGTATTTGTCCTTTATTTGTATTTAATAACCGATTTGCAGCAGCGCACATTTACAAGCGATATACAAACTTTCAGTCGTTCCCTCGAAACTCTGCCTGCCGCCTTTTCTCTTGACTTTTCCCTTTATTTCCTCTCCAAGCTTCGACTTGCTGCCCCTCTTCCCTTCCCCCTTCTTTGAAAGTTCTTAACACTTTGAACAAGTCCAGTCGTGGCTGTATACCCGAGAGAAACGAATGAAACCGCTCCGGCCGCGAATTTAATTGCACAATTTTTCCACTGCGGCTTTGCGTCGTTATTACTTCGCCTTCTTGCACGTCGCGACTCGTAACGAAAGCAACATTAACATGCCGCAACTTCGAGAACAAAGTCTGTTGGATTCGTTTCGAGCATAAGAAGAACGATGGGTCCTTCTGAGGCACGTTCCTAGTTACGCTCGTACCCTAATAAAAATATTCGAAATCTTTAAGGCCGTCCAACGTTATCGTCGGACACGCGTAGTCGTCACAAATTGTATTGGACGTTTATGGTGGACGGATAAAGACGTCCGCGATTTCTCGATCGCACCTCGTCACCTAATCAAATCTCCTTTGGTCTCTCCTGATGCGTCCTTTTATCGTTCGTACGGCACAATCGTTGTGTAATGTGCAAAAGTGCGAGAGCACAGTAACGATCCGTTTAGAATCCCGGCTTTTGTTAACGTTTTCGCATTAGCGACCGTAACGTGACTGCCGTTGCAGGTGGCATCCAGCCAATTCCGTGCAACAGTGGCTCGAATTTTTTGGAGGCTGAGCGCTGTCGGTGATCGTGTTAAGTGACACTTGTTTCGACACGAAATCGTTGATGCTTGCATTGCGATAACATTTCTTCATAAGATGCAACGATTGTATCCATTCAATTCCTGCGACCCTTGCATTTGCGTCTCCTTTGCATTTGTCATTTAAATTACTGTTCGTCGCCGGTCGTTCCTTTGCTTCGGTAATCGCAGCATGAGTTCGCAAGTGGAATCACCGATTTTTTAATTGAGGGCACCATAATTGGAAACTCATTGGGGGAGTTTTTTCTTGCTAGGTGGCAGAAGAAAATAAAGGAATGGTTGAACTCGAAATTTTTTTCCTTCGGCTGAACGCTCTCGAGATTCGTGATCCATGATCCTCATGAACGCTTCGATACTAATTACTCGCACCATCTTCTCCTTATTATCTTAAAGTGGCAGGTAATTGAATTACCGTGATTCAATTTCCTCCAGCCGGGAAATCACTACTACCTTCTCTTTTGTACATGAAACGTCTCTTCTAAGAGGTCGACCTAAGAAAATGCGGTTCAGCAATTTGACTTTCGTCTCTCGAGCTCCGATATTCTTCCTCGTCCTTTCTCCCTTATACATACAAGACTGTACTTCTCTATCGTTCCCTATGTATGTTCGAATTGTTGTTCCATCGGCACTTTTAGTTCCTCTCTACTGCCGACCCTGGAAAACATAAAATTCACTCGGGTAAAAAAAGATTGACAGTATTGCGAATGTTTCAAAATTTGAACGCTAAAGATCAGATGAAGTACGGTAAGGAAATTTATCGACCATTGAAACCTGTGGTTTTACATAAACGTTGAACACGGTAGAATGATTGTAAAAGTTGTTAATATCGATTTCCGTAACAATTTGGTTAGCTAGATTGCCCAGAAGGGCGGTTAGAAAACGTTTAAGAAATGAGCTGAAAATATTCTGACAGCAGATATGCATATACCCGTTGAATTGAAGTCGATGCATATGCACTAGTGCTTGACGTGGAAGCTCAGGTACTCAGTATTCATGGAATATCGTTGCTTGAACGCAAGGTCGTGACGAGGGGGAAGAACAAATTAGTTTAGGTCTCTTATATTTACATTGGCGTGCTTTCATTTAAAAAACACCTGCACGGGGCACGCACGCATCGTAAAAATCGAATGCACGTTTCGCGGAACGTTAGCTTGGACGATAATATACTTTTGTTATCGTTTTGCAATCTTCATCGGGGAAAATAGAGCGAACGATAGGGTCGTAATGAAAGCATCCCAACGAAAGCAATTTAGCGCAATACGAATGAAGATATACGAGACGCAAATGAATGTTTAATCGCCGGAAGGAGAAAAAAAATTGGTTGCTGTTGGGGGAAAAACGGAAATTATCTAGCTATTTTAGGGCAACGCCAGCGGATATACAGAATTGTTAGTTTCTATGCTGGTTTTATTATAGATGAATATCGCTTCGGCCGTTATAAATATTTTAAATTGATCGATTTTCCATTTGGAAGGTACTGCGCGTCGTGCACGAATAGTTTATGCTCCCCGAATTTTGCGCTTAATGTAAATGAATTACAGTGGTTGCATAAAGTTGTTTTGCTTAACGGAAGGAGGGCGAAATTCTATTTGGAGGTAAAAAAGTTTCGCTCTATATAACACGGAGACTGTACGTTCCGCGTGTATCGTGTACAAGCATACAGATGATTACACTTATAAATTGGCTAATATCGGATATTCCGTATCCACGCGATTCGGCGTGCCTACTGGTGCCCGTGCCACATATAATCGATGTTTATTACTCCGATTTGTACAACGTGCAACTCAATTAGCCTATGTGATTTACTTTAGCTGGCCATGAGCGTAGCTCGAGCAATGTGTCAGTTTATTGGACACGTTTGGAAACATGGTCTCTACGTCGATTTTGGTATTGTTCCTAAAAGAACGATATTCTTCTAAAGCCAATGTCTTTGTGCTCGAATCAAACGGAAACAGCTTGTAATTACCATAATCCGCTTTAGTTCAATTTGGGCAGCTAAATGTCGCGATAAATTGAAAGTCGAGGCTGCACGAATCGATCGAGTTAACGATGCAACTGATATTGTACAGTTCACGAACGCAATAATTCGTCAGCAAAATTTCACGGTAATTTCTTTTGATTTTTGGAGCCCAAGGTATATGCATATATACACATATTCATATACTACGTATATTACGCAGGCGTCTCCTTTTTGCCTATTATTCTTCCAAAGCACAGGCGAATAAAAGGAAAAAATGTCGGGATTCGTGAACAAACGGCGAAGCGCGAAGGGAAGGTGATCATTATCTCGCCATAGGACGCGCTGGAGTTCGTTGAAACGAGAACAAGGTAGTTTCAACGATGCCAGGGTGGTTAAAAAAAGAAAGAACGAAAAGAATAAGAGAGCGCAGTGAGAGATATCGGAACATTTACGGGCCATTTCCTCGTCGCTGCGCATAATGATGTTATTGCCTTTTGGATATTCGGTTAGTTGGAGGTTGGTGGGAAACCGTAGCTGAATTCGTTAACCACCGACATTATCGGTTTTCGGCCGATGTACCAAAGATGTAAATTCGTTGTAACGATGGGGCATTTGCGACAAATATTACGCTCCCCATTCTCCTCGTCGACAAAGAAGAGTAAAATTCGTTCTGTGGCGTGTATTTATACGAACGATATCATTGCCACGGTTGATCTAATTATGGGCCACCTAAATTGCAATATATTTTCGGTTCGCAAATCTGTTGGGCCGCTTACACGATTCCACGATAATTCTGGGTATTATTTAATCACGGAGCTGTACGATTTTGCACGGGGAAAAATGATAATCGAGAAAATCTGCATCGTGTTCGAACGGCAACGCCGAGCAAATTGTCGAAATGTTTCCGGGGCACGAGTGTATGCTTGTACGCGCAGTCCACGAGCCATGTTCTACGATAGTCGTAAATCTGTAGAAGCACAGAGGGGCGCAACGTGCACCATGGTCGCATAGCGCCACGTTAAGTAAACGACGTTAGTTTGCTTCCTTCTTTTCGTGCGGTTGCGGATTAAAAATTAAATTAAGCACGCTCGGGGAAGCCTTGCAGTAAAATATTGACGGTAACGCTATCTGCACGAACCATGTATCCTATACGTGTACATATGCATGTATATGTATATGTACGTACACACATAATAGCGTGTACGCATCGTTTGCATGGTCGCAAAGTGATATCGAGCTCGATTAACCGGCACGAGTACCTCGTACCCTCTTACGAGTAAGGTGAGATCCTCGGTCAGCCATGAACAACGTTTATGCGATAAATTAATCACGACACTTCAAAGCTCTGCTCCGCGAAGGATAATTCTGTGAAAGCTCGTCGCACCAGGTGGGGGGGAAGGGCGATTTTCGAAACGAATATAGGATTTTTCGTGCGTCTACCATATTGTAACGAATTATCATTTGCGCATGTTCGCTGATACAACTCGTGTCACTTCGATCGAAACGTTCGCTCCAAACAAAATTCTATGAAACATCGATGAAAATGCTACAAAAGAGGGGAATATTCGCGTGCAGTTAAGACTGTTGTGTTGTTTCAGAGGAAACGCTGCTCGTTCCCGTTACTTTCGCAAAACATGGAATTTCGCGGCAATGGCTTATTACCTGTTTAATTTATTTAGAAATATTAATTAAATGGCATGAGCTGGGAGCGGTTGGTTTTTTTTTGCGAGGGGAAAGAAAAACATGTTTAATTAATTATGTCACAACGGGTAACGATGTTTGCGCGAAAAATGATATTAAAGTTCGAATTTCACCTAAAACGAAAGAAGGTTGGCAAACGCAATCGCGATGCTCGAGAGAATTCTCGGCCGTGGATCGCAATTAATTTCGTTTAAGGCTTCCGATGAAACTGATAATCACCAGGTCGGGAGGAAATTCGTCGTAATTTAATAACGGTTGTGCCGTGAAAACGTACTTTTAATCAAGATACGCTGAAACAACAGCGGAACAGATTTTCCGCGGACCACAAATGCGGTGCACGAAATACGGGAAGAATAGAATTCAAATGTAGGTACAAGATTGCTCATTGAATCGCGGCAGATCGATTGATGTGGAACACTGAATTACCACATAATGGAACCGTATCGGAAAATCGTTTCGTAAAAGATTTCGTTTGTGACCTAATTGTTGGACACTGAAAGGAATTTAAAACTATAACGTGTCACGAGCAAAATGGAGGAGAACGGATTTTTCTTCGTTGAGTAATAAAACGGAAATTATTGTCGCTATATAATATCGTCATTTTCCTTACCGCAGCTGTCGGAAATCGATGCCAGCGGAACAATTATTCCAATACAGAGCTCGGGGGTTTGAACAGTTTTAGAAATGTCGATTAGTAAAATACGAAACGCGACTTTTATCCATTGCGGCCCGTTCGTCTAGCAACATCTGCAATCGTCGATCATTATTTATTTACACCGACGTAGATTATAGCGTACGGCTGTGATAAAAATTCCTCGCCCTCGTTCAACTTCAAGGAGATGCATACACACGTCAGGAGTACACGTTTCCGACTGGATGTTTTATGCAGCAGCGCAGCGGAGATGATTCGTTTTCCACAAGAAAATCCTTACCGCGAGAACACGATATACCCCTGAACGGTGAAAGTGTCGTTGACGAGAGCGATGCGGTGGCGGCGGCACCGTTTCCAAAGATGAATTCGTTTAACTTTGCCGACGCAGTTCATCGCCCTCGAGTTTTCTATTTCAACTGTGCTCGTATTTTGGCATTACCTGCGCCCTCGAATGACTGCTCTTGCGCTTTCCACTAGTTATTTCGCCAAATGTATTGTACCACGCGCCGGTTGAGATACTACGATCCCGTTTACAGCCGCGTGCATCTCGTTTTCTTCAGATATTCATAAATACGTACGCGTAGACGAGGCGCGTTATACAGTTCGTTCGCAGTTCGCTAGCGTAGCTTCGCGTTTCCTTATTGTCAGTGCTCTGCGAGAAATCTATGTACGCGTCGTAATTTGTGTACCCACGGGCACGCATTATTCAGCGACGGGAACGCCGCGGTACGACAACCTGACATCCGTTCTTTAGATTCGAATCGACGAAAAGCAATAAAAAGGGTGGAAGGAGATCGCGTAGAAGTACCTCGTCGCAATTTTAGTGTTTGATCTCGAGCGACGCCTGAATCGTTGGGAAGGGATGAACGATGAAAAATCTCTCGCTTCTCATCGAATACACAAATATCTCACGAAAGAATGAATCGTTGAGCACAGCCCCATTTTCAAAACATATCGCTTTTCGAGGGAAACCAACCGGACGCACACGCATTTCCTCGTAAATGTGTACTTCTCTGTTCGCCAGCAGGTAATTACGAAGTTGAGTCGAGCATGGAGAAAAAGGGCAGACGCGCATTAAGCTTGATTTTACGGTAAAGCATATTATTCAAATTCACGACCGTGTATTTCTGCTGTTGGCCAAATCGAGATACTCTGGCATTTCGCAGCAGAGATGGCCGATTGTGCGGCGATAATATCGTATCAAACATGGAAATGAATTTTCAGTTTATTGGTGCAATACGATTGAGTTTGAATCTAGTTTCGCGGTGAAAAATTAGAGGCTCGGTATCAGAATTTCCGAATATCGGTTTAATTACATCGGCGGTGCGGAGTTTGCAGACTACAAAACAAATATCGGTTTCATAGCAGTTCGCGCATAATCGGTTACCAATAAAGATGACAATGCAATTGCAAGGGATTCGCGTAGAGGTTGATATGCGTTAAAGTGCGCGATACGATACAACGAGGACAGCTTTGGATCATCCTCGGTACCGGGAAAGCGTGTTTCGAATCAAATAAACCAAGAATAGTCCATTTTCAGCGACGGATGTTCCTCTGTAGAAGTGCACATAGGTTGCGACCGCGTACACCGCACACGTGGGACATCAGCGACCGTAGTAGACCATGGTATGAGCAGCAGTGTGCCCGGCTCTTGTGACTTTGCTACGTGCAGGTACACGTTCCACGTATGTTTTACGCTTGCAGTTTATATAGATTTATATACAGAGTAATGTAGACACACTCCCGCACTTTTGCATGAAAATATACGTATAGCGCCAGCGACAATGGTGCTCGCAGTCCAATGAGAATATTTTGATTTTACGCGGGCTTTTCGTGCTTCGCCTCTGGTACTTTTTTTTTCCCGGCCAGCTGGAAACGGGGAAAATTGTTAGCCGCAAAAGAAATCCGCTGTTTAAAACACGCTGCATTCGATTTACACGCTGCTAGAGAACGAGTCGGTTTGTTAGTTTGTTGCCTACTATATTACGCGTTACCTTGCATTTACCTCGTCTCCTGAAATGAAAGAGGTAAATTAGAAACGGTGAAAATTCCATTTTAGCGACCCGACTTTCGACCAGCGAGAGCCCTTTTCGAAGGCTCCTGAGCTGTCTGCACACTTGCCGATTTATCCATTCTATTTTCTTCTCTGCATTGGGCGGTCTGTACGACCAGCCGAGGTAATCTTGCGGTTAGAAGGACGCGATCGAGAAACACAATTCGGAGGAAAGTTTGCTGCGTCGGCGTTAACAAATGTACCTGACCAGATTACGATTGCGTCGAAGAAAGAGAGGCGCGAGTAGCTATTCGAACTTTATATATTTCACGGTTGGCGTTCGTCTGTTGACCGAGTTGGTGTGTGTGTTCGCGAACGCAAGGAAGGAAGCTCAGTTTCTCAACGTCAAGCAACAAATCTTGAGAATGGCTCGTAAGCGAGCTCTGCGGTGCATAGCATTCCAATGCAACGCTTCGCCTACAGGTATCTACTGCTCCGTAAACGTATCCAACCTACGAATTCCGTTTGAACGAGTACGCCCGGCCAAAACCCATAGATCACGACTGCGATTCGGCCTCCGCGTATAGAAAGTTCGATCGCCCTAACGTATCGTACAATCGAGTCTATTTTCCACCAGTAGTCCCCGCAAAAGAAACATGGCCAGAGTTACGTCTGGTTGGAGAGCCGTCGTTTAAGAAGAAACGTTCCCCTAGAATCTACGTCAGGGGCTGCGTCGAACGGACGTAGATAAACGCTTAATGCAATCGCGTAGGAATTAGCAAAATTATATCAAGTACTTATAGGGTCACAGGTAGAGTAGCATAAGCCGAATAAACGTCTTCGTGCGTTGTTTAATCGGTGGCGGTATAAGATAGGCAACTGAATCATCGCTGATATAGGACCCAGCTGAAGAGATGTCGCCTATTATTCGCGATGCTGCGAGCTTCGTCGAAAAGCGCTCAAATATATTTCGGCTTTCGCGGGTGCACATGTACAGGCTGGTTAAGCCAAGGATTCGTTGTGTATCCTGCGACGTCTATAGATACGCCGATAGACTGTGCACGGGTGCAATCGATTACTTGGTTTATTTTGCGTGAGCCGTTGGGACTTCACCAAGCTGTGTTATTACTCTGTCAGTCGCGATGGTGTGGACGAGTGCGAATGCATCGTTGCGCTGGCGTACACCGGAATATCAAGCCGGTGCTTGGTCGAGTAGTGTGCAGTTCGCGACATTACGCGAATCGGTAAGAGAGACAGTAGATCCGACCCGATAGATACGCTATGTTATAACATCGATGGATGCATGGAGTGACCCGAATGCTTCGGATAGATTTTCGGATTTTAAATCTGATAGGATACCGATCGAGAAAAAACAAACACGGATAAGCCGGAATTTTTGTCATGCTGCGAAGGACCCTGTCGACCTCGTGGAACACGCTGGACAGGCTTTTTTCCGTCGCGAGGTTTCATTCTGTCTCCCCAAAGGGGATGTAATCGTGAGTACATATTTCAAAAATATTATGCTCGATGTTAAAATCGGTCTCCGGTCGTCCGCGGTAGCCTTGTGCCGTTGTCATTTTCAACCTTCTTTTCGCGACTTATCGCGTAACAGATTCTTTCGATTGAAAATTGAGCAACGCATCAACGAAAACGGTCGTTTTATTGTTACATGGTACGTGGATATCGAGGTCGTCTCCTGCTCGTTGAATTTACTATAATTTTCTGCCGTATCGTATATTACGTATACTGTAGAAACAAGCTCGCGTTTCCCCAATGGCTGTTCTCTCGGTGCTTGGAAAAATAGGAATTTCGAAATGAAACGTACACCGTGGGAGAAGTATAGCGCTCTTGAAACATTTATGACCTCGGTGAAAATCTTTTTGCACGCATCGAATAAAATCGGGCGATTGTAGGAAAGATCGCACCATTTTTATTGTTATATGACCAACATACGCATTATGTGTGCATATGGGAGTAGCATATATTTTACTTTGTGCAAACGATACTTTCGTAGTGGCAGAAAAAAGTGGATTTAAATTTTATCTGCAGACACGGCCGATTCGGATTTTTCCATTAGACACGGAGGGACTTCATGGGCTTCGCTTCATTGTAAACCATATTTGCTCGAAGTAGAAGTTTAATTCGATGCGCGATCCTGCAACAAACCTATTATATAAAATATAAAAAAATAACGGAACGCGTTACTCTCGCAGTTGAATGTACTACGAGTTACAACCTGCGCATTATATAATATTTCGGACAGTAGGAAAGTTGGGCACATAGATCTATCCAAATACGACCGTATGTGCGAGTAAACGATAATAAACGTAACACATAATTGTCCCAGGTCATCGATCATCGTTCGCGGTGACAGGTAATGAGAAAGCATAGTTTTAGTTTCTGGTTCGCTTACCTGGTGTGGAAGCTCACGCATCAAACCGGAAAGCAAATACACACACAGTTGTCAAGCTGGACGGTGTACATTTTGATGTCGTGATTTTTGCATCACCCACGCAAATGGGTTTGCGAAAAATCTACAAATCTACATTCGAATGACTTCGCGTTTTTCTATAGAAGATGATTACATCGCGAAGAATCGAAACGCTTGTACATTTTCTAGACATTGCTCATCCGCTTCAGCTAGTTTATGTAGAATTTCGGATTTTCTTGCTCGAAAGAAAGCAGGGGCTGTAGTTCGATTAGGAACGCTCGCCCTCTTGGTGTGTACTTGGCGTACCACGGTCAATTAGCCGGAAGCGTATTCAGACCATTAACTCGAAATGAATTCGCGTTTAGGGTTCGCTTCGGTGCAGAAGATCGAACGGTACGCCGATCGGCAAATTCGATTTCTGGGCCGCCCGGACTTCGGATTATTAAAGTTATCGATCGTCCCAACCATACTGGGCTATCTCCGCTTCGCAGTTTCGCGTAACACAATCGCAACCGGTATACTAACAAAAAGTACTCACCCTTTGCTGTCCCGGCTGGTCGATTTGACGAAACAGAGGAGGCAGACTTTTCCGGCCTGCACTATGTCTATGAGCGTAATGGCATTTCGGTCGGTTCGGCTCCTCCTCGAAATTGCAGTTGGTCCTTCCTTGTCGCATAGTTCTTGGTGGTCCCACAATCTCGTTTCTCGTATTGCTTGTAGCTGAATCCGAACAACGTCGTTAGGGTACATAGGGAGTATCATTAGGAGACCACATTGCATTCTCTCAGGCGCGATGGGAGTCTCACAGTCCGATCTGACATACATTGCATCTGTCCTGTCTACCGATTCTGGTAGCCGCGTAATTGCCCCGGCCCTTCTTCGGGGCTGTTTCGTTCCTGTACCCTTTCGACGCGAATAGAAAAATTCCAAGCCGCTATAACTTGGTTTCGCGGTTGCGTCTTTCTTTCAGAAATACCGGGCAGATGGTGGAGGCATTGTTCGCACAGTGTGACAATGTCGGAACCTGGATGCAACTTGGTATCTGAGGGAGCCACCGGAGTGAATGGAAACACGGTGTCGACGGGAAAATGCGTTTGCGGACCGTCTGTGCCTTGGTGTCCGCACGAGCCGCGGCCATACGCTTACTCTACCCCACACGAGTGCAAGCTCAATTTGGCCGCAAAAATGGGTTACGGTAAGCTAACAACGTCCTTTCCCTCTCAGATTAATCAACGTATCGGCCCCCTTTAAGTAGCTATGTTATGTATGTAAGCATGGTATACACGTAGGTAGATTGCGCATAGAAACTGAAAGGATACAAACGGATCGTTCAAATAGTAGATTGTTTTTGCTCGGACGCGCCTTTTCTTGCTTCCTCTTTTACCGAAGGGGAATATGAATACGCAAAAATTGCGATAAAATGGACAAATTTCGCCTTTTGTCATTTGCACACGTTGCGCACTACAAAGATTTCAATTTTGCTCAATTTAACCGCGTACTCGATTTGTATGTAGAATGGTCAAATTGCGCAAGAATATTGGAGAGAGTAAACGGTCTTTCATTACAGATTGTCAATCCATGGGCATGGTCGACGGTTCTCGGTTATTGCAGTTTCATAAAATGTCGCATCGTCGCGTTTGATCGCGAAGCAAAATATTCTGTTCTTCGGTATTATATAATTGGCTTATATGGAATACATGTATGCATCGTGTATACGGAACAGAGTGGTTGGTGTTTTAGTTGTTAGGCACCAACGATAAAGCGTTCACGGGTGAAAGAAAATGAGAATCGTTAAAGTGGATGAAGTACGTGAAAGGAGAGCAGAGTTGAAATAACGAAACTGCGGCAGTTCCCCGTTAATGAAAAGAAAACATAAATAGTAGCAAAGGAAAGAACAATGGCGACTAAGAGAAACGAAAGGTCAGGAAGGCGAGGGATGCACGGTGGCGTTAATGAGAAAAAGACATAGACTAGGGGTATGTTTCGTGACGTAACTCTTATTCTCCTTGCTTCTTTGCTTTGATTAAAGTCACCAAAAATAACGCTCGCCAGCTTGACACGTACATTGTTTAGGCGTACACCTTTTCTACTTAATCATTTAACTCCGCTTAATTGGAAGTCTAATGATTTGTGAATCGCTGAAGTGTAGAGCAGTTTGTCCGATAAATAAAACAGCGAAGCAGGCTAAAGTTACATTGCCGTTCATTCGCCGCGATTACGGACTATCAAATAAGTTTGCGATAATCATAGTTGGAGACTCCCGTGTCGTTCCATACATAGAATCGATAGTTGCCTCGTGCTTTCATTGAGTACAACTTTCAGCAGACTATACCAGCCCACTTTGGCGGAGAACATGTAACGAAGTTGTTAGTGAGTGAGTGATAAAAGTAGTTACCTGCACCGGTGCAGAAAGTTAAATTCGATTCGTCGGGAAAAGTTTAATCGCGTACCTACTTTGAAGGTAGAAATCAGACGGATTGTTCTTTTGTGGAGTTAAGTACACGACTAAAATTTCTAAGTCTAAGTTGGCTCTCAAAGAAGGGAACAAAGGAGTGGACGACGAAACTTTATTCTGGTTTGTTTCTGGGCGATAACTTCCGGCTTCAAAATCGTCTCACTTTTTCTAGTATTTCCTTACGTGAACCATGAAAAATGCGTGTGCTTTGAACAGAGGCTACTGCTGCTTTGTATATTGTAATACTGGCGAACAGCACACCGTAATCTCCTCTCTACTTGCAATACTTATTCTCTTTCCGTGTAATCTATCTTTGTTAACATCGCCAGTCTGGCAGCTTATTTGGAAAACATTTTTAATGATACGCCAGCATGCTCTCTAATCTTTTACAGGTAATTGATTAATACGATTCATTTTCTTTGATTTTACTTAAATTATACGATTTGTGCACCTGATTATCACGAATACGTAGTGTGTAGTATCTTATGCAACGTTCAATGAGAGCATGCTAGTCATTTGTACTCGTGTTTGCTGGCTCGATTGACTTTATAACAACATTAGTTTCACTTTATATTAGTCTATTGCCACGAGTTCATTTCCTGTCGTATCTCAACATTCAGTTGCCACTTACAGTTTCTATGTGGAAACTAATATAGCAACTAATCGACCCACACTATTTTTTGTGTTCTCGAAACATTGCATTTGGGATATTTAGAGTAATCGTAATCGTTCAGTGGCTCCAAATGCTTGCAACATTGTTTTCAGAATTTTTATATATTTTCCAATGCTTCCAGAAGTATTATATATAAATTGTTGAAAATCCGTGTGCAACATTGCTGATCCGTTGTGGTTTTGCGCTTTGATGTTCTATAAAGCTGTTCAAGAATATTGCACAAACGAAAAACAGTCTCCAAACTTTTGAGAACTTGGCACGGTATTTTGCAATGCTCCACACTTGAAATTCCTCGAGCTGTTTAATATCTTGAAGTCTCGGGTGAACATTCGTACGTGACTGCTGTCATTTTTCTCTAAATACACAAAATTAATTATTGATAGCTTTGCTTTACCAACTCAAGTCGGGAAAGAAAATCGATGGTATATATTATTGCGAGATTAGAATAAATGTATGAGGTACCTTCTTTCGTGCACCTGAGAGGCCAATAACTTCATAATTGGGTCGTTACACGGAAGCTTTATTGATCGCAACATTCAATTTAATCCCTTTCCGAGACTTGGTCAGGTATGAATTCACACAACTGCAAGCTGTGTGCAAAGGATACCACGCAATGGAATACTCCTAAAGTGAAACGAGCTTGTTCATGCGTACGCGCAGTGCGGCTATTCTTTTGCGATTATATGTATAAACATATGCACAATGTAATTATTAAATACAATCTTGATCATCGTATCAACGTTTAAGAATACATTTCATAAAACATTATTACGCATTGAAACAGGCGTAATAGAAGATTGGTTGTGACAAATAGTAATTTCACATACGAATAATCTCTATCCTCTTTGTGCAATAAATATTTCTTGAATATGTTCGAAGTATATCGAGATTTTTCCAGTAATACATAGATATAAATTCACAATCTATAATGTATTCGTTACGTCTTCGATACCAGTTGTGTTTACCACGAAAAAGGTGTTTCTACGTCTTGCACGTAATTGATAAGCCACAGAGTCATTCTAAAGCTCTGTGTACTAGTATTAACTAAAATATGAATGATTATAATTAACTCGAGGAAGACAGTCGCAGTTTCTTAGTTCTACTTGATTGCTGAAATTCTCGTCGTTCCACTTTCAAAGCAACTAAATAATGTCATTTCGTGAAGACGTAGAAGGGATTATTCACTTGGGTGTTTAATCTCGCCACTTGTTTATACAATCGCCTGGTTACGTAATCTAATGAAGCCCATTAAGAACTGCGGAAAATGACGATTTAATTGATTTGCGTTGAGCAAGTTCTGCGACAACATGGAGCTGCTTTGACTGATATTGTTCATAAACTTCTGTTTCAGATGACCTCCTTAATTCCGGAAACACGGCAAGCGACGATGCTGATGGTGAGTCACTTTCAGTCAATTTCGAAAGTTTCTGGGACGAGTTTTAATTGAGTGTGTTTAGTATTCATCGACGATTGAGTTTAAGGGATTAAAGTGAAATTACACGAGTACGCTTCCGCTAACGAACTATACACACTACTTTAGAGTTTGCGCAGGCTTTTACCACTGCATTATCGTGATGATGAGTGGTCGAAAAAACATTTACTCGGGTAAAATATAAACTTCCAGTAATGCTTGTTAATACGCCACGCAGTTTTTCATATTATTATATTTTCATCGTGCAGTTTTCTTAATTTGGGAAATTTTTGTATGGACTCAGTCAACGGCATGGGTGCTAAATGGAAGTGTCCTTTTTTAATGAACAAACAATGCCGATATTTTCGTTACGTAAATTGAAATATCGATTAAACGCTCCTGTACAAATTTATATTTAAACGATTTGAAGTTTCGGGTTTCTGTTTACGATCGGAACGAAGCAACCCCGAATCAGCGGTGATATCAGAATGAAAAGTCGGCCGGGGCTTCTGGCATGCAACAAGAAGAAAGAAAGCGAAATAGTTTGGCCAGTTTTTAGCTAGGAGGGCGAAGTAGCGGAAAAGGTAGGGTGTCGGGGGAGACAGCCGAGTCGCATAAGCGAGGAATTAAATTACTCGTAGGGACGAAGGGAAGCCGTCGCCGGGGTCAACCAGACAGCAGTCAGATCCACGAGACGCGAGGAACTAATTCAATTTGGTAGGCGAGTGGTCCGCCTCTTGCGAAACAAGAACGAAAAGGCAACAATACCGCGATAAGAACTTCCCCTTTTAGGCGAAACGCGTTTGCCTCTTTCACGCAGTACATTAGAGCCAATGAGAGGAGGGGCTAAATCTTTCCAACTAACAAAAGAAACTCTGTGTACTGGATAACGTTCGCGGAAAGGCAAAATTGTTACGTCAGTTACTTCTTTTTCTATTTTCTTTGAAAAATCTCCGACATCGCCGGCTCTGCTGCGAGCTTTTCTGAAACAGACGTATTTACATTTCCGCGGTTTATTTTAAACAAGTTCCTATCTAAATTCTATTTTCTTTTGGCAATTCTAATTCGCCATTTTCTTCAGATAGCTTCTGATTTAAAGATATATGTATTTAAGCGATCAATTAAATTGTTTCGCTCATTTAAGGCTCGAGGGTAGCTTACTTTCTAATTAGTGTCTATCAGTTTGTTCTGTTCCTTACGAAACGATACCAGGTAAATGAGAATTTGAAGTTTTGATTTTATACTGGTAGCGCGATGTTAGAGTATCCTAGATTCCAGAGAACTATCCATTCGAGTTTAAGACGAATTTCTGTGCACCCGCAGTATTGGATCGATCCAATGAAATTGGTTCGTCAGTGTTGGAAATGCAGTTACCGAGTTAAGAATGTCCTCGTCGGATCTCTGCTCCTTCCTCGATATAATTGCCCGGAAGTTCGAAAATTTCTGGCTTAAATACTGCGAGAATTAACACGGTTGCAATGAGAAGTTCAATCGAGCAGTCGCAATAAAAGAATTCACATTATTTCAGTAAAATCATGCTGTAGTTGTGCAAACAGAAAGACTAAGTTGCTTTAACTGCACGTTAGCTTTACCAGCTGCTATTGTACTTTATTGAATATTTAGAGGAGGATTTTATTTGAAAAATTGCAGATGTGTAGCATTTGCTGTGTTTCACGTTGAAGTAAGTACATATCGTCCGTTCCTAATGGAAGCCTGGAAACTTTTGTAGCTCTCACAATCTTTCCCTCTCTCTCTCTTTCTGTTCCTCTCTTTTCGTCAGTCTTTTGTAAGATTTCTTGTAGCATCGTAGAATCCCCGGCAACTCGTTAGTATGTCGCGGATCCAAACACAGTCGAAGGCTTTTCGTAAAACACAATTTCAGATCGGCATCCTTTTCCAGTTTCGAGTTCTTAACAAATATGTGGAAGTCTACTAAACGTCTTCACGCTCTTACAAAGTTTTGGAATGACTCGAGTTTCTGTAGTCGGTAGCAACTTGGTAGTTCTTTTACTTCTCGCTTTTCATCGGAAGTAAAAAAGCACGTTACTTTAAATTGTCCCTATTCCCTTTTCCCGAGTAACTTTGATTCTTTTTTATTACAAAATTATGAATTTGCGAAAGCCTCGGATGCTTACGATTTCGTTGAACGTTCGAACGTAACATGGCGCACAGAACAGCTTGGATGTACTAAAACAGTGATGGTAGTAAATTTATCGATGCACATGTAGAAAATGTACACTTGGCTAGTCGGATTCACGTTTTTCCTGTTGCTCTGGGAGGTAGTAATCCTCGGGAGAGGGCAGTGCGCGAGAACTGTTAGCTCCGCTTGCGGACTTGGAGCATATTTGCACCGATAAAACGAATAGATTGTCCCGAGTTTCATGGCAACGACCCTTTTTATCACGAACTCTCGTGAAGAGGCACAAAGAGGATAGAAAAGACGGTTCCACTTCGACGCAGCGAAATAGAAATTGCACGGACGAACCGTTGCCCCGGGCATTGTACTTGCGATGAAAGTTCCAGCATGTTTTCGATAAAAAAAGAAAGGAAGAGAAAAAAATGAAAGGAAGATAAGGGGGAAAGAAAGAAAGAAAGAGAGATGGAAATGAAAAATAAAGGACGCAGGGCGAAATATCGAACAAAAAATAGGGTGGTTACCTATACGGTGAAAAATGGAACGGGGCCTTCTGTTAAAAATGATTCCAGGTTTAAGTGAATCACGAAAGTTCCAGCTACTCGTTGGAAAAGTCTCGGGAATGTCGCCCCTACACAGATTAATTTACCTCCCTTCAGGGGTATACTTTCTTTGCGAGTATTAATTTCATTAAAAATTTACTTTCAGTTCTAAACGGTAGTAAAACTTTACGGTAATCTAAGAAGTTCAACTAGCGTTGTTAGCCACCGAATCAATTTACTCTTCTTTTTTTTAGCCGAGAGCCCGTTTTCTATAGAAATTAATTTCCTTTCATTTTTCTTTCTCCACAGAGACACTGCGTTTTCCGCGGTCTTCGTGTCTCCCTTTGTTTCGCGAAAAGAAATAAATAACCTGTCGTCGATTTAACAACGTATAAACCTTTGCGGTGTATTCGGGAAAGTAATTTGAAATGTGCGAGTGGCACTCGTATCATTATATCAGTCTCGAGGGAAATTTCAGTGCTTCGTAAAGTTGCTGTGTCGTTCCGGAGAAAGGAGTCCCGAGTAGAACAATGCAACGAATCAATTCGCTAAATGCTTAAGTCTCATGAATATTAATCGGCAATTTATCGTCGACCCATGATTACGGAAATGAAAGGAGCGAACTGGCTTGACACGTTAGACAAATTCGAGGAAACGTGAAACACGTGCCTGGACTTTATTTCGGTACCTTCTTGTCCCTAATGTGATGATTTTCTCATTATTACTATGGCAAGAATTTCCAGCCTACCCGACGCAACTTTCATCGACATTTAAACCACCACCCCGGATGATCGAGGGAAATGAATGAGAAATATCTAGTTTCCGCACACTTATTTATATTTGCATTTGCTAGGTGAAAGCTCTCTCGGTGGATGCGCGTAATCCTATTTCGGATGGTAATCTTCACCATAGAACGGAAAGAGCCTCGAATAAATTTATGGGGACCGAGCGAAAGCAATTCACAGGTTTCGAATTTGAGGCACGTTTTCAATGTAAGTGCATTAGGGAAAGTTGGGTGGTTCTCGGTTAATGGGCTTTCGATAATTCAGTTAATCGGCCACTGAGGCGAACGCATCGAATTGGCCTGCACGTTTGTACTTTACTTTTCGAGATAATTACTGCCGATCGGCACCGAGCGCGGATTCGTTTCCCAGCTTACCAGTGTGGACACAGATGCAAGTAAAAAATAGTTGCCGAATAAACTCGGTACGCAATTGTCAGTGTGTAGTCACTTTGAAACTTTTTCGATCATTGACATCCAATTAACTTGCCGAAGGAAATTCGGGGTGCGAAGGGGAATCGAGATCGGTTTCCGCGTGTGGAATTCGATTCCAGGTCACGAATTGCGCTTGCTCGTCCCGCGAGTACATCTATAGCTTGTCTTTGAAGCAGGCGAGGGTGAAAGGAGCAATCAATCTGACCCTGGTGTTTCCCTCTCTTGCTTCTTATTCTCTTTGACTCGATCCGTGGAAACACCGTCGAAGGAGCAAAACACTTTTCACGCCTCTGGAAGTCTGTTGAACCCCAGAATCCTTTCGCAGCGGTGCGCCTCCTTCGTTCTTTTTTCCCGCACCTCTTGTCCTCTCCTCTGTCTTATTTCAGTTGCTCCACACGTCGCGCGAACAAATTTCTATTGTATATCGAGAACGTTTCTGTCGCGCCGCGTACGTCCAGGACATAAATAATGATGGCACAGCCGGAGGGCCATGGACTCCCTTTTGCTCTTCACAGTCATTCCCCTTTCCTCTTTGCCATTTGTAAATTCAATTTTGATAACGTCTGCCAAGAGATAATGGATTGCCGAATTTCACTCGTATGCTTTCTCCCTTTCGCATTGTTTTCCTCTTCCTAAGCCTAAGCTATTCTTCTCAGAGGGAATAGTACTCGTCGTTATTGATATCGCGACGCGGTACACGTCACCGCCACGGTTCAAAGGTGTACAGCGATTGCATCGGACGTTGCAACGATGATTAAAATAGTGCATCGTTGTTGTCACAGGTCTTCCTCCAGAACAATTTGGTTAGACAGCAGCGCTTGAACCATTTCGCCCCTCTTCGTCCCCGCATACCATCGACACGAACGCGGATTTACTTGCAAATATTTATTTCATTTATGTCATAAATCTGGAATGAGCCCACCAGCGACAGGAGTGACATTTTGTTGATAGATTCCGAACACCGGGATTAATTGGGTCAAGCAATAAACCGAATGGATGACATTATAAATAAGACTCGCGTTTCACGATATCAATTTCTCGTACATGAATTCTCTATACGTACGCAAAGCTTAAGTCCTGGACATAGTAGTGCTGTAGAGTACTCGTTCGATCGCGAACACGGTGAGTCCTCCATTGGAAATATGTACGCACGAAAGAATGCGAATTAACCTGCCGGTTGAATAATTAAGCGAAATCTATTATTCACGAGGTGTGGTGGTAGTTTGCGGTTGAAAGTGTGTCATTAATATTTCGCGACCGCGGCCCGTCGGTTTCTAAAAAGAAGCAAATGCGACCGACCGGGTGTCCTATCTAAATTCAAGAGGAAAAGAGATAGCGTTGCGGTGTGATGGATAACGAAGAACCCAAAAACGACTGTGATTATAGCGATCTGTCGACATGCATCTCTATGCTACACAGCTTACATATACGTAAATGCTCGGTTAATGCACCGTACCCGGGTTCGCCTCCAGTAGAATGCACCACAGGAAGTATCAACTTCTCCTCCTCCACCTCCTGCTTCGCTGTTCCACCGTCCTTCACATCCTCCCTTCCTTATTTGCTCTCGCGATGGACCTACGTCCACATCGTAAAATATGAAATATACAAGCACAGCTAGGGGCTCTGCTGCAATTTCCATGAACGCGCAAGACTGGGCTTGATTATTCTACCATAGTCCACGGGGATTCACCGAGACATTGTCCGCTTGTTGTTTCGTGTACTTTCACGGCGACTCGCTTCGATTGCTAGTTTTCTTACTTTTTACTACCCTTTTAAATTTATTTCTTTCCTAAGTCGTTCCCTTCTATTGGTTAATGCCTTCCCGTGGATGCTCCCCTCGTTCGTCCAACTTCGATACCGCCCCGCCTCGTATCAATCGCGTTACAATGGATATAGTTTACGCTAGGCTGCTTTGCTACTTCACCGAATATGAATAATAATTTAAACACGATAGCAAGCATTTTGTTGTAGCTGCACTTGTGTAGCTGCAAGGGAATAACGTACGCGCGTAAGCTTTGCAAACGACACCTGGAACTTAGCTTCGAGGACGCTCGAAATCGCCCTTTGCGCAAATAGAACCGGGCGCACGGAGCGATGCGACGTATTGAAAAGGTAGACAGAACGCTGAAGGGAAACTGGATGCTTTCTTATGGATGAAACTCCTGGCCGACGCTCTTCCCATTCACTTAGCGAAACGTTCGTGTTCTCAGGAATTCAGCGTAGAAAGTAGAAATGTTTCTTATCTTATCAAAATTTCAGCTCGCCGCCCTTGTGTACATATTTTTGATCGCGAATAATTGCCGTGCCAACAACCATCCGGGTGGTTTCCCCTTAATTCGAAATTATATACGGTAAGTATGATTTAACCGCGATCAGGCTAGAGAGATATACTAGTGCAATTTAAAAGCGCCAAAGTGGTCCGACGCGACAGAGCATGATGGTGCATAGTCGGCCTGGAAGCGGAAAATTAAACGCGAGTATGATTTTAGGTGGGCAATTTATATGTAAATGGCACCGCGACCATTCTGTTCTAGCTACATTCCGGTTCTCTCTAACATCTCAGCCTCCCTCGGACCCTTTCCTTCCGTCTCCTCTCTCTTGGCCGCGTCTGGTACTTTAACCGCGGCAAACATTTAATAACGCCGATTGTTTCGGCGTCGCGACGATTTGTCGCCAAGACTGATCCATCTCGGCGCACACCTTGCGAGTTAAATACCGCTTACCGTCCACCGGGCGACCGGTCCCTATTCTACCACTCACTAAAAATAAATTACCACCGTTTGCAGACGAAACTGCTCGCGCCTGTTTAAACAGCTACGATTTTGATGCAGCCGTGTCGCTTACGTCCCATTAATTTTGACATCTGTTGCATCTTGCGCGATGCATATTGTATGTGTACCGTGCATACGCAGCAGGTGGAGTACGCGGTATCGATCAACTAAATTTACGCTTGGCTGCGCGGTTCCTTTCTTACCGAGAGACGAGTGCCGATTGTTTCGAGCATTTCCATACTCGAGTCGAGCAAAGTGCAACGCGAGCCGCGGAGAATGGTAAAATTCCGGTTTAATAGTGCCGACCAGGGGGGCAAAGGGCGTAAGCGCGTTTTTAAAACGGGAAACATTTCGTTCGAATTTCATTTAACGGGCCGCCCGTGTGATAAACGAACGGGTTTCAACGTTGCTTTAATTGAATCGACGAGAGCCGGGAGTTTATATCACCGTTACCTATATGCGTTGCTTTCGGCGGGAAAGAAAACACGCTAGGATTATGCCCCGATTCAGAGCGAAAAGGGGGTTAATCCACGAGTGAATTAGGAACGCGTTGATTTAAAACGCGTTGCTGGTGCTCTTTCGCCCGCAGACAAAGGCCGCAAAAGTAATATCGGTTGCGCCCAAATTTCTTTCCACCAGTTCCTTCAAATCGTTATCGTAGGCGCTGAAAGAATTATTGGAAAATAAAAGTTGTATCGACGGACTTCTTTTCCGCGTAAATGATCAAATGGCAAGGGGTACCTCGTTGTTTTCCCGTTCGTGTAATGCACGCGCACTGTGACGCAGTTTCCTTAGAACACTCGGCGCTTTGATAAGCGGTTTGAACATTTTTCTTCTCGCTCGTATGCGCTCAATGAAGCCAGCTATGTTTCTGCGACAAACGAGAGAGGAAAAACGTATCTTTACTCGTCCCTCGTCTTTTTTCTCGCGGATAAAGGTGACCCACGTATCGAGCAAAGTCACAGAGCACACTGAGCACGGACACGTCGCAATGCTCGCGAAGCGCAACAACTGTGGAGAGGAAATGATTAAGAGAGTAAACTTCGGAAAGCTTTATACGCGAAGTTAGTAATTTTCAGATTTTTCCTCTCAACTTTTAAGCCCGCTTATGCGAGTGTAGCACGGATAAAACATGCAGATGCGTGCGTTTCTTGTTCCGTTTTACGAGATGTCCAGAGTCGACGGACAAAAAGATAAAAGAATGCCCGGATAAACGAGGAGCGAGAAAGAAAAAAAGAGCCGACTTTCCTTTGAAAATCTCCCTATAATTAAATTGTCTTTTATATTCAGGCCAGAGCTGAAAATGAAGCTAGTCCGGGATAAACCTACCAAGTCATTTCACCCGTCTTCCTGCCCCCTTCTGTCGCGTCTCTCCACCGTCGTCAGCGCACTTTCCTTTTCCACCTTTTTTCCTCAATCTCCGTCTTCTCATCGGGCGAGCATCTCGAACCCCCTCTGTCTCTACTTATCCCCCTAGTTTCCTTTCTTTTTCCCGGATTCCAGGGAGAGGAGGAGAGAAGCAATGACACATTCTCTCCACCGATTCGTTTCGTTTTCCATACCCCATTTCACCCACTCGCAAAATGAACCTTGCCCCTCTTCCTCCTCGGCAGTTCTCCACCCCTTCGCACCAATCGCAGTCTCTTCAGGCTCGTTTCAGGCGCTTCTCGAGGCAACGCAAGTTCGTTCGACCGATATCCCCTCATTTTCTTTTTCTTTTTTTCGCCCTGGCTGCCACTTTGACTCTTTTCTGATACCTATCCCCTGAATGTATGTATATACATGTATATACATATATATAATGTATACATACCATCTTGTCGACTAGCTCGTTTGACTTGCAAATGTAATCACTAAGGCCATCCCTTCGACCTGATCCTTCTATGACCCGACACTGGGATCGTTCCTCCAGTTTCCATATCCCGACGAGATATCCTACCTACGTGCCGTGATTCATTAGCTATAGTCGATATTAGCTTCCGCGCACCATCGTGACTCCACGTGTACGCGTCTCGTTTCTTCCGTTTTTTCGGCTGCTCGTTTGTAGCTGCTGTTACACCGATCGCTTCTCGGTCTAGGTATGTTTGCAGTTTTCGAGCGAGCCTAGCCGGGAGGGTTCGCGAGAACGACGCCGCCGTTGCACGCTCAAGTACAACATTTTGTTTACTGATGTCGTGCAAGTGTTTCGCGAGCAAACGTCCTTATCTCAAAGCGGTGAGCGCGCCGGACGTAAATATTTCAAACTCTCCTTGGTCGGTGCACTCTTTGCTTGCTCCGGGCTGCTTTTTACCAAACTCATAAATAACCGCGTATGTTCATTTGACTTTTCGCGAGTGTGCCTCGTTTCTAGGAAGAACGACTAAGAACGTTGCTCATCGAACGCGCGGCGTTCGTGCAGCTTTTCAGCCGCCTTATCTTCTTCCTCTTGCACCAAGTGGCGTCGCCGTCGACGAATAAAGATGATCTGAAAAGATACTTAACATGGAGGTTTAACGCGAGGTACTCGAATGGCAAAAGTGCTCTCGGCGAATCAACCTTGCCAGATAATGCAAAAATAAATCTACGTGTGTATATAATGATCCACGGGGGTGCGGCACACAAGGGGGCCCTTGTACACGCTCGGAAACATTGAGACACGCATCGACGAAATCGTCAGCAATTCGTATACTTGGTAGTGTTGCAACAGCGTGCTGAATGAAATTCGAGGGAAAGCAAATCGCTCTCCGCTAGGATTCTAGGGAGCCACGCGTCCGAATGAAAACGAGCAGTACATGTTTCCAAAAGTTGCAAGCAGCGACCAGTTTCGACCGGCGTCGAGGGAGATGTATCTCACTTGCGAAAGATGAAATTTTGACCGAGTTTTTGCCTGCTCGCGAGCATCAGTGCCGGGCGTAAAAATTTCACAAGCAAAGCGAAAACTGGTTTCGCATAAAGTGCGGACCATTAACAGAGCTGGAAGAATAAAAGTTTAATCAAGGGTCGAATTAAAAGGTGGATAGAGCTGTGGGGTATGCGTACTTTATCGTGCAATTTTAATCCGTCCGCGGGCAGGTTTGGCTTTATCGGAAACCGATGTAAAAGACAAATTGATACGTGCTCGGAGCCCCGCAGGCCCCGCGAGTGCGTAATATGTATTTGTTGGGCGTCGATGCAAGTTGCAAAGGCGGCGGGTGAAACATCGCGTTCGCTCGTTTCGCGAAACACGGCTGCTCGAAAACTTGAAAGTCAGCGAGCCCATTGCGGTTTTCGCAATCACAAAGTAAAATAGCTGCCGGTCGACCGCCACGGGTCGGCTGTGCGAATCGATCCGCCGTTCGCGAATGTCCCTCGCGAAACGATGCAACCGCACGGGCCGGATCGAGAGCCCGAGTACCTTTGAATTTCGAACACGCGCCACACCCGTTTGCCACTCACCGTGTGTCCGTGCGTTGCGTAAACTCGCGCAGAATATAAACTTCCTTGAGTCTTTTTAGGTCGGTCAAAGCTTACTTACGTATTTCTTGTCCACCTCGACCGCCGAGCAAAATTGATCCGACTTTATTGCTCAAACGGGGAAATAACTGTTAACAGTCTCGCGTCTAGAACATTTCTATCCGTTCACGAGCGATTCAGGTTCCGGATTGACGCAATTTACCCGGAACACAAAAATCATCCCCGGCGATGTTCCTAAGCGTATTTCCCGATATTGGAAGACATCCGATAATCCCGGATTACTCGAGCTCCCACGGATACAGAGCTGCGGCTATTCGATATCGGTGCACGTTTCACCATACACGTATCGACGTGTTCGTCGCTGGCTTTCGTAGCATCTTATTGCAAAACGCCAAATTCCGACCTATCAATTATCTCGTACCACGGGAATTTGATGCCACTGTTATCTCGATTGATATCGTATTGCATCAGGCGATATCTATAATACTTTGGGCGATAAGAAATTTGGAAAGCTGCTGGTCGGGCAAGCTGCGAATTCTGAAGTTCGAACGTTGCCTTTACAATATTCAAACGTGGAAGTTTCAAAGTAGCGAACTGCGAGCGTATCGGCTATGCGTGTCCATCGGTCAGGAAGTAATATTCGCGAGGTGTTTCGATGCAAGCTTTAATGATATTTTATTCGACAGCCGCAAAGCTAGACGATGGTGCTTTTGCATTCCTGTCCGCTTGTTTGGACTTTTAGAGGTTTTGGCGTTTCAAGGAAACAAGAACTATTTTCGCGCCCATTCCCTCGTTTTCACATTCTCGCGGTGCAACACTTTCGGCTTAAAGGAGCTTATCCGGCGTAGCTAAGAAGAAGGCAGATGGCCATTCGATTCTATCGTACTCCTTTTTCAAATTTAGTTGCACGCTTGGATACGCACCGCAAGGTAGAACAAAAATAGTGAACGCTACTCGCGAAGAAGAGTTTCCGGATACATTCTGCTCGCCCCTTTTATTAAAACACGTCGAACAGTTGTGCTCGAAATTTCGTACTTGCCTAAACTTGGCGCACGCCGAGTATTTTCGTCTGCCGGTGGTGCACGTGCAGTGCAGGTAATATTGTGAAATCGATGTCGCGATATGGCGGAGCAACGGTGCAACACGGTAGGCAAAGTGTCGTTCATAAAGAAGCTTTTGTTTCGAATGTAAGACAAGGCTGCGGACGATTTAAGTCGATGGCGCAGTCCGCGGTGGGTCGAGATTAAATCCAAAATTATATCCGGACCATCTGCATACCCGCATAGACATTTCCGAAGGGTAACTCAATGTTTCGCAGTCGCGATATATCGGAGCAAGGCGTGACGAGTCGAGTCTGCTCGCCGCTCGAATTCTCCCAGGCATCGTTATAGAATTTCTCCGAAACGAATAATGTCGAATACTGAAAAAAGGTGGAAAGAACGAAGAGAGTCGTCTGCGCTTTGCGTCGAATGCATTGCAGACAAAGCGCGCCGGGTCAAGCAGTGCTATCCGGGGGATCTCGTGCGGACGCACACGTTAATCCACCTTTTGAAAGTGGAGGGTGCACGAGCTTCTCTCGCGGCAGTAACGCGGCAAGATATCTTGGCGTATAACATGTTATGTTTGTCGTAATACGTTGAAGGGTTAACGCGTTATACACGCGTCGTCGCGCAAACGTACAAACGGGTATGGCGGACGACCGCCCCAGGTAGAGCAGGAAATTAATATTTCGCTTATTTCCAAGCATGGCAAATGCGTTGCATCGCGCGCACACGTCGTTCCACGGATTCGTTCTAGCCCTATGGTTGTTTGCCGAAGATGTGTATGATTGTATGAATATGATTTTTAGCGTGTCGTTCGATTTCGATCGAGAGTGACGCCGTTTGATCGCGTACTCGTCAGTCGGCAAAATTGATATCGGTATGTATGTACATATTTTCCCTCATGGTTCCTCTCATTTTCGCAGATATATATATATGTACACACAAAGGTGCGGGTATATATAAGTACGGCTGCACAGACTAGCTCTCTTGGTGCACGCCAAGGCAATTTTCCGTGAGTAAACTCGGCGCCTTTGGAGGGCTCTGACGCGCGTTATCTTACGACTCGAGTCAGGCTACGGGGACTTGAGATCTTCGCAAGGATCTGGCAGCACCAGGATCTGTCTCGGTTAGGTCGAGGATATGGATTCTCCCTCTTCTTACCTCCACGATGATTTCTCGAAGGCAGAATAGCGGGACATAGTAGAGGAAGAGGGAGAGATAGATGCTCGACTGCAAGCTCGAGAAAGAGGGTCAAGTGGAGAACCTTGCCTCCCTTCGGAAATTCTCTAGAATGTACTAGCAAACGGCCTAACTTTTCCCGCGATTCTAATAAATCGTTCATTTAGTATCGCGGCGAGTGTTCCCCGTGCTCTACGTTTTTATCACACTTTTCTCGAACAACCGCCATAAATGGCGCGGAAAGAATAATCGATACCAGGTTACGAGTCTTATCGAAGTTGCGATTCGCGGTGCGATCGAAGTGATCTTCGCCGGAGTAAGGTTCGGGCGGCCATCGGTGCAAGTTAAACCGTACCGATGAGAGACGGAAATGAAATTACGGGTAGTCATGTACAGATAATTCGCATGGTGTCGCGACATGGAAATACTCGCTTTTCGCCCCATTCAAAATCAAACATCTGCCGTCTACCCCTTCCGCGAACTTTGATTGACTGCATTCACGGTTGCGTCGCGACGTTCCTGCCCTGATTCGCCGGCCCTTCTCGCGCGCGAAATAATAAAATCTGAACGACGAATGAACGGTAATTGACTCGCAATTAGAAATCAGCGATCTGGTCCCGTGTGCGTGTCACGGAAGAGACGAGGTCCGTCGGTTGCAGTCGTTTGGATTTATTAGTTTGGCGTAAATTGTTGGATCGGTGGTAGAAGGGGTAGCAAAGGGTCAAGCCCGACCGGTGAAACGAAGCATCCTCGCAGGTAACGTCGTCGGTGGCTTCTCTCTGGTGCGTATATGTGTACGCATCGCGAGCGTACCGTCGCGTCGCTATCGGGGGGAAACCAGTCACTCGTATAAAACCGTCGAGCGAGTCACGGCTCGAGTCAGTTTCGTTCGCGCCTCGCGTGAGTTTCGATTGGCGGTTGCTGAGATAAGAACGCGTCGTCGTTTCAACTGCTCTCGCCGAATTTCGACGTTCGAGCGAAAAAGTGTCACCGACGAATTCGCGACATCGCGCGACGTTGCGCGCCATTCCTTTCGAGGATTACGTCCATCGTGCGCCCAAGTGAATTCGCCACGGACTTTATTAATAAACGCTCGTGTTTGTGCCGCTCTGTGTACGCCAGTGACGTAGTCGAGTTATTATCATGTTTCACGGCAAAGATCATCGCGATAAGAGTCCACAGCCTTCGTTCGTCGCCTTCGCTCGGTGTTTTCTAGCCGAAGAAGACCGGTAAGTGGTTATCGCGTTAAATATTGCCGGTGCCCCCGCGACCCGATCGAAATTCAGGTGGATTTTCTTCGCGAACAGCAACGATCGAAGGACGATCTGCTGGTGCGTAGACGAAGGCCATCGAGTAAGCGACTTCTTTCTCTCTCTCTGTACCTATCTATCTATCTCTCTTATTCGCTGTTGGACGATTACGACGAACCGCGCAACTGTAGAAAAAAAGGCCAGCGCAAGGGGGTCGCTCGAAGAATTCGCTTTCCAGCTTTCTCGATTGGAGCGAAACACTATTTCTGGTGACTTTGCTTCCCCTCGCGTCTCCCCGATACGTCGGTATCCAGGCTGTACGGAACTGGAATTTCAGGATTGACCTTGGGGACCGCTTCGCTTATCGGTCCGGAGTTTATGTTTATTTTTCACGAGACAACCGCTACGAGGCTCGACCGACCGCGCTGGTTAACCACGCTTTTACGAACGTAGTTTCTCAGGAATTCGCGGTAGCCGTGAAAGACGAGCAAAGCCACAGGTGGCGGTCAGAATTGACTAATGGAGCAAGGGAAAGCCGGCGGCGTTATAGTTGAGGAGGCGGTGCCGATATCGCGTCGTTTTTCTCTTATCCAGCGCAACCTGGATCGAACTATTGGCGTTCGCCAATTTTGCGCCCCCCCTTGAACGGCGCATCGACGTGGCTGCATTTATTTTCATCGTCTCGCGTTTGACGCTCCGGCGTTTGCACGAGTTTTAGAGACGTCAGCGAAGGCTCGCAGGCCGAGGTCGGGAAAACGTTTAGTCTTCGGAGCACGCTATCGACGAAACGATTTGGCAGTGTTATGCAAATGGAGCAGCTCGGTCGAAGCGATAGCAACTCCGTAGAAGGGGGGACGGGCACGCGTCGAACAGCTCCACTTGGAGCGAATTATTTGCCGGTTCTGGCGTACCAGCTCCAACTAATAATTAGAACGCGTTAGGGAAATTCTATCGGAGCGTTCCGAGTCGATTATCGCGGACGTGTTTTCCGCGAAGAAGCGCACACGCGTATCAATTAGCGGGCCACTCCGGGAGAAGCTACCGTTTAATAAAAGACGATGCTCGGGCACGAGGATAGATTTAAGTGGAAGGCAGAAGACGCACCGAGGCACGCGCGTCGTGGTTGTCTTAGGTCGGGTCGCGAGTAGCGAGGCAGCCTCTAGTATTTTGGTTCGAAAGTTCGCGAAGCACGTGGCGTCGATTTAACGTCACGTCGGATATTTCAAGCATGGTCGAGCTCTGCTGGCTGCTCGATTTTAAAGCAATTATGAAACGGAAGGTCGCCGTGGTCGTGAGAACGGAAGAGAACGCGATCAGCTTGGAAACGAAACTTTTCCCAGAGAACTGGGAAAAACTTCTGCTCGCGTGACAGCTTCTAGACGTATTGTGTTCGCTTCATGCAAACTCGAAAGCACGCTTCCCCGAAAATTTCAAGGATCGTTAAATTTTTACGGAACAATTGTGTTTTCTTTCTATCGATTGTAGCTCCGCGAAGTAGAAACGGTCAACAGTCCGCCTAGGCTTGCTTTAACGGCTGAATCTACTTGCTCGTCGTTTCAGCCGTTCACAGTTGGATATCGTTCGACGCGTTTGATTTCTTTCCACCGCGTTTCTTGCTCTCAGAAAACAGGGGGGAGAGGAAGGGTCGCGTAGGTGAAATTTAGTCACGTCATTTATCTTATCGTGCTACGTCATCCTTTTGAGAATGCCAACCGTCGGATCTCTTGCCAAGTGCCGGGTCCAAAAGCAAATGTCAAAGCGTTTGTCGCTCATAAACGATTCCTCTGCCTAACCTTGCAGCTGAAATCGAACGAAACGAGATGATATCGAGATGCGATCAACGACGCCGCGTTTATTCGATCGGGAAAAAAGAATACGCGTGCTCGTGTTGGTTGTTCCGCGGTGCTGTTGAATAAAATTATATGTAGGCTTTCACGTGCGAGACTCACGCGGCAAAGAATTTTTAAACCATCCGCCGCAAATGTTGATGAAAAGCTGGTATTTTTGCTAGGCATTCAAGTGTGCTACAGAATTAGACGAATGAAAATAGTGAAGAAGAAAACATGGGAAGCTATATAAAGAGACTATCTCTGTACAGATTTATACGAGCACTCGTCGCCTTGAAACGATATTCTTAAAATCCCTTCGAGTTGTTGTTGTCAATAGCGACTACTAGACGCGACCAGCATTTTCTTGTTCACTCGCATCCGTCGCAATTGTTTATAGGTAGCTCGTTTTCATTCGTGTTGGGCGGTGAAAGTTTTTTTCACCACCCCGACGAAAATGGACAACAAACGAAATCGCTGCCAGATGGAATTGCAATCCATGCACCGTCAATGCCAGACATGTTACCCACGAGACGCAATGCGTCGAGTAGGCGTTTGACGGTCTGCCCGTTCTCGTCATCTCTCCTTCTCCCTTTCTCTTTCCTTCCCTCTGTTGGGGATTTGTTAGAATCGAAAAGGCCGCACGGATGAAACGCGTGTGCAGCGTACAGTGTGTAGGTGCGTGCGGTCGGAACTCCGATAACGGCACTTTGCACGAGGAAACCGACTATTCGCGCTCGTGCCCGCGGATAACGATCACTTTAAATCAATAATTCAGTCGCGACAAGCCGCATCTCCCATTTTCAGTAATGGGCGATTGAATTGTACCAGATTATTGTGTAACGAGATATATCAGATTTTTCTGCAAACTTTTCCAGACTGCCAGTGATGGCCAGTGATCTCTGAAAGGGGATGCGTCCTTGGTCGAGAATTTTTGTTTCCAAACGGAGCACGCGAAAAGTTCCCCACAACCGTGTCGTCCCGTCGAGCTCAATCTGTCGTTAGCCGTAGTTAGCGTGGTTTTGCGCGTCGTGTTCCAACAGAAGAAAGCTCGGCGGGCAAAAGTTAACGAGTTATTGTTACACCGAGGCACACTGTCGCTGAAAAATGTGCTTGCCACTCGGCTCTTGTTCCCCTGCGCCAGCTCTATCGATTGTGTCAGCTCAGACCGCGGAGCGTTGCCGATAAAACGGATCGCAAATATTGCCAGGCTTTGCGCGCGGCCGATCGACTCGATCTTGTTATTAAGAAGGTTGGAGATTCCACGGATCGAGGGGGCAACTCGATTCGCGCGATCGCTGTTATTCGGATCGATCGAACATTGCGGTGATAGGCCCGGCGTCGTTCCGCGTTAACTTGGGCGAACACAATTCCGATCTCGGATTTATTTTCGTTGTCAGCGACGCAGTACGTACTCGATAAAGCGAGCGTGGAGGAATCGTCTCGCTCGAGAGCGTTTCATTTCTCCAGTCTTTTTGCTTGCCCGTGTCTCGCGGCTTCCGTCCCAGCGGAACGATACTTCCGCCCGGCGAAGACGAATCGATCGATCCTGGCCCAAATCGTCTATCGAAACTCGCGCAACGTGCGGCCCGTGTTCGTCCGCGCGATTAGATTTCTTTTCGTATCTTTGCCGCACGTTCCCCGTGACACTCCCGTCTGACGCGCACCACAGGAAGAGACCTCTTGGAATCGCTGTCTAATGGAAACTTTAATTAACCGCCTCGGATCGAAGCGTTCGATAGCCACGTATTTATAGCGCGCATGAGAAGAGGGTGTTATCGATTAAAGAGAATAACTTGGATTCGGCGTATCGGTTAGTCGCCTCGATTGGGGCTTAATGGGAAAACGAATCGCGGGGTCGATTGCCGTTCAATCAAACGGCAACAAGTTTAAACGATTTGGGGTAGAGGGAGGATCCATGTTGATTCAGTTGGCGACGAGGACCCATCGATTAAAATAGTCGACCGGATTTGCCGTTTCGTCAAGAACAGCCGACGTATATAGGTACGTTCCTGGCTAACCCCGCCCCTTGTAAGCCGCAAATTCCAACGAAAGTAAACGAGCTTCGCCTACGTCCTCTTCTCTTTGCTGACGCGTTTCCGGAACCACTAGTCCCGAGCGGCCTACGATTTTAATCGCTTTCGCAAGACCCCTGTATTCGACCATGTGCTGATTTACCTGATTCGCGATCTCTGCTGTGCCAAAGGAAACGGCTTGTCGCGATAGCGCGTATCGATTCGCCGATTGAGCATCGTTGATCTAGTCGAAGCGAAATCAATGGTCTTCGCTAGTTTGCCTATTCTACTGAATCTTCGTCAACTCGAATTTCCTTTTGCCAAAAGTGTACGGTTAGAATCGGTCTGCCTGAAAAAAAGTAGCTTGAACTGGGAAAAGCGACGGTCGACCTCGCAGATCTCTCAGCGATTCCTTTAGATTCCTATTGAATTCGATTAGAAATCGAATATCCGAGTGCACGGCTAACGAGGGTTGAATCGTTTCAGGCAATCGGATACGGATCTGCTCCGGCATAAATATGTTATCGAAATTTTCAATTACGTGCCGTGTATCGTTGGACAAAGTTGTTGCACATTCGCCAGGTATTCGTAGACACCGCGATATTCGCTGCGTCCCGTCTGGTATCTATTCGGAAACTTTTGCGTATCAATATTTGACAATTTGGATGGAAATCAGGATATTTTATCTGCCTTCGAAACGTTAGTGGATAGAACGGTGCGATAAAATGGTCGAAGAAGACGTTTGTGCCCGCTGGAATCACAATTCTAGGAAGTCGAGGAAGATGGCCGTTATATCGTGAAATATATCTAGACCCGAGGCGAACTAGAAGGCCGACTGTATCCTGCAGGGATTGTACGGTCACGAGTTCATACCCTGAAGTACCATAAGTATCTCCCCTATCTGGCGAACGTATCTGACTCTTTAGCGAACGTGCCTAGACACCCATCCTGCTTAGTGCGCCACGGAAGCGCTGGTAACATAGTCTCCTGGGGATGGAGGCGGGACGCCGGAGATTCTGTTTCTTTTTTCGTCCAAACCTTTTGTTTTCATCTAATCCTTGCGCAATTTCTGACATGTTGGTAATGTTTTAAAAAAACTTCCTCATACCTTGATTTCTTCGCGACAAACAGCGAATGGTACGTTTCTTGGCGAACCTGTACCGTACGTATGCGCGTACTAACGACGATTGTTTACGTAGGCTAATGTAATACGGGTGGTGATGTCAGCGGACTGGTGGTCGGTCGGAGGTGGTCTTATCGTACGCCAGCCTTGTTCTCTAGCCGCCATTGTTGAAAATTCACAATCCTGCATCACCCCTTCGATTCATTTCTCAGCGAACACGTTGCAGCCACGAGCAGCGCGTAATACGAAACATGGCATGGTATCGGTGCACGCGTACCCCTAGGTACATACACTCGTTCTCGTTATCGTTTGCGCAGAACAATAGCCGGGCGAGCTTGTTTCATTGATAAAAACCATAACGAAAGGAACCGTGTGGCGCTTGCGAAAGGAGAGCAGCGACGGGGATTTGTATGCTTCCGTCGTTGGAACGGCCTCTAGAGATTCTGCTCCTCGCAACTTTGGTGTCCTTCCTGGGATATACTGAATTAGGATCGCGTTTGTCGAGAGCGGCTACTCTACGATTTCCCTTGGCGATGTAACGCGTATAGACCGAGCTATAGTGCCTCGTAGCCATGTAATCTCGGGACATTGAACGGACGTACGTACGCGTACACCGGTGTCGTTTCCTGACGGCCACGACGAAGCCGGATCTCGTGGAATCTCTGCAGGACATCGCGTCCCGCTTACCACTCGCACCCACCAATCGATCCAACCCTTCGAGTACCAAAACGATTAACGCGCAATTCTTTCGCGATTTGTTTCGGAGCATTGTTCGATCCTCGACGGAAAGTTTCGCTCGTGGGGATTTCTCGTTTCACCTCCAAACTCTGTTTCGCATTGCAGCATCGGTTGAAAACGATCAATTTTCTCCTGGAAACGCAAGATTTGCTAAAACGCGACTTATTTGCATTCGTAGTTCGGCGAAACGGTACGACTCGATTAATGACTCCGAAGCTGGTACGTACAGGTAGTTTCCGACGGCTGTTCGGACGGGTTTGTTAGGACGACCGGGCACAGCTGTTCCGTCAAATTAACACGTATCTACTAATTCAGCGTCCCCAGATCGGCAGACGGTTTAAAAAGCAGACGACCCTCCGCGTTTTCAGCACGGTCTCGAGCGAAGATTTTTCCACGAAATAAACGTACGCTTCTCTGAATAGCCCGAGGACGTAGACTTGTCGGCGGTAAATGCAAATGAATCTCGCGAGAATTCATTCCGAGCATTAATTAAGACGCAAAATGCTGTTCCCCTTTCGCTGTGTCATTTCTTGAAAAAGAATCCGGGGCCATGGGCGGTGAAAGAAAATGTTGGGCGAATGGGAGAATCGCGTCGCACGGGTCAAATAAATTTGGGCATTCGCCTTTCGCTTGTAGGCTGTATGTACATACGTACTTACGCGTTCGAGAGATGCGCCCAAAGATTGAAAGACGCGACCTAATTTCAGATAGTGCGCGATAAGGTGTCCACGTTCGGACGTGCACCTGAATTATTACAGGAATGCTTACACTCGACTTGGCGCCACGTATCGTTTCACGCGATAAAGCACGTTCGAGTTATAAAGATAAACTTCGAATTCGAAGATACATTTCAACCGAAAGCGATCGCGCGATCACGTTGCAATCTCGCGAACAAATAGAATCGAACTATCATCTCGAATCATCCGTTTCGATCCAGCCCCGCCCAGGATCGACCGAGGGCAAAAAACCTGATTCCAATTTATTTGCTTTTCTTGCCAGAATTTTTGTCTGGCTAGTTGCAGATCGCGCCCATTCGTCTTTCATCAGCAATTGTTTCACCGTGCCGCGCAATCGAAAGGGACTGTGGGCTGGAAGAAAGCAGCCTTTTTCTGCTTCGTTTTTACTCTTTAAAAAATCGATAAATAAAATCAATAAGATCGCTTTATTTACGACAGAGAACGGGGTGGGGTGAACGTGACCTAGCATCAGGGCGATATCGCTAATAGCCTGTAACCTTTGTTTGGTTTCATGAAACGCGGCTCGATCAGATTGCAATTAAGATAACTAATTTATCGGCACGATGTATCGCCACGATGTATCGGCGTAACGTGGAAAGGTAAACTTTTGAAATTGGAGTAACGCCTAATCTCTGGGAATTTGATTAACGCGTAATTTGTGTTGGCGCATACGATGCTTAACTTCGACGAGTTCCTGGCGCCGGAGAGTGTCGTAAATTTGAGTGCAGTAAAAGAAAAACGAATGTACATATTTCTAGTTTACGATTCCCGCTATTAATTGAGTTTCGAGTTAGATCGTCTAATCGTCCACCCCTGCCACCTACTAACGAAAATGGCACCGGCAATATCAACGCTCTACTCGAAACTTTAGCGCATCTATTTACCAAACCATGTTCAACTTTGCCAGGCAATAACGACGCTGGATATTAACTGTACAAAGAGTGGAAGGGGAGAATTATAGGAGAGGAAGGCCCAGTCCAAAGAAAGGAATCATCGACCGATAAATTTTCTGCGATTATCCAAGCTACGAACGGAAGTAAAACCGCAAACTTCCATCGATTTCTACGTCAAGCAGTATTGATGAACGGCGAAAACGATTGAAAAAATAAAAACTTTGTCGGGATCATTTAATTAAAGGAGCAGCAACTAAATCCAAGATTACGTTGAAGCACGAGCAAGCAGTTTCCGCGATAATGAAGTTTCAACCGACGAATCGATAGATCTCGGCGAACTTTGGGGAGAGCGTTGGCTTGGAAAAGCGATTGTCGAACGACCAGCCTATTAATTACCGGAATTTCTGAGGACAGTTCCACGGAGGTATAGAACTGTATTGAATGGAAGCGAAACGACGAACACTGTCACGGACGTAGAAAAACGGAGAAAAGGAAAAAATCAGGGGAATCAGCCCGTCACGCTGAAGACACTGCGTCGGGTTCACGCGACTGAGAAAGAAAATCGTCTTCCGCACGTTCGTAGGGCGTAATTGTCCTCGACGTTTTCTCGTCGGAAAAGAAATATAACGAACGAACGACGACGACACATCGAAGAACGAGAGTTTGTTCATGCACGCGGTCGCGTACGCGTAATTGCGGTGGCGAAGCATTTGGAAAGTCGAGGAAGAGAGGAGGGAGAGGAGGAAGAAGCCGAAGCAGCGAGGAAACTCGTCGAACCAAGTTATTAGCGAACAGCGTCGTTTCTAGTGGCGGTGTGAAAGAGTGTTAATTACCAGCGGCGTCGGTGGGATATAATGGCGGTTCGTTGAAAGAAGGAATACCCGAGGAAAGGTCACGACGATCGTTCGCGAGACGTTGTTATGACGTGACAAGTGGAAAAAAGCTTTGGTGTACTTCCGTCGCGAGTATTCCGGAAAGGAAATCCACGATGAGAGCGTCTCGAGTAGCTGCGCTGTTGATCCTCTGTTACACTATCGGTGAGTTGAGTTCCTTAACATTATGCGTCTCGACGCGGCCACGGATTTCGCGATAATTTCTTCACGCGCGACAAATTCCGAGCGACGACCTCGAGCTTTCCTCGCGCGCAAACCTCTCCAATTGCATTACGTTACAATTAATTCGTGTAATCCCGAATCGCCCCGCGAGGACTCGACTGCGATTCTTAATCCACGAATGCCTGTTGCCGGCTGATCGCGTCTCTCAAAGAAGCTGGATAAACCAAGATTAATTGCGCGCTCAAGGCAGATTGTGATTGCAGCAGCTTTGTAGAAGAAATTAAACAGTGATTTATGCGTCTGATCTCGGGCGCATCTACTGGCGTCGTCCTTTTAAGGACTCACTCCAATCAGGACGCTGTTTTAAGGCCGTTTACTTTCTCGGCTGTAAGGTAAACTATAAGAGCGCAGCTTTGGTGCACGCGGGCGTACGCGAAATTAGGTGAAAGCGAGTATGCGAGTCCGAGAGATTGAATCTTTTGACCAAGCAGTAAATGCTTGGCCCAATTGGCGATTAAATTTGCACGGGAGCATCGCGTATCGTTCGACGCAACCTTTCGATTAGGCCAACGAGGAGTCGATGCTCGACGGATAAATTTAAAGCGAACGGAACGCGGTGCAGTCTGCGTTCGAACTCCACGGACACACCGGCCGTCATCTCCGTGGCATACACGCGTATTACCATCGCGTAACCCTCGTTTCGTAATTGTTGGTCGTTATGTCCGTTGTGTCGTGTGAAAAATCGGAGCACCGGTTTCGCGCACAATTTCCCATCCGACAAAGGAAATTCTCGATGGTGAAAAATACCCCTCTGCCGGGACTAGTTGGCGAGCAAATTAATCGGTTCGAGTGTAACCTCTTGTAATTGGCATCGTGTTTTCCGCTCCCGTCTGCATTCGGGCAACGGCCTGTGCTCGGTTCGGTTAGCAGACACGCGCGAATTAGAGCGAACGATTTGTTTCCAAAACGAATGGGTGCACGCCCAAAGGTGCGCCGTCGCCGACGCGTCGTTGCTCGCGAAACAAGCAACGTTTCACCTGTTCTTTTCGAACGCTTCACTTTTCTAAGCGCAACGAAATGGCTGTTTGCAAAAATAGCACCGCGAGAAATTCGTTCCACGAGTACGGTAGAGGTGCAATATTTTCCGACGATCATCCCTGCTTCCACCGTCAATATTATTCCGTTTCCGACGATGAAAATACGCGCTTACGTCGAGCACGGTGCGATAATCGGCATACCGTTCTGGCATCTACAAGTACATAAGGTATAAAAATATTTTCGTGTTCGACGTCATGCATATTTTTAACAGCAGCCACGGTCGTTCGCGAACCGTTCGCTTTTCACTGCGAGCCTGTAACAGCGACGGTATATGCGACTCGCCAGATTACCACGTAAGGAGTATTGAGTTCTGCTACGTTTGAAACGAGAGGCCGATAATGCCCAGAGTACATCTCGGATTTCGCTTTGGCTCGCAATGCTTCGCGGTGAGCACGCGAAATGGAACACAGGCACGATACGACGCGCAACGGTCGGACAGGGCCGATCCTTTAGTACTGTTACGCTTCGCGCGAATACTTTAACCCGCTCGAATTGCACCGATACGGAAAAGGTGTGTACGCGACTCGAAGGCATACGTTTTGGCGACCATCTCGGGGGAGAAAAACGTACGAAAGGGTGGGGCGAGAATTCTTGGCCATGCCTGGCGATGATGAATCGCTGGATACGGTTCAGTCGGGCGACAGAAGCGTAAATAAAAAGCGCAACGAGCGCTTCGAAAGCGCGCTATGGAAAAGAGGTGGAAACGTTTGATCAGCGTTGTTCGCCGAACGGGGAACTTTGTCGTTGTTCGTGATTCTCGATCGTGCTCTACGTTTCTTGCTTCTCGATCGGCCACCCCTCCGACACGGCCGGGTGAAACTTTTCATCGTAGCGTGTTAACGACCCGGGGATTGCTGGAAATTCAACCAGAACCCGATCGCAATCGGTATAAAGTTCCCGGGAAGTTTCGCGTTATCTAAACTGCGAATTCTGACAAATTCGGACACTCGTCGGCCGGATGCGAGCCGCGTTCAACGAGAGCACGAAGCTGCACGTTTCGGTAACGCACAGAGAATGGCGGTCATTCGATCCTACTTTTTTGTTACTTTACCATACGAAACGAAAGTGGAGACACGAACTGCAGATGCAGAGACTCGCTTGTCAGCGACGATAAGTTAATTAGCGGTCTGGCGTGGATCGGATTAATGCGCTTGCATTTGCACGATGCCACCGAATCTCGGTTACTCTGCACCTAAATGGTTTTAAGATGTCAGTGCTGGTACGCTGGCTCGAGGTTTACTTCGCGATGGGCTGCTTGTTGCCTTGTCACGTTTGATACATCGTGACGGCTCCCAGAACTGCAAGCTTCCGCGTAGGGAGTTGTAGAAACAGGCTCGGGGATTGGAAGTTTCTCCGCTAGGATCTGCGCCAGTTCCCCCTCGCTTTTCGTGAAAATCATAGGAGGTACCCGCGATTCGCGAGAAACTCGATTGTACCGTGACCGATCGTTTATGCAAGGCGCGCGTTTCGTTCTTGCCACGTCGAAAAGCAGCCAGCGACTTTTCGTGGGAGCTTTAAAATTCCACCGATGATCCCCGCGACGATCGTTATCTGGCGACCGATTACGTGGATTCGGGGATCGCTCGTGTGTGACTCGAATCGACAATTAACTGTTACGGCGGTCGTGTAATTCGCTAAAAATTGTCCGGGATGTTAGCGACAGCGTATTTTTAATGAAAAGAAAGGGACCGAGTGGCGAAGTGCTGTGCATTTCAATGAATGGTTAAGGGATTTATGATAGGGACTTGGCATGGATGCGTTAGGAGAGTGTTCTGCAAAGGGGCAATCTGGACGGCAGACGATGGCTGGTGGCCCGACGCTATTCAACTATCGAATGTCTAAGGATTGACCGTTTATTAGGGGTTTTTAGAAAGTGAATGAATGGGACTGAACATCCTGTTGACCGACGATGGCTGGCGACCGCATTGGGTCTTCCAACTATCTGGTGTCGAGGGATTGTTTATTGAAGTCAAGTAGAGAACACATGTGGCAATCGGCTTGTAGCCGTATTGCCAAGGAATAGGGACTCTCTTCCTGAAGGATCTGGCCACGGAGTGGGGAAGGTTCTGCCTTTTTGGTAAATGAACTGTGATTGACCACTCAGTCTTTACCCCAGAATTGACAGGGAAAGATCTACCCATCTTACGCCGCGCTCTCAATATATACTACATCCGTCAAATTTCTAACATCAGAAGTGGGATACTAGCATAGTTTGTTTTACTGTGTTAGAGAATCTACGTTCGAAAATGGAAGAACATAATAGTGTGTTTAGTGAGCCCAGTGTATCCAGTGAACAAAGCGCACCGACATTGGAAACGCTTTTTGTTAAATTCATGGAAACCATGATGAATCGCGAGTCGAGAGCTTCCACTTCAATACCGGCGCATGTAGCGGAAGCGATACCGGAATTCGGAGGTACGGATCTCGGGGACAACGCGGAGAAATGGTGCGACATCGTGGAAAGGGCTACGGAGTCATTACCATATACGCAGCGTTTGAATTTGGCAACTCACGCATTGACGGGAGCAGCAAAAACGTGGTACGCGTCGTGGCATGGTCATCCGAGGACTTGGCAGAAATTCCGGGAAGATTTGTGCGTGGAATTCGTTCGGGGAGATAAGCTCTGCGAGTTGCTAGTTCGCGCCGTAACGTATACAAGCGACAACGCAATATCTTCCTCGGAATATGTGCGGAATAAAATAAAATACTTCAGTCAAACGGGTATCGATTTTAAGCCTGACGAGCTAATTCGTCTGGTGATAGGACACGTTACCGATCCTACAGTGCGGCAATCCCTGGTAAATTCAAATTATCAGACGACCGGGGCATTGAAAACGGGAATTGCGCAATTTAAATTAGGGAAAGGTGACCGCGAAAACGATAGGAAGCCTGTACATGTTCCGCGTAGGCACGACGACCGGATACGGAAAAACGATGATCATCGTGCATACGGTGAAAATCGTAGTAAGTGTTTCGCGTGTGGTGAAGTAGGACACTTGAAGACGGAGTGCCCAAAAAGGCGCAGGGCGGATTCGCCAGGAAAACGGCGCGCAATGCCTGGGCCATCTAGACATAATGCTTGCGGCTTTTGTTTCAAAATGGGCCGTGACGAGTCTCAATGCTGGGCAAAGCAGCGCGTCCAGGGGGACGATCGAACTGAGAAGAGATCATTCGCCGACGGGGAAAAACTACGGGCGAACATGGGCGATGTATAAAAATTCGCGTAGCCAATACGAAAGGACGTTGCCGTGATTCTTCGAAGCGAGATGTATGTTGCTGTTTTCTTCGGAACGAGAATATGAAGGCGCAAATGTTGGAGCAAAGGAGAGAGCTGCCAGGGAGCGTTAAAGACAAAGGACACCTGAGATGGAGAGGCTTGGGAAAGCAGGAATGGGTTTGTCTTTGGTCGTATGGAAATGTAGTATCCAGAAGAAATGGTCCTAGTTTCGTAAGTACAAAGGAAACTACGATAGAGGAGATTGAAGCCTATTTGGTGAGTGCGTACCATTTTTATTGATAAATGCTTTGTAAAAGACAAAGAGAGGAAAAAAAAAAAAAAAAAATATACAAAGCAATAAAACAAGGACCTGCAGTCTGTTTTGTTGTCACGTGGGTCGTTTACCGACGGTTAGGCGGAGGTTCGCTACGTTGCGACCATGTTAGCTTTGCTTTTGATGAAAAAATAAGGGTCAGAATAACCGAGCGGTTAGGCGACGATAATTATTGTTCAATTTAGAAGCAGGGTTTGGCTGGTGTAGTTCGTACAGAGGGACAGCTACCTGCGGTCGACACTGTTCAATTGTTTCATGATTGTGGAACTCCTGTTAAAAGATCAGATGAAGTCATGGTCGCGTAAGAAATTAGATTTGATTAAACCGCGAGTCTACAGAATCAATTTTAAATTTGTCAGTTTGTTTTACCTGGTAACGATTTTTAAGCTATTGAAATGGGTAATGAATTCCAGATTGTATTTCGAAATCGGTTGCATCCATGGAATTTATGGTTGCGTTTTTTTTATCAGAAAGCGGGGACGGTGAGAATCCGGAATGAACCGTGTTAGCGAGTTCAAATAATTAAAATATTGTATTGTTCGCAAGTTTGCGTATTGTTCTTTGTCGCTTTGATATTAAGCCAAATATATTGTGTTTATGTGTCTTGGAAATTGTTTAATTTCTTGTTTCTGTTCAGCGCTTACTCTATGCAGGACGCTGGTGAGTATTGTTCATTATGATTGAACAATACTTGAGGACATCGTGCTGTTACAGTAGTATTTTGTAATACTAACTGTGTTGAATATCGTTCATTGTGATTGAACCATATATGGGCATGTTATGCCGTTGCAGTAGTATTTTGTAATACTATCTGTGTTTGGAGTACTTTTGTACCCATGTGCTGTTGCAGTAGTATTTTGTAATACTATCTGTGTTTTGAATATCGTTCATTGTGATTGAACCATATTTGGGCAGGTTATGCCGTTGCAGTAGTATTTTGTAATGCTATCTGTGTTTGGAGTACTTTTGTACCCCTGTGCTGTTGCAGTAGTATTTTGTAATACTATCTGTGTTTTGAATATCGTTCATTGTGATTGAACCATATTTGGGCAGGTTATGCCGTTGCAGTAGTATTTTGTAATGCTATCTGTGTTTGGAGTACTTTTGTACCCCTGTGCTGTTGCAGTAGTATTTTGTAATACTATCTGTGTTTTGAATATCGTTCATTGTGATTGAACCATATTTGGGCAGGTTATGCCGTTGCAGTAGTATTTTGTAATACTATCTGTGTTTGGAGTACACCTGTGGGTGGTACGGTCCATTGTTGCGTGTCACTTTGTAGTGTCACGGTTGTTAAATTGTGGGGCGAGTTTCGTCTGAGATTGTTGCATGTTTGAGAGCATGGTTGATGAAGGGTTGAGAGTAACGGCAACGTAGTGGTTGTATCACAGGATTGCGGCTGTTACGTTCTCAATGAAAAATGCTTGGTTGTATTTTGTAACACAATGAGTGTGTATGGAGTCGGGAGAACGATCATCTTGTGTGTGATTCGTTGAAATACGACTGTATGATTGAATCGTGTGAATTCATGGAAGGCTGTAAATGGTACTTGAGTGAGAATGGTAAAATGTAAATAGTTTGACTGGTATGAAGTGCATTGGTTGTGCAAGCTTCTCGAGAGCGCGAAGCAGGTCAGTCTGGCCGTGTTAGCGACAGCGTATTTTTAATGAAAAGAAAGGGACCGAGTGGCGAAGTGCTGTGCATTTCAATGAATGGTTAAGGGATTTATGATAGGGACTTGGCATGGATGCGTTAGGAGAGTGTTCTGCAAAGGGGCAATCTGGACGGCAGACGATGGCTGGTGGCCCGACGCTATTCAACTATCGAATGTCTAAGGATTGACCGTTTATTAGGGGTTTTTAGAAAGTGAATGAATGGGACTGAACATCCTGTTGACCGACGATGGCTGGCGACCGCATTGGGTCTTCCAACTATCTGGTGTCGAGGGATTGTTTATTGAAGTCAAGTAGAGAACACATGTGGCAATCGGCTTGTAGCCGTATTGCCAAGGAATAGGGACTCTCTTCCTGAAGGATCTGGCCACGGAGTGGGGAAGGTTCTGCCTTTTTGGTAAATGAACTGTGATTGACCACTCAGTCTTTACCCCAGAATTGACAGGGAAAGATCTACCCATCTTACGCCGCGCTCTCAATATATACTACATCCGTCAAATTTCTAACAGGGAAATCCAATACAAGAGCGAGAGTCGTTTATCGTATTTTGGGCCGCCGTCATGTATTTTTCATGAAAGGCCGAGTTCTTTTTCGCTGGGAACTCTTTTTTTCCCCCTCTCTGTCTTTCTCTCTGTGCACGGTTGAGCCGAACGATTATTTCCAAGAGCGTTGTCCGCTTTATCGTTTCCCAATTTCGGTTGGTCTTCCTGCCAATCGACGTCTCGGCGCCACACACGAATCTATTTTCCCCGGAAAGATGGGGCACCATCGTTCCATCGCGCGGCTGCATTTAACGCGCGTTTAAACGCCCGTCAGCAAGCTGGGCCATTAAATCTGACCTGCTTGTTAGCGAGCTGCTTGCGTTGCACCTTGGAAGCACTTGTTAGAACCGGGACCGATGCCGAAAGTACCAATCGTTGTTCTGCGCGATTAATGCACGGAACAATGGTTATCCCGTGTTCCCGTTGTCCGGCGGCTACCTCTATTTTACGTTTCATTTCGCGCCGCCTTTTTAATCCTGTTATCCCGATCCGTTTGTGCCGCGATGCATCGGGAATTCATTTTTCCACGACCCTTTATTCCGAATCGCATCGTTGACGGCTAACTTGTACAATTTTCTTGCTCATCGAGCGTGCACCGTTGACAGGCAAGTTTGTCGGAGAGAGGAAGGCCGTGCTCTATGGAGAATACGTTTAAGCTCGTTGAATCGGGAACTTTGCAGGGCTACGTATGGAACAGCGGCGGAGGAGGAAGAGGTGCTTGAACGCTCCTCGTGCGCGTATAGATTCGGCGAACCAGGCCACCAGTTTCATTGTGAACAGTCGCGGGAGATAAAAGACCACGGAAGAAAATGCGAAAAGTTTCACGATGTCGGATAGCCTGATGCTAAGAAAGACTAGGCGCCGTTATAGCTGCCGCGGATACGCGTAGTTGGATGTGTATCTATGCGAAACGGCGATAGTTTCGGAAGCAGGCGGCAGCTTCGCGATTTATAGTGTCAGCCTTTTAAATAACTCGTAGCCGTAGGTGTGGATATAAATTTCAGGGGCACGGTGCGTTCCTCTTAGTCCGGCCCGGCCAACTCTTTAAACTCGTTGCCGAAACGGAGCATAACATTTTCCGAAGCTGCGGCATTAAATTTCCGACGGTCAACGAGGGAAGCGAAAGTGAAACAGCTGGGACTCGTTAAATATGCCCGACACGATTGTCACGATTCGTCGTGTCGGCTCGCCGTCTGTTCACAGGTGATAACGCGGCGCGCTTGTCACAAAGGGAAACGCGGCATACTGATGGTGGAATGCGAGTATTTTCCGATCGAGCTGTACGATACCTTCCGTTCCCGTAATCGATCGTGTTCCTTTTCATTCGCCTCTCCGCGCAGCGTGATTTTCCACGACGCCTAGCCGTTCGTTTCTAATCGCTGCAATCGACCACGCTCACTCGAACGTCCAGGTCTGTGGTCGCATCGAGAACACGAGTCGTCGGCGTTAAACCGTCCGTGTACTCCGTTTATTAATTACGCCACGATGAACCGGTGACTCGTCCGGTCTTCTGTCGAAGGAATCGAGAGAAATAAAATGCTGCTCGCGCCGCATTTCCTTCCCCGCCAAACCGCTTAATTGCATCTCGGCATCGAGCCGTTTATGAAATTTTTAATTGACGCCGGAGAAAACGAGCGCGCAAAGCGAAGCAACGGGCTGACACTGCTTTGCATGAAACGAAAGTTTTGTTTAAGCCGACACTCGGGTCGAATATTATTTCTGTCGTTGGCTTCTACGATTAGCGCGCGTCCGTTCGATTTCACGTATCATCTGGAATTATCCTAGAGGTGAACGGTGGCAGGTTGCATAAGAATTTCTCGCTGATTTATAGCGCACAGTAGAAAAAGAAGGGCATCGATTGCCGCACCGAGGGTGCAAATAGACCGCAGCCTTGACACTTGAGTCTCCTGTAGATATCGTTCTGCCAGCCGGCGGATCGACTATTTATCATCCTTAACGTAACACCGCTCCCGCCCAAATCGATCGCGTTTACTTTGGAATCGCATATCCAGCGGTGTATGCGCTAGAAATCGGACGTTGAATGCCAGGAGAGCTAACATTTCTCAGCGGGGAAACATTTGTCGAGCTGGCGACGACAACGGTGGGCTAAGAGGAAAGAATTAACCATCGAAGTGAACCACGAACCTTGCTTTTCATCGGTCCGAACGAGAATTACTTTCTCGCTCCCTCCAGCATCGTCTTCCCTCGACAATAGAGGGAATATCCAGCTCCTCGTCCTTGTCGTCGATTCGTCTTTCACGGGCTCCCTTTCTTGCTTGCAGGGCAAACGTCAGAGAGCGTCGTTAAGTCGAAGTTCGATAAGTAGGCTGATTTGTAGCGCATTTATAACCACGACATGGAAGGAAGCGGCTCGCTGGTCGTGCTGTCGACTCGGTCAGCTTAGTCTAGTTTCGAAGGACGAACTCCCTGCTGGAGTAACAGGGGACGGTTGAAAAAATATTTCCGGAAGGTATCTTCAGATGTGGCGGACTTTGGCCTCCTCCGCGAACAAACGACGCGCAAACCGACCGGGGGTTCATCCAATTTTTTGTTTTCTCGTTCCGTCACGGATTTATTCGGTCAAGCTTTTTCATCGAGTTTCGCGACGCGTCGTGTATTCGGGCGACGTTACACGACAGCCCGGGAACGTCCGATAACCGGTCGACATCAATTTTAAAGTCCCCGGGACCGAGTTGCGCGGTAACTATATTAATAACACGCGAAAATGCAGTTTTCGCCCGACGGTGCTTGACCAGGCGACACGATTCGTGCATACATTAATTCGATAAAGCGCGTTGTAACGCAATCGTTGCACGGTAATTGCGGTCAAATCGGAGCGAGCGTTCGCCGGCTCGTCGCGTCGGGACGCGTTTTCAACCTCGTGATATGAAATGCTGGACGAAAATTTAATATCGATCGGGCGGTGCGCGGGTGAAGTCGGATTAATCGGAACCCCGACTCGAAAAGGGGACAAACCGGCTCGTGACAACGGCATTATCCACTCGGCGACAAACCGAATAGGTCCACCTTTCTTGTCGGCGATTGCATCGACGCTAACGATGCTGAATTTCATCGGGCCAACGTCGCGACGTGTCGCGACGTTGTTCTGGCCAGCGTTTTCGCAGCGCGTTTTCGCGCCTGCTAAAGCAAAGGAACAATAGAACGGCGCAAACACGTGATGGCTTCTGACAGGAATCGCGAGAATTACGGGAATGCGTTGCACCAGCAACTTGGCTTCAACTCCGCCAACTTGGTTCTCGTGTTACCGCCTCGCGAACTAGCTGTGCATGCTTCGTTCACCGCTGCGGGTCGACGAGACGCCGAGCAACGCAGGAAACGTACAAAGAAGCGAGGAAAAATAAGAAGGGCATCGTCTGCATCGAATAACAATTCTCGACCTATCTATTTTTCTCGCGAACCAGCGTATTTCCGTCGCGGCTGAAATTAGAATGACTACCCGGCAGCGATCGCGAGGCAAATATTTTCCGAATTTTTTATCGAAGAAAAACAGTGGTCCGTGTCGTCGTTTCTGGCCGACAAATGGCATACGTTTCTCATCGTATACGTATCTGTATCTGTTATCTGCATCGTATATCACGTATGCATATTGTTCCGTCCGTGAGTTACTCGCGGCCAGTTGGAGTACCGTGCGACGATCGGGCCGGAGCGTATTAAGTAAGAATAAATATCAATTCGATCTTTATTAATGTCAGCTTGAACGACGACGGCCGCGGGACAAATTTTCGAGTTCGATTAATACGCAGCGTTCTCCCTCGCGGACTATCGATGCTCCATCGTTCCCATCGTTATCGAGTTCGATTGCGAACTTGTCCGTACAGCCGGGGCAAACTTTAACGATGCAGTCGTTGGTCGGGGGCCTGTTTAGCAGTGGCTATGCTCGCGACGCGAGAAATAATCGTCTCGTAACGGCACCGGTCTGCCTGTCAGCGTGCACGAGCAAAGTATAATATGTATATGTATAGGTATGTACATGGTGAATGCGATTTATCGAACCTGAACGAGATAAGGCTCGGGAGAGAAGTCTGCATTGTCCGAGGCGCCGAGCGTCACGGGCCTATTGATTTTTGGTCGATTCAACGAGACGGATTATCGCCTGGCCTAGATAGAATTAATAGCGATATGGTGGATCCGCTGATTCGCTGAACTTTGTATACCGTAGGTTCATACTTTTGGAGTCACGTACGTGGTGCGGTTCCTTTCGCGTTTTTATGCGCAACGTGCTAGGTGTGTGCGCGTATGCATTTTATTTTATTTCTTTCTTTAGACACTAGAGATTTTTGGTGTTGCTCTTTTCACCATCCTCTGCTGATTAGTATTATGGATATTTTTAAGCTCTACACTTCTAGGATTTTTCATGTCCCCTTGTGTAGGTTACCGGGTTAATATTTTTAGCCCTGCGATCGTTTCTGAAGCCATCGCTTATATCTATTTTGATGCGAAATAGTATTATCTGTTCTGCATCGAGCTCTTCTAATTTCGCAGCAACGAACCTGCTGCATTAATTTGTAATCTCAATCGACCGCAACATTCGAGGCGCTTCGAGGCTCGAATATTCGCCACGAGAACCGTCTTCGTTCCAAATGCGAGCAAACAGTTTCATTGAATCGACGATAGATCGCACGTGTTCCCGCATCGCATCAAAACGAAGACAATCGGCTCTCGGAATTAATGGGTCAAGGTTCGTGTTCCTGGCTCGCGTTGCGGTTTCATCCCGTCCAGCACAGATTGTCCGTTCCGACGAATGTTTCCTTTTTTTCTTTTTACAATTGCCCGAGAACACGTCGAGGTACCCGCGCTACTGCGACACCAAAAAGTTTTGATTTCCGATGGACATCAGCAATTCAAACACCTCAGACTTTCCATGGTTGTCCTGTCGCCCTAACGCTTTCGCTACTGCACTTACCCACGTACGACCGGCGACTTGACTTTCATGAACCGGAATTATTCTCGCGAGCGTTAAACTTCTTGGTTCTAACTTTCTGCATAAGTTTCCTTTTCGCTACGTGTCACGGACCCGAGCAGCTTTTCGTCTTCCTCTTTCGCCATTCTTTGCGGCGCCTGCTCGCCGCCTCTCCCATCGCCCATTGTCCACGCTCCTCGCGACTTTTCATACATCCGTTCCACAATATTGCTGCAACTGCTACGGCCACTGCTGCTGTTACCGTTGCTGCTCTCGCGACATACATATAGTAGCTGTACACAACGAATGTTGACGCGTCGCGACGCGAGCCATGTTCGTTTTTACCTATCGATCGCCCGCGGAAGCGACGTTCTTGTCCGCCGTTGCATTATCGATGCGATTCGCGCGGGTCACCTTTGAACTCCCGTTGGCCAGAGTTTAGCGGGCAGGCATTTGGCAATGTTCCCTTTCGCCGCTCACCTGCCGGCAGTCCCAATTTTCTAACGCTCCCTATCATCTTCGCGTGACGCTTGCCAGACACGATTCGTATCGAAACGGCCGCTCCGTTGCGTCGCGTTTCGTCGTGAGGTATCCGCTCGGGGCGATTGCAATTTTGCAGCGCGTTCGCACGTTTCCGACGGCGCGATGTTGGCTAAGCTGAAACTCGGAGTTTCGAATAACACCCCGTCGTCGGTGGTGGTTCGGTGCATGTATGTATTCCGAAACGACCGTGCCTCGCGACGCCTGCTCGTAATTCCATGGCCGAGGCGTGTTCGCCAGCGAAGGGAAAATGATCGTTTTCGTTGGTATTCGGAGCGGGTTTCACGAGCTCGCTAACCTCGACGTTTATCACCGGAAATGGGTGCTTCAAACTCGGACACGAGTCCCGTGGAACGCTCGGTCGCGGAGGTGGAAAAACTTTCGCTTTTCGTGGAAAGTTAAGACGCGATTTGCTCGGGCGATCGTTGCGTCGCGGTGGTCCAGCTGGAAGAGAGGCAACAGGCTGAGACGTTGCCTCGCTCTGTCGCGCGACAACCACGGGAACTGCAATGACTTTTGTCCAATTTCTGTCGCCGCTTTTTAACTCGACATTCCATCGGGCCGCTGTTTTTCTAATTGACCCCGTTTCGCCGGCTCGTTGGCTCGCAAGTTCGTATCTCCGGACGCCGCACAAGCTTCGCAGCTGTTTGCGCGTTACATCATACCGTTATCTAATTGCGAAGGCATGCCATCCTCTAGCACGGTCCGGAGACTAGAATTCGTTTCGCGAAGATCTTTTTCGCTCGCTCGTCTTTAGGAAACATCCGTGCACGTCGAAGCGAAACGAGTCGAGCGGTGGGTAATGGCCACGACTCGGTCACGGGACGTGTTCACACGAGCGACGAATCCTCGAATATTTCTGGCAGACTGCCGGCCTGGAATCCTTCCTCTCGTCGTTGCACCGTATTCGCCTCCTCCCGAAGAGGGCAGAGTTCACTTTCGAGAGCATCGTTTCCAACCGTCCACTGTGATCCTCCGCGTTTCGCCAAGTTTTTAATCGACAAATCGCAGCGGCCCAGAGGCCATTACGCAACGCGTCGCGGCTGCTCTGGTCCCGGCGCGACTCGAGTGACTCGCGGAACGTGCAAACGAGACAATCGATAGCGCACGAAAAGTATAATTACATACTTTGCCCCGTTCCCGGTCCGTCGTCCCGGTGCCTTTCGATTTTCCGCCGTTCCTTGCGCGATAAGGGGTCGGCGAACGCGCGAAGGAACGCGTCGCGTCGACAGCAAGGAAATGGACGCGTCAAAAAGGGGAAATTAAACAGAAGACGGATAAACAGCGGGCAAAGATTAATGCTCGGTACGTGCAACGCGACGATGCGTCAAATCGAGTGACGCCGTCTCTGCGTTCTGTGTGCACGCCCGAGGAGTCCTGACTGGGAAGAGCCGTCCAAGTAGGAACATCGAGTCGCCCGGATTGCGTTCGCAAAACACGTTTCTCCCGTGCTCGTCGCCATGCGAATCTATCCATCGAGCAAACCCAATTGCTTCGACCGACACCCGATCGTTTCCTCTGTATCGCCGCGATAACAACGCTGGCCGTCGTCGACGCGATGGAATTTTATCGTTTTATCGTTTTCATCGCGGCGGGCAATTTTTCGATAGGAGACCAAGCGAAGAATCTCGATCGCAAGCAAGCAACGCGGAGCAGAGGATCGCGTATAAGGTTGCGGTACGTTTCGTGGCGAGTCGAGGTCGCGGCTAGCGGTTTTCATTCGGACACCAACCGGTTTGCCTGCAGCCGCCTGACGTCATCCTACCTGCATGCGATTTTAAGGCTGCCGAAGGACGGGCAAGGCAGGTGAAAACGTTGGAGCGCCGAAAACCGTGAACTCGCGACTTTTCTTTTAACATCGATGGCGCAATCGCCGCGAGAGTTATCGATCGATCCGGCGATCCACTTTAACCGATGGAAACGGGAGATCGAACTTGCCTCGGCGACTCGTCGATCCGAGACCTCGAGATTCAGGTCAGCCGTGCCGAATCGAGAAACTGTCCCGCATGTAAATGCTAAAAATACCTCGTTAATTCGATACAATTACCCTTAATCGTCGACGCGCTCCGGCGTCAAGCGGCGCTGAACTTTCGTTCGAAAAACTAGCATTTTCGCGCGGAGGTGTGTACGAACCGCGTTGCACCTGGACGACCAACCCCCCGAGCACGTCGAATCCAGGGCCCGTGTAAAAAGAGTTAGACACTTTGCGCTGAACGACTGGCCACATCGATCCGGGCTCAGTTCCGCGGAACGCGGTGATTACGTGCCACGCTCGGTACTTACGGACCGTGTACTATCTACTTAGTTAATAATACGCTCAACATTTAACTCGCGGTACAATATAACCAGGGAAGGTGCAGCTCGGCCAGTTCTCGATTCTCGATTCTCGAGTTTGCCGTCGAGGGACCGTACTTAAGGTTAATTCCGTATTCGATTTCTTCATTTTCTTCTTCTTCCGCCAGCGATAGCGTTTTGTCTTGGGCCTGGTATACGAGCGTGCATGGGCGACAGCTTTATCGAGCCGCCCTATAAATAACCTTGTATCCGGCGTGGGTGCGAATTCGACGATGAAATTTCCACCGATTTCCAGCGAACCCCGAACAACTCTTTTTATCGGGCACGCTTTTCCCGCCATTCGTTGGAGAAACGTTTCTTAAAATCGTCGCGCTCTTTGCGATTCGACGATCGGCAGATCCAAGGTGCAAGGGGTCGCGTGGACGGCTTCTAGGCTAACGAGCCGTTTACGTTGCGCTACGTTGCAAAACGAATCAATCCACGGACCTGTCCGCCGGATCGACCGGTCGTTTATTACACGAATGAAGATTGCCCGGTCCGGCGGGCCTGTTTTGGGTGTCGCAGAAATTTTGGACAAGCGCTTTTTCAACGCGCACCATGACGCACCATCGTGTACCATCCGACGAACCATTAATTACGTCCGCTTAAAGCGCAGCCGAAGATAAATGAGAGTTACGGTAAACACGACGGACCGGGCTCGCGCGTGTACGCGCGATAGAATGCGAGACCCAGCCGGAGGTGCTGGGGCATTGATTTCGTAATGCGAACCATAAAGTTGCACGAGGAGGGCGAAAAAGCGCGAATCAGCTTTGAACGGGAAAGGAAGGGAGAAAATGGGGCGAACGACGCCGTCAGGTTTTAAAGCCGCGTCCTCCTTGGACGCCCGAACTGGATCTGCCGTGTGAACGCCTGTAACGATCGCTTCGATGTCAGCGAGCTTTCCGTTCGAAGTTAAGCTCCTTTTGTTCGCGTTGCATTTTGCAGCCGATCGATTTCTTGCCGCCGAAGAAGGTCCGTCGCGGTCGTTGCGAAAGCAGGCGAAAAAACAGCGCGGGATGAGCGCGTCCGTCTGCAGGGGAAATGGCGAAACGTCCACGGTTGAATGTAACGAGAATTTCCCAAGCTCCGACGACCCCGAGCCGCCGTCGCGCCGACGCTCGAAATGAATTTTCTAATTAAGATTCAGTCGTATTACTCGGCGGTTTGCTCTCGACCCCTTTATGCGATAATACTCCCGCGTTCGTCTTCTAATGAAGGTAAATTACGTCCGCGCCGTTGTTCCGCTAACCAGAGGTACACGTGCACACGCGCTCGCGTTACACGCTCGCCGACCAGAGCTTCGCGAAGATGTTCGAAATTGCCGAAAGTTTGGTCGCGTTGCGCCGGGCCACGCGGAGAGAAATCACTTTGCCCGATAATACTCTCTCCCGCTCGCGTAGAAAGCGCTCGAGTTTCGGTAATGAGTTAACGCGACTGGCACGCGGGGTATTTCCCCGATACCGTCACGGTTCTGGCCGATCGCGTCTTTCAAACCCAACTGACGTAATTAACCAGCGTTTCGTTGTCGATCGGATTAGCCGGGAAAGTAAATACTCGGGGCGCGTTAATCGTGAAACGATCGATCGTGTCTGCACCGGCATAAAAAGGTTGCGAGTACTTTGCAAAGGGGCGAGCACGGTTTTATCTGGTTCGGCCCGACCAGAGTTTTACAAGTTCTTCTAGCTACTTGCGCGCAATTACTTCGGGCGCAATTTCCCTAATTATACCCGCAGGTACAGCGGTCCGCGAGGGAAGAGGGAGAGAGAGAGGATAAGCGGCTGGCAAAGAAAAAGCGGAAATGGTAAGCGGAGCATGATTTTTGTCACGATCTCGTCGAGGGTCGTCTTCACGAGCAACGATGTAGCCTTTGACGTTTCCTGAAAAGCTGTCGCTTCGCGTTTCGAACACCTGCTATCTGGTAACTCGTGGACGAGTATGAAATCCGTATGAAACGTGTGTCGTTATAAGGTACAGGATAAAAGCTGGACGAATCGATGGTTTCAGCAGCGAGCTCGGCCAACGGTGTAACGTTTCATCGGCGATCTCGTGTCCTTTTTCCGCGCGAAAACGTTTAATCCTCGCTTCAAACATAATCCTTCATCCATTATAGGCTGCGCGCGTATTTGGCGTACGATTGTACGCGCTAATTGAAACGCGATCCGGAAGCTTCCATCGTTTCCGGGGTCGTTGCGACATTGCGTGCGCGAAACCTGCGAAACTTTCGACGATACGTATACACATTACACGCGTATGCAGCTATGCAGCCAGATGCCAAAATGCCAGACGACAAAAGATGGGACACAAAAAAATACGAGACTGGCATCTCGCGGCGCGAATCCAGTGCGCGGCAAAAGCCCTCACGATCGGTTAAATAGCGATGATCGCAAATGCTTTTAAGCTGGTGCTCGAACGTATTTCTCGTTCGGGGAACACGGGCACGCCCCTTGCCGATGTAACCGCTTCTGTTTGAACACGGGATTACACGAGCCCGCATAATTCCGACCGCGTCGGATTAATCCGAAAGTAATACCGCGACAGAGCTATAAGCGTGCACTGCGAGAACCATAATCAATTCTGCACGAATAATTGTAAACTGGCTGCCCTCGCGAGCGACCCTTTCCTCCGCAAGAATACCGCTAACACCTAACGAGGGATGGTCGTTGGGCCGATGCCCCTTACTTTTCCCTGCAAAATTGGTGCAATTTACCTGCGCGTGGCGCGCCTACGGAAAAGAACGCAATTAGTTTGCGCAGTCATGGTCGCGTCAGGCGCCAACCGAATCGAATCGAATGGAATCGTATCGTTTCGTATCGTATCGAGCACCATTTAGGAAGAAGCTTAATCAACGATCAACGAAGCGAGAAACCGTTCTGCGCGCAGAATTGCGTTTCCGTCACGGTGCAGGTTCGCCCATTGTGCTTCGTGTTTCGAGCCATTCATCGCGGGAACGCGTAGAAAAGCCGTGGACGGGGAAGCACGGGGGAAAAAAGAGACCACGACGATAGACGTCGCCCGACGAATAAACGCTGGCACAGCTGATCGGGTGCTCGTGTTTTTAGCGGATGCATGCAAGCTACGTCTATTAGTGGCGCCGCGATTAAAATGGGTGGTTACGCGAGCATACCGGACCGAAATAGACGTCGAGCAAAACACGCGATGCTCTTCACCCGTTTCTCTCCTCTGACCCTTGGCCGATCTCCTCCGGTTCAACTTGAAAGGATACAACACGAGTGCCTGAGATTTGTTTCTCGCGCATCAGGCACCCCTATGCTCGGATTCGATCGTAGCTACGAACCGATCCTCCGCGGTCTCGGCGCGTCCACTTTGGAGGACAGAAGAATTATAGCTGACATAGTATTTCTCTTGGAAATTATTAACAACGCGCCTTACTTGCGCCGTTCTCTATTATTAAATCACGCCACGGGCATCGCTCGTGTCATTCTCGAAATATTTCAACCGCGTCATCTCGCGCGCCAATTATTTCTGGTGTTCGTTAAAAGCGCGCGCACATACCTTCTATTTCTGCGTCTGCAGTCAGCCGGCGGTCGCTTTCTCGTACCTCAAAGGGCCTCCCGATACTCCTATTTCGGCGAGGTGTATGGCGATGCTGGACGCGCATAAGTCGTCGACTGGTCGGGGCTGTAACGGAGGTGGTTTAATTCGCGAACGAAAAAGTATCCTTTCCAACTACGCGTTGCAGTACTTTCGAAGCAAATTACGTTTCACGCGGTATCGTCTGCTCCAATGGAATCGAATTACCTTTTACCACTCGTTCGCGACTCATTTGCCCTTTTTCCTCCCCGGCTCTTTCTGCTGGGCGCTTTCCTCCCGTTTCTCGTTCTTCCACGCGTCTGGCGGTCAGGTTATTTCGCTGCATTTACTCCCACCCCGACGAGAGACGCGGTATTCCCCGGTATGCGTGTACGTTAATAAAAGCGCCGCGGGAAACTGGAACGGCCACTATTTAAAATTATAATTAAGAGCAGTTGTTGGTATTACCGGGAGCAGTGTCGGCGAATCGAACCGCATTAGCTTACAGAGACGAATGCTCGCCGCGAGTCTTCTGCATTGCGGCCAGCAGAGAAATGAGTATTAATATCGAAAGCTTTCGCTCGTAAGATCGGCTTTCCTGCTTTTACAGGGATTAATAATCGTCCGCAGTTTTCCGTTCACATCATTCGATTCGATCGGATTCCGATATCTTGCCGATTATGACGATCCACGGATCTCGAGATCCGCACTAATTGGGCCGGAAAGTTTAGAGATTTCAAAGCTGTCTGCGTTGCGTTAATGGAGAATCGACCGGGTCTAGGAAAACTCCAAAAGAACGAACTACCCATGGTGTATATCCGCGGTACAGCAGCACGTACACATCGATAAGAAGTAGAAACGGCTGGCTGATCTCGCTTTAACGAACCTGCCTCGGCAGGTCTCGCCGCCCCTTTGAAACCGGTGTCACGAAAAGTTTCGTCCTCCCATCGAAAACCACCGGGCGAAGTTTCTCCGCAAGATCGAGCGGCAAGAGGAACCGTTCCCAGCGTTCCCAGATAGGCCACCAGCTTTCTCCTCGCGAAAAATTACATTCGCCGATCCTTTCGTTCGCTAGAAGAACGCGACACCGTCGAAACGTTTCCAATACCTCGAGTGTCTACTGGAAACGATTCCGTCCCACGGCTGAAATTGCTCTTGGCCCGGTAGTATCCACTCTGCTAGTAAAAACGACGAAACTTTGCGAAAAAGAAGACAACAGCATCGCGAATGTAGCGATGAAACCCGACAGGGATAAATTGCCTGTTCGCCTGAACGCGGGATGGACGACCTTCGTTTACGCGTATCGGGATCTTTAGCTAGCAGTCGAAAATTTCTCCGAATATGGAGGTTTCTGTGGGAAAACTAGGACCAAATCGCCGCCGATCCTTCGAGGTGAAAATATTGGCACGAAGACGCGTTTAAGGCAGCGATCGAAAGCACACCCACGGTCTGTCGGGTTGATCGAAGAAGAAATCGCTGCGGGCTCGCGCGGCCGCGTGTTTCTCCTCAAATTTGAACAGAAACCACGGAAAATCTCGAACGCTCTCCATAGAGAATCTCTCGATCTAGCCATATCCGTCAGCTTGCGAACGGCAAACGGTATTCGAAGAACGCGTGGTAACATCGGATGCAATTCGCGGTTTCCTTTGCGCTCCTCTATTCGATCGGCAGAAAGCAGCCGCAGAGAAGTTGGCCCGGATCTTTGAAGCGACGTTTGCTTAATGAAATCCATTATTTGGTCGTTCCCCTGACGCTGCTAATAAATGGTCCGACTGCAACTTGAGGGGAACCCGGGCGAGTCGTTCGGGATAATGGTATCGGTTATTAAAAGTGGACGCGGAACGATGAAGCGCCAAGTACATATTCGAGTTTCGAAATTTCTGATGGAATCGCGATAACCTGTGCCACGGCATCCTGTCATATTACGCAAGCGATGCAATTTATAGTTGGGCGTGCCGAATAAATACCAGACGACAAACGTCTCGCCAGCGAAATTCCTTTGCACGCGAAAGATTCCCGATTATTTCTCGAGCGACGCAAACAAATTTTGGAAGCCCGACGCGCGCTTCTGCCGGAGCTCGCTACAAGCTGGGCGTGGTGGTTCTCGTGTCTTGGATCGTTTGGATGGTGCTGATCCGCCGAGAATACGAAGAGGCGCGAAACATTCGAGCGTTTTTCCAAATTGTACTCCGGCCTGGCACGATACGAAGTAGGTACCTTCTCGTTTGCAAAGAAACGACGAATTAAGTCAATGCCGTCAGGGAGAGGGACAACTCCAAGCGGGCGGCAAGCAAAAGAGTTTCCCAAAGTTTTGGAAAATGTGTCGCCGCCTGTGCGACAGCTAGGAAATATGCACGCAACTCTGTAACTCGGCAGACGAGGAGAAAAGGTGACGCAACGAGATAAATCGACGGAGAAATAATTCCGTTCGAAGGCCGACTACGCGAGTGCACTCGTTAAAGTGCGCACAGTTAAATCACTCTTAACGATCGCCCCAGTAATAATTATACGTCTAGGTCGCGACTGAAATATCGTCCCGTTCGCCAGATGTCTCGATCTCGATCGGCTCGCGTATTCCGCACCGGTCGACCCCACTCGACTATCTCGACTATCCCGGCTATCTCGACTCGATAAACCGCATTAATGCAAACGAACCTCGCGTTTCGTTTTGCCCGACGATTTCGATCACGTCGCTGACCGCCAACCGTTCTCGATCTCCGTTCGAATTCCTATTATCGGGCCGATCGATAGCCCTGTATATTAACGGGAGGCGGATGTTGCAAACCGCTGCCACGCCAATGCTCCGTCTCTCCGGCGTTTCCTGCAAATAGCCAAACTGGTTTGCGAAAATCTAACGCAGGCCTAGATCGCTCTAGCGCGAAACAATTCTACTCCCTTCGCGATTACCGTAGGCGTGGGTGATTTATCGGGGCCATAAGTGATCTTTAAATTTCACAACGACAATGCAGCACATTTGCTAAGAACCGCCGAGCGGAGGATCTATTGGAGCAGGATCGCCAGATAAATCGCGAAGCCGGCGAGTGTCGCGAGCGGATCGGACGACGACGGGAGCGGAGGAGCGCGTGGCCGAGGCAAAGTCGAATGAATGAGCGTCGTTTGGTGTGCGTCGTGTGTCGGCTGCGTGCGTATACGCGTAGTACGCGAGAGAGCTGTGCGTGCCGCAAGCAACGCGCGCGAATGAATGAACGAATTCATGCCGCGTATTTTGGTGTCTGCGTCACGGTGTACGGCTGCGCGCACGGAATCCGCACGGCTCGTGCCTTAACGATGCTCCGCGAAATCGTGATTCCCATCCATATTGGAATGAAATGAACCGCGGCTTCATTCTGTGCTCGTTAACTGGATAAATGCCACCGCGCGGCTGCGATAATGAAATTGAAATACCGTAACGACCGAGCGGATCGATCCGCGTGCACTTGGCCGCGTTGCTCGCGTGCATTTCCAACCGCTCCTCCATTCTCGCGTTTAGAGACTTCTTACGGTCACGAAGATAGGGGTGGGTGCAAAAAGTGCTAACCTCGCGTCGTAATTCGTTTCCTCGGTTTCGAACGGAACCGGCGGAAAGTCCCGCAAAGAGGTTGGAACTAGAGTTAACGAACAAAAAGGAGGATCCAGTCGCGAAGACGGAGGCGAAACAACCGTTCTTTTTCATTGACTTTTTTCTGCCTTGCACGGGACTCACACTCTAGAAGAACGTTAACACGGGTACACGTGGATTCGTCGGGGTTCAAACGAGAAAAGTGGCAGGCACATGGAAGCCTTGCCACGTCGAGCTATGTATGTATGTACATATTTCTTCCCACAGTTTCGTGCCACTGCTCGAGTTCTACCTCGCAATTTTTCGGCCTCGTCGTAAACGAATTCGGTTTTGTAGTCCGTTTAGCACCCGCGACTCTTGTGTCAGTCCTAAACGGGGAATAATGTCCCGACAAAAGTAAAGCAACGACTGTCCCCTGCTGTAGCGCTTCGAACACGCACCTCGCCACTTTTTCGCGGGCTCCGTACTTCATTTTTCGAGCGTGCCACCATTTCTGCAGCGTGTTTCGATCGGGGACAAAAAATTGGACGATCGAGTTTTTTAGTCGGCGGAACAGAAACAACCGTCCAAACGGCGGAACAACGTTTGCCACTATCAAATAGTATCAGCGGCAGTCGAATAAATACAGCGGACGGATTTTCGGCGGAGTCGATCGATGCAATTTACGAGCGGCGAATACGTCCGCGATTCCACTCTACCCGAGCATGTATTTATGCATAAAGTTTCCGCGTGACGATTGCGCGTCAAAGAAGTGCTGTTTGCCAAGATTTGAAAAAGTCTCGGCGGCTGTGCAAAGCAGAGACGGAAAGTTACAGCTCGGTCTAAAGTTCTCTGACCGAAAGTTTGCGCTCGCGATATGGAAGCTTGCACCCAAAAAAAGAGGGAAAAAAAGAAGGAAACATATAAGGCATTCTTGATGTTACGCTCGCTCGCTCGCTCGATTATCTCGATCGATGATAAACTGCTACTTAAAATTATTTGCCGTCACTATCGACTCGGTACTTTCTTCCCGATGATTCAGCGCTCTGGCACGCGGTGATGTCAATCTTTGCACAAGTGAGGACGAAAAATACTACCGAGCCTCACCTTCGCGGGCAAGCCGATCTTTCCCCATCCTCGCATTCTTTCGAGCCATCGCGCTCGACTTTGTCCCCGTGACGCGCCAGACACGAAATCACTCGATCGACGAGTGTCTCACCTACACGAACAGTGTTCGATTCAGAAAATATCTATTCAGTTTGGGTCGACGGTTTTTTTTTCTTTCTTGTCCTTTCAAAAATTTGCCAAGACCGGCGGATCAATGTCGAACGGGAGGGCAGTTCAGCTCGAAGGTTGAAGAGGATTGATAAATCCGTGCAATCAAAGATGCAGCGCCGAGAAACGCCTAAACGATGTAATTTGGCGCCAGCTACATTTTTCACGTCCCAATACGGGAAGTCTAGATGCTTCTGGAATTGCGGGCTAATGTTCCACAGTTTTGCCGGAATTATTCCCGAGCGGTTTAAAGGCTGCACCGTTTTTTACTATTTACACGACGAGGCGGAAAAATGAATATTGAAGCGCAGCTGTTATGAAACGCTATTTCACCTGCTTCCAGCGTGCCGCTATTTCAGGCTCGTCGCTGCTCGCTATTTTTCGGCAGATATGTTATGATCTTGGACAGGTCCGCACACGGGAGTCGATCAGCGTATCGGCCATAACAAACGCGAGTAGCCTCGTGTAAAAAGTTCACCTGCTGATGGCGGTACAAAAAATTTATTCGACTGTTTGTCCGTTACTGGTACGTCGACCAGTCTGAACGACGTATTCTTCGATGTATAGCCCTAAGAGCGAAGGAGAGGGTGCTTCAAATCGAGAACAAACACCCAGCGCACTTGTCTGCGCTGAAATTCCATCAGACTTGAATCATCGGAATAGAATGCATCATCCGTTGACGTCGAACGCGAATCGATCTTCTTCTTCTTCTCCTTCGTTCGCTGTCGAACAGTCGTCTTTTTATTTAAAGTACGATGACGCATCGCGTAGCAATTGAACGAATTCTCGCGCGTGCATTCCCGGAAAACTTCGTGAACAGCCTGCCTGATCCGTGAAAAAATGTCCCTTCTAGTTACAACCGTTTCCGCGGAAGCTCTTTCGCCGCCGAAGAAGCGTCGCATTTAATTCCAGGACAGAAATCTTTCCGTTGCGCGCGAGGGAAGGGGAAAACGATGGGAAGGAAAAATGGGAAAAGCAAAAGCAGAGACGTCGAAGATAGAAGAAAAATGGATCGCTGTGTCGGTCCAGCCGACGCGGAGCACCGCAACGCTCCGCGGCAAATCGCGTCGCGTCCGAAAGATTTAATGCTCGGCGTTCGTCGCGCTGCGCTTGCAATTGCAAAGAGCTATCGCGAAATCGCTTGCTTAACGACCTTAAATCATCGCGGCCGCGACCAGGCGTCTGCACGCGCAGTCCCCGCGAAAGGAACGAAAATCCCGATAAAATACAGGAGCCTGGAATAATTTCGCGGGCGGCGTGGCTTTCGATAAATCTGCACTCGTTTCGAGGCAGCAACCAGCGCGGTCCCAGCAACAGCATCGCCCAGATATGCATGCCTGCGCGCAATTTCGACTCGCTGCAACGTTGTTGGCTGGTTTGCGCGAACGTGGTTCACCTCTCGATATTTATCGCTCGCGTCGCTCATAGCAATTCGCCGGTTGGTTGCTCGTTGCGCAACGCTCGCGAATTGCGCTACTCGTGAAACGACTGCGACCCCGCTGCGAACGAGCAATCGATGTTTAGTAGCCGTGCCGTGGCTTCAGCAGCTTCCATTTCAAATGCTTTTATTTTATTTTTCGAGAACAATCGCACTGGCCCCGACCGATCGTTCAATAAATACGGCGAGGGCGCGGTGCCGAAAGAATACTTTCGTTTAACAATACCGAGGTAGCTCGGTGGTTGTCGCGTGACGGTTGCTGCACGATTCGCCCGTGCAGGTCGGCCGAGTGCAACTCGGTATCGTCCAAGATGATAATCGGTTCGCTCGTTCGTTGAACCGCTTCCTATCGAGCGAGCCTATCAATGCTTAACCTTTCACTGGGGGTCATTAATTGTGCAACCTTCCAAGACTTTGAGAGACTTCTCGTCGCGATATCAGGTCGAACCGGTTCCGAAGTAGGTTACCGCGCTTTAGATAAAAGTAAGCTGGCCGCGTGTCACCGAGAGTGTCGCACCGTCGCTAGCTAATCTACGCGATCTTAATTGAGCAACTCAAATTCGAGCGCTCCTCGCTTCGGCCCGATCCTAATTGTTCCCTTCTTTTTTGTTTCAGGTAAGTCAAAGGCGGGTGTACTCGCGAAGCGGTTACCACTGTAAGTAACGGGTAACGAGAAAAGATATGTAACTGCGCGTGGTACCAAGGGGATAGATCGGCGAATTCGACGTTTCACCTTTGGCGCGGCATTTCTCGGAAAGGGAACGGCGAACACTCTAACGAAATTAATTAGTGCAAATGACGAGGAAGTTCTAACGATAATAGATACCAGGATGTTCGCGGTCGCGCACGGTTTCCCTTTGTAGGCAAATTAATGAAACGCCGCGGTGGGAAAAGCCCGCCGAAAATAAACTGGAAATCCTTTGCCGAAGCGAAAACGAACGGCAACTTGTCTCGCCCCAGTCGCTTCTTAGCCCCGGACGAACAGGTTTCTGCACAGGTGTACCCCGTGGCGCGTGCAACTTTGTCGAATTGGCCACCGTGCCCTGTCGCGCTTTTAAATTACTCCGGCCAATTATTCCGCCCTTTCGGGGTACGTCCCGGACAGTTGACGGGCGTCGCTCGGCGCCGAGGGTTTCGCCGGCGAAAAGAATCCACTTGTCGAACGTTTATTTCATTACGACCGATTAATCGAACGCATCGATCGCCCGTCACCGACTGCACTTCAGTTTAATCGTATTCGTCGTAATCCCGGTCGAATCGCTTCAGCGAGAACCAACCCGGCTACATTCATTATCCACTGTCCGTTTAGAATATGGATGTAATTAATTCGGTACGCAACGGTGTACGATTCGCCGGGGCAGTGAATCGCGTGAATCGTGCCTGCCATTATAGGGCACGCGGCGTTTCTTTTTCGTCGTCGCTTTTTCCGCGCCCTCTCGATCGTTTTTCACCCCTTTGCCCGGTTCCAAAAACGAGACTGCAAAAAGTTTCGGCGCCGTCGGACCTGTTGACCGTTGGATTCCTGCAACGAAAAACGAATCCCGCTTTTTTTTCCACTCGAGAGGCCAGCTCGAACGTCAGCCGCGGAATCGAGAGGTCGTTCAATTAAAACCATCGCGCCGTTTCACGGCGTACCGGGACGGCACATGCTCGACCATCTGGCCCGAAAAGCGCGACAAACTCCTCTACCTCCTCGATCGTATGACCGTAATTTATTCGGGGCACGTTGCAGCCAATGGATCCGGAGCAGAGCGGGACAGACGAGGTGGCTGTAACAGCTGAGCGGTGTGAACCGATAGAGGGGGAAAGCGCGTGGCCGCTCGGCTGATCGGAAGAAAACCTGTTGAGTGATTATTACCCTCCTTGCTACCGACTAGCGACCACGTTTCCCTGGCCCCGTTGCAAACACCCGTGGCCGTTCCCGGCGACCGCGATCTCCCGTGGAATTACATGTACGTGCTAATGTTCCGCTGGTCTAATACGTCGTACTCGTGACCCGTGATTCTCACCTGCTCCCCGACCGAAACACGTCGAGGGGCCGCCGCGTCACGCCTCGAGCACCTGCACCATTATCGCTGGAACGATAAGAAAGTTCGCCAGCACTCCGAAACGCTCCTCTAGAATATTTTCGCTTAAAAAAAGTGTTGCTTCTGCGCATGTAGACGAACGTTATCGCGTCGAGTGGTCGGATTACCGATATCTCCGAGCGACACGCCGCATGGCGAAGGAACGCGAGTTTATCATTGTGCCAACTAGCCGGGCGAATTCCTCGCGAGATTAACACTTGCGCGCCGCGCGTCGGCGCGTCCACGTCGCGCAAATCGGCGTAGAATGGCCGAAGTGCTCGGCGAAACGCCACCGAGTAAATATTTACCGAAACGAGCAAACGAATGGATGGACGGGACTCCGGGACGACTCCGATTCTCGCTCGGCTCCCCTCAACCCTTTCCGTGTCCCTCGAATTCCAGTAATGCCTCGCGAGACGGTATCCTGCGTCGCGTGCTCGTGCTTCGAGCGAAACGCCGTCGCCGTGGACGGAAATTGGATGCACCCTCGGCGACGGCGCCATCGGCCGTTTAATCCGATATACGTGTCGCACTTTTTCGCCAAGCGAAATCTTTGCGATCGTTGTTCGCCGATCGTGTCCAATCTTCGGGGCTTCGGGAAGCGTGTCAAGGCCGATAGCTAGTTTCGTCGCCAGCGAACGGGTTTCCGCCTCCGTAAACTCGCGCTCGTTGGCTCACGGAGCACTCGAAGAGACGGAACGCCGCGCGGCCTTTTATGGTAATTAAAGGTAAACGTCGCTTTTCAAATGCTAAACGGACGGCGACGACGAGCACGGCAATGATACCGTCTTGAATGACGCCGATTTCTCGGTACCTCGAAAACAGGGAGCAAGGTTCGCCCGCGATAACGAGAAGCTCACGAGTTCGGTCGTAAGCCGAGAAGCACCGTGGTTTATCAGTGTCCCCGGATCCGATACTTGTCTCGACGTTCCCCGAATCGGTGGCTACCGGATTTCCGTTTGGCCGGCTGCCATACTAGGCGCTCGATCGTTCTCGACGTCCAAGCCGGTGAGTTATTATTTAATTACGCGCTATCGCGCCGGGCCTCGATTCGTTGGAACGCGAACGTTTATTATTTAACGAACGCGACGGTGCAGTCGCCCCTGTTGCGAGCACCAATTTCAAGCGGGCAGAATTTCTATCCGCAACGAAGGATCGTGGTCTCGAGGAGAAACGAAAGTGACGGTACATCGTGAGTCTGTTTCTACTTCTACCGAGGGAGACATTTTTTCCCCCAAGTTCGCCCGTCGCATACTCGAGGCTTTGCCTTTCCCGTTCACTGCAGTGAGCGCGGAATTGCATCTCCGTAGAATCGAGCCTCGTGGACAGAAAAGGAGGAGGCGAAATTACTTTCCGCCGTGTCGTTGGTAAATAACGCGGGAGCCGGAGCAACGGGAAGCTATTCGAACGTTGATTCGACGGTGGAGGCAAAGTTTTAGATCGAGCAAAATATTTGCTCGATAATTCTGGAATGCGCGGACGAGCGAAGCGTCGAGCGGAAGTGTCGTCGCTGCTCGTCGATCGGCAGACGCGGTGGAATTTCTCGAGGGTCGACTTGTAGCCGGTTTCCCCATCGGCCGGCCGAAGATCGAAGGAAACGCGTCGCTGATCAAATATTTTGCGAAGACCCGCATTGCAGGAATTCGCAGACTTGGAAATTTGCATACGTTATAATAGGCAAACACGAACGGCGCCGTGGCGCGTTTGTTTCAACCCGTTTGCAATTAGCAAACAGCACGTTCCAGCTTTCGCATCCCATTAAGATCGTCCAAAGAGGACTCTATCGGATGTGCGATCATTTTCCAGCCAGCCGGGATTGCAGCGTTTTTCGGCCCAGCCGACGACCGTGGTGCTTCATCTTCGCGCTCCTCGTTTCCCAGTCAACGAGGTCGGAAGAATACGCTCCGCGGAATCTCGACGGAAGCGTTCGGAGCGACGCAGATATCGTCGGTTCTTTGTTCGCCGTGGGGGCGGCAGTCCCGAGCACGGAACGCGGCACAGTCGTCGGGCGAAAAAACGGAGAGCTTTTCGCGCGAGCCGGTGAATTTTACCAGCGACGCGATTACTTCCGCGTTTTAAAGAGGCGCCGCGGGAAAATTGTTTGCCGCTTCCGCGTCTCGTATCCGACTGCGAGTAACGCGATGAGTTTTTTCCATCGCGGAGCTAGTTGCTCCGGCCGCTGCTCATTTTCCTGCCTAAAGAATCGTGCAGTTCTTACTTTTTCCTCCCTTACTCGAGCGTGCTCGATGCAAGTCAAGGTATTATACATATCTTGACGTATATAAAAATCGTTGCACCTTTCACCCTCCTTTGCACCAGGCGGTCTTTCTCCGCGAACGTTCAGTCGCTGACATTGCGCAAGGTATGCAGTCCCGATAGTCGTAATAGGTGGTCTTTCGATGGCGCAAAGAAGCTCGTCGCTTCTTCTCCGTCAAAGGATTTCCCGTCTTTCAACGTTGCACGCTGCGCCTGTTCCCGTGACGATCCTCCCCTGAAAGGGGGTGGAGGAGTCGCCTCTTCGCGTCGCGGATTTGCGTCACCGATAAATCACCGGGGAACGTACCAAAGCACGGCGGGAAGTGCCCTCCCCCTTTTCCGCGAGCCCTAGGGTGTTCTGGTTATTTTCAGAGCCGCGCCATAACTTTGTCGCTCGGTAGACCGCTGAAAATTTACCCTCCAAAGGGTTTAAAGGGTTCGAAAATACCGCGAGCAGCGACACGCGCATGTCTTGTCCGTCGCGTCCGTGAAACCTAAAGGTCTCGACCCCCTCGCGACCCGTCCGTCACGGTAATTACGTTTGCTTTAATTATGTCATTTTCACGAGCCCGCGAGCAAGACTCCGGGCCAACGAAATATCCCAGGCTCCAGCGAAAAGGCACGACTAACCCTGTCTTCCTTTTGATCCTCGAATCCGCGTTTCGTGCGTGAAACTCTCTGCGGATCGCATCGAGTTAATTAAAAAACTACGGAACGTCTCGTCCGCGCCTCGTTTGAAATGCGACAAATTTCCGAGACGTGGAACGATGATAGAAGTGGAACAGCTCGGGTTAACCGGGCGAGACGATTGTCCGACGAGTCGCGCGCTAACGAGAACGAATTGCTCCCTGATCGACTGCGCTCGTACCTGCAAACGAAGACGAGTGCGCTCGCTTTAAAACGGTTTCATTCTGCTCGTCTCCCGCGGCTCCGCTATTGCCGCCGCTGCAGTCCTGCTGTGCAATCGCGTGCAACGTCGAAACGGCTCGTCCCGCGCGATCCGCCGATTTTTCTTGATTAAGCAAAAGCATCCCGAGTTTCTTCCAGTCAGCTTGTTATCGCTGGAAACTGGCGAGCGAGCGAAAGACACGAAGGAACCGTGAAGCACGCCGGCAAATTGCGTTGCTGCGCCACCTTTTCTTCTCCGCCACGTCTCTCGTTAACTATGACCGGGCTATCCGCATCCGGATGACACGGCGCGGTGTATCGGCCGCTGGACCAATCGATTCGGTAACTCGCTACCGCGACGGCAAAGTTTCTCGACTCCGACAGGAATTCCGTAACACGACCGACGAGAATTTTAATCACGGCTCGTCGATGCGCGCGTCATTCTTCTTCCCGTGGAATGTACATTTTTTTAAGCTGTCGCATCGTCGAGGCACTTGCGCTTAATTAAAAACGCAGGGTCCCTCGCTTATCCTTCCTCGACGAACTCGCGGCTACGGCGAACACTGAATTTCAAAGTGGAAAGCACAAATTTCCAAGTTGTCCAGGATTTTGCAGGACGTGGATGCGCTCGGGGTCAACCGAGAGCACGAGCAGGTGTCGTAAACCGACTGGATGGCGACATTCTTTCGGCGGCGATGCCTAGATGATAATAAACTACGCGAGCCCGTTACCACCCTCGTCCTTTTCGCCCCTTCCTTCGACCCGGTTGCAGAAGGAAACAGCTCGTGCAGCATCTCGGCGTCGGCAGAATTACCAGCCCGCCCGACGGTTGCGTAAAATGTTGCGGCCGTTCGGTCGACCGACACCGCCCACCGCCAAACAGTTTGCGCGATTTTAATAATTAACCAGCTTTCACCGGCGAAGCAGCACGCATCTGCGGTGGAAACTGGCCCGGTCGGAAAGGGGTGAGGTGCTATACATTTGGCGGTCGGCGTGTTGCGAATCAGAATTGTATATTTGTCGACGAAAGGTCGGACCCACCGAATCGGCTCGATAAATCGATGCGCCCTCCGCCCTCATCCAATATTCCGAAAAGTTAGCGTCGTCGTTTTTCACGGTTAACCGTGCCGGATTTCCCCGTTTCTCCTTCTCGCGAAATCATGGATTCGCAGCGCGCCAGCTGTACGCGTCGCGTTACTTTATCGTTGATCCCGGTGCTTCGGAGCCCGTATTTCATCGCGGCTTCCGGCGGATTCTGGAGATGCGAACGAATTCGGCGCGCAGTCGTTTCAGGGGAACCCTCCGTTCGGTAAAGGGTCCCGTGGTATCCGGCGATCCTTATCGTGCACTCGCGCGCGCGAGATTCACGCGATATCGGACGGGAGCTGTTTTGGGTTCAGCTGTCGAGGTTGGAACAAACGAACCGCAATTTATCAAAGTTGGCGCAGCCTGGGGCGAAACCCGATCCGCGCGACGCGACGGTGAAACTTGGACCAGCTTGCCCGTCTCGAAGGTATCTAGTAATTAGTTCTCGGTTGCTGCGCGTAGACTGTATCTTCTTCGTCCTCGACTTCTGGAATATCGTCGATTAATTAAAGCAAACCTCTGGCGAATTCTGAGAGGAGTAATCGCCCATCCCCGGAAAAACGGACCGGATTCCTCGCGTTTCCACGTAGCTCCGGCGAATCCTCTGCCGGAACGTGTTCTCCCGCGAAGATAAAGTCCTTTATCCGCAACTATTTCGCCCTATCCCTCGGGGGGTGAAAAAGGTAGCTGGCTGGGGCGCTAACAGTCGTTCGGTGGGTTCTAACGCGTTACGGCGAAATTGAGTTTGGAAACGGATGGGTCGACGGTAAGCGAACGGACGAAGGAGAGACGGGGAAACGGTCGAGGCGACGGACGATAGCTGAGCGTCGTTTCGATTTTACGACTCGGTCCGTCCCACGAAGTTCGTTGCCTCTTTCACGAATTTGCAAATTGCCACGCGGACGATACCGAATCTCAGGATCGAACGGACGCACAATGGCTGACGCCGCAGCGGCGTCGACAACTACATTTCCATGTATGAACGGGTGGATTCGTCCGAGACTGGACAGAGGTTTGGCCCGGGGCCAATGACAGACCGCTCTATTCCTGCGGAGCTACCTCGGCTAAGTGGTCGCCCAGGTAAACGGTCATCGGTTCGTTTGCGTTGCGTTGCGCGGAACGAGCGAGTTATCAAAGCTGCGGCGTGTTCGCGCTTCTGTGGTTTCATCCGCGCTAATTAGGATACGGGGTGCCGAGCAGCACGGCAAACTTTCGCGACGTCGCGACGCAGCTGCAGCCCGCGTCGCCGAACCGTTTCGCGATTCGCTTAGGGCATTAATCAACCGATGGAACGAGCCCTTGGGCATATCGGCAACGAATTAGTTGCCAGTGTGACTCAATAGTCGGTAGGTTGAAACGAATAATTACGCTCGCGTGGGTTCCGACCAAACATCGTCGTCCTCGAATCGGGAAACGCGTGACGAGCCTTCGGCTACTTCTATCCCTGGAGGCACCTGAACCCGAAGGGGCGATAGCCGTGTAGCGGAATTTTGCCCGCGCTTCCCAGGCGAAAACAAAGCTGGAGCGTCTTGGCTGAAATTGCTGAGGTCGTAGGAACAAAGTGTGTCCGGGCCGGTAACTCGGTTGCCTGGCTTTGTCGTGGATGAATGGCGAGCGGCTGGACGGAGACCGCGCAGGCCGCAATTCATCGTTCGCGTTTGTCGGCCACTGATTACCGGACACAAATTCGAAGATCGATACCCGATACACACGGCCGTTCTATCTTGGTCGGTATGTCCGTGCCTGTCCGCAGCCGAAAATCGGCCACGCGAATTCCTAGCTGCTGCTCGGCTATCGATCGTAGACGAGGCCGAGCGAAAACGCGTGCTCGCGTGTTCATTCCCCTAGGAACAGATGCTAGGCTCATCCGTGATTCTTCCGTGATTCTTCCGCGATAAAGGTAGGAGAACGCGGGACGGCGGATAGCTGCGGAAAAGCTGGCACGTTTCTCGGCTGTCGAATAAGAGGGATATGCATCGGAGGAGCCATTAGCGCTCGCATCGAGCTGCTTTCAGCTCGGGGAAGAACGCGGCAGATATTTACCGTGGCACCGCGATCTCGATGTTCCCGCTTTTATCGCGTCAGTGCCTGTCTTCTCGCGTCGGAGCAGGCTACGCTAAAAAGATTCGCCATCGGAGGGAGGTTGCTCGACCTTAATCGTCGCGCGGTCCTTCTCGTCACGGCCCTCCTTCGTCCCGGCTGACTTCGACTTATCGACGATTCCGACAGACGGCAGGGAAAGTGTCCCTCGCTTCCCCGACGATAGGTCGTTGAGCGACGAAGCTCTATTTTCTAAAGCTCCGTCGCATCTCTAAGGCAACGGACCGGCAGACCCTGCGGAAACAGCCGCCTCTGGAATCTGCGTAAATTCTGAGAGGCGACCGGCGAGAATTCTTTACGGAGACAATATTGTTTATCGTCGAGCTCGCAGAACCCGAGCAACAGAGGCGACGCTGCAGCAACGTGCCTCGTATATTTTCGCTGGTACCGCGCTGTTCGTAATTCTGTTCGTCGAATCTACGCGCCCAGCTGGTCGGCGGAAGGAAAAAAAGAAAAATCGTGGGCTGCTCGCACAGAAATGCAAAGATTCCGCGTGCTCAACGTGGGGACGCGCGAGTGCTGTGGCACGGAAGGTCGGGACGGAAGGAGGACACGTATCCTCGGATATTGGCCACGCCTCGGTAGGCCCTTAATGACATTTCTGAAATTGCTCGCGGCAATGTTCGGTCGGTCGATCAAGTCCCGTGGGTGTCGCGCATAGGGTCCAAGACAAATCTTAATGGATATCGGGTTAACGTGGTTCCGGTAAGAGATACACCTTAACCGAATTCACCGGCTCTCGGCGGCGTATCCACGAGCAAGCTAGCTCTCGCTCTGCCCGAAGCCTTGCAGGGTTTAGCCTAAATCGCGAAGAGAAGATTTAGGGTTCGTTGAGGCGAGATTAACCGGGGCGGTGGTGGTTCTCATCGTCGTGCCTCGTATTTTTTAGAAGCAGGCGGCGTTGGTAACAGGAGCTGGCAACCTTGTCTCGGATAGCGTAATTACCTCGCACGACCTACCGAGTCGTTGCCTCGGACGTCGAAGAATTTTTTCCCCGCAAAATACCGGGCGACCTCGCGTGCTTAATCGCGATTACTCGCGAGCCGGCACGCGCGAACCCAGCAACCTGGCTCGCGTGGTCGACGGAGTATGTAGTCGGTGTGCTATCCGGTATCGATCTTCTAGGCAAATTGCGCAGCCAAGCGCTGATACGCGCGGTCGTAAAGGCGAAGAGCAATGGGAGGTAAAAAATCCGTGGACGGTTGACAGCTTTCTCCGGGCGTCCAAATTTCACCGCCGCCTCGCATACTCGGGTTTGCTCTCGACAGCCAGGATGCCGCCTGGCGAAATGGGAGCGGTGGAAACTCGTGGCTCGAGAACCACCGCTTCTCGATAAGGAACGGTCGCACGGTAAGCGGAAAAATTTGTCTCGTTTGGTGAAAAGAGACCCTGCCGTCTCAATTCTAGCGTGTTCCGTAGCAAGCACGGTCAAAGGAGACTCGACACTCGAGCGAATCCGTCTGCGAACAGGTGTCGATTAATCGACGGCCCGACTTTGCTCGACCTATCGGTGCGTTAAGTCGGTGCGGATGCGTCGCTCGTGAGTGCTCGCCGATGCCTGCGCCGCATCCCCTGCCAGCTAAATTTCCCGCGCACTTACGTTAATGTAACGAGCTCTACGGAGTGGTAGCTACCCTCGAAATTGTACCTCTCCTCGAGGGATAATTACGAGTCGAAGCGTCCCTCCGTTGTAATTGCTCCAACAGCGGGCCTGACAGTGGAACAGCTTTATAGGGTAATTTCGTTTTTAATCGTCGCCCGTTGGAGTTTCGCCTCTCGTTTCGGTCACGGCCAGCTCGGTACCTGCACCCGACTACCCGTCAAGAGCACACCTCCGGAAGAAAGATGGAATCCTTTTAACGCACCGTTCTCGTACACGCGTTCGTAACACGCGCGCAAGATTTTCGATCGCGGCTTTACACTCTGTATCTCGTTGTCGCCGCATCGCTCCGGGCCCGTCGACCTAATTTTCCACCGCTCCGTTTCCGTTGATCCACTCCGCTAAGAGGGAAACGAGGGGATCCGGCCGAACTAAATCGGATAATTCGCGCGAGCTTTGCGTTCTCGTGGATGGAAAAAAAAGGAGAATTTTCAACTCGAAGCGGATTGATTCTCGGCGAGCTGGCGCGGTCCGCCGGGATTCCACGGATCGCTCGAATCGTTCGGCTCGTTCGCAATGTATGTACTCCGACTAAAACGGCTTTCATGCACGCGCGTATATAGATTTTCATCGCCTCGAAGCTGGTCCCACGCTACTTTCTCCTCTTTCTCCTCTTTGTCGCGCCACGTGCCTCGTCTCACCGCCGCCACTTGTTTCCTCGACGATCTTTGCGACTCGCTTCCACTGCGAACCAGCCACGCTTCGGGCTACTTTTCTAATCTTCCCCGGCCCAATTCCCTCGAAATACTTGCTCTCAGTTTTTGGCAGCAGATCCAGCGCGCGAAACCAAGCGGGCGTGCTCATTTCGGGCGAGAAAAAAATGGAGGTGCACGCGAGTATTCGATGAACCGTGCGCCGACTCTATGACAACAGGAGGCACGTTCTTGAGAGGCAACGAGCGAGCTTGTCGCGACACTTTCGACCGAAACTTTTTCGCACCAAAGTTTCCTCGCATTCCACGAAACTATCCGACCGAACCGGAGAACCTTCGCCGGGCGGTCGACGCGACGTGAAATCGCGACTCGAGTGCTCGAGGAGAGAAGGAAAATAGAAGGAAGAAAGCAGGTGAAAGATGATCGGATTCGCGTCCGTTGGAGCAAGGGGAAAAGGATGAAGGAAGCGGCGGGAGAAATGTGGCTACGGCCAACCGGTGTAGCGAGAGCAAGGCGCCGGAAGTAGCGGAGGAGAAACTGTAGCGCCAGTCGATCTTCCGGAATGGGCCCATCTCTCTTCGGCAATGTATGCTCTGCCGACTTGAAAAATGCCGGCAGTCTGATACCGCGAAAGCGTTTTCATCTTGACCATTGGTGAGCCCGGGTGCTCCATCGGGAACGCGTATCCGTCGACGAACTGCTGCCGCGCCGCCCTCGTCGATGTTCACCCCTGCGATCCGAGGAACGCCAACGATATTTCTCTTTCCCTTTCATCCTGAATCGCAGTTAGCCCCCCTCGGCGATATTGAATCGAGCCTGCGCGAACGTTTCTCTTTCGCCGAGATTCAATCAGTTTCCTCTCGTCCGACAAGTTTGTACACCTGTGCCTGTCAACGCGAACACTCCGCGTCCGTCCACGCGCCAACACTGTCAGGTGAGATCGCGCGTTAATCTCGGCGAGATTGTAACGGGCATTGACAGGAACGGGACGCGTCTCGCGCCCGTGCCACCAGCGTTCGCAAACGGAACAAGCCCGTAAAGCCACGGCGCGGCAGGTGTTGGATCCGCATCGAACGCAATCTGCTCTGTCGGCTTTCGATGACGTCGCGTCATTTTCGCCGCTACGCACCGAACGCGATTACGGGGACACCCTGTCGAACCGTTCGTCACAAAGTGCGGGGCTCAAATGTATTTCGAGTTCCGCGAAAATGAAATTGGAAATGGCGTTCCGGCAGTGATCGATAGCGGATCGACCGGAGCCAGCCGAGAGATTCACCGTCGAGCAGTGGAAAAAAAGGGCAACCTTTTCCCCGTCGAACCCCGCGAATTTTTCTCGCATCTGTTCGAATCCCCTCCCGTTGCCGTCGCTCCCGACTACGTGTCCGACCCGTTCCGTTCCGATACTACTCCGCGTAACAGTCCCGAATGCTAGGGGATTTTGTCGTTGGTGGTCAGCCGTGCGGTACCGGGCGGCCGGGCGCAAGCAGGGGAACCGATTGTAGCCGCGAAAAGTGCCGATACGGTCGAACGATGTCCCCTTTAATTTATATGCAAAGCGGTCCATTGAACATATTGTTATTTTAATTGATCGAGTCTACGGGACCGCGTAGCACAGAGCATCGACAATTCGATTGCACGCGTTCCCCGACAGTTTCAGGGATCGAACCCGGCACCCGGAAAGATTTATCCCGGTCGCTGTCCCGCATCCTCGCCGATTATCTTCCATCCGCGGTTCGCTTGTCCCTTTTTCCATCGCACGGTAGCTGCACTTTTTCCGATATCGCCGATTCGGTTCCCGACTCGTGCTCCTCGGTCGGCTTAGCGAATATAAACGCGCGGCCGATCAGATTCGGTGTCGCGTTTAATATTACAATGACACGGTTGTTCGCTCTAACGTATTATCGTAATTTATGGTAATCAGAATCGGCCCAAGTATCAGCCGTGTATCGCTCGGGTATCGAGCTCGCGCAACGGCTTCGTGTTTATTTTCATTGCACGCCTATTACGATGAAACGATTGAGCGCGTTAATTTCCTGTACACTGCCTGCCGTTATAGCTTTTCGATCCTGGTCCCTCGACGCCTTCGGTCTACGGTTCGAAAGACAGTAAACATTTTTAGGACGAGCGTAACAATTTCTATGCTATCCGGCTCGTTTCAGCATTCGGATCCGCGATGCTCGTTTCTGCGCGTAAAATTCTCCGAGCTGTAAAACTAGCAATATCCTCGGCCGGATTGAGACGAAGGCGAAGAGGAGGAACGTTTGGTCGGATCACTCCTACATGCGAATCGTTCGACGAAAAGCTCGATTCGAGCGTACCGAAACATGTCCAAAATACCTACGACCGCGCGACTAGAAAGTTTGTATTCCGCTCGGGATAAGCTGGGCGACTGTCGGAGCAGCGAAACGTCCAACGCGAACGGGACACGTGGTCCGTCGACTTGTTCGACGAAACTATTTCAACCAGCCGACCTTTCTCTCGGGCTCCCACATTCTCCGCCTCTCTCTCTTCCCTTCTGTTTGCCCGACTCTTGCTTCGTCGTTCTCGCATAGTCGGCTCGAACCTCGCACAGCTACGTCGCGCTCCTCGTGTCGCGACCTCGGCGATTTGAACGCCTCGCTAGCTCGCCACCAGCCTGCTCCATCTCGGCGACCTTTCCTCGTGCCCGATTTGCACCGGTGTCCCCACCGACCGCGGTCGCCCGTTCGCGATTCTCGGCTGAGCTGGGCGCAGAAATCGCGAATCTCGCGAAGACGTTAATCGCCAGCCACCGAGGACCCTTTCCTTCCAGCGCCAGGGTCGCGAGAGTAGACGGGATAAGTTGCGAGGCTCCCAACCTACGACGTCGGCTGATTTCCCCGGTGGCGTTGCGTCTTCATCCGACGCACGACTCGTCCCGTTCGCTCTAGCAATTTTCCCGGCGGTTCGTCGGGGCTCGATTGCGTCGTTTCTCTCCTCGGCGCGACGGTATGCTCGATACGAGAACGCGTACGCTCGTTCGCTCGATAGACTCGCGAGGCATCCCCGAAATTCAGCCTCTTCCCCGTTCATCGTGCCAGAGAGATAGGCGACGGAATGCTCGCGCTGTTCTCGTCGACGGATAAAGATTGGACAGCGAGAGGGAGGGACGGCCGGTTGACGCCGTTCACACCGACGACAGGAACTCTAACGAATCGACCATGCGAATAAAGGGCTGCTAACGAGCCCGCGATTCCACCCCGTTCTCTGTGCTTCTCGTCTCATTTTTCCGCCCCTGGTCGACGAGGATCGCGTACGGTATCGCCGACGGGTTCGCTTATCATCGATGCTCACCGATGGAAGACGCCAGGCAGCTGCCGTCGAGATAACGAAGGATTATATCGCGGAGCATCTCGGGATCGTGGCAATTTCTAGATCGTGCACCTTTCCCCGTTCGCCCAGCGTGGATGAGATGGCAACGCGCGAAGGAAAGCGAGCAGATCGAGCAATAAAAAAAACAAGCAACCCGATCTTGCTGGCTCCATCTACTAAATTAAGCAGGGAAATTTTCATCGATCGAGAAGCCAACCCACCGCTTCGTGCTGCCTTTGCTCGCTCTTTCCTTCCTCCCTCTGCCTCTCCCTCTCGCCGCCCCCTGGAGCTCGTTCCGTTCCTCGCCGGTTACCTCTCGTTCGATTCCAATTTTGCTCGTCAAATATTAGCCGAATCTTGGGACACCGTCGAATCCTTTCGGTGGCGTAATTAAACGATACGATCGAAGCGGATCGCGTCTCGCCACTATCGCGTCGAAATTAGTTCGCAGTTATAGAGACTCGAGAGCCACCCCCGTGCTGACGAGGTGAGCGCTGAACGGCCGATTCGTTCTTAAGTCGAGGATAGGATGGAAAACCGTGACGGGACCCAGACGGATGTACGCAATGCCGAAGCCGCTACTTATAGGCGCAGCATAATTCTAAGCAGTGTGTCAATTTGTCGTGGTTCGCCTCGACGTCGACTTTACGCGAAAATCGGCAGACAGCGGGCTTAATCCCCAGCGAATGACCGCGTAAATTGGAAGGCTTAATTAAACGCGCATTGATGCACCGCGAGTGTTCCAGGGCGAGCAAATAACGAAGGAATTCGAGGCGATGCGACGTCCTGGCGTAGCCACGATTTCGACGCACCGCTTACTCTCGCTAAACCGTCTTAAGCCCGTGAATCCACTCTTTCGATATTCACGGTTCCATCGTCGACCCTGCGAAACAGCTGCCGGCGGGATATCCAGCAGGGAGTGACAGCGGTGCGATATCGGCGATCGACGCCGTTGCCGCGTGCATATAGAACGGTCGGAAATCGAATTCCTCGCCGGCGGAATGATTTAAAGTGCAAGCGCGTCAGCGATCCTCGATCGGCGAGCAGAGTCGTGGTCTTCTTTGAAATTGGCGAGGCTCGAAGACGAACGTTGGGTCGTCCACCGGATATGAAAGCCGAGCCGCACCGGATCTTCGCTCCGCGGAATCGGACCTCGACAAGTTGCAACGGACGAGCGGAGCGGCGCCAGTTGCGTTGCATTTTTCATGGCCAGAGGTGTCTCGGTGTTCGCCAGCAGGCAGGTTAATTTCTTTCTACCGCGGTCGCCCGGAAGAAAGGAATTCTGTGGCACGCGCAGCTCCGCGCGTAATTTGCTATAATAAAACGATCTGGGGCACGAAACGGCGCAGAGGTCGGGGAAGCAGTGCACCAGCGAAGACCGAGTCGAAAGCAGCCCTGGAAGCGACCTACCCCGAGGTAGGTTGGACCCTTGGAAGCCTCGGTCAGGGCCGTCGCCAACACCGCGTCGCCTCGATCGAAGCGGTGTAGGAATTTCCTGTGCGATTGGTGTTACGCGAACGGCCATTGTTCGAAGCGTTAATTGCCTCCGCTCCGATTTCACGCGTAGTCGTCGTCCTCTGCTGCACGGCATCGTCTTTGTCAGGTTTCCGTCGAGTTCGATCGTTCGATTGCGTTCCTCTGTCGCTGCACTTTGCCCGCAATACTTTCCGCGGGAACGGCAAACGTTGCTAGCTGGAGCACAAAGCTCCGACGCGAATGGTTGGACGGCTAACATAGCATGCACGCGTGTCTCCGTGGATCGGAGAAGATTAAATCCCCGAGAGGCAGCGGTAACTGATGCTGTTCGAATCGAGAGGATAAGCTTTCAGACGGTGCTGGTCGATCGTTGCCGGCCTGGTAATGGAAAATGTCGAGCAATCCGATAACCGTCGAGGACGCCGAAGACGCGTGCCTAGACGAACTCCAAATTGAATTTCCCCAGGAACGCGGATACTCGATCGGAGCTCCAGCGAATTGTAATCGGGGGAACTGTACCGCGAATCGTGGCGCGACGCCGAAAAACCTTCGGCGTCGAAGCTGGCGAGAAGCGCTGCTACCCTTATCCTTCGAACTACCCTCCGAACGGACTGGAATACCCGCGCCAGAAATGTTTGCAACTGCAGTGGCTGTGCTACGGAGTGTCGAGCGCCAAGAGGGTGCATTAGGAAGGATTTCTAGGACACGAAGACAGATAAGGGAAAGCGCAGTGGAACAGCAGCATACAGATAGCGCGTGCCACGTGCATTACACATGCGAGCAGGCATTCCCGATAAGCAAAGGAGAACGGCGAAAAAAGACAAAAATGTACGGTCGAGAGAATGAATCGTGGCTGAATGAAAAAAACACCCATCCAGCTCTGTTGCGGCTTCTAAATTTTCGCCACGCTCGGCCAGTTTTGTCTAACGTATGGGACGATCGTTCCCCCGATAATTGCGCACATTAAATCCTTGGATCGCGACGCGAGACATATTTCGGCGTGTCCGACGTTCGAACGAGTACGGGCAGCGCGAAAGACAAATCGGGGGACGGGTTCGAACGGTCGATCGCGTGCGAGCTCGTGTAACGCGCCACCTCTGGCTATGACATACAAATTAAACGAGACTCGGAATGTTAATTGCTCGATTACCGCGGCACACGTGCTAGCGCCGCGCGTGATTTACGACAGAGATGCGCCGCGGTAATTGAGGCTTCGGAACATTAACGGCGAAAGCAGAATCGCCTCGGCCACGGCCCCGTCGCCCCTAATGGGGAGAACTTTATTAGACGTTGTTTCTCGTTATCAATCGCCGCCTTACGCACGCATGCCACTTCCAGCTAAATACGCCCGCCAGACCCGCGTAATTTATGTCAACTGCATTCCGCGTTTGTGGAATCGTCCGGTTGCTTTTGAGGCGCAGTCGAGTCACCTGCGAGGAAGGTGCGGCCGAATGTAACGCGAATTGATCCTCGTTATCGAAGCGGGCGCCGAACGGCGCCAAAGATAAGCCGGTTCGCTGGAATTAACTAACTCGCTCTGGTCTCCTCGCTCGTAAAATATTGCGACGTTTTTATCGTTATACCAGCCACGTATCTCCTCGCCGAGAATTAATTGCTTCGTCCGGCGGGCCGGTGAAATTCATTAAATATATTAAAACGCGACACCTCTGTCCCAGCGGCACGAATTCTTCGGGGACGGGAATCTTGAAAGCCCTCGCGAATTTGCCGAACGTTTAAACGCTCGACGCTTTCTCGAAACGAGAGAAAGGAGCGCGATTCTAATGGCAGAGCCCCTTTTCACCTGGCAAAGGAAAGAAATGATAATGCGAAGCCGGCGATGGACAGAAAGCACGAAACGAGGGAAAAAAGATGTGGAAAAGGGCGAAACGGGAGCAGCAAGGTGGCGCTCAACGATGGCTTTCAGTTTTGAGGACAATGGCATTAACGAGAATCAAACGATCTCACGTTCGCTTCACGCTCGTCACGAACTGTGTCGAGACGAACGAATTATCCCTCCTTCGCTGCGACCTCCGGTGAAAAACTTTTTCCGCGAGAACGCACGGATCTATCGTCCCGATTAAAATCTGTCGAGCGATTCGCGACACGAAAGGCGTGCGCGGGAAACGAAAGGTGGAGGAGGGAGGGGAACGAGTTCGACGAGAAACGCGAGAAGGTGAGCGCGTATTATCGATTCCAAACGACACCCCGGAGAACAGCGAACGAGTGCGTTGGGCAACGTTATCGAGATCGATTTAATTACCGAAACCATTACGATGATTGCTCGTGGACGTGTAACTCTTTCGCGAATGATTCTCCCGAATCGCGAGTTCCGGAAATAATTTCATTTCGATATCAAAGGTGGGTGCATATCGCGGGATCACGCGGACTTTCCGTGGAGGTCGGGGGGTGGAAACAGTGCCGGGCGATAATTGCACTGGCGGGTTGGCCGCGTCGAGTCGTAATTTTCAATCGGCTGTGCCGGCCAAAAAGTGACAGAGGACAATTAAGCGACGAGCTTTTATCGAAGGCGATGCGCAACGTTTCGGCTTCGGCTCGGGTTCGCCACGATTTAGCCGTCACCGACGCGACGATTCACCCGGTCCATCGAGTTTATCGCACACAAATGTATTGTTCTTCATAATGCTCCCGATTTATAGGGGCAGCATCGACGAGCATTGAATCGCCAGTGTTTTATGCTGTCCTGCGTTATAAATTTCAAAGAGTCCAATTCACTGATATTATGCGAAAGCAATGGACGCTGCCGGCATCGATACGCGCGTGATTTAATGGGGAACGTGTTCCTGAAATTTTCATGCGGTATGCATATTGCGCGGTCGGTAATTAATAAAGCCGCGGGGTTCAGGCGAACACGTAAATCGGGAGGGGTGGAGGGATCGGATCGAACCTTTCTCGTTTCGCCCAGAAGCTAGCTTCGAATCGGCGCGAAGGAGGAATCTCGCAACACGTTCACCTCTTTCCTTCCTTCCTTCGTTTCCAGACGAGTTTCTTCCGGTCTGGTGAAAACTAAAGCCAACAACCCTCTCCCCGTGATGAGCTCCGATCGATGGTAGCCGCATAGTTGGATGGAGTCGTTAAAGAAGGATTGCGAGCGAGACGAAGGAAAAGAAAGAAGCGGGCGATAGAAGAGAAGAGCCACGTCTTCCTCGATTCGCTGTACCTGCCGATTTCTGTATCATCGCAGATAACGATTGCAGTTCGATTCCACCCAATAGCTATCCGTCCAACCCTGAATCTTCCTTCTTACTCTGACTTTCGGCCAGGAGTCTCGGAAACCTCGCCGGGCGCGAGTAGGAATGCTTCAACCAGCAGGAATTTCGCGCTCGCGAAGGCACACACATTTCGATGGAACGGTTTACCTTGCATACGAAGGAAAACACAAGTTGCCGAATAAAAATTCTCTGGCACGGAAAGAGGCTGCTATCGTCACCCTAGCGAAAGCGTACTCAAGTACCCGCGAAACTTTCCTCCGATTCCGTGTTCGCGGTCTCGTGAAACTCCGATACGGTTTCCCTGTAATTCCGTGACATTTACCGTGCTCCGTTAACCAGCTAATTAGGCACGCCCCCTCTGTCCATCTTCGGTCCACGTCCACGACTCCTACTATCACTGTCGTCGTCGGCGTGCTGGCATGGCGTTGCCGTCGCTGCCGCGAGCTTTGCTCTCCGCATTCGTGACAGACTTTCCCTACTTTTCGAATCCTTTTGCCTCCTCTCGTTTTCTGGCTGGCAGGGAACCGTTATTGAAACGCGCGAATCGTTTAATTACACGTCGTCCCTGTTCCTTTGAGCTTGCCCATGCTTTTCAACCAGCCCACCGAATCTCAGTTAAAGCAGCCAACTTCTTGCCCGTCGACCTCGCGATTTTCATCAAATCCGTCGCTGCACCGCCTCCCGGCCTTCCCGAATCTTTTAATTTTCAACCCTCCGCGTGGGCAGGTCGGCTTTCGATTGAGTCGATCCGCCACTGTCCGCGCCGATGCTCCTCGTGTTTTCTCTCCCCGCAGCCCGGAAATTGCGATCGCTTTGTCAGCGTCGCGGTCTCTATATCAATTGCAGAAAAACGTGCCGATATCCATCACGGCATATGTATTACGGGTAATAGCCGATCGTTCGACCGTGAGAACGGTCGCGGAATGTATCCTGTTCGCGTAGTATCGGTCGAGAGGTTTCTGGAATCCGGCCGACGAAGAGAAAGGAGGAACGTCGATCACGGTAGCTCTCGGCCATTTCACGCGGCAAGAGGGTAGATGGCACAGAATCAGTAAACACGAGAGCACGCGTCTACGAACCCATCTACGGAGCTCGTAAAATATTTTACGAACTTTAAGGATTACCTACGAACGACCCCGAACGTTCTCTACCCCCTCGCAGAACAGGTCGCTAAAATTTGTCTCGACCCGACCGCCCCTATCGTTCGTTGCTTCGTCGCTGATAATTCGCTTCCGAATTACTCATCGTGGTCGCGATAATCCGAGGCTAATGGCCGGCCGGAAATGCTGCACACGGATTACATCAGACCGCTCGGTTCCCCGAAGCTGGAATAATAACAAAAAATCCAATTGCCGTTAACGCGATCAGCGTAGTCGTTGAATATCGATGGCACCCTCGAAACTCGCGGCATCCGCTCGAGCATTTTATTATTCGCGGACACGAATGTCTCGAACACCGAGAAATAGTATCCCACTCGAAAGCTCGGCCGTCCTCGGCGAAACAAAAGCGGAAACGAGCGTGGAACGGTGAAACGCGGGACGCGAGGACGGCGGACAAAGGGGTTCGAGTGTAGAGAATGAGTCGAAAGCGAAGGGAAAAAGCTAATAACGAACGCCTTCCCTTTTCGCGTCCGCTACGATGGCGCCAATAATGGGCTTCGTTCCGGTGCACGTCGCTGATCGGAGGACCGGGAAAATTGGATTCGAAATCGAATTTATTCGACTTTATTCGCGGAAGACGGCGAAATCCCTCTTTCTGGCGTCCGTCCTCGTGCCCTTTTTTCCTCGCGGCGCGGCGTCGATATTTTATTTCTCGACGTCGCACGGATTAACGGAACGCTCCGAGTGACCGACGTCTTCGGGCCGAAAGATAGGATAATCCTGGCGAATGGATCGTCCTTCTTGTTTCTCGCTCGAGCGGCGTACACGGTAGATAAGCGAAGCGAGGGTGGAAAGCTTCTTGCACAGAATCCACTGGTTCCCGTCGCTAATACACCGATGGTGGATTCCAGATGCGACCGCGGCACATTCCTCGCTTCCAATCTCCAGATCTTTTTTTTCTCCCTGGCTTTTACGATCCGTCGTAACTATCCGTAACGCGTCCCTGCTAGCCAATAGAACCCGGCGACGGCCGTCTCGACGGCGACACGTTTGCCGAAATAACGACCGTCGCGACCGTTGGACTTTGTAGAAAATGCAACGGAGACAATGCTCGAAGCAAGTAATATATATGTGTGTGTACGGTCGCATCGGGGACGGGTGTGACGCGTTCGATAAACTCCGGGGAAGTCGATGGCCACCGGCTCGAATTTAACTCGACCAAATTGTTGGATATCTGCCGGCTGAAACTCACGTATCGCGGTGCAGAGCGATTTAGCACCGCGAATCTCGCAGGGGATTGTCCGGCCTGTCACCGTCTCGTTGAACCGTATCGTATCGCTGAATCTCTTTCGAGTCGTGGAAACAAAATGAATAAAAAAAAATGGCACAGTCCCTCTGCAACTTTTCGTCGCTCGAACGAAAGATCGTAACCCTCTTGGCCCGTCGGAGAATTCGTCTCGATCGGACGGTCGTTCGTTATCGGTGTCCCGGTGAGAAAAGTCAATCGAGTTTGCGACGAACGCGTGCGGCCCGGCAATAAACGGGAAACGCGGAGAGATAACGAACGATACGGTATTATCCGCGGGTATCGCTAAAAATATGCGGCTAAGCGGCTTTGCCCGCGGCCACGTTTGTCCGGAGATAAAATCCCAGCTGATCTTCCTCCCTTTCTCTCTTGGCAAAGATCTTGCTCGGCGCGACAGCTCGAGTGTCCCGTTCCCTTTCGTTCCCTCGGTTAAACGCAGAGACCTGCAATGTATATAGCCGCAACCTTCCTTCTATCGAAGCTTTCTCCGATGGCACAGTCTACCGAATAGCTACGCTTGTGCAACAGTTTATACCGGCCAATCGTTTTGCCAGGCCATGCGTAAAACCCGGCAGCTCTGCCGGAATCGAACCGAGAGATTTCTGTTTTGTTCCGAATCGCATCGCGCGAATTGCACAGTGAATCGAAAAATAACATCCGCGCGATGCGCTTTCGCGTTGGAAGTTGGCTAACCGTATCGAGGGATGCGGTCGAAATTGTCTGAAACAAGAAGACTCGTTCTTTTAGAAACGACGTACAGATCGATTCGAAAATATTCTGATTTCCGCGCTGCTTTAATTGGCCGACGCTGCGGCGCGACGTATCGCGGGTGTCCCGACGAAGAAGACGGCTCTCCTCCAGGAAAAGCGTATTCGAATAGGAGGAGACGGCGATGCCTCGGTATCGCGAAAGACATAAAGGCAACCTGACGCGTTCCATTATAGCGACGTCTACGGCGTACGTAGCTATCAGCGGTAACGGGCCAGCTGACGCGGCGATGCAAACACCGGCTTTCCACGTAACACCACCCCGCACCCTGGTGCTCGTCTACTCGCCTGTCCGCCTACCCGTGTGCCCGTTGTATCGACAATATCTACGCGGTCTCGTCTCCACCCCTCTGTCCTCCACTCTCGTCCCAGAACTTCATACGTCTCCATGAGCTATCGCTATTTGCATTTCGCAGCTAGCCGCAACGTCGGTTGGTACACCGCATCTGTCAGCCGGCAGGACAGCGATCCAAAAGGCTATTCGTTGCTCCATTTTTCTTGCCTGCTCCATTTCTGCGGGGTTCGTGGCAAAAACTCGCCTATCGTTTACCGGCCGAGAACAAAAAAGCTACGATCCCAAGACGGTCGATCTCGAGACGATCGTCCAAGTGAACGCGTCGCCCCGCGTCCGGCAGGTGCTTCTTTAGCCGTTGCCGCGAATCCAATCTGCCGGGGAATGCGCGAAATAAGGTATTTGCCGGCACTGCTGGAGAAGGCAAAGTCGACGACCTTTGTGCCGGCATTTTCTCGCTAACTTTTCGACGCAAATTCGACAGCTATGAAAGATCAAAGCCCTCCCTTTCCGGCACGCCTGGGACTCTTCTGCTCTTTACACCGAACTCTTATTTCGTGGCGCTAGCAGTCCTCGCGGAACCCCGACCTCGCCAAACTTTTGGCAGTTGTTCGATCGCTGAGTAGAATGAATCCCTTGTTAAAGCAACCTTGGGGTATTACCAAGCAAGTCGATAACACCGACCCGGTAATGGCTTTTCGCTTCGAGTCGGTTTCCGTGTTTACCAGCACAAATTTCGTTAGTGGCCATACACGGGTGCAAAATTTCCTGCGGACTATACGCGAACCGCAAAAGCGATATCCCCAGGACTGCGATGGAAAGTTCGAGTTTACGCAAAGCGCGTGGCTTCTTTTCGGTGCGTCGCGAAGCTTGAAGGACGAGGTAACGTTTCACGTTGCACCTGTATACCACCGTGGTCTCGTCGTCGTCCGAGCAGCTCGCGTTTCGTACGTTGATGGATGTAGAGCGCGGCTCAAAAGGGTCGAAATGGAAGGAGGTGGAACGGAATCGTGGGTGGAACGATTGAATCGAGGAACGAATGTTCCCACGGGAACCGAGATATCGTTCGGAGTGTGCGATAAGAAAATCGATGGAAGATTTGGTGGGAATTGGCCTCGAACCGTTTGGCTTCGGGCTGCCTCGGCGAGTTTTTCCAGTCACGAATTCCGGAGAAGGATTCGACGAAGGTTTCGACGAAAGTTTCGACAAATATCGAACTCAGGTCGGCGTCAACAGCGGTCGAAATCCTTTGGGGCCGACGGTGTATCGCGAGTCGCTTGCCCCGTCGTCTGCGAGCTCGTCCTTTGCTTCGGAGTCCAGACGTATCGGCCTGGCCTAGCCGCGAGACAGGAGTTCTCGATCCAGCGCGGCTTTTTAGTCGAGCTCTTTTACAGATTTTCCCGCAAGCCGCTTCGTACGTTGCACAGCGCCGAGCAGATTTATTTCTCGCGCTTGATGAGTTCTTTCAGACGAAATGAAAGGGGTTAAGCGAAACGAAGCTCCAAATGAGAAAGGTACGGAATATATAGCGTGTGCATGCGCGTACGCAACCTTCCGCGGGTGCGTTCGAGCGGCCGGGCGAGTTTCATTTCCCTGGAAAAGCCGTGATTAGGTAACACGGGGCATTCGAGCAAAATTTCTGCCCGCGGCGATGAAACGGCGAAACTAGTGATTAGAAAAGGTCGCGGTCGCGCTACCCGGGGCCTGGCGAATAAAATACCGTTCGCGTCGTTGCTCGGACAGAATTAAAAGTGTCTTGTCGCCTACATCGGGGTGCTTTTTTTCCGCGCCACCCTTTGGTGCCGATCAATTGCGTGAATTTCATGTAATATCGCGCGTTCGGAATCCAGCCGGCGCGTCCAGTCATTAGACACGCTTCATCCGTGTATCCGATTTCAATTAAGCTAATGATTTCATGGGAATATTTGCGAGTCTCGTCGAGCAGCTTTCTCCGCGGAATATTTGCCGTGCATTTACGCGATTGGATTAGCGCCTGTATCGAAAGCTTTTCCAGACTTTCCGATATCCGTGGAAGCCTTCGATGCACGCACTCGACGCGCCGACGCAAATTAACGTGCCGTCGCTCGTCGTCCCAAGACGGTGTACGCCACGGATATCTTGCGGTGCTTCGAGATTTTCCCTCTTCCGCGACCCAGTGCCTCGAAACTTTATGCGAAACGTTTCTTCGGGGGCTTCGGGTTTATCGAGATGAAGCGTCGACGACGAAGAAACGCTTTGCCAACACAGCGCCAGAGTGATTCTTATTTCTTTGCTACTGTAGCGGAGCTCTTTAGCCACTGCGTCCCGGTTGCATCGGCGCAAACGAGCAAACAGCTTCATAGAAAAGTAGTAAACGTCTGAATCGAGAAGGGAAACGGGTGGGAATCGCGGAACGAGGTTGTTCGAGCGTTGAAAGAGGCGACGCGCTTGTTCGACGAGTGTGATTCATAGGGAAAAGAATATCGGGAAGCTCTCGAGTCTATCTTCGCATCCATCTTTTCGGCTCGTTTCGTTAAAGGATATCGTTGGTGAATTTACGATTGACTCGTGGCACGGATAGGGAGACGAGGAGCAGCGGAATTAAGTAATTTCGTTACGACGGTCGGCAGTTTTCAGTCTTCTCCGCCGGCGATTTAAGTGGCTCCGATAAAATTGATTTATTAAAAGGAGAATCCGTCGAGTCGTGAAATCATTCGCGGATAGAAGGGAAGATCTACGCGACGGAACCGTCGCGTCAACGTTCGAGGAGTGAAGGCGGATCGATCGGAATCGAATTAAAGGTAACGGAGTTGGATGGAAGGGGATAATCGACGATTGAAAATTCAGCCTTTCACTCTACTTTCGGGGTGGTCCTTTTATTGTCGCGTCGCATTAAATCCGAATCGTCGTATGCAACGAAAATTCGCGGCCAATTAGCCGATGAGATTACAGAGTGAACGCGGGTGTCTTAAAAATGAAACGCAGCTTCTGTGCAGGGCGAATGATCGCCTCCAAGTTTCATCAACTACTTTGCTCGAGACAACGTCTCGCCATAATGATCGTCCTAGTTGTTATCTGCCCCTGTGAACAGGAACACTCGACGTTTCTGGCACGCCTGGCGACCCTCGATCAACCGAAACGATGAAACTTAGCAAAGTTTGATGATCGTGAACCTCGCGATAACCGATCGGTCTCACCCTCTCGTTTCTCCGAAAGCTGCTCCCGCGCGGCACAGGAAGGGAGCACGCGTGGACGAAGGAATCGAGGGCATACGAAAGAAAAGCACTTCGCATTCGAGGGTAAAATTGTTCATCCAAAGTTGCGCAAACTATAGAAAAGAAAAGTTGAGAAAAGAGAAACACTCTCGATAAGCATTGCTTCCGCAGGACCACGGGGCGAAGAGAGGCCCGAAATAATTTTATTTCGTTCCCGTTGCTAACGTCTGGCTCGTCGAGGCTGCGTCGAAAGGTCAAGTCAATTACGCGGAAGCGGATGCTCGATTACCTGTCTCAGTCCCGAAGGGTTCGATCGATAACCCTAGCGTACGCTTGCGAGTCCGGATACCAAACGCTTTCATTGTTTAAAGGTTGAACGAGGATTACGGGCTTTGCTAAACGAGTGCTGTACGCGCCACGCGTTCCAAAGGTTTTTCCACGCGGACGCCCTGGCGATGTCCTAGAAGTCTGGCGGAGCGGTAAGAGGATGAACGAGACTGTTCGAGGTTCGAAAGTTGGCCTCCGATTAATTGCTTTATCGAACATCAAACTATCCGCTGCAGAGTAGCCGCAGCTGTTTGCCCATGTTCCGAGGGCTCGCTAACACAAGGGCCTGCCTTGGTGCTCGTTTGGCCAACGTTTCCGGAAAGCTCTGGGCTCTGACGAGTCGAGACCACCCGTCGACACCGCGTGCATGCTGAGCATCGAAACCATTAGTTTCGCACGCCACGGTGCAAAGATAGCTTTGGCGAATGCATCGGCGAATTCCAATCGCGCCCTAGGGATCGAATCCGAGCGAGCGGTTGCTTTGGGTCTTTGAGCGCGTTCTTTCTGCCAAACGAGCGTGCGAGATTTGGGATGGGATCGCGAGCGATCCAGGAGTTCCCGATTACAATTGAATGGGACGCGCGTACGAGAGGAACAACGTTCTCCGACGGGACTATAGCGTCCACTAGAAATTCTATTAGCTCCGGCTCGGACAGTGGTAGCCCTTGCATACGAAACGAACTTATCGTTAGAGCCGTGCGAGGCAGCGCGGCGCCAACGTATCTCCGATAGTGTCCTCCACTTTCCGTATTCCCGATGGAATTAACGTCGATGCCTCGTTTGCCGCGCCGATTCTGGTCACCTCTGTTCAGCTTCCGTTTCACCTAGAGGCCACCGACACGCGGACTGGAGAACGCGTTTCTCCGTTACGATGTTCCGGCACGCTCAACCGGTCAGCCAGGGACCACCCTTGACACGAAGACTAACCTCTCGGATTCATACTTTTTTACCGTGAATGGTCGACGCTGACAGTGGGAGATCGTGCGCTCGACGGCGAACTGAAGGGGGAAAATCTTCTTGCTCCGTTTCCGCGGGGGAACGGGAAACGGGACGACGATTATTTGTCGAACCGATTTCCTCCGAAAACGACACGGAACTGCAAGGCACGGGGAAAAGTTGGTACTCCTCGAACGAGCTGGAGCGAAAGCGATCGACGTTGATTGATTAGGTCGACGCGTAATCTGAATGGAAAGCAGGTCGTTTCGTTATCCGTCTCTAACTAGAGTACCCACGTTGAGCACGTGGCACGCTCGCAAACTTCGAAGCCGCTGCCCACCGTTCGTATCGCCCCTGCCATAACCAGGCCGACATTATCGAGACCCGAAATATCCTGGGCGAAATTGCGGAACCCCGACGAGTAATCGACGGAAACAACCAGATGCTATCTGGCCGGCGAAAAATATCGTCGGTGTTTTCGTATAAATTCCAACTGCCCCCGACAGCGACGATTCAATATCCTGGTAGGCCGTTCGCCCGGAAGCCCGCGCCTATAACCCTTTTCGCTCGACATTAATTATGTCAACGTCAGCTCGAACGAAACTCGGGATCCGACAGAGAATCGTTGACACGGAGACCCGCGGTCGGGAAGCGTACGATTGCTAGGTCACCTATCCGCTCGATCCAGAGTTATTTAGGTAGCGTGCCGTAAGCGAGTAGATTCGCACGGCCTTCGTTGGTGCACGGTGCACGAACGCGTCGTTACGCAACGTCCAGGGATTATTCTTCTTTTCGTCTAGCCATTAAGCTTGGTACCGACGCGACGCGACGGCGCGCGGAGTGTTGCTCGTTGCTACTTTGGCATGGAAGCAATGCGTCGGCAGCGGTACCCGAAACATTTTTGATCCCGAAAACGAAATTGCTGCAAGCGTATCGATCGTTCGAGAGCGGTCGAACGTTGACGGAAAGACAAGGAATTTCGCGATTCGAAAATGATGTATCGTTTGTATTCTGTTCGAAGGAGAGGCGAATGGCGCCGAGTGTCCAGAAGACAGCATCCGCGGGGAAAGCGGCGACTGCAAATGCGCAGCCGACTGTCCACCGGTCCAATGCCCAGCAGGTCAACGTCCGGTCCAAGTGAGGCCAGCGGATTCTGAAACGCCTGGTAGCTGCTGCGGTCATTACGAATGCGTACCCTCGGGTAAGGAAATTTTTATCCACCTCCCAGTCAGCATCGCGATGGATCGATCGGTCGCGTTTCGAACCGATCGTGCTGCATCTGTCCATCGTTCCGACGGACGTCGAACTAACTGAGTCCCGTGTCGTTTGTGTCTCAGACTCCCGAGGACCCGAGCCGTGTCCCGAAAACAGCGTGCTGACCGAAGATGGAAGGTGCGAGTGCGCACCCTGTCCACCAGCCAGTTGTCAACCTGGGCATCGGCCAGTTCAAGTGAAGGCGGCCCACGATCGCGAGACACCCGGTAGCTGTTGCCCCCTGTACGAGTGCAGACCCGCAGGTAATTTCGACGACCCGCGATCTCTCATCCCACCGCCACCTGCTTCATCCATCCGATCGTTACTCCGCGTCGAAGCAGATCTCCCATCTCCGTGGCTGGCGTCGGCTCGACGTTTCCTTTGCCAGCTGGTCGATTCGCGATTGCGATCGATGGCCGAGCGTGGACCGTTTCGAGTTGCCGCGAGCGACGGCATCTCGCGCGACGCAACTTCCGATCAACCTGTTGAATTTTAATGAGTCGGACCTCGGTAACGTTCGTATCGATGTTTAATAACAGTCGCGGGACCACCTCGGGAACAATTGCCGATTCGATTGCGGCGACTCCTTCCACCTCGAAATCCCTTGAAATCCCTCGAAACCCTCGGCATCGTCGATTATTATCGGTCACGCGAGGAATGCAAACAGCGAAGAGCTCACACGCCCGCGGGACTTTGCGTTACAGAATCCGTGTCGTGGGTGAAAGTGGCGACAGAGCGGACGAAATCGATCAAGTATTGCATTCACGAGGAAAAGGCGAGGAGGCTGGGCGAACGATGGCAGGAATCTGACTGCGTCAGCTGCATCTGCCAGGAGGACGGGGTGTCTTGTCAGGAACCGATGTGCAAGTCCTGCGAAAATGCTATTCCCCCGGATCCAGGCGAGTGTTGCCCTCACTGTCCGCCAGCTACGAACGCCACGTACCTCGAACCGGAGCCACCCTGCCGAACTTCCTTGGATGGCTGCGCGTTAACGTGCGAGCACGGTTATGCGAGCGACGAGAACAATTGTCCCGTTTGCAGCTGCACGAATCCCAAGGTACAGAGACGGGAGAAGACGATAGCTGGTCGGCTCGACGAACTCCACGCGTAGAACGTCGTTTCATCTGGAAATTCTTGTTTCAGGAGGTCGACGCGGCCACGGAACACCCGGTCGACAACTTGGACGACGCTTGTCCACAGCTTCCAGCCTGCGGCGAAAACTGCGAGGTCGTGAAGGACCAGGATGGTTGCTCTTGCGTCTGTCAGACTCCGCAGACGTTCGAGCAGCCTATCAATGACACCGTGCTGATCGATGAGACGGGCAAGAAGATTTGCCCGGAGGTGAAGTGCGATTTGCACTGCGAGCGGGGCCTGGTGATGGACGAGAACGATTGCACGTTCTGCAAATGCAGAACCTCTGACTCGACCTGCCCCCCTCTCGTCGGATGCAGAAAACGATGCGCGTTCGGTTACAAGACGAACAAACGTGGCTGTCCCGTAAGTGTCGCATCGGTTCGTCCGTTCGTTCGTTCGTCGATGCGATCCAACTTCAATCGATACGATCTGCCGTAGGTGTGTCGCTGTCGGGCTTCCTGCACCGACCATCTAAACGGGACGCATCCGGAAGGATCTACTTGGCACCCGAACTCGTGCGCGTCGTGCACTTGCGAATCGGGAGGAAAGCTCAGCTGCAGAGAAACCGTTTGCTCTGTGGCCTGCAACGACCCGCTCCCTCCGGAATCAGGAAGCTGCTGTCCAGTCTGCCCGATCGCGGTAAGCTTTCACTGTCGCAGACGGTTTCGATTCTTGTGTCGGTTTGGTCCGTCGACTGCAGTTTGCTGTTCTTCTTTCAGTCCGCGAAAGGAAACGGGACGGGCAGCTACCACGGAGGTTACCACGGAGGCAAAGGCTGGGGCACGGTGCCGATCACTCTGATCGCGATACTCGCGCTGCTTTGTCTTCTGTTGATCGTCCACATCGTCAGGGGCCGATTCCGCGCTCGTCTCTCACCTGCCGAAGGCTCCTATTCCTCTTACCCGCCGCAGTACTACAAGTGCGTGCCGGCGTACGACACGCCCGTGCACCGAAACGAGAAAATCGTGCCACTGTAAAAGACTGCACGGCAAGTCGGAGGGAACGCGAGAAATGCTGTAACACGCGGCGCCGTCCTCGTGTACCTCGTCCACGGAGATGAAGGATGCGAATGGATCAGGAGAGAGAGAGGGTGGACAGGGATCGAAGCGAAACGAAACGGCGCCGCAGCCGTCAGCGTACGCAAATCTGACGTTTCCCCGCCTGAGAATAACATATTGTAGATTCAGTATTATTTGTAAGTAGCGGACGGTTTTGCGTCGAGAGTGAAGAGGATTCGGAGGATTGGACGGAGCCCGCGAGGGACGGCTGTCGCAATCTTCCCGAGTCTCCCCGCCCCAATTCGATGCGATGTTGTCGTGGTGTAATCTGTAAATTATATGAGAAAAGCTAGTGTAATTATCGCGAAGATGTAACAGTAAAGTATGCTAAAGATAAGCTCGATAGAACCCTAACTCGAGAATCGAGAATCGAGAATCGTAGGAAAGAAAGGATGGTGTATTGTTAGTCGTAGTATTTAGTTCCCTCGATCTCTGGACCATCGTTGCGTTTCGCGTTACGATCACGGAGCTTCGTTGCTTCTCGACAGCGCGTACAATTTTTTAAGTGCGGCCACGCATTTTCGTTGCTCCGCCGTTTTCAAATTGCACGGCATCGCTGTGCTTCCGATGCGCGCTCTGCAATTCTTTTCCCTTCTGTTTCCCTCGCAAAGGAGATTCATCGCTTGGCGCTTCCCTCCTTCTTTCCCGCTCTATCGTTTTCTCTATTAGTGAAAAGCCTGTCCGGACTTATCGATACCAGGGCAGAGAGCGTACAAAATTAATCCACGTCCGACGCATCGTTTGTCACGTCACAGTGCTAACTGGCCTCTCCCCTGCTTCCTTACGCTCAGCCCGACACCTTTTGTTTCATCGTGGATTAAATCAGGATCTCGTATAATTTGTCGTGGACGACAGGTATCGCGACAGAGAAGAAGAAACGCTTTTACTATTCGTACCCGCTTCTTCCATCGGCACAGCCCTGTACATATCCTCGTTTACTCCATGTCTCTGCACCCCCGTCACTACGATATCAAGAGTATTGTATCCGGATGCGAATGAGTGTGGCGCGTTCCACGAAATCGTGCTCGATTTTTCACTCGATCGCGCGTATCGCGCGACGAAGATAACGATGCAGTTGCAACGTAGCCCACTGTACGCGGACCGAGGGAAAATGAAGAAGCAAGAAAAGAGGGAGGGAGATGGAATAACTCGCCCGCGTCCGCAACTGCCTCTGTATACGCGTGCGGTACGTGTGTCCGCGCCTGCGTTGAAAAACCCGAAAGAACGGGAGGGTGAAAATCAACGTGGCGGCGAGAGGGCGCAAAAACGGGTAGAAAACGTGATAAGTCAGTTTCGAGGGGATATACGTGCCCAAAGAAATGACTATCCGATGAAAAAGTAGGTATAGAGGAATCCCTTCGTTTGGCGGCTTGTTTCTCGCTTGCTAACGCTGATGATCGACGTATAGATGTATACGATTTGTCACGCGAACGCAAATCAAACATATCCGTGTGCTTGGACGCAGACGCGTGCGCGCACGTAGAAGATCGTCTTATCATTCCTCCTCTCCTAAATTAACGCGTACATATATTTTTCCAATGCGACACCCTTTTGTCTTGTTGTACAACTTCTCTAACCGTGCTTATCGTCTAGCTGTAATAAAATTGGCCCGCGTGCACGCGTTGCTAAACGCGCGCATCTAACGCATACTAGAGTCACCGTCGATGAATCGCAGACTTCATTTCGTACGTGTACATGCACGTTGGAGACAATATGTATCGACGACAGGTTCGTACGATGTTCCCAAGATACGCGACAGCGATGCGCGAGACTCGATCGTTTCTCGTTGTCAATACCGTGCAACGTGTAGAGAAATAGCGGTGTCGTTTACCAGGGAAAGCGCGACAATTGTTTTAAATAGAACTGCGCAATCTCGCGATCAGTTAGTTGGAGAAAAAACCGATCTCTGTATGGAAGTTGCCGCGGTGCGAAGAAACAAGTCCATTTCTATATTTTTCTTATTTTTTTTTAACAAACGAAAAGAAATAGGGCACGACAGATCAAAAAAGAAGTGTGCTTGGATCGTGCACAAGGAATCGCGAAAATGTCGAGATGCTGTGTAAAATTCCTCGAAGCCGGATAAAACTAACGAGAAACGAATTAGTGTCTCGTGTTAGCGCGCTCTTTCTGTGTACAGTTTCACCGTAACGAAATATCATATCAGTGTAACCTAGACTTATTTAACATGTGCGAACTCGTATGCGTATTAAAATCGTGCGTCACGTTTAAAAGATAGCTCTTGTATGTTAAATAAAACGAGACTAAATAAAATTGTTGATATGTGATATATTGTATATAACATGTGTGCAAGCTAGCAAGCAATTTACTTGTTCACCATAGGCTTTTCTCTTTTACGCGATCTTTCTTTTTTCGTTTTGGAACAATTTTTCGCAAAGAGAAGAAACGAAAAGAAAGTTGTAGCTAATACTATATGGAAAATTTTAAAATTGTCGGACACGTACGCGAATTATTCGCACTACGTCGTGGACAAATGCCGCCGTCAGAATACGCGATCACCGAAATTAAATAATTTTAAAGATATGCTTTTATTCTTTGCCGCGCTGGAAAACATGAACACGGCGCCTGCGGGACGGCAACCTGAAACACAACCCACGGAAAACCAGAGGCGACAAAAGACATAAAAAGTCTAGTCAATAGTTTTAGATACACATCAATGGTTTCTAATTGTTAGTGCGTAAGCTTAATTTGGGGTAATTCTGCAATAAATTATTATGTATATCTGTTATATGTTTTATTCTAAAATTATTTTATAACATCCCATCATACAATCTGTCGGTAAAAAATCAGTAAACCTCCCACTACGTAGAAATGCACGTGGCGCCATCTCCCGTTTTCGGCTATTAACACAGCTCTCTGCACCTCAAAAACCAACTTTCTGGATTACATCGTTAACTTATATGGTTGCGATTTTCTCGGCTTCTACTAGGTATTATTGGTCCGGACTGGTCTCAAATTAAAGATACGAGCCGTAGCTATATTCTCCAACAGAGAATGCCATATCATCGATATGGCATTTTTCGTTTGAAAGTTATTAACAATTGGAAAATCGGCATAAATGCACTCCGGATCATCGCAATTATCTAGGCTTCTGGTAGTTGTTGTTTAATCTATGAGGTATCAAATGAAAGAGAAGAGAATAAGCTACACGGTAAAATTATCCTGATTGAGTACCAATATCAAGTTGGGCGTAATAATAATTTTAATTGTTTAATTGTATATAACAAATGAACCGCTCATGGAATATTCATCAAAACTGTTGGTAATTGTAGCTTTGTTTTCTAGCTTTCATTTTTGTCCTTTGATCATTGGTTTGCTCATTGATCAAAAGTTGGTCAGAAATAGTAGAAGTCCAGTAGGCACGACCCTACAGTCGTAGGTTCAGCTAAAAATTGGTCAGAAGCCGCAAAAGTTCAGTACGTATGACCTTAGTGCAGTAGTACGCACGACCGCGGTCGGAGACCTTCGAAGAGTTCGGAAATTGCGAATACCACCGATCGCGACCGAGCGCGACCGAGCGCTACCGACGCACCGGTGCGTTGCGGAGTGGGGATGCGCGGCGCACGCGGTGTCACTATCAGTTCAAGCGTCGTACCGTACGCATCGTTTATGTTTATGCTATCGAAGGTTAGCGACATACATCACCTTGCAATACAATAGCATCTCGGGGTTTACTTTACCACTGCATACGCTTGTCTATTAACTTCTATTAATTAATACACGTTTATTTAACAATCGTTTGACTATCGTGGATATACATTAAACTCTTTCTCGAGTCACTTTTGCTGGACGATTGACCGGTCATCCGGTAACATCGGTTTTTTGATACGCGATATCTAGTAGTTTATTCAAATATCGGGTTAATTCATTTATTAGTTTAAACGGTTCTTCGAATCTTTATTATATTTTATTACACGATTATTCGGATTCGATGCGGTGTTAAGGTTGCCTTTGTTTTCTTTGCAATGTCACTTAGATACCCAGTCACATACATATATCCTTTCGCAACATTGAATTCGATTCTGATTTTAGCACAGGTTTATCACGTTGCTTTTCTTATTGTTGCAGGTACAATGGATGATTGGTTGGTAAAGAATAATAGATTGAAGCTGCAGGAATGGAATGTTGAAATACCGATGACCTACGATGAAGGATTGGTAACATTTGATAACATTTAACTTATTATCCCAACGGTTTATGTATATATCTTGGAATCCGGCAATTGGATTTTGATTGACAGTTATTGAAAACTTTCATTGTTGTAAATAGATTTCAATTCTTACTTCTCTCTATTCGTATATCCATGTTCATTAAATAATGAAAACATTTAAAATAGAGCTTAGAATATATCATTCGCGATTGAAACTAGAGTCAGTAAATTTCATTAATTCTAAACGAAAAATTGAAATATGTTCAAGGTTTCGCTGCATATCGGTCGCGATTTCTGTTATAGCTTCGCTAGTGTTCTTGTTGACACTTTTTGTGACATTGTCTTGTTGTTACTTGGCACAAGTACGGTCAAATTGAATTTTCGATGCAGGATTGCCCCCGTATTTACGTACTCGTTGCCATGCCCTTCAAGCATGATAAATAACTTCGAGTCTTAATTTCTGCAAGCAGCTACGAGAATTTATAAATGCGCGATATTGTTTACTTACTAGGATCATGATCACTTTTAAAACTCTGACATAGAACAGTCACAATTCGCTTTTGATAAATCATTTATATTAATCTATCATAATATATCTTGAATGGACAATGAATAATACAGTAGTACTTTATTAAAGAACAAAGCAGTAATTCCTCGACAGACATACAGAAATAGGAAAGAGACAAATAAAATCACACGTGTATTGCTTTAATTTCTACATCCTCCCCTCATTTACTAACTTGTCCAGATTTTCTTGCAGCGTAATTTGATGACCGCGCGCAATGCGGTTGGTAGAGTCAGTGCTTGTTCCGTTAAAGTCCTTTTCATTATTTTTTGAACGCAACCGTTCTTAATAATTATAATTAAATATAAATAGTAGTAAAGATACGCGAAAGTAGAGTCAGTGTTTGCTTCGAAATATTGCTCTCGCGAAAAATAGAGTCACTTTGTTCGTCGATCACAATTATAAAACGCGCGCGATAGTAGTCTTTTATCTTGCTTGTTTTATCGCAATAAGTATTCCGGTATTAGAGTCAACACCTGTGCTGTTCGGCGAGTTCGGGCTTTCATCCATCAACTTGAAGAGTAAGTTCTTTTGTATTTCTTTAATCGTATATCGCAATGACCTTTGATTATTATCATGTTCGAAAAGTACTGGAAATGCATAGATTTCAATGTTGTCTGTTCTTTTGAATGTTTCAGAAGCTGCCATGGGCTCAATTGTGTCACTTTAACAATATTGTTGGCCGCGCGCAATGCGGTTGGTAGAGTCAGTGCTTGTTCCGTCAAAGTTCTTTTTATTAGTTTTTGAGCGCAACCGCTCTTAAGAATAATTAAACATAAATAACAGTAAAGATACGCGAAATTAGAGTCAGTGTTTGGTCCGAAACAATACTCTCGCGAGATTAGAATCACTTTGTTTGCCAATCATAAGTGTTCCATGAGAGGCGGTGTCCTGTTCGGCGAGTTCGGGCTTTCATCCATCAACTCGAAGAGTAAGTATCTCCTTATTTCTTTAGTCTTGTATTGAAATAATCATTGAAAATTAACCCATTCCAAATGTACTGAAAATACGTAGATTTTAATGTTGTTTGCTCTTTTTGAATGTTTCAGCAGCTTCCATGACTTCGATGGCGACGAGCTTGACCGCACCCCTGGCGAGTCTGCAACCGGTGAGTCGCATGCTTTAAAGTTCCTCTGGTCACTCAATCATGTCGCAGGACGAAAGGTCCGAACCGACACGAGTGACTGGTTGTAATTACGTAGATTTTTCTGGCAAGCACTGTGACCATGGGTATATGGAAATATACTCATGAGTAGTAACTTCTTTACTGTTTTATATTATATGAGGATAGGTCTTCTTGTACAACGCGTTTTTAAATAGTTTGTTAATTTTAAAAGAGATGATATTTAGTATAAGGTATATCACTATATAGCTTTTTCTAATAGAGTATTTAATTGAATACCTATGAAACGATATTTAAATAGTTAATAATTATTAAATGAACATAAAGTAACGTCCAGTATTATACATACGTGCATTAGTTTGTAGTGGAGAAGTCGAATACCCTTCGACTTCGTTTTCTTGTCAATTGCAATTACTGCACAGTTATAATAAATTGTTAGTAATTGTTAGTATTTCCTCTTTTTTCTACATTGATTATATATAAAGTAAAGGTACTTACTTACCTTATCAATTTGTTGGAACTATCGAATAATTTTGTTATTCGATATCCATATTAGTCTTTAACGTTTAAAGATTTCGATAATTTCACTGTTTCCGTACCAGATATTAATTAAACCTGAATGTACAAGAAGACAATACGCGAACGGGTAGTTTTCGAAATCAAGGCAATCAACTTTTAAAGCAATCTTGCGGTTTAGAAGCAATGCTTTGATAACGGGAACGCCCGAGGATGTTTCAATTTAATTCAAAGTATATTAAAGTAGAGTCATTGAATAATTTCTCAATTAAAGTAGAGGCTTTGAATAATTTTTCTAATAAAGCAGAGTCATTGCATAATTTTTCTAATAAAGTGGAGTCATTTAATTTTCTCTTCAATAAAGTAAAGTCATATGTTGATCTGGTACATATACATACATATATATTTAGCCCGTTAGAAAATCAGTATGTCTTTATCATCTTTTTAGACGAGGATTTGCAGGTTTAACCCTTTCCGTGTTCACTGCCCGGATCCCACTCACGTGCCCCGGTGCAACTTGGGTGGGAAAACGGTGGTAGAGCTCGACGATATTTCTTTAGTTTATAAGGCATAAAATGATTTATTGTTTGCGACTGACAGTGCGTTGGTGTATCGTGCACGACGTAATATCCGCATTGTGTGTGTGGTTAGGCTGCGGATTTGCGTCGTTCCGTACTTAAACGTAGTTACTCTGACCAAGATAAAATGTCCATTAATTTAAAACGGAGACTTCATTTTTTACTATTAACTGCATTAATAATCACTACTATACTGAGGCACAAAGTTTTCCCATTTAAGATGACAAAGGCCAAATGCCAAGGAGAATCGAATATACTTATCAATTGCTATCAAGTAGCTCTTGTATCGGTGCTATTTAATTATCTTATTAAAAATCAACCGCGGCGTGGTCTTTCTCCACGCGAACGCAAAGATCCCAACCACTGTCAGTCGGTTTCAGAAAAATGGTACGTACATTAGAGTGTGCAAGTTTTTTGACAGCACTTGGGTGTCGGGGGTGTCCCGGGACGCCTCCCTAGTGTAGGCTTTTGCGCCCAAGTGTTTGACTGAGAACCGTGGAGTGTCGTGTGTTGGTGTGCCTGTTTGCCATTTTTTAAATATAGGTCCAGGTAGGATAGGTAGCATACTTTCTGGTGTGATTGATAGATATAAGTAGGTAGGGCCGGGCAGGTTGACACAGTCTCTGATCGGGTAGGCACTATTTCGCGTGTTCAACCTGTTTCAGGAAATCTGATTTGAAAAGTGGACGGTGAAGCTATGGCGCGAACGAAAATGCATTCGCCTCTGGCTTTGCCTATCGATTTTTCGAATCCTTCGCGGTCGTGGTCGCGATTCAGGCTTCGAAACGAAACGTGTTACATTATGCTCGAGGCTGCACGTGTGAACGAAGAACGATTACAATTTTAATCGTAATCTTTGCGATTTTCCGTAATCACAATTTTACGATTTTATTTGGTCGTGATTCGGCCACGTGTGTTCCATTTAGCTCCGCGATTTAAACTCTTTGTTTCATTTTTATAAGTCTTTCCTTGCTTTCCGATTAGAGCCTCGAGCCTAGCTTAAGTTTCAGCTGGCCCTTGGGTCCAACGAAAGGAAGAGGCTATATGCCGAAGAGGCCCGACAAACTGTCACTCAAGAGGGCAACTACTAATGGCTCCCCATTCTTTTTAAGAATGGGGAATCATTCTTTGTTACTACTTTGTCACTGTGCTTGCATTTTCATTTGTAGAATTTTTATTTGTACTTGGCCGACGCCCATTCCGGCCCAACGATACAACAGCCCTCCCAAAAATATCGGGTTGCTTTAGAGTTGCGTTAAATGCCAGGCGGTTTTTCAAGTAATGTCGCGAAAAAGGAAGCTAACAAATTCTTGGAGTTGCGGAGTGACTCGCGGTTTTTAATTAGAGTTGCGAGCAAATGAAAATCGTGATTGATTTAGCGTTGCGCAATGATATCGCGATTGTTCTTGCAAGTTTGCTCTTCTTATTGTTAGTTAAATAGTAGTATTTTATAATATATTTTACAGATGAGAAAGTTTCTAGTGTTGCGGAAATTATTTTCGCGTCTTGAACCTTCAGCTAACTTTTCAGAGGATCTTCAATCTGCTTAATTTTGGATAGTACAAATAATTTACAGTTTGCTTTCTATCAGTTTTAATAAATAGTGTTGCGAAATGATTACTTCGCGAGTTCCAGTTAGCGTTGCGTTGATAAAAGATCGCGTTTTTAGGTAGAGTTGCGAGTACTAGTCCCCATCTGCTTCCAATTGGAAGCCTGTTCCTGAACCAGGAACTATTTCTTTTCAGCGTTTTATATTTGCCTTTCTTTATATTCTTTTTTCTTAACCATTATACCACCTGGAGTGTCTGTTGATGGAAGTACTGCTAAAAAATTGCATACATATTAGTAAATTACTGTGTGAACGAAAAGAAAAGAAATGAAAAAAAAATAAAGGAAAGAAAAAGAAACGAAAAAGATATAATTTGCCGAATCTTTGATAAATTCATAATAATTCTAGATAGTAGATTTCAATTAGAGTTAACACTAGTGACTGTTCATTATTGAAGTTTAACTCTTAAAAATTTTCTCTTAATTGTCGCAATTCTATCTTAAAATTTTTTAGTTTTTTAGTAGAGCTTTTAGTAGAGCCAATTTGTCTAACTTTTTGAGCTTGCTTTGTAGAAATTAAAATTCACTTGCGATATCCGTAAATGTTTAAACAAAAGTCCTTGCACGAAAAATCTTCTTGGCTGTAGTTGGACCTCGACATGGTGATAGCGGAAGTTTGATATTTTGCTACCGAATAATCGTTTGTCGCTTCTTTGTTGAAGCAAAATAGGATCAATTGTAGTGAAATGTGACTACTTCAATTTGGAGTTTTTAATGAAATTCGTACTACCATACAGTTTGATTTAAAACGTAGAAAAGAATATAACACCTTGGCCGAAATCCAATTACTTAATGTTATTACAAATTAGCTGCATTTTTCATATCAATTGTGATTCATTATCCTCAGTATAATTAAATTATTACGAATTAGAAGCAGCTTCATTTCAATATAAAATAGAGGGGCTTGGGGCAGTCACTAATCCAATGCTTGAGATTCTTATAGATTCACATATGAATGCAAACATGGTACATTAAACATATAAGTACATAATATAAGTACATACGTCAGAGGCTCAAAAGTGGAATATATACAATACGGATCCAGAAATATTATCAAGAACACGATTGGAAGCTTTAAAATTAAAGAGCCAGCCTCGTCGATTCAATTTGTGAGTTTAAGAATTCATTCTTATAATACTTTACTAATTATTTCGAGTCTGTGCTTTTTTCAGAATCATTGAAAAGAGGAGGATTCATGAAAACACGTAGAATATGACCTCACCCCACCCCTGCCACAAAACCCTGACTTTTACACCAATTGAAATTATTAGACTTTTAATTAGGCAGGATTTATGAAACTAAATATTGATTCGGTCTGTTCTAGGATACCATGGGTCACGAAAATAATTCCTCTTCAATTAGTCCATATTAAATATATGCATACTCATACCTATATGGGTATGGTAAAGTATCTATTACATTCATGTGTGCTAGGATACTATTGAAATTGTTGTTTTAATTTTAATTTTAGATATTATATTAAGTAGGGTGATTCTAGTTTTAAGTTAGATCTTTTAGTCAGGCAGGTCGCATTTGAACCTAATCTAATATTTAAGAAGGGAGGCTTTATTTTTAATGTGTGTCTTAGTTTTTAAGACAGCAGTGTACACTGCTGTAATAATATTTCGTTGTCTACTTTTTAAGATCGTAGAATATATTTTTAAGAAAGTTTTGTTTCAGGCAATTGAATTACTTTGCAGATTTTCTTTCAGGTTTCCTTCAAATATTCAAATTAGCTTTCGGCCGTGATTTTACCAAGTACTCCTCTTGTTGTCTTACTTGTACTACGACCAATTAATGATCGTTCTACAAGTGGACAATAATAGGAGATTTTTCTTTTTCAAAATCTATGTTAGAATTAGTTTTCGCGTAATTGGAGGGTGGAAGGGCCGTGGCTAGGGTGGGTCTCCACGCGCAGTAACCTCCACGTGGTGAGACCTGGGCAATCAGTTATTTATCGTATAATTATTAAACGTTTAACAGGCGTTTGATAATTATGTGGAAAATAATTCGAGCGAATTGACTGCGCATTGCACTTTCCCCCACATTCCCTTTTTCGCTTCATTCCCTTTTTTAGTCTCTGCCGGGATCAATCACACTCGTTACTTTTCTTCTAATTCATTTCACTACTATTAGCTTCATTTCCTTTTTCGTTCTCGGCCCGGAGGACCGGTGGTTGGGGACTCAGTGTCAGCGAGTGACGATGTGTGGGGGCGTGATTGTGGTTCTGGAGGAAGGATCCGAGGCACGCTGTTAGACTACGTCTCTAACGGTTGTTGGCTTTCGCCCTAAATCTGGGATCATGGTCGCGGTTCTTGCATTTCCGGGCTGCAGTGTCATCGTGAGCGGTGTGTGGGGCTGTGATTGCGTTCCGGACAGGTGACCCGCCTAGTAGGAAATTCCTGCGAGTTAGACCACGCCAAGCACACCTTGGGGTGGCAGAAGGTATATGGGACATAATCTGGAATCGTGGTTCGGTCTTGCTTCCGTTCCACAATGATTGCTGTGGCTCGGTATCGAAACTGGCGTAGATTCTAAGTCCTCTTACTGTCCGGACTCTGGGCCGAGGGCTCGCGGGCTGCTCGGTAGCAGTCACCCTCGTTACTTGCCTCCCATTTGATCCCATTTATGAGTTTACAATTTTTATAATACTTTACTAATTACTGCCCGTTTGTCTTTGTTTCAGAATCGTTGAAAAGAATCAGCTAAAGAAGAGGATTGCTTACAATATGTTTAATTTGACCACACTCTCACCCTGCCCCTGCCGCTGCCCTTTTATCCACTCATGTTTTACACTAATCGAAATTATTAGACTTTTACTTAGGCAGGGTTTATGAAACTAAAAATTGATTCGGTCTGTTCTAGGCTACCTGGGGCCACGAAATTAATTCCCCTTCAATTAGTCCATATTAAGTATATGCATACTCATACCTATATTGGTATGGTAGAGTATCTATTACATTCCTGTGTATTAGGATATTATTGAAATTGTTGTTTTAATTTTACTCTTAGATATTATATTAGGTAGGGTTATTCTAGTTTTAAGTTAGATCTTTTAGTCAGGCAGGTCGCATTTGAACCTAATCTAATATTTAAGAAGGGAGGCTTTATTTTTAATGTGTGTCTTAGTTTTTAAGACAGCAGTGTACACTGCTGTAGTAATATTTCGTTGTCTACTTTTTAAGATCGTAGAATATATTTTTAAGAAAGTTTTGTTTCAGGCAATTGAATTACCTTGCAGATTTTCTTTCAGGTTTCCTTCAAATATTCAAATTATCTTTCGGCCGTGATTTTACCAAGTACTCCTCTTGTTGTCTTACTTGTACTACGACCAATTAATGATCGTTCTACAAGTGGACAATAATAGGAGATTTTTCTTTTTCAAAATCTATGTTAGAGTTAGTTTTCGCGTAATTGGAGGGTGGAAGGGCCGTGGCTAGGGTGGGTCTCCACGCGCAGTAACCTCCACGTGGTGAGACCCGGGCAATCAATTATTTATCGTATAATTATTAAACGTTTAACACACGTTTGATAATTATGTGGAAAATAATTCGAGCGAATTGACTGCGCATTGCACTTTCCCCCACATTCCCTTTTTCGCTTCATTCCCTTTTTTGCTTTATTCCCTTTTTACTCATTGCCGGGATCAATCACATTCGTTATTTTTCTTCTAATTCATTTCACTACTATTAGCTTCATTTCCTTTTTCGTTCTCGGCCCGGAGGACCGGTGGTTGGGGACTCAGTGTCAGCGAGTGACGATGTGTGGGGGCGTGATTGTGGTTCTGGAGGAAGGATCCAAGGCACGCTGTTAGACTACGTCTCTAACGGTTGTTGGCTTTCGCCCTAAATCTGGGATCATGGTCGCGGTTCTTGCATTTCCGGGCTGCAGTGTCATCGTGAGCGGTGTGTGGGGCTGTGATTGCGTTCCGGACAGGTGACCCGCCTAGTAGGAAATTCCTGCGAGTTAGACCACGCCAAGCACACCTTGGGGTGGCAGAAGGTATATGGGACATAATCTGGAATCGTGGTTCGGTCTTGCTTCCGTTCCACAATGATTGCTGTGGCTCGGTATCGAAACTGGCGTAGATTCTAAGTCCTCTTACTGTCCGGACTCTGGGCCGAGGGCTCGCGGGCTGCTCGGTAGCAGTCACCCTCGTTACTTGCCTCCCACTTGATCCCATTTATGAGTTTACAATTTTTATAATACTTTACTAATTACTGCCTGTTTGTCTTTGTTTCAGAAGCATTCAAAGGAATCAGCTAAAGAAGAGGATTGCTTATACTATGTATAATGTGGCCACTCTCTCAGCCTGCCCCCGCCCCTGCCCCTGCCCCTGCCCCTGCCCCTGACCCTGCCCTTGCCCTTGACCAGTTTCCAGTTTTCTGTTCTAGGAAGGCATGGTCCACGAAATTAATATGGTCTAATTGAAGGGGAATTAAGTATATGCATACTTATACCTAGATGAGTGTGATAATGTATCTGTTAGATTCCTATGTAGGCAGAATATTATTGAAATTGTTGTTTTAATTTTACTCTTAGATATTATATTAGGTAGGGTTATTCTAGTTTTAAGTTAGATCTTTTAGTCAGGCAGGTCGCATTTGAACCTAATCTAATATTTAAGAAGGGAGGCTTTATTTTTAATGTGTGTCTTAGTTTTTAAGACAGCAGTGTACACTGCTGTAGTAATATTTCGTTGTCTACTTTTTAAGATCGTAGAATATATTTTTAAGAAAGTTTTGTTTCAGGCAATTGAATTACCTTGCAGATTTTCTTTCAGGTTTCCTTCAAATATTCAAATTAGCTTTCGGCCGTGATTTTACCAAGTACTCCTCTTGTTGTCTTACTTGTACTACGACCAATTAATGATCGTTCTACAAGTGGACAATAATAGGAGATTTTTCTTTTTCAAAATCTATGTTAGAATTAGTTTTCGCGTAATTGGAGGGTGGAAGGGCCGTGGCTAGGGTGGGTCTCCACGCGCAGTAACCTCCACGTGGTGAGACCTGGGCAATCAGTTATTTATCGTATAATTATTAAACGTTTAACACACGTTTGATAATTATGTGGAAAATAATTCGAGCGAATTGACTGCGCATTGCACTTTCCCCCACATTCCCTTTTTCGCTTCATTCCCTTTTTTAGTCTCTGCCGGGATCAATCACACTCGTTACTTTTCTTCTAATTCATTTCACTACTATTAGCTTCATTTCCTTTTTCGTTCTCGGCCCGGAGGACCGGTGGTTGGGGACTCAGTGTCAGCGAGTGACGATGTGTGGGGGCGTGATTGTGGTTCTGGAGGAAGGATCCGAGGCACGCTGTTAGACTACGTCTCTAACGGTTGTTGGCTTTCGCCCTAAATCTGGGATCATGGTCGCGGTTCTTGCATTTCCGGGCTGCAGTGTCATCGTGAGCGGTGTGTGGGGCTGTGATTGCGTTCCGGACAGGTGACCCGCCTAGTAGGAAATTCCTGCGAGTTAGACCACGCCAAGCACACCTTGGGGTGGCAGAAGGTATATGGGACATAATCTGGAATCGTGGTTCGGTCTTGCTTCCGTTCCACAATGATTGCTGTGGCTCGGTATCGAAACTGGCGTAGATTCTAAGTCCTCTTACTGTCCGGACTCTGGGCCGAGGGCTCGCGGGCTGCTCGGTAGCAGTCACCCTCGTTACTTGCCTCCCACTTGATCCCATTTATGAGTTTACAATTTTTATAATACTTTACTAATTACTGCCTGTTTGTCTTTGTTTCAGAAGCATTCAAAGGAATCAGCTAAAGAAGAGGATTGCTTATACTATGTATAATGTGGCCACTCTCTCAGCCTGCCCCCGCCCCTGCCCCTGCCCCTGCCCCTGACCCTGCCATGGCCCTTGACCAGTTTCCAGTTTTCTGTTCTAGGAAGGCATGTTCCACGAAATTAATATGGTCTAATTGAAGGGGAATTAAGTATATGCATACTTATACCTAGATGAGTGTGATAATGTATCTGTTAGATTCCTATGTAGGCAGAATATTATTGAAATTGTTGTTTTAATTTTACTCTTAGATATTATATTAGGTAGGGTTATTCTAGTTTTAAGTTAGATCTTTTAGTCAGGCAGGTCGCATTTGAACCTAATCTAATATTTAAGAAGGGAGGCTTTATTTTTAATGTGTGTCTTAGTTTTTAAGACAGCAGTGTACACTGCTGTAGTAATATTTCGTTGTCTACTTTTTAAGATCGTAGAATATATTTTTAAGAAAGTTTTGTTTCAGGCAATTGAATTACCTTGCAGATTTTCTTTCAGGTTTCCTTCAAATATTCAAATTAGCTTTCGGCCGTGATTTTACCAAGTACTCCTCTTGTTGTCTTACTTGTACTACGACCAATTAATGATCGTTCTACAAGTGGACAATAATAGGAGATTTTTCTTTTTCAAAATCTATGTTAGAGTTAGTTTTCGCGTAATTGGAGGGTGGAAGGGCCGTGGCTAGGGTGGGTCTCCACGCGCAGTAACCTCCACGTGGTGAGACCTGGGCAATCAGTTATTTATCGTATAATTATTAAACGTTTAACAGGCGTTTGATAATTATGTGGAAAATAATTCGAGCGAATTGACTGCGCATTGCACTTTCCCCCACATTCCCTTTTTCGCTTCATTCCCTTTTTTAGTCTCTGCCGGGATCAATCACACTCGTTACTTTTCTTCTAATTCATTTCACTACTATTAGCTTCATTTCCTTTTTCGTTCTCGGCCCGGAGGACCGGTGGTTGGGGACTCAGTGTCAGCGAGTGACGATGTGTGGGGGCGTGATTGTGGTTCTGGAGGAAGGATCCGAGGCACGCTGTTAGACTACGTCTCTAACGGTTGTTGGCTTTCGCCCTAAATCTGGGATCATGGTCGCGGTTCTTGCATTTCCGGGCTGCAGTGTCATCGTGAGCGGTGTGTGGGGCTGTGATTGCGTTCCGGACAGGTGACCCGCCTAGTAGGAAATTCCTGCGAGTTAGACCACGCCAAGCACACCTTGGGGTGGCAGAAGGTATATGGGACATAATCTGGAATCGTGGTTCGGTCTTGCTTCCGTTCCACAATGATTGCTGTGGCTCGGTATCGAAACTGGCGTAGATTCTAAGTCCTCTTACTGTCCGGACTCTGGGCCGAGGGCTCGCGGGCTGCTCGGTAGCAGTCACCCTCGTTACTTGCCTCCCATTTGATCCCATTTATGAGTTTACAATTTTTATAATACTTTACTAATTACTGCCCGTTTGTCTTTGTTTCAGAATCGTTGAAAAGAATCAGCTAAAGAAGAGGATTGCTTACAATATGTTTAATTTGACCACACTCTCACCCTGCCCCTGCCGCTGCCCTTTTATCCACTCATGTTTTACACTAATCGAAATTATTAGACTTTTACTTAGGCAGGGTTTATGAAACTAAAAATTGATTCGGTCTGTTCTAGGCTACCTGGGGCCACGAAATTAATTCCCCTTCAATTAGTCCATATTAAGTATATGCATACTCATACCTATATTGGTATGGTAGAGTATCTATTACATTCCTGTGTATTAGGATATTATTGAAATTGTTGTTTTAATTTTACTCTTAGATATTATATTAGGTAGGGTTATTCTAGTTTTAAGTTAGATCTTTTAGTCAGGCAGGTCGCATTTGAACCTAATCTAATATTTAAGAAGGGAGGCTTTATTTTTAATGTGTGTCTTAGTTTTTAAGACAGCAGTGTACACTGCTGTAGTAATATTTCGTTGTCTACTTTTTAAGATCGTAGAATATATTTTTAAGAAAGTTTTGTTTCAGGCAATTGAATTACCTTGCAGATTTTCTTTCAGGTTTCCTTCAAATATTCAAATTATCTTTCGGCCGTGATTTTACCAAGTACTCCTCTTGTTGTCTTACTTGTACTACGACCAATTAATGATCGTTCTACAAGTGGACAATAATAGGAGATTTTTCTTTTTCAAAATCTATGTTAGAGTTAGTTTTCGCGTAATTGGAGGGTGGAAGGGCCGTGGCTAGGGTGGGTCTCCACGCGCAGTAACCTCCACGTGGTGAGACCCGGGCAATCAATTATTTATCGTATAATTATTAAACGTTTAACACACGTTTGATAATTATGTGGAAAATAATTCGAGCGAATTGACTGCGCATTGCACTTTCCCCCACATTCCCTTTTTCGCTTCATTCCCTTTTTTGCTTTATTCCCTTTTTACTCATTGCCGGGATCAATCACATTCGTTATTTTTCTTCTAATTCATTTCACTACTATTAGCTTCATTTCCTTTTTCGTTCTCGGCCCGGAGGACCGGTGGTTGGGGACTCAGTGTCAGCGAGTGACGATGTGTGGGGGCGTGATTGTGGTTCTGGAGGAAGGATCCGAGGCACGCTGTTAGACTACGTCTCTAACGGTTGTTGGCTTTCGCCCTAAATCTGGGATCATGGTCGCGGTTCTTGCATTTCCGGGCTGCAGTGTCATCGTGAGCGGTGTGTGGGGCTGTGATTGCGTTCCGGACAGGTGACCCGCCTAGTAGGAAATTCCTGCGAGTTAGACCACGCCAAGCACACCTTGGGGTGGCAGAAGGTATATGGGACATAATCTGGAATCGTGGTTCGGTCTTGCTTCCGTTCCACAATGATTGCTGTGGCTCGGTATCGAAACTGGCGTAGATTCTAAGTCCTCTTACTGTCCGGACTCTGGGCCGAGGGCTCGCGGGCTGCTCGGTAGCAGTCACCCTCGTTACTTGCCTCCCACTTGATCCCATTTATGAGTTTACAATTTTTATAATACTTTACTAATTACTGCCTGTTTGTCTTTGTTTCAGAAGCATTCAAAGGAATCAGCTAAAGAAGAGGATTGCTTATACTATGTATAATGTGGCCACTCTCTCAGCCTGCCCCCGCCCCTGCCCCTGCCCCTGCCCCTGCCCCTGACCCTGCCCTTGCCCTTGACCAGTTTCCAGTTTTCTGTTCTAGGAAGGCATGGTCCACGAAATTAATATGGTCTAATTGAAGGGGAATTAAGTATATGCATACTTATACCTAGATGAGTGTGATAATGTATCTGTTAGATTCCTATGTAGGCAGAATATTATTGAAATTGTTGTTTTAATTTTACTCTTAGATATTATATTAGGTAGGGTTATTCTAGTTTTAAGTTAGATCTTTTAGTCAGGCAGGTCGCATTTGAACCTAATCTAATATTTAAGAAGGGAGGCTTTATTTTTAATGTGTGTCTTAGTTTTTAAGACAGCAGTGTACACTGCTGTAGTAATATTTCGTTGTCTACTTTTTAAGATCGTAGAATATATTTTTAAGAAAGTTTTGTTTCAGGCAATTGAATTACCATGCAGATTTTCTTTCAGGTTTCCTTCAAATATTCAAATTAGCTTTCGGCCGTGATTTTACCAAGTACTCCTCTTGTTGTCTTACTTGTACTACGACCAATTAATGATCGTTCTACAAGTGGACAATAATAGGAGATTTTTCTTTTTCAAAATCTATGTTAGAGTTAGTTTTCGCGTAATTGGAGGGTGGAAGGGCCGTGGCTAGGGTGGGTCTCCACGCGCAGTAACCTCCACGTGGTGAGACCTGGGCAATCAGTTATTTATCGTATAATTATTAAACGTTTAACAGGCGTTTGATAATTATGTGGAAAATAATTCGAGCGAATTGACTGCGCATTGCACTTTCCCCCACATTCCCTTTTTCGCTTCATTCCCTTTTTTAGTCTCTGCCGGGATCCATCACACTCGTTACTTTTCTTCTAATTCATTTCACTACTGTTAGCTTCATTTCCTTTTTCGTTCTCGGCCCGGAGGACCGGTGGTTGGGGACTCAGTGTCAGCGAGTGACGATGTGTGGGGGCGTGATTGTGGTTCTGGAGGAAGGATCCGAGGCACGCTGTTAGACTACGTCTCTAACGGTTGTTGGCTTTCGCCCTAAATCTGGGATCATGGTCGCGGTTCTTGCATTTCCGGGCTGCAGTGTCATCGTGAGCGGTGTGTGGGGCTGTGATTGCGTTCCGGACAGGTGACCCGCCTAGTAGGAAATTCCTGCGAGTTAGACCACGCCAAGCACACCTTGGGGTGGCAGAAGGTATATGGGACATAATCTGGAATCGTGGTTCGGTCTTGCTTCCGTTCCACAATGATTGCTGTGGCTCGGTATCGAAACTGGCGTAGATTCTAAGTCCTCTTACTGTCCGGACTCTGGGCCGAGGGCTCGCGGGCTGCTCGGTAGCAGTCACCCTCGTTACTTGCCTCCCACTTGATCCCATTTATGAGTTTACAATTTTTATAATACTTTACTAATTACTGCCTGTTTGTCTTTGTTTCAGAAGCATTCAAAGGAATCAGCTAAAGAAGAGGATTGCTTATACTATGTATAATGTGGCCACTCTCTCAGCCTGCCCCCGCCCCTGCCCCTGCCCCTGCCCCTGCCCCTGACCCTGCCCTTGCCCTTGACCAGTTTCCAGTTTTCTGTTCTAGGAAGGCATGTTCCACGAAATTAATATGGTCTAATTGAAGGGGAATTAAGTATATGCATACTTATACCTAGATGAGTGTGATAATGTATCTGTTAGATTCCTATGTAGGCAGAATATTATTGAAATTGTTGTTTTAATTTTACTCTTAGATATTATATTAGGTAGGGTTATTCTAGTTTTAAGTTAGATCTTTTAGTCAGGCAGGTCGCATTTGAACCTAATCTAATATTTAAGAAGGGAGGCTTTATTTTTAATGTGTGTCTTAGTTTTTAAGACAGCAGTGTACACTGCTGTAGTAATATTTCGTTGTCTACTTTTTAAGATCGTAGAATATATTTTTAAGAAAGTTTTGTTTCAGGCAATTGAATTACCTTGCAGATTTTCTTTCAGGTTTCCTTCAAATATTCAAATTAGCTTTCGGCCGTGATTTTACCAAGTACTCCTCTTGTTGTCTTACTTGTACTACGACCAATTAATGATCGTTCTACAAGTGGACAATAATAGGAGATTTTTCTTTTTCAAAATCTATGTTAGAGTTAGTTTTCGCGTAATTGGAGGGTGGAAGGGCCGTGGCTAGGGTGGGTCTCCACGCGCAGTAACCTCCACGTGGTGAGACCCGGGCAATCAATTATTTATCGTATAATTATTAAACGTTTAACACACGTTTGATAATTATGTGGAAAATAATTCGAGCTAATTGACTGCGTATTGCACTTAGGATACCATGTACAATAATGGCCGCTTAATGTTCGTTTTTTTCCACAATTAAGCAATTACTTTTGAGTTCTCGTTTCTATCTTTGTATCTATCTGTAGCTGTAAATATTGCGTATTATTTATTACCCTGCTTCTTATGTAGATTCTTCTGTTTTCTGACGCTCTACAGATAATTCATATATTTTTTGTTTGGAGAATTACATATTCTTTTTCTCCACGAAGCCTTCTCTTTTATAAATCAAATACTCATCTGTGTATTTTATTTCATAAATTATTATCTGTAAACATGTTCTTGAAACTACGCGGCTCTCTGCCATACCTACAGTGCCAGCTATACTATCACCATCTATACGGAACTCCTTGAAACTACTCGCGCCTCTTACTTACCATAAGTGTAGATATGGTAGAGTCCCGAGTAGTTTTTTGCACATATGTATAGATGGCGACACTTAAGCCCACTTTGAGTGTAGGTAAGACAGGGATACGAGTGGTACGTCATTTCAAGCCTTTCTATATAGCTCGCGGTACGATAATCTTTTTGCTTATTTATGTCTTCATTTATAAAATTAAGTTGATAATGCTCGAAAATCGTTTCGTACTCTCGTTTACATAGCAATAAAGTGTTAGTAATTAGAGTGGTACAGTCTACATTAATATTGATATGTATAATAACATTCTAACTTTCACTGTTCATTTCAGTTTACAACAATCAAGTTCTTTAGCAAACGCAAAACATTTGTGAATATCTTTTTCTTTAAATAAATTTCCCAGCATGTAATAAATACATAATAATAGTAGTGTTATTCTTTATCTCTGTCTCGCAGCAGCGATAGGAGTGGTTAGTGTTCATATAACCTATCTTTGCAATACTCTTGCATTCTTATCTTCTGTTTTGCTCTTCCTTTTTATAACTTCTTTACCTTACGTATTACCCTATTGCTTATCTCTTTATTGCACATCTATTATATATCCTTCTGTTTCTAATTCCTATGATTTCGTCTTTCATTCCATGCATCAAATCCGCTATCGTAACCCCCTTAGTTGTTTCCCTGCATTCTTTTACCACATGTTCTAACATTATAAATTTCTGGATACACAGGTCATATCATTTATTCCTTTCTTCCTCCGAATATCTATTCAACGTTAGAGTTACCTGAGTTATGAACAAGTTTTCTGCCACTTGTACCACTTGTGGAATAGTATCTTCTTTTAAGGCTTTCCATCACTTTGTTTCCTTCTGTATCGTTATCGGCAGACAAATAGATAAAAGGTAGGCAATGCAAAATGTCTAGGTTTTTGTAGCCTCCAGGTCCCGGAGAGGAAGCTCACGTGCGATATAGCCCGTTCACAAACGATCGACAAGACAGTACGAATTTGTATACGGCGAAAGAGACTGGGTAAAAGGGCGCCTAACAACTTGTCACATGTTCGACAAAAGTATATGTTGGCAATGCATTATGCATTATCCCATTACATATCCCCTTATTTCATTTCGTTTATACATTCAGTTTTTAAGGCTCTCCATCAAATTCATTCATGTTGTTTTCGTTCCAAGTTGTTTTCAAATAATCCCCTCTTTTTCTTATTCAAGTTAGTTTTCAGCTGCGCTTTTTCCAAGTACTCCTCTTGTTGTCTTACTTGTACTACGACCAATTAATGATCGTACTACAAATTGACAATAATTGGAGATTTTTACCTCCATACCTCTTGTGTGGGCCCTCTTTATTTTGTTTTCTTTTAACTATCTCTTAATAACGTTTCTTTCACCTGTTACATACTTACTAATATATTTTTTGTGTGTGCAGGTTTCGGCATCCAAAGAGTAAGGAGCATTCACATTGATAAAAGCAAGAAAGAAGGGAGATTAACTCCTGCCACATACTTTAGTTATAGTAAATTGGTTTATAAAAATAGTTTGTAACTACTAGCGAATAAGATTAATTTAGAACAATTGTGTCATTAACTGTTATGTATATTTATTATATCTTTTATTTTATATTCAGTTTATTCGATAGATCTTCTATAAACTTTAATATTACTTATATTACTATTAAAAGTTCTACTGAATGTGCTAAATATTGAATGAAAGATATAACTAACAATTTGTGTATGCACAATTGCTGTAATTTAAAATAAGCTGTAGCATATAAGGTACATAAATCTTATTGTTAGTACATGTATTATCTGCAAGATATAATGTGAATTAACTTCAAAGCAGAGCTTATAAGTATTAGATTATTTATGTTTATAGTATTTTTTATGCTACGTAAATGTTAGTTTAGTATTAATATAGGTTTAAGTTGTACGATGTATTGTAAATAGATATAAAAGAATAGTTCATAAGTATTAGCTTGTCAATTTGAATTGCAACATTTCTGTACCTTGTATCTTCATTGATTAGTTTAAATAAATCTTCTATGAAAGGAATTCTACTGCCCTAATTTTTCATACCTGCTCTATACGTTATTAAAATTGGCGGCACGAAATTCTTGGAAATACCATCATCTTTAAATCCTTGCAAAAGTGGTTGGCAGATATCCGGAAATTTAGCGCCCAGAAATTCATGGAATACAACGTCGTTTCTTAGAACTGCCAAGTTCGAATACCTCCTCGCACATCATATTCTCCTGATACAAATCCACGATTTTCAACAAGATATTTTTGCCAAAAAGTCAGAAATTTTGCGCTAGGAAATTCCTGGAACGTGACGTCATTTCCAGAAACTGCTGCTATCAAATACCTCCTCGCATATCATATTCTCCTAATACAAATCCACGATTTCAGCGAGATATTTTTTTGCCAAATTTAAGTGCTGAATATTGTGGATTTGTATTAGGAGAATATGATGTGCAAGGAGGTATCCAGGCTCGGCAGTTCTTGGAAATTACGTCACGTTCCAGGAAATTTCTATTGCAAAATTTCTGACTTTTTGGCAAAAATATCTTGCTGAAAATCGTGGATTTGTATCAGGAGAATATGATGTGCGAGGAGATATTTGATGGCAGCAGTTCCTGGAAATGACGTCACGTTACAGGAATTTTCTAGCGCAAAATTTCTGACTTTTTGGCAAAAATATCTTGCTGAAAATCGTGGATTTGTATCAGGAGAATATGATGTGCGAGGAGGTATTTCATCGCATCAGTTCTTGGAAATGACGTCACGTTCCAGGAATTTCCTAGCGCAAAATTTCTGAGTTTCTGGCAAAAATATCTGGCGAAAATCGTGGATTTGTATTCGGAGAATATGATATGCAAGGAGGTATTTGATAGCAGCAGTTCTAAGAAATGACGTCATATTCCATAAATTTCTGACCGTTTAATTTTCTGGACTTATTTCCAAATTTAATAACGTGTAGGACCATTTTTACAAGTTTCTCGCTTTAGGACTTTGCATTTAATGTTCGTCCACGATACTTCTTGTGTAAGGAATTGGAATTAGGTTCTTTCTAGGATTGTTAATGGGTGAAAGTATAAAGAGCAGTGGAATTATTTTCATTGAAAATTTATTTAACCTAATCAATGCAGATACAAGTTACAAAAATGTTCAAATTTACAAGCTAATACTTATGAACTATTCTTTTATATCTATTTACAATCAATTCTAAATTAACATTTATATAGTATCAAGAACACTATAAACATAAATAATCTAATACCTATAAACTATTCTTTGAAGTTAAATTAATATATATATTTAAAAGCTTCTGCATATACAGTACGTAAACTTTAGTATAAGCGTTATCTGCAAGATATATATATATATATCTTTACGTACTGTATATGCAGAAGCTTTTAAATTTAAATTACAGCAATGTGTGACTTGTTCATATGTAAAGTATTTATTATATCTTTCATTTTATATTTAGCACATTCAGTAGAACTTGTATTAATAGTAATATTACATAAGATCTACCGAATAATCTGGATATAAAATAGAATATATACTAAATATATATTAATATATAAATTATGATTATGCACTAATAGGTATTGGCCACTTGCCATCTTTTGGCAAGTGACAGAATATTGTGTTCTCACTGTGCTCCAGGGACCACGTGGTGCAGAGAGGTGGAACAGAGTGGGAACGCAATATGCTCTCATTTTCCATCTCCTGGCGAATGGACAATACAAACTATTTTTATAAACACATTTACTATAACTAAAGTATGTGGCATTGTTTCTTCTTTCTTGCTTTTATGCATGATGAGATGCACCAGTCAATGCTACTTACTCTTTGGATGAGAAACCTGCACACACAAAAAATATATTAGTAAGCATGTCACAGGAGAGAGACAAATTGTTAAGTGATATTTAAAGGAAAACGAAACAAGGAAGTCCAAACCACAAGCACAAGAGAAAGAGGCGATTATTTAAAAAGGAGTATAACAAGTCTCATAAGAATGAATTTTATCCGAGCAAAAGTAAAGTAATTGACGGAGAGCTTTAAAAGAACAGAATATGAAATGGAACGGCACACAAAAATAATAGAAGGAAGATATAATGAAATGTTTAAATTTATTAGAACAGCAACACAACTAAAGTACTTAACTAAGAACGGAAGCCGGCACAATCAGCATTTAATAGTACAGGTGACATATGCAAAAACATTAACCTCTCAACCAGGCTTGCAGAACAAAAACTGTACTATGCGGCACGCAGTAGATATCTCATCTTAAAAATGACGTGGTATGTGATAGATTTCGAATCAGTCATCTACGCACAGTCCGGCGTGATATTTACGTAGTTACTCCTTCACTGCGTGTTTCTCAATATTTGAGAAAGATTTCTTCTATTAATGTCACTCTAAATTGTATATTTGAATGTTGAATTGAATGAAAGCATCGAATAGAAAAGTATTTGAACTCTTTTGATACTTTTACACATAAAACATGATATTCTGTACATCATCATGTGTATATTATGTGCATACACCTTTGAATGAGAGATTTAAACAGTTCCTATTACGATATTACACTTTACATATACAGATCAGCGGCAAAAGCGATAAAATGCATGGGTCCATACAAGATACAGATGCAGTCGTTGAAGGGTTAAAGGATGAAGAAATATTGGGAGAAGAAGAGGAATAAGCGACGTGACCTATGTAGACAAAAAGGTAGAATGTTAACATTGTAACTGTTGTTAACAGAATGTACGAAAATAGAGATAATACGATATAAGAATGACTTAAGAATATGAATTGAAGCAGGGAGGATAAGGAAAGGTGTATAATAGATATCGATAAATAGATGAGAATGGTGTAATATGTAAGGTAGAGAAGTTATAAAAAGGAAGAGCAAAACAGAAGATAAGAATGCAAGAGTATAACGTTATTAAGAGATAGTTAAAAGAAAACAAAATAAGGAGGGCCCACACAAGAGGTATGGAGGTAAAAATCTCCAATTATTGTCAATTTGTAGTACGATCATTAATTGGTCGTAGTACAAGTAAGACAACAAGAGGAGTACTTGGAAAAATCGCAGCTGAAAACTAACTTGAATAAGAAAAAGAGGGGATTATTTGAAAACAACTTGGAACGAAAACAACATGAATGAATTTGATGGAGAGCCTTAAAAACTGAATGTATAAACGAAATGAAATAAGGGGATATGTAATGGGATAATGCATAATGCATTGCCAACATATACTTTTGTCGAACATGTGACAAGTTGTTAGGCGCCCTTTTACCCAGTCTCTTTCGCCGTATACAAATTCGTACTGTCTTGACGATCGTTTGTGAACGGGCTATATCGCACGTGAGCTTCCTCTCCGGGACCTGGAGGCTACAAAAACCTAGACATTTTGCATTGCCTACCTTTTATCTATTTGTCTGCCGATAACGATACAGAAGGAAACAAAGTGATGGAAAGCCTTAAAAGAAGATACTATTCCACAAGTGGTACAAGTGGCAGAAAACTTGTTCATAACTCAGGTAACTCTAACGTTGAATAGATATTCGGAGGAAGAAAGGAATAAATGATATGACCTGTGTATCCAGAAATTTATAATGTTAGAACATGTGGTAAAAGAATGCAGGGAAACAACTAAGGGGGTTACGATAGCGGATTTGATGCATGGAATGAAAGACGAAATCATAGGAATTAGAAACAGAAGGATATATAATAGATGTGCAATAAAGAGATAAGCAATAGGGTAATACGTAAGGTAAAGAAGTTATAAAAAGGAAGAGCAAAACAGAAGATAAGAATGCAAGAGTATTGCAAAGATAGGTTATATGAACACTAACCACTCCTATCGCTGCTGCGAGACAGAGATAAAGAATAACACTACTATTATTATGTATTTATTACATGCTGGGAAATTTATTTAAAGAAAAAGATATTCACAAATGTTTTGCGTTTGCTAAAGAACTTGATTGTTGTAAACTGAAATGAACAGTGAAAGTTAGAATGTTATTATACATATCAATATTAATGTAGACTGTACCACTCTAATTACTAACACTTTATTGCTATGTAAACGAGAGTACGAAACGATTTTCGAGCATTATCAACTTAATTTTATAAATGAAGACATAAATAAGCAAAAAGTTTATCGTACCGCGAGCTATATAGAAAGGCTTGAAATGACGTACCACTCGTATCCCTGTCTTACCTACACTCAAAGTGGGCTTAAGTGTCGCCATCTATACATATGTGCATAAAACTACTCGGGACTCTACCATATCTACACTTATGGTAAGTAAGAGGCGCGAGTAGTTTCAAGGAGTTCCGTATAGATGGTGATAGTATAGCTGGCACTGTAGGTATGGCAGAGAGCCGCGTAGTTTCAAGAACATGTTTACAGATAATAATTTATGAAATAAAATACACAGATGAGTATTTGATTTATAAAAGAGAAGGCTTCGTGGAGAAAAAGAATATGTAATTCTCCAAACAAAAAATATATGAATTATCTGTAGAGCGTCAGAAAACAGAAGAATCTACATAAGAAGCAGGGTAATAAATAATACGCAATATTTACAGCTACAGATAGATACAAAGATAGAAACGAGAACTCAAAAGTAATTGCTTAATTGTGGAAAAAAACGAACATTAAGCGGCCATTATTGTACATGGTATCCTAAGTGCAATACGCAGTCAATTAGCTCGAATTATTTTCCACATAATTATCAAACGTGTGTTAAACGTTTAATAATTATACGATAAATAATTGATTGCCCGGGTCTCACCACGTGGAGGTTACTGCGCGTGGAGACCCACCCTAGCCACGGCCCTTCCACCCTCCAATTACGCGAAAACTAATTCTAACATAGATTTTGAAAAAGAAAAATCTCCTATTATTGTCCACTTGTAGAACGATCATTAATTGGTCGTAGTAAAAGTAAGACAACAAGAGGAGTACTTGGTAAAATCACGGCCGAAAGCTAATTTGAATATTTGAAGGAAACCTGAAAGAAAATCTGCAAGGTAATTCAATTGCCTGAAACAAAACTTTCTTAAAAATATATTCTACGATCTTAAAAAGTAGACAACGAAATATTACTACAGCAGTGTACACTGCTGTCTTAAAAACTAAGACACACATTAAAAATAAAGCCTCCCTTCTTAAATATTAGATTAGGTTCAAATGCGACCTGCCTGACTAAAAGATCTAACTTAAAACTAGAATAACCCTACCTAATATAATATCTAAGAGTAAAATTAAAACAACAATTTCAATAATATTCTGCCTACATAGGAATCTAACAGATACATTATCACACTCATCTAGGTATAAGTATGCATATACTTAATTCCCCTTCAATTAGACCATATTAATTTCGTGGAACATGCCTTCCTAGAACAGAAAACTGGAAACTGGTCAAGGGCAAGGGCAGGGTCAGGGGCAGGGGCAGGGGCAGGGGCAGGGGCGGGGGCAGGCTGAGAGAGTGGCCACATTATACATAGTATAAGCAATCCTCTTCTTTAGCTGATTCCTTTGAATGCTTCTGAAACAAAGACAAACAGGCAGTAATTAGTAAAGTATTATAAAAATTGTAAACTCATAAATGGGATCAAGTGGGAGGCAAGTAACGAGGGTGACTGCTACCGAGCAGCCCGCGAGCCCTCGGCCCAGAGTCCGGACAGTAAGAGGACTTAGAATCTACGCCAGTTTCGATACCGAGCCACAGCAATCATTGTGGAACGGAAGCAAGACCGAACCACGATTCCAGATTATGTCCCATATACCTTCTGCCACCCCAAGGTGTGCTTGGCGTGGTCTAACTCGCAGGAATTTCCTACTAGGCGGGTCACCTGTCCGGAACGCAATCACAGCCCCACACACCGCTCACGATGACACTGCAGCCCGGAAATGCAAGAACCGCGACCATGATCCCAGATTTAGGGCGAAAGCCAACAACCGTTAGAGACGTAGTCTAACAGCGTGCCTCGGATCCTTCCTCCAGAACCACAATCACGCCCCCACACATCGTCACTCGCTGACACTGAGTCCCTAACCACCGGTCCTCCGGGCCGAGAACGAAAAAGGAAATGAAGCTAATAGTAGTGAAATGAATTAGAAGAAAAGTAACGAGTGTGATTGATCCCGGCAGAGACTAAAAAAGGGAATGAAGCGAAAAAGGGAATGTGGGGGAAAGTGCAATGCGCAGTCAATTCGCTCGAATTATTTTCCACATAATTATCAAACGCCTGTTAAACGTTTAATAATTATACGATAAATAACTGATTGCCCAGGTCTCACCACGTGGAGGTTACTGCGCGTGGAGACCCACCCTAGCCACGGCCCTTCCACCCTCCAATTACGCGAAAACTAACTCTAACATAGATTTTGAAAAAGAAAAATCTCCTATTATTGTCCACTTGTAGAACGATCATTAATTGGTCGTAGTACAAGTAAGACAACAAGAGGAGTACTTGGTAAAATCACGGCCGAAAGCTAATTTGAATATTTGAAGGAAACCTGAAAGAAAATCTGCAAGGTAATTCAATTGCCTGAAACAAAACTTTCTTAAAAATATATTCTACGATCTTAAAAAGTAGACAACGAAATATTACTACAGCAGTGTACACTGCTGTCTTAAAAACTAAGACACACATTAAAAATAAAGCCTCCCTTCTTAAATATTAGATTAGGTTCAAATGCGACCTGCCTGACTAAAAGATCTAACTTAAAACTAGAATAACCCTACCTAATATAATATCTAAGAGTAAAATTAAAACAACAATTTCAATAATATTCTGCCTACATAGGAATCTAACAGATACATTATCACACTCATCTAGGTATAAGTATGCATATACTTAATTCCCCTTCAATTAGACCATATTAATTTCGTGGAACATGCCTTCCTAGAACAGAAAACTGGAAACTGGTCAAGGGCAAGGGCAGGGTCAGGGGCAGGGGCAGGGGCAGGGGCGGGGGCAGGCTGAGAGAGTGGCCACATTATACATAGTATAAGCAATCCTCTTCTTTAGCTGATTCCTTTGAATGCTTCTGAAACAAAGACAAACAGGCAGTAATTAGTAAAGTATTATAAAAATTGTAAACTCATAAATGGGATCAAGTGGGAGGCAAGTAACGAGGGTGACTGCTACCGAGCAGCCCGCGAGCCCTCGGCCCAGAGTCCGGACAGTAAGAGGACTTAGAATCTACGCCAGTTTCGATACCGAGCCACAGCAATCATTGTGGAACGGAAGCAAGACCGAACCACGATTCCAGATTATGTCCCATATACCTTCTGCCACCCCAAGGTGTGCTTGGCGTGGTCTAACTCGCAGGAATTTCCTACTAGGCGGGTCACCTGTCCGGAACGCAATCACAGCCCCACACACCGCTCACGATGACACTGCAGCCCGGAAATGCAAGAACCGCGACCATGATCCCAGATTTAGGGCGAAAGCCAACAACCGTTAGAGACGTAGTCTAACAGCGTGCCTCGGATCCTTCCTCCAGAACCACAATCACGCCCCCACACATCGTCACTCGCTGACACTGAGTCCCCAACCACCGGTCCTCCGGGCCGAGAACGAAAAAGGAAATGAAGCTAATAGTAGTGAAATGAATTAGAAGAAAAGTAACGAGTGTGATTGATCCCGGCAGAGACTAAAAAAGGGAATGAAGCGAAAAAGGGAATGTGGGGGAAAGTGCAATGCGCAGTCAATTCGCTCGAATTATTTTCCACATAATTATCAAACGTGTGTTAAACGTTTAATAATTATACGATAAATAACTGATTGCCCAGGTCTCACCACGTGGAGGTTACTGCGCGTGGAGACCCACCCTAGCCACGGCCCTTCCACCCTCCAATTACGCGAAAACTAATTCTAACATAGATTTTGAAAAAGAAAAATCTCCTATTATTGTCCACTTGTAGAACGATCATTAATTGGTCGTAGTACAAGTAAGACAACAAGAGGAGTACTTGGTAAAATCACGGCCGAAAGCTAATTTGAATATTTGAAGGAAACCTGAAAGAAAATCTGCAAGGTAATTCAATTGCCTGAAACAAAACTTTCTTAAAAATATATTCTACGATCTTAAAAAGTAGACAACGAAATATTACTACAGCAGTGTACACTGCTGTCTTAAAAACTAAGACACACATTAAAAATAAAGCCTCCCTTCTTAAATATTAGATTAGGTTCAAATGCGACCTGCCTGACTAAAAGATCTAACTTAAAACTAGAATAACCCTACCTAATATAATATCTAAGAGTAAAATTAAAACAACAATTTCAATAATATTCTGCCTACATAGGAATCTAACAGATACATTATCACACTCATCTAGGTATAAGTATGCATATACTTAATTCCCCTTCAATTAGACCATATTAATTTCGTGGACCATGCCTTCCTAGAACAGAAAACTGGAAACTGGTCAAGGGCAAGGGCAGGGTCAGGGGCAGGGGCAGGGGCAGGGGCAGGGGCGGGGGCAGGCTGAGAGAGTGGCCACATTATACATAGTATAAGCAATCCTCTTCTTTAGCTGATTCCTTTGAATGCTTCTGAAACAAAGACAAACAGGCAGTAATTAGTAAAGTATTATAAAAATTGTAAACTCATAAATGGGATCAAGTGGGAGGCAAGTAACGAGGGTGACTGCTACCGAGCAGCCCGCGAGCCCTCGGCCCAGAGTCCGGACAGTAAGAGGACTTAGAATCTACGCCAGTTTCGATACCGAGCCACAGCAATCATTGTGGAACGGAAGCAAGACCGAACCACGATTCCAGATTATGTCCCATATACCTTCTGCCACCCCAAGGTGTGCTTGGCGTGGTCTAACTCGCAGGAATTTCCTACTAGGCGGGTCACCTGTCCGGAACGCAATCACAGCCCCACACACCGCTCACGATGACACTGCAGCCCGGAAATGCAAGAACCGCGACCATGATCCCAGATTTAGGGCGAAAGCCAACAACCGTTAGAGACGTAGTCTAACAGCGTGCCTCGGATCCTTCCTCCAGAACCACAATCACGCCCCCACACATCGTCACTCGCTGACACTGAGTCCCCAACCACCGGTCCTCCGGGCCGAGAACGAAAAAGGAAATGAAGCTAATAGTAGTGAAATGAATTAGAAGAAAAATAACGAATGTGATTGATCCCGGCAATGAGTAAAAAGGGAATAAAGCAAAAAAGGGAATGAAGCGAAAAAGGGAATGTGGGGGAAAGTGCAATGCGCAGTCAATTCGCTCGAATTATTTTCCACATAATTATCAAACGTGTGTTAAACGTTTAATAATTATACGATAAATAATTGATTGCCCGGGTCTCACCACGTGGAGGTTACTGCGCGTGGAGACCCACCCTAGCCACGGCCCTTCCACCCTCCAATTACGCGAAAACTAACTCTAACATAGATTTTGAAAAAGAAAAATCTCCTATTATTGTCCACTTGTAGAACGATCATTAATTGGTCGTAGTACAAGTAAGACAACAAGAGGAGTACTTGGTAAAATCACGGCCGAAAGATAATTTGAATATTTGAAGGAAACCTGAAAGAAAATCTGCAAGGTAATTCAATTGCCTGAAACAAAACTTTCTTAAAAATATATTCTACGATCTTAAAAAGTAGACAACGAAATATTACTACAGCAGTGTACACTGCTGTCTTAAAAACTAAGACACACATTAAAAATAAAGCCTCCCTTCTTAAATATTAGATTAGGTTCAAATGCGACCTGCCTGACTAAAAGATCTAACTTAAAACTAGAATAACCCTACCTAATATAATATCTAAGAGTAAAATTAAAACAACAATTTCAATAATATCCTAATACACAGGAATGTAATAGATACTCTACCATACCAATATAGGTATGAGTATGCATATACTTAATATGGACTAATTGAAGGGGAATTAATTTCGTGGCCCCAGGTAGCCTAGAACAGACCGAATCAATTTTTAGTTTCATAAACCCTGCCTAAGTAAAAGTCTAATAATTTCGATTAGTGTAAAACATGAGTGGATAAAAGGGCAGCGGCAGGGGCAGGGTGAGAGTGTGGTCAAATTAAACATATTGTAAGCAATCCTCTTCTTTAGCTGATTCTTTTCAACGATTCTGAAACAAAGACAAACGGGCAGTAATTAGTAAAGTATTATAAAAATTGTAAACTCATAAATGGGATCAAATGGGAGGCAAGTAACGAGGGTGACTGCTACCGAGCAGCCCGCGAGCCCTCGGCCCAGAGTCCGGACAGTAAGAGGACTTAGAATCTACGCCAGTTTCGATACCGAGCCACAGCAATCATTGTGGAACGGAAGCAAGACCGAACCACGATTCCAGATTATGTCCCATATACCTTCTGCCACCCCAAGGTGTGCTTGGCGTGGTCTAACTCGCAGGAATTTCCTACTAGGCGGGTCACCTGTCCGGAACGCAATCACAGCCCCACACACCGCTCACGATGACACTGCAGCCCGGAAATGCAAGAACCGCGACCATGATCCCAGATTTAGGGCGAAAGCCAACAACCGTTAGAGACGTAGTCTAACAGCGTGCCTCGGATCCTTCCTCCAGAACCACAATCACGCCCCCACACATCGTCACTCGCTGACACTGAGTCCCCAACCACCGGTCCTCCGGGCCGAGAACGAAAAAGGAAATGAAGCTAATAGTAGTGAAATGAATTAGAAGAAAAGTAACGAGTGTGATTGATCCCGGCAGAGACTAAAAAAGGGAATGAAGCGAAAAAGGGAATGTGGGGGAAAGTGCAATGCGCAGTCAATTCGCTCGAATTATTTTCCACATAATTATCAAACGCCTGTTAAACGTTTAATAATTATACGATAAATAACTGATTGCCCAGGTCTCACCACGTGGAGGTTACTGCGCGTGGAGACCCACCCTAGCCACGGCCCTTCCACCCTCCAATTACGCGAAAACTAACTCTAACATAGATTTTGAAAAAGAAAAATCTCCTATTATTGTCCACTTGTAGAACGATCATTAATTGGTCGTAGTACAAGTAAGACAACAAGAGGAGTACTTGGTAAAATCACGGCCGAAAGCTAATTTGAATATTTGAAGGAAACCTGAAAGAAAATCTGCAAGGTAATTCAATTGCCTGAAACAAAACTTTCTTAAAAATATATTCTACGATCTTAAAAAGTAGACAACGAAATATTACTACAGCAGTGTACACTGCTGTCTTAAAAACTAAGACACACATTAAAAATAAAGCCTCCCTTCTTAAATATTAGATTAGGTTCAAATGCGACCTGCCTGACTAAAAGATCTAACTTAAAACTAGAATAACCCTACCTAATATAATATCTAAGAGTAAAATTAAAACAACAATTTCAATAATATTCTGCCTACATAGGAATCTAACAGATACATTATCACACTCATCTAGGTATAAGTATGCATATACTTAATTCCCCTTCAATTAGACCATATTAATTTCGTGGAACATGCCTTCCTAGAACAGAAAACTGGAAACTGGTCAAGGGCAAGGGCAGGGTCAGGGGCAGGGGCAGGGGCAGGGGCGGGGGCAGGCTGAGAGAGTGGCCACATTATACATAGTATAAGCAATCCTCTTCTTTAGCTGATTCCTTTGAATGCTTCTGAAACAAAGACAAACAGGCAGTAATTAGTAAAGTATTATAAAAATTGTAAACTCATAAATGGGATCAAGTGGGAGGCAAGTAACGAGGGTGACTGCTACCGAGCAGCCCGCGAGCCCTCGGCCCAGAGTCCGGACAGTAAGAGGACTTAGAATCTACGCCAGTTTCGATACCGAGCCACAGCAATCATTGTGGAACGGAAGCAAGACCGAACCACGATTCCAGATTATGTCCCATATACCTTCTGCCACCCCAAGGTGTGCTTGGCGTGGTCTAACTCGCAGGAATTTCCTACTAGGCGGGTCACCTGTCCGGAACGCAATCACAGCCCCACACACCGCTCACGATGACACTGCAGCCCGGAAATGCAAGAACCGCGACCATGATCCCAGATTTAGGGCGAAAGCCAACAACCGTTAGAGACGTAGTCTAACAGCGTGCCTCGGATCCTTCCTCCAGAACCACAATCACGCCCCCACACATCGTCACTCGCTGACACTGAGTCCCCAACCACCGGTCCTCCGGGCCGAGAACGAAAAAGGAAATGAAGCTAATAGTAGTGAAATGAATTAGAAGAAAAGTAACGAGTGTGATTGATCCCGGCAGAGACTAAAAAAGGGAATGAAGCGAAAAAGGGAATGTGGGGGAAAGTGCAATGCGCAGTCAATTCGCTCGAATTATTTTCCACATAATTATCAAACGTGTGTTAAACGTTTAATAATTATACGATAAATAACTGATTGCCCAGGTCTCACCACGTGGAGGTTACTGCGCGTGGAGACCCACCCTAGCCACGGCCCTTCCACCCTCCAATTACGCGAAAACTAATTCTAACATAGATTTTGAAAAAGAAAAATCTCCTATTATTGTCCACTTGTAGAACGATCATTAATTGGTCGTAGTACAAGTAAGACAACAAGAGGAGTACTTGGTAAAATCACGGCCGAAAGCTAATTTGAATATTTGAAGGAAACCTGAAAGAAAATCTGCAAGGTAATTCAATTGCCTGAAACAAAACTTTCTTAAAAATATATTCTACGATCTTAAAAAGTAGACAACGAAATATTACTACAGCAGTGTACACTGCTGTCTTAAAAACTAAGACACACATTAAAAATAAAGCCTCCCTTCTTAAATATTAGATTAGGTTCAAATGCGACCTGCCTGACTAAAAGATCTAACTTAAAACTAGAATAACCCTACCTAATATAATATCTAAGAGTAAAATTAAAACAACAATTTCAATAATATTCTGCCTACATAGGAATCTAACAGATACATTATCACACTCATCTAGGTATAAGTATGCATATACTTAATTCCCCTTCAATTAGACCATATTAATTTCGTGGACCATGCCTTCCTAGAACAGAAAACTGGAAACTGGTCAAGGGCAAGGGCAGGGTCAGGGGCAGGGGCAGGGGCAGGGGCAGGGGCGGGGGCAGGCTGAGAGAGTGGCCACATTATACATAGTATAAGCAATCCTCTTCTTTAGCTGATTCCTTTGAATGCTTCTGAAACAAAGACAAACAGGCAGTAATTAGTAAAGTATTATAAAAATTGTAAACTCATAAATGGGATCAAGTGGGAGGCAAGTAACGAGGGTGACTGCTACCGAGCAGCCCGCGAGCCCTCGGCCCAGAGTCCGGACAGTAAGAGGACTTAGAATCTACGCCAGTTTCGATACCGAGCCACAGCAATCATTGTGGAACGGAAGCAAGACCGAACCACGATTCCAGATTATGTCCCATATACCTTCTGCCACCCCAAGGTGTGCTTGGCGTGGTCTAACTCGCAGGAATTTCCTACTAGGCGGGTCACCTGTCCGGAACGCAATCACAGCCCCACACACCGCTCACGATGACACTGCAGCCCGGAAATGCAAGAACCGCGACCATGATCCCAGATTTAGGGCGAAAGCCAACAACCGTTAGAGACGTAGTCTAACAGCGTGCCTCGGATCCTTCCTCCAGAACCACAATCACGCCCCCACACATCGTCACTCGCTGACACTGAGTCCCCAACCACCGGTCCTCCGGGCCGAGAACGAAAAAGGAAATGAAGCTAATAGTAGTGAAATGAATTAGAAGAAAAATAACGAATGTGATTGATCCCGGCAATGAGTAAAAAGGGAATAAAGCAAAAAAGGGAATGAAGCGAAAAAGGGAATGTGGGGGAAAGTGCAATGCGCAGTCAATTCGCTCGAATTATTTTCCACATAATTATCAAACGTGTGTTAAACGTTTAATAATTATACGATAAATAATTGATTGCCCGGGTCTCACCACGTGGAGGTTACTGCGCGTGGAGACCCACCCTAGCCACGGCCCTTCCACCCTCCAATTACGCGAAAACTAACTCTAACATAGATTTTGAAAAAGAAAAATCTCCTATTATTGTCCACTTGTAGAACGATCATTAATTGGTCGTAGTACAAGTAAGACAACAAGAGGAGTACTTGGTAAAATCACGGCCGAAAGATAATTTGAATATTTGAAGGAAACCTGAAAGAAAATCTGCAAGGTAATTCAATTGCCTGAAACAAAACTTTCTTAAAAATATATTCTACGATCTTAAAAAGTAGACAACGAAATATTACTACAGCAGTGTACACTGCTGTCTTAAAAACTAAGACACACATTAAAAATAAAGCCTCCCTTCTTAAATATTAGATTAGGTTCAAATGCGACCTGCCTGACTAAAAGATCTAACTTAAAACTAGAATAACCCTACCTAATATAATATCTAAGAGTAAAATTAAAACAACAATTTCAATAATATCCTAATACACAGGAATGTAATAGATACTCTACCATACCAATATAGGTATGAGTATGCATATACTTAATATGGACTAATTGAAGGGGAATTAATTTCGTGGCCCCAGGTAGCCTAGAACAGACCGAATCAATTTTTAGTTTCATAAACCCTGCCTAAGTAAAAGTCTAATAATTTCGATTAGTGTAAAACATGAGTGGATAAAAGGGCAGCGGCAGGGGCAGGGTGAGAGTGTGGTCAAATTAAACATATTGTAAGCAATCCTCTTCTTTAGCTGATTCTTTTCAACGATTCTGAAACAAAGACAAACGGGCAGTAATTAGTAAAGTATTATAAAAATTGTAAACTCATAAATGGGATCAAATGGGAGGCAAGTAACGAGGGTGACTGCTACCGAGCAGCCCGCGAGCCCTCGGCCCAGAGTCCGGACAGTAAGAGGACTTAGAATCTACGCCAGTTTCGATACCGAGCCACAGCAATCATTGTGGAACGGAAGCAAGACCGAACCACGATTCCAGATTATGTCCCATATACCTTCTGCCACCCCAAGGTGTGCTTGGCGTGGTCTAACTCGCAGGAATTTCCTACTAGGCGGGTCACCTGTCCGGAACGCAATCACAGCCCCACACACCGCTCACGATGACACTGCAGCCCGGAAATGCAAGAACCGCGACCATGATCCCAGATTTAGGGCGAAAGCCAACAACCGTTAGAGACGTAGTCTAACAGCGTGCCTCGGATCCTTCCTCCAGAACCACAATCACGCCCCCACACATCGTCACTCGCTGACACTGAGTCCCCAACCACCGGTCCTCCGGGCCGAGAACGAAAAAGGAAATGAAGCTAATAGTAGTGAAATGAATTAGAAGAAAAGTAACGAGTGTGATTGATCCCGGCAGAGACTAAAAAAGGGAATGAAGCGAAAAAGGGAATGTGGGGGAAAGTGCAATGCGCAGTCAATTCGCTCGAATTATTTTCCACATAATTATCAAACGCCTGTTAAACGTTTAATAATTATACGATAAATAACTGATTGCCCAGGTCTCACCACGTGGAGGTTACTGCGCGTGGAGACCCACCCTAGCCACGGCCCTTCCACCCTCCAATTACGCGAAAACTAATTCTAACATAGATTTTGAAAAAGAAAAATCTCCTATTATTGTCCACTTGTAGAACGATCATTAATTGGTCGTAGTACAAGTAAGACAACAAGAGGAGTACTTGGTAAAATCACGGCCGAAAGCTAATTTGAATATTTGAAGGAAACCTGAAAGAAAATCTGCAAAGTAATTCAATTGCCTGAAACAAAACTTTCTTAAAAATATATTCTACGATCTTAAAAAGTAGACAACGAAATATTATTACAGCAGTGTACACTGCTGTCTTAAAAACTAAGACACACATTAAAAATAAAGCCTCCCTTCTTAAATATTAGATTAGGTTCAAATGCGACCTGCCTGACTAAAAGATCTAACTTAAAACTAGAATCACCCTACTTAATATAATATCTAAAATTAAAATTAAAACAACAATTTCAATAGTATCCTAGCACACATGAATGTAATAGATACTTTACCATACCCATATAGGTATGAGTATGCATATATTTAATATGGACTAATTGAAGAGGAATTATTTTCGTGACCCATGGTATCCTAGAACAGACCGAATCAATATTTAGTTTCATAAATCCTGCCTAATTAAAAGTCTAATAATTTCAATTGGTGTAAAAGTCAGGGTTTTGTGGCAGGGGTGGGGTGAGGTCATATTCTACGTGTTTTCATGAATCCTCCTCTTTTCAATGATTCTGAAAAAAGCACAGACTCGAAATAATTAGTAAAGTATTATAAGAATGAATTCTTAAACTCACAAATTGAATCGACGAGGCTGGCTCTTTAATTTTAAAGCTTCCAATCGTGTTCTTGATAATATTTCTGGATCCGTATTGTATATATTCCACTTTTGAGCCTCTGACGTATGTACTTATATTATGTACTTATATGTTTAATGTACCATGTTTGCATTCATATGTGAATCTATAAGAATCTCAAGCATTGGATTAGTGACTGCCCCAAGCCCCTCTATTTTATATTGAAATGAAGCTGCTTCTAATTCGTAATAATTTAATTATACTGAGGATAATGAATCACAATTGATATGAAAAATGCAGCTAATTTGTAATAACATTAAGTAATTGGATTTCGGCCAAGGTGTTATATTCTTTTCTACGTTTTAAATCAAACTGTATGGTAGTACGAATTTCATTAAAAACTCCAAATTGAAGTAGTCACATTTCACTACAATTGATCCTATTTTGCTTCAACAAAGAAGCGACAAACGATTATTCGGTAGCAAAATATCAAACTTCCGCTATCACCATGTCGAGGTCCAACTACAGCCAAGAAGATTTTTCGTGCAAGGACTTTTGTTTAAACATTTACGGATATCGCAAGTGAATTTTAATTTCTACAAAGCAAGCTCAAAAAGTTAGACAAATTGGCTCTACTAAAAGCTCTACTAAAAAACTAAAAAATTTTAAGATAGAATTGCGACAATTAAGAGAAAATTTTTAAGAGTTAAACTTCAATAATGAACAGTCACTAGTGTTAACTCTAATTGAAATCTACTATCTAGAATTATTATGAATTTATCAAAGATTCGGCAAATTATATCTTTTTCGTTTCTTTTTCTTTCCTTTATTTTTTTTTCATTTCTTTTCTTTTCGTTCACACAGTAATTTACTAATATGTATGCAATTTTTTAGCAGTACTTCCATCAACAGACACTCCAGGTGGTATAATGGTTAAGAAAAAAGAATATAAAGAAAGGCAAATATAAAACGCTGAAAAGAAATAGTTCCTGGTTCAGGAACAGGCTTCCAATTGGAAGCAGATGGGGACTAGTACTCGCAACTCTACCTAAAAACGCGATCTTTTATCAACGCAACGCTAACTGGAACTCGCGAAGTAATCATTTCGCAACACTATTTATTAAAACTGATAGAAAGCAAACTGTAAATTATTTGTACTATCCAAAATTAAGCAGATTGAAGATCCTCTGAAAAGTTAGCTGAAGGTTCAAGACGCGAAAATAATTTCCGCAACACTAGAAACTTTCTCATCTGTAAAATATATTATAAAATACTACTATTTAACTAACAATAAGAAGAGCAAACTTGCAAGAACAATCGCGATATCATTGCGCAACGCTAAATCAATCACGATTTTCATTTGCTCGCAACTCTAATTAAAAACCGCGAGTCACTCCGCAACTCCAAGAATTTGTTAGCTTCCTTTTTCGCGACATTACTTGAAAAACCGCCTGGCATTTAACGCAACTCTAAAGCAACCCGATATTTTTGGGAGGGCTGTTGTATCGTTGGGCCGGAATGGGCGTCGGCCAAGTACAAATAAAAATTCTACAAATGAAAATGCAAGCACAGTGACAAAGTAGTAACAAAGAATGATTCCCCATTCTTAAAAAGAATGGGGAGCCATTAGTAGTTGCCCTCTTGAGTGACAGTTTGTCGGGCCTCTTCGGCATATAGCCTCTTCCTTTCGTTGGACCCAAGGGCCAGCTGAAACTTAAGCTAGGCTCGAGGCTCTAATCGGAAAGCAAGGAAAGACTTATAAAAATGAAACAAAGAGTTTAAATCGCGGAGCTAAATGGAACACACGTGGCCGAATCACGACCAAATAAAATCGTAAAATTGTGATTACGGAAAATCGCAAAGATTACGATTAAAATTGTAATCGTTCTTCGTTCACACGTGCAGCCTCGAGCATAATGTAACACGTTTCGTTTCGAAGCCTGAATCGCGACCACGACCGCGAAGGATTCGAAAAATCGATAGGCAAAGCCAGAGGCGAATGCATTTTCGTTCGCGCCATAGCTTCACCGTCCACTTTTCAAATCAGATTTCCTGAAACAGGTTGAACACGCGAAATAGTGCCTACCCGATCAGAGACTGTGTCAACCTGCCCGGCCCTACCTACTTATATCTATCAATCACACCAGAAAGTATGCTACCTATCCTACCTGGACCTATATTTAAAAAATGGCAAACAGGCACACCAACACACGACACTCCACGGTTCTCAGTCAAACACTTGGGCGCAAAAGCCTACACTAGGGAGGCGTCCCGGGACACCCCCGACACCCAAGTGCTGTCAAAAAACTTGCACACTCTAATGTACGTACCATTTTTCTGAAACCGACTGACAGTGGTTGGGATCTTTGCGTTCGCGTGGAGAAAGACCACGCCGCGGTTGATTTTTAATAAGATAATTAAATAGCACCGATACAAGAGCTACTTGATAGCAATTGATAAGTATATTCGATTCTCCTTGGCATTTGGCCTTTGTCATCTTAAATGGGAAAACTTTGTGCCTCAGTATAGTAGGGATTATTAATGCAGTTAATAGTAAAAAATGAAGTCTCCGTTTTAAATTAATGGACATTTTATCTTGGTCAGAGTAACTACGTTTAAGTACGGAACGACGCAAATCCGCAGCCTAACCACACACACAATGCGGATATTACGTCGTGCACGATACACCAACGCACTGTCAGTCGCAAACAATAAATCATTTTATGCCTTATAAACTAAAGAAATATCGTCGAGCTCTACCACCGTTTTCCCACCCAAGTTGCACCGGGGCACGTGAGTGGGATCCGGGCAGTGAACACGGAAAGGGTTAAACCTGCAAATCCTCGTCTAAAAAGATGATAAAGACATACTGATTTTCTAACGGGCTAAATATATATGTATGTATATGTACCAGATCAACATATGACTTTACTTTATTGAAGAGAAAATTAAATGACTCCACTTTATTAGAAAAATTATGCAATGACTCTGCTTTATTAGAAAAATTATTCAAAGCCTCTACTTTAATTGAGAAATTATTCAATGACTCTACTTTAATATACTTTGAATTAAATTGAAACATCCTCGGGCGTTCCCGTTATCAAAGCATTGCTTCTAAACCGCAAGATTGCTTTAAAAGTTGATTGCCTTGATTTCGAAAACTACCCGTTCGCGTATTGTCTTCTTGTACATTCAGGTTTAATTAATATCTGGTACGGAAACAGTGAAATTATCGAAATCTTTAAACGTTAAAGACTAATATGGATATCGAATAACAAAATTATTCGATAGTTCCAACAAATTGATAAGGTAAGTAAGTACCTTTACTTTATATATAATCAATGTAGAAAAAAGAGGAAATACTAACAATTACTAACAATTTATTATAACTGTGCAGTAATTGCAATTGACAAGAAAACGAAGTCGAAGGGTATTCGACTTCTCCACTACAAACTAATGCACGTATGTATAATACTGGACGTTACTTTATGTTCATTTAATAATTATTAACTATTTAAATATCGTTTCATAGGTATTCAATTAAATACTCTATTAGAAAAAGCTATATAGTGATATACCTTATACTAAATATCATCTCTTTTAAAATTAACAAACTATTTAAAAACGCGTTGTACAAGAAGACCTATCCTCATATAATATAAAACAGTAAAGAAGTTACTACTCATGAGTATATTTCCATATACCCATGGTCACAGTGCTTGCCAGAAAAATCTACGTAATTACAACCAGTCACTCGTGTCGGTTCGGACCTTTCGTCCTGCGACATGATTGAGTGACCAGAGGAACTTTAAAGCATGCGACTCACCGGTTGCAGACTCGCCAGGGGTGCGGTCAAGCTCGTCGCCATCGAAGTCATGGAAGCTGCTGAAACATTCAAAAAGAGCAAACAACATTAAAATCTACGTATTTTCAGTACATTTGGAATGGGTTAATTTTCAATGATTATTTCAATACAAGACTAAAGAAATAAGGAGATACTTACTCTTCGAGTTGATGGATGAAAGCCCGAACTCGCCGAACAGGACACCGCCTCTCATGGAACACTTATGATTGGCAAACAAAGTGATTCTAATCTCGCGAGAGTATTGTTTCGGACCAAACACTGACTCTAATTTCGCGTATCTTTACTGTTATTTATGTTTAATTATTCTTAAGAGCGGTTGCGCTCAAAAACTAATAAAAAGAACTTTGACGGAACAAGCACTGACTCTACCAACCGCATTGCGCGCGGCCAACAATATTGTTAAAGTGACACAATTGAGCCCATGGCAGCTTCTGAAACATTCAAAAGAACAGACAACATTGAAATCTATGCATTTCCAGTACTTTTCGAACATGATAATAATCAAAGGTCATTGCGATATACGATTAAAGAAATACAAAAGAACTTACTCTTCAAGTTGATGGATGAAAGCCCGAACTCGCCGAACAGCACAGGTGTTGACTCTAATACCGGAATACTTATTGCGATAAAACAAGCAAGATAAAAGACTACTATCGCGCGCGTTTTATAATTGTGATCGACGAACAAAGTGACTCTATTTTTCGCGAGAGCAATATTTCGAAGCAAACACTGACTCTACTTTCGCGTATCTTTACTACTATTTATATTTAATTATAATTATTAAGAACGGTTGCGTTCAAAAAATAATGAAAAGGACTTTAACGGAACAAGCACTGACTCTACCAACCGCATTGCGCGCGGTCATCAAATTACGCTGCAAGAAAATCTGGACAAGTTAGTAAATGAGGGGAGGATGTAGAAATTAAAGCAATACACGTGTGATTTTATTTGTCTCTTTCCTATTTCTGTATGTCTGTCGAGGAATTACTGCTTTGTTCTTTAATAAAGTACTACTGTATTATTCATTGTCCATTCAAGATATATTATGATAGATTAATATAAATGATTTATCAAAAGCGAATTGTGACTGTTCTATGTCAGAGTTTTAAAAGTGATCATGATCCTAGTAAGTAAACAATATCGCGCATTTATAAATTCTCGTAGCTGCTTGCAGAAATTAAGACTCGAAGTTATTTATCATGCTTGAAGGGCATGGCAACGAGTACGTAAATACGGGGGCAATCCTGCATCGAAAATTCAATTTGACCGTACTTGTGCCAAGTAACAACAAGACAATGTCACAAAAAGTGTCAACAAGAACACTAGCGAAGCTATAACAGAAATCGCGACCGATATGCAGCGAAACCTTGAACATATTTCAATTTTTCGTTTAGAATTAATGAAATTTACTGACTCTAGTTTCAATCGCGAATGATATATTCTAAGCTCTATTTTAAATGTTTTCATTATTTAATGAACATGGATATACGAATAGAGAGAAGTAAGAATTGAAATCTATTTACAACAATGAAAGTTTTCAATAACTGTCAATCAAAATCCAATTGCCGGATTCCAAGATATATACATAAACCGTTGGGATAATAAGTTAAATGTTATCAAATGTTACCAATCCTTCATCGTAGGTCATCGGTATTTCAACATTCCATTCCTGCAGCTTCAATCTATTATTCTTTACCAACCAATCATCCATTGTACCTGCAACAATAAGAAAAGCAACGTGATAAACCTGTGCTAAAATCAGAATCGAATTCAATGTTGCGAAAGGATATATGTATGTGACTGGGTATCTAAGTGACATTGCAAAGAAAACAAAGGCAACCTTAACACCGCATCGAATCCGAATAATCGTGTAATAAAATATAATAAAGATTCGAAGAACCGTTTAAACTAATAAATGAATTAACCCGATATTTGAATAAACTACTAGATATCGCGTATCAAAAAACCGATGTTACCGGATGACCGGTCAATCGTCCAGCAAAAGTGACTCGAGAAAGAGTTTAATGTATATCCACGATAGTCAAACGATTGTTAAATAAACGTGTATTAATTAATAGAAGTTAATAGACAAGCGTATGCAGTGGTAAAGTAAACCCCGAGATGCTATTGTATTGCAAGGTGATGTATGTCGCTAACCTTCGATAGCATAAACATAAACGATGCGTACGGTACGACGCTTGAACTGATAGTGACACCGCGTGCGCCGCGCATCCCCACTCCGCAACGCACCGGTGCGTCGGTAGCGCTCGGTCGCGCTCGGTCGCGATCGGTGGTATTCGCAATTTCCGAACTCTTCGAAGGTCTCCGACCGCGGTCGTGCGTACTACTGCACTAAGGTCATACGTACTGAACTTTTGCGGCTTCTGACCAATTTTTAGCTGAACCTACGACTGTAGGGTCGTGCCTACTGGACTTCTACTATTTCTGACCAACTTTTGATCAATGAGCAAACCAATGATCAAAGGACAAAAATGAAAGCTAGAAAACAAAGCTACAATTACCAACAGTTTTGATGAATATTCCATGAGCGGTTCATTTGTTATATACAATTAAACAATTAAAATTATTATTACGCCCAACTTGATATTGGTACTCAATCAGGATAATTTTACCGTGTAGCTTATTCTCTTCTCTTTCATTTGATACCTCATAGATTCACAACAACTATCAGAAGCCTAGATAATTGCGATGATCCGGAGTGCAATTTTTGCCGATTTTCCAATTGTTAATAACTTTTAAACCACAAATGCCATATTCTTGCAAAATCGCACATGTTTCACTTGGCGTTTAAACGGCGTCCATTTTAGATGCTACCATGGAAAATTAACTTTTTTCCATTTACACACTGGCTCTAAGCAGATCTCCTCCTTCACAATATCTGCTGCGAAGTGCTGAAGCATTTCAAAGTCGTGGAAACGACGAATTAGTGAAGAAAACTGAAATCAACTTGTGCATATTTAAATTATTTATTACATCTTTCATTTTAAATTTGGCACATTCAGTAGAACTTGTAGTAAAAGTAATATTAAAGTTTATATAAGAACTATCAAATAAACTGAGTATAAAATAAAATATACATATCAATCAATTACACAATTATTATAAATTAAGTCACTACAACTACAGGATATTTATAGTATGTGGCAAGAGTGCTTCTGTCTTCTTTCTTGCTCTAATGCATAATGAGAAGTGCAGGTCAATGCTCTTCATTTCTTTCCCCAGGAAACCTGTACACACAAAAAATTTATTAGTAGGTACATAACAGAAGAGAGGAACATTATGGTAGCTATGTTTAGAAGGGGTTGTGGTTAAACCCGGCGCATCAGAGGATGGGACGATTAATTGAAAAGGAAATGAATGATTCTTCTAACCATGAATTCAATGAGAGCTGAAGTAAAGGAATTGATGGAGAGCCTCAAAAGGTTTAGATATATTAAAACATCAATACTGCCACAGTACCAAAGTAAAGAAGGACCTGGAATAAAAGCTGTGGCATGTGTGAAGATAAATTTATAACGTTAGAACATCAACTAAGAGAGTGTAGGGAAACAGCTAGGGGTGTTACGTTACATGACCTGTGTGTGGAATCAGAGATGAAAGGTTGGGAATTCGAAAAAGAAAAATATATAATAGATGTGCAATAAGGAGACATCTACTGATAAAAAGAAATAGGGCAACATGTAAGCTAGAGAAGGTACGAAAGATAGTAATTCACTAATTGTAAGTAATGGATGAGAGGCCGAAATAAAGAAGAATACAATTGTTAGTCCGTACTTATTACAAAGAGGATGTGAATACCTTTGTTAAGATGCTTGTCAAAAATACCTCGCGCGTCGTGATAAACAATATGGCGGGCAACTGGATAAAGTTACAGCAACGAGACATTGCGGGTGAATAGCCTATTTCTTTCCCTTTCATTTAACACCTCACAGATGGAAAAATAACCAGCAGCAACCGAGATATATAAACTTTATAATTAACATCGCTTTTCATAATGTGTCGGCAAAGTTGTGTGTGACATGGAATGGTACTGTGTAATCACGCCCCCACGGACAGTCGATAATCAGATATGTGGCGCCATCTCGCGTTGTCGGCATTTTTCACACTTTTCTGCGCCTCCAAAACCAAATTTCTGGATTACATCGTTCATTTAAACAATTGCGTTTTTCTTGATTTCCAGTGTGTGTTATCTACCCGGTCTGGTCTCAAATTAAAGCTACGAACCATAGCTATGTTCCCAAACAATTTCAAGATTATAGCATTTACGGTTTAAAAGTTATAATTAAATAAAAAATCAAGGAAAATGCACTCCAAGTCGTTACGGAAGATAATTGAATCTGTTCAAAGAAATTATAAACAAATGCCATTATTTCAAGTCGTAAGCGAGCTATATCAATGATCAAACGACAAAAATGAAGGCTAGAAGACAAAGCTACAATTTTCAACAGGTTTTATGAATATTCCATGAGCGGATCATTTGTTATATACAATTAAACAATTAAAATTATTATTACGACCAACTAGATACAGTTACACCAACAGGATATTTTTTATCGTGTAGCTTATTCTCTTCCCTTTAATTTGAGACCTCATCGATTAAAAAACAACTACCCGAAGCCCAGATAATTGCGATGGCCCGGGGTGTATTTTTGCCGATTTTTTAATTGTTAATAGCTTTTAAACGAAGAATGCCATATTGTTGAAACTGTTGGAGAATATACCTATGGTTCGTGGCTTTCATTCGAGACCAGCCCGGATCAAAAATACCTAATACAAGCCGAGAAAATCACAATTGTTTAAATTAACGAAGTAATCCAGAAATTTGGTTTTGAGGGCGTGCGAAACTGTTAAAAAAGCCGCAAACGCGAGATGGCGCCACATGTCTGATTACCGACTGTATGCAATTTTCTTGAGCCTCCGTACCATTTCCATGTCGTTGACATCGCTAGCGACAGATTATAAGAACCGATGTTAATTAAAATTTTATTTTCAAGCGCCAATCCGCGTTAAAAAATCACATACCGCGTCCTAGGATGAATGATTTTTTTCTCTCGCAGCAATCAGAGGCAAAACAATTGTAGACCAGAATTTCTATGATTATGTACAATTATATATTCTATAAGCGCATCGGTTCTGCCCAAGTATCGCACAGATATATACGATTTTGATCGAAAAACACGTACATACTTTTGCTGCAATAAAAACCAAGACACGATTAATAGATGCACGATTTATTTCTATACATCCAACGCATCTCGCACAATTGTACAATAAATTTTAGTCAAAGCGGTACATCGTTTACGTGAGATCCTTCGTTCCGTTTCAGGCTGCGAGATCGAATTGTTCAGGGCGCACCTTAATCGCGCGCACGATACTGCGATGAAAAATATATTTTTACGCCAGTTATGCGACCTATTTACACGTACACCTCGAACGAGTACCAAGAGTCGTTTTGCTCGCGCACAAATACTATCTTGGAGTCAAAGAGTGCACCGCCGCGTGTTCTCCAATCAACTGGCAATCGCTCCAGCTATAATAGAATTTTTAGTTCGATCAGCCCATACGTGCTCGAACATAATCGAAAAGAAAAGAAAAATAATGCGAGGGGAAGCGCTGGTCCGCGCACGGGAAGATGAAAGGTGGGGTTCTTCGCGATCGGAAGGTGAACACCTTTAACGAAGGGTGCGGACCTTCAACCGGTTCTTCTTCGAGAGAACGCTCCTCCCAGAGGTTTTACCGACGAGCTAGTCCCTCCATTGGCTGACAGACGCTGCCATCGATGGTACATCGCCTGGCAAACGTAAAACCTTTTCGCGTTCGAATTCGTATTGATCCGAAATTTGAATAAAGTTCCAGGGGAATCTTCCGATTCCGCAGAGTCTTTTCCTCGTTCGTCTCGCGAGAAATCGACCGGACTCGATCGCTCTACACCGAGATTCGCGACGCGGGAGGACCGAAAGTGAATCGCGAACTTTGACACGCGAACCTGGGCCGCGAAAACGGGAACGCCGTTGAGTCAAGCGAACGCGTGAACGCGTGCAAAGACATCGTCGCTTTGGCTTGGATGAGCAGCGTCGTCCCGTTCGTAGCCGGTTGGTCACGTCGAGTGTTGCGGGGGTGGTAGCGCCAATTCGTAGCCGGCCGGCATGGTCTGCTGGTGGTGCTGATAGTGATGAGCGGTGGACATCATCTGATGATGCGTCTGCTGATAATACTGGTGGTGCATGCTCGAGTGGGTCGAGTAGTAGCTCTGCTCCGCGTCTTTGGCTTCGGAACGAAACGTTAACGATTAATCAACGACATCGTTGACCCGGTCGTGGGGCAGCAGGCCAGCGAATCGTGGCGATCGATGGATACTTACCGGTCTCGTAAACTCCGCGACCGTAGCAGAGCGCTTTCACGTCGTTCATGGGGCTGAGGCCGCCGCTGTGGGGATGCGCGGTGTGCACCGTAGTCGGGGTAACCGAGGGCGCGTATCCCGGGTGCCGCGGGCCCATGGTGCTCATGCCCATCGGGCTGCACGGGTTCACCGCGACCGGCGACATCCCCATAGTCGAGAGCGGAGACATCGCGAGATTGGAGCCGTCGGAGTCGATGCTCTGCAGCGACTGAATACTTCCTCCGTTGCTTACCGCGCCGCCGATAACGTTGCCCGCGCTGTTCTGGCAGTTCAGAGGAAGCATGTCCCTGAAACAAAGAAAAAGAAACGACGTGAGATCGACCGCTGGACTCGCGATGGTACTTGCACATATGTGGGCGCAGCGTACAAGAGGAACGCTACCCGTCGGTGTTCTCGTTCGGTGCGACGAGATAATGCACGTGCGTGGACGAAAACCGTGTCGTTAAGAGAAATTGCCCTGGACCCGCAATAAATCTCTGTCCGTTCCGGAGGGAAAAGTCAAAGAAAAGGTTCAAACCGAGAAGCACATGCGAGGTTCCTCATTGTCTTACGGGGCCGAAAAAAAACTTGGGTCCCTCGGCCTAGAAACGACCGGACGATTAAGGGGTCGCCCGCACACACGCTCGGCCATACGTTCGTTCGTTCCGAGAACCTTCTCGGCGGCCTCGGAAAAGGATGACGAAGGAGCAAACGAAGAAGAGCGAAAGAGAGAGAGAGAGAGCGGCTCGTTCGCGACGCATTGTTCCGGGCCCCGCTGGGAAGAAACGCACCAACCGTTTGCAAGCGTGAACGTTTCTTTCCGTCTCCCACCTTCCTTGGCCTAATCTTTGCACGGCTAGTCGTAGCCGTGCGTGTCGCGATACGCACGATGGTCCGCGGGTCCGCAGCTCCGCCCCCGACCATTGCTCGTTTCTGCCGCACCTTTGCGCTCCCCTCGCACCTTCGCTCGACCTACCATACGCGGCAGAATTTTTTTACGGTCGCCCTCCAAGGTCTCTGTTGACCGCTTGCAATTGAATTTCTCCCGCGACGCGGGCGCGGATAACGAAAATGTTCCGGCAAGTCGATTTCCTCGAGGAACCGCCGGGGAGGCCGGGTTGGTCTCGATCGTGACAAAACGAGCGCGGCGAAAGAAAGACTGAGCAGGACGCTCTTCGAGATAAATGGAGGCAGCGGCTGAGGGCCGGTCGTGGCCTTTATGTAGTAAACTATTGGCAGTGCGAACAGCTCAATGGTGAAACGAGAGACGTAACCGAAGCTGCGTCATAAAACGGTAATGGGGCGTCGCGTTTCCTTTTCGTAGGGAGTTTGCCGAGGGAGGACGTTAAGGGCGGAACGGGGATGAAGCTCGAACGGGCGTCCCTCGACGTGGAAGAATTTTTCCGGAGGACCGCTCCGAGCGTTCGACGAACGATCCCGCGAAAAAGCAAGAAGCTAGGGAACACGTCCGGTCGGTCGGGACGGGTACCATCGAGCAAAGTTGTTCGCGGACTTCCGAGTGTGCAGCAACGCGTCGCGTCAGCGTGCGGTCCAAAGCGGACCGTGACCGAGCCACGACGTAGCCATAACAACGCTCCTTCGCTCTCTCTCTCCTCGTGCGTGCCTCCCGTTCCTCGTATCTCTGTCGCCCCCGTTGTTTTTTACGCTCACACGCTTCTCCCGCGCCCGGCGTGCACGAAATTCGGCCGAAGACGGTCCTGGACAACTTTCAACGAAAGGAGAAATCGAGCAGTCGGACGATAGGCGATTGCAATAGCGAGACGCGAATACCTCCTCGCGATCCGTCGGCTGGGAAGAGTTCTAGACGACGACCGACGAGCCCTAATCTTATCGGAATTCGCGAGTTCCGTCGTATCTATAAACGTCCGAACACGCGTTCGGCATTATCCAAGCGCGGCTCGATCGTCGTTCCTAACCGAGCTTATCGACGCGACTGCGAATACCGAGGTACATACGTATTCATTGTCCGTGGAGTATTGCCGACGCGCCGAGCCTCGAGGGGCAGCGTGCGAGGGAAATTAGAGATCCGGTGGGTTTTCCTGCGAAAAGCGGCAGGGGCCCGTGGACCTCGATGATTTCGGTCGGGCCAGCTCGTTCGGGAAATGATTTACCGTCGACCCGGCGCGGTCAACGCGTCCCTCGAAGACGAACGCACGACCCCGTACACATGTCGAAACACTTGTTGCGCGACGGAAAAGTCCAGACCCCCCGTCGGCACACGTGCGTGCCCTGCATGCAGGAAATTTGCTCGCGGTCGGGAGCCGTCCCCGGGCGATCTTCGTCGCGAGAAAAGGGCGCGCGAGAAAATGGACTTACGTTCTAGTTTGCGGCGTGCGATCCCTCTGCCGCCGATTCTTGAACCAATTCGACACCTGGGTGAGAGTCAGCCCCGTCTTTTTCGCCAGGTTCTTCTTCTCCTCGGAGGCTGGATACTTGTTCCTCATGTAGCACTCCTTCAGCGCGTTCCTCGAGCGTTCCTTGAAACAGTAGACGACCTCCTCGCCGTCCCAGATCGTCTTGGGCAGCGGGTACTTTTTCCGCAGGCGATACTTGTCGACGGCACCGAGCGGCCGGCCGCGGATCTTCTCCGCCTCGCGATAGTGCGACTTGAACCACATCTGCTGGAGGTCCGGGTGTCGTCGCGGCGAGAACGGATGGCTCTCCAGGATGGAGTAGAGCTCGTGGTACGCTCCCCGGTGGAAGGCCACCGTCGCCCTCGCCATTAAAACGCTCTCGCCACCGCGGAGCAACTCGCCGGGCGGCAAGGACCACAGAAACCTGGCATCGAAACGGGTACTAACTTTAGATTACGACTGATCGGATGGTCTTCGCTATCGAGCGAACGCGAGCCCCTCGTCTGCGATCGACGCTTCGCTAGTCGACGGATTCGACGGGGAGTTTCGGGTGCTCCGTCGGAACCACCCTCTCGGGGCTAGCTGAAGCGCGAATCGCGAGCGACGGTGGAAAGCGTTCGCGATCCCTCGAGCTCGAGGCGGAAGGATCGGAGCGCGGACTTACCTCGTGAGCTTCTCGATGTCCTGACTCTGCGATAACGCCTCGCACATGCAAGATATCTGCTCCGGCGTAAAGTTACTGCTCGTGGTTCCCAGAGAAAGCCCGCCGATGTTCCCGATGGCGGTGGCGGCGTTCGCCGAGCTGCAACTGCCCAACTCCTGCGGGTACTGCGGGCTGCCGTTCGACGCGGGCGTCAGGTTTTGCGAATGGGAATGATGATGCGTCAACGCGAGTCCCGTCATCGTCGAATCGCTGAACTGCCCGGTGGACGCGTTTCGATGCATGCCACCCATCTGGCTGTTGCACTCGCTGTTCGGTGACGACAGTGGATCCGAGCTGTCGGGCATTCTCGCGGCGGATTCCTGCGCTGGTCGCCGATCACTCGATGCTCATTTCACTTGGCCACTGTCGCGGACGTGCGACCGGTCGGGGGTGTGAGCGCGACTCGAGCTCGCGATACGCGGTGCGTGTCTACGGGTCGGACAAATAGACCGCGTGGAAAGTAAGCATCCGCCGGACGAACGATCAACGTCGCTGAACGATTGTTCGATCGGTCGCGTTTTCATTCATGTCCTCGTCATCCGAGTCGCGTCGCCATTCATAAATCCTCGGCACGGCTCCGCATCCAAACTTCACAGCCCCGATCGAACACCGGGGGACGAGCGCGACCGTGCGCGGCAGTGGACACTTCACCCCGACGGTACAGCGGTCGGAACACTTTTCTCCTGTATCACTGTTCGAAACGCACGCACCTCCGCACCTATTGCAACGTTCCGCCAACGATTTCCCTTCCACGAGAGTTTTCCTTGGCGAAACAGTCGTCCCGAGGTAAACGCGGTAAACTCGGTTCGCCGCTACTCGCACCTCGAACAACGACGGTAGTGGTGTGCTCGGCGACACTGCCGATCGTATCGGACCGATGCCGATGTCGTTGCTGGCGGAGGCCGTCGGTGGGTGCTCTCTCTGTTTCTCCTTCGCTGTGGCTGCTTTTTTCTTTTTTGAGGCTCGCTCCCGTGCGAGAGGAGTGGAGCGCGGAGCTGTCCACCGCAGCCGTCCCCTGCCATTGGTCGGCAGGGAGCGCGCGAGCTCGTCCCATTGGCCGAGCTCGGGGGCGGCGCAAACTTCTACCCCCGGCCGAAAGCTACCCCATACCGGCTTCCTCTCGCCGCGCCGGTGGATTCTCACCTGCGAACGTCCTCGACGGCTCGAGGGACCTCTCTGCTCGCGTTCGCTCTTGACTTTTCTCCGGAAAATTCGGAGCTACCCGACACCGGCCGGCAACCCTTGACCCTCTTCCGCGGCGAAAACAATCGCGGCCGTGCCCCGCGAATTGCCGCAGCGCGTACGCGATGCATCGTCGGGTCGCGTCGCACTTGGAACGCTCTCGCGTGGTCGCACGGAAGGAGGCCTCCCGGCGAACTCGCTGGGCGTCCGAGAGCACGGGAGGTGAGCGACAAACACCGGAAACGGAACGCGACAACGTTACCGTACACCGTGTTGTGATTCCACATGGTGCTATCGCGCCTCGCGTTCGATTAACTTCACAACAACCGGCAACAATTCCATCGCCTCGCCCGTCCCCGTTCTTTATCGCTGGTAACGCGAGCAATTTCCCGAACGGAAGTCGCTCTATTAACAGCGCTCGATGCACCGGCGGGACGCGTGCCCGATTCCCAAGAGTCGGCGAATCGCGGGACGGATTTTCGCGGGCTTCTCGCGATCGAAGACGAAGCTGGTCGGGCCGTCAGATCGCCGTCGCCCGTCGGCAGGAAGTCGATGAAAATAGCCAAGCGACGAGAGAGGACCACCGGCGTTAGGTAGATCAATGAGAGCCGTGATACTCTTAACGGACACGAAAATCTCGATGTCCGCCACGCCTCGCCAATCCTTTGAATCTGCGCCCCGCCTTTTTCGACTAATTGCCGTCTCCCGAGACGCTGGAACGTGACGGCGCGGTGACGAGACGCGTCGCGTTCACGGGACGTCGACGAATTTTCGTGACAGGCGTGACCGTGTCCCCAACGAGATCGGTTTCCTTTGGAAAACAACCCTACCCGTTCGAAGCAAACTCGGCTTCCGCCAGCGCGTCCGATACCTGCGTTCAATTAACGTTAACCATCGAGGGCCACGGCAGCGCCCGGGGGAAGAATGCTGCGACGGTTTTCTCGTTTTTTCTCGTTTTCGTCCTCGCCTCCACGGGGAATATTGTTTTAATTTGGAGAGCGCGCGCTAGGCAGAACGATGACACCCGCGGCGGCAAGAGCCAATGATAGAGGGGCGGTGCCGCGCTTTGCGATGGCGTCTCCTTCGATTTGGTGTCGGATTTCCTCCGAGCCGCCATTTTCCACCTACATCTCTCTCTCTCCTTCTCTCCTCCTCTCCTCCCTTTTCCTCCTCCGTCAACGTCACACACTCTCTCTCTCTCCTCTCTGAAGCATCCCTGACTCACCCCTGCTAGCATCCCTTTGTACTCTTCGGCACTGTCCGTGTAGGACTTTCTTATCGAAACGGTCGTTTTCTCTTCCTCTTTTTTCCACGCGCATCCCTCGCCGGGGATTACCAGGAAATTCGTTACGAATCCGCAGCCTCGATCACTCCCGTTTCGTTCGGTGTTGCTCGCAGCGGAGTAAGCTGAAAGATCGCTGAAAATGGGAATTTCGAAGGAGACGGATTCGGTCCACGGGCCGAACGGACGAGGGTGCATTCGTAGCACGACCTGCGGAGCGGGCACGGGGATGCGAAGGTTCGTCGCGGTACAACCGTGGGAGGGTGGCAGGAGGTGGGAAGTAACGGTGCGAAGCAAAGCGGAACAGAGCGGAGCGGACCACCGTCACTGGTAGCAGCAGCAGCGTCGTATTTCGTTGTGCCGCGTTTAATTGCATTCCAAAATGGCTCTGGGCAAAATCGACCCGGGGACGATTCACCGTTTGTCCTCGTTCAGCCACTTCACCGGCAAACGGGCCGCTGGCATCTTCACCCCCGGAGTGAATCCAGATAAATTAAACCGGGCTGCCTCCCGTAGATTTCAACGCGGCGTCTCTCCGTGGCGATCTCGTTGCGCTTTCCGCGCGACGTCAACTGTCTAGGGTTTCAGCTGAACCGGCCAGGACAAAGAGCGCGGAGGGCTTTGCCGCGAACGACGCGTTCGCCAGGGCCACGAGTTCACCGTGGAGAAACGGGAGAGACGTTCTCGAGCCTCTGACGGCACGCAAACGGCGCAGCGGGCAGAGCACGTAAAACGCATTCCCGGGCTGTCGAGCTCGAAAGGGGCGAAGCGTCGGGGGCTCCGCGCCGTTTCGGATTAACGAGCGAAAGATGCTCGACGTTTGGTAAACGAAGAAGAACGCAGAGGCTCGCTGGACGATCGCGGCCGATGCCGGGCCGATGCCGGGCCGTCGCGACGCCGCGACGCGACGCCGATCGAACCGAGCGCGGCAGAAACGCGGTCGCCGCTGCATCTCGTATTTCCGTGCAAACGGTGTCGGTATGCTTGTACACGGGTGTACGCGTTTATATCTCTAAAATGAATATCGGCGAACAATAAGCCGCGCGGTTGCCTCCTGCAGGCGGGGATCGAAGGTGTTGGTGGCCGACATCGGACACCGCCTCGTCGAGATAGCTGCTATCTTCGAGCGGTCGCTCGTTACGCGTGCACACGCATACACGTACACCGGCGAGGCGACTAGCGTCGTCCACGATCGGTCGAGCGATTTATTTTTAGAAGCTGGCATTCTTCGCGCCTCGCAGGTGAGCTGTCTGCCTCGCCGGGGTCGCGAATAACCGGCCACCCTCGTCCCAACGAGACGGGCCCGTCTCGTCCTCAATCGCGTTATCCGTTGCGCGACGAGTCCCAATTTCGGGCCACGTATATCGGTGTTGGGATCGCGTCCCTGTCCCCGGCGCGCCACGGCGATGCGATGAAAGAAACCGGGCGGAAAATCTCGAGGGCGAAGAGAAAAGGGAACGCGAGAATCTCGCTCGATCCTCTCGCGACAATGAGATCGCGTTAGCGGGAGGATTAGGCGACGTAATCCGTCGGTTATTTGGCCATTAACGGGTCGACGGGGAGAGATCGGAGCGGGAGATTGTTTGGCTGGAAAACGCGAACAGGCGTGAACACAGGTAGCTAGTCGAGGTCGAGGCATGGGCCCGGAGCCCTTCCTAATGCTGGAAAATATGCTCTTTATGTGTCACTGGCCACTTTGTGCCGCTATTTCCTGACAGTGGGCTCGCGCGTACGCTCGAAAACACGACGGCACTGCCTGCCGTTCGAACAGGTACGCCGAGAATCCGATCGGACCTTTCTTCTCGTTCCCGTCCCGAAATTCACGTACGATCGACGCATCCGTCATTGCTGGACGTGTGTCGATTTTAAGGCGCCGTCTGTTAATTGTCGTTATCGTTTCACAGGTGTGCAACAAAGACGCGCCCGAACGTAGCTTACGTTCGGGACGGCGCGGCGCGTAGGATGTCCACGTAATAGACTGGAATTGGCGATTACACGGTTAGTTAGGTGCGCTCGGTGATTTGAGGGTAGGTGAAACGGTGGACTGTCATCATCCCTGTTGCGACGCGCATCGACTAAACACGCCGCGCGGGAAACGCGTCCGACGATAAGTAATCCCTGGATTAAAAGGGGTTGCGACAAACATCGCCGAGGCACCGAAAGGAAAATATCCGCTCCGTATATGTATTTACCTTCGAAACAGTTTACCTCCTTCTTCCCGTGTAATCGTGCTAGTGTGTCGTTCCTTTCGGAAAGAATTTCGCTTCCGCGTTATTTGTGTATTTTGGTATTTTAATGTGTCGCCAGCACGTGTCGCTTACTCGCAGAAACCGTTCCCAATTTGCGCCGCCTCGCATATTCGACGTTCTCTTATCTGGCCGGCCTGTGTCAGGTGAGTTTTGTGGGAAAAAAAGGTGGACGCGGGTCTCCGGCTGGAATCGTCTTACGCTGACTCGCACGATTTATCTGCAGGTAAAGTACGACACTTGCATCGCGCGGTGAATCTGCCGAGCGCCAGAAACTCGTTCTCACACTCGTATTTTCGCGTTCGAAGCTTTCGTCGGGTCTTTCGGAGAAAAAGACCGAGAGGGATGAAGCTCGAACGGGCGGGTCGCTCCGAATTCGGGCGAGTCGGCGAATTTGTCGAAAAAATTCCCGTCCCCGTTCGCTTCCTGTCGCGGGCAACGCGTCCGCGCTCGCGCTCCGAGCAACAATAAAGGCTTGACGCCATAGAGGTATTGCCACTGTTATGTCGACAATATGTTCCGGATCTTTAATAACGTCGACAGCGAGCGGTATTAAGAGGTATTACAAAGCGGCGACACTTGAATGCGTGTCGAAGAGGGTTCACACTCTTGAAAAGAGCATCTGAACACAGAGAACCCTGTTGCCCCCTCGATGTTATTATGAACTGCCACCCATTCACGCCACGTTCCTGTCTTCCCTGTAACCACCCTTCCGTCTCTCTCTCGCCCTCTCTATTTCCATTTCTGTCGTCCCTTAGCTCTCCACCTCTACATCCATCCTCTTTCCAATACGAGAGACTTTCTCTAGCTTTCTTTCCTTGTCGCACGCTCGCAGACCATCCAACGGGAGCATGGCAAACGCGTACACAATACTCTGTGTGTACTAACGATTCGATCAGCGACCGAACCGGAAGTCCCTTTACTTTTCGGAAACGTGGCGGCGGCTCGCGGTCGCATTTGCATCCAAGAGTCGAAAACTTTCGAGGACTCGACCGCGGGAAAGTTATTACGCGTTTCACGATCACGAAAACGATCTTATCGTCGATCGTGCGCCGCGCTGGGTCGAGGAGTGGATAGAAAAAAATGCGAAACGAGGGGGAAATTTCGTAGGTTTCGCGTTACATCATTGTATCCGTCCAATAGGGGTAGGTAGGCTGGCACGCACGTAGGCGACGAACCACCGCGTCGTCGCCCTCCAACATTTTCCGTGCCTGTGTACGTATCATCGTCCCCTCTTTCTATCAGGGGGTGGCTATCAAACGATCAAATTGTCTGTGCCGCAACCAAGATTTATTTAATTAGACGTTCCGTTCCGCTCTCTCGGTCGCGATTCGTGCCCGATGCACCGACCCGACGGCTCCAACGTTCGTTTGGCTTTGCACTCTCTACGCAAAAAGTGGCGACGAATATTTGTCTTCCGATTCAGACTTCGGTTGGAAAGAGGTAAGCTCGGGGTAAAATCGTGGCTGCCACGGGCGTCCAAAGCGGGTTTGTCCCTGGCGCGGAATAAATTTGATCCGCTGGCAGAGAATCGTTGGACGGGCACGAAGCAGAACGCAACAGAAGCTCACGAGACTTTTTCAGAGGGCGGCACTCGAATAGACGGGTGACGTCTCATGGACGAAAGCGAAACGCTGTTACGGCGATTCTTCCTGCTGACCGTGCAGACACCTCAAGGCCGTGCCATTCGTTTATCGTCTTATCACTTCCAACTTGTCCAGGCTGCTCGCCACGCTGTGGGAATTGAGTAATTATCGCGTCATACCTCCAGGAGTTGTATTTATAGCGGCTCCAGGAAGCGTCTCTCCGGTCGTTCCACGAGCACCACTGATTCAAACTGGGAACACGCTTGAACAAGCTGTTCTCTGCGAACCTGTCTCTCCGCGATACGACGTCTCGACTTCGCTTCTCGTTACAGACTCCAACTTTCTTCCATCGAACAAATATCCAACCGAGTCCTCTGTACCTGCATACGTACATTTACGATACCAGCCCTTTCGCAGTGATTTACGCAAACTCCATCGAGCCACAATGAACTCGATGGGAAGGAGAACCACCAGCTTGTCAAAATATAGTTGCGATTCGTTTCGCGCGAGGCCCCGAAAAGACGAGTCCAGGTATACAGCTCGAGCAGTATTTGTCGGAACTAAGTGGATTCCCGGCGTGCCATTGTCGACCGATGCGTTTTTCTCGCCTGACGAGGTGCGAAGCACGCTTTAAGGGCGAGAACCGCAGGCCAATCTGTCCATTAAGATCGCGTCCTACGGAGGGTATTGGGTTGTTTCCACGGATACAATTTCGACGGGCGAAAGATACCGTCCAACGATTGTTACCCCTGATGCGTTACTTTCGCGCCCTCGGGTACGCGCTTATTAATTTGCCTGAACACGCGAACAGAACGCGAACTCAAGCGCGCTCGAAAATGATGGCAACCGCTTCGACGGTGCGCGGCGCGGCGGAGAGGGCAGAAGCCGCGATTTATTACGAGAACCCTCGCAACGGTGTCACCGCGCGTGACGTAACTTATGGTTGGACAGCGATGCAAGCGATACAGAGAATAGCCGTATATAACGAAGGTTATGGTGTTACCGGTGGATGGTGGAGTGGCACGGTGTCCAGTGACTCCCATGTCGGCTTGTTATCCGGACCGCCCCATCGTTATCTGCAATTACCCCAAAACAGCCCCTAGTTTATAAATTATAGACCATCCCCGTTCCCCTGCCTTCGTCCCTCCGCTCTGCCGTGCGCCTCTCGAACCCCCGCCAGGATTGCATCTGTCATCAAACGTACCCAATTACGCTCAATTATGTTGCCAACCACCCCTTTCGCATCGCGATCACTGCCATCTCGATGTGTTTTTCCGTCGTTACGCGTTGCTGCGGCACTTTCGTTCGTCGTTCGGTTAATCGCGAATCATCTCGACTCGAAGCTTCCGACAAGATTCGAGATCGGGAATCGAATCTTTGCGTGGCGGCCGATCTCTTCGGGCCTCCGGTCTGCGCATCCATCGCAGGGTCCCGGGATGCACGCGGTCGACAATGCGGTAGGCCTGCTTCGGTCATTGTCGTGGAGATTTCAATGGACATCGCGACAATGAACTATCGACAACTGTACATCGCTTCGGCTCGCGTCGCGTTGCGCAAAGCCCGAGGGGCTTCGCTCGTCGGGCATAAGCCTGCTTGACTGTACTTTTCACGCCCTTTTCCACGGACCATCGCTCCAAGTTATTATGTCACCTAACTCTCTGCACCCCGCGACCAACTACGCATCTGCTATTGTGGCTCACGGTGCCCGTGCAAATTGCGACCCTCCGTTTGCGAGTGCACGGCTAATTGCCACGATGTTCTCCGACGGGTCGGGACAAAACGATCACGCAACAAACGAACTTGTATAACAGCCTTTATTTTTATCGATATGATACAATTTTCTTCGACGCGCATTGCCCACCTTTCGATTCGTCTCCCCGTCCCGCGTTGCAGTTCCCCGTGTGCCTCGCGTTACATCTAATCCTACGCGAGTCTTAAAGTTACAGAAATAGGTCAAGCGATATGATTCACAATTTGATTCCAGTTTCGTCGAAGCACTCGCGACTCTGCACTTTTATACAATCATCGCATCCTGTCCGGCGTACTCTCTTCCCCGTAAGTGTGCGTGCACTCTTGCGATCCGCCGTACATGCCGCCGACGTCGATGTTGGCGCGTCGCGACGGAAAACTCTTGGACTTCTCCCCGTTAACCGCTATTTATTAATAATGTTTACAGGTAATAAGATTGACTTTAGCACAAAAATACATTTTCGTAATTACATCTAGACCATCGTTTCGATGATACCGACGGTATCGTACGGGTAACTTTATTGTGTCTCGGAAAGTCGAAACGAATATCTCGTGGCTCTACGAAGGGACGCGATTCGCGACGAGCCTTCCAAATTCATCGAATCGGACGCGTAATAAAAAAAAGGAAAAAAAAAACACGCATTCCTCTATTCTGCCGACGCGACTCGCGAATCGACCGCGAACCGCGTCGACTTTCTTACCGAAATGCGATATCCGTAATCTTCCTCCACCTCTCTGTCTCTCCCTCTCAACTCTAACCCTCTCTCCCTCGCACCCTCTCTCTCTCTCTCCGTTTCTCTAAACTCTAAACATATTATATTATGCATGTATATTACGTCTATGTATAACGTGTATAGTGCGCATACAGAAGTACACGCGAATGTATATATGCAACACGCGTGCTGCGTGCGTATATATAAACGTATACCCACGTATCTGTTCACGCGTACAATCATGTATTCAGATATGTGTATGCACACACGAAATATATATATTTACAGACGAAAGTTCAACTTTAATATGCGCTTGGAAGACAGAGGTTCGCGTTGTGCGCGCGAACCTTAAGATCCTTAATTTTAAATATATTCCTGGAGTACGCGAGCACGTGGCGCGCACGCGGGTCAGATGCGCCATTGCTCGTTAATCGGTCGGGTTACGTTCGATGCGTTCCTTTGATTTTGTCCGATGCCGCTCCCTCGCGCCAGGACGTTCGTTTCTCCCTTTGCGTGTACCTGCTTCGCCTTTGCAGTGCCCCTGGCCGAAGATGTACGTACAGCCGATGGTAGCGCATGTACACCTTCACCCCCCTGCCTCCCCGAAAAAATCGATTTCGTTCCATCGTCGTTGGAACGAGTTCGCGCACTTGAGATGTCGTTTAAACGGGACTATCCACGAACGACTATGTTTACGGTACACGCAGCGAGCACACGCTCCTGACATATTGAAGCTGCTCGAAATTAATTAGCCCGATCGTCGAGGCCCGCGAATCACGTGCGCGAGCGTACCGAACGCCGGACCTCCCTTGGCAAAAGAGAAACGATCGCCAAGTCCGCGAGCTTCGTGCACCGTTCTAACATATTTACACGATATGTTACACCGAGAATTAGAAGACAGAAGTGAAACGACCTATTCTAGAAATCGTTACACATGTAAAACGTAGATGCAGAACTCTGTGATCGCCGCGCCGCAGCTTGAAAGTAGGAGACAGTTTCATCGTCGTTACGGCGAATCGTCTGGTAAACTAGTATGTATACAGTGGCGCAGAACGCGTATCGTTCATTGAAACGGGCAGATACTTGTTCCGATGTGAATTACTGCGCTCGAGTCCTGCCGTTCGTACGCTAACCCAATGGTCGAACTGATTCGGCAACGTCTCTGGAACTATGTACATGTTCAAACGCAAGAAATAATGGAAGCTTAGCTGTAGGATACGCGGCCGACGTCAACGACGTCAACGCGCGCGTCTATTCTATACGTTCCTCTAAATTTTCAGCTGCCTGGCAGGGCTCCCCTTCCTCGACGTTTCGGGGAAACGTTTCTCACCTCCTCGTGACTGTTAAATAGCAAAAGGATAGATGCCGACGCTTCGCGAGACAACCGAGAGCCGCCTCTATCGATTTGGTAAACGGTGAAGTGTGGCAATGCGAAAAATCGACGCTGCCATTATCATCCCCCCGGCAGGAAGCTTTCGTATACCCGACGCAAACGTTCGTTGCACGAAGAGGTTCCCCGATTGCCCCGTACAGTCTGCAGCTTTGTTGTTATGTAGATCGATTAGGACTCGAACCGACGAAATCCGACGGTTTGACGCGTCGCGCCTACGCATCGTTTCGCGATCGATACGAGCCTCAAGATGGACGACACAAGCATCACAAGTTGCAAACGGCTGATATCGCGACGGCTTCGTGCTGTTGTTCTGATAACTGGTTAGAAAAATTCTCTAGTCAAAATGTTCCTCCATAATCGGTGAATGGCTCCTTGGGGGGTGGTGCTCGGCAGGGAAAGGTGTCGTCGCAGGTATCGCAGGGAAATGAACGTTCCATCGGTGGGGCGAGACAGCGTCGCGATAGCCAGCCGAATATGGAGAAGAACATCCCGTAGAAAAGATTGGTCGTTCTCGAGGTATGTCTCAGCGGGGGTCATCGGTGTCGTCGCGTGACTTTGGCATCGTCGTAGGCGGTGGTTTGTCCGAGCTTTTACTCCATAGTGTCGTACTTGACTTTCTTCACTTTGAAGTAACGATAGGCCGCGTAGCCGGCGATAGTGAGCAGGACGGCGGCAGCCAGCGTTGAGCCAACGGCAACCGGCGCGGTCTCGTCCCGGAAACCACGCGCGCTCAGGGACGTGCAGGAAAATTCCGCCGCGAACTCGTTGTTCTTGAACTTGAACGGCTGCAGCTTCATGTCCCTAAAAATTTCAATGCAAATCGACCGCTCCGTAAATGGCCGGGCACAGGAGACGTTGAAGACGCGCGTGTTTAATAATATGGTATACCTGAGGAGTACGGTCGCATGATTTTTCCCATCGGTTAAGGGAATTTCCCTCTCGTCGTCGCAGGCGTACGATTTTCCGACCGGTGTCGGGAACAGCATGGCACTGTGCTTCTGTCCGGTGCTCAATCTAATGGTCTTGTCTTTGGGCCGAAAGAAATTGCGATTATCTCACGGGTCGAGAGCACAATTAATGTGGAACGTTTCATTCGACTGGAAACTTACTTGGCTGATCGATATGTTCGAAGTGTCGATCGCTAGAATTGTAAGTTAATTCGATTTTCTCGACGTACCACCGTTCGCCGCCCGGGGTCTGAAAGGTTTTAGTTTCACCTCCGTTAATTTAAATCGATCCAAGTGTACATACGATAGGCTACGTCAATATGTTCCGGAAGACGGATGGCAATATCTTCTCGTGCCTGTTACGCTCGGTAAATAATTTATGGCTCTAAGGGTCAAGGATAGTCGAGGGACAGGGTCGTATAGTACGAGGTCACAGTCGTGTGCAGGTTTTACCAGTGTCGAGAATGGTTGATGTAAAGTCGTTAAACCCCTTCTCAAAAACTTTGACCCGACTATATTCAACGTTGCTCTAGCGATTTTATAATCAACGACGAGCAAAAGTTCTCGTTATCGGCAAGCTATGCGCGATGCATTATCTTCAGCGGTATAAAAAACATTACCTTCGCGAAGCTCCACGACAGCACGAATGCCTTCCACTTCAGTGACATTGTCACCGTATTTTCATTGTCGCAATTGCCGGTCACAATGGCGTCGTTTGGAACATAAATGTTCGCTTCCTAAAGGGAATAGATTATTAAAAATTTAGATCTCGCATCAGTAAGATGGAGTCTTACTTGGTCCTCTCCGGTTTTAGTTCGATATTTCACGGTGATCAGTGCGTCCACTTGCAGAAGAATGCACGCTTGCCCGTTGCTACCGTCGAGACGGTACAGAGGTTGCTCCGTGGAGAACGATCTGTGCGTTGTCGAGGACTCCGACGACATCGTCGTGGTACTCTTCAGCTCGAAGTTCACCACTGGCTGTAGGAAACATTACGAACGCTCAAAATTCGAAGCATTAGGTTGCTCGACGAAATAGAAAAATTACTAATCGCGGAATTTACGTTTAACCAGAACCGCGAGTTTCTGTCTACGTTTCATTAATTATCTCGACGAGCACGGTCGAATCTCGTGGCGATGTTTCGTGCTCCCTTGCGTGTCGGGCAAAGAACGGGTGATCCTCACGAATCCACTTAGATAATTGTGCACGCTTACATATAGGTACGTATCGATCACGTGAGAACATCGAACGCGAAGGTGTACGCGTTTAGGGAGACGAATATCTTCTATGCTATTGTTCCCGTGAGTTAGAAAGAAATGTATTTTACATCAGACGAGACCATCCTTACCAATGGCTGCCTGGGTTTTGATACAGGCAAGTCGATGACTACTTTCGGCGTTCGACGTGTCGTGTATAGTTGCTCGTCTAAATACTGCGGGGTCACCGATGAACTGGGAATGCTGAACGCCGTACTAACGACACACCCTGTAGAAAGAAATGCTCGTTAGAACACGGGGTAAACTTTTCGATCACCTCTCTGCAACTATATACGCCAGGGTAGTAAGCGCACCCCTCTGTTAAATTGGTCGAGGTGATTGACTTTATGAACAATTTCTGCAAGAGATTGCAGGACACGCTATTCGAACATCGTGATGGAAAAGTTCGTCTTTTATTTTTCTAAAAAACCGTACGTCACGCAAACTCTTACGTTAGAACTCTCCGCCGTGAAGATAAAGCTGATTAATGATCTAAATATAAAGTTGGCACTCTGTGTCGTTAATTTGACAAAACCGTTGCACCGTGGTTCGTCGACGCGAGCAATCTGCCCGCGATTGCGACCAACAGAATTAAGTCGCACCGAAATTAGACTAAAACCACCCTTAAGCGCGGACTATCGCGTTTCGATCCAGTGGCTTGGATTGTTAGTCTCGCGACGAGCAGATTAAACGCACAGTTGCCTCGCTACAATCCCACGCAAACAAGCAGCCAATTAACCGAGAAAACTCACAGAATATGAAGATCGCCTTGCTATGATCCGTGCGTCGTGCCATCTTTCTGCCTCTGCTCGATCCAACGAACGGAATAAACGGAATACGTTTTGGTTTAGCAGCGTCGATCGCGCCCAAAACGAATTTATCTAGACCACGTTCACGAAGGTTGTGAGGCTAACGAGAAACCTCGGGCGCAGATGGATCGATAATAGAAGCTTTCAGCATGCGCTGCGGTGCCTTTCCCTCTGCGTATACGTGTAAAAGCACAGGAAGAATGTTCGTTCGGTGGTTCTCGACAGGGTGGCGTTGTGGGTGACATCGACGTCGGCGTCGGCGTCTGCGTTGGCGTTGGCGTTGGCGTTGGTATTAGTGTCTGTGTGCGGTACCATTCATTCTATTCGATTTAGATACACATTAGTATCCGATAGATTACTGTCCCCTTTTCGAATTATCTAGACGATGATCAAATAGATGGTATCTTCTACGTGGATGGTAATATCCACTTTTATGTTAATGAAACAGCCACGTTGTCGTATTTTTTTTTTGAATGTTGATGATGTTTTTCGTTGACCATAGCGTAAAAGAATTGTTAGCGTGCGTGCAGGTAGCTGACACGTTATGCGATTATTGAAATGCTAATTTGGAGACCAAGCGTAGGACGAAATATCATTTCACCCTTTCTTCCCACCTCCGCAGATACAAATGAGAGGGGGTGACGAAGTAGGCGAACGGATGAGTTGCATCGAATCGTTGCGTGACCCGCTAGAAAGAAAGTTCGCTTCGTCATCGTTGCGCAAACTTTTCCGTAGTGTTTCCTACCGTGTAACGCGGAAATAAAACAAAATCAATAGATGTTAGGTCGCTTCGAAACTGGAAAAAAAATGTACCGTGTTAGGGGATGCTGCATTGATCCGTAATCGTAGCTAATACAGTTTCCCACTAATTACTCTTCGTGCATTCTAGTGCTATTAAACGGGGTCGCGACCTTCGTTATGGGTTATCGTTCCACCTACAGCGCACCCCTACGCTAGGCAAATCATAGTCATAGGTGCGCGGATGGAGTAATGAAAAATGCGCTCTCAAGAATGGCGCGATTGAAATCGTAGGAGGAAACTAAGTTACAATACAACCGTATAGAGTTCTGTAGAAGTTTGAGAAGGTATCGAGGAAATGTAGAGAACTTGCATGAATTGTGCGCGCGAATTATTATTCAAATTTAAATGCAACAGCGGATGAAAGGTATAGATGGCCTCCATCGATTGCAATGGCACGAGGCCGTTTCTACGTTGTTCCAGTAGATGTCGGCATGAACGTGTTTGGCGACGGAGTGGATTGGCCCAAGAGTTTTGACGAATCAACAGCCGTAACGGTTAGGGGAGAAATTACGCTTAGGGCAGAGAATAATTATTATTCATCAGAAAAGAAGCATTAGCATTAGCAATTCACCGGGCATTCCGCCCGTATTTTGTATCCCATCGAATAAGAATACGTTTTTCGTTTCTTGTCAGAAATTGTGCCAGTTTTATTCTGTTATCGACAGAGTTCCCAACACGTGTAACAACCAACGATTCGTTTCTACGTCGTGCCGGTCAGGATCGTAGATCTTTGCTGGGACAGAAACAAAACACTAGCACAGCTTGCATCGTGGATAAGCTCAGGCACGTTTCAGCGGTAAAATAGTTTGAACGTCATATCGTTTAAGAAAAGGGAACTCAATGACTGATAAAAGTCAATAACGTATTTTTTGTGTGGGTTTACTATGTTTCCTCTCAGAGTAAGGATCGAGGGAATACGAAGGAACCACTGAACTGCCTTGTGACAGAGGAATTATTTTTTTTTGCAGACGACCCTCGCCGATCGTTTCGCAGTTACCAGCGTATTTCGTACAATCGTACAGAATTTCTTGGGTGGGAAGAACTTTGCAGCCTCCGCATATCCTGAAACGAAGATGTCATTCGAAGTTGAAAAACGTAAGACATTCGATCCGATTGTTTATCTCGGTAGTTACGTAAACATGGGACGTTTTAATCACATGCATTATTATTAATAATATGCTAGATTCAAAGTATTGAAATAGCGTCATTTTCCAATACCATGCATAGTTGATTCTTGTATAAGTGGTAGGAAAAAGAAAAGTTGTTGATCCTAGTTACTTCTGTCCAATAGAAAAATTCTTGACAATGCCAGCGGAAGAGAAAAGGAAATTCTACAAAGGAAGCGTAACCACTTTGGATGAAATCCCAACATGGGTGGAATATTGGGACAAAAATCAAACAAATATCTGCGTGATGACCCTAGAGAAAGCTGTGCCAGTCGACCAAGAGACAGCTAATAAAATTTCGGTATGGCAAGGCGATATCACGTCTCTCGAAATAGATGCAATTGTCAATGCTGCGAACTCCAGCCTTTGCGGCGGTGGTGGAGGTAGATGGGAATGTTTCCTAGAAGTAGGGAACTAGGGAGAAACAGATACGCGATATTAAACGATGTTAACTGTATTCTCTAGTTGACGGAGCTATTCACAGGGCTGCTGGGCCAAATTTAAAGAAAGAATGCGCTACTTTGGGAGGCTGTCGCGTCGGAGAAGCTAAGATAACCGGGGGTTATATGTTGCCAGCCAAGCGTTAGTATGCCCGAATAGTTTCGACGAATACCTTTTTCACGGGTGTATAATGTTTTAGATGTCATTCATACGGTCGGTCCGCAAGGGAAACGCCCGGAAGAGTTGACGCAATGTTACGAAAATTGCCTCGCGGTAGCCAAAGAAAATAAGTTGCGCGTTATCGCTTTCCCCTGCATATCGACAGGAATTTACGGATATCCCCAAACATCGGCTGCCAACGTAGCTCTGTCAACAGTAAAGAAGTTCCTAGGCGACAACAAGGATGCAGTAAGGCTCCGTTTCGATAACTCGTGGCTGAGGAAAGGAGGCTTACGAGCATTAATACCTGTTTGAAATTACAGGTAGATAGAGTGATCTTTTGTCTGTTTCTGAACAGCGACAAAGAGATATACTTGGAGTTGTTACAAAAATATTTTGCTATCGATGGAAATACCAGCTCGTAGAGGTACTTTATACATATTTTGAGATTAAACTCGATAAGAAAGAAGCAAAGCTGTATCAGTGTATAAGTCGAATAATATTGGTAGAAAAATAGTATAGCCACGCATCTTTCCCAAACACATCCTAATCGGTCGTGCACATGTAATTCGGGAATCTGCAAAGATTAGCCGCTGCTATTTGTGCGTAACGTAATTCGAAAATTCGCGGGGTAACGCGTGTGTTGGACGTCGCGGGGAGTGGATGATCAATGCGACAGCAGCGCCGCGATTTAACGTGTCCACCGCATCGTGTTTCGGCCCGACGACGGTGCGTCGCCATCTTGAAAAATCGAAGTGTGGTAATGTCTGTATGTGGTAATAGGTGGGGGACGGTCGTTAATGTGGTGCGTCTCGTACGGAAAATCTGTCACAAATGGGTAAATATCTCTTGTATTGAAGCAACTCGAATCAAGGGTCGTCCGGTTTTGTATATCGTTTGGTCGAAACGTGAAACACTGAGCAAAAGAAGCACACCCATGGCTCCGTAGTGCTCTCGCCGATCTGTCGTGGCGAAGGTGAGCTCTCTCGAGCGAGATCGCGATTAGTGTGAGAAGTGAGTGCGTCTAAGTAGTACAGTGTCATTTTTGTGGATAGTTTGTACCATTTTACGATTGATCAGTTAACCAGGATCGCATTTCTGTTGATTCGCCGCGAGCAACGCGCGAAGTCGTCGCGTCGTCGAACATCGAGTACGGAGTATGTGAGTATGCGCGTTCGCGCGGTGAAAATCCTCGGGTTTTTCGGAGCCGTGCTGTAGAAAGAAAATGAACAAAGCGGGGAGGAAATTAATGAGAAATCGACGTCGAAACGGGACATAAGTTCTACCTCGTCGGTAGCTTTCGTTCTCTCGCTCCGACAAGGCGGACGTACGGACGGAGTCCCGTAATCCTGAATGGCCGCCGCCACCGCTTTCTAGGTTACTGACGGACACCCAAAGAGAGCGACAGAGAACGAGCGAAAGGGCGATAGATAGAGGGGCACGAGCGAGAGAGAGGGAGTGATGTGTGTGTGTGCATGCGCGCACAGTGATAGAGTGCGAGAGCGAGAGACTCGATAGCAGGGGGATATAGTGCGAGAAGGATCGAGGTATCGCGTAGAGAGAAAGATACGGAGCAACCGCGAGCGAGTGAGCGCGCTTGCTTGCGACTCCATAGACGAGCAAGTACCGATGTGCGGCCACCGAGGTACGCGATCACCACCGTCTCCCGGGTGTGTTCCTCGCGTTCGTCGCCGATCCCGGATCGGAGACTCGCTGCATGGGGCAGAGGAGGCTTGAATCGCCTTGTGCCGCTACTGCCGCTGGTGCTGCTGCCACAGCGATCGCCACCGCTGTCCTCGTCGCGCGTACCTCGCATCAACGCCGAGACTCTTTACCTTAGATAAACGCGTGCTGCTCTCGTACTCGTACGCGTATATGCATCTCGACACGTACGTATCTCTCAGCGGGCAAGTGATATATACCCGAGCGTGTTGCGTCCAACCTAGCAGTACAAGTGGGTGTGGGTTCGTTCGTATGGCTGATGTGTTGTATGGGTGCATGTGTGTATGCGTGTGCTCGCGTACGTGTCATATGTGGCTGCGCTCGCGCGTCCCGTTTCCATGTCGCCCGATCCTTCGCTTATGTGCACGTCGTGTAAGCGTGGTAAGTATAAAAAAAATCGGGCTCGTGGGGAAGGGATTGTCGCGGGGAGTCGCTCCGTTTTTTCCCCCCCGTTTCTCCTCTTTTTCTCCGCGTATCTCTCCGATTTCGCTGGTGTACCTACTCCGAAAAGGTTTCCTCCCCACAGGCTTCGTCTCCTAATTTCGTTGGGGCGTTTTTCGCGGTCAGACCGGCCGCCCTAACCCTACATTTCAAAAACTCGCTCGTCCTCTCGTTCACCTATCGTCCACCTATCGTCCAATTATCCGTGCATTTCCCTCGCGACCTCTTCACGCGTATCCTCTGCGCCGCGTTCAGCGACCGGCTAGGGTGCACGGAAACAACTCTCCGAGTAAACGAGCGACCAGTGTCCACTTGGCGGAACAACGCGAACCGTATCGCGATCGTGCCGTTTGCCAGCTCGAAAGCGTTTTCAAGACCGCCCACTTCCTCGTGCACGGCGCACACCGTGTCTTGCGAAACCTCTTGCCGGCAGAAGCGCTTTTTATATTACCTGTCTGCGCACTGCGCGTCCCTTGTTCTTTTCGGCGAATGGTTGCTCACCCTCCTCGATGCTACTGACCTTGCACCGAGGCTCGAGTCGTTGCACAAAACGATAATCGGAGATAGTATCGATTCGTCTGTATTTAACGCGGTCATTCGCGAATCGTCACGCCTGTCCACTCGCTGCGAACCTTTGCCACGCTCGCGTTTATTAATTTCAAACCCCGTCGTAGCTTCTCTTTCCGGATTAACCGATCGAACAGCATCTATCCACCGTCCGAGCTATCCGTTTAAACGGCAACGATTCATGTTCGATAGAGTTTACGCGCAACACGTTCGAATGGTGTTGCGAAAATCGACCTTTTTTCCCCCCAACGGGCATTGTTCTCCGCACGATGCACCGTTTGTTAAAACGTAAACTCGGTCGTTCTACGCGAGAAGCGTGGCGTTTTATCGTCAGCCGTGTTCCGGTTGTGTACCTGCCGCCCCAGGTATTCTCGCTTATTATCAGATAATGCAACGATATTGTCCCCGCTTGTGTTCCTTTGCCGTTCCTTTCTCAGCGCGATCGATCCCGCTGCTCGATACGCACAGATCGGGCAAACAAATTTTTACCTCAGCGAGCGAACGATCGACTAAGATAGCAGGGCAAAGAGGCATAGAGAAAGACTGAGCATTCGTCGGTACACGTTGGCCAACGATTTATTCTTGGATTACATTATGGAATTCTGGTTCGCGGCTTTATGTAATACACTTGCTTCGAAGCTTGCGCGCTACCACCGACTGAAAAGCGAAACAAAACACAAACGAGACTCTTTCCTCTTAATTCGTCCAATTGTTCGTCCAAGCCGAAGTAAGGAAACTCGCGTTTTTCCCGCTCTGTGCAATGCGAATCGTTTCCACGTTCGGTATTCACGGGCGAAGCGATTACGTGCGACGTGCAATATGTAAACCGCTGACGAGACTACTGCTTGCGCGTAAAAGTGGTCGAGACTCCAGTTTCCCTGCCGCTCGCAATCGGCCAGGAACTTGGAGGGTGCAATTTCTCCCGTAGTTCCTAGTAAATCGAAGGAGTGCAGCCTTTGCAACGTTCGCGAACTTTCCGACGAACGAATTTCGCGCGTCCACAATTTCTCGAACCGCAGTCACGGCCACAGTCAACAATAGCGCACGCGCCTTTTCTGTCCCGCGAAATTTGCTCGCGACCGTCGATACTATTATTAGTCGAGGATACCTCGCAGGTGTCGGCTGAACAAAAGTCTATTCGAAACACCTGTTTGCTCGCGGGCCCGAATCACGATGCCATTGGACGCCGTCGAAAGTTGCGCTTAATGCGTTAACAGTATCGGGGTAGATCAGCCTGTACGTTATATCTGGACACTTGCACGTCGATGTTGTCTGCCTGTGGCTCTTATGTCGCAAGGCGGACGACCAAACGCGGAAGTGTGTCGATCCACACGCCGCGTGCCTTGCACTGGGCAAAAGGGGTGTGCGCTACAGCGAAAACAAAATTGCATTACGCTGCGCGGCTCGATATCGCTCGGTAAATCGGTTGACACGGCCAAACGTCGACGAAGAACGCCGGCGAATCTGTTTTCATCGTATCGATCACTTGGACGAGGTAATGCTCGAGGTGGATTAATAATCCAGAAGTCGAGGCGCGACTTTCGTCAACCCTGTTTCGCTCGGACAACTTCTTTCCCCAGCGTTCATCCGTTCCCAAGATCCGTCTGACATCCCTGAATTCATTCGGAGAATATCCGCGATCGTTTCTTCGTTTCGGAGTGAATTCAGCGTAAATTACCGCCTATGTGGAACGCGCTTATAGTTTTCTCTTTGCTGCTCGGTAGCGCCGCTTTCCGTGACGCGCCAAGCGTTCGCGCGTTGCACGCGATTTTCGTATTTTCCTGTACCGCGACGTGTCCGTGCAAACGAATTCATCGCGGCATACCGCGCGAGAAGTTTCTCGCGAGCCAGACAAGCGAGAGTCAAAGTTGGCCCGATGTTACATTCCGACGTACAGCCGGCAACAAGGTATGATTCACTCTCGCCTACCTGTATAGGTCCGTTTCGATGGCTGACCTAATGCAACAGGGTCCGTGTCCTCGTTCGTACCTGGTCGTAAAATATCGAGCGCCGCCGCGGTGCCGTCAGAGAGAGGCGAATTTACGTTGGATCGTTTTTTTGTGGGACGGGCGAAATGGAATCGAAGCTCTGCCCTTCGAGTAAGAAGTATTATAAAGAACGTAGCGATTGAGACTGTCCGAGGAGAACAGGAAGGACGGAGCTTTCCCGTTCTCCGCGGAGATACGTTCAGAGGGCGTAGCCACGTGGAAAATTGCGGGCCACGCGTTTCGACAGACACGAGATCGGCGCTTGAGAAAAAAAGCGGACGCCGTTACGGAGTAGATTTCTTCAGATTTTACCGTTCGAATCGAACGCACGATCGAGCACGCTCGCGAACGGGCAGCAATAACTAAAGAGCATTTAAGCGATCGTCGATGGACCAGGTGTATCGTTGTTCCGCATCGAAGCTTGCCCGCTCGAACGAGAGAGTCGGTGTCCGGCTGGCGATCGAAACCTTGCGTAGCTATTCGAGAGGAACCTTCTCGACAGAGAAGCGCCCGGCGAAACGAATTTCATCGAGTTCTAATCGTTTGCATGCACGCGTTCTGTTTCAGGCGTAGGGGGAGAGGGTGCATCGTCGAAGCGTTGGAGGGTTTGAGGCAGTGAAACTGGCTAGCCTACAATGTCCGCTAGCATGCGGAGCACTCTGCAAACCGTTCCAGAATCAGTGCCGGCCGACCACGTCACAAACTCCAAAGTAAGTTGGAAAACAGAACAAACGCTAAGTCCGTTATGCTCGTGTAATCGTAAACTATCGTATCGACGACGAAACGGCTCTCCTACTTCCACGTACATAGCGTCGGGAAAAGATCCCGATTAGACGTACAATTGGATTCTCTCCTCGACGGTCCAGAGGTCAAAGCACCACACGGGTGGCCCCGCGCGACCACTCGATTAGCGTGTTCCAATTTTTACGTTTCATTCGGCGCTGCTCGAGATTTGCCGTGCTTCTCTCGGTGCGAGCACAAAGTCGCGCGCGTTCCGCGTGGATTTGCCACGGGAACGACACGGACGCCGTTTCGTCGATCGATACTGTGTCTCGTCACGCAAAACGTGCTAAGGGTACGGTTGAACGATTGCGCTCGGAAGAAAGGGTTACGTTTGCGGTAACCGAGGTGCGCGACTTTTTTGACGAGCGAGGGAAGCGTCGACGTGGCCATTGGTCGAAGAAGAACGAGCTCGAGAAAGCGAGAACACGGTTATCGTGAACGCCACCCCCCTGTCCTCTCCGAGCGCGAGCGTATTTGGTAATGTTGCTCTTTTGTGACGGTCGCGTAATTCAAAGGTGCTTCGTGACGTCCTTGGTTAACGGTTCAGGGTATCACAGTCGTGTACACTAACGCATTGCTTCTCGAGAATAATCGATCGAGAGATCGACCGTGAAAAAGTAAGATAAGCGCGACGCCGATTACGACCGACCACGCGGGATCGTTAAACGTTGCCTCGGCGCGGTTCGCGTTGTCTGCGGATCGTAAAACGAGCAACACCCGACGACTCGTGGTTGCTTTCCAATTTTCTCTCGGGTGTGACCGCCGAGCGCTGAACTTTTCGACGCCGGCCGAATCGTCCCTATTGACGCGTGGATGCGAAACTCGCCGACCGTTGACCGATTCCACGCCCGGTGAACCTTGGACAGAGTTCACCGAGCGCACGGTGAACGACACTCGGGCATCTAGGACACATCCAAGACAGATAGACGCGTAGTTAAGGTCAGTCGCGGGGCAACATCCCGCCGGATGCGTTTCGCGTAACCGGTTCGTCGAATCGCGGCGAATTAGACTCGAGCGGAATTGTGCGGCCGTTTACAAACGGTGCGCGCGTACACAAGCCACGAGTTCAACTCGACTCACGAGGCTCTCCTTCTTCCCTCTCTCTTTCCGTCTCCTCGTTCCCCCGTGTCCCGTCATAGTTTCACTGTTTCCGTCGAGAAGCCACGCGACACGGACGCGCCTAGTCGTTCAAGTTCGTAATTGTTCGTCGAGCTCGATTCCAGCCGACGAAGAGGAAGAGTAAGGATCGGGTTGCGGCCCATCGCCCAAAGAGAAATGGCTCGCGAAGCTTTCAGTCTCCGCCCTATTTTCTTCCACGAGGTCGACCTTCGGAGTCGTCCTCGTTCTCGAAGCGACGTCTCGAGACGGCCGAACGCGACTTTCACAAAAGTGGAGCGACGGAAAGAGAAAAGCCGCCGCTTTCCACGCGCGTTTCTCGCGCGGCGATACGCCGATCGCTCGGCTTCCTCGCAGCGCAAAAGCGTAAAAGCTTCGTAGCCGGCAAGTGGAGCGGCGACCGTAGCTAGGAAATACTGTCGCCAGTTTTCTGTCTATGGCCCATTGGTTCACCTTGATTCGAATTTTTTTGCACTCGCCAGCTGACGTACTAAGTTTAGCCACTTTCTTAAACGTCGTCGTATATAATTATTCGTTAAGCATGAATTTAGTTCACGGCATTTCGCCAATTCGCCGGACCCAGACTCGTTCGACGGAGCTCCCGCGACGGTCTCGTCCTCGTCTTTCCGATTAGCCAAGACGACCCCGAATCTTGCGCTTATTTGGCGATTCTGCTATCTCGCTATGCAGTTGCGGAGTATCGAAATTGCTGCATCGATCGTGCCTCGAAGCTGTCGCTCGGGTTGCAGGCTCGTTTCCGTCCAACACACCAGTCCCGGATGAACTCGCCATCCTTCAAAATTGTCTGGCCCGTTCGCCTCGACGGGAGGCTAATTCGTGCGCCAGGTAGACGAAACGCCGGTAAAGTTTTACGCTCGTTTGCAAAGGTAACACTAGATGGCGAGCGCTGTCTTTCCGCTCGAATCCGCGCGACGCGAGATGAAAGTGCGAGCGAGCGAGCAACCAGGCACATGTATGGAAAGAGACGGAGCGAAAGAGAGTAACAAAAGGAGTGAGGGGGACGGCGTAATCGGCGATGCACTTTGTTAGCTGGAAATTATCAAAGGAATCGCGGTGTTCGTCGTGTGCAAAGCTTCCTACATGCATCCGACGCCCGTTCGCCCGCGGGTCTGAAAAAAAACGAACGCGATTTCGATTCGGATTCGAGACGAATCTTCTTGTCTCCGAGGCAGAGCGTCTTCGCCGTCCTGGATCCTCCATGTTCGTAAAAACGTGGAGAACAGCTGCAAGGAGGACAGAGGCGTTGCGGCGAACGCCATAAATGGTATCGTACGGTCGCTCATCGAGAATCAATTGTCCCCGCTCCGGGCTACTTCTCCTTGGCCTTTACGATCGCTGCCCGTGTCAATTGTTTTCACGTCGGGATCCACCTACGAAAAGTCGCTTGCCGTGACTAGCTCCTCGAAGCGGCAAGCGCATGATAAACGAAAGCAGTTGCTGCATTATTCCCCTCCGTGCGCGACCGGCGATTGAAATTTCTAGGATATACAAATGTATTTCTCCGTTCGCTGAACTTTCGTCAGGAAAGAGAAGAGTCTTTGAGATTTCGCCGTATCGCGGGACGCGCGTTTCACTTTTCGCGAAAACGCGACACCGTTGTCGACGCGAGCTACGATGAAAGTTGGAGCTCTTCCTCGTCGAGGCCTCCGCGGCAGCTGTGGAAGATGGTGGTCCAGGTGGGCCGGCAGCTTGGTCCTCCGCTCCGTTTCGTCGGTGGGCGAAAGCCCCTCTTGCCGCTGGGCTGATAGCACGTGGAAGCGTTTATCGCTGATCTCTCGATAACTTTGAACAATACCCCGACGAGTGGATCGCTGCGCCGTGTCACTCGAGGCGCGGCTCTCGTGTCGTGCCGGCACGGGTGCATAATATTTTGCGGATTAATCGAATATTAACGAGATCGAGAGACAAAAGAGCGCCGGGCTCGGGACGAAACGGTGAGCAGGAAATAGTTCTCGTTGAAAAATAAAAGTCCAGCGAGTGGAAACTCGTAGGAAAGGAGTTCACCCTTCCCTCGCTGCTTGCCCCTTCCCCTGGGCCGCGTCGGACGAGTGGCTCGTTAGGGGGAGGCCGCGCCTTAGAAAAACTTTTTTCGCGGTTATATAGTTCTTGCTGCAATTACGTAACCAAGATCGACTCGGCTCGGCCGGTCCCTTCTCTCGGAATCTCCGCGGAGATCGATTCGAGTACTCTCGCGAATACTCTCCGCGAGCGCCCGCTCCGGAGCGTTTTCTCGAGCTTAATCTAATCTCCTTGCCTGGCGGCCGCCGCTCCAATCAGCTCCAATCGATCGAGAACCACCCGTGAGCATCGACGAGCCGAGAGCAAACGTTTTACCGCGAGAACCACGCGTTGCCTCCTTTGCAAAGAACGCGCATGGATAACGTAATCGCCGCAGCCTTGGCACGCTCATCGATGAATTCGAGGCACGATATATCGATCGGGAGCGCCGTTGCAAGGCGTCTTTGTTCGTTTCTCGAATCGACGAATGGAACGAAGAGTTCTCCCGCGTCAAATCGAAGAGCGACACGATTAAACCGCGAATGCACGGCTGTTTTTCGCGCACCTAGCCAGCCGCCAAAGCCGCTCCAGACGCGTTCCTTACGGTGTGGTCGTTTCGAGAGCGCGTCTATTCTTAATACAATGCCAAGGACGCGCTTCGCCCACTTCTCATTGATTATACGGGTTTGGGGGATCGATAAATCGAAGGCTGGGCACACGCGGCACGTGTGTAGAGAATAATGATGCCCGAGTCGCGCGAAAATCTCACGAAGGCTGCAATCTTCGACGGAGTGCAAGGGTCCCTTTGGCCAGGCACTGGATATTTGCCTCGTCGATCGTCCGCCGTGAAATGCGAGCGGACCATTTCATCGGAGTGACGTTGACAGTAGCGACGGCGAGTGCGGTACGTCATTTTTATTGAAACGCTCGTGGCTCGCAAAGTTCCTGGAAAAAGGTTGAGGTGGTCGGTGCCGTCAGCCGTTGGTCGTGAGTCAGAAAAGAACGGGCTCGGTAAAAGTCGGACTCGAATGATTCGCGTTGCTCCATAAGCGTGCAAAGTCCTGCGCTGGCAATTTTTCAACGAAACGGTGCCGCTCGCTCGAACAGAGAGTCAGCCTGTTTTCGCGACACTCCTCGTTTAAAATTAAATTCGCCCTCGTGTAATCGGTTCACCGCGAGATCGTAGTAAGGCTGCGATTAACTAGGTTGACGTTTCAGCGCGTGGCAAAGGGACGGTGTCAAGGATGCGTACGCGAAGCTGCCTCGATTATCGATAGCTCTGCTCGCTCGCTCTAGCTATCTTCGAGAAAGTTAGCCCGCTCGTTCGGAAATTCGATCGCGCCCGGGACCCAGATATTCGAAGGAGCGATTAGAGAAACGCGTAAACGTCCAGGCAGATTACCTGCGACGCGAAATGTTTCCAACGACGAACTAGCCTCGAAAGAATGCACTCGTCGTATAGAATGCACCGAGTCCCAGAGTCAATTAATCTAATGGATCCAGCTCTCTACCCCCGTGACGAGTATTACTCCCTCCTCCCACCGCTCTGAACATGTCCTCAGCCCGATCTCCCTTCTCGTCCCAAACGCATTCGTTGCACAACGAATGTATCTAGGCGCGGTGCCGTCCGTTTAATTCCTATTCAAGCGGCGGCATTCGATGCACGCAGAAATGCATGCACGTTCAACGGCGTTATACGTGACTGGAGTAAACGTTCGATGCACAAAGGAGGATCGTCGCGATCGGAGTCGCGAGCGCGCCTACTGACCTCATCGGCAAGCCGCCGCGACGTTCAAGCATCGGCCATACCGCGCGAACAGGCGATCTTTCCAAAAATTCGCAGCGATGCCCGTGCATCGCGGTCGGCGACGATTATGCGTGCACGCGTCGACGCGAGGCAACTTGTGTATGCAAAGGAGAAAGAGAAAGAGAGCGAGCGAAGGGAAGGGAGAGCGTATCGACGATGTAAGATCCAGTAACGAAAGAGCTCGGCTCGAACGGAGCTCGCGTGTCCCTCTCACGGCCGTTCCACGCTCAGTTAGCAGGAGACTCGCGATCGAGCAGCATACTCGCGCGACTCGTTCGCAAATATCGTCGCTCCCGAATACGAGCCCGGGTGTCGAACCGCGATCCGCTCGACGCGAGTCGCTCTCTACTCTTCCGCTCCATCTCGCCAGACCGACACGGTAAACGGAGCGGAGAACCACGTGGCAGCGCGACGACGTCTCACCATTTCGCAGTTCGTAGATGCATCGAATCTCGATCACTCGTCGCGCGGGTTTGTGCAGCTCGCGAGTGTCGATTTGCCTTCGCGCGAGATGCGGCGCGTCTCGGGGGAAGGTAAACGAGTTTCCTCGTTTCGTTCCGATCGGTTGCTCGGCGATCCAGGCGGACGAGTGCACGGAAAGTGAAGGTGCGCGGAAAATCGAAGCCGATTGTTCGAGACCGTAGCGAAGCACGGACGAATACTTCTCGGTACACGGGACGCGTTGAATGGTGCGGCCAGATTGGTGCGCGATGCACACGACGAAACCGCAGCAGCATTCGTCCCGTCGACGAAGCGGCCCCCCGCGTGCCGGACGTTAACAGCCTCCGATCTTCGAGACCGATCGAAGTCGAGTTCTTGTCCTCGTTGGGATTGCCGGGGGATTTCGTTCCTAGTTTGCCATTTGCGACGCGACACGCTCGAGCCACCCTTTTCTAAGGATCGCGCAAAGCGAACTCGATCGGTCGTCCGGTCGTCGAGTTCGCCGCGAGAAAAATTTACGTGTCAACCCGTGACTCACCGACGAGCAGGTTTGTCAATTGGACTAGTAGCCGCGAATCGCGAGCGGGGAGGAGATGCACGACAGGGGTGATGATCGCTGACATTGCGCATCGCGCGTGGCTGGACGGTATGCGCGTTACCTTCGCCGTTTAATTTGCGCTGCATCGGTGCAACAGGTTCGCGGACGACCGTGGGCCAACTTTTCCCTTTCTCAGCCGCCTCTTCTCTGAACACGAAATCCCGAGTCTCCTGCGTGCCTCGACGCTGGAATCTAGCGAAACCGGTCCCTCTATCGATATACGCATTCCCGCTCGTGCAGCTATCTGTGAACCGACCTCGTCGTTTCCGTCTGGCCCCGTGCACGGACGTTTCGAAGGATTTCAGAGACAGCTGCGCGTTCGTGGTAAACGCGTGTTGTCGTCGCGTTAATGGTCGTCGCGCGACGATCGTTTAAAAATCGTTAATCGTTGCCTGACCGAAAAGTAGCGGTCAGTTGAGCCTGCCTCGAAGTTCGGTGATGCGTCATAGCCGCAACGGGAAACTCCGTTTACGCGACTATATAGACTAAGGTTACGTGCTTGTCCGCGTATCGAAGAGCTGGCCTAATTCGTTTAACTTAACGACATTAGGAAGTCGGACGCGCGTTCTCTCCTTCTCCATTTTCCCTCTGCTCCTCTCTGCTACCCCCGTTGTCCCTCTTTGTACCTGCCTCCTCTGTATTCCTCGAATCTACGGTGTTGACGCCCGCGGCGTAGCGCGTTCGCGATACGATTCGCATCGACGTCCCCGTAAAATTTGATTACGTTCCTGCGGTCGTTAGAGCATCGACGACTACCGTTGTTGCTATAGTGCCTGTGCGATTCGACGTTCATCGGCTGCCTGGGGCCGAGGAAGCTTGCAAGACAAACGGTCGACATTATTCTGAGAGTAGGTGACGACGATTACGACGCGCTGCGTTTTCCGCCTGGATATGGTAGCTTGCAGCCTCGACAACATCGAGAACTCCCAGGTATAGCAGAACTCGCGCCTTCGAGTTGTCGAGGAGAACCACCCTCGGCGCGTGTCGTACTGTAAGGAGGTTTCCAGTGCCGTTGTGAAATGTAGGAAATGTTGACGAGTAGCGACGATGGGACGTCACCTTACCTTCGTATTTAACGAAATTTTGTTTGGATCGTATCAACAACCTCTTTCACGTTTAGATCGCGACGTCGCTCTGTCGGACGTCCTTTATCGTTGCTCGATAGGAGCACGAGATTTATTTTCCGGATTTCTCGGCCGGATCGATAGAAGACCGATGTTTTCAGCAGATTGTGGCTCGGGAAGATAAAATTGATGACGCGAATTATCACGGAACTAGGATTGAGTAATGTCGTAGAGACAAAGTCGATTAGCTGGATTATCTTGTATTTTATAATTTCATTGCGTCATCTATTTGCGCTCGCTGTGGCGAGTGTGGCAGCTTTTCGAAAAGGGAGGAAGTCCAATTTGTTGTGACGTTCGCCTCGTGGACGTTTCGGCGCGACGCTTAGCCAGTTGTTAGGAAAGTTACAGGCTCGGGAGTAATCACGTTTGTGAAAACTTCCATTAACGGTGCTGTGTGACGAGCGAGCAAAACATTTCTTCGTCGGTCAACAATCACTCTCTCTCTGTCTCTCTATCTCCCTCTATCTCTATGCCAATTGTCGCCTAAATAGGCTGGAATCGTAGGTTGACTCAGTCTGCGCGAGTGATAAATAACTGAAACGAAGTTATCGGGAATGTCTCGGCTTTTTCCTGCCGCATAAATATTCCCTGAACCGACCGATCGAGCCCCGGACTTCCAGCTGCTGCTCCACCAATCTGGCAACACCTGCACCATTGCGAAGTGATCGCCCCTGTCCGTGCAAATTCACTCGTCCCTCTGCCGTCCGAGCAGCCGGTGTCTATGTAACAAGAAGGAAAAGAAACATCCCCGCACGGTCCGACGCGCTGCCACGAAATTCGCTGCACTCGAGTTCAGTCGTTGTTCGTCGAAGCAACTCTTCTTCTTCTTCTTTCGCAGAGATAGTTCCGCGCTTCGAGATCGCCGACTTCCTTCGTGGACGAATATCGGCGAACGCGAAACGATTATCCGTTCGTTCCCAGTGGAAAGCCGAGCGGTGATCCGTGAAATCAAGTGCACGCAACGACTTGGACGATTTTGTAAAGCTTCCCCGATTTCTGGCTCCGCCGAGGAGCGTCGCAGGATCGTTCCCAAAAATTCTGCCCCCCTTCGATCGTCTGGTGTTTCTGTGACAAACGAGAGGTGCGCGTTCCGAGTGTGAAGCCAAAGAGAAAAAGGAAAGAGGAGCAACGTTCGAGCGTACCTTTGCCAAAGATCGGCACTATTGCGCCGCAGGTGCAGAACGCGATCGGCATGTACGTAACGGAGACGACGCGTAGCCACAAGGTGGCCCCTGCGCCCACAGCCAGAGCGAAAATGGTCGAATACAAAACGATAAACGAAAGTGGCGAACGCGGCGGCGGAGGTGGAGGCGGCGGCGGTGGCACGCACCTCGCCGCCACCGTGAAAAACACCGTGCGCCGATTGCTTCGCCGGACGAAAAGTCACCGGGACGCACCGGCCACGAACGCCGCTGTGATCACGCAAACGGCGAACGGAACGCACGCGAACAACTTGGCCATAGTGAGGAACAAGACGAACAACGCGAACGACCCCAACGCGAGAAGATCTCAGCCCCCCGTCCTGCCATCTTTCGAGCAATATTCGAGCAGAAACCAATCCAGACGGCACTCCAAGCTGCGGGTCAGACTTCAGGTAAGAGAACGCGACGTGCCACGGACAAATCCTTCGACTCCTAATCATCCTTGGCCTCCGCGCCGTGCCACCCGTGGAAACCAGCTGCGCGAGTCTGCGTCCCTCGCTTCGATTCGACGCCCCCCCGAGATCACCGATTCTTCTTCGTTCCGCCAACTCCTCTGCCCTTCTGATTTCTCAGCCTCGAGAGCTTCTCGAATCCGTCGACCCTCGCGCTTACGTAACCGCGCGGCAAACAACTTCTCCGTAAATTTATGATTTATTCGTTTCGCTCTCCGCTGCCGCTTCGGAGGATCTCGTTGACGCTTACGCAACGAATCGACGTAAGCTGCGCGAATCGAAAGCGTTTCTGTGCGACGAACGTCGAGACCTAAGGTAAGGACAAGGGGAAGCAACGACGACGGAGATAGGGCAACCTTCTCGTCCTCGTGGCTCCAGTAGCTCGCGATCGAAACGTCCCTTCCTCGAACAGCAAAGTGGACGAGGATTCGACGAACTCCCCGCGGAGATCCGTGCCGAATGGGGCACCGCGAAGAGAAGGCTCGTCGTTAACAGCATAATTGACTCGAGCTTAATTGTTCCTCGGATATTCGAGCGGCGAGATGCGCGCTCGTTCGCGATCCATCGAGGAGACTCGCATCGAATATGTAATGGCATGCGCGCAACTTGTCCTTCAAATTTCCTTCCTTCCCTTGCTCCATCGTTGGTTCGCTAAAGTTAGGTTACGGGTTAGATGTAGCGTAGCATCTTCGACGCCTCCGGCCATGCTAATTGCTTCCTTCGTAATTCGAAACAATAGATTCTTGTAGGCTGTTCGTGCCCTGTCGGCGCAGCGTTCCATTGTTCGAGGGAACGTCGGCCGATCTGCTGACGATCGATCGAGCGAGCGATGAAAAAGACGAGTCTCTCGCCGCTACGAATGACGTTCATTTCGCATCGGGCCACGTATTCACCGAGCGCACGACCATGGCACATGCTCCAGCGATTCTTTTTTCACAGAGACCACTTGCACGACGTACGCGACATTGACGATGCACACCCGCTATCTTATCTATCGGAGGAGCCTCCATTTTTCTTCCACGCTTGCCAAGAGGCAGCGTACTAACGGTTCGATTCATTAGCATAGCAGCGACAGCGGTGGGAAGTTACTTTAGCTGCATATACATACGTATATCCTGTGATATCGCCCAGCAATATTTCTTTGCCTTCCTTTCACCGTTCAAGAACGCCCAGCGCACGTTCCAGCCTCGGGATAACGCTCACTAAGAATACGCAACGACATCGTATCTAACGAATGAATCGGTATCCATTGATGCGCATACGCGTCCAGCAAAGAAACTTGCAACTCGATTCTCAGAGGTCCGTTTCGCTTTCGTGCCTCCGGCGACGCGACGAAGAAAGCTCCGTTTCGAGTCGTTTACGTAATCCCGATGAAACATACACCGAGTCGTTTTCGCGAAGATAGTAATGCATGGTTACGCAACTCACGACCTTGCTAGACGGTGAACTGGACTCGTGATTTTATCGAACTATTAAATTAGTGGAACGAGACGCATATATTTGGTAAGCACGGGTCTGACACTGCTGCTGCATTTCATTAACCATGCGCTACTCGTTTCGCAATGCGAAACACACGTGCGTGCCTCTGCGCGATACCAAGCCGAGCACACGGGTATTCGTTGATACGCGTACAGATGCTTCGACTTCGCGGGCCGACATTGTACTCGCAGAGATTATTGCCTCGGCTTCGGAAACAAATAAATACGGAATGTATACATTTCGCAATACATTTAAGAAACTAGTCTGCCGTGGATTATTCGTGATACGGTCCCGAAGAAGTGCGGGTTATCGCGAGTCATTCTCTGTACGTAGGCGATTTTCGGACGGCAAAAACAATCGCGGGAACGAAGAACCCGGGCAAATATTGGAGCGCTCCATTTTATTAATGTTTACGCAAACGTGACCCCTTTCGATGCATTGACCCGATGACTCGAGAAACGTGAACCATCGTAGCAGCGTGCGATCTACGCGTTATCTGCGCGATAGGAGCGCGAGGTCGATGAAAAAAGCATCAGAGGGTATTTCCTAGCCAGCGAGACGCAGAAAGGTCTATGCAGCGCGAGCTTCTTCGTAAATTCCGCAGCTGAAAATGTTGCCATGCTTATCGTAAAGATATCTTTCGTTCGCGGGCGAGGTGACGTGAAATTATTGAAATTCGCTCCGCTCGCGTTTATCGTCAGGGGTCAGGGGACCACGGCGAGCCATTGATATTTATTTGAGAACGAAACTTTTTTTTCGCTCCGTCGTCCAATGTGACGCGAAGTACATCCAACCGTGGTTCCGGGTTCGCAAGGGTGTCGATGTTAGGGTGACGGTAAATATCCTTTGTCGACACTCGTTGACAGCGACTCGAATGTAACTTTAAATGATTCACTTCCGTGATAGCAATCAGGGGTTCGTCCGTTCGTCCATACAACCGTATGCACATAGGTGTACGAGCAACGTTCGTGTGGACACTGGATCACACTTTTATCAAGGCCGTTCCTATCTAACTCGTCGACATTCCCCTACAGCAGCGTGTCCAATTATAGTATCGAAAACTCTTTTCGACACCGCTCCTATCGTCTCTAGGCCGAGCAGGCAGAAAGCTGTGCGACTTCGTTGGTCGCTGTCGCGTGCGTACAAGTGTGTCGTTGCTCGATCGATCGGCAGTGTGGACCATTAGCCAATTATTAGAGAAATAGGGGAAAAGGTAAACACGAGTGCGCGTCGGTCATTTCCAGTTAATCAGGGTTGCACGATTATCTGGCAGTGGCAGGGTCCTCTTATCGAACCGCTACGTCCGAACGTTTGGACGCAAACAATTCGTGTAAACACGTTCATAGAGAGGGAATGCGTGTGGAAGAAAGTTTGGAGCAGTCTTGCTCCGAAAGAACACGTCGCACCGGGAAGCTGGTGCTTTTCGAGCATCGGCTCGTCCGCGACGATTTCGAAGCGAAAATTGTTGCGGCGATTCCGACTTTTAACTGCGTACACTGTACCGATTAACGAGGAATTATGTAAAGTGGCTTCAATATTGTCATTCACGAGGCTCGTGTAACTAGAACCTGGTGCTGGATCGTGACGAGCGCGTGGCCGCGCATCATAAACAATTAAAACGAAGGCGATCCCGAGAATAAATTTCGTACGCGTACGTACGCATTCCCTTTGCTCGGCTTTTCACCCGTCAGACGTCACATCTCAGTCGAAGACGTGAAACGACACGAGTCGTTATCTTCGAAAAGCTTTATCGCGAGCAAGAGAACGACGGGAAAGGCTTGGCAAATACGTGGGCGCCGACGGTATGAGGCAAAAGCTTTGCGCCCACAGCCTGCGACAGCCGGCGACTCGATTTCTACCAAATCTCTGGTTAAACAAGCGCGTCGCTATATCAGGCGCGTGACACACGCTAGACGTGTCAATCGTGAACGAACAACACGCATTGTTCCCCATTCAACTTTGTACGTTTACCCGGCAAACTAAGTTTGCTTAGCTCGTGGAATTGTCGAGTGCGCGACGCGTCATTAGTCGACGGGACTGAACTGAAATATCTGTTCGCATCAAATCCGACGGGGATTTGCTTATTTTGAATTACGACGGCCCATTTGGTGGCTGGGAACAATTACGACAGCGAAGAGGTAGCGAAGCGTTCGTCGACAGGTGCGCCGCGGAGCACCTGGATCGCTCGTACGAGCATCTCCGATTGCACACGCGCTCCAACTTTTCACCGACCGCTCTCTCGTTCATTCTCCCTCCATCCCCTTGCGATTGACTTCCCTTCTCCAAAATCTATTCTAGTCGCGACAGGTCGAACTTTGCCAGGCTTGTCCGCCAATAAAGCGGGCAGAAACACGTTTTCCCCGATGCTGCCAGGAGCAACGATCTGCCGACAGGAAGTGGCCGAGATCAGCTCGGGCACCGATCATCGTAACTGTTCGTTTCCGTTCTGCATCGGTTGTCGGCGTCTCGCAACCCAAGTTCGGAGAACATTTTTCCCCGTCGATCGTTCACTGAACGGCCATTAACCCCTTTAGGGGGTCGTTTGCAAACATCAATCTGCTTCCACCACTTCGCGGAACTCGCTTCACCGACTCTCGACCACGTATCTATGTACGTACTTTCTCCGACCGAGGGCCAACATCTGGTCGCAGTTCCGATTGACCCCGGGGTCGATCGGGATTCGCTGGCCAAGCCGAGGAGGAATAGATCAGCACCCAGGTACCCAGCCGGTTAAGTACAGGCCTGCGGTCGACATTTGCCCCCTGGGCTCGCGCTACGAAAGGCGGACGCGTCGGAAAAGTGGCGGCGCGGTGCGTCGAGACGCGGGCCGTCCGAGTGAGTCACGGACGTGGCTTTCGTCGGCCTCTGCGCGCAGTTGACCGTAATTGCTGTACGCGCTCGCCAGAGGCTTTCGTGCCGGGACTTGGCCACGTTGCGCTATCCCAGCCGGATGCAATCTCGTCGAGAATCGGCGGAATCGGACAGCGCAGACGGCTCGACGCGCGAACCGTTTCAATGGCGAACGGTCGCGATTTCTCTGCGTTTCCAACCCGACGGGGAACACGCGTTGGGGAAAGACGTGAGTCGCCGCTGGAAGCGCAGACTGTGAATCGATTCGATTCGTGTGGCTCTCGTGTGAACGTTGAAACAATCGCCCGACTCGACCAGAGGTTCTTTGAACTCCTTCTCGGCCCTGCTTGACTTTCTCCTGGTTTCCGGTCGGGCGATGCACAGCTGACTGAAATTTCGTAGAGGGACAAACGCGGGAAGCAGGATCGTCGATTCACCGTTGGCGACAGACATGTAACGGGGCTCGAAAATTCTGTAGCAGGTTACCGCGTGCGTTCGAAGCGAGAGGTAATTGTTGGAGCAGCGAGCATTGTTCCATCGTGTGCGTAACAATCACGGGTTACCGTCCCGTGGCGGTCTATGGTGAGCGCGCGGCGAGTTCAGGTGGGCAAAGCGCGTGACCGATTAGACGGATGTGTATTTTTCTCCACGTTGGCCTTGTCGGCCACCTGTTCGATTCTTAACCGCGACCGACGGCCTCCTGCCGTTACGTTCGAACGCGAGGCAGAACTCGCGAGAGCGTTGCTTAATCGGCCCGATAACGAGCCTGTCCCACAGAACTTGCACTTGCGGCGAGCAGTACTTCGCGAGACGTCAGACTTTTCCTCCTAGAATACAAGCTTCTGACGATGATAAGCGATAAAAAGGAACGAAGCGAAGTGAAACGGCTCGCTGATACTATTCCTCTTGCAAACCCTGACCGACATCGATTCCAGCCGTGCCGGGCTGACTCGATTTCGCGGTTCGACGTGACTATTTTTCTCATCGACGAGCGACAAGAGCATCGATTCGATCGAAGGCCGACTGCGAGTGATCGAAACCGCGGACGCAATTATCGAAAGTACAGGCACGCCTCGAAGGTATGCAGTCGCGAAAATCACGCGTGCGCCACAGTTCTAAAAACCATTCGAACTTCTTGCTACAAACGAAGGATATTTTTTACACCGCACGGCCGCGTTTCACGCTCGCACGGCAGAAACGCCGGAATCCGGTCCGAGTTACCTAGACGTTATATCGTTTATCGATATCTGCCGCTGATAACGGTCTAACGAAGTCGAGTTGGTCGGTCGCGCGCTTATCGTTCTGGGGAAATGGACCCAGTTCCCCGCAGTCGGCCGTCGACGCGGAACCTCGTGTCACTCGTTCCCGTCTTCCTTCGACGTCGATCGATTCGCGTTTCCTCCGCCAAGTGTCCACTAGGCCCGCGTCTCGGCAAGCCGTCCACCAGTGACTCACTCTGGCCAGGAATACGCCGCGAGTCCCCGATGCTCGCTCGATGCCCCGCGACGCCAGCTACCAGCAAACGTGTGCACACCGTCCGAAAGAGCGACAGACTTTCTCGAGCAACATTGTGCCGACGTCTCCGTCGACGAGGTATTAAAAAGCGATCGGACCGAAACGGTCGACTCGATTCGAGTCGACGATCCTCTCCGCCCAAGAAATCGGAGCGCACCTGCGTATCGTGCCGCCGTCGAGGCCAGCCGAGAGATTACCACGACGAAAGAAACTCGTTCTTATCGCTTTTACTAACCTGCACTCGACAAAACGATTTGTCCAACCTGACTCCATCGAGCACATCATCGCCTAACACGAAGGATCGGCCTACCGTGCCTACTGTGTACGAGGTATTACATATGTACATACGTGCACATATCGAGATCGTTTCGGGAAAATGGACGGCCAGCGAGCGCGCAATCACCGTGCGATAAGGCACTGAAAAAATAAACTTGGAGAACGACAAATCAACACTTCGGAAAGACGCGTGCGTGGCACGCCTTTATCGGACGGGCACGGTGCGTATGCTACGATGCGGTAGCACCGCTCGTTCTCGCGAATCCATTCCCTACCTTTCGTTCTGTAAGTCATTTTATTTTTCGTGCTTCCCTTAACCCGTTTCCTCGTTCGTTCTCGTTTCATCGGCCAAAGAGCCCCAGCCAAGATTCTTCTTTTCTTCTTTTTTTTTCTTCTAACGTTTCCGTTTCGATACTCCGATCCGCGAAGTCATCAAAGTCGCTCGCGTCCACGTTTCGGAGCGTCGAGAACTTTGCGAAGCGAAGGGCTCGACTGCCAAGAGAAGCGTCTCGTTCGCGAAGCGTTTACCCCGGCCGTGGGAAGCTTTCGTGTTCTCATCAAATGTGCCTGTACGCGTCGCTGCTTTCTGCTTGTCGATACATCTACATAAATGTATATGTCATTTGTTGCCAACGAGAGAATATGATAGGCCGGCGAGAGCTGCCCGGCTGGATCGTGTCTCGTGCTGTGGTTTTGGGTAATAAATGTGAAACTTGTCGAGAGTGATAATCGTTCCCCCCGCCGACGAAGATCGTCGTCCAGCGATAGAACCAGCGGATCCTTAACGAGGATAACACCTGTTTTTCTAACAGAGAAACCGAGCCGCCCACCTGCCAGACGAAGTCGATCCACACGGTGGATGAACTATCCACGCTGAAGAGTTATCGCTGCTGACTGTACGAACGTTTTTCCAAAGCTTGCCGACGCCGTTTCCCGTGCCGAAGGTAGAGGCCGCGAGATCTCCGATCGTTGCCCAAAAATGGAGGAGGATCGGGAAAGGACGTTCTCTCGAACGCAGCCGAGCAGAAGCACGATTCGATCGCAGCCCGGTCGGAAGTTTCTCGACACGAGCCCCGTAGCGACGTCCAACGAGGGTCAACGTCAATTAGCGACGTCCAGAGCTAGTACAGAAGCTACGTCGCCGACGACGACGTCGACCCGGAGCCCTGTCCCGGCCGGAAGGTACGTGGCGTCCCACGCGCCAATGGACAATCTGAAACAGTGGGAATTGGTAGAATCCGATCGTGGCCTGCGAGTAGTGGAAAAGAGGAGCGGCAACACCCCCGCTGCCGCTAGGAGAACCCTTCCGGCGAACGTGACGATCGATTCGAATCTCGAGGAGAAGCTGAAGGCCTTCAAAGACTCGAAGATCGTTCAGCCCATTATGCCGCCGCGGCCCGATCGATCCGACGATCCGAAGATACCGGTGAATCTCGATCTGATTCTGAGACAGCGAAAAGGCTCGGCCGTGGAGAGCACGGATATGCTTCAGCGATTGGAGCAGCAGGTCAAGGCCATCGAAATGGACACGCTCGCAGCCAGAACGCGTCAGTTGGAGTTCAGCTCCGATTTCGAGGCAGACACTCGATACACGGACCTTCGATACAGGGAACACGAGGATCTACTTCGAAACGTGACGGATGACGAGGCCGAGGGGTAACATTTTGTCTCTTCTCACCATACGAAACGCGAATTCCTTCGCGTACGTCAGAAACTGTTACCCTTCTGCAATTTGCCATCACTTCTCACCCCTTTTTCTCGTTCGCTTCCCTTTTTTTTCTCTTATCTACTTTTTGGTCGCAATTTTGTTTTACTTACGTTTCCTTTACAATTTATCGCACACCCGTCTCGCTTGTTTCTTATTTTTTAACGCTATCTCTCTCTCTCTGCTCCCTACACCCTTCTCGATCCCTCGAGAAATCGCGTACGAAATCGCGCCTGGCGACCGGTCTCGCGAGGATAACAACGAGCGAGCGCCTAACAGGCACAGCGATCTAATATAAAAATGACATTCGTAAAAGAAGGTGTAATGACCACGATGAATTAAAACCATCAAGGGCCTCCCCGTTGCACCGAGGCGACGCCACGAGGAACTCGACGGGGAACGCCGGCGTCGCGACGAAGAAAACACCCACGAAATTATCCAGGACGGCCTCGGACACGAGGCGAGGGCAGGAAGCAGAAATGCCCCTTCGAGCGCAAGCTAAGCTGCAGCAAGCTCGCGCGAACCCGCGGCCCATCGCCTCGAAGAAAGATCACCGGCATCAGCAGCAGCGACAGAGCAACGCGGCCAGCGGCGCGCTGAAGCCGCTCGCAGACATCATGCAGAAGGGTGGTCAAAGCGTGAAGGAGGTAGATATTCTTCGTAACGGGCGGCAATTGCCTAAAGATAGTAAGCTCGCACGAGCCTTGTTTCTAAGCGGCGAACTTTGCGAGGGTTGTTAATATTCGGACGAAGAGTGATCGTTGTATCGAATGAGTCGTTACCCATCGAGTGCGAACGGCATTGTTTCGTTCGTCGACGTGATCGTGAACCCTCGCCGATCGGCAGAGAGCAACGACGATGCTGTGTCCTGCACGCTCGGGTCACGCATACGATTCGCAGTCCCTCTACCCCATCCGTTCGAGCTAGAATAACCCGGGTGGCTTCTCCCTGCTCGCTCGACCATGCGAAGGCGTATCGCCTAACGATCGTGAGACCCGTCGAACCCGATTAACCATCTTCGCGTTACTCGTTACTCGTTACGCGTTACGGCCTACGCATCCGCTTCTTATTTTTCCATCCGCCCCTCTTTTTTTCTTTCCATTTTATTTCTCTTTTATTTCTTGCCCCCGTCATCGGACCGGCCGAGCTTCGTGCCAAAATGTTCATCGACGAATGGCCAGAAAACCTGCCTCCCAGTGTCCCAGTATTCCTTGCCAAGCACCGAGGCCCATGGTGTTCTCGGGGCAAACGACACCGCGCTAGGATTCGAAAAGCTATTGACCTCGTATATAACTTGCTTAGCAACGCGGTTCGATCCGCCACGAGCATTCGACTTTAAGATCGGAAACGCGAAAACTGCGACAGGTCGGCCGGCAGAGGTGGCCCTTGGGTCTTGGAAGGTTGATTCGAGGGTGATCAGCTGACCAGACGAAAACTCGGTTTCGATCGCGCGGTACAGAGAGCGACGGTGTTCCGAGAAAGTCAGTGAAAGGGGCTAGTGTGGACGGCGGGGTGGCGGTGGCACTTATTCCTGAGGCTGGCGCATGCGTGAGTCGTGATCGGCGTCGGCGTCATCGTCGTCGTTGTCGTCGTGGTCGTCTTCCTCCTCGTCGTCGTCTCCGTCGTTGTCGCAATCGTGGTCGCGATCGCGGTGGTTAGCCGTCGTAGTAGTAGCAGTAGTGTGAGTGGTGGTGGCTGCTCGAGGGTCGCGTCCGTGTAGCTGTAGAGGGAGGTAGAGTGCTGGAAAGGCTAGGCTTTCGTCAAGGGTGGTTCGCTTGCACGCTAGCAGAGCAGGCGGTGGCGGCGTTACGCGCGTATTGATTCTTCGTTCGCATCCCTCTCGGCTGTGCGCTGCTCTGGCCGACGAGCAACCGTGCAACCCCTGAACGAGGACGAGGAAGAAGGCAGTCGCGGGAACGATCGCGTCGCTTGCTCCGTGGAACGACGATCGGACAACGAAAATGCACTTGCTTCGTGCATCCCCCGACCCAGCTCGGAGACTAGGGCCGTCGATTGTGATCAATGACGTCAGACGAGTCCGCGTTTGTGCCACGCTTCCGGAACCTCTGTTTCAATCGTCGATCGCCGCTTTCTTCGCTTCCTTTCGAGCGTTGTCGAGTCACCGGGCTACGGAACGGTTCGTTTAACGGTTCGACCGACGCGCATGGGGACTCTGTGTTATTCGCCATCGTCGTGCATCCGCCGTTCCATCGCGTGCGACCAGCGGTCGATCCCAGTGACTGTTCTCTGGGGAGCGAGTCGAATTCGCCGTGGAGAGTGTACGAGTTGACGCGCGTCCACTTTGGCCGTGCTGGAGCATCGAAGCTCCGATGCGAACGCGGCAGCCAGTGTGTCCAGTGATGCGCGCCGAACTGTAGACAATCATCTCCCGGAGATTAATATATTCGACGTCTCGCCGCTCTCGAACTGGTTTCGAGCGTACACGGAAGGAAAGGAGGAAGAAGCTCCGCCGACGATCCGAACGAGCCACCGCAGCGTCCCGTTTCGCTTTGGATACGCGCGCGCAGTTGCACGCCTTCGGATCGCAATCTTTTCCTCGCCAGTTTCGTCGAAAGTTAACGCCACGCTGTCCATCGTTATCGACGTCGTCGTTCGCGAGGAGAAGCCTCTATTTTTGCTCGATAATTCGGTTCAGGCGCACTGCCGTTCCGGATAGATCGATCACGGCTGCATCCGGTGTGCCTGATTATGCGAGCCGCAAGGAATCGCCCGGTCTCTTTATGCTAGCGGGGCAGAAGGGCAGCAGCGGCGAGTTCTTGTAGAGATCACCGAAATTCTGATACATGCGTGCGCGTTATCGAAGCGGCGCGGGGAGCGTGCGTGCCGCGAGGAAAAGAACATGGCCAGGAAAAGGAACGAAGGAGAAGCGAATGATCCTCGTTCGGCCGTCTCGATCGTTTGGACATTTCCGTGGTAGCCACGAAGCAGCAGCCGTACACTCTCGTCGAGCGAGTCGCACGAGCAACGCCTAAGCTGCCGGTTGCGCTCCCGAATCGCGCCACTGCAGCGAGCGATTGATGCACGCCCGATCCTGTCCCTGATTTCACGTCGAATAAATACCCTTGGCTTCTGAGGCGTCGAAGAGAGACCGGTCAAACTGGCGGCCTCGAAAGTTGCTGCAGCCACCTCTTGCAAGATGGTCGCTCGTGGCCACACGCGGGTAATTGACCCTAGAAAAGTTTCCGTTATCGATGCCCCCTTTTCAGTTCTCGTTCCGGCGACTCTTGCCCCCTCGTTGCTTCGGCGAGAAAAGCGATTTTATTTTCGGGGTCGTTTATGCTCGATGGATTCGCCAGGTAGATTTGTTCCGGCGCTAATTGCAATTCGTTGCGCGGCGTTCCGCGCTTATGTTTATTTATGCCGCGAGAAATCGACGGCGAAAGCAAAGTGAAAGAGGCGTAATTTGCGTTCGCTACTTCGATGAAGCAGAGAAAAATGAAGGCTAAAGGACGTTGCTGTCTCCTCTCGCGTCGAAACGCGATCAATTTGTTGCCGCGAGCACGATGAAAAATCGAAAGTCAATTTTTATTGCACCGTATCACGGTTACGAGTCGCGCAGCTGCGACCACGCGCGACCGTTCGGTGTGCACCGACCCGTTCATTTCGCTAACGAAAATTGCTTGCGCTTATTGCAGACTGGGGATGGCGTGGGAGTGTCGAGTAGCGGTGGTCGGCTGTCTTCGCGAAGTCGTACCTCGGAGGAGCCTCACATCGGCAAGTACAAATTACTCAAAACAATTGGCAAGGGTAACTTCGCCAAGGTAAAACTTGCCAAGCACGTGCCTACCGGGAAAGAGGTGGCCATCAAAATTATCGACAAGACACAGCTGAACCCAGGCAGCCTTCAAAAGGTAAGGGGGCGTTAAGTTAAGTTTGCCTTGGTGCGACGCGACGTCGCGGTTTGCTAAAATCGCCTTACGCGTTTACAGCTGTTCCGGGAAGTGAGGATAATGAAGATGCTCGATCACCCGAATATAGTGAAGCTTTTCCAAGTGATAGAAACAGAAAAGACCCTGTACCTAGTAATGGAGTACGCGAGCGGCGGGGAGGTGTTCGACTACCTGGTTCTGCACGGTCGAATGAAGGAGAAGGAGGCGAGAGCGAAGTTCAGGCAGATCGTGTCTGCCGTGCAATACTGCCATCAAAAGAAGATCATCCACAGGGACTTGAAGGCGGAGAACTTGCTGCTCGACAGCGAGATGAACATCAAGATCGCAGATTTTGGATTCAGCAATGAGTTCACGCCGGGCAACAAGTTGGACACCTTCTGCGGATCGCCACCCTACGCAGCCCCCGAACTGTTTCAGGGTATTCGTCTAGCATCTTCTCTTTCCTTTCTTTTATCCCTTGTGTCCTTTATCCGAGCGTTTCGCATTGCGGGACTTACTGGAGAGATTGACGTTGCTCGTTTCTGATTTAGGTAAAAAGTACGATGGACCCGAGGTGGACGTCTGGTCGTTGGGAGTAATATTGTATACCCTGGTGTCTGGTTCTTTGCCCTTCGACGGTTCGACGCTGAGGGAACTGAGGGAGCGAGTACTCAGAGGAAAATATCGTATCCCATTTTACATGTCCACGGACTGTGAAAACCTGTTAAAGAAATTTTTGGTGCTCAATCCTACGAAGCGGGCCTCCTTGGAGGTATGCTATCGCGCGAGAGATTGTTCAAGTGATTCGCAACCGTGCTCTACATCGTTTTCTCTTTTCCCTTCCTTCTAGACGATAATGAAAGACAAATGGATGAATATGGGATACGACGACGACGAACTCAAACCGTACTTAGAACCCGAACCCGACTATAAAGACCACAAGAGGATAGGTGAGTCTGCCAGTATGTACATAACACTTTCTACTTATTGTTTTATATATAAAATATAAAGTTGCACGAGTTACGAACACCCTCTGTGGGATACCCGTCGACAAAGAATCCGAACGAATCGCGACACTTTGGTGTCTGCGCTCACAATGACGTTATCCTTCCTCACGTTTTCTTTCGTTTCGCGGCGCACGTCGACGAATGGCAAACCATATTGAGCGATCGTAACTCTTATCGCACCAATAGATACGTCGGACTATCTTACTGTGTACGAATTGCCCATCGATTCGATTTCATTCGCTGTACGATGCTGTACGATGCTGTAGAAGTAGCAAAATAATGATAACGATAGCAAGTAGCAATTTTAGTAGCCGCCAATTAGTAACAACGAGGGACATAGATGCCGAATGCGCCGTTCCTTTTCTCGCACAAGCAAAGCACCGTGCTTCCTTTCGTAACGTTTAGCCCGCGCCAGTCAATGATGCACGCGTATGAATGAAAACGCGAAAACTCGTAGCACTTGTTAGAGTCCCTCGTATCGAGTCGATCGTATAATTCTCATGTGTTTAGTGGTTGTGACTATGCCGTTACGCCTGTTTGTTTTAGAGGCCCTGGCTAGTATGGGGTACACGAGAAGCGAAATAGAAGATTCCTTAGGACATGCAAAGTACGATGACGTGTTCGCCACGTACTTACTGTTAGGAAGAAAGACAACCGATGTGAGTAGATAGGCTATCGGCGATTTCCTTCGACCGTGTATATACAAGATTAATAACGAAACGTTCGTGAGATCGAGTAAAAATTCAATTTGTTCGTTCCGCCGTAGCCTGAATCCGACGGCTCGCGGTCAGGCAGTTCATTGTCGCTGCGCAACATTCCTCCGCAAGCTGGTTCAGGTGGAGCCGGAGGTGGAGGCGGAGGTGGAAGCGGAGGAGGCACGGGTGGCGCCGTGCAAAGTCCGTCGCACAGAGGTGTTCACAGAAGTATTTCCGCTAGCAATCCAAAACCAAGTAGAAGAGTTTCGACCGGTCTTGAAACGCTTCGTAAGTGTGAATGCTGATGCGTTGTCTTCTCGTCTGGCCGTCTCGTTCGAGGCAGGCTTCTTCTAAAATTGTATTCCTTCATACATTGCGAACGTGTATCGGTCGATCGAGTCGAGAAAGAAGAGGAGACTTGGTTTGTTCTAACGTAAACGCGTCGAAAGTAGAGAAAATTGCTGGGCATACTGCTAGTACGTTAGTACGTTCGGACTAAATCGGTCTGTGTTTCAGCCGGAATATCTTCCATGATTTTTCAGTGTTCCCAGCCTCACGGATTAATAATAACGAGGATGATTTATAGGGGAGCTATTAGTAACGATGAGAGGGGACGTTCATAACGCGTCCGACTAATTTTATTCGTATTTCGTAAACGACGTTTGTTACTCGTCAGGAGGAGCACCAAGTCCAGGAAACGCAACGAACCATAATCACGCGAGCGCAACAACCGGCGGAACAGTGACGACTGGAAGCAGCGGTAGTAATTTTAAACGACAAAATACCTTGGACGCGGTAACGATGAAGGAAAATAGTGCTCGCGTTTCGGCGAGCCGACCCTCGGCTCCTAAAAACAGCCCTGGCCAATTAGACACTAGTGAGTTTTATTTCCGTTATCCCGTCAATTTGTTTTTTTTTTTATTTTTTTTACGTCAACGTATACACGGGTCAATATTTGTCTCGATTGTTCAATATTACGGCGCTGCAGTTGTGTAAAGCTTTAGCAAAAGTATACCTGCTTTGGACAAGGTTATCGTGATTCGTACTCTAATCCACATCAGTCTTTCCGTTAATTCATTATTTTATCGTTTACGTTCTCACTTTCACCCATCGATCGTTCCTTGTATTATAATTTTTTTTCTATTTTTTTTTTTCAACCCTTCCAAACCGTCCTTTCACGGCACGATACATGTGGTCTTTATTGGTATACATCCCCGCACCCATGGGACTCATATCACCCTGTTGCCCGCTAACTGTAGATCATCGTAACGTTTGAGAAGAAAGTTTGTCAACGGTGTCGTGTCGTCGAGTCGCGTAGAACGATAAGAAACGAGCGTACACCGATGACGATACACACTCTGCACCATTGATCTATAGTTAGTAGCTGTCTATCGTACATGTATATAATATCAGCGTCGTATCTGCATCCCTTTGATCCCACTGCGAGACGTTCACTCGCCGTCATTGTGCTGTTTTGCTTTCGGTTAATGGTTAAAAACGCATAAGCCTCCGATTCACCCTTTCTTCTAGACGGAAGCAGATGAGACGTTGCACCAAAGTTGACGCGTTTTAATCCCCCTTCTTAGCACTCGTTGGCATGCCATGTTTGTTATAATTTAATAAAGTACGCTGCTTTGTTTTGTGTTGAACTATATCTAATGAGGCTTGCAGTGACAATGTTCATTCTAGGCGTGGGCACAAGTCCCGGTGGTAGGGCATGGGCAGGCAAGAGCAACACGATGAATGCAGGGGTAGGTGGTGGTCGGCCGCTCACCTCACCTGCCCCTGGTTCTGTTGGTCGACGTAGTACCATCTCCTATGATCAAGCGAAAACGTCATCCTCGTCCACCGAAAGAACCAACGACGCACCCAGGTATAGTGATATCCAATTGTTTCTCAGATCGTACATATCGATTCATAGACTTTCTTTTACTTTCAATTTAAAGGACAAGGGAGAATGTCTGTGGTGTACACAGGCGACTAAATTCTCCGCATACTCCAGCCTCGCGTGGACACTGGATTCGTGCGATCGTGCGAAATATTCCAGCGATTTTTTAAAAAATTCTCAGATAGGAGAGAGGTATCGGATCCGTGATCCAGTGTCTGCGTCGATTGGAGCGATCAAGTGAATTTGATTAAACTTGACAATATACATAGAAAGGAACGGATACGTTCAGCTCGTAATCGCATATAATTTACAGTTTCTCGTTAACTAAGCAACAGAGTTTTCGTTGTACTGTCTACTAACCGATTTAGAGAACGACTTGGCAAAAAGCGAACGATCGATTCACAAGTATCTGTCATTATAAGCCTTAGGGAGTTTCTTTGTTTGTTGCGTTGCTCTAGCATGTTGGCTGCTGCCTGCCGATCGTTCATCGCAGACCACATTCTTTATGGCTTGACAGATATACCGAAACAGATAGTCTAATTAAAAGTCTATACGAATGCTTGCTAAAGTGATCACATATGACAACAGTTACATTCACATGCCTCTTTACTCTCTATACTGTTTTTTATTTTTTTTAATTACTAGCATATGTCTAGATTTACAAGCGTGCGTGTATAAAGACGACTATTAACATCATCATACATACGTTTACATCATTGTTTATGTTTTGCCGTTCACATTCTGTTTCCCTTGTCGATAGAATCTCTCGCGCGCTCAAGTTGCTCGCAACGCGAAATGAAACGTTCATTTTCACCCGTCCATCTCAAGCCGACACCCGCTTCCCTACCGATCCCGTGACCCACGCGTTCAGCCTTCTCGGCGAACTCTAATCGCGTGCTCCTACTGAAACATACCTAAACTACAACTAGCGTAGATCGTTCAACGCGCCCTCCAACATCCGGTATCACCTGACCAACCTGTTTCACTTCACCTCTGCAAACACACAGCCCGGACACAAGCACCGTCTCTTCCGTGCCCGATCGTGTACATACTTCCTCTCCTTGCACCTTCCAAAGATTCGCGGCAAAAGTTACCAGCGGTATCGCCAAATGAATATCGCGCGCCGGAATTGCCGTGGACTTTCCTGCGGGAATTCCGACGCGCGAGACGAACGACTGGTCACTCGTGTTCGCGGAACGCAAATCTCGGTGAAAGCGGCGGCGCGAGTATCGCAGAACAGAGAACGAAAATGGCAAAAAGAAAAGAAGGATAACCGGATCCGATCTACGGGAATACTTATAGAGCGGTGGCAAACAAAAAAATGTAGAAAAGTAGGTCCGGGGCAGCTTGCTGATTAGTTTTGTACACAGCCTTGGCGAGGGCACTAGACCAACGCGGGGTCACACCAAGTCTGCGAGCATCAGCGCAGGTCACCGTTCCTCGAGTGGCGTACCCCCCAGCGACCATTCACTACTGGACCCTCAACCACGCAACGCCCACAACTCCTTACTCGCCACTGCTGACCCTCTTAGACAGAGGTACAGATCCCCAAAGCCTTATACAGCCAACCTGTATACATTCCTCTGCTAGATGCTACAAAAGTCTAGGGCGCGTACCACCGATCGATCCTTACTCGCGACGCGTCGACACCTTGATGATCGACGGAGCTTTCAGTACCTGTATGTGTTAAAGAACGAGATCGAATCGTTTCCCGCGCGCTGGACTATTGGAGCGACCCTGTACTACGAAACATGTCGAGATACATACTTTCCATTCGTTCATTTATTTACTTATTTATTTTCATTTTTTTTTTCTTGGGCCATTAACTTTCTTAGGGTAACGAGAGCTTGATTCGCCTTTCGTACGTCGATACGCGTGAAATACATATGTGGAAGAGAATTTGTCGCGGAGCAAATTCACATTGCAGCTTCTCTAGGACAGTTTCTGGTCGTGCATTCGTGATCTGTTTTTCGGTTTGCCTCATTTTTGTTCCTAATCGCATGAACGTCGCATTGTTGATGCTCTAGTCGGGCCATCTGCTTTGATCACCTTTCTTCTAGTTCAGCCCAAGGTATCTCGGAGCTCGCGCGGTTTACGATCGTGGTGCCAATGCGAACACCATTTTTCCTCGCGAAAAACAACGATACGTGTTCCATTGTATATACGCGAAACGTCGTTAGGTTTTCAGGTAAAGGTCGACGCGACTGTGGACGCAAATTTATTTTTGCGTCCAGTGTCGAGATGCAATCTATGCTATACGGTATCACTGTCTTATCGGAAGCCTATCGAGTCGAATAAAATTTTCCGTACCTTGTGCACACGTATCGAAACGATCCATGACCAAATCTATTCACCGCCACTCATTCGTATGTATTTCATTGCGCACCAATAACGGCAAACTACCTCGATAAAAACATGTCCGTTTCATCGACGAATACGCTGAACAAACGCAAAACTATTTCAGTACTTCTCATGTTTACCCGGCAATAGTATCACTCTAAGTAGCGTAAATTAATATTTCATTTCAAAGTTCCGCTTCCTTAGCTCAGTTTGTCGAAGCTTGTCTTGCAAAACGTAGCGAAAAGTGCTTGCGCATTATATATATTCATATATATATATACTTGTCTTTACAACTATCCCCTAAATTCTAGAAATTTATTCGCGTAGATAGTAAGCAACTTTCTTTACTTTTTTATCTTATTTTGCATACTCTATCCCTCGCTTCTTCTGTAACGATAGGTTTTTTCGATAGGAAAAGTGAACGATCTATTGTATCGTTCAAGTGCACTCATTTTTTTAGCAAAATGTCGACACTGGCGAAGCAAAGATTATTTATACTTATATACACATATTATAATGATATGTGTATATAAGTATATGCACAGCTAGATATACGTACTTACATGTATGCATATCTGCTTACCTATTTATTTGTTTATGCATTTGTTCATTCATTTATTTATTTACTTATCTATCTATCTGTCCATCTATCTCTTTATTCAAGTATATCTACATACACTCGCGCGCAATTATTTAACACAGTTTTAATAATAATACAAAAATACCCTGTTTCTAACTAGCTTGGGTGTATCTCCAAGCAATAGACTGGCGACGCCTACAACACCAGCATTTCCACGAAATGTTCCAAGTCGTAGTACGTTCCATTCTGGCCAGAATAGAGCACCGCGAAATCATACTCAGGTTTGTACGTTTACATCTTTCCACGATACTCTGTACGCAACGATGTCGTAGCCCCAAAACGGAGGGAAAAAAGTGGTCACCGTTTGCTTGCAATATGTAACCGATATCCGATTCGAATGTTTTGTCGCCGTACATGTATCGTACAATGTATAATGGCATTCGATGAACTTTTTGCAGGGTCACACGCATACACAGGACACAAATGCAATTAGCCCACTAACGAGACCGTCCTTCTTCTCCAAGTTATCCTCGAGGTTCTCCAAACGGTAAGTTGACTGTCGATTCGTTATACGTGCATTGGACAAAACGTTTCCTCACATTCGACAGCATGCTAGTACATGTACCACTGTAAAGTACCACCGTTCGTTCACGAATAATATCTATAGCTTACGATCGAAGTTCGGCCAAATATTTCATAATATAGCATCTCGATGAACGGCAAGCGATTAATCTTGTACGTTACACGATGAACGATCTTTCTTCTACGGTAACGCTATTTCTACCCGGTTCCGTGCAAAGAACTTAATACACGAACGCTCTTCACGTTTCATCGCGTGAAAGCCTAATCCCTCGCCAGGATACTGCTAGATACAAAAGACAAAAAAAAAAGGGAAAAAACAGAAAAGAATACCGTGATACGTTCAATTGCAGCTCTTTCTCTCTCTTTCTCTCTCTCTCTCCCTCTCTATCTATCTCTATCTCTCTACTTTTTCTCATTTTTCTCAAGATGCATCGTTTTTTCGCTGGGCGAACTTGCGACACTAATCCGTTGTGCAACGTATGCGTATATGCGTGGCATAACGAAAACAGCATACAAACACGACAGCTTGTGCAATGGGTTCTCGATGCATGCGTAGATATTAATCCTGCGATTCCAAAGGATCTTTGGATCGCGCCCGTTACTTTCATGCTACAGTAGTTTAAAACGACGTCGAACTTATCGTTTTGCATGAGACATGTCGTTACTATTTTAAGGATGCACAATGACTATGTAATTTTTTTGGGAAATTTCTTACCGGTACGGCGTACAATTCTGTATCGTATCATACTCGTATGCATAACATAGTACAAGAACGATTACGTTATACAGAGTATATCGATTGGCAGACCGATGAGCGAGCAGCGACCATTATCTGTGAAAGCCACGAAACATGTAGCTTATTCACGATATCTCGTAGTTGTGTTTATTTATGCGCCATATTTTTCCACCTTGCAAAGAAAGACGCGTTCACGTAATATTTTTATATTTATTCTTTTTGTCCCATAAACGTTTGCCTGAAGAGTTTCTAGCACCCTTTAGTTCGATTCTCTATGTAGACCGAACGTTGTAGTATTTATTCGATATCTATCTCTCTGTCTATCTCTCTTCTTGTTCTCCACTCTATCTCTCTCTCTCTCTATCTATCTCTCTATATCCATCTGTTTATACCATTTTCCGGCAAAAAAAGAAAAAAATCCAGTATTGCTCTTCAATGTAAAATATGCGACTCGATGTCGAAAAAGAATGCAAGCAACAAGTATAGCGCCTGCCTGCTGACGAAACGTATTCCAAAATCGTTCTGTATTCAGTGCTGGCGATTTTATCGCCGTTCGTTATTTGCTTGACTTCGTGCGCTCCTATTTGCAAAAGACACGCCCTAATTGTTGGCCGGATGAATGTTAAATATCCGATCGGGCAGTTCTCGAGTTCAGGCTATCTCGCATACTCATTGTGCATCCCTTTTTTGACTCGGCTGTAGCGAGGCATATCCTTGACTTAGTACTTTACCTGCCCTCTATATGGGACACCGATCTTGCCGCAATAGAACGGTGATCCGTAAAGCGGCAATACGTGTGTTGCGCTGGACGCGTATTAGTGCAGGGAAAAAAAAAGCGGACGCGGAGAAAACGGTTCGAAGCGAGGACGCAAGGCCACAGAATAACGAGGGCGACTTGCTGATCGCCTCGGCGTCAACATCTTTCCTACTTTCACGATATGGTCACTGTACGCATCGTCGATTCGTAACCATAGGCACAGACGTTAAAATGAAAATAAAAAAACAAAAAAAAAAAGCGAAATTGTCCGACTTGCCGATAGAGAATAGCCATTGGTGCATCGCTCGCTTCTTCACATTTGGATTAATATGTATACCGGTGTATTGTATGCTACAGGACGTGAACCGATTAAAGCTTGACTTCGCACGAGTTCCGTCAAACTATGGCCATAGAGACGCGTGAAACATAACGACGAATGCGCGCAGTCGAACTCCCACGCAAACCCAGCGGGATGACCATACCTAACGCGCCGCGTTCGATTGGCCTGGAAGAATGGTAAAAACGACCGCATATCGGCCAACGATCCATGGATAACGGATTGCGTTCGAGGAACAAACGAAACGAAATCGAAAGGAACGGAAAGGGAAGGAAAAGTGTGGATAGAAAAGGAAAAGGAAAAGGAAATGGAAATGGAAAGGAAAGGAAAAGAAGGGGAAGAAGTGATTACCCCTTCTCGCTTCGTTATTCTGTGGTACCATCGTCGTGGCGTGGGAACCGAGGGAACGCTTATGGAAAATGAATATTAAACTCACGAGACGCGGTGATGTAGCGTTCGTCGTTGGGCGAACTATCCAGCGGAACAGGTGCCTCACCTGACGCTCGACGGTACAGAAATTAGGCTCAGCTACCGTTGCCTCTATCGCGCAGACTATACATACGTAGCATCTGAAATCGTGCCTTTCCTAACTCTGCCTGCCAGCTATCAAATTCGTGCACTCCTGTATCGCTCATCTTTCAAATGAAATACCCGATCCCCCTCTATTTTTCTACGTGTATCAATCCTTCGTGAAGTGCGTCGCTGTCGTATCTTCCCCTTCGTTCTCTGGTATATTCTTATTCGTAACGATTATCGCCTTACCGTAAGGGATGGCTTATCATAAACGCGCCAATATTTCCGACCCTTTGAACGATTACGGGTCGCGTTACGGTGTGCCTGTTCGATCTTTCCTCTCTGCATCCCTCTGTGCCTCCTTTCTCGCATTCTTTGGCTCTATTTCTTTCTCTCTATTTCTCCCTCCCCTCTCTCTTTCTCTCTGTCTCTCTTTCTCTCGTAGTTGACCTTTCGAGTTGTGAAAAACCGGTACAGAAGAAAAAGGAGAATACGGAGAAGAATAAAAGGAAGAGAAGAGTGAGATTAAAGGGAAAAACAGGGCGGAAACGGAAACGAGTGCCCCTTCTAAGTGCGACATTAAACTTCGGCCGCGATACACCTATAAGCAGTGCCTCTGCAAGAGTATATACCACGCGTATATACCGTAGTGCCAAAATCGCGACGGCTACAGTTTCGAACGAATCGCGTTTTCTGTTCTGTCCTATATTCTGTTAACCAGTACTTGTCACGACGAATATGACAACGGGTACTAGAGGTAGTCCTAGCACGTATTTTTTTCTTGTTTTTTTTCATTTTTGATCTCGCGACACCTTTCGCGAGATGAATCGTCGTTCTTTATGCACTCTGTCCGATCGGCTGACCGGTAACGGCTACGTCTGTAATATTATATTAACGCTGGACGTATCCGTGATATTGACAACGATCGTCGCGGAACAACGTGAACAGTAGTGGGATGCAGACCGAAAGCGTAAGAAAACGCGTTCTCGAAACGTTACCAAGGTGGTATAATTGTGCTAACAAGCGCCTCGCGGTTCATTTCGCAAAGATAATGGAGTACATGAAAATTCTTCGTACGTTAACAGGTTTTCTAAGTGAAGGCTGAAGTGTCTCGCCTTGTTTCCCCCGAGCCGAAATGAGAGCGAGCCGCACGCTGAATACTATCAAGCAACGGCAATGTACAGACGTTTTTCCGGCAAAGTAGTTAAAGTTTGACCGAGTGGTTAATCCTAACTTCCCGCATAGTACATATTCTTTTTATTTCTTTCCTTTTTCTATGACTCTTCTCCTTTTGTGGTTATCGGTTTTACAGAGGAATGCGTCGAAAACGTAGTGAAAAAAATATTGTCGTATTGTAACGCCGCATTGCCTGGCGAATCCGAAGAAATATGTTGGATAACTTGACGATTTACCTGTCGAAAAGTCGAATTCTTGTGGCGGAACCGCGCGTTCCGAGTTACGACGGGCCAGACGCGCGTTCTTTCTCGATCGGCTCCCGGAAAGCTGGAAGCAAAGCTAATTGTTTATATCTTTTTCCACGCGCCAGATGCACTGATCGTCGGTCGTTTCTCAACGGTTTCTTTTCTTTTTTACGCACTGATATCCAGCATATTCATTCCCGGTACCGAAAAGGAAATGCGAAATTTATGTTTCATTCTGCGATCCCCGAATATTCATTATACGCCAGCCCATTCTTCTTCTTTTTCTTTTTTTTTTTAAGATAACGTTACAAAACTATCATCTGTGAAAAAGATTCTTATATCGATTCTTTAATTCAATTGAGAATGCATTTCTTTGTACGAATGTACATGTATATCGCCGTATACATATGCGTGTAATTTATGTAAATATATTTGTCCCGATATATACCTACAGTATTTGCATTCGTAAAGTATTTTGTACAGCTTCGTATCATGAAAATAAACTGTATTTCATCAAATGAAAGTCGAGGACAATTTAGTTAGCGTCGAGCGTGCGAGAAACCAGCGGACGAGTCATCAAAGAATCGATATCAGATGTCCATTCTCCTTTATCGATGAACGCAACGCTTCCGCAATTTTTATTTTATATACCTGCCTTTAACGATTCACCTGCGTTCCTTCGTGTCCAACGTTCGCGTTTCGCAGTTTCCTATCGTTTTGATTATACGCGAGGCATTTTCCTTCTTCGATCCAGCATCGTTACCAGACACGACAAAAGGCATTCCGTTATGATTCCCTTCCTTCGTCTGCCTTTTAATGTAAACAAATAGCAAAATTCTTTACGGCGTTTACCATGCATTTTCTTCCCCCTTTATCGTTGTACGCTTCATTCTTCGGTGGAACGAAAAGTAATTACGAAATGCAACCAGAGGTACAATGAAGAACTGAAAGCATTTGTTTCCCCGTACTTTAGAATAGTACGATATCGTTCCAAAGCTGATCTCAATATCGATTAATTAACTCGATTCAAACGCGCGCAGAAATTAAGAGAAGTATTACAAAATAAAAGAAAGACAAGCTATTTGATTGCATTTGACCGACAACCGTTGCGATTTTATTCGATTCTTCATTTAATTTATTACGCTAACAGATTGCATGGTTTGCTTGTTTTGAAAGTAGAACGGAAGAACCGCTTAGAAGCAGAAATAAAGGAAACCATTAAGACACGAATGATTCATCGCGCGTTTTCTTATACATGAATTATTGTATCGCGATTCACACTGTACTGATTAATCGATAGAAATACACACATTACATACACACGACTTACACTCGGTGGCAATCGCGTGGTAGCAAAAAGAAGAAAAAAAATTGCTTACTCTTCCAGCGTGTTCCTAAATAAATGAATGTTTTTGCGTCCGATACAGCGTCGTCTAATTCACGAAACTGATCGGCAACACTCGTTGGTTTTTTTTTTCTTTTTTAACCGCGAACAATCACTACTTCCGCGCATATCCATTCGATTTCCAAACCCATAAGAGGAGAGTACGTAAATAATCAAAAGAATAGAAGAAACGTGCAGTGTCCTATATTTAGATGCAAGTGTGAATTTTATAGATGTAATTCATCGTACAAAACGTTGCGAAAGACGGATCGTTATCGAAACTGCGTGCCTTCCTCTTTTCAATGTTATATACATTTCATGCGTATTTTACTACAGATAATAAGGAAGGAAGAATGAAAGAAAGTAAACAAAAAAAAAAAAGAAAAAAAAGAAAAAACGGGAAAACAGAAAGAGATACCGGCAAAGTAGTACTGCAACGGCCGATCCAAATTTAAACACGATCTCTGGTCGAGATAGATGCAAATGATGCACACGTCTGAAAGAGAGAAAAAGAAAGTAAACGAATAATTGTTTGTAACATGCGGTGGAAATCGAGGCAGAAAAAGTGATCGAATGACTGAGGTGAAAGAGTAGAAGCGAAAAGGTAGGGAGCGAGTGCGCGACAGGGGAGAAACGCGTGGCCTTAGGGTACTCTAACGATTGAGTTTTCCAAAAGTTTCTTTTTTTCTTTCATTTTCCACGTATCACCAGCTCATTGGAGTTTGAGCGCACCCTCGGCGCATAGACCGACTTGCCTCGTGCATATTCTGTTTGTAATAACGATAAATTCGTTGCCTGTTTACGGATACACGGTTGCTTCTTTTCTAAATTTCGCTTTGGCTTTGTAGCTTTTGCCGAGGTTAACCGACAATCTATCTGATTTCGTTTAATAATCTCTGGGTCGCTGTACATCAATTTTCCAGAACGATCGAAATCGCTAGTTCCGATTCCTAAGGCCACCAAAGATCTGTATAATGTACGAGCACGGTAAGAAATAGTCAATGATATCTGAGCAACTTTTATCCTCCAATGCGTTGTGCACACGTGATGCGTGTAAAAATGGGAATGGAAGAAGAAGAAACAGAGAAGCCACGAAATAACGTGTTGTTTTTCAAAGAAAAGGCTCGCGATCGTAGTATACGTGTAGTATTTTTAAAACGATCAGCGCTTTTTGCTGCACTCCATCTCCCGTCCGTACGTTCAAGGGATCGTTCAGCATTTGTCTTTTCTCTTTTTTCTTTTTTTTTTCCCTACCGTCGATGAGTCATTGACCGAAACTAATTATTTAATAAAAATCTGTCTTAGAGGCGTTTACTTTAGATCGTTACAAATACGGAGGGCAGTAAATAGCCGATAGAGGGTGAATAAAAATATTATTTAAAATAATTTTAAGGAGCAATAATAGTAATAATTTCGTATTAATAAATATGTTGAAACTGCCTTGTACATGGTGTATCAATTTATTTCTGAATCCTCTGTTCGAAGGAAGTTTCGAAATCGTTCCGACGTGTTTGTCGTGTATGCGTCTCTTTGGTGAAAAGCTTTGCGCACAATTGGCCCTGTTTCGATCAACAGACGCGCTACATGAACGTCTTCTTCTCGTGCCTCGCCAGAAGGAAACGAAATGAAAAGAAAAGAAAAACGAGCACGAGGCATCGCGATGATCAGAATCGTTACGAACGTCGAGCGTCATGAAGCGTCGAGAGCCTTGTCGTTATTAGCTACCGGATCGACGCTGAATTTACGCGAGACCCATTGTTGCTCTCGTAACTTTTGCCATTGTTTCGCAATAGGTGTGCAGTGGTGATAGAATGGTGGTGGTTATACGTATAAATTGAATTTCATTTGATAATTTGTCATGTTTAGTGTTTGTTAGCAACTACCTTTGTTTTGTTATTTCAGCCCCATGGACCCATCCGTACCCTCCAAGCACCCAGTAGTGAGGTACGTTGCTGCATACCATAATACCATGATCCATGCGTTCAGATTTCACATTTTGTCCCGTCGTTCAGTTCTCTCAATTTCTTTCTCTGCTTTCATTTCACATTTCGTTTCCGCTTTATCTCTCGTACAGCATCACGATCGCTCGATTCTTTGCGTTCACCCTACGAATACACTTGCATCGAAGCTTGACAACCGCAACGTCGGCCAACGAAACATAGCGACAAATTTTGCGTAACTGCTTGTCGTTTACGCCCTGGCATCGCGAATTTCTCGTTCGGATAAAGAATGTGTTCGCAGCATATCAGGATTGTACATGGAACTCTCTTGTCCGCACATTGCAATCGTTTTATAGGGACAAAGTGTTTCGGATTTTCTCATTGTCAGCTTTTTGCTCCCTTAATGTCTGTCTGTGTCTCTCTCTCTCTCTTTCTCTCTCTTTTTCTCACTGCAATTTCTTCCCTTCTTCCTCACTCTCTCTCTCTCTACTCCCTTACAGCTTGACCAATGTTGTACTAGGCCGGAAAGATTTTTTCCTTCGTTTGACTCGCAATCCTTCAGTTGCGAGACAAAAAGGGAACGATAACGATCGGTTGTTTCGAAGGGTTTCTGTTTTTTTTTAGCAGGAAAAGTTTCGAAGCCGCTGCTATTCCGTGATTTAGTAGATATCTGATACCAGTAAACGTGTAAATATGTATGCGATCGAAATTGCATGTATGCACGTGTGTTACGTTTTACACTTTCCTGTCCTTCGAAGCATCGAGCGAGCAAACGGCTTTTTAGAGAATCTTAATGCACGCGTTGCGCCAAGTATGTGTACGTGTATCGGGGCAGAAAGAAAGTAACTTCGAACGACGAGAGGAAAAACGATGGAACAGATACGAACGAGACGCTGTGTGACGCCGCTAAAACGCAAACGGAAGACCGCGGGAGCTAACTATCATAGTTTCACACGAATTGTATGTTCGGCCGTCACTTAATCGAACAGATTTAAGACATTCTTCTGTTACAGCGGTGCGACCACTAACGACGAGCAGGTTAAGCCACGGAGTCTGCGTTTCACTTGGAGTATGAAAACTACGAGTAGTCGAGATCCGAACGAAATCATGTCCGAAATTCGAAAGGTATTACATTGGATATCTTACCCCTGAACCGTTCCTTTTCGTCTCCGTCCTAGAGGAAACGAAAAGAAACTGGCAAACACGCGTAACGTGTTTCGAGGGAGAGAGCCAAATAAAAAACAAAAAAAAAACACTGTGCACCATAGTGTCAGGTAACGAGGGACAAACTGCCGCTTTCCTAACTAATGTGTGTCGATCGGTTCTCCAGGTACTGGACGCCAATAAATGTCAGTACGAGCAACGCGAAAGGTTCCTGCTGTTGTGCGCGCACGGGGATGCTGCGACAGACAGCCAAGTACAATGGGAAATAGAAGTTTGCAAACTGCCGCGGCTCTCCCTGAACGGCGTGCGGTTCAAGCGGATCTCAGGCACGTCGATCGGCTTCAAAAACATTGCTAGCAAGATAGCGAACGAGCTCAAGCTGTGACTGCCGACAACGGGCGCCCTAGCCACACGCGCCAACCCATAACGCTCTCGTGATCGATGACACGGATTCACGGTTACCGACGACTTTCATTCTTCCTTCTTCTGGGACCTTGATCTCGTCGACGACACCGAATCCGAATTTGGTACCGTCACCGATTCCGATTCAGACTCCAATTCCGACTCAGACTCTGACGTTGACTCCAATTCCAATTTCAATTCCAACAGTCGTGAGATCTTCGTCTGATCAGCCCCCTTCCAACCGTGTCCCAGTCGAACCGCGAAAGTAGCGTCGGTCGAACCGGGCCCTCGCCGATTAACCGATCATCGATCTTATCATCGCGTTACACGCCGTCGACCGGTTCCGCTACCTTGGAACCCACGAACCCACTGTGATCCGTGACGGTTGACCGCGCGCGTAATCAAATACTCTCGAGTGCCAAAGCTAAGAAAAACAGCTGATCGGTTCCGTGTGAAATCTTCCCAATGTGATACGAGAGACAGCCAGGTGAATTGGATGTGAAATCGGGAAGAGGATAGGTGAACGGATCGCTAGAGAAGAGAACGGTCGACGGACCGAGAGAAAAAAAATGGAAAAATGATGTAAGAAACGAACAACGGGGAGACACAAATCGATCGGCGGGCCGACTAAATCGCGCATCCTATTGTCATCGAGCGCGTCGTAATACGATCGCGGTAAATAGTTTGCAATTGTATTCGTTGGCACGCTGAAATCGGAGTACGATAGTTTGAACGAGAGTATATCGTCTGTGTCGTCGTACAAGTTGCTCTCGAGCCGATGCTGCTCGTCCATCGTACAATCACGATCGCGCCAGAACGTTCGCCGCCAAGTTGGAACGATTCGCGTTTGCAGTATTATGTATTCGGAGGAATTTTCTCGATGTGCGACTCTGCCAGTGGTGAGAAGCAGAAACACGGCCCTTTTCATGTAACACGCGGCGGCCCCACACTTTCGCCTCTTGTCTGCGCGTGACCTTTATCTATTCTTTGCCGTTTTTTCCTTTTCAAAGATTGGCAAATTTAAACGTATTCGAGACAAAGGGGGAAGACGTTGCACCTGTGCCTAATGATACGCACCAACGAAATACAAGAAAGAAAAAGAGAAAGAACATACAGACTTGCTTGTACGAGAAACGATGGTAGAAAGGAATGGATACGATTGTGGCCGTGCGGGGCGAAACAAAGAGGAGAAGGAGGATGAGAAAAAGCAAAACGTAGAGTTCGAGGATAGGACGATCGGAGCAGAGACCACCGGAAATGGTTCGATGGTGCGCGTATATGTGCAGAGTATGAATAAACGTCGAGAGTCTTTCTTTTCGTAATTTTGTCTTTTCGAATTATGTTTTATATGTAGGGAAGCACTTAAGAAGACAGGCGGTCTGTTTGTACATAGTCGATCAAATTTATTCAACAAACCTGTAAAAGAATGCATAGACTTCTACTCGCAAAGGAACTATCTATACACATTCACCATTTGTTGAACGTTGAAGGAAATTCAACCGTTTCGAAATGCTACACGAGCGAATTTGTATGCACGCACCCAATCATTTACCTTTTCGAATATTTTTACTATACATTACTTTTTTATATATATATCGTAACTTTAAAACTATGCAGCACTATAGGCGCCAGCCTATTAATCAACGCGTTATTATTATTATTGTTATTATTATTATTATATTTTTATGAATAGCATACCTAATAATATAATATTGCGACACAATGTTAAACGAGGACGGAAAAGGTAGAAAAAAGAATGGAGCTACTAATTATCGTAACTTAACGATTATCCTGAAGCGAATCTACTCGTATCTAGCGTGAGTAACGTTGCAAAATACTTTTGCTCCGAAACAATTCCGGGATGTATCTGGGAAATGTGCACGCGCGTGCAACATCGTCGATAACGAGATCTGTTATTTCTACCAAGAATATCATGTAAGATTATATTTAAGTACTGTAATTGGCTATACACTATTACGCTATTTAACCTTTTATTCGCAGATATATTCGCGGTTGAATGAACTTAAATTAGAAATTATTGTAAATGTAGAGGCGACTAGAGAAGACTTGGTGTATATACATAATATAATATACGAAGGTACTAAATTAACCAAATAAATGAAGCCTCACACCAAGAACGTGAACGGGATACTAAAAGGGGGGGAAAAAAAAGAAGGCGCGAATACAAAATTCGGCGGCGAAGGGACGAAAGACGATGGAACAGATGGAAGGGAAGAAGTGTGCAGGTGGAAAGAAACCGAACGGATCGAATAGAAGGATAAACTTTGAGACTCGAGTACCGCGATCTTTTTTATATATTTGCCTAAGATTAATCTGGCTATGTTGGACAACGGGCAATGACTAATTTATTTAAATAAACACAAAACTCGAACGATTTTTTTTCACGTTTTTAACCACGCGTTTTAAACACGAACGTGCCTCCAAGTGTCGAGTAAAATCTTCGATTCCGATTTCAATTCGATAAAGTAGCCGTTGTTTCACGCATGCTTCTTCGGTGTATAGCCCATCCAGGTCGCCGATAAACCATCGATAACAATCATTTATTAGTATCAATCCGATGGCCCGTGCGAAAGTAGATCGGTGTAGCGGGAGTCATGTTTTCGGTCTACAATGAACAATTGTCATGCGTGTAACGTTTAAATGTAACAACACCACGAATACTTTTCTCCTCGTTATCTGACCAAATTGCGAAGAACAATTATTCCTCGTTCGGCTAATCGCGAACGGAGCAAACGTATGATTCCCGATACGAATAATTCTGTAACGTGAAACGCGATTGCGGATGAAATGCGTATGCGTACCAAACGGAAAAATCGTCGCGCGGCAAAAAGGAAACCGCCACGTGGACCTACTACTCTGCCTTTCTTCGTTTCTTTCTGTAGATATGGAAAAAACATGGAACAGCATCGGAAAGTAAAAGAGCAAGGGAGGTGTGAGACGGAGAACATTATAAAGGGTAGCAAAAAAAAACGAAGAAAATACATGGAAATATTCAAGTGTCCGCGCAGTGATCGCGTGTGTCGATGAAACAGCAGTGCTTGTAATACCGAATGCGGGCGCAACAATACGAAAAGGGACACGATACACTGTAGAAAAATGTATCTTTACCATAGCGATTACGAATTAATGTTATAAAGTAAGGTCCTCCGATAGCATCAGTGATATACCCCTGTAACGTGCAAATAGCCGAAGGAAAAACGGCTCTCCACTGTAACAATATAAATACACATTCGTTCGTTCGTTCGTTCGTTCGTTCGCTCGCTCGCTCGTTCGCCACTCGCTTGCTTCGTTAAATAAATATGTAAATTAATGATCGATGATGCTTGGCAAAAGGGACTAGAATTTAAGATGGAAAACTGGTCAAGTGAATTGCAAGCTCTGAAAGCTGAACGGATGAAAGCAACGATTCGGGACGGCGAGCGCGTGCCATGCTCGTGCCGTGGTCGATCGTGCCTCGCTGTACCGGCGAGAAGCTTTTGTGATTTTTCTATTATCTATATAAGTAGTGACACACCATGAAAAGAGAAAAGTGCACCGAGTCAGGTTCGATTCGGTACGGTTCCTCATCCATCCAGCTACATTATTTCGCTCTACGCGCGCGCGTACAACCACCCACCCACTCACTTACACACGCGTGCGCGTGTCAGACACATACACACGCCCACATACAGTACATACTACACATGACAATTTGTAGATAGGTATACGTACATATACATACAGCTTTGCTAAGTGTTTTCTGGTGATCGGTATCTAGCCAACAGAATGTAGCAGAAACGTTTATAATAAAATGGTAACACACATTGTTTCCCAAATCACATTCTTTTCGAGATTCTACACAAGCAGCAACAGTGTAAACGTTTCACCGTTTTAAATGTTAAACTGTTTAAGGCTTAGTTCAATGTGCAACCAGCATGTTCTGTGATACGATCGGCCGAATATATATACGTGATAAATTAAGGGGATGCAGAGGAAATGAAAACCAGGGCAGGAAAAACTCGAGAATACGCTAATATACACTTTTATTTTCATTTACAAATTTGCATTTTCATTACGAATATTTGAAACCTTAATTTTATAATCTAATACATGTGGAGCACCTCCTTCACGCTGATGAATAAACAGAAGTGTCTATATAGATAACAAAAAATTGATAGATTTCTCGATCGATTAATGAAAAGAATGCGATAATGTATTGGACATCATGGTATAAAACATCCCTTCCATGTACCGCGGGGGTTTCATTCAAGATGATCCTATTAAGTAGTTACAACAGGTAGCGCATGGTCACGAGCAAGCAATCCTATTAAAACCTTCGTTCGCGCCACTTTTGCGTCAGTTGCCGGGCAGCTCGTGCTGCGTACGTATCGCGGAGCAGGTTATATATTTCGACGACACCTTTCCAAACGTTACGCACGATGACAGCTCGCGCTTGCGGCTTCGTTGTATTTCGCCGTATTCAGGGAATGATCGAGTATCTTTTAATGCAAACCTCTTATGGCGAGCATCATTGGACACCACCAAAAGGTTACAAAATAATTCTTTTTCACGTGACGTTACAACCTATCCTCGTAAACGCAGCACAGATATTTCCTCCATTAAGAAGCATATAAAACGCGGTGCGTTACACTGCACACTCCACGAATCGGTCGTTTTGTTATTGTTCTACGTTCTTTTGACAGGTCATGTCGATCCCGGTGAAACGGACATGGAAACTGCACTACGCGAAACAAAAGAAGAAGCGGGCTTAGTGGCTAGTGATCTAAAAATCTTTGAAGACGCGAAAGAAGAAATGAAGTACGATGTCAACGGGCAGCAGAAAATTGTAATTTATTGGTTGGCAGAGTTGTTGAATCAGGATAAACCTATACAATTGTCGGAGGAGCATCAAGCATTTAAATGGCTTCACATTGACGAAGCTTGCAGCTTGGCGAAATATCAAGAGATGCAACACGCGTTGAAAAGTTTTCACCATTATATACATAAAAATAATTCGTAACGCAGGATGTTCAAAATATTCTTACAATTTTTAGCGTATTTTTTAAAAAGATGCAATTCGGCCAAGATAGTGTTTGTTAGGTTAGATTAAGTTAGGCATTTATGCATTTCCTTTGTTTATGGAAAGGTGGCGCTTTTGAAGCTCCTTCGCCTAAACTTGAGTCTTCGTTAAATTTGTGTAGTTCAATGTTGGATACGTATCTTTAAAGGTACATAACCTCTTGTACTCGTTTAATAAAAATCTTTTGTGTAGTTACGAACATGATTAATCCACTACAAAGATTGTTTTCTTTCATAAAATATTGGTACTTTAGATATACGCTCGTTACGGAATTGTACATGGTGGAAAAATGGGAAAGAAACTTTGTCAGTATCCTTTTATAAGTGTTAACGAAATGGAAAACTTGCTCAGTAAATCACATCATGAATCATTTTAATCATACACTTGAACGTCAAAATACTTTTCCTATATTAAATTCAGATATATTCCTTGTTGCAATGTTCTTTTCCTTTTTTGTGTTTAATTGGAAAGTCGTGCTGCCAGTTGTGCAATATACATTACATACGAATAGCTTAAGTAACATTAAAAGTTCGTAAATTATAACAACCATTCTATACCAAAAAGGAATGTTACCTTCAAACACCTATTGTTACCTTAATCTATTTTGATGTATTCAATTAATCCAACATAATGAACTAATATTCTTCCATAAGAATGTTGGTATATTGTACTGTCTATAATGCACATGTTTAAGAGCAAACATTCACGTAAAACAATTTTGGTTTGTATTTAAAAGAAATGCATTCCATAAATAACTAATAAATGATCATATCTATGCTTCTTGTAATCCCTAAGGGAAATCAATAAATACTATATGTATACATATGCAATACCTATGCTTCATAATTAAAACATGACTAGATTAATGCATAAAGAGCTCCAGTCTTACCGATGTTTAACATGTAACTTCTATAGACAGATACTTTTGGCCACTGACACAACTTACATTTTAAGTTGCAAGTAGAAGTCATAATGCCATCAAATTGTTTAAATTTCATGTTTAACGAGCAAAGATCATAGTACAAAGTACCGCAATGGGATTAGAGTGTAGGTATCTTCTGGTATTAATGAAGACGAAATAACTGTATAAACTAGATTTTATTTCAAATGAATATAATTAAATTAAATTACAAATAACTGTTCAGAAATGTAGTAAGAAAAATTTAACTGCTAAAATATAGAAAACTTGTAATATGCTATATACTGCAAGCTGCTATTTTAATGTATTTACATGTTATTCTTGTTTAAATCATTGTATTGCTGTACTTGTGATGCAATTGTAAAGGACAACGATAAAGTGGAAACATAGCGACACCTACTAATTTAATTGTGCTAACGTTCCATTTTTATACAGAACATGTATAATCTGTTTGCTAGGGTCGCGGTTCGCGCTTTTAATCAAAAAGATTGCTGAACAAAATTTTTATCTCAAATGTTGTAATGCGCAATAGTGTGTACAATGAGAGTACCAGTTTCGAAAATGAATTATTCGAAATGTTTGCTAATATATTGATACTTAACAACGAACAATAATTCTAATCGCAAGCCCGTAATACTCTGAATAAAATAAAAAAATATCCTAGCTGACACGATAATGTCGAAAAACCGAGGGACGGATATCCAATCGTAGGAAAACGAAGAATATTGTATTTAAAAATTTTGCAACACTTGCGAAAAATGAATCATTCCTTTCATTCGTATCAACACTTTGTGCAGTGACAGTAATTACATTACTAATGCATAAATCGCATATGACGCTAATCAAGTTGATAGATACGAATGCGAAAAAAAATCGATAAAATAATACGTTGGAAATTCTATGAAATATGAATATTGAGATTCATATTAAAGGAAAATATGATATGGACTTTCCGTCTGATTGTAAATCATTCTCTGTATCTAATCGCCTAACCCGTACCCTTTGCTTGTAATGGTATTCCTTCAGATAACTCTTAAGCGTCTTTGGCAGTTGCAACGTATTTATACCGTCGTAGGTCGTTCGTGTAGTAATCACCGCCCGACATAAATGTTGCAAGGGAAAAGCAAAATTTCGATGCAACGGTATTGTAAGCATAGGTTCAAAAAACATGGAACAAGATGGATCTTTGTAATGCTCGATTAAACCACATACCTGCAAAAACAAAAAATTAAGAAAAGAGAATACGTGCTGAATGTTGAACATTTATACAACCCGCTTATGTTTTATTCTTTAAGAAGAAATGTTTACTTCATACCGTTTCTGAGGCGTAAACACCAGGATCATGGGAATCAAAACTAAACTTATGATTCCATTGCTCGATTCGTGCATGCAGGGATCGCCCATACTTTCGGAAGCTAACGGAAAAATTAAATTCCTCCTGGGCCGAATCCCGCAGCAAGAATGTACCTTCTTGCTTACCCTCTAACAAACGTTCAGCCTCGTATCTATCAATTTTACCCCAATAAAAGGAGCAAGCTGTAATTGATCTAAGATCTGGCACAAGGCAGTGAACATAATCAACCTGCAAATAGATACAAGTGCTAGGCAACCATTACCATCCTATCGTTTGTTAGTTCCGAGTAGAAATTTAGTTAACTACCTGTGTATGGGCTGGTCTTTCGATATTCGGAATCAACGTAAAGTCGATTTGAGATAACGCTGTAAGAGCAGCTGCTTGAATTCCAGCATGCGCTTGGAACAAAGCTGCTAGGCTATCTACAGTTATTCCATTTGGATGCACTTGAATCCCCGAAGGATGATTAGGCTTATAGCCAGGCGGAGGTTCAACACCTTCTTCCATTTCACGTGCACGCTGTAATCGAGCCCTCTCGTCGCAGTCCTGTAATGAATATTCTATTAAAATTCATTCATATTTCACAGAAATACATTTTTCAAACGATAATAAACAGTAATTGCACATACCTCCATTGGGAATTCTTCTGGATTGAAACGTGAAAGATCGATTACAGGACTGGGTGGAAGCGGCCCAAGCACTGGACTTTGTGGAGCTGATCGGCTATTAAAAATAACACCGGCTCCCATGGGGTGTTCCTCGGTTCTTCTGTAACCAGTGCACACACACTCTGGGCTATTATTCACCTGACCAGGAATAATGTCTGTACCTTTAGAATTTTTATTCTTGGCACAATTAAACTTTAATACCCAGCTGCTTCTCTTTTTTTTCGAAGATAAAACATGAGTGCACACTGGACTTTGATCCTTATTACGCTGTTTGCCTGAGGACATTGAAATTATTACGGAAGGTATTAGATTTTACTCATATAATTCGAATGAACATAAATGTAAACACAAATAAATATATTACCTTTTCGTTTTCCAAATGATAAAGTTTTCGAAGATCTTCTTAAAGGAGGAGGATTTATAGGGCTATCTTCTGAACTACTACTAGTATTACTACCACCGGAACTACTGCGATAGACTTCCTGTTGCTTGATACATAGCTCACTAGTAATGTTTCCATTACTACAAATTGAGTCCTGAGCCTCGACCGGTTGACTATACAAAGTTTCAAATCTAGAATTATGATTATCTAATTCCAAATTCAGACGAACATTGTCCAAATTCCCATCCGCCTTGCACTCGTCGTGGAGAATTAAATTTAAGTTTAATGCAGGTACATTCCCATTATTTTCATTGTTTTGCAAATTTTCTGTACCATCTTGATGCATTGTTTCTAATTGTGCTGGTTGAATAACATTTATGGATGCTTCTGAAGACTGTCTTTCACCATCCATTCTAAAAAATTCTCTGAGACTAGCGAAATGCTGTCCCATTATTAAATGGATTGACAGGCATCTTATTGCCTCAAAATTTCTCCATTCCTGTCTGCCTTCTACAGGAATATGGTATATTCTTTTACATTGTAGCGAACCATTGTATTGTATCGCTTAAATCTGCCGATGAGTAGAAAGTTTTAATTATCTATTACGATGGGCACCATTTGGAAATTTATTAAAACATCAAATTTCTATAAGAATGTCTACTTGAGATAATTGGCAAACTGCTATAAACTATAATAAATTATACATTTTCCCTTTTCTTTATTTCTTATTATGTTAGCGTGCATTTAAATGTTTGCCTAAACAAAAATATTCAAATCGAACGAAATTCTTTTCTTTTACTTCGATAAATCTGACTTGGCTATAAACATAAACGTAGAAAATAAACGTGTATTTACCAATAGTATAAAAGTATAAAACGGTATTAAAAAATATGTTCAGGTGTTCATCATAAATATTCGCTAATGGCAGCTACTTGAAACACGTCCAGACAAGTTGTTGATAAGGTCTTCGTGGATCTAGACACACACAGCCACAGATAGTTCCTTTTTTACTCTTTATCGAAATACGTATTTCACAATGTGATTAAAATCATATTTCAAAATATAACACACTTTCGTCTTAACGATTATAATCAAAGAGGGAAAATTGTCAAAACATGACCTAATACATCGTCAGCCATTTTCCCCAACTGATTCTCTCTCCGTGCATCGTTGGTAAAGTGCAAACTAGATAGCGTTTTACGCATTGGAAGAAGCAAGTACATAAGTACGTACATATGTGCATACTTTTTGAATAGATGACCACTACTGCGTTGGACTTTTATTCGTTTATAGAATTCTCCATGCGCGCAAGGAATTATACATAGGTATACATGCATAAAACCTTCATCATCCTCAATAAGGAAATAAAGTAACCTTTTTGTACACGTAATCCAGACTTTTATATGCATGTACATCGTACGTGTATATCGCACGTATATACATACATATAGGCATCATAATGTGATTATCAAGTAACACGATATCAGTGACAGGGTGATGACAATAAATTTAATTATTGTGTAACAACGTAACGATATTCAACAATGGAGAAACCCGAGAAATTCACAGTTTTAGTAACCGGATTCGGTCCATTTAACAATCATATTATCAACGCCAGCTGGGAGGCTGTGAAGGAATTAAGTAAATTATTTGCTAATTCAAAAGAAATGGAAGATGTTAGAATGATTGCGAAAGAGATTCCAGTTTCATACGCAAATGTAGCCACAGATATACCTAAGTTTTGGGAGGAGCTCAAACCTATAGTAAATCTCAATTTGTAGAATAATTACGTTTCTTTTTTTTGAATACACAAGTAATTCTCCTTTTTTTTTTGTCATTTTTTTTGCAATAGGTAGTTCTTCACGTAGGTGTATCCCACAAAGCTAAATGTTTAACAATAGAGACTTGTGCTTGCAACAGTGGCTATGTTAGACCCGATGTATGCGATAAATGTCCAGACGAATGCGACATCAATTCTACCAGTAATATTTTAGCAACTGATATCGATGTTAAGAAGCTTTGTAGCATTATTAACAAAAACGCAGGCGAAACTGAGTGCACAGCTTGTATCTCATGTGATGCGGGAAGATACTTATGCGAATATATATATTATAAATCTTTGCAAATTGCACCTAGCAAAACACTGTTCGTTCATGTTCCTGATTTTGATAAATATTCGAGTGAGCAAACTGCAAAAGGTTTATACGATATTTTGTGTTACATAATAAGGGACGCAAAAGAAAGTGGTAAAAAATGTTCATAATATAATTTGTACAAAACATAACTCAATTTTTTTTTTCTTTTTTATATAACACATAAAAAGCTTATATTTTCGTAAAAAACTGATTGATTAATTTTAATAGTAAGACTCCTTTGGATATAAAAGTTACTGACATTTTGCATAAACATAATTGTATATCACAAACTTTGTTGCTCAATAAACCTATGATCCGCCGTGTTGAAATCTGGTACGAGCTGGTGGTATATTATACCTAAGTTCTAAGAACTCGGGTTTCCTAATCATAGACGCGACGTGGCCCATTTGAATTGTACAGTCAGGATTTAGATTCGGCGGTAACAATGTACACTCTCGTTCTAAAATGCATGCCAATCCTTCTAAAAGTTCAACAAAACCCATTGACGCGGCAGCTCTGCGCAATCGATTCACCTCCTGTATAAAAACGGAAGTATTATTAACTGTATACGTATTGTGCATTTATTTTTAAACACAATATTACTATGTTACCTTATAAAAGTTTTGCGTTTTCTCCGGTAACTTTCTAGCGTGCCTTAAAATTTTCTGAATGTCGGATTGCAGTCCAACTTGGCGAATCCAAGAAGGAGCATTCTGTGTGTAACTTCGTTTTTCATTTGGTCTAACTGGGAAGCTAACTGGAGCAGCTTTAGCTGCATCTACTGGACCCAAATTACTAAAATTGCCTAACCAGGGTACAACATCTAAGCCTGGCTCTAATACTGTTAACATCAAGTTCGATTTCTTCTTTGTGTCTGCCCATGAATATATAAAACCATACCACTCATTGTTCAACAAACACAAAGCTACCATATTCTCAACCTGCCAAACAATTATCCAATTATACAAAATTGTAAACGCCAATATTTAATTACAAACAAAAATTTTATTTTCTGATAGACCACCTTTAATGCCCCATGTAATAGTACACAAAAGGATGGCATTTTTCCCTCATCCCCGTTCTCATCTGTATCCGACTCTTCTTCTAAAGATATTCCTTGCATACTTAGGCTTTTTTCTGTAGATAAAGGCAACACCAAATGCCTGGATATAGCACTTGGACTACCAACATCTGCTACTGATATGAAACCACAAATTTCTATTGTTTTTGATATCATCAAGCCTGACACTAACTCAAAGTCTGTCTTCTTAGTGTATGGCTAAAATAAAATTGTATTATTTTTAATCTGAAGCATATGATTCCCTTGCACATTATTCATTACCATTGGCGCTGGTGACAGAAGTATACGAGAGCCCAAGTTTCCACATTTCAAATACCCTTGAAACGAAACATAATTAGTTTCTGCTAATTTTTGGAAACAGGCTGTGACTGAATTCTGCGATAGGGGTGCTTCTGGAACTATTACAACGCTATCCCCACCAGCAAGCTCAACTAATCGTTGATAAAGTGGTAAACCATTACGTAGACCAGCATCTGATAAACAGAATCAAATCATTAATGAAAGAACATAAAGGAAGGTGTGGCACAATTGATGGTCAAAAATGCTTACATTTAACATACCTTGTAGCGATGCAATGCATACAACACTTAGCTTTCCTGGATATGGGAAAGGTAAAGGAAATGGATTTACATCTCTAGTTACATTTAACGAATTCAAAGAATCTCCTAAAGACATTGGACCTACACCAGGATTACCATCGGTAATCAGTACTACTTGACAAGCTGTAGTATTACCCCACTCTGCCATGATAACATTGTTAACACCATGAAGTGCAGTTTCAATGCACGTTTTGTCGCATTCCTCAATATTTTGCAATTTTGTACGTATACTATCATAATCACGAGTGAATGGACAAACGACTTCATATAATGATGAAAAAACAATCTAAAATAAAGAAGGATTTATTTAATTCTGTTGTTCGACTCAAATGAAGGTAACGATATTTAGAATTCTATCGAAAAAGCATTTACCAATGCTACGAATTCCAATTTTGAATTTGCTTGCAGATAATGCAACAATGCATTTATACCGTGGACAGCTAAGTGATGCCTTGTTAATAGTTCGTTTTGATTATTTTCCGTGGATACACTCCCTAATATTGGACGCCTCATCGATAGAGACACATCTAATGCTATGACAGTTGGCATTCTTCTATATGAGGATATCCAAATATTTATTTTCTTTACATCAGCACTATTTTTATTCAACTTTTGTCAGTGGTTTCCTGTTAAAAGTAAGTATCATAATCATTCAAGAGACTTTAGGTTAGACACGTTGTTTACTTTGATCCTATCCATACAGCATATGACACACCTGCATACTTACATGCATACATGTACTACATGTACTATGTATATCAAAAGTGATATAAAAATTGCTTTCTTCTGATTTTAATATGACATTATAATAAATTTAATATTACGAATTATTCTTAAAATTATTTTTAAGTCGTTTAAATTAATTGTATATATAATAAAGTACTTTAATTTTTTAAACAAATGGTGCTACCACCTGTATACAAGTGCATCAAACTACTCCTGTCTCTTCCATATCAACACATAAAAGTGGTCACAGACGAGATATAGGAAAAGGTAAATCAATGCCATTTTCTTGAAATTGTTGGTGGATATAGCTGTGGTTCGTAGCTTTAATTTGAGACCAGTCCGATTAAGAACTACCCACTGGAAGCCGAGAAAAACGCAATTGTTTAAAATAACGATGTAATCCAGGAATTCGGTTTTGGCGGGGTGGGAAACTGCGAAAAAGCCGCAAACGCGAGATGGCGCCACATGTCTGATTATCGACTGTCTGTGGGGCAGTAGGGATAGATTGTCGGTAAAAAGTGTTCTGTTAATTATAAATTTTATATCGCAGCTCCTGGTTGGTGTTTTTTAATCTATAAGGTGTCAAATGAAAGGGGAAGAAATAAGCTATTCACCTGTAATAGTCTCGTTGCTGTAACTTATTTGCTGACGCTTTCCAGTTTCCCTTTTACTTTGGTATTGTGGTACTGTTGCTGTTCTAATATATCAAAACTTTTCATTATATCTTGCCCCTTTTATTTTTATGTTCTGCTTCTGATGTTATATTTCATAGTACACATCTCCTTTTCATTACATTATTCGTTTCCCTTCTTGTCAAATTTATTCCATTCCTTTTCAAATAATCCTCCCTTTTCCCTTTTCTTCAGTTTATACTCACCCACACTTCTTTCCTTTTCTCTCTCGTATTACATACTTACTAATAAATGTTTTGTTTGGGCAGGATTCCTGGCAAAGAGTGATGATCACTGACCAGTACTTCTCATTATGCTTAAGAGCAAGCAAGAAGATAGAAGTGCTTTAGCCAAATACTTTAGTTATCCTTTAATTATAGTTAATTGGTTTATAAAGATAGTTTGTAACTATTAGCGTTCAAGATTAAATGAGAACAATTGTGTAATTAATTGTTATGTATACCTGTTATATATTTTATTTATATTCAGTTTATTCGGTAGATCTTGTATAAACTTTAATATTACTTATATTACTATTACAAGTTCTACTGAATGTGATAAATATAAAATGAAAGATATAATAAATAATTGACAAATGCACAAGTTACACAATTGTTGTAATTTAAAATAAACTTTAGCATATACAGTATGTAAATTTTAGTATAAGTTTTATCTGTAAGATATACTGTATATTAACTTTAAAGAATACCTTATAAGTATTAGATTATTTATGTTTATAGTATTTTTTATGCTACGTAAATGTTAGTTTAGTATTAATACAAGTTTAAGTTGTACGATCTATTGTAAATACTTATACAAGAATAGTTCATTAGGATTAGCTTGTAAAATTGAATTACAACATTTTTGTAACTTAAATTTATTATGTTAAATAAATCTTCAATGAAAATAATTCCACTGCTCTCTTTACTTTCACCCATTAACAATCCTTGAAAGAACCTAATTCCAATTCCTTACACAAGAAGTACCGTGGACGAACTTTAAATGGATAGTTCTAAAGCGAGAACCTTGTCAAAATGTTCCTATACGTTATTAAATTTGGAAACAAGTCCCGAAAATTAAACTGTCAGAAATTTATGGAATACGACTTCATTTCCAAAAATTGCTGCGATGAAAGACCTCCTTGCACATCATATTCTCCTACTACATATCCACGATTTGCGGCAGATATTTTTGCCAGAAACTCAGAAATTTTGCGATCGGAAATTCCGGGAACATGACGTCATTTCCAAGATTTACTGACCTCGGATACCTCCTCGCATATCATATTCTCCTAATACAAATCCACGATTTTCGGCCGATTTTTTGCCAGAAACTCAGAAAATTCCTGCCGTAAATCGTGTATTTGTATTAGGAGAATATGATATGCGAGGAGGTATTCGATCCCGGCAATTCTTGGAAATGACGTCCCGTTCCAGGAATTTTCAATCGCAAAATTTCTGACTTTCTGGCAAAAATATCTCGCTGAAAATCGTGGATTTGTATCAGGAGAATATGATATGCGAGGAGGTATCCGATCCAGGGAGTTCTTCGAAATGACGTCACGTTCCAGGAATTTTCGATCGCAAAATTTCTGAATTTCTGCCAAAAATATCTCGCTGAAAATCGTGGATTTGTATTAGGAGAATATGATATGCGTGGCGGTCTTTCGTCGCAGCAGTTCTTGATAATGACGTCACGTTCCAGGAATTTCCGAGCACTTAAATTTCAGGGGTCCCATCAAGACTTTGTATTAATTGCTGAGAAATTACGCCAAATTCAAGGAATTTCCTAGTGCCAAAAATATTGTTCAGGGCTATTTTTACAAGTTTCCCGCTTTAGAACTTTACATTTGAAGTTCTAAAGCAGTAGTACTTGTGTAAGGAATTGGAATTGGGTTTTTTCAAGGATTGTTAAGGTGTAAAAATAAAAAGAGCGTTGGAATTCTTTTCATTTAAGATTTATTTAAATTATCTAATGGACACTCATACATATACATATATATCTCCTACATAGTTTATTTACTGCCACGAATAATCATTACCCTATCGACAACACAGCCGATTTAATATAACCTTGATTCTCCTTTTTGTAGTAAACAAATAAAAAGTCGGTTTTCCTTTTAATATGTTGTTTGAACAACAAAGGACTAGATACTTTCGTAGATGATTATTTATCGAATAATTGACAAACGCGAGATGCCATAGTCATTTAGCGAAATACTCATAATCCTTGAATTTCATAATTGTGAGAATTGTTCTGTGTGATTGATTTCCAAATGATGTGTCATCACTGATTTCGTATGGTTAACAAGATCAAAACAACAAATTTTTGACGCAACACTTTGTGTTTCTTCGTCGCGGAAGTTCATTATTGTTTCCAGCTGTGACTCTTAATTCTCCTGTTAATTGAAAAATATAATTAAGTGTGTGATATAAATAAAATTGGAGGTTTATTAAAGTAGGCATTCATTATAAAATGCGTTTGAATGACCTTATCATATGTACAACTCTGTTCTTGTGTTATATCGTGTCTGTGGAGTCGTGGCATATAAAAAATAAGCAAATATCTCCAGTAATATTTGGTAATAATTTGGTATTACAACAAGCAATTTCATAATATATACGTAGCATATTCATTTATCGCGTTTAACGTTGTTATGTTAAAAGTTCCAGGAGATGGAGGTAGCCAAGTTGAAGCAAAACTCAACAAAACCACAGCGGTACATTATTTGTGCGAGAAGGTTTCTTCAGAATATTTTAATATTTGGTTAAATTTAGAATTGCTCGTACCAATTATCATAGATTGTTGGGTAAGATTATATTAGTTTGCAGTCCTTTGTACTTTAAGTAAATCGGACCACAACATTACTTAGCACGAGCATTGTTACAGATTGACAATATGAAATTAAATTATGATAATGTTACAAGAACAACAAGCAATCAAGATGGAGTCGACATACGTATACCAAGTTGGGGAGATCCGTTTGTAGTTGAATATTTAGATCCAAGTAAAGCTTCTCCTGGAACCTATTTTAAAGACATTGGTAACGTGCTAGTTAATGAGCTTGGATATGTTCGAAATCAATCTTTACGCGGTGCACCATATGACTTTAGAAAAGGACCAAGTATGTACTATTATTATTATTAATATTTCCATTGTAACTGTAATTGTAATAAATGGCTGCGTGTTAAATATATCCTGTTGCAGAAGATGTTTGTTTTTAGATGAAAATGAAGAGTTCTTTACTAAGCTAAAAGGATTGGTCGAAGAAACATACTATGCAAATAAACAAGTTCCTGTAACAATATTAGCGCACAGCATGGGTGGACCAATGTCGCTTATATTTTTGCAACGTCAACCTCAGAAATGGAAAGATAAATTCATCAATAGTTTGATTACTCTTTCAGCTGTTTGGGGCGGTAGCGTTAAAGCGCTGAAAGTGTTTGCAATTGGTACGGCATACGGTTAATCCGTTTTGTCTATATGTATTTCTATACATCTAATTATATTGTCAATGCAGGCGATGATTTAGGTGCATATGTTTTACGACAAAGTATTCTCAAAGATGAACAAATAACTAATCCTAGTTTGGGCTGGTTGTTACCATCAAAGTTATTTTGGAAAGAATCTGAAGTATTGGTACAAACTGAGCAAAAGAATTACACAATGGCCACGTTGCGTGATTATTTAATGTACGTATTATTGTACACGTTATCCAGTACTTATATTGTTTTGTCGACAAGAATTATATCGATGTGTCTTTTCCGAGGAAAGTAATAATCGTATAATAAATCTTACAGAGATATCAATGTTCCAAACGGTTGGGAATTTAGAAAAGACAATGAAAAATATCAACTAGATTTTAGTGCTCCTGGTGTTGAAGTGCATTGTTTATATGGGACTGGTGTAGATACAGTGCAAAGGTTTGTTAATTATGCTCAAGTTACTAATCTATTAGTACTGTTTCATTCGTGGTTTGAATGTCTACATAGAAGCTTTTGCAGATTATATTATAAGCCTGGTACATCGATAGAAGGGAGTCCACAATTAATTCCTGGTGACGGTGATGGCACTGTAAACGTAAGAAGCTTGGAAGGTTGTAAATATTGGCAGGGCAAGCAGAAACAGAAAGTTTATTCTCAGGCTTTTCCTGGTGTAAATCATATGGATATTCTTAGGAATATCAATGTTTTAAATTATATTAAGACTCTTTTAAAAGTTTAATGTTACTAACCAGACTACGATTCTGCGTGGCATTTTCAATGCAATTACAAAACCGAACAATTTATAAAAGTAACAGATTACACTGTAATCAGTACAGAAATATGTTAGTGATATTTCATGATAAAAAGTCAGCCTCAATTGATTTTGTGTACATATGTACAAATGTCTACCGTTAATGCATAATGTAATAATAATTAAGTGTCGCCTCGGGCAAGGATTTTTATTCGACTACGTTTCAACTACCACACATTTTATGGTTCTCATTTATTATATACTTCTAAAACTCTGACATTCTTTTTAATTTATATATATATATATTATATCCATAATATTAATCTGCATGACTGAGTTGTAAAAAATTGTCTTTATTTTCTACGGTAGTGATGTGTGTGTATGTTGCGTAGTGTATCCAAGAATCCGCTAGCACAATTTTCCTTATGTATATCTTAATATCTCAGGTACAGATTTGCTGAATATACTAGAATTAGTATTTATTTATTAAAATTGAATTCAATCCGGTAGAACTTAAATAATAAGTAACTACCCAAGGTACAAATTGGTCACAGCTACGTATAGTACGTGTTAAAATTTTAGTAAAAATAATATGTGAATTATTGTATACATATAGTTGAATACGGCGTATGAATAGGAGTAAATAAAATTGCAAAATTATGTTCCCTTATTAAGTGTCGGTTTTTTACTGTTATAATGAGTAGATGCTTGCTCGCAAATTTTAATAAATACACACATATACTTGCATCACAGATGTGACCACGCAACGATAATCCAAGCAAACATATATCTTTTCCATTTTAACATTTTCTTTTAATGCTTGAAAACATACAATGCGGAAATGTTTCTTTCATAATCTATGTGTAATTTGCTTTGCCTCTTCACTCATCCTTAGATTCTTGCTTGCACTTTTGCCATGTAAATATATACATATATGCACAGAGAATTCATGACAACTTTGTAGAACACAGCATAAAGGCAATGGAGAAATGCTCGAGATCCTTCTTGTAACATATTAGAGAACAGCTTCGTTTAATCGCTGTCCAATAGTCTTGCCAACGATCATTAATATCACGTATACTTTGCGATATTACGGCATTTCGTCTGCTCAGCAATTATTATTTGCCGAGCTAATGTTGTATATATGTATCTTTACGTATCCCTATATATATAAAATGAGATTTTGTTTCAAGGACACGCAAATGAATCCATTATTTAAATAGGCTTCTTTAATAGAAATTCATTTAATGTCAGTTGAGGCCAGAAGAAGATCTTAGAAATGCATACAATCCTAGGGCCAGAATTGTCACTACTGTGATGGTTTGATAACGTCTAATGCGATACGTTATTTTCGGGGTTGATTGTGCAACTCTAAGTTGAAGCTGTTTCTGTCTCTCCAGACGATTCGCCTCTGCCTTTGCTTTCCATTCTTGCTCTTTACATTTTCGCTTTCGATCGTATTCCGTAACATCGTTGCTTATAGATTCAGGTGGATATTCGCGATATAAATTTGTTGCTTCAACCAGAAGCGTTTCGAAAGGCAAATCATCCGGCAACTGTAAAGGAAAGTAAGTCTTATGTCAAGCAAATTCGATCGAGCATAATGCTATTTTGTTTGTATTATACATACAAAAATTGTTACTCACAGTGCATAAAACTTTATATGTATGGCCCATGTCTGGTGTAGTGTTGAAAATTTCTGTTGCTCTATGCGCTACGATCACAGTACTTAAATATAGAGGCATCAATGACGGACTACCAAGAAAGTAATCAAACAATCTGTGCAACAGCTTCCTATTTTCAGCATATTTGTGTGCATACCATGTTGTATACTCAGCCAGTGCAAAATGTGGAAATAGTTGTACACTACAATATTGAATAGTCTAAGTAAAAGATTCCTGTACAAACACATATAGAAGGTATATTCTCCTTTTTATACTTACTTTTCCAAGTGTTCCAGCAGGGTAGGATGCACTCTTTCCAAGAGTGCAAATATATAAAATAATTCTTGGTTTACCCTTTCCATAGTTTTCTCCATAAATCTTTCGAGGAATTCTACAGAAATACTCTCAAGTATACGTAAACCATTTTCTAATCCCATGACAAGGAGAACAGTTGCTGCTATATCATTATATCCTTGGTAATAACTAAGTACGTATTATTTTATTTTGCATTACTTATATACATGTATTTATAGCTAAATATTTTCATATGGTAATGGAAATCCATTTCATGGTATAATAAATATACATTTGATACTAACTTTAATCTAGAATGTTTGTGAAGAACCCAACAGATTATTTGTGTCAGCTGCTTGTGAAAATGATCTATCTCGTCTTCTGTGGCATTACAAGAAATATGACTACCACTGCGAGCAACATCGTTTAATATCTGCTGATAGACCTCGTTAGGTATAAAATTATGTATAGTTTCTAATCCATTTACAGAAAAATTATCCTCTTCTGACAATCTCAATAGTTTTGGCCATAGAACCCTTCGTATATCATCTACAGATGATATTTATGATTTCGAGATTTAAATTACGAGTACACAAAATTATTTTCAATAAGGAACCCATAATTTTATTGTTTATAGTATCTCAAGCAGAATCACATGCTTCAGTTTTCCTTTAACGAATGATGCACAGGCAAGCTACAATGGACATCGCCCATGCAGAGGTTCCTTGTTGATAATAATGAACTATCGTAATCGATGAAATACCATTGACTAGACCCTCGCTACTGCAGCCCAGTAATTTCAGTTCTCCTAACGTCAGATTTGGATTGACAATGCTCCCACGAATAACGCTTATCTTCATCCTTTCTCTATTCGTCAATGTCTCTGTATCGGGAAAATTTTGTTCTACCGAGCTGCTATCGTCTTCATGATTCAACACTCCATTTTGTTTACCTGACGAACTAATGTCAACGATTTCAGGTATTCGTGGAATAACGTTATCATACCATGCCCTCGTAGAATCGGACACTTTTGCGAGATGTATGCCATTCTTGGAATTAGACGTTTTGGCTTCTTTCGATTCAACAATCACATTCCTTCGCCGAATTTTCAGGTTATGCTTTTCCATAGGAACTGACGTTTCAGCGGACGTTCCTGGTTCACCAAAATCCAAAGGAATTTCGTCCTTTTTGGGTTCCATGTTATTTGACATAATGAATTCATATCAAAACCTTCGCGAAAGGATTCATAATACAGAGAATTCGCAAAGAAAATTCTCACAATTTTGACGGAATAACCACCATATGTCAAGAATGACAGTTATGTTACACATTGAGGAACGTCATTTATTTGTAAGTGAAGCTGCCGATTAAGCGAACATTGAGACTTCTCCCATAATTTCTTTTAATTTTGCGATGTTTCAAGCATTTTTTTAATGATCTTACATACTTAAGATCGAAGTGTTATCAGATGCATTTTATCGTATTTCAATGCCAATCGGTTTCTTAAAAAAAATCATTTAGCATTTATCTCCTTTCAATTTAAAATATTCTTTCTCGTATATTCATCCTCACTTATTGCCTCAACTATTACATATTGTCTTCTTGCCAAAGTTTCACGGATATTTTATATCGCCACAAATTAATTTTACAAGAGGATTTAATATTTTACGGAACTAGGTACGTGTCGTATGGCCTGAAATACCGACAATCCGAAGTAATCAGTGATACAGTGAGGCATAGAATACGTATCGCAATTTTTCGTCACACCGCTCGAGCAGCTACGTAGCTCAAATGACAATTTTCATTTCTACTGGGACGGCAATATTGCGCCTGACTTTACCATCATATTTAATTCCTACCGCCACCACCTCCGGCTGTTTAAATAGCGCTGCAGTGTTCACTTGATCCACGTCGATAACGTCGCGCGTGTCAGAGGAATGGTAAAGGTGCTACCTGTACTAAAAATGCTTACTCAACGATAGATCTATTTTACACTTTTTCCGTGACGTCGGTTCAGCTTCTTGAGTGTGTGTGAAGTGCTCACTCGGAGTAATATACAATAGTTGCGCTCGGTCGTGAACGGGAGGGTAACAAATATTGAACCATGTATGTATATAATAAATAAGAGAGAAAGATTTAAATAAATATGATACAATTTCATTTCAGGCATATCTGATCAATTTTTTATTCTCTTATACTTGCATATAGTAATATATATATATATCGAATGTTTTTATACACCATAACCTCGACCGAAAATGTCTAACCGTAGGAAGGACAAAAGTCTGTCAAAACTTGACAGTATGGCAGATGTACGCGATATATTAGATATCGAGGTTCCTACCACCAGCGAACTCACAAAGGAATCAATTATAGGCAGCGACAAGAAGAATAGAAAGAAATATGAATACAAAGTACCGAAGAGGCCAGAGGGGATGCATCGGGAAGTTTTTGCATTGCTCTGCAAGGATAACAACGATGTACCGCCGTTGTTTCCAACGGATACAGCTAAAGGATATAAGCAAGTTAGAGCTAAGCTTGGTATGAAAAAGGTCAGACCATGGAAGTGGACACCGTTTACTAATCCTGCTAGAACGGACGGCGCCGTTTTCCACCATTGGAGACGAGTTGCAGATGCCGGGAAAGAATATCCTTTTGCTAAGTTCAATAAAAGGGTTCCTATTCCAACGTACACGAACGCAGAATACGTTCAACATTTGGTTACAAACGGTTGGACAAGAGCAGAAACCGATCATCTGTTCGATTTATGCAGGAGGTTTGATCTAAGGTTTATCATAATCAAAGATAGATGGGATTGTACAAAATTTTCAGCAAGATCCGTGGAGGATTTAAAAGAGAGGTAAGTAGACATTGCAAAAAAATTGGTATCCGATTCCTATTTGTATATGAACATTATTGTATAGGTATTATCAAGTGTGCGCGACTTTAACAAAGGCAAAGTCTCACAGTGACAAGGTTTATGTATTTGATGCTGAACACGAGAAACGGAGGAAGGAGCAACTAAAAAAGTTGTTCGAGAGAACTCCCGAACAAGTGGAGGAGGAGCAAATGTTGCTGGCAGAATTAAGAAAAATCGAACAGAGAAAGAAGGAGAGAGATAGAAAGACTCAAGATTTACAAAAATTAATAACAGCTGCAGATCATCAAGCTGATCCAAGAAAGAACGAAAGGAAACCTGCAAAGAAGAATAGTGCTTCCTCTAGGAATAGACCAAACAAGGCCGATACATCTCATGTACATACTTTATCACTAATACGACCTTCCATAGAAATAAAAACCGTGCAATTCATATAAACGAAAATTGAAATTTTTCAGACGGTGGAGTCGGCCGGAATTAAATTTCCAGATTTCAAAAATAGCGGTGTTTCGCTTCGTTCTCAGCGAATAAAGTTGCCAAGTAGTTTAGGTCAGAAGAAGATGAAGGGTATTGAACAAATGCTTAACGAACTTCGAATAGGTACCATTGAATTGAATTTCAATTTATTTCATCTGTATTTTATTTCTCCTGTACTTTAACTCATTCATTCGATTTTTCTTTCAGAATTAAATCCACCACCCACCGAGAATATATGTCAACAATTTAATGAATTGAGGAGCGATATCGTTTTACATTACGAACTTCGAAGCGCGTTATCGACGTGCGATTATGAATTACAATCATTGCGACATCAATACGAAGCTTTAGCACCCGGAAAGGTACCTGCTTGATATAAGCACCAGTGAATCTTTATTTTCCAGAAAAATAATACCAATATCTAATTTTCAGACATTAACGATACCACCCGCATTGCTGCCGAAAACAGAGCCCGAAGTGAAAGCAGATATAATAGACGTGGTGGGTTCGCCCAGTATGCCATCCGTTACTCACTGAATTTTTGTATAAAATAGACTAGACGAACTTGTAAATAATTTTCTGTACATTCAAACGCGATCAATCAATATATTTTAGTTACGCTTATCCAGCGTTTCAAAACCTGCATAATTTTTTACGTTGTGTTAGACAAATAATTAAAACTATATAATTCAATTGTGGCTAGCTAAATTGATCTCCTTTTCTGCTATATCCTGCCGCAAGGCAACGTTTCGAACACGAAGAAATGGGATAATTCACACCAACGCGTGACTTACTTATATATCTGTGTATTTTATATTGTCGACAAAAAGTAACAATGTACGGTCAAACCGTATAATTTATCTACAACAATCTACAATAGATTACAATATGTTGTCTTGTTTTTGTTGAGGTTTAGAGGGGGAGGCAGGAATATTAGAATAACGGGAACAGGGGGTTTCTCGGAAGGAACGGGAAATCGGGTTAAAAGTGTGGAGGAAAGATGGTCGATGCAGGCCTTTCTTCGTTCGTGCTCCGTTAATCGCGATACAGTTGACTGTTTTAATTCTATATTAAATTACTCGATAGCTCTAGTCGTACTTGGTACGGAATAATGCATATATATATCTGTTTCTTAATGATCGATAACCTACCGCCCGACTTTCCCATCTACGCCGTGCCGTGGGGACTCTCTCGGTCAAAGTTAAGTGTAAGGAAAAACTGGGCGCAACGCTGTGGCTGGCATCGTTGACCCGCATATCCGATCTATTGTTCGCGGATCGTGCATCCCCCGTCTCTTTTTTCTCCCTCTAGTTCTCTTTTCCACTAGGAGAGTCCATGTGCTGACGCTTCGATCGGGGCCACCCTGATAACACGACGCCTTTTATTTTTTGGGGCAATATATATATATACAAATATATACATGTATGTATGTATATATATGTGTACAGATTGCCACCCTTTTCCAATTCTCAATTTAGAGAAATACTCGAGCGACATGACCCACCGTGAAACTACACTGGCAATATAATTTTCTCTCTACAGCAGGGGATAGTATTTTTCGTTCGTCGGAGATTGAATTTTTTCAAATAATAAAATTGTGGATGTAGCCAGGGGTTGAAAGAAACAAGATGAGAGCTTTCATATAAATTATTTTACCGACCGCATTGTGCGGGGGAGAAAGGGTTGAAACGAATTTCAAACGGATCAATGTGTGGGATGTTAAATTTTTCGGGTCAGTAGATCGAATGATACGATCTTCGATGTACGATAAGAAAAATGGAGTTCGGAAACTTCGGACGTAGTTTCGGATGAACTTTCCCAAAGACATCCCCCCGCGGGATGTCATCCCTTAGAGAATTGCACATTTTTATAGTCTAGCGATTTAAGCGGACGTCAAGCGGAATTTGTATCAAGTGTTGCCGGTAGATCGTTTGGATATTGAACGAGAAATGAAGCAAAGTTTTGAGAGAACCATCTTTTGTTCCCGAATGAAACATTGAATGCGAATGGCGAACGATTGGCCGCGTCAGCCCACGTCGATGTTGCTTTCAACTGTACTTTGATTATTATTTTTATTTCCATTTCTTTGATGCTCAGTTGGAAAAAGTATCGATTGACAAATATTTCTCGTACGACGAGGAACGCACGAACCGTTTAATCTGGCACAGCAAACGGGTCGGGTGGAAAGAGAGAAAAATGTTGAGCCACGAATAAAGGAACACAGCGGCTGGCAAACACACGCGTAATACGTGTCTATATGTATATATACACAACGCTATACATGTATACATATATACACATACCTGTAGCAGTAATAGTAATAATCATAATAATCGTATAATAATAATAACAATAATAATGAATACGGACAACTTTTAATGTACAGAGTGTATGCGTACGTTCGTCAACGAAAGTTCTCTTCGCCTTTCCTCTCACGCCTCACCATTCTCTTCGGAACATCTTTTCACCTCATTTTTCTTTATCAGTTTTTGCACAACGCGAAACCGTCCGCAGGGTTATTGATTCGACAACGTTCTAGCGATCCTGCAACTGACCAGAGAAGAGTTTTGTCTGGTTATTCTTTTTTTTTTTTAAGTTACTTTTGCTGCTTCGTTTTTTTTTGTTTTGCTTCTTATAACATGTAACATGAGAAATCGTATCTTATTCGTTAAAGACATTCCCTACACAACACGGCTACGGTAATGCGTTATGGATATGTGCGCAAGTGCGTGTGAAGAATAATGGAGGGAGAGATAGAGAGAGTGTGTGGGTGGTTGGTTCGTAGAGAAAGAAGGGTGGTCAGATAGCGTAGAAAGGGGTAGAAGAGGGACGGGTTACTTGTCAGGGTTGAGAAAGAAAGTGGGACTGGAGTAAGGGGTGGATGATGGGGCGGGAGACAAGAACCGGATGGATTCGGGGCTGTTCGAGTGTCCGCACGTACGCGCACGTACGCACGTGCGCACATAGGCACACGTTTTTTTTATTTTTCAAACTTTATATGTATAGACTTCTGTATATAATGTTAATCATTGATTTTTTTCTTTTCTGTTGTTTGTTGTTGCTTTTAAGTAACTAGCTTTCTCGAGTATGTATATATATACACATAGGTATATGTACAGAACATATATATGTGAATATATATAGTCGCTATTATGTAATAAGAACATGCACGCTTTTGACGGATGCATCGAATTTTCCCGCCTCTCTTTCTATCGTCATTCGCGCCTCTTGCTCTCCGTCCCTTTCTCGCTTCTTCAGGTTCGCACGCATTTTCACTCACTCTCTCGCTCTCCCTCTCATTCGCTTCGACTTGCCTATAATGTTCTACCTGTATTGTATATAACTACAACGCTATGGTAGACAACAACAAGTAATATTATCCTAAACTTGTTTCACCTGCTTTCTCTACATCGTATTCGTATATGCCGTAAAAATGTTGTATATAATGATATTAATATTGTTTATATATTCTGTTTTATTGCACACGGTATTGGCCGCGATGATGCCGCTACGTCGAACGAAAGTCGAGCACCCGATACCAACTTCGACGATCGCTCACCGATTTTGTCGGTGATCGTCGAACAACAACGAATGACGTTTAATTAAAATTCTTTAACAAAGGCTGACGTGTCTCCCTCGTCATTCGCGTGGCCAGCATTTACAGTACCCTTTCCCTTGGTTAACGAAATAAAACCCATTGGTTCCATTTCGAATACAATCTATAGAGGATTAATAATGTGCCTTTTACATTTACAGTTTCTTTTTCGGGGGAGGGGGGTTATCAAATAAAAGAAGATGCACCGCGCAATAGATTGTATACGTTCAAATATCGATCCTGGACCCTCGTTCGATATCGGCTCCAACGCGACCACGTTTTCATTTTAACATCAGCCTGTTATATTTTCGGTTTTTTTTTTGTTTTTTTTTTTACGAGATTTTCACTGTGCTCATTTTTTTTTCTTTTTTTTCTTTATCCAGCGCGTAATCCTCGTTAACGCTTACACGCACGCGATCAGCGATTTTTCTAGGTATAAGCCGAAAAACATCCTGCGTGAGGTGTAAATAACATGGTCGTTGGTGCAACATTTGTCTTGCCCCGCTGAAAATACGCTCGTACCGGCGTTCGTACGAAATTACACCGTGACTGAGACAAACGAAAAGCGTGGTCGTCTATCGAGAAGATCGATTTGCCGTTTATATATTCGACAGGTATCACAAAAATCGTCAAATCGAACGCTTGTCGAGACCTCGTTGTTTCTCGATCAAATTGCACGCGCACGCTGCAATCCGTAGTAAAATTCATAATATTTATATGTATATATTATGTATGTATATATACGTACTAGGCTGGTTTCGTCTAATCGCATGTACCCTAAATATCCGCGAGAAACAGAATCGACCCTTGTGCGTTCCAGTTTAACCCTCTGTCTATTATGATCCTCCAACTCCATGTTCTCGCTTTACAAAAATCCGACGCGTTACAGCAATGTCCATTGCGCTCAAAGCTGCCCTACGTAGATTAATAATTAAACAGGCGTATGATTTTGAATCGATCCTACTGTACCCGTTAGCAGGAAAATCGAAGAATAATGTATGGCACAAAAGAACAATCGTCAGACGGCTTCCGTGATCTCCAAGCGCAAAGGATTTGTGACACGTGAAACGATTACTCGATAAACGGCAACCATAGAAGGGAGGGCGGCAGGATTTACTTTAACGCTGGGAACTATGAAGATCTAAAGGGGAACGAGCGAAGGGCGCACGGAGTGGATGCTCAAGGGCAGAGAAAGGGTTAAAAACGGAACGACAATGACATATATTTGTACGCACGAGCGAAAGAAAGCGTTACCGTAATAAAATCATTCTATCCACGGACTCTCTCACCCCGACGTATACAACGTTAGAACCTTTACATATTTATATGCGCTTGTATGTATATGTATAAGTATGTAGATAATATGTATATATAATAGTTGTATTATTTATATTTGTTATTTAATCCGTTTTCATCTAATGTTCTGCGGTAACCTAAAGTTCCCTTGTTTTCCTTTTACTTCGTAGAATCCGGATCTCTCGGTTACGTCGTATCCGGTACGTTCACTACTGCGGCGATGGACGGGGGTAAAACCCTATGTAATGCGACGAATTCAACAACAACAATCATAAAATATATATATATATATATACAATATATACGCGAAAAAAGAATCGGAACAAACGACATCGCACGTATATATGTATATGGATGTGTTACATCAAGCGCGTGCGCGAGCGCGAGCGCACGTTTCACAAACGAGCACCTGTGTGTGTTCTGTTTCGTGTAATTAATCACAAGAAAACATGGCATACGTCGAAGATCGATAATTACCTGGCCATCTTTCACGCGTGCAGCATTCGCACGCGCGCACACACGTCTTATTAGTTATACATAGTGCGATGTGCGTGTGTGGGTGTGTGCGCGCGAGTACGCGCGCGCGCGCGCGCTCGATAACGCGTGACCAGCAACGATCTGCACACGATCGAACCGTACGACAGGCCTGATCACGACCCAAACACATTATATATATATATATAATATATGTATACGCAATACGTATTTAATGATAATAATAGTAACAGTAATAATAATAAAGTAATGATAATGATGACGATATAATGATAATAACAATATAATCTTCAATCGTATAGAAACTTTGTAACGCTTCATCTTCCTTTTATTCTTTAGTTTCTCCTAAGTATCTTACGTTTTAAGTGTCTAATAATACCGCTATGTGATCAGTTACTTTATTAAATCGTCAACGTCTCTTTCTCTTTGATATGTGCGTTCGCGTCTTGTCATTGCCAAGAGAATATTTTTTTAAGCCTTTTGTAAGCGGAATTTTCTTCCCCCTTTTCTGCTCCTCCTTCTTGCTCCCACCCCTCAACCCCCCTGCCCCGTGCACATCGTTCCCTTTCACGCATATTACTGCACACGACCCAATCACTCGATTCTTTTTCCTTTCGCACTCTCACGCATACTTGTACGCGGACTCGCCTCTCCATCTATCTTTCTTCGCGTCTAAACAATGATACAACGATAATTAGAATAGCATTGGTCGGTCGGATGGAAAAGCAACGTTTCCAACGCAATCGATCTGCACACAGGGAGAACACATTTCTTCGTTTGCACCGCGAAAAAAGCAAACTGCTCAACAAGTTTATACTCCATTGACATGAACACCGCGGGATCGCATTCTACACAAGACCAGTCTTCGCTCGAGATCTCGATCTCTACTATCTTTTTCGCGCCCTTTTATCGGAATACTTTCGCGAACTCCAACAGTCGAACAGCTGTCGCGTAAAAGATCAATCAACGAAATCCAATTTGCACCCTCCTTACTTTCCTCGCTGCTGCGTGTCGTGCGAGCTAACGATGGCAACCAAACAACTACACACGGAATGAATGAAACGAAGAAAAGTTACGGCAACCGTGACGGTAATAAAATGCACTTCGACGAGGTCGTATTCCGCTTTCCCGCGTACACCGTTCGAACGTAAGAAATCCTACGAATAATTACTCCACACTCGTGGGGCACCATTCTCCCCTATCCAAGGGAAAGTTGAAAATCGCGTACGAACAACGAATGATAACGAAAGGGAACGCCGCTCGAACTATGAACACAATTCGCAACGATCGCCTCGACAACGCGAGTCTCACATCAAACGATCCCCCTTTGCTCCTGTACCTATATAAAAATGATCCCCGAGGCATTAAACATTGAATCTCGGGCGGAGGGCACTACGATCAGAATCGAAACTCGACGTTCCCCCTCGCTCTCAACGATGTTTATCCTAAAGTATTATAAAGTATAAATTTCAAGCACGATTATACCCCGAGCCTCGAGCTTTCCTCTGGCTGAACTTCGACTTATCACGCGATTTCTCGTTCATCCGTTTTCATTCTGACGAGAACAATGCGACGTACTCTCTATTCGTCCCTCCTGAGAACACGAGCGTGCCAAGCTTTTCGCGTCCGCACGATTTTAAGTCGAAAGAAAAACTACTCACCCTTGGCAGCACGAATTCGCGGCGACGACCAACGTGTTCGCTCGGTTTTGCTCTTTCTCCTGGCTGTACCATTACCTCGGTCGCTATCGGTGAGCAAGTGGAATTTTCTCGAGGGAAAAGTCGGAAGCTCGAAGAATTGGCCTTCTTCGTTGGCGGTCATGCCTGCGCTCGATGCAGGCCCGATCGTTTCTGCGACGATCGAATGTCTCTGGCTTGATCCTGTCGCGCCGATGGCGCTTGTGTCTATTAAAGTTTTCACGAGGTTCGTTCGGATTATAAGTACAACGGCTGTCCGGATTCCGATCCTCGATTGCCGATTCGGAACGTGGGCTTGATCGATCGTTACGATCTTGATACGCGTTATGTTAACAAACGTTCGACTGAAAACTTTTACAGCGGTCGAAAGCTGCACGGAATCTCTCTCGCATACACATACACTCCTGTTCTTTTTTGTTATTTTTTTTTGTCGGCGCGGTGCAAAAAACGCTAAATCGCAAAAGAGGGCGCCGCACTTCGTTTCTTTTCTCTTTTTATGTACGCGTGTGTGATTCTGTGTTTGTGTGTATGTATCCTTTGGTGTCTCTTGAACGTTTTGTTGATCAATGATCGATACTTCGGGAAGATCATATTGTGCATCTTTCGCTATTATGGAGCTACTAAGAAACGCTACGTCCTATCGGCTACTCCGCGCTAAAGGTTTCTTTCCTGCTGCCGTTTCCATTATATCTATGATACGTTCTTGCCGCACCTCTCCCGTGTCGACTCCCCTCGCGAAAAGAACACCTTCCTCGTTCCGCGGCACTTGCACGCGTCGTGAAACGTCACGCCCCTTTATATTTCCTGCACGCAAAGTAGGTTCCAGTTTCAAGTGGTATCGGTCGATGATAAGGCGAACGGCTGACAATTAGACGCGACGCAGCGTAAAAGCGCGACGACCGGTTATCGAACAGCTCTCTCGGGAACAATTCTTTTACAATTCGAAGGTCTCGCGTCCTCGAAGATCGCATTTCCACGGCCGATCGTCGCGATCAACGTGGTAGTATTTATCGTAGTAGTAGTAGTAATAGTAGTAGTAGTAGTAGTAACAGTAGTAGTAGTAGTAGTAGTAACAGTAGTAGTAGTAGAAGCGTAAGATTAGTTCGATGCTATAGATGTAAAAGTTGTTGAAACGGGCGAGTCCAGTAGCAGACAGCTACGGACGTGTTTCGTACGAGTCCAGCAGCAAAGAGTGAGAACGATAGGTAAACGTAGCAGCGGCGAAAGGGGTAGAAAAGAAAAGAACGACGATCGTGCGTTGCGGGAGAACGCGCCGCAAGCACGTGCCCGCTTGTGGAGCGTAAGCTGCTTGAACCGTGAACGCGAGATGGTGTCATCTTTTCTTCTTTCCAGAGTATACAAAAAAATGCTGCAACGTTTGCAGTGTGTGCGATTTTGCGTCGAAACGGGGTCCTCGCTTGATTTCCTCGTCGAATAAGTCCACCTCCTTTTTCCGTTTCAATCTTCATTCTCCACGATCACCACCGCGAATGTCCCTTCCTTCCCGTTACGATTTCATTCACTGCGTCAGTTTCTTGCGTCGTGCGTGTATTCTTGTTTTCTTTCTTTTTTTTTGGTTTTTCTCGTTTTTGTTCTTTAGTAAAAAGCTAGGCCGCTGTTAGGCGTTCAGGCGGTTCCGGATACCCACGTCGTTCTCCTGTATTCTCTAGACGGGCAACAGCCACGCTGCGATCACGTTCTCTTTGCTCCTAGTGTTCTTAATTTAATCGATATCACGTTACAACTATTCGTATATAATCTACGCGCTTAATGTGTAACGCACTTTGAAACATTTCATATAATACAGAATGTTTTGTCAACGTGAATTAAAAATTTCATACTCGCTTTCTACCGCACTCGTTTCTTCTTGATCTCGCGTGATTTCCCCATTCACACTCTAGCCCCGGTCTCTGTACACGGCTCTCTCTCTCCCTCCCGTTCTCTCCTGCTCTCTCGCTCGCTCTCCCGTACCCTCTGTTTCTCCTCGCGTGTACATGTAACAACGATATAATAATTATTCAACGTCGCCTGACGGTATCACCGTAGCGTGTCACAGCGTGACATCGAAAACTCCAAGGAGTGTTTCGGCGAAAAAGATAGCCTCGGTGAGAATCGCTTTCGGCCCGAGACCACGGAACAACCCCGTCGCCCCCCGAAAAAAGTTCGTCGCCTGTTCGACCGTCACGAATATTTTCTCGTTCCGTGATCAGACGTGCTCGAGTTTCGCTGGCGTTGCTCCTCCGCGAGGAAAGAACGACGCGCAGTGGTCCGAATTGTCGTCAGGGGATGTGCAGAGCAAGCGTCGTGGGTGTTTCGATTCGAAGGGCGTGCGAAGCTGGCTGCACGACGTTCTCTCCAAGAAGAAGGTGTCCGCTGATGTTCGCCACGCGTTCGAGAAGGATCAATCTCTTCGCGTGCCTCTTACGTAGAGTGTTTGCCGAATAGCAGACGTGGTTTGGCAATCGTTGATTCGAGCAAAGAGATCGATCCGTTTCGAGACTCGGGCGATTACTTGGATCTCGGTGGTCGGCAGATTCGATCGAAGGTGTTATTGAAAATTGCACAGCCCGTATGGGAAGCACTCGCGGTGTTCGTCGTTTCCCAAGGATCGATTCGGGACACGAGATTTCCGATCGAATCCGGATGCGAGTCGACGTCACGTTTCTCGGTTCGCGCAGGGTCGAAACACAGCCCCAGGCGATCGGCGGGTACACGTTTTCGTCGGCGAAAAAGGCGACGTCCGGTCGATCGATGCGACGACGCGAGCCGCAGTTCAGACGCGCATATTTCCATCTGGCGCTCGTCCCTTTTCTCCTGGCGGCTGTTTTCGTTCGCGAGACAATGCAGCAGCTTCGCGTGCCGTTTGCGCATTGAAAGAAATGAAAGATAAACGGCAGCAAGGGAGGCGCTTGGGCGAAGCAACGATTCCCGAACCAACGCAGACAGATCGGGCGGACGTGCGCGGTTTCCAACGATTGCTCGAGCCGCCACGCTGTCGTCCAATTAACTGGAACGTTCGTCGTTTGTGTATTTTATCCCTGAATAAGTTGCCCCGACGTTGTTCCGATTGGCCGTCCGCGCGCGGTTGAGAGAATGCTGGACGAAGAAAGCAAAAATGAGAAGGACAACAGTATCGTTGCTTCGCGGCAGCCCTCGGGGCACTGTCTCGTCGAAACGTCGGGCCGATCCTCGAACGAAAACGAAGCGTCGAGCGCCAGCGAAGAGGCGGCCGTGAATACGTCGCGATCACGATTGGGGCAAAGTCGCTAGATCCTACGTTTAATAGGCGAAAGGAGAATTTGGTTTAGAGACAGAGAGAGAATTCAGCGAGCGGCCAGGTCGTCCATCGTCTCTAACGGGTATCGTCGATCGATTTTGCTCGGATGGAATCGTGCCAAACGATCGAACGCGATCGACCCACGCGGGGTCATATTCGATCGCGTGTAACTTTATTTTACACAGGTAGCGAGTCCATTTGTTCCGTCCCGGAACGATTTGGCAGTTCGACTAACGCCACTTGGAGGGTCGCGGATCGAAACGAAAGCATCGACGAATTCGTTTCGCCTCCTTTCCTGGTTGGCGGGCTGCATTTTTTCATGTTGTCTTTTTATTTTTTTACGCGAATAATGAGCTCAGTCAGGTATTCGACTTTCCTCGAAGAAGGTCGCGCAGGAAACGAGGGTAAGGTGTTTTCGCGTGTCCGAAGTTACGGCGGCGCCGAGTTCCGTACGTGCGAGAATCTAACGAGTGGCGTCGACGATCAAGTTGTCTGAATCGAGACACTACATCTAGGATAAGTATCGTGGAGGAAACAGTGGTATTTTGAATAAAGGTAGAAAGAGGTAGAAGAAGAAGTAGTAGTAGTAGTAGTAGTAATAGAAGGAGAATAACAAGAGGAGCAAGAAGTACAAGACAAGTCGAAAGGGAATGGAATCGTTAGGTGACAAGTGGAGGTGCTTACGTTCACCTCAGATTGTACAAAGTATAAGATAGAACTGTCTCGATCGTTGGCACGATCGGCCGACACGCTCGCTGAGTCTAGATGAAGCGGCGGCTTCTGGTCATCCAACAGAACGCCGCTGGAATTCTTAACGAGACGAGTATTTTGTTTCAGGTATTTCAAGGTTTATACAATATGTACACGTATGTATCTCGACTAGAACAAAGACGCTTGTGGTAACCTGGGTGACGTGTAATAACCGTACTATAATAATCGGCGATGGGTAGGGTATAACGAGGTTCATGAGGGACGAGGGAAGGGATGGTGCATAAACACAGTTTCGATAGTTATTTCGGGAAGGCTGTTGTCTGTCGTTCCTCTTCCGATCGATGATGCGGTGCACGAGGAAGATTTCTTTCGTCGGCCGTGGACGACTCGCCGACGACGATGACGATGACGACGACGAGACTCGTAAATGCGCGTCCATCTACTGTCCTTGCTGGTCCCCTTGCTCGCTTGTCCCGTTCGTGCTCCTAGACCGGACAGACCAGGATCTCGTACTCGAACATCAGCGACACGGCGACGAAGACGAAGTAGAGGAGGAACATTGTGAACCCGAGGCCTCTGTTCATCCGCCATTTGAAGCAGGCGATGCTCATTATGACGAACAGCAGCATGCAGAACAGAATCGCTATGCTGCACACCATGCCAACCGAGTTCACCTCGACGGGTCGTCCGTAGATCAAGCCGTACAGCAGCCACGGCACCGGAAGCCTGCGGGCAGAAACGTAACGGAAAATCGAGTCGAACTTTCCTAACAAGTATATGGAGGATTCAGAAGCCAGTCGGTGTAGGTCCATTAGCAATCAAACCGAGATAAATATGGTTTTTACAAATTACATGGAAAAATATGACAGACAATTATCGACAGAAAGTTTGGACAATAAAGAGGTCTTCGAACTACGAAACTCGTGTTCAGGGGAAGTTGGATTTACACTGATTGGCTTCTGAACCCTCCATGTATATTTTATGTACATTCTTTCGCAGAATAAGATACAGGAATAAAAACGAGTTTCCTCGGAAATATACGCTTCAACTGATCGAGATATCTGGGGTAGCAGAGAATTCTCTGCTTCCGTCTCAATAGTGATATTCGAGGGCGATTCCTGCCTAATACACTTTTTAGAGAAAGCAGGGAGGGAGGGAACTTCTTTCGACCAAGTGGCCCGTGACCTCGTTCTGTCTCTCGACGAGGCAAGTTGAAACCGTTTGGCTCGGAAAATTTTTGAAACGTTCTGTACGTCATCCGCGAACCGAAGAATCGAGCATTTTCTTTATCCTGTTGCTTGTCAGTTTATTTCTGGGCCCCCTTTTTTCTCCCATGCCGAAACAGATATTCTAAAGGGGTACTGGGCGCCAGGAAGCCGCGATGCATTCAGATAAATCGCGTTCGAAGCTCTCCTCGATACACCGCCGTCCCCGCGCATTATTTTCACTTCTGACTGCTACTAATCGCCATCCCCGAGGCGCGATTGCGTCTTCAGCGAAATCTATGCGCCTTTTGGCAGCCACGGCAGAGCTTCGAACTCGATGCAAGCGTTCCCCTGTTTTCCCCTTGGGAACCTTGCCAGCTGGCATCGTCGTAACGGTTGCGTGTAGTCGAATCGATCTTCGATCGAGTCGATTGCCGAATGGACGAGTTCTGGCCGGGAAATTGTGCGTGCAAACGGGTGCGCAAAAAGGCGAAGCCACGAAGCGTGGGTGTGGACGCGTTTAAGAGTGCGTCCACGTTTCGGACGATCCTGGACAGGCGAATCGATCTGGATTCGACGAACGTAATGCTGGTCCGTGAACGTGAAACGCTCGGGGCTTAAGGGAAGGGAGCGGCTGGTTGGGCGGCTCTTATCGGGAGGAAAAATTCTCTGTTTGCGTTTATTGCTACCTGCGGCCACGGATATCCGTGGTCACCTATTCGACGCAGTTATTGTCGCCGAGACGATTATCCGGCGCGGCAATTCGGATGCCGCGAATTAAACGATAACCGACCCGGGACATCGTTGTTCCCAACGGCCAGCTCGATTCTCCGCGTGCACGGATCGCTATCGTCCTACTTCCCAGGAAAATTCCGCCGAGCGGAATTTATCCGCCATTAAGGCGATTAAATTAATTAACTCAATTACCCTGGGAGACTTGCATCGCAGTCTCTGTTAAGCTATCGCGGTCCAGTCGTAACTTCATCTCTCTTTTTTCCGTCCCGAGAAAATATTATTATCGTCGATTCGTGGAGTCGTGGTCGATGGGTCGACATGGAAAATGAGTCACGTCTGGCTCGGTATTTCTGCTATTTCGCGCGCCAACGATATAATAATACAGCCGTGGAAACGAATGGCGAACGATATCTGAGGGGAATAGCGAAAATACCTCAATAGACTGGCGATAGGACCGGTGCAGTGGAAGAAGCTCTTGGTACCATTAAATCCTCGGTGAAATTTCAATTCATACGTTCGAGTCTTGCGCAGTCCTCCTATTTCGAGTGGGACAGAAACGTCGAAATCTCGACGAATTAAAGGGTCCTAAAAAATTCAGGGGACACGGGAAGTTTTTGAAGCGTCCAAAACTTTGCAACTGAATTGCCTCGCAATTTTAAATGCCCTTTTAGCTAGAATGAAGTAATGGATATTTAAATCCCATCGTACTAGTGCAACGTCGAAAAAACGCGAATGCATTTTCCTAGTTCGATCAACTGTTTCTTCTTTCGGTACTGATTTCTTCTAACAGGCAGATAACAGAGGTATTCGAAGAATCTTCCATTCGACCAGGCTATTTGTCTCCAATTAGTTACGCGTTTCTCTTGGCAGGTAAATGCAAATTAGCTTGCTACGTGTTTATCTATACAGAAAACTTTATCACGATGACGTTAACGCTGCCAGCAGTCCAATTCCTGTGCCGGTACATTTTACAGCCGTCGAAAGCAGTTTCGAGGCGATTTAAGGGCCTCCTTCGAGGCGATTAAAATGCTCCAAGTTTTAAACTTCGAACGAGACCAGACACGAAACTTTTATTATTGGCGCCTTGCGAGAACGCGTTTAGATTTAATAGACACACGACTGCACCTGCTGCTGGCCATCTCCCTGTATATTATCCAATTAAATAGATTGTGCCAGTGCACACGCTTCCGATATTTCCAATGGGTGGCCGATTGCGAATCTGTCAGAAGACCGTTTCTTTAGCCCCCTTTCAACGAGCAATCGTTCCAAACGTCGAGCAATTTCCGTTCCCCGAAGATACCCTCTTTCTCCGCGGCGAATCGATCGAATCCGACACACGAAAGGAAAAGTTCCGTGGCGGCGTGGTCTGCGTCGAGATTACGCCCGAAAAGTTCCGCGCGATTGATGCTTTCAGGTTCACAACTCTAAGCTATCAGCTCGACGCGAGGAGGATAATCGTACGCCCGCGTTGCGCGTAACAAATTCGAGTTCCCTCGTCCCACTGTAATTAATGGTAACGAAGAATTTCTATCTGTTCGATCGAGATATTTCCCGACCTTCCATAATCGCATCACGGATCAACGCTGCAGAGGATCAACGCGAGACAAACTTCCCCTCTAAGCTACGATGTACCGGGTAACGAAGTTCTGGCTTTCTCTGCAACAATCGTGGGCGCGTAGGACATCCGATGAAAATAGACGAGACGTCCCTTCCCGAGGCTAGCGTCGGTTAACGAGAGATTCCGCTGGTTCAGAGTGACGTGATCTCGTTACTAGCACCCCGTCCGCCCGAGGAATAATATACCAGCATCCGCGCGGATCCAATGCGCAATAAATTCTTCACGATTCTTTATATAGAAGAAGGAAATAAGAAAATGGTGACAGTAAGAACGGGAAGGAACGCGACAGTCGATGTATCGGCCGGCCAATATTTTTATACCCGCGCGAATTGTTCTCGTGGGACTCTAAAATTACCGCGCGACTGAAGTTCCTCCGGCGACGTTAGAGGACGAGCTTTCTCTAAAGGTGTCCCGTGACCCGCACGGTAACGACATCCCTGCAGGAGAGCTTTTATATCGCCGGGAGATTGTGTCTCGCGTGAAAATTGCCATAACCGACGTCCTCGATATACGCCAAGCGATGGCCGCTTATAACCGAGCCGCGTAAATCCATACGCGACCTACATAGGACTGCAGAGAAAACAAACACCGATAAATTATCTCGTCGGATCGAGGCGGGGAAACGGAGGTCCTGCTATTAAGATCCGATTCATTGTTACAAAAGGAACGGGAGAAAAAACGTAGCTCCGCCGCACATTTGTATCTGACATAATCCTAATGGTCCTTCGATTACCAGCGGGAATCACGGAAATGTTTCGCAAAGTATAATGTATCGAGAAGATTGCCGAGATGATGGAAATATCTGATGCCCGACGAAGTTCCCCCTTATTTCCCATGGAGCAGACGTTCCGTCCTCCTCGAAGCTGTCCCCATGGAAATACCGGAAGCAGACACAAAGAGGGTCTCTCAGGCCAAACATAAAATGGAAAGTATAGTGCTCACCCAACGGTCACGTCGAAAATATTGCTGCCCACGGAGCTCGACACGGCCATGTCGCCGAATCCTTTTCGCGCGACGATCACGCTGGTGATCAGGTCTGGGATGCTGGTGCCAGCGGCGAGGAACGTCAGGCCCATCACTTCCGGTGGAATGCGAACCGTATCGCCGGCGACGTTCGCCCACCAGACCATCAGGTACGAGTATGCCGCGATCCACAAGATAGACCCGATGAACGTCACCGCGAAGAACTTCTTCCCTGTGTGAAACATGCAATTTTCTGTATTTTATATTTGTTAATTATATCTATTTCGTTTCTGCGTTTGCGCTCGATAGAGAGGGTGTCGTTTCGTTCCAATGCATTAAACGCCGTCTATTTCTCTGCGCAAAATTATGATCGATCGGTTCCTTTTTTTCCCTCTCGAAGGCAGTTCGATGGGATATCAAGCTCGGAATTCTCAGGAGGGGTATACGCTCGCGAGAAGGGGGAACAATTGACCAACGGTGTACCACGCCCAAGACTTTCCGCGTGGACGAAGCAGACCAATGTTTTCCATTACGGACTGCTGTGAAAATCGTTGTTTCGCCAACGCGCCATCAAGGCTAAAAAGGGAGTGAAACTATTCATGAATAATCTGGCAGCTCGAGCGTAGGCGTTCTAGGCGTTTAGCTTCAACTCGCCCCGAGCCGGGCAAAACATTTTCTATAGCGTTCGCCGAAAGAAAAAACGTTTCTTGCAGCGCCCCTTAATTATCGGGGCCGATATCTGGGCCGATACGTCGGGGATCCGATTAATCATCCGGCCCGTTTATATTTAACGACCAGCGATAATAAATATTTCGAGGGCGGCGAAACGAGCTTCGACGTTCACAGACAGTTTCGTAAATCCAGCAGGGGAATTTCTCCAGCGAAACGTCCGACGTGCACTGGACGCTTTCACTTCGGTGGTGCACGACGACGCGGCAACGATTTCGCAAACGGGTTTCGTTGGGTCGATTTTGAAAGGGCGGCGGAGAAATGCGTTTTTCCCGGTTGTCGCGGGCACAAATTGAAATTGAGAGGCCGCGTCGCAATTTTCTGTAACAATGAAAAGCGAGGCTGAATGGCCGCGTCAGGCAACAATCAGTCGTCGATTCGAAATTAGCGTGTCAATATCATCTTTCGTCGCTGCATTGTGTCGCGTTGAAATACAGCCCGTTAATAGGCCGTGATAATGCAGCACGTCCGTGATTGATGGCGGCCCGGAAAACGGTTTTGAATAACAGACACGGGTGCCGTCTACGTCCATCTTAAAGCCTCGCTTAATTACGCCGCTGGATTTCGATAAAGTTCGAGGGGTATAATACGCGCTCCTCGTACACGACATTGAACTATCCGAACGTTGAAACGCGAACTTTTCTCTCCTAATCGAGGCTTCGATATCGATCGACGAACCTGCAGTCGGGCAAACATTTTTAGCTACTTGTAGAACACCGGTGGAAATAAATTTCTCGGGCAAAATTATCTCCCTCACACCTCAGCGAAGGAGTTAATAATTAAAATTCCTTGAAGCAGCTGGCCGAGCATCACGTGTAAACCGATGGCTGATCCGTGAACCTGCGATACGAACGTTTTCGATGGCAGTGGAATATTCCTGCGTGGTTCCGGCCATCGAGCGGTCGCGTTAAATATTGCAGCAGCGGGACAGAAATATCCGAGTCCGATTATTCGCTGCATCGTCCAGAACGAAAGAAACTTTCGTCGGCTATTTTCGGACAGTTTCATAGCCGCGCAAGAACGTTCGTCTATCCGGGAAACAGGGGGGGATGAAAATGGCGGGCAAAGAGGAAAAACCGTCCATTGAGTAACCGCTCTAATCCTTTACACACCTGGTCGCGAATCGGCGAACCGCTTGTCTGCAAAGATTACATTCCGTATGCCAAACGTTTCCGCGAAGCACAGAGCGCTGCTAATACCCCTATGTACGAGAAGCATGTCGCAGAAATTGCACGTGTCCCTTCTATTCAGACAGCGAATTCGCTGTACCGAGGTACTACACGAAATTAGCTTCGAATCTGTCAATTAATGCACCTAATTGAGCTGCGAGAAAATGTTTCCCTTGGCGGGATCAACAATTCTTGTCCGAGAATTGAGATTAAGCTTGTCCGTGAAGGAATCATTCGGACGAAACCGAATAGCAAATAAAATCGGGAGTCCTCGCGTGGATCCTCCTCTACGACAAACCAGGGCGGAGCATAACCCGTTCCTTTGGTGCACGTCTATGAAACGAAAAACTAAAAATTTGCCGGCTTTCAACGGAACGGAGGCACAATGGACCGTTTCCCTTTCGTCCCACATTCGAAACAATACAGGTTCCTTTCCGGATAATTGAAACAGAGTCTCGGCCGGTGGTAGGTCAAAGGATCTCGTGGAAACGACTCTGCCTTCCGTTATACTCCACCCTGTCCTCGAAATCTCGAGCGTCCCTTCTCTCGGCATAAATGCCACTTACCCCTGGGTGTTCTCGTGTCCGGCAGCGTTAGCCACAGAGGAAACAGAATTGGCGCGACCAAAATGTACGTTAGCCTTTTCTTAGGACTGCTGGGCCAGCCCATGTCCAAGGCCTCCGGAGGTTCATCCTCGTCTCCCTGAAACGACGAAGGGGAATAAGAAAAACATTTTTCCAAGTGGAGTATCGCATTAACGTGTCCGGCCAGGTCTGGCCGGGGAGCGGATTCGTTCCAACGGAATTAAGGGAGCGTGGCTCGAGTTCCCTCGTCCGCGATACACTTGGGCCGCTGCTTATTGTTTGGGAAATACAATAAAGCTTGCGGCGGGGAGACAGGCCTCTAAAAACCCACGAGCCACGAGGCAGAGACACAAAGCTGCTGCAGCGGCAGCAAGCCCTTATATTCATCCTCGGCTAACCGCGACACAATGGCCTCGCAGGTGTTTGGATTTCCCGGCTACAGTCGTTTCGCCGCGGATAATTGCTGTGGAGCACAACGTAGACGAGTAATTCCGCCCGAGTACACCGATAATTTCTTCGCTGCGCTCGGGCACGCGTAATGCCGCGCCGTTTCTACTCGCCCGTCTGACCACGCAATTTGGTTCTCTACTGGCCGCCGCCGGTTAAGTAGTCGATGTCGACGTTGCTCGCGGCATCGACTAGCGAAACAAGTGCGAGACGAGTGGCGCAAAGGAGATTCGCAGCGATTGTAAATCGGGTTGCGAAGAGTTGGACGAAGATGCCGGGACCTTGAGGTCGACGTGGCAGGCAGAAATGCAAGACCGACTCGTCGGGAAACACGGGACACGGATGGAAAAGCCATCGGCTGGTGTCTTCGCTTCGATTATCCGCGGGTGAAAGAGGGCCTGAAATAGGCAATGTGTGGCGCAGCGACGCCGAGTGTAGCCAGAATTGACCCAGATTCGCGGTGCATTCAAAATGAAAAGGCCTTCTCACTCATTTAGGACAAAGAGGTTCGAGAATCCCCCGCACGGCCCGTCCCGTCAGCTAATATCGGGGAAAAGCTCGGGTTGCCAGTTTCTCGGTGGCGGTGCATCGGTTCCTCTCGAATTAACCGTCGCTATTATTTACTCGGAATCGTCTGCCGTACCTTCCGACTGTCGAGTCGCTGGAAAGGGACGGCCGTGAAAATGGCACGCAATTTCGGGCCAAGATCGAGACGTACCGCAGAACGTTCTGTACACACGTGCATACGTATGCAGGATCGGGAATAACAGGTAGCAGGGAGGCGCGAAAGTCCCGACGACATGCTGCTCGAAAAGGACATTAGGCTGAAGGCTGTTCGAAACGAGCCGGCAACTTTGACGGCGAACCATTCGAGAACGAGAGAGTCTACCTCTCGGGCGGGAAAAAAACCACTCTTTGCAATTACCTTGTTCTCGTCCCAATGTCCTTCTCTATACGAAACGACCCAATTCTGGGGCACTCGTCTATTGTCGCACTGTTTCTCCGCTACGAATGTCTTCGTTACCGGGGCACAGAGAGATTCTAGACGGGACGAGATGGAGATCTCGTTTGTCAGAGGTTGACCGATCGGGAAATAAGGAGCTCGCTGGTTCATTTCTCCTATCGGGGAGCCGCGATCGGACGAGTTATAAAGCATCTATCTCTGTTCGCGGCCGGCCGGACAGAATTTCAGATAGCACGGGAAAAGCGGCGATATCTATGATTGCGTTTTCCCGTCGAACGACAGCCGAACGAGACCTGTATGACCGGAATCTCCGTTAGGAAAATCAGCAAGAAATATTTTTATCGGCTCGCGACGAGATAAAAATTTATCGTTTCGGATGGGCCACTCGCGTTCCAGCGAAGCCGAGCCGAATACGATTTCCCACGAGCCATCGAATCGACCCGTCGACGATTCGCTTCGTCTTCGCGAAGCTTTCTCGCGTGACGGAGCGGCAACGGAGAAACGACGGCGTAAAGTTTAAACCTCGTCCGGTCGGTTGATTCGCGGGACTGTGGTGGTCTCGACTCGATCGATGGACGATAATTGGCCTGCTCGTCGAGTCGGGACTGGAGTTATTTTACGACCGGCCCGGGGGGAAACGAGATCAGAAAACGAGCAGATTTCGCAGCCGACTGGTCAGGCTTCGTGACAGGAAACGAATTCAAATTGCAACCCCATGTCCGTGGATAGCCGTCGAAAAAACGACTTTTATTCGCCGAACCCCGGGCTAGGAGAATGATACCGCGACGGACACGATCGAACTAACGTTCCAATTGTTAACCAGTAAACATTGCCACCGTCGCTGGACCAGCCAGCTTCTCAGTCGCGACTCGTGGGAACGTCTACGCGGAAATTCGCTTCGACGTTTCACCGGCATTGCGGCTACCGTCGTTGAACCAGAGTTGGCACGGACAAGGAATGCGGTCGCTAACTATCTTCACGAGCAGCACATGGACCGCGGATACCCGGGGCTCGAGCTCTTAAAATTATAGTGGAAAATTTTCACGGTGAAGCTCTGTGTTCTCCAATGGTGGTGTTATTTAACAAGAGGGCTTGGAGCGTCGCAAGGGTCGAGGTCGCAGGTGACGCAGAGGGAACTAAACTTGTGGAAGACGAAGCATTCGTCGAATCTGACAATTACCGATTCGAGGCCCGCGTCGAGGCCCGCGGCTATACCGCCGTTGGGAAGTTCCTGAATTCCAGCGGTGGTACCAGCGGTGGTCGTCGTCGTAGTGGTGGTCGTGGTCGTGCCCTGGGATCCCTGCTGCAGTTGCAGAGTGGTCTCTTTCGACGAGGACCCGGAGTAATGGGCGGCGGTCGACGTCGCGGCGCCGTTGTGCGGCCTGGTTGCGTCCAGCAGCACCTTTAGCGATGCTATCGCGTGTAACTGCGTCGCTTTTTCGTCCACTTTGCCTGAACAGTAACAGGGGTACATGTTAATGGGGAAATATAATATATCACTATCCATCGTCGTTCGAATCCTTTACTTTTCTATCCGTTCTACCCACTATGAACAATTTCGGAACTAAGGTCACAGGTGTCTGGGCCTCGAGGTGAAAATGTTTGCGCGTCGCGTGTCGTATCGTGTCATTCGTAACGAAGCGGGAGACACCGATGACCATTATCTACGAACGGCACAAAGTGTAACTGGCAAGCAAAAAATATTTCCGCAGCCCAAAATAAATTTCCAACGTCCAACGAGGCTTCCCCTTTGCTGCCCTCCCTATCAGCTATATGCATAACAGACGCTGGATATTTATCGCAGACCACGCGAATGCGCAAGACCGCCGGATATATATCGCCGTTCCATTTAAGCGTGCATTTAAAATCTGGCTGAAGCTGGAACTACGAAATAATTATGAGCAAGAGTCATTCAAGCCTTTCTCGTGCGCTCACTGCCACGTTCTACTTCGCGCGATTACCTCGAACAGCCTTGCGTTATGTAACAGTTACCATTTTTCCGGTCTATTTTGCGTGCCTGCCGACCTTAAATGCTGACGATCTGCAAATACGCTGTCTGTTCGGCTGCGAGTCGATAAGAACGTCGATTTTCGTATCGTTCTGCCACTGCCAGTCTATAACGGGCTGCTACGTCCAAGAATTTTTTACCGGTTGCGCCGACAAAGCCAACGACAGCGCAATGCAAATTTAAACAAAAAAAAAACAACTATTCTACCGTAAGATACGAAGGGGGCAGTAGAACCATTTGTCGCGCGTTCAGCCAGCTTAACTCGTACGATCGTCCAGAAATTGGATTGTCAGAGTCAAATGGTACCGTGCGCGAACAGATCGGCTGTTAAATCGCGTTAAGGAAAATTACAGCGAGTAGATTAGCGTTCGCGTCGACGAAATCGTTTTGTGTAACGGTGGCGTGGGGTTTCTGCGATCGTAATAATCGGAGAGGTGGCCGCTATTTGCTAAATAACATTTGTGCGAGTAACGCCAGTCTTTCAGTTTCAAGAGAACGCAAAGGCGCCCATTTGTCAGCGTTTAATTTTTTTCCAACGTTTTAACGGCTTCAACTCCTCGGGAGAACTAATTTCCCCGACGTGATTTTCTTCGCCCCTCAGGGGGGACGGCCTTAATTAATAGAGGATAGAGAGGAAAACGAATGCGACTCGTGGATCAACCGAGACTACCGTTTCGTTATCGTTAGCCGTGGTAATTTTCAAGAAAATTCGCGCACCCTCGCAAGGTGTCGGCAATTCTCGCCGGCGCGAGACACTCCGCTCTGGTCTTCGTCTCTCGGAAATATTTCTAGGAATTACGATCGCTTTCTTCGTTTATACTTTGCGCCAGCTCGTTGGAGAAACGAAATACGGCCTGGCAGCCAGCTTTGCGTGTTTCATACACGATGTTCTTATCTGGAGCAAATCTCCATGGGAATTACACTCTTACGGCACTTGGGCAGCCCCGTCAAAGAGAACGGAAGAATTTCATATGGTTGGATCGCAGTTGTCTTCTCGCTTGGAGGAGGGAGCACGCAGCATCTGCTTCGTCAAATATTTGCCCAGCCTCTCGAAAGTAAATTTCCACTGTTCTTCTGCTTGGCACACAATCTCGAGGGTGGTTCTCGCCGCTTAATTCGGTTCTGCAACCAACTTAATCGCCACGCTCGTCGCTCCGACGGCGGAGGGTGCAAAATGACGGCGAAACACCTATAAACAGCCGGGAAATTTCGTCGCTGCCGTGTTTAGTCTCGACTTACACCGAGTCTGCACTTATTCGCGCGATACTGGGTCAAAGGGGAAACTCGGCGGGTCGGGAAAGAATGGCGAGAGGAACACTGAAAGTCGAGACGATATGAAAGTATCCGTCTAGCCGGAGGCTACCTCATTTGCTATTTATCTCGTCTCCTTTTGTACGCTCTTCCACCTTTACTTTTTATATATTATATGTATATTATATCATACGTGCATTATAGTGTACACGACGGGCGTTGAATACGCCCGCCCTCTTCGCGGTTCTTTTTTTAACATACTTCATTAGCCGTGTCTATCGATCAACCCGTCCGTGGTCAGCGAAGAAAAAAAAGCTCTTTATTTAACTTTCTAAATATTTGAATGGCCGGTCACATTCGCCGGTGGCGGATAAACGTTCGCGTAATCGATAACTCTAACTCCCCCGGCGATCGTAGGTGCGAGATCGTTGAAATAATTAATGTGGACCTGGCGCCAAGAAGCTATCGCGCGAACGTTAGGATCGCGGAGAGTAATCGTTAACGTTCAGGTCGTCTTTCATCGTCAGTGTCGATTTAAAAATAGGCTCCCTCGAACGCCCATTCGGCGCAATTTTTCATCGCATCGGCCTGAGATACACGTATGAAATATTGCGGGGACTCTGATTGGCCTTGCGAAAGCTTGAAAGCGAAAAAGGAGAGAAAGAGGAAGCCACGTGTGCGAGGAAGAGGAGCAGGTCGTAATTTGGCGATTAGTTTCGTCCAATCGCGTGGGTTCGAGCTGGTAGCACTAGGTCAAAGAGAAAAAGCCCCGGTGAGTGGCCTTCATCCTCGAAGCTAGAAAACGAGGCGAGAAACGAAAGACGAGGTGCCGTCGGCAAGAAGTCGGTCTGCGATGAAAGTATCGACCCCTGGGCTGCCTCGAGCGGAATGGAAAGGAATAAGAGAGAAATGCGCAAAAGGGTGAGGCTTGGCGATAGAGAACAACGGAAGCGAAGAGAGAAGGGGTCATTGCGTTCTAAGCTGCTTGATTTCGATAACCCTTTACCCCCTTTTATAACGGCACGCACGATCTCTTGTGCACGAAACTGGCAACGAATTCTGTAGAACCGTGAACAACGAACACACGGGAGTAAAATCGAGAAGAAAACATGCATTCAATTAAGATCGACCCGCAGACAAAGCGTTTAAAAAATGAGTCGCAGGCGGAACAAGAGAAATTAGCAACGCCGTGTTTGATAAATTGCATAGCGAGTAATATGTTACACAGTCGTTGGCGATACGGATCGCGACGAAAAAATATAGCCTCCGTTGGATTGGAGGGCGACAAACGGAAACGTGCCACCAGGAGAGGGCGAACGTTCACATATTGAGACAGAGAAGCATACCGAGAACCCCGTTAATTTCTTCGAGTACATAGATTAAGGCACGGAGGAGCAACGGAATATTCAGGTTCTCCGGAACGGAATGGAAATTTCAGTCGCTGGTTCGAAGGAGGGGAAGACAGAGAGGCGCGGCGGATCAAGTAGAATAATCCCGCACAGGTCGGACCAAGTGTTACCTATTAACCTACAAAACTCGATCAGCCTAGGTTTGTTCAGCGGACACGCTCCGCTTTTGCGAACAATTAAAATCGAACCCCGCCGCCTTTCGAAACCGGAACGAACGAATGAGAACACGAATGGTAAGCAACCACGTTTCAACAGTTACGAGCTCGAAAGGCAAACAAGTGCCTCCACTCGTTGAACGTTAAAACGGCCTGTATAATAATAAATACGCGGGGAAAGGACATCGGGCAAAACGATCGTTAAGAACGAAGATATAGATCGGAGCGTCCTTCGCGGGGCCATAAAAACTTCCTCGTTAATGGAGAAAATATTTTTGCGTTCGCTGGATGCGGTAGGTCGCGGAGGAAAGGTTAACCACGATGAACGAGGCGGAGTAGCTGCTCTGATAGCAGCGTAGCATAATTTCATCCGGGCTGAGGAGACATTTCATTCGACTCGGTTCTCTTCCTTTTCTATTTTTTCCCTTCTTTTTCGTCTTCTTCTACTTCGTGGCAGGAGTAGTGTCCCTTGACTTTTCGATAAATTTCGTTTCAGATTGTATTTCTCAAGGACTCTCGAAAAATTAAAAGTCAGAACCTGTAGAAGTCCATGAGTCGGACCTACTGGACTTACTTGGGGGACCCACGACTCTTGCTGGACTTTTACGGATTCTGACGAACTTTTAGCCGAACATACGATCCTTGGAGCAGACCTATTGGACTCGCACGTCTTGACTTTTAAGACTTTTAAGTTTCTCGAGACATACTGTAATTTCGGAAGAATTTTAATGAAAGAATTCTCGCGATGGAACCCTAGACAGTAGTATGCGATACGAGAGCTGAAGTATATGGGTTTACGTGGAACGTGGAAAATTTCTTGAGAAAAATAAGTCGCGTCAGTAATCGGAAGGAGTTGGTAGGCAGCTCTGTTCTGCGAAAGAAAGTTTCTTCTCGATCAGAGTGTTACCTAAGTCGAGGGTCATTAAGTTCGTCAAAGGACCAGCGGCGCGAGATTTGATCGGGGAAGATTGTCCATAGTCGACGTCGCGGTGTACGTTTCAATAACTCTTCCTCTATCTCGCATCGGGGGCTAATCTTCCTTGAAATTCAAACTGGCCAAAGCAGCCTTAAGAGATAACGAGTTCCGCTGTCTCTCAGCGTTGTTCGGCAAATTGTCCAGAAAATTAAGCCAGGCTTCGAATATCGCCGCCCTCCTTCCCTCACTCTCGCACCCTGTATTTTTCATTTTCCAGTGTAAAAACGAGCTTCCACGAAGGGATAAAGTGGAGGCAGGAATAATGATTTCCTGGTAGAAACGCGAGAGCCAAGGAAAATATCAGAGACGAGGAAGCAACAGCGACGTCTAATTTTAACTTCCCCTCGGAAGTGGCGAAGACATTGTAACACGAAATTATTTCGATGGAAAGTAGCCTAACAGCGCGCAAACATTGTTCCACCAGTCTCGAGAAAAGATTTGGCATTAAGGTAATGGAATATTCTGTTATTCCGAAGAATAACGAGATATCGATCGATATCTTTCACCCGAGCCCTTCTCGACGTTGCTGGATTCCAACGAGGGTTGTTGCGTGTAAACGATTAGACCCGGGCGCCAGATCATTGCAACGCAAAAGCTGACGTGATTGATGAACACCGATTTCCTCAACCACTCTCCGGGTCACAAAATCCACGACGCCCTCACCCGGATGTTCCACACCATCTAACTCGCTGATCTAGGTTCCCGTTGCCGCAATTCTTGCAGAGTATCCGCGGGAACACTTCAACGTTCGACAGCCAGCCACCCATTTTCAGTTTCTTTTTTCAACAGGAGAGTGGCGGAGAGCACGAAGTGGGGGATCGAGGGCGGGATTGACATTTAGGGCAAACTCGAAGCGCTCTTCTGTAAATAGAACGAAGCCTGCAAACCGGGCGACTAGAATTAAGTAAAAGTACAAGCGTAACATTAACGAGGGGAGACGAGTTCGGGAGGAAAGATTAGGAATTGAAGCAACGCTGATCAATTTGTTAATATCATCCCCAGCGGACCTGGTAATCGTGTCGGTAACTCACGGGATGTGGGAGGGGGTGGTTGAAAGAGGGCGAGGGTGGCAAGGATTTCGATAAAAATGACTCCTCGCTATATACGTGCAAACGTCACCGGGGATTTCGATAGGCCTTAGGCTACAATGCGGCTCATCCGCCTCGTATTCTCTGCGAGTTATTAAAAAAACCTGGCGAACCGATGCGCCGCGTTCATTATAAATAACGCGTTCGACGTCGACAAGTGATGCGCGTACAAAAGCCGCTACTTCGGAGGGGACTACTCTGACGCACCTCAAATACTTGCGTCGCGGCAACAATATGATCTAGCACGTTCCTATTCGCAGAAATATAAAACGGAGACGCGAAGAGATTGAATTATTCGCCCTCCTTCTGCTGGTCCCTAGCGGCCTCCGAGCTCTTTCGAAAAGATTTCGGGTCGCTGGTAGGGAGACCCTATCGCTCGAGCACGTTCAGAGGAGCGGCTCGACACGCAAAACTCCGTATGACTCGGTATCTCGACTATCTGCGCCACAGATGCATCGTATCGCGACGCCGTTGAACAGAATCGTGCCCGTTTACAAGCGGAGAGCTCGGTGGCGACCAGAGAAACGAGGTTTAAAGAGTATCAGCGAGCAACGGGCAAGGGCGGCAAGGGAGGCGGGCAGGCGGGAAGGATAGTTTGATTCGCGATGAATATTATCTCGAGTAGAGGTGCAAGGTGATGTCCCGATGACGTTAGAGGCGCGGAGTTAAAGGAAGGGAAAAGGAAGGCGAGCACCAAGTGTGGATTCGCTAGTTACGATCGATACGCGCCGCTTTCTAGGTCAGGGTCCCGATACATACTCGCCACTCACCGCTACTCAAGGATACATGCTCGAAACGCGTCCCGCAAATTCATTCGCAACCAACCGCCCAGCCTCTCTCTCGCTCCCTTTCAGTCCCGTGTTTCCCACGGAAAGCTCGCACTCGGCGCCGCTGCTTTTTCCCCTCTTCTGTTTCACTGACTCGCGAGTGTGCCGGAGAAAATCGAGGGGAAGAGAAGAAAGGAGGAGAGCGGACCGAACCATTGAACGCTCGGGACACGAGAAATAGGTGGCTGCTTCTCGCGCAGACCAGAACGAAAGCAGAGGAAAAAGGGAAGAAAAAGTTGCTCGATTCTTGATGAGCCGACTGGAACGAGCGTGTGCACGAGCACACACGTGCACGTATGTACACGCCACTGTGCAGGGTATCGAGTGGAAATCGCGTATTGAACGTTTTTCCCAACGCAATTGAGATTAATGACGTCCTTTCGCGGCCATGCTCTCGTGGCCAGGCAGCAGAGAAAGAGGGAAACGAGAATGAGAAGATGCATATAGCGTTTCGTTCGACAGACTCGAACGAGAATCTGGGATGGGGCTGTCGCCGAAGAATTATTGCTCGAACAGCGCCCGGAATGTCGACTGCCTTGATTTTTCGCGAGTATCGGCCTGTTGTCGTGATTCGAAATGCGATGCGAAACGAGAGGGGCATCTGATTAGAATAATCCGACGAGACGAAGTTCGCAAATGTTCCGTTTCGCGCGACACAGTTAAACTACACAACGGGGCCATCCGGGGATCCGTGTGAAAGAGTTGTCTAATTGATGATCGCCCTTTTCTTTCCATTCGCGCGTGACCTGACCCATTTATATAAGCGACGCCGTTACACGTACCTACGTGTGCAGGCCGAAAATCAATTTCAGCGCCGAGATTACAGGGTTACCTTCTGTATTAAGATTCCTATCGATCACGCCAGCCGCGATCTCCGTTTCCATTTCGTTCAGCGATAAACAAACGCTCGTCTGGACATTCGTACAAATTTCATCGGCTACCTGGCGAACGAAAATGCACGCGATTCGCTTCCACCGGGGTGGTCAAACGATTCGGTAGCGGCATCGCGGCATGGTTGTATCGATCGTTCGATCCGAATTTCACGCGGAACGTCGGGGCCATAAAGGAATTTACGGTGTTCGTTTCACGACACCCTGGCTTTTATACGAAAGGGGGGCGAAAGCTGGCGGAATGCACACAGTTAGGAAGCAAACGTTTTCGGCTGTGCATCAGCTGGATGGGACACGTATTCGTCCTAAATTTCCACGCCGCCTGATCGTTTTAATATTACCCGGGCTTGCAGTTAGGGCTCGAGTGCGGTTCGAGAGACGAGGAGAGAAACTCGAAGCAGAGTATACTTTATACGTGCTCATAAATATAAGGCACAATTAACTGCACCAATAATGACCAAGATCGCGATCGTTCTTCCTCCCGCACGATTGCCAGCTGGTTACAAAAAAAATAGTCCGCTTCTCGGAACGGCGGGAAGGCTATCCTTTTATCGCCACCATCTTTCATTATTAAACGTCCGCCGATAAACATTGACAGGCCGGACCTTCCACGCGCCGATGAAAAATAACGCCCTGGATTGGATCTTTTTTCTACGACGAGGCCGCGCTCTATAAATACCCGCGAAGCACAGAAAACAGAGAACGTACTCGCATTTATTTACCAGCAACTGTCGAATAGTCGAGCTGGCGTTTAATCTGCCGACCCGATCGCCATTAGTCTATACGCGCCATAGCTTATCCGCTGTGCTTGCATTCCTATCTCAAGGTCTTTCGACGTTCGACGATACAGCGGAAGACGTAGGAGCCGTTTAATATACGGAAGCAATTTTGTACCGCGAGCGAGCTGTCTGACGACGACGACGACAGGGATCATTCTACTGATTTCTAAGCGGTGCGTGGAGCGAACCGAGTACCGTTCGCAGGCTCCCGCACACGTCGTGCACGGCATTGAACTTCTACCTGGTTATCTTGAAGTACGCGGCGCGTTTGACTACTTCGACCAACTCAGTGGCACGCAGTCATCGATCATGCAACAAGCCAGTACAACTAGACGAGCAACAACGCAAGTGCCACTACAATACGTAATTTCTCCGCGCGTTTCCCAAACTGGCAAACCTCGTTCCACGCGACAGACGGTTCAAATTCGGAAACGACGCGGCAGAGAACGAAGATGTGACCGGTATGCGGGTTGATCAAGTTAGGAGCCGAGGCCTTCGGAACAACTTACACCGGATTCGAATGCATTTCAATCGGAATTTGAAATTCGACCGAGCATCGCGTAATGATATTCGTCCACGGCCGACTGTCGCTTAATTAAACGAAGTTAGTTTGGGAAACTGTTTCACGGCGTAGCTACTTCTACAGTTATAAATACTATCTGGAACTCTGCGCGGACACTTCTCGAGCCGCGTTTCCAAGGTTTCGCGATGCGAAACGAACGCTCCCCGATACGTTTCGTCGGAGGAGTTCAAGAGTTACAAACTTCACCCGGCTGTCGATAAAAAGAGAGATCGAAAGGACAGAGTACTAGCCCGGAGGTCTTAATAAGCGTTCCCGCGGCTTTACATTTAAAAGCACTTCGTCCGATACGGCTGCCGGAAGCTTCGCCGTTCCCCGTGACGCGTATTATCTACCAGTACCAATAAACATCCCTCCGGGCGCTACACGAAAATCACGAGCGCAGAGATAGTCCGAACGGTTTGTCGCAGAGTATCTAGAAAAGAAAAGGGGTCAAAAAAACAACGAACACAAAACGAAAAGAAACGTAATACACAACGCAACGACTACCAGCTAAGAGCGTGCTGTCAGCGCTAAGGCAAAGCGGCAAGCGAGAGTGATAGAGTGTGGAGTTGGTATACCGGCGCGGGACTGACCGTCGTGGAGCGGATCGATCGTGTGGATCATAAGCTGTAGCAGGCCGTGCCTGAACTTGGCGTGGCTCTCCCTGGAATGAGACGAGGGGCCACCGTGGGCTCCCTGCTCGCAGCCCTGTCCGGCCGTGCCACCGGCACCACTGCTGCTGCCACCCCTGCTGCTGCACCCGGCCTCTCCACCCGCCGGTATGCCGCTGCTTCCGCATGCACCCGACACGCCACCCACGCTCGTCTCGCTACTGTTCGTCGCGTTCGGATGCTGCTGGAACACACACGTCATTTCGTCTCTCAATACAACATCGATCTCCTTCTTTCACCCGATCTTTATGCGTTCATTTTGTACAATTTTATATTACTAATTTTCGTTTTATTCATTTTTTTTTTAATAAGATTGTTTGTTGTTTTGTTTGTCTGGTATGGTTTGGCTCTGACATGTTACTATCCGTGGTGGGAAACCCTCAACACCGTCTTCGCCCTTAAGGGTGAGCGACCGGCACCCGAATACCTTTTTGCAGCTGGAAAACAGAGGCGGAATAATATAACCGGGCGCGTCTTCCACCGAGTGGAAGTGCTTCTGTCCCGATCCGGTGAGCATGTTGATCAGATTAGACGCTCGAGGCGCGTAAACTCCGGTTCGAGCCGATGAACCTTCCGCTGGTTAATGGGGGTTGCGAGATCGAGACCTCTACACCTGGGATTTATACAGGACACGGCTCAAGCGTCGCTTACGTTCGGACAATATACTCCCGGCCGAACGACCGTGTCGAATGACTCGCGACGCCTCTGTCCTGCAGTGCCGCTACTTTATTCTTCCCTTGTTTCTATTTTTATTTCATCGAAGCACCGAACGAACAACTGGCGAGAAAATGGTGTCTCCTCTCTCGTTTCCTATGCATGGAACGTTAGGATTCTCGACGCGTTACACCCACGACTTCGCTTTCCGCTTTCCAAGTCGCTTCTGGATAGCCGTGCAACAGCTTCGGTCACGGATCCCCTATATTTCCTCCGCTACGTCAAGGGTATCCTTTTGTTCGTTTAGATGCAGATGAACCGACGGTACAAAGGGAGGCCGGTTTGAAGCGGGGAACAATGAGCGCGATACGAAACATTGAAACGATCAATCGACTGTGATCCACTCGATTTTTATTCTTAGCTCGATGGGACGCCGCGCGAGAATTTTAAAGTCGACCATGCACGCCGATTATTGCTTCCCAGTCGAGCGTGAAAACATTCCTCCCAGAGATTCGGATAATCGAAACGCCTTGGCGACCGCGTTTCGAGCACGAAAGCCCCGAGATGGAACTTGCCCGATATATTCCAGCGAAACAGAAATGAGAAACGTCGCCGTCGTTTAACGACAAATAACTGTAAGCTCGGCCCCGTCTCCTGCTCGCGTTACCCGATAAAGCGCGTTGTTTGTTAAGGGTATACATATTCCTCGAGAGGCGCCCCCGGAGCTGAATAAACCAGGAGCTCGAACGCGCGCGACATGTTGACGCGGAAAAAGTAATTTCGTCCCAACGAAAAATCCCCTGGAGAGGCTGGAGGGCAGAGGCGGGGCCGTTGAAAAATCGTGCACGTATGAATTGCGAAATTTGCGTGGAAATTTGGATGCGCGGGCCAAGTATATCCGACCTGTTATCCCGTAACACTTCTCCGTCGTGAGCTTCCCTCGAAGTGCTCGCGTTACTCGTGCCCGTATTAACTGAACTTCTCGTGCCTGTTACGTGCCACAATAGCTCGCTGGTTTTTATAACTTCTGGCGAACGCCCGCGTCGTTATTTGCACGGAACCGAATAGGCGAACGCGTGTACACTCTGTGCCGCGAGATAACGATACGGTGTGAGCCATAAGAAGCTGGGCGTTTCTCGAATTCACGATTCTTTTTGATCTGGTTGCTTCAAACTGTTCTCCGTGCTTCACGTCGAAGCGACATGGAACGATTCGGTCAATCACGGCGAACGGTGCAGAGGTTGTACAGGCTGGTTCCACGAGTTAGGCTAACGTTGTTGCGGAGAGCGTACGAGGGCTCGTAAATATCGTCTGGCGGAAAGTTTGACGGGTATCGATCGACCGGCAAAGTTTATGCCGCTCGCGGCACGGAACGAAACACGGTCTTAAATTTTAATTTATGCGCCGCTGGGCCGAAAGTTCTACTTAGGCGGCGTAAGAGTGGCTTTGGAAAGCTCGTTAACTAACACAGCGCGAGCGTTAAATTTTTGTTTCGAATGAATGTTATATTTTTTAAAGAGACGCCGCCTTTCGTAATTTCCCAGCATGGACGTACGTGTGTGGGTATGTATATCGTAATAGGGGGCAGAATCCAATGCGGAGGAGATTCCACCTCGAATATGAAATTTTAGTGAAGCACAGAGAACTAATTTTTTGTACGACTGTTGCGAGAAAAAAAATTTACAATAACCCTCTGCTCTTCTTTTCGACTATTTTTTCATCGCGAGGTGTGCGCAATTTTTCGGACAAGCCGCAAAGAAAGGGCAAGCCCGCGCGTGCCCGTTTCCATCGATGATTTGTGGCCGGGTTCAGGGATTGAAACGGCTTCGACGTTGATCGAGATCAGATTGACAGAGGCCACCTAGCGATGATACCGACAGGCGTACATAGTCATGAAGCTGAAGCCATGAAAGCCAGGTTTCGGTTTGGCCACTGGCTCAACCCCTGGTTACATACGGTGTACACGTGCGTGTGAGTGCTCGTAGTTGTCGCATCACGTCAACGAGGTAATGAACTCTGTAATTAGCTGGGCGAACTGCAAAGACGATGTCACCCTTCCTTCGAAATTCTGGGCGGCTGATTCGAAGCTGCGCGGGGAAAACAGTCACGAATTCGAAGACGAACGAACGATACTTCTGGAGCGAACTCGGCTGTTTCAAATGGCAGAAGATATTAATAGCTACGGGGAAAAAGGAATACAGAAGAAAGCTGAAAGCCGCAAAAATTGATTCTCCATCTACGAATATTTCATTTCGTGAATGCAAGTGGCTTTAACGAGAGTGATTTTATTCTAAAAGCCCGGATTTAATGGTTACTCGAGGCTGTAATTCCTATTGATACACTCTGCGTATTTTAATAACGGTATTCGTGGCCGCGAAAGATGCGGCTCGTTTGGAAATCAATAATATCCAGTTTGTTCTAGCCTCGCGAGCGCACGGGCGGAATATTAAATTTTCTTCCCGCCGATGCCGCGGATAACAACGAACCGTAAAACCGTCCGTTGCGGCGTGAAAATTTTGCATCGCCGCGTTTCGTTCAACGCCCACGAATTCATGGTGCACGCCCTGGGAGCCGAATTTTCCTCCGAGAAGAAACTACGGGGGTAGTTCTGGCGCTGCATAACTTCCGACTCGTTCGGGAAACGGAATGTCGAAATAAACCGTAGGTCGCGTGCCTCCGTGGACGAGGAATTGTTTAATCATTTTCAGCGAGGCCGTGGCAACACTTTCGAGATCATTACGCGTTACACGATTCTGCTAACTTTCGTAATCGCAACGAAGCAGAAGCGAAACGGAAAGAAAGAAAGGGTGAAAAGGAGAGTACTTTGCGCCCATTGCTGACTTCCACTTTCGCGAAAAGTGCACTCCACCCGGGGGCTTTGTTGATTTATCAAGAGTTCCGTTGCGTCTAAGAGTATGAGCTCGGCAAATTTTCTTGCGTGCCTTTCTTTCGATTGTGTAGGGTGTTTCGCAGTGCCCGATGCAGTCGTCGGGGAACAGAGAAAAATGCGGCACGCAGTTCGTGCGTGGAGAACGACGAGATGGAGCATCGCAAACTTGCCTCACCTTCGACCCGGGTAATTCTATTAAATGGATCGTTCTCGGGAGGTCGATGCCCGAAAGAAAGAGGCTCGAAGCTGCTGTTAGGCGGTTCGTTTCAGACAGGAAAAATTTCTTAGCGGATTCGTGCCAACGCGGAACGTCCTCCGGGTTCGCCGACTGTCCCCGCGGCGGTATTTGCTCCCGTTGTTAAAAACTGTACAAGTTCGGCCAGGTTGAAGGGGTTTCGAGTGGCGGAATCCGCCATTGGAGTCGTCTCGAGCCTTCGGGGGTATGCCGCCAAGAGCTGGCAAAAGTCCTGCCGCTTGCACCTGCATATTTCCGCGTCTGCAGAATACGAACTCCCGTGGCAGACAAAGTGCGGCTATCGAGATAAATCTTTGCCGGATAAGAGGATTATTTAAGGCCCGCCTACTCGCGTCGCGGAGGGGGTCAGCGTTAAATATTTATCAAGCTCGGAACTCCGAGGGGGAAACGAAGAAAAACGGACAGCGAGATTAGCCAACCAGGAAGAACTCATTAAATGCACCTTCACTCGGCTGGACGGCGAGCACCTTTTTTCCCTGGAAACGTCGCGGCCAGCTTCGTTGCTATCGTTACATTTTATTGCGATCGTTATATCCGCCGCAAAACTCCACCGTGGGAGTAGACGGTTCGTTCCAGAAAATTCGAGCAACCCTCGGCAACAAGCGAAGCTGCTTCTCCTTCGTTGTTATTTGCACGCGAAAACGTCGATGCGGCACGAGGATCGCGAGCAAACGTTTCGGTCTAAATAAAACGCGAACGGCTACGGCACTGTCGGGAGACAAAACTACCCTGCGCGCAGGGGTACACGCGACCGAGCACAGAATCGAGGAATAATAAATAGGGCGGAATAACGTTCGACAGACGTATCGTGACGCGTTGCATTTACTCGGATAGGAAAATCAACCACGTCGGGGATGCTGTGTCACGGGCATGGGCGTGGCCTGGTTTCGGGGAACGCTCGATAAGCGAAACGAAAAACGACAAATTGGCATTCTTAATTGCGACCCGCCACCGGGGGGGGCACACGTCAAACCGGCTTGCACTCCGGGTTGCACTCAGAGGGTTGCGTGCTAAGCCGAGCGCACGAGAAGTAAGCAGCTTACTTGAACGGCTGACAAATTTATACCAGTTAGCGCGATTGTTGCACCCCACGTGTCTCGCCTCCTCAGCTGGGAATAATCAACGTCCCCTCTCGATTTTCGCGGGCAACATTCGACTTGCGGATCGAGAATTGATTCGCAGTCGCGAGTACTCGAACGATCGATTTCGGGTTGGCTGGAAACTTCGAGGAGGAAAGAACAATCCTGCAAGCTATTCCACGGGATCACGATCAATCGACAGCGTTCTTCGATTCCTCCAGGTCGATCGTCTTTTATCGTTCGACGATCCACGCGCCGAGTTTTTAACGCCCGTTCCGGAAGATAACGTCGATCGTTCGATTTCGCGTGATTCAATCAGCCCCGAACGACCGGCCGGCGTCAGCTGCACGAGCAAATCGAGAATAATTGAATTTAGAGGCGCACGTAGAAACAATTCCGAACTTCCTAATCGGAACGCGTCATCTACGCTATGAAATTCGCCGGTCGCACGGAATTGTTAACGCCCGGGGAAATAAATCAACCGCTCGGGTGTATGCCTATAAACCTTGGCGTTTCGTTAACTAGCTTTCCGAAGCGAAAATATTCGGAGGAGCGGAGCTTTTGCCGCTCGTAGCGTGTAACGGGTATCGCGGCGGCCGAGTTTACGTCTTCGAAAGTTTCGCCCGCATATTTCCCGGCTGGTTGTAAACGTCATACGATTTTACGACGCTACCAAGCGGTTTAGCGTGCTGGCGAAGCATATCCGCGCTCAACGTGTCCTGCGAACGTCAGATAGGGGAGCCCTGACCTTAGCCCAGATTCGCGGAGAAAAGAAACCGCGAGCCTCGCCGGCAACGAAAGGGAAGAATAACGGAGAAGAGCGGCGGACAAATGAGTCGAGACGAGCTTGCGTGAGATCTCTGGGCGCAATTAACGTTGGCCATGTGTGCGCGTGGTTGTGTATGGGTCTCGACGGACGAGGAGATAAGCTGAGAAACGGGGAACAACACGAGAAGCGAACGGTGGCAAAGAAAATACAGAGACAGTGAGGAGAGGGCGAGCACAAAACGGAAATCTGTGGAAGAGGGGCTCGTCCATTTATCTAACCGTGTAAATAGCGGCTCGAACGTCCGCCGGAATTTACAGGAACAGTGTCTGGAAGAGCGCGAATGAGCAGGAGAATAAAAAGGGAAACCCGAGGGTGTGGATGCTGCGGGCAACAGTCGACTGTTTGTTATCTGCAGGATAATTACAGGCGATTGTGCGCGAAGTTATTCGATAAAAGGTGCGGCAAGGTGCGGCGTGAAACCGTGAATCGCGCGCCAAGTGGCAGAAACGCGGGCTCCGAGCGCGATAATTCACGAGCCACAATTCATCGCGGTTCTGCTTAATAAGAAAAATTTCCTCCCCGGAGTATTCCAATTACCGCGAATCCTAAATTCTTGCGGCGGAATGCGATCGACGGCGAACGAAACGGAAGTCGTGGCACGCGATGGAAACGCGCGGAAAGTTTGAGACGAGCGATCGCGTTGCACTGTCGATACGTCAATTCCACCGGTGGCGAACTAGGTGGTGCGGTTAAAAGCATAGAAGCGGTCGCTCGGAATGTTCGGAACGAATAAAACGGGTATTCTAGCTCCGCGGCGATACACGCGTCTCCCTTTTTCCCCGCTGTTCTCCCGTTTCACGTGTAACAGGGCCGTTCAGAGCGGAACGGAGCCGCATTGAACGCGAGAACGTGGGCGTTTATCGCGGCTGGCAATATTTCAAGAGTGCACCGTTAGGCAAATGCAGCGAGTAGGCCAAGTGAGCCGGATTCATTTGAACTCGCTTCTTCGTCACATCCGAACAATGGCGGGACGGCTCGCGATTGTCACTCGCATCTTTTGCGCCGGCTCACCAAGGACGACGTTGTTTCGAGCGAACAAAACTTTTTTACCCCGCTTCCAAGGGAGGCGCCGGTCGAACGGGACGCGAAAACAATTCGCTCGTCTATTTGCGCGCTTTCCGATCCGACGAACGAGCCAGCCGGCTAGAAACGGTCCCGTTTCTCGCTCCTGAGCAAGCTCCGCGCTTCCACGAGCACTCGATGGAACTTGCAGTTCCTTCCCGGCGAGTTCCGAGGATCGATATCGTTGGAAAGACCCTGCCACGTTATCTCGCCACTAGTTTCCATCCTCTGCGACGAGCCCTTAAGAGATTAAGGTCGAAACCTTCGATACCCCGATGTTTGACACAGTATTTGTGCCTCCGATTTAACGCGCGGCCTCGATACAAGTTAGACGGTCCTCGAAAATTCTAGCGAGACCCTCGGGCGAGGAAAGGGGGCAACGGGCTCTATAAGCGAATAAACTTGAAATTAGCCCGGGTAATCGGAGGAAATAAAAGGGATCGGGCATGCATGGCTGTGACAGATGTCGCCGGATGACGCGGCGCGAGGGTATCCCCGGGGTTGTCTCCTGGATCTTTTGTCTCGAAGATTAGATTGACGTAATTGGACGGGTGCGACCGCTAAAATATTTCAGCGGAGGACGGCAAGTAGGTCAAACAGAGGAACGTAAGCTACATTCAATGAGGTGGTGCTCGAATCAATTAAGACGGGGACGAAAAAGTTCGTAATTATTTCGTGGTCGTTAACAAGAAAGACGGGGACGAGGAATATTTCTTCCGTAGATTGGTGGAAATAATTCGAGTCGTTCGTTGCGGAGGCGACGTACAAGTGTCCCTTTTTGGCGGTATAACATATTTATAGTAGGACGATACGCGTGACGTCGTTAAAAGGATAAACAATTGGACCAGTGCCTACGGATCGGAAAAGCCTCTTTGTGGCATGAATGGAACGGCGACTAATATTCAAACGGCGGACAGACAGTGTGCATTAGCGTGAATCCGAGCTAGCATGCACTCAGACCGAGGTCTGGCCGCATATTCGTAAATAAATGATAGGCCGGCTTACTACTGGCTTCGATTCACTACTGCTGCCAGCTAGACGCGAACGATTCCCATCTAGACACGTTTACGATAGGGCTTCAAGGGGCTGGACACAGTACAAATTTTTTAAACAGTCGAATTTCTTTTCTTTTTGTCTTAAATAGTAGTTTGAAGTCTTGAATATAGAATAAAAAAGATTTAGTACGTGATGCTTGCCTTTTCTTCCCTTTATCAGCGAATTCGTGTACCTGTTTATATTTTACAAAATAATAAGAAAATTGTTAGAAATCGATCATCGACCTGCTTTACTTCTTCTCGTAACGTTCTTTAAAAATCGAACACTGTGGTAACCCGTCACTGTGCCCTAACCCCTCAAGCCTTTTCACCTAATGTTTCCCCATTGCGCGACACTGACTACTCACGTGCATGCAGGTACACACCCGTCATTCGCACACTGCATACCTTTTTTGCAATTCATCGGAGCAGCAAGGAAAAAGTTAGCACGCGCCTCGGTTTTTATCCACTTCGCAGCAAAACGGGGGGCGCGGAGCGAAAGTGGAGCGCAGAATAGCAACCGAAAGTTTTGCCCCCGCGTGTTGGACGTTATTGCGGCCCATGATCGACAGCTTCTCTGCGAGGTGAACACGGTCAGCGGTCGCGGCGCTCACGGAGCAATAAATATCACGGCCCGTAGCCGGCAGAACATTATAAATGATATTAACCGTCACAGGTTATACGTATCGCGGACATTAATGCGGGCCAAATTGCCCCGGGGACACCGAACTTACCACCGTGGGTCGCAATTTCTTTTTCCGCCGACGGAAATCCACGAGGCATCCATTACCACGATCAGAGCGTCCCATTTTTGTCGCCCCGATCCAGCGATCCGCATGCAATTACTTGATTCGCCGTTTCGAGTTGTTAAATTACAGCCACGATAATAAAGGAGCGCTCGGTATTCCCTGGGCAAACAATCGCGGATTAAAGTGGTCGAGAGCGGCGAGATCTTGGTAAGCATTAAACGAATCCGGGCGGTACTCGAACGGCTCGATGAAAGGCCTGGATGAAACAGGGTAGGCTGAGAAAACGAGCGATCAAGCGAAAGCAAGGAGGAATTAAGAGACGTGGAATGGACCGGTGAATTGAACTACCGAGGCGCGGTAAATTTTATCGTCCAACCCCGTCGCGAAGAATGCAGAAACGAGAAAAGAAAACGAGAATAGAACCTGGCAGTGTTTCGCAAGGAAACGATGCCCTCTCGAACCCGCCCCGATCACGACCCATGCCGTTTCATAATAGGATTTATCGCGACGAGCTATCAAACGTTATTTAGGTTCGAGCGAACCACTCGACAGACCTGCCCCGGAGGAACTTTACGCCAACTACGGCCACTTTGGCTCGCGACACTAACTGCAGTCTCTCCCTTGCGCTACGAACAGCCTGTCTCACTTGGAATCGGCTATCGGAACCGATAGAGGCGCAATTACACAACTTTTACTCGCGACCCAGTTTGCCGTTCCTTGGTAAAATCACTCGTCGCAACTTTTCTCATAGAGAATATGGGACAAAGGACACCAGCCCCGGCTGGCTTCCCGTGGAATCTTGGCTGAAAGTTAGTTTCCTCGAGCCTACCCTCCGATCGAACCGATCGAATCGATTTGTCCCGGTCGAAGTGGAACGAGCGTGGCCCGAGCGCCACGAGTTAAGTAGAATAAGCAATTCGAATTGTTCAGTGTCAAGGGAGGACGGCTCCGTTTCCACGAGCGTATAGAATTCGACGGAAACAGAGAAGCGAGCTAACTATCGTCGCACGAATCGTTGACATTTCCTGAAAACATTGTCTGAACGTACTGACAGAATCGCGAAAGCGGCGAGAGCGCTGTCCGAGAGCAGGAAAGAAGCACCGATCGATGCTGCTTGAAATTCGGCCGGGCAATCAGAATTACAGAAACGTGATTGCTGTTCATTATTTTTCTTTTTATCGAGCGTCTCGATTCACGGGAGCTAATGAAACGGGAAACGCCGACGCGTTCGTCGCTGTCGGTGCGCGCATAAATTGTTGCATTACACCGAACGAACCGAGAAATTCGAGCCGCCCTTCTATTTCTGAACACGCGGGACTATTTATTGGAACTCCGGCGGGTCGTTTGTTGAAACGAATAAACGTACGCGATTCAGGCACTTTCGTTCGGTCGCCGTTGGGTACCCCCTTCCTTTTTTGCACGTGGGAGGCCTAAAGTGCCCTCGATTCGTTCGTACTTACCGGAGCAACGATGAATGTTGTTATCGAACGAAACGGGCGCGCGTGCACTTACAACCGCGTCAGAGCAATTTCTTTTTTTCACTTCTTCTTCTTCTTTTGGAATCTTACCACGTGTGAGAGTGTACGTGTGTATACGTGGCTGTGTACGTTTGTGTGTGTGTGGGTGACCGCAGCACACGAGTGAGCGGATGCTGCGTGTGTGTACGTGTCTACGTATCTATTATGCGAAAACGGGGTTGAGGGCGTGGATAAACAATTCTTTTTTGCCGCAGCTGCCACTTCTCATGCGCGGAGCGACTTGGCTGCACCGGTGCATCCCGAACGACCAAGGGTGCTTGATGAAAGAGAGATAGATCAGAACTGCAGCGGCTGAAATCGAAGGTGACAATGAGGCCGCGTACCGAAATCGTACAGGGACGAAGACACTTCGGCCTTCCACTCTGTAAGATACTTATGTTGCTGCTGCTGCTGCCGCCATTCAAGTTTTATTCGTTTCTGTAATCGCCCGAGTTATTCAATCTGGGATTCACTGAAATAGTCCCACCGGTTCAACCCTCCCCATCCCTTAAATTCTGTCGCGAACACGGCGCTGCTTTGAATAGCAGTTTCCGTTCCAAAAGTCGCGCGCGATCCGCGCAAAATATTCGTCGACACGAATGGAGGATTCTGCGCGACATCTGGAACGTTCGTGTCAATTTGATGTTGTTACGAATAAGTACATCGATCAAAGGCACATGACGCGGGTGAATTACGAGGCACAGAATCATGCATCGCGTCGTCGTGCCGGGTGCTAAACTTGCGCGACAAAAGGGGACTCTGCCGTGGCTCGTCACCGGCAAGGGGTGGCCGATTTCGGGGCACAAGTTTGGCCACCGGCTGCGCGCAGAAACTTCGCCGACGATCGTGAATGAGAATCGCAGGACAGGTACAGTGATAGATATAGAAAAGTATGGAAGAGAAAGAGAGAGAAAAAGAGATAGAGACATGCAACTCACCAATGCCTGGGCGGCGCTCTGGTGCTGCAAGCAAGAAACACCCAGTTACAATCACAATAACGACAATCGAGTAATTGTTTCGTTTAGATGATTCGTGATTTCGCAAGCGGTTCACACAGTCACACGACAATGCAGTGCTCGCGAAAGCGTATTCACATCGATCTTGTGCACAGAGATCACGCGGTTAAGGGAAAGAGTATGCGGCGTCGTAAGCCCAGCCGAAGGTCGCAGGTCAATTAGCAAAGAAAGGGGGAAAAAAAAGAGAAAAAAAAGGAGAAGAAGTGCCGGAAGAGGTACGAGAAAAAGAATAAAAAAAAGAAGCGGAATCCTTGAAACTTACTTTTTGGCCGTGGCAAATAATTGCGACCTTCGAATCGATACGACGGCATCCCGTTTTTTCCTCGGCGTAATTGGTTTCAATTTTTTTTGTTCTTTCTCTCATTGCGACACCTTGCAAGCTTGCGGGGGAAAAAGCAGGGGTGGCCCTTGTCGCGACCGACAACAAGCGCTTGGTTCTGTAGTAATTATGAGGTACGATGATTGGTCCTGGTGTTCTGAGGTGTTCGACGCTGATCGATGGAGTTATTTCGAAGCTGCCTTGGCCAGGACGGCGACCAGGGCGCAATTAAAACAAACCGATCCGAGAGATTTTGCTGGTGGATTTGCGTCGCAGCGTGTTTCAGCGCTGCCGAACGACCTACCTCGCACGGCTGCGCCAACTTCGACACTGAAAGCAATAATAATCGCGTGTCGTACTCGTGCCGAGACACTCCTAATAAGGTGGGTCCTAATAAGGATGGGGACGACGATTTGGGAGAGTGTCTCCGATCGCGAGTACATATGCAGCTGGAAAACGTAGCTATTAAAGTTTTCCCAAGAAGAACCGTTTCCTTCATTTACCTTGCGGAGGGACAGGTTGAAATTGTGAATGTTTCGGGGAAAAAACCATCGCCGTCGGAGCGAATCGGAATACAGAGATTTGGGGAAACGTTGTCGACGGCCACTGAGTCTGATGTCGACCTCGACAAGTCCAGGTCGACACTTATTGATAGCGAAACAATTTCTCGACCCGCGGCGCGACGTAATTCCGAGACGAATTAAACGTAATTTACAGGCCATCCCGTTCGAAATAAAATGAAAAAGGTGTCGCGGCGGTCTCGAGCCCGGTTAAACGTTTCCACGACCAGATTGCGCTATCATATTCGAGGCGGGAAGGTTTCGCTTTGAGCAGAAGTTTCGCTGCTCGAAGCATTCGTGCTTCTTCCGCCCCCTTAACGAGGACGGGGAATTCCTTAATTGCGTGTTTCCCCGTTGAGAGAAACCTGGATGAGATACGTACTTACATACGTATACGTGCAGCGCGCGTACAGTCGCCGGGAACGATCCGGCTAGGTTGGTGGAAACGCGACGGACCGCCGAAGTCGATCATTTTGTCGCGAATCGAGTTAGTTACGGGCGGAGTGCAACGCAGGGCGACAAAAGGTCGAAACAAACTCACTTCGAACGTGCGCGCAACTTCCTTCGTGGGTGTGCGTACTCGGAGCAGAACCCGTCCAACTATGACAATGCGCGAAATTTAATTAGGAAAAGTTGCAGGCTCCCCGCGTGCAGGACGATCAACGTGCTCCAATTATTCGGGACGACGTAAATGTATCGGAAGCTTGGCGAATTCGCGGGGTTCGGCGACGTGTTCTGAAATACGCTAATAGCCGGCATCTTCGCAGGCGAAATTCCAGATTGAACTGTCCTCGTTGAACTATCGCAACGGCATAATCGGCGGCGGTTCGCCGTGGTGAACGGGATTTCCATTTGCGTCGCGCGACCTTTGGCGTTTTCGAGCTTGCACATTCCCGGAGGGAGGAAGACAGACCAGCGAATATTTTTCCTTCGACAAACGAACGTCCGGTCAATTATCGCGAGCGGTATTGATCGATCGTTGCACGCGCGTTCACGCAGGATCGTTTTTCGAATTGAAGAGGGGAGCCACTGGAAGCGCAAAGTTTGCAGAAAAACGCTGGGAATGTCGCTGGTCGAGGTAGCAAAAAAGGGAAGGAGTAGAAACATTTCTCCTTTTTTCGTTTGCCAAACGTGTGTCTAACGATTTAACGAGCGGCCAACTGGATAAGGAAAAAACGATTGCCAGGAAAGCTTGTCCCCCTAATTACGGTCGAGGTAATTTTACACGTCGGACAAAGCGAAACGAGCCACATAACTCGGGCCGCATTACATCCAAAGAAAATCTAATCAAAAGTTACGCTTAATTCCACGCGACAGGCATCCCTAATTCGAGGGTAAATGAAACTTTCAATTGGCTCTCGTACACGGCGAGGACAGGAGATAGTGTCGCGGTCGTAAACGTTAATCCTCTGCGTCGCAGAAAGCTCTTTTTGCAAGGGACTTCGCCCTGGAAAGAACTGTCGGCCCGATTAAGATATAGATCGTCGCAGGAAACGGCAAAGAGAACGAAGCGAACGGCGGAAAACGAGCGATACAATTTACTGCATTAGCGAAACGAACAATCGAAGAATGAACGGTAGCAGCGGTCAATACTGTAATGTCAAGAACACGCGCCTGGAAAAATTCCTTTCGCCAATTGAATTTTCCTCGTGCAGCACAGAGCAGCGACTCTCTGGAGATGTATCGCGGCTCGATCTACACTTTGAACCATCGCCTACTAAATGTACCTTCATTAATTTTCCTGCTTTACCTGCGCTACACGATCGCAGAGGACAACAGCGGCCGCGTCGTTAGCCCGGTTCATCGTACAATTTGTCCCGCGCTATCTCGCGAACCGACCACGACCCGGATTTTCATATTCCCGTGACGGAAACCCTTGCTCCTCTTCGAGGGTCGCGACTCCTCGACGTCGCGTCGCATACGCATCAACGGCGCCACGCGTCGAGCCCCCTCGAAAATTTCGGTGCCCCTTTCGCGAGCATTCAACGCGCCGAGATGGAAAACGACGCTGTCTCATGAATATGTCGTCATCGATTTTACTTTCGCGCACCTTGGCCAGCGATCACGATTTCACCGGGGCTTTTTTGCGTTCGCACTCGCGTGTTTTCAGCGTGCAAGAGTTGCCACTCGGACAACGAGAGGGGAGGTTAATTATATTATTAGCATCCCTCCGTTTGCCGGCACTCTCGAAAACACTTTAGATCCGTCCGGTCAATCGGGTTTTGTGGGCAGATTGCTGGGCAACTCGAGCGTGCATTTCACCACCATACGTATATACGTATGTTTTATATAACGCAAAGAGGAGGAAGGAGAGCGTGCACGAGCTCGGCCGTCGGTGGTTGTATATCGTCGCGACGAGGTTAAGCGTGGAAGGGCCTCTGTCGAATCGATTCGACGATGGGCGGAGGGCCTCTGCACACTGCAATGCCGTAACTTCCACGAGGAGGAAGATTTCGAGAAGGTGACAGTACCGACGGGCTATCATTGAGAACAGATGGGAACGATAAGAGGGAAGAGCGGACGATAAGACGGGGCACCAGTGAGCGTCGATCGAAGCGCCGGTGAACCCTTTTTTCGTGGGCTCACTGGACTTCGTCTCTTGAAATTGCCCCGAAGGGCATGAAATTTGAAGCTTCCGGGCAATCCCCGGATGTTAATTAATTTGATCTTTTCGAACGATCTCCAACGTGTTTTCTGCGGCGTTACTTTTGGATGCAACGGTGGAATGGAGTTTTCGTATCACGGTCGCTTGATTCGGATACGCGTCCGGAATCAAATGTCTCTGTCTAAACAAATTCGCGTGCCTCTCGCCAGATCCTGCGTAGTTTTCGCTTATCCCGGATAAACATTTTACGCGACACTTCGATGGTTTACATTGAAACAGAGACAGCTCGCATGTTTGCGTACTGCTCTATCGAATTTTTTATACGCGAGGCGTGTTACGGTATACTGCGGCGCGGATTACGTGCGCGCACTTTGTTCCAAGGAGTGCAAATAAAGCGAAACGCGGAACAACTTTCGTAATGGATTCAAACCGAATCGTCAACGGCGCAGCATAAATTCCAAACGTCGACTCTATCTGCGTGCTCTATGTGCACTGATTAGCGCGTCGACCATTCGTTTTATATCTCGAATTATATCTCGCGCCGTCGGTGTTACGCCTAATTGACAACGGGGTTCCAGTGTTTAGCTGCGCTAACAGTGCCAGGGAATCGGGACGCGAAGGTGCAGCTTATACGCAGTCCAAACAAAGCCAAGGAGCGTAACGCTTAGGGAACTGAAATGACTGGCCAAGAAACGATCGCACTCGAGGGAGACCTCGATAATTCGCCGCTGGAATCGTGGCTGGCTTTTTAAAAACGAGTCGGAACTTTTACTGCCCTGCCTCACGACAACGGGTCGTTTGCTTTTATACGCGAATCGCGCCGCATCGCGTTTTATCAGCCGCGATCTCGATAACGCAATTAACGCTGCGACGGTCCCCGCTCGCGATCCATCTTCCTACCGCGTGACAACAAAATTTTTACACACCGCGAACCACGCGCTCCGCTGTGAAAACGTAATCACCCCGAGGAAACGTTATGCAGCGTTTCCCATTATTAATGGCCCTCGTTGCACACCGTAATTGAAAGTCGTTTGGCAATGTCGCTATAACCATTCCGACACCACGGGCAGACTATGATCGATCCTGCGCTTCCGTTTCTTACTTTATCCGCGATCTTCCGCGCTCATCGAATTGCGAAAAAACCGCGATGCCCTAATTTGTCGCGCAAGTCGAATCCGCTTAAGAATCTACCGCCTGATACGGTGAAAATGCATCCTCGATAGCTGCTGCTATATCATTTTTTTTTTTGCATCGAAGAAAGACGACAGACGCTTTTATGCGACCTGTGAAACACAAAGTGAAGTGGAATCGTGTTCGACTACACCGAATTTCTCAGGGCCGATAAATCGATGTGCTTCAAGGAGAGTATCAAAAAACGCTTCCCAGGTCCCCCACGAGATACATCTCTGCCCTTCTCGCGACGCCTCCACTATGAATCTGTTCCGGAATCGCGATAGCGGTGAAGCGTGTCCTCTCGATAACCAATTTCCCCCAAAACCCTGGTGGATTTTGTTCGATTCCTGCAATCGATCCACGTCCAGTCGCCGAACCGTCCGCTCGGTAAATCCGAATTTGATCTAATGCGATCGTAAATCAGTCGGTCGCGGAGAATTCGCATTCGAAATTCAACATTCAACTGATTTACGCGTTTACGTTTTTGATTCACGCGTTTCCTTGTACCCGTGCCACGCGCGTAATCGGTCGTGAATCGTCTGAGCTGCGGACGAAATAATTTCCACAAGTCCGATCGAAAGTACCGATCGTCCAGGGAATCAACTACGATTAAAATGGAGATGAAAACGTTTTCGATTCTTGAAAATAACAACGGTTGACGGTGGTATCGAATCAATGCTAGCTGCGCTCGATTTTTTCACGACACTTCACTGACGCCGCGCTATTCCAATTTCAAACCAGATTCGCGCGGTAAATGCACTAATTAAACGCGTCGTCGAATGCAGCACGCGTAATTGCACTATCTTGAACGCATCTAGGTTTTTCATTATTTTCGTCCAGGCGCCACCGACCGCGAAACACGAATATCAATGGCGCTCCGATTCAAAGACTTTTCTTCCGACAAGGCAGATTGCAAGTCATTTTCATGCTGGCAATGCTACCATTGAACCATTGGCGGTGAACCATTCGTAATAACACAAGCCCGTTCGCAAATCCAATTCTATTTGCCAAAGTACACGGAAGATATCCCCGTTGCGCGGAGGAAATCGGAGCACTCGTTCGATGAAGAGCGATCTGAGGATAAAGAAGAAAGGGATAGGAAAGGTGGACGACGGTGTCGAGAGAGCGATAATTGGTAACGTGGCCAATGTCGCGACCCAGACGCTCGATCAACCTGTATCCCCTGAAGGAACAGCGAAAGCAGAAGAAAAAGTGGCGTCGATAAGAACGGGAATGTGGCGATGTCCGTCAACGAGACAAAGCACCGCCCACGGGTAGCCGTGCGAGTAGGCGAAGTCACGCGACCCTTTTTCTAAGGACAAGGCGAAGTAGTAGCGAGTAACGCGATTAAGGAGCCTTGCAACGCGTTTCAGCGTAGGGAGGTTGGTCGAATAGCGAATCCGAAGTGAGGATAAGGGCGAGAGGGAACGCGTGCGAAAGGATAGAATCGGTTTAAGAGAAATCGGGTTGGAGTTACGGGGGATGGTTTGGTTTCAGAGGTGGACCGACTCGATACTCGTTGGTATCCATGTGCATACACGTACGTATTTAGGTTACGTGCGAAAACAGAGTACATACCGAGGGCATCAGCTGATCGGTGGACCTCACCCGGGTCACCTTGTTCCTGTAGATAACTCTTTTGACGAGCTTCTCCATCGGCTGGTTCCACTTCATGAAGCTCACGTAAGCCAAGTAGAATCCGAAGAGCACGAGTGCCTCGTACCAGTGAATATAATTATCACGGAAGAAATAGATCAGGGTGAGCAGACTAGCGCTATAAAAGGTGCAGTCGCGGAACAGAGGCCACCATGTGAGGGAGAGCACCGTACGCGAGAAGATAGCGCACATGCCGATCACGAAGAGAATATTGAAGACCGCCGAACCGACGATGGTGCCGATACCGACGTCGTCGAAAGACACGAACACGCCGATTATCGATGTGAACAGTTCCGGGGCAGAGCCACCGGCTGCCATGAAGGTAGCACCCGCAACGTCGTCGGCGATCTCGAGTTTCTCGATGATCACGTCCAAAGACGGAACGAAGAACTCGTCGCAGACGATCGCCAGAGCGACAAACATGTACACCACACCCATTATGTGAAGGATCACGGCACCGCGTCGCCGTTGTTGGATGGTGAAGAGATCTTCAGGAAAGAGGGGCGCCTTTTCCTCGGTCATGTTACCGCCGACCTTCTGATGATGGTGATGATGAATAGTACTGTTGTATCCATCTTCCCCGTGCGGGTCGAACTCGTTGTTGTTGTTGTTGGCATTCGGTAGGAGGCTACCGTTCGCAGAATACGCGTACAAAGGCGTAGCTGTTGTGTTGATGCTTGTTTGAAGCACGATCGGATTGTTTGGCGACGGCCTGTGTCCTTCGATGACCACGGGGCCCATCGCTAAGGCCAGCAGTGCCGACATCACTACCGCGACCGCGTATCGGCGCCTCCTCCTCCAACATGTACGTCGTTCGTCGCCTGTCGCGATCATCGTCGTCGGTGGTGTTGCTGGTGCTGGTATCTCGCACCCTCGAGGACGTTCGCCGCCGTTAGCGAGTCCTCCGTCCTCCTCCTTCTTCTCCACCTTCGTCTTCTTCTTCTCCGTCCACATCGTCCTCCTCTCCGTCCTCCACCACCTCTCTGGCCACCACCGCCGTCGCCTCCTCCGCCGCCACCACCACCACCTCCTTCTGCGTGTCGTATCGTGTCGTGGCGCGGAGGGTGTACGCCAGCAGAGGTACCCTACTAAGGCTGGGTCATGTTGGAACACCGAGGAGCTGCTCTCGCATGCTCCTCCACCTTCGATGGCTCCCCCCGACGAGTGGACCTACCTTTCACTTTTCTCTTCTTCTTCCTCTTCACTGCTCTGTCGCTCTAACCTCTGCCTTTCTTCCCACTGCTCCCCTTCGCCGCGCGTCAGATATTTTTCTTTGTCTTTATCTCTTCTCTTTCCCCGCACCACGTCTTCCTATAATCTTCGCGCAGTCTCCGTTTCCGTTGCGCTCGTTTCGCTCTTCTTACCCAACAGGGGTGCGTTGTTCTTCGTTTGATAACAATGTCACTGGGCGATTAACGTTCGCGACGTCCGCACGCCAACGTGAATCGCCAACGCACGTCCGCGTCGCGTACTACGATTTCTACTCAAACTCTACTGGTACTAAAGTGGATACTATGCCGTTAACGCGAAGAAGTCACTCTCTACGCTTCGACCGATGTCGCTGGATATCCTGTTTCTTCTCCTCCTCCTGCTTCCCGGCGGCGTCGTCGCCGTCGTACGTCGTCACTATCGTCGTCGTCGTCGTCGCCGTCGTGGTCGCTAGGATGCGGTGGATGGTGCATATAACCCTGGATGGATATACAGGAGCAGCAGAACGGCGCCCCCGCCGCGATGCCCGCCCGCTGCACACTGGAACAACCCTGTTCCGTTCCGTTCCTCTCTCTCTCAATTTCCCCCCACCACCCTCCACAGCTTTTCCACCACCTTCCTATACGTTCTTCCTTCTCCGTCCATCGGTCTTATTCGCCCCACTACCACCGTCTCTCTTTCGCTTTTCACTATCGGCCGTGTAGCTTCTCTCTCCCTCTGCCTCCTTCCTTCCCATTCGTTCCGCGTACCTTTTCGCATCAGCTTCTTCTATCTTCTTCGTCGACATTGGAGATCTCGCGTCCCTCTCGCCGCTCACCGTTAACTCTGTTTCCCTTTCCTTCGATTCTTCCGCCCTCTTCGTTCTTCCCTGGACCGTCCTTTCTCCTTCCTTCGTGCGAAAGAACGACGGACAGAGTACCGTCTCTCTCGCTCTGCACCCTATACTCCACCCTGTCCGTGTCTCCCTTTAACCCCCGTGCTTTATCCCTGTTCCTCGACAACGCTGCCCCCCGATCTATCTTCCGTCCCTTTCGCCGCAACTCTACCCCTCGTCGTCGCTCTCTCTTCCGCCCGAACCCCTTTCTCCGTCGACGGAAAAGGAGCCACCCCCTGATATCCTTCGTTTCACTCCGTTACACCCTGCACCCTACTTTCGTCTCCGTTTCACCCGAAGTTCCTCCCCGTTCTCGCCACCTGCTGGAGGTGGCAGGGCACAGAGGTGGGAGTCTGCGCACGTGTATGCTCGTACGTGATGTACGTGTCCCCTGCCTGGTCGAATGTGTGTAGACGTTGCGCGCGCGCAACCCTCGCAGGGCCTCCCGCTCGATATCGGAGAGTCGACTCTACAACTGTACGCTACGAATCCACGTATACCGGGTGTCGTCTCGATCATCCTGCTTCGTGTCCGCGTTTTTATTGCGCCCCGTTCCACATTGCCATTCTATTACGACCCACGGCCCGTGACAACGGAATCGGACCAGCTGCAAGAGCCGATCGTTCCGTGAATTTCGAGGGTCGTTACGATTATCCGAAGCCACCCTTTCGGTGCTGGTTATTCCGCACGCTACCCGCACACGCCGGTGGTCATTTGCTCTCAAGGGAATGCTCCAATGACGATTCCTATCGAAATAAATATATTTGGAAGTATTTCACCGGTGCATCGTTTTCCTCGCAGGAACACCGCTCGATCGCGATCCAAGCAGACCCCGTGTCACAAGGGTACGAGCAAACTGATGTCTAATGTCGAAACTTTGAACAATGCCGTAAGTACCGCCTCTCCAGTGATTCAACTTTCAAGCTCTACTTACAGCCAGGAGAAATTCGGGCTCTCCTCCGCCCCGGTACTGTACAACAGCGGCGATCGATGGTTAATAGACAACGGTCTATTCCAGCGATGCAATTTTACCGCGTCGTCGGTAATAACGTTGCCGCGAGTATAAATCAGATACGCTCGCTGAAATAACAAGCATCGCCTCCGTTGCGAACTTGCTGGCTGTTTGCAACCGTAGCTATCTCGCGCATTCGCTTTAAGCGACTTAACATAACCAATTCAACGTTGCTCTAACTACGACAATAGCGAGCTTAGCGCAAAGTTTGCAATCAAAGGAACACACTCGAACGAGGTGTAATTACTGCGCGCAACAATACCCCCGGCCACATTCCCTCGTCGTACCCTGTAAAACGGAATCACGTCGCGTAATATGCATTTTTCTTCACCTGCTTCGCGGTTCGAAACTATGGCCAAGGATTTCGAGCGGTACGCGAGCGGAATTGGCGAGCGGTGGAAGCTCGCGAATGTAACCGCGGCGTAATTTCGTCTTTATGTCTTCAATTCGCGCCTTCTCGCTTGCAGTCGCGTCGTTATGTTCCATAGATCGTTACAGCTATCAGAGAGCGATGATGGACGTTTCCACGGCGATTTTCCTACCAGCCGACGCGCGAGAGAAAATTTTGACAGAAAAGGCGGGCGACAGCCAGCTGAGTTGTTAAATCTGGGCGATATAATTAAACTATATCCCGTGTCATACCTCTCGAGTTTTATTCTTCTTGATTTATGAGCGCGGCTAACGATTTGTGAACGTTTATCGTTGGGCAAACTTTGCTCGTCCATGACAAACGGCATGCAGCGTCGGTAAGAATTGTAATAGTCAACGAAGGGACGATTTATTTAGGGAGAATTGGAGCTGGCCGGTGTTTTGCTGTCAGTCCCGAAAACGATAACACGATACGGCCCTGGAGCAATTACTGGCCGAAGAAAAAACGTATCCTCAATTTTCCAGTTCAGCGGAGTAAAAGTCTGAAACGGAGCCACCGCTGCTATTGAGTCGGACATCTAGCCACAAGGAAATACATCGCCTCTAATATTATAGCATCGATTTGGGTCGACTTAGGGGCATTCTTCCCTCGCCGAGCCTCGACGATATTAGCATACGGCGAATTTTCGTTATCGTATTTGATATACGATATTATTATGTTGTGCAGCGCAAGGAGAAACAGTGGGACAAAGTGGGAAAGAGAGAGAGAGAGAGAATGTCGTCTTAAAATACTGGCGTAGAGATTTAGGAAGAGGAAAGGACTCTTATCGGAAAATAACGAGCAGATAATCACGGCCGCCAGAGTGCGACGAATTATTGCAGCCAAAGTGTATCATTCTGTTGGCCAGATGTAATTACTCGCCATCGCGTCGAGATTCATTAGAGTAGCGCAATGAAAATAACGATACCCGTTCGAGGTCGCCGTGACGTACGAACACCGGTGTGCCACCCCCCCAAAAAGTTTTCCACTTTTTTACAGAATGTCCAGGTGGCAGCGTGGATCTATCGACCGATTCGAAAAATTCCAAACTCCCTTTTCATCCATTTGCGACCGGGTCGATGCCTTCTTTGCATTAACCTCGACCACGAGCCGGTCAGCTTTAGCGTTTTCCTAGGTCTATTCCCGAGTATCGACCACCGAGGGAACGAACGCACGTTAAGTTCGCAAGCTGAGCGACGACCCGAAACTCAATTGTCGCGAGTATCATTCCTGAGCAACGAACGTTTCTCCGCGATTGTGCAATTTACCCTCCGTCGGAGTTAATGGCCGTCGCCTGTACCACGTGGCAGCACAAAATACGTTTCAGAGAATAGCAATCGAGTCGAACGGCGGAGATGGAAAGGTAAGCATGGCCTGTGCGGCGTTAATGAAATTAAAGGGCGCATCGAAAGCGGCACACCGGATAGCTCGTCCTCGACGAGGGAGAACTTGTGTACAGACTGTACACAGAGTGTGTACAAGGGGCCAGCTAGTACCCACAGATTAGATATATACGCTACACCATTCTCGAGAGTTTCGACGTCTCTCCAGCCGAAAGGTGGAACCACCCCCATTATCGAACGTCCTGCTACCAGCCAGCAGTGCCGCGCCAATTCACCCCCACGCTAAGTACGGCCCCCGAGGAGTTTTGAAACACCTCTCCGGTCGGCAAATCCCGAGGAGTATCCACCAGAGGATTCGTCCTCTACCCCAGGACACCGGGGATGTCGCGAGTAAGTCTCGTCCGATTCGAGGGACGATTCGGCCGTCCTTTATTATCCTACGTTACGGAGCGTCCTGGAAAATCCAGGAGATCCTTGGGTGACCGATAACAAACGCTGACCCAAATACGTTCCCGCCAAACCATCGTAAATCGTGCCGCCGCGATCTAAGGTACCACCCAACTTCGTTCTACCCACCCCTGTGTTCTTCTCGACATTTTTCACCGATTCGTTCCTCCCTCTATTTCGCCCCATCCTTCGTCCCTTCCTTGTCGATGCCCTTCCGTCTTCTTCTCCTCGGCCGCTACCCTCTCGCACTATTCCCGTCCGAGTCCTCCCCTATCCACCCCAAGTTGAAACGAAACGATCCCTTTGTTCCCCGAGGAAGGTAGGGAGGGAAGAAGAAAGGAGATCGCATTGGCCTCGCGCGGCTGTACGCGCGATTAGTCGAATTTTCCAATTCCAGATACGGCGTTCCAGGCGCACGGAGCTGGCTCCGTTCCGAGTTTTTTCAGCGGCGTGTGCACGCCTGTGTGTGCGGGCCGCGTCAAGCACAGACACGGTGGAAAATCTGGACACGTGTAACCGAGAGGACGCGTTCCCCGTGTGCGCAGGCGAGAATAGTTTTGTGCGGGTAACGTGGCGCGGGCGCAACGCTTGGACGGGACGGGCGCACGCGCCTCGAAATCGTCGCACGGAAAATCATCTTCGTGGTCACACACGTTTCGCTGTCCGCTGGCTGCACCGCCCGCCGTGCACGGACCACGAGCTCGATTGCAGCCGTTTTTCCAGGCCCTCTTGATGGAATGCCAAGGGACGCAACACGTACCCGAGGCTAACGCGATACGCGATACTATCATTAGAATTTCTGCGCGCTCCGTTTCATCAATGACCGAGATACGCGGTTAATCTACGTGCAGCGCGTTGTAGTCGGGTAAATTCAAACTTTCGCGGCCGTTCGATTTGTTTGCAGAGGGTGTTAATTGCGCGGGGGAAATTCTTTCGAGGAGGGCTATAAATTATCGACGACGAGCTTCGCGCGAACGCGCTCGCGATTTTTACGTGGGCGTGAAATTGGCCGAAACGCACGCATGCGTCCACGCTGCTCCGCGAGTGTTTCCCCGCCTCGGTTTCCCACGGATATAATTTCCGGAACGAATTCCTCGACGAACGGGTTAAATGGAGGACCTTGGGACAAATGTAAATGAGAGGTGAACGCGCGCTATTTGTTATTCACCGTGGGATCCTCGCGAATACTGTTTCCCTAAACGTTGCACGCCTCGAATTAAACCCCCGCAAACGATGATCGTGGATTAGCGCGGCGTGAATTAAGCTAAAGCCAAACATCTGCGGTAGGGGGCCGCGTCCCCATAATTTACACCGTTTCGCGGTGCCGGCTCGTAGTCACCGATGCCCGTGGCTCGTTATCGTATCCTAATGGAGTTCTATTTGCGGCGAAGACGTCGGGAAACACACCGGTCCATTCGACATCTGGTACGCCTGTTATCTACGCGATTGTAGTATCAGATAATACGTATGGCAAGATGCAGTAAACGAGATGCCCGAGGTGGACGGAGAATTTTAATTAAGGGTGTTTGTATATACTGAGAGTTGCATGCTGTGGAAGTTATCGCCACAGTTTCGAGGTTCGTTTTAATTTCTTTGATCGATAGGCGAATTCGCAGGTTGCGATTTTAAGGGTATCGATAGCTTATCTCGTGAACTGTCAGTGACCCGTAACTAACGATAAGGGATCATTGATTCCTTCCGTTCGTGTGACCTTTGATTCTTCTAGGCCAGTGATAGGTATTATTTAGGGGCGGATGCTTCGCGGGGATGAAACGATCACATGTTCCCACCGAATGGTAACACAGTTATGAAAGGATTAGCGTTATCAGCCGATGAACGTTTACCATCGGTTGTAAATGAAAGTTAACAGCAATAGTTAAAAGCGAATCGGTTGTCCTCAATATATGTTCAACGACACAAACACGAACAGTGCTTATTTGACCAAATATTTATATGCTTATACTACTTACATTATATTTATACTACTTATATTAAAAAACGCGGAGTACAAGAAGGCAAATCTAGCCTGATATAAGAAATAATACACAAGAAAATATTGTTGATCACTATGCTCGCAAAACTACTAAAAAATACAACCAGTCACCCGTGGCGCTTTGGACCAATCGTCCTACGGCATGATTGGGCACCGGAGGAACCAAAAAGCATGCGACTCACTACTTCGTTGATTGCAGATACCAAGGTGGATACTCTTGGAGGACATTAGAAATATCACCGAGGCAGCTCAATTGAACTCATCCGTCAGGAAGCGTGCAAACTGTAACTAAACAAGAAAGCAAAGAACATTAAAATCTAGCGCTAAATCTGCATAATTTAATTCAACATAGAAAACTGAGGATTTTTTAAAAGATACTTACACTTCACACTTTATCAGTGTCGCCTAAAACATCCCCTACAGTGATGCAACCGTCTCTACTTCCGATAGCGAGGATAAGAAAAAAAAATAAAAATAAAAGACTATGTACGAGACCGCAAATTATATCGGCGATTGAAATAATTGAAAATTAATAACTAGTACGCAAAGAACACTGACTCTACAATCGCGTGCAGCTAAAGTGTAAAGGAAAATTCAAGCAGAGCCACTTGCTCTAGATATATTAAAAAACTGCGGAGCAAACACTGACTTTACCGACCGCATTGCGCGCGGTCTCAAAATTTTCTGAAAAAAAAAACATGTTCATCCTATCGAGTGTGTGTTATCAGTGATATGTATGAACAATAAATATATACGAAAAATATGTAAATATGCATTAAAAGTATGTAAAAAAATATGAAATTATGCACGAAAAATTTGCACTAAGTTTGCACTAGAAATATGCAAATGTGCAAGGAAAACATACAAGATTAACAATACATTTTACGATTATTGTGACATACAACAAGAAAGAAATATACAGGTAAAATAACATATGCAATAACTTATTGCATATATTTTTAAATATAAAACATAAAAACATATGCATTATGCAAAAAGGGCAAAATAAAAAATGCAAAAACAGATAGGGTCTATCTGTTTTCCATAAAAATATGAATTTGCATAAACATCCAAAGCCTAGTTATCACCATTAACGTAACAGTCCAATTTCAATAACTCAATTGTAATTGATATTGAAAATAGAATTGTTTTTCAAGTATTTTAACTGTTGTTGTTTCATCTCAAGTCATATAAAACCAATATGGAAAAATGATTAAAATACTCACATGCAAACACCTTAGTTGCAATGGATTATTTCACGTCATTGTAACTATTGGCTTACTTTATTCCGTCTAATCAACTCTCTCCATACTCCTGTAACAAAGATTAACAAATAAATAAAACAAGTGCACGAAGGTAATGATAATCGTGATATACGATTACGACACAAGTAAATATCATACAAGATTTCTACGTGGCACGAATAATAAGTTGATCGAGATATATTACTAGTATTTATACAATTCTACTTATTTCTAGACGAAATTTGAGAAATTCGTACCTGTCAACCAGATCGTTTGACACTTCGGGATAAATTGCCGCCATTATGCTCCTGCGCATACCCGGCTGTCAGCGCCGCATTCCCGCCAATTATGATTTGGTATTCGAAGCAAGCGGAAGAGACGCCATTGAACAGAATCCAACTGAAATTAGATATAAATGTATTAAGAATCACCAATATTATAATAATAGTGCTCGAAACTGCAGAATATATCGCAACATAATGGAAATCAGAGCTGAAATACTCGATACGCATACTCGAGTTGCTAAATATATGAATACTCGAGTTGTTTCGAAAATGCACGCCGCGCGTTGTGATTCCGATCACTGCACAATATTTTCTTAGTTTCTTGCAAAATACTCATTAATATTAACAAATAACCCACAGAAAACTTGGAAGACATGAAACAATGTATATAATTTCCTGTCTTCAAGAATATATTAGAGTATGTGACATACCTTAATTCGACCGACACTCTGAACACGTCTAATCACTACGAGATCCATTGGGCGAAAGAGATTTTTGAAATAGACTGCGCTGATTGGACAGTGACTGGGTGGTTGGTGGGGGTGTTGTTCTTTGTGTAAGGCGGGTATTTTTGAATATCCTGACCAACTGAATATCTTTTATTACAAGAGTTACAGTATGGATATTAGTCGAATAGTAGAATACCAATTTATTGTATACAGAGTTGTATGATACCTGTCTCCAACACTACTTCAGTAAATAATAGTGCTTCAACTGATCACTGTTCATGAACAGAGGACGCTAAAATCAGTGTCGGATTTCTGAGCCGGTATGGCAGTCACGTTTGGCCACGAAAGTCCATAAACTGATTTGTCTATTCATATATCTCGTCTGTGCTGAAACAGAGCCTTGATCAGTGGTGCCACCTTCAATGTTCTTCTGTCGAACTACATAGGTAGAAACAAACCGCTCATTAACAAATCATGCGATAATCAACGTCGTTCTAAACAGGTCGCTTCTTAACTTAAATTACCCTAGGTCAGAGAAAGCAACTCTGAATCCACCTTTGAACTGCCTTTACCTGTTCGTGACACGATTTGTTTGAACGACCCATGAAAATATACAAAGAAGTAGCATATGGAGAACGGGGGAATGAACTCGAGAAAACCAACAAGCCTCCCAATTATAGATTGCTTATTAAGTTCGACTCGACAAGCCTTTACCCTTGAGTCAACAATTACAGAGCAACTGCTTTATTAAACTACGTACATACATATTATCTAAGTTATCTTAAGAATCTGTAAGTTTCGCGAGCAGCTGGCTTCTCGCAGCGAATCTCGCGGACGATACCGTGTAATAGAAGCGATGATAAAGATTTATGCCGCATTTCACGGGTATTAAGGGGGATGTGTAAGAGAAAAGAAAGCGAAGAAACGGGCAAACCGAAATAAAGTTCGAACTGGCGCGAAGCTGATCCCCGCGAGGCGAGAAAGCCGGAGAGAAGCGGAGGCGTTTAAAAAGGGAGAAGATTGGTAGAAGGGAGCCAAGGAATTATGTGTATTCTCGGAATGATTCATAAATAGTTTATTTTCGTACCGACTACCGGGGAATCGTTAGTTACGAGCCGAGGTTACCGTCTCCATGTGGCGCCGCTCGTCTCTTCGTTCCGCGTCATGTGCGTGCAAACGCGACCGGGAACTGCAGCAACGCGGATCAATTCGATATCCAATATTATGAGCCGTGTTCTTTTCTTTCTCTTTTTTTTAATACATTTATGTAAATATAGACGGGAGACGATAATAAAAGATAATCGAGCGAAGCCGTTGAACCGTGGACAACGTTCGTTCGCGGCTCGAGCATTTTTGTAAAGGAATATTCAGGGGCGAGAGAACGGTGCGCGTATGTTAATTTTAATTCGAAATGCAATGGACGGGATATTGAAATAGTTTCGGCCGCCCTGTTAGATGTGACGGCTGTTTTGAAGTACTAGAACAAAATTGAAATATCGCTAAACGATGTACCTACGATGTATCGTTTCTAGCTCGCGTTACCGTTTACAACGACTAACCGGCAGGATTTATAGTTAAGTAAATCTTCGAACGTTAATGTACGCGCACAACGAGTCCACAAAGAGGGCGGAAATTTGAAGCCGAAATCCCAGATTAACGCCTCAAAACAGCGGCACTGCCGATAAATTTCGTTCGCCGGCTGTGAAACAGACGATGCTCTCAATAATTCCGCGCGTATATTAAACGAACAGTTACACCGATAATCGCATTAGCAATATTTTATGGTCGCGTTAACGACGGATTCCGAGTGGCCTGAATAAAATTATCTCGCGGGCCGCAATCGTCGCCGATTCCTTCTCTTTTAATAGCTCCCTCCGCCGTAAACACGTCCGCGTTATCGTTTAATTCGCAAAACAAACGGCGTATCGGATTCGATTTTTCCGAAAAATCGTGTAATCTATTTTTCCCGCCCGGCCCCGCTCGTGCACGCAGATATGCATTTCCAATTCATGGGAAAATTGGAAGGGCTCGTTGTTCCGGCCGAGCGAATTCTCCAAAGAGGTGACGATTTTCTTGCCCGATTTCGCCCAACCGTTCCCCGAGAATCGAATAAGCAAACGTTTGCAAAAGCAAGAGGATAGGACTGCTCCAGCTGGTGCGTGGATCGGCCAGCAACGGAAGGAAACTGGAACGAGTTTAATTTGCATATTTTCCGAATGCACAAACGTGTCGGCGAAACGACACGTAACGAAATTTTATATTTCAGCCGCGATAAAGAGTGAAGATGACGAGTGGAGAGGGTTTAACCCCCTTTGGCTGCCGAGATCTCTCAGCTCCGTTGAAATTTCTCAACGTCGAAATATTCCACAAGGCAACCTAAGTTTTCTAATTATACCCTAAGAAGGTTTACCTTTTTCGCTTGTAATACGGCCCGGCGACGGATTTACGCGTTCAACCCTGGAATGTTGTCCTATGTTTTCGCTGCTTTCCCGCACGCTTTCCCTCGTTGCTGGTGCCATTTTTTCGCCCAACAATTATGCACAATTTATGTATCACCGTCAGCAACGAAATAATTTTAGAAAGCATTTCTCAAGGTCCCGGGGAGACGCGACTGCGTTACACCCTTGAATAAAGTAGCTTTAAAAAACTGGAAAGACGTCGCGAGAGACGAAAGGGACACCGAAAGGAAACGAAGAATAGAACTGCAGCGGTAAGTATACAAGTATTGTTTTTCACGAACTCCTAGCGGTGTTAGCGAATTCAATCAAACAAGAAGAATGGAGAGCAACGCGAGCTCACCTCTCCGACGAAACAAAAGTGTACAGGTATCGTCTGGAGAAATGTTTTCAATTACGTATTCTCCAATTATAGCTGTAGAAACGACGATCAAACTGGAACAGTTCTTTCCGAACGAGAATATTCTCTCCGTGGATTTTCCACGAATTCGAAAGGCAAGCGGCCCAGGTAACTTTCTTGTTTCCCTCGCCCTGCGACGGGGAAAAGTTAAACGAGAAACTTGGTTAATAACGTGTAAACGAAAGGACAGGAAAGTGTGTAGCAAATTAGGTTCTATCGTCCATTTTCCTCACCTGGGAGGATCCTTTTTTTCTTCCTTTTTTTCTTTCTCGTCGCATTCTAGGAAGATTAAGCGCGTAACGACGACCCGTACAAAACCGATCTCGTCGTTGAAAACGCTAGGTTTGTCTAGGTTTGACACACTGTACCCTGCGTTACTGTATCGTATCGCCTCCCATCGTATCGTATCGCTACATCAACGACAAGTCACGTAACACTGCAATCGCAGGTGTACACGGCCCCCGTACTTCCGGATGCGGTTACGACTGTTCAAAACTAAGGTCCAGATTCACGTGTGTGGCAATGTTTTACTGCCGCTGCTGCTGGTAGCTAGCTAGCGGTTCAGTAATCGACTTCCGTTCCCGTTTTACCAACATAGACATGCGCCTCGCGATTACATCAAAATTATTGCCGAGCTCGTGGAACCGCGTTCTTCTTTTCCTTCCCGATTTCCTCGAATCTCTCTCGAGCACGCTTAAAAGGCCGCGGACAAATGTAATCGCGCGATCTTCACGTCGGCCGTTTTTACATCGGAATTCGTAATATTAAGAAACGAATATAGCTTTCGATCAAGTGGGTGCCACTTCAAAAGCCACTTCCGCCGACAGTCTCTCCTTACATCTCTCTCCTTCCGTCGTTCCGTCGCCCCTGTCCCTCCCTTCACCCCTGCCCCGTTCCTTTTCACCGCGATGAATACCCCGGCCGCGCAATAAAGCAGACAGTAATTGAATCGGTTACACAAGAAACCCCTGGTGTTCAATTTTCTCGGCACGCTAAGCTAACTAAGGGTTTCTCTTTCTCGAGGATGGCTCTTCGAGTAGGCGAACAAGCGCCCAGTGATTCGACGTCCACGCTGCCGTGGCCACGAATGCTCGCGGAAAGTGGCTTGATTTTTTGCCCAGCACCGGCAAAACTTCCCCGAGCAACCGACGGCCGTTCAAAAGACAAACAAGCTTGCGTCCGATTTCGCGAATGGGCCGTCCAATAATTATCGGCCGTCTAATAATGAATGAGAGGGTGGCACGCGTGCTCCTTGGCGTTGCGGTCGAATTTTGTTTATCGATCCCGCGGCCCCGGAAGGGCTGGCGAGCCTACGCTCCATGGCACATCCATCGTCCGACTGGAGCCCCGACATTATTTTCCAACGCGTGCCACGGAGGGTCGCGAAAGCGCAAAATATTTATAAACTCCTTCTTCTTCTTCTTTCTTCTGGCCGCGAGGTCGACGGACAAACGCGGCGGCGAGCTCGCGTACGCCCCGCGTGTGTATGTTTACGTCGGCATTAAAGTTGCCAAGAAGTCCCGAATGACGAGTCGCTCGCATTCCTGCCACCGTGGGCCAAGTGTCTCCAGCTCGAGAACGACTCGAGTCGCCGCGATCGCGCCCTTTGCAACGAAAGAAAAACGATGGCGTGGACGGGCGAAAGAGTAGCGGCCGTTCGCCGTGGAAAAAACGCCAGCGGGACGTGTACACGCGTGTGCACACGCTCATCCGCAGACATCAAAGGTGCGGGACGCGTTCCATAATATCCGCGAACGAAATCGAGGCAAGCTGTTCCTGGGCAGAGCCGGCGTGGGACGCGAGTAAAAATTTGATAGGGGATGGATCGAACGATGGGACGCGAACGGCAAGAGTTACGTTTAGGAACAGTCGGAATCGTAAAAATATTTAAAGCGGCGCAAACAACCGTTACCGTCGCGGGGCAAAAAGACTTCCGGCAGAGCAAAGTCGTATCGTGGAAACGGGCGCGTATTCCTTGTACGGCGAGTTGGTTCACATTGGCTTGTTCGTCTTTGGCCGGGCGGCGCATCGCTACCCCCGGAGGGTGAGTCAATTTCAGAATGAGAGAACGAAAATATCTGTTCTTCCGTGCGGGCAAGAAACTACGGAGCGGCGCACGGTATATAAATCAAACCGTTATGTACTTTGCCGGCAACATAAGGCGATCTGTTTGCGCGACGAAAGTTTCGCAAGGGACGATAGTCGATAGTCCCCAGGTCGCGGGATCGGCGTGGCAAGAAGGGCAAAGAAGAATCACCCGCTTGGATTTCTTGTTTCGATCGTGCCGCGGCTTTCGCGTTGCTCGATCGTACGTTCGCAGTTACGGAACATGTACGTATTTGCGAATCACTTTGTTACGTATGCGACGTGTTAATTTCGGTCTGCTACAAATGTCCCGGGGCGCGCATAATGGCGCTCGTTAATTTCCGAAAAACAGGCCGTCGCGTCGAGTGACTGCACGCGTACTTTCAATATGCGTGTCGCGTGCTGAATATTTCAAATACCGCGGACGATCCGGCGTATTATCAAACACGTAGGACACCGGGTCGTTCGTTTCGCGGCCGTGATTTATATAGAAACGCAACGAAATCGAACCGATCGATGGGCCGAATAAAAATACAATAAACGTTGACCGCGCTGGCGTTTGCAAAGAGTTGGCTGCGACCGGTCTCAGATTATTTATAGACACCGGGGCACCATCGACTGCAGAAAGCACCTGGATGAAACGTGCGGGATGTATTTAATAGAAAAGTACAACGGCCGTGGAAACACGGGAGGCACGCGAACACCGTGCAACATCGAGGGGAAGAAAGTGGAACTGTCGTAATAAACCGATTTGCGAAACTCGAATTGCTTTGATCCTGGGCAGAGCATCGCGAAGCGGCGTGGATAAGCTCCTTTTCGGGCGCTAATAGGCTCGTTTGAATCCGCAGACGGTCCGCTGCAAACTATTTGCCTGAAATTGCCGTACGTGCGCGATTCGTGAAGATAAGCACTCGGGAGAACGGAAATGGCCCTCTTGAGAATGCGAGCGAGCGTCATCTCGGTGGGTCGGCTGGCGTCTTACAAAAATTTCCCTCCGCGTTGCTTTGTACACTCGTAAAGTCGCGCCAAAGTAGGAAAATGGAGAGAGACGGAGACTCGAAAGTCGTGACGGCGGTCTCTACTTAGCCTGGAAATCGTCGAATTATCATATCGCGAGGCTCAAAAGCGGAAGCGGAGAAGAAGCCGATACATTCGACGGTTATCTTTCCGCAGTTTACTTCTCGACCGGTTCGGGGCTTCATCGAACCAGAAAAAGATCATTGGACAACTTTCAACAAGTTCGACCCCGCGGATTACCTCCACTTTGCCGAGCAACTCTTTCCATTCAAACGAGCCGCATTGTTGTCAACCGCTTATTGTCGAATAAAGTCAGATTAGCCCTAAACGAACGACGATAGCCGAAGGGGTGGAACGGGAAAGGGCACGACGATTTTCTCGTGCAACGAGCCGACGAGGGTAGATAAACATAATTGAAAAAGCGTGCACGCACGAGACCGGCGAACACGGATCGTCGACTACCCCCGACCTATCCCCGGCGAGTTTCTGTTCGCCGATTAATCTCGGAGTCGAGGGAGGAAAACGGCATAAATTTTGGAATACTAGAAATTCATAGACGACCTTTTCATAAAAAAAAAAAAAGAAGTACCGCTGGTATTCGCAGTAACGTGGCTAAAAATTCCAGCTGCCTTTGAACCCGAGATAAACGCGTCTTTCTACAAAGAGAAATCCTAAAAGTTAGCAGCGTCCCTGTCTACCCCGTAGTTCGACCCACCGCCGCCTCCATCGCACCACCGCCGGAGCACAACCCGGTAGGAAAGTGGTAGACGGAGAAAGAGAAACGAGGCAGACAGGACGAACGTGGAAGGGGAACGAAAGGGGGAGAACAGTGGACGAAGGAATCGAGAGTAAACCGGGGAAGAAAGATGAGAAAAGTACCGATGGGAAAGGAGACGAGAAAGATGCAGGTGAACGAGACACGCCGATAGAAATAGAGAGGAGAAGAGGCGAACGATGGAAAAGGGGCGAAGAGTGGATCGAAGAAAGAAGGAATATGTAGCGATAGACTCGATGCTGCGAGCGTGTTTCGCTCTTGCGACCACAGTTTCAAGTTGCTTTTAGAATTCAACCGCACGGGTCGCGAATTTTCCAAACTGGGAAAGTTAAAGAAAATATTTCAACACACAGGAACGAGTCTCCGCCGCGCAGCCCTTAAACAACAATCACCGTGCGCAACATAGATATGATTTCTTTAATACATCGTGACCCGCAATCCCCTCGAAACGACACAGCACTCGAATTTCGTGAAACTCGTCGCCGCGTCTGCCACCTTCCCCCCTTGGCTCTAAAACCCGCGCAACACCGGGTCCCCGTATATCGTTAAGCAAATTGCACAAAAATTCGCGGCGGGGAGGATCGAATGCCCATCACTAGAGAGGAGGAAACGTCAAGTAGACAGATAGAGCGACGAGGAGCAAGTGGAGGGTGCGAGACAAGGAATGGAGAGTTCGGAAGAGGAACAGAGAGCGGCGAGAACGAGAGGGAGAGTAGCAGGGCGAGAGAAAGAGAGGAGAGCCGGGGTGCCAGAACGAGCAGAGCCGACCCTGCGCGCAGCCTCCCCAGTCCACCCTGAAGATTCAGTCGTCGTGCGGCAGAGGAGGACCGTGGAACGCCCGGTCGAAGCACGCTGCTCCTCTCTCGATTCGTCCCTCTTTGCCAACCCTCTTTGTCCGTCTTCTGGTCGGTCGAACGCACGCTCGTCGCCTCCCTTCGTTTCGGTGTGTGCCACGGCGACGAGGAGAATCGCTGCTGCGGGGACGCGTCGCTGGCGTGCCCGGTGTACGCAACAGGACTGATACACGGTAAAATCGCGGCGACGAGGAAACTGTTCGGCACAGACGGAGGTGAAGTATCGGGATCCCCCGAGTGCGTTCCGCGACTACTTGGACCGTCGACGCCGGTCGTCGCGGTTTGCCAACGCGTGCCTCCTTCGGGTCTGCTTATGCCTGCTCGTACGTTCGTTCTGTGCTCCTCTCTCTTTCGCTGCGCGGTTAAAGGGTGGGTTAGTGACGTATTGCCAGATCGCCGTCGGTGGTAGTGCTCGCCGGTGGAGGTGGTGACGACGGTGGTGGAGGCAGGCGGTGGTGTCAGCAATGCTGGTGGTGGTGACGGTTTAAATTTCAACCGCGTGCTCGGGGCTCGCGGATGCACGTACGTGAACGATCCGACACGGGTCCAAGCGCCTTCTCGTCAGCCGTGTACCTGTCCCGGTTCCACCGGACGAAACTTGCCCTTCGACGAGAATTGCGACGTATGCGGAGAATCGTAGCGAGCGTGGGACGCACAATTGACAGATGCCGTATGGATTTCGCGTGTGTGCCTCTCGAGCGGAATCCACGGCCACTGCGAGCGTGTCTCGCTCTCGGAACAGACGCGATCGCGAACGAAGCTTCGGCCGAGCCGGCACAAAAACCGAGGATGTATTTTGCTCGAGCGATGCCCCGATCCCACGGCTCTTGACTCTCGAGTTTGCCATTCGATGCACGTTCGTGTGTGACGGCGAACGACCAGTTGCAGGGTTATCGCGATTCACGATGACAGGAAGAAATTGGCAAGTTCGACGGGCAACGTATCCTCGACGCTGCCGTCCAACGCTGGACGGAACTTTTGTGAGTCGTAGCACGGTGAAATGTTCGCTCGCGGGACGTCCGTGCGATGGTACGAGACCAATATTTACGTCGCCGTGATTTATGCTTTCCAGCAACGCTTCCTGAAATATCGTGAAGCACGAGGGCTCGCGGCCGGCTTTGTAGACGAGAATCGTGGCTCGTGGGCATCTCGACGGGCAAAGCTTGGACGTTGATCGTCTGCAAACGTTTCCAACGTTTACGCGAAAGGAATCCCCGGAAGCGATAGCTCGTTAAAAAGAATGTTCGCTTAACGTTCGCGACTTTAAATCGTTCTCCTTCTCTGGTCGCGTTGAACCGAATCGCTATTCCAAGGACAGCTCGTAATAGTTCCATTAGTTGTTCGAAACAGTATGATCGATAGCACGACACGGCGAGACACTTTCATCGACTGTGCCGGCACTGTCTCCTTCTTCGAAAGCTCGATCGGAAGGAGGTAAAGGGGAGCTTGTCTTTCTGCCAGACAGACTCCAACCGCGATGCCGGGCTCTACTCTACTGCGTGTATCGTTTGGAAACTTGTTACATTAGATGAAAGTAAAGTAGCATCAGTAGCGCGTCTCTCTGTTTGCCTCGATTTCCACCGAAGTACCGAGAGAACGTAAATACGCCGTAAACATTGCCGTTTCCCCTATACAGGAATTCCGTTTCAGCAAACAAAAAAAGAACGAAAGAGAAACAAAAAGAAACGGCAGCCGAGCATATAGGAAGTTTTGCATGTGCGTGCACACACATATGTACATATATATATACGTAAGTACATATGCGTCGGGCAGCTTTGCATTATGGAAATCCACAGGACTTTACGACTTTTCGAAGTTATCGCGTACATTTCCTTATCTCGGTTTAAGGCTCTCCGGGAAACGTTTATCTCCGTGGCGTAAAGAGGATAGATAGACTCCGTAAAATCAGCAATGATCTCACTTCGCGGCGAGATATACCACGATGCCCTCTTCCCTTTTTCCCGTGAAATATTTATATCCCCGCATAAAAAGATCGAGGAAGAGGGAATTTTTCGGCGGAAACGCGGACGATTGTTCGATTTACAACCCCGACAGACGGCGGATTCTCTCGCGTTCCTTTTCCCCCGCCTCGCCTCTAGGCGAGTGCGTGCTCGCGTCGCGGATTCGATCGGGACAAGGGGTGAGAGTATCGGTAGCCGGGGAACAAACGAGCACAGAGGGACGATGGTTCCCGTTGTACTTCGCTCTCTCGTTGAACAGCGGGGCCGGCCACCCTTTTCTTTGTTCCAGCAGTGGGCGTTGTGTCGAAACGAACGATCGAGGAGGGCAAGAAGCCGGGGTAGGAAAGGGGGCGAGAAAAATATGGCCCAAGTGCTACGTCGAAGCAACTTTTCCGTTCGTTTCTTCTCATCTTTCCTTTCTTCCCTGCTCTCTTTTTTTGTTGCTGCTCGACACTCGGGAATCGTCGACCGTGTCGAATATCGGTCGCCGCAAATGAGATTCGTGGAAGCCGAATAGCCGTCGCGCGAAAACCGCCGCGACGACGCGTCCGTCCGACCGAGACTTTCTTCTTCTACTTTTTCGGCGCGAAACCGCTTTCGCAGCTCGAAAGTAAAGCGAACGGGAGCGCGAAAGAGAGAGGTGGTGCGGAGGCGAGTGTGCGAAGAAAGGAATAGGTACAAAAGGGGTGGCGAATCCTGGAGTAACCGGCTTGTTTAAATGTTTAGATTGCCGGCTGTGCGGCCGTTCTTCCACACTCGTCGGTATTCGAGTCGTTCGACCACCGAAAGAATCCGCTCGCGTTCGACGACACCGTTATCGGGCGAGGAGCTCCGGATTTTTTTAACGGATTTGAGCCCCCGTCGATTCTAGCCGGAAAACAAACGGACCGGTGCTTTCTTCCTGGCATAATAGAGGAGCAAAGAGCAGGCACTCGAATCTGTTTCGCGTGGACTCGAATGAACGGCGAGATTCGCAGCGAAAGAAAGGGGAAATAAAATGTTGAACCGCGAATCAACCGTTTCGTAGAATTTATCAATTTATAATTCGTTCAATGAACGAATTGAGGTAGCCAGTTCGAGGTAGAAACTCCCAACTTAAACGGTGCCTGTTTAGTAACGATAAAAGCAGACGCGGCTCTGAAGCGTCTGTCGAGTAGCGAATCGGCGACGCATCGAGGCGGCGGAAGCGTGCGATGCAGGTCGCGTATCACGAAAACCGTTCCGCTGATTAAACCGTGCGCCAGAGGGAACGTAGGTGTCGTTTTATAGCCGTTGCCCGGTATCCTTTCAGAAAGGAACGAGCTCGCCGGCGCAGGAAACGAGGAGGGTACGTGCACGATGCCAGCCAGCACCACGCCAAAGGATAGAGCGCAGCCAGAAGCGAGTGGAACCTCGTTGGACCGATACTCGCCGGAGCCCTGTTCGATTTTGCACTTTTATACGAGACGAGTAGCGCCGGTCAGCGCCGTTTCCACGTTGCTCCGGCCAGGCGCCGACTTCTGATTCGTGCACGAAAATAGAGGCGACCAGAGTGCGGTGAATGTTGACTTCGTCGTCGCTACGCCCACGTGGAAACCGGCACGGATTCGTTCTTGGCATGGTCCGTGCTGTGCGTGACGAGCAACACTGTGAAATGGATGAGAAAAAGCACGCTCGAGTCTTTGCCGACCTGTAAATAGCATTTCGCGATTCCCGTCACGTGAAGTCGATATCCCTTAAGTGGCGATATCCCCCCCGGCTGGGCCGTTTCTTAGGGCGAGCAAACTTTTTCACCCTCGCGACCGGCAAGAATTGGCGGAAGCTACGTCGACGAAGAGGCAAGAGTAACGTCGAGATTCCGGTTGGGAAGAGCGACCGGAGGATAAAAGGAAGACGTCCTGGAAGGAGCCTAATGTTTCTCAACGACATGGGGCTGCTAATGTTCTTAGCAGTAACGGCCTCCCTTCTGGGCTACTGCCAAACGGATGAAAAAGGTAACGTATAGCCGTCCCATAGACGGTGACGAAAGAAACGCGCGCTTTGCTTTCGGCCGTAGCCGTCGCGCGAACGTAAATCCAACGCAGACGTGCTCGATAGAAAACCGACAAACACCGGCCGTGATTAATTTTCGCGGCCGACGAAGCCGAGTGGTCCTCGCGCGATGCACTTATTAAGGGAACCGTATCTTATCAACGAAAAGGGAACGGTGCACTTTCAGGGAAGTAAATTGCTTCCTCGCGACGTCATCAACGGGGTAAATTTTCATTTCGGCAGCAATGCGGCAATCGTCGGCCGAACCCATCGAGACAGAAGCAAGTGAACAATGCCGGTCGGAGAGGTTGCGCACAGAATCCGGTCGATTTTTTAATTAGACTCATCAATCGACGCGGGCTACAAGTATTTCGCCGCGACTCGATTCTAAAGCAAACGGGGGTAGCAAATATGGGAAGGTTAATCACGAAATTAACTTCGCTCGTCCGCAGGGTAGGAACAACGAAAATAAATTGAACCGGGGTGGATTAATGCAGCAATACGAGACACGAGCCGCCCGGCGATCCGACGATGTAGATGCAATACGAAAACATGACGGCTAGATACGTTTTCGATCATCTGTAATTGCAACGATACCGTTCGCGATCCCGTGGCCACGCGCGACCATTTATTCTTCGCAATATCTCTCTCCATTTCGCCCGCGCCCAGCCTCGGTAAATTCCGTTTCAACCATCCGTTACATAGACATACCCGGGCGTACTGCAATTTATAAATCGACATAGAAAATTGCATGTCCGTTCTCTCGCGGAAGTTTCCTTTTTAACGATAAAAAGAGCGAAGGGCAGACGAGGCTCGAGCGTTGAATCGCGATTTTCCACCTGGATAACACCACGATGGACCGCGTAAAAAATGATATGTACCGACCACGATGTCCGTCTGCGCTTCGCCGCTCGACGATCGATCCATCGATGTAGAACCAATTAATTCGCGTATCAAGCATACGTGGCGGTTATCCGGCGAGCAGCGTGCGAGCATGAACGATCACCGGGACGCCGAAAACTTTCCCCCCTAAAATATACCGAGGGTGCGTCGTCTATCGGCTTTGCTTACAACCGCTTACATCCGCGAGAGTTATCAGTTTTACGTAAACTGCGCTTCGTCAGCCGGCTTCGTGACCCCGGTTAGATTCTACTCGACGTTCGGCTTCCGGGAGGAAAAAGAAGAAAGGATAGAGCGGGCTTCTCCTATCGACCGACACGGTGTAATCAGTTTTTCATTTAGTCGGCTAATCCATCGTTCGGCGGACACGTCGAGCACCCGACGATCGAATTATACGAGGTAGAAACTTTGGAAAACGATTGCCTCCTTCTCCGTTTGCGAGGCGAATCGGGAGTGTCGCTCGTCGGTATGAATTTTGCGCGAACCGCTTTTTGATACCGTGCTTCGTATTTCTATAATGACGGTACGTTGATGGCGTGCCGGTCAAACATCGATGCACCACGATTGGAATGGCAATACGTAGTAACGCGGGCGGATACGTACAATCAATTTCCTGTTTATCCCGCGTTCCATTTCTCTAATCCATCGATGCACGCGCAAATTAATGTTGCACCAGCGCGGAACGCTGTTCAAGGATCGTCCTTTTTCCCGCCGGCCGACGGGGTTTTGTCCGGCGAGAGGGCACGTATAGACAGAATTTGTTAATTAAACGAGGCTGCCAGCTTAACGGCTGATCACTGATCACCGATGAAAAGCCGAAATCTCTGTTGAATGCGACGCGTAGAAATTTCGCGCGTCGATTTCAGCATAATCGCCGATGCGGTCTATTAAAAAGTGAAATCCGTCGACACGGGTAAAAATGGTATCGCGATTCAAGATTGCTATTGACGTAATCATTCGCCCCGTTTGCCTCTCTACTCTTATCCTTTTTGAGACACGCGCATAAACGTACGCTCGGTTACCAGGTGAGAAATTCGAGCGGACAGATGTGTCACGGGGTGAACCGAATTCCTTCGGCGGTGTACGTTCGGAAGATGTTTAGCATGTTTCCCGTCTCGTCTGGTATTCCGGTATAAGGTGCGATAGAATACTTTGCTATTCGCGAGTCGCGTATTTCAGACAGCAGCGAATTGGCATGATTCTGCGGCAGGTCTGACGTCAGGTCGTTAAGAACGCCATTTATCGGGCAGGGCAGGGTGGTTGGAGAAATTGTGCCCGCGAAGCCAGCGATTCGATCGTTTCTGCGCCCTATTATCCCGCTAATTAGCGACCGATGAACATTTCCGATAGCAGAAAATCTGCTTGCGATTGGATAAGGACCTCGACCCCGTTATTCCTGGCCCGCGCCTTGTACAGATAAACACCGAACGGGAACATAATGAACTGCGGACGGAAAAAGGGGGAAATCCATGAAATCCGGTTACTGTTATGCCGTTGGGGATCGCCCTGTATCATCGGTGTATATGTTACGCGATGGTTGCTAAACAACATTTACACTCGACGCGAATATACATACATTGGTGCGCGTATATACGCGCGTGTCCAAATATGACGATTTGCACGGTAATACAAACGTAATGCCAACCTAGTAACTCCGTGAACAGGTGAGCGGCAGTTCCATTGGTATACAGGATGTTTATTCGGAATCGACTCGATCGATTCGCGGTCGACGTTAATGCTTCTATGCGCTGTTCCGCGACGCTACTACATGCATGCGCATCGATAGAACAAAAAAACGGGGAAAGACCGAGGGGAAAGAGAAGAAGAATATTATTTGCACTTAATGTTCCGAGAAGGTTGTTCCGCGTATACCAGCGGTCCCTTACAATTGGATCATTTACACAGGCCACTGGGAAATCGAGTCTTTGGAAGTTCCAACGTGTTACGCGCAATGTCCGAGTTCTCGGTAGACAGCTTGATCCGAGATCTCTTCTTGAACGGTCGTTTGAAGGAGTTGAAGTCGCTCATTCATCGGTCCTGCCAAGCTTTTCAATCGCCTTCTGTGTTTTCTTTTCGCGTTTCTTTCCCCCCCCCCGCTTCTACGCCTCTTCTTTGTTCGTTCACTCTTTCTCTGCGATCGGATTAAGTCCGCCAATGGAAAATATTGTCGCCGGAGTTTTATAAAGAACGACGAAACATCAATTGAAATTCTGCCCGGGTTCAATCGTTTATTTGTCACGGCCATGCACTTCACGCTGGTATATTTTTTTAATATATTGTTTTTTTCGCGAATGCCATGAAATTTCCGACATTTAGGGATGCGTGGCAACGATTCGATGAATTAAAAAGGCAAAAATCTATTTTAACGCCCGCGCGAGCGCCGGTTGCATGAAAGTTTGATGTCGAAAAAATTTCGCGGCCTCTTCATTCGTGGCTGACCGGTAAAGCATTTAGAAGCGTGCACGTTTGCCTCCGTTAAAGACGATAAATTATAGAAAAATCTGGCTGGCCGTGAGTAAAAGCGACCGGTTAAACTCTCTCGATGGGCAAACAAGGCGACGAGCTTGCAAACTTTACGAGATACGTAGAATCGTTCCCGCCAGTACACATCTATCTTGCACTCTCAACACGAATCATTTGTACTATGTATATCTCGCTGCACATGCGAAATTTGTATTCGAACGGTCTGCTCTAACTCTCCCTGCAAAGTGCGCCAAATAAGCGGAAAGAAACGACGATGAAAAACCATAATATAAAAGACCGTACGTATCAAGTACGAAGGTTAATTTACCTTACGCGTTACGCAACCCTTCGAAATAATAAAAATCAAACGGGGCGCGAGCACTGAGTTTTTCCATCGACCAACACTGACGGCTGTTCGGCCGTCGCGAAACAGTATTCTATTCCGCATTTTATCTTCCCCTGCTCATTGCTGAAACCCGTTTCGTCGATCTTTGCAATCGTCGCGGTGTCTCTTCCGCTATCGAAATGCCCCGAAACGCAATCCGATCGATACTTTTCGAACCGACGGCACGGAGAATAGTGCAAACGCGTATTTCACGCATCGACAGCCGAGGAATCGTCCAACGGAATGAACAATAAATTTTTCAAACCTATTGCAGTGTCATTTTACGGAGCGAGCTACATTCATCTTCCGGTTCAAGAAGCCAAGGGTGCGACTGACATCAGCTTCCGGTTCCGAACTCATCTCGCGGACGCTATGCTGCTATTGGCCGTTGGCAAGACGGATTACTGCCTGATCAAACTCGAAGCCGGCAGATTGAAGGTTCGTTTGCCCTCAATGCTTACTTCTATTAATAGGCTTTCTGTTTGGGACCCGTGCTCGTTGGTCGTTAACCAACCGCACGTGCTACACCCCTGCGACAGTCTGTCTGTGCTCTCTCCTCCTCATTCTCTCTCGCCGAGCCATGCTCGCTAAGAAATTAGGCTCGCTTTGATACATAGAGAAAGGGACGAAAAAGGGTGGAGAAAGCGACGGGTCGAGGCACGTGACCACGGGCGCCGTGGAAAGAAAGGGAAAGAAAAGTGAAAAAAGAGTCGGAGAATGGGAGAAAATGGAAAATCACAAGGATTTCACGCACACGATTAACAACGACGCTTCACCGGCCACTTTTCTTACTTCGATAAAAACTCTGGCTTGATTTTAAACGAGAGATTTAAACAATGATTGGTGTTTTCCGGGTTGTCGCTCCACCATCTTTCACCCTTTATCGCATTGCATCAAAACCGATCGTAACATTCGTTCGAGCATAGTTAACTTCCCTCGTTGATTTTGTTTAAACCAATCGCACCTGTGTTCTCTCGTAAATTAGCGATCCGAGCGGCGAAGCGTCGAGCCGATAATGAGTTCCCGTGTAAAAAGTTGTTGTACAATAAACGGCGACGATATTTATCAGCGAAGCTTTTTTCGGGCCAAAGTTTCGATCTTATTCTCTTTAATGGTCCGCCGCGTATTTACCGTACCTGTGCCGCGTTGAAACGATTGTTTTATTGGCGGACGAGAACCAAACGACGCAGCATTACGACCTGTCGAACGATATTCCCGCCACGAGATATTTCCTGTGTCGAGTCTGAAAAAATACAATCCGAGAGCGCGCACGGTGCCGGCAGGATTTTTAATTGAATTAAACACGCCGCGTTCAGCCTTCATTCTCGACTATTGTAATTTATTCCGAGGTAACGCCCGCCCGGATCTGAACTATCCATTTGTGAACAGACGGGAAAAATGTCCACTCGAAATCGCCGTCGGTGCTCGATCGAATTTACTCTCTTGAAGAGAGAAAAAAAAGGTAGAGGCAAATAACACCGGCATCGATACAACCGGATAATCTGTACAACCGCGACCACCACCGGGCCAATACCCTCGCCCCGGCAAACGAGAAAGAAAGAAGAGGATCTTCACTGTCTTCTTGCTTCAACCACGTTGGCGCGAGGCTATTTATCATAAGTTTTGCTCGTGCTCGTTTCGAATTTCGGGGCAACGCCGACTCACCGCCAACCTTTCCACCTCGTCCAGATCGATTTCGATATCCCGTCTCCTCTCTTTCCCTCCGTTCCTTTTTTCATCACCCTTTCTCTCCCGACGCATCGTCGACAAAAATAAGAAGTACGTACCGCCGATCAAACGGAACAGCGTAGCGAAAATTCAACGACGGCTCTCTGTGCGAGCATATTAACGATCGCCGGTGACGCCGAGCCGTGGCGCCAACGAAACGAATACTCGTTACAGCAGGATTAAACGGCCCCGTTGAGCGTACCGGTTGCATTACGAAGAACAACGACGCGCCGGGGACGACGAAGCCCAGAAGGGCCACTTTACTCTTAGGTAATAATCGTCCTCGAGCTCCAGTTACAAATTACGATACTGCGAGAAGAATCACGGCGAGGTACACGGGCGACATACAAGCGGACGCGGGATACACGCTGCCTGGCAACGATTAAATAGAACCGCTCGCCTATCCTGCAACACTCATTACGCTTAATTCGAATGTATTATATCTGACGGCCGCGTTCACGAGACGACAAACGCTGGGGCGAGTGGCCCCTCAAGCGTGTACCAGGGTTTCGCTATTAATCGCAAGTCGACTGGTGCATTGTTATCCGCTGTTCCGACTGCCAAGCGTTAATATATTCTTTGGCGGAAAGGAATCCGGGGGCGTTGAATCGGTGACGCGTGGCCGTTTGATTGAACGCTCTCGGAGTGATTTCGGCATTAATTTCTGTTTGCTTGATCAGTGGAAATCTCGATGCTTCGTGCGCCGAACGCGTGTTGAGAGGACACAGGCGTGATTAAAAGTGTCTGCTCGAAGGGAATGTTATTAACGTTCGGCTGGTCGGCCAAGTTTCTTTGCGAAACGATTACGAGAATGGCGAGCAACGATGCGCCTATCAATTAAGGGTTAACGGGGTGGTCGGGTATTGTAAAGTGCGCAGCTTACGGTTGATCGAGAAGAGTCGAATAACCTGGGACAGTTAGATAAACAAACGCTTTACGATTCCCCCGGCTGACTCTCTTGTACTTCCACGGGGAGATTCATCGTCTGATTGCCACGGTGGGCAAATTATCGTGATCGTGACTGGAAGCTTTCCGAACGACGCTCTAATTCGTCTAATTCGTCGGAGCAGAAGAAACGAGGGTAGACTCCGGTCTTGGCGAATTCTAATGAGTCCAGAAAATTGCGGACCAATCAGTCTATATTCAGTTGGTAGGAAGAAGAATCCGGAAACGAATTGATCCAATTCAGCTGAAAATGTGGAAGCTCGCGAGGGAAGAGAGTTTCCTTCGGTTCCTTTCATCGCAACCTTGAGACGGTAGCCGAAGTAATTCGGTATCATGATATAGTACTAAAATATCGTCCAAGTGCATTAGGGGTGGCGGAGAAACGCCGCGGCGTATCAGCTTAGAGTGCGAGGATTCAGCGTGAAAACCGCGTGAATCTAATTTCACGAAGGGCTAAGTCCACAGGCGGAGCCGCGAGAGGACGGTGTCTGAGCTTAATTAAATTTGTTAAGAAGATCGTTAAGGAGGATAGGATGGAGATAAACGGCTGAGCGGGAAAAAAGAAAAGTTTTAAAAAAGTGCAATGAAATCGTTTCGGTCTCGTGTACCTCTGCCCATGGAGCGGGCTCCTCTCGACGTGGTTTTAACTCGCTCGAAATCTTTTTCCATCTTCGCGATTACTCCTGCCGTTCGAGGCTTCGGCCGCTATAAACCAAACGAAAACAGTCCGATCGATCCGGGCGCAGCTGTCTGCGATTGTTGTTCGGCGAACGTATTCAATCCGCATAAAAGTTTCTTCTGTCGCGCATTATACAATAGTTTGCGCAAAATGTTTCGTCGATTTAATCGAACGTCGGTCGAAACGATTCAACGTTCGACGAGACCCACGTTTATCCGATACGCGAGGAGGAACGCAGCGATAGAGAAAGACGCTTTTCCATTGCCCCAATCGACGGGCGAAATATTTGTCGTTGTTCACTTTCCAATCGCCGATAACTGCATCGATAATGCCCTCGACGCGGTCCCTTCGATCTTTGGAACTGTATACAGGTTCGCTATTACACCCAGCAAAGTGTCGAGTCTCCCGCGCTTATACATATTAATAGAGTTCCGCATAGTCATCGGACATTCGCGCTACCGTGGGCCAAGCTTGCAACTCGCAAAAGCTCGCACGCCTTTATTACCGAATCGATCGGAGCCAGGAGAAAACTGAAGCGTCACAAGCACGATTGGCCCCGATGCCAATCGCGTTCCCTCGTAATTTCGGTCCGTCCGCTTGCGAGCGATCGACTTTTCATTAAGATACGTCGCTGCCGTTAGTCATCTTGGTGGGTTGGCTCCCCTGTACAAGATCAGCGAGAGAGGATCGTTGGAAGGTATCGTGGAAGGTACCGGCAAGACATGGCTATATATATTTAGGTCGCGATTAAAGACTCTTTATCAGACGCTGTCGCTTCAACCTCTTGTACACCGTGCCCTGCCTTTCTAACTCGATAACGCGTTACTCGAACCACCCTTATAACGCTGGCCCGAGACACCGCAGGACCGACGGGGAAGAAAAAAAATTGCGCGTAATCCTTGGTCGTTTGCGGCATCGCGACACCAACCTGTGTGAAAGGGTGGAGCTTTAGATTAATAAAATACACTAGCTGCTACGTCAAATGATTCTTCTTTTTAACGGTAGCTGGATGAACGGCGTCGCTTTTTTTCTATCTCGCCAGACGAAATTTTCTGGGGGACTCTAAGCGAAGTAAATTCTTCCTTAAATAGATGCTAATTTTTACTTTATTTTCTTGAGTCCGACTGACGACGACTCTTGAGTGGATTTCTTAAATAAGAAGGAGAATATGCAGGGCATAGCTTATCTTCTGATATAAAGAAAAGAGGACTGCAAAAATGTAGATTTTTCAACTGCTGTAACTTGGTGAAAAAAAATCGCGCGAAACTCTGCTCGCGCTCATTTTAAAGGGCGAATCCTCGACTTTCGCGCCCCTTGATTGGATTTTTTGGAAGACCCCTTTGTATGAGAAAAAAGAGTGAAGAACTGAAGACTGCGCTAATACTCAACGCGTTTCAGAAGTGATGCATAAATAATACATGCACCTTGAAGACAAGGGTAAAATGTGTGACGTCAAATCGGCGTTATCTTTTTAAACATGAACTGCAAGAAAACTTCGGGAAATAGGAAAAAAAACCTGAAAATTTGCACGCTCGCGTTCAATCCCAAACCCGAATACATACGCCCAAACATTTGTCGTTGCATCGAAAACACTTTAGCCTTCGTGCAGTATCCGTCATCTATCCGAATATCCAGCAACGAGTAATTATCCCCGTGAGAAACTTGCGACGAAGTTCAGGTACATTATCGGTGCATCAAAGTCCCTGGAACTTCGTCAGCCTTTGGCCCGACAATTTAACCAGGGCTTTTTCCTCCATTTTTCCGCAGGTTCACATTAATCTAGGCGCGGGCGAAAGCGAGATGGCCAGCGATCGTGGGCTGAAATTGAACGACCTGAGCTGGCACGAGGTGAACCTGACGAGACGGGAGGCGAACATCACGTTACAGATCGACGTCATACACGCGACCAGGTCCCTTCTACCAGGACGTTTCTTCGAACTGAACATACACTACGGCGTCTTCATCGGGGGACAGGGTGACTTCAACGAGCTATTTCTAGGTAAGACGCAAGCTTGACTCACTCGGAGAAATTGCCCCTCCGCGTGACTGCACTCGCTTTAAGACGCTTGGTTACTAACAAGAGGGCCACGAGCTACTGCGCGTCGGTTTTGATCAAACTTGACGAGCAGATAAACGAAAAAGGAAGCACGACTCCGATGAGATAAGTGCGGCGGGTTTAAGAGATCGAAAAGAGTCCGCGTACGCTTCTTGTTTTACGAAAAACGTAAGGAAAATTCCGCGCAGAATCCCCTTTGCGAACCGCGGACGTAAATCGTGTACACGGGCACGTACTCGTATCTCGCAGTAAAACGAATTGTTATTTACTTTAGAATGACTTCAAAAATTCCCCTGTGGTTGACATTCTCCTGCGAACTAAGATTCCTTTCTGTTCGCTTCGTTACTCGAACGGAGAAGGATCCTAAATATAAATGGGAAGTACCGTCGATATTCTGCTGCCGTCGAATTTATGAGTGTCATCTACTCTCAAGTATGATTTCGCTGGTAGATTTTTTCCCCGGCGATAAAGCTCGACGCGGTTGAAATAGAAATAAAGAAAAGGAAACAATATATAGGAACATTCGGTGAGAAATATTACAGTGGATGAGCTTCGGCCCCAAAGTATTGTGCATACCGTGCGTATATAAAAATATAAATTCATATTTTCGTCACACCCAAACCGATTGTACAGGGGACGAGCGGAGGCACGCGTTCCGTGGTCACGATCCCGCTGCAACCAGCAGCTTCAAATATTCGTTTTGCATTTGTTGCGGTAAAATGCTCGCTCTATTACAGGGATTTTGTCGGCGTACAATAGAAACGACAACAGCCGCGGTTCTATGCTACGATTTGTTATTTCGCGCGATGTCAGTGGTACCCGTAAATACTTTAAGTGTTTTCAATTAGCCCCCAGATGATCGAGATCGCCGGAAATACTTTTTCGAAATAAGCGAAACAGGGGCACGCTGTTTCCGTCTAGGAAAACTTCGTACGGCGCGAGTTTCTTATCCGCGGCTTTTTCTTTCCTCTTAATATCCTCAGAATGTTTTTCAATGGTTGTTTTACAATGTTAAACCAGAAGGTAAAAAGATAAAGTCATTTACGATGAGCAATACGAGGGCAACCTTAAAGTCGTATCTACCCCCTTAAGTTACATTTCCACTACACAATCTTCCATGCGGTAGCGTAAATCTTTTATGGCAGATGTACTTCCTTGTGCCTCTGAAAATAACAATACTGTACCGTAAACAAAAAAATAGGAACGCTTTGCACTGTGCGTCTGCTAGCGCGTTTAAAATAGATTAGAAAAATGAGGACCCGCACAAACGCCGTACGTCGAATCACCTATCTGTATCTTCCGACATCGATCGAGCGAAATATTATTTAGTGCTTGTCACAGGGGATATTTGCCCCATCCATCACTGACACGGACTATCACCAGCGGTCATTGAGCAAGATTAGCACGGAGAATATTCTGATGGGTCCGCGACACTGACCGTTATCTCTAAACCTAATTTCGCACCGTTCGATCGTCGATTTCCTTCCTCATCAAGATGAAATTACACGAAAGCAGGGCGTAACTGGTCAGCAAGCTGTTCATCCTGACCGTGAAACCGTAAATCGGATGCAGAATGCGTTGCCGGCGTACCTGGTGAAAACCCTTATTACCCCGAACAAGACAATGCCCAATGAAAGCCATTCAAGTGGCAAACATACTATGAATTACGAAGCCGAATCCAGATTCTCTTCCATCGTGTTTTACCACGTCTAGTCTGCTCGAGCGTCCGTATATCTCGCGGCTACTTTCGCAGGTTCAATCAAAGCGTGCGCAATTACGATTGTTTTACGAGGCAAGGGGTGGATGGCAATAATTCCTGCCGCGAACGTACGTATGGTTGCCGCGATAGCGCCCATGGAAAAAGCAAAAATTCATCGGAAGGCAAACCGAGGTGACGCGTACCAAATTGAATACGACCAGGACAAACACAGAGAGTGTACCGGCATCGCAACCGCCTGGCCTGTACCCGCCGTTATCCCCGCGAGCATCTCGCGCAACGCTCGACGACCAGCTCGAAATTCAATTTACATATTCATGACAATTCATTTGTACCCCATGGTACGACATAGCTCTAGCCGCCGCCCCTTCAGAAGCTCTTATTAATTCCTGCCCTGCGAACCCCGCCAAATGCCGCGAACCGAGTTTTTCCCTCGCGAAGGGAAGGGTCCGTGCATCCGTGCGCGATTTTAATAAGGGACGGAACGATCCGTCGAAATCGCAACGGGACGACGCGACGAAACGGGCGGACAGTTTGCGCAAACTTGGCGTCGCGACTCCTTACTTATTCATCTTTCATTCGTATTACTGAAATATGCATGAAACCGGCATCGAGTGTTAATTTCGCTCGAAAGCGTGAGGGCGATGGAAGAAATTGTAAATCGTTATCGATGATAGGGAAAGGGGAGACGAGAATAATGTTCGACTAGTTTTGTCACAACGCACAGTGGTCCCAAATCCCGAAAACGCGGAGAAAATTATTGTAGCGCGATTTGAACACTCGAGGTAATAGTGTAGTAGGTCGTTGGATTCGTATTGATGTCAGGTATCACATTCTATTGTCAAAAATATACACAACATATACAAACGTTCATATAAATATACTAAAACAAGTTATACGATTTGCACTGAACGGTTGCACACTTACTAATGTTTGCATTGCAAATGCTTGTCAGGTATAAAAAATGAGACTTTTTGTCTTACACCCCACCATAGGGACATGAATAAAGTACCCTAGGCAACGGTTAAAATGATCATACGAAAAGATTCATTTTCAGGGTTTTGACCACGTTTTCGGGCTTTGGGACCACTGTGCTACGCGACGTACCTCGTGAATTTCGCTTGTCGTATGACGTTCCTGAGGCGGCGTGAAAATATAGAGAACGCGCTCCACTAGACACACGTTTGATACCGGAGAATCAATAAAGGTATATATGTACCGAGATGCCAGTGCCAATGTTCCATTGTGAAACATTCGATCACGGTTTACGTCCAAATAAATTGAACCGTCTTGAACGTGGTGACACACAGGAAATTATTTATTTTATGACTCCACCGTTTCACGGTCGCGAGCATCGCGAATCGTTTCAACCCCGAACGTTCCGATATTACTGTCTTCGCGGCGACGAAGAATCGCAATACAGCGCGCCGAATATCGGGTCGTACGTTTCGTATCGTCCCGTCTCTTCCGCCAATATTATTTACTTTGCACGGCGCTCAAAGAACCCCGCATTCTGATATTAATGCGGCCGCGAATAAAGCTGAGCTTGTTCGTCTCCTATCCTTGATCCACCGCGAAGCGTTTCATTCGCAGCACGTAGATAAAACCGCGTACCATCCTCAGAATTCTGCTAGACACCAGGACGGTGTCCAGGACTAACAGAACGACACTTTCCAGTCTCAGCGTCGTCGACCTGAGCCGGGCCGCAGGAAAAACGATACTCAAAACTAGTTCGATTAACGCAATCGCGAAGCACACGGGGAAATCGCATAGAACGGTACTTGCGGTAATATCGCAGGAATGAACGATTTACTGCGATACAGCACCGTAGACACGGTTTATTGTCATACCGCTCTGCCGGAAAATATCACCGCGATCCTCTACCCGGTAAACATCCGCTCGATCCTCCCTTATTCGCCTCCTGTTACCTTGCCGCAGGTACGCCAGCTGCTGTCTTACCCATCCGCGCGGCTTCCGAGCTTATGCAACGACACGGAAATACAATCATCCCCGTCGAAACGCGAAGCAATCCTCCGTTATCGACGAATATATTACCATTCGACGGAATTGCTATTTGCATCGTGCCCGATCTAATAAATTAATAGAGTCGCCGTGCTCGATTATCTTGCCGAATTACATGTACATACGTAGAGTGAAGGGGCGAGACAGGAGGTGGGAGGTAGCGGATGAACTCGATAGCCTAGTTCGCCCGCTGGCAGACTCCGAAACTGAGATTATCTGGCCATCAACCCCGGTGCGGTTTGCAACTGACGCTTTCATTCCAGTACTCTTTCATGAAGACCTCCGCCGTTAAATGATAGCACGCGAACGGGTGCCAAAGTGTGCCACCGCGTTTCGAGACTAAGGATCGTCTGGCCATCGAGTTTAATATCCCCCTCGTTTCGCTGTTTGCCCGCGCGAACACTTCGCTCGAAAGGAAATTGCGAACGTCGATTCGCGAGCCTCGCAGCTCCAACGGCTCCAGTAAAATGTTTGATGGTATTGTCCTTATGTATCGCGGGCAATCCCACGGTTTCCTTTCATACGCCCGCGCTACGCGAGCCATAAACACTGTCATAAACCCGCGACCCAGTCTCGATAATAATCATTTTTCCTCTGCGCTTTTCTCCCCCTCGCAGGGCACACGGATTACTTGCGGGGCTGTATGGCCGACATCGTCTACAACGGTGCGAATGTAATAAGATACGCCAAGTCTAGGAAGGGCCAGTCGGAGGCCACCGCCGTCACGTGGGGATGTTCGCCGGAATTCGACGCCACCAGGAGCACGGAAGTCAGTTTCGTCGAGGACGGTGCGTTCACGGCGATTCCAAGACCCATCCCGCGCTCCGGCTCGAGGTACGTAACTAAAATCGCCTTTTCATCCTGCAAATTATACCTGAGCGTGCACCTAACGTGCAAGGAACTGGCCCCCGCTCGAAAGATGTCCTTAAGCCTTTCGCAGGCAGCCGAATTAATTGATATTCGAGGTAGCTTGGCCGTAACAGAAACGTAATTGGCTGCGCTGAATGGTAAGTCTTGCCTTTCATCCAAATTTCACTAGGGTCTCGGCTCGCGTAAACGTTCATGGGCGGCGAAACACCTGTAATGTTTAATTTTCGCCGCGCGAAACGAATCGCGTTAACGAAATTACGGCAGAACGCGTTCGACACGTTTGGCCGGCCGAGCAGCTGTTATCAGCGGTTTCAGAAATTTCTGATCGACGGCCAAAACCGCCACGGATACAAACTAGCGACCAATATTTGATGTGCGACTGTTTAAAGCTTTGAGGCAAATATGAAATCTAGTTTCCAAGTGAATTTTAGTAGCGGCTCATGGTACCCCGAGCGTTCCATCGAAACTGTCCAACGGGCGTGACTTTACTGCCCGCACCGTGTTGTCGGGTTGCAAAGGTATTAATTATCGGCTATAAGCGGCTTATGAACGTAAAAAGTGGATGGTAAAACGAGGCGGGGTGATTTAATTTCCCCTGCACGTAAAATCGTGTTACTTCCAAGCCGATATGCATTGGAATGCATTAACGTCGAGAGACAGCAACAGCATCGACGGGAATACGCTTGTTATTACATTCTGCCTTGCATCGCATTCATGGCAGATATTGTCGTGAACCTTCGACCGAGTGCTTGCATTATTTTCAAATGGCAATAGCCTGCGAATGCATCGTCGATGCGCATCGGGTAAGTCAAAACAAGGACCGCAATCGTGTTACGAGGAAGACGTCGCTAATAGTTACAAGGAGGACTACGTTCCACCCTCGATGAAAGCACTACGAGCCCGCTTTTCAGAATAACAAAGGCTTTCGGAGACAAGACGTTCGATTGGTTCGACGAATCACAATGGTAAACCTCTCTCTGTGCCAGATGAAAAATGATGTTTGCGAAATTAATGCTATTGAGGGCCGTATCCGTAAAGTGTCGCCCGAGCTGGGGTATTGAATAAATATTGAAAGACGTACTCTGAAAGACGATCTCTTTCAGCCATCGACCCATTGTGCCGGATAATAAATTCATCTGTTACGCGTGATTTGCAAGACGCGCGCCGAGCGAAACAGAATTCCCGCGGTATTTCTATCGATTACTACATTTTTAATTTGCCAGTTCTTCGAACAAATCCAGCGCGATGCACGGAGAATTGGTCACGACGCGCTGCCTTCGTAATTACGCCGATATCGCTGGAATTCTCTGACCAATAATTGCGCAACAATTATGAATTCTCCGAACAGCAACTAAAACGCGTTTAATATAATTATCTTTGTCAGTTAACAAATATGCGGGCAAATATTTTTCCGCGATATCCTCGGTTCCGTGCTCTACCAGCGGAATTAATTCCTGTTTCCCGTGGGATTCGGAAAGCAATTTCGCGTGTTCCGGCTATTCGCGATACGCGCTGCACAGAGAGGTAATGGGAGACCCGAAAGTCTTTGTCTGGACAAATTAAAAGCGCACTTGTCGCGATTCTTAATTCGACGGTCGTTTCAGAAAATACACGTACAGTACCTGTTGCGTATCGCGGAACGTTATCGAAACAATGCCAGCAATCCTGTCCCCTTCGCTCCTCTCTATTGTACGTCGAACATCATTGGACATCCACAGCTGATGAACTCCGTTGTAGCGTCGCGACGCTCCGGCACGAGCGGCGTCCACGGCAAATAACCTGCCGGAAACGAAAGCAACGATGTCGTTTAGCCAGCCCTCTGTTCTTAAACGCTCTGATCAAATTCGACCGGGGGCGTGCAAACAAGACGTTAATAGCGATTAAACCCAACGGCGAGCAGTTTTCACCGTTGATTATCTCGTGAAAGTTCAACGTCCCGCTCATTAATTCCACGTAGCCGTCCGCCCGTTGCTCTCCGCTGATTTTCCGTCGCGTTTGCGTGACGGCGATTTCCAGCGCTGTATTTAACCAACGCTGTCCATGCGAAGCGCGAATTTTTTTCGCAAAGCAATTTGTGAAAAACATTTGTCACGGCGGGGGACGCTGCTGAATCGTGAATTACGCGGCCTTCCATTCAACTTTCCCCGAAATCGATTCCGCGCCAGAAACGTTTCGCTGCACTTCTGACTCGAAGAATTTCTGACTCGTCGACTTTATCGAAATTTACCTAACGCGTATCAATATCGAATGCGAACCTATTACCGTTTCACGAGCCGCCCGTCACTTTATCAATTTTTTAGCCGGGCATTTGCCAGCTATTCGTTAAACACGGTCGATCTGAATCAATTTGGAATCACATATCCGCGGGAAACACGGTGGTGCACCTCGAACGGTAAAAGGTGCAAACGGCCGAGCATCTCCGACGGGGCAGTTAAGTAGCAGGAAATTTCGCCGGGACACCCGTCTCGTTTTAGGTTCCAGGGCGATTCGGAGGGAGCATAGCCGCGGGTCGAACAAGGCACCTTCGAAATTCCGACTCGATCGTGAATAGCCCCGGCAACGTTGTTACAAAGTTTTCATATTATTCTATAATACCTTGACTGCAACAACGATGTCTTCCCCGTATCCGTCTCGACAAGCTGCAGACGAACGATTATCCCCCTCGATTTTACCCAATTCGACCGTAAGCCACTCCTTTTTGCCCGTTCGTCTCGCAGATGGGAGTTCGAGTTGAAGACCGGCGCCGAGAGCGGCCTGCTGCTGTACAACACCGGCCAATCGTCGTACGCCGATTACCTCGGGATCGAGTTGTTCGAGGGTAAAATTCGACTTCTGATGAACAAAGGGAACGGGCCAACCGAGTTGATACACGGCTCGCCGGTGGCCGACGGCAAGTGGCATCGGGTGGTCGTCGATTTCAACCCGAGCGGAATCGGGATCACCGTAGACAGGCAAGAAAAAACGATGGTCCTGCCGTCGGGCGGGAATCGTTATCTAGACCTGGCGGACACCCTGTATATCGGCGGTACGGAGCTGAACAAACGGGCGAGGGCGTTAGGCAAAGGCCTGAGGTCCGGGGACGTGAGTTACAAGGGTTGTCTGCGAAATATGCTGCTGGACAACAAGGAGGTCGGCCTGCCGGACGTGAAGATCAGCCAGGGCATCGTCGTCGGCTGCGTTTGGGGATTTCCTTGCATCGAGGATGATCCCTGCGTTTCCGGTGCAGTTTGCTCTCAGCTGGGTGTCAGCTCGTTTAAGTGCAACTGCGATCAGCCGTTGTGTATCAAGCCGAACCACGCCGAGGATTACAAGGTAAACACTTCGTGGCTCAATCCCTTGTTACGCGACGCGTTGTTTTTTTTTCGTTGCCTACATTGTGCACACGCTGCGTGCACTACTTTCTTTAAAAGAGCTCGATGGATTTCGGTGGGCCGGATCTGTTTCCACGCGCTCCATTTGTCACAACAGCCTGTCAGCCTGCAAAGGGGGTAATTTTCAGTGGGGACTCTGTTTCGAATTCCGCAGGTTCACCCGAAAGCAAATTTACCCGTGAACTTGGAGATACTCTCGCTGAGTCCCCTATTGGTGTCTGAAGGGGAGCACGTGCCGGTGACGAGCGATAACATTGCCATGGTGTTAGACATCGCTAAATATGGGGTGGAAGAGGACGGGGTTATCTTCACCCTGGTTACGCAGCCCACATACGGAACCCTGGATCTGCACCTTTTAACGTCCAGGACCGAGCATTCGTTCACGCTTCAAGACATAAACCAAGATAAGGTAACGCACGGCAAACAGTTATCCACGAGCGGAAAAAATAGTTAAACGTTAAATGTCCATCGTGCAAGAAGTATCGTGACAACGGCTCGTCGATACGATCGTGCCGATAAACGAAAAGAAACGAAGAATGTCATGTGTTCTTCCAGTTCGTCATGGGGCCACGAGCTATAGATAGTTTCTAGCATAAGGACTAACTTTAGAACCGTGGGGGGCCGCGTCAGAACTCTCGGTCGTCTGATCCTCTTCTACTTGCACTCGATTTATCCAGTGACACCGGTCTATTTATAAACACCACCGCAGCTCATTAATGGTTTTTTGGGGATTTACATCGAAGCCGGATCGCTTAAGGATCACTCGCGTTGCACACCGATTCGTCACGGATTATGCGCCTTTTCTCGGCGTTTCGTCGAACGTTCGACCGTTGCTTCCGACGAGTACACTGCGAGGGAAGCGCGGCCAGAACGAAAAAAATAATACGTCGATTCGGTATGCTAATTGTCGATTTATAAGATCGTCCCCCCGGCGCTTTAATTAATTTTAACTGGCCGAGCAGCTGGCGGATTTAGTGCCGGGAGTGATTCACCGACGGAGAATATGAAGGGAATCTTTAAAGAAGTTTAATTTTATAAACGGCGAGTCACGCGGAAGACTCGAGTTTCAAGATATTAAAGGAGTTTATTGGTTCGTTAGGAATAACGTCGCATCGCCGTGAAGAAATTGGAAATTTCACCCCGCGAGGGCTTCGTGAATAAATCGTGGAACGGGGCGAAATAAATGTCTCGTTAGCTTCGAATCTTTGGACTCGTAACTTCCATCTACCATCGTTGAGAAAAAGAAAGGCGCCGTCCTCGTAAAGAAATACAAAACGCCCTCCGACGGTGTGGCGTTGCGTCGGCTGTTTCAGCGTCGCAACCCTTTTGCCGGGCATACATATTCATAAGTTCTAGAAACATTGTTTACCCCGTGCACCATTGTCTCATTATTGTGATCGTACTCCTTGGCAGATACTGTACATGCACGACGGCAGCGAAACCACAGAGGACAGTATGATTCTGGAAGTGACACTGGTGGCAGGAGCTGGTTACACGTTGCCGGGCTACCTCCAGGGGCGACTTAGGTTTCCGCTCCACGTCAACGTTACACCCGTTAATGATCCACCGTTGCTCGAAATATCGAACGCCAAAGTGCTACGTCTGGCTCAAGTAAGACACAGAAACACCATCGTCTCTCCCGTTGCGTTGAGAATTTTTTTTTTCCATCTCGGAACCCAGCGCATTCTTGGAACTTGAACGCGCGTTAACGTGATTAACACGAAACGCCCCATAATACTCGGCGCGACCCCGCTAATTCAATTAATAATGAATTGAAGGAATTGTGGCCTGCTCGCAACGGCGGTATCTTGGACGTGGCAGTCGAGTCGTAACGAAATCGATTAAAAGACGCTCTAGTCGTTGCCCCTAATTAACCACTTAGTTTAGACCCACAATCTTTTTAAATGAAATCATTCCTTTCGGCGTGAAAGTGATCGACGGCCACGGCGCTGAGACCGTCGCAGAAGCCGAACTAAGAATCTCATTACCATATCTCGGTCAACCGACCCGAACAAAACCGCATGTTTCACCCAAGCAACTCTAAATATCTAAACCCTACAGATTTTTTTTCTTCCCTCGACAATAACAGACACGTCCGCGATAGAAATAGACAAAAATCGCTTGATCGAAAGGGAGAAACAATATAGTGTATATACCGTGGCGTTTAATTGCTCGCAGGGCACGAGAAAAATTTTAACAAAAGAATTAATCTGGGCGATCGATGCCGACACGCCGTCAGACATGTTGGTTTACACGGTCTTACGTACCGACGCAGATGCTGGCTACGTGGAAAGAGTATCGCATCCATCCCGACCAATCGACACGTTCACCCAGGCCGAATTAATGCAAGGACTAATCGCATACGTGCACCGCGGAAACGGTAACATTTTCATCGATATTCCCTATGCAAGCGAACATTATCGCCGCTTGATTGCCATCTATTTCGCGATTGGTTCATCAACAAATCGACGACCCGGCCCAATTACTGTTTTCAGCGAAACCGAACGCGAAGCTCGACCTTCGGGTGAGCGACGGAGTCCAGAGCAGCCAGCCGGCAAGTTTAAGAGTAGCGGCCCACCCTTTGGAGATCAAACTGATGCACAACACAGGCCTGGTCGTGGTGCACCGGTCCTATTCATACCTGACGCAAGCTAATCTATCTTTCACCACCAACTCCGACGACAACACCATCGATATACGTTACGATATCGTGTCGCAGCCACATTTCGGTACGATTCAGAAGCTGAAGGATGTCTCGAACAGCTGGACGAACGTGGACCATTTCACCAGCAGGGACATCGAGCTGCACGCGATACGATATCTTCACAACGAGGGCAGCCCGAATCAAGACGAGTTCAAGTTCCACGCGAGCGTCAGAGAGGCGAAGGCCCAACACGCTTACGATTTCCGGATCACCTTTATCGATCTGGAGCTAAGAGAATCGAGGAGGATCCCCATTAACTTTACAAATATAGCAGAGGTGACAGTGAGCGGGCAAAACTTGAAATACCAAACGAATCCCCTGGTGACCACGTCGAATAAGATAACGTTCACCGTCACAACGGGACCAAGGTACGGTGATCTGTTCCTGTCGAGTCGGACGCTAGAAATCGGTGACACGTTTACCCAAGAGGACGTCGACTCCGGCAAATTGAAATACAGACTGTTCAAGAGGGCCTATTCGACGATACTGGACGAGTTCGCCTTCCAAGTAGGCGCGCCCCAGTGCATCGATTTGCACTCGATCTTCAAGTTCAGACACTATCTCAGCAAGAACATGAAACCTCTGGACAGCGTCGAAACGTTAAGGGTAGACGAGGGCTCGAGGGTTCCGGTAAGAATTCTACGGACGAATCCGAGGGATTACGGTGTTACGTCGTTGACGTACAACCTGACGATAGAGCCGCGTCACGGTTGGCTGACCGTCACGAACAATTCCAAGTCTCACTCCAGAAACAACACCTCGTATTTCACAACGGAGGAACTGTCTTCCCAGAGGGTCTATTACGTCCACGACGACTCTGAAACGAAGGAGGACTCGTTTCAGTTCGTCGCCATTGCCTCGGACGCCGTGGACTTCATGTACGTCGGCCTGTTTCGCGTCGAAGTGACCATGAAGAACGACAACGCACCCGAACGAATAGTTCACAAGGTGTTCCACGTGGTGTCGAAGGGCGAGAGGCTCCTCACTAATAAGGACATCGCCTACGTGGACAAGGACATAGACACGAAGCCCAGCGAGCTGATTTACACGAGGAGGGACACGCAGAGGAACGGCGTGTACAGGATATCGAATCCATCGTCGCAGGTACACGAATTTAGTCAGCAAGACATCAACGATGGTCAGATATTGTTCAAGCATCAGGGCGACGATCGAGGGAAATTTGAGTTTGGTGTCAGTGATGGACATTTTTACACGCCCGGTGTTCTTGAAATCGAGGCCAGCCCACCTTACGTGCGACTCAGGGAAAGTAACGGATCCGTCGTGCAATTCAATCGAACCGTTCCACTCCGACCGAAGGAACTGGACATCGAGACGAACGTGTACACAACTGACAAAGATATTAAGTACACGGTGCTGGAGAAACCGAAGCACGGTGTGCTGTTGAAACATGGTAGAGAGACGAACAGTTTTACCGAAGAGAATTTGCGTTACGGTATAGTACTGTACAAACACCTTGGCGGCACTTTGGCGAAGGATTACTTTAAGTTCAAAGTGATGACGAAGGGGGCAGAGACAGAGGGTGTTCTTCCAATTAAAATATATCCGGAGAGCTATTGGCAACCACTAGTAATACAAAATAATAAAACAGTGTTCGTTGAAGAGGCCACCAGCATCCTGCTGAGTAGAAAGAGCCTGGAGATCATGCATCCTAAGATACCAGAGACTGAAATCATTTATTTCCTAAAAGAGTGGCCGCAGAATGGATACTTAGAGCTGCAGGTTCACGACGAGCACAACGACGAGACTCGGGAGGATTACATCGGGAACGCCGTGAAATCCTTCAATCAAGGCCTGATAAACGAGGGACACGTTTTCTACGTGCAATCCGTGGTGAACCAAACGAACGACAGGTTCGTCGTGGACGTGACAAATGGAATCTCGTGGCTACGAGATCTGAGCGTTAATTTCGTAATCGTCCCGGAGAAGCTGTACGTCGAAGCGAAAGGTTTCTTGGTTGTCGAGGGGAGAAGTGTTAGCCTCGACGAGAAGAACTTCTCGATCCTTACACCGTATTATTCTGGCAAGGTGACGGACTATAGAATTGTCGAAAAACCGAAACACGGCGCCGTAATCGAGTCGACGAAGAATTCTCAGGTGAAGAAGTTCTCCCAGAAACACCTGGCCGCGGGAACAATTTTGTACAAGCACAACGGCGACGAATTCTCTAAGGATTCCTTCAAGATGGTCCTCGTAGCCGGGGACAAGACCAGCGAATCTTTCGAAGTCGCGGTGACGGTGCAACCGGTGAACGACGAGATACCTGTCCTCGTTAACAGGACCAAATTAAACGTTTGGCAAGGTGGCTCTGTCGCGTTAACGTCTGACAGTCTGGCAGCCGTGGACAACGATACCACGGCGAATGACATAACGTTCAATGTGACAGGAGTTAGGAACGGATTCATCTCGTTGAAATCTTCCCCGGAAATGGAAATTTATAATTTCACACAGGAGCAGATCGATCGATCGAAAATTATTTTTACGCATACAAGTAAGCGGTGCCTCTGTCTTTTTCAATCCTTTTTGGAAACCGTCTCGTTACTTGGCACGAAGTTTTCTTAGTTTGTAACAAGATTTTACATTCCAGATGGATCGGATGCGGAGTTCAATTTCGCGTTGCACGACGGAGTGCACACGACAGAATCGTACACGATACTGGTATCGACCAAGCCGGTACGATTGTCCATCGAGAGGAATGGGGCGTTGAACGTTTTCCCTTTAACTAGGAAAATCATATCGAGCAAATTGCTGTCGACGAGTTGCTTGGACGGCGAGCGTGAGATAAAGTACACGGTGCGAAATGGGCCGCACCTTGGGAAAATCATCATGGAAACGAACGAGGGTGCGTGGTTGAACGTGGAACGGTTCACGCAAAAAGATATCAACAGCAGTAAAGTGTTTTACGAGCACACCAAGCAGTTCATGGATCTAACTGCCAACGATTCATTTACGTTCGACGTGGAAGCACACTTCGCGGAATCCTTAACCAATCAGGCGAGTCTATGCTCCAGAAACTCGTGAAATAAATGACGGCCATTCCAACCCGCTTCTCAATTTCCTCCGTTTTCTGTCGCAGGTGTTTCAAATAGATATCTCCGTCTCCAGCGGCGGATTGGATAGATACATATCCGCGAAGAGCGTAAGAGTCGAAGAGGGTAGCTCAGCTCAAGTTATCATGAATATCAGCGGCATCGTCTCGTTTCTCCAAACTCACGCTGGTATCGAGAACCCCGTCGTGCTTTCTAGGCTAGTCAGTCAACCCAGCCATGGCCACGTGATGATACTACCGGACTTGAACGTCACTACCTTCTCCCAACCCCAAATCGAAGGCGGGAAGATCGCCTATTACCACGATCACTCGGACACCCTGGAAGATCGAATCAATTTCTCGCTTTACCTAACGCCTGGTCACATTCTTCTATGCAATACCAGCGTCCCAGTGATAATCGAGCCAGTGAACGACGAACCCTTCAAATTAATCACGAATGAACCGTCCATTACGGTGGTTCAAAATCAAAATCAAACGCTAACCAGGGAGAACTTATTAACGATCGACCCTGACACCCCGCCGGAAGAAATTATATACGATGTGATATCCGGGCCTACGTACGGTCGCCTGTTGCTGTTGCCGTTCAATGATAATATTTCGGAAGTTCGTCAGGTGAATAAGTTCGCCCAGCTCGATGTCGATTCGAACCGGCTGGTCTACGAGCACAACGGGCCCCTTCAGGCTGCCTCTTTCTACTTCAGGGTGTGGGACGGCCGTTTCAATCCATCGTACAAAGTCTTCAACGTGTACGTTTTACCTATCAGACTGAACGTAACCGTCCCAGGCCCGGTGAACCTACAGCAAGGGTCGAACGTGGCCCTAATTACCGAGAGCAACGTGAAACTGGACACGAACGCGAGGCAGGATCTAGTCATTTACGAGGTAACGACCGCCCCAAAGTACGGTGTGTTGTACGTGAGGGACGAAGCGGCGGTCAGTTTTAAGCAAACAGATTTACTATCGAAGAGCGTCGTGTTCATGCAAACGGACATGACCATGTCGAACGACAGCCTCGTATTAACCGCGCGACTGAGCGGATTCGAGCAGAAGCACATAAGGATCGATATAAACGTGGTGCCCCTGATGATTATGAATCCTATGATCGCACTCGCAGGGGAGAAGACTAGAATTACCCTGCAGCACATGGACGCAACACCCTTGGCCAAGCTGACGAGCAGCAACCCCGTGTACACGGTGCTTAGAAAGCCGAAGTACGGTAAAATAAAGCGAATCATTCGGAGCTCTTCGTCGTCCGGTGAAAAACGAGGTACTCGGGAGAAAGAGGTGACGAAGTTCACCCATCAGGAGGTGATGTCGGGTGTGATTTACATTGTTTGCAGAAAAATACCGACGATGGAGTACGAGGGGCTGATCGATAGTTTCTCGTTCACCTTGGAGGTCTCCATATTCCAGCCGGCGGTGGGCGAATTCGAGTTCCGCGTGAAACTCGACATGGACGAATACAACATCACCCTCGGAGGTCCAATGGACCCGGTTGGGCACGAGGGTGAAATGGCGATCGCGCCGAACATGAGCAACGATTATCTATTGATCCTGGGAATGCTCCTTGGCGTATTCTTGCTCGGTGTGGTTGTGATAATTACCATTAGATGTAGGCATAATAGATACAAGCACGCCGAAGAGGAGAAACCAGAACCGACCCCAGCAGTTGGCGTGATGCCACTGCCAAGACCGCCGGACCACTTAATGCCAGCGACACCTCATTTAAAGCGTTTCGCCAACGATCACAACAGCGTTGCTGCTAGCACACCGTTACCAGTGCTACCGACGATGACATCGACGCTGCCCCAATGCAAAGTGATACCTCTGAGTCCCCTGGAGAGCATTACAGGCTCCGAGGTAGACGTATCAGCGAAATATCCATACGGTGTCGCGGACGGCGACGAATGGAGCAGTTTCGACACGTCCGACATGCCTTGTCAATCAGCCACCGCACAGAGGACCAACAACCCCTTGTTAAGAAGAAATCAATATTGGGTCTAGCAAAAGGAGGGCCGTTCGCGGTTAACGCGCAACAGGCCGTAACACTTTCTCACACTTGCAAGACTGTTTTCTTTACGAAACTTCGAGACTAATTGTCGATTAACTATGGTCTTAATGTGCCTAAAAAACAAAAGAATAATAACTGTCTCTGCGATGAGGATATACCCACAACCTCGATTTTATATCAAAACTTTTGACGGAAGCTCTTCATTTCCCGAGCATCAGAGTTTCCATCAATCTTTTTTCATCCTTTTCTTTCTTTCTTTTCACATCACAGACTCCGGTCAAGAGAACGCTAATTATACATAATACTCGAACTACTAGAAGGGTGCATTTTTGCGTGGTCTGTACGTGATATGTTTCACGGTGTATCGCGCTAGTACTATAAAGTCTCGCAATTCCGCGAAACTCGTTAAATGTAAAGGATTACGAAACGGAGACTATCGTCGCTATTATGGATCGAATGTGCCTAAGATATTACCGAATCTTGTAAGAATATTTCCCACGAGGCCTGCACGATGTCGACTTCGCTGTCTTTCCTCTCGGTTGGATGTCGATTCGAAACGATCTTCAATGTAATCGAGATCGTTTTACGTAGCCCGCTGCAGCCAAATCCATGTCATACAGAATAAGTCCTTCTTCGGCGCTTCATGGACGATACTTCCACTTGATCGATAGGACCTCGACGTATTTAAAAGGAACGAATGTCTCACTGAAACGGCAAAATACCGAGGGTAAATGTCACGGAAACGTTGAGTCGAGAACGTCGGAAGTATATCGTTATACATAATTACGTGTAAAGTTTTGTAAAGAAAGAGGCTACAGATTGGACTGCGTATTTCAGATTTATATACATACCAGTAACATATAAAACAGTTTGTACGCGACTTTTCTAATAACGTGCGCGTTCGAAATATGCAGTACGACAGGAACATTCGAGTTTTCGCACCACATATCTTTTTACACGATTCCCGCGTATTTCTACTGACTCGCGTCGTACAGCGTCGATCTCTTGAATTCTTGTGGCGTCACACGAGGTCGCTTCCGTTCCTTTCCAGACAGACTATCTTACCATTCGAGTCAACTTTTCGCGGACTGAACAAAACAATTTTTTACCACACACATGCGTTGCCAAATATAGAAGGAAAACAATTGTTTTTCTACTTCTGAAGAAATAGCGGCATTACTTTCGGCGCACTAGTTGTAAGACGTATCCTGTTGACGTTACACACGGGTCAAATTTACTAGATCGGCGTCGATGGAAGAACTCCCCTCCCCGACCCACGAAATTCGCGAATATTCTATGACAGTGAAGGAATTTATCATACGTATATGAATTTACAAACAGCCACGTCGATTTTTGTTCGAACGCGTTCCAAAACTTTTGATCAATGTATCGGGAAACACACTACAACGATGGTTCGCTCATTGTCTTCAGTATTATGGAAAATGAATAAATCGCTCGATTGATCGATACGGTGAATTAATTCGCGCGCTAGTCGACTTTTCAATGGATATTTAACTTTACATTTTTTTAGGGCTGCGCAAACTCACAGTGACCTTAACCAGGTTTTCTTTAAAAACCCTAGGAACGTATAATTAAGGAAACGCTCTAACGTCGATGTTAATATAGTGATAATGATAATGATAATAAAAGCGGTAATTATTATTATTATTATAAATAAATATATAAATATGAATATAAATATAAATATAGATATAAATATAAATGTACTATGTACACTCCTACATAGAAAACACTGTTTCATGAATTCGCAGCATATGCATTAATGTAATAATTCCAATCGTGTGGCAAAAAAGAGAGATAAGAAGACGTTTTTAACAGAGATACGTGTGTTGATTAATGAATATGCTAGAAACAAACAGTTAGGCTTTTTTACATCCCCAAAAAATGAACCGACCCGAGTGCCAAACTTCTATATTGTGTAATATATAGTTATATAGGACTGTATTTTCCCTGCCGACTGAATGCATTACTCTTGTAATTCAAATAAACTGAATGTGCGATGTTATATAAAGAAGATGCATCATAAAGTCATGAATTTACCTGTCCATAATTAATTTATTCTTCCAGCAGTTTCACTCATCGACGATACGTTCATTTGCGAACAATGGCAAGAAACGGAATCGTGAGAGATAATGCCGCGTAACTTTCAAACGTTTTCCCCTTAGTTTTGGTAGTTTTACTGTAATAAAAAAAAAACAGGGGAGTATTTCGAATGAAAATAAAATAGCTTATAATGAACAAAGTTTTTAAAAAAGCAAGCATACCTAAATAAAAAAACGTTATCGATGACGATTCGAACATGCGGAGCTCCATCTATAAAATCGATTCTGCCTTGTATGAATTAGTAAGAACGCGGCATAGCAAAAGTTACTTTTCAACATGGCCTCGTACGTGCGGTAAGTTAATTATTTGCGGCCTTGTAACCTTCAAAAATCTAAGGCTAATAATTTGTTAATGTGAAAATACTAAGTTATAAAATGTCACGTATTTGATTAATGTTGCATATACATGGTTACAAACTCTATAATATTTCTAATGTTTATTTTCGTAATGCAATCATAATCACGCTGACGTGTCCATGATAATACCGTGTTTGATATAAATAATTTTTTTTCGAACAGTACGGCACATACCACTGTTCCGCTCTAATCATTTTATTTATGAAACAGTCACTATATACTTAAGATCGCTGAACTAGCAACATTAACATAATAAAAAAAAAACAGCGTAGAACAAATTATTATTACACATCGGGAACAATGTTCTTTTTTTACTCTTCACGGTTAACCCAAAGTAAAATGTAATTAAAATTAATGCAATAAATATATATATATATGTATGTAATAAGAGATTTTACAACGCGTGATTATTCGCATTACAGATTGGGTTTATTAATATTATTAGTCTGCTCCTTCCTCTTTGTGGATGCAGTTAATAGAGATACATTTAAGACATGCGAGCAAAGCAGCTTTTGCAGGTAAGTGTTCCATGTTATTTTTTTGCATATTCATTTTTTTAATTCGAAATTTAATTGAACGTACGGTCGACATTAATGTTGCACGAATATTCGATAGACGTTGCAGAAAAGTTGAACCTGGAAAAACACCGTATCAACTTGTACCAGACACATTAGTTCAAAATGAGTCCAGTGTAACGATAGATTTATCTAACAAGGATACCGGGGTTCTTTATACGGTACAGTTAACTGTATTAAAGGACAATACGTTTAGACTTCATGTGAATGAAAAGAATCCGTTACATCCAAGATACGAAACAGAATACGCGCTTCAAGATCAACCTCAAACATCCAAGTTAACATTGGTTGAAAAAACCGCAGATCATATAACTATAACAAATGAGGGAAACAAAGTTATATTATATGCTAATCCGTTCAGAATAGATTTATATTCTCAAGATGTATTGGTTATATCTGCAAATCCCAGAGGTCTTATGAGATTTGAACATCACCGTTTGAAACCAAAGTATGTCCAGTTATCAAATATTATACCGCTATATTTTACGCATTAGTAATTTAATAATCATTTCCGTGCACTTTTCGATAGGAAACCGGAACAAGAGGAAAATGCGGAGAATGTTGAAATACAGAATAATAACGGAATTCCCGGCGATGGTGCAGAAGATGATCCTGGTGCTTGGGAAGAAAATTTCAAGTCCCATCATGATTCAAAACCTTTCGGTCCAGAAGCAATTGCTTTAGACTTTACCTTCCCTGGAGCGGAACACGCCTATGGTATACCGGAACATGCCGACTCTTTTGCACTAAAATCTACAAAACAAGCACATCCCTACAGATTGTACAATCTAGATGTATTTGAATATGAGGTCAATGAAAGAATGGCAACCTATGGTACAGTGCCGGTTCTTTATGCTCACGGCAAAGAAAGAACGAGTGGTATATTTTGGCACAATACTGCAGAAACATGGGTCGATATAGTATCAAGTGCAGATAATAACATTGTCAAAAGCATTGTAAATTTGGTATCTGGCTCTACGAAAAAGTCACAAGTTGATGCCCATTTCATGTCGGAATCGGGTGTAATCGACGTGTTCTTTATGTTAGGTCCTAAACCTCTGGATGTATTTAAACAGTTCACCGTCCTAACGGGGACAGCACCTTTGCCGCAAATGTATACATTAGGATACCATCAATGCCGTTGGAATTATAACGATCAAGAAGATGTTATGCAAATAGCAGAGAACTTTGACGTACATGATTTACCATTGGATGCTATGTGGCTAGATATCGAATATACCGATAGTAAAAAGTACTTCACCTGGGACGAACGAAAATTCCCAAATCCAATCGAAATGATACACAATTTAACGACGAAGGGCAGGAAGTTAATTGTTATCATAGATCCGCATATTAAACGTGACGCCAGTTACTTTGTCCACAATGATGCCACAAAAATGGGTTACTATGTGAAAACAAGGGACGGAAAAGACTACGAGGGTTGGTGCTGGCCAGGAGCAGCGTCCTATTTAGATTTCTTTGATCCAGCAGTACGAGAATATTATATAAGTCAATACAGTTTAGATAAGTTCCATGGCACTACTAACGATGTATACATTTGGAACGACATGAACGAGCCAAGTGTATTCAATGGTCCTGAGGTAACTATGCCAAAAGACCTGATCCATTACGGCGGTTGGGAGCACAGGGATGTTCACAACATCAACGGACTTCTCCTCACCATGGCCACATATGAAGCTTTGTTTAAAAGATCCGGAGGCTCGTTGCGGCCATTTATTCTGACAAGATCATTCTTCGCTGGCTCGCAACGGTATGCTGCTGCATGGACAGGTGACAACATGGCCGATTGGGATCACCTTCGTATAAGTTATCCGATGTGCCTCAGTATGGCCGTTTCCGGAATCTCGTTCTGCGGAGCCGATATTGGTGGTTTTTTCAAGAATCCGGACTCCGAACTGTTCATCAGATGGTATCAAGCTGGAGCCTGGCTTCCTTTTTATCGCCAACATTCTCATATTGAGACTAAACGACGCGAACCATGGACCTTCAATAAGGAGACTAGTCAAATCGTTAGGGAAACATTGAGAATGAGATACTCGTATCTGCCATTGTGGTACACGCTCTTCAGGGAACATGAAATAAATGGCTCGCCGGTTATACGGCCATTATGGACTCACTATCCAAGCGAAACAGAAACATTCGCCATCGATGACGAAATACTAATTGGAGATTCTATACTTGTACATCCAGTATTTCAACCATCTGCCACTGATGTGAATATATATTTCCCTGGCGAAGGCAAAGTAGCTTGGTACGATATTGATACCATGCAACCATATTTCCAACCGGGCTTAGTTAGTATACCTGTAACTCTGCACAAGGTTCCTGCATTCCAAAGAGGCGGCTCCATCGTTCCACGGAAAATGAGAATACGTCGCAGTACAGTAGCAATGAAAAACGATCCTTACACTTTAGTAGTTATCACAGATGCGGCGGGCAAAGCTAACGGCACGCTGTACATCGATGACGAAACCAGCTTTGAATACCGTCATGGAAAATACTTGTATCTAAGACTCAATTTTGAAGGAGATAAATTAACTTCAACGTTCATAGATAAATTAGCGTCATATCAAACGGAAAGTTGGTTGGAAAGGGTAGATATTACGAATCCACCTAAGGACGTTACATCTGCTGTGTTAACATCTCGCAGTAAGTAACGACGATTAAGCTAAAAACTGTACTACTCATTCCTTTTAATTAAAACACGAAATTTGTTCTGTTCCAGGTTTGGGTAAAGTTAGTTTGGAGACTAAGTACAATCCAAATAACAATGTATTAACCGTGCGTAAGCCGGCTGTAAATATGGGAGAAGAATGGACTATTGAATTAATCCATTAGAATTGCAATCTAATCGACGTTGATTCAGTAATCATACAATAATACCAATTTTCTATTATTCATGTACTTTTTCAGCTATCTGTGATCGAAACATCATTGTACACTTTTAACAGAACAAATACATAATAGAATTAATGTAAATGAAATACCGAGCAATTTAGGGAATTAAAGATTATTTCCGTTCAGTTAAATAGTAGACAATACTCCAACCATTATTCGATCTTTAAGCCTTATAATTATGCATGTCAACTTTGATAAAGTATATGTATTAGAGATAGAAGCAGTAAACGTGTTTCTATAGACGAATATTTATATACTTAATACATCGAATCTATTGTTTATATATGTTATAATTCTCCTTGAGTTCCATCTGATGTATTATTTTTTTGAAATCAGAACAATTTTATCGAAGACAAATATTTGTAACTAAAGGAACTGTAAACAAGGAAATATAAAGAAACTTGATTTCATTAAAAAAATGTTTTATTATATTAAATACGTTCTGCGGGCGCTTGCTTATGAGCTAAATACAAAAACGCTATCGATGATAATGCGGATACTAAAAAGATAACATCGAACCACCTATGATAAAAATTAAATTGTAGTTCGCCTAGAACTTGAGTTATTATAATCCGATATTCAGCAGGCATATTCATTCGCATTAAAAGTACAGAGGACACAAAATACATGCCCTGTAAAAAAGAAAAATGATACCACCATGAATCATTACTTTAGATTAATTAAAGAAACAATGATATTCTTCCTAATATAAAGAGTTACCACTTACCATTATTTGTGCCAGTATGAGTACGATAATATTCGATGATTTGCTGCTTGATATAGCGTAAAAGAACTGAAAGAAAGTGAAGCAATATTGCATGTTTAATCAATCTTTCCCAGATTCGAATCACAGAGATCTGTCCTATATATCTACCTTTGTAAGTGTCAATAGCAAACCGCGAATTGATGTTAATACGATACAACCAATGAGGTAAAATGATATATGTTGCGACCAAAATGTAACATCGATATTAAATCCAATCCAGTGTACCGCAATTTCAATGCCCCTAGTCACAGGGTCCTTTTTACCCACGCGATCGAAAACTATGTTAATTGTTGACTGAAAAAGATAAGTTTAAGGTAGTAACGCTGTATGATTTTTTTTCTCTCCTTATTCCTTTTGCATCGATACTTACGATAAATATTTTCCATGTACAATACCCGGAAAAAAAGTATCCCAAAACATTGAAATATTTTCCCTGCCAAGTGGCAGCCCATTCTAAACGTTCTCGGGCATTTTGAATATCGTGCGCCTCAAGAAATAATTGTCTAGACAATTCTTCCAGTGCTGTAACTTCTGTTTGCAACTGTTTAATACCTACAAATATTTGCCATCATATATACACATCTATGTACGATTCTATTTCACATCTTAAACGTGTAATACACACTTTCTTGATTGCTTTTAGTGCCGCTTAATGGACCAAGCATTCCCCATAAACGGGAACGTGTTTCAGTTTGTCCTACGACCTCTCCCTTTTTAGCTAATGCTATTCTCTTCTTTTTGGCCACTATCATGTCCATTGTTTGTAACAATCGTCGTTCTATAGCCTGTACATCGGTGTACGTTACAGGTCTCATGAAATAAGCCATTGATGTATATGGATAATTAACAGCGCCAAATCCAGAGAGTAGTGCCATTACGGTAACACCAATAACACCTATGCGACTAACACCTTGTTCAATTGATAGTAGGCCTTTCTTTGGACTTAAGATTGGGAACGGATCACCCACTTTCCAAAACAAGTAAAGATAAAAAAGATAAACAATGACAGTTAAAGGCCTTATTAATTTCAATCTCACTGTAAGAAAAGAGAACCATTGATAAGATCACATATTAAATATTATACATCGATGATGCCGAAATATATACATACCGAATCTTATGTTACTAATGATGAAATATGCTATATAAAATGGAATCAGAACGATTACCATAAACAGAAGCATATAGAGACCAACATTCCAATGAAAATATCTAGAACTAAATATGATGCATATTATTAGCGTTCACATTCAGAAACAATATCATTTGCTTACCTAGAATCAAGTACTCCAACTATTTCAAAAATAATTAGCTCGAACATAGTACAAGACAAGGAGAATGTTGTGGAGAAAATGAGTTGCACTAATCTGTGATGGACTTCGTAATCCCGAAACAACTTTTTTACAAAAAAAACCCATCCTCCGAAGAAGAAAATGACCTGAAATGTGCAATACAAGTAAGTAGAAGATATTGCCAAGTTGTATTATTAAACCCGGTAGTACACAATGCGGCTATATGAAACTTTATAGATACATTTGTCAGTTTAAAAAATAAATTACACAATTTCGAACCACCAAATTTATTGCAGTATTATTAATATCAGTACAGACGATATAAATGCTATATACGCAGTACAATTAATTGCCTTAACGAATACAATAATATACCATATTGCAAAACCTCCAATATAAGAAAATAGCTAATATCTGATATACAGTTTTATAAGTCTCAAAGTAATCGGACAAGGAGATATTCTAAATGTAAAAACGGCATCCTTAATCGAATTAAACGATAAAATTAACAGTATAAATAATGCATTTACAACGCTCTAACAAAGAATTAATCATTTATAACCTAATTGTGTAATATCTGCGAATACCGGCAAGAACCTATTTATATTAGTGGAAATAAATTTCCACCTGGGTAATAAGTATCACGAATGTATCCTCCAGGAAACCCATGTTTTAGCAGCGTTATAAGCGCTTCGCATTGCGAAACGTTAGATTAGTTTTGTCACTGTCAGAATATGTGAGGAAAGACAATTCAGACGACAACGTAATGCGGCATTTGCCACGAGTTCTATTCTATGAATCTCATAAAGGTTTACCCCACTCTATGTCTCGTTTAATCTATTATGAATATTTATGTACGCTGAAATATGAATAACAAATTTACAATGTTGCTATTTATTTAAAACTATTATTTACTGAAGTAGTGTTGGGGACAGGAGTCATGCATAGCTTTCGCAGCTTTCTTACTTATTTTGATTACGAGACACTACTTTTTCGATGAGCTTAAAAATATGATTTATTTGAATTTTTGTTTGTAAAATCACATTAATACAGCTTGAAAATCATATAGCTACATTTTTGCTATTCTTCTTAGTATAATAAATTATCTAAGACTGCGGGTTGGCAATTAAGTTCACCTCCGCATTCACTTTTACTCCCTTGCAACCATTTTTACTCCACTGCAACCCCTTTAGTACACGACAATGCAGTTGCCCATAATTACTATTTAAATTGTTTTCTTTATTATTTCCTTCCCTTTCATTCGACACCTTATAGATTAAAAAATAAACACCAGAAGCTGAGATGTAAAAATTATAATTAACATCGTTTTCTACAATATATCGGTAATGATGTCAGTGATATGGAAATGGTACTTGGGCTCTATAACCCAACAGCGACATAAATGGTGTATGTGGCGCCATCTCGCTTTTGCGGCTTTTTTAGCAGTTTTCGCACCGCCAAAACCGAAATCCTGGATTACATCTTTAATTTAAACAATTGCGTTTTTCTCGGCTTCTAGTGCTTATTTTGTTTATAATTTATTTAAACAAAATCTATTGTCCCGCGTTCTACTGGAACGATTTTAATCAACGACGTCTTAAATGAAAGCTCTCGAGTCGAGGAACAATCTCTTCCTATTTTAAAATAGCTCCCGTCTATAGTTACCGTGTAATTTTCCAAAAAATATTTAAATTGTTTATAAAAAATGAATAACGCAAGTAGCATTTGTATATCGTTTATTGTCGTGTAGCAGCATCCTTTGCCCTAATTTTAAGCACTCGATAAAGCCGAGTAGCCGGGAAACCGGTTGTACTTTGTTTTTTGCGACCATGGTGATCACGAGAACTATTGCACATTAATACAACAGTACTCGTGACAAAAAAAACTGAACACATTGTCGAAATTCCATAAATATACCTTATTCATAAATTTTTAATACATAATTTTTGATCCGTATAATAGTAAAGTTATTAAATAATATAATTAAAAATCCAACACGTAACGTAGCCCAGGCGTAGTCACCTCTTTGTGGTGGACCTTGGTAATTGATAATTGTACCAAGCTAAGAAATACGCACTAATTACAAGCTACTGACAATGAGTAGAATGAACTGAACTAAAGACCCAATTGAATAGAGTAAGAAACACTTAATGATCTATAAGATTTGTCGCAGTATCATGTTTGCAGTATCAACATGATACTTTCTATTTTATTTCGTCGTTGAGCTTATCATACAGTTAAAAATTCACGTTTAATGTATTAAAAAATAGTACGTATGTATATCGTTGTGAGTTATTCAACAAGGTCAATTTCTCAGCTAGTACTCGCCGTTTGTTTTGTCGGTGTGTTGTCGTTCAATGGCACTATAGGCTAAACGAAGGCAAGATTAAATTAGTAAAGCATCCTACTCGATCATTTAACTGAAATTGAAATTACTATGCTTGGCACTTACTTCATTTTCGGCTTGTTCGATATCTTCAAGGGTTTCTCTGTACCTTTTAAGAATTCGTTCGTGAGGGGACGTTCTAATTAATTGTCGGGTATACTGAAAATCCTTTCTCGCAGGAGTTAAACCTATTTGATTTGAGAGAAGTACGTAGGTGTTAATTTCTTAACGAGTAGACATACCACATTCGATGGAAAAGGAACAGTACATACCTGTCGGTGTATCGCGATATAAATCTTCGGTGAAGAATTTGTCAACTCGATTAAGTATTGCTTGCATTTCTACAATAATTTTGCTGTTCATATTTTCTGCTTCCGTATTTTCGTTGTCGAGCTTTCGACTCATTTCCAGAGACGCATTTATAAATGCTATTTTGCAAGCATTTAAACATTGTGCATGTTCATTACTTGCATTGTAAACTCTCATATATACATCCTGCAAATAAGAATATTGAAAATGAAGTTATAGCTAACATAAATTTAAACAATACGACGGCGAAATTTACATTAATTGCTGATAAAATAAAACTCTTATCTCCTTCCATCTTCAGCTGCATAGTCCTCATATTACGTTCCACGCAATTTTGATAATTCTTTAATGTGTCGCAATTCTTGCACAAATCTTCTTCGAATTGTTTTATTAACATTTTGCCTTGTACGATAGCATTTTCTGCCACCAACCGTGACTGTGAACAAAAATTAATTACGAATTATATGTCAAAATAATAGAAAGTACCTCCGTTTAGAAATACAGTGTATTTTACCTTATTTGTTCCCTCAGCAACAACTTCCTTTATGATTTGTAAATCATTGTGAATCATTTCTTGTAAATCGTTTCCCTTTTCTATGCTTATTTTACAAGTATCAGTAACTCGATTATTTATAATCTTACACGTCTCATCAATATTGCTTAATGTATCGGATATTGAAGAATAGTTTTCATCCTCTTCTGCTTGCACTTCATTGAAACAGCGTTGCAGGTCTTCCATCATCTATGAATACAAATGTAGAATATCCGAACTGTAAGAGTTTTGGTTCATTGATACTTTAGATAAAGTTATTGTACCTTTGCAAAATTTGTTCGCTGCTCCTTAATGCCATTTTGATTATGTCGAATCTCTTTAATGCGTTCTCTTATATCGCATACATTATTATTTAAAGGATTGCGTTTCTCAAATGAATATTCGGAAACCGATGATACCAATTGTTTCGTACTATCTACCAAATTGTCAGCTTTATTAGAAACGTCGACATTAAGAGCTTGAACATTTTCAGCTATTTTATTTTCCACTACCGGCACAATTTTCTGAACAATGTTGCATAAAATATTGTTCAACATATTATATTCTTTCTCTGTCACGGATGTGGCATTTCTTATTTCATTTTCGAGCCATTCTTGATACCTTAAATGCTAGAACAAAAGCAAAAGTATTCCAATCACCACCATGAGTGTCAAACCAAATAGAATAATATTAATTTTATTTTCCCACGTACAGAATCATTGATATTCGTCGTCAATTCCTGGGTTATACTTTGCTGATTGTTAACAAGTTCCCCCGATATAAGTTGAATGGACTTGTCGATGTCTTCACTAAGTGATTCGGTTTGCACACCTTCAAAAATAAAATAATAAATGGTTGATTTCAAGGTTTACTCTCTCCTTGATATGTAATAGGTTACTCACCGACACGATCCTTTATAGACGTGCAAAATTGCATCAAACTTTTAGTATGCGTTGATATGTCATTTTCAATCTCCTTAATGCGTTCTTTAATATTGCTCTTAAATTGTTGCCCTAAACAATTATTTTGTTGTCCTATTTGCCTATAAATATAAACGAATGATGTTTAATTCGAAAATACAATTTATGACGCAAAATATTCAATCTTAAAAAGAAGGACTTACATTTTACGATAGACTTTATCATGAAGTTTATGTACATCAGCCGTAGCTGTATCAGCAACATCTAGAACTGTTTGTACTTGTGATAAGAGAATATTTTCAGTACATGCATGTTTCTCGACAAGATGCTTCTGCTCCTCCTTTTCTTGTTCCGATATCGCCAAATGAGAAGACGTTAACATTAAAGTATTTACAGTGGTTTTCAATTGGTTTTTTACGTTTAATATTTCATTCGCTTGTTCAGAGGTTTTCGACTTTAGCTCATTAAATATGTGCTGAAATTGAAAAATTGATTATTCATTACTAAAATGATAAGAACGAAATCGAATTCGACGAACTTTAAGGGATAACTACCTCTTTAGCGTTCATAGATTCCTCGAGAGCATTAATATGATTGACTTTTTCTTGTATCTCTTTATTTTGAAATTCGATTAACGATTGCATTTCATTGTAACTGTCTGGAGTTAAATATGTACCATTTCGTTCACGGGTTGCCAATAAATCTTTCCTTAATTTCTCAATTTCTTCTGTGTACTCTAGAAGCAATGCCTTTTTCGAAAACTTCTCGTTAACTTCTGGTCGATTCGTTATATTTTTCGCACGGTGTGCATAATCCAAAGTTGACAATGTCTCCTCAAGATTAATGCTGGCAGGAGATATGGTAGCAATTATTGAAGTTCTCGTGCGCCCGCCTAATGATTCTTGTAGCAGCCGCGTTAGTTTCGACTCTCTAAATGTTACAAATGAAAAATATATTTACAAATTTCGATATACTGCCGAAATAGGACAAAAGATTTACCATATAAATTACCTATAAGGCACGTGCGGCGATTTCTCGACAAGTGCTGTTATCACACGACCTAAAGTTAGTAGAGACTGATTAATATTGCCTGCTTCTCTTGCTCTTCGATCAACAGCTCCAGATCTTCCAATATTTTCGCTACCAGCTAAATCAACTAAATTCAATTTCCCAGTTTTTAACAATTCTTCGCCGTCTATTGTATTCTCCTTTATATGAACAGTAATAGAAAATATTGTGTGGGATCGACTAAAAAATGATTAACAATAATATAAAATATTATAAACCGAGATATTAAAGTTTATAATATACCGAACCTTGAATGTGCATTCATTAGCGTAGCTGCTGTCTGCCGTTTCTCCGAACCCTTTTGAAGAATTTTAAAAACTTCACTTTTATTATGTATCCCTATTTCTTCTAAACCGTGCACTATTACTGCACCCTTTTTAGTTGGATCCTCGTATATCCTTTTCAAAGTTCAACGCACATTAGTAATTGTCAAAAGCAACATCGTAAAAATGAGAAACACAAAATTACCTTATTTTAGCAGCTTCTTGGCTTGGAGATAATAAATCAAATACTTCTTCGTTATATAATTCTAAAAAGCTCACTCTTATCGAGTATTCCTGTACCCCTACCATTTTCAATTCATCGAACAAATGACTCAAAGTGCGCGGTATAATTCCAGCATTGCTTTCCTATTAATTGAAATGGCATAGTAGAAAGTATAATCGTATATTATGTTAGAAATAAGTAACTATTCTTCGGACGAAAGTATTCCACTAACCGTTTGCCAATGCATTGACACAAGTCGATCATCCCCTTCCATCGTAAATGTTTTACCGGTTCCAGTTTGTCCGTAGGCAAACACTGTACAATTGTATCCGGCCAAAACTTCTTCCAACAAAGGATTAACAACTGCATTGTATACTTCTACCTAAGAAGGATAAGTTCGTTAGCTGTCATTTGGCTGAAATAATATTTCGCTCGGGTACATACCTGTTTCGACTGTGGCCCGAATACTTTGTCAAAAGTGAATTTTTTTGTAAACTTATCGTGCGGCCTTTCACGAACAACTAACTCTTTACTGGATGGTATGTCAACTACTGTCACCGATTTGCCAATCTTCTCCGCACTGTTTGTCGGCCTTTCGTGTAATAAAACAACATCAATGTAATATTAGATCGCCAAATGAATGTGTAGTATTTGTCCAGTTATTTGATGCACAGTTACCTGACACGAACGAAGACTTGAATTTGTTGTTTCATGTCTTTCTTCAAGACCCGCGTGTCGTTCATTTTTGACGAATTCATGCCTTTAACACTTTCAATCGTTTTCAATTCTTTCCGGTCAAACATTCGTGCCGTTTTCCATATAACAATTCACCACTTTTCATATTGTGTACAAACGCTTTCTTATAATGCTGACCGTTGAAGGATTTAAATTTACACTTTAAATGAATCTCGCCAGAGGTCTCGTGCATCGTGTTTGTACATAAAGGCACACAATTTTTACGGGTCCATCGAAAATAAATACATACATGCACACAACATAATGCCATGTAATTTATATAGAAACCCTTTTATCGATAGAATTGTAGAAAAAATTAAGCCAACAATTTGATAAACTTTTCGAAAAAAAGCACGGTTGTACGATTTTTTGTTTAGGTTTACCCATTTCTCTCGTGAAAGGAATCATAGAAAGAATACCATCTTTGTGGTAAATTCAAATGAATCGATCTAAAAATCTTTCTATTAATTTATAATTTATATACATAACAACAACAATTTATTTGAAATTAAAGGATTATTTGACTTACTCTGTGGAAATAAAATGTTTGTCTGACATCAGCTTGAGAGAAGTATGAATTTCTGTACAAATATATTTTATTGTATATTTTGATCGAGTATACATATGTTGTAACATTACATTATTTGGATAAACAAATTAAACATGATTGCGGAAAAAATATGTTTCAGATCAGTATTAAGTACACTGCTTATTATGCCAATTATTCAAAACTTTTCTAAATTTTCCTAAGGTATTGAACACTTAAATATATTCTCCTTGTAATATTTTAATTCTTGTATACTTTCTTTAATATCAGACATAGCTCTGTGATTTAATACTTTCTTGGGTTTACATTTATAAGCATCTGGATTCCACCTCCTGCAACAAAAGTTAAATAATTTTGTAATCCTATAACAGCTTTCAAATATCATAGTGTACATTTATTAACAGTGAAAGCATGCACATACCTGGCAAGTTCTTTAATTGAACTAACATCAATAATTCTGTAGTGTATGTAATCATCAACTAATGGCATAAGTTTTTGTATTAATATACGATCCACATATATGGTGTTGCCGGCTAATGGGCAAGTTTTGTTTGGAATGTATTTCATTAAGAAGGCCAGCAACATTTGTTGTGCATCTTCTAATTTAATTTTGCTAGATCTACATTCTTCTATTAAACCTGACTAAAAAGATAAGAACATATATGTGTTAGAAAAAGTGTACATGTATAGATAAATGTTGCAATTAAATAGATCTACTTACTACAGCATGCTGATTCATACACCACTCACACATATTTTCCAATATTGCATCTGGCTGATTAATTACAACATTAAATTCTTCACTCTCGACATTCAACTGACTGTCGCTTATTAAACACGCGACTTCCAAAATTAGGTCTTTCTCCATATCAAGTCCAGTCATCTACGAAGAAACAACTCACATATGTATAGGTTATTTTCTACAGATGATTAAATACATACTTCCAAATCTATCCATACAATCCGGTCTTCTCTCTTTCCAGACATAATTCCACTTAACAGCCAGGAAATGAATTTATTCTAGAAATTATATTTCAATAGTATCTGCTTCAAATTGAAAAATGATAAACGTGTAAATGAAACATAACCTATTCAATGGATTTTCACGTTGCTAAATACAGTTGGGAATTATATAATTAACCGTATACTATATTTTTCGCATATAAATTACCCTGCACTACTGTTAAATATTTTTATTAAAGATTAAATGTGAACGGACGATATTAAATTGTACGCAAATATGTCTGCATGTGTGCAGCCACCTTAACCACAAAATTCTACACCTATTGCGACAGAAAGAATCTATTTCACGCATGAAGTAACTAAACCACGTTCCCCAGAATTAATTGTTAAGCGTATGTGACCAGATACTCGATATGCTTCGATAATATATTTCAATTTCAACGAAAAGCTAAATATTGTCTATGATTTTCATTCGCAAGCTGGTAGGAAACGGGAGGACGTCAGTCTACATTTTTATATTCTGCATAATTTTTATATTTATCTATACTAATGACAGTGATTTTCATGGAACATATATGAATAGGGAGCATGCAGTTGCTTCTTCGAAATAAAATTTGTTGGCCCTGAAAAGGGCCGTTTATTTTTATGTTAAGAGAACAATTTAAGCTCTCTCTCCACGAATTCTGCGGGCGAGTTGAATATCTTTTGGCATAATAGTAACTCTCTTGGCGTGGATGGCACAAAGATTCGTGTCTTCAAACAGGCCAACTAGATAAGCCTCGCTAGCCTCCTGGAGTGCCATAACTGCCGAACTTTGAAAGCGAAGATCAGTCTTGAAGTCTTGGGCGATCTCACGTACAAGCCGTTGGAAAGGCAATTTACGAATCAAAAGTTCGGTACTCTTCTGGTATCTTCTAATTTCACGAAGAGCAACAGTTCCAGGACGATAGCGATGAGGTTTCTTGACTCCACCAGTTGCAGGCGCACTTTTACGAGCAGCCTTTGTTGCCAATTGTTTCCGTGGAGCTTTTCCACCAGTCGATTTTCGGGCTGTTTGCTTGGTACGAGCCATTTTTCTTTATTACAAGAAACGATCGATATGAACTTCTACGTTAGTCAGTCAAATATGCGCCTCAATTCCCAAAGGACGCCGTTTATATGCTCTGACAGCGCGAATTTCGGGCTTCTGATTGGTTCGTTATCATAGTGGAGGGGTGGGAGCGCAGAAGCAATTCGCGATTATAGATCATAGAGGTGGGGGATAGAATACTGACGTACATATAAATACGAAAGTTAGCCGTTTTTATTCAATCTTGCTTTTACTGTATTACGGCGTAAATGTCGTTTTGGACACGACGGTTGGATAAGGAAAGGGATGGAAAGGATTGGGGAAGGAAGGTGCGAAGAGATATAGAAGAAGGAAAACCATAACGAGGGATGTAGCTTATCCATTTAAGCGCTAAGGCAGAACGTTGTATTGTTTTAGCGGCTAAATACCAAAGCTATAATCAATACCGCAAACGGTTCTTTTCAGGGCCAGTAAATCATTCGAACCTGAATTAACTTTCATCTTCAACAATGAAATTTCCCATGATATAGAACTGTATATAAACGGTTAGCTCCCGTATACCCCATAAATATGAAAACTTTTACAACGTGACAAGGCAATAAATTATGTATCAGATATTAACCTTCCCATAGGCAAATATATTTTTCAAACCGGATCGTTTATGTCTAACCATAAGCCTAATTTCATTATTGGCTTAACGTTTAAAAGAAATATGGAAAAATTGTAGGATATTTATCAAAGTTTAACCCATATTTAATAAACATCCTACAAATTAAATGTTTGAAACATTTTTCAATTAAAATACAAATTTCGAGGAAAGAAAAAGCATTTGTTCATTATCCGTCTTAAAACTATGAAAGCTAAGAATGAACATCGTGCGGTGCTCAATGCGGTTTAAGCCACTTATTGCCCATTGACCGTCTCCTTTTCCGACACTCGAAACATGAGTACATATTTTCACGCTTCGGTGAATTTATGGCCTTGTTACAATAATCACGGAGGCCCGTACACCGTCATTAGCATTTCCCTCTTCAAAAAGGACTTTCCTAAATAGGACGAATGAGATTTGATACCTGGTCGTCCCAGATGTCTGTTCCATACCGAACATGCACATTTAACGCTTCTCCGATTTTACGATAATCTATGGGTATATACCTGCGGATTAGTAATAGTGCGTACTTACACGACGTACCCTAAAATAAATACCCGCCGCCTAAAATAATGGAGAGTCAGGAACGAAAAACAAAATGTAACAACATTAATAAATTCTATTTATACGTATATACATATACGTGCATAAACTTTACGGTCTGTATCTCCGCTTACGAGAAAAGAAAGAGGCGACTGTTTCCAGTTGAACTTTTCATACATCTAAATGTTACACTTTATTACTGCACCGATTTGAAATAAATTAGCAATTACGGAGAAGGGAAATGAACTGTTGAACGAGTTCCAACGAAAGAAAAATTGTTGGCCCTGAAAAGGGCCGTTTGCGAGGCCTGGAACACAGGTTTTGTCCTTTGTAATTTATTTACTACTTGTATATTTTGTAACTGCTTTTGTACCTTCGCTGACCGCGTGCTTAGCAAGTTCTCCGGGCAATAAAAGCCTAACAGCTGTTTGAACTTCCCTGGACGTGATGGTGGACCGTTTGTTGTAATTTGCCAAACGCGACGCCTCGGCAGCGATCCTTTCAAATATGTCGTTCACGAAACTGTTCATGATGCTCATGGCTTTGCTCGAAACACCCGTGTCTGGATGAACTTGCTTCAACACCTTGTAAATATAAATCGCGTAACTCTCCTTCCTTCGTTTCCTCTTCTTCCCCTCGGATTTGCTTATACTTATATTCTTCTGAGCCCTCCCGGCTTTTTTCATCGCCTTTCCAACAGTTTTGGGCGGCATAGCTATGAAATATGTACACACGACAAAATATGAACACACAGAATATCTATGCTGGTCTGACAATAACTCAACGAGTTCACTGCTTTTATAGTGGAAATGATAACACCGCCCGCTCGAATCGCGTGCAAATACATTGTCGAATATGCGTACCTTTCATTCCCATTGGCCAGGACTCGAACGCTTATACGTTGATTCCCGTGTTTCCAACGATGTCAACAGCTGAAATGTTCAAAACAGTAAATACAGTATGGAACGGTGTGAAAAAACGAAGCGATGCTTATAACGTTACCGATGGTGCCACGACGAACGAAAAATTCCTTCTTCGACGAAGCGACCGCTTTTTGCCCGTAACATATTGTAATAACGTTTCCCTCGCAAAATGAACGAGTCCACGTCGAAGCAAGGGCTGAAGCAAAAGAATGGACGGAAACCCTGTTGATCGTTACCAGGAAAGGCGGCGATTTTCATCGATGCCCTACAGATAATCTACGATGTTGATCTACCGATACCCGAGGAACCTAATCCGCTAACCAAATGATCACGGTATTAATAATCAGGGATTAACTCGGAGGATTTTCCTAATCACCTTTGATTTTCCGTGAAACGGTCATTAAGGTTTAATCACCTTGCAAAGGATATCGAAAGAATATAGGGTATATAAAGGGAAACTATGGATGCAATTTTCACAGTCCACCATGGTTTCGACAATGGTCAAGACATTCGTTTGCATCGTCGTCGCTGTAGCATTGAGTACGAACGTACTCTGTGCTCCGGCTTTCAACGCGTTCAGGATCGTCAATAGTTGGACACCAAACTTGCAAACCAATAACACTTACAGTTACTATGCACCTGTTCAATACTATCCCGTAACGAGAGGTACGTAATCTAACATTTAAAAATATCGTTTCGTAAAACACCAGCATTTAATACATTTCTTGTTCGAACAAAAAACAGATCTGGATGAGCAGAGGATCTCTGGTGGACAATTCGCAGCGCCGTACCAGTTTCCATTTATGGCAGTGGTCCATCGCTTAATTGGCGGAGGAATGATCTCGCAATGCGGTGGTTCAATTATTTCATCGAGATGGGTGTTAACAGCAGGACATTGTGTTGCACCGCAACCACGCCAATTTCTCGTAGTGTTCGGTATTATCGATAAATCGAACATCGGTTACGATTTCAACAACGGCCCTGGCGTATCCATGTTAACGGATCAAGCAGTTCTCCATCCTCAATACCAAGTAACCGGAAATGACGTTGCTGTGTTGCGTATGCCAAGCGATATTCCATTCGGAGGTAAGGTTTTGCTTTAAAATGAAACAAAAAATATACACGGAGCACAGGGAGAAAAAAATGATTTGAATCATTGAGAATATCGCAATTAATTGTTCCGTTTTCTATTATTATTTTTAGCAACCATACAGCCGATTCGGCTTGCTGGATACAACGAAGCCAGAGAAACGTTCGCCGGTCTAACTAGCATGGTTATCGGATGGGGAAAAGATGGTCCAACTGGATTTGGAACGAAGAGGTTGAAGTACGCTACTTTGCCAATCACACCGAATGGACAATGCGCAGCATATTGGAGGGTAACCAATAATCACGTGTGCACCGCCAGTGGATACGGCCAGGACGCCTGCCAGGGTGACAGCGGTGGTCCTCTGATCGTTATGGGTAATGGAGGGCCCATTCAAGTTGGAATTGTCAGTTACGGGGACGGAGATTGTCCTAGCGGTAAACCCGGTGTATTCACGAGGGTGACTAGCTATATCAGTTGGATCGAAAGATCTACTGGTCTTCGCCTTTAAAGAAATCTTGTATCATAATTAGTTATTTTGTACAGAAGACGACACAGGCAAATTCTTGTAATATTTTATACAGAAATATATGTAAATAAAAGTAACTGAATTTTTCGCACATGTGACCATTACTTATTTTTGTTTATTTCTTAAAATATCCTGGCGGCTTTGTTATTACGCGTTTCTCTATTAAAGAAGAGAGATAAAATCGTCTGGCTGCTTACGGAACTGCCCGTTGTTCTGATGCAAAAATCGAACGATGCACCTGGCTGGATACAAGGCAAAGGAATACAACATTGCTGGCCTGCGAGTGGCCAGGTGGCGAGTGTTATAAAATACAATTTTTACCATGTTAGCGGATTGAATGAGGTTGCAACGTGATATACAATTTATTATTGAATACTCAATACAAAAGTACATTACGGTTATAACATATAAAATCACATTTATTATAAATGCAGTATTTATTGTGTAAAAATTATTGTGTAGAAATTATTAGGCCCTGAAAAGGACCGTATCCTTCTTCTGCTTCAATTTTGTCCATTTTGTTTGGAAATTTATATTTCAATGAATAACTTCGTTATGTTGAATATTCTGTAGAATTCCTTGAACAAGATCCACAAAAGATTTATTGTTAATTAATAATTTTGTGCTCATTTGATAATAGCGTATTTCTCGAATGACATTGTTTTCCGTTCGAGGTTTGGTTTTCTTTTTAGTTTTATTATATTGATTAATGCGAGTCATTCTTTGCCGAGAGAGCGAACAATGCACCTTGAAGCTATTCTTTAAAATGAAGCAGATGTTCGGTTGCCTTTTATATATAACCTCGGTTAGCTGCGTCGTAGCTTCTGATTGGCCGGAGGGTGCGAGTGGTGGGGATGCAGCGATCTAGGGATATAAAAGGGCGAAAATCTGAATACGGCGTCAAACGTACTTGGACTCTGTACTGTTCCTGAGTGTCTTGTTCAGTAAACTTCAAAATGACTGGCCGTGGAAAAGGAGGAAAGGGTTTGGGAAAGGGAGGAGCAAAGCGGCATAGAAAAGTACTTCGTGATAATATCCAAGGTATCACGAAACCAGCAATTCGTCGGTTGGCTCGTCGTGGCGGTGTCAAACGTATATCTGGTTTGATTTACGAAGAAACTCGAGGCGTACTAAAAGTCTTCTTAGAAAATGTCATTCGTGACGCAGTTACCTACACCGAACACGCCAAACGAAAAACCGTAACAGCTATGGATGTCGTATATGCATTGAAGAGGCAAGGACGCACTCTTTATGGTTTTGGAGGTTAAGATGGAGACTACCGCCTATGACAGACAATTACCGACGACCATGAAACCAAACGGCCCTTTTCAGGGCCACAAATTGTTTAAAACTGAGAAGAGATTCATTCAACTTCATCTTGATTCTGATGTGTTACAATTTCCTTAAATCTGATGGAATATCTTATTGAAAAAGTACATGTTTCTTAATAAGTTGCCTTGTATTGTCTACAATTTTGAGGGAATTATAATAAAGAACGAAATTACTAAATAAATTCAAGAATACTTTGCGACATAAATGCTGTACTGCGATTGTAATATAGAATAATAAAACTATATTGTGGTAATAGGATTGGCTTTCAAAAGTGTATCTCCTATATTTTTATTTTCTCAAGGAAAGTTCTCGACCCCTTCATAAATTAGAATTAGAGTATTGACTCGATGTATGTACATTGTAACGAAGGAACGGCTGGGGTGGCAATACACCGTTGCCATGTTCTTCCATGTCTCGTCCAGATTGAAAGACAATTCCACATACAGTAAATTCACAGTGTGCGCGATTAAAATACGTGTCTGCAGACTGTCCACTGTACATATTTCGTTTTCCATGAAAAGGCCAACCAAGAATAATTTCTGCAGACTTTTTCCCGGCCTCCAGGAATACAGACAGCATTCACGCCCGTAATATAGACAAGGCTTTAGTTATTTCCTGTGAGATGCAATGTTGCCGCGTCTGATCTCATACGAACAATAAATAATTTTATGAAATCTTTATTTTATTAGCACTACAAGAATATATACCGATAACGTCATGGTTTCTTTGTTATATTGAATACCTGTCTTATTTTAAAACCAGATTAATGGAGAAATGCCGGCAATCATTTTTACACATATTTGGCACCTTATCCTAACCTATCCCTAATAACTACATGATATCAAGCTTTCAATTACTTTAATAATTAATGTAGAACATAGAAGTTTAAATTATATGAAATAGGAGATTGTTCCTTCGATTTAAAAGATTTGGTGGCCCTGAAAAGGGCCGTTTGGTGTCATTCGAGAAATGGAGATTACGCTTTCTTTTCCGTCTTTTTTGGTAATAGTACAGCTTGAATATTTGGCAGAACGCCACCTTGTGCTATTGTTACGCCGGAAAGCAATTTGTTCAATTCTTCGTCATTGCGAATGGCCAATTGCAAATGTCGTGGTATGATCCTTGTCTTCTTGTTATCACGAGCAGCATTACCAGCCAACTCTAAAACTTCAGCAGCTAAATACTCCATTACGGCTGCCAAATAAACCGGAGCACCGGCACCAACACGCTCAGCATAATTTCCTTTTCGTAATAGGCGATGGATACGGCCAACAGGAAATTGTAATCCAGCTCTGTTCGAACGAGACTTCGCCTTTCCTTTAACTTTACCACCTTTTCCACGTCCAGACATATTGAAGAAATAACTAAATGCGTATGAGCCAACGATAACGTTCTCTGACGAAGTTTCGCTCGATATTAATTTTTCCATCACCCTGCTGGTCTATTTATACAAATCTAGATGTCACTGTGAATGCACGAATCAGATCACAGTACTGCATACCTCGTTGGCAGAGTACTCTGATTGGTTCGTTCCTGGTACTCAGTTGCCTAATGAAAGCATGTTTGAACAATTGCTATTCATTCGCAGCAACGTGGCGTTCGTGTACGAATTTGCGCTAAGAAAAGCGAAGAATGCCGCCAAAAGCCAGTGGAAAAGCGGTGAAGAAAGCGGGCAAGGCTCAGAAGAATATTACTAAAACTGACAAGAAAAAGAAGCGTAAAAGGAAGGAAAGCTATGCGATTTATATCTACAAAGTCCTGAAGCAAGTGCATCCGGATACTGGTATATCTAGTAAAGCCATGAGTATCATGAACAGTTTCGTGAACGATGTATTCGAGCGCATTGCGGCCGAAGCATCTCGCCTTGCTCATTACAACAAACGTTCAACAATTACATCTCGGGAAATCCAAACTGCCGTACGTTTGCTGCTTCCTGGTGAATTGGCCAAACACGCTGTCAGTGAAGGAACTAAAGCTGTTACCAAGTACACCAGCTCAAAGTGAACACATGATTGCACTGATCGGCCCTTTTCAGGGCCCACAAAAGTTTCATGCATAACAGTCTCTGGTTCTTGACATTTACCAATATTCATATTCCTAATTATATTCCTATCCTATACTTGTATTGTAAATATTAAATGGGCATAGGTGCACACATTAAGATGTGTTGGATTTAAAAGCAAAAGTGGATTAAATATAGTTTTGTATAAAATTAAATTCGTATGTATTTTGAAACCCTTTGAAGACTTAAAATATGATTACATAGGATTGCTGTGTAAAATTAGTTCTAAGCATATATGTAGTTAGATTCTAAATTTGACTTTAAATTACTGAAAGCAAATAGCCACTTATGTATTCTATGATATTCTAAACATAATATGGTTTAAGGTTACACGCTTAGGAATATGTTTATCGTCGCACTTTAATGTTGAGTTTATATTTTCTAAGTGCTATGTACAAAATCTATAATACTTTACTCCCAGATACAAAGACTAATTGATTAAAGTATCATTGAGAAATATTTATTGTATGTATTTCCAGGATAAATATTGAGATTCGAGAATGATGCGATTATGTCCTACTTTATACTGTATGTACCTTGGGAAAGTATCTCGAGTCATTAAAGTTTATATAGGTTATGTTTTCGTTCTCAATTGTAATGAATTAAACATTACAAAGTAATAAAATGGGAATATATGGTATATGTCTATGATGGACCTAGGTTAACTGTCATGTAAATGAAGTACATTGTAAAAAGATAGTTGTCTGATAGTTGGTCTTTGTTAAATGTGAATTTGTGGCCCTGAAAAGGGCCATTTGTGGGGAATTGGGGTCCAAATATTGTCCTGGTAATTACTTTTTTGCTGCTGCTTTAACCGATTTAGCTGCTGTTTTAACAGTTTTTGTTGCTGCTGCCTTTTTCGGCTTCGGCGTTTTTGTTTTTGCTGCCGGTGCCTTAGCAGTCTTTTTGCTCTTTGATATTGCTTTAGATTCGGCTGCTGGCTTAGGTTTTTCAGCTTTCACAGGCTTCTTCTCAGTGGATTTGGCAACATGCTTTTTCACAGCTGCAGTCTTCTTAGCACTACTTTCGGTAGCAGCTTTCTTGGGTGGAGGGGTCTTCTTCGATGGTGCAGGTTTTCGAACAGGTGAAGTTTTCTTCTCGACTTTCTTCGGTTTAGATACTTTAACAGCTCTATGGATCTTCTTTGATTCAGATGTCTTCGTCGTAGATAGCTTGAAGGATCCAGAAGCACCTTTACCCTTCGTCTGAACAACAGCGCCGGTGGTCACGGCGGTTTTCAAATATCTTCTGATGAATGGTGCCAATTTTTCACCATCAACTTTGTACGTTGACGCAATGTATTTTTTAATTGCTTGGAGGGACGATCCCTTACGATCCTTCAGTTCCTTGATGGCAGTGTTAACCATTTCAGAAGTTGGTGGATGCGTGGATTTTGTCCGTTGAGTTTTCGTTGACTTTACTTTCGACACCTTCTTCGCCGGACTATTGCTACTTTCTGTACTTTCTGCAGAACTGTTTCCAACGGTAGCTTTATCCTCCATCTTTTGGTTGTGCCAGGACATCTCTTCCGTACAAAATCAAATGACAGCTTGTCGGCAAATAATGTTAGAACGCCAGTGGGTGGTCTTATTCCGTGCTTGTGCGGACCTTGTAGAAAGGCCCACTGAATATGTTGAACGTTGAATTTCTCTAAAACCGTGGAAGCGGTAAACGATCGGTTAAATTCAAGCACGATTTCTCCAAATGCTTTGTAGATGTAGGAATCAAAAATATATGAACAAATAGCCAAGTGTATCTACTTGTGCTCAGCGGCGTTTGTTTTCCGTAGAATGTCATTGGCTTTCGTGTACGGCCTGATTTTTCAACTAGTGTCTCTTTGCGCTGGCAGGGTAGCGTGCGGAAAAACAGCAAATTTCCATAGATTGTTGTAATATTCACTTGTAATGTTTATTATAAATGATTCTAGTAGACCCTGCGCTGTTAACCCTCATGTATTTTACGCGGAAATTTAATGATTGCCTTAAAAATTACAAGTTTAAAATAGGCACCGCCGGAATGTGTACTTCTCTAGAGAGTGAACGGTAAAGCCACTCGAGATATTTTAGAAGTTAATGATTTATCATATAGAATTGATGCAATTTTAGGTGAAGCGTGTAAAGATTATACGATATACACAAAAAATAACTTGCATGCATAAAGTGATAAAAGAAATTCATTGTTCTACTTGGTAAATAGGTACACGTACATATGTATATTCCATTTACAGGATAGGACCGCATTTAATACATTATTCTTATTAATATAATAATCTTCTTGAATGGTCGAAGCATAACTTTCGAAATCACTGGGCCTTTCTACTCGTTTCAATTTTTTGCCAAAAATATTAAATCAAATGAAAATGAGGTTTGTTTATTATTACGTGAGTAAGATATCATTTATATGGTATATCTTCACGTTAAGGTTATGTCAATTGAAAATCCATTAAGTTCTGATTTGAACAATGCTCTAATAATACAAATCTATAATAATTTGTGCGACAGTCTTAATGAATTGCGAGCATATAAGCTCGCGTTTCACGTATAAGTCGCGAAAAAGTTACCTAACGAAAAGAAAAATGGAAATGATATATTGTCTTCCTATCTCCTTGTACCTTCTAATTTTTAGATCATTTTAAATGAACAGAGATTAATCGAGTGCATCAGTTGAAGATGTAAGCATTCCCCTATTCGAAAGCGGGAAAGCTTACGAGAACGGAGCAGCAATAGTAGTGACAAAACGTTTTGAAGCGACCGGTTCCTTTGGGTGGGGAAAATCAATAGGAAAACGCAAGTTTATATTAGCAGTTTGGGTCATTAATATTAATCGAATGTATTTAGTGGCGATATTTTTAAATACTACGACGCATGTACGACCGTGTGTTTGATTGAGAAAACTTAACAATGACGCTTTCGAGATGCGATGCTTCTTGACGCAGACGGAAAATTTGAGTGTACATGGTGTGTTACACGGTTATCTTTAACAGCTGTGCTCTATTAGAGGGAAATGTTAAGGAACTGTATGATTGATAGTTCTTGACATACAATTTCGAGAACGCAATATTAAGTTTCACTTAATAATGTTGACACTTCGAAAAATTTTGTTGATTTGCCTCACATTATCAATCGTAGCAGAAATTAACTATGTTAAAAGCACACATATTTCGGGTACTTTTAATACGAGAGAATTCTTTCGTTTTCTCATCAAATTTGGGTTCCAAAAGACTGATCGTCATCGGCAAAAAGATTCAAGCGGATATATTTTCGGCAATGTAACGTCGAGGAAGAATTTTTCTGCGCCAATTACATTGGCAGTCTTGAATCGTGGTCATTTCTTAGAGTATTATGGTAATCGTACATTAAGGGACAAGAATGCTGCTTGCACTCTTATGTTTAATACATTAAATCAAAGTTCATACGATGTACATTGCAACGAGGAAGGCCAAGATTTTTTGAGGTACGTTGCATCTTTGAATTACCATTGTTTAAAGGGAATGCGAAGATACAAATTAGTTGATTTCTTTGTTTATAAAGGAGAGTACCGTGTCCAAAGGGCAAATTATGTCCAGACGAAGATTCCATATGGAACATTGTAAAGGGACATCAATTCACGTATGTCATACAAGACTTTTGGCAGCCACGTTTTTGGTACATGAGCTTGGTGGCGTGTTACAGAAATACGACCACTTGCCAGTGGGAGTATTACGATAAACACGACGAATTAGAATATAACATTTGGCTAGTAAATGGTAATCCAAATACTAGCGGCCTAAATAGTTTAGCGTATCAGTTTTCATACGACAGACAAAATACGATAGAACTGTACTTGCTGTTTTTTATGTGCTACATTTTACTCGTGCCACTACAGTTATACGCAGTACGATTGCAGAAACATCCTGTAACACGATTATTCACAGCTAGTTTACTGTTAGAGTTCATAGCACTGTGTTTAATTCTGATACATGTATTGAAGTTTGCCCTCGACGGTGTGGGCTACGAACAATTAGAAGTCGCTGGAGATATTTTTGATATTTTATCAAGAGTAAGTTTCCATACACAATTTTATATTTATATTGACACCATTTATTTTAAATCCATTTTAACAAGCTTTTCTATTTGGGCAGACATCGTTCATGTTACTCCTTCTGCTGCTTGCCAAAGGATGGGCTGTAACAAGAATGGAATTGACATGGAAACCATTGGTTTTTGCTATATGGCTGTGTTACGGAATAGTCCATATTCTTTTGTACGTGTGGAATATGGTATGTTTTTCTTGATATTTAATTACAGTGGAGTATCCTACAATGATCTAATTTGTTCTGTAAAATATAATCTCAATTGAATTTTGATATCCTGAATTGAATCTTTTTAGACCGAGGTTGATATCATTGAGGATATCGACGAATATCAAACATGGCCAGGATGGTTTATACTTTTGTTCCGTAGCGCAATAATGATCTGGTTTTTATGCGAACTTCGAAACACCATGACATACGAACATAATACTCAGAAATTAAATTTCTTACTACACTTTGGCGCATCTTCGTTGGTGTGGTTTATTTATTTACCTATCATAGCACTTATAGCACTTCAAGTGAGTGCATTGTGGAGGTTTAAACTTTTACTCGGTTAGTACATTACTATGATATTTTTAAATATAATTTCCCATTGTTACACGTATGAATTATTTACAGGTATTACCTATTCCGCCGATTGTTTTGCGTATTGTGTTATGACCCACTTACTGTGGCCAACGAGAAGTGAACAATACTTTTTGCTCGCCCAAGGAGCGGATAACGGAGACGAACTTGATGAATTCAATGAAGCACCGCACGTATTAAATAATTATGTAGAACCACCGGAACTTACTAAAATAATTACTTAATGTCAGAACTCGGAAGGCAAAGGGGGTACATATGATAGAAGTCAAACTTATAGTTTCACGCTCACTGTTTGCCAAATAACTAAATTCGATAGGGTTGATAATACTCTGCTACATGCTACTTGAGACTGATATATTCTGCACATTGTGTAATTAGAGATATACTAATAATCAAATTTACATATGTGATAGGAAGTCAATGATTGGCACAAAAAAAAAACATAAAACGGGTGAGTATGATATGAGTATCTTTAAGTAATTCTTTCATTTTCACTTAGGATAATCGTAAATATATGATTGCGTCGTAGTATTTTGTAGATATAAAGAGATATTGTTTTGTTATCTAATGTATAACTTTTATGCCAATGTACATAATGATAATTAGCTGTGTGGTGTCTAACATTTGAGGGATTACTGTATTGTGTATAGTGATACTGGTATATACATAGTCTTTATTCGTATTTTCTACTATCTATTTGTAGCAAGGTTTGGAAACAGTTGTAATATCTATTTCGGTTTTCAAAACAGTTACGAAGAACCAATATTCTGAATAACTATTAAAAAGGACCATAATCCCTCACTATAGGTCATAATTCCAGTTCCTACATTCTTGTTTCAAATATTATTGAGAATTTTGAGTTCAATTCGTGTCTAAGTGTTTCTGAGTTTCAGCGCATCACGAGTACTGCAGCCAGCTCCTGTCAAAAAGTTGGAATCCAGAAACACTAGAACAGAGTTTCAACCCCAAAAACCTCATTTAATATATCGAACAGTTCAACCTACTATAGCTGTAAAAACTCTTACTTTACATATCAGTCACAAAGCAATTATTATATCGCTTTTTAATATAGGAAATTTCGATTCTTCACAGCAGTTATTTAGAATTTCCGATCCTTATGATTGTTTCATTTAGAGCTTTCATACAACTGTACGAAAAAGTTATCTTTAGAACACTTTTTATCCCGAATTTACAGTCCTATGAAACACAATACACCTGCCATATGATATAACACTTCAGCTTTGATTTACTCATGTCATACTCTTGGTTCATACGAACTCAACGTTGACAAATAACTTACTCGTTAATCACTGCTATCCATTAATTACATGTAAAAAAGGAAATGAACAAGATAATCATACAACTGTATCTACAAAAGTTTTTAATCTTGTACTATTGTATGCATTTTTCATGATACCTGTGGTTTTTGCATTTTGTACTTATGTACATTTGGCTTGGATGAAAACTATTTTAATGCATATTTCGAAAAGTATGAAATCTGATGATAAATAAGTACAACTTTCTTCGTATTAATTTTAATGGAATATGTTTGTATAGGAAATTGTACAATTATAATGTGTATAAGTGAAATTGTTTATCAATATACTATACACAAAATTCTAAAGAAAGACGATTTTATGCATTTGTAATTTTGTCAACATTACAGTAGATGCTGTATTGAACGTTGAATGACTATGGGAATTATTATAAATATATCTTTTATATGTATTTTAATAACAGGTGTTCTCACCTTAAGATTTCTTTGATCTGCAATTGAAATAAATATTCAAATAAAAGTAACATAAAAATACTGATATTCGAAACATATGGTAGTAGTATTTTATGCAAATTTTTTGTTTTCTAATATTCATTCATGCACTCATTAACAGATTCCTATAACTTTTTTGCTCAATCTTGTAAAAAAAAATTAAGTATTAGAATAATAAAGTGTTTACCTAGTATATTCATAAGTTGTGTACATGTGTATTGCAAGTTTAGTATATTTCTAACAGGACGTGTACAAATTTTTATGATGTTTTTAAGGTAATACCCGAAAGTTTAACAATTTGTGTATGCGAGTCGGATTTTAAAACATCTATAACTAGTATGGGTATTCAAAGTAAAGAGAATAACGTGCAAATTGTGCTGGCATAAGCTTGCATGCTGTAATTCTATGTTATTATATTATGAAGAAGAAAGTGATAATTAAGAGTGTTGTAATCCAAAACATGTTGAATGTATGTTTTTTACTAGAAGGTACATTAAACAAATAGATTTTGTTTATATCTTATTGTATAGAGCTAAGTAGAGGAAAGCAAAGCTTTAACTAATCAATAAAGAATTAATTAAAATATTATGAAAGTTCTGATCCAATTAAAAATTTATTAAGATACAATCTATAAACTACTCCTATGTACATCTCAGTAACGATAATACATATCAAAACCTATAATAGTTTTAATTTTGAAGTAAGATCATCGATCAATTTCTTCGGTCCAGGCCCAATGCCAAGTGTAGATGTTGTACCATGTTCCAATTGAGTTCTTCCAGCATCTTTGATTATTGAAATAATCAAACCAACTTTACGAGCACTACGGGCTAACGACATTAGTTCTTCCTCATTTGATATTCTTAATACAATTTTTGGTTGACCTTGCAATAACCAAGAGTGAAATACATGTTGATACTTTGAGTTAGATGATAATTGTCTGCAGCACTCTACTGCAGCGTGCGCACATTGAGCAGCAGTCTTTCCACGTCCCATAGATATATCAGATCTCACAATCAGTACCATTTTATAAGGTTCATTTTTTCCGTACTTAATTGGATGAATAAATATGCTTTTTATTAAATTTAATATTGTCATATTTATTTATTTATTTATTTATCTATTTATTTATTTATGTACAATTCCTCTCTCTTTCTTTGATACTCGTCCATGCACGATCTGAATTTTCTTACTTGTTCCTGACACTTTCGCCAGTCTTGAGTCTCTACTATACACTCCTGAAATCGTTAAAGAAAATAATTAATTTTGTCCAGTATACGTTATTAAATATATAAGGTTCATACTTGAACTTGATAATGCAGTTCCATACATCCAGTTCTCTTTAGCATCTCCTCGACAGGATCCTCGATGTCTTGCTGTTGTGTAGGTGATTTAGGGATCATCTTGTATTTAACTTGATCATGTAAAATACTAAATAAAGCTTAATATTTAATAAATATACTGTTAAATTGGAGGTTAACCGTTACATGCCTTTATTATGTTGGTATAGATGAAATATATAACATGAATATGACCACGGTATGACTGTTATTCGGGATCGAAGACATTCAATGTCTATCTTCAAGTCATTGGAAAACTATGTACATAAACTTAATTACTATGAATTAAAAAATTGCCCTACTTTTTTATGGCTTTGCACCACAAAAATATGTGTGTTCTTTAATACAAGCGTTCTGTATGATAAAATAACGTTAATGTAATAGGATACATGAATTATGTGACCTAAGTGAAGTTCAATTGTTTTCGGTATTATAGTTGAAATTGTTATTAAATGTTAATATTTATACAAAATTCATATTTCTACACTTAGTATTACTGATGTTAAGCGGTACATTAATCAATCTAATACAAAACTGTAACATTTTTAAGAATAAAACGAACAAGATAGTCGGTTACGAAGTACTATGTAAGGCGCTAGCTTCGACATATGGCTGCTGGGTATGCGCGTTCTCCAGCAGACGACAGTAAGGCATAGTCCCGTAAAGTGAAAAATATGAAGGATATCATGTGTGCTTACGCGTTCCGCCAATATTCTGTTCTTTGATATTTGTTCCTTACTGCCTGCTCGTCAGACAAGTATAAGCTTTAAAAAAGTGCTCATGATCGTGTATTGGAATATTACTCAAGACTGCGTACACACTGCGGCGTGGATTGTACCTGCCAGCCGTCAGTTGTAGCATTTTCGTAAGTATTTAACGTGTTTTTCACATTGTGCTGACTTAAACGACTCTTCTTTTCTCAAAAATATGTTAACTAGTCGGGAGAAACTGGTCGCCAGAGATATTTCATTTATAATTCGTGTTTTTTTGGTCGTCCTTGCAATTCCTAAGGTAATGAGGCATTCCCATAATTCCATCGCACGTGGATCATGTATCTTGAATACGAATGTTCATACGTATTGTACGAGTGTGCCATTTTATTAGATTAATTTATATGTGCGTAAGGTTTTGACTTTCTCGGTTTGGTAATGGTATGGTATACATATTATTAAATGAAATATCTATACATATAACAACTGAATTTACTGCACACTATCTTCTTCGGTTAAATTAGAAAGGAATGTAAGGTTTGGTGTTTTCTGCCAATCAAGATTTCGTCAGTTATAGTTCGCATTTGTGTTTCATATATTGTTACGTATAAACATAATTATTAGGGTGTGTCCTCGGGGAATTCAATTACGTCACAAGTGAAATTAGTATAGTAGATTTCATTGATAAAATCTGAACAAGTTTCGGTTGAGACTATGATGTTCTTCAATTTTTTAGCGCCAAGTAGCATAGCGACATCTGTCGAAGAGTAGAAATCTCGATTAGCTTCCATGTGGCCGCCAGGTGGCTACGGCCGTTCGAAATGTTTCTCGCTAATGCTTACTCATATACGAGATTCGTATATAAGAGAGGAACGAAATAAGTTATTTCGGATAGTCTGATGCTTCCCGGGTAAAGTCCGCCGCAGTAATGCCGCCGCTCAATCTTTACAGATCACGCCATGTGTTGTCCGATACTGCACGTTATTGATAACGATGTGTCATCATCGAAAAATAATTGTGTTTACTTTGTAAAACATTTCACCGTGGAAGTACTTTGTGACTATCTTTTTGCTTGCAATTTTTATCAATAATATGATCTTCAAACTTTCTCTCACCATTATATATTATATTGGATTCTTTATCATAGTATTTATAATAGGACCAAACACGTTGGCCTAATTTTCTATCAACATTTATTGATTGTACTTTTTTTTTACAACTTACGATACGACACCCTTATATTTTCAAATATACCGACGTAGTTGCCATCGTATTCTATTATATCCCGATAAGTTAATTATCGCTGAACCAAGCGTTTAATTATACCGCAAGTATGAAACTCTTAGCGCCTGTATGTACATTTGACAAAAATAGCCTCCTAATTGCCTAATCCTCGTATCAATAGGCTCGTTTCATCAAGCCCAGCAATACATATTTTTCTTTGGACTGCAATGTCAATTATCGATATAACAAGTATGTACATAGGTGTAACCACATTTCTGTGTCGATAGAGGACCTTGAAAGGCGCGACGACTTTTCCCTGTTTCGCGATAACTAATGCTAATGCGATCCGTCATTGGGGTGCGGTGTCGCGTGTATTACGATGAAACGCGCGGGATTGAACGGTGCAAGGTTAATTTTAGAGCGTTGTCGCCGCTGGCCATGACCACGGTAGACGGACGACACACGACTCGTCCAAAACGAGAGCAAACGTGAAACGATACGTAATCGGTTTAGGTGGGACGAAGCAAGAGGTAAGGAAAGCGGAAGGCGAACGTGCAAAAGCACGTAGCGTTCCTCACGCATTCCCTCGGCCGAAGTGTGACCGGTACACCTCGAAGGTGCGCTTACAAGCCGACATCGTCTCTGTTCAAGTGCCCTTTGCTCTGGTGATTTTTGTTTTTTTCAGCCGGAAGATCGGTGGGGTCGCAGTAGTACCGCTACAATCGTGGACGTAGAAGGTCGTCAGCGTGCTTGTCGATTTGGAAGGGAATCCACGTGCGGTACCACTACAACTGGAACATTGCTCGGAGATCATGGAACAGAAAGAAGTCGACGGAGACGTGGAGAACAAGACAGTCGAGGAGGACGAGCAATTGGAGCAGGACGAGAATGGAACATTTGACGGGACCAGCTTCCCGGAGCTGGAGCGCTCGCAGACTGGACGGAAGACCAGCATCTTTAAATATTATTCGTTCAAGGAAAAAGGTGAGTTGTCACGATGTATCCATGTGGGAAAGTGAGTACTACACCGCGAGATGTTGCATCATAGAGCAGTTTGGAGAGTAATTGAAAGAAAGTTGCACAGTTGAGTAACAATGTTGCGGGTGCGATCAATGAAATCAGAATCGCCGAACCAATTGTGTCCCTCAAGCTCGTTTGCACAAGTGTGCCTTGTGTCAATTTATTTTTCTCGTCGCTGATTGTAAATTGGAACTTCGAAACGTGTACTTTCGTCCGGCGCTTATCGGAGATATCTTGGCCACTGCTTACTTGTTCAGAAAACTTCGACCTCTAATCGGTACGACATTTATTGCAATCCAGGAGAAAAAAATTTCATTTTCCATAATGAAAAACAAAAAAACAACGGTTGCATTTCACCGAAGCACACGCAGCCACTGAAAGGTGTGCACTCGTGTTCGTGTGGTGCATTACTAATCTCGCCAAAAATAAGTAGCTACACAAGATGACCAATGATATGCGTGCCATGTGTCGCGCGATCTTGCCTGTCGATGTACATACTATATGTACAGGGTGCGCCATCTCTAGATACCATATGTTAAATGCTTATAAAATAGTGAAAACGTAATTAAATCGAGTTCGGTTTGCGATATTTATTTATTTTGGTTTATACCATTACAAAAAATTCATTTTTTGAATATAACGTCGGGCAAGTGGTCGCCTTTATGAACGACGCAAAGAAATGCTCGTTTTTGAGGACGACGAAGAAGTCCCAGTAACCGTCAATGGAAACCGTTATCGAAGGATGATTGAAGATTGGTTTTGGTCACAAATCGCTGAAAATGATTCAGAGAGAATGTGGTTTCAATAGGACGGCGCCCCATGTCACACTGCGCGAGAAACAATGACTCTCCTCAGAAGATTGTTCCCGAATCGGCTAATCTCAAAAACGAGCATTTCTTTGCGTCGTTCATAAAGGCGACCACTTGCCCGACGTTATATTCAAAAAATGAATTTTTTGTAATGGTATAAACCAAAATAAATAAATATCGCAAACCGAACTCGATTTAATTACGTTTTCACTATTTTATAAGCATTTAACATATGGTATCTAGAGATGGCGCACCCTGTATATTTACATGCATGTAGCGTAGCATACAAATAGCATATGTATGCACGAAACACGTGTAGACACTCGATAATGAACTTGTAAATTCGGTTGTATGCTTAAAGCTGTATTTTCATATAACATATTCAACTATCTAATTCGATTATTACCTTTCACGGAGTTCTATATATATATATGTTCTTGCTTAACACACTAATGACCCCTTATCATTGTGGATATACTATTGTCGTTTCGTGACTACAGCTTTCCAAATATGTATTCTTTTTCTACCAGTGTCTATTGTGAAAAAATTTCGGCTATAGTTTCGGGAGGCCTCGGTCATGGTTCGACACGAGATTTTCAGATTTACTTATCCGTAAAGTTTCAAACTTTCGGCCCGCATCTCTATTTAAAATCGTTTATCGCTTGTCCCTTTATTCATGTCGATGACATTACGAAATCGTCTCAATACCACGGGGCAATGTTCGTTTTCGCGACTAATGATTAGATTGCGAAGATATTTATGGCTGGACACATTTTGCTTACCCTGCAATTAAACGAGCAACCGTTGGCCATCGTGTATGCAATGCCAGGTGGTATATAAATAAATTCATCTCGTGTCTTCAATTCTGTGTTGTTTACGTATCGATATGCGTACACATATTTAGCCAAAGGTTATTCCAAAAAACTATGTGGATTCGTGATATGTATTAGCACGAGAAGCAAGCTCGCTATACACATCTCTCACGATTCCTCCAAGTGGTTATTTTTATTCTGCCATTAAAGAATTGATACGGCTATTAATAAACAATATTCTACAGAGAAAAATACCAAACAAAATTCCTTCGAGGATCGTACGATATATGTATCTCGTTTCCTTAAAGTCTCGTTCGCATTTCACTCGTGTAGGGAAAAATCGGGGCGCTTAACTTTCCTTAGATACTGGGAGGAATAAATAAGTACCCGTGCGTACATATGTATGTACAGGTACACAATATAGGCAGTTCCATGTAGAAAACGTGAAAAAGATCTTTGACCAAGGTAGAACGCTCGATAATGACGCATCGTGTATGTAGATATACATGTGTAAATACGGACAAGCCCCTTTTACTGGCCAATCCGGTTGGTCCTTGTCCCACGACGTCACGGTGCAGTCTAAAAGTCGGGCCGACGCGACGGTCACGTGTATGCATACGTCACGTTGCACGTGTATCTGAATCCAATGTAAGCACGTGCACAGGTTTCAGTGGCCGCTGCATTGTGGAGTAAATTGGAGCAGGTTGTCGTAGGATTCACGGACTTAGTGTTCTTGTTTTTTGCACGGAAATTTGGATAACGCAAACAAAATAATGTAGATATAGAGTAAGAATGAGATATATGTTTCGCAAATTTATTAAGGTATAATGGCTATGGAATTTTTTCGGCGCACGCGTTTAATTGTATGTGTGAAAAAAGATCGGTGGGCAACCTGTTACGTAAAGTATGCTTAAAGAGCAGATAATGTCGAGGGTCAAACATTAGCTATCAGTTCACCGTGGTCGTATCTACTTTCTACTGAACATCTTTATAAATATGTTTTTGCATGGTCTGTCGTGGTGCCGCTGGTCAGATTTCCGTCTCAATTGCAGGAACGAAATTTCGTCTACGTGGAATTTACGTAACAGGCGCGATACTCTGCAGAAAATGAAATTACAGATAATACTAGCAAATAGATCGTGCGATTCAATATCACGCGATTTAAGTATACTCACCTTTGCAATCGAAAAAATAAATCCTCGGGATTAGAGTAAAAAGGCTGGACTGCTAGCATGATCTTCGCTGACAAGAATTGCATAATATGTACACGTATTGTAGTTTTTACGGTGTTTGTAATTCGTCACGTTTACTCGCAGAAGGGAACACATAGTTTATGTGGCATGCATTTACGCAATTCTGAACTAATCAACTTTTGACGTATGTAAAATACTCCCTCATTTTTCTTGTTTGTGCACATCGTAAAACGTGTGCAGTACAAAAGTGTCGTTTCTAGAAAAAATTCTCCCGTCACTCGGTGAGCAGTAAATTCACGCCGAGAGAAACAGATAAACGTCTCTTTGCCGATAGACACGCAATAAGAGAATCGTTCGTCAGTTTGAAGTCCGTGTGCAGAAGGATGATGTTCGGTTTGCAGACGGAGAAGTTATCCCCGTGTGTTAATAATTCGAGTGTCCAAAGCTGATTTCGCAAGATGAAAAGTCTTTTTCATTTGGACACGCCGGGCGTAATCTGCATTTTACACGAAGGTGTCGGCAATGTTTCTATAACGCATATATGCTTATCTCGAATTCTCTGCGGCTGACAACGGGTCAAGAGGAGGAGGCACGGATAATGAGCCCCCAATATTAACGAATCGGATTCCTCCAGTTTTCGACACGCATTTCGCTCTATTCCGATTAAAGAAGCAGACGCGACGCTCGTCCGATCATTCTCGCTTCTTCCGTACGGTAAGAAATGTCGCGGGAAAATCCGGCAGTAACCGAGCTCGTCGAAACTTCTCTTGGATTATGGTAGAGAGTTTGTTGGAGTGAAAGCAAAGGTAGTAGACGTATTCGAGAACCTATATCGCGATGCACTTGACAGTGTCGGCCTCGTTAAGTCTGTCGATGAAAGTAATTTAGTTGCATTCCGGTGCATTCGATTAATAAGGATAATTCTGTACTTCGCGAGGGAGCACGATACGGCCGGCTGTGGTAGATCCTGCCGAAAATTCGAAAACAGGTTAGTAAAAATAATACTTTTATCGGCGAGCAATTTCCTGGTTCAAAGTTATACAGATTTGTGATGCAAGTTTTATCTCGAATGAGTGGCGGTCTTGGGCGAGAAGTTTGACTTTCGGAAAAGGAGGTACATATATATTTTATCTCGAGAAAGTTCTCGGGGCCCGTGGCTGTTCTACTTGTCCCTGGTTCAAGTACAGTTGAAAGTTGAAATGGACCAACAGGTTGCATGAGCGATAGTGTCCTCACGATTTAAAAATAGAAATCTTGCGGCAGCATATATACATATGTAACAAGGAAAAGTCGATACATTTAGGGGGCCCATTAACTTAAACGTTGGTTGCACAAGTATACACAAAATGGTAAAGCATTTTAACGGAGCACATGGCTTGTGGATAAATTAAACGAACACACGCTGTTAAGGAGTAACCCAATCATTGTACAGGGGTGACAAAATACTTTGCACAATGGAAGCTTGATTGCTGCATTATTGGATGCAACAGATTTTACAGAGCTTGCCTCCTGAACCACGTGTCTGGAGTCTCATCAGTAATCTAGCCATTATCACTTCAACCTACGCGTGGCGTCATCGAACAACTTAATAAAGCACGATAAAATGGATCGTATCGTACATTGTGTCATCAATTGTTCGCCTCGACACTTGAACGTGACATTGTTCCGATGAAGCTGTACGGGTTTCAAAGCTTCAGTCATCTCGTCATCTTTAAGCAACCGATCACTTTTATCTTTCAGATACAATGTCGAGCGCCGCGAAGAAACCGGGCCCTCTTATCGGAGTAATTGATGTCGGCACGCGGACCGTTCGCTTTGTGGTGAGCCATACCTTAAGCTGTACCAGTCGTCTGTACTTTGATCATGCCTGAACTCATTTTCACCTAGGGTTTTATTAGAGTCGTTAGCATTAATATTCTCCTACGACGGCGAGCAGCGGGAGATTAAATTGCATTGTATTGTAGGTGTTCAACGCGAAACACGTAACGGAGGTGGCATCCCATCAAATAGACGTCGAACAAATAAATCCGCAGGAAGGATGGACGGAACAGGATCCTAAGGAGATTCTATTCGCGGTGAAGGCGTGCATCAAAGACGTACTCCGGAAGATCGACGTGTTCGGGCTGAAGGTGGAAGAAATAATTACGATCGGTATTACGAATCAAAGAGAGACAACTGTGGCATGGGATACAACGACCGGCGAACCATTATATAACGCCATAGGTATGGTCTGAGAGTAGTAAAATTGATTAAGCTTGTATCGGATTCGTATTCAGCCGTTCATTAATACCTTTGTTATTTCAGTGTGGTCCGACATAAGAACCAATTCGATCGTCGATCAGATAATAGCCAAGTTTCCAGATCAAAGTAAGAATCACATCAAGCCGTTATGCGGGTTACCTGTTAGTCCATACTTCTCCGCATTGAAAATTCGTTGGATGAAGGATAATGTGCCCACTGTTAGAAAAGCAATGCGAGACAACCGATGCAAAGTGGGCACAATGGACACGTGGATCGTGTGGGTGCGTAAACTACTGGGCGATTGTGCGTAGAAATTGCTTAGAGTGTGAAAACAGTCGTTATACGTTACAGTAAGAGGAATGATATGATGATGAACATTGAAGATCCAGAGAATTCATTGAAAAATGGTTACAGAACTTAACTGGAGGCAAAGACGGTGGATTATATATCACTGACGTTACGAACGCGTCGAGGACCATGTTGATGAACATAGAAACTCTCTCGTGGGATCCTACGTTGTGCAGATATTTTGACATTCCTATGCAAATTTTACCGGAGATCAGGAGCAGCTCCGAAATTTACGGGAATATCGCGGTCGGTCCGTTAAAGGGTATCCCTATATCTAGTGTAAGTTATATCTGCGGATGTATATACTCGAAGAGATAGAATGCACAGACCCGATATACAATTTTGCAAATTACTTATAGATTTTAGGTAATCAACAATCTGCGTTAGTCGGACAGAACTGTCTAAAAAAAGGTCAAGCGAAAAACACGTACAGAAGCGGATGTTTCTTACTCTGTAATACAGGAACAACGGTACGTATTATAGAAGGAGTCGTGAATTACTTCAAGTATAAATAATGTTAAATCTTTTTTAGAGAGTGTATTCTTCCCATGGTTTAGTGACGACAGTGGCATATCAGTTCGGTCCAAAAAGCCCGGCTGTTTATGCTTTGGAGGGCTCGATTGCGGTAGCAGGTGCTGCTATTAAATGGTTACGAGATAATATGAAGCTTATAAAAGACGTTCACGAAAGTGAACATTTGGCTCAAAGTGTTTTTAGTACAGGCGACGTGTATTTTGTACCAGCCTTTACAGGGTTGTATGCTCCATATTGGAGGAAAGATGCTAGGGGGTAAGTGGCATTTTATAAAGATTTCTTTTTGCGAAGAACATTAGTGCAGATTTTTTGTATACAAACCATTTTCTTTAGAATTATTTGCGGTCTTACTGCATTCACCACAAAACAGCATATAATAAGGGCATCATTGGAAGCTGTTTGTTTCCAAACCAGAGATATTTTAGAAGCTATGTATAAAGACTGTGGATTCCCTCTGACCAAGTTAAACACAGACGGGAAAATGTCGACTAATAATCTTCTGATGCAGCTACAAGCAGATCTTTGTGGAACGCCAGTGTGTAAGTACACTTTGTTCAATGTTTTACAAGGCACAGATGGACATACGAATCAATACTCTGCATACATTAACAGTCAGGTCAACGATGCCGGATATTACGGCATTGGGTGCTGCAATGGCAGCAGGTCACGCGGAGGGTATAGGTGTGTGGCAACTTGAAGGAGAAGAGGTAGAGACGATACCGACTGACACATTTTTACCTACTACAACACAAGAAGGTAAAAAATTTCCAAACGTAATCGTTTTCGTATTATGCATATACATACAATAGCGATTTTTATTTTTTAGAGAGAGATGGTAGGTATAAAAAATGGAAAATGGCAGTTGAGAGGAGTTTAGGGTGGGCGGCTGTTAAGAAATCCGATCAAATGACAGGTAAATTGATAAATATTGCGCAAATAAAATCTGAGATTTCAGGCATGTTTGAAGCTGCGTTTCTGAATTACTCGTGACTTGCTTCCTATTATAGCTTTGTCTTCTACCTGCATGCATTATTTTATATTATTATAAAATTGTAATGAAAAAATAATTTTCCTATTGGAGGTACTGTTGAGTTGCTTGGTGATGGCTTGATATTTTGGTATGGCTTGTTATCCTATATGTTTGTCCCAGTTGTTTGTTTAAAAATAAATTATATAATCTTTCCCGTCCTCTTGGTCTTTATACCCGTTTGTACTATCTGCGTATGTAATAATCTCCATTTAACGTCCTTTATTTCCTAAGGTGATGCATGCTTCCTTGGGAAACATATCGGAAAATCATAACAGCATTACTTTTCTAATGTTCCAGATGAACGATACTACGTTCTGGCGTCGATTCCTGCAAGTTGGTTCATAATGACAAGCTTTATTTTACTACGATTAAGTTACTTTTTGAGAAATCGGTGACAGCATCTTCATAGTATTGGAATAGAGAGTCAGTTAGATAACAGATAGCCTATATGATAATACAAAAGCGTATAGGGACAAAAGGCTGTTCGGTCTTAATGCTCTGTAGTAAAGCAAAATATGGCCATCAATAACAGGTTGCAGAACGATACATAGAACAAAATACTGCTTCGATTCAATAGGTGTACTCTTACTTTCGATCTTGCCGAACGAAACCATCATACAATTAATTGAATAAAGCGCGACAAAACATCGAGTTACTGATTTCCAAAGGCAAGCGTCTTAAAGGAGAAAGTATTAGAAACACTGCACACATAGAATAACTTAAAATCTTTCACGTTCATTCGCTACCTTTTATCGATCGTTGATACAAGATAACGTGGTATTTCGTGAAACGTTACTTGCCAAGTACACAACTAAAGTAATAGAGGTTTTTGTACAATGGTTTTTAGAATCGCGAGCGTATATAATATGTTTAAGGACGTTTAGAGATAACAAATTCTTGATATAGTTTAATCTATTTCCACCCGTTTCTTTTATATTTCTAATTTATTTGTCCCGCTGTGAACAATCCTTGTATGTACAATGTTCAGACTTGTATTGTAAAGGCAAACATTGAAATACACGTTCGTCTTGTTTTAGCAATGCATTTGTTCCTTTAATGTTGAAACTCGTACAAGATAATCATATATTTAGAATCTAGAAGATTTGACATAGAAATGTTTATCCATTATAAGAACAAATATAATAATAAAACGATAACTCGAATGTTTCCAAAAGAAGAAAAGTCATAGTATAAGTTCAAATAGACCGCGCTACAGAAGCGCCGCCGAGCGTCACGCGGACAAGAGTGAAAGCACAATTAACGAGCCACGGGCACGCTTGACCGTGTCAGTGTCGTCGATTCGTTGTGGGTGTCCGCTGTTGTCAGTACGGAGTAAGTAAGACTAGAATGTGGTATCGTACAACGTTATGGTACATCTCGTGGCCGCGACTTCGTGAGAAGGTCGTTGAGTTAGTGAATAACGCGACTCGTTGATGGAAATGCGGTATATCGTATTACGCGTATGCAGGCCAAGCTAACCTAAGCGCAGAGGTGTTAGGTGGTTCTCAAAGGTGAAGTGTAAAAGTGCGCGGGACTCGCATCGAAGGCGAGCGAGCAGCACCAAGGAGTCCCGGTGCTGTGGGATATGCATGCACACGTCAAGATGTCGTCAGGAGGACATAGCAGTCGTACTCGTGCTGTACACATAGGTTCAATTTTCCAGAAGCTTCACGGTCGCTTCGCTGACCCGATGACACTGCCGAAACTTTCGACCGACAAGCGAATGCTGGATAAGACTTGGAAGCTTATGGATAAGGTAGTGAAACTGTGTCAACATCAGAGAATGAACCTGAAGAATTCGCCACCGTTTATCCTGGACATCCTACCAGATACGTATCAACGATTGAGACTGATATATAGCAAATACGAGGACAGGATGCATGTGTTACATAGTAACGAACACTTCTGTGTCTTCATCAACAATCTGATGAGAAAGTGTAAGCAAGCCATCAAGTTGTTCAAGGAGGGCAAGGAGAAGATGTTCGACGAGACTTCCCATTATCGTAGAAATCTGACCAAGCTCAGCCTTGTGTTTAGCCACATGCTGTCCGAATTGAAAGCTATCTTTCCGAACGGGATTTTCGCTGGGCACAAGTTTCGTATCACGAAGGCGGATGCGGCCGAGTTCTGGAAAGAGAGCTTCGGTATCAGGTGCGTACCGTTTTAACGATCTCTTTGGTTTTTTTTCCATTCTTTCTGTTCGATTCCGATCGTGTAAACAGGGGGCCACCTGTCCCGCCACCTGTGTTTTCGGTACTGACGTGCGTAAAAACGAATAATAAACGCGCGCTTAGTGACTCGCACGTGCGCACACCTAACCTAAAAACGCGCTCCACGTCTCATTGATATTGACATTAGTGCATCGTGCACCGAAAACCAGGACGCGTTGTCAGCTCGTGTGCAGCTGACGCCATGCCGTGATTATGTATTTCTTTGGCCGGAAGTGTTCTTTTTCTCCTATGAATCGCATTGCGGGGGTGAAGAGTTGTCTGCTTCACACGACCCCGAACTAGATGAAAAGCATTTCGTTTCATCTGTTGGTTTTTGCATCAATTTAATGTCATCCGTAAACGCTTTACAACCTTCTGTTTTATTAACAGTTATATCCAGTTGCGTGTACGCGAATGTTCGAAGTTCCCTTGGAGATAATGCTAATTTGAGCAAAGTATAGACGTAACAACGTTATCGTCAGGTTTTTTCATAAGATGACCGAAAAAATAAAATTACTCGAGAGCTTCGCGTTTCCGGTTATAGGTAGAGATATCGGTCGTTCGGACGATAATACGATAAACACCGCCGTCAATTTCGTTTGAAATATCGAGTAGCACACAGTGACTGCTGTATTAACCACAAAGCTATACTTCCGGTGCAATCGGAATTCCATTTATTCTCGGTTGTGGAGCGCCGAGCCGTGTAAATTGTCCGGATGAACCGTTACCGGGTTTATTGTCGCTACCCGGTTACTGTCCATTGACTGCGGTTAAAGTATCGCGCCGAGCCGGAAGAGGAAAAGAAAGGAAACTCTCGGCTATTCGAAATCTAGGGATTCACGACAAAAGATAGAAAAAGGGGCGAGATAGGAAGGCAAAGACAGAGATAGGCGAATGGAGCAGTTTAAAGCTAGAGAAGTTGGTTGGGCGAAGTATCAACTGGTTAGATCCATTTCCTGGTTACTATTCTTGGGGGGGCTGGGCGGTGTTTAGTATCGTTTTACCGAACTGATACACCTACTTTTACTGGAATACGTCATAACCCGGTATCGGGAGGCGTGTGGTGCGTTCTGGGCTACGTGCCCGCGTAGCGATTTATCAGCCGGTATAAATAAACGGCCAACAGTCCGAGCCAATTCATGAATGACGGACTGCTGGTACTTACGGTGTCGCGAGGGGTCGTCACGATTTGCCGGGACACGAGACTCGCGGATGGATAGGCTACCGACACACGCGTTGCGTTTGCCTTATTACCATGGATTTTGCATACTAATTGTATATAAGATATTACGTGTTCGTGGTTATCTCGCCTCTTCTTCTCCTCCTTCGCTGTACCGCATTTAAATGGACTTACACACTTATCGTTCCATACTCAATCGCACGCATATGCCTCTATCGCCGCCCATAAATTAATACGTTTCGTAATACGATTTACTTGTTGATGGACACGTATATGTACGTCCATAGTCGAATTATTTTTCTACCAAAGCTTCCTCGAACGTGAAATTGGAAAATATACCGTCTGGAAATAGAACAAGCTTCCCGAGAACCGATCAAATATTAATACTTTGTGCGGGTCGGAATCGGTAAAATTAAACACCAAGAGAGATTTCCTTTACATGCTTCTACCATTTCTCCCTCGAGCAATTTCTTGAAATCGTTTCCATCGCTCGTTCTTTTTTTTCTTTCTTCTTCCTCTTCGGACCGAGCGTGTACCACGCACGTACATACGAAGAACGAGCCCACGCGTTTTCCAAGAAGGCTAAACAAGAGTTAGAGAGGTTTTATCGGGGAACCATTCCTGTTTCGAACGTAGGATGCGGGCGATTGCAGCGTGATTAACATGCGGCGAGCCGACTCGATTACGACGATGCGCGAACTTTCAGTTTCCGGTCAAATGATCCGCGGACATCCGGTGTTACGTGTACACTGCACGTATACACACGTGCACCGGCCAGCCCTTTAATCAAGCAGAGCTCCGGGGATTCGTGCGTATTTAATTCGGCGGCGATAAGATAAATGCAAGCTCCGATTTATCGTACCGGAAACAATATTTATCGTTTCTGCGCCGCGTAACGTATCTCGAAGAAGTTATCGGTATCGCGATATTTTTAGTCGACCTTACCGGCGCTACTCGCGGTCGTTCAAATAAAGCAATTACCGTAGGAAATCACAGAAGCTGCCTGCGAAGTCACGGTACAACACCTGCATACAAGGTAGAGAATTTCTCGAGCGAGATTAGACGCGACGCACGTACATATCTAGGAAACTAGTCGGCGAAAATTCGCGATGCACTTTTCCGCCTTCTTTTATTGGAGCATCGGTATTTAACTGGCGATCGAACCAAGAGAAATCCCTGTATTCCTGTTGCATGCAAGAAGTCGCACGGGCGCCTCGCTAATGGATGTTTTGAGTGATGAGCGCACCGGAAACGGTGGCAAGGGGTTGAGCTTTTATCGAAGAGGAAAAAGGAACAGGCGAGAACGATAGCGGAGTCGTGACACCGGCACATGTATACATAGTTGTGAAGGATCGTACTTTGTGCCGCCGCCTTGGAGAGACAGAATCTTCTCTCTTCTATTCCTCCGCTACGTTGTACACGTATAACGATATCCGGATGTGGGTTGGGAAAGCCGTATGAGAAAAAAATATAGTGGCGAGGCAGAATGGAATTCAACGAGGTTGAACATTCCGGTTTCTTGTCTCCTACATACGATTATTTCATTAACGTGTCTCCGGCTTCTCGTCTCTCCCCCGCCCCCCCGTTGGAAATAATTGAACGTGAGTCTCTGCTGTTCGGGCACAAAGTGGCCAATGTTCACAGCAACTCTGGCGCATTATATTTTACACGGCGTCGGTGTATCAAACGTTTTGGCGGGATGAAAGGGAAAGGGTGAGAGCGAGCGAGATGAAACAGAAGGGAACTGAATCACCGAATTACCGCATCCTTTAAACAAGAAGGGAGGAAAGTTTTAATTCGATCCATAGCGTTGTTGAAACGATCGATATGTTTGGAATTCCATTGGAAGGAATCTCGATGCTTTTTGCGTGCCTCTGTTTATTCTCGCGATATCGGGTATCAAGCGCAACAGCCCTGGGGTCTCGTACATGGACACAATGTTACTACGCGAACCCCTATCGACTTATTAGCATCACGATGTAATATCAAAGCCTTCAAAGGTCCACTCTGCCGAGACCTCGACCGTGTCGTGCAAGAAAAAATGTCGTACAACGTTCCCGGGCCGTGGAAAATATTCTTTCCTTTTTCTATCGTAACCGATGCATCGGGAACTTCCTTGCGTGTGATTTATGGAATCCATAAAACTTCATTCAGCATATTTCAACATAAGCTCGGAGATATTGTATACATATTGTATCGTCCTTCATTCGAATGCACATATTTCCCCTTTTTAGGAAAATCCTCAAACACTGCTCCCGATCCACTGTGAATGGAAATATAGAAAAGAAACATTGCAGAGCAGAAAATGCATACGTCGTGAAAGCCGTCGAAATGCATTTGCTTCGCGGCGCAAGTGGGGAAAAAAGTGGCGCGGGTGACCGAGGCGTTCGCCCCAGAGGATATTTCGCACTATGTATATTAATTCCGGTCGGCAGGGGTTGAACCGCATTGATAGAGAAGGCCCGATGCGTATAAACTATCCGTGTCTCCGAAGAGTTACCACGAAAGAGGCCTGTTACCCTCCTTCCCTTTAGCAGTCGACCAGTTAAGCTCGCATCCGGACGTGAGCCGAAGCGGAAGGAAGGGGACGTGACGTCGCGATTAAAGCGAATTAAACGGACCGAACTGTATATACGAATCGGCGTGGCCACGCTCGGACTCGTCCGCGATCATCCATTCTGCCTACGTTTATCAGTTCGTGCGAGTTCGCTCCTTTCGACTCATTTGGAGAATCGTTATCCTTGGTCCAAATGCATAGCTTGCTTCATGCGCTGGTTAAAGCTTCGAACGGTTCGAATCTGGAAATGAGGGGTTGCTGGGGCGATTCCGAGCAACTTTTTTTCGAATAGGTAACCGAGGCAGTTAAGCGAGATGACGAATCTTTCTTTCGGCTAAATTGCGTCACAATCGTCTCACGCTGCGAGTCAAAGATTAAAGGGATATCCCGGGCTTTGCATAATAGATCGTTTGTCTAACGACGAAAGGCGCGTGGAAAGTTCTCAGGGTAAAACAGATGAGATGTGTGTGCACGGCGTGCAGTTCCGTTTGTCGTTAAAAGCAACTTTGGCCCCGTAGGACGATGGCCATGGTGTTCTATATAATGTCGATAATACGGTTAATGCCATGCGTCCATCGTCAAGGGAATCGACGAACAGATTTACACGAGCGTGCACAACCTTTGAAACGAGCCGGAGCATCCTTGAAACCCGCCACTCCAGCCGTTCCACTGACATTTCCCATAGTTGTATTTTCTCTGTGCATTACGTAATTGCATATAACCATCGATGGCTAGAAGTCTTGCATCGCGAGATGTGTGCGGAAGGTAGGAAATTGAAAAGCGTGTCAAAGGTGCCTGGTGCAGGTAGAATTGCTCTCGTGCGTTAAATAGGCGAAACTGGACGAAGTATTATTTAATACAGCGGTGCATGTGGCCCCTTTTTTCTTCCTTTTAACGTGACTCTGTTCGGCGGATATTTACTCTTGCCTCGAGATTAAACAATCATCGGCTGCTCGTTTTAGGGACGACGCTTCTTTATCGGAGCACGCACAGGTATTCGCTTGAACCGTGAGGTATTCTGTCAGATAACGAAGCGGGTTTTTCTTTCCTTTACTGTCGCCCTCCAATTTTTCAATGATTATGCATCGCTGTGAAAACCCTCGTACTCGTTCTAAATAGGTTCGCAGCGGGGATAGTTGTGAAATTGCGTGCAATATAGATTGCACAATTCGGAGGTATGACGTGTCGTGGCGAGACCGATATTCGAATCGGGCTTGCACAAATCAGAAACGTCACATGGAAATACGAGTGTGGACGCGTCGGAAAAGCACCGATCTATGAATGGAGACGAGCCTCGGATCTGTCGACAAGCAAGGCCGACTAATTATAGCGTTAGTATCTCTGAGCTTCGTTTTGTACGTTAGCCACGCACCGTCGATGCATATATGTATGTACGCCTGTATGTACATACAGATATATCGTGGAACATTCAATTCCGAGATGGTACTCCTGCAATAGAGAACGTGACCCAGTTTAAATGGTGACGTAAACCAGCTCAGGATTGAAATTCAGGAAGGACACGCGACTCGCGTATCGTCTCTCTTCTTCTTCCTCTTCCATACCGTTACTCGAATCGAACGAATGTCTACTTTCGAAATATGAATATTAAATGCACTACGAGGAAGACGGGAGATACATACATAGTAAGAAAAGTATTTGACTGGAGCGGGTCAAGTATTCGCCATTTATCCTTGACCCGCTCGGGACACGGTGGCCTGTAATTATGTCATCGTGTTACTTGCGAATATGCCTGGGATACGCCGCACAATTTTTCCAAGCAAAAAAGCTGGAATTCGCTTCTCTCGCTGAACCATTGCGAACGCGATAGATTTTCGTATCACCTGAGTCACGCTCGACCGTGATTTCTGATTGACTATATGAAAAAAGCTAGGACGGGGCTCGGTCCGATGGCTGAATGAAAGGCACTAATGATACTAAAAATAGACAAGGTCAGGAACGAATATAAAGTCCGTGACGTTGTGGTGCGAAAGTACGCATGGGACATATTTGTAGCCATAAAGGAAAAAGGCAACGAACGATTCGTCGTAGAACATTATAATTGAACGTCAGTTCGGCCTTAACGCGCGGTTTAAGACGAAGAATTAAACGGCATAACAATTGGACTTCGTAGTGGACATTGAGAGTGGGCGTGATGTAAAGTATATCCTTTTTATTATCATCCATGTACGTACATTTAGTTTCATATTTCCGAATTTGGAAAAGTGCCCTAATGGTCGATGATATTATAGTTAGATAGAACATATCGTTAAATCAAAGAAAAAGCTATCTATCGTCTTTTGTACATTCAAATAAAAATGAACGGGTTCGCCTGTTCTCAAGCACGTTAATTAATTTGCGATGTGCATATACTACTGGTGTGAATCTTTGCGTACATTACAAAACCAACAGTAGACAAATATTTAAAAGTACTTTTCGAGATTGCTTTTCAATTTACTGGGATCCACATTGGGGCCATGGCGTTCCACCACTTTGCCCTGCTTGTCCACGATGAATTTGGTGAAGTTCCATTTGATGAAATCTCCCAAAATTCCACCTTGCTCCTTCTTCAGATATTTCCAAAGGGGGTGGGCGTTTTCCCCGTTAACGTCAATTTTCTCGAACAGTTCGAATTTAGTCTGGAATAAAATGCACGTGGAAGAATTAGACAAAATTAAAGGACGACCGATATGGAGCGTTGAGTCTGATTAAATTTACGCACCTTTTGTCGATCGGCGAAACTGCATATTTCCGCACTGTCTCCCGGTTCTTGTCCATTGAACTGATTGCAGGGAAAGGCCAAGATTTTTAAGCCTGAAGGTAGAATGGGTTTTTAATCGCTGCGAATAGTAAATTACCTATCATTTTTGTTCACCTTTCGATTCAGCGTACTCGTCGTGCAATTCATTTAGTTCCTTGTAATTCGTTGCAGTCAGACCACATTTTGAGGCCACATTCACGATTAAACATACGTGACCTTTGTAACTGCAATTTCGATAAGATTGATGATATGTCCATGTGCTTTTCAAGATTAATTTGAATAAAAGTATTACTTACTTCGACAAAGGAACATCTTCACCTTTGATGGATTTAGCGACAAAATCATAGATTGATTTCGCTTCTTTGTAATTGTCGTTTCCGCTCATAGTTGCTGCGACAACTGAAATCGATCGAGGTTTAAAATATCTCACAGTGCTACAAGTGTTGGATGAAAACGTGAACTAAGCCGCAACACGTAAAAAATAAATTCAGAGAGCAATATAAGTATACGTATGTACTTAGTTACGATCAAACGTTTGTTAGTAAATTCGCGATAAGTTTGAAGTGTACGAGGCTAATTAATCTGAAACTCTAATTACATAAAAATGTGGCTTCTCCAAATGCTAAATATTAATTATGGGTACGACAAAATTTATGTCTTTTATCATGCTAATCTGTAATCGTTATGATACAAAGGCTAAATAAATGTGTACTAATTTAACACTACCCTTGCTCATATAACGATTACTTGCAACTTCAGCAGTAATGTATGACGTGGCTCAATATAGATTGTATTGTCATTGACGCGAGACTTTATAGTATTGATTACGTGATAAAGTAACGTTTAACACCTATTGTTTAAACGTATAGTTTGCTATGCAGCTAATAATAATAGTTACAATACTTTTATTCTATACAAAATAATACTAATGATAATAATAATAGTACCATCATTAACTCGGAGAAAAAAAAGAATAAATCTTTGGAACTAACTAGAACGTATTTCAGGCGAATTTTTTAAAGAAATGACCAGTCATGGTACTTCTATATGTATAACTGTATCCGCCTAATACTCCACGAGTGCGTATCCAACCCGATATATGAGACGCACGTCGTTTCAGGTACATTATATACTGCACGTTGTAAGATGAGTTTCCGCGTATGTACGTGAAAATAAAATTCTCCGTGCTTTACAAAGGCCAATGCACTTCAAAATTACCCGAATGAAAGTATTACAAGTTCTAGCGATAATATTTCCATTCGCTTCAAAAACGATTACATTCTATTTCAATTTCAAGTTGCGCAACGAATGTCACATGCACCCGTTAATAATTATACATATTAGCTCGGACTTTAAAGCGGGATCGCCCTATTGAATTTCAATCTTGAAATAAAAAAAAAAATCCATGCTACATCTTTTTTATTCGCACAGCGGGGAGGGGAAACAGATGTCGTACTTATTGAATTACGTGCCTGAAAAATTTCGGATAACATGAGCATAGCCCACCGGCAGCAACAGTTTTTTTAAAAAATGCATCACCTCGTTTTCAACGTGTGCAGCGCGGCATAGAGTACAGGATCGTATTTCTGAAATTTTCAGGCCAAACGCTACACATTTTTGCGACGTGAGAAATACGAAGTAAACAATGGTGTACTTTGGAACTTATAGTGATACGCCGCTAAGTTATCACCCAGTCATAGGTGTTATTATATACTAGCTTACGGATTAACTGTAATCTGAACAGATCTTGCGACAGGTTATTCGTGCACAAACGGTTTTCGGAAATTTCTGCACCACTGTGTAAAATTATGCCTTTCTCATTTGCTAACCACGCTGTATATTATTTATACTTTAGAATAATAAGTCACACCGGAGAACGCAGAGCAATTAAGCGAACATGTTCCCAAAATATTAAAGCACAGTTTTTATAACTACAGCAAGTTGAAATCGATTGCCATCTGCCGTTCGTCGTGCAAACCTCGGGGAATCTAAACTATCAGATTGCACGAATCGTCTGATATTTTACGCTGCTGATCATTCTAAAATTGAATACGATATTCTTTTCTGTGCACGTAGAAGGTTTTCGTGAATGGCCGTGATATTTGATAGTATGCTTGAATCTTACCAATATTACGTTGTTCGGGAATTTCGTAAAGAGACAATGATGAGTAGAACCGCACTCCAACAGCTCTGTCTTTACACTGGCGAGCCGGCAGTGAGTAGTGAATTTAGTAGTGTTTATCGGCTCGCCCGTAGAAGCACGATATATACGTATATTTGTATGATGACACACTTGCTATCCTGGTATAATAGAAAGCGTCATCGCCAATTCATATTTTTATATTTATTTAACAAATGAATGGGCACATTAAAAGGTGAAAAAATTACACATTTCGTAAACAATGTAATGCAATAATGCAATGTAGAGGTTATACTCGAGTTATTGGACTAGTCCACATTACTAACGAGTAATTTTTATTTTTATTTCAGCACGTTGGTCCCATGGAAAGTATTCAAAGATAAATTAAATGAAGTTCATCCGATTAGTTCTGGATTGCAAGCCATGGCATTGAAATCAACAATTGATCTTACGTGCAATGACTATATTTCGAACTTTGAATTTGATGTATTCACGAGGTAAGATTGCAAATATATGAAGGGAGTATTTCGTACACAGAAAACAAACCTTTAATTCTTGCGTATCTGTAGGTTATTTCAACCGTGGTCTACGTTATTGCGTAATTGGAAAATTCTGGCTGTGACACACCCTGGTTACGTAGCTTTTCTCACTTACGACGAAGTGAAAGCACGTTTGCAAAAGTATTGTAGCACTAGACCTGGAAGTTATGTATTCAGACTAAGTTGCACGAGGTTAGGGCAATGGGCGATCGGTTACGTTACATCCGACGGAGATATTCTTCAAACGATACCGCACAATAAAAGTCTATGTCAAGCATTATTGGATGGGTATCGGGAAGGATTGTAAGTACACTACTATATTTATAATGTGCGGAAAAGAATATTCTAATAATCTGTTCGTTCTTGCATCTATAATTTTGTATTCAGTTACTTGTATCCTGATGGACGTAATATAAATCCAGACTTGACGTGGGCAGTGCAACCAACCCCAGAGGAGCACATAAAAGTCACAGCGGAGCAGTATGAATTGTACTGCGAAATGGGTAGCACATTCCAGTTGTGTAAAATTTGTGCAGAAAACGATAAGGACGTGAGGATAGAGCCATGTGGTCATCTCCTTTGCACTCCGTGTCTAACTGCTTGGCAGGTACTTACTGTGCTCCATATATCTAGGCTTTTTAAATGAAAGTTCCACAAATTTGTAAAACAAACGTGTATGTCCTGTAGGATTCTGAGGGACAAGGTTGTCCGTTTTGTCGGGCCGAAATTAAAGGAACCGAACAAATAGTAATCGATCCCTTTGATCCTCGAAGAACACATCGACCGGGAACACAATCAACGTCTGCTAGTAATGCATCGACTCCTACGCGGGACCTTGACCCAGACACCGAGGTATCCGACTAGGAGTAGCACCTACCCCTCATTATATTAAATGTGCTCTATGTATAACAACTTCCCAGCAACACGCCTCATTTTTAAAGAATGCTTCACGCATTTTCATGTAAGATCTCGAGTTTATACGATCGTCATGTCATATCATTTATAGGATTAGCATCAAACGTGTTGCCTCTAATGGGGCACGAAAGTTTAGATACAATGATAAACTATGAAAGGTAATGTTTCGAAGAGCAAATCATGTAAAAAGGGACCAACTTTTTGTCTCTATATATAAGCTTCTTTCGAATCGTATTTTTTTTCTTACTTCTCCTTTTTTTTATTCTTTTTTTTTGCATTACTTTTTGTATGTACATAAGAACGTTAGGAATGACTCGTGGAATAATTCTGTGAAAGTTTTATGTTACGAACGATTGATATGAATGCTTTTCTGCTGTTCACGTGTTTACTCAAAACTAACATATACGTTTTTTAATTTGTATGTATCCTTGAGTTTTCAAAAATTTTCCGATTTATGGAGACCTTAAGGTAGGTTGCTTTTTCGCAATACAAAGTCGAGGGCCTGTTATACGACTGTTGTGTTCTTGTTTCATTACATTTACAAAGCGTTTGTATTCACAAACCCGTACTCTCGTAAAGTGGATCTTCGTGTCGTTTAACACTTTACTAGCGTTGTACTTGTTGTACAACGATTTATTTAAAATAATGGGACTTACATTTTTACTTACGAAGGCATGTAATGTTTAGGCGTAACAATGTAGCCGATCTCCATATCAGATTTATGATAAGGATTACCTACGGATCGCTTTTTATACAATAGAGCAAAGAGTTTTCGTTCGTGTACAATGAATTTATAGCTGACAGTGTCACCCTTGTGGTGTATGCACACAAGACTTGAAGTTATCAATATTTCACATCCATATGCAGTATTTGCCAAATGGGGGATTTGTAAAATCAGATCTGCAATTTTTTTTACCAAAACATTAATTTGCTTATGCGATAAATCCTGTCGAGTGGAAAATCGTACAATCGCGTTTTTTTCCAGCAAACACAATCCATTTAACAAAAACCCCAATTAGATGTTCCTCGCTTTATATTTTTTCTATTTTTTTTTTTTTATGTAAAAGAAATCAAATTCTTTTTATTAATTGTTATTTCATTAATATATATTACATTACGTTCACGAATATAAGCAGTGACGTAATAAAAGTATAAGATAAAAGGAAATGGTGATTTTTGTAATACCCCGAAGAAAAAGAGAATTAGATAAAATTAAGGGATCTTCGTTGGAATGAACGTAGCCTGCACCGAGCAATATAAGTGCTACGTGGTCCATAGATGAACGATTGTTCGTCGTTTTTTGTATTTTATTAGAATTAATTACGTACCTGTTGGCGATAGAAACAATGTAATAACATGCGACATCTTTACCAGGGAAAAGATGTTATTATTTTCTTTACCTTAGAATATTTATTATTTATTCCGTTCACGTATAAAACAATCGTTAAGAAGTTTCAATAGTTATCATATGGTGGCACTTCCCACCGTACTTGGATGATGTAGTACATACGTCTCTTCTTTTTTGTTTTTGGTTTTTTTCAGTGCATTAAGGCCACAGATTTTGTATGCATTAATGCATGCAGGAACAATTAAAATATGTGCTCTTTCTTTCAATGGAGACTTATGCTTTTTTTTGTTTTTAACGTACGGATTGGCAATTAAACGATCTGCATAAAAGGGAGTAGCAATATCTTAAGCGTAGTATTAGGTATGCTATTTACTACAAAGTCTACTACTACATCTTTCGCTAGGAACTCGAAATTAAAGGATAGATTTTTTTACTGCGTTCCCGTGTAGCCGTTAGTGTAATTTGTACAATGAATAGTGCTGCTAATCGATCAGTCGCTTAGATCCATTCGTGCTGCGCGTAACCGGCAGTAAAAGTGGTCCAAAATAAATAATTCATAAACACTACAAACTGTAGCGTACGTTTCTTCCTACTCATTGTATAAGACTATTAGCACTCTGAGAAATATGTTCAATCTTTCTCTATCGTTTCTTCCCCTTTCTTTCTTGTTCCTTAAATAAATTTATGTTATCATTACATCGTGTTACTTCTGCACACTATATTACTTGCATCCTTTTTTTTTCTGGACTCTAATTTCGTTCACGGCACATGTTGAATCAGTGGTTCCAGTAACAGGGACTTTTGACGAAAACCCATGGTGTCTTATATCGTATTGTTCGCATGATCGTTTATCTTTATTTCATAACGTTATCTACTGGGTCCATTGCTCTGCCCGCTGCATGATCGAAAACTAATCGGTAATGTACATAGCCGAAGGAAACGTGTTTTGAAACCACTGTACCGCAGGTAAGTGATCAACTGCATTACGGCCCTCCGCTTTAACGCTTTGTAATTATGCTCGTTTTTAATTGTGATGTTCCGCCCGCATATAGGATGTTTTTTTACCACGTACTTTTTATTTACAAACTCGTCGATTCTTTTGCATCTTTGATTTTGATTACAACGACGTTTAACTTATAAATAAAATCTATCGTTATCCAGACGCCAAGTCGAATATAGTATGCTTCTCTGTACGCGTTCATATACATTCCCTTGTACTTCTGTTTAATAACGATGCTAATTTGTAATCTCATCCATTTTCTTCTCTCGATGTTATAGGAAATCATGGATCTGTGCAACGGCCATTGCGGTTCGATATGCGACGACACTGACGAAGAAGAAGATTCCAGTCCAGCAAATTCGCCGGTTTCCACGCGAAAAATCGTGCCAAGTCCGCCGCTACCACCTAGACGACCATCTCCGTCGCCCACGCCCAGCAACCATACCAGAAACGGTCGTCATTTAACTGTACCAAAGGAGAACGCTCCGCCGCCACCCTCGTCTGCGTACAACTCCAACGCCACGGACAATCAACCGAAAAATAACAGTAAGTTATGAACAATCGAAAAAGGGGATAAATTAGGAGGCAGTGAATTTTGTCATTTGGTTAATGTTGAAACTGTGTTCGCTCTATTTTACCAGTGAACTCTGAAGCAGCATACGATGTGCTTCATCGCGCCTCTTCGCCCTCTCCGGTACCACCGATACCCCCGGCACCGTTTGCGGTGCCAAGAGGTGGTCACGTACGTCGGTCCCAAGGAAATCACGTTACTGCCACGCAACCACAACCACCACCGATCCTGCCTGAAAAACCTAGTCGTTCCTGTGGTGTGTCGTCCACGATGACGTGTCAGATCCCCTCGAGCAATAACGTCGTGCCTCCGGTACCGCCGCCGTTGTCGGTACCACGACCGCCGAAAACACCTGGCAAAGAGCACAACAGACAGGATCATCATTACGAGAACACGATCGTGATACCCGGCACGAGACAGCACGTCGTGAGGAACATTAATCTGGAAGCGAATACAGCTCGATTGTCCGCCCTGATGAGAGGTAAGGACGATCCTACCGGTTCCGCTAAGCCAGAATCCGCGGCATACGAGAACGTGAACGTCGAACACATTTCCAAGCTGACGGCACTCGGATTCGCGCAAGACGCCGTGATTAGGGCGCTCGGTATTACTAGGAACGATCTTGAAATGGCTTGCGACATACTGCACGAATTTGCCACGAAATCGTCTTGACCAGGTATGCGTAAAATGCAAGCCTAAAGAAAAGAACAAAAAAAAAAGATTATGATAGAGACTATATTCATGTCTGAGATTTTTCAATGGAGGCTACCTCACTAGTCCATTAGTTCTGTTCAACGATAGTGTCGATTTATTGAAAAACAGAGCCCAGTACACACATGTGAATTGAATAAATTTCATCACGGTAGAAAACATGAAAGGGAACAGTAGTCGCATTCTTCTCACTTTTCTTCTTTTTTTTCTTTTTATAGACGGACTTATCGTTAGTCATAGTTCCCTTTTTTTTGTTTTTGTTCCAGGGTCGAATACCGAGGGCTCGTAACTGGCTCTACTTGCCGCACTTTTGATGAACATTATGCGCAAAAACGTGTAGAACATGTTATTACTGGCTGCTGGAAAAACTGTGTCTTTCCCCCGAGCTGAAACGTTCTTGTAAATTCGAGCAATACGTAGCGCCGAGAGTCCATTTGGTCGGCAATATCCCGGTTCGTTTTTGCACGCGACATACGTCGTTTCCTCTTCAGCCTTTTGTCACGCGACCGAACAATCTCTTCGCGGAGGAAGTCATGAAATACCTGTAGGGTATTTCTTTTACCTCCGTACATATATGTATATACACGTACAGATGGGCCCCGTTCGTAAACATACAAAACACACAGCACCACAGAAATAAAACAAGACTGCTTCAAACTGCGAGAAGGCGCGACGAATGTTAAAAATGTAAGTAAAAATTGATAATCATCGGATAGAGAATCGCGCCCGTCGAGTACAAAGTCGAGACTTCGTTTTCCAGCGGCCGAGAGAAAATCGCTATCGTACATTTCTTGAATGGTTCTTCGCCTTTCGTATATAGACCGACTAAATTTTTCAGTCTATTTGCGAGAAAAATTTCAATAGACGTTCTTTTTTTAAAGATAAAATCTACATGCGATTATATGATTGTACTTGCTTTTTCTTCCTTCTAATATTTTTAATCGATAAATATATATAGCCCTTCTCGTTGCTTGAGACAAGGAATATCAATTAGATTTTTACGAAGTATTTATTTAATTAATATATATATATTATATGAAATTCATTTGAACTACGAGCGAGACATTATCGTTTCAATTCGAGAGTGAGAGAGAATGTACTTTATGAATTCCTCGCGTGCTCTTTAGAATTGATATTATTGCATAGGAAGTCTTGTCGATCCCTGTACAGCGATTAGCGTTATTTATCGAATGTGATACTTATGTTTTAATAACCCTCGACTACACTGCATACCCCAGTCGATGCATGAGAAGTATCTTGTTAATTGATATATATATATTTAACTACGTTTCGTAGCGTGAACATGAAGGAGAATATCGTAAAAAGAAATTCATTTTGAAATATTTTCCCGGTAGTTCGGATTTGAATAAAGTTGTGGAAGTTCGGGGATTCAAATACTCGTAACTTTAAAGTTTTTTCTGCTATAAGATAAATTAACATATATTCGACGACGGTCCCCCGCGATTTTATGGCTTTTGTCGTATCGATTCATATCTTAACGATTGTAAAAAGAAACAAAAATCTTGAAGGTATATACATATACATATATACGAGTTATTTCTTCCCGCATAATAAGTTCGTTACTATAAAGGGTAAAAAACGAAAATCGGTCTACACTAGAACATCCTAATGGAATTACATCCGAAATCAATCCTACCTCGCGATCACACCAAAGTAATATCATCGTTGTTCTGTATCGAACGAAGTGCGTTATCGAGTGCCGCCTGTGAAACAGGAATAATTCATTACTCTAGCCTGTAAATTATCGAGTGTGCAATTAAATTGTGATCAAGTAGGGGGCGGAGTCACAGTATTGCATCGAAAAATGCAAAACTGCGGAGTAAAAAAAATGATAGCTGTTTAAAAGTTCACAGATTGGTCACATTTGGGGAAAAAAAATAATAAACATTTATCTCGTTTACTGTCCATTCGCATTAGAATAATCATCCAGTTCCATTTATAATAATCTCGCGACCACGACAGAAATGATTATTCTTACAAAATATCATAGTCCGATATAAGTATTTACCGAATTTCGCTATCCCAATTTTCTACATTGTATAATATATTTAAATATATCATCGTCGATACGCGCATTTGTTTGAAAGATCCTGCTCTCGAAATAAACGTTTTAGACACTCGGCATAGTCGCAGCCAAGATAATAGCGCACCCGTAAAAGTGAAGAGGCGCTTCTGTGCAATTGCTTTCGTTGCCGGGACAAGAGAGTTGACAGAAGTACGAGATGCCAAGTATTTCGGACCGTGGTCGGTGGTGTACGGCGTCAAAATTCACGCTCACACTTGAATTTCGGATACCAATTAATATTTATATTAGTATGGGAAATACCATTTAACAATTGAAACACCAAAACGCTTGCCACCATTTAATTTCTTGTTAGAATTCTAAAACAGAATGCAACGCACTGCCCTGTGTGCCCCAGAATCGGACGAGGGTGTTATATCTTGGCTGCGACTATGCGTTCGTTGTTGCGCACTAGCTTGTAAGATTAACCGTTTGGTGCAATATATAGGATAAAACATAGGTGTATATCCTCCTTGATTCAATTATTTCGTTGTAAAAAAATTGTTTTACATATCTCCTCAAATAAAATGACATTTCGTTCATAACATTAAAAAATATAAACATAAAATAAACTACTCGCGAGAAAGGCATTTACAATGTTCCAAGATGTTACAATATAGAAGACAATTCCATTTGCGTATTCCTGTATCTTTTTATCTCTTCTTTGCTAACCGAAGGAACTAATTCGTGTACAGCTTCTATAAAGTCATTCAATTCTACGGCAATGGAATCGTTGAATTTTACATCATTACCACTATCGTTCGAACGGTTCAAAACTCTACGCGCTGCATTTAGCCACGCGTTCGAACAGACGGAGTATAAATCAGCACCAGTCGTGTCATCCGGTAACTGATCTACCAACTTCGTCAATTCTTCCCCGTTCTCGCGGAACGTGAATTTACGTGTCAATGCCTTTAACACGTTAAGTTGTGAGTCACGATCGGAATGGATTCCAACGTACAATAGTTTATCGAATCGGCCAGGTCTGAGAAGAGCAGGATCCACGAGATCCGGCCTGTTCGTAGCACCTATAATAAATATACTGTTGGAACAGTCAAGACCATCCATTTCGGCGAGCAATTGGGATACTACACGGTCCATGACACCACCGCTATCACCACTTCGCCCACGGTTGGGTGCCAGTGAATCCAATTCGTCGAAGAATATTATACACGGTGCTGCGGCTCGTGCTCGTTCAAATACTATGTAAAAAGATTGCATCTCTTTCATTGATCTTTAAGCAATGATTTTCGCGCCCATATCTGTGATCTTACCTTGCCTAACATTTTTCTCACTTTGACCGATGTACATATTCAACACCTCGGGGCCTTTGATAGATATAAAATTAAGTTGATACTCTGTAGCCACTGCTTTAGCGAGAAGCGTTTTTCCAGTTCCAGGTGGCCCATACAATAGCAACCCCGACTGGCCAAATCCTAGTGCGCTCATCAGCGGCAACTGAATTCGACGCATTATTTCGTGTTTTAAATTTGTTAAGCCACCTATATCTTCCCAGTAAACTTTTGGTACTCGCGGCGCACCTTCGCAATCGGTATATATCGACTGCATGTATTCTATAAATGGAATTAAGATCGTTAAACGACCGTAGCGCAGATAATTATGTTTTATTATATACTGTAGAATTACCATATGCTCTATCGAAGTCTGCTTGCGACAGGGTCAATGAATTGAAATTCGTAGCATTGTCTTTGCATTGAAATTTTACTGCGTGCGACATCAACACCAATAGATCTAAATATCTATAGTCCGAGCACATTGCAGAGATTTTCGATAGATTCACACGATGATCGAGATTTCGTTTCGCGAGTAGCCACGATATTATATCTGTCCTTTCGTTCTGATCTAGATGTTTCACGTGAATTGTTTCAATAAAAATCCTATTTAACTCTGCTGGTATATCGGTTTCGCTTGTTGTAGCCATTATGATAACTGGATAATTTGAACGTTTGTTAAATAGTGCGTTCATCTCGTTTAAAAATGTCGATATGATCCGTTCGTCCTTCTGGCCTTCTGCATTTTTTCCAATCACCTACAAACTTTATCTTAAAATATTTGCAAGCATACGTAATAGTATTGAAAATACCTTTATATCATTCAAACAGAGTATACATGGTGCAGAGTTTTTGGCATTGTGTAATACAATACGTAGCTTTGCCTCAGTTTGCGCTGATGTTAAGGCTTGAATTTCAGCCAGGTCCGCATTAAAAAAATTTACACCAATCTTTTCGGCCAATATTTGAATTAGTTTGCGCTTATTTGAACCCTGTGAACCCTTAATCAGAAATATTGGTTTTATTGGTAAATAAGTATCTGGAAGAATAATGAAAAATTAGCTACACTCGATAGAAATGTTTTAATGCTTTCAAGTAATGAAGAATTTATTTTTACCAGATTTCAAAAATGGTAATATGCAATGTTTTAAATGTTCCAGAGGAGCTTCTAAACTTGGTGGATATGATCCTATATATTTTGCCTTAGTTTCATTGTAATAAGTATGCTTTTCAGGTAGATAACTGTGTACATTTGGTTGTTGGATAAGCGTGGTTTCACTGCGTAAGATATAAGAACTATCTCTATCCGTACAATGATTATTATCATTGACTATAATGGAATGAACTTTAAAATATATCACGGGGATAAAAATGTTGGTATACAAATAGGTTTGATCCAATATGTATTCCTTTACATCAATACCAAATAAATCATTCTTCCTCAAAAATCTAGGCTCAGAAAAGTAATTTTCTAACAGAGAATTTGTTAATTTATCGGTGCACTCGTATGGATTAGAGACCATAGAAATTTTAGCTTCTTTGGCAAAAGTAACAGTGTCGTTTTGTACGGGTACTGAAAATAATTATATACATTTATTATTATCGAACACTGTATTGTTTGAAAAGATTTCAACCTTGGAATTATCTTTTTATACTTACACAAGAAACATTTATCAACAGTGCATTGTAGCGCATTTTCTACATTACATCTTACAGTCTCTGATATGAATATTTCATTTGTGCTACATTGGCTTGAAGGTGCAATTAATACTTTATATTTCTTCAATGATATTGTAGAACAAATGTAATACCAAGTTGGTGTAGTGGCTTTAAAATATTCTATGTTTCCCAATAAACAAGAATTATAATCTATGTAATAACTTTCCTCATTGTAATATTGTTTGATCAAATTCCTCAAAGCAAGATCGGAAAATATGTTCCAGCAAAGTTTTATGCTTATTAATGCTTTTAACTTTAAAAGCGTGTAATGTACGTAAACGTAAAAAAGAACGTAATTAACATTCTTTTCCTTCAGCATTCTTGTTAGGTCGCGTAAAAAATTCATATAAAAATGTAAAGAATTCATGTTGCATATGCGTTTGGTTTGAATCATTTAATTTGAAAGCGATTTACGCGCTGAAAATGAAAGAAACGGTCAATTTTCATATCGTGAGATATAGGATCGTTTATCGAATAGTAACCATGCTGCGTTGAAATATAGTAAATTTCGTAATGTCATGTATGCGACATATAATAAGGATGTATTTTAAACAGTAGCACAATATTAAACATAATCTGTGACTAAACTTCCGACGAAACGTCTTAGCTTCGTCGATCCCTTTTAACAGTCATTTAAAAAGCGAAAGAAAAAGAGAAACGAAAATAAAGATCATCCGCGTACCAATTTTGGACCAATCTGCCCAAGTTACTATAGAAACAGTAGCGAAGTGGAGGTTCGAGGCTCGGAAGATCATGCGAGGTCCCTCTGTAACAGCTGTCCTATTGGTAATTTTCAATAGGGATTCGCGTGAAAACTGTATTAAGCGCAGTGAATCTTTCGTTGTATCGGTTTTCGATTCTCTCGTATACATATAGCTGGTCGAATTAAAATTCGTGGTTCAGCGAAACGTAACTCTTGCATCATTTCAAGCGCAGCATAGCAGAAGACAGTGAGAAACCGTTGGTGGTCATAGCCGTTAAGTGGAAAACTAACCTAACCTAGACTGATAGCGTCCTTATTGGAGTTGTCGAGCGTAGATTTATTCAAATTTGAAGGTCCGCCGCTATACAAAGAATATTATGCAAAATTTTGGTACGTGCTAAATGTTATTTGTCAATGGTGGAAACGTTGCTCACACTTTGTTCCACTGTCTGAAAAATGTTCGAACGATTGTTTGCTTTACGTTAAAACTGAAACTACATCTTCAAGTAATCGCAAATTCGTGGTCTCTTTAATCTTTCCGCATTGTTACACACATTACAACACATCGCAACCATTAATAACGCATTGCTCTTTTTGACACATTGAATGACAAGTAATTCAAACGTCCAATGTACTTTCTTCTTGTTCATTTTTCGTTGAATTTAAGATTATTTTACCATAGCCAGTATTAAAAAAACAGCCACAATGAACTTTCCATTCTACCTGTATGTTCGTTCCATTTTTTTTAGAACATAAAGCGGTCTGATTAATAAGAAAGTATAGAATTAAGGATGGATCCTGCGACAGTGATTGCTCTTTGCAAGGAAAACATTCAACCATTGCGTTACGGACGAAATGCAGTACAGTTAGGAACTGCTTTGAGAGCACAAGAAGACACGGATGCTCAACAATTATTATTACAAGAGAAACAGTGGGTCTTATCACGAATGTCTCTTATTCTTATATTAATTAAATTTCTTGAACTTTTCCAATGAAATAATTAAGCACGATTCTGTCGAACGTAAGTGAGAAAATTTTATATTATTTTTGCAGAATGTATGAGGACGCAATTAAGAACTACGACGGAGATGATCCCTTAGAATGTTGGTACGAATATATATTTTGGGTGGAGCAAAGTTATCCAAAAAGCGGGCACGAATCGCACATTGGCAAACTTTTACAACAATGTTTAGCTATATTTGAAAAAGAGACCAAATATCATCAAGATCGTAGATATATACGCCTTTGGATTAATTATGTAAGGAATTTTAAGGAAACGTTTTCAATGGAAAAAAGAAATACTGTGTTAGATGTCTTCTAGAACAAACATTTTGTTGTAGATAAATATGCAGAAGAATCCATTAGAATTATACCAGCTTTTACATAACAATGGTATCGGGACTATGGTTGCCGATATGTACAGAGCGTGGGCCTTTGAATTGGAACAAATAGAGGATTACAAACGTGCAGATGAAGTTTATATAATGGGCCTCTCTGCTTTGGCGGAACCGCGAGAGGAATTGGATTATGCTCACAAGTATTAATCACAAAATATGCTTCTATCAACCAAATTTATTATGAAGTAATCTGATTGTTCATTCTTTTGCAAGGAATTTCCAGCTTGCAGTCGCGCGCCAAACACTCGGGCGCACGGACGATCGTAGCGAAGTGGCATTGCTCGAACAACGTCAAGCTTTTAGTTCTTTAAGAGCGATAAAAGCCGGTAAAAAAGTTAGCAGCGTACGTACCGGACATCGTGTACGCGAGCACTATCCTGGTACGGTTGCGCAAAATTCATCGGCGATGCACAACACTAGACCGAATGCTAGGATACAAATATTTCAGGTAGAGAAATATTTATCATACTATTTGATGCACAGCAAGATAAAATGCTAACATAAATATGTTTCTCATAGGATGATGTGTCAGGTGAAATGAAAGGTTCGAGTATTCTAGACCATGTACCGATAGAAGATACGATACATAAAGAGAATACTATTAAACCCGGTCCATGGAGCAATGCTAGTAAACGATGCCCCTTAATGGCTTCTGCTACGAAGGCAACTTTCAAAGGTAGAATTTTATTTGGAAAGTAAATATTATTTATCTCCCCAAGATAGAATCGATTATTTTGGGCATCGTTATTGTTTTCTGAATTATAGTTCACGAAGATCAGGTGGATGACTTTGATGTGGAAAAAGTTAAATTATTTCCGAACCATACATACTTTTTTGATGGCAGTAAATATCCAGAGCACTTAACTGTGCCTGTTTTTGTACCGGATGCTCCGAATCCAAATACTATATTATTGTCGCACTATCCCAAAAAGTTAGTTTACGCTAATAATATGGATCAAAGTATGGAAGAAGTGAGGGCTCAGTTGTACTTTCAAAGGTAACATATTTTTTCTTGACAATTTTAAAATTAATAGGAACGTTTTGACTGATCAATAAGTGATCTTTTAAACTATATAGACTTCAAGCTTTAGAAAAGAAACATGACGTATCTGAGATAAGAGAAGCTGACCGTCATGTGCAACATAAAAGTTTCGATTCTGACCATCAAAGACACGAGATATCCTTGCAAGAGTTGCAAAGGCAACGAGAAGAATTTGAGCAGCAACAATTGACAGCGAGACGGAGGAAACTGGAGCAGCAACGGAGAGAAGCTGAGCAGCTCGAACTAGACAGGCAGAGACTTGAAGCTGAACAACAAGAACTCCAAAGACAACAGTACGAAGCCGAAAAGCAAGCTTTAGAAACCCAAAGACGCGAGGCAGAGCAACGCGAATTGGAAAGATTAGAAGCGGAAAGAATCGAGGCAGAAAGAATTGAGGCAGAGAGGCTCGAGGCACAGAGAATGGAGGCAGAATTGAATACACAACGAAATTTGCAATCCACATTTATGCATCAGCACCACACGTCATCATTAAATACGGAACAGGAAGAACATTTACTTGGGCAAAGCCTTACGGTTAATACGAAAGAAGCAATGTCGGTCGTGCAAGATATGTGGCGTTCTCCCGATACAGTACCATCGGCACACAATTTTCGCACCCCCATGACACCTAGAATTCCAGATGCTAAATCTAAATTATCTTTCGACATACACATGGATAGTTCGATGACGCAGCACGCGATGTCAAGTAGTAAACATCATTATAATATGCAACCTTACGATGATCAAGAAAATCACCAAAATTACTCTACTCACCAAAGTTACACTAATCAAGAGCATCAAAGTTCCTATGGAAACCCTGGATTACACACCACGTACCAATTTCAAATGCAGGTATATAGTACAAAAAAATTATCACGATGGTATCTTATCTTTTTTTATTGATAAAAGATTGTTATGTAATAATTCACCAAATACTTGATTGCAGCAGCATCATGAACAACAGGTGCAGCAACCACATTCCCGACTGCATCATTCGCAACATCATCAACATTTAATGCAACCACATGAATCGACTCATGTGGTTCCCCATCACCACACTCTTCCTCATGCATCACACTTGCAATCACACAGTCCAATTCAGCCTCATCCTCAACAGCATCAACCATCGCATAATCAGCACCTCCATCATCAACCACACCAACCACACCAACCACATCAACCACACCAACCACATCAATCACATCAACCACATCAACCACATCAACCACATCAATCACATCAACCACATCAATCACATCAACATGTTCCGCACATACAACATCCTGTTTATGGAAATATGATGCCCAATGATATTGCCTATCATCAGTACCCCTCGCAAATGGAACCAACGTTATTGCAGCAGAATATAGAACCCCAGAAACCGCTTCATTATCCTCCATATAACGAATCGGGCATAGAAACCAGCAAACCGTATAGAATGCCACCAGAATTACCATATATAAAGTCGCCGGGGATGAATCGTAGAGATATCAAGTATCTTGAAAGTGCCGAGAATAAAGAGAATGATATTGTTGTTGATTATAATGGACCAGTAGAAGAAAATATGACGCCAAAGCCAACCGAGGAAAACAATTTATATATTGACGAAAGTCTTGGTATTACTCCGTTGTCTGGGAATAATGATACCTGTTACACGGAAGCATTTAATATACAATTAACTAGTTCTACACCTATGACTAATCATTTTAGACAATCTTACAAAGTACAAGAAGGAGCATCACAGTACCCGAATCAATGTGTCGTACCTCAAACGTATGTGATCCTTTAAGCTCTCCAGTTATTTCATTAACCGAGAACATTTTGCTGATCCCTGTTTCATATTTAATTTCCAGCAATTCAGAAGCGCCCAACGTTGAAGCTGACGACAAATTAAGTGTCATACTCGAATCGACTAGAGAATATATTTCGAGCAGTTCTGGCAGCATTACCCATACAAGAAATACTGCATTGGGTTTTACATTAACGAAAGAAGATCTGGTTCCTATAAAAGAACAATCTATTAGCAAAAGTATACAAATTCTGTCTCTTTTTTTGTTTCCCAATGTATCTTATACATTTAAATAATATTCTTCGTTTAATCAGGTGAAGAAGATGAATCTACAAATATTACACTTTCTGCCAATCAACCTTACGAACAAAAACTTCAAGCTCATATTCAAGCCGTGCACGCTCAAAGTCCACGTACAGTGCTACGAAATCTGGATCAAATTACCTCTGAAATTAAGACGAATTGCGATTTACGAAAATCAATTAACTTTAAACTGAACGAAATAGAGGAGCAGGAAAAAGTTGATTCGATGGAATGCGAAGAGCATCACGAATCTGTAGAGGAAGCGGAAAAAGAAAGTTTCCAATTACCTTCCGGAAACATAAACCCTTTCGATAGAAATTTGATAGCTGGTCTTTTAAAGAATATTAAATTCCCCCAGCCTCATCATGCAGAGGGATATGTGAGATTAAATACTAATTTAAATAAGCTTGTGCCTTCTAATACGATTACGCTTGGTCAGTGTATTTCAATGTAGACAAATATTATTGTTAACGCAAATTATTTACAATCTTGTCGATACTTATTATTTTTATTTGTTTCACACGTTCAGGTACTGAAACGTACGATTTGGAATCGTGCCTTGGAAAGGGAACGTACGGTACCGTATTCAGAGCAATGAATCCGCAAACAGGTGAAACAGTTGCCCTGAAAACACAAAAACCCGCTTGGGTGTGGGAGTTTTATATCACTAGGGAAATAAAAAGCCGTCTTACTAATCCTCATATGGTACACTTTTATGTATTACTATTTTCGTACAATGAATCATTCATTGCAGCACGACGTTTACTATATCAGTATATTTTTTTTCTCTTCCAGTTGCGTGGATTTATGGACGTCTCACTGGCATATGTTACGAATAATAGTAGCGTACTAGTTTCAGAATATTCGAAGTTCGGAACATTATTAGCGGTAACGAATCAAATAAAAATTGCCACAGGTAAACCGTTACTGGAGCCCTTAGCTATATTCTTCACGATTGAGATTTTGCAAATTGTGGAGTACTTACACAAGTGTCAAATAATCCACGGTGATATCAAACCGGATAATTTTCTCTTAATGCGTCTGTAGGTATTCTATATTTACAATATATTGGTAATTGTGAATCTCACAAAATCAATCGAATTGCATTGAATATTTTATTAATCATTTATAGACCTACGGAAGATGTAAGGCCAACGATTCAATTGATAGATTTCGGGTGTAGTATAGATATGAGTGTTCTGCCGGAGAAGACAACGTTTAATTGCGTCATAAAAACAGAAGATTTTACGTGTATAGAAATGCAAACTGGAAAACCATGGACGTATCAGACTGATTTGTATTGTCTAGCCGCGACATGCCATTGCTTATTATTTGGTAATTATATGAGAGTTTCGAACGTTACCGGTCGCTGGTTTATCACATCGAAAATACCAAGGTACTTACACATTGATCAACGTGTTTCTTTTTATTTAAGACTTTATGCAGGTGTTCGTCTGATTTATTATAAATTTATTATAAACATAGGTACGCCAAAAGAGCTGCTTGGGAACAATTCTTTACAGAACTATTAAATGTCGAGTCTTGCGATAGTATGCCAGATTTATCAAAGTTGCGCAATACTATGGAAGAAACATTAGCACAGATGACGGATGCGCAGCAAAGATTTAGAAATTTTGCCAATATTTTGACCAAACGATAACACTTACTGAATATATTGTATCAATCGTTGTGTCCCGATGTGTGCACATATTTAGTAAAGAACCAACATTTATTAAGAACAATTAATGTTACTATGCTATTTATTATAAAAGTTAATACTATGGTGATATATGTAATACACGGTTAATAATACATGAAATGCACGTTATGGCCTGCTTCGTGGAGGCTTTAATTAAATATATTGCTTGCACATAATCAATTACATTAGAACTACTGAATATTTGATTCGATTAAAAAAAGAAGAAGTGGAATACTTTCCAAACTGATATTATTGACATTTTATGCGCCATAAGTTATAAAAATGTCTTTCAAGATACCTCGTGACGCAGTACCTGGATGTTAGCATCTGTCACGTAAATTGTGTAAAGGCAGATTTGTATAATAAAGTTGAGTAAAAACGAAACATTGAAAAAACGAATATGTAAAAAAAAATATTTATAATATACAATGCGCGTGTGATAAATGCGGGTTGATTACCTACAATGTTTTATAATTAAAGTTGGAACAAAATTTGTGTACTGATGCATTATCAAGTACACCATGCAAGCTTGCATACTTTATTTAGATAATATATATGTAGTCTTTATATCGTATATATACATATATAAAATGACATAACTTTCTGTTCCATAGACATCAAATTTCTTGCAGGTATATACATTTTAATATGATTGTATTTAAAAAGTTTAAAAGCTCTCGCATGTCCTATAAGAGAAATAAAAATATTTGTGCCCGATTAATTGATCTCAATGTTGATACTTTATTTTGTCAAAAATATTTTTTAATGTCGCTTCATTGTTAAGAAGATATGCAAGCTAACAAACTGCAAACAAGGTCGAATACAACGTATAGGCAATTTTTCTTTCATAAAAAACGTAATCATTGTGCGATTTTTTATTTTATTTCGATCAGTTTTATTTTTGAATGTGCAGGCTTATTCGCCAATATCCACTAAACAGGCCTTTATGTAGAATATTTTATAAAATAGAATCTATTGTATCTATTACACATATACGATAGAAATTTCAAGTTTGTGTTCAAACTATTGGATATCAGATTTTATAAAAAGCACAAGAACAGTAGGTTGTCTAATAATTAAATAATAATAATATAAATTATATGTATAGAATTGTAAAACATATTAATAACAATCGACAGCCTATTGTTCTTATTTAGCAATTTCTGAGAATATGCCTTACATTATTTTGAGAATGCAACGTAAAAATATTTAAATTCATATGAAATATATATATATACAATTATTCAATACATCCCTTATAAAAAAGAAACGAAAAAACATGAAAAATGGTACATCATTGGATTTAGGTTTAGTTACACAAATAAATTGAGAAGGTGTATTATATCTCAGTAGTAGGCGATATTTACTATCATTACTTTAATTATTTTTATAAAGTTAAAAAAATATATTTCTCTCTTAAAACCGCTAATCATATTTAAAATATTTTGTTCTATAGACTTCTGTGTGCATTATTGTTAAATATAATATCTTGCAACATGAACACTAAAATTGAAGCCAATTAAATATTCGCAGGCTATTTCACGCCATACGTAAATGTATAAAATCTCATTACAGTTTATGTATCCTTGTTGCAATACACAGACCCTTTTCAACATTACATGCAACATACCAAGGAAACTTATATAATTATTTACAAAGATTATTCGCAGTTTAATGCTTATTGTATGGCAGCAGCGAACTATGCTAATTGAATTTAATATTTTCGCAAGCTATAAAAAATATCTGTATCGCAATACATCTTCGTTTAAAAGCCCATAATTACGACGGAACATTGCACAAGTGCATAATTGTCATATTCATGAAAATACGTTTGATTTTTTGTTTTTCAAGTTTTACCATAAAATTTTCGATTTAATAAATATAACAATAAATTCACGTTAACCTTTGCTTTACCAAACATATCCATAATTGGTGCACCCTCGAATTGTAACTCAAGTAACTTTTGTATATCGATGTCAACTTTCTCCATTTCTACACCCATAAATTTACAACGCACGCTAAACAGACCACTATGTTCTGTGGGGCTTATTTCAAAAATCACATTCTTGAACTGCGATTGCGGAAGTCCATCAACTTCTAACAGTACCCCTTTTTCTTGTAGTTTGGCAGCGGAATATTTCAACGTCATTTTAGATCTTAACTTACCATGACTGTTCTTCTGAATGGCTTTGAATGCCCGTAAAGATCTACGCATAGTTTAATACCGTTAGAAGGAAAAAATCAAAAATAATTTCATGCATACGTACCCTTTCCCCGTGTGCAAGTTTTCCAAACAACGTTGTATATATTCATTATAGTACTCCACTTGTTCTTGATAATATTTACACTTTTCTTGTAGTCTCTGTTTCGTTATGCGTAGAGTCTGCAATTCTTTATTTCGCATAATTCGGTATTTTCCTTTGTTACAGAGATCTTTAGCCACTGCTGTTATAATATTTTGATATCCATCCCCTTGACTGACCCACCCTCCAAGTTCAAGTTTGTGGAGATATGCACGTAACTGTAGTTTACAATCGTTTAAGGACGAACTGCGGAAGAAATGTTTTTTTTAGCGCACTCATTTCTTAGCTTGATATAAATTGCTTCAGTGACATACCTTTTATGAATAAGATTTATCGTGGGCGATAGGCTGGAGCATTTTACATCGTACAGTTTTTCTTGTACGGGAGAACAAGTAGTATCCAAAGCATCTACTAATGTTTGACCTTTCAAGAATTGAAGCACAGAAACTAGCAATTCCTTCGTTTTAATAAAGAGTTTGTTTAAACTGGCATCTTCATCTTCAGGTACTTGAAATTTGTTGGTGAGTATGAGGCAGACCTCAGTTTTTCCAAATCGTGTTAAGTTAGTTTCGCAAGTGGTATCAGCTAATAAATAATTGAAATATAACATTCCGTCGGTTTAATAAATGTCACTGAGGCAATTAATTGTTCCTTACGAATTCCAAGTAAAGATGCAACGGTAGATGCTGGTCCCAAATCATCTAATAAATCGTGCAACGGGTCCATCGGATCTGGCGCTATTTGATCTTGATATTCTAACATGAGACAGTGAGTGTCACAAATTTCCTGCAATTTATACGATTAGAAATATCAATAATATAACATTCTCAAGTTGCATGTGATTCCTGTTTCTTACTTGCAACGAAATGTAAATTTCGGGCTTTTGGATAAGAGTGGCTTCTGTGTATTCATGAATAGAAAAATGTTCTTCTAAATCTTCAATTTGACAACAGTAACGGAAGAAGCATTTAAATTTTTCATGGCATTCAATTATAAATGAATTCAAACATACTAAATGAGTAGCCTCTTCTCCGAACTAAAAAAGAAAAATGGAAATATGGTGAGACTCATAATTTTACCTACCTCCGAACGATATTATTTAAATAAATATATGTACCCCTTTTTTCGAAGCAGCAAATTGCAATATTTTTGCGATACTGGCTAAATTTCTTCGTTGATCGTTTGATAATGATCTATCAATTGGTAATGTAATGATATCGAAAGCATCGGGAGCTACTATAGCTGCGTTAATAAAATGATAATAAATTAAATTGCCGACTACTTTTAAAATGTCTTTTTCCGGAGCGTTCGGGAATTTTTCTGTTAATGAATCATGTAGAACTTTCGCCATGTATAACATTCCGTATGGTATTAAATCTCGAGACTCCGTTATTTTGGTTAAAAATTCTAAAACAGTGCTTTGCAACAATTGTATTCCTCTATGCAATCTGATCCGTACTTCTTCATAATTTAAGGCCTGCTGTTGCGTTACCGTATATGGCAAATCCCTGTTCAAAGAAGTAATTATAAAAAGAGTACTACATCGCAACAATCAATCTGAAAACTTACAATGTTTCCCCAGTTTCCATTTCCAATTGATTTCGCCAGCACTTATAAATATCGACCGGATTAGTCTCTATATTTAACGTTCGATCCGCCAATATTTTTTCAATAATCGGTCCAACAATTTGTCTCAAAGCTCTTTGACCATTTAATTGACGCGCATAATTCACCACCATTTTTAAGACAAGAGGATTTCCAGTAACAACTTCCGACGGTTTTTGAAATTTACACCTGTGCATTAAATTATATCATTTACTGCGTCGCTGTAGTTCTTTACTATCTTTTCGTGCGTGGCTGGATATATACCTGATCTCTTCTTGCAAAGCGCTTCCGAATAGCTTCAATAATAAATATTCCTCCCGAATGTTTGAGCCAAAGTTAAACAGCGTTAGGATTACATTTTGGAGAAACTTGTTCGTTTTACTTTGTGGTAAGAGAAACAATAGTATGGAAAAATATGATGGATTAGTTTGCAACGCATAGAATAAATGCTGATATCCTTCCAACATTTTCCGACCCTCTTTGGTTAATGATTTCAGGCCTTTTTGTGAGATATTACCATCCGATATAGAGTTTCTTTGTTCCCTGTTAGAGTGCCTCTGTTTTGCAAGGGTTTCTAAGCTCTTCCCATGAGCAACGACATCCTGTAAATTGTTTTTTTTGTTAATATTATACTTTTAAGCAATATCATCTTGAATATTGCAATAATTAGCTTTATAAGTTTTGTTTTTATTACTTGTAACGTAATTCTATTCTGTATAAGCAATCCAATTTTGATGTCCATACTATCCAATTGTTGGGACAAAGTTTGATTATGTCGGATGCTTTGCACTACCTCGTGTTTTAAATGCTGTAGCAATAAATTGGTCGTGAGAAATTGATTTATGAAAACTGTATTTGCAAACTAAACTAAACTATTTGAACTCCATACTTGTAATTGTAAATCTCTGTCATAATCCTCCGCGTTGAAGTTTAAAATTGCGGAAAAATGACGAACCACAGGAAATGGAATTTTTTCCATATATAACAATGAATGGAAAGCTCGTCTTTCTGCACGACCGCGCCACAAAGCTTGCAATTTTATAATCTTTTCCTCCTAATAAAATATTCGAAATATAATACATAAAATAAACTGATATATCACTTATTATTTCGAAGAACAGTTTTGAATAAAATAAATGAGTATTATTTACATGTTCTCTGTAATAATCCAATATATTTAAATATCTTGCTTTAACTTTCAAGTATTGAATCTTTGATTTTTCTCCATTGCATGTTCTTTTTTCTAATAATTTAATATATTTTTTCCGCTGCACCATACTTCTCCACCACGCTTGTATTTGAACAATTTTATTCATATTATCGTAAAGATATGCAAATCGTTCAGAAATTTTTTTCCGCAATAAATGTCCTCGTATACAAGCTTGCAATCGAATTATCTGTCTACATATTTTGTGCTCTTCATGTTCTCTTATTGCACTATTTTTCATTATCCCCTAAAAATAATTAAATGCAATCAACCTTCGATGTTTGTTCAGCTTAGGGAAATTAAATAGTTGTGAAATACTTTGATATCTTCCATGCTGATGTAAAATGATTCAGATATATTTTTGGGGCAGTCCCAAGTGTAATTGTATCTTTGTAAATCTAAGTACGATTCGTTTCCCTTCGGTGTCACATAACGAACGAACGCACAATCGTTACTTTCATTCTGAAATGCAACAGGATTATAGAAAGAAGTTTGTAATTCATTAAGCAATACAGTTTACTGTCAAGTTGTACCTTCATATTTTGTAATTCGCATAAACTTCGGAAACAGTTTGTCTTATAATTGTTTGGTATTTTAAAGCCGAATGTTTGAAGGCAATCGATTGTAAATAACATGTCATTTCGCTGCAATCCTAGATTAACTTGTGATAAAAATGTGCACACTAAAAAATATTAAATTCATTATTTGAAAGAAAACAAAGTTAGTAACGCAAGATAGACAGGCCATGAGTTATACCGTTTTGAACATTTTCCGCTTCCGCAGCTACAATCTTCGTAACATTTTCTACATCTTCGAGCCATAATTCAGATCCATCAAAATGTTTTTCTTCGAGGCAATTCTTAAATAATTTCAGATAGAGACTTGCATTATCTGGTGAAGTGTGTTTTTGTAACTTTAGAGCAGTATCTTTTAAAGCAGTTATAACACCGTCTCTATCGTTTTCCACGACGGCCAAGTTTAATTGACGCAGTACTTGTATGACTGTGAAAACGATAAAACAAATACTATATAGTAATATACAATCAAATTATTACCATATACTACTATTAATTCGAGAATTATACAACAAAATCTATGTAATATACCTTCATCGTCATTTTGACACTGTTGATTTACAACGTCAATGCATTCTTGTATATCAATGTATGTTAATAGAGGACATTCTTCGGCAATTACCTGTTTTTCACAGCGGACTGCCGCCAATGCTCTGTAATATTTTACCTTATGTTCCTGCTCTATTCCCTACGGTGTAATACATGTAAAAGCAAGTTCTTATTTCAACACATATGTATATAAAAAAACAAAATTACACTTACAGAAACATGACATTCTGGTTTTGTCAATGCTTGATAAACCAAATCCGGATTGTCTGTGTCCACCGCTTTGGTAATTTCTGCGATCGTCGACAGAACTCGTAAACTAACTACAATATCGCTGTATGAAAGGTCGTTCTATTAAGAATATTGTTCATATTAATAACAATTTATATCATATACACGTGTATAATCGTACATTATTTATATTTCGTTTCTACCTGAGATTCAGTGCGATCGATTTTCATTTCTTCGTAATATAATGGCATGGCGAAGTCATCGATTTTTTCTCTTAATCCAAGACTAGGATTTCTTAAAGCTTTATAGAATTCATCTTGTGCAGCACTTTGTAGTGTTAGATTTAAAAGCTTCACACTGTCATCACCTGTGCGGAAAAAAATATGTTCATAATTGCATGCGTTTATATGATCTTGTGTATTTAATACTAACGTATCTCCGATTTAAGTGCGACTTCATTTGTCTTATCAATCTCTTTTTGAAGTAGCTGCTTCCAATGATGATGATTGCTTTCAGAATATATACTATTCCATTCGGAGCTCTCTAACAACTGCATTAATTGTTCTTTGTACAACTGTGCATTTTCACTTACAATATTCTAATGAAAAAGAAAAAAATTAAGTTCGTAAGTAACAGAAGTTCCGAACAATTAAATGGATAAAAGCAATGGTATAAAATATACTTTTAAGCATAGAGTTGATGTCTTTAATGCATCCATGAATTCTTTATTTTTACGATGGATAGACTGAATTATGTTTTCTATAGCACAATGAACTGAAAAGGATATATGTAGTTAAAAAATGGTCTAATCACAAAATAATTATTCCTGCTACAACTTACCATTGACATAATTGATATGACCCTGAATTTCTGCCTGAGTCAACAGTTCATCGTATACGTCTGCCACGTAGCTATCATTAAGAGACTGTTAAATTTTGATTAATTATTAGGCATATCGACTAAGACAAGTAAAACAAACGAATTATTACTTACTCTATTAAGTGCAACTTGTGCTTTAGATTCTTTGGCTTCGTACAAAGTGTTACTGTATTCTTTAATATAGTGGGGCACGATACCATTTAACTGTACTACATTATTTTTTAGCGCACCCAATGTTTTGTCATAATCCTTGCAATACAAAAATGTTGAATTAGTTAAGTTATTCCAAGCACTTTTTAAATCCAAAAGCCTTTCTGTACCTTCTCTGTAATGGCTTGATTAATTGCTATCACCGCAGCATGAAGAGTAGCCGCGTCGGTTTCCATGCTGTCCGCGAATAAACCGCCAATCTTTTGGAACGATGGCATTTGGATTCCATATTTCTTCAATTCTCTGCTAACAGCGTTTATTTCCTCCTCTAAAAAGGTTCACGCATCGTAATAATAGTACAATCGATTCTACATATTTTCATGTAGCGCACAGTCCAACAATTACCAGTAAAGTTCACTTTTCCGTACAAGTCTTGAATCTGCGGCGCTCTACCCAATTTAAACAAATGAGTACTCAATGCATGAATACAATATATGACGCGAGGCATGTTTTTCTTATCGTAGATATCTGTTGTCTCCGGTCGAAAGGTCTGTTAAGAAATGTTTATGTACACAATATTTTCCTTTACTGTATAAAGAATACGTACCAATGGTAATTGCATAGACTTTAAAGATTTTAAAAAGTGATTGATGTTATCCGTGTGCCTGAATTGCAGACCAACTGCTGCGTAACGCTTCTGTTCCGAATCATAGATTTTGTTAACGGTCAGAGATTCGGGAGCCATAAAATGTGCAAGCTTCGCCAGGTACACTCCGTTTCTTAAATTCTCCTCTAGCTCGGTCGTAGGTGGAAGCGTTTCTCTGAGGCACGCTTCCAACCATCTATAAAAATTGACAGAACTGTAGTACCTCGTAGGGATGAAAAATTACGAAAAAAAAATTTACTTTTTGGCTTCCTCCAAGTGACAGAGGTACTCGTAAGCGAGTGTCTTTTGACGTTGCTCATCCATCTCCTGTGCCGATTTACGTATATCACCACCTGTAAAACTTCGTATTCTAAATAAAGGATTAAAATCTGCACACGGAAGACAAGATGCTCGTATTAATTAGAGAAATATTCGATGCCGCGTACTATCAAAGTTCCACTTTGACATTTATGTTAGGCAAGATGCGAGATGAAAATTAAGTATCGAAATTGTTCGGCAAGATTACCTCGTTCGTGGTTAATTAATTTGTCGTTGGTATCACTCATGTTGGAACAATAGAAAATACAATTAACAGAGAAAAAAGTGACAATGATACACGATAATGGAGTAGTACGTTAAATTCTACGAATTCAAACTTGTTTAAAAACGCAGGTATGGTGGAACACTGTGTAGTCGTACCAACCGTGGTACATTTCGATTGCGAATCTTATTGGAGGATAAATAAATGCAAATCTTCCTATTGGTAATTTTAACTGAATGCGAGAAAAATACTCGCGGCTAACTTCGTACCCACCTTTGTTCGGCAAGAACCGCGACGGATTCTTTTGAAACAAATAAAACAATTATAATTAATTCATGTTGACAAATGACAGATTAATTAATTCTACAAATGAATATTCCAAATAAGAACATCGATACATACTTCTTTAACTCTAACACTTTCGTATCAGGCACTTCTGGTATATAATAACTTTTATATTTATTTATTTCATTAATCTACCGAAATCTATCAGACGTTGTACATATATGCAGTAGAGAACTTATTATTCGCCGCAAACCGAAACGAATTCTTTCGAAAATTAAATGAGAGCTAAATTACTATGCAAGTTGTACGTAAGCATAACTTAAGGGTTTGTCAATGAATTTCGGAACAACAAATGATATATCTTGTATCAAATGAAAGATAATTAGAATGAATGCATTTTTCGGATATTTTACATGTATGTATGTATATATATTTCCCAACACATCTTTTCGCATATCATGGTTTCTTTCAGGATTATCGTTTGCAGAATGAAATTCCCATGCCGTTTGCGGTTCCACGATAGGAGTAGAAATTTGTTTACTCAATTTCGTGCGTTCATTCATTAATGAGACGCACGCGATATGTGTACGTTAATGCCAGTGAAGTGGTGCAGAATTAAGGGGAGGCTAAGGAGGAAACAACGCAAGAATAAAGGAGGGGGCAAGGGGGCCCAGATAAAGTGTTTGACCCTCGCCCCTTCAATGACCCGGGAGATATCGTTCCACTAAAATCACTGACGTATCTCCCAGTCGAATGCGAGGTCTGATCTACTGCGGGTCACAGTCGTCGCTATTTCTCACCACGCTTGTTCATTCGATTCAGTGTCAAAACTGAAAATGCGATTCGCAAAAGTACTTGTACTTCTTTTCTGTTTTCCCGTGGTTGGTCGATGCAGCGACCAAAATTCCAGCGGTGAGTTGTTTAATATATTATAATAGAAAACATACTTGTTCTTCCGTTACGTTTCTGACATAAATCGTTTTTGAGCGATTTTCCGTTCTTGCGCAATCTAACGTCAAGATCAAAGACCGATTCATCGATAATATAAGTAACACGAGCGTCGTAGAAGCGGTGGAATGCAAGTATGGAATTATTTGTGCGATGGAAAGAAAACGTTTCTGCTATACTAATAATTGGGTATAGCTTTTCATTGAATTATTCATAGGATCGATACGTAATATTGTTAATTATAAATTGATATTAAAATGTAGCATTAATGTTCAAATTTTTTTTCTATTCAACGCCTAACCGAGAATATGTCTTTTTCAGGAAAAAATGATACGACAGCACAAATCGCGCTTGGCGAGAAACGACTCGGGGATCATATTCGCGCGATCTTGAAGCACTATCAGCAGGAAGATCCGATAGGACTGCCGGGGGCGCCAGTGCCAGATCCCATGCCTGTGCCTGATATGAAGCATTCGTTTTCTATGTACACAATGAATTTCAAGGAAGTCAAAGTCTACGGTCTCTCCAAATTTCGAATAGTACATATGGAGTCCGAATTGGCACTGATGCAAGTGAGAGTTTTTCTCTCCCCCCAAAAATAGAATTAAATATGATAGTCGTGAACGTGCAAATTGTATAAAACATCGTCGGTGATGCATAATCTATGAAAATTTAAACGTTCTAAGCTTTAAGCATTCGTAATAAACCATTCATGAATATTTTTCTTTGTACTCATCACGAATGCCAATACGATATATTTAATCCATTTATTTATAGATTTCTCTATTTAAAGAATAATTGTTCGTTGGCTCTTCGCTAAACTGTTATGCATCACTTCTACGTTTAGTAACATCTATCGTTACGAAAAACGTGCGCTAATTATACAATTGTAACGCGGAACATGTCACACGGATGAGTAATTACGGAAACGTCTGATTAAATTGCCTCGAGAGTCCCTGCCAAATCGGTTCGCATAAGAATGAGCTAGCAAGCATTAAAAGATTTGCACGATTACGACTATTTATGCGATTGCAGAAAAACAAATTGGGATTTATTGCTATTTGAATATATTTTTCGAAGGTAACCGTGGCTCTAAGTATTGAATCGCTGGATATTCGTGGATTGTACACCCTATCCTCTTGGTTGTCTCGATCGGCCGGTGATTTTACCGTGAAGTTGACAGGGGTGAACGTTCAAGGGATTGCCAGACTCACAGTTGGTGCCGATGGGAAATTGCAAGCGCAAAATATCGATATGGACTTGACGTTCGTTAATATTGATATGGATTTCAAAAATTTGGGTTTCCTTGGTTCTGTGTTTCAAGGATTAATCAATTCCGTAGGCACCTTCATTTTCGACAGCATTAAACCCTTCATATTGAAGGAAGTGAATACCAACATAAGGTAATAGATCGAGCAAATTAATGCCGATAAACATAAGAAATGGAAGTGATCCGAAAACTGATTTCCACGTTCTAGGGGCGAAGTTAACAAACAAATCTCTCAGCTGCCACAGTATTTCCCAAATTCCATATCACCCTTCGACATGGCAGTAGCTGAGGCACGCAAACAAGTATCTGACATGGGCTATGATCCATTTAAAGTAAAGGATTACAGCCAAACCGTCGGCATATTTACCGTCACGTCGAGTCATACTTGGATCACCGGTCTGGCAAGCTTCTATCGGATGGGAAACATTACATTAAGCATGGAGAACAGAACAGTAAATAATCAATCACTTCTCAAGCAAACAGTTCCATTCCAGATATCATTTACCGTATCGGTTGTCGATAATCCAGTTTGAAAAGCAAATTAGCTATTATCGTAATTACATCACTTATTACGTCGTGTACATTGCAGACCCAAAGCACGATGATTAATCAATCTTAATCGGGATCAGTAATTGTTACGTCTGTTGCGCAATCTGTTTGTAGGCGTCGATGCATCTGAACATTCTTCCTTTCCTTTTAAAGGTATACGCAACGATTGACGTCGGAACTCAAGAAATCGAAGGAAAGACTCACTGGGAAATAAGCGTGATCGGTGGTTTCTTATCCAGGGCTGGTACTGTTTCCTTTACCATACAGTATTTCAGGGTTCAAATAAAACTGAGCCAACCCTTGGACACTCGGAAGAAGCCAAGCGTGGAGGAACTTGATCTCGAGTTGGGTAATATTCAAGCGAGAATTCATGGCGCCGGTACCATCGATTACTTGGTAGAAGCTAGCGTTAATATACTGCCAAACCTTTTAAGGTTCGATGCTGCTGTTTTTCTATATCATGCAAAAATCAATGGATGCTGAGTCTATCGATTCGTGACGCTATTTAAATGAAATTCTTTTTTTAAACAGGTATCAGATAATGGATGCAATAGAAGGACCGCTTGAAAGGCGCATACAGGCAGAATTAAATAAAGTGGACGTTGAGAAATTGATCTACGAAAAGATTCCCGATATAGAAGAACAGGCTAGGTATATACAAGGTTTAATTCCGGCAGAGGAGACTATATTGGAGGAAGCAGCAGTACCTCCAGAGGATCAGGATGGACAACCGTTCTCAGAAAGTGAAGAAGATCGTGGCCCTTCGTAAAAATTGAGCACATTAAATGATACGCCGGGCGTTAAGGTCGTAGGGCTCGGCATTTAGATTATTAATGTTCCATTCGAGAATACGAACGTTTCCGCTGGTACCATGGGTTGTTAAATTGGTATGCATCTGATCGTGATAATTGCACTGCGCAGCACCTCACTTGTGTGCCTTGTATATATTTTTGTGTTTTATAGAAATACATTTTTTTGAGGAGATTTTTCGCTATTCGTTAATACTTAGAAAGCATACACACACGATTTTACTATTTAATATTCGTTTATTGGAGATATACAGATGAAATATACAGTAGCGTGTATATTAAACATTCATTACACATATATCATTTGGTAAATTATTCGGTCGCTCCAACTACCGTCAATTCTTCAAACAATTCTTCAATAATTAAGTTACACGCGTGTAACTTAATTATTACTACACAGTATGTAATGAGAATTGAACCGGACTAAGGAAGAAAAAATTGCTGTGCTTGAAAGTGAACAATGCATGCAATTGTATAAAAGAAGTATAGTGAGACCATAATCGGTCCGGCGTTCACAGATTACGCCGTTTTAATTGCTGGCGCGTTAACTCGCTCGATCGGTACGATTCTTTCCCCAGGTGCTGGTAAAACGAGTCTTGGTGCAGTAACTGTTAGAACACCATCACATGAGAGACTTGGTCTAACGTGGCCCATATCATATCCTTGTGGCAGCGTGTATCGACGTACGAAATGTCGCGACACGTATCCATGTTGATCTTTCTTCTCTTCGTGTTTTGCCTCAATTGTGATGTATTTGTCATCTGTTCTGACGGTGATCTCTTCTGGTGCAAAATGTTGCATATCGACAATCACTTGATATTTATCTTGTTCCCGTTCGACGGTAGTCGAACCGCCTACTTGGTGCTGCAATTGTTCCATCATGTTTTTCCATGGACGGAAGCATTCATTGATGGAGGGTATTGTCGGTGGTTGCCAAAGATCGCCCCTAGTACTGAGGCGTCTAAAATGGTCCTCCAATTCTCGGTGATAGAGGTCCATGTCCTGCCACCAGTTACGGAAAAGATCTCTTGATACCAACGCCATGTTTACCCGCGATCGATCTGTAGAAATTATAGTACGCAATATAAGATACATGCCAACACCAGTCGTAAATGAAATCGCAGAGAACAATTTGAAAATTGTGGAGACTAGAAATACTTGGTTGGTGTACCAATAGTTTTTGGAGCAGGTATTCGAAATCGTTTTGCATCAAATGCATTTACATATGTTTACTGTCTATTCTTAGATGCCCGAAAGAAATGCGTAAAACGTAATATAAACATCGCGTATTCAACATCATGTATTCAAATTTCAAACAAAATCACAAACGCAACTTAAAAAATATGTACATATATACGTATATAGAATTTAAAAAATGAAATGAAAGAACCTTCGATATACCGGGATTGAAGAATTGTTTATGTCACTCACAGTCTTACAATAAAATTGTATAGCGTGAGTGTACATACCTTTTCTTAGTGAAGCTTTATCTCCTTTTGTAAATATTTCACTGGGAACAGAAATCGTTTGTTTTGTATAAAGTCGTTCGGTTTTGTATGAAGCTGCAGCTTCGATTTGCACTTTCTGACTACGCAGTATCCCAGACCACTGGCTATATATTTGTAGCGGCGCGCTTTTCGAGATTTTTCGAAGCGGGTGTGCGCATGCGTATATATTGCATACGAACTGATCATGCGCAAACTTCTATCCCTGGCGAACGTTCGCGCAATTACACCGCGACAAATCAGCGTACTGCTTTAGTCTCACGCAAGCTTCTGGCTTGTTCGGGTATTTTCCATTCTAGGTTTTGGCGTGCACCTCAGTAGTTTATTCTATTATTCGTACATATGTATATTGCAATTCATGCAATAAGATTGTCGTATAACTTTTATGCAAATATATCGTCCTAATGTTTATGCCAGGCATTACATAATACGACACTTAAATTAATGTTACTATATGCTTTTTGTAATGATTAAACTTCGAAGCATTCTAATCTGTTTCCTTTTGGCGCCCTGCTTCTCAATCACTATTATATTTATTAACACCTATTCTTTCTAAGAAACTTCTGCAACTGATTTCATCGACTATTTACGAAATTCGTATCATTCTTTATTTCAAGAGCTCAGGTAATCTTCGCCGATAGTTATTCAAAGGAAATAGTCGCCAAATATAAATTTGAAGCCAATGATGCACGTTTAACGTTTAGTATTCTAAAAATACTGTTTCGAATGATCGATTAGTTGATCATGAATGCATTTATTCTAGAACATTTAAAGGGGGACATACGGGGTAGGGTCATACGAATTTTTAGTAGTAGAAGATAGTTCTTCTCTTGAACATCTCTCTCTGACCAACTTCATTTTTTGAACATTCGTTCACTGTATTTCATGAAGTGAAAATTACGAAATTACGTTGCTGTAACTATATGCAGTTCGCCATAGTAACAATTTGAATTGTTTAATTGTTTATGACAAATTAATCACACATGGAATTATGATAACACCTATTGGAGATGGTAGCTTATACTTCTAGATTTAATTTATGTCCAGTGATCGTTGATGTAGCTCGCCTGCAATTCGAAATAATGGCATTTGTTTATAATTTCTTTAAACAAATTCAATTATTTCGCGTTCTACTCAGCCAATTTTAATCAACGACGTCTTAAATTAAAGCGAGAACGGCGAAAAATTCGTAGGTCCGTATACGGAAAATCATCATACAATATAATTAGAGATTTTTCAATAATGTGTTTCGTTTGATTTTAAAATGATTATGCTGCATCTCATTGTCAAGTAATTGAATTCTATAGATGGCGATACGCTCCGCATTAGTTGAATTATTACTCGACAGAGGGATGTGGCTCGTTATATTTTCTCGCTTGTTATCGATTTAGAGGTGTTTCATTGATATAGGAATTAGGACCAAACTTAAACAGCGGGTGACGTGCTGGGAACTAGAGTACCTTCTGGTCGCTCAAATAGTTCCCATTGGCTCTTAAACATAACCTAACAATTGCGAAGGTTTATAAGCGCAATAATTACTATTCGCGTCTCTATCTTCGAAACTGGTTTCTACTGCCCTTCTTCCAGAAAAAAAGTAAATGGGTGTTACACGTCACCTCTTCTTTTGGCAAGTTTCTTTTTTAACCAATTAGTAATATTTCAATTTGTCATAAACTATTTTATTTCGGCACTTAACAATTAACAGTTTTAAATATTTTGTGAGAATCAATTAGGTTATATTCATATAATGTTTTACTCAGTTCTTGAAATTTAAAATCAGATAGACAGATATGGAGGCATTAATTAATGTTTTATAGATCAAAATTTAAGTTGTTTGCTCTTTTTCCTAGGGTGGCCATCTATACAATATAGATGGCCGTGATCAAGCCCGTTGCAAATTATAAATATGATGCATATGTATATACACACATATATATGATAAGTGAGCCTCCGTGTTGGTGCACTACTGTTAAATGTTACAGAATGCCTCTTCCTGGTGACGACCTGTGGAGCACTCGGCACTGATGCTTTTGGAACAATATCCCTATATTTTATATTTTACTATATCAAGTAAATAAAAATACATAATAATAATTTTGTAAAAGTTCATTTAAATGCCCCAATATAAGCGCTTCCACTTAAAATTTAAATGCCTCAAGTGCGTACAGAGCCCTCTCCTTTTCTGCCGCCCACCTGCTTTTTCCGATGGTGGCAGGTTTTGTCTCGACTTCAGTGGTTATCCACGGATACTGCTGCATATGGGTTTGGTGGCAGGCTCTGTTCTCATTTGTCGAGATTCTTTTACCAGTCTGTCACCCAATCTGCTATCTGGCTATCTGGGATTATATATTTTATTTTATATTCACTTTATTCAGTAGATCTTATATAAATCTTAATATTACTTCTATTACAATGCTACTGGATGTACTAAATATAAATTGAAAAGTGTAATAAATAATGTATATATGCATATGTTGCATAATTACTATAATATAAATTTATAAGCATTGTTATATAAAGATTTAGATATGTGAGGGGCAATGTGAATTAACTTTTAAGTTTACGGTATGTTTTATACCAGATAAATGTTAGTTTATAATTGATAGAATATCTAGTTGTAGTATGTATTGCAAATATAGATTTTTAAGAGTAGTTCAAAAGTATTAGCTTGTAGCTTGTATCTTCATTGATTAGTTTAAATAAATTTTCAATGAAAATAAATCCACTGCTCTTTTTACTTTCGCCCATTAACAATCCTTAAGAGAACCTACTTCCAATTCCTTACACAAGAAGTATCGTGGACGAACTTTAAATGCAAAGTCCTAAAGCGAGAAACTTGTAAAAATGGTCCTACACGTTATTAAATTTGGGAACAAGTCCAGAAAATTAAGCGCATAGAAATTGCTGGAATACGACGTCATTTCTTAGAACTGATGCGATGAAAGACCTCCTCGCATATCATATTCTCCTGAAAGAAATCCACGATTTTGAGCGAGATATTTTTGGCGGAAATTCAGAAATTTTGCGATCGGAAATTCCTAGAACGTGACGTCATTTCCAAGAACTGCCGGGGACCCATACCTCCTCGCATATAATATTCTCCTAATACAAATCCACGATTTTCGATGACATATTTTTTTGGCAGAAACTCAGAATATTTCTGCTGAAAATCGTGGATTTGTATCAGGAGAATATGATGTGCAAGGAGGTATCCGAACCTGGCAATTCTTGTAAAGCATGGCAATTAGGTGAACAATATGATAATCGTGGGACTATTCGAATTTAACTTTCAACAAATTTTCCTTTACATCCGTCCTGGTACGACTAATAAAGAATGAAAATAAAAGAACGATACACGGTATACGTTTTTATATAATTTTATTCCAAACAATAAACAGTACAAACTTAAACTCTTTGGTTTGCAATGTGTGTTGCTTCGTCAACAAATACTATATGAATGAAGAACGCTGGTCAGCGTCCCTAAGCGACGCTAATAAATGCAGTCGGTAAGGAAGGGAGAAGTGGTGTCGCCACACCGTACTGGACAGTAGTGATCTCTATGTACACATCTGTGAACTAAGTGAAGAAACTGTAGAATCGACGCAGTGGAACACAGTTCTCTTCTTTACCATAGAGCAGTTCGGCAGATTTCTTTTTGATTCTGCGCATGTGCATAATTAGGAAGCGCGACCACTTTGAACCCTAATAATATCATCATTTTCCACTGACGATTTAGACGAGAATTGTTGAACCAATTATTTGTTTAGTGAAATGGTATTAAACGGCAGGTAAAGGGCCATTTTAAAAAGAATAAAGAATATGGAAGGAAAGGGTCATGTAGTAGAAAGGTAAGAAAATAATAGACAGATATATCGTAAAAGTTATTAATTGTTCCTGCTGTCCCTCATACACATTTTACATATTTATACCAACATGTCCATCACAATTTTATCCAAAGACCGGAATGCTTCGATTGCACGTCTGTTACCATTGATTATTCCAATTATTATGCGCTCGCTTCAAATGGTAACACCTTGTACGGATTAAGAATACCATTCGGATCCATCAATTGCTTCAATTCGTGCATAAGTTGAATTTCAGAGGAAGTTCTGCTCATGTGTAAATATTTAGTCTTCGTGAATCCAATCCCATGTTCAGCGCTCACGCTACCACGAAGACTCGACACGAATTCGAAGATGAATGGCTGCAGCTGCGCTGCGATGTCAGGTTCGTAAGACGGTATAGACACTTGTACATGAATATTTCCATCCCCTATAAACAAAATGAACCAGAATTAATCGATACATGCACTGACATTTGCATTTCGAAAGTAATAGTTAAACTTAACAGTCGCTGCGTTTAATCATACCTAAATGTCCGTAACCACTGATCCTTAGAACACGTGGATCGCGCAATCGTTCTCTAAGCACCTCGATAACTTTGTAAAAGGATGGAAGAGGTATAGAAATGTCGTACTTAAAAACGTATCCTTCCCTCAGTATTCCTTCGCTAATTCCTTCTCTCAGCGCCCATATATTCTGCGAAAAAACGAACGGAAATATTTTATCATCCGCGGCAGAAATTGCCCCGCGATTTATTAAAATAATAGAAACGATATTATCGAAAGTTCCGAGCACAAATTGAACCGCAACGTCGAGGCAAACAACGCTTTCGGCATTAAAGCAAGAAGATGGCAAGTCAAGCCAATCCTCAAGAAGCACCATCGAAGAGATAACACCTATCGCGAGCAACCATTGCATGCTACTAACTTTTACTTTAGCCGGATCCGAAGTTAGAGTGCCGTCCTCGATAATGTCATCGGCGAGTGCCTTTTCGATGAACGATGCAAGCTTCTCCCCGTCGTGGTTCACATTGCTGCCAGAAGTCTCCATCAGCACGTAAAACTCGTGGCCGTCGACTGTCGACGCCAGCGGACTTTTCATATCGAGAAGACTGGTCGAAACATCTAGCGCCAGCTTGTCCATCAATTCGAAGGACGACAGAATCTCGCCCAATTCCATTTTCGCTAGTCCAAGGGTCTTGAGCACCTTGTCGAAGCTGCTCAATCCTGCAAACGACAAGGAATTCGAACGTACAGGTGCGTAAGTCGCGTCGAGGACTTCGCAGTACCTAGGAATGCAACGTTCACGGCCTTAGGAAGTGGCGGGCATTGAATGGCGACTTTCGTCACGATTCCCAAAGTGCCCTCGGATCCTATGAACAGATGCTTCAAGTGGTAGCCGGTGTTGTTCTTCTTCAGCGTGTTCAGACAGTCTACAACATCCCCGTTGGCTTTCACCTAGAATGCGACGACTGAAGAACACTCGGGGCCGACGAGGGAAGGTGTCGCGACTTTTCGTCGAGGACTCACAGCTTCCAAACCCAACACGTTCCCGTGAAGATTGCCATAACGAAGCAGCCTCAACCCGCCGGCATTCGTGGACACGCAACCGCCTATCAAACAGCTACCCTTGGCGCCAAGGTCGATCGGCATCATCAGATTCACCGTCGCCAAATGATTGTCCAGGTCCTCGAGGACGCAGCCGGATTCGCAGGTCAACACCCCTGGCGCGAACGATCGCGGGACAAAAAGAACGTTCCGATAATCTGGCCGTTTTGGGAAGGTTCGGCATTTGGAACAATGCCCCCCTCGTTTCGGAAAAATCGACCTTTCCCGCTTTCACTTCGCGCCCATTATACGCGTTAATGGGCCGAGCTCCGGCGTTCACCGACCTGCCAATTCGTTCGTCTCGATGATCTTGTTCATCAGTTTCATGGAAATGACGATCTCGTCGAAGACGGGCACGCTGCCGCCCACCAGGCCCGTGTTCCCGCTCTGAGGGCACACGGCCAATCGATTCGCGTCGCAAAACTTCAATATCGCGGAGACTTCGTTCGTATTTCTCGGTTTCAGCACGAGGTTGCTCCTCCCTGCAAGCAATTCGAGTGTTGTACAACACCAAGTGATACGTCTCCCGCGGTTGGACGATTTATTTGTCCGGCAATGCCGGCGCGATGCTCCATAGAATTCGTTACGAAAGATGGAAGTGTAGGAGGACCGCCTCTGCTTACCTCTGACGATCTTGGAGTAATCTATATTGTATCCCTCGCATTCTTCTGCATTCGTTATTACCCTGCTTAGTCCCAGAAGGTCGCTGAAGAATGCCACGTGTTCCTTAGTAATGTTCGCGTACGGGCCTCTCTCTACCTTGTATCTATCGGACGTGAACTCTGGTTTCGCGGAGAAGAACCGGAGACTCGACGTGCGGCGAAGCGCGCCGCAAAACGTTCGCGAGACCATTTTCTGCAAAAGATTTTCCCAATCGATACAAATCGACCGTTTCCACGCGGATTTCCTTCGATTTTCTGTGCGTGCGAAGTCGGTTCGCGAAATGCGTTCCACGATTAATCGGCTGATTGATGCTCGTGAAAAACTGTCGTGATCGTTCCTTTTAATTTGTCTCATTCAGCACTTCCCAGCCCATCGGGCAAGCTTAGTACGGCGGGTATTTTTGTTCGGCACGGTATCAATCGTGAAAAGCGGCGACTAATTGAAATATGATATTTATGTAACTCGGGCGAAAATTGAAGCGATGGAAATATCTGGCCGTGGATCGAAGCGATCCTAAACTGTTCCGTGACCGACGTGATTAATTGATGCATTTGTCTTATTAAACGTCGAGGCCATTTTAAAGATAAAAGCGACGTGATTACGATCGTGTCGGTGGGTCATTTTATTGGGTACACTGCCATTTTAAAGGTTCGAATCGATACGTCAACTATCAATCACTTGGACACTGATATCGCGTGTACTTGACTTGTTGCAATGTGGAAAGTGGCCGCGTGTTAATTTGCGGGATTGATAAGCTCGTTGGGAAAAGGGACATCAAAGAAGAGGGCGCAAAGAACAGGTGCACGGTATGAAATTTCATGACTGTCGAATGATCGTGGAAGCATGGTAAAAACCAGGCGTGGCGTAATTATGCGCTCCCGGCTGCTACCATTTTCTACACGCTAATTCGCCTCTGATGCCCGATCGACGGACATCGAATATTATAATCCACGATGAATCTTGATGGCAACTCCCCTCCTTCTCACGCACAGCCCCCTTCGCCCCTGCCGCTCAAGAGGATTCGCGGCGACGCGTGGAAGAATTACAATCCTACAGAGCGGTGGGGAAAATAAGGTCAGGGGTAGAGGGACCAAAAGAGCAAAGAGAGGAGATGAGTAAAAAGGAGAACAGATCGACCGAGAAAGACATAAAAGCGCGCGAGGAAAGAGGAAAGAGAGAAACGAATGGTAACAGAGAGGGTAACGAGAGATTGGAGTGGGAAGGGGACCAATCGTCGCGACGACCAACATTTTACATCTCCACGAGTGTGTATGAGCTCGATTTGTTGGTGTACGTTCTGTCTATGTAGAAGGACAAGCTCTCTCAGAGGCGTACGTATACGTATAGCCGTGCATCTGTGTGGAACTGTGGGCCACAGAGAAATTCTGCCGCGATAAGCGGGAAGGGAGTGTACGTATGCACAGAGAGCGCCGATATGGTGTGAGATGTGGCTACATGAAACGCAGGATACGATGCCGCGAGTTCTGAGGAAGGGCGCATGCGCGACACCGCCACGAAGTAAAGCCAATTTCTCAGTGGCGGCTCGAATCATTAACTTGTTTCCTTGGCAACCCCGGTCGACCTAAACCATTGGCTGTCGCTTTACCCCCACTTTCCCCTGCACGCTCTATCGGTAGAAGACCAAACTACGCACGTCTCCACACTTCTTTAGCGGAATATTGTAATTCTCCTAACCTTGCGTGAACAGGACTATAGACTGTCGCTGTTTCCCTCGACACACGCATACTCGTGCAATCGAAATGTCGTTGTGTGCGCCGACATGCCACCGTAGGGACGTGATTGCTGGGATTGGCGCGGCCACGACTCTTCCTACCCTCTGCTTGAACATCCTACCGTCTCGCTCTTTGCCGAAATCCGTGACCGGTATTGGAAGATGACCGATAAATTGCTAGCGTTTCACGCTTCACTATAGATCTTTTCTAAGATTCGATTCCGAATCACGACATTTTTAAACGGAATTCGTATTTATAGAAAAATTGCAATAGTTAAAGAACGGTTTCTCTTTTATTATAATATAAGAATTGTTCAGGAAAGCATAGATAGGTTGATGAAAAACAGCAGAATCCCGAATTGCATTGAAGGGGTTTAGGTGCGACCGACCCAGATCAATGGTTAATGATAATCCAAATTTCGCTTTTGTAATCAATACTAAGTAGAAATCATTACACCATAACAGCAGGCAGGTTACCATGCCACTCAAATTACAGTTTCAGCATTTTCTATCGAAAGTCATCGTGCATGTCAACAGTTTCGCATGAAAATATATTTGTTTAATTACAAAAATATAGAATATTCTTTTGTCAATAAATATTTTGTAAGTGGTCGCAAAGGAACAATCACAAGCGAAATCGTATTACGGGGTTTTGAACAGGACGGTATAAGCTCAACTTAGAAACAGCTGTGCCAGGACCGTAACAACCCCACGCCAAATTGGACCAAAGTGTATTGAAAAATAAAAAAATTTGCGAATATTATGATTTACATGAATGTTATCATTTTTTAAATGTAATATCACAAATTTGAATATTGCTCTAATACATATCTATTTGTGTTATGTTGTTTATTACACATTTATATGCAATAAACTCTATATTTTAAACCTGTACATTTTTTATTGGTTGCCATAAACAACTACAGTGAAATTTGCCATTAAAATATTTATATTGTATAAAGCTATATTAAGTACTTCCTTCATATCTTCATTTAATATATTGCTCATTAAGATCTTGCACGCTCCATTTATGTAAAAAGCAAGATTGAATATATAATTGCAACATTAAAACAATCTACATACTTGAATGACAAATTAAACTGTTCATATAAAAATTATAATTATTTTACCAATTTGAAGTCACAATTTTTAATTAGTCATTATTATAAAGAACAAATAGCAGGGTTACGTAATTGATATTTTAATAAAATATCTGGCATAAAACAGCAAATAAAGCAACGGAAAAAAGAACGCGGAAAAAGCACAAAATATATTTTTTTAATATTATACTAACAGTATAACAAAATCATGCAGGTACAAGTATAACGTATGTATGCTTGTTAACAATATAACCAAGTTAACAAAATATAGAGTAGCATAATAATGTTATGAAGTGCCCGGGGGGACATTTGGACTACGTTCGTTCCTGATGGCATCGTAGAGTTATACTGCGAAATATTCTGCAGACTATATTCACGTATACATACAGTACGCTACATGAAATTGTGTTAGTGTAGCGTGTATGGGTATGTAGAAGTAAGAGTATGAGTACCGTTACGGGGCATGCGCCTGCAGCCACCATATCCAATGGCCCCGCCTTTCACGGTGCAAACGATGCCTTTGGGATTTGTCCTCCCTGGACCAATGGGAGCCCGAGTTTGGCGTGCGCGACGGGAGAGGTGATGTTATAGGGAGGAAATGGTGGGGCACAGAAAGGATGAAGAGAAGAGAGGGGAGGGAGAGCCAAGAGAAGCGAGGGGTTCTGTAGATCGTGTGGGAGCAGGGAAGCAGACAACGAATGCGACCACGATTGCTTACGAAACCTCGCTACGTCAACGTATAACAAAACTTTGCTTGGATCCCTTACAGTGCTTTTAAAAAACTAACAAAAAATACAAGTGTATAAATAATAGTTTGGACAAGCTTACAGTGAAATTGTGCAGTGACAGTGTCTACGGCGTGTTCGAAAACGTGATAGGTGTGACTGCGCAGTCGCCATGTGAGTACCTGAACGAGTATCTGAATCTCCCTGTAATATCGTGCACCCTGAATGTTCTTAGTTTCCTTAGACCTATATCGCCAACGTTTCGATAGGAATCACCTTAATTTATATAGTGTTAAATGATTGTCGACATAGGCAACAAGTACACAGCACACTGCTTTATATCCCGCCGGATCTTCGAACGTGCTTTATTTTGTAATCCAATATGTCGGCTTTAGGGACGCTGTTCGGTACATACTGAGAAGTGATTCGTCTACTGTGCGTATCGTACTTTTTAGTATATAAGCATTGAAGAGCCAGTTCTCGAAGAACCGCGTGTGTTGTTATTATCATCATCCTCGTTATTACCATTATGGCGAAATCCATGTTGTCAACCGCCCCCTGGTACGGTTGCTTCGCCCCTTCTCTTATTTTTCTCTCCCCCTTCCTCTTGCTTCCGCCATCAGCCCACCTTTCAATCGTATTTCCCGCTCAGAGAGATACGTTCCCCCTTTCTCTTTGAACCCCCCTTATCGTGCTACTAATTATGGTGGCGCTAGCAAGACGACATTTTGTACAATTCTACCCAAAATCCAAGATGGATCGTGTGTTTTCAGTTTGTCGATACCTTGATGCCTATTCGGGGATACAGATTTCTTCTTTACCGTTTGAGACGCGTTGTATCTATTTCCAACTTATTTGATGTTTTTATAATTTTTTAGCCGAGTTATTAGTTAATGGAGTTTATCAACCAATTATTTCATATAAAAGCCATTTTTAGGACGTAGCGAACAAATAAATGCACCTTGAACTATTATTTTACAATAACTTCATTTCTGAGGCTTGCGTTATCAAATATGCCGGTTATCAAATATGTGAATAATCAATAATTACGCACAAATGATTAATATATGGTTTCCAAATATTACAATATGAGAAAATCTACACTTCCGTGGTACATGCGTGAATCATTGTAGAAACTACAGAAAATGTTAGGTTAAACGAGTTTCACCGATATTGATTTTAATTTTATTTTATGGGGTTTTCAATATTCGTTAGCTTCGCAAAATATGAATTAATAACATATCATTGCAAAGTAATGGTCCACATAATTGCATTTTTATATTTACGTGGTGAAACTATGCAATTATGACTTTGCTATTTTAATTACTAATTGAAATAACTTGCTAATTATAAAAACTGCATATCTTTGCAGATAATAAATGTTTGACCCCACACCGCACGTAATAAACAATATACATAATCATTTTCTTAATAGCATCTGCTATTTTTTTGTTTTCCTAGAATGCATCTATGATCTACTTTTTAAGGTTATCCATGATGCATAATGTATAGAAGTTGATGATGAATGCATTTGCACAAAGTAAATAATACATAGTATGAACTACTTATTCTTAGTATGCGTTAAGTAAATGATTAAAAACTTACTTTACAGTAGATCATTCAATTCTACTAAAAAGAAGCCACCAAACAGCACATGCTGATCATTGTATACATTAATACAAGATTTAAGCGGGATTATTTTGTAAAGTATAATGAATTTTATTATTCTATAAAAGCACTTACACTATTAATAAATAGTTTCCACTTCATTCTTTCTCGTTCTCTTTCTCACTTTATTATAAGTATTCTTCGTATAATGATGAAAGAAAGATTGATTGGGAATCCCAATCTTCCCATGCAAGGTGATTAATATTAAGGTTACGTACAGTAAATATTACATAACCTTTTCTTTATCTTGGCCTATGCTAATATATTGCCATTGGCGCTTCAATAAATTAATTGCTGACCCACATATGCGAATATCGATTTTTTGTTATTGACAATTTTTAGAAATTTACACGGAATTTCAGAATTACATTTTTTTAAAAAGTATCTTTTTTAAAAATTATATGGGTAAACCGGAAATAAAATTAAGCACAATTTGAAATGAATTAGAAGATGTACAAGCAACTGCTCTTTCCAATGTAATCTACTATACACTTACAGATTTACACGCTTGCATATTTTTCACTAAACAATTTTTTTCAGGTGCTGCAAGCTAAAAAGATATAAAGTGACATTTGAATAAGAAATCTATATAAAATGGCAAGGAAGAAAGACATTGAATTGCTAAGAGTATAATAGAGGGAAGAGTACTTCTTTGCATAAAGGAAGTTTAACTTTAAATACTAAAAAGGTGTAAGAAAACATGACAGATGTTAAACCAATTGGAATATCTCAAAATCAACAACCGCAACAGCAGCAGCAACAACAGCAGCAACAACAACAGCAGCAGTCACAGCAACAGCAACAAACTCAGCCACAGCAAATGATGATCTCAACCCACGATTTACAACAACAGCAAAATGTACAGCAGCAACAGCATGTTCAGCAACAACAATCTCAACCCCAACAAGTACAACAGCAAGCACAGCAACAAGTTCAGTCCCAACAAGTTCAACCGCAACAACAAATTCAACAGCAGGTGCAATCACAGCAACAGATGCAAGTGCAGCAACAAGTACAACAACAAGTACAACAACAAGTACAACAGCATGTTCAACAACAACAGCAACAATCACAATCACAGCAGCCTAACAACGGACCTCACAACGTTGTTCCTACGCAAGTGCAAGTGCAACCACAGGTAGCAGCAATTATGCCTCAACAACAGGTAAAACTTCATTTAAAAGCATGTCCAGGAGGCATAGTTTTAAGCTTTGGAAATTCCTCGTTTTTGTATAACTGTACAAAAATATTTTAGGGTGCTGTCGCTGTGTCAATGCAGCAACATCAGCAACAAGGAGTTGGAGGCGTATCCATGACTTTATCTGGTCAACAAGGAGCAACAACAATAACCACTATGGCTGCACATCCACAAGCAGTGCAAGTTATTCAACAACCTATGCAAAATCAGGCATATCATTTACAACACCTGTATAATACTCAAGGAACTCCGTTATTAATGCCTGGGAATTTAGCTCTTCATCCTGCTGGAATTAATCCCTCTTCTATACAGGTACATAAATAGATCCATGCTGCTTATATCATTGAGCTACATAGATTGTCCTTTAACTAGGGTATCTTCCAGGTTATAACTGCTGGAAAACCATTCCAGTCCGCTTCGCCGTTGACACCACATATGTTGACTACAGCGTCAACCCCTGGTCAAGGTGGTGGCCATCCAGCACCAGGAACTAAAGTACAAGGGTTTCCAACTGGCTATTTACCAGTGCCTACATCTGGTACACCAGGAGGAGGACAAACCTTAGTATTTGGTCAACTGGGTGTACTGGGTTCGCCACAACCACCTCAATCTCTACAGCAACAGCAGCAGCAACAATCTGCCAACAAGCAGGACCAAGTACAAAAGGTGTTTACATAATTTAACATTCTTTGCCATAGAACCTTACCTATTTATCGAATTTCCGTTCAATTTATTTATATAAATATTATTTTTTTACATGCGTAGTACACTACGTGTACTGCAGCTACACCATCCGGTGGACGAGGTGGAATGCAATTTGCTCCATGGCAATTTACACCGCAAGTAGCTTGGACTGGAATACAGTCACCAGCACTTCTTACGAATCAAATATTCATTAGAGGGCCTACTCAATCTGATATGTTCATACAAAGCCCACAGCCAATTCAAGCTCACAACGGTTAGTTTGATAATAATGTTAAATAAAATCTCGCATTGCCAATAGACTTATCGCATTATTTGTACAGCATTAGCTACTCAACAACAAATTCAAGGAGTTCAACAAATTGCTGCTGCTAGCGGTAAACCAAAAGTAATGGATATGCAACAGCAGCAGCAGCAACAGGGTAAACAGAACACCGGTGGGCAACGACCATTGAGTATTTTGCCGTCCTCTTTGCAAGCTGTACAAGCTGCCAATATACGAGCTGCTAGTTCTGTTTCTACGCAAACCGTTCACGGAGTACAAGCCACGGTACATATACAGGTTACTATAGTTGCGTTAATAATAATTGGTAGAACCATTTTAATTGCTGCAATTTGAAATCTATTTTTTGTTTTCGTATAATGAAGAAGAAGTGTTCTTTTTTTATGTTTTATGATGTAGAGTGGAAAAGGAAGCGGCAGTGGCGGTAAAGGCCGTGGTAAACCATTGCAATCGCCGCAACAAGCACAGCAACAAACACAACAAACGATGCAACAACATCAACAGGTTTTTATTCAACAGAAGCAGCACACGCAACAACAACAGCAGATGCATCAGCAGTATCAACAGCAGCAAGTGCAACCATCCCCACAGCAAATACAGCCAAAACCGATAATGAGTAAGCTGATGTTCCTTATACTTTCTATAAAATCAATAGAAAGATTTTGTTTTACGTAACTGTAATATTTGGTTCTTAGCGAATATGACTTTACAACAACAACAACAAGGCGTGGTTCTTGGCGGAGAGCGTCCGATTATGCCTGTAGTCTCGGTGGGCGGTGTTGGAGTGGGAGTTGGGGTTGCTACATCTCAAATGAATCAAGTACAACAATCTTCCATGTCCGCTGTACAACAAATACCCTTGCAGGTAATTTGATGTTGCTTTTGTTAAATAAGTTTCCCGTAATTTATACTCTACTGGTGGTGTCATGTAATATAATTCCTTCAGGCAATTAATTCGACGATAATTGGTAGCCAAATAGTTAGTGGAACCCCACAGGTACAATCAATGCCAATTATAAATCATGCACCAGATCAACAGACGCACGATACCAATAGTTCTACGATAATGATCACGTCGCCTGATCGTAACCATCAACCTGAATGTTCCATAATCATACCAGCCGCTGCAAGTACTCCAATACCAAACGACGACAGTTCCAAAACTCTATTGAAAAAAGATGAACCAATGGCAATTACGATAGAAGATATTTCTGTAGCTCAATCAGAAACAACAGGTCCGTCTACGGTTATATGATTGAGATGTTTAAGAAATGTATAATTGTCCGTAGCATCTGTATAAACGTGTTTCATTTTACTTTTATAGACGGGGACCAAATTAAAAGTGTTACAAGAGACGAGGAAAGTTCAATGGTAAAGGCTGAAGATAAATTATGTAACAATCCTTTGGCAGGATTAGCGAATACAATTAATTCCATTACGAACGGTGTTAGTAATGAGGAATCTACAGCAATACCTATTTCTGTGCCAATTACTGCAAATAGTAAGCACGTACCTCCAAAGGCAATGGTCAAACCACAAGTTCTTACACATGTGATCGAAGGCTTTGTGATACAAGAAGGTAAGAATTGAATTAATTTCCATTATATTTAAAATCATAAATCATGCACGTATGTTTGTATTTTTTGATTGATATTAACATTTCAGCATCTGAACCCTTTGCTGTTAATCGGACGTCATTGAATAATGCGGGTAATCAAGAAGCAAGTAACATATTAAACCGAAATAATAATTCATCTTCGGAAAAGGAAAATCACGAAGAACCTCCAAGTAAGATGAACAAATTATTAATTTCTTTTCCTATCCATTTCTATACTCTGAATACATGAAACACATTAAATATGCCTTTGTTATAGGAAAGAAACATGCACCTAACTACCCAAGCGACGAGGACGGAAGTAATGTTTCCAATGGAAAATGCGAAACTTGTGGTAATTTAGTAGACGACCAAAATACTAAGTTTAAAAAGGAAAAACGTTTCTGCTCTTCTGGTTGTGCAAAAAGGTTGGTAATTATATGATTCACAGGAATACATAGGTATAAAATATTAAGCTTTCGAACGCTATTTATTATCATATTGTAAATTGAACAGCAAAAAACGGGAACTCAGGGATCGCGACGGTACTGAGAAACAGTGGACTGAGATAGAGACTGAATCGAAAAATGAAGGAGACATGAAGAAAAACGGAGAAGAAAAGTCTTTGTCTACAACTTCTTCCGTTGAAGAAGCACTGCCGAAAATAAATCCTGTAAAATGGACGGTAAGAATATACCATATATAAATTTGTAGTAAGAAAAAGTCATAATGAACAATGAAATAACAATGTATACTTTACATAGGTTGGAGAAGTATGTGACTTTATACGTGGTTTGCCGGGATGTGCCGATTATGCAGAGGACTTTGCTATTCAAGAAATAGATGGTCAAGCGTTAATGCTACTCAAAGAAGATCACCTTATGTCGGCCATGAGTATCAAGTTGGGCCCAGCACTGAAAATCGTAGCCAGAATTGATTCGATGCGAGTAGAGTCCTTATCGAACTCTAATCCATCTAATAATTCTTAAATGTTTCTTGTTTACGATTTCTACCCGCAGAACTTCTAGTTGCAGCCTATGGGCTACAGGGTTTGTGCAAGTATTTGATCGAATCATAGAGTTAAGCTTTCTAAGAAAAACATAAGATGTTTTTATACAAAATAAAATTATTTTTATTTCTTCTTCTCATTCAACTTGATCAAAATATCTCTTTCTGTGAAAAACAAAATTTTGTTTACAATCTTTTTCTACTTTTCGTTGCAGTCCTACGGTTTAAAGATCGATCTATGCAAGACTACTTTACGTTTCGTACTACTTTATCAGAGAAAGGCACGGTTTTTTTCATTTGCTTTTTATCATCAATTTACTTTACTATATTGCACAATATACATACATATAGAAATTGGTATCGCATGTCATTAAATCTTACACCGATCGATTTTTACGCAATGTAAATAGAGTGAAATCTTTTGTCCCTTTTAGTTTAAAAGTGTATGTCTCTTTGTTTTCGAAATTTTTGTCTAAAATAGTGCTCCTTAACTAGTACGATCAAGAAACTGAGTACAAATTATGTCCACTACACAAAAAAAAAAGATAAAACATTGTATATAAATTATCCGGCACATATACGATGTATTTTGTACTCGAGAATCACTTTTTGAAGCTGTACAAAAAATGATTGCCTTCAACAAAAATAATTTCGACAAATATCCGGCATTTCTATGAAGTTAGGCTTTGTAATGAATAGCAGTTTATGTGCATGACAATTTCGAACTGAGATATAAGGTGTCTGACGCAATGTGATTAACATCCTTGACCATGTATTTTGTAAATGTATCATGTGCACTCAACTTGCATACGTGTAAATATTAAACATAAAATGTTTATTTAATATACAAATTTTATAACATAAAAAATTTAGTTGTTAACAGTAGTTATCCTTCCATTTAGAGAGATACGTTTTTCCTTTACAATTATATATTCTAGGAGCAAGATAAAATATACTTTGTTTGTGTAAAACATACATATATGATGTTCAGTATAATGCCAGACATTATTCTCACCTCTACTATTAAACTTTATAAGTGTCAGATATGTTGATCATGACGTGAGTTCTAATGTATTAAAATGTTACTTAATATTTCCAATTACCAACAATACAAAAATATAGTATTTAATTGCTAAGCATTTATTCTATAAGTCCATTTAATTCTGCATTTATGATACTGTAGATTGGCAATTGTTATAAAAAATACTTGTTTTTATAGAAAAAGGAAAAACATTTTCATTTACAAAATGTGAAGCATTTTCAAGTAACAATTTACACTTGAGTATCAGTTATAGTAACAGAAACAATAAAGATACAGTAATTAAAATGATATGTAAATTACACTTCAAATGATACTTGTTATTCCATTTGTTCTTTTGAAATCACTCGGGGCATAGTCTCTCAATATACATATATCTTTTACTACTATGTACTTTGATTGACGCACGAGTAAGAAATGTATGTATATGTAATTTCGCAAATGGAACAAATCGTTAAGAAACGCAATTACAAACCCATTGCATAACAAAAGAAAAAAAATGCTATTGCGTTAGCTGAAGGGGTTCGTACCACTATATACTTTATTGTTAATAAATTACAACACGTTAATTTAGATTTACTTTATTATCTTAGCCAGTAGCTACCGCATACTTTCCTTCATCTAACAATTCTTCGTCAGCTCTAGATTTTATTTGCTTCATCGCCGGCCTTATATATTTATAATAATAGTAACCTTTGTAGACTAAAGCTCCAAAGGAAATTACAGTAACAGCCATACAGGTTGCCACCACTCCTCTATGTAATTTATCTAAGATAAAACTCTTTTGTTTATATTTCGGCAACATTTCTTGTGAATATATTTATTCGGGTCAATCCTTAAATATATAAATCTGCAAAGCGTATAAATATTACGGGAATGACATAACTTTCTCAATAACTGTTAATTTATTAATTATGAAAATTATATAACAGAAGCACCTGCCACAAATTCCAGAGCAAGTTATGACACTGTTATTAAAATTACGTGATTTTTATTCCGTATAAAAATATCAATCCATTCGCTTTTGAGGTTACAAACGAACTACAGTGCCCTGTGTACAAATGTTTACTGAAAAGAAAATTCCATATCGGTTAACCTCACATTGAAAAGCAATTAATAAAACCTGTAAGTATCCCAAAATATCGAAGATCAGATGACATACTTAATTAAATTTATGGGGATAACTAACATAGTTGGAACTGCAGAATACAAGTGTAAATTATTAATACGATGAGTAGTAAATGTATCACGTATGTATAATAACAGGTACCGACATGTGCATAATATGTACGTAAGTACAGTACGTACGTGCAATATTACTGGTGGGTACAATTTTATAGATTTTTAACAATAGTTGACTGATGTATGTATTCAAGCAATATAAAAATTGTATTAGTATAAACACAGTCTATTTGTTGAAAACACTGTACATGTTATTTTTACATAATGATTGATTATACATATCTTTAAATATTTACACTGTAAACTATACAATCACATTGATTTGTACTCCCCAAAGAATCAAAATTGAGGATTCTCAGTTTTCCAAAAATTCATTGAATATCGTTGAATCCACATCCAGAACTATCTCATCTAATGAAGGCCCTTGCTGTGTTACTGGTAATTCTAAAATAAAATAAAATATTATTAGATTCCCTTGGGATCATGTTATCAGACTTTCATTTCTGAAATATTTGAAACATGCTTGATATAGATCCTGTTGCCTTATATTCTTTGAGTTCCTCTTTGAACACTTGGTCAAATGTTTCCCGTCTTTCTTTCATCACTTTCTGTTGTTTCTGTTCATAGCTCGATACTCTATCAATGTGTTCGTTCGCCAACTTTGCTATAATTCGCATTCATTTGTTATGTATTGAGATTACTATAATTAATATATTTCAAACATTGTTGGAATGGTACCTTTAACGATATTCAATTCTGCAAGCTTTTTCTCCTTGTACAAAGCTAATTGAAATCTGTGATCCAATTCTCTATTTTGCAATTCTAACATTTCATTCAAATCTTCTAATCGAAATAGCGCGCCTTCAACTTCTTCAAACATTTCTTGCAACGTACCTTTGTTTTCAATCGAAATTTTGAATTAAGCTTGGATACTTGTACTGTCGAGTTCCATTTTAGAATATGTTTAAAATTAAAATACCTATTTGATCCATAAGATCTTGTATCGCGCTGTTGATTTTTGGAATATAAGCCAAAGAACTATTGAGACTGGTAATATTTTTCCATTCTTGCTCCAGTTTTTCATGAATATTACCCACAAGTTTATCAGCCTCTTGGGCCTTTCCTGCATTCTCTTCTGCAAGCTCGTGTAATTCATTCCATTGTAATTGAAATCTATGTAGCACATCTGCCCCCGCATTGTAATTAACATTTCTGATATTGATGGATTTTTTTTGTTTAGGACTTTCAACAGCGGTCAAGCCTCTTATGCTAAGAATAAGATATATGTGAATAAATAAGATTACACAATACTTTGTTTTTCGTTATATTTATCATTTATGCAAAATTAGAATTGTTACCTGGCCGATATACCCTCTTGTACTGTTTGAAACTTATTACGCAAAGTGCCAAACATGATTACTCGATATTATATATTGTTTATAGCTTCAATCGATTAAATATTCAAATTAATGCTAATACGTAGAATAACATAAATAATTCAATTCAGTGCACTTTCTAAATCTATCGCGCATACGATCATTAAGTATGTCATGTTTGTATGAAAAATATGCTCTTTGCAAACATGTAAATTGGTGTTTAGTTTTATTTGTATTATTGTTGGACAGCGGATATCAATTTAAACATTGAACTACGGCACAGGATTTTATATTTCGCGTAAAAATATAAGACGGTACTGGTAATGTTTCACGATATTTATAAGGGACGTATGCATGTGTTAATATAACCTATTTATTTTAGTCACTGATAATATTTTATCCATACTTTTTCACATACCATTGATTATGGACTTTAAAGTGTTTAAACAAAACTTCTAAGATAACGAGTTTTTGAAATTGTGCTTTTGATAGTTTATCTGTCAAAGGATACTGGATCTGTAATTTTATTTAAACGAGATATACAATATAAGGAAGAATTTATCGTTCAACATTTAATTGCTGCTTTCAATTAGTATAAAAATCTAATCAATTTAGGTACTTTATAATTACAGCACGATATTTACGACTAATCAAAAGTAGCGACATTGCGCAGTCTTTCCCTTTGTTGGCAACAGTGATGCAGAGTTCACAATGTGTGGACTTGAATTAATTATAAGTAATTATACTTGCATTGTCTATTAAAAATATTGAAAAGCATCCTACAACCACCGAATCGTCGCGCTATGTGCTATAATGGTGCGAAAAGATATTCGCACAATTAGTAATTGTTTATGTTAGACCAATAAGAATAATTAGACCATAATAATAAGTTCATATCATGTAATCTACTATCGATGCAAAATATGATATTTATGTTTACTAATTTGATATTGTACACATTGCGTATAGAAATGTTAATGATTTAATCACATTAATGCACTAACATGTGAAACGAAAACCATGGTCGTACATTATGTAAACTCCATTAAAGAAATGTTTTACTTTTACTGTGATTTTTTTGTAATTAAAAAATTGTGTACTTAAAACTGTAATTATTTATTTCCCACATGAACCTATTTGGCAACATCGCTAAAGCTTAACTCCCTCCCTTTGACAATATGCTTGGTGCCTAGCAACCATACTGAGGTCAACAAACGAGGTCAAATTGCAAATTACCTGTGCAAAAAATCGGTAAATGGATCTAATGAAATGATGAATGAAATTAATTCTAATTCATGGTAATTAATGTCGGCTATAAATAGAAGCAACGTCTAAAAGAAATAACGAACAATTAGGTTCACCGTTTGTTAGTAACATAAAATGAAAGACCGGGTAGTAACTCAATTATTTAAATATAAAACAATACGAGTTTCATTGTTTCCCGTAATATGAAATACAAATATTTTTCTTACACTAATATTAAACAGTATGTAAAAATCGTATTTTTGGTGCACGATATAGTAAATTAACACGCTATAAATATCAATTATATCAACCGTAATGTGGATCCAAAAAAAACATACAATTTATGTACGCGCAGGTATGATGATATATATCGTTTCTGTATTGGATAAACACAAAAGAAAATGGGGGCGTTTTGCATTATTGTCATGTGGAAATAAATCTTGGGAAGGTGTATACACGGCGGAATAGTATATACAAGTGGATGAAGGTATCCTCTACGTTGCCAAGTTTCACACTGCCTCCATATTGAATTCCGCAATGCTTTGTACAATGACATCCACAAAAAATCTACCCTTATCACTGTATTTCTTTATAAACGGTGCATTTTTTCTAGGAAGACTTATCACCCACCCCGGGAACTCGGTCAATTATTTTTACATCAAAATTGTTATCAACAGCTGAGTAATACTTTAGAAGATCATTCAATCTTCAAGCTTATCTTAAAATGGCAATCTCAGCTTAAATCTATTAAGTTTTGTATAAAACGGTATCAACGGACAATATATCACGCTACACAGCTTGATTATCCTGGGACCACGGGTGCTTTCATTAATAACCTTGAATAAGCTCATGTAGACCTGTTAACTGCAGCCTTTATCAAATCATTATATTTTTCTATCCCCACCACGAGCGCAATGATCATAACTTGAACGAATCATGTCAGACGTGATTCGAGCTTAGAAAGTTGTGCGCAACTCGCAGTGAAATCAGATTTCGTGGTAGGCGGTGATGGAGAGGAAGGAGTAGTCTGCGATCTTGGGTCATTGTACGTATCCAAGTATCCCCTTTCTCCTTGCATCAAGTTAGACCACTACTATATCGTGGTGAACTCGTCTTCTCCGTAAAGGTGATTACCTTTCCGCGCATACTAGTGTGACTGCGGCGCATACTAGCAAAAGTTGTTAACCAAAGGACGAGGTAGTAGGGGTGAAATCAATAATCAAGTATTCCGTGGAATGAGAATGTCAACTTATACATATAACCACTCAACTGCCTGCTTGAGTTTTATTCGCCACAAATAAAGTGGCCAAAATAGTTGGCGGTCAACCGTCGATCACGACATCATGGGTCAAATCCTATTTTTTTTTATTCATGGGTATACCTGAAAACATGTTAACGATATAATGCGTATTCATTGCGAAAGGGGAGGTATTCGGCGTTTAATAAACAAATTCTCTAAGTATTTGCAAATCACGTTACTCAAACATGCAGTCGTAAATATTCTATTAAAGATCAATGTGTAAAATGAAGGAATAGATATTTATTATCGAGGACTATAAAAAGTCGTATACTGAGTTGTGCTTTAATATGCGGCAAAAGCAACAAATCACGACGGAATTGCATATGATCTAAATATAGAATACCAAACTCGGGTTGTTGAGTATTTTCATCGAAAATAGGACAGGACTTGTTACGATCAATAGAAGCCAGATTCGGACGTTTTCGACTTGTTCCGTTAAGTTCCCCTACTATATCCGTTCCTGTTAGCCTCCAACAATTTATGCCACGCCTTGTTCATATATATTTTCCTGGCAAAACCGGTTATTCCAGGTGTATGCACGTTTGGTATAGGTTTTACCATGGAAAATTTATATGTGCAAAAGAACATTGCGTCAGTGTCAAGACTTAATTTCCCGCCTATGGTTGAAGATCTTGAATCTCAAGTCTAAAACATATAATATTTTTTTAAGCACGTAGCATAATTTATGTACAGTATAAATTAAAAGCTTATGATTCACTCATAGAAAGCATGAGTTCTTTTATCATATTCATGATTGGATCTATATGTGCATGTATCTTTTGCAGAAATATTTAAGAGTTGCATTATTCAATAACAGCCGGGTTGCGTGATTCTATGGTATCCGCAAAGCCAGGAAAAATGGGTAAAATTATAGATATCAAGTGTTGTTACAGCAGCAGCAACTTTAGGCACAATGGTTGACAGGTGGCAATTGGATAGCGTTGACAATTTTGTTGGAGAATTGCATGGGCTGCCAGTCACCATGGAACATTGGAAGGGCGATGAAGAAAAGCTACGAAAAGAGAATAGCATAACAAAAAAATAAAGCAGATAGGTTAGTTGAAGAGGGAAGAAAAGAGATGGCCGTTTGAGTAGGGTACGGTAGGATAAGCAGAGGGAGAAAAAGAACGAGAGGGAGAAGAGTTTTACGGTGACATTCGTGAATTGCGCCTGCGTCGGTAGAACTTGCTATGAGCGGATTGGTTCCCTACTCATACTTGGGTTGACTTAATTTCAATTCGGGCTCCTTCACTACTTCTCCCTTCTTCTTTTGGCACCAATATACATTCCAGTTGGTCCCTTTTGCTTCTTTTGGGTTCTGCCGGAGGGGTGCGTGCGATGCTACGCTACACATTTACCCTGCATTACTAGGAACATGCAGCGAAAGTGAACCCCTTGATCTTTGATAAAGAAAATGCAACGCTGGAGGAGCTGAAGAGATTGAGAAAGAAAGGAGAGAGAAACGAATAGTGAAAACGGAGAGAGCAAACAAAGTGGATGAAGATGGGTGACGGTGTGCAGTGGAGGAGAAGTTAGATACGAAGTACGGGACACTCACAAGAGAAGAGAAGACAAGAGAAGAGAAAAGAAGAGAAGAGAAGAGAGGAGAGGAGAGGGAAGCTTGGCGTTTGCAGCGATCGGCGCACGCTACCCCGCGCGCGCGCGCGCGTTCTTACAAAACAACGCATCTGAACACTCTGAACCCGCCGCTGAACGCGCCTCAACAGTTCGGCACGATTCACATTGAGTTGATTATCCTGTCAGACGCGCGGTTTCATCGCGTTGCCGCCATATTGGCGGCTCGATATAACACGTACTAATAATAAGTTCAGATTTGGTACGGTAGGCATCGTAGTTGACACACCGATTTTACCTTCGTTGAATATTGCTACTATGAAATGTGCAACAAACAGCGCAGTGATCATGGCATAATATTGACAGCCACGCTTCATCTGTAACAAGCCGGGAGAATTTTATTGTCTACATATCAATAGAACTAGATGTTTTTTTCCTCGTCACTGAAATTGATCCACACTGAAGAAATCGTGACATGGTTTTGTTTTCAATTTCACTGACAAGTACAATATCGATGTTGGATCAGTTATCATCAATTAAAATCAACTTCGATGTTTAATTTTACTTATGCAGTTAAGTTTCATTGTATGTTGATAGTTTGGTGCTTTGTTTGATGGACCTTATTTCCATACAATACTTCGATAATAGTCGAGGATGTTAATGACAATTTGACGAGAAGTTTAAACGAAACAATACATGTTTAATGGATCACTTTTACCGGATCCCCGTCAACATTTCCTGTGATTAAAAAACATGTGAACTGTTCATTAGGATGAATTAAAACATGCATATTCAATTGATTAATAAACATTAGCAACGTATTTAATTATAAATGAACAATCATTTCAAGAGAAATTTCAAGATAAGCCTTTGTTCATGAACACCTGACAATTTGCATTGTTAATAACAATGCCTGTAAGTATGATATCCAGAATAATTATTTATTTTTTTATGTAATTGTAAATGTAATGTAATGTATGTAAATGTAATAAAAGAAATCAATGATTACATTTTCAGATTGGAAATGAACAATTCATTGGATCAAGATTTTGAGGAATTAAGTTTTTCTGGGCAAAACAACTTTTGCAAAGGCGATGCAGCGGAGAATTTACAAAAATTTGGTATGTTTTTCTGTGTAACAATGTGCAATATAACATGCATAATAACATTGGTGTAAAAGTTTGATGTCATTTTCGTCGGTCACCTTTTTGAAATTTAATATTTCATTCTTGTTTAATTGGTTACATTTTTGTCATGAATATAGGAATATATGTGCCTAAATAATTAAGCTAAGAATTTAATATTTAAGGTACATTCGTAACTAACCTATGGTTCTCTTATCAGTGTAAACCTCTCCCACAAATTTATCCATCCAAATTTTGCCATTGTTTACGAGAACATATTTATATCATATCTCATTCATATAATATTCCTTTCTTCGTTTAATCAAACATTTTCCTTTCGTATAAATAACCGCGGCCACAAGTCCAATTTTTCAGAAAATATCGCACCAAAGCATTTGTCTGAAATTCTTGAGAAAAGGTTAGGATTCGTTTGGTAGCGGATAGCACGAAAGAATGCAGAATTTAATTATTACTATTTCGGCGTCATAAATATTTAATTTAATTTATGTCCCCTTTAATAATATTAATCAAAGACAAATTGACATTCATCCCTGATCGAACATTATACGATTAAATTTTCGATCCCTGTACCAGCAGCGTTTTCGATACCTTCATAACCTGTTCGGTTGGACGATTAACAATATACCACTGATTCTGTTGCGAAATCAAATTCTGATAAATTATTTGAATTTTATACGACTGGTAAAATCACTTTCGACACGTTCCCAATGTATGCACTTAATTACTTGAAGTGCATTTCAATGTGAACCATATCGCGGCGGGAATGTTGCGCTAATATAAAGTGAGCCAATGATATTCGTCCTTTAGATAGTATCGATTGGAGAGAGACCCGTTTTCAATTCACGGCAAAAGCAAAGACAATTATCTCGACTTGCGTTAGGCTGTCTGCTACACCATTTTCCCTGAACACTTGCTGCTGCTGTATGTATAGTATATACATCTGCATCGATTGTTTACATTCGTTGTAACACGACGAACTAGGGTTGATATACTGAGGTGGTGAACGTTCGAAATAAGAAACGTGTATCGATACATTACAATACGTATCTTTTACACATGTTTCACGGTGCACGATAACAGTTTAATCGATCTGACAGAAGATACGAAAGCGCGGCAAATTATCACGCTCCACACATTTTCTTGAAATTTCCAAACGAGAAGGTGGTTACATGCCCGGTCTGTTTGTTAGTTGTTTGTTTTCAAGTGGCAAATAGATTTCCGTACTACTACGTACACCGAAGTTGTAATTTACCAAATGGCATTGCGATTGTTTGAAATACATTTTTATTGCAGGCAAACATCCAGACGATCAGAACACAATATTTTCCCTACGACTACCGTTATTGCGCTGCGAAATTTGTAGAAAGCAATTTGTGACGAAGAAACAGTTACGCACACATATCCATACACATTTGAGAAGACCACGCATAGTCCTGAGGAGGGTAACAAATCTAAAAAGTCTCAAGAAGAAAAATACCAATACGTATTGGCTAGATCCGGAGAAAAAGGGTTCCCTGAAATTAACATTAAAAAAGCAAAACTTCACCGATCCTCTGAAGCTTAAGCTGAAAAAGTCGTCAGAGTCTGAAGACTTTACCGTTGTGAAGAGCAACATTAATCTGGGAACAGAGAACAACAGTCGAGAAGAAGTGGCTGGAGCGAGAGAGAATGATCAGAGACATGAAAAGGATACGGAAAGCTCAATTGATCAGCCGTTTGAAAACGTGATGGTAGAGCAACAGGTATGTTGTAACGGTAAATGCAATAGGTAACAATTAATGTAAGTCTATAGAAAATATTGATTATTAGGATGAATATGGGAATGCTAAATTCAATACCGATGAACATAATCCATTGGAAGAAAACGAGAGACCACTCGTAGACACGAATGAGGGCGATTCAGGTGTGGGGAGTGATATGGCAAATCCGTCTGAGAAGGAAGATCAAAATGTTGATGACCTACAAAATATAGAACATTATGATAACACGGACAAGAGACTCTCCGAAACAGAAGATCCAGAAGAATCCGATGCCCTGGAAGCAACATGTAGAGAAACAATTGAAAACTTGAAGAAGCTTGGCGAACAATCTGGGTAATATTGTGGATTTAAAAATATCCTTAGGCGATGTAGTTTTCTTTCAACAATCAGGCCTTTTAATGTTTCAGATCGAGATCTATCGGCCAATTAATTGACAATTCAGGCATCGAAGAAGACGATGACAGAGATAATGAATCTACTATGATTCATGAATTAGAGGAGAATCCGGCTATTAGTATTATTTCAAAGTCCTCTTCATTCTCAAATCATGCGATAGACTGTACAACGGTATGCGACGAGGAGGATAAACCCGAAGAGTCCACAGAAAGCACATCTGGTTTTAATTGGAATCAATTGTCCACTAATTTATCAAATAAAGACAATGATATGTCTAAGGAGGGCGAAGAGCAATCGGATCATGGGAGTGATAGCAATATTGAAAATACTGGATCTCTTTTACAAAATTTGATTGAACATCAAAGACATAATCAAAATGAAACGTTGTCGAACAGTTTGCCACCGGAAACGGAATACGTTTCGCTGGAAAAGTTAGCCGAGACTGTTAATACTTGTCGCGTTTGCAATGAGAAATTTAAAGATATCGCTCATTTGGACGAGCATCGGAGTAAAGTTGGACATTATCAATGCAACATTCCAGAATGTATCAACCTTATTTTTCATTCACCACTGGAAGTGTCCATGCATAAAGCTCAAATGCACGGGACGCCGCTTTCTCCGAGCGTGAGCCAGTTGTCGCCCCATATGAATCAGAATTCGCCCCATTTGAGCCAGAGTTCACCCCAATTAAATACACATTCGCCTCATGCAGTCTCAATGGAGTCACCGACAACACAAAATTCCCAGCAAATAAATAGAAATTCCCCTTTAACTTCTCCGCATCAAACGAACTCTCCTACGTATAACGCGGTGGCTAGCGCTGGACAACAAATAATGCCACCTGTTAATTTCGAGCAATTACCCGCGCCTGTTCAACAATTAGCCCAACAAGTACAACGTATGCCACTCCCGCAATCGCAGATGCCACCAAGTCTTCCACCAGGTGCTAATACAATGATCCACAGTCCAAATTACTTCGTACAACCACCAGGAAGACCACCGTTGTACCGAGTTCCTGGTCCGCAGGGCATGCATTATCCTCCTCATATAGCCCATTTATATCCGCAGTACGGGCCAGGTCCATATCCGCAAATGACTGCACCGCCTCAAATGCATCCACAATTATCTCAACAAATATCGCGTGGAAGGTACCCTACTGTTGCACAAAGTAGTCGGCAAGTACTATTGATGGAACATGCGTAACTTATTTGTAATGGAAAACAAATGTACAACGATAGGAAAGATTATTAAATTCCGCGTTAAATCAATTACTAAGCAGTTTAATTTGCGTATATTGTATTGTAGAGCACCGCGATTACCACAGTCAGGATCATCCGTGCGGCAACGCATGAAACGCCCTATGCAACAAGCACTGCAAGTACAACAGCAGAACAATTCTGCGATGAAGCAACGACGAATGGATGTTTTATTGCCGGATAGAAACGAAGACGCAGATTGTCATGTTATTGCCCAACAAAAAAGAAACGACGGCCTGCCCGTTATACAAAATGTCCAGGGCGCTACCACGCAACAAACGAACAGAAATGATTCGACTATACACCTCACGGATTCGATAACTCTTAGTGTTAGACAACCAGGTACATACCAGTATTTGATTAAACGTGTTCCCCTTAACAAGCATCAGACTGTGTATATTATTTCTTTCATTCAAATACCTCTTCTAAGAATTAGTTTAGTTTTTTTATAAATTATTCTATCTTTACTTTCTTGTCTTAATTTATTTGTGTTCACTATGCTTTCAAATTCACGTGGTTCTTCATGTATAGTAGTTTACGAACAAAAATTTAACTACTCGCGGAAGAGGTGTATGCTCGGTAATTAAAAGATATGTTTTACTAATCGGAAGGTTCCGCTCCAGCTCAAGTGCAGAATGCATCGGGCGCTGGTGGCAAGAAGTCTGACGCAAAGGCTGTGGCTAATGTACTGGCAGCGAGAGGTATTACTGTTACTCCAGCAGCAAATAAAAATAAATCAAGCGAACAAAGCAAACAGCAGATACCTCCTCAGCAACAAAGGACTATACCTTCACAGCAGCCTTTGAATGTTACAGCGCTCAGTCTGAATTCTGCTATTTCTATCATACCTGCTAGTTCGCAAAAAAAGCAACAGGATCAAGGGCAGTTTGTTGTTCCTCAAAATAAACAGAATAAAACAGCTGTGAACGAAGTGGAAAGACCACCTAGACCACCAACAGTGGATTTAACGCAAGACGGACCGCCGCAAATGCCAGTAGTTAGGCGTGGAAGACCACCGCGGTAAGATACTGTAAGAGATAATTGAAAAAATAGAACGAACCAATTTAATAACACTATTTCGTTAATTGTTGCAGGGCACTGCTTATTTGTCAAGTGTGTGACAAAAATTTCCAGAATCAAGAAATGTTGAATCAACACATGGCCACGCACCGTGCGCCAAGTAAACTACTTCACAAGTAAGTCCAATTCATGTAGATTTCTTTTCTGTTTTTCATACAATAATGCAAATATTACACGGTTTATGATAACGTTTGGTACTTAGGTGCAATCTATGTCCTGCCCAATATCCAACAGCCCAAGCATTAACGACACACAAACAGGCGTATCATAAAGAAGTTGATACCGTAGCACAAAATGGTGGTGCCGAGTTAGCATTGCCGGTAGTAGATCTGAAATCTCCTCACGTGTTGAATCGTTTATCAAATCTTGGTATACAAAGCTACATTCCGCTTTCGCAGCTTAGTGCTCAAACAGGCGGATACTTTGGATTGCCAATTATTACAATAGACGGCGCACGAAATCCTAACACTTGTAATTTAGGTGCGCTTGGTGCTACATCTATTCTAAGTCTGGGCCCCCTTAAGCATTTGTCAAACAGGTAACTGTGGACAATTTTACATTTGGTCTACGTTATGTACAATGTTCTTATCATGTTTATCATTTTCATCAGCATTAATTGCGTGCAATATACAACAAAAGGATTTCTTTTTCGCTATTTTTTGCTAGATAAATTACTTAATACATCATTCATCTTTGCACAGAACTTGATATAACAAATGGTTTACACATTTTCTGTCTTCGGTCTGTTATTTTGGTTCTTTTAAATTATCTCCATATTATCTGTTTAAGTCACCTAATTATGAATAATTTACGTAATCCTAAAGCAATACAGTATTTGTAACGGGGGTTGAAGTGGCGTTCGTGTTACTTTAGAATAATATAGGACAAGATTCGAGATACACAATCATTATGGGAAGATAGTGTATATGTATGTATATGTTATACATCATTATGAGAAAAGTTTTTAATGCGCAGTTCTAACTGCGGTCAAATTATCGACGCTATTAGTATATTTTTTTTAACAAAAATATGAATGAAAAGAGCATCCGTATGTAGTCTTTGGAAATAACTTGAAAATACATGGTACATGGATAAACGATGGTTCCAAAACGTAGTGCCACCCTTTCATGAACGTATCACGATTTGTTAATATCACGCTCTATTTGCGTATTTACAATTCAACAAATATACGATATTGTTTGAATTCTTGCGCATGGAAATGTAAAAACGGAATAAAAAATTTGTTCAGCTTTTTAAGTTTGTAATATTAGTTTTACTAAATGAAAATACCATTTTGTTGTAATTAATACTAGAGATTATAATACATTATTTCAAATCCAATATCGGGAACACTTATACGTACTGTATATGGTATTATCAAAATTATTAAGATGCCAAAATTATTAGATTAATTATTCTGACGAATATCACGTATCCTGGACTTTAATCGATTCTCCTGACGTTGAACGATTATTATCATCATTGTTGTTATATCACGTCCACTTTTACTTTAAGAAGGAACGACGTTAATGGTATACAATCTTAAAAGTTGTTTTTTAACAGTTTAATTTTATATCTAAACAAACTATTGAAATATATTATCAGTTGTAAATATATTTTGTAAAAAAGATTATAATTAAATCATACGCTCGTTTGTACCGGAACATTTATGAAGATATTAATACTTATGTAAGTGCTATTTAAACGGCTAATGTTTATTTCTACGAAATCATACGCGATTTTTATTTATTATCATTCCTGTTAAAACACTGCAGCATGTAAATAATTACCATTTCCGTGTATATTTTAAAATAAGCGATCCGTTCTGTTTAAATTGTAGAGAATGAAAACGGTTACTAAAACGCGCAAGGACTGATTTAAAATAATCACATTGTATATATTTGTATGATAATAAAAAAATGAAGTACATGATCATTTCAACGAAATCTAGTTAGTCACATAGCTAACAATGGGGCATTATATTGTTCTTTGTTTACAATAAAGACTGCAAAAATTAAGAGCTTAATTAGTAGATGTTTTAAGTTCTGAAGTTGATTTAGTTGTTGCTTTTTTGAAGGATTAGTTTAAAAAAAAAATGGGAGAGTGCAGAATTGTTGTGATAGTAGAATTAGGTATCCGTTTACAGCTAATTTTTTTGAATGATGGCGCGCGACATACAAAATTTGAATAGTCTAACTGTTGTTAATCATACCACTGCAATCGTTGAGACTCATTTTTATAAATTAAAATTTGGTAGGATGTGTAAGTTTTTGTGAAGAATGTGTTTAATTATTATAGATTTATTGTCAACAAACAAAATATCTTGTTCCTAACTGATAATTATTATTTCAATAATTAATGTGCAAATGTTTTATTTTAAATATTTCATTGTATGAGCGACATTAAAAAATAAATAAAAAAAGAAAATAAAACAGCTTGTTATTATGTATTCTTGTTGTTGCCATAATTCATATAAAGGAATCCAATTAATGTAAATAAATTTATTTCAAGCTTCCTTCCTATTGAATTATGACTTCAGCATTTCACTTCCGGTAACGACTCGTTAGTGCGCGGTTTTCCGAGTGTTGTAAAAGAATTCTTTTCCTGCCGAATTTCCATGTAAATATTACAATTTTTAGCTTCTAATACTTAATTTCGTATTTCTATGCACTTTGTAGTATTAATTATGTACGAGGTGTACAATATTTATGTAAATAATTTAGTTTTTGGATTATATTTTACGTTCGCTCCTCACGGTAGCTACGAATGTTCAATTCAGTTTTGAATCATGGCGGACTGCGCATACGCGCGCCATGCAGTTAAGATATAATTCAATTATTAAATAATTCAAGTAATGAATTTCATGAATATTCATTCTAAATATGCTAAAACATTTATAAATTATCGTGCATACAGTAGAAGAAGGGGATACTCTTCCCCTCCTCCTACAAACTATATGTCAGGAACATGTGTTGATATAGATTTGCATACATATACACTATCCATACGTCATTGCACGCTTTCTGTCACTCAATGCGTGAGAGACGCGTGAAAAGAAATTTCGTTGACATTCTTACGTGAAGTTTTATTTCATGCAATTTACACCCGTTATCTAGCATTTTACCACTTGCATACTGTATTCTATGCGTAATTTGTCGGTAATTAATTATTTTTGGATGGTATGGTAACCTATACTTAGATTTTCCCATCGAAAATTTTTTGATGCTTCTTCTCGCTTCGCAATATTCATTATCGTTCTAAAATTTCGTCCTGATTGAAGCTTACATATTTTTTATTACAGATATTTGATTCATGTTAGCCTGAAAATTTCGGTATGAGTGCTGCATTGAATTCAAGAGCCGAACAATATTTCTACAGTATAAATCCATTGGCGGGAAGGATAGGAGAAGATATAACTGCCACGAAGGAAGCCTACGAGGGATTGTGGAACACTTTAAGTACAGCAGAGCGGAATCAGGCAATTAACGAAACTATAATTCAACCGGAGGTAGCGTTGAAGTATACTTTGAAGAAGCCAGAGATTACTAAAGACTTGCCGGAATGGTATCCAAAACTGCGCATTCAAACAGGGATGAAATATGTCATCGATGAAACTGGCTCTGTAAGTACATTATTATATTGGTAATAGTTAAGATTATCGACTAAATCCTATTGTATATTCTTTGTTGCACGATCTTAATTAATTCTTATATATCAAAAGTATATAATACTTTGAATCCAGGAACACTGTTTCTATGTATATTACTTAAATATCTTCAGGTTTATTGTACTAATTTAAGGTTCGCTTGTTAAATGGAACTTCTTTTATTATAATATTGTAGACATTGCGATGGCGCGACGAGCATTCAGCTCCATTCTCATTTATGACTCAGTCACAAATGAATCTCAGTATAATAGATTCAGCCGAGGATACAAAGTCAAAATCGATAAGGGCTCAGTTTGGAGAATCGCCACGTTTCACGAGTCCAGGAAAGACGCAGAGAAACAATTTAAATTCCCTTAATGATACCTATACGTCGTCTCACACGGTTAATCGCTTTCAATCCGATCGTTATCCGAGTGGGGCTTTTGCGGACGACCAATGTAACAGTTTGTTGAAAGGCAACATGGATAGTGATCATTCTGAAAGTATATTTACGAAATTAATGAACAAGACGGCGTTGTTAAAATTACAGAATAATTTGGCGGACGATATGGAGAGTTTAGTTAGAGAAAGAGATTCGGATACTGATAAAAGTCAGTCAAATACATTGGTAGTAATGTCGCGGACAAAATCCAGCGATATCAATGAATCCACAGCATTGTTAGAGACTCCTAGCTCTTACAGTAGTTTTCAATCGTCTCAATTGAATCAAGAAGAAGATGAAGAAGAAGAAGAGAGAGCTATACCAAAAACTGGTTTCGAGTTCCTTGACAATTGGTAGCCCGATTAGGGTCAATAAGTCTTGTATTTTCGTTTGCATTGAAATTGATACTGTAATTAATATAAAATTGCGTTGAATCGTTTTCGTACAATTCTAGTTCCTAAAATGGTAATGCCAGGTTGGTGTAGATTAACGTTGATTTAGATAATGTCTGCTTCTTAAGATATATCGTTCAGTATTTCTATAATATGAATAATTATGATCTCAAATTATGATGTTTTCGCGGGCTAATCTCACTACATTGAGCGCATTCGAAGGGTGAAATGCATGCATATCGAATATTATTTAGGTCTTGTGTAATGTGTGCACGAAAATTCTTATTGATTCATAGGTCTCTTCTATAGAGATATTATAAATACGAGAATCTTTATATGTATATGTATATAAAATTATTCTCGATAGAACAAATGAGAAGAGTTAGAAAGCACGTTCTTTTTTATAGAAAAGTTCAATATTTTGAACAACTACTTTTTATTACTTGTGTTTCTATCTGTAAAGATTTTTACAATTTTATATTACGGTTTATCTTCCAAAGATAATCATCTATCGTCATTGCTTAGAACATAAAAAATATCATGAGGTGCATTTAAGAGTATTAAATCCAAGACTGAAGAGGCTATTTCCCACGATTTTTTACTACGTTTATAGTTGATGTAATTCACCGATAATGTGAATCTTAAATCAATTTTAATACATTTTATACAGATTGCTATTCAGGTTCTACAATGAATTATGTAACTTTCATATGATAGAAAAAGAGGAATAGATTTAGAATAATTACTGTCACTTGCTCTCTACTAATTTCGTTCGCTCGCGAATCAAATTATAATGAACAAAATAAAACGGATGTGTGGTTGCGTGAGCTGGGTTGTGTTCGTGTGCTTAGTAATATGTTATTATAATTAAATATATGAATTCGTGTATTATAAGCTGTGTCCTTCAATGAATATAGCCCGATAAGGATTCATTCCTATCCACGACGATCTTCCCGAAAGTCCAACCTTTTTTATGTGGTCCAAAAACCCGATAGCCAGACTAGCAGGAAAAATGTTAAAAACCTATTATTGTTTTTCCACTTGGAACTTTCGAAATGATCTGTACCTTCCGTTCTTGGAGATTGGATAATGGTAATATTCTCGTCCCCACCGCCAATTTGTCCGACTTTCGAATTATTGTAATAGCCGAAGATATTTTTATTCGCCTGTGCGATACAGTAAAATTCTTCTAGATCGGTCGATCTTGTTAATTTGGCATCTGATTCTTTCTCAAAGGGTGACACCAGTATCAGACGCCTTTTCAATGATGTCCGCACTGAAACTGGAACGGTTCCTTCATCGTATTTTGTCATAAAAAAAAACAATTCGAGGATCAAATTATGAGGAGGATAAGATTTCTGGAATTCTCTGAATTATGTTTGCAAAAACACGTGCATGCACCACCCATCCTTTGTTTCTAAAAAGACAATACCAGATATATGATCTTGCAATATATGATCCTCCAATTGTTTCGAGCAGCGTAGTATCATTGATATCCACGTTAAAAAGATATCCATAATTCTCAATTGTCCATTACTAGTATTTACCAGTTTTATCGATTTTATCACCTGATGCACCCTTAGCTGTGTTTTTCGATCCGCAAGATACATTCTGAGACAACGCGGTCAAACTTTTCGACAGTACACTCGCACGACTATTTTTATCCGTTAAACATCGACCAGTGTCGTCCGTTTCGTTTTTACTCTCCCGCACGATATTGCCTTGATCTTGTTGAAAACAATCTAAGAAGTTCAAAGACCATGCCCGTCAACTAATCATAAATTAATTACTCAGCGTTTAATAATTGTCGGCGAGGGTCGCGGATAAATGGTGAAAAAAATATTTAAACCTCTCTCGTCCTTCTCGTCCTTCTCGTCCACATTCACGGGGCTGCACTTCCCGAAACCAGAACACTTTTGCCCGTCGATGCAGCCCGGTTCCTTCAATGTTTTTATCGAACTTTCCTCCGACCGTTTATCATCCTCTTGCACGCTACCACCACATTTATACTGCTCCATTGCCTGTCGTTCGAGCTCCTGTAAGAAAGTCGTCCTTCGTTTTTCCAAAACATTCGTGATCGCGTTCGCGAGGATAGGTCAAGTTTGATTCCGTTCATAGTCGTCGTGCGATCGTCGTAGAGGGAGGTTGTGACGCGGACGCGTTCGGAAACGTTCTCATACATTATGGTACACTCGTGTGAATTTGTGAAAGGACGTGCCGTCTTTTTGGGCCTTTCGAGGGACGATTGGCGATTCAAGGTAAGCGAACATTACAATAAACGATCGTACTTGATATTTAAGGGCCAGGGACTCCTCGGATGTTCTATACTGTTCCATAGCTTGTTGCTCCAGTTCGTCGTACCTAATATTAAGAGCATAATGCGTATGGCTGTCTATTTATTGTTGCTTATTATTGGTATATTTAGTGGTTCTATTCAGCAAAGCGTGTATTAGGTATTAATTGACCAGCTTTCCAAACATACCTTTTCTCGAACACGTTCTCCAACATGGCTTGGTTCGCCGTAGCGTTGGTCAGAACGTCTCTGTACAATCTTCGTCTTCTTCGGGTATCACCCTTTTCCCTCTCGCTGGACGCTTTCGTGTTCGCCCCTTGGGCTTCCGGCTTCAGGCGTTCCATATTTTTCGAACCGTCCTTCTCCCTCCTATAGCTGGACGCTTTTCTGTCGCTTTTGCTCTCGAAATTTCTCAGTTCCGTTGTCAAATTGTTACTGGTAGTAAATTCTTTCGTCCTCGATGTGCAACTCTTGTCCAGCCATTGAAGTACCTCCGACTCGGACTTGGAGCCGCGATTCTTCCCTTCCAGAACGTAAGGGGCTTTCTGTTGCGTGGCTTTCGTTTGCCCGCGGTGCGCTTTCATAGCGTTTTTCGTTAACAATATCAAGTTCTTAAAATCGACACCCTGGTTCTTCCTCTTCTGGCCGGCCTCGTGGTACAGTTCTACAGGGTGTTGGTACACTGGTATCGGTATCGGGCTGGCTTGTAGAAATTTCTCCTGCACCTGGAACGTTTCTTCCGCGTTTAATGAATCATTGCTCGGCGTCTCGTAATGATCGTTTATTTTCGCACCTGTAGAGGATGATGAGTGATGGTAGCAGCTCGTAATGGTTGTATGGAGGTGCACATCGGGGTCGAGGTCGAGCTGGATATTTGTATTTGTGCCGGTGCCGGTATCCTTTGGTACCATTGTTGCGGGGGTCGAATGAATGTTGTCGCGTCCGTGGCTGGCAACAGGGGTATCCCGGTGGTCTGAAATTTAGTCGGTTTTTGTTGTTTTCATGCTCTTCGACCGGCGACAGCGTACGAAAACTTATCGTAAATAAACGGGCTAGGTAAGATTCTATTTGGAACCTGATATATAGGACCGGCATTCTCGTGGGCTCTATTGTAAGGAAACAGTTCATTCTGGTAGCTCCTCTCGTTGAGGGACGGGAAATATTGTACACGATTGGTATTCTGCTCTTTGTTGCTGTTGCAACGCGTCATTGGCAGTTTTGGGAAAAATTCGGGCACTTCCGGGCTGAGCACTGGCGGCAAATGCTTCCTCATCCCGTACGTTTCCGTTCTCGCCGTTTGATATTCCGTTCTCAGTATCAACGGCCGATACTGAAAAGCGTAATAGAATTGTTGCTGGCGTTCTTTGTTCTGGCAACTCTGCTCGCGTGGTTGCTGCAGTTGATAGCACTGCAACCGTATTTTCTGATGGGCGAACTGTTGCTGGACATTGCCGCCTGGCCTCCATAAACTTCGAACCGCCTCGCTGGTCAGACGATTGTGCAGCTGCATCTCCAAGGTGTTTTCGATAGTGTAACGTCGATGCTCGTGGTATGATTCCGATTTGTCGGCGGAATCTGATTCTTGAAAGATGTGGATTTCAATTAAGGAAACTGAATGCAGGCAACGATGCGGGACACGGTTTCCATTCACCCCCCACCGTTTAATCGAAGCATTTCTTATTTAATCGCAAGTCAATTACCCATCAAGCTTGCCTCCTTGCTCGACTCTAGGCTCCTCCTAACTTTTTTCCCCGTCGAACTCAATCTGTGCACGCGTTGCCTTTGGAAACAGCTCTCCCAATGGGACTTGAGACCGCATCCGATCTTCGGTGTATCGTCAGGTTCCGGTATCCTTGTTGCTGAGCTTTGCAACACCAATATCCCCCGCGAACGTTATTGCGAATCATACAATTAGTTGCTTAACGTCTGATTATTTTAAGAGGCTAACAATTCACGACACGATCGCGCTCCGCTCTTAGTTAACCAGGCGAAGTGCTTCTCGACTTCCGGTAGCATCCACGGTTCCGTGACTTCTGTCCAGCAGAAATTCGGCAGGGGTGTAGGGGTCGAATTGTCGTTCGGTTTGTACGCGCTCTCGCGTTCCTCATTGTACTCGTAATTGCTGTAGGCGGCCAAACGAGAATCAGGAATAACGTCGCGAACGCGTTTTGTTCGATAGGTACCATTTTCTTTGTACTTTGCAGACAGCTTATAGTTCTGTTAGTGGAGATATTATTAAACTTTGCGTTATATTTTTCTTCCATTTTCAAATTAAACATACTCGACGCGCATAGAATAACGGGGCGGTGGTTAACGCGGGGAGGACCGGGGGTGTTTGAGAAATTTGTACCTGAAGCGACAAAGATCGGTTCAATTTTTGAAACGGATCTTCCTTGTCGAAGGTCCAAGCTTTGTCGGCAATTAAATTTATGTTCGCATAGGCGCTGTTTAGAAGCTCCTCGTCGTATGACGGGAATGAAGATATCATTATCTGAACATTCTAACCGGTCGTGTGTATGTTAGTAAGCAATTAAATGACGTATCGATTATCTCGTTCGCCTGATAATATCCCCGTTCTAACGTGCTGTATTTTTTCCTTCCAATCGGTAGACTCGCGAACGGTTATTTATTTAATTGTCCTGTCTTCGAGACGTGTATCGAATCGATAAAGAAATTGAAACTTGTTCAGGGGAAAGTGAATGTCTCTCAGATGCCTTCATACTTGTGCAATTTATCTTCGACTGAACGTTTCTGTTCAGCTTTTAAGGACGGCATGGGTGGGAAGAGATTGCAAGATGCTGCGATTATTTTTTCTTATTTTTCTTTTCTTACAAATGTCTTGTTTATTACAAATACGATCGACGATAAAGTAGTACACGCGCTTCATTCACACACTTTGTACAAATCAGGCGTACGATATTTACAACGGGCAGTTCGCGTAATTTACAAAAATTTTGACGATCGTTGGTTTTGTGATAGCTTACGATTAGTGTCTCGAAAATCGTGGAAAAATCAGTCTGGCAATTACGATCTGTCCAACAATTTCGATCGAATCCCATCGAATATACGGTGAACGTTAAATCGTTTTACGAATTTCATTATTCGACAATCATGCGACTGGATTGGACGAAGGTGTTAGACGAGCCTTTGTAGTCGTTACGACACACAGTTACCACGAGGAACGCAGAAAGGCGCAAACATTTCATCGATGATACAATCGATGGAACAAAGAAAAACGTAATTTTATTCTCCATTAATCATCACCGTTCGCTTTTGTGCGACTGTATCGTGATTATCTGGCACAGAATGTTAAAATACTTTATATACAAGACAGTTGTTCTTTAATAGTTATCTATAATAATTGTCGATACAGTCGCGCAATACGATTTCCATCGGCGACGAATTCTCAATGAAAACTCGTCGCGAATTACGAGAAATCAAGTACGGTGTAAATTCGTTAGCAATCGATAAAGATTCCGTACACTACGTTCTGAATTTCGAACGCCGAGGGCGTCTCGTTTCGCTTGCAAAGAGAATGGCGAAGTATTTACAAAATTCACAATTTCGTCCCCACGTGACACGCAAATCAGAGTTCTCGATATTGTTACGCGAAAACGATTACAATCCTCCTATCATTATGGCAAGATAATGGTCGCGTACTCGGTACACCGCCAATTGGAAATAATCGGCGAGCCCAGAGCACGTGACGATAGTTGCTTACGAACCTAACATCGTCTCTTTCGTTGTCCTTTCCCTCCGTTTCCACAAATTCACAATTAAAGCCTATTTCCACGCGGGCGTATGCAACGTTAATCACTTTCAATCAACTATCTTTTTGGTTATCCGTGCACACTACCATCTTCAGCATCTTCGCAAATATGTAAGAGTCGTTCCATAAAGTACCGCTCATTTAATGCTAAGACGATCTTCATACATATTCCTCCGATGGCTTGGGTATACTAGCTGGCAATCTAAGCGTACTTGGAACACGATTGGCACTGTCTGGCAGCTCCGCGATGTCAATGAACACGCCGACCAGACTGTCGAAATTCAATCCCCAGTTCAACAAATAGTCCCAACTCAGCGCTGTCGTCGTCGTCGACGGTGATCCACTGTTGCCCGGCCTGTACAGTCCTCCCATATGCGTCGATAGATCATCGTCAGACGCTACCAAGGTGCTCAGGGATCCCCTGAAAGAACTATCGAATCCGTCGTAATTCACATTCGGCGGCAAGGGTGGCTTCGTCGTCTGCGACGATTCATTGCTCCTCTGGTTCACCTCCTCGTCGTCTTGCTTCGCGAACAGATTGTCCGATCGTTTATCGCCGACCAACGACGTGTTATCGTATTCAGAGCAGGTGAAACTGTCGTTGCCACTCTCGTCAGTGGTCGACGAGTTTCTCCTTTCGAGTCTCTCGACCGGGGGCGTGTGTCGTCTGTGGAGATGCAGGGGACCGTGGGTCGGTGGTCCTCTGGCTTCGCTGGACGAACTCACAGCATCCAGGGTGGACACGAGACTGGACGTTCTTGGCCTGGAGTTCAACCTCTCGATCTTGTCCGCGGTTAGCCTCATGGGACCAGAGGACACGTTGTTCACGGAATTTTCGTTGTTCGATTGGGGCGCCTTTCGACTGGCAGTCGAGCCCGATAGTTGGCTCATTATCGGTGAATTTAAGCTTCTTTCGCTGTTCGAATTCAGAGCATCTTTCCCGACGCCCCCTGAAGAGGAGGTTGTAGCCAGGAGAGCGGTCTGCAGAGGTTTCCCGCTGATGTCGTGGAGCGTTAGTATCCTCGGTTGTTGGGCGGACAATTCGCTGCTGGGCGATAGCCTGGCCAGCGGTGTACTCTGCAACAATTTCTGAGCTGGCCCGGATGGCTGGCTCACGTTTGGCGGAGGTAGAGCTCTGGGCGGAAATGGACCAGTGTGTCTATGCTGCTGTCCTGTATGCTTGTGATGGTTCGCGTAATTATTTATAGGCGGAGGCGTGGCCTTGTACTTGCGCATCCCATCCCGATAACCTTTGTAGTGGTAGACGATGTCGATATCGCTGGGCGCGATAGAGCTCGCGTTTTCCAAATCGTAATGCTCCGGCATGTCAGGCTCGGGGTTGTGTTCGTGTGAGTGTAGAGAGGTTTGAGTAGGTGGAGGCAGGGGCGGATGCTCGTCGCGGATCGGTGGCGACTTCGTTACTTCCCTTTCGATGATATCCGGCCTCTGTGGTCGGTGCTCGGTGGTAGAATTGAGATCCCGTTCTTTGTACTTCTTCGAGATCAACTCTGGACCCATGTGACCGACCCCGCGTAGATCGGACGTGTCGGAAATATAGGTGTTCTCGTGTCGGGACATGAGATTGTCGTTGCCCGAGCCGACCAGTGGATTTCCCGTCATTATAGCGTTCGTATTTTTGTTCACTACCGACGGAGCGGATTTCTCCTTGTTCTGCCTTCGCAAGCGGAACACTATGAAGCTGACCAGAATGGCGATTAAGAGAATAACAAAGAAAACTATGACCAGAGTGATTCCGATGCTCAGGGGATCGGCCGTGGCAGCAGCGCTGATCCCAATCGGTCCTCTGCAGCCTGTGCTCACTTTTCCATGGTTCAATACCTCTTTGAATATCGAACCGGACCCATTGAACGGCTGGATCTCGTTGTTGATGGTGAAATTGGCCAAGCAACCCTCGAAGCTCCTGGCGCCAGCGCTGTGAGCGTAGTACAAGTCTTGGCTAACTCCGCCGATCGATAAGACGGACAGGTATGGGTCCAGGAAGTCGTGAACACCTGCAGAGTCCAATTCTTCCCCGGTTTGAACACCGTCGATGAACAATCTCAGTCCTCGGAAGTAGGAATGCAGAGTTAGATTGTGCCAGTGGCCATCTGCTAGGCCTCCATCGATATTGGCGGACATATTCACTGGAGATCCGAGGAGGGACGCGTAAAATAGTTGGCCGTTGCGAAGCTGTAATATAATTTAATTGTGCTTGAAATAATTGCATTTAATTGCATTTCATTTCATTCAATTACGGAAATAATACGGAAGAAGACATTATTTTCGTTTAAACCGAATCGTTTCTTACCTCCACGGATGTGAAATGTTTGTCGGTAGCGGCGTAGATGAGAATGCCATCGGGCTTCACTGTTCTGAACATTAGCCCGATAGTTTTAAAGGGCGACGGGTTGGCTATGAAGCTCGTGTCTTCGTTGGCGGCTCGTTTCGCCCGATTTTTGTGCCACGCCGTCGAGCCTCCGTAAAGGTACTCCAATAATTGCATTCTCCTGTGCTTCTCTGAAACCTATTGCCCACAGAACAATTAGAAATCTACCCCAGGTATAAGAATGAGTTCTAATAAAACTAGGAAGCAGGCAGTACTTTGAATTCGATGTATCCACCCTCGCTCAAAGTCAGAGGCTCAAGGGCACCCTCGCAATTGGGAGCTGTTAACGATCCACACTGGCAAGTTATTTGGTGCCACTTGTCGTAACATTTAGCATTGGCCCCGCAAACAGACGTAGATTCACTTCCGTCCCTGAGACATGGATTCTTCTTCGATCTGACGCACGTAGGTCTCACTCCTCTCGAAGCTAGCGGATACGACAGGTTCAGCGCCCTTCCATTTATTGAAACCGAATGAACGCATCCGACAAAATCGTCGGAATGCACTTGGCCTGGCCTTTCGAGTACCGGGTCCGCGTTTTCCAGTCCCCCCACCAGAAGTGGGTTGTTATTGAAGTTCAAAGTCCTGCAGAGATTAGTAACGCAATAGAAACGCGATCGTCTTCGCACGAAAAAATATTGAACCGGTCCATTTACTAACCCAGTCGGTCCAACGTCGTCCGCGTAACAGGTGCCATCGCCTGGTCTGCAATCGTCGCAGATATCCCCGTGTTCCCTGCACATGGAGACGCTCAGAGACACGACCCTTCCGTTCCTAGTCGCCGTCACTTTCCTCCATTCGCCGTCAGCCACAGACATCTCCGTTTTTATAGTAATCGAGGTGATGGCACTCCTCGCACCCCCATACGAGAACACCACTTTTCCGTTCACCAATTCCAGCACCACGAAATCTGAACGTCCACCGGTCTGCGGCGCATAATTGTACAATAACAGCGCGTCCGGTTTCGTGGTCGCGAATACGATAGTTATGTCGTTCGTGTTCGAATCCAATGCGGGGAAGGCCATGTAGGATAGCTCCTCGAATCCAAAGGTGGATCGTTCGCAGTGTCTCCCGTAACGACCTCCGGGACAGCTGCATCTGTACCTGAGTTTAAAAAATAAGCAGCAAATTAGTTTGAACAATGGTCAGAGGTATCAGTGGTTGATTAATAACTGCATGGACGTGGGCGAAGCTTACCCCGGTTTCTCTCCGACGCACAAACCTCCGTAGAGGCACGGATTTGGTCTGCAGGAGTCCGTGACCGCCTCGCAATGGTTCCCTCGGTAGCCAGCACGGCACAGACAGAAGAAACTGAAGCTGTCGGGACTCTTTCTGCACGATCCACCGTTTCTACAAGGATTGCTGGCGCAGGCATCGCCCCTTTCTAGCTCGCACAATTTCCCTTCGCGATCGATTGGGCAGGTGCACTGGAAATCGTAGCCCAGTCTTCTACACTGTCCACCCTGGATATTGGAATCATAGAAAGTGTTGATATTACGAATGAAAGGTGCATGAATCGATAGGCCGGCAAGTGTCGTGAGAAATATTTACCAATAAGCAAGGATTTGGCGAGCAAGGGTCTTGCCTCCTTTCGCACCTATCACCGGTGAAACCGTCGCGACACTTGCATGTCATTTCGTGCATCATTCTCGGCGACGTGAGTATTATCGCTTGGCTGTCGGTGACCCTGGCATCGTCGTAGATGACCAATTTGTCGCTGCAAGCGCCGCCGTTCTCGCATGGAATATGCTTGCACGGCGAATAGCCGATGGTGAACGTTCTTCCCTCGAGTATCGATCGGATTTTGTCTCGAACATGGTTCAACAGTTCGATGACTTCGTACTTGTTGCGATACCCTGTAGGATGGTATTAAAGTATATATTTAAATCGGAACGTGCGAACCTCTGAAACGAAAATTTCGGGCGAACAAACCCTTCGAAGTATAAATTGTCGAATTGTCAAATGTTACCTTGAGAGGATTCCACAGCCAGGTGAATGTTCAAATCGTTCCCACTGTCTCCAAGACTGAAGATCTTGAGTGTGTTTCCTACGACAATTTCCTCTTGCAGAATATCCAATAAGGCGCGATAGTATTGGCTTAAAAAATCCCTCGCGGTTAATTTCGACACTTGCAAAGTCACGCTATTCTCGATCGTGCTATTGGTAAAGACTTGAAATTCCACGGTGACTTTAGACACCACATTGGGATGGCGACCATCGTTGCCGGACACGCTTAAGGAATACCCAAAGCCTGTAAAAAAATTAAATTTAAAATCACGATTATACTTGATATAAGGTTTTTAATTTGTTTTCGCGGTAATTCCCGACTAACATACCTGGAGTTATTTTCTTCGTATGAAGATCGCAGGCCGTAGGAATGCTAAGAATTTTCGGATTCGATCCTTGTAGTATCTTACAAGAATAGCTTCCAGTAATATCCGGATCGTTCGGATGGACATCGGCAATTTTTCCCAACGGAATCTGCTCGTTGAACGAATGCACTATCACGTAAACCGATCTCGGCGACGATGGACTATCGTTTTGATCTGTAACAATTACAGTTATCGTGTGCTCGCTCTTCATCCTTGGCAATCCGGAGTCCTCCACTTCGACCTGCAATAATTCAACGAGATTACACAATATCCCAATCAACTATATGCGGTTTCACGGAAGTATTTCACAGAAGTCTTCACTAACCACGAGATCCAATTGAGGCATAACTTCTCTGTCCAAGCTCCTCGTGGTTTTCAACACCCCTGTGTGTTTATCCAGAGTAACCATATCGCTTTGCCTTCCGCCAATCAATTTGTACGTGAACGGCGCTCCATTTGGCGGTAGATCAGGGTCAGTTGCGCTGAGGGTCATTACGATAGTCCCAGCGGGTTCATTTTCGTTCACGTAGCCGATCACTTCCGGTGGTTCGAAGGTAGGCCCGTTATCATTGACATCGAGAATCTCGATGTGAACAGCCGCGGTGCCGGTTTGTGGCGGTGAGCCGGTATCAATCGCGCCGATGGTCAAATCGTAAACTGGAATCGTTTCTCGGTCCAACTGTCTGGCAGTCTCTATGTCCCCGGTTTGCGGGTCCACTTTGAAAGCTTGCCTAATATTCCCGCTGATTATCGAATAAGAGAATTGGTTGTTCTGCGGTTTTATATCCTTGTCGACCGCTCGAACGGTCAGCACGCGAGTTCCATAGATCGCACCTTCCGACACCGTCGCGTCGTAGGCGTTTTGCAAGAACTCCGGCGGATCGTTTCCATCCTGGATCGAAACAATCACCTGAGCCTCGTCCGTGTCGTTGCCACGAATCCCACCTCCGTTCTTCGTCATCACGGTCAGGACCACTCTGTTCTGTGTCTCACGGTCCAGTCTTCGCGAGACCCGTATGATCCCGGACTCGGAACCGATAGAAAATCCACGATCGTTCGAGGAACCGACAAACAGATAGTAAACTCTGCCGTCCTCTCCTGCGTCTTGGTCTGTCGCCTGGACAAGACCTACGGAGGTGCCAACCTCGGCGCTCTCCGACACGTCCATGTGAAATACAGGTTGAATGAACTTTGGATAGTACTCGTTCACACCTGTCACGTGCACGAGGACCGTCGTGAAGCCAACCATCTGAGGATTAGAGTCCGGGTTAGCTGCGACAATGTCCAGTGTGTATTCGTTGGCTTCCTCGTAGTCGAAACTGATCAAGGACGTAATATCGCCGGTGTCCTCGCGAATTCGGAAGTGGTCCTTCCCCGTTCCTCCCAGGATTTTGTATTGAAGTACCGCGTACTTGGGGGAATCGATGTCCTTGGCAACGACCTGAAATCGCGACGCAAGATGTTATCAATTAATTATAAATCGCAGCAGTAATGAAATTCTGGTGAAAAGATAGAATCATGCTTGATACCTTATAAACGAAACTGTCGGGTGGCGAATTTTCAAGTAGGTAAGCTTCGTATACGCTCTGATTAAACGTGGGTGGATTGTCGTTAATATCCGAGACATTTACAGTCAGGGTGGCGACAGCTTGCTTCGGCTCGAATCCTAGATCCGTCGCGGTGATATTTAATCTATATTCCTGCACCAGGTCGTAATCCAAGGGCTCGAGTATAGTCACTGCTCCGGTTATAGAGTGTACAAAGAATTCGTTCCTCTCGTTCCCAGCTGATATCTTGTATCTTATCATTCCATTCGGCCCATCGTCACCGTCCGTTGCGCTCACCGTCAATATAGTCGTGTTAACCGGCTCGTTTTCTGGTACCCGTACCTGGTAGCTAACTGCAGCAAAAGTGGGGGCGTGCCTGTTTCTGCCGGATATCACCAAAGTTAACGAAACTTCGTCCTTCTGGGGTGGAACACCTTTGTCGATCCCCTGGGCTTTCAACAGGAACGTAGTCCCCACAGGTACGTTGGTCAAACTCCTTTGAACGTAAACCCAGCCAGACTTTTCGTCGATAGAGAAGTATTCGCTTCCGCTCACGTTCACCAGGAAGTAACTGATCTCCGCGTTCACACCGAAATCAGCTTCGTCCGTGGCGATTAGTTGCACCACCTTTCTACCCACTCCGTAATTTTCCGGCACCGGGTACAGATACGATCTCTGCTCGAATCTCGGCGGATTATTATTCGCGTCCACTACGTTCACGTAGACCACTGTTTTCGATGATAAAGGTGGCTTTCCATTATCAGTTGCGATCACCGTCAGGGAATATAGATTCTCCGGCGAGGATGGACGATGGGTGTGCTTGTACTTGAGAGTTTTCTTGCTGAAGACGTCACCGGTGGCGGGGTCCACGGTGAACAGATCCGATGGCTGCAACAGGCTGTAAGATATCACCGAGTTCGGACCCTGTTTGTCTCGATCGATGGCTGTCACTTGGCCCACGTGTGCAACAGGTGGCTGCAGCTCTGGGAAATGAAAGTGATAGGATCCCTCGTCGAACTCCGGCGGGTTATCATTCTGATCTTGAATAGTTATTGTCAGGGCGGTTGCCGTCCTCCAGGCGCCGTCCGCCGCGACCAACTGTGGAATGAATGATTCATTCATTCGGATTCTGGGGTTTGAATAATTCGAACGATGATAGTTTTATTATCCAAAGACTATACGAACCTTTAATAGATATTCATCTTGCTCCTCTCTGTCCAAGTGTCCATTCACGGTCACGTTGCCACTTAGAGCGTCCAGGGCGAACTTTTCCCCAGGATTATCGGTGAAGCTATAGGTGACGTTAGCGTTCTGCCCGATGTCTGGGTCGCTGCTGGTAATTCTAATAACGAACGTTCCAATTTCCGCGTTCTCCGTCACGTTCACGCTGAACAGCCGAGTGAATTGCGGCGGATTGTCGTTTTTGTCTAGCACCGTGAGCAAGACAGTGGCTGTACCCGCCAGAGATGGTTGTCCACGATCTTTCGCTTCCACGATTAATTCGTAGGAAGCAATCTGAAAACAATTCACCGCTCGTTTGTTTATTTCTCCTTTCTTAGTAGTCGATGCAAAATGTGACGAATAATTTGAACAATGTAATCACCTCTTCGCGATCCAATTTCGCATTCGTGTTAATTTCCCCGGTATCAGAGTCGATGACGAAAGTCTCGGAGAAGTCGTTCACCAGGTAATAAGATACCTGCCCGTTCTCGCCGGAATCTCGATCTTTCGCTGAAACTTTGCTGACGAACAGCGGTGGGTACTCGTCCTCGGGCACCGTGGCATTGTAAATCGATGCTTCCATTATCGGCGCATTATCGTTCGCGTCCGTAACGTTCACGAGCAGTTGCACAACGCTTCGCAGAGCCGGTGTGTCCGAATCACGAACCTCGACCCAGGCTTCGTAGAACGGCGCGGTTTCGTAATCGAATCCAGAGGCGACCAACACCTAAACGAAACGATCGACCATTTTACCTTTCGACGGGCACTATCGACGAGAACAATCGGCTAGACCTTTTCATTTTACAAGGGGAAAAAGATATCCTATGCGCATTGCATCGTGACTCGCTGTTCCTTCCACGCGTTCTTAATTTTATTCGGTGGATGGAATTTGAAGCTAGAGCTTCGATACTTTTCGATCGTTATGCGATAAAGCTTGTATAGAAAGGTGTATGCAAATTGTTCAGAATTTATGCGTATTGTGATACGTAGGATTTTCTACGCGTCATCTGGACAAATTGTCTCGGAATTACGAATTCGAATTTGTTCCAATTATGCACGATTTGAATACACACCTCTCCGCTGTGCGGGTCGATCTTGAGCGCGTCTCCAACATTTCCACCGGCCATTCCATAAACCAGGGTGCTCGTTGCACCGACTTTCGGCGTGGCTGCGCTCAATTTCGTGATTACCCGTCCCTCGGGTACGTCTTCTGGCAACGTGAATCTCGTGCTGGTAGTTGAACGGAATCTAGGAAACAGTTGCCTCTCCCAGAGATGTATCACCAAGTCGGCGGTGACGGATTGGGGTCTTGAGCCACAATCGGACGCTTGAATTTGTAATTGGTAGGTGGTTTCGTCAGTGGCCAATTCCTGAGTCGCTCTTATCACGCCGCTGTTCGAATCGATCACGAACTTCTCCGCGTCGATTCCCTGGAGACGATAGACGATCCGGGAATTCTCTCCGTCGTCGTCGTCCACGGCTTTCGCGCCGAACACGAAATCCCCTTTAATGGAAAACGTGAGTTTAAGTGACGTTGCGTTAGGAGCCACGTTAGGCTGACTGGTCACTGTTATTCAGGTGTTACCTGACGCGTATGGACTCGTGTTAAGGGGGTTACCGAAGTCTAGTAGAGAGTGGACGGAAATTGGAAATGGAATCGGTGGAAAAATTGTGTGAACAAATTTTCATGCATTTCTTCCTGGGAAGGATATTAGAGAATGTTATTTCACAGTTCGATAATATATTTTCTCGAAGTGAATTTTTTTTACGAACACCGCCGAAAGTCGAAAGAAATTTTTACGAGGAATCATTGCGTCGGTCCTTTAAAAGAATAGCCATTCCGAGGTTGTATATCTTCTTAACGTTTTCTCGGAATGGGTCAGTGAGCCATAAACTCGTAATCTTGTATAAACCCTTTACCTGGTTTGGTTGCACCTGGCACATAGGCCGTGTATCTTGGACTAGAGAATCTAGGGGCATTGTCGTTCACGTCTTTCACGAAGATCGTTAGATTGACGGCGGACGCTTGCGGTTCTGTGGGGCTCGAGTCTTGTGCAACCAACGTTAAACGATAGACAGCGGTCTGTTCTCGATCCAATGGCACCACCGTGAAGACCTCGCCAGTTTCGGGGTCCGCGTGGAAACGCTCAGAATATTCCCCCAATAAACTGTATCTGTGGAAAGAGTTGGTTTTTTTTTTAATGAAACTGTGAGGCCCGTTCAAAATTCCCGGAAGCGTATAGAGGATTGGACGTACCTGATCTTCGCGTTGAGGCCGTCATCTTTGTCAGTGGCGTGTGGCTTAGTCACCCAGGTACCGGAAGCTGAATTTTCGGTAACCGCCGCCTTGTACTCTTGCCTGCTGAATTCCGGAATGTGATCGTTGACATCCAGCACGACGATTCTAACTATGCCCGATCCAGTCAACGGCGGAGAACCTGTTGAACAGGTTCGCTAATCGTAGATTGATCGTTCTATGATTACGTGAATTTATTCAGGCGATTAAGGTTTATAAACAGTCCGGTCTTGAATCCCTCAAAGTACATATCTCATTCGCGACTCGACTTTCCCCGAAATTAAATCGAACGAGTTATTCCGTCGGGCAAGTGTTGCCCGCTGTTTTTATCTCCTTTCAAAGGAACAAAAGAGCATTCCAAAGCCGCTTATTAACTTTTTACAACTGTCGATGCTGGCTGAGAACGTTTCGACGATTCGATCATCGGGCATCAGGGAAGACAAATTACGATTTCACAAAGTATCAGACGGTCGGGTACCGCCGAGTTAATTGCGCCGTCTAAAACAGCCCATTATTCTTTGAGGTACCCGATTTCTCTGTTTGCAACAGGTACAACGCGCGCGTTGGCGTGGCCCCTGGGCCACGCGTCTCCGTCAGGGTATATCGTTCAATCACGCGGACCTCTCACGGGGAGGATCACAGGCGCAACAATCGCGAGGCACAATGGTGTGGTCCACCATAGGCGGGTGTTCCCTGGTGGGCAATCAGGCAAGAATATACTTACTTACACTAGTAGCGTGTTCTCCTTATTCGTCTGCTTAATTGATGAGAAACAAGAGGAATAAGAAACAGCCTCTTTCTTTCCCAGCACCCATTCTTGCATGTACCCTTGTATTCGATTTGCGTTATTAGAATAATTTCAGATGTGAACGCGAGATCTTAACGATCGTAGCATATACGTGTAGCGCGAGCCATTAGTACTATCCGTGCCCCTCTGTATTCCCTTATTAATACCTTCGCGGAAACGATACTCCGCATCGAAGTCGACCATTCGAACGAACCCTTCTCGTAACCCTGCGCAAGGTGGATTCTCACAGTTAACCATAGGCAGGGACACGCGTTTAATCGTGGCCACGGACAGGGTACGCGCTATAGGTGGCACATACACGCGACACCCACAAAACGTATGAATAAAATAGGGGTACATACATGCATATAATGCAAGAGCCCGAGCAAGATCTCGGGAGATGCGCGTTTGGCTACGAAGAGAGGGTCCAAAAGGTCCGGCAAGCGAAAACGGGTGGGGTGAGGGGAAGCGATATAGAGGGAGTGGAGGAAGGAGGAGGCGGTTGAGGACGAGGGAAGAGAGTGAGAGGAAGAAAGCGAAGAGTGGCGAAGGGAAAACGAAGAGGGGGGGGGGAGAAAGTGCAGCGTCGAGGTAGAGGAAGGTATTTGAGAGCGATTATCATAATCGCGCGTCATAACTCTGCAGGCTTGTCTACCTCGGTGGGGACCGATTGGGCCATCCGACGAGGGGCACCCTCGAATGGGACTACTGGCTTCGTCAGAGGGACGTACGATAAAAAAGACCTCGACGAGGAACTGCCCACCGCTTAAAGAATCTCATCGAACAACCCACAAATTTATATCCAATTTGTATATTACCGCTCATTACTTAAACCCATCCCATATATCGTCTATTGTTTCGCCTATTCGCCGATGGGGGGGTTGCGTGACATTTCCAATGCGACGGGCCCTGTATGCCAGACGTTTGCGCAATCGCGGCTCGACGTTGCGGGAATTTATGGATGCAAAAATGGAGTGTACGAGCGTGTCGACGGTGGTCGCATGCCATCGTCGTTTATATTCCCCGTGACATTTGGTGGCATTTTCGATCGGTGCGTCGATGGAGCGGAGTTCGATTTGTACGTAACGTGTCGTAGATTTGTCAAAGTAAGTTCGGCGAGTTGATTGCGAGATGTATGCACGTACTCTTCGATGCGCTCGAGGAGTGGGGCACCGAGGCGACTTGTCTCTTTTGTTTCCCCTCGCTGATTCCTTTTTGGTCACACGTTCTGCGATTCACTGGCGGGTTTTGTGTTTTTTGGAAGTGCCAAACGCGATATAATTAAGTCCTTTGTCCGTGCTAATTCGCAACCAGTTTACATAGAAGCTAAGACCGGTTACTAAGATGGCCGGAAAAATATTCACTCCGAAGAATACTGACTACCCTTTCAATGCCGGTCTTTGTGCAGAACCTAGCCAGGTATATACCTATTTAGCTGTTCCCCTAAGGTACGCTCTAAAGAATCTACTGGGAATACCTCCTACCCGCGATTCCTTTACCCCTTTATTTCCATGCACGCGTATTTATTCCCGTGTTGTGCTTCCATTTAACCTTCTCCTTTTTATATCCCCCATAAGCAATTATAAATTAGCCTTTAACGCTTTATCTAAGGAGCGGTCGTTAAGAATTCTTGAAATAACTTACCGGTGTCCATGGCCACCAAGGTGAGAGTGTATTCCGGCACCAATTCTCTGTCGAGGGGGCGAAGCAGGAAAATGTCGCCCGTGCTCGCGTTAATTCGGAACAAATCTGTGTCACCCTCTTTCAGAAAGTATCTCACTTGATCGTTATAGGGTGGCGTATCCGCGTCGTAAGCTTTAACCTGCGCAGTCGAAGAGAAATTTTTGGTTTTTTCAGTAAGGAAGCTTCGATCTCAATTACGCCTGGGAAGGTGTTGCTAATTTCCTGAATTACCTGTATCACGAATCCCCCGCCAGGCGGCACCATATTTTCCATAACGTGCGCCAAATAGGGCGAGTCCAAGAAGACAGGTGCGTTATCGTTTATATCGAGAACAGTGATGGTAACCTGAGCAGTGTCACCGCGCGGTGTTTCACCCACTTCCGAGGCGCAGTCCTCCCCGCGGATAGTCAAATGGTACCTGGATTTTCGTTCGAAATTCAGATTCTTCGCCACCCTGATAACCCCGCCGTCCTCCGAAATGGTGAAATCCCTGTTGTCGTCCCCCATGGCGATGCTGTATCTCACTCTGCCGTTTGCACCCTCGTCCCGATCCATGGCGGACACCTGTAACAAATTAATTAACTCGTATCCGTCGAATCTAACGAACGCCTTGCTGCTCGTCGACATTTCAATTCGCAAGGAATCGCCGGAATGATTATTTTCTTCCGGTTAAACGTAAATTATCGAACGGCACGCACCTGTAATACACTGGCGCCAATGCTAGCGTTTTCGGCGACGGTAGCCGAGTACTGTCTCGGATCGAACACCGGTGAATTGTCGTTCTCGTCGAGGACCGTGACAGTGACTGTCGTCGAGGACGATCTTGGCGGTTCACCGCGGTCTTTCGCGGTTACTTCCAACGTGTAGTTTGACCTTAATTCGCGATCCAGCGAGCCAGATACGCGCAATAGTCCATCTACGGTGCCCACGGTGAAGGGAAGCAACGTGTCCTCGAGGGAGTACTCCACGTATCCGTTTCGTCCTTCGTCCCTGTCCACGGCCTTAATGGCCATCACCACCGTGTTGCTCGGTGCGTTCTCTATTATCGAAATCTTGGTCGGGGATATGAACTCTGGCGACATGTCGTTCACGTCCAGCAACACTATCGTCACCTGTCGATTAGACCGCGTGTAGGTTTGATTTATTGATGCTAATAATAATAATCGTTATTATATATTATATTATAAATTAAAGTGTCGTTCACGGGCGACAAGAAAATTGGTGCGCAACATTTCAGCTGTCCCATTGTTCCGTATATACGTATACACAGTGTACTCGTGCAAAAATGGAAAAATTGTTGTTACAGGAAACGTGAACATACCTGTACGGTGGAAGACAAAGGACGAGCCGGTGGCAGAGGGCTGTCCGTGGCGCTGAGGATCAAATTGTAAAGGGACTTCTGTTCCCTGTCGAGCAACTTCCGTGTAAAAAGGGTGCCGTTTGGTGCCACACCGAAGTCACCATTCTCGTCACCGCCGGCGACAGCGTAAATTACCCTGCCGTTATCTCCGGAGTCGAGGTCCTGTGCAGTCACTGATAGGATTGAGGTGCCGATTGTCGTATTTTCAACGATATCCACGGCGTGTGGGCCCGCCTCGAAAATGGGCGCGTTGTCATTCAGGTCGACCACGTTGCAATACACAGTCACGGTCGAAGAAAGGGCCGGCACACCACCGTCTGTCGCTTGGACGACCAGAATATAGTGTTGCACCTGTGAAGGAATCAAGGTAGGTGCTCTCTTATCTAATCAATGGAATTTCTCAGCGAATCTTGCATTTTTCGAATCGTTGCGATTCACGGTGGATCAATACTTTAAATGTTGCAAAATATGATTAGCCATATATATATATATATATATATCAGTTTGTCCAGAAAATGAAAGGAACGTTAAACTTTTATTAAACAGTAGTCGATGTTTCAACTTCGGGAGCAAAAATCGTGCAACAATCCACCTGGGCTCGTTTGAAAGGGTAAAGTCCCTACTTTCACAGCCCATAGGTCATTTTCGCGTAAGAAATTTATCGCATCAAGGATGGCAAATTTATCGTCAATATTTTGTTTTCTTTTTACAAAGTTATTTTTTAATTCGACATTGATTAAACCGCGAACAAAGAAGTATTATCCTACAATTAAAATTAGTTGGCTAATAAGCACTCGGTTGCGAGAAGAAGCTTTTAGTCGCTTCGAAGAACAAGTTGCCCCTGCCGTAGCTTTAGGAGGGACTTTTTGCTCCCGCTAGACAAGCTCCTCGGTTTGCACCGGCTTCTCTTGCGAGCGGTGCCTAACAATTTTGCAAGGACTAATGCGAGTTTCGTGGAAGTAACGTGCTGTTTGTCCGTTTCCGATGCGTTCAGATCTACTCCACCCATCTGTGAAATGCTTTCGCAGTGTTGTAATGATACCGCCCTATATCTGGCAAGGCATTACGTTGATGAAGGGTTCTATAAACTACCCTCTCTCTATGCAGCGGCCTCTCGTCTTTGTGCATTTCCTATTGCTTCTCGCCGAAACGCGACCGTACCTCTAGATTAGATGCTATTATACGTGGTACCGTAAAATATGGCCAGTGGCGTGGCAAAACGTTCTTAATAAATCTCTCAGCTACTTAAACATCTATTTAAGCAGTCTGTTTGTAATTGATGAAAACAGATACGAATATTTCTGTTCAGTAAAATAAGTGGGAAATTACTTCAACGGTTCAGAGATCCTGTGGTATGTAAAATGATTTTACTAGACAGTTGAAAATGACAATTGTTGGCGACGCTGTTGAAAGAAACGAACGTGTATATCCGCTCCGGTCCGAGAATAAGTATGGCTTGTCTTCGAAACAAAGCGTCAGACTGGCATTAAAAAATACGTCTGTCGATCGATCTGTCGGACTGTTAGCGTTAAACCCTAAATTCTAGCGTAGCCTTCCAGTCGATAGCTGATATAATAGGTGCGTTCGAGCTTGAATGTAGAGGCGTGTTCATGGTTATAATCGTTGCCTCGGGCAGCTATGCGTTTTACCGTATGTGGACCTTTCGCGTGGACGTATCCTGCGTCGATCAGACCACGCTAGAAAAGTTCGATTCTTTCCAACGGAGGAGCAAGTGTTCGTACGAACTTTCATTTATCTCTCTGACCCTCTCTTATGAGGCTAACGCCGAAATTACGAGCGATCACGATCATTAATAATCACCCTTCCATCCTTCTAGTTTCTCTAAACGTTGATTCAATTTCCCTAATGACGACGAAGCTAATTACAATCATGTTTCACTTTTGAAATGAAAGTGTGTATCAACCTTTTGTTTTCTATTACGACGGTGGGGGGATATCGATTAATTTACAACACATCCTCCAAAATCTTTTTAAATGCGTTTTAAATATACTACGCGATTGATAATAGGAATCTTACCTGCTCGTAATCGAGACTAGCCGTCAGGGTAAACACACCGGTGCTTGGGTTCAGAGAAAAAACGTCGTTGGCCCAGTCAGAAATTAATGTATAGCTCAGTTGACTGTTGGGCCCGTCAGCATCGGCGTCTGCCGCGACGACCTGGCCTATTCTACTTCCCCTGGGCATGTTCTCTGGGACATCGAATGAGTAGGCCGTGCTCTGGAACGTCGGTGCATTGTCGTTCGTGTCTGTCACCTGGAAAGGATGACAAATTTCTTATTCGCGAGAAACAAAGTTTTATTTCACCGACTGTTAAAAAATATATAGAAATATGTATTCTTGCTTTTTTTATATTTGATTCGTTTAAGTGAACGATTCATGAAAATAAATCTCCTTTCTGCTACTGCTTGCTAATATTTGAGAGATGCATTTTTTTAGTGAAGAGTAGCAGAAATGAATGAACGTCAAATTCAGACGAGTCTGAATAATTATATTTCATCGTTCATTATATTGTTTCCCATGTGCTGACGCAATATCCATGGCCAATTCATATTTGAAATAATTGCTCTAAAATATTGCTAAATACAAGCTTCTTATTCATTCATTTTAAATACAGGGACCATCGACTGTTTAATTCCTTGTTTTAAATTTAAAAAAAGCTGATTATTTATTTACATAAACATTTGAACAAACACATTTCATCTTGAAATGCCGATCTGAATTCGTTTCCTGCGTTACCAAGCACGAAAATATTAAAATGAGGGGAAATATTATTTTTATCCGCATTCGCCCATCACTCGACGAGTCGACTGGCCTCCCTCAGTTAACAGGTTAAAGTTTCCTTTCGGAGTTTCGGAAGAATAATTGATGCTATTCTTGATCATACTCGATTCATCCTTTTCGAGGAGCTGCTGCGCTCGTTCGATCTTATTCATTCATTTTAAATACAGGGACCATCGACTGTTTAATTCCTTGTTTTAAATTTAAAAAAAGCTGATTATTTATTTACATAAACATTTGAACAAACACATTTCATCTTGAAATGCCGATCTGAATTCGTTTCCTGCGTTACCAAGCACGAAAATATTAAAATGAGGGGAAATATTATTTTTATCCGCATTCGCCCATCACTCGACGAGTCGACTGGCCTCCCTCAGTTAACAGGTTAAAGTTTCCTTTCGGAGTTTCGGAAGAATAATTGATGCTATTCTTGATCATACTCGATTCATCCTTTTCGAGGAGCTGCTGCGCTCGTTCGATCGAGGGGGAGAAGAAAGGTAACGGGGCAGTATAAACAATTCAGAATCGAAGCCAACGCTTCCTGTTCTCTTTCGATTGTACTCGACGTCGTTCCTGAATAAACATATTTCAATCAAAGCCCGAGAGACAACCGGTCGTGCCCGCGGTGCTCGCCCTCACCTTCGAACCGCGCGTTACACCGCGCCTTCGAGCCAAGCTTTCCTGTTGTTTTTACGCTGCCGGTGGAACCTGGTGGCTCGTCCTCTCCGTCGAAGAATTTCGAGAATGTTTGTCCAGAAGATATTTTATGGAAGCTCGATTCACTAATGATACACCGCGAGCAAACGGGGGATGTTTGCTTAGGAACGTTCAAGACAAGTTCGAGTAGAACGAGGATAAACATTTGGAAAGCGACGGAAGGAATATCATTTTGAATATAGCTTGCGACAATATCGCGGCGTCACGAATCCAGAGTCCAGCAAGGGAATTGGACCGTTCCGTTCTTCGACGTCTCAATCGGAAGGAAAATAAAATAAAAATAAAAGGAAGACCTGCGTCGTAGAGATTGTTGGCGGCAACGGTATGCGGATTTTTCGCGTGAATAGTCGACGGTAGAAAAAATCGTTGCTCGCCGAGTGAACTGGTTGGAAGTTGGAATCTATCGGCGGAGGACGGCTGGAAGATCCACTGCACCTTGGTCGGAAGTGAGAGTGCGCCCAGTCGTGAATAGGTTTCCAGCGTCGGGAGGGATCGACACGCGGTGGCGGTATAAAAGAATAAAGCGGAGGTGGGCACGGTTTGATTAAGGAGGGTTCGGAGACGTTTGCAAAAAGTGACGGTTGCCCTGAGACGCGGTGGATGACGAGGAGAGGACCGAAAGCAGAGTAGCGGAGACCACGATGCAGGGACTGGAAGAAAGAGGAAGCAGAGAAGGAGGCGAAGGTTGGAGCGAGATGACGCGGCGGAGAGGTCGGTGGAAGGAGGACGAGTACGAAATGGAAGAAGAAGAAGACGAGGTGGAGGAAGAGAAAGAAGAAGAAGAAGGAGAAGGGTGAAGGAGAGATTGCTGACGGGGCGGGGAGAGGAGAGGTCGGATGAGAGAAACTCTTCTAAGGTCGAGCGGGGAGACGAAGGGGGCATATAAGGGGCCAGAAGGGGCAGATTCCGCAACTGTCGGCAGCGGGCCTCTTTCATGGGGCCCGAAAGAGCCGAGCTATGATCGGGTCTGGCATTCCTTTTGCCTTTAAGAGACCCGGATAGAATAGCGGACGGCGGGCAGCGAGAACCTTAAAAGAATTCCAGCCATTACACGTCATAAGGATAATTTTTGCGATTGTCTCCGAAGGATCCCCGGCCAGGTTTGCCTTCCCCTCTGCTACCATCATCGTCGTGGCTTCCACCTTCGTTAAACGACCGCCAGCCCTTTCGTCGCGTTTTTTATCGCCGCGAATCGTTTCGGTTGGCCAGCGTAATGAATTATAAGGCGGAACGCGGCGAAACCGCGCGGCCACGACGCTGTTGCCCGCTTAGAAAATAATGATACGGTGGAAATTGAATCCTCTGTCGCGGTTATGCAAAGTTATTATTATTTTCTTGCTTGATAATCGCTCCCTTGGATTCCATTATATTTCCCAGCAATTTCAGCGGAGCAGGATTCCTCCGTCTTCCTATATGGCATGCTATTCGTGGAAACGCCATGTCGTACAATAGTAGTGCCTCGGGATCGATTTGTCACAAATATTGTTCGATTCCGTGGCAATCAAAGCGGTAGAGTAACGGGACGGTGGATCACGGTGTCCAAGATAACAGTGGCGACTCAATAATTGCAGGGCAACTAGCCTCGCAACGGGACTCGAAGGATTCCCATCGATACGCGATCGTGTCCCTTATCCGTTGCATCGGCGCCCTTTTTTCACAGCGAACAGAATTGCCCGATGCAAACGAAATTCCGTTCGCGACGTAAAGAAGGCTGTGCAATTTTCAACAATTGTTAATCATCCAGCCGACGCACCGATCCGAGCGAACTCCATGAATAATTGCATCAAAGATCGCGCAAAAGGTTTTCTAATTAGATGCACAATCGTTGGCGGATAAAAAATTACGCCGAGTCAAGGGGGATGATATATGGAAATGAAACGCACCTGAATGGTTAACGCGATGTCCGTGTGTTGCAATCCATCATCGGCCCGAACTTTCAGGACATATTTTTCTCTGGCCTCTCTGTCGAGGGCCTCCGCTAGTGTCAGTTGTCCCGTGGTCGGATGAAGCCTGAACTGACATTCGGTTTCGTTCTGAAACGCGTCCCGGCCGTCCGGATTGCCGGGGCCATGGCGATGATTCGATACCAGGGCGTAAGTCAGAGTGCCGATCGTATCCGGATCGAACGCTTTCAGAACTGTGACAACGGTGTTAGGCGGTGCCTCCTCGGAGATTTTGAATTTCCAGGTGCCAGTCCCCCAGGTCGGTGCCACGTCATTCTTGTCTAGAACCGTCACGCGAACCTGCAATTAAAAATTTTTGTTCGATCTTTAGTATTGCCTCGTAATTACACGACGGTGCCTGATTGGTACCAGCGTAAGTGTATGCTCCTCGCTTCAGATATAGTATAATCGTTTTACCGCCGTTTTTATCGTCGACGAGTTAATTAATTAATTAATTAATTGAATTAATTACGAAACGGTATCGCGGCGAGATTGCTCGTCGTTACGATTGCTGAATGATCGCCGGGTTAATTGGCGCATTTCGTTCGGTGTGATTTTAATGGATAGAAGAGTCCTGGATGATTTCACGCGGAGCGCTGCGTGTTAACGATAAATCGGGACGGTAAAGAGAGACTCTGTTTTGTCAGTCCCCGGGATATAATTATGTGCAATCAATATAAATCTACGGGGGCCGTTGTTGCGCCGAAGTCACGGTATGCATGCGAAGAATCGTGAGAAAGTTAGTTTTTCGATCCGACTTGTGCATGTCTCATTTCATTAAATTCTCAGTCACGTCAGCGGCCAAGGTTTATGTGACTACCAGAAGCCAGTGTATCGAAACGATGGCCGTGGCAACAACGCTGGAACTATTGGAAAAGCATCGGGCCAGCAAGCATGCCAGCCTCTCGATCGGCAAGCTGATCCTCGTGATCGTGGGCAAAAATTCATCGGCCCTGCCCGTACGAAATTTTGCATTCCGAATTTCAAAGTTTCACGTCGAATACCAGTCGTGTTTCGCGCGGCGGGATACAACGATACGTAATAGTTTCGTCGAATCGTTCTTTTGCAAATTAAAATATTTGCTTTGCAACCAACATAAAAAAGGGGACAAAAAATATAAAATATCGAGAGGTAGAAGAAAAAGTAACTGGAAGAAGCGTCGCCTCTTTTTTTTCAATTCTCCCCACGATTCGGTCGCCCATAACCGACACGATCTCACGTACGTCGAAGAATACTAAATATGGAAGTATGTAGGTGATCTTGAAAGCTCGACGGAATTCATGGCCGGCTCGCATCGATCTTCCTAGTAATTAGTCTCGAAGCGAGGCCGTCATTGACAAAGTGTGCACCATCGATTACTGGCCCGAAATATTTAGGCGTTGCCGCGGGACCGTCCGTGCATGGCCCTCGATACGTTGAAACAATAGAGATCTCCGTCTGCGGCGAGAGTTAACGTTTACGATTTCAGCGTGACACGCGTATGAATAAATTTGACTTTTTAATTATTTTGCAATGCCGGATCTCGTGGCTGCCTTCCCTAAGTAGCTCGAACACGAATACAATTAATCGTTACGACCGTCGATCCTGTTCGTTCGTTATTAAAATTCAAGCGAACGGGGTTCCTGGTTATCGTCGAAGATCGAAAATACCGATATTCCCAGACGTCTCGGCTAATGAATCCCATATTCAACGCGTATACGCAGGAACACGAAAACGCTTCGATTAGATTTATGCAAAGTCCCTTTGACCAGACTTATCTGACCAGGCGACTCTATAGGAAGCCGCAGCGTGTCGTTAATGGCGTTTCTAGCAATCGACAGCTCGAGCTAAACGATCCTTCCCTATCCTAAGGCATAGTTCACACGATCGGCTAGATAGCTTATCGTGTAGCTTGTTAAACCCGGTAGCGTTTCGATAACCTCTGGCGAGCCAGGAAATCGTACGCTAAATTCATCCTCGTGGCAAGCATCGGTTGCTACGGTGGCCGTTCGTCATTCGACATCCTTATCATTTACTCCGTCGCGAAGGAAATGTCTGTCCAACGTTGACGAGTTTATTTAACCGACGCTGAATATTCGCGCACACGAATACCCGGCGACGCTGTATTGTGTGCACACCGTGAGGCATTCCATCGGCTTGGCCACCAAAGAAGAAACGATGGAAACGATCGAGCCATCGGTTGATCGGGCTGTACGTGTACACGTACGTGCATACGTGTGCGACGGAGCAGATGACCCGCTTCTATCGTTTAGCTTGTTACGTATTATCGGCCGGTACAAGGGAGGAAGCGAATCGCGGATTTCGCGGGAAGAATGTCGTTGGACGGTCGCGTCATCGTCGCGATCGGAGAACAAGGAGACGGGAACGGCAACAATAAGCAGACAAATCAGTGCGGTCATATAGCTGTCTCGGATAGAATATTCCCTCTTCTTTGCTCCTCTCGTACGGGAGGAGAGAGGAGCGAGGTATATGGGCGGTAAGAAACGCCCGGAGAGCATTCGGAGTGCAAGGAAAGATGGTATCTGCGTCAGCGCGGTCGGGGATCAGCGGATCGGATCGAGTCGCTCAGCGGGGGTTTCTTTGGGTCATGCACGAAGTGAGTCCCATTCTTCTGTTTCCCCCTGTACTCTGCTATGCCCCACGCCCCCTCTCCTTTCCTCTTCTTCTTCGTCGTCTTCTTCGTCTTCATCTTCGTCTTCTTCTTCTGCTTAGTTCGTCGTCTTTTCCTTCTTCGACTCCTTCTAGGTTCCTTCTTCGCTTCCTTTCTTCCGTCGTTTCTGTCCCCTTCTCGAGTACAGTTCTCTCTCTCTCTCTCACTCTCACCCTTTTCTCCCTCGCACGCTTCTGTCTTTTCTCAGGCCTGTATATACACTCTTTAGGTCCACGAAGGATCTCTGCCGCCTTCCTTGTTCAGTGGTCGAACCGATACCAAGGCAGCTCAGAGTCCACCTCCCTACCACGTTCACCTCGTTGTCCCTTTTACCGAACAGGGTCCTATGGGTTCTCTATGAGGGGTCGAACCACTGACATCGGCCGGTTAATAACGTATCTTCGTGGGGTCTCCATAGACCACAACGACGAACATCGACGTGTATATATGTATGCATGTATATATGTACGACGACTGCGGTGAGGACAGAGGGAGGACTTTAAAGCTACGGAATTCTGTATGCCCGACGTGGACAATAAGATATATATCTACTAATAATTCCCCCCGTTCTGTCGGGCATTTTTTCTTCTTGCTCGCTTCGGTGTCTGACGAGATAGAGATATTTAGTAAATGGAGGTGCATTAGCTCCGATCGTTTGCGTCCGGCCGTTCTTTTATTTCCACTGACCGAGATTCAGGGACAACCCTGCGCGTCCGTCGGCTCCTCCTTTGGCTGATCGCTTTTGTCGCGATCGCCGTTTCGACGGTCCCTTTTTTTTCACGCAGCACAGAAAGGACTTTCTGTTCAAGCGCGAAGAAATTTCAAAGTCGTAACTGCCTTCGCAGTGGATGGAAGAACGCGCGAAACCACAGAGTGGAAGAGGTGCCCATTGTCGCGGCGAGGCACGGCGACCCGATCGTATGTATAGTTTCTTCGTGGCTGTTTAGCGAACGATGTCCCGTGAGACTTCCCTGCGTCAGGTTAATAACGTTCCTTCGAATGGATTCCCATAGGGTACCGCGGAGTTAAAGGGTACGCTGCACGTCTAGCGGCTGGAGACAATAAGATATATATCTACGGTTCTTACGACTAATAGCTTTGTTTTCTCTCGACTGCCACGACACCGTGAGCCCGTCCGTGGACGGTCCCGACTTCGCCGTAGATATGTCTACGTCAAAGCAGCCTCTCGCCGATGAATACTTGCGCTCACGTTCGAGTTAAGTTGTCTTTCGATCATTTATAACTTTCTGTCGCACCGAATGCAAACGCGCCCCCCTCCCTTGTAGGGCACGCGGTGCCGTATGAAATATGGCGGAAAAATAATCCGAAAAAAAGGCACGGCCGAGTCTCGCGGCCGGTAAGCAGACGAGTAAACATAAATTAACGAGTGACGTTTCATAAATAATCGGCCATTCGCCGAGGGAATATTTCAAAAGGGTACGGGCCGTGATCGAACCGTTCGTTCACTAAAATTTCTACCACTCCTCCAATTATAACAGCGATAATAATGTTAATAATAGGCAATAATATCTGGCGAAGCGTATCCCCATAAAGTTAGAGAAGAATTTTCGAACCGTGGATCTACGCTCCCGATCGTAAAACCATTTCGAATTCCTTTCGAAAAACCAGACGGCGATCGTGGCCGTAACTTTGTCACCCTTCGGTATAATTTCGATGCTATGCCCGTGTGTGCGCGCGCGCGCGCGCGTGTGTGTGTGACGCGTAATAGCCTCCCCGGGGAAAAACGTTAAAATGCATTTGCAATTCCGATAAAACTCGTTAAACGTAATCACCGGTGTTTCTGTCCTTGATCTTGCGCCGTTAATATATCACAACGGGGCGAAGATTTTCGCCCATAATTTTCCGCGGTGAAATTAAGCCTGCCGGGGCACGGGATGCGTAATAAAATACAACGATCATCGGGCGAACAACAACGTAACGCGTATTAATGAGCATTCTTTATGCACGGACGGCTCCAGATCGTGGCAGCTTCTCCCTTATGTAACCGTCCGCGCAACCAGTTACACACTCGGCCGCGTGTAAGTATGTATCTTTATTACGAGTGATATGTTAGTTAGCATAAGCGCGGCGTACGCTTCGCGGTTTTCGCATACTGCGAGCCCCCATCGGAGGAATTCTACGCGAAATGCGGCGTAACTGTATACACGTACACGTGCATGTATAAAGATTCAAGATATATCGAGTTACCGTACGATTAACTCGTGAGTGGTGACGTTAAATTCTCCCGCGACACTCTGCCCCGCGATAAACATATTAATTTATGCGCGGACGAGTGAGCATAGCAAACGCGTTAAATTAGGAAACTCAAGTAGCCAGTGTTTCGTTAGGGGCACGAACGGGCCCGGTCTTCGGTCGCTCGGGGATGGACAAGTCGATCGACTACCTTTTTTTCCTCTGCCCCCCTGTACACGCCTGTGCTCGTTTTCGAACGACCGCGTGGGAGACGCGGAATTTTTTTGTTTCTGCATTCTTCGCGAACGTCGAGCGCGGACGTTTCATTTTTCTTCGGCGAAAATTCCACGGGCGCCGAGGAAGATCGAACGACTGATAAAGAAGGATCATCGGCAATCGGGGACGGGCCGCGGGATCGGCGGCGGCGAAACTGTTTTTCCGGATAACGAGAGGATCGTTTACAATATGGAAATCGGATTCGATCGATCGTAAAAATGTCGGGCTCGATTCGCGTCACCGTTCTCCCCCTTCGAAAGTCTGTCGTTGCCGTTGTGGTGCAGGGACGATGCACCTTGCCGAGGCGTGCGCATATGGGATCCTGTGACGAGCCGTTTTTTTCCCCCCGATTCGACGATGCAATTAAAACCAAAAAGAAAAGGAACGAGAAAAAAAATTCTGAGCAAAAAAATATATGTATATATATCGCGGCGAATGGGGGGAAAAAGAAGAGTTTGTGTACCTAGTACACGTACACGCCATCGGCGAAGCCAACAAAGTTTCTACTGCGGTCAGTGGCTCTCCTGCCAAGCTGATACCTGTATAGACTCGCTTTGTTTTTCTACCCTGTCGTTCCTCCCTTAGGAGAGAGGCCCCCCACCGCCCCCCACTCGTATCCGTGGACTTTCGCCCGATGGCCCAAGAAGGCGGCCAAAGGATATTGAATTTATACCGGGAGACGTTGCCCCTCGTAAGAGATGCTACGGTCGACCGCAGCTTGCGGGTTAAGTGTCTGTTACGAGAGGAATATGTCACGGAAAATAGCCGTAAAGAAATTGGTGGATCGTCTTTTCTCTGCCACTTTTTTTCTTGCCGGTCTTTGTTTTAACTCGGTACACGTTTCACGAGCAGCGTCGAAAGATCCATTTTTTTCTCCTTCTTTCGTTGGAGTACAGAGGACGAGAACTGAGCGAAATGCATCTTTACCGGCGTTTACCTGGGAATAATATTCGACTGCTCTGATAGAGTATTAGAAATGTACTGTTAGGTTCGTTAAACTGTGCATCGGTGGCATTGTAAAGTTTCTTGTCTGGAGTTCAGAGTTCCGTCGACGCGATAATTGAGGTAGACGCGGAAAGTATAGATTTGTGGGATATTTACTTTGAAACTATAATTTTGGATTCACTTTTATCAGGCGAATATAGTTGATAATGGTGCGGCGATAAATGTCGCAATCATTCTTTTCATTACCGATTAGTACAGCGAATCTTAATTTAGCGACGACTTCCCCCTCTCTCTCGCTCTGTACCTGTATCTTTCGATTCGGAAAAGAGAGAGGGACAGCCAGAGAAACGCCGGTTAGGCAGATGTTCTTTGTGCAAGATCCGTCAGGGCATCGTGATGGATCATCCTTTTGAAAATCCTCGGTCGATTCTTATTTTTATTTCGTGCCTTCGCAGAATTCGTTAAAATTATATTACAATACCACTCAAACGAAGAGTAATGAATACCGTTGCCCCGGAGCGATAAATGCGCGTCACGACGATCGAGAGACGCTAAAAGGAGGAAAAGGATCGTGGAAGAAATAAAAAATGCTTCCGCCCAGAGAAAATGGTAATCACGTTTCACGAAAAAGAGAAAACGAGAACAAGATAGAACGCGAAGGAAAGGAACGATTCGCGAGCCCCTGATGACGAGTAAAAAATTAATACATCAAATCCTGCTTCTTTGACAAGGTTCTTCTGGCAGGAACCACCCAGGGCGCCAAACATTTAAACAGATGATCACACCTCTCTCCGAGTCGGCCGGTTTCACTGAATCACCTGCTTCCTCGAACTACCAAACGAAACCAAACTTGAACCGAACTAATATGTATATTTCAGTCAAATTTAAATCGTACAGTATCGTCGTACAGATCCCCGGGCCGATTAAGAAAGTGAGCGAGCGACGATGGGCGAGGGGGAGAAACGGAAAAGGAAGAGGAAAGGCGACGAGTGATCTCTCCGCGTGGCAAAGGTGGTAAAGCAAAAACGGGAAAAAAAGAAACGGAAAGGAGAGAATGAAGAGGAGGAAAAGGAGACGATGAAAGAGGACAGTAGACGGCGATGAGAACGGTGAAAAAAGGTGGTGCAAGGTAAGTGGTATGACGTGCGTGGAAGTAGAATAACGGGAGAAAAAGAGATAAGGGGAAAGAGATGACGAGGTGGGGATTGTCTGGCGAAGGAACCTCTAACAACCTATGATCACGTTATTAATTGAAAGAGGACCGCCGATGCTACCGGTTACGCCACCGACTTTACGTGCCGTCTTATGGCCATGCGGCACCGGCACGAGGCCCATTTTTTAACGGAAACATTCTCGTCGATACATAAAATCTCGACGAACTGCCAGGCCCCGGTAAAACTTCCGCGGTTCCCGGTAACCGTGATTCTTAAGCACACCTTGTCATTTCGCGTCCATTCGTGTCGTATTTCACGCTGGCTTCTTTTCCGTGATATACGTACATATTATACGCGTACAATACAGACGCGGGTAACGTGCAGTATTCACTTACCAGCAGACTAATAAGCAGGAGTGGAGGCTGGCTTAATGGGACGAGGAATTTTTCCAACGGAGTTGGAAAAAACTCTAACGAGATTGGAAAAACTCTCGGTATACTGAAATCGTCGAGCCGGCATCGAGATATATCGTATTGGCGGCATTCCATCGGAATTCCAAAGCCCGAGTCTCGCCTCGCGAGAGTCGGCCGGCATTTTCCACGGTACGTCACTCCCGACCGACAGGACCTCGAAACCTTCTCCCATCTTAAACTGGTCGATTTATTTTAATCGTTGGACACGCGACATTGCCGGGGAACCGCACGATTCCGTGCGGTTTACCTCTTAATCCCTGCTGAATGGCAGCTGTGGTTCTCGTTCGATCGCCACAATTTCCCGGATTTCCTCGTCGCTCGTCCCGACAGCACCGACGAGGACGCATACATAGACGGGAGAATTGGAATTTCATCTTGCGAAGTACTGCGACTTCTTTGGCCAGGGTGGGCTCGACGACGCCGAGCTTCCACGGGGAGAAAGTCGCGTCAATTACACGAGGACGTGGCTTATGGCAGTACGTGTCTCCAGCCGTGGTTTCTCGGTGTATGCACTTTACTTACGTGGGATATGACACGCGGCGTTCGTGCCAGCGGAAGAGAAAGAGTCCCTTCCACGGAGGGTTGCCGGACCTTTTTATTTTCCACCCTTTTTTTTTCTCTTCATTGGTCATTTCTTTCTCCTTCTCCGTCTTCCCTTCCACCCTACTCTCTCGCACTGTCCTTCGCGAAGTCTCCTTTTCATTCTTCCTTTCTTTCTCGCGGGCTCTTTCTGTCGCGCGGCCGCTCTCTCCTTGCCGCGGAGCGAGAGCGGAGCGAGAGCGGAGGAGAGCCAAAGAGAGAAAGGGCGAGGGAGCGATGCCGGGGAATAAAAAGAACACGCCGGTCGAACAACTCTTGCACGACAGTCACGAGTGTAGGTACGTACGTATGCGTATATGAGCGTGCAGGCGCGTAGAACACGTTCCTCTTCCCAGAGGGGAAAGGGTAGTAGTTATCGGAAAAATGTCTGGTATGCGCGCTGTCACTTTTTCGTTAGTCCGACCGCTTCTTTTTCGGCCTATCTCCGTTTTCGATTACGCGCCCATTATACGCATGTATATACGCAAGATCGTCCATCGGGGCACTCCGATAAGGACCATTTCGATCCATCATCATCGTCATTGTTCCTTGCCCGCGTACATGCATGTTAGCGTCAGCGTATTCTTTAAAGAAAGGAAAGGGACCGAGTAGCGAAGTGCTATGCATTCGGTGAGGGATTCATGATAGGGATTTAGCCTGGCTACGTTTGGAGTGTGTTTTGCAAATGGCTGGTGGCACGACGCTATTCAACTATCGAATGTCCCAGGATTGACTGCTTATTAGGGGTGTTTGAGAGTGATTGAATGAGACTGAACATCCTGTTGACCGACGATGGCTGACGACCGCATTGGGTCTTCCAACTATCCGCTGTCGAGGGATTGTTTATTAGAGTGTCGAGTAAAAGACCAAATGTGGCAATCAGCTTGTCGCCGTATTACCAAGGAATAGGGACTCTGTTCCTGGAGGATCTGGCCTCAGAGTGGGGAAGGTTATGCCTTTTGTTAAAAGAACTGTGATTGACTTTACCCCAGAACTGTCCGGGAAAGATCTATTTACCTCTCTCACGCTTTTAATACAAATTCTCAACATGCAGTTCGCAACGATGCTCCGCTTTAAACGATCTACATCCGTTCGACGTCGCGGCACGGCCAATCGGTTTGATCGAAATCGACGCAGCCTCGGTTGGTCCCTGACGAATTTTCAAGGGAGAAACACGGGGACTGCGACTGCATTGTTCCCTTCGTCTAATAAGTCTCGCCCGCGAGACGATCGCTCGAGCCAGGCGGTTTCGCGGCTACGCCCTTGTGATACGTATAGCACGTACGTACGTACGTATATACATATCGGCTGGTGGGTTTCTCGCATTCGGCCGGAGGCTGTGGGCTGCGCGATAATGCACCGACATGCACATTCCTCGATTTTCTGCGTCTCCAATAACGTGGGTAGCCAGCCTTATATTCGCGCCGGCGACCCGGCACGTGTCCCGACCCTCTCCTGGCCGAGCTTTAGACCCAGCTATATTCGAATTGCGCATGCACATACGTACGTACCCCGTTGCACCGAGTCGGTACACGTATATCCGTTCCCTTGCCGGACGATTTATTGTTTCGACATTTTTCACAACTTCCCGCCGTTAATTTCGCCTCATAGATCTTTCGTCGCTGCACGGGTCATAATCCACGCGTTATCCTTCTGCGGATCGAGAATATGTACCTGGACAATTCCGATCGTTTTCGCGATTGCCTGTTCCCCGAACTATCGCGGCCGATTGCGAACCCGGCCAAATTGTTCGACGATTACGCGATATTTGCGGGTCGATCGACTTATCGAGGCGGCCCGTTATCAATGCCTGTCTGACGAACCTTGACCATAAAGCAGCGAATTCGAGTGACACGTAACGCACGCGCACGGGGAACCAGAAGCGTCACGCACGATCCGATATGCATATCGACTGGCATAATTCGGCCCAAAAGGTTAATTGAAATTCCAGGAAATCCGCTGGATAGTGCGACGGCGTTATCGCGGACGATATCGCGCGTAACCGGTCGTGTCGTTTCGATTGCGCAATTCGAGTATGACCGCGTGCATTCTCTGCGGCCGATCTCGTTGCGTCAACCGGTAACCCGCGATAATCCTGGAATTTCGCCCCCTTTGTGCGAACTATATTTAGAACGCTGTTTCACCGGAATAAAGCCGCGTTTCCATGCTGCCCGCGCTATCATTCGATTTCACCGTGGCCGCTCGAGCCCTCGGGGATAAATAAGTTTATCGCCGTTCGCGCGATAAGTCGCTCCACTTTCACGGTTAGACAGGGCTGGGAAGGCGGCTTTCAAAAAATATATCCGCCCTGGAAAGGACATTAGAGTGTTCCTCTCTTGCGGTCCGTGTAGCGAGCACTTTTTCCCCGGCCTTAGTTACTATCATTAGCCGAGAAAATCCGCTAATTTTCTCTGAATCGTGCAACGCGAAATCGTTGCCTCGTCGTCTATCATTACGAGTTCCGTTCGGACGGCGTACTCGCTCAGCCCGAACAATTAAGAAAAATTACCTGCCTCGCGACGCGAGCTCGATATTGCCGCGAACAATGCGCATCGGGCGGTGAAATCGTCGCGAAACATCCTTCTGCCCAGTTATCGAAGAGCAAAGTTCAGAGGGCCCCGGTTCCTCTCAAGGCTATTGGGCCGGCGAGGCAGAAGAAAGTAGAAGAGTGAAAGGGACGAAGGACGGGAGCGTAAATCATCCCGCGCCAAGTGTCAAAGACGTTTCGGCGTTCGCAGAAGTTGGCGCCGAGAGGGGGAAGTAGGCTGGTCGACGGATGAACCCACGGATGAAGTCTTTCAGAAGTTCCTCACAATCGATCGGCCTCGGCTATCTGATCCTAATCTTGTTCGGATCGAAGGAGAAGTCGAATAAAAAAGAGACTTATCTATACGACTCAATTAGCGTCCACGAACCGCATCTAAACTATCCGTGAAGCAATCCCCGACGAGAACGAAGAGCTGGGGAAGAGATCCGACAGGAAGTTCGAAGGGAAAGCTGTCCCGAATCGTTCCACGGACTACCGCGAGGCTAATGAAATATATACAACAAAGGCTCCGTCCGAGTTTCTGAATATCGGTGGAAAAGAGGTCGTATTTTTCAGCGGGTACCAGATGGAGGGTGGCGGGCATCGCCGGTGGCAGGGGCGAAGAAGGCGAAGAGGAGACAAAAGGGAAGACGAGGCTGTGCAGCGTGGCGCGAGGAACGGAGGACGAGGGCCACGGCGAGAGGAGAAACAGCAGAGGAGGCAGAGGACAAGGATGTAAATCATAATATGTAAATCCGTGTGATTTCGTTTGACTCCGGCTGGCTCGGATGACCGGCGCTCCGAACTGATGGCCACTTGGCGAGAAACTCGAAAAGGCATTCCAAGACTCGCGCCTCCTTCGGTTCGTCGCTTCTTCCTTCTCTAATCTTCCACCTCCTTCGCGTGTCTCCTTCTCGCCGTTTCTGTCTGGTGTCCGCCGAGTCTTTCGTCGATTCTCTTTCTCTACTGGCGTTGCTGCTGCTGCTGCTGGTCGTCGTAGAAGAGACGTCGTTCATTGAAGCTTCTTGCGAAACCTCGAAAAACGCGTCGAGGAAACCGTGAAGCGTCGTAAATAATCTCGTTCGGGCTTCTACGCAGTCCCCCCCTTATATTCTTTCCCTTCAGCGTCCCTTTCTTCGTGTCTCTTCTGCTACTTCTTCCTCTTCTTGGTGTATACTTGCACGGCCGCGGGGAGTTGCTGGCGCGTATTAGGTGATTTTTCCTTCGCCGGTCTTATTAATTATCGTCGAGGCGGTTTCCAGCAAAACTATCGGCACGCTCTAAGATATCATAGATGCATCATCTCGAAGAGGGCCGGGGATACGTCTTCCTATCTCGTGACGGCCAGGCAAGGGGCCAGGGAGCATTATAAATAATTTCCTGGAACCGATTACCCGAAGATAGGAGGGCTGTTCGCGCGGCTGTGGCGAGCCAAATAGAATTCCGTTTAAAGAAAGCCGTGCGCCGGGCTTTTTATCTGACCGTATTGATCGATAAATGACGGATCGGAATTAATATAAATCAAGCCAGCCGTGCCTACCGGCTGGGTTATATTGAAATTCCGTTATCGAGGAAGGAAATTGCGTTTCGCTTCCACGTAGCTCGTTATTTAATTCCGTTCGATAATTTCTTGGCCGTTTGAGAAGTTCTGCGCCGGGGCATCGGGCCCCCGACAAGAAAGGTCGGCTGCGTTTTGCGCCACTGAGGGGCTTCGAATACTTGTACGGACTCGCACGTACCTCGCAGCCAGCAAGTAGTCAAGGACAACGTGGAATATGGAATTCAATTCCAACGAAGGCGAAGAACTTTTAGATAATGTTCAATGAAAAGCGCCGATCGTGCAGCGTGGCGAAATTAAAGCGTATCTCGATCGTGGGCGGTACGTTTCCTTCGCAACTACCTGCGCATAGATGCATACGTACACTTTGGAGCAAATAATACCATTCGGCTTTCATTCATGAGGAATATCAACGACGATCTTTACCGCGGCCGTTGTCCGCGTTTGACGAATTGCAAACGGAATATCTTGCGGAATAAATGTACCGAGCTCGGATGAACTTTGTTACGGGAGGAGACGCGGTGTCGCATGCGAGACAGGAGGCTGGGTATTATATTGGTCATCTCGCGTGAAACGTTGGATAGATCCAGCAACGAGGCAACGGCACGGCGACAGCATCGGAACGGTAGGGTACCGTCCGTGGCAGAAGCAGAGGGGCAAAGAAGGTAGGAAGGAAGGATGGCAGAAAAAACGATATCGGTCAAGTGGTATCGTCCATGGAAAGATGTTGAGAAAATTATAATCACCGGCGGCTGCTGGTCTAAGGAGTCACGTACGAAATGCAGCACACGAAATTCAGGCTGTCAGGCAGCAAGATGCATAATTAAATGTTGCCTCTCCGTGGCGAGGTGCGGAGAGGAAATCGTGCGAGGGCGATCGCGGACGAGCACGGGTGCGGACGCGAGGGCCGGATAACACACATAGGGCGGGGAAGAAAGAGGCAAAGACGGCGGAGGAAGAAGATGTAAACTGAAACGAGGAAGAGGACGACGGAGAAGCGGCGGAGGTGGATAAGGAGGAGTTGCACGAACTCGCGTGTCGCTCATAGCCAACGGCTCGCATAGTCAAAGGCAATATAAAAGCTATAGAGTGTGGAATTCAGCCTCTCTCAGCTTGAGACCCGGGGTCCGTGCTTGACTTGCTTCTTCGACTCGATTCTCGAGACTCTCTCGAGTCTCTCGTTCCCGGCTGATGGTGGAACGAAGCATTCTGGTTCCCGTCATGCTAGCCGTAGGCTTCGTGCGGCTCTTTCGCTTCGCATGCTTGAAAGTCGGCTCGCAAGCGGGCGCAAGCGAGAGACTTTGGCCGGACAAGAAGAGGATCGCTCTCTGTGTTCGGGCCTCCGGTACGGGTCCGTTTTAAATTGAACGACGACCCAGCGTCCGCCGTATCGTCAAAAATATCGAGATTTAAAGTGGACGAATAGATTACGACGGAATGTCTCGCACGCCGCGATCCCTCAAAGAATTCCAACCATTTCTTTATTTATTCCTACCGTCCTTTTCCCTCCCTCTTTCCTTGCGCGCTCCTTTTACTCCTGCTGCGCGCACCTCTTGCCTTTCGATATCGACGACGTATCTGCTCTTCGTGTCCGATCGTCACGGACACGTTTAATTCTTCTCCGCGCTCGTCTCCTTTCTCTCAATCCTTTTTTCGTCCTCCCCATTTTGGGACCGAATTTGACGATGTTTCTGTTCGTTTCATTTTATCGCGCCACCTTTAAGTAAAGCCGTTTGTTTCTGAGAACCGATCGGAATGCGAGAACGCCGCAGATTATACTAAAACGGGCGGCCGCTAAATTATTCTCATCCCGGAGATAAATGTATTCGAGAAGATTGGATATCTGCGAGCGAAACAAAGTTGTCGAATGGGACGAAGGAAGAAGGGCGGGCTCGATGCGAACTGCAGGGAACCGATAATGCGTGCGGCACTGCCGAAGGAAACCGCGGTCGCTCCGATTACCAAAGAGAAGGAACAAAAGCTCGCGGAAAAATGGCTACTTTTCCGTGGCGCCACTTTCTAAACCGCCGCTGTACGGTTGCGCGGTTTATTTAGAGCACGCTGGGAAACCACGGTGGGGATATTAGAAAGGACGGAATGATAATCGAAGGTCAAGTACTGAATGCTCGATACCGGTCCAACGAAAGTGCACAGCCTGCGAGCCGCTGTTTCATCGCGTAAGCGTTTGCTTTACCGTTGCACGCAAAAAGAGATGGCCACTCGCGGGGAACGGTGCCAACCACGGCCAAGAACAATCGCGATGAATTTAATTATCGTCCGGACGATCGGTCCGTGGCGAAGATTAATATTGGCCGGGAAGAAAGCGAAACTCATCGATGAAAACGACCGCGAATCGTTTCGCCACGGACGAGCGGACACGAGCTGTGTCGATTAATCTTTGGATAAGCGAGAGTGCGAGCAGCGCGGAAAGGAAAGCAAGAAAATTGTACCTCGAGTGACAATTCGGACGGGGAACGAGATTCGATGGTGGGTCTCGAATCGGGGAGAAAATCGAATTGGCACGCTAGCGCGTTAATTAAACTTTGCCGCGATCAATGGGAATGATCGATAAAGAGGGTCGAGCGTTGCGTCGACCCCGCGGCCAGGTGAAACGCAACGAGGAACCGGGATCCGTTGTTAATCACCTGGATACAGTTACGGCTACGTTAAGTCGCACGAATTCGCCGGGCGGATTCCTTTGCCCACGTAACCGGCGGTGTCGCGGAGTATATAAATCGTGGCCGTAATTGCGCGCAAAGTAATGAATCCTAGCGTCGTTTTATGTCATAAAACGAACTCGTAAATATCCAGCCATGTATCTGACCCTGCGCCGCGACCGGCCATAAAGTATCCACAGTTTCTACTATCGTCCAGGCGTTTACCGGTTAAGCAAGCGCAAAAACGTTGAAAAATCGCGCACGTGGGCCATTCTGGCCGTTGCGAGGAAAACGCTATCGATACTTTCCAACTCTTTCTACGCTTCGTACAGCTCGCGTACAGCGTCATGCAGCTGCGATCGCGTTTACAGCCGAACTGTTGCATCGTCCTATTGTCGTGGCATTTCTTGCTTTACGATGCTCCGTTGGACGTCTACGGCGAATAAAATGTCTGGAGTCTGGGAAATGAGCGAATGGAGCACAACGCGGGAATAAAGTGACATTTTGTTCGGATAAATTCGAACGATTGTGTAATTGAGGCGATCGCTGCTTCGACGTTTGTCTCCTCCGGAGGACGAATTGCGGGTAACCCTTTCACTGCGATGGACGTACATATAAGTACGTATTCATATAACTTAAACCCTGGGCAATTACGCAGAGTATCTTTTTGTAAATTATTTTGGTGTCGAGACAATTATCCGTAAAACAATATACACGGATACGGAAGCACATATTTTACACTTTAAAGTAATTTAATTTAATATGTTTGTTAATGAAGGGGCTTAAGAACCCTTTAAGAATATTGTTTCAGGAATATTTCGGCGACACCAGAATAATGAATTTAGCAAGTGAAACTAGTGCACTGTGAGAATATTCTTTTTGTCCCACTGCGTAGCCCTCCTGGACATTAATGAGATCTGTACTGTTTTTTAGATCGAAGGGCACGGTTAACACTAGAACTACCAAGGGGGTCAAAATTACTTGTTTCAGATTTCTTGCTTAGAATTATTAATATATAGGTATCGTTGTAGCAAGTTATGATGAGTTTTGATAAGACAGAATGACAATTATATATCTCTTTTTAATGTCCATTCAACGACTTTCGTGTTCATAATCTGTCTAACGTATGCTATCTGAATAATTCCAAAATGTATCGGTAGTTCCAGTGGTAAAAGCATCCCTGCGAACGATCCAAGCTCGACGAGAGACCCAGTGGAGGATCCGTCGAGTCGAGAAAACGATATTCGATACACCCGGAGGAATTAGTCCGTTTTGTAAGTAGCCGTACCATAAGGGAATTCTTTTTTAACGTGCCCGTCCGACGGTCCTTCTTTCTACAATTGGAAAGTCTCGTTTGGCACAATGGCCACCGAGCACCATTGTACCGATTGCACATTTACCGAGAGCTTTTTGTCTCGCGGCTCTCTAATTCATACCTGGACAAAAGTTTGCCTCGCGTCTACCGCTGGACGACCTTCAAAATGGAGCCTTTATTAATGAGGGTATTCTCTATTCTACCCCCGATTTTTTTCTTCCCTCCTTCAACCGTCTTTTGCTGGCTGACACCCTTTTTACCCTCCCTCGTACAATCAGCACGCTCTGCTCGCTGCTTCGAGGGATCCTATTTCCTTTTTACCGATGCGCTTCGGCCGTTTCACAAACGAGGGGCCATTTTTATTAGGATTTATTAGCCGACGAGCGTTAATCTTTGCCGTTCCCGTATTTAGTAAGTCGATCTACCCGGGTTCGGTATTTCCAGCAAATGTTGCGTCGATCAACTCTGCCCCATCGATTGGTGTCCAACGATCACAGGTGAAAATGGGGAACAGATAATGAGGCGTTTTGTGCGTACTTTCTACGATTAGCAAAGGGGTGAGAAGGTCTGATTCGCAGCGTGTCCCTGTTTCGCGGTGTCCCAGAAACACTTTCGCGGGAACACGGAGAACCATTCGTTTCGAAATTCTGTCGCAATTCGCAGCCCGCTCGACGGGTGTTACGTTTGTCGCGGCGGCGAAACGTCTCGGTGACGAATAAGAAGGTAATCGGCAGTGCCGCGAAACACGGCTGGATGTCAAGCGATTCTGCGGGCTGGCAAGCTTCGATGGCCAGTATCGGGCACCGTTTACCAAGGCCCCGTGTCTGCCAGTTCCACGAGGTCAGCTTCGTCGGCTTATGCCTCTTTCAGGCCTGAAAAGAGGTTCGCAACAATGCCCAGTCCGCGCCTCTGCTATATAGCCTCTTGAGCAAGAACTCGCCGTATCGTCGTTGCCTCTGTATCTGCGTTTCTTTCAATTCGCCGTGTGCTCACCTTTTTCCATCTCTTTCGCCGTGGTATACCGGGTGTGATGGTACTTTCCGCCCTGTCACCCCCGGAGCCGTTTTATTCCTCTTCGTCGCTGCCCGTTTGTGCAAGGTACACGCTTGCAGCCACGTTAATTTGTCGGCGAATGATATTGGGGAAAAAATCGCCGATACGGTTCGCACGGCATTCGGAAATTGATTGTCAGGCTTTCGTGAATTTACGATAGGACGCGTATACTTAGCACGGTAGCCATTGGAGGGGGATCTTAATGCCTCCAGTAGGCCGTAAAGTGTACCTTAATTTTTCTACTATCCGTCGTTCCAGCGACCCTCCGCTCCTCTGTCGGGCCGAAATGTATCGCTACATTAAAAGCATAATAGCACCGGCGCCGTTATTATGATATGATAATCATATACTGGAGAACTTTGAGGAATCAACCACCCCTTTTCGTTCTCCGATAGTCCATAACCGGATACGCCTAATATCAACTAACACCCGTGCACATTCGGTCCCGCGTAAAACGATGCCAATGGGAATCGTCGAAGTTTTCAGAGTCAGCCCCAAACGAAAGCCAGTGCCAACCGGTCGGGACTCGCCGGTATATCCCGCGTTTAATAAATCAATGCATCACCAGCGTCGCGATGGAAATGATCCAGCGTCTCAGTGAAAAAGGGGGATTCGTATAAAACGAGAAACGGAGAAACGGTGATTTACTGTTTGAACTCCGATATAAACTTCGGTTTACAACCGATGCGTGGTGGGCAGTAAAGTCGTTCTTAAACCAAACGTAACGCCCGATCGTTTACGAACGTTGCACGACCCCTATGCAGCTCCCTGGCGTTATTCTCCCGTCCAGAAGAGACGTCTCGTCTCGTCGTGGTTTAGAAAAGGATCCCAGGTACACCTACATGACCGACTATTACCCGGCCGCAGAACAATGCTCTCGCCCCACGGTTCGGGCTAAAAACAGGAATAGTAATGAACGTGATTGCCGGTGGACGTAAGAACTTCGTATATAACAATTACGCGCGCGCCACGCCAGACGCGAGTTGAAAGCAAAACGAGCGTCGCCGGAAGACCAGGGTCGTCGTTCGGCCTCGTGTCCTTGAAACCCACGGAACCGTTTCGTTCCACGGCCAGGAAAGCTTTTCCAAGAAGGTCTCTATTGTCTTTTTTCCGTTTTTCTTTCTTTTTTTTCTTACGCAATCGATTATCTCTGTTTCGCGCTCGAACGAAACGCGTCCGTTTCGTTTTGCGCGATCGCTTCTCGCGCACGGCAACCGACACGGGGATTCACCCGCGCAAGACACACCGAGATCCCCTCGGTCCTTGCGGCCACGACGATTAATATTCCAGTCGTTTCTTCCCGGGACTCGTTCCTCGTACAACTGTATCGCGGAACGTCGCGTAGCTTCGTGGACGGGGACGAATCTCTTCTCGCGATCGCGTCACCGGCTAACGGGGATTCGCTTGATAAGCGATTCGGCGGCTTGTAGGAAGATTTTTTTATTCCGCCGGCTTTTTTTTCCCTCGTTTCCTCGCGACGGAAGAAGGTCCTCTGTGTCTAAGAGTGATCGATTTTGTGCGCGCTGATTGTTTTTTTCGTCGCTGGATAACCTTTGGAAACTACCTGGTCCATGAAAATTTTTTATGGACCGTGTAGCACGTTTGATGCCAGTAAGGTTGCTTCTTTTTCGTTTCGTGACAGGTGTCGATAATCACTGTTCCGTGGAAATAACGACAGTAGCGTCTGGAGAACACGATGTACAAGGAATAGATAGAAGGGTGGAATGGTTAGGGCGGGGGGGGTGGAGAACAGACAGATGAAGAAAAATTTACACGTGTTTACACGGTGTTTGGCACGATCGAATAGCTGTGTTTCAGATTCAATTAAAAGAAGTGGGAGGAAGAGAAAAAAGGCGAGAGCAGCGAGTCGAGTGACCGAGCGGGCTCCGCCCTCGACGTTCTTTCGGACTTCGCGGGCAAGTATACGAACTAGCAAACGAGTTTAGGAGAACCAACAGTGTGGTGGATAAAAAAAACAAAAAATAGGGTTCTTGTCTTAAATAAACACGTAAATATATCACTGAAGCATTAGAGTAAAGGTCGATGAACCACGCTCCACGAAATTAAAGGGTTGCCGAATTTTCGAGTCCTGTAACTTCGTGAAAAAAAATCCTACCACAGTCTGCCTGTGCGCATTTTAAAGGGTACAGTCTCCTATTTGACGGCCCATGGTTCATTTTCTTGTAAGAAATTTACTGCATCATGGGGGGATGGCAAAGTGTAGGTACTTTTTTGCAAAATTTGTTCTAATCCAAACCTCTGTACGGACCGGGAGAAATTTTTTTCCCGACTAAAATCATTAGGGATTGGAAGCTTTAAGTCTCCCTTTTACAAGAACCACAGATAAATTGGGGTGGGATTTTTTTTAACATTTCATCGCACCTTGAACGAAAGTGTGCAACCACCCCATGGTGCACCCTAGGTTACTCGAACGTCATCGGTCCACTTATCGTTCAAATATCGTAGAACAATTTTTCTAAATTAAAGATCTCGCCTTTTAAAACGAGCCCTGGTAGACACTTGCGTAATTTTCATTCACGCAATTCCAGCTATTGAAAGATCGAACATTTTTCAGCAAAAGTTTAGTGATCTTCAAATTTTCTGGAGGACTGTAAAAACATTAATGCTGCCTCTTGCAACATGCTCTAACAAATGCCGTGCAATTTTGTCTTTTTTAATTCCAACACAATGGATGTAAAAAAAATTCGTTTCGGTGCAAAGAAGTCTCCCATAACAGTTAGATCAATTAGAGCACCGACTACGCTATTAAATCGTCCATTTTCGGAACGTATTCATTCGGTCCATCGATTTATGTTAATCCCCGTTCTCACGAGAAACGATCGTCATTAAAGATGCACGTGTCGGCCGTAAACTAATCTTTATGACTCTAATGTTCCCCGATGTTTAGACGGTATTAAAGTTTTGCCAGGCAATTAAAGTCTCCTCCCAGTCGGCCTCGAGCACAAGAGTTCAAGGGAGATTTAATTTGTTCGCCGATATAAATATCGCCGAAAGAATGACGCACTTGTCGCTCGGAACGTGCAATCGGTAAGTGGAACTTTCACGCGACTTGACGTCCGTTCGCCTGTTTTAATTCGTCGCAGGATATCGATTCATTCCGCGGGCGCGCGTAAATTCGCCGTTGACGTTTAATTGGTCGATTCCGAGGGAAGCATGAACATTCTTCGATCTTTTCCCTTCAGTTCTTGGAAGCCGTATTATTCGGCCGGAGAAGCTCTTTCGTATAAAGTATACCGTGTCCCCCGAAAGAAAAGGAGAAGCGCAGCACGAAAGCGCTGCCTGTCGAAGAACAAAGCACTCCGGTCGCGTATAAACGCTGTCATATTTTTCAGCGGCGATCGGCCGGCCGGCTCGTGGCGATTATTAAACGAAAAGCAAGAGTCGAAATGACAAAGGTAAATTTTAGAGAGGAACACAGGGCGTCGTATCGTGTGCCTGCTTTGGACACCCATTATCCCTCGCGCGACGTGAGATTACTTTCAGTCGATCCGCCACTTCTTCCCCTTTCGTGACACCAGTTATGCGTAAAATAATCATTTCTTAATAACAATTCTCTTTTTTGTATGTTCGTTCTCCTGTCTCAGATACGATCGCGTCGCTTGTTATTTTCCTTGTTAGTAAGTAGGAAACAGTCGGATTAACAATAATTATGCCAGACGTCGATAACACACCCGGATGAATCGCGATGTCGAGAAAAAGAGGAACGAAACGTTTTACTACGCGTTTACGTTATTTAAGTCGTACCGCTTACGCAACGATAGAAATAATTACGTGCATACGTACGCCCGCCTTTCTCTTGCTGTCGCACTTCCCTTCGCGGTCTAAATCTGTCGGGTGATCAATGATTATTTGCATAAAATTATTAGCCTCCGCGGCGGGGAATTATAGTGGTCGGCGGGCAATACAGGAAGCATCGGGGCTGCGAGGAAATTTTCAAACGAAATGTATATGGCGTATAAAATGCAGCCTCGGCTGGATACATAAAATAAAGTGGCAATTAGAATTTATTCTGAAGCGCAGTCGCCGTGTCTCGATATAGACAGTAAAGCGGAAAATTGGTGTTATCCGAGGCGCGTTATACTTTTGCTGCGCCACGTATGTATGTACGTGCGCGCACGGATCCAGGTACCAATGGAATCCCTTACGATTCATATATTTCGAGGTTTACTCGGGACGATCGTGAATTCCGTACAGAGCTTCGTATTCGGTCGACAGCAATCGAAGATTGAACCGTAGGAACAGGGGTCTGAGAAACAATTTCAAGAAGCTGCCTAAGTCGGACTAAAGTTTTTCTAATCTCTGGCTCGCTACGCAGCAACCGAGTACGAACGCGTTCGCATTGAACTCACCGCGGGGAACGATCGCGGAACGACGGTGTCGCGGAAACGACGGGAACAGAGGAAAAGGGGAACGAAACGAAAAGAGTTATCCGGCTCTCGAGATCGAGCACCGTTCGCTTTGTCCTTTGGGGCCCGCGCTTCGGATCCATAAGCGCCGTAATGCGTAATACTTTCTTTTGGCGATCTCTGCATGGAGATCGATTTATGTTAATTTCCGTGCGTGCACCTTCGTTTTATTCCCGCGTCGAGGGAGCCAGTCGTTGCGCCTCTCACTCGGCGTGCATACACGACGCGTCTCTCTTCTTCTCACTTTCTCTCTCGTGATTGCTCCCTCCCTCTGTCCTACTCGCGCAGGCGTGCATTTTCTCGCGTGCTCGCCAAGGGTCCTAGCTTTTCAGCTAGACGGAATCGACAGGCTCCCAACGCTCCGTGCCTTCTTCGTGGCTTCTTCTAGCGGACGAGCATAACTCGGGCTAAGTGAAGGATGGCCGCGAAAAATGGCGAGATTTACGCTTGGTCACAGTTATTGGCTCGGCAAGTGGAAATCGATTAAATCGCGGTGGACTCGTTCCAGGAATTTTTACCAAGCTCGAAGCGGCCGTATCGCCGCTTCACTCTACTCGCTCGATAGCGCTATTAATTAATTCAGCCGGCCAATTTTTCCCTCGGCGAATTCTTCCCGAGCGTCGCTCGCTCCTCTCCCCGAGTCGCGTACACGCCGCGCCGGTCTCGCGCGCGTCGGCGCAGCTCTCGCGATTTTCTTTTTTCCCCCCTTTTCTCTCTTTTTTTTCTCCCTTTTCCTCTTTTCTCCCTGCGCGGCGTTGGCCAGCGTGCACAAACACAAACGCAACACGCGCTCGCCCGGCCACGCATTTTTGCGTAGCGCAGAGCAGATACGCCGTGCACCTTCAGGTGCGCCACGTGTGAGTACGGGCTCTAAATCCGGCGTCGTGTGTGAGCGTCGAGCGTGTTCGGCCGCGCGTGTGCGTGTAACACGTAGGCAAGAGTTCCCGCGGGGCTCAATCGTTATCGCCGGGGCCTTATCTCGTCTTAAGACTTCTTTGCAAGAGCAACGCGAGGGGGCCCTTCTGCAATTATCCCCCTGTCCTCTTCACCGCCGCTCCGTGCTGCACACTAAGGCCGCTCATTCTCTCCTTCTCTCCCTCACCCTTTCTCCCGTTCGGCCCCTCTCTTCGTTCCTCTTTCGAAACGCTTTTGCACCACCGCCTCCTGCCCTCCCACCTCCCGGTCACGCTCGCCGCTTTTTCATCCCCCTTCCCGGTCCGAGAATTCGATTTTTCCGGGTCCCGCGTACGAGATAGCGTCGACGCCGGAGAAAGACGTCCCCGTTGGTATTTGTTTAATTTCACTCTAAACGCCGTACGCGCAGGACTTGGACGGCGTTGAAGACCCTTCCTCCTCGTCTTTCCTCGGCGAACGTCGCGGCGATTTCGCGAATGCGAGACTCGCTATCGATAAGCCCCCTCATTTTTCCCCCCCGTTCACTTCCAGCTTGGAAGTTTCGCGACGCCTCGCGTATACTCGTGTCTTATTCGCGAAGGTTATCTTAGATCGTTTTTCAGATAACCGCTCAAGGTTTTGGATTCGACGGGTATTTAAAAGTCTAGCTCGAGTCCTTCCGACGAGCCGAGGCTTCGAACTGCGTGTACGCGATATACACTATTCAGCAGAGGTCGCCGAGATTCCTGTAGAACGACGCTGCCGGCAAAAAGTAACTGCACTTTGTGTCTGACCACCGGCCGCCTCATTCTACTTGGCCGTCTCCGCGACGATTGCCTGTGGAACATTTGCTATGAAGAGCTAGACGCGACCGTAGTGTCCGTTTGATCGGCATTCCCGCGGAGTGTCGGATACCGCGTTCGTTTTTCTTTATTAACGCTGCCCCTGCGATCTATTTGCCAAGTGCCGCCAACCTCCGGCAGGTACGCTCGTATAAATTGTCGAATATTCGTCAATGAATATACGGGGCCCGGGCTTAAAGCGAGGTCGATTTATTACCGGCTCGAATCCGTATTTTCGCGGCACCCCGTGTATGCGCAATGCACACGAGGGGTGCGGCAGTTCTGGGCTGGTCGGCGGAGGGCCTGACAGTCACTCAATGAATTATTGGCCATAATAGCAGTGGCAGCGAGGTTGGGCCTGTTCTCTCTTGCATCTTGGGCCCACGACTCGGTTCCCGGACCCTGTAACCCGTTGGCGTTCTCCAACACCAGACGATACGTATTGTTGCTGTGCCACGGCACTCAGTAGGCCACACTCTTCGCGCGTTAACCATGGAATTCCGCAATCGAGCCGGAATTTCGCGAGGTGAAACGAGCCGAGGATTATTATCCAGTACGTCTCGGTCGCGTTTTACGCGACGAACGAAATTCGTGGCTTTTTTTCCGTCGCGAATGCCCGCCCTTCTGCATCGAAAATCGAACGCCTCGCAGGGAGAACGTTATTATCCGCGGGGAAGGAATGATTACCGGTCCCCACGGTCACCGTGTTTCCGGTTCCAGTGACACATTATTACACGCGGCCCAGCGACAATTACGCATAGATAATAATCATCGTTACGGCCGTTGTTATTGCTATTATTACTATCGTTATTGTTATTATTTTATCGTCGCGGCTGCCCCCTCGGGTGTCCACGAGGGCTGGCAGGAACGAGGCTGTTGCGATGGTGATGAGAATGGTGCTCGACTTGAGAGCCCGACGAAGGTGGACGAGGTGGTTGAACAAGAGAAAGAAGGGAGAGAGGAGGAAGAGGATAAGAGGAGGATAAAAAGAGGATAAGAAGAGGAGTAGAGAAGCGGAGCGTTGGGAAGAGGAGAGAAGAGCAAGGTAGCAGAGTCGAGAAGGGAGAAGCAGAGTGCAAAAGAGAGAGCGAGCGAGAGTTGCGGTAAGGCGAAGAAGGGAAAGAGGAGAAGAGTACCTACGCATTGCAGCAGACATTATGCTAATCTGCGAGCGAGGATGTATGCCCGATAAGCCGGCTGTGCCTCGGTATATAAGTCCCCTTCTGCCAGCAGTGAAGCCCAGGGGCCCCACGCCCTCGATCTCACGTACGTGTACATTACTGGGTCGGTGTGAGTGCGTGCGTGCCTTACATTACGTTACCTTGCCGTTTCGTACCCCGGCGTTATCTTCTTTTAACGAAAATCTGGAAGAGCATTTGGTTGTCTCTCGAGGTGCTCGAAACGCGTCCGACTTTTCATGCTGTTCGCCCCTCCACCCTCCCCCTTTTCTCTCGCCATGCTCCCTTCGCGTTGCTACACCTTTCCTCCGCGTTTCGCTTCCACGTACTTTTGTTTCCTCTGTTAATTCTCCCCCCGCTGTCCGTCGCCCCTTCCGTCTCGCCGTTTACGAAAGCGACAAGAATGAGCAAGCACGTCGGCTCGCATAGCTCAGCCCGCCTCGGCTCGTTTGCATCTATACGTATCCCGTGATTCGTAAATAACGGCTGATTACGCGCACATCGTAGAGTCACGCGTGCAACCACGGCCGGTCCGTGCCGTTCTGTTCCAGCGTGCACCAGCGACGCGCTCGTTCGCTCGGGTGTCGCTTAATTTGCCAAAGATAGCTCGTTAGATATCGCTGGGAGGTCGATTCCTTCCGGAGGAGTTACAAGCCGACGTACGGTACCCGCGAGGAATTATACGCTCGGCGTGCCAGACCCTCGGCCCTTCCGCGAAACGCGTTTTCCAATATTTCAATACAATGGGCCGTTCGCGAGAAATTGAACGCTTCTATTCCTCGCGCGATCGCCGAGGCGAGCTTTCTTCGACGCGCCCCCTCGAGCGGACGGCCAACGATATTTGACGCCCCGTCGACGCAGTCTATTAGAAACGCCCGGGTCTGGTTATTCTATCTGTCTATACTCGCGATACTTTTCACTCGGTTGCTCGTGCAGGAAGCGAGATCGTGTTCTCGAAACATTGAACCCTGGACTATGGTGTCCGAGCTGGTGGCAGCAGGTGAGACAAACCGAGCGTCCTAGTTTTTCGTAGCAGTTCCGTTCGAAAACGTTCATCCTGGTCTCGGTGAAATTGGCGATAACTTAATACGCTGGACGATACGCGAGCCGCGTTATTATGCGCCCCCATTGATTACACCACGCCACACCGTCTCCGCCTTATCTCGTTTCGACGAAATTTCTGGAAGAGCATTCGGCTGTCCGTCGTTATCTTTTACGCGCGTTCGCCGCTCCGGGATTCGAAGCGTCCCGCGACAATTGTTGTACGAGGAATCGTTACGAGGCGACGCGCATTCCGTGGATATTTTTCATAATTCCCTCGCGGCGTGATGCATTCGTGCGTCCAACGTGTGCGATTCTTCCGCGACAGCGAATTAAACTCGCCGCCACGAGCGACTCGGCATCTCGCCTCTTTCTATCTCTCCCGGTCTAACTCGGTGATTGGACACGCTGGCGGGACTCTGATTCACAATTCAGTAGGCACTCGATACATTTTCTGCAGATCTCGTGTCATTTATCGATTCTAATTCGAGGATGTAGGCAGTACTATTGCACTTGAATTTAGTTTTCTATTTATTTTGATAAAAATGTTGTCGAGATAGTAACGAGAAAGCGTTAGAAAATATTGCTCGAAAGCAGCGTTACTTTAGACTGTGTCATAAACCTGACCAACTAAAAGGAACAAAATTGCAGTAGAAGAATTGATAGATTAATTGAAATAACTTTGGCTGCAAATGGCTATCATAAAGGATCTAATTGCTTCCGGCCTATTGCACCGCCTAACGACCAACCTGGCCGGTGATCGACAAATTTTCATAGACACCGCCCGAAATTGCGCGTTACCGTGACGTACAGTGGCCCGGCTTCGCAGACGGCGAGAACTCGTTTGAATACAATGCGATTCGAGTATCCATCTTCGCCCGTTCTCTCGGCCGCGAAATTCCGTTTCCACGACTCCAGCCAGCGGTTTCCCCGCGACATTCGGGGACATCGATGCCCCGGAAATTTGGGGGCGCGACCGCGGGTCGATGAAGTCGCTCGGATGAACCGGCGACGTGTACCGCCCGCGTGGAAATTGAATCGTTCCCCGTGAATGTTTTAATCGTCGAATTCGGTATACGCGCCCGCTATCGTGATCTATTTATAACGGCCGGCAATACGTCGACGATTTCTCACGATTAGCGCGCGGAGAAGGGTTCCCAGGGACTCCGATCATCTTTAATTCATCGATCTGCCCGCCACCGGCGGAACATTTTCGATCCCTCGCGAGATTTCCGACGGGGACTTTTCGTGCCTAATTTTTCTGCCGCGGACGCGCTCGGAAAGTCCGCGACGAAGAAGAGCAAGAGGGCGAGTTTCGAATGGCCGTGATGGCTGGCAGCGAGAGGGAGAGAGGGCTTGTTCCCGCGTGGAGGAAGGGCGAGAAGAGGAGAGAAGGGACGAAGGATCGGGAGAGAAAAGAGTGGTCGTCGCGCGCGGCTCACGGGAGGGGGGCCCAAATAATATTTCAAAATTAATGTCATGCGGAGCCCTCCAAAGGGGTCCGGTGGGTTCCGCACCACCTTTCTGCATAAGATAAGGACCCGTTGGCCACCGCGCGAGAGAAGGACCAGCCTTGCCGAGGGAACGAGGCAACGTGACCACTCTGCGAGCTCGCCAAGTGGGGATGGATATATGTCTGTGGAATGAAAGAGCCCAGAACGAGCGTGCCGGACAGAGAGACAGTCGGAGTAGCAACGAATGGAAAGATGGAAAGGAGAAGAAGAAGGAGAAGAAGAAGAAGAAGAAGAAGAAAGAGCAGGAGGAGGAGAGAAACGTAGAGAAGAGAAAATACAAGGAGAGAGAGCAAACAGACCACCGAGGAAACGGAGAAAGAAGCGCCAAGAGGGAGGGACGACCGGCGAGAGAGGAGCAGACAGAGAGGAGCAGACAGTGAGAAGGAGAAGGAAGGGAAAGTGTGAGAGAAGTAGAAGGAGATGGTAAGAATGCGTGAGGAAGAATGTAAGAAGTGAGCAAGAGTATCATGCCGGAGGAAGGGTTGGCGTGTAAAATGAAGAAGGAGAGGTGCGCGAGATGAAAGGGACGAGCAGGAGGAGAGACATCGCCAGCGTGTAAGATGGAGAATAACAGTGAGTAAGCGTGTAGGATGAAGCGAGTAGAGGAGGATAAACGGAACGACGACAACGCCGGCGACGACGAAGACGAAGAAGAAGACGACGACGACGACGACGACTGCGAGCAAAGAGAGAGTATTCTACGTGCAAGGTAGACTAATACCAAAGGCGTACATAGCAGCGGTGTCGGTCGATGGAGAGGATGACGCGCAACGGTGACTTAGGAACGAGAGGGAGAAGAGAGGAAGAGGCTGCAACGAGGGAGACAAACGAGACTTCTCCGAGAGTCCTCCAGAGAATCTAAACTCTCGGGGTTAACGCGTCCCCTTGCCTGTCTTTCTATTTTTCTTTTGTCTTTCTCTCCCTTTTTCCTTCTGCCATTTCCGCCATCCTCCTGCACTTTTCTTATCCGCCTTCGTTATCTTTCTTCTCGAAACTTTGTTCTTCTTTTACGCGGTCCCGGTGCACCATCGGCGCATGTGTTCCTTTTTCACGATTTTTCCTGCTCGTCCACCGATCGAGTAATAATCGAGCGCCGCAAAAATTCGATTTTCTTTCGCGCCATCTTTACGCCAGTCGATTCTTCCGTAGCTACCGTTCTTCCTTTCCTTCTTTCTTATGTAGGTATATGCGCGCTACCAGTCTCTCTCTATCTCAATCCATCTGCAGTTTCTCTCCCCGTCCTTTCATCCCGGCGCAGTTGCATTCCTGGTGCATACACACGAGACGCAAAGGACTCGAAGGCGCGCACGTTTCTTTCTCCATCCCCCTAGTCTTTCGAACGCTAATTCACGCTGACGTCTCCACGCGTTGAACAAACCAACGGACGGATGACTGTTGCCTTTTGGTAGCGGGACGGGCGTGCAATGAAAGCGAATTCCCTCTTATCGGGAGCCGCATCTCTGGAAAATCTCGGCCCGAGTATAATTGCACGCGCAATTAAGATTCTATTAATAATCGACGAGCCGTTTCGCGCGATTATCTTAATTAATCGCCGCGTAATTATTTTTTACGCTTCGAACAGACACCGAGGCAAGCTATCGTCGCGACGTCTCCACGGCCCCTTATCGATCGGTATCGCACAAACGAACGGAGCGTACTGTCATCTACGATCTTTCAATAAATATCCTCGCATCCTCCCTTGGACGATTTATCTTTTTCGAGAAAGGACTGCGTGGCACCAAGGTGGTCAACGATGATTAATCAATGATTCGTAGAATTCGGAGAAAGTGGAGGGGAAAAAAAACAGAGGGAAGAGAGAGAGACTGTGGGAAGGGACTTGACAAATGGAATTACTTTGGGAGACCGGTAGACGTGTAGAGATTCGTGTTCCCTGTTCGAGTGTTTGTCTAGGACTTAAATAAATGTAAATCAGACGCGGTAATCTTACGAGGAGTAGCCTCACAGCGGGCAGAAGGAGAGAGAATTTCCGATGCTATGCATCATTCGATTTTACGTTTAGACGACGCGACGCGTGGTCCAGCGGACCGCAAACAGCTCGACCTTTCCGCTACCTGGCCCCTTTAACCGAGAAGTCCAACCACGGCGATTGCGCCAAGGATTTCCGACGAATTCATTCCAGTCGTGGAGCCCGCCTCCGATAAGAATAGACGGCGAAGCCGCGCGATTCCCGAACCCGCTTTAACATCGTCGCGGCGGGAAACGAAACGTTACGCGCTCGAGAATTCGTTTTGATTTATATCGAAGAGGAACGGGCCCCGGATCGCTGGCGCGGCTCCATCTGCTAGGCTTGTTTTCTCCGGCGAAATTATGCAGGGAACGAGAAGGAAAGAAATCGGGGACGAGCGACGAATAAACGTTATACAGCGTGACGGAATCAGACGGAAAGCCTGAACAAGGAGCCCCGGCCATCACTTGCCGGCTGAAGCGACGAGTCAACTTTTTCGTCGGCCCGCGAATAATAATCGAAGACCGCCCGTATGCGATTGTCAATGCTCGTTCTGTGTTCTCCTTTGTGGCTGATTGAAAAATTCGTTCGAATAAACGGCCAGCCCTCTGTCTCTGTGCTGCAACGCGTTCAAGTTCCACCGGCCCAATCAATGAGTCACGATGACGGGCGGAATTTTCGGCTGGTCAGGTTAAAAGAATACTTTGTTTGGGGCCGAGTGGACGAGGGGAAAAAAGGAGAAGAGAGACAGTCGGAGATGGTTGAAAATTATCGAGGTTGAAACACGCGGACGATCGAAACGGGGGATAAACGTTGGACAAAATGGAACGAGGAAAGGAAGGGAAAAGAGAAACGTTAGACAGAGCTCGGTTAATGGACATTCAATCCCGCGATAACGGGAGGTGTTCGTTCGGTTACATTTTAGCGCGAAATGGAAAGCCGCGAGTAGGAAAAAAATGTTGCCGAACGAAGGGTGGAATTATCGACGGGACGACGAGCACGCACACGTCCCAAGCTTCGCCAGGGTCCGAACGATACCACGTGTTAGCCAGACGGCGCAGTGGTCCAGCGGAGAGTTCCTTCTGGTGGGTAAGAGGTCCGAGTCCGCTCGAAAACGCTCGAGCCGTATCTGACGGTCATTAGCGAACGCGCGCTTCTGAGCCGCGAGATAAAAAGCGGAGGACCGACCGAGTATTATTTTACGGCGGGCATAGTTCCCAGGAATGATCGCTATGCGAAGGACGAGCGATTATGAAAAGACGCGGGTTTCGTGGAATCGTCCTTCCCGCCCCCTCCTCGCTTTCCATTTTCATTTCCGAGCCTCGCCCGCGAATTCACGAGCGGCCGCGCGAAAATCGATTTCGCATTCTATTGACAATTAATATTTCTGCCGATTAAGCGGCCGTCGATGCCGGGCCCACCCCGATTCGCGGCGATAGCCGGACAAGCGTTGTAAAAATATGGAATCCGGCGATACCGAGGCCTGCTAACCGGCCGAATATATTCCCTTATCGCGGCGAATATGGCAGTAAAGACGGGGAAACGTCCCGGCGGGGTTAATTCCCTTTTTCGTAACGGCGACGCGTAAGTTCGGGACAGCATAAAAGTGTTTATACGACGAGCATCGAGATAACTTCATTTGCCACTTACGCTTAACGCTGCAGCACGGTTTAATATAAATTTTTGCGTTAAGTACCGTGCGGAAATTTTCGTCGAATTTCGCGGCCCCGCTGTTCGCCACGGCGATGGGGCCCAGTGGATCGGGCATGTCGAGGGGGGGGGGGGAGGCTACGCGTTATTTCTGGCCGCGTTTACGAGTGGAGAAGAACAGAAACGGGCAGAAGACGGTAAAACGTCCCGGAAAGCGCAACAAGCCCTTAATGATGTCGTAATTGAATAATGCCCATAATCTTCCGCGGATCTCCGACTTTTTGCCCGTTTCTTCCCGTCGCTTTGCCGCCGATCGCTTTAAATTGAAGCAGTTACACACGTAAATACCACGGGCAAAAAGACGTTGATGCGCCGTAAAAACGTCGATGGCAGCAAATGGGTATTAATTTGTAACGCCTACCCTCGTGCCGATTGTTTCCGCTTGTTCGGCGTTTCAACACTCGTGAACGGCCGCGAAAAATCATCCCGATCGTTCCGTCCGCTTAACGCCGCCCCCCTTGGGCCGGCACGTATTTAAAACGGGGGACACTCGGAACAACTGCCGATGGAAAGTAAAATACAAATTAGGAGGGACATTAGTCCACGCCGTGGACACAATGGGACAGAGAAGAGGGAGAATAAACGGGGCTCGTTAAGCCCGAGTCTGTAGATATAAATCCGAAATCGGTAAACGGAATCCATAAAGTATAAAAGAGCGGGGAAAGAGAGAGAAAGAGAGAGAAAGGGAGAGAGAGAGAGAAGGGGAGAGACGGAGAGGGAGAAGCACAGTAGCAGACGGTCTGCGGTGCACGGCGAAAAAATTATACGGTAAAAATACCTGGTTCTTCGAGTGCTCGTGTCAAATGTCCATCGGGACATCGAGACATTGGAAAAGCAGGTAGAGATTACGAGGAACACAATGCGTGCGACTGGTATACCTGCGCGTTTTCGAAACGACGGAAAAGAGAGGAGAGCGCGTCGCGTCGAGAGGCGCAGGTCCTTTAAAGGACCCAAGCATGGGATAGGGGAGGACGGAGCATCGAAGAAGGAGAAGGACGCCGGTGTACCGTGGAGATCGAAGAGAGATCGGGAAGATATGCCCACGGGGCACGGGACGATCATCCGTTGGAGAAACGGTATGCGGTTCTGGAATTTCGTCCTTTTTGTGCGACCGGTGATTTCAATAGACGAATCTCGAGGTCGGCACCGGTCCCCGCTGCGCGTATTCTACGGTGACATTTCCAGGGGACTAACAAGTGTAATATTTCAAATGGGGCCCATACGCGTTTGGACGCTCTATTCGCCGCGGCGCGCACGGGAATATTATTGCATCTCGGGCGCGGAATCTCGCAGACGCATCTGCCTAGAGGAAATATATCGACACTAAAGGCCGCATTCGGAGTCGTAACGTCTATATAGATAGCGAGGAGAGATAAAATCCTTTATAACCCCCACTGCTTCCTCGAGTCGCGTTGCGTGCGAGTCTTTTTCTTTTTTTTTTATCGATTTACAGTATATCCTCGGAAACTTTAGATAGGCCTGCTTCTCGCGGCGTGCACGACCGAGATCGATACGCCGACTTTCGTTCGAATGTGCAAGCTCATCCAGGATCATATCTCTTGAAATATCGTTCGCGGCGTGGTGGGAGCGGGCGCGGGCGGAACGAAGCTTAAACCTCCCTCGTTAAGTAACTCTGTCCCTCTGTTTCCTTTTTTTCACCTCCTCTTTTTTCCGTTTCTCGTCCGCACGCCGACGACCGTCCGCCTTTAAATTGTCTCGTTCCTGCTACGATTAATTTTTCTCCTTCCTCTTTGCTTTTCTCCCCTATTCGTTCCCTTTCGTTCTTTCACGGACGATTCTCTTATCTCCCGATTGTAACTCCCTCGGGCTTATAATTCGATCAACGAGCCCCGATGAGCCGGTCTTTTTGCGCGCCCGTGCCCGCTTCCTGTCGACCCGCCGTCCGCTTAAATGCCCCGCGAAATTTTTAAACGATCGTTAAAAATTTATTTTACAGTCGTCGCCGGCCCGGTCGAGATTGTTTTAATACGGGCCGGCGAGAAAAGTTCCTCGAGGGGCGAAAACCGCGACGCGGAGAGACGGCGTAGTCGGTGCTTCCACGTTGCTCGCGATTCCTCACGCCCACAGATTTCATTTCTCCCTCTGATGTCGTTTCGTTCCGATTCTTCGCGCTGCGCCTTCTAAAGAAGACGTTGAAAAATGAACAGGATGACGATTGTGATTACGAGGGGACGGTGAACAGCGACGGAACGAGAGGGAAGATGATGATGATGAGCAAGTAGAAGATTAGCGTAGCATTAAAGGTGCCATCCCGCTTCCTTTATTTCGTGCCCCGTGAAGATCGGCCGACCGGCCGGAATGAACGCGACGAACTTTATAAATGCGCCCTTGTAAATCATTTTCTGCGCTGCCCTCGCGTCCCCGCAACGCTGGAAACGCTTTCGTGCAGCCGCATTCCACTCGCGAAACCGCCCCAACAATGTTAACCCGTTCGATTTTTACCCCGCCACGAAGCTCGCGTCGAAAAAGTACTGCGCGGGCGGCCGATTATCGTGTTCTGGGAAAACTGTACGACAAACGAAACGCCAGGCGAACGGATCCGTGGTACCGTTGCTAACCGCAGAGCAATACAGCGAGGCAGGAACGTTCGATCGGTGGTTTTCGTGTAGCGATCCTTTTTTTCTCCGCCGCATCGTCTGTGGAACATTGTTGCAACGGTACAGGCGCAACGACGACCAGACGCAGAAAAAACGCAGGAAATAATGATGATGAGCGAGCAGGGTATTAACGTAGACCTTTCGCCTTTGGAGCAGCTTTCCCGTGGATTGACCGAGGAGGGTAAATTCCCTCGCGACCGAAATGGACGTAGCTACGTGTCGTCCGCGCGACGAATTCCACGGGACGAAAGAAACGACGAATAGGTAATTGAACGGCGACGGAAAATAGTTTCGTAGAGCGAGCCAAATACCGGAAAGCAAGAACCACAAGTGGCAATGATAAGTGGACATGTTTATTAGGTTTAATAGGCGTCGCTTTTTGCGACGCTAATGCTATGTACAGTTCTATTTGTAATACGCCCAGCGATCTTAACAGATCGATCCGGAGTGGACGCCGAGGGATGTTATCCGATGGCAAGAACGGGGCGGATCACGGTCAACGTTAAAACTTTTGTAAACGCTGAAATTACCAGGAGATCATATCTGAATAATTAACCAGGCCGGGAAGCGGAATAACGAAGCAGAATTCCAGGGGATCTCCTCGCGGCTACTTCCGTCTGTGCGTATCCGTTTATTACGTGGCCCGTTTCTGAGAAACACGCCGATCAAAGAGCCACCGATTCCGCCAGAACGACGCGAAATTTTTTACCCGTCCCTTTCGTTCTTCGCCGGGAAGTCTGTCTAAGCAGGTCGCATCTGGGCATCGATAAGCTAATCGTATAATTCGTAGCGGGATGGGACAACGAATTTATCGTGGCCTCTATCTCCTTCTCTCTCTCTCTCTCTCTCTGTCGAGTAAATTAATTTGAACGGCGAACCGCTATCCGGCATTGATCGCAAGATGGTTAATCGTGAATAGTCGCGTATCCTCCTGAGTCGTACGTAAGCGCGTGTATACGAGAGTTTCGCACGGCCACGGTTAACGGAAGTCGTACGGAATTCGAATGATCATCGATGAAATATTAAATTACGACCCGGCAAAAAATTGCCTCGCAGCTCGCCGTTCCAAATCTTTAATGCGGCAATAACGATTTGGCCGCGAGTACGGCCGCACGTTATTACGCGGCAATATTTCAGGAAGGGCGAAAAAATCGGCGTAGTTAATTGACGGTTTATCGCGGTTAAACGAGGGCTATTAATCGGACACCGACGTAATTATCATCGACTATTATTAAATTCTCTTGGTCCGCGCGTGTGCCCGCGCGACCCGTACGCCACGAACGGACGGGTTGGCGCACGCTTTACTCCAGATATATTTATCTAACGTGGCCAGGGGAAGGACGAAGAGGAGGAGATGACCGAGAGAGAACGAGAGAGAGAGAGTTCAAAGAAAAAGGAAAAAAAGAAGAGAAAAAAAGACGAAGGAAACATTACGCCTACATTTCGCACGAGCTCTCCGGACCCACCCATCGGCGCGCGAGTGTGTGGGTTTGCCGTTCCTTGGCTCGCGCGCTCGTACATCAAGATCACGTTAGAGCCACTTTCTTAAATCAAACGTCGCGCCACTCGCTTCATTTGTCCGCGTTTCCACCGTTCTGTCGCGCGGGATTGTCGTATCGCTTGGGAAATCGAAGCTTTTCGACCCGATCGAGCTTTCGTCGCCGACCCTCCTTTCTGTCGCGCCGCGTTCACACGATTTTCCCTTTTCCCCTGGACGACTATATATCGATGTACCCAGGCGGTCGCGAGTGATACGTCGCGCGTGTAGGTCGAACACGAGCGGGCAGTCTCGACTAACGAGCGGTCGATACGCTAACGACGGAAAATTTTAGGTGGTTCCATAATAAATCCGATGGAGTTTCATTGCTCGGGTGCATGCAGCTGGCGACGACGAGAGGAAACTATCGTGAGACGGCTGGCTCGCGACCGTAGTTAATTTACCGGTTTATTACTTAACATTAATTGTTTTCATATCATTAGTCGTTCGTTTAACAGATACGGAGCGGTCGTAATTATTACGGGATCGCGTTAATAACACCGTATTACGAATACATGTTACCAAGACGAGTTTAATATAGGCAATTAAGTCCGTTAACATCGCGATCCTAACGAAGGAAATTGAATAATGCTCGCGCCGCTGCACGAACGATCGAACGATCCCTTAATTTCTTTTTCTTCGCCCCCCCTGGAAACTTGCCGGTATCCCCTGGCTGTGTGCATAGTAGACGCGAACGGCGTGCTAATGAAATCCGTCAACAAGGTGATCGGTGAACGAACGACTCTAACGACACATCGTCGACACAAAACCGACCACTCTCCCCTCGGCCAGGTGAGAGAAGGGACAGAGAGCAAACGGATCGCAGGCCTGTTAATTTTTCACTGGAAACTCGACGAGAGCGAAATGGGCTGCCGCACGATGCAAATACAATTACGTCGCTCGAAGAATGTTCTAATTGACCGGGCGCGGCGGGGCTTGACAAAAATGCCGGCCCAACCGAGACGGCATCGGCTACGAATATATACCCGCTTTCATCCCCGTGCAATTCGACAAAAAGCCGATGATACGAAGTCGATGGCCGAACGAAGAAAAAGAACGGTCGGTCCCCGTACGAAGGGTGCGCGGTGTACACCGAAACCAGTGGAGGAACAGACGAAGAAAGGCCGGGAGAAAGATAAGGAGCAGCAGACGAAGGAAGAAAGGACGAAAGAGAAGAGCAGAATAGAGAGCGAGCGAGATCAACGGGTCTGGGACAAAAACGTCTCCGAACTGCAGTCGGTTCCCGAGGAGAGTCACAGATCCCACAGCGAGCGATAAAGATAGGGCCAAGCGAAACGACGAGGACGGAGACAGACGGAAGAAACGGCGGATAGGAAGAAGAAGCAGAAGCCGAAACGGGGGGCCAACGGGCCAGAGAGCAACGAAGGGGGACAGAGAGCGGCCGACTGGGAGAGAGAATCTTCAGAAATGAAGCATCAGCAGCAGCCACAGCAGAAGCAGTCGCACCGGGGGTAGAGATGGACCGACTTTTACCTACGTCCAGCTGTTTGTATGCGTTCACCCGGGATCAAGTTTTTCTCGAGACCTGAACCTCCGGCAGCGACGCGGCTGCAGCAGCAGCAGCAGCCCCGACTCGAATCTTGATTTCCTGGCACGCGGTTCATCTTGTCGTTTATTCCTTCCCACTACGCGAGCTGGCCTTTCTAGCTCTCGCTCCTTTTTCATTCGCCTTTTCGTCCTTTCGCTTTTGCTCCATCATCTCTCAGCTACGTTACTTCGCAGCGCTGGACCAAAGGGGTCTCGCTCTAGGAACACGTGCCTCTTTCCAAAACGAACAACTACCCCATTATTTTCCGTCCTATTCGGAGCATCTGCTGTATTATTCGTAGATCATACGCAAGCAAGATCGTACCAGGAACCGCGCACAGACCAGGCACTCTGTGGTCGATTCGCAAAGATAAACGTTTCAAGTAGAATGGGACGTTTCTGGGCAGACGACCGAAGAGAAAGTGATACCGTTTCACCGCCGTTTGTATTCTTGTTCGTTGATTGCAAAGGCTAATGGTCTCGAGGGAGGAATCACCTGGAAGGTATCGATTTCTCCCACCATCTTTAATAGATCTGTTCGTTCGAACCGCTATTACCAGTCATTTACTCGTGTCCCTTTCTATCGGGAACGTATTGTTCCTGTCGATGCTCCGGTCTACCAGATTCCTCGATGCAACTCTCTATCGTTGACCCTAATTACGTTAATATCGTTCTGTTGCGTAACACAATTCCCAAGCAGACGAATTATCGTGCCTACCGTGTTGTGAGACGAGAGGTAAATGTACATACGTGTAACGTGTCTTGACGGTGGATTAATAAATCTATTCCGTCGCGTTCCCCCCGGTGATAAACGAGCAAATCCCCCCCTCCCCTCTGGCTTTTCATGCTCGTTTCGTTTCTTTTCTATTTTTCTGCGCCAATCGAGACGGAAATTCCAAGGGGAATTTTCAGTTCATATCGCTCAATCGCTCCTACTATCCGCGACGCTTAGAATTTTCGATATTTTTCTCGTTCTTTCATGTTCGTATCGGTCGGACTTTCGCAACAACGAAGGAATTTTACCCCGTCGACATGTTGCGCGCTCTGAGAAAGACATGGAAATAAAAAGACAGAAAAAAAAAGGCACGCTAGGAATCGCTGCTCGCGGTTCTGTACCCGCGCGAGAGAAAGAAAGAAAGAATACGCACGAGAGGAAAGACGGATCCGGTCGACAAAAAGCGGCGAATGACTTTCAGAACGCAGCGGATCATTAATATCACAGAGATGATCAATCAAAGACGTGAACTTACTTTGGTAGACGCCGTACTGGGCCTGGTACCACCAACACCGATGGCGTACAGCTCCACCTCGTACCACTGGATTCCTGTTTCCCTGTCCAACGCTGCAGCCGTCGACAATATACCTGTCTTCGTGTCGACGTCGAACAATCTGTCGACCTGGGCACCGCCGCTACCAGCGGTCACGTTCGTCACGTAATACTCGAGATCGATATTCGATCTACGACTGCGGGCACTCACTCTCAAAATGCTTGTGCCGATCGGCTCGTTCTCGTACACGCTACCCTCGATCTGTCCGCGGTGCTCCCAAATTGGTTGATCGTCGCCGTCCTCCCCGGGCACTATCAGGGTCAAATAGGTCTCCGTGGATCGGCGTTCGGCCTGGACAGCCTCGTCTGTCGCGCGAAAACCCACTTGGTACTTCGAGACCCGCTCGAAGTTGCTCTTGAGGGACCGGGGTAGCCTCATCGTCAGGTGGCCCGTGTTTCGATGGATGCGAAACATGTCCGAATAGTTTACGCTGGACCTGAGCAACTCGTACGTAACTAGACCGTTCGTGCTGGAGTCTAGATCCCTGGCGACCAACTGGGTCACCGTGATCTCCTTCTGAAGCTGATAGTTCCCCCTCAGCGGCAGGACAACGGCAGACATGCTGACGAAGATCGGCGCGTTGTCGTTGATGTCCTCCACGATGACGATCACCAGCTTCTCCGCGGACAATCTGGCGCTGGGTGGTTGAGCACTGTCGGTAGCCACGACCTGCAGCTTGTAAGTGTCCACCTCCTCCCGATCGATCGGCAGCAGAGTGTGTATGACGCCGGTGGAAGGGTTTATGCCGAACCTTCGGACCTGATCCTCCGGATCTTGGCTGGCGATAGAGTAAGTGACCACTCCGTTCTCGTTCGAGTCAGGATCCTCCGCGGTGATGGTCACTATCGGTGTGTGCACAAGGATTCCCTCTCTAATTTGTCTGGCGATCGCGGTGTTCGGGAAAACCGGCGGATTATCGTTGGCGTCGATCACCTCGACGATCAGCGTGGTGACCGAGCTCAACCTCGGATGACCACCGTCGCTGCAGGTCACGTTCAGAGTATACTTCTCCAGTTCCTCGTAATCCAGCGGCTTTCTCAAGTATAACGTGCCTGTCAGGGGATCGATGTAAAAGGTGTCCCTCCTGTTGCCCGCGGATATGGCAAAGGCTAGCTCGCTGTTCGGTCCCAGATCGTTATCCGTTGCTTTGAATCTAAGTAGTTCCGTGTTGGTCGGTGTAGTTTCGAGTACGGCTATCCTTGATTTATTGTCCACGAACAGGGGAACGTTATCGTTCTCGTCCAGGACCTCGATGTGAACGGTCGTGCTCGAAGACAGACGTGTCTCCAGACCGGCGTCGTGCGCCACTACGGTGAGCACGTACGTGTCGGAACTCTCGCGGTCTAGTTCTTTCGTCAAGGAAATTTGTCCCGTTGCCTCGTCTATGGCGAAGTGACCGTGTTCATTGCCGTCCTCCAGCGAGTAGAACACGTCTCCATTTAACCCCTCGTCCGCGTCCGTCGTGTACACCCTCAGCAGCTGCGTCCCTGTCGCGGCACCCTCGTTCACCTGCACTCTATACGGCAGCCTTTGGAATTGCGGGACGTTGTCGTTCACGTCGGTGATATAGATGACGACCTTGACTCGGTCGCGGAGACGATTGACCCCGTTGTCGGTGACGGTAGCCTCCAAGGTGATATAGCTGCTACCGGTGTTGGTCACCAGGAGTTCTCTGTCGAACACTCGCAGCGACTTGATGAAACCGTTCCTGGGGTCGACGATGAAGTCCTGTTGACTGGCGGGAAGGGAGAACATGAGATCCGCGTTGCGACCCACGTCACGATCGGTGGCCAATAATTTCCCGACGAACGTGTCCGGGGGCTCGTTCTCGCGTAGGTGGAAGATGAAGCTGGAATTGGTGAATTCCGGCGCGTTGTCGTTCTCGTCGATTATGTGGACGACCATCGGGACTACCGAGCTTCTAGACGGGCTGCCCTGATCGGTGGCCGTTACCTCGAGCGCGTAGTAGTCCTGCTCCTCGCGGTCGAGAACGTTCTTCACGTACAACTGGCCGTCCGGGAATATGCCGAAGCGACCCTCGGTGTTTCCGTCAGTGACGCTGTACAACACGCGGCCGTTAGCCCCGAGATCGACATCGGTGGCCGTTAGAGAGAAGAATCTATCGTTGACCGGCGTCGACTCTGGCAGAGACGTCTCGTAGCTGGTTAGCTTGAACACTGGCGTGTGATCGTTCACGTCCTCGATGGTGACCCTGACTTGATGCTGCGCGGACAACGGTTGATTTCCGGAATCCGTCGCGGTCACTTCCAGGTGTAGGACCGTTCCTGGCACGGCCCTGATCGGTTTGCCCAAGTAAATGATACCAGAGTTCTCGGCGACCCGGAATTGCCCGCCCGGATTGTGCGTCAACGAGTAAACGATCCTGGCGTTGGCACTGGCGTCGCGATCACGAGCACGCGCCAGGCACACCTCTTGGCCAACGGCGGCGTTCTCCTTGAGGAATACCTCGTCCCCGATTTCGCCCTTGGGAAATCTCGGTGGATTGTCGTTGACGTCGAGCACCGTGATATTTACAGAAGTTTGCCCGTAAGCGAGACCAGCTCTGGCCGATAATTGCAGACTGTAGTAGGCCACCTGTTCCCGGTCCAAGCAGCCAGAAGTGCTGATCGTGCCGGTGCTCTCGTCTATTTTAAAGTTGCCCTTCGGATCGCCGAACACAATGGCGTACGAGATCTTGGAGTTGGCGTATTGCGTGACCTGAACGGTGCCAACGTCTCTGCCGAAAACGCTCGACATCGAGCTACATTCGCCTCTGTCTTCGGCTATTCTGAACTCGTAGCCGTTGTAAGTATCGAACTCCAAGTGTCCCAGGTCTTCCTCGCGAATTATTTCCACCCGGGCGTTTCGATTCGCAGTTCTGTCCCCGGTGTCCTTGGCGGAGATGTTCAATTCGTAGAGAGTTTTGTGAGCGGCTCTCAGCGAACCCTGAAGAGTGATCTCACCGGTTCTTTCGTCCACTGCAAAAAGTCCTTCGCCACCGGATTCCAGCGAGTATCTCACTTGGGCGTTTTCTCTGGCATCGGCATCGGTCGCCGTCACCTTGCCCACCGAGGTTCCTGACGGGGCGTCCTCCAGTATGGGCATCAAGTACCTCCACGGATAAAAAACCGGTGAATTGTCGTTGACATCCTCCAGAGTTAATATCACCGTGGCTGTGGAAGATTGCGGCGGGCTACCCTGGTCCCTCGCGATCACCAGGATTCGATACTCGGCCGTGGTCTCTCGGTCCAGGCCTACTTTCGTCGTCAATTGACCGGTCAATCCGTCCAGGGCGAACGTTTTCGGATAGTCCTTGGTCACGCTCGAATGGAAACTGTAGGCAACGCTGCCGTTCGTCCCTTGATCGTTATCCACGGCAGTCAAAGTGGCGACCAAACTCTGCGGAGGTGTGTTCTCCGACAGCGTGACCTCCACGACGTCCTGCGAGAACCTCGGTGCCTCGTCGTTCTCGTCAAGGATCGTGACCTTCAGGTGAGTGGATGCGTACTTCGGATTGGGACCACCGTCCCTGGCGGAGACGTGCAACTCTATGCTACCCTGCACCTCCCTGTCGAGCGTCGCCGCGGTGGTGACCAAACCGGTGTCCTGATCGATCGCGAACCAACCTTGCTCGTTGCCCGAATCGAAATCGTAATAAATTCTCGCGTTCAATCCGGAATCCGCGTCCGTTGCCGAGATGCTGGCCACGAAGCTGCCGGTAGGCGAAAGTTCCGACAGCACCGCGGAGTATTCGCTCTGCTGGAAGACCGGTTCGTGGTCGTTAACATCGTTCACATGGATCACGAGGTAGGCGGTTGCCGATCGGGGCGGCGTGCCTTTATCAGTCGCGACCACGGTCAGGTTGTATTTCGGTATTTCCTCGCGGTCTAATCGACCGTTCACGCGAACTATGTCGAAGCTCGGCGTATTGTCCAGCCTGAAGTGGGCCAATTCGTTGCCGGCACGAATTTCTACGGCGGTCTCGCCGTTCAAACCCTCGTCGTTGTCGATCACGGTGACCGCCGCCACGATCGAATCCTTGGCGGCGTTCTCATCTACGGTCGCGAAGCCCGGCGTGGACGGGAAATAGCTGAACTTTATTTCAGGATCGTGATCGTTCGCGTCCAATAGATTCACCGTTACGTAGGTTCGACCATCCTGCCTAGGGGAGCCATGATCTCGAGCGAAGACCGTTATGACGCAGCTCTTTGGACAACCGTCGCCGAGACGCGCCGCGATCGTGCAACTTTGCTGCGGACAATCCAGAGGTTCCACGGTAGTGATAGTACCGGTCTCCGGGTCTATGGTGAACTGGCTCTCCGTGTCCGGCAAATAGTACGTGAGCTTGGAATTGTCCTCCGAGTCCCTGTCGGTCGCGTGAACCGTCAACACCTTCGTTCCCACCGGGGCGCTCTCGTTCAGGGCGACCACGTAATCGCTCTGCTGGAATATCGGCGGATTGTCGTTCACGTCCAGCACGGTCACGTTCACCAATAGATAGCCCAACCTCGACGGCCGTCCCCTGTCTCTCGCGCAGATGTTCAACGAGTAAAATTCTACCTGCTCGCGGTCCAATTTGCCGGTGGTTTCCAAGTGCAAATAGGAGGTTTCGCCGGTCGGATTGCCGGTCACCTCCAAACGGAACTTGCCATCGGTGTTACCGTCCACGATAAAGTAATCGTCGACGACACCGTTCTCCAGCGTGTCCTTGTCCGTCGCGGCGTCCAGCAATAATTTCGTGCCGACCACAGCTGACTCGGAGAAGCTCACAGCTATACTGGACTCCGGGAACTCGGGATCGTTATCGTTGATGTCCAACACGAGAATCCTCACCTCGATCGGATAAGTCGGCTGGCTGGATAGCACGACCAAATCGAACCTGTCGCTGCTCAACGCTTCTCTGTCGAGCACTTTGGCCGTTCGAATCTTCCCAGTCTCCGGATCGAGCACGAATTCCTGCGGCGGCTCGTTGAACCTATAAGTGAAGCCAGGCTTGACCGGTATTAGACCGACCAGGGTACCCTTTGCTTCACCTTCCCTGACCTCCAGTTGAACCCTCGTGTCGACGGCTCTGCTCTGCATCGCCAGGCCCATCGTAGCGCTGTCCTGCGGTAACATCGGTGACCTTCGTGGCACTAGCCGCATCACCCTTTGAGGTAGGTTGCGGGAAAAGTAGTCGGACGCGTGTTTCTCCATGCCGTACGGCTGGCCGCCATTTTGGTCCACCGACAAGAGTCCCAGGACCAGGGCTAGGACCATCGATCTCCTTATGATCATCTCTTCTGTCCCTTCGACGCGCCCCCTTCCTTAGCCAAATTCTTCTCGATTCGACGACATAAAACTTCCCGCGGCCTGTTCGTTACTACCTCTCGTTCTTCTTCCTCATTGTCGGTGGCAATTTCATCTTCCTCTGGGCACGTGGTTCACGTAGCGACTCGCACATGGAGCATAGTACGGTCCACGAGGATGAAGGGACCACAGATTAAAGGAGTTAACGCGTCGACGTGCTGCTCGAATAGCTAACGGATTCCATGCCTTCGCTTTCTCTGTCCCTCTTCCCGGCCTGCACGTTTCTCTGGCGGCTTTTCGTTTAAATTGTTCGAGCTACGCTCAACAGGACGCGACTCGAAATCGGTTCGAGGATGCCTCCAAGGTGTGGGCGTTTTCTTTTTTATCCTTTTCTTTTTTCTCTCAGCGTGTGCTCTTCTTTTTACTCGTTGCCGCGGAAAGTCAAGTGAACACAAGAGACTCGAACCGACAGAGAGGGCACTGACCCGCGGAGCCGCGCCTCGCGAAACGCGTCTGGCTGATACTCCCTTGCCTCCGATCCTCGATACCTTTCCACCTTCCGCGACCTTTCCCGATCGTCCCCGAAACCGATGCCGCACGGAAATTAGTCAAATGCACCGCGCGTTGTCGTCGTCCTGAATCGTAACAGGATTAAAGGTTTTACCGCGCGACGTCGCACTCTGCTGCTGCTTCTTCGCGTTCCCCTGTCACGTGAAACGTTAATACCGATACCACGAACGATTCGTTTCCCATTAACGTCCAGGAGCTTTTCCCTTCGGCGACACTTCAGCTATTCGACGTTCCAGTGGACCAGCGTCACGAAACGCTTGTCGCGTCCCGTCGATATCATTCCTCTCAACTCAGTCAAGAATTCGGAGACCCGTCACCGATGATCGGGACGATTGGTCGACTCGCGGCACACCACTAACGGCACGACGGCACTCCGTGTAAAGGCGCACGATAAAGACGTCGCCGGTAAACGAGAACCAAAACCGTGGATGATGGACGAGCACCAACGTGATCTCTAATCTACCGCTACTGTTTCCACCGAGCGTTTTTAAATGCTACACAGCCGGTTTCCTATCGTTCACTTCATCGAGATCCATCGAACCGGCATGGCAGTCCGTGGTCACACATCGTAGTCGAGGTCCGTCACCACGGGATCCGTCTCACTCGCGTACGACGTTGATTCGCGTGTGCTCCCACGTACGAAACGCTCGTTTCATAGGGGGTGAAGAAGATCGTGGCGGACGGAGGAGACACACGGAAGAAAAAGCTAAAAGACGCGCGCGCGCGACGCGTACGAGAGATGCGAACGATGAGCGGAGGAGAGAAAGAAACGAAGGAGACAAAAAACACAGACACACACACACACATATACACTGACGCTGGAGGAGCGAAAAGAAGGAGTAACGTGGGCCGTGAGCGCGACGACGTAAGGCCCCGAGAACGTACGACGGCGAAGAATATCACCTTCCCGAGGACTGACCTGACTCGACTGAACCGAGACGGACCCAGAAACTTGCCGCTGCCGGGAGAAGCATTCTTCGGCCTGGCTGACGCCGTCCCTCTCCGATCCATCGGGCCCAACGCATGCTTCCGTTTCTCTCACTCCTTCCTCATTCCTCTCTCCTCTCTCACCTTTTGCCCCCCGCTCCGTTACCCCGCTCGCACACCTTCCATCGATATCACTTTTTCTCTCTCTCCGAACAAACCTCTGGGCTCCCCTTTCCTCCTTCGGACACTGTATTTCGCGTGTCTTCTCTCTCGCGCTTTTCAAACATATCCCTGTCCCCCTCTCTTTCTCTCCCTTTGGCACCCTTTTATCATTATCTTCCCTCCTCCTTCGACTCTCCCTTTCTCTCTCTCTCTCTACGGGTGGTTCTTTCTTGTTCTTCAACTCTAGTCTCTGCCCGTCCTTGTTCATTTCGCGATATCATATCTGCCCGCTTCGTTGCACCTTCTCCCTCAGGTATTTAGGAAAGCCTCCGCTGGGTCCGTATACTCTCATCTCTGTTCAATTTTCGCCGACGACCAGCCGACATCGCTTTTCCACTCCATCCATTCCATCTTCTCTCTTTATCTTTTCCCATCGACTCTCCCTTCCCTTCCACTCTACGACGTCTCCATCTTTCTCCAACTGCCAACCGGTGCCGCGTTCCCTCCTCGTCCAGCGAAGCATTCGCGGGCCCTTCTTTTCTCGAGACACCGATCTCCGTCCTTGCTCACCTGGAACTCACCGCTCGATCCGTTCTCTCTCTACCCACCTGTCTGTCTCTGTTTCCGCGTTACTGTCCTCTCTTCCTCTAATCGCGCCACCTTTCTCCAACCACCCATCGATAACGCTTTCCCTCCTCGTCCGAGGAAACATTCGCTGCCTCTGCTTCTCCTCCAGCTAGCCAACTTCATCCTCCTCTATCCGGGCCCTCTCCGCTCTCTCCATCGCTCTCCGTTCCGGTAGTCTTTCCATCTTACGTATATATATATACTTCCCTTTACCTCTTCTCAAAGGGTCTACCAATCGACCTTTCTTTTTCCACTTAGCACACGCTAGTCCTGCCAAGTGCTTCTTCCCCTCCGTTTGGGCCCTACATGTCCCCCCTCTTACCAACGTGTCCCCTCCGTATCGCGCTCGTTCACCGTCTCCGTCCCCGCGGCCGTTATCCTCCCACCTTGGACTCTATCCTCGCGCATCCCAACGTCGTCGTCTCGCGCTGAGATATTCTCCCTTTTGCCCTCGAGGAGCGAGCAATGCGGAGGCTCAGGTATGCAAGATGGCCGCCGCTGAGAAGCGTTCGCGACGAGGACCGCTTACGGGCGAACGAGAGAAAGAGACCAGTCAGCGCGACGGGGAAAGGGTTATTTGTTAGAGAAAGACGTAAGCTGGCCCGAGTCAGAGGAACAAGGTGGGCAAAGTTGAGATGAATAATGCGCGGGCGAGGAGGGGTGGCGAGTCAAGAGGCAGCGAGGAGAAAGAAAGAGGGGCGAGGTGGATGACAGAGGTACGGGGCAGCAAGGTGAAGAGGAACGGGTAATAGAGGGGCGAAGAAGAGGCCCAGAACCACGATGCCGTAGATATACATCCGCGGACCTATAGCCAGTTTTATAACTAATCCGTTACCACGATCGAACGAACTTTCCGCCTCTTCTGCCCGTCCCTTCTTTTACTTCCTCGAAACAGCACCGGCCCGACTAGATTCTCCCTTTGGTGTTTTCCTTTAATCTAGTTTACTGGGTTCCGGTCGTTTTATGGCCACAACGGGCCCAGATATATGTGCCGATCGCCGTAACGATAGGTAACCCGATTTAACGCGTAACCACCCGCTTCTTCGTTCCTTTTCACCTTTATTACTTCGTACCCTTTTTCCGCCTTTACTTTTTTTCTTCCTTTTTTGTTCTTTTTTCCCCTAAACGGGGGTAGACGATCCCACGCAGAACACCACCGCCTTTGGGTGGAAGAAAACCGTGCGGCGTTTGAGGAATCGTTGTCTAACGGAAAATGCGAAATGACACGAGTAAAATTGATGACTCAGCGTCGTAACAAAACGTCGCTTTATCCAAGCAACCCTCCTGCTTGAACCGTTCGGAACGAAGCAACCCTCCGTTGCGAGACTGCTGAAAGAATTTCGTTGGAAATCTGTCGCCAGTTTTCAGTAGTATAAATACGAGAGACGACTCGTTTCTCAGGTATATATCGACTGAATCATTGTATCGTTTCACGGTTGGCAAGGGTTAATTGGAAGTATTTGTCGCGAGGGAGGGTGCGGCAGGATGCCGGTGTTACCGTGTGATTAATATCCGACGTTCAACGACACGGCACGGCACGGCGACGTGTATGCACGTGCCATTTTATTGGCCCACGATACTCGAAAGGTTACGATCCGAAAGACGACAAGAGATCCTGACATTTATCCAAATGGTGGTGGTGCTCTTGGATACGTTGAATTTGACGAGGTGCTCGCCCTACTGTATCACCATCCCGGCTAACCAGTGACTAAGTGAATCGTTTAGCTATGTTAAACTTGATTTTCTCGAACGCGGCTGTGATTAATTGCACGCGAGATATATGAATGAGGGTATAAGATGCAGAAAACAAGTAGTAATGACCGTGGAAAGTCAGGCGAGAAGACTCACGGTAGGAATAACTAATCTCGACACAAAAGATGATTTATCTGCGGCGCGCTTCCTATAAATGAACGTGATAAATTTAATAAGAAAGCGAAGCAATCGTGATTATTCTTGGGACATTTGTCCGCCGTTAAATCTTTCGCGGTTCTCAATAAAACGGTTACATGGATTAACGTATCCGTGTGCAACATGTCCCCCCGTAATTGTTATCATTCCCCGAATATTTATTGTCGGTCGTACTTAACGCCTCCCATAATTTCCATCCGACCGACTTAGAGCTGTAATCATGCACGATGGATGACTCGATCATTGCAACGCATTACCACGGAGGGCACACTTCATGAATCTTATCGGTGGATCCGCAATGGTACGGCGCGTCGCAATTCGTCGAGAAAACAACGATTTAAGCAGAAATCTGATCGCTTTCCGCGTAGGTAAGCGTAACGATCGCTGAGGCGGCCTTTATCCGGTCGCGGTATCTTAAACCGAGCGCAAGAAGGACCGTGGCGAACTTCTTAACAACTTATTTTGCGGGGCGCTGCCGTAATAAATTCGCCGGCGATCGTTCCTCACACGAAATGGCCTTTTGCGCCCACTTGTCTAACATTATTTCGTGGTGCTGCCATATACGGGGCAGGATCATTCGCAAAACAGTAAAATTCTATCGGGTTGCAGCGTGCCACGTGGGCGTTACACGCAACAGCTTCATTGTTTCACCGAACAATAACTGTAACACATTCGGCCCGTGTTTATCTTCGGCTGTTCAACGCACGTGGAAAACATATCGATTGTTCGTGGCTTCTGAATTGCCTTGAAAATAAAAGCAAAACGATAAGAAAAGAAAAAAATGAATGAGACTGCCCCTTCTCGTAAAGCATGGGGGGATTGTATAATTGAGACAGACTTATCTGCGGTGCAGTTTCTTTTTAGTATAATACGTGTTTTATTATATAGATCTGTACAATAAAAAATAATAATTCTAAGGTGGCAGATTATTTTTTAGGCGCTCCATACGCGTCTGGCATTCTCTCTATCGTATACCTGTGCTGGGAAACGTACATTATAGGTACTCCAGGTATTTTTCGTATTCTCCTCTTGAGGTCTTTGTCATTGGTTGCAACAATGTAACACTTGTGCTGAAAGATCACAACATTATATGTATCCTGAATAACTGTTAATCGAACTGGGATTTCAAGAGTACTCGTATACTTACTTGAGTCACCCTATTGACCAGACAGTCGTCCGCGTATGTGCCTTTGTGCATGCAATTCAATCTCTCGAACCTGGGATCTTTTATAATCTTTAACGCTATTTTATACTTTTGCCCCAACTTTTCCAATTCGCCCATCACGCAGTCCGTTATGTATGGGATACATTTTGCGTAAAGACACTCCATCATATTTTCTATGATGTCTAGTTTATTCTTAACGGAAAAATTGATAAAGTTTGTGTCTATTAAGATATGATAGGGTGGTCCCAGTTGTGTATTAAATTGGAAGAATAATGCAGAGGATTGTTGAGGCCTGCAATAACATACCGTAATGTATTTCATATAACTTCCGCTAAAATATCAATAGATGCGCAATAGTACTTACGCTTCTGTTATCTTAATTTGTGTTTGATCTTCCTTCTTAGTTTTCTTTGGAGGTGCCCTTTGTTCTGGTTTTCTAAAAATAATGGATTGATATTTTGTAAAAAAAATTGTATATAACAATTTGCTTCTTGCCTCGGTATAACAATAACAATAGTATCCCCTAGTCAAAAAATTCACTTACATTCTCGAGTCTCTCAGGTTTATCATTTTCTTCATTTGTGCGAACCTCTGCATAACAACCTTGCGCGTTTTTTTATTCTTTCCCTGCGTTGAAAATTAATAAGAGTAGTAATTCTATATTATTCATCCGAAGTAAATTAAATTATATGATATGAAATATTAGAAACATAACCAAAAATGTTATATTTTTTCCGACAACACTAATCTGTGGTCTTTAATGCTGCGTTTACCATTTTTGCGCGATATTTAATATCCTCTTGTATTTAAAAAACAATTGTGTCAAAATATCAATCGTTCAATGTATCGAGTCAAAACATTGTAAACCACGTGGGACCCTCGTTCACTACTACAAACAGTAGTTATTTATTTCTTTTACTATATTAGTACCAACTGAAAAAGTTGTATACATGTGCGTCGTAAGGTGGCTCTGTCCGTAGTGCAAATTTTGGCGGTAAATATAATTAATCGTAGAATTGCAATTGTAACACAGGAAACGGACAAAGGAACTTCATTATAAATTCATTTATTTGCTTCAATTCCGCGAGGGACACGCAACAGTATATATAAAGTCACATCGATTTAGTAATCGCAGAAGTAATTGTATATTGTTTAACACAACTGTTTCTCCATTCCGATATATTATTGTATTATAATTCACGGAGATGGGCGTATTACTTCTGATTTCAAAAATTACATCTTTTCGCGCCATGCGTGATCAGTCGCAAGTAAATCAGAGGGTCTTCTATGGTTGATCCCGCCATCTTCTCTTCAGTTCACGGGAAGAAAGTTGCAATTCTCGAAACGCAATTTGTACAGTTCGATAAAAGGAAGGAATTAGATGTTAAGAGAAATACATTGACCACTGTCGATTATTAAGGCAATACCGTTGCTGCCAGTATAGGTATATGAAAACGTAATTTGACTGTGTGCATAAAACGATTATTAGTTTGTAACCTATAAAAATTTGCTATGAGCGTTGCGTTTCATTCATGATTATCTGTTGCGTGACCTAAAGAAAATGCCAAGAAAACCGAATAACTCCTCTTGGGGTGGCCGTGGTGGAAGGCCAGCAAACGTGGACGATAAACATTATTTCGGTAAATATCGTGCTGTTAATCGTCTCTTTGTTATGGCGTGCTTGTTCCGTGGTACATCTACAACGTTATTAATTATCCTTTGGTTTCTCTTACGACATAGCTCACGATGATCGCGTGCCAAGAAACGACAGGCGTTCGTACCTGGGAAACAGGCCAAGAGTATCGTTCAAAACACAAGCCAGGCCAGCAAGAGATATGACGAGAAGTTTAGCGTTGGCCTGCTTAGATGAGGATGTACAAATGGCAACAAGTTCGACTAACAATAACAGGCAGACTATGATCAGGGGAAGGGACAGGGGGATGCAACGCGGTAGAAATAGCCCTTTACCTCATAGAAGGTTTAGAGGCGGCCTGGCTGCGCCTCGAGCCAGGCAGCTTCCAATCGGGGAAGCAAATTGGTATAAAGTTACTGTAAGTGAACAGAACTGGAATTTCAATGACAATTCGGCACGACACAAATATTTTCTAGTGAAAATTCAAACAAACATTTTCTGTAATTGCAGATTCCCTATGGTAGTAAATACAGTAAAGATTATGTAATAAATAATCTGATTAGTTATATTGCACCAGAAACACTTGTTCCAATAAAGGTATACGTGAATCGGCAAATATTTCAATGATATTATATTATGGAACAAATTGTGCATATCTTAACCATATGAAAAAAATATTTGTTAACAGTACTCGAAAGTCGGAAGCGAAGCGAGTTTTTATGTCGACGATAACAAGGTGGCGGCTGCGCTACTCAATTGTGATCGCAAGATTACAGCTACCGATGGATACAAACTGCAAGTGTGGGTTTCAAAACCTGTATTCCCGCAGTCTGAAATAGACGATAAACTAAAACAAAGATTGAAGCAAGCCATGGCGAAGCGATACATGCCCGAAACAAATGCATTAGATTTATCAAAGTTCCACAGAGATCCGGGTTAGTGAGCTTTTGGAATGTAAACTGTTCTTGAAAGATATTAATGAAATCCTATTCATTACAGATCTCATTGCGGATTACTTCTGTGCTTTATTCAGACCTGTAATGTTAAAAACCGTGCTGGATCTCGTATCGGAGCACATACCAAATTTAGAAGCACTAAATCTGGATGGAAACAAGTTGCAGCCAGGCGAGAAGTTCAACGTTTTAAGTAACAAATTCGCTAAATTGAAGATACTCTACCTTGGTGATAATAAGGTAATTGATTCACCGTGAAATGTACTACTATTGCCGCTTATATCGCGATCTATTCACAAATAATATTTTACAGATTAAAGAAATACATCACCTGGAAGGCATCAAAGATTTGAAACTTGAGGAGCTGAAACTGGCTGGGAACCCTCTATGCAACAAGTATAAATCTCGACAAAATGACTACATTAGGTAATGTATTGTTTCAATATGTTCTTCCTTTTCATAATGATGGAATTCTTCAGATCTGGATTAGGCCGATAAGATTTGGAAACGCTCTGATTACATCAATAACCATTGCATTATCCTACTAACAGTATATTGAATTATTCATTTATTAGATTATAGACAGATCAATAGAACTTTCTTATCGTTTGATAATATGTATCAATGGTGATTGTTCTTAAACGCAAACGTAATCGATCCTGAAGGTTCTAATCGATCTGTGTATTTTCTACTTAATTACTGTTCTTTCAATAATAAGGCAAATATTTCTGTTATTACGACTAACTTGGAGCTTCCGGGCTTCTGGCTTTTCTTTCCCGACCATAGCGACGTGCGGAAATTGTTCCCCAAACTTCTACGGCTGGTAAGCAATTATCAATAATCGTGCTACTGAATAATTATCGCTCTTAAAATTTAGTGCAAGCAATTTTTTACATTTTACAAGGATGGTATGGAGCTCCCAAAGCCAATCGTATTCGACGTAGCGGACGAAGGAAATAAAATGCCCTCGTCTCAGAGAATGTTCGTTGCAAACGCTAAAGCACAAGAAATTGCTAGTCAATTTCTGCAGCAATACTTCTTAATATTCGATAGCGAAAATCGTCAACCATTATTAGATGCGTATGACGAACACGCATGCTTTAGCATGACCATATCTCATAATTCCAGCAAGTACGTTAATATATTTCAATTAATTTCCAAGTAGAAGTTGATTGACATATATATGGTTTACTAACGAACCAAATATTACAGACTGAACGGATGCTTCATGGAAAACAGAAATTTGTACAGAATACCTGATACAAACAAGAGACAAAAATTATTGAAACAGGGACGATTACCCGTCGTCTCATTTATTTCGGAAATGCCACAAACTAGCCACTATTTGAACACGTTCACAATGGACATCAGTCTAATCTCGGTAAGATTGTACTTTACTACGGAAGGAAATAATGTCAGCTAACTTTCGATTTCTTTACACAATTGAAATGTTGTGTTTCTCCAGGCCGGAATGATGTTGATCACAGTCACTGGATTATTCAAAGAGCTCGACAAGAAAGAACAACCAGTTCGATTCTTCAATCGAACATTCATAATCGTACCAGAAGGAAATGGTTACTGTATTCGAAATGAACAATTACATATCAGTCATCCGACAGACGCACAGTTCAAACAGTTGAGTAGCCAAACGGAAACCCAGATGACTGAACCAGTGAGACAGGCACCTTCGACTAGTGGCATTGAGAAAGTATTACCAGCACAATTGCCCGAAGACGTAAAACAGCAAATGACGATGACGCTCAGTCGACAAACAAACATGAACCTAGAGTGGAGTTTGAAGTGTTTAGAGGAAGTGTTATGGAACTACGACAATGCAGTGACTGCGTTCCAAGAGTTCTTCAAGCGCGGGCAAATACCAGCAGAAGCATTTAACAAATAAGAGTAGAATATGCGGAGAAATGTAAGATTCAGAAAAATTCTAATTCCATTCATTATTCTTTTCTGCTGCATGTGTCTTTACAATACATGGTTTTTTCACATCGCAATCTGAATCAAGGCCATGGGTTTTGGGGTGCTGATTTATTCTTTTCTTGAATAACGCAAAGGTTATTTGCACGATTAGTTGTTAATTATGTCTCGCACATTTGCGTATTTTTATTTTTATTACGTTTCCCCTGATTGCTGACCAAGACCACTGCCTGTCGATCGGCAGGAAAAAGAAGATTGTTGTACTATGTAGAAACAAACAATTAATGCACTTTTCCACAGGGTGATCTAATTTTTTTTTACAACAATCTTCTTTTCCTGCTCTTCATGCGAGAATCATTTTAGTTTGTACCGTTCGGGACACTAAGTGTACACCCGTGTTGTACGTTTCGCAAGCAGTTGTCCTTTATTCAGGTTGTGATGTGCGTAAGAAGCGAGGCTGAGATTTAGCGACGATTCATAGGTTTAAAGAAATTTCAGGGAAAAATAGTTCAAACGCGATACGATTAGCTTTCACTTTCATTTTTGTATGTTGCAACTTACGTGTTAGTCTCGGTGAAATTGAATGCTAAATGATTGAACTTACATGTTTTAATAGTTCATAACTTAGTATGAAAGTTAATGGCATTAAGTTCATATAGGGTTCGAAAAGCAAGTGATGTTTAGACTCCACATGCTGCCAGTTCAATTATGTTTCATACGTGTACAGAATAATGTTCATTTCACATTATTTGTGCACAAAATTATAGCCCACCAGTTTTAAATCGATAGGTCTACAATTGCGAGTAAATGTTACGTAGTAGAATGATTGTGCCTTTGTTGATATAAAGTTTGCTTGCGCTGTTTCGAATAAAGTAACTTCACACAACTACTTTACATCAAATTTTATAGGATCGTAATGTAATAAAAGGAGGTATGATATTGGGTGGTATAATCATACTTCCCTTTGTATCGTGCTGGTTGATCGTATTTATTATAAATTAATTCCATAATTTCTTCGATATATATATATAAAAAAAAAAAAAAGAAAAAGGAGTAGATCCATTTTACTGTGATTTCTTGTTTTTTTCTTTTTTAGTAATGTTGATATTGAAACTATTGTGATACAATTTTAATATTACAAATACATTGACATTAGGAGTGAACCGGGATAGAAAACGTATCAGCCAGCTTGCAATGTTTGTATAATTTAATATAAGCCAGAATATCATACTAATTTTCCACGAAAAAGAAGAATCCTTGTAAAATTGTACGCGCGAACGTATTGTTACTATCTGCGATTGTGTTTATGTCAATTCAGTTCATTGTACAAATCCAAGGATTAACTACAATATGTGAGCATATATTTTTCATCGATATCCGTAAAGAAACCGCGTCTAATGAACCGATTCAAAACACCCATTACCCTACGAATATCCGAGGAAGGAAAGCAACGAAACATCACAACTTGTAAAGCTGATTAATTCATTCATCATTGGCAAATCAATTTTACTCGCCATGGTTTCTTTGTGGCGAGGAAAATTTTGAGAAACGAAGGAGAGACTGCAGAGTCCTGATGGACCAGTTGGAAGCCTAACAAACGGATGTGAACTGGAGACAAACTTCGAATGTTTAGTCCCCTGTCATTGTCGCAGCCTGTCGATAGATGACAAATTGTGCTACGACAAACAGTCACACGATGTCCGTATAATGTTAAGAACCAACAAAATCGTCAAGGAGCACGAGTTTCAGTCAAGCTTGTCAGTTGCTCGGGCGAATTAAATCCACAAAAAACCTTTTGTGCGACGCTGACGTCGATGTAGACAGAAGCAACATCCGCACTTCCATTATGTGTCTCCGCTGAGAAGAAACAATAACATAATGCCTAAGAACAAAACTGATCTAAAGGCATAGCAACGGAACTAGAGAATGCAGGGAAATGTATGCGACCCAGCATACTTTATTCAAAACAACGATTTTATTTAATACAAAATAAGCTGTGCGATATCTATATAAAAATAGAAATGCTCCGTATACAATCGAAAGAACAGTTTATGCTCACATACTGTACAGAGATTTTATTACATTTCCTAGGACAAGAGTATTTTTAGCAGTACTGTCGAAAACCCCATAAAATGGTATATAAAAAGAAAAAGTAAAAAAGAAACTGTTCGATTTTCTTTCGGTACATTTTAAACATTTAAATACGATTTAAAAAATTGTAGAAACCATATTTTGCTATCGTTGCGCGGAATGGTAAATAAAATCGGCGATCTGTCAATGTACTATAAAGTTATGGACGATGTGAATGTGCATACACTATTTCTTGTTTTCTTTTAAAAAAATTTTGTAAATATTTACATTGATGTACATGTTTAAGGTACAATTTTTCATTATACATTCTCGTCAAGTGAGACGTTTGAATAAGACATACGATCTGTAAATACACATCATGTAATTAATAAAAGAAAACACGTGTATACATACATGGGCGTTTTTCATCGAAGTATTTTTAGTAATGTAAACAAAAAGTAAAAGTTTATTAAATATAGCTACATATTTTACAGAATATATACTGCATGATGTTGAACGCTATTTCAATACTTTTTAAATATTTTTCAGCCAACAATTATCATGTGTTTTCGGACTTTGTAATCGCGGTCGCAGTTCCATTCTCTGTACTCTGCAAACGGAAAGTAATTAATTACATCCCAACTTGAAGTTCTTAGAATGGTAACAAATACTTACTTCATCGTGTTGGGAAACTTCCACATTTTGTTTTTCTTTCCGTTTAAAGAAACCCATCTTGAAAGATTAAACCAAAATCAATACAAGGTACATATTGCAAAAATATTAGTGAGATAAAAAAATGTACCGTGCTTAAGATTGCAGCAAAAATGAGTAATAATAATAATCCGACTAAAACAGACACCATTGCAATCCATGTCTGGAGTTTTTCCACTTTTGGAGCATTATAGATCATTGTTGCGACTTCCACTGTAGATCTGAAATATAATTTTGTAAGTTATTTTTAGAAACATTGAAACGCAGATATTGGAAGGGTAATATTACCGAGTTCCATTGATGTGTAGCCTTAGAGCAGGCTCTATTATTTCTACACGCGCTTCGGTGCAGAATTTTAGAACGGCTCTGTCTTCCTCGAAGTAATCTGAACACGTTCAAAAACAAAAATTAAGCCAACAATAGGCAATTGTAAGTTAGCATACATAAATGAATAGCACCAACAATTACCTTTCAATTTATCAACATCCAAAACAAATCTGATCACCATTTTCCCAATATCTTGAAGTGTTTTCAATGCATTCAAATTGCACACTATCGTTGTGCAATTCACATCAGGTGTCGAACAATTTATATAAATAATATTGGAACTCTCGTTCATAGTCTGTGGAATTGTAATACTCTTGAAACCATACGACCATAGAATTGGTCCCTCTATATCTCTTTTATCTATTGTATGAGAGACATTTTCTTCTAACTCATCGGAGTACAAAGACATATCAGTCTCATCTAACGATGGTTCTCCTTGTACTTCGACTAACTGAGTATCTAATAAAATATGTTCGTAGGGACACTCGAAATATTCCCCTGATATATAGAGCTGAAAATATATTTTCTATTAAATTTATTCGAGACAAAACGTAAGGTAATTGTTCTATACCTGAGGTTTGTACACGTGTACCAAAGTTTCAGAACCTTTAATAGAAAATGGTACTTTCACAACGAGCCGTGCATTTTCTATCGATGACGCCCCAAGTTTGTACACCTGATAATTATGTTGAAAACTGATATTTGGTGTTACTTCGTTTAAAGTGGTCAAATAATAAGCCTCTTCATTTGCCTTTCTGAAAAATGAAATTATTCAAAATTGATCCGTATCGCTGTTCGATGTAAAAAGCAAGATCCTATTTGAAGTTACGAACCCGTGCAAAGACAAGGATACCTCGCTTACTAAATTCAGTACACTAATCACATCAGTCGTTCCATGATTTATACTACGAGTATTTATTGTTGTACGAAAATATAATTTATAATCGTGGGATGAGCTATTGTGTAAGTGTCTCATATCTAGATTTAATTTAATATTTTTCTATAACACAACGAAGTTTTAATGTTATATGATGCTGCATCGCGTATAAAAAAAATAATTGTGATATACCTACTTCTTCTCCTTTCCAAATGGGATTACCTGCATCACAAACAACTATTAGAGTCTCTTGACCCATGTCTTCTAGACAGGAAGGTAGAATGCTACGTAATACTACTCCTTCGGGAAACATGAATTCCAGCGTAGCAAGATATGCTGGTTCACCATGATTTTTCAAATTAATTTCCAAACTTATATCGCTTGAACCGATGATCCAGGTATTATTGTTTCTAAAATAATTTTTATATACAGTAACACTGAAAAGAATGGCAGACAAAGTTCTGCGATCATTCTATGTTTACCTTGCATTATGAAATTTTGAAGTAGCAGATATATTAGAGTTGCAAACTTTGTCTTCCCCGCAATCAATATTAAAAGAAAGCAATGCTTGGGCTTTCTGCAACTTATTATTCTTTCTTTCTACAGGACAGGATTTACAGAACACGCTCGAGCCATTATCGTATATGAAATCGTGCTTTGCAACAATACTAATTGGCTCGATAAAATCGCGTATGTTTTTCTATAAAATGTTGCACTCGATTAGACGAAAATCGTTGTATATTTATACGAACATACATGTATATATCGATCGTTACCGAAATATTAACTTCAGCTGATAGACAAGTATCTGACGTTGAATTGGAATACTTCAGCTCCACGACGGTTTCCGTAGTTCGTTGATAGTTTTCATCTATGGTAACTGTAATCTTAAATTCTGTAGAAATGAAGTACAATTTATTAAAAAATATCAATAAATGTGCGTCCGTAACAAAAATTGTAACACAACTTCCCTTGTGTTGTTTGTATATTAGACCCAGTATACTTTGGACATATCTTGACTAAAAATTGTTTGGCATCCCTTTGCAAAGTTATGGGCACAGTTTCAATAACAAGTTCTGTTTCAACTACAGGTTTACTTCGAAGTATTACAGCCTGTTGTGACTTGTATGCGCCGACTGCGATATCCAAATATCTAAGAACGAACAAATAGTGTTTTATACACTGTACTAAAAAAATATATTATTATATGAACAGCTTGACTGACCCGTTTCCGTCAATATCGACCGGCTTCGATATTGAAAATCCAAACCTCTCCATTTTCTGCGATAAATTGAATTCAGCAAATTTTTTAGCATCGATTCTCTGTGATATTTGCAGATTCGCGTTTTTCAAATCCGGACCTCCATTATATATATAAATTACACCATCGTCTTCCCACGGTGCCCCCACGATAATATCTATTCCAATATAAAAATATACTTTATAAAATCACAGATCTTTCCTTACGAAACAATTCCGATTACCATCGAATCCATCGGCATCTAAATCACCGCTGGCTAGGTCGTATCCAAAATAGCTTCCCCCTGAATGTCCGTGCAACGTTAAAGCGGTATCAAAATGACCCTATAAAACAATTGGAAAATTGAATAAATAAAGTAAATTAAATACGCTTTCCTCGGGGGCTGTACTACGGTGCAGTACGGGAACTGGCGGTCCCGGGGACCTTAGCCAATTAGGTAGTACCAAGATTATTCTTCTCATTGTCAGAATCTCTATGTGAAATCTAGTCTCACCTTAGAAGTGCCGAGATAAGCGTACACTTTGCCATTATCATCGCCCCAATAAGGAGCACCAATTAAAAGATCGTCTAAACCATCGTTATTTAAATCACCCACGGCCAAACTAGCTCCGAAAAATTCGCCAATATCGGTACCATGGAGCTTTGTAACCAGCGATACATTCGATGCAGGATTAATTATCGCTACCTGAGAAAATATTTTCATGAATAGTACACTAATTATAATTTCATAGCATGCGTCGTAATATCTTTAATTACCAGGCCTATGTAATGCCAACCGGGTGCGCTACTGGCAAAAAGCAATTGGTTTCTTTTAAAAAAATAACCCGACTCGACACAGTAACCTGTGAATATATTATTAGATACCTAGAATCACAAATTAAATTCTTCAAACGCAATAAACCTACCAAATTGAGATAACTCGTCACTTAAGGGTAATTCTACAGTCTTTCTCTTGTTTGTGTACAGTATATCCACGGTTCCATAGCTCTCGTGTCTCGGTTCTCCTACGATGCGATATATTCCGTGTTCTTTCCTGTCTTCATTGTTCTATGTTTTATTATAAATTAGTTATTTAATGATAGCACGCGCATTGCTGTGCGATGCAATTTGTACACACCTTTGTTGAGCCATAATGTACAGAGAAACCATGCAACGGGTTGTACCAAAATGGTGACTTGAAATCTAATCGATTCAAATAAACAATTATTTAGTACACCAATTCCAATTTCAAACAGACGTGTCGTATTAATTACATACCGTGAAATTTAAAATCTCTGTCTTCAAGTTTCAATGCATTAGAAGAGATTAATCCACTGTAACACATTCCCTGCATGGTCTCCAAATTAACATCCATATAGGTCTCCAAACTCACAATTGTTCGAGGTGCACACACCTAAAATTAATTGCGCTATTTAAAGTCCGTGGCGAGTTATATGGAAGACTTCTTAATATTCCACTTACTGTTAGGATTCCATGCGACTCGTCTATAGAAATCGCGCTTCCAAACCATCCGTGCTGCTTCCTTATGAGTATCTTTGTTCTAAGTTGCGCTATGTATCCTTCTTCGTTTTCCACTATTTGCGGCTTAATTTCTTGACAATTTCTGTTGTTAATCGAACAGCGATAAACCACACCAGGTTCGGCCTGGGATGATACTCTCTGCTTCGAGGTTGAGGAGTAGTTTCCTTTTGGTGCTCCAATTATCAACCTTTTTCAATGGCCGGTTAAATAATATTAAATAGAACCCCGAGATAATTAATTTGTCCTATATCCGAAATATAAAGACTAATGAACGTTACCAAGATGTATCGTCGCCTTGGTCAAAGTGCAAATGCACAGTGTAACCGAAGTAGGTATAACTGGTTTTAGACTTGCCTCCTTGGTAGAAAATTAACGGAAAATCGGTGTCTATATTGTAGGTGTATACTGCACCAGCGAATAACAAAAATATCCCTTGAACGAGCATTCTGCAAAGCTTCGTGGCAAGTTCAAACTTGACGTCTTTCGCGTAGAAAAACCATAATATCGCGGATTTTTATTCAGCGACAGGAAGTCAGACGATAAGGCAATCGTTGAGAAATGTATCATCACAATTCTATTTAACAGTGACTAATGAATTATTTATTTCATTAGACTCATTGTCGTGCTACAGAGTTCTACGCCAAAAATTCACAAATTTATTTACAAACGTATGCCTAAAAATTTGGGCCCTTTATGCAAGTAATTTTCGATATCCTTTTTGTATATCGCTAGATTATCTCGGGGGTCTCTGGCTGGCATTGGCGGGCACTGAAATCCATTTTAAGTTAATATTCTATTCATATAGCATACTGTGCTTTTAGACAACTATCTAGACTAATAAATACTTTGGCTTTCCTCCTCAATTCCATAGCCCTAGGTATCATTTGAACAGTACTTCTTTCCCTCTCTTCTAAGATAGGGTGCTGCATAAGAATTGGTACTTGAAATTTCTTTTGCCCGCTCAGCTCTTCGAACGTCTTCATAATTTCCCAGAATACTAAAATCTCTCTAAAATCCACGCAACTCTGGAAAATATAATGTATGCTTTTACAATTGAAGTACAAAAATTCTAAAGAAATAGTGGTACAGAGTTGCACACTTTTGCTGCTAGTTTGAGTCCAACTGCGTCGGCCTCTGCTTCAGTACCCCTTTTGTACCATGAAAAGATGAGTGCTGTTAGTACATACATGCACGAACATAACACTGCTGCCACTCCTCTTGAGAATAATAGCCAAGATGCAAACGTAAATGTAATAGTTACAACATCAGATATTAGTCCCAAAGATAATGTTTCTGCCTGAGAATAAGTGTATTTTACGATTACTCTATCTGCATTTTTGTTTGAAAAGGATTTAAAGTAACATAATTATGCAGTTCAGTTGAAACTACTCACTGTATGGTGGAGCATTTCATGGGACATTTCGTGGGCTAAAATAAACATTAGCTGGTCCTTGCTTTTAATGAAATTAAAAATATCCGAGACAATCACAATGTTTTTGTCCTAAAACATTTAATAAGAAATATTTTACATCATTACACGATTAATTCCAATTCATTCCTATACGCATATTTGATCATTTTACATACTGGCAAAATTAAAACATTAGGGACTGCTGCTATATCGAACATTCGATGAATTATAGTTACTTTCCATTCTGTGTCTTTAAATATTTCTTTGTTACAACTTCCCAACTTCCTTATTACTGCTGCGGCTCTTGAATACATGGGATTACTCAGTGGCACCACATTATCTTCACCTTGTACCACAAACTATTTAGGTTTATGAGAATATGAAACATTATTTCGCTGCGAGCTTTCTCTAAATACATACTTTAAAAAGAATTTTAGCATTTTCCAATCGGTGGGCTTCGTCAAATAAAATAAGACGTGGCTTCTTTACTATCGGATCTCTTTGAAGACATGATAGACAGTAAACAATTAAAATAATAGACACGAATCCCAAAGTACCTAAAAACACATTGCATCAAATATTCTTTCTGCTATCGTATATCCATGAATTATAAATAGTCTACCATGAAAAAATTGTCTTCTTTGCCTATACCATCTCCTAAAAATTTCTTTATTTGTCGGATCTTGTCTCAACCACCATTTCCTTATATAGTAACCACTTATAATAGATCCCAGGCATAGGGTCAGAGATGTGGGATAATGTAGCGTCCGTGTTGTATGGAAACTTGATGTCTGAAGCTTTAGACAATGCCATTTTCTTTCAGATCTTTTACATTGAATATGAAACGGTTCGTTAAACCTATTAGACAAAATAGTTTGCCTTGCATAAGTCAGAGTTCTACTGGTTGATAGTTGAAACCATTTGGAGTACAGAAATCGAGATATAAAATTTATAATTAACATCGCCTTTTATAATCTGTCGGTAACGTTGTCCGTGACATGGAAATGGTATTGGGGCTCTAGAGCCCCACCACCAGTAAAAAGTGTGTGGCGCCATCTCGCGTTTGCGGCGTTTCGAGCAGTTTACCGCGCCTTCAAAACCAACATTTTGGGTCACATCGTGAATTTAAACAATTGCGTCTTTCTCGGCTTCTAGAGCGTATTTTTGAACATGAATGATCTCAAATTAAAGTTGCGAATGTTACCTTTCGTTTCCAATGGGATTTAAATATGTATATCTATAATATATTTTATTTTATATTCAGTTTATTCGATAGATATTATATAAACTTTAATATTACTTTTACTACAAGTTCTACCGAATATGCCAAATGTAAAATGGCACATTATTTTTAGTTTAGTATTGATACAAGTTTTAGTTGTACGATGTATTGTAAATAGATATAAAAGAATAGATCATAAGTATCTGCTTGTAAAGTAGAATTAAAACATTTTTATAACTTGTACCTTCATTAATTAGTTTAAATAAATTGTCAATGAAAACAATTCCACTGCTTTTTTATTTTCAAACCTTAACAATCCTTAAAAGAACCCAAATCCAATTCCTTATACAAGAAGTACCGTGGACGAACTTTAAATGCAAAGTCCTAAAGCGAGAAACTTGTCAAAATTGCCCTGTCCGTTATTAAAATTGGCAGCAGGAAATTGTTGGAAATAACATCATCTTCAAAGTCTTCACTCGTTGCAAAATTGTTGCCAACAACGTTGGCAGATGTTCCGAAATTTGAGATCTCGGAAATTCCTGGACCGTGACATCATTTCCAAGAACTGATGCGATGAAAGACCTTCTTGCATATCATATTCTCCTGATACAAATCCACGATTTTCAGCGAGATATTTTTGGCAAAAATTCAGAAATTTTGCGTTCGGAAATTCCTGGAACGTGACGTCGTTTCCAAGAACTGATGCGATGAAAGACCTCCTCGCATATCATATTCTCCTGATACAAATCCACGATTTTCAGCGAGACATTTTTGCCAAAAAGTCAGAAATTTTGCGATCGGAAATTCATGGAACGTGACGTTATTTCCAAGAATTGCCGGTATCGGATACCTCCTCGCATATCATATTCTCCTAATACAAATCCACGATTTTCAGCGAGATATTTTTGGCAGAAATTCAGAAATTTTGCGTTCGGAAATTCCTGGAACGTGACGTCATTTCCAAGAACTGATGCGATGAAAGACCTCCTCGCATATTATATTCTCCTGATACAAATTCACGATTTTCCACGAGATATTTTTCAGCGGCACTTAAATTTCTGTGATTCTGGCAAAAATATCCTGCTGAAAATCGTGAATTTGTGTCAGGAGAATATGATATGCGAGGTCTTTCATCGCATCAGTTCTTGGAAATGACGTCACGTTCCAGGAATTTCCGATCGCAAAATTTCAGTGGTTTCCATGAAGACATTGCATTAATTCCTGGATAATTAGCGTCGAATTTAATAATGTTCAGGTCTATTTTTACAAGTCTTCCGCTTGGGAACTTGGCATTTAAAGTTCCCGCACGGTAGTATTTGCTTGAGGAATTGGGATTAGGTATTTTCAAGGATTGTTAAGGTGTGAAAATAAAAAGGTCAGTAGAATTCCTTTCCTGAAGATTTATTTCAATTAATTAATGAAGATACAAGTTGAAAAATGTTGTAATTAAAATATACAAGCTAATGCTTATGGACTATTCTTTTATATCTATTTAGAATACAAAAATACTATAAACATAAATAATCTAATACTTATAAGCTATTCTTTGAAGTTAATTCACAATATATCTTGCAGATAAAACTTGTACTAAGATTTATGTACTTTATATGCAGAAGCTTATTTTCAATTACAGCAATTGTGTAATTATTGTGCATATGTAAATTAATTATTACATCTTTCATTTCATATTTAGCACGTTTAGTAGACCTTGTAGTAAAAGTAATATTAAAGTTTATATAAGATCTACCGAATAAACTGAATACAAAATAAAATATATAATATATATACATATGAATCAATTACACTATTGTTTTAAATTAATTCATTATAATTAAAGTATAACTAAAGTATGTGACCTGTGTTTTTCTTTCGTCTTTCTTCTTTCTTGCTTTTATGTATGTTGAGAAGTGCTGGTTCATGCTCTTCATTTCTTTTCCCATGAAACCTGCGCCCATAAAACATAAACATAAACATAAACATACATAAACTAAGTAAGTACATAGCAGGCGAGAAATTTATCGGCCAGGCAGATCTCTGCCCCCACAGTTCCGTCGATAAGTATTGCTCATTGGCCGATAAGTATTGTTCAAGATGTGTTGTCGGCCAGGCAGAGCACTGTGGCCAGTTTCCCGTCGGTAAATATTACTCATTGGCCGTGCTCAGCTGTTTCAAAAGGCTATCATCGATTTTAGTTCAAGATCGATTAATAATAGCTTGAGGATAATGTCAAATCTTCAAAACATAAGTTTTATTAATCAATTAACCCTATCGGCGCGACATTCATCTATAATACACTTTATTATTCTCCGTAATTTCGCCACTTTTTAATGGGTGAAGTATTTTAAGCCTCCTAGCATCGTGAATTTTGAAAGAGCGAGTAATATATTAGAGTACTGTGACCTCGAGTTTTGATACCTGCCCCTGAAATAATTGCTTTTTTATTAATTAGTTGAACACATTTGCAATTACGTTAACTCGTTTCTTCTGACCGCATAATCAACTAACGTCATTCTGATTTATCAAAACTTTCCGCTCCGCTTATTTTTATCTCGAAAATGCGATTTCTTTTTATTTCGATGCAATAAACACAAAGTAAGAAATTCGGTCGTGGTCTAACGGGAGGAAATATTCTGGCTATCGTTCGTGTGCACATGAAACACCATGCGATAGTGTAGTAATAATAATTGTTGAAAGTCAATCGGACTGGAAGAAGTCCGTCGGAGTTCAAATTAGGAAGGTTCGATTGTATGTTGAATATAACAATGGCGGGGGCCCGGGAACAATACTGATACAGTGTACATAGTAGAGAGCACGCACCTATTCGTGCTCCGCAATAAGGGGTTCGATGTTGATTCTCGGTGCAGCTAGCGGCCAAGGATGCATGTATTTGTGCGCGTTTTCATGTACAGGCGTTTGCGCGTGCGTGCGTGTGTAAATGGACACTGGTGTGAGTGAACGTGCGTGTGTGTAATACGTCCATCATGAGTCAGATCCCATGGTCGGTCCGCGTTTCGTAATTAATTTCTGCGGCGACGAGAAAAATGCAAGTCTAGACCCGGGACTACGACACCTGCTCACTCCCGGGCCGCTTGTCCTCGGTGGACATGCCCGTTGTGCCCGGTAAATCGCGCACATTTTTATCTTGCTCCCGCTCTGCTCGTATCCATTATGTGTCTAGTGTTGTGTGTTTTCTTCTCTTGTTTCTCTCGTTGAACCTTCTGTATCCCGGTTCTCCTCCTTCGTAGGACCAACCCGTTCCTTTCTTTCGGCTGCAAGGTACATTGCTTATCATTTGAAACGGAGCCCTGGTACGGTTCCACGAACCTCCCACGATTCCTTTTCCAATCGACCAAAGCGCGATTTATTTCCTGTTCTCTTATATGTTATGAATTTTCATGCTGCAGCGTAGGAAAGGATTGCATCCGGGACGGCGTTTTTAGCCACCGAAGTGTGGACACGAATGCTCCCTGACCCTCACTTTTGGCTGATTTGAAACTCAGCTTTCGATGTCGATCGAACATTCGTGAGAAAGAATGGCTTGTGAATTTTTCGACGGTCTCGTTCGTCGGGCTTACCGTTTATTTTATTTCCTTCCATGTGAATAAAGCTGGTCGATTCAGGTATATTTATTTTCACGCTTGTACTACTTTCTGTTCTACAATTCCCTCTAGCCTATAACGATAAATTAACGTTACTTTATCATACATAAATAAGAGATGCTAAAGGGGTGGATTATATTTTAGGTAACTCAAATCGTTGTGGACAAAAATTAATTGGAGAAACATGGATCAAAACAGGAATAGGGCTAGTAGACCACGTCTTCGCTCTCATGGCAATTCGGCCAGAGTACTTGTGTTTGACCAGGCTGAAAGCGAAGAATCGGCCTATGGTACAGAAACAGAAGTACAGAAACGTCCAATTCCACCCAAAGTGGAGAGCAAGGAAGCTCCAGTTCGGCCTGGTTAATAAAATTCTATGCTGTTTCATCTGTCCTGCTTGTTAAATGTTTTGCAGTGTTCAACCGTTTCATATTTTCAGTTAGCGGAGAATTGTCAAATCTAGTTCGAATGAGGAATTCTGCAATTGGGAAGTCAGCACCTTCTTTGTCTGTTCATGTGGTTAGTAAGATCGTATATGCTGTGCTAGTGTTACTGTAACCGTGATTAATAATAATCGTATTAATCTTTTTTAGCGTGATTTTAACATTCCACGGCGTGCTGCCAAGGCAGCTCACCGTAAGTCCTTCATTGCGACAACATCTCCAACTCTACCGCGTTGTCATTCACCACTGTCGGGTAGGTGAAACATTAATGACCCTACATTTATTTCTTTGCAAATGATTTTTTCCTTAATATTTCACGTATCGTTTGTCTAAAGAGTATATACGGCAGGTGTCAATTTTATAATAATATTATATAGGTATTTTGATATATATATTTATATATATATATGTATATGTAAGTATTCATGTATGCAAACATACGAATCGCAAATATTTCAATGCAGCTAATACAATTTACAATTTATACGCAACAACTTTAATTTCTGAGTGTATTAAGTCTAGAAATTTTATCTTTTATCCTGAATTAATTATCCTTGAAGGAAAGTTACCTTTGGCTGACTTAGGAACGTCTGTTTTATATTGTTTATACGTTTCAAATATCATAGAAAATTAATTCCTTTTACTGCTTGTTTCCTCGATATAGCGTTCGTCCCGATTGTAGGCAGTCCCCTAGAGAGTCCTCGGATGTCATCCAGTCCACATTTTGCTTTTGCTCCAATTAAAAGGTATCTATCACGTACCTACTTCTAGTGTATTTAAATCTGATCTGGTTACTTACGTGCAAGTAGGTGTCGTCATTGCGACCATTATATTTTTAATAGATTATTAATAGTAAAGAAAACAATTGCCGATGCAGAAACTAAGCTGTGAAATCTATCATAAAAAGCGAATAACATGGCTGTAAGATTCTTTATTACTACAGCGATTGCAGTCAATATTAGTTGCATTAAATAGTATTCATTTTGTATTATGAAGTGCATATTTTATATTCGTGTGAACATGGCATTTAAGGATCGGAGGCGGTGCCACAGGAACTGGAGATGGTAGAAGATGGTCAGTTGCCAGTTTACCGTCTAGCGGGTATGGAACAACGCCAGGCTCCAGTAATGTCTCGGTTAGTTGTATTTCATTGAGTAATCGATGCCTAAAGGCATCTATCAATGATTGACAAATTCACTAACAAATTTACTCAATTAGTCACAGTACTCGAGCCAAGAACGCTTGCATCAACTTCCAAATGTTCCGACCAAGGACGAATTGCGCATGCTTTCTTGCCATTTCTCTAAACCTGGCACACCATGTTCGTCGCATCCAGGGTTTCCAGGTTCTAGTATTTCTAGTATTCCAGGCTGCGTGTCTCTCAGTCTCGATGAAGAGGGTCGTAGATCGCCGTTACACAGACCACGTTCGCGAAGTTTAAGGTAACTACCGCTAATGGCGTTTCCGTGTTTCGATATATCGAGATATATCTGCAGGTGTATTTTTCGTAATATAGTGTACTCAATTTTCTGCGTGCTCTTAAATTACAGTAGTCCAAGTCGATCACCCGTATTAGACAGCGAAATTGTTATGATGAATACTCTTTATAAAGAACGATTTCCAAAGGTATTATTTTAAACGAATAATCTGTGAATACCGTCACGTGCTGTGTTAGAATATTGTTTTAAATAAATATTCTGTGTTTAGGCAACGCAACAGATGGAGGAACGTTTAACCAATTTTATCAATGAAAACAAAGAGTTGGATGAATATGAAGTAGTGGCAAATATGGCTCAAGATTCTCTACCAATTTTACGATTTGTGCATCATCAAGTAATAGAAATGGCAAGGGACTGTTTGCAGAAGTCTCAAGAAAAATTGATCACGACCAGATACTTTTACGAAATGAGTGAAAATTTGGAACACTTGCTAATGGAGGTAACTTCGAAAAGAAGAAGAACGTGCATGACTAAATTAATCCTTATTGACGTATCCAAATAATCATTTCTATTTACAGACAAAAGACAAGTCGCTTGAAGCAGCAACGAGATTAACGGGGCTTATTAAAAAACTACTGCTAGTAATATCGCGTCCGGCACGTCTATTAGAATGTCTAGAATTTGATCCGGAGGAGTTTTATCATTTACTGGAACAGGCAGAAGGACAAGCAAAAATTGCTGCAGGAATAAAATCGGATATACCTCAGTACATTATTAGCAAGCTCTCCCTTAACAGAGATCCAATATCGGGTAAATTTTATTCCGTTCTCTATTCAAAGTTTCGTAAAGGTAACCAATCTAAATGCCATTTTCAAAATTAGAATTGCAGGAAGATTTAAATAAGCTAGAGGATTCGGCAAGCTCGAGTGACAGTAATTTACAAATCACTTCGAGTCCAAATAAGGACGAGGAGAGATCTCAACGTGTCCCTTGCGAGGGTGACTACGAAGTATTGAAACTGATCAGCAATGGTGCATACGGGGCAGTGTATTTGGTCAAAGAAAAAACTACACGGCAAAGATTCGCCATGAAGAAAATAAATAAGAATAATTTAATGCTGCGAAATCAAGTAGAACAAGTCTTTGCGGAACGGGACATAATGAGCTTTACAGACAATCCATTTGTAGTTTCTATGTATTGCAGCTTTGAAACGAAAGTGTGTATATATTGTTTTCAAGGATCTTCCATATTTCGAACGATATTCATTGACAATCACTTAATTGTAGAAACACTTGTGCTTGGTGATGGAATACGTGGAAGGTGGAGATTGTGCGAATCTTTTAAAAAATATTGGTCCACTGCCACCGGACATGGCAAGGTTTTATTTCGCCGAAACCGTTTTAGCCGTCGAATATTTGCATAATTACGGTATCGTTCATCGAGATTTAAAGCCTGACAAGTAAGTAAAATAATATTATATTCATTTCCCGCGTACTTCATACATTACCATTTTCTTTCAGTTTACTTATTACTGCCCTCGGTCACATAAAACTCACTGATTTCGGTCTCAGTAAGATGGGTCTTATGTCCTGTAAGTAACAGGGAAACTAGTGCATTTGAAATGCGTGCGAACTATTATAGGAATGAGACTGACCTTAATTTTCTTTCAGTGGCAACAAATCTTTACGAAGGATACATCGATAGGGATACGAGACAGTTCTCCGATAAACAGGTATCCGGTACACCAGAATATATTGCACCTGAAGTTATATTGCGTCAGGGATATGGTAAACCTGTTGACTGGTGGTCTATGGGCATTATACTGTACGAATTTTTAATTGGCTGTGTACCATTCTTTGGTGAAACCCCTGAAGAATTATTTGCTCATACTGTTAATGGTGAATATTGCAACAAAATTACATAAATATACACGTATTGTATATTCTAAATGATACATTTTAATGCAGATGATATCGAGTGGCCAGATGAGGATGATTGGCTTGTGCAACACGAGGCTAAAGATATTATCACAGCGTTACTACAGCAGAGTCCTCGAGATCGATTAGGCACAGGTGGATCTCAAGAGGTCAAAGAGCACCCATACTTTTATGGAATGAATTGGAACAGTTTGCTCAGACAAAAGGCTGAATTTGTACCGCAATTGGACAACGACGAAGACACAAGTTACTTCGACTGTATGCATTTTATACGTGCAATTCAATTTCTACCATTTCTCTCCTAATATCAATACATGACGAAGCTACTATATTTCAGCTCGTATGGATAGATATAATCATGATATAGGCGACGATACCGACGATACCGATGATTCGCCTCTGTTCGGATCGTTTTCGTCGTACTCCCCGCAATCGCGAAAGATATCACAAACCCGTCCACCGCTAGTAAACCCTGAATCAGCGGAGTTGGATGCATCGAAGAAACAATTATTCCGTACCGAGCTTGAACGAACAGTCTCACAATTGTCTCTCGGATCAAACAGCTCAACAGCGTCGCCATCCAAATTAGCTGAAATGACACCTTCAGATAAGACCCGGTCATCTTTGTCCATTAAGAATATCACGTGCTTCGAGACACCTCCAAAGATGGACAAGTCCAACACGTCGTTCGCAAGTCCTGCCACGCTGACCAGCGAGTCACAATTGACTGTCATTAAAAATAGTCACATAGAAGGAACGCCGATCTGTTTGAGCACGCCTGATTCCTCGCAAACAGAGTCTGAGGATATCAGTCCGCAGATTCAGAGAAAGCGGCACGTGCACTCTCGTGACAAGCTGCCCAGGTTCAGTATATGCATTGATGATGAACACATGTGAGTCATTCAAACATACATCCTCCCAAACATTACGATCGTTTTCGTACAATTAGCGTACCTCATACAAAACTCGATCACCTTCACACGCACAAACTCATTAATATTCTTTTTCGTGCGCGATCGATAAAACGCCACGCAAGCACGCGTGTAACGAGTGAACGTTGTTCCAGGTTGGATCTGATTGCGGCGAATAGAGAAGCAGCCGAGGAGAACAAGCATAATTCTAGTACCGATTCTTTTGAATCGTTTAGCGCCGTACCAATTTTATCAACCGTGAAACAAAAATCACGGTCCGTAATTAAATCCGCGTCCACTAGTGGATTGTCATTGGTAATACCAACCAGTGATTTCTCCTGTAGGTACCACTATGTAATTATTATTCGTGCCTCCATTGCGCCGCTCTGTTTTATTTATCGAGCAACACGTTTCAGACGATGCATCACTAAATACTCAGCCAATCGAATCACCCGGTGGATCGTCCACCGCTTCTTCGAGAGATACATCCCCCTGTCGCGAACTGAGCCCATTGGTGACCAGTTTAAAGCCGCCCATTATAATTCGAAGAGGACCGTGTGGCTTTGGATTCACTGTACACACTATTCGAGTTTACTACGGTGACAGTGATTTTTACACGATGCATCATCTGGTTATGGTAGGCTGCAAATAATAGAACAACGACTGCAAGTTAATGGATTGTGGTCTAATCGAATCCGTTTCTTGTTCCATAGGCTGTCGATCAATCCAGCCCAGCGTTCGAAGCTGGCTTAAGACCAGGAGATCTCATAACGCATATAAACGGCGAGCCAGTCCAGGGTTTATATCATATACAAGTACTTCAGTTGATGTTGAGCGGCGGTGATCACGTAACATTGCGTAGCACACCGTTAGAGAATACTAGCATAAAAACTGGTGGCCGAAGAAGAGATCTAACTCAGAGCAAAATGGCACGCAGAACGTTGCACAAGCAGCGTAAACCGAAGCGCGACCACTCCGATAAGAAACGAAAAACGTCCCTCTTTAAACGAATTAGTTCGAAACGTGCTAGCGTAGAAATGCAGCAGGTATAGAAGATGTGATTTCCTTTCTCTTCGTTTTGTAATTTTTTTTCTTCAGTCGTATTGAATGTTCGTGGCCTCTTTTCACATCACTTATGAACATTTTCAAAGTTCTGTCTTCTTTTTTTCTCTTTTTCTCTCTTTCAACACTCGACTACTACTACGCGTGGCATAAATACTAACGCACCGACAATATCTACGCAACACACGTTATTATGTTAAGTGTTATTTTCTTTATTGCAGCCATTAACTATCAGTTGTCCATTGTCAGCACCCATTCTATCCAGCGACAGCAAACCTCCACTTATGGTATGATTTTTCGTGAACTTCTTGCTAACATCGTTTCAGTTGCTGTTTCTTTGATCAGTACTCATTCGCCCGATGTAATCACGTGGCAAGCTTTTGAATGCATTTTTTTTGTTCAATTGTCCGCGACAATATTGAAGCTCAACACTATACACCGATCACAACAGCTAATTGAGCTTTAAAAGGAAGAGAATCGATGATGCACCATGCGGAAAGATAACATGTCCATTATCGAAGTAATTATTTAATCGACCTTCTTGCAGATGGCTGCTGGTATTTGCTCACCGTCGATGGTAACGCCTAGTCGATCCTTCCAGTCGTTTACACGGTCCCAGGAGGCGTCACCGTACTTTGCAGCCTGTACAAAATCCGTTTGCAGTCCTTCACCGCCAACGAACCGCGTCAATTCTGATTCCTATCACTCCACTGGGAACTCGAGTCCCGGTTCCAGTCCAAGCTCTTCGTCTCCGGGTTCTACAGCGTCCGCGGCGAATCTGCCGACCATTTCCAATCAATCTCACTATCAGCGGCCAAGCACCCTTCACGGTTTGAAGCACAAGCTGCACACGGCGGCGAAAAATATTCACTCGCCGAATCGTAGGAAGTCGGTGGGACATATACCGTTGTCCCCGCTGGCTAGAACTCCGAGTCCATCGCCGCTTCCGTCCAGTCCAACTAGGAGTCCTAGTCCGTTAGCGTTCCCAACGGGACACCAGCCTGGTAGCTCAAACACCACGCAGTCGTATAGTCCAGGTATATATAATTGCATACAATAAAGCTCATCCATCTTGAGTGACTCTTGACGTCCAATTCATGATCCGCAACACCCTTGTGACACCTTCGAACTATTTGAAACCCCATTGTCACGACTGTTAGTCGTTAAAATGAAGAGATACAGGTATGTTCTTTCTGTCCAGGTGTCTGCTTATCCACGCCTAACAGTCAGAAGAAAAGCTATGGGCGACCAAAGTCTGCGGAGCCAGGTTCACCGTTGCTGAGAAGAGCGCTCAGTCCAGACAGGCTTCATCCCCGTTCCGCGGAGAACAAGACGTCGATGTCACCGTTGGCGAACACGGTGGTAAAAGTAACCCCACGCGTAACCATTGCGCAAACCTCCTACACGGAAACCTCTGATGAAAGTGGCGAGAGCTTCAAGGACGGAAATGACGCGAAAGGGGAGAAAAAAATGACCGTGGAACAAAAGACAGAGTACCCGAAAATAACTCACGGGATATCGATCAATCTGGGGAACGTTGGAATGTCCAATTCTTGCGGTAGCACGCAGCTGCCAAGAATTGCCGAAGAAAAAGATTCACCGACTGGCTCCAAGGCCGACGATTACGCCAAGGAAGTGCTGCCTTGCGACAGATCAGACACCGCTTGTCTGAATAAATCGATCGGACCAGAAGCTACAGTAGAACGTCGTCATCGAGTTGAATCGAAAACAGAGGGACAGAATTCATGTGCGAAGAATCCCGGGGCCTCGTCTGTTAATAAAATCGAGGAGTCTGTTCGGTTGGATAATTTTTCTCGCGTGCAGCCTCGTAGTTTGCAGGGCGCGTCTCACAAGCAATCTCAGGGCACCGAAAAGATCCCGCAGCCTTTGCCTCAGAAATTGTTGCCACAGAGCAACGAAAAAAGCTCGCAATCCTCGTGTCAAAAGGCGACGTCGCTGAGCAGCGAGAAAACCTGGCAACCGTTCGGCCAGAAAATTGCATCGCAAATCAACGAAAGAGGTTCCCCTCAGGTTGTAGCTCAGAAATTATTCCAAGGCAACGAGAGGGGTTCGCAGGCTGCCTCGCAGAAGCAGCTTCAAAGCAATGAGAAAACTACGTCTCATAAATCGGCCGAGCAAAAGGCAGCTGGGAAGAAGTACAAAGTGGATAGCTCTGAGGGCTCGGGTAATGTTTCCTCGACCACGCAACACTCGTGCACGTTCGAACCTATTGGATCGGTAAAGGATAAGAAAACCAATTGAACAAATACGATTCGGATGATCGACTAGATGTAAGGATTTCACGAGAAACAATGTCCGCGTTGAGCAATTCAACGTATTCTCTGTTAACGAAATGAATTATCTGTTGTTGTCTCTTTCTTCTGTCTTTTGAACTTGCTTCTCGTCAGTCGCATCTTAAAAAAAGAGAGGAATAGAGAACAAAGTTGAGGATCTGGGTGGAGAGGTGGACGCGTACATTGTAACTCCGGCAAGATCAGAAAGATGATAAATCAAAAGGATAAATTGGTTCGGAGTTGACAACTTTAAAGGGCAGTGATTTGTACTCGAATCAAGTATTTATAGGCTTCCATCGAATAACATACCTGGACACATAGCTTTAGCTGGTATTTCTGATATCTCACGGTGGTGTATAGAAGGAATGTCATCGATATTATTCTATAGCCGTAATATCCTTTGTCATTCGATTATTGAATTCAAGAAAATCGTGATGAAAGTAGAAGATGGCTACGATGAATTCATTTCAACAATGGTTTCGACGAGCGCAGTCTGATCTGCAAAATCGGAGAATAATACAAACGAAAGAAATTGGAGTAATTTACACTTCGGGCTACAGTATTTACACGATCTCATTTTACATTTATGTCTAATTACTATTAGCACATCATATATGGATCAGCATATAGCAGTCAGCGAATCGCGTACAGATTTATTCTCCAATGCGTGTAATATTCATGATGGCAAAATGAAAGCAACACGTATCGTATATACTCGTGATTCAGTATACAATTTTTAACGATTAATAGCTTTCTGTTTTTTTTTTTTGTTTTGTTTTAAATCTATTATATATATTTAAAGGTACAATTTTCTAGCGTACAACATGAGATAAAGGCTGGACCTATAAGCTAGATATTAATTACACGAAGAAATAAAGCAAAAACCAAAATTCGTTTCGGCTTAAATTTTTCTAAGACCGTTCTTTTATTTGCAATCGGCCTATAACGCGAGTATATACGGTAATCGTTTATCGCCGCAATTATTAGCGTACAAGATGCTCCCGTATGCACAATAAAATTCACTCTTCTCCATTTCATTCGAGCACACGCTGTGATGCATTTAATCAAGTTAATGCGAATTGGTGCTAACATTTATCGCTCAGGTATCCTCGTGTGCAAGAACTGGTGCTCCTAAAACAAAAATCATTCGCTCCCGTAAAAGCAAACGAGATAAAAGAATATAGGTGATAGACTAAAGAAACGGAAAACGGCAAAAATGATAAAAAAATAAAAATAAAAAAGGAATAAAAAAAAAATGAATAAATAGACGAAACATTAAGAGCTAGGAATGAACAAAAAAATGTAAATGTTTAGCGATGTAGTTAGATCGGACGAACATATCGCATTGGAAGCATCTTGAAGTTTTTTCAGCGATAAAGAAAAAAGAAAACCAGAAATTTCGAGCAGTCCTGGAGATCAGATTCGTGTACTCCGGGTTGTAATCAGTTGTTTGTTTTTTCTTCGTTAGTATTAGGTATTTGTTAATTTATTCTGTATATATAAAAAGAGGTGTATATTAGTTAAGGGCAAAACTGTATGCTTTAATCATGGAAGAAAGTGAAAAGAGATGGTAACCGGGACGAGGCGCCGTTTCCGGTTCCTGTAAGTTGTTCTACCGCGTTTGTCCGCGCTTTTTTCTCGCGCAAGCCCGCTTATTGTACGAACTGGTAACTGCCATAAGAAGCGACACGATATATGTGTAACGTATGTCTGTCTTTGCCATATCTGAGAAAAGAAAAAAAAGGAAAGGTACATTTCGTCAAAATTGGCATCGATGATCATTGTAATAATGATGAAACGAGCGGCTGCGACCGTAATGCTCCTTTCTTTTCTCTTTTTTTTTTCTTTTTTAATTTTCATTCAAGCGAATGGTATACATATATATACATGTAATAGTGTCGTATCGAATACGTTTGCCATTTATAAAGTGGGGAGTAAAGGGGGAAGACAAATAATTTAGCCGCGCGGTTAGTGCTGATTGACAGTGAAACACGAGCTCGTTTTGCGTTTTGTGAGTTGTACGACGTTTTAAATGTAACAGACGATAATATAATAGACGATAAGCGAATACACACTTAAGGAATGAAACAGGTTTTAGAGAAATAAGGAGCGTAACAAGGCACGATTCGAGCATCATCCATTTTTTACACGTCTCTTCACCGGGGGTCTTTTTCTCTTTTTTTTTCAAACGCGAACGAAAGACTTTCCCTTTACGTGACTAATTCTAATCGAACACTGGTTTGCCATTCCCTGCCTGTGTCCACCAATATTATCTAGTTCGTACGCGAAGAAATTCGTATTTGCTATAAAAAGAAAAAGAATTACTTTTCGAACAGGTGAATCGTCACGAGCATGACAGAACAAGCAATTCCTTGTGTCAATGATCCGATGTCTGGATGAATTCCCTTTGTCGTTATTGTATTAAGACTTTTTAAGACAGCCATTATCGCGCCTTGCCCCCAATTTGTCTGTATGTATACATTTTCTCTGCTTAGCGTACGGTTGATATACGATCAATATTATAGCGTTGATGTCGTCTTAGTTAAGGTTCCGATAGTGTATTTGCGTTTCCCGATGGATTTCGAGGCAGCATCGACGTTTTTTCGAATCACGGCGAAACCGATGAGAAAAAGAAAGAAAAACGAAAACGAAGATTGTAATTGGTAAAGAAGGAAATTCCAGAGCAATTCTGGGTATTTCTAACGAGCGTTTCACGCGACGTTAACATTTTTTTTCTCAAACACGAAAGTGGAACGATTGACCGGTTGCAAGAGTCTTTCGAATTGATTTGTTGCAACGAAGGGAGAAATGACACGAATACTCGATGAACGGGAGCTTCGTTAAAAAATAAAAAAAAAGATTGGAAAGAACAGCAAAATTGATGTTATCGTCCGGAATATTTCGATGGCCGCGTAATATTAATCTATCGTATTAACCTGTAGTATATAATTAAAAAAAAAAAGCTAAGAAATCTGTAAAATCGTAGATGTGCCACGATGATCGTTGTTACTTTCGTTACTTTCGCTTTATAGTCTCGTTCTCATTCTCGTTCTGCACGTAGACGCGTAAGATGACACTAATTATTAGCGACGTACAATGGTCGATGAAGAGGAAGCAATTTCCGGTTCTTAATTGTTGGAACCGATCCGCAAATGAAAGAGTGAAAATTTGAGAGCTATCGCAATAACCGATTCATCGGATCAGCATCGTGTCGAATGAGTTTTCGAGTGCTTGAATTTGTTACAAGATAAAAAAAAGAGAGGAGAGAAAGAGAGAGATAAAGAGACTTTCTTTGCGTATTGTACGTGTATTGTGTGATGTGCGATTCGAGATGATCGGCGCTTTGTTTGTTGAGCATTGTTTCGTTACGTTTTCATATAGGTTGTGATCGCTGTAAAAAGATTAATGTATTCGTTGGAAATTGTTTTGAAAGGTGTGCAAGCGTTAAAGATGTTTCTTTTGCTGGGGTTGAAGTGTCGTCGCGTCCGATAGGTCTACGAATCCTTGTAATTTTTCATCAATTCGTTGACGAACAACATGCAATATTCAAGACCGTTTCGAGGATGTCGAGCATCGTTGGGCACGTTAAGTTTTTCCTGTATCGTGTGTTCAAGCAAAAGACAAAAGAAGAAAAAAAAAATGTAACCGCGTAAAAGTAATAACTGACAGAACATTTGTATGCAATTGTTCCGTTTACGTTCGTGAAGGATTAAAAATAATTGCCGAAAAACGTAGTTAGCGGCGCTTCGCAATGATCGATATTCAAGCTCTCTTTCATTTTCTTTCTTTCTCTCCTCTCCTTTTTTTTTTTGATTTTTTTAAATATGATCGATGAATTGTCTTGTTCGTTTTATTTCGTTGTTTTCTTTGTGATAAGCAAACGAATGTTCTCCATGAGAATGTTTATTAGCGAACTCGACGAGCGTTTGATAATAATTATATAATTATACTCCCCACGTGAAATACAGTTTCGTTTCTTATTATAAATATGGTGCTTCTGTTCTTTCAGTTCTGTTCGCATCGTTTCATATCGTTCTGCGTGTATATAAGAACGTCGTCCTCGTTTGAACGGAGCGAATAATGAAAATTGGAGCGGCCCGAGGGTCAACGTACTTGGGTGACATTTTTTTATATTAATATTCAGTGCGGTCAATAGTGCCATTAACATACATTAAGTTCAAGATCTCGAAGACCTCGAGGGAATTGATAGTCTGAAACGTATCATTAAATGCATATGCATATTCCGCAATTTAAATGCTAATTTTTTTCGCGCCTGAAAAGGTGCCGATATTACTTAATTTTCATTTAAAAACGTTCGCTTGGTTTGGCGCGCTTTGACATCGGCCATTTGCATGGCGCGCCAGAAGTTGGTTCGGTCATTCTAATCACTTCCATCTTTGAAAAAAAAAGAAGGGCACAACAATATAGATAACGGAATACATGGATGGCGCTTTTTCTTTCACAATTATTAGTTCGTTTTGTACACTATAGAATTATTCGGCGTTGCTGTACTATGGCTGCAAGAAAAAGATTAGAGTACAGTCGTTTGAGCGGTGGAGTAACTCAAGGAAAGCTCCGAATGAACTGTCCACATGCCCTGAAAATTGTATAGTGCACCGTACAATATACGAACTTAATTTCCAAATGCAATCCTACAGTCTATTCTTCAGAAAAATGAAAATCCTTTTCAGCTTAGCAATTTGTGGCCTAAAAATCGGTCACTCCGTTACAAGGTACGATACAGGATCTTTGTACTGAAATATGTTCCAAATTATATCCATCCTGATATTCCCCTGATAAAAATATGATCAAAAAGCAGCGTCCACCAGAAAGTCAAGTGACCATAAGAATGGTACAGCACTGAAGCCCCATATGGAGACTTGGAGAACCATGGAGGGGATAAGCGATTACGTGTGCCTCGTGTGTGGATCAACATCTCGCAGAGAGTTCCATTTCAACTCTCCTTGAGAGGGCTCAGTATGAATCGGGACAGTTGAAGTAGAATCCACGATGATGAGGTTCGTCATTCTCTTATTTTTCTGCGGCGCGATCACCGGTAACAACGACACTCTGAACGACGTGATCTCGAGCGACGAGCGGCTGGATTTGGCGAGGCAGAACAAGGAGAATACGTCCGCGAAGAATAGAACTGTGAACGAGGTCTTCAGGGATGCTGTTCAAGCTTATCTCGAGGAAGACTGGGATCGCTGCATCGAGGATTTCAATACAGTTTCACATAGGTACATCTGAAATCGAAATAAAATATTAGAATGAGAGAGTTTTAAATAAATGTAGCGACGCATGCGTGGGTGAACAAGATTTGTATATTTTTATGGCGCATTTAGTTAATGATATTTGAAAAACGAATTGAACTTTCGTTTATTGAAAATAATAAAATTTTTAAAAAAGTCAAGCGCCGTTGGTTATTTACTTTTTGTTTGTGTACTTTTGCAGGTATAAAGCTTACAAGCGAATGATAATAAACTGTAGACAGAAATGCCGGGCACAAGCTGCTGGTACGGCACCAATGCTGCCGGAGAATATCGAAGATTTGCACTTTTATGAGAAGAAAGTAAGGGAAACGCTGTGCCTTTTGATGTGCAATCAGGAGTACCGCGAGATCGCCGGTACGAAGTCATTGCAGAAGCTGAGGAGTGACATTGAAGATAAATTGATTGAACACCGCGTTTACGAGTACCTGCACATTTGCTACTATCAGGTATTCATAATAGTGTACCAAATACCATATTATAATTAAACAATTTTTTCTTCACCGATTTATAGTTGAAATAACAAGTGTAGAAATTAGAATACAATTTCTTAGAAGTAATGATTACTTTAATCGACAGACTTCAGGCGGAAAGATCTAGAATTTTCGTTTAATTTTCGCACCCGTTTTTGCTTTTCACGAGCAAGTGAGGCGAATTCTAATAAGGGTGCTTACGCAATCGCGGCATTGCTAATCCGACACCGCCAACTTTTTAGTAAATAATGAGTTTAATGTTCGAAACGGCCAGCACGGTCATAAAGCTCGGCCTACGTAATCGGTCCGCCGATGTATCGGTAACATAACGCATTCTACGTGTTACCATATAGCCATAAATAATCCATAATAATTGATCAAATAATGGCGTGAGCTATGGTACCGAAGTAATTCATACGTGCAAACAGCAATGAGTCTTCACTCTGACCCTCGTAATAAACGCCGATAATTTTGATTTAAAAAATGTCTAATACTTTTAGCACAAATTATTCTAATTACTTGACTAATATTTTTTTTTCTATAGAAAAAATATTACCAAAATGCAGCCAATGCGCTGTTCACCTTTCTAGTCGTGCATCCAGAACACGAGCCCAGCGTAGAGACTTTGAAACGCTATCTGACACTGCCAGGCGTGCAAGCAGAGTCCGTGATAAACCTAGAAGCACCAGCTTATGTCAGCATTTATTTCAAAGGCGTCTCGGCTTATGAAAACGAGAACTATGCAGACGCCGCTGGATTCTTCGAGACGTCCGTGAGATCGTTCTACGACGGCGAGGAAGAATGCAGATCTTATTGCGAGGGTCCCTTCGACCAGGGCTGGCATCCAGAGTTCACTTCCTCCATCGCCAGTGAGTGGAACTGAAAAGTAAACCAAGCTAGTCCTGTGTACACCTATGTACATGCTACGTACTAATAGCAATCATCCCTCATTATTTCAGATCATTTCGCGCACTGTTTGAAGTGCAAACGAGGCTGCATGCACATGTTAAACAACTTGAACGGCGATTATCGCAAGGATATGCTCAAGAGTCATTACAACTACTTGCAATTCTCTTATTACAAACGTAAGTATTGAGTCGAGGGAATATATATTATACATATAGATCAGCTTTCAAACGGGATATTAAAGGAGTTAATTCTTTAAGCCTCGAGTTATGTTGCTGTTATTGTAACATGTTTTACACGTGTAGCATACGTATATGTATATATGTACTTACTTATATCTAGTCCAAATAGTAGTATAAATAAACCGGTCAATGTTTATCAGCGGCATGTATCCTGTTGAGTAAACAGAACAGGGCTATTTCTGAAAATTTCGTGAGCAACAGATGAACGTGGTTTGATAAAGCATGGGCATACGTTAACTTCGCATAAAACTGGCTGATAACGAGGCTCCAATGTACCGGTATTTATCTTGCAAACTGTTCGTCCTTCTGACGATCGTGGTAAATTAATCATCGTGCCTCGAACGAAGCTTGTCAGGAAGCTCTTAGTCATACCTCGAAAGGGGATTAATTGGATTAATCTCGCCTAAGTAGTCAGCTTGTTTCATTTTGATGATCTACGTCGTGATCCGTGAAAATTGTACCAAGCTGTTGCCTAATGAAATTGTCTGTTTTTGCTGCTGATCTAACATCTCGTTGACCCAGTTCATTTCGCTGTAGGGACATTCTTTTGGAGCATTGTCCTAAATTAGTACGACATCAAAGTGGCCAGTAAAGTCGCATGTTTTTACAGTGGGAAAATTGAAGCAAGCTTGCGCCGCTGTTGGGACTTACTTGCTCTTCGATCCAATGGATGAAACCATGCAGCAGAACAAAGAGTACTATAGCGCTCAGCCAAAAACGTTGGAGGAGTACTTTAATCCGAGACAAGTGATTATTTGTGCCTGAAATAAAATATACATAAAATGGATTAATATTCCTGTAGAAAATTAGCATTATATATTTTTTTTAGGAAGCACTTCTTTATATAAAGAGGCAGGAATACGAAGCAGATCTTCTGCGTTACATATCTAGCGAATTTACCATAATAGAAGCTAAATTCAAGAAAGAAGCTAAAAAGAAGAAGCTTGGCAAGGTAACGAATGAGAAATAAAAAGACTGAGAATATGATACTTAATGTTCGCAAGCTGATTGCTTATTTATCCATTTTCAACGTACCGAACATAGGACCAATGAGATTAATAATATAGAACTTATATCCTTTTTTTACTTCTCTGTACCTTTTGTAAGAAGAAATAATAAAACATCCCAAAGAACATATTTTTCTATCAATAAATAAATTAATCTATTTTTTATTCGACTTATTCGTAGTTCTATTGCCGTCATGCTACTCGATTCCTAATCGGAGCGCCTGTGGAATGCAACCGGAAATGCATCTATGCATCGGTTTCGAATGGCTCCAGGCGGCCATAGATTTTTATTTCCGAACGAATGTACATCATGCATGTGAAATGAAAGCATTTAAATATTTGTTTTCTTCCAGAAAGCAGACATAGAGACAGTTTTGCATCCACCACTGGGTCATTCTTATTCGTCTCACGTGAAATTGTCGAACAATATTTCTATGATACGCGACGAGGGCCGCGAGATACGCGATATGAAACAATCTAGGGTCAAGGACGACGTCTATGTAATAGAAAAAGAGAACGACCTTGGCGGGAAAAATCGCTACGTGGCTGATGGTTTTTTAAATTCTACAGAATGTCAATCTTTAATGCAATTTGCTTCTGTACGTCATAGTTATTAAATACTACCCCTAAAAATTCAGGACCGAGAAACTATTTTAATTGTTTTAATTTACGTTCGAACAGATGACTGCGGTAGAAGGTGATGGATACAATGAGAACAAGAGTCCACACTCGAAATACGAAAAATTCGAGGGGCTAACTGTTGGAAGAATAGCATTGGTGAAAATATTTACGTTACACTAGATTGGATGTTGACATGCCGTTAATACATCAGCGATCATTATAATTATTCTAGATGGTATACTTTGGGCAAATAGAGTCGGCATGGTTGGAACTGCTTTTAGACAAAACCGAGCAAGCCCGTCATCACGTGGAAAGGTATTTCGGGCTAGATCGACACCTGTATTTCACCTACACTCATTTGGTCTGCCGTACGGCTCTACCTGGTAATTTTCACCTGATGCATCGTCGTGCTTCTGGCCCGTTTCGCCGCCGAAATCGCGTTACACCGATTCACTTGGTACGGCTTGTGAGTAACGGTGACCAGTCAATCGTAGAGTTAAATAATCTTCCAAATGAAACAACGCAGCATAATCCTTATTCTCGATCAATTTGAAATACGTTCTTCGACTTCTATTTCAACCTAAAAAAAGCACATCGTAGGAAGGAGTATCTGTTCTACAAATGATTAAAAGAATTTTCCTTATTTATTTTTTTATAGAATCGCCAGTGGATCGAGATGACTTGAGTCATCAAGTTCACGCGGACAATTGTTTATTGAAAGACAAGGATACCTGTTTCCCTGAAAGCCCAGCTTACGTCTGGAGAGATTATTCTGCAATTTTGTACTTAAACGACGATTTCCAAGGCGGTGAATTTTTTTTCGCCAAAGATCGGGTGATTCGAGAATTGGATAATTTAGTAACACCTCGTTGTGGTCGTATGGTGGCCTTCTCTGCTGGTTCGGAAAACCTCCATGGTGTTCGAGGTATTTTAAAAGGTAGAAGGTGTGCCCTGGCACTCTGGTTCACTCAGGACAAAACATACTTGGAGTACGAGAGGGTTCTGGCGTGGGCTATCTTGGAAAGAGTTCGAACGGTTGGACCTTATGAGGGAAAGAATATTGAGGTACCATTAATGTGAGTAACCACTGATCATACTGGCAGTGAGTGTTTTGAATATTGTGTTGGTAAAGTATACCTTGAGATGCTTGTTCAATCCACAGGTACGAGGATGTTCTTACCGAGTACGCTTTCAAAGATGAATCGCTGAAACATTTCCTGAGGGATTCGCAGTGAAAGAGAAGTATATGGTTGTGGGAAGACAGCTATACCTCTTTTTTCTTTAAAAGTTCCAGAAGCATATTTATATAAGGATAATAATTTAAAAAAGTAATATATGTATATCTATATTTCTTCCGGTCCGTGACCGAGTTTAAAATCAAAAGTTGGTACCTGAAGAGACGTATTGTTAGTGATTAACAATTGCAACAGTTCCTAGTAAACGTAGGGATAAAACTAAATACAACGGTTTCGTTAATTGTAGCGGGTGTTGCTAAATGCTTTTCGTTTCCTTATGCGAGCCGAATAGTTGGCGAAAATAATTGAAAATAGAACGAAGACACTAATTCGTTCTGTGTATCATAATGGGGATAGCAGAACGTGCAATGGAATCGTATAAAGTGTTTGACATACCGATTTCAATGAAACCTATGTATGTAAAGCAATCGGCACGTTCCTTCTGTTAGTATAATACTTTTTATTTTTTTATACACGTCCCCATCGCTGGCACTCTCGTTTGTTCCATTTATTTCATTTCATTTTTCTTTTAAGCGTACAAAGATTTGTTAATCTATTCAATCGAACTTTGTCCAGATATAATCCGTCTCTGTTAAGCATATTAGACCGACAACTTTATACATTACAAATAGAATGTGAAATATATTTATATATACGTATGCATGTCCGTATGGATGTCCGTAGTCGCGGCAACTAATACTTTATTTATATATATATATATAAAATATCCTAATCTTTATTAGAACATAGACATTACATGTCAACAGGCTTACATAACCATCCTATGTATTGTGTAACATGTATATCGTATTTAACTTATTTTTCTTTTTCGTATTTATACTATGTATAAGAGTCCATTACGTATATGCAATTTCATTGCAATCCTTTCTTTAACGCAACTCTCTTTCATTCTCTCCTTCCCACACTCTCTTTCTCTCGCTCACATAATTTCAAGCCCTGTACACACGACTGCCTCTATCTTTTTCCATTTATGCATGCCGTCAAATCCGTCACAAGAAAGAAAAAAAGAACGGCCTCGAAATGCGCGTGTTTTTTTTTAAATGTATATGCAAGTATGTATTCTTGTTCGTCGTAAATATAATAGATTCGTTTTCTTCGTCGTTATTTCGATAATACGTAAAAAGCGAGCTCGCATAAAATCTAATCATTATATATGTTTCATTTCGGTGTTAATTGTACGCATAGGAATCGAAAGAAACGCACACTCGATCGCATATACGGTATATAGAGATTAAAAGCAGTGGTTGAGCCACGATCCTTGAACGCCTTGATCGGTGTTGTTTCGGGAGTTCAGTCAGGAAGAGAGTGAACGCGACCATATTAACATTAATTATTATGTTTCGTTACAAACGTTTATTACGAAATTATAGTGACATCTGCGTATCACAGGAGAGCTCAGTCGATTTTTTTGCAGGAACCACTCCATAATAGTCGTTTGTGCTCCTTTCTATCGATCATTCAATTTTTCTTTCAATTACTTTTAACGCCACCTCGCGCCACCCCATACTTAATTACCAAAGGTAGATCGTTTGCTTTTTAGATCGACGATTGATTCGATTAGAGACTATCGTTCTTGGCTATCTAAACCTAGCACAGGTACGATTACTTGATTGGAAATTAAAAAGATATATATTAACGGTGTCTATTGATTGTTAAGGGAAAACGAACAACATTTAATGGAGTGGTCACCAATTTCATCGCATTACTTTAGATGGTTTCATTTGTATTGCTCTTCGTAGACCTTCGCTTCGTTTCTCGTACGAGTGTATAATAATAATAGTATTAATAATAATAATAATAATAAAAAGGAAATGTAAATTCGTAAAATAGACGCGGAGCATTGCAGTTGAACGGTGAACAGTTTTCTTATAGTGTAAAATCATATTACGGTATAACTTTAGATGACCGATTGGTTCCAAAAAGTTACTCATATTTGTCATCGATTCATGGGAGAAAAAAAAATTATCATAGTTCACATTCTCTACGAATTACGTCGCAGCTTAAAGCATAATGCACTTTTAGAGCCAGGTAACGAATACCTCGCAACAAGTACCGTAACTACTCGTGTATAGATCCAAATCTAGCAATTATAAATTTCTTAGTGTATCAACTAAACTTTCCTAATTCTATCACATGGTCTTACACAAAAGAAATTCTAGAAAAATAAAAGACAACAGAAAACAGTGACGTAGATTTTCGAGCAACGTAAAAGGAAACGTGTCCGTTAAAACAAATATGCATCATATGTTATGGGTTAAAAGAAAATTAAGTAAAAAAGAATTAAAAAATTACATAGCGAACTATGCACGAATGTATACGGCGTCTATTCATCAACTTGTTGCCGATATCTAAATTTACACATAAGGAAGCATCGTGTGTGCTGAACTATACATACATATATGCACATTTATGTATATTCACATATACATATATATATATGCATATACAACGCAATCATTATTATTTATATATAATAATCGAGTTCGTTTTCAGACTTATTTTTAAAGTTATTACTTCGTGTTTTTTTATATACACATATACATATACACACACAAACGAGATGTATGCACATGTACTTCGAACAAAATGGCCTGTCTAAAAAAGATCGACTACTTGTCTCGTGAATCGTATCGTAAAATCGTAGCAAAAAAAGGGATCAGAAAAATGAAAAAGGAAACAAGAAGAAAACCTAACTATAGAATACGTCACATCTCGTTATGGGTTTTAGAAGACTCATTAGCATCTCGAAGTTAAGACTTCTATCTTTTTTATTCGATAGTTACTTCTAGAGATAAATGTAGGAGAAATACTGGATTACTTTGACAGTTTTGGGAATAACAAAACGATCATCGTAGGACCGCCATAGAATTATCTTTCAATGGTTGTCAAGAAAATTTGCAAAATTATAATCGCGAATCATGGATAACACGTTTCGCTCGTTACAACGCTAAAAATCTCTGCCAAATGTTTCGACAAAGAAGTTCTGCATTCGCGAATCGACGAATTTCACAGAGCAAAGTGGATTAATTATTAATTATCGATCAATCGAACATCTTGTTCCCAACGGTCTCGCTATATTCTCGAATTCGGAGATAAAGCAAAAACTACGGCGATTTATTTTACATTTACGCAGCATACCTGCGTAGAAGAGTTCAATGAATGATCACAAGATAATACTACTTTTTGTTGTTGTTGTGATGCATCGCATTTTTGCACCTCCTCTGCCTATGCAACTAACATATTCTGAGATGTTTCGCGTGTACAAGTAGTGAACATATCCATAAGTATACGCACGAGAACACTGTTGAGAATTTTATAAAGAAATATTGACCCGTCGTGCAAAATTTAAATGCTAACGTATAGACACGTACATACTTAATTGGCGTTGCAGAATCCTCAACTTCGTTCTTGGAATTCTTAACGGTGCGATAGCAATATAATAATTGCATTACAATTAACGCAAAATGTAACAATAGATTAAGAACGTTGTACTGTCTTGATGACCTTTTTTTGGTGCTTTTTGTTGTTGTTGGTGTTGTTGTTGTTACGTAAAAAAAGTCATAACGTATTTTGATTATATATACGTATATATAGACACAATAATATGGCGAAAATATCGTGGTGAAAAACATGTTGGACACCAAAGAATTTACGCGAGATAGGGCTATCTATTTCCCGACGTTTCAATAGTTTTTAATCGTCATCGTAGTCGTCCATGCACCTCGTTCCCGTATCACGTACAAACTTTACTATAAATAGTACAATCTAATCGAGGATGTATAGAAAATATGAAAAATATACAAGTTACAAAAACATATAGAACGCCATTCATCAGGTAGCGAGTGACTCACGAAGTCCAACTACGTTTCTCTTACGCCTCATCTAGGATCATATTGTACCATACTTAATCTTTTTTGCAAAGGTACGAATTTCCGCCCTAACCCACGATCCTTTCACTGTTTTTTGTTTTAATTTGATTTCTTCTTCGCTCGTAAAAGGAATAAACTTTACATCCGGCTACATTCGAAATCGCACAAAGCCGAGACATCTGTACAAATTGTCCAGCTACAAGATAACTGTTTTTTATTGTATCGCACTCGTTCTTTGGTATCCAACAGACTTCCTCACATCGATATCGAGTTTGAACGGACATTAGTCGTCGTATGGGCAGTGAATGAACAAGCAAATACCAATATTAAATGGGCAGGCTCTCGCATTGAAGCGCCCATTCTGGAAGTCGTCAATCCACATTGGATGGCGGAGCAGCGTATCTGCCCCGTGAGTCAACATCTCCGTCGCAAATATATTTTCCTGGAACAAGACAAAACGAAAATGTTCGCATTCTGAACCCGTAGCACATTGCCAATTTCTTTGCGAAAATCAACACTAAAACTGTAAAAGACAGTAGCAAATATTGCAGGAAGCCGTTTTGGTTAAAGAAGCTGAAGAAATGGAAGGAAGAATATAGAACTTACCGGATACGAATCTACGCTTTACTAAACTTAATCTATATCCAGGGCCTAGAAGTTCGAATTCAACGCCAGATAACGTGGTTCCTTCGCAATTAAATTGTGTGAATATTGTTCCTTGATTCCCTGGCCCGTGGGCGAGTTCCAGTCGAGCTTTCAGAGAGCCCACACCGTTACCCTCGCTGTGCTGGGATAATTCTGTGAACTTCCACAGTACCCGATTCGTGTCCGGCAACCATTGAGCCTGGGGTTTACTGTTCAGAGATTTAAAGCCTCCGTCTATGGGCGCCGCAACGTGGAGATTTAACAGCGGGCTGGGAGAAGCCATTGCCCGGCTGTTGTATTTATAATCGATCTGAAACACACGGCGACGAGAAGTTTAATGACAGCGCAAGAACGGAATGATAGCAAGATAAATACCTTAAGATCTGTATGACCGGTCTCGCATTTCCAATACGCTACCAATTGAAAGGGACACGATCCCGCGCCCTCTTTGCACTTGATCTGGTACTTGAGTATGTCGACGTTAAAATACGAAGCCGAGGGATTTTGTTCAGCCTGTTTGCGCAGCAACGTGGTTAAGGCACTCATGTTGAATTCAAAAATTGTACTGTCGACGGTTGTCTGCGTGGCGTCCCTGTAAAAAGGAAAAAACATTTTGGGCCACTCATCCTTTCTTACCTTAATAGCTCAACGAAATGTATTTCAACCCTCATCGTCGTCGTCGTTGCATCGCAACTTTACTTACATGGTGACGAGCTGATTATTGGGAAACAATTTCTCCAATCTATTGCTATTTCTCACGCGAAACGTGAGCTTCGCTGGACTGGGATTGTTCGCCAACACGGCGACGATACCAGCAGGGAACGACAGCATCATGTCGCCGCTGAGTTTCACCTGGCATCGTGTTTCATCGGTACCCCTGAAGTAAGAATGTACTATCTCGTGGAAGGCGACTGCCAATGGAATGGTGTCAGCTAGACCTATCGTGAGCGGAGACGGGCCCCTGGACGATCCCACGCCCACACCAGCTGTACGAAACTCTAAGCTTGCCACGCTATCAGCTCTAGATATCGTCGCCGGTGACATTCTACCCCTTGGAGAAGGGCCCTCCCCTCTTCGGGACGGTGGTCTAGGAATGATAATAGATCCTGTCGGAGTGGACGACGCGGATTGTTTGGGTGGTAAGGCTGGCGTGATGTCTCCAACTTCCGAGAACAAATCTCCATCTGCGAGAGGACGAAACATTTTCAATCTGTCGACATCCTTTGTATTATCTCATGCACCCTTACTTCGGACAGATATACACGCGACGACATAATGTATCGTCTGACAAAGGCATAAAAAGCGTTCTGCCGATGAGCTGAGAGTGCAACAATGTGACAGCGTAGACTCACCGGGGAACCGTGAATGAGGCTGTGTAGGTGGTGCGGATTGTGGCGGCTGTGGTTGAGGCGTCGGTGACAAAGACAATGGCGGAGGACTTTGCAATGGCGCGTACGGATGACTACCGGTCGGCGTTGAGGCGCTCGATGGTGTACTGCTGGGATTGAACAAGTTTAGGCCAAGTAAATCCGAGCTTGGCTTACCTCCTAATTGCTGTGACACTGACTGAGACCTTTTCATATGATGATCTGAATCGGTATTCGATCCTCTACGTCCCTGTTATATACACATACATGCCATTGAATTAAGCACAATTAATACTTCCAATTGAAAACAATGGATAAATTGTGGAACGCACCGTCGGTGCAGGTGATAAGGATAAATTCTCCACCGTTGCCCTAAGTTCATCCACGCTGGCGCTCATCGGTGCTCCGCCATTGCTAAGCGGTTTTATTTCTACTCTAATTTTTCGTTCCCTCTCGTCCTCGGAGTCGGTGTCCGAGCTGGAATAAAATCCTTTCTCATTCTCCCACGTTTCTGCCTTTGGTCTGATACAGAAACCATCCTCGTCCACTTCCGGTGTCGGTGTCTCGGACTTTCTACTGTCATCCTTATCCTCCCTATTATATAGAAGCAGCATGTTTCAATGAGATATACTTTCGTTAGTTCCAGCAGGCCCAGTGCATCATATGTGTAGAATATTTTTCTTGTTGGTTGAAAAAAGAAATTGCTATAAAACGTTTTGGTTTCGGATGTTACGGTGTTATTGTGTTTTAGTGTATGGGCCGTGCCGATGAAGATTGCGAAATGGAACTTCAAAGAAATGTGTAAGATCAATTCCATGATTAAATGTTTACACGCGAGATATTTATTCCCGAATGGAAAAATTGCTGTTCCCCAACGGATCGGTATTTTATGAAAGTTTGCTCACGAAATTGATCTTTGGTGCACTAGATCTGCTGAACGTGCATATACTGACAGGTCAGACTTTTCTTCCTTGTTGCTGCTGGTTTCCACAATATCCTTCTTCTTTTTCGCTTTCTTTTCCTTTTTCTTTTCTCTCCTGCTGCGAAGAAACCCTGTTGATCGTGGACACACCGTATGTAGAAGAGAAAACTGCTTTTTGTTATATTTCATGGTAAATCTGAGAATGCTCGACTTTTAAAGTTCATGAATAAAAACTGATAAATTATATGACGACATTATCTAATGTCTAAGCGTAATTCTAATACTAACGTCGATAAAAATTATCTTTCTCTTGTGCGTATAAAACTGGGAAGGACGAACTTTTATTTTGCACATCAAAATTAATAATGTCTTTCTACTTACATCAAAGACTATTTATCTACACACGTCGAAGATAAATGTATTTTCTTATGCGAGAGAAATAATTTTTGTCGTTGATTATCTTAATGAAAATAATTCTACTCTTATTAGCGTTTAGCAAGACAACGTAATTACAAACTAAGACTAAGAAGCGGAAAGAAACTACGTTTACGATGTCAACGTATTTTACGAAAAAAAGGTGAATGGTTCTGAGATCGAGAAATTAATGTAAAATCTGCTGTTCAATGACAGATGGAAATCAATTTACTTTCCAAGTGTTTAAGGCATAGCGCAACGTGATCAAATATTGTCTACGGATCGAACAAAGTAATAATCACCGGGTCAACCAGTAGCGGATGCAATTTTTACGAGTTTTCTATTCAAGTCATTCTCACTAATTATGCCGCTATGCATTTCCATATCAGTCGCACTAAAATCATTCGCAATCGAATTTTTAATATTTTTTATTTTGGTTGATTTTCTTTCAAATTGATTTTCTGGAATAAATTTACAAGGACGTGAATAGGTACGCATATCGGCATATTATAAAAATGCCAATAATGTTTCGATGCCTGCATTAAATCCGACCAGACGATAAATGGGGGAATACAGAAAATAGCAAAAAAGTAATGCACGTTACATCAGCAGAGGTAATAGGAAACCCATACACCATCACCATCAAATCCTATATAGATCTGAAAAAACCCAGTCTCTTCTTTAAATTGTTTTTCTAACAATAAAATACGTCCTACGACATTAATGTTAGGGCACGATTATTTCAAGACATTTAACGAACGTATGAGGTTGCGCAATCTCTTCCCGTATAATGTCTTACATACTTCTAAGAATCGGTAGAGCATACGATACACATGTTCTGCAAGCAAGGATATTAACTATCGGCATGCAGAATTACGACAAAAAAAAAATTGAAAGTCCGAAAACGAAGGACACTAATTTACGAGACTTTTAAAATATGGACAGATTGACCGTTTTAAATTTCACAGCCCAAAAGACATTCGTTTAACTGAAAAATAAGAAAAAAAAGGAGAGGAGTTGTCGCGGCACAAGAGGAATATTTACAGTAACTACTTTGGACAATGATGCGGCTAATAAATAAAAAAATAAACAAAGGGCTGCTTGCAGAATCACATTACGCTATATCACGTTTGATATCTGCACTTGGAAAATAAATACAAGTTACAAGTGAGCCATGCGGTAACAGACTCAAAAAAATGGCTCACCTGAGGCCCCGTCAGTAGCCAACCCCACATTTGTATTTCAACATTATCCAAGTCCAACTCCCTTTATTTAATTAATTCTATGAGAACACGTGTATAAGGGCAACAGAGAAAGTTTCAAAAATTAATTCACAACTGACCATCCTACACACCGTTCGTGTATGCAATTATGTTTGCACATCGATCTTTAATTATTATTAAGGGGGGGTGTTTTTTTAAATTGAAGCAAAAGGTCAGTCCACGAATATATATACATGGCATAAGAACAGTATCGTTTCAATTACACCACATGTAATTTAAATTTTGGAAACTTTCCAAAATGCAATTCTCCTTAAATCTAACGTCCGATTAAATGAACGATATCTATTCCATTGAGTAATTATAAATATAAATAAATATGTGTAAAAAAATTGACAGTGTGTCGTGTTGATAGAAGAACCCCTTGATACAAGATTACATAACAGATTGTTAGAAAAACAATTTATATAAATATAAGTTCAGATAAAAAAAAATTATGTTACCTGTTAGATTACAAAGTAATTCTAGAACTAGAGCCTATTGTCTAAGCAAGCTTGTTTTAGTGTTAGTCACACACGCGAAAAAAAAATATTTCTTCCCTCTAATACGAAGTGACTCGAGAATACTAATGAATCTTTAAACTGGCCACTAAACATACCTGGAATGAAACGACCTAAATGCGAATTAATTTATGTTAAAGCGAAGAAATATTCGAAATGTGCACCAAAGCAAAGAGCAAATCAATGTTACATAAGCACGTATGTTCCTAATTATCAGTGAATTAGCAATAAATCGTCAGTTATCTTATAATGTGCCTTGAGGCATGTAACATTAATTTATTGTGCTCAAACAAATGTTAGTATACATACACTGCTGATCTAAAAGAGTGCAGAGTGGAGGAACCATAACACGCGTTACCACTGTAAGTCACCAGATATTTGATTTAACCACATATCCTGTATGGCCAAAAAAGATATTATATTGCAAGAACTATGGTAATGAAACTGTTATCAAATACCATAGATAGAAAACAACCAGGAGAGCAAGACAAAGATAAAGGTTTATAAAAAGGAGTGCTTGATTGAAGGTGGTCATTTAAAACTCTATTAGAATATTTAACTATAACAAGTAATTGATAAAATAAGATAAACGATCATTTTCCAGCATTTCCATGGTAATTAATTTCATGTATCTGATATAAGAAATATTCATCCGTGATATATTAAATTAAACGAATCATGATACTCATAAAAAGACCACCTAATTACGAGTTGGTGTCGCTAGTAACAATGTAAATTCTTAAAATTTTTCTTTAAAATACGAGGCGCCTTTGACTACTGATATTTGACTAATATTCTTCGAAAAAGTCAGAAAAAAAGGAAAAAAGAACTGTTTTAAATGCTATACAAAAGCTGCAGCTATTTACTAATGATGTACCCTCACCTTAATTATTTCGAGCTAACTATCAGAGAAAGCAACACTTTTATAAATGTGTTTTTATGTGTTTGTGTGTATGTAGAATAGTACCATGTAAACCGAGAGTCTAATAGTTACTCTAAAATGCATATAGTGGATATGGTAAGGGTATAAGGTAATCACAATGTAAGCAGTTACATTTAGATCCTCTGAGAGGGTTCCTGGAGATGCTGGGAGGTGGAACAGCAGGAGGCAGGTTGTTCCCCTGAGGAGTTGCAGGTGCCGAACCAGACCCTGCTTGCTTCTGTTTGTCTGAAACAACACTCATTGCTTATACCTTTCAATAATCTGTGCCTCCAATGGCCCTTTTTTCTTCATCTTGCTATTTTATACATTACGTAATATCGATTAAAATTTCATTACAGTTTGCGCTTTCAGTGGCATGACTAGCACTCCAGAGGGATGTCGCGATCTTTATAAACTGACGTGTTTATAAGTTTTAATTTTTCTAATTCATGTATTAAAACGGCAATGAAGCTATACAGAGGTGAATTCGAGTAAAGAATATATCTGTTTCGTCACAATGTATAATACTCTATACTCTTTGCGTGTCGAACATAGAAAACAGACAAATATAACTGTAAACCCCCTGGAATACACAATAACTTGTAACTTCATCCTCCACCTATTGTTAGATTATTATAATGCACAAGCATTGTAATACAACCACATAAGCATAAGTCAATAGTTTTTTCGCGTATGCCTAGATCAATTCTGTGATCGAGTGCTTAAATTAAATCAGACAGGTCGTGAATAATAAAAATGGAACTGATATGACAAATCAAAACTGCAAAACATCTACCAAGATATAATGAATGCTAACTAGAAGTTAGTTTTACAAACTTCCAAAGGAGTACATGTGTCTTGATTATCATAATCCGGATATCGACATTACATCGAGGTAGATAAACACTATCGCAATTAAAAAGAGAATATGCGTCTTTGTAAATTCTATTCAACATTGAAAAACCTACCCTGGGAGTTGGACATGAACAGGTTGAGTAGCGAGGTAGTACGGCGGGAAGCCTTGGTGGCTTGTGCATGTGACAGTTCTCTGTCCCTTTCATTCAGTCTTTCATTTTCTTTTTCTTCTACCCTCCCTTTCTCCTCATCCACCTGACCACCCACCCCCTTTAATCCCTGATCTTTTTTTGTAGTGTAAGTGTTACCAGCAACGCCTGTTTCTCCATTGGCCCCTTTCGATGTTTCCTTAGGTGTTTCGGCGTTACTTTCCAGCTGAGTATGACTGGCCACTTCTCCTAAACCTGTTATGACTTCCTCGTATTCAAAGGTACCTATTATACAGGACAATTATGTAGAAAATTATAGGCTTCAAGGTGTATGTTGAACAACTATTTTTTACCTGGCTTTTCAAAACCTGTATATTTGCTTTGCACAAATTGCTCTAGTAGTTTGTCCACTGTCATGTCGAAGCATTGGCGTTTGAAGTCAATATGAACTTGGCCAACTTGTTCATGATTTGATTGCAAAACATCTGCATAGATATTTAGAAACTCCTTCATATGTTTTAAATGAGTTTCCTCTACATCTTGGAATCGCTTTGTAAGGAAAGAATAGACATATCATTATTTGGCTCGATGCATTAGAAACTTTGATGGTAGATTGATAAGTGGAATAAGTACCCTGCAGGCTTGCGTCATTTTGCTTTGAAAATCGTTTCTTATTACCATGTACTTGTCCACCCAAGTTTTATAATCATCCTGCGCTTTTTTGAACTTTATCTCTGCCTTTTCCAATTCTTTTTGGCTAGCGTTGTCTTTCTTTAATTTTTCCAATTCAAGACCTTTCTGCATACGCATATCTTTTGCCTTGTGTAAAGTTACAGTGATATTCTGTATACATTGTACAATTTCCAAGGTGGACGATTCCTCTTCTTTTACCTGGATATTTGTATTTGTAATTGTTTAACACTCTCCATCTTTAATTACAGATGTACAAATAAAATCTAACATCTAGATCAATTGTAAGGTATTGCATTAATTAATTATTTATTTATTTGGAATATTTTTATCCCTTTTTTTATTCAACGTTCATTATCATTATATCTTCCAGACACTACTGCCTGAGAGAACCTAGTGACCCAACTGTGGGCGGATACTGATAAGGTAAAAAATATACCAATTGATTATACTACAATATGATAAACAGTTACAACAAATGCATCAAAATTCAATGGGAAGGAAAATGTATAATTAGACCGTTACAAAAATTTTCCTAAAAAACTTTTCTTTGCAGACTAAGAATAAAGATTAGAAAAAAATTGTTACATACGGCCTTGTGCTTCTTATGTAATTCGTCAGTATATTTTGATACATCTTTTATTAGTTCAGTGACCCTTTGGGCCATCTGCAAGTGCAAGCCCGCAAGTTTTTCTGCCGCACCCCTCAAGGCAGCCCAAACAGGTGCAAAGGTTCCTTGAGTGCTACTGCTATTGCCAGCTTGTTTGGCTAGTTTGCTCAAGACCTTATAATTATTTTCCTCTATGGTCGATCGTTCTTTTAAAAACTCTGCCAACTCCTTGCTCGCAACTGCACCATGCTTCATGTTATGATATAACACGTCAAATCCATTATTCTTTTCGCCCTTAAATTATAAAGAAAATTGATCTGTCTTTTATCCTTTCAATTAACAATAATTCATTACTCTACAGGTTTTCCACTTTCATTGTTTTCTATTTTTAATGTCTATTAAACAAATATATAAGACAATATTTTTGTTGTTTACCACAAGGAAAGTTTTCATCAAGTGGACAAAAATTTAAATTTGCAATTAGAATATCACGTTTGAAAGTGATACACTAAAACTATACTTAAGACCACTTAGCCACTTAACACTTGAACCTTGATCGTGCTGTAAACTCACATACAGTAGAACTCTTGAGTGACATCGGCACAATAAGCTGTCATTATATATTATTGCTCTTGTCATCCTATTGTACGTATTAGGTGCCGCTCATGACCCGTAGTTTAATTTTTTAACGCAGATTACGTTAACGGTAAACGGTAATTTGTTAACAGTAAGAACAATACAAATTGGCATAGTGGCGTCAAAAGACTATATTTTTGTTAACTTGAATGTTTAATGTATTTTTTAATAACAAAAAATAAGTAGAGAAGAAAATATGGAATCTATAAAATGAATTTTATTTCAACAACATTGCAATGATAGCAAAGACATTTACTTCAGACATTTAATTAGGAATTGTTTGAAGTCTGTACTATATATCCCACACATAATCTCTAACAGATAAAAGTTTAAGGGTAACGGAAGGAAGTAGCAGTTATCTTATCTATACCGTGCTTCTGTCAGGAAGGCAATGTCATGACATTCAAAAAATTTTCAGAAGCCTATACCCATTGAAATAACATCGAAGGCGAGATAAATCGTATATTCTTAAAATTCTGTTTCTTAATGGAATGGTTCGAAAATTACAACAACCTGTTTACAAATGATATGTCTCATTCGGATCTGGTTCCTGTGTGTTCCATATAATTGCGTTAGTAAGACATATGTAAAATTGAAAGCGAATAAAATGATGGTACCATTCGAAAGTGTAAAAGAATACAAAAGGAAATGTAAACCAACGAAAGTTAGCAGCAAAACTAAACGTAGATACAATCGAAGATAGATTTCGGTAATCCTTGACTTCTTGTTAGCTAACAGTTCCACTCCCTTCTGCGCTTGAACTCACGTACGAATGAACGTGGTGCACATGTCAACGTGCAATTATACAGGCATCCTTTGATATTCGGTGCTTTTCTCACGTTGTCCGTGTGGATACGATAAGAAAACGAGATGACAGGGGAGGTGAACACCGTAACCTTGCGTTCGCAATAAGAGCGAGGAAGACATACGTTGTCGCGTAATATGGAGAAAAGGAGAGGAACGAAAATGTACGCGGCGGTAAAGCGAAAAGAGGACAGAGGCACCAAGCAATTTCATTGAGTGAAACGTTATATTTTGTCGTTGCGAAATTGTTACGAGTGGCGTAACGTACGGATAATCACCAGGGAAGCTCGCCAAGAGTTTATGCTCCAGGAGGAACGAAAAGGAAAGGACAGAGAAGTTTCTCCGTACCTAACCTAAATCTATCGCGGATGACATACTGGGGGCAAAAAAGCGAGAAGACACTCACCCAAAAGTAGTCGGCGAAATCCACAGTCATGTTGGAACCGCGATCAGACCATCATAATTTATCTTCTGATGTATCAGACGAAACTGCACCGTTAATAATGTATCATTGACAAACACACATACACATACACACACAGGAGTTACACGATGCAATGTTCCGAACCGTACGACAGGACACAACGAGACGTAACTCAATTTACGACGAACCAACGTAACGTTTCGTGATCCGACGTTTCGAGCAGAACGAGCGCGCTCGACCGCGGAGACACGGGTCAACTTATATCCACTATCTCCTTTGCACGCTACTGTTTCTCTTCCTCTCCTTCTCACAAATGGCCGCCTGTCGCCATCTTACCGAACGCAGTGGAAGGTATCGCGAGTCAAGGTAGTCGGTAAAAAAAACATTCTTTTTCATCAATTTTCGCGCTGCATGTTTCTATTTGGGAAACCGCAGGATAATAAGTTGCAGGAGGAATGTTGATAATTATAGAACGATCGAACGGCGAACGAAGTTTTGTACCTTTTGTTGCACTCGTTTGAAACTTGCGCAGTAACTACATACTTTCGTCGGACGCGTTACCTTTAGCATTAACTTTCGAATGCTGTACAGCAAGAATAATACCAACTACTATCAGCTTGGTGTCGTAAATATTCAAAGACATATTTCACTAATTTATTAAACAGAAGATATTTAAAAAACATTTCCCAAGATAATATCAACCACTCGTTTTCAACAAGGGCCGAACGCGCTGATTTCTGATACCGGAACCGGAACTCAACTTATGGTCTACGCATCGCGCAACAAATAACCTTTATGTTTCCATTTGAAACGCATTATCAGCGCGTCACGTAGTTAAGTGATTTACCACTTTCTGATAGCGGCGCTACTAAATGCTCAGGGCCGAGCATTTTTTTGGTATCTAACAAACAACCCCCTCATTTTTCCCTCAGATTTCCCTACTTTCAAACGTCACGACAGAATTTTGGAATCCCGGCCGCAGCGATACGCTCGCGGAATGTATCCAAATAATTGAACAGATAACAGGATGATGGGAAAACGATCGAGATAACAGGTTGTTCGCGTATTTGAAAAATTCGAAAGGGGCGGCAGCTACGTGGAAGGTCGGAAGACGGGAGGCGTGGCCTCGAATAATCAGCTCAGGGTAGTCCAGTGTCCTTGCGCATATCCAGTAGCTATACGTACACATGTACTATCTGCTCACGTGTGTATCGTATATTACGAAGAAGAGAGAAGTTTCGAGCGTTATCAATCACTTTCGTCGCTGGACCGAAAGGTGCATCTGTCTCGGTGGCCGTCGACAGGTAGACCGACCCAATTTCCGTGGACCGAGGATTATACAGCGATGCCCGCGAACAAGGGGAATCTGGCGACACCTCACAAAGAAAAGCCAGGAAACGGTTTCACCACGGGTGCCTCCAAAAAGAAGAAACGCTGCACCGTTAAGCATAAAAGACATTGCAAGCAATATCTGGTGAGTGAGCGAAACGAAACGTTAATTCCTTGCAAATGAACGAACGGCCATGTTGCGGTCGGATCGAGTGCGATACGAGCGTCTTCGACAATGAAACATTTCGTACCTAGAAATCTCGATAGGGACATGATTAGATCATGGAGCGATGGAAATTAGTTAGAACGATCAATTAAGTTTCATTTTATTAGCCGTTCTTTGTTTGGAGAATGTAAAATACGAGAGCGATAATTGGTAGAGACGCGACGGCAGAGTAGGTTATGTGGCGCAGATGTCTCGAGTTGAAACACGTAGGGTTTGTTCACCTTTACTGATGCATGATCGAGGTGTTATGGGTTGCAACGATCGATCGGTGCCCAAGCATGTTTCAGTGCCGGTCACGATGCAATTCTCATTTGACGTTCCTCCAGTGATTTAATGCACCACGTCCAAACGATCAAGCAATTTGCATATTTCTCCAGCATTCCTTAAACTTAATGCGCGATATTCTGGTTCGTTCCCCTCTCTCTTGCGCGTGATAAATTATTCATCCGGCGGTAGTGTTTGGCAAACGTTTATCTTGCACCGATTCGTTCTTCTCTTCGATCCTGCACTAACTGATACCGTCGTTTTATCAGTAGCTTGTATCTTTAATTGCTGCTATAAAAATTTCTTTCACTATCAGCCGAATGTTTGTATTAATTTTTATCAATTTCATCGTACCTGTAAACATGTATTTCTCTTACGCGCTACGTATCCTTTTTATAAAAAGCAATCGAATCGCACGACGGTACTTTTTATCATTTTTCGTAATGCTGGGGAATCGGTACGTGATGAAATTTCTTGAAACGGAGAAAGACGATTGTTATTTTTACCCGCGTTCAATCTGCAATCACGAGGGACTTCAAACGATGTATTGCACCGCGAGCAAATGGACGAACACCGAGAGGATGAACTTTAAAAAAAAAATAAAAATAAAATCCTACTGTATAATGTGACAATATATAAAAACAACGTTTCTTAAACTACATCAGTTGAATGTTTTATTTTTTAACGGGCCCTGCATTTGAACACCCACCCTATCCCTTAAACACTTTCAGTAGATATGTACCTTCCTAGCACCTGTGCAATTGTTCCTTTACACGTTATACAAATTAGATACGATTCAAGTTTGCGTGCTTCCATTGCTAACTATACCTTGACGCATACATGAATACCGAGAGAGAGAGAGAGAGTGCATATACATGTTCCACCGCAATATACACGACCGAGGCACGAAATCCTCGAATTATTTCATTAGGCAAATTGAAAAGAAGCCGACAGATCGGATTTTCAAGGAAAATCGACGATTGCTTGGGAACCATGTGTGTGTGTGTGTGTGTGCATAATATAGTCTTGCGGTAGGCTTGCCGTGTATTAGCAACTTAGGAAGCACGTATTGATTTCTAACAATGCCAAGAAAAAGAGGTTGGTGCTGATTCGGCGAGAACAAAAGACGACACCAATTCCACTTCTGCAGTCCACTTGAACCACTTGCTATTATGTCTTGCAGGTGCAGAAGTTTGCAAAGCCGTATTGGCTTACCTGTGTGAAAAGAATCTGGGGAGACCTTTTTATTCTTATAATTTCATCGAACAATTTTAAACCACCGTGCGTCGTCCATGTCCTTCGTTAATTAATTGAAGAAAATAAATTACTACAATCGTGTGCGTAGTCGACACTCACGATTTCGATTGTTAATGGTCGAAAAGGAAGAAGAAGAACAAACCGATGGAGTACCGAAAATAAATTCGCGGCATATGGCGTTCCGTAATTCTTTTTTTTTCCATTTGACAGAGACGCGCACTGGACGCGACGTAATTCATGCAATTCGAGCAGGTGCCGTACGCGCGGCCAAACGTGGCTACAACGAACGGAAACGGAAGTTCAGCGTAACTTATCATCGACGAACGTAGAGTACATATAATACATGCGTGCGCGCGGACGCGTCCAACGCCAATGCTTTATTCAACTTCGCGTGTCGGCATAACGTTTCTGTCAGTCACAATTTCACTCCCCCATTCACACCCGAAATAAAAGCGTTTACTGTATCACGGATCGATAAGAACAATTTTTCTCACGTTTCCAAGTGTGCCACAGGGGGTACAATTAATTAGCGTGTACCCGTTGATTTAATTCACACTGCACGCTAATATCGGAGCAGGAGTTGCAATTACTCGAGCGGCGTTAAAATATACTCAGCGATCGCAGAACAATGTTGTTCCCCCTCGAAACTTCGGAAAACAATTCGAAGCCGGTGAACTACTGCTGCAGAACGATTTTCACCTCGTCCTGCATCACGGTCGTCCCTTTGTCCATCCTCGAGGTCCGAGGACGGTGCCGGTTTGCCGGCCGCGATAAGTTGCCAGGAAGTTTCGGTCATTGTTCGGCCGATTATACTAATTCCCGAACCGATCGACGATAAGCCCGTAAAATAAGCATAAACCGGCGAGACACTTGGCTGAAGATTTTAATTAACCCACTTGCGCCTCCATAGACGCCGCGTCGCTTCTAGGCTCGGCTCATTTTTAACGAGCCGCGTGGGTGGTGCTGGAATTCCCGCGGAAAGGGAATTAAATCGAGCCACCGACGTCTCCTCTTTGTTAGATATCATAATGTCCTATAATTTCATTATTTTCCCTCGGCCGCTGTTCGGCTTGAAATTTCCACGGATGAAAAATCGTGCCGCTTCCTGTACCGCGCTGCGTCTCGTTCGTCAATTAACCGGGAAAATTAGGACGGTTGCCGGCTTAGGATGTAACCAACAATGTGAAGCTGCGCCTCGCGCGAGTACGCTCGGTGCACAACTCGTTTTTTTTTCTCCCTTTTTCGTCCTTCTCCGTTTTTTATTTTTTTTCTTTCTCGTGGAACAATTTTTCTGCTCGGCTGTATATTTCTGCCGCGTCGTCGAGAATGCTGGATCTACTCTCCGTTTCGGCACAATTACACTAATTAACCGCAATCAGTTGACTGTTCCCGCGAAGATCAAGCGGACATGGAAATCGGAACTTTTTTCTTTTCCGTTCGCGGGGTTACGTCATTGGTGAACTGCGGATTTAGTAGACGAGACGAGAACGCGAGCAAAGCGATTAGAGAAATATTCTTCTTTCCTTTGAAAGAAATTTGTAATTGTAAAACGTAGAAGTAGTGAAATATAGTAACTGGATTTTTGCGTAGAGAGAGGATGTGGTCTGTTAGAAATTTATTTTCAGCCCCGAAGAAAATGATGTTGCCCAAGCTGAAGGGGTTGAACTGCATCCGAATATTCCTTCGTAGTGTTCGTACCCCCGTGTCTGTGTTCCGTAAGCGTAGACCCACGTCTTAGAAGCATGTCGAGAGCCCACAAATTCGTGCCTGCATACGCGATAAACCAACCCCTGTATCCCTAGACGCAAATAGTTCGCTGGCGGTCCATATATATATTTATTTATTTATTTAAAATACAACGCTTTATCCTTTAGCATACACGTCACACGGTACGACCACGTCGAACCATAAATATTTATCCCACAGGTAAGTATAAATTTCGCGTGTCCAGCGTGTGCACGTACGCCTACGTTTCTTTCCCGCGAAATCGCTGGCTACAGATGACGTACGGAGAAATTTCGCGATAATTGCTTATCATTAGTTCCCCTGTACTCGGGCGCACGTTCGTGAATTTCGAATCGAGGAATTTGAATACGAATCAGAGGCACGTGATTTATGGAAGGAACAGATATCGACGTTCTCTGGAATCGTATACTGGATTTAGCCAATGAATCGATTGATTAGCGAACGCTTCTGAAATTATTGTTCCATTCACGATACTGACAGTATTACCGGCGAACGGAAGACAAGCATTTTTTTATTCGACCCGAGCACACCGTCGCTTTCCGATCCTGATTCTATATTACCTATCAAATTTCTGCTCGAACCATCGCATTTTAAAGGATGGTTCGCGTTCCCATTACCCTGGCAAGTCTGCCACCGTGCCACGGCTCGTATTAATTACAGAACGAGCTAGATGTCTGAACGGAGACTGAAGGGTAGAGCCGACAGAAACGCGTTAAACGGTAGACTTCATCAGGCAATAATCGGGTCGTAACTGTACCCACTGCATTGTTGCATTCGCCTATCAGCTTGGTTCTACCAAATCATCGGGGACTTCGGCATACCGTACCCTTTCACGGTGTGTGCACTTGCAAATGGGAGGCGGATCGAGGGGGCGAGCAATTGAAGTAACAATTCAATCGGGAAGTCACTTAAACGAACACTAGGAATCGCTAGGTCTGAACGCGATCTAAGACACGTTAACCATCTATCTGTCTATTCGAGGATCGATCTATCGTTCAGGTCTCGCGCCAGAAAGAAGGACACGGCTCCTACGAGATGTAGATTGAGCATTACCATTTTCATTCGATATCTATTGCCAGGTCGTTTCTTACGGCAGGACACCGGCGCTATTATTTGGCCACGGCGAACGGAAGATAGAGAAATTCTATATTATTTAGGTCACGGATATGTTATTTAACGCAAGACGAGGAATATCTACGTGCCGGCGGATATCGTTGGAAAAGCGACTTCGGGTCGATGGAAACGTGCTGGTAGGGAATGGTTGGCAGGCGTGTCCCTCCAGCCAACGAAAATAAGTGTTTCAGGGCTAAACAGGATCTATTACGTAGCGTTACGTAACGTCCATCCCGCCGACAGATATCTCGAGTCGTATCCTTTCCACGTGCCATGTCAATGGAAACCCAGCGCAACTCTGGAGTTTGTTTGCAGTTCGAAACATATGTCGAAGTTTGCAAACTGGCTGCGGTTGATGGCCCGGTATTCGAAGCTTTAAAACATCTTCCGCCTTTAAGTAGTATTATCCACTCGGGGCTGCATTGTCCTTTTATTAAAACGACTTTGCGGGCGTCTATATTTACTTCGTCGCTCATATGACGGATGCACGAATCAATCCTGCTATGCACGGCTTAGTCCCTCGCAGACTCTCAAGTGTTGCTCTTCCAGTTGAATCCCAGAATGTTCGCAAGTCCCGGACTATTCGGGACCGTCCAATGCTGTCGACCGGCTGTTTCTCGCCGGGGCAATATGCAATATCGGTCGGCTGTCGTCGAACACAGATTCGGCTGTGCACAGGCGAACGCAATATCGAAAATGATCAGCGAATCGCCGCGAATCCCTGAAGCGTGCCAGGCCCGCTTTCAATTCGCGCACCGGCCGAGCCTTTATCCATCGATACGAAAAATCAGCATCCCTTGCGACCCATATCACCGATTGCGTTTCCAAAAACTTCCTACGCGAATTCCACCCGTCCGATTCTCCATTGTTTCCCCGCTGGGAATAACTAGGAAACAAAGGGGACGAGCCGTCGCAGCGGCGCGGAAAGTTTAAAAAGGTATAGAGGAAGGGGGTGGTAAAAGTTCTAGGATGGGGCATTAATAGTGATGAATTTTGCCGGTCGAAGTTCGAAACACCGCAAACGCGCCTATAGCTGCATCCGCAGGAAGGTTAGCAGCGTCGCGACGCTGGCTCGACAAAGTGGCGCCGGCTACGCGAACGGGACGACTAACGAGCGCGAGGGGAAGAGAGACGAGCGATCGAGTGCCGTCTGTCCAACACGCGCGATTGCGGCTTGTGTGCGTGAGAGAGAGAGAGAGTGAGAGGGGTACGAGACGGGGGAAACGTCGAGGAAAAAATGGGAAAATTCGCGAGCAAACCATGGAGTACGGTGGAAATTCTGCAGGGGAAATCCTTTGGTCACTCCTTGGAGAACGAGAAGTGGACGATGTATCGACAAATGCATATATGTAGATAAAATCTGTACAAGCGTGGAAATCCTTTGGTGCAGGATATTGTTGTCACATTAAATCGGCCACCGATATTGATATTACATCTGGGCACGGGGGTAAGGTACGTTGAGCTCACTTGGTTACACGTTGGATCTCTTGTAAATGTCAGACTGGAAAATCTTGCAAGGTGGAGGTAGAAAAAAATGGGGTAGAATAGATAGTATTGAAATGACGAATGATAATTGTGAATGTAGACGAATGAAATGCCGGAGGGTGGCTTTTGTGGCGGGTGAAAACGCATTTCGAAAATGTACGTACCTGTTGGGAGGGACAGGTGGCGACGAGACAAGCTATCGAGGGGTTTCGCCGTCGGGGAACGGAAACCAAAGGGAGACAGAGAGAGAAACCCCGAAGTATATCAAAGGAAAAAGAGAGTACGAGAGAACGGAAAGAGCGCTACTGACAGGGAGTACACACGAGCAACCGAGTACAAAGACAGAGAAAGAGAGAGACAGGAACGCGCACCGGTATGGGGGGTGGTAATCGGACAGAGAGAGCGAGAGCGAGAGGGGAAAAGGAAACGATCGTGCAAAGGAAAAAGAAGAAGGGGGAAGAAAATTCTGAAGGGATGCTCGGCAAGGATGAAAGAGACATGCTGGCCTGAAGGGAGTGTACGTTCGCAATACACAGACGAAGGTGGTCGAGGGGTGGAAAAACAAAAAGGTAAGGGAAAAGAACAAGCAAAGAAGAACGAACGTGCTAGGGGCTGAGGAGGGGGCAGGAAGGCTGAAAAGAAGAAACGCAAAAATCGTAAAAAGAAGTCGCGGAGTCGAAGTCCGATCTGGAGGGACGACGAAGACGACACGGGGGTAAGGTGAGACGGGGAAATCCAAGGGGAAAGGCGATGCGAAGTAAGGGGGCAAAGGAAAGAGAAGTCGTGGTACAAGTACAGAGATACAGGGGGCTGAAGGAAAGAAAGAGAGAGAGAGGAAAACAGGGAGTAACGTTGCGGACTATCGACCCGATCTGGTCGGGCGCCTGCGCTCTGGCAACCCCTTCTACCGCCAGGCCGTCTTGCCGGCGACGCGGCGCTCTACGCAACGTCGACGGTGCGATCGGTGTGACGGTGGGACCAGTGCCTCTCACGATTCCGTTCTCGCTCTGCCCTCCGTCTCGTCATTCCGTTCGTATACGTGTTCGAGTGATTTTTCGCATCGTCGATACATAGTACATATATTATAAATATATACACACACGCATATCATTTTATATATACATATACATATATGTGTATATATATGTACGTATATATATAGATATATATGCCTTCCTCTCTGACTCTCTATTTCTCTACCTCTCTGATTCTCTCTTTGCCACCTCTACTTCTCTCTCCGTTGCCTCGGCTTTACGGCCGATCGCAAGAACCATTGAAATTACCCGGAGTACACCGCAGACATACAGAGAGAAAGAGGGATAGAAAGAGCGAGGGGGAGAGAGAGCGAGAGAGAGTGCGAGTACGGACACCGGTGCGTGTGCCCGAACGTTTCCCCGTGTGCCTTCCATTCTTTGATCCGTGTATCGTCGCGTGTCGCATCGAATCCACGGCCCTTCTACCAAGGCCACCGTTCTCGTTCCGGGGCACACACGCGCACCGGACACGCAACCACGCACGCACGTACGCACGCGAAAGATTGCTTCCGGATGCGGTGAATTTCAGCCGGTGCAACCACGTCGGGACAGCTCGCTGGGTGCGCGATCCACGAGTTTAACGAGCCGCTCGAGAACACTATCGCTCAGCAGAAAGAGAGAAAGGAAGGAGAAACGCGCGTGAGTGGTGAAAGTTTTGGAAGAAGAGGACAGCTCGAACATTGGCCGACGAAAAGGAAGCGGAAAATCTTAACGACGGAGACGATGGAGTGGTAGGCCTCGAACACCGGGCCCACCCCTTCTTCCTTCCTTCCGGTTGTCGTCCTCTCCTCCTCCTATTGCGTTTCTCTTCAATCAGCTCCATTCCCATTTCTCTCGTCTAATCGCTTTACGATTAAGCTGACGAAACTCTGACAGAGTTATCGTGCCCCGCGATGGCGTTCGTTTCTCCTTCACCGAAGAAAACATGAACGTCCACTCCCATTTTAATTCAATTACCTACGACCGTTCGTTTGAAACGACACTGTGCCAAAGGACAACCCCAAGACCCAACGTCACCAACCAGCAAACCTTACGCCCAGCTCTTAATCCAATAATCATAAAGCAACCCTTTGCGCTAGTCCCAGGAAGACTACAACTTCCAGCGAGAAAAACTAGCCCCCGTACCCGCAACACCATCGATTGAGCAAGTAATGCAAACTAGTAGAATTCAGTCCGGCTGCGACTGCGGGCAGACGCACTAGTGCAAAGGGTTAAAGTCCCGCTAAGGCTGCACCCTCTGACGAGGTGGTGCACGCGTCCTCCAACCCTCTCGTCGTCGTCTTTTCTATCTATTCGATACACGACACTCACTGCCTGTTTCTCTCTCTGTTCTCTTTTCCATTCTCTCGTTACGACATCGCCACGCTGCTGACGCGCATACCGGCGCTGCGTCCGTCGCACGCACTGGAAATTCGCGCGCGCGCGCCCTCTCGTCCGTCCGTCCTTCTTCCTCTTGGACGTACACGTACGTACCCGCGAACAACACGTTCATACATGCACGCGACGTACACGAAGAGGTAGCACAAGCCGGACGACCGACCACCGCTCGCGAATACTGTCCCGAAGGGAGAAGAAGGAGCAGAAAGGAGCAGAAAGGAGCGAAGCCACGGGTGAAAGAAGAGGAAGAGGAGAAGGTGGTGGTCGAGGAGGAGGTAGGAGGAGGTGATAGAGTGGCGGTGGTGGTGGAGACGAAGAAGGAAGTGAAGCAAGTGTAGCCGCATCGTTGACGCCGAGGAACCACGTCCTCGGGAGGAAATCAACCTGGCCTGACGACCGTGTCCGTCGTCTAAACGGCCCCGTCGCTACCACAGCGACCGTGTGTCACTACTGTTCCACTGCCCCACACACCGCGGCCTCATGATTGGTTCATTCTGGAACCTCTGTCGTGCGTGCCCTTCAATGCCGATTGACAAGGTGAGAGAGAGAAATCCACCGGGTGATAGATCATCGCGTGGCTCGTGAAAACGTTTTCCTTCTCGGTCTCGTACTTTCCTTTTTTTCCGATGGGGTAGATCCGAAGGGGAAGATAGGGGGACAATTTAGTACAACAGAGTCCCTTTGAATGTATTTTCGATCGTATCTATGCGAGTGGCTTCAGTTCGAGCTACGTTCCGTCGATCCCTCGAGAACGTTTTCAGCATCGATGCGGCGATACTTTTTGATCTCCTAGGTCGATAATCCAGCGGGTCTGGCGTGTTGCCTATCCGCAGGGGAAATAGTTGCAGAGTTGTTGCGCGTATGTGGGGGGTTATTAACGAAGGAAGGACTCGATCATGCTGCTTCTGTCGCACCGATAGACAGAACGGGTGTTGCTTAGAGAAGTATATACAACTGTCGTGAATTGGAAAGAGCCGTGGCTTTGTCGGGAGGACCGGAAAGTAAGTGGTTCCTGAGCTCCTTCCTTGTCGATTCTCGCGAGTTTGCCATTCAGACTCTCTTCCAGCCACCTCGCTATACACTTTATCTGACTGATATTATCCGTGTATTGGAATCTCTATGCTCGTCGAAGATATAGCCGAGGGGGATTTGCGGCTTTATCGGATGGGACGAGAAAGTTTGACTATCATTCGGGCTCGACAATCTATTGTCTTCCTAATCGAGACAGTCGGTGGCACGATAGTTTGCCTTCCTCTGACGGCCGAGCCGAGCTTTCAGTGTTGAAAACATCGGGATCGTTTGCGATGCAAAGGTTTATTTGCGTACCGTCGACGATGAAATATTAATGAAGGCGGTACTAGACCTTTCGATTCATCGATTCGTCCTGCTCAGCCACCGCTGGATGATTCAAGGTTAACTGTACGCGTGCCTTTTCCTTGGAAAATCTCAAAGCCAGTCTGCCGAGGCTTTCCACGCGTCAACTTTTCGTTCCACTCGCGTTCATAGAAACCATCACGTTCACCGCACCATCGATCGTTTCCACGAAAATCGAACTCCTTTTATCCGTGCACGGCCGAGACAACACGTGTTTCCGCAACACGAATGCGTTATCGTTCTCGACAGCCCCGGCGTTATCGACTGATCGTCGCCGGTCTTATCGAAGGCTACAGGGCGTTTCAAACGTGCCGCTACCATCGGTGCAGGCTTTCCATTAAAAATATTCAATGGTCACGTCCTACAGCACATGTACATTCTGCAACGCCGTAAACTGCATCAACGAAACTTACGTATCCACCAGACACCCCGTATGCACCCAGTGCGAGGAACTCAAGGACTTCCCAACAATTCCTCCGTGAAAGTTTACGAACTGTGTACACACGCAGCTACACTGCACACGCAACAGAGTCTTCAGCGCTCCGATTTTTCAGTTCGAGAAAACGTCGACCCGCCTGAGCCCGAAAGTTTCTGGCCAAACTCGAGAAGCTCCCTCCTCGAGTCTATCGGCGAACCAGACGAATTTTAAGCAGGCGAAGAAGTCGAATCCGTTCTTCGGGAGATGTCGAGAAGTTTCTCGCAGACTGCTCCTCGTAGAATCGCCGGACGTTTCGCAGTAACAAATGGACGCTCGATAAGTAATACGTATTACGGATTATCGGCCGAAGGAACCAATCATCCGCGTGCACATTGTTAGAGCCGAACAATACGAACTCAAGCATCGATCGACGGAGACGCGTCTGTGCATCAAAATTATTTCGCCAATCTATTTTCCTTGTCGATCGAGCAATTTCTATCATTCGCAGAATCCGCGGTACCGTTCGGGCATTAATGTCGATAATGGTTCGGCAGGAACGCGCCCGGATTCTGTTTCGTTTGCGGCGCAAACCGTTCTGACGTGCACGAAAATGTATGCCGGCGAAAACTCGACCGAAACGGACCGTGGTTTCGCGCCTCGTCGTCCTCCCCGTCAATTTTCGCATCCCTTTTATTGTTCTCCACGGATAATAAAAATGACACGGTATCGGGTCGCGACTCTCGACCTTCACGCCTCCTGAATTAACGCATGACGAGGCGCCAGAAAGGGGCTAGACTGCTCGCACCGTGGTTTACTTCCAGCCACGGATCATAAATCTTCGAGCTGGGGAATCGGCCTGTTCCGTTGGCGTTCCCGTTTGCTCGCTCCTCTCGTTTTCTCGTTTTCTCGCGCCGACCATACAGTTCATCGACAATTCGCGGAACAATCGCCAGCACGACGGAAGTTATATAGTTGGTTAATCGTGGAGCGCACTGGGATCTCGCGAAACGCTTCCGGTTAATTTCGAGAACAGCTGAAATCCAGCACAGCGAAACGAGTGCCACGCTGGGACAACGATAAACCTGATTAGCCGTGCTCTGTGGAAATTGCAAATTGCATTCCGTCGAATCAACGTTAACCCTTTCGCGTTTGTTTCTCAACCGGCATCTCCTCGAGAGTGGAGAGGGACGAGGAAGATTAACGTCTCGCGAGAGCGGGGCAAAATTCTCTAATTGCACATCTCGTCTGATTCTTATCGATCGCGTGAACAGGCAAAAGGCGGCAAATGTTCTTGGAAGGCTGTGTGTATCCGGAAATTCGTCACGATCGCGAGACTGTAGAGCCTGAAAAGGTGTATAGAAACGTTTTCCTATTATTCTCATCCGGTTGTTCCCCGGCGTCCAATCCCTTCGATAGAAAGAACTTCCTTCTATCGTGCTGATAAACATCTCTCTCTCCCTCTCTCTCTCTCTCTCTTACTTTCTGTCACCCTCTGTTTGAAAGTAGAGCATCGACTGTGCTTCCATGCACCGATAGCCGATTACACGGCGAAATTAGTTTAATGTCAGTACGCGACACGCGGGGACAGCGACGAGCAGTGGAATATTTTCGCGGTGGCGTCGTTTGTTTCCTGTTTCTTCCACCCCCGACCCGTCAACTCGCTTTCATGCAACCAAAGAAAATCCATTCGTCCTCCCACGCGGACGGACAGCAAGATGACAGAAAGATGCGGTATATCGATTTTTCGACGAATCCGCACGGTCACCTTGTCGGCTGATAAAACGTTGCCGTTATACCTTCCGCGAAATTCGAATCAGCAAATGGGGTCATATCGGTATGTATAATAGGTAGAACCCCGTTTCTATAAATTTGTCCTTTTTTTCCGCGCGGTTTAATTGAAATCTCTTCCATTATGCGAGATTGCGTTCGCGTATTCGAACGTCGCCGAATCGGCGCGGTGGAAAGATATATCGTCGATTTGTCAAATCGTATCGAGGTGAATTGCCGCGGCTACCGGACGTTTTAAGGTCGATCGAGAGATAAACGGAGTTTTCAGTGCGGCGTGCTATCGACTTCGAGCGGTGTCTCGCCCCGTCACCTTCCGTACAATCGTTCAAGAGAATTCGCATGGTCGAGCGTCACGAAAAGTGGTAGGAGAATACCGGCACTGCGCCACTCTCTTCGTTCGTCGATATGCACTATCACGTGCACCACTCTACGTCGGACGTACGTTGACTTTTACTACTTGGTCTCGCGACCGCGGCTGCAATGCGCAACGCCGGCTAAATTAGACGGGGGTCGTTCGCCAAGCGACCCTTTCGCCAGTCACAGGGAAAGGAGTAAATAAGCTTCGTTTCCTTTCAGGGAACATGGGGAAACATCGGGGAACAATTTCCACCCTTTGCCGAAGCGTTTGGAAACGAGCGTTGAAACAATCATTGTTCCTTTCGCCTTTTCACGTAGACCGTATATTTTCGCCTGGACATAGTTTGTAGCGCGTCAAAGCGTAGTAACAAAGTAGGCGGTAGATCGATGCGGCTGCGATTCGCAAACCTTGGATAAAACGTTTTGACCAGGGAAATATTTCAATCCATAGCAGGTGATAGAAATCGGGCTAAGGCTGTAGGCGTTTCTGCTTTGAAAACCGCATGTAGAATTAGGTCTCGCGTGCGAGCGATTCATTATTTTTGTAGCGCAAAGTCCACCCCGAAGTCCACCTGTGCATTCGCGCCATATTTATTATCATCCGATCCAGGAATAGCTGCCTGTCGAAATGCGACCAACACCCTCGCACCCCCTGCCCCTGTTCCAGAGCTTCACCCACCCGAAATTCATTCGCCGTCGTGAATTTTCCATGCCGCAAGAAAATCGCTTGCAACGAAAGCACCGCGGATGCCTCGGAAGAGCGAAGCACGTCTTGATGTTTCGACTCTGACACGCAGTACTATTTCACCGTCTGCATTCAGCTGGCACGAGGACAACAGGGGTAGTAGGAGAACACCGGCACTGCGCCACCGTTCCTCTCCTTCATCGATATTCCCGGTGTAGCCGGTCTGAGTGCAATAGTACGTTGACTCCTACCACTCGGCCATATGCCCTGCGAGCGGCCGTTTACAACGCGCAATCGTGTTGATAAGCCGCATGTACAGCCGCAGACGGCCAAGTCAACGGGCCGTGCCTCTGTTACGTCACGACCTGCGCCGCAATTTTGCCCGCCTGCCTTTTCCAACTAATTCTTCTTCCTCTGCTTCTTCTGCTTGGCACGCGAAGTGGAACGATCGTTCTGCTTTGCCGGGATACTTCGCCTCCACCTCGGCGAAGTCTGGAAGGCGCCCGTTGGTTTCCTGCCCGCTTGCTTCGCCTTTCTTTTTCTTTATGGAGGGGCGTCCGTGGGTTGCGTAACGTTTTGTTTTCTCTCTTGCACAGACCGGACGGGAAGCACCTAGGGACAGACCGGGACTGTATTCGGTATCGAGCTCCATTTTGAATTTGCTCGCGAAGCAAAGTGATTCGGCGTGCCGGGGAGTCTGGTACATCGGGGTGGAGGGTTGCTCGATTCGTCTCGGTGGTCGAGGGTGCATCGAGTACGATGATCTTCCGTGTTATACCGGATGTTTTAATATCGTGACTCTCGGCGCAGAGAAATCTTGTTGAATTGATGGGGAGCTTGAGGGATTAGGGGAGCCTTCTTTGCTCTTCGACGAGGGATTCGTCGAGCACTGAAACTTGTCTTTATCTATGTCTCTTACCGTTTCAATGTATTTTTCGAGATTCAACAAATGCTATCGTTACTCCGTTTCACGGTGCAATTTTCTCATTTCCCGAAACATTTCGCTCCTCTTCTTCTCGTTGAATTATGCACAATTTCCACAAAGACGTAACTCGATTTCAGGCTTCGTAATTCCGCGGAAATGCTTGCCTTTGCAACCTCCAAGAAGGAATCTGTCCCTTGGCTGGCTATCTGCGGCTCTGTTTGCTAATACCTCTCCTTACGTAAATAATGATCCGCGGAGTTACAACTCGGACACAGCGTATATACCCGGCCATCTCGTGTCTGTCCTTTCATTCACAATCGGGGTCGTGTTCCCGACGGTTTTAATTATTCTTTCTGACACGGTTTCGCGTCATTATTTCCGCCGCGCCAGTAAGACGTTTCCACCATTTTTTCCCTTCGATTGTGTCGGACGCGTCCGTCTTTGTCTACCGGGATTCATCTGAATTTTAAATGACCAATTTTCTCGCGCCACGACTTCTCTCGTTTCCATTTGTTTGGCTCGTACGCCACGCTCTCCGCATATTCCGTATTCACCGTGATTCATGGGAGCATCGTGGGGAAGCAAGCTGAATTATATATCCTATTCACTCGAGCACTTGTCGAACTGTATTTCAATTCGATTGCGCTGCGGTATCCATTTTTGCTTGCTGTTAAAGAACGTGCAGCCAAGTGTACGATGCACGATTCGAAGAAATTTCCTATGAAATAACCGGCGTCGTCGAATTCCCAGGTCGAGTTCAGAGCGGATTCCCCAAAGCAGAGGTATGCGGTGGAACGGGGGCAAGGGCGTTTCGTCTGTTCGGCGTGAAACCGTTTCGAGGGGCTGCTGCATTTACGCATACTGCGTCGAGTGGCTCGTAAATCCTCGAGTTCACTTCGCTGACACCAATGACGACGGCGATGATCATCGCTGTTTACGGCAATACCCAAAGCAATCGCCCAACACGTTCCGTTCTCGCGATATCGCGTTCACGACTTGCGTTCTCTCTGGTTTCAACGTTATCTCTTCCACCTTATTGCCTGCCCGCTATAAACCCCTTCGAGCATGCATCTTAAATAGCACTCAACGTTTCACGCAATCGTATGCAAATTTCCAAGGAAAATTTTGTGATCGTCGAGGAGTTTTATTAAAATCAGCGAACGTTCGAGGACCGGTGATGTTAGCATCCCCTGCCATATCGGGGTATCTCCGCGGGAACCACGATAATTGTCCGTGAAGTGTAACGCGGGGGTAGAAGGAAAGGGGTAGAGGAGATAGGATCGTTCTCGACGATCTCATCTCGACGTCTCATCGGCACGCAGCCGTCCGGAAAAACGGAATCCCCTCCGTTCTCCGACGAGGCGAAGAACCTCCGATAGCTCGAGAATTACCTCGCGGACAGATGCGGCCTGGGGGAGGGAAAAAAGTAGCGAGGATTCGCTGTGGAACGCGTCGGCGAAGCGTAGAAGATTGGGAGAACGCGAAACGTTTCGCGAAACCCGGCTGCGTCTGGAAATTCCGAATAATCTCGACGCGGTGCGTCGCGACGCCTCGTCTGCGAGGATCTCCGTCTGTATAGCTCGCCTACGCTTTAATGACGAAAACGGGCGAGCAATTAAAAGTTTAAATTACAGATCTGAAAGCAATCATCGTCAAAGTACTGGGGGGAAGTTTACGATTGGAATCGGAAAAACTTGCGGTACCGTTTAGCGTCCCTGTGCATTCTGATTGATGTCGTTAGGTTAATTGACGACAATTTGGGGAGAATTTCGATGTTTCCAAATTCGAATGAAAAGAATACGCCGACATCGATGATACCGTGAATAGTAATGCCAGGCGTCCATCTTCTTGCAGGTGAAACACCTCGAAGCTTCCGAATATTCGGGTATATTATCCATTGCGACTGAACACATTATATTCTCCGCCTCCCGGAGTGGCTGACAGATCATTGCCCGGCTTCGATGCGTCGCGACGAATGTTTCATTCACACCTGGTCCCGTTAATGAATCCGCGGACGTCGTCGCGTCGTGCCGTGGAAAGTTTGGGAATTTTATATTCGTCTGGTCCCGCCGGATCGATACTCGTCGTCGAACCGTCCCGACGACCAGCGTACTCGCGAAAGCCAACGTATTCGTCGTTTCGCCAAATTCTGTACTCAACGAGCGTGTAATCGACGAACCATTCGAACGACCGTCGAAATTGTCAAATGGACGAACCGTGCGCCCTTTGCGTGTTTGCACGCGTTTCCCCTGTTCGAACGCGTGAAGCGCAAGTTTCTGCCCGCTGGATCGTTTTCAATTAATGCGACGGCGTTCGTAGCCGATTGATCGTGCCCGTGATATCCTTCGATGCAGTTTTCTCCTGGGCGCAGGGCGACGATCAATTAACCCGCAGCCTCGTTAAGTGGAACCTTTGACGACATTATTCCGCGGGCCTTCGAGTGCATCGAGTTCGCCCGCTGTTATCTAATTTCAATCGAAACAATTACGCCCGTACTCGTTACTTGGAACCACTCCCTTTGTTCGAAAGCGTTCCACACAATTTTTCGGTGCGGCAATTCTGCCGCGGCAATCTCGACGACAGAACGATCGCCTCGGGTCAGCTTTATTGAAAGTTTTCAGACGATAATCGAGTTCGAAGTAGCCTTATCACGGCTCGTCGAAAATATCGATGGGTTCGCGTGGCGTGGGCGCGGCGACATATGAAAAGGTTAACGGTGCCCCGCATCGCCATTAATAAATGAACGTGCAAGGATCGATAGGCGGCCATAGATACGAGGGTTCACAGCACTGGTCGTAGGTGCTGCTTCCTCGCAGTAGATACGGCTCGCTGTATTTTTAAGCGAGCCAATCCATTTTTGATCCGGCCACTCTAAAGTTCGCCGCCTGAAGCGCACAGCCGGAAGAAATTCCATCGAAATCGGAAGCGAAGACGCGGCTGGAAACAGAATTCGCAACGAAACTCGAAACGCGTACGGAATATCGGCGTCTAAAGTTAGCATAGTTTTTTTTGACTGAAAAGAAAACACAAACGAATAGGAACAAAATGCCCCGAGCGGATGAAATTTCACGGGATGGAAAAATAGACAGTGTCGCGGCCCAAATTAAAATAATTATTTCCCAGCGCGAAAGACATATGAGCCTAAAGCTTTTGCAAATGGATTATGGAAGCCCCATGCATCGACCTGTCTGTCTATCTATCGAAACCTTGCAGCATGTTTTAATTGGTACAATGAACGCCGGAGAGGCGACGTTGAAACTACCTTGGCGATACCAGATTCTTTCATCGATCAACGCGCTAATAGCTACTTTAGAAATTTCGAAAGCAACGCGCGTAACATTATTGCAACCTCTTTGCACGTTAGTTCGTACATGGTCTATAGGTGTTCCCGAGAGATCAGGATACGTTTAATCGGCCTCGTGTCGTTTGAACACTCGTGTAAAACAGGATCAACTATTTTACGGTAATAGTTATTTAGTTGCGCTCGGTGCCAAATGATTCTGCGGTGTTTCACGAGTAAAATCATATAAGTAGCTATTGGATTATAAACATTGAAATATACTTAGATAATGATGAAAGCGAAGAGGACACAGAAATTGCCCTCATTTTGTCTGGCAGGAAAAAATCGGAGAAAAGCTGAAATTTGTCGAGCAGTGTTACTTTTTCTTTTCATTCTCCTCGTCGTTAGAAAAGTACGGACCGCTACGAAATAGTGCACAGAAATGGAAGGAAGCATTGAGCAAACGGCGATACGCAACGTAAAGCACGTTGTTCCCGTTGTGTGTTCCCGGACACACCGAACCGGCAGTATCTGGGTTAAGTAACTAAATCAATCAACTCTGAGAAAACAGGACAACGCAATTAGCGGCGTCGCTGCGAATCTGTCAGGTTTATAAAATCCCGTGGAAAGAAGCGGTTTCGCCGCCTAACCCGTTAATGGAATAAAACGCGAGGCTCGTCCCTCGTCTCAAAGGGCGTCATTTTTTTGTCCCCACCCCGTGGACACCTGGCGAGAGCGACTAATAGGTAATTCGCGCCTCCGGGACGCCAAGTCATTTGGCCCGATATTTCTTTCCCCTTTCTATTGACACCTTTGGCGAAGCCACATTAACGTTTCTCCCTTTTATACCGGCCACGCGCACTCGCCAAGGGAAATCGATCGACGTTCGTTGAAACTTTTTCGCGGCGATAGAAAAAAAAAGAAGGGAAAAAAATGAAGCGAGATGGGATAAAATTTGTTGGAGAGGGAGTGAAACGTGAATCGTTCCCGGTCGTTCTCGGCGGATCGAACCGCCTCGTTATTGTACTCGATTGCACGCGGAACCGGCTGACAATGCCGGCCAGTTCTCTGTTTTATGCGAAACGCTCGAAGCGAGAGTTCTTGTCACCTGCAGATACGATTGATCCCGTGTTCTGCTTGCCGGGGAAAATACACCGGGTATCTAGCTCGACGAGTGCCTACGACTGGACTTGCGCCCGAGTTACCGTGGACAATGAATTTGACGAGTTTCGTTGCCGTTTAGTGCCACGAAATGTACACGGGCATCTAACAACTTCACTCGGATGAGATGTATTGAAATTTCTGCACTTTCCTTTCGAGCGTCCCTGCCATTGGTATTTTAACAGATTAAAGGGGGACCTGGGATTAATGAGTTCTGTCGAAGTAGTAAGGCTTGAAGGGGGGAACGAAATTTAAGTTCGTATTTTACCACAATGACGCGATACGCTGTAAAGGGAAAAGTGTCCGCAAATTCTGATATTAATACTTGTAAATTTCATCCACCACGATCGTTTGATACTAACTTCTACTGTTGTATTGTGTATTGCAGCAGCTCCATTCAGAGTATAGGAGCACCTACACATGGCACGAATACACTGGGCCGTACCAAGAACATACGGTCGTACGTCGGGCCCCGCAACCACCCCCGACGTCGAGTAAGTTCACTCAATTTATTGTTTATTTTTTTTCTCCATTTATATATATATACATATATATCCATTCTTTCCACGATCTAGCGAAATCAGTCTTTCGATCTGTACGATCTAGACTTTTTAGATGTATCGTCGCATAGTTGATTGGCTATGCTGTCTGAGTAAATTTAATCGTCTCGCTGAAAGAAACGAACTTTTCTTTCTCGCGCGAAGTACTGAACGAATTACAGCGACACCGGATCGGAAAAATCGGCTAAATTTCCTCAGGCATCCATACCGTGCTATTTTAAAGGTTAATTGTCTCCATAAAATCGTTAGAATCATATCAGCAGCCGCGAGCGTGAATAAAAAGAAGAAAATAGAGGCGCGTACCGCATTCCCATTGCAATTACGTTTCACCGAGTCGCCAGACTGAATAACGTTGTTAGTGCCACGATTCACGCGCCACGGCCTCGACATTTCAGCGCAGAAATCTCGCCGTGGCGCGGTGTTTCCGTTTCGTGTTTTCTGCGCTACGCGAAGCCGTAAATGGCAAACAAAAAAATAAAATTAATTACGCACGCGTTAATCGACGTTTCGCGCGTCGAAACGTGTAATCTGTCGGTATACAAACAAATGTCGGAACGAAACGCACGTTTCTTTCTTCTTTTTCTCTTTTTAGAAGATAGAATAAGAGATTCACGCTCGTATCGCCCGAATGATTCATGATTAACCATCCAACATTCTTTTCTCATGATCTTTCTTCTCCCCCATGTTAGTGTCTGTAAAAGGTGTTTTAGTGAATTTACTTTTCCGTTACTTTCATCGTGCTACTATATTCATATGAAATCTGGTCTCGTTATATCGCACACGCTCTGTCGTCACATTTCACCCTCCGTTCTCACATCACAGCCATGTCTCTCACCCCCGTGACTCGTACATAGTCGTACCATAAGTATGTACAACATTTTGTTCCACTACGTATGTATTACACTTCAAAGTATATCACTGATTTCTATATTAATATATATATATATATACATATATTTTTGTTTGTTCGTTTGTTCGTATCGATGTGTTGCGGATTATATTACTATTTTCATCTTCACTGTTCCCGTCTTTCTTAATTGTCGATGCCTGTGTAAACTTGTAACCAAAAGATAACGCTTAATCGAACATTAAACAACGATGTTACTTAATTCCTCTTTGAAAAGAACATCCCATAGAACCCGCCCCACCCCCCGAAAATTGCGAATCAGAGATCCAAAAAGCGTCACGAGACACGTACGAATCGATCACGCAAATTTATCAACCCCATCACGGCTCGCGAGCTGCCGTGAAAATAATTAGCCGTTGGGCGTCGTTATCGGGTATCGATAGCGGCCAGAAATTTGCGAACAGTTCACGTTCGATTTGGCAACGAGTTTTGTCCGGACTTGCCTGCGAACCGTCCAATCTATATTCGTGCCAGTTTTTTTTTCCTTAAAAAAAAGAAAGTCAGCAACAAAAAACAGGAGGGGAAAAAAGAACGGCATACAAATCGAAACGGGTCACTAGACTACAGAATCGAAAGAGATTGTGCATATAAAAAGAAGAAGAACGAGCGTTAAGTAAAGGGAGAGAACGAGCAAAACGAGAGGGGGAACGAAAACAAAAGAAAAGTTTGAGCGAAAAGAACGTAAAAAAAACAGTAAAAAAGAAAAAGAAAAAAAGAGAATACGGTGCCAGCTGCGAATTTTGATTGCAGCGAAGCAACCGACCGCGAAGCTACAATCGGCCAAGTCAACCGAGGATGAGAACAACGAAGGTAAGACGAACGATCGGTGCTATGCAAACATCTAGATTATTACGGTTTATTTCGCTCGTTTTAGCCCCTTCTGTTTAACACCCTGCGCCCTTTGATAGAACATCCCGCCCCTGGCCTTGCTCCGTCTCTGTCTAACCGCAAGACCCCATCCATTTTCTTACCTCTGCGAGAACACTCTCCGAAGTAATTAACCCTTCTCGTAACTTTCGCTTTCGTAAACGTCACCAGCTGACTTCCATCCGCTCTGACGCAACCCCGTCGATGCCCGTCGCCGACGTTTCGTACGCGACGTGTCACGGTTAATAAAGCATGCCTGCTTGCGGTTATCATCCCTTCGACCTGGTTCGCACTGATACTATACGATCTTCGCCTCTTTTGCTTCCTCGGCGGAGTGATTGGAAAAAAAGAACAAGGGAAAGGTAATTATACTCTCAGATTGCACCGTGAACAAAAACTGCCCCTTATACCGGAGAACGGTTTCGTACGACGTTGTAATCACGGTAATACCTCGAAGGCAAAGTTGTGTTTAATATGGAAAGTTTATGCAGCTCCCCAACTAACCTTCGGGCTCGGGGAAATAGCACACGATTGAAATGCAAGTGCGAGCCAGGTCTAAACGTTTCAATCCGAGCCAAATTACACCCTCGCGCAGCTTGTCCTCAGTTTTGCGACAAATCTCTGTAAGTGCGAACTTTCTCTCATCTTTCACGCCGACGTGTGAATGCATCCCATTGTGCAGGCTATGTTTAGGTTGCATCGACTGTCCTTAGGCATACTGTCTTTCTTTTCTGCCTTTTATTTTTTTTTTTTTTTTGTTAAAATGTTACCTTGTACATGGGACTTTTGTGGCCGTCTGCCCGACGGTGTAATCGATCGAGATACTTCTCGAGGAGGCGCACAATGGCACTGCCATTCGTAACAATTGCGAAAGGGCAGGAAAGGAAAAAGGGAAAAGACAATGACGAATGTATTTCATCGAGGAGCGTGCCTCTCGGTGTTACGTTAAAGCACACGAAGATGCGCCCTTTGTTTCATTTGCTTTCGTCGCATTCTTCTTTAAGTGACGACATCGCTTGGAAGAACGTTTAACGAAGTTTCAATTATACTGTTTGTCCTTTACTTCTGACGTTTTTTCGACGCACACGTACAGATAGACTTGCCAGGCTGACAGTGCCCGTTACTTTGGCCCGCTTGTAAATTACTATACCGGCAGCCTCTATCTCTGGCCCGAGTAGATATAGCCTAGATACAGCACGATGCGCCTCTGCATTTACTTGCACGAAAGTTTGCACAGCGTTTCGCCTCTACGCGCGTCGCTGTATATGCAGCATTGAACTTTACACAACTTGTTACAACTTGTTCCAGAACTCTTGAACTATCAGCTCCGCGATCCGCGCTAAAAATAACGAGGCCCCCGGTTCGACACAAAGTCTCGTGTAAGAAGTAGAGAAAAGAGAAAAGAAAGAAAGGAAGAACGATGTTGTAGCTTGCGATTTTTCTAGCAGCCGATTATCGTTCGGCGTGCACCGTGTGCAAATCGATTTCCTTCACCCGCGCAGATACGCGTTCCCTCTCCTCTTAAGACAGGACTATAACGAACATAAGTTTCCAACCTCCGCCACTTATCTCGCTCGAAGTAGAATATGAATACGGAGAGGGTAAAAGAAAAGATTTCCGCTCTGTAATTACTTTTTCCTTTCGAAGAATGCGAGGAGGGAGAGCTGCAACTTACAAGGGAGCATCCCGAACTGTTCGTCGGTTCACGTATCCAGCAGGTGAAAATAAGGGACACGTATTTCTTTCCGCGTAAATATTATTTTGGAAAAATTCGTGAAGAAAAATAATGGATTTTTTAACTAATTTGTTTAAGCAATTTTATAAACGCAATAAAGCGATGCAAGTTTCGCTGAAACTTTTTTTTAATATCTCTCAGCGTTCTTGGGATATTTCACGAAAAAAAACAAGGGTCGATTTCTCTCCCTAAACTCGCGATTGGGAAGCAATAAAAAATACGTGTCCCTTATTTTCACCTGCTTAATGTATCCACCGTGTTACATCGAAATCGGCGACGGACAGTTCGGCACGTTTCCTCGTCAGTTGTATCTGTTCTTCTTTTTTGTATCAATTTTTTTATTGCGCTCCGCGTTCACCACGCCTCCGCAATCGTAACCTCATCCGATCTCTAGTGCAGTAGAAGCGCAATTTCAGTTGAGCATATTCGCCGTCAAGAAGCTTCCTTTATCAGAGAGAGAAAAAAAGAAGCGAAAGAATCGTCTCTAGCGAACGATCTCGCGTACGTTCCCTTAGATTTATCTGCTCGCCGCCATTTGTTCTCGCCTGCACGACTACAGATAACATTCTTTCACGCCGCTTGGCTGTTCTTCTTTGTATATATGTACGTGTGTAGGTGGTGCGCGACTCCCTTTGGACTTCAGGCCGATTGTAGCGATTAATCGTTGCAATTAGACCGCAGCAAATTAATTTTCGATCCAGGTCTTCTGTCTCTGTACTATTGGGCCGCACCGTCACCGTTATACCGTACACGTGTGAGTACGTACATTGGCACGATCGAGACGCGGCGCCTCCACGACCGTGCTCGAAAGAGTCTCGATCGTGAAATTGCGACGATTAATCGTCCCTGCGATCAGGCGAGACAATCACTCGAGACAATTAATCCCGTGTCGCATACACGAGGAGGACCGGAGGGGGGTGGGTGGGCAGGTGACAGGCTAATCGTGTCACCGGCTAATGAGCAACGAATTTAATTATCGCTCGGGGAACACGAGTCGCCGCGAATATTAGATGAAATTGTGGCAGATTACGGCCACGCGAAACCACCGACTTGCCTGTCCGATTAATCAGCGTGTGTAACGCAAAGCACATCGCGGTCTGCTCATTTTTTCGCGCGGGTTTCGGCTCTGCATTCCGTTCGATTCGTTCTTCAATCGCGGTCGTCGACATTATTCAAGCAATTTCTCGGGGTTTCGAAGTGGTCCTCCAAGGGCGACGTAATTTTATCGTTAAATATCGAGCAGTCTTTGTTCCTTTTTATTTTTTCCTTTTTAGCGGAGAGATACGGGTCGGAAGATTAATGGCGACCCATATTCCTGACTGCTGTTACCGATTTACTCTACTTTGTTTGGTCGGAAAATTGTTCCCGTCTGACCCGTTTTTCACTGTCAGACGCGACTACTGAACGCACGCCTATTGCGTACCGCCCGCAGAAGCGGCTCTGTTCTCCACTTTTCCGTTCGAAATTATACACGTGCCTCAGAATTCGATGGCTACCGGGCACCGGTAATAATCGCGGAGAACACCCACGAAAAACAGTTTTCGGACCCACGTTAGATAGTCGCGCAGTGCTATCGCAGCGGCAACCGGACGAGCCTTTTGCACCATTGTTCTTGGTGGTTACCTGCTCGATCCGATCGCGATGACGAATCGGTCTATAGGTAGCCGTTATCTCTGTTTGAGCGCATCAGGCCACACGTAATCACACGATTCTACGTGTTTACCCGGTCCACGATACGGTGGACCAATCCTCCCGAGCGCACGATCCAAATTGTAATTCGCGACGCTAAATCGCTACGCCGATTAACGTCCACGTTGATTACTCGTCCACGCGATACTTTCGATCGCCTCGATTTCAATTATCCGGCTGACGTGATGCAACTCGACGGGTGCGAACTTGGATTGGATTTCGCGGACGAAAATACGCGAGAGGAATTCTAGTTAGAGAGAAGAGCCGCGAAGAAAATATCAGCCGAGCGTGTATTAATATTGAGGGAGTACTTTCCCGAGACGGTGCGCGGTCGGTCTGACGTGACTAATTTGTTTGCGGCCCACGCCGGGACTCGTCGAGGCGTGATGCGAAAAAAAATAGAAAGAGAAAAAACGAAACCACACGCCTCTATCCGCTGTTTCTTGCCTCCTTCTCTGCCCGACCGCGAACTTTTACTTTCGCAGACCTTTAGACTCCTCGCGGTTGCGTCCGTGCTCAACTGGTTACACGAGTTACCCCGTTGGCGGGAATGAGAACGCGAAACTGACGAGAAGATAATTGATTCATAGCCGACGCGACGAGGGACGCTTCGTGGGCAATAGGAGGAGGAAAAGCGTGAGCGAAAGGCCGCGAGAAAGGTGGGAGGGAGAGGCAGAGAGGTGTACGGGCTTATCAGTTTCGCGCCGGCTATTGATACGCGCCGGAAATCCTCCTGACAGTTTTCTGGACTGGAAGCGACACATGGATGACCGAGAAAGCAGGCTGATAATGCAATTAACACGACCGCGTGTCGCCCTTCGATGGAATTCAAAGTAAATGAAAATGGCGTGGAAATGGATGGCGATGGAAAATCTTTGCCCGCGACACTTACCTCGGCCACCTCGTTCGTTCTATTTTAACGCTAGAACTATCAAGCAAGTCGAGCCGACTTGTCTCAGATATTTTGCTTGAGAATTATTAGTACGTAGGTATCGTTGTAGAAATTTGTGATGACTTTTGATAAGACAGAATGACAATTGCATATCTAGCGTTCGGTAGTTGTAGCGTTAATAAACCGGAAGGTTCGAATGGCGAACCTTTAATTATACCCAACGATTGTCTATTTTTCTCTTCTATTGGTCATCTCTCATGGTCTTTCGTTGCGTCACGAGTTCCGTTTCGGGCTCAACGAGTTAATCGTGACGCGGCAAAGTTTAGTCTACTGCTATCCGTGCATCCGATTAGACCAGGAACAAAGCACAATTATAATAATTTCGTTCCACCGCCCTCCTGCCGCACGATCTGATAATTCGCCGGCGTAAAACGAGGCGTTCCTTTGCGAACAGTTGAACGAAGAGCCGCGAACTTCATTCAGCCTCCGCAACTGGGGCACAGAGAGTCTGAATCCATCCGATGCGATTTCCTTTGATCGTGACGCCCCACGAGAATCGTCGTTACCCTTTGCGACTTCTTCAAACGGACCATCCACGAAGGCGGCACAATTTTCCTAGCCACCAGTAAACTGAACTTTACGAACCATTTTGGTGAACACAATCGAACCGTGCTCGTTTCCCCCAAGTGGCTCACTTTCGTCGACGCTTAGCCGTTCCAAGATAAATCCACAACACCGCATCGAAATTTCCACGACACTTCACGTTGCAAACCGCCTTAATACTCCACGCAGCGTGGCCCACGTGCACGCACACAAAACACACGCGCGCACACCAGCTGCATCGAGGCATTCGCAAACGAGAGAAGAGACGGACGCGAGTGGCATAAACGCTCCACGTTGCATCGATCTTTCGCGTGCACATTGTTGCCTCCCTCTGAGCTATCGTCCAGCGAGAATGGTCGTTCTAAAAGCGGAATCGTCGCGGTGAAACGGTCGCTCGACCAACGGAAATGACGGCGTGCAACGGATGCGCGTAAAGAATCGGCCTGTCCCTCGAACGTCGCCCCGTCGTTCTCTTGCGAGCAGCATCGAAACTTTGAACCGATCTACACTCGGCGACGATCGAACGTGTTTCTACGTGAACTTTTCCATCGGCCAACTTGACCTCGTGTCTCGTTCAACTTTAAACCCGCCCGCGCTCGACGATGCACGCCTCTTTGGAATCCGATTTCCATCGGCCTTAATTCGTCCCGCCAGGCGTGCAAGAGTTGAAGGGAAAACGGCGTTGGCTCGATTCCATCGATGGACGATCGCTGACAAAAGGGGCTATTAAATAACGCTGCTTTAAATACGTCGAGATTGTCACGGAAACGAGACGCGTAGGATCGTCGAGCGAAGAGGCGAACCAGGGTTTCCTTCGCGTGGATACGAGACCTGCCAAAACCCCCTCAGTTGTTTCCATCTTCTCTCATTATTTTCGTCGCCCGTAGAAGAGAACGTTTGCGAAAATATGAGCCACTCGAGACGCTTTCTCCGCTTTCGCCGCTTATAACGTCTTTCAGCAATGTTCCGCGTTCGAGCCGAGAGGAGGGAGAGAGGGTGCTCCTCCAGGTACAGCTGCTGGGCGGCTAGCGAAAATAGAGAGCTAATTATTAGCGAGCGTGTTGGTAAGAAAGCGGACGACGCTTGCTTGGAGTCCTGCTCGTGGACGCGTTTGCCGCAGAAAGAGACCCCTCTTCTTTTATTTGTTTTCTTGTTTTTTTCGTTCCTTGCTTCTTGTAGAGAAACGCTTTGTCCGTTTTGTTTTTCCGTTTCCTTTTGTATTTCTTTGTCACGCGCATCTCTGTATATTTGGAACGATGCAGTGGCTTCCGCTTACTCCGTGCTTTTCGCCTTAAGAAGTTCGCCTCGTTTTGTAAGTTCGTTTCCTGTGACACCGTGCACACTCTCGACCGATGCTTAATTACCGCCACTATCAGAAATCGATTTCCGCCGTCGAACGAGGCCCCGAGCGTCTCTGTCGACCACTCGAAACTTCCTCGAGCCGTGCAAAATTGCCGCATAGAAAAACACGACGGAGAAAAGAAAGAATAGGTGGAATCGAGGATCGAAAGATCGAGGGTTGCAAAGCCGATCGGGCTTCCCGATTTGTCGGGTATGGGGAATTCGTTTTCATTCCCCGAGAGACAGGCGAGAATGTGCAGCGTGTCGTCCGGCGCGGATGCGACGAACGGATGACTTGAACCGGTCACGATGTTCGTTTCAGGGCCCACTTTGGAACCGCCGTTGCCAAGACGAAAGAAATGCCCGGAGCTCGCGTACAAGACGCACGAGTTCATCACGGCGGCCGACGGAGGCGGCATCGACGCTGTCGATTCCAACGTCGTAGCTGACAAAGTTCGGGTACGTATGGAAATGCGAAACGCTTGTCGAATGCACAGCGAGCCAAAGGAGTATTCGTCCTTTATCATTTTGGTGAAAGTAATGCCCCGTGCGAATACTTCTATGGCCCACTGCGTGTACGTCCAAGTATATTTTTTCTACGTCGACGACGAGGACTTGTCCGAATAATCGGCCGATCTATAAATACGATCTATTATCGGCCCGTTTCCACCTTAATCAAGAACGGAAAGAAGAAAAACATACATCGTAGGAGTTTTCTTTTTCATGCGCGCGGTATTCGCCCGTGGCTTGCAGGCCAATTTTCTCAAGTTCTCTGCCAACAAGCCCTCGTCATCGAGTTCCCTCTCGCTTGACCTGTTTTCCAAATGCACACTGTCAACCACTCCTCGCGCGTACGAGTGCCCCTTTTCTTACGCACAAAAAAAACGTGGCACCAGTTGTCCATACTAATTGAACTACAATTGCAGGAAGTTACAGCGCAGTCGGGTTTGCCACCCAGTCAATTGAGCAAAGCGATATCGCGCATCAGTACCGAGTATCGGCTGCAATTCGCCTGGCCTAGACGGCCTCAACTGACGAACGGCGAGACGGTCGCAGCTGGGTTTACAGCAGGTGGAGTTCCGCCAGGTACGACAGGACCGCCTAGAAAGTCGCTCAGCATGGGGGCTCTTAAGCAGGGTATCGCCCCCACGGGACCAGCCCCGGTTCACAAGAAACGACCCGGTGACGTCGATCACAAACGCGACGGTAAATACATCGTCTTAAGAAATTTGCTTTACCTAATTGCTCGTCGCTCAGAAAACACTTCGCATCGTTTAAACGTACCGCCGACGATAGCCCGAGTGTTCGTGGTTAAGACGAACGGGCCACGATTAATTTATTCAAACATTTTTTCGTTTTCTTGTTTGTTTTTGGTAAATATTTGATAGGCATGCAAGCATCGGAGCTGGAACCCTTGGTCGGAGGAACTGGAACGGACACTATCGACGGAGTGGTGCCCGAGGGTGACGAGCGAGAGGAGGACATGTCGGACTTGAAAATAGCTTTCAGGTCAGAGATTCAAGACGACACATAATTCGAGCTAGTGTACCTAGTGTGCGAGTACCGTGAATACGTGTAGATGATGTTGAGAAAAGGGAAGAACGAGAATGCACCTACGACGATCCTAGAACGGTGTGAAGTCTCTGTCGCGCGCGCGTCTATACATGCATAGCTCGTTTAAATGACACTGTGAGAAACACAGAGACGAGAGGAGAGTACAATCGTACCCTACAACCACGATTGATTCTTTGCAGGGGTAAAAAATCAGGTAGAACCGTAAGGATATCGGATGATAAAGGGCTGAGCAAACCGCAGGGGAAACGGTTTCCGACCGCTGAACTCATCGAGCTCAGACGTCTCGCTGACGAGTACAAGGTAATTGGGGAACAAAGATGTTTCTTACACGCGGTTTCAGTTCTTCGCGTTCAATGGAAATGGTACGGCCACCCTTTCCTTCCACTTCGATCTCTTCCGCTTCTCGTGTTGTTTCCCCCACAGACCTCCGTCATCCATAGTACTCTCCATCGCTGTACATGTGTGTTCTTGTAAATACTCTAAGTGTTACACAAATACGTACAACCAAGGCGAACAACATTTTCGTCGTACAAATTCATCGGAACTTGCATGCGTTTTACCGTACCTCCCGTACGCGCACGACAGATCTTTATGGAAACAATCTCCGCTCGAATCGTGATCGTTATCGATCGCGAGGAGGCTCCACGCGATCGATCCCTCCAGCTGAATCATTCATCGTACACGTGCATGCATCTGTTCCTCGTATGCCCGTAAAATGTCGATCGGGATATCGTTTGCACTGGGAACTATTCCATAGCATGCTCTGTGTTCTACTATAGTGTGCGTGTGTGCGTTAGTGGCGCAACGAGCGCGTTAGATTGCATACCATAGGAGTTGGAGAACAGAGAAAACAACAGAGTGATCCGTTCTGATTTACATTAGCATCGCGACTGGGGTTGCGGTCTGGCAGCCGAGGACGAGGCTTCGCTGTGGAAACGTGTCTCCAGTAACCACGCTCTCAACGCGCTGTCCCTTGCCAGGCCAGTACACTACTCCACTCAAACATCAACCTTTCCATGTCAGTTGACCGATCGGGGTCGACAGTAGAAGCGCGGGGCTCTGTTTCGTGGCGCGGCGAATGTTAGAGTGCTAGGGGTAGACGGTGATCGATGGGAAACGTTAAAAAAAGAACGACCTCGGCAAACCTATCGCTGGCCGTACGACTAATAGCCGAAACGATCAGAAATTAATAAGGCTCATGGTTAGCTTCAAGTAGTTAAAGTCGACCATTGTCGGGCGATGCCTAAATTGTAGCCGCCTTTTTACCTACGATACAATTGCGGCCGGTCGATTGATTCGCATTGCTTCGAATTGCACGTAATTGCTGAAATGTTTCTGACTCGACCGGTCCATAGCTAGCGCGCTATAAGTAACGAGCGGCAGTAGTATAGGCGCGCGTATAGTCGGCCGCTACGCCCGTCTTTCTGTCTGGCGACTGGCCCATTCTACTAGCGCCAATTCGTCGTGCACAGGGGACCAGGGCCGATGGGCGTACGATTCGGCAACGGGATCGTACTAGTCCCTCGTAACATTCTCTAGTGTGATTGTTGCAACGACAGCCACATCCATATTCGTTACACACATTCTACTCGCAAATAGAAAAGACTCAAGCGTAGTGGTACGGGGAACGAATTGTTCGAATCTTCACACGGGTTTTGTCGTAGCTGCCTTTTATTTCTTCCGTGCGATTGTGCCCAGCGCAGAGCTGCCATTTCGATGACAAACCAGCGACGTGTGATTGCGTATTTAGGTCAGTGACGAAGGAAGAAAAAGAGAAGGAGAACACGAGGAAGGTCGCCCCGGTTACCACGACGATGACCATTCCTCCAGCTGGCCGACCGTCTTCGGCAATGGCCAGACCCATGTATGGAATTTTGCAGGACGATTACAAAACGGTAGGCGTGAAATGTTGATTGACGGAGCGAGAACGATTTAACTGTATCGCAATGTTGCTTCGCAGGACACCGAAAGAGCCATTGCTCGCGCAGGAAAAGATTTCTTGATCCGCCATCATCTTGATCGTACCACTGGCGTGGGTGAGTGTATTGACAAGACGCGAATAATTTAAATATCGTCTATATGCTAATTCTTTTCGTATTATTGCAGGAGACGGCGCACTGCTTCCCTCTCCGACGAGAGAGAAGCTGGAGCCCGCGATACCACGACGTCGAGAGGACTCGAAGGAACACCGTGAGGAGATTCAGCCTAAAACCAAGTCCAGTCCTAAGAACAGTCCAAGAACCGGACGTTCGCAGAGCCTTGGTCCAACTATGACAGAACGTCGATCACCTAAACGTCAACCACCACGTGCACCGTCCGTCACCAAAGATGCGAAGGTATTTACTTTCTACCAGGAAACCAAATTGATTCTCGCGGTAAAAAATTACGGTTTAACTTTCTTTGGCCAGGAGAAGGAAAGAGAACCGAAAGACAAGGAGCATAAGGAGAAGAGCGGTGAGCCGGAAAGGCATCCACGACCGAGTAAGTAAGACGAACATGCAATCGATACATCCTTTGCCATATTTCTGTATCGATACAGTCGATCGATTTAGTATCCAAGAGATCGTACCCCAAATCGATTGGCGCTCGTAATTTATCACGACTTGCGTTTGCATTTTCGTGCATATATCATTGAATTTGAGTGGATAGAATTCTTTATTATACATATTATGCGATTTTGGTCTGCTGTTTGCTCTTGTGGGACCCGAAAGCCAAAACGTTCGTTATATCCAATCGTATTTACCCTGTTCGAATCGCGTTGCCAGTGACATTCACCGCTTCTAAGAACTCTGTCAAACATTTCTCGTTCCCTATATTTCTATTTGAAAAGAGAAAAGAAAAAGGGAGCCAACGAGTTGCACCATTGTTCTATTTGATTAAATGATTACTTTGAGCGGTGTGTGTCAAACGTGTCAACTGCCAAGTGGTCGTTAATGTTTAGGCAGATGCATGATACTCCTGTTTAATCGTTTCTATCTTTCTGCCTCTGCCTTTGAGTCCACATCTATAGTAACCAGTATGTAGTCCTATTGATTGTCCGCGCAGAAAGTTTGGCGACATGTTGTTTCCCTTTCTTCCCTGAACGGCCTCCGTAAACCGCGAGTAGCCTTAAAGAAAGTCTCTCACCGTTTCCTGTTCATTAGATACGCTCTGAAATATCGATCGAATGAATCGAGCCTCGAACAAAGGTGTTCGTCCACGAACGCCAAGCATTGGCGAAGAAAAAAAACAAAAGAGAAAAAAGAAACCGAAAAAAAGAAAAGGGATACATCGTCCCGTTCGTTCCAACCATCATCGACAGCTAATCTTCTCGTGTTAACAATAATATTATTTCATATATCTGCACTCAGCACCATGATTTTCATCCTACGTGACGACTCTCGTTCACTCGTAACCACCACCAGTCACATCTCTTCGATCCGCCATCGTCCTCGTCATCGTCACGGTCGTGTCTAGTCAGCCAAATAGTCATCGTCATTTCGACTCATCCATCCATCCATCTATCGCCGAGGCTAGGCGGTGAGCAACAAGCATTCGTATATCAGTCGTAGATCGGATCGTCCGAACTTCAGCTCATCTCGGTTCATTGGAGATCGTGCTCACGAAAACGAAAGAAATTATCGATGACTCGATTGTCTGGCGTGTTGCAAATAAATAGTCACGGTTGAAATCACTGGACACGCACCGATGGTAGTTCATTCTTGCGAAACAAATTATCATCCTCACTGCGTCGTTCATCCAGCCTATGATTGCCCGCTCCGTCCGAACCTTTTCTCCCCCCTCTCCCCCTCTCTGTCAGTGAATATCTGTTCAGTCATTATAATCAGGCTATAAGTTGCTCGCGCTAGATCGATCGCGATCAGATCGACGATCGTATCGAGCATCGTGTTCGGATTGATCAGGAGTGGTAGCGGGTGTTTCAGTCACGGGCCCTGGCCGCGTGCATTGGAGCATACGGGAACCGTCGACGGTTTCCTCGACGGGTTCGTCGACCAGCGTGCCGCCATTACCGCCACCACCCTCTGGCCCAGGGCCTACTCCGTTCTACAGGAGGTCCCCGCAGGTCCATCGAAAATGTACGTTCTCTGTACCACGTACCTGCTGCCCGCTAGCCCAATTTCACGTATTTCAGATATCTTTATAACCCGTCATCCTGCACCACTTGCCATGGTCACTTAACCCTTCTAATAACCCTTTCTGCCTAATCTTTAACCCTTGAACAGTTTAGATAGATTGCCATAGGATAGATCGCCGAGAACAAACAAGAGAGAGTTCTTTGATCTCTACTTGATCTCTAGCAAATTCTTGTGCTTCCGAACCCCTTCTCGTTAAACTGTTAAAGGGTTGCAATCGCGTAACGAATTCTTAGTCCCATCGGCGATAGAGCTCGAGCGAAACGTTAGGGTTAAAATCGAACTTCAATACGCTATTATTGCTGGGCAATTGAGAAGTTCTGTGTGGTCGAACTTTTGTGTACGAAATTTTGCCTCCCGTTTAAACGTCTCGATTCGCGAACGATTCAGCAATATATCGATCGAACGCTTGCCCAACCACGTTTTACGGACCCCTCGAAAACTGTTCAAGATTCATCTATGCTCGAATATTTATGTTCGTCAACGCTGCACGCGACCGTGCGCGTCTAATTTCACGCGAGTGGCTGGAATTTTCGGAACGATACACCGCAACGAAATTCCGCGGTTGATTCGCCCGTCTATTGTGACGCGACACCGTTGTGCACCGCGGCTACTGGAATCGCAATTGCAAGGAAACCTCGATATTCGAGTGTGGACGTAATTCTGAGCGGGCTCGATATACGCCGAGAGACCCTTCAGCCCTCGGGAACCTCTCCAATAACAATGAACCTCAATGAAGCGACGCAGCCTTGCTTAAAATGTGTAATAATTGCAACGAAAACGTTCAGCCGCGCACGAAAATGTGAAATCGAAATCAATCGTTCCGATTCGAGCGTTTGCACTAAAGACTTCCCCCGCGCCAAAGGGAACAAATTCAAGCACAATAATGTTTATCCGCGCCTCTGGCGAACTCTAATCTGTCGTCCACAAAAGTTGCAAAGCTTCCTCGAATGATTCACATTTCAAGCAACGGCGATAGGCTGTCTTGCGCGCGTAAGATCCCTCGACAAGGCACGGTGGGGCTTACTCATCATTGTACTTTGTGTACGGTATGTTCTAGCCTTCCTCGCAACCACTGCTCCCCCCTATCGCCCCCTTCATCACGCCAAACCCCCGACCACTATCACAAATACCACCACGAATACCGCCACTACAACCACCACTACAACCATCACCACCAGTACCACTACCAACACGACAAGTACAAACGTAAAACCCTCGGTAAAGCATTCGGTTCATACGAGTGTCCATCACCCACCTACGTCGAGCGCTGCCGCCGCGGCCAGGCCGGACCGTGTTAAAGATATAAGCCGGTGCCAACAAGGTCCGCACGAAGCTCGGGCAAAAACGACCCGCGACCAGCCAGCTGCGGCTGCGGCCGCAGCCGCCGCCGCCGATCCATCCAAATCATCCTTCGATAGTCGATACGCGTCAAACCAAGCCGCTACTACCGCCGACCAACCTAGTAAGTAGCATGCTTTGTGCCAGAACAAAAAAAACAAGAAAAAAAAAGACAAAACAAAACAAGGCCTGTGTCTTCTCCGTTGCTATTTTTGTTCGCTCGAACACAACGCTTTCCGTGTGTTCCTTGTTGTTGCTGTCTTACAACATCTTTTCTCTCTCTATCTCTCTATCTCTGTATCTCTCTTTCTGTCTCTCTGTCTCTTACTACTACATATCACGCTCTCTATTCTTCTCATATTTCTCCACCCTTCTACGTTGTCCCCGCGACTTTCAGAATAACTCAGTGGAATCGCCCACGGCACGATTTCCCGGGAACTAGTTTTCACAGTATGCATATGTATCCCTTTCACACGCGCGAGAAAATAGAGCGCCGCGGTTCTCTCGCGTGCTCCACCTTTCTCCCGTCACGCTTTCATCGTGTAGATCACGTGCGTACCAACGATCCGTTCGCGTTTTTTTTTCTCTTCTTCTTTATCCGTCTCGCCGACGTCGGAATCACGCGTCTCCCCCTCGACAGTGTAGAAACATCGATCTCTCTCCAGCGTGTCCATTCACCGTAATCACACCGACTGCGTCGTGGTCTCGTTGGCGAATCGAGGAACTCGACGAACTCGCGCCCCTGCGAGTGCATACACGGCCGGGTCCGACGAGCGTGCGTCAGATCGGCTTACCGTGACACGTGCATTGTGCACAAGGTGTCACGATTTAGCGGGATGTCTCGCAGGCGCGACGGCCGTGACGCAATCAGAAGGAACGAGAGGAGATACTCGCCTAAAAACGGCTTCGAGGAAAGACGAGCCAGCTCGACGGCGAACGTAAGTGTACCATCGCAGCGGACGACTCGTCCGTCCGGGGGCAAACAGTTCTTCGCGCACGAGACACGATTTTTCACCTGGCTTGTGATGTATGCGTAACCATTGCGACACGCGACATCTTCTTTTCCATCTTCGACTCGTCCACCAGCGGCAGGGTTTCGCCACCCTCGCCGATCGTACGGGCCTACGAGGAGAAGCGGAGAAGAGACGGGAGCGATTATCCGCGATGTTTCGCCGGCCGGTCGACGTGCAATCGAGTAAATGTTTCTGCGGTAGAGAGAGAACAATAGCCTGTATGTTAGAGCCCTTTGTCAACCTGTTGCGTGGCCGTGCAACACAGCCGCACATGTACACACATTGTTTCTCTATACCTTCACTTATATATGCATATATATATATAGCATATATCCATGTATATATATGTATATATCTATATAAATGTATATACGCATATCTATCTACCTTGTCTGTCTATGTATCTGTATATATATATACGTGTATCTCTCCTGCATTCTGAGTACGCTAGTGTACTTTTTTTCTGGGATGCTCTGTACCCTCTGTGTAGATCTCTGGTGTTACCGCGAGTCAACCGGTTTCCGATATGTATGCGCTCGATGGCTCGACCGACGTTTTTATCTGCATTGATTACCGATCACCCGGTTCAATTATTCCGCGGGGGATCAAATCAAACGATCCCTGTCGTTTTCGTTCTTTTTCAAATATCGCACGACGTTCAACGTTCCGTGGACATTGCGCGACACGTCCGCGTAGAGCGTTTCGAAATTGAAATTCCGCGACGGCCTCGAAGCATCGAGTGCAGCCCAGCCCGGTCTCGGGCATGAAACGGAGCAACGTATATCTCGTCCGCTGAAAGCATCGGTGAAACGTTGCAGTGACGGCAGAGCCGCAGGTAAACGGGGACGTGACCGGAGGAGAATCGAGCGTCGCGTCGACGCCGCCGTCGCAGACGCAGCCACCGGTGGCGGTCACAGGCGTAAGCCCGTGGATCGACGACGAGCCGGTGGTGAAAAGTCCGCCGGAGCCGACCAGGGTAAAGTCGCCGGAGCAGATGATCATGCGCTCGCCGGAGCCGGTCAATTGGACCGTGCCGTTGGACACGGGGAAAACGTTCACTGTCACGCAAAACGTCAGGGAAGGTAACTGAACAAATTCAAAGCGGGTCATAGCGATTGAGCTGCTGTATCAATTATCTCGGCTGTCTTATTTTTCTAGAGCCCCTGACGCGTCCGCATAGCGAGGCAAAGAGTTGGGCAGCCTCGTCGATAGCATCGGCCCCGCAATCGACACCACCTGAACTGGCCGCCCAGCACAAGTCGCAGCACTCTCAGCACTCTGGTTACAAATCGCCAGAGAGCGAGAGCGTTTCAATCGGTATTTACAGCGGCATAAACGGACACAAGGACATGGACTCCGAAAGGGACAGCCCGTTGCCCCCGAACGTTCACACTGCCATCACCCCCACGCCGGAGGAGCAGGTAAAATAGTACAAAATTGATAATGATAATAATAAAAATCCTTGAATAAAAATTGACCATTTCCGTTCCTGTAACATAACAGGAACCAGGCGGCGCCGAAGAAGAGTCGAAAGAGCAGCCGAAATCGGATCCGTCGACAAAACCTGTGGCAGGAACGAACCTGAGATGCCTGGAGGATCCGACTTTCGAATACGATAGGAAGAAAGAGGGTGGTCAGGCGACAACGACGGCGACCATGACGACACCGTCATCGTCGACGACCCCGCAGCAGGGTTACCGTATCCTTGAAGCTGAATTGCCCCAGGGTGGCACGGGCGGTGGTAGCGGTGGTGTGGGCGGCGTGGCAAGCAGCAGCGGGGGTGGTTATCACGTGCTGGAGGCGCCGACGGTCGTTCCGGGCACGGCGCAACGTTCCGCGGCGAGTGAAGTGTTGGAAAAAGCGCGAAATCGTTTCGACAAGTTCTGGGGCAAGGGCAGCGGCACGGAGAATTAAAAGTGTTCGAACGGAGACGGAACGTAGTAGCGACGTCCTCGAAAGCGGAGGGGAAAGCAGAGACGAAAGGGAGAGAGGAGGGAGAAAGGGAGATAAAACAATTCGACGTGGTTCCTCGTGGAAGCCCTTTTCGTGGTTCGTCTGCTCGTCCCTGTTGTTTTTCATCGGGAACGAGATCTCGCTGGTTCCTTCCCGTCTTACTCGTCACGTGTTCAAAGTTTTTCGTAACGAAACGTTCTCGAGGGATGCTCGACACCTGTCGATTTATTATTATTCCTAAGAAAGAGGGAGAGAAAAAGAGAGGAGCATTGAGATGACCGAGATGAAGAAAAAGAAGGGAAGGGGCAACGTTTGAGAAGAGTTTCGAGATTATGCCGTCGATATCGACGAATTGCTTTTAACTGCAGAAGGAAGGGAGAGCTTTTAGTACGCTTTGACGAGTGCTTGGATTTACTTGACGGAGGAAAGAGGGACGGAAGGACGTCTCGGGGACGAAGAATTAGTAGACACCTGACTCGTAAGACGATCGAGGAGAACGAAGACGGTGCGTGCGGGCAACGCGTCTGTCTCGTTGAAACTCGAGGAATGGTCGGAAGATACATTCGATAAGAACATACACACATACGTACATACGGACACAGATGCTTCATTTCTAACGAGAGAAATCCTTCGGCTAGAAGAGTGATCGTCTGTGCCGAAGTTATGGGGGAAAAAATGTTAGAACGAGAGGAATAAATTGAAAAATCAGACGTACACACAGATACACAGATACACAGGCAACACGATGCCACGTGAGACACATAGAAAGACACGCACCTAGAGGAACACGCGCGAGTCAGTAAGTTTCTAGGATATTTCAAGTGATCTCGAGGGATCCGCCGTAGTTAAGCCCGAATTCTTTTTCCATTGATGAAAGAACAAGAGGATGAAAAAAAAAGAATAAATAAATAAATAACAATAACGACATCGTGACGAATCGAATCGAATCGCGAAGAAACAAAGTACGGCTTGTCGCTATAAATAAGGAAGGAATACAATAGCCTTCAGTCGCTTCGTGCGTTTTATATAAGTCTATATACGGAAAACAATTATGTACGTATACACGAATATGAATGTATACAATTAATGGATATGGCACTTGCGGATTCGCGGTGACCGCGGTACCGACAGAATTCCATAGATCTGCCCTGTCTTTTGACCCTTTCGTCGCCAAACGAGCGGGCTTCGGAAAAAGACAAATTTCGGGGAGAAAGTAGATCTGTATAATTGTCGATGGTACCGCGGCGAGATTAATTCCCTTTAAATACAGAGCGATTTTTTCCTGTGCGTTTGCCGACCTGGAGACCGAAATTCATTCAATCCCCACGAAGAATCCCGACCGTTCTGTCAGACAATGCAAAGATGTCTAGACCATTCCACAATGCTAACTCCAGCTCAGTTCAAGCAACAGCAACAAAAAATTGTCGTTTATTTAATGTCCGATACCTTGAGCGAAGGAAACCCGCAGCTTCCCTTTTTATCCTAGAATAATGTCGTCGGAATTCGGTCGAAAATTTCTGCGAGAACGATCGAGATACATTGAACGTGGAACTCCCCGGAAAACTCGGCAAACGGAAACCGCATGGCAAGCGATACAGAATTACTGTAGTGAGGCGTAGTGTTCTTTTTTTTCTCTTTTTCACACGACTTCTCGAGGTTCACGATTCAGACCACAAACAAAGAAGAACAGAGAAATGAAACAAACGAACCGAGGATAATCGAGAGAAATGAGCGAAAAGTTCATGCCCGCGGATCTTTTCAATTACCCCGATTGACTGTTCGATTGGGGCCGGAACGATTCACAATCTGCAATTCCTTCGAGTTTCGCGCGAGAATCACGCTTTCACGCGTCGCTTGGATTTACGACTTGAAACTTGGTGCTAGTCGATGATGCATCGAAGACGTTGAAGCTACGAAGAAATGGGAAATAAAAATGCTTGATTGGCGAAACGAGAAGAAGGAAGGGTGGACGCTACCTTCCCGTTGAATGCTGCATTCCGTCTGATTTGTTATACGATAAAACCATTCGTGCGACTCCACTTTCCAGCGAATTGACCGAGATGAAGAAGAAGATGATGGTAGGAATGAAGAAAGGCTCGATAACGAAGGTATTCCTAATGACAGCGAGCTTGTTCGAGTGTTGCGATTGATTTTCCGATGGAAAAGAGCAAGAGGGGAGGGGTAATGGCTTCCCTTCCGATCGAGGAAAGAAAAAAAAAGACTGCAAGAAGTGAAACGATGGAACGCGAGAAAGTAAAAATGGGATACGAGGAGAACGAGGCTGAGAAAACGAGGCATATTTCCTGATCACTAAAACAGAAAAAGTAGATAGGATACCCTTGTTCTCACTTCGAGGACGTTGGAACGAACAGAAAGAGAAATAGATAGAAAAGAAGAAAAAAAAATTGACTAAAAGTATCAAGCGACGGAGCTTTTTCTCTCTTTCACGCGCATTTGGTACACCGGTACACCACACTCCATCCAAATCCACGTCCAAGAGTCAACCAACCGTAGTGAAGCAGTATAATGATAATGATTAATATGATAAACGATACTCTAATAATAAAGAAAAGCCGTAAACGGGGGGCAAAAAATGAACAAAAAAAATTATCTATGGTAAAAAAAAGAAAAGAGGAATACGAAATGTGAATGACTGACAAGGGACGACTGAAACTTTAGAAATCAGAATGTCGACGAGAAATTATGGCTGACTTTCTTTTCCGGAATGACTCTCTGAATGGTAGTTAATCGGCGACGATGATTGCTATAGTTTCTTGTTTAACGAAGTTGCTCGCATAAAAGGGAACACGAAGGAATAATCAAAATGGCCCTAGTCGCATCGGGAATCAAAAGGAGGGCTCTTTCATTCGTTAGATCATCTACGTCTTAGTTTCCCCATTCTTGCTCGAAATTTTTAACGACGCGGCCTATCCACTCCTTTTTCACGGTATATAGGATAATTGTAATTTATATCTCGATAATACGAAAGATGGAAATATTGAAATGTGTCGTCGATTGAACTATCGTTGCAGAAAAAGCTCGAGATTGTTCGTGCGCTTTGACAGAACTGACTGCACTCCGAGATTTCCTCGTTTTTTTCTCTACAGATTTTACGACCCCATCCCCTGTCTCCCCTTGATTCTCCCTTTCCCATTAATTGTGTTGAGAAAAAAAAAGATAGAAAAGAAAAAAGAAAATAAGAAACGTTACCTCTGCTTACACCGATCTGTTTGACTCGGCACAGAGGCAACACACAGTTGGATGAAGCGAGTGGAAATATGATATAGGAAATGTGTTACTTTGATTAAAGATGTGTGAGATTTATTGTTAAAATCTTCGACGTAGCGGCGAGTTAATAGGATATATATGTATAATAATTTCTATACTGTGAATCGCATTTGTTATCTATGTTCTAAGATGTCGAACAACATTTGCCTGTTTCCCAACAAATTCACAAGCAAAGCCTGCCTCAGCTTCGACGTTCAATTTTGCGGCTCTTGTCCAAAATATAATTGAACCTACTAGCTTTTGCTTCACGAACCTGTGTTAGAAATGGACGGCTGTTTTCGATGCGTTCACCGCTTCGCGAGCGTAATTTATTGTGATAAGCGTTCAATTATTCCATTCCGCGCCCAGTAGCCTTGCAAAACACGAAATACCAATTACTGGATAATTAATTAGAGCGATGAGAAGCGTACGACCAAAATACTGTTGCGACAGCCCGTTGAATAGTTCCAAGTGAACCGTCTCGAAACGATCGCGTTGCGTAAACAATTATTATTGTTCCGTTACCATGATGATTATTCGTATTGCGCCGATTGTAATAATATATATATTCCCTTGTTGTCACGATTAGAGAAGTGCACAGGAAGAAACTTTGTACTCGCCAGTGATTCGACGAATTTTCTATCCTTGTTTCTTATTTTTATTAAACAAAGACCAAAGATAAGGTGGAAACATAATGAGGAGCAGGCTTGAGCAGTTTGGTGTAAGCAAGTGAAAACGAAAAGCGGAAACGTAGATAACAGAAAAACAGGGTTCGTAGTCGTTTTAAACAAGTCGGAGAAGCACCTCGCAGAAGCTTACACTGCCCTTCCGAATTTAGAAGCTGATTTGTCCTGTGATTTCCAGAGTTGTTACCACACTTCATCGTAGGGCTACTACACCAGTACTGGGCCTCGACACGAAGCAAGAAACGCGAACCAAATAAGTAAACGAAGACGCAGCTGAGGGGAAGATGCAACAAAATTTCGCCGTCACTTTGTCCGCGCGGATTCAAAGACTGTTCCTGTTTCCAAACGGGATGAACGCGGTGACCACCGTGGCGAAACCAATGCAGAGCAAACATTTACTTATTTTTATCTTGTATCGATGAATCGATAAACGTCGACTTACGTACATCCATACATACATACATACATAGGTACATACATACGTGGAATTTGTTAAATCGTTCGTGAGATTTTTCGCGAGAGTAGAAGCTCAACACACAAATTGTTTTTTCTAGTTACATGCGACTAAGTATAGAGAAATATATGTATGAGAGGAGAAAAGCTCGGAGATTCGCGGAAAATATCGTGATAATGTTTTCTTCTGATCGACGATATCTACTGTTTCCTTCTATCTTGTTGTACCAACATTTTCTCATTCGCTCGGACCTCCAAGCTTTTCTTTTCTCTTCGCGTGCGTGCGCGTAGACAGATCATGGATTCTACTCCTGTTGAAGAGAAATTGCGAAACCATCGACGAACGGGCCTTAAGAGAAACGGCTGTTGCGTGAACGTGCTGGCCACGTTCTGAATGCGCGCGTTTTTTTATTCGAAGATTCGGGACGCGGAGGAACGATTGAGTGACAAGCAGGAAAGAAAGAGAAATAATAAGATACCTTAGAAGACCTTTTCTACTATTCAGGGAAGATTGGCTGGGTGGAAACTCTGATAGCAGGGATTACGATCGCGAGGGCTACACATTCGATAAAATGATTTTCAGGCACGCGAGAATCTTGCAATTAGATCACCTTCCTTTCACCGGTTTCAAAAGGAAATTCAACTTGCGACAGACTTTGGATCCAAACAACAAATCTCAGACGATGATATAATAAATGAAGGAGATTCTTGATTTTTTTGTTGTTGTTCCACCGATTCGATCCGAAAGACAATCGACAGAAAATTCTTTTCTTTCGACAGTTAATTAGACACAAAAATGGACAAAAAAATATTGAAGGAAATGTAACACGCAAGCGACTACTGTTCGGGGTTTCGCCTGTATTCTCGCCTCAGTCTTTATGCCTACTTATACATAGATAGGTCGTACTATATTAAAATACGACGATTATATACAAAGTATATATATATACATATAAATATATCTATATACATTATATAGTATATTATTAAAAAAAAAATGATGTGGAAGGATAGAAGATGATGTTTGAACAACGATGGCATTAAACGAACGAAGTTAAAGGGTGGACCGATGCGAGCAAGCTGTTTTGTCAGAATAAGAGAATCGCGTGAAACGATTAAGGATTAGGTACGCAGGTAACAATGATGAGTATGGTTTATGATACAACGAATGACGTGAGCGATCGTTTGGTAGGTTTTCTGGTACCGATTGGATCTATTCTTTGAGTTCCTTGGAATATTCATAACGTTCAATTGGGAACGATTTTCTTTCCTTTTATTAGAAAGAACGTGGAAACGTTGATCGGTTGAATTGAAACGAGCGGGTGGCACGAAATGAGATTTCTCGTATTTTGCAAAACAGATCGGCGGACAGAGAAGAGAATCGAACGAGTACTGCAAAGTTGAACGATCGTGATCGAGGATGATTGAACTCTACGGAAGCGACATGTTTCACCGTTTATATTTTGTCATATAAAAGTCTATGTCGCGCGTTTCTTCTATCGATGCATAATCAATCGATATTCGATACCGGAGCGGATCGTTTGCCGTAACGTGGACCGTCTCGTCCATTTCATCAGCAATCAGCACGAACGACGCGAACCATATTGAGGGGATGAAATTTCGTCAACGATCGGTCGAAAATTCCAATCCGTGCGCGAAATTTATACGCATAGTTTGCTCGATTTACTGCCAAATCGTGACACCTAGACATTACGTAGTTAAACGATTTTTCTCGTCCCCAACACTTTATTGCAAACGATTCGATCGCTTTCACGTCGCCAATTCTGCGCACCGATGTTTCAATTTTAAATTCAATCGCATAAAACTAAGGAATGGGGAACGTGATGACGAGCAACTGGAAATTTCAGGAGACCAACTTCTTCTTTCGCGATCACTGACTGTCTTTTGTTTTTCTTTGCTTTTATTTGCCTTATTCTTCGTTTACCCCGCATCCCGCGCTCGATGTGCACACATTCCGAGAACGACGATGATCGAAATAAATGGAGATTTGTTGCGAACGGAGGCAAGAGAGGAGGAGGGCGGATAATATAAGTTAATGCGAGTTGTTTAGAGAAATTATCACGGCGAGCGTAAACGTTTAAGCATTACGTAACACTACGGTACTTTTGCGCATCCCCTTCTCGTCCAAAGTTGCGTTTTTACTCTCCGATTGCATCGTAGAGGAGGATCATTTATTACAATAATTGCAGACTATTATGGCTATATATATATTATATATATAAATATATATATTATATATTAGAAATTGAAATACTCGTAATAAAGAACACGCCGACGCTTCCTGTGACCCTGGACTGTTTTAATTTGTTCTAATATTGAATTTCCCCCTTCTTGTTATATCACCACCATCCCTGGATGCCTGTCTTCTTTGGAAAATATAATCGATACGGGGAATGGATACGCGTGAGCGCCTAAGAACTCGTCGTTGTTTAAACATTGTGTGATAATTTATTGTCTGTACACGCGATTCGGTAAAAAATACATACATATATACATTTCCGTACAAGTGCTCAACTTGTAAGCTTGTAAGTATCCTAGTCCAAGCATCGAGAACAGAGAGGGATTTTCGATTCTTATAAAGGGTCGTGCATTAATAAACAGGTCCATCGTCTAAATTATCGTCTTCGTCGTCGTAACCTTCTCCATTGTCGAAGTAATTGTTCACGTAATCGGTCCCTTCGTCCATTTCCTCGTCCAGTTCCTCTTCCTCCTCCTCCGCGTGATCATCCTCCTTCTCCTCCGTTTCTTCCTCCTCTTTATCCTCCTCCTCCGCGTCGCTTTGCTGCGAACTCTCCTTCTTCTCCAATTCTTGCAGCTTTGACTCCACGTTGACGTTCTTCTGCTTCTTCGCGGGCTTGGTACTCTTCTGTCCCTTACGTTTTTTTTGCTGGGGTTTCAACTCTGCCGGCATTCTGCTCCAGTCATACCTGGTTTCGTATCTAGTTTTATCAGTAAATAGATCTTCATACAGATCAGAGTATCTCTCGATGTCTTTCTTAATTACAACAGGCAAAACATTATTATGGGATTCATGCATGAATTCAGCGTAGTCTCTCTTTAACGCGAACAAGTAGCTCATTTCAGGCGTGATATTTAGAGGTAGCGGCTTGTACTCCAATGGAGGATACTTTGGTGGCGGTTGCAGAACAGGCGGCGGTAGAGCTTCCCCTTTGGTGAAGCCCAGTTGTTCTGTGCTAATCGACATAGAGGATTTGCCCCTCCCTCTACCACGTCCACCCATGTTTATAACAATATTTTATTCTGCAATACTGATAGCTCGTGGAGCGAAAGATCGGCGATAGTCTATTTAAAATCTGCTGGCCTGCAATCTTTGGTTATTCCGTAACTCAACTCGGCCTTAAATTCGAGCACGTAAACAGAGTGTCGATACATAAAAATGTATGGCAATTTACCTCAGGCCCTCTGCACGACGAGCTCTTTTTCCTCGCCTCTGACAAGCTCTTCCAATTTGGCTGCAAACGCTTCCTTATCGTAAATCACTTTAATAACTAAAGAGCAGGAAGGGCATGTGGCCTCTTCATCTCCGGCGGCCAATTCTGCTTTAGATATTTGGAACTGATCACCGCAAGGACATGGATAATAATATATTTCCTCGTCCTCGTCGTACTCAAAGTCCTCGATTTCTACTTCATCGTGATACACAGACATAATTTCGATAACACACGAGCAACAATCCTTCGCGTTTTTTAAGGTTAGTTAGAGGTTAGAAAGACATGGTCCATGAGTGATCGTAACCCTAGCAATGGGCATGCAATAGAGAGATAACTCTGTTGAAAGGGAGATCACGCAACTTCTATTTTGCATTAAAATATCATTCGACATAGTTATCTATTGGTTTATCTCTGCTCAATAAGAAAATTATGGGATTTTCCACGAGGAATAGATAGCTTTTTTGCGGACAAATTTCTGAGAAATATGTATATGTAATATATTTTCATTGAATAGATTTCAGTCGATATTTTTATATAATGTCCAGCGGATCCTGTATTTTTATGTGAGAAGATGTAGTAAACGTAAAAATATATGCAATTAATAAAATTGAGGAAATATGCTTGCCCCCCAATAGTTGATAAAAAAAAGTTCAATTATTGGACCAACTAAATATTTTACATGTACTTTTAAATTTGGGTTTAAGGAGATATAAAAGATATGTCGTTTGCAATTTTAAAAATATTCAAGATTTTAGCGATATCTTAACAATTCGGGCGAATACTTCTGGTCGAGCCCAGCTGTCTTCTATCAGGTGATTTTGACACTCTTATCTTGTTCGAGATTAAATGAAATCATCTGTTACAACATCGTCTCATCATACGTTTGGCATGAGAGTGAAGAAGGTACACATAACTCATGCGCCAGTGTAGTATCTGTTGGTGCAAACGGCTACAATAAGGCCCTTTAATAACTTTGATATTTAACTGAAAAATAGAAGTATCAATGCATTCCTTTTGATATACAAGAGTGCAAAGGTGGGTTGCAGATTCTATGCGAATCGAATGAAACGAACGTAGCCCTCGTTGTGACACAGTATTTGGAATTTTATCAAAATGTTTACTAAACATCACAGGGACATATTTTTCGTTGATAATATAACGAAACACAGTGGCTCAGTAACCGTTGGCTTTAATATTATCAAATTATTTTTCCGCCTGGGGAAATAAATCGATTATTTCCATATTGCATCACTTGTGTAAACTTTAAAGTATATTAGAAAATCCATTGTTTCTATCATTGAATGCATATATTGTTTTGAAATTTTAATTTCTTGAAGTATCCGTTAGCGAAGCAATAATGTGTTTATTGTGTGTTTCACTGTCTCTTGATGTCTATTTCCAGTAAATTTTTTGAGAAACTGCTGAGCATTACAAGGTTACAAAAATCAATATGCATATGCATGAATCGTATGTTGAATAAAATTCCTGCAATACGCGTAACTGGAAATATTACTTTACAATGACATAGAAATGTTTATGACACAGATGTCCGCCGAAGAATATGACACAGAGATGGATTACTCCGATTCAGATTGCGGAGATCCAGGTTATGAAGATTATTATAATGTTCAACCGTGGGATGGCGAAGGAGACAACGACATAGACAACGATCAAAGCAAAAGAGATCCAGAGTATGCAGTGTATGATTGTCTTAGAATCGAAGAAGTGGAGAGACTGTTAAACGAGGACGTAGAGATGTTAAGTAATAGTCTTCATGTAACGCCGTCCCTAGCCAAAGTTTTACTGCACGCGCACAATTGGGCGTTGCAAGATATTATCGCGAAATACCGTACCAACGCCGCCGGTTTATTAATTAATTCCAAATTGAAGCCGTTACCTCCGTTGGATTCACTGCCACGATTAAAGGGTCAAAGGGGCGGACTATGTTCAGTTTGTGTCACAATTTATTCCGCCGATAAATTTTCAACTTTGACGTGCGGACATTCTTTTTGTAAAGAGTGTTGGTGCATGCATTTTGAAGTACAAATAACTCAAGGTATTTCTACGGGTAAGTTCATAGAAAATAGAGAGGTATCGTACAGTCAACACCGAGCTTATCTATTTTAATGTAAATTAGGAATAAGTTGCATGGCTCAGGATTGCAATGTTTTATGTCCGGAAGACTTTGTTTTATCTTTACTGACAAAACCTAACATGAGAGAAAGGTATCAACAGTTTGCTTTCTGTGACTATGTGAAATCCCATCCACAACTAAGGTTTTGCCCTGGACCCAATTGCCAAATGGTTATGCGTTCAAAAGAACAGAGAGCAAAACGAGTGATGTGCTCGTCGTGTAAAACTGTATTTTGGTACGCATTCACGGTTGGAGAATACTCGCAAAATTTCGTTACGTTTCAATTAAAAGCTGTAATAATTTCAGCTTCCGTTGCGGTATCGATTATCATGCACCCACTGACTGTAATACAATGAAGAAATGGCTAACCAAGTGCGCAGATGATTCAGAGACAGCTAATTATATTAGTGCCCACACCAAAGATGTTAGCATTTGCATCTTAATGCTTATACATATCAAATAGATATTACAATTTCACAATAAATTACTTTCAATTTTTAGTGCCCAAAATGTCACATTTGCATAGAAAAGAATGGTGGCTGCAATCATATGCAGTGTTACAATTGTAAGTACGATTTCTGTTGGATGTGCCTTGGAGATTGGAAAACACATGGAAGTGAATATTATGTATGCTCACGGTACAAAGAAAATCCAAACATTGCTCACGAGAGTGTTCTTGCACAAGCAAGGGAAGCTCTTAGGAAGTATCTTCACTATTATGAACGGGTAAGTTATTCTATTTAAGATTTACTTTCATAAGGAACTTTTATAAACTGGGAATCTCTTTGGGCCTCTTTATAGTGGGAAAACCATAGTAAATCATTGAAGTTGGAAGAACAAACCTTGGAGGCTATAAAGATGCAGATAAATAAAAAGGTGATGAACTCTAGTGGTACCTGGATTGATTGGCAACATTTATACGTGGCCGCATCGTTATTAACACGTTGCCGTTACACGTTACAATACACTTATCCATATGCTTACTACATGGAACCTGGGCCACGTAAAGAATTGGTAAAATCGTGTTCTAATTCTCATTATACCCATTTCGTATAAACAAACAAGCTTTATAAACAAACAAATTTTTAAAGTTTGAGTATCAGCAAGCCCAGTTGGAAGCGGAAATAGAAGATCTTTCGTGGAAGGTAGAACATGCGGAGACAACAAATCGTGGAGACCTAGAGAATCAAATGGATATTGCCGAAAAACGCCGTGTTACCCTATTAAAGGACTTCCTCGACGTATAAGCACCATGGAGATGTAAATGTTCTTCTAACATCCCAATCGCTCTTACATTCAGGCCAAACTTATAAAACGAGTACATACATAGTTTAGTTCTTAAAATACTTACCTACATATTTCAATAGGTATTACTTTCTACATGGTACACATTAGTTAATCATTCACCCCAAAAAAAAGAAAGAAAAAAATATAATTCAAAACAGTAAATGGAATCATTGAATTGACACTGTTTTATGTAAAGAAAACTACGAGGTTGGAAGTATAATTAGAAACAGATGTAGATTTAAGCATTCTCCTTCAGTTAAATAACTTTTAAATTATGATTTTTATTCAATAATTCCCTCATTTTATTCGACTTAATAACTATGGAGGAGAATATTAAATTTCGACATTTTCAATGTTTTAAATAAGCGTCTATCTGTTATTTATGTAATCGTACATAAACCGAGAATTGTGTAGATACTTCACCTAAAGAGCGAGAGAAGAAGAGAGAGAGATAGATAGATAGATAGAGAGAGAGCGTGTGTGTGTGAGAGAGAGGGGGGAGTAGGAAAGTATTAATTTGTATTGACTGATTGTTAAATTTTGACGTAGAATGTATAATAATTTCCTAGTCTAAGAATATTCCCATGGATATTGTATCATGGCAGCGCTTTGTTCGAAAACTTATATAGAGAACTATTTTTATCGATGCTTGCAGCACAGACAGGGAGGAGATGTAATACGATTAATTAATTTCGCCAGCACTTTCGTACTTTATCGAAGAAGTTTAAACGTGAGCTTCAATTATGCTTACTCGATGAATTTGTTAATTTCCCATAATCGGTTCGAGAATTGTTATTTTGAAGAAATGTTTTACTTCTACAATTGCCTAAAAAAGAAAAAAGAAAAAAAAAGAAAAAAACGTGTCCTAACCGTTTTATTAGGTGCTAATGAAATGGTACCCCTCATTGTGTAAATATTGTGGTAATGTAAAAGTAATGTGAAAGAATGTAACATTTTCTATAATTAAATTTACCGTGCATGCAACCATCACAGACATCCATTAAAAACCTAGCCGTATTAAACTTTTCTTTCGACTATTTATACACGATATATTAGAATAGATAATTTTCTGCGAATAAACGTTCGTTTAATAAAGTGTTCCGTTTCAAACTAATGACCGTTATTCAAGATGAATGTAATAACAGATATTTCACTAAGAGAAATAAAATTTTGTCGCAGCGATTGTACCTTTTTTCGTTACTATACAGCATACATACTTAATTGTTAGTACATGACAATGTTACGAACAAATTATTGGAACGAAATACATTTTTTTTAAATATTTTAAACAGTTGCGAAAAAAAACTCACCGGCCGTTGATCTGATGCCAAGCATTCATGTTCGTAGATTTTTCAAAGGCGGCGATTTCCAAACCAAGTAATGGGCTACCTTTTCGTATTTCTTTCGACCCCGATGCCGGCCATGCATATGTTATATTCTATTTGTTCATTACACGTTACGCCACTAATTTTTCATAATAAAACTTTGAAACTCGCACTGATAATTGGAAAAAGTTTAAAAAATTATTGAGCAACTTTACTGTCTCCCAAGCCTACACTTTTCAAAATTCCAATATGGCGAACCAGACTTTTCCGTTTACTTTGTCATGTAGACCCCGTAAGAATATACGGTAAAAATAATATTTCAAACCTTTTGGCCACACGTAATTAAACTATAATAAGAGTGTTTCACCTAAACAATATATAATAAAGATTTGTTTCTAATGGACACTGGATTTATTATTATGTTAGAGAAGTTTATTATGGCGATTTAATTTTAAAATAAACGCGGCTCAGTCGCTCGAAGTATGTGTAATCGAACTTCGGTCGCAATACAAACTCGACCACTGCTGGCATATCGAGTATTCCGAGATTCGATTGGAGCCCATTCATCCGCGCTGAATTACGAAATTTCAAGTGGAATTAAAATTTGAAGTTTGATACGTTATTTATGATATTTAACAATTATGGGAGTTGTAACGATTTGTTTAGTTTATAACAGTACTCTGTTAAAACAATATTCTGTGCTTGGGGGTAGTTTTGAGGTTGTATCATACATTTAAAAGGTGCATTCATTAAATTGTTCGAAATTAATTCAAAATTCGAATTTCTCCTATTCCTAAGAATACTTAAATTTTATTTTTCAATAAAAGTAGCGTTACCGCTAATTTCTATTCAAAAACAAACCATCATCTCCATGGTGTCGCATTAAATGATCCACATTGAACGATTCCGGAGATGCGTAAGGTAGCACAAGCACGCCTGGCGGAAGTGAAAAGCTCGTGGCAAAGTTACACCGCGCAAACGTGGTTCCCTCTCTCTCTCTCTCCCTCTCTCTCTCTCTCTAAGCTCTTCCTATCTCTGTGCTTCTCATCGGTTTTTCACCGTAGGTACTTGCTACAACACCAACACATGCCAACGACTGCTGACCCGTCATATTGATCGACCTGGATCCGCGTTTCGCCTCTATCCGATTGCGCGGCTCTGGCGGCGCTTCGCGGGTCGCGTCGCGACGCTGGCCGACGCTTAAACGCGCTAGCGTAGTCGCAAACACTGCACCTGCTTACACCGCATAGCCCTCCCTTACGTGGGATCGTCCACCGCCATGCTGATGGTGCAGTGATCACTTAAACCGGTCGAGGAACACCGTATAATCGACGAGTGTGACGGTGATTTGCCTTTAACGGCGGCAGAGGTTGGAATTTAGTGCGCTGGTTTGTCCCTCGTCGTCGAGCTTCCCGATTTCTTTGAACGGTTGAGTATTCCGGATCTTCTTACGAGTTATGTACGTATTGACAGGGGACAGTTTTTTTTGTATCGTTTTTTTCGACACCTCTGGGGGCTGTTACTTGGATAGTTTTTGGCTGGGAATAACTGGAAGGGGTCGATTCTAAGGGCGGGAGTGCTTGCGGTGTGTAGCAATCTTTCTGTAGGAAGGAGAGTAGTGTGTCTAGTATCGTTCGAAATGTAGGGCTAGTTTGTGCAAGATCAGGGACATTGAAACGGTGTGCACGTTCGTACAACTCGTTGACCGGTGTCCTGTTACCTCTGAGTGGCTAAAATTAACAGCAATTGACGCGGTTTTAACTTGTACCCTTGCCAATCGTTTAGGTTACCTCTATTTTTTATCCCCCGGTTTTAGATTTTATGTTCGTCACTTGATGGACAGCGTAGGAATAATTGTTGCACCTCGCGACGGTGAATTTAATAAAGGCGCAACTAATATTAATTGTAAGTTTGTCTTTCCATGCATTTCGTTGTTTATACCATTTTTTGTATGCACACACTGAGGTTTGTGCTGCGTTTGTATAATACTCGTCGCCTGTCTGACCACTGCAGTCTGTATCTACTGGGAAACTTCGTGTTACTCTCTTCATTTACTCGGATCATTTAATAATTAGATCGGCTTGGTATAAAGCTTCCGTATATTTATTTATCTAAGTGAAATATTGTTTCCGATTTATTTCAATTATAAATAATAATTCTGGTTTAACGCGATGGCGCTTTTACGTCGCGGGCGTTGAAGCCACTGAAAGAGAATGGAAACCTATAAACATCCAAGTTTATAGTTAATCAGGCGTATTAAAATTGCATCAGAGTTGCGGAAAAGATTATAGCGACGTTTACGTTTTGACTATCAACGTAGACGATTTCATACGTCAAATGGCCATTTAATTTCCTCTCATACAAACATTCATGTATGCGACAGTGATCCGGTTATCCGATCATCGCATACATCTTCCTACCGATCAATTGCTTTGTTTGAAGAATCAACGCAAATGCAATCGGGCACACGGTTTATTAGAGTACACACACAAGTCACTCACCTTAATAAGCATTCTTCAAATCAACGGTAGCATTACATTAATGAAACCACATTTTTAATTAAAACATTTTAGCTTTGGTATAATGAAAAATATTCCAAATAGACTCGAATAAACTATTTATATGTACGCCTTATTAAACGAAACGTTCGTGCAACGTTTTGAATGTCTCTTTCGATGGGAACAAAATTGCGCACTTCCCTTCCAGCTCCTACTCGTCCATTAATTAACAACCACGGTTTCTTTGAGAGCCAAGTCTGCACGCATCGCGACGCAGGAAAATAGAGAAATTTAATTGGCGTTGAATCGCTTTAACGAACGGTCGATTCGAAAACCTATTCATCGAAAACGTCGAATCTTTTCGCTTGAAATTATTTCAGGAATCGTCGTCCCGTTCTGTCAAGCACGGTGACGTAAGATCGGCGGAAGATCGTCGTTCTGTTTGATGTACGATGTGCCAAGCAGGAAGATGAAATCGTTGAACTGCGACAGAAGAAATGGATCATATTGGGATGATCGTCTGTTCTCGTAGCAGTGATCTATAAATCCGAAAGCTTAAATCGCGACGCGGTTCGTTTAGCAACCGACCGTCCACGTAGTCTTTCGAAAGTTTTCTTTTTGTATACGGCAAAGAACCAAGAATCTTCGTCAATGTATCACGGAGGTAAATCGTATTAATAACTTGAGTTTATTTGTAGCTTGTATATTGCATTCTAAACAGCTTTCCGAGCTTCATTTCTTGAAACGGTGTGCCCCAAGTGACAGATTAAATATTTCCTTCGATACTTTTAAAACATTTCCTGGATAGAACTGACAAACCATCGCATTAACGATGCATTGTTCGTGAGAGACTGCAAGTTCAATAAACTTCTATTTATGTACTTATTTATAAACACGATGCACGCTATGTCAGCAAGTATTCCGAGTACTACTTAACCCGATCAAGTCGTATATATTATCCTAGAATATAGACAATACAGAAAGAGTTATCTTGTTCCGCGTATCATGTTTAACGATAATAATACCACAAATACTACTAATAATAATTTTCTGCAGGAGCAACTTTCGGTTAAAATTAAAAACGATTAATCGTTTATTTCTTTGACCGCTTTTTAACAAAGTTTTTAAAAGTTAAAGTTTTAACAAATTTTCTGAGAGTAATATTCGTCGAGAGAATCGTATGGGCGCAAGCTGTGAAAGGTTTAGAATAAACGATCCTTGAGACAAACAATCGACACAGCAACTCCAACGTGGAATGTAAATGGCGATCCCTTTTAATGGATTAGACGCTTAGCGTCGCTTCTATCGTCGAGTACTTCTTCATTGCACGAGCAAACAACATACTTCGCTTAGGGAATCGATGTTACATAAAGGAGAATAATGTCCACGATGTATCCGTCGCCTTTTGCTGTCGATGCTTCACTGGTTGAAATTTATTAGAAAATCAGTGATAGCGCAATCGTTTCAGCTTCTTATTAAAATACAACTGCTGCAGTTAATTCGTGAATTACGAATTTCCACGTAGCAATTATTCGAGGCAATTGATGATTGAACGAATTATTTCATCGATTCTTGTAATCTTTTGCTAGCAAATTACGTTTAACTGAACGCCTACATGTGTTCTCGACACTCGCAGCGTCCATTTATACTAAGGATGCTTTATAAAATATTGGACATGCAAGGTTGCACAATCGCGGCAAGAGAATATGCGGTATTTTGTTGGCTCGAGTATGTACCGCAGTGTTGCTTGACGCAGGATTGCTTGAAAACTAGAATATAGCGACCCGAATGCTATTTCTAATTACTGCAATCCGTTGGAGCGCGCTCATTCATATTCACGGTTCCTTCAATCCCGCGTTCACGATTCCGTCGAATATCAAATAAAACTTCGTACGAAATGGAAATTATTTTCTTGTTCGCATGCTTACACTAGATTGTAACATAAAGGCGGACCACACTCGACGGACTTTGCAGCACGCATGACTTTTTTGCAACAGCACTACTTCAAGTTTTCACGAATTTTGCAAGCTACACTCTTCGTTGCACTTGTTACCGCCTTGCTGCAAACCAGAATTTTTTTTTCCGGCTTCACCTGCGTTCGCCGTTCTGTACATACACGTGATACAATTTCCGCCACTTTATTTCACAATTAGAAGCATTGAGATCTTGTTACTTTGAATGTTAAAGTGGCACAGCACAGGGTAGATCGTTTTCGTTTGATGCCAGTGCATAGTTGTGTACGCAATATTGATTTTCTAAAACGGGCGACTCTATTTCAGCTCTAAGACGCCTTGTATCGCCCTCCACCTTGATTTGCATTCGGGTAGCGCATAATTAAAGGCGGTCACTTGTTAATGCTGCATAGGTGTGCTGCCACGATGCTTTGAATTTTGTTATTTCCTTCCAGTCGATCGCCTGACGGGCGAAAACAACTCCGTAAACCGCGTCTAACGAGCGTTTCTATTGAAGGGGTAAGCTCGTGTTACGGTATGAAGGTGGACCGGAAGTAAGAAGGAAAAGATCGCGGAAAACATGTGGTCGTATCACTGGATAGTGGGTGAGTTTTGTGAAACGTATTTTTCTTTAAAAAATCAGTTACTTTCATTTATGGTGTTCTCTAGTGACGGAGCGTACATATGAATGAATCAATGAATTATGTTTTAACGTATTTTTATAAGATTAGTGGGTGTCAAACATTTTTTAATCGCAAATCTGGAACCGCAGTTTTATTCGTTGTTCTAGCTATATCGATGCACTACATGCGTTTAATCTCACATTTTTTTAAGGGAATATAATTAAGTAAGGGAATAGATTCTTTCGTTAGGTATTCGTTAATTTCCAACGGAGCCACTAATTGCATCGATAGTAATGCAGCGAATTTTTGTTCGTTTAATTTCTGTTACACAGCAGTACCAGCGATAGGCTGAGCACTGTTCATAAATGTATAGAGAGTAGCAGGTGCAATTAGTAATTATTAATGAATCAATGTAACGAATATATTAACAAATATTTGTCTATCAATTGGCGCGCAACACTTTCGAAGGTCCGTACGCATTTATAAATCTAGCACTGTTTTTTTTTAAGTTTCTAAAGTTCATAAAAAAAGTCGAGTCAAGAAGAAAATCACGTCGCGTATCGCGGTGTTTATCGCATTACGCTTATCGAGCCCCGTAGAACTTTTCCATCCCCGAAAGAACAAACCGTACCTGAATAGTTATATACGAATGGAACGTGCTTTATCGATTGCCTTGGAAGCGATCAAGCGCACTACCCTGGGTGAGTGTGCAGGCGACGAAAGCAAAAGGAAACGTAGCGACAGAAGTCGAGCTTACGATTAGCGTAGATAAGGGTGGACATACGCGACACGTTGTTGTCGATAAAAGTGTCTCTCCTCTTGATTTCATCTACTCCAATGAAGAAAATGTTTACTCAAGTCCCATCGGCGCAATCTTTCATTGAAATCGAGAATATCGTGAATAAAAATGAGTGCTTGCACAATATTAAGTTAATTTAATTACCAAACTTGAATTGCCTGAGATGCAAATTTAAAAAAGCGTGCCTATAAATTAGGATGCAAGGGGATGCTCGTTATCAGGAAACGCTGATGTTTACCTGTTTTCGAATAGATTTAGAATGCAAGGAATATTGAAAGTTGTTTTTTTTTGTCGCCAACGACATGTTGCAAATGTGTAACCTCGTTTTGTGTTAGATACGTTCTTCCATGGAACGACAGCGTAGAATTAATAATATAAGTATTCATGCGTACGATCGCTGCCCCGTGCACGAGGTACGTACCAGTTGGTTTCTAAACGTTCACGAAAATGATGGGAGTTACGGCTTCGTAATTTATTAATTTGTTAATCTCATACTTTTCGCACACGCCACAACAAAGTCGCAATAGAAGGTATGGGAATGGAGTGATACTGCATTCATGATTTCTGGTTAACTTGCATACGATTAAAAATCCTTCGAAACGAATGAATTTGGTGTGGCTTAAAATAGGATGCTCTGAATCATGGTACTAAAGAAACTTGAATCAGGCAATTTCCTGTCACGCATAACTAAAAACAGAGTGCACGTAACGTGAGACAAATTATATGATTGTATCGTTGTTATTTTTTAACACGAAGAACCAAGAATGTCTGACACGTAAGTCGCCAAGCGTTGACCTATTCTACTTACGCGTGTATCAATCGAGTTTCGCTGAACCGAATGGTCATACTATTTACATCGCAATGTTATTGCACTTATTTTAGTATCTGACATGAAATCAATGATTAGAGTGAATCAAATCCTATCGAGATATCTAGATATTTTAATCGCGACAAAATTATTGCAACTGTAAACAAAGTTCTGAATCAATATGGGATAGGTAATTATCGCGCGAGAAATGAACCGCCCCAGAAGAAAGCGCGCGTCGACAATCGTGTGACTAATAAAATATTTGGATATCAAGATATTTTAATATTTCTAGTCACGTGTGAAACTAGATGCAGTCGTGGCGATAAATAGTCGTTGCAAATAGAGAAGATAGTAGTAGTAGGAACAATAGTGGGTAGTCCTAGAAGTGTGCACCCTTTTTCTTTTTTATTGTACGTGATTATCATTTCGTAGACATCCACAGTTAACATCATCGTTACCATCGTCTAAAGCAGTGGCCAATGTTTCGTTTCAGCGGCAATTGTACTCGCGGTTGCCACCGTCTGTCGCGCGGAGTGCCAGAGTGAGTGATCAAATCAGCTTCACTTCAGTGTCCTTCTTTTATCATCGTTGCCTGTTAACATTACACCGCGGGGCTTATTGTCCGAAGATTCACTTCGTTCATGTCGGCATCATCTTTTCTCGTTCTATTTAAAAAATTTAGTTGCGCACAATCGACAAGATAAATCGACCTTACGTTGACCCCACTCTGCTCATCCATTTTTGTACATGCTGTTTTTCATTTGCTATTTTTTGTTCTTTCGCTATTGGTTAATGAACGAAGGTGTTGTACTTGAGATACATCGTCTCGCTAGATGCACAACTATTATATTTATTATGGTGCTTAATTATTTTTAGCTTCGTCTATGTTTCTTTCGATGCTCTGAGATCCAGGTGCACAAGTGATTCACGGGCACTGTGTTTCGCAGCTCGTTCCATTTATTGCTACGAATGCGACTCGTGGACGGATCTAAGATGCAAGGATCCCTTCAATTACACCGCACTTCCAAGGGACCAACCACCCCTCATGACTTGCAATGGCTGTTGCGTTAAAATGGTACGCAACGCAAAGTCACGTGAGTACTCCTTTGATTTCCAAGCTTCAAATCACACTTTTTCATTCCGCATTCCTATTTAGATTATTTCTTGGCCCAATAAATAAATGGTTTCGCGAAAACTTTGTTCATACAAAATCATTGAATTTTGCTTCAAAAACGAAAATGATCGAAGAATGCAATTTATACAAATTTCAGTAATTCGTTATCTATAGGTACACCAATGCGGCCGAAACAATTATTACAGAACCGCAACCCTTGCAATTAGAATTACTTACACAACACACAGCCGCTCGCGTGAAACTTATTCTCCAGCCCCGTGACGAATAAAACAATGATCCGTAAATTTGTATCTTCTTGCAGCGTACGAAAGCGTGAGACGGACCTGCACCTCGCAGCTACAGATAAACTTATTTATGGTGGACCACGTGTGCATGATGGAAAGTACCGGCACTGGTCACATGTGCTTCTGTGAGGAGGATATGTGCAATCGTGTCTCCCAGACCTCGTGTTCGAATCCCGTACTCCTGCTCATCCTGTCGACCATCCTTGTACTACGCTCGGTCATCTTAGGGACCCCAGCTTGCTTTGTAGAACGTTGGAATGGTCACGTCGTATAACACTGATTTACTCGATTCACCTGCCAGTGATTTCGATCATATCCTTGCGCAGAGTTTTAGTTTTAGTCGGCGACTAGAACTCTCATCGGGACGGGCGATTCTATTATGAATTCATGTGTCACGTGCACGCAAACAGATCGGATTAAGCGGCCCGTTCTCTACCTTTTCACGTTCGCGGTGAAACGGCAGGTAAGATGTACATGCACGTTCTTCGCGGAGGCGGGGAGGATCGATCGATCATTGAAAATCACGTCGGACATATTATTAGTGTATAGTGTATAAAGCGTAGATTATTGAATAGTGATTTGTCAATTGATATGATCAGACTGAACGATTCTCCTCCTTTGTCCTCGAAGATCGTTTTTCTGCTTCGCACTGTGCATCGCTCGTCCCGATCCCCCTTACGGCATTAGACAGTAGCGAAAGATTCCGACCGTGTTTTGTGTAGACAAATCATTCGTCTCTCTATCACTATCACGATTTTACCGTCCCTTGTAACCGGCGGGCCCTGGAGAGCATTAGTAATTTTATTGAAATGAATTTGTGATAAACGCTGTGGCGAACAGCTTTGACTTTGCCTCGGTAGATAGAACGCATCGGGAAGTTTCGCCTTTTATTGCATTGAATTTTGCCTCGCTCAACGTATCTGGAATATTCGACGCTCTTTTTCAATTACACTCGTCGAACGTGCTGTAGACTTAACGATGAATCGATGAATCAAATTTGAACTGCAAATTCGTTTCTTGAATCGCGTGTAGCTGTGATCTTCCTGTTCGATCGGCGCGAGGAATATTTTTGACGGCGGAATTTTAATTGCATGCATCGAAGAATCGATTAGGAAAATGTCCACCCTTTTCATCTATCGCCCTCTAATATTTTTCGCTCTCTATTACCTTCTAAAATTCGATGCATTACTTTTCTTTCTTTATCGTCATTTATTGTTGAAAATGTCAAGCATCGTTCCCTACTTCTTCATGAGCACTTTGACAACCTAATCGAGATGACCCTGGCGTACAGTATAGTTCATCATGATGTTATCGTGTTCTGGAATGTTTTTCATTCAAACTTTTCACTGGCTTGCTGTTTCTCTCTGTTCCGTGCGAACTTTATTATGTTCTTCGGCGAACGTAGATCACGAAACGAACGTGGGTGTAATATTTGCAACATTGTTCGATCATTGCAAGACTTAGGAGTTGATATGTGTTGTAGCTGTATTACTTCACACATTTTACCGCTTTCCCATTGTGCGCACACTTTGCACAGTGACGGAACACCACCGTGGATATTCTCAAAGTGACGAAGAATAATCGGATCCGGACACAGAGACACGCGATAAATCGTCGTTCCAGAGCATAGAGTTCGACTGTCGGGCACCTTTCGCAATAATTACCTTTGAAACGCGCTAATCGAATCGGTACATCCATCTTTAAACGTATACACATATTAATCAGCCCAGATTTGATACGTTTGTACTATTAAAAAAAGAAGCAACGTATTGCCAGCAATTTTCTTGCTTCGAAGGATCTTGAACTATCGCGAAACAGTGCTTGAACATTGGAAAGTAACACTGTGTGTAAACCATTTGCTAAGTGAATAACGAGATTTATCAGAACATACGACGCACAGCATACGACATTCGATATCTATGCACGTACTTTAATTCTTATTCGATCGAACGAGTCACGATTGCCATGATTGTTACAACGATGTAACGTATTCTCCTCGCTATTCTTCGTCACTGGCACATTCGTGATAGTTTCCCCGTTCGCCATTCTTCCCGAGACACCGGTGTTTCGCGCCGTACGCAGCCATAAGAACGAGAATGGTCCATGGTACACACTGAGCTTAAGGTAGATTACGACCAGGTAGCATGGTCTCGGAATGCCAAGCCCCCAGCAACGTTACGAAAAAGCAGCGACAGCAACCGGCGAGCATCGACAACAGCATATCCGAGATCTGTGTATTTCAAGTTTGCTCGTCTGCGTGTGCCTCTTCGACCATCATTAAAATGATTCTTCTTCGACACAGAAATGTGAACGACGAGGAATACGTAGGGCGCCAACAGTGATCGGTATTCATTGAATTGTGAATGGCGAAGAATAAAATTGTTGAGAAACATTCGATTGCTGGAGGGCACACACAGGCGAATGTAACACGGTAGGTGTGTACTCGCACGTAGAAAGGTGCGAAATCGAGTGCATGGATTGTAGCACTTTCAGTAACATGTAGTACGTTGAATGTCACGACAAGGGAAACCTTATGAATGCTTTGCAGTTCGATAGAATTCTGCGTACTTATCTACGTATACATACCTTAGAGACTCTGTTCACTCCATTGTCCTCTGTCCTGCGACTTTTGTGCCGCTGTGCAGCAAACACTTTGCATGACACTTTGCATGAATCTGTGGGTAGAAAGGCAGACAATTCCAGGCCCGTAGTCGTTGCTTCGACGGGGAACAGACTTTGAAATATCAATGGAAACGTAGATTCTTCAGAATCCGCCCACTCGTTTAAAGTCATAGAAGAATAATCGCAATATCAAATGCTACAGATAATTTGACGAGTCTGTTTCCTAAATGAGCATGATGTCCGGCTCTAACAGAACAGCAACCCGTATACGAAACCCTCCACCCTGACGAATGCAACGCGAGGCAGATCGAATTAACAAAAGCACAGCCGTGGGCCTTCAGCTTCGAACGTGCCACGCCATTCCGACGACGAATCGGTCGCTTCTGAGCTTCGACAATTTTCATTCGATCGCGAACGATCTTGCGGCACGCAACGAGAAGCTCGATCGAGGAAAGCGACGTCGACTCGCTCGAGGGGTGCTCGTGAATCGAAGCTTTCGACCGCCACGCAGTTTCAACCCTTTTTTTTTCCAGGATGTGGCTGGCACGGCCAAGTTGAACGCGCATGTCCTCACAGAAAGGCTTCCGGTGCGGAGCCTCTTGCCAAACAAGCTTCGGTGCTTGCGAACAAAAAGCGAGCTAACCGGTGTTTCTCTGGCAAGCCATGCGGCTCGTGTCGCGTCATTTGTTCATTGTCGCACGCGCGGCTGCGAGGCTATATTTTCTCCACTTTTATTCTCGCGTTCCTCTTCCCGTTCTTTCTGTCTCTCTTTTTCTTTTTACTTCCTCCCGCAGTTTGTCATTGCGCGACCGTGCCGACAACGTCTGCTACGCCGACGTTGACGAAATCGTTCTGATATCGAACCGTTTGTTCGGATAGCGAGAATTATCGCAGTTTTGTGACAGAACAAAAATGAAACGTGGCAGGTGGGGATAGAATGCTGTAATGACAATACTGATTCGGCATGTAACGCGAGTAAACGATGATTTTTAAGTTTGGCCTCGCAGCTGGAAAGAATCCACGTATCGCCACCGGTACGGATAGTGAGCGAGGTAATTGCGGACACGCAGTGGCGAATCTTAAACAGATCGATCGAACGCAAAGGTAGATCCGACGTCGCAGAATTTCTTACACTCGCGGATTATTTTAGAGACTTTAATATTGTTGCAATGTCGGACGTCTGATCTCTCTGTTCGATCGAGGCTGTTTCGGTTTCGAGAATGAGAAGACACGGAAACGATGGTTTCTATTCTTTTGTTTTTTTCATTTATTGCCAGCCTGTTTACACGAAAGCTCATGTCCAAGTGCTTGCATAAGAATCGACGAGATTACTATCAATGTACACTTTGTCTGTTGAAGATCGATGTTTACATGCGCCGAGATGTCAATCTATGCATCGATATGCTCTATACTTTTATCTCGATGTTGATGAACATTGGGCATCGTTTTATTGAATGGTGTATGATGAATATATTATATTTTACGGTGCAAGTGCCAGAGTTTCCCCTTTTCGTTTCTACGTGTCGATGTGTATCGATTTTGTATGATCGTTGCCCCGAGATGTTCATTTCTTTCTGATCTCTTGGTTCTACGTTGCTGTGAGTTACATTGATTTAAAACGATTCTAGAGTATATTCGATGGCATGAAGTGATGTGTCGATGGCAGAGTAGCGTTTTAGATATAACTTTGGCACGTAATTTCGTTGTACCCTCCCCATTTTGCTCCAAACGGACACGATTTTCTTTCAAGCTCTTCAATTGTTGCCTTAACGTTTGTATTTAAATATATTTCGGTTGTTTCGTACGACGATGCGTACAAAATGAAGCGATGAGTATCTAGCTTGTAAGGAAATGGAAATTTTGTATCGAACGTTTTGTTGCTTCGATGGTACATTACGAAAATTGGTGAATCGCTAAGGTGCGTGGATTTAACCCTTTGCACGATATATTTCAAGTCACAATAAATAGCGTGCTACAAAATATTAATGAATCCTTCGCATAGTTGCAATCAATTAATTAATTTTCAAGCCTGTCCGAGTATTCTATGTAAAGGGTTAACATTGCGCTCAGCTGCGGGAAGTTTGAGAGTTCAAATTGTTTCCGATTGGCGTGTCTGATGATTGCAATGCGTCATTATCGTTCACTGTCGCAGCATTTCTGAGGAAGATGAGAGTCGGAATCGCGAGTGATAGAGTGAAATAATTTTCCTTAATGCACATATCGTTGCCTCTGCGGAGTAATACGTTCTCTATAGTAGTACAAAATTATCAGGACGCTGGCACGTTGAATAGTTATGCGCTATTTAATGGTAAGCATGATAGTAGGGAATGTATTTATACAAATCGAGCTTACGGGAAGCTCAGCGTGCTTTATGAAAGCGGAAGCGGTTGACGATGAATTGTTTGCCCTAGGGTTTATTAATTTTTTACCGGAGTTTAGTGCGATAGCGATATCAGACCACAAGGTAGTGTAGAGCGGTGCTTAGCTGTAATTGAAACGGTAACAATTGAACGCGTCACGCTAATGTTGCGCAAGTAGTGTTAACATCTGCATACTTTCGTACAAATATTATGGGTAACGAATGGTAGGGGGAAATGTGAATGAGCATCAAAAAAATCGGACCTTTCGTAATTGAAAATTTAAAAAATCTGTGTATATAATATTTTCATCGATCGGTCAGAAATTCGGATAAACAACGTATCATCTATGCGATTATCTATAACGATGAAAGGGTTGTTTCAATGGTGCGATACGAATCGTTCCAGTCATAATTTCCGATGTTGAAGGAGCGGTGTATGAATGTTATAAACGTTATTGGACAAACGTGTTCAGGTTGTCGAACAAGCGAAGCGGTGATAAACGATTGTAAAAGGATACTGTCATTTAATTAATGATTGTTGATACGATTAAAAATGGTGTATCAAGTCGCAAGTCTACGATTGTGTTATACTATCGCGATATAATTGTTAATGCGAGATATAATAGAGTATCTGATGCAAAAAGGTGATACTTTATTGGCGTACCTCAATTCAAATATACCTGCATATGTACATATACTTTCTACCCTGTCTTTACGTCATTCAGAAGGAACCGGTGGATATTATGTCGGAACGATATTTTCATCCCGCGAAACATTATTAACAATCAAACGAACAAACAAAATTATAAGCTATGGAATTGTTAAAAATGACTTAGGTCGTGCTGCAAAAAAGGAGGCGAACAAAGAGGAAGAAAATAATCGTGGCCTCGATTGGTCACAGCAATTGTCACGTCGTATCATAATTCGCAATAAAGTTTATATGTCATTGAATCTCCCAGGTGTTTTTCTACTCTGTCAACATTTTTATAATCGAGATGTGCAATATTTTATAAATCACCTCGACTGGACGAATGGACGAATCGACGAATCAACGAATGAAGATACAGGGATTAAAGAAAATTAGGCAGACCTGACAGTAAATTCAGATTTATTATCGCAGCGGGTTACTTTCTTTTCAACAATATGTCGCGTGGCCTACGAGGCGCCACGCTTAAAAACTGAACAACATAGAATCCATCGAAAACACGAAGGAGCACGCTCAGACGAGAGCTGACGCGATAACAGGTATGATTATTCAACTAACTTTATTCCTTCTGCATACAATGGCCGCATTTTCTGCAGACACCCGAATCCTCTTCGTTGCCCTCACTTTCTTTAGCAGGATTTTCCTGCTGCCCGTGAATCACCGATAAATCGCCAGTGTACGGACGATGTCCGATCGCAGCGATTGTTTCGCTCCTCGGTATATTAGCCTCGGTTGAAATCATCGGGTCTATAGCGTTCGATGCATCTCGAGATCCAATTTTCACGGATCCGTTCATGGTGTAATTTGAACGAGCGTGGGAAGTTTGGCGTCTTAATTGCTTGTCAGTTTTATCAGAACTTTGCGACTCCTGCTGATCTGACGAGCATTCCCCAGATATGTCTGATGGTGTAAAATTGGAAAATGTTCAGCACGCGTTGAGATTGATAAGACTGTAATTAATGTCGGATAACGTTACTTGCCGTTAATAGATTCGGTAGCGCTGGATCCTGTTTCATTAGTTCCGGGATCTTCATCTTCCTGAAGAGGCAACTGCGATGCCATTTCAACGGCTGGACGGCAGCACGCGTATCCCTAGAATGTTCAATGAATTTTAATAATTCAATCCTCACGCGACAATGGAATTGTTGGAAAAGCAGCGATCTTTGTTTACTTGTACGAGATCCATGCGGGAATCCAGAGAGAATTGCTTTCCCGACATCAGTATTCCTCGAATTCGACGTCGCATAGCTATCAATTGGATTAAATTAATTGTGTAATAATTGTTTCGTGGCGTTGTTATCAATGCTGTTACGATTGAATCGTGGAACACTTGAATTATTATTAAATGTAGCAGTTTAAAATATGTAGAAATATTCGGATCAAAGAAATATTAAATTTGGAAGCAGCGTAGGTTTCTAGAACACAAGCAGGAACTCCATTTGAATTGCAGACACTTTCGCGGGAGTCGCCGTGATTCGCTCCAATTGGCGAACCATTGGCGACCAATCACATCGACGGGCCCCATTTTATGGGCGCGCGAAATATTCGCGAGCGTCCCTTGAAAGTCAAAGTTGTGCTGTTCGGTTTTTAACGAAATTCAGTGAAAAGTGTGGCGATTTAAGCGTGCAAAGTGTGCACTTCGAATATGCGATGGGCCTTTGAGCAATGTCCAGATATTGGTAAGTCATTTTCACTTTGCTCTACGTAATATTTTTTGAAAGTACTCGTGTTGCTCGGAGGGCGCGACAAGTAATATGGAATTCAGTGTCGCACGTTTTAGCATTCTGTATTTTATCTTATATCACTTCCAGCGAGTCCACAATTTTTGTACCATTCATTTTACGACAATGCAATTAACGAATAGGTTTGTAAAATTTAACTGCAAGGGACTCGCAATGAAGTTAACTTGTAACCTAAGAAAGGGCTTAGTTGTCATTAATACCGAATTCTTTCGCGACAGAGGGCGCCGCTTGTTTCAAATTCCATCTTTCAGATAGTAAATCTTTTGCAATAAGTAACCACGTTTTTTTTTATAATACTTTGAGATGCACGACATTACAGTTTATCGTTACATATTCTCTATTTACCTGGACTGTCCCTAGCCTCCAGTCGTAGTTGACCAAAGGCTTTCGTGCATTCTCCAAACACATCTGCAGTATCGTATATAGCAGCAAAGCTGCCGTTAACAATTTTCGGTGACATAGGGGAATTAGCCAGTAGCAAACTCGATCCAAAATTTTCATTCTTTTCTCGAGTATCTGGAAATTAGAAGTTCTGCTTAATATATTCGCACACAAGCACGCATCCTTTATTTTCAATTATTCGTGCTTTGAAAATGTAATCGTTCAAAACGGTAACATCACATGCAAAATATAAAATCATAAGTATGTATTGGGAAACTCGTCTTACCTGAGCATTCTGTACTCCAAAAAATTATAGACATGCGTTTTCATAAAAAAAAAAAAAGGAAAAGAAAAGCAAAACAGAATGATTAGAAATAAAATTGCGTATCGTTGTTATACAAATCGCTCAGTACGTGTTATCGTATACAGAAGATAAAATAAAAGCTTTCAACATAACTGTAATAACTGTGTAGACAATTTGAGGAAAAAGTGTCTGAAATATCAAATCGACTTAAAATCTAATCACACGCGTGTATATTACACAAGTTACAGTATTTAATATCTACTATAGCGTGCGTTTATAGTATTTATATTCAATTGGTAACAGTATCCATTCTTAATCAATCTTTTTACATAGAATTTATGCTCATAAATGATAATCAATAAATACAACAACAAAAATGCCGCTTATCTAGAAAAGCTGAAACAGAATACTACTTTTAATAAGGAACAAGCTTATGGCCTTGCATTCATTAGAGCAGAATACAACATTCTTGTGCACAGTTTTACCTCCACACTTTAAACATTGCGCATAATCGGTTGTATCGAGATCTACCATTCGATTCAGTGTTACCTGCGAGTGGAACTCTTGCTCGTACAGGTGTGGCCGTAGTGTCCCCAAGGATTTCGTTCGCAGTGTTTCGAATTTCGGCCCAGTCCCTCAATATATCCTCATTGGTTGTGCTAGACACGCGGCGAAACATTAAGTAGCATCAATTCAAAACTAATCCACTGCATAGAAAGTCTTGAGATATCCATATCGTAAAACTTCGTACGCAACTTACTTGGTCGACGTGACGGTGAATCTAATTACGTATTTTCCATGCAAAGCAGCTGGCACGCAATGCACCCGCCCCTTCGAGTTCATTTTTTTCAACAATCGCTCGGTTAAACTGTTTTCACCACGAAGACGAAATACGACGAGGCCCAAATGCCTCGTCGCTGGTATTTCGAAACGAGCGTCGGCCAAAACCAGCGCCTCGAATTTTTGTGCGAGCCTGACGCCCTGAAATTCACGGTTCAATTAATGTATAAGGGAAGAAATTAAGGGAACAAATTCAAAGAAACATTTCGAGCAGGCAATTCAAGTTTCGACTGGTAGCAATAATGAATTTTGATTTCGTTCCACTGAAGCAGCATCATTGAAATTTTAAACCAAGCTGAATCGAGAATTATTATTGCAAGTTTTGCAAGTGTTCGCTCATACTGTAACTTAGAATAGATGACGTAATAGAAACCTCGCGTATATGCTTCTGAAGGCCGGTGATTCCGTAATTCCTAATGACGAACCACAATTTCAATGCCCTGAATCTCTTTGACAACGGGATTTGCCAGTGCTGAAATTATGAACAAAAAAATTTCACACGTTTTGTAACATAATGTAGGAACTAGGTGATATCTGTTATAACTTGTAGAGTAGTTTACCATATAATCAATCGCAAGGCCTGCAGATAAATGAGATACCTTATTCAATTAAATGTTTCAATTCACTTTTCATGCTTAACAAAATTCTAGTGTGTCGTTACCTGAATTTTCGTGCTTTAAATACAACGGATCGACGTTGAATGTTCTGTGCAGTGCTTGGCTACTTTTTACCCTGAAAGTACCATTAAAAATTGTTAAAATTAATTGTTCTATCAATATCCTATTACGTATCGATTCATTTCAATGTTCTGTATCGTATGACAATTCATTTGAACGCTTTGAATGATTAATATTGAAATGTCACAGCAATTTGTATCTTAATTAAAAGGGAATTATTGGTAAATTAATTTGATTTAGAACTATGTATATCTCGAGGAAACATTTTCGGAATATAGTATAATTGCAGAGGCAATCAATTATGAAATATTATAACAAATTCTCCGTAATCGTATTCGTTTCTCGCTCTATCGGCCCGAATAGACACTCAAACATCGATCTTAAAGATTGCGAATTATGCCGGGTCAAACGAACGACTCGACGGAAATTGCAGGAAGAATGAAAAAACCGATTTTGCATCCGCAGTTCAACCTATAAGCCATGAGAAAGAGAACGACAGATGATAATGTTCCGCGTTTATGAATTTATCGGATCTTCAGCGATTTGCGCATTTGCAAATTTCCCCTTTAACACGCTTTCTCCCTCGATCTATAGATTTCGCTCATCGGCGATAAAAATGTCAGTTAACTTCGTTAGAGTAGAGATGATATTTTCTTTCTTTTTCTTCGCTACTCACCACATTGCAGTGCAATCGAAATGCACCATTAACCATTTGCTAGGATTGAACGCAATCGAATCGGCGAATTCTATTCCTTGAAGCCAACCACGAAATTCGGGGCACACGAATGCACTGCCTGCGTAGGCAGCATCCACGTGTAACCAGAGCCCATTTTGTTCACCTGTTACAGGAAACATCGATGAAATCGAATAAACGTATAACGTTTTAGCGATCGATTCTATTCTGTATAGAAATTTTTGTCGATAGTTATTTTTTATTTTGAAATCTTATTAGTAACATTAATTTTTTAGCGAAAGTGTTTAAAACATTTAAGACAGCAAAGTTTAACTTTAGTAGAGACTATATTTAATTGTTTATGGCAACGTTATGGTAGTTTGTAGAGTTTTGAATATTTTGCTTTGTATAGGAAATTATTTTACTTACACACTTGACCAACTTCTTTAAGATTGTCAAAAGCACACGCCCCGGTTGTACCCAGAGTAGCACAAACCTTTGCAAATAAATAAAAGCATATATTGGAATAATTGAATTCCTTGCAAATTTTTGCAATATAGTATGCACTCTTAAATCCACTTCCCATTTGTGCAATGAAAATTAAATTTCAACGTTACATCATGTAACAATGAAATCTACTTTTCCGTACTTTATCCTGCTCGTTTAAAAAATAAGGATTGAAAGTCGACGTCCCGAGGGACCAACTAGCGAAAAGACAATCCGCCTTCCAACATTTTCTCTGCCCTCTTTTTTTACCGGAACTACTTGCAATTGCGACAAGGTTAATTGGCGGGTCAAAGATTTTACTTTGCAATACCGCTATCCGTTCTGATGATATTAATTGAAAATAGAGGACGCATGCACTTTCTAATGGATTGCCTTTTCCTAGCACTATACAGTACTTAGGTTTCATATATTTTCCTTGAATGGACGATATTGCTGTACACGGTATTACAAAACGTAATTTATAAAAAAGGGAAAATTTTGTTCAATCAACAGAGATGCACAAATTAAATCCAGCATACTTTTAATAAAACAGAGACAAATATTTGGCGTTGGACCATCTGTGGTAGCTCGTGATTATGCATATTAATACTCACAAAAAAGGGCAGTAAACCTTCAGCTCTATCGTGCGTTATTGCTTCGAGTAGTGTCTCTCCTCTCATACTGAGTTCCTCGTCGGATTCGATGTACCTCATTCGAACCAAGCCAATCAATCCAGCCTTTTCCACACTGGAATGAGCCTGCGACACGTAACGCAAATTAAACGATCCTCCATACTCTATGGGCATCTAAAATCATCTCGGCAATAAAAAGTATCGCGAATGAAGCAGTAAAAGAACGACCAAAGTAGAGTGTTTTACCCTGTGACGTAAATAGACGAGCAATAATAACGTAAAGAGCATACGACTTGACTTACTAGAATATTCACGGGGAAAAGTATCCGAGGAAAGAATACGCTTAAAAAGCTCCGGGGAAAAGATTGGACAAGAAAAATGAATCCAAAGTGGAAATACGTACTTGGTCAGAGCAGTAGGCGACAAGGCGCGAATTAATCTCAGCTGGTAAACGGTCCGGCTCATTTTGTTGCACGTCTCTAATGGCCCTGGTTCTTGCCGCCAGTAAGCAAACGAGGGTGGCCTCTGATGCGGTTGTCTGTATCACACCACCGCCACCAGATCCACCTGGACGATGCAGGAACTCTTCCGGTAGGCCAATCATTTTACCAAGCCAGTTCATCACGATGGTTTCTAGCTCCGTGCAAGCAGGGCTCGAGGCCTTTGGAAATATACAATTGTAAAAGCTTCACGATGGCCTTCCATCGCGATACAAGTATAATATTTCATTTGAATGTTATTGCGCTTATTAAAAATGCTACGAATAGTTTCATATATATATATATATCTCAGCGTATTCGTGGACACAGAATCGAGTTTCCATGATAAACGTCTGAAGACCCCCGTTTTACTATTCATTAGCAGCACAGTCGCATATTAACAGCGGCAGACAAAACGGTGGAGTTGAATGGCTGAACTTCGGAACTTAGCTTATGAGGAAGCTTCCAATCCAGAACGGAGACTGCCATTACCATCCCTTACGAAACATTCCAATAATTGCGCGCCCCTTTATTCGCGCTTGCCGATCTTCCATTCATAATATGGAAAGTTCCTTGATTTAATATGTATCGATGGAACGCGAGCGGAACGTTACAGGAGGATAGAAAAAGCTCAGCGTCGAACGGTAGAAAATTGAATGAACAGTGTCGCCTCCTTTTCTTTTCGCGTCTAGTATTCGCATCGTTGTTCTTACCCAAGTAAATCCAAGACAATTGATCGCGTCGGCCAGCATGTCGGCCAGCAGGCTAGCAGGTGAATTCAAGGCTGGAAAATAGGCGTGCATGTGGGGACTCTGCCAGTGCGTCACACCTGGCATGATGCACTTTTCGATGTCTGCGAATATGTCCTCCCAGGACTCGCCGTCTACCGGCGCCGAGGCAGGTAGAACGTTTCTCAAGTAGCCAGGTGAGACAGCCGGGTAAACTCGTCTGGACCTGATGTTCGCCAGGTAATCGGCGATGTAGTCCACCATTTCTTTTCCTGGCGATTTGAAATCGCGTCCACAAATTTTAATACGATTTCACGGAGGAAGAAAGTTCGTTGCGTTAAGAAAGGACCCAAGCACCTTTAATTATATCGTTTTCCTTGGGAGATAAAATCGTTGCGCTTGCATTCGCTCGAGGGTTTAGTTAAACGAATTCGCGGAGGTGATTAAAAATGTCAAGACCAATGACAATTTTCGAAACGAGAACCTTCGACCGATTGTCTTCGATTTTTCTTTATTCGAGGGTCACCAGTCTTGAGTGTATTGGCAGGGGACCACCGTGAACTCAATCGTCGCCGCAAATAACGCCCTTGTTCTTTCTCCAATAGATTTTGTTGATTTACACTACGCGGCAACAATGAGAATCGATTCGTGTTATTTAACAGTTCGTATAAGTCACGACTCGATCGCGATTCGACGCAAATCCGGTCACTGTAACTTCTTTTTATTGCGACAACGGGAGTAGACCGTGTATTATGGGTTTAGCATTTTCGACCAAAGTTCAGAATGTAACGTACGTTTGTATAAGCGTCAATTTTATGGACATTTGAAACACGGGCTGGACAAAGGGATCTATTTTCCGTACGAAATTGGATTTAAGGAGGAAGGGAAATCCGGGACGAATGCTTTATCTAGGATTCAGAGGCTCGGATTGCGAGGACGGAATTCTAGCATGGCCCGTATTGGAAACTGTATCGAATCCATAAAATTCCCATAGACTTACTCCCCCCTACAGTGATCCCTCTTTATTGGCATCGTTTTAATACCATGGAACGTATCTGATGGGGTATCGCCAGATCACTGTATCATGCTTATATATTCATTCGCGTAAGGCGATTGCAACAATCGTAGACGTTTATACTAGCACGCTATCGTTAACCGTTCGTCCACGAAGTTATATTGCCGCGTTGAAACGTACGCAAATTAAGCATGCATCAGTAACAAAGTACATTCTTCTTACTCACCATGTTCACGGTACTCTTCTAGATTCATATTATCTGTAACGAAAACAGTTGTCGCACTGTAATGCCCATTTCTACGTGTACAACTTATAGTAAGAAATAATGCATGCACGTTCGTGTAAAATTCCCGTTTCCCGATTCGAACTTGTTCGCACGTTCACGAGCAACGCTGAATCGCACGACGTGTATACAGTATCGGTAAATCGTTCAACGTATCGTTTAACGATCCCCGCACGCCGCCTCTATCCTCGCGCGTGGATCGATTTGCTCACCGTTGATCCTCACAACAGCCAAATCTCGAAATTCCGGTGGCACCGTATCAGGCGCATGTGGTGTCGTTTGATTGATATCACCGTGTCGAATCCAAATTCGTGGGCGACCGGAATCGTGGAACTCGCGACGTGTTACGCGGAAGCTTAGGGGTACGTCGCAGCGGATTTGAACGAGCGAGCCGCGTCCAGCAGATACGCTTAGCTGGCCTATGCGTGTTGACCTAGCATCGAACTTTAACGCTACGATAGGTTGCCGCGAATGATTTGTACGGATTCATCATCGATCGCTTGTCACATGGGCCCAGAGCTTATTAGGCTAGTGTCACAAGGCTCCCCGCGGCCTAGAACTAGATCGCAAGCTTTCCTGGATTCAGCTATCCGCTCTGACCTTCCATTTGCACCTTCTCGCGTTCACGCGGGCACCTTTATCATTTTTAGTTAATACAATTCGATACAGTTCACATCGATGGTCACTCGAGTCCATCCGAGGAATCGCGCGATGGCTTATGTCGCATCGGTGTACGTAAGTCGAATGGACAGGCATTACTTAATCTTGTTTCGAGGAACAGAGGATCTCACTTGCGGGTATGAGAGAAATGCAGTGGTACTTGCGCCTTCCCCAGATGTGTAGCGAAAAGTTATGTTAATGGAAGATAGTTTCGAGTCAGGCAGAGACAGCCGACTGGTCCAGTTAGCTGATTTCGCGAAGTTCGTGCTGGACCGGCTAATTGAATGATACATAGCGAAAAATCGACTGAATAGCTCCTCGCTTCTTATGATATTATATTCTTCAAAGTCGTTTTACCAGATCGTACGAATTATATCGTACGCATATTAGTATAGAGACTTGGTGGAAAATAATTATGAAACGCACACGTGATAGTTATTGTTGCATTCGCGAGTAGCGTGGAATTATGAATTACGCGAAAAGCTGTCGAGGGCGCGAATGATCGAGACATTATCGCTTACTGATTGCACCTGCGAAAATAAAAGATCCGTATGGGCGCAGAATGGAAAATCGAACATCGACAGTCACGAGGATCTCGAGCTTAAGCCAGAATGACGCTCAACGATATTAAAAGCTCGTCCTTCCACCGTTTCCGTTTCCGACTTTTGTAATTTCCCGTAGCTTTCAGTATTCGTGCGCGATTCGAAGGATTTATCAGCGATGCCGACTGCTTATGTGTGACACGAGTCACCAGCGACCGGTACCGATTCGCGATTTCATCGAGAAATAATAATCGCACGTGTCAGAAAGTCCGAATTCCCCAACTCTCATCGCACTAATTGTATCTATAATAAATTGACCGATGAAAAATTGTTCAGCGTCGCCGCCCGATATATTGGCTTAATTCCGAGAGAGTTTTTAAATTATACTTTCATTGTTTCATATAAAGCTTCGTATACTGGAATTACGAATTTATTCACTTCTATTGAATGCAGGTCTGCTTTGTAATTTGTATTCCTCATTATTAATATCGAATAGAATATTAGTCCATTGAATTTCTCCGGATCGTAACATTGATTTCGGCAATTCTTGAATTGTCTTTAGATTATGATAGTTGGCGTAGCCACACGTATTTGTATTAAAATTGCGAAATGGAAAACGACAAATTCAAAATGCAAAAAAGAGCATTGACCACAATAATTCGATTCGAAAAAACCTTTAACGCGCTGCGAAAATATTCTCGAACCATTCCAGCTGATTTCCTCAACGCAGAATAACAATGTACAAAATAGGAATGCTATAATTATGAAATAGAGTGCACAAAAATCTGACCTTTTTTAAATCTTCGAGTCCTACGACGAACGAAGGCAGCAGGCTTCTGAACGGTTGAAGGAGACGCAGAGAGTTGAACTTCTTGACTGTAACACTTTGCAGGGGACACGGAGGGTAGTTTTTAGGGTTTCGAAAAAACAGATATATCCACGGTGGAAGAGAATCGGTGGAATGCAAGTCGTTCAACAAGTGGCCGCTTTTATACAGAGACGCGCTAAGTACTAGCTGCTTTGGCGCAAGCGTACCCGAAGAACAAGACAGGGCAAGGGACAATTTCTGTGACTAAGCTTTGCGATCTTAAGGGACTACTGAGGTACAATCCTACAGGAGCTTCGATTAATTTTGTTGAATGCTAGTCGCCTTTTCAATCATCACATTTCAATCGCGATTGCAGTTCCTTAATATTATTTAAGATTATTTTCATGTTACTGCAATATATATTTATTCATTTTTTTTTCATACTACAGTATTGCATCGAATTGAGGATAAGAATATTAGAAAAAATATATATATATATAAATAATTACGTACTAATATTACTGTGCATTAATATTGTCATATTTTTCTATGAACCAGCGTTTATGAATTGATTTCGTTTTTTAATTCTTATAGCTTATTAGGAGAGGTATAATTTTTAATAATTCTACGTAAGCGTTTCAGTTGTTATACTTATATAATAATCTACTTGCACTTCAATCTATCGTGAAATCTATTTAGAGTCTACTATTTAAAAGCTAAGCAGAACTATAAGCAAATTTATAATGCATTCAATTTGTAAATAATTTGTTTACAAATCTTGATTTGCAAACAAATTACTATTTCGTTTCCACACCTTTCAATTAATCGCAGACATATTTTTAATTTTTCACAGACTACTTAAATGATATTTGCAAAGAAATAAAATCGAATTTTCAAAATTTCCATTTAATTTATATTTGAACAATTATGTTCAATTGGTAAAGGATGTTTGCACAATTGAATGCTATAAACATGTAGTGTCTCAATCATCCACAGTGGGTCAAGTAGGTGTTCCATCAATTTAGGAGCAATTTTGCCTCGGACAACGTGACTGCTATACCGACTAAGAAATCCGACACTGATTTGAGCGTCCTCTGCTCGCGAATTATTTACTGAAGTAGGGTTAGAGACAGGAGTCGTACAATTATGTGAATATATGTAAATGCATGGGGAGTAACAGGGAAGCACTTTCTACTGACGAGATATATGAATTCTTATATCTCGGTCTCTGTGTCTAAAAAGATTCTAGAAAATCATCTGAATTCACAATACGGCAGGAATTGTAATTTAAATAAAGTTAAGGCAAGAAAATTTTTAGTTTGACGGAAATAGTTTACTTATTCTGTAATGTAACAAACATTGTAAACATCTTATTCCACATACGTCTTCGTTATTTCTAATAAATATATTTGTATCCCACTATTCGACTAATATCCATACTGTAACACTTGTAATAAAAAATTTTAAATTCGGCAGGATATTCAAAAAACACCCGCCTTAAACAAAGAACAACACCCCCACCACCCATCCAGTTACCAGCCAATTAGAGCAATCTGTTTAGAAAATCGCCATCTTTTGTCCAAAGGATCTCGTAGTGATTTGACGTGTTCAGAGTGTCCGTCGAATTAAGGTATGTAAGATATCCTAATATATTCTTGAAGGCAGAAAATTATATACATTGTTTTCATTTCCCTATTTTCCAAGTTTTCTGTGGTTTCTTTGTTAATATCAATGAATATTTTGCAAGAAATTAACAAAGTATTGTGCAGTGATCGCAATCACACCGCACGGCGTGCATTTTCGAAACATCTCGAGTATTCATATATTTAGCGACTCGAGTATGCATACCGAGTATTTCAGCTCTACATTCCATTCTCTTGCAATATATTCTGCAGTTTCTAGCAATATGATTATAATATTGGTGATTCCTAATACATTTATCTCTCATTTCAGTTGGATTCTCTTCCATGGCGTCTCTTTCGCTTGCTTTGAATCAGAAATGGCGCGAACGGTACACATTCAAACGAGAATGCGCAGGAGCACAGTGACGCGGTGCGGCGCCATATTGTTAAATAAACTTTTCGCTGATAGGTAAGCGTTCTTCAAATTTCTTGTTGGAAGAAGTAGAATTCTAGCAATATATCTCTATTAAATTATAATCCATACCACGTATAATATTTGTATGAAATATAGTCGCGTTGCAGACAAGTAGTAACATAATGCATGCCATTATTTGCGACTATTTATATTTTGGTTCTGCCTGTGGCCGGGAGCTTGCTTTTCCTGGAAAATGTACCGCGAAACCTATAGAGACACTTATCAAGTAACGTATGCGTTGAAACATTTCTAGGAAACACAAGCGATCGTAAACAAAGATCTGTGTTTGGCTTTAGCCGGATGTCGAGCATAGCCGGGCGGCAAAGGACGATGGCGAAGGTTGTCATTCTACTCCTTGACGCCGAGCTGACACAACATGGAAAACATCTCAATGAGGTGCGTATTGTTACCAACTTGTAACGCGGTGTTCATGATAATTGTACCACAATTATTTACCCCCTATTACCACTGCTGTTTATTGAGTACAATTGTAATTATCCAATATTTCATATTGGTTTTATAGGATCTGAGACGGATACTGAGATGAAACAACCACAGTTAAACTACTTGCAAAAACAATTGGATTTTCGAACACTCGGCCGGATGAACATGTTATCTTTCAAAAAATTTTGTGACCGCGCGCAATGCGGTCGGTTGAGTCAGTGTTTGCTCCGAAGTTTTCTAGCTTTTTGAGAGCAAGTGGCTCTGCTTAAATTTTCGATTACGCTTTAGCTACACGCGATTGTAGAGACAGTTTTTTTCGCGTACTAGTTATCAATACTATTATCATAGCACCGGTGCTCCTTTGCAATTATTTCAATCGCAAAAGTAGAATCTTAATTTGGTCGCCGATATAATTTGCGGTCGAGCATATAGTCTCTTATTTTTATTTTTTTCTTATATTCGCTATCGGAGTAGAGTCAGTGCATCACTGAAGGGGATGTTTTAGGCCACACTGACAAAGTGAGAAATGTAAGTATCTTTTAAAGAATTCTCAGTTTTCTATGAAGAGGTAAATTATGTAAAGTTAGCAGTAGATTTTAATGTTCTTTGCTTTCTTGTTTAGTTACAGCTTGCACAGTTCCTGGCGGTTGAATTCAATTGAGCTGCCACGATGGTGTTCCTGATGTCCTCCACGAGTACTTCCTTGGTACCTGCAACCGACGAAGTAGTGAGTCGCATGCGTTTTCGTTCCTCCGGTCCCTAATCATGCCGTAGGACGATTGGTCCGAAACGGCACGGGTGACCGGTTGTATTTTTTAGTAGTTTTGCGAGTATAGTGACCACCAATATTTTCTTATGTATTATTTCTTATATGAGGTTAGATGTGTCCTCTTGTACTCCGCGTTTTTTAATATAAAAAATATTAACCATAGAAATATTTCTTATTCAAATAAATATTAGAGCAAACAAGCAATGTCCACGTAGGTTCCTCCATTTCGATAAAAATATACGATGCCATTAATAAATACATGGAACAAATGTGGACATTGCATATGAAATTTATAATTCCGTTTATAATCGATTGCAATTTGTTTTCACTATTGAGCAGTGCGGAAGTCGGATACCCACCGACTTCGTTACTGCAAGTGTTTCATGATTATAGTAATCATGTATTAAAATTAATAAATATAATATTAATTTTTATATGCTATAGTCGAGTCCTTTTCGTATGAAATTTATTACACATTATGTACAAGAAGGCACTTTGTATACGGATAGATTTTCAAATCGGAGTAGCTATCTTGAACAATTTGCTTCGATTGAAGAATCACCCGAGGCTTATTTAATACCTTGCCAATTTTTCAAGTAAATATTTACTTGCATTTATTTCTTAGTTGCGTTTCTTATTCTAGTAAATTCGGTTTCAATGACAGTCATTTCCCTTAATAAATAAATTATTTATCAGTCAATTTCGAGTTTTCATTGATATTTCATAAATTCTAAAGTCGAGTCATTTTTAAAGAGATTGGAAATAAAATATACTATTAGCTATTGCAATTTTACGTATACTAATCATTTTTTTAGATCAGGATTTTCAGGTTTAACCCCTTCCGTGTTTATTGTCAGGAACTCACTCACGTGCCCAGGTGCTACTTGGGTGAGTGAAAGGCAATGGGCGCGATGATCATATAGTTTTTAAAATAACAATGTTTGGCGGCTGACATTTGCTAGTGTACCGTGCACGACGTATTTTCCACATTGTGTGTGTATGTGGTTAGGCCGTGGAAATGCGTCGGCTCGGGAATTTGATATCAAATTATAAACGGACGTAGCAATATGTTTTACATTTGCAAATACATTGAATACTATAACCAATTATGAAAATACGGCAACGGAGAGAGTACTATACGAACCAAGGATACTTGGTTGAAACAAAATGTACAATATATTTTAACCATCAATATTTTGCATATACGTTTACGCACATTTACGCAATGGTCGCTAGCCCTTGTCAGCCGATTTCAGGAACTGGTACGTACCCTTAGAGTGTGAATGATTGTATGCCAAGCTCGGGTGTCGGAGGCGTCCCGGGACGTCTCTCTAGTGTAGGCTCTTGCGCCCGAGTGTTTGATTGAGAAACGTGGAATAATGTGTGTTTGTGTGAATGCTTTGCCATTTTTTAATTATAGGTCTAGGTAGGATAGGTAGTATACCTTCTGGTATTCCTGATAGATATAAGTAGGTAGGGCCGGGCAGGTTGACACAGTCTCTGATCGGGTAGGCCATATTTCGCGTGTTCAACCTGTTTCAGGAAATTTGATTTGAAAAGTCGACGGTGATGCTGTGGCGCGAACGAAAATGCGTTCGCCTCTGGCTTTGCCTATCGATTTCTCGAATTTTTCGCGGTCGTGGTCGCGATTTGGCTCCGAAACGAACGTGCTACGTTATGCTCGAGGCTGCGCGTGTAGGCGAAGATCGATTACAATTTTAATCGTAATCTTTACGATTTTCCATAATCGCAATTTTTACGATTGTATTTGGTCGTGATTCGTCCACGTGTGTTCCATTTAGTTTCGCGGATTAGATTTTTATTTTATTTCCTTTTTGTTTGCGAATAGAGTCTCGAGCCTAGACTAAGTTTCAGCGGGCATTGCGCTCGAAGAAAAGAAGAGGCTAAAAGCTGAAGAGGCCCGACAAACTGTCTCTCAAGAGGGCAACTACCAATGGCTCTGCATCCTTTGGATGGAGAGTCATTCTTTGTTACTATTTTGTCACTATGCTCGCTTTTGTTTGCTGTAGTTGTTATTTATTGTTTCCAGCACTCATCGTATTGGGCAAATCGCGATTTTTATTAGCGTTGCGTACGATTGAATACGGTTTGCATTAGAGTTGCGAATAAAATCAAATCGCGATTGCAACTAGAGTTGCGGATAAACCTAGGTCGCAGCATTTTTTACAGGTGTAAAATAAAATAAAATAAATAAAATAAATTTCCAGAGTGTTCCAACCAGGAAGATATTCCGCGGCAAACCTGCCTCAGCCCTCTGCCATCAGAGTAGCTATAGCAATGTGAGTATGGAACTCGAAACTTATTTTTCTGTCGTATTAATACAAGAAAATATTCTGTCCATTGTAACGCATTACGCGTATGCATATTGCGCTGACATTCGAGTACAGATTTGTCGATCCCTGCGACTGCATTCGCGCGAGAACAATTAGATGCGTTAAGGGGGTGAATTAATCCTAGAATCGCAGCGATTTCCGCGATGGCAGATAATACGATGGTAACAACCGTGTACTCGCACATCACCCGGTCACGATAATTACAAGACCGAAAACTCCCATTAATCGTGCACAGGGATTTCGATGTTGCACTTCTTGGTTAGATTAATTTGCGTCGATGCATCGAGATTCGCCCAATAAGCGCATCAACGTGTATTCCATAATTATTTATTTGCACGCGGGGCTTCTAATTAATCCGGATCTTAAACAAACAACTGAATCCGGCCGCGGTGCTTGTTCAATGTTATTTAAATGGAACGTGAATCGATGCTGGCGCAAAGGAATGAAAATTCCTGGCGAATCAACGTCGATCCGAATTCGTATCATCGCACTCGGAATAAGCGTGCTGATTCGAACGAATAATTGTTTCGTGGTGTTATTTTCTCGTCGTAAAGGGATACTAGCAGAAAACGAAAATGTAAATCGCGTTTCCGATTTTCCTAACGCAACAGTGTGTCCATTTCAATCTTTGCGAGAGATGCAAATTTGACGCGCGTTCAACACGCACGCCGATGGGAAAAACGGAAAAATCATGTGAATAACTGGACAGGCAATCAAATGTTTCACGACCGTTCGCTCGCTCCAAGTGAATTTCGTCGGTGCTGCATACGCTTCGATTGCCGAACTCCGCTTGTTTATACGTAAACCTGTTATTTAACATATATTGTTATACATACTTACACAGTGCAGGCCGTTACCATGGAGTGCAATGTACCGCTGATTGCCGTGGGCGTTGCAATTCCCCTTCATCCCGTCTCGTACCGATCGTATCCCGCACCGTTGGGATATTACTCTTGATCGATTCGACGAATCGAACTCATCAATAATATCGGGCCATGCCCGAAATTACACGTTGCAACGGTCTTCGTTGCGGTTTCTCTCCTATATCGTTTTGCGCAGCTCGCTTTCTATATCGTGCATTGCACTCTGTTCCATCGAAATTCTTCTGATTTTTTTTATATTGAAGATACCGAGATTCAGGGCGTGAGGCTTTCGTAATTAATTAACCGTTTAGCACTTTGCGACGATAGTAGTAATAATAATAATCGTAATAAGATTACGTTAAATTGGTTGCATCGGAGGTAAGAGGCTTGCGCAACTGGGAAATTCGAAAAAAGGAATGTGTAAAGCGTCGCTCATTCAACTGTAATGTTACCTAATCTTCGTAGTCGGTTTCACTAGCAGGAAATAGAGTCGAAGATTGTCGAAATACGTATTTGTCATCCCACGTCTGTGCCGCTTGTGAAACATTCTTCCATACCCATAGTCACCTTCCATTTCTTAATCGTTTCACGGCTCCATTTACACGTGGACGGGCATCGAAGAGGAAACGATCTTTATAATAAAATAACGAATACCAAGCGCCTGGTCGCGGCGTATCGTAAAAACGAAACGGTGAAAAATAATTTCGAAAGCCGAGGTGACGCTGTGCTATTAAAATTTCACATTCCAAAAATCTCCAGACGTGTCGCGCGGATCGCTTCCTAAACAATCGGAGCCCATCAACCATTCGTCTCAGTCCTCCCATCACGAAAGTAACCACCTACGCTTCGGCGGCGAAGTGTCTCGTGAAAAATGCGTGATTCATCGCGATCAAGAGACCACGATGCACGACTCAGTACCGCTAATAGAACAAAACGAGCCGCCAATGTATTGACTGCTTTAATAGATAAGATTACCGGCATGAAGTACCGGTTCAGGGGGCTATTGCTCGATAATACCGGTCCCACTGTTCCATAGAAATTCGAAATGAAAGAAATGCGACGCGGGGGAAAGGATGGAAAGCGGGGTGAAAGAGGAAAAGAAGGAGAAAAAGAAAGGGAGATAGAAGAAGAGGAAGAGATAGGAGAAAGACGAAATGATCGGCTCCATACACACGATAACCACGAATTACGAGTGTCCATGAACCTCGAAGGATGATTTTACGAACGGTGGGGATGCTGTACCGCTATGTGGCAGTGTTACATCGTCGATTTCCCCTACTACGTGCACTATCGGACCCTCCTGGTCCCTCTTTCTTACATCATTGCGATCCCTCTCCAACCTGCTCTCACGAAGGCCTCTCGCAGTCGGGGGTACAACGGTTACGTTTTACCGTTGCAGGCCGTTCGTTTGCTCACTCCCGTGGTATGTATTCGTACAGCCCGCGTCCGGTACCTTTATTCTATCGTACGCCCACATGCATTGCATATATTGTGTAGGTGATCACGCACACGATCGTAGCTGGGAACCTTGATTCACAGATAGAGTGGCCAATAGGGCTAGAAATAACCCTCGCATCGGAGACGCCATGTCCGTACCTTTGCCTCTCCCCATTTTATTTCAGCCCCTTCGATTTTCTTCACTTTACGACAGATTGCAGGTACCGTTGAGAATTTGGGGGAGTTAAGCGTGTTTTACGATGCCGGAGGCTTTTGGTATCCCCAGCTTTATTACCACATGTACACTTTTTTTCCCAAGGAATCTGGAACTTTTCTTTGGATGTTTCGAACCTGCTGCACAGATTCTATAAGTGTATACGTTTTCGGGGATAAATGCAACCCTCTACAAAATTAAAGGATCAGTAGATTTCCACTGAGAAATTGCTGATCTTTGAACTGCTGTGACTTTGTGAACAAATATCGTAGAATAGTCTGCTTGGGCTCATCTTAAAGGGCGAAGTCCCTACTTTCACGCCTCTGAATTGGATTTTTTCGAAGGCTCTTTTATATTAGGAAACGGGGTGGGAAACAGAGGGTTGTTCTAATGCAACACCGAAATAAAACAATCGCCCAGATTAGCTTTGAAGCAATTTATGTAAAGAGGAGCCTTCAGTCTTCAAATTCGCGTGATGCGACCGATTCGGGCCGCGAAAAAAATTCTTGAAACTCTCTAGAAACGTTTGGGCACGTAGGATCGCGCAATGAATTTTCGCTAATTCATTTTTAGCAGCCTGTATCGCCAATTGTGATCTTGAATTCCGGGAAGTAACGAGCATTTCAATGTCGCTGGCTTTCTCGACTTCGGTGAAGTTCATTCCGTTGATGCATCACGTCTCGCTGTCCGCGAACTGCAACCGGTACTTTCATTCTGTTGCACACCCACGTGCATCATCGATCGTAAACATGCAGCTACGCAAGAGCAAGTTTAAATGGAGAGGTCTCAGAGGCCGCGAGCCTCCAGCGTATATCATAATTAAATCGTAAACAATCGCAAGAAATCTTTGCTTCAATTTTATTTACTCCGCGGGTATAACCGTGCGAGATGAAAAATTGGATAATCGTTACGCACGGGGGAAAACGATCCTCCGTTACTCAAATCGTGACTCCGTTACCGACATATCTTCCTCGGTCATTTATGAATTTTTATCCAGCGAATTGTCAGGATACTCACGGGTACAGATGCGATCTCGATTATTTAAATGCGGCTAATTGGCATGAACGGCGTAGTTAGTGGAGTTACGAGTTCTCATGACGAGTTCAAGCTCGATTTCGATGTTGGTAATTCAACAGGGATTATTGATAACGAATTCAATTGCACACTTGTGGCGTCGGGCAATTTCCATCCGCTATTCCCACTCGCGTTGATCATTTCATTTGCGATCAGAGATTATCGAATACCGATTGTTCGACTTGACAATGAACTTTTTTTAAACGAATAATGGCACCAACGATCGTCTGGCTGGTATCAGGAAGGAAAGTGTTGCGTCAACGTGGAAACACGATTGCCTCAGACGACGTTAGACGAACGAAAGTGTCATAATTCGTCCGGTGGCCGTATTTAGGGCCTTCAGTGATCGATCATCGATCAATCAAATTAAGCATCGTGGCGATCGTAAAGCGGACAATGGACGAAGTACAACAATCGTTCGCTGCTCGTGGTGTAACGCGACAGAAACTCAAGATCGGAGTTCGATATAAAAAGAGAAATGTCCGTACGTGCTTAGCAAACAATAGGATAACTATTTAAGCGACTCCTACGCCTATGTACGACGACGTGTATACACGAATGTTGACGCACCTGGACGCACGTTCGGTTTATTCGAAGAAAGATGGTGTACCGCCGTGGACGAGGGCCGCCTGTCGAAGTAGAGGCACGTCGAGGTTCTTGACTCTAAACCTGAAACATCAAGGACTGGAGTACGTAACGGCAGCCCTGAAGAAAATCTGTGACGCAATCATTACTCTGCCAGGGTCACAGCGCCAGGATTTTTCGTGTGAAGGGCATTTCACAACCCGTGGGTTCATTTTTAGGAAGTCATCGACTCGTCGATGTGGTAAGAGGTATACCGCTTCACGGACTTTTGCTTACATCATTTGGGGGGACTGTTGCAACCCGTGGAATCTATTACGATAGTCGACTTTACAGGGAAAGTGTTTCCTCGTGTCAGATATGCCAGGTCCCAAGCTAACATGATTCGTAATGCTTGTGTAGTCGTAGATTAAATATATCATTAAAGTTTACACTATTCGCTACACCGTGAAGGCAAAACAGCATCTTTCGCGTTATCCTTTGGGTCAATAATACATGAGAAACATCATTAACAGTATTTTAAAACGTATGATTTCCATCATCCAAATGGCTGCATAATTAATTGAAGAAAACGAGGAAGAAGAAAATCCATTCTTGCGTTACAAATATAGCCGATGGAATAGTCAGAAGCAACATATCCAGATGGGAGGATTAGAGAATTGAGATACAGTTGCTACGACGACGCTTGAGAATTAATCTGACGAGGGTTGATGGAGATAAGGTTTAATTTATTTTCCCAAAGGTTGATCTATGTATACATATCTATATTTCTTGTTATATTGCAATTGGATTTTGGTGATGGTCCGCAAACAATTAAAGGTTCGCAGCAACCACCTTGTGGCGAGGCCCAAGAAATCAATTGTTCGCCGTATAATTATAAATCGGACCTTTGCATTATCGCACAGGACAGATAAGACACGTTTAGTAACTATATGGAAAATAGTGCGAGTTCAAAGTTAATTTTTGAACACACTTTAAACTTAATCCTTCCCCTGTAAATTCTGGTCGAAATGATTAATTAGCGTATGTGCTAAATGGAATTCTATTCGAGACAAGAGGATGGTAATCGTTGCAAGGCATAATGCATGGGATACCATGGAACAAGCAAAACAGAGAGAGGGAAGGAGTGTTCCGTGTTATTTTTAGCAACTCACGTGGGAGTATGAATGAAAATCATGTCCTTGGGATTACAATGCGGAAGATATTATTTACAGCCGGGGAATAATTCACCCGGTCGTTTAAGTAGGCGAGCAGGAGGATCGAGCGACAAGAAGTCGGGCCGGATTACGAACCGGAAGTGCGAAAAAGTCTTCGCGACGAGATGCAATAAACCTGCTTCATTCTTTCCGAAACAGGAGTCGTAAGTCGAGGAAATTGGTGAATCGCAGATGCAACGGGGAACAATGGCTTTTGAGGAGTATCATTGGTGCTTGTGCAATTCTTTTAACCTAAGAGCACAGTAAACATAGGAAGGAGGCAATTACGTTCAGGTGGAATGTCTTTGCGCGATAGGAAGTGAAGCAGCCCGTCTTGCAGTATCGTTGAACGAATCTAAAAAATTCACCTTTAATTTTTAACGTTTGAAACACGTACGGAGAGTCGAGAGCGTTTTAGGATTCAAAAAATGTCAAAAAAAAAAGGAATGCTACAGTAATGGCAGGACGAAGTGTGAAACGATAGGTCAAAGACAATGGTAGACACTTTCCATCTTTAAACAAAATGAAATAAAATGGTTCTTCGTGAAAGATCGACGAATAGCAAGTGGCCAGCTCATCGCGATGGGGTTGCGTGCGGTGAAAATCGATCGCTGTTTCCTAGTCGTTTCCGGCAATACCATCGAGTTTATGGTGGTCGAGATCAATGATCGTCCACTGTCAACGTGCACCATATGATTCAACGACGGACTAAACAATTTCTAGTCGAAACAAAATTTTGTGCATAAAAAAAAAAGCAATTCTTGACACCTACAAACCATTTCCTTTCCGCGAACCCTCGCACCCAAGGGGACTTTGGATATCGTAAAATGGAAATCTGAATGGCATCGTGATCGAAGCCGACCAGACGATTGTTCAATTAAAAATGACCCGTGTACACGTTCGTCGCGAGCGATAAATTTCTAAAAGAAGAGAAACAACTTCTATCGAATACCTAACGGTCGCTAGATATTTTATCATCGTGGCTTCCAATGGAACATAGTGTGCTGCGCGATGTGATCAATCGTGACCAATTGGTTCTCGATGCTTTGCGTCTTTTTTTCTTCGTGCAAAGAGTCGCAGGAACGTAACAGGCGCAAGGGGGGCACGATGGTGCCCGTTAATCGCGTGCCGATTTGTTCAATTCAATCGGCGTACAATTTTGCCCGAAATCGCTGAGTACAGCGTTCTATAACTAAATACCTGTAGCTCCCACTTTACGAGAGCCAGGCTAGCCTTGGGTTCGGCGCCAAAGACCGGCCCGAGGTCAATGACCATCGGAATATTCACGTTCGGTCGGCAGGCAGTCGGGCTTGGCCTCAGCGATTCCTCAGCTTTTCCGATTATTGCATATCTGCGGATTTCTTAAATATATCCACACGTGACCACCGTCCATTCGATCGAATTTATTGTTTAGCAACGGAACGAACGGTCACTGCGACGTGTTTAGTACGGATATTCGTTACGAGTTACGACCCTTGGAGGCAAGGATCGTTTCAGGGATATCGGTAGACCATGATTGAGATAGGATTCTAATTGAGATAATCGTTTGGTTGAATACAAATTGGAGCAAAGTTTATTGGAGTTACGTTAGATCCTTTGTCAGATGAAATTTATTTATTTATTTATTCATTCGCAGGTTTGACGTAAGTGGGAAGGGTGTATTAGAAACCCAATGAACTGTTGATTATTGCTATTTTTAATAGCCGAGAGACCTCACAGTTTTTGCTAATTAAAAAATTGAGAACAAGATACATCGTTTCCACGTTTATCGTAGCATTAACAAGCAGGCGTGAAGAGTGATTTAAAAATGAAGTAAAAGATTTTGCGACCAATTAAGAAATAGGATGATTAAAATATTAAAAGAAAACAATTAAAAATGTGCGAATTACAAGGCGTAACCCCCGTATATACAACTTATTTAGATTGAAATCTGCGTATCTCGTTCCACTTGTTCTTTTTTTCGCAGCGCCTGATTTTGGTACCGCTACGATCCTTCACGCGGCTAATTGGCATTACGCGAACGATTCATTAAAGGAACGATGCACGCTCGGAATTAGTTAGGCAATCAGCGTGGCCTTCTTCCGAATCGTATCGTTGTTTTACAAATAACTGTACTGTTAAGGCGTTGACTCGAGAAAAAATCCATCGGCGGTCAGGCCTTTGAATTCTAATTCCATCGCGTAATCATTGACTTCGCGCGAAGCTTAATTAACCAGCCGGCGAAATTGATAGGCCGCGAAACGGGCGGAGCGCCAAATTGAAAACGCAAAGTCCCGGAATGAAACACGATCAGCGTCGAATATTATCGCGCGTCTCGCACGATAATCAGCAAGGTATCCATCACCTTGTTTCCAGTAACACGTGTTCCTGAAAGATCTTAACGGAGTACAGCCGTGCACGCCCCGTCGTAATCCCATATTGAAAAACTGTTTCACCGACATATCTTCGGGACGTCAACGCGTTCCCTTTTCACAGCGACATTCCCCGCCAGCGCGAGCGACGAAGAAACGGGGGTTTACGGCGCGAAGAAGTCGCGGATAAAACGGGGCACCCGTGCAAGCGTCAGCGTTGAAGAAGAAGGGAGGAATGCGAAGAGGGTGCCGCGCGAGTAACGGTGAACGATGCAGCCGAGTGACGAGCACGTCGCGGAAGAAAGCTGTGTGTACCTTGAAGAAACAGAGCCCGCATCGGAGCCTGGGGATAAGCAAAAACCGGATGAAAGAGACGAGAAGGTATACGGCGTGGACGGCGAAGTAGAAGTAGAAGTAGAAGAAAAAGAAAGAGGTGAAGGAGGAGGAGGAGGGAAAAGAAGTGGTCGAAGAAGAGGAAGAAGAACTTGCGCTGTACACTCTTTAGGAGTGAACGAAGTGAGACGACGATACCACTATGTGGAGAGGTTCCGTCGCAACAGAGTACAGCTTGGTAGGGGTACGAGAGAAGGTGGTGGAGGCGGAAGAGTTGACTATGGAACGCTGGAGGGGAAGGGGTTGGTGGTAGTGGTAAGGGTACGAGGTACCGTGCAAGCACCTGTGGATCTCTGCGCCGCGGTAGAGTCACTCACCGGCTACCACCACCGGACCACCGCCGAACCTTGGTTCACCGGTAGAGGACAAAACAGATAACAGCCATTCGTGGCCCCGCGAACCCGAAGGAACCATCCGGTTACGTAATTTCGTTGGACCACTTTTGGACGGAATTTTGTCACCTGGAGGACCAGTGCGAGCCGAAGTCTTGGGACTAACGGAACGCAAGGCGCGGCGGTATATTGAAATATAGTGTATCGAAAGAGAAGAGATTCGCAGGATTCTCTCGTGACATTTGGCTGTCGTCGAATACTTTGGCCCGTTTTTTCGTGCACCAGAAAACCAAGTAACGCCAAGAGCAGTATAGCCAGTAAAGCCAAGTATTGCCTGGAACGTGGTGCTTGTTGTTTGTGAGATAAGGAAGGGTTGGGAAAGCGTGTAGAAAATTCATCGGGATCGTTGAGTCGCATTGTTCGGTGCAAGAACAGGAAATAAAAGGTGTATAGATACCGTTGGACGCATGCATATGAGAAGAAACGTTAATATCACCGATCGATGGACAGGGATTTGCAGTGAGCGTGTTTGACACATACGATAGCCGCGAATGTGCGAAAACGACGGCGCCTGTCGTCGTAATGCGTTGGAAGCGTGTCGTTTGACTCTAGGTAACATCGTGGACGACGCGACAAGGGTGTCGGTGCAGTTGAATCAGTGTCGAAAACATAGATAATTCGATTGTGATTGATCGTCGGATCAGTGAATATTTGTGGGCATAAAGAATCGAGGTGTGAATCGTACATCTACCGTTTTGGATACCAGGATATGTGATCTCGGACAAAATGCCCAGCACAATAAGAGGTGAGTGAATGATTGAATTGTCCATTCTCCCAGAGCGAAACATTAATCTCGCGGCTCGAGTAACAAATTTATTCGCACGGGGTAAAACATTGCGCGATGTTGTGACCGCGATGGCAGGGTCACGGGAGGTCAGTAACACACTGGCGATTAGACAGGAATCGAACGCATCTACCTGCCTTTTCCAACAAACTTGCGCATCTGTGATCAATTATGCATTCGATTGGCTCACGATCACGAGCTCTACCGACGCTTCTAAACAAATCATTAACGTTTACGAGTAAACTAATCTAATCTTATCGCGCAATTAACAAAGCCTTTTCGTTAATTGCATTTAGCTTCACGATATCGCGATGAAATAGCAAATTCGAATAATTTCCATCGGAATGCGAATGAATTCTTCGAGCCGAATTGTAAATGTAAATGTCCGTCAAAGAAAGGAAATCAAAACTGTCGCAGTATGTATGGAAAGCGTTAATCTACGAGGAAAATAAATATATTTGTGGAAGCTAACAGTACGCGGAGTTACGGTCGCGATAGCAGGGTCACTCGAGGTCAGTAACACACTGACAACGAACGCGAGTCAGTCAGCGTCGTTCCTCTAGTTCCTAAACTCATCGAACGTTTCTTCTCTTTTCCCATCGTATTCGTTCAATCGACCCGTCTTTTCATTTGGGATTATCGTATCAAAAATAACCTGCCGTTAATTGTGTTGTCCATATTTTTTTGTCCCACGTCGTCGATAGATTCACGATAAAACGTGACAACCGTGTCTCGTAGGTAACGTATCTGGCAGCCAGCCGCATAAAAAAAAGGAGTCTGGGGAAATTGAAAGTTGGTCGCAATTTTCTCAAATCAATTATCAGACCTTGCTAGTTGGAAAACTCGCGGGTCGACGAGTTTTCTCAAAGGATAAATAGCCCGAGCCAGGACATGGCTGAAAAATTAAATCGCCCATATTGCATTAGCTCCTCGTCTCTGCCTGTACGAATTATTCAACGACCTTCGTGAACACGTATCCGCGAGATCATCGACCCCCCTGATCGATCAGAGCCATCGAAGAAACATAGAAATGTACCGCGACCAACGATTCGTAATAGCCCTCGTTCCGACTCGATACCTGTGAAATCTGCCCGGGAAATTGGATAGTGTCAATGTCGGGAAATACGTATGCGTGCAATAGAAAAGGCGCACAGGTGAGGCAGTAGGGGAAGCAGAAAAGAAAGAAAAGAAGGAGATGGATAGAAAGAGAAAGAGGAGCTCCGGCGAATGGAAACAGGGAAGGGGGGGAAAGCAGGTAGGAAAGCGAGATACTCTTCCTGTGACAGGTGGCAAAGACCTTGGTAAACGTAAGGGCGTTGCGATCGATTACCCAACCGGACGGTCGGCAATGGATTTTGGTTTCTGACGCTGGCCCGAGAACCGGCGCCCACTGTCATTTTTTCGAACTAAGCGTCGACGGACTCGCCACTTGGGACACGAACAAAAGCTAAGGTCGTCGAACCCTGCTTACACGTATGGTTCAACACGCGGGCCGGTTCACGCACACCGGTCTTCTGCACGCCTCTGTGTACGTACACGCATTCGTTTACTCTCTCGTGGGCCACCAGGTACTTTCGTGGTACCCGCGATGGCATGGTCGGTCAAGTCCGGATTCCGGTGACTAAAGTGCCTTCGCCCGCCTCGTCATTTACATAAGCACGGACCTGACGAACTGCTGGTACCTTGATAACGTTGCTCATCCTCGCTTGGTCGTCGTTTCCTGTTACGAAGCTTTCACTTCGATGCCCCGAAATTCGACGAAACAAAAGATCTCGTTAGCAAGTGGGAACGATGTTGCTTGAGTGAAATTTAATTGGAAGATGACTTGGATGATTTTCAATGTAGTATTGCCCGCTACTGTTTCTCGTTTGCCACTGTATGGGTCGGGTGGAAACACTGTTACGTGGAATACAGGGGGTTTATGAATTCTCGTAAGATATTATGCAAGATACGTGAGCGAGCCTCCCGTGGCTCTTGACTTTGGGACCATCAATGGCATTCACGTACGCTTTGTACACATGTCGATACCTAGGCGGATACCTGGGACGTGAACGAACTCGTTTACTCGTATTAGTGTAGGTAGGTCGGCTGAAATGCTGTAATACGAATTCTGAGTCCCGTAAGAGTTCTGTCACGGCCACGTTGACACTTCACCTTGTGGCCGGTCGTTGTGTCAACTAGACCTTGCAACATATGCATATGGTAACGGAATGTTCTCGCGCAAACAATATTAGTTTCGTTCAAGTTCCTCCGTTAACGAAATTCCATTCGTTAACGAAAAATCTACGATTCCAATTATTCGTTGCTCGAACAGTTTCGATCCTTCCGAAATTCCGCGGCGCGAAGCAGTAGTAGATTCATCCAGCCGTCACTTCCCCGCTGATCCAAGGTAGCAAAAACGCATTTCATCTGTTGCAATGCCGTTCGTAAGAGAGAAAAAGAAGTGTACGAAAGGAATCGATTGCGTCGCGGGACGACACAGGAAGGGAGATAGTAGGCAATGAACCGAGGTTGTATAAGTCGATGGGAGGTTCTACCCAAATTACGTCCGAAGGTACCGTTATGGCAGGCTCAATAATCGAAGCCACCGTTCGTGAATGTCTTACGTCGAATTTTAACCATCCCCACCCGACTTTTCGATCGCGCATACAATAGTGCCGCCCAAATTGGTGACAAAATTTACACCGCACTTTAATCCGACGCGCTTCGAATCTCCACCGAAACAGGAACGTAAATCATACGATTGTTCAAAAAAATTTACAAGATATCCATCGGAAACGTTATCCTAATCATCCTAATCATGGAATTATCCAAAATTCCAACGTCCCACGACTATCGTATTCGATCGAGCATATTTTCCTTCGGGAAAGGGTTAATATCTCCACAGAAAATCTCCCGTGGAAACAAAGACATCTGACTTCTCTCGCTATAGCATTCCACGTCCAGGAGACAACGATCTGAAGCTCGCTGATGTAGGCCCGTTTCGCGGCTCGATGGAAAACCCCGCGAAATCCGCGTGGATCGTTTTACGCTGACAATGATCGTTTCGGTTCTCGGTCAGCGTAAAACGATCCACACGGATAAGCCAATAAGGGAAGCCGTGAGTCACTGCGGATTCCGTTGCTCGCGAAAATCGAAATTGCATGGCGTGTGGAGACAGTGATAAAAGTTGCGCGGTGTGATCAGTTTTTCGACGCGTATACTCGCCTATCCGCGACGAACGTATGCGTCCACGCAGGTAAACGTGCATCTCCGCTTGCCTATCTACCTACCTACCAACCTACCTACCTACCTACATACCTACCTACCTACCTACCTACCTAACTCGAAACCTGGCTCGCTTCTTCGTTCTCCAGTCATTGAACTCGTGGCTCGTTCAACCCACCAGCTGTTTCTTACTACTCCCCTTCTGTTCTCTTCCTACTCCCCCTACAGACACTCCCCACCGGCCTTCCTGACCGTGGACCATGCCTCTTCCGACACTCCTAGGCCTTTAGGAGTCTCTCTATGCTACTCTCGATACCGACCGGCCGAGTGAAGGTGGCAGGGCCTTTTCAAGGTTCTCCTTGAATATCGATTCGGCTGGGCGACAACGGAAAGGAAGGTCGAGTTTAGGTTCAACGATCTAACCGAGCTTCGTCAATGCTAGCCGTGGCCCTCCCACAGCTTCTTGTTTTGTAATTTCTAGATTGTGCTCATGGTCACTCGTTCCATACCATTGACCATTCGGTTTGGTGAATATGTAGGTCATTGGAATTTATTTTTAAATGCTTCCTGTTCATGCTAATTCATTCTTATTTTATTGAGATACACCGGGAATGCAAAAGTCGTACATTGCACACGGCTTCTTTTTCTCCTATTTTTTTTTAGCGGAAATTGCGTTTGTCGCGCAATCGTCACGCCGCCGTGTGATTCACCTGACGAATATAATCCGCTTACTCAGAGATTAATGCAGGTTTTTGAACCCGAGCAAGGGAAAAGTCTGAGCACAAGTTCAACGATCTAAACATACGACCGTCGTGGAGTAGTTGAAGGTCTGAGATCGCTGTGCAGATTGTTAAATGGGTCACTGACGATTACTGTTACGAAAGCGACGGTGCGTTTGCTAGAAGCGAATTCAATTGCCGTTTCTAATGATTTGAAAATTATTTCGTTGCTTCTACGGTGAGTTATGTTTCCAGTGTTCATAGTTCAGAAAACCTTTCACTTCGGCATCCTCCCTGGCTTTAAATCATCTCGGCTATAACTATGCCGGGGTATCTACCTGCTAGATGCATCTAATCTTGATTATAGCTATCTTACGAGGGGTAGCTACGTTTCCCAGGTTTTCGTTACCTATTAATACAGCTTCTCGAATCTCAAGGGGGGAAGATCAGTGGAGAGTTCGTTGAACCGACTTGTACCGATCGGTCAAACTTTCCAGGATTTATCTGCCGTCCTAGGATAAAACATTCCTCGACAAAATTACTGACCAGGAGGTGGTGGAAATTTTCTTTGATGCGAATATGAGTAGCAATCGGAATGTCGGAGGATGAGTTTGTCCATTGTTTGGAAAACGCGAAAATCTTGGCCGGATCTTGTTCGTAAATCTGAATCTGCCCGTATCAGCTTGCCAAGTGCTTGGAACTTGCAACGAGTGCAGAAACTTTTGCCGGTTATCTACAGTGTCTGAATCGTTGTCCTTAACGAAGTTCATTGAATTTCCCGCTTCGATATACTTTTTTATGTTCGAGAAAAAATTCATTTTCTTGCTTTCTTGCTTCCCTGAGATACGGCTGTGAAATATGGCCGACGATAGCAACGTTTTCTAATTAAAAATATTGGTACAGCTTAATTGTGCATCCACGGGGTGATGCACGCGATCGAGAGCAAATCCGATTTCACCGGACCTGCTTACGCATTAACGCATAAGATACAAGATACACCGACCATTTCATTAATCAGAGCAGGTGAAATAATATTTTTCCTAAAACGGTCCATTCTAGACCAAACAATTCGCGATCTACTTGAAAGTGTTTAAAATGGTTTAAAATGGTTCGAACTAAATTAAACCCTTGAAAACGCTTCGCAATTATTCAGCGTAACAAATTAATCGAACGTGAACCTTAACGAAATGAAAAATTGACACGAATGAAGTCTCGCCGATCGACAATTACCGCGGTTCATCCTCGCGCACGTTTCACTGTTTCTATTTTCTTCCTTCGATTAATCGACTTCCTGGGCGAAGCGTTTGACGGGCCACGAAAAGAGCGAGGCGATCGCGAGCGAGCAAACGAGCGGATCGTCGTGTCGGCAGGTATTCGATAGCACCGCAAGGGTCGTCGACCGCAGGTGCTACACGCTCGTTCGCTCGCTTGTTCGGCCCGCTCGTCCTCTGTGCGGTCGAAACTCACGGCCCGCTGCTCTCTCTATCTCTCACGCCTGTAAAAAATTTATAATCCACTCTATTCATGGGCCAGCGGCGGTGCTGGTCGTACTTGGTTAGGAATTCGATGTTCGACTCTAGGAATGCCCGCTACGAAAGGAAGAGTACTTCCCCGTCAGAATTTCGAAACGATAAAAACGATCTTGCGGCGGCTTCCTCTCGTTCAATTGCACAATACGTTGGAGCAAGAGAGAATTCCAAGCGTATCAATGTGGTCGATGTTGAAACTACTCTCGGTAGGTCGATACCAATAGGCGGTATCACACTTGGAAAGTATGTATGTTTAATAATAATAATAGTATGTCGGAAAATGGTCGAATCGATGCACGGAAGATCGAAGAGACTGCACGATATCAGTAAGCCAACATCCGCTTTAACGCGAGAGGCAGGAAGACCTGTAGAAATATTAAGCCCGCGCCTTTTTCGACGCCTTTTTCGGCCGGACGCGGCGTGTTTCCTGAAACACATTTATGAAGAGCCAGGACAATCGAAGAAAACCAAGCGTCGGATGAATAAAATTCTGCCGCCGAACGAGGGTCGAAAGCAGAGGGAATTTTCGAACAAGTGGCCAGTTCCCCAGTCGATTCACCTCGACAAAGCTTGGCCGCAGGACAATGACCCTCGAGCTACCACGTGGCGAGTGATGTCTCTTTCCCGTCAAACCACCTTACCTGCCTGATTTAAAGCAACCACCCGGCCGTGAACCTTTCAGTCCTCCTAGGGCCTCCACCTTTTACCGTAGGCTTTTAACTTCTTCGTTGCTTGTTCCTTCTGACCCTACCGGAATTTGTGTCTATCTTCGAGTAGACAGGACTATGGCCGGTGTGCATGACTCCACAACAATAGCGTAAAACACGCAAGAATGGGATTACCCTGTTTGGGTCAGTCGGGGGTAGGTGTGAAACGATACGGCTGCAGGCTAAGGAGGGTGTTGACCGTAGCCAGTTCGCCATTGGGTTTTAAATAAATTCTTGTGCTCCCCTAACGACAGGAGAAATAGGGTAACGAGAGTTTAGGAAAGAGTATGTCAATGTCAATGCCAAGGATATCGCTTTCACTTTTTTTAGCACCGCTGCGTTACACTTCTTTGGGTTCCACACCTTGGTTTCTTTTCGGGTTCAATGCCTCTGCTACGTAGCAAAGCCATCCCTGGAACGGATGGATGGAATTTTTTACGCGACAGTGGAAGATGCTAACCGCGATAATAGGTATATAGGTAACTTCCTCGGAGACAGAGTTCACCGATTCTTTCGAACGCGGCGAGAAAAGGAAGGTGCAGGTTCAGCGACTGCGTTCGCGCGTTGCGCTTCCGTATCGTGAACCTAAACATTCCGTCAGCCAGTGTCATCGACACGAAGATCGGACGTTCGTTTCCATCGGTGCGACACGAGCCTCGAGGATGAACGATCTGTGCTCACGTTGCATCCTTTTGTCTCCGGTTTCATTGTTTCAAACTTCACCGTGTGTACATCGGCCTCTGTACGCGCAAGCATTTTTAGATTCGCCGCGATGGTCGATGAGCGAGTAAAATTAAACCTCATTCAAGCTCAAGTGCGGTGCTCGGAACTCCGAACAGTTACATTCTAAAGATGCATTTAAAGTCCAGGTGAAAATGAATGAACAAGTCCTATGAGAATGCATCAAGGCTTTCGTTCGAACTCCCCGCCTCTATGGTTCACGACTTTTTATTCCATCTTCGTCGACGGGGTCGACGATCCTTAAAGAAAAATTGATCAAGCATAGTCGTGTTACGTGGACCTTCGGTAAACGGCCGTGGTTCGTGCAGCAAGGTGCACTGACCGCAGATAGAAACACGTGGACGCGGACCGTGTCGGTGACGGTGGTTCCGTGGAAGGGAAGGAAAAAGGGGGAGGGGACTTTGGAAGGGCTGATGATTTCACGTGAAGCCTCAGCAGTCATCGTACGTGACGAAATCAACGAAGCCCCTTACGAAATAACCGACGAACACGTGACGCATCGTTTGCCAACTTCGTCGAAAGAAACGGGATTTTATTTTGGAGGCGCTACGTGGGGGGATTTCGTTTTATTACGAAAGCCTCCTGAAAATTATGTTTATTTCTGTTGCTAACGGAACATTCGATTAAGTAAGCATGGGACGCATACGAGGCAGAGTATGCTTCGCTCAAAATTCCAGCCGGCCTTCGCCTAAACCTGCGCGATGTTAAATTTTGCAAGCGTCGCGCCAGCTATAACAGTAACATATTGTGCCGTATATTTAGCCCGGCCGGATTTATTTGAATGCACAACCGAACACTGGGTCGTTTCGACCAATTCACACGTCTAAATTTACCGTGAATGTATACCAACGTGTAATTATTACTTCATACACGCGTCTCTTATTTTAGAAACGTTCCCGGCTTCGGGATATAGTTAGATAATCACTTTGAACTATAGCGTACTCGTTTCAAATCCAGCTGGAGCTTCTGTCCCTTAATTGCAATTTCTCCGCACCTGCTATAGAACTCTGCAAGTTTCAAAAACTTTTCGACAGAGTGAAGAAAAGGTGGAAGAAAAGTCGCTCCGAATCCCCTCAATTTTCGGCCACTCCAATATTGCATACAAAATCACAAACTGAGTATTGATAATTAGAAATTAATGAGAAATAAAATAATTGTGTAGACGAAGGAAATTGCCCCGACGAGTTTCCCAGAATGGGGAACGTACGCGTGCATAGTTCCAGGGCAGAGTTCCTATTTTCCTCTTCACCTTCCCGCCGGTATCCTTTTTCTCCTAATCATGCGGCTTCTAGTGACGTAACAGCAAGGTCTTACGGTATCTCCAGCAACGGGCCTACATTACGTGGGTATCCCTACACGCGACCCGCACGTACGTATATACTTACGTGTATACCTGCGTAGAAATCCGCTACACGTTGTTTGACTCGAAGCAACCGTGAGCTTCTTCTTCTTCTTCCTCCCTCTTTTCGTCCTTCGTTCTCTCCTTCCACGCTTCCCTTTGATCAGCGCTCCGCCCTGAGAGCGGCTCATTGAAGCGGGATTCTAGAAACGATTAACGGTCTGAACCACCGTCTCCCTTGACGTTCGATCGTTTACTTTAATGCATGCCCGATTGTTCCTTAATTGTATGCAACATTTGTACCTTCGTCGATGCCGACTCGTTGGGCCCCGTTCAAAGGAGATACTCGGATGACGGGGACGATGACTTACCGTTTCCTTCTTGATTGCTCACCGCGCGCGAATAAATTGGCACCGCGTCGGTGCATCGCGAGAAAATCATTCGTCAAGCGAAATTGATTGGCAAAGGATTGTTTGAAACAGCATTCGGTATTATCCAAATCGTTGCTCGCCGCGAAGAATTTTCTGCACCAGACCTCTGGATCAGTGCGTTGCTTGTTCAAGGCGTATCGTTTTCATACGAGTGCCAGCAATCGATGCCATCCCCCGAATTAATTTGTTCGTTACTAATTTAATTGCTTCGCCTGGGATCAAATCGGCCAGGTTGTTTTCCCTTGCTTCCTGATCGGTATGCGCGGGTGCTCGGTCGCGACGCCGACAGGTGAGCAGCAACAGACGTCTGTACACATGTATGTGTATACGTATGTAAGATACAGTTAGGAGTACCGTTCTGGAAATGCAGCGGCTCGTATCGAGCAGAAGAGAGCGAGGAGAGTGTGCTCGGTGTGGTCTTCGCTTGTACACGGCTCGAACGGCGCTTTAACTCAAACGGACACGGCAGAAGGCGGCGGGGATCCAGTCGAAAGGGGTATAACGGTAGCGATAAATTCAATGGCACGGAGACGACGAAACACGGAATATGAGCGTGGTTGTATACGCGCGATACCTACGTGCAAATAATTATAATCGATAAGTAAAGGTCTTGGGTTCTCTGCCGACACGAACTACAGTTACGTTGGATGGCCACACTCGTGGAATTTATTTCGGAGAAATTTCGACCGGGTGAAAACATAAATGAATAATCAGGCGGGCCCGTAAGCCAGGTGGGCGGTCGTCATTCGTAACTGTAAGAACCGATCCTTCGCTGCTATATTTTTGCAACGGGAGCCCGCGAACGGATCGACCCACAGTATCAACACTAAAACACAGCGACCCACTCCGAATGGGAGGAAAATCTCGCAGCGTGCCAAGACAAATATGTTATCGTAGGGGCAACCTCACCTTAAAGGGGCGCGATCCTTCCTGTCCACCGACAACTCGTTTATTTCCGTTCCATCGTTGACCCCGTTTCCATACCCGTGGTAAGCCGAGAGAAAACAAAATCGTACCTCGGGAAAAATTCGAGTTGCCTGGAATGATGTCTGAAAACAATCCTAGATTATCGTCCAACGGACAGAAGGGATCGTCGGATACGAGTGCAACCCTATCGTATCGAAGGCGAAACAGTCTATCTGGCCGAGGAATAGAGGCTGGCAACGGATCGAACGAATACTAGCCAGAGCGCGCATAGGCAGCGCGTGCGCGTATCATCCCTGAATCGCGTGAACCAATGAAACTCCCTCTTACACTGGCCCCAAGGGGTAGAACATTCCGATATATATATTTCGGGCAATTTCTATCGGCGATGTGATTGCACGAAGTTGATTGTAAAAGCGCAACAGAAAGTGATAAATATTGGCACGGGACAGTGGCCGGGTCTAGTTGTCGGGAGATGTTGACAAGGGGTGTTATCGAAGACAAGGGAAAAGGCTGTATGAATCCGGTGCAATTCGGGCGGGGTGGTAGTAAACTGGTGGCTCAACACCGGCTGCCATCTGCTGACGGTCGTTTTAAGCTCGAGCCACTGATTCCCCGTGAAGTGCATAGCCGAAACGAGACGTTCGGCTCCGAAACGTCATCAGCAAGAGCTTTTTGCGAGGATTAAAAGAGTACCTGTTCGTGACGCGAGCCACGCGTGTCCGAGTCGTGAGCGGTGATCTCGTACGAGTGTTGTTTTCGTGGTAGCGGGGTGTGCACCTGCCAGAAACGAAGGGACGAACGGTCGCGTACCAGCGAGCCAGGATGACGGTGACGAGAATGACGTAAAACCCACGAGGCCAAGTGGCCATCCGACTGGCGGTTCGATTTGTTTCGTGCACGAGTGTCCTTGGATCCTTGGCCAAAAACCTATTCCGGAGCGTGGCCGAGCTCAGGCTTGCCGTGTGATCCCAAAAGCTATGGAAATCAATCGGATCCTAAGCCCTGGCACCTCGATCGGGACCTGAAGTATCGGACGATGATCGATTTCGAGGAGACGTCGTTCGAGCGTGCGATGGTCCTACGCATTGGTCCCCTGTGCGAATTCTCGAAGCTAGGAAAAGGGCGTTTGACAGATGATTGAACGTTTGCCAGATTTGCCAACAGAGACAAGGTTCCTTTGCTGCGCTGCAACTTTTCGCGAGAAACAGTCGGAGAACGGTGGTGTGGCGATTGCTGGTTTAAGTGACGTTGCTCGTTCGATCAGTGGGATGTAAGTTCGACAGAGGAAAGTTACTCGACCAGCGAACGATCAGAGCTAGGCGAAATGTGAAGAAACCGGGGACGTGCTCGCGGGATCCGAACTATGCTATTGCGTTGTACGATTTGAACGACGCGTTGAACGACGAGGCTGGTTGTTAACGGAATATCGACCGAGGACCGTAGCTAACGAATTAGTTGTAGCGAAGGTCGCAAATTAAACGCGTGCACTTCGTTCTCGGAGATCTGGATCAAGCACCCCGAGGCGCACCTACGTTCCCTACCGTCGAAGGTTAAACCTCCACCGAAAGTATAGTCGCTAACAATTTTAAAGAATTTAGACGGGACGAGGTACGGGTCGGCCATTCGTGCAGAGTGTATTTTCTTCTCGTCGCATTTAAAAAATTCGGCGTGACGTGCGTCGAAAATCATTGCAAAGACCCGAAGACAAACACCTGATCGACAGTACTGCGTCGATGATCGGTGCGTTCGTATTAACGAGCAGAAACGTTGAAATCGAGAGTGCGAACTGGATGAAACTCCTTGAAAGAGCAGCCCCCTGAACGAGACCTACTGACCTATCGACTCCGACGTTCCTTCCTCTACTGTTGCCACTTTTTTTCACGTCAACCCTCTAATCCGCGAATATCGAATCGAATAGCTAAATTGGCGCATCAGAGGACAGCGACCGGTGGAGGAAGTGGTATTTGGTGGCAGGAGGGCGACGTAAGCTGCGCGTACGAACGCGCGGGTGAATCGAAAAAGAGTCGTTCTTTGAACGAGACCCACTGACCTATCGACTTCGCCGCTCTACTCCCACCCTCGGCGTCTTTCTTTCCTCGCCACCCTCTTTCCACATTTCTCCCCTGCATTTGTTGGCGTGTCGCGGCGGGACATTCGTAATTCCATTTCGTGTCTCCCTGAACAAGGGGGGTAACGTTCGGGAATACGAAAGGGTCGATAACGACACAGCACCCATATACACGAGACAAACGAGTGCCTAAGTATTTTCAATCGGTAGTTCGGACTGATCTAGCCGTATCAATTTCAAAGAACAGTATCATCCCCCTCGCCGTCGACAACCTCTCTCTTCGTTGCTCCATTTTGGGGATTTTTTTACTTCTGTTGTTTCCCCCCTTTTTAGCAATAATCGCCAAGCTGTCGTGTTCAGGGTATACCCTCCTGTCTTTTACGATTGTACGCGCATCCCTCGGTTCGTCGATTGACTCGTCGCCGTAGACGACGAAGTAATTAATAGGGTATCGATGATACAAGGTGAAGAGTGCCTAAAATTGTATGCCTTCTCGACTGATTATTGATACGCGGTCGAATACGTACGATATCGTGGTTGCAATCCCTGTGTCTTGTTCTCGCATTTATCGCACTCTATTCTTTCCGAACTCTTTCTCGGTGTAACGAAGGTCGGCAACGCGGTTGTCGTCTACGATCGATACGATAAACAGTGCCTCGAGATTATTCTCTTCTCTCGACTGATCGACGAATAAACGTATACATTGCTGTATTTCATAAGCTTCCCTCATTTTACGCGAATTTTCGCTTGGCGTACGAATTTCGTTCGCCCCGTGTTCCCCTTAGTTTTTCAAAGGGGACTGAAGATAGATTAAAGAGGCAGAGTTTGCAAAATTCACTGCGAAACATTGTCGACGCGTTGACGCCATCTCCTTTTCTCCCCGGATTTCTATCAACTTTCGTCCAACGCCGCTAAACAACCCCTTCTTCTCAATCACCTCGAAATCCCCCCTCGCGATTAATAACCACAGACTGATAACGATCGACTGGTACACGAAGTAAACGTACAAAGGGTCAGGTAAAACTGATCGTTCGCCAATTATACCTCCACGTTCTGCATCCCCGATGCACCGAGAACAGCATCTTCGAAGCTTCCCGTGCCGCTAATTCGGTCGCATACACGCCGGTTATCGAGGAATCATCGTTTCCTATTCAGCAGGTTGCCAATCGAATAGAACCGTCGAACTTTTACCGGGTCGACGGGCACCATCGATCGACCGGCACATCGGCAGCCCTTGACAGTGCATCTGCATTCTCGTTCGCGGAAGAGATGGCATCCAGATCGCGATTCGGAGCCGGCGTAATGTTCTCTGACGTCAAAAAGGATTGGCCGACGTTCGCCAAGGAATTTTCTCCTTGCAAAAGCGCAGCGTGCCGGTGCAGGCCTCTGACAACAATAGCCTGATCGTAAAATCGAGGACGCACGATCGAAGAGAGGGAAAGTATCGTCGGCAATAAAACCAGGGTAGGAAACGAAAAATAAGGAGGGAAGCAAGGACAGCCCGTTCGAACGGACACCTGGCAAAAGGGACGAGGGAAGTAAAGCGCGAATAAAAGTATCGCTCCGCCAACGTAGAAAAAAAGAAGCGCCCATTCGTCTATGATCGAGTGTTCACGGTGTGAATAAATTCGTTAATCGAACGGAAACACGGCGAGCTGTGCGCAGGCACGAGCCCAGTAGCAATTTTCTACCTGCAAATCGAAACGTGTCTGATCCAATTCGTGCAGCATCTACTCGCCTGATCGCATCGAACCGTCGTGTCTCGAAGCGAAACGGGAACAGTGTGACAGTCGATCACGTTCGTGTCCCGTGCTTTTTTCCCACCCTGAGCGTCAGAAAAATGTCGCGGCCGTCGTTGATGGAGGCTTGAAAGAACTGCACGCGAGAAAAAGATATTGGAAAAGCTGACGCGAATCCGAGAGAAACCGAGATTAAAAAAAATGGCGGAAAGCGCGGCCAGTCCGGGCTCCGTACAAGTAGCTGCGAACAGTCCCCAACAACAACCACAACAACAACCACAACCACAACAACAGACGCAACAACAGCAACAAACGCAACAGAACCAACAGCCGCCGGATATTAGCAGCTCGCAGTTGGCGTCTCCACCGATCACGGGCACAGGTACGAATAGGAAACGATCGAGATCTTCCGGTAGGGTAATATTTAAGATCTATGGGCGTCTCTATTTAGATGCTTCTTTTCTTTTCATTAGTTCGTTCGTTGAATGCTCCTTCCACGACTGTCACCCCTGAGATACAAAATTAATTAAGCAAAAGTGATTGAGCTGCCTCTGGTCATACGTGTTATGCATTAATCGTATGGGCGTCACTCGTTACCAGCAGTACTTGCAAATGTAAAAGAAAGGCTCGGCGAACTTTACCAAGTTGAACACGGTTTGCGAGCGAAAGACGATAGCTGAGGTCGACCGAGCTTGTAAATTCGAGTTGATACCCTTTAATGAGAGGCCGTTACACGGCGCATCGCAGGGTAGAACGGATCGATATCGAACGCGCGATACCTTCCAGGGTAACGCCACGCTTTAATTAACACAACTAATTCCCCGGACTTCGCGGAAAGCTTGAAACAATTTCTCGATCCCGTTACGCGTGTACAATCTTACGAAAGACGAAGCACGATTTCTCTATCCATTTTCATTCGTTTCTTCCCCCCGCGTAGCTCCGTTTCCCTGCCAATAAAAACAATCGACAAGTATCACCTGTCGACGCAGGCATTGCAATTCCTAATTGCTCGAGATCTGATCAGCGAGTCAGGTTTCGTAAGGTCGGCCACGTCCTTAATACCTACAACGGCGACGTCCACAAGGCTCGTCTGGTCTAGCAGTTGCGAGAACGATCAGGCCCGCAGTGGAAGTAGGAGTGAATCAAAGTTCGCGAAGGAGACGGTCGAGGTCGGTTGTTCGGCGTCGTTCGTGTAATGAAGGGCCATTACTCGTCGCGGTTTGCACGGCGGCGCAGCGGGGCGAAGCGGGCCGGTGTGGCGGCGCTTTTCGTGCACGCTTCTCATCCCACGGCGTGGCGGGCAGAAGAGAAAGGTGTGTGCGCAGACTGCGGGTAAACGAAGAGAAGGAGAGAGCGTGATTCGCGTTAGCGGATCTGTCGGTCGAGTAACGGAACGCTTTCGAGTACCGCTAGTACCGGCTCTGACGCGGTTACCGGACACCGTTACTTCGGTGATCCGCGAGTACCCACCACGTGCTGTCTCACCGTTCTCTTTGAAGCGCGCGGCGCGGCGCGTCCGACCGGTATGAAAACGTTTGCGCGAGACGAGCGGCGCGAATTCGCCGAACCGTGGAAAAATTGCGATCTCTGCGCCTGGCCTCTGGGACCCACGATGGTTTTACAGGTTTCTCGGCGGGCTGATACCCGTCGACTTGTTCCCGCGAAACGACCAGTTCCGTTTGCATTAGCCCGATTCATTGTTACGGCTCGTACGTAGAGGTGATCGTCGTCGCAGCTGGAGTATCAGGAGAGGTGCGCGGCTCCGTTTTTACTCGAACAGGCAACGGTGAATCGAGTCTCGCTCGGAGGAGATGTAGAGGGAAATCGTGGAACTCGGCTTCGCGGTACAGAGTTTGCGATTCGTTTAGATATATTGGTAGCAGAAAACTCGGTTACGCGTGCGGCAAATGGTAAGGAGTAAGCAACCCCTGTTTGCCGGATGAAATCTCGAACGATCTGTATAATATAGCTTACACACTCGACCTATAGATCGGTCGTTTGTTTTCTCGCGAGTTCGTCTCTTTATCACTGTACCAAGTCGATACTTCGTACGATACGACCTGCACGAATTTCACCGCGAGCGACTGTACAATACGTAGCCGGTGTAAAAATTGCTCATTGTTTATCCTCGAGTGAATCGTGCCGCCGACACGAAATATTACTTAACAGTGCCGCGGCGTAGCGTTGACGGGCTTGTTATCGTAATACACCGGTCGTCCCATCGCGAAACCATTGAAACTCGGTGCTCGAGAGATAATGGAACCGGTCGGGACGAAGGTGTGGGGGCCACGATCGGGTGCTAGAATCACAGTTAACCGCGCAAATTTTTTACCAGCTTATTATTACGATATTACGATGCTGCTGCGCGTCGAAGCTTCCGCGCGTTAAAAGCGCCGTTTTAATCGCTCCGCCAGAACCAAGGCGATGTGCGCGTCGTCATGCACGCGTATTACGCATAACGGAAAAGGAAGCCTTGAAACGAGTTGGTGCTCACGCGAACCATCTCTCGGGTACATCTCCCCGTCGGGTCTAGAGGTTAGGAGGCCAGGCACATCGCCGTTCGCGGCTCGTGTCCGGTTCTATGGGAAAATTTACGAGGCAATATTTGTTGCAATATTCGCCGTTCATTAAACTATCCGCGGACGTTTACGCGAATGTCGGCTGCGCGAGCATAATGTTTGCTCAACGTCGAATCCAACAGCCAGCCGCCCCTTGTTAGCGGCCAGTACCGTTGTTTTAACGATCGTCGATTCTTTCACGCGCTTGCATTCCGTTCTTACGCGCCGTTCATTCTGCTTTCCAACGTTTCCACGCCGATTCGGCAAGGATTTTTACGGTTTTCCCGATGTCCTATTGTTTCCCGGTTGGCGAGCAATCTTTCATCCCCCCGCTGCACCGAACTTGCGCGGTGTATCGCCTCTGCACAGGAAACGGAAGACACTTTCCCGTGAAAAATGATTTTTCTCGGCTCTGCGTGCCGGACGAAATGACCGAGGGGATGAGAGTATCTCGATTTCTCGGGTCACTCGCAGTTTGTCTTCCAAAGGGGTGGACGATATTTATTTCTCTGCTGGGCGACAATGGTGATGAGGTCAATAGTTTTTTTTTTTCTTTCTTTTTTCTTTTTGGTTCATCGTTAGCCTTCTTCGACGCAATTATTACAGAGGGTGGAAAAGGGACCTCGTTTCACCTGGCTTGACGTAGGTTAAGGTTTCTCCGCGTTTCTGCGACTTTTCCGTCTTTTCTGTGCGCGTTTCATCGTCGCCAAACTACGTATGCACACAGGGTACCGAGATCGCGAAAGAACATCTCTCGGATCTACGGGTCACGAGGTCAGGCACTTTGCTATTTACCGCGCGTGTTTCGTGCATACCATCGATATACGATAACCGGGAGCTCTGACGTTCCGTGGCTTGCACATTTTTCGAAGCGTTCTCCTCGGAGATTATGCCTGAACCATTTTAAAAAGGCTTCACATTTTTATACATCCGTGCAATTTCATCATTCGATGACGCTGTGAAATTATGCATTCGTATCGAGAAAATTATTCCTTTATTCCCAGCGGAGGCTTTTTTCTCTTTAGGATCGTGCCCGTGTTTTTCAAACATGCCGATATCAAAAGGAATGGAATACCGAGTGCTATTGTCCTTCTTCAAGCATTGAAATCTCGCCGTTCTAAAGGTCAAATTAGCATCAATTTGCGTTATTTAGCGTGATTGCCGCTTGGTCGATAAACGCCCCCGCGCGATCGCTTTCAAAATGGGGATGAAAAGAATTTCCAGAGAGCCCCTGTAACCTGCGTGCATACTTATTCACGCTGGAAAACGTAATTTCTGCGAGGTGGTATTAGTAAAAAAATGAGGTGCAGGTGAAGAAAGAATTTCCTTTTTCGATTAACTAAATTTCGAAACAATTGATCGTTTGCATCTGTTAAAATATATCGTACAACGCAACAACGGAACGCAACATTTTGTTTTTGGTCTTTATTTGTCAGGAATTACATTTCTGCTCACGAAATGGAAGAAAATACCTGGCCACCGAATAAAAATTGCCGCCCCGCGTTGACTAACGTTGTTGACGATTACGTCGAGATCGTATCGTACACGTGTACCCGGTGCACCTCTTTTATAGAAAAGGGAGACCTCGTAGTAACGTGTCCAGCATTAATCATACAAGTATATACATCTGCTAGGTCTGAGGGTTACGAGGTCAGGCACTTTGCCATTAACTGCTCCTGTCCAGCACACGCGAAACAAACGTGTGTTACACATTCTATCGATGTTTATCGTTTATCGGTCCCTGACATCTGTTACAAAACGGTAAGGCACAATATTAATAAGCCGTACACCCCTGCCCCCGCAATTTTCAGAAAGTTCTGTGAAAGAAAAATCGATTCGGTTGCTCGTCAATTCTTTGAGGAAACGCAGCATTGAGCGTTTTCCTAAAAATAATTTCAAATTCCACTCGAATATATTTTATTGATAGAAAGAACATTGGCCAGAGAAATATTAGCGACAAGTTGCGGTCGTAAAGCCTAATGCGAATCGATGTTCTGTGACAAGGAGACATTTCCGCTGCACTTTATTTCGAGGGTTAGCTGGTAAGAGTCTCGCGATTTCCTTCGGGACGCATCAAACAGGCCAGCAAGCAGTACCTCGTGCAATTCGAACCTAGTTTGGTAAATAGACATAAACAGATGGAAGCCACCAATGGGAGAGGAAATTCTGGCTATGTAGAGTGCATTTTCGTGTATCGAGCCTGTTTACAGTTCGGTTACTACCATGAAAGGGCTTCCTGCATACCAATTTTTTTCTTTACTTCGTACAATACGTACCACGCACAAAAACATATTTCGAACCATTAAAGATTGCACGAAATTTGGGGAGAAAATATTACAGACTTTTCATCAAACTATCATTCCGCGTCAAGCAATATAATCGTTATTACAGCATAACACCATAAACACGGTAACGCAACGAAGTATCCCATGAAACGCCAGATTCCTATCGCCACGAGAAAAAAGAAACACACGATATGGAAATGAATAGTGGTACAAATGGGACGAGGGCTGACATCGCCCCCGGGGAAAACATATGTTCCACACCAAATTATTTTCCTCTTACACGCGTCGGGGATAATGTGCCATAAATTGAATGAGAACGTAACGGAAGAAAATATGTGTATTACGGCAGAAATGAATTTTTCAACGCAGCAGAGTAAACGAACGGTATCCATCTGAAACATTTGCCCACAAATTATAATCGTTAACTGCCCACTGCCACGCGAATCTCTGCCGCTCGGCGAACCGCGTTACAGCCACCAAATTATTTTCCAGCTTGAAAAAAGAAAAGGATACGAGTTGCAAAAATGTGTAACACTTTGAACGGGGCAAAATGTCGAAGGTTTTCCATTAGGGTGAAGGGGTAATTCTCAACCCTTAAATTCTCAATTTAATTTCTCCATACGATCAGAGCTGCGCTCAAGATTCGTCTCGTTAACGAGCTTACAGTGCGATGTAGGGTAAAAGTGCGTCCGGCAGCGAAGCCCTTCTTCGAAGTGCGACCGTGGCACGGTTTGGCCTCCCGTGGTGCGCTTAAAACCGACTGATACCTTGCATTCTAGCTATATGATGAAATTCCTCGCGACGATGTCACCACTTCCTCCCCTTTTCCAAGGCATACCATGCCGCTTCCCCATTTATAGAACGAACCTTCTCTCGCCGGCTGAAAGCTTTTTTATACGTGTCACAGGGATGCCTGCCTGCTGGATGACGACGAAATATTGCGGGCAACGAATAACCGCGGCAAAAGGCACTTTGCGTTTCGTTCACTTATGGATACGTTACCAACGCGATTCTGTGTTTCCCTTTTGGATATTAGAGTTTACCCGACGAGGGGGGTTGAGGGTTGCTTCGATCGGGCGCATCGATTCATGCGATTGCGGCACTGTGCAATTATTCTAATGAGGTGTCAAAGGTATGTTTTCGAATTATTTCCATCCAGTCTATTCTTAGATATACAAGTCTAAGAACATTCTTATCGAGCCCATTGTTACGAACCCCCGCGTGCAATTTGTATTACCGAAACTGTTCCAATTGTTCGAGCTAGTGAAATTTGATTTCTCGAAGTACCATTCAATTAATGGCCCGCTGGATAGAGTGCGTCCGAACGAAATTTTCCACCACTCGAAATGCAAATACTCGAACGTGGCTGAAGTGGTCGGACACCACGATTATACGGCACTGGTCACGCTGCTACCCCTCTTTCTGACTTTCAGAGTTGGGGACCTCTCCCACCGGAACGCTCGTCCTTTTTCCCCTCTCGCGTACCGGTTATCCTCGTTCTCGCGCATCGTAAACACGTATTACGTGGCTGGCACGTCAGTAGGCCAAGAGTTCGATGGCCTGCAGCCTTGCAAGGCCGGTCGTCGCGATAGTACCGAATACCACGTCAGATGACGCTGCCAACGCCACGTTTCATCGTGGACCAATCTTACGACGCCGACTGGCGATTGGAGAACGGCAGCTGTATCGACCGGACCGTTGATAACTGCCACGGAGTTATCGTCGATGCTCAACTTTACCGACTAAGTCGACGCAGTGTGTCGCGATACTTGGCGATTTCATTGGTCGAAACGAATATGCCCGGGTCGAATTTGAAATTCGACTTTCGCGGCCTTTTTGTTGCTGACGAGTTTCAGGGTTTTGGAAAGCGTTTTTGATATTTCTTTGACTGTAATTAGTATACACGTGCTGTGATTTTGAAGATTTTCAGATTGCCACGTGTAGGATTTATTTGATTGGAAATGTGTTCGACTGTTTCTGACACGAGCATAGGCGGCACGGTATTGTCGATTAGGGGAAACGAAAGTTCGATGCGCTTTGGGGAGGAGTATTTAACGTTCCTTTGGAACGCATAAAGTGTCTCTGTGGTTGCAGTGTATGTCAAGATAGTTACGTCTATAGCGTAACGTAAACTAACTGTTGCGACTTTCCCTGGATCGTTTACACGCAGTATAAAACGCCTTATACGCTCAAGGACTCCGGAGTGGTTAACGATCCGAGACCTATTTTCCATTGGCTTATAAATCAGGGCAAAGTCCGATTAAACTCGTATCGAGCACGCCTATTTTCAGTTTAACGATTTTTATTAGAAGCGTAACAGACTGTCCGCATTTAGCTTCTTTTCGTTTCCATTTTCCTGAACAATAAGTTTCTTCAAGTCTGACGTAAAACTGATCGCAATTCGTGCCACTTCTCGTAAATATAAACAGAGAACATTCTCAAAGCACTCAATTGCGAGCGTACCTCATACCAGAATCGTCATTTACCCAAATAATTTTGCACGTGCTCACGCTTTTTCCGACTGATGAACTTCCCCTGACAAATGACAAGCTTCACGTTCCAAAAAAACCCCCCCACGAAAAATGTAGGTCGTTCATTCGCTACAAAGATCATCCACCAAACAGCCCATCTTCGTGTTCCGGCCGAACAATCAACCCGTTGCTTCCGTCGAAAAAAAAAATGCCCGCCACAGATCTCGAGAGATGTTCATCGAGAGATGGTCCCTCTGTCTCTCTCCAAGCGATTCCAGTGAATCGTTCTTGCGGGATTGTTGGCTCTCGCGGTCTACCGAAGCGAAACGGCCGAGCGACGATTGCAAGACGAAACTTCCGATTGCGACAGCCTATTGCCGACAACAATCGCACCTTACGTTAGGAGCGTGTACGGTCTCGCGGCCAGACGAACAAACGCAAAGAAACGAGAAGGTCTCGCGATGCACGTTGATAGTTGCATGACGCTGCCTTTTAAGAAGAAGAAAAAGAAAAAGAGCTTGGTTTCGCATCAACCGAGACGGGGACGGCTCACGGCTTGCGCTGCCTTTTTCTTGTAAAAGACCATGCTTCCGTTTTGTTCTATGCCCCATTGGCCGACGAGGGGGTGGGGGGTTGCGAACGGGCGAGTAATAATAGCGGCAAGTTGTACTCGCGACGTGCGACCAGGTCTTTTGATCGCGCGAACGAGAACGGCGATGAAAGGAACGTTTCGACAGGGAAACGATGCTCGAAGGGAGCGATCTACCGCGAACGGATTGCGTGCACCTTCGGTGGCTTGGCTTTCTGCCGAGTCATGGAAGATACGAGGATACAGGCTTTGATTAAGTTGAACGACGCCGGAGAGAAATTGGGGGACGTTTCGTTACGATTCTTATTAATCCAGGTGTGCAATACCGATGAACTGCTGATACAAGTATTATCGACCGCAATGATTGTAGTTAATCAACGTCTCATTGTGCTATTATTTTTTCCAATTTCCGTACGAATTCTCTTGTACAGTTTTATGCGATACCATGTGCCGCTTCCTAATCGTTGCTTCTTTCATTTTTCAGGTGAGTCTTTTGCCCTTATCCCCGTGTTTGCGCGTGCCCGCGCAAAATGGTTCGGTGAGTACCTTCAAGGAATCAACGAAATAACACCGATACATCTAGTTAAAGATTCCCCGTAAGGCCGCGGCGTGTCATCGACGCTTTGCATCGTAGCCCACACGGAGAAAAATGTATAATTCAGCGGAGCGAATAAACACGGTGTTACCAGTGATCGAAGCCGTTTGACAGGCCGGTCACGAATTTATTTCACAACTACGTAACTTTCCTAACGCTTGGAACAGAGTAGCCAAACACGCAGTATTTGCAATCCCGGGATTTGTTTTGAATCCGAACGTGTATTATACACACGTAGAAGGCCGTCGTTAGCATTTCTAGCTAAATGAAGTATCCGAACATTTTTCTCAGTGTGAAAGTCCCATTGTACACGCGACACGAATTCGCGTGGCGTAATGATCGCAATTATTTCCCCGTCGCGAGTGCAACGCAATACTCGAAACTGGCATCGGGTCGGAAAGGATCGGGATCCCGTATCGTTGACCGTGGACAATGGAAACGCGAGGTATGCAAACGCGTCGCGGCAATTACGAAATCGAAGTTGCAAAGCTCGCAAAGATGCTGCAGATCCGATTTACTTTTCCGCGCGTAACGGAGACGGAAAGCAAAATGGACATCCTTGTCCGATATACGGCGAGAAATCATCTATAGAGGGTAAAGTTGAAAGGGTTCAGGGAAGAGGTTCGAAATGAACGGAGCAGGACTTGAAAATTTCGCGCTGCGTTGCATTGGTCGAACGCGTATTGCATGCGAGTGCACGTAGCGCTCATGCAAGCAATGCATCGCGCAGTGCACTTTTACTGTCCTCGGGGACGTTGCTCGAGGACGAGGATAAATTTTCCTCTTCGCGCCGGTATCAACGATTTCCACTCCGCGACGTGCGCCATGGCAAGAAGCGGCGATCGTTGCGCTCGCGATAGCGGCAGGTTCGTGTCCGCGAATCGTTAAACTGTTACACAAGACCCTCTCAAATTGATCGCTGGAACGTCGATTATTTTTTTCCATTTCCCCCGCGGATAGCATTTCTAACGGTGCTGTGCCCGCTCGTTAATCGACTCGACAATTATGATAGTGCATTCCAATTGATTACACGTATCGTGCCATTTGTCGCCATTGCCCAAATACTGGATGGGACTCACATTTTCTTTCCCCTGGGGGGCGAAATTTGAACGGTCCGTAATGATTGTTGTCACGGTGTTTCACTTGCGAGAAAAGGATTTGCTTCGAGCGTTAATTGCCGCTTGTATTGCAAAAATTGCAATGGGATACGACAACTGTGATCGATAGATGCGTGAAGTTTAACGAGTTTAACGAGATATGTACGTTGAGATATCGAGACGAGCTTGATTCCTCTGGAACGTGTTTAAGCTTTTAACGCGAACGTTCGAGCACCGTGGACAAAAAGAAAATCAGCGCGCATCGAGTGCTATAAATCATCGTAATTTCGTGTTTTACGGCGAGCTGTTGCTTGGGCTATAACGGGACGCCGGTGTGCACAAATCAAAAGGTATTACGTTGTCAATTGTAACTTACACTAAATTACCAGCACCGCGTCGTCGGCCTGCGCGCACTGGAGGCTTCGCCTGCGGGCACGAAGGCAACGGAGAAAGATCGGGGTCCGATAAAATGCAAGTACGCGTTGCCGTATTAAAGATTTGCGCAACGATCGCGGATCGTACCATACAAGGATCGCAAAAAAATCTTGGGCATGTGTTAGGCCGTAAGAAAAAAGCAGAAAAAAAGGAAAAGAAACGTAACGGCCGTCGATTAATTAGAAAGCCTTTAACCTTAAATCGTTTCACTTTCGCCGATGGAACCGTGAATCGCGAATAATATCGGCGAGGCCGATACAAGTTGCAGAAACTATACCCCCTGGCAAATATTTATTACACCCGTGCGACACGCACCATCGACGAAAATTCGGAAAATATGCTACTAGTATTGCCCGATCCGAGGAATATATGCGGCTCTGACAGCAGGGTTCTCGCGGGCAAAAAAATCGCTGGAAGAAACATAGTACGATACAATTACACTGCAGCGAGGTAAATATTTTACGCAACGAGGGCACGGATAACTGTGATCAGCATAATTAGCGTCACGGGTTGTGCTGTCGCGCGCATTGCTTTGCCCGTCGTATTGTAAAAACTTAGCTCGGGAATGGCTGCGCTATCGTAAATCGCCTATCGGCAAACAGTAGTGCGAAATGCGCAAGGGGCAAGTTCGCGTTTCGTTAGGCGTAAAGGAATATTAGGAGGGGAAAAAAGAAAGAAGAGGAAGTTCGTGTAGAGTCGCGCGCTCTATTTGCATTTCACCATAGACGCAGCGGACTCCTGGTTGTCAAAAGAATATCGATTTACTCGAGTTTAACGGCAAACAGAGTTCTAATGCCGGTACTCGGTGTATCTGAGCCCGGCCAGGGTGGAACCGATACACTCGAATTCTGTAACAAACCCCGGTATGTTTGAATTCGATATCGAGCAGCAGCGATTCATTCAAAATTCGAGAGCAAACAAATTCGCTGGCGGGTGAGGCTGATACATTTAGAGCCCGCAGAGGGAAGTAGATACGCTTGGAGCAAGAAAAAAACGAAGCTGCGCTTTGATTCGATCTATGAACGTAGAATTGAAGTGCACTTTTAATTCACCGTCTGTTTCTACAACTTCGAGAATGTAAATATTTCAAGCCTGCGCAGCACGCTTCCCGTTGCTTTTTCATTTGTTGTGGATATGTACTTGGATACTTCATACAATGTACCTACATACAGTGGTGTACAAAGAATAGATACCAATGAAAAATCGACGTTAAAATATTCTTACAAACATAACTTTCATTGATTAAAAGCTTATTATCGATATTTCGAAATATTTCCAATTTAAAAAACTACAAGAACAGATAATCTATTGAGAGAAACTTCAAAAGAACCGACCGTTACCCCGGCCCTATTGTGAACGATTTCTCGTACACGAGTATCGGTCGTTTGATAAATTACAACACGTGGAAGAAGAATGGAGCAATCGATCTGCATAGGATAGTCACCCACGGCTTCGCCTATAGCGGTTGCGACGACTGCCGAAACTCTTGGCCGAGAACGGTGAAGGCGCGATATCGCGAAGGGAGAAAACCATCTGTCAAGTTGTTAGCCGTCACTTTCCCCGCTCGAGGCGTCCAAATCGTTTCCGGGCCCGGACCCATAGCCGCGTCGCGTCGCCCCTTTTCTTCGCCTCGTTTATTTTTTTTTCCTCCACCTCTTCCCCGTCGCGTTAATCCGTTCCTTCTCGTCTCGAGCTGCCCTCGCGGTTGGCCGCCTGCCGAACCTTGGCGATGCAAGTCCATCGGTTGCGCAACTCGCGAAAACCAGCGTCTCGTGCACCCCGCGTGCTTCGCTGTGTAATACTTTCGCGCGGTCGCGACCGTGGACGTCGAGCCGCGCCGTGGAGTCTCCTGTTGCATGGGAAACCAGTATGGTGCCTCGTGACGAAGATACGTGAGGTATATGTACGATAGTGGAGCACTTGCTTGGGCCTGAACGCAAGTCTGCGCAGGGAATATCAACGTATTGCTATAAATTGGCTTGAACCGGTGCTCATGTAGCGTTGCCATCCTTCAATGGAGTTATCGCGGAAGAGCGTTCAACGTGTTTGCAATCGTGTAGCCGAGGACGGTGGATAGGTGTAGCTGTTTGTATTTGGAGAAGCCCGTTGCGTCACGAACTTACGCAATAGTTGATACGTTTATTCGAACGTGCCGAGTACGAACGTAAAACGACCGATTATGCGATGATTATACGTTGTTCAATTACACGTCGATAGGGGGCTGCGTTGAAGTTACGCGAAACGACGGCGCCGGTAAATTGTTCTGCGATGAGTTTCTGCATCACGCGATCTTGAGCAGTCAAGAAGCAGCACGGAATCGATCCTCTGCACCCTACATTTCACGCCTAATTGTTTACAGCCTGCGAACGATCAAAGGTTTATCCGTGAGTCGGTCGAATTTCGCAAGCTCGAAAAGTTTATTCCGTCCGTCTTGTTCGCGTTATACAAAGGAATTCTCTGGAAACCGGGGAAAGGTTTATCGGCCAGAGAAATTTCAAAACGTTTCAGCCTCGACTCTTCTCTCGTCCGTCCACGTGTCCCGAAACCCGCAACCACCCCTAAATGGAACGAGCAGCGCGAGCTTTTCACTTTGGTGGCCGCCTTTATCGCGGCGGAAATCTGCGTTTTAGCGTGGACCAAAAGCAGACGAAACAGTGGAACGTGGACGAGGGAAGGGCAACAGTCGAATTCTCGACTCTGGTGCAGGTCGCGTGCATACTATATATCGAGTGGACGACGTTTTAGCATTGGCGACGATCTCTGAGAGACCAGCGGTAGAATCGTCGACGGCGAAAGGAAGAGAAAAGGGTGAAAGAGGGAGAAGGATAGTTTGAGGGCGGGAGGGAGAAGGGAGAGAAAGAGAGAGACCCAGATTTCATTTTCGTTGATGAGCTTGGCGTCGGTCCAACTCGACTAAATATATACTCCCTTTTTCTTCCTCTCTCTTTCTCTCTTTCTCTCTCGCCTCCCACCACCCCCTCACCCTTTGTCCTGGCCTACACCTTTTCTTTCTCATTTTCGTTGGACTCGCGACTCGATGCGACCAAAAACTCCACGGTTCGAATGTGCATTTACCTGCGAATCGTGCCAAAATATTCTCAACTTTGATTGATTAATAATAGATTCGCGCTGTGCACAAGGGGAAACGAAACACACGCGTGCTGGAAGTGTACGGTCGAAAGCTGAACGTCGGAATTCAGTGAAAGTCCAAAGCATCCTTTCACGACTGTTTAATCAATCGAGTGTCGCCAGGAGTACTATTATTAATTCACTCCCGTTTCTGCGGGCACGGGGACGGGTTCGCATAAGTCGCTAGCGACCACGCTAAAATTCTCCAACTTCTCGGATCACGTAACGAAATAAACGCGAGGTCAGAGAAATCGCTGTCCGTTCAAAAGCCTCGAGCCACCATGAGCGACGAAGGAACAGAAAAGAAGAAAAAAAATAGGAAAAAAAGAAGGAGGCAAGCGAACCAAACATTGTCAGAGGGAGAGCCGCATGAAAAAATTGAGCATAAGGAAGTTCAGAGACACGTTTACGTCCGTGACGTTCGAGGATTGACCAGGTCTCGACAGAGGGACGACAGCTGAGACCGCGGTCGAATCCGTGTTCGTCGCAATTTAATTTACGACCGTGCTCGCTGTAAATTTCACGTCGCGTCGCTCCTCGTAACGGTGCCGAAACGGCGCAATGAACCTGCTTGCCCACGAGAAAGCTGCCTACGACAATGTCCCGATTCATTTCGCGGCGAGCAGGTACCGCTGTCTGCAAATGGCAATGAATTTTAGAGCGGGGACTGCTCGTTTGGGACTTTCGTTTATGGTCCTCCACGGGGGTTGGAGGGAGGAAAGGATCTCGTCAATCGCCCTACTTAGTTAAAGAAGCAGGCAAATCGAGTCTCGGCAAATAGTCACCGAACCGACTGCAATGCATTTGTTGCGTAATGCGTGGATTATCGACAAGAAATATGGAGGGGTTGATTTTTTTTTCCTGGTGCACCCTAGCTGGTGAAATTTACAATCTTCACTCGCAGTTACCTTTGAACACTTTTTTTTCCGTGGGACTATTCTGCGCGTTAATCTCATTGACGTGTAGTAAACAGATGCAGTTACTTAAAATGTTTCTTGCTTTTCTTTAATTCTCAACCAAGGAATACGAAAGGTCTTTCGTAATATTTTTGTTGCAGTTGTTCGTAATTGCTCACAAATAATCGCCCTGTACACATTTAGCGACTGGCCTTTTAATGAAAATTTCCTCCCATATTTTTATACGCTTTACACGCGTCTGTTTTGTGCACACGCTGCGACAATGAGCAAACGAAAGAAACGAGGTGGCGAAATTTTCTGATTCCCCCCGAAAAAATTCACGATGAAGTCACCGGGTTCAGTGATACGTAGCTTTCACGAGCAAGACGATTACGCGATCGTACCGTGTCCCTGCCGTGAAAACAATCCGGATCTTTCGAGTTGAACGCTGATTGGATCGTGTTCAAATGATATTTTTAATTTAATTGGGTTGCACTTGTAATAGCATTGTTAGCTGACCTCTGAAAAGCAAATTAATTGTCCCTTTTATCTCAAGATCTATTCCATACAGTATCTATACCCATTGTCGGAGCAATTTCGAAACACGCGCACCGTATTCGTACCACTTCGTACGCAGCTGTTCCAAAGGAACTGCTCGAAAATATTGCAATCGCGTCTTCGAAGTCGCTCCAAGCCTTTGGTCCTCGGCTTCCACAATATTTTTTCTCAAATTTTCGCAGCACCCTCGCGATGCTACACGACGGCAAGAACGATTGCACGATCTCTCGGCGGCAATTCCACTAGTGGAGCTGCTCGTTTTCTGGTGACGACAGGAATTTCAATGGGCATAGTCATATATCGACGGGTGACGCGGCCAACGGTACATCCCTGCACGCTTTCAATGGTCTACCAACCTACCTACCTACGTACCTATATATCGCTCATTCTCATAGCACCTAGGCCCGCATCGATCGCGGCTATATGCATAACGCGTACATACATACATACATACCTATCGATCGCTTCGTTTCGTCGCTCGACTCGACTCCCCCACGCTCTTCACTGTCTATTCGTCTTCTTCTCCTCTGCACAGTGCCACGCCGTCAGACTTGCTCTCTCGAACGGGAAGAGACAGAAAGTATGCACTCCCGTACTCATCTCTGCCTTCGCAATCCGCGAGGCTTTGGCAGTGGAAGGTCTATTTGCTTCTCGGTCATACTTTCCCCGTCCTCTCTATTCCATTCTCTTAATTTTCATCGTTTTTTCGTCTCTTCTTCTTTCCTCACCTTTTGTCTCCCTGCTTCGCTTCGCTTTGTCCAAGATCTCGTCGCCTGGTTAACGAGCAAGCCTCTGCTCCAAGAAACGAACGGGCGCCTCGCCTGTTTGTCGAAATTGGAGAATTCCCGCTTAGTCGCCGCGAAGAGACCTAATTGTTCCCCGAGATTTTTCGACTCGATCGTGTCGCGGCCTCTGCTACTTTTTACCTCGTCGTAAAGGGTTGTCGCTCTATTGTGTCCAACCGTTGTCGTTCGCGCGATTCTTGCCGGCTCCGTCTGCACAGAAACGGTGTACGTCCACGCTTCTCCTCCTATCGACAGGTATAATTTATTCGACGAACACTTGTTGTTTCGTTGCTTTATCCGTTTAACAGTCGCGTGTACCCAGACCGTCAGGTATCAGCCGACTAAAATTTCCAGCCTTCCATTTGCGTAATAGAGTCACGACGAGTGCATAACTCCATTAACCGACTGATTGCTTTTCTGTGGATGGTCGGGAACGTCGAGGCCGTGGGTCATTGACAGTGACCGCGTGTGAATAACTGTAATCCGTCGTTTCAGCGTGTGGCAGCAGAACCGGTAAACAGACGTACGCGTCAGGTACCCCGATGAAATTCGTTCGTTTCCATGGAGGCGCCAAACACTCGGTGGATAAAAAAAATATTAGGCAAGCAGCCGGTGGGACGAAGAACTTTCTAAACGATTTATATAAGCCGGATCGCCCCATTATCGTCCTTGATAACCCGAATTTTCCCGTGGCCAACCGTGACCGGCATTTAGACGTCAAATCGTCCACTCGATATCCACTATACCTGCTGCGACGCCTTTGTAATACCTTTCGGCCGCCTCGTAAATTTTCGATTATCCCCCAACGATACAATGTATCCACGATAGCGAGCCGTTCTGCACAGATTTCGTTCATTTATTTAATTTTTGTTTCCACCGCAAAGGAGGGGAGTATCGAGTATTTTCGTGAAAATTTTTTCCCCCGATACATTGGAAAAACACCGACCCGGAATGCACGTTGCTCCCTGCTTCGAAAAGAAATATTTTCCCAGCGTGCATAAACAAGAGCGTGTGCACTTTCATAAAAATTGCGAAACAGTGGGCGATTCTCAATTTGTTTACCGCGCAACAAAATTTGCTGTTTTCCACGAGCCGTTCAATTGAATCCCGTGCACCGTCCAAACGCGTACGCGCTCCTTGTTCCATTCGAGTTGTAGAGGGACGCAGTCGAACAATGTACACGTACAAATATAATGCATACATACGCGCCATAAGGGCAAACAGTTGGAGGGTACAATAAACGCATCTCCTCTTCCGTTTTCCGCACGGCGGCCGCTGCAGCGGAAATCTTTCGTTGTTATTGAAAATCATACGAGGAGAGATGCGCCGTCCCACGCACAACCACGCTGACTCGATTCGAGAAATTTTTTTCCTCCCCTTCTGTCGAGTCCTTATTCATTCGACGCGCACCTTTGCCCGCGATCTCGATCGTGCGGGCCCTTTTTACCTCTGTTTCGCACAATAGTGTGCGAGTCCTCTCCTGGCACGGTATTCGATCGTATTCGATCGATTTATCTTCCCACGTACCTGTACAGAAATCCCGGTATGGTACGCGGAACAACAATGAGATCGGCAAGAGGGTGGCCGACCTAACGGTACGATATCGTGTGTCGTTCGATTCTAATTTTCATGGGGCCCCGAGGGTAGCCGTGTGTTACCCTTTATACATTGCCCTGGTATACTTCAGCGAGGATTAATCGTGCTGCTTAACTCCGCGGCAGTTGCAGAGGTAGACTCAGTTTCTTGATTTTTAATTGTCTGGCAAAACTTGCGTGTGGCAAGGTAAAAAGGTACATGCAAATTAATGGAAGAAGCGGGGAAAGAAAACATGTTTTTAAAGCGGTGAAACGGGGAAGTCAAAGGGGGAGAATAAAGGAGCGGAGAGTGGAAGATAGGGGTGAGAGGCTCGAGAGATCTAAAGGGTTAATAAGGAATAAAGCGGAGGGGGATTTCGGTTTAAAGTAATTTTGAATTTCAGACACCGTCCGATATTGTCCGTCTTACTTAGCTAAAATTCTAGTGCACGATTGAACGCGTTTACGTAACAACTATTGTTGCTCGCTTCCTAACTTTTGTAGACGATAATGGCGAAGGGAGGAGAAACGTGTCGCCGTGGAACATAATTCTGTAGCATCTTCGAATGGCCCTTTGCAACGATAATGTTCGGGGAACAATGGGGAATGTAATGTCCACGGGCTACTGCTGTCACGGTTACTTTCTATTATTACGAAGTTCAACAGAATGACGGACACTGTACAATATCTCCAGTACCACTTCGTTGCGTATTTTCCGCTACAGATGTCTCATGATTCGGGACGCCAGGTCCGAAATAACATTGAATTTATAGCAGTACTGTCTTTCACCCCCCGTGCCGTTGCACGAGTGTTGTTTAGCGCAGCTACGATGTATTTATACATTTAATAAAAACATTTTCCTGCCGAAGAGCCGTGCCGGAAATTCGTAGCTACGGCTTCGCTCCATTTACATTATTTATATTAAATGTCGGTGCCCGCCCTTCATTCTTCCACACGCGGGTGGAAATCGTGCGAGAAACAATCGTTTCTAAAAATGTACTAAAATACAGGAAGGTGTATCATTTCGAAGGAATGACATTCCGTCCAAGTATATGCTAAATATCTTCCAGCAACGTTATTCAATCTATTTCCCTCAACCTCGTTCATCGACTCGCGTGACAATAGCATTTCTACGTCCACCATGACGCGTCCGCCAAGCGGCGAATGCAATCAAGCGAAGAGCAGATGATTGAAAGAAAAAGGGGGAGAGAGGAAAAACGCAAAGATCCTGTTCCCTGGTTCTTTTCATCCGGACGTTTCAGTATTCACGCGGTACCGCGCGAATCTTTCATTGCTGAACGTACGAAGAAGCAAGTACCGTTCCGCGTAATGTTCCACGGGTGTAAAAGAACGTCTGGTTCAGCGCTCCTTTGCATTCTCGTCGGCGATTGTTGCACGCCTTGTTCCGCGTTCGCCGGTTAATTCAGATCGCGCGGCCGAACAACGGCCAGGCTTCTTTGTATTCGTCGCGGTACCTGGACTCCTGATTAGCGTTAACGGTGGTAGCCAGTCGATGGGTGTACCTTCGTTGCCGGTATATAACGCCTATAGGCGTTATCCCTGCCGATCGATCCACGGTAAGATCGATCGTCGCGGGGCAAGTGCGTGCGCCGCGACGCCCTACGAGCGTCGTTCGCTCGCCGGAGGAAAACCGGACGGCGTTGCTATGAAAATGCTCGAAAATTCAAATAACACGCTCGGCAAAAGTGGCCGGAGGATGAGCAGGGGGAGAGCTGGGGAGGAAGTTGTGAACGAGGAATCCCCCGTTCCATAGGGTGGATGAACCTTTTACCGAGGGGTTGCAAGTAAATGTCGAGGGTTGGCTTCCGATGACAGAGGAAAACGTGTGTTAATTAAGTTCGTTGGCTGGCCACATTTCGACCCGATACTCTTGCTATCTGACTGCCGTTTCTGCATGGCAATGAGAGTCAGTATTGATTCGATGGAAGTTTGTGTATCGGGGTGCCGTCTTATTGTTAGAATGGAGTCGCGTAACGTCTGCGAGTAAATAAGTGAACGTTGTAATTGTGTCGACGATGCCGTAGGAAAAATGATTTCACGCGGTTTAACCCTACTATGGTTCTATTTACAGCGAACCGTGGGGCATTAGCATTCGCGGTGGAAACCCTTGGCCCTTCCATATACCTGCCAGCGTCATTTTTCACCTCTCGTTCTTCTCGTATTAAAGGGGCAACGTTTCCATAAAAGTGGTGGAAGAGAAATGGGCGAGACAGAGAGTGAAAAAATACAATACGTCGCGGAGTTAACTTCCATGCTGAATTGTAATTCTGGGAAAAGTATGACCGCGGTGTGCTCGCGGTGCTTGCTACGCCAAGCAATTTTATTCGTTCCCTTCTTTTTTTCGCTTCTTTCGCTCCCCCTTGCCCGGTGTCCTGTCTGTCCTTTTCTAGAGGAGCGAAGTTTTATAATATCCAAACTGAACTTTGCTATTTATCGTGCATTCGTCCATCGTAACCGTGGCCCCTCCCTTTTCCGTTTCCTTCGGAGTTCCGAAGAGCAACTTCTAGCCGCGTCGTAGATAATTTTATTCTCTCCTCGTGCTTCATGTCAATGAAAACTTTGCGAAAATTGCATCTTTCCCGATTACACGACCCTCCTTTGGCACGAAGGAACGATGCGAATCGAAGCGTCCGAGACTTCTTCGAATCCTAATTTTTAAATCGTCTTCGATGAAAAAAAATGTGGTATTACCTAGTGTAAGGTTTTCACTCGTAACGTGCGAACGAACGACCTCGTGGCCATACATTGTATGCGTCGCGCCGAACCACCGTCCGACGTTGTCGATCCTGTCACGTCAAAACTGACGATCGACGGGGAAGACGAATGGTTGGATTTTTTGAAGACAAAAGGGATTCTTGCCCGAACGCACGTGCGAAACGGACGTGTTCTAGAAACGCGTATTAAATAAAATATAATAATCGTCCATCCTTGCATTTTGTGTTCTATCCTTACCAGCCGGAACATCCTTACACTAGTCTTGCTTGATACGACATTTTTTATTAGCGAAATGCAAAGTGCATAGCGGTAATACGAACTGAGGGGTAAGCGACCTACCCTAACGTGACCCTGTTTCACTCAGTTTCTCCTCTTTTTTTTCTCAGAACACCGTATTACGATCACTCACGGAGGCTCTTCAGCTTCCTGCTCCTTTCCTCCCTTTTCACGAGGCCCTTTCTTTCATACGCGAGCTTTCCTTCCCTTTTCTCGTCGTTTCCCGCAGCCGGGCTATTTTATTTATATTTTTTGACCATTTTGTTACACATTTCGCGAGTCCTCAGCCGCTCGCAGGTTCGCTTGGAAAGTTCCACCCCCTCTCTTCATTATTATCAATGTTTCAGTAGACGAGCATGAGCTCCGTTCCCTGGAAAAATCGCGCGGCACTTAGCGATGGATCGAAACGTTGAATTAATTTTGGTACTCCGGTCGGGACGAGTGGCGACGCTTTCAAGCGGATTCAACGACGTCGCGGTAGAGGGTAGATACTTTTCGGATGTATCAAAACGGGGGAACCCTATGATCTCGAGCGCCGGCAGCTTCTGCGGTCGCGTCGCCGTAACGAACGCAAACGGTTGTCGAAAAAACGAGAGGCTGGCCAACCTTATCCAACCCCGCTTCCCTCCCTCGAGAATCCTCCTTTCTTTTTGCGACCGCGCGGTACTTCATATTTACAGGCACCGCGAAAAGCATCTCGTTTGCTTCCCGTTCTCTGCGGTCCACGCTTCCCCAGTTCACTCCCTTTATTTTTCTCTTTTCCAACTCTTTTGAACTGCCAAGTATCCACGCTTCCATTATACCTCCGCCATCGTCCCTCTCGCGCGTCTCCACTTTCTCCTCCACCCAGAAAGATTTCTAAAATCGCGTCCGCCGGGAACTCCGCTGAAACGCGGGCTCGCGCAACCGTATCTCCAACCGCTGGCATCTCGCGACGAGTCCCACAAAGGACGGAAATCCAGGTTTTTCGCGCACGAGTACAGACGACGGACGAAAGTCGACCGATCATACGGAGGGCAAAACGAGGCCAGGGGGACGACCTACGCCAACCCTTTCCTGTTTACAGCGTTCGCTCGACTCGCGAGTGCGGTGCCCGCGACCGTTCGAAAAGCACCCCAGCTCTCCACGCATTTTTTTCGCCCTTTTTCTCCCCCGCCCAGCTTTCTCATCCCTCTCGGCGTTTCTTAAGGGCAGACAGCCCCGCGTGCACACATCCTTCGCCTCGCGTACGCACGCACACTTGACACGCACGCACACATCCACGCTCGTTCTCTATCCCTCTCCTTCCTTCGCTCTCTACCCGTCCCTTTCGATTCTCCCTCTCTCTACGTGGGAGTCTCCCTATCGCGTCCCGCAACCCCACTCCGTGCCCTCGCCGTTCGAACCCTCCTCTGCGCTTACGCTTTCTCTCTCTCTCTCTCTCGCTCCCTTCGGTCAGTCGGAGGGAGAGACACGCAAGGACCGAGCGAGAGGGCGATAGCGACACGGTGGGGCTGGCTCTCTCCGGTCTTGCGCGGCGCGCACCAGTCAACCCGGAGCCACGGTAGCGCAAGTACTGTGTGTTCGTTCACGTTCAAGGGACAGTTACATCAGAACGGGACGGCTGTTTTACCGGTGTTCTGAGTAACGCTCGCGAGGAAAGTGCGTGGTTCGCGTCGCGACCGATGTAACGACACGCGGACACACGAGATTCACCCCCGCGCGGATAGAACGTGGACGGTTTCGTTACGCGGTCACGTTCAACCGACTCGAGTGCTTTAAAACGTCGTGCCTATATACATGTACATAGATATATTATTGTAGGGAGGTATCGGAGAACGAGGGAGAGGAAAGAAATAAAAAGTTTCGCTTGATGAAAGATCGCGAGTGGTATTGTGCGACATAAGACGCGGCCGCGTTCAGTTTATACGCGACGATCGGAAGCGCTGCTCGCGGAGAACCGATGGCACGCGAGACTACGGGATCATCCCCTTCGTTGGCTCGGCTCGATCGCGCTCTCAGCGATCCTCGTGCGTGGAAAGTCGCTGGGATGGGGTCGTGACTGTCCGCGAGTGTCAGTCGACGCCCCGGTCCGCCCCGCGACCCGGCCATATACGGCCGACAGTCCACGAGAAGGAGCATCATCGTTCACGGATTCTCGTTGGGAGCGTAGCGAACGGTTCGGCGGTCCCTTTATCGGACGCACTGGGTTCTCGCTGCGAGTGGCGGCACGAGAGGGGGAAGGAAAAAAAAAAGTATCGACGTTTCGCTGGAGCGGAGTGCGGCTCACCCCCTCGCGTGGCGAACGTTTCGTGACGAGAAGCGTGCAGCAACGACCGTGTGCACGGCGGTACCCGTGGCCGGTTCACCAGTGAAAGTGAACGATGCGTCGAGACCACCGGCCTCGACACACGCGCCGCTATTGCGACAGGGTTGCATTTCTGTGATAAGGGAGGTTCGCGCTGCACCAGCTGGTGATTCGAAGCGACGAAACGTATTTCTTGTGCGTTCGCTGGCTGGCGTTCGGAGGGCAGCTTGTGCAGAGTGGTGGGTTCACGATTATATGTATACGTGCACGCGTATACGGCGTACATGTATGCGTACATGTGTTTCTTGTTCAGCTTTACCATCGTTTCGCTCGGTTCTGATATCGGGAGGTGCCCCGTGGCTAATCGGTACCCGATTTTGCTGCCACATACGGTACATGGGGTGGCTCGTGCTTCGTTCGGTCATTTCACGCGGTATTTGGGACGCGGCGATACCGATGATCCAAGTGACGTTTTCGCGCGTATTATTAGCACCGATTACATTCACCGGCTAACGATGCAGGATCGGCGGAGCTCTCGATTGTGCGTAGCCGCGTTCGCGCGTCGACGCTGGTGCAAAGTACCATTTTCCACTGTGTTTACCGTGCGTTGTTTGTCGATTCGTCCGTACGATTCGTCCGTACCGAGGAAAATGCGCGCAAGTGAAACCGAAAACCGGTGCTTTTCCAACCTTATCCGCCTCGCCTTCCAATTTCTCCTTCTCCGTTGTTTTTCTTTATCCAGCTTCTCTTACTTATTTTCCACGAAACAATACTTTCACTCCGCTGCCACGAGCGTGCCCGTGTTTCCCTTCCTCTGCGAGTCTTCCGCTCGCTTCTCGTTCCTCGTCGCCGTCTTTCGTCCGCCTCGTCCCGCCCACGCTTCCGTTTACCCCTCGGTTATGGATATTATTAAGTAATACCTACGTTGCGCGCGCGCTTGCGATACGCTCGCGGCTGCTCGCGCGTATGCAAGCGCACACTTACGACGCTGGTGCGTGCAGCGTGCTCGCGCGCGCGTGCGCTCACCATATGCAGGCGAACGGGAAAGCGCGGGTTCTCATCTCCATTTTCAACGCTGTGACACGCACGATGTTGCTCGCGTTACTCGTGTTTCCTCGCGAATTGAAAGCTCGAACGGTTCGCTGGGAACGGCGGCGGCGAGATTAAAAAACGGAAGCCAAGGGTGCGGCAGGCTCGTAGACTTTCTTCTTTCAACTGGGTCCCGCGGATTTTTCTTCTTTTCTTTTTCGTTCACTGTTTCGCAGTCTTGGTTATTGGTTTTATTCACCGGATCGCGATCCGCGGACATTAATTGAACGCCAAACGGGCTGATAATCGAGGAAACTTTGTTCAGGTATGGCGTTGAAATTTGATACAGATACAGGAATTCGTTACCGATGTTTCTGGTGGGATCATAATCGCGAGGCGCGTCGCAGAATTGCGTAGCGCGTGTAGGAAATATTTTGCATAATTAGAAAGTTGTGGAAGTAAAACGGGCCAAAGGTTAATTCCTGAATAATCCTGGCGCGCTGCGATATTCTTCGCGTGGTCTATAGTTGTTCGATAAATTATTGCACTTCGTTTCGTTTCAATGGTGGAACTCAGCGTTAGACTTTGGGTAAACAACCGAAAACGGTGACGAACAGCGGCCGTTCGAAGCGTCCTTCGATTGAATTTTAAAACGAACCACGTCATCCACTTTCTCGTTTCCGATAAATATTGCTGGCCCACTTGTTACGCAATTTCGTGTCGTTGACGTCTGAATGAAAGTCAGCGATACACCGCCACGTGCTCCTCGGTTAATCGAGAGAGCATCATTCTTGCGCACATTAGACCCTGGAGCACTCGTAATTCTCGTAGCTAACGATGTCTCCGCGATGCAATCGAAAATACCCACCTGCCAGGCTCTGACACGAAAAAAATATTAGAAATACTCTGCAAAGGTGTGCAACGGAATTTGTCGATAGATATACCGTCGATAGAAATACTGTACGCAGGTGCACTAGTGATTTCGATTTCCTCGAATTAGCAAGAAATTCGCAAACATTTCTGGGCCACTTTATCGTCCACCCCGTTCGAATTCGTCGGGGTAAAACGATATTTCACCTGCCATTGAAATATCATTCAAAATCGACAGCCTTTTTATCCAACATCAGGCCAGGGAAAGGCGAATTCTAAAGATATCGTTTTCATCCACTTCTTTCAAATAGCCAGTGATTATCTCTCAATACGGGCCATTAAACCATCAAACTTTTGGAAGCACCACGTTCGAGTTGCAGTTGAAGTGTGTAACAACTCCCACGTCAATTCCGTTTCCTCTCTCCTGTACGCTAGATTCCCCCGATCGTTACTTCGACTCGCTGTCTCGATACAGTCGTCGCGAGAAACGAGTAACCCCGATATCTAAAAAAAGAAAACACAACTTCTTCCTCGATTCATTCGTGCCAGGCCGCTCCGTTCTTCCTTCGCTCGTGCAATTATCAATCAGCCGCCAGGTCGATTCCTGCGCGCCACCTGTCCGCGATTCTCATCGATGGACCGCCATGGAAAGTGATTATCTGGCCGGTCGTAAAACGCGAGCGAAAAACTCGAGTGCCTCGACGCGGTGCAAAGTGCACGAGTCACCTGCGCCCCTCTGTGCATCGGGTAGAACAGCAGCGGCAGCGGCGACGGCGATGCCGTAATAACGCCGGCACGCTCGTGCCAGAACCAAAGTATACGCTCGGTGTACACGACCTAAATAAGATGCGATGCCCCCCGGGGCGAAAGTAATTCACAGACACACGCGTGCACCGGGGATACACACGTACACCGGCCGGGCTCGGGCTACAGTTTACCAAGTGCTCGCAGAAACGCGTCGACCGCTTTAGAACCGCGTCGTCCCGCCTTTTTCGTTCCTTTTCATCTTTCTCCGTTTCCGTTTTTCTTCGCCCCCATGCCGCTGCTCGCGTGGAATGCGCGGAATCGGCGCAACGATAGCCGTTAATCGCGCGACAGATATCGGCGTGCGTCCGCTCGCTGTTCCATCGATGGCACAGCGACCGCGGGTTTGCTCGTTGTTGCGCGGCATGCCTGGTGACCGCGCGATAATGAACACGTAGAGCAATCGGAGGATCGATATGTAGCTGGCGATGGACGAGGCTGCGTTCAGCGGGTTGGAAATTGGGATTGTTTTCGATGTTTCGGCGGTTTGGCGTGCGGCTTGGCGCGGAATGTAACGGTCGTGTCAATTTATGTTGAGCGTTGCACTTTTGAAGGCAGCTCCGTTTCCTTGGACACTTTCGCCTGAATTCCGAGTTGTTGGGTGCGAAATAATTTTTCGTGGAAAGTGAACAATTTTATTCTAAATGGTGGCTGCAGCGACAGAAAAATTGTAGGGTCGGGTTATTCAAATTTCACTCGGTCGAAGGTATCAGCGAATTTATCAAAGTCGTAGTTAGCTCGTTCCTAAGTAAGCAGCAGGACGAAATATTCCGAGAAGGAAAGTACCAAAAAGAAAGTGAAAGCAGCGTTGCCCGACCAGGTGTGTTCCGATCGATCGACGCCTACCAAATCGAAAAAACAAGATTTCCTTGAAATCTATCGCGCTCCGAAAAACAAAAAAAGTCGGCGTTCCTAAAGCATTCCACGCACGGTCGGTCTCTCGCTGGGAACAGCTCGAAACGTGAAAAAAGAAAGAGAAAAAGGGACGGACATTCGATCGAGCGGTGGTATTGGCGAAAAAAAAGTGGCGCGAACGAAATTGCGAAAGGGGTTAGCGGTTCATTGTCGCTCCATTTCATCGACGGTGGGGCGGGTGAAAAAAAAAATCGTCGGGCGACAGAACGACGTGCAACGCGTATCAGCTACGTATCGGTGCACCGTACGAGCGTGTGCACGTTTGACGGGACGCGTGGCGAACGAGGAGGAGGCCCGCTAATCGCGGAGAATAGAGCGAGAAAGGAGGAAAGAGGAGCGCGCACCTTGGCGAGGGAAAGAAGGAACGAAGAGTGCACCGAGTCAGTGGGCTAGTGGGGCCGACAGAATGTAGCCCGCACTACGGTACACCGTCTCCCTCTCTGTCTCTCCCCCGTTCCTTCCGTTCTTCCTTCCTTCCTTCTTTCCCGCCGTACCGACACTCGCACCACCGCCCGTCTTTTCCTCCTCTCTATCCGTTCTCCGTTGCGAACCGTATATAACAGCGGGTTCGCTATTCGTCTCGGTGTGTAGGTCGCGGTGCTCTCGCGTAGCGGCTTCCCTGCGTACCACACGCGCGGATGCGTGCACACAAGCGCAACGAGAAGGTACGACGCTGGAACGAGACTGGGTACACGCGTCGATCGTGGACACCGCAACGCGTATGCTCTTTTTTGCACGATTATACAATGATAGCAGTGCGCAACGGTATTCGCGGATCAACGTGGCAGAGTGTTTACCCGCGCACTAAATATAGTAGCGATACGGTTCATTAGCGCGATCCCGTGTACGCCGCACATTACGTGCACACATACGCGCGCAACTTGCGCGCACAGCGGCAATTTTTTCACGCGCACATTCGTCGCAGTTATTGCGTAACGTTGCCATGCACCGGCCGTCGTCACCTACACGTGCATCCCTGTGGCGCACGAATCACGGTGACACAGTTCATTACACGGGCAGCGGTGTGTCGCCTATGTACGTACACGTATGTATGTGCTCGCTTCGCCGTACCACCGGGGCATTCGACGAGCACCTCGCATGTGTAGGCCTCCACGGAGTAGGTCCCTGCATGCAGGTGTGCACGAAAAACGCCGCATGCACACGTACGGAAGGGAGGGCGACGTGTACACCCTTGCGCGCATTCATCCCCCGGCACATGCACGCGTCGTACGTGCAAATAGAGACGCCGCGTACAGGTACATAGCAAGTGGAACTAGCGAGTGCAGGCGCATCGCTGCGACGTTTCCTTCCACGGTGAATCTCACCCTGTCCCACTGGGAAGCGGCATGAAAGCACGGAATAGGCTGTCGGTGGATGTGCTCTCTCGCCCCTGTGTGTACAAGCGCGGGCGTGTGGACGGTGTACGTGTGGGAACGGGTGGGTGGGTTTGTAGGCAAGGCGAGGCAGCAGGCTCGGCTGGTGGTCGGTCGGTTGCGAGGTTCGCTCGATAGCAAAGTGCGGTTCCCCTCGACACGAGCTCTCTCGTACTTGCAACGCGGCAGGATTAAAGGGGAACAGCCCGTGTACGGAAATGCACGATCGATGCGCACATGTCTGAATTTTCGAGTCGAGTCGTGACCGATCGACCACGCTCTGCGGCAACTCGCCCCTGCTTCCCGTCCCAGTGACGAGTTACCATTACGCTCGATTCCTCCTCGTTCGATACGATTCTTTTTCTTTAGGGAAACTTCTATCTATTTCCTCCGGAGAAATTCGCCGCTGCACGGTGACGCTCCAATTTCTTCCCCGTTTCTTCGCGTTTCCAATTTTTTTCCTTCGTCTGGAGATTTCGAGGATTGGACTGCGACGTCGATGCAGGGGTAGCAATGCTTGTTTTGCTTTTTCATTTCGTTTTCACTTTCGTCGCGCGTCCGCCATGTTCCGTCGCAATCGGATGCAACGTGTTAATTAGATTCGCGATTTAACGGTGCCAGGCGTTCGTGTGGCAAGTGCGCGAAGCGTGTGCGAGTGGATGAACGCGTCAACGTGCCGAACACGATACCCATCTCGGAACACGTGCGTGTCGCCTCTGGTTTATCCTATCCTCTTACACCTCTCGCTTCTCATCTCGCGTGACTCTCTTTTTACATCTCCTACACGTGGCACTCGTGTAATTCTTATCTCTCCCCGTCAACAACGTTCCGATCGGGCTAAATCGAAGCTCTCTGCCGCAAACGAATGCAAGCACCCCGAAATCTTACCTTCCTCAAAAAATCCTTCCTCCCTCGTTACTTACGCGGACGTCACTTACGCGGGACGTCCCAAAAAAAATTCGGCACCCTGTGCCCCGGTTCGAAAGTACTGTCACTTTAAACATTCTCGAGTACCGCGTCCCAGAAAAACGAACCGGGCCGAGCGAAACGATGGTAGGCAAAGGGTTGGCCAGAATGCTGACCAGATTGTTTGCAGATCGACGATCTTCGAACGTGAGACGCCCGTGACGCCATGTCACGCGAGGTGCCGGCGACGAAAGCGACGACAAAAGCAAAGGGGACGATCGTGGCATCGACGATCACAGCGAGTCGACTCGGCGTGCCTCGACTTCGTGGCGATTAAAGCTGGTGGCCGACAGCCGTCGGGACGTTCATTAGCCAAGGTGCTGACGATACTAATAACAGTAGAGAGGTGATACACGGTAAACCGTGTCACGCAGTGGCGTAAGGCGAGTCGGGGTGGCGTGGAGGAGGCGGAAGAGGAGGTGGAGACGGAAGTGGACGATGCCGACGGACACGGTGTTAACGTAATACCGACGAAAAAGAAGACAAGGGAGTGTCGAGGAAGTCGAGCGATTGTTGCACGCTTGAATTCGGTTGACGATACCGGAAGTGATACGTAAATATCTAAAAATATAAATAGAAAAAATCTATACGTATACATATAATAATTGACGGTGTATCGATAAGATTAAACGAAGGTAGAAAGGAAACGGGTGTCAGTGCCGTTCGTAACAGTGCGTAAAAGAAAGAAAGAAAAATATCGAGCTTAGTAAATAATCGATAGGAGAGTAGCGAAGAGGAAAGTGTTACTAAAAGATAATTTTGTTAACGAGCATCGATTCGACAATATGCAAGGCTGAAGCAATCCAGACTACGGTTCAAAAACAGGATAAACTAGAGACAATTAAACGTAGAAAAATAGCGTACGAAATATTCGTAACTAAAGAAAGGTACAACCGTGGGAAGTGAGAAGGTGATACAGCTGTAGTAAAACGTGGTGGTGTTTAATACAATGGTACAACGTGTACCATAACATAGAGTGAAATTAAGATATCAACGATCGAAGCCTGCGCAGCGAAGAAGCAAGATATTTCGCGCGACGGGTGGACCGAGATAGATCTACGTGCGAAATATATTCGGCAAAAGGGTGAAACTCGACGAAGACGTCCTTTCGGGTGGCGTCGCGGTGCCCCCGCAGCGGATGTTACGCCGAGCTGGTAAAGGGCGCCGGGTGATCCACGGGTGTAGCAGCCTGGAAGTGACTAAAGGCCATCACCACGGCGTTCAACATGTTCGAGATGTGGAGCGCGGTGAGTTCCAAGTTGGAACACTCCGCGACCTCCTCGGGTTCGCCTTTACCTCTGACCTCGCACGCACCGCAGACGCCTCATACCTCGTCCGGGAGTATAAAAGGTAACGAAAAAAAGCTCCGTTAAGATCTCTATCTGTGAATATGTGTGCGTATTATAAAAACGTTCCGTTCCCACGGCGACTGTGAACGATCCCGAGGAAAAAGAATCACGCGTACGTACGGCCGGCTCGCGATGGCCTGACGTGAATTTTCTAATTCCGCTCGTGTCGGAGAACCGTTGTACGGGCACCATGGAATCGCCGTGAACCGAGTTTACATAACGTCCTTTTGAGAATAATGCGCTCCGTGCTTGCTGGTACTTCGACTTGCTCCCTCTTTGATGTGCACGGAACAACTATGAATGCATATGCACATATGTACGTATATTTCTATGTGTGTGTCTGGTTTTTTTGCTAGTAAGTAGGAACAATTACTTCGTGGAATCGCGGAGCACTTTGTCCGCGGTGCCTTTTTCCTCGTCTCGAGATGAAGTAGCGAACGTTACCGCGGACTATGGAATTTTTTACGAAATTCTCGCCACGCGAATAGAAGAACGACTGACACAGGCTTCAGCGGGGAGTACAATTGCACGCGCCCCGGAAGCTTCGGTAAATACCGCTTTAAGAGTCCTGCTATAGCAAACGTCGGACCACTTCGCGAGTATCGCCCCGCGAAATTGCCTGCTCAACTTGAACCGTCCGAGAATCCACGGTGAACTCGGCTTACGCAACGTACTTTTCGCACGTTCAAAGTTCGCGAACTTACGGAATTTGCAACTCCGACGAGTGGGAGCGGTTCGTTGAGACCGCCCGCGTTTGACCGCTAACCTGCACGTGGGTTTCGCTTGCAGTTGTCCGGGCCGTTCGCCGTCAGACACCGTCGCCGAATGTACAGTTCGCGCGGTTAACGACACCCGTCGACGATTGCTAACCCGTTGGACAAATTTTGCCGGCGAATTAACGTCTCGAAAAAGCTTACGCATATATTTATCCGACTCGTACTCGAAATTCGTATTCCATCGCAGGCGTTGCGGTTTGCGTCACGCGAGTCCTATTCGCGGCGCGTTCATAATCTCAATGCAAATGCAGCGCGAAAGTTTCGCGGTGAAATTTTCAGCGGCGACACCGCGGCGAGGTATTGAAACGTCGTTTTCAATTATTTGCACGGTGATTACGCGGCGAATTAATTTCAATGCGCGAGCCGCGCTCGCTCGAGCGAGCGTTCCAGCTTGCGTCACCTGGGAACGAGTTCTTAAAAATCGTTCCAATTTTTCTCTGCCGCGGCAAACTCGAAATGGGTATTCCCGCCGAAGTTTCAGCTATCGTCGGAAACTTTCACGCCCGACGAAGAGTGTCCAAATTGTCCCGAAAGGGACGTGCAACCACCGACATCGATTGTTCGAGCCCGTTATCGCGCAAGATTGCTGGAATTGATCTGAAACATTGGTCGCATGATTGATGTAGCTTCTGAAATGATCGGGCAATCGGATAACACAGATACATACGTGTGCGTAAATATGTATCGATTCGGGAGAGCATGTACCACGGTATACTGTCGTTGCCGAAGGCGAACGTCATGGGACTGTCGAACGTGTATCGATTGGAGAAATCTTTGGAACAGTTGGCTTTGGTACAGAACTTTTACATACGACTTCCATGAATTCTCACATCCCACATTAGTACTATTACTATTATTTTTATTCGCGGATCGTATTTTCTGCGTGATGTCGATTGAAGTTGTGTTAATGCTAATCTTGTCGGGACAAAATTGGGGAGACTTTGTACGTTGTAGACGGACAGACGATACAATGTAAGAGAGAGCCGAGGCTGTTTAGAAACCGGCAGCAGGAATACATACGTCGGAAGGTTTCAAAACTGCTTTTACTATGTCGCGAATCGCGCACCGTGCCGAATACAAATGCAAACTGGAAAGCACAGATTCCCCGGGACCCCGTCATCGTCATGATTTAGTAGTTTCGTTTTAAAAATACATCGTCCACACTTTGTTGCTTCTTCCATAATATTTCCAGGCGAGTCTTATACCTCACCTCGGATAATTGCAAACTCAGCCCGCTAAATACTGCTGATTACGTGACTAATTGACTTCGAATGGGTAAATAACCATCAGACGTGCGAGCAACTATTCACAGATCGTACGTGGAGCGCATACACGTAGCGTAAAGACGAATCGCTAATCAAACTTGGAAGCGTGAACGCGCTGAAAGCGTGTTCCTTCTGCCGAAACTAAGGAACTTTGTCGAATCGGAGGCAGAAACTCGAGAGGAAGAGAACGGGACAGACACACACACAGAGAGTGAGAGACTTGAATCTCGTCCACGAGTTTCGTCGCGATCAGAGAAATCGTTTCGACCGAGGCAGACGCGTCGCGGCGACGTCGTCTCCACGGAAGCGGCCAAAGGATGGGGAACCATTGTAAAAACAAGTGGACGATGTCGCGAGAGTCATATCCGTCCCGAATACGAATACGCGATCGAAACGCCGCGAGTAAATTATGCAAAGCGAAAGTACCCACGTAAGAACGGGTTGCGCAAATGCTTCGTAAGAAGAACGCCCGTAACGTCGGCTTGTAACGTCGTCCTGCATTCTCGACGGCGAGGCACGGCGACGAATTTCGCGTCCACAGTGTCTGGTGTTATTGTGTTAGCCGATTAACCCCTTCGTCCCGCTAGATTTTCATGCACGAAAATTGTGGGCCCTCTATAGCGAAAGGGTTTCCGGTTCCTCCGTGCGACACATCTGGGATCGTTGGCACCCACGTTGGATGCTACCCTTTCTTTCTCGTGTCAGATGGTTTTTTTTGGCTCGACTAATAAATCTAGCAGATCTAATAGATCTTACCGTCTTGGATTTAGTAACGGTTATATCAACGCGGGATAGCGGAGCTTCATAAATATGGATTTTTGTCCTTCCTTTTTCAAAATGAACGTGGGCAGCCCCTTTGAGGCAGAATGTCTGCGAACACTTATTGCTGGTAGCGATTTCAGTAATATTCCGATACCAAGGTAATAATAGTGGGTTGAGCGCATATTGCTGGGGCAAATTTTAATCCTTAGATTGCAACCATGGGGCACAGTGGTTGAACGTTTAAAATACATTGTTCGGAATAATTGGTTCGCGTTTTTTCGTCATACAAGAGAGTGTCGAGTATTTAACCTGCGAATTGTGGGATGTATAGCCAGCGAAGTATTTAATAACTTGTTAAATGAAAACCCCGATATATTATTGCATTAGTTATTTCAAATATCGATATCCTCGTTCCAAGTTCTACTAATATATGCATATGACAGCTACAGCTATATAATATTATGCTGCCTGCCGCATGAAATATGCAACGCCCCTCGCGAGGATAAAACGGCATAGCAAAGAAATTTTCGACATTACAATTTCGGCGTGCATTGCCGCCTTCCCGATTAACGGAGAACCGATTCCTGAGAAAGCAATTTAATTATTGACTATCACACCGACATCAAACGTTGATCGTATTCACGATGAAATGACAAAATTAAACAGGCAAACACCGGTGACCTAAATATCTGTCATATTTACTGCGATGAAAAGTTAAACGAATGTTCGTAAGATCGTGTACAGTAATGGAAACACCAAACTAATGCAATAGTGCATCGGGATTGTTTCATGGTATTGACTTTTATTTAAAACACCACATTCCTAATAAACAAGCGAATCCTGTTAGCTCGATTATGAAATGTATCTTGAGAAAAATGTTTCGCAATTAAACGCTGAATTATTCTTACGGCGTTTCTCTGCACGAGCGAATATTTTGTCGGCTTTGTCATCGGCGGGGTTTCTCGTATTTTTTTCGCGAGTGAAAGCCAAAGCGGCTACGCGGAGCAGTCCCAGTGAACGGCGCTCGAGCACGGCAATCCTTCGTCTTCCCCAGGTCGGCGTGTTTCCAAAGCCGTCGAACGGGTTCGAAGGTTGTCGTTACGAAATCGATCCACGTCTGTCGTTTTGTCGTGGCCGTTCTCCGATTCGTACTTAACGCGGGCTATTATGATCGCCGATACGATGCTTACCGTCCGGTCACCGTCCAACTTTCTACCCGAACTAGTTGACCGAACGCTTTTCGACCTGAACGGCGATTGAACGAAATCTGTATCATCGTGCCGTACCTGGAATAAATTCCACCCGCGCTTCGGTTCTCGCAGAGTCTACGATCGATTCAACCGGCCGCGATTTATCGATAAAGTTCCAGAGAGAAGTAGCAGTTCCACGCAACATTTCATACAACTTCAACTTCGCGTTGAATCTTTCGCTTCATAAGCGTGCGTTTGTCGCGCGTCGTGTCCAGTACAAAATAAATATTTCGCTTCATTTAAGTTGCAAGTCGACCTGGATAACGCGGGCAATGTTAATGCTATAAGAGTAATCGTATTAATTGCGAGTTGGATTTAGCAGCGAATGCCTGCGCTCAACTATAAATCCCGCCCGTCGTAATACGTTTGTCGCGAACTATTAACTGGTTCTGCAATAATTGCCACATAATTATTCCCATAACGAAAGGAGTATAATACGATATGCGGTCCGTTTGCTGGTATGAGCATGCATGCATATGTATGTATATATGTGTCATTCAAAGATCATCGACCTTATAGACGTCACGATACGATAAGATTATAGTAATAGGTACAACTACTTTAAGTAGGTAAACGCTGCAGTCTTTACACCATATAGATGCGCGGCATAGAAGCTCTATCGCTAGACTATTTTCAGAAAAATATATGAAACGTAACGAAAAGTCGAATGGGGATAACCAGTAGTTTTAATAAACTACTAGGCAGTAGTGGGACGTCGAAAGGTGATTGAAAAATTCAAAATTGACAGGAAAATAAATTGCGTTTCATAATACATAATACATAAAATTATTATTATTATTGTTACAATCAATACAGGGAATGTACATTCGGATCAATTCCGCGTGCAATACAGTTTCGAAATAACTCCGCTACCTGATACGTAATAGCATGTACAACAGATTCGCGGTTGCAATTAAAATGTAACAGAGAAAAGTGGTAAAAGAAGTGGATACGGAAGAATAATTCGTTGCCTCGCGGAGAGGCATTCTTGAAATTTTCAACGATTCGTTACACACGCAACCAAAAATATCTTCACCCCGCCGTATAGACGGCGCGCCAAAAAAAATAATAAAAAAGACTCGTGCACACGACGAATCGTGAAGATCGTAGAACATTCTCGGTTGATCATACGTCAATCATTTATGAAAAAAAGAAGAAAAATAGTCCGAAGCGTCTCAGAGAAGACGGCCCATTAAAAGAAACTCGCCACGGGCCGTAGATCCGTTCAACGACGCCGCTTAAAGAGATATTAATTATTCGACTTCTAAGCCCTCTATTATTCACATAACTGGAACTCCGGGTGCGCGCCTAGCCGGAATACGCCTCGAAGACAGAGGGAACGAACGAACGAAAGAATCGCAGCCAACTGGTGGTAGGGATTTGCCGTGTGGAGAAAAGGGGGTGGCCGAGGAAAAGAAAGAGGAACACCAACCCTTTAGAAACGCGCTCCTCGCTATAGGCGCACGTGCGGCGCGGAAAAAGGAAAGAAAGAATGAGAAAGTTGGGAGTGGCGAGAGGGAGATGAGAAACGGAGGCAAGGAACGCGAAAGGAGACGGTCGAACGAGAAACGGCGAGCGGGGAAGGGAGGAAGAGTCGGGGAGAGAAATAGAAAGAAAGCTAGAGACGCCGGAACAGGTACATAAAGGGAGTAAAAAAGACAGACGGGTGAAAAGAGAGAGTCAGTGAGGAGATACAGGAAGGTAGGGGCTGAAGTATCAGCACGGCGAGGGTTGGGTCGCGAAGCTGCTGCAGAGATGCAGCTGCAGTTGCAGAAGGGCGAGGCGAGGTAGAGGACAAGAGGAGAAACGGAAGCGTGGGTTCCCAGATCGATAGCAGCGCGCTCGTGCAACCGAAGCTCACCTCGCGTCGCCAACCACGGCGACGATGTTGTCGTCGTAGTCGTGATATCGTGGTCGTCGGCGTCGTCATCGTTGACGTATGCCGTACACCGTTCCGTGGCGCAGACGTCGATACACCGCCTCGCACGTGCAACGTTCTCTCATCGTTGGAAAACGCGAGCTTAGTCGTGGAAACGACGGACAATGGTCGAGCCTCTTTCTCCTTTTTCTTTTCTTCCCCTATTTTTTGTTCTGCTTTCTTCTTCCCCTCTCCCTTTTCGCTCGCATTCGTCCACAGTTTTTTCCGCCCTTTTTGTTCGCCTCTTTCTTGTTGCCTTTTTAATGGACGCGCGTTGTTCGCCCCGATGCGACTTTAACGACTCGATCATTTCAACAGAGTAGATGCGTTTCGTCGAGGATGGATGGGGCGGATTAACGCTGGGAGCTTTTAAGCACTCTTTATTGCTCGGTACTGCTTTCGATCGCACGGGAAAAGTGAAATCGAACGTGATTTTTGGTACTCGCGAATCTCTCCAACGGCGATTCGATTCGATTCGATTCGATTTGCATCGGCACCGCGAATTCATTGTCTTGAACGGGAATGAACGAAGCTCCGTGCGTCGCGGACGTTGTTTGTTTCGTAACAGATAAAAACCGATTGAGCGACGAGGCGTGCATAAACGACGGCGATAATTGAACGATGAAGCGAATGGGGATAGATGATTCGACAAATCGAGACACGAAGACGTAATAGGACGTTGATATCGTGCAGTGGGTATTTATAAATATCCTCGGACCGATATCAAATATTTGCCGCTTTGTTGCCCGTTTAAAAAAAATATTAACATACTGTTGTGGCTACGCTATATCGCATCCGATGTATCGTAACCAATTATGTAATACATAATGCAACTGTATCAAAATATTACGATATCGGCCAAAACGTTCGCGGTAATTGACGTATAGGTACATATTATGTAATGTTATTCGAGCAACTTACATTCACGAAATTCGTCATCCAAAGAGCGCGCAAATATTTACACGCCGTTTATTTCGATAACATCGTAGAAGCTCAACGGAACGCCACAACCCCGAAAATGTTTCAACCGACCAATGAATTATATAAGACATCGTTTATTCCAGTAGCTCTTATCAATGCACAACTCGGAGCTCGTGGATTATTCCCACCTTCCCCTTTAAAGTCTCAAACCTACCATTCCTTTATTATTCATTATTCTATTACATTATGCGCATAACCGTAACCCCCGATTAATGTATTCCATCTCTACAGCATAAATTCTTCAAAACGTCTACGTCACAGCCAGTCGCAGGCGTTCCACTCGTCTCCGGAAACAAGAGCCCTTATCCCACTTTCGACAATTTTTAATCGCAATATCAACGCGCAAAATTCCCCTCGTCCCGCACGGCCAACATAGGAATTTCTATGGAAACGCGGATCCGGTGTCCACGAATTCCAAGTTACCCAGGAACGCGTTTCCCTCGAATGGCAAACGAGATTCAGTACTCGAAAAATAGATACACCATTAACGATAGGTCAAACGATGAGAAAAACAGGTGCACAGAGTGCGGTGCGCTGGCGGTGCCTTTCGTCGACGAGGAAATGGCAAAGATACGTGCACGCGGCTGGCTGACGGGGTAGCGCTGAATCTCCTTAAAGCAGGATATCTCGATATCGCGGTGCCCATTGCCGGACCAACACGGTACGCTTCCACTTGCGATCACGTTTACAACCTTTGCTCCTCGACATCGTCTTCCTGGCTAAAAGTTTCACTGCAGAATCGCAGAGGGGTTTCTTGTTTCTTTAATTTGTTTTTTTTGCGATGGACAATGCGGGGCCAACTGTACGGTCGATGAGATGATAAATTTCGTTTCACGTTTTAGAATAATCGACGACCAGGAGGACCAATTTTTCTTTAGTCTTCATATATCGCGATTAATTATAATACCAAGCGAGTTGCGCTCGTAGTATTCGCAATTCAATGCAGAGAAGCGTTACTGAATTCTTCTGCAATCCAGTTTGAATGTTCCAAACTTAAACTCAACTCTTTCCACTGTTATTATCTTATAGCTGCAGTGTGCAACGACGCTTTGCTATCGCCGGCGGTATTTCAATCTGACTAAAACATTCACTCCGATTCAACCGTCGTAGATGATTCTTCTTCTAGCGTTTTGTTCGTGTACACTTTAACAGGTGAGCAAGAAAAAGTGGAATACCACGTGGCCCGTGGTATAAAATCGATCGGAATAACAGGCGACGCGCTTTATCTCGAGGAAAGCTCAATATTTAAGCGTAACAGGAAGGCGCTGATAGGAAGAAAGATTATCGACCGGCGATTCTCGAGTCGGCCCATTGCCATGTTGCGATTCGATGTAGGGCAGCATCGCAAAAACGGCACTCTTGGCTCGTCACACTCGTTACCAATTTAGATGTGTCCATTCGAATGCCTTTATACGCGCGTCGCCGTGTCGTTAGACTCATTAGCGAGGCGATCTTAAATGTATCGAGTGGACGGTGTTCGATTCGATCCGCTAATGAGTCCAGGGATTATTTTTTTCTTTTCGTTTCTTTTTTCTACCCGGTACTCGACGCGTCCGAAGAATGTTGCACCGAGTTCCACGTGCTCCGCCGCCGTGAAATTCCAATAACGTTTTCGTACAAACGGCTGTTTAATTGTTAATTTCGCCTCGCAATTCGCGATACGCGCAGGCTACTGTGCCCGTAGAATGCCTGTAATAGTAATTAATTTTTGCTCGCGTTCTATCGCCGTTTTATAATCGACGTATGCATTTCAACCAAGTAAGAATTGGAACTTGGACGGCATCAATTAATGGCGGCATCGAAATGATTCTGATCGATCAATTTGTCTTGCCATTGCAATCTTAACCGAACGCGAAATTAATAGTTCGACCTTTCTGTTAATATCGACTCACGAATTTGCATTCGCGTTTTGGATTCGCCATAGATCCTTCGCTATTGTTTTCTGGCGTCCTTCATTCGATGCACATCGAGCTCCCCAGCCCCTGACCGTACTCGCTGCGACAAATTTCAACAATTTCGAATCTACAGAATTTCCCTCTTTCGGACGACAACGAAAATCGATAGACTTCTTACAGCGCGCCGGAAACGCGACGAAACGTTGCCTCGGCGTCGAGGCGAGGCACGATGCCGATTCTCACAATGTTTCGCAAGAAGCGTGGATGTTTGAAAAATGACCGAATGTGGAAAAGACAAAGGCGAGGGCATTGTGAGCTCGAGACGAGCGATAGGATTGCGTAAGGCGAGTCAGACGGGGCTATGACTACGACTTGACTCTTGCTATGACGTGATCACCATACAACTGCGATCATTAAGGCCCGCGACGTTCCGACACGAATTGTAAAGTTAGAATAATGCCTCGTTGCTCCAACGGTTTCCCGGTATTTTTAGCGCGCTCGTCCTAAAATTGTGGGAAAACGGCGGCTTTCGTGTAAACAGGAACGCGCACACCAACGCGAGGCGCATCGCGCAGCCACCATTACAAATCCGCTAATCTCACCGATATTAATATTAGAACCGCGTTAAAGCGTCAAAATGCTGTCAAGCTCTCGGCAAACATCGCGAATACCCTCTTTATGGTATCTGTAATATGTTTGTTCATCGATATTTAAAGAGGCGAGATTGCGATAGAGCAGCCAGTTTCGATCGAATCACCTGCGCGTCGCTTGAATCGATCCACCAAAGTTTCCCATTTAAATTCTCCTGAAAAATGTATCGCAATGATCGTTAAACACACCCGCCACCCGACGAACCTAGCGGAAAATGAATCTGCCGAAAAGACAGAGGTTCTTCCCTTGAAACTCTCTCGGAGTAATATCCCCTTCAAATTCGCTCGAGCTACCCTCGCCAAGGGTTCGAAAGCACTCGAACGAGTTACGTAACGCGACAATTATGCCGTCCACGTGTCAGCGTTTCGTACGAAATTGAAGTTCGATCAGGCGCACTGTCCCCTCCGCGAAAAATCCTGTCGCGGGACCGTGGTGCCGCCGTTAAAAAAAAATAAAAAAAGAGAGGAGAGCGGCGCGCAAAGTTTTTATAGGACTCTTCACTCGTGCGGGGTAGCGTGGCCAGAAGTTGGGTTGGGCAAGGCAGGGCAGGGCAGGGTGGAGAAATCGATCGTCGTGTTTACCCGACGTCCGCGTCGCGACGCTGCGGGTTTCGTCTCGACGCGGCGCGCGATTTCGCGCTTCCTAGCTTCGCGCGCCGCGGCTGAAAAAGAGAGAGGGTCGGGTTTACGTAATCGCATCCTGCGTGAATACGATAGCCGGGTCTCGCGTAAACAAGTGCCGACGCTCGGCGGAAAGCGAGCCGCTGGAGAATTCGCGCGTTTTCTTGCGATTTCCCGCGCGAGAAGGAAAACTCGCGACGCAACCGCGTCCGTGCAGGCTTCGAGGGGACTTTTTCTGGGCAGAGAAATTCTGTGGAAACGTTTCGTTGCTATTTTACCGAGGCGTACAGGTGCACCCATGGAATGATTTTGTTATATGTTTGGGGCAATTTCTGTGCGCGTACGCGCGTATGCATGCATTTCGTGATGCTCGCAGAAACCTAACGAGGCATTAAATTGATTAGAGGTGAACAGTTACGGCGCGTTATTACAGAACGTTCTCGACGAATTAATTAATTGCCACGTATCTAGCGGTGGAAACACGGCGATGATTGCGTGCAATTACCCGCCTGAAGCTAGAGAATCTCTGTTAATCAAAGTTATTTTCCTTTTTTCCTTTTAGGAAACAGTTCGGTTTTTATATTAAATTCCCGTGCAAATTTACGCGAATTAATTTTCATCGAAAGTTCTTCTTCGTTTGAATATTCGATTGGCCATCCAAGAGATAAATCATGAAAGGTGCCGTTCCCGGTAGGAAAAAAAGACAAACAAATCTCCATCTCGGTTTAAAAAACTGGAAGGACGAACTCAGTCAATGAATTATCGAGAATTACGCGGCGCAGCGAAGGAAGGAAGCATTGCGTTCGCTCAATTTCAGCAATACTTTTAATACGGCAATAAAATCGAGGAAACGATCAACCGACACAGCAGAAGGGTATTCAGATAGCATCTAGGATTCAATGAGTTACGTCCGCATGAATTATGCTCCGCGAGTCGGGAGTATTTTTAATCGTCAATAAACCAAACCACCGTCCACTTCGAAACACCGTTATCCACGGATGTCTCGTCGAAATCTCGTGTCCCGACGTAGCGTAGAACATCGATTAACCGGATCGCAATTATCCAGGTCGTCGAATTGACTAATAGCACACTTGCACTCGGTGCCTCGAAATTGCTAGAAATGCTAAGCTACAGAAATTGTACAATTTTGTGTCAGACTTTTCAATATCCGTTCAGAAAATCTGAGTCCAATCGGTTTACCACGGTAATCAATTTATTCGGTATACCTGTTTCCCGAATAAAATCAAGATTCTCCACTGTATGCATACTTCTTTCCACTGGTTTGACGAACAATGCCGTGTCGTCGATCCCCAATAGCGCGGCGGGTTAATAAAAAGAGCATGCTTTCATGATAACACGCGGCGCGACGCAAAGTTTCCCGCTGCATTCACGGCGTTCTGTCTCCTTAAAGCGACTCGCGTTTGTTTGCGCGAGCCTCGTTAAATTACGCCGCCAAGGTAACCCTAGGCGTGGAAACTCACGGCTACCTGTCGTACCTGTATCTTATCGCCCCTCTGCTACATTCGATCATCCTCACCGGGCGGGACAAGAAATCGAATAGTTCCTCCTGTTTTCTTTATCTGCCACGGGGGTTGGGTACAAAAATTGTGTTCCTCGCGTTCGATTAACGTTATCGATTGCGCAAGAAAGTTAGTTGCCGGTAGACGATCAGGTGTTGCCATGGTTGCGACGGGACGTTCAGATCGAGGGACGACGAGTGCACAGGCTGGCTTGCCCGGTTGATCGAGTTGTCCACGAGGATAGACAAAAGGAGGAAGAAAAACGCCGGGACGTCCAGACAGCAACGTTCGCGGCATCGTGTTTCCTCAATTAACTCTGGCAAGGGAAAAGGGAAGCTCGCGTTCGCGTTGGATCGTATCGGTCGACGTATACTACTTACCCGCGAGCGGTGAAACGCGTGCACGTGGCCGGTTATTTTTATCGTGATTCGCGGACGCGAATTTTCAAGCACAGTTGGAAGCTGCGAGTTTCACTTGTACACAACGCCACGCCGTGTTGCGGGTCCGAGCGGTGCGAAACCGGCGTGATAAGACTTGCGATGATAGATTCATCCCCTATTTCGCTTTAATATTCCGTCGATATTCTTCGAAAAAAGGAAAGAAGAAATAGCGAAGCTAGTTCCCGTGAAATTTCGTGCAACGCCTGAGAAGAGAGAGAAGGTAAGGGAGAGAAAGAAAAAGAAAAAGGAAACGAAAGAAAGCAGAAGATGAAAGGGAGGAGAGAATCGGCAGGGAAATCGCGTAGACACAAGCGACGAGTGAGAACCGCTGCGCGAGCAGCCTTGGCTGAAGTTGTCGAACCCGCGACCCAGTTACACGCTCGTGCCAACACAAACGCGTTTCTCACCCACACCTCTCGGAGGTGCATGCACTGTGCAGTGCACGCCGATGCGCGCAACTCCCCCTCTCCTCTGCCCTCCTCCTTGCCCTCCACTCTTCTCGTTTTTACCCCCTCTCGCTCTGTCCTTCCATTGCACCCGTATCATCTGTCCCTTTCCTCGCCTCTCTTTTTTCCGCCACGTTCTTCGGTCTCCCTGCTTCCCTCTTTCTTCGCCGTTTTCCCCGTTCTCCCTCTCTCGCGCTCTCTACATTTTCTCTGCCCCGTCGTTTTTCCCTGCCTCCACCGCCGTGTCTCTTCGCGCCGGTTTTCTCCACCTCCCTCTTCCTTCGACGATGCTTTTATCTCCTTCTGCGAGCCGACCGGTCGCCGTCTCTGTTGTAACGCGGGGTTCTCTCTGTGTCACTCGCTGTTTCACTCTCCGCCTCGATGTGTTAACCCCTCTTCGAGTTCGCGACGCAGAGCAGGCACACGCATGTACATGCATATCGTCGTCGTGCACTTTCCTCGACTTTCGTCGTCGTCTTCGCGTTCGCAGGACGGTTGGGAAACGCGCGAATTAAACTAGCAACGCACCCCCGAGCGCGAGGGTGGAGTTTTCGTTACACTGCGTGCAAGGGTAGATGGGCGAGTTTGACTTGCGGGTTCTCTCTGTTTGGAATTAGAGGATTTTGATTTGGACGTCTGCTTCGACGCACTGCAATCGTCGCTTCTTCTATATTATAAATTATGCGGGATTTATCGTTAAACGGTCGTGCGTGCAGTTCCTTACATCTTAAACAATCAACGGTACCCCGAACAGCTGTGTTTCTTGTACACTTCGTCAACTACCTCGCGTCAACTACTTTCTCGATATTTCTTTTCGAGTCTCGCCGCAATTAAAAGGGGCAGCAACCAGAAGCGCTCGAGAAGCACGAACGGCAATAAAATTTTCAAGAGCCACCGCGAAGCAAGCGTCCCGACGGAATCTTTAAACAATTATCTACGACTAAAATAAACCCCCCTGGCTGTGTGGTTAGCAGGTACAAAGCGATCCTGTCGTCGTTCAAATAATTACCCTCCGGTAGAAAGTAATGTAAACTTTTCCGTCGCATTCAACGATTACAGAACTGCTGGCCGGTCTGGGTGCATGCAAACGAGCCTCGAAATCGCGAATGAAAACGGCGGCCGGCTAAGAAACAGGAAGCTTCTTTCTCCTTTTTCTTCTTTTCCTTTTTCCAGCCTGCGCGTTCCGCGATTCTCCTCGAAGGCGCGTCGAGCGTGCAACGTCACCGACGATTCGTTACGTCGAAACGTTATCGTGTGTTCGTTCCCCTTTACGTAACACGGCCGCGCCAAGCATCCACGTCGTCATTCTGTTCCGTGCAGGCTGTCACCTCGAGCACCCAGGCGAGATACAAATTACGCGATACGATGTTCTTTTGCAAACATTTATCGACTTGCCACATTCTGTGTAGCGTGTCGTTGCACGGTGCGACTTTTCACACGACTTTCCACGACGACATCCTCGAGGTTGGACCTCAACGTCGCGACATGCCCGGCGTTATTGAAAATGCAAACAATGATCCCGTTTGCTTCGTCGTCTTCGTCCGTGGCGATGCAATTTACAGCAATGCAACTAATTTTTCGAGGAACCGCGTTGCACCGAGATCGTCGAATGTGCAAGAGTGTGGAGTACATTTACACGCGAACATTGGCCGAATTTTGTACCACTTAATACATATACATACATATATGTATGTAGATGTATTACACGCGACCCGACCGATGCAGGTCAGTCGGTCAGAGCTAAAATTTTCAAGATAAACAGTGTCCGTGATTGCGTTTTCCAAAATTCATATCCCAATCCATTTCCACCGCGTAAATGTCAACCATCGTGCAACCTTTTCGCGCCCTTTGAAACATCCCCCAATTTCGCCTTATTTTTTTTTCAGTAAAACCTTGGAGCTTCAGGAAATTCTCGCGAAAGCGTATAAATTTCGTTTCCTTGAACGTTTACCTTATCGCTGGAAATCTCGCTACTTCCACCATTTCTATCGCGAACTTTACGCCGCCCTTTTCATTTCTACTCGAACGAATTCCGCGGCGTGTACCCCCTCGGTTTGAATCGCGGGGTTGCGTCTAGCACGCCGCATCGTGGCTTCTGTTCGAAAGATCTGCGCGTCTAAGCTCGCCGTGTTGGCGCATTAACGAGACGGAAAAACTGGCCGGGAAAACACGTAGACGCGTTGAAAACAGCGGGTAAACATCGCGTGCAAGAAGCACGCTCGTCCAGTAATCCTTTCATCAGACGTGCACAACCGGCGGGGCGCATCGGAACGCTGTTTACCGAAACTTTCTGAACACGCCGTTCCGAAGCTTTTAATGAGTTTTGCAATTTCACGTTTACGCGTTGCCTTTGTGCGTGCCGCATGTGCGCCGAAAATTCCATGCGTTTGATAAAAGAATTCGGTAAAGAACAGATCTCTGTGCGTCTGTGCAAGAGGGATACGGGGTATTGATAACACCACCGATACCGGGGAATCTCATTTAATGCCTGAATTTAATCACATAATTGTAAACGACGTTATTCTAGTGAAATAGGAAAGTTCCGCGGCTTACAACCGTATGGTTTACGTTGAAATTACCTAGATATACAAATCGATGTGGAGTAAAGCGATAATATATAACGACAAAGTTCGGAATGGTGAACCAATGAGCCATTTTGAATATAGCTGGGCGGTGTGCACGATTGACATATGGCTGACACAATTGTCCGACATGGACAGCGTCGCGAGACTTCCGGATATGAAAACTACGTACGTACATAGCTACCAGAAGATTGACCCGCTGTCGTTCCCCACCGTCGTGATTACTAAGTCGATGCGGGTTATTTTGAGATAATCGATAGAAGCACCTTTGTTCTCACCCCGCAGAAGTCGGGACATTTACCCGACTCGTTCGAGTTATTTCTCGTTTGTGAAATACCTCGACCGGGGGCACCGAGGAAGGGAATTTTTATGATTTCACCCGTGAACATGTTGAACGTTTAATAATCGCGGAGACTTCTTCTGCATAAATGTTCTGCCACGGGAATTACCACTGTCGTTCGCGTGACCGTTAAATTGTCCACTATTTACAAGTTGATGGCGATTTCGGTGCAGGTCAGTAACGTTTTACGATTACCGAAAATAATATCAGCGTCCATGAAGTTATCGATTATTTCATTATCGGCAGAGTTTTCGTGTTCCACGAAGCCGCGAGTTGCACAGAAATGCATTAGCTCGCGTACTTGTAATTGTATTTAATGGATCGTACAGGTTCAGCGTGAAATATTACATTTTTCAGTGAATACAGACTCCCGTGTACAGACACACGTGGATCAATATCTAATATTAGACTGAAAACTTTGTGCTCGCCGGCGTGCAATACTTTTCTTGTCTCCGATACACATTTTTCTATTGGTACAGGAAGCTGCACAATTTTTTTCCCACTTTAATAATCTGTCCAGGGGCCTCGAAGAGAAACAATAATAATATCCGACATAAAATTCTAATTCGGTGATAAAAGCAGCCAACAAACAGGCGCCAGCAATAAAATAATTGCTCGACTTCAACTTTTATTATCGCATTCCGCGCCTAAAATATCGCACGCCACTTGGACCATCGCTCAGCGATACAATAAAACCGACGAAGTCAAACACGCTTCTACACACTTTTCCTTTCGTTCGCGAGTACAGCTTCGGAATGAAAATATCCGGCACAAATGCCGAATAACGAAGCTCTCTTCAAAATAATTCCATCTCGAATTCATTGATCGAGTACTTTCATTGTCACCTGAAGCATCGCACTCGAGACGATGTAACTCATTGAACCGAAGTTGAAAGAAAAATGGCAAAATGAACGTCTGCGTGGTCGTGAACGGGGGGAAGTTTTCGTACGATAAACAATAAACAGGCAGGATACACCTCGCGAGGGTTCACAAGCGAAATCGTGAACGTTTCGCAATTCAATATCGATATCGTTGCGTATCAGGATCTGTGCGTTCAAGCACGTTCAGACTTCCCAAGGAAAAGCAGTGTATCGCAACGATGAAATCGAAGGAAACGTTAATACAGATTCCACTCTGTCTTTTTTTCTCTGCGTGTGTTTCTTTTTCCTCTTCTTCTGTTTCACGGTTCTTTTTGTTCCCCTGACAGCATAATGATTCGCGTGAAATAAAGCGTGAGAGCACGACGGGAGCGAAGCGTAGGCGGATTAGGTATGTAGATATGTGAGAATCGACTAGTCGTAGGCGAATGGTCGGCGCAACGTTGATTGCAATTTTACATTGTAGCCTCTACGTGCCTTGTTCGCCGTGTGCGGCGCCTCCAGGTAATCCTGCAACTTTGTAATACCTGTACAACGTTGTCGTATTTCACGGGCGCAACGCGTGCACACGTTTTGCACTCTGTTCGAAAGCTTTTCGACTATTATAGGACCGGAATTTTTCGAAATGAAAACATCATCACGATTTTGTGGTAACGAACGGTGAATATTTCTCCTTCTTTGTTTGCTAATTGTCGACGTTGGGCAATGGTTGTATCGCGTAATAGTATAAGGATTCTAGTGGTTGAATGATTAATTACGGGCAAATTTTCATCGGAAGTTTTTCATCCGCGAACAGTGGTGATTTCTTAATCTGGTCGTTAAGAACCGTAGATTAGAGCGTCTTAATTATTCCGTATACCTTCTCAGCATTCGTGCAGGTAATATATTGCATAATACGAGGCTCTGTATGTAATTCGTATTCTTACGTTTAAACGTATACTTTGCCCGTGGGGGCCTAATAAAGCAGTGCGTTTAATAGACGCATTGCGTGCACTGCCTTTTCTCTCGGCATTGCACGAACCACTGGGTTAATGTTATAGTTGTGCATTGTGGGTATTCGCAGTCCAGTTTCGATCAGCTCCACAAAAAATTCACTGTCTGCAAGGTCTCCTTTATATCGTCTTTCGCGCATCTCAGCTTTAACAATTTATATTATTTTGTCAACCCCACTTTCGTCAACCCTTTGCAAACCACCCGCTGCAATACCCTCCTTCAATTATAGAACAGCGATTAAATTCCCGCAATTAATTATTTCCCATTATGCGGAAGAAATCGGCAGCAACAACAACAACAATAACATCGCCTCCGCGACGCGGTCCGTCGCAAGAGAATTCCAAACAGTCCGACAATTGGCTCGAGTTGGCTGGCTTTCGCGGCGGTGCTCCTAGGACCCATCGCCAGGAAAAGTCTTCGTGGAAACTCGGTCCGCTATAAATATAGGCGCGTTCGATGAATCGACCGCGTCTGCCGCGGTGCTCCATACAGTTCTCGTCTGGCTATCGCGTCCGCCTTATCGCCCGTCGAATGGCAAAATCGCTGGCGAAATGTTAACGTTCGACCGTTGATTTCCGCGCAAATTTCTCGATTAACGAGCGAGCAAACGCGGAAAGCGGAAGCTCGAGGCATCGGGCGCGATGAAAATGGACTCGCACTCTCCTAGATGAGCACGCTGACGTCCCAGGCGGCTCCGGCAGAAATGAAACCGCGTTTTCTGCAACATGTCGTGGCACATGGCGCGGTCGGAGATGAGAATTTAGTTGGTCGACGTTGGATAGCGAGTGTAGAATAATGGCAACAGACGTGGAACTTTGCGGCGTGATTTTTCTCTGCCCGAAAATGCAGGTGCTGAGAAATTATAGAGGCGGAAATGGAAGTTGAATGGATTGAAGGTTCTGCCTAATTTCTGAGGGGAAATTCCCGGCGTGCACGCAACGCGCGAGAGAATTGCAGAAGGGTGCAGCGATCTTTCTGTTTATCGAGAAAATTTATCTGGCAGTAGACGAAAACTCCTCCTCGGCGGAGAGCTGTTTTCGAAATTCGCCGGGGAAGATAAAAGGAAGTTCTGGGGAAGAGTCGGATGCTATCCTGCGTACAAAGTTTTGATATCTCTTGAAAGACCGTTCGACGGTAAAGTTTAAGCGGAGATTTAGAAAAATTTATGGCCGTAGTTTCGAATGGGCGATCGCACGATACATTTCAGGAGCGCGAACTTATTTCTTGGCGACGCGCGCGAAGTGAATTTCATTGGAGGCATATTTCGTCGGTCGCCGGTGACGAACGCTAGTCAAATTTATTTCTCCGGATATTGTCTATTCCTGAACGCTCGATAGGAAAAAACAGCTATCGAAGTGTTAATTAACGCATCTGATGCATACAACACTTCATAATTTGCATGAAAATTTCCACGCGTCATATATTCGAAATTGTCTCGTAATTCACAATTCATTCCATCCACAATAATAATTCTTACGCAACCGTTTCGCCCGTCCGAATGAATAATTGAATACGCTGTCAAGATACGGAATTAGCAGCAACCATCCACAAATTTTGTACACGATTTCACGTGAAAAATCCTCCCCGCAAATATGCTGAAACCCTTGGCGCGCATCGAAACCAGCATCGCCGAACGAAGAAAACGAACGAAGCGAAATCGTATAAATGCAAACGGAAATTGATTCCTCCTTCGTTGACTTGCATTTCGAATGGTGGATATTTCGATGCATCACGCCGATGAATTCGTGTCCGACGAACGTGACACGTGGAATACGTACACACATACATACGTACATACGTATGCATCATTCGACAGTCTGTCTTACAACGATCGTCGACGGTCGTACGATCGATAAGATCGTCATCGAGCCGCGTTTAACGATCAGGGAATAATTAAGCTAACGGCAAGATGCGTCGCGGTATCTTGAATCGGAATACCGCTAATCGAGAAGCCGCTTTAGGCAGCAGATACGCCATTCGACAGTTAATCGATTAATCGACTGATCCGTTCGGCCAATTAACCATTTCAACCGTGTAGAAATGTGTAGGGGAGTAGCGAAGGGGCCGATTAATCGACTTTTTTCACCGATTATCGGGTAGGCCGTGTTTCCCAGTAATTAAGCCGAGAAAGTAAGACCACGTGACGAGGATTTTTGGCTCGACAGCCTCTGGCGATTCGTCTGGCAGACGATGGAACTACGTTCGAACCATCATCAGCGTGAATCAATAGAAACAGCGTGACGTGGTATCTTGTAAATGGATTAATAGAATGAGAGTGGCGAGTGGCGCGTTAAATAATGAATTTTTGACGATCAACCGATTGTATCGATCGGCAGGTTGTTAAAGGGACTCTGCCTCGATGAATTTAAATGTATGCAGTGCTCGTTTTGACACCTGGACGCATCGAATATAAAGCAGCTTGTTAAGGGTTCGTTACGGAGAAACGCTAAATTGTTGCACCGCAAATTGTTGGATTAATTATTCTTGAAAGACTTTTGCAATTTAGTGTGCGTATTATGCATGTACGGGGCGAGGTATTTAAAACAGGCCACCTGAATAACTCGGTTGCTATTGACTATGGACGAAAATATGTCAGACGAATAGTAGACGTATTATAGTTTTTTTCGGGGGGGAATTCTTAATGGGAAATAAGGGCGCGATTAAAACCAAGGAAATCCCCGAAGCATCCCTCATTGTCGTTCGTGTACAGCCGGGTATCGACTGTCGGCCGATGCATATTCAGCGTGTGACACACGATCGTGCAGATGCGGGCGTGCTTTCTAAATTTCACTGCAAGCATTCCGGAAAACGTGTGACGCGTGCCGGTCTTTCGTCAAATTGAATAAAGGCTATTGTACGCGTCGATCGCGCGACGACTAAAAATAAACGGGACTAAATGACTAGCTCGTTTCGTCGGCGCGATGTTAAATCGCCGTCGTTGCGCCAGTTCGCAAGAAAGATGGTTCAATTACGCGACAAGTTCGGCGCAACTTCCTGCCAAACGAACCGATGCTGCTTGTACAAACTTTTATCCTTATGAAATAACAAAACCACCAATTGCCCCTCCGTTCGTGTGAAATGCTTTTATTACCGCCCGGCTCGTTAGTGTACCGCTAAACGAAAACGGAAGAAGAAGGAGAAGGAATGAAAAAAAAGAAGGAAACCGAGAAGAACCGAGAGAGGAAAGAATTCTGAAGGATGGTCGCCTCCTCAGGGCCACTCGAAAGCTAAAGTCCCCTCCGTGCCGTTTCCTTGGGGACGAAATGAACTTCATTACGGATATTCTTTCAACGGGATCCCCGGAAAAAGAAACGACAAAGCTGGAAGGAATTAATTTATTCGGTTGTAACCGGTCGACCCTCCTTCTCGCTCTCCCTTTGCGAGCAAAACTCGCGTTTGGCGAACGCGAGAGTGCCGCATTAAAATCAATATGCCGTAACTTGAAATAACGGGCATCGACTGCGAAGTGAAAAGGGACCGTGCGCCACAGACACGACCGAGAGGGGAAAAAGAACGGAGGAAGCGAGAGATAATACTGACCGATAAAGGTGTCGTTAGACGCCATGGATAATCGCAACTGGCGATTAATAATCCTGCTCGCCGGTTTTCAATAATCGCCGGTCATTAATATTGTTAACCATGTGCGATATCGCGACTGCGTTCACGATATGTACTTCGACTGCTTTCAACATTTTTCCATTCGTAGGTGCGAACAACGAAAGAAGTGCCAGACATATGTGAACCTTTTCCTCTGCGAATCGTTGCAGCCTGATGTATCTCATAGATAACGAGGAGCGACGCAAAGAACGAGTCCCCCATTAATTATACGTTCTAATTCCACGGTTTCGAAAGCGCGACAGCGCTGTGAAGTCCCGAGTTTTAAACGAGCTTCAGAATTTTTCTCCGAAAATTCGATACGAATAATTTTATGGAATCGGTTAACGCGCTGGCGACAGAGAGTCCGCGAATTGCGAACACAGACCATTTTTCAAAGTATCGCTGCGCTCCTTTTCGACGATAAAACAACATTGACACCAGATACGAGCAAAAAGGTAGTGGAATTCAGACGAGTGGTAGTCACGAGTGAGCAACGCTTCAGTGAGTCAGTTTCAAGTAGAGGCACACCGTACGTGCCTTTTCATATTTCAGAGATCCTCTTGGACCCTCCAATTTCCCTCGAATCACGAGAGCCACCGTCTCCCGAATTTTTAAATTATCGTTGCACACGTCCTTCTCGTACTCTTTTCCGCCTGGTTGTCCTCTAATTACAGCATGCAAATTCATGGCATGCTTATCCCCTCGAAAGAATCCTGACATTTTCTTTTCAACCATCAAACGAAGGCGCAACACGAGCAACAGTCATTGCTCCAGTCATTGCTACCCCAACGTTATCCCAAACTCCCTAGTTCGCCCGTTCGATTTTCATTAAACCGACGCCAGTCGTCATCGTCGTCGGTAGCATCATCGAATCCATTCGGTTCTAGCGAAACGCCCGAAAAGCTGTCGGGACGGTGCAAAGAAATGCGCCGACGAGTCGTCGATTACGAGAAAGGGACAGCAAGCAGAATGGAAAGAAATGAAAAGATAGAACGAATGGCGCGAACAGCGCGCGAATGGTGGCGAGTGCCGCGAGTAGCAGCGATGTGGGTCAACCGCGAGGCGACCGCGAGAGGCCCCGAGGGTCGCCGAGAATCGGCGAGAACGGCCGAGCGGCAATCACATTGCGCGCATCTGGGTCACCGGCGTACTGGCGCATGCGCAGTTCCCTCCGTCGGTCGTTCACCGTTGACCAAGTTACTAACCTTCCGACACCCGGTCGCCAGTTAGCTTCGCGTATTGACCGCTGGAAAAACGTTGACTTTCCTCGCATGAGAAACCCGTTCGGAGCTTTTCGTCGGTTCTCCAGAAGCTCGAGAAAAGCCGCCCGACAAAGCCATACAGCGAGCCAAGAGGGCGCGAAATGTTGCATTCGAAACGATACTTAAACGTTTTACCTGCCGCACAGGCGTACCTGGTAATAGACATTAACTCGCGATCGAATCGACGCCGCAAGATATAGCGCGGCTATTAGTTGCCGCTAATAGGGTAAACGCGCTTCAACGTTCGTAAAATCGATACGCTAACGTAGGCAGATAGCATCGTCTGAAGTAACGGGAAGTAAATTTCAACGCGAACAACTCGATACGCATCGCGGTACACGGTTTTTCATTGCTTTCCGAAGATTTCCTGATTTTCGTGCAGCAGATATCCCTACTGGGTACCCGGTCTCTACGGCTGGCGTGCACCATTTCCGTGGCACGAGATATACGTAATGCACCGATCGATTCTCCCCGCCGAAACTAGAAATTGCCGCGGGCTCTTCCCGAGCTCTCGACGAGTATCGACGTGGAGAGTCACCGGCTAATGACGCGGGCCTGTTTTCTTTACTTTCTTTGTTTTTTCGGCAAATAAAAGGGTATCGAGCGATCGTGCAGCCGGTACACAGAGGGATTCGCGATTCGCGCCACTCGTAGAGCCGGTCGCCGATGCGAATCAGTCCCGTATCCGCGACCGGTGCTGCACCGACGCGACGCGTCGCGACGTACATAGCTGACGCGATAAATCCGTGCGCGTAACGGGCCGCAATTTATCCGCGGCGTACGCGTCCGCGGCAGACCGCGTGCGACGAAAATACATAATGAATGGCCACGAGAAACGGAAGATAATGTTTAACCGGTTGAATCGGCCGCGGCGTTTCCGAGCTATTCGCGTACTGGCCGGCCCAAATTCAAAAATCTTTTCGGCCCGACTTTGGCACCGGTCGACCGTCGATCGACCACCGTGTCACGCCGCTGCCTGCCAGTACGCTATAGCACCACGGTCTGTCCATGCCGGTTTCGTCGTGTCGCAAGAATTGCTACATCTGAATTCGATTAAGGAAACTGTAACGGTCATTCTTGTCCGCGCGACCGTGCAGGACTTCTCCGTCACTTGCGAGCTACGTGGCCCCAAGGGCCGTTTGCATCTCTCGTTCTCCCGCGAGAATGCATTACGCAATCGACGAGATCGGCCATCCTCGGGGATCGCACCGGTTGCCTTTTATCGCACCACGTTCTGTCCCGCGGAGTGGTGGTCGTGAAAACGACCACCGAATCATCGGCAACTCGGACAGCGGAGTAGAGTCGAGTCGCGTTCGTCGCCGATGTTATCCGCGCTGCTTCGGAATCTCCTGGCTCCGTGGCCAGTTCCTTATTTCCGGAGACGCAGCGCTATATTTAGGTAGCCGTCCATCGGCGTAGGTGAAGTAACGAATCCACCATGGTCTCGCCCGATATGCAGGTCCGCGCCGCATTCCATTACCATTCCATTAACTCGCGGCGCGCACCGGAGAAATTGGTAGCCGCAGCTTGCATTATCTTATCGGTGCCGAACTTTTCTCGCGTCGGCACAGACGCATTGGGGTATCTGTACGTCGACGGGTAAACCTTCCGCGATTCCGTTGAAAAATTCTCGCCGCGTTTTTTCCCGTCCAGCCCGGCGTTGCACCAACGTCAAACAACATGTTGTCTCCGCGCGAGATAACCAACCGATAGGGAACGTTTTATCGGTAACCTCGATAGAATCTGGCGATGCGGCCGAGCGACGCGACCGTTCGTCAAATCCTAATCGCGACGGCCACGCAGCGAGACGCTCGCGAAAAAGCTCAGTCCGTTGGAGAGCGTTTCCGCGAGTATGCGGCGCGTCGGCGGCGCCGTCAGCCCGCGAGAAAGAAAGGAAATATTAAAAGAGCTCGGAACGCTTGCACTCGTTCATAAGAATCTACCTCCATGCTGATTATTCTATAGCCTGACCTACATTCATTCCGAGATTCACGCCGGCTCGCGACTACCCGACGACGAACCCCGCGCGCTCGCTTCAGCGGCTGCACGCAACGTCCGTCTGCACGGGCCGTGGAAATAAAACGACAGAATTATTTGGATAAACGGAGTGCAGCTCGCGTTTCGAACGTGAACGCAGATACGCGAGAGAGCCGAGGCGGCTGAAAGGTCCGGGGGAAATTGCGACTCTCGCAGTTGACGCGGGTGCATCACGATTGTGGTGAAAAACGATTCTAGTTACGACGCGTATGGCGCGCCAAATTATTCCGCGTCACCCTCTGCATGCGTCGGATCGAGTCCACCAGTTACGTAATACTATTGTTATTATTACTATTATTATGCTCCTGATCAATTCAATAGTAATCTTGTATTACAAATAGCCAGTAGATTTGCGATTCTATCGAAATTTCTCCGCGCTGAGAATTCTAGTAGCTGACAACGAGAAAGATAATTTTGTTCGCGCGGATGATCGACGGTTCGGAAAAGTATATTGCAGACGTTGTCACTCCGTCGCGTCGTTTCCGTCGCTGCAGTGTCTGACGTCGTTTAGCAGGCCCACCAGGGGACAACAAACTTCGCCAGCCAGTCGCTAAGTGTCGTGGAAATAAACATCAACTTCGGCCGAGCAATTTGCGCCAAGTCTCCAGTCTTAACGGAGTTACGGCCGGTCGAAGAGGTCCCGGCGTCTCCTGGCGTCTCCTGTGGAGCGCGCGTCGCGACGCACGTCCCTGCGCCACGGAGAACACAGTTCTGAATCACCTGGTGTAAATTTACCCGACAGCTGATCGCCGGCGTGTCCGCGATTGGCTCGCACCGCTCATCGTTCGCGATCCAGAGCTGATCGCGACGGTCTCGGAGCTGGCCGATTTTTCTCCATTTACGGAGCAGCTTTCGACCTCGTGGTACGCATAAACGGGCATCGTGTGCAACGTGCCGGAGCGCTCCTCTTCTTCTTCGGTTCGGTTCTGGGCGAGGGAAACGCCGAATTGACGAGTGGGACGAACGCGAGGGCAAAGAGAACGAAACTGAAACAGGTTTGCATTGTAAAGCGGCTTCGGTGGTTCCTCTTATGTAACTAAGCGTCTCTCAACTCGAGCGTTTCAACAGATCGGAGTATCCCAGGTGCTTTCCCCGGGATCACGAGAATTTTATCGGGAACGTACACGTTGCCGGGTGGAAAGCCGCATTTGAAATCCGATCGACGATACGCATCTCGTAGATTACAATTGTCCTCTTGCTATTTAAAAACGAAAGCAACATCGATCCGGGACGCCCGACGACGAGCAAACGTCAATTCGTATTCCCGAATTGCATAATACAGTGCGGTCGATCGATAGCCATCTATGCATGCACATCGTTCGCGTCGCAAACGCGTCGCGGGGATCGAGCAGTTTAAAACGTCGGCGAACTGCCGACGCATTGTACCATTTGCGTGTCGCCGCTCGTAAATAATGTTAACGGCTAGAGGAAAAATCGCGCGACGTCAGTCGTCGGATGTGTGCACGCATCTCGGTTTCTCTCCGCTGTGCATACGTGCATTTCGCGGCATGCAAGGCTCGTTATCGACGACCGGCCCCTTATCGGCTCCAGCTATCGGGCCATTTCATCGTGTAAATTCCAAGCGTGGCAACGACGACGACGACGCGACGCGGCGATGCAGTCGTGCCGCTGGAACAGCGCAAAGGGACATATCGCCGAGGCGATTATTTATTTGTGAAACTTATTTATAGAGTATTACGCGGCGCAGGTTGGCAACCTCGTGCACGGTTATGCAATAAATGAGAGAAGGAGAGAAAGGGACACTGCAGAGGGGGAGGACGACCGAGGGAACGGCTTGAAGTGAGAGGCGGTGATGTTCGAGGGACGCGGGGGCAGAGACAATAATACGTGGCGAAGCAAGGAGGGTGGTGGCAGAATGAGGGGGAGAGAGAGAGGAGAGAAGGATGGGAAGTAAAGCTGAGTAGGGGTGGGAGATTTTCGTGACGGTAGGGAGAGGCGCGCGCGTGTCCAAGGAAAAGAACGAACCTCTGAAGGAGTGATTCGACGATAGAGGGGCAGAAGGGAGAGCCGGGGGTGAGAGAAAGAAATATATGTGGAAAGAAGGGTGAACGGAGACGGGATACGTTGGGGTATGGAACGTTTGAGGGACGGGAGGAGGATGTGGAAGGAAAGAGGCAATAATTAAAAAATTCATGCTGGAAGAGAGGATGAAATGGAGTATGCGGAGCGTGTTGAGGGGTGAAGCTTCTGGAAAACGTATGTACATATGTGCTTGGTAGGTGGATGAAAGGAGAGGACGACGAAGCTGGACTACGCTGACCGATGAAAAAAGGTGTCCGACTTTTTCTGTTCGAGAGATTGTTGGTTGACGCGGGTGACAGTTGTAAGTTCGATAGTGAAAAGGAGTTTTGCCGTGTCATTTGTGAACGGTCAATTACGTTTAAGCTTTGTTGCATTGATTGCATTATAACGGACGGGATGGGGAATGAAAAATGCAATAGCGCGTGAAAAAGGACCGAGCGTTGAATCAAAATACTTTCAATGGGCAGGCGGTGCACGTTGCATTAAGTGCATTATGCTCGGAACAAAAATGAAAGTGACCTTGGCATAAATGCCTACAGCGTACGCCGATCGTGGAATCGCATTAACGCTGAATATAAATTAAAACCGATTGTTACGCACCGTGCAGCAATCTCGCGCCGCTCGAGATGCAATAGTTCGATTGAAAAAGAAATTGTGAAACACGAGAACTTGGAGTTACTCGAATAAATGTTGCATTCCTGTCGCGTAACGACTGAAAATGGTGCTCGTGAGAATATCGAGTCAAGGTTACGTAAAGGTATTTTACAAGCTGCACCAATCTGCGCGCTCTCATTTCTTGCAGGTACATATATCGTTCAATTTTTTTTTTTTAACTAAACAAAAATATCTTCCAACGACAGTGCAACATCTTCCCCTTCAAAATTGCAACAAACCATTCGCAAAAAATAAATCCCCTTCTTTACGATACACTCTGTGCGAGATATCTAATTACGATATCCGTTTAACTTCTTTTTCATTTAACCGACCCAAAGTCGATAAAAGTGGCGTACCTTTATTCCCATTAAATTATAGCGACGATAAAATACGAAGGCGTTGCTCGTTAGTTTGAAGGGAAAAAAACTGCTCGTAAAACGGCGCTCGTATCGAGAGAATCTCTAAATCCATTATCCTGTTCCCAAATCCAGCTAACCGCAGCGCGCCCCCGGCTGCTCAATCAAAGTTGAAGTCGTAAACGGCTGGAGTAAACGGAAAACCATCTCGTGGTTCTTTAATTAGTCGCAGCGGTCGTGGCGGAGGCGACACGACATCGTCGTACCCAAAGGCTAACTTTCCGGGTCCACAGTTTCCAAGCATCGTCGAGGGAAACACGATACGCACGCGTATTTAGGGGCCGGTGTGCCCTTAACGAGCCGCGCTAATAAAGTTAACGCGCGGCCCCATCCGGGGCAAGATCGGAAAGCCCGCGTTGCGCGCTCGTCGTTCGTTTCGTGCGTTTCCGTGACGGGTCGGGGTTGCGCAGTCGACGTTCGTAGCGCAGTTGGAGTCGTCGGTGCAGCTCGGACGTAATCGGCAGCGGTCGTGTTTGCGCGGGTGGTGGGGTCGTTATCGAAAGACTATGGTGGGGTGAGCGAAGGGTGAGGCACTCGGCCATCATCGGCGGAGGCGCGCACAGTTCAGTGACCCGACGCAGCGTCATTCTCTGGCGGGGAAGCGCGGGGAGTTCTGACATATTGTGAGATGCCAACTCGCTAACGCCGGTCCCCGAAAAACACCTCCGCTCCCTCTCTCTCGCTCTCTCTCTCTTACTCCCTCTCTCGCTTTCATTCCCTTCTAACGCTCCTTCTCTTTATCCCCCCCTTTTTTCTGTTTCCGTCTTTTTTCGTCGCCAGCTCCCCCCTATCTATCTGCCCTTACTTCTTCGGTGGCTTTTTTCCCTCGGATACTCCCGCACTTCCCCCTCTATCGCATTTTTCTATCTCTGTCGTTATATCTCTCTCCCCCACTTTTCTTTGTTGCTTTCCTTTCTGGCCCCTCGTGCTCGATAGTTTTTCCATCTTCGTCCGTTTCACTATCTCACCGCTTTGTTCGTCCCGCTTCTACGACAGTGACTAGACCGTGACGTTGCGTTGCTGGGTTCGTCAAACCCCCGAAATATTCTAATGCGACAGTCGCACGGTGTTTCCGCGAGTTTTCCCGTTCGGTCACGAGCAGGAAGCGCGACTTCGGATAAGAAGGAACGCCGTACCGCGTGTCGCTTTTGCCGCTCGAAACCGCCGCTCGAAACCGCCGGTCGATTGGATCGTGGTGGAGTGTATACGAGTTGGTGCGCGGAGACTCCCGAAATTACCGCGGAGGAAGGAAACGTGGAGGCATCGTGGCTACGTGTGCGCGTGTACTTTCAGTACACGTGTGCGTGCGTGCTTGCGTACGTGCGTGCATGCGTGCCTGCCAGTGGTCCCGCTTCGCCGAAGAGTACGTTCGCCTTCCTCGTTTCTTCGTGCGCGTTACATCAGCATTTTCCTCCTTCGGCTCTCCTCCTTTCTTTCTTCGTGCTACCCGTTCTCCTTTCTCCCCTTTCTCTGTTTCCCTTCGTGCTTGCTCCAGCGCTATACTCGTCACCTCTGCCCGAGTGCACCGTGTGCCCGATCGGAGTCGAGCCTGGTTCACGCCTCGAAATTCCTCGAGGCTCGAGGCTCTAGGCTCGGGACTGTCGGGACCCCAGGAGACTCGAAGCGTTTTCGTGGTTGGCCGTCGTTTGAACGTCGCACGGGACAAGGAAGAGGAGAAAACGACGATGGTGTCGCCGAGGTGCTACCGAGACAAGCTGGCCCCGTCGTTCAACATTGCATTCCGTGTGCGTGCGTGTTAAGTGCAGCCAACAAAGTGTGATCACCGTGGCTGGAAAGGCTCCAGGTGGAAAAACGCGCGACCTCTTCCCGTCTGTGCGCGTTTCCCCGTGTGTGCATGTGCGTGCGTGCGTGCGTGCGTGCGTTCACCGATCCGTGTAAGTACACGCGTGTCTCTGTACGTGTACGCGTTACATACGCTTCATACGTGGCGCTTGCGCAGTTCCCGAACGACGATTCACGCGCGCCTACTCGCGGTGTGGGAGTTTCTGTCGCCGTGAAAACGATCGGCTATTTGTGAAACGTTCACGAGCCGCTTCTTCGAGACACGGTATGCCGAAAATCATCGAGAATACCGGCTCGCTGCGTTCGAGATGCTTCTCGCGAACGGCTCGGGGGTGCTTACAATTAGCTCGATTGCACGGCGAATCGAGCCGAATGTTGACAGAACTGTCGGGGCTGGGTAACGCGAGGAAGACACTCGTCGACGACTCTTATACAGATACGTCACAACGATAGATGCCGCGTGATAACGATACGCCGATTACGCTCCGCGACAATTGGACATTACAACTCCGCTAGAGTTGGACCGTGGCGACGCGTTGCTCGCGTGCACGCGGCACTACGTACGGCTCGCTCCTTGTTTCTCCTCGTCGTGCGACGAGTTTCTCTCGATTGATATTCCGTGCTGTGTCATCGATACTTGCTACCACTTACGTTCCTAATTTTCGCGCGCCAAGTCGCGATTCCATGCCCGGCTGTGATCGACAGCCTTTGGCAACTTTCTACCGAACGCCGTGCAAAAGACCCGCGGATCCCACTCGTCGGATGATCCGGCTCGCGATAGCAGGGGACAAAGTGAAATATCGGTGTAGGGATTACCCGTTGGCGTTGAATATTCCTCGTCGAATTTCTCTTCCCGTCGATTCGATTCGCACTCGGATGAAAGCACGCTTACGTAAGGACGAAGACGTGCGAGCTTCCCTCGAACGATCGGTCGTAAATAAGAGATCGTTGGTCGATCGGTGAGCCGATCGGTTTCGATTTATACCAGAAACTCGCTTCGTTAATTCCCATCGATTCTTAAATGCATCCTCGACTCCATCTTCGCCTTCAAGCAGTATACGGGACGAAACGCAGAGTCAGATTCGTTCGCCTCCGGCTTCCTGATAAAATTCTATCGATTATAAGCTTTATCGGTCGTCCAACTATTTCGATCGCTCGCTGTGGCTCGAATTTCACCAAAATCCCCGTCAACAGAAATATCTCAAATTGGAGACTATTAATGGCTCTGCTGGCGATAAACGCATTTAACGGTCTCTTCAAACGGGAGGCATTTTATTTATTTCGATCTTCCCCTTTCTATCCGACGTCGTAAAATCCAATGACTCGCCTGTTTCTCTGTATAACGTCGCTTTAAGGTCCATCTCGAATGGACTCGGCCCAGGGGCGAGTGGAAATGGCGCAAGGAAATGCTGCGAAATTTCGTTACTTCCGGATGCGTTAGCCCGAAAGCCCGTTCTAAAATTTTCACCGACTGTACCCGCACGAAAGCAGTCAACTCTGAGATTCGATTTTTAGATTTCCCTGTGCACGTAACTCTTTCCACTATTTGTCCCTTTCTGTTTACTCCGGCCCTTGTTCCGTTACCCCTGGCAGGAAAACCTTAAAGCCAGTCGCACGAGGGAACTCACGGAAGTGTCGGCGTGATTAACTGGTTTCGACTTCGCGGGTAGCGGTATCTATTCGCTCTCCATCTCGATTTACTTATCCCCGGTGCGGTATCGTTCGAAGCATTGAAAGCTCGAGCGCGGTCACGACTCGACGAAGAGCTTCGACTTCGAGAACAGGGAAACCTAACGAGGGTCCTTTCCTTCAGGATCGTCGTTGACAGTGTATCGGCCGTAAAATGATTCTAAAAATTCCTCCGCCACGGTAATTCCGATAAGTCCGCTAATCGCTCAGTTTGTAGATCGACCGAAGATACCCCGCTCGATTCCGTCGTCCCCGATACGATCGGCTCGAACAGAATCTTATTCGTATCGCGATTTACTACTCGAGAGGCCCGGAGAAGTTCCAGTCTACCTCGCGAAATCGAACGTCGATCGCCTGCCTCCGTTTCTACTGTCCAGCGGAAATGCAAACGCGATCCCGTCGTCCCGAGCACGCGAATTTCGCGCGTGTTTTTCCGGTTCCGCTGGCCGCGTTAAATCGCGTATACATACACGCATAGAATCGTGGAAAAGCGGTGGATCGCGCGACCGGGCAAAGCGTGCAAACCACTGCGCAAAGTGGCTTCGATTTCGGGAGTTCCGGGTATAGTAGCTGGCGCTGTGCACTCTCTTCGAGGCAACGGCATGACGCACATCAAAGATGCGAGCGTGCCGGGTGACTGTACTCTGGGTTCATCGTTCTCGGTTATGTAATGTTCGACCGTATGGTGCAAGCGCCTCGACGCTACTCGTGGCGCTAGAGTTGTCGGACGAGAGAAGCACGATATACAGACACGGGCCGCACCGAATCCTCTTCGCTCCGATACAGTAGGCCTGCACGACCGATACACGTGCATCCACGTGCATACACACGCTTGCACACGTGCAGGGTCGCGCGTGTACGTGTACCCTCGCGTATACATAGATGCATGTGAACAACGCGTTCCTCTTGCTCCTCCCTCGCTTCTGCAGCCACGGTGCATCTCGTCTCCTTCCTGTTCTAGCGCACCCTCCTTCCTCTGTCTCGCTCTAGCGCCCTCGCAGTACACGATATAGACGCCGCATTACCGAGCTGAGAACGAAAATAGAGGGCAACGGGAGCCACTGCAGCAGCCGCATTTCTTCTCTTTCTCCTCGTTCCTCGCCGCGCTGTCCGCTTTCTTCTTTGCTCGCGTATACTTTTCGTCCGCGCCGAGCGCGCTCCCCGATCTTGCTCGTAGGGGATGAACGATCGCGCCGACCAGCGGTCATTTAGCATCGACAATAGTAGTACAGTGTACGATGGGTCGACCAGCGAGTGTTTTAGCTAGCCGGAGTAACGAGTCGAATGATCGATGAGCTTCGTGGCAGAGGCGGGAATTTGTCACGCGCATTCCATGCGTGGTGGCGGGTTCGAAGGCGCAGCCCGTGAGCCACGATTGATTTAGGGATGCTCTTCGAAGGGATCGGGGTATATTCTTGGTCGAAATCCAGGTTAGAAGGCGTATAAATAGGCTCGCCTGGAAATTGTTTCGGGGAACAGTTGGAATCAAGATTTTCAGCCCTCGTCGGGCGTCCCCTCGTCGTTATTGTCATGCCGATAATGTTTTAGACTTTTGACGGGCGATTCGGGATTGGGCAGTAATCTCGCATTTTCGCTGGAGATAAAAAACCCCCCCGAAACGTTCTAAGAATAGAACTTCGTTTTAGAGCGTCACGGGGGAAGTGCCTTGTTAGCGACACTGCGAGACATATTCGACGACACCTCGGAGATTGCGCTGATGCAGCTCCATCGAACGAGCCCGATTCGGTTAACCGTTGGTACTGATTTCCTTCGACTTCGGATACATGGATGTATCGCCTTCCTCGAAATACCGAAGAAAGATCGTTCCAGCTTGGTGAAAGACTATCGCAGTGTGATGTGAACTGTTAAGCGCGATAACGATGGACAGTTAAAGGCAATGATTGCCCCCGGAGCGAAAGAGAGCCACCGCAATGTGTTCGACATGAGTTGTTAGTGAAATTTAAATGAAACACCTAAGTGAAGAACGTAAATGGAGGGAAGTCTCTCAACGTTTGGTGGTGCAAGTTGGGGGGCGGATAGTACGAGTCCTCAGCCACCGGAAACATCGAGAACCAGGGTGCCTGTGCAAATTCCCAGTCCAGAGAACACCATCTTGGACGATCGTAGGCTTCAAGTTAACTCCATACGAGGTACTCGAGGTTACAAAGCGAATTTGATGAAACGGTTCACCCGTTGTGTGATCGTGCCTTTAATTACAGATTTACCTTGTAGAAGCCGAGCATACCCTTAAAAATAGATCTTATTTTTAAATATGCATTGGAAGAAAAATTGAATGCAGAATGGTCGAGTGATATTTTATCTTTATTTCATTTATGATTCCCTATTTAGAAAGCTCAACCTCGCCCGGGATACTCTCTCACCCTCTGTCTCTCTCTCTCCCTAGATAGATAGATGGATAGAGAACCAAACGACGCATTAAGGAAAATACTAGAATTTTAAGTAGCTTTCTATTTCACGATCGCAGCATATTTCATTGAAAATAAGATTACCCGAAGATGCGAGCAAAAGTTCTCATCGTAAGAGACGGAAATATCTTTTATATTCGTACGAGTACGTCCACGGTTATATTTGCAAAAACACTCATAGATGAAAGACGTCTTTCTGCCTAATCGTGCTCGCGGCGTGAAGTACTACGTACTCGCGTCTTTCGAGCTTTGATTCTCCACTGAGAAACGTTGGCCACGTTTATCAGTCGGTTATCGTGGCACATTAAAACGATATGAAATCTCTGCCGAGACTCTCTGGAAGATATGTAGTTCGTAACGCAATTTAAACAGTTTGCCGCGGTTGCATCGAGATACATCCTACCAGCCGTCTAGTATTGTCTACCAATCGAAAGGTTATCCATAAATATACGACCGATGGTGGATGAACTTCGACGTGCCAGGAGTAAACTAGCGGCATTGTGAAACGGCAGACGTTTCAGATCGTCTCTGAAGAATACTCCAGAATTGGTTGAACGAGCGAACAAATATTATCTTCAATGATGGAATGTCGCGAGATTTCGTGGGCTTCGAGTCAGAATAATTTGTTCCACGCACAGAAGCGTGCGAGTTGATGCCCGGGAGCAGAAAGGGACAACGTATATGTCCATTTAAGATTTTGTGTAGGAATAAAAGGTCGTTTATACGGTTCTTCGATTCTCGAGCGACTTTCAGTTTAATTTGTTCATGATTGTTCATGATTTGTTCAAATTAAATTGGACATGAATCGACTCGCATCGAGGACCCAGGCTATATTTATTGCGCTGCGTTTTTCGCATTAAACAAACGACACCGCGCTACGGGAACACCTTCCAATCGATACGAATCGTTTCAATCGGCAACAGAAGCGAAAGTAACTAGGCTGCGTGTGCAACGTGCCGCCGCGTACACGCGTCGACCCTCAATTATCTTTTACGTGTCGAATCGGCACGTGGAACTCGGCAGCGAAATTTAACGATTTCTTTGTTTTATGCTTTCAGCCCAGATCGAAATAATCCCGTGCAAGGTGTGCGGCGACAAGAGCAGCGGCGTTCATTATGGCGTGATCACCTGCGAGGGCTGCAAAGGCTTCTTCAGGCGGTCCCAATCGTCGGTCGTCAACTATCAATGTCCACGGAACAAGAATTGCGTGGTCGACCGTGTAAACAGAAACCGGTGCCAGTACTGTCGGTTGCAAAAGTGCCTACGCCTCGGCATGTCCAGAGATGGTGAGTGCATATCGTTGATTCGAGCCTCCGTTTTCTTGGCGAACCTCAAGGTTGCCAAGGGGATTTGCGTTCATTCGACGTCTCCGACGAACGACGCGCCTATGCGCGATACATTGCAATTGCTGTCGCTTGGAAAACGATGTCAATCTGTAGGCAACTGATTCATAATTATCCGCCGCGGTTCATTGTCTCGTCATTTCTTTCTCAATAAAAGACAGAAGTTGGTGTTGTCCGTTGCTCGTTAGCATTCGCTAGGCGTAGAGATTGATCAAATTTTTTGTTAATCGCTGTCGAGGGATGGAACAAAGGAGGACGACATACAACTAATACACGATAACAGTCGCGGGTGTCGCTCTAGCAAATAGTTCCAGCAGCGATGCAGCAAATCGCGAACGCCGATACGAAAAGGGAATTTCTTTGTTTCGAGCACTATCGCGCGTTATGTTACCATACGCGACAAGCAAACGTGTTAACTCTGCGGTCGGCGCGTGCATGCAGTACGCATACGTGCGTTTTTCGTCCAATCGAATATGACTGACTACGTGCAACGAATTATAAAACGTTATTTGTGCCCGTGTCGCAGTGGACATTTCGATCCAACTCGGCCGATCGGTTTCGCGAATTTGCAAACATATCACCACGACGTCGTCACTCGTAAACATTCGATTCGTAGCGTCAGAGCGGAGAGAAAGCCCGTCAAATCAGATACACGAGGATAGCAGCGGCCACGCGTGCCACTCGGGGTGCACGACCCTTTATCTGAGCCTGTCCACCCCTCCTCTCGACCCGTACCTCCTCTGCGTCCCGACACCCCCGCACGTTTCCTTCTCTCCTTCTCTCTCTTTCTTTCTTTCCCTTCCCCTCTCCCCCTTTCATTCTCTTCTCGATGCAGCTAGACCTCTTACCGCGTTGCTGCATCTTATCAGGCTTCGAGTACGCGGCCTCTCTCGGCCACGTTAACGACATTCGTGCTCTAAGAATTCCTGCCTGTTTTTTGGACGACGGCGCCGTCAGGTAGCATTCGGGCCACCGCGTGGCAGATAATATGTAATCGGATACGGAGTTGCATTCGGGATATCGAAATCGACGTTAACGTTGCTCCAGAGCCATTAAACAGTTCCGATGGAACGAACAGAATTCTTTCGGAATTTTCTGCCGCAATATTCTACACAATGTAGCTTTCGTAATTCGCACGGAAATTTGATTAGCCTTCGGTTTGCAACGATGCATCGCGAAACCCACGACAATAGGTGGACACATCGTTTGATTTAAAAACTGGACACCGTTCGAACATATTTGATTATTATATAAATAGAATAGCAACGTTGAAATTAAAATAGCAATGTTTCCCGAATCTCAAGTTGAAAAGAACAGAGAATAAAATCCTCGCGCTAATGTATTGCTCGCGATTATTTTGCAACGAAGAATCGTCCGCACATCTACCCGCGTTCAAGTGTTCCTGTGGAGGCTGTTCTATCTGTTGGTTTTTGCAAGTGCTTGTAAAGTTTTTTCTACCGAACACTCGGCCGGTTTTCAGGTTTCTGCCGTCAGATAAAAAAAGGCCACGCTCGATAAGTGGCAGCCGAAAAGCAGGACGTTGCGGTTGCCGACCGTTTGCGATACATCCAAGGAAAAGAATTTCGATGCGCATACTTGTTAATCGAATATTTTCATACTTCCACGTTTCATATCGAAAAACCGGCATGCTCGGTGGAAGCATGCTGGGCTGGAGATACGGATAAGAATAGAATTCGAGGTATTAAATGGATTAGTTCGACCATCGCGAGATTTCGAAACATTCTAATCGCGCTGGTCGGTCCCTCGTTGCTCGACCGTTTCTCCACCAGCCATCGTTTGCAAGTACATGCTCGATAAGAATCCAATCGGTTCTCCTCTCGTCTGCATGCGACGCTCCCTTATCCAAGAACGTTCTCCTTTAATCGAGAGATTAAAATAGCATTAATCGTACGACCGATCTGAAATATTTTCCTTCCTCTTTTATCAGTCGACCATTACCTCCATCGCTCAAATTCTCTGCCGGTTCTCAGACGATTCCATTCCCCGTTGCAAAATATCGTACAAAGTCCTCGTTACCTTTCCACATACGTATTCCCACAAACCCTACCAGTTGGCAATGGATGAACCGTCTCTCCCCCTTCAAAATCAGTGTTCCCATCCGTCGCCTCCGAAAGAAAAATCTGTCTACCCTCCGCACCCCTTCCACCCTTGCCCGAAACCAAACGCCGAGCACCACGCGGACCAAAGTTTCGTCCCTGAGGTCATTGACACCTCCGTTGAATCCTACGGCGAAGGTGTGTCCGCCTTCGCGGTCCCAGACGCGTCGAATCTCTCCGAAACCGTTTGCCGCGTCGACGAGAAGATACATCGGGCGCAACGAGAGCAAATCCTCCACGGTGTAGATCTGACGCGATAATCGCGTAACTTCTCAGCCGGCGCGTCCGGGAGTATTTACGCCGGTTGATAAGAAGCCGGTCGCCTCTCGGTGCAGCGTGCACACGCTTTTAGCCGAGAGTGCATGGTGTGCTACCGGTGGCGCGCGCATACTCTTCCTGTTGTCATCTTTCTCTCTCTCCCTCCCTCTCTCTGTGCGCCCGTGTGCGTTTGTCGTCGTGTCGTCACACCGATTCTCTTTCTCTCTTTCTGCTTGCCTCTCCGCGATCCTCCGGAGGCTCTCTTGGTCGCTCGTTCTCCGCGTTCGGTCGATCACCCTCCGTTTCTCCCTCTCGCTCCGTCCAGACAGACCTCTCTCTCTCTCGTCCTCTCTCTCTCTTATTTTCCTTCGATCCTGATAGCGGTTCAGCTGGCAGCTGACGTCGCGTGTGCCGGCTCTTTTCTCTGTTCCCGCGTCTTGCCCGCTGAGGTCCTCTTTGCACGCGCTCGCGACACCCTTGCACACGCTTTGGTCCACGGAAGCAAGTGGAAGAAGGTTTTTTCGATGCCCAACTCGGTTTCTCGAAGTGTCGATCTGACGACATCGTCGCAACGAGCGAAGAGTTACAAGGTTTCGTCCGTTTATATAATAATGCACGTCCGCTGGAGATTTATTTGCAGGCTGTTCGATGTCTCTTTTATGACTTCGTAAAATGACAAACGACGCGCGTCCCGTCGTCGAATTGCTCCTTGGAGATTGCTCACGAAAGTGCCCCTATTTCTAGCGCGCCGAAAACTCCGCATCGGGGTAAACGGGAACACTCTTAACTGTTACGCGAGGGTCGTTAAAACGAACCGCCCCGTTTCTTTTTAAATGCCTCGCATCTTCCCGACTGTAGCTGCCGCAATCTGTTCTGAAACGGTCGACGAACAAACCCCGAATTTCTACCTAGGCGCGAGCCATTTTAATCGAGATGAATTTTCGAGGGAATCGAAAGTCGCGGCAAACAATAGCCCGTTGAAACAGGAGCGCCTCGGTTGAACCCGCGAATGAACTTGAGAAACTGGAGAACACGGAAGAAAAAGGAAGATGAATGATTCAGGTTCTAGCGGTTGTTGAACGCTCACGTGACGTAGCGTATCGCTCGCACGCTCGCCAGTGTGTTCTTGCGAGTGTGCGAGCGATACGGTGACGTCACGCGGATGGGTGGGTGCATCCGAGGCAGCGATAACGACGAAGAAGTCCGAGAGATGCAAAGAACTTCCGCGTTCTTCGAATCAGAACGTTCCTTTGGATCGTCGACGAGCGGCCACTTTACAAACGGGAGCGGCTGCGTGCCCTCTCTCTTCGATCTTCATTAAAGTCACTCTTCCGAAGTTCGATCGAATCGATGCACGCCAATTAACCCGTATACAAGCAGGTCAATTCAGTCGACGATGGACACTACGATCTCCGAGACGATCGAGACACGATGGATGAAAGTGTCCGTTAAAAGTACCGCGCGTTCGCAATTTTAAATCACCTTCGAAAAGATTTCTCCTGATTGTAGATTAATGATCGGACGAATTAACGCCCGTAGATTGGCGGCGTTATATTTGCAGGGGATCGCCGTGGGACGGTGGCCGAAGTGTTCGATTGAGAGTTAGGTACTTGAAAAGATCGGATCGTATCGCGCTGGGATTTTATCATCTGAATTTGCATTGCGTTTGTTTGATAATGAGGATGTTCGAGGAGAAATTTTGAGGATCGATGTGGTTTGTGTTGCAGCCGTTAAATTTGGGCGCATGTCAAAGAAGCAGAGGGAGAAAGTGGAGGATGAAGTTAGGTTCCACAAGGCACAAATGAGAGCGGCCTCCGAGACAGCGCCCGACAGCAGCGTGTTTGAACATCAAACCCCAAGCAGTTCGGACCAACATCACCCTTACAATGGCGGGTAAGCGATACAAGAGTGATTTTTGTTTTACCAGACAATCGCGGAAAGATAGTTATTCGAATAGATAGCGCTGAAAGTTTAAGTTGCTCGATGGAATTCATGTACGCTTTATTAACACATCCGAATTCAATGGATACAACTACGATGGTAGCGATTATAAATGACAGATACATTTCTAATGGGGTGTATTATTCTTAATGCATCGTTGATTCAAGTTCCGTTCGATATGTTAGTCACGCTGATAATACTAACTCATTAAAAAACCATCCTGTTCTGTAACGAAAGATTAACAAGATTAGATTTTTAAGAAAGCATTTTAATCAGATGCATGATATATCTACCCGAATAAACGTCTATTTTTATTTTACCCACGTGCCGTTTGACAAATAATTTCGAACTTAGCATCGGTAATTTTGCAATTATCAATAACACAAAGAGCAGCAAAATTTCGCAGATAAGATAAGTTAATAAGGCATACCAAATTCAACGCCAGCTGCGTTTCTATATCAGATACGTCAATACGTGTAACTGTATTCATTAAACGAAAGATGCATACCAGAAATTGCACATTTATCTCTTAACAATTACCACGGTACGCAACATTACCGGTCATACGTTCTGTAAATACGCAATAATCGGCCCGATGCAGTGGTTCCATTTCAGGCAATGCAAATCCATGAACGATAACAGTAAAATCGTTATCACTGCACGCGTATCGATGAAAAGCAATAATGCCATAAATCTACTAAAACATCAGTATCTCGTCTCAATATTTAAAATCATAACGAGCCAGCCAACAATTGTACTATTTGTATCCCAAGTTCCCTTCCCGTTTCCCGAACCAAAAATAACGCGAAAAATATGACGTGTACATTGGAAATTATCTCCTTTCCTCTCGCAAAGATTCACGTGTAAAAATTGATTTAATCAGAGATCTGTTACACGTTACATAACATTGACAAACAATCCTCGATCCTCGTTGTGTTAAATTCGTGAAGCGTACAAAGGGGCCGTAAGTGCACCTCTTCATCCTCATTTCGATTTGTTGATGCAGGTACACGTATGGTGGTAGTGAATACGCTTCTCCCGGTCCCGGCACGGGTGGGTCGGGTTATTACAATCATCAAGCGATGACGAACTACGAGCTTAGCGCCGATTATGTCGACAGCACGACGACCTACGATCCACGACCGACGCAGACGCAGGTCGCGGACACTGTCGCCCCCGATACACCCTCCGCAGTTACCGCGACTGGGGTACTGCCCAGCGTGGTCACCACCGGTGAGTACCTTCCTCCGAAACCGTTTTACTATACTTATTTTTTTTGTCTATACAAGAAAATTGAAAACGAGTATTGGGGTTGCTTTTAATCTATCTCCTTTCGCTCTTCTCTTTCTCACACTCTCTCTCTTTCCCTCTTTCTTTCTCGATGACATTCCAAGGAAGCTTGACATAATGTAAGGGCAAGGGTATAGTTTTAGTATTTATTGATGAATTAAAAATTGTTACAATGGCTATTGTTAAGGTTTAAATCGACCGTGCTCTCTGCTTGCTTTCAATCTGTCCCATTCCGTCTGTCCCGCAACAATTTCGTGGGATTTATTTGCCGAAGGAAAATCGTTCGCGCACTTTCGCCTTGAAATAAATAATTGCTCGCCCGATACAATGATCGCACAGGGTAGAAATTGCTCGCGCGTGTGTGTGTTTTCAATTTCGATCGAGCGTAGCGTGAACCCGTTCGACTGGCAGACGCAGTTGAAGCCGTGCCAAGCCGAGAGTTTATAGTTCCATTGAAGTTTATTGTTAACGAAAGAGCGGTAACAAGATGTCAATCGATGAACAAGCAGCGCCAAGTAGTGCCGGTCCCTTTCAGTGGCACACGGCTGATACAATTACTGTGTTTATCACTGCCAGTTGACTGCACGCCGCGTATTCCGTGAACAGTATTGATACTATAATTCGAAGTAACGCCACACTCGTAGAGATACGATTCACTTGCCGTTTGAGAAGCCCTCGCGGTGTCGCAATCAATATATATTCCAAACGAAAGGAGCGTAGACCGTTGTAAAATAATGATCCCCGTGGACAGATAAGTACACGGTACCATACACGGACGATACCTTGTACAGAAACCTTATCTTCCTCGAATACTAAAATGATCCAAATCTAGCAACCTATCTGCAGTACCCCTCCTTGCATCACTTTAATAACAAGAAACTGACAGTAACCCTTACACACGCACCGACTCTCTTCATCCGTCTCAGAAAAGTTGTATCGATCGCATACACCACACCACTCATCCGCTCCACCTTTAAATCCTCTACTAAATCCTGTGTCGTCCCCACGAACCAGCAAGCCAGCAAAACCCTTGCCCAACTTCTACTCCGCCGAAATGTTAAGAATCCGCCTGGTCCAAACCCCGCACGTATAAATCCTCTCGCCCCCTTTACTATGAGAAACGGAACGAAAAGGGAAACAAAAAGATATGAAACACGAGAATAGAGGAAAGAAAGAGCGAGTAGCACAAAAGACCAAGTGAACTTTGACTTTTCGCGTACCTACCAGGGAAGTCGCTGTCTACCTCGACGACCGGAAGCAGCACGGGGGGCAGCAGCGGGGGTAGCAGCGGCGGCGGAAGCGGTGGAGGCGGCGGTGGAGGTGGTGGCGGTGGTAACGGTGGCGGATCCGGTGGTGGTGGCTCGGGTGGTGGAGGGAGCGGTTCTGGTACCGGTGGTGCGGCCACTGGTGGAGGTGGCGGTGCCGCTTCCCTTAGCGGGGGTGGAATCGTTGCTGTGAAGCAAGAGACCACCGTGGAACTGGCCAGCTTGGGCCACGGCTCGTACACGATGGTCGACTCGACGACCTTTCTGAACAGCCAGCAACAGAGGGTCAGCAATCCATCCGAGGACGACGAAGTGCCGAGTCTGCCCAGTATGTCCCATGCGAGATGTGAGGTTACGTTTGTGTCCCTTTGCATGGGCATGCTTCGCGCTTCTTCTTTCACTTCTTCGCCTATCTTTCTCAATTTTTCTTCTATTTTTTTTGTTGTCTTCACTTACCGGCGCCGTGGTGTGTATTTGTTGAACGGGTGTTCGATCGCTTTGCGTTCTGTCGATGATGGGCGAGTACGTTTTTCTTCTTTCTTTTTGACGAAAATTAACGACGATTAGTGTCTGCCGGTCCGCGTTGGCTCGCGCGAGTTTATCCTGGCAAAACGTACTCCCCCATTTGTACTCTCACGACTGATTGGAACTGAGAAATGGCGAATTAACTAATTGCAATGGTTTTGTTTCTTCTCTCTTGACAATCTATCGCTTGCATACGCACGTACATATTCATTAACGATGCTACACGTGCTACGGCACAGTTATTTTCGTCTCTGTGCTACATTTGGCAAAGATCTAGATGTTTGAAGAATCGGAATGTTTCACTTTTACATATACTGTTTGTATCGAATTGTTAGAGAGTAGCGTATCAACCCGAAATTCCGATGAATTTTCATAGATCCGGCACAGATCAGCGAGCTGCTGTCAAAAACGATAGCGGACGCACACGCAAGAACGTGTTTGCTGTCGACAGAACAGATCCAAGAATCTTTCCGGAAGCCGCACGACCTCTCCAGATTGATCTACTACAAGAACATGGCGCACGAGCAGCTATGGCTCGAGTGTGCCCAAAAATTAACCACCGTCATCCAGCAGATCATCGAGTTCGCCAAGATGGTTCCTGGATTCATGAAGCTCTCGCAGGACGACCAGATTGTTCTATTAAAGGCTGGTGAGTAGCTTAAGCACAAACGTATAATTATCTGCCCGGCTTTTGTCACGAGAAATTGTGTTGCCAGTTAAAAGGAAGAAGTTGGATTTTTACGCGCTAACGAAATGTACGTGATAACGACACAGTTTCGTAAACAGAAATTATTCAAAAGTAAATTCTAATTATCCGCCCATGCGACGATGCAAACGTTGCTTCAGCTAAGCAAATATTCGCGCAGTCGCGTGGTCTTATCTTGGAGAAAAGCGAGAAGCATGCGAGTGGATCAAATCTTTACTCGACGCATGTCCAATTCGGATTTGCCGGCAATGCTATTAAGTTTTCGATAGTTGAATCAGATTTACGTTTCGGACAGAAACTCACATATAGTTTTCACAAATCGTTTCATTGCTGTGCGCGATACTTTCAGGTTCCTTCGAGTTGGCTGTGCTACGTATGAGCAGGTACCTCGATCTCCAGCAGAACTGTGTTCTCTACGGTGACACAATGTTACCACAGGATGCGTTTTACACGACAGACACGGCGGAAATGAAGCTTGTCTCTTGCGTGTTTGAGTTGGCCAGGAGTATTGCCGAATTGAAGCTTACGGAAACAGAGCTGGCACTTTATAGCGCAGCCGTTCTCCTTAGCCCCGGTGAGTAAAGTCTTCCCGACTCTCAACCTATTTGCATGCAAACCATTTTCACGAATCGTAGAAAAGTTTCAAAGTGTCCCAACCAACCGACAATCCAAGACGTTCCCATAGTTGATAGAATACGCTTAGCCCGGAAGACAAAGTCGTGGAACGCTAGTGTCCCATTAAGCAGAGTCAATACAATTATATGCTTTGAACCTTTTTTGCCCGTCGGAGTTCAAAGAATCCATTTGCTCCGTAGTCGAGCGACTCCGCTTTTAATTGATTCGATAGGTATAGGAAGGATGAAATGAAAATGTTCACAGGGAGTTAACTGCGATACAAAGAAACCTCGAATCACTTAAAGAGATCGCCGACTCGCTCGATGCACTTTAAATTCAGCAGCTACGCTTCTCCCCTAATTACCTATCCCCCTACGTCATATACAGCATCCTCTACGAAAATTAATCACCGTATATAAATACACCGTTCTTTCTTCATTCCTCCCTGTTGACAAGTCCACGGAAAGAATGAAACACTCTCGCTATTCATAGCGCGACGCCAGAAATAAGCAGGTCCAAAAATAATTTCAGATCGACCGGGACTGAAAGGGCTCGCGGAAATCACGAGACTGTCGCAGGCGGTGATCAGGGCGCTCAGGTCGGAGCTGGATCGTAACCACGTGTCGCCGATAAAGGGTGACGTGACGGTGTGCGACGCGATCCTCGCGAAGATCCCCCAGCTCCGGGAGATTTCTCTGCTGCACATGGACGCTCTGGCGAAGTTCAAACGGTCGCAGCCGCACCTCGAGTTCCCGGCCCTCCATAAAGAGCTTTTCAGCGTCGACAGCTGAACGATCGACGCGGCGCAGAGCGTCCCGACGCTGACGAACAAAGCGGTACGCGAGTAGCGCCGGGCCTTGCTCTGTCAAGGTGAGTTCCACCGTCCGGAAAGGAAAGAAGGAAAAATAGCTGGGTAAACGGCGCAGAAGACAACGTGTGTTGACGACGACGACGACGATGACGACGATGACGATGACGACGACGACGTTAAACGACGACTACCTAGGAAGTTTCGCTCTAGCACGCCGGAAACGCGTTCTTTTAAGGGCTGATCGCGCGCGCAGGTTTGCGTGGCGCGTCGAAGGGTTCAGAGAACGTGGTGCGAGTAATAGAAAGACTGTCGCTTGTCGTTTTCCTCGGTTGCTAGCTATCTCGGTTTTCTTTTCTGCTCGTTCGTTCGCGAGCAACGCACAGCTTCCATGCATGGATCGTCTTCGCAACGAAGGAGCAGAAAATTACTACATTCTTCCCTCTCTCTCTCTCTCTTTCTCTCTCTCTCTCTCTCTCTCTCTCTTATTCTTTCTCGCGCTCTTTTCTTAAATCGTACTATTCAGAGTATTTTTACGCGTCTGTTTTCGTAGCTTTAAACGGAGAATGTTCGGGGAAAGTAGGTACTGAATGAAACCTGTTAGATAAATGACTATTAATTTATGATGAACTTACTCGTTGTATTTAATTCCAGCTCTCCTAGTTTAATGTTCTATCCCTATTTTTTTTTTTTCTTTTTTTTTATTCGTGTGTAATTTAACGAAGCGACCAGAGACATCGTTGTGTAATTAAGTACAAAGAGATTTATTTTTTTTTTCTTCTTCTTCTATATTCTTTTCTCGTTAAAGAAATGGATAGGCACGGGTTGAATGCATATATACGGAGATTCTGTTGTTGTTGTTTTTTCGCTCGTCGCTTGCACGATCTTCTTTCAAGCCCTTCGATTCGGCCAACGATAACTCGAACTCGCGAGTCGTGTCGTAGACGCGATCGATCGAGGTGCGACACGGAATATGAACGAACGGTTGTTTGGAGCGACAAGCATTAATTGTACATAGATTCTCTTTTGGTCTCGTCCGTATTGACGAACATGTATGACGATAGAGCAGGGTCTTTTCGTAACCGAGATAATGGAATATCTTTAATCTTATCTGTGAGACCTGTGCAACCCGATTTCACGATTGCCCAAACAACCGGTTTCGTTAGGAGATCGTTAACGTTTCGAATTTTAGATATATATAGATAGAGATATATATATATGCAAGCGGACCGGCTTTAAAAAAATACAAATTTCCATTTTCGAGCGAGAAACAAGTAACTGTGCGTAGTTGCGATCGTTGTAAGTTTCTTCGTTTACTTCTTTTTCTTTTGTTTCTCGTTATAGAAAAGAATGGCATATAACTTGTATGTTTTCGGTCAGAAACTGCGTAGTACTGTTACAATTATTACTATATTATAATTATTATAATTACTATTACTGTTACTATTACTACCATCATTATTATTATTATTATTATTATTATTAATATTATTATTATTATTATTACGGTTATTAATATTTCTTTTATTTTATTTTACTCTTTACCTTTTTCTTTTTTTTTTTTAAGAAGAAGCTCTCGTTTTTTCTTCCCCCTTTCTTTCAACGTGTACAAACCGCTGTAGGATAATTCGTGCTAGAACGTCCCCTTTCTTCCCTCCTCTCTTTTATATTGACCCTCTCGTTTACGTTTCGTAAACATTCATTAATCGTACTCATTAAGTGAAAGTTACCTTGTTGTTTCTGAAAGAAAAATACAGGGTTCGCGATAGAAACTGACCGTTCGGTGAACGGAAACGATGATAACGCGAACGAACAGAGTCTACCGGGTTTTTATGTCGTCATTTTCGACCACGGATTATCGGGTTCTCCATAAATCTTACTAACTTATTTTAAACTTGTTACGTTCTCGTACGATCGGAACGATAAACGGTACTTTCGTTTCCTTTTTTTTTCTTTTTTTTTCTAAGCTGTTGTTATACGAATCGACACGTTATTGTGTAAAGTAAATTCTGAATTATACACGTTTAAAATGAGCCCATTTTAGGGCGAACTTGTAAGAAATAATAAAGTATTATAAGCGACTTAATCGTCACGTGATTTGCTTTCAAACCTGTAAAAGCCTGCAATCGCCACGTTAAATATTAAGGTACGCGTTGTCGCGAACGTTTCAAGCGTACAATTTCATTACATTTTAAACACGATCGAGCTCGTTCCAGAATTAATCACACTTTCCACCCGCGATCCTTTCGGCGATCTCGCTCGCCGCAGATGCGTGCGCAATCGCAACGACGGCGAATGAAACGAAGAACAATTGCGTGTCACCGCGTTCACGTGTAAAAATTGTGCAAATTAATCGTGTTCGAAACGACGGCGGTGTTTCACTGCGTTCACTGTGTTCTTTCGTTGCGTTTCATCGGGCGTCTCGATGCCTTCTTAAAACCCCGGTAGGCTGGCCGCGACTAGTTAGCGCTTAAGTCGATCGCAGAGCGTCGAGTTTCATGCTTTCTAAGCGCGCGAATAGAAAGTTACTTGTTTCTGATCTACAGCGATCCTTCCTAGGAAGCGTCGGGACACGGCGGCGTGTAAAACGTGCGCAGGATAACAAAGAAAACAAAATTTCCACGAAGGAAGTGCGTTGGAAACGAACGCGTCGAGGCAATCAGAACGGTAATAGATGACCGTGGAGAACCGTTCACCTGCGATGATTCTCCGCAGGGAGTGTACATCGACGAGACGAACGCCGTCGAAAGAAGTTCTCGGTCACATTTGTCGACGAATAGTTGAAGGAAAATTGTCAGCTTCGCGGACAGTGCGCACCTGTGACGAGAACATTTTTCGGCAGAGAAACCTCGTACGGAAACAAATGGTTCCGCGTTCGAAACGAGCGGCCCCATTCGCGGCAACTTTTCTATGCAGAAATAATGTATCGCGTAAATTATTTTGTATGTTAAAATTATACCCGAGGTTTTCTATTCGACATTGGCGGGGAAACGTAGAAGTGCGGATCGATTTTAAAAAATAAGTACATAATCATCTGTCGTTCCGAAGAGTTTCGCTCGGTCTGACCGTGCCGGGGCGCATCTACTTGCGTTCTTTTAGCCTCGATCGGAGTCGTCGCGCGTCCAACGGTGGCACCGAGAACAGGGGAAAATGTGAGAACACACGCATACGAGAATAATAATAATAGTAAAACAGAAATGAAACACTTGGGCTCGTCTCTATCGACTGAATAGTTCTATACTCGCGGTGCTTACGACAGGGAGCAAAAGAGGTACAAGCGTTTAACCGTATAATTCGTCTCCTTTCTGTTGCAGATTATTTCCTTCGTAATGAACGTATTGGGCCTTAAATAAACATAACATTGTTATATATAAAGTATACATAAAAAGCAACATAAAGTATATATATACATATACTATATATGTATATACAATATACAGAAAAATATATATATATAGATATATATATATAAAATTTATTATATATAGAGAGAGAATAAGTATGAACCGTACGTGTGAGTGAGAGAGAATGTGTATAAAATAATTACGCGCGTGTGAGGGTAATAGGTAAAAACGTGTGAGAGAGGGAGTGAGTGAAAGAGAGTCGAGAGGATAGACAATTTAATGGTAAATAAAAAGAAAAACCTGTGGCGAAAACGAGAAATGGAGCGAGCGAGAACGAAAGAAAGCTGCGTGATAATAGAATTAACGAGAGAGAGAACTGAGAAATATCGGTTGTTATGATGATAGATGCATAAAGAAGTATATATATATATACACACATATATATATATACATATATTGTATTAATTAAAGTAAAGTAAAAAGTAAAAGTGGTTAAATAAGGGCCCCGCCAGGATGGTCCACGGACGACGTATATAATAATATATACATATATCTATATTACGGGGGACTGGCGTGTACGAAAGAATGTTGGTCGGGCCGTCGCTCAGCGACATAGAAGCCGATTACATTTAAACAAAAACGCAAGCGGTGCAAAAGTGACGAATACCCAAATGAAATAGCGTCGACGAAGTGGATATCGGTGTCGCGTCGAGATCGGAGTTCGCGTCGAATTTTTCGAGGTGCATAGTCGGGAATCGCTGCCCGTGCAAGACACGAATTACAATGAGATGGGGTAAATCGAAATGGCAAAATAGAAAAAGAAAAGAGCGGCAAATAGAAGAACGATTAACGAAATTGACGCGAAAGCCGATTGTCCGCGCTTCTTCAACTTCGCGTTAGTGGTTCGCATAGTTCCCTCTGAGCTACTTTAGACACTATATGTATATGTATAAACACACACGCATATATATATATATATATATATATATATATATATCATAAATATATATACATATTAAAAAGGGTGAAAAACAAGCACGCTTCGACGGCACGGCCAAGATTCGGCGGTCCCTGTGCTTAAAAGAGAAGTTAAAGGAACAAATAATGAAAAAAAAAGAACAGAGGTGAACCGCGAGAATGAAAATATAAAAAAAGCGTTATAGAGACCTATATATATATAAATAAATAAAATAAAGAAAAAAAAATGGAACTTTTGTCCCTGGACCGGCCTGGCCGGCTCACGGACGCAACACGTGGAAATAAAAAGAATGGGGAAACACAGGCACACGGATACGTACACGCGATACACACGATACACACGATACACACATACACAAACACCTGCAGCGAGACTAAAATGATACAACCGAAATGGAACACTTTTACATACACGATGCCTGCGCGAGCGCGTAGATAGAGATTAATCGAGGTAACATTATGTGCGCATTATAAACGTTTTGGTACTGTTACGGCACTGTATGACGCGTCTCTTTATACGTAAACACGTACTTCTTAACTAAATAATAATCCAACGCCGCGGTGAAGCCTCTCGAAGCGTTTTTTACGCACCGTTACCGGCTTTCCTCGCTTTCGTCGGCCAGACGACGCTGGCTGGATCATCCATCGTGCCCCGATCGACCGTAAGTCGAGTCGATTTCCGTGTGATCCGTGCCTGGATCATTCGGATCATCTGCCACTTCGTTCTTTTTATTCGCGACCCGCCGACGGACCACCGTTTCCGTGTGAAATTTCCAGGACCTCGAACGTAGTATTTTTTTCCCGTGCAAATTGAAACGAAAGACTCGGAAGTATTCGTTAGCTTTAAGGCAGCAATTCGTTTGGCAATTGAAAGGGATCGCTCCAGTACGGTTAGATGTTCGTCGTCGCGCGGGTAACACATTGGAATTTGCGTTGAATTTTTAGAATGCACACTTCCATCGTTCACGTCTGATTGTTTGCGCTCTTGGGCCGTGTATGTGCTACTTCCCCACTTCACCACTTCTTTCCGCAAGCAGAATATAGAGAATTAATGTTAACCGTTGACGGCGTGTCCTCCCCGTTTTTGATGTAGCGAGTAATAATCACGCGAGCTTAACGCAAATTATCCCCGACAATAGGAGCTACGAGTCTCGATGGACACGGTGCAGCAGCGCAACAAATCAAACATACGAAACGTCCGAGGGTATTTCAAGCTAGACGGATCTAAATAAAAAGACGGGCCAAGTAACTTCGGAAGCGTGCGTGAACGAAAATTAATAAAAAACGATCAAACGAACTATCTACACCCGCTTTCTTTCTTTTTCTGATAAAGTGAACATTCCCCGCGGCTGTTACCACCGCGAAATCTCGACAGTTTAACGCGATGGCACGGAAATCGGGTTGGTTTCGGTGCTCGATGCACGAGTTGCTAATGGATCGTGAAGGGACACTTCGTGGATTCAGTATCAATGTGATGACGATCAACGACCAATGGGTTTCGTTCTTTCCTTTTTTCTTCTTCTTTTCGAGAGACGTCGTTTGTTGCGGCCGCACGTTTCACTTCGCTGTTAAGTCCGTTCTTCTTTTGTACGCGATCAACGATTCCGGTTTGGAAACACACACGTTAGCTCGTTAGGTAGTTATTATTAAACGTAGGGCCGGCTGTTTCCGTTTGCGAAAAAAAAAGAGGAAACGGTCGGGTCGTCGATGAGATAATATTGTTGGCGACTATTGTTAGACACTTTAAGGAAACGCAACAACTGCCGGGTGACACGTTCGCGATGATTTTTATGGGGACGACGACGGTCCCGCTTTTCAGACTTTCTACATGGATCGTGAATTCTAGCACAATTCTGCAAAAACATCGTGGCTTACCGTGAGTTGATTGCGTTTTCGACGCTCTTCGCGACGGCGATCGATCAGACAATCGAGCAGATTGCACGTACTGGCGCCGATCGAGCAGAGGATGTTTTATAGTTGAATAAATAATAAATTGAAACGATTCCTTTGATCCCCGTGAAAGCGTAATCTAAAGTGTAACCCAAACGAAGAAGGAATTCGGGTTCATTGGAACGAAATTAGAAATGCTCGAAGTGTTCGATCGAATATTAGGGGAATTTTATTGGGCGAGAATTTACAACGCTGATTCGACTGAAATTTTAATGAATTAATCGTAGTCTCGGTGCACGAATTTCTCGCGCCTTGGCGATGAACATTTGTCAATTTTTTTAAACGATCGAGCGCCGATTATTCAACTATATCGTTCCTTTCGGCGCGTACACAGAATTCGCCGGCTCTGGTGAACGTCGACGGGTAGCCGAGTTTATTAAGCCCGCTAAGTTCGAGTTTTGTAGCGAAACGGAAGCGTCATCGATACTTTACAATTACAGAAAGTCCCACATTTTTAGCGCAGCTTAGCAGACCGCGCAGCGTGGCCGTAGTCGATAGACGTAACAGAGTTTACAGATAAGTTCTCTTCGCTCTAAAGTATCGCCTGCGCCTCGTGAAGAAAATCACCTCCAACCCTTTATTGTAATTCAGCGCGACCCTTAATCCCTCAAGTGGCGGCTCAGCTGTTCGCGTCGTCGCGTCGTTCAACGAGCGATATAATCGAGCGGCTTTTTCTTTTTGTACTCGCGAAATAAATAAAATTAATCATATTGCTACATTTCTACGTCGTTCCGCCGCGCCACCGTTAATTGTATTTGCCCCCGGGGCGTGCTGCTTAAGGGATTATTCGGTTTTTAATCATCACTTCGAATCCTTCGAGGGGGTCGAGCAACGTGTCGAGTGCAAGCATATGGAGAAGCTTCGAGATAGCGAACGAAACGCAGCGACGATTATTTGAGATGGAGCGGGGTGAAGAGCGTATGCTTCCCTACCCGGGAATATATTATATTGAGACATCAAAGGGCAAAAAACGGGAAGAGAGACAAAGGTGAGAAACGATGTATGGTACAGGAAAATGGGAAACGAGATAAAGCGGAAAATCTGAGAGAGAAAAGAAATTGGTGAACGAAGGAGGTTCGACGAGAGCGATGGCGAATCCATCACGGTGCGCCGACTGACACGTTTTCGGACGGTTTAAATATACTTATAGCGAAATTAAGAAATGCATATTATTCTGCCGATTAACGAGTAAGTGCGTAGAATTCGTTTAACTGTAGATAAAGAAAAACACGTACACAGTCACGTACGCGCGAGTGCAAGATACATTACCACCTGTAATCGTTCAACCATAACCACCTACCCACCCACCAATCAACCGACCGACCGACCCAAATGTACAACAGGGTACAACACGGGTACCAAGTGTACGCGTACACGAACACATACATACACGTCCAATACATGCGTACATATACATACACAGACACGAAAGAAACACAGTTACATTACTTAGACGTCGGTGATAAACCGAGGTACGGTGTAAGAAACAAAAGAAAAAATATATAAAAAAAGCGAAACGAATGGGGGAGAGAAAGTGAGAAAGCGAGAGAGAGAGAGAGAGAGAGAGAGAGAGAGAAAGGAAGAATTAAGAGAAACAAATAAATGCAAAACACACACACACAAAGGCGCAACACGTACACGCGCACGCACGTTGCAATTAGACGTTATTATCGCAATTTGGAGTTAAATTTTATAATATATAATATATAAAAATATATATATAATAAATAAAAGTTGACGGATAATATAGAGTTATATTAAATATCGATTAAAAAAAAAATGAGTGAGAGAGTTATGTTTTTTAGGGTGGCGTGGTTCACTCGCCATCGTTACTCCTTTTCATCTTCAATCCTTCCCGACTTTGTCAATACTTTTAATAATCTTCACCAACGATTCCTCTCCAGACCATACTGTCTGCGATTGTAAAATCTGCCTGCAGTCTGTAACTTTTATTTCAATCAAGACCTACAAGAATTAAGAATTGTTTTATCATAGTATTACTTAGAATTACTTAGATATTAATATTTTCTACATCTGTATTACTTCCGCATCTATGTTAATTGCATAGAGATTGATTTTCTTTTTCCAAGCAGGCTTTCAAATACAAAGTATAAAGAAGTAAAGCTTACGCTTTTTTCAATATAATTTCTATTTTTACAATTTTTAAAATACGTTTCAAACATCCGTTTAGTCTCCCACGATCAGCAAAGAAATATTACTTTGAAACGCATGTGCTGAAAGTTTAAGTGATTTGAATCTGATCCGCGCCAAGTTGTTTTACAGAAGCACCAACGAGGGCGCACTGGAGCGCACAGTGTCAGCGCTTTAACAATGAGCTCGTCTGTCAGTCGACGTACAAAGTGAGATATTTATTAATTATTTTCATAATTACTTACATCTCGGCGGTTCTAATCAATTGTATATTGCGAACAGTTTAAGAGAACGATAATAGATTCATTACGGACCAGCTGTTATCTTTGTAGAAACTGTAATTATATTTTTGTTTTGAGGTTAAGCCGAACCTCAGCGACGATTGTTACAGCCTAGAGAGAAAAATAAATGCACGTAACCCTCGTATAACACGGTGCAGGAGGGTTACCTGCATTCCCTTTCCATGCAGCGTAACCAAATTTTATCTTACCATCTAATGTAATTTTGATCTCTCCATGCAGCGTAAAAATAGCAGCGGGCGCACTAGTATGCGAAGAAAGTGTATTAAAGGGGGATATCACTATCGGTCCAAAAACCATAGTTCACCCGAGGGTAAGCATCATAGCTGAGGCCGGGCCGATTGTGATAGGCGAGGGAAACATTATCGAAGAAATGGTAACCATAGTGAACAGGTAAACATGGAGTAAAGCTTATGGTTTTCTTTCGTAGCTATTTGCATTGAATTGTAACCACTTTATAACATCGATATAGGTTACCAGCGGGTGCTCCAGAGCCTGCAACAGTTCAAGTGCAAATAGTGGGCAATTACAATGTATTTGAGACTGATTGCACTTGCGAGGCATTCAAAGTAGGAGATAACAACATTCTAGAAAGCAAGGGTAGATATAGAATTAATTGAGATAGATTGTTACTGTCAGGATTAATAGTAATTGTATTTATATTTTCAGCACACGTAGGGCGAGAAGTTGAATTGACAAATGGTTGCGTTATTGGGGCGTCGTGTTTGTTGACAGAACCGGCTACAGTACCTGAAAATACCATAGTTTATGGTACTCAGGGTCAATGGAGGGAAATGCATGATAAACCATACGTAAGTTTTTTTGTCGTTTTAAATTTCTAGACGATCATGGAACAGTGTTATTTAACTTTGATGTTTCATTTCAGCCCCCACTAAGTCAAATAGAGTTTTTACTGAAGATCTTACCTGGTTATCATCATATCCGTAAACCTAATATGAAAGCGATGAAAGCTGACAGTGGAATATAATGGACTACATTTTCCAGTTGATTGTTCGCAACATGATGGTTTAAAAATACAAAGAATAAACTTTTAATTCATTATAAAGAATAATCAGTTCAATATAAGTTCTGAAAACGAAGAGACAAATATATTGTAGTTAAGTTTTTTATTATTTAATTTATATATATTGTATAGCATAAAAGTATTATTATTTAATAAATTTCTAACAATTGTATCTTCTATGCGCACGGCACGTTTGAAAGCCCTTCGTAAATTTAATACAAAAATAAATTAGTAAATAATAATAAAATCAAATTGATCCCTGTCTTACCTACACCCAAAGTGCCGTTTAGTTTCGCCATCTATAAACAACTCCTTGAAACTACTCGCGCCTGCTACGGCAGTTCTTTATAGATGGCGAACCTGAAGCCACTTTGGGTGTAGATAAGCCAGGGATACGAGTGATAACTATTATACATTTTTTTTAATATTCAGTTTATTCGGTAGATGTTATATAAACTTTAATATTACTTTTACTACAAGTTCTTCTGAATGTGCTCAATATAAATTGAAAGATATAATAAGTACTTTACATACATATGCACAAGTTACACAATTGCTGTAATTTAAAATAAGCTTCTGCATATAAAGTACATAAATCTTAGTACATGTTTTATCTGTAAGATATATTGTGTATTCACTTCAAAGAATAGCTTATAAGTATTAGATTATTTATGTTTATAGTATTTTTGTATTGTAAATCGATATAAAAGAATAGTCCATAAGCATTAGTTTGTATATTTGAAATACAACATTTTTGTAACTTGTATCTTCATTACTTAATTTAAATAAATCATTAATGAAAAGAATTCTACTGCTCTTTATATTTTCACGCCTTAACAATCCTTGAAGAGACCTAATTCCAATTCCTTAAACAAGTACTACCGTGCGGGAACTTTAAATGCCAAGTTCCCAAGCGGAGGACTTGTAAAAATAGACCTGAACATTATTAAATTAGACGCTAATTATTCAGGAATTAATGCAATGTCTTCATTAAAACCATTGAAATTTTGCGCTCGGTCATTTCCAAGAACTGATGCGATGAAGGACCTCCTCGCACATCATATTCTCCTGATACAAATCCACGATTTTCAGCGTGATATTTTTGCCAAAAAGTCAGAAATTTTGCGATCGGAAATTCCTGGACCGTGACGTCATTTCCAAGAATTGCCGGTATCGGATACCTCCTTGCATATCATATTCTCCTAATTTAAGTGCTGAAAATCGTGGATTTGAATCAGGAGAATATGATATGCGAGGAGGTATCCGATACCGGCAATTCTTGGAAATGACGCCAAGTTTCAAGAATTTTCGATCGCAAAATTTCTGACTTTTTGGCAATAATATCTCGCTGAAAATCGTGGATTTGTATCAGGAGAATATGATATGCAAGAAGGTCTTTCATCGCATCAGTTCTTGGAAATGATGTCACGGTCCAGGAATTTCCGAGATCTCAAATTTCGGAACATCTGCCAACGTTGTTGGCAACAATTTTGCAACGAGTGAAGACTTTGAAGATGATGTTATTTCCAACAATTTCCTGCTGCCAATTTTAATAACGGACAGGGCAATTTTGACAAGTTTCTCGCTTTAGGACTTTGCATTTAAAGTTCGTCCACGGTACTTCTTGTATAAGGAATTGGATTTGGGTTCTTTTAAGGATTGTTAAGGTTTGAAAATAAAAAGAGCAGTGGAATTGTTTTCATTGACAATTTATTTAAACTAAGTAATGAAGATACAAGTTACAAAAATGTTGTAATTCTACTTTACAAGCAGATACTTATGATCTATTCTTTTATATCTATTTACAATACATCGTACAACTAAAACTTGTATCAATACTAAACTAAAAATAATGTGCCATTTTATATTTGGCATATTCGGTAGAACTTGTAGTAAAAGTAATATTAAAGTTTATATAACATCTATCGAATAAACTGAATATAAAATAAAATATATAATACATATACATATCAACCAATTACACAATTGTTCTAAATTAATTCACTACAACTAAAGTTATGTGGCAAGGGTGCTTCTGTCTTCTTTCTTGCTCTTATGCACAATGAGAAATGCCGGTCCATGCTCTTCATTTCTTTGTCCATGAAACCTTCGTACACAAAAAATATATTAATATATAAGTATTAGTAAATCATTATGAATAAGGGATGTTTAAAGGAAAAGATGGGGGGGGGAAGGTTATCCCAGAAGAATAAGAGAAAGAGAGGATTATTTCAAAAGGAACGGAAAGAATCTCGCAAGAATGAATTCGATGAGAGCGGAATATTATCAAGATATAATCAAAATATTTCAAACCACGTTGGTTTCTTATAAACATTTACACAATTAAATTAATTTCTTACGAGCAAGTGGATAAAGTTATAGCAACGAGACTGTTACAGGTGAATAGCTTATTTATTTCCCTTTCATTTGCCACCTCATAGATTAAAAAACAATCACCAGGAGCAGAGATACTAAATTTATATTTAACATCACTCTTTATAAGGTGTCGGTAACGTTGTCGGTGACATGAAATGGTACGCGGGCTCTAGAGCCCGACAGACAGTCGATAATCAGACATGTGGCGCCATCTCGCGTTTGCGGCTTTTTCGCAGTTTGCCGCGTCTTCAAAACCAAATTTCTGGATTACATCCTTAATTTAAACAATTGCGTTTTTCTCGGCTTCTAGTGCGTATTTCTTAACCCGGCTGGTCTTAAATTGAAGCTACAATCCATAGCTATCTTCTCCACCAGTTTCAACAATATGACAATTGCGGTTAAATTGTTATAAACAATTGAAGAATCGGCGAAAATGCACTCCGGGCCTTCGCAATTATCTCGGCTGTTGCTGGTTGTTTTTTAATCTACGCGGTCTTAAATGAAAGGGAAAAGAATAAGCTACTCAATAAGAAATACACAGTTACTCTAACTGTTACCAGTTGGCCGTAATAATAATTTAAATTGTTCAATTGTTTATAACAAATGAGCCTCACGTGGAATAATGGTCATACCTATTGGAAATGGTAGGTTATACTCCTAGCTTTAATTTATGTTCACTGAACATTGACGTAGCTCGCCTGCCAGTCGAAATAATTGCATTTGTCTATGGGGCACTACCATTTCCATGCCACAGACAACGTTACCGACTAAAAGTAGTTAAGGCAGCGACCTCAGTAGTTTCAAGCAGTCCTTTATAGATGGCGGCTTCATAAACGGAACAAAATAATTCCGCCTATTTTTGAAACTAATATATTGATGTATTAAAAATTATACATGGGTTTGTCTAAGACACGTAGGAACAATAACTATCTAGGATCCCCTTGCATTACTAACAATCGCTATCTACATTCTGTTCCCCCTACGTATGTTAACAGCCCATGAAGAAGAAAAAGAAATGCCCAAAGGTTATTCCAAATACTGCCGTAATGCAATTATGATATTGAATGAATTGTTTTTGCCCAGCAATATTATTAGCTGAGCGTATTAAATCGCGTGGAGGTAAATCGGAACGCAATAAATGAGACTAATTTTCGTCATTCATTTGGACCAGTTATAGCGTACAATATACATACATACATAGTACACATACATGGCCATAGGGTCTCCTATATTGATATCCCCGCGTTTGCATATACATACTCAGGATCTATTATGAGGTGTAGGCATGTCAAAATTATCATACATATTGGCTGGTCAGATGCCGACACGAAGATACTCGCTAAGGCCCGAAACATCCGATTATTTAAACAAACCCACGCGATACGATCGGGGCCTACGGTCACACCCATCTTAACGTGCCGGGCATCACGGAATCCTTTCAAGACGATAGATCTCCAACGAAACGAAATTCACTTTAATTTCTCATCAGACACGAGGCACAGAAATAAAACAGTCTGCCTCAAATCTATCTCCAAATTGATCCACAATTTCCAAGGCGAATTTTATTTCCCAAACATCCCGATCAAAGCACTCGCCACCTATTCAATATTACTTTTTTATAAATATACCTTGACACGCGATTCACGATTAATCGTTGCTCGCGAAAAGTATTAATAACCGGAATATGCTCGAGCCCTTTCGAATCAGACAAAAGAACGACAGCCACGCGTCACCCAGGCCTTAATAATGGGTTAAATTTCCACGCTATCGTCGAATATTTTCGAAGCGAAGAAATTCGTGAAACATAATTTTACAGTTGACCAACCGCACGCACATTTAAGTGTCACTGATTCCCATGAATTGCACGTGAAATGACGCACGCGTCATCGAAATTTACCGCCACACACCACCCCAACCCCCCGTGACACAAGGGTGGCGAGCAAAGACCGTCGATTTCCCTTCGTCGCGCGTGCACGCGGCCAAATTAAATGTCTCGCGCACACATAGTATCAGCATTACACGCGCCTTACTCCTCTCGCATATGAATAATAAAGGAGTCGGTAATACGAGTGTTCGATACCCTTATTTGGCTCTTAACCGAGTCGGCGTGCCTGTCGACCACCGCTGTGCAATTGGAAATCGTCGCCGGGAGGCCTGGTAATTTATGTATTGTTTCGCGCGCTAATTCGTCGTTGCGCACTGCCGATGAGTTTCGCAATAACGGTTTCCCGGTGGATACTTAAACGAATTCACCGGCTACGTGCATGTCGATTCTCACGGGCGACACGTTTCTCCACAATCTCTAATAACAAGGCTGTCGAGCGATTGGTAACGATGGCAACGAGTATTGTGCACGCTAATATTCTTTACAGCGATACCAATCGAACGCTGAAGACAATTGCTTGGCATCTGCTTAGAAACTCCAACATAGATACACGTACGGAGTTAGAAAGAACTCGAGCCAACGATAAGATATCCAACGATTATCGAGGTAGGTGTTACCAGGTTTGCTTAGGCATCCCGGGAATATTTTGTAAAAATCTATGATGGAACGACGTGCCACCGTAAATAGCACTCCCAAAAATCTTTACAAATTTGCGCCAAGACATTCGCTTTCTCTTCAGAATCGACAGGAGGTATTCGACGGGATACTCGAGCAGCTACGAAACGCGAGAAATAAAGTACAGAGCACTGCCCCCGTCCGACGTCTAAACGCAATTAAATCCGAGACGTCGCGCGCGATTTCTCCACTCGGATTTCGCGCGATTCATCCGGCACGCCGATTCGCCACGCCGTTTACGCATTCACGCTACGTGGAAAATGCCGGAGGACGGTATTAAATAAGTACAAAAAGGTAACAGACTGACAATGAGCGAGGTACGTGGCCGTGCAGGGACGGGAGGAGAGGGCACGGCGCTACGGGGGCGTCTTGATATGCAGACGGCGTGCGTCGCGGCGGCATAGCCGAGCAAAGAGCATCGGGCCTCGGTTACGAAACGATTCTCGAAATACGGGATCGGATAGCGGAATACCAGCAGCCAGTGTCCTCGCGTACGATAAATTTTTAAACGGCCACGACGGATCGGCGGAGAGGAAGCGGTCACTTCTTTCACCGCCACCGTGGAGAACGGGAACGTTCCGTCGAGGACGGAATGTCTGGTCGAAAACGATCGTGGGGGCGTGCAGGCGTTCAGTCTCGTGAGAGTGGATATTGTCGGGGGTGGTTGGTAGCGATTGCAGATCGTCGTGTACAGTTTGTTGGGCGAGGAGGGCATTGGTGTTCGCGTATGGATGAATAAAGGGCTGAAGTCGTTGGGGGAGTTATTGCTGTGGGTGATAGTTGTTTAATATTAATAATAATAATATAATAATATAATATATTTCATGAATCAACGGGCAGGAGAACCCTTTAGTATACAGGGAATTGTGTCACATAGAGAATAATAGTATCATGTACAGTCTAAAGTAAAAATAGAAATAAAGACAAAATTAACAACTTAAATAAAAGAAAATAAAGTAGAATGTAATACAAAAAAGAATAGGACAGAGTAAGAAGATACTTCTAAATTCATAAAAACAGAAAAATTAATAACTATTTACAATTTACCGCGATTAAAACGGATTGCTTAAACGCAGTAAAGGAAGTCCCAAAAAAAATTGAGACAATTGCAAAATTTGTTCGCGTTGGTGCATAAACGATTGAAGCAATTCAATTTTATTGCAAGTTATTTAATGCATGACGAGCGGCTCGCAGGAGTATGGGCGATTCGATTGTTCCATGCAGCAAAGGGTTCTCCCAGTCGATTAGTAGTGAATTATTGTTAATATTGGCGGTGGGTTGTGTTTTTGGAATCTGATTGCCGGACGGAACGCGGTGTACGATAATTTACAAATTAGATGCGAAGAGTGTCTAGCATGGTTCTGTATGAACTTCTGGCACACGTGGGTATATGTGCATACTGATATACCTGCGAACGAATGCGCAAGGCAAACTAGGCAGACTGGCTTTCAAATGTAATGCCAGATACCTAAGCCTCTTTGATGCTCAAGTTTCTTTAACCCCGCGGTGCGATACGGAACAGTATTTCATTATTTCTTTATTCGCAAAAGAAGAAAACGAAACATTAAACTCTTTAATGAAATAAGATTCGTAGAACAATATAATTTGAGAGATCCGTTCATCCGTTCCACGACGGACGCAACGAATTTCTCTTCTCTCGATTCAGTCTCCCAGATCCCACGCATAGATTGCGAGTGCCAGACGAAATCTGGTTGCGTGCGTAATGTATTCGCCCACAACATATCTGTATCAGTCTTGTGATATATTTCTGTATTATTTCTATTATCTACTAGTCACCTAAGGATTCATGTGTATAAATATTTTCAAGTTTCCGTCGTCGCAAACACTCTTCATTCAACCTTATCGCACCTCCGCTTCCAAAACACCTCGTCATACTGCGACTCCTTTGAAATTCGCCCTCTCCATCCCTGCTACTTCATTTCCAACCCCCTTTAAAAAACCATGGTTCCCTTGCCCTCGAGCCCACGTCATCCAAGAAATGTCTACTGTCAAAATCATAGTTCAAGTGTTAATAAAACATCTTGAAAAACCCAAGTTGGAAGTTAAATTTTCCCCGTGTCCATTACACGTGCAACACGGTGGAGGTGTGAAAATAATGAATACCACGACTGGTACTCCCGTCTGTCCAACTGTTTCGCGTTTATTTCGCCATTTGCACCTTTTGTTCTCGTTCTCCGAAGGTATCGTTCATCTATGCAGGAACAGGCACACCGAGGCGGACCCGTTCCCGATTTCCGCCAGGTCATCGAGTCTCATTTACAGAAGGGTCGTTCCTCGTTAAACGGCGAAACCAAGATCTCGACTGGTTGACCCTCGAACGGTACGCCCACTCGATACCACGATCTGATCCACGAACAAATCCCCAACGTCGAATCGATCTGATTCGCTGTTTTCTTGCTAGCGGTACCCCGGGTCGCAGGTGTGAAACGAATACGCGATTTCTCGCCTGTTCCCGTTCATGAATACCTTATCGAAGTCTCGTCAAGAGTTCTCGGTCTTTCTTATACTCGTTGAAGCCAATTCGATGGTCCCCTATAATTCTGTTTCTATCGTTGATTATATTCCTCTTTTCGTATTACTATTATCATCTGTTTAAGACATTTCTGCAAGAACGTTTTCAAGTGTATCGAAAGGAGGGTAGTTTGGTATTATCGATACGGTATAGGCACAGGTGGCATCGCGACAGGTTACATTGTTCAGACATGAAGTAGCAAAGAACGATCGCTAAATATACCACGGGATATTGATTGAGCGAGGAGAAGCAATAAAGAATAACGCGGTCGCTCCAATGGATATCCACTGCGACTGAAATTCTGAGGACGAAAGCGGAGAACGCTGTCACATTGCCTCGCGATAACTAATAATTAATGAAGAGGAAGTGTATGATATTCGATTAGTGCTCGCGTTTAAAGTCGCCATTCAAATGGCCAACTCTCGTGTTATCCTCGACTGGATCAATTCTTTCATTCACGGCGCAACGAAGTAAAGCTGGAAATAGAGCAGCACGTTCGAGTTTCACGTGTCCCACAGAATTTTGTCGTCGATTGTTCCAGGCGATGCGAAGGTGGACTTATATCAAATATCAATCCGTGTCGAATTATTTGATAAAACTGTTCCCAGGAAACTTCCTTTTATAAATTATAGCTCGCTTTCACTGTCCATTTTCATGTCGAGGAATAAAACATCGTTTCTCTAGTATTGAACACAGTTCACTAGTTACCTTCGCCCGACGTCCTATGAAAGTTAATTGCGTGAGGAAGACTGTGAGCTCAGCAGAAACAGTAATTATTGCTACCTATCGAATCTATCGAACTCACAATCGCAATCATCGTCCTCGATGCCCTAGATTTTACTGCATTTCCCGATGCTTATTTGTATTTCGAAAAATCGCATAAAAGAAAGGGCACAGCAGTCCGTTCGTAAATACCAGCGATGTTTCTCTCGAAAGCTTGAACTGTTGGCTTGATTTTGCAAGAGGAATATTTCGTTTCAAGAACTGAATCGATATTTTTGAAGTCAACGATAAATCTCTCGCGATGGATCGCCGATCTATTTATATTCTAGAAAACAAACATCTCGAAATCTCGCCTGGAGTACGTCGGAAACGCACTAATCGACCATTCTCGGTGCCCGAACAATTTCAGCTTCGAAAGTTTCGAACCAGTGAAAAGTCTGGAAAAGCCTGGAATTCTCGAAACTCGAAACATTCTCGAAACGTTCTCGAGCATCCGAGGGGTTTCGAGGTTTCGTGAAAGCCATCCCTGGCAAATACAACGCTTAGCAAACCCGCCGCGCTGACTCGAGCGTTTACTCGCCGACATCTCCACCCACTTTGCCCTTGCTTACAGCTGCGGGCGTATCTGCTGGACTCCGCTTCGCCAAGCCTCCCTCTAGCCCCGTGCTCGATTTTTCCCAACCGGATTCCCATTTTCCGTTCTCCCGTTCCGCGTGTCCCCCGAAGAGAAGACAGAGAGCCGTCCTGCGGTCCTGGGTCGATCTTTCGGGCGCGGCGGCAATAAAAAACAGTCCAGTCAGCGGGGCGTGGATCGCCAACGGCACCGCCACCCTGGCACAGCTTTCCTCCGTTTCGCTGGCAATCACTTGACGCGCGTACTCGTCTGGGCGAATCGCGCGATAAAGCTCCGCGAACTTTAATTCGCCGTTTCTCCGCGATTTTTCTTCTGCGCGACTTTTGTTCTCCGCGACGGATACGGGAGGGAGGTGTTCGAAGTCGGCGTCGTGGACGAAGTGGAACAGGTGTGGAGTATTTAGTAAAGGGTGAAGAAATTTGTACTCTCAGGTAAGAAGCGAGCTTTTAATAGCACTGCGCTGGAAAGAAGATGGGAGGTCGAGGGGGTTGAATTTAGAATTTCTGCACTCCTGGCAGCTGTCCACGGGATATCAGAAAGAGGAGGTTCCCTGGCGAGCTTTGACTCGATTCCTCCGCGTTCGTCGATATCGTAAATTCGTAGCCAAAGCCGATGGAAGCGTTGGGCAACTATAAATGGTAGGAGGCCACGGGCAGGAGAATGAAAATGCTGGGAAACCAAAGGGGACGTTCGAAAGGCTGTAAAAACGGGGACGGATCGTTCGGAGAAATTAACGCGGTTGAAATGGAACAAACGTGTCCGTTAAATCTATCAATGAAATCTATCAATGAAATAATCGTCATATATAAACTTGTGACGAACTGTCTTACATATTTCGCGGACGTGAACCTGGATCCTGTATCAGGCGAAACTGGAGGGCCAGAATTCTCCTCGCAACAAAATCATAGCAATAATAACGTCATAGCAACAGCGTCCACGTATCAAACTGCCCCCAACAATTTCCACCCCCGAATCACTGTCAATCGAACTCCCCACGGTGCCGTTCATCCCTTCATCCTCTTATTCACCTTTAACACTATAACTACCCATAGGTTTTGGTACTATTTAGACAGTATACGTTCGACAGATTATGAACACGAAAGTGGTTGAGTGGACATTAAATAAAAATATATAATTGTCAATTTGCCTTATTGAAAGTCATCACGAATAGCTGCAATAATACTTATATGTTAATTACTTTAAAGCAAGAAATCTAAAGCCAGTCATTTTGACTGGCTTGGTAGTTCTAGTGTTAAACCCACCTTCGTTCCTCTCACACCTGACACAGCAGCCCGATCAAACCAGCCCAATCAAGCCGGCGGCGTTTCCAAGGTACCTACCTATGACTTCCGCTCGTAAGGCCGGATTGCCCCGACCGGAAACGAATGAAGAGAAGCCCCTTCGTTAAGTTCGGTTAAGGCTGACTTTCAAATGTACCAACCAAGTGTCCAACTCTTCTCGATGTCACGGTTGCGAGTCGAAATGGTATTGCAAAGCGAGACTTACAAAGAAAGTTAGGCAACCCGAAGATTCAGAGACGTATGAAACTTTGCATGCAAGTACAGTATTTCATCCGTAATGCAACCCTGTTTTCCGTTCGTGCCATAATTCGGTTTTAAGGGGTGAAATCAGTCCTTGAAAAAAGTACAGAAAGTTCTTTTCCGTGAAATATCTGAAAAACGCTGGGAGATGTTTGAAAGAAGTGTGAACAAAACTTGCATCGCCTTGTCGCGTCCACAGAACTGCGTAAAAATTTCTTTCGCAAAATCCACGGAAGAAAACAGATGAAGAAAACCATGGACTTTTCGAAGAACTAGTTTACGCTGTTTTGCAACCACAATAAAGAGACGCAAGTTTAGTTCATACTTTCTTGAATTACCTCTCATCGTTCTTGAAATATTTCACGAGAAAGTTAATTCTGAGTTTCCTTCAAGGGCTGATTTCACCCCTCAGAACCGAATTATGGCACGAACGGAAAACAGGGTTGCGTCCCGGATGACATATTCTACTTGCACGCAAAGTTTCACCCATTTCTGGATCCTCGACTCGCCTAACCTTCCTTGCCAGAGATACAGCTCCATGACCGGCACGGTCCGAAATCGGAAGCAAACGTCTATGCCACTCGATCGCGGGGTCGATCGGGTAGCTCGGTGGATTCCCGGGCGACCGTCGCGGCGGGAAAAGCCAGGGGTCGTGGAGGGGTCGCGGGAGGGGTGCGGCCACGTCGCTGGTAGCCGAGATATCAGTATCAACGCGGTGTAATCAGCGAACCACGCCCATCGTCGCTGTACCCGCACCGTCCCGCCCACTACGGCAATTACACCCTCGAGTCACCCACTGGAGGGGAACATTAAACTCCGTTTCCCCTCCCCGCCCCACGCCGACCCTGCTACGACGTCTCTTCGGGTTTCATTCGCTCTCTGCGCGACCGAGCCTCTCCTCCTCTCTTCCACGGTGGCAGACGGTGTGCACGAGGCTGCCCCGAACCGATTCCGTCGTGGAACGATCCGAAAGCTGTGCTTTTTCACCCTCTTTTCGACCGACGTCCCTCCGTCGACGTCCCTCCACCGACGTCCCTCCATGGCTGGCGGCGATTCGACCGTGGTGGCTCGTTTTACGAGTAGGCGCGGTAATGAGTGCGATTAACGGGAAAGGAGCTGGGTTTTCGGGTTTTACTCTGGACCGCGTGTGTCGGGTGTGTCGCGCTTTGAGAACGCGCCCTGCTCGACTCGGTTTCGTGGTTCGTGGAGGAGCGCACTGATTCGCATGAAGCGGTTGGGTTTTCTTTCGATTGGGCGTAGATAATTAGCGGGGCTGCGGGGTGTTCGGGGAGTTTTTTGCTGGAACCTTCGGGGGGTTGTAGGCTCGTTCAGGTGGAGGGGAAGGTGTATCGGCGTTGCGATGGTAGTTGGGTAATCGCAAATGTAGCAATCATTGCAACCCTTACGTAGGCAGCGAACATGGTCAGGACATTCGAGGCTCGGTTATTGAAAATATCTTGCGTAGATTGTTTTCGCGAAACGTGAATCGACGTAAAATTGTTCAGAGGGTCGAGATCTGGAGCGGTCCTGCTATATTTTATCAGGAACGTACGAAAATGATTAAGTGAAACATAGAAATGGTACCCGGTTGCTAACATAAGTTCTATTTAGACCCTCCCTACTAAAATACACCACAGCCGATCCTTTAAACAGACTGTATAAAACATCCAACCTCTATTTCCGAAAACTAAATCTTTTCGAGGTCAGTACCGCGCTTTTCAAAAGCGAATTGTACAAGCAATTAAGGGAAGATTCTCGACACCTTATGATCCAGATGAATAAGAACAGGAAATATCACAAATGTTAACTCTCTACAACACGTCTACCACTCGAATTTAGATTTAGAATTTAGATTATACACAAAGGGTTTCTACCCGTTAAACGAATAAATAAACAAATAGATAAATAAGTGCCGACGTGTTCAGAAATATAATCTTCAGAAAGCTCGTTGCAAAATGCACAAGCAGACGGCTTCTCCAGAATTCGTTTCGTATATACGCGTTTCGGTAACACATGTCGAAACAACTGAGAGCCTTCCTTGCAGCGGACAAGTAGAATGAATTAATACGTTCCACTAATAACGACGGGCAGGGAAGGGGGAGGGTCGCAAGTAGACGGTGACAGACGTTGTGTACTGCAGCAAAGGGGCACGGCCTGGTGAAATTCGTCGCGCTCTCTCGTGCTGCGATTTGTCTGCCCAATTTCACGGCCCTTTTGGGAAAAATGGGAAAATCGGCCGGCGCACTCGACTGCAGTGCCGAGTGTGGGAAACAGACCGCGTCGGTACGCCGTTTGTATTCGCCACTCTCGTTCCACACTGGTGTGAGAATTATTTCTGTCCCGCAGCATTGTACAACTTCTCCTACCAGCTACGCGACGAAGTTCGTACCGTCCAAACTGGCGACGAAATTGCACCACCGATGATCAACCGACAGATGAAACAATTGCACCGAGATTCTAGTCGTCGTGGCTTCGAGGTAAAATCGTTGTCCGGTGAAACGATAATCGCCTCGTGGTCGTTTCGAGACCGGATCGACCGCAGATAGGCCACAAGCATCCGCAGTCGGTCCATCGATATATATTCCGCCCTGTGGCAGTGACTGTTCCAGAACGGATATCCGCGGCGAGGGATTATTAGTTTTCCGCTCCCGGGGTCTGCGTTCTCATCGAGCGTACACGTTACGTACACACGGAGAGCTGTACGGCGAATGTCTAGGCAGAGTATTATACGTTACTCTCTGGGGGAGCCGCTTCTCTGTCGTGCGGTAGGCGTGGCTGGAATCACGAGATGATTTATCCTTTGCGAAGCGGTAACTGCCGAGATCCTCGGCTAAACGACCGCGGTCCTTCGTGTATTAACCGTAATGCACTCTGCCGTTGCCATTGTGCACACTGTGTATAACTATACCCACCCTGGCTGGAGTCTTGCGACCCCTCGACCGTCATGCTCTTTCTGCTTTCGCCACGAGACTCATCCTGGTTTGCTTTGCGGATCGTGCGTTGCTCGGCTCTCGCCACGCGTATTCTCGTCGTGCAAAGTGGTTCGGCGATAATTCTCCAGCGTTTCTCCGGCGTTTTCTTGGAAAATGCAAGGAAATATTTTAATGCTTCGCCCTTTGGTTCGGAGTTATCCTTGGTATCGGAACTGTTCATCTGCCTCGCTGATATCGAATTGGAATGATCGGCGTGCAAATATTGGAGCGGGGTAAGGAAATTACAGCGACGATACCTTTGATACGAGGCTCGGTGTTTCGTGCGCGACGAACCCCACTCTATTGTATCCCATAATTTCATCCCCCTTGTCGCAACGCCCTAAACCGAAGTCACTGCACAATTCTCACCGAACTTCCTACTTCAGAACGCGGGTGGCGCACGAGCGTATTGAGATCCGTGTAGGCGCGAGTTTTAATCGATCGGTCGTTTCTTTTCAGCAGAGAAATAACTACCGTTAAGTTATTATTTCGAATCGAACACATTGCGTGCCGCTGAATTGTTAAAAAATCGTCAGATCGAGTAACGTTCGAATACGTTTCGCAAGTATTGCAACAGAGAAGAAAGAAGACGGTTTTTTTTTCACGAACTATCGTTTCGACGCCAATATCCTCTTCGATAGATAAGCATCGCTCTTTACCTCGCGGTACCACTTTTTCCCTTCTCCAGATCGCCCTCCTAATCGATTCTCGAGTTGTTTTGACAATTACGTCGACTCAGATTAAGGGGTGGCGGTGGTGTCGCTATTGTCGGGTCCCGAACGAGATCAGTGCCTCCCGTGGGATCACCTTGACGTGGAAAATTGCAGGCTGCTCACCGCGGGCGGGGTCCGACGAGCGTATTTTCGCAGGCAGCGGCGCGTGCTGGTCTTTCAAGGGTACCATGGAAAAAGCCATGGGCCCGCGATCGCATCCCTTAAACGCCTCGGAGGCGTGACGCCATATGCCACTCTCGGCTATGCGACCTAACCGCTCGTCGATATGCATTGGCGCATCGGTGCAGCCAGCTAATTTGTCCAGATGATGGATGCAACGAAAAGGCACGCGCAAGATTCTATAGGCACCGTGGAAAGTATTTCTTGGACGGGCAAGCAGATGCGGCGTTAAACGGCGTGCGATCTTCGTGGACGAACGGGGGACGGGAGTTTCTTTATTCCCCGTGGTCTGTTGAAATTGGTCGATGTTGCCCCACGTTTAACTTGCCTCGATGCTTTTGATCGCTTCAGCTTTTGCAATTCCATTGGCGGTCGAAGACGAGGCGAGAGGCGGTGGAAAGATCCACGATGGTTCTAGTCGAACGTCAGTGCTCTTAATATTCACCAAGCTATTCCACGTAGAAGAAATTTGTCCCAAAAGTTTCTTCCGTTGTTCGACTGCTCGGTTTCAATGGGCAACGTTTAGACGAACGCACTGACCGATCCATTTTTCGTTGCTGTTAGGGTAGTCAGTTGTTCTCTGGCTTTCCAGCAGTGTAATGTCGTTTGAATTGATAGCTGAGTGATGTTCTGCGTGTATTGAAAGATGGGAAAGCAGGAAAGGCGTTTGGATCTGATTTGGAATATTCTAGCCTCCGCCCCTTGCTCTTCAAATCTTGCCTTTCTGATTATTACTCGTTTATTTCTTTAAAAAGTTCTATTCGTTGTAAAAAATTGAACTCTGTAAATGAGATAAATATCGTCCTGATCAATATACTGCAGCAACGTAAGAAAAATGTTGAAACATGATATCATGAGGCATCCGGACGGATCGAGGAGAATGATGAAAAGAAACGTACCGTGCGTCATTTAAAACTATCGCAATCTTCATGAAACTGTTTGCAGCTAATATCTAGTAAGAAGGCGGAAGAAATTTTTGGGACAACCCAATATTTCTATTCGACCTGTGTTTAACTAAGGCATGCCTGAAGATGAATTTGAACGGATACTTGATGATCGAAGCGCGATTGTCCAAGCTGTTCAGACATTCATTCCTCAACTTCATTTCGCCAACCATTTATCAACTTCCGTGGAACGAATTGCCCTGTTCAACGGTGCGAACGAAAGTTGTATCACTTACCTTCGTTCCGATGGGAATGAAACAATTCGTGCCCCGTGTAGAGGGTGCTCGAAATAGCCTGTCGATATGCAAAGAGCCTGCTCAATTCGCCTTAACTCGCGAATGAATAATTAAGGCGATCGCCCCGACACGATTGTTTGATCTATAACTCTCGAGGAGCAGCGTAATTGCGAGCGCCCGGTAAGTGCTCTGCGACGTCGAGGTTGGCATAAAATAAGGCTGGGAACTGGTGGCGTGGTATGCAATTTATATGTATAGATATATTTTACACGCGGCAATATCTATTCCACATGATACTCGCACGTTTTATTGCCTCCTTGATATACACTTTCTCAATGTTCTTCCACTCCGCGGTTCTGTTGCAGCTGCGAGTAATCGCACGCCCGATCGATAGGCCAACGGAGCGGAGACTCGCTTAAAACCTAAAGAAATTATCTACAAGTACGACCTATGGCTCGTACACGGAGAATACAGTCTAGGCGGTACGCCGTTGCCAAAGCTATTTACAGAGTTCCTTGCTACTAGGATTGATACTCCTATGTACAGATCGGTCGACTAATCCTGGGTAACAATCGGTGGAACCGACTCGCGCATCTTTTCCAGGTCGCAATTGTTCAAACGAACTTCGCTATTTGCGTAACGGGGGAAAAATATGAATGAAACGTTCCCTCAACGACGAAACCCCTTCACACAATCACCGTACAATTCCAATGTTCCTAACCGCGTTCCGCGGCTAGTCTCAACGAACCCGACAATTCCATCGACCCAGAATTCACTTCGCAGTGTTCACTACCTGCCAGAGGAGCTGAGCCCGCCACGATGGGACGGCACGGTGAACGCTCTCAGCCCGACACCGACACCAATTCCGACTCCGCTGCTCAGAGGACTCTGCACCTGTCCGCTCAAGTTCAGGGAGGAATTCACCAATCCCAGCGCATCGCCTAGGACGGCAGGCGAACCACCAGACGCTGGACCTTCGTTGGCTGGCCTAACCCTCGGCGGTCTGGCGCACTTTTCCAAATGATGATGATGAGATCTCACCGCCAATCTGCTGACGTGCACCGGAATCGGCACGACGATCCTCGTCCCGCTTCCGGCGTGCGGTCCAGCCTGTCCGTTGTGTCTGCTGGAAACACCAGCGGTCGCCATGCTGCTCGTCCCAGAACCGACGCCCCCGCTGCTCAGCCCTGCCTTCACCCTTTTCCACTTGGCCCGTCGATTTTGAAACCAAATCTTCACCTGGACCTCGGACAACTTCAGGGCGTGAGCGATGTGCGATCTCTCCGTGAGGCTGAGGTACTTCTTCGCGTGGAATTCTCGCTCCAGTTCCAGCAATTGTTCCGACGTGAACGCCGTCCGCCTGCGTCTCGCCTTGTTGCTGCTGGACCCGCTGCTCGTCGCACCTTGCCCGTTCTCCACGGATCCTCCCGGGCTTATGTTGCTGGACGCGTTGCTGGACACTGCGTCCGCGACGTCGTGGACGTCGCCAGCGACGCTCAATCCTCCACCTTCGTCCTCGCTGTCGGCAGAGGCGCGACCATTCTCGGAACCTGAAAAAGAACGGGGTTGCTTGGTCAGTAAAGTTCGCGTGCTTCTTTCGCGAGGGTAGTTTGTAGAAAGAATGTGGAAAATTCGAAGAGGTTATAACTCTCTTCTTATTTATACCCTTTCGGTATAAATTCGGTTTTAGGCTGTGAGAAATTACGGCTTGGTGATATCTCGATGCATGTATATTTGAAAGGAGGGAAAATGAAAGGCCCTCGACTTTCCATTGCCATCGGAACACGAATAATTAATATCTGCTCCGTGTAATTGCATGGCTGCGCCGAGTTCCAGTGCATATAAGCTTTTAAATGCACTGAATACATTGCAGGTAATTGAGACCATGTCCAAGTATGTGGTCTTCTTTTAGAGAGCATATTTTAGGGTAGACCTTACTCGCGAGTTCTCTGAGTGCCTTGTCATTAATTCATCGAACAATTGCACTGCACGTAAAGGAAGATAATTAACGTCGATGTAGTTTAAGTGGAGGATGCAATATACGGGACATGTAATTCACTGGACTGTAAGGCATATGTGCCGTTCGATCGAAGTTTCCCTCGCTACCTGTTATTTTCCGCGTGTTCCATTTCTTTTTTCCTTTTCTTCGGTTTCTTACGGACCAGCTGGTCACTGTACCTACCTACCCCCGACCGATGTTCGACAAAGTAGAGTATATTACAGCTTTACTGCATTTTGTACACTTCGGTTGACACATTGCTAAAATATTGAGGGGCCTCGGATAAAAAGTTTCCCCTCCAAATGGTAATCGAGAAGTAAGAAGCAAGTTTCCGTAAGAAACATTGCAGTTTGCGCAACTTCAAGCCCGATGTTACATATTATTCAGAAGCGTTCGCTCAAATGCACAACAACGAAACTAGCAAATAAAAAGCTTGACAACGCAATATAAAAAATGAACGACAACTAGCACGAAATGTTTCTTTCCCTTTCAAAAAATATAAATCTTCCATATCTCTGAAAGGTGCTGTCCAAAAGATTCGCATTTCCACTAAAACCACGGCAACCAAATATCTTTCCAATTCCCACTTTCCCCCCGACCAAATTAACAGCGCCAACGAGAACTCGTCTACCTCTCGATAGCCGACGTCTCTGAGCCGTCTAGTTTATAGTTATACCTTCCGTCTTTTATTCAGTTTCGTGTTCGCGGCTGTTCCTCGCGTCGGACAATGCACGGAGTTCCACGGCGACGTTACCGAGTTTGATGCACCCGTCTCTTTATTAATTCAACGAGTTTCGATTGAATGGGCCATACACTTCCGCGGCTAGAAACGCTCTCCGGCAAGTCCCATGGACAAACGTTCGGGCGTTGTCCCCTGATAGTCTTTACACTTTGTGCATGCGACGGAAGAAGCGGTTCGATCGATCCGCTGAAACGATACTGTGACATCTTTATTTCGCGCTACTTCCTCGCTATTAAAGCCACGCGGAAAAACTGTTCGACTCCATGGAAGAGGGACATTTCTGTTCCGCGACTTAGGAATTGGAGAATTGATGATGTTATTTAAATGATCGCGTTCGGTTATGGACGTGGAAGAAACTTTAATGAAACTGGGGAGGGTACGGCTGGTTGAATTCGATACGTTTTCAACTGTTAATTGGGAAAGAGTTGTTTGAAGTGGTTGCGAGGTGAGTGTTTTTTGTTGGAGAAACGCCAAGTTGAACTTGTTTAAAGACGATTGCCGATATCCATGCGAAAATTGGGAATTGTGCAGCTGGTTATTAGAAGACACTTTGCTTCTTAGTTTGAGGCTGCTACGATATTACAGTACGAACTTGTTTTTTGCTTTTGAAGATTCTTGGGAAGTAGTTGGTGAACGGTGTCGTCTGAAAATCAATTTCCCAACTAGGCTGCAATTCCCTGACGAGTGAGTTGAACGCGAGCTAGGCAACAGCTACAAGAAAAACTGGGAGGCAGCGGGAGCAGCGCAAAATCGCTGGAAACTTGTTGGAGGTGTTAATTATTTTCCGAATGTTTCTAAAACAAAACTCGTTCCATAATTTTGAAGTTTAGAAACACGCGTCGTTGGTTCCTTGAAATGCATGGATTGATGAATCTCTGCGCAGCTTAGAATCTTCTGGGTTTTAGAATTTGTCGAATTTTCCCGATCTTCTCTGATTAGCAGAGGAATATGTCGTGCGGTGTTTATGGCCTTCTGACAGCGCCGTTCACCGAGAAACTGGCGATTCGCCAAATCGGAGGTCGATTCGGTTTCTGCACCCGACGGAATGGCGCTGAACACTCAAAACGATGTGTCTTCATATATTCCCGTTATTGTTCCTGATTTCTCGATATCTCTCGTTTCTCGAGAATTGAGGAATCACATTGTATTTCCCAGGAATACCCGAGAATTCTCGAGAAATTAAGAACAATGTTGCGACATTTATAATTTTGGAATAACGCGGAGCTAGACTGAACGTCGGTCAGAAGTTGTAAAAGTCCACTAGGCATGACCCCAGAAGTTCAGCAGGCATGACCCCAGTAGTTCAGCTGAACCTCGTAACGGGATTAAATGAGATTTATTATAATTCTCTTAAACCTATGTTTCTCGACACGTATTGTCGTTTCTCGAGAAATGAGACTCGAGCAATTATAAAATTTCACGCGAAATTCTCTCCAAGGGACACTAATTCGCGTCTAGTGAAATGCCTCGAGGAACAGACAGGAATGCATTTACCTGGCGAATTCATCTTTTCATGACCGTTCGCCGAAACACTCTAAATGATATATTTTTGCCAGACGTGACAGTCGAAACCCATAATAATTTCAAGATAATAATACCTGAATAATGCAGCGCATATGACGGTCCTAGAATTTACATTTCCAAACTAAATCGAGATGGAACTGGCGAGATGGCTTAAACATTCACTCCATTCATTTATTAATTAATCGGCAGATTAAAAATATTTTTTCTTCAACACAGAACTTTTCCATTTTATCTCAATCGTCCCGGGCTAAAAAATATGCCTCGCTTGTTAGACTGTCTCGAAAGGGCGCTCCCTCTCGCGCTTCCCAATATGAGAAAACGTGTAATTAATTCAACGACAGGAAATTTCATGTCACGTTCTGTCGATGACGATATCGTCGGGTTATAAATGCGCGAATAATTCACGCGCAAAGACAAATCTGGGTTACAGCGACGAAGTTGAATTTTAATAGAGACCACTCGCGAGATCCTCCACACATTAGCCAATTTGCTGCCCACTTGTACGTGTCAAATTTTTGCTTGGTCAGCTACACAAATTGCACGAATTTTCGAATTTTGGAGGCGTATTATTGTATTATTCGTCTATTGCTCGATTGAAAAATGATCGATGTCTGCTCTTTATTATTTTACTTCAATTACCATCACAGACGCGGGACCTGGGCTATTCTTTATTCGCGAATCTTTTGAAAAAAATGGGATTCTTTACTTTGTAAGATCATTATCTGCGTTGACTAATCGAAGGGTCCAATTCCGGTCGTGTTGTCGCGAGGGGACAAGACTTTTTTCGCCAGAATTTCGGTTCTCCGTTCGAATAGCAATGCGACGCGATCCTCCCTTGCCATGTCGGTCGCCACGGGGTTCACGATGGGTAATGAATAAGAAAAAATCGTGAACCCCGAGATTCTGCTGGTAATGCGAAACACTCTATTTTTCTGTGGCCCGTTGATAAGAGAACGGCAGAATTTCAATGGTACGAAATGTAATCGCCTCCGCGCAATTAAATAATTATCTATTAAAACATATTTGAAGCCTACGTATTTTAATCGAACGACAATTTGACTGAGGAGAGACGAACGTGATTTATGCTCGTGCTTTAAACTGGAAATTGCGATTCTGCTGTAAGTTCAATTAAGGGGGCAATTACTGAAACAGCGGAGAACAACGTTCAGTCATTTTTAATACGTTTGTCCCGCGTATTTTTGGCTGTGCCATATAAAGTTTGCATTGCTGTTATTACTTGTCTCTAAGCTGATCCCCTGTCTGACGTCACTTCCAGCTTCGATCGATGCGACTAGCTGCTCTTTAACCGCGTCGATGGTAAATGAATGATGCGGCTTAACGAACAGACGACATCGTTTACCAAAATCACGAATTAACATAATAGTTTGTTAATCGCGGCGGACAGCCGTTGGAGCAACTATTTCCGTTGCACCTTTCGTTCTATTTACTTGCGTTGCAAATGTCTATATTTATTCCAAATCGCTCAGCATTCGTGCTGATCGGTCCTGATCGACAATTGCATCGTGCTTCGCGATAATTCGAATCGAGGATAAAATAAATCGCGCATCCATTCCAATATTAAATCAATCCCGAAACGCGAAACCCTTGTGCTCGATTTAATTTAGAAGTCCGCCAAATACGATTCGGCAGCAGCGGGAAAAATCGCGGAATAGAAAGGTTGAATCAGATCCTCTGGGTGTTAATTGTGGACGAAAGCTATTTCCGATGCCCAACGAAAGAGCGCATTTCAGACCCGAATCTGTCGTTCGGATGATTGACAGCGGTGATACGAAAAACATTGATCTGCAGAAGTAATAAAAATACCTGAAGAAAGAGGCGATCGGCTAATGGAATCTTAATGTCTCGGATGTCGAGGAACGAGGTTGGGCACGTGCCGGACGAGATTATGAAATGAAACTCGGGGATTCTAAGTCGACTGTTCGACTTCGGTTCGCGTCGCGATAATTGATTCATACGCCAATCTTATCGAGCTCCATTCTCACGTGTCGATGTATCAATCAGCCCTTCGAGGTGCTATACATTTTTCAGCGACCAGAACATTCCATTCAATTCATCGGCGGCCCACCGTTCATTTTTCATTTAACTCGCGATCGATTCGCTTTCTGCGGGCAGAACTTCGCCCCGCTGCCGATCGATTAACCGGCCATCGTCAAATGCGAAACGAGCTGTATTTTTAAACAAAACTGCTCCCTTGCACGTCTCGCACGAGCAATGCGATCGAGAATTCACTCGAATTCGAGAGTGCTTGAACGAGAGTTCTAGCTCCGCGCGATTCATTCACACGTCGGCCACACTGCAAACTAATTATAAGTGACTCGATTTAAAGTTTCATCAGAGAAATCGCAGGTATTTCCAGACTCGTTGCGACCTGTTAATGCCAGCCAGACGGCAGGCGCGAATAGAACGGTATAAACGAGTCAGTCATCCCTTAAGTGAATTTCACGTTAATACCGGCGGAGGAACGTTGGTGAATGGAAGCCGCGAATTCCGGATTGCCACACGGAAAGCGTACGCACAGTTGCACCATGGAATTTCTGCTTCAAACGAGTCATGCAAGGAGTAATGATAGGAGTAACGATACAGTGCTCGTGGCGGCGTCGATCGATGGGCACGGAAGCGAAAGGCCGTTAAGGAAAAAGGGGGGAAGGATATGTAAAGAAACGACGAAAGATTGTTGAAGAAAATTCATAGCTGGACAACTCCGTTTCCCATCGACGAGGGCCAGAAATAGAGAGGGCATACGTCCCGATCGGCCTGTACGTTGTAACGATCGGCACACCGGTTCGGCACGGTGCGTCATAAATGACCGATGACAGATTCCTCGAAGCCATTTCGTTGCGCATACGAAATCGCCTCGGTCGGCGGTACATCAATAAAAAGTGATCGGCCACGAATAAATGCGCGCGACTTCGTCGATCGTCCGTTCGCCCCGCGCCGCCCTCGGCGATACGTGATCGGCGAGTTTCGACTTTCCATCGAACATCGACTGCCCCTCGTCCCTAACACCGTAGCCAAACTACCATCGTTGCCCATTACGGTTCTATTCGCGACCATTCAAAGCATAATTAAGCGCTGGCGTTCCTTCGCAATTATTACAGAAGGTTTACCTGGCTGTTCATTGTAATTGGTATGTATATGGATATATATTTTTTTGGGAGATGCGGAGATAAAGGGTGTATTCAGTTTTTGGAGCGGAATTGCTGTCTACGAGGAAATTGCGATTGAATTATAAGAACTCGGATTAGACGACACTTGTTTTTTGTCTGACAAGGAAACGTCCCGAACTGTCCGTCTCCCATTTTGATGAAACTCTGTGAATGTATTAAGCAGGTGAAAATAAGGGACACGTATTTTTGTATAGCTCCCCAATCGCAAGATTTGGGGGCGAAGCTACCCCTCGAAATAAATTAAGAATGTTCCTATTCGCGGAGTATCTGAAGAACGCCGGGAGATATTTGGAAAAGGTACAGAAAACACCTGCATCGCTTCATTGCGTTTACAAAACCGCGTAAAAGTTTTTGATGAAAAATCCATGATTTGTTCCATTTTTGTTTCCCATGGATTGTTGAAAAAAAATTTCGCCATGTTCCCGATGTTCCCTTGTGAGTGCAGCAAATATTTTGAACATTTAATGGCAGGTAATGGATTGTTTTAGCGTGCAACCAGGATACGAATTTCAATTTTCGCGGCAGCAGTTGGCGAACCTAGGTTCCGTGATAATAATTCTTCGATTGTTCCGCGCGGCGTATTCTAGCGAATGAACGGGTCGATAAATTAAATGAAATGGGAACGAAAATTGATTAGTAATCGAGCGGCGTGTTACGTGACTTGGTTGTTTCGTGATCGGGGTTCGTTAATTCGGTGAACGCTGTTCGGAGCAATTATAATTCGCATTGTCATTAACAAATATTTATTCCTCGCTGTTCAAAAGAATTGAAAATTTCTTTCGCAGTAGAAGTGAAGATGTAGTGCGAACCGGGTGGCTGGGGAAACTTGCAACAATGAAAATGGAGGGGAAGTTCAATTTTTGTTGGCATTTTTGTAAATAACGAAGATCGTTTGTATTTGTTTGTAAACTCACGCATGTCTCATGATGCTCGATAGATTCAGGTTTGCGAAACTTAATTATTTCCATCTGTCCGCATCCGTCCCTCTGAGAAAATGATGTTTTTCTTTCAAGATTCGGAAGGTATGTAAACTGACGGAGAGGCATATTAAAGCCTTGCATATTTCTTGTTTGTTTATTCATTTATTTACTCTTTTTTTAATCAATTTTTTCATTCCAACTTTAGATGAGCATCGTGTAGCAATTTACCCGTAACCTTGAATTAGTACCAATAAATAATGAAGTACGTGAAATTCGAAGGTGTGCCTAGTATATTTCAGTTTCGAACCACTGTGCGACACCTGTATCATCCGAGAAATGCAAGTCGAAAAAGAATCGCGGTGAACGTTTACGCATTCCAGGAGCGTATCATCGGCTACGATCGCAGTCGCCACGATCGGAGCCGGCAAAGGGCCCCGAGGTCCACAGTAGCGTGCATAAATAATAGTCGTCCGAAAGTTGAGTCCTGTGCAGCTCGCGCGCACCTGTAAAATTCTGCGCGCACACGCGTTTACGTACGCGATACGGTGCCCGGTAAATCCTGGCCGAATTTCAAACGCTCGACGATCCTTCGGGGAAGAACCCTTGTTCCCCGAACACCGGGGGGACATTTGGAAATCTCCTCGATGCGAACGATAATTTGTCGATTATATTTTCCGTCGAGGATGCGTCGCGGAATGTAACGACGCGATAAGGAATCGCTGCGGCGTTTCTCTTCTCCTTTCTTTGCGTGTCATTTCGTTTCTGTGCACATTTCGGACGGATAAGAATATTTTGCAAAATGAAACTAGTTGCAAATGAAACTATGCAGAGTATGAATAGTTTTTTGACCCGCTGTCGATATAGTATAATAATATCCTTGTTAATCAAAGGTGTTTGCAGGCACACCGTGTTCAGAATGTACCGCGAGCAACGAAAGGAAAGTAACAGACCAATTGATTGCAGGGCGGGATTCATGAATGAAGCGTGTACGTAATTATTTTTCTCGGCGTATCAATCACAGTTTTCATTGAGAAACGTTCATTGATGAAGCAGCCTCGAAAACGGACCGCTGCTGCCCCGATAAAGCTCTTATCGATCGGCGTTTATTTTAATTACTAATTACTGTCGCATTTCGTCGGCCCGTAAAATAATTGAAACGATCACTCCCGCATCCTGTTAACGCTAACAACCGTCAGACGACGAACTATGCTATAGAGCCTGGCCGTGCCTCGAATATAGAATTACCGGTGGCTGTAAGTTAATAGCTGAATATAAATAAATAGGTATTCCATGATCCCGTTCGCATGGAAGTGCACTGTCGTTAATAAACCATTCGAATCGAAGATGGTGTTCAATCTTCAGTTGCATAGTACGTGCAGCGAATAGTACAATTTGCCAGCGGATAGACACACGTTTATATCGAGTATCACCAGCCGCAACTATGTACTTGCACGTATGCACGTCGGGGAAATTTCATACAATTACCGTGGCTAGCCGAGCAGGCTGGGCCATGTTTTAAAATGAAAAGAAAATTCTACCTCGTAAGAAGAGAATGGAATTCTGTTTAAGCTAAACGGAGTTGAGGCACACGAGAGTTCCTCGTAGGTCCTAGACAATCGAAAATGTTTTAAACGTGGCGGAATTTGGTCATCCGCAGTACCATCGAATCGACGAATACCTGCAATTCGCTTGGGAACAAATCTATAGCAACGCCGGTCATGGAATTACAAAGTATAGGGCAAAGTAGCCTAATAAAAGACCTCTCCCAATATGAGACCCCTGCTTATTTCCGATACATAACGTTCTCAATCTTCTCAATCTAGAGTTATGATATTTTAAGAAAATGGGTCTCGTATTAGGCTACTTTACCCTATACAATGCGGACGAATTATTCTGAGATAAACGGCGGGGAATATAAGAATTCGAGTATCCTATTCATGAACTTACCGTGTCTCGATTTAGAGAGATCGTGAGCAGGTGACGCCGGGGAATCGATACTATCGTCCTCGCTGTCTGTGAAGCTGGTCGAACCGCGATGAGTCGAACCGCGTTGAAAAATAGCTGGATAAGGCGCTCCTTGAAGATGATTCGTCCCTGGGCCCAGATGCTGCGACAGTCGACTTTGATAAAGATCCTGGTGAGACGGATAGGTGGCTGAGGTGTGCGGTGGTAACATTGGGACACCGGAAGTGCCGCCGCTACCGTACATCCGCATTGGTAACCATGCACCGTACAAACCGAGTGGCACTCCAAAACCTGAAGCATTCGAGGATTAATGAAGTTTTGTAATTGCTAAATGCTAAAGCATTGTCGCTTTCGCTATTTATATAATTGTGCAACATTGCCACGGGAATTTGAATAATTAAATATCGCGTTTTTTGCAATTATCCTTTAAACTATTGGCTTAGTTTGATTCGCGATCTACGAATTATCGAAGAAGGGATATGTACTGGCTGAGAAGTCTTGGCTGGGTTTCTCTTTTGCATTTACCGAGCACAATTATTAAGCGTATGTAAACTGTCGGTGTTATGATAAGTGTTTCATTGAATAATTTAGGTAGGCAACGCTTGCTATGAATAATGCAGAAGGGACATGCTGGTGGAAAGTAATATTTCGTCGAGAGATTATTTTACATCTTGAGCTGAATTGCTCGTTTTCGTGTCGATTGAATGGAGAAGGTATCGACTCGTCGAGCGCGATTACTGTGAATTTGGAATTTATCTGGGTCTCTAAACGACGGACCTGATATTCGAGAAGAAGTTCAGTGGAACTTATTTTCAGAAGCAAGTGGGGCATGCAGGAATTCAATTATTCATCCAACATCCGGTAATTGCACGATCTCAAATGAAACGAACGGTGGAAAATGTATAACGGCAATTAATTATTATCGAAGCCCGGTTAGTCATTTCTTGACAGTGACGAGATCAATGCTTCATTCTAGAATCGCGAAGCCGGAATAAATTCGAAGATGGGTGAGAATTGAAATCATCGTTTCCCTTCGCTGTTAGGGGGCAGCATAATTTAATGCTTGCAATCCGATGATGAAATTAATAGGTGGAATTTATAGATGCAGCGACGTACGAACATTTCTACGTGGAACAATTTTTGAACATCGAGGTCGAACGACTAACATCTGGAAGGGATTTAAATATTAACGCGCGAATAAGTAGTCGCGGTATTCAGTAAGCAAATGTCGATATCAAGGTAATTCATTTCGTTGCATGACAATTGTTCAAGATGAAGGTATAATCTATTATCAATCACGATCACCGGCAAGTGATTAATAAATGATTAGGCCATTTACACTTTCCAGAAACTTCCACGCTTTTATCACATAAATATTCAATTTTGCAATATATATCAACTAAATCGAATGCATCTTTCAAGAATTAACTCTTAGATAAGTCAACAAATACAAATATATATGGAGGGCTCAGGAACCACTTAATTTCCCCGAATTCCCAATACTTTATTCTTAAAACTTTCGATTGATAAATCAATTAAGTCGTACTTTTCATACGCAGGCAATAAATGACGGTACTAGCATTGTAATTTATCCCCAACTAATTTGCAACAGCCTTATTCATCTAGAACTTCCACCGATTGGCTTCTGAGCCCTCCATACATACAGAAACGTATCTAGTTATTGAATGCGCTGTACATTGAAAAATGTTAAAGAATACTTTGCATGCTGTTCAAAACACAAACCAACCAGGAGGTAGCGCGTTGGCAGCAGCTGTCGCCAAATAGTGTCTCTGATAAAGATACTCCCTATCTCGGTCCGTATCTTCTTCATTCTCGTTCGCCCTATCTCCCTGGGTCCCCGCCTCGAAATTTCTTTTCTGCCCGCCACAATTGCCGATCAGACTCTCGATCGTGAACGGTTTCGGCGTTGGTCGTCGCGTCAATTTCGACTCGGCGATCGAGGATTCGAGCTCGTCGCTCGCCGATCCGACGTCGAGCTCCGTTTCCTCCACGTTCGGGTCCATTCTCGTTTCCCGATTAAAATTCCGCCGGAACACTTAACGATGTTTTATCATTTCTGGAACTTTGTGTCTGCACACACTCTGTCTGTTTCTTCGTAGATTTCCTTCGCACCGCGCGACGTTGGGCGTAAGATAATTACTATCTTCAGATATCCTGAGATTCGATCGGAACTTATTGTACACTTGCTCCTCGTATGTCCATTTCTGTTTCGATGAATGAAACGCGAGTACTTCGTTTAGGGAAACTTTTAACTCGTTTAAGTTGCCCAATTTTTATAACACACCGTGCTGTTGTTTTAGAAGATACACAGTAGGTACTTCTGACAGTGGATTCGTGTCGAATGAGTCCATCAAAGTGCATTCATAACTCCTCTGCGGTACTATAAACACGATAAACTTGCCGCTGCGAGGATCTTCGTATCTATGAAAATTGCATCAACTTGGAGTGATCTTCCACACTTTTCACCGAAACAAAGTGACGGCAGTTCTGTTCCTCAATGCCGGTCCGTCTCATCAAACTCCATCCGCACAACTCGCGAAACCTCGGAGAACCACAAGAGGGCCACCCTCAAACTTCAAACCTCTCGGCCTCTAAAATCCACTCTTTAACTCCAAGGTACCTCTCCGTGAAAATCAGATCCTCTCGTCGAAGCTCGGCCAACCCCATCGAAACCACTGCCGCGAGCTCGGCGTCCACTAAGTCCTCGACAATTAAACCGCGACACCCTCGATCTGCATTAGATAAATCTTCTCGCCTCTCGTTGCCGTGGCGGTGGTTCGCGTACGTTTTCGAGACCCGATCAATGGAGTCAACGGAGCCGCGCGGGAGAGACAGAGAGGGGCAGCGAGTTGCAGCGAGAAAGAGGGAGAGAAGGGAGAGCACGTGGTACGAACCGCGTCGTGCACGGGTCGTCGGGCAACTGGCGGCTGGCGGCGGGTCGCAATTTCAATTCCCCAGTCGTCGCCGTCGCCGTGACGCGCCGCGCCGACTCGCGACGGTGTTGCAGCTGGCGTGGTCGCGTAATCGCCGGGTCGCCGTTACGTCGCCACGCCGATTGGTCGCCGCTCGGGCCAACTGCGTGCGCGGACGCGCCTACCGATCCCACGGACCGCCATCTTGCATCCGTGGACGCTTTTGTCCGTCGATGCCCGCGATCCGCTGGCGCGATCGAACTTGGGCCAGGGGTGAAATTCGCCCCGCGTGTACGCGGCTCCGGGTTAATTGCCGGCGGCGTCCGACTCCAACGGGACAGGTTTCGGGGTGCGATGTATCCGGTGGTTGCGAATGGTTTTGTTTGGGTCCTTTTTCCCTCGATTTCTCGCGGCTGGTTCGAGTTTCGAGTTTCCATTGCGGGATTTCGGTCGACGTGAGCTTTGAACCGAGTTGGTGCACGGACGACAGAAGAGTCTAGGGAAAACCTATTGGGTATAGTAACTAAAAAGGCCACAGACTATTCCTCCTCATTGTCCGTCTTTGGGCATTCCCGTCGACTCGTTCGCAATTCCAGTATCGCAACGCCGAAATAAAGCAATTGGCCCGCAGTCGTCGATCGATTCCCGCGAACGGAAACCGTGGAAAGGGTTCGGGATTATAAGAGAGGATCGTTTCGCGTGTCGATGACGTTGATCCGATTGTCACCAAGAAGAGGCTACATCATTATCCAGCGAGTGGATTGGCTCGAGCCAAGATCGACCGGATAAACCCGCTCGTTAAGGTGGCAGGACGCGGGGGTGGCACGGCGAACAGCCTAATGGGAAACACGTTCATCGGGCACGCTCGCTTGCGAGCGATAAAAATACAAGGGACGCGGTTGGTGGGCTTATGGTAAGGCGTACCGTGCTGAAAGCGAGCTGGCTCGTTAACGCTGATCGCTTTGCATACTCGTTATGACGTAAATACACCCACCTGACCGGCCGTGTCTAATAACGCGTCGATTATGCACGGGGGAGGGGGCACCCGAAATAGCTGGAGCGTTGCACCGTGTTACGTTGGCGAAAGGTGATTCGACGAGGAGGAGCAGCGGGCTGGTAATTGCGTTCAAACGAACGGGACCAGGACAGCGTAGAGGTTCGAGGAAGTTTGTATTTTAGTGGGTAAAAATGTTGTCTTTTGAATGGCAAAAGATGCGATGCTTTGATGAAATTTTAGTGCATACCTGTTTGGGATAAGTTCGAATATTTATTCGCGTTTCACGATGTCGCGTTTGGAATCAACCCTTTGACTGTGAAAGACGTGAAGGTACGCCAACTACATTTTCAAGATAGAATATCCAGAGGTAATTGAATTAACTCTTAGATAGGTCAACAAATTTTACAAATATATATGGAGGGCTTAGGAACCACTTAATTACCATGAATTCCCAATTCTTTATTCTTAAAACTTTCGGTTGATAAATCAATTAAGTTACTATTTTCATACGGAAGCAATAGATGACGGTACTAGCATTGTAATTTCTTTCCAAATAATTTGCAACAGCCTTATTTATCTGGAACTTACACTGATTGGCTTCTGAGCCCTTGGGAAGAACTAGAATTTCCCAATAAAACATTTGCCTCCACAGAAGAAGCGAATCTCATTGCACAAAAAACAAAAGGCAAACGTTTCACGATCGCAAACACTTTACCAAGAATATTCACAATTTTCTTTGAAAATACACAATTTTAATACCAAAGATTCTGGATGCAAAGCAGCCCTGCATAACTATTTTCAATCACTTTCTCCAGAATTTTTGGCGAATTTCATTCTCCCAGAGGCAAATAAATATCACAATTGTCTTCCTATTCTTTTTTAGGTACCGTCTTGTTATGATTACGCGTAAAAAAGTTTGTCCAGTGAACGACCAGTCGCAGTCTGCATCGATGGTTCTCTATAAGAGCGCGCCGCAGTGAAAGGGTTAAGGAGCAGAAGGATTGAATTACGTATAATTTCACGTTCGTCATAAACAATCTTGTGGCAGGTTCACACCCACGCGTCGCTTCTTCTGTTTTGTAGGCGTTTGAAAGGCTGGCTAATCGGTACCATCGCGCTAATAGTGACGCTATTTCGGCACTCGTTAACCCGACACGACTCTAATTGAGCCTCGCAGGATCTAAAGTTAAACGGCTGGTCGTTACGCGAAGCGCGAGGCAATGTATCTTCGTGCTTGTTGCGACGACAACGTCCTTTATGGAGCTGGCAAATTATTTCATTAATTATTACGGTTGAAAGGAAGTGGCCGATTGGAGCGTAATTGAATTTACGTGTTTCATTGTTGCTAGGATGAATTACAAATAGAACTGCACACGAGTTACGCGATATTTTATGATATATTTGAAAATGGTAACACGGATACGCCATTTGTGTCTTATCAATTTAACAGAACATCTGTCGTCTCGATTTCTTTCCGCTTGATATTAAAAATACCTCGGTTCGAGGAACGTAGAGTCGAGGGAAAGACAACACGTTTCACTGTATTCATAGATGTTTCAATAGCCTCTAAATATTGCGAATATGTTGCTTTATGAGGTGCTGTCGGAAGGAGTTTATCGCGCGAGGAGAACTGTCTCGCGGAAAGTGATTCGCGTGACGGCGAAGCGGAAACGAGTATCGACCGGATCTGCGAGGCGGATACGGAGTTCGGCAAAGTGGCACTTAACGGGTTGTAAAGCGAGATGAAAGTGCTGTAAATAAGACTGGACAAAACGATTCGCACAGTGGAACCGCGACGAAGACAAATTTCCTACGACAGTTCGCCGGGCCAAATTCCCTCAACTTAAATCTATATTTATCGATAAACTTGATCAAATGCTGTCACGACCATTCTACTATCCCAAACTTCCGTAGCAGCAACGCAGTTTCCTAACGCAGTGACCTAAAATAATAAACGCATTCCTCCAAAAACCTAAATAATACCGCGGTGCGTAACGAGCTCTGGAAAAGTGAAACTTTTCGAGCTTTCCCGCAGAATATTTTCCTCGAGAGATGCACGGGCAAATAAATGATAAAATCGGACGCCTCTCCCGGCTGACATTCGCGGGACATTCATTCCTGCCACCGTTTCTCTCCATTTCACACGCGCCGACGTGCACGGCGCGAGTTTCCCCGAGTAGAATGTCTCGCTAGGCGTTGCGGGGCCGGTGGAAGTTACGCGCAAGGAGATTCAGACGGGAATACTCAGACGGCCTTAAATCTTGTCTCGCGAGGCGAGCCGGTGGGCTCCTCTTTATTTTACTTCGCGTCAGAGGCGTCGTTGCGCGACCTGCGAGCTCTCGTTACGCACGTGTGAACGGAAACGTCGGCTCTTAAACGCTTCGGTTCTTAGGCACGTCGCGACGCTCGCAGCGATTTTTTAATTGCCTGCTGTATAGAACCGTTTGGAATCGCGGTGCCGGAAGATGAAGCAGTGTCTATTTTTTTATCTTTGCTGTTGTTAAAGCGTCGTTTGCTGTTGTTAAAATACGAATTTAGTTAAAATAGAAGGTAATAGTATAATAAACATCTGTGCCAAGTTTGAATCAAATCGGTTAAAAACTTTTTGCGTTTCTCTCCCGGCAATTTGAAAAGCACAGGTTTCGGGAAAACGCGTTTAAAGTTTCGAAAAGTGCCGAAGACTTTATCAGCTGTAGCACCGAATGGCGCTCGAATTTCGCTATAAAACTTTGGGATTATATTAATAAGATATTAAACTCCGATTTTTTTATGATTCTAATTCAGTGATTTTGTGGGTGAATTCGATTTTGTAAGCGGGGAAAGTAGAGTGTGTAAATTATGGGGCTTTAAATTGGAGACGAGCGAACAGTACTGCACGCTCCGAACGATTCATTCTGTTTGTAACTTTTCCTTCCTTTTATCTTTCTCAGGCGATTTGTCCCTCCCGCGTTCCTCTTCCGCCACTCTGTTCTCGTGCTCCTCTTTCTACCCCGTCCCACGTTTACGGGGCATTACCACCGTCGAGTTCTTTCATCTGATTTACAGTCCGGCGGGGTGTTTATGGTTCACGATGATTTACAACGAAATGTGGTACAAAATTTCGCGCGGAGCAAAATGAACTTACGAACACAGACCGAAATGTGCCGCCTAATTGAAAAACATTAACGCAAACAGATATCCCTCTGCAAAGGCGATTTGTAACTGCAGCTGTGCTCTTATCGAAGCAACAAAAACTTGGGCAATTAATATTTCAGGTGAAAGTTAACCAATTGTTATAGATTTTGTAAATGCGCGCGAATGATGAGAGATGATGAAATGACGAATGGGCGATGAGTGTTAGAGGATTTGGGAGAGTGAAAGATGGAGAAAGAGTAGGAGCCACAGGTAATCGAGAAGTCTAAGAAGAAGAGTTCGAGCAAGATTAATATTGTATCAGTAGCTGCGTTCCGATCATTGTATCACTTTCGAAAATATATTATATATAGATATCACTATCGCCTTTCCTTTTTTCTCTAACACAATGCAATTTCTAGAAAATCGTGCGAGTGAAGATAGAAAAATGTAACCACAGAAAGGTGTGCATGTTCCAACGTGCACTTACCATATCCGATTACTATTCTTTCTTTAAACTAACATTTAATTAAGCACACCATCTGTCTCATTTACATTACATTACGTTAATTTGTCCGTCGTATCATTCGGTGGACATTTCATACTGCTTCTCCACAACTCAATTATTCTCAGCGCTAACGCCAGCTCGTGCAACTCAATTATTCGCGTTTCCACGAAGGCCTCGGGGTTCTCTCCAGCTTCCAGCAACGACGGGACCACGCGAATCCGTCAAGCGAGCAAGAGAAGCGTAACGCCAAAAGAGCAGAAGAGACTACGGTCCCCGGCTCCGTCAAAAGGGACACGGTGGTGCGCCTGCGTTTCTAAAGATAGCACCAACACGGACGAAGGAAAAACGGCGCTGGAAAGGGGTGCAGAATTCGCGATTGGCGGCTCGATATTATTCGCGTTCGCAGTGGAAGCGTGGCGAGGGGCCCCATAGCGAGGGGGCACGAGCTAGAAATCGATGGCTAGCAAATTGGTGGGCGTCGAGGAAAGCCAAGACGGCGTGAACACTTTGTCACGTTAATGGATTGACCGGGTGGTTTTTGGCCGGTCCACCGAGGGATAAATCGTACACGGCGAATGGAGAGACGGTTGTACCTGCCGCGAAACCGAATCCCACCTTCGTGTCACGAGCGTGGAGCCTGGGAAAGTGTATCACGGCACGCCACATTAGTGCACAAGTGCACACTTTACGGTGTTCATTCGAGAGGCGCAACTTGGCGCAGGGGTGCGCAATCTCCAAGCATGGAGGTACGAAGTAAAATCGCCGGTTAGTTATGTATATTTGTTTAGGGGCAGGGCTGAAAAAACACACAGGGTGCATAGTATTTCGCCACCCGATCGTATTTCTCAAAAAATACGCTAACGCTAACAAGTATTCTTCGATTAAATCGTTCTCTCGTTCCAAACGGAAGATCCTCGCCTAAAGTATATCTCATGTGTAACGCAACGGAGATATTTCATTCAAATTCGCGCAATTTAAAATGACACAGAAGTAATCTCTTGCAACTTGCGTACCCGCGTTCAACCAACTTCTTCTGCGAATTTAGTCGTTCGCATGCGGCGGCGAGCTGTATCGCGGAACACGCGTTTGTAAGCGCGGAAAAAGAGGCGGCTCGAATTACGGCGCACGTTTTCGTCGAGACGTTAAACGGGGCCCGATGGGTAAATCACGTTAATCGTACGGGACACGACTAAACGGGTGCTATCTTGAGAGAAAACGGTCCTCGTCGCTAAATGGGACGTGCCTTCAATTGTGCGTGAAATGAAGGCGGCGATGCGTGCGTCTGCCGGTCGACAAGCTGCGCGAGAATCGCGTCGGGAGCGTACATTTCACAGGAACAACTCCGAAGCGTCCGCTACCGAATGATCGTCGAAACGAGTATAATCGGATTTTAATTGCGCGTGGAGGGTACGGCCATTTGTAAGGCATGACTCTTGCTGTGAAATCGCGGGACTTTCGGGTAAATGCGAGAGAAGTCTCGCAGGTGTTGCTCGATAATTACCGTAATGCATACACGGTGTACACGTTTTCTCTCGCGTCGAATAAATATTAGGTTCTCCAAAAAGTTTCAGAAACGTCTGGATGAATGCAACCATCTATGTACACATTTGTACGCACAGCGACGCGGATGGATTTAAGCAGTAATAATTTGTGAAGTAGGACGAAGTGGGAGCTAATTCTTGCAGAATTAAATAGGGGAAAGTATGTTGAAAATGTTCCAGTTTGTTAGAATGCCGGACTTTTTGGGACTCAAAAGATATTCCATGTCAATTGTTAAGAATATCGAGAATTTTCTTTACTGCATTCACTGTAACATTTTTAATACATTACGAATAGTAATTTTTTTAAAGATACACCTTTCACTTGTAGTATTGTAATGTATGTGACATGTGTGGTTGTAGAGTTTATGTGTGTAACGTTTGCGTGCTTCTGGACGTAGTTTTCATATAATTAATAAAGGTTTGCTTAAAAATTGCCCACACGCATAAACAAGAATTGGAGGAAAAATATTAAAAAGAATCACGGGGGCATCTTAAAGAAAGCAAGCAAATTTCCCCCGAAATATGCCATCTTCGAAACACAATTCAGGTGTTAAAAAGTTCACGAAAAACAGAGCCACGGAAATTTCCTCGATTGCTCCGTTTCGCATCCGCTGAATTATTCATTCGGCGTCAAATTACTCACGAACTATCGACGACACTGTCCACCTCGGGCCCGCGTGTAAAAAAGAATATCTGTACAGCCCACGCACAACGAATACCTTCTAAGCTCGTCTGTGCTTACGCGCAAATAGACACGACACGAAAGCGACGGAGTTCGTTCGTGGCCAACGCTCGCGCCGCATGGCAATCACGAACTCGATTGATTAGCCGACAAAGTGGAGCCGACAAATTAGAGGAATGCCATCTACGTTCCTGCTCGACTCCCCCTCGTCGAGCCACATATGCATACCCGCTTCTGTCCTGCGAGCGAAGCGGGCAAGATTATCTGATTCGACGTGCGCGTGTAAGCGTTGACTTTTGCCTGCACGTAGGCGCTCCTCCGTCAACCGTGAAGCGGGACACGTTTCGCAGGCAATTGCTGTCGAAATTTTTCTGTCGCTCTTTCTGCGCGCGAAGACGTTTCTTTATTGCCCGTCGCATATTTGCGTGGATCAGTAAAAATCAGAGCGCAAATACTCGATTTCTGTAATCGTTATGCGAAGGAGAATAGAGAATAGTTTAAGTGGCAGTAACTAAAGGTAGCAATAACTTGTATTGAAAAGCAGGAGACGGGGGATCGTCTTCGACGACGATCGAGCGAGTACTGGCATCAATGACACTATCGACTTCGATCCAGCGGCGATATCGTTATCGAGAGTCGCCGTGCCGCAGGGAGTTCGAAAGTATTGTCTTGCTTACGGATTTCTTGTTAACGAAATTGGAAATTCTTTAATGAATAATTATTATCGGGAATATAATTATTGTGTGGCTGCGCGACGTTGATATTTTCTATCGAATTTCAGTACGCTAATGTACGGATGAATCGTGAGGAGTTCAAAAAATTCTCTCGCCTCCTCCGTTTTATTAATAAATCAAAGGAGTAGCGGAAGTGCTAGAAGCAAAAGGGCCGCTGTTAATATCCGCGTTTACTAAACGGAGCACAGCTGCCACTGTCGGCTAATTAACTTTTTCTCATCGACGGCTATCACGGTGGCTAGAGAGAATACTTGTATACACGGTGTCGTCGGTGTACTTCAAAGAGATCGTCGGCCACATTCGGATTCTGGGACCAAGCTGAATGGGCCAGCGTTCAGAGGGTGTCGGCGATACATAGATTAGATGCGAGCAAATATGAGTGAGGAATTCAATAGTTGGGATTCGTAACCCATTTGTTAATTAGGATGGAGGAACTTTGAAACGTCACAGGTGGAATGAAAAGGACGAGGGCGAAGTTGAAGAGCGTGGACGCGCGTAAAAATAGTAAGATGAATATCCGGCCTGTCCGAAACAAGCCTAAATACGTCCCCGAAATATTCCATGGGCGAATGGTACAAAGGATTCGGCGGAAACGTCGAGTATACGACTGAATCCTACAAATAATCCTGTTGAAGCGTCGCCACGCATCGATGGACACATAAATGCCGTGCTCGTTCGAGCATTTCTTGCGTCGGGAATCGCCCACGCTCATCTCTTTCCCTCATTTTTATGACGAAGACAGCGAAATACGACCAAACGTTCACAGCAGACACAATGGAAAACCCGTGGCTTTTGAAATAGAAGCGACGATACCAATGCTTGTACAAATTGCAAGTTTCCAAGTTGAAAATTGGAGCAGAAGAAGTAACCTACCCTCTATTGTTCCATTCTTTCTGTTGCGTGTAAAACATTCCCCAGACCCTGAGAAACAATAAAAAACTATATCACCGCGAAAGAATAGCGAAGAATTAACGGCGATGCCATGGAAGAATTAAATATTCCTCGACGCTTTCGACGCGTGCAAGGGTGGCGATTGTTGACACGAAAACGCGTACGTTTTCACTGGAACGAAAATGCATGCACATTAGGCGGACTTTTGTCAGAGAAGGGAGCAGAAACGGCGAATCCATGAAAGTATTAAGATGCAAGGGGCATAAAATATATTTGAAAGTTAAATACGAGTCAAGTGGCGCCCCGGTAGGGTGTAACCAGACGCGAAGTAGTCGGGTCCCCTTCTGCCCCTCGTGTATCCATTATGTTTCGATGGTTTTGCCGAATTCCCTTTACCGTGCGCATTTCCCGCAAAAATATTTCCATACTAATCTCAAATTTCTCTATCGCCAGAATAAAATTGAACAACTAATCTCTGCCACGCCTGTCCCGAATGAAACTACGAATTATTACCAATACCCAAGTTCAATCGGGTATTGTCAATTAATTTAAATTTAAAAATTCTAAACAGTCCCAATATACCAAAGTCGGACCCAAAATTCTCAACCACCCCCACTACCCCCCGTTCGTTGGCAACTTCCACCTTTCGTTCGCGACTTTCTTTTGCCTTCGGTTCTCCGGTAGCCATCTCGCATCGGCGGTGTCTCCTTTTCGAACAGGGCGTACAATGGCCTCGCGATTCCCGAGGATTCTCCGGCTCGTGTACGACGAGGAGCGGGTTGGAGGGGTACGCGGCTGCTATTGTTCCGGTGTAGCCTTAATGCGCGCCGTTGTAAACAGCGTTACAATGGAATAACTTCGTTAGCATAATCGCGTCACAGAGTCGCCTGGCGCCCCTTGCCGCTCCCGCTCCACTGCACCCCTTTTGGATTTTACGGGTGGTTTCCCCACGGACATCCTCGTGGGCGGACCCGATCCGATCCGCTGCCGCGTTTAACCGTCGCTCGAGTATTATTCATTGTCGCGATTGAATCGTTTATCTAGTCGTTGCTCGGATGACCACGATAGGATCGTTCACGGCGACAGCGTGTACACAGTATCGACAAGCATCTCTCGATATGCGACAATCTGATCGCCGGATAGAGGTAAACGTCCCTTCGCCACGTGACTGGCGAACGATTGAGGGAATTCGCGGGGATAGCTGTATCAAGGAGGCTGCCTTGGAAACATGTTCCGTTGTTCACTGGTAATCGTTGGTGAGAATGGGTGAACGGATGCCATTCTGTCTTATTAAATTACTAGATACATCTTGATCATTTTAACACTGGGACTATCAGGCAGGTGAGGCTGGCTTGTTTCGCATTTTTCGCTTTAAAGTGATTTATACGTAGGTATCGTTCTAGCAGTTTATGATGATACATGTCTGTCTATCGGTACTGCCAGTGTTGAAGCAGGAAATTGATAATGCGTCGCGACGTCCCATTGTCGAACTATTTTCATATTTACTATATAATTTAAATTAAGTTTTTTAAGTAACAAATTTCACTTACTGCTACCTGAGAGGTAACTACGGGCCGCAGAAAATATCAGAACCATTTCGACCAAGCAACATTTTATCAAATATTATTGTTCAAATAATTATAATAAGAGAATATTTATCGCAATTACATTCTATAACTCGAGAACAACCTAAAATCTTTCTATTCATAATGAACAATGTGTAAATAACAGTGCTATGAATTTAGTTCGTCTTTCACTTGTCACTTCAAATGTTAAACTAAGTCATCTTTATCGATTGAAATTAAATTCAGAGTAATTTAAACATGGGAACTTTATACACAGACCAATGCTTGCTCATAGAAGTCAAACAATTATTCTTTCGCAATAATTACTTCCAATCTATCGCCTTCCACCTATCTTTGATAACAATCGATCTTTCGCGTGTCCCTACAATTGTAGCGTCTCTTGTCGAGCCCAGAACCGCGCGAGACAAAATCGCGTATCGCGATAATTCCCAGCGAATCAACGTTTTCCCGGCAATTACGGGGAATCTCTGTCAGGGCCGCGGCACTATCGAATTAATTCTACCCGCGGCCCCGCCGACGTACATGACATTTTTTCGCCCTTCCATCTTCGTCCGCGTTCACAATAGAAATGTTAAGCGAGTCGTGGATTCGCAACGCTCGTCACTCTTGTTCGTCGCGCGACAAAGCGGTTCTCCCGTGTCCGCGAACGTCAATCTGTGCGCTAAAGCGAGGGCGCGGAGATTCGCCTGACGCTTTGACGACGGCCGTTGTTGCTGATAGACGACCGATCATCGTGGTACATCGTCGACGGACTGTCTATCGGCGACGCGAGTCATTAAACGGTAATCCGCCCCGATGAACTCCAGGCGGAACGTTTTAATGCGATCGCAGAGGGTAATTCGATTACGAGAGTTGACTTTCGGTGTGTTTCTGCTTTAACTTGGTCGTCGTTTCTCTGGCGGTTGGATTGGGTTTGGAGAGAACTGTACGTTTGGGAAAATATTTTAGAGAATTTTTGGTTTAGCGGTTGAGAAGCGTACTTGCGTGGAGTACGTTCATGGAATAAATTAAGCAGAGGAAATATGTGTGGTGAAAACGATTTCGCTATTGGAGTTTTGGAAAACGATAAAACTTGGAGTTTTGGTCGAAACTCTGGAGCTAGTTCACCGATTCGGCTGAAACTTATTCGACACTTACAATTAGCCGAGACATTGGGGAATATTTACGTAAGGGAGTAATGAGTTAGCTAGCTGTAAAGTTATGAGCAAAAGTCCAAGAGAATCTATCCTTCTGTTAGGTACTGTATAATAGATAATGAATAAATGAGACATTTCTTGATTCCGCAGTGAATAATATACTGGAATACCTGCATACGTTTCATGATTAGCACGTTGCGAAAGGGCATTTCGTTTGCTTGAAATATTTCTGCAAATTACCACCGAGCTAACAACATTGCATGGAGTTTGCAAAGCTTGTCTTCAATTTGCATCGGCATTTTTGTATATAGATACGGCCGTCCCCTAAATATCCAACAATAACGATTCCGTCCCACTGAGCAAGGATGAGAAAGGCTCGTTCGAATTTGTGATTGTCGCGCCATTAGGGATATCCCCCATGGTTGTTCGCTGTCGTACTGATTTCTGGCTTCTCCCAGCCCGACGAAAAATAATCTCTTTTCTTCTCGGCCCACCCCTCTAAGCTAGAACGCCCGCTGCGGACGTCAAAATATGACAGCTCTCTCGGGTCACCACTTTCCGCGACAAGAGTTGCGTTCAAGGGGATTGCGACGAGCGATCATTAAAATAAAGCTGCGTTCGCGACCATTGTGCACTTAACTGTATCCTTCTACGTGTATCGTTTCAAAGGAGCGCGTCAATCAAACGTTTCTTTCGCGAAGAAATGTATACCGTTTAATCGTCGTTTCATGTCCAACTTCGGGCATTCGTTAGAAATGAAACAGCATAATAGATATCGCATGTAAATTTTCGTGCGGTGGAACGAATAAAAATTTTGGATAGATGTGGCGCAATAATAGTTCGTCGCGTCACGTAGACGAGTCTGTGAAGAAAATTCTAATCTGCAGGAATGAACTGTACATTGTGTATTTCTGAGCGACACCTTCGTAATTTGTTGATGAAATTTAATCGGAGCGCAACTGACGGGTTAATTCGGATGAATTACGTGATAACACGATTCGCACATTTGCGGCGCGAATGGGCGCCGCGTTGAGAGCCACTGCGGTGCGCGGTTAAGCTGACGGAAACTGTAAATGGTTCGCATCCAACCCCCTCGACGAGACGCTAATTCATATTCATAGGTGTAGCGTTTAGTATCGTGCCGCTGAATTCTCCGGAGAGTTCGCCCGGAGAAGAACGAAGAGAAGGAGAAACATCAAGTTACATTATCATGTCGCATCGTAGACGGGGACGAATTTAACTATCTCCTCGAATCGTTGAACGGCTTTGCAATTTTTCCGATAACATTACAATTGTACCTTTATTTATAAATCGTGTTACTTAAGAAAGTAGGGGGATATAACTTGGGAATTCAATACAAATTAAAGTTTCTGTATGGGATTACAGGGGTGAACTGCGTGGTGCTGCCACCTGTCGGTACAATTTGAACTGACACTACGTTTCATCACAGCCAGATAAAGTCAAATAGTAGAATATATTTCTATGAATCTCAATTTGTGTATATAAAAAAACACGAGGTACAGGAAGGCAGATCCAACCTCATATAAGAAATAATACACAAGAAAATAATGGCAGTCAAATACAACCAGTCACCCATGCCGCTTCGGACCAATCGTCCTACGGCATGATTGGGGACCGGAGGAATCAAAAAGCATGCGACTCACTACTTCGTTGATCGCAGATACCAAGGAAGTACACGTGGAAGACATCAGAAACATCACCGAGGCAGTTCAATTGAACTCAACCGTCAGGAAGTGTGTAAACTGTAACTAAACAAGAACGCAAAGAACTTTAAAATTTACATAATTTAATTCTTCATACAAAACTGAGAATTGTTTAAAAGATACTTACATTTCTCACTTTATCAGTGTCGCCTAAACCACCCCCTTCAGTATTGCACTGGCTCTACTTCCTTCCGATAGCGAATATAAAATTAAAATTAAAATAAAAAACTATGTACGCGATCGCAAATTGTATTTCTACTTTAGCGATTGAAGTAATTGAAAAGGTGCTCTGATAATAGTATTAATATCTAGTACGCGGAAAACACTGACTCTACAATCGCGTGTAGGTAAGGGGTAAACGAAAAGTTAAGCAGAGCTACTTGCTCTGGAAATGTTAGAAAACTGCAGCGCCAACACTGACTTTACCGACCGCATTGCGCGCGGTCACAAAATTTTCTGAAAAAAAACATGTTCATGCTGTCGAATATTTGTTATCACCATTTATGCAAATATTTTAACTGTTGTTATTTCATCTTAGTATCCGTCTCAGATCATATAAATGCAATATGGAAAAATGATTAGAATGCTTACGTACAAACAGCTTGGTTGCAATGAATTATTTCGCGTCATTGTAGCTATTGGCTTCCTCTATTCCATCTAGTCAACCCTCTCCATACTCCTGTAACAAAGAGTAACAGAGAAATAATACAAGTGCACGAATGTAATGATAATCATGATATACTAAAGCAAGAACTCATTTCGAATTCTATAGCAAACGTGAGCAATCGATTTGTAAACGTACAGGCACGCTTACGGCAAAATTGTATATCGTACAAGATTTATACGTGGCACGAATAATAATTTAATCGAGGTATATTACTAGTATTTGTACAATTCTACTTAGTTCTAGAAGAAATTTTAGAATTCCTTACCTGTCAACCAGATCGTTTAACACTTCGGCATGAATTGGCGCCATTATGCTCCTGCGCGGTCCCGGCTATCAGAGTCGCGTTCCCGCCAATTCTAATTTGCTTCTCGAAGCAATCGAAAGAAACGCCATTAAACAAAACCCAACTGAAATCAGAGCCCAATGCATTACGAATGACCAATATTATAATTATATTATAATAGACGAGACACTGACGAAATATATAAATAATAAATAGGCAAATCACCTTATGGAACTTCGTGGACCGACGTGACTGCTCTACCGACTCAGAAATCCGACACTGATTCGAGCGTCCTCTGCTCATGAACAGTGATCAGTTAAAGTACTATTACCACCGACGAGATATGATATATATCTCGTCTGTGCTATTACATACTGTAGTAGTGTTGGGGGCAGGAATTACGCATTGTGTGAATATGAATATATTCATTCAACAAACATTACAATCATTTGATTACACCGATGCGCTTATTCTTACTAATAAATATATTTGCATCCCATTATTCGACTAATATCCATACTGTAACACATTATATATTCAATTACATTCAAAAAACACCCGCCTTAAAGAACGAACAACACCCCCCACCACCCGAAAAATTACCAGCCAATTAGCGCAATCTATTTCAAAAATCTCCCTCTTTCGCCCAACGGATCTCGTAGTGATTTGACGTGTTCAGAGTGTCCATCGAATTAAGGTATGTAAGATATTCTAATATATTCTTGAAGGCAGGAAATTATATACATTGTTTTCATTTCCCTGTCTACCAAGTTTTCTGTGGTTGCTTTGTTAATATTAATGAATATTTTGCAAGAAATTAACAAACTATTGTGCAGTGAACGGAATCACATTGCGCGGCGTGCATTTTCAAATCGACTCGATTATGCATATACGTATCATCTTTTACGTATGCGTATACGTATTTCAGCTCTGAATTCTATTATCTTGCAATATACTCTGCAGTTTCTAGCTATAATATTATAATATTGGTGTATCTTAATACATTTATCTCTAATTTCAGTTGGATTCTGTTCAATGGCGTCTCTTTCGCTTGCTTCGAATCAGAAATGGCGCGAACCGCGATACTTTCAAACGGGAATGCGCAGGAGCAGAGTGACGCGGCGCCATATTCTTAAATCAACTTGTCGCCGATAGGTAAGCGTTCCTCAAATTTCTGGTTGAAATACGTACAATTTTAGCAATATATCTCTATTAAATTATAATTCATACCACGTATAAAATACGCTTCATATACAGTCGTGTTGTAGATAAGTAGTAACATAATACAAGCAATTATTTGCGAGTATTTCTTTATCGTGCCTGTCTGGTCAAAAGGCTTGTTTTTTCTCTAAAATCTCGTTAATTTATCGCGAAGCATATAAATATACTTGCCAAGTAAAATATGCGTTGAAATATTTCTAGAAAAGCGGTCGTAGACAAAAATGGCGATTGTCTTTGTGATTTTCTTTCAGAAAATTTTGTGACCACGCGCAATGTGGTCGGTAGAGTCAGTGTTTGCCCCGCAGTTTTTTAGTATTTCCAGAGCATGTGGCTCTGCTTAAATTTTCGTTCACACTTTAGCTCCACGCGATTGTAGAGTCAGTGTTTTTTCCATACAAGCTATTAATGCTATTACAAAAGGACCGGTGCTCCTTTTCCATTATTTCAATCGTAAAAATAGAGTCTGAACTTGTTCGTCGATATAATTTGCGGTCGCGTACATAGTGTTTCATTTTTATTTTTGTCTTATATTCGGAAGTAGAGTCAGTGCATCACTGAAGGGGATGCTTTAGGCGACAATGATACAGTGGGAAATGTAAGTATAATAAGATAAATTTATTGAGAAACGTAACTTATCGAATGTTCATGATGGTTACTTAACACTAGACGTATATTATGGGAAAGTCATCTTAAGTTTAGAAATAGAGATATGAAAAAGACGCGATCGTAAAAATTGAACCCTTGCGATTTATTAAGAGGCAACTTCTTCTGTTGCACCCTCGAACTCCAGCTTCACTTGACATTCCTCCGGTAATCCTTCAACGTCTACCTCTGATTCCGGTGCATTTAACATGTTTAACGTTACTTCCGCCGATTTTCCCATTAATCCTTGATTCCCCGATTGTTGCTTCGATACTTGCTGTTGAGCAACCGCCGTCTGTTGCGTCGATTGTTGTTGAGATAGTATTTGTTGTCTGATAGGCACACCGGCTTCCTCGAAGGCTTTCTTCTTGAGTGTGGTCCGAATCTGAGAGCTAGAAAGTTCAATTGTCCGCTTAACTATAGGCCGAGACTGACGTAGAGAAATTGAGGAACAACCGTGGCTCGATGCAGCCTTATTAACTTACACCGTTCGCCCCTTGATGTGTTCACTTATTTTGTTCAAATCTTCACTGAAGGTCTTTACCGAGTGACGGAGCATCTCAATTTCCTCGTCAGTCCATTTACTACAGATGAAGCAACATAGGGCGTTATGTAAACGTACAGCCAGCAGTTAATTTTTTGTATAATAAGCTTTGCTAATGAAATCGATCACAATTAACCAGTTTCTAATCGCAAATAATATTACTGAAGCTTTACGAAGATTACATGCACGTTTAACTGCGTACAAGTTGAAAACGATATATACAAATATACATATAATTCTTGTATAGTTTTTAATCGCGAAAATTTTATAACGCGCGGTTCATTCAAGCGTGCATAATTTAGATTTGAAACTTGAATAAAGCTACGCGTTTCGTTTCTGATTGGCTACCAAGCGATACCACGTGATATTATCCCGCCATTCTCTAGCGTACACCGGGTCACATACATTTAGGCGAAAGCATCAGACGCATTTCTACTTATTCTCAACAAAAAGTTGATATTATACGTATATCTAATTCAATTACCCAGCAGGTGAATCCGTCGTAGGATGCAGCTGCATAGTTAATTCTCCGAGCTTGTTGAACGCTGCTCCAGCCGCGGTGAAGATTTCACCAACCTATAATCAATTTCAATGTTGATCAATATAGTTTTTTAACTGCGTAATACAAAGCACAGTTCTTCTTTAGCCGTGAACTTTTCGCCGCAAAAATCAAACCAATATAGCAATTTGCGTCACAGTTTCGAACAATTTTGTCGAGAAAAAATATAAAAAAAAAGTTTCTGGAAGTAGTCAACATAACCTAACCTTATGCCCGCTTACAGACTCCATTGCTAAAGTACTTGAGGGTAAAAGCACGTGACTCTCGTAGAAAAAGGAAGACGAGCGGTGGGGGAGAACGAGCGTTAAGTGTTATATGGCGGGAAACTGCCTAAAATCAGCGACAACGAATACCTTTTAGCTTACCTTGCTCGCAGAGTTCATGTCAGTTTGTTGTTGTTCTCGTGCTTCGCCATCAGCCGGGCAAACGTTCGTACGGTATTGCCATCTCGCGTCGCTCTCAGGATCTTCCCCTTTAAATAATTATAACCTCTAGTCGTTCCTTACTTTACACCCTTTGTTCCCCTCATTCCATCGTTATGTCATTAAAACTGTTACAGTCATTAAATTCACGTTCATTAATATTTATATATTTTATGGAAAATTCCATCTGATATATGGAATGCATAGACTATTTGCATAATAACCAGCTATTTCCTCTTTATTTGTACCAACGTAAAAGGGCAAATTCGTAAATTAAATACACAAAAATAGTAAAGGACGGTGTACGAGAGTGGCACAATTTATTTAAAAATCGTATTTATTATAATCTTACGGAATAGAAAATAGTATACAAACGGAGCATCATGTTCTAGCTAGCCCTTGAACTTTTTACTCGTAAATATAACATCTTAAAAATTGTTTACCGCCAGCATTGACAAAAGGAATTGTATTCACTCCCCGAACGTTATCTTCGCAATAAGCCGCATCAGGCTATCAAACGCCATATAATACATCAATTACATTAATATTCTCAACCGGTGTCCACATAAAGAAACATCGTAGCAGGCTCATTTGATGCCGATTATCGTACGGAAACGCATCAATCTCTATAGCCGTTGCTCACGTCCTCGCATAAATTAATAGTCTCCGTTTCCACTCATTGTCTTCGGTAACCGTGACTTTTCGAAAATTGCAAAACTCTGTCAATATACGTTCAATGTGGGCTGCGGGGTCGCCAGTTAGTTTCAACGTCTTTAACAAAGGGAAATCCTCGTTTTTCGAACGTCTCAGTCTTCTAGATGCATTCCGGTAACATTTCCATGGCTGCGGCTCGACTACGATCATGTCCGTGATGGAGCAAGCCTTTCGTAGAAAATTCACCAGTCCATCGTCACCGTGATTCAAATGTATCCACATCGTAACGGAGAAGCAAAATATAACGTCGAAACGCGACTTCTCGTATCGACGAAGGTGTTCCTCCAGTATTTGACTACTGTCGTCGCCCAAAAAATCGAGGCACTCGAAAATAATACGATCCGGCCGTGGATTGCGTTCACGTGCCCTCTCGATTAATATCGCATCGAGATCCACGCCGAGCAAACAGATCTCCTCTGGCCGATCGACCGATAAGACGTTTTCGAGGAAGTCGTGCAGCTCGAATGTCAAGTCCTGAAATCATTAATAAGATTTACGATTTTTGTGCGACCCCCGTGGTCAAGGAACTCTGTACGGAATTTCATTGTCGTGTTTCGAGTTGCATTTTGCAGCCCTTTCCCACGACTTTGCTGTTTGAACGGGGATTGTGAATATAAATATGTATGAAGCCCAGGCAGTACGAGTGTTATGGTTGTTGTATGAAATAGTTGTAAAGTAATTGTAGCCCCCGTAGTACTCCGAATAATAAGTGCCGAGGATTTTTTTTAGATACATTAAACTGTTTAGAAAGTTCAAACTTAAATGTCTTTTGCGCTCAATACTATTTTCGCAATAATTTCGCTCCGTTTTCAAATATTTCTAAAAATCTTAAAATTCTGTATACCCCGATATAGTTAAACTTATCGCTGGTTAAAAAAGATTGCCCGCGGTTTCTATAAAAATTATTGCGGGCTTACAATTATACGATGACAAATTATTCGAATACAATCGCCTTTACCATGATCCGCAATTCATTTATTTCAGAACGACTCCGTTTGCCACGTACTATTGTAAATTGGCGTACGTCATCCGCAACGAAATACATACATGGAAAAGCACGAAAGTATTGAGCGATTTTGACAAAAAGGGCTAACTCCGCCTAAATTTAGACGCACTTCGTTTGTTAATTTCGTATCACGGCCGACTCATCCTATTTCGTTTGACAGCTGTTTCAGCCTTACCCCCGCGTTACAGCCGACGTCTAGGCCTACGTATTTCCGGCCCGGATGGGCTGCCCGCCACACGCCACACGGAAGTTGTCGCACGCGCTCTTCCGCAGGATGGAATTGGTAATAATTCATGAAGTTACCGTGCCGACTAGCGCCCGGATCCGTCTTATCTTCCTGCCTTTCCTTACACGCCGTTAGCGGCTTGTTTCCCGACATTCTGGAAAATCTGAAACACGGTAAGGCACTTGTACATTAATTTGTAAAGGGATGAGAGAACGTGGAAATTGATGTAGCGAATAGGTATCACATACAAATTGAAAGATATTGCTGACGAAATAGCCGAGTGTGTTATTGTAAGAAGTAATTCACTTCGAGATTGAAGTTTTTTTGATAGATTGCTTCGTCGAGTGACCGTTGACACTGTTCTTTTTATTTCCATGTGTTTTTAAGTCACGTATTCGTATTTATCATTATTGCGCGAAAGTGGAGAAATTGTCATTCGTTTTTACTCTAATGCCATGATCGATATCGAGGGGGAGAAAATTCGTTTGCAACAGTTTAATTACATGGTATACTTGTTTCCTCTACGTAAAAAGGTAAAGGTTTCCTTTCTTATGGAAATGATTACTCCGACCGGTCCCATGTTGCAAATAATTATTTGCATCAATGATTGCCTTTTATCGAATGCGCAATTATCACAACGAGACACAACATGACGATATTGCTCGACGAACACGCCATTCATAAAGCACAAAGATAATTTCGCCAAAATATTGCTAAGAATAACACCGCACACTCTATGCACCGAGCACCGCGAAAATCGACCTTTCGCAACGAGGAATGGAAACCCATTAAAATATATGAATTTACTGTCGCGTCGCTTCTACGCAATTTAAATCCATCAAGAAACAGCGAGCAATGCGAATATTTGCATAGTTCTCTCGCGATAAAGCCTCCAGAGTGCAATACCACCGTTCAGACGAGGGATTTCGCAAAACTTCGCGGGCATCGATAAAGAAACAATACACACCTAACCGCAAAGCGACTATAAATACGTGATAAAGGCTGATAGCGAAGAGGGAATGGGGGTCAGAGACGTTGTAAGAGCGGAAGGAGCGAAGAGATAATTCGCTGGTGTCCGCGACCCAAATAAATGCAGCCTTCGATCGACGTGCCTCGGCTCGGCCACGGGGAAGGTCTGAGAAATCGATGATGCATTGTCTTGTTACTGGTGGAGAAACTCACTTTCGTGCCAGCGTTAGTTGAAATATTTCTACCGCGGATCGTTTCGCTGTCATAAATTTATCCACCGCCTCCGTTCCCCCAACAGCGTTTCTCTCTCTCGATGGCGACGCGACTTTCTTGCGAAGAAAGCCCCTCAATATTCATTTGGCAATGGTTCGTTCGTCTAATCGTAAGAGATGCACAACGATTCCAGCTCGTCCCACCGATAATGTAAACACGAAACTAGAAAGTCAGATTAGCCTGGGCGTCGAACGTTTTGCAGATTCCTCGAAGGGCGAATGCGACCTCTGAGCAACCGGTATTTCGGAAGCTTAAAAACAAAACACAGCTTTACACAACACCGATTACGCTGCACAGCCAAAGCAACTCGGAATATCGGGGCTATACTATAAACATTTAGATTTCACAATACTCGAAATACTCACAATACTCCATGGGAAATAGAACGAGACATGCCTGGCCTGAAAGCAAAAGCTATACGCAAACCCAGTTACACCACAACGAAAGAGACTACTCTGACTTCCCGAAATTAAAATACCAAAATGTATCATTTAAATTTCAAATCGTTTGGAAAAACGCTCTTATACGTGCGTGCCCGCGTACAAATAATTGTACATGCACGTTCGGATTCCACAATATGCATTCGAATGGAATTTCCAAGCAGCCAAGTTTTCGGAAACTTCGAATGAGCCAAGGTTGACCGTAAAGCCCACAAAGATCAGGTAACCGAAGGATCGAGTGGACGGAGTAGCACGAGCCTTTTGCTCCGTCCCGGTCCCTTTATGTATGTATTTCTGTTTCTCTCTGTGGCTATTGCAGCCGATGCCATAAGGTAATCAAGAGACAGAGAAGGTGCACGAGTATGGTCGTGATACAGAGAGGGATGGAAAAGAGAGGAGCAGGAACGGGATAGGTTGCACAGGCAGGTGCTAGGTATATATCCACGCACCGGTCTGAAGAACACAAGGCCCATTGGGTCCGTTCGCGGCAATTTCCTCTTTCTTCGGGGACGGCAGATGTGTCTGCGGGCCGGTGCAGAGGCACGCAGCACGAGATAATCAGGATTACGATGGATACCTTAGAGCAGGCAAGCTGCCAGGGAGTATCGAGTCTCGGGCATGGGTCAGCTTTTTTTCTTCTTATGCTCGCCTGCCCACACGATAGGCGGCGTTAGCGTGTGCGTGAGCATTGAAAGCTGTTTCACGCGAGCGCGGGGATAGAATTTCCGGAGGCTAATGAATGGCAAAATGCCTCTTTTGAGTACGTGTCATCGTGTCCCTCCTCGTGTTGTTCACGGCAGGGGCCGGGTGAAAATATCTAGTATACCATTTCTTCGTGGGTTGCTTCTTGTAAAGGGGGATGGATCTGTGTATCTGGGGCGGTTTTGTATGAATGACGAAATAGATAGGTCGATGGTTCTCTTCTGGGATTTAAGAACCTTGTTTCTTCTTGGATTCTCTTGTTCTTTGTTTTTCCATTTCGGAGCGATTGGTAAAGAACGAAACGATCAGACAGATTCCTCGCGGGGAATATCGACGCACGTTTGCGGACGCTAGTAAAATGTACGCAAGTCGGATGGGCAAGATCACTATGCAAAAATAAGACATAATTATTAACCATTTAAAGACGTTGAAGACGCCGTTGCCGATGAATGCTTATCGTAAACGAAATCGCGTCCAAACGAGATACAGTCGGCCTCGTAATTCGAGGGAAGATAGTATATCATTTCACTTGCGCTTTTCGAAATTCGAAAATAACAAACTGGCCGCGAAAGAAATTTCTCCGTCCTCCTTTTCGTAATTTTTAAAACGCTATTTGCAGTTAGCTAAACGCGTTTCGATATCGAGGGGAATTAACGAAGCCAGTAAATGGGCATGGAAATGTTATCTCACACGTGACCCACAGAGTACGTTTTTATATTACAATGTCCAAGATTCGTGCTACTCATTTATTATTTAGCTCGTTCGCTCTTCCCCTTTTTATTCTCGGCGTTTATTCTCGGTTGCGTTTCCATGCGCACAGACACGTGGCTCCCGAAGGATACCTTACGACTTACGATGGACAAACAGCTGTAACTTCTCTCGTGGCCCGCATTCTTTTTTCGATTCATCACCTGATGTGCATAACGTGCGATGCCCTGCTAACGAATCGGAAAATTATTTCGAGTATGTGAAGAACGTATTAAGGGCTTGTGTGTTGCCGCGTTCTTTGTGTCGTTGGCCACCGGTGTAGCAATTAGCATTGAAGCACTACGACGATACTCGATGCTCAAACAAGCGTTAGATTGCGTAATAGGTTCGTCCGCCTCTTTCGTCAAACCGTTTGGCAATAAATTCCGATTTTTTCCGAAACTCGAACGATGTCGTAGAAAATACAAAGATTAAAATACGTACAGCATTTATTATAAAATTATTGAGCTCCTGATTTTCCAGATTATTTTCGTCAAGTAAACAGTGCTTCCACGGTATTTAAAAACGCGACACCTCTCATGCGTCGGCGCAATGAATATTTTAAAACAAATTTCTGCCAGACAGTCGTCGGCATTGGCTTCCAACGAATTACTATCGGATACACATACACAGCGCAGAAATTTTATTATACTCCGTAATCGCGATACGTGTAAGCGTAGCAACCTCGAGCATCCAACACACTCAACTGGATACATTCGTCCAATTAGCTTCTAAATTGTACGAATGGCAGGTCTAAGGATCGCGCAAAAACCTGTTATCCTTACGAAAGTTGCAAAGTACATAATTTATACCGCTAAATTACACCTCTCCCTGTCTAAGTAACCCGTGCTTCGTTTTATACACGTGTACCGCACGATCCGATGGGGTTTGGCAATATACCATAGCCGGCTCGGAGCGATTTGGCAATCCAAACAGAAGTCGGAACGTGGTCGTGACATGCCAGACTCAATATTTGCCAATACCCATCCGCTTCGTGTTCCTACGGTGGTTTCTATGAAGCTGGAACCTTCGATACCAGATACCCTCGATGCGTCCTGTTGTTTTTCGCATGGGAATTCGTTCCACTGTTCTTCGCGAAATCGTTTGCACTGCTGATTCGGGAAAGGATTCTTCTTCGTGCCGTTCGAAGCGTCCTAAATCGATGCAGAAACAATTTGTTCCAAGGGTTGTTAGTTTGTTAGACGTGTAAGGAGAGAACGATCGTCTAGGAACGGACCAACTATTCTTTCGAATCTGCGATCTTATCGTTAAATTGTACGGGCTGTGTATGCGCTGTCATATTTGCGGGTAGCTCATTACGTGGCGTCGTTTCGCACAATGGAAGGATTTATTGCAGCGGCGAGAGGATTTTGAAATTTCTTCGCTGACGCAAGTTCACGTGAAATTTGTGCTGCATGATATTGTAGCCGGCTGAAACGGACATGGCGTGTTGAATGTTAGATAACTCGTCGTTCGCATTGGGGGACGGGTGAAATTTATCTGCGCCGAGCCTCGTGGACTTCGTAATTGCGGAAAATTGCGAGTTTCTTGAAAATCTCGCGAAGGGACTCAAGTGTTGCACGGTTGACCGTGGCACTCTTGAAACGTTTTGCCATTTGACGCCAAATCTATTGAGGATCGTTGTTACAGGAATACTCCTCAGGTTTGGATACTCGTGAATTTATTTTGGGCAAAGTTTGCTGCTAACTGACCTTATTTTTTGTTTGTTAAAGACGATCCAAATGTAAACTAGTGGACAGTTCTCTACGGTAATTGAAGCGGTATTAAAAATTTACGAACGAACTGGGACCCCCTATTTGCAATTGCAACACGAGCAGATCTATGGTGCCAACAACACTTTGCTTAATTACAGGTGGCCATGAAGGATCATGAATAATTTACATACCGCGGTATAATCAGTCGGCTAACCTTTGTCTTAACTTCTGTAACTTCGACCATCAACAGAATAGAATAATCGTGGCTGGTGGACTGGAATTGTTCATATGATTTTCATCTACGTTCCCCCAATATTATCCCCTCTCGTATATTGGCAAACGTAAGAAAAAGAAGATTATATAATAACGCAGTAGAACATAGTTGGCCAAGTGAATTAGAAATTCGCGGCGGCAAATATGGCCAGTGAATTTTATTCATCATTTTTGCATACATCATTCGACTGGTTACCTAATGACAGAAGGTCGTGAATGAATATCCTAGTCCAGAAATTTATGACACAATTTTTTTTTCAATTTACCTTCGAGCGTTTACAATATCTAATATTGAAAAGCAAGCACACCTCGTAAATCGATAATTTTTTTTCTAGGCGATGGTACTCTCGTATCGTGTTCTGGGGTTTCTGTATTATCAGATTAGTGACGAAATGCTTCGGCGATATTGGTCCCAAATTTTGATGGGTACCGATGACGTATTAATCGCGCCGATTCAAGGCTGTCGAATAGTTTTCGGGATGTGTAACTTCCGTCATGTGAAACAGCAAGGTAGTTTTCAGAAGTGAAGGACAACGAACCCGCACGTAATTTCATTCGATGATACAGTCCTGTTAGTCATCCACTGTATCGTCATCGTTGATTCTGGAACGTGTCGACGCCTAAAGGCATCCTAGCTAAATTGCAACACTCTTTGGCTTGTGCTCTTTGTAGAATCACGTCATTGCATCCAATGACAGAACCAGCGTAAACAAATGTGTCAGTATCGTGGGAAAATGTTCGAAAAGTAAATGTTGCAAATAAATGGCAACCGAGATCATTTTTTTACCTCTTTTTGGAGTAAAAATACTTTATAATCGAAATTATATTTTGGCTGTACTTCATTACAATTGCGCGCGATTCAGACATCCAGTATCGATAGATGTTCACACGGGAATTGAACCCTTTATTGCCTTGCACATATTACGCCTTTGACGTGCTCCAATTTATCATCAAACTTTCCTTAAAAAATTAATATAATTCAAGAACGTTCTATTTAATTATTTTTCAAGCACGCAGAATAGAAATTGTGATAAAAATAATAACCGCAACACAATTCAAGCATCAAAGGCTTCAAACGCAATTTAATAATAATCAAATATAAAACCGCAAAAACTCACCCACCCACCGAAACGAAAGAAAAAGAATAAAGAAGCAAAGTAGAAATAAAAAAATGCAGGAATAAAATTCCAGAACCAGGCACATATATACGTGCATACTATACATATGTATAATGCGTAAAACCTCAACACATTTCTCTCTGTGACAGCGAAGAGTAGTCGAAAGGAAGGGTAAATATTTTTCTGGCGCCGAGCCGTTGAATGGACCCCGAGAAAGGCAGCTGGCCCGTTGATACTTCCCTTTCATCCCGTCCCCTTTCTCTGTTCCCAAAATCCTGGCAATTCCGCCTCCTGCCAGGTAAAGTAGAACGTTCCCCGGAAGTCGGGCGTAAAACGATCTTCCCCCTTTCCGGCTCGTTCATTCATCCCCGTTGCTTTTCCACGCGGCCAGAAATCCGCTTTCCCCGGATTTTCGTATCGAACAAAACGCGTCCACGATCGATGACAATCTCCCGCCACGGCGGAAAAGGGACGGCGCTTTTAAGCCGCTGAAAATCGCAGCGATGGAAAACAGCGTGGAGCATGTACGCACACGATCGTTACGTTGAACGTCGAGAAATCCGCAAACCGTTCGCCCTGTGAATGCGACGACGCGCGTGTTCGAAAGGATTTTCCAGGGATTCCCCGCAAACACGACTTTATTCGTGTTCGAGTTTCGGGACTCGTCGGAATCTGCTTTACGAGCTTGCTGTTCCGAATTTGTCGCAGGGATTAGAACCTTTTGCTGAAAGTTCGCAGGTATATGCAGCTCTTTTGAAGTGAAACGGTGTTCTCGGTGCTCGTCGAGGGTAAAGTGGAATTTACAGGTACTTATTCGGCAGGCAAAGGTGAATTAGATTCTTCGCGAGGTTCTCAATGGAAATTATTTGGGAAGCTTCTAGGGTTTGTACAGTTCACGTACAGAATTGACCGTGCACTTAATGTTGACGATGAAAATCGACTGGAAAATTGGTGGAAACGTACGTGTACGATAGTGAAATCGTATTAATATATATTTTATTCGTATTTTTGTGAAGACAAATTTCTTGTAATACATTCATTTTCCCATGCATTTTCCATAGCAGTGTAAAGTGCACGCTTAATTTTGTGAGCGTATTTGCTGTTTAATTTCATAATAGGCGTATTGCAGATGTTTCGTGTAATTGTTACTGCTCGAGGATAAACTGATAAATGTTTATACGTAAATTACATATGTTGATCTTGATAATTCTAAATAAACGTGTCTGAAGAAATTTGTTTGAACAATCAGCAAATGAACGAACAAAAATACTAAGCAATTCGTGATAATAAATATCGTATGCACGTCTTACGAAGTGTACTAATTATATTACTGAAAATAAATTGCTACTCCGATTTCCAATTTTTCCTATTTTTCTGCGGGCGAAAGTATTTCTATTGAAAGCCCACGGAATCGTCAACATTAGACGCAGGAAGTATTATTCACACGAAATATCGCGCGGCGTATCGTAGAATAGTGACGGAAGCTCGTCTTGTAAGCGACGCCGTCATATCCGGGAATAAGAGCCGAGGAATTCCAATTCATTCGTGCTGGGTATCGTTGAAATCTGTTTGTTCAGCCGCTTCTTCCATCGTTACATTTATTGTCGGCTTTTATGATCCATCCTGTGTCCTCCCCCGACACGGCCAATTAAGAACGGTTATCGGAAACGTGGGAATGTTCTCGCATGAACGCGAACTCGCCGCTTATCGTTTCCGTGACGTGAGCGGGGTCGTAATCTGACGCAATTTCCCGCGAAATCGATAACGTTGGCATTTTCGAGTTTATTGTTCGCTACACGGAATTAATGTTTCGATGTTATTCACGCAGCCAGTAATGTGTCAAGGTGTACACGTGGCGAGTTAGAAATACATACGTAGATGGATTTTCTTTGGAATTTATACGGGAAATAAGAATGCGGGGGAAAATCTTCTAATTCTACCTCTGTTCACCTTTTGGTATAGATAGTTTGAAGGGAGGGTAAATTGGAAAGATATCGATTTGTCCTGGATGTTATCTTGGTTCGCAATGGTTTTCAAAGTACATAATGCTTTTATATATTTTCTGCTTCTTTACTTATTTATTTTATGGGCGTACCGAAGTGTGAAAATGTTATTATCAAACGTAATATCTGTTTGAAAAATGTAAACAGCTTCTCGCTTTTTCTATGCGTTTCTACTCCGTAAACGTGGTTTTACTATGGGAGATTTATTATTCGTTTTCTGTGTACGTGACCCGAATTGCGTTGACGAGGATACACCGTAATACCACGGTTTCTGGAACATTTCCATTTCCGTGTCGGCGGTTCTAACAGAGCTTAGGAGAGCGTTTCTCGTGGAAGAAACGTAGGTAGGTACGTTCATTGAGACGATGCTATAGGTAGATACGCGTGACGCTATTACACTTTCTGTTCCCTCGAAGGGGAACCTGCGACTTTTTTCTTCACAGACGAAAAAGATTAATGGCTACGTAAATAGCAATAGATTCAACGTAATAGATATAAATGAAGCTATTCGAGAAGGAGAAAGGTAGACAATTTATCTGATAATGAATTAATGATTAAAATCAAATAGCGGACAGAAAGAAACATTATGTAAGATGTTAGTGGTACCAGTCTCTTTAAAATATAATATAATTTTAATTGTTTCTTGCGTGAATTGGCAGGTTCGGTCATTATAATTTTACAGACAGACGAAGGCATATTTTCGCCGATGTTCGCGGAATCAATTTGTGTGTACAACTTCAGTCGATAATCCTGCGCATTGTCTAAATATTAATAGCAGGAAATTCCTGATGTGAATGACAGTCGTTCGATCTTCGAACGTTGCACAATCAGACGGATGAAATTAGTGTACAGATGAAATGTTTTTTAAATAGTTTTAAATATTTGCAAATCAGCCAAGAAAATCCGATGGGTTTTTTTTGTAATGTAATTCCTTTAAATTCGAATCATTGCTTTTGACAGCGACAAATTATCCTGCGAATGAAGAAACATTTTAATTATCCGTGCAATTAACTCGCGCACCACGAGTACGAGTACACTAATACGTTCAGCTGAACGCAAATACATAATGTTCCACCGCCATTTCGCACATCGATGCTTAATTGTAAATTTGTAACACGTGTCAGGATTTTCATCGACAGTTATCAGCTTTAATGCTGTAAGAATGTGAATCTTTTCTATTTACAATATTTCCAACGTTTCGCCTATTCGAAGGATTCTCATCTTCGGTGGCGTATCGCAAATTTCGACAATTCGAAAGAAAATCCGCAGCGATTGAAATATTGTACATGTTTTATGCAACGCGATAAAAAGTTGATAGGGCAATTCGACGCGTCACGGCTGCAAGTGTATCCGTTGCACCGACGGAGAACAAGAGTCAGAAAATGCGGAACATAGAAAGCCACGGTGCACAACGGTGCAACAACGTCTGAAACACCGTCAAAGCCGCTAACTTTCGCGCGCGCATCGTCCACACACAATTGCAATTTCCGCGGATATACGCACGCCAGCGAAACATACGTTGCATCCGGTTCGTCTCTAATTCGCCGTTAAAAGTCCCACGGTCCACAGGAAGGATGAGTAAAACTGGATCGCGGATGAAGACACATTTTAAGTTCTTCAGCGAGGGAGAGAAAACTTACTAGTTTGTCGCACGGCGAATCAGACTGGGCGTACGTGTCTCGTTCAGGTGATCGTTGTTGGTTTCTCTTCTTCGCGGTCGATTCTTTATTAATCGAAGGTTCGTCAGGCTTACTAATCGATTTGTTTAAAATGACAAATTAGTGGTTTCGTAAGAGCAAGCAATTTAGAGGCACTGATAATCATTGTTATTTTTTTTTATAATAATATATTGCGCGATTATCCACGTTTATTGAATAGGAAGGTAAAGAAAATGTTTCCACGCTATTTCTTCTATTCGCCGTTGTGCATACGCAGAAATTGAATCTTACCATCGAGACACGTATTTAATCGAGGGACACAATTGTGCAAATTACGATGTTAAGTGCCCCCCGTATTCTTTTCATACAAAAAAACACTCGATCGGACATTTGATTCTACTGAGCAAGATATGTATATCGAATACATACTATCTTACTGGTCGACAGAAAAGATTCCTCTCGACGGCCTTCAGCCGCACTCGATAAATTCTCGTATGTACGATTTCAAGGGGTTCAACCGTGTAACTGGGTCATCCCGGCAAGGATACGTCGCGAATGCAATTTATATCGAGTGCTCTGTGCCGCGAAGGGAACCTCGACCGATGTCAAGTTCGACTCTCGATCCATCTGAATCGTTCTGCTAGAAATTCAAGACTTTCTACCGATTGAATTTTTTCTTTAATAAACAGCGCCCTTTGCACTTTGATGGGTTTTCACTCCATTTCTTAAGAGAAAAATTTGTCCGTGTCGTATGGTGAATTGCAAGTTAATTAATTTCACCGACAAATATCTCATTACAATGACAATCTCAATTACAATTTCCATGCGTATTATCTTTTCTTTACTGCACTAAAGAATATGTATATAGGGCGCTTATTTAAACTTGTTTCGAACTCCAAAAAGAACAAACCAATGTAACAAGTGAAAAAATACTTAACAAAGGATGTGAAGGAGGAAATGTTTCATTTCTTCGCATCAGGAGTGATTGTAATTCAACGATACGCGATTAGGCTACCAAATTCATGTTTCGCAACAGCTTTAAGATGCACTGATGGCTCGTTTAAAATCGCCAAGCTATCTATTCACGGTATCGCGATGATCGGCGAGCGAATATTCATTCGCTAGAGGCTCGCTTAAGCTCGACCTTTCGAAACAATGAATGATATCATTCCTCTTTCTTCTTAGCGAATTAGTAATGAGCTTCACAAAGGTGAACGAAAGAGTCGGTCGTAATTCGCCTGCCACGAATACCGCGATCAATCAAATAATCGATATTTCGTACGAGTTCTGGTACACTCCTCAACAAATGATAAATAAAAATAATCTTTAATATTGCTTACTTCGCGTACAATATTTCTCAATTTTCGGTTCGCGTTCTCTACAATGTGCACAGATGAACCATTGGAAATTTGTAAAGTGACAAACTTTGCCGCGGTTGGAGTAACATTTTACGCTGATTCGGTCATTAAGAATTTCAGCAGGATAAAATACAATTAACGTTCAACTTGAATTAATCGAGTTACTTGAAAAGAATGAATTATTTAGCAAACAACGCAAACTATGTATACCAGAATCGGCTTGCCACGCTATATCACAGCGAATGAATAAACATGAATTATTCCAGCATAGAAATAAATTAAACGCAAACCGTTCTACCATCAACGAAAACGAAACACTCGATCGTTAATCGGACAACCACCTCGTATAAATGTTTCCATCGTGACGAATGGGATTAATATTCCTAACATGGGCAACAATCTATTAATTGAAACGATGAAGCGGCAATACCTTTGCCACCGTTTAGAAACGTGTATAGGATCGACCTCGAAATCGATGTTGCACAAAGCACCACGTCGCGGTCCATGGTCGACCAAATCCAACGTGTCTGGAGGCTGGGGACGAAGGTCGGCGAAATAAAAGGGTCGTGTAAATTGTAGAAAAAAATGATAAAACGAAAAAGAAGGTGGGCTGATTATTTTATCGTGCGGAATGGCGATCCTTGGCTGACTTGTTGCGAAACAACGTGCTTCGTGAACGACCAGCAGGGATTGGCTCAGAGACGGCCGTGATAACGAGATCCACGAAATCCACGGTTTCTCTCAAAACCGTCGGGGAATTGTTCGTTCTACGCCTATTGTGTTATTTAGGAAAGTCAATTCCAACGCGACCCGATCTACTTGCCACGTAAAATAGGAAAATGGGATTACTTTGTTTCTTTATCGTACGATGCTTGCTATTTCTCTTTTAATTTACACGAATTAGGCCTTCTTTCACGCTGCAGGGAACAGAGTCAAATTTTTGGTACACCAGCACCATTGTTACGTAACTGGTCGTTAACCTGAAAAGGATACTCGTTTCGAGGTAACGTTTGCAGTAGTTAAAGGTTGAGAATTATTTGCGAGGCTTGGTGTGTTGCAAAGAGTAAATGAACCATTGTTTATTGATGTTCATTTAGTCGTTAATTGGAGAACTGATTGGACGCAACTTTTGAAGTATTTCTACTCTGCACACATATAATTCAGATGACACCTCTGTAAAATTACTTGAAAGAGATTTTCAATTGAGGGACTTGTAGTTACATATGTCGAGTGCGTCTCCCTTGATACGCTCGGGTCCAATATCTTTGTTATAGACCGTGACAATTTGATAACGACATACAACAATCGTATTATTGTAACCTCGTTACAGTCCAACCTTGATAGGTACACGAAATCTCGTTAGTAGATATCCGGAACACTTTTAATAACACCGTGAATTCGTTTAATCGACTAACACTTTCTTTCCCCCGTTGCCTCAAACGTTTTCGCGTGAATTAATCAACTTCTCCAAGCAACAGAAGGCCCGCTACACCGATTATTCCGTTCGCGTGTGTACCAATTTCGGTCGAGATCATTCCGTTCTATACTGATGTAAAAATATATATATATATATATATATATATATATATATATACATGCGTAATGTATATAAGAAACGAGTAAACAAAAATACAGATAACGTTAGATAATATAAGCGATACCGTGAGCGCAATGTTCGCTAGCGTACACGCTGTTTTGCAATAGTCAATGAAACATATTGTGATAACAGTTATTCATATTTTTATTCTACTCGCACGGTTGCATCAGCGTGTTGCAGCAACATGCTCATGCGAAACTCGTCTCACACTATCATCTCGCCTTGTCTCGTTCCTCAATGAACACGGCCAATATTTTTTCGTCTCGCGAAATTAATAACGTCCAAGGTAAACCCGGCTCGGGGAAGAAAATCGGGTAACGTATGGTCGCGTATAATTTGCATTTCGTGCCTCGTAAAAACGAAGGTATTATATTTGAGCAAAAATAACGAACAGAGATTGTTGTGCACCTTGCACGCGTTTTTTAATAAACATTTCGTTCGTTACTATGGACATTCGAGGCTCAATGATCAGGTGTGTGAATATTCGTGTACATTGTACAGTGGGGAGCAATTGGTGTTATCGTGTACTAATTCCAAGAGACTGGAATAAAAAGGTGCTACGTAAGATCACGATTGTGTGATTTGTTTAGTTATAAAGATTGGGCGCTGCAGTTAAATTAGATTATTGTCGATGTTCCGTTGACGCTTATAAAATATGAGTTTATCATTCATTAAAATCGGGCCAGTTATTGAGAGGTTTTATTATTTCGGTGTTATTGGAGTATTCTGAAGTACGAAACTGTAGTGAACAACGAGTACACCTGCGTTAGACGAAGTAAGTGTTAAAGAGTAAAATAGAGAAAACGATCTGCCGTCGGTCGATCTCGAAATAGAATTTTCGCGCGCAGGTGAATAGTTTATAATCGAGGACAATTGGAGGATCGAGAGTTTTCAATGACGCGCGATTTACCAATCTTCAGATCCTCTCTCTTCTCTGTCTGCCCTACTCTCCTCCTGGCCTCCGTTCAAGCAGGTAAAACCTGCCAGCCTAGCCGAGTTCGGAGTGAGAATGAATGGGCGTACGATACGATATACATATATACGATACTATCTGTGTATAGGTATGCATACCTAGGAGAGCATTGCAGCATTGCGCTTCCGCTATATGTTGCAGAGTAACGAGGGAAATGTGTATACGTATGTATATAAGTATGCAACCCTTTAGTTCGAAACGCGATACACGTAGTCGCCGTTCGAAGAATTTTTATGGATTGCCGAGGTGTTAATTGGTGGAAGGTTTACTTAAGTGAAATAAATTTTGTCTCAGTAGGTTTTGGCCCAATTAAATTGGGAATACTTTTCAATACTTGTTAATGGAAGTTTCATAAGAATAAATATTTGATAAATTAAACACCTTAAATATTTCTTAATAATTAAGATATTGCCCCGTTTTCTCCATCGAATTGCAATTAACGTAACCGATTTCGACGATTTCCGTGCACGTGTGCACGCTCGTTAAAATGTGTTACGAAGCCGATACTGCCATGCCGTGCCGGTGCAATTACGCGCGTGTCCGCTCTCTTGTTCGCGCGCGCGTGCGGTTGCGTTAGAGGTACATTGCGTTGTGTTGCGGCCACGCAGGAAGGTGTCGCAAAATCGAGAGTGGTCCAAGAGACGCGACAAAAGGAGGGACCAACGTCGCGACCAATACCATAGGAATAGGATAAATCAATTGTGTTATCGATTAATATCGATCACAAGATATGATAAATTAACCCTTTATGTCAATGCCAGTTCTAACATAATCAATTACTCCAACCCTTAAGAGTTTGGTCAGATTTCTGTGGCATTTAAACGGAAGAAAAATAATAGAATAAATAATATACTATATATTACTCGTAGCATGATCAATTTATTTAAAGCATTTTTTCGAAATTCGCTTTTTAAATTTTCCACTATATTGCACCGTGGTTTCGTAAAAAGAAACACCTGTATATGTACTTGGGTAATCAGAGTTTGCACCTCTGTTGCATCATTTGTTACCGGTATGTAGGTGTGAAAAGTGTTGCTTACAATTAGTTGACGTCTAGTATAATATATTTAAACGTTGCATCGACCGATGTTCCTGAACTCTCTCTGTGTGTGTGTACACCCAAAGTGGTGGGGGGCAGAGCTGCGAAACACACGGCAATGCAAACCTCGAGCCGAGGTCGGCATTCTCTCGTGACTCTCGTTTCGCTCGTTTCTCAGTAAAGTGTCCTCGAAAATCAACGAATCGAGCATTCATTGTCAGTACTGACGAGCCAGACTACCGGCAATATCGGTCTGCTGACTTTAAAATTTAAACCGTGCCGCTGGTCGAGTCTACCTTGATAACAATGCCTCTAACGAGGCTTGACTCTATCAGAACATTTTGGGCACACAGTACCAGACAAAACTGCATGGGATAAATTTCTGTGTGAAATTGTTTATGTTAACTAACCGGGGATATGTATTGCCTTCAACATTATTTTCTTCGCTGCAAGGCTGCGTAAAAATTGTATTTCTTTCGTAACGGAAATAGATTTTTGTTCTTTAGGTTTTATTTCATATTAATTTTATCTTAAAAGGTAAACAGGCTGCTAGAAGTATTTTAGGAATATTTTAGAAACAGAGCTATGCCCACTTTTTCATTAAAATCACTCTGCAACAAAATTCCGTGTCTTTAAAAAATCCTTCCGCTATTGAAACGCACTACACTTCCACTATTCGCCTAGTTCTAATCTCTACTCCAGAATACACGTACATACACCAGAATCAACGTTAAATCCACGTATCACCTTATCAAACCGACTACTTCCACTTGATGACGAGCATTGTTTCCAACAAAGCAAACAACGATTCATCCGTTTCACGGAACAAAACGACCGATCCATGAATCGAAGGATTAACAATGCCGGGGAACTAAACTGTCCGATTACCAGCCACTCGCAAGCTTGTATCCGGATACGTAATCGATATAACTTGCATCGTTGATTAGCAACCGTATCATTCCTCCACGGGCGAGCACGTGCTCGGTATCGAACGATCTTTCTTTTCCCTTTTTTTTTCCTTTTCTTTCTCTCCACCTACGATTTTTCCCCCGCGTAATTTTTCCCGATCCCACTACCTGACGCAATCTCGATGGCGATTATCGATACGAACGAAGGTGTGTTTGCGCTCGCGTGCCCGGCGCAATGGTGTTTATTGTTACCTATGAATCAGTAAGCGCATTCCGGCGCAACAGTCTGCCCGTGTCGGAGTGCAATGCTCGGCGCTTTAAACGATAGCACGTCACAGGCGTGTTGCGTGACGATCGTTACGGTGTCACTGAAAGAATCGGGATTTACGTAAGAATGTTTCAGCATCAAATCATACAGCAGCCTCGTTCCAATGGAACGTTTGCGCGACGATAATGAAAAATTCCCAGCAGCGTGAGTTCGGCCTATGAATTGTTCTGTTTCTTTTAAACGGGGACTTTTATCACGGGGGAAATACGACGCACGTGGGGGACTTTCTTGTAATTTAGCGGGGATTCACTATGCATCGGGTGAATCGATAGTAGAGATAGAATTTGTAGGTTGTACATGTTCGTATTTTAGAATTCTCAGCCAAGTTAAAGGGAAATATATTTTTGCGGAATGATTATATTTAATGGACGGGTGTGAATGTAAAAATATCTCGCGCGGAAACTTTATTTATGTTCCCTTATTAATTCAGTTTCCAATCTGGATATTTCAATGGTGAATTCTACATTCGTCACGCAATTGTTTCTAATCGCTTCATTTATTTTCTACTCTTCCATAATCAGAACGCAGATTCCCTTGTCACTCGTAAATAGTATCATACAATAATAACAACCGTAAAAAGCAACGCGAAGTAAATAGTGGTGGCAATAGAATAATAAGAAAATATCACAATTGATAAATCTACGTGCAATATGAATACAATAAAAGCGACCAACCCAAGTGCCCAGACGTCTGAAAATAATTTAAACAACGTTGCACATGTATCTTCTTCCCGGCAAATGGCCGAGGGAACGCCCGTACCTGTGATGAATAACAACAACACGGATCACAATACAAACAGGAACGTATTCCCGTGAAACGAATTCTCGAAAGGATGCTCGCATCCTGCTCAGTTGTAGTCCCTATCTTTCGTTGCGCAGACGAGCAGCTGTCTAGAAGGAAACCGATCGAGGAAGTGGACGTTGCCGAACGAGAAAAGCCGGACGAGGGATACGACTCGTTTCGCTTCGATTTATCCCCGACCCCATGGAAACGTGTGCTCCAACGGTGCCACGAGTAGGGACACATATACCGGCGCACGTGGCATATTATTTTCAGCCCTGCGAACAAATTCGGGGGCGCCCATCTGCTAGGAAGTATGTATGTAGAGCATTTTAGGAAACTATTTGTATCGTTACGCCGTTTCTACGTAGTCCTTGTTACGATGTTTCCTAGGTATTCAGTTTTTATACTTGCAGCGAGATACGAGTGTAGACACCTTTTTTAGAGACGTACAAGATGGCTCATTATTACTGACGGGGCCGGGAAAGGATGAGACCTTCGTGGAAAGATGAGTCGACAATTTGTAACGGGTACTCTGGAAGCTAATTATTATATACCGGAAACAATCGAATTGTTAGACGTCCATCTTTCGCCATTTTTTTCCTGTAAATAATTCATCGTTTCGCTGATATTAAAAAGGGCAAAATCGTAAGAAATCAGTCCACGTTATAGAGGAAACATTTCTTCCATATTCCACTGCGGCTGCGGTGAATGACGAAAAATGATCGTCGGTTGGTTTACCGGCCAAGTAAGTAGAGAAAGCACTTCCTTGCGACGCAAAAAGGTCGCGGATCTCCCGCGGGACAACGAGCCCACGCGATCAGCTTTTCCCGAAAGGAAACCACGAGAGAAAGCGTGATCGTCGTAGTCGTGGACGAACGGTTCACGGTTCCGGGATCGATAAATGGAAAGCCACGGTGCATCCATTGCTACGACGACCGGGCGATATCTCGTCGTCTTATCTCACAGACAGCATCGTCCCCTGCCGTCGTTCGTGATCGTCAGTCGCTCGTGGGAGGAACCGTGTATCCTTGTCGAAGTTCCTTCGTCCCTATCCTCGACCGTCTCGAGGCCTTTGCTCGAGGTTATCTTCCTTTTTTGGAACGAAGGTTGCTCGTCATGGGCATTCGTTTCGATTAATGAACTTTCGTGCCTGTTGAGAGGCTCTTGCATGCCGTATGGGCCGATGTCGAGTTGGAATAGAATATACGCTGGCTTTTTGGGTGTAGGTCAAGGAGTTTCGAGTTCGATTGCCATTTATTGGTTTTCATCTGGCGACGAAGACAAATTAATCGATCTGTTTCTGTCGTGCATAATTGCACGGGGGTTGCAGGTAATTTTTAGCTTCGATCTTGAAGAAATAGTTAACTCATCATATATGTTCTTTGCCCTGTATATGCATATCTTTCTTGCAGTATGTCACAATGGCTTGTTAATGTTGCGTATAATGTCATATGTTTTTTGCATATTTATTGTCTACAAATTACAACAAAAATCATTGGAAACAACTATCAGCCATTCTCCAAGCGTTTTCCTCTAACAAAACATCGCCGGATCGATTCGTATCGCATCGTTCCCATGGTTAGAGAAACTTGCAACGCCGTTCCCGTTCCTGTTCCCTCTTCCTTATCCTGCTTAGCTTCTCCCTTCGACTATTTATCCTTCCTCGTGATTGCCCTGGGCACGAGCGAAAATGCTGACGAACCGGTTCCAGAATTTTTCGCCGGGTCCCCGTCCCGGACCTTAGACCGGTATTCCTCCGTGTTGCAGGATGCGTAGGTTGTTTCGCGGTGCATTTCGCGAATCACCATGTCCATTCCGGATACGCGAATTCGTACCACTTATTCGTGCCACGAATACGCGACGCTCATATCCGCTTGTCTGGCGTATACATAATGTGTATGTATGTGTACGCGCGCGAATGAGCCATGCAAATTGATGCATTTGGGGGAAAACGTGAATATCCAGGCACCTCATGAATAATGAGAACTTTTTTTTCCGGCCCGAGAGAACAGGGAAATGGTATAATGGCGACGTATGTAATCGTTGGTGAAGTATCACTGAAAGGTGCAAAAAAAACGTATGACAATGAAATATTCTTAAAATATAATATTTTCATCGTGACAATTAATCTGTTTGTTATTTACATCAGTTGGGGAAATTTCTTCTTGCTTCTGTCTAGCCCGGTTTTAGTTAATCGCATCAATGTAAGAAATACACATACGTTATGTAGTGCTGTGTCATTGAATGATTAATGGTTACTTTATCTTTTATGATTTGGATGACAAAGGTTACTCTTTTGTAATGTAGGAAATGGCAGAGTCGTAAATGCATTCAACTTTACAATTCTCATCTGTTTTCGAACGTATGGAATGCACAATGCCGCGAATGTACTTGGCTTATGTTAATTTTTCGACCTCCGCTCTTCATTGACGGTATCGAGGATGCCCGCGAAAATTCTACGCACTTATATCGATATTTACTTGATACGGAATTTCAACGAGAAAAATCGAACAATAAGAGTGTAGGAAGCCGATGCGACCTTAAATAAATAAATTAAAAAGAAACAAAACAGAGTGTAGGCGTTAAATATTTTTAACTTAATTATTAAGAGCTGTCGTTTTGCATCGTAATTCTACATTATATCACGGTGGTCATTTCGCAACAGATCTTCCGATTTAATTCTTTCGTAAGAGTAATACGTCGCAATTCTTATCTGCGAATGTAGTAAGTAACACTGGAACAATAATCCTTCTTGGAACCTCCGGCCCTTATCGGTTGCATATTCTCAACTGTAAGCTTGCACTCCAAATCATTTACTTTTTAAATAATGACGGATGATCTCACTTACGAACAGCCGCAACTGTATGTTGCACGATGATTCAATGCGCCAGGGTTCGCTGTTCATCCCATGACTTTTTGCGTTTTACGATGCTGATTATGTTGAGTCCTCGAGCAAAATGACAACGCTTCGACGACTTATGAATTTTGTTTTTTACCGCGTAGATATTGAAGAAACCCAAGGATTTATTGCAAAATAAAATTCTAATGTACATAACTGCAAGTTCTGATGATAATAGGAGCAATAATAATATGCATAATGATAATAGTGATGTGTGTTTATTGAGAACACTTGCGAATATTGAATTGGTACAGCGTGCTTGGCACGTGAAGTTTAAACAAGAATTTCTTTGCTTCGTTCTGATGAAACTACGCAGATCTAAATATCTGTCACAACCGTGACACATTACGAACAAAATCCATACATATACAGCACCTTGAATCTGCTTTTATTTTTATGCAATCCGAATTCGATGCGAATTAATTTATTCTATCACAGTTCTAATCGTCAATCCCCTTTATGGTGACTGTATTTTCGCAATCGAAGACAGGTATGTACATATGTATATTTCACATACCCGTAATAACCATCGGTCTGTTGCACAATAAAGGGGAATACATCTCCGTCTAGAGCCTGGAATTAACATTCGGTTACCTTGGACGTTCCGACTGGACGTAAATTGAATATTAAATTCGAACACGAATTGGGAGAGATGAATTTCCTTGCTGCATTCAAATTCATCTAAACTCTAGAGTATATGCGAAAGTGTTTTGTACGTAGCTCAGTCCTCGAATTCGCACGAACGAATTCCACATTAACTTATTCAATCAATAATGGAAATATTTCGGAACGCGGTGAATGAAAATGAAAATATTATCGAGAGAAAAACCGAACGCTTCGTGGCCACGAGGAAATTATTGTAAAAGTTTTAGCAGTTAAGAGAATATTGAATAATAATTTCCATTCGGTGGGCGCATGTTATTAAATTAATATTCTAATTGCACGCGATGAAAAGACACGTAAGTATGGAATATACATTAATATCGACTGTATAATTTTTCGTAAAATAGTTGCAATAATATGAGGGATGAGCGACGAAAATGAGGGATGACATTAAAAAAAGTAAAGCTTCAATTACACCAAGGAACGTAACCTTCGAATGACGTTTAAAGAATTGAACCAACACCGACGATCCACTGTCGTATGAATAATAACTATTTACCTCGCCTCGTCGAATAGCAAACAGAAGGCTATCCCCATGAAATAGGCTTGGGTTGATCTTGAGTATGTTCGATGAATAAATTTCATCCTCCTGTCCTTCAATATTGGCGAAATCGAATATCCTCCCATCTCTCGTAATTAATCATTTAACAGACGAATTCTCGAAGAGGAAGTTCGATGAACAAAAAAGGTCGCTCCCAAATCGAGTTCCCCCCGAATTCCACATTTTTATTCACTTCAAATTTTCTTCACCGTGGCGTGCGCAAATAATATGTACTTTGATAACGTATAATTGCACAATGTACCTATTTAATCATTTTATTGCACCTTCTTGGAAACGTGAAGAAACGTCTCGTTAATTTTGACGATGACCTAATATTTTTTGGAGGGCGCAGTTGTCGAACGCAGGCACACTTTGCGCAATGCAGACTCTACAACGATACTTTTTGATCGATCCCGATGTAACACAGACGTGTGCCACTGTGCCACGGTGCGCGCGTGTGAATATCCGGCGCACTATGTACATATTCGATATCGGATACAGATCAATAAGTGACAATTGCACTGTCCTGTTTCAATTTGGTTCGTCTTTTGCAGAAGTTTAGAGAAGTAAAGTTCCGATGATAAAAGTGAAGAAATTTGATTAGCCAGTGTTGTCTTTAATAATTTCATCTGGGGATCATAGATTCCATTTTAATAATCTGTACATATTGCTCTCCAAGGTTTCAGGTCATTGTATTAAGTGATATTCTGTTGGGAGTTTCGTAATGTCCAATGTACACTGCGCGACAACTATTTGGACCAGCCCATGTTTTATAATGCGCGTCGTTAAATAAGAGGATTATGCAAATCAATTGCTCATCGTTTGCCATTGGTGTTCGTTGCAGGGAATATTTGGAAACAGATTCTAGATTATGGACTGTAGACTTGATGGACATTTCGTTTTATTTATTGCCAGATTTCTTATTGAATTATCTTTCGACGACACAGCGTTGCAGAAGATTTATTAGATCGTTGGGAATTCCTTGGCGTTATTCGTGTTATTTAACCTCACCGTGTGACGACCACCTCGCGATAAATTCAACGGAAGTTTCTAGACCATACAGATTTGAAACAGTATCGAAATGAAATAAAATATGTACCGCGTGATGTAATGAGTGCGCAGTATTAGATAACTAATCGTCTCTAATTCCCGTGCAAAGATGTTGCGAAATTATATCATAGTACGTACGTGAAAATATGAATTCGTCTTTCTCAATTTCAGTATTTACTTGCACTTGGTAATACCGTGTCGATTATGCATCGATAACAGGATACAATCATATTTTAACGAATGCACGAATGTTTACAATCCGATAATACTTTGCCAGTAAATATTTAGACAAATGCGTGCACATTTGTAAAACAGCATATTGAAAAAAATAATGTGCTTGTTGTTCCAATTTGCAGAACGTTTATTCCCGGAAAGGATATTCTAAAATTAACTACTTAAATAGCAAAATTCTTCCAAAGAGATGCAAATTGGCAAATACAAAAAGTCCACAGATCTGGTCAGTGGCTAATTATCTAATTTTATCGTTAAAATCAGAAATTACGTAATATTAAAATATTCACATGGATGAAACTTTTGTCCCGCCAGAATTATAAGATTAAACAACACGAGCACGAATTAAATTGCAAATTCTAATTTTACTTTCAATAACGAAAACTGCTATTGCTATCGATTACGCCAATGGTTCACAGCCAATAATTTATAACCAATCGATTATTTATATCCAAGAAATCCGCTCCTTCTCTCCAACTCTGGAATCTTTAAGCGGCATAAAAGAGGACCTTCCTAAAACCATGATAACCCCAACAATTACACTTTACCATACACTTCAACCGTGCACTCAAAAAAAAATGAAAGGGAAACGTTCCACGGAAATTGATTCTTCAACTCCCACTTGCTTCATCCGCCCAAAGTATGTACATAATCCTGTTTTTCGCCGCGTCCCGGATACACAGGGAAACACGGTTAATCCCCGTTAACCCGGAAATACAGAATGGTAGATTCGTACAATGGGGGCACTTCTTCGCCGCTACGTTAGGCTCAGGGGGTTAAACTTAAATCGAATACCGGTCGAGGTACACAGGCTAGGTATATTCCATAAGTGTCGCCGCTTCAAAGTCCACGGATGTTACGGTGAATGGACGTTGGCATCGACCGTCATTGTCAAGTGTCGCAATCCACCTCGAGCGAGGTCGTTCTCGAGGTTTCGAGGTCCGCCCTTCCTTTGATTTCCCCACAAAGATGCAGCTGCGGTGTGTAACCATAATGGCTGTCAGACATAATCGTATCTAAGTACGTCTCTTTGATCTTCGTGCTGATCGGATTCCCGAAATGTACGCCCGCCTGTCCGTCGTCGTTCGAAATATATTTTCGACGAGTGGACTGGGTCAGCGACGAGCAGCCGAGCGAATTTCAATGAGCCTGCTCGAGTTGCTTTTCGTTCGTTTACGTTTAGACGAAACTTTTAGGAGATCGTATTGTACACGGGGAGGAAGAACTTCCTGCTGAGAGATGTTTGCTTGTTTCGTCAGAGAAGCACAACAGAATGATGTTTCGTAGAATGTGGAATAAAATTCCGTCTGATGTAACCAAGGATTAATGTAATCACTCGTTGAGAAATTAGCAGATATCTCGTTAGATGTTTGGAATAATTAGGAAATCGCGGTGGATAAAATGAAATGATATTTCGGCGAGGTCACTGACCACCCTGTACGTAAGTCCATGCGAATCAATATGAACAATTACGAAAGTACTACCAATGGTATAAAATCTTAATAATAATAAGAATAGTAACGAAAGTTATGATGCCTCAGAAAAAGATGGGGGTTAAAAGAGACTTTCACTTGCCCTGTCGGATATCTCCCTTTGTCTTGGACAGAAAATATGTACGTACTTATCACTGGTTTATCGGCCAATTTTTTTTTAAACATTTACGTGCTTTGTGAGGCAACGTCGAAGAATGATTAAAGCGATCGGATTTTTTGAGAATAGCGTGCAACTATCTCCTCAGCTATTAACCGATAACGATACGTATATAAATATATATATGTATTTTATGTACTTCGTGGTTTTGCAATTCATCATTCGCGACGTTACGTCGATAAAAATAGGGGACGCTTTATTTCAACTGAAACTTGGTTGCATTTTGCAAGATTATTAGATGACATCAGTTCTAATGATTCAAGAAAACATAAAGCTCAAACAAATGATTAATCGAATGGTACAACGATCAGATAATAAAATAGATGCTGAAACAAAAAAGTTTCCACCAAACAGAATATCTATAGTTCTCGAACGGATCTGATCGACACGGCTCAAGACTCTTCTTCACAAATATAGAATATATAATAATGCATATGTACATAAAAACGACAAAAGTACACGACACAGAAAACGTGGTCGAGCGATTGAATCGAACCCACGGAAACATTTCTGAAAAAGCAAACTACCGCAGAGCAAAATAAACACTCTTAGGAAAGCCCTGTGTAATCGAAATACCGCGCCGCGGCCAGAACAACCGATAAGGCTTCCGTATCACCGGAAACGACGTCGTCGACCGAGCCAGGCACTTCCACGTTTATGTTCCTGTTCCCGGCACACAAGGGGAGCACTATCGAGAACAGATAACAGTGTTGCGGACGATCTGTTCGCCGGTGAGTCCCGTTCGCCCGTTTAACATGCTTCGCAATGCCCATTATAATCCCTTTGGAGGAAGACAACCTCGTAGCGGAAGTCGGTACGTATGCATGTGTATCCTCGTGCCGTCGCCGTCGTTCTTAGTTGGCTAAATCGAAGAAACGTGACCATTTCGTAGTCCATGACTTGCATAGACGTGCCCCGAGGCCGTGAAACGACGTCGAAAAAACTTGGAGGCCGTACACACTTTTATCGTTGCTGCCGTTCGAGTATCGATAGGTGTCGGTCCCCAAGTGCTGTTTCAAGGCAGCTAACCGTTTGGTAATAAAACCGTTCGTGATTAAAGAAATTGCCGCCCGTGGTTCCGGTAATAAATTAAGGGTCGTGGGGAAAATTATGGCCGGTTGTGCAGTTTTGGACGGCGGTTTGGAAAACGAAAATTTTCGGACGCCTGATGATTTGCTGGCCACTCGTGCGAACGATCTTTTAGGAATGCTATTCGAAATTGATGACAATAATTAGCACGAAAAAAATATAATTCGTGCGGAAATGTATTATTTTGTATGGTGCTATTGAACGAAAACCGGACAGCGTTATATTTAATAATAGATTCGAAACGGTGGAGATCCGTTTCGTGGAAGGAAACAGCTGTCCTAATTAAATAAATTAGGGTGGCCGATCTTTAAAGAATTAGTGTGGCACGAAAATAGACGCGGTCATCAATCTTGTCCGGAATTCCCAAGCGTTTTAGTGCCTCCATTACAAATTGTATAATTATCGAAAGAAACGTGGCTCCTGAAACATATTATGCACCGGGAGATATAGTCGTCAGCGAAGATGATGTAGCGGCAATACTTCCTGGGTAATCAATCGGGTTTTCGGGCTAATGATTCTCAATAATCGTTCCAATAAAGAGATCACCGTTGCCCAATCGTGCTCCACATTCCCTTGCAAGAATACATAATACGTTTCCCAACGAAAAATTCTGCGTCACAAAACTTTACACTTTAATATACTAGATGTACAGAGAAGCGTTATATTCGCAATCACTACTTATCACATTACATACCCCTTCTTTCTGTCTTTAAAAAAAATATACGTAAAGTACGAAGAGTATTCATTAAAAACAATTCACAGAGAGAGATATTATTCAACTACACCAGCCCACGCATTGCACATATTACGAACACGAGCGAAAGTTGACAAAAAAAATGACTTATCAAGACTCGTTTATTCAACGATTACGCAAGGGTGATTTTTTCCGATGTTTTTTTTCATTGAACCAAATCATATCGTAAAACGGTAGTTTCACGGTCAGTGACGTGAAATCCAACAATTTTCCGCGTACCGTGTTCCCTCGCCGATGAACACCGAGTCAGTGAACCACGTCCTCCTGGAAAGTTGCATTAACTCGTGCAACCACGATCGGAAAAAGCGTAACGGTATACTCGATCCAGATTGGCCAACTATTTTACATCGGGAACACGGCGCTGTGCCCGTAATCGTTCGATCAGGAGGGCACACGGTGTTAATATTTCCTCTTACGAAAAGTTCCATATCTTTGCGATACGTCAGGTCAGTGCCGTGCTTGAACTCCCGTTGCAATGGTATTCGTTGCACCTGCGCGCAAATACAATGAATATGCATGTGCAGAATGATTCAAATCATTCACTGAATTGCTAATCGCAGGTAAACACAGATCTGCCCTATTGTGAATTCAAGACACGTATAGCCAACCCATCGTTTAAAATATCGTGGATACGTCAAGAGATTTCGGAGTCGTTTAAGCGAAGACGGTCGTTTGTGATTGAAATGTTTCGTTCTGGCTGAGTGTGTTATTACAAGAGTAATCGCGGTGGATTACAGTAATATCGTACGATAGGTGGAGAGAATTATGTTGTGCTTATTTATTCTGCTTGGAATTTATTTAAGAATCTGAAATTCTGATGCAATCATTTTTTAGCTTCATTTTTTTTCTAGCAATGATTGCTTTATTCGCGTATAATGCGCGATTCGATGCCTGGCATGTGTGCGCGTGCAGCACACTAATATATTTATGTATTCGGTTTACCTGAGGTGACAAAAATGATGTCATCTTAATTTGCGAACGTAGGTAGCGAAAATGATGTCATTAATTAACCGTGTGCATTCCACTTTTCATCGATCAATCAGGCAGCTTAAGCTTCTAATTTCCACGGATACAAATAAGTAACAGACTGGGATAAACGACGATTCTTTTTATAATAAATCAGTTTCTGCTTGTACACGGAAGCATATGAAGTTCCTTGAAGAATGTTCTCTTGATAGATACAGGAAAAATGAAATTGTGATTGCACTCTTGATCTTGAACGCGAGGCAAAAAAGAAATGTGAGGTGATAGAATACTTCAATAATTTTTTCTTTTATATTTACACGTGTCGCAATAATGCGAGCTACGCTTAAAGAATATTTCCCAATCGAACGTAATAATATTAATATCTCTATGCCAACTCATCTGCGTAACTTTGCAGATAACGCTCATTGCACATAATTGTAAAGTAAAAAATTATTTTCATTCGAGGGACAAACCAGGAAATGAAGCATGAAAGAATTGTATCGCTACTAATATTCGCTATCAATTACATAATCTGTTCCGACTAATCTTTATGCAATGTTGCACCAAATCTAATTGCGATAGTTTGCGTAATATCGTGAAAGATCAGCAGTTCGATTTAAGAGAAAGAAAAAAGAATGAATACCGCTCGTTATTTACGGGGAATATCGCAGTTTTTGTAATCGGGTGCAATTCGAATAGATTAAATGAGACGTTGCACCATGATAGTTGCTCCTCTCTTACGAAAATCAAGGCTCGGCAACTTTTAGTACGAGAACGACGTACTATTTGCAAGAATTATTCAAATAGCAAATTGAATGAAAATTGAACATATTTTTTCTATCTCTACTGTAGAGAAATATTTATTTCTCGCGTTCACATTTTGTACTAAATATTATATGAGCTTCTTATCAGAGAACCACTGAATGCTTTTACTCATTTGTAATTATTATTGTTTCGCATCTATACTCCTAATATGTTTTGCACATTCGATACGATCATCGCTGCATGCTAGATCTGTTTTGCAGCACCGAACAGCTGACGACAGGTGTGAATTATTTTAAGCTTTATAAACGTGGTGCAACATCTTGGCAAAAAAGTGTGAAAAATCTGACGTGTCGTTACCTTCGATGCCCAGGGCGCAAGAAATTTCGAAAGGCGTCCAAAGTGATTTAAAAGTAAAATCCTTCTGTCATAAAGATAAAGAGTTTTGTATCACAGTGTACAAATTACACAATGTACAACATGATGTCTATGCAATGCCGCAATTTAATGAAAAAAAAATCGTACGTCAAGTTTCGAGCGATCGTCGTAAAGAAACGGCTGTGATCTTTAAATTCGCGGCAATTTCGGTCGTGAAAAAAAATTTGTTACATTTCATGACCCTTCAATTCAGTCGGCAGTCAAAAATGCAGCAAAACTGCAAGTTTGAAATTCTAAGAGAAAATTTACAATTCCTTGCATTCGATTTCCGAAGCAAATAATGGTTGTTCGCGTAACAAGTCAGAGAATAGAAATCCACAGCTTAGCCCAGCAATCGAACGCTCTGCATATGCAACACGCCTGTAACCATAAACGTTTAGGAACAAACGACACAATGTCTCCATACACGGTGATCGCGTGTCGGTGGGTATACATATATATTGCTCACTATTTCACGAAGCGGCCAGTCATAATTAAGTTTGATATAATTCGCATAATCAGTGATGAATTGTCGTGACTCGTGCTAAGAGACTGGAAGATTAGTCGGCCGGGCGAAACATGCTGTTGCTCACGTACACAATACGGTGCGTACTTCCAGAAGCCTCTGTCTTCGATATTTGATCATAAATTTGCAGTTTCTCGTCAGTGTTCAGTTCTTTGCGCAATATCGAGCAACAAACCGTTTCAGGCTACTCCTTTGTTCGCGATAATTTTGTTCTACCGATTTATGACAACCACGACGAGACTGGGCTTACGAACAAGAAAATGCCAGTACACATATTCGTTGATGGGGAAACGTTTGCGATTAAACACGCCTGTGCGTTTATTTTGTACATGAAATGTCGTTTTTTTTAAGAAGTGTGCGCAATGAAAAATGGGGTACTAACGTGATATCTTTGTATACTTATCTTTCGCCGAAACTTATATTCTATAAACTTTGTTGTTTGAATTAAAAGTATAAAAATCCCGAAATCATTTTCAAACAGCAGCATTATAATAATAGTTCCCTTGTGCCTTTCGTTTGAGATTTCGATCTCCAACATTCACTGTTATTTAGAGTTCTTTCGCGAGCCTTAAATCGCCGGAAGTAACAATTTTTTGACAACGATCACCTACGTCATTACTTTTTTTCCTCCACATCGAATCGTCTCGTGAGGCATCTGCAAAAATAGTTTCGACCGTGAACATAATAGTACGTCCGGTTCGTTAACCATGAGAATGCTCGTGTGCCTGCAGTCTACATATTAGCCGACTGTATATACGTTTGTTCGACCCATTACTAAACTCGGCGAAACCCTTCACGTTCGAGATTGTTAACAATACCAGACTGCTGGAGACGACAATTTAGTAGCAGGAAAAGTGGCCCCTGTTTTATTGAAATCATCGTTGCCTGCGGAGAAGTTAACGATTGTAAAATATACATTTATTTAAAAATTATTTGGTTTCCAGCACACGTCACGTTCCACCGAATAATCAACGTTCATGGTCCGCGAGAAATAATTTTAAATAGAAATTTCCATCCTTTTGCAACATCTTTATGTAATCGTTAGCCCTTGAAAATGACAATTTTAGTATCCACGAGCAATCGTTAGTTCTATTTTCCTTTTAACAAATTTCGCGACACGATTCTCAAACATATTTTATCGGAATGGGCTTGTAGCTTTATTTTTAAATCGCCGACGTCTGTTGGCAAAAGGTCCAATGCTTTTTTCGAGAACAAACAATTCGTTTGGAAGGAAACGGAAGAGATTTTCGTGTCGCCTCGTATCGCGTTCACGCGTGTTCGAAATCACCATAACTTGAAAAGTAGGTGAAAAAGTTAATTGCTTGTAATTAACAATCAAGCCCCCACGAATCGAGAAACCGAAAACAACGTCACGAATAACACGACGTCGAATCTTACGCAAGTTTTCTCAGAATGTCACCTAGCAAGATGCAATTCAAGTCCACTTTTACGTCAACCTGATCCCAGATAGCGTTTATCACAGTCCTCTGCTTACACCTGTTTACGGACTTCGGGCATATCCTTACAGAACCATGCATTGCTCGCAATCTTTTTGCAAAACGTTTTCTATTTTAAACCACCCCCGAATCTCACCTACCACGTTAAATCACGATCAGTCACTTGGCTCGCGATACATCCACGCGATATCAAAAGTCCCCGCTTTCTTGCGCAAATCAATGAAATCCGTCGAAATTTGTTGAATCATAAAATACATAATAATTCCCCTTATTGCATGCCCATTGTTTCTGAAGATGAGTCACCAACGCATGTTTCTCGATGGATAATGCCCCGAAGTACCAGAGCCACGGTCAGGTAAATCTTTTTAGCGCGTGTAGAAGTGCGTCAATCGGCCAGAACAAAGTAACAGAAAGCTGTTCGGGAAACTCGTGTTGGCACGTTGCATATTTTTGCGACATTTTATTCTCGTCTATGCACTGGGCAATTGTTATCAGTCCAAGCAACCTGGTGATCTCGTTTTCGTCGGGTCAATTTCGACCATCTAATAAGTATCTATCGGATGGAGTCGCATTGATTACTTTTCTGCCTATTTGGCATTCCTTTGGAATGTGTATTAAATATGAAATATTTAACTTCGCACTGCCTTTGACAATATTGGAAATATCCAGTGTTCTTTGTAAAATTATCGATGGAAAGTTTCCCTGTTAATCGTTAACTTCCATTTAAGCGTAATCTTGTATCGCGGACACAGAATCATTTCATTGCAACGATATTTTTCCCAATGAATCCTGAAGAAAAGTGCGCGCGTTGCAGTGTTCTTTGTAAATGTAATGTCCCGCGGGGGGGAAGTGTAAAAGAATGAGCAAAGAAGAAACCCGTTGTCGTGAAACGAAGGCCGCCAGGTGTATTTGTTCGGTTCAAAGATATAATCTTTCGCAATCACGATCGGTCGACGTCTCTCCAAATCCACTAACATCTGTTTTATTTACTTGTCTCACGTTTACGGCAGATACGAAATTAAACATAACATCTACGTTATCTGTTGCTTCCGTTGTCGATTCCTCGGGTATCATAATTATCATTGTTCCCAAAAATAAAGAATGCCTCGACTTACGCGCAATGATCGCGAACCCGCGCCACCTCGCCGCGTTTATCTCGCTAATAAGGCAACGTATCGTGCAGCAGTTGCCACGAAACATTTTTTGGGAAGGTAGCGATAAGAGATAAGGCAGGCGGCGATAGCTGTCGTCCGCGAAAAGGAAAAAGAAACACTTGGACACGTATTTTCAAAGGTATCACCGGAAATCATACGGTAGCGCTGGCGGACGATTACGATGAGAATCTGTCGAGCAAACGGACAGTGTACAGAGGCCAGAAAGCCTTTCAGATTTTCGAAAGCAAGGCACAATATCGTCGAACACTGTTCTAACCCGTTATCAGAACTTCGCTCTTGATAAATATTCATCGGCCTGAAGCAACTTGAGGCCTCGTATGACGAAATTTCTGCGGCAATATTCGGCGAAAGATCGCGGGTGAATTGAAGAAAAAGGTCGGCCTCGATGTCGTCATTTAAAGCGAAGCAAAAGAGGAAAGAAGAAAGAAAAATTTGCAACGAATAATCGTGCCAACAGATGAGCGAGAAATATTTATCGAGGACCCTCCCGATTTCGGCGACGAGGAAAGCGGTCGTTCCGATTGACTGAAAATCGCAAACGATTTTTTTCAATCGGTCGAATTGGTGAGTCTTGAACGGGCGTAATCTGACGACACTTTGAATCACTGTAAAACGACCTTTTGATTGATATATAATTCGACGTTTAATTAGGACCCCATCGACGATTCGGATCTAAACGCGAGGAAATTTGCGAAGCTCTTGAAAAGGACGTGAAATATCGAGCGGAATATTATCAATCTCGTAATTCATTATTATCGAGATCAATTGTGCTAGATTGGGGGCACACATAAGACGAACGATTAAAGATATCGATAAGAAACAGCATGTGACGATAGATACTTACTTACTTACTCTCCGGAGCAAATTAGTCGACTGCTGTTTTTACCCGCTTGTGTTTCGTTTCAATGGGAACGATCATCGTACACTTGTCATCGTTTAATCGTTCGATGGTTCCAATGGGGGCTTATTTAACTAATTATTTTATTTAATTGCATCGATCTGCATTGACTTATCAGATAGTGGGCGATTATTATCGAGATCTATCGCATATTGAATACAACGAATCGTCGTTTTCGTTGACATACATGGTTGGCTTGAATCATCCGGCCGCGAAACGAAGCAACCGGCACCCACGTAAGTGGCAGAATCGAGTGCGTTAAAAAAAAGCACTAGGTTGGCCAATATCCGGTCTGGGGCCGGGCTGGTTTGGAAATTCGAAGGCCTGCTCCGTCTCGAGCCGAGATCCACGCAATCGGTCGTATCTCTTCGAACGAGAACACGTATACGTGCATAAATGTACATTGTACAATAAACATTTTGCACAGGATTGCAATGCAGGGCGTTTCATAAGAGAAGCTAACAATATTCTGGAATACTATCTATGTATACTCTGGAAATTTCAGACCCTCGCCTTTAACAAATTAATTAATTTTTTATGTAGGACAGATATTTTATTAATATGAGAGTATTCTTCGAAGGAAAGATTTGTTTGTACATGTTAAAGATAAAGGACCGGTATAGACGCAAAGACTGACAACGTAATCGAATAAAAACATTTTTGCGGTTGTTCTTGCGGGTAAAGTGCTCCAAGGTAAACAGTTTTTGTGTGAAACTTTTAATGATACCGCTTATAGTCGTTTTCGAGTGCATTTTCTTTGGCCATGATAGTTTATAGGCACCCTTTTTATATAAGAATTTAATTTTTCATTATCCCTTTAAATTGTCTGAAATTTTTATAAACTTGGAAGTCACGACAAAATTACCTGGGTAATATAGAAAGATTCTAATTGTCAGGTAAAAATTTTGTGCGCTATTGTAAGTACTTTTTCTACCTGCACGAGTTAGCTTCACATTTGGCACTTTTTCTTTTAATATCTATGAAACAGGAAAACCACGAAACCAAATGTATTTCGAGGGATGACTCAATAACAACGCCATGCTTCTATTTCTTACTCAGAAAAAGAAAATACGGTTTTCTCACGGTTATAGAGTACGTGGGTGAAGTTACGTGCCCTTAGTTGCCACCGATTGTTTAAAGCGTGCCTCCCGCGGTTGCTAAGGAACGTTAAGGTAGGTCAAGGGCACGTCATTTATGCGAAACGAATATCTCGAACGATTCTACTCTTTGACTGGCACACCTTACCCATTAAAAAGGAAAGAAAAAGTTCAAGATCAACCCCAATATTTGCGCCAACTTCTTAACCTTAATCATTTTTATTTAAAAACACGTTTGTTATGTTTATATAAACATTCCTACGGCGAAACGTAATGGAGTATTGGAAGCTGTCAAACAATGATGAAAGAATTGAAATACTAAGAAGTTGGTGGCTAGCAGCTGATGTAGAAGCAATTAATGTTACAGATATTCTGTTGCAAAGGAATAAAAAGTTTACATGTATGACCGCGTGTCGCGGTTTAGGATGCCCACGTACGCACTGATGTGGCCAGGAGCGCAACACTAATTAGCGAGGCCCCACTTCGCAATTTTAAATAAGCACGATTTGCTCTGTGCTTTTCGTTTTTCTAGGATGTTCTGCAACTGTAACGTTTATTGCATCACCGAAGTAGATAAAATATAAATGAGAAGCATGCTGTACGGCACGTAAAAGCTAGATATTAAAATGCTGAATCAATGGCATGACTGATATGACGGAAAGACCGCATTCGTGTCCATGTAATACTTTTGAATACGTATACTTTTTCTTAGAAAAAGTAAGAACAGTGGTAACACATTCTGAGTATAAAATGAAAAGGACAATGAGTTTTTTGTCATGCAATGAATAAGCCTATCGCTTCTAAATGGTATATTTATCTGATGATTAAAACAAAAAGACGGTACCTTACCACAGGAAACTCGAAACAATTCCTTCTCCTTTGTAATTCGTCTTCCGAAATTTTGATCACGTTTTTACGAGCACGAAAAACCACGAAAAGGGTGCCGCTCCATGCGATGCTCTTGCGCCGACACTGGAAAGGCTATGAAACGCGCATGCGCAACTACTGCCGCGCCCCACCACTCGGTTACCTATTCTGACGGGTTCAGCCGATGCGGCGAGCGTAGCTTCAGTCGTTTGCTACACAATGGCGCGATCGGTCAGAGCTTGTTTAATTTGCTGCCGCCGTCGTTTCTGAGCGGAGGGCCGGCCCAAAACGTTGGACCGTCCGTTGCGCGGGATAATAAATCTTACCGCACAGTCTCTCCCTCGTTCGTAACCGCTCAGACTTTCAACGTTTCGCTGTTTCTCTGGAATTATTCAGTCCTCCTGTAGCCTGTGTGACGAAAGAGAAACAGTAACAACGACTGGCCGGAAGACGAATCGCGAGAACCGTGAAGAAGAAAGGAACCAATACCAATACCAACACCAGGTAGTCGAAGGAAGAAGATCAGATTCGATCCGACACGCGCGCTATTCGAAAAACCAATACGCCCGGAAGAACCGGGGATTCGCTTTTCGATCAGACAAGACGGCGGTAAAGGTTTATCAACAACGTCTTTGGGGGAAACACGGATTACGTCTGGCTGTTTCTCCACCTCCAGCCTCCCGTTCAGGAACGTACGGCGACAACAAGAAGAACATACGAAAGGTAATCCCCTGTGTTCACCCTGTTGGTAAATGCCCACAGCAAATATATTTAAGGACACCGAAAATGGAAAATATTACCGAGTGTGTGAGCTTATTCGCATTTTGCGTATCTATATCTCGCGTGAATACAGTGCAAAGTGCAGTGATTATTACCGACGCATACCGGATCGATGTCAGCCTCAGCCTTCGTTCTATCATATATTTACTTTTGTGCGCTTGCCCTGATATCGGTGTGCACCCTTTGCTCGCTTTCCCATTGGGTCGTTTACTTCTTGCAATAATTGACAATTTCAATGACAGCTAACGGGTTCAATCGTCGGAAATTATATTCTGCGTAACAACTTCAGAAAAATATGACGAATATTTTTGTTCAGTATCTCAGGCCGAAAATGCTTTGAAATCAATTGTCTTCATTTAATCCGATTAGATAATGCTATGGTTTCTGATTTGTGTCAACGTCTCGATTGATTCCCCGTCTGTATCTGAAGTTGCTAAAAGAAAAACAACCGGCGTGACATATCGACGTAAAATCATGGACTGCGTGAGCGAACGTATTAGGCAATTCATTTCGCGGTATTGCGTCACGTTCTCGCGCGCTATTAATGCAACCGGTGCCCGCAATATCGCCCTGACAACTGTGGAACTCCGCCATTTTGACCTTACCGAAGGATATCTGCTATCGTGCTTTGGTAGTGTGAGTTGAAACGTGTACACGCGTTTCAACACGCGGCTACCGTGTGTACGCAATCCTTTACTAATTCCGTGCTAGCTATTTCGTCAGGTTTCTCGTTCATTCAATAAACGTGGGACACGGGGAACGGTTACACGGGTTTTCAGGCACGGGGCACTTGCACCTGCCGCTACGACGCTGACCTCACCGTTCCAAACGCTCCAGTGATCTAACTCGAAAAAGCACATATCGCTTAATCCTAGGGATAACGAGTTAAAATTGTGTGTTTGAGCCTTGATAATATTTTTTTCAGAGGTGAACCAGGGTCGCGAAATCGTGCATTGTGTCACACATCCCTGATCTTTGGAACGGTAGTAGTTTTTGCGCAAGTGCGTTGATATCGTAATGGCGCGGATTTCGCGAACGATAATGTCCGAACGATCGAGTGGGCTTTGGAATTCGAATTTTTCTTTTCTTTTTTCCTTTAATACTTTATTACTTGCTGGTATCGCTTGCGTATTCAAGGTTAACCCCTTGCATTTCGTATTGTTCGAAATATTTAATAAGCTGGCGTTATAAAACAAAGCTGCTACGTGTTGCGGAGAACAAACATGTACGGTAAACCTGCAATTTTTTTCTTCGCCATTCCGAATGCACGCGACTTGTGCGCGTTGTATCTCATATTGCATACCGTCAAGGACACGCTGATTTTACATATCGTCAGGTTTCGGTAATCCTAGTTGGAAAACAGATCTTCAGGAATAAAAGTATCTATCTTCAATATTACAATTGTAAAAATGTTATTTGTAGATATTTTGCGACAGTATGTTAATTGAGACTTTGACAAAATTATTGTTTCCAAAATATTTCTGTGTAAGACACACGTTTGTACCTGAGATATAGAGATAATGCGCGCTCGAAGTTTACCGTTGGTTGCGCGCAACAAGGTGTATGTATATATGCTTGATAAAAATTGAGGTATATTAACGGGATTAATAACGCCATCGGGATTTTCTTGCATCGTGCTTCATAACTTTTCTGTGGCTTGGCTTAGTTGTGTATAGAACGTTATAGCGCAACGGCCGCCTTACAGCAATATCCCTGACCTTACAGTGTCCCCTTCTCTATAGAAATTGCGCACAAGGCAGGACGAGTGTCGAAACATCGTCTTTTGAAATTGTCCGTGAATCACATAGAGTTAACGAACGGGACCCTTGTCATTCAAGCCCTATTATAGATACGTATAATTTAACTCCACTTTGTTCACTGTGTACAATATCCATAACTGTATTACGTATATACAGTATAAATCGATATTGAAACGGAATACAAATTTGTACGATTTCGATTACTAACATGTAAGAGAAATTGTAATCATGGATAATCTATAATGGTGACTGATATGTAGTACAGTAAAAAAGTTCGATTTATAGATCAAAACTTATGCTTTATTTATAAAATTTGAAATACTGCAGTATGAATAAACGTTTTTCTTTTCTCCTCTTGTTGCAGAGCTTTTTCGTAAAGAGTGACCGATTGTCACCCACGAAGATCTCCGTCCAAGGACCCAGCGGTAACACGAAGCAACGCTGCGTGGGCCCGAGCTCAAGTGATATTCTTACCTATTAATAATTAATCTGTAGCTATACATGCGTTTATACCGGTACAGCTTTCAAAGCGTGCAAATCGGCCTGTTACAATCGATAACCGTCGCAGCTACCGGCCTTTGGTAACCTTGTGACGTGAAGTGTGTTCAAAAAACGGCTTTTTTGCTTTAACGGTTTTATGGACAATAATTTACGTATAATTCTAAGGTTCATTCGGTATCACGAAGAACGAACACGTGTTTCGTTTCGTCGAAACGAACATTCACGAAAGGATAAGAAGTTCAGGGAGGTAGCAGTGTCGCGAGTGCATTAAAGAAAGAAACGGTGCGCGTGTGAAAACAGCACAATATGAGAGTGACAGGCGCCATTAGGCAGCATCCTCTTCATCTGCAAGTGGCTCGTACCAATAATGGAAAATTTCTGGTCAGTCCGACCCATAATCAGGACATCAGTCAACAGCCGACGAGCGACGAGACCAGCTCGGTGTCAGCGGTTGTCTTCCCAAGTTACGAACCGCTGCCCACCGATCATCATGGACCAACCATACTCGGCGATCGGTATCTGCTTCTTGGACCAGCCGAGGGGAGCGCTCTTTACCGATGCCTCGATGTACACACCGGTCAACAGCTCGTCGCGAAGGTAAGTTTGCAGAGTTTTAATCTTTGTTTTCTTTTTGTTTTCACCATGTTTGCGTAAACATGTTTTAAAGACGTACGTAATCTTAACTCTTTTACGTTGGTTATGTGCCGCGATGTACGTGAGAATGGCATAAACGAATTATGTCATGTTGCAGAATTGATTGTTATTAAAGGTAGGGCTTTCGTACAGGGTACGACAATATGGCGGCCGTTCGATTCTTCTAACCCCTGTGACTGGTGTCACTTAAACGTTGTTAAAATATTATATTTCTTATTTCTCCAATTGGAGAATTTTCTTTGCTTCGTCTTGAATTAATATATTATAGACTTTCATTAAGTCATTTAATTCAATATAAAAATTTATTCATGATGTATGCGTATTCTTATATTGATTTTCGTTATGTAAGGAGACTAACATAACTATGGTCACGAATACTATACATATATAAAAATAGTATAAAATAAAAAAGCGAATTAAAATAATATGATGGGCGTTATTTCGAAAAGACCAAATATAAACTTAATAAATCACAAAGTTAATAGTATTAAACGTAAAAGAATTTGCCACGGTAAAAATATTCCGACCTTAAATTCCTTGAGTCATTTGCTGTGAATTACACGCTACGGCTCAATACTATTTATGCGCTTTCAACAATATCGAAATCATATTTTAAAGCATCGGGCAACCTTATTGACCAACAAACACCGCTTAAAATTAGTATATAACTTACTCAACCAACGGCGTCGTAGCGTGGTCGTGTGAACGTGTTAAAATTTCAAATACCTGCTGTATTACACACTAGCACCGTTAGATTTATGAAACTGTGCCTGTCCATCGAGCATTCACGATGAAATGTTCTGAAGAGCTTAAACCGAACGGCGAAGCTTTATCATAATTGCAAAACCGTCATACAAACATTGAGCAGGAACGTATCTCGCGCGCGATTACTCCTTGAACAATTTCATGGCTGACGATGAAAAATAGTCGCGAATGGATTTCGAAACGCGTTTGGTCGTTTATCCTTGAATAGAGCAAACGCATCCTGCCTCCAGGATATATGTCACGTACGACTCGAAGGCAGGTGTGCAGCAACGTGCAGAAACACATCCAATAAAAGTTACACGTCGTATCGATGAAAATCACCTTTCTAAACTGTCGCTCGAGGGCTTATTTCGGCCGGATTCAGGTCGAACGTGGAACAGTTCACGTGTTATCGGTCGATGCCACAGATTCGTAACCCCGGATGATAGAATTGTGTTCCGCTTTATTTTAATTCACGCGCCGCCGTTTACATATTTCTTGTTTACGATCGTACTAGAGCTGACACATCCTGTTATTTCTGTATTAACATAAACACGACATGTATTTTCATTTCCTTGTTGATATACTTGGCCCAGTGATTGCTCAATTATTTAGATGTCTTACAAATCGTGCGTTTAGTTTCTAAACTGCATCCCGTTACCTTTAGAATCGTTTTGAGCACGATAAAATTCGTTTGAATGGTAGAGATAATTCGATAAAAACGACGAACGATGATTCGTAATCATCGTGTCTATGAATCTTCGAGTGCAACAGCTAGACACGAGACATAGATTCTACTTGAGACATATTCTTATCAATCGTAGCTATCTTATCTAGTCTCTCAGTTTTCACGTATTAATGCACCGGCACTGTTTCGTGAAGAAATAATTCGCAGCAGAAAATGTTCCCTCAACTGTCGTACAAAAATATAGCAAAGGCGAAGGTAGCATCGAGAAGGTGCTATCAAGGTAGCACGCATATTAAACATATTAGAGGTAATTACGATTATACGTTTGCTGCTTGGAGATCACCCTTTTCAGAGCGTGTCCGTAGGTACGGTTACACTAGTTGGGAAAAAAAGTAGCGGATCTTCTAGTATCCGGTGTTTCTTCTCGCACAACAGGTAACCGTTATTTCCATTGTCACACGAATGCATGTGTCATTCTCTGAGAAAAGTTGTTCAGAATGTTCCTGCGTCAACCTTCACCGCATTTCTCGCAATTAAATCCCATAGTTGTTGCATTTCTAATGAAAGTTGCTGTTTTAAGAACGCGAGCCTTGAATATGTTGCAACCGTTTCACCTTCGAACGATGAATACTATTATCTCAGGCACGAAAAGGATTTCGAATTCCCCGAGGACTATTGAATTCTGTATTTGAAAGATTTTAATGGGTCCACGTGGATTTTCGTTCACGGCGTGTACTATCGCACCAGAAATATTTTTTTCGTTCCATTGAAAGTATCATTGATAGAGAGGGAGAGATGTTCAAAGTTCAAAGGAGAGACAAGAGTTATCTCCGTCATTATGTGACTTTTTTTATTCGTCAGGAATTCGCGGGCGATAGTACAAAAGAAAGTGTCTGCGTACTTGCTAGTTTTCAATTACAATAATATGTTCATTCTAAGAAATCCATCGAAAACAAACAGAAATAAATTTATTAGCCATTTAAAGTCTAGTTTAAAATACTTGATATGGTACAGATAGCACGATTTCATAGTACAGTTGACGAAACGTAAAATCCGTGATCGAATCACGGTTCAGTAATTCCTATTATCGTTTAGTCTCGTGTCGTCACATCATGTGTCCATATTATCGGAACCTTGAATTTTATATATAAGCACACCTGTAGACTAACAATAAGAGCCAATCATTTCTCGAATATTAATCCGAGGAGCGGATAATTTATTGGAAATCCGAATGGTTCAATCAAGAATCTTAACACCGATACTCTAAATATCTACGTTACTCCAAATTCTAATTCAGAAATCCGTATGTACCTCTTCGAATATTAATCAAGTGAGAAATACTAACACTTCATTTCTAACGAAAGTTCTAACGAAAACAATAATGGCATATTTATGATGCACCTGTGCAACAGAATAGTTTATACATTTTTTATTGAAAGTAGTAGTCAAGGTTCACCGGTAAATCATCAATAAACCATCCACTGATGAAATAATCAATTCAAGGAATTGATCGCACCTGACTTATAAGTAATTTATTGCAATATTTTCCTACCTGCCCGTACAATTAAATGCCACGTTCTTACGGTAATTTTATACAGATAGTACAATAAGGATCTTCAGGACAAGCAGGATTTTTGTTATGTTCATAATGTCCCTGAAAGTGGCATCGTTGCCAACAGTCGATGTGATCTTTTCTCTTTTATGTAAATTTCTGTTGAAAAGATAAAGCTATTCACGGATATGACTTTAACCCGTGACAGAGTTGCAAATAAGGAAATAATTGATCAATGTTAGCAATTTCGTCAGAAACTGTATTCGGTTTTAATCTTTTAAGGCTCGTATCTTAAACAGTTCTGTTGGTTTTCCTGTAATCACACAATGGCCTTTGAAATCGTGTAATCGCCGCTGTATTAACGATTTCGGAATGGTAATGTGACAAAATAAGCACGAGATTTTCCACGCTTCATCTGTCGGATAGAAAAAATCGCGAAGAATTTCTGTAGAGTTTCATCATCGTGCAAATACGAGCCTCGAATATCACAATCTTTTTACGTTTAATTAAAAACGTTTGAATCATTGCTTTCTTCCGTCCGTGGCACGAATATTGCGTTATATAAAATTGTTGGCATGTTAATTCGGTGTTATTAAAAGTAGATGGAAAGAATTTAATATACAGCGTTCTCGTAAAGCAATCCACATGGAATTTTTAATTTTAACAGTATCAATTAAAATTGTACAGACACGACAATTACATCTATAGATGAAGGATGCTTGCAAACTTTTTAATTGTAGAAGATACACAGAAAAATTTCGTAGAATCTTCTTAATTAATGAAATTAAAGATCTAGGTAAAAGAAAATATTTATATATAAATTTTATTTCAGTCTTCTGCAATTTCTCTAAGGAGAACCACTGTTTTGTACAACACGTTGCACCTTTGCAAACGATCGTGCCGTCGTTGCTTCCGCTACATAGAACGTCTGAGGTTGTTGACGTAACTCGTTGCTATAATTCGACGTAATTTATTTGAGGTTTTCGTGCATTTCGTTGTGCGACCAATCTTCCGGGTAACATTGTACTTGCTGTAAAAACAGTGTGCGCGCTCCAGAAATTTCAATCGTATTACTTGTCGTGCTAGAAAGCGTTGCATTTATTCGTATATCAGAGAAATTACTTAAACATCGGCTTCCCTGGAATTTTCTACAATGTTCTGCAACGTTCTCGAAATTCGAAATAACTATAGACATAATTAATTTCACACGCTGCTACTTATCTGACGTTAGGTACTGAATTCGATATTATTATTCTTGTAATAAATTAATGGAATTATATCTGCGACCTTAATTAATTGTTCAATTACCTACAACGTATACGTAACACACTTCATTACTCCAATCACTGTTATCGAATCCGCATGATTCGAGGAACGTAGAATTTTCTACCTTGCAATCAGTTTCTTCGCTGCATTGATATTGGAGTGCGTCCCGTATATTTCCAGTTTAACCATTATTTTTTGTTCTGTTACGGTACTATACGATTATGCAGCACAGTTGCACCGTTGTACAGTAGAATATTGTAGAATTTCAATAGCAAGGTAGTGTACGGTTAAATCGCACTGCACCTCCGCAAGAAAAGTATCACAAGTCGAAAATATGCAATTGTTCAAGAGAGCGAAAACGGAGTTTCTATTCGAGATATATTACCTAATTACAGTGTTATGAAATATACGTCAGCTAAGTATAACGTATTGAGTTTCAATTGAAGAAATTCTTTAGGATGACAAATTTGCATAGCAAAAGATGATTTTCATAATAAAACTTTTCCTGAGGAGGTGCAACACGTATACCGAACACATATTCCAAACAGTAATAATAAATGAACGGATAAAAATATGAAAAAAGGAAAGAAGTTTCGATTGTAACTCGTTGCACATTGTTAACGGTGATCATCGAAGGGTTAGGTAACGAGGCATTAAAGTCGCCGGGGAATAATTATGCGCGTAAGACTGCAGCCGCGTAAACGACTCAAATTAAGAATCGTTGTTAGAACAACAGCTACCGGAACGGTGCACGTGTTGCATAGTGCAGCGGCAGTTTCCAATAAGAACCACTGTTATTATACAACGAAACTCAGAGACGTAACGGTTTGCTAATGTTTAAGCAGATCGATGCTTCCACTGGTAAACACGTTGCAAAATACATGATCCACGTAGCTAATTCAAATTAATTATAAATTACGATTCGGACATCTGCCTTTTGGGGAAAAAATTGTGTGTACGTATATAAGCTTCCTGGTGTTCAGTGAGTCTTTTGCAAAAGAAGATTCTTGATCCTTTCGCGTTAATCACTTGCCTTCTAGATAACGCCCTTATAATTTAATTAAATGCAATTGTAAATAAGATGAAAAGTGATTGACCCACTTTAGTTTTTTTTAAATAGTTCTTCTTGTACTTCCACGAAGATAACGAGGAAAAATGAGTGTTCAAATTGAATGTGTATAATTAATCGGGTACTATGTCGGGGACTATGCATTATTTTACCAGTTTTATTACAATAACATGAATTACCGTCAATGAAACGCAGGAATAAACCCCACAGTAAAACGTATCGTCACTGTCCATCATTAAGCGACAGAAATGACCCACAATTTCCCCTTCATTATAACAGCTGCGAGCAAACAGAATACTCGTAAATAGCTGTTAATCATCAGCCTTTCCTTTCTCAGAAAAAGTATAAACAATATATTCGCGCCGATTTTTCCCGTAGAAATCACACGCGAATCGATAACGATCGCCAGATTCGGCAGACGAAAAGGCACCACGTAACCCTCAGGTACATAGGAGAGCCACGAGCAGCTGCTGCCGCGTTTCCATTAATATTTTACAATCGTCACGTTATACAATGCACCGCTTACATCACCGTGTAAACGCCGCGAACAAATACAAGGCTGCACCTTGCCTCACCTCGCCGTTACTTGCATGGTACATATCGCATCTCTGCCCGTTATTCGTAATCGTTACTAAAGCCCAGGGACGTTCAACTTAATTGACAATGTACATCGGCATTTTAAGTGCATTAGAATAATTGCCGGTGCACGCTCGGCAGACGTTGTATAAACGTACGCATGGTGTAAGTGTAAATGATTTTTAATCGACGCGTCGCGACGCTCATGAAAACTCGACGAATCTATTTATGGCAGAGGATGGATGCATGCATGTATTTCCTTTTTTTTCTGCGATTGGACAACGGAAAATTACGGCGATCTAGAAACGATATCACCGGAATTGCGTTCGAGTCACGAAGTCGTTAGATTAAGCAAGCTAGTTCATAGATAAGTTTAAATCTATATCGCAGATAAGATTAAATCCGGCATCGTATTCTGGGTGGCTAAATTTAGCTAATTCATTTCTTCACTGCACTTTTACAGTTGTGCTCGACACCTTTGCAATCTGCTGAAAATAGCCGTTACTCCATCAGATAAATTTCGCTCCCGAAATTCGAAAACAAAAATACAATATCGCGAACCGTTTATCGTTTACGTGAATGCGCTCTTGAACAATTAAACTATTGATAACAGTAATAAGTAGAACTAATACCGATCGCATTACGTTGAACAGAAATTCATAGCACAGATGATGCTTCAAGATATACCGCGGCTAATTTACAATTGAATGAAGTTTACATTTTGAGTAACGTAAATTTACACGTGTATGGGGTCAGTCACCCCGTGTGTCGCAATGGATGACAATTGTGCGGCGAATTTTGTAAAGGAAAAAACGGTTTCGATGAGAATTCGTTGAAATTCGTGTGGCAATCGTTTCGGTTGAACCGCGTCTAAGAATACATACATACGAACATTGAGTCCCCTTGGTTTACCTATTCGTGGTTGATGTTTAATTTAATGGTTAAAGGTGCAAAGAACAAAGTAATTTTGTTACTGGTCGTGGTCTTTCGGAACTTTGGCCCGTATCTAACGAAGACCATAAATTACCCGATGCCAGTGTCTAACCGAAGGTCCGTGGCGTAATCGAAAAGCAAATTTGAAAGACCTTGTGAAAAAGCCTATTGCATTACGGCCATGACGAAAGAGGGTAGAACAATTAAAGCTTGAATTTTTCCACGGAAGCAGAACATAAATGTACAATATCAGGAACGATCATTTTGTTAGGATAAGTTAATCGATTCAAGAATAAAATAGAACAATGCGCGATTAATTTTGAACAATTTATTAGTGGCACAGTTCTCGATCAATTTTATAACTGCAATAGTACTTTCTAAATCGTAATATATTTTGTCCCATTGCATGTATAATAAATTTAATTTTTAATGAATATTTATCGTCGCGATTTTTCACGTACAACTTGAATGAAGAAAAATTCCAGCGAAGATTTCTTGAGGTAAAAGAAAATCGAAATCAGCTCACTTGGTAGGCGGCAATTTTTCTCCCGCGCAAAAAAAATTCCGCGATACATCTCGATCTTTTTTGGTGCACTGCATAAAACAAAAAAATTAATGATCGATCGGTACCGGGCGATTTCGTCAAGAACGCAGTGGTGCCCTTATTAAACTAATGGGACTCGAGTTTCGAAACCGTGTCAGATTTCGACACGCGAGATGATCGGTCGGACGAACAAAGTTTCAAAAGTATGTGTACCAAGATTTCGTGTGCTCGCTTATCGACCCGTTTTGTAAAACCCCGTTTTATATTTCATTAATGTTTTTCTTATCATTGTAAACGAAATAAGGCACGTGTTTCACGCGTACGTGTGACTACGGGGGTTGGGACAGATTTCATTTTTCTCCCCGTTTCACGAAATGCACAGAAAAGGAAAAGAAAGATAAGTGGATGGAATAAAGGGGAGTGTAAAAATGTTTCTGTCGTTGCGCAAAGAAAATTGAGAGCACGATGAAATTCACCATCTACACGAGATATCAATCAATCAAACGGAATTTCTGGAATCTTCATGTTTACCAATTGTTTCTGTACATTGGGAACCGAGTTGTTTGTGAAATTAATTACCGCCCTGACAGTCGTAACGACGATAAGCCTCTTTGCGAGGTTCGACTTTGTTCTCCGGTTGGTATCCGATCGATCAACCGGCGAGTTCGATTGCAATTAGTTTAATTAGCCGTTGGAAGGAAATACCTACCGGTATCCTGCACTTGCACGTTGAACCTTGAACGTTGATCATGATCGACTTGTTCCGAAGATTCGCGCTGCAAGGTGTGCAATTAACACCTTTTCCCGTTACAATGTTCGCCGTATTTTCACAGTGTTCCAATATTTCGATTGTTCCGTCAAATTTGAAAGTACATATACCCCGCGTTATTTTGGCATTTAACTATTGATAAACTGTCGCCGAACGATTATCGAAGGAGATAAATGACTGGATCGATGCTGCAAAGAAATTGTTCAACAATGATTCATTGCTTTCTGATATCTAACGAATCGCCTGCTTCGCGAACCAATTAAGTAATCAATGAAAATATATGAATTATAATATTTTCATTCGGCTTCCGAGTTCATTGTCACTGTTACGCCTCGTCATTCTCTTGCATGTTTCATGATTCGAGGAATCGTTAATATCCTTTAATTGCTGTTTATCTTCTGATCGTACCGGATCGCGATAAACGATAATTCAACGAGGAAAAAACCTGTTTGGCAATGCTCGAGTGCCATTGTTACGTACAACAAATTTATCGCGCGTGGATTAACCGGGTGAGAGCAGATTGTTCAATAAAACAGGTGAGAAGAAATAATAATCGCGGGAGAAAAACGCGAGCCACGCGTACGTATGCGCGTTAGTTAAAGTGGTCATTCCGTGGGATCCGGATATTTGTATTGTCTGTTGGTCGCCGCGGATATCCGTATTAACCGGTCAATGCTAACGTGCAATTATCTAGCACAACGGCAGATATTGTGTGCTTTATTGAGAACATGCCGCGTGCACATGATTCGCTCCTTAAAGGGATCCTCCCTGCGGAGAAACTCTTTCGCTCTCTCTTGCTCTCCCACTTGCATTTTGTATCTACTTATACATACATGTTCTCCGTATGCGCCGACCCGTTCAGTATTAAGACTGAGGAGGAATTTGCATAGCGTACAATTGATGGAGCAGTAGGCACAGTGATAAAGAGTTCGGAGAGCGGTATATAATTGACAGAGATAACAAACTCGGTTTTTTTTCTCGAATTTTTGTTAGTGATATTTTTAATGTAACTTTATTCTTTGTTACGCAGTGTTTTTCCGTTTGTCGGCTCAAATTTTTCCATGTCCCCCCCCCCACAAAAAAAAAATGATTTGAAGGAATTATACAAAACATTTTACATCGAGCTCAGTAGCAGAGCTGTCCCGTCTAATTAAAAGATCCTCGTCCGTATTCACCTCAATTAACCCCCTGCAATTAATGTAGACATACCGAAGCCATCAACCCCTTAGCGTTTCAATTATAATAATTCCAATTGAAATTCAACGAATCGGCGCGAAGTACGAACTATGTATATGTCCTTCCCCGAAGAATATTTCTTCATGCCCTCGACTTGAATGACAAAACGGTGTAAGTGACGCAATGGTCTTCCTGAATTTTTTTTAGGCGTTGGCCGTGGGCGACAAAGGTTGCGAGGCACTGTTACAAGCTCACCTTCGATTAGAAGGTACCGGAGCGGCAAGCGGTGTCGCAGGTGTGGTAGAAGCACCTGGAGGTCGACGTTACCTCCTGCTGGAGGGCCACCATGGTGACCTGCACGCCTACGTTAGGGCACGCAGGAGATTACGGGAACCGGAAGCAAGAAGGCTCTTCCGGCAGGCGGCCAAAGCTGTGGCAACGTGCCACGAGTATGGGGTTGTGCTTAGAGACCTGAAACTCAGGAAGTTCGTTTTCGCTGACGAAGCAAGGTAAGGAGGAATTATATTCGTTGCAAATGTGTATCAGGTTGAGTAACAAGTTCAGTGGTCTCTCGTGTTTTAAAGCCTGCCGTCGATCGGCTGGTTTATTTTATATCGTATATTGCAAGTATAGATTTCGTTTAATTCGCCATGTCTCGGAGACACTTTTCTTCGATAAGGAAATGCTAAACGCTTCCTCGATGGAAGCGCAATTTCTTGCACACGGTTTATTACGACGAGCAGAGATAGATATCCATTAAAAATAAATCGGTATATGTAATTCGAAAGTGTAGCGGCATTTACGCGACTCGGATATCTTCTCTATTTTATAGCACCGAAAATATATTTCGCGAGACTGTCATAAGGTTGTAAATGGAAACGGGAACGAGCTTCTTACTCAACCTATAATATTTCTACCTGCCCCTTGCGTTACCTGCTGCATGGTAGTCGACCTGTAATTGAAACTATTACAAAGTATCAATCGTTAAAAATGCAATATATAAATTCCGTCACGTTTATCCTTGTTAAAATTTCAACGACACGGGAGTGGAAAATATTACGGTTTGTCAGACGGAGATAGGGGGGACGCGAATAAACAGCAAGGCGTGTTTGCAATTCTTCCGTAGAAATGGGATCGGGGCATTGATTTAAATGGCATAGCAGTTTGTCGAGGAAAAAAGTAGGGTGCCCCGATGTGACAAAGTAGCTGTTAATTTGACACGAGTGTTAATGATACCGTACGCCCACGTATCGTTCATAGCATTCTTGGAGCGAGCGAGAAGGCACGCGTTGCAAAGCCATGGAGAACCAGTTCGTATTCGTTTCATTTCCATATTCGCCTGTAATTCTTTTGCACCATCGGTTACATAGGTGGTATACCTTGCAAAATAGGTACTTCCACGCCTACATAAATTAATTTCCCCTTCACTGTTCGATATACACAACGGCACAATACGCAACCCTTGGACGTTTAATCAATTCCGTTCCATTTTCTTGTATTTATATCAACCCGATTATTTATCGCAATCGCGAATTCGCCAGGCTGTCGTCACCGTTGCATTACAAACAGAAGACTTTTATTATTTTCCCCCCCGTTCCACAAGTGTCTCACGTTAGGCTCACTCAGACTTAGCTTCGCCAATGTTACGTACGAATGGGTGCAAATGTTTCCATTCGTAGTCCACTTTCTGCATTGCATATTCATTTACCCGCAACCTTATGTAATTCTTCTCAATCGTATCTTCTCCCATTATGTTGTTTACTACGAAAGCAGACTCCTGCGCTCGATTGCCAATGGATAAACTATATTATGCAATTGAAAACATACGACTATAGAAAAAGTACCCGAAGCAGAATACATACCGCGCATGTTTCACAATAATCGCACTTTTACTGATTCGATACCCGGGGACCGGTTTCCAACGTTTAGAAATAAAGCATCTCGCCTTGCGCCCTCATAAGAAGCATTGGCAATTGATTAACGGAAGCCAAGTGATGAAAACTCATCAAACCAGCCACGTCTGTAATAAGTACACCCCGTGCGATATATATTTCCATATACATTCCACCAGAAATCAGCCAAGAAACACCTGGCACCTAAATTCCCCAAATTCCCCAAATCGAAATTTTCAAAACAACGAACGCTACCCTGCTTCCCACATTTCGCACCCCTCGGGCCGGGGGATGGCATCCCTCTATCAGGACACGTGGAGAAGTAACGAAGCAACGAATTCGAAGAACGAGCGGATCGCGCCACGCCAGACCACGCCACGTCGAGCTATTCGCTAGGCGTGTACCCGCGGCTGAACGTGACTGTTCGCGCGATACCACGCACCTACACGCGAGTTCCTCGTGGCGGCGAGTGCAACGAGCCCGCTAGATCAACCGATCGAGCACAGCCAGAGCAAACCGATAGAGCGTACGAGCAAGACGCGCACAGGGCGCGAATGCTCTATGTACACTATGCTCATAAAGGCCGAGAGAACGAGAAAGCCCAGGCGGTCGCGTGTTGTGTGCAGAGAAGTCAGTCGGTTCAATGTTGGCCAATCGCGAGTTGGGCTCGCATTCCTGCCGCTCGGTGAGCTGCTCCCGCGTGTAGAGTAAAGGCGAAACGAGAAGGAAAGATCAACGTTTGATACACGCGGGAAGGTGGTGGAGGCGGTGGTTGGCGGCAGACGGGGAGAGAACACCAGGGAATGTTGCAAGCCAGAAAAGCATATTGGTTCATCGGCTGGGGAGATTTTGAAATGCTGGTATAATTAGGAAACGCGTGGTTCGTTCCACCTCCCAGAAACTCGTCGACGTCCAGACGTGCTGTACGTCTCGCCGAGCGCAACGATTGCGTTAGAGCTGTGCATGCCTGCGCCGTGCATATCCGTTGACCCCCGGGCGAAATATTTTTCTGGAACTGGATTAGGCCTTTTGATAGTTGGGGGCTTCAGTCTCGGGCAGTTATGATTAGTACGACGATTTTGGAGTCGATTCGTCGAATTTAAGTTAGCTGTGATCTTTTCTTCCAATTTCTTATTAATCCGTGAAATATGAGTTTCTTCGAGCGGGTAACATGTGCATCCCATTGGCCGCGAAAGGGGTAATTCGATAAGTGTATGGGAAATTATTACGCGTCCTGATTTTATTCGTCATATTTTTCACACAAACGTTGACCATTTGGGACGTACATACAGTTAAATTCGTTGATGGTTTCTTTTTTTATTCTTTCTTTTATGTTTCACTGGAAAGGAACGAAAAGTGTGGGAAGGCTAGCAACAGCGTAACTATGGAAAATATTCCAATAGTATACCCCCGACCTTCTAACTATTTAGAAACAATAATGCGCTTGAAATGCGGTATTGGAAAAGGCTCTTACCTCCACAAGCTTTCGAAGTGAACGCTTCCGCTAAAAGAATGGGTCTGCAAGGAGTGTCATTAAAAATGCATTTCCGATAGATATGCATCGGTTTCGTGTCAGTCGTTTTGTTACAAATATAATTACGATGGCTGCAGCGCGCAATACCGATACGTAACTATCCTTGTAGCTTGCCGCAATCGTGCTTATGCAAATATTCTTGTGTTTCCTTCGATCTTAGACTCGCATCGTATTTTTTCCATCGGCATGTCATACATTTCCATTTAAAAAAAAATTTGTGTTCTTGATTTAAAATCAATTAAAATTGAAATCGACGATATTCTTCTTCTTTTTCTTGCACACGGTTGAATACAAAATGTGTGTATTATCGAGCTTACTTGCGACGCCCACCTACCTACATTATTTAATAACATATTCGCGAAACAGCAGAAGGTTACATTTCCCTTGTTCCATTTGGCCGAAGTATATCGATGCCGTCACGTACCCCGTATAGGACGTATAATATTGCCGATCCAAATGTCTGGGATGAATTTCAGTCTTTTTTCAAATTTCCAAAAGTCACCTGCGAAGAATGCAGTAGGTACAAAAGAAAGAGAAAAACACATGTCAAGGAGAACGTTCTCTTGCCGGTCTTCATTTAAATTTCCAATGAAGAAAATTATACCAATCGAATTATAAAAAGAGCAAGATCGATCTGTGTAGTACCCGAACACAATATGGGAGTTAAATTATTCCAGATCATATAAATATATTACAATAATCGATTGCCCCCCCGATATCGTACCCGCACGATCTCTTCATAAAAGGATGTCGTACTCTCTGTGCTCCTTTTTAAACGTTTCTCATCGCACGGCTGTTGCCGTGTAAACGAGTGACGCTGCTCACGATGACGCGGACGGACACGTGTATATAAGTGAATATCCTTATAAGCGATGATCTTTGTCAGCAAAGCAAAGTATCAAGGCGACGCATCAGTGACAACGAGGCACCCGCTCTCTTGTGTCTAATTCTGGCGCGTAGCATCACATGAAATTCATTCACATCAAGCTTCTCCACACTTGTTACAATACCTCCATCTCTCCTCGTGTTCCACGCGCTGTCCTTCGAGCGCGTGGTGGACCAATCGATCAGTCGATAACCGTCGGACAGAGATTCATTTCCGTCCAAGTCCTTGACGCTTTCGTCGTTCCTTCTTCCGCCCCTCTAAACCGGCGAGAACCGATCGATTGATCGAATCAACGATTTCCCGGATGTGCCTTTTTACGGTGTTCAAGTGTCTCGACGAACCGGCCGATAATGCAAAAGGGATGCAAACGTAGACGAAACGGCAGGAGGAATAATTTCCTTCGACCGGAAGTCTCTGCCAAGCTTGTGCCGTCTACGACGCTTTGTCGACGAGCGAGTGTCGACATTCAATTCTAAGCAGGCTTGAGCTTCGAGATGATTTCCTTGAATTTTTTTTATTTATTTATGAGGCGTTGAAGGCAATTATTATAATAAATAAATAATAGCGACGGTGATAACAAAATTCGTGTTTAATGGATCTTCCGAATAATTTGTATACCTTTCTGTAATAACAATTTGTACAATAATTTTTGTGTTTATTAACTATTCAAGTCTTCCAAGCATTCGCATATTCGGTCATTCGAGTGTTCGTTAAACAGGTCGACCACAGTCCTGCAGATCTCAGACTTTCTTTGCTTTCGCAACACAGCCAGCGTAACATTTTTCAAATCCCTCGTTTCCTCGTAGAAAGTCGCAGACCTGTTCTCATTTTGGCCACAAATACGCGTCGCGAGTCAAATTCCTTAGAAAATAGTACAGCTTCCCATGACCTTTCGCCGAATAACCGTCGCCTCCAAATATTTCAACCAATCATTTCAATTAAATCTGTGCGATGAAATCCACCTGGAAAAACTTTTGCATACATTCGCTTCCTCGTGTGCACGTTTCTCGATTGTGCCAATCTGTGGAGAGATTCGGCACGCCAGAATTTATCGTACACGCGACAACCAGGGTTCTTGAACCCATCGTTGTGTCGTAGGAGTCGTCGTTTGCTTACGAGTGAAAGTTTGCGAAGAAAGCCATCTCTACCTATAGCCAGTAGTATGTCGTCTCTCCTGTACGTTCACGAAACGGTGAACGAAGCTGGCGAAACCGGGCTCCGTCTAGGAAACGACACACTCGAGGCCGTTGATACTCGTTCGGATTTTCAAGATCGTGTCAGGCTCTCTTTTACCCCCTTCGTGTACCGTCTTCTATCCTCTGTGAACGATACGAGTCGAAAGTGTGACTGGCTTGCGAGGAAACGGTATGCAGTACGGTGGATCGTTCAGAATGGATTTGGTAACGATTACAGCGAGCTGGATCTGCTGGTTCTTGCTCTTTTGGGGAGAAATTTAGCAATCGTCGGGATTAACCCTTGTGGTAGGCAACTGGGTGCCTATTTCTATATTTCGTATGTTCTTCACAATGCCCAGTGCCTATTCTTTGCACACTTTTACATCGATTCACGTTTGGTGAAGAAAGTTGATGCAAAATATTTTTAGCAACTTATGAATAAGCTTCAAACTTATTGGAATTTTTGAGATGCTCTTGACCTTTCAACTTAAAATTATTAAACGAACACGAAATCTCTGTGTAAAGTGAAATATTTATTGGCCCCGAAACTTTTAGCAGGCGGTGTACACAAAATCGAAATTGTTTCATCTAAATATTTGACGAACGAACATGTCTCTAAAATATAAAATTATTGGCCGCTGGTGATCATTCTCTAAATTCCGTATACAAAATTGGAACTCATTTCAAGTAGCCTTGAACAAACTCAAAAGGAAAATATGCCGCGTTGCTTCATGCAACGGCGGTTCCAGCTGATTTTACGTTTTCAGGTAAAATAACAGTACACTTTAACTGTCCCCGAGCAAATTTCCGAGACCATATTACACAGTTCTACATTACTTATATTCCCGTTAATCATTAAAATTCACAGCCGTATTTCATCAACGTCCGTCCCACATTTAAACAGAAAGTACATATTCATTTCAAATGCCTTGCAGCACGAGTGTAGCAGAACCTCGTGGTACAGTCTATTTTGTCAAACGTTTACTTAAATGAATTCATACATAAATATATTTTTATTATATGCAGTCCACGTAATAATGCAATTGGCGTTCTTCATCAACTTTCAACAATTGCTAATAAACCTAATATAATACAAGGTATTAAAAAAGGGCTCTAAAAGTTTCCCCGTTTAGTATCCCCCAAAAGGAAGTAAAAAATATCTAATCAATGTAAGTCCCAAAATCAATCCTTTATCTAAAATAGTATAAAAATATTAAGGGCGCCCTTGAACATGAACAAGGAACGGGTAGATTCTTAAAGGCTACTTTTTCGAAAACGAAGTCTCAAGCGACAAAATTTTATTCCATACTTTCAAGCCCTATCTCGTTGTGCCACTAGTTACGCGACACCCTGTATAATAACACCCTTCTCGCCTAGAAAGGAAGGCTTCGAATACAACTCCATGCCCGTTGCGTATCGATCGTGTATCGTAACCGATGTGAGAAGGAATATCGTGGAAAGCTTACAGTTACCCAAGAGCCGAGAAATATTACGTACATACACGCGTTCCGCGACTTCCGCGTTGCAGGTTGATCAACCTACGGCCTCCGGCTCGCAACACTCCTTTCTTTCGCCAGTGCTTTCGTTGTGCCTTGTTTCGCGACGCCTCGTCGTGTGATGGGTTACACCACGATGGCTCAATCGCGATGTCGTCCTGTTGCTAAATTGAAAATACCTCGTACGTAAAAGGTTGCGCACGCTCGCGTCGTCGTCCACTTCGTTTTATAAATTGTTCCACCGATAACACGCGATGGAATCAGACGAATCAGTTTCGTTGCTCGCATCGGCTCCATATAATTGGCCTTTTACATAAACCGAACAATTGTTTCTTCCTGGGGACGAAAAGTAGAAACGTCGATACCTGCAGTAGTAGTTTCTCCTATACAATATATGTACCTCTTTACATGCGCCCCTAAAATATCTAGAAAATATACAATCATCGTACTGACATACCCCTTCTATTTTCAGGACACGGCTCCGTCTGGAAAGCCTGGAGGACGCAGTGATCGTGGAAGGTGACGATGACAAGCTGACCGATCGACGAGGATGCCCGGCATACGTGGCACCGGAAGTGTTACGCTCCGGCCGAGCTTATTCTGGCAAAGCCGCCGACATCTGGTCCCTCGGCGTTCTTCTCTACACGATGCTGGTCGGCCGTTATCCGTTCAACGACGCTGAACACGCGTCTCTGTTCGCCAAGATCTCGCGCGGTCAATTCGCTGTACCAGAGGGCCTCAGCCCCCGTGCCCGGTGTCTCATCCGGTCGTTGCTGAGAAAAGAACCGTCCGAGAGGCCGTACGCGGAGGACGTGCCGAGGCATCCGTGGCTGTCGAAACCGTTGCGAGTTGGAAACACGACGTCCAACAGATCCTCGTGTCAGGATCAAGTCGTACCAGAGCTACCTAACAATCCTCAAGACTGATTCTTCCGGGAGAAGAAGATATATTCCGCGCGCGCGATGGACCCAGCTTTTCTTGTAAATACTCTATTTGGGTTTTCCTTTTCCTTTTGGAGACACGACGAGGGGGGGCGGGAGGTGGTTTCAAGTTTTCGAACATGGCTCTCGTCTTTCCTTGGCGCTTATTCTGGGTTCTCTCCCCTGTTTTTGTTTGGCTTTTTTGAATGAACGGCGGGTTGTAAAGTTTGGGTATAGACGCTCGGTTAACATACATTGTTCGGCAAACAGAGAGGGGTTCGTACCGAGAATTGTGTAGATCGTAAATTAAAACGGAGTTGGTTAATTGTTCTGTTATTGCGTTCATTGGTTATTGGAGGAGCTGATTTTGTTTTTGGGACGGGGGGGAATAATTTATGTAATTGGGCGGTCTGTAGTTAGCGTTGTCTGTAACGGTAATGTTAGCATCGGTGAAGTTGTTGAGCGTTCATTGATACAAAAGACGATGTGCTTGTGTCACGGGTACGTAATTCTTGCTGGGAAAAATATAGCGTTGTCGTAAGATTTGTTGGAAATTGGTGTTGAATGAGGGGAAGAAAATTGAATTTCTCTTCTTTCTCGCGGATATGCTGTGTCACGAAGAAATATGTAAAATCACGGTTAAATACAAAGTTAAATAGATATTTGAGAATTATCTTAGAATTTACTTATTCCAATAAAAGAAACATTCATTCAACGCGACGCATGAATCGCCTTCAAACTTACGACCGCACAATAATTCTTCCGTCTAGAATATGTGTACATATATGTTTTATGTAATAACGTATGAATCAGGATAATATTTCTTTTTTGTCTCTGTCGCATGTATACCCTTGCACGGGCTGTGCGAAGGAGCCATGTTATCTATGTAAAAAAAGGATACCAAATAAAGGGTTAAATATAAGCTGTGGTGTCGAGGGATCGTTCTGATCCCGAATCGTTCTTTTTTTTCTGTTTCGTTTGTCGATACGATGAAGGGAGGCGGCCTAGATTATAAGAATCGATATATGCGTACCGCCGGGTTTTTCGGTCAGGAAATGTTGGGATCTAACGAAATCATAGTTGTTCGAATTTAATTGTTAGCAAATACCTGCGAGCGTTTATTTATTGTTTTATTTCATTTTGTGTTTTTTTTTCTGAATGGGTAAGGAGCCATTAACATTGTTTTTTTCTATTTCGTTAAAATTATTTATTTCTTGATTTATTCTGTGCTCGTATGTCTTTGTATTTGGACATTCATATTGAACTAGCTGGTGCATTCAAACTCGATCGCGTTTATGTAGAAACAGTTGATACAGCATTAGACAAAACGTAAAGTGAATTAATGATGGGTTGCAAAGTTCAGGCGCCAAACGATACAAAACCGATGCAACAATACCAGTTTTTTTTTTGTTCTAAAATTATTCCTCTGTATTTGTGAAATTTAAGGCAGGCAATATTTTGCATGCTGCATACAAATTTCAAATAGACAATGTTACCTGCGCGTATGCGAAAATTACGTTTGCTTAATTTAAAAGAACAAAAAGGAAGAAGTTTATCTTACGTTTCGTTTATATTTTGTATAAAAAAACGTTCTCGTATAAATTACACACGATTGTCAAAATTCGAACAATTAAACGCCTAATCTTCGTTCAATTTCGTTTGATTCGAAGAAAGTATCGAATGTTGTATTTAATATCTAAACAAATTATTTTGTAATTCCCGTCGAACGTAAAGTTAAGTACAGAAACATCGGATGTATGTATGTATGTGTTGAACTATGTGTGTACGTGACATTTTTCCTTTACATTTTGTAATGCATTGCTCCTTGTGTAGTGGATACCGTGTGTTCACTTTTAGTGCACGATTCCTCGTATCATTTCAGTCAGGGTACAATGGTGAGAAGAGCGTTTCACTTGACGCTAAAAACATGTATATAAATTCAGTCCACTAAGTCCTAATAAATCCTAATAAATATTCATTAGGAACATTAAACAGAGTTATGTACATAGATAAATAAAGTGGCGTTTATGATAAATTATCGTTGAACCGTGCTAGATTTATGCATTTCCCCATACTATAAATTATGTTAACGATTCTTTTCAAGGTAATTGTTGTAGGCATGGAGAACGCAAATATTTAAAAGAGATCGTTTTACAATTATCGAGCTACTGAAGATTCTAAAAGTTATCTAGTATTGAATATCCAGGGAAAGATATTTATATTAATTATATTAAGTTCGTCTACTACCCAATATATTATATTAACTTATGGTATCGAATACATGGGTGAATTGTAAAATAGTTATTCCATTTTCGTGTCGTTTTCAACGTTACCGGGTCGGTAACGAATTATACTACAATACCACTAAAGGTAAAAATTGAAATTAAATACAATTCATAGAATCATTTCAACGAAGGCCATCGCACGCTGAGTATCACAGTACTAACTTTAATACCACGCAATATTTTGTTATCTATATAGTAGAAGTAAATTTTGCACATTTTCGTTCACACGGAAATGCACTCGAGCTTCAGTAAATTTATATATTACATTTTAAATATACTGCAAACTCAATTTTGTTTCTATGTAATTGGTCTTTGTCACAATTCCCACTAAACACGATACAATCAGTGAAAATATTTCATTAAAAAAAAAGATCTACATTGTGTTATTGCGTAACTGAGTATATGAACAAAATACTGTTGACTGCAAACAATATACCATATAAAATTGGATCTCCCGTTTGAATTATATTACTTGTGTATTAATATCTACTATAGAAAATACTTAAGTAAAGGTACTGAAGTTTCTAAAATACAATTCAGTCAGTCTGATTTTTGAATTCCTTGGCTATAAATGACCTAAAAATCATAGAAAAATTTAGAATGAAATATGTTATTTATATGCGTTGCAACGCATGCACACTCTAGTCAATACTCACTTAATTATATTAGGCAATTCTTTATAACGACATATATATTTATGTCCAAGATTATGCGATGCATCGATTCTGATGAACTGAACATGACTTGTATCATTCCCATGATATTCTACTCCTGCCTTAAACAACTATAAACGGATATAGATTGTATCAGCATTGTAACCTTTTGTAAAGCTACATTAATAAGTAATTATATCGAATACCTTTTCACCTAAAGAGAACGGTACAATATTGTCGTCTTCTGCGTGTAGTATCATAATTGGACACTGAATATTTCCTATGTGTTTATCAGATTCAAACCGAAGATAGTTATTATAAAACGGTTCAACGATTATCCAGTGAAACCAGGGTAAATGTTTAAATATCTGAAAGCAAACGAAAAAAATCATTTATGCAAATCTCGAACAGATTCAGCACCACAATATATGGATATAAAATATTCTTTATATAATATAAATTACCTGTGATAAAGGATGTTCAGTTAATTCATCAGCAATATTATTGAATGGTGATTCCAAAAACAAACCTGCAGGTTGAACTTTCTCTGCAGCCAATAATGCTAATACGTGAGTAGAAACTCTGCAAGCGACATGATTCATAGAACTATTATAGTTAACCGATTTTAAATCTTCATTGTAATATTATTATTAAATTAAAATCATTTAAAACTAAATTTCCAAATTCATACCCCGTGCCTAAGGAATGTCCCCATACAAATACAGGAGCTGTGCCATTATTTAATCGCAATAACCATTCGAGTACATATTTACTATCGTTAACAACGCCCATTTCAGAAAGGTCTGCTTCTTCACTATCGCCATATCCTAAATGTATTAAACAAAACAAAAATTTGAAATATTTAAGCAAGTACTGTCAGTATTCGCATTCTGCAATCGCAATATTCCACTTCCTACTTGCCTCTATAATCGAAACAAACAACATGATAATCTAAACTCTGGAAAAGCTTGTACAATTCTAGTCGATGACCACTTGCCCTATTACCACTATTGCCATGCATATAAAGAAAGATAGGCCGTTTAGAATTTCTTAGGGCAGTTTCATAATCATCATCGATTGCGATAGAGGAATCATTCAATAAAGACTGAGGTAGCATTTGCCTAAAACAACATTTTAACGAACCTCAATTATATTATACTTTATACACTATTGAATGAAATATAAATACTGACCATAATCCTATTTTCACTTGCTCGTCCGTCTTTAAATAAAAGTTTCTTGTTCCCTTCATTCCTACTAACTCTGGCTTTGAAAAATCTACATTCAACGGCCATTGTACTGAATATATAAAAAATAGTTATACACAAAGAAACACTCTAAAATTGATTTTTTAAACTTGTTATTGTACATATACACGTTTACTTACAAAAATTTAAAAAAAGGATCTTCTTCTGTATAGTGTAAGAGTAGTGAAATATAATGGGCAAAAGTCCAAATATAATTAGATATACAATAATTGACACCTTCATCATCCAAAATAAATATCTGCAATAACAAAATGAATATATTTATTTTCAGATCATTTCTTGTCAAACTGAAGTAACAGTTATGTCCAAATAGGCAAGATTTTCTTATTTTCCTTTCCAAGAAAATAATTAAATCGGATCCATAAAAATACATAAACATAATATCTGTTGAAATATTAAAATAAGCTAAGCACAAATGAAAAAACATCTAAACAAAAATATTATAACTTTTAAGATATCATTAATGAAATATAAAAAGGGAATGTTATTCGTGAAACGATACCTTGCAAATTTTATAGGAGTGTGCACTTTTTAATTTTAAATAATAATTTCCACGTACTATCAAAGCATATTTATTGGGCATAATTCGAAAGCAACTTCATTCTTCTTACAATATTATAAACTTTATATTTATATAAAGTCTTTTGAAACATCATGATAAATATTCAGATTTAACATTTGGATGCCATATAAATTTCTAATGAGTAAACAAGCAATGTACAAATTAAGAAGTATCTTTTCATTATGGCGCAAGCTATGTATTAACATTTTACAATAAGAATGCCTTAATAAATGAATAACGCAGGAGCTGGGAAGCATTATTCTACATCTAAATCCACAACAGTTTCGTTTTGGGAGTTTTAAAAAGATCGTAATGTAATTTTATATAGTAGTAGAATATGACATTAATGCTGTACAGTAGAATCGTCTTGTGTTAAAAGTTATATAAGCTTATGTAGCTGCAGTAGTTACACAATATAGATTGAAAATGAATAAATGCAATATCATGATTATAACAGAGTAACTTACATTCCAGTATACCAAATATCTAGAACGACGAAAGGTATCGCTGCTGCTAATAGTAGATAACTTGTCTGCATATTTGTTAGTAGCTACCCAAACTTAAGCCACCTTTTTAATTCCCCCTTTAATGTTATTTACTTGTGTACAAGTTCTTGCAAGCTACTACTACAGATTAATGACACAGTGATGATTAGATGTAGCACTATTTATCATATTTGTGAAAGTATAATTATACCCACATTCTTAGATTAGATTTCTGTTAGTAATACAATATTTCCTAATACTGATAAGTTCTTATAGGACTGAAGGTTAATTTCTAAAAAGAAATAATGGCAAAACATTCCATTCATTAAGTTAAGAGTATTTTAATATGAAATTATAAATTTCAGTAACCTTTGAATTCTTAAGCTGCATTTTATTTTTAAATAATAAAATGCACAGATTCTGTTGAGATCATAACTTGTAAAATAATGGTGGTTTTTGCAATCACATAACAAAATGATAGAGTGACAATGCAAAATCGTATTATGTATTGCATTCAGAGACTTGTTATTATAATGCATGCCATACTTTGTACAGTGTCTCTTATATTGTTTATTTCGATAATTAAAAGATAGTATGTAAAGAGAGACATAGTACCGATAAATAAGAAAATAATTTTAACAAATTGAAAAGATAGTGGTGATAATTGTGTGATTATACTTGTGTTAATAATTTAAAGCTGACATCGGTTTCTAAGTTACTTTAAATATTAATTTAAATAGGCACTTTCGGAATGTGTAACAGATCGGTAATTAAATGATAAAAAATTAAAAATGACAAGGATAATACCTCTTTTTGAAGCGTTTCTTTGGTAACCAATACACCATAATCATTATAGGCTACCAAATTTTATACCGTACAATGTACCTTTATCTATAATGGAAGGAAAAATTAATTTATATAATTGCACCGTGATTATAATCGCAAGCAAATTGTTTAAAATAGGACACAGAGCGTAATACTTTAAACTTATTACTAGAATAATGACATGTTTTCGAAGTTCATTTTTATTTCAACTTATTTATTCAAGTTGAAAAATATCTCTGAATCCTGTATTATAATACACTGTCACTTTTAATAATTTCGTTCTTCATAAGCGAGTCAACGGGAACGTATTCGTATATGGAATAAATTAAATGCACTGTGTATTGACAATGGTTAGATAATGTAATGATAAGGAGGACACAAAAAAACTTGTTAATCAATCATTCTTCTGCCAAAGTTACTTTAAGACTACTTTATTACTTAAAATTGAAAGAAAAATCAATCACAATAAATATTCTCAAAATAATTACTTACAAATAGCGCATTACTATTAGTACTATGCATCAGTTTGATGAAGAAAAATCAGTTCATCATGGTCAGATTTTGTTAAACAATTTCAAACAAATTTTTGGGAATGATAATATTTTGTTACTTAAAGAAATAAATCTATTTTCTTTTTGTAATATCCATTACTCTATAGAAGTTTTGTTCATGGTTGATATCTGCAATCCGATTGGACGATTTGTTGGACGTTTGGCGGATATGTTGAATGAAATATTTACTGTTCATTGAAGAATCATAATACTGTGCAGTTTAAAGATATTCTAGTGGTGGTAAAATATTGTCACCGTTCTTTAAAATTAAAATACGTGTCGGGGTTAAAACCTGCGCGCAAAACTAATAGTTGCAAGGTATAAACTTATCTTTTCAAAGAAATATTAATTATAACCTCAAAATACATCCTTTGATATACCGGTAACCCTCCTATAACACGGTTACACATAACACGGCATTTTCTAGGAAGCTCTTTATCGTGTTATAGCAGGATTACCTGTGCATACATATGTAATTAATGTAAATGCTTGACGTACAATTTACAGATGAGTCGAAAAGAAGCGTTGTCGCAATTTATTCAGCAAATACATGGTCGTCCTGTTGTCGTAAAATTAAATAGCGGTGTTGATTACAGAGGTGATTTATTTAAATTTACTACCCTTTGATATATTACAACATAACACAAAATCCTTCCTTTCCCCATGTTATAGGTGTTTTAGCCTGTCTCGATGGCTACATGAATATAGCACTTGAACAGACAGAAGAATATGTTAATGGTCAGTTAAAGGACAAATATGGCGATGCTTTTATTCGTGGTAATAATGTATTGTATATCAGCACACAGAAACGTAAGACTTAAGTAAAATAAATGTGTAAGGGAAAATAAATCAACCTTAAGACAAATTGTATATGGGCCTATAAAGAAAAGTATCCTACAATGTTTAATAACAAATCGATTTATTTGGTATACTTATTTGTCTCTAAATGCTACATTAATACTTTTATATTATAATATTCCTTAGTCTTCTTACAAGATATATAGATATATAGTTTTTAAGGTTCATGATTCTTCACAGGTTTTCTGTAGATCATCCACAATTTTTCTGTTCTCTGTACTTTGATCATTAACAATTTGCAATTGTGTAGCTTCACTTTCATCAAGTTTCTTTTTCTTAGCTTCTTCCTCCATTGCTTTGTTTCTTGCGAGCCTCCTCTGAATAGCTTGCTGTCTATTCCTTTCTATGCGTTCTTTGACTTCATCGCTTAATTTCGAAATCGTGGAAGCAGTCTTTATAGATTGGGGACTTTTAACGTTAGACTGTGTTAACAATTTATCGAATGCATCATTATTTGCGGATGCGTTAGCAGAAGTTTCTTGAATAACTTGTTTCTGTTTCTCAATTTGCTCTGCGATTAATAAATCAAATTCATCGATAGGATCGTCTTGATCTCTTTCTTTATCCTCCTCAACATCCTCGTCACCCTGAATAATAATGTCGTCATTATTAATCATGTCCATCCGATATTTCTTTACAAACACCTGCAGATCCTTCTTAGTACTCAATTTCTCCAATCTATCAAGGAAATCATCGAAGTCTAACTTAGGGTACAATCTATGTCCCCAATGCTCCAATCTCTTCATAATTCTGTCTAAATCGTATTTTTCCGAGCCTGTCCCATGAAACTTGAAACCATCGAAATATTTCTCGATAGACTGTATTCCCTTGGGTCCCTTTAAACGTTCTGTATTTAATTTAGGTAAAGGATTTCTGACTACGTGTTTTCTCGATGTTGATGGATCAACTCTTCTTCCAACATTATGTTCATTTTCCGAGCCAGAACCTTCATCTTTTTGAACATTACCCTGGTCCTCGTCCGATACACGATTTTCGTACTCGGCTACTATATCGTGTTCATTTTCGTCGTGATCAGAAATGTTCGGTGACGACGGCATATTCAACAAGTTGTTCTACGATTTTAAAGGAGACAGTATATTTTCGTTTAACAGCAAAAGTCTTACAAAAGCTCGCGTGAATAAAAGTACTTCAGTACAAGGTAATCTTGAAGCTTGTTCTTTATCTCAAGTTAATTGCTCTTTTTTCATGATGGTAGAATCGTAACGGTAATCTTCCCGGTCAGTGGTATGTAGGTTATGTTTTGCTAGTCTATAAACACATTTATATTATACTTAAAATTCGCTATCGTCCTGAGAATCGCGACTTGTATTCCGGACTTCCATAAATTTATCAAATTCGTCACTCGATTTATTCATTCTTTCTAAAAGCGATACCAATAACTTTTTATTTAATATATCGGTTTGGGTTATTTCCCGCACAACGGGCTCACAGTTTGCATTCGGAGGGCGTTCCTCCGTTTGCAGTTTCTCGAGTGTATCGTTTTCCTCTTTCATGGGCGTGCCTGGCATTTCGGTTTTTAACAGATATATCACGATTCACGAAGGCTCGAATTTAATTTTATTTGATATTTTGTGACTATGGATAATAATATAAAGCACAGCAAAAGCCTATAACCTCGATACTGTATTATCTACTGCGCATGTAGATAACTCGTTGCATTTTGTCCCCGCCACTGTACTACAATTTTAAATAGTTTAAGTAAGTGAACGGACATGCTTGCGTAAATTTTTAGATTATCTCGTTCAGTATTCTTAAAATTAAATTTTGTATACGTTATTGCAGTAGTTGCGTTGCAATTTAAAATGTAAATTAAACGATAAACTATGTGGACAGACTTGATAAATGGAAGCGAATGTATTGAATACAAAATCGAAATAATATAACATTGTAAATATAATGATTAATGCCGAAAACGAAAATATGTATTGCCGTTTACTTTATTGATGTCGAATGTAGATTAGTGATTGTAAGTTCTGGACTTTGCACAGTCTTATGATTTCACCAACTTGAGAATTTGAACGTAATATTTACCCCATACTTATGTTGATCATAAATAAATACTTATGTTTACGTTCGTTTTTGAATGTATTCAGGCATTGTACAATCACGAAATAGATTAAGCACTACTGATATTCACGAATCTATTTCCATACAATAGCGTATTTGAACCCCCGCCACAATCGTCGTCGATTTCGTGTAACACAATCCCATCAAACAAATCCCTGTTAACTGGCTAGCGCGGCAAACTGAGTATCGTCAGTATCGTACGAACGTTCGTGGTGAACGGAGTTGTAGAGTGAAAGGAGTTAGAACTATAATTTTGTAATATATAAAGTTTTGGCGTCATCATAGAATTGCCGTTGAAGATACGAGAACAGGTACGTTACAAACGCATTGTTAAGATAAATGAGGACATTTATTTGTGACATTATGTCGAAACGACAACTTGAATTTTTGTCAAATTTCTTTTGATGTTTATTGCACTCGTGTAACAGAATTTATCGATAGTAATTTAATTATTTCAAGGTTCCGTTAATTATTCCAAACTATTGCATTCTCTTAAAGTCTAAATGCATATTTACCGTACAGCAAAATGTGTACAACACAAAGAAAATGGCAGATACGGCTTTTAAAATATTGTTGGCATTCCATGCGCACGATCATCGGTAACGGGTTACAAGTACCGTCCCTACTTTCCAACGATTCACCGCTATTTCATTCTTTTCTATATTTTGCATCTGGGGACAGGAAAATGAATTTTTGAGCTTCTATCCCGTGCCAATTGCAAAGAAAGCATCAAACTATGATATGTCAGTTTAAAATGTGCTTTTCTACCTTTAAAAATAATAGAATACGTTGATTGGTTCATTCAGTTGTCTCAAATCGTATGTTCCCCCTAACTGCGAAATCCACCAATCATGGACCTCAACGTCATTGGAAAATTCATTGATCTACCTGCTAGATATCACTGACATTTATTCTAAATCATATACAACATTGGAACACGGTCGCCATCGATCGTCATATAACGCGTTCACAATTCTCACGTGTTTTCATTGTAATCCTCCTGTACATAATCAACAAGAATTGAACGAAATCGAAATTACCGTGTTGTTATTGGAAAAAACAAAAATTTTATGAAAATTTGGAGACATTTCATATCTTCATTTTGATCAGCATTTATATCTTTTCAAAAAATCATCATTCCTAAACTCATATCATAAAGTCTATATTATTACAATATTCAGCGAGACATTAGGAAGTTATCATTGCATAAATTCGGGTCACTTGAAAAATCTAAAATTCTAATCGAATTTAATGACCGATATAATATTCGTATCCTTTTTCCTTATTTATACATGAATGTATAATTAGATATCGTAAATATTGTGTTACTTTTTCATAAATGATAATGAATTCACATTTTATTAACTTCGATGCACTCATTTTCGTACGTAAATATTTTTGTTCCGAATGAAGAGAATTTTAATTGAATTCCAGGAGAACATTATAGTATTAACAGTATATTTTATCAAGCAACATATCATTCTCTTGGGACCAAATACATTTCATTGTGTCGTCAGAATTAATTGTTTCCATCGCTGCAAAAATAGGAAGATAGTTCAGCTTCATTTGTTTCTCGATGAATGGAAACCAATCAGCGATGATTAAAATTTGTATAAACAACCAGGGGCTCCGTGCAATATGTCATAGATAATTTTATCTACACTTAAATAAAAATTCCAAACGTCAAGTTTTCAATGTTACAACGCGTTACTTCGTTCGGTTTTGGAACAAACGTATTTTTTCCAGATACATATTTTTCTATTAGATACACATGTGCATACAATAGTGAGAAATATTATTTTCCGTCAATAATTTCACAAAGGCAATTATTGGGGCCCATATACTAACTCACTTTCTGTCTTCAAATGAATCACTGCCGTTTAACGGCACCATTCATCACAGAAACTGGAAAAGATATACTAGCATAGGAAAAAACTTCCCTCGTGAAGGTGCCAATAACGTTGTCATTATCTTCTTGCATGTTTGCAACTTTGTGAACAAATGTGAAGCATAATTCCGTATCTGTATGTACGATGAATATGTATTACGTGTTACGTGTTGAATATTACTCTTTGCACAGCAATGTAATTTTTTGCTTAATGTGATATCGAATTCATATTTATATCGGAATGGTGCTTGAGGAATAGGCCAATCTTTGGCATCGTATTCAACACTTTCTAAGGATAGGAAACGAATTGTACGTGTATAAGCACGGATGCGAAAAATCTTTTTCTCTGAGATATAAATAATTTTTGTTTGTGAAATAGATACAGCTTTTTAAATTGCAAAGCGACGATGCACCGAAATGACTGTATCTTTACCAGAACGTCGTGTTTGTGTGGAGCAATTCCTCGATACAAAACACTGACCTCCCCCGTATTTTTCGTTAGCTAGTCTATAGATAAAGTATATCATATCTGTCCATTCCTTATCGGAACAAACCATTATGTGATAAGTATCTTCCAATAACTGTGCGTGTTAACTATGAAAGGTTTGGAGATAGAAATTTGAATATCAGGATGATTACAATATTTACTTCCAACGAGAAAAAAGTATTGACAGTGCCCGATATTCTATGTCTTACTAAATTCTACAGCCGTTCACGGAAAATTTTCTGGCTTTTGAGACCCCTCCTTATCTTTGGGGAGTAGAATACGATACCCATTTTAGTTTAGTTACCCATTTTTTTTTGCACCCTGTACAGAAGCAACTTAAACCTGAACCTGATATTTTCGACCGTCGGTCGTTCCGTAACATTTGTCACATTAATCTTTATATTAATTGTGTAGAATATATGCCGATCCATTATATTATATATTTACATACTATATATACTATATGTAGATTTATGCTGTTACGCATTCAAGCACTTTGTACTATTTAATATTACAGATTTTTAGCTGTGTAATTCGCAGTCTCGCCATCTAGTACATTATAATAGTGATTTGTGTGCAATTAGAACTTATGTAACGTGATAAATATTAATTTAGTCATTTTCTTCTGTGTCACATTTCAAAGATTAACACTCCGGTTTTTACAATACAACTTCACCCTCCGGTCATTCGGCATCACCTCGATCAAATACGTTGACGGTTTGATTTGTATGCAATAGTATGTATCGACAACTTAATTGATATATTTTACATATTAAGGTGCCCAGAAAAGGAACAAATAAATGTAGAACGCTTGATTTGTTTTTCTACTTTTGCGTACTTACGATATCCGTCATTTCAGTTCGCGTAAATGAAAAATAAGGACACGAACAGACATGAATAACTACGCTTTAGAGTTTAAAATTTAAATGAACCGCCGGAAAGTGGTGTGATATTCTCCTATTGATTTTCGCTAGTCGAAGAGTTCCATTCTAGTATTCAAGCGGCCGAGTAAACTTCGAACCGTGTCCAGATGGTTATTCTGCTTTTAAAAGGTATTTCTTACAAATTTCGAACGCTAATGGGCTCCATCAAATTGACCGAGGGTATCTAGCCCTACAATTTCGACGACACGCCAACGGAAAGGTGTATTCGAACTAAACGGTATCAGGGTCGGAAGGGGTGAAACGCATTGATCACTTACAACTGTGCGACATTCAGGGAAAAATGTGTCTTTCTACTTCCTGCATATTCATTGCGAGATATCGTGAGCTTCATGGTGCACCCTTTCACGGTCGAATTCTGACCTTTACCTTTAGCTCAATTTTCGTTGTCGATGTCGTGATAAGCTTTAGTGATAACTATAGAACGATGGGAACTGACCGGCAAATCCTATTAATCACGTTTTTCTTTTTTTATCTTGACTGCCCTAAGCCGAAGGATTAGGCAGTGCAGAGAAATCGTGTGTAACAGGTAATGCAGTATATTTCTGCATAATAGATAGATACATAAAGCAGAGGGGGTGCGCCTTCGAAATAGTGGATTGACCATTCTGCTCAAAATATTTCCACGGCTATGCTACCTGGCTATTTACTATTGGCTATATTCGCAGCCAGTTGGGTTAACATTGTGGGACGATGAGTTTAGTTTACCATTATAATATCAACATATCGAACTTGTTCGATAAGTTCGTGCCACTACTGACAAGCTCTGCGCAACATATCCACCCTTTAATGTCTACGATCGCCGACCCTTTATCATTTGTCGAGGTCGCTATGTACACATGCATGCATCCACGCACGTGTACGTATCGTGTACATACGTAGAAAAATCGCGAACCGAATGAAATTAAGTGAGCTTTGTTCGATTATCGCTTAATTTCTCAACGTGCGAAGTAGTGCGGAATACAAATGATAGACACTACGCATTTGCTGGGCAAAAGATTTCAATGCAGTAGCCTATTGCACAGTCGACGGAAAATTTTGCATGACAATAAACACTATCAAAATGGTTGCGCAATTAGTTGTCTCACCTTCGGGGTCGATGCCGAACTCCTGGAGCACTATATGAATTTCATAAGCATAAAGATCTTATTTACGATCAACCTCATATTGGTAGGGAAAAGCACACGCGCGATTTCATTAAATTCTTTTAATGTTTCCTTCACTTGGAGATATTTAACAGATTAAAATGATACGTCGCTGGGTCGCATCTCTCGAATATGTACACGTTTATGAAAATATCATTAGTCGCAAATGAATTATTCCCACATTCGGAAGGCAGTACTTTTTAAACGTACAGCTAGGTGTAAAGCTGGGAATGAAATTGAATTTCTTATGGAACACGTTAGGTATATACTGCTTCTTAATATTCAGGATATACGTAGTCACAGTTAAGGAGAACACGTACTACTATAGTTCTGCGAGCAAACCAATCAAGTGGAAAATTCTTGTTCTCGCGTTTGGTATATGGTATATAATCTGCGATAAAATTAATGAAATTTTGGCTCACATCTTTTGGCAGAAAAGATTATTATCTAAATAATGTGCATGTACGCATGATAGTATTCATCATCCATGATAATATTTACTATTCCCGAGACTAACGTTAGTGACCGTTACGTTTTCGGGTCACGAACTCGTGATTTCAATTCACATTACATGTCAAACATGCAATGGTACCACTTACGATAACGCAAGAAAATCTGTCTGACAATTATCGTAGTAAAATATTTCGCACCCAGTGCAGACTATGCGTAATCCGCGGCGACATCGTGCTCAAAGGCAAATTTGCTCAAAGGCAAACGATAGTCCAAAACATTATTTTTATTTCTTTCTCAAGCCCACAACTACAGCTTTTCGATCAGTTTCATTCATCTTTGATTTCAGAAAACATGACTGCGGTGCAGCCGATCCAGTCTAACGGAATAATAAATGCGTTTGCGTTGAACGAAAAGGTGAGTCGTCGAAAAAATGCGAATGAATAACGTTATGAATAATAATTATGGTCAGGAATTGAATGCTAATCCATGCTAAGTGCATTCAACGAATTAGGAACGACAAGGTTCCTTAATAACAGTGTAACAAAAAAGATGTATATATATTATTAGATATTGCATTATATTCGTGATTATTAATTTGCTATTATAACAGGAGACACAGGAGAAAGATTTCCATTTCGCGGGTTACAATGAAACCGGTCTCGATGGTGAGCAATCGCAATTTATTTCCTTGAATGATACCGTAAGAACGTATAGTAAAAAATTATTTTTTTTTAGGACCTGAACAAGTTTTACCCGCCGACTATCACAGTACAACGAAACCGGAAGGACGCGTGCGATTAAGAATGGATACCGAGTGTTCTAATTCGTTCCCGCCCTTATCGGTTCCAGGATTACTCTCAAGAGTAGCTAACAAATATCCCGATCATATTGCTATTGTAGCAAGACCTGATGCCACAGGACAGAGAAAGACATACACGTATAGGTAAGTATTTTTGGTAAAAAAAAAAAAAATGAAAAGGCATTTGGCGTAAGCTTACTTATTTCATTAACTTATATTTTCAGGGAGTACGAAAGTCAAGTACGAACTGTGGCAAAAGCTTTCTTAAAGTTAGGCCTAGAACGTTTCCATAGTGTTTGCATTTTGGGATTCAATAGTCCCGAGTGGTTTTTCGCGGATATCGGTGCGATTTATGCGGGGTAAAAAATAATAGATTTTTCGAAGAAAGAACTATAATATTAATCTCTTTAGATGTTCCTTAGTAATTGATATTAATTATACGTATTTTTAGAGGATTCGCGGCTGGAATATATGCTACCAATACTGCTGAAGCATGCCAATTCTGTGCTGAAAGTAGTCAGGCTAATATTATAGTTGTTGAAGACACGAAACAGTTACAAAAGATATTACAGGTAAAGCACAATCTGCCCCATTTGAAAGCAATTATTCAATACGAAGGCACACCGACAGAAAAAGACGTCCTGAGTGTAAGTCTTTCCCTCTATAACAATATTGATCTTATTGTTAAACAGCATTCGTTTAATTTTCGGTTGCTTTTTTAGTGGAACGATTTAATAAAGCTCGGTGAACAAGAATCGGATGAAAAGTTGAACGCCGTTCTAAAGACAATGGCTGTGAACGAATGTTGCACCTTGGTTTATACGGTAATTAGAAAATCATTTTCCACGGGACCTTCCCCATTTCTCGAATGGCGAAACGGTACGAAGGTAAAATATCTTATCTCTTGTTTGCAGTCAGGCACAATTGGGAATCCGAAAGCTGTTATGTTGAGTCACGATAATGTCGTACACGACGCTCGTAGTATTCGGTTAACGTATAATCTAGAAGAAGGAAACACTGTTCTAGTGAGTTATCTACCCTTATCTCACGTTGCAGCGCAGGTAAATATTACACGAGTTTTCTTTCATATTCAATTGACGGAAGTTATATTATATGTTTCTATCATTTCAGATAATTGATATATACTGCAGTATTACCTTAGCGGGCACAATATATTTTGCGGATAAAAATGCTCTTAAAGGTAGCTTAATTGATACGCTGCTCGTGGCACGGCCTACTATTTTCGTAGGTGTACCTAGAGTATGGGAGAAAATTTATGAAAAAATGCAAACGATTGCAAATAAAAATGGATACATTAAAACGTTAATTTCTTCTTGGGCAAAAGCACAAGGACTCTATTATAATACAAATAAAATTAACGGTACCGATAACAAGCATTGGGGCTACATATTTGCCAAGTGGCTAGTCTTCAGTAAAGTAAGAATGGCGCTTGGTTTGGATAGATCTCACATTTGTGTAACCGCAGCTGCACCCTTGAGTGATGACATCAAACGATATTTTATGAGCTTGGATATTACTATATTCGAAGCATATGGAATGTCTGAATCTAGCGGTGCGCATATCTTGGGCACAGCGGAGAATTATAAGTAATATTTTTGGATATTCTTATTTTCTAACGAGATTCGTATTTACGCCCGCGTAATAGATTTATTCTTTAAATAATCCGTCCAATTTTCCAGGCTGGACAGTGTTGGCAAATCCCAAGTTGGACTTCGTACAAAAATAGATAATCCAGATAGCAATGGAATAGGCGAAATTTGCATGAACGGAAGACACGTATTCATGGGATATCTAAATGATCCGCAAAAAACTGCAGAGGTTTTGGATGCAGATGGGTGGTTACATTCGGGTGATTTAGGCAAACAGGATTCCGACGGATTTGTGTATGTCACAGGTAAATATTTTATTGAAGTGCCCTCATTGATTTTGGTGTTTTGAATTTAATGTTTTCACTTTCTTCAATATAACTTACCTTCTGATTGAAATGTTTAAACGTAGGAAGAATAAAGGAATTACTTATCACTGCTGGCGGTGAAAACATACCACCAGTTCATATAGAACAGCTGGTATTAGCTGAATTACCAGCGTTAAGCAATGTTCTGTTAATTGGAGACAAACGAAAATATCTTACCATGTTAGTTACTTTAAAGGTAAAATAGATACTGAATATTTATTTACAATTATATTTTTATTACCATCCGAACTTTTTTCTTAACATACTTTTGTGTATATACACTTCAGACTGAAATCAATATCGACAATGGTGCACCAAAAGATATTTTTACCTCTGATACTTTAAAGTGGTTACAATCTATTGGAAGTAAATCCGAAACAGTTACAGATGTTCTAAAAACACACGACCCACTTGTAAGTCTTGTTGCTACAAATTTCAGATTTGCCTGTTTGATTGAAAATAATTTTTTGCACATTAGCTGTAAACATTTTGTATTTTTAGGTGTACGAGGAAATCGATAAAGCATTAAAAAGGGCAAATACCAAAGTTATAAGTAATGCACAGAAAGTACAGAAGTTTCGAATTCTACCGCATGATTTTTCAGTTCCCACTGGGGAATTAGGGCCAACGCTTAAAATGAAAAGAAGTGTTATTCATAAAAAATATGAAAATCTGATAGAAGATATGTATAAGTAAATATGAAAAAGATCCCGATTAGTTCTTTGGAAACAAAAAAGCAAACCAAATGTTTCTAAAGTAACAAAAATGACTGCCAATGTGTCTGCATACAAAAACTGTAATGCTTAATATAATTGTAAAATTCGACCACTAAAAAATCTATCGTGCAATGAATAGTTCATTTATCTATTTAAATTAAGAAATCTCAATTTTCAAATGTAATATAAAAAAATACAATCAGAATATAGAGAGGAGCACAGATTTTTATAAAGAATATAATTATGTTAACACACTAAGAAGTACACAGAATTTTTTTTTATTAATATTTGGCAGATAATATAATTGTATCGAAAATTATATAATACAAAATTTGATATATCTTTTAGCATACGAAGGTAATTTGTTATAACAGTGTTGTTGGGTATTAACGGGTCCATTTTTTACGAGACTACTCTATACCCCAATTGTATTTTGTTATTCAATTAAAGTTGTGAGGAAGAAAAGGAAAGGGAAAATGACAAGGTTTTAGAATAAGTGCCTTTGTGAGTAGAGAAACTTGCATCATGTTAATATATATCACTATCCATGCATTGCTACTAGTATTTAGAAATATGGTGATTTTTTAAACAATGTATGTATATTCATGTTTTTTAATATATATGAATATAATAGTGTCGGATGTAGCATATTCAATACTATTGTATTTATGTATAATTATACTTACAGAGTACACAGTTGTATTTGATAAATTGAAGGAATAGGGTACTTAAGTAAATATATAGATATATGTATTTAGCAATTAGGGTAATTAGTATATACTAAGAAGCATGACAAAAATATTCATATGTTTGTTTGTTCACTTTACGATATTTTGGCATATAATTAGTGGATGAAAAGAATACACAACTTCTTTCAGCATATCTGTTATAATATTATGTTGTCCTTAAAAACATTTGGAGGTTATAATTAATGGATAATGCAATAATGAACATTACATGTAACATTCTTATGCAATTAAATTGTTTTATTTATAAGTGCACTTTTGTTATTTTACTACATTTCAATAATTAAATATAGGAAAATCGATTATTAAATACACAATTCATTCTTCATACAACAAAAATAAATTTATTAAGAATTCTACGAGCTTCGACAGATAATAATGAAAAACAATTAATGATAGCTAATAATGTGTAAAAACTTATTACTTTTTTAATTTGCCTTATTACCACAATAATGGATAGGTAACTAAATAAATATTAGTAAGTTTAAATTGCAATATATTACTAATATAGTTTACAATAACCAAAAGAACTGTTATAGTTAAGATTGTTTTTATGCTACATACAGATTCTTATGACAACCTGACATCTTATAAGAAAATAGTCTTACTAAGCGCATCACAGCAACTTTGGAAATGCAGATCTGTATAATGTTTTCTTATCCTGAAACTCTATTGCATATACAAGTGGCTACACAGTTACATTGTCCTCTTTAGTCACCAAACTTGTATTAATAAATACCTAACTTCATTGCTTATTTATATAGCAGATTTTCTTAATTCTACTTTCATGCTTGTGAATCTATAAGATGCAACTTTACATCCATTTCGACGAAGAAAAAAAACAACTCACAAGATTAAAGTTACTGCTGTCTAATTATTGACACCCTCATGTTTGGTACACGAAAGACCAGGTTTATAATATTCTCTAAATAATAATGTGTTTTTGTAAAGTGTTATAATTTTTTTCTTTTTTTTTTTCGAGTGCCTTGAAGATCTCCAAATATAATTCTTAAGAAATACTTTTATGGCACACAGTGTATAAGAAGTTATATGTATTATTCTCAATATAAATCATTTACAATAATGCACTAATAATGGACAAGCATTCGTAAATCGTTAAAAAAAAAACAGGCTAATTCCTTAAAATAATACCATCTATAAAATATAAAGATATTGGACTGTTTAAAATTCGGATTCCATATAATCGCATTATATCACTGAAGTTGCAATACTTTTGAAACATTACAAAACGTTATGAAGTGCTTGCAGTGTTAAATTTCTGTTGAATAATTGATGTTTTTCGTTGTGGTACACTTTCAGGTGTAGGTATAGCATCACCTGTTGGCAATACACCAGCTGGCTTTGGTTTAGCTGTATATTTTTGTTTAGCCATTTGATAATCTCCAGAATCGAAATATTTTTGCTGAAAGAGTGTTACATAGAACTTAGACATATAATTTATCATACTTCCAAATACTTACAAGCAAGTTATACATTAAATCAAAGAAGCTTGAACAAAATTTGTATTCTTACCCCTTTAGCTAGCCTTTTTTGTAGAAATGCTGAATGTCCACTTATCGGGCGACCTGTGTTTGGAAATTTGGCCCTTAATTTTGCTTCTTCCATTTTCTCAATGTCATTTGATGACAGCTGAAAGTAAAATCGTTTTATGCTTTTTCACTAATAATTATATATGTTTAATTTGATGTCAAGAACTTTGAAGCAACAAAATTGAAACATCTTATATTTAATTTTAATGAAAGTTATATTTAAATACTTGTATTTACATTTGAGATATGAATAAATATACATTATGTTGGGAAAGCAATTGCTGTTCCTATATGGAACGTTTGAAGAGTATTAACCAAAGAATTGAGTACATTTTTTTTTAGAAATTTTACTGTGTGTACGTGACATAATATAAAAGTAAAGGCGTTCTATGCATCGTAGATCTTACCTCAGCTGCCTCAGACATATTATTTCCTTGATCGTTGCTCATCGTTACTGTTTCTAACCACTTTTTGTCGACGATCGCCTTTAGAATTTCACAAATTAATGTTCGAATGTTCGTTCCAAACTATCGTATAATAGTATATAGTGTGATGTCACGGATACCTTTTATTTCGACGTTATTTCGTATGAAACAAATTTTTGTTCGCCTATAATTTTATTATGCAAACGTTATCATTGCCGAAAACAAATAACTGTCAATGAAAGCGTACTTAGAAGCTAGCAACAGCGTTTTGTACACGGTCATATGTGTTCAACAGCCGTTACTGGATTCGATCTAAGTGCGAATTTTCATGACGCACAAACGATAAAAATCAATGTTTAAATAACGATTCCTAAATACACGTTACTGTCAACTTATGTAAGCGTGCTGTCACCGAATGTGCTAATAGTGTGATGCACATATGCATTCCCGTCCATACGAGAATAGTTGATTAAAAAATTCCACCGCATTCAACAGCTTGACGTTCACGTGGAAACATATCCTAAATACAAAAATCACTCGTTTCGAAATTTCGGTAATGTTCATTGTATGTAGTTGAACATTGCATACGAACTTCAAAATGATTTTAATTTACATGAATTTCATTATACCCACAATTATTTGTAACTATAAATTAAAGCAGTGTTGTCCAAGGTCAGCTCGAGAGCTGTTTTGGGTTCTCTCGAACCGGGCCACGTTGTCATGGAAACGCAGGACGCTACGACGGACTAGAATCGGCGTTCATCAAGAAATCGTAAACAACTATTAGCAGGAGAACCAACACCAACACACTCTCTGACTATCGTTTCCAAGGTATAATTTAACTTTGTTCTTCAATTACAACGAGTTAAAGTTTCATTCGTTCTTTCGCGCCGGTTCTTTCATTCCACTGTGTCACCATCGACGGGAATATATCTCGTCGGTGATGTTGGACAGCATTGAATTAAGGTTAATAATTGGAGAGCTAAATCTCTGGAATGATAAAAACTTATACGTTTAGGAACAGCGTGCCGCGGAGCGCGATTCATAACAGTTTTCTAATCAAATAAATACTGCTGTAGTTTGGAATCGACATGGAGTGCAACAACGAGGTAAATTTTTCATAGCAATTTAAACTTACACTAACTCTTGCAAAAACAAACCTGTGGTAATGAGAAAGACTAATTACAAAGAAACATTGAACGACAGGTGGAGTCATTTTCGCAAAACGATTCTACTTCAAGTATCGCTTCAAACACCAGATATCGCGAAGAACCAATTTCGTCTGAACAGCAATCGTTACTGCAGCTTTTACAACGCGGTATATTGGAAACAAACGAGGAAAATATTGCCTTTGGGAAAGAAATATTGCCATTGTTGAAAAAGTTAAATTTGGAATCGCAATCCCTACCAAATGATATTAAAGAAGGACTGCAAAAGGTTGTTTTAATTTTGAGAAGCGAGAGACTGTCAGAACTTGATGATGTGACGTTGAGTATAGTGAGCGAGAGGAAGAAAATAAAGGAAAAGAAAAGACAGCATAATGAGAAACAGTTGGCATTATTATACGATGACCTTTTTAGAAAATATGCCACGTTTTCAAAGAAGCTTAATCGCCTACAGGATGCTGTGAATAGTGTTGAGAGCTTCATTGAGAATACACAGAAGGAGCAAGAAGATATTTATTGCAATCGTATTTCGTTGACCACAAAGTTGAAAGAATATCAACAAACTGTAGAAAAGCTGGAAACTGATTTAATAGATATGCAAATCGAAGATCTTTACCCTCAAAAGATATTAAACAAGCATCACAGATACTTGGAAATGTTGGGAGAATTAGCAGATCTTAATCAGTCTCTCAGTCAGTATGGAGATTTGCCAGCAAACCTGTTACAAGCTAAAGCTTTGGTTGATGTTAAACAGAAGGAATATGAAATTCTTGAGAAGGCATTTTTAGAAAAAACAAGTTACTGCCTGGAATGATAGGTATAACGCATATTGTTAATTACCAAGTTGTTTAATAATTTTTTCACATTTATACAATAATAAAAACAATGTAGTATAGTACAGTTTTGTTCAAATATTGTTTGGCCTAGAAACCATATTTTGATTGGGTCTGTTTCCTGGTCAATCTATTTTGTGCCCACTGATTCTTCAGTTCCATTTCCATTGCTTTAGCTTGATGTGCCAAATACGTTATTTGGTGCTTCTTTTTAGATTGCGAATTTACTCCACCCTGCATGGATATTGGTCTTTGAACAGGTTCTTCGGTTAACGCTTTTACCAGCCAGTCTCTTTCATCTGGTTTTATATCCTCCCCACTTATTTCAATAATGTTCACATCTTCAATCTCTTTAGGTTTTCGTTTCACGCCTCTTCTTCCACAGAGATATTCAATAGCTTTGTCGTCGAATGCAACATTACCTTCTACATCTACATTATACTCTTGCTCAGGTACAGGCAACTTTGGGCCAACTTCTGCTTTATTCTTCTGCAATATCTCCTCCTTTGGTAGGCTTATAACATTACTCACTAAAGTGGTCTGTGTATTGTTAGAGCAAGTTTCTGTTGTATCCCCATTGGAACTGTCCGATTGAATTGTGTAATTATACGAGTTACTGTCTTTCTTAAGTTCCGAGCGAATACTATCTAAATTTATATTAGCATCTACTGTGTCTGGTAAAGCGGATAGACTTGTAGCTTCCGTTAATGCGAAAAAGTCTGTGGTAGGATTACTGCCACTAGTCATAGCTGCATCATCCTCATCTTCAGAATTGGAGTCATAGTTTATACCTATAGAACTTTTCATTACTACTGGCTTTGTTGTTGGCTTTATTCCAGAATTTTTTGTACACATGTCCTTAATTGGTTGAGCTTTCACTTGACTAGTTTTTGTAGCAGCTTTATTAACAGCATTCGGGATTAAGTTGGTAGTACTTTTAATCTCAAGACCTTTAGGCGGAGGCAACAGTGCGAATAATTTTGTACCTTTCTGCAAAAATAGGTACGCTATGTAATTTGCAATCACCTTTTTAGAGCTGTGTCATTTCTCAGTTTTCTATACTTACGTCAGACGGTCTAATTCTATTTGATTTTGTTTCATTCTCTTCGTCAACGTCTTTGAACTATAATTTAAGGATTATACATTGGTTTATGTAAATAAAAGTAAAGGAAAGTATAAGGAATATTCTGCAAACCTCTGATAAAGAAGGAACTGTTATTTTAACTGGTAAACGATCCTTTTTTATTGGCACTTCAGCTTTTAATTCGATCTCCGTCTTTGGTGCGATGTCTCCTTCTTCTACAATATCTTCTGTTTCGACATTTAAACGTTTTGGCTTGGGTAACTTATCAAAGTGTATTTTTTCAATTGACACATCCTCTTTTGCTGTAATCTTGTCTACGAGTATATCGTATTTCGGTGTAGGTAAACATAACTTGTCATTTGTCCTTTCGAGCGTAACGCCTGACGCATTTTTGTTCTCGTTTAACGTACTACAATTATTTCCTTCGTCGTCTGAACTTTCGTCACTACTTCCATACGCAACAAGACTCATTTTCCAAGGAAGAAATCCCGTTTATTTAATAAATTCACTCTCTAATACAAGTGCAAGCGTCAAAATATAACCTCAACAAAAGATATGTGATTGACAGTTCTCTACTGCACGAAGTTTTGACAATTGATGTTAGAGGTCTCTAAACTATATCCAAGCACCGACGAGATATATGCACAGACGAGATATAAGAATAGACAAGTCATCTTATGGACTTTCGTGGCCCACCGTGACGGCCATACCGACGCAGAAATCCGACAGTGATTTGGGCGTCCTCTGCTCATGAACAGTGGTCACTTGAAGAACTATTATTTACTGAAGTAGTGTAGGGGACAGGACTCACGCGACTGTGTGAATATATGTGAAATGTTTAGGGAGAATCAGGAAAGCTATTTCTCGGTCAACGTTTCGGTAGGAAAATCGAACTACGGCCTGGTCGTGCGATACTCTTACGGTTCGGCACGAGTTGAGTCGAAATCACATCGGAGCGATGAATTCCGTGTGTCGCGTATAGCCTACTTTTTTAACACGTCACGTCGTGACGGCATGTAAGAACAATAAAGTAATAATAATTTTCTGGAAAAAATGTCATTAATGGTAATATATGTTTTGTAATGTATTTTATTTTTGTTCTAACTCGTAATATTTTAATACAATGTAACGTAATTTTACAAAAGTAGATAGATTTTTTTTATAAAAGTGAATTTGGTTACAATCTGTTCATACAATAAAAATTTGAGAATCTTCAGTTTCTTATTTTATTTCTTTCTCAGTTGCAAATAACCATGGTAGTTGACTCCGAAAAAATATTAATTACGTATTGAAGTCTCTACTTTAATGTATATCTATTCCGTCAGATAATTGTTCAAAGGTTTAGTGCACGAAAATAACAATTCGGGAAAAGTCAATCCAAGACTGAACTTTAGCTTCGGTCATAAACAACCCAGGTTGACCGCGGAGATTTATTATCAACGTTTTCACAGAGTGCTAAACTGTATTGTATTGTATGCCCATTGTATTGTAAGGTACTCATGATTATTGTAGTATGGCTTTATGTTTTTAAAGTATCAGATAAGGAAAGAACCAGGTGGTCAAAAGCATGTCTCGCCCGTCCAAGAACGCGCGTACGGTAGCATTCGTCGACTTACTAGACCGTTTCTACCCGGCCGGGGAGATCGAACGGAATCGTTTCATGCTCGGCCCGGTGGGATCCGTTTCTATAATTTATCAACGCAAATATGATCCAAATTATATCGCGTTTGGTGTTATTTTAATCACAACAACCTCAGCTATATTCTCATAAAATTTGCAGAACGAAATAATTAACAATAAAGAAGTTTTATAGTTGCATTAGTGTTGTCTCACAGATACGTAGCTATCTGACCCTACTTTCACTCTCTGTCCCTTTCAACGGTCGTCGATGTCGGTGTCGAATTTCTAAACAGCCAAAGTTATCCCATTCTCTCCAAGTGCGTGCGGCCGGTCCCGATCGGCGCTCGCTGTTCGAGAAATTACTGTAATATGAATTAAATGTGTCGGGACAAAAAACAAAAAAAATTGTCCGGAAGAAAAAAACCGCGTATAACCTGTAAGATAATCGCATGAGAGGGTATTCGTAGTCTCCTTTCTATCGCGATTAGGTATTATTAATTACAATGATTCTGTAGGCGTGTACATATGTTAAAAGGTGTTCTGTTTATTAAAACTGTGCTCCCTCGACCGTAGTCTATACAAGAATGCCTTCCATTGGCAAAAGCGTCCGTCGTGAGGACGCCTACGTCACCATGGCCCTTTTTTTAACCATTTCAGGGTTCGCCCCAAATGAAAGCTATGCTAGACAAAGACAGCGTGCATCTTCAAAATGCACATGGCCCGCCTCGGCCGTTCCTGTACCTCGAATATTCTTACAAACCCAAACGCGTTGTTCGAATAGTATAATTATTGGAGTTGGTAATAATATAATTGACTTGGTACAATATTGTATGCGACACATCATGTATTGATAGTACAATTGAAATAAGAAAACTTGTTATCATGTGTTTCTTTAATTAAAATTATTATAATTATTTTTTTAATTAACATTAAATGTTTCATATCCTTTGTTGCCTTTCATTACGGCAAAGAACGAAAGAATTCTTTAAAATTATTTAATTTTCGCATCGTTTTGTATAATCTGTGGGTAACGTTGCGAGTGACACGGAAATGGTAATGGGACCCCGGGTCCCAAAAATCGTGGCCGAAAAAATACATTGGATGAATTGTCTATTCTTATACCTCGTCGGTGATATATGCATGGACAAATTACCTTATCGACCGACCGTCATACCGACACAAAAATCCGACTCTGATATGAGCGCCCTCTGCTCATGAACAGTGATCAGTTGAAGAACTATTATTTATTGAAGTAGATTGGGGATTAATATATTTTTTGTGTGTGCAGGTTTCGCAGGCAAAGAGCAATGAGCATTGGCCGGCACCTCTCATCGTGCATAAAAGCAAGAAAGAATAACCCTTGCCACATACTTTAGTTATAGTAAATTGAATAATTAATAAAAATCATGGATTGGTATCAGGAGAATATGATGTGCGAGGAGGTATTCGGTCCCAGCAGTTCTTGGAAATGACCTCATGTTCCAGGAATTTTTTATCCCAAAATTTCTGACTTTTTTTTATCGAGAAGTAGCTTTCCTGATCCTCCCACCATCACCAAACCCTGGCATTCACATTTGTTCACACAATCGCATGAATCCTGTCCCTACCTACTTCAGTAAATAATAGTTCTTCAAGTGATCACTGTTCATGTGCAGAGGACGCTCGGATCAGCGTGAGATTTCTGTGTCGGTATGTCAGTAACGTTGGGCCACAAAAGTCCATGAGTGACTTGTCAATTATTATGGCTTGTCGGTGATTTGACTATACGTATATCTCGTCGGGTTTGTGGTTGAACCAACAAGGTAGATCCCTTCCTTTTTAATATTGGTCGCTTAAGGCAGCACATGCCCCAAGGAATAACGAAATCCTGAGCGTGAGCATTCTCTTTTCCTCTCCGGTTGTAATTAATACAATTAAGAACACGATAACAAGATTGCTTATAAGTAAAATTCAAACACCAGTTTTCCAATGACATCGCATAATTATTTCAAGCTACAAATTTAAGGGTCATCTTTGCGTATGCTGATTGTAATCGTAACACTTTTAGTCCACAGGATTCGAAACTATACAATACTATAGAAACATTGGCTGAGACAGTTAGACAGCAAAATAAGTAAAGATGGCTACTACCGTAGATTCGGTTAGGGAAAAAGCCCTTCAAGATTATCGAAAAAAGCTTACCGAGCATAAAGAAGTAGAATCGCGTTTAAAGGAAAGTATGTAATATCTATTATTTATATTTATACGTATATACATTTTGTTCATGGTACATTTCTAAGCATTTCCAGATACTTAACCTCAGTTTCTTGTATTGGGTGAATTATTATTAGTATAATTGTACACTTTTACATGGATATTTTTATGCTTCTAGTGAGAGAACACCTCAAAGATTTAACAAAACAGTACGACAAATCTGAAAGTGATTTAAAAGCTTTACAAAGCGTTGGACAGGTACATTGTAAATTTTCTTTATATTCGTTTTTATATTGCGATACAGCACATTAACGCTTGTACTATTTCTGTTTTAGATTGTTGGTGAAGTATTGAAGCAACTAACAGAAGAGAAATGTAAGTTTGTGATTTATTTAAATGTTTCTTTGCACAGCATACGTGTGAATATATGGTTTTGTCTGTACAGTTATAGTAAAAGCAACAAATGGTCCACGTTATGTTGTTGGTTGTCGACGTCAGCTTGATAAAAATAAATTAAAATCTGGAACCAGAGTGGCCCTCGACATGACTACCCTTACTATAATGCGTTATTTGCCTCGTGAGGTAAAGCTTCTGTTATTATTCTACAATATTTTGTTTAGACAAATTTTAATTATTTATTAACATTTAGGTTGATCCACTGGTTTACAATATGTCACACGAAGATCCAGGTGATGTTACGTATGGTGCAATTGGTGGTTTAAGTGAACAAATACGCGAACTCAGAGAAGTTATAGAATTGCCATTGTTAAATCCTGAACTATTTCAAAGAGTGGGTATTAACCCTCCGAAAGGATGTCTTTTGTACGGTCCACCTGGAACTGGGAAAACATTACTGGCAAGAGCAGTTGCTAGTCAATTAAATGCAAACTTCTTAAAAGTTGTATCAAGTGCTATTGTTGATAAGTATATTGGTGAATCTGCCAGGTTGATAAGAGAAATGTTTAATTATGCACGTGATCACCAACCTTGTATAATATTTATGGATGAAATTGATGCAATTGGTACGTATATTATTGCTCTCCATACAGAATGGAGAATTTATCTATCCATTTCTATTCAGGTGGACGTAGATTTTCGGAAGGTACGAGCGCCGATCGAGAAATTCAAAGAACTTTAATGGAGTTGTTGAACCAAATGGATGGCTTTGATTCTTTGGGTCAAGTTAAAATGATAATGGCTACAAATAGACCCGATACTTTAGATCCAGCTTTATTACGACCGGGTAGATTAGATAGAAAAATTGAAATCCCGTTACCTAATGAACAAGCACGTTTAGAGATTTTAAAGATCCATGCCGGTCCAATATCTAAGCATGGAGAAATTGGTATTTCTTATATTTTTATATTCTTAATTCTTCGCATTGTTTGTTTCTTTTATGCAAGTTTTAAAAACTATCAAATTTTACAGATTACGAAGCCGTCGTTAAACTTTCTGACGGATTCAACGGTGCTGACTTGAGAAATGTCTGCACCGAGGCAGGATTATTTGCAATAAGATTAGAAAGAGAATATGTAATACAAGAAGATTTTATGAAAGCCGTGAGGAAAGTATCGGATAATAAGAAACTCGAATCCAAATTAGACTATAAGCCTGTTTAATTGATCTGTATTATACATATATACCATTATATGGAATGTAAACCTGGTCATTCACTAAGTAATGCGTGGATCAATAAAACAAACTTACTTTATTGTAATGCGATTTGTACTTTATATTTGGAAACGTACATAAAATTTCTATTAAATCATTTGTTTAAACTCAATGTTCTTCTGTATTACTCCATCTTACTTCCAGTAGAAAAAGTATTTACAATTTTTAATGCAATATTACTGTTCAAACGTCTACAGTGCTCGAAAGACGTGTTTTCTTTCTCTCCAAATATTCTTGTACATTATCATATTTTCTTTTGTATAAAATTGAAAAGAAATCTTGCCGAGTGTTATCTTTTCTTAATGTTTTCCAGCTATTATTTAGGTGATTTATATTGGAATTCGATGTATCACCGAGAACAAAACTGTTATTGTGAAATTCATATACATTGAGACCAAGATCATTCAGTATCCATAAATTGTTTTTATGAAGGCAACATTCTATTGGTTCGCTATTCGCATTTATCGATTGTAAATATGTGGCCTCAAGTTTTGATGCTGATGTACCATTAATTATGTAAACTAGTAACAATGTATTGTTATAAAAGCTCATTACAGCTACAGATGATGCTTCAGACAATGCTGAAACTTTTAAATGTTTAACAGGTAATACTTCAACAGATTCATCTAAGTGACAATTATGAAGTTCTTGATTGAATTTCTCTACATCACTTTTAGAGATTTTTTCATGAAAATCCACGGACAATATTTCACTTCCAGTTTTGTAGTCCCATAGTATAAACATGCCGTCTCCTCCGCAAGATAGTAACACACTTCTGTCGTGTGGCAATTCCAATATATTGGTTACAAACTTTTTATGGCCCAAACAATAGGATACAATGTTATAAGAATTTGGAAACATAGACACTCTGATCTTTTCATCTCTATCCGTAGTGATAATATATTTTTCATCATATGTAATTAGCACATCGAGTAACATTGACAAATGCCCCAAAAGTAGGGTTCCATTGTTAGATTCTTTACTAGAGAAAAGATACGCATCGCCTGTTTTGTCAGCTACAACTATGTCATTGTTTGGAGTAAATTGTACTTTACTAGCAGCTCTTGGGAGCATTTTATTTAACAATAGATTCTTAGTCTTCCTTTCGTATAAACATAATTGCTTACGATTTGTGCAAATCAAGAAATACTTTCCATCGTTCGAAAACATTACATTTGTAAACGTGTGAAAAGTTTCAATATTTACATTATTATGTACATCAAGTTTTTTGTCGGCTTGCAATTCAGGCAAACAAATCGTCGTCTCCGCATCATTTTCGATATTGTATATTATAATCTGCTCGTTGTTGCATAAAATAACGTCCGAATCGTATATGCAGAAACTCATGGTTATGAAACGAATTTTGGTGCAGAAAAATAATGGGACAAGCTTTTCAATTGTATTCGTAGTTTCAACATTAATTGTGTCAAGGGTAATTCATATTACACTGCGAAATTACAAAACTGCAATAAAAGAAATCCATCGTCAATAACACGTCACATGAATGATAAAACTTTTACACAAATAAGGTTATTAACCTTCAACCTGCGCGTGGAACTCCGCGTGTACTGTTCATTATATGTTTGCCAATGACTCAAAGTTCACAAGGCTACCAACTATACCAAGAGAACTGTAAGTGTTATAAAATTGACAGACAATGTATTTTAAATACGGAACGTATAATTTAAAGAAAACTATACGTTATTATGCCACATCTTACTTTTATTTTTAATATTACATGCAAGCAAAAAAGATCTCTCCGATAAGTATTCTTATAATTAAACGACGTATTTTCATAGTTTCCTTTGTTGTACACCTTCTATATTGTACATCGTCATGACCATTGTGTATGTTGTGCGAAGCTGTTATTGTTTCCACATCTGATAAAAAGCAGAAACAAAATGCTGGCTAATCGCACAAATATCGTATTTTTCAAGTGTCTTTTATACATTTTGCAATAGATATCTATTGTACTTAGTGCGTATATAGAAATCGCCAGGGTGTACAACAATAATTTGTGGGTAACAACATGCATTAGTAATATAAAAGGCACGTAAATAGGATAAACGTCTCATTGTCGTAATATAATTTTTGTTTTTATCACTGATTCAAGATTTTGTATTCACAGGTTTTTATATTTAAATAACAGTGCTGTGAAGTTATAATATTTTAATATGTGGAAGCCTTTCGAAGCTGGTAGTTCACCAGTTGACTGGTGTGAACGTAATTATAGTATTTCTTCTAGTATCGCAGAATTTATGAATACGGTGGGTATTTCACACAAACGAAATTAAACAGTAAAACCACTAAACTCCTCTGCACTTGAAAAATTAAACTATCACAATTAACTAATTTTGATTATATTTTCACTTCCAGCTGAGCAATGTAGTATTTTTATTACTACCTCCTATTCTAATGCATCTCTTCAGGGATTATGGACGTTTCGTGAATCCTGCAATCCATATAATTTGGTTCTTGTTGATGATAGTAGGCCTTAGCAGCGCATATTTTCATGCCACTTTGTCTCTCATAGGTAAGCGTATGAATACTAAAAAGTATAAAGTATAAAGTATAAATTGGATGAAAATGTGGTACTTTATTTTGTAACAGGACAATTGTTGGACGAATTGGCTATTTTATGGGTATACATGGCTGGTTTCTGTATGTTTTTTCCAAGAAGATATTTTCCTAATATTTTACACAACGACAGAAAACTGTTTGCCATATGCGCGACACTACCAACTCTGATTGCAACTGGTTTATCACTTATACATCCAGCAATAAATGCATTTGCTTTAATGTGTCTCTGTATACCTGCATTTGGATTTATGATCATCGAATTAAAACGGACTAAATCAATGAGGGTTTATAGATTGGGTTTAAGATGCGGCGCAGTATGGTTGTTGGCTGTTGCTTGCTGGTTAAACGATCGTTTATTTTGTGATACTTGGCTGAATTTGAATTTTCCATATTTACATGCACTTTGGCATTTATTTATTTTTATTGCGAGTTACACAGCCACTGTACTGTTTGCGTATTTCTCTGTAAAAGAAGAGAAACCGCAACAATCCCCGGTCCTAAAGTATTGGCCAAAAGATGACTTTGAACTAGGTATACCGTATGTAACTATCAGAAGTTACGTTAAACTAGATACTAATACAAACATATAGTTAATCGGAGTGAATATTATTACGGCCAAGTTGCATTTTTTTCAACTATAATAAGCAATTTCGGGCACACAATATGATACTTTGATTTTGTGTGCATAAAGAATGTATGTTTTCATCAATATTCTTTTTTTAAAACAAAAGCATAATTTGCATTCACCTATCTTTCCTAGAAGATACAACTATTGTTTTTAATTTGTGATACTACTATAGTTGTTACTTTTTGTACAAACGTATGCGATTAACAAAATAGTAAAATCTTTATAGGTGCAATATTAACATGTAAGACTGTATAAAAATATTTATTCTCTTGATAAGTGTGGGTCCATATTATTGTCATATATTTGTGTACTAAAAGAAAAGGGTGATTACAGTATTAATTCAGAACATTTTCCTTCAGACCTTGCATCCCCTAAATTTGAGTTCTTATTAAATCTATAATTGATTATTTAATTATTAAATATTTTCAAATATTTATTTACGTTCCAAGTAACAAACTTTAAATTTAAGTTCAATCTTTTACGGAAATAATCATATAGAGATTCCATTGCTCTTTAACTTTGATATTCTCCTTTGTAAACTACAATATTATTCGGAGTTTCAAAGATCTTAACTTCATATAAAAGATCTGGATTTAACATTATATTCTTTAGTTCATTAAAAATGTATATAGCTAAGTTCTCTGTTGTAGAGACAACATTTTCGAAATAAGGTACATCTTTGTCCAAATTCTTATGATCTAATTGATCCATCAATACTTTCTTCATGTATAATTTCAGCTCCGATATATTTAAGACCATTCCTGTTGTAGGACTCACAGGTCCACGTACAGTAACTTCAACTATAATAAACGGAAATTGCAATAAGAATGATGCATTATGTGTTAACGGAAAAATAATGCATACCTGTATAATTGTGCCCATGTCCCCAATAATTGTTACACTTTCCATATATTTCTCTATTATCGTCCTCGCTCAAGTCTTTGCTAAAACAAAATGTGGTTTATTTAAAAAGCTTATTTTTATTTTATTTAAAAATCTTAAAAAGGTTTATTTTAAATTTTGTATTCGAATAAAATCATACCTGTGTAAACGATGACAGCAGGATATTGTTTCTTTTCTTGTTAAATAAGCAATTGGGCGTGCCATTTCGTGTAGAAAACTGCAGAGTGAGAGCGTAAACTGTCCCTCGGCAAACTGTGATATATTACAGTGTTACGAGTCACGGGAAAACGTAATTATATAAAAAGAGGACGATAAAAGAAAAGTTGCCCAAGGATATGCAGCTAGATTTTTTTCCAGTTAGCATATGTCAGATTCCAAGTAATTTACCGTGTTGCGCCGCAATTGGTGGGATATGGGGGATCAAATTGAGTCGTGAACAGAGATCAACTTAGCCTTGGACAGAGCTACTTCGGCGAATTACTTGTACAAATAAATACTATCTCTCGAAATAAAACAGTGAATCTTTATAAAAGTCTTTATAAAAGTTAGTGTTCTTTGAATATTCCGCGCTTTTCCACAAGCAGAGCGGTTCAGCGCTCCACGGGCAACCGAATCCCACCAATTGCGGCGCAACACCACTATACCTTTCATGCAACATTTAGGGTTCCCTCCTTCAAAATAGTAGAACGTTCAATTGAAATTCGAATATAAGGAACATTCACATACGAGCGGAAAATTCTTTATCTGTCACAAAATACACGAAAGAATTAGATAACAACCTGCTCGACTCAGAAGATACCATTGAACCAATCCGACTGCGACGATTGTGTATCAGACTTAACCCCAAAACGAGAATCTCTTTGGGACCGAAACTTACGTCAATGTTAGTGAGTTTGTGCCATCAAACTCGCTCAGTGTGTGGTATAAGTGATATTTTGTATCGAGAAAGGGTGCATCGAATTTATAAAGCTTCGACCCTTTTTACCGACGTAATAAATATTTATTAATTTTAATGTGACTTCAAGCTTGATTGTATGAAAGTTGTTCTCCCTTCAAAAACGTCATGCCGGTAACGCCCTAGACTTTACAACAATTAGTCATTTCCCCGAATGAGTAATGTTTAATACAATCTAACATATAAAACAGAATCAGTTTATAACATCTCATTGAAAAAGAAAAAAAACAGTATGGATAGCAAAGGAAGAAAGATCATTGTCTGTGATAATGGAACAGGGGTAAGGTTATGATTTTAACTCCTTATTCGCAATGTTCTTTATGCATTTTCGAAGGATATTTCGCAAGATTTATTTTGGGCTTGACAATGTTTGTGAAGAAACACTTGATATAAGCGGTATTACTTTTGCAGTTTATAAAATGTGGATACGCCGGAGCCAATTTTCCAGCGCATATATTTCCATCCATAGTCGGACGTCCTATTATTAGGGCTGTCAATAAAATAGGCGACATTGATGTGAAGGTACATTTTCCGTTTTTTTTTTTTTAAATATCAATTAAACATATTTGTCAATAATCTTATTCAATAATTCTACGAATAGATCTTATTTTAATGCATATTATTTCAACTCGTGTAGTTGGTATGTATATTTGTTTTATTTTATAAAAATGTACTATGCAGTGGACTCATATAAAAGTAAATAAATACATTCTCATGTATATTTCCTAAGAATGTTAAAAATAACGTTAACTTTGAAATTTACTGTGCATAACTTATATTCTAACAGTACGGTGAATTTCATTTAATCGTAGGTACTTATTATTCGTAATTAGTCAATTCGCAATAGTTTATTAATAAATTTACTTAATTTTCAGCAAGAATATTGTATTCGTGTAAGTTGCCTCATAATAATTACACTGTGTGACTCAGAGTATTGATTTGATTGAAGTTGCATTTGTCATTTATTAACTCCTTTTACTAACAAGTAATTTGACTGGATTAAATATAGTAAAAGTAAGATAGTATCTGTTAAAGGGTTACACTATGTAATAATATGGTTGAAAAGTATATCTAGTAAAAGACAAAGTCTAGAATTTATTTTCATTTATTTCAATGATTTGTATTAAGTCGATTTCGCTATGTTAAACATTGTTATTCTGTCTATATACGTTTTTATTATTTAAGTACAAAGAATCAGATATTACAAATTCCAAAGTCCACAGCGAAATGAAACTCGTATTTACTTGTGTTAGCTTTTATACATATGCTATATTTTTGATGATTATCTAATATATTTATGTCCTTACTCTTGCTCTCGTAGGACGTGCTTAACATGCCTGTAAGTTTATTGCATTTTTTGTTGCTAATATCTACAGTTATGAGTACTATATTGGCGCTACACAATTGAACATTTTTGCAAACAACACTTACCACATTCGTTCAATATTATTTTCCAATAGAAATCTATTATATCTTTGGAAAGATGGTATTGCAAACAAATTTTCTTGCCAATAATAATTTGTTGTTAAATATATAAATATATATATATACTAACACTATAAAAATACTAATATAACATAACAATATATATAGTCATGTCTATCTTATTGTCTGTTATTGTAACAGGATTTAATGGTTGGGGATGAAGCAAGTAAACTTCGTTCTATGCTAGAGATTAGTTATCCAATGCAAAATGGAATTGTTAGGTGTGTATGTGAGTGTACGTAGTTTGCATGTATTATGAAATATTTAATTCTTAAAATACCCAATAGAAATTGGGAAGACATGTGTCATGTTTGGGATTACACCTTTGGCAAGGAGAAAATGAATATTAATCCCAGGGAGTGCAAAATTTTGCTAACAGAGCCACCAATGAATCCTATCACAAATCGAGAAAAAATGATTGAGGTAAAGCTAACATTTCATTTATAAACTCTTTAAAGATCATCATGTTCTTTAACTTTAATATTACTATGTTCTTTCTAATTGTAATTAAATAATTTCAGGTAATCTTCGAGAAGTATGGCTTTGCTGGAGCATATATTGCAATTCAGGCAGTACTTACGTTATATGCTCAAGGATTAATTAGCGGTGTTGTAGTAGATTCCGGAGACGGGGTCACTCATGTTTGTCCTGTATTCGAGGAGTATGCTTTGCCCCATTTGACTCGGCGGCTAGATATAGCTGGCCGAGATATCACGATTTATTTAATAAAACTCCTTTTGCTACGTGGTTATGCATTTAATCATTCTGCTGATTTCGAAACAGTTAGAATGTTGAAAGAGAAATTATGCTACATCGGATATGATATTGAAACTGAAGAAAAATTGGCACTTGAAACAACAGTCTTGGTGGAATCGTATACCGTAAGTAGAGCTTGGGTAAAATGGAATACAATTGCTGAGACATGAGTGAACATTTTGGAAAATATGAAATACACGTTTTTAGCTTCCCGATGGAAGAGTAATCAAAGTAGGTGGAGAGAGATTCGCAGCGCCAGAAGCCTTATTTCAACCTCATTTAATAAATGTAGAGGCACAAGGAATTGCTGAATTGGTGTTTAGTACTATACAAGCGGCTGATATTGATATACGAAGTGAATTATATAAACATATTGTTCTAAGCGGTGGTAGTACAATGTACCCAGGACTTCCATCTAGGCTTGAAAGAGAAATTAAACAACTTTACCTTCAAAGAGTATTAAAAAATGATACCTCAAAATTGAATGTAATTATAATATAGTTTTTACTTCCGTTGCAGCTTAATAATGGCGAACATATACGTGATTATTTCTTATGAAACGTTTTCAGAAATTTAAGATAAAAATCGAAGATTCTCCACGGCGCAAGGACATGGTCTTCATGGGTGGGGCAGTATTAGCAGAAATAACAAAGGATCGTGAATCAGTATGGATAAGTAGAGAAGAATATGAAGAAAAAGGCCTTAGTGTATTAAAGAAATTGAGCTCATTTGAATCACAAGGAAAGTAGCGCCGGAAATGTAGACAAGAAATATACATTTTTTTTAACATCTCAAGTCATGCAAAAGTGTAAAGTTTTAATATTTTCGATTAACTGTTAATCCATACTGAACTGTCCGCTACAAGCACATACAGGTAGCAAATATATAATTTGGAGAGGTATGCAATGCGATATTATTATAAGTTGAAAAATTATTCAGTTTTTTTTAATCTGACTTAATTTTATTGAATTATATTAACATATAATTGTATTAGATTTAAAATGCCATTAAATTTCATATGAATTGATTTTAATTTTTTTGGAGTAATAACCTTTTTTCGGAGTATTCTATACTCTGTACTTGTACAATTGCCATGATGCATTTAGCACATTTGTAGATGTCATACATTGTAAATACATTTATTACCAATACTTCTATTATGTCTAATTAAAGTGTAATTACTTCTTCATTATTAGGCATACAAACTACAAACAATTGTATATCTACAGTTTTTAGCTTAGAACAATTTTATGAAGTTCAATTTATATGTCTATGTATAATTACATAAAATAGTAACTTGTTAATATAATGGCTAAAATTAAATAATAAAATTTGTAAATATTGCAATGTCGTTCAGCTTTATAATCATTTACATTCTGTTATGTACAAAGTTGTGATTCTACCTTATAGCATAATGGAAACCTTTTATGTATTTGCAGCATTCCTTACAGAATCTTTCGTTATTTAAAACACATAATTTCAAGTTACCAAATTTGGTATTTTGGCCATTATTATCAGGATACATAATAGTTTATAAGGAAACAGAAAAGCAGTTATGTGCCTCTGTACCCTCCTCCAACAGTGTTAGAATGATGTTAATAGAACAGCATTTGAAATTTAGGTTTATTAAAAATAAAGGATACAAGGGAAAAACATTTTATACTATTTGTATATATAATTTTCAATTTAATTTTACTTCAACATTGTGTAGAAATAAATTTATTTCTTATGAAAATTCTCCCAGTAATTTTAAAACCCTATACATGTATATATTATTAGCAAAGTTGTATAGAAAATAAACTTTTTTAAGCTATAATAAGTACCTATCAAAAAAATATCATTTTTACAGTGTAATAATACCGTAGTAATGACGAGGAAATGGGTAAATATCGATAAGCACAAACAATTATAGCAAATCTACAACAGTCTTTATTATGTTTCTTAATTTGACCTGTACATTGCATACCAATGTACACACTTTATGTATAAATAAAAATAACAATATAATTTGTATTATACAGTTTCATATTTAATTGGATATATAATATAACAACAGATAAATGTGTATGTATTCAATTTGTTAAGATTTGTACAAGTGACTTGCGATAGCATTCTGTATAACAATAAAGAAACAAGCTCTTATTTTAAGAAGTAAATATAATTTACAAACAGTGCATTAGCGCATGTGTCTCACATTATAAAGTTGTTTTCGAAGTCTATATAATAATTATTTACGTTTTAATAAATCACTTTCAATGTAACGTGTGTTGTATCCTGTTTCACTAAGCTGTATATATGTATGTATGTATGTATATATATATATATTTATTTATTTATTTATTTATTTATATATATATTAACACGTTAAGCAAATAAAAATAGTATATAAAACACTTTCATACTGGGGAGAATTTTGTTCGAATTTATATTGTTTAACTTCTGATTTTTTTTTTATACATTAGTATATTAGAACATCATGTGCGCAAATACGCATTAATGTAATAAATATGGAATTGGATGTAAAATATGGAAGTTGTTTTATCCTTTATACTTTTAGAATAGAATTGGTTTATCCTTACATTGATCAATACAAAAACTAGTGAAACGTTTAAGGAACTTTGGATACTCCCTTTTATAAACAGCGCGTAAGACAGCTGCTGGAGCCCACCCACCTGGATTGACTGCAATTAAAATAAAATTGTTAAAGATATAATAAAATACAATATTATTAAAAGAAATTCCAGAATACGAACCGACAGAGCAGTAAGTTATTTTGCATGTTATATTTTCCCGTTTTATTTCATCCTCATCTTTTGGAGGATCAATGAAAGTTTGACAGACAAGACAAACAGTTAGGTAAACTCTCACACATTTTCCAGTGTTTGGCTGTAAATATTTTCCTTCAAGTAAGAAACGCCAATAAATTGTTATATATTGAAATATTCTTGAGAAACTTACGGGATAATCAGAATGTTCCGTACTATGATTAGAAACAATCCATAAATCGTGGGCATCGGGATCTTGATCATCAGATACTCGACGTATATGTGACCAAAATAATGCATCTCTTTGACTAGCTGGCCAAATTCGCTTATGAGTTTGTAAAAATATTAAAGTATCTTTAGAAACATTTTCAATCACGGTCATGTCTTCGAGCGTAGCTTCCCACCCTGTTCTATATTCAGGGCTAAAGAATATTTCACAAACTTCGTGACCTGTAACTCCCTTTACAACATGACAAGCTTTCAAAGGATCTACTACTAAGCCATCCGCTTCTTCTTCACGTCTGTACATTCGCATATCTCCATCTTCTGCAAATAAATGCCATCCACCTGCTCCTACTTCAAGACGCGCATAATGCAATTGTTCCATTGTTATTTTCTCTATCTAAAGATAAGTTTGATAACATGTAAAAAGGTTTTCCAACATTGTAGAATAGGTATGATATATTCTAGAAAATAGTTACCTCTGGCCATAGTCTATGCTTGACTGCTGGCATGGTAGAAGTAGTTAAAATTGAAACCGATTTTTGCTTCAAACGATCTCTGAGCTGATTATCTTCATCAATTTTATCTAATCCTGTCTCTACTGCGTCGTAAAATTCTTCGTCACAGAGAGCACTGTGTGGACCTTCCTTAAAAGTAATCATTTTCTCTTTTATTTGCATTGTATTGTTCACATATTTGTGAACATGTTAATTAATGTGAACTAACCTCATAATCTGGACCACCATGAATGAGGACTCTGGGTCTGGGAGAGTCAGTTTGTTGCATTGCAATTTGTTCCTTCAAAGCTTTGTAAAATTCTTGTGCTTTTCGTTTTTTCTCAACTTCCTTTTCCCATCTACGACGCCATGCATCTTCTCGTTGTACCATTAATTCAACGCAATGTTGTAATGTCGCCAACACACCCTCGCTCGTCGCTTTAAATGTTATTGCTTCACCCTTAAAGTCTACAGACTGATCAGCTGGATTAAACATTGTCTCAACTTTATTTTCTGAAAAAAAAAAGAAAAAAATATCTTTCATTGAGCAAAACAAAACCAACACAGTTCGAAACATGAAAAGAAACATGAAACAGTTGAATACAGAACAAATGAGTATAGATGAAAAGAAATGATCACTATATTATACGTACCTTTCGTGGGAATATTCTTAGCATTTTCTGCGCAATTATCAAAGTACTTCTGCAAAGTATCAATTTGCTTAATCAGAATATCTTTAAATGTCTCAAGTTCAGCCAATTTTTCTTTCAATCCTCTAACTCCACGTTTAGTGAAGCTTCCTGTGCTAGTAATAGATTGGGTATTCGATATAAGTGAAATGGCGCTACCATGACGCTTTAAACTGTTTTCACTGCCGTAACCAGATTCCGACTGTTTAAACCAGAACGTATAAATATTTTGGTCCGCTGATAAAGTTTTCATTTCAAATTGAATGTAATAAAATTAATATACCTTGTACGATTTTAAAACATCAACCCAGCGCTGTTTTTCTTCTGGACTGTTTGCTCGTAAATACCATACCAAGCAATCATTTACAGACACGTCAAATCTACATTCGTCGAATTCATGAGCCTAATAGGACCAATAATACGAAGTAATATCATATGATTTCATCGAATTTTCAAACGGGTACACTAGTCGTAAGTAAAATTGATTACTTTGTAACAGATCATACCTTAATATTAGCTTTATACAAACTTATCGAGCCTCGACATCCAAATCCACTGTCCTGCTCGGATTTGTAATAAGATAAAGTACCATCTTTGAGAACAATAAATCTAGTTTGCCAGCCATGTATATAATTTGTCCATTTGGATAATGTACCCTGAAGTTCTGGAACCACAACACCATCCGAACCTTCCTCGTCTACATCATCAGCATCTATTTCTCCTTCCACGCATTCGACACCATCGTTGGTAATACGAACAGTTTCTATTTCATCGGCCATTCTTACGAGTGGAACTCGCTTTCAGATTGAATTACTCTTAAAATAAACTTAACATGCCCAAAAGAATAATTTTCGATGTTATCCTGACGCGCGATGATATATCAGATAACTACTTATTTTATAGTGGTTGAAAATATTGCAAAGTAATCGTCAGCAATCGTACGCGCAGATTGTTTCAAAACATATTCACCATTAATTATCTCGTGTAACTTTGCACAAAATGTCTTGTCAAGTAAAGACGACATTAACAGCTTGTATTTATTCGCAAATAACAAGGCTAGGTAAGTGGTAAAATAGAAAATCAACAGTTTCACTGCAGCAGCATTTTCATGAATACGACACGCATTTGGTATTCTTTGCTGATTGGCCATATTGTTATTAAAAGTATATAGATTTGAAACCTTTCTTAAATATTATTCCGTATATTTTCTACGCTAAATAAATTATACTCCTTTTGCGGCGGTAACAAGTAATATACTACATTACAAATAAAATGATTATTCCACTTTTCAATTTAGAATAAAAAATTTCATACATGCAATTCGAGAGTCAATGATCGACAACTATCGATATACATCGATAAATGCATTTTAGTTTGAAAGCTATTTAGAGACCGCCAAGTTCAGCAGGTCATGTTGAATACACGTGAAGAAGCTGCGGTTGGATCAGCAGTATCCGCGAAAAGAATGTTATTTTCCACATTTTTATTTATACTTTGTATGATATCGGGTGTTTCGGTGCATAGATTAAATGTACCCAGAGTTCTGTTACCGGTATTTAATGATTTCGCTGTGAATTTCACTCTCGAAGTTACTGACGGTGCTTGTTATCAATGGTAATTACTATTTGTTTTCTATCGTTTAATACGATTTTACTATTCACTTACCTAAGATTCGTATTCTTTTGAGAATATTGTTATTGCAACTTTAATTATCAATCGAATTATAATAAAAATGGGTCTTCTTTTCACATTATAACCCCTTCGTGTTATATACATAGTGTATGTGTATCGCATACATTTGTAAAATTTACTCAATTTTAGGTCAACATCGCGTTTAGATATTATTCAACTAATTCCCATAAACGAAAATGTAGAAAGAACTTGTTCCTCTGCCATATTAATTCAAACAATAACAAGAGAATCTACTAGAAGTACTGCAATAGTGTTGGCAGAAGATGTTAATACCGGCCAATTTTTAAGATGCGATGTTATTGTTGATGCAATATTTTCATTAAATCTTGTAACTACTACAAGGGAATTATATATAGAGGAAGCTCCAGAAGCATTCGAAGTACGCGCATACGATGAACAAGGTAAACATATATTTTACAAAGCCCGCTATTTTTATCTTTCACGTTATAGTTGATTTTAGTCAATCATTTATTACGTTACGAAGAAGACTGTTTTGTTTATTTAAGTCTTATAAAGTGTTTATAACATTGGAATATAATATGTTTCAGGAAATGAATTTACCACACTTGCTGGAGTAGAATTTTTGTGGAGCATAGATAATGCTGATAAGTATATATCCGATAAAAAAACGCCAAATGACATTTTAAGGTTTATGACTTATCAGGAATCACAATATGAAACTCCGCAAACAGTTGCTGCATTAGATGCACTTGGTAAGAAGGGTCACATTGTGTTATTGGAGGGCACACAAACTGGTACAGCAAAGGTATCGTTGCATTATATATATAAATGTACCTATTACACGTTTTAAATGGAATAATTTTATTGACGATGCAAACAAATTTTATTCTATTCCAGGTTTCTGTGAAATTACCTTATCCAGAATATAAACATGTTCCACCAATAGAAGTAGAATTAATTGTAATAGCTAATTTAATTATCATTCCATCGGATATAACAGTTATGGCGTACGATAGTTTTAAATACAAAATAATGCAAGTGAGTATAATAACTATATTGTACGTTATAATGTTTAAATGCTACTTAAACTTTACTAAGCATTAAAATATTTATAGGCTCGCCAAGGTCGTTTAGAAGAAATTAATTTACCATCTAGCCAGTACTATTTAGAAGCGGAAAATGCAGATATATTAGAAATTGACAATGATCACGATTTTGCATATACCAAATCCTTGGGACGTACTAAAGTATTTTTACACGATAAAAATGTTCGCGATGAATATCCCGTTATTTTGCCGTCTGCTACAGTTAATGTAAATGATGTAGCTTACATAAATCTTGCTGTATTGCCTAACAGAAATTGGGGTTTGATACTTGGCTACACTCACGAAATTGCAGTCGAATTATACGATAGCAAAGATCACAGATTTCATATTGGAGAAGGTGTTGAAGTATCTGTGAAGATAGACGAGCACTATTTTGAGCCAAAATTAATAACACAAAATGGTACTTATATCGTTGGTGTGCCTACTACGTGTGGAACAATGACTATTGAAGCTACTCTTCATGGTATTATTGATAAGCGTGGTAAAAAGGTTTCCCTTGCTTCACGTCCTTCTACAAGAGCCGAGCTTTTAATTCATACTCCAGTTACTATACAACCTAAAGTATTGGCTGTTCCATGGGATTTTAAAGCTAAATCAAGGTTACTCTTCGCTATATATTAATTTTTTTCATTACTCGTAATTACGAAATGTCGCTTAAATGCCGTTTGATTATTATAGGTACGATATCGTGTTAAAAGCAAATGGAGGAGACGGATCATACGTGTGGTCAAGTAAGCACCCATCCATAGCAACGGCTTCACAAAACGGGGGAATAAGAATTTTAGCAGCAGGTGCAACGGAAATAAGTGTTGCGATGACAAGAAACCAGCACAATAAAGAAACGGCGAAGGTGTACGTATTACCGCCATCAAAATTGAAGGTGATTGAATATAGTATGGAAGCGGCTATAGGGCAACCAATTTATCTCCATATTGCATTATACGGAAAATTAATTAATGGAACAGACTACAAAGAAATTCCATTTAACGACTGCAGAGATATTAGCTTTGAAACGTACATTCCAGATGGTAATTTTATGCAAAATGATAGCAATGTTATAGAACCTGTAGGAATTGCATGTGCTGTTATAGCAGTCACTAGTGTAGATGTTGGAACATCGGAAGTAACAGTAGCATATAATGCCAATGGTCAATATTTAACTGATAATATTACCGTGTCGGCCTATGAACCATTAATAGCGGTACACCCAAGCAGCAAAGAAAGTTTGTTGGCAGTTGGTTCTTCAAGGAAAATAGTCTTCAAAGGTGGGCCCCATCCATGGTCTAGCAAGCCCCAAAGTTATTCACGAAATATTCAGATATCTGAAAAGAAAATAGCCGAGGTAGTAGCGAATATAGATTCACCAGCTGGATTGTACGATATATCCGTATTCGAAGTGATGTGCAAAGCTCTCGGGGAAGTAGATGTAACATACACAATTTCAAATATTCCTTTACTACCAAACTGTAAGAACACGTATGCGTCCGAAACGGTGAAAATTTTCTGTGGCAAGCCTAGACATATTTACCTGCAGCCCGAATTCAAGGACAGTAAGAATTGTCCTATCAGTATTAATTCGGAGAGAATAATGGCGCATAGTGACAAAAATTTAAAACTTATCACAATAGTAAAAGACGAAGATGGTAGAACTTTTGATAATATTACAAGTTTACACATTGAATGGAATTTAAAACCTTCTACGATAGGTATTGTAGAAATGCCTTCTAGTTCTATGGAGGAAACAATTATGGATATGAACATAATTTTACCAAAGAATTACCATCAAAACATCATTTTTAAAAAGCACTCTGGGGCCCTTTCATTAACAGCTACGGTTACCGGTTATCAAAAATATATATTGAGCAAATTAAAGATAATACCCGAGTGGCCACCGTTTGCCATTGAAACTGAAAGAAAAATCTATGAAACTCCTCTTATAGAAACATCTGTAGAAATAGTTTTAGTCAATGATACTAGCATCGGTCCTAGCAGATTAATGGTATTAAATGACCCTACAGCAAAATATTACTTACAAGTAAGTCAAGGCTCTGGTTATTATGAATTTGTGTTGAGTGCAGATGACATAGCGGATGTTCGATATATAGAGACAACAAAGGCAATCAGTCTTACTCCAAAAAAGTCTGGAGTACTTCACTTATCTTTGGTGGATCTTTGTTTACCTTCGAAACCAGCTGAGGCTGTAATCGAAATACAGCAACTTGCAGTCATAGAAATAGAAACAGTGAATAAGATCGAAAAAGGCAAATGCATAATAGCTGCATTGAAACTTTATGACACAAATGGTCATATCATAAAATTACCATCATTAAATGCTTTGGAATTTAAAGCAGAAATCGATAATGAATCTATAGAAGTCAAACAATTACCTGCTAGCGAACATGGCAATCCACCTTATAATCAGTTATTATATATGATATATGGAATGGCAGAAGGAGAATCGCAACTAACTTTTGTGAGCAAAGGAGGTGATAACGAGGTGCAGAGTGAATCAGCTACTATTCAAGTCTTCCTCCCATTAAGAGTCTTTCCAAAAAATTTGACGATACTTGTGGGCACCGTTTATCAAGTGCAAACAACCGGAGGACCATCGAACGCGGAAATTGAATTTTCTACGAAAGATAATATGTTAAATGTTGATCACAATGGTGTATTTGAGGGAAAGTCTGTTGGGCAAACAAAAATTATTGTTAGAGCTGTCGGGCTTAATGCTAGAGGCAACAAAGTTATATATTCCGAGGATTATGCTGATATACATGTATTGTATCTGGAAGGTATTAAAATTGTTGTACCGACAACTAGAGTAAAGATAGGTGCCACATTTCCACTTTGGGCATTTGGCATTCCAGAACATTTAACTCCTCTTATCATAGGATCTATGCAGGTACCATTAATTTTCATGTGGTCATCCAGTGATTCTAATTTAGTAACACTACATAACATGTATGAAGGTACTGGTATTAACATCAGATACCAAAATGAGGTGTCTTTGAGAGCTAAAGCTGTTGGTCCGGGATTGGCAACGATTTACTTGAATGTAACAATGCCATCTAATATATTAGTGGGGTTCAAAAGTGACGTAACGTACACCACATTTATAAAAGTGGAAATTTTCGAAGAATTGCGTTTGACAAATTTGGGTTTACCCTTTAATGTGCCAGTAATACTAATGTCTCCAAATTCTGTTCTGAAATTACAAACAAATCGTGATAAGCATGGCTCAACTACTTATAAAGTATTGTCGACCATGCACGGCAATGATTCAGAGGATTCTGTTTTAATGCATGCTTCCAAAACTGTTACTATTGATAAGAACGGAATCCTAAAAGCCGGCGAGAATTTGGGAAAAATAGTTATTTCAATTACGAACACAGAGGCATATAATTTGAAGCAATCAATAACTGTTATCGTTGAAGTAAGATTTAATTGCATTATTTAACTACCAATTTAATGGAAAAGCTTTTAGATTTTTATTTAAATTATCTCACTTATAGGTCAAACCCATTCATTACATGATGCTATCTCTAAAATCAATTTTAAGGATTCGAAATGGGGAAGAATTGAATATGTTACCCAAGGGTATGGAGTTGGATTATATTCTTGATTACTACGATAACGTAGGTACAAAATTTCATGCTGCTGAAGTTGATGCTAAAACTATATTAAATCGTGCTGATCTGGCATCGTTCGTTAAAAATTCTCAAAATGTAGTCACTGCGAAATTTATTGAAAATGGAGATCTTGTTGTAAAGGCATACAATGAAAGATATCCTAATGCAATGTTTGATTATGTACACATGATGATTGGTGACATAGTTTTCCCTACAAAGGTATTTCATTCATCATTACTTTTACGAATAATTTTATTTTATGCATTATACATTATGACACTTACTTATACCACTCGTTTTATAGACAACTCTAACAGTGGGTGATATAGTATGTTTCTCAATGCCACTTCTGTCTCCTGATGGTGATCCAGGATACTGGCAATCTTCAGCACCTGAAATTTTAACTGTAGATCCTATTACCGGGATAGGACGTGCAAAAAATGTCGGTTATGCAGTAGTAAAACACAGTCTTGCAACACATATGCAAGGAGAAATAGAAGTTAATATTCAACCCATTGCAAAGGTATGGGATATTGCATTCAGTTAATTGTGTAATCATTAAATCGATATATTTTTAAATTATATATGACTTTTTTTTGTAAACGCAGGTATCAATAGTCCCATTAAGGGGCCGGAATATTACAGGAACTGAAGCATTTAGCGTTCCTCTTGTACTTAAGAGCAAGGATGAACAAGTTAAGGAAAACAATGTCTTGTCCAGAGGCTTGGGTGGATGTAGAACGTTTACTTCATTTACTCTAAATTCATTTCCCTACACGTGTAATATACAATTTCTCTCGTCGACTTCGTCTATTGGGGTGAAAGACTTGTTCCTTGTTAAACCACGATTTGATATTACAACTGGTTAGTATTATTTCACTCTTACATTATAAAAGTATTCGGCGTTATCTAAATATTTTCAACTGTATGACGCAGGTTTTTATTACTGTGATGTAATACCAATGGGTTCTCCGAATATAATTTCTAGTACATTTGAAAGTCGCATTCAAATAAATGCGCAGTGTAAAGATATCGAAGCTGTACCTTTAGAAGTAACATATCTACCTCCTGTTTTTGTTGATGCAAAGGAAATCGTTTTTATTAATGTCCATTCTCAGACCATACCGACCGCGACGCTCGAGATATATGGCCTGCAATCTGTATTAGATCATCTTACTGTAGGTGACATTATTTTTTTTTAATTCGCAACAGCGTTGAATGCATATAATCATGTACATTATTTTTAGATCGATGTACCGGATGGAATGACTGTAAGTGCTAGACAATACATTTCAAAATCTACAATGCAATACAAACTCCGGTTGATGCATAATCAGGAAGAAATTCAAGGTCAAAAAGTTATCATCGCAAATGATGTTACGAAGCAAAATATATCTGTACGTGAATGCAAAACTTCGGTAACATATTTGGTAATTTACAGTAACTGACAATCTATATGTTTTGTTGCAGCTTTTCGTGCGTATAACGAAGTATGAAAACTTCATACCATTATCTGGAATTCATTGGGTAGATTATATGTATTTCCATCGTTATACATTTGGTACATTCGCCGTAGTCGTAATTACTTTCTTCTATAGTGAGTATTTAAATTTCAAATCCTTTTACATATTTTATCTCTCACTTATCGTGTAAATATTTTCTTAACGCTTCATCTGTCTTATTTTACAGTATGGAAAAACAAAATTGCAAATATTGATTTAAATATAAAGAATAGAACAGTTTTCGGTACGTATCTTATTGTGATACCGTAAGGTGTTTCTTCGTGGTAAGTTATCGCATAATTGAAGTTTCTTTCTTTCAGCCGACAAATGTCCACCACAACTAAAAAAGACTAGTACACCGTGTTCAACTACATTAAATAGTACAAACATGTCTATTCCACGGAGTCCAGTTACACCAACACGATTATTTTCCAGTTCCGATACTGTTTATGGTGACATTCGTCATCTTTATTTGTCAACTAAGAGAAATAGGTCAATGAATACCTAATTTGTAGCAAAAGAGGAAATAAGCATATAAACTGAATTCATTAGAAAACATGTTCAATTCTCAAACTTGTGCCTTATTGTCGTAACCTCATTTTTATTAGAAGATTAATTGTAATTGGAAACAAGGATTTTTTATGTTGTTTTTATAGTAATTACACTACTACATTAATATTAGGTAGTAAATATAAGATAATGTACATTCTGTAATATAAAATTTAAGTTATATAATTTTATACACAGCAAAACTAATACAATAATTTGATTCAGTTCTATTTCAAGGAATATCTTAGTTACGTTCGAAGTGCAGATTTAAGGTATATGGTTCCTAGTCGTATCATTTGTAATTTATATAATTGCAAAGCATGTAATACATTTAGTTACGTGGCATATGTGATATCGAGGAACAATGCAACGGTAGTTAGTAATAGTCTGTCATTTTTACTCACTTGCATCCACCATTTGAAACAGTTTTGCAGCATACAGTAGCACCTTACATACGATTCATACTTATCGCATTATTGTATCATTTTTATATTATTTATATGTAATTCCCCTTTCTTAATGTTTAAGTGATTTTTCATATCTCTTTTGCTACAAAAAATTCAATATTATATAACGTTGTATAATTTCCGTTTTTACATGAAGATAGAAGTATGTAATGTGAACATGTATTATACAACATCAAAACAAAACAACCAAATGAAAAGGCTATGATTTCAATCTTACTTAGTATACCTATCGTTTAAGTACGTTAAGCAGAAAAAGAGAAACAACGAATATAATTTATTTACAAACAATATTTATTATAAAATTAGATACATATAAGGATGGTAGAGCAGTCAAAATTTCTCACAACTATGGAAAAAAATCTCTTGCAAATAACTTAGAATGAAGGCATGATTAATGTTTCTTCGTAGTTTTAAGCAATTTTTCGTATTTGCTTTTACTAGAATACCATAATGCAAAGGGGATAGCCAATGAAGGTAGTGTCATCACAGCAAATGCAGCCCAATCGATCTGAAATAAAAAGAACATATTGTATTACCATTCTTACAGTATTTATATTTAAATAACATTTAACAATAAGCTACAGTTACTTACAACATGTGAAGAGAATTGTTTATCATAATCTCTAAATGATACAATCACTGCTTCGCCAGGTTCACTACTTGCCGCAAATTGTAAGCTAGGAGCATCTTCCTTATGTCTATACAAAACCTCTGCCGATGTGAAGTTGAAATATCCATATTTTCGTGGTCTCACAACAACCGTATGGCTAACATTTGTATAAGGTGGGACACGATCAATCCTGGCATTTAATTCTCCGCTCACATGAGTGAAATGATCAGGATGGAAAGAATTATCTGTAATTTCTACTTCTAATGCGGCTGCATTACCAACATTATAAACTGTATACTGTAAATAATAGATTGTTAGGTAAGATGTATCATATGAATGTTTAACATTGTATAGTACTTATTTTGAGACTTACTTTAATTACAATATCCATATTTTCCACAAGATATTTGTTAAGAAGTTGTTTGGATATTAGTAATCTTGCTGCTTCTTCTTCTTCCTCTGCATATGTTGCAAGGATAAGTGCAGCAAAAGCTGCGAATATTATGTGCCACTTCATGCTAGAATAATAAAATACAAAAATATATTATTGACATAAGGGTTACATTATTTATAAATATGTTAATTAGATATCGTATTCAACTTATGTCAGTACACACGAAAGTCACATACAATATTTGTAATAGTATTCTATTATAAGAATAAGTAAGTTATAATATTAAAAATGCTTATTCTTACAAAGCTTGTTAATAAAATTGATATAATAGTGAAACGTGTATGAGGTTTATTCATAAAAAGCCGCTAATCTGTGTAATTCGGAAAGGTGAAATTTTCTGCCTATTCAATACGGAAATAATTTCGAATGAAAGTAGCACTATTTTTAAAATTACTTTATATTCTATGAAAAAAGGACGGTTTTCCAACGCACATTTTTATTTATTTTTACACCAACAATTATACACGGCACTTACCTTTCTGTACCGTGGAAGTCGTGTCACTCACAGCGAAACAATTACTACACACGAAGAGCTGGAAGATACATTTGAGAGGAGTGCCAACAGCACACACTTTGATGCCACGTTTCGTCGAAGGAAAACACAGTTGCGCTAGCAATTAACTTCCGGTAACGGGAGTTTAATAAAATGGCGGCGAAAACAAACTAATGTTTCGTTGACAGGTCCAAACAGAAATTTCATTGGCACAGTAGAAAGTATTTATTCGATATAGAAACAATACTATCCTCTATATACTAATTGGAATAAATAAATTATTATTACATATTTGTAATCGTATTGCAAATATGTGTGTCGTAAAGAAGCAAAGTACATTCTTTCGCTAGTTACGGGATATACTGCACTCAACGTTTCATACACAATTTGTTTATACAGGCATTTTATAATCAAATTTATTGTAACTACAATATTGTAAAGAATGGCCGCAAAGATTTATCAACCGGACCAAGAATTGGAGACGAAAGTTAAAAAAGGTTAGAATAGTACGCCCTTTTATAGAGAACTGTTTCCTTTTTTACAGATATTTAGATATAACTTTTTGTCCTTTTTTTGTTTAGCAACTGAGCGTATATCCGAAAATATGCACATAGTTGCAAACGAACCGTCGCTTGCATTTTATAGACTTCAAGAGCATGTAAGGAAAGCATTGCCGCCCATGGTAGAGAAAAGGGTTGAGGTGCTTGCCCTTCAACAGCAACTTCTAGGCAGATGCTACGATGTAGAATATGCTGTGAGTGCTATTAAAACCATGCATAGTGCCAGGACAAGTTTTGAAAGTACTTTAGAGTTCATCAAGAATGCAATATTTTTTAAACAACAACTGAAGTATGAAGAACAACGTAGGCACAAAAAAGATGGGAACAGAGATTCTGTATACAAAAGATTGTCCGCTCATATTCCTACCTTAGATCATTTGCCAGATGAAATATCTGATGTTGTAAGAGAAACAGCCAACAGAGTAGAGTCTATGATGAATCATGCTAGGTACTCTACAGAAGTACAAAAATCAAGTTAAACTTGACATAATATGTGGTATGTGTTAAATTTGCGATATTGTTATAGAATCCATATACAAGTCTCGTGGACAGCATTAACTTACTAATAATTCATCCATAACTGAACGTTACCTTAGAAAAGAGAATGATATAAAATATTGAATAAATCTATTATTCTTATATCTTGAGTAGAAGAATGTATTTTCAATAATTCCATAGATATACAATATCTAATATATATGTGTATATATAAATATATATATTAAATGTTTTATAGTAAAATCCACTTAATATTTGTTAGAACTGTAAAAATAAATTAAAAATTAAATACCGGTTAAGTTATAAATGAGGTTGTATAGATGTCGTTAGTATTCGCGTCAAGAAGTCATTGTCAGAAGGATCGGTGTACAAGATGTTAATTAAAACATAAGTTAGTGATAAAAAGAGTGAAATATGAATGAAAGTCCTACAAATTTTTGAATAACCATGGCTAGTTGAAACATGTTTTATGTTGGAACAAGATTTGTGGTATGCTCATTTTTCGATATTCTACTTCCTTCTAGGTTATGTTTCTTTGGTTTTTACACCATTCTATTAAATTTTTAGAGACAACATTTTTGTTTACTGTTTTTTCTCATCATATACAAAAATTTGTTTCTCATAAATTTATTTTCATGTCTTTGTAACAACATGACAGATCGATTTACGGATTAAAATATAGAAATTTGAAATAATGCAGAACATTAATGTTGTATCGTATATTGCCAATTATTTATATTTTATTTTTTACTCCATTGATTGACATCGATTTATAAAGTATAATGGCCTATATGGCCATTATAAATAAGGTATTCTTGCAAATATATTCATAATGCGTAAATCTTTTCATAAGTCATTAATATTCAGCTAATTTTTTGAATTACGCTTTGTTCAGTCATATATAATCGGTGGATCAATGAATTCTATTTAATTGTTACGGTACCGAATTTTTATCCAATCGGTACGGAATTTTCAGGCAAATTTTATGGACGCGATAAATGAATATGCTGTACGCGTTTCTGAAGAGAAACTGCGCAAATACTTCGCGATAATAAGGTGCGGCGTCTTGTACAGACTTCAAATTATATTTACTGAAAAAGTCATAGTTTAAGGCTAAACTCGAGAATGAGCAGATAATAATTTTTATCAGATGATTCTGATTATTGTGGCCATCAGATACTATCATTTTTTATGCGTTATGCGTTAAATAAGGAAACAAAAAAAGAAACGCTATCCACGTACTTCATATTTTTAAACTAGATTACTTATGACAATTTTTTGATTTTCGAATTGTAGTGAACTCTAGGATATTTTATAAATTAGCTCAGAACTCTCTGAAATATCGTGAATTATTATCCGTTTTGAAATTTTACGGGACATAGATTGGCAATCATAATCTGAAGAAGAAGATCAAATCAGTTTACAGATGGCTTGATTTTCTATCGAACTTTGCTTTCTTTTTTCTGCTAAAAGTAAGCCCTTTTTCCTCGTTCCCAGTTTTGTGGCTATGTTTTTACTGACTCCTCTCAGATTAATGAATGTCAATCAAAATGCGTGTTTTCTTTAAAAAATTAATTCACCTCTATTCAAATTAAATATGATTAATTTAATTCTACAATTTTAACAGGCATTCATTAATCTTTGTCTTTCGAATTCTGAAATGCGTCAAATTGACGCGCTCCGTAACCCTAGTGTTAAAGAAACAACACGTGGAAAAAAATAATCGTCGGTATATTTTTGGCGATGTGCAAATCCATTTGTTCATTGTGAATCGTATTGCTCGTTCGTGATTATGATCACGTAATACGGTCCGCAAAATTCACATGATATGACGAGGACAACGACTTTCGCAAAACGGACCTGACAATATCTGTTGTATTTAAAGTAGTTCCTGGATATGTGGATCGTGTTTAAAATCACTTGCAAAGCAAATTCCAACAAAAGTGCTATTCAGTTCGTATACATATAAATTGGGTAGTACACAAATTCTATGTACATATCTGTATGTCCGAATAATGTAAATCTTTCAAGCTGTGCGGCGAGTTTACTTTCCCCCAATATTCGTGACGTGTACAAATGCAATATTCTACAGAATTCAAGCCTGTTCTCGTTGTTCTTAATTTAGGGTTGGCATTGAAATCTCGATATAGTTCCATTACAAGTTTTATTTAAATTTTCACGTAACGCAAATATACGTGGGCGTTTCCCAGACATTCTACGTCCGATGCTTGCAAATTTCGTGATCCACTGTTTGTTCAACAGAATATATCACATTTCTATTTATTCTGGATATGTATCTACTAAATTAGAACGCGTCTTGTATTTATCGTAAAAATAAATTGCTATAATTGGTTAAATATTGCATTATTTGCTAATCGTGTTTAATTCTTATTTACTGTTTAAAACTGCCTCCGATAAAACATTCTCTAGGTGTGTGTCTCACTTTAGGCGTAGAACAATTTACATATCTTTTGTAATGTTTACTCAAAGTGTTTGCACAATTCTTATACAACTCTAAAATGTAAATGAACCATCATTGCATCTAGATAGGACCATCTCAAGCATCATCGAATATTCGGTGGTCCATTCACAAAAATGTTGTAATAATTGAGAAACATGTGGTCCACCGCAGTCTCGTCCCGCGGATTCAAAAAAATATTTATGTATATACATAATGACAAAAATGAACGGTGTTTATACATGATTCCCACGGTGACACGTGCAACTAATTAAATGAACATAAATTGCATGAGCTCTACCGGCTTTGACAATTGCCCTGAACATTATTCATCGATTTATTACGATAAATCTTCTGTTTTATTATTAAAAAATGCATATTTTTTTCGAATAAGGGAGCTACGTGTACGCGATAGGTCGAATGAAAGGGGATCGAAAATTGCCGAGCGCAGTCGAAACGACCCGATCGTATTCTGAAGGGTCGATTGGGCCGCTCGAGTGTGAGCGCAGTTTTGTTAGCCGGCGACCGCCGCACTGTCAGTGGTGTTTCTTATTTGTCCTTTCCTCTTCTGAATTCGACGTATCGATACAACATTTTGAATGTGATTCTGCATCGTGACAGTTCGACTGACTAGTTCGCCCGTTCGCAAGAAGAAATCGTTTTGGCAACGAGCTGTTATACGTATTTTTTTTCATTTCGTTTATTTTTAAATAAACCACATGGTTACAGGCTGAAGGTGCACCGAATTAAGACAGTCATGTAAATAGAGCCATGTAAATTCTGTCTTTACCGTATCGTTGTTTTGCACGTTGCGGACGTTAAATAGAAATCGGGAAAAGCGAGCACGCGTTATACATGCGATACGAGACCACGTGCGCAATACGTCAAGAGTTTCAACGAGTTACTGCGTGCACCTTAATAAGGTACGCTCGTCTGTTTAGTTAATACTAATTTATCTATGGCACTATTAGTCGAGTTAATGAGACAGTGCCTTGTGTTGAGCCATACTCTTTAGACTAGTGCACTAGTGCGGGTCGATTAAGTCATATTTACGTGAATATTGTTTTACTTAAAGTGCATGGCAATATCTGACAAAAACTGTCAACCGCTGAATAGATAACGTATAGAATTGTTTAAATCGTACATATGTCAGGGCTGGTTGAGCAGGTCACTTTTTACTTTCAACAGTACGGTAACTTATTACTTAGATTGTAACGTATAAGTGAATGTATGAGAATGAGATAATAATTATTCTATCTATATAAATTTTTGCATAAGATTACGGGCGGTTGGCTGATAAAACGTTATCGAAACAAATGACAGGTTCCAATTGCGCAATTAGTTCCCCTATTTGAATCAATGCAATCAGTAAAATCACTTGATATTCCTGTAATATGTATTGTACGTGACAGTCGATGTTAGCAGTACGAGAATTTTTTTCCTGCATTAAAGATGCAGCACGTGCATTGGAAAAAAATATCCTTTATTTAGCGGGAGGAACATAGAAGAAATAAATTACATTTTACACGGTATCAATGGGAGACTTTTGTAGCAGTATAAAACTTTGGGTAGATAAACGGCTATATTATGTCGAATGAGGTGAATGTCTATAAGAAATTTCGTGAATATCGTCCTAATTTCGAGTTGGTGAGGTAAATTTTGTTACGAAAAGTAGAGTCAGTAATACGTGAAAACGAGGTTGCATGTGATTAAAAGCTTTTTAGAGATGTTGCCATAGTGATGTATTTTCATATTCGCTTTATTATGCTTGGCTATACTTTCTACCTATTTCACGAAGAAATAACGCTTCCCATGGCTTTCACCCTCTTTCTTATTTTCACTTTTTTAATTTTTGTATACGGCATTGCCGAAGAGGAAAAATGCCAATTAGATAATTCTGCCCTCCTCGGTTCAGTTGCCTAACATTTTTCAGCACCCGAAAAAGTGTGGTTTTATAATTTCATCATTGGCATTATCATAATTAGAAACGGTTAACGATTTCCAAAAGGCAAGGTGTTCGTTACACTAATTGTAAGATAAAATATCTCAGCGGAATTTCAAATGCTAACACTTACATATGAAGTCTTACATATTTATTAAATATTCCATTGTTCAGTTTAACTAGTTAAACTTGGAAAGAAAAATTGAATAATGGAACATTTGTAATTAGGACAGCCTAATTAGCGCGGGCAAAAATGGAGGTTGCAGTTGTAAACCGGTCGCGCGATAATTGATCATGCCCATTCGGATTTTAGTCATTTCACACCCGGTCGAACGAATTCTTTGTGCATCGGATACTCTCACTTTGCCGAGATCCGGGAAAACAGGAGAGGGTTTATTTTTGCAATAAATCCCAACTTAAATACGGCATAACTGCTACACTTTATTCCCGATCTTGATCAGATTTCAAGATCAAGTTATCAGACAATTCCAATACACAATCTTCGCCTGATCTAATGTATTTTGGAGTACTCGATGAGTGTAACATTTTTGCGGCCAAATTCGTATCAGTGCAGTCAACGACTACACTAAAATATGTATCGGAGTCGTAATATACTTTCAGGCCACTTGTCACGTTGACAAGGCATCAATACTTACGGTCAAGATACATATTTCACGTTGCAACTGATTTAATGTTAATTAATATTCAACTATTAATTTAGTTTAACAAGGAATTTTGCTACTTAAATTAACTTTAATTACACATGTCGCTCCAGCAAGATTTCCATAAATGTTTAATTTGGTCATCGTGACGGTAAACAAGCGTTTTCTAATTATCATATGAAATATTCAAATATGTAAGAGCGTAATATCGTCATTGTCCTCTCAATACCCTCGATTTATTTATCGGATGCAGGAAATCGCGAGATTTCACAGCATTTCCTGAAACGTTTGACGCGACTTTATTTGAATGACAATATACCGTCAAAATAATGGAGTGAGTGCTTTGAGAGCCGGTTCAATTTATTGTAAGAAGAGGTCAGTGGTCAGTCGTGTATAGAAATGTTCTCAGGTAGACTTGGAAAGTTACCGACCTTGACAGGCATTTCATTCTACCTTACAACTGTCGGTGAAATAGTAGTTTTTTCTTTGTCAATTTTTTTCCTGAGTCGGCACGTACAATTATAATTGCCCCACCGCTAAACAGGAACATAGATGGAACATTTCTCGTGTTTGAGATCTTTATCCCCGAACACTTTTAATACTTGAATCCCAAGTTACGTACATTCCAGAATTCAGGTTCAAGCACACGCCATAACGCCATAAAAATCTATTTATAGCAATGGAGTATAAAATATTGTCCATCACTATCTCCCTTGCCTTCACCTTTGTTCGATGTTACCTAAGTTTCTCCTCAGGGTACATCGTCCGGCGTGGACCGGTAAAATAGGCATTTCTTTAAAAGAAATCGAATTCGGTAAGGCACACATGCCAGTCAATGTTACGTAATTGGAATTATTATAACTATGTGGAGCATTATTGACACGCGACCGACACGACGTGCTGCAACAACCGGTCCCTCATTCACTTTCCCCAAAACTATTCCTCACCTTCGTATTTTGTCGCTATCACGCGTCACCTGGTATCCTCTTCATACGTTTCGATAAATTAGAGGTACCAGGTACATACCAAGTTTTCCATATTGCTTTCACCGTATATCACGTTCAGAGATGGCTTTCGACGAATTCAGGACGATCGCTATTGTTTTCTTTTTGTACATATAGTAAACTGTATGAATTCTTTATACATATACGCGGTGCTTGATAAAGAGAACGATAAATGTTATACAAAAAAAATCGAAGTATTCTGCAGGTGATCCTTCACGTATTAGTATTATGGCAAAATTTTCGTCGCTTAAGCAAAATATGTACATGCGGCGCTTAAGCAATGTATTCGTATTTCAGGTTGTAAGTAGTTATCGCAAACGAGAAACATGCTGACACGCCTGTTCGAAATTCACGGCCGGTTTTGTGCTGGTCATCCCCTAGAAGTGATAGTGACGACCTTCACATTGACGGCATGTATCCTGAACATGGAAACCGGAAACGGGCAGGCACGGGATGGTAACCTTCCAGTGTCCTCGCATTGTCGACCTGGAGTGTGTAATTCAGAGGTAAGTAGATGAGGGGAAGATTTGAATGGCCTTTGTTTGCAGCATTTCGTCTTGATCTTATAGCCAGAGATCTCTTAACCGATTATCATGTATAAGTAATGTATGATTATTTGTCAGGACCTAAATGCTGCCGATATTATAGTCATGACTATAATACGATGTCTAGCAATACTGTTTACCTATCATCAATTTCGCAGTCTACAAAGATTGGGTTCAAAGTATATTTTAGGTAAGGGAATACGTTGCCCTACAGTGTTGTACAGGTGTCGGGTGGCAAGCGCAGGAATTACGCGTTTTAATATGAATAAAAAAGATAAAACTAATTTTCGGGCGTTCAAAAATATGAGACACCGTTTTGAAGAACAGTCTGTATACGAGAGGACTATGTATTGTCAGATTATTCATAAAACCGGATCTTTTGACGGTACGCGTGAAAGCTTTCAGTGTCAGTGAAAGTTTTATGGAAAGCGATATCGTTTTATTTTGTACGACATACGATAACAATTAATTATCAAATTTTTGCATAAGGTCTGATCGTAAAAAAGATTGCGCTGTATCGATGTTTGATAGAGAAATGCCAGTGGTATTAATATAATGGTATTAACAATGCTTATGTGTAATATTTCGTTAGGTATCGCAGGCCTGTTCACCGTGTTTTCCAGTGTCGTGTTCACGTCCAGTGTGGTCAATTTCGGGCGCAGTGATATTTCCGATCTGAAGTAAGTTTTCATTAGAAATGTTCAGTTTTAGTGTCCCGGTACATGTAATATAATTTCTGTTGCATAAAATTATCATTTTCCAGGGATGCACTATTCTTCTTCTTGCTTATTATCGACCTTTCAAAGGCCGCTGTATTAGCACAGTTGGCTCTAAGCTCTAGAAGTCAAGAGGAAGTACGAGCTAATATCGCTCGTGGTATGTCGCTGCTGGGGCCAACTATGACATTAGACACTTTAGTGGAAACACTACTTATTAGCATAGGATCTTTGTCCGGTGTTAGAAGATTAGAAATATTATGCAGCTTCGCTTGTCTCGGAGTTGTCGTGAATTATATTGTTTTCATGACATTTTACCCTGCGTGCTTATCACTTATCCTCGAGGTAATTTTTAATTTGCCCTCTAGTAGTTAATTGTGTTGTACATACGTACGAATCTTTTTGTACACGATTGCATTGTTTCGTAGCTTTCTCGGGGAACAAACACAATGAAACCGTTGAGCGCTGATAAGATCTTCATGATGCATCCATTAAACGAGGAAGATCAGAAACCGAATCCTGTGGTAGAACGAGTTAAATTGATTATGATAGCTGGCCTATTTGTGGTACACGCCAACAGGTACGGTATTTTTGTTGCGTCCCTTTTCTGTTTTTCATAATGTATACGTGCTGCGTTTCCGTTTGAAATGAACTTTATATTTTATACACCAAATAACGCATAACAATGGAAAGAAAACTGACAAAATGTTATCACGAATCTGCCCCATACGATGCGTTTTTTTTTTACTCGAGCGCGCTTCTTGTTTGGCAGTTTTCTTATTCTTAACTTCCACGGGTCAGGTTCAACTTATTACATAGTAACATAAGTATACGTTTAATTCATATTCAATGAATTCCGAAAAATGCGATGGTATCACGGCAAGGTTTGGGTTCCTTTAACCCTTCGTATGCTAAGTTGGGAAACAGTATACGGCACGCCTGTGTCAAGTTAAGAATGACCGATAATTATTGATTCTCTTTTACGCCGAATTGAAAACCTGCCGAAATAGTATACAGAAATAGCCGTACAATAAAATTAGAATGAAACTAGATAATTCATAAGTTTGGAATGCTGCGTCAGTGTGGTCGTTGACATAAAATATTCATATATTTTAGTCGTTGGCCATTCAAAAGTGACGAAAGCGAGCATGCGGTAGAAGGCAAGGTACCATCCACGAATTCACACATCGTAGTGAATTCTTCTAACAAGTCGGACAATTCGTCAGAAGTGAAGGAGTATTTTATGAACTGGCTGTCAGTTAGTGCAGACAATATTGTGATACTGATTCTACTCTTGGCGCTCGCAATTAAATTTATTTTCTTTGAAGATAAAGGCGATATCGCTAAACAATTACAATTTAAAGAGGAAGACGAAACCGAAGAAAAGGTTGACACCGATAATGTGACGGGTGAAAATATGAGTGCAACTACTATGGACATGTCATTGCGTCAACGATTTGGAGAATCACTGCCTACGATGCGTTCAGCGGTATTTCCTTTAACGGAGGTGGGTGGGTGGATCGAAGTGGAAAATGAATCTCAGATGGAGTTCACCGACAAGGAAGTGCAAACAGATGGAAAACAATACAGCATAGATACATTGGGCAATGAAAATTTACCACCAGAATCAGAAGATCCTAGGCCCATAGAAGAATGTGTCGAAATATACAAGTCCGAAGTATGTAAATTTTGTTACAAGTAAATATATGGTTTAACGAAGAAATATAATAATTATGTTCGGTTTTTATTAATAATATATTTTCTATTAAACGATTGAATTTACAGCTTGGAGCAAGTGCATTGACAGACGTGGAGGTAATTCAGTTGGTAAAGAAGAAGCATATAGCCGCTTATCAGTTAGAAAAAGCAGTTGGAGATATGGAACGGGGTGTTGGAATTAGACGGCTTATACTTGGAGAAGCTGGAAACTTTCTCGAAAATCTGTCCGATTTGCCATATAAATGTTACGATTATAGTAAGGTCTTAGGATCTTGTTGCGAGAACGTCGTAGGATACGTGCCGGTACCACTTGGAATTGCTGGCCCATTGTTAATTGACGGTGAATTTTATCACGTTCCAATGGCAACAACAGAAGGGTGTCTGGTGGCATCTACGAATCGGGGTAGCAGAGCGTTGCTAAAATGCGGCGTGACAAGTCGCGTGGTTGCAGATGGAATGACCAGAGGACCGGTCGTGAGATTTCCAAATATTGTCAGAGCTAGTGAAGCAATGGCATGGATGCAGGACCCCGAGCATTTTGATGAAATGAAGGAAAACTTTAATTTAACTAGTCGATTCGCAAGATTAACGAAAATTCATGTACGTATTGCCGGTAGACATTTATTCATTCGTTTTGTGGCAACAACTGGCGACGCCATGGGAATGAATATGTTATCCAAAGGCACGGAAAAATCATTGAATATGGTGAAAGAACACTTCCCGGACATGGAAATATTGTCGTTGAGCGGCAATTTCTGTACAGACAAAAAACCAGCTGCAGTGAATTGGATTCATGGTAGGGGTAAAAGTGTCGTTTGTGAAGCAATCGTGCCTGCAGACATAGTTACGAACGTATTGAAAACATCAGTCCATTCCTTAGTGGATGTGAATATAAGTAAAAATATGATTGGGTCTGCTATAGCTGGTAGTGTAGGCGGTTTTAACGCGCACGCTGCAAATATCGTTACGGCAATCTACATAGCTACAGGTCAGGATCCCGCGCAGAATGTTGGAAGCAGTAATTGCATGACACTGATGGAACCATGGGGAGCGGATGGTTCAGATTTGTACGTGTCTTGTACAATGCCTAGCATAGAAATAGGTACTATAGGAGGTGGAACTGGTCTTCCAGCGCAAGGTGCATGTTTGGCTATGTTGGGCGTTAAAGGCGCTCACGCTAGTCAACCCGGTGAAAACGCCAGCCGATTAGCTAGAATTGTGTGCGCTACAGTACTTGCCGGTGAATTATCATTAATGGCTGCACTTACAGCTGGGCATTTAGTTAAAAGCCACCTTAGGCACAACAGGTATGTCGAAAAATATGTGCATAAATATATTGCATATATATTTGTATAAACAAATATTTTACGCAATTGGAGCAGGGGACATTTCGTAATGTGTAATCTGATTTCAGGTCAACTACAACTGTTACGAACGCAATGAATGTCCGCCAAGATAATACAGGAGTTAAATTGTCTGTGCCAAGTATGTTACAGCCTCTACAGAATGTTTGTAAGGAATTTGTGGAGAAGTCTTAGCATTAATCACAAATGAACGAGTTCATTTCTTACTGTATAGTAGAACACCTTGCATATGCTATTTTGCGACTGCTTCAACGTAATATTCCAAAGAGTGAAGTACTTCTTTTATGTATATGAACGATATACCGAAAGAACTGATACGAAAACAGGACTTAACATCGAGCGGACTGGGCTCAACGATTTCAATGGAGATGTAATGATATAAATTTAAAACAGACGCAAAAATGAGCCCGTCGTAGGTTCGGCTTATATTTTCAGTAAAGCATCGTACTTTGAATGTGATCGAATGTGTATACTTAATTTACAATGAAATATGCAGTCAATGATGGTTGTATAAAATTAATATGGTGCAAATATTATTTTTTGCATACAGTCATATTTTTACATAGTGCAATATTAATTTTTAGCTGTAGGAATTTAGTCAAAGGATCATAATGTAACAGTAAAAGAAATGTAATCAGAAACTGTACATTATGTAGTATATTGAATACAATCAAACCGATGGATGTTTCCGTAATAAAAATATATATATATATTATTATGGTACTATAGAACAAATAAAAATTAAAAGTTATATTTCTTGTTCTTCAATATGTAAATAATGAAAAAGACTAGGGTCATTAATGATCTAAAAACATTATAATCTAAAAAATTTTATTGACAAAAACGTATAAATTTTAATTTAATATAGTTATATAAAGAAAAATAAATAATAAATTAATAAGGGATTACAAATCTTAATTGTTATTTAATACTTGTGTGCACATTCCGCATGCAGTAAAAAGATATACCTATCATACAAAAATGAAGAACACAGCCTAATATATGTACACCTTAACACATAACAAGCATAAATTTACATTTTTTCATAAGTTTCTTCGTAACCGCAAGTGATGCAAGTGTGTGTATATGTATCATCATCATCGTTATAAGTATCCGCTCCAAATTCGTGTGTATGGGAAGCTTTCGACGTTTTGTCATATAACGAGCTTCTGACTTGCATTCTTAGCTGTTTAATCTGTACAAAAGTTCAAGAAATTGTTAAGAGAAACATTTATACTGATAGTATTAAGTTTTAAAAATGTTCAGTACCCTCTTATTAAATTTTTTAATTTTTGTCCCCTCCCTCCTAATATCACGTGCTTCTTTTTCTTTAAGTAACTTCTCTTCTGAACCCCAAACCTCTAGGGCCCTCTGTTCTATTTGCAATTGCAAATACAATTTCATTTCTCCCCAATTTGCATTATGCGGATTCTTTTTGGTGATAAATTTCAATACTGGTTCTCTTTTATCAAAGTCACAGTCTTTTAATAGATATTCCTGTTTTGCTTCTGTTCTTGTAATTAATGAGTGCTTCCCTTTAGAATCACTGGGAACAAAATCATTGGTCACAATGCTGCTCGCAAATAAGCTATTATTTTACTTGAAATATTATCATTTTGTACAGCAATATTACCGGCATTGATCGCACACAAGGAGATTAAATGTCTGCAGAAGATAAGAGTCATTAAATTCATTTCTACATTCTTCGCAGTAAGGTAAATCTATAATAATAGGTGCAGGTTCCGATGTTATCTGTATCTAAATAGAGAAAGCATTGGTGTTTAGATCGTCGGAACATTCATCATTCAAATTTGAAAGGATTTTAATATTTTCTACCAATTGATCTTCCAAGTCATCATTTTCTTCTATAAGGAAACCACCACCACTATCTATGACACGTGTTCCTTGAACTTTTATCGATGTGCCTTTTCTTGAATCCCCATTTTCTCTTCAAAAGATTATTTATTGTAATACATTTGAACTATTGACATGTTAGTTACTAATTTGTTGTGACATACCCCTTTACATAAGGATGGGATATAATTTTAGATTTTTTTAAAAGCAATGCTTTTTGGCGATTCCTTTCTGCACGCTCTTTGAGGCGCAATGTATTTTCTATCGATTCTATGTCAGTGGAAGAATCATCTTTTTCAAATGCAACAGACATTGTTTATTATGCTAATTTTATAGTATGTGATTTATTTATGCAATATTTAGCCTGTAAATAAGATTAATGTGTTAACTAAAAATTATACTATCAACAACAGTCTGCAATTATACTTTGTATTATTAAGCGGAGATATTTTGCAAAACAGTTTCATTACCTGCTTGTAGCTTTTCCGTTACGATATATAATTTCTAATTGTATTTTTTACATTTTATTGAAATAACGATTTACCTATGCGGTATATATATATATATGTAATGTGGTTTATTGAAAAGATCTTTCAAGCAAATATAAAGTCGAATAAATAAACATTCTATGAGATGACACTATATCATGTGTTAAAAAATATAGATAAAAGATCGTAAACAGCTGAAGAATAAGAATAAACACTGATTATTTTTCATACTAAATTTCTGACTCCGTACAAACACACTCTTTTCGTGACACTATTTCAATTAATACAGTGCTGTCCAACGGTGGGGACCCCCGCGGATTAAGGTCTTGTTTCATTTATATTGCCTTGAGAATGGGGCATAAATACACATTTTGTTTAATATTTATAAAGTTATTAATATTATCTCTAAACACAGTAAATTTTCGTTAGTAAAACAAACTATTATCCATGTTTTGTGTAATATTCAATTTCCTTTATGTATGTTTCAGGATGACAATTATTTTTACTTTTTTTTAAACCATCATTACCTTTCGACAGTAGCGTATTCCTCACCGCTCTGTCATTTCTATTCGTCTATGATATTTATGTTATGATTGATATGTACACAATGTGTTGGAATTACCTTGCAATTCAGCCAGTGTAAAATAACACCTGAATACCTGTGCAAAGGGATTCTATCTTTGCTATAACGTTATAGCGATTTCTTTAAAATTTACAGTCATATAAGTAATTTACTGATAGTAACAGTGAAAACATTGCATGCGCAATTTCGAAACGATAACCCGTAGATCCTTGAAGGATATGAAATTAATAATAAGAAGCTGGTTATGTTACTGATTAACCTTGTCTTGTCATTTAACGAAATCACGATAACAATTTACCGAAATTTTCTTGAAAATATAGGTATACCTATTAACCTTTAATTAACGTCAATGAGTAAATGTCAAAAGATAAATAGTGTTGAATGTGCCGAAATATTATGCGGCCGATGTCGCTTGACTTTGACAAGGCGTTATATTTACCAGTAAGGAGAGGTTTTTAAAACAGACAACTTGATTACAAAGCAATTACAGTGGATTGCATATTTCTAAAAAAAACTCACACCTTAAAAAACATGAGTTCTCATCATGAATTGAACATATCGATTGAGCATCCACTTTCCGGAGACATAAATCATGTTAGCACACTTTCTGATGATATTGGCGCGCTCTATCTGTCGGATGATTATTCAGATGTGACATTAATTGTCGGCGGACAAAGGTTCAATAGCCACAAAATCATATTAGCAGTGCGTAGTCAATATTTCAGAGCGTTACTTTTCGGCGGATTAAAAGAATCCACGCAACATGAAATTGAACTGAAAGATGCTAATCTAGCCGGATTTAAAGGTTTACTTCAATACATATATACAGGACGAATGTCCCTTACCGAGCGACGAGAAGAGGTATTAATATTTATTTTTCTTATTCGATCAATTATTATTGTGCTGTAATTATTGTTATTATTATTATTATTCTTGTTCCTAGGTGGTACTGGATATTCTTGGATTAGCGCATCTCTATGGATTTTCAGAATTAGAAACATCTATATCAGATTATCTTAAAGAAATATTAAATATAAAAAATGTCTGTCTCATATTTGATGCAGCACTTCTTTATCAGCTAGATTTTCTTATCAGGGTATGGGTATGATGTCAATGGCGACATCGCAGAGAATGGTTGAAAATATCCAGAGAAATTAATCTATTCTAGGTTTGCCATGAATACATGGACGAACATGCGTGTGAAGTGATTCAGCACGAGAGCTTCTTGCAATTAAGTCCTGATGCTTTGAATGAACTTGTTTCAAGGGATTCCTTTTATGCACCAGAGATTGATATCTTTTTAGCTGTTCGAGAGTGGGTAAAAGCAAATCCTGATGTGGATGGAAAAAGTGTTTTAAGTAAATATAAGCGATATTATAAATGAAAAGATTTATTCGAAGTATAGTCCAAAAACATTAATCGTAATAATACTATGAAATTGATTAGACTAATTCCATAGATAAGGTACGATTAAGCTTGATTTCAATCACGGACCTTTTAAATGTTGTTCGACCAACTGGTTTGGTCCCTCCTGAAGTAATTTTAGACGCAATAGCTACAAGGACACAGATACGAGATTCAGGTCTCAATTATCGTGGTCGGCTACTTATAGATATAAATGTTGCCCATCCTATGCATGGGGCTCAAGTTTTACAGGGTGAAATGCGTAGCTATCTCTTAGACGGAGATACAAATAACTATGATATGGAACGAGGGTAAGTGTCTAAGTTTATTCTTTAAGGTATTCATTTAAATAATATTTCTCTTTTAATATTTTACTAGGTATACTAGACATACCATTACTGATTCACGAGAACATGGTATTCTTGTTAAATTAGGTACTCAGTGTATCATTAATCATGTTAAGATGTTGCTTTGGGATAAAGATATACGTTCATATTCTTACTATTTAGAGGTGAGATAAAAGAAAAAAAAAGTCAAGTACATAATTCTTACATCGAATTATTCGAAATTTCTTTTTCAATAGGTATCTATGGATCAAAAGAATTGGGTCAAAGTTATTGACTATGCAGACTATTTTTGTCGTAGTTGGCAATATTTATATTTCGAACCGAGAATAGTCCTTTATATTCGTATTGTTGGAACAAATAATACCGTAAACAAAGTAATATCATTATTAAATACGCTAACTAATTGTCCATTTCATACTTGTGTTTCATATCTTTACCCTTTAAAGGTTTTCCATCTCGTTAGTTTCGAAGCTTATTATACAAATCATACAGAGAAACTATGCGATGGTTTTGTTGTACCTACGCGAAATGTTGCCACTATGGATCAAAGTGCGACTGTCACAGAAGGTGTTTGTAGGTCTGTAAACTGTTCTGTTCACACATATATCGTACATTGTATGATAAATTGGCCTTTAAATTTTAGATCACGAAATGCTTTATTAAATGGTGATACATCAAATTATGATTGGGATAGTGGATACACGTGTCATCAAGTTGGGTCTGGCTCTATTTTGGTACAACTTGGACAACCGTACATTATAGACTCCATGCGGTATATTTTCAGTTATTATATAATATATAAATAGCTATCAAGGCCATTGCATAATATACTGAAAGGAAATTAATCTATGCAGATTATTGCTTTGGGATTGCGATGATCGTTCGTACTCTTATTATGTCGAAGTATCCCGAAATTCTTGGAATTGGGTTCTGGTGGCTGATAAAACGAGGGAAGCCTGTCGTTCATGGCAAACGATACGCTTTGAGCCCTGTCCTATAGTTTTTATACGCATTGTTGGAACACACAATACAGCAAATGAGGTTCTTATTTATAGATTACTATAACAAAAAATAAATATTTATAGTTATGTACATTTCATAGTTAAGTTCAAGACTTAAACGAAGTAGTGTTCTTATTCACTGGTTTTTAGGTCTTTCACTGTGTTCATTTTGAATGTCCTGCTCAAATAAACGATAAAGTTGTAAGTAAGTCTGCAGTGCACAAAGGGAAGCAATCAAAAGGTCAGGATTCTATGCTTTGGTTAGTACCAGTGCCGCCAGAAACAGCTACAGAGGCAGTAAATATTGATCAAGAAGAAACAAATTCTACAGATAGCAATGTTTTATGGGACAACTAACTTGAGAAGAAACTGCTGTGTAAAATCTCATTCACACTTCGATGATTAATGCATTGGGGATTAAACTTGTTTCGTTATTTTATTTTTCTGTGTTAAAAATTTAAGTGCTTGTATAGTATAGTGATATAAGTTATGATTGTAAAAATAATTGTAACATAAATTTTTTAATTAAATTACATTTCTAATTTAATAAATCGCATTTAGGTGACTTTTATTTTTCTAGCAAGAAGCAATTAAATTACTTAATTGTATTTCTGTTTGTTTAACAGTCTGCAAATTGAGCCGTTGTTCTGCAATATTATTTGGGTCCTAATAGTACTGTACTAAATGGTTTTTCTACAAATAAACAAATTACTAATTTATAATAAATATAGTCGAATCATTTATTTATGCAATATTTCGCGCAATCCATAACTTAAAACAAATTATTGATGAAGTGATAAAGACAATTAATTTTTGTTTAATTTGTAAAAGCATATCAAAATTTTGAAAATTCCCTAGTAACTTCATCTTTATGATCCACTACCTGTATAATTTCTATGCGTCTATGCGAGTTCATTTTCCATTTACGTATGAATTAAAATATATGAGCAAAATACGAATCTTTAAATTTTGTAGATTATCAATTGTCATAGGCAATCGTACATAAAATTATACATAAAATATAGTAGTATTTTCGTAGCGAGTTATATCTTCTTACATCCATTTACACGGAACTAGGCATGCATTACATTACAGTATGTAAACGACAATAGTTGCGAGTAAATACTGTGTTAATGTGGTTGTATTAATGCAATATATATTTGTACAATTCCAGATAGCTAATAGTGAAGTATATAAAAAATTTGATAGAATTCAGTTTACGAACGTATATCTTTTCACCTGTGAAAAAGATATTCAAAAACACAAATAATGAAGTACCCAACCTACCGTGATTGCAAGCACGACAACCTAGTACGAATTCGAATAATACAAGTATAACTAAAGAACAGCGATAGAACTTATAAGATTGGCGAAGATAACAGTAATAACGTGATCCGAAATTCATTTTTTAATTATACCAACATCCTGAGAGTCATACCTTGGCGATATGATTCATATGTTCAATTATAAAAATTCGTAATAAAGTAATATCTTTCAACGATATAACTAATTATTATAAGCGTATAACAGGAAACTTTGTATAACTTCTACTCATGAACAATTAACATGTAACGCCTGTGGACATGACTATCCCATGTAGCGTGTCACATCTTGGAAATGGAATACCAGAAAATTGTTATTACATCAAGAGAGATTCAATTAGATAAAGGAGAGGATTATTACCATTGTTGCTACAATTTTTCTAACAAAGGTAAATGGACATGGCGGAAGATCCGGAAGGCAAAAGATATCCTTTACACAAATGCATATTTCAAGGGGATGTAAAAACCTTAAGTTCTCTAATCAGAACTTACAACATCACCGATAAAGATAAACAAGGTTAAAACAAATATAGCACACTTACCTATAGCTTTATATGTAGAATACGTACAAATGTTTAATCATGATGAGACTTTATTTATACATTAATTTAATTTTATTCTTCAGGTAATACTCCTTTACATTTAGCTGTTATGTTAGGAAGAAAAGGTAGGAAAATATATTCCAAAATATATATATATTGTTGAGAGGAAAGAAATAAATTATATTTTAAATAATGTTTTCAGAATCAGTTCAACTATTGCTTGCGCATGGAGCACCAGTAAAAGTGAAAAACTTGGCCGGATGGAGTCCACTTGCAGAAGCAATCAGTTACGGAGATAGACAAACCAGTTAGTAGAAGTCTACTTTTACTACTACTACTTTTAGACATAGTCTACCTTCCGTGGGAATATAATTCTAATATTAGTTTGATATCACTTTCAGTATCATCCTTGGTGCGAAAATTGAACCAACAAGCTAGGGAGCAGATGGAAGAAAGAAGGCCGAATTTAGTTGCAACATTGCGTCAAATGGGGGATTTCTATATGGAATTGAAATGGGATTTCCAAAGTTGGGGTATTTAATGCTATATTTGAAATTATTGTTTAGTATTTTTCATGATAATTATGATATATAAATGACTTTCTAGTGCCGCTTGTTTCTCGTGTTCTTCCTTCTGATGTCTGTAAGATATATAAAAGCGGTGCATCCATAAGAATGGACACTACATTAGTCGATTTCAATGATATGAGATGGGAAAGAGGCGACATATCATTTATTTTTAATGGTGACCAAAAGCCAAGCAAATCGCTAGCAGTACTTGATAATAAGGCTAAACGTTATCAAAGAGTGAGATATGAGGTCAACTTTGCTCTCTTATGGTTAAATGAATCCAATTGAACACCCTCCATTATCCGTTGCAACAACGAATATATTACCGGTAATTCATCTTTTAGGATACAGAATTGGAGATACAAGACGAAGTTGATATCCTTATGTCAACTGATATTATGACAACACAAATGTCAACTAAAGGTATTACACTTTCGAAAGCTCAGACAGGCTGGATATTTCGTGAAGATAAAAGGGTAAGGCCAGTATTGTTGGTTTTGCCTATGATTCTCCTTCTCCTGCTATTTTCTTACAAAAATTTTTTGAGATACATCTCAAATATTTAATAAAGGAGATGGTAGGGCCTTTCCACGCGGACTTTTACCAAATCAACGGAATGGTTTTGGAAAGTAGAAAACGGCGAGAGCATTTAAGCGAAGAAGATCTGCGAAAGAATAAGGCCATTATGGAATCGCTAACAAAAGGAAATTCGCAGGGATTTGCAAACGGGAAGGTAAAATAGAAAAATACTAGAAGCCGTTTTTCTATTTGATTTCTGTGATTTATTTACTTTTAGCCTCATGTTAGAAGAGCTTCTTTAAATCCACCACCCGAGTCCAATATCACTTGGGAGGAATATATCATGGCTCAGCCAGGACAATGCCCACTTCTTGGAAGAAACGTCGTTTACAAGGAAAGCAGTAAATCATTTAAAGCTACAGTTGCCATGAGCCCGGATTTTCCGCTAACTGTTGACATGTTACTAAATCTTTTGGAAGTAATAGCACCGTTTAAACATTTTAACAAATTACGAGAGTTTGTCTTGATGAAGTTGCCTCCTGGATTTCCAGTGAAAATTGACATACCTATCTTACCGACGGTAACAGCGAAAATCACTTTTCAGGAATTTGCCTTTCGCAATGATATAGATCCTCAATTATTTCAAATACCACCAGATTACATTGAAGATCCTTTAAGGTAAATTTAGGAAGCTTTTTCCTTATAAGTAGCCCTCTTATCGTTTACTCTAATATGCATATTCTTTCGTTTACATTTCCAGCTTTCCAGATTTATGACATCTTCGTGCATTAAAGATAACTCAAATTAAATGTCGTATTAAAAACGAAGCCATTTTTTCTCCGGGAAGATATTTGAAGAGAATTGTGCGGCTTTCAGATTTTTTCAAACATACAGCTGCCAGGATGGCCTCCCAAAAAGCTTTACAAAGTACTTTTATAAACAAAAATGCTCTTGAATTTGAATACAAAATAATAGCAGTATTCTGTTTGATGAAAGTACACACGGGGAATGGTATAATCCATTTACAATGTTGTAAGCTATATTCTATGGACAGGATCAACCTAATAAACTTATGCACATAAAGACATACATTTTACATCACCACTCACAACGAGTGCATAAGATATACAATTGCATTATACATTTTGCTTTTCTGTCTAAACTTTCCTTTTTCGCATTTACCAGTTAATATTTAAAAAGTATTTCATATTGATGATATGTTGAATAGACTATTGCAAACAAATTTCGTTTAAAAGAAACAAGCAAGCTGTACCTCCTGTTTTACTTTGTATTAACAAGGTCTTCAAAAATAGGACAAAATGATTATTGAGATTACTTTAAAAATGAGAAATTTCATTATTACTCTCCGATTCGCGACTCATCTAGAATTGCAATACTATATAGTATATGTATGTGTGTGTGTTTAGTTTACAAATTTTTAAATAAAGATAGCAAAGCGTAATATATAGCGCATATCATTTTGAATTTGTATCCTTTCAATTGTTCTCCGAAATCTAGTTTAACGTCATGTCTACAGAGTACGGGTCAGAATTGACCCAACACCGTCGGCGAACTGTTAACTACATCTGATCATCGAACAAATTAAGGTAAACTTCTAGTGCTTCTAACTAGAAGTAATTAAATAAGCTAAATAATTCATGTATCTATTGAAATGGTAAAATCATTCATCATATACATATTTACATACATATATTTAAGTGTTGTAGAACATAAAGAGGGGGGAAAGGTGGGTATAAATGTCATAATCCCTTTATAGGGCGCACAAAATTTCAGGAGTAATTGGAGTAGCATGGATTGATGCTTGAAATTTATAATCATCATAATCTATCGACAATAAATTCAATAAATCATATAATATCGCCTCTTAGGCGTGTTTCGCTGGATTCGGTCCTACTCGGTTGAATTCGGAACTGCGCTTAGCAGTAGATAGTGACTCTGGTCGGTATAGGACAGACCCGGTAGAAAAGTATTGGTTATTGTCTTGTACAAGGAAAAATCTTGTTGCTTTAACTCTACTTATTTATAATTGATAAAATTTCAATGACTTAAAGAATGCTGCGCCGCATGAAATTAATTTTATGCTTATGCATCGTTCTATGCGCATCGAGCATTAAAGCGGACGACAATCAAATTTCATTAACCAAACTTGGTGCAAAAACAGGGCCGACGTTAAAATTTTTCTATTGGTGAGTTTAATAAACGTAATCGCAACAATAATCTCTATTTACCATATTTGTCTAAAATTCATTTTAGTACAATTTGTTTATTTACACGATTATAATTAATTCCGTGTGCTAAATTCTCAACTCTTTTTGCCTTCTCGCAGTTACTCATGTGGATACAGAAAAGTTTTTGAAGAATATGTTAGTATTCTGCGGCAAAAGTATCCAGAATTACAAATTAATGGAGAGAATTATAATCCCCCTGGATATAAAATGCTTGTCGCCAAGATATTAGTAATTGCAATGTTTCCTCTTTACATCGCATATATATATTTATATATTCGACGGCTGTCATTGTGATAATTCTTTCATTTTCTTTGCAGAGCTTCGTGAAACTTTCACTAATAGTTCTAATAGTTAGCGGATTCAACTTTGGTCAGCCCGTGGTATCGTTATGGCAGTGGTGCATCGACAATCGATTTTACTCATGTATAATGATATTTTTTCTTTTTAATGCAATAGAGGGACATTTCATATCGTCTGGTGCTTTTGAAATACATTTTAATGGTAAAGGATATTTCTATTGATAACTATATAATAAATCCAAATATATATGTGATAGTTCAATTAAATTGAGCGAATGATTATAATTGTTTTAGACGTTCCTGTATGGTCCAAATTGGAAACTGGGAGAATACCACAACCACTTGAACTTTTTCAAATAATAGATACTCATTTGAATATGCAATATGCAGATGTAGATATAGGATAGATTAATTTTAATAAGAGATCCCATTGCATTTTTATTTGTATCAAATGTTAAATCACTGTGGTTACAGAAGCTCTCATTTCTGCAACTCTATAATTGTTCAACATATACCGCCATCATTTTCATTTCTTTTATATGTATTTTATTACAAACCTTGCTATCTGATATTAGTTGGGCGGTATATAGAAGATAAATAGAGTTTGCACGAAGGAAGCTGGAATAAAACCTTTTTAATATTGCTCAAAATATTTTTTATTTTTTAAATACTTTATTTGTTAACCTGAATTTTAAAGTTACATTATCCTTTCAAATTTTTAGATACTATGCCCCAATGTAAATATATTGAACATGTTTATTTGAAAATGTATGAGGTACACAGTGGCCTTTTATAAATATTTTTCTTCAAAAAACAGTACTGTATATGCAACATTCATTCTAAGAAGTATTTCTCAAAAATACAATAAAGTTTGATAACTGGATATGAAATATATTTTAAATAAATCCATTGATATTAATGCAAAGCAATGTTTGGAAAATTGCTGTGGTAGAGTAAACGAAAAGTATTATCTATAATTTTGAGAGGATAACGAGGAAAGTATCTTTTAAATTATCAAATATGTGTATAATTTAAATAAATATGAATATAAATATGTTAAATATTTTATTTAGATAAGGTGTATGAACTTGTACAAAATTAGATATAATAAAAACGTGATAAAGCATTGTCTCCTTTCTTTGTCAACGAAATTTTTTAACTATCGTTTGCCGTCCGCAATAAACAAATGTGGTTTCAGATAAACGAAGAAGCTAAAATATATTGTGTTCTTCGTCCGTAATTTAAAAAAAATATAGATTTGTTATAGTAGATTTTTTACCAGTTATTTTTAAACTGAAAGATAAAATAAGATTACAAATAATAAAAATATATAATATTTGTACGTGACGTGCAATAATATTGGACGAAGGTATACATACGCACGCGTAAAAATGTAAACTTATGTTTTTTAATATACATATATATACATATATCAGCTATCATTTAATAGCGGATAAAGTGTGATTAAAATGAACATGTAATTATACATATCCATAATTGTGCAAAATATTAAGAGAAACGTAAGATTCAAATGTTCATTTGAACCGATATAGTTGAAAATGCGTCCGCTAAACAATCCTTTTGCTTTGTTACGCATCGATCATAAGTTCATCGGGATAAAAAAATACTTTTTCTACAATTTAACTTTACATATATTTACCATTAAAATTACGGAAAACATATTGATATATTCGAAATACTTCGTACTTATTGGAAGCATAAATTTCAAATGGTCTGGTGTATCATCATCAATAGCGAAAATAATTAAATGTTGCGCCTTTGAAAAGAAAGAGAGAGAGGAACTATGATTTTAGAGAAAGATCACTGAAGATAGCATAATTCTCCTCTCTTTTTCCCCTTTACCGATAATTTAGATAGTAGTTAGTTTTACAATTCGATCATGTATTCGTAAGCCAGCAGGTTTAATGAAGACCCAAGGCTACCAACAAATTCAGTGTGTTTCGTAAACGTGAAAGATTTTCCTAAGGAAGGAAAAGGATCGTAGTCAGGTCTGACATACGCGTGCTGCGCGATAAGAAACGATAGATGTACGACAGTCTGTTGAAGAAATTACAGTTTATTTGCCGTTAATAATTTCGTCGTAGAGACAGGGGTTACGAAATTGAAGGAAATTGTAATTTGTATTCCGATTTTGATACAGTGGGTTCAAGCAGGAACTAGAAATCAAGAACATCCGAATTAATCTCCTGTACCTTGCTACTTTGTTCATTTACTATGCCTGCTTTCAATTCGACAGAGTGTATATTTTGATAGCGTTTCTTTACGTTGTTATTTTATAAAGAAAAAAGATCAATTATAAATATATCGCGCTATCAGCGCGTCAAAGTGTGAAACAGAAAATTGAAGCGGCAGTGTTTAAATGAAAGCACAAATGCGGTATCTTCTCAGTTCTCGTGCGAAAAGACAGAATTTTCTACTACTGAATTGTCGAACAGCAGCAGCAGCAGAAAAAGGTGTAACATACGTTAATTCTGTGCCAAGAATTAATTGTTCATTTGCATAGTGTAACTACATTGTTGTATATTATACTCCAATGTGCTTGAAGTCCTTGAATAGTGTCTTCAAACAGATGTACCAAAAAGTAGCTGGTCTGTATGATCATGGATGTTGACTGCACAGTAGTCAGCTTGAAACGGTCTAATAGTGCACCCATGATCAACAAGATCACTGCAACAATGTCTGTAACATCGCCTTCTGCTTCTACGTCAAGGTATATTTTCATGCAATTTAATCAGATAAAGAATTTATGTCCACGAGATAGTTATAGATGGTGTTTAACTATGTTGTATAATTTTTTAAACAAGATCGATTTCAATTTTACAGAGACGTTCAATCAAATTTTAACATATTTTCAAATTCACCTCGCACACGACGCTTCAGCACCAGTGTAAGAACAAATCTTTTTTTAAATATGTAATGCAAATCGTTTTACGACTGTAGTATCTTTTGTAATATTTGCGATAGTTAATATAAAATCAATTGCTACATATACTCAAGTGATACTTCAATGTAACAGGTATATTTTCAACCGTGAAATATCATTTTAGAGTTCTGGAACTGTTCCTAGGCTAACGCCGCGTGTAAGTCAATTGAGACAAGAAGAATGTATTGATGTTGTCGGTCGTGAAGCAGCGCATGAAAAAGAAATACACAGTGCCATGCAAATTTCTCAGTCATGGGAAGATCTCACCATTGAAGCAGAAGGATTATCCTTTAAGGATACAGAATCAGCTTCGTTGCAATTTAAAATAGAATCGCGACCAATTGCGAAACGAGTGCTTGATCCATTGAGTATCAATTTATCTGTAAGCGGCCCAACTGGATATTCTTCACCGTCGCCAACTAGATCTGGTTTTGGTCAGAGGCAGTGCTATTCACCTGGCGTTCATGCAGCTACGTGGAAAAATAATTTATCACCTAGTCCTACTAGGAAAGCTTTTGCAACAAGGTATATTTATTTTGATGTAGAAAAAAAATATAGCTTTATTAATATGGTTTTCTTAATTTATGTTTCTTTGCAAAATGCTATCTCCTCGCATAGGCGGAGCTTAAGTCCTATTGCAATACGACCTAGTTGTTTGGCATCAGTGAAAAGAAAATTTGAATTAGACGATTCTGGTATGGATCAATTACAACCTCCCACAAAACGAACCTCTGGTCTGTTAACTTCTGCTGCATCTAGGTAAATTTATTATTTATAAGACGAATGATTTCGCATTGTTAATTTAATAATGTTTACATTAAATCATATCTTAATTTAGATTGGATGTGGCAATATCTAGTCTACATCCGGGAACTATTAGCTCCACTGGAACTCCAGAATCTTGTTCCAGTCTTGATTCTCCTGGTTTCTCTTTCCGACCCGTGCAGAGTCCGTCTCCTGGTCCAGGTGTCCCGTCGATTGTTAACGACGATCCATCTTCCTCGTCTTCTTCGTCTTCCTCATCTTCTTCCATTACCTCTTCTTCCTGTACCTCCTCTACATCTTCAATTATCTCTTCGACGAACTTTCGAACAGGGGGATCAAGTGTACAACAGGTCAAAACTTTTGAGGAGATACAAAATGAACAGAAGCCGCGAGAAAATAATGGATAAAAGAAAGCTTATAAAAACAAATTTTCAAAGAAGAACACGTATCATTGGTATCGATGACAAACTTATTCTTGTAAACAGTAAAAAATGATTAGAGCGACCAATTTTATGCATTAAAATTATCTATAGGTCATTTTTTCACGTTTAATGCCTACTCACATTCTGGTCATTTTCTATTTATTAATATCCGCGTTACGCAAACTCTCCAAATATATATATATATAAATATATATATATATATATTTATATATATCAGTTGCATCGAAAATGATACTTTCATTCTCATTAAGATGCTTATTAATATTGTTATATCATCAAATAAGGTTGAAGCGATAGGATACATGTACAAATATAAACATGCATGTAATACGGACGCAGTTGTAAGACCAAAGCGAGTTATTTAGGAAAATATGCGTGCTTCCTACCTTTAAGACTGAATTCTGCGTTTTCTAAATACATCGAATCCGAAACATCTCTTTTGCTGAAGAAGGGTACATGTGTGACCTTGCCTACTTTAATTGACTATGATAATTAAAGATAGGTCATTACAATTGAAACCCTGTTTTCGTTGAACAGTCCCCGCCAACGTGTTCTTTGTGCGAATCTGTCTTTTTTTTTCTCAAGATAAGTAGACTAGTAAGCATATGTATGATGTACATCGATTGATCTATTCGCGGTATTAATAGTATTATTGATTCTATGAATCTCCAATTCTGTATAGTGTGTAAATAAATTACCTGTAGTATGTACTTTTATTCTGTGTGCACAATAATTCAGAATATGAATATTGTACAAGACAAAGCAGTACTTTTTGGACAAATAAATTTAAAAAGATCGAATAAATTACTTTTCCGTTTTTTTTTGTTATTTTTTTAACAATATGCGAACATTTAATGCTTATGTATGAATCAGAAACTAAAAATAACAATCAAGCATCGTATATGTTCACTTAAATGTACTACAAAAATGTTCTTACATATAATATTGATTTGGTGGTGGCATCATTTCCATCTTGTTACGTATTCAAGAAATTTCAATTAAATAGCTAATAATAATTCACAAATAGACAAGAACGATAAACAATCAATACAATAACAAATACAGCGATAACTTCATTACACTGAAAGTATTTAATTTGGTAACAAATTTTTTTATATTATTGACTATTTGCCTCAAGATCCATATCCGACCAAACGGCTTCTGTTTCACTTTCATCTGGTGCTTCATCATTATCCGTATCTGGTAAACCGTCACCTACATCATAGGTTGTATCTGTTTGTTCTTCACCCACAGCCATGTAATAAGACGAATCCAATTTATTTGAAGAGTTGTCTAGTCTGTGCATACCTTCCAATGCTCTTCTATTGCTAGGGTCCAGGCTAATTTAAAACATTATATTCTTTTTATGTGAATTATATTACATACCCTTTTAAACAGAAACATGTGCCAAATGTCATAGTGTACATTGTTTCTGTTAAGTTCGATACATTTCATTGCAACTTATATTTACAATTAATAAGAAAATAATCTAATAATTCAAGAAACCTACTTCAATGCAATTGCATAGTGATCCAACGCTTTCTCCTCATTGTGAACTCTTGCCCATAGGTCCCCCAACATTTGATGTAATTTACACGCCGATTGAATTTCCACTTGCCTCTCAAGTAATGCAATCGCAGCTTCTAAATTCATTTTTTGTTCGTATATTTCAGCCAATAAATACACAGCAGGCAGATAAACTTCGTCTTGGAGTAATGCCTTTTCTAAAAGATTTTTTGCCTTCCCAACGGAAACTGGATCTTTCATAAGCACAGATGCGTAAAGCTGTATAAAAATGATTTTTCTTGTTCTAGTTTATGTTCAACCTTCTTCAAATGTGCATTTCTATTACATTGCTATACTACTCTGGATAGCCTATTATTTCTAACGTTACGCTAATTATTTAATACAACCAACACATATAATTACCGTAAGAACTCTTGTGGTATGCCCAAGTTGCATGCAAGATCCGCTAGCAATATTAATGGCCTCTCGTAACCTATGCATACCTACAAAACAATCTACCAAACCTTTATGCGGCTCATAACGATATGGTTTCAATTGTATAGCGTGTCTAAAGAAAAACAATGCATCTGCATATTTTTTCTGTTCTATAAGAATATTGCCTCTAAGAATAGTTGCTTCGATATCATTTGGATTCAAATTGAGGGCTTGAGCTGTTAAAGTATTTGCTCTACCAAGTTTCCTAGAAGCATAAAGTGAATATGCCATAGCAACGTATACTTCTCCACTCCACTCATTATTCGCCGTTATTATTGGAATAAGCCTTTCAAGTTCTTTTATATGATGTGTTTTGTATAATACTGCTGCATACACATCAACCCTAGGTAACAAAAAATGACAATTTAATAATAAACTTTGAAAAGCATAGTTGTACTTCTTAAATAAACCCAACTAGTTGCAAGGTTTCTCAAAAGAATACACTGATCGATAAAAGTAATTTAAAATGCCATTACCCTTTCATAACATCTGGTTCTATAATCCTTGCTCTTCTTAAACAGAATAAAGCATTTTTATCATCGCCTGCGTAATAATAGCATTCTCCCATTGTTGTTAATAAATTAAAATTATCTCTTAGCAGGTTAACATTATCTAGAGATCTTAATGTTGATACTGCATGTGTATATTCTCTATTATGTATATGCGCATGAGCTTTGATCCACGTATTTAACCAATCTAAATTTGATAAACTTGATGCACAGCCAACTATTAACGAATTTACTTCAATTCCCTTTACTCCAAGAGAAAGTAGACCTTCCGCTGCTTCTAACGCTAACGGACATTCTCTTAAAACTTCTTTGTAAGTAGTGATTGCAGAACGTTCCATTCCTTGTTCATGGAACATTTTTGCAAGCGCCATGTTCACCTGAGAAATAAATATTCGTTTGAAATGTCATGTGCACATTGCATTTGGTATTTATTAATATTACCTTTGGTGTTCTCTGTTTACCAGGAATACTTTGTAACACTTGCAGCGCCTCTTGCGAATTCTTTAACTTTATTAAACATAAATGAATTTGAAACTTTATATCAACGTCGGTTGGCAGGTCCTTTTGACCTTCTAAAGGTTTCGTGGCGCCTTTAGATTTCAATAAACATTTACGAAATTGTAATGATTTCTTGTATAGTGCTTCCGCTCTTTTATATTTGCCTAAGTGAAAGTGAGCATCTGCATAATAAACATAGATATGGAACTTTCCGTGTAATGGTAATAAATCTGAATTATGCTCACTAAGCGATAACACTAAATTTGCCTACAAGTAATGTACAGACAATCGTATTAGATTAATAAATATCATTAAATTGGAAATATAAGTAAAATATATATTACGATGTACACTAAGGGACCACATTATTTAATAACGTAAGTATAATTTTATTTTTGTACTGTAGTAATTATTATTAAATACGGTAATTAAAATATTATGTATTGATCCTTTATCAAATTTACTCACAAGTGATATAACATTTGTATATAATGATTGTTCGTAAAGGAGCTTTATCTGATCGTATAAAGTCGACATAATTCCTAAAATTATCTTTTTAAATTACAAAATAAGCTAAGTTTTATCACCAAAAATTCTTCTTAACCTACGAAAAATGCAGTCATAAGAAATAGTAATTAATGGTATACATATTAGCGTTCGACAAGCCGAATCACAGTAGAGGTAAACAAAAATTGACGTGTTATGCGCATGCCAATGCAGTGGCTCCTGCTATTGGTTGGCAAAACGATTGTCAATTGTCAACGTTCGTGTAGCGCCATCTATTGACAAGGTGTCGAAAATAGTCAAAAGATAATAGGAATACAGATTGCTAGTGGAGGTCTGTGCTAAAAAGAGGAAGGAGACCGAGCGAGAAGGATAGGACACTGTTTACTAACTCTGGTTGTACGGCTTCTGCTACTCACCTCGTATAAATGAAATTGGCACAGAGAAATTGCTAATTGCTCATTATTCAGAATTAATTTATGTACACGGGAACGGTCCTAAACTATAAAGAGATTGTTCCTTGAATCATGTGTACATAACAAATCAATCTTATAAATAAAGTGTATATGTATTTCCTTTTACATTTAACTACTTACATAGCTTAATCACATGTTGAAATAATTTAAAACATATTTTAAAAAATATCAACCGCTTTGTCTTAGAATTGTAACAGAGCAATGAAAAAATTGTTAAGTTTAAAATGCAATACAGAAGACTAAAAACAACCCAAGTTCGAGTTTATATTCGAATATCTTGCGGACATACAAATTTTCTAAACTTAAACGTATTTATTATAATATATATGCTTCACAATTTTCTTAATTCCGATACTTATAGGCTTATAAATTAAAATCACGTTCATTCTTAAGGTACAATGAAAATTTATAAAAGCTCCTAACCAGAGGCATTTAGCATAAAATTTTGCGTGTAATCGTAATCGATTGTAGGAATGACAGATTGCACAAATTTTAAAAATATTATCAAATACATGTGTACACCAAGCTCACGACCACCTTCCATCACAGTTTCGATAATTTTCTTCATTACCTCAGCATGTCTGCAAATATCATTTTAGAAGATAATGTTTATCTCAATGATAAGCGTCTAATTTACCAAATGCATCTTTCAAAATTACCTGCAAGGGTGAACCGACGCCATCAACGGTCCAGGTATATGAGGATGTGCCTCCATTGTAACAGTCTTTTTGGCATGATCCTGACTAACATCCTCGTACATTTCCTCTACCGTTAAAGGTTTACGATTCTGTTGTGAAAAAGTAATACTAACGATTAATACAGGTTAATATTACACAAACAACCTGTTGTTAAATATATTAAACAAATGAACAAACCTCATCAAATCCAGAGAGCCATAATCGAGGTGTCTGATAATATTTATCGTACGTAATATACAAATCATATGTACGGGTATGAATAATTTCTCCTTCGGAAAATGAATCGCTCTTTTCTTTCACTGGCTTCTTTACAGTTTTCGCTGCGTACTACGCAATGTGGATTTAATCAAACTTCATTATTTTTTATTAGCTACTTTTATGAGGTGAGAACATATTTTTTTGAAAACACTTTGCAATTAAATTGTATATTCTAGAGAAAAGAAATACCTTGTCTTGCTCGTCTAACATTCCACTAACTTCAAAAGCTTCCATATCTGCGGCATCTTCCTCGTCGTCATCCTCATCATCTCCATTATTTTCTTCTGCGCCAATCGATTGAGAAAGTTGTGTTTCATCTAACGTCATTTCTGTTACTCTGTCTTCTATTCCTCCAATGCTGGTGTCGTAGTGGTGTGTATCTACCCAACCACCTTCCGGATCATCTGTTTCTATGATGCATTCTTGTTCTTTGCTGTACTCAATCTGAAATGTTGTCATAAAAGTTACAGTCATCAACACGAACCACTTTGCTATATTTTTAACAACCATCTGCGGGTAGAGTTATTGGAAAAAAACAATAAAAAGATGCAGTAATTGCATAACGAATAATGAAATACATAGGTACCTGTTTACACCTGCGTGTACAAGGAACGTTACGTGTCAACAAGAACTGTTTGGTTTTGGGAAGATATGGTTTTGCTCTATCTTCATCACCAGTGGCCCATTGCCATGTCGGACAATGATGCACCAAATGATCGCCTGCTGCCACAAACTCCTCCGGGGTTAATACTCCTGTTTCTCTAAATTTACTTTCCTTTAATAGTACAAGTTATATTTGGTATGAAACAAAACTATTTATATCTTTTTATCAGAAATCTTAACCAAAAATAAAGCTTGGAATAATCCTATCGTAGGAATTAAATAAACAAGAATTTGAAAGCATAGTAAATAAGAACAGTATACGTATATATGGTAAGAGAAAGTGAAGCTTAATAAAATTATTAATAGAGGAAAATTTTGTAATACAAGTAATCATTGAACAATGTTAAAGTAAAACATAAAAATATGTTTCAAAAGCTATATGCTGACTTAATCCTGAAAAGAATATGAAAACAAAGGCCTACTTACAACAAACAATGTTATTTTTAAAAATCCATTTTATTTCGAAAAACCACATCTTGTGTTACATAGAAAGTTTGTAATGCATAAAATATAATTATCTATTAGTATCATAAGGGAATACTATGTATCTACATATTGCTTTTTATGTTGAAAACAGTGATCTTATATACATATATCTTTAAATCACAATTGTATTGTTATGACATTAAATAGGCTAATTTAATATCTTATTATGAAACATATAAACCTATAACCCCAGCAACTCTATCACAATATCGTAAACATATAGCATAATGGAAAAACGAATAATTAAATGGCATATAATGTTTGTGTAATGCGTTATAAAAAATTGCATATAACTTTTGATATATTTTTCATTGCTTATTTGTTTGAGATATCTATTTTTGAAGATATCGTATTTTCGTGCGACCATACCTTCAGCACAGGGGTTAAGTACTCAGCAACACCAAGCGCGGTGCCTTTAACGGAATTGATCACACTCTGCATTGCAATTTTGTGCAACGAGTGATTTAAATTTATCAAGAATAAAAAATATCACAGAATGTACGATTGCTAAGTGCATTCATATGATATCAACAGTTTCCAACGTATTATCGATTCGACCGTACATCGGAGCCGTATACATATACACTACCAAAAAACCCCCTTTCCATAAAGTTCCCCTACTATAAAATTCACTGTTTCCCTACTACTTTTTTATTGAACGTAAATGAGCATGCGTATGAACAAACGTAAGCGACCTGTAACGATATTACAAATATATTTCGGAAATAATCCCACTAAACATGAATAGAAATTTACATATCTACACTAATATAAGATACTGCAACGATCATATGTATCTATATTGTACATGCTAAAATTACTTATGTTTTGTAGATCTCTATCATCATTACGAAAGCAACTTCAAATTTTCTAATAATTTCGCGGTGATATAGCTTAAACTATGCATCATCAATGAATGATATCTTTAAAAGTTACACAGATTTTTAAACATTCATGCAATTAACATAAAATTCGGTTTACTTTTTGTTGCTCGCCTATCATTAATTTTGTTTACTGTCTCCATGGTAACTATTCACCGGCTTGAATAAGAGTTCAAACAAACATAGGTATATGTAGTTTCAAGAAACGAGCATCGTAGTGGTGTACGGTAAATTAATCAAGAAGAATAAAAAATAATTTGGGCGACTGATTTACACATTTTTTTACGGTATAAATGTTACAAATTTCATACGAGGAATATAAGATTATAAATATTTGAAATATAAATATATATTATATGACTTAATTACATGAGCTTTATAATTGTGTACTTAGTTTTTGTTTAATTTTTGCACAGATGGATAACTATAATGAAACTTCGAATGACAATTTGGATAACATTACGAAAGCATTAGAAGATATGGATAGTTTAGATATGGAATTATTCAATGATTCTTTTAAAAAGTCAAAGTCTACAACAAGCGTTCTCAAAGATGCTAATATGCAATCGGATAACGATATTAAAAAGAAAGTTCTGTTTAAAAGTGGTTTGTATATTTGAAATATTCATTATTAAAGACCACTGCCAATGTTTAATGTTAGTTGAAAATAATTTTTAAATGCTATTACTAAAGAAAATAGTATTTACAACATACTCATTACAAATTTACATTGCTCATTTTATAAGAATCAATTTTATTCTTACATAAATGTATATACAATTTACGTATAATTGTTTTATATTTTAGTTTCCAACGAAGACGATTTATTATCTGTTTTACTATCAGATGAGGAATCGCCGAGAAAAGGGAAGAAGAATATATTTGCATCTAATAGCAAAAGTAGTTTGATGGAAGATCTCTTCAAGATCAGAACACCAATTACATCTACATCAAGTATTAGATCAAGTAATGAGCTGGATTCAAAGTTTAATGTTGAACAAGGAGAAGCTAATCAATTGTTTTCACAGAAACCAAACAGTCACTTGGCTTCTAAGAGTAATTTCACAGCATCACTATCTGATTCATTAAAGGAAAGAAATGTACAGAAGTTGAAGAATACATCTGGAAATGAGGATGATATTTTAACAAATTTAAATGATAAATCGGGTGGTATAGAAAAAGCAAGAAGACAATCATTTAAAGGAAGCTTATTTAATGACAAATTGGATTCATCTAATACACAAGATTCCCTTGTTTCTAAAAATATTAAAAAAGTGGAGTCAGAAAACATAATAGAATATGCGAGCACTGCACAGAAATTGAAGTCCAATATCATAGACCAGTCAACTAATCACTTTGCAACAGAGTCGCGTAAAGGTAGAAGGAATGCAAAAGTTATAAATGACCCACTTGGTTTATTATCCATTGATTTGTTACCTGAGCAAAATATGGAGCAGGTAATTTGGTTTAATTATTTGTACCAAGTATTAATAAATATAATTAAATATCATGTATCTATTTTCCATTAAGACGAAAAAGGAGAACACAGCAATTAAAGATTTTGTTACACAAGATACTAAAGCAGAGAAAGATTTGCCAGAATGGTTGGGTGGTTCGAAGAAGTTACAAGATAAACAGTTAGAAAGACAACAGGAAGGATCACCAAAAATTGATAATAAAATATCCGTTAAACTGGATTCTAAAGCAGCAAATGACATAGAAATTGAGCCTACTCTTGCACAGCATGTTTCACTGTTATTTGGTGCACAACTAAATCAACAAAATGCACTTATCAATATACAGCAACAAGAACACGAACTACGGACGGCAACAATACTTTCGCAACAAAACGATCAATTAAGCAAGGTATCAACTACTCAACATGCCGTGCTTCATAATCAGGAAGAGCAATTTAATGCCCTTCTAAAATTACAACTTGAGAGACAAGCTTTGCTTGAGAAGCAAATAAAGCTACAGCAAGAACGAATTAATCAATACATTTATGTAAGATTTTTTAAGTATAGAAGTAATTATATACTAGCTTAAAGTATGTTAAGTGGAAAATGTAATTTTTTTTGTTGTTTTCAAGACCTTGACAGCAATGCCTGCTCCGATACCGAGTAATGTAACATCTTGTAATGGATGTAAGTTGAAATCGGATGAAGAAGAAAAGGACTTTAAAGAAGAGAAAGAAGAAATGGAAAGCCTGATAAAAACGTTAGAAATAGAAAACACAAAATTAGAGAGAAAATTATCCAGCATAAACGAAAAACATGATAATGAACTCACGTATCAAGCTGAATTCTACGAGTATGTTTATCGCATAATATACTATACATACTATAAGATACATACATATATCACATCTTTACTCAATAAAAATGAAATAACACGATTTTCAGGAGACAAATCTCATTCTTGAAAGAAGCAATGACAAAATTGGAAGAACGAGTGAAGCAGGAAATAGAATGTTTGGAAATAGATTATACAACAAAATTTGACAAATTAAAAGATGAGAAGTTGCAAATAGAAAGTCAATACAAAGAGGAAATTCATAATCTAAAGGTTGAATATTCGACTGTTTACAAATATATTTGTGCTCTTAATAGTATTACTTATTTTTGTTAATAATAGCTTTGAACTAATTTTAATATTTATATTGCATTAAATGCAAAGTATTTAATATCTTATGGATTTCAACTGCTTAATATCCAAAATCATTTGATGTAATTACTAATTGTAAATACAATGTTTTAAATTTTAAGAAATACGAATGGGAAGATTACAAGTATACAATTTTTTAATTAGAATGAACATTCGCAACACGTAGAAGAAATATGCAAACTACATTCTGAGAATGTACAACTTTTGCAAAAAGAATATTCCAATATAATAGAGAGCGTATCTAGAGCCAAGCAGACAGAAGAACAGATGATAAAAACTATGACAAATCGAAAGTTCGATATAGAGGATATGTTGCAAAAAGCTAATTTAATTATAGATAATATACAGGAAAAACAGAAAAACTTAGAAACTAAGAAGAATGACATAGCGGAATTTCAAGAAAATACTTTGAAAGTACAAGAAGCTGATATAAAAGGTACAAACTTAAATCAGACCACAAATTTTTGTAAGACTTTAATTAAAAAATTCCAATGCTTTTCTTTAATTGAATGTATGATAACGAAAACATTGCAGCACAGAGGCTTAAATTAGAACATCAAAATAATGTCCTGGAGGAACATCGTAATAAATTTGTAGAAACGACAGAGAAACTCGATATTCGTCTTACACAACTTATAACTGAACTTAAAAAACAAAATACATTGTGCAATCAATCACAACAAACACTTGAGAAGAGAGCAGTGAATCTCTTACGAGAGAAAGAATTATTTGAAGAAAAAATGAAATGGGAAAGAGATTACATGCAGGTAAATTTTATAATAAAAAAGTTTGTAATAAAGATTACTAACGTTTATGTTTCAAAGCAATTTTTGTCTGTGTACGTATGTATGTGTATATATAGATATTAAAAGAATCATGGATAAAAGAACAGGAGAAGCAACTTGAATTACTGGCCAAAGAAAAAGAAGCAATAGCAACAGAGAAAGCACAATTGGAAGTTTTAAGTAAACTGAAAAGTAACAATGGCGAAATTGCAAAAGTAGAGGTATAAGAAAATCCTCTAAATATTACATATATATAAATTTTACAGCAACCAAATAAATTGCAATATAGCTATGTCAATGGCATAGAAATAAAAACCTAAATATATTTTAATCGTCATTACAGTTAGAAGCTGCTATTACATGTGCGCAAGAGGCAACAGTCTCTGCTACTAGAGAAAAGCTAAGGTGGCAGGAAAAAATTTGCGACCTGAATACCCATAAGCAAATTCTACAGGACAAAGAAAATTTGCTTATTTCACGCGCCAAAGAACTTGAAAACCTTACACAGGTAATGTTTAATCATACTTCTCAATAAAACACATAAATTAAATTACTAATATGATTCGTTATCGTTGTATTAGTCTGCGTTAATTAAAAAAGGAGAAGGAACGAAAGCTTTGAAACATGCGAAGCATTTGGAGAATCACAATAAAGAAAGATTTAATCAATTACAAATACAGCTTCAAGCATTAATGGAGAGAGAAAAGAAAATTGCTACCGAAAGATATAATGTTACAAAGTATGTGCAATCACACATTCATGTATTAATACGTTGTTTTTATGTTAATTATTTTTATGCTCAAGTAACAATTATTATCAAATAACAAATGTGTTTAATTTTACTTTAAACAGGGGTAGAATGTTTTCATTAGCTTATGAAACTGAGAAATTAGAAAGAGATGTGAATGTGTCCCATACTTTTCAGAACGATCTATTACCCTTTACCGAAATACAGGCAAAATCTGAAGTCGCCTCAGAACTAATGGTAAGAGTATCTAAAAAGGATTTCCATATTATTAATATATACAATTTATTTAAAATATTATTTGTTCCAGGATATTGTAGATCCAAATATTATTATGTTAAAATTAAGTCTCAATGATGAATACGACTCTATGAACCAATACATGTAAATACTTAAATCAATTCATCACAAATGACAAGATTCCAATTTCGAATAATCAGTATTTTATAGCCTACATTAACGGGTGAAAATATAAATTATGTACATAGTAGCAAATATTACCTAACTAATATATTAATTAATAAAGGTTCTCGTATAAAATGCAGGAAGCAATATATATACATGTATATTAATCATCCATATTCTCATCTGCAAATAAATGATCATTACAATTATAATATTTGTAAGATAACAATTTTTCAAATTATTTCTCTATCTATAACACTTTGTAACTTGTTTTATAATTGCAATAATTCCACAAAAAGGAAAGGATCAGTTCTTTGTTTTCCACACTTCTTGGACCTATATAATACTAAACAATGTATGTTTAGTATTATAAACTAGTCATAAAATAAACTCCTTGTCATAAAATAAACTTACCATTATCTAAACAATAGTCTTGTAATATTTCTGTATTGTTCTGCAACGTATTTACTTCAGTAATTAGAGATTTTATCTTATAAAGTTCACTTCCTATGCTATTTGTACATGTTGTCTGAAAACAATATTATTAGGCAAACTTCTTATTTCTGTTATTCAGCATTCAACGTACATTTAATCAACTTACAATATTGCGAACAAGATTTGTGGAATTCATGTCTCTTTCTCCATTGCCGTTATCAAAGTCCTTATACACATTGTGTAATTTATTTATGAAGTTAATCCCCTCGGTTAAGAAAGTTACTGCTTGTCTAAAACAAAGAACACCTTCTTAGATATGTGTAAGAAAGATTTATTTGTAATAAAAGAATCCATCATACCGATGATAATCATGAGAGACTGGTAAACCTGTAATGTTCTCCGAGTTATGTATGAGTTTATATATCGAATGATTATGTTGTGTTAAACGCTGAAGATTCTTACTAATATTATCTTTATAATCATTTCGTTCATCTGTAACATTGAAATAATGAAATATTAATTCTAAAATTACTGAGAGCAGTATCGTTTAATTCACAAAAAGAAACCTTTCACAGCCTGCAACTTATGCATCAGATTATTATATTCGGTCATCTGTTTTTTTTCTTCATCCCTAAGCTGTTCTTCACGAACTGTATGCTTTTCCTGTAGACGAGCGATAAATTTTTCGATGTTTTCCATTCCGAAAGAATTAAAAATTTAGGCAAGCGAAAAACAATATGCACGCGCTGGTATAGTACATAATTTCAAAATGTTTTTTCTCACATACTACCAACTTAATAAACGCTTTACCACCTGTTATATCTCGTTTAATCGAACACACTATCGATTGTTTTTCGTACCATTTGTTGTTATGTATACATATATATAAACGACAAAATGGCAGATATCTGGATCTCCAATCGTGCGTACTGTAAAATTGTTTTACACGCAGTAAAATACCCTCATTGTGCAATAAACGGTTTGTTGTTAGCCAAACAAAAGAACAAAAACGATGGCAAATCAGTTGAACTCCGTATCGAGGATGTGATTCCACTTTTTCATATCTGCCTTCACGTCTCACCGATGGCGGAAATTGCTCTGACAATGGTAAATAATTCGATGTTTTGTGTATACACCTAATTTCTTCTGTTTCGAGATATTTTGTTTTGTTAATGATTTACGAGAATACGATATATTTAGCAACAGCAAATTATGAAATCAAATGTACGAAACATTTATAAGTAATTCATGTTGTTATCGTATTAGCTTTTAACCGATGCAAGTTTGCATTAATTATCTCATATCAATACATCGATACAATATAAATTTATTTATTACATTCTATTGTACCTTACTTTTTATTATAATAACAATTTGATAGATTGTCTGAAATTTCAATTCGAGATTGCATATCATTTGTCTAACACTTGAATATGTTGAACACTTAAACTCAACAAAGTTCTGTGTTTTCTACTCAGATGCATGCTTTGTACAAATATAAAATTACAATACTTTTAAGGTTGATCAATATGCGACGAGCAAAGGTTTGGTACTAGCTGGTTATTATCTTGCAAATGAAAATATGAATGATATGAGGTAATGTATAAACTACTTAAAGGAAACTTATTTGATTCATCAGTAAAGCCTTGATTCAGATTATTCATTCATTAAAACAATAATTTTTCTGTAATATAGCACAGATAAGCCTGCACATCGAATTGCGGACAAAATAGCAGAAAATAATGGAAATGCTCTCCTCGTTGTTGTAAGTATTTTGTTAAATAATGTTTCCTGCAAGCTTTTCCATTATTTTCTTTTCGTATTTATAGGTGGATAATAAAAAAGTAACCCTCGATACAAATCCAAACCTCCTGAGAATATCACAATTTGTGGATGGCAAATGGAAACTCAAAGATATAGCAGAGTAATTGTTTTAATATATTTTTCTCATACAAATTCAAAAATTTATATGCTTTCTCATTGATGTATGTTTCTTTTATATTTACAGTGTATCTTATGATAAAGGATTGATACATTCTAATGTACTGTGCTCTTTAATAGAAGCAGAACAGTACAGAAACCTTGTTGATTATGACAATCACCTCGACGATATTTCTCTCAATTGGCAAAATTGTAAACTTAATAAAATCATAGAAACGGCTGTTGAAAAGTCCAAATTGTCACCGAATTCGAATCAAGCTTTATGCGATTAAGTTACATACATTTTCAAATGCATTTAGGAACATTTAATGTAAATAACTTAATAAACAAGGATAAAGCATTGCAAAATTTATTCATAGCGAAATCTTTTACTCTAATGCCAAGAGAATAGTAAACATAGATTATTTAATATTTATATTGTCCGTTTTCCACATATCTTATAGCTATCATTGTTACAGCTATTTATTTTTAACACAAATACAAGTCAGTACAAATGGCACGACGATTCTTTCATCAGCTTCCTGTGAGAGTTTGTTGGAATAACAAAATATAACGAATTATTAAAAAAAGTTGGACCATTTCTTGCAAACCTTCATTCATCTTATTCCTTTTGTTTATTTCTTTGATAATTATAATATTCGTTAATCTTCTGTACCTACAACAATTAATTTTTTTCAGATAAGTAAACCACAGATTTATTACGATGTGAAAAATTGTATGATAAAAATTACTCGAATATCTACCTTCAAATTGTTTGCAGCTGGAATTAAAGTATGTATTTGGATGCTGAAAAGTTTGTTCTGTAATACAGTTGTGCATAATTTCATAATACATCTTGCATGCTTTAAGATAGGATCCTTCTTTTGAAAGATTTACCACTGATTCTATATCTGAAAATTCCACATGTATAAGTACAATTAGTCTGCAAAATGTGTAAAAATAATTCATACTGTTTCACCCACCTGTTGCTATTAAGCCATATTTGTATAGTGTCTCCTTAAGTAGATTAGAATTCATATGTTTAAATGGACAGCCGTGATTATCTCGTAAACCAACTTCAGATTTCTGTACTTTAATGCAAGAAAAAGCTTCATAATCAGCTCGTCTTCCCTCCTTCCCATACAGATGCCGTACTGTATACGCATATCCTTTAGCGAATGCAACTTCACTTATCTTTTTAGTAAATTCATTTTTCCAAAATTTTAATGTATCGTTCAAACTTAAACCTATCCCTTTAAGGAATAAACAATACTGAACTCTGCCACCATTTCTTAAATGATGATCTTTTTTTAATGCTTCATGAAGCAATCTCATGCACAATGGGTAAGATCTTCTCGAAAGCTAGAAAGCAGTATGAAACTAAATCACTTGTGTATCAACATATTTAATTTGCTGGTATAGTCAAGTACAATGTCTGAGCATTGCAAAAGGAACATTTTCAAATCAAGCATACCTCATCTAATTCGGAAATAGATGTATGCCGTACTCTAGTGTCCTTACAATCTTGTTTAGCAATACGATTAGGAAACGTTGTAAGAATACTTGTTATTCTATCATCATCGTAAGTATGCGACGCGACCATCCGTGAGTACTAAAATAATATGCAATCAACAGAAATACTGACATATATATTTAACTATAAATTAATAATTTTCTGTACTTACCGCAAAACCTTCGTTTAGCTTTCTTTTAAATACACTTAAGATTAACCAAAATATGTCCCTTTCTGTCAGATAAGCAAAACCGTTTGTTAGCAATACCTTCCGTTTTGCAACTTGATTTATTATATCCGTGAAATGAACCTTGTAAATGTTTATATTATTAATATCTTTGGTAATAGAGCAAGAGGCCTTCAAATCTTCTTCTAATTCGTGCTTTTCTTCGTCGGGTATCTGAAATGATGTACTTGTAGTCATAATAAAGATTTGTTTTTTTACTTTGTCAATAATTGCATCCTTTTATACTAACTGGTTTGTATTGCAATTCATTAGCATCGCAAAATGCTTTGATTTCTTCATTGCTTAAACATGAAAGCCTCCATTTGAATAATTGTACTTCGTTCTTAAAAAACCATAGTCTTTCTTCGTATTGAAAGGCTAATGACGATCTTAACACAAAATGTGACATACTATCGTTCCTCTTCAGAATCTGTCTGGTGATTTGTGAATCCTTATCATTAAGGACATCGAAGAGCTTTAGAAAATTATCTATATTCTCCTTTTTCAGTTCTTCAATTAAAATAGCAAGACAATGCTTGAATGGTTTCTTATAATATTTTTCTGAAATGAGTTCTACTAACTTCAAAACTGTAAAACAAAATATTATGTTCGTTAGAAGAGTGTAAAATGCTTGGCATTTCTTAGAGAAGCATGCTTGCACAACGATCGCTTTTGTTCGAATGAAATGAAAATGATCGTATAATACAAAACAATATCGGCATCCATATAGGAATTACCTTTAAATCTATCGAAGCACCATTGTATCATCTCCTCTAAATTGATGTTCCCGGATGGTGGTACTATGTACATTTGTAAATTATGTGAACGCACATGTTCCGATTCTTGTTCGATTTCTATACTAAGTTGTTGTCTGATAGGGATACGTGCCATATTCCTTTGACTAATTGATTATAAATTATAATTTATAATATGCGCTATAAAACATTAATATAATAAAAAAACGAATGATTAGTATCAGATGTTTTTGTATAAACATATAATAATTATGTACGTAATACTTACACTATTATTACAGTAAAATTAAAAGGGAAAGAAATTAAACAAATTTAATTGTTAAATCATTCAATATTTGTTAGTACTTTCACGTTCTTGTTATATCGTTCGTTCTTAATCTTGATTATTATTCCTTCGTGTTCGGATTGCAGTTTATCTCGATAGAATTTCTGAAATAGTAAAGGAGGGAATATAATATTTAGTCGGTAGGTAGATCGATAGATCGAGGTATTTACCGGAGACAAAGGACTCTTTTGTTTTACGAGAGAACGACGCGGGCTGTTTATACTGTTTCGTATATAACAGGGTGTAAGGGAACTGAATGCTATAATAAAGTGATAGATACATTTTCTCTTGAAGGTTAAATTGCTTATAATATTATTGCTTATTTATTATGGTTTCTTTAGTCGACAAATACAAATTTGAATGTCGGTAAGTTGTTAATTAAAATATCTATATACATTAATATGAATCGCATCGAATACTGCATATTTTATACATCGGAATCAAACATTTAATATATATTCGGGACCATGCATTATTAATTTTATTTTATATAAATCACATAAAAATTGTATTATATGTCTTAGAGTTAAATCGGTTTTAAATAAAAATAATCGATCGTATGGAAAAAATTATATGTTCGACAATTGTCCAGACACCTGTTGGAATTCTGATGCGGTAAGATCCATTTTAACAGAAATTAAACAAATTATTGATCTTGATTATTAAATATAATAGCTTTATTGAATATATATTACAGGGAACCCCACAATGGGTGATCATTAACTTTGAGGAAGAGCACGAGCTAACGCATTTCAAAGTCCAATTCCAAGGTGGATTTGCCGGCAAAGACTGCCACTTGGAAATTGGGGACAAAGAAACTATATTTCATGAAACATTTTATCCAGAGGATAAGAATACAATACAAATGTTTAGATTGAATAAACCAGCAAAAGCAAAAATCTTTAAATTTGTATTTAATGAAAGTACAGATTTGTTTGGTAGAATTATCATATACCAATTATATTTATATTCATAGTATACAATTAAATTTATGTAGTCATTTATTTTATCTTAAAAAATGCCGATTTATAAATGTTGATATCGTACAAAGAAAAAATAAATAATTTTTTCAGATTAATCTATCATTCTGTTACATTCGTATGACCATGAAAAAAGTTTCTTGCCTAGCTGTGCCAAAATGGTTCATTTTATATAAAGCTACTTATATAATTAATTTGAAATATGTAAAACAGTCAGTACATTTGTATGATAATAGAATCGTTTTGTCCTTAAGTATTATCGTCTTAATTTACATAATTTATCAAATAAAAATATATATCTTTTATTATATATTCAAATAGATACTTAATAATAAAATTAACGAGACAATTATGATGAAAGTTTATACATCTTGTCAATAAGAATATACATATATATATATATGTACGAAGCGATAATAGATTCATTGATTAAATCATGATAATGTCAATCAAGATAAATATACAACTAAAGCATATACAACATACAAAACACTTTCAATTGTGTATTAAAATTTAAAAATAAAACGCTCTCTCATTTCAGAATGGCATACTATATACAGAAACCATAGAATAATTTGCAATAATATTAATTGAACAAAGGTATACATTTTTACTTAATGTATCAGTTAGCAGAAATAGCAGAACCCAATTGTCGCATCAATTTATAACATTCCTGAAGTCTTTTTCTATCGCCTACCCGCTCAAGAGTTTTAGCGGCTTCGGCAAGCATACCTGCACGCTCTCCAGGAGATGCCAATAATAATGCCGGTAAATGTCGGCATGCCAAACACAAAGCTACCGCGTGTTCTCTTTCGCCGTTGTAGTGATCTTGTGAACGATCTTTCCCGCATATAATCGAAGACCGTGAATTTCTATGATGTAAACTGCGATCCAATAATATTTGAGTTTTCACTGGTGTTGCTCCTGCCATTATGCGTGCTGTGGCTTCGTAAAGAAATACTCTGGCCAATGTAGACTGGAAACAAGGAAGTTCAAACAAATGAAAGGGTCGAATTTTTTTTAATATTTAAGCATGTATACTTACCGGAATATGTTGGCATAATTGTCTCAAGCAAGCTAAATCGCGTTGGAAACCACTGAGAGATATACTCTGAATCGATTTTTCCAAATCATTATCTAGTTCTTGCCAAAGAGTAGTTCGCATCTCAAGTAAAGAATCGCATATCCACAATTGAGCAAGCTAAAAACAAAATTAGGGAGAATAAGAAAATTTGCTAAATTGTAAATGTGATTGCATTTTAATATTCATATAACTATTATTGATTAGTATTACTTATGGTATAGGCATACAAGTACATATGTACTTGTGTACTAACGTATGGTGCCGAGACCTACCACAGGAGTTGCACTGTAGAAGTATTGCATAGTTATATTTCATGCAATGCAACTACAATGCACACTTGTAACAGGTATACTATTGCATAGACGTCTATACAGAAAAGTCATTGCTCTTAAATCACGGTAATTGTGTATTGACTAAATGATATATTTAACAGTAATTAATTATTACTTGTTTCAATAATAAACCTCTTTCCTATTGATCGGGAGAACAAAAGTGGAGAAGGATTATCATATTGAAAAAGAACAAATTACATTATACAAGAAATTATAAATAATTCGGGAAAAGAAAAATTGAATACTATACCCAAAATGCAAGTATGATAATCAGATATCTTACCAGGACACTTTGCGATGATTGCTGTTTGCAATTGTAATAAACCAAGCTCTGCTCGAGCAATATTCCTGCTTGATCAATGAAACGTAGAGATGCCGATTTAGTAGATGCTTTTGCTGCTTGCAAAGCATTCAAAACAATATACGGTAGCGGACTAACACTGTTATTATTGCAAAGCTGATAATTTTTTTCGTATGGAAATTTGCTTTGAACGATACTCCATGCTTGTGAATCATCTTCCTTCAATCTCCAACACGCTGCCACATACATAACTGCGCCCCACCATAATCCGATCTCATCCTCGCAATCTGAAATAACATAACATTATTATAACAATTACATCTTTTCATCTTATTCATTTATCGAATAAACAAAATTCTTCGCCGGACGTACTTGTTACTGTAAGTTTGTCAGTGCACAGAAATCCAGCATCTACTCCAGCAGAATCCATAACAGTTTGTCCATATTCTAATATCGATGATAAATGGGCATCTGCTACAGTTCCAGTTAAAATACGTAAACACTGTCCGATCGAGTAATCTCTGTATGCGCGTGATGCATACGATAGAGGATCTGCTTTACTATTTTGTGAGGCGAACTCATTATTTACCTGTTCACCGTATTGCCATTTTTGAAATGCTAAGAATTTAGCACCTTCCTCGTTCATTATCCATTTCAATTTTGGTGGAACTGCACACGATGATAGCAATGTGCGTGCCTTGCCCAAGTAATATTTATGAATAAATGGGAATAGCGACTGTTTGAAACACAGTGCAACATTAATATATATTTCCGCTAACAATGATTTCGGTATAGTTTCACCAGTGGCTTCTGCATAATTCACTGCAGAAAGAGCAAGATATAATGTTCCGTTTTTCGATCCTTCTGACAAACGTAAACATAACATATGCTGATAAATAATAGCTATTTCCATAGCTGATATTTCTGCCTGTTGTCGCGCTGTTTTGTCGGAAAACCATTTATAGATATGTAAAATCCATTTTCCAATCCATAACTTATGAAGAAGTTGCCGAATAATTTGCCACATAGTTGCTAGCCAAGATTCCGTTCGTGACGACGGATATGAACGACCAAGGAATTGCAAACATTGGTGTAAATCCCGATATGCCTGGCTGTATTCATTTTTCGATATGTTGAATTCTGCTTGACGTCTCCAACGATGAAGTTCAAGAAATATTTTACTGTCGGAAGGTAGTATTGGGTCGCCATAAAGTAGCAATCTACAAAGTCCAGCGATTAAGAGTATAGCATTTGTGAGCCATAAAAGCACGTTGCTCCAAACTGGATTTTCAAATTCTGACTGATCTAAAATATATTAATAGCAATATTATCAATTACGGAATATATACATTGTTATGATTGAATATGTAAATATATGAAAATCAAATCTGTATACATAATACAACCGGAATGTTACTGTACCTTGATAGTTAAGTATCGTGCGACCATCCAATTTTGTGTTCATATAATCGGAATTAAATCTTCCGACATTATTTACCAAAAAACCTAAAGGATTAAAGACCAAAAAAATGAACATGAACCCACAGAGCGTGAGTCTGGTATGATCTCTCATGCCTTGGCTCGTGAGAACAGGTGTTGAGTGAACATTCTGTAATACATCTGGATCATCTTTTATAGAAGATGGAGATGGTGGCGACAGTGGTGCCGGTGCTGGAGATAAGGACGGTTCACTTGAATCTGATCTAGGTGGTGTAAGCTCACCGCACGCTAATAATTCCCGCAAATTTTGCCTTTGTGCAGCCAATTTCAGTGACATATTTTCTGCTTTTAATCTTGCATTGGAATTTTGTAGAAATCTACAATTTGTAAAAATGGAATAAAATATTTTCGTTCAGATTGCGATAAGTATTTTAAAAGCTTAATGAATATTAATACAATATACCTGATATAATCAATAGTTTTTCTCAATATAGCTGATTTGTTTAGCTTGGCGTCTACGCCAACAATTATATTCTTCAATTCAATGATTTTATCATTGATTGAAGTTCTGTAACGCCGTTCTATAGCATTGTGAGCACTACGTTTTACTTCCTTGACTCTCGGTACACCCACGTGTGCATTTGTATTTAATCGATTAATCTGTACTTTGTCTGTATCCAGCATGACAGGGATACCTAAATATAAAACAAGATATAATTTTAATAAGTGACGCCCATATTATAAAATACACCTGCTGAAATTATGTGATGGTAAAATTGTTACCAGTGGTTAAAACTGTTCCATTAGCAGTGTTTACTAAGGTATGAATTTGATGTGGTACAGAAGCTGATGAAACAGCTTGTGATCCCCTAGAATAAACTACCGATTCTGATTTTATCAGTTTCGCTGGCAGGAGCAACTGCCTTTGTTGTGTTACCGGCGCTATCGTCACCACTGGTGACTGGACACTAAAATTTACATTTTGAGGAATGGCATATTGTGAACTAAATACTGTGGGTGCTGGTGTGACAGATATTCTTTGTGTCCTGTTTGGAACGGAAGCTACATCTTGCAACTGAGATGGTTGTTGTTGTTGCTGCTGTTGTTGTTTCTGCCTTTGAGACGGTTGTTGAGGGACGCAAGGAATTTGATGCACATTTTCTGTTACAGTTTGATTTAATATTATGTTTCCATTTTGTACTGTTTTTATAATAGTTGGATCCTCAAACTCTTGAAATTCTTTGAAATCTTTTAATTCTTTACTGCTACTGAAGTTTAAGAAATCTAATTCTTCTGTGTCCATGCCCAAAGGCTCTTCCAATTGCGACAGCAATGCGTCATCACTAAATAAGTTTTCATTTTTCAACAATTCGCTTTCACAATTGGTAAGGAGTTCTGTAATACAAATACAAAACATAATTACACATTTTGAAATAGCACAACTACATAGATAAAACAATATGTATTTAGAATTAATTAAAAAATAATGAACAATATTAGCTACTTTAATTTGATTCCTTCGATGTATACTTTAAACGATATATTCATTGCATAAAATATTGTTTGTATACACATATGGGCATGTATTTAATATAGCATTCATACAGGTGCATATAATAATTATTTAAAACCTTTTTACTGGTATGCAATATAATAAAAGTAAGGTAAACGAATTGCATTTATTCGTACAAGTTTTTTCAATCATTAAGCAATGATATACATATAGGTACACATCTTTTTTTTTATTTACATCGTACAAAAAGAATTGCCGCAATTAAAGGGACACAGATAATAAATGACAGTGGATGTAATGTAGCAATAACACTGAGCACTCTAAATTTACTTAATACGGAATGATAAAAACATAAATTCATAAATATCACATGTAACATACCATCGATACCAGTTACTTCATTTAAATTGAAACTATCATTTGACTGAAAATTGGAAAAATCATTGTCTTGCGTTGCAGACCATCCTCCAGGATCTGTCATTATTGCGACGTGTATGTCAAATATTTATTTCCATTAAATAAACACACCAATGATTAAAACAAAACCATGCACTGATATGTCAAACGTAATAACTAACAAATTACGAACGGTCATCCGACCTTTGGCGCGTCCAATCACAGAGCTTCTAAAGATCGGATGATATTACGTCAGTATGTATTGCTAAACTAACAAAATTTTACGCAAAATACAGACAAGTTTCTATGAATGTTCATTATTAATAAAGAATTAGATTCGAAATTTTTATAAAACAAAGTAAAAACACTTTTATTAATGATATTTCTAATTATTTACCTTACATTCTTAATGTCTGCATCGTAAAGTATGGTGTTTCGAAATCAGAAAAAAATATGTATACATACACATTTGATGATAATTGTTATATAAATATTGAACCTACAAAAATGTATAGTACATAATATTGTTTATTATTATATTTGTTATTATTAACTTGCCAATAGGGTCTTATCTTCATGTTGGATGTTGCAATATAAATGTGAGTAAAGTAGCTGTTTTTAAATCATTCATACTTGTTACAGAATAATAGAAAATTTAACTCCGAAACATTGTACATTTTAGATATTATCAATTGTAGTCTTATTAAAGAATTGTGTTAATCAATTGCACATTCATTATCGATGCAAATTAGATAAGATTTCTTTACTATTAAGAAGTTACATTCGATTGTTCGCAGCTAACCATGTTTCAAGCCCTTCGTAAATCGAATCGATCAAAAATAACAGCTGTTTGTAAATTTCATTCAACAGTAAGTCGACAACATTTACTTAATAATGATTATAAATAAATGTACTTTCTATGCTTCGTTGAATCCTTGCTATATTTCTATGATAGCAATTGCAATGTGTCGAAGAAAAAACTTTCTCTCGAAAATTGGAAGACGGGCCCGAGTTAGGAGATTTTATTGCTGGAACGTATAAAGAATATGATGGGAAACTGAAGTTAGAAAAAGGCGACAAATCTCGCTTGAGATTACCGCCATGGCTTAAAACGCAAATACCGATGGGTACAAATTACAGTAGACTAAAGTCCCAGTTGAGACAGTTACGACTGAGTACTGTTTGCGAAGAGGCACGATGTCCCAATATTGGAGAATGTTGGGGCGGCGATAAACATGGTACAGCAACCGCAACTATCATGGTTGGTATTAAGCTTAGTATTGTATTTCGTCACTTCATATCTATAACATGTTTGTATCAGAAAGGTTACTTAATAATATGATGGAAACTTAATAGTGAGAAACAATTTAATACAGTTAATGGGCGATACGTGTACTCGTGGTTGTCGTTTCTGTTCTGTAAAAACAGCGCGTACACCATTACCGTTAGATCCAGAGGAACCAGTGAACACTGCGACTGCAATAACAGATTGGGGTTTAGATTATGTTGTACTTACATCTGTGGACAGAGATGGTAGAGTATATTTATAACTTTTTGAAATTCTGTTGCAAGTGAACATATTTACCTGTATGTGATGTGATAAAACACTTTAATAGATTTAAACGATGGTGGAGCTAATCATATTGCAGAAACAGTGAAAGAAATTAAGAAAAGGTAAGCCAATTTACTCTTAATAACTCTTGAAGTTATGTATACATTAAAGAAGTATGTTTTATATATATTTTTCTAGAAGTAGCATTCTAGTGGAGTGTTTAGTACCTGACTTTAGAGGAAATGAAAATTGTATTACAACAATTGTAGATTCGAATCTCGATGTGTTTGCTCATAATATTGAAACTGTCGAACGTTTAACACCGTTTGTTAGAGACAGACGAGCAGAATATAGGTAAGTTTGTTTCCCCTGTTCTTAGCATATCTAATTTTCGTAATACATTTCTAGTTTACTTATACACTTTTCCCGATGTTTCTGTTTAGACAATCGCTGAAGGTTTTAAATATAGCAAAAAAATGCAATCCAGAATTAATTACGAAATCGTCAATAATGTTAGGATTAGGCGAAACCGACGAAGAAATTGAACAAGCAATGAAAGATTTGAGAGAGATAGGTGTAGGGGCTTTAACGCTTGGCCAATATATGCAACCTACTAAAAGACATTTAAAGGTCATTGAATACATTACACCTGAAAAATTTAAAAAGTGGGAAAACGTAGGAAATGAATTAGGATTTTTATATACGGCAAGTGGCCCATTAGTACGTTCGTCATATAAAGCTGGAGAATTCTTCTTAACGAACATATTAAATAAACGTAAAAATAAACAAGCTAGCGAAAACTAATAAATATATTATTTCGGTGTAATCATACTTACGAATATGCTTATGTATTCATATGTACTGTACTATAAATTCTTGTAAATTCGTGCATAGCGGAGATTACTAGATTTGTGAAAGTAATTATAATTGTATAGTTAAAGAGCTGCGTGGCATATATTGAAAATTATGTAACAAAATCTGTATGGCCCATGACACTTTCTTCCATTGAATTTAACGATAGTAAAAATACAAAATTTGAAACTTAAAATGCGTGTTCATTTTAAATGTATACATAAAATATAAAGTATGTTACACTAGTTTTAATCTGTCTCCATTGCAACACCAACTTGCGGATCCTTTGGACCTTCATCGGAAGCTCCGGATGGTTGCGGAGGTTTAGGATCCTGTTCTACATCTGGTTCTGTAGGTTTGCCACGTTTGTCATCTTCAATTTGAGATAAATAAACGGATATCGCATTCTCATCAAATAATTTGAAAGCTGTGCCCTTTCCGACTACTGCAATCGAGACATTCTGAAAAAAAAATGATTTTTGCGTGACCCTTATTTTCTCGTATAGGTTCTCACAAATATTAATTTGAGAATGCTTTTATATATTACTTATCGAACGTTTCATTCTTTTACCTTAATAGACAAGTCAACTTCATTAGGCAATGTATCTCTCAATGCACGAAGACCATGTTTTATCAATTCGTCAATGTCGCACCCCAGAAGTTCATTTAAATGTTTCTCCAAATATGTCCGGGCACTCTGAGAACGTGCACCAATGGCCATTGCTTTACAATCAAAGAAATTAGACGAGGGGCACGTCTGATAAATATGCGGTCCTTGATCCTTCAAACATATTAGTAACACATTAATGACAAAATGTATTCTTTCATAAATAGTAATCAAGCATTACGTTATGACAACTTACATCATATCCGGCGATAAGCAAACCTACACCGTACGGTCTTCTATCATACCTTTGTGTACAGGTTTGTAATTTATTTCCCAATGACGCAAGCAAACGACTTATAGGTAATGCGTCATCATGGGAATACTTATAGTTTAAACATTCGGTTCTCATATAGCGACTAGAAGAAAGGTTTTAAGATAATAATGAGATTTTGATTAATAATGTCATATCGAGAATATAATTTACCTTAGCATTCTGGCATCTGCTGTTAAACCAGAAATTGAAATTCCCATATGCTTGTCTATGGGAAATATTTTCTTCTGATGCGCAGAAAGCTCAGAAGAAGCTCTTTTCAATGCGACAAGAACAGAATGTGTTTTATTTTTAAGTCCTACAGTGGCTGATCCCAATTTCACAGCCTCCATTGCATATTCTACTTGATGCAACCGTCCTTGCGGACTCCAGACAGTAACATCACTGTCGTATTGATTACGAAACTAAAAAAATGTTTAAAACAATTATATTTACATACGTATCATACAAATGCTTCGATTACTCATTAGTTATTAAGTACACTTTTATGATAATTCAGTATCGCCGTATTATTCCCTACGAACACTACAACATAAATTTAATAATTAAAATAGAGAGAATATATTGTAATAGAAGTAATTAAACGAAGTTACTAGTTTAGGTACATAACCCTTCTTTTGCGGTATATGTGACTTAATAGATACTGTAATATTCATACGATATATTTGCTATTTAATTTGGACAATAAAGTATATGTACATTACATACCATTATTTAATAATACTTAGTAGACAAATAACGTAAAGTAGCAAATTATCTCTCATCAACAATGCAGTTTCAGAAAACAACTGTCATGCAGCGGTATTATGATCATATGATAGGTAGAGGGGAAACATCATTGCTATTGAAAGCGTAATTTCGCGAATGAGATTTCAAGCAAGTATAGATTTAATTTGATAGAAATATTATTTTTATGATATTTAATGGACAATAATATTGTTTTCCAAGATATACGACACTTTATTTTAATATTGGTATTTTAAACATTATTCTTTTGTAAATAATAGTGTCCTGTTTCAGGAAACTCAAACAAATTCAATTTCATTTTTTGTAATAGCTTAATAGAAAGAAGAGTCAAATTGATGCTAGTTTTCTGTTATTACATTAAATTTATAATAATTTTAATTCAAGAAAATTTGTCTAGTTCGATATCGAAGTGGTACCTGGTATCGATTATTATCGACATCGACACAATAAGACTGAGATTGCCGTTCTTAAATTCTCTTATTCAAGGACGTGAGTGGCCGAGCTTGCTTTTTGTACGTTTGACAGTATTTATAAAGAATTTTTAAAGAATTTCGACAATATTGGTTCTGTATTTTACGTTTTGTATAGCTAAAATTTATAGACAACTTTATATTATACTTGCCTCTTGTTTCCAAGTCTAAGAAATGTAATATTTTCGAAAGTGTATAGGAGGCAAACGCACGTGTCATTTTGCGTTCGTATGTTATAGAAATTTTCGTGATTTATGTTACAATCATTATGATGTGTATGATCATTAAAATTATTGCTTAATAAAACTTCATACTTTTCAATATATTACGATTAAATTTTGTATAGTAAAATAATTAATGGTCAATTGATCTAACATAACCAAGTTTTATCAGCGACAATATTTCAGCCACTCTATTTTAAATTGCTATGTTTGACTTAATTCGATTATGTTGTAGGCTAAATTGTCGTCATGACGAACTCGAAGGGTTATCGCCGAGGAACAAGGGACCTATTTTCCCGAAAGTTCCGCAAACATGGAACAATTCCATTATCCACATACATGAAAGTGTACAAAGTTGGCGACATCGTTGATATCAAAGGTAACGGTGCTGTTCAGAAGGGAATGCCTTACAAAGTTTATCATGGGAAGACTGGACGTGTATTTAATGTAACTCCACACGCCCTTGGTGTCATTGTGAACAAAAGAGTCCGTGGACGTATCATTGCAAAAAGGATTAATGTTCGTATCGAACACTTGACCCACTCAGAATGTAGAGAAGATTTCTTGAAACGGGTGAAAGAAAATGAAAGGCTTAGGAAGGAAGCAAAAGATAAGAAAATTAAGGTTCAACTGAAAAGGCAACCCGCTGAACCCAGGATTGCACATATTGTATCAGGACGTGAAAAACCAGTCCAACTTGCACCAATTCCTTATGAATTTATTGCTTAAAACTTAAATAAACATGTTTTGAAAAGATTATTGCTTGTTCAGTTCATTTTCCTATCCATACACAGTTGTATTGCAGGCATAATTCAAAAAAACTTTTGATCGTGATATTTATAACAATAAAAATTCGATATTAATTTATATTTGTACAATATTCAGCAAAATATAATAACAATGACTTTATTTTATAGTAAGTATGTTACAACATACATTTAAAATCCATTAGTACTATTAACATCGCGAAGTTAAAAAGCATTGGAAGAGGATTAAAATAAAAGTGTAATTTATTGACTAGTTTCTCGCGAAAGTAAATAATTATTACATAAATCTCATGTTTCATTAGAAAATGAGAAATTTTTCTAATGAAAATTGAGGCATTACACTAATAAATAGTCTGTGAAGCTAATAAGTATTTTGTATTTTACAAACAAAATATAATTCAACCTATTTATACATATTTAATTTTTATAAATAATCTAACGTATAATATTCCTAATTTTATACACAGTATTTCAATAAAATATGAAATTGCTATATAGAATTTGTTTCATTTAATTGCTATATATTTATATCAAGTTCTAATTACAATCTATCGATTGGTAGAATAGGATGTAACCAGTTTCAGAACTTTTCTGAATATCTGATGTAAGTCCGTAAAAATCTTCTATCGTCGATGCATCAATTTTCTGAAATGAATTTTTAATGTACATATATATTTTGATACGTGTAATTCTCGTAACCTAAATATTTATCACGATATAGATTAGACCCTTACATCAACCATATCATCATCGAAGAGTAACCAAAATCCATGACTTTTAACTATAGAAATATAGTGTCCTCGATTAGGCCCACTTCCACAATGTATCACAACTGCGACCAAATCATACAATCGATCTGGATTTACCGCATCGTCACTCTATATAAATCATTATACAAATAAGAATTTATTTAGTTATAGAATTATTAGTAAATATAACATTATATTTGCGGAATACAAAGTACTTACTGTATTAAAGAGCCGAAGCTCTAAAGGAAAAACTACCCTATGAGAAACTTTAATATGACGATTATATTGTTCTACGTATTTAAATCTTTTTAGATGTAATGCTAGTATCATAGGTAATTTCTTAACTCTCATTCGTTTCTAGAACAAAGGAAGAATATAAATGCAACTATTTTTCCAAATTGCATTTCTTCTTTTGGCAAATTCGGTTTAAATACCTGAGCCTCTTGATAGCTGCTGCAGTGATCGCATTTGAATTTATTATCGCTACAAAGTGTTTCAGTATTTGAAAAACATCTGAGGCAGTGTGTGATTGAAGTATTTTGATCTACATCAACTTGTAAATCAAAGAAATCCTCATCTTTGCTAGAGACAGTCTCACAATTAAGGCAGCGTGTTTCTGATGTCAGAATTCCTTGAAATATTTCGTGAACCCATGTAGGTTCTGGCTGTGAACCAGCATCCCCTGCACCACATTTCCCACCAGCTGGTTTACTCTGACTTCTTTCTGCTAAATTGCACGATATTAAAATTATATTACAAAGGTATACTGATATGTGTATGTATATGTATTATATATATATAGATGTATGTACACAATACACAATTAGAAATTTTGTATACCCAAAATGATTTCGTTTATATGATTTATCAAGAAATTTAAAAATTCGTGTGCATCTTGTTGCATATAGTTATCAAATTCCTCTGTAAGAAAAATTAAATATATACATCATACAGAATTATTGTAATATGTATTAATAATATAAATTTACACTGACCTTTTTCTTTTCTTAATCTGGCAATAAACTTTTTCGGTGCTATAGACCCAACTTTCTTTTTCTGAGTTGCAATACTGTAAAACAAATCTGCCAGGCATGTTAATAATGTTTCCTTAGTTCTCTTGTTTCTAGCTTTGTATTCTAAAACTTTTTCTCTAAATGGTCGGCAGAAGTATAAAGCTTGTAGTACAGAATTACTATAACAGGTATTTCCAAACTGTAATAATATATTTAAGTATTGCTATTATAGTATTCTTAATATTATAAATATGATAAAGGTGTTATCATATGCTGATATCATTTTTATTCACACAAACTTACATTATATATATTTTTTACATGCGATACTTACATTAACTAATCCAAAATAGTGTTCATTAGGTGGAAATTGATCAGAGCCAATATCTCTTTCCAATTGTGATATATTTGCACCCTATAATATTAATAATAGGCAATAACTATTATCACATTCGATGTACATGAGTAACATTAAAATTTTGCAAATAAAACAGCTTATAAATTTCTATATTTACAAATTGAATACCGTAATTTAAATTTCTTAAATACAAATTCTTTCAAATATTTGCATACAGATAATACACATACTAGTTAATTAAAAAAGGAAAAATACATTAAGATTTAAACTATGTCAATTTGTAACAAATACAATAGATATGTATATAAAATAATAATATACATTTCCAACTAAGAATTGTAAGAATTTCTTCTATGTGATACTAATTCTGATAATGTATCTAACATATCGTGCTTTCAATTAAATTCTTATCGTATTATATTTGTTCAAATGTAAGGTGATAAATGAAAACATGAAAGTTATATCGAATTTCAAATATACGATAAATGGCTCATATTAATATTGCAAAATGACATAAAACGATAAAAAAATATTCATCAATTAGAAGTCTCACTTAATCTTACCATTTTATGATTTAATAGCTGTTACTGACAACTGACAAGCATACAGCATGGATTTTAGTAGCAACAAAACCTCCATGGTATTTGCACTTACAGATTTATTGGTTAAACTATTACAAATGCATTATTATACGTTATCTTCCCGACATGGATCAAAAGGATCGTTCAGCAATAATAATTTCCGCAATCTTTTTTTGCCAGGAGATTGTTCACGTGTAGTATTTCACGTATTTATTCGCAAAGGTTTTAGAAAAAATTTGTGCCTCGATTAAACTATTAGCTTTAACGAAATGACCAGAAAAACTATTTATGCGTGCTAAAAAGCATTAAAAAGTGTGTCGATGTCAGTCTCCGAAAATCTTTTCTAGGGAAAGATGTCGCTGTATAAAGGATAAGTGTGTTAATCTACGCACATTTACTTCATGATTTCAAATTTCCAAAGAAATATACCCAAATTGGATGTTTTTCCGATCACTGTTTCTGCAATGTTTTTCTTTTCGCGCCAACTTTCTTAGAATTTTTCAGGGATGTTCAAACAGGAATGTTCTATGGACTCTCTGTAACAATTTGTATCGTTTATTTTCTATACAATATGTGATATAGATAGAATGATAATGATAAAATAAAATACATATGCAGATGAAAATGTTTGCGTCCTCCCAAATTTATTATGTAGTGCAATACAATGTGACGGTTGACATCAATTGGAAAATGGTAGTAAATGGTTGCTGAACATTGAATGAATTATAGTTGATGTTTATCAAATATAATTTATTATCGATGTAATATTAATTCAAAGAAAACGTAAGTATATTATTATATGTGCCGCTCATTCCCAAATCGGTTAACTCCATGAAACAAGAAGTGGAGAAAAGTGATTTAATAGTATTATACGTTGATTATTAAAATTCTGTTTTAATAAGAAAATCGAATAAACAATGTATTGTTATTGTTATTGCAGAAAAACATTATCCCATTAGGTAGAAATGCATAAATGTCAAGCCAAAGAATGAATTACGAAAGAAATTATATATATATATTATGTATAGATATATATTTTGTTTTAGGAATTGAGAAAGGATAGCATAGCAAAAAAGTATTAAGCAGCAGAATGGCAGACCGCAAGAGTATGATAAACATGGTACTAGAGGGTACAATACATTCTACTCCAACAATTTCATCGCCATTGAGGCGGAAGTCTGTGCTTCCACAAATAGTAGATAGTCCTCCAATATTATCAGAAAATGACGATGAGGCAGAACGCTTGGCTCGTCGCCGTGGAATTTCTTCTACTTCAACACCAGTATCTAGCGTAACTGCAAAGGACAGGAGACGTTCTTCAGGATTTGGTTTTGTAGTAAATATGTCACCTTGTCAGATGGCAGAACGTATATCTCAGTGTATAAAACTAGGTACTGAAAACAAGATTAATCCAAAGAACGCATTCAGTCTGGAACTGATCGATTTCATGACATATATGATAAAGAAAAAAGATGCTAACATGTCTAATTTGCAAGTAGCTAGTACATCGTTGGATGTGAGCACTAAAATTTATAGCTTCCGTGTTGATGGTGTTCACATGGATATTCTTAAAATGGCTGGTGGTCTGGAAAATCCAGACAAAGGTGGCAAAAGCCATGGTAATGCTCAAGAAATAAATACTCTGGAAGACTTAGAAAATAATAGAAATAAAGAAAAGCAAGATAGGAAAAGGAAAAGAAAAAATAAGCAGCAAATGTTTACCACTGCAGAAGCTGTAAGAACGAATGTTGAAACTGACAAACCATCCATACTAAGTATGGAAGTAGACTTACAAACTACAGATATGTTATATCAAGTGATGTTGCCAAATCATGCGAACTCGAAATTTTACCATCATCCTTATAACGATGTCTTGGTAGACACTGCAAATTGCACTGACACAAATGATAATGGCTCTGTATGCGATGTTCCAAAAATAACGGATTATTCGCATTTGGAAATGTGTCCACCCATGTTTCATTTTGATTTTCAAAGTTGGAACGCGGATGACGAGCCAGATGAAATTGAAGTAGAGAAACATAACGAAAGTAGATTTCAATTTGATCTTGATGCGAGCTTGCCGCACGAAGATGAATGTGTATCTACTGGGAGAAATTATTTTGATCTTGAAGAGCACGAAGAAGAAAATGTGGACAGGTTTGCTGTGGTACAGACCGAAGTAGAGAATATTGTAGATCTCCAAGACGTTTTCGAGAAATGTTTAACTAGCACAGTACCGGCAAGAATATCAGAATATTCGTTTATTCAAAAAAGTTTTAACAAACAGTGGGCAGGCCCGTCTCATATTGAAATTGCTAACTTTCGAAAGGCTATATCTAATAGCAGAGTCATCGAAAAGTGTCATCAGGCACCAACAAAAAGGAAGAAGGAAATACTGCTATGCTATGACACAGAAATTATTAACAGTGTAGAATCTAAATTTGTACCTAGTCAGTCAGCCAAGTTGCATGCTAGAACTGCTAAAGTAGAATGGAATGAAGAATTATTAACTTTACCAACGGACATGCACTATGATATTACAAAGTTTCACAGCTTGTATCTTCATACAACGATATTTAAACGTTTAGAAGGTAAGGATAACACGAACAATACGTCTGTATCCGATGAGATAAGAAATTGTAGTTACTCTAATGAAAATGAAAAATATTACACAATGGATAATGATGTGACATCTGAGGATGATGGCATGTTAGCAACCCAAAATCCTTTTACTGGAACTAATCTGATTGCTGTACCAAAACTTACATGTAAATCGACTATTGCATATTCTGTGCGTGCAAAAAAGATTGATATGAGACAATTGAAACAATGTATCTGGAAATGTTTAAAAGAGGGAGATCTTCAGAACATAGAACATGCAGCAACAGAAAATTCAGTGGAGCAAGATGCAGAGAACTTAATAAATGGTCCTAAAAATTTCAGTTACATTTATAAAAAGTTGCCAAATATGTTAACAAAATCTTGCGTAGATGCTCTAAGTTTTCCTATTTCATTTGTATCGCTTTTGCATTTAGCGAATGATAAAACATTGACAATAAGTACGTCATCAGACATGGCAGATTTGATCATAGACCAAGACTAAGTTTATTTTGAAAAGTTTCAAACAGGTTGTACATAAGATTTTTATTAGTGTTAATAGTTGAGTAAACAACATTGTACTTTAAATTAAAGAATAGGTAGATAGAAATTATTGAATGTATCTGTTTTTTTTTATGCAATGATGTGGTAACTAGGAATAAAGAAATTATATAAATGAATGAATTAAATTTTTTATCAAGATTATTGACCATCAACATTTCGCATTGCATTTCGCTCGTCTTAATCATTTTTTATTTGAGAGGAATATGTATTTGCGGTATAAATAATATATTGAAATACTGATTAGAGTATATCATAATACATTATAATAGCTACAATATACTCAGTAAGTCATGATTTCAAAATTCAAAGGTCCTTGTCCACTATCATTCGATAGCAGTGTTGCCCTTATCTTCGATTCTAACAATAAGAAACGAAGATATTCGTACACTACGATGTTGGCGAACCTGAAATCGCATTGAATGAAAAATTGATGAGCTGTGAGCATCTGCAGTGCGCGTTCTGTGTTTTGTTGTGAATGTTGCTGTTACTGATATAACTCTTTAATTAAAAGTTCGCCGCTTGGCCTATCATTCGTGGCCGTGAAAATGTTTACGCTTAATACTTAGGAAATCAACGCGAATCAAGTGTTGTAATATCGTGTTATATATAAATGAAAAAGAACTCTGTATCTCGACAAAAGAAACGTCGTTCGGTCGTGACGATATAGCCGTGTTGCTCGTAGAGCGGGAACCGTTGAATATCGCACAATGGCAGATTTCGACGCGATTTACGAAGAAGAGGAAGAAAGTGAACAAAATTTGGGAGAACATTATGTGACAATGGTGCCAGATCCTATAGTTATTCGTGGAGCTGGTAACATGACTGTGTAAGCAGAATTATGTTGTCCGTTAAAATTTTTTGCACGCTATTGCTATACTCCGACAGCTTTGTTTCAAGAACAAAGAGACAAAAGGTGTAAACTATTTTTCTATCGATTGCGAATTTGTTTTCTTGTTTTGCCATTAGCAAGATTCGTCTTTTCTACTAAAATACATGTAGCCCGTTGCAATTAATAAATCTCGTTTTTACGATATACTATTTCTAATCCATTTTTTGGCGACATCTAATTTGTATGAAAGAAATACCTTAATCAATCATTTAATTAATTATTTTATAGGTTTACGTATATGAAAATGTTGAATTTGTTGAATGTATTATCTTATTACTGTAATTATTTATTTTAGATTTGGACTTAGCAATCGTTTCGAATCAGAATTTCCAAACGGCCTGGTTTCGCGCGTTGCACCAGAAGAATTTAAGGCAACTGTTATGAGAATAAATAGCGTGCTGAAAAAAACATTGCCTGTTAACGTTAAGTGGTTATTCTGCGGTTGTGTTTGCTGCTGCTGTACATTAGGATGTTCTCTCTGGCCTGTTATATGTTTGAGTAAAAGGGTAAATATTTAATCTTTATAAAGAGATATATTTGTATTGCAACAATGACATCAATGATTGTGCTGTTTTGCAACATATATATGAGATTAAAAATGCCTCGCATTTAGTATAAATAATTGATTGTCTTAACTTCTATTAGACACAACATTCATTAAATAAATTATTAGAATGGGAAAATAGTAGGCTGTATCACAAACTTGGGTTGCATTGGAGATTGGCGAAACAAAGATGCGATTCATCGTCCATGATGGAATACGTAAGTACATCTTGAAAACAATTAACATATTTTAATGCATCTCGCTTGAAAATGTGATATCTGTAATGTTGTATTATATTTAGTACAATAGGCTTGCTATATAAATTAGATGTGACCAAAGTATTATTTTTTGTTTTGTCTTTTGCATAGTGTCCAGTCCCACAAGGAGGACAAGTTCACTTTTCTGATTATGTAAATAACTGAAATCCTATTAGTATAAATAAGCTTATACTACTACTTCTTATATAATTGTCTTAAATCTAAGACAATTTATCCTTTGTTTTCGTATAAGCGTACATTTATTTACTTTCGTCTTTTGTATTTCAGGTTCTTTTAATTGAATTTATTCCAAAAATACCCATATACAAACCTGACTAAAGCAAAGATCTGGATTCTCGACACAATTCTGTGTATAATAAATCAGTGAAAACTGTAAGATTCAAAGAGCCAAAAGCCTTGGGCTTAATTTTAAAATAAGAAGAAAAAAGAGGTAAAGTGTCGCTAAAATTGGCACTAGTCGGATGCTTATTTTTGTAAATATTATATGTAGGATTGCACAGTACAATAATGAGACATGAATGTGAAACAATTATAATATATTAGTTTTATTCCTTGAACTCCATTTGACCAGATATAAAAAGCAGCAGTCTATATAATTATTTTCTATAAAAAAAAGGAAAGAAAATTGATCTCTTAATTTCAATTTGTCAAGTGGAAGGAGAAAGGATAAGCATATATTTATTTTTGTTTGTGCAGAAAAAATCATAAAATGGGATTATACGTATGTTTAAAAATACTGCTCGTCATCTAGATCACTAGTCATTAAACAATAATTACTTCGAACAGTTTCTGTTCCTCTATCAGTAATTTCTCAAAACCTACATTTCAAATAGATATTAAGCTTTTCAGGTAAGAAATTAATCTGATACAGTACAACGAATGCATTAAGAAGTATTTGCGATGCGAGATTGAGGAATATATTTATGAAGCATTCCTTATATGATTGCAAAATACAAAATCTACAGATATCCGTTTGTACAGACTTAAATATGAAATATAAAAACGTGTTTTATCTATAGGTTGATTTCTTACCAAGGTGATATTAAAAGAAATATTGTAATATAAATATGTTCCACTTTCTGACACAAAGTGAACATAATTTAATATATTTAATATAGTTGTATTGTGAGATAATGATATTATTTTGAGTAGAAATGTAAATCGTTTTAATCAACGTTTGCGAAAAGCATGAGAAAGATGATTTTACATCGTGGAAAAAAGAATCAATTGATTTTAATATTATAATCATTCATGGCAGTTTTGAGATGAAAGAATTTTCAGAAAAAGGAGAGAAAGTACAATCACTAAAAAAGAGTTAAAATTATAATAATGTAAAGAGCAGTTCTGGACCACATGTTCAGACATTTCGCAGTGTTTATTTATAATTTCAATACATTTCTTTACTCTAAGCATTTTATATAATATCACATTATATGGTTCTGCACAGACACTTCGCTGCAAAAGAAATTGCTTTCTGTGAATAACATTATGGACATTAGTTGATAAATAAATCGGATAGAAATTTTACAAATCGTTTGTTAATACTGGAAGAGTATTTCTAAATGCTTTTCTCTCTTTTCAGCGGCTGTGATTGAGAATATAAGACTAGTTTTCAATTTAAGTAAATATATCATACATGTCTTAAAGATTGTGTACATTTGAACTTCCAGTCTAATGATTATAATAAAATATCTTTTTTATTTCTTTTAAGACGTGTATCGAATTTGCAAACGTACCAGTTATAATTTCGTTTTTCTTACAGTAATATATACGAATGAAAGTTTGGGAACGTTACTTTTGACTTACTAAGTAAATATGATGATCACGTCATCAAATGTTGAACATTACATGCCTTGGTTTTCATACAATTAGTGAGGAAAATTGCATTAATTAATTACCGATAAATATTCCATTTCGTTTTACATGAATTTTGAAAAATTGATCCTTTGAGATGTACTGTGCAGAGGAACCATGAATGTAAAAATATTTGATCTTTTGTGGCTTTAAAAGACACAATTAAAGTAAAATTGTGCAGAATCGTTAATTGTATCTATCAATATATTTTGATACTGCGTTTTAGAAATTGATGAAGTTTTAATCGTAAATGATTATTCCTCCTTTTAGTTCTGTTTTAGTTCTGGCATAATATCAGTACCTTTTAATGTTTGTAAATGTATAAATATAAATGTTTAGAAGATAGTATTTTGGTAAACAACAAATTAAAGGAAGATTGTTTTGTTAAACGAAAAATGTGAATTCATTTCTTTATTAGTATGTACACAATTCTATTTAGTAAGTCAATTGAAGTTGAAAATTCCTTATTTCGCTCACGTATGTTAATGTTATATAATGATTCATTTCTTGAACTGTACTTTTTGCTAGATCAATTAATATTTGAAAGCTATAAGCATGGCAGATTATTAATAGCTGTAAAGGAATAGTTGTAAAGCTTCCCGGCGGAAGACATTTTAACATTGTTTCAAAGAGTACATTGAATCTGACGAATTTACTAGTGTTTGGACAAATAAATATTATTGTAGAGGAGACAAATGATTCCTTGGAAAGTAGACAAAATTTATTTATATATTGGAAATATAATAGAAAGGATTAACATAGAAGAAAAATGGTATAAAATGTTAAGGCAATTTATATAGTATTTCCTGGACAGATACAAAATTTACAAAACAAGAGGGATATATTTTTGATAGTCAGAACAAATAAGGAAAAATGGTATCCCTACAAGTGTAATATCATTTTTGTTATATCATTATAATATATATATACTACTATTTCCTGGAAGTGTAATTAAAGAAATATGTAGGAAGATCGATTAATACAGAATATATTGTTTATTATAAATGTGGTAGGAGAGAAAGAATATTTAATACTTTTGTGAAAATGATTATATCAGGCAATTATAATTTCAATGTGTGCCTTTCACTTGTGGATTTGTGTGAATTGTATATGTATACATATACCATATGTTGAAAATATATTGCAAACTATATTTCTATGAAGATGATAATCATTCCTATCCAGCATGTGTATCTATAAAATATATTTTGGATATTGATATTTTTTCATGATTATAAAAAAAACGCTAATTTACAGCGTTTAATACAACACGAAATTTCTTCAAGCACGTCATTAAATTTATTGCTTTAAGTATGACACTACCTATAACACAATACATGTGCTTATATTGTGTAAGCCATCATCATTTGATACACAGATCAGTATTTATGTGTACGCAAAATGCAGATCAGCTTCTAGCCATATACAGATCTTATAAGCTGTTGCCTGTATTGAAATGATATTTACTAAGAATAATTCTATGTTATGATAATTGACAACAGGTGCCTTCGCAGGTCTTAATAAGAAGTAAGATATCATTATCAGTTATATGGTAGTGAAAAGGTGTTTGACAGAAGGAGAGGTATACAAACTTCAAGCAAAAACTTATTCTCGTATAATATATCTATCGTTGTACTATATAAAATATATGCTTCATTAACGTATTTATCTTTCTATAAAGCAAGCTTTTTCAATATATATGTATACAAATGGTTTCATTTAACAATATAAATCTGCAGTTAATATTTACATTAAATGCGCTGCTACAATTAATAGAATCGTCCGAAACATTGACAAAAACTGAAATCAGGTGAGAAAGAATTTCGAAAATCATAAATTACTTTTTAAATAAGTATCGTTTTACATTTTATAATCTTGTTCATGAATTTATATCTGTTCCATGGCTCTTACAGTAACAGAGGGAATTTAACATGTCCACTGCCATTAACTACCTTGGATTTTATTCACAACTTTACACAGCCTAACTTGGAAATTGTGTGGCCGTGCGAAGTACGATTTTACTGGCTGTCGTTGCAACCGTTTGTTAAATTTGTTCGTTTTCTACTTGGCTGTATAACACCATTCATCATAATACTTGGTGAGTAAGAAACAACTTGCCTCTTTTTAGAATGTTGTTTCTTTATATTACAGTGAGATGTTACATTTCTTAATGAATAATTTTTTTTACAGGAGTCCTTTTTAACACGATTTCTTTTGTAATGCTAAATACGCCAATACTTTGCGAATCAAATTTATCCCTTTACTTAAAAGCACTCGCATTATCTGATAATGGAGGTCTGGTGTTTAACTATGCAGTGGGTATTGCAAAATCTCATTTTATATTTGTAAATAATTTGTTTATGGTACGCAACTAAAATTACACAGTTCAATTTATACCATTAATTACTTGAAAAAAAAAGTAATGATTTTTATTTTCTTAGAATAGTAGGTTTCTCTGTGGCCTGAATTCAATTAGCATGGAATTCTTCCAATTTACATCTACTTGGCTGGTCGTTGCTCTCACATGGACACGAGTTTTAGCTATTATCTTCCCCTTTGAAATATATGGCCGCTACAACAATTGTTCCGAAATAATAACCATTACCGTTTTGATATTTATCAGCTTTATAATATCATTGACAAAGTTATATTCAGGAGGTACATACATATATCCTTCACTTTTCATACTTACTATTAGACTTGCAAATTAATCATTTCATTTTTAATCATTTATAGGGTACGAAACAGATAGCGTCTTCGAATTTATACCATGTCAAAAGAAAATAGAACCATGGGGTAGCGCTATGTATTTTTATATTGCATTATCAACGTGGTTACCGTTACTTTTTATATTTATTGGAAATATTCTGCTCATTACACATATGAAAAGATCGGAGAAAATACGTTGCCAGTTGACTCGTAAGTAAATCATTCGAATCAGACTGCAGTAATTAAAAAAAAAAAGAATATATTCAACGGTATTATTTCTTAGAAAATTTCAGACATAAGACAAGCAGAACAAATCACACTTCCAGGACATTATTCGTGGTGTCGACTGTTTATTTAGTGTTATTATTACCCCTCGGCATAGTTGAAACATTAGAGCTCTATTGGGATGTTATTTTAGTAAAGAATCCTGCTACAGATCCAAATAAGAGAGAGGAATATATACATTGGTAAGGTGCTTGTAAAACAATTCATACATATCACAATAAGTACTGTATTTGATTATTTATCATTTATTTTTCAGGTTGAAGGAGAAAATGTTGTTGAAATGGTGTCGCGGTTTATGTTTTCACGTTTATCATTGGAATTTTGCGATCAACTTCTTTTTATACTATCTTACAGGTGAAAAGTTTCGAAATGTTGTGTTGATGACATTGAGGCGATACAAGAACGCAATGTTCTCAATGTTCTCTAAGCATGCTGATAAATGTATGTCTTGTTCGAAATGTCCGACTCATTTAAAGTCTGTACAGTCTTCAAGTGTACTCTTAATAAGAGCTTTAATCTTTGGCGAAAATTCTATCTCGGGAGATGTTCTTGGGCAAAACGTCACTGTTGCAAACACTTAATTCGTATGAGAACTGTGTAAAAATAATGCACAGACTGTTAGCATTCAAGCATGGTAAAGCAGTTTTCATATCAATGTCTTTATTTTACACAGTATTGTACAATTCATGTTACTTATTCATAGTTACTTCATGTTTCAGTAGCTATAGATCTATTGTATGTTTCTCTGGTTGTATATTACATTATACAACTTGTACATTTTTAGGACGTTTCATCGCGTGATTAATGGGACATATCACATTAAATAATTTATGTTACACACATGACAAAAAATAATTACTAATGCAGTTGCATGTTACATTTTTATGATGTTACAAATTTATATTTATATCGAATATCTGGCCCCAATATGTGTATACACCATGGAATTGATTACACGATTACTTTTTAATACTGCAATTAGAATTTCTACTAATTTTACAATAATTTAGTACATATTAATAGCACTTATTTATATAATATACATTCCGAGTTGCAACAATTCATATGTATAGAACACGTAAGTAATACATCTTAAGACACGCACAAATTAGATTTGTAAATATCCTTCGTTACAACAAACGTGCATTTAATTATGTACAATACAATATACGTAATATTAAATATACAAATAATATTGAAATTTTACATCCTCGATCACTTATACCACTGTTCTTGTAACATGAACAAAATACATTTTAAATATTATAAAATACAATTTGATATGTAATAAACGTAAATTACACCAGGAACAGATACTGTTCATTAATTTTAAGGTCTTCACACTTTTGCTAAATAATACTTCATTTTTACCTCTCCTGTAAAGTACAGGATATATTGTGTAAATCAATTACAGAATTTGCTAGTTCCTTCATGTACATTTAAAAGTAATTATGAATAATGTATTACAGAAATAGAAATATTACACGTTTAATTCTAATTCTATGTAAATCCTATAATAATTTTAGAATGTTTTATGTACATATGAAAAAAATATAAGTTTTGTTTTATTTTATTTGCAATAGCTTTCGTTATTGCAAAAAAATAGGTATGCTAATTTAATTTATGTGGTAATAAATTCGGGATTTACCTAGGCCTCCTTAATAAGTGACGGAATTTTAATACAAAAATGGGATTATTTAAAAACTTAGTAATAAAGAAATTATTTGTTTTTTATAAGGTAAATATTTGTTGTAAAATTTTTATACTTATATATACAATATATTCACTTACGACTCTGTGCGTAGTTACTTTGAAATTTATGTTAAAAAATAGAAGATTATTGTGTTCCATGTATATATCTTTCCATATATTTACCACTTGAACGCATTTTAATCATATGAAAATATATATATATATATAACATAAATAAGAAACGACTTTGTATATGACGGTGAAATCATTTTGCTTGCATTACTATCTTTGTATCAGAAAAATCAGAATTAACGTTTGGCTGTTTCAACTTTAAAGAGTACACTCTCTCTTCTAGGTATTGATGGCGTAAAAGTTTCACGTATAGCCATTTCGTTGAAAGATTTAAATGTAAAAGTATTCTATCAATTTAATCTTTAAAAGTTTAAAAATGTAAATCTCTCACATCCGAAAAATTCAATTCAAAAAATTGGCAAAAATATGATACCGATGAAATTCATAAGGCAATGCATGTTTGCATATAATTCAGTCTTTTCGTCAATATAAATTTCTATACCATACATTTAGGCATTCAATGTGTTTCTTGAAACGTGGCTTTCGTAGTAAATCCTAAATTTTCAAATTCGTGTTTCAATACAATTGCGAAAAACATTAATTGGATACAAATAATAAGAATCAAATGGATAGTAGAAAAATTACTGACATATTATGACTTATTATATAGGCCTATATGCAAATTAAATATGATTGTCGAATATTTCATGGGACCCTATTTACGTAATTTGCCGGAAATTGTCCTTTCCGACCACCACACTCACCATACAACCAATCTTGTGATATCCTCGACAGAACAGTAATTTTTTCTCCTTCCTGTAGTATAGATATATAGATACAATAATATTCAGACTACATACTTCTAAAAACAGAAACATATCATTCATAACTTACATCAAACGTTAGATCTTCTGTTGTTTCACCTTTAAAGGGATAAATAGCGGTAACTATATTGTCTGGAATGCCAGGCAGTGATACTTTTATATCTATGAAGTTCATAGGAAATATTCCTTGTTGATTTCCTATTCTACCCTCCATCCAATCATCGTTCACTTTTCTTATTAATTTTATCACGTCACCCTCTTTAAATGGTAAATCACCTGCTTGCGTTAATGGAAAATCATACAATGCAATGCCATAAGGTTCCTCCTCATTGCTAATCTACAATTAAAGAAAAAGGTACATTTTTAATCATTTTTACGATACAGATGTAAAGGCAATAGATTGAACTGTAACAAACTTACAGGAAGATCGTTATTCGTTTCCATTAAATATTCTGGAGGTGGTGCAGGTGGTGGTACTGTGGGCATTGGTGGTGAAGGACTACCTTTAAGATCGTTTTGCCATGAATCGGTAAAATCTAAAGACATTGGCTTTGTAAAAGGCACTGTTGCTACATTTAAAAATCGCGATTCTCTTTCGAAATGATTAATCTTTTGTTCTACTTTCTTCTCTAGAACTTTTGGTGCTGGAGGTTTGGGTGGTTTCGCACGTATAATAGTTGGCATCGATTGAGCAGGTTTCAATGATGCCTGATTGGAAAACACTTGATTATTACTATGACTGTTTGTGTTAAAAGCGAAGAAACATGCGTCCCCTACATGTTTCACAAGTTGCGGCTCATTATGACTAGATACTTGTAACGGTCCAAATGGGTCTCTTATTGATTTAATTTGCCAAGGATCGTTTTGTGGTTCTTTTTTGGACATCCCAAAGAAATCGAAATCATCTTCAAAGGCACTTTCTGTTTGCGATGTGTTTCCACTGCTTGTAAAGGCAGATGGATTCGAATTACCATCACTGCCAAAACTATCAATACTAACACCGTCGCTACTCGAGCGTGTTGTGAATGTTGGTGATCCAGGTGGACTAAAGTCTATTAGACAAACTGAACCATTTGTATTTTCTGATTGCAATATTATATTCCGTATTTGGCTATTTAATTGTGTTGTACTCGAGTGCTCGCTTCTTTTTCGTCCAAATAGGTTGCCCAAAAGTTCCGTGGGTCTAGCCTATTTTCGTGTCGTGTAAATAAAATTAGATAACATATTTTAATTATAGAAATTTTCGGATAGATTGATTATACGTACAGGCTTTTTAAATTTCTCTTTCTGTGTTTGCGATTGACTTTGATTAAACTTTGGTGGTGGTGGTCTAGGTGGAGGTTTCTTCTTTTGTATAGGTTGCTGCGTTAAAGTGGGGCTGAAAAGATTAATTTTTAAGAATGTCAAAAAGCATTTATACAACTCGCCAACAACATTTACGTCTTTAAAGTGTACGTAATTTTTAATACAAAATATTTATAAATATATAGTTATTATAAACGAAAAACTGAAAAGGGAAATGAAGCTCTGTTTATGAAAGAAGAAAGGAAAAATATCAAACTCACGTGCTGTTCCAAATAACGTTCCTTTGTGTTGCCGAATTGACAGGAGGACGAGGAGCAGAACGTGTTGGAATTCGCATTTCTGAAAGCAAACCATGAAATGAAGGAACATTGCAGAAACGGTTTTGCTTAGATACGTTATCGTTACGTGTAATGTACAGGCATTCACTGGTTATACAAAATCGCTTACATACATTCATGCAAATGCATAGATACAAACGTAAAATGAAATCGCACGGAAAGCCATACCCGTATTTACAGCAGATTCGTTTCTGCGTCACGATTATACGCCCACCACTAAATGTCAGATATCACCCGAATATATATATACATGTGTTCTGCACGCAACATGATAAAGATTAAAAGTTTAGCGAATCACAATATATGTACAATGAGATTTGACGTTCTAAGTCAAAACGTGACGTAGTAATTAATTTTCATTGCAATGTCAGACACATGTAGAAGAGCTTCTGATATCCGCATTCATGTAGCACACACTTTCTTGAATCCACTGAATCAGTTAATTTTCTTCGAATGATGATTATCATCATTGACAGGTTTGTTCATACTACTCACCTGTTCTTACGTTTGCAGCCATTTTTCATTCGACACGATTGCAACTACATACATTCTACGTTACGGCGGGACAATATGTTCAAAATAAATTGATTGAAGGGGCAATTAATTCGCGCTTTTCGATCAACGAACAAGTTTTCTACTGCCAATATTTTGTTCGAGTGTTATGTACTCGGGAAAGTAGTATCATTTGTTTTATAACACTTATGTTTGTTATTTTTTAATGATATTCCACTTGGATTTATTGCATCAGTGACGTGTAATTTTTACGATTGCGAAGGATATGTCAGTCTTCCAAATGGTGCAATTGTTATTGAATACATTTGCGATTTATATGCTCAATTTGTATCATGTATGTATGTACATATGTATAATTACGTGTGTACGTGCAACAACTTTAAAATAGTTAAATTACAAAACAATTATGCAATGTATAGAGTATTTATTAGGAATTTGTAAAATTGAACGACATGAATTACCGTCAATTTTGAGCTTTTAAAGATTCTAGGTACATTAGCTTTGCTGTAGTGGTTCACCCGTAATCTGATTGTTAACTTTGTGATGTAATATATGATACATCTTTCTCTATTCCTTTTTTATTATTTTGATTGCACGGTGGAATTTCATTTTTTTTCAGGTGCTCTATATCGGTGCTCGAAAAAATTGTATGCCATTTCTTGTACAAAGAATACATATGTCCTTATTGTTAATGCGTGTTTATAGTACAATAGCGTTTGGTCCCAACAACATATGATTCACAGTAATATGTTATATGCACTAAATTTTGTTGTATCACAGACGAATTACAAGATAGATCCAACACCTTGTACTATGATTTCAAAACGTTCCGCCTGAATTACCGACTGTACAGAAGATTCCAAATCAGATGATTCGAATTTCCATCACTAATGGCGTTACTGTCTTATTCACTATTGGCTCGGTAACGTTGAAAGTGACACAAAAATGGTAATGGCGGCTCGCGGGAATTTTTCAATATAAGTCTTTCATTACTACATATTATTTTTGTCATCACAATTTTCTTTGTAGCACATTGCAAAAGTAGAGGTAAATCTATTATCGTGAGATATACTATTTGTTTTGTATTTGTACAATTTATAATAAATGATTACAATATTTCTATGATTTACAATACGTACAGTAATAAATTATCTTAATAGAAATACGGGAACATATATAGTATCCGACAGTATTTACTATTTTATGGAACTTCAAATGTAATATTGATACATCATCCTTCGGAATGTATTAACATTGCTCTATATTTTAAACACATTACGTATTAAATATATAAGAATATCAGTTGCATGGACAAAATATTTTATGTCTCATCGATTAATAAAAAAATTAATTGCTTAAAAAAATAAATAGGAAACTGTTTACATATCTATTTAATGAAGATACTTGTAGCAACATTATGTTCGAGCCAAATGGTCATTAATAGTCATGTGTTAATAATACTGATACAAATGTCAGGTTTGAATTTCTTTTACTATAAATTATCTATTTCCATTGCTGGATTATCATACGATTTCTTTGAACTCTTATTCCCCTCTTCGCCCTCGTCTGCCCAACTTTGCTTTTCACCTGATGCGTATATACCGTATATCACAGCTCCTATCAAGTAAACTGCACCAGCAATAATAAAAACAATCCTCCATTCTGCAGCACTCTGTAACATTAATTCATGCGCACAGTTTTTTATGTTTGTTACAATTAAGTATATGTACTTGATATACAAACGAATGCAAATATATCCATAGTAGTAGACTTACTTTATTTTGTACAATATATCCAGTAATAATAGGACTCACAACACCAGGTAAGGTGGCAAAGGTGTTTCCTATTCCCATAAGAACACTTGCATGCTTAGGGGCAATATCTAGATGGTTTACTCTATAAAAATACAGATATTTATTTGTCTATGAATAAATGGTCAATTATGTGGATATTATACGTATTTAAATTATTATACCGCAATGTAGTAAAATATTAATTTGTATAAATGGCTTTGTGGAATGAGAATATAATTATATATCTTTACATTTTGACTATATGGAATTCGAAAAAAATTACCCAAAACCGGACCACGCAAAGCCACCAAGGCCAACCGCTATACTGATACAAGTAACCACTCCAGCGGGAGTGAAGATGAAGCCTGTAGCGGTCATAAATATTGTTTGAAACACAAAGGCTCCACAGTTAAATAATTTTCGCACCTAGAATGAAAAAGACAATATCTTTGTTGCAACATATCGATAAACGCGTTTTTATATTGATAATATTTAATACAATTATTTCATATAAATTGTGCGTATACAGTAAAAAAGAATAGTTTGCGGCAGCAAAGATTTATAAATTAACAGACCTGTGTCGTCGTTAAAATATTGTTCATTCTCAAATAATCTGCTAAGTGTCCGGAAAATTGAACAACGAGTGTCATAACTAGGTATGGCAGTGCGGATAAGTACCCCGTCTTATCCAATTTGAAGTCGAGTACATCTAAATATAAATTATTTCAATATAACCAGTGTTATTCAACGTACTCATTGAATCTGTAAATTGAACGAACCATTCATAAATGTTGGTAGCTGAGTTAGCATGGTATAAAAGCCCCAGTTTTCGCTAAAGTGTGCAGCAACAATTGCCCAAACTGGTGGAGATGTAAGCATAGCTTTCCATGGATGTTTAATTTTCTGGGGAATATAACATAAATTTAAATTCATACTTAATAACAATTAATAAACTTAATAGTATCCAAACAATATTAAATTGCCCAATTTAAATTAATTTTTCTGGAATAATAAAATCGTGATTTTATTATATGTTTCATTGTATGGAAATTACCTCTCCTTTATTCGTGTTCCCAAGGCTACTTTTAATGTATTCAAGTTCAGCTTCGGAAATAGAAGCGTCTTCCTCCGGTTTGTCCTTCACGATTATCCACCAGAAAATAAACCAAACAAGACCAGCTGCACCGAAAACATAAAAAACGGAAGGCCAACCAAAGTATTCAGCCATCAGACCAGCAACGGGCATTGCGAATACGGTTCCAAAGAAACTTCCGGAGAATGCAAGGGTTGCTAATTTTGACCTTTCCAATGGAGGTGCCCATTGGGCCCAGATTGCATGTATACAGGGGTATGTCACTCCCTTGAAAAGAAATTATTACTGATTAATAATAATTACTGACTGAAATAATAATTACTTATCTGTTTATCGTTAAATGAAATATTTGTTTAAATATTGGATTTCGAATCCGAATTTCTATACATGCAGCCGAAGGGATATCTCGATTTTAATGTTGCTTACTTCGCACACTCCTTCTATAATCCTTAATGCGATCAAAATATAAACGCTCGCCCTTGCGAGTGGTGGTGTAATAATGGTGAGAAATGCGGTAGTTGCGATTCCAAGACCGAAAACTCTTTTTCCACCAATACGTGCGCCAAGCCATCCACCGAGTAATTGAGTACTTAAGTACCCATAAAAAAAGGAACTTAAAACCAACCCTTGCGTTTTCGAATCCCAGTCAAACTCCTTTTCCTGCAAGCATCACTCTGAATTCTTAATTATGAAATGCTATCACATACCTTAAGTTTTGAATACGTTAAATATTTCCTTAAAATTCCTTAGATAATTGGTGTAACTTGCGAAGAATGATATTTTTTAGTTCATTATCATTTTCTGAGATTGAAGATTATTTACGAGGAATGAATTTTCTATATCACGATAAGAGTATTTAACTGGATTAATTCTAGAACCTGATCTATCTAATCTACGTGTATTCATTTGATACTTTCCTTCAGTGTGTCGGTGTTAAAAATATTGTCTGATTATTATGTTTCCACTGTAGTAAAATCGTAAAGATATTTAGTTTGTTCGTATTATTTATTCTGATTTCAATCAACTGTGAGAATAAAGTAAACACTGAAAGCTTTAAAGACGAAACAAATATTTGGTTAATGATAATAAACGTTTAATTTATAAATCCGTGAAGTATAATTGTATGATTATAATTATATGATGTATAATATAAAAGATTTCCTCACTTACAACATATTCCGTTCCATTTGCGTCAACTTTCCGAATATCCGCGGTCATCGCAACAATGGCAACGCTCAAATTTACACGAAGAATGTAAGATGTAAAAAATCCAAAAAATGCCAATACGCCGACTACGTATCTTCTTTTCTTCCAAAATTTCCAGGATGATACGAGTTCATCTTCGTATTTAATGCTAGAAGATTACCAAAGCTGCGTATTTTCGTTCATGTATGTAACATAAAATTGCGTCACCAAATAATAATTGAATAAGGCAGCATTAATTTCAAGTACATATTTCATTTTTGTTCGAAGTTAACGTAAAATAAGATAAGGAAATTTTGTAGAAATGTTGGTAAATTCTTCCAAAAATTGATACTATTATTATTTGGTTTAGAAGTATGTACATATAAGTAAAGACATCGATTCAAACGCAATGGAATAATCAATTACTAAAGTGCATCACTCACGTTCCATGTTCAGTATCCTTGACAGACTCAGCCGAGGATTTCTTTCTCTCCATAGTTTCCTAAAAGGTTACAGATTTAAAACGAAGCTCACAGAGATCTATAACTCTTTACAAAAAGTTGAGGAACAGCAACGAAATATGCATTACCTACTTGACGTGCCTATCGAGACAAAATTGATTAGATCGTTATCTATAAATAAAAAGATTTTTTTTATCTAATTACGTGACTTGAACGAACTGTGATCAATTTTGAATTCTTATTCGCATTACAAAGTTATTGCTTATTTATAAAAAAGCTTCCAAAACAATTTGATAAAATTACTTATTGAAATACTGCGACGTATCCATTCTGTAAAATTATCAGTCCTAGTATATGTAGCGTATGTCATCAATCATTTCAATTTAATTTGCGTAATGTACCATAAAAAGTGGTGCTCCCACGTGTTACAGACTTTGAGAAAAAAACATGCAATTACGCAAATAAGTATTTACCAATATCAATATCAGAGAAAGGATTATATATGTATATACATCTAGCAGCACTGACCCAATAATACTTCGAAAGTAGAAAGTACCGTACATTAAGCAGACGATATTCCCACAGAAAACAACCACGACCAATTTAACACTGTTTCGCCAGAGATGTAACAAAACAACAATAATAAAAATTGTACTTCAAAAATCGAAGAGAACTAATCTTATATTTTCTTTGCACACAGGACAGTGAAAAATAATATTGCATCGTTTTCAGACTATGCCACAGCGTTTAAGTACACAAAGTTTTATTCTGATTGCACGTAGACGTCTTTTAATTTTCCATGTAATTCGAGGAACATTTGTGTGAATTTTTATTTTACAATACCTCATCGGAATTCGTAATTAATTTTTCAAGCACACTGGTGTCCATAGAGATTCTACCAATATATTGTATTTGCACCGAAGTGTCAACGTGGATATCGCGACAACCTGTTACGCAAAGCAACAGTGGTGACACACGTGTACTTTATGTTTAATGTTTCACACCTGACGTTTAACGATATAAAACATATTTACGATACAATGAAATTCATGATGGGCTTCTTTTTTTTCTGTTACGAACCTGTTCATTAATTATGCAATTCAAATATTCAAAAGACCGTGAGTTCTCACTTTTCACACTTTTTTTGGAGGAGTGTCACGTATCGAGCAGGTATTCGCAGTCGATTTAAACACTTTCCGTTCCGTTATACGACAAAGAAACATCCATCGGTGTTTGTTGGCCGCAGAAGAGAAATTGTGAATAGTTGCAAGTGAAATTTACAGAAAATGTCTTGTACAGGTTTCATAAATTTCTAATTTCATGGTGCAAGAAATAGTTACAGGAAACTAGTGAATCTATCATGTGTTAGTAATGTATGTTAGAAGCCGAGTATTGTTACAAATAATTTTACCACGTAATTTTATTTGTGTAATTTAATTTAACACTGTTCACTTTGCTGTTAGTGTACGTAGTTTGATGCACAAAGTTGAGTATATAGGGTAGATAATTTGTAGTTCGCATCACGTCTCACGCACTAATTATCCATAAATAATGAACGGGTGAAATTTAAGTGATATTAATGCGATGTGATCGCGATCGCGACTGAAATGATTGTCCCGATATGAACGAAAGGATTATGCTTCCCGCTGAACGTTTAGGAATTACATATTGATCGTATGCCGTGTTACTTTCATTTCCCACATTCTATTTAACATTTTATACTATCGCGGCAAAATGTAATCTGCTTGATTAACAAAACACACACGCATACACAGCGATCTGTCTGCATAAGGGATTTATCAATTATTTAAAAAATTCATTGCTCAAAATGCCACTGAACAATAAATGGCTATTAATCATACGAATATCATTTAATTCATACGTCAAACCTCCTTACATGTTTCTTTAGAGTGCTGTGAATGCATTGCGAATCATTGATAGGTATGAAAATCAAATCAATTAGCATTGTTGAAAAAGTTGCAAGGCAATGAATTAATTGAATCATTGCTAAACGAAGTATTTTCTGTCTACAAATGTATTGAGCTATTCGTTCGAACAAAGATAAATTCGTTGCACTTGAATTACCTTCAGAATAATTTTCCTTTACAATTTACTTCAATTTTAACGTCTATTTAAAAATTGTCTACTGCAGATAATACGATTCTATTCCATTTCTACATATCTCTAATTTCTTAGAAGTATTCCCTGTGCAACTTTTTGATCAACGAATAAATGTCGACGAGGTTGAAAATTCCATTGTTACAGATCACAGGGATCCCGTTTCTCCCAAGCAATTGAAGCTAGTCAGATCTATTGGGACCACTGGCTTTTCCATTCTGCCACAGTTAATTGCGAATTTCGATTGCCCCTTCAAATCTGGCTACTTGTTTTTATAATTAACTTTTGAAAATGGCACCACAGCTTGGCGGCTAAGCAATGTTAATTATTTTATGTTAATAGTATTATAATTCAATGTAGTGGAATTAATTTAGAATTAATAAAGGAGGAAACACATGTATCCATATACTTATGTGCATGCTGAGAGATTTATCTCCTAGAGGTCATTTAACGATGATTGCTGCAATTAACATTCCTACAAGTATTATTGTATTTATGCGTTTCATAATTGTAGCTTTTCCGTAAGATTTATCGGGTAATACCGTTTCCGCCGAGAAAGGAAGAAATAGGAAACATTGTGAATTGTAAAGTACGGTGAGTCATATTGCATTTGTTTACAAGTTCAATCACTCTAGTTGACGAATAATTATGTGTGGTTGTATTAGCTGACAACTAATTATTCTACTCTTCAGTAGACTAAAAATATGTATATAGTACTAACGAAATGCATAACATTTTATTTTTATTTTTTCGATTATTTAATGCAACGATCTACAATTGTCAAAATTATTTCTTTAATCATTTCCCTTTTTAATTGCATCATAAAACTCGGTGAGAACAGGAATTTTGACACGTTACCTTCAACGATAAATATTTATTCATAGAATTTTTTTATTTACGATAGTATAGTTACAATGAGTGTAGAAAGTTTCAAGGAAATCCAGTTTATGAAAGGGAGTAACAGTGTGTACGATTTCATTATTAGAAACAGAAAAAAAATGATTCGTGGTATTTAACCAGAGTCACTTGGTTCGGAGCCAGATAACATAAAAATATGTTGAACGCTGATTTTTAAGAAAAAATTCTATATTTAGTTTAAACACTTACCTATTGTCTATTGAATTATTTTCACCGTGTTTTTTGTATGTATTTTACAATATACATACATTTCAATGCATTTAATATTACACACTCTAGAATCTATTGTAAGTTTGTTTCTATTATTTACTTACGATTCTTCAATCTTGTAATAAAATTCGCCAATGTTACAAAACTTCCATCAACATCACTGTATCACAAATTTTAACGATTCATTAAATATATTATCGTACAAATATACAGTCACTAAAAATTACAAAATCTACTTATAACATTACATAAATTCAAATTGAACATTTCGTAAATGTTCTACATTAAAAGGCCATAAGCGACTGATCTGAATAAACTGAAACGTTCAGTGGATAAGTAGTCTGTACAGGTACAAGCTGGACATGTAGGAGACTGGAAATAGTTATTTGCAAAGCACCAATCAGAGTACTGTATTGTACTTGCAATTGTTCCAGTATTATGCAATGCCGGCACCGCACAATAATTCATAAATATTCCTGTTTCCGGTTCATATTGCATCCGGGATTAACATTGGTTTGTTTTCATTACACGTTGATAATTGATTACGTGAGATAAGAAGAGCATCAGAGATCTAATCGATGCCCATATGTATTTATCACGCAGTCAATGCGCTAATCCGTAAATATTATATCAGCTGGAATTTTGTTATACATAAAAATAAATATCTATACAAATGTGATATTAATGATACATCCATATGGATAATATATTATCTAGTAGAAATAGTTACTCTTTTTAATATTGTGAACAAATGAAGTGTTAGAACCTGGTTGATCTTAAGCTATCCTGATTTTTATTATAAAAATGTTGTCAAGTCTAACGTGCCGCCATCTCTGAAGGAGTGCTTGAAACTACTCGGTTCCGTCCTTTACCTACATTCGAAATGGTTAATAGTATCGCCATCTATAAGGAAGTGCTTGAAACTACTCGTGTCTCTGCCATATCTACACTTTAGTTATGATTGTAGGTAACGCAGGAACACGAGTAGTTTCGAGCACTTGTTAATAGATGGCAGGCGAAAAGACAAAAAGAGTTGCCTATTTTGCCTATTCATAAAGTTAACTTATTAATTTTTCGAATATTATACAGTGTTAAGTGTACGTTATATAGCAATTAGAACTATCGTATGTACATCTGTCGTTATTAATTCTTGTGTTACTATTAATTGAGTAATGTTACGCAGACTCATATTGAACACATCAGTTTCCCTTCTGTAAGACAGCAATTAATAGGTTTTAAAATTCAAATGTCTTCACATATCCGTTGGTAGCAACATTATTGTTCGTCGTGTATTATTGTTGCAAAATGATGAAAATACCTACCGGTTAAAATATTTTCATCTTACCACTGTTATTATAATAAGCATTAACAAATTCTGATGTAATGGCTGTAAGCGCATCTTTTCATCGTAATGTTCTGTTATTATCACAAATAATTCAACCGAATGATGAATTCAAGAAACACTTTCGTGAGGTATATTTTTTATTTAAAAAATAAGTATTTGTTTTATATCTTAAGTGTGACATCTTTTTCGATGTTATTCGTACGATTTTGTTATAAGTTTTATTCATTTGCAGGGTATGTTTGATAAACCCAATTCAGCGGGTTTCTTACATATGTCTTATTACTTATTAACAGTGTATGATTCAGAACGCTTTAAAAAGCTAATAGAATGGCCAGTAACGTGTAAGAAAACTGAAGCAAAGTATCGTAACAATGTCAAAGAGTATTTAACAATTATATCTGCAGAGAATCCTGACATTGGTTTCCCGATTATACTTATGTCTCACTTAATTCATGCAGGTGGAAGTAAATTCACAATAATTATGTGGAAATTATCCCAAGTAGTTGTAAGAAGATATATCGTACGGGAAAGTAAGATGTTTCCCATTATGATTATTTCTTTTATATATAATTTCTTATTAATCATCATAATAAACTTTATTAAAATTCTACTACATTATTTGAGTTCATCCTGCTTTCTAAAAAAAAAGGAGAACAAGAAAACCTTCTTAATGTTAAGTAATTATTGTATTATTAAGTTTTACCTTTCCGTAGCCACTTGTAACGTTATATATATGCCAAAAGTTGTGAATAATGACAATTTAACGAAAAAACTATTCCGCGAAGCCAATGCAAGAATTGATTTCGATATTTTACATCAGCATAAAAATATATCAGAAATGGAGAGCACAACTAAATTTGCTGTGGAGTAATATTTATTTTCCTTTCTATTCGTACGAGTAAAGAAACATTTAGTTGCAATGTTAATTTCATTCTTTTATTTTACAGAAGGGAAAAGGAAAGGTTGAATAAAATTATAAGTGAAATTTTTGAAAGAGAGCATTCACTTGTAAATCTTTTGCATCAAGCGCCCGTCCATCCTTCAATTAAAAAGTGTTTAAAGGATATAAATGACGAAGAAGTGATAAAAAGTTTATATCATATAGAAACTATGTTTCTAAATTTATAATACATATGTATCTTACCTTTAATCTTAATTTTTAATAAAATAATTTTGTTTTTTTTTAGTGTGGAAGAAAAATATCAATGAAGGTTTAAGTCGAATACAAAAAAAGAATAAAATTGTAAAGGATATAGAGAATCTTACTTTTAGAGCAAATAATGTTATACTAAGTTATAATGGTGATGTTAAAATATTAGATGGAAAACAATTGCAAAAAATTAACGCGCAGGAAGTTTCAGAAATACTTTCCCCGGACATGCAAGTGAGTATATATTCTAGCGTGCTACTAAACTAGGATTGATAAATTGAAAAGGTGTAACAGAAGAAACATTTCAAATTTCAGTGTCTTCTATATCAGTTGTACAAAAATGATAAAGTGCAGTTAAATAATTTTTTAGTATTATTCAATTTTCTCTTAAGTCAATTGCACCAACGCTTGAAATTAAATATGCTAGACGACTTTACAGACTGTTTATTGCAAATAGAGGCTAGCTGTAAGGATGTGAATTCAGCATTGACTATAATACAGTCGTATCTGCTCGATCTTGTAGAGATGATGTCGAAAACGCAAAAGATTTTGTGCGAGAAAAATGTTGTTCAGTTTCATGACGATACTGTATTACCTATAATGAATAACATGCTTATTATGCTGTCACCTCTTATTCAAATTGATACGAATTGTAACGATAAAGAAACCGATCTCCAGAAACGTCTCCAACTTACTCCAGTAGAAGGTCAGAAACATACAAGCTAATTTCGAATTTGTCAAAACTGTTCTATATATATATATTGAATGGCACAATTTAAAATGCTACAGCTGCGCATAAATCGCTGTTCTCGAGATATCAACGTCTAAAAGAAAATCATGCATCCCAAGGACCAAAGATGAGGGAAAATTTGTTGGTGTCTCGAATTAATTTTGACGATACAATTTCAACAATAAATAGTGAAAAGCAATATTTGAATATCCATACAATGTCGAGTAGGAAAAATTTGACATCATTCAAACAAGCAGAAAAATATTCCCGATTATTTTCTACACGTGCAAAAAAGAATAATAGGACAGGTATGCTATAGAGTGTAATATAAAATTGAAAAAAAAGATGTTCATTTTTTTTCTGTATTGCAGGAGCAAATTCAAGCATTATGTCTATACCTTGTACTTCGAAAGCAAACTCGACTGCAATTGCAAATGCAATTGAAGAAATGCATGACATATCTGGACTCAGTTTAAACATTACACCAAAAACTGCTTGTGATGTAAGTATGGAATTTGTCACCCCTGAAAAATTTGTGGACAAACAAAAGAATGCCGAAGATGCGTCAGAAATGGAAGACGTTGTAAAGGATTTTCCCCATAAAACTGCCGTAGTCGATATATGCAAAACAATAGAAGTAGAACGAAAAAATAATTATGATAATAATATCATGAGAATTGATCAAACAAAACAAAGAAGGCGTTCAATTGGGGATTTAGTTGAACGTTATAAAAAATTACTTGAAATAAACAAAGGTGCACCAAGCCCTATATTAAATTATATAAAATGTAATAAGGAATAGATGTAAGAATTGACAATTATATTGTAAAATTGACTATTTACCAGTATGTATGCAAAAAGGAAAAATATATTTTTACATTTTGCTTAACAACGGTATTTGGATTATTTATTTATCCATTTACTGTATCCCGAACGAAATATGTTTCATTTATACCTACAAATTTATTTAGAGTTATTTTTAATTGCACGTGCGTGTACGAAAAACAAATTGTTTATGGTAATATAATATTTTAATTTAGCATTATATTTATATTAATATGAGCCGTTATTCTTAAACTGTATGCAATAAACAGTGAATAAACAAGACGTAATTCATATTATGTGTAAAGAAAATATGTTACGCGTAGCATCATAAATGTCATGTATTCATAAAAATCCGCCAAAACATGCTGCCGGTAGTAGAACATGTTTGTTATATTGTATAACCTTAATTCAGTATATAAAGTGTTCTGTTTAAAAGAAATAAGACTTTTGATTAAATGTTGATCTACTTAAAATGAGTTATGGAAAGTAACCATTGATACAATAAAGTTCTAGTAAATAAACAGCTATGAAGTTAGTGAAGCCAAATTGGGTTACACACGATGGTTTGTATAATATGTATCGTATAAATGCATCTTTTTTTTTAATGTTTACAATTGGAATATTTGAACATAAAGGTTTCTTCTTTAGGATATTCAATATTTTCGGTGGATATACATCCAGATGGAAAAAGATTTGCCACTGGTGGCCAAGGTACAGATATTTACCATTTACTCATATTTTTAATATTTCTTTTGAAAAATGTAATATGTCGTTATTTGTATTTAATACTACGTTTTATTCCGTTTTATATTCATTGTGCACGTCATTAAATTATAATTCTCTTGTTATGTACTACATTACAATCTATTAAATATTATATAAGATAAATGTTGTTACTAACTATATTCTTAAAAATAACCATAGGAGGAGATTCTGGAAGAGTTGTGATATGGAATATGGAACCGGTAGTTAATGAAATTGCTGAATTGGATGAAAATATTCCAAAAATGTTATGTCAGTTAGATAATCATTTAGGTATAGATGCATAATAACAATAATAATTAGTATAGTTATTAAAATGTATACCATATATCATTGACTTTCATATTTTTGCAGCATGCGTAAATTGTGTAAGATGGAGTAATAATGGATTATTAGCGTCAGGTGGTGTAGATAAATTAATTATGATTTGGAGATTATCAGGTGGATCTGGTGGAAGTTCAATATTTGGTGGAAAGTCTAGCGTTGAGACATGGCGTTGCATAGCTACGTTACGTTCGCACGAGGCCGATGTGCTTGATCTTGCATGGGCGCCGCACAGTCCATGGTTAGCCTCCGCGTCTGTAGATAATAGTGTCATTGTATGGGATGCATCAAAATTTCCAGCAATTGTTGCTGTACTAAAGGGTCATACAGGATTTGTAAAAGGAATTACATGGGATCCAGTGGGGAAATATTTAGCTTCTCAATCTGACGACAAAACATTAAGAGTATGGCGTACTACAGATTGGACAGAAGCGGCGCTAATATCAGAACCATTCGATGAATGCGGCGGAACAACTCATGTATTAAGACTTTCTTGGAGTCCAGATGGTCAATATTTAGTATCGGCTCATGCAATGAACGGTGGAGGTCCCACAGCACAAATAATTGAACGAGATGGATGGACGCAAGATAAAGATTTTGTTGGTCATCGCAAAGCTGTCACATGTGTGGTATATAGTGAAAACATGCAATATAAATTCGTATAAAGTTGATCAATAATTGCTTCATTTGCTGACATTTTTTGTATCGTATATTACAGAGATTCAACGGGAATATATTGCAAAAGAAACAGCCAGGTTCTTCGAAACCACAACAGTATTGCTGCGTTGCTATAGGCTCACGAGATCGTTCTCTGTCTGTATGGTTGACATCGCTAAAAAGGCCTTTAGTAGTAATACATGAATTATTTACGCATTCAGTCTTAGATGCCAGTTGGTCACCTTGTGGTCTTCGACTTGCTGCATGTTCTTGGGATGGTTCTGTTGTACTCATTGAATTTACGCAACAGGAATTGGGTCAACCATTAGATCCTGCTGAACAAGTATGTTCTATACGCCAATTATTCAAAATGATGTGTGAGTAATAATTGCTATTTGCGTTATAGAGTAGTCTTCATGAACGCTTGTATGGTAAACCATTAGTGCAAGGTGGTTGTACTGTAATGGAAGCACCCGAGCTCCTTAACTTGCGAACTACGGCCCCGCCAACGCAACCGACCCAAACACCTCCCTGCATAAATACAGCCCATCCACCTACTACTACTTCAACTACTCCTGCTAAAGGTCCAATTAATAAACAAATTGAAACAAGAACATCCGATGGAAAAAGGAGAATAACACCAATGTTCATACCACCGCCATCCGATACAATGTAAGCTAAATCGTAAATTTACGAAATAATTGTATATTCTATACATTCCTTCCATCAAATGATTTTTTTGTAGGGACTCCTCGAGTGCTAGACAAGGAACTCCAACATTTACAAGTCAAGCAAAAAGTTCAATTGTCATAGAAAAACGTAACGACGTTGTGACCCCTAACGTTACTTCGTCGTTAAATTCAACGAACGTAAACACTCCTCCTTCGATCCTCACTTTAAAACGACGCGACCAGTCCACAGCTAAATTGCATAATACTTCCTTCAACAAAAAACCCAAAATAACGGCCGAAAGGAACGCAAATCAAATTATACTTCCTCCATTAAAGCCTACCAGCTCGTTGTCTCAACAGGCTGGTCATTACGCAGTAACTGTTACTAACAGCCAAGGTTTAGCCCATTTACAAGTATTCAAAGGGACAGACTCTGAGCCGACCTGGGATTTGTATTTGGGATACAATGCTGTAGCGTTAGCAGCATCACCAGCAGTTATAGCACTCGGTTTGGAAGATGGTAGTCTTCATACATTTTATCCCGCGAAGGGATGCCGACCAGCTCCTCCATTAGCCCCACCTTCACCTTTGGCGAAAGTTCATGCAGTTGGAAACGCGGTATTAATCTTATCTATCAATTCTCGTTTTCTTAATAAACGAACGAAAATGCTCATTCAGTCATTAATGTTTTTAGGTAATGGTCATCTCAAGTTGCGGAGCTGTACGAGTTTGGGAAATAGGATATTCCTGTCGAATGATAGTTTCTACTTCTGCTGCACATTTAGCAGTGCCTGGCACTTCCTTACTATCATGTACATTATATAATGGAATGCCACACTTAGCATTTACTAATGCTAGAGCATATATATATGATAAAGATATGGGTACCATAAATCACATTATCTATTAACCCCTCAACAACGGTGAACACGTCCCAATATTATTTCCTCTAGTTGACGGATGCAATTACGTATTGTGCCAAAGAGCTAATTGTTTTACAATTCCATCTTCGGCATTTAGAAATACTTAGGCATAAGAAAAGAACGGCAGTCAATACGATTTATGGACGTCGTCGTTGAGGGGTTAAAGTAATTTAACCCTTATATCGTGCAATACATTTACCAATAATATATTCAGGTACATGGTTACTAATTGGTGATAGTCAAGATCCCATATGGCGTTGGGCATCGTTTAATGCATCAAGTGCATCCGGAAGAGCTCCCAGGGGACCATTGTCCTCTTTGCAAGAGGGACTATTTAGAACTGCTGGGAATGCCTTACCTAATCCGAGATTACCTCATAGTGCACCAAGTGTAGTATCTTACTTGGAACAGCAATTACTTGCTTCAAAAGCTCTTGGCAGCGCACAGGAATACATGCATTGGCTTATGGCACTAGTATCATTTCTATTAACTCAAGGTATAAATACATGTACGTTGTATTTCTTAATTGTTAGTCACCGTCACATTTTACAACGTAATGTGCATTTTAGATGGATTGGAAAAACGCCTGAGGCTCATCTTGGATGAACTTTTGGGTCCAAGTCATACATCAGCTTCTAAAAGTGCATGGGATCCATTAGTATTGGTATTATTTCACGATTTTCTGTTTTCATATATTATTCACTCAGATATAAATATAATAAGATGCTCTTATTCTTGATTTTCTGCAGGGAATCAAGAAACATAAACTTTTAGAAGACGTTTTGTCTGTTGTTGGTGGACACCTTCGTTGGCAAAGATTGTATCTCGAATACATGGAACAATTAACAGCACTGAAAAACCAAACTAATTAAAAGTAAATATTTAAATGTAGATCTGATATAATGTAGGATACGCATTGTATTTATTATTATATATCTTAAAATGGTGATAAGAAACTTGAAAATATAATCAGGCTACTAAAATGTAACATGACAGTGAACAAAGTTTATAAAATTGTTATTTCGAAAATTATAATCAATCACAGTTTTATCGTGAAATCATATTTTGTTTTAATACGGATTAAAACGTAATTCTTTAAAACTCTAAATAAATTTCATTGGTTTTCTAGCACCATTTTAGCATTAGTTGTATCTCTTGTATATTTTTAAAAACAAATCGCTATGAAGCAACAAAATTGTACAGTTTTTTATATTATATACAATATAATAATTAAAATAATTACGTAATAAAAATAACATTTTCTACTAAACAAATATTGTTTACTTTTGAAATTTGATAACATTTGATTATTGTTATTTATCTTTATATATTGTAAAGGATAAGATCATAGGAGTAGAAGATAATAAAACACGTTAGGTAGTTGCTTACAAATTTTAACAATTTTATATCATTTTCATACAACACGTTCTAAACAAAGTGAATGCTCGGCAATATATTATGATGCATTGCATTAAACTTTAATATTAATTCCAAAGTATTTTCTATATTTGAGTTTCAATTACATACATTTATCAATATAGGAATTGTCAATATGAATATAATATTATTTTCGAAAGTACAGTATAATAAAAAAAATTATTTGATGTATTTCACATAATTTCTTATGTAATGAAAATATGTTACTCCAAACTTCCGATCCTTTACCATAACAGTATAAAAATGTACAATTCATCATAATGAACAACAGATGTGATATTTCCATTTCAAAAACTTTCATTATTAATCATAAAGTCGATTGTAACTAAATAAATTGTATGAAATACATCAAATTAAACAGCTTTCGTTATATAATCGTGATGTAAAATACAAGAATTATTGATACATTTTGTCTATAATAGTTTGCAAATTGTATTCACATGGAAGCATGATGTATGAACTTTATAATTATTGTTTTCCCATAATAAATAAAAATCACAAATCCACAGCGATGTCACATAATGTAAATTACTCGTAAACATGGTGCACCTAAGTTAATATTATAATAAAACAAGGGAAAAAATATTAAAAAATTGATCATTTTATAATAACAACTTAGTTATGTATGTTCATGATGCTTTTAAATGCTAAATAAACCACATTATCTGTATCATCAAAGTAACATGATCGACATAAAAATACAAATTATTATAGAATAAATTAAATATGCCATTATTGATTACATACAAGGATCGATCAAAAAAATTTAAGTTATTTATTTGTCGCTCAATTGACGCTGTAATTTATAAAATGAGAGAATAGTTACATGCATTTGGATAGAAATATGCATAAACAAATATTATCTATGTATTAAGGCCATTTAAATCTAAGGCAACTATTGATCAGGCTAACAATATCGTATATGAAAGATCAAATTTTTATATATGTATGTGTATAAAGTCAATAAAGCTTTAAAAAGCGTAACAATATCGAACAAAACATATTATCTATGTGTAAGTATTCATATATGTATATATCTACGACGTATGTTTTTCAGAAAACTGTATTAAACGTAGAAAATAAGATATTTATGAATTACGATAAAGGACAAGTGTAGTAGTTGTAGGATATGTAACTGCTTAAATGTCAACAGAATATTTGATAAATATAGATATTTTTCACTTTGTCTACAAAGGATACAAAATTGGAAATACCATATCATTATCAGACTGAGATATGATGAAACTTAATAAATATTTTCCCTTGAGATTATTGACTAGACATATTACAATAAAAAAATAACAGCCTAAGCTTGTGGAAAAATAGAATAAGCTTCACTTGTGAATACTAAGGGATCGAACAAAATATTTCTCTAATTATAGTTACTAATAATCACATTATATAAATTTTAAGTTTTTAATCTTAATAAATAGCATCATTAAGAATTATTTTGGGAACCTTGAATAATAATGTTGCATGTATTTGATTCTTGTGTTTGTTCTCAAAATCTAAATATCTCTAACGTTCTTGATATCACAATCGTAATACCGTAATGCTACAATCATCTATATACCAATAATACAGTTTAATAATCTTAATAAATATTCAGTGTAGATAACATATAAAGTTTTTGTACCTTTAGTAACCATTTTTGTCTAGTATGATAAGTTTGATATCTGATACATAAATATTTCTATAAATAAATATAAATTTGAGATTACGCCCTGCGTATTGTGCGTTGTACATCAAGAGAGTTGAACAACAAATTACACTGTCGACAACACATAGAACATATTTGATTCAATAACAATCTGTGACCAGTTATTCAGTACAATGATGTTAATGCACACTTTTTTAACCATTGTCATTAATTGCACTATGCGAAATATTGCAGTAAACGTAAATTCACTAGTATTAGCGCAATAAAAAACATTTAGTTGTGTGTAGATGTGTATACAGACAGTATATAATTATACACAGTGCTCGCACGTAAATCAAATTTTAGAAAACTGTTAATGCTGCGAATCTCTATAGCACAGCATTTAATACTCTTTAACTATTACATTATTTACCAATGGTAACAATATAAATGTATAGCGTGCTATAATCAGCTAATCACTATCCATTGTACTAGATTCTTTCAATTCTGATTCATCAACGTAATGACTCTTTGAATTTTTTTCCTCTGCAGACTTTACACACTACAACAATCCATTAACATATACTGCAATTTTACATGTTTTATCAAACTCTTCGCATTATCGAGGGAAAGAACATTTCTGTCGGCTAACGGTAGAATGAAAAAAAATACTTACATCTTCGGTTCGAATTCGTGGGGATGCTATTTGCTCAGGAAAGTGCCACGGCTTGTAATTTGGATTATTAAGCAATTTCCAATTGGGATAAGCTACGGACGCCTTGTGTAACTTTTTAACCATCTAAAATGAATAGACTTAAGTGGCCAAATATCATACAAATGAATATATTAATTGTAATCATGCGAAATATACAAACCCTTGGAGCAAATATTTGTGTAACTTTATTGACCAACCAAACGGGTAATTTTCCATGCGGATCCGTATGGGAAACGTAACCCAATTCGGAACCATCACCATTTCGAGATGGCCTTACGATATATCCTCCAATTAAAAAAATAAGTACTGTAGTAATGAATTATAAACAGAAGTAATAAACTTTCCTAATAATACTCAAGTTTTACCTGTAAGATAAGATGTTGCTCGTACAAATTGCTTTCTTGGCGGATAATCTTTATGAAAAACAGAATGATTCAAAATCAGTTGTTCCATGCCAGTATCGAGCCATGATCTTTGTAGAATAAAATCTCTGTTTTTCAATGGAGATGGGCAAGCCACTAATTAATAAATATAAACGTATAATATACATCTACTAAAATATGTAAAAATATTCTATATACCTGAATCTATACATGTATACTGTACTGTATATGTCTATATAATTGTATATATAGTTAATAGAAATAAATACCTACTTGAATAATAACCAATATCATTATTAGGATTAAAGAAACCTATGTCTTTTGATTCAATCATGTGAGTATCCCAAACCTTTCTATATTCAGGATCGTGTAATACATCGTATAATGTTTCTGGTAGAACATCAGAAAAACGGGTCCTGATCTGCGAAATAATTTAATTGTTACAATTAAATATATACCAAATCATAGAACACAGTAGAAAAAACAAAAAGCTATACATACCTTTACCATTCTAAAACTAATTCCCGGTACAGATTTTGTCCACACGGACAAATCAGGTTTATTGTAGTCTAGTTTCCACTTATTGTTATCATCGTACAAGTGCTTCAACTTCTCGAAATCTTTATCCTCTGCTATTTTGACAATTCCAATATCCATTTTATAAGAATATTGTCTACAAAGCAACTAGCATCATTAACATTTACATGGATAATTTCTAAAAGAGAAAAAAAAGGTACAATTACGTGACTGTATGTCTTCGTGGAATCGATATAAGATTGGAAACTAAATATTAGCGAAACATTTTCAAACTGTGTTTGCAAAATTAATCGGTGTAAATTAAATACAAAGTATATAGTTACCTATTAACAGAGTAGTTCATAGCACTTTAATATAAAGTCTATGTATGTTTAATTCTGCTGTATAATAGGCCTTACATTTATGAAGAAACAGTTTTCGGGCAATCTTGACCATTGTCTGGCTTTCGAAAAATCAAAGCCAAATATGCAATTCTTCAATCACATTCATACTAAAAGAACAAAAAATTTAAAAAGATACTAATAAGCGCATGAATCTGGATAATTATTAAACAGTGAGATAATAACATAGATTACATATCTAATAATCGATAAATTTTTAATTAGCTAATAGGAAAGATAGGAAAATTTAAACTGCCCGCATTCAGCACTCTTCAGATATGTTCGTCAAAGTAAAAGCAAAATAACCTGAAAAACTTTGCCTGTGTATATAACTATCCTACGTATGTACATTAATATAATTACTTTTTCTGTAGGGCAAAAATGTCTCTTCAGATCAGAGACGATTCCATTGCATGTATACAACGAATGAAATAATTCAATATGATCAATAAAATAATTCGGAAAGATAAATGTCAATGAAGAGTACACAAACGAAATGACCAACTGACTTGCGTTGCCGGTCTAGTGTAGTAGTTAGGTTATTCGGCATTTATAGAATTTATCTTCATTAACCCATAGTTCAAATCATATTCGTATCAGAGCTCTTTCGCCAAAAATTTGATCGTACATTATAATATCAATTTTTGTATCTATGACATGATATTATTTCATTCGTGAGTATTTTAATAATTAAATGCCAGTGGATTTATATCCTTTGTTTGCATATATGTACATACACGTAGTTTTCTTTATGTTTAGAAAATGCATGGTATATTTTTCTGTCCCACATATTAACAATTAAGTACACAACGAACCGAGTTATCGTCAATTCTATCTGTTTCTGTTCAAGCTTGATAGCGAAAAGAAAAAGTGGCGTGCGACATTTATGTATTAGCACAGTCGATCGTTGAAGATCGTTTACCATCGTTTACCATCGTTAGTATAGTTACCGTATTACCTATATATTTCTATTATAAAAGAAAACATTGTTTTATCCATTTTTACTATTTCCTTTTTCTTTTCTTAATATAGATCATTAAATTATTTGGGATATATCCGACGTTGGTGGCTTTTTAATCATTCTGTTTTTATTTACATATATCTGTTATGCCTTAGGTCGTGCTGTATTGAAAAATATTTATACAATGGCTGTAAAAATCATTACTGGAAACATTGATCTGGATAACAAAATCAACGAATGGTTAAAATGGAATAAGGTATTATTTTAATAATTCATCAAAAATATCATTCATTTGTTGGATTGTGTTATATACATTTATCCTTGTTATAAAGTTCACTTTACCACGTTCTAGGATGAAAACTCAGAACATGAAATACAACAGCTTATCCATAACAATAATAATAAGGTCTTATCTGCTTTATTCTTAAAAAGACTTGAATTCGGAACAGCTGGTCTAAGAGGTTGCATGGGCCCAGGGTACAGCCAGATGAATGATTTAGTTATAGTTCAAACCGGTCAAGGATTGTGCAAGTATTTACTTGATACTATAGCTGATACATCCAAGAAGGGTATCATAATAGGATATGACGGTCGTCATTGCAGTAAAAGGTCAATAGCCATATTTGGCATAAAAAATTATAATCATTGTTAGAACCAAATGTAATTTATACTTATGTATTGCTAATGCTAAAAATTTCCACAATATCGTTTTAGATTTGCAGAATTGACTGCTGCAATTTTTGTGGCCCAAAACATACGAGTATACCTTTTCTCTAAAATTGTTCCAACTCCGTTCATACCTTACGGTGTGCTAAGGTATAAATGTGCAGGTGGAATAATGATTACAGCCTCTCACAACCCAAAGGACGACAATGGTTATAAAGTTTATTGGGAGAACGGTTGCCAAATAATATCTCCACATGATAAAAGAATTCAAAAATATATAGAGAACAATCTTGAACCAACTGAATCATCATGGGACACAGAACATGTCTATGAGAGTTCTTTATACATTGATCCGTGGAATGATATTATGCAATCTTATTTCAATGATCTCAAAAAGACTGTTTTGTATCCAGAAGTTAATAGAAATACAATATTAAAATTTACTTACACGCCCATGCATGGAGTTGGATACGAGTATATGGTTGCAGCTTTTAATACTGCAAATTTAAAGGTATTGATATACAAAATTATGTTACTGATTTTTGCGTACTTTTATTTGTTTTTGCATTGGTTGTTGCATTATCTTTTTAACAAAAGAGTACTCTTTGAAATCAAAAGCTGTACTTTCTTGGCATTGAGTACATCTTTCTTTCATTCCGACTTGATTTTTCTTTTTAATTCTATTTTAAACACATTGTCATTGATGTATTCAATATTCATCAATAGTGTACCTTGCTATATAGCCATTTATAGTAGTTGAAGAACAAAAGCTGCCAGATCCAGAATTTCCAACTGTGAAATTTCCAAACCCCGAAGAAGGAAAAAGCGCACTAGATCTTAGTATACAAGTAGCGAATAAAAATTCTTCATCCATTATTCTAGCTAATGATCCCGACGCAGACAGATTAGCTTGTGCTATAAAAATGAAAAAGTATGCAGCTTTGACTGTTATATTAATACATACACATATATACTGAATTTAATAAGTTCTTGAATTTTTGTGATAGCGGTGAATGGTATATCTTCTCTGGTAATGAATTGGGAGCACTCTTAGGATGGTGGATGATACACAAATATCAAGTACAACATGCCGATACAGATTTCTCAAATGTGTACATGTTATCGTCGACAGTTTCAAGCAAAATTTTAGCATCGATGGCTAAACTGGAAGGATTTAATTTTGAGGTGTGTATGCCTAAAAAACGGTTAAATCATTTTTATTATCTGTATTGCTAGATATTCTCTTTTTTTCAACAGGAAACTTTAACAGGTTTCAAATGGATGGGTAATAGAAGCATAGAATTAAAAAAAGCGGGTAAAGAGATTTTGTTTGCATACGAAGAAGCTATTGGGTTTATGTGCGGGTCGACTGTTCTTGATAAAGATGGTATAAGTGCAGGAATGCATCTAGCAGAATTATCAGCCTATCTAGAAACTATGGGACTCACGCTTCACGACAAGTTGAACGAAATATATGCTCAGTATGTTATATCGTAGTTTATTTTGAAAATATCTATATGGATTTATAAATGTTTACAAATGCTAAAGATTTATAAATGTTTAATTTAGATACGGATATCATATTTCTAAGAATTCGTATTGGATTTGTCATGAACCAGATGTAATCATGAAAATATTCGAAAGATTACGAAGTTTTTCTGGTAGTCCAAACAAGGTAAAGGAAAGAACGTACATTTATATTCATATGTATATGTATAAACTATTGTTTACCATCCTTCAGATTAAAATATTTTTTAGTATCCAACAAGCATTCTGAACGGAAAGTATCCCATAACAGCTGTTCGTGATTTAACAACTGGATATGATAGTACAAAGCCAGACAATAAAGCCATTCTACCTGTATCAAAATCTAGTCAAATGATAACATTTACGTTTAAAAATGGTTTGATTTTAACACTAAGAACTAGTGGTACTGAACCTAAAATTAAATATTACAGCGAATTATGTGCAGCCCCCGGGGAACAGTAAGTAGCTTATATTTTTTGTAATACACGAAATGTTAAAATATTTTCCCATATTTTATTAATTTCACATAAATATTTTTAGTGATATTGAAGCATTGAAATCCGTACTTGACGAAATGGTGTCAGCTGTTGTAATAGAATTTCTTCAGCCTGAAGTAAATTGTCTTCTACCTCGTATCAATTAAATATTACCCTTGCTGCTTATTATATTGAATTATAGCTTTATTTAGATGTAATCGGCTGTTAATTTAAACACGCCTTTTTAACAAATGTTCTGCATTTGGTTTGGAATACGAAATTGTTTATCATTTTTTGCACATAGTAAAGTACAGCCAGGTATTAATAATGTTAAAAACGTTACGTTGTATATACTTATATTATTAGTTATATTAGCGTTTTTATTTCAAAAAAATCAGTCTATGTACATTATGTTGCCAATGCATTCCTTTGTTAGATATAATAAAATTAGCTACATTTGTTATTGAATACTAGTTTGCAATTTTATTTTATTTAGATTTTTAATTATTTATTTTATATATTTCATCAATTTAGTAGCTATACTACATCACTATTCTTGTCAATTCTGAAATCAAAATAAAAAAGCATCCCAATTGATTGAAGATATTAATTGATACATGTTCGTTTGAATAGCAGTGCGACTTATAACAAGACTTTATACTACAATAGCATTTCAGACATGAATTTTACGAAATTATTAATCTTGTTTTCTTCAGTAAGTTTATTGATATAATATTTAATATAGAGGCTTATAATATTGTAATCATTCAAAACATACATACGTTTGCTCTTCCATTTCTCTTTCTGCGGAAATCGTTCCAACTTTCTTCCTATTTTCTTGCATGAAAAATGTAATACACTGAAAGCAAACAACTTTAGTATCAAATATTTCATACTCATATATTTCATAATATTTCATTCACCTGTTCATCTAAAAAATCCATAAGGGTATTCATCTTGCATTTGAAACCCGCCTCTTTCAACATAATATGTACAGTATTTAAGCATAATGGTTCGTAAGCCAATATTTTGTTATGCAGTTCTTTGTTAAAGGTAATCAATTTTACAAACATATCTCTAATGTTTGGTGTATCATCGGTTACAGACGTGAATTCTGGTTCATCAAATACCTTCTCTTCATCAATTACATTTTCTGGTAACAGCAAACCTGTAATGCTGTAAATTTACGAAATTGATGTATTCGTATCTATATTGAGAAATCTTATAAATAAATGTAATGTAGTGACAAAGACCTTAATTTAAATAGTACAACATGCTATTTGCTACAAGTACATACATTTCTTGCGAGGTTGGTGATTGACATTCATAATTAGAAATGTAATCTACATTCTTTTTTTTCTCTGGTGGCTCATCATCTTCGCTACTTATTGCAAATTCCGGTTCTGTTCTCGTTTGTGTTGTAGAAATTGTAGGATGTAGCTCCTCATAAATATATGTTAATAACTTAACAGCTCTCTTTCGTTTCTGCATTTTCAATCCATATTTACTTAATTCTGCCTAAAATTAATATATGCGAATTTATTACACATTACACTTATATTAATAACAAAATTTACTAACTTACGTGAAGATCAGGTGTCAACATGCCATCGTAATTAGGAGGTGGAGTAACACTGTCTCTAATAATTTCAGGTGACATATTTACTTCTAAATCTTTTGTATGTCTACATTTGCATGGAGTTTTATTATGATTCTTGTAAATGTCCGATGTAGCATTCTTAATCTCTCTTTTATTAGTATGTAAACTTGCCTCCGATATAGATTTCCTCTGGAATTTCCTGATACCTTGATTTTTAAGTAAACTTTTATCACTATTCTTCAATTGTGTAGAAGAGTTGTTAGTTACAATCAAAGCACCGCTTTCTTTGGGTACTATGGGAGATAAAATTCCTTTCTTTAATGTTTTCACTTCATCAATTAAGACTAGACTATCATTATCATCATCATCACCATCGTCGTTATCAATGTGAACATTGGCTAAGTAGATACTTTCAAGAAAATCATTGTTTTCATCAGTTCTTTCTGCCCATGAAGTACTTCTTTTTGCAGGGCTCAATGATATTAATGTAGGAGATTCAAGTTTATTTCTTATTTCTTGTAAATCTATGTTACTCTCTGATCTGCTATATCTTAATTTACTTAAATTATTCACCTTTTGATTTTCAAAAATATCCCTTTGGCTACTTATCGACGATTTCCTGTTTACATCACTTAAAATTTGTATATCGCATTCGTTTTCTCGACTCATTCTACATTCCGACGGATCACATACGTTTGATAATAAAATAGTATCGGTAACAGGATTGTTTCTTTCAGCGCATTCATCATGTTCAACATTACTGTTTGCATTACTTTTCAATGTGTGCTCCTGCATAATCTTTCGATATTTTACTATACTATTATTTTCATGTCCCTCTTTGTACTTTGAATACATGGATATTTCATCTTCGTCTGTATCAGAATTTAGAGATATATTATCAATACTTTCAGTGAATTGCGTTGCGAAAAATGTTTCTTGAAGTACAATGTCCTTTACATTTTGTGAACATTTCGTGGTTTCATTTAATAAATTCGTGGATGCAGAATTGGATATCATATCTTGATTTTTCTTTCCTGTATCAAGTACACTTTCATTCATTGAATTATCTTTCCTATATGATTCTGTCCATTCCTCTGTATTAAGTTCTGACAACGGTACGCTATCATTCATTAACGAAAGATCCTCACATATACTAGCATGATTTTGGGTGTAAACATTTGCATGTGGTTCAGAAGTTATCATAGAATCAAAGATGCTCACACCCCTTTTCTTTTTTTTTTGTTCACCTTCAATAGTATTTGTAGTGGACGTTAAAAATTGATCAGAAGTATCATACTGTTTAGTGCTGAATGGATTTCTGCACAGCTTAGGTCTCAATGGTAATATTTGAATTTCAGAGTCAGTATCGTTGTCTGATTTATCATTTTCTCTTTGGACTTTTTCAATAAACAAACTAAGATTATTTCTCGGTTTTAGTATTTGAGAATGAGACTCTCTTTTTGGTGTGCTAAATTGTGAACCTGACAATATATTTATATCTTCATCATCTTCATCCCCATTTGTAGGATTTGGAGGTTCATCTACATAGATTATTTTGTTCATTCCATCACTACTTATTGTATCATTACTCTCGTCAAATAAATCGGGAGATACGTTAGAATTACGAATAGCGCTCATATCACTCAAATATGTTTTTTGTTGAAATAATGAATCGGGATATACCTCTTTTGTTAATTCTGGTTTAATAAGCTCTGATTTGTCTGTAACGTATTTCTTCTGTATTGAATGTGCCGAAGTTAACTTTTCACATTCATTCAATTCAGTGTCCTTACCGACACAGATCAAATTTTCCACACTGTCAGTACTTAACTCAAAAGGATTCCCTTCCTCGGAAACCAGCTCTTTATTCTGTTCATTCTCCACTCTATCCGTTTCTTGTTTGACATCAATTTCCTTTCTTTCTAAAAAACCAAACAACTCTGCTACTTTATACTTTCTTGCGAGATTCCTTAGGCACGGAAAGCTTGTTATATCATCGAGAACGTATAGATATTTTTTAATGACCCGACAATAAATAAATTCCAAAAAAGCTAAAGCAATTTCGTAAGATAGATCCAGCCAACAAATTTTTTCTTTAATTGTAGTATATAACGAAGTGTCATTAGGTGTAGTATCAAGTAGTATGTTTGAATATTGCACGTAGAAAACTAATCTATGCGCCCAAATATGTTTATCATTTTTAACAAATATTATTATATCACTTGCAGAACTATTGTTTAATGCCTCGCTCCAATTGTTTATCATAGCATCAATGAATGGCCTATTTTGGCAACTTTCACATTCTTGGTGTCGTACTGCAGATGTTTCGATATTTTTTGCATCTTGTATTTTTTCATTATTGCTGGTTTCAATCCTGTATTGGCTCAGTTTCATATCGGGCATGTTGCATGTACTTGCAAATTCTACAATAGATTCTTCTTTCTGTAAGCAAAGACAGAAGTACGATTTATAATTTCACTAATAAAAAAACATGTATGAATATCTAATTTGCCATATTATGGATTTAACATACTTTGTCACTTGCTTCCTTTACTTCTGGAATTATAAATTCAGATAAATTTCGTACATAGAAGTCTTTTCGACTCCCAGATAATTTTGCTTCGTTCCACAATTCCCCTCCCTTAGAAGTAAGCAATAAAAACAAATAAGTATATTATGAAAAATGTGATAAAAGCAACATCCATACCTTACTCCAAAGATCTTGAAGTAAACGACTCTTTAGAACAGTTTCTTTTTCCATGATATTATCATATTCCTGTTCTTCATTCTGCTTTTGAGTAATTGATTCATCTGCCATAAGAATTTCTGAGATTCTTTCTGTTAAAATATGTTTTCTTTCCACTTCTGATCTTGTTTGAAGTACAGTCGGGCCATTTTTTCTTCCTATTAAAAGAGTATATATCAACATCTTTGTATTTGCGAGTGAAAAATGACATGTATTCTAAACCAAACATACTGTTTCCAAACTTTTTCGGCTGCTTCTCAGAAACTGATACCTTTGCTTGCAACCAACACGGATTCGACATTTTAGATAATCCATCATTTTCATTAACTCCATCTAGTTCTTCTGCTTCTTGAAGAGATTTTGATAAAGCTAACGCAAGTTCTAGATTAGATTCTTCATACAAATTCTACAAAAGTTCACAAGGATTCAATGAAGGACATCAAATAAGCAGAAATATGATGTCGTTTAAATAAAATATACATAAAATATACTTCAATTATCACGCCTGAACATCGAAAAATATACATACTGCTCGATGCGGTACTGATTTTTTTTTTTCTTGCACTACAGGTGCAATAAGCAAGCCCAATGACTTCCTTTCATCCTCTTGACGTTTCTGTAGTTCTATAGCATCTAATAACTTTTTGGTCGGAATATTATTCTTGTTTGCACAACTCTTCATATGCGAAGTACGAGAGCTGATATCATTGAACGTTTTAAAGCATAAGGGGCATACAACAGCTACTTTGACATCAACAGCAGGATCTTTATTGTTGGAACTACCATTAGATTTAAAGAAAGACGATTCTATTGAAGGCTGTGATTCATTTTCACTTTTTCTTTCTTTCAATCGCTGTTTGGGCTTGGTTTGTTTATGATTTTTGCTGGCATTCTTCAATTTAATCGCTGTTTTTCTAATTTGCACAGCATTAGAATTAATAAATTGGTTCGACCTTTTTTTGGCCAACTGTACCGGACTTTTAAAGTCTAAGATACTATCGTCTTCGGCCGCAACAGGTTTTATGCATTCTTTTCTTTCATGTTCAACGTGTTCATCCATTTTATTTTTCTATCCCAATCAAAGTCTAATACATTTTCAGATACACTGGAATAAACAACATATATATGTTACACGTAAAATTATAAAATGTATATCATTCAATATTAAACTTTATTTTGATCAGTGGTACAATATTATTCCTGTTACAAAATGAATAATTCTGAATCCTGTACAAAACAATGATACCTTTCTACACAGATCCTCTGTAAACATAACCTATTTCTACCGTAGAATTCTTTGAATTACAACTATGTTAGTATGCGATTTACGTAGGAGGTATCACTTATTGTCTTCACGTAGATCTGACAATGTAACACCGCTTCCAATTTGCAGTAGTTTATCATTTTCCTTATACTTTTCAAATACTGTGTGAAGAACACGTTCAATTGATGGATGACCCCATAGATCCTTTGTCCAATAATATTCTTCGTATACAGTTAACTTTCTATTCACGAAATCGTATTCATCAAGTTCAGCAATAAGTCTCTTTTTGTTGATAAAGTAATTACTGCAATTCAATACAAACATTTATATTATTTTCTTTCCCCTTGAAATTATTGTAACCCTCGCGAATTTTCTATACATTTTCATAACAGAACTATGTATCGTAATAATTCGTACTAATATTCACCAGAATAAGAGAGTGCCGCCAAATGGAATCATAATTTTCGATAAATTTACAACAGCAGATAATTTTGCAGCTGGAGTTCCACTAATAGTTCGTGGTAGCTTCTTTCTCAAAATTATTGGTTCATACATTGTACTTAAAATACGGTAAAATGTTATTTAGGAAAAAATCTCTCGTAGAATGTTTTTGTAGTGTATACATACAGTATGGCCATAACATAAAATGAAAAATTATGTAATTTTCATTAGAGGGGCAAGGCAGTAAGAATTCCTTTTTAGGAACACTTTCTTCTAGAAATGTTATAACTACATTTATATTGCAGATATTTTACAAACAATTGCATACATTATGTATTTATTTTTAAGATCACTATTATAACTTCAAAGATGAAATATACCTTTACACGAAGTTACTTCCTTTCCTAAAATGCAATTCAATAACATTCATGTAATCTAATGTGATTATTCATTCGTTTCAATACACAAAGAATAAACATTTGTTTAAACGCATTAACGCTCCCTGTTATCTATCTTGCAAAACAAATTTTCGAATAGTCAAACTCCTGATGTCTTGTTTAATGGCCATGGTAAATCGACACAACAAACAAGAAGCTAAACAACGGCAATGCGAAACTGAAAGATTTTTCACATTATTCTTCGATACATAATGAAGTTTATGAAAAAAAGACACAGAAATTATTGTTTACCATACCAAAACTAACCCCTAATTTCTTTCAATATAAAAGTTCTAATTATTACATAGTTTTATAATTTCTAATCGAGATTTGAACATGGTACGTATAACACAGGCTATTCATAAATTTCCTCAATTCTTTACATGTTTGAAAATCTTGTATTGGCATGAATTGTTACTTGTATTTCAGGCTTCCTCTTCTAAGCGAGCAACTGCAATTGGTACAAAGAAAAAAGGACTACCTAAAATGGAATTATCTCCTGAACAAAAGGATGACATAAAGGAAGCTTTCGATTTGTTTGATCCTGATGGCACTGGTAGAATAGCGACTAAGGAACTTAAAGTGGCCATTAGGGCTCTAGGTTTTGAACCGAAAAAGGAAGAGATAAAAAAGCTTGTTGCAGATGTTGATCCAGATGGTCTAGGAACATTGTCATTCGAAGAATTTGTAAATTTGATGTCTACAAAAATGTTAGAAAAGGATACAAAGGAAGAAGTTTTGAAAGCATTCCGACTCTTTGACGATGATAATACAGGAAAGATAACATTCAAAAATTTGAAAAGAGTGGCCAAAGAATTGGAGGAGAATCTCACAGATGAAGAATTGCAGGAAATGATTGATGAAGCAGACAAAGATGGCGATGGTGAAGTGTCGCAAGAAGAGTTTCTACGTATTATGAAAAAAACTAGTTTATATTAATCTTTCATAACTTACCGGTATTTCTGTATGCAAGTTGCATATAATTAATTGAAAAGTATTATGCATATTACTGTTGCATTTAAACGCACGTGATAGTTGTATAACAATTTAATTTCAGTATAAATAATATGGAGCACTAAATGTACATAATGGTTGTGAAATAAATTTTTGTACTATGGAAAATCATTAAAAAAAAGAAAAGAATATTTTGTTTCAAAATAATTGAAAAATAATTATACAAACTTTTATTGTTGTACTTTAAGTTTCTTACACTTTTTCATTTACTCGGTGCTTCCTGTTTAGTTGGGGACACAGCAGTATTAATTAACGATCTTACCAACTCAGCCCTCTTTTTACATCTGCTTAAGCTTTTTAAAAATAGATCTTGCGAGATTGGAATTCCACCTAATGAGGCAATATAAAATGAATTAGAGTTTGAAAAAATCTTAAGAGTTTGTGATTAAAAGTACAATATTCTTAAAAAATAATATACTTAATCAGCATGTACTAACATACCAGGTTTATGTACGTAACAAACTTTTGCTTCATTCACTACAATTGTTAGTTTTCCCAAACATAATCCTTCTTCATCTTCAGTAGGATCAGCAATTAATAATTGACTAAAACAGTAATTTCAAGTGACCCACGATATCAAGCAAAATTACAAATTATTTTGATGCTCGATTGTGAACTAAATATTTTAACTTACTCGTCGAATATTGCAAAGGTTACAGAAACGGGTAGCGCTTTGACTGGAAATGGTATTCTTTTTGTTGTATGTACAGATACATTTCCAGTTTCCAAATTGTAGACTATTTCAGGTAATGATACTATAACAAGATGATATCGCATATAAGTTAAAGATATAATGCACCAAACAAACATTGTTTAACATATAATTGTCAAATCTTACGTGTACACAGAGTAGCCGTTAATGCTCCAATACAAGCATCAATTATAGCGCCATCATAATTAACACATACAAGGTCGCAATACAAAACCCATGCTAGTTTACCTTTGCAAATACAAAGATCTGTCAAATCAATAATTGTTGAATTTTTCAAAATATTTTCTATTAACTTTGTAATAACTTGTGCTTGGTCGCTTGGTGGGCCTGGTCGAAACTTTGGAGAGCATAATGGCGGGAATTCAACGTTCGGTACAATAAAACCGCATTCGGGAGATTCTGCTTTGGGTGCTGCTAATTCCTTACAATAACACAATGAATTTGTTACAACAAAAATTATATCAGTTATTTGACGAATGATTGATTATACATGATAATATTTTGCCATTAACCATTATTAATGAAAGAGAATAATATAGGAATGGAGATGTTACTTACAGCCTTGATACCACAAACAATTGTAGTATTACCAATTTTGAATACAGCCGAGCTATCTGCATGAGTGATCGAAGAAATATTTACACTTATTGAACGAAAGGATAAAAACTGTCTACCATCTGGACGAACATCTTGTGCCTGTAGATTTCAAATGCGATGTTTAATTAGAGATGTCTAATTAATAACAGTGGTTATGATAATTAGATTTTGATACACATAATTTATATATACATGTTCGTACGTACCAAATGGTCTTGTAAATATTTTACAGGATGAATAGTCCTAGAATTAATTGGAAATTAAATGTAACAGCAGAATTGAACTGTCGGAATTGTGCTCGTGATATAGAAGAGAAAAGGTTATGTTGAACCAAAATAACGTGTTTGGAAACATAATTATTTATACATGTAAATCTCGACTATTATGTATTTTATAATAAACGTGTTGCATCTTCAATAAAACTTAACTGCAAATCTTAATCTTTAAGTCAACGAGAAAATAAATAATACACATGTAAGAGAGGATACTAACTTGTATTGCGAAGACATAATAAAAAAATATTTAAGTAATCACGGTTACAGCAGTTTATATTTTCATATTAAATGATTAATACGATTTGCAGAGTAGTTACTTCACAAAATATACAAAATCATTTAAAACTGAGAAAAGTGTTTGTCCGAAGCAACTTGAATATCTGAAATGTTTACACAATCGTAAAATCAATACGATCTTTATCAAATTATTAATAACAAAAAAAAATACGATAACTTTATGTCAGCTTGTTCGAATAACAATATTTCTGAATTGTTTAATATTTTTCAAATTATACATATATTAGTGTCATCAAACGTAAGTAGAGATGCGCCATCTACACTGTTCCTAACTCGAATGTAAAACATATTTTTAATTTTTAATAATATCGTTATGGAATATTTAACAAATATTTCATTTGATGAATTCAACACAACTCAGAAAATGTAATATGTCTAAAATTTTATTATGCACTGTATTTTTTCTAATATTAACAATATAGATTAGTATCAATGATGCTTACAAACAGTAACAATTGCCTACAAAACATTTGTGTATTTAAAAAGGCACAGTGTGATATATATTCTGAAAGTATCGTATCAACGAAAATTAGAATCTAATCATAATGAATATGGAAATATTATGATATAACAAGATGATACAAGTATAAAAGGACAAAATTTGGTAATTTAACTTGTAGTAAATTATTTCTTTACAACATACATAGTGATAAGAACAATAGCTTTCTTAATCTGAATGCCTGTGTAAAAAATTTAAAAACAGTGTACAGTTTAAATTTTAATGTCAAAAATACTTTCAAAGGTATTCATATAAATTACGTAGCTATACATATCATTTATATCCAAAAATTTCGTACAAAAATCATTCGAATGATTTATACACAGACATTTTTTTTTCGTTATTTGCATAAATATAATTTAAGAGTAGTTTTAATAACCTTTAAATTATTATATGCTTTAATATTATTGACAATTTCAAGTTATTGACTGTTAAAAATATAGTTATGATTAATCCTGTTGTATTGCTGTTTAAGACGACATAATATTGTAATCTTCATCGGGCAAGTGTGGAATAAAATTTAGGCTGTAACAAGATTAAATTCACGATATTATTAAATCATCCAGCAGTCTTTGATTAAATTTACTTATTATAAAAGTGTTTGATGAAATTTACATACCTCATGATCATGATTTTCTTCCTTGTTTCCATCATCATCATCGCCAGAGCTATCACCACCCGAACTATCTGCAGAATTACGTTGTTGATCCTTGTTATTTAAGCTATCAACAGTAGAAGGGGACGATGCTTTTACTTTACTAGCTGCATCGTAGCACTGTAAACAGACCCTAACTGCTTTCCCATTTCCTTGCCCAGGCAGTAACAACTTTTTATTGCTGCATGGTCCACAAACAACTGCCCCGCATTGTCTACAATGGTGCTGAAAATGTTTTATTAACGCTATAGGCATTCAAAATTTATGTAGCATACTGATTTGAAAATAAAATTATTATATATGTATATATGTATGTACCCGTCTATTTAAGACTGTAAATTGTGTCTTATTACAATGCATACAAATTGTAGCTTCATTATCTGGAACCCAAACAGCTGCGTGTACTTCAACTGGTTTCTTTCCACCTATAGAATAAAAAAGTATTCCAATTGCAGACACATATAAAGACACAGATTACACGCGTATGCGCGTAAATATAAAAAAATATTAAGAATAATAATTACTTACTTTTTCTTAACAAATCTTCGATACATTTTGTAATGTGAGCCATCCATTCCTGTTTTTCTGTTGCAGTGGCAGCATAAACAGCAAATGACTTTGTTACTGTCTTTATGAGCCAGCCATTGCGATATTCTATAAATAATGATAAACTTACTATACTAAATTATATAACTATAATATATTTGCAACATTAACAGCATTTGACACATAATAGCCCAATAATTGAAACCTTACGCCTGAAAATAAAAAATGTTACATGGATGTATATAAGTGAGATATTTCAGGTAACGAAGTTGCTTTGTTCACCCTGTATAGATATGTTAATATAATGTTTGTTGTGTATAGTTTACGGATACGTGTGAAAAATATATAAACCATAGATTATTCATAAATGGAAATTCAACAAATGGTAAAAATACTACTTACGACCATCATCAGCCAAAGACTCAAGTTTGACTTCTTCAAGTGGTATAATATGCTGTTTGTTATACTGTCAACATATACAATACATTTAACGTACATAAGCACATATCTTATTTGTTAAAGTTAAGAAGATTTATGCGTATAGATCTGTGGGCATACATATCCACAAACACATACCTTTTTCTTATTCATCATAATGTTTCCGTAAACCAATATATCATTGAATAAAAAGAATTGCCTTGGTTTTGGTTTTTTCCTACACATTTTTGTTAATACACCTTCGCCAACTAAGACTCTTCCAGGTACGGCAAGTGGCTAAAATATACGTATGTGTAACATCATTGATAGAACAAAATTAAGTGAACATTGCGATCACGTAGCGTTTAGAATTATATTGGCATATTAGTTGAATCAATTATGATAACGTTAAAAAATAGTAACAGATAGGTATTCTTACCTGGCCAGAACTGCCAAAGCAGTTTTCAACCATTGCAATGCGCCTGGCATTAGCCTCGCTATTTACTGCAATGAATCACAGAAAAATAATAACCTATAACTGTTTTTCGTGGAAACTTATCCGATAAGAAAATAATAATGTACTAGAAAATTGATTATCCTTCTTAAATACTTCAGATCTTACGCCATCCAATTTAACTGTCAAAATCACAAACTACTGAATAACACCGTTATCCGATGTGAGTACACAAATCGTAGAATACACGAATTATCGGTATTCTAATTGAAAAATTCATGTGGAGATTATGTACATTACATTTGTACATTGGAAAGAAACGAAAGTTTTTATGATGGATATAACATTAATTAAATGATAATAAATGAGATACAAACTAACCCAATCGGTCAACCATGGTCTTTATGAATCAGGGCTGACAACCAGGAAGTATGAATCATGAACATGTTTGATTTTATCACATACAAGAACAAAATATATTAATAACATTATAAAAGTAACTGTTATACATGGAAAAAAAATAATGAAGAAAATCGTATGCTAATATTTTAATAAAAATGTTCTCTTAATTGTTATAAAATTTATAGGTCTCTAAATAACAGTTCGATTTCCCTTTAGTAACTATGAAAGAAAATATATTAATTTAATGTTTTCATTTATTATCACTCGTAAGATTCATTTACATTTTCTTATTTTACGAAATAAATCGGTCTAACTATGTACATATAATCATCTTAAACAATGTGAAAAATATATTTTCAAATTCCGGATATACTGTTTCGAGATATCGATATCTTGAAATTGCTCGTCAATAGAAATCATATGATTATCAAGGGTGTAGCAACGTAAGAGTAGTCAGAGACTTCTTCCTAGGTTACTTTATATAAAAGTAATAAAAAATGAAGATATGTGGACCTAAGTATGCCCTATGCGGCTTGGTATTATCCACCTGGGGTATATTCCAATTAGTAAGTTATCTTTTTTAAACTAATTCCATCACACATGAATATATATCGACATGTATGACATAGTTTCAAAAAGATAAATAAACATTAAACATATTCAACAATGATGGTAATATATTTTACATTCTATCCTTTATTTTGCTTAATTATACGAAATCAAATGTTTCGAAAAAATAGATAGATTATTTTTCTGTTAAATCATCTTGTCATTGTATCCAGATAAGGACAATTTGTTATCCATCTATTCCATTATAAACGTATAAAAATTAATTCGAAGATTTATATGCATAATATTTTTTGTATACTTATAATTTCATACTTAATTTTCAGCTCCTGATGGGAATATTTTTTTATACGAAAAGCGTGGCTTTGATAGAGGATCTTCCAGTAGAAGGACCTTTCACCAAGGCAACAGACTTCTACGCTGCGGCGGATAGAGGTTACAAACAAAATGCATATAATTGCTGGATTGCTGCCTGCATCTATGTTTTAACATTCCTGTTTTCGGGACATCAATTTTATATAAATTCAAGATCATCTCTAAGTGTATAAAAGATTATTAGTATGAGATGCAAAACAAGAATAATATATATATATATAAATTAATAAAACAATACTGTATTATAAAAAAGCAAAACATACTTAAGAATATTCTATTAGTTATATTATAAACATATTAGCAAGAAATATCTTTTTTGTTGCATTTTCAAGCAATAAAAGAATATGTTAAGGTATTATTAGTTGAGGTGTACGATATAACAAAATATTATTTTAATTTTAAATCCTATAACATGTATGAAATAGAAAATGTAAAATGTTTCATATTATTATTATGTATGTATGAAAATATATTATAAAGTCGCTGTTAAATTTATTACAGCAGGAAATGAGTTATTGGTCCTCTTCCCCTCAATTATATTACACATTTTTCAAATTGCATTAATAGATGTACATTTTTTTTCTATAATAATTTATTGTTTTTGTTATGAAGTATTGTAAAAAACTGAATTGATTAAAACTTTTTTAAAACTATATATTGAAATTATCATATAGGCCATTGATATAATATATTCCATAGTGGTGATGTGTACATACATAGTTCAAATGGAAACCAATTCTTCTAGTTATCAAGAATGAATCATGCGTTTCTAATTATTGCTTGCTATTTGTGTTAATCATTTTTTTTCACTCCAATTTCGATACATCTATGTAAAGTATATGCAGAAAATAAAAAAAGGTACTTTCAGTAATACTTATTATTAAAATAATATTGTTTGGGAAAACGTCAAAATCACATGATTTCTGTATACCTACACGAGTGTAACAGTTCAGTTACGAAACTGTTACAATAAGACCAATTGTTAAATGGTTATGTACCGACATAAAAAGATTTTTGCTTTCGGCTAATGATAAAATGTATACATTTCTTATTCTTCATCTGTCTCAATTTTTTGAATCATTTTCGAATAGATATTTTACAGGCAAACTATGTCATGACCAATAAAGAATCGTCTAATACGCTTTCAAATACAAAGTAAAGACGCTTATATGTCACTATTACGTGTATCACTATTTTGATCAATCTTAAATATTAAATACATTTATATCGTTATACGTTAAATATCGTTTATCAAATAAGTTGCATGATTTTTATATATATACAATCGTATGTAAATTAGATTGTTTCATACAAGTATTAATATATAACATGTCTGCAGTAATTATCTTCAAAATGAACTGTTTATAACATTGTATCTAACTATATTTTATAACGAATTTTCCAGAATAGTATTCAGAACTATATTACAATGGAAAGCGGACAGAGAATTTTGACAAGAGATTATACTGAAATAATTCAACGTCTTCCAATTTCCTTAAAATTATCATATGGAATGGGACATGTCTTAAACGACATTTGCGCTTCTATGTGGTTCACATATTTATTAGTATTTTTCCACCTGGTATTGGGATTTAATTCCCTTCTAGCAGGCGTAGTACTACTCATTGGCCAAATAGCAGACGCTATAGCTACACCTTTCGTCGGTTATCATTCTGATAAAACTGATGCATTGTGGATATGCAGATACGGTAGAAAGAAAACGTGGCATTTAGTAGGTAAATATTTCATATATTTATATATTGCAGAAATCAAATTTTATGAAAATCCGTACATTCTAGGTACCCTGTGCGTTTTGTTTGCGTTTCCTTTTATATTTTCAAACTGTATTGGGTGCGAAACTGCACACGAGTGGGCGCAATTAATTTATTATGCAGCGTTTGTAATAATTTTTCAATTTGGCTGGGCAGCGGTTCAAATATCTCATTTGTCGTTAGTGCCAGAACTTACGCCTACCGAACACGAAAGAACTGAACTTGTAGCAATCAGGTAAAGTTTTATGTTTAAAGTAATGTGTGCTGATAAATACAATTGTTAAATTATGATCATGAATACTTATTATGACTTTATACAGATATAGTTTTACCGTTCTTTCAAATGTTTTTGTTTATTGTATCACATGGACAGTGTTACATATAACAAACGATGAAGATTCCAATTCTCAAATTAATCCCAGTGATGCAAAGAAATTTCAAGAAGTTGTATTTATCGGAATGGGAGTGGGCACTGTGACATCAATTTTATTTCACATATTTGTTAAAGAAAATTTTGCTGATACCTCAAACGGTGAGATTAATTTTCACAACCATAGACATATATCTCAGAGGATTATCATTTCTGCCTTTCTTAATACCACCTATTGTATCATATCTATTGTAGGTTCTATGCCAAGGAATTCAAGAACAATATCACTGCTACTAAAGGATGTTCAATTATATCAAGTTGCTTGTATATACATGCCTACTCGATTGTTTGTAAATTTATCACAAATTTATATTCCTTTATATTTACATGAATCATTAAGTCTGCCAGCTACATCTCTAGCTATAATTCCTTTATTGATGTTTTTAAGTAGCTTTGTAATGTCCTTAATAATAGAAAAATTAAATACAAAGTTGGGTAGAAAAATTGCGTATAGTCTCGGGGTCGTATTGGGTATAAGTGCTTGCATTTGGATACAATTTGGTACTGGCGTAATGTATGCAAAATACGAAATCTATCCAGTGTCTATAATATTAGGTATTCGCATTCGTACTTTGAATCTCATTAAATTATCATTTGGGACAATGTATTCAGAGATAAATTTTTTATATATTAGGATTTGCTGGATCTGCCCTGTTAGTCACCAGTCTAGGTATTACCGCTGATTTTATAGGACAAAATGTAGATAGTGGTGCATTCGTGTATGGCGTTATGAGTTTTACAGATAAACTTTGTAATGGATTAGCAGTTATGCTTATACAATATTTGTTAGTATCCAAAAATGCTTATTTATACATAACATAAATTTCTTTGCTTTAAAGTTAATAGAAATAATACACCTCTCTTCTTTTTTTTAGAAGTTGTTGGGGAAGTTGCAAAAGTTACTACAGAGGTGTCTTAGCTTATGCTTGCGGTGCTTCTGCAATATTTGGTTTGCTGATGATGTTATATATCAAACCGTTTCAACAGAGTACAGGTATGGGTATAAAGGGTGTGTTTTCTACATTTTTTTGTAGCAACACTATAATATAAAACATTTAAATGTTGCCAGAATATCATACACTTCAGACCGAACAAACTGCAGAAGGCGATGATGTATACATTACCACAGCAACAACAGAAAATGAGCCTGTCAACACAGTGGGATGAGAGAATGTTATAGTGTTGAAAATAGCTTAAGCATAGTATTGGATTCATGTTGTAAAAAACACTTAAGATAAAATAGGGAATTTGTATTCTATTTTTAATATTCTTTAAATATTTGCAATTAAACATATTTTAAGAATAGTGGAACGCGAAGAAGTTGTTACCAAAATATTATAAGCCATGCCAAAAAAAAAAAGGAATTTAGGACAGATACTATTCCTTGTTCTAACTTAAGAAACATTTAAAATTAATCAAAATGATTTATTTTAGAAGATTGCGATAATAAAGCAACAGAATATTAATCTTTGCACGAAATCTATTTCCCAACTATGACTACACATATACGATCGAACTGCAGTAATATTTGGTGCATGAAACTGTGTCATCCTAATATATATAATCAAAGAATAATATCGACTAAACAAACTAAAAATGTTTGACTTGGCCGATTATACAGACATGGCTCATAAAAGAGCAGTTTCGAAGTTGAAATCTTTATTATTTGAATCTTACTCCTTGAATCCAGTTACTAGGTAATTGAATACAAAATATTATTGTTAATAATTTGTTATGCAATTATATTAGAACAAGTTTATTATACTATTGATTAATCAACTAATCCTACACAAGGGAATTGGGATTGGGAATTACAAGGGGACGAGATATGCGTATGACTAGAGGATGACAGGAAACAGAATATAAATATAATACTGGTTCCCATTGGGGTACAGTTAATGGATCCATGTTGCAAGCTGAGAAACAGCACAAAAAATTAACCGATATTAGGCAGGAATTGTCTCAAATACAAGACCTTATTGACAATTTAAAAAGAGAATATCAAAATAAGATATGTAAGTTTACCGAATAATTCTTTTTTTGTGCTATTACTAATTAAATCACAATAGTGTCACAAATGTGATAAAATACAATCTAAAATCTTTATTATGCTTAGCAAATTTACAAAGTAGACTATGTAATGCGTTAAGCGAAAAAGATATCGCTGCGCAAAAAGTTCTGTCTGTTAAGTTAGACATGCAACAAAAAGAAAGACAATATATGCAAGAAGAAAACAATTTACAATGGGCCATAAATTTGTGCAAACAACGATTAGAAGAAACTAATACCGAATTAATTTACTGCAGGAAAGAAAATTTAAGACTATTAGAAGAAATGAGTTCATTGAAAGAAGAGGTAATATAACACATGAAATATGAATAATATTAACTAACACCTTTAACATTTGAAATGTTAAATATGTAGGTCAACGTTAATAAATTTGAGCATCGAGATCAATCTTCCGTCCAAGGTTCACCACCGATAAATAATAAGAAACAGCTAAATTCTATGATAGGTATGAAAACTAAATGAAAGAATATTTTTCCTTTTGTATATTGTATAAAATATTTCTTCTTTTCATTTGATGAATAAGTTTGTAGATATACTGTAAATTAACAGAGTATTATTTGTTCTCTTAATAAATAGTACATATTTCATTAATTTGTGTTAATAGAGAAAGCCGCCTTGAGAAGGGCAACTGAAGTTGGAGATTGTACTACTACATCAGCTCCAAATAAAAAACGCATTGTTAAAATTAATTTATTAGTGAAAATAGCTCCAAAGCAAAAATGATAGTTTATAATTTAGTGTATCTAGCAATTTGTTTCCCTTTAAAATTTGTGTCCATTAAAAGTACATTATTTAACTATGTTATCTCTAAAATATCAATCAAACAAAAATTGCTATAGTTCTATAGTTAGTCTGTATGTACACATATTATTAGTAAGTGTACTGAATGTAGAGGGCTGTAACTATACTTACAATAAACTATTCCACGGGAATTGTACTGTACTACATACTATTAATTGTATATTATTCATAATAATTTCAATAATCAATGAAGACTGTCGAAACGTATACTAATCAATAAATATGTTTATTGAACATCGATACATTTGAAATGGCTTTATCAGTTGGTAAGTTAAGCACGTGATTAAATTTATAACCTTGAAATACACAACATTAGAAAATTACATATGCATATATATGTTTAACAGAGTTATTAAAACGCTTAAATGAGAATGATGATCCTTTACCAAAGCGTTTAAAATTGGCAGAAAACACATTCTACGCTAATGATGTACCAATAGTACGTAAAGAGGATCTCATTTTACAATGGCTCTGCGATACGTGTTCCATAAATAATACAGTTTGGAGTTCGTTAAAAATCTGTTTAAAGGCAAGAAATTTAGATATCAAAATTGCTGTGAAGAAAGTGTTGATCGATCTATTTATCGAAGCATTTCAAAATGATACAAAATACCTGCATAGCGATATATTTGATTGCTGCAGTTTGTTACTATCTAATATTGGAATCCAGCAATACATCATTAGCAAACCGGAAGATTTAGGTCTTTTAACAAAGTCCTTATTAGAATGTACATATAACTTATATAAACATACCCTCGAGATCGAGGATCAGTGGACGAATGGAATAAATGTATCATCAATTAATGATGGTAATGATTTAATATTGAAAGCATATAATGCAACGATTAATGTTTTGGAAAATATAATACAAATATTTAAATCCGCCTTCGCCACAAGAGATGAGTTAAGAATAACATTTGTACGTGACATTTTGTACCCTTTATGTATTATAATTGATCATAATTGTACAGATAATACAAATAGGCTAGGCGCAATAACACACAAATGCGTGCAACAGATAATATTTGGTAGGAAATATATTCAAAGCGGTGAATTCCTTAAAGAGGAGGACTTAACAGGATTCAAAAGCTTATTGTCGGTTCTGACAGAAAATGCAAAGACGAAAAGTCTTTCGCACAATTTATTAACATTTACGTTTTTCTTTCGTGTCGCAATTACTGTTTTCAAATCAGATTCCGCTGTGCTAGACTCAATATTGAGAGAATTAGTGGAATGTTCTGGGATGCACAGAAAAGAAATTCTAAACTCTCTTTTAAAACAGTTAAATGATGTGACATTCGATTTCAACAATAAAATCAATGATCTTACATTGTTCGATTATTGTCAAAATATTATAAATGACATATTAATGAATAAGAGTACGAGCAATGTAGATTATGATCTATTGCAACAATTTTCTTATTTTAATCCCCTTATAATTGAAAAGAGAATTCAAGGGATACTAAGGAAGGTCTTTCTGGAAAAATCAGATATAAACAATAAGAACTTAATGATTTCTATTTTGAATGCTTCCATACATTTAAGACAAGAGGAAAAACTAATATCGGCAATATTAATAGCATTAAAAGACTGTACAAATCAGATATCCACCACAGATGTAGACATATTTTGTCCCAGTGAATTTAAAGACAAATTAATGGAAGTAACGAATAATATAACAAGTTCACAAGCTGTAGCTATGCTAAGAACCATGATATATCATTTAAAAACTGACTGTCTGGAAATGCTGGAATCTGCCGATACATGTAAGGAAAATAATTATAAACATTACATCAAGTGTCACACCTATTGATTTTTATATAATTTAATATTTCATTATTTATTACAGGTAGAGCATATATAATGTTAGGTGTTACTATTGAATTACTTATTACACTTTTAAGTGGTGTACGCATTTTTCAAAATAATGCCACATTTCTTTCCTACAAAAAGTTTGTCAATGCTTTTAACGACCTGCAGAATGTTTTATTACTTCTAGTAGATAAAACATCGCATTTAAACTGTAATGAAAAAATTGCTAATGTATTATTAACTGCAATATATACATGGAATGAAACGCAAAGAACTCTCAACTATTATATGCCAAAAACTGTTACAGCAGAATTAGAATCGCCAATATTAAAAATGGACTGGTGCCAATTAATTAAAAACATTCCGAATATTGGCAATGATAATTGTCACAATAGTGTGGTATGTTATGGAAAACTTATTACGATTTGTTATCTCGTTCAAAAGGATTGATTTTCCTTAATGGACATTTATAATATATTCTGACATTAAAATTCCAGAATAAACTTATTTTGCAACAAGTGAAAATATGCCACAATACATTAGATGAATCTGGCACAACAGTTAACAGTTTAATAGATGGTTTAGAATCCTGCTGGAGTTTTATAATAAAATTCGATACAGAAGTTATACCGCTTTTGAATAACGAACAAATATCAAAATTGACACATTTATTATTAGAGGATATGACTTCTAACAAAAATGAGTCTAACGAGTGGGTAAAAATATTAGTCAAGGATGATATACAAGAAAACAGAAATTTTACAATGTCTCTATTAAACTCTGTTCTTGCACGAATTGGCCATTTGATACCAAAAAGTGTAACAAGACGCTTCTGTAAATATTTGAATGCAGTAAGTATAAGTATTTCATCAATACTGTATACATCGTACTAAATTTATTATATTGAATTATTTAGGTAATAAAATAATAATACAATGATCGTTTATATCTTTAGGATCCTTTATTTGAAGCTGCAACTATGGAAAATGAAGAAATAAAGAAGATACTAACGTCTGTAAAAGAGAACTTGTTAAAAAATAAGTGGATACAAGTACAGGATAATGTTTTATATAAAATTAAAATGTACTTAGAAGTATTACTTCACTTGCCATTGACATTTCTCAGCAGTGATTTAAGATTAATAATATTTATGTTCATATTCCTTCTTCGTTTGGAATGTGACCAAAGTGATGAAATAGTGTCATTATGCAATACATTACTTTCAGGTATAGTTCACGTTTATAGGTATAAATCAATTAATTGTACAAATAATTGAAATCTTCTTTTATTTTCAGATCTACTGGAAAGATCTACTATCGATGTGTTTCAGCATATAGAGCCCGTTTTATTACTACAACAGTTACCACAAAACAGAATTATTCAGAAAACCTTAGAAATATTTGTACGAAATTGTTCGTATGAAATATTAAGAGGACTAATAAAATTTTCCATTCACTCGAACAAAAATATGTCTTTCTTATTGGAATCAATGGAACATGTGAAGCCAAAGTTAAATGTTCATCAGAGAACGATAATTAAAAAAGCACAGAAGAAGCTGATTAAAGTTATGATGAAAGCTTTACCTTGCAAAATAACAAAACCAGATGATATGAAAATGTTAAATTTAATAATTAAAATTGATATTGCAAATGAAAACATTAATGAAGAGTTAAAGGATGTCGTAGAGTCAACAGTTAATGATATATTTATGGTAAGGACAATTATAATAACATAATTTCCTGCTTTAAAACATAATACTAATAAATGTTTAATTAACAGGACGATATAAATGATGTAAGTGCGAGCCAATTGCTGGAAGGCGGTTTACAACTCGTAGTTGTTATTTTACACAATAAAAGAATATTTCGAATTTCAAATAAGACTACAAGAGGAATATGGCATACTTTATTTAAGCACCCATGTGTAGATGTACTGTGCCCATTATTGGAGTCGTGCGAACCACAAGAATTTGATGAATTTTTACAAGAATTACATGCTCAACTGGTACGCTTCGCAATTACTATACATTTCTTAGTAATACATATAATCTTTCTAAGAAAGAAACATTTATTATTTTATTTTGTCACAGATAAAAACACTTTCAAGTGGAAAGGAAAATGATTTACGAAACATTTGTGTTATGTGGAATTCAATATTAAGGACAAATATGTCTAACGATCGTAATAAATTACGTTTAACAGCTATCAATAATTTCATTCAAACAATCGAAACTGCACATATACCAGAAGAACTTTGGCCACATTTATTAAAATCAATTCAAAACATTCTCAATACAAAACATTTATATCTTCCTGGATATGTTATCGATATGAGTATATTCCTAGCTTTGAAATCATTGGAAGAAAGTTCAATACAATCTTCTATTGAGAGTTTAGTCATATGTAATGTACTATTAAAAATAAGGACCAATTTAATTATAGATAAAATACCATCATTGCTAGTATTGTATAGACGAATATTGAATGTTGTTGTACATAAATCGAAAACCATTGTTAATAAGCCTGAAGAGCATGCATTTAAGTCCCTTGTATTAGACATTGAAAAGTAAGTAAACCATTATTCATTTCATATAAAAAGATATACCCGTACTTTAAACAATTACATTTTCTGTACAGGTTTACAAGTTCCTTAATCAAATTTAAAAAAGATATGACTCGGATAAGTCCTTATTTAATAGCAGATTTAATGGAATTACTTTCAGGAACAGTAGCAGCAAGTTTTGTGAAGGTAAAATTTCTTCTATAGAATATTATGTGTAATACATCAAAGTTTTATATTTCATTTTTTTCAAGTATGTTAGAATGAGTCTTATTTCCATTTCATTTGCTCTTTCTGTTTCAGGTTTCCCTACAAAATTGCATAAACTTATTAATTAGTATATGTGACCAACATGGAATTGCGTTTTTATTCCGCACGCTACCTATTTCAATGCAAGAAATTTTCAAAACACAATTAGATTTGTACAAAAAATTCTACAAATTTTCCGGAAAAATTTGAATAATTATTGTATAACGATATAACTTAAATATATTTTTATACTGTCGAGAAATGCGATTAATGTTCTTAATGTTCAGATTCATTGTCGAAAATAAAAAGAATCACATACTGCTACACATATATAAGTATTACATTTCTTTAAAAATAAAAGATATACAAGTCTTTGAACCTATCATAATATTGAACAGAAAGATATCGAAGACCTCGAACTGTCCTGATATTTAAAACTGCTTTATATTTGCTATGTATTTCTAACCAAATATAAAAAAATAGTAATTGCAGAAAATATCGGACTCTGCATCTTTCTCTTTTATACGTACAAGAACGTGCAAAGCGAGGTTACATTGCACCCGTTTATGAGTTACAAAGTGCACGACTTTGGTAACCATTTTGTCGTGTTAGTTTGCAGCCGCAGTGAAGTACTTCTAAAATATTCGCATCAGCCATGTTTCATAATTTAACAAGGACCCAAGCTTATGTTATTCTGATAGCAGGGTTAGGTAGTGGTTATTACATTTGGAACGAGCCATTAAAAGAATACAGTCGTAAAAATTTTCCAAAGAAGGACGCGAGTGAAGTAATTTCTATTGATTTTTAAATAGATAGTGTAATAGTATTAAAGATAAAATAATAATAATCATTTTATATTTAAGATTAAAGACAGTTAAATTGAAATTCATTTAATAATAATGCGATATACTATTAGATTATGGAATTTTGTTTATTTCTACTATAATAATGTATCGTTCTATTACAGGAAACATCACATGGCTCGACATAAACAAATAATAAAACCAGGAACAAAAATAGTTATCGGAGTAACTGCTTGGTTAGGATGTTTCCTTATTTATAAGTAATATTATACTTATTTTTATTATTAAAAAACATGGAGAAGTGTATCTATGGTAACCTATTTTTATTTACAGATTTTACATCAAGCAACATTTTAGGTTCCTTAAATCCAATGATGCTGAAAATTGTGCAAACATATTATATGAAAAACGTATGAACAGGGAAGGAAGGGTTGCGGCAATGAAATCTGAATAGTCTTTTTATATTTATATTATCTTTGGATTATCATTAATGCATATAATAACTACATTTTATAATTATGTAACACTATATAGTTTATTCATTGTAGCACAAATATAACACTTTCTAATCTAATTGTTGAATTTACTTCCATAATATGGTATATATTTGACTACTACTTTCCAATCTGTAAAATAAACCAGTGCCAGCCCAGCTGTTGCCCCATATGTCATTGCCGAAGGAATCCTAATTCATAAAAAGTCTGTAGTACATATTGTATAAAGAATGTTCTACAAATGTTTATATAATGCGCTATTTAATATAACGTTCATAGATATAACACAAAAATTAAAAAGAAGAACTGTTATGTAATTGAAGCTGCGTTCAATTATTACATACAACATATCGGATAAACATAACGAATTGGTGTCGTACAACTGCAAAAAAAATAAATTTAACATTTACCATCTCGTAGCCACTTCGAAATGTTTCCTTCCTAGTTTCATTTCTGTAATAACAATTAACCTCCTCGTTTAAGAATCGTAAAGGAATCCACAAGTCTAAAACATAAAATATTAATAAGTATTTGGAATAATTGATAAATGTCGTATAACTCAATCTTTCAATCTCTGAAATACCTGAAACTACCTTCCACCTTAGCGTTTCGGTATATCGCACGATATTTAAACAATGATTTGATAATTTCAGAGTTGGCCGTTTCTGTTGTCGCTATTCAACCTAATGCTACTAACGTTGTGAATTCGCCCAAAGGTGTGTTTGAAAAGGTAGTTCTTAATGCTGACACCATCTTTTGCAATTTCCTATTTATAAATTAAATATAGAATTTATATTTAAATGTTGCGTTATTCAATGTTACTTTACATTCGTGACCCTTTTGAAATTGAATCGTTTATATAAAAATATACACCTGATAAAATTACGGTCAGAAGAAATTTTCTATGTTTTTTGCAAATATCGAAAGCATCTTGTTTACCGAAGAAAGATTCTGTTTATATTAAGCTTCATTGTTAAGCTTCTAAAGTTATTATTTCTATGAAATTCTGCGGCTGAAAAATAAACAGTACAACCAAATATAAATTTACCTAAAAATTAATCTATATCTTTGTAGTGGTGGGACTGTATTTAGTGCATTTTTTGGCGGTGCATAACAATACTTTTTTGCGGCATTGCATACTCATTCGAACATATGACATACTACAGATACGGATAATGCAGCGAGCTGTATACCGACACAATATGCCCGAATACTTGGTTTAGGAGAATGCATTGTTTGTCCTTATAAGAAAAGATTTTGAGCTCGGTGAGGGCTCATTCGAAAGAGGAAGGTTCAATGCAGCGCGCTGCACTATCTGACAATTTCTTTCCACATTCAAAATAGAATATCGAAATAACAAGCAGCTCCCTCTCGCCGGTCGGTATTACCATTTCTGTGCAGGAAAAAGCTGCTGTAATAACGATCTGCCAAATCGGCGCGGTCGCGTGCCGGGTCTACCCCCTTAAAATTTGATATTACTACATGCAGCATGAGGGAGTTCCCTGATTTTCTGCATGCAGTGATATTGCTCGATACTTCCCTGTAAGTGGAAGATCGCTTAGAATTTGACAAGATCGTTAATCGTGAAAAATAATTAATATATGCTCTCGCTGTAACATTCGATAGTACGTTGTAAGATTTTTTTAACTTTCTTTGAAAATTAAATTGGAAATAAATATAATTACGATTTCTTTTACATAGACTGTAATTTACGTTGATCACTCCTATATGTAAGTACATTATTTATTTATTTTTTAGGCAATGGAGGACAACGTAGAGGAATTTGTACCGAGAGCTTATCAAGTTGATCTATTCGAAATTGCACGTGAACAAAATGCAATTGTTTATTTACCAACCGGTGCTGGGAAAACATTCATTGCTGTTATGCTTATAAAAGAATTAAGTGCGGATATACGAAGGTAATATGAATTACATTGCTCATTGGTTTTTCCTGCTATAAAATAAATAATCATGTTACTGTCGCCGATATTAATTACCGTTTTTCCTTCGAACGTTCAAACATTTCCGTGTGACCAAAAGATATATTACTTGTATCATATTACGAATTATGAATTCAGATCGTATGACGAAGGCGGTAAAAACACTATATTCATAGTCAATACGGTACCTTTAGTAACGCAGCAAAGCGAATATATTAAGAGATTGACTGGTTTGTCGTGCGGGGCTTTATCTGGCGAAATGGGAATAGATTTTTGGAGTAATACAGAATGGCAGATGACAGTTAGAGAACATCAGGTAATAGAAAATTGGATAATCTCCTATGTTGTTGTTGGAATTATCAAAAAAGTTTAATATGTTATTGTGTACAACATAGGTTCTAGTAATGACAGCACAAATTTTATTAAATGCACTTTGCCACGGATACTTGTTGCTAAATAGAATAAATTTGATCATTTTCGATGAATGCCATAGAGCAGTGAGTGATCATCCTATGAGACAAATTATGCAGCAGTTTGATCATTGCCCTAAGGAAGAACAACCTAGAACTTTAGGATTATCAGCATCGTTATTAAATGGTAATGTAAAGCTGGCGAAAGTAGACTCAATTATACAGGTAAATTTTAAATATACTGGTATAATTATATATATATATGGTATTATTTTAATGGATGAAACATGATCTTTACATTTTATTGTAGTCATTGGAAATCACATTTCATGCGAAGGTAATAACAAAAGATATAGGGTTTAAAGATCATTACCCAGTTCCTCAAGAAGTAATGGTTGAATTTGATAAGTATATCATTTCTTACACTGGGCAGTGTATAATTAATATACTCCAGGAGCTTAATAAAACATTAGATGTTATAGTTTTAAATGATTCATTGAAATATAGTAAATCGAGCATTGTATTTAGGCCTAAATGTTTGAAAAAGAAAATAATGAGTATGGCAAAATCTATTCAAGAGCTGTTGTTATGTACAGGTATATTCACAGAATGAAATAAGTTTAATAAGTACATTATAATTATGTATGTGCACGTTTGTTTATACACTTTATGTAATTTTATTCTTAATATAGGAATTTATGGTGGTAGTAAAGCTGCATTGCTCCATTTAATTCAATTGGAATGTATGAAGAAATTTCAAGACGATGAGGTATGTAAGTAGAGAACTCATGATATTCTGGTTACCTTTGAATAATATAAAATGTACATATGTATACTGTGTTATGCTCAGGAAACTGTAAGTGTTTTGCAGTATGCTATAACGGAGGTAATTAAATGTAGAAAATTATTCGAAAATGAAATGAAGGACAATACAGAAGCAAAAAAAATCCACAGGTTAATTATTTCTCTATTTATGTTTATTATAATATATTCCTTTGTTTAACTATACAATATTATGTAACTTATGTAACGGCATCATGAAAATTACAGTTATGCATCTGACCAACTTCAAAAACTGTATGTGACTATGAAGAACTATTATAATAACAACAGATCCGATACTCAGAAATTTTGTTGCATTGTCTTTGTGCAACGACGAGTTACCGCAGAAGTCGTATATCACATACTAAAGGTAAAAAGACGTTTTCTTGCGTTTATAACTTATAGAACTGAATGTACTGCAGTTATTGTATAATTTTCATTATTTTTTAGAATCTATCTATGCACGACAAAGAGTACAAGTTCTTGAAACCTGATTACATTGTTGGTTACTCCAAAGATTCTATAAGTAATAGGGAATGGCTGTGTGTATCGAAATGGAATAAGGAAGCTATGCACAGGTAAAACATTGCTTGGAATTTTTTACATAACAGAATACAAAGGTAATGTACTCGTTGCAGCATAACACACACAGCTCAATAGATTGATTTTGGGGAAATTCTTTAAGGTTCAGAAACGGCTTGTCAAATTGTATTATTGCAACTGACATTGTGGATGAAGGTATAGATGTACAGAAGTGTACATTAGTTATAAGATACAATTTACCAATGGATGTCAGGGCGTACGTTCAAAGTAAGGGAAGAGCACGGCATTCGTCTAGTCAGTACATATTATTACTACCAAAAGATGACACACAATATTTAGAACGATATCAAAATTTTAAGATGATAGAGTATCATTTAAAAAAGGTATAATTTTTTCCCTGTATTTCCTTTCTTTCCTTTTTTTTTGCAACCGCGTTTATTTGTAACGGTAAATTAGAAATTACATTTTACAATAGAAATATTAGTAACATATTGGAAGCGTATTAAATATCACGTGTGTAGAATTATTCTCTAAAACAGAATCAGTGTTTTTAAATAACTATTATTAAATTTACTCACGTTTTAATTAGCTTTTAGTGTATAACACAGAGGAACGATCCATACCAACAGAAGATGCAATACGAGATGAGTTATATCAGTATGAAATAGAACCATACATAGTCACTGACGAAGATGAACAAAGAACTACTTTAACAGAACAGATGGCAATTAGTATCATAAACATGTACTGCATGTCTTTGTTGAAATCAAAATTTATAAATTTGGCACCTATTTGGATACTACACGAAGCTCCAGAAAATTTGCAGACTCTTTATCAGGTAATAAAGTTTAACAAATCTATGTTTATTTTATAATCTGTTCTCTGATTGTTCACAATTCCGTTTGTTCGACACTCAATAATTAATTTAAAATTTTCATAAATATCTTAGGTTTCTCTTCAATTACCAATTATATCTCCATTAAAGACTGTCATTTTCGGCGATCCCATGCCATCCATTGCTACTGCAAAGAGATCTGCAGCCATGAAAATGTGTATAGAATTACACAAAATTGGTGAATTATCGGATAAATTAGTTCCAAATACAGCGGAGACGCTCCAAAAACATGTTAATTATTTATTTCCAAATTGGAACGACGAGACTGAAGAGGAAACTGCATTGCTTGGAACGTACAAGAAAAAACGACATCACAAGTTACAGGTGAAATAAAACAGGTTCAACTACTATTACATTGTTCGGTAAAATTACAATTCAAATATTACTTACAGTTTCCATCAGCTCTGTATGCTGCGTTCCCTATACCAAAAAATACAGTCTACATTCATCTTCTTCATATCGCACCCAAATATTGTGTACCACATGGAGATAATCGACATTTAACATTTTATAATTTGTTGACCAACAATGCAGGTTTTTGTATAATTTCTGCAAAAAAAATGCCGCAGGTATAATTATGATTTATTTATAAACTTATGCTTGGCTTTCACTATTATAAACAACATTTTATACATAATGCTTTATGTTGTAGGTACCATCTTTTCCTATTTTTATGTCTGTTGGTGAATTAAATGTTTCTGTAAAAGTAAATTATTCAACAACAACTTTATGTGAAGAGGAAATTGGATACATAAAAAGCTTTCACACTTTGATATTTACCGAAATTGTACCAATTATAAAGCCATTTTTGGTATTTGATAATTACAATCTAGATAACTGCTTTTTAATTGCACCAGGTAGGTAAATGTTAAAATTTACGACTATAGAATTAAATAATATAAGATATCCATATGTTAGTTGTACTTAATCTCAAAATATATATTTTATTTCGAGAGTTTCAAATGTTTGCTTTAATAGCATTTATTGCAATATGATAATATTATCGTAGTAACTGTAGTGTAAGTAATAGCATTTTTTAATAATAGATCTTACTTTAAGTTATGATTTTTCAGTTGATGAACATAGTAACATAAATTGGGAAGTAATGAGAAAATATACACATATTGAGCGTATATTACCACCAGAACCCAGCCAGTTTAAAGCTAGCGACTATGAGCTAGCACTAGTAGTACCAAATTATAGAGCTTCCGCAGATACATATATTGTTACCCAAATTTGCGATGATATTACACCAAATTCATGTTTTCCAACTGAGAATTTCTACTCATATGTCCATTATTATAAAGAAAAGCATGGATTGGTGATAAAAAATTTAAAGCAACCAATGTTCGAAGCGAAAGCAATCTCGAGGAAAATTAATTACATAGTACCCAGGTAATGTGTATGGAACTCATTGTGCATGCTTGAAAAAATCTCAAATAATTCTTAACTAAATTTTTGTTTTTTCTTATACATAAAATAGACATGCACAAAATGATATAAAGAATCGTAAATATGCAAATTTGCCAGAGCATTTGGTACCAGAGCTTTGCATTAAAATTAACTTCCCAGCTTTATATTGGCTCAAAGCAACAGTGTTACCATCTATTCTGCACAGAGTTTCGCAACTTTTAGTTGCAGAAGATTTAAGATGCATTATTGCTACAGAAACTAAATTGGGATTGTTATCGAGAGATCAGTGGCCTCCGTTAGTAATAACCGACGAAGAAGCAGAAGAACCATTTGAACCAGAAGTAGAAATGTCTGCTACAGAAGGTGTTGATGCTTTACAACCAGAACTACCTTTAAATGGACCAGAAATAGATGGTCTGTACCTTTTTCTTGTTCCATTTGGAAAACAATGTTGGTGTATGTTATTTACAATGTTTTATTATATCTTATTCATAAATATATTGCTAATTCTTGTACAGTATTAAATACAGAAGTGAATCATTATCCATGGCCAAAGGACCAAGAACCAACAGATTTATATAAGGACATCGAGGATACACAACTGATTCAAATTGAACATTATTTCCAATTTATGTACGAATCAGAAGATAATTCTATGAGCAAAACGGTAATGTTTTACAATTTCTATACCTTTATTCCTCGAGAAATAATTTAAAATGTAATAATGTTTATTTTGTGTTCAATATTTATACATGAATATTACAATTTTACAGAAAAATAACATTTATTTTCGAAATAACCCATTGGTAAATACACCCACTTTGCGAGTATTATCGCAACAGAATTCAGATGGACCTGATCCAGTACAGATTATGTATGTAAGTACGTTTTTAATTTTAAATGTAGGTACTTTAAATTGTAGAAAGAGCATAAAATATTCGACGACAACTTGAACTTTTACAGGCATTAACAACTAAAATGGGACAGGATGCATTTCATTTAGAACGTCTGGAAACTTTAGGAGATTCGTATTTAAAATTTATAACATCTTTATTTTTGTACACTACGTTCCCAAAATATGCTGAAGGCAGTTTAACAATTTTAAAAGGAAAAATAATTGGAAATCGTAACCTTTATTATTGTGGCGCGGAAAAAAACATCCCGGGACGAATGAAAGTTGATGATTTCATACCTTTAAGTAATTTCATTGTCCCAGCCTATACAGTATTTAGGAAGCTCCAGGAGCTTTTATTGGAGGCAAAGGTTTGTATTTGTCAAGTATCAAAAAAGAAGTATACAGGTATCTACTGAACAGGCTATAACGTTCACAAGAAAAATCATTAAAATGTATTGAAAAATATAAAAACGTATATTTTAAAGTATTTGTTTAAACCTATCTGTACGATTGACAAAAAAAAGGACTAGACTGGTAAGAGGAAATATAATTCTGTTCAAGGTATCGCCAAATGTTTTGTATGAAATTCAAATACCCAAGAATGAACAATTCGATGGATGTATAACTGAATTTACAAAAAGTGTAATGCAAGAAAGGGTACTAAACTGGGAAACAGTTGAATCACAGACAGGTATGGAACAGTATCTTGGAGTACAAACTGTTTCTGACAAAACAGTAGCCGATTGTGTAGAAGCATTGGTCGGCGTATACCTAAATGTAAGTATAGAACAGATTTTTATGATAAAGTAAAAACTTGTATTAATATGTATATCTGTATTTTAATAGAGCATGGGTATTAAGAATGCTGTGACTTTATTGAAATGGTTTGGAATTCTACCAAATGCTGTTGACGTCAGAGCATTATTATATGATTTTCCATCCAGATCAAAAATTTCTGATACAAATTTATACCATATCATGCCCTGGGCTTCTGATATAGAAAAAAAAATTGGATACAAATTTCAGGACCCAGAATTGTTATTGCAGGTAATTGAATAAATTCTTTGTTTACTAAATACCAAAAAAGAACATAGACTCTTTGTTTTTCTTGCATTATCGTAATATAATTTATACGACTTGTTTTATACATAACAATTTCAATTAAAATTCTCAATTTTCCAACACACGTTAAATGTTTTAGGCTTTTACACACCCGTCATATACAAACAGTAAAGTTACTGATTGTTACCAAAGATTAGAATTCCTTGGTGATGCAATACTTGGTAAGAGAGTGTTTAATTTACAAATTAGTCTAAATATTGAACGCCAAGTAAACTGTTAACGCACTAAATTTGAAATATTATTTCAGATTTTTTAATTACAAGTTATATTTATGAATATTGCGGAATTTTAAATCCTGGCGCCCTCACAGATTTGAGATCTGCGCTTGTTAATAATATTACTTTTGCATGCTTATCTGTACGACATGGTTTACATACTGCATTATTATCTTATGCGCCAGAATTGAACAAGATTATAGAACGTTTTGTAAGATTCCAAGAAGAAAGAGATCATGCCGTGAATGATGAGGTACCTTATATGAATAAAACTGTTTTATTACGTTTCTTATGATTACAAGATGTACACTATATACATATATGATTCTTACGCGTATGTAAAATGCATTTTTATAGCTCCTATGGATTTTACTCGAAGAAAATGAATGTAATATGGCAGAGTATGTAGATGTTCCAAAGGTTCTAGGAGATATATACGAAGCTGTAATAGGTGCAATATACTTAGATAGTAAAAAAGATCTTTCAGTAGTGTGGAGAATTATATATTCCTTCATGCATAAGGAAATTGGTACGTATTTCTAGAAATAATTTATTAACAATTAAATGTAAAATATAATCTTGTTATTCATGGCAATGCTTAACTTAGATCAATTCAGCAAAAACATTCCAAAACAACCAATTCGTGTGTTGTACGAAACTCAGGGCGCGAATCCACAATTCTTGTAAGTCTTCTATTATAATCTTTTATCCTTACGGTACTTAATTATTACCTACTATCTTTTTCAGAAAATCAATTATTATCGAAAACACAAACATGATCATGGTACCGTTAAAAGTAACTGTTGCTGGGACTGTAAAGCTTTTTCATGGGTTTGGCGCGAATAAAAAACAAGCAAAATGTGCTGCTGCAAAACAAGCGCTGAAAAGTTTGTTGTATAAAGTTTAGGTAAAACTTGTGGAATACGCTGAGTGCTTTTTTCTATAAACTATTATGTTAATTAATTGAGAATAAGATGTTTTTATCATATTAGAAAATCAAATATCCAGATAGTAGTTTACAAAGTATTGCTATTTTATTAAAATTAAAGAGAGTTTTATTATGTATCCCTAGTTTGTGTTCTTACGCTTCTTCAATGATGGCCGGTCAAATACTTGCTTCATTCCTGCAGCTTGATTGTTATGGAATTTCAAATTTTGTGCAGTTTCCGAAATCCAAGGTGAATCAAATTGAGTAGTGTCTTGATCTACTAAATGAGTGTATTTAGTTCGACCACTGCGGCCAAAGTTCTTCACTTGCATAACTTTAGGCAAAATTGTTTTATCAAAATGATCCTCCAACGTCGCACCAGAGAAATCTCGTTTAAATATAGTATCATCTTTATCCAAATAGAAAGCACCGCGATGATAATATTTTTGTAAGAATTTGTACTTTCCTTTGGCTGCCTTGTTTGTAACAACCTTCGGATTTAATCGCGCTTCTTGTCTTCGTTCTTCTTCAGTCATGTTACGTATACGTTCAATTTCAAGACGCTCTTTCTCCAGCCTAAGAAATGTAACATATTTAATAATGAGAAATATTAAGTACTTGCATTTTTACTGACAATGACACATACTGTTCCCTTTCTTCACGGTCGCGTTTAATCCTCTTCAATTCTCTTAATTTCCAGGCTTCGTACTCAACTTCATCATTCTCATCATCTGTGCAAACATCTTCAATTTTTCCTTCTTGATCATTTAAATTTTTACCAACCTGTGCTTCCTTCCTTATTGATTCTTCTACCATCTGTATAATATACAAAGGGATGAATGAAAGGACTATACATTAATTTATCTATACAATAAAAATTACCCGTAATGTTTGTCGTTTTCGTTCTTCTGCCATCTTTTTGGCCTCAATTTCTGCTTGCTTCAATTTCATTGCTTCCTTTTCCTTTTCCATTACTGTAATTCTGTCTTTTTTACGTACAAAGACCGGCTTCAATCTTGGACCAGTTTCTTCTTCCGAATCCGTATATTCTTCATATTCTGAACTTTCATCTGATGTATCGCCCGATCTTTCATCTTCCTCTCCATGAATCAATTCTTCTTCATTTTCTTTTTTAGACAAAACTCTTTGCTTTAGCGCCTCTCTTCTCTTTTCAATTTCAGAGTCTGAGAGTTCTTCATCTTCTGAAGAATCTGAACTTTCTAACTTGATTCTTTCCCGAGTCCGTTCCGGTTCCACTTCAATTAATTCTGGTTCATGAATATGCCTATGTCTCTCTGTACGCACTTCTGTATTGGAAGATTCCTTTTGCTTCTCTAATCGTGTTAGCCTCCTAATACGTGGATCGTCCTCGTCTCGTACTTTAACTTGAGACTGTGCAGGCGTATCTGCAGAAACTTCATTTTCATCATAATTTTTATGTACTCTTCTGTCTATAAAATCATCCTCTTCAGATTCTTCGTCGGAGCTAGCCGCTGGCGCATAATCAGGTCGTTTACCCGAGACATAACGATGTACTTTTACTTTTTTCATAGAAAGTTCACCTGCGAGGAAGGATAAAACATTAGATATATGTATTTTTATTTAATTTTTTTTTAATTATCATTGAAAGGAAAAGTATTTTCATGGAAACTATACGAAATATGTATCATATGTTGACATATAAGTAGCACTTTACGTAAAATACAGATTAAGAACAGCAATATTTGTAAATACATAACATAAATATTACGGACCCTTGTCATTTTTCACAGGTACAGCACCAGCTGTGCTTTGAATTCCCATAGGTGCAGGTGCTAAGGAATTGTTTGTTACGAAGTAATCCATCATCATTTTGTTAATTTATAATATAATCCTTCGAAGCAGTATAAGAACGAGTTTTGCGAGTGTTATATCTGCAATTGACTACAACAATAACCAAACACTTGTAAAACGTCACGAACTAAACATGACACAGATATACAATTGATCGGCCTCTTTGTACCGTAACAAACCAATGGATGTGATCGTGGAACCGACATTACGTATATTTCAAATGTATGACAAGAAGATTAAGAGGAAACAATAAAATAAGATAATAGCATTTTTCCAATGCAGCTAGAAATTTTACTAAATAGAATTTATATATCGTACTATTTACTGTATATGCATAAGTTTCCAATATAGTCTTATTGTATTTGACAATAACAAGTTAATCCGAAATGCATCAAATTTTAACAATTCTTTTTGAATAACAACATTATGTTATACAGTGTACAGAGTTCTATCTATGGAAACTTATTTCATGATCGAAACTGACTTCCATATATGCGGCGCTGTATGAAAACTTGGGTTTGTTCGCTACGAGTTGGCGCGAGACCATAAGGCGTACCTGATATATGTATTTCTTTGTAGAATAATTCGTTTATGTATATATATATATATTACTATTTTACATGCATAAAGAGTCTAGTTGTTAATATTTCATTTTACGCGAATAGAAGTTAAACAGTTAATACAGTCAAGATGTTTTGGGGTGAGTAAAAATCACTGATTTAATTGTTTCGATCAAAACTTGCCGGTAGACTGTTGTAAAATGGCGTCGCCATGTGGTTATGAAAAACGATCGCTCTTTCTAAAAGAAGAGATTTCATTGTGACAGATCGATATAATACTGATATATAGAACAATGACATAAATTAATACATTTTTCTTCTTTCTTTTTTCAGGTTTGATATTGGAACCAAATAAGCGATATTCGCAGACCGTTGAAAAGTCGTTCCACGTGTCAATGGCTAGTTTATATCTTCCAGTAGCCGGTAAATTTAATTTTTGTTTTTAATTTAACTCTTTGCACACGAATGTTTTTTCGTTCTGGCACAGGAAAATGAAAATTCGAGATAGACCAAATTAAAAATATTAATATTAAAGACCATGCTGTGCCACTCGTTGCACGCAGGTAATTGATAGACAATAGTGTGCAAATCACCATTCGAGTTTTTTTGTGTTAAGCGAAATGGCGGGCGAGAATTACCTCTGGAATGCAAAAGATTAAAACCAAGGAAGTAATGTATTTATACAATAATAGTAACAGCTAATTTTGTACTGTTTTTGTTACAGATGACAATGTAGTACAAGTAATGTTGTACTATGAAAATAGTATTTATTTGCTATGTAATTTAAAGAAAAGTTCAACATGGCAAGTGCCGCTTGATCTAAATTTCCAAGAGGGAACAACAATAGCATTTGTATGCCACGGTCAAGGTCAAGTACATTTAACTGGATATTTAATACCCGATGATGATCTAGATTTAGATGAATTAGAGGAAGAGGAAGACGAAGAGGAAGACGAAGCACCACAGTTGGTCGATAAACAGTCAAAGAGAAAAGCTGTGGAGCTCTTAAAAAAGAATGTTAAACGTCCAAAACAAAAAGTTGAACCAGAATCTTCAGACGAGGAAGTAGAATTGGATGGTACGAACGAGGGAAGCGATTCCAATGATTCCGAAGAGGAGGATGATGAATTGCTATTAAATGAAGACGAAGATACCGATGAGGATGAGGAAGACGGTGATGCGGATGATGATGCGGAAGAGAAGAAAGTAATGTCACAACAAAAGGATAAAAGAAATAAGCAACAACAACAACAACAACAGCAGCAGCAGCAAAAGAAGAAAGAAGAAAAGAAAAAATTAGTAAATGGGAAAGAAGTAAAACAGAAAAAGAATAAAGGGGAACAACAACAAAATGACCTGAATGTTCAAAGTGAACATAAAAAAAGGGTAGTAGAGGGCGGAGTGCAAACAGAGGATTTAAAAGTAGGTAATGGCGCGCCTGCAAAAAGTGGCAAATTCGTATCTGTGTACTATGTGGGCCGTTTGAAAAATGGAAAAAAATTTGACTCAACGATGCAAGGAGATGGATTTAAATTTAGACTTGGAAAGGGTGAAGTAATTAAAGGCTGGGACATTGGTATTATAGGAATGAAAGTTGGCGGAAAAAGACGAATTACAATACCCCCTGCTTTGGCGTACGTACTACTAATTATCGAATACAAAAATTCATTTATATCTGCATAACATACTGATTTCTTATAAATTATATTGCTTGTTGCAGATACGGAGCAAAAGGTTCACCACCCGTTATTCCCGGTAATAGTACACTGATATTTGAAGTGGAACTTAGAAATGTACATTAAATTTTACAAATATTTCATTGACTCTGGAGTATTTGTTAAGTGATGTATAATGTATTTTAAACTAATAAACGTAATATCCTTTTTTATTAGCTATTAAAGTTTCAATTTTCATCTAAATACAAAAAACAACAAAAATATACAGATTGACTGAAAACTACAATATATCAAAATTTGTAACGAGAAATTTTATATGATATACATATGTACAGTATTTACCAATTTATTAGACGGAATTTATATTATTACACGTTGATTAATATGAAATAATAATTACTAATTTATATAACGTGTAACAGTATACTTATAATTAATAAAACTGTTATGAATTAAGGTATCAGACTTGATTACCATTGTAATGGAATAGACTATAATGTTGCACAATGTATTCAAAATAATTGTGTCTACTTTCCTTTTTAATCTACTTTTTTATTGTCCGGATCTTTTTTCCATGATAATGTACAAACTCCATTTTTGCATTCTTTTGCCAATTGCGGCGGTTGATCGTTATTTGTAACTTCGTTTTGCTTGTTTCTGAATTGCCACCATCTTACAAGTATTGGTTGTATCAGAAATCTCCATATTATAAGCAGTATCGGTATAGCAACACAAGGTACGCATACCATTGTAAAGTATTTTAGTGTAAATGCTGGAAGAATATACAGATTAAATGCATGATATATTGATGTCCGAGGCGATAATAAATATACAATTTTTTTACACAACCTAAGTTACTATTGCATTACATATTCAATATAAACAGAAGTTGAATTTTCTACCTTAAGTCAAAGAAATGTATTTCTTTTTTTAGTATCGTCCGTAACGAATGTGTAAATAATTCAATAAGAGGATACTGAAATGTATACAACAATATAACCTTTATGTTGGGGCCAAGAAATATACATTAAACGCACAATTTCTTAAATTATTGTGGCATGCTAAATGTAAAAGTGTTAATTAAATATTATTATCTTCTATGAACACAAATTTAGTATTTACCAAAATGATAAATCGTCCTATCAAGTTCTTAGATTATGAAATGCATTTGTCACAACTTATATCGCACATTCACGTTCACATAGAAGCATGCGCAATGACCGATTGCGCCTTAATCATTTAATTTGAACACGAATTAGTGTTTCTCTTATATTTTATTATTTTATCTGGGAATACATTGCATTTTAATATTTATACATAAGAACATGGTCACAGCCACATATTACTAACAGGATTTTTATCCTGTTAATTTTACTTAGCGTTATAAGGTACTAAAAGAATACGTAAAATAAGTGTCAGCCAGTACTATTACTATGGTAACCGGTAACGAGGGTACTCCGATTTAAATGAATTACATGCTTCCAAATACTTTTCGACCTCTCGTGACGGTCAATGAGACAATGACGACACTTAAAACGAAGAAGACTAGTCCGAAGAAGGCGGTTAGGATTCTGCACCACTGTCGTTTCCGTTTTGCTTTTGCGATCGCACGACCCAAGCGTTCTGCTCGCGAGACATCCAGCGTGAAATCTAAATCTCTGGCGAATCCACGCATACGATAGTCCCAATTATTTTTCTTGGATGAAAAGGCTATACCCTTGTTCAATGAATCACCGCCACTGCCCTCCAACTGCTGAAACATCAGTCTTGATACGTTGGTTACATTGACATTATGAATGCTGTTACTTTCACCTAATGTTATGTTTATAAAAGAATGTTTTCTACTACATTCAATAAAGTTATTGCATGAAATGAATCAGCATCTATTATACATTTATTCGGAATTAAATCATTGTACTGTACGCTCATACATTGTGCGTGTGCAATATACTCATCTAAAGGGTATGGAAATATCGTAAATTACATTGTATAGACTTACCATTGCATATTCTGGATCGTTAGAAATAATTTTCTTCCGATTCTGTTTGTTCCCTTCGTTAATGTTAATCGTTTTGTTCGTAATACTCTTACTTTTATCATGAAGGGTCGATGGATTCAAGCATTTGCAGACGTGCGCCTCTAGAACGTTTTTATTGTTTTGCAATCCTGCTTCTGAAATTGTTCGTTGATAATGATCATCCATCAAAAGCACAACCGGGGGACTTTCTGTCTTTTTCAACTCATCGCCTGTTTCGATTCGTTTGTCACCGATCGAAGACGATGGGAATTTTTGAGTATGCTCACAGTTACATAAACAAGTATACCACGCCGGGTTGTGCAGATAAAAGTGTCGCGCATTGTTGTAGAGTTTCGAGTTTACTGGATTAATCCTCGACGAAGTATTTTTATTGCAGTTTAAGAGGCACGAACTCTTGTCGTTGAAGAACGATCTTTTGCGGGACTGGGAGGAGGAATTATGATAAACGTACTCGTACAGCCCCCCTTTCAATCCAATTCCTTGGGCAACCTTGTGCGATATATTATGCAAGATCTCTTCTGGAGTCATAGCATTCTTGCCCTCTATCACAGAATTCAGGGTTCGAGATAATTCAATGAGAACATCATGCGCCGACGTGTATGCAGATTTATCATGATCCCAGTCGCAGTACGAATAAGTATATGTGCAACCGCATCCACAGCACGCGTACAATGCTATTATAAATTCGAATGTAAATGCGTTTTGTTGGAGAAATTCAGTTTTCCGTGCGTAAGGAAATATTGATACTCACAATCATATTCGGGATTTTCATCATTGGGATAAAGTTCACGTGGGCTTGGAAACACTGTCGGCCAGATTGGTCGCGGTATTGCCTCGGTCTCGTGTATTACAGCGAGGCCACCGCAAAACTGATCTTTCATTGCTAAAGGTACCCCACGAAAAAAGCTTTGACCGGGGAATGCCGACGCGTAACAAGAATAAGAGCCAGCCGACAATGGCGGAGAATGGCTCGAATAGCCAGAACTTGTCGACGTTCGACAACATCTTCTTGGATTGTTCCGCGTTGTCGTTGTCGTTTCTGTCGAAGAACCGGCTACGAATCTCGGAACATCAGTTTCTATCGAGTCAGCTTCTATCCTGAACACAAGTTTAAAATATTATGTTTCACACCTTCGAGATATTATAATGTTGCCACTTGATACCATAACAGCGGATAAAAAAAGTAAAAACTATATTTACCATTCTATTCCGTGCAAGTCGACTCGGGGCACAGCGTATAAATTATCAGGATTGCAAGCGTATCGCTCGTTTGGCAGATGTAAGGACAACTTGGTAGCCTCACTGTCAGGGCTAGTACGGTTCCCACCTGAAACTGCCAAGGCCGTTGCGATTGCGGCACCGGAACAAAACTTCCCGCGTTCCAGCATCCCCTGTTACGGTCCAGCAGTATCACCTATCGTGAATATTCAGTGAAGAAAAATTGATCAATGATTGTGCAAGTGTATTTAACTTTCTTTTCTTTGCGTGTTAAAAAGTCCTTTAGGAAAAGATTATCGAAGAACGTAAGTAGGTATAACATGTGTTCGTATATGCGACTCTATAGATATTATACATTATTTTACCCCGATGGTTCGTGGCTGATGACGGTGTTACCGCATGGGTCAGATGCAGGTTCGTCTAGGGCAAGCAACCACCGCTGCATGCTCTTTTAGAATGTTTGGCCGCGGATTGAAAACCGCACGCTTTCATTCTCAAGTTTCTTTATTTTCATCATCTCTCTGTGCCTTTCTGATGCAGTACGGTCGCTAGAAATATGATAGTACAGTCAGCTTGAATTGCCATTATATATATGTACATGATAATTATTATATGATTTCACGGATAGCAGCATCTAGCTAGATCGGTTTTCGGCATGCCGTTTTAGTATTGATGCGGTGGACGATCCAAAGTTTCAAGGTCGCTTTCACATTCGTCATGTTCACGTAAGAAATTGGACAACGTAAAACGAGTACATATTACGTTATCCAGGACATTCCTTGCACGCGGAATACACGATAATGTTCCAATTTTTGTAATAATCAATGCTGATAGAAAAGTGCTCGCAATCACTTCTAAACGAGAGATAAATTAACGTATGTACGTCGGTGTACTATGCAAAACCGCCAACTATAATGTTCTCTCCTATTCATTGAACTTTCCAAAAACCACACGCCGCGATAATACCAATTGCTAATCTTATAATCATATATTTTCCTTACAACACCCTCGATCCTGATGATGCTACGATCACGGCTCAATGTGTCGAGAAATCTTTGGGGCACATTGAACAGCAACATGTAAAGTACGATGACTAATGCCTCAAATTGATTAGCGTAATGCAATGCACCAAAGCCCCCCCCCCCCCGTTGCTTAATAACAAATATATATATACAAGCATGGTACTCCAATTACCTAGTATCATGGATCAGCGTGTATGCCGTAGCGACCAGCACTCCGCATTCCGCCACTTCCAGCCGGCCACTTTCACGTTCGCCGAAGTCCGCTGCCCGATGTTCACGTATTACACAGTGCACCCTGGAATGTCGATTGACGTTAAAAATGTCCAGCGCGTCGAGAGGAGAATGCGACTTGATCCAGAAGCTCAATATTACATGGACACGTTATGTAATCGAAAGGTTTCAGTACCAAAGTCGCAAACAATAACTCCTTTTTACAATAGTAGTGCTGTTAAATTGAAGAAGCATCCTATGACAATTCCCTCCTTTCTTTCTCTTCTTAAATTTAACATCGCACTCTGACACATTATAAGAATGTAGTTTATTCGTTTAATGACTCCAGCTGCGTTTAACTTGTAAAATGTTCAACTTAAAAAAGCTTGGCAATTGTTTGCCTTTGCTTTGCTTTGCAACACGTGTTTTCTACCTCCGTTTCCGTTTCGTTGCTTGTTATATGCAATTACGTATTCCGTTTCGGCGGGCCCGTATAGATTTAATGCACCTAATTGCGTGCAAAAGAAAACGGTCAGCTTAGCGTGTCGATATTGCGAAACCTCTGCATGTCTTATTCGTTGCCAATGAAATATAGACAACGGGTGGAAGCTTATCTTATCGGAAGCTCGCACATACGCGGAGTCTCGCAAAACGAAGTCGCGAAAAATATTTAACTCAGGAACTTTCACTCGTACCTCATTCAGGGCCGTCCCGTGGAAACGTGCCGCCCCACAGCTCGAAAATAAATACTTGACCAGCTACTTCAATCCGTTACGCTGCTCTACTACCGATCCGAAACAGTGGGCTCATCTTTTTTTAGTTAACAGACCCGAAGAGAGAATCCCCTGCCCACTTTCACAGTATCGAAAGTGTCATACATGATCCTTTTCATCGGACAGATTCACTCCATTCCTCGCGAACCAGCCGCAATTTGTTTGCGATGTCATCGGAAATGTACTTTGCAAATATCATTTGTCGCGACCTAACTCGGTCGCATTGATTACAATTCTAAATCGTTAGGCAGTTCATAAAACACAATGCAACGTCGTATCGAACAAGTGCGACATGAAATCAATTTTTAGGCTACTGATATGTAGGGCAGAGATTCGTACGATACCGGTGAGAATTTTCTCTGACGGTACAAGAAAGGTAAAATAGCCTCGGGCAAGGCACAGCTTTCATATATGCAGATTCATGTTTCGTATCATTGAGTGGCTGCGAGGTTTGCGTTGGTATCGACTAAACGGCCGGAGGCTAATATGTGTAGATTTTCTTTTCGCCGGAGAAAGTAGAAAGATAACAATTGCTTCGCGGCAATGAGTTTGCTCGCATATTCAACGGGGATTACGTCAGATTTGCTGGTCCACGCACGTACGAACTTTAGCAGCAAACGCGCCCCTGATCAAGAGATATATAATTTATCTCTCGACCCTTTGATCAAGATTATTTGTTACTTTGCGCTTCCTCTCGGGTTAAATAGCTTTCCCTCAAGTTTTCTACGCAAGTATATCGGGCTACGAATGGAATGGGGAAATTGAAAGGTATATATTGATTTAAATGATATGGAGTAACGTGTTATCTACATATATAGCATAACTAAAGAGAAACTAATATTTTTTAGATGTACAATAAAGTACTCTAACGTTTAACGTGTCTTACGATATTAAATAATTGTATGCTATTATGTTTCGTATGATTTGGAAAGCCAATAAGGGATACACTAAAAAGTGTTTAAAAGCTATTTAATGAGAACAATACGTAATAGCTGTGCAAGAAGCAATCATTGCTCCGAAGTAGCCACGAAAGCACAGTAAAACTAAATTACATGGCGCCTTCGTTTACCTTCATTGTTCCCCTCCCAAAGTCGGAATTGGCCATCTTATATCTTGAATAACTACCCCCTTTATTAACGGTGCATGACTGTCTTAAATCGGGGCAATGATTTATGCATTACATCCGTACAGCGATTGCCGTATAAATTGTCTCTAATTTTTGAAGCTCACTTGTTAACGAAAGTTCGAAAATTCTCACGTATGAAACTAATGTGTATCTTCGTATATTATTACATCTAGAAAAATCTATTATTGGCCTCACGTTTCTATTAAATTCCAGTAACGTTGAATATCGCGGAACATTCGTGGCCTTTGTATACTTGCACAAGAGCAACGATGAACGATCGATGGGGGTACAAAAGAGTAAACGATTGATTCTCGAATCACGAAGTCAACGATCAAAATTCCTTCGGAGGGCGCATTTAGCTGTTGTGAAAGATCGACTGCGTGGACAGACCCTGACTTTTCGACCCACGGCACGATGATACGCGGACCATGGATCGTCTCATGTGCTGATATCCCCGTTCTTCGACTCTAACATATAGCCGTTCTGTCGAGCCTCATTTCATTACGAAACCCTCCATCACCATAGAGTATGGGGCAACGTTTTCGAAAAGTGGTTCTTAATAAAATACTCCTTTTTTAAAACATTTTGGCTTCGCCCAGCATCTCTGTGAATTTCATCAATGGAGTTAATTTCATTTTGTGGCGAATCAAATGATTAATATTCTACTGATTACTAACACAGATAAATAAATAATGTTTCTCGTAATACGATGAATCGCAAAATCGACACAGCACGCGGGATCGAAATGTGAGTGCTAATATACGCGATTATCTACGGGTGTAAACTTTACAACCAGCTGAGTACTCGAAATAAAAGATACTACGCAAATGATGGTAAAACTCTAGGCCACTGAACGGGGAACAAAGTAGTATCATATAAACATTATCGACAGGTGTGATTGATCATCGTGATTGATGCAACCATAATTTGTTATTAAAACAGCAGTCAACGTCGCTCCAATCAATATGACTAATCAGTCCTGTGCTTTAATCAGCCATTTGGCTTGAATTTTCAACAAAAACTAATTAATCGTTCTTCCCACATATCCTTACAAGATATAAAGAAAGCAGCATCGCGAACAACCCAAATGATTTCTTTCCAAAGAGATCTTCTCATGTTATCAATGAGTTTCAACGAAAACGAAAGTTGTGCGTGCCGTTTACTGTTCATTCCCTCTTTTTACACGCACTACTGACTGCGAGTATTATGTATAACGTATTTCATAATCCCGCGGAAATAAAACGATTAACGTTATTCCGTATTCAAGCTCGTACATTCGTAGAGCGCCAATATGAAACAATGATAATATTTATAAACGTGGGACCGATTAAAAGAATGAAGTCCTATGAAAAGACAAAATTAAATTGGATCTTATATTACACGCATTGTTCGTTAAAATGCATATACATATATTGCATATTTTGAAATACCTGTGCCTCTGTCTCCTATTTCTTTTTCGAATGTCGATTGAGAATCGTGCACGAAGGAGGCTGAGCTCACGGGAAACTTTCACGCGCGTGCCAGCGCGACCATTACACTCACGATGTTGCAGTCACAGACGATCGAAAGAAACTGAAAGTCCTGGTTCTTCGTCGCGTAAATCGGGCCCAATCGGGTGCCCCGGCCCCTCGACGTATCTTTACATCGATGCAACGCGGGTAAACAATTCCATGATACACCTGTGATTTAACATGGGTTTACTATAATCAATTAACGACAGACTCACGTTCTTAGTATATATATATACGTGGCGATTTATTTTGCAAAGTACTCTCAATCTTTTCATACCTTTTATGGTTTTTACTATGTAGTCGATATGCTACCTGTATTTCATCAATATGCGTTTGGGCAAGTGCGTTGTTTAGGGATTAAGATGAAAGGAAGTAGTACATATCTTGATAATAATAACTAATGGTAATCGCTATGCTGCCATGTACGTTATTTGTTGGAAGAATTAAGGAACGAGGTATACATACTTTATATAGTGCTTTCAATCGTTCGTCAGTACTCTAATTGTTATACTTTGTACTTGGTTGGGTATTTAGTGACAGCGGTAATATATTACTTGAAATAATTAAAAGTTGAGCTTCACTAGCCGCACTTCGTCCATTTTGGAAGCAAACGCTTGAATGTTCAAACCCGCGACTAGTTGACTATTTATCGAAATTTGAAATATATCGATAATCGATTAATGCATTCGATAGCCTCGATAGTTTGATTGAACACGAGGGAGCGCTGCAGAAATAAACACTAACCTTGTTGCTTGAGAGTTGCATTATTGTGGAGTTCAAATTTACGTTTATAATGGCCAATTTTACCGAAGATTTGTTTGATATTTTCGAAGAAGTGGATGATGTAATTGAAGTGATTCCTTCTCCAGTGGAACAAAAACCAGATGTGAATGTATCACTTGACGAAAAGTAAGGATATTACTTCGATAACTACTTTACTTTATAACCTAAATGATATATTTAAGTAACACATTTAAACGAAAGAAATTATGTTTCTGCAGGAAAATTGATACAGACAGCGGAACTAAACGAGAACATGAAAATGATTCGAACGAATTCATTCCTAAAAAATTAAGGCCGGATCCTGTATTGGATGATATAAAGTAAGATACAGAAGCATTGTTGCCTGTTAGAAATTAATACATTTCGTAATAATTTGTGTAATACCATTTGAAAATTGTATTTTAAAGTATAGAAGAATTGGCGCCGCGTATTAAAATCCACACAATAGAGACAATTGAATTATGCACACACGAGGTTGCCGTTCCACCGAATTACGAATACACGTCTCTGGAAAAGAAACAGACCAAACCAGCTAAAGAATACAAATTCGTATTGGACCCCTTTCAAAAAGAAGCAATATTATGTATCGAAAATAATCAATCTGTTTTGGTTTCTGCACATACATCTGCCGGTAAAACTGTTGTCGCAGAGTATGTATCACAGTACAAAGGGGGGTAATAATTTTTTAAAACTTCATGTATCATTAATTGTATATAATTCTTCAGATACGCCATAGCATGTTCGTTAAGGGACAAACAGAGAGTCATCTATACAACCCCTATAAAGGCTTTAAGTAATCAGAAATATAGGGAGTTTTATGAGGAGTTTAAAGATGTTGGATTAGTAACTGGAGATGTTACAATCAATCCAACTGCAAGTGTTCTTATTATGACCACCGAAATTTTAAGGAACATGCTTTATAGAGGATCCGAGGTTTTTTTTTGTTTTGAGATTTCTTACTGAATTTACGATTAACCATTATTATTTTTGTAGCGATTTAAATATTAAGTGTACTGTTTAGGTAATGCGTGAAGTTGGATGGGTTATATTCGACGAAATTCATTATATGCGTGATAAAGAGAGAGGAGTTGTATGGGAAGAGACACTAATATTACTACCCGACAATGTACACTATGTATTTCTTTCTGCTACTATACCTAATGCCAGACAATTTGTAGAATGGGTTGCCCATTTGCATAAACAACCGTGTCATGTTGTTTATACAGACTACAGACCGACTCCATTGCAACATTATATATTTCCTGTCGGTGGGGATGGAATTCATTTGGTTGGTAAAATATAATACAAAATGGTATTTGATATAAAACGAAGAGCTTACCTTTATAATGTTTGTGCATAGGTTGTCGATGAAGTAGGGCAGTTTAAAGAAGACAACTTTAACAGAGCAATGGCATGTTTGCAGCATGGTGACGCAGCTAAAGGAGACACCAAAGGTCGTAAAGGAGGTGTTCGTGCGTCAAACGCCGGGCAAACGAATATCTTTAAAATGGTTAAAATGATTATGGAGAGAAATTTTGCGCCCGTAATTATATTCAGTTTTTCGAAGAAGGACTGCGAAATTTACGCAATGCAAATGGCAAAACTAGATTTGAATACGATAGAGGAAAAGAAGTTAGTAGACGAGGTGTTCAATAATGCCATGGACGTTCTTAGCGAAGAAGATAGACGTTTGCCACAAGTTGAAAATGTATTGCCACTTTTGAGACGCGGAATTGGTATCCATCATGGTGGACTTTTACCTATACTAAAAGAAACTGTGGAAATATTGTTCGGTGAAGGATTGATAAAAGCACTCTTCGCGACGGAAACATTCGCTATGGGACTGAACATGCCGGCGCGAACAGTTTTATTCACGGCATCTCGAAAATTTGACGGGAAAGATTTTCGTTGGATTACATCTGGTGAATACATACAAATGGCGGGTCGAGCGGGTAGAAGAGGCCTGGACGAAAAGGGAATAGTAATATTAATGATAGATGAACAAGTTAGTCCAGTCGTTGGTAAAGCAATTGTTCAAGGAAAACCAGATCCTATCAATTCAGCGTTTCATTTAACTTATAATATGGTTTTAAATCTTCTGAGAGTTGAAGAAATTAATCCAGAATACATGCTTGAAAGAAGCTTTTATCAATTTCAAAATCAAGCCTCTATTCCAGATCTATATAATAGTAAGTACATAGGCCATTTATTAATCGTACGTACAACACGGTTTACATGGATCTATTATTTTCGTAAACAATTGCAGAGGTGAAGCAATTGCAAACTGCGTATAACGAAGTGACCATTGATAAATATAATCAAATATCTTCCTATCATGATATTCGTGAGCAGCTTGAACGCCTTAGCAGTGAATTTAGATCGTATTTAACGAAGCCAGAATATCTACTACCATTTTTACAACCTGGTAGATTGGTGAAGGTATGTGCCTTTTTATATTTGTATAATTTATGAATAACAGCAATGTCTTCAAGTGTACCAAATGATTACAGGTGAAAAATGAAAATGAAATGTTCGACTGGGGTATTATTGTAAATTTTAAGAAGAAAACTCCGAAGAACCCGGCAAAGGATGCCACAGTTATTATTATTGATATTTTACTTCATATTTCTAAAGAATCCAGTGAAGGGTGCCCGGTACCTTGTCGCAAAGGAGAAGAAGGCGACGTGGAAGTAGTCCCTGTCATACATACATTAATATCTCAAATTAGTTCACTCAGGTTGTACTATCCGAAAGATCTAAGGCCATCAGATAATAGGAAGAGCGTGTTAAAGACAATTCAGGAAGTGAAGAAAAGATTTCCAGATGGACCACCATTGTTGAATCCTGTTACAGATATGCGCATCGAAGATGATGCTTTTAAAGATATTGTTAAAAAGATCGAAGTTTTGGAAGAAAGATTATATGCCCATCCGTTACACAAGGTGAGTTAATCATTTATTTCTGTGCATTATTTTCCAACAGAAAAGCGTCACAAATGCTATCTCCACTTTTTTAATAAAAACATTTGATATTTCCATAATCATCAATTTTTGTCCATACAGGATCCTGATGTAAACACTATGTACGAACGGTTTCTGCATAAAGAAGATTTAGGTACCCAACTGAAACAAATTAAGCAGGAACTGAAGCAAGCTAAATCAGTACTACAAATGGATGAATTAAAATGTAGAAAACGGGTATTACGAAGAATGGCCTATTGTACAGCTTCAGACGTTATAGAATTAAAAGGCAGAGTGGCCTGTGAACTCAATGGTGCGGACGAATTATTAATGACAGAGATGATTTTCAATGGATTATTTAATGCATTGAGTGTACCGCAAATGGTTGCCCTGATCAGTTGTTTTGTTTGTGACGATAAATCTAACGAAATACCTAAGAGCACTGAAGAATTAAGTGGCCCACTCAGACAAATGCAAGATTTAGCTCGAAGAATAGCAAAAGTATCTACAGAAGCCAATCTAGAATTAGATGAGGATGCATATGCTGAAAAATTTAAACCGTATTTAATGGACGTTGTATATGCATGGTGTAAAGGAGCTACATTCTTACAAATTTGTAAGATGACAGACATATTTGAAGGTTGGTCACAATTTCGCATTATAAATAAATTTAATTTTGTTTTAGTAAATGAAATAGCTTGTAACCATTTCTGATCGATTGATTTTGAATATATTCTAGGGTCAATTATAAGGTCTATGCGTCGTTTGGAGGAAGTGCTTAGACAATTATGCCAAGCGGCAAAAAATATTGGAAATACAGATTTAGAGAATAAATTTAGCGAAGCAATTAAACTTATAAAACGCGATATTGTTTTTGCTGCATCTTTGTATTTATAATAAAACTTCATAGAAAAATGGGGTATTACGCAAAAGATATATATATATTTTTTTATTACAAATTCCATTTATATTTTTTACAAAATAAACTGTTCTTATGTATTTTTAAATGCTTATTGCAACGATGGTAACGACAAACAAAAGGCTGCTTTTGTTTGAGGTTTTTCAAATGTAATTTATTTTTAAAAATTTAAAATATACAATGCACATGCATGGAAAGTATTTTCTTTATAATATAAAACTACATTTGTACGAAAAAATACAGCATAAAAATGTAGTTGCACAATGAACAAAACTCATACTAACTGATAACTATTCAAAACTTGTTAAATAAATAACACTTGCAGAATATTGCAATGCTTAGTTTCTACATTTTAATTTAATTACAACAAGTTACTTATCGTTCCTCTAAAATTACTGTTTCTTGAGAACAGAATTTTAGATCCATGAGAGTGAGTTCTGAATCCATCGATGTTAACTGAAACAAATATTAAAGGTATCTTTGCATGAGTGTGATCAGTACGAAATATTGAAAGTTTCTTCGGTGTTTTTTTCTTCTTCAATCAATCGAGCGCCAAATGCGTCTACATAATAAGAATGTAAGTGCTTACATCATCTACTTACATCCCTTCGAGGCCAACTACTTAAAACTTTGTATTCTTCGGTTGGATAACCTTCCACAATCAAGAAATTGAGAAGAGTTTGTAAAGGTGTATCAGATTGAAATCTACGCTCCAGAAATTTTCCAGCTGGAAGTCGCACTCGCACTTTAAGCACTCCATCACTAGTTCCTTGTGGTTCGGGCGGTAAACTCGATTCTATAGCCTGTCTACGTGCTTCTTTTCTTCTTTCTTCAGCCAACCTTTCATTTATCGCCTCTTCTATTAGTTGTTTCTCCAATTGTTTTGCCTCTTCTTTGGCTCTGGAATTGTATTTCATTAATAAATTACTTCATAAAAGGCATTGTACATAAATTGGATATTTATTATATTTCACATACCTGTCTGCAGCTAAACTTTCTTGATATGCTCTATCTTGCTCTTGTTTTACTCTTTCCCTAGCTTGTCTTTCTTCTTCAACAACAATGTCTGTACGTCTCTGTTCCTGTTTTCCAAATATACAAATTAAATACAAGATATCCGTTCAAAAATGTGTATTACGTTTCGTATAGTGATATATATTTTTATTTACCTGGAACACTTCAACTACATGCATTAAATTAGTTAATAGTTCGTTTGCTCCCACATTGGCATGTAATATAGTAAACATTTCCGTATTGGATTTAGTCCTCATTATAATTACAAGTGCGGGTAAAGTGTCAACATCTATATTTTTTATAACTAATGTTGCAAATTGTCCTAGTGTATTATTTACAGAGGAAAGCAATCTGTAAATTACCAGCACCATTTAAGAGCAAGATCTCATGCCATAAAAAAGTGCGATTTAATCTGTAACTATATGTACCTTCGCTTATTAGATTCGAACGTAATATCCCAACCCCATACAACGAAATTTGCAGACAACACTTGCAGTATTGCTTCACGACTTAACAATTGTGTGCAAAATACATTAGATAATACACTGTTATCGTGATGCAAATATACAGCCAACAATTTTCTCTGTAATATTAATAACACAGCATATTTTGAAAGTTAAAATTGGAATTTCAAACGAATAATGATTCTGTTGATGACAAACCTCCTTTGCTGGCTTCAAACATGACTCTTCCACGGCATCCTTGAATGAACCAGTAAAAAACTCTGGATGTGCTCGTCCATACCTGTTCTCGAATTCTTCTGCAAATTGCATTGTACCTACTGTTTCATCTGTTACAAATTCTGGCACTGTAAAAGAAAAATCCATTTTTTTTTAGATTCAATGTAACATATGTAGCATATTATCGATATTTTCTATATATTTCGTTTGCATTATTCTCAACAATACAAAATTTAATTTCACTTACTAAGATGCTGAGTTTTTGTATATTTGACATTGTCTACAAAGAAACCATCTTCGATATCATCTTCATCTACAGAACTATCACTCTCAACTAGGTTTATAACATCCTGAAAATGTAAAGAAGCATTATTTTATTGTTAGAAGACAATAATAACACAATTATTGTACCTTCTTGTCCTCTTTCAGAGGAAGTTCATTAACAGATAGATCATGTTCTGGATAAGAAATTCCACTTTGAGCTAAAATAATGTTATCATTTTTCACCGCACTCGGCCAACCTTTCCATTGTTGATTTCGAACTGGAACATCTATTAGAGTATAAATGCCAGATTTTACATCCAAAATTGTACTTGTTCCAGGGAATTTCAAGTGATATATTTGCTTATGAATTTCATCTTTAACATTTAAAGTATATGTTTGAGTCATTTGACTTGATAAACTCACACTGAAAAAAAAAAAAAATAGTGAATGTATTGCAATTCTTAAATGTAAGCAAAGGAAATATTACAGACTCGCATATATATGTATATATAATGTTTTTCAAACGTTTACTTACATGTCGGTCGATAAATCAACATCTTCTGTTACAGGAGACATATACAATGTGTTTTCTTTAGGTAAATTTAATGATTTTAACGTTGTATTAACCGATATTGGTTCTTCTTTCCACCCGTGAAGACGTTGTTGGCAAGGTGAAACATTTGTTTGTTCCCATATAAGCTGTTTCAGATCCTCTAAACAAATATATATGTACATAAATATATTATTTTCCGTTTAATCACCAAGAATGATTGGTAAAAGAAAACAATAATCACTTACTCAAGGTTGAATGCTCTGACAAATTAATTTTATATTCATTATTAAGATGATTAACATGGAATGTAAGGGTTCTTTCTCTTACACAAGCTTTAGGTTTACTTGTTCCCGGTTTCGAATTTTCTGTTACTTCCACTTTTGAATTACTTTTCGAACCACAAACTATTGGAGGCCGTAACGAAGATGAATGCGGTATCGTTTCAATCTCCTCTATCATTTCTACATCTGAATTTATTTCGGAAGATGGTTGTTGGGTACCTCGAAGCATAGCTTGATTTACTGCTGCCTATGTGATACAATATAATATTGGTTAAAATCTAGCCTATGTCTAAATGTATGAACAAGAAAATAAATGTTGCAAATTTACCAATAGATCCCAATTCGATTCTTCTAAATATTTGATGGCATCGCCGACATCATCGATTCCTGTACATGCCTAGAAACAAAGAAATTGTCATGCTTACATCTGTTACTTGTTGATCATATGCATAAATATTACGGTCCAATTAATGTTCCATAAAATTACCCATCAATGACCGACAAAACTATTATTTCACAACATATTTTTTTCTTTTTTTGCTTGCGATTTGATAGTTTTTCTTATAGAATTTCATGACTCATAAAGAATGATAGTGTAAGATATAAAGAGTGATAGAGACAAAGAAGATTATGTACACACGAATGAATGATTAAATATTACATGCTGTAAGAACCAAATTCTGTAAGAATGGGGTTTATATATTTAAGTATCATAATTTTTACAAGTCGTGGGAAAAACAATGAAAAATATCGTATTATATTTGTAAATTCCCACTACTGTCAATGTCATACTATGCATACATCATAACCTAAAATTATATTGTGTATATGAAATTAGTGCATAATCAGATTTCCAATAGATCACCTGAAAGTTGGCTAAAATTTCGTCCCGGATTCCAGCCATATCGTATCGTCGTTTGCTGTCACCGCTAAGAAAATACACGACTCCTCGGGTTCTATCTCGTTACTTTTTTCAGTCGTTATAAGAAACACGCACAGCGAATGTAAGCCATTGACGTCTCGAACCTCACGCTACATGAAACGAGGGATCAACCATCTATATAGTGTTTATATATTTTCCCTTTTGCAGCATCAAATGATTGTTCGTATATTAGGCGACACCAGGAAGGATAAATTTTCACTGAACAAATAATTTTCCTATGTGCACGAACAATTATGATTGGTAGAGAATAAAATCGTTAGAAGAGTTCTCCAATAGTATTTAAACAACGGAGAACATATGCAATAGACTTTAATGTTGTAAATTGTGTCAATTATACAACGTTACATTTATCTGATATTATGCAAGTTACAAAAATAGTTTCTCATCAGATATTACATTCTTTTTTTCATGATCTATTTAAATTGATTATTTATTGATTTTCCCAGTTTACTACGTACATTGGAAATTATTTAAACTTTGCTCTGCTTTTGTTTTCTATCGTCGATTATGAAACGGCCAAATTAATTAAAACCATTACGTGTAACACATTGTAATGTGTATGAATTGCAGATGAATAATTTAAATCATTATTACAAAAAGTTATTGCTTAATTGTAAATAATGAACCATGCAATTTTTATACATATTGCAATGCATGACCGACATAAATGAGATACAGGCTTTATTCTATCGCATTGAAAGATGGAACTTTAATACCGTGACCGTAACAGAAACGTGTTCTGGTCCGTCCACGTGAAATCAGTCGTAAATTCACAGTATAGTTGTTTCCATTGTCAAAAAGTTTTGTTGCGTGCATCGTAGCTGCGCGCGTGGCTGATCGAGGAAGATTTTTGTGCCTTCCACACTGGGCACCGCCACTCTATCATGATAAAATTATTTTCGTTAAAACAGGCGAAAAAGGATGGCGAATCGCCAAAGGCTGGCACCCAAAAAAAGGCATCCGCGGCACAACTGAGAATCACAAAAGGTTTATTGACGACTACTCATTGTCTACCTATCAATTTCAGTTTCATTTTCTTGTTGTTAGAAATTGTACTCAATACACGAATAATAGGATGCATCAGTTCAATGTCTCTTGAAAATTTGATAAGTAATTCGAGGATTACAATAAGTTTCACACAATATAGTAGTCCAGTTTGTTCATTTTTTTCAATACCATTGTACGTGTGTATATTTTACATTTAATTTTCATTGCTGACGTATCTCGCGTAAAGGTATGTGCAATTATTACGTATTATTTCTTTTTTGCAATTTTGCTAATATCTTTTAGTTCCATGTACAGTAATTTGTATGAGTTATATAGCATATCAGATTCCTCGTATAATTTACTAATAAAAATAAACATTTATGAACGAGAGTAAATCGTACAGTGGAGCTATTTTAGTGAAACTTTAATCGATGAGTAAAAAATGTATTGAATACTATGAACAATTATTTCATTACAATTCTTCAACACGACTGCCCTGTACATAAAAAGCAGCGCTTTAAAAGATACTTTCAGTGCAAAACTAATAATATGCTCTACATTTTTAGAGTATATAGTCATTTTCGAAATTAACATGTACACAGTGTTCCTAATGTTAATATTTTCTTTTTGTTTTTTTTTTCAAGTATTTTGACCTTTCTCTAACCTTGAACAATTTGATTTGAAATATGATTCCTTTTCATTCTCTAACATACGTTTAGAAGTTTTTGTTTTATATAGATATAAATGAGCTCAATCTACCGAAAACATGTGGGACAGAGTTTCCAGACCCAGATGACCTCCTTAGCTTTAAGCTGATTATCTGTCCAGATGAGGTACTAAAAAATAATTGTTTATTCCTTTTCTTTTAATGCGCACAGCTTGATCATTGTATTTTAATCATTTTTAGGGATTTTACAGAGGTGGCAGGTTTGTCTTCAGCTTTAAAGTTGGACCAAATTATCCACACGAGCCACCTAAAGTAAAATGCGAAACACAAGTTTATCATCCTAATATTGACTTGGATGGCAACGTGTGCCTGAATATTTTAAGAGAAGATTGGAAACCAGTCCTTACAATTAATTCTATTGTTTATGGATTACAATATCTGTTTTTGGTATTTACCGTAATATACACATTGATCGCATTCTTTAGAATAAAATATTTCCAATATAAATGTTTATTTAAATCAATATTGTTATTTGTAATGTCTGTTAATGTATTTAACGGATCGTACGATTATGAGAGAATATTATCTTGTTTAGGAACCAAACCCAGAAGATCCATTGAACAAAGATGCCGCAGAGGTTCTGCAAAATAATAGGAGAGCGTTTGAGCAGAATGTAGCAAAAGCAATGAGAGGTGGACATGTTGGCACATTTTATTTCGAACGGTGTCTCAAGTGACATTAACGTTCATTACCTCCGAGGACACACCGAGGAAAAAGATCGAGAGTAGAACTCCTCCCTGCTCTAAATACGTTCCTCTCGTCTGTACTCGTTCGTTTCAACGGGCCTCTCTGCGTCTTCACGAGTGCTTCGTACCTTTGGTCAATAAACCATCGGTCAAAAATGCCACCGATGCGCTGTTTTCTCGGAGCTGTGGGATACTTTTCTTTTCTTTTTTTTTTTCTTTTAAATGTAACAAGGAATTGAAATTGTAGCTACATTTGCAAGTTTCTCGTTTGATTAATAATTCATTGACAAATGTAATCAAAGTGAAAACAGCTTAAAAATTGCCCAATTTGCAATTGATGCAATTATTAACCATTAATATTTTACTAGGTATATTTTGTACACGTCCGAATATGAAAACAAGCTTGTGATTAAAATTATCGTCGATATTATAGAAAATTGTTTGTAGTTTATAGTCATTCATATTTTAGTTACAAATTTTGTCGCAAGTATGTAGTTACACTTGTTTTCAATAATGTTAAGAAATATGTAAGCGTATGTAGGTGTATATGAATTTGCAAATGTACTTGTAATTTCAATCGTCGATGTATCTCCACCCTGAGAATTACTTCGCAGGATATAAATTATTTTCCATAAATGGATATATGCATATATCCTGCTAAGCTCTTCATTTGAAATCACGTAACTTAACTTATGTATCGATCGAAAGTGGAATATAAGGCTGTTAAAGAAAAAGAAACTTCTTGCGCTTTAGTGTTAGCTTCCACCTGTTAATACAATTATCATTTTTTGTACGGAAATATTATGACAAGATATTATTGTGTAAAACTACTATTAAATTTCATTTTATTTCAGTAGTTTAATTCAAATTAATAAAAAATAGTCGGTGTTGCATTATACAATTTTATACAAAAAGGACACATTATCGCAGCTGATATTATTATTTATAAATTCATTAATAACACTTACTTGAAACGTAATGTACAGAGAAAATATAGTTTTTACATTAATTTAATTGAATTTCCAAAATTTGGTTACAATTCATAATAACGAAATGAAGGCTGGAAAATTTCGAATTAATTCTTCATTTTGAATTAGCATTAATTTATTATACTTTAGTACAGTGTTTACGAAACTTACAAACTAGAGAAGCGTCCTAGCCTCGATCCAATTTGCTGCTTTTAAATTAGGTCCCATCCGCGTCGAACGTGTTGAAGGCACTTTTTCGAGCGCTTCAAGAGCGATCGAACTATACTTTCCCCCCTTTCTTTACCTCTCTTCTTCATACACACAGACGCATTCATGCAAGCCCTCTTACTCGCTCTTTCATCATTACATTTTCACACATGCTCTTTCCTTTCTTGTACAAAAACAAAAAAAAAGATTCGATCGCGCTGGACGATAGATTGACGTGAGCTCGGCGAAGAAGCACAGCGTTTTGAAAATCGAGATCAAAACATATTCCCTGGAATCTGGAAATCGAAATATACAATGATCAAAAATATCTTTCATACATATATATAAAAAAACAAAAAGAAAATAGAAATAAAATAAACCATTTTTATTAACATTAAATGCATTTCCCTGTTCTGAGAATTAATTATATTTTACTATTGTACTATGAGGAGAGGTGTGCTTCTCCGCAGGTTCCATCGTGGAATGCACTTCCAAACGCTCGAAAGGATGCTACACCATTGTATGCACCGAGGACATAGTCATATAGATTCAGAAAGACGGAAAGAAAAACGAAACAAAAGCAGAACTGCTTTTATATTCAATTTAACTCGTATGAACTCGGTTTGAACGGAGTGGGAGCATATATTGCCTTGTTTAGGATACTTGACTTGGATGCTTCGCAATTTATTTACTTACTTAAGCTAAAAATATAAACGATCGGGAGTCTATCGGCTCAAAGGCGTTCCACCAAAATTGAACGACGTAGGTACAGTCTGCGAGTGAAAAGCGTAGCCTGCAATAAAAATAGTAAATAAATAATTTAATAAAACGATATATTTTGAATAGTATTAATACAATTCATGGAACACACCACCGCTTTGTTCGATTCTTTTGCTTTCGAGGGCTGCCTTACGTTGATCTGCTAGGAGGATAATTTCTTGTAATGCCTTCTGCTGTTCCGCGGTTAAACGGCCAGATAACGCTGTATACCAGACTGTGTCGGTTCTTTCAATATCTGAAAGAAAGAATGTACAAGCGTTTCACTCAATAAATACAATGTGCGTGTCTATAATGTTTAAATGGATCAGTATTATAATTGTTTTACAAGGTACAAAAAAACATAATCAACTACTCACTTTGCATTACTTCTTTAAAGACCACGTATTCATCTTGGTTTGTATCATCAGAATCTAAAGGAGTGGCATAGCATTCGAGTGGAGTTTCTTCATTGGCATCGTAATCTGTGTCATCTCCATCGTCGTCTGATCTGTGATCACCGTGTCCATCTTGAATCGAAGTAGATACATTGAAGCCATGTTGTGTAGATGACCTTGTCACCTTTTCTTGTAGTTTCTCCAAATACTCTTGACTAGCATCGTCAATTTCATCTTCGTCCGATGATAACACTTCTGCATAAATACAACGGGATTATTATTCGCTTCTCAAAACGTAAAGACTAAAGCTGGATGAAAATAAACTACCTTCATCGATATCGCTATCGTCGTCTTCATTCTCTTCGTCATCGGTATCAGATGCTTTTGCAGCATAAGCTCGTTTCAATCCATCAAAAAGAAGAATTAAAGATGGGATGATGTGTTGAGCGCATTCATTTACTGCTGGTGGCCTTGCTGGACCCATACTAATTAACGTACACAATCCAAGAACGCAAAGTTTCCTGTCATGTAATCTAACATAATAACAGGCAAGGATTTTAATACAATTGTTGCAATTAATTTTCCATAATTGTTAAATGATTGCACTGATCAAAAAGTTTAAAAAAAATTACCCTAAGAAACAGTCCGTATCGTGTATCCATTGCTTAATAAAGTGTGAAGCAATTGGTTCCGCGGACTGCCCAAAATTGCCTTGCAATCTATCCATTGTTTCGAGACATAACGCTGGATTATAATAAAGGGCCGCAATTACTACTTGCAAGCACATTGTTCTCAACTCTGATGTTTTAACTTCACGCATCAAACGTTCCAATACCAATTGCACGAACGAAGGTATGCACTAGAAAATAGTTTTCTATGTGAAATTTGTTAAATTTTTATTAATTAATGTTAATAAAAGCTAATAACCGAACGGAATATATAAATTTGAAAAGAAAACCTTACCTGATCGATATGACCTTTACATTGGAGAATTACAACTTCCAATAATTTAGCGGCATGAGATTCTGGATCCTCTCCAGCATCCCCTGTGAGAACCTAGTACATATTGAATGCAAAAAGTTAATTTCAATAAGATAATGTTTTTCAAGTTTAAAATCAGCTAGATCGACACATACAGCTTTACACATGTTAAACATAGCCAAAACGTGATTCTCATTAGATAAAAATGCTGGTGTATCAACAGTAATATAATTATGAAGAGCAGGCATCATATCGGTAAAATACTCAAATCCGTCTTTTTGGAATAGCTGATACATCATTTCCAAAACTTTCCACATATCTTCCGAAATTGTCTTCCCAGTCAGATCATACACTAACGAAAGAGCTTCTTCGTAGAATTCTGAAAAACACCAAGCAAAAATTGTTAGTAAAATTTGTAATAATATTAATAGTATTTCAACTTATTACGTTCATATTTTCGAGCATCGCTATTTAACTTACCCATAACACTCTCACCAAAAATATGGGCAACAACTTGAAGCACAGTTGGTTGTAACAGTGCCATAATTTGCGGCTGATCTTCCATCACAGTTAATAAAGTTTCTATTGTATTTAACAAACCCATGGCAGTTATAGCTTTCTCGTCACTGCCTTCATCTGTTTCGAGTACTTGGGTGAATGTTGCAGCCTAAGTGCATTGAACATTTTTCTTAATCTGAAACCTCACTTTGTTTGGAAATAAATGAAACGTTTCATACTTACAAGATGTTGACATATCTGTACTGCAATAGGCATAAGCTGTTCTGAATATGTACAAACAATCTTTTGTATAACAGTTGTTAAATCATCATTTTCTGTTTTTCGTATAATAGTTAATAGTTCAAGGGTTATGGGCTCAATTAATGGTTCTATATATTTTTGTGCTTTCTCTTGAGCAGAAAGAAGCATCTGCAAAGCTATTGCAGCTTCTACCTTAACTGGTAGATCTTGGTCCGTGAGAAGTGCATTCGTCGTTAAACGAACGGCCTCAACTAATATTTGCTCTTGCTTAAACTTTATTTCCGAGAAATAGTGCAATACCCAACATGCCTGATATAAAGTAATTATAAGACAATTAGAAATCGAGTAATCGATTTAACATAAAACTTCTATATATTATAAAATCGATGTCGCTTACTCTGGCTCTCATATGCCCATGAGGACTGTTAAATTCAGGAAAAACATATTGCAATAACATTTTATCCATTTGCTCCTTATAGGCCTTCTTCTTTAACAATACATCCGCTAGACTTCCCACCTAGAGAAAGCTTGTTTTTATAGGAAACGTTTACCTTTTTACGGTATAAGATACTTTGTTCGTACAACAATAATTACCATATGTAATGCACCATCCTTTTGTCTAGGGTCTGCATTCGGACTAGTTAGTACTTCCATACAGAATTGCATAGTTTCTTGAAGCATATCTTTACGCTTTTTACAAGCAGAATGTAACAAAGTCTGTGCTGCAGTTACCGGGGATACAAAGTCTTCAAATATGTCTAAACAGTAATGAATTATTTAGTTCCTTAACGTTTCTGAATGAACAATTAATTAATAAGAGAACAGAAAGGAAAGAAAAGGGAAGGAAGGATATCTTACCGAATTTCACTCTGATGTATTCGTACGGATTGTTATTCCAAAGTTCTTCGTCTGCAGCGGAATATGAAAGGATTGGGAAAAGTACATCGCGAATTATTTCAAACATGTGAGGCTTTAAGAATTTCCATGAATATGCATGGCTCACTCTACGGATTAAAAATAGACAAAATTTACAAACTCCAGTTGCACCAGATTTTTATCCAAGTCGATTTACTTTGCCACCTACCCTTGATTAATGTAATTAATTGATTGTTGAATCACTCGAGGCGATACATATATCTTTCTCCGATATTGGTCCAAAATTTTCAGGAGAACTTCAAGTATCCCGCCGCTAAAGGTTCTTAAATACCATCCCGAAAACTCCTTGTATTCCTGAGTTACATTTCCGGGACTTCCATATCTCTCGAACATTCTGTGCAGTATATGAAGTGCCCATTTTTTACATTTCCACCACGGCAATTCTGCCCGTTCATCGTCATCCAAGTCTGGGTTATTAGTTTCAGGTGGAACAGGCCTGTCCGCTACTTGTCGAACCACGTCCATCCATTGTGAAAAAACTTCTTTCGAAATCAAATCTAAAGGGAGTGTGTACTGAAAGAGATGTAACAAATTGAAATGTTAATCTAAAATCGATTCCAAATATTTTAATAGAAAATAAATATATATCATCAAATTTGTATATACCTGTGTGAGAGCAAAAAATATCTTTAATATCTGTTTCTGAAGCAATACTGACTGTTCTGATGGATCAGGTAGAAGTCCTAATATTAACTGATAAATCATAGGAAACAAGAGATTCATTGCTTCATTTAATGGCCCCCTTTCTTCTGCCTTTTTATACCTAAGGAATACAATAATTACTTCCAGCATTATTCAATTGGTACTACAATAATTTAAGAAGAACGTACAGTATTTCGCTCTTTGAAATAATTAACATCAAACTCAGTGTTGTCTTTTTCATATAAATATCAAGTGAGGAATATCAATAACATACTCAAAATTTTGAACAAGTTGGTGGAGGGCAAGAAGAACACCTGGCCAACAGGAAGCGTCTGAATTCTGTAAATATATTGTGATTTTGTCCACTATTTGTGTCCACCTCCCGGGAAAATCATGCTTCACTATATTATTAACACAAACAGCCAATTGTACTCTATATCAATAAAAAGGTGAAATTATTAATATTGCTTAGAAAAATATTATATTCTATATATTGTTTACCCGTTTATTTGAAAGTGCGATTATATTAGAGAATCTGACCTGATGAGTTCTGGTGCATGTACAAGAGCATCAACAATTGCATCACGAATCATCGCACGATCTTGTTCGTGAATAGTGAATTTCGCTTGTCCATTCTCACTCTCTTTGTCAGCCCAATTTGTTGAAATTAAGTTCTTCAAATATATAACACCTGAATGGGCATTGAACTATCATTAATTAATTTGCAATTTTAGTTGGTTTTTATTTAATGGTAGTTATTCTTATTAATTACCAGCTTGTCGTACAGGCATTTCCCCTGCAGTCATTACCACTTGAAGCAATGTTGGTGCAAAACCAATAATTTTATGAATCTGAAAACATCCATCGTAGTTACTAAAGTAATATAATTCTCCGATTATTATTATTATTATTGTTATAATTCCTTTTACAACCTATTATAAAATTTACTATCCATTTTTCATTTTAGTTAACATAGACGATGTATAATGATATCATATATAATACATAGATATAAAGTAGTATAATTTTAGTAAAAACTTTATAAGTTGCATCTACATATATCAGACCCAATAGGGGTTGAATTTTTCTATCATATTAATGATCTAAAAATTATGCAACGACAAAGACAGTTGAAAATGTTACAAACAAGACTATATTATTAATTATAAAGAATGTATGAAAAGATTAACGAACAAAAAAGTAAATTTCTGTGATCGTACATTGGTTAAAGGTCATTCCTGCAAAAGTAATGGTACCGTTAGAATGAAATATCTGGTTAGATCTGGCGAATAGTAATAAAAAAAAATGTTATTTTTCTGAATCTTTATTAAAGAATGAATGATATATTCTAAAAGATAAATGGTAATGAAGGGAAATGATAGTGGAAAGGCACATGTTTCTGTCGAAGTATCGGTCATTCCGAGCACGTTTTCAATGAGCTGACCGACCTGTTTTAGTTGCTCTTCAGCTTGCTTTTGTTGCGCTGGGTCGATCGTGGCTCGCAACAATTCTGTCACTTTTCGTACATCCATCTTGTAATTGGTTTCCCGACAGACGATGGTGCCCAAATTTTTGACTCTTTCTCACGAATTCGACCCGGCGCATTCACCTCGGTACTCCCTCGTCACGTGACACAACAATATGGCAGCCAAAGCTGATGTGCGTTATATCCGGCCATAAAGTGCATAAAAATTAGATGGGAAACCCGCAAAATTAACTGAACTGTAAAAATGTAGATAGCAAATTTGCGTTGTAAACAGATACATGTGCAATAGCTATATTTGTTTATAGGTCATCGGTCGGTCAAAACATTGTATGCACCGTAGTTCAAGCTGCACAAAATACTTTGCACTATATTTTGTTCACTCAAAAAGAAACAAGAAAAAGAAACACAACAAAGATACAAAATTGATCGAGTGACAGTGTTACAGGTTTCATTGTAAAACAAATACAGTGATATGTTGCAATTAATAAATCTCCCTGACATTGTTCTGGAGACAATTTTATCTAACCTTACGTACGATGAAATTTCTCGATACAGAGTTGTAAGATTATTTCATTTCAAGTCTTATTATGTTATTATTTGATTTTGGTTTAAAGTTGTATATCGAACTGTTGAATGGAAAAAAGAAATGTTTAATCGACAGGTTTGCAAACAATTTGATCGTATATGTAAGAAACTATTAAACCGAGGTTTTAATTTGATGGAGAAATATCATGCACAATGTTTGCGTACAGTAAAAAGTAAATTACCACGAAGAGAGTCAGAAAGAAGAAGTCATCCTTTAGCACGTCATTGTGATATATTAACGGCAATCGAAACAAGGATATCAATGTTATCTATGACATTTGTGAAATATGTGGATCTTAATTTATGTTGTTTCATTCCTGGAAAGGTAAGCTATCGTTTGTGGCATTATCATTTTGATGTACGTCCAATTAACGTATGTTTATGTTAGGTAATCGATGAAATTTTTCGTGTTCTTCGTTTGATTCGAGATTCTAAAACTCCACCCAGGGCTCATGAAATACTTCAGGAATTAAGAGACATCAGTAGCATGGCTATGGAACACTTTGATGAAAAAATTTTGCCCGATCTGAAGCACAGTATTTGTACGTCTGTTGTCAGTAATGTAGGCTCGTATGAATTACCCGGAGCACGTTTAATGATTTCTCATCATACTACTAATACAAGTAGCATTCCACTGCCGCATAGTTTTAACTCAGAAAAGTTGAATCAGACTTTTAAGAAAATTTATATCCGTACAAAAAGAAACAAATTGTCTGTTCTATCTCTGCGGGGTCAGATAAGTAAAATGAAACTTAGAATGAAAAGGCAGGGCTTTCAAATGAGATTGCAAAGCTTAAAATTGCAAGAGCAAGCAAAGAAAATACACGACCAAGATACACAATTAGCTGAGATGAGAAAACATCTTGAAGAGTGGGAACAAAAAATGGTTGACTTAACAGCAGAGTTAAGTCGTGCGAGAGAGGAAACACAAAAGCCTGATTCTATAGAATCTTGTAAACGAAAGCATATAGATATAATTAATCAGAGAGAAACTGATTCGTTGCAAGCAAAAGAACTCCAGGCAAAAAAGCGTAAATTAATAGTAGAAAGAATATCATCTACGGATGCAAAAGATGTAAAATTTAAAAAATTTATGACTGATCTGCTTGCAGGTAATGCTGTAGAAGGGTATCCTTCAACTTCGAACTAAATTATTATTTGTATATACTGAGGTTGTATATGAAAAACGAAATTACTACTTTATGTGTATTTGCATTTTTTATGTTAATATTAAATAAATTTAACTGTTCAGTCATTTCATATATTTAAATGAAACCTATGTTTTAGCAATGCAATTTAAAGTTATTTGGAATAACAGGATAACAAATTATTTAATTAAACGATTGTATGCAAAGTAAAATTCAAATTTTATTTTAAATCAATCTCTCGTTCAATAAATCAACAAGGGCATCATCATTTTTAATTTAGAGAATTGTAGTAACTTGTAAATACGAGATATGCGAACAGAAAAAGATGCTACAAATTTGTATTTTAGAGGAAGTATGTTCTCAAAATGAGATATATCAATAAATGTAATGGACTTGACATTAAATTATTGTATAAACTTAAAATACAATGAATATATGTAGCAATACTGGCAAGTGTATACAAAAGGTTTATTGTATATTGTTTTAAACTAATTGCAAAAACGTAGATATTAAGTAAAAGATAAAATGTTAACAAAATAAAGGAATAAGTTAAAAAAATTCGAATATAGTTTTATTTCATTCGTCATAATTTTTCTATTTACATAGATAATTTGGTTTCATATCAATTAAAATACTATGTAAGATTTCTTGTAAAATTAGTGACAATAAATTATGAATAAATAACAAAATATCAGGTGCACATAAATCTAATTATATATACCTGCATTAAGTATAAAACCTAAAATTTTTTCAAAGTTGAATCCCATGTTCATTATCCATGTTCATATCATCTGTAATAAAATTATAATTAATATAAATTCTATTATACCTTTTTAAACGATGAAATATGGAAATATTTGAAGGGGGAACATACTGAAATGATATTTGATATAATATTCTCTATAAATCTTTCAACATTTTCCACAGAACTAATATGTACGGATTTCAATTCTGCTTCTGTAACGCATATTGTTGAACATGTCTTCGACTAAAAAAATATAATATAACGTTAGGCAGGAAAAAATCACATAAGCGTTCTAAGATATATTAATAATAGGTATTACAATTTTTTCCGTAGCTAGTTGTGCACTAGAATCTGATTCCTGATTTTTTTCTTCCAATGCGTCATCTAATGTGTCTTGAACAGATGGCAAATTCAATATTTCTTTGTAAATAGCAGCATGTGCATTGTGTAAATAAGCTTGTTGTTTTTCTCGTATATTTTTTCGTACAGTGTTTTTTTCCACTTCGGGTAATACAAAATTGTAAATCATATTAGCTACCAATTCTTCGTCGGCCAATTTTGATGCACTGAAAAATAAAAGAGTAGAGAATGTATCTGTTAGGTATAGGAATACACAGTTAAGTCCATTCATCATACTTCTGTTGTGCCTCTTTTGATACACTGTCTACTTTGTCGCACAGCTTGGAAATGTATGCTTTGGTTGCTTCATCGGATACCCATTCTATGCCTTCTTTGATAATATCTTCTAAGTAACATTCTACAGATTCTTGATTAACTTTTATGATTTGGCTGAACATTTCATCGAATTCCCTACGACGATTGTACTCTAGTTGACGTCTTCCAGCTTCAGCTGCTTCTTTCATTGCTCTTTCCCTTTCTGCTAATAGTGCGAAAGCATGTATTCTTCGTTCATCTTCTAATCTAGTTAATTCCTTTTGAAAAAGGTGATGTACATGTAAGAACACCTGCTCTTCTTTAGGTATAAACATTTTTGATAGCAGTAGGAGGTAAATTTTACTTTACTAAGGTAGTCTAACATTCCTGATACAGTTATTCCTTCTAAGGAATTAAGAATTTCGCACAAACGATCTTCTTGCATAGCTTTTTCACTTTTCTGGTGCTGTACTTCTAATATACGTTTTTTTTCTTTTTGGTGCTGTGTTTTACTTCGTTCTTCCAATCCATAAGCTGATTGCAATTCTCCAATTAATTCTCTACACCTGTTACGACCTTCGAACATCTACAAACCATTTTAATTTGAATGCAAAATGCTTAATGAGGGCACTCTACTTAATGATTACCATGCATTGAATAGCTCTCCCTCTGATCATTTTTTGAATAAGAGTAGAGACTTGATCTATATTTGTATTTATTCTATTTTCCGTGCTGGTTATATGTGGTACAGGAGGCAGAGGTGGCGATTTATACTTGCACTTCAATAGACTTGGTACTTCTATTTTCTTAGTATCAAATCGAATCGCTTTTAAATCGGAATGCAATTGACTTAATTTTTCTTTCGTCCACCTTGTTTGTCTGATACAAAGATCAGCTGGTTTAGGTTTCGGCTGTATTGCACTAAGTTCTTCGTGTGTTGGAAGCCAATTTGGTAATGTATTTATTTCTGATGCATCTAAGATAATGACTATTAAAAAGAACTGCCTAACACAATTGCATTCAGCATTAACATTAGTATACTAGTATTTACATTCAATACACGTTTCTCCCAAGAACTCTTTCTGTATTATTTCATGCCTCCTTTTAGGATGTTCTCCATAACGCATTTGCGGTGCATATAATTCAGAAGATAAATTGGCATATTCCTGAATAATATCGTGTTTAAAAGGCTGCTGTTTTTGTTGGTGTTTCTTGTACAGCTTTCTCAATTCTCTTCTAAGATTGTTTTGAACAGAATGTATTTCTTTGTCTCTGCGTTCAAATAAAAACTTTCTCAATCTATCAAAACGACCCTGAAGTTTCTCTTCTTTTTTATGTTCACGTGATTTAGATATTTCTTCCATTAATTCATATCTATAGTCCTGTATTGCTTGAATCTCCTAAAATCAAAGGCTTGTACTTGTTGTTAAGTATGTTGCTGTTTCTAATAATCATAACTAATTGCATAATTTAATAATGAAATATTTACTGATTCCCGAAACGCCCATTCATCTATTTCCATTGAATGTATTAGAGCTATACGTTTTTTTATATTAGCTGGTGTATTCATAGGAGGAAGAACTGCTTCCAATTGTCTTTTCTTTCTCAATCTGTTTATGACTTCCAAGTCATGAATTCCGATTTCTAAACCATGATTCCAAGTTAAATGTGCTATTGTTAGTGCTTCAGGATTATGTCCTAAAAATACAATAATTACGTTGTGTAGTATACAAATATTACATTTCTTATATTAGTTGTATTAAATTTATATTATACCTGGTTTAATTCTATACGGCGGTTCCCAAGGAATAGTTTGTGATTCACTATCTCGATAGTCCGTTTGAGTCTCCACACTTCTGTTTGGTTCTGGCTTAGGTGAAAATAAGTAACATTGCTTTTGGGCGTTTGTCATTATGTTGCTCAGAATATCATGATTAAAACGAACAGAAGCATCTATATTTTGTGCTTTAGGTACTAAAAATGGCACAATAGGTCGACGAAAATATTTATAATTGTTACAGTACATCATTCTAGCAGAATTATGTTTTCCAGCCATTATCCTACAAGTTTGAGATATAATAAGCAATTATATGTACTCCTGACTTCTTTGGAATTATGTTATAGCGTAGAGAAACACTAAAGTGTAGTTAATAAAAATACCGTACCTGTAAAAGAAAGGAGTATAACGTTAGTTTATTATTTCCAAATTACGCTTAAAAAGTATCAACTTGCTTAAACTCTGAAATCCAATTTTCGTTTTTACTATTACAGTGTTTATTCAAGCAATGTCGTAAATATTTCTCTGTACTATTACGCATGGGGGTAATATTCTTGCGTGCATCCTACAAAATTATAAGCAGAAAAATCTTGAAATAACTGAGTAGATATATGATGGAATGTTTTAGAGAAATTTATGAACATACAATCTTCATTACATCGGGACCTTTAAATTTTGGTTTGTTACCACATGCAGTATAGGAGGATTCTGTGCAATTATAAACTTATCAATGTTGTTCACTTTATCAGGAAAGTATACTTTACAATATGCCACTTACGGTTCAAAAGTTGTTTCCCAAACATAATTTTTAAAGATTCACAATCTTGAATAGTATTTTTGTACTTAGTTTAGTATTTTCGTCCTTTAGCAATTATTAATATGTACGACATAAACGCAGGAAGCTTCTTGCAGCTAATTAGAGGAAAGTTGTTGGATATTGATCAAACATCTAACTTCAGAATATTATAAATCAGTGTGACAGCGTTGTGATTTATTATTATATCAATAATATGCAGAAATACTATAATTTTTAATAACATTTTTCAATTGTAATATTTAATATATAATTACCATTTTAGACGAAACAGTAATTCATTGTTCATTATAATTATATTATACATTGTAAATATCTCTGAAAAATTATACGTGAACGAGGTAACTTTACAATAGATTATAATGTTATAATTTACCACATATTTATATAAGTTAAATAATTTACACCATATATAAGTGCTATTTGAAATGTTATGGATAGTAAAATTTATGCAGAACGCTTAAAAAATAATTACTGTACTTAAAACTTATTCAAAGATTTGTCTTGTAAGGAGGTTTAAAATATCCATTTCCTCGTGAACCTAAATATTCAGACCAACTTTGACGCAGTGATATATTTTTACAGCTTTGATTGGGCAACATATCGTCCGGACATATGCATTCTAATTTCAATCTATAAATTGTCATTTGTCCAAGAGGGATTTGAAAATTGTCTGCATCACTTGTCCCTTGATGTGTCTTGTAATTAACACCACGTTCATTTAAGCATTCTTTGATAATATCATCATTTTCCTTATATTGTAGATTTTTCGCTGATAACACTTTCTTCCAATGGATACAATCTAAATCCTTTTGAGTTAATATTACAGGTTCATCGGAGGGCGGTAGCCAAAATGTAGAAAATACTAAGTCGGTGGAAGTTGTGCCTTTTGATTCCGAAATCGAAGGTAATAATATTCCAGTTGGCGATTGTTTCTGTACACCACGTATCGAACGTACTTCTTTACCTTTACTTTTTGCATCCCGTTTTATTCTTTGCATTTTCAATTTAGGTTTTGAGTTGATGTTAACATTCTCGTTGACAATAATTTCCACTTCCCGCGGTGTTTTAGCATATAAATCACGAGTGCTGGTTTGTAGAGTATCCTGAAATAAGACAAAAATTATTCTGTAATTTTTCTTTAGAAGATGTCTCTTAGAAGTTCATTTTTTTAATTTATTGTAAAATTCGTATTACCAAAGATTTGATTTGCCTTTTTTACCTCGTTTATTTCGTTTGTATCATGGTGCAATGATGTTCCGGTTTCCGCTTTGTTATTTTTAGCACTCCCATTATCCAGGAACGTATTTTTTTCATTTATATTTATGTCAGTAGCAAGCACTTTTTTTACAGAATGATTTGTGTCCTCTCCAATATTATTAATAAACCTACGCTTGACATTATTTCTGCGTTCCCGTATTTCATCTATCTGTTGATAATCTGCTTGTTGTTCATCTTGTACATTTAATTTATTATTCCTATGATATAGCATGTCATAATCATCACTTGTTTCGACATTTCCTTGCATAAATTTATTTTGGTTTTTCAAGACGTAATCATTCTGTTCATTAACAGGATCAAATTGTTTATGTTCTTTCTTTGACGATTTCGCAGATATGTAAGGAGTATTCGCGTCATACTCTATTCTTGAGTTTATGGAATTATTATATTCTAAACTTTTCCAATCTTCAGAAAAATATAACGATACACCAGGTGGCCCAACATGTTGGCTCAAGGCGTATAAATTTGTAATTACAGTCGAATTAAATCTCAATTTGCATAAATCTGCACGCGATTCAGACACAGGGTCCTCATTTTTTAAAAATTGGTATTTTTCTTTAATACCTTCATAGTTTAAACAATCAACAGACCAATGTAAAAACCAATCATTCCCAAATCCATCAACAGTAACGGACAAACCAGCCATTTCTTTACTTAAGCTATCTTCTATGGGTTTTTCCAGCAAAGATTTGCCGGTTTTCCCATCTATTATCGTTGCGACTGTGTAGTAATATGTTGGGAAACCCGAGCCGATTTGATGCTTCACCATAAAGTCTGGAATATTATCATCATTGTAATAACCAGGAATGGGTACGCTTATTATTTCCGAATTGGGAACTGTATAATTCCAAATAGGCTCAAACGTTAAACCATTATAAACTATTATCGTAGAATTAAACATAGCTGCCACAATATCCTGAATACCATCTAGTGTTATATCCACTAAAATTGGGGGTAATAAAGTTCCCTTTCCTATAGCATGATGCAGCTTCCGTAATTTCTGTAACATGCATGTTATTATAAAAGTGTGCAACTACACATTTTTCCATTGTCCTTATATATTAGAGAAACTTACCAAGTCGCCGTACATTAGATTTACTTGGGGGATAACATATAGCCCGCCTGATTGTTTGTAACTGCTTGTTACAAGAACAAAAATACTTTCTCCATCTGGGTGAACTAATTTTTGAGGTGCCAAAAATAATTGTTCAGCATTTGGTAAATCTGAACTATGTATAATATTTCCACTGATCCCGGATATTATAAGAATTTCACTTGAATGAATTTCTCTCGATTGTATAGTGTGTGACGCAATAATATCTCCAACTCCGTCTCCATCAATGTCGGCAATAAATTTAGCATCGTAAATATCCGAGAGTTTCCATTCCTCTGAAATTGATAAATCTCGAATTGGGATTTCCCATATGCTGGTCCCATCGTGTCCATTAATTGCATGAAATATTCCACCCCTTCCACATATAATACAATCATCAATTTGGTCGTTCGTTAAATCCAATCCACAATCCACGGAAAAAATTGCATGCGCTGTCCAATGTATCCAAAGTGTATCCCCTGTGTTACCATTCAGGGCTAACACACCGCCAAAGCATGGAACTTGCCCTTCAAAGTACAATGTACAAACGTATTCTGGAATGTTCATCATATCCAGTCCTGTATTCCAAATACACAGAATTAATTTCTTAAAATAATTTTACGAAAATATTATTATAAATATATATATATTTATATGATATAAATTATATACCTCATAAATTGAAATACTCAGCGAAATCATAAAATGAAAAACTGAAAATCTGCAAATTAAGAAATAAAAACACAATATATCTACTATATCGTCAAAAATAAACAAATCTTAAAGAATTATAGAGAACAACCTGTACTAAATCCAACAATAATGTCCTTGATTCCATCACCATTAACATCATTGCTTCTTAATGGCGATTCCGATATCAATTTGGGTAATGATCTAGTCCACAGTACTTTTGTTGCAAGTGATGTGCATGGAACCACGTTAGATTCAGGCGGTACAGCTTTAAAATCATGGGACAACCATTTCTTTAAGACTGACATTGGCACAGGAATTATATTTACAATATATATGCATAATGTAATTAAGCATAATAATATTATTAATGCCAAAAACCCATAGCACAGAGGTACATAAACAGCTCTATTTGAAAACCTGTATGCCTCAAATTTATGAGACTTTTTATATTTCCTACGGGGTGCCATTAATGGTTGTTTAACTCCTCCATCGTCGTCCAATTTTAGACAACCATGTTTTCCATCTCTAATAAAAACCTCATCGTCAATATCTGTCAAATCTTCATCATCGTAGCCATCTCGCACCACCAATTTAGGAAATGTTGGATAAACAGCAGACATATTTTTTTACCTGTAGAGCATCATATTTTTTAATAAAATGCGATAAACCAAAATTTTACATAGTAGTGTAATATGTTTTATAAATAATTAAATTAATATCTTAATGAATGCTATTAACAAGTAGTAAACAAATTGTTACAAACCAATGTGGATGTTCAACAAAGACAGAAATGTTTATATTTCACTATTATGCTTATTTGTGAATGTCTGATAAATACAAATATAATAAGATGGTAAAAATATACGAAGGTTTAACAAAAAAATAAGATACGAAATATTAATAACAAAATAAAGATACAATATGTTATACTTTACAATTATATTTGTATTTCGCAAATTGTTATTTTAAAATATAGTTCCTGTCGCACGATAATAAACAGTACAATTAGAATTACATGAAGAATTAATACGTATTTGTTATTTACGTGTTTTCAAGAGTGTTCTGAATTTTGGCTTCGAACGATAACTAGGCAAACCATTTGCTAATTCACTATATGTGGTGTAGTGCAAAAATAATGCAACAAGTGTGATCAGAGTTATTCATACCGATTATTATTAAAATTAAAATTAACAATGGTAGTACATTTACGTTTATTTAACAAAGCACATTAGAAAGCATTTGAATAAAACGTCAAACTTGCACATAAAATTTTATCTCACATTTTGATAAATAATGTTACTAGAAATGTTTTTACTAAAGGATTCGATTTTACATTTAAATAACTTACACGGCTTATTTCAAAATACATACGTGATAATTGCACAAACGTAATTGAATTGCTTAAACAATATCATAAAGAAGTACATACTTCGGTTACGAGAAAGATGCGTTTCAAAGTTTGATATATAATTTAATATTTTATATGCCTGTAATGTTGCAAACAAATTGTTAATAAATCCTTTTTTAAACGCATTACATTTATCATTTGTTCCTAGGGTAGTGAAATATATCGTATTTCACTATATCGTAGAAGAGACTTTATTCTGTTGCCAACTATCGTTGATTGGATTTACGCTTCTTCCAGTAACCGGCGGCGTGTATCTACGGTACCGGTGGATATTAATTACAATAAAATGTCCTGTTCTAAATTCAATCTTTTATTTTCAATAATATGCTGCTGCTTATTTTTGTGTCTTGTAAATGCAAGCATTCAAACATCATCGAAAAATGCATTCGCTGAACAACTGACCGAAGAAAATTGGGATCGTATGCTGATCGGAGAATGGATGGTGGAATTGTGAGTTGAATTGGTTCTATGCCATCAAATTTGCTGGCGTGTCAAGAATTCTATTACAGAAATATGCATACATTTGAATACTTTACGTGATATTATGTATGGGAATGATACGTATGCAGTAAAAAGAAACGTTAAGACTTATACAATAGTATAGGAAAATGTTTGGCATGAAATAGATTTGAAATTTTCTATGCTGAATAATCGAACTTCAAATTATTACATATAATTTCACTATTTTATAATTTAGTTACGCCCCTTGGTGTCCTGCCTGTAAAGCGCTTGAACCAATTTGGGAGCATCTTGCCGCCCAAAAGAAGAACTTGAACATCAATGTGGGAAAAGTTGATGTGACCGATTCTCCAGGACTTAGCGGAAGGTTCATGGTTACGGCCTTACCAACGATATATCAGTAAACTTTTTTTCCTCTTGAGACAGAACATTAATGTCATTTCTAATATCAAACAATTCTCAATTGTATTTCAAAATTTTTTTTTAGTGTTAAGGATGGTATATTCAGGCAATATAAGAGTCCCAGAGATAAAGATTCGTTAATTGAATTTGTATCCGGGAGAACTTGGGAAAAGATCGAACCAATCCCTGGTTGGAAGAGTCCAACTTCTATCCAAATGTCTATAATTAGTCAATTCTTTAAAATGTCACAAGTTTTGCGGGTAAAGATTTGAATTAAAGTGATGAAGCCTTGTATCAAATGGATTAGAAGCTAATTCATTGATGCTTTTAGGGGATACATAACAGATTGATGGAAGACTTTGGATTACCTACGTGGGGAAGCTATTTAATTTTTGCTATTGCTACTATTGTTTTAGGGGCAATATTGGGTTTGGTAAGTTTGGAAAACAGTAAATTCTGTTCATTAATACCAATTACTAATTATTGTTTATTCCTTGTAGTTTATCGTTTGCTTGATTGACTTTATATACCCACCGAAACCTGTGATGCTTCAAGATAAAAAGAAACAGAAGGAGGGTTCAGGTGGATTTATGCAAGAGAAAAGCATGCAGGATGAAGAAATTGTTGAACATGTTAAAGACGATCTAGTGGACGAAGAATCTGAACAAGATGGGTCCGAGGCAGAAGAGAAAGAAAAGGATGCGGATAAAGATTCCAAAACTGAACCAAGTAGTCCAAATATTCGGAAACGTAAGCCACGTAAAGCTGATTAGACATACCAATTTGTTGTATGTAAATATTTGACAGCCGCAAAGTTTGATGAATGATATTTAGCAGTTTGTAATGTCAATTCATTTGGATAAATGAAGCCGGTGACAACAATACGTGATTATTCTACGTATAATGTTTGACAAAAGGTGTGTTAGAATTCAAACTAATAAGATGCGAATGGTCTACCTTATTGACAATTTATAATTGTTTAGAACATATGAAATATTTACAAATCTAACGGTTGAATATTAATATCGCATAGGGAAATTTGATATGCGGAAGGCTATTAACCTCAAGTATTACATTTCAAATCATAGAACCTTAATCTTGCAGAGCAAAACAAGATTCAGAATATTTTACTTATCGATTTACTAAATCGTTGCTTCCAAATTCTTGGATACATAATAGGTAAAAGGAACGGCTTGCAACTACATGTATCACTGTTCTTTTCACTGAAACTTTGGTAGCTATTACGAAAGAACAGGATAGTTTACACCATTGTATGATTTCTATATAAATTCACAATTCCGAATGTTTGATATCGTAGACAATTATAAGTAATTAATATATTTTTTTTGTACAAATTCTTTTATTTATAAGTTTTACTTACTATATTGCAAAGCAAATGGACAAATATGTATTATTTATATGAACACATTTTTTACACTGACTGGTATATAATATTTGTTTTCCAACACTAAAGAGGTTTAAGAATTTATTACATAGGCCGAGAGGTTTATAAATTTTCATATACTTGTATTCTACAATGTATTTTCTGTTCTTACAAAACTGCATACTTCAAAGGGAACATCGAATTCGTTTAAATCAGAGAATTTTGAATTTGACTGAATTATCTTGTGGAACTCTTTGCGGAGAATATTTTCGGTACTAATATTAAATGTTTAATGGTTTCTGTAACTAAATTATTAGTACATTTCATAATCAAAATTATGTATCTCCTTCCTCTTTTTATACTTTTTAATACAGGTGTGAAGATATTAATATAAGAGCGATCTTCGTAATTGTAAATAATTCTTAACGACTGCGTGTAATGGATTGTATTAAATTTTTATAATAATTATTTGATACAGAGCAAGTTTTTAGGTTAATGTATACACAACACATACTAAATCAAGTGAAACATATATGCTTAATAATAAAAAAAACTTGACACATTGCATTTACACTATTTATGAATATTTTAACATGATAGTATATTTATTTAATAACTATTAAATGTCTTCCATGTATGTTACATATTTCTATTCTAAGATAATAACAGTATGAACTATAAAAGTGCTAAATCTCATTTCGTTGCATTCCATTATTTTACAATTGAAGTTGCAATTTGAATTGAATTCTGAATAAATCTATATTGCGGTAATTTTCGACATTCCTTCGAGATAAGATGCATTCTCATGGAAAAGATTTTAATTAATTCTGGGTACAATTTTGGATAGCATGGTGCAAAACTTGTAATAATGACTGCCTAATAAACGTATTATATGATGGAAGCATGTGTTTTTTTTAGTATAGTAATCGGTGTAATGCAGGTGTTGAAAAATTTAAGGAAATCCTGAATAGGTGTGCTTTTATAAATCGAGTTATAGAAAAGTATATATATTTATATATATATTTAATTATTTATTTATATCGACTAAGCTATAGTTTTGAGGGAAATTAGTTAATTTTTGAGTTCAAAACTGAATAATTATTCTCTTAAACGGAAGTGACGTTTACGACCTATATCAATAATAGATTTATTCTATTCAAAAGGAAGAATATAGCGAATTACTAATTTTATATCTTAATTAGAGCTTAAAAATTAAATATATATAGTTCTTACAACAAAATAAACAATTAAACACTTTAGCCTTAAATTCCGTGTAAATGAATAATCATAAAGAAGTGCGCCTGCGTGCACAGAAATCCAATTCATACGCTTCTACGCAGGGTAATGCAGACGCGTGTTTAGCTTAACCTCGAAAGTTTATACTCGACCACGTTGAGGACAGTACGACGGCTAGTTCTTCTGAAGCAGAGTAAGTATCTATTTGGTCGCCTTCTATTAGGTTTTTTCGTAGTAAAATAATTATTGTGTAATAAATTATTAAAGGATTCTTATATATTATCATTTATTACAATTAATTCGGAAGAAAAAAAATACTCAATATATGATTTCGAAGAGTAACACCGATTTTCGTTTCTATTGTTCCCATTTTTTTTTTTACACGTGTTTATATTATTTTGAAATATTAGTACCATGCGCTATAAAGTTATATATTTTAATTAATAACTCTAAAGTACAAGTCTAGTTTCGAATTAAACCGGGAACAAATTAAATGCGGCATGTGTACCGAATTCGAAAATGTGCTACCCTACACTATTTTGTAAAACACCGTTTTTTATTTATTTCTTGTAGAAAATCGATTGTATTACATAGACGGCAATCATGGTTCAACAAAAGAATTTTAAGAAACGTTCAGTTAGTGAATCTGAGACAGATAAAAAGAAACCAGTAGAGCAAGTAGCTTCAAACATAGTTTCCAAAAAAAAGAAAACAGAAAATGGATCCGTACAAAATGGACAAGGAAATAAGCAAGTGAAAATGGAAGTCCCCAAGAAATTTAAGAATGAAAAGAAGACAGAAAAATACGTAACTGCCCAGGGTCCCAAGAAACAAGATACAAATGCAGTTGGTGAACAGATAACTAAGAAGTCAGAAGTCAAATCAGAAAAGAAATTGAAATTGCTGGAAAAGAGGCAGGAATTCCGTGAAAAACGTAAATTAAACAGAATAGGAAATCCCCGGGGCTTGGCAATTGATTTATCTGTTGAGGACATTAAAAAGAAGATTGAGCAAATAGAAAGTCGAGAGAAACTAACAAAAAGTGCCAAGAGGAAGCTGGCAGCGCTGAAAAAGAAGTTAAGGATCGAAGAAGGAACAGATAAGCCGGTTGTAAAGAAAGAAGCAGGAAAGTCGAAGAAAGAAAAGTCCGTTGCAGTGTCGATAAAGAACGAAGTCCAAAATACTGAACAGAAGAAAAAAGTTGAAACTAAGTTAATAAAGAAGGAGAATAAGAAGAAGCAAAATATAGTATCACTTTCAAAGGTAAAGAAGGAGGAAGAGGATGATGAAGACGAAGATGAAGATGAAGATGATGATGCAAGCGAATACGAAAGTGAAAGCGAAGTAGATTTGGAAGAAGAAGAAGAGGATGATGACGATGAGGATGTGGAGGAGGAAGAAGAGGAAGACGACGAGGATGAAGATGATGAGGAGGAAGAGGACGATGTAAAGATAAAGATTGAACAACACAAAGACAGTAAAGTTAAAGTAAGCAATGTTCAAAGCCCACAGGAAAAGGGTAAGCCCAAGAATAATGAAGACGAAAGCAAGAAGAAGAGATATGTCCTTTTCGTAGGAAATCTACCATACACGTAAGAATTTTCTTTTTTACATAATGTATTTATCCTTTTTTATTTAGCAATATAATTGTATTTACCTTTTGCAATATTTCAGTATTACTAATGAGGAACTTAAGAAGCACTTCTTAACCAAGGTTGGCAATGTTGTTGACGTCAGGATACCTAAGAAAGATGCGAATACAGCGCGTGGATTTGCTTATGTTGAACTGAGCAACAATGTAGATTATGAGGTATGTTTGTGCACACTTGCCTATTTGATATTTCACGCACATAAGTTTTGCATAATTACATATTATTTTGTTTTTTGTTTAACAGAAAGCACTTTCGCTACATCACTCGTTCGTTAATGGAAGAAGGATAAATGTGCAATATTCTGGAAATGACAAGAAAGCTGGTGTTGCGAAAAATTACAAATTGCATGCCCTCAAGAATGCAGGCAAATTGGCTGGCGGAAAGAAGGGATACAATCAGAAATTCGGCGGCAACAAGGGGAGACAAAATGCGCGAACGACGAAAACATAATTGTTGCATTAATGACTAATTTGAAACAAACTTTTAAATGTCATCCTCACTACTTCTTTATTCAGATATGTAGAATTAAGCTTTTTTTTATGTAATCAAGATTCTAGATTGTAAGGAATGATGTGTTGGAGAATATAGGTAAACAGTTTATCTATTAAATTGTGTAATCCTTCATTTATATTCCTTAACCTTCCGTGTGTGTGAATATGTTTTTTTCTCATTTGTTGGATGCACGTTTATGAGAACAAAAGTTTAACTTCACATGTTTATGTAAAAACGCATGATCGAAAGTCACGCATGCATATCAGATCGATAGATTACAAAAATGTGATAATATATATGTGTATGTATGCATGCTGTGAATTTGTCACATAAGTGAAGATCTTTAGTATCAACTTATAGTGCAACGGAGGTTCCTTTAACAAATTTTAATAGAACATTGTAAAAGATGTCCAAATCTGAAACAACATATGAAACGCCACAAGATGAAACAAACAATTCTTTAGATTTTAATGCGTCGGTCCCATGGACGAAAGAATTGACCGAGGTATACTGTATGATCTATCACAATAAATGCCTCGTAGTCCATTAACTGAAAACGTTAATAGAATAAGTGTAAAGAAAATAAATATTTTTAATTTAAAGGAGAATTTACCGGGCAACATTATTTTTCCAAGAGAGTTAAATTTGTTTTTACGAAATCGAATCCAGGTATCTGAATTCAATGCCTTTACAATTATCGATTCAAAGAAATTTGCCGGTGACACACGATTAAATCATAATAAACGACAGGACTTGACTGCCGAAAATGGTTGTCTGCGTCGTTCACTCGAGGAAGCGGAGGAAAAAATTCAAAGGAAGCAGGGAATAATTGAAACAACGCAAACGACAATTTTAGGAAAACCCAACGAAGTTGCAACAGCGAAAATAATCGAGCTTAGCAAAAGGTGTAGGGAGCAAACAGCTGAGATCGAAGTCCTCAAGTCTAAATGTAAAAATTTCGAGATAAGTTTGACTACCAAAGAATTAGAATTGGGGAAGGAGCGACAGGAGAGAGGACGTTTAAAATCCACCGATCCCTGCGTAGAGAGTGAGTTATATTACGAATGGTTGAGTCTTAAACGAGATTTTTCTGCTGTTACTTTATTCCACCATCATAAATATTATGATCGAGATCCAGGATGGTATCCTTGACAAAGGTACCGTGAATGATCAGTCGAGGGAGGACGAGGATCGAATCAAGCACTTAATCGAAAAATTACAACAAACGCAAGCGAAGCTGTACGAATCTAAAAACACATGTGCTACTCTCAAGCTGGAAATTAACAAATTGCACAAGGTACATCGCCTATGCGATCTGTCTGGATTTTTTATCAAATCGAGAAAAGGATAGCGAGCAACTCTTAGTGGTGTAAATATAGTTATTGTGTAGCGAAGTTGGCGATAATGTTAACATGAATAATCTGTCGAATCAACCGGGTGGATGGCGAGGGAGGGCCGAACAGATTCACCTACTGCAACAAAAAGTAATGGAGCTTCAATCGAGATTATCAGATTATGAAGGAACGCAGAAGTCGTCCATTGGTACTAATGCGAAATTCATGAAAGTCAGTTCACCGTTAATAAAAGGTATATCATTTCTCAGTGTCTATAGACAGAAAGAATCTTACGAATCTTCGAAACGTCGAGAAGGAAAGGAGGCGACAGATAGAGGACTCAGCGAGACAGCTCAGACAAGCGGAGGTCGCCGTTGAAGGATATAAAAGGAAATTGGAAGCTTTAAAAGCAAGGATAAAAGTTCTTGAGCACGAGCTGAATGTCGCGAAAGGTAACATCGCGATCCTAAATGAGAAGAGATCTCACGACGATCATTTAATCGAGACACTCGGCGTAAGTTACAATATGTCGCGGCGAGAGCACTGCATTCCTCTTGGTTATTAAAATACATTCAAATACTCAGAGCCGTTTGAAAATTGCCGAGATGAAGCAACAGGATCGCGAGACTGATACGAAGAATAGGGAAGAGAAGATGGAACGTGAACATACGAATTTGAAAAACGATCTACACGCGGCGCAGCTTCAAATTGATCGATTGCGTAGGAGATTAGAGGAGCGGGAGATCGAGATCGATAAATTGAGGTGTTTCATTCGCGGAGAGTATCCGGTGTTGATCGGTTTTTGTGAAGCCGCGTCATTCATTTCAGAAACGGGACAGTTCCGAGCATCGGGGAGCTTAAAAATCGGAAGAGCACGCAATCGGAAGTGTTTCTAAATTGTTTCAACCACGGTAGCCCCCCGCAAAGTTTTCGAAGCGCTTGCGAACCGAACGAGTATGTTACTTTGGCTCTTGCCGCGGAGGCTGAAAGGGAGAGACTGCTGGAATTAATCACAGTACTGAACAGGCGATTGGACAAAGAAAGGAATGACACGAACATTATTACCGTGAGTCTCCAGCCATAATTGTTGCTCCGTTTGTTCGTTAGTTGGGCGTACAATAAAACCGAATGTACACAGAACGCGTTGCGCAACGAAAAGAATAAGTCAACGAAGTTGGAAATAAAAATTCGAAAGCTGGAGACTGAAAGAGTCGGAATCGTCAGAATTGATACGGGGTACAGAATGAAGTTGCCCAAAGCATTGAAGGCCAATGACGAAGCGATGGACGCGGAACAAATGCGACTCAAGTAAGATATGAAATCTAATACAAACTTTTTTTGTAATGAATTTAATCCTTAATTCAGAATGGAGTTGCTTCAAGAAGAGTGCCTTGCATTGAAAGCAAGGTTGGACACGGTGCAACAGGACAAAGCCGCGGATCTTGCGACCTATAAGCAGATGCTTGATCAAATTCGGAAAATTTTTCAAGAATCCTGCAGGTGCCTAAGAACGATCTATAAAAATCGAAACGCATTAGAGCCGGTAAGAAGAAGTGTTTTTTCTCTTTCAGGAACAAACCATTACCTACCATTGGCAGCCGTTCTACCATCACGGTTTAATTGTAATCTAAAACCAACTTATTTTTATGACTATACAATACAATGATATATCGTAGTTTCGTCAGCGAATTACCAATTAACCGTCGACACTTACTGTTAGTTCCTTCCGATCGAGAATTGTGTAAGAACTACAAAACCGTGTACGATGATGTAACTGGGACACGAGATAAGGTGCAACGCTCCACGTAAACGCGCGTGACATCGTCGGAAGAACGGTTCCGTTTCTATCTCTCGTTAGTCTTTCTCCTTTTCCGTTTCAGGGAACCCGTGTTTACTCTGAACCACTGCGTTTGCCTTTGCTATTGATATCGCTCGTCAGTTACTACACCTCTTATTTTTTTTCAATTCCCTCTCCTTCAATATTCACAGTAGGAGCAACTCGACGTCCGCGTGCACGTGTTACATTTTCCGGCACTTTGCATGCAAAGGTTGCAATGTTATTGGACATTAAGAAAAGGTGCACATACTTTCATAAACGGGGACTCGATTGCCGATCATTTTCCTATTTCTCAACGATCCCACAATTTTTCCTCGCACGAATTATTTGTTAAATAATAAACTGAGCGTAATTGTAACATGTATACTCAACGCAGTTCGGGGGTGGATGGCATCTATCGAGTGATTCGTTTAACATCGGAACAGAAATTCCTATCGGACTAAAACGATTGCAGTTAGTTAAGGTCGAACTTTCCCCTCCGATCTCTTCCTGTTTAATCGAACTTCAACAGAGGTTCCATCCTTGACTCCCTGAAAAGAAACATGTTGCAGTTTCGTTAATCGTAATTCGTAGGATACAGTGCGATGAAGAAGAAATCAAAATAAGGGTACATGCTGAAAGTCTGATCGAAGAACAGGTATATCCTACTTCGAACGCGTGTTATCGCTAGAGTTTTACATTTAGAGACCTCGGAAGCGAACGAAGGTTTCAATTGCAGTGCCGCCGAGAATAGAAGCATCTTTTGTAGGAAAATTCAATTCAGGGCGTTCCCATTGGCGCTAAGCTCGGTCGCACAGGTGCGAGCTTACAGGTGTTGGCGCTTATGCCTGATAAGAAGCATACCCGTGACGTCAGATCAGCGCAGGTAGAGTATATGAGTCGGGCCGGAGAGGCGTTCACGTCACTCGTTCTTGAACCTCTTCGTTCGTTTGTTCTGCAAAAGTTGTTCGCCGGTTATTATCTTTCTGGTCGGTTCGTTGCACGCCCTTTTTCGCATTTAACACTTCCCAAATATTCCCCCGATGACGTCTACCAAGAAGAAGGTCCCGAACGGAATGCACGTCCATCAGGAAGTCTAACGATACCAGCCGCGTTTTGAAACCGGGGTGTACCGATCAGGTAGGTCGCACAGTATTTTCGGTTCTTAATAACTGCTCGTAGATTGCACTTTTCACAGTTTCCCGTTCTCGTGCTGCAAATTGAGAGAAGAGAAAAGACATTATTGGTGAACGTATCCATGGATCATTCGCGTAAAGAATATCGAAGTTAAGTAGAAAGTGTCCTTACGTTGAAGGCGTGCATATCTCTATCGCCGCTGAAGTTCCCGCGACCTCGTGTACCCGACAGCTGGAATTCTTCGTGCTGTAGTCTTTTCATGTGCAAATTCGAGGGATATAATTGCTACTAGAGAACATACCTTGGTTCCCCGTTTGAAATGACGATTATGTAACGCGCGGGGATATGGGTAATGAAACATTTTAACGGCGACCGCGATAACGTCGTTCAATTTTTCGCATAGAGGAGGCATTTTGTTTTATGGATACACTATCTTTGAAACGAATATTCCTTGTAAGAAATAAGAACACCGCGCGTTGCAAGATGCAGTCGATAGTCTGTTGATTTTGCGTTTTGTTTTTTTTAATGATCGCCATGCTGTCTTCAATATCGTTCATTCATTTTTTTTACTTATTGTACATACACGCGTATGTAACATAGAGGCGGATCAAGTGTCAGGGTGTAGAATCTCGATGGACATTTGTCCAAGTTGATTCTATTGATTTTAATTGATGAGCGTGCCGGAGAACACGCCGGCGTTGATAATAAAATTGTTACGATTACCGTGATAAGGTGGTTACACTGTTTTTCGTATTTGTTTAAACGATTGCGATATTGGAATTGAGAAATCAGGGAGCGATGTAATCACGCGTTTTGTTAATATTCAATTCCTTTAATTGAAGCACCCGAAAATATTCCATGCTGTTAATAAAACTGCGTTTCTCGTAAACAGGTATTGCAATTTGGAAGATAATACGAAAGTTATAAAAGTCAGTAAACACGCAACGGTGTATTCAAAAAGGATCAGTGTATCGTTTAATTTTATCCTGTTTTATCTTGTTGAAAATACTTTTACGACATTCGTTAAGAGCTTTACGAAATGATGTTCACAACTTGGGGCAATTTCTCTAATTCAATTTCAATGCAAGTAAAAGGATAATCGAAGACGACTGTTTCTTCCATTGCTGTACTTCAATATTACATACGTCTGCTTGAAAATTAAACAGAAAATTCCTATTACCAGAGGATTTTCGGTAATACCTGTGCTTGTTATCGCTTTATCGCAACGTCTACTGATAACGTGTAATCGTTGACTTCTTCCAAAGACGATATTCGATATTTGTCGTCAGGTTTAACCATCGAGTATTTTTATTGATTCTCCGAATACACAATGAAAGAATATGAAAAATGCGGTATGAGCGCTGGTAATAGTTAAAGACGCGCGTATTATATTGCGAAATTTTCTGAAGTTTTCCTTTGTGGAACAAATGTATTGAGGAAGAGCATAAATATCCTTAAGGTGTTGGGCAAATCTAACTTATGACTAGCTTACGTGATTCTCTAATATTTTCTTACAGCTGAAGACTGCGCTGATGATTCCTTATTAAACAACCGATTAGAATTAAGTTTTAATGAACGAAGCAATCGAGATACGCTTCGATACAAATATTAAAAACTAAAGTATCATAATGTTCTGATCCTCGTAAGTTCGACTGTAAAATTCACGCATGTGATAAGAAGAAGAAAAGGAAGATATGAACAGGATACATGTAAATATAATTAAACTGCTCCAGTATAACCAAATGTTTGCCTGTTTAAGCAGTTGCTCGGAACCAGTAAAAATGTCAACTGAACAAATAGAAGGTTCGAGTCTATGGTGCTATCATTGGGAAAGTTTCAGCGTTCATTCGTTTCAGTTTATTTGGAAATTAGCTATTATCCGTTAATTATAGCTGACATACAGTTACGAGCACAGTTACATACATATTGGCAATTTACGATTCGGTTAGTCACGCTTCAAATGTGTATTGCAGATTGCCAGTATTTTTTTCGTAGATTTCAAAAGTTTCCTTCAAGGGCCATTGAATTATGGTTTGCCTTTAAAACAATCATGACTGTTTCTTTACCGACAAGTGATATCAGATAAATGTTATCGACAAAACGAATTATTAAAACTTATCTCGGTTTGATAGAATTATCGATTGATTTAGAGTTCGACCTCCTGTATCGAATTTGACATGACTTGAAATCTATTATTCGATTTTATCGTAATCTTTGAACGATTCCCTTCGGACTGTATGCTCGATAAAATCTTCATTTGCGATTTCATGTATTTTCAGGCTTGAACGTTCGAGCGAACGCATAGAAATAAAGGGGAAAAGGAAGTGTTAACAACTCCTGGCACGAGCTAAAGCACGGAGGTTATGTTTACCGCGCAATCAGGTGGCGGCGCTAAAGAGGAAGAGGCTGCTCGCACCTTCCTGATAACAAGCAAAGTTGCTGTGCTCTCGCTACGCTTCACCACGGCGACAATTTCTACTGTTCAGCCTTTCCTTTTCAATACTCAATCTTCTCGGTCAACGCATCGTTGAAATATAAATACTTGTATATCTCGTAGTATTTCGAAAATTAATTTTATTCATTGGATATTAGATTAATCTTAATCAATACGATACATTATTTTATTCAAAGGGAGACCATTTTCTTGGTGGTATAAATTGCTTATCGATAGCGGCTATTGTTTAGTAAAACCTTGCATTTTTAGGATAATGTGCATGGGAAAAGAAAGAATAATGAAGAAAGGCGCGCGCTATGAAGAGAGCTATCCATCGACAGTATGGTGATAGTAGACACTGTCATGGAGTTGCTCTCTTTGTGGACGCCGCTAAGTTCGTCGATCATCAAAGTATAAACAACAAATTGTGGATCATTGTAAAGTAGGAGATTAAGAATTCCGTAGTCAAATCACGAACTTCTATCAAAATTAAGTTCATTGATTATGTACTTGGGAATTAACTCGTTTCGGAAGTTCAAATGGACATAGTTCATTCCTTGTGTACTACGATCTCGCTGTTATAATTGTCTTCGACAATAAATATAGTTTAACGCTTTCGTTACTAAAAGCAGCATATTGTATATAATAAAATGTTTACTTACCATTTCCTTTGACATTTGTATTTGTTTTTTTATGCTAAAAATTCGGCACCTCTTCCCAAGCTTCACGTAGCTGCGCACTTGCGTCAAAAACTGTGCGCGCGCATATACGAAAGATTGGCGGGTGTTTTCAGTGAAAATAGTCAAGCATTAGCGCTACATGGGCCCTTGATTAAGTTATGCTTTCCTTCTCTTCCCTATTATGGAAAACTGTTTTATGCGGTTTTTATAAATGCACAATTAATTTTGAATAATTTTGTTTCTCATAAATTCGTCAAGTTTTTAAATACATACATATATGCAAACAGTTTTACAAGCAGGAAATAGCTCGTTAATACTCGACAGAACGTAGCGTGTAATACAAAGTAGCGTACTGTTGCGAAATCGCACGTAACTGGAAAATGATTTCGTCATTCTGAGGATCTATAAAGCATCCAACAGGCACCAGACAGCAAACAAAAGATGTTAAAACTATGATATATTAACTGCGATAGCGGGTGCGGTAATACAATACAAAGACCAATCCGTGCTTTGAAGACGGTAATGCGGCATCATAAATAACTTCATTTAAAGATCGTGATAAGTTTATATTTATGTGTACAATCTACGTAGTAAGTCCAGGAGAACGGGTTTAAAGAAATTACAGATATTTTAGAAATTATTTGAAACGCTTTTAAAAAAAGCATAGCCACTTTTATTATAATTGCAATTGCAATATTGTATAATTAATTTGGACAATATTAATCACTAAATAGTAGAGTAAAGATATATTGGATGATTCTGATGATTATTTAATTAAAGGAGGGGAATAATTTTGGAAACTCAATCGGTAATGCAGATTTTTTCGTTGCGAACGTGGCAACAAATGAGATGCATTTGAAAAGTGTTACCAGTACTGTCAGAAATGAACTGTAATTTTAATTTCCCCAACATTTGTGGCACACGAAGAAATGTGATTTTTATAACTTTTATTTGTGGAGTAAATTAAATTTGTAAGGCGTGATAAAAGTTTAATTAGTCTTCGATTATAAATAATTGCGCACAATGGAAATAATGCATCTAGGAAGTTTTTAAAATATAATTTGTATATGGCTACATTGTATTGTAACGTAGCAAATGAAGTTGGCACAAAATGGATACTGCTTGCAAATACTTCAATTTCAACTAAACATCGACACACAAAATGGGAAATCAATTAGTTGGTATAGCGCCCAGTCAAATATTTCCAGTAGAACATTATTTGACGGACCATAGTGATTTATTATTCGATGTAAAGTGAGTACTTCGATTCAATATTGTGAAAGTGATAGTAGTATTTATATCAACCACTGTGCTGTCAAAGTTTTAGTTAACATATTCGATCAATTAAAATATTTTACCGGCACCCTTTAAAGAGAAACAAATATGGTATTGTCGGTCGTTTCAATTTCGCACACAATACCTGAATATAAGGCTTTAAACATACAAAATGCATGCGACATAGATATTCTTGTATATTGTTATTTCTAACAATTGCTCTTTAAACACTTGTAGCTTAGGAAGTACTAGATTTTTTAAAGTGGCTCGGGCCAGAAGCCAAGAGGGTCTCATAGTAGTGAAAGTTTTTGCTATTCATGACCCAACACTTCCACTGTCTGCGTATAAAGAAAAACTTGAGGAGATTAGATTTAAGTTAGCATCTGCTGTAAATTGCCTACCATTTCAAAGGATGATTGTGAGTATCTTTGTTGATTGTTTATATTATACAAGATGTCATACATTATATATTATAAGTAATTGTATGTTTACATAAGCTCACAGAAAAATCAGGATCAATAATGAGGGAATACGTAAAATATTCCCTTTACGACAGAATTAGTACCAGGCCATTTTTGACGAGTATAGAAAAGAAATGGATTACTTTTCAAGTTTTATATGCTTTACATCAGGCTCATAAGGTGAGATAATAATTGGAATACCAAGAATTATAAATGAGTTTACCGTAATTGTCTTAATCAATTACTATTTAATAATTCTTAATTGCTAAATGAATGCGTTAAATTGCTCTCCATAACATTGAATAATGAACATATATGCAATCATAATTATGGAGGTACACACGATAGGTTCCATCATCTTAATTTCCTGCGAAGAGAATTAAAATATCACTGTTTATTTGACAATATAGTTTGGAGTTTGCCATGGTGACATAAAACTAGAAAACATTATGATAACTAGCTGGAACTGGATTTTACTCACAGATTTTGCAAGTTTTAAACCGACATATTTACCCGAAGATAATCCTGCTGATTTTTCATATTTCTTTGATACATCTAGGAGAAGGTATAGAAGTAAATAAATATATCCTCTAATCTACTTTTTTGAAGTGACTGTAGTAGATTATGTTTCTTTTGAATTTTACAGAACGTGCTATATAGCTCCTGAACGATTTGTGAAAACATTGTCCTCGGAATTAAGCAACACACTTTTACTATCGGAGCAGGAGCTAAAAACAGGTGACTTACATCCAATGATGGACATTTTTTCTGCGGGCTGCGCATTAACAGAATTGTATAACGAGGGGCATCCACCATTCGACTTTTCTCAACTACTAGGTGTGTGTAAAGTTACATAAAATTCGTGCATAAAGTGTGTATGAAATTACTCTAGATAAATATTTGAAAATCCTTTTATTGTGTTCTATTAAGCATATAGGAACAATGAATATTCGGTGAGCAAGCATTTGGATAGAATAGAAGATTCGGGGATACGAGAATTGCTTGCATCTATGCTAGAAAGGAATCCGGCAAACAGGAAAAGTGCTGAAATATATTTGGCTCAGGCACGTGGGATAGTATTTCCGGAGTACTTCTATTCATTCCTACAATCTTATATGCTTATTTTCTCTGCTGCCCCAATTTTATCACCTGACGAGAAAATAAATAGACTGAAGAAAGATATTGGCAACATTATTAATATTTTGAAGGCAGAAGAATGCGAAAAAGTGAGAAATAATATAAAAAATACAGAGATCACGAAAACTAGTCAATTTGGAAACAACATAGAACCAGCTAAGGACGAATCTGCTCACAGCGAGGAGAACACAATCGTAGAAGTTGATAGTGACCAAAGCTTTGATAAAAGTGACTTGAATCAATTTGATACGAAAACTGCTTCGACTAAAGATATCAGAAATGGTAGCGAAACGAATCAACAGTCAGAAACCGCGAGAAAATTATCAGAGGATCAGAAGCAAAAAATAGATTTAGTAAGTGAGAATAAAATGACAACTACAGAATCTCTTGAGGGATTAGTTATTATTACACAGCTCGTTACTTCATGTATACGGGGTTTGCACCACTCTCAATCTAAATTGCAAAGTTTAGAAATATTGCTTGAGCTTGCTGAAAATACATCAGATGAAACAATATTAGATCGGATTTTGCCATATATTGTAAGTATTTTAATCGGCAGTCTATTCTAATTTTAGTGATATTAATGGAATGTATCTAATACATTATGCAGTTTCATTTAGTTCACGATCCTGCCCCACGAGTACGTGTATCTGCTATACATACTTTGACAAAATGTTTACATCTTGTAAAATCAATCCCGCCCTCTGATGTAAACATCTTCCCAGAATATATTCTACCTGGTTTAGCACATATCACGCAAGACGAGGCAGTAATTGTTAGAGCTGCTTATGCAGAAAATATTGCTCATTTGGCGCACATTGCATTACGTTACTTAGAGAACTCTCATCTCTCTAACTTAGGTAACAAGGAAGGACCAAAGCCCAGTTATGATAATGAACTTCGAACGTTGCACGAAATGGTATGCAATTGAATCATTATATATTTGTATAATGGATGTTTGAGTACATTTTATATTAAAATATTCAACATTAATAGGTACAACAATCGGTATCCATGTTATTAACAGATCCTCAGAATTTGGTCAAACAAACACTGATGGAAAGTGGAATAAATAAACTTTGCGTATTTTTCGGAAAACAGAAAGCCAATGATATACTACTTAGTCATATCATTACATTTTTAAATGATAACGAAGATAAAGAATTGAGAGGCTCATTTTTTGAGTGCATCGTCGGTGTAGCTGCGTACGTTGGTTGGCACAGCAGTCCTATCCTTATGCCTCTTCTTCAGCAAGGACTAGCAGATCCCGAGGAATTCGTAACAACGAAAGCTATTAACGCAATGGCAACTCTTACGGAACTGGGTCTCTTACATAAATCTGCTCTTTATCAACTTCTGTACGAGACTATGGTGTTTTTGGTAAGCCACATTCGATGCTGGCAATTAAAGAATGACAGGATTATTATTAAAGATTTCATGTGCCGATTTCAAATATTTTACAGGTACATCCGAATTTGTGGATCAGACATGCGACCGTTGGATTCATATCTGCAGCAGCGAGAACACTTAACTTAGTAGACGTCCAATGCAAAGTTCAATCAATGATTCAACCATACCTAAAGCATCCATTAATTCAAATAGAGAAGGAAATTCTATTGTTAGAGGCGTTGGTATCTCCTATACCAAGAATCGTTTATGATTCTGTTGTTAAATACAATGATGTAGAGGAACTGTTTCAAGTTCTCGAGCAAAGACAAGCGGCTCGCGTTAAAGCTGTAACAGGAATAGTACCGCAGTACAGTGAAATGAGTACATCATTGCGAAACGTAAGTTGCAACTGCTACTTGTCTAAAATTTCCGATCGGTGTAAGCAAAGTGTCTGTAGCTTTTCAGGCGGTTAAGTTCAGAATCAATGACGGAAACTGTTGAGGATCAATTATTGATAATGAAGCCACATTTAATGAAGATCAATAAGTATCGTAATTCGGCGGACGCGAAGCAAAGCACAACTAAATCCATAGATGGAAAGCTAGAGTTGAATTCTATGAAAGATAGAATACGGCATCATATAGTAATATTATATCCTGACACAAAAATCGATCTAGGCCTTCCGCCTTTCAAACGGTTAGATCGTAGAACGTCGGATAGTGCCGGTACATATGCCACGATGAATCAAGAATGGCGTACAATGTTCGCCGCTCAAGATAACGCGCAGGTAATTATAAAATGATAATGCAATGCTCTTATTAATTGTATACAGTAATGATTAATATTCTTTTTATCTGCTATCATAGCACACTGTTAAAATGTCGGATATGACAGGAAGTAGTGGAAGTCCTAGCCAAAGTTTACATGGAGGAGATATCCATTTATCTCCGCAGCACAGTTTGTCCGATATGAACAGTATAAATGATCATTCTCTTCACGAACGTTCATATATTCAATGTATGCATTTTACAAATATTTTTTATTTCAAGATACTTCTATATGTATAGGATGTGATTTTGTAGATAGGTGCGCACCCTGTAGATTAGAAGTGAGGCAGCTGACATACAGGAAGCAAGAGCAACATGCTGCAGCGTTGAGAGCACAGCATTGGGCCGATAACATTGCGTGGCAAGCTGGTAAATAATGATTATAAAAGATAAACCATTTAGACATAACACCAGTATTGAAAATATTTCTGCTTCCAAATAAGGTTCAAGGTTATTACCTAGTGGGTGGAGGCCAAGAGGGGTGCCAGTTGCACATCTTCATGAGCACAGAGCTGCGGTAAATAGGCTGGTCTCTATACCAGACACTAGCTTATTCGCCAGTAGCTCCGCAGATGGATGCATTAAAATATGGGATGCAAGCAAAATGGAAGGTCGAAATATTGCCAATCGTTCTAGGTAGCGGCATTATTAATTTCCTTTATACATCGTTACACGATTAATAGCACCCTCTTCCTTTCAATTTTATTAGGCAAACTTATATTCATAGAGGTGGCCCTCTAGTTGGTTTAACTGTATGCGATCAAGGACAATCACTAGCAAGTTCTGCTAGCCAGTCAGGCACGGTGTTTGTTTTACGAATTGAATCTAATTCTAGTAAAATGAGTGTTATCGGTACAAGACAACTGGATCTTCAGGTGAGACACATTTTCTTCGTCTATATTTAAACGTTTTAATAAATCAATGTTGCAAATCTGAATGATCGCTTTTAGGAAGAAGGATGCGCAGTTGATCTGCAGTATTTAGATTCTGGTTCACAATCGGTTCTTGTATATGCGTCATTGTACGGTTCATTGGTAGGATGGGATTTACGATGCACTGGTACAACGTGGCGCTTAGAAAATGATTTGAAGCACGGAGTAATCACTTCCTTTTGTGTTAACAATTATCAACAGTGGTTGACTCTTGGTACAAGCTCTGGTGTACATACTTGTTGGGACTTGCGATTTCAATTACCGATCACCAGTATTAAACATCCGACAAGTAAATTTATAAATGTCCTAAGTTTATATGAAATAGTGTGCCTCGAATTATCTTTGATTCCTATGAATTAATTTTGCTTTCAGATGCAAGGGTGAGGAAGGTAATCACACATCCCACGGAACATTCGTGGATTATTTCGGCTGTGCAGGGGAACAACGAAATTTCAATGTGGAACCTCGAAACTGATTTTCGACAAATGGTTCTATGGGCGTCAAGTGCACCACCGCTTAGTCACTCGCAAGGTGGTCACAGTGTATGTGCAATGCATTCCGGGTCTATTGATCGTTCAGGTTTCTTGTTAGCTGGTGGTACCGACATGAGACTACGTTTTTGGGATTTACATACGCCTAATGAATCGTATGTCGCGTTACCTGCCGCTAATGATGTTACCCCTCCAAATTCATTGGCATACGAGTTAGTGTTTGTATGATACGATAGTGTTTAGGGTACAGATTGCAAGAAATCTAATGAGGCGATTTAATCGTTTTATAGGCAACGTTTAATAGATGGAACAAACGTGGTGCAAGAGGTCTTAGCTGGCGGTGGTCCTACTTCATCGTCTAGTGGAAGTAGCAGTGGCAGGACAAGAAACTCAGAAGAAGGTGGCCAGGGACCTGAAACTCCACCATCTGGCCATCACAATACAATTTCTGCCATAGCCATGTCAAACACGTGTATTCTTACTGGTAGTACAGATGGATTAATACAAGTTTGGAAATGATTGTTTTTCTCTTTCATCGTGCAATATTCGAAAACGGCATTGTACAAATTTTTCTAACGCATCACAGACATTTATTCTGGGAGAGAACAATCGTAATTGGACATCGAGTTTTTTAATGATCGGATTTGTGTGCTACAGTAATTCTGTGATTTTTATTTGTACATAATATGTAATATATTTATATACCGTATTTAAAATCATAGATAGTTATAATAATAATAATAATAATATAGTATGCATTTCTTGAGCCGAATATAAAACTTCAATTACTTTAATACAGCGATCCCGGTGTAATATAAATGATTTATTTTTGTACGCGAAAATGAAACAAAACAAAAGGAAGAAGAGCTTGTTGAATGTAAGATACGAAGACGCTAAATTAATGACACTTAGTTTTAAATAGACGTAACGTCAACGATTAATTGTACGGACATAATACAGAGGAAGACATACTAAAGCATACAATTGATGTACAAAAAGGGGCAACATTAAGAAATGTATCCCTTCATACATGATTTATACTGGCGAGTATGTACGACTGCGTAATTTTAATGTCATTAGTTCAATAGTGAACTTGTATACCGAGTGAAATACTCATTGCCAGTGGATATATTTGTATTCCCTGATATTGTTACAATAAATTGATATTTTCAATGCACCCTCCTAGTTCGCCTTTAGTTGCGCATCCCTTCGTAAAATAAATTTACTTTGTCACCAGGGACAAACTGGTCCAGCTGGATAGGGTGCACGTCCCGGAAACGCGTAAGGATCAGGATTTATCGTCCTGCAAATTTCTTTCCATCTTTCCTTTCCCCCTTTTCCTTGGCGTCGTCTGTATTGTTGATTCTTGTAACTTGGTGCCGGGTAATTGTAATCCGGCTGCTCACCGAAAAGAATGTCTACCCAGGGGGCGGCGGACCCACCGGCAATCAATATTAAAAGTAGAAAAAGAATTTTCATTCTGTCCAAATTATTAGCAGCTTTAAAAAATCAGCAAATATCTGAAAGGAATACGGACGAGCAAGTGTACACGAATAATAATAGAAGAACGTAGGATCAGCGATACGAAGTTTCATGCTAAAGAGCTAAATGCCAAGCTATTACCATGTATATTTGATTGTTTCGTATTTTTGCTTTCGAACTTCACACTTTCTGAACAAACTGATTAGCGACACTTCCACCTATAACTTATCTTCATAGTTCGCACGTAATCAACTGAACTGGTGGAGTTAACTTTTACGCAAATATCCGGCTATATATATATTTATTCCTTTTCCTTTTTTTTGTATTGTTTCAGTCTAGACTTACGAAAGAGATTGAGCTGTACTCGCGGTAACAAGTACACTCTCGCAATGAAGTGATGCTGGATGCTTTCTGCAGTTTTATACACGAACACTATCCTGCCGCTCATAAAAAAACGTATTGGACCGTCTTGTAAACACACATATACATATATCTCCAATTCTATGATATATCTTATGAATAATGTAAACGTCCGTACTCCAATTGGTCTTATCTTTTGCCCAGAGCAATTCATCTTACTCGGCCATTAATTCTATTCTTTTTTTGGCAGGTTCAATTAACTTCAATATCTTCCCTTTGATCAAGGGCTTTCAAATTTTATTTAAAGATGCGACCGTCATATTTCATAGTGTATCAAAAAATAGAATTATTAATTGAGCAAAATTGTTATCGCATCCGAAACAATAGAGGAATTCTCATCTTTCCGTCACATTGAACTTGGGGGAAGGCCCTATCTACTTGTCTGTCTTATCTGAATCGGAGTAAATATTTTATTCACGACGCGTACCCCCGTTTCTGTTTGTATTCTACGCGCGTACAAATTCTGTCACAAGAAGACACACGGTATAAGGGATACCTGCTTAAATATTAGTCACTCATTTATGCTTGGAATCCAGGTGCGCAGTTCTTACGGGTTCAAGTAATTGCAATCGCACCTGCATTCTACGTTCAATTCCTGTTAAAGTACATGATCTTTAAGCTTTAATATTGTCGGTTCATTTGCGATTTCATTCATCGCCACTTATCTATTCATGGTTTAAACCATTGCCCAAAAGTCGTGGAAAGTAAGCAAATGATTCATTCATAAGACGCTGTTCAATTAGATTATCATTCCAATGGTAATGAAGTTGATTACAGATTGCCCTACATTTACCGCGATCTTATGTCAAGGTTGAAGCTTTTGATATCAATTTATTCACAGAAACGTATCGAAATGTTAGTATACATATGTTTATGGTCATTTTAATCTTTCTTCTGGGAAAATAAATTATTCTCTTTCTGTGTCAATATATATATATATATATATATATTTCGGTTAACATTTCAATCACACATGCAGATCAAAATATATGATTGTGTTACATAAATTGTCTCTAAAAATCGCAAAGTATCTTACAAGTAACAAAAGACACAGGTTCCGTGTATAATCGTACTTATTAAGGTTCACCATGAGTAACTGTTACTATTTCCTATTACTGTAATATGTAGCTGGTTTCCAAGCCTGTCGAACTATTAATAGCGTTTGGCAGAGAAAGTACTCTCCACAGTTTTGCTCAAAGGGGTTCGCGATCCTCGAGTGGCTTTCTTGTATTTTAACGATTTAAACGCCTCATCTAGCTTCTGCGATAGCTATCCATTTTCGAATTTAGACTGAACGATAAGAAAATTCGGGTCACGGTGAACTGGATCTGATTACGCCGAATACAATTTTCGATCAAACAGAATTGCATTTACAATTGGCACAGGAAAGGCAAGTTCTGTGTCCCTGTGGACGATCAGGATTATATTTAGCGGGAAACGGAAATCTGAGCGCGAACCAGATGATTCATAAGGCGTAGAAGCTGCGGGAAATAAAATATATTTTATGCATATTCGTCTATTAGTATTCACCACCGAACGCGCGGATGAAAATACACGAATAAGAAGCAGCTTCTATAATAAGACGTTCGGTGGATGAATAAGATGCGCCGAGGAATACTTTGTACACGTTAGTTCTTAAGTAAATAAATCATTCTTTGTTACGATTTCTGATGGAAGACGTGCACCACTCTACCGACTTCCGTTTTGACATACTGCACTGGGTTTCGTGTATAAAATAGCGAATTTTGGGAAATAAAAGCAGATGGAAGCGTTGCAATTATATTTGATATATTTTATTTATCTGTCAGACGTAAATTAATATGTTGCAAATGTTTCGGAACAATTCATTTAAAACATTTGCGGAGTTTTGAAGGCTCGTGCAGCAAATTGTGCAAACAAAAACGTCTAGTAGCACGTTAAATTGTCTAAATATTTTGAATAGCAGTTTCCTCGGAGCTGCTTCTTGAAAGCAGCTGCACCACGTTCGCCAGTTCCGTTTTACGTCTCATTCAGAAAGCTTCTGCATTTCGATTTTGCTGGGAATTTTATTTAACGCGTGTAGTTCCTTGTCCCTTTGATTGCCTCTTTAACTGAGCCTTAGACGATTAAGAATGGTCACATCCAAGTACCGCATTTTCATTTAATCGAACATATTCGCGGCTTCTTTTTTCTTTTATCACAAATATCTTTCGTTTTTATTCCAGAGATCTTTAACGAGCGGAATTGTGCCACGAGAATGTCCAATTGTTTCAATATCAATAATAAGAGTAACCAGAAGATCCGAGATCGCGTAAGTCTTTCATTAAAAATGCAACGAGGTTTCAAGAAAATGAAGAGGAGCATTCAAAAGATAACTGGTATGTCGGCGATAAGTATAAGTACTAAATCTCTACTTGTACTTGTATAAACGTGATATTTAATACCTGCACGAAATTACAGTGCTTCCAACGGATAAAATAGATCATTGGACGTCACGATTCATTGCGCATCGCTGCACTATAATTTTTTCTCTCTTTGTTTTCTTCTTCTGCACCCTGATGCTATAGTATTGCAGACCATTTTAATGGAATAGAAAAATTATCGTACAAGATTATTTTCAATACTTTTAGAAACTTCGTCGAGTGTTCAACCTGACTGCGTTTTCGTAGAGAACATGCAAGAGAATGAGAAACAACCGCTGTATATATTTCCGGAACGGCTCTCTTCTTTAACGTGCAAAACCGGATTTTCGAAGGACGAGATACGAAAATTGTATCGTGTATTTAAGCAGCATTGCCCGAGGGGTGCTGTAACGACAAATGATCTGAAACCGGCTTACGCGAAATTATTCCCATTAGGAGATTCTGCAAAATACACGCAAATCGTTTTCAATGCCTTCGATAAGGATAGGGATGGTATCGTCAGCTTCGGTGATCTAATCACTGAGATAGCTTTCATCGCTAATGGTGACGTAGATCAAAAGCTCTCCTGGATTTTCAGGTGATCATTTAGACGGGGTCAAATTATTCGAGTAGCTCTTAATGTTACTTTCTACTCTTGCCTTTCATTAGGTTTTACGATTTAAATGGAGACGGTTATATCACTAGAAAGGAAATGTTAGTCACAGTGTCTGCAATTTACGAGATGCTACATAACGGACGCACTATTCAGCGGATGGTGGATAGACACGTAGATAAGGTTTTCGAGAAGATGGATGCTGATAAGGACGGAGTTATATCGCAGGAAGAATTTATGAACAGCTGTAAAAATGTACATTCATATTCACAATATTCGTTCATTTCAATTGTAAATAGTAGCGTAAAAGATAAAAGAATTAACATATCGGTTTGGTTCATATTAAACACCTTTTTTTTATTTCAGGATACTGTCATTCAAAATCAGTTGATAGAATTTAATCAGTTTTGGTGATTATGTATTGAAATGCCTTGGGGCTTCTGAAGTGAAACTCTCCTGTTTCATAAATTATTACTTCCATGATAAAATAGTACAATTACGAAGGATACCCTTATTCATAAGTTAAATAACAAATAACATTATAAATAAAGTTATTAAAATAATTTAACCAGAGTTTCTTTTTTAACGAAAATATGGCCTTCACAGATTGTACATGCGATCTTCGCACTTTTAAAACAGTCTTTTTTGTAAAATATAAAAGACACAGGCCAGAAAAAATGCAAATGCCAATGCTACTAAAGCTTTATCCGTAACTTCCCTTCTTCCATATTTGCCTAAAAGCTTTCCAGATTGAACAATAACTTGTTGCTGTTGATCTAATTCATTCTTTGTACTGGAAACTTTATCAGACGATGTCGCTGGAATATTTTTAAGGTAATAAATTAGTTGAGACACCTTGCCATTTTAGATTCTATATACAATAACAATATACATACTTAACGTGTCCAATGTGTCTGCGCTTCTTTGTGTTGTTTCAGCTAAATGTCTAGATATACTTAATAGCTTATCGGACAATTGATTTGAGGTACTTGCAAGACTTTGCTTGTCACGTTTTCTACGAACAGCAGCTTGTTTCTCTTCAGGCATCGAGAGTAACTCTTCTTTAGCAAGTTTGTCTATCACACATACACTAACAACATTTGCCTTCCGAAATGCAGCTAAAGAAGTATTAAGTTGCTGTTTATATGTATCTACTTGTGTCAATAAATCTGTTTTCTTTTTCTCAGAAGGTTCCCTCTCGGCTACCGACACTAATTTATCTATGGATGTTTTCAACGCAGCTATTTTTGCTCTTCCTTCTGCATTTAATTCGATAAGTAATTCTAACGGGCCAGTGCATTGTTGAATGTCCTGCAAAACGTATATCGATTAATACATCATAATAAATAAAGGTACACAAATTTGTTTATATTTAACCCCCCGAGGAGATACATCTTACGTACGTATCAGATATTATAAGAAAATTTTGGTATCAATTAATTATTCATAATTCATTTGTAGATATGTACATATACAAATTATCGATAATACAACGAATATATTTCGTTTATGACACACGTTGTTATTAAACAATCTGTGCAATACCGCATTGTATTTCAGGTTATACCGCAATAATTTTAAAGAACTCTTGCTCTACGTAATATTTACTTGTATTAAGGCTGTAACTTGAAAGTGATTTTTTACGATATCTTGATGAATAAGTTCTAACGCATGATGTCCAGTGTCCATCGAGACATGTGTTGTTTGACAGTTCCTTTATGTGACTTATGCCCTATGTAAAATGGAATGTGATACGAATGATAATTTTAACACGTAAATCAGGGAGAAAGATTTTTTTACGCTGACAATCCTCTGCCTAAAAATGTTTAATGGAAACATACATATGTAATTACTATCTTCGATATTATTCAATTAAATGTCTTTGCAAAACAATGCTATGCTGATGCATCTCTGATTATTGACATATTACTTTACGAATTTCTTGAGTCGTGTAAATTGCACAGAGTAGAATGTATAATTAAAGATAAAATAAGGTTATGTTATAATAAATTTAACGCTAAGAAATACGAGGTAGTATAATTTATTAATGTACAATTCGAGTATTACACTATTATCATACAACTAGCATTGGTTATTACATATACAGCTTCAGTTATAAATATAGCGTTACACAGAACGATGTTGACATTACCATATATAGTATGCATCTCTTTTTAAATACGAATCTAAATTTATAACTTAGATTTGAAGCAGACTTAATTCACGTAGAATTATTGTGATGGGATAATACTATGTAATTCAACATAGTCAGATGAAATGTTTCTGACAATATGGAACAAGCACAGTGCTCTCATTCTATGTAGGTCTATGTTACATAAGTCTTTATATAGTGACCAGAAGTTCGATATTAACGAAGAAAATTGATTACGGCGGCTGTGAATTCTGTTGTAGAACTCTGTCCGCCTAAGTCCTTTGTTAATACTTTTCCGTCGTTTAGAACGCGATTCAACGCGTCTTTAATTTGTTCGGCATGGCGCTTCAAATTCACGTGACGTAAAAGTTTTACAGCACATAAAAGCATAGCAGTAGGGTTTGCAACATTTTTGCCTACAGCTTCTGAATACGTGTGCCTTGCACCCTGCATGGTAAAAAGAAGAAGAAAACATTTCATATTATCATTAGTTTAGAAAATATTTCGTTAATTTTCTATGGTATATTAAATAATCTTACTGGTTCGAAGACAACGCATTCAGGACTAAAACTAGCTCCTGCAACCACACCGGCTCCACCAACCAGTCCAGATGCAAGATTGTCTAAGATATTGCCATATAAATTTGGTAACACCATTACATCAAATTGGTGTGGATTAGACACCATTTGCATTGTACAATTATCCACGATCATTGTTTCAAATGTAATTCTGTAATACCATAGAAAAACGTGTCAACCCAACGTACTGATAATAATCTGTGAGATTATGCACATTATTTATAATTACCTAGGATACATTTCAGCAATTTCTTTGCACGATTTCAAGAAAAGACCATCGCCAAGCTTCATGATGTTGGCTTTATGTACGCACGTAACTTTCTTACGATTGTGCTTGACCGCATAATCAAATGCAAACTTTGCAATCCTTTGACTCTTAGTTGCAGTTACTATCTTCAAACATTCTACCACACCTTTTACAGATTCATGCTCTAATGCAGAGTACTCTCCCTCTGTTTGTTCTCTAATGATAATACAATCAACATTTTTATGGCGACACTTAACGCCTGGCAAAGACTTTACATGGACAACATTCGAATACAAGTCTAGACTTTTACGTAATTTCATGTTTAACGTTTGAAGTTCCCCGGTATGGGAATGGTCTGGCGTTGCTAAAATACCCTGTACAACAGTGATTAATATTTAATACTGGATCTTGTGATTATTAATCAGCGATAACAATTTAAACAGTGAATAGAAGAATACCTTCAAGCATACTCGATTCCTTGCAATACTGTTGGATACCTGTTCAAGGGGTGCGCTTAATGTTGGATTTACTTCGGATAGAAAGTACGGTTCAAACTCAACCGGTACATTTGCAGCTTTGAAAACATTTTGTACAGACACTACCAGCTCTGGCCCTACACCATCTCCTGGTATAAGGGTACATTTTATCCTTCCTTCATGCTCAACTGTCTAAAAGAATAAGCTATATACAGATACATCGGTCATTTTTCATACAGCTCTATACATACAGATTCCTGTAGACGTACTGCTCCTACGTGTAATGACCTAACAGCTCCTTTCTGGGCAGTCTGTAAATAAAAATATTGCAAGCTTTTATTTTACGATAATTGATAAACGAAGGTAAATAAACGTAAGTGAGTAATGAAAAACGAAAAGTTATTTATTCTTCATATAGATAAGGTAGAAATATTACGCTGAAAAAGCTATATTTATAGCAATACAAACGTGAACGTAATGATTGAATAACACGATTATTGAAGTCGTCCGTTTAATTAAGTTTGTTCACTTTTAAATATGCTACAGCAACAGAATATACGTTTGATTTCTTACAGTGCATCTGCTATTAGATCCAAAGATTGTCAATCATCGTTGATAAAATATATTTTGTATGCAATGCCCTTGCAGCAATCGTAGACAGTTTTTGTTTCGTCAATTCAATGACTGAATCAAGTTTTGCGATATCTTGATCTTGTAGAATTTACGGAATTGTATTCATTTTCATGACAGGAGGGATTTTATACTCCAATTAAACGTACATTACCTGCGAAAATACCTTGCAAATGTTTCTTGCGAGTAAAGCCATTTTTAACGATGGACCTTAGCTGCCTGTCTCACTTGTACACCAGTGGTGTATCAAATTTGGACAGTACTGGGGACATTCAGCGTATATTATTTATGGAAAAAAAAGCTCAAGTGACTTGCGATTATGTTGTACAAGAAAGTCAATGTGAGTATATTTACGTTAATCTTTCATTCACAATATTATTTTCGAATATTTATAGTAGTACTCAAATACTATAATTTGCGTACGTACGATCCTGTTATTCTCTATCATTTTATTTTATGTGTTTCGGTGTGAAAACGAAATTACTAGAAAAGCTCAATACAATGCTGCCAGTAAGTTCAAACGCTGCTGATAGTTTAATTATACTTAGAATTTTTGATCTTTCATTTAATGAATCCTGCATCTGAATTTTTATTATATCTTTGTCATACTAGAATTATTGTCGCCTGTATTACATTTTCATTCATGTTTCATACTGTGAATATGAAGGGAGAAGTACAGATATCTTGTTCTAATTGTGGTTCAATTTCTGTGCGGGCACGTCTGTGTAGGTACGTTGCCCGGTCTGGTTCTACTGATAAGGAACGTATCAAAAATGGTATCAAGCTATCTTGCTTTTTGTATGTGTAAAATGTTTCCATCCGTGGATTATAAATATATTAAAAATATGATTAAAGTTTGAACTATTTGTTACGCCGCGGAGGCGATGCGTAGACACAGACGAGATACATATATAAATAGACAAATCGTCTTATGGACTTTCGTAGCCCAACCTGACTGCCATACCGACTCAAAATTCGACACTGATTTGAGCGTCCCCTGGTCATGAACAGTGATTAGTGGGAGCACTATTATTTACTGAAGTAGTGTTGGGGACAGGAGTTATGCAAATGTGTGCGAATATATGTGAATGTCAGGGTGGTCTCAGGGAAGCAATTTCCACAGGCGAGATATACATATGAATTCTTATATCTAGGCAAGATAAATATTAGTTTGACGGAAATAGATTACATATTCTATAGCGCAACAAACATTACAAACATTTGATTACACCGATGCGCTTATTATTACTAATGAATGTATTTGCATCCCACTATTTGACTAATATCCATACTGTACCACTTGTAATACAAAATATTGAGTTGGACAGGATATTCAAAAAACACCCGCCTTAAAGAATGAACAACACTCCCCACCACCCGCAAAGTCATCAGCCAATTAGCGCAATTTATTTCAAAAAGCTCCCCCTTTCGCCCAACGGATCTCGTAGTGATTTGACGTGTTCAAAGTGTCCGTTGAATTAAGGTATGTAAGATATCCTAATATATTCTTGAAGGCAGAAAATTATATACATTGGTTTCATTTCCCTATTTTCCAAGTTTTCTGTGGTTTTTTTGTTAATATCAATGAATATTTTGCAAGAAATTAACAAAGTATTGTGCAGTGAACGGAATCACATTGCGTGGCGTGCATTTTCAACATTACTCGATTATGCATATACGTATCATCTTTTACTTATGCGTATACGTATTTCCGCTCTGCATTCAACTATGTTGCAATATATTCTGCAGATTCTAGCAATATTATTATAATATTGGTGTATCTTAATACATTTATCTCTAATTTCAGTTGGATTCTGTACAATGGCGTCTCTTTCGCTTGCTTCGAGAATCAAATCAGAATTGGCGGGAACCCGACGCTGACAGCCGGGAATGCGCAGGAGCATAATGGCGCCATTCATGTCGAAGTGTCAAAGGAGCTGATTGTAAGATAAAACAACAACAGTTATAATACTTATAAAAATGGTGATAACAAATACTCAATAGGATGAACAATTTTCGTTTTAGAAAATTTTGTGACCGCGCGCAATGCGGTCGTTAAAGTCAGTGTTTGCTCCGCAGTTTTCTAATATTTCTAGAGCAAGTGGCTCTGCTTAAATTTCCGTTTACACTTTGGCTACACGCGATAGTAGAGCCAGTGTTTTTCGCGTACTAGTTATTAATACTATTATCAGAGCACCGGTGCTCCATTGCAATTATTTCAATCGCGAAAGTAGAATCTTAACTTGTTCGCCGATATAATTTGCTGTCGCGTACGTAGTATTTTATTTTTATTTTCTTCCTATATGCGTTATCGGAAGTAGAGTCAGTGCATCACTGAAGAGAATGCTCTAGGCGACACTGATAAAGTGAAAAATGTAAGTATTTTTTAAACAACTCTCAGTTTTTTATGACGAATTAAATTATGTAGATTTTAATGTTCTTTGCTCTCCTGTTTAGTTACAGTTTGCACACTTCCTGACGGTTGAGTTCAATTGAGCCGCATCGGTGATGTTCCTGATGTTCTCCACGAGTACTTCCTCTATCTTTGCAATCAACGGGGTGGTGAGTCGCATGTGTTTTGGTTCCTCCGGTCCCCAATCATGCCGTAGGACGATTGGTCCGAAACGGCACGGGTGACCGGTTGTATTTTTTAGTAGTTTTGCGAGCATAGTGACCGCTTATATTTTCTTGTGTATTATTTTTTATATGAGGTTAGATGTGTCCTCTTGTACTCCGCGTTTTTTAATATCGAAAATATTAACCATAGAACTATTTCTTATTCAAATAAATATTCGATCAAATAAGCACTGTTCACGTGGGTTCCTCCATTTCGATAAAAATATACGATGGCATTAATAAATACATGGAACAAATATGGACATTGCATATTAAATTTATAATTGCGTTTATGTACAAGAAGGCACTTTGTATGCAGGTAGATTTTCAAATCGGAGTAGCCATCTTGAATAATTTGCTTCGATTAAAGAATCACCCGAGGTTTATTTAATAGCATGTCAATTTTCCGAGTAAATATTTAAATGCATTTATTTCTTAATCGCGGGTCTTATTCTAGTAAATTCAGATTCAATGACAGTCATTTCCCTTCATAAATTAATTATTTATCAGTCAATTTCGAGTTTTTATTGATATTTCATAAATTACAAAGTCGAGTCATTTTTAAAAAGATTGAAAATAAAATACATATACTATTAGTTGTTGCAATTTCACGTGTACTAATCGTCTTTTTAGATCAGGATTTTCAGGTTTAACCCCTCCCGTGTTCATTGCCAGGAACTCACTCACGTGCCCAGGTGCTACTTGGGTGAGTGAAAGGTAACGGGCACGATGATAATATAGTTTTTAAATTTATAACAATGTTTGGCGGCTGACATTTGCTAGTGTACCGTGCACGACGTATTTTCCACATTTTGTGTGTATGTGGTTAGGCAGTGGAAATGCGTCGGCTCGGGAATTTGATATAAAATTATAAACGGACGTAGCAATATGTTTTACATTTGCAAATACATTGAATACTATAACCAATTATGAAAATACGGCAACGGAGAGAGTACTATACGAACCAAGTATACTTGGTTGAAACAAAATGTACAATATATTTTAACAATCAATAATTTGCATATACGTTTACGCACATTTGCGCAATGGTCGCTACCCTTTGTCAGCCGATTTCAGGAATTGGTACGTACCCTTAGAGTGTGAATGATTGTATGCCAAGCTCGGGTGTCGGGGACGTCCCGGGACGTCTCTCTAGTGTAGGTTCTTGCACCCGAGTGTTTGATTGAGAATCGTGGAATGAGGTGTGTTTGTGTGAATGCTTTGCCATTTTTTAAATATAGCTCTAGGTAGGATAGGTAGTATACCTTCTGGGGTGCCTGATAGATATAAGTAGGTAGGGCCGGGCAGGTTGACACAGTCTCTGATCGGGTAGGCAATATTTCGCGTGTTCAACCTGTTTCAGGAAATTTAATTTGAAAAGTCGACGGCGAAGCTTTGGCGCGAACGAAAATGCGTTCGCCTCTGGCTTTGCCTATCGATTTCTTGAATTTTTCGCGGTCGTGGTCGCGATTTGGCTCCGAAACGAACGTCCTACGTTATGCTCGAGGCTGCGCGTGTAGGCGAAGATCGATTACAATTTTAATCGTAACCTTTACGATTTTCCATAATCGCAATCTTTACGATTGTATTTGGTCGTGATTCGTCCACGCGTGTTCCATTTAGCTACGGGGTTTAGATTTTTATTTTTTATTTTTTTTTTGCGAATAGAGTCTCGAGCCTAGACTAAGTTTCAGCGGGCATTGCGCTCGAAGAAAAGAAGAAGCTAAATGCCGAAGAGGCCCGACAAACAGTCGCTCAAGAGGGCAACTACCAATGGCTCTGCATCCTTTGGATGGAGGGCCATTCTTTGTCACTATTTTGTCACTATGCTCGCTTTTGTATGCTGTAGTTGTAGTTTATTTTTTTTCCAGCACTCATCATCGTATTGGGCAAATCGCGATGTTTATTAGCGTCGTGTATGATTGAATACGGTTTGCATTAGAGTTGCGAAAAAAATGAAATCGCGATTGCAACTAGAGTTGCGGATAAACCCAGGTCGCGGCATTTTTTTACAGGTGCGAGTATACATATATGTATATAAATTCATGGAATAGAAAAGGTTATTTAACATGACTCAAAGGACATGATAGAAAGGATCTCGGCATTTTTATATACCTTGCGATTTTCAATTGGTAGGATATTTATAAATTAAATCATTTTCATTTTTTAAATTAGCTTTTTAGTCAGGTAGGATGTTTTAAGTTAAGACAGATTTTTAGTTAGCTAGGATGTTATTAAATAAGATCTTACATAACGCGGAGTCAAATGTTAGTTTTACATTAATTTACCTTAAGTATACTTCATTTATATTATAATCTTTATTCTTTATTTTAAGCCAGGTATAACAGAATTTTTATTTTCAGCTTTCGCCATAATTAATTAATTAATTGTCCGATTTGTCTATTCCGATATCTTGTCGGTGGTAACTATCGATTATCGTTCACCATTTTGGATGTTTCGATAAAATACACAGCGTCCAATACTTGACAGCTGATTGCTAAACAATGTTTTTTTGGAATGAGAGACTTTCATGAATGACATTGTTTAAATAATTGTCAACAAAAATTACATTTATTTGTGTGGTTCATTTTTCACCAAATTCCGTAAGAAATTGTTACGCAAAATCATAGTTACATACATTACTCTCCAAATTATAGGTTATGATCACATTTTCTACGTGGTTATGTTTTATTTACGTTTTTATTAATCTTCACAGGTTGTCCCCGTTATAAATAATTTGTAAACATGTCAGACGACGAGGATTTGGTTTATGTCAAAAAACAGAAAACTGTCCACTATGGTTCTCTCGAAGAAGCAGAACGTGCAAGATTGGCTGCTGTGGCGGAATCTTCCGAAGACGAAAAAGATGCTTCGACTTTGGGAGACAGTATTAATGCAGCAGTCGCTCTGGGCAATGTTCACATATCTAATGAATATATGGAACTGGAGGATGAAATGTCCAAAGATAGGCAAGCTCTCCTAGAAGAGTTTGAACGTAGAAAGAAAGCTCGGCAAATTAACGTGTCCACCGATGATTCAGAAGTAAAGAAAAATTTGAGACACTTAGGAGAACCTATTTGCTTGTTTGGCGAAGGACCTGCGGATAGAAGAACAAGATTAAGAGACTTATTGGCAAACCTAGGCGAAGATGCGATCAAAAGGAAGCACGACGAAGAGGAGAAACCTTCTCATACGATCGAAAGGGATACAGAAACAACATGGTACCACGAGGGCCCAGAATCCCTGCAAATAGCACGTTCCTGGATTGCTTGTATGTGAGACTATTATCTTTAAGCTGTAACATATTATTATGCATTTATGCATTACGATTTCATTTCTTCCACAGCGTATTCATTACCCAGAGCAAAGGCAAGATTGGATAAAGCAAGACAGGACTTAGAATTACCAACGGCTGCTCGTACGGCGCGCCGTCAGGAACTTCTAAAAAAATTGCAAGCACTGACAATATATTGTTCTCAAATCGGTGACACCAGACCAATTTCTTTCTGCCAGTTTAGTCCAAACTCCAAGGTGCTTGCTACAGCTTCATGGTCAGGCTTATGCAAACTATGGTCTGTACCTGACTGTACTCTGTTAAGAACGCTTAAAGGGCATCCTTGTAATGTTGGCTGCATTGTTTTTCATCCAAAAGCTACTATTACCGAAGATGTGGTAGGGGATACAGCTGGGCAGACTTGTATATTAGCTTCTTGTGCCTCGGATGGTAAGTGGGTCTGTATTTATTTCGCCAACAAATGTAATACATGGTACAGGGAAACATTTCCATCATCTACACAGGATCGGTCAAATTGTGGAGTGGTGGATCAGGTGAAGAACCATTGGCTGAGGTCGAGGGCCACGAGCCGCACAGAGTTTCCAGATTAGCATTCCATCCTTCTGGTAGATTTCTTGGAACTTGCTGTCACGACGCGTCTTGGAGACTTTGGGATTTGGAACAGCAAGCAGAAGTCTTGCATCAGGAGGGCCACGCCAGAGCTGTGCATTGTATTAGGTATAAAAGATTGGACCAGGAATTTCGCATGATATATGTAGCACGAGGGGTTGCTGTTGTTTAACATAATATATTTTTTTTAATATGAACTTTATTTTACAGTTTTCAGTGTGACGGTAGTGTCAGCGCTACAGGTGGTCACGACTCCTTCGGCAGAGTCTGGGATCTTCGCACAGGACGGTGTATTATGTTTATGGAGGGCCACTTGAAATCTGTTTTTGGTATTGACTTTTCTCCCAATGGCTTTCATATAGCAACAGCTAGCGAGGATAACACCTGTAAGATATGGGACTTACGAAAACGATCTTGCATATACACGATACCCTGCCACACGAACTTATTGTCAGACGTGAAATATCAAAGGATAGAGGGACAATATCTCGTCACAGCGTCGTACGATAGTACGGCAAAAATATGGTCAAATAAAACCTGGCAACCACTTAAAACACTACCGGGCCACGACGGTAAAGTAATGTCGGTGGATACTTCACCTGATCATAGATTTATCGCGACCAGTTCGTACGATCGAACGTTTAAATTGTGGGCACCCGAAAACATGTAAAAAGTCTTCGTTGAATAAAGTGTAATAGAAGCTGAAGTATATTCCAAAGCAATGTTGATGAAGTACATAGGCTGAATTTTTGTATCATAGACAAATCAATAAAGGTATATTCTTTATTATTTGTTCCTGCAAATATTATCACATTGTCGATTAAGTTTGTCAGCCTTAGTTGTTCGAATTTCTACCTATTGACATCCTAGTATTTTTCTTTTGTGTCATATGTCCAGAATAATAGAAGGGATTGACGAGCAATACGCTTCCCGATCATTCATGCAACAATCGAAGTATTCCAGCATTTCTGATCAGAAATATTCGGTACCGACATAGTCGAGATAGATTTTGTAGGTTCCTATATTTTTCGTATTTTTACTTTTCATTCGATGCGATTGGAATAGATTAATCTTTTTCTCATATACATATAGTATACATGTGTTTTGATTTCCATTCGTGCATTTTGTAAATATTACAGAATATTATGAAGGAAAAGTTTAAATCCAGGAAGTTCGCAGACATAAATAACTTCCTAATTAGTGGCTTGGATTATTTGTGATTGAGGCAACGTAAAAGGACAAGCGTAAGTTTTCGAGCTGATGGTTCACTGTGGAGTTTCGAATATAACCGGGCTACTTAACTTTTCGCAACGGCTGGAGTAATAACTGTGAACAGAAGGGCCTCTTCTGTGCTCTTACTTTATTAACTAACTTCGCGATAAGTTTTCTGAACAACCAACTGGATGATTCTTTGTCCGATAGAAATTCATCTCATATTTACAACAATTCTTAAGGGTGGTCCCTCGATGGTTCCCTCTTTTCTTCTTATAAATCTCTTAACTTCTTCACAGTAGGCGCGAATGATTAAATTTTCACGCGATGGTATTTTTCGTACAGGTGAATCGTTTGGTTAAGTGATAAAATCAATGTTAAAAGTATAAACCAAACAACAATATATTTGTACAATTTTAAATTAATCATATGGTACATTGCTTTCATTTCTCCTAACGCATGGATAGAATTGTCTCAAAAGGTAAACAATTTGTCTCATATTTCATTCACGGCAGCCGTTCTTACCCAATAATACTTACTCTAAAACGAAATTCGATGTTCATACATCGAACGCCATATTCTTACTCATATCCTTACGATTACTTAACATTTCTTTTCCTCGCCGCAGTTAGTTCAGCAGCGGCAACTTCTTAATGTTAATGATAAATAGTAAATATTTCTTAATCGAAAACCTCCCTATCCTTTCACGCGGAATCGTGCACGCTAGTTCATTTCTTCCGATTTGTAACGATATGTATATATTTAACAAAAAATGCTTGAATGGCGGAGAAAAAGATACGTCTTAAAGGATTTCTTCCCGACGATTTCCCTCGGTGCAAAATTTTCTGTGTCCCGCTGGTGACGATTCCGGTATCTTTTACGTGATTGCATTCGGTTCATGCAGATTCGTTCAACGGTAAAGATTGATGGATCCAAACTTTATCACCACCCTCCGCGAAATCGGCAGCTGCGTGGCTGTCTCCGTGTAGCACCCACTTTGTGGTCAAGAGACCATCGACACCCACTGGACCACGAGCGTGGATTCGAGCGGTGGAAATTCCGACCTTTTCAAATAATACGAAATTAGTTAGGATGTGGGTATTGCTCTTTAAATGTTCAGTTGAAAAATCGGAGAATTAAAATATTTGGTTACTCGAAAATGAAAAGATGAAAATATTTAGACGTTGGAAAATTGGAAAATCTGAAAGATTAGCGACTTACCTCGGCGCCAAGACCAAATCTGTATCCGTCGGAGAACCGCGAACTGGCGTTGTGGAATACGCAAGCACTATCAACCTCCCTCTGGAAATGTTCAGCGTTTTGGTTATTCTCGGTGACAATGACATCCGTATGCCCACTGCCATATCTGTGAATATGATTTATCGCGTCGTCGACGTCTGACACAACCTCGATTGCGCATTCGAGGGCACCGTATTCCGTCTTCATACTCTTCGCGGCTGGTGGCCCGAACGTCAGCAGCTCCCTCAATTTTGGGCCAGAATGCACTTTCACCTAAAATCCCATTGCAACAAACGCATAGTAATAACAATGGCACATTCGTGTTAATGCCGTCCATGCACAGATCAATATTCTTCGAACTTACCCCTTCCTTTTGAAGCATGTTGCAGACATCCGTAAAGAAGCTGCCCTTCATGTGCTTCTCGTGAATAAGTAGTGTCTCCATGGCGTTGCAAGCAGCCGGATAATCGCATTTCGAGTCTCTAACGATCTTCAAAGCCTTGATCAGATCCGCGTCTTTATCAACGTACACGTGGCAGATACCCTCCGCGTGGCCCAACACAGGGATGTGTTTCGACTGTTCTTGAATGGTTCGAACAAGTTCGGAACTTCCCCGAGGAATCACCAGATCTATGTGTGTTCCCATTGATAGTAAATCGCCAACATCCTCCCTGGTTGATATCAGGGAAATAGCGTTGGCTGCTCCCATCGTGTCCAAAGCTTCTTTCACCAGCTCCATTAAGTATTTGTTACTGTTGGCAGCTTCCTTGCCACCCTTGAGAAGGAGACCATTGGCGCTAGACATTGCTAGTGCAGCTACCTGCGGTAAACTGTCTGGTCTCGACTCGAAGATCACCAGCAGTACACCGATAGGCACGGTGATTTGTTTCAGTTCCAAGCCCACAGCGAGTTGGGTTCGCCTGAGCACACGACCGACGTTCGTCAAGGAATCATTGGCAATTTGTCTCAAACCGGAACTTAGAGATCTCAGTTTGGCTGGCGTCAATGAAAGACGCGATAGAAGTGCTTTGGCTAGACCACTTTTCTCTGCGGCTTCAAGGTCTCTCATGTTGGCCTGAAGAATTTGCTTTTCCCTGGACTCGAGCAGATCGGCCAACGTGTTGATACAGCTGGCACGCTCCTCTGGACGAAGGGCTTGTAGAGTCCTGCTGCCTATTCGAGCTGTAAATCGTTGTTATTTTTGTGTCTGAGAACGTTGGTCCTTCGTCTTTATTTTTTAACAATAGAATTATGATAAGGGGAACATTGAGACAGAGATGGAAATAGAATAGGGATACTTGGAAAGAAGATTGATTATCCTTTGGAAGAGATACAGGATTCGTAACGCTATTCAGTCCCACGGCCACGAAGAATACTATATTAAATAAGTTTTAATGGTATTTTCTCTAGAAGATGGTTGCCGAGTTAAGAATATACTACTTTTCTTTTCACTTACTTTTTCAATGGGACACGAGAGTTGTTCGAATTAAATATACCACCCGAATAATGCGACAATTTTTTCTCTTTGTATCTTCGGGGAGCGCGGTACGTGTCGCGGATAATTGTACAATGGCCACGATACAGCAACCGTAAGCCGTTTCATTTCTACCTTCGATAATCGATGACCTATATTGCTATAGTCGGTAGAACAAAATGACGTGACTCCTCGAACCCTCTACGAAAAAAAATTCATCCGGCATAAACGTAGTAATCTCCCCCCCCCCCCCCCCAAACGTCTGTTCCCTTGGAAGTCGAATAAACCGATCTTATAAATCTTTTTAAGGGATGACAAAAACGGAAGCACTTAGAAGGTCTGCCCGAAGAGCAACATCTCCAGCCGGGCGTTCATCGTTTAAACACCGTAAAGCACTTAAGAGATACAGAAGCCGAATAAAAGGAAGAGTTGCCTTACCATTTTCAGCGATAACTTCCACTGGCGTAGAAGATTCGGTCGCTTGCGTGAAGAATGTGCCGATCTTTCTCCCAGATAGAATGCTCTTTACAGCTTTCTCTTGGGTACCATTGCAAATCACCACGGAGACACCGCGATCAAGTGCCCACAGGGCGGCATTGACCTTCGAGTCCATGCCACCGGTGCCAACCTTCGACTTTTGCCCGAACTTGATGGTGCCCCTGAGATCCGAGTTAAACGTGTGCAACATCTTGGCGCCATCCTGCCACGGGGGTAAATTATAAATTCCGTCGACGTCGCTCATCAGGATTAACAGGTCTGCCTGGATCTCCGCTGCCAACATGGCAGCCAAGGAATCGTTGTCCTTGATAGAGATGCCTCTTCTTCCTCCGCTGCCGGCTACTTCTTCGTCCACGTGTGGCGGAGGCGAGACGGCGTCGTTGGTATTGATTATGGGGACTATATTCAGGCTGAGCAATTCACTCAGGGTGCTGAACAAGTTTTTACGTGTCTCCTCGTTGTAGAAGTCCGGCTTGGTGACCAATACTTGGGCCAGTTTAACGCCATACTGGGCAAACATGGCGTCGTACAAGGACATCAGACCGGATTGACCCACTGCAGCTGCTGCTCTAGGTTCCAAAGGTGTGCCTGCGTGAAGATGAGATCGAAATTACCGTACCATCCAACCGCCACTGTATCGTGGGGGTTGGATGTGCGGTCAGTAGATCGCGGTGTGGTGCAACGACAACTGTTGTTCAGTGAATGCTTTTCCCTTGTTCCTTTAAGGCCGTCTGGAATCTGTCCAAAATCAGTTGACCGCCCATCCTCGTTTGCCGATAGAGGTTCAAGTGGTGCAATTTCTTTTTTTTTATTGCACGTTTTTGCGCAAGAGTAAGTGATTATTATTAAATTCGTCATTTACTTTACTCCCCATGAAGCCCAGGAAACCCGAGAAACTAATCATGAAAAGAATGCGGCAATGAAAATATTAATTCGTATAGAGTTAGATTTTATTCGTGATTGTTGTTATTATATTGCTGCGCAGCGGTTAGTTGATTTTGGACAAATTGCAGGATTAGTGCGATATCGTGTATCGTTGGGGCTGGAAAGATAATGAGCGGAGGGAATGCGGGTCTGATTGATCAGAGTTGAAGGGTCGCCCCTCTTCTCGCATGCTTTTCCAGCTTTAGCGTATTACTTGCCGAAGTATTCACACATCTACCCATCCGCGCGATAGAGAATGATTGAGACATACTTTCAGAATTGATCGTCTTTTCAGCTCCCAATGATATTCGCGACAGTTGTCATGCTTAAACATTTTTTTAGTGAAATAAGATCAGCATGCTATATTATGTCCAGTGTCCCTTTTATTTCCAAAACGTGTCAGGAGAATGTTAACGTGCTGGAAATCGTCCGTGCGATTTTGCGCGGCCATTTTTCCGGGATAATCAGAAACGAGGAGGCACTATTTTCTCAACAATTTCCGTTCTATTGCGTTCGATCGTTGCCTGTCGAAAGGAAAATTGCCGCGAATGTTTTCCCGAGCAAATAGAATCTCGAAGAAATTGCCCGCAAAAGAATTGGGCGGCTCGCGGTTGTTGATTTAACCTACATGGGAGGAGAACCGGACATTGTCGAGTTGCCGGTGGAGTCCCTGGACATCCGGAAGTACCCCGGGGACGTTCCGACGCTTCCTCGGCGAACACTCGACCGTTCCTGCTAGCTTTGAAATTTACGAGCCGGCCCCATCGATCTCTTTCACGCGATCACGACGCGAACCAAGCGGAACAGGAAACGAATTTACTCCCTTGTTAATGCAAGCAAATGAAGAGCGGAATGTCTGTGTTAACTTGCATCGCAAGCACGGTGATTTGTTCTCCAGAGTGAAAATAAGATAGCAGCGAAGCAACGTTACCTGTTTATGGTAATCTATCGTACAATGATTTAGAATGAAATCACACGATCTAATTCCAAGAAGATGATGAATTACATTCGCATAATTTAATCGTAACGATTCGTTAGAATTATTCGGTCAATCGATTCACCACGGACGATTGAAACACGGGTGTGCATCGTAATCCCCGTGTCTCGCGTGACCACTCGCGACACGAGCAATTATGACTAATTAACGAAGCGTAGGATGAGCACGCAGGAATAACGACGGAGAAACGAGCGCGAACCTGAAATGGTTCCCGCTATTCTCCAGACTCATTAGCGACCGAGATATAAAGAAACTAGGATCACGAGGCGAGAAAAGTACAGCCGCTCGCGGATCGTGTACTCCAATTTGCAGTTAGCTGGTAATATTCTGGAAACGAAGTTCTCGTTGAGACGGCAGAATTTTGGCCGGAATTACTGTCGGACATCCGAACCGCTGCGTTCTCGTCGAACACGAAGTCTTCGTGGTAACAAACCGTGCGCAAGCTCGATCAGAATCGCCGACATGGCCAACGATTACACGCGATACCATTCTAAATCAATCACGATCAGTCACAAAACCTCCTACACACTTTGCAAAATTCACGTTTTTAATAACGTACAAAGCTTTCGATTATTTGATGAAAAAGTATCACCTATCATCGAGACGTCTTAGAAATTTTAAAAAATGTTCAGAAAGTGTACGCAAGTTCGTCAGGCTGATTGTAATTGTTTCTCACACGTTTTGGAAATAGGTTGACGAATGAATGCGGGTGACGCATGCACGTACACCGAACTGTTACATACCTGAGCGTTTTCTCAGGTGGCCACCGGGACTCAAGGTTTCCCTCATCGATAAGGACATCAACAGTTCCTGAGCGAGCTTCTGTTTACCAAATGCAACCGCCCCGCTTGTTACCATAATACATTCACGGCCTCCGTTTTGGCACTCAGCTACCTGCTCGACTATGGACGCCAAGCGTCCCAACGCCAGTCCGTGTTCATCCTCCCTGGTGATAACGGCACTTCCCAATTTCACCACCAAACGTCGTGTGTAGGACAACTGGCTACGATCGTTGAACATCGCAGCCTTCCGTGGCCCTTCCGTCGTTTGCAATTCTCTGTGTAAGTCTACACGATTTCCCTGGGAACATTAAGCAACACAAATGACTTCCTTCAGCTGCGTTAAAATATGGCCGTGTTGTCGAAGGGTTCGTTTATATGAATCACGTGTAATTTTCTACACGGGGTCACAAGGTTTTGCAAGGTTTATCGTAAGACGCGTCATTCATCAGGTCATTAGAAGCCGAAGCGGGGTGCTTTTCATTTGCAAATGAAAAGGGTCCCTAATCGTTGCTATACTTTTCCCGTAGCTATACTTTTATCCTCTGCGAAATCGATACGACTTAATTTGCATGTGTACGCGGATACGATTTGTCGTTAACGTCAATGAAATATTTATCGCTAGAATTTTATCGACGACCGGGCAGAAATCGAGCAGCAGATATGCGTTCCCCGAGATTACTTAACCAACCGCGGGACGCTTCTTGAGACCATCCCAATCTACGATTGTGTGTATCTACGATCGTTCGAGTCCTCGTGCGTTATCTGACTGTGCAACACTTCAATTGGGAATGGAAAAAGAGATGAAAAAATTCCCTGCTGTGAATTTCTACTCGATTGCCACTCGACATACTTCCACGCGTGCTACACGTGTAAGTGTCCGCTTGTTGATCCGTTGGTTACATAAAATTATACGCGCTTTATCAATATGAATATTAAAGGGGAGATTTAGATTATTCCTGTAAAACTGAGAATCGAATCGAACGGGAAGTGGGATTGAAAAATGAAAGGAGAGAAACAGGTACCGTCGCAGGGGAGGATACTTAATTTTTCTTCCCAGATTCGCCCCCGTTTTCATTAATCTCCATTGACGGAAATGCGTCCGCTGTATATTTATTCGAAAATCAAAACGATTGGTCCGTCGGCGACAACAATTCGACCCCGTTTCGTTACATCCCTCGTCCTCTGTACTTTTCCCCCGTCGAACGTGCGCCTCGTTACGGGCTTCGATTCGCGTTCAGAATACCGTCGAAGTGTTCCACGTTTACGTTGGAATTTTTTTTACCAAGATCTCGCGAAGTACGTACAACCGTTCACCAATAACGTGCTGGCGATTTCGCGTCTCTTTCGATGCAGATTCCGTCGGTTTCGCAAGCCGAATATTAACGATTGCGCGTTGTAATTCGTATCGTTGTGGCCTCCGTTATCTCGTTTCTCAAGACGCAGTTTATTTGCAACCATATCAAATTCTGATTCTAACGTCACACGGAAAGGTCTGCAAGGCCAAACGAATCGACGGAACGATAGTATGTACATAGTTTTCCATTTAAAAATCTGAAGATTAGAATTGTTATACGCTGTTGGTTTTGGAGGAGCCGTCGTCCCCTTCGTCCTGTCGATTTCATCAGATCGTTGGAAATACCGATTCGTTAATCAGAAATCGAAATGCAGGAGACCACGTTGGTCACGCGAACCATTGACCATTTTTTTCTCATTATCGCACCGTAGTACATATCACGCGTAGATCCGAGTTCGCTGATAATTGATGGAACACGATTCTTATCGATGTCAAGTGCTCATCGCGGGGGGAAGAAGAATAATGTATGACACATGGATCAGTTTGAACGATCAATCGCGGTAAATTATTTTCATGGAATTTTCGATCTGACTGGAAAGGATAGAAAATGTTTCACGAGCAAACCGTAAGAACTGGATAGCCGAAGAACGGGAGTTACGAGCGTAATAGCGCGCGTTATTTATAATCTGATGATTGGGTGTATGTGTGGTATGATATCGGTTGTATTATGTATTCGTGATAACGTCGCGTTACATTTATTGCGGTGCAGCTAATTAAAGTGGCTATCAACGAGATCGAGCGGTGCATTTTGCGTTCAAAATGCGGGTTTCGTGGAATTTTTTTGCCGTTGGAAAATTATCGGCACGCTGTTGGTATAATATGTACGAAACGATACGACTTCTGCACGCGTTATTCATTGCAGCATTTCTAATTTACACGCGGTAATTGTCGTTCAGTATTAGGCTCAGGGTAGTGAAAAAAAATCTTATTAGTACACAACTCATACCATACCATTTGATTGCACGCGTTCAAAACTTTTCCATTGAGCTTATCCCACTAACGCTCGTCGTCGTATATTTTAAAATGCACCAAGCGAATATAATTTTTGTCAAAAACGAAGGAAGAAATTGGCAGATCTTCGAAGATCGAATATTAATCATTTATCGCCACTGATTCGCTCGTTTTTAAAGGGGGAGCACAATTTTTTATTGAACCTCTGTTAATACATTATCCCCGTCTACGCGTATGATTGGGCAACGTCCAGTCGACGATCCTATTAATTGCACCATCCGGCGACGTAAAGGCGTCCGTCGAGTGGCAACGTTCGATTAAAAATTGAATCGATAGCAAGACGCGCGGTCGATCATTGTGCGCCTGGCAGGATCGATCGATCCCGACGCCCGGCCGCGAAGGAATGAAAGAGGAAAATAAGAAAAATTGAACATACCGTTTGGTCGTGAATCCTCGGCCCCATGGACGACGAAGCCAATCTCCTTGGAAAACATCCAACCTTAGTGGATCTTAATAGTAACAGTCTCGCGTACATGGCTGCCTCTTGAACTTTTCCTTTGCTCGCGATCTCACACAGTCACAGCACGGTTGCGATTTTCTTAATTAAATGGTCACTGGCGCCCCTCTTTCTGCGCTGCCGATAATGACAAACAGGGGTAGAAGGAACGGCGGGAATTCAGTTAATTAGCGAACTAAAGGACGAGCTTCTCAGTTGGAAAACGTGATAAGTCGGAGCGAGATCCCGCGAGATATTCCTTGCTCGATTACACGGAATGAAACGTCTGCCGGTCACACTGGTTAAAGATACAGCGGGGATGGAAAGGGGTGCAACGGTTGCGAAGGTGACGGTAGGAAGTCAAGGAGAGCACTAAATACGAACGTAGTCCTCGATAAGTACGTCGAGGTAGAGCGGTCGCCACGGTGGTCAACGACACACTACTACTCGTTCCTCGGCAGCAAGCGTTTACGTTATCGCAAGCAGAGATTAGAAGTCTATCCTCAAATAAATGCGACGGGCACAATAAGTCGGGGTGGGGGATTCCCCGGGAACTTGAAGTTTACGCGTTGGTCGACCTTACGGTAGCGTGCCCCTAAAATCTTTATGGCATGGCCTATGCAAGGCCACGCAAAGTCCGTTCGGTCGTACACCCTTTGTGCACATAATTCACGCACAATACGTACGTGCAGCAACGGCGGCCAGAGTCGGCGAACTTTGACCCCGAGGATCGAGCAAACAGAATTGCTATCTTAGCTCAAGTTTGACTCATTCTTTTCACCGATCCCTGAATGCGTTTCACCGTGTGCGTGCGATAGATCCCAGCGCGATAATTCTTTAACGAGCGATGCCATAAGACAGGCGCGTGAGTTATACGCAAACGAGGAAGACCGATTGCAATTTCAACGTTTGTTTTCGCGGCCTTCGTGAATGATCCATTTGCGTTCGATATTTGATAGAGAATCGGGCGATACGCCGGGAGGGGGATACGTGATCGGTGTGTCGAGAGGTCGTGCTCGCTAGGGAATTGCGCTTTCTTCTCTCCAGCTGGATCAAGCACTTCCGCTGGCCAGGGAAACAACCTTATACAGATTTTTCAAAGACTCGAGGATATATGGAGGAAGGCAGTGTAGCCAGTGTTGCTTTCACATCTCGCCTCTGAAACCCCTGGGCAGGGCCAGCGCGCGTAACGCCGCGAGACAAAGCGTTCTCGATTAGGAAATATTTTTCCAGTACCCATTGCGTCATCGTGGGGTAGCGTATGAAACGTCAAGCTGGCCGTCTTCGAGAAAAGCGCAAAAATAACAACGCTTCCTCGACCTCTTTGTCTCGCGGGAACGCGGTTTTTTATATTTTCCTTTTGAAACGGGTGAGAATTATCGGCAAGAAACGCAGGAGGGGGACGGTATCGGGCGACGCGGCGTAATTATGAAAATTGTATAGAAAATGCGGGTCACGGAGGGATATAGCCGCACGTTAGAGAGCATGAAATATTCTGTCGCTGTTTACGCGAAGGCGGACCGTGGCAGTCGCTTGTCCGGGCGCGTAATTAAAATTCGGACGAACAGCGATGTCGCCTGGAAGGCAATCGCACTCGTTGAATTTCGAGCAGCTCGCAATCCACCCCGATCGGCCTCGCGCAGGCGGCTCCTCCTGGTTTCTGTCGTTTGCGAGGGAACAAAAAGTCAATCTGGAAAGCGAACAGCAAAATGCGAAGCCCGGTTCGCAGGATGCTCGAGGAGATTACAATTTTTATTTTCGCAACACGTATCCACTGTGCATGGCGCGAGCCTTTTCTTTCGTTTTAAAAATATGTGCCTTATAGATTTCCAATGGCAGACGAGCAATAAGAATGGTTTATCAATGCTCGCGACGAATTTCGTCCCGACACCGAAGCACGAAGATTTTCCTTGGGAAAGTATATAAGTTTTGCGAGTCGGGACCGTGGAATAGTGTTATCCGTTCGCAGTCGAAGCGGCGGGGTCCTTTCATGGAAAGCGTGGCCCTGAAATATCTTGGAATGTCGGTGAAGTGTAGCCCTGGACCAGAGAAAAGGGAGGCCAGACACGTCGTCGGATAACGTGGTACGTTTCCGAATATATTTCCTAACAATTTGTCGACACAGATAAAGTTTACTTCTCGTGTAGCTACAATGCGAAGTCGGTGTATTTTCCCGCGGTTACAACTACCGGTCAGTGGTTTTGAGCGGTAATTGTAATGTTCCCGCCATTTCAAACGTTCGATCGCTGCGATATTTTTTATTCCAAGCTTTTCAAATATATCGAGACAGATCGTACACGTGATTTCAATATTAACACAACGCGAAATCGAAGCGTCGAGGTATTGAATATTCATCGTGCAGCCCGCTCGAAGCATTACATCCATCTAACTAATTTCGCTCCGTTAAAATAGGGATGCGCCGATATGGTTACACGCAAAGTCAATTTTCACTTCGCAGTGCTGACGAATCTAATCTGTAGCTGATATTGAAGGGTGCCGATAGTATGGTATATTTTAGGAAAAAATTCCGGGAAAATTCCATTACATTATTCAGTGGCACGTTATTTGTATCCGCCTGACGCATAGATCCTCGAAATTCCCCGTCATATAATTACGGGCGACGATTTCATTTACTCGAATGGAAACTATTCACGAGTAATAAGACCTTTTCTAGGAAACCGTTCCGTTGAAGGGGATCCCTTTTTAAAAATGAACGAGGACAATGGGGTCGAAGCGATCCCTTTTGTACTTAATCCTGAAACAATACGATGTCACCCAGTACCTACATTTAACAAAACATTCCTGCTGTTATGTATGTTTCGATTGTCGCCCGTAAGAATCGTTGTCGATCGTAAATCATGTCGACGCACAATATCGGCCGATTCGCAGTACCGATCGGCCTGTTTATCATTCCCTCTGTCGAATCCATTGTCCCTAGTGGACTACTTATTCGTCATTGTGGACAACGATTTGACGGGATTGATGGCGCGTGCGTTTCACGCCGGTAGAGATTTATCTGCCCGCTGGCAAGGTACACGAGGGCGATGAAAAACGAATTTAATTAGCCGATTTCGTTCGACGAAATAAACGAAATTGAGTATTCCCGTAAACAATCAGGCACGCGTGTCGCTCGCACGTCGTCACAGTCGTAATTGCCGATAAAAATAATTAACGCTACGCGCCACCGTTCATACGCGACTTTCACCCCCGTTTCCGTATATTTGTTGCAGACGGGAAGCCGATTTAAAGCGAACGACACAGGGCTGTCCGCCGGAGGACATTTTGTCGGGGGTAGTTTTTTGTCGTCTCCGCGAAGAAGATCAAAGTTTAATGTAGGAAAATTGGAAGGGGGACAACACCGCTGAAGAAAATCGAAACACCTTTCGCTCCCCGTTTTCCTTTGATTTATATCGTGCTCGGATTCTTACATGAAAAGTTGCCCCCGACAATACACGATACCTCGAGGAACACGAGAAGGAATCACGAGAGGACGGAGAAACGCGGGAAGGTATACGAGGAATAGCCAGACATTACGTTCGATCATGGCATCGAACGTTGTGCTCGATTACAGTGCACGGAAACGCGAGGACACGAGAAAGGATTGCAGATCGAGGATGGAACAGCGCGAAACGAAGGTGGTTCCCTCACATTGTTCCCGTGGACGACGTATGTGTACGTGTGTATGTAACAAGTAGGTACACATTTACCGGATACACCCTATCGAATGGTCTATTCGATTTCAGCTCGCGTGCACGAAACCACGGGACGTAAGAGCACACTGATGTAATTAAAAAGTAAGAAAGAACCCAGCAGAATAAAATATATATATATATATATATGTAAAGTAATAGAGTAAAGGGTGGACTGGTTCATTCGCTATTTAAAAACAGAATAATTCCACTCGCGGCGGTGGAGAGTTTTGAAAGCTATTTAAAGTCAGCGAGCTTGTTCGTTTGTTTCGACGTGGACGGATAAGTTGGTGAATGCACTTAGAATTAAAGAAACGTTCCCCGCTATAATGGCGAGAGACTCGCGATGCTCGCTTCTCTCCTTTTTCCTTGATTTTTCCTACCGTTCTCGGCGAGGGGCAAAAGTTAGCACGGTCCAGCCCAATGTTCTTGGGGCACAAAAGATAACGGGAAGAAGTCTAATGGTAAATTCTATCTCGATCGCATTGTTTCGGATTTACAGCCGCTAAAAGTGGAGATCGCCCGAAAACCGGCGTCTGTTTCGGCCGAAATTCTCTAAAACAAAGAACAGGTCGAGTGATTACGGAGAAAAAAGCACGCTCGGCTGGGCGGCGCTCCTCGGGTAAAACCTTTTCATTTTCTATTCCCTGTATTTTCCATGCCGCGCCATTCACCGTGCCCGCGCCTGTAATTCGTGCAACCACCGCGACACAACGTAATATTTGTTGCCAGGTGGACGGTCGCCTGCAACGTAGTCGATGAAAACAACGGGGCGGGGATGGACATTAAATATTGCAATCTTCTGATAAGATGTCACGGCTCGAGGAGATACCTTTGGGTTGAACATCCTTACCGGTGATCGCCCGATGAAATATATAAATATATTTCCCGTGCATAAAACCTAAATACGATGCACCCTTGGAGAAGCTGTGCAGCTATTCAGGACATTCGAGTGCATCGAACAGTCAGGGGAAAAAGTTGCGTTTCATAACTAGCAGCTCGCACGTACAACCGAAGGGGCGGTCGGGGGAGGGTTAGAAGGCAGGGGAAAAAAGGAGAATGTAGGAAGAGGAGTACAAGCGAGGAAACAGAAGTAGCAAAACTGCAGCGAATCGTCGCGTATTCTGGTCTCGGCGACCTCCCGGCAAGCAACAAAAGCCGCCGGAAATCCCTGCCGGGGCCAGAAGTGCAAACAAACAGAAGATTCAGCGAATTAAGCTTGGAGGCAGGGTTTAACCACGCGCTGCAAATTGATGTATTTCGAAACAAGCGTGACATGGATGAGAAAAAAGAATATATACATAAGGGTCAAACGAAGCTGGGCGAAAACGTGACACAACGGGAAGAAGATTGGACCGGGTCGAACGTAGACGAAGACAAGTGAGTGACCAAGAAGAAGGGGGTTGGAGACAAAGTTTCAAATGGAAGCAAAGTAAGCAGGAGAAAACGAGGGAGGACAAATGATAGGCGAATGAATGGTAAAAAGGGAGAAGAAGATACGAGGGAAGACGATGCACAGGAGGAAACCGGGAAGAAAGTAATAGGTTGAGAAGGGGGGGGGTGGGACATGGAGTTAGAAAGAGAACATACGTTTTTCAGAAAACACCGCCCTCCAGATCTTCGCCCTTCTCCCCTGCGGCCTCTTCCTTTTCCCTCGGCCCGTTTTCCCAATTCTGGCAGCTCTACGAGGAGAGTTTTGTTGGACAGGGGGATCCGCGCATGTGCCACGGGGGTGGCAGCCTCGAGGACGTAACAGTGCCGGAGACAATTAGAGGAAGCAGGAAAGAGTGCAAGTGGTGTGGATGCGGAGGCTGTGCGAGCAAGAAGGAACGGCGGGGTGTGCATGGGGGATACGAGGGGGTGATACGTGTGAGAGTACCTTGAAGAGTGGCGTCGGTAGTACGTGGAGGGAGGAGAGGGGTGTATGAGGGGCGGGAGGCGACCGTTCACGTCTTTTCGACGTCGACGCAACCCCGTTGGCGCAGAATAGCTGCTCAGTGCTCGTCGAACGGCGCTGCGTCGCGACGGGACCATGCCGTCGCACCCTGCACCACCGATCAACCGATCTCAGGTACGCGAGATTCATTATCATTCTCGAGTATATCGGATCATTTTTTTTTTCTTTCTCGAACGATCATCGTCGTTCTTTCTGGTTGACATGGTTCTGACGATTCGTTATCGGAGTCGTGGCCCGCTGAACGAAACGTGCTTCTCGGTTAGGACAGGTCGGTTCCCATGGATGTGAGACGAATCTGTTTCTCGCGGACGACCATATCGCGGCGATCAGTCTGCGTTCGATTACGATCTTGTGCTGCTCTACGTGATGTGGTCCACGACCAGCAGCAACGCTTCGATCATTGCGGTTCGGGGTGCGAGAAGTTTCCCTCTGATCCGTTACTGTTCACCGCCTCGTTGCAGTTTCTGTTATGATCTCACGCGGTTTCGTGGCTTCGAGAAGGAACACGCGAGGCCGCGATAGATTTCGCAGTTGCACGTTGAAACTTCGCCCGGGTGCAATCTTGCTTTAGTGCTTGGCGAACGGATCGAAGCCACGCGCCGATCGCACGATCTTCGGGATAAAATTCGATTTCGACACGGTTACACGGCCCCCTGTAACTGTGCGCGATTTGCTGCGAGGCTACGTGCAATCGATGGGCAGTTATCGATTTATTATAAAAAAAAGAAATGGAAAAAAAAATGGGAAGAATGGGAACTCGAGAGAGAAAATTGTTATCGTTACAGCCAGATGCGTCTCCAGTTGGTGTTCTCTTTTTGCCAAGGGAATCGTCCTTTTGCACTCTTCTTTCCACGATGTTCAACGATCGTAGTGTGCTTTTGCTATCTCCGTATGGCTCGAGTATCGTACCACTTCGATGATCGGGTTTTCAAAAAATCTGTCGAGACTACGAAACGCGATTCCTTAATGCACCGTGGGAATTGAAATCTAGATCGGAAGGGGAAAAAACGGCGGGGAGAGAGGGAAGGGTTCATGCACGTTACATTTCGGTCGGAAGTGTTATTTGTCCCTGGAGGGCTTTCACGATGTCACCAAGGGGGGTGAGAATACTTTTTGGCGGAGAGTATGAAGTGGGTCCTTGGGCAGCTTGCACTTTCCGCTTATTCTCGCCTTGTTAGGGGCGTTTTGTGTACGCACGCTGAACTACGTGTGAAATAATTAAAATCGCCTCGCGTGTAGTCGTTCCGCATGTATGCAACGCGTGTGTATGTGTCCGTCGATGATCAAAGAAGCGCGAAAGGATTGTATAGCGGATTTCCAGCGGATTCAGAAGGGGATGCTTTTGATGAAAGGTGGCTCTTGCGCCACGGACGGTTTACTTCGTTTCCTTGCAAGTGGGGACCGATCTTTTTCACGTTTAAAGCATTCCCTTTGGGCGGATGCATGCCGCGGTGGCCGGCTGTGCTTTAAAGGGGTCCACACTAATTAACGACTAGGCAACAGTGCATGTAAATTATGTATATACCCGTTGCGCCGTTTCATCGAAATATTTCACTGGAGTTTCCACGGGAATGGCTACATTATTGGTGGAAAGTTTTGTTACACACCCTATCGTTTCTGTGAAGGGGGTAGCTTGCATTTTCGGTGGCCTGTGCTCGGCGCTCTTGTCCTCCCGTGAAAAGTTAAATTAATGGAAAATGAAGAGGACAGAACTCTCGTCGAAAAGTTGAAGTAGTTAGTCGATCGGTTAAAGGTATTGGTTTTCTTCGATTGGCAGGAGAGAGAACGGGAGAGAGAGAAGGGGAGAGAGAGAAGGTTTTCTTTGATCGGCGCGTAACTTTCTTACGTGCGCGTTTCGAACGGATTATAAATACACGCTTGTTAAAAAGTTGGAAATAAAATACAGCAGGGGTAGTTAACGTAGTTATATAGGAGTTTGGCTGGTTGCCTCGAGGAAAATGGTTCTCTTCGGGTGTTTAATCGAACCGCTTCGAACTGCTCAAACAGTTCAGTAGCGATTTAATTCCGTGGGTTTCCTCTTTCCCGGAAGTCGATCCATATTCACGACGTATCGACGCGATATACACCCGTTCCTCCCGCATTCTCCTCGGCTCGACCGCGTAAACAGGCGGCGCGGAAAATAGAAATAGAGAAGCATCAGGAGAAAAAGAGGGGGGAAAAACGCTGTCATCCCCTGACGAATAATGTAACCTCGAAATGAAACATAAAAGGGATTTATTGTCAAGGAAAATGACGTAAAAGTGGGTGAGGGGTGGGACCTCCATGCAGCTATTGTTTTGCGTTTACCTTCGTTGCGACAAGTCCCACATACCGTGTAACCATCAACCGATGAAATTTCATTGTCGCACTATCATTATTATTCCACGTCGCGTTGTTCGAACGCAGCGAATGAGAAAAAACGGCGCGCACGCAGAAGCAGCGCGACAAAATGTGAAACAAAAAGCCGGGGAGGAAAAATAAGAAAGGAAAGAAAAGAAAAATGAGGGGAAAATAGGGGGGAGCAACGTCTTGGCACGTTCCTTTTTTCCGTTTCGTTATGTTTTAGCGACACACGCGGTCGCTGGTACCAGCGCGAATATCTCGGCCGTTCCACGGAATAGATATTTCATTGTTACGGACTGGAATATTTTTCGCTGACAGGAAATAATGCTCGTTCCGCCTTGTCTCGTTAGGAAGATTCCTGTAGCTATTCTTGCACGTCGTTCGTGCGCGAACGGATTAATGATACAGAAAGGGAAGATACGTTTCGGACGGCCGGTCGCAGGGGTAGCATTCTCCACGGCGAAACAAAGTTTTACCCTTCGCGTGGCGGCGTCGCATCTTTAAAGAAATAGAGGGCTGTTCTCCGAGCTTGTGCGCCCTGGCTCGGTGTCTGAATTTCATCAGGCGGGCCAGAAGAAGGCCGCTTGCATGAATGAAACGAACTGTTGCAAAGAATGGCGTCCGATAAAAACCTCGAGAAATTGCATTTCTCGTCTCGCGCGTTTGAACGTCCACGGTGTTGCCGGTATCTGTACGGTATCCATTGGCTTCTGCGATTAAACGCCTCGGAAATATTACCCGGTTTTCTACCGATACGTATAGCGAACCTTCTTTATTTACTTCGCTCGGCGCCCGTGATTCCTATAATCGATTCGCCACCTTTCAATTATTATCCTCCCTCGATATCCTTCGAGTTGTTCAATAATCATTTCCCCGGGCGATATTTAGACCGACGATGAAACATTTCGCAGGTCGTGAAACTTCCAACGGGTTTCCCCGTGAATTCGTGACTCTGATATCGCGTTGCACGATCTGGTATCGTCCGTTGCGTTGTCAGGCTTCGATAAATATTCGCCACCCCCTCTTGTTGTCGTCGTTCGGGGGGGAAGGTTTTGCACAAGTGTTCCCCGAGGTGTTAGTGAATTTTCGCCGTGCCGGGGGAGAACGGCATAGGTTATTGATTATCGTGAATGGCTTTATAAATAACCGATCGTATAGCAGCGGCCGCCGGACGACGCGTAAATATCACCTCGTCGGGGTGATTCTTTAAAAATCGCCGCGCCGCCATGGGGAAAAGCTCTCTGCGTGCGAGATGAAATCCGGCTGTTTGATCGATACCCTCGTAATTCGCCTGGAATTCTCATTTTGCTTCTGTTGTTATTCGTGGACAGTCGTGCAGAGAAAGAGAGAGAGGTACGTCAGACGGCTGGCCGATGCCCGGCGAGGGAAGTTAAAGTTCCGTGTACATTGTCGTGTTTGCACAGCAACGTGGAGAACGCACGGCGAGGGGGTGAAAAAAGAAATTCTCTTGTTTGTCCTGCTTATGTTTTAGTCATTCTTTAAACTCGATCTCAACGTATCAACGGAACCGTGCGATCCATTCAATTCTCTCAGCGCGATAATTTTCCAACATTTTCTTGTCGCGCGCGTCCATTTTTTCCCGACGATCTTTTCCGACGAATTAAGAAAGAAATCCCCACGTTCTTGTTCCCCCTTTTCGTTTCCCTCGTCGGTGCAAACGTCGAGAATTCTAGATAATCGGCCGTGAATACATATATGTTTCACATTTTCTACGTATCAACAGGACTGAAAGTGACGAGTACCTGTCGCACGGGTATCCGCCATTATTTACGTAACGAGTCGCGCTCTGTTAAATTCCCCGGGAAACAAAGACGTAAATAGTGTCGTGTTTTGCGCCAGTTAAAATAGCTTTAATAAGGTAAGCGGCAACTCGAGTGTCTCATCGACTGCTGCTAGATCGTCGTCGATTGTACTCCAGGACAAACCACTTTCGACCCATTGGTTTTCGTTCGGTCCCCACGGGTTTGCAAATAGTGTAAAACACGCTTGTTGTGCGAGGTGTGAACGCGTCGAAATTGTCACGAGACGGAGAAAAGCAAGTGACACCTGCCTTACCTGGATATGTCATGGAACGGGTCCGGTATTAATATTGTCTTCCGGTTAGTCAGCAGTCGTCACAGAGACAATTGTTGCAGCACCCAATGTAAATATTTGCTCGTGAATGAACCGTGTCTTCATTCATTCGCCCGCCACTTGTCATCCTTTGTCTTTCTTCCTGACAAATTTGCTGAATCGTTCACACGAGAGCAAAGGACGCGGCTAATTTACCTTTTACCTCGAGTTATCCTCGAAATTGTATTTTCTTCGATTACCGGGACGCTGCTTTAATCCACGGAAACGCAGTTCACCAAAGAGGGATTAAAGAAATTACGAAGGAAATTCTGACGGCATTTATGTTGCCTTGCAATTACGAGATAAAAGGTTCGCAATTAATAAACTTTGATTCGCACAGTCGTAGCGACTCGTAATAGCTTCTCGAAACCATGTACATGCATATATAAGGGAAATTTATTTAGGAAAATTTGGAAATTATAAGGTAGTTTCACGGTCTTACCCCTTACATCATGAATTGGAAGACGTAGGCAAAAGTATAGAAACTCGACGCTTTGAAATGAGCTCAGACAGAATGATCTACGACCTTTTCTCATAAAGTTCCAAGAGTTGGAAGTTGGCAATTTTTCCGGCACAATTGAGTGATTCTTTAATTTTGTCGAATAGCGTATATCGAAAAGTCGAGGGTAGGCAAATGGTCGATAATCTTGAAACATTCCGCAACACGTTCAATAAATTTCTGTGACACTTTGCCCGATTATAAATATTATAAATGAAACAATTTGTCCAACAATTTATAGAATATTTGCAATCATCTCCGCTACTCTCTTTTCCGCGTCGACAGTATTCTCAATGTCAATGTTTATAAAGACAAATTAAATAGCCGATATTTCGTTCAAGTTCTGTATTCTTCTCGATCGGCGGCATCGGATATGCAAATGGCGGTCGACGTAACCTTCCCCGCCTAACTCAACAAGCGGTCGCATAAATTTCACGTAATGGCAGGCAATTACTGGGTAATAGTGCATTCGCACCTAAATAACAGTCTCCACCGTGGACAAGCCATAAAAGTGAAACGCGTGATTACACGGTAAAGGAAAAAAATTTACTCCTGAAAATGAAGCGGCGTGTTAATCCTTTCCCGTCCCCACGATTTTCTTCGTTCTACTTTACCGGGGGTTAATCTCTGGAAGAATGCTTGGTCGGAGTGGATTATTAAAATGAACGCTTTTATAAATTGACAAAAAAGGAAGGATTGTGTCATATAATATTTTCTAGTTTGATTAAGCGCCAGTTTTAATACACATAGCGAGAATAAATATCGGGTAACGTTTAAACGTCTATCACGTGCTTCGTCGATAAGACGAATTTAACTTTTAACAAGCGAAACGAGGTATCGCTGAACGGCTACCCCGGCAGAAGCTCCACTGAAAGCTCAGTGGATTGTCCGGAACGGTCTCTTTTTACTTGCACTTTTTCTTTCGATAAAACTATCGTAAATGGTAAACGGCGGTCGAGCGTGAGAATTTCTGGCTCCCTTTAAAACGACGATCCCGTCGCTTTGGAGTGTCAATCGGCCGTGTTGAAAGTGCACGCGAAATAATTAATTAGAGTACAAGGAACCGAAGTAGAGGGCTGGGCAAATCATCAGTCTTGCTCGGTTAGAGATTCATTTTAATTAAAACGCGTGTGTACATCGGTTTTGGTTGTTATTCTTTTCCCTTCTATTTTTATCATCGTACACGCGGTCGTGGATAAAACTGTTGACAATTTAACAGTGAATAAGCTGTGTGCTCTCGTTTCGGCTAATTGATTTTTCATTGCACCACGCGGTTTACCCGTACACGTACCGTCAACGTACCATATTCTGTCCTCGTGGAATTCTTTTCATCGCGGTAGCACGCAAGTGAAAATTTTGCGGAACTTATGCAAATGGGTGTGCAGATGACGCGCTCAGGTGTTGGGTAACGTTTTCCTTGGGATCGCCCGAGGCATACCTGTCGTACGAACCGATGGGGACCGATTGGTTGGAAGTGAGTCGTCCATTGTAATCGCACGGAACGCGAAAAATCTCTCGCGTCGCGACAGTGGTCTTTCTGTCACCGTTGCCGATAGAATATTCCTGTCGATCATAGAATCGCTTTATCCCTTTTTCATTTGTTTTTTTTTTACTTTGCTTCCCCTCTTTCTATTTATTTCTATCGAACGATCGTTACCGCCCTCCTCTCTAGAGGATATTTAGAGTGCGGCAGTCATACCTGACCTTTCTTGAAGCTGAAAATGTTCAAGACGTCGCCGCATAAATTCCCCGTGAAATCGGTAATGGAATAGGAATAGGAGGCGTCCCGTGTCTGGAACGCGACAGCTTCGATTCGAGTATCATCAGATAGCGGCCACGTGAAACGCCGCGCTGTTCTTTGTGCTTGCGAAATACGTTTTAAATGGCAGATCTCTCGAGTTCGCGGAATATTTCCGGCGATATGTATTTCGCCGACGCGCGAACGCACACGAGACACCTCGGCCTCGATACAAAAGGATCCGTACGATTTACGGGGCGGGTTATGGTAATACGAGAGGAGAATTGACGGCACGGCTATCACCTGAAATGGCCGAGTAAAAAATCAATGGGGCCAGGGAGGAAAGGCCGGGCCGAAAATGTTGCGGGCACACTCGATTTCCCATTATCTCGCTACCGGAGGGAAAATGTCACGCTCGATGCTCCCGTTATTGATGCGAAAGCCGTTCTTAATCGCGAATTTAACTTGTAGAAGAGGCCGGGGGGCCGAATACCAGTCGTGCTCCATTTTCGTAAGTGCTTAATCGGTCGGAAATGAATCGCGATGTTCAATCTGTATCGAGACACTGAATCCCTCAAATATGCCCAAAGTATACTCGGTCGGGGGATAATATAATGGGGAAACGTTGAAATCGATGCAGCGTGCACAATATTTCAAACCGTTGCACATTCGTACACGACCGACTGGCGGCTTAAAATTATCGAGCACCCGCTAATTCTGTGCGACTCCTTTAATGCCATCACCTCCTTGCCATCTCGGTGTAATATTCGCGACTCAAGTGCAATTCAAGTCGGAGATATTTCTCGATCAGCTTTTCAGCCACTGTACCGGAAGCCGGCGTCGAACTTTAATAGGAACACACGAGGTGACGAAATTCATTGCTACGATGTAAATCTGAGACGAGCAACTTAAATTGTACCCAGACACATTGTGTGCGCCTATTTCGACCGAAGAACGGCCGATAGGGTATCGTTACACGAAGCTGCATGAAAAGTTCATCCCGCTGTAGTCGCGACGCTTATCTGCCGGCAAGCAGACGGAGTTTGCTTTACGTATGTTAGGGAAACATTAATTCGCCCGCAAAAGTTTGCTCTGCGTCGCTGTTCCGCAATGTATCGGAGTTTGTCGGCCACGTTTAGCCGGCGTTTGAGCCGCGTTTGCACCGACTGATTTGCTCCTCGTTTTTCGCGATTACACCCAGGAAACTAGGTTGGCTCATTAGTTCCTTAACGGCGCGAAGCATTGTCTCCCGATCGATAACGAGATACGTTCACGCGATTACAACGACATCGCGATATTCCTTCCGAAAATTTCACGACGCCGTTAGACGCGAACTCGCCGTTAACTGAAATATCGAACTTTCCCGATGATAACTCGCCGCTCTAACCCGATCAGCATACGTGCACGGTGCCGTGTGCGCGCGTGTCCTACCTGTTTAACTTGTGCCTCACCGCTCCGTTTGTTCGCCTACGTCAATTTCATTCATTAGTCCCGAAGTCGACGAGTTCATGGCTGCCAAACAGTTGCTGACCTCCTGACCAATCGCCTTTGATATTCATGCCGTGTTTGCTTGGGAAATTCACGCAACACGATTTCGGGATTATGTATTTATCGCGGCTGCTATATTTGCCAGCGTTATTCTTCGTTTGGAGTGTTACTCCGTTTTTAATTATTTTCGCTCAAAATGACTGCAACCGCACAGAGAGATTATGCTATTAAAGCATGTATTTTTTTGATCGTTTAAAGTACCGCATGGTTTAACAACGCGTAGAGGGGTATTTTAGGTGCTCGTATTATAGGTAACAGATTTTAAACGAAAGCAGCATGCATATCTATTTTCAACTTTGAAATTCGGTCCGTACTCGTGCCTTTTACATTCTCGATGTTCTTATTTTCGAAACACGCGGAACGAGCACGCCCCGTCTTCCTTCCTTTCCTTACACCTGGCGGGTCAAAGTTAAATCGCGCCTACCCTTCGAGCGACGGCGTGTTTGTAAATCGACGCTTTGAACTTGAAGGCTGGAGACGGCGGACCCCGACGATAGCCAAAGGCCTTTATGTAATTAGAGAGCGTTGAAACGGGGATCGCCTCGTTGCGTATCCGTGACACGAATTCTTTTTAGTTTCACGCTTGTTGTGCAAGGAATTATCCAAGACGTTCTTGACTACGGGGTACATAATTATCGGATGTACATGTATATCAACCCTGTCACATTCAGCTAGCTCGATTTCTGACATTTCCATTGCTATTCCCACCTCGCCGCGTTAATTAACGTAATTTTTCATCGCGACGCAATCGACGCTTGCTGCATCGCGTTTGGAAAGCTGATTTCGCGGGCATTTACGCCGGCCATCATGAAATACTTTCCGCCGCGAATTATGGAATACGAAATAGCTCGCGTGCGGGTGAGATTACAAGGATACTTTGCAAAATTAATGGCACGGAAATTAATTATTCCGCTCGTCTCGGTGAAACAGTAATAAACGTCGAGGTCCGTCGAGTAGCCGTCGCTTTAAACTCACATCCCCAAATATGTGGTTTCGTAACTTTTTTTCCTCACTCCTCTTCGGTCTCCTTTTCTACCAGATACTCTGCGCCCTTGATACCACGAACCCGAGTACCATGTTGAATTTTCGTACAAATTGAGAAGCAAAGCTCACCTCTCTCGTCCCATGCCGCAAATTAAATTTTCTCCGTCTAACATTGTTTGCCAGCCCTACAAAGAGGCGACAGGTTACTCTTTCTACAGCAGAGAATCATCCGAGTTTATTTCGCCTAGCCGTGGCGAAAGTTAGACCTGGGGAAAGTTTGAATTATTTGAGGGGAACGGTCTTCCCGTTCCTCGAATTCCTCAGCGGATAGAGCGATATGAAATCGACATTGCTACGCGTCCTATTTGTTAGATAAATTTGTCTCGTCTTATACAATTCAATCTACTCTTCGGCAAAAGACCATGTCTCTATTCTTTAAATGAAAGCTCTTACGCGGTGGCCCAGAGCGTTTTGAACTAGCCAACAGTTTGTCCAGGAGGAACTCTCTTCGTTTTGCCGACGAAACCATGAAGCTTCATTTCACGGTTGTATCATCGGTGGCTACATAAGAGAGAGAATAAAGGACGCATCTATTGTGGAGGCTATAAAAATACACGGCAACGAAAGGAAGAAAGGCAAGAAGAGAGTTTCAGTGAAACTGTATCCGTCCACTGCTCTCCATAGAAACGATAAAGCTGAAACTCTATGTAACTATATCGAGACGAGAATCTCCCGCCATTTCGTCGATTGTTCCCGTTTTTCGAAACGACCACCCCTGCGGTTCGCTCGATACACCGGCGTTGCGTTTAAGTTTTTCCTCCTCGGTGGATTAGTAACCGCACACAAGAACACTTTGGGATAGCAGAGTTCGATACAGAATTGAGAACCGTTGGAACATCCTGCAGTCTCGCTCGAGATAAGCTTCGGAGCTTTTCGAGAACGTGAAGGTGCAAGGTTTATTCGCGAAATCTATGTGCTAACGAAGAGGCCCGAAGAATGCGCGATAACGAACGCTGTAACCGATGAGACGTGCTTGTGCAAGGCAACTCATTACTGAAATTATTGCTTTAATTGCTAGCGTGCGTTGCGAACGAGGGTATACGTTTCAAGGCGCCGCGTGATTTTCTAAAATATTCCATAATTCTTCTCCCCCTGCAATATCTGCCGTTAATGACGAGATATTGTTTCAGTGGGGGGCGATAGCAATCGGCCAGCAATTATTTAGTACCGCGTGATATTTCTTTTTATTTATTACTCTCACTGTCGTTGAGCGAATACGAAGTAAACGGGGGTGGAATTTGTTCGAGGCTGAGCAGATCGCTTGTGCATAACAGAGGGTAATATTTTTCAATCGAGCAGTGTACTCGGTGCAATTGGGGCGGACGTTACACGGGGGTGTAATATATTTCACGACGGTATGCGAGTATATACGACGGAACGTCGGGTTTCGTTTGTGCATTGGGTCCCAATCGAGTTCAGCTTCTTACGTTAAACGTATTTCCATCGTCGAGCTAAAAAAAAAGAAAGAAAATTGAATATCCGATTTACGACCCGAACTGATGGAAAAAGTTATTCGAACGGATCAAGCGTTCACCAGGGAGGGTGAATAAAATTTATTTAGCTGGATTGGTCCGTTGATTAATTCGTCCTTTGGAATGCACGCCTCCGATGAGTTCTTTCTTCCATCGTTTGCTAGGAAAATCGATAAAGAATCTAGAATTATTCCCGTAACACTTTTCTTTCTGCACGCGAAAGATCGGCCGACTATATTTAGTCACTCCGTTGGATCGTTCGTTCTCCACCGTTTCGAATCCCACGATTGCTCGAATTCAATACTTTTCACCATCTTTGAATCGCGAATCATCCTTTTGTTGGCACATCGTCGACGCAGCCGATAGAACATTAATCAGAGACGTTGAGCAACCGAATCGAGTGATTAGAGGTTGACTTGGCACGTCCAGACATTCAGTAGTCACGGTATAGCGCGAGGGATTTGTCAGACGCAAGTAGTAATGGATCGTCAATGTCAGCCGCCCAGAGTATAGCGCTGGGATTTGTCAGATTGCAAACAGTAACGGGGTTCGCAGATTGGCTGCTGTTTGTATTTAGTGCTCGTTTACTATAAACTGATACTTTTATGGGTGCACGGAAAATTTGCCCTCGTGCACGCTTGGACGAGAGGTGAGTTTCGTCGCCGGTGAAACGAAAGGTAACCGTGCCGGTGTATAATTGCATCTTCGGTACGATTTATTGATACTGGTAGCACATTCGATTTGGTGGACTTATCGGCCATTTATTTTGCAAAGATTTTCGTAAATTCACGGAACGAAATATCGTGGGGACTGAGTGAGATTTTGTACCTTCTCTTGAAAATACTTGACAAAATAGCGAGGTATCTATCCTGCGTTCTTTTCAAGTGCAATTCTTCATTCCCCCTGGTGTCTCGTAAATGTTTCTTAACGGCTAACGAAATAATGATGCTTCTTCTCATAAGACTGCATACGGCTGGCCAGTCTCATGAATATAAACTACAGGGAAGACGAATGTTTATTGAACAAGGTTCGCTATTACTTGGAGCAGGTACGTGTATTAGAATGTCTGAGAATTTTGACGGGAAGATGCTGAACAAATTTCATAAAACGGCAATATCGAGCCATGAAACGTTCGCCGGGCTATTTTACGACCGCCCCTGAAGAAATACGGGGAACGTCGGCTGCCGTCTGTTTTCTTCCAGGTGTATGCTCGGTCGAACGAGAAATTGCAATGGTATATTGAAAAATTGTATCGACAGATTCGCGACTGTATTCTTGCAACTTTTACGCGAACTTCGTCGGTCGACGAGTGAAATGGACAAAGATCTGTCAGACAGTCGACGAGGATCCTTTGTTCCGTTTCGTGAACCACTCTGCTCGTCGATAGTACTCTAGACGAGTTGCAAAACGCAATAATAATAGGAAACGTAACTAGAGAGACTGATAACTTTTAATATCATTCTCACTTGCAGCGCGCCACTTCATCCTCATTTCTTTTATACACGGATTTTCGTAATGCTTCATATTTTCCCCATAATTTATCTTCATTAGATAATGAATATTAATTTCGTATGCAGAATATATTTTCGTAAATTCTGACGATCCGAGTCGTTGTGATACCTTTTCCAAAATGTACCCGTGGAACTCCCCCATAAATCACGTTTGAAAAACGTATGGGGAATCGATATGGTATATCGTTGCAAGGTTAATCATGTTTGTCGTCGAGGCTCACGCGTCGATCGAAATAGGACGAGCAATCATGCAATAAGGGTTGAAATAGATCGTGGCGGGCCCAATGTTTCGAATTCTTTACGCAGGCCAGGTAAACTGTACTTTTCACGGTATTTTTCAATGGAAATATTTGCAGACAGGCGACGCCCCGCGGTGTCGTCGTCGCACCCTCTGTGTGTCTCTTGATTTCGCCCGTGGAATTTTGTAAAGTGAATCGGTATCCGTCGATATCTAGCACGTGTGTACATTTGCGAGTAAATATGCTTGAGGAACGAACCACCAGCGAGCTCGGAGGCACATGGCAGGCGATTGCGCGCTTCGGGGACAACGCTTGAATAGCAAACATCAGCTAGATTTAGCGAGACTATACTTCCCGATAAAAGTATCTATCCTGAGCTATCATTCGATCTTTTCTATCGCGCTCCACATATTTCATTTAGTTTGAATTGTCATTAGAACCCGAGGTTAAATTATTACTCCGATACGCTGTTTAAGAATGCTGTTCAATTATACGGCTTCATACTTTTCGCGAGAAATATGACTTTAACACTACAAGACAACCGCGGGTCCCAAGATACCCTGTCCCTATAGCCTCCCTATCACTGGAAACCAAACTTTTGTCTCCCACATAAAATCATACGTCACGACGGCCACCTATACATACGTGCCGAGCTCTAAATGACAGAGAGAGGTTTCCTTGTTTACAGACTTCCCGATACTCGACGACGTAGCCCGGTTTCCGCGTACAAACTCCTTTAACGAAATCCCGCGACTGAATTCCGCTCGTGGTTGGAACGTTCGCCCTCTTTTCCCCGACACTTTCTTTCTGTTCCTCCTCTCTTCCTCTCTCTATACTCTCAGCAGACGAGGCGTTTGCTTGCACGTGGAACCAGCGAGGGGCAGGAGGCAGAAGGGAAGAAAGTAAGTCGTATCTCGGCGAATCGTAAATGGACGTCTTAGCTGCACCGTTTCTACGTCCGCCTGTTTTACGCGGTAAATAATAAATGCGACGTTCGCCTTGCACCGTTATGCCACTCTTTCTCAGCGATGCTCCCTGTCCACCGTCGCCGTCGCGTTTGTCGTACTTTCATTTACGACGCGACGCATTTGTCCTCCCGTGCAGTTCCCACGCTCTACGGTTATAGAATTTCTGATTTCATGGACCGTGTTCCGAAGTTGGTGACCGTTCTACCTGCGGGAGAATTTTTCGTACCAGAGGTCGCATAAATTTCCGCAACCTCTGTTCCATCGCCCGTTTCCCTCTGAATTATTAATCGTTAAATGCGCTAAATATTTCCGAGGGATATGGCGAGCAGAATTTTTTCAACGTTAAGAGAGCGGCGGTACATTGTGACGTCGAGGCTCGGAAGAGTTAAACGAGCATCGGGGTAATCAGTGCTCGTTAATGGAACGTGTAAATTGGTGAAAATCTATTCATTCCTGATCGACGTTCCCCAACGCGAGTTTGATAAATGCCGGTGTATATGAAATACCAACGAAGGGGATAACCGCGATTCATCTTGGGCTTCCGCTAGTTTCCATTAGAGGCATTCGTTCAATATCGCGACTTCCGAGGCGAGAATTTCATTTTCCAGTGGAAGCTTGCCAGCAACACACCGTACAACGGTGTCGCGGCTTAAATACACCCTCCGTACCGTTTTCCCTGGCTTTTTACCCTCCCCGTTCGTTCCCTTCTCTGTGTAATAGCGCCGCGGGGAATTCACGACGAACGCACGATTTCAGTGTCGATTTCAAGAAGGCGGGTACTATTGGCGCCTCGATTACCTACTGGAGAGTTATTGTACTTCCGGAAGTACCTACTCGACCCACCCCCTGTATATCACCTTTATCGAGCAATTACGGCCACTCGAACCTGATCTCCACTAGCGTGAATATAGCACAAAGGGCAGTTGGCTTTCCTGAAAAGATTGTCGTCGGTGTTGCTCCTCGTTTTTATTTTCTAATGTTGTATTGTCGATTATTAAAACGAAGTAAAGGGTTAGACTTTGCTTTGCCAAGGGGGTGTGAAACTTGGCGCTCTATTAGCGACATTTTACTTCCACTCAAGTGAACGCTTGAATCCAGAAAGGGGTACAGGGGAAAAAGATATTTCGAAGCGTTGAAACGTAACGTTTTAACAGTCGACGAATCACTCCGTAGTCCCTTCACCCGGCCTCGTTATTGTTTCCCCGTTTACGGGGAATTACACACGTTATCGCAGGAGGTTAGGCATTCGAGTTTAGTCGCGCGTGAAATCGGCCGGCTTGAAAATCGTCAAACGGATTTCCGTCGCTGCCGACTTGGTTTCCTTCGATATACTCAACGTCGAGGAGGGGGCCAGAGTTAGGAGTGCTCGTAAACGCGATTGAAATTCATGTCTCGCCATGAATTCGCCCCGGGTCGTTCACCTTTCTGCATTTTCGGTGTATTAATCCGTTGCTATCGAGAAGCTCATCGCCAAACGACATTGAATCGCGAAAGTAAATGGTGGTTGCGACGTTTCGCAATGGCGGGGCCCGCGACAAATATGCACGGGTTTAAATGGATCGTTGGGAGGTTTGTAAGGTTGACATCGTTTCGTGTAATAGCTTTATCATGTCGCAGCCAGCGTTCCTCTTTGCAATCTGTTCCTCTGGCAGCGATGGAAACGTTGCGCTCACGGTGTTAACGTTAATCTAGGAAAAAGTTAGAGGGTCGTAGGTGTATTTGACTGGACACAGCGTGTTGATTTCGCTTCAAGTGTGTGTACGTAAATATGTGTGTGACGTGCCAGTTCATATCGGTACAACTATTTAAGCTTCTCCATCGCATATTCATAAATTCCCCAAGCAGCGCTCCATCGTGCATGGAGGATCTCTTAATAATAGTAATGTGTATACTGCGCTTTACTACTCTGAATTCATACACGGGAATAAATTGCTAACGACTCGGTATACGTACACATACACCTGTATGTATACGCGGGGGGCAAAATATAGAGCGGCGAGGCGTTAAAATAACTTTGAAAAATGTAAAATGTATGTCGGCGACCCACCGCTGAATTCTCTCGTCCGCCACGAATGTGGAGTTACTACTGAAATTACAAAACGCAATATTGAACGGAGTACAATCGAGCGCGTCAATTTTATATCAGACCAGCAATTTCTTCCCACGGTACGTGTAAATTCGTCCTTTGACCGAGGCTCAGTGTGTCCGTTCGCTTTCTTTTTGATGATAATCAATAAGCAATTGAATTCGCGCCGGTGACGAGGCTCGAGCCAGCTCGAGCCACAGGGGCTTTTCCTTGTCAGCGAACATGGCATGGCCAATCACTCGGCCTATTACGTTGTTCACGTCGCCCCGACACGCCGGATATCAAAGGGAATTTCGAAATGAAAGAAACGTCTTGGGAGTGGAGCTGCGATTTTTAGACAGCATGACAGCGCAATCTCCAAAGCGGTTTGGAAAAAATATTCGCGTAGAGTGTTCGTACTGTCGCGTCCAAGACGCGTCCAACGTCGAACAAGCACCAGTTTCGCGTTACAGGGAAATTGCATGGATCGTTCTAACGATACGAAATACGCGGGACGATATTGTGTCGCGCGATTCGAACCGTGCAGAGGGCGATTTGATTTCGTCCGGGGTGGATCGTGCAGCTTTAACGAGACAGAAGAAGAGGGTGGAACGGTGAAATTACTTTGACGACGGGAACGTGGCGGAAGCGCGGCGCTATGATCCGTGAACAAACGCGAATAAACGGAACGAGGAGAAATTTATTTATTGCGAGATGGGCGACGAAGGCGTCGATCGGTCGAAATTGATAAGGGATGCCTCGCAGTGCTGTATATACGAGTCGTAGCTATGGACACGAAGATTGAACAGACGATTGCGGGGACGTAGCAATTTTGGACGTTCCGCTCTCGCGACGAATTCGAAAATAACAATGCGTTTGCGTTATCCGAGGAACGTCGGTGAACACGTTGACCAACGAGTGCGATGTGTGCTCGCGGGCCAATGACTTTATACGAGAATATCGCTCGATACGGGGAACAAATTGCATTTTCGTTTAACCTTTCGGCTCGGCACACCAGTGACTTCGATTTAATGGGCCCGATTGAAGCGACGCGAAAATCCCGTTAATCAGTGCATTCTGTTTTCGATTAAAACCAATAACGCATATTGCGAACGTGCTATTGATAAATCGTCGCGGCGCAGTTACGCTGTCCATTTTTTTCCCGGCCGAATAATGGCCCGTTTCGTTTCGCAGTCGACGCATTAATAATCGTACGAGTGAATTATGCCTGTTCGCGAAATCATTATTATGTCCGTTCGTCTCGTCGACGCAGTCCGACGGAAACGCGTACTACCGAACGGCTTTCATATAATTCCAATTGGAACGAGGGGGAAACGTGACTGGCGACAGCTTCTTTTTCAATCGACTTTACGACATGCACGTGCAACGACGACGTAACGAGGGGATCGCCAATTTCTTCGGAAATTTACGCGACTCCACGATCCGTTCGAGTGCTTGACGTTTCACGCGTACTCAATCGGAGTTCGTCTGATTCATTGCCACCCGTTCAATCGTAACACCTGTTCACCCGGACTTGCTTTCCTACAGAAAGGCGGGATGAACGCGAAACTTCAACGGGGACATTGGGAAGCCCGGAGATAGGGAGGTTATCTAAAATACAAAGTAATCCGAGATCCCGTGTGTTCCTTGGATCTACCGTTCCATAGAGTCAACCACTAAACTAAACCTTTACGCACAGCGCACATGGCGCCGTATACAGAAGATCAATCCTCCAGCTCAAACACTACCCCGATCTAGCCGACTGTGTTATATACTTAACACTGGGATTTCCATTTCCTACCCGGCGTCGCTGTTCGAAACAAGTAGGCACGGAATTGCTTGAATTTCTGCCTCCGTGAAACTTGAATGCTTCCTGCCACCGCGCAAATAATTAGGGATTGAACAGCTGAAACAGGAAACCGTGCGCATTGATAATAACCGTGTAACATTCTGCACACCAACTATTCATTTTTCCCGCACTGTCCAACAACTTGGCCAGAAGTTTCGTACTGCAATTCACAGCGGAGAAGATTGTAGTCTCGTTCCCATGGGGAGTGGACAGTCGAATGCACGCTTATCGCGGTGGATGGTTAGTTCGTTGATACAAAAGCAATTTCGCAGACTCCTGGTGGATGCATAGAGATATCGACGCACGTTTCGTGGCCAACCCACGGCGCCCATTCTTCTGAAACTGGGTTAAGACTCGAATGAAATTTTCCCTCCACGGCCGGGCTAACGCGAAATCCTTCTCGCCTTCATCGAGACCGAAGGTGAAACGATACTTCCGAATCGCTCGTCTAGAAATACGCAAACGAGTTTTCGGTTGACGAAACGGTCGCGATTAATTCTGTCAGGATCGCTGAACTTAACGCCGTCTGGCACGTTGGGACAATTTTCGTGGAAAGTGTATGATTGCATTGAGAAAGAAGCTTTCTTAAGTGTTTGGGTAGCTGGCGACAGAGTTGAGGATGATTCGTCACGATTACCGTTCGATGGAAAGCTGCGAGCGTTGCAATCAGAATCGAGAGCAATTAGTTAGTCTATACTTGGTAATCAACTAGTATTCAGAGTGGTGTTTGTCGGTTTCGCGATCAAACAGGAGTAACTCGTATGAGTCGGGTTCGTTAAGCTTTAAGCAAGTTCCTTAACCAGCCACCTTGTGAGCTAGAACCGTTCAGAATCATTTGCTCAATTTATCATGGCCATTCTTCCGTGTTTGAACGCTTAGTTGGAATAATAAAATAGGAATAACTAAAACAACCACACGGCGGTGGTTGTCGAAGGGGAGGATCGATGGCTCGGTCTAAATAGAATCGGGGCTGATTTGGAAATTAGCAGCAGCTCGGATTGACCGACCATTAATCACCGCGACTCATTTATGGTTTTATCGTCGCAGCTTTTCCGTCGTATCGCTACGCCGACAGGACGCATAAATCTGACACGCCGTGTCCCTTTTCAATTCTCCGACGAGATATTCGATGTCGCTGATTGATGAACGAAAGTCACGTTTTATCCCGACTTTCATTCCTTCTGTTTTTACATGTGCAGGCAATATAAAGTGCGATAGGAATTGACGATCTACTCTGGCCCGAACATCAACCGAGATTGACCGACCGAGAGGCCGATTATCGGAAACGAACGACCAAAAATGTGACGCGCGGTGGACACTTGGCGGCCGAGGCTCGAATAGAGAAGACCGAAGGATTATTGGTAGTGTGGCGTTAGATTGACGGTGAGTACTATCATCAACAGTTATCGCCACTCGAAAAAACTACGAGCTCAGTTTAATTGGCAATCGATCATTTCGTATAGATTTTCGTCTCAAAATTTCTCGCTCACTCAGATATATCACGGTTTAGTTAGTTCTATGATGTTTCATATCTATTTTGAAAAGATATTTCTAGCGGTTCAATTTATTATCATTTTTTAACTGTAAGAAAATGAGTATGTATTGCACTTGTATTCGCTCGGGCATTGTATAGAAAATATGGCAGCTGAATGCAGGATTCGATTTTAAGTTCCGCGACGCTTGGACAGTTCCGCGACTTCCGGAGCAGGAAATACGGCGTGCCGGTGTCTCGTTTTCACTGCGAATAATGGCCTGATAGATTGCATAATTTATTATCGGTGGCGGTGGCTCTGTGCTCGTACAGCATCGTGAACGTCTTCGATAACTCTTCATCGGGGCGACAGGGCGCGTCACAAAGTGCGTGACCGAACTTTCAAAGAATTTCTTCGTTCCACGTTCTTTCAAACGCAAAGAAAGGGAAGCTGTGCTTCAATCACAACTTCCACTCGATTGTCTTCGGAATTCCGCCAACAATTTGTACCGTGCGGTTAATGCTTAAGACAAATCGTTCGTTGTTCCCGTCACGCAATAATCCCTCGCAAGTGTCATATTTTTCTGCTGTACAGAGCGAAGGAGAGGAAACCCTTCCTGTTCATTTCTCACGCGTCCAATCCTGTATTTCTTTAACGGGAAAATTAATCAACGGGAGTTATGTCGTTCCGTCGCGGAATGGAAACGCAGTCGGCAATGCGAAAAACGTTTGCAACAAAAGAATCGCTTGTTCCGCGGTTCACTGTTTGAAAAATTCCCCCGTTGTCCAGTCACAGCGATGCTCATTAATCGGGACCGTAATTGGAGGTTTAATTCGTCACTTTGAGCGTGTATAATGGGACGCCGCGTATTCGATGATTTAAATCGTGGAACATTGGCCACGGTAACCCGTTTATCCAGTCCATTGTGCAGTCAATTGTCTATGCTCGATTTATGTAACGCTTTTTCGTCTACCACCCTCCCCTGCGTTTTTTGTTCCACTTGCTCCTGGCGATACGTAATTTCCACTGGAGCATATGATATCCAACGTTAATACGCGGCGAAATTATTAAATTGATTCGCGTTGCGATTGAAATTTCTAGAAATAATTGAACGGCGAACAACGAAGCAACGAAGGGGGGCGATTCGAGGGTTGTTTCGCGGATTTTTGTTCAATATCGTTGAAAGTTCCTCGACTGGCAACGACAGACTTCACGTGGAATTTGTTCGCCGAACGCAATGGAGGCACAGTAGCAGAAACCGCACGATCGAGTTTCTCTTAGCGCGGCACGATATAACGGCCCTCGAAAATTTCGGAGCAGTCGGAACCGTGACCTGATTCATCGATGAAGTCGATGTAACGGCGAACGTACGAATGCTCTCTCATGTTCGAGTCAATTAAGTTCTATCGATTGCCACGTAGACAAAGGCAGACCCAGAACCGTTGAAACGCCGCAGTTCCCGTGGTCCGCGGCGACGTCCATGGTTACTTTATTAACGGTTCGATCGTTGTCGAATTACGACGCCGCGGCTGGAAAATGTTGCCGCGGTCGATCGTTCCCCATAAAGATTTCCCGGTCGTAAAACGCTCGTAAATTCTACGCGAATGCTCGATCGGTCCTGGACGAAGCCATTCAAAACGACGGGCGTCTATTTTAATGATCGCCGGGGTCCATATAAACATAAATGTGATTTGTCCAAGGAAATCTGTGCTGAATTGATGCGTCGCGGTATTTATCGCCATTATTTGTGCCTCCCATTGATAGATACGTTTCTTTCCAACGATATCGTGCTGGGTTTTCATCAAAAGTGGCAATTATTTTTTCGGTGGGCAAGAAAAACGTTTTGGACGGTTAGTCTTTGTGTATACATATTGTGCAATGTAACGAGCGTCGAGACAATCGCGATTCGCAAAATGGTTTATCGCGGTCGTGACAAACGGGAAGCGTATTAATTAGCCGTCAGGCCAAGAAATTTAGGTCAGAGGGGGCGAACAAGGATTTGCATCTTGAGTTATATTGCGGCACTCCAGAGGGGGAATTATTCCAATCAAGATTTTTTTGATTACCATGTTGTTGCGCTAACGATGGCCCGGTAATTTGAAAAGCCCTCCTTCATTGCTGTACGGGTGTGCACCCAGTCGGCTTGCAATTCCTTCCATTTCGCCCGACGAAGGACCGCCGTGACGCGACGGTTTAAAGTCAGTCTTTAGCGTGAGCTTTATCGCTAAAAGCAATAAAGAAACCACCAGCGGGTCAACGCGTTCGCCGTCCTTCTTAGATCCGTCTCTATGTATATTCCAACGCTCTCTGTCTGTTCGATGGTTGAGTAAAGGCTCACGGCCTTTTATACGTATACGCAACCCTCTTCGTGGACGGGGGTACGCGCACCCTAAAGCCTTGTCCCACTTTTGTCCCGGATGAATTCTAATTCTCGCGATACGTATTTTCATTTTTGATTCGACGACTTTTCAGTATCCCGTGAGCGCCGCTTATCTGATTTAATATTCCTTTCGCGGAGGCGAAGTCGGGAACGAAACGACTGGAAGAAGACGCGGAAGAAGAAGAAGAAGAAGAGGGAGAAGACGAATATGGAGAGGGTGGAAGGGAACGTAAGGGGTGGGTTAAATTGAATTTTTAAAGAAAATATGTATTTAGGATCCAGAAGGTCGAGGTTCGCTGGAGCAGAGGAAGTGACGACAAATCGCTTCCGCCTAAGGTTCTTTCACAATACACTCCCCTGCGCAAGTGATATTATTTTTCAATAAAATCGATGTATCGTATCAATCCTCTTAGAAATTGAATCGCTCGATACTGAAGTTGATTCTCGTTCCGTAGAGTCTGTACGAGTGGTCCGTGCCGCCGTTATTCAACGATCTTGCGGGAGGCTCCTTTTTCTCCTTGAACCGAGGTTTCCAGCGGCGAAAAAAAATCCCCATAATAGAAACAAGGCGAGCGAGGATCCATCCACCCAGAAGAATGCGGCATTAAAGCGGCACATTGTAACTCGCAAAGCTCTATTCTTCCATGGATTCTTGCCTCTCGGGTGGTTACTATAAAATCGTATCCCATCTGATGAATGGAGGGCCGCGAATTCTATTGTGTTTCACGTAATATCGAAAGTAAGCCGGAGGACAGATCGAAATGAAATATATCTGCGAGATACGGATATCGATATTGGAACGGACCATTTGTCCTGCGCAGAAAAAATCGTCGAGCCGGAAGATGAAAATTCTGGCGAAAGTAACGGGGAAAACGGAGCGAAGGAAATGCGTTCTCTCCGTGTTGCGGAAAATGTCTCCCGCGTTCGGTGTATGGTGCACACTCACGAGAAATGCAATTCGCTTGCACTCTTGGGGAGGGTTTTTTACGCGCCAGAGAGTAGCAGGGATACTGGACGAGGCCGTGGCGAGTAATTTCAAAAATAGTAGCCGGACTCGCGAAGGGGGCGAGAAGGAAAGATCGGAGGTCGTGACTCTGGAAGCTCCGTGGCGCATCCCTCGAACTCGAGCTGATGAAAGTAGCGAGGCGGTGAAAATTCGTGAAACGCGAGCCACTATTATACGCTTCCCTCGTCGTGTTCGTTTTCGGGCCGGAAATTGCGACACTGTGATCCTTTACGCAAAACGCTCGCCGTGATAAACGAGTTTGGTACTCCCGTCGCGTTTGGATTACAGCAACGTCGTTTAAAGAGCCGAGGCTTCTCACTTTATTTTCGTACCTGTTACCCGGGATGATTCGACTGTTGATTGTCAGGAGTCGGATGGCGATACGAAAGTTCGCCGAAACTTTCTGCGCACTTCCGATAACGAGATTTATTGCGCCAAGGAAATCGAGCCTGGCCAACATTCCTCGGGAAGGATTTGCAAGAACTTTGTCGTGGAACAAACGGACCGTTCGAGCTTGCAGTCGGTGCCTGCTGAAAGATCGAGACTTGCAGCGATTCGACGTCGAAATCAAATTGCGATAACGTTGGAATCGTCTTCCTCAGCGTTATTCCGAGGAATCGTCAGCTCCTTCGTACCTTCGGGTCGAGCAAAAGAAAATGTACTTTTTCCTTTCCTCGAACTCGAAGTTCGTCGAATTACTGCGGGGGGAATGAGAAGGGAAAGTTGCGAAAGGGGAGAGTTTTTCCCTCCTGGCGAGAACGTCAGGCCGAAGCTGTCGGTACGATCGAAACGATCGTCCTTGATTCTCTTCTACCTTCCCAGGGAACTCGTTAATCCGTTTTTTTACCGCGCACGCGAGTCCTCCGGACGAGATTACGCGATAAATTAGCGAACCGGCCAAGTTGAGCACAGTTTTTCACATGGCCGTGCAGAGCCACGATAGATCAGTGCAAGCGTTATCAAAAATTACGCCAGATAGTCTTGTCAATCGGGGGACGAATTTTCGCAGCGATTTCTCGACAAGGGAGAAGCTGTGAAAATTCTAAACGGGCCGGAAGATTTATCGCGTGAGATACATACATACATTGCGTATTTTGTGGTTCTAAAGAATCGCGATACGATCGAAAGATAATATCGAACTCGTCTTCGTAACAAACCAATTTCCCTAAGTTATTCCTCCTCGAATTCGAACGTTCCTGGATACCCCGAGGGTTTGAGCAATTCAGGTCGTGTTACATCTTAATCTAAATATTCTGCGGACTCGGGCAAAGTGCAGCCTCGTTACGAACGAAAGAACCGGGGGAACCCGGAATTCCTCTTTCTGTTCCGCAGTTACGTTTAATAGAATCTGTTTTTCGCGGGCCCGCGATTGAAGGTAAACGAAGCTCGACGAAACCAATCAAGAAATCGACCATTATCGGAAGATAAACGAATTTGGCTTTCGTTAAATGTTTCCATTAGTACGCGGCCGTCGTTATCATCGAAGGGGGAGACGCGCCCGGTAATTGGCACTTAATAGGTCGTTTATTAAAAGCAAGATTCCAGTTGGCTTTCGAAAAGTTTCGAGCAGTCCTTGAAAATTACCAGCAAGCACAGCGCGACCCTCGAGGAATCACGTTCAAAAGTGCATGAATGCAGAAACATACTTGGCCGCGTCACGCCATGCTATGCCATATCACGCCAGCCCACCTGAAACGGAATGCATTGATTATGTGGACTTATCTCACGCTCCGCGGACCTTCTACCAGTACGCTTGCCCTCTGCAACATTGTTACGAAATTCAGTATAATTAAGACATTAGTCAAGCGCCGCCGTTCCCCTATCAATCATAAATTTTGATCGCAACCCAGTTTCAATACGCCGTCAATCACGGTGTTCATTCGTCATCGATATTTGCCAACCAAACGGATCCTTACAGTAACCGGCAAAAGGGATTCACTCGTGGCCCGATCGCAATGTAACTTATGCAGGGAAATGCATTTTTCCTGGAGGAACGCGTGCACTTTTCAGACGTTCCAACATCTGTGTCTCGCGGCGGGGAAATTGTCCTATCTTGCACAGTTTATAATGCTCCCCCAGAGATTACAGGATTTCCTGCATTTGCCGGTCGCTTGATTTGTCGCAGCTTTAACAAATTCTACGTATCATCCCCCGCGAACTATCCCCTATCTCGAGGTCGATTACCGCTGCCATGAGAAAATTCTCCCGTACCAGTATGCATTCCCCGTGACACTCTGATTCGATCGTATAAACAGTGCAGCCCCTGCTTCCTCGCTCACCGTAATACCAGGGGCTCGCGTAATTTCTTACGAGCATCCTTCCTCCTTAAACCGAAAAAGGATAAGGGAAACGAAAGGAAGGAAAAGTGGAAGCAGAGAAATACCGGAGCATAATTTCTTTTCAGACAGAGTTTCTATTAGGGAATAAAAATGCCAAACGGGAGCTGTTCTAGTCCGACCCTTTCAGTTCTCCCGTTACCTGCTCGACACACCTATCGCCGGGTGAATTGCAGACGCGGGCATAAAGGTGGCCCCGTAGTTCGTGATTCGATCGCATTGCAGCGGTGCAACTTGATAGGAACAACAACGTTTAACCACAGGTCTGCGTAGGATGCGCGGTCGCGAATGTGTACACGTTTCTCTGTTTCCATCCACGGCGAACGCTGCGATTGATTCATAACGTGTCCCGGGGCGATAAATCAACCGGGGCAACGCGCCGCTCGCCGCAATGTTTAATTGGCCACGGTTCCCCCGTAATTCGTAAATAGTTGTACGGTCGCGAGGGGGCCTCGAATTTTCCATTCCGTTCCAGATTTAGTATGCCGCCCGTAATGAGAAAGAAACGCCAGGGCGATGGGGTAACATCGTCGTGTAATTTGCTTTATTTGCTTCGAAAGTTATTACGGTAGCACATCGGTAACGAGTAGCGAACATTCTGTTTTCCGCGATATCATAAATTCATAGCCACCGCCCCTCCGTGGAAATCCTAAACGCGATACACCAGTGGCGTTGTTTTTCCCAGGATTTTCGCGTTCGCGATTTTTCGTATGGCCTGTAGCCGGAATTTGTTATCGTTACGCGTTGAATCGTGTCCGGCTATGCTTTCGCTGGGTTTATATTTTTTTCCATGAAGCTTGGCCTGGATAGGTGACGGAACAAATAGCTGTTCCCGGTGTAATGCTTGTAGGAAGAGAATAAGCTTACGAAACAGTCACGCGAGTAATAGCAAACGGTCCTTCTTCTCTTTTTGGAAATGTAATCGGGAACTTTGACGTTCGGAATTTTAAGAGCGTCTTGGGGATGATTTACAATAACCTGTAATTTCTGCTCCCAGCATTTCATTTTATCGCCTCTTAAATTTGTCAAACGATAATTGTCGCACAGCGCAAAGTTCAACAGGATTTTGCCAATTAATTAATCAATAGCCGTTCGCACTAATTCGATTATTTTATGTACAGAACAGTACCAACATACGATATCTCATTGAGCAGCCATTTCGCATAGAAGTTATTTTACGATCATCCTAGATCACGAACCTTAACCGCCATGGGTCGCATCGTATCTACCCAACAACGAATCGTTTCAATTTCCGCCTGTGTGTCTTTCATTATTTATGCGTGCACAATCGACCATTTGTTCGTACGTCGCAAAAATCCAGGACAAATTGGCCTCGATTTTTATCCAAGCTACCCTCGTGTACACTGGAATCCGGGCGACCTTGTTTCCCCTGGCCGAATTTGCAACGAGAACAAGGATCGGTCGAATGAATTGGTTGAATGGATTTCTCGTTCGGTACCCAGTCGATCCTCGGGGAATCGTTGCTGAAGAGGCACGATGCCTAGGGGGGAAAAAAGGGTTTCATTGGTTGCTCAAAGGGAGACGGGAATGAAACGGATCCACGGTGAACGGGGAGGAAGAAAATTTTCGCGAAGAAAGTTTTAATTGTCAAAGCTCCCCTTTTATACCTGGATAATTGGGCTTTCCGGTGCGTCTCTCTCGACCCGATGTTGTCAACGACGGATAGATGCGTGGCTCTCCGTCCGAGTTCTTAGCGCGACCGACTGTATTGAAATTGCATTGTCAGGGGTTCATCGTATTAATCCCTTGGAATCCGTGAGACCTCGCCTTAGAAGGAGAAGCAATTATCTGCGTGGCAGTTAACGCGCGACCGTGAAAGGAAACGAGAATAGTGGAAGATGGAAATGCAGGATGGAAAGAAATTCTTTGGAAGAGTTTTCAGATTGATGGAGAATTTATAGGGGCGTCTTTGGGGAGGCAGAAACTTTTTATTTCGTCCGCAACGAGATAACGTGTACCGCTGCGTTCAAAGTGTGTGTTTAATAACTAATGTAGAACCCGCAATTTAATGGAATAATGTTTAATAATTTTATCTTCGTCGCTTGATGGCATAATTGTGCTGGGAACTTTGAAAAAGTCAATTTTCTGTTGCGGCAGTTTCTTGCAAGTACACATCTTCGGAAATATCTGTGTCGGAGGATATGCAAAAATTCGTAGAAATAACGGAGTTACAGATATTAGAGGCTTTTCTAATATGGCTGATATGATATCTCAAGATATAGTTAAACGATTGACTTGAAATTTGGAGAAGTTCTTCAGCAGACTGGCCGTTATTTGCCTAATTTTTTATAATTTTTGTATTATGCTAAAGTTAAAAAAAGTCTAAAAAATTAAATTCACCTTTAAAATGTAATCATTTTTTCAAACAATCAGATATTTTCTCCATTCTAATACGGGCTACAACCACTCTCATTCCAATTCCAAAAAGAGCCCTAGAAAATGACGTTAAAAAGCACAAATACCCTCTTAAGAACAATGAAAGAATAACGAGATCGATCTTGTCCGTTTCACAGAATTTTCCACAGAATTTCGATCCGTGTGGGATGATGTTAATCCGACAGGTCTTCTGTATAATTCGCATTCTGCAATTCTGACTAGAATGCCAATGAAAGGCAAGGAGGTTCACGATACCTGAGAAACGATCGCCCTCGGCGACGTTTCCCCGACAAACTGTAGAGCAATTGTTCTGAACGTGACGTGAACGTCTCACGAACTGATTCTTCCATCCTTTTCAGTATCATTTCCATCGTTTTATTTCCGTCGCTTTTCATATTTGTGACGCGGATGGTCTCCCCTTAATGAATTTAATTAGCATTGTTGCACGATTCGCGATCGAAGCAATTCACCATTGAAAGAAATGAATTTCGGAAAAATAAACGTGTCTTCAAGAGTGTCTTCTAAAAGATCTCCGTATTTTTTCTCCGTTCGATCAGCTGCAACAAAGAGTTCCGAACTTCTTCGAATCCTACTTTAAATTCCAGACCCGTTGTCGTGGAAACTCGTAGAGACTGGAATTTACGAGAACGGGCGGCATGAGTGCGCGTCTAAATTGTTTTTAAATCTGTACTTCGATCTCGAAGATTTTCAAATTAGTCTGCAGCGATAAAATGAAGTCTACTGCCGTTCCATTGAATCACCGACGACCCAATTCACTCGCACACACCTCTCCGTCCGATCGTCCGCCTACAAGAAAGGTGTCGTGAAATTTCTGTAATCAGTAGGTCGGAGGGGATCGTCTCCCTTGGAAGTCGCGCGAAATTGTTCCGCAGAATTAAGGGCACTGCCGACGAATAGTCAAATATTTAAGCAATAGTGGTAATAGTAGTTCCGCGTTGCGGTGCTATTGTTGGGTTCAGAACGGCTCATGGGAGGGCCTAATTTCGATTAACCTAAGCACGATTAACCTTGCACGAAGCAGGTACACTAAAGAGCGACCGGGGCGACGATTATTTCATCATGACTGGATTAACGTGGACGCGAACGAGCAGGACAATGATGAAGGTCTACGGAAACGCGATGGAAACGGGGTTCGGCGAGTCTTGGAAAATTCGGCTTCCCATTCATCAACCCAACTACGTTCTTGAAGTGTTCCACGACAAAACAGGGGCATCGATTAAACAGCGAGACAATGGGGAATGCCGATAATCAAAACGAGGCAATCTTGCAAGTATTGTGCACAGTTAATTCTCGTTGCACAGCCAATCAACTCTGGAGGGATCTTCTTCTGTAAATCACTCGAGATACTATTTCCAGACGGAGCAACGACCAGCCACGCGGCGCAACCAGTAGGATCAAGCGATACTCGATTAAATAACTTCAAACAGAGCTATCCGTACCGCTTAATTACCCGCGGGGAATCACGAATTAAACGCAATCACACGCATGGAAAGTTTGCAGCGGTATCGTGCCAGATAATCTGATATCTATTAACGCTTCAATTACCATATTCGGATCGCATTTACCCAATCGGTAGACAAGTAACGCGCGTTAGACACGCGATCGTCCTTTAATTCCGGGTAGCCAGCCGGCGAGGAACACATTTCCGCCCATTGAATGTTTAAACGCACGATAGCTCGGAACGACGTTCATTAGGGGGAAAGTTTTGTCGCGTTCTTTCAACATTTCTTAGCCCCTAAAAGGGGGTATCGGTTAGGAAAACGAGGATATCCCAGGGAGGAACAATCGGTGAGGCCATATTCGCGTAGTTTCCAAAGCGGCCACACTTTCCAAAGCCGCGCAGTGGTACTTTTTGCCGTGGCAAGGAGGAAATTATTAAAAGCTACGGTAGCTTGTTGCCTTCTTGCGCGCCTTTGTCGAGGAAACTTAAACTATTCCGCGTAATGGAAGAAACAAGCGAGTGCCTTAGCGGAAATGTGTCGGGGAGTTATGCCCCGGCCAAAAGGGAAAAGTGAAAGGGTGCAGGGGGAAGATAGAAAAGTACCCAGCTAGCCCGTCGTGCCTTTATTCAATGTTCCAGCGCTTCTAAATAATTTAGCGTTATTACTGTTATAAAGGGTAATCATTTCTGCTCCGCGAATTACTATACACGGAGCAACGTAAACGCTCCACGAACGAGAGCCCGAAACGAGCGCAACGCTGTACTCGGTGAGCTTTACAATCCCCCATTTAATTCGCGGCTAAAATTACGTTTTAAATTCGCCACTACGGCGAGTAGAACCCGCTGGAACACGCTGTTCACTTTAGAATCGCTGTTGATTCGTAATTGGCTCACGAATGGCAGGTCATCCCCGTTATTTCTGTGACAATTAATTGAAACTTACTTCCGTATAAATTAAAGCGCGGGAAAGTTTTACTTAACCCCTGACGATTTAATTATCTCTGCTTACTACGCGTTTATTTTCTTTGCGCCCCGTTCGGCCACCCCTTCGCGAACCCAATAACCCGGGGAAATTGAATTTCCCTGGGTTACAAGTCGATTTACAGGATGCTTCTCGGTAGACAGCTTTCGCCGGAAATGATGAGTTTGTTTTACGATCGCGACGATGGGCAAGATCAAATGATCGAATCGACGGGTCCGCGTTTGTCGTTTGCACGCTCAGTTACACTGGAAGTGCATATATCGAAACGGTGAATAGCGGCAGATCTGAAATCGTGGCATTGGTTCGCGAACAAATTACACGAACGCGATTGCATTGCTAATGGAACCGGCCCGTTGAAACTTTGTCGACCCCACGAATCACGACCGTTTCCACAAAGTTGATTTGTTCAAACACTTGCCTGGTTTGCGACCGTGCGTCATACGCCGCGAGTTTGTTCTCGTTGCATATGCGGCTGTGCAAAATTCACGAATCCCTGATCGATTGATCGCTGACGAGCTGCTAATACGAAGGATACGCAGGGGCTTTAGAGAAGTTTCAGGGGTAGACAAAAGAGGGTGCTTTTATTATGGGTACTTAATATAAGGGAAGGTATAAGACGAATGGTTAGGGCTGTGTCGGTGGTGACGTCTTGATAAATCTTCCGTGATACCTAGGGACACCGTTTGAAAATTTAATTTCGACGCGTTTATCCGTTTGATGTTAGAACATACGTACTTAGAAACGGGCGAAGAAATCATTATCTCGATCAAGAGTGAACTTCCTTACGAGTACAGAGTATCTATCTACAAGATACACGTCCCAAGGATTACACAGAATTCCTTACTGTGCTCACCTGAGGCAGTGACAGAGTATTCAACGGTCTCTGTAGAACTTACAAAGGAATAGCGCAGTAGCCGGACAGATTTTGCGCAAACAACATCTTCTACAGTACCACGTGGCAGTTAGTTGTCGCACCTAAAGTAACATTATCATCCTTTACGGCGATAACCAAACTGCCTTGGTTGTACACCATCCTGGCCCCGTCTATCTTCGCACGATTTATCACCGACGAATTGTAACACGTGCAAAATGCTCTTACGGATGCTTAGTATTCGCCGCGTCTCCCGATTTCTTCGCTCAATCCTTCTTACTCGAATTCTTGCACGTCCCACGTGATGCACTCTATTTTCCGTCCCTGGTCCTCCCCTTTTGTCTGTCTTTTTATTATCGCCCTTTTTCCCCTTCATTTATCTTCTACATTGTAATTCTCTTATCGAGTTCTTCTTCCTCCATTTTCTCCGCCCACGTCGAAGTTCTTGTTGAACCACCCCTCCCCAAAAAAGTTAACACTCGAATCGATCGTTTACACGTACACTCGCAGCCCGATAAATCTGTCGTTCATTTCACCTGCCGTACCGTGCGTTTGATACACATTTTCCTTCTGATCGATACCATCCGCCCGTTCGTTCCGCTCATTACGGTTTTAAGTGCTCCCAGAGAATCCCTTCAACGCGTTCGTCGCTTTTGAACGTCGACTACCATCAACGCTGTCCCTGGATGAAACGTGCCAGTACATCGTTTGAACTTTTATCTCCTAAGTCTTACTACACTTCCCTTTGATATCTTAATGGCCACGAGCCCCACTGGATACGCCTTCGACGGAAAAAAAAGCGAATCATCGTTGACCCGGCTAATTCAAAAAGATTCGTCTCAACGTCAGCATCCGTCGGGATCGAGTCGCCTTCGTCCCCCCGACGAAAATGTAATTAAATTACCCCTCGTCAAACGGCAGCCGAGACGCCAGCGAACAGTGAGAAAAAAAACCGTCGCAGAATTATGCACGTAGTTAGGTTGATATCGAGTCCCATTTCGCAGCCGCGCACAGTCGACGTTGGCAGATCGATCTTCCCTTTGAAAATGGGGGTAGGTCAGATGAGGCGGGCGGAGGGTATTAAAAATTACGAAGACAACGAAGGGGCTCTCTTGCAGCCCTGTTTGCACGGCACTTAGACTTCCTCGAAGTTCATTTCTCGCGAGGAAAAACGGCTCCAGGTGGTACTCGGTTCTTTCTATTCCATCCCCCAAGTGAAACCGGGTCGTTAATGACGAAAAGCGTTGCTCCGAGGTGCACGTTTACGACCCCCCCTCCACGTCGTGTATATTTCATAGGGTTGTCTCGATGAAAGCGAAAGGTCAATAGAGTGTTCCGAATCGATTGACATTTCTGCGCGAGCACCGGGCAAGAGGCGCTGTGTATGTCGAATGGTGTGCCCGCGACTCGAAGATCTTCAAACGCGAGCTCGTGCTTTATCGTTCGGGTGTAATTTCCCTCCGATAACGGCACTGCTTCGTGCTTTCAACCCCCTTCAACCCCAGAAACGAGTGATTTTGGAAGAAGAGCTCGATACGTTTAAACTGCATCGGCGAAAGGGTTGGATCGTCGAATTCCAAGGAGACAGGGGCTGCTGTTGCGTTCTATCCGCTTTGTATTATCCGTTCGTCTCGCGACGAGGATTCCAAGGATCCTCGAAATCGGACAGAACGAATTTCTTTATCCTCCCCTTTAGGTTCACTGTTCCGCCTTGGACGACACGAATGCTCGATTCGGTGTTAGTCGTATTCCGCCCCTCGAGCGTTGTGTATCTATCGCGGGCGAAACATCGATGGAATAACAAGCTGCTTTCCAAAGCCTTCTTGGCGGCGGAAAGTGTTACGCGGAAAGGAAGTATCTGCAATAGACTGCTGGCATTATTGTTGAAATTATTTCGACCGGCAAATGAACGCACCCGAGTTTTAAATAAGAAATCACGCGCCAGTGTTTTCCCAGTAATAATATCAAACGAGGCAGTAGCAATGACACGGTAAATATTAGAAAAAATTGTTGCGCGCAATAGTATATGAGAAAGTGTCTTGCGTGTTCTGTCGTATATTTTTCCACGCAACGAATTGTCGAAAACAGGATCAGGCACCTACGGCATATTTCATTTTTCACGTTTGCTTGAATGACGTCATACACAGGTGGCGGACTGTGTAACGAACACTGGATGAAATGTACCGGTGGGCACATAAATATCGGTGAAAATTTCGGATAGCCGGTTCGCGAGATATCGAACGATCGATGAATAAAGTTGATAAGTGCCCGGAAACGTGCGCAGCTATTTTTATTCATTATACCTGGCCGTCATCAGGTGCTATCGAACGAGGCAACAATGTGGGCGCGAAATGAATCTCCGACTTTGTCTGGCCGCTGAAAATATCGATCGAATCGTAACACGCCGCGGAATCCATTAGCGTTTCACGGCAATATCGCATTCTCGATCTTTAAAGTCCAGATTGGATTCCGCGCTTTTGAACAAGTAGAGCATATCTGCATTTTGCCCCGGATCATTGGCAGTAATTATTCCCGGGTCTCGAAACAAAGAGAAATTGGAACGTGAAATCGAAGGGAAACGAAGTTTTGTTATCATTGTGCGAATATTTATTGAAACGTAAATGCGGACGATTGGGGAGGAAAGCATAGGAAATTTAAAGACCGCGGGAAATTCCGGTGGAATCGACGGTGAAAACATTTCCATTTATATCTGAACAATAGGCTGCTTGGGAAATTGATAATTAAAAATACCGATTACCAGAACTACGTATGCGCCTTTGGAGAGGCATGCCGAATGGACCATTGAAATGTCTCGTAGGCGATACGGACCCATGTTTCAGGATAATTTATTTCTTCGTTAAATAACAAAATTACATATACTACTTACGAAACGCACAATACGTTTTCGTAGGAAATATACAGCAGCGAACTGTTTAAGAAGCACGAGGCTCTTCGTCGCACATTTTATACAAAAATTCCGACTGCCCCGGCGATGTTAATTTAAATTTCTAATGTCCAGTGATTGCATACTAAATCAAAGGGGGTGCACGCTGGAAATAGTTTAGCGAGATACCAGTGTGCAGCCCCGTCGAACGGTCGTCGAGTTTGCTTGCGCTATAAACGGAAAGCGAGTCCTTCGATAAGGTAGTTGCGAATTTCATGGTAACCGCCGCTGTAACGTCCACCCTCGTGCTCTTGTACAGCTGGCGAAGCCGCAGAGAACACTGGAACAAGTACGACAATCGTTTAATCCACCCCGTAAACGGCTTCCTCCTGCACTTTCGGATCCTTTGTTTTTCAACCTGATTATTCTAACTGTTCGCATCTCCGGCGAAAAATTCTCGGAGAAAATGCCATTGTACCAATCTTCTATTTGTTTGCCCCCCTCTCCTCTTCTTCCCTTTACATTTCCTACTGGCGTGGCTCTGTGGCACAGTTGTTCGGTTTTTCACTTAATTGTTTCCAGGAATTATTCTTTTCGTTAACGAGCACGCCCGCTTCTAAGGAAAGAACACAGCAACACCCGCGTTAGATCTCGTTTCCGTTTAGAAAGTTTGTAGAAAGTAGAATATAGGGGGTGGAAAAGCTTGTAGATCGTTCGGGAAACGTTGCTCGAACGAGTCTCTCGGCAAAAGGCAAGGCTCCGTGTGAAAGGTATCGCGTGACACCGTTGCTGATGCAAAACCTGCCCGAACAACCCAGAAGAGAGCTTACGCAGGTTATCAGCGAAATTCTAATATCACTGATCAAGGATTATCCCCGTCTCCCGTCGGATTATTTCGATCTATCGCGGGCAAAACCCTTGCGCCACGCCACGGAAAAAACAAGTGGACGCGGGTGAAGGGAATCCGTGAAAAGCGGAGAACTCTGTCTCCGCTGTTGATGTCACGATTTGCGATGGCAATTAAAAACCACCGCCGCGACTCTCTCGAATTATTTTCCACGCGGCCTTTCAAACGGGCCGATTGCTTTGATACCGCGCGGTCCAACGAACGGCGATGCCTATCGAACACTTTGAGCGAAAGAAAGTTGCATGCCAAGCTTCCACAGAGATTTTTTCTTCCCCCCGTTCTTTAGTTAAACACGCGCCAAACAGATACACACGAGGTACGTGCAAGCCTGACCGTGCAAGCTCCCCGTAGCATCAGTACGATGCTTTGAGTTATTCTAATGTCGATGGCACACTTTCCATTCAAAGTGCGGCCACATGGCAACAAAAAATCGTACTTCATTTTAGCTTCAGTCGTTGCAAAGGGCCTACTACGGTCGTCAAATCCATAGCGATTTCAGTCGTGGAAAAAATGTTTCGAAGCCATTAGTGAAAGGAAAAGTATGTTCACTGACCACCCAGCTGCACGACGTAAAAATATCTTACTACAATCGAGATCTAAAATGAGCACAGAAGGATTGTGGTAAGATTTTTTTTCACGAGGTTACAACAGCTTAAATATCGCCAATCATCCAATTAAATTTGATTTGCCACGCCCGTGCAATTCTACGCAATTTAATTACTCAACACCTCTGTAGTAGGTTATTCCAACGATCCCAAAACAGAACGCAACGGGCGTGCAATATATAATTATCCTCTCCACCGATGATTTCCAAACGCCACGCAATTGTAGTAACACGAATTCGATTGTAATTGGAGGAGATCGACACTGGCCAACCCTCCCCTAATCGGATCGATACGAGATCCATTCTTTACGCGCTAACGAGCACCCATTGTTCCAGGGCCCGGGCTGGACAACATGAACTCCAGCGGCGAGTCAGGCGGCACGATGACCGAAGACTACGAGGTAACAGGCTGTGGCCCACCGGAGGAGGAAACAGGCTCAAACTTACCAGTTTGGGAAGCCGCAGCCGCCTCGCTGACACTAGGATTCCTCGTTCTCGCCACGGTACTGGGGAACGCGCTGGTGATCCTCAGCGTGTTCACCTATAGACCCCTGCGAATCGTGCAGAACTTTTTTATCGTGTCGCTGGCGGTAGCGGATCTCGCAGTGGCCATCTTGGTGATGCCGTTCAACGTAGCCTACCTTCTCCTGGGCAAATGGATCTTTGGCATACACCTATGTAAACTATGGCTGACATGCGACGTCCTCTGCTGCACCGCCAGTATCCTGAATCTCTGCGCGATCGCGCTGGACCGTTACTGGGCCATTACAGATCCAATCAATTATGCGCAGAAACGGACCCTGAAGAGGGTGCTAGCCACGATAGCCGGCGTATGGATCTTGTCGGGTGCGATCAGTTCACCGCCCCTGGCCGGTTGGAACGATTGGCCGGAGGAACTAGAGCCAGGAACACCCTGCCAGCTGACCAGAAGACAGGGCTACGTGATTTATTCCTCGCTGGGCTCGTTCTTCATACCCCTGTTGCTGATGAGCCTGGTCTACCTCGAGATCTTCCTGGCGACGAGACGAAGGCTCAGAGAACGGGCCAGGCAGAGTAGATTGAACGCCGTGCAGTCGACGAGACATCGCGAGGCCGACGACGCGGAGGAATCTGTTAGCTCAGAGACGAACCATAACGAAAGGTCGACGCCTCGATCGCACGCGAAGCCTTCGTTGATCGATGACGAGCCGACGGAGGTGACGATAGGCGGCGGCGGCAACGTCACCACGTCCTCCAGGAGAGTAACTGGCGGTGGTAGGGCAGCTGCTACGACCACCACGGTGTACCAGTTCATCGAGGAACGGCAGAGGATCTCTTTGTCGAAGGAAAGACGAGCCGCGAGAACGTTAGGGGTGATCATGGGCGTGTTCGTCGTTTGCTGGCTGCCGTTCTTCCTCATGTACGTGATCGTGCCGTTCTGCCCGGATTGCTGCCCGTCTGATCGTATGGTCTACTTCATCACGTGGCTCGGTTACGTGAACAGCGCCCTGAACCCGCTCATCTATACGATCTTCAATCTGGACTACAGGAGAGCCTTCAGGAGACTGCTGCGCATTCGTTGAAGCAGAACACCTTGGACATCCTGTTTCGAAACCGTGGAAAACGTTGCTCCTCGTCCTCGCAGTCTTCGATACGGTTTGGCTTGCTCGTCGACGTGGACGATGACCAGGGGGAGGTTCGATTGGTTCGCAGAGGCGTGGTTTCTTCTTTTCGTGCCTCTCGTGGAACGGTCGAGGGGATGTCCGTCGTTTATTTTTCATGCTCGTGAGAAAGTTGGTTGCGAATACGAGTTGCACAGGTTGACGATCGCGCACGATTTACGGACGGCGGATAAATATCGACGGCACGATCGTCGATGTCACGAGAACGGGACGGTAACGAGAGGGGCAGCTGCAACTTTGACACGCGCTGAAGATTAAGCGACGATAGTCTAATTTGCTGGCGGTATTCTCGAAGAGGGTCGTTCCATTAAAGTTGTTCCATTAATTCTGCTAAGTGGCCAAGGAAACAAGCGTACGGATAAGGGATCTTAAGGAAATGAAGTCACCGGTTGAGTCGTCTCGTCCAGTCGCTATGGTCGACGTTGCTTCCTGCCACGATACCCGGCGCAGTTTCGTTTCACGATTCACAAAGGGGCGATCTGGCGAATACGAGCCTCGCACGAAAATTATTCGATCGTGGAACAGAGGCCCTCGGTTCTGTGCATCGAGTGACGCGGTTCAAAGGGCGGTGATTCAGTTACAGTGGCGCCGATCGTTTCGTTTTCCAGGCGGCTTCGTAGAGCACCGTGAAAAGGAGAACTCGAACGTCCCTCGTAAACGAAGACGGGCACAGAATCCAGCCAGATTTTCTCTATGAAGCTTCCACGATTTTCGATCGTCTCCGTGGACGTTCGGCAGAATAGTAACAGTGGTTCAGAAAATCGGACGGGTCATGGAACGATCGTTCGAACGACGTGCGGTAACACGAAGCGTCCAAGATTCCTCTCGCCGCCGATCTCAAACGCAAGCGGAGCAATTCACGTTTACGGATAGGAATTTTCTACGAAATCGACCAAGACTCCAGTTAAGACGTTTAGACGATAGCATTACGTATCCTAGTTGGTATATGCGCACGTAACGTATCGCACCTGCCGTAAGATCGTGTCACGTTAGGTGGATACAAGCCCGCTCGGGATTCTCTGCTTGTCTTCTAATGGCAGAAAACGAGCGGGGATTTATTCGTGGAACAATAGAGACGGTTACCCTCCTCCTGATGGCCGATGATCGTTCTCTCAAGCAGTCCTTGTGGAAGAACGTTTTGTTTGAAGTCGAATGCCTGTTTCCTTGATGTTCAATCTCCCTTCTTTTTAAAGAGTCATCCGGCCAGAGTGCCGATGAAATGTCTGAATTCATGGCCACAGAGGCAGGCAATTTGAAGTCTCCTACGATTCGATAGTCATAAACGAGTCAAGGTTGATTCTTTAAGAAAGAAACGCCTTCGATAAGCTGGCCACTTTCACGGCGATAATTTCCTGTTAACGATCTAACCAATTTTTCTACACGGCAAGTTCAATTCGATGATGGGACGGTCCACAGATTTTATTTTCATATTGTATTCCGTATTTGTACGATCAAGCAGCCATTGCCCAACGGTACAACGTTCTCGGGGAATCGTTCATCCCTACAGACACGGGGCGCGAAATACGAAGCGTTGAGTTTTCTTTCTTAGCAACGATAACAAGCAAGTAGCATCGCGTACCTTTGGACGCACGGTACACATTACGTACCCCTTTCATTATAAATCGCAAGTATTATCGTGAATATCGATTACAAAGAATCCAAGCGCTACAATAGAGCACCAATGAAATGGAATAAAAAGGAAACAATATTAAAATAATAGCGTCGTTCGCCGCTGACGAGGACGAAGACGTTTCCGCCACGTGTAACACAGGACAGACACAGTGGGGCGAAAGAAGGAAAACAGAACGACAAAACGTTAAGGCGGTACTGCATGTCTCTGAATAAAATTATACTTAAGTCGAATCTTCTTTACATTCGCACGCAGCTATAGTGATACGTGCGAAGACCCTTCGTGCAACGGTGTTCGTCGACGTTTCAACGGGAGAACTGTTTACGAAGGCTCTTTAAAAGAGCCTGACCGTACATATCGTTGATCGGAATTGTTAATGACGAATCGTTTTGAAAAAAAGAAAAAAAAGAAAACCACGGCGACACCCAGTTATGATACAATAGGGTGCGAACAATATTCGTCGATAGAAGAACGGGAGCACTGCGTACAACGCGTGATGGATTATCGAATGAACCAGTTTATTTCGTGTCGGCGAATAGCCGAAGCGCGATGGGTCAAGTCAAAGGAGTCGTCGACGATTAACGAGGGGATAAAGGACACGTTTACCGTCCCCTCGAGTATCGCGCCGAATAAAATAAAGGAACAGCGTAGACGAGAAAAAAGATGAACGTAGAAAAAGAAGAGTGAAAAAGAGCAAGGGTAGAAAATATCTAATACGATTGGCGGTCGATTTTTTTTAACGAGTGATGTATCTCCAAGGCGGACAACGCATCGCGAAAAGAGATCGTACGAAAGGCTGGTATTGAAAACTCGATCTCGTCACCAGGGCACTCTATAATAAGGTTGTGATAAGGTTGTGAGAAAACGTTCGTAGCCGTGCTACGGACAACACAAGATTTTTAATTATTAGGATAGACAAATGAACATTACTTTATTCGTGGCACTGTCCAAACGCGGCACGAATTCCTATCCAAGGAGGAATTAAACACAGCGTTTGAATAGTTTTAATTGGACGTTAAAGCCGACGCCGTGCTTGCGTTTCTTTAAATGCAGTGACGAGCAACCCGTGGCCCGCGGGTCACATTTGGCCCTCCAACCGCAGACCTGCGGCCCACTGGGTTTCCACATTCGGCCCACTGCGTGCGAAGGTTGCTCATCACTGCTTTAATCCTTTGCTAGAGTTCTGTGCTACTTCCTCGCCCTGTCCCCTTTCTCATCCCTCCTTGTCGCCACTCCATCGTCAAGGTTTCTACCCTTTCATTCTGCTCGCCTTCATTTAAAAAAGACGAACAACTATTCCGTGCTCCCCTTGTACATATATTACATTCTTACATATTCTACGTACTATATTTTTCTAGACCTTGTATACTCCAACCCATATTTCGTATGTTTGATCATTTCTATTGTTTCGCTTTTTATACGTGTCCACTCTTTTTACGACAGAAAACTTTGTTAACGCGACCGTGAATACATATTTCCGCGAGGTTCACTCGACTTCCAGCCGGACTCTACATTCCTGCGGAGTGCTCGTAAAATTGCGAGCTACATCGTCCCCTTCTGTATTGCTGAACTTGCAAACGAGAGGTCAGAGAAGTCGGTTATCGCGAATTCTCCTGGTTACACCTTTCATGAATTCAACTTCGCGATGGAGTAAAATTCGCTCGCGCAATGACCGCCCTTAAAACATCATTCCTTGCTTCTATCTAATCAGACATTTCACGATGCCCGTGTTTCCTCGCAGTACCTTTATACGTGTTTCTTTTCTTCTTTTTTTTGTATTCGAGATCATCCATTCGAGGAAAGAAAACTATGAGTGATTCGTGCAAAACAGGAGAAAAGAATTGTAGAATATTTTACGTGGCGTCCGTTCCAACGAATCGTATTCACTGTACAGCCGACGGAATCGCTTCATTTATTTCGTTCTTTTTTCCTCCGCGCAAAAGGGCATCACGGGTTCACCGCAGTTTTTTGAACGCACTTAACTTCGCGAAATACGCGGGCGTTACGAACGGCCGCCGATAAAAATTAGTACAATTACGCGTCACGGAGCAATTACAAAGTTTTACGAAGGACACCCGCTCGTATCAGTCGTTTCGTTCGTTCTCACAGATTCACCAGATTCATCCCCTTCTCTCTGTTATTAACACTAGAACTACCGATAGGTTTTGGTGCCATTTAGACAGTGTACTTTAGACAGATTATGAACACGAAAGTGGTTAAATGCACATTAAACGAGGATATATAATTGCCATTCTGTCTTATTGAAAGTCATCGGAAATTGCTGCAACAGCACCTATGCGTTAATTATTTTAAAGCAAGGAATCTAGAACCAGTCATTTTGACTGACCTGGTAGTTCCAGTGTTAATCGTTCCAGTTACGTTGCGTCGCTTGAAGTCGACAGGTCGGACGAATGTTAAGCATGTACTACTGGCGCCAGGTAATCGAGCATCCGTCGTAGACAGACTTTCAAATTATTCGATTCTGCGATTCCCTTCCCCCTTCTCATTCCACGCTGATTTCCTGAACGTTCCACGGAATTATTTCGCTGGCTGAAACGTACCGAAAGCAATCAAACTCATTTCCGCTTTTTGCCCTGTCCCCGTGTAATCCCGCTAGACGTTGCGTTCCCTCCGATAGCAGGAAGAAATTAAAGTCCGTCCCCCGAACGTCTTCGCGTGACTGTTTACATTCGTTCCAAATCATTCGATAAAACGTATACGATGTATATTTTTAGATAGGATGTACATATAGTGTTCCTTTAATCGGGCTGTTTTCAGGGGTCGCGCTTGAACGTCGAATGTTTGTCGACCATTCTTGGATGGGAAGTTCGGCAGTGCGTAGATATATTATTGTACTACATATATTACATTAAACAATTACATTTACTTATACATCCGTATCAGCAGATTGATTTTCGACGAACGTTTCGCGGATCGACTGGCAGGCAAATATTTGCTCGTCCATTTCTCCCATCTATGCATTGCCCCTTTCATCCTCGAGCTCGTCCCTCTGTGTATTCGCCGGATGCGTTTCACGAAATCGACCCATGTCGAGATGTTCTTGAGGAATTTCGCTGTTTTTGTACGTTCTTTGGCGACCTGCGAATCGATCCACGGAACGCTGTGACGATCTTATATAAATATATATATATATAAATTATTATGCAAATTGGGCCTGGTCGCCCGGTCGAGAGAAACACTACGCTAGATACGTATAACATATACATGAATATACTATATATACACATCTAGTTATTAAACTAATACTCCATTGGTTGTGATTTACAAGTATAGCAATACTGGAGCTCGAATCTCGCGACCTGAATCGCGCCAGGGAGCTTCCCTCTCCGATGGATTAATCAGATTAAACGGGCGTTCCAAATTTTTCGCGGACGTTCAACGTCCAGCTTAATGTGAAAAGATTTGTCTTCTTAATTTATGCCCAAGTTTGCTACAAAAAGTAAGCAGAGTAATTAACAATTTTTTGCTTCAATTCGTTTAATTCACGCAGTACGTCTCCATTCATTTCGCTCACACCGTCGCGTCACTCGTAAATCAATTGGAAATATTTGCGAAAAAAATACTGCACCGTTCGTTACGCCGCGCCGTGACAAAATTATTCCAAAATATCGTATGAAGAGCGCGAGCCCAAAATCAACGCGAGCATACTTTCATTCAGCTTTTCGATATTAATTAAATTCACGCGAGGATACGCCGTCGAATAAAACGTTAACGAAGTTTAACGTTGCACGGCGTTTGAGGCGCGTTCACCACGTGCAAAATTTTTTGGCGGTATACACCCCCGAAACATCGGTCCCGTTCTTTCGACGACCCTTCCGCGGGATTTCCCTTTGAAATTCAGTTGATAAATTCCACGGAAACTCGTTCATTACGGCCCCATCGTCGCGCACGCGATCAACGTTTGTTTGTCGAAGCTTGGATAAAACTGCGAAGAGTATACCGTCGACGTTTTCGTTCGAATAGGACAAATCATTAGCGATTAATGACACTTTTACGATAGATCTTAACGAACTTGAATTCGAATGATTCCGTGGAGAACGGGAGAGGAAATGTTCCCGTCGCGTTCCGGAAGTGCGAACCATCGAGTGTTCACGTGAGCCTGCCGCTTGAGTGTGTAAATAGTAAAATAAAACCAACGAGGAAGAAGCAAAAAGCATTCGTGTACGTACGTGTGCGAGTAGCGTGTGTGAAGCGCAGCGTGAATGGTAAATCTGTCGAAGCGATTGTCGATTGTCTTCTTAATAAAGAAGGACATTGTTAAGCGAGAAATCACTGTCGATACATCGGCAAACGCACGAAATTTCCACACGGATCTGTCCTTCCCCATTTATACACATTATAAGTCCACCGAATATTCACTGTGCGTCAAGCGAAAATCTGCATACGATATGGCGACGTCAATATCGCAAAGTGGCCTTCGCGGCGAATCACTTCTAATTATTTTCAAGCTGGAAACCCGCCGTTCTCCTGATTTCCATATTTTGCGTTTCGGGTTTCACGCGGATTAACCACCACAGCGCGACGGGCCGACATATACAAGTCTGGTACAATTTCACGAGTTTTAAGCTGCGTTTTGGTGCACGATTCTTAAGCAAACACTGGAAACCGGTCGGCCTTAGGCAGGGTTAAATGAAAGCTTGATTCGCGCAATCCTTTTTTCCGCGTCTTTGTTCGACGACAAACGATCGACTCAATTAAACCCCCTCCGCGCAGCTTCAAACAAAAGATCATCCTTCGAATAAACTTAGCACGAGCCCACGAAGGATTCAAGATAATATTATTCATCCTTTGACTGCGGAGTACTCCATCTCGAACACTAATGACGCTCTTTGTCGTGCGTGTGAAACAGAAGTAATCGCCACACGAATGTATGTGTCCATAGTCCATGCCGATAGCTTTCGCCGGACGCGTGCATGCGTCCATAGCAGTCAAGGATTAATTACTTGACCCCGAGGAACGGTAATTGCACGGAAATGCCGGACCACGAATAGAGATAAGAGAAGAAACGAACCCGTTACCGTTGTCCACAAAACGGAAAGGGAAAAGAACGGTGCTCGTTTGGAATTTCGTGTGTTCGCCAGGACGAGTGAAAAGTGGAGAGGAAAATAAAAAAAATATATATACACACACTCTCTCTCTCTCACACACACACACACACACATGCAGTATGTACCAGTAAAATGTGGAAACCCTTTTCGAATGTGATTAATCTCCTGAAAGCACCCCCATTCTCTCCAGCCCGCACCCGTACATATAGTTGAATAGCTATTCGAAAAATGAAACTGAAGATATTCCGTTGGTTTTCGTGGTTTTCGGTTACACGGCATAGAACGAGGTTTCACAAAAGTTCACGATTACTTTTTTACTTCGAACATTCCGTTTTAAAGTGATCCGCTAACCGAAACCGGTTGGCCGTTTCTGTTCCCGTGCGAAATTACGGCAAATTAGAACGATTTATCTTTGCACCCGTTGACATCCATTGTATAGAATATCGAGTTCGACGTTCGAGCCAGATCCCCGTGCACCGAAGTTGCCATTTGAAAATTTACGCGCACGTATTAATCGCGAACGAAACAATCGACGGCGATTCGCGCATTAACGCGGTGGAACGCGGTGCGCCGTAAATAATCAACCAATTTGAATAATATCGTTCTGTCGCGAAACGGGCGATCTTTTCACCGCGGGTAGCCTCGCAAAAGTGCAGCAAGATAAATGCTTTTGCTGCGCTGTCGCTGGCTTGTTCGTACATGACAAGGGATGATCGATATATCCAGGACTCGGTTCACGTGCCTGGCCCACCCCTCCTCTGGAGAGATTTAACACCGCAACCACCACTTTACTGCAATTTTATCCGAGAGCCACGCTTTTCCACGTCGCACGCGACGCTCTTTGAATCGCCGACAAATGGTCCGTTGGAATTACCGGGCCCCTTTACTTTCGCGTGTTCATCGGTCAGCCGGCGCAAGTTTTCCTTTTGTGGCGCAGATAAAGGGGATCGAGATTATTCAGGACGTGTCGAACATGACGGCGAACAGGATCTTCGGATTATCAGGTTTTTAAATAAATATTTCGACACCGCGATTCATCTTGCGGGAAGTTAATTTATTTCTTACATTTGCATTTTACGCTGAATGTCACCGCATTGCGAGGGAGCCCGTTTGATTATTCCAATGGACAGGAATAATGGAAAGGGTGTTCGTTTTATAACGTTTATTATCTGCGAAATATCGATTGTCCCTGGTCGTTGACGAATTTGTTGAAAACTATATACGGTAAATGATGACATTTATAAAGAAAAAGGTCGATTACGTTGTCCACTTTTCGAGCTGTGTAAATCCATGAATTTTCAGAAAATGACTCTACTTGCCAGTGGCATCGAGCTGTGTTTGATTAAAGACCGTTCGGGTAATCGATCTTCCACTGTATTATCGTCGCGCAGGCTGATTTATCGATTCGCCCGGTGCCCAGCCCAGGTAACACGGTAATTCGTGAGAAATTTAATTCCGTCAACGTTGCTTTCATTTGCAAACAGACCGCGGTGGACGAAGATACAAGACCGACGCGAGCGAAATTTTTTTTTACGAGAACTCCAATATTTGTGAAGTTCAAACAAGTCTGGCCGTGGCTTCCCGTTGATTCGTGCTGTTTATTCTTCTCCGAGCGGTGCGCTAGGCTAGCTTACCACCCATAAAGCCGCAGAATTTTTCGCCATTTATTTTTATACGTACAGAAGAAGTGTGGAATTGGGGGAGAGGGAGGGAAACGAAGTCGAAGTACGCATGCAGATGACCGGAGGCGGATTCGATGAAAAATACATGAGTGCTCTCTGGCAGAACTTCGTTACAAGGTAAGTTGTGGAATCCGTGCAAGTGGAGTGTCCGCTAATATCTCTGATTAATGTTTTATGCATAGTGACGCCACTCCTTTCGCGAGCTTTCCAGTTTAAAATCACTTCCGACCGCCGGACGATTGCGAGTGGTTCAATTCAACGCTTTTCTCCGCCCCCATATAAATAATTCCAATTTCCTCTCCCAGGTATTCCTTGCTCGACAGAAAAACAAAGATATACCGGCCTCGCGGAGTACGATTAATAAAAATTTGTCACGTTCACAGCGACTAATCCTCGCGAACGAGTAAATCACAATCTCTGACGCGAGTTTATCTCCGGATTCGGTCTTCCGCACGACTCCATCTCCAAACAGTTATTACGTTCCTCTATAATACAAAACACACGGTACGCTACAATAGCCTCCCCCGAGTGCACGCAGTCGTTTGCCGTCTCGCCCGCCGAAAGATAATTGTGGATGCCGACCCTCTCTCCGTAAGGGCAAGTAAACCAGTAAGCAGTGTTTGTCGCAAAGGGCCCCAAGGAAACCTAAAGTACCAAGCGGCTATTTTGCCTCTGTCGAAATAGCTCTGTTTCGAAGCAGCTCGTACGCAAACGAAGAATTCGCGCAAACGTGTGCACGGTCCTGGTTCAAGAGGTATTCCATGAAAGTGGCTCGAAATTGACTCCGCTTTCTCGCCACTCTCCTTCGAGCCGGTCCCACGTCCAAGTATAATTTCGAGCGGCCATGTACACGTGAAAATTTCGGGCCAGTCATCGTCTTCGAGAACTCCTCATGCAATGGTAGAATCACGTGCACGGATCGCATGATCGGGCCATTAATGCGACCATTAGGCATCGGTTCCGTGGCGCCACGCGAAGAACGGACGGGGTAGAGAACGTGCATATCGCGATAAGGGAACGGCCGTGCACTTTTCTGCTGCCACCTTCTCGCGCTGCAGTTTCCGTAATGAAACTTTCCCCCGAGATCTAGATAGGTGTGCGGCTGCTCTTTCATTTTCGTTCGCGACACCACGACCACTGCCTTTACGCCCATTGAAAGCACGCTGGAACAATGGTTATTACGATTTAGTTGGCTCCTTCTTAATCGATTCCATTTTCTTTCCTTTCTTTTTTATGTAAGCTTCGCAGGCGTCGCTTTACGTCGCAGGTATCGACTCGAGTTTTCTTTCTTTTCTTCTCCTTTGGGCAATATGTACGGCGTTATGGTTCGTGCTTATTTTTTAACATAACAATTTATTGTCCTCCTTTTAATGGATATGAGAGGCAGTTCACAAGAACAATAAACTACTGATATTAATAGTAAATTGCAGCACGAAAGCGGCGATAAACTGTCGTTTATCTGGACACTGGCTACGAGAGAGGGGCGGTTTTAAGCGTGTAAAAATCGATTGCCCGGCGATACCGGTTTATTAAATTCTTCGATGCACGTATGCACCCGCGGCGTGGGCTCGTTTTTATCGTAGATCGTATCCCGCATGAAGTTGATAACAGGGTAACTCTTATTAAAGCTGCGATTATCGCGCAATACCATTTATTTATTCGATTATTCAACGGGGGCACGCATCGACGATAAGCGGAAAGATATTTTAACGAATAAGTATGGTTTCATTGGAATGTCGGATTCTTTCCCTTAGCTTCAGTTCAATCGATTCGAGTGCCTCGAAGTTTGTTCACGTTGATTCTGGAGATGGAAATGGAACAGCGAATGAGCATACACGTCGAAATTGCAAATTGCGCGTCGGTAGATTATTGTGGACGAGTTAGGAACTGGGAAACTAACGACTGGCATTATTAAATGCTTTGAATTCTCGGCACCCTATAGTTGTGCGTCAAGAATGTTTGGTCGAAAATTATGCTGTCTCGACGCTGGAGCTTCCGCCTCGCCCAATCAAACTGTAGTTTGCATTTCGATCGTTTATCAATTACCGTGGCTCTAATGATTTCTGTGCGAAATAACTGTTTTGTCATTTCTACATTTCTGAAACGAGAATCGGCTATTCTTAACGAACTTGCGGCTTGCACGAAACTTGCTATTCTATAGCATAGCGTAACGTTCTATTTATTAAGCAAGGAATATAAATATGTTTCATGCTCTTTCGAGAATCTATGTTAAGAACGTGCTCGACGGGGGAGCGTGTGCGCAAACATTCCCAAGCAAATTGACGATAATGGTATTCTTCATTTTCATAATTGTTACTGGGAATACACATGCGATAATCATATTTGATATTCGCCTCCAGGTTGCCTTTCTCGTTCGTTGTGGTTCTCACTGCAATTTGTACGCAATTTGCATGAGCCGTTTCAATGGGGGACCCATTATAAAGACGAAACCCAACTCGGAATCACAGGATGAAAGTTCTGTACCGGTTCGGCAATTCCGTACGATGGACATTATATTTTAAGCGTTCTCCTATAATTTAGATGGTATTGCCAGAAATGCAATGATTCGCTTTGCAACCTTCAAATAGTGCATTTTATAAATGCCACGACCTCGATTACACCTACGAACTCCAAAGAATGACAAAATTAATATAGCAAAGGAGAGCATCGATATTTTTTTAACGTCGTAATACAGAAATTAGACATCATTCGACACTCTCTTCTATTTCGACGTAATTTGGAGATTAAATTAGGGTCACCGCAGGATCAACTTAAGGGGTCACGGGGCCACGAAAACTCTGATCGCGGCGTCGTGGGACCTCGGGAACCTTTCTCGCGCCTCCATAACGAAAGTGCTCTTGATTAAAAGAATTACGCGTTCTGCCAATTTGTTACGAGGCGAATAAAGAGCGTAGACCCACCCCAGAGGAAATGAAATTTATCTGGACCGTGTTCCAATTAATTTAACGATTTCAATTAGCGAGGCAGCAGTGCGTCGAAGTGGCACCGAACAGAATATTATATTCATAGGCGGTACGACGGTTTTGTCGTTGAAACGTGGATCGACTGACAGATATCCAAATCCGGCGCACCCAATCTCTCCGTCTCTCTTTCTCGCCGCAAGAAATTATTTATCGCGAGTGCGCTACGCATTACGCACCACGTGGTTAATTCGAAATTAGCCGAATGAGATTGACGCAGCAACTTATTAATTCATGGCGAAGCTAGTGAAACGAACGCAGGTAAATTGGCAGGCTTAATTTGTACTTAATTGGACAAGAAAGCACTTGAAATTCTATACTTCAACGAACCGTGAAATACTACAAGAAATAATAGTAAAATACTAAAACATTTATCAAGGATAAAAAACAAATCACAGCTTATTATATGATTCGCTAGAAAACTAAACAGCGCAGACATTACAAGATTCTCGGAGTTGAAAAGATTCGTTCAAGAATGATCTAATTACTACTCCTCCTCGTCTCTCCCTCCCACTGCCCCTCTCCGCTCTATATATCTCTCTGTTCCCTTTCAGTAATATCATTTCGTAATTACGATCTATTCGATGGGCTCCAGAAGGAAAAAGTGAGTGTTCTCCGTCAGGGATTCCATTTTCGTCCGTATCATCTCCGTTCCTCCCCCACCCTCGTGCAGCGGGCTTCAAATAGACGTACAGCCACAGAGACAATATCGTACATCGGGAAAATCGAAGTGTAGAAAGCAACAAACGTGTCTATGTACGTGCACGTCAAGGTGCCCCAATTTGCGTGCGAACACGTGGAAAAAGCTCGCTGGTGATTTACAATACGGCACCTAGTATAGTGGTCGGTATTGTTGGGGAAAAAATACTTTGCGTGAAAACAGAAAGGAGTGAGAAATAAGGAGAGGAACAGAGATGGCAAATCAACAGGGGATGGAGAAAGGGTTGAGGGGGGTGCGGCGGGTAAGCTTTGACTGTGCGATCCCCGCGGCAGCCAGTATGAACATGAACGAGCCCGTGGGTCGAGCCCTCTCGAAGGTTTACAGTCACCCCGGCGAAACAAACGACTTCCTGGAGTCATCGAAAGTTTTCGGCCGACTCAGCGATTTTCCACGAGGATTCGCAAATTTGCAGGCGCGATCTGCATTTCACTTGGATATTGGCCACGGTAATACGGGCACGGCATAGTCTGTTTCGATTATTGTCATGTTTCATTGATTTAATAGAAAGAAAAAAGATATAGTACATTATTTATTTGCGCGTGCGATAATTTGTCACGATATTTTGCGGGAAATTTGTTCAAATGATTATTGGAAGCACTGCTGTTCACCTCGCGGCCTTTTATTAATATCACTATTTTAACCGACCATTTATCATTTTCGTTTATTCTATCAGAATTCGTTGGCTCGCGGCAATTAAACTTTTCTCCGTCAGAAGTATGCAATTTCGGCGGCCCCCATCCTCCCCCGCCTCGTCATACAGTTCATAATCGAAATTCGGAGGGTCGCGATGGTTTTTCGGGCTATTAATCGCGACCACACGGTCCGAGCAAACACGACGATATTTCCAGGTGGAACGAAAAAGCGACGAGAGGTGAGTCTAGTCACGGCAACGGCGGCGATAAATTTACGTCGTTAATTCCCCGGTAAAGCGGAATTGTTCTGCCTTTGTTGCGGCCCGCTGCCACCGGCAATAAATTTCGCGATTCCGATATCGAGGCTGCTAAAAGGTTACCGGCAAATTAATAACCGATTGCTCTATAGTTATCGGTCTGGCTTGCGGTACAATGAGACTCGCAATCATGTCGCTTGTAGCGCGACCCTTGCCCTCCACTTATTTCCTTCAACACTTACGATTCGCCTCGTTCGCTGCGATTTCCTAACCGAACGAAATCTTTACCTATATTGCGAACAGATTAAATTTCACAGTGCCGCCCGTTTGACCGTAAAATGTGGATCGTTTCTTTCGTACCGTGAAATATTCCTGGGCGAATGAAGAAAATGACGTTCAACTGAATATGGAAATGCGAAGTTTTCTCGCAAACGCAAGACCTTTCCTCGAACAGATTTAACCGCGTGTCCATTACCGGTCCCATTAATTATCGAAAATCGTGGCACCAGCTTTAACCGTGAAATTTATTGCTTTGCTCGTCGTTGGCGATTGCGATCGGAATTACGTATAATGTCATGCGACAGTTGAGAGGATTAATAACGTCTTAACAGCGGGATGTGACGTTCAAAGACGTTGCCGCGACAGCACGTAGAAGTTTGTCCAGGGTTTGCCGTCTCTGCTTCGGAAACGGACACTCAAAACCACTTCTCGGTACCTTATCATTTATGGCCGCGTCGTAAATACCATGGACTGCTTTGCGAACTCAATATAATAATTCGAACCGGTCCTCTAGATCGCGGTGGCGATGGAATGATACAGTAGAATCGAGTGTCCTTTGCTCAGTAGGTTAATTACTTCCGTGGTGCAATCGATTGCAAGTAGAACGAGTCGGCCATTGATCAGCCGCGCCGAGATTTTCAATAATACGGGAATTCAGCCGCCTTTCTCATTCTTCTCTTCTCTTTTCTCATTCTTTCCGTACATTTCACGCCGCTGCTGAAGCTCCATTAAGTTTTTTATTTAACTAAAACATGCCAAGCATGTGTGAACTATTGTGATTAATATTTTTTTGTAGAATTCCCCTGTTCCGTAAACAGGCGATTTACTTATGGATCACGAATCCAAGAGTTTCATACCTTTTCTTCACTCCACGACGTTTTTCCGAATAAACTGCACACCGCGTGGTAAATAAATAAGTACCGTCGCAATGCGGTGCAATACTTTTATAGAATTACAGACGAGAAATCGTGGGACTAGTTCGGTCATTTTCCAAAATTAGACAACTTCCTATATCTTGCGTCCATAAAGTGTCGGCCAGGTCGAGAGAAAGCAGATAAAAGTAAGGAATGGGGAACGGGGGCAGACCGGTATATCGGGTGGTAACGGGGATTCGTTCGCCGTACGTCATGTACAATCGCGGCAGCAATGCCATTTACGGATATTGCATCGATCTTCTCAACGATATTGGATCGTTGGCGGATTTCGATTACGCCATCGAAGAATCTTTCGACCAAATAGGTCTGACATCGCCGCGGGTCCATTAGGGATAGCGTTTAACAAAGCTCGGATATCTATTGACTTTTTCTGGGCCCAGGAATAAAACGTTGAAACGTTAACTTTATTTTGCTTATATTGTTTTATTAAATCCAACGGTCGTAATCGGATTGAACATCGACTTTATTATATCGCTGTTGTTCCATATTTTATTGTTGCGCTGCCACGGATTTATCCTCAAAGGTTTTAATCTTTATACCGGGGTTGGTCCACAATGTTCTCTGCAACGTGAAATGAAAGATGAATAAAGTACGATTGGTTTCCATTCACTTTCATGAAAGAAACATTAAAGGCGTGATAAATAAATGATTGTATTGAAATTTACTCATCTGCGAGACGTTAATAATACAATTCTGCCTTGACACGTAGTCGAAGGATCTTCCGTTCGAGTCTTGCCACTGGTGATTTCCGACGTAGACCCAAATGTACTCGTTTCCAATAATTTCCATGACATCGCCCCGATCTCCACCGTAGTCTCTAATGATTTTCCTGGTCGATGTGACTCGACACTCAAGTAAATAAAAAAAAAGATCGCCCGACGCCCAGGTGGTGGACTCCGCTGTTCCCTATCAGGGCCTAAACGGTTTCACGATAATGATGCTAAAAAAAACAGACATGTCCCCTTCCTTGGGTCCCTAATGATCGTAGAGTTTGACGTCTGGATTGCTTTTGCGTTCGCCTTTCTTTAGGCGATATTTCTATTATATATTCTCGAGAGGTACTCGCCCTTTGGCCATCAGAATAATCGCGAAAAGTATCAGGACGCGGCAGACGATCGATTCTGCCCCTCGAAAGGGTGTTTTCGGTTCGCGTTCCACGTCGATCGCCCCTCAAGGCAACGGAGACATGCCGATAAATTTATCTGGTAATCCGGTGACTGTAACTTGGTGGCTGTTCGGTTTCGTGATCGTTACTGCTTGCACAGCTAATCTGGCGGTCTATGAAACCCAAGAACCATTAGAGAGAAACACCGAATCGATGGACGACCTCGGGAAATAGTGTATCGTGTTCGGTTAACCATTTATAGCCCGTCCCTCGACCTATAAGTACTTTTTACAGGAGGAAGAAAGTAGAATGATCTTTTCTTAGGTAAAGTAAACTTCGTTTCTTGGCTGCTTGTATAATTGTTTAATCGCGTTGCAGATGGGAATAGCATGTTCTCAATGAAACTTTGGCTGGTTTAATAAATTCAGGAAACGTGTGACGAATTCATGAATCGAAAATAAAGTTTTTGGCGCGGGCTTTGAAAACGAGTGGTGCTCGATGAGAATGCATCGGATCACTGTAGGTCTGAGTGCATCGTATGGGATTGTCCCCTGGGGAATAAAATTCACGAAGACGTATTCTGCGACGGTGGACGCACGGGATTTGTTCGGCACGTGAAGGAAGCGGTCAAGATGGTGTGAAAGGTAAACCGCACTTGCGAGTACCCTTTTACAGCCGAGGCTATGATCATAAAATATCTGACGCTGATAAAACCTGACTTTGAGCAGGTCGGAGAGGCGTTCGATAAGAAATTGCTCGCATTTTCTGTACAGAAAGATCCATCGTTCAAGAATTGAAGAATTGAATTTATTCAACGGTCTACGCCAAAAAGTTTCCGACGGATTGCCGTCTCGCGTTAATTAAATTCTCGTCGAGTGAAAGGAAATAGTTGTCACTCACAGTCCTTCTGGAAGCTACGTATTTGGCGTTGCAACGATTGATATTTAATTAAAGGATGACACGCTTGATACTTGAGCAGAGATTAAACGGTATGGAGAAGAAACGGCGGGTCGACGATCCTTTGAAAGCGATTTGCCCACCGGACAAGAACTTCGATGCGGGTTTCGACCTCGACAATTTGGCAGTTACATTCCTGCTGATACTTCTAATACTTTGCCCGCAATCTTGCTGGTATTGCTATCGGCTAAACCGAAGAGCTAAAAGTGTACGTCTCTTTGCCAGAACGCGATTGATTTTTCCTTAATAATAAACACAAGAGGAAAGGGAATATTTATGAAAGAGCATGAAAACGCAAGCAATCTATCACTGATCAACGATGTACATTTGCACTTATTAATTTGATGTGCGCCAATTTCAATAAATATCTTCACGGCATGAGATGCCGTCACTAATAAAAAGAAAATAATGGCAAAAGAATGAACGTTAATCAATGTAAAAGCTTGTTTTCCTCCGACGCTCTAATTTCTCCATCGACTCCTCGTGTCACGTTCTAGCCAATCGTTTCGCCAAAAATAACGTTCCATTCGATTGCTGCCAATAGTGGTCAGCTAATTCCCCGTGTTTTCCTTCGTATTTCGGGGAACGCTATTCCATTAAGAGGAAGAGATACTTCACCCTTTCCTAAATAAATGAATCCTGCCGCCAAAAAGGCATCCTAAAGACACGCAGACAAAGAAGATACGTTCATTTCTACCGTAGAAAAAACACACAACTTTTGCATACAATTCCGTCTCTAGGAAAAACCGTGCACGCCTCTGCCAAATCCTTTAAACAATTTCCCCAAAAAAATAATAAATAAATTAACAGATTTCGCTGTAGGATACATATGCGGGCGGCAGGTGTTCACGATGGTGAGTCAGGAAAATATCGATGTCACATTGAAGTGAATGTATCAAATGGTACACATACGTGTGCGTACGCATGACGGGGAAAAACTGACGATCGATTGGTCAATTACGAGATAACAGGATCGCTCGGCACGCGACAGGTAAATTCATCGCGAGGCGATCGCGTCCTTTGCGTTGCTCGCACCATATGTACCGGTTGCTCTTCTTGCCGTCACGCCACGACCTATCGATGACGATTGAGAATTTGGTCGAAAAAATACAGGGGTGGAAAAGAAGAGGCAAGGTGCGTTGATACGGGAAATTGATTAGGTCATCCCCGCGGCAACCGATGGGCAAACACAAATGGAACATAGTGAAAACGGACTACGGGTTTCGAGACTACCCTTAGTTGCTTGACCGATTTCCACACGCGATATCCTGTCCTCGAGACGCAACACGTACATACGTACGTGATAGAAACGAGCCCGGCCAATTACACATTGCACCTAAAATTAGCCGCAATATCGTCGCCAATCTTTTCCCTGTCGCATAAAAGGGAGAGGGACGAAGAAGTTCAGAGGACTAGATTTTTCTAGAATCGAAGGAAAAAATTGATCAGATATTGCGGCATTCCCTATTGGATTGTTGAAATGAAGTTTATGGGTTCGACGATGATTGTATGCATTTTGCTTGGACTCTGTGGAGAATCTGTGGTTTATGGAGCAGGGAATGTGACAAGTGTTAAGGAAACCGCGGGGTCGAGACCTGTCAATCTTTGTAAGTAATTGTTCCATTTAAAGTCGACAATTTGAAATGTTATATTCGTTGTACACTAATTTGCAACATTCTAATCCTTCAATTCCAATGCCTCTTAGCTGCTATAATCGTTCGCCTCTCCAACTTGCCTTTCAGTTATAATCAACGACGAAACGAACACGGTGGCGAACGGCAGTATAATTGCCGCGTTGAAGGCGATCAAAGAGAAACATCCTACCTATTTAGGTAAGGTGTGGACCGTGCAAATTAACGAGTCTGACGTAAACGACACGTTGGATCGCATTTGCAACGCCTGGGACTACACTCTGGGAAAAGGGGGCACGAAAGTTCCTGATTTAGTGATAGACACTACGACAGCCGGCTTAGGAGCTAAAATATCTAATTCGTTCACGGCGGCCCTAGGCATCCCCACACTGTCAGCACAATATGGCCAGGAAGGTGATCTTTTATATTGGAGGAATTTAAATGCAGATCAACAGGATTATCTCGTTCAAGTGATGCCTCCGGCAGACTTAATACCAGAAGCAATCAGGCATCTGGCGATTCAATTGAATATCACGAACATAGCGATCCTGTACGATCACAATTTCATTATGGATCACAAATATAAAAGCTTGTTGCTGAACGTGCCTACGAGACACGTGATAAACGAGGCATCCCAACAAGTGATGGAGATGAGGAGGCAGCTACCGCGATTGAGAGATCTGGATATCGTGAACTATTTTATCCTGGGCGACGAAAACACGTTGAACGTGGCATTGGAGGCTGCAGAAGCTTTAAACTTCACTGGCAGAAAGTACGGTTGGTTCCTGTTAACCCCGGACGCCAACGTTTGGCCAAGGTGCGAGTGCCGAAACATGACTGTACTTTTCATGAAACCGGAGTTCGAGCAGGCGAAGCCGAATATGGATGAAGTTTTGCCAAAACCGGTTGTCTCGTCCGCGTTTTATTACGATTTGGTGCAACTCGGTGTGTACGCGATGAAATCGGCATTGGATAATGGAGAATGGCCGCTGGAACCGAGGCAAATTACGTGCGACGAATACAATAATACGAACACACCTGAGAGGAGGCTGGACTTCTTCGGTAAATTAAAAACGGTGTACAAGGATATGACGCCGACGTACGCTGGTATTAAATGGGGAACAAAGAACGGGGAGCACCGGGCGAAGTTTAAAATGTCGATTCATATGGTGAATATTGAGGAGGGTGTTGTTTCGAGTACGATCGATAGTGGATCCTGGAACGCGAGCATTACTGCTCCTGTGGAGGTAAATCAGAAAATTGAAACAGAAGAGTTCATGACAGTAGAATATTAATAGACCCTAACGTTTCCAGTTTATTGTCGTAGGATTTGTTACTGTTGGAAAAGTGATTTTAAAGCAATTGATGATTGATAACGGAGGTGCAGAAAATTGATTTAATTTCCCGAAAGAGCACTTGCGAAATTTGATAACAGTCGAAATGAAACGGGCAAATTGATATCGAGGTGCACGTGACATTACTAAATGAAATTAGGTCGGTTCTATTGATCTGCGAAAAAATGATGGTGCTTTTGAGTCACGCGAGGATCAGGCTCTGTTCGATAATCGAATGTCACAGGTCGCGTTTAATATCGTATCTAGTTAATCAGTGCAAGTCACAATACTGTCTCAATTAGAATCGAAATGCGTGGCCAACAGTCTCTGTTAATCGCACTTTTTAATCTATCGAAAAAATACAAGTACCCGGCGATAAAACAAAGAATCCACCATAAAAATTCTAAAGTAATATTACACTTTCGCGAATAAATTGTTCGAACTTCACATTTTTTTTATTAGTCACGACCTCAACCACCACGTAACGATAACTGTACCCTTGACACACGATCGTTGCATTTATTCATATTTATCGCTGATAACCACGGTTTCAATCGTGATAGCGCATGCAACTTTGTTTAATCAAATACGTAACGCGAAACCCATCAACTGTGTAATTTTCTCCCGGCACTCGCGAGTTTCGTATCGTACATGCTCCTTCCATATTGAGAAAATCACCCTTGATTATCCAACTTGAAATCAGGCTGCATCCAAAGTGCGCTTACCAGCACACGAAATCATTGTGACAAAACAAACGTTCTATACCTGCGACCATTGAACAATCTCTCAATACCAGTATCCCTAATCAATTCAATCCACCTAATTGCATTCTGTGTGAAGGTGACCAACACCGACGTCATGAACGCAACAGCAGTGAAGAGCTACCGCGTGATCACCGTGATACATCCACCGTTTGTGATGTACAACAAGGAAACCAGCGAGTACTACGGGTTCTGCATCGATTTGCTGAACGAAATCAAGGACACGTTGGGCTTTCAATACGAGATAAGGGAAGTCGAAGATAAACTGTATGGAAATCTAAGTCCGAACGGTAGCTGGAACGGAATGATGAAGGAATTGATCGAGAAACGAGCCGACATAGCGTTAGGCTCGCTTTGGGTTACAGCAGAGAGAGAAAGAATGGTGGATTTCACGGTCCCCTACTACGATTTGGTCGGCCTGTCCATTATGATGTTGAAGACAAAGACTTCAACCTCCTTGTTCAAGTTCCTGACCGTGTTGGAGAACGAAGTGTGGTTCTGCATACTGGCAGCGTATCTCTTCACCAGCGTTCTCCTATGGATCTTCGATCGTTGGTCGCCGTACAGTTACCAGAACAACCGTGAGAAGTACAAGAACGACGACGAGAAAAGGGAATTCAGTCTGAGAGAGTGTTTCTGGTTCTGTATGACTTCGTTGACGCCGCAGGGCGGCGGGGAGGCGCCGAAAAATCTCTCTGGAAGGCTGGTTGCTGCTACCTGGTGGCTATTCGGATTTATTATCATCGCTTCTTACACGGCGAATTTGGCGGCGTTCCTGACGGTCTCCAGATTGGAAATACCGATAGAGACGTTGGAGGATCTCAGTAAGCAGTACAAAATTCAGTACGCCCCGGTGATAAATTCGCCAGCATATATTTATTTCAAGAGGATGGCTGCGATTGAATGGAAGTTTTACGAGTAAGTTGACGAGAAATATACGTGTTTCAAAATTCAATTTTAAAAAATGGAAATGGTGCTTGATGGTGGTTGTGTGCGAATTTTAGCATTTGGAAAGAGATGAGTCTCAATGATAGTTTGTCTGACGTGGAAAGGGCGGATCTGGCTGTGTGGGACTATCCTGTGAGCGACAAGTACACGAAAATGTTACAAGCTATGGAGGAAGCAGGGTTCCCGGCTTCGACGGAAGAAGCGTTACGACGTGTTCGACGTCTCGATTCGAACAACGAGTTCGCGTACATAGAGGATTCGACGACGATTAAGTACCTCATACTGACTAACTGCGACTTGATTCAAGTGGGGGAAGATTTTTCGAGGAAACCGTACGCAATCGCTGTTCAACAGGGATCGCCTTTGAAGGATCAGTTTAATAGCGCGTACGTAATCGTCTTTTCAGCTCTGCCCACCTTGAAAAATTAATCGGCGTGTCATTTCATAACACCAATGTACGCATTTTTGTTCGACGTAGGATTTTGATACTATTAAATAAAAGGAAGCTGGAGAAATTGAAGGACAAGTGGTGGAAGAAGAACCCGGACAAAAAAGACTGCGACGCGGAAAATAGTCAAAGCGATGGGATAAGTATTCATAATATCGGTGGAGTGTTCGTTGTTATATTCTTAGGGATTATCTTCGCCTGTTTCACATTGGCATTCGAGTACTGGTATTATCGACACCGTACGAAGATCACGAAGATCGATCGAAACAGCCCGACCAAAGGTAAACTCACGAAGGTGAAACCGCTCAGATTCAACCTGCAGCCCGCTCCGACCCACGGGTTTCAGAATGTCCAGTTTAGATCGAGGTTTTAAGTGAATTTTCGCGAGAGGAATAAGAAGCATATATAAAACAGTGAGCCTTGCCCCTATTTCGATGTTTGCCGTCCTTTTGTGTTCGATGAGAATAAAGATAAAAAAAGATGATCGAAAAGCTGACTAAAGAATGAACGGTTGGAATGGGGGTATAAATGATATGCAACTTCAGCGTCTGCAATGCCTTTATTTACTTACTCCCTTTGCGTACATTGTTTCGCGCAGAGAATACACATCAGGATGTTCTTTTGTATTTTTTCTTTCTATTTTGTTCCATTTCTTTTCAGATCGCGATTCATGTATACAACATCGTTCGTCATATTAAATAACAATCTTTGCATCGTGTTAACATTATTACCACGTTCCTCAATAACATTTTACCCACTCTCACTCTCTTTTTCTCTCTCTCTCTCTCTCTCCCCCTTTTTCCCTTTCATGTCAAAAAGGCATTTATTTTTTCTAATAACACGTCTCTCATGTCTCCTTTCTTCCACCCCTAGCGAGGTAGGTGTAGTATTTTTTTCAAGTTATACGTTTCTCCTTTATTTTTATTTTTTTGTATTATTTTTTCAATTTTTCTCACGTGTATGTCCTCAATAATATTTCCGATATTTCCTCTGAAGGAGCGTAGGAAAAGCATTGGATACTTTGGGTTTCTTTAAAACATGGGATTGGTGGATCATGGATGACAGGGTACAGGGTATTAATCTCCTAGGAAGTTAAATTATAATTAGAGGGATATAATTAAGATAATCCATTAATAATTACGAAAAAAAACAACAAGAAAGTAGAATAGTAATTCGATGGTTCTCGATTTTAATGTCGTGCGGCACTTTTTTCTTATTCCCTTTTGTTTATACTTATAAGTACTCCGTCCACGATTTTTAATTCTTTCGGCATACTTCTTTCATTTTTCCCTCTTTTAAATAATGTCATTCTTTTTTTTGGCATTTTATCTTCTTTACAACTTTCATCTTCACTTCTTCCTCTCTTTCCTGCAATGCATCCAATGCAAATACGCAATGGACGTCCTTGCGTCAACGGATGAGAAACAAAAAAGGAAAACTGCACGCTACAATTCCTAGAAAATCAGCGCACTAATTGTACGTATATATATATATTTTTTTTTCGTTTTCGTTTCTTTCTCCTCAAAAATGTTCACATAAAATTATCAACAAGCTACAAACGAAATCTCGTGGACTACGTTCTCGATACTTCTTTCCCCTCTTTCGCGCTTTCATAGTTAAACGCTGCGATTAACATATACACCTTTTACTCTCTCCCTCACTACCTCGCTCCGTACCCATTTTTATCTTTGTATCTGTCAAAGAGTTAATAATAATAATTATCTAAATGAACTTGTTTAATATTCTTCTCGTCTCGCTTTGCTCGCAATGCGACCGTTGTATTTTTTTTCTTTTTTTCATTCTTCGTTTAGCGACAACGGGGGTACATTTTTTTTTTTCTTATAATGGCAACCATCTTGGATACATGCATAACAAATTCCACATGCCAAGAGGTCCCCCCAGTGTCATACACCTTATTTATTTATTTCATTTGCAACAATTTGCGTCTTCGTCTTGAAAAAAAAAAACGTATAGCTAAACCACAAACTCTCCAGTCATATAGCATTTTTTTTTTTCTAGCAGCTCGTATTTTTCCTGTTCATAAGGTCAACGGACGCAAAGTCGTCAGAGGCTGGCATCCGAAGCTGCTACTGTGCCTTCTATCGGAAAAAAGATATTAAACATGTAACGTTATAACTGTAACCCGACGAATTGGAACTAAGTACACAGACTATATACGTTCTAATCTACGCACGTCAAGCCTCGCGATGCAGTAGCGTATCGCGAACCAATCTCTCAAGTCCCGTTCACGCCCCGCAAAACGTTCTACAGGATAATGTCTCAATTCCGAAATGCATTACATACCATGCGATCGATTTCACGTATAAACACAAACGTACAGGCGCATCTATTAATTCCGGATTACACAACGGGGAGACGTAACAAAAAAAAAATGTATCTCTTTCGATGTTCATACAACACGAGGGTCCGAAGACGTAACGATTAACAAAAATTTCTATTCTATTGCTCAACCAATGATCTTTGGTTTTATCGTAGACTTGTACCTCCGAACAAACGAGAAAGGCCTAAACGTTAAAACATGTATCTCTACTCTATTTCTACTAACATAAAAACAACGGCCACCGCAATTCTATTTAGCTATTCTGTTTCTCTTTGCTGTATTGCAACGTGAACGACGTTCGAACGGAGATATCCGAACAGCGTGACGAAACAAAGCATTTAAAGAAAAGCAACAAAAATATAAAAAAAAGAAGAGAAACTTTCGACACGTAGTATGGACTTCTAATCTTTTGGCTTTTTTTCTACAGAAATTTTATTACCTTTTCCTATCATTGTGCAGAGGTACATTAGATCGTATCCAGCCCAGTTGACCCAATGCATAGCAATCTTTCTCGACTTTCTCCTCTTCGCGAATAACAGTATCTTCCACTCCGACTGGAGTATAATGAATATTATCCTGTTCGGAGAGAATTCTGCGTTTGACCGGGGATCGAATGGGCTCGGTTTGGACGCATTTGTCACATTGACGCACCCTGAATTTCAACGTTAAATTCGTCGATCCTGGAGGAAGCGGTGAGCCATTCTCTCGGTACTCCATATAAGGACTCTCTCCACCAGGAAGATACAACAAGTTTCCTGACTCAGATCTGCGATACGCGACTCGCTTTAAGGTATTGTTCACAGGAAACGTAGTCCCATCGGCCCACTGACCATCATCCTTTATTGGACGAAAGTGTGTGCGAGCGGAAGTAAGCAAATCCTCGTCCGGTTCTGGAAGGCTGTTTACTTTCAGATTTGAACGAGATTCTTTGCGTGTTCCAATGGGGGTCTTACGCGGTGCGACTGGAAAGAAGCAGCTACCTGTCTGAGGACTGTGGCCCAATGCAGCTAAATTACTGCCAATCCCTTTCCAGCACCATGATCCATCCATAGCTGAATCAGACCAGTTAACATTGTTCTCTGAAATATTATACGGTCGAATATTTATTTACCTCCTCTTTATATAACGTAATTAGCAACTAACTTTCGCACGTGTATATGGCAAAAATTAGATAAACACATAGAGTTACGACAGGACACAAATATAATGGCGTACTACTACGTCTACACTTGATATACTGTTAATTACTTACATGTAGTAAGCCATGTCCTATCCGTTAGATATACTTAAGTCAACATTACTATATCGTTATACCGTTAAATTGCGTACACGTAAAATACTGACCTGCTTTATTTTTGTTACTACAGTCATCCGCATAATCATCAATGCTGATTAAATCGATATCCCATGGAATGAGCGGCGAGTCGTCAACAATAGATTCCTGGTATGGTGTATCAGTAGCGTAGCCATTGTCTGAGGTGGATAAAGTAAAGATTGTCTCGGTAGTGTCTGTCGGCCAAAGGGGTCCTGAAGGAATAGAAAGTGTAGGTGCTGCCCAAATCGAAGCTGTGTCCTGTGCACTGCCTGGTCCTGAATCCCAAAGTGCTTCTAAACTTTCGTCAAACTTTGCCTGCAACTGCGCCAATCGGAGTTTATCCAATTCCACTTCGAGTTCCTTTTCCCTTTCGCGTTCCATTGATTTAGCAAATCCAAAGCTTTGTTTCTCCTCCGATCTCCGTGAGTCGATACTCTAGAGAAAACATACCGATTCGTGACAAACTTATCGTAACGATATAACACAATAGATACTTATGGTTGAACCTTATTACGTACAATGGATATTTTAGGTTTCTTATTGCGAGATTTATTGTTGTTCTTATTATTATTATAGTTGACTCCGTTGATTTTGTTGTTGTTATTGTTACTGGTGTTTCCAAAATTCCTATCTTTCCGTTGTGAGAACTTCTTGAGAGTCGTAGGTTGCAAAGCAGGGAATGCCGCGTAATATCTAAGAGCTCTGTCGCGAGGTGTGAGCGGCTCTAGATTCGTTTTATTTTCACCATCGGATTTCTTGAACTCTTCTTTCGTTTCATCCGAGCCACCTCCTTCTAGGTCTCGAAGTTTCATACATAATTCGTCGACCAGCGTTTCCACCCCACATTTCTACAAAATTAGAGTGCATTACTACAATAGAGAAATTTTTAAGGCGTAAGCCGATTATATAAAATAGTTATTCCCACTCACATTATCAGCAGCACTTGTTAAGCATTGCACAACAGCACGTCTTTGCTCTCTATCTCCTTGCGTAGGCAGTTTTGCTTTAGATCGGGTCCGAATACGACGTCCTCCGTTTCTACCGGTACCTACTGCTTCTTCTGGAGGGCTTAGGGCCGAGTCGGGGCAGCGTAGTAGGCTGAGCACAAATCGCGAGTACGCAACTGGGTCTATTCCCAATGCGTCCAAGCGTGCCTCAAGCCACTGGCGCAACTCCTCCTCGGCCCTTGTACCAAACACTTCGCCTCCTCCAGGGGACGTCGCTATCCCGACCAAGCGCAATGCTGGATTCCTCATTTCCTTTTAATAAAGCTCCTCCTAGACCCAGGAACTTTCAGAAACTGCACTACCTCCAGGGTGATCATCTCTCCTTAAAAAAAAAAGCAAAATTACATAAAACTCATCGTTACGCATGGTATACCAATATTGTCGAAGAGTAGTGAGAAAAGCGTATGACAAATTAAATTACCTATTTACAATAGAGTTATAGTATTATATTATTGTCCTTAAATGTTTCAATTTTCACTGAATCCACCACCTTAACATTTACTAGCTTGATAAATGTTCTTTCGTTTCTCTTTGTTACTTGTAATTTCTCTCTTTTAGTTTCGTTGGCCACACGATCAAAAGGTGGCACTTCTTGTGATTTCAGTTACGTCGATTAAAAATTACTTAATTCTTGTGCACAGGTGGTGGATGTTTTGTGGAAATGAGGCTGGCAGGTCTTAGCGAAGGATAACAAATATAGTCTCCTTCCCATTTTGACACTGAAATTTCACAATTTCCAAATTATTCTCCTGCACATTTTCATTATTAAAGAAAACAACCAAGTATTCCGTAGAAATAAACACATATGGATAGTTTTTCCAATCACTTTCATTTATTAGACGATATGTTAAAAATATATATTCAACAAATTATGTATTCGATAGATTACTTAAATATGTAAAAAATTTGTCAATTAGACACAAACAGTTCTCATTACATTTCTACACGTAGGCATCGCTGAATTAGCGATTGCAAAACTTTCATTTACATATGTTCTACGCAAATGTTAATGCAAATACATGAACAGCTTAAACACAATGCTACGCGCTAAATAATATGCACAAACAATAAACATTGATCGAAACACAACTTATACAAATATATAGCACTGTCTTTACGATTGGCATTAATTAATTACCTATAACAAATATGATTATTGTCCCATGCGTATAGAACGTTATAAGAAATGTAAAAGGAAATAAGCCACAGATATTTTAATACCGATGTCGAATGTAATTTTCAGACAATGTATGAAGTTATGCCACGGCAGACTGTATTTACTTCAGTGTCACAATACAATACAAAATATTCTGCCGAAGTGTAGGTAACTACATACATTAAACATCTTAGAAAAACAAACTCCTTAAGCCCAAATAAGGACAGTATTTATTCCAAGGGCATAAAAAAAAAAGAAAAAAAGTGTAAATGTACACGAGCATAGATTTGGTTTTACAAAAACACAGTATGTATATAAAACAGATAGTTCTGTCCCAAATATCAAAACAATACATGCGACACGCGTTAACGTAAATTCTGTAGGGCTGTATACTTTTCACGCAAGATGCAGTTAACATGGTAAAACGCAGTTAGAAACGTATACGTTCCGTGATAGAGGCTATTAAGTCACGTTGCACGCGAAACGTGGAGCTAAAATATGTGTTCCACGCCGTGGCTGTTGGTGACTAGCTGCTACTGTACGAGCGAGCAAACGAAAACAAGCTACACAGGATCGGTCGTGACGGATTGACAGCGTTATCAACGTTGTCAAAAACGCTTATCACTAGATTACCCGTGCACGAGCAAACGGATGTAACACAATAAGGACATTTGAGTTTTCCACGCATTATCAACCAGCCTCGTCCACTTGATAGATGTCCCTCCGCACTGGTGCACAAAAACAACACTGCAAATTCGAGCGCATAAACTTTGCAGCTCGGCTGCCTATATGAATTGTTGGCAGAGGCATTCGCCCGAGCAATGCGAATAACCTTGTCGATTGCGCTATGCAGTTTCGCCTGAGTCATAGTTCTCTCTTTGGTAAAAACGATCGACTGCATGACGTTACGAAATAATAACGAACACGTCGTCGCGCGCGACGCACTGTCAACTTATGTCAAGCATGGTGGTCGGATCTACCATGATGGACGAAAATTTGGAAATTTTTGACATACCTGCATGCCCCGAGAGATGATTTTCACCCCGGCCTCTTCTACACACCCCACTCAGAGAAAAACATGGCGGCTACTAAAAAGCTTTACTGGCTCTCCCCCTTCCAGCTGTTGGCATTTGGTCAGTTATTGCACAAGATTTTTCGGTGCGTTCTAAAATTAATCTGCCGCCCAATTGTAAACTTAAATCTTCATTGATGATTGTTGAAATCCATTATGCCATTGTTTATGTTCAGCCTGTCTAAAAAGAACGCGCATTTCCCATGATATGAAAATCATAATATGCGGGTGCAGTTCCATTCGCCTTTTCCACAGTGATATAGACTAGGGATATCAAAACGAACAAACCTGCGTGGAATAATAGATCGATTTTAATATTTTTTATATCATTTAATACGTTTCGTACTATTCACGAGAAATGGTGACGAGACAATATTGCGAATAATATTGTTGCGCGCGTGAAATCGTTTAATATCGTTGATAATTATTAAATAGTTTATAATATAACGTCAGCGAAGTTTCATTGTTTAGTTAAATTTATGTTAGAAACACTACCTGCATGTGTTTCAGTAGTTCTTTCTAAATCAACAAAATAGTACATCGCAAACGAATTGTGCATCCGATATTAATTGCAAATATATTTGGAAAAAGCCGAATGCCTCTGGCTAATTGCGAGGAGCGGTAAATCGGCATTGAATTGGGATTACGATAGTAGTAGTATACAACCAGCTGATCTTCGCACTATCATCGCTATGTTCAAGTCGGAAAATGTGTGATGGTGAGGCATTTTACCACATTGCAGATAAAAACAGCACCGATAGATTACGAAAATTACAAAAGAAATACTGTAATATAAGATGAATTCCTTAATTCATGCGAAGAAAATGGTATCCGGCCACAGGACAGCAATTCGCCGTATGTACAATTAATTCTATTTAATTATAAATCAGGATAATAATTAACATTTTCGAATACATACATTATAGATATTCTACACGTTACATTTATATAACGGGCAAATGTACAGATAGTGCTATTAATACTCTGTGACACATTAACAAATTTTCCACCTTGTGTTTTTACTTTGTTGGTGATCTACATTCTTATTTGGATCGTAGGTTAGATCATGAAATAAGTATTATACAAGTGTTATTACAAGTACCATGACAGTACCGTGATATTCATCAATGAAATGATGTTTCATCGTTCGAGGAACAAAACAGAAAAGAATCATTGCAATTGTATCTTATAATGGAATGTAATTTCAAGTATCTTACAAGGTATATCTGTTGCAGATTATTGCTGTTTTAAATTGTGGTACAATACCAACCAAATAAATGGCAGTTTGGCACTTATCTACATGGGTAAAAGGGATCCCAGGAATGGTAGATTTTTGTTTAACTCTACGATAGCGGAGAACTGTATTAATAATAATTCCAATAATTTATTGCAAACACAATACCGTACATTTTATGTAACGCCAACATGGAGAGGTCAAGAATCATCATCCAAGGTAGAAGATACTGTAAAGAATATCAAAGAACAAAAAGAGCTGAAAGACAAAGCGCAAGGAACTGTCGTACAAAGTACTCAAAAGGCAGTAGCCACCAAGGTTTCAATATGGCAGAGAGTGAAGAACGAAGTGCTACATTATTATCATGGCTTTAGATTATTGGGTCTTGATATGAAAATTTCAGCAAAATTGGTATGGAGAATTTTGAAGGGTAAAGAATTAAGTAGAAGAGAGCACAGACTTGTAAGTTACAAAATTATATTACGTAATATGTAATTGGCAATTGATTGTAAACCTAACAAATGGCTTTTCAATTTATATTTTTAGCTGATAAAAACAACAGGAGACGTGTTTAGACTTATTCCTTTCTCCGTCTTTATCATTGTTCCCTTTATGGAATTTTTACTGCCGATTGCCATTAAGATTTTCCCAGGTTTGCTGCCGTCCACTTTCCAAACAGCCACAGAGAAAGAAGACAAACTGAAGCACGCATTCAAAGTATATTTGTTTCTTCATAATTCTTCTAACGTATCTGTTTGTTTTTTGTAATTGCTGACATGTTTTTCTGTTTTAGATTAAAATCGAAATGGCTAAATTCTTGCAAAAAACATTGGACGACATGGCAGTACAGTCATCTGATTATAAATCGAAAAAAGCCAAAGAATTTGCTGAATTTTTCTATAAAGTTCGAACCTCTGGTGCTGTAGCGTCAAACGAAGAAATCATGCAATTTAGCAAACTTTTCGAGGACGAGATCACGTTAGATTCCCTTACACGACCTCAATTAGTTGCATTATGTAGAGTGCTAGACGTGCAAACCCTTGGAACGTCGAACTTTTTACGATTTCTCCTCAGAATGAGACTCAGAAGTCTCACTGCAGACGACAAAGTAACACCTCGAATCATACAGTTATCTTTCTTGAAAACAACGCATGTACAAACGTTAATAATTGATATTCTTTTTGCAGCTAATTGAGAAAGAAGGTATAGATTCACTTACTAGAAGTGAGTTACAACAAGCCTGTAGAGCACGTGGAATGCGAGCATACGGTTTACCCGATAGTAAATTAAAAGAACAATTAAGCCAGTGGCTAGATTTAAGTTTAACTAAGAAAGTTCCGCCGTCGTTGCTGCTGCTTTCGCGAGCGCTTATGGTTCCAGAAACGATACCTATGTCTGATAAATTAAAGGCTACTATCTCAGCCCTTCCTGACACAGTTGTTGCTCGTACTCAAGGTGCGATTGGAGAGAAGGAAGGTAAAATGGATCACAAAACGAACATTGAAATTATTAAAATGGAAGAGCGCAAAATTGAAGAGGAGCGACAAGAAAAAGAGCCGCATGTCACTATATCTAGTCAGAGCCATAAACCTGACGAAATAACGAAGTCAGATGTGAAAGTATTGGAACAGGCATTAGATTGCCTTGGAAAGGTTTGTAATAAGCACATTTCAATATTAGATTAATTGCAGGTGTATTTGAAATTGAATTTTTGTTTTTATAAAGGATAACAAGATGTCCGTTGAGAAAGAAGAATTAAAAGAGCTGAAAGAAGAAATGGCCGAATATCAGGAAGATATTAAAGAACTTAACGAAATCAAAGCTGCTGCTAAAGGCCAAAAAGATATCGAATGCATTAAAGTATCTAAAGGTGCTACACGCCTGTTCAACAAAGTGAATAAGATGATTTGCAAGATGGACGCAGTTTTAGGACAACTTGAATCCGAAAAACAAATTAAAGAATCGCAAAAGGCGGATATCAGTGACAAAGAAGCTTGCACTCCATCGGAAACAGCGGAAGAATTGGTTAAAATAGACGAATTAATTTCAGCGATTAGAAAAATACAAAATGTGCCTGACCAACATCGATTACAACGGATAGCTGAAATTTTAGGAAAAATTGACGACGATAGGGATGGGTCCATTAAAATTGAGGATGTCCTAAAGGTAAGATAACGCGGATTGAATAAAGAAAAAACCAGTAATCAAAATGTGGAATAACTTTATATTTCGATTTTACAGGTGATAGAAATAATTGGAAAAGAAGATATTAAATTAAGCAAAAAGCAAGTGGATGAATTACTCGAGCTGATTGACAAAGAAGAAATTTTGGAGGTGGAAGAACAAATACAAAAGACGTTACGAAAAGATTCGTCTGAACTTAAAGATGGGAATTGTACGGAAACGAAATATGTTGCGCCTAAATCACCAGTTCCTGCTACACCGGTAACTACTGAAAAAGGTTTCGGCAAGGAGGAATTAAATGAAGATGTTGAAGATTCGAAGAAATGTTATTCTGAACATTCGTCCGATCAAGAAAGAGAAAAGGCAGCAGCTGTTCTTAAAAGTAATTCCAGTTCTGGTTCAGTCAGAAATCCCCCAATGGCGCCCAGCGTTCCACCGCCCGCAAAAAAAGCGGAAGGCTCTAAGCAGCTGTGATTACTGCACAATGAAATAACTATTAATATATGTAATTATGAATACAAATGTTTTTATTGGGTACTGATTTAGACATAATACACTGTCATCTGTAGATTATATTTCTACCTCTATAGTATAATAGTACTGCAAACCTTTTTTTTTGCAAAACAGATTCATATAGCAAGAAGAAGTGTTTGCAAGGCAAACTGCTGTAATGGTTTCATGTGTGTAGTAATGCATTTTACGGTAAATGTTGTCCTTACATACATGACCATTTATGACATTTGATTAAAAGTAAAGAGTAAATATTAATATAATTTTTGTATTTGTGGCTAAAAACAGATTCTGAATTTTTAAGACTGTGATGCATTTAATGGCATCAGTGTGTTATTTGCTCTATAAATCGTGAAACAACATGTGCTGGACACAGAAACGACATTTTTCATGTAAATTTTCAATTAATGTAAAAACTGTTTTATAAAATTGTATGTGGAAATATTATTGTTAGTAATAATGATAGGTAATAATGATATACGAGAGTCATATTCAGTTTTTATTTCAATAAAATCTAATTCCAAAACGTTGTATTATCATGGAGAATCATTCCATCTATTCAATTATTACCTGCTATTACAGAATTGTATTACATAAATTATAGAAGCTTCCAGTTTACTTTACGAAAGAATATATGCATCTCTGTAATAGAGGATAAAATATGTACATTTATAAATAAATAAATTAATTATGAAGTACTCAATAGAAATATAACGATTGCGTGTACGTACTTATTACATAAAATGCGATTATGTAATTAAGTGTACAACATTTGTTTGATGGAATGTTCAATCACATATTACATCAGAAAAATGTACATTTATAAATTAAGTATTCATCGATGGTTAATTAAAATTTAAACTAAATGAAATATAATCTTTACTGAGAATAAACGTATGGCACAAAAAAAAGTATTAATACAAAATTGTTGTTAGCCGGAGCTATGACTCTAGGGTCGCGCTTATTGCACTTCTGCAGGTTCTGACTAAGTTTTAGCTGAACTTAGATTTACGATCCTTGAGTAATACCTACTGGACTTTACTGGACCTATATAGATTTAGTTCCCAACAGATTTTAAGAATATTGCATCTTTGGTTTAAAAGTTATAAACAATTAAGAATTCGGCAAAACTGCACCCCGGGTACTTTCAATTATTTCGACTTCTGGAGGCACTAGGTTACTAATCGAGTGCTTAAAATGTAGGTAAATAATTCGGCTACACGGCAATAAACGATTTACAAGTACTCCGTTCGCTGTCTATTTTTTATTTTTAGCATAATTTTTTTAAACATTTCACAGTAACTATACATCAGGGTCGTTCTAAAACAGGAACAGGTCGTCCCTGGAATGGAGAGCTTTAACTTAAGTTGTCGTTGATTAAAATAGGCCCAGTAGAACGCAAGATAATTGAATTTGTTTACGGATGTTATAAACAAATGCTGTTATCTCGTCTTCTAGTCGGCCGATTTTGATCAACGACGTCTTAAATTAAAGCTCTCGATTCAAGGGACAATCTCTGTATAGTTTAGAATACCTAGTTTTCAAACAAATGTTTAAATTGTTTATAAAAAATAAACTGCGCATGGAGCATTCATAAATCATGTATGGGCGGGTTGTCAACGAGTAAGGTGTATTGTAAACTAATTTTGACGAATAGTTTATAAGTAAATAGCTTCTAAGTGTATAATTTAAACAATTATGTAATTTATACTTTGTAAACTAGTTTGAATAAATATTCACTGAAGGAAATTAACTGCTTTTGTTATTAACGATTCCTTTGATACTACAATGTCCAATTCCTATTTCTTAAACAAGTTCTACCGTGACTGGCCGTAAAATGCAAAGTTCAGGAACGGAAAACTTGTAAAGGTGTACCTACATCACAAATAATTAAAGATCTTGGAAGTTAGAGAATTCTTGAAAATTCCATCTCGTTCCAGAAATTTTCGAGCACTTAAATTTCTGAATTTCTGGGAAAAATATCTGCTGTAAGTCGTGGATTTGTATCAGGAGAATATGATATACGAGGAGGTCTTTCATCGCAGCAATTCTTGGGAATGACGTCCCGTTCCAGGAATTTCCGATCGCAAAATTTCTCAGATTCTGGCAAAAATATCTCGCTGAAAATCGTGGATTTGTATCAGGAGAATATGATATGCGAGGAGGTCTTTTGGAAATGACGTCACGTTCCAGGAATTTCCGATCGCAAAATTTCTGAGATTCTGGCAAGAATATCTCGCTGGAAATCGTGGATTTGTATCAGGAAAATATGATGTGCGAGGAGGTATTCGAACATTAGCAATTCGAAGAAATGACGTCATATTCCAGGAATTTTGGAGCGCTTAAATTTCAGAACCAATTTTGCAAGAAGGCTTTGAAGATGATATTATTTTCAAGAATTCCCTGCTGCCAATTTTAATAACGAATAGGACCATTTTGACAAGTTTCTCGCTTTAGAACTTTCCATTTAAAGTTCCCCCACGGTACTTCTTGCATCAGGAATTGGAATTAGGTTCTTTCAAGGATTGTGAAAGTGTAAAAATAAAAAGAGCAGTGAAATTCTTTTCATTGACAATTTATTTAAACTAATAATGAAGATACACGTTGACAAAAATATTGTAATTCTAATTTACAAGTATTTACTATTCTTTTATATCTATTTACAATACATCGTATACTAAATCATTTTCGCCGATTTTTAAATTGTTTATAACTTTTAAACCGAAAATACCATATTGTTGCAACTGACGGAGGAGATAGATACGGTCCGTAGCTTTAATTTAAGACAAGTCCGGTTAAAAAATACGCACTAGAAGCCGAGAAATACGCAATTGTTTAAATTAACGATGTAATCCAGATATTCGGTTTTGGCGGTGCGGAAAACTGCGAAAATGCCCCCAAACGCGAGATGGCGCCACGAGACCGATTACCGACATATCTTTACCGACAAAATTAACGATGTAATCCAAGAATTCCGTTTTGAAAAGGGCCGAAAACGAGAGATGCCGCCACGGATATCGTTACCGACACCTTACAAAAATATACATTTTATATCTTAGCTCCTGGTGGGAAAGAAATACGAATGAAAACAATTTAAATAATAATTATGGGCAATTGGATGGTCTCATACAAAGGGTGGTGGCAAATTAGGGCAAAAAGAGATGCAAAGGAGTAAAAGTGAATACAGTGGAGCAACTTATTTCCCGACCAGCCGTCTTAGATAATTTATTATCCTAAGCAGAATAACAAAAATGTAGCTATATGATTTTCAAGCTGTATTAACTTGATTTTATAATAAAAATGCAAATAAATGAATTTTTTCAGCTTGACAAGCAGGTAGTCTCATAATCAAAATAAATAAGAAAGCTGCGAAAGCTATGCATGACAGCCGTGCTCAACACATTTCAATAATTTATTATTTCAAACATTCTTCGCCCTTATTAGTTGATTTTTCTCCTGCTTTTCATTGTACTCACTCTAACCCCATATATAGCTTTATATGACTATACAAATTTCAATCCTTCTTGGAACTTGCTGACAGCACTGTAGTTAGTAAAAAAATGCATACGGGTGATACACGATTTCAATTCGTAGCACATGCATGGCTGTAGCGTGAAATAATTTATACTACCGGTTACGCTGCTATTTCTGTAAAAGGTGGAACCTTTGTGTGCGGCTAAACATAATGACTGCGTTAAGTGGTTTTATGGAATTCTTTCATAAAGGAAAGGTAAATATAAATAATCATTCATATTACACTTATTTCATCTATAACGAAACTTCTAACCTCGTGAAAAATACTACGAATAATTTGTTGTCTGTAAATTCTGTACATTTAACGTGGAACAGAAAAAATTATTAGGCTTAGGAAGTGAAGTAAATGTTAATTCATATTCATTATTCTAATTTGTTATATTCAGACATATCTCGAATAAACTATTCGAGCCGCTCATTGGCTAAATCGGTTAACTCCACAAAATCAAAATAAGGAAATTTATTTTAAATACAGAAGTTAAGAGACGATCAAACCCTTTGACAATCAAATATAGAAAGATTCAAAAGGTGGAGTGAACAATTTGGCTAACGTGCGGCTGGTTTCGCGATGGGTTTTAAATTTTGTAACGTTTCAGACATTTAGATCAAGAAAAGAGTTTGCTCGTGGAACATTACGGTATTCCTTGCATAAACAAGCACAAGCTTCATTGAATTCGGGAATTAATTTGAGGGCTGCCGTAAAACTACCTCCTGGTGAAGATCTGAACGATTGGATTGCCGTTCATGGTACTTGTATAGATTTTTGTAAAAAATTTGCACAGCAACAAGGGGGATGGAGAAGTATTATTTTCATGACTAACAACATACTTTCAGTTGTAGACTTTTTCAACCGAATAAATCTGATATACGGTATTGTATCTGAATATTGTGACTCTGCATCTTGCCCAACAATGAGCGGGGGAGCTCGTTTTGAATACTTATGGGCAGATGGTGAAAAATATAAAAAACCTACTGCATTACCAGCGCCACAGTACGTTAGTCTCCTCATGGATTGGATCGAGGCACAAATTAATAACGAAACTATCTTTCCCGTATTGACAGGTATAAAGATTTTACAAGTTAATATTAGTTTAATCACTGAATATTCTATTCACACACAATTTTTGTTATAGATATACCATTTCCAAAAACGTATGTACCGCTATGTAGAAAAATTTTGACGCGTCTCTTCCGAGTTTTCGTCCATGTTTACATACATCACTTCGATCGTGTTGTAGCGATAGGATCAGTAAGCTTCATATCTAAGATTCGATTGTAATCGATCATTGTATATTATTGAAATTAATGTAATTTAATTGCATTTTGCTATTTTAGGAGGCACACGTAAACACATGTTACAAACAGTTTTACTATTTTGTAACAGAATTCGAATTGATAAATTCAAAAGAATTGGAGCCTTTGGCAGAAATGACTGCAAAGGTTTGCAAAGATACTGTATCACCGACACAAAGTACAGCACCGTCAAGTACTGGTAGATAGTGCTAAACTTACTGAGCACGATATCATACCTACATTAGAACAAGGTGAATTCACCGTCGACGTAAGTAAAAGTACTGCAAAGCTTTTTGTATTGTCCCCTCAAAAAGCATGGCGAAATATTTATTACTAGGATACCATAAAATATTAGCATTATTTCTATCCTTATTTGTAACATTCGATAAGAATCTCATTGAAAGCTTTATTATGTATAGTGCATACGTCATTTAATTATTAGTAGTAAGAATACTTTGTCCACAACAGGAGTATCAATCGTATTAAATAAATATCAAATTAAGCATTTAATCCTTTAAGCATCGGATATATAAGGTACCGTGAATGTAAAGCTTCCAAAACGATGCAATAAGATTTTCATACGCTTTTATGTATCTTGTAATGCCCCACCTTTTGTAGGAGAATAATTGTTTTTATACGCTTGTATATCGACGTCAGTTTTTTTTAAATAAACTTTTTTGGGAATATGATTTAACATCTACATGCGGAATCTTTTATAAAACAAATTAAATAATGTTTATAGAATTAATTTATAAAAATATATAATTGTATATATAATTTTGCGCCCTTACGATAATCCTTTAATATTATTGTATACTGTATTGAACATTAAAAACATTTTGTATGAAACTGAATAATGCTGTTATAATTGGTCAAATGGAACGTCATATATTATAAACAAGTACAAATTGTTTTAACGATAAAACAATAAAACGAATTTCGCTACAGAAATTTGTTCAATATTTACAATAAAATGAATATTTAAACAGAAATGGCTACTAAAAACATGATTTCAAATCATTTCACCCGAAACATTACAATTTTCTTCGTACAAAATTATAAGTCCAAAAATGAATTTTCTAGGGATAGATTTATTATTCTTAAGCCAGATACATGTTTGAAAATGAACTATTTATAGACTCAGATTAAAATGAGGCAATAAAATATCGCCGGAAACAAAGAACAGTTTTTATTCAGCATAAATACTACGAATAGATCGAATTATGGTATATAGATATCAATATTTGCGTAGTCTCATTTTAATCTAAATATTTCTCTAAAGTTGATGTTGCACCTTGTGTTCGAACTCATTAATGGAAATGCGTTTACACTCGTATTCTATACATCCCTGAACGAATGACGACATAGTCGGGCAATTGCTCGATAGGTCCAACTGCTGCGACAACCGGACATTGATCGTAAATATATTTCATACAGACTTCGTGTACATTTTTGGCTGTTACGTTCTGTAAAGAATATCATTGATGCATACAATCGCCCGAAAATACTCGAGAAATATTTAAATATTACTCACATCTATCCTGGCTTCAAGCTCGTGAAGTGGTATACGACGATTGTAACAAAGTATTTGGCGACCAATGTCTTCACAAATTGCCGTGGTACCATCCAACTGAAGTAGCATATTTGTTTTAAGAATATTCTTCGCACGTTCTACTTCTTTCTCGGTTACTGTCGTGCACAACCTCATCCATTCTCTGGATACGTTAAACACAAAGTCGTCAATCTCCAATGGGTCGCAAACGAAATATATGCCCCAAAGTCCTGTGTCCTATAGTGCAAACAAAAATTATTAATAAATGCGAAACTACATTTACTTTCATAATATCGTAACTCAATGGTAAGTACTTTGTAACAAGTATTAAAGCTCTGATAACTGTGGCATAGTCCATCATGTGCAGAAGCTTCAGCTAAGTAACTTATATTGTTTACACCTCCTCCTTGACTACGATCCCATGCTCCCATAAGGGTGTTTGCAACCATAAGAGGAATATTATCAGCATCAGCCCAACCAGCACCTTTGAAAGAATTTTTTGTTGCTGTATTTTACTGTTAATTTTTTTATACAGCTTTACTTTGTAAGTACCTTCAACTGCGATGGCAACATGAGCAAGAGGAATATTATCATCGCGGACTCTTATGTCTGACCCCGTGTAACGGCACGGTTGCAAAACTGGTGGTATTTCATCATAGACTGGTCCCTTCATTTGACCAAAATGTTTCTCTGCCAAATCTACCAGCGCCTTGTGATTCACACCGCCTGCTCCAGCTAAAACGAATCTGCGGAAACAATTCCACAATTATTAGATACGTGAATATAAAAACACTGTTTTGCAAAATATTGAAAGTACATACCGAGGTGGACCATAGTATGACCTAACATACTCAAGTAGATCTTTACGCGTGATGTTCCTAATGTTTTTAGTCGGGCCAAGAATCGTCCTGCCTAATGGTGTACCCTGGTAGGCGCTAGCGTGTAAATGATCGAAAACAACTTCTTGGAGATTCGTTTCGACCTCCTGCATTTCTCTCAAAATAACACCACGCTCCCTCTCAATTTCGCTCTCACCAAGCTTTGAATTCTGAATGATATCGCTCAAAATTTCAACAGCCTTGGGAACATCTTCTGCCAAACATTTAGCATAAAATACTGTTTGTTCCCTACTTGTATACGCGTTCAAATGAGCGCCCATATTCTCAATCTCCAACTCTAAATCAGTTTGCGAACGTTTAGTAGTGCCCTGTTAATAGTTTTGAGTTTGAGCAAGCTTGCTATATTTTATATCAATGTACACACAATGAGTGGCACTCACCTTGAAAGCCATGTGCTCCATGAAATGAGCAACTCCATTGTTCTCGTCGGTTTCGAATCGACTACCAGAATCGATCCAAAGGCCTACTGTAGCAGTGGGCGCTCCGCTATCTTCAGTGGCGATTCGCATGCCAGAGTCTAATGTTGTGACGTGCGTTGATGGTTGGTTCATTACCAGTTCTCTTAGAGACGGTGCAGTGGATCGCCATTGCTTCTGTACCTGAAATGCATATAAATGAAAATGCGAAGAGACATTTTAATCGTACACCGGTTTAATTGTAAGATTCTGTAGTATAATTTGATTTCAATACCGCTCTATCTGTTTAACAACTTTGAACATTAAAATAAAAGTTGCAGGATATTGTACATATAATTCGTGTGCCTATAAAAATTATTTAATCATTTGCGGGCAATATGCAAAGTGCAGTACCTGTCAAAATGATAAATTTATCGGCAAGATTTATTACGTGAAATGTCCAGCAATTGTTGAGGTTATGATACCATGACATACGTGCTCCCATATATACCGTGGAACTCGATCCACTGAATTTTATTTGTTGCTGATTAGCAGTAATTTATATAGATTCATTTGTTTTTGCAGATATACAAAAAAAATCATTCCTGTTACGTAAGGAATAAATGGAGCCAACGATGTTTCACCTCAGAAAAGTAATACAAATATGAATACCATCGCGAATCACTAATAATATACCTTACACTAGTACTTGAACACTAAACCTTTGATTTTCTTACCTTCACAAGGCTGGTTTTGTTGGAATAAGTTCGTAATGCGGAACTAACTTTAAGCAGACGAGTCGCCATTTCTTCGAGCCTACGCAACTGCACGACCTAATGACAAGAAGGATGGTGCAGTTCGAACTAACGCTGAAATGTAGTTAGAAAACTCATTTTGATATTACATATACATGTACATACAGATATAAGCAATATTAGTCGAATAAAAATGATGGACATCAATCTACTAGGATTCCGATTAATTCATTCAAAAATTAGAAAAATACAAATTAGAAAAAGCCGGTAGCTTTAAAATAACGCGATGCAAGATAATAATTCAGTTTTGTTTCGTGAAATATTTGTAACATTATTATCTATCATTGCAATCGCAAGGTATCACGATGAGAAGTATTATTTATGAGACATTAATAAACATATTTCCTTACAATGCGAAATATTTTTAACAATGATGCGTTTCTTATTTGTTCATGATCTTTCTACCGCATGCTTACGTAGGGAAATTTCGACCATCGCAAAAAATTCCCTACTCCATTGGTGGTAGCCACTAGCCACTATGAAATTCGAAAACCGGTATGATTGTCAAGCAGCACGCGTTTGTCAATATTAAGCTTTCGAACGTTCCATGTAATATCGACCGACCGTTGTTAAGTTTCTTTTAAGTTTCGATTACAAAAATGGATACCCTAAACGACACCACCGAAAGTTTGGATCGATCCATTCAGATGTTCAATCAAGAAAATGCCAAACGAAAATCGTTTCTGAGGTTAAGCGGGAAAAGTACAACACCCAAGAGAATGTCATTGCAAAATTCTAATTTCCGAAAAGATTTGGACGACACGAACCAATTCAACGACAGTTATAGTCCCAGGATGTTGGGCAAGTCCTACACTCATTCAAGATTAATGAAGGGTCATGATCTCCTAGATATTGACAGTTCATTAACACTTGCTCCGCATGAAGTACGAAATATAATGGCAGCTTCAGAGAAGGGTGAATTTAGTCTGAGAGAAATGATGGAAGACAGCAGCTCAACAGGCATAATTTTGAGATCAAAAGATCCGTGTAGAGAGATCATGTCCAAACTGTACTACGACTTCTTGCACAGTTTACAAATGAATCTTTCTGAGTCACAGGTGTTCGATACTATTGCAGATTTCATTCAAACTTGTACAGATACGTTGGACATAATGAGAGGTACACGGAAAGCTTTTGCGTATTTGTTCTTTCATTCTCTTCCGCTGAGCGTCGAGCACAATGATGAATGTTGTATTTTGTAGGTATGCAGGCAAAGGTGGAAACTAATGAAATATCGGAAGAAGAAATTTCTTTAGAGAGCGAAAGGAACACATGGAGGCTCATTTATTGTTTATATCAAAACAGAATCAATAGCCTTAATTTTCCTACACCAATGGAGGATGATTCGGAAGAAAGTAATACCTACATATCGGAAAAAGTTGTAATAGATAATCTTTTTAAGACTGAAAGTTACATCAGAGAATATCAATTAATAATCGACTGGCTAGAGAAGAATGCATTGGACCAGGCAGACAAATGTCCGACAACTGAGCACTTCACAGATAAAACACTTGCGTGGGAAAATACGGTGCGGCAGTTACTCATGTATAAAGACAGAGATCAAATTCCGTTTTGTTCGTCTAGACCTATAGTAACATCGCTAGATCCAGATGCACCAATCAGAGAAGGTAAACCTCTACACGATTTGGACAGAGAAGACGATGCAAGACTCGAAAAAAGAATGTTTATAGAGGTATAACTTTAACGATCGATTGAATGAAAAGAAATGTACAGAATGAGATAAAGATTATTTCGTTTAATAGGTACGTTGCGGTCGTCTGCAAAAAGCACAGGCATTAGCGGAACACTGCGGACAGCCTTGGAGAGCTGCATGTTTATTGGGATGGATACCTCATCACGATCCGAATTACCAGAACCCACTGGCTGATACTAAATTACCTATCAAGGGAAATCCTCACAGAAGTCTTTGGAAATTATGTGCCTGGGAGCTCTCCGAGGACAAACGAATAGGTAAACAATTTTGTTCTACTTGGCACTATTAATTAAATACTTTCCGAATGATGTTTCGTGATAAAGAAAGAAATGTTCTGATATCCAGGGCAATTTTATCGGGCAATTTACGCTAGCCTCTGTGGAAACGTTCAACGAATGCTTCAAGTGGCCTCCTCATGGCAAGATGCACTGTGGGCTTACATGAAGACACTATTAGACGTTAAAGTAGAAAGGGAAGTGAGAGACCTTGTGATAAAAAGTTTCACGGACATGCCTGATGATTATTGGAAGAACGATATCTCCTTGAGAGATGTATTTAAGGAACTGCACGCGTCGAAAAACCCAATTATTAAGGTTCAGGCGAGTGAGCCTGTTCACTTGATTCAGAAATACTTGATGCTGGATCAAATACCGAAGCTAATGAAAGAAGTAGAAAGCGTGCTAGATACGGCAACCTGTGATCCTCAGTTTTTAAGATTCTTAGCGCATTTAATATTCTTCTTCCGACAAATTGGGAAGAATACGAACGATAAAATAGGCGACAAAGTCTTATTGGCATATGTTCGCGTTCTAATCGACCTGGACGACCCGATTTTAATCGCTTTTTATACAGCTATGTTACCTCAAGAATATCAAGTAACGAACTATGCTAGTTACTTGGAGAATATAAAAGATTACGAAAAACGTAGAAAATGTTTAGACGCGGCGGAAGACGCGAATCTTAATGTAGAAGCGATTACAAAGTTAGTGGTAGAGAGGATATGCTCGAAAAATGTTGACAACGATTCTGCGGATCTAAAAGGCACTATAACCGAAGCAGACATGGAGAAAATTAACGCGCTAGATTGGCTAATATTTTATCAAAGTCAACGAGAAGAAGCACTGTGGCAAACCGATGCCCTTATAAGATTCTTCTTGAAGAATGAAAAAATTGATGCGGCCAGGAAAGCATTTAATAAGGTATATTTTTATTTTACTTCTTTCTAGATTTTTATTCCAGAAAATTAAGCTACTTTTAATTCATCCTTTGTTTAGATCCCAGCGGATTCTATTGAATCTGTCATGTCTGAATATCCAACGATGGAAGGCACGTTAACTAATATAACAATGACGAATAATTTGTCAAGAAAAGCTGCGTCTGCGATTCGAGAGTATCTCTGTTATAAAACATACCTCGATGCCCAAGAAGGTTTCGCCGAATGGTTTTCTCATTACCATCACGGAAAACCTACGCGCTTAGAAGAATTACCGGCGTACGCCACGTTCACTGAAAAGGTTGCATACGAGCATAAAAAATCACAATATAACGCCGAAATGGAAAGGTGGAAGGCTACGATGCAACATCATACTAAGGTCTGCAAGAATCAAATTTCAAATGGTTTGAATACGATAAAAAGGCGTCTTAATGTAAAGAGTTTATACTTTTATAGGCTGTAAAGCAGTTATTGTTCAACGTGTTGCTGTTTCCGGACGGTGGTTGGTTGGTTATCTCTAATGTTTACAACGATGAACCGTGCACACCGGAGGAAATTATTCATGAACTTGAAATAAAGAAGTTACGGGAGTTATGCATTCCCAAAATCACGCTTCTTTTGCACTCTGTGATGTGTGAAATGAATGAAAATGCTGAATGTATACAATTGGCGGATATTCTTGCCTCCGAGCAGTATAGACTTTATAAAGTACGTTTTTATACTCTGGTCCTACGGCACAATTGATGCGATTCTGTAAAAAGAAACAGCAGATAATATTATTATTATTTACTCTTTTTCAGGTATTCCAAAAGGGAAGATTACGGGAAGTGTTCAAGAAAATTTGCGAATCTTCCCTCGTGTTAATGGATCAAAAGAAAGATCCTTGGGGCTATCCAAAGTGAAGCATGTAGTGTATTAGGTGAAACATTGATATACATATATTATATTTAATTGCGTGTGTGCAACGCAATGTACCGCGGTTCGAACACTGAACAAATTTGTATAAAATGCCTCTATGTTTTTTATAAAACCAGTTTATTGTCAACCACAAGAAGTGAATATAAAATTTGATACAATGTTCAATAATTCATAATCATAATATATTATATACCTCATGATTACTTAGATGCTCCTTTTACCCAATCGTTAATAAATGTAGCGCTGTCAAAGCTGTAGATTTAACGCGTAAAACATTGCGGAGAAACTCAGGGACAATGAAGGAGACACATTATCCTGAGATATTTTCATTTCGAATAATAATCATCGTAACTCCACGATCTTTTACTATACTTCAGCCATTTCTCAATCTCTTACACATCGTCGATATCTTTCGGACGAGGATCTGCATACAATGGATAAATACATACAAACATGTTTTTTCTTATATGAAATTTCAACCAAAAGTTTGTCAAAGGATCTACGCATCGAACCAAGAAAAAGAACAAAATATTTATATACACGATAGAGAACGAAGGTGTTTGTGATGCATGGCGTACATGGGACTGTCTAGAACTATTTCCATAGGATTTTAATGCTTTTTGCCGGCAAGAAGAGCAGTCTTTTCATATCAACTTTTTCGTTAACAGCGATTTCCTCTCCTCTTTTCTATGGTTTGATTTATGTTTGCTTTATTTGTTCTTCTTCGTTGAAACGGAAAGAGTGGCACGAAGTAACATTTCAACTGAACCTTCGCCTGTTCGTGTACAGTGCATAGAATGCACAAGAAAAATAATACATACTCGACAAGGATCATTGTTTTCTTTGTATTAAAAGCTATCAATTCGTGTGACATTTGCATGTTTCAACTTTCAAAGCAGCAATTTATTTACCAACGAATCGAAACTAGGAAGATGTGTCACGGAATAATTAATCGAAACATAACATGTGAATTAATTTCGTTCAACTTTTTGGAGCTCTTCAGTCGAATAAAAACTGTTAAATATATTATTCGTCTGCTTTGTCTTATAGTCAAATAAAATCTAAGAAATACAGTAGTACTGATTGAATGGTACATTATGTTTCGCATACTTTTCAACTCATTTCAGAAAGCTACAGTTTAGCTGGCAAGTCGAACCATTATCATTTCTGTACTACAATTAGACAAGCGGCAATTACCTGCGAATTTCGAATGAAATAAATCTATCTGAAGATAAAATGGAAACATTAACGTCGTAGCTTTGTGAAACAAGTCTTCTGAGCATTGGTATCCTTACGATATCTATTTCGCGATCGAAGTACACAAACCGTTTAGATTCTTGAAAACAGACAAAACGAAGAGGAATAGAAAGGATGACAGGTGCAACGTTATTACACATACATGGCTTAAAATGCACTATACTGCATCGACATCGAAATTCAAACTCGTATACATCTTTGTATGCAGTTAGTAGGCTTACGCTCTGGACAGAGCGATTTAAATTCGCATTCACGATGACCATAAACTTCAGACACGTGCGAGTAATTTGTTGCTTGGCGCGTGAAATAAACAATGAAAAAAGCTTTCAACTATCACGAAGTTGTCCAATCAAATGTCAGCCAAGTATTTAAACTATTACTCGTAATACTCCATTTCTAAAGTAACAAAAAGCACGGTAGTGCATGGTTGAAGAAATAATTGAAACGTCGATATGTATTGGAAATATGTTCGCACATGTCTCGTAAAAACACGAGGAATCTTGACAATTGAATCGATTTCACAGTAATACGAATACACGATTAATAGAGTTACCTTGTTGATTAATCTAGTCTAACACGTAAACGTTGAAAAAAACGGTTGACAATTGTTTACCATTCTTGATAATGCTACATTATTTTTTTTTGTTCTCTTAATACTCGAGCTTCGTTTTTAACGCGAGAGCCTTGATAAATCCGCCGAGACTTCTCAAACAGTTACCGTGTTAGCCTCGTCCCAATTTTCTGCCTGCCCTTAGACAGATTCCTCGAACAACAGTTTAGTCGATAAATTTTTCTTCGCCTCGTTATTTTTTTGGTTTTGTTTCGTTTCTTCCCTTAAGATTCACAAGCTAAGTTATTCCCTACGGGACGTTCTAATTGCTAATGGGTGCATGTCAGCATGTCCGAAAACGACTTATCTACGGATATTTGGAAATGGATTTTCATGAAGTTCTCCCCTTCAACTCTTCGCACTCGCGTCCGACCACGAAAGAACTATTCTACTGCGCCCGATCAAATCCAAACCCGTCTCCTCGTAATATCTCCTCTTAACGATAAAACGTTACAGCACTCGCCCGACGAATATACTCGTCGTTTAAAAATAGATCCTTAAAATTTGTTAAACACAACTCAGGACGGTCTATCGTAACAAATTAACTCTTATCAGCATACCACTTTGTACGTTCTTCGTATTGCGCTCGTGAATGAAATTCTTTTCACACTTTTGTCTCTCCCAAAGCTCTCGCACTTTATTTCGTGTACTTCGATGTACATATACGTTAATCCTCTTTGCTTCGTTCCTCCTTTATGCCTACCGTCGTGTGTACACGTATATTTTATTTATTCGTTTAATAATCAGGGGAAGAAACCAGAGTGTACCAAGAGTGCAAAGAGCTGAAGCACTGATATACCGTTTTTCTCCCTTTTTGTCTCGCTCCCTAACAACGTCGCGTTATTAAGTGTGAAAATATATTCTACCATGAGGATAAGATTCAGAAAGTATCCAGCTTTACAAGCCTTCGGGTTACCTCTACGATATATCGTTGAAACAAGAAGACCTTTGTCGTTACATACATATTGACAGTGTTATACATCCGCTGGATTAATCGACATCATTAAAATCGTATTTTTGTTCTTCACTTATCTCTACGTTTCATCGCTTCGCTGAATGTTTTCCTGTTTCCTCTCTGGATCGACCTTTATACTCTCCCTCGCGGATCGTCAACGACAATTCATTCACGATTATTCCCATGCTCATTCTCCCTTCGTTATCGTCCGACCGTTCGAAATATTCCTCAGACGGCTTTTCAGGAAGAAATTAGAGAAACAGACACCGACCTCGAGGACACTCGACAAATTCCTATTTAATCTTCTTACGCTTCACTCGAGCAGAGTTCGCTGCTTCCTTTTTCTCTTCCAAATAAAACTCTTGATATTCTTGATATTCTTACATTAGAGAGATATGTCCGTGGGGATATGTGAGCAGATACCATAAGGAAGAAATTAATTATTATTAGTACAGAAGCGTTTGAAATGAACGGCGAATAAAAAAGGGCCACGCAAAGGAAGAACCAATTTCCACAAATGTCCCAACACCTAGACCGAATTGAGCGCTAAGACGATAGGATCATATTCTATCGATTCCTTATAATTCTTTTCCTTTCGTCTGAAATTCCGTTGAATTGATCGGTATACGTGCGTGCGTCGATTTCCACGAGAGGATCGGCACGTTACGGAAGAAAAGTTATTACACGAGTAAAACGCTAACTGGACTACGGATATGAGGGACACAAAATTGAAACGTGTTTATCCGCTACAAGGTAATCGCTAATTCGAAATTCACGCCCGCCTATGGTACATCGAAATCACGATCGACGGCCAATCATTCCCAACCCTAGTGAACACCTTTTCCCTCCTTGCATTTAAATTACACGTCGACACAGCGAAAAAAGAAGGTTTCCCACTTAGCGTCTAAGCTATTATTTGCTCCTTAATCGCTAACAACTTGCGGGATATTTCTCGGGCTGCCCCGCGGAGGTATAAACGTTCGAAGACAGCTTATCTCTAATATCCTAAAGGACGAAGTGAAAACGAGAGACGAAGGTAGAGGAAAGGGGGTGCGCCGTAATTGCACGTAGAAAGAGAAAAGGGATATGCGAGATTTAAAAGGGAAGGTTCTTAGATCGCTACCTACGACTTTCGTTCGTTCTGTACATTCATTAATAATTAATGCCTTAACATTTCCACCTTTGTACATACACTTACACCTCGAATAATTGATCCGTACAGATACACGTTTGTCATCTAATAAATCGTACATACGCTGTCCCGCGACGGAGGGTCATATTCGTCGCCCCATTATCACACGAAATGACTGTCCTACGTTATTGTCCGGTATAAGTGATTAACATGACCGATCGTCGATGTTTGCACCTGGTGCAGTGAAGAACGCTTATTGTCCGAATCTAAGTTAGAACCTGGAGAACGGTAAATCGTGTCCGTGAATATTGTCAAGGGTTTCAATTTGTTTACGTGGACACGTTTCACCGTCTACCGACGCAAAATATACATTTAGATCTAGAATATATCTTTTCCACCGCGGCTAATCGCGTTTATTGTCCGAGTTACTTTGGCGAGCAGACGAACGATCCTTTTGATAATACATGGCGCCTTTATTGTCTCGGTGAAGCCTCAGACACGGGACAGCAAACGTACACGAGTCGAAGTGTACAGTTCCCACGAGGCGATTCCCTCTCCTCGACTCGTTTCAAAATCGTTCGACCCCTTGGAGCAGCCCTCCAAATTTCCGATCCGGCAAGTCGGTACCTTATTATTGTCATTCACAGAAGTAGGAGTTTTATATCCGCTTACATGCTAAGATCCGCTTCGTTCTCTCGAAGGACTCGCTTAGAAAAATAAAGATAAGAACGCAGAGTCAGATAGGATGGGGAGAACAGAGGGACGAGCAGAAATGACGAGGGGGATGCATATACGCTAATAAGGGGCGCAGACACGAAGAAAATCATGTTGGAATCCTTTGGAGGATCGCCGCCGAGTATTGTTGGAGAATTGGAATCCAGACGTGACACGGGTATCAAGCGAATCGTCTTCCTCGTTATTGTCGTTTAATTAACTTTCGAGACGCGTGTAAAACGTATCCCTACTTAAAACACACCTGTTCTCCTTATGCGTCTCACGTGTACGAGCTACGGCCGCGTTCTCCAATGTATTCGCGTGTAATTCATTTCCGTGGATCATGTCAATTGAGAGAAACCGATCATCTGAACATCGCGTTTCAAAAAGCAGGGTATATAAATAGATCTCCGTCTAATTGTTATTGTTACGCGGTTATTGTGGTATGCTATTGTAATAGTTCAATACAGGATTGGAGAACGCTGTCGTCAGCTGAACAACGTAAATCCCCGAATTTTCTTTTCATATGTATGTTATGTAGTATCTCATGTAATGTAGGTATGTTTAATATATATGTATATATTTAATGTTAATGTTAAGTATGTATGCATATGTAGTTAAATACAGACTGGTCTTCGTGCGATAAGCAATCGGAATTGCAAAGAATTTTTATTTCGCTGCTGGCAATTTTGTGGACACCCCGTTACTTAGAATCTGGACACAACAGAGCTTTCACGTTCACGTTTAGAAAGAGTGAGACAGAGAGAGTTTGCTAATTTGTTAAACTCTATGTTTCTAAAGTGATTATGTATTTTTCTGATTTCTTGGTTGCACGAACTTTTTCTTATTTCTTGCACGTATCGCGTTGCTTATCTGCTTGTAGAGCTTTCCCGATTTTTTTTTACAGGTCAGAATATCAAGGAAATATTATGTTTGCTTCTTGGATATCTTTATGCGTTAGTCCAGATTAGGTGTACCTTTGGAAGTTACGTTCAACGCGCAAGAAACCAGCTCCTAAGTACTACAGGGCATCTCTTGTCCGAGTGGTTCCTAATTCGTGTAATTAGAGAAGTTTATTATCTGTACCCAAGGCACATTTTATACTTTCATTTCGTTTTAGGAAGGTCCACTCTATAGTATGTACATATTATAGCATTGTTACACGTATAGGGGATAGTTTGTAACTGTATCACCCTTAAATTACATAATATCTGACCTTATCTTGTACATTTTCTCTCGTTTTTCATCAGCGATTCCTTCATCGTTCACTACCCTACGTATTATTGTCAAGCCGACAGCATTTATAAATGTATACCTTAAGTGCTACTCGATTTTTAATGTTACATTATATTCAACTATAGCTTTGTGCAAAATTTACATTGTACATGTACCACGGATACTTTCTTCATTTTCAATTTTTTTTCTTTTTTTTGTTGTTTTTGATTTATCGATCGATGCCCGGTCTGTTCGCCGACAAGTAGCTCCGATTCATTTTCACGGTGAACAACACGCGTTTCAAGTTATTGTCAGAATTATATCCACGTTTATTACCCAGCTCCCCAATTATTATTATTGTCAGAAATTCTTTCCCTCCCTTTCCCAAGTAGTCTCTTAAATCCTTAAACGTTAAAAATCACCTCGAATCTCTTTTTCCTCGTGTGCCATGTTAATATGTGTGTATGTATGTATATCATATACATATATGTATATCTACACATGTTTATATGTACATAAACATATATATATATCGTATAATATGAAATATTGAATCTGATAGATCTTAAAAATACTCTGCTAATCTTTTACATACGATTAAACCTTACAGGCTAAGTACTTTCTTACAACCTTGTATCGTGTTCAGCCGATTTTAACAATAGCCTTTTGTTCTTGTGTATCACCATTGTTATTTACGCGAGTATCCTTTGCATCCATTCCCCATACACCTCCCGTTTACTGGTTACTCCTAGCCACGCCGTTATACGTACCCTATATATCCTTCCCGAAATATTTTCAGCTAGACGATATTTAAGGATTGATTCATCTTAAGAATTTTAACATACTGACGACGAACGTCGTTGTGACCATCGACAAAAGCGGCACGGCCGCGTGTGCGCTGCTGACAACGTGGATCTTCCAGCCCAAGTTATTGTGCGTGTAACACTGCGGGGAAATAAGATATTGACGATGGAGGAATTCAATTGAACGAAATTATTTTTTCCAATGAAATGTTTAGTCCACGAGTGTTACCTGGTAGTAGACTAAATCGGGGGTATCTTCAGTCACAGTCCAGACAAGTTTCGCCGGTTCACCTTTGTCACATTCCAGCCTGAGGGTCTCGAAGAAATTCTCGAAAGTCTCCATGTCCGAGCTCATGTCCACTGTTTTGTGAACCCATTCACAATAACGACCAGCCGCCGTGGGATAGGGATATCCGTCCTCGTCGTACTTCACACCGGCGAACGCCCTTTGGGCCATTTGTTGTTCCTCGGTCTTTTGACCGAAACCACCCTCTGGACTGTCCGTGATATATAAAGGATGGTACCTGCAATCGGGGAAAGTAGATTTTTCTATCTCTAATAAACTAGAACAATTAAAAATGTTTAACTATTTGCAAATACATTCACTGTGTTATAATAGATTTAATTCGACAATGTCATCGTTGCCTTTAATTAACGCGAATATTCCTCGGAAAGTTGGAATAGAAAGACCACGAGGGCCGCGTAATTAATGTACATCAAAGTGCCATTGAAGTCAGGGGAACAGAGTATAAACTGGGCTATTAGCAGTTTGAAAATCCAACTCACCTAGCCGGATTAGCTGGGTCGTTCCCGCCCTCAACTATAAACGTGTACGTCTGTCCCCTTTCCACGGTAAGTTCTGGGATCAGCAAGTCGTTGATGTACCACGCGATGCCCCATGCAGGTTGTCCTGTTGTTTCAATTTTTAATTAACGATACACAACGGTTACTCGAAAAAATTAAGTTAAATAATATGGAAAAAAAGACGTATGGCGACAGGAAGGATACCTGTGATTCTTGTGTATCCCCTCTTTCCACCAGCCGGTCCGATCCTCACGCTGAACGTAGTCTCGTTGGTGATTAGGGCTGGCGGCCAGGGTTTGATGTCAGACATGTCTGGAAGGTTGTAGAGGGAATTTGTACACTCGTGGACGTTCCTCGACGTAAAATCAATACGTATGTCCTCGGTCGTCTTGTCGAAGCTCTGATGTGCATTCGCCTCCCCTCTCAAATTCAGAGATCCTATCGCCGCGATCACGCTTGTCTCCGTGTTCGGGATCATTCTATCTTTGACTGGTTCATTGGTTCTCAATGGTCTCATGTAAGTGACTGAAACAAACATCACAGAGGCATTAACATTTCCTACGATGTAATCGATAACCGTCTCCATTACAGTTGTTTAAAAGAAAGCATCCTCACCTGTCGTAACCCCGTTCCTTCGTTCTCCATGCACAAGGACGGCGTCGTTTTTCCCTCCAACCCTTTCATCGGGGCATACACCCTTTCTGCCATCGCACTGTGCGTAGTCAGACATGTAATAGTCTTGGGCGATGAATTTACCGGTCCTGTTGTTGTAACCGATGACCACTATGTCTCCACCGATCATTTCAGATTTCCCTTCGCGACCCGACAAACCGAACGCCACGTACTGGTCCTCCCTGATCCTTCCGGACACTCTGATCTGTACATCTTCGCCCATCGTCTCCCATTGCACCTGCACACGACCCTCGAGCATCTCCTTGCAGTTGGTCAGCTCGTGCTTGGACAGAGGTGGCGATGGTGTGCTGCTCGTCTGAAAAGATATCGCGCAGCTCTTTTTATTTAAGAATTCGTTTGCCTTTTTTGGGGGCGAATTTCTGAAATGTCCACATTATTACTCGTTCGGCACATTCTGCGTTACTTACAGGATCGTACCACCAAGGCGGCTATCCCGATAAAAATATATTTAATAAATGAAGCGTTACTTGTTTCATGGAAGCTATTCGTAAGGAGTTTCTCCGTTAACTCGTCAGTCGTTTATGATTACCTACCGTGATTTTAGTTTGACCAAGGGCTGGCGGTACGTCGAGGTCCTTTGGTATAAGAACATGTCCGAAATTGTGTTTGTATTGCACGCACCACACCGAAAGCCAGTTGATGTCGTACACGGTCAAGTTGTCTGGCAGAACGATTTCGATATCTTCGCCTTGATAGCCCTTCAACGGTGCTAAACTAAAAAAAGAGAACGAAAGAAAAGAAGATGCTCGCCGTGATTTAGCGCACATAATTTATGGAAAGTCTGGTACCGTGGAGGGGTAAATTACCTTTTTCTCTCGTTGGGCACTTTGATGCCAAAGGTGTTGGGCTCCGAGCCATTTCCAACCCAGAAGTAAGCGTCTGGACCGGCACCATCGTAGTGCAGATTCGGGATGTAGAAAGTTTTGCTATCTAAGATGGTGATAGTTCCGCTACGAAGACCGTGTGCAAGCCTGGAGAATTCTGTCAGTACCCTGGCTTTCGGCACTTTTAAGTTCGCGGGGATGTAAACGTGACCGAAATTCACCTGCGACAAATCAAACACACCGTACATCCTTTCTGCGTTAATTTGTTGCAATCGAGAAAGATAGGCGGCCAAAAAATATTGCGGTGAACTTCCTCGAATTTATTCCCAACGTCGAACCGTTCGAAAATTCCTTTTATATTTCAACTTCCACCAATCTATTCTCCCTTTGGTTGCTTCCTCTTTCGAGGCTCCCGTCTAACTTTAACTCGGAAAAAATTCCACGACGGTTTGATTTCTTCGCGAAGAGGTTTCCGGCATCGAAGTGGAACCGTCTCATCAAGCTGTCTTTCAGAGACCGCATATTTACACCCTGCCAGTCGAAAAAGTCGATCTATCATTCCTTACCCCTGTTGAGGCTGACACGCCGATAGGGGCTGGTTTGAGGTCGTTTATATTCTAAGTTCCGTCAAACGTTCGAATAAGCGTGGCGAGAGGGGGATAGTGACTGCAGGGGGGAGGGGAGAGACGCGAACTGAGGGGTTGAGTACGATAAGGAGAGAATGGGATGGAAAACGGTGAAAGTAAAAAGAGGAAGATCTCGAGCGGGACCTCGTAAAATCCGAGAAAAGGATTCCATCCCGTATACAGGGTGATCTAGTCGCTTAGCCCCAGGGGAACGTTTTATGGGAGAAAATTCAGTGCTCGCGACGATTTCTCAACTCATTCCTTAACCCCGGACAAATATATCTCGCGTACGATACATTTTATACACTTCCCTTTTCTCCCCTTTTATTTCCTACCGTTCCACCTAAACTATTCATTGAAACCAACTTTTCACCGATACTCCTCCCATCTTTTTCTTTTTATTGTAAATTAAGAAAATTTAACGAATAATGGGCAGGGTAATTTTACTTGAAATTACGATTAATTACAAGCAAGGCTTCCTTCCTTTTGGGGATATTTCGGTAATTGTTGGCAGCGTTGAGGACTCTTGCAAGTATATACATCCGCGCACATATCATTGGTGTGCACCGATTAACCGACTCTGTCGGTCGCTATTTTTCTATTGTCTTTTTTATCGACTTCTCGAAAAGTGTGCCAAGAGTCGAAGATTGAAAAGTCGGTGAATATCTTCGACGTCTTCGATATTCCGCTCAAGGCTACTGTATACGTGGCCTGATTCCGCCATTTCGAGATGTTCTTTGGAAGCGGCCCCCAGACTTTTGTCTACAAAGGAATCGATACGCGCGATACCTTGAACTGGCGATATGAGTTTCCATATCAGGGTCGTTCGATTCGTTAAATTATTTGCTTTTCCCTTTCGGCAGGCCTTCCCTCACGGAACCGACGCATCCAAACTCGGCCACGAAATTCCCTGGAAAAACGAGTCTCCTGGCGATTTCGCCTCCTTTATTCGTCACCTCAACTTCGATTTCGACCAGGAACGGATTCGCGTCGCCATTCCGAAGAGGAGATCTTGCAGGAATTCTCCATGGGCGCGCGCGTATGATTTAAACGATGGCAGACGTCGAAAACGTTTTGCAAAGGGAGAAACTTGGAGTCCCCGTTGACAAACACCTTGGATACTGAAGTTTACGCTGAAGGATCGATTAATAATTTTCCGCCAAGACCCGGAAGCTGCCGGTCGGGAAAACTTCTTCATTAACCGAAGCAGCTCGGCTCAAAGGCGACAGTGGCGAGACGGACACGCTTTTAAGAATTAATCATCCACCGATGTACAGACCTCGCGGGCATCCAACCGGCGAATTAATGCCGATCCTCGTTTCCAAAGTGTGCCGCGTCGAAGGTATGATACTTTTCAAGAGAATCAAATATTTGAAAGAACTAATTGGAAAAAGGAGAAGCGAGACGAGCTCGATTGTCTGTCCATTATTTTCGTCTGGAGAGTAAAGCCAGGTTTACAGGGGTGGTTAGAAAATGGAGTGGTTCTGATTCCCTCTGAGTTCTCCGCACTTCGTCGAATACTAATTCCATCGTTAATAATAATGATTATCGGTGAGCGGGGCCGACGTATTTCCCTCCCCTACCCACGGGGTATGAGTTCGAAATTTGCACGCGCATTAATCCCATTTCGTTTAAGGGCTCGTCAATCATATCCACCCTCTGCAAGTAGCTGTGCATCGCACGCGTACTTGCTGGGAGAGAGATGAAGGTATAGAGGGGATGGGAGAAACGGAGAGATGCTGGATACCAATGAACTAGGACTCCAAGCTTAATGGTGTTTTGAGTGGGCACGATCTGTTGAAAATTGGTCCTCGTGCGAGCACGCGAGTCGAGGATCCGCCCGACAGTTTCCACATTCAATCTCGAGGTGAACGAATTGAGTGTATATTAATTTATTATCAGCTGCGGTATTCGAATGGCGTGCACCGCCGTTTATACGCGTCGAGGGAAAAAGCGAGAAGATTACGCGAGAAACCGGAAGCAAATTTAATAGCGCCCACGCTACTCGATATTGAACACTAACCCTTGGCATTAAATACTCGGGCTGTCAGGTGAGTATGCGTCGTAAGATCGCCCACGCGATTTGCCCCGAAATTTCTACACGATTTTCGTATGGAATTTCATTTGACCATCACGGAATGGCCCACGAAGACGAACCTTTCGTCGAGGTTTCGAACGTCGATTTTTGCCCGAAAGCCATCACGTGCTCCCTGCAGGGGTCCCATTGTTCTCGAGCAAATTGCGAGGAGAACCCCGGAAATCATGATGTTTCGACATTAATTACCAAAACGGATTACGTGACGTCCACGATATCGATAATTCCGGGTTCTTTACAAACGAGCATTGAACAAACTTTCGACTTCTGAGAACGCCGAGGAAACTTTCGGTTTGCCGCAAACTTCTTTTACAAGATGAACAAACGATCCTTGATTACAGCCACCGGTGATTAAGTTTCAATTATTTTATGTGTAGTAATCAATCTATCGAAGAAATTAATAGTTCCTCGACGTCGAGCTGCGTAAATTGCAGAATGCTAAGAGAATCGAGGGTTCCGTTGTCGCGTCGATAGAATCGCGTATAACGAAGATATCCAGGCGTTTATAAACTGCGATGCGACAGTCACGAGGGTGCCTCGTCGATTCGATACCTTTGATCTGGTCGTTATGCGCCGCTCGAAGTTTCAGCGGGGGTTACTGCAGCCCCTAATAGACTGTTTATCTCGTAAGCCCGGATTTAGATTTGGATCGGCTTCTATTATGCGTACCGTAAATCTATGTACGCGACACTTATCCACCAATGCGTGGCACCCTTTTAAAACTAGCCTCTATACGCGCTCGGGTATAACGTCTCGGTTGCGTCGCGTAAAAGTTGACGAGTGGAAATATTCGCAAAGGACAGAATTTATGCATGGTCGGAAATGAATTGTTCATTTAATTTCCTGTGAATACACGGAAGCGCACAAATATGATATTAACCCCGACCGCACGAGACGGGAAAATAATCTAGCGTTTGTCATTGTTCCTATAGCATTTAGGGGGACGAAAATATGACTGACTCTACGTTCCGTTGATCTGGATTAAGATCCGTACCGTGCCACCCCATGAACACAATTCACGGGGGAGGTCCCCGTGGACGGGCGCGATACGGCCGATGCTGATATACTCGTTATAGCGTAGGCGGGGGCTCGAGCAGTCGATATTCAATCAAATAAATCCCCCTAACAAACTGGAGAGTCGGAGATAGCATCAAGAAACAATCACGGAGAAAGGGAGGCGACTGTGCAATCAACGATCGACGAATCTAATAATTTCCACCTGTAAGTGTAGAGTATGTAATACGACAACCTCTTCCACCTTTGCCATCTTTCAAAAATTATATTCCTTTTTCGAACTACCTTATTAAACCACGAATACCAGAGTTAACATAATCTCCATTCCTCGTATCCTCATTCCCCGCCCGCTAATACCTGCATTTTATTATCCCGTGTTTGCTGATTATTTCGATCCCCCGGAGATTATCTCCGCGCGGGACGTTAACGATCATAAAAGAAGGAAGAAGGGAGGAACGGGACAATGATCCATCGAAAAGGACTCCGGCCTAGTCGTAGCTGTATATTATTTTCGCACCTTATCAGCCCCATATCGTCCCCAGCCAGGCTGGCGTCCCCCTTCACGCTGGTCAACCCCCGTTGCGAGGCGCCGGTTCTTACGGAAATTGAGACATCGAGCCTCGTTAGGCGCGATAGTAACGCCCCTTATCCTCGTTCTCTATCGGACAACAGCGAACCCACATTGTGTTGCACTTTATTGCTTGCCGGGCCAGCGGCCGTGGTCTCTCGTGATTATCGTTCGACGTCGTTCCCAACGGACGATTAAATTAATAACATAATCGCGGCGTTGTCTTAACGCCGGCGAGGCAGATTACTTCAGAACGCCCGCGAGTCTCGTTCACTAACGCGATTCCGATATTCGCGTTCTAGATTCGAACGAGCGATTCCATTTCTGGATCGAAGCATCTACCCGATGGCAATGTTCGTAGACGACGCACAGTGGTCTATTTGGCCAGAAACAGCGGACAAAAGTCTATTTTCAAAGTTTTGGGAAAGACAAGAATTTTTGTTGTCTGGAATAGTTGAATATGTGAGGAACAGTGTATCAATTTTCGTTTTATGAACGTTTATGAACTCGGGAGCAGTATTTTTCGTCGAAAGTTGGCAGATTTGATGGCACGCGGTTCTTTCTTAGCCATTCTCTAAAACATCGTTGCTTATTGGCGATTCATGAATCCTATATGGAATTTATGTAAATTCTGCCGTTATGAAACCTTTTCAGGTAGCTATGTATACTATAGTACACTTTCCAACAGATTTTACACTTTCAGCACATATATTTGAATGGTTGTTAATATTTGAAAATAATCAATATTTCAGTACTTTTCGTCACGGTTACAAACGTTCATTAACGATTTAGGTATAGTATCTAGTATGTTCCAAAGCTCGTGCGACGAATAGTTAGGATTGCCAAAACGTTGCTTCTAACAAGGTCAAGATGTGTCCGGTTTTTGACGAGGCACTCGTAAAATTCCGACTCGAAATCTGTGCAATTGGCTAAACCTGGAAAGCGGGGTTAAAAGGATCTCGTCCTCCTCGAGGAGCGTTCGTCGGACTTTAAGTAGGTGATAAATTAAACGAACCCCCCTTCCCCCGATGCCCCTATATCGTAGGTGGCAGATTTAATGGAACCTTTTTTTAAATGAAACTTTATACTAACCCGGATAAGCCCCCGTTAAATACCTCCCATCGGGCTAATTACACGGATTTCTCGCGTCATTTCAAGCTACTCTTCTGGTCCGAGTCGTTTTGCTCGCCACTTGCCAATGACACCCCAATGTCTCCAATGAATCATCCGAGCGCTCTTAATCGTCGAACGCTAGGCATCCTCGAGTAACGAACGAAGAATAATACATTGCAACGCAAATGTTCCAAGTCCAGGGCAAACAAAATTATACTGCACACGAAGAAAGATCGCCAAGACACATGGTCGACGTTCTCCGTCGAGATCCTGAGAAATTGAATTAAACCTTGAAGCCAGAGGTTATCAGAAAGTCGCGTGTACCGCGATTTTTGAATAGAACCGATCAATTGGCAAGGTATACAGCGTCGCTGGCAGAGCAACATCAGCAGCAGCAGCAGCAGATTCCCTCCCTGTCCTGCACGGAATGACGAAACTTTCCCGGCTGCCGGAGGACCGGTGGGCGGTCCTCCGGGATACCTGGAACTTTCGCAAGCTCTCATCCAATCGGCAGCGGGAAAGATATATAGAGGGGAAACGGATGACAGAGGGTGCGAAAGAGAAACGAGCGGCCAGAGAATCGGGCAGAAAGAGAGCCGCCGCGAGAAAGAGACGGCGAAAGGACCGCGAGAAACCGTCGAGTGGGGTGAAAGGGTGAAAAAAAAATGGGGATGAGAAACGACGGAGAATGAGGGAAGGCGAGGAAGGGAACGGTGGGCCGATACACAGACGGAGAGGCTAGACATGGAAAAGGGTTAAAGAGGAAGAGACGAGTTACGGGGCCAGGAAGGGAAGGAAATTGCCGAAGTTGAAACACAGGTATGGCGGAGGGCCGGGGAAAGAACGAGGGGTGAATGGGCAGAAACAAAATTTAGATACGAACTGGAGGACGAGTGTCAACGCGAGACACAGTTCGGTTTCTCGCTTCCAAACGAAATACGCTACTATTTTATTGAAGCACGCAGGGATACCAACTTCGTTCTACTTCACCCCGTTCCACTCGTTTCACCCCTCTCGTTCCCACCGGTCATCGCTACCAACGAGTACACCTTTCTGTACCATCGCCGGCCAACCAACCACTTTGCCCGGTATTTCATTTCCACGTCTACTCGTGTGTACCCCGGCCACTTATGTGTACCCGAATGCTGGCTACGCAGGCACTTGTTCATATATGTACACGCCAGCGAAATGCTCGGTCGGCCGTCCCCGCCCAAAGGGGTTAGCCAGACAGTGAAAAAGTACGCGTGTTAATTTTCTACTTTCCCCGATGTTGCTCGTATTTTGCGACGCGCGATACCGCTCGACGCTCGTTAATACTCTTCCGCTTGAAGCAGAACAAAAATAAAATAGGCACCACCTGAGCCAAGCTGAGCGGCTGCATTTTTGCCGGTCCTGTGTTCAAATCCCGATGGCGTACCAATTTTTTTTCTAGCGACAGGCTAATTTCATACAGTTTTGGCGAAGTTCCAGTAATACTTGCCGGACGATGTGTGTGTGTGTGTGTGCGCTTTATACGCGCACTGCAGCATCTCGTGCATCCGATGCACCGTTGTGGCTGCTTTGAAATGTGTGCGGAGCTTTGGGGTGGCTTCAAAATGGCGTCCCGTTACAGTGCACACCGCCCTCCGAGTCACGGGTCACGTTATGCGATTATAAACGAGTTTCCTTCGCGAAAATGTGCAGCCGCATAATCGCCGCCTTTTATGCACGGCTTTTATCGAGCCTTCGATGGTTTCCGAGGGACCGCTGATGCCGAGAAAAGATCTTCGTATCGCTTAAATAAGTAATTGTAACTGATTTTCTACCCCGTGAAAGGATGAAGCTTTCGCCCGTGGAGTAGAGGGAATTTGTTCAACCTCCTTCGTCCCCTTTGACGTTGTTCCACTTTGTCAGCCGCCATTGATGGCTGATTTTTAAAAACGGACAAGCAAGGAAGATTCGATAAGACGCGGCTTTCCATCGGACATTTCAGCCGCTGTAAAATTCCTTGCTCGCGACATCGTCCTTTTAATATTCAAAGGAATGCTCGTTTTCCAGTTCCACGATCGAGGTAGTATCTTCGACCTTTCCGAGCTTTGTGGTCGGTCCTCGAGGTCTGTGCGTGGCCATCGGCCAAGTCCGTTCAAAATGGCGACTCCTTGAGGTGGCGAAGACTGCGTGGAGCACTGAGAATAGAACAGTGACCCGCGACGCGAAAGATAGTCGCCCGGTGTCAATGAATATAATGAAACGGGGAACAGAATGGAAAGTAAGAGAGTGGAAATGTGAGAAATCATAAAGAGCAATGAGCGAATAAAGGAGCATGGGTCGCGGGGGAACGAGTTTAGACGTAAGAATGGAAACGAGGAAACGGCGACGAAAACTAAATAATTTTTGCAAAAAAAAAAGGAGAAGAAACGGTGGAGTTGGAAGGGTTGGAAGGGGGGTATCTCTGCAGATACAGCGGTACAAAAGGAGGAAGCGGAAGTGAGCGCGAGAATGGTGGCGACGAGGACGGCACGCAAGAATTTTGGAGGGAAAGAGGTGGCGAAACGGAGACAGAGGGTGGCCGGGCCAAGGGTGGAAGGGTGCGAACGGGAGGACAGAGCGCAGAAGGGTGGGAAGATAGAAACGAAGAGAAAGGGGAGAGCATCCTCGGCTGGCAGCCGGCAGCCAGTCAGCCAGCCCCGGCCAACATCGACCCGGCGAGCTGTTCTCTGCCCATGCGCAACAATCTTAACCGCGACTAGTGATGGGCCCGATCCAATTCGCGACTTAGAACTTTGCATTACCTTTGCAAAACAATATCTGTTCCCGTCGTCGTGCAATAAAGGACTGCCAAGAAGACGGGCGCCAGGCATTCGTGGCAGCGGCTAAGATTTTCAAAATTTAGAATCCGCTGGTGTATCCTTAATGAGGGACAAATTGGGGAAAAATGCTTTTTAAAAATGTTTCATTTGGCCCGGCAAGGTCGAACTGTTCAACTGTTCAACGGTCGAACTGTTCAACGACGATGGTGCATACCTGAAATAGGAAATTTTGGTCGGAAGTTTTTATGGTATGCTTGGTGTTCAGCAGGAATGTCGTTTTCGAAGATATATTTCTCATCCCTATGCAAGAAGATATCCTCTGTTTACGAACGTCTTTTTCCTCGTCGATGTACGCCGTATTTAACCATCGGGTCAGCAGTAAAATATTTGGAGGCGATATTAACGGTTTCCGATCGACGATTAGCCTCGACCGGCTGGGAAGAGTGAAACGGGAATGCCATGGAACGTTTCCCGAGGAGTCCTTCAACGCGACTGGAAAACATTTCCCGCCCCGGCACAATAAATACTGCCAATGCAAACGATTTGTACGAGTGCCTTTGCTTCGCGTTTTCGACCCGCTGTTCTCGTGCACATTTTTCCTTCCGAACGACTGCGTAATTTCTAACTGTTTCTTTCAATAAATGCAGAACATATGTTCGTTGTTTCACAACGTCCGTAGAAAATCGATTTTCCAGGGGTTACACAATTATTTTTTACCATTGCACGTCTGTTAAGAAAGCTATTCCGGGAACGGAGCACGTTAAACGGGCTTAGGATCTGTTCGAAACGGTTATTAATTGACGTTCTCGCGGGCTGGGCTCGTCCACTTGGTGCCACAAGCAGTCATACTTCGTCATCCCACCCCGAAAACTATGAGGCGTTTAATTAACTCCAGTGTTCGGGGAAAGAGACGGAGAATTCAGATGCAAATGCCACGACACGCCCACAAGGACGACCCTTTCTTCCGTGGGTTAAAACACAACCATCACCGAAAACCGGCGGTTGAAGCGATACCCCGGCTGATAGAATTGAAACGCGCCTCGGAGACATAATTCGTCGTTTACGGGATCGTCTCGAAACACCCTTAGAATTTATCGAAAAACCCTCGATAAGGTATTAGAAAGATTTCCGTCGATCTCCCCCGGCTTTCGTTCAGATTGAAATTGAAAGAATTCAACCAAATGTAAATCAATTGCGATTTATCGTTGTTCTAACTACAATTATAAACTACAATTATTAACTACAATTCGCGTAATACAATTTAAACTCCAAGTTCGTTTTCCTCGCTTTCCGTGAACTCGGTAGTTCCGTGCACCCGGTAATCGTTCAAAAGGCACGATTAAAGATTAAATTCGCGCCACACGAACCACGTCCATAATGCGAAAACCACGTGCGAGATTCAAGGATAAAGCGATTCCATACCTTTTGTTCTATATCTCCAAACGATTCGTCCCTCGCGTGCAGTGCACGTCGCGCAATCACGCATGCCGCAGTAGTATGCGCCGCTCACTGGTCAGACATCGAGCAGAACGTGTGCAATACGAGGAATATACTACTGGCGACGAATCTCGCAAGGATAATCGCATTGTGCGGCAGAAAAACGTATTCCTCCCGTATCGAGGAGGAAGATGCACGACCTAACGTCGCGTATACCTCTTTGATCTTTCCTAGTGGATAGTCAAACAGAGCATCGCGGTGATCACCGGAGCAATGCGGCGTCGGGAGAACCAGGAAAGAACTTGAAATAAAATGGAAAGAGGAAGACAGAAAGGTACGAAGGGAGATGAAAGACCGATCAACGGCTTTAACGTTTTGGATTCCCCGAGGAAACCCCGCGGATAAGATCTGGAAAGCCAGAGGCTTCCCCCCAATCGCGTGCAAAAGCGGCGAGACCGTTTTGGACGCTGGTCTGCCAGGGGACGGGCGTTGGAGAGAAAAAAATTACTAAATCCTATCTGAATCAGTGGTCCATTGAACGTCGGTTTGATATCGAGCAAGAATATCTCCCGCAGTCCTTTTGAAAGGGAATCCAAGCGTCGCGGGGATTGCGGTGTATCTAAGGATGCTACGAGGACCGAAAGGAGAAGGACAAGCGGAACAAGAAGAAGGCTTATTCCGACAATACAGCCTTCGAAGAAATGCGAGGGTGTGCCGACTGACAGACAGCTCCTGTCTACCAGATACCTAAGCAAAACCTATCACTACCCTTGCGTGTATCGCCTCCCCCTGCCCCTCGAGAGATCGGTACACCCTACCAGCAGCTTCGAATCTTCTGTGAATCACGAATAGACGGAGGAGTACGTGTCGAAGGGAAACAAGAGCTGCTGGGGATGGTTGAGATTTTCAGTCGCGGTAATACAAACACAGTGCGTTAGGGGATGATTCGTTCACGCTTTACAGGATCTTGTTTTTAAACCTATGCGACTACGTATCATTGTTTAATAGGTATATACAGAAATTCTGTATTTGTCGATACTTCCATCAGGCACTTGTAATACTTGCAACGGCACGGGGCCAGCTTCCCGTATTTCTATCGCAGATTCGAGAAAATCACGATTGCACATTTATCGCGTCGCGCTGTTGGTTAGACTGCTTTCCACTCACGTTCCCGATCGACGCACTCAACGGGACAGAAAGGGATCGATTTATACGAAAGTCTCGATGATCACTTACCGAACGTAACGGGACACCCTGTAGAACGGAGCATAGGCGACGGACAGCGCGTTTTGCGGTGACAGAGCGTGTCTGATGGAGGGTTGTCACGGTATGGGAGCACCCCTCAGACTTCGATATTAAAGCCCTCCTAATATAAGAGCAAAAGCTACGCTCTCTCCACCGTCGATATGCTCGTTTCAAACCTTTCCCGCTCCCTATGAAATTTCCAGCAACCGATACTGACTTTCGCACGACCGACCGGACGGCGCTGGAGATTTGTGGGTAAGCGAGTGGGCGTGCAAAAAGGGTGTACCGCGAAAGGGACGAACAGATTTATTAAGCTCGACGATATACCCCTTGGTCTGGTGTAAAACAGTATTGAATCTCGAGAAGCGTGTACAAAATTTTAACATAATTAAGACTGTCGATAATTATTGAATGGTACACCTATCGCCTTATAAATCCAGTCAGAGGACCGCAGAGAATTGGATCTTTTAGAAGAATCTCGTCTCGTCTGGCATTAACCGTCGAGTTACAGGGTCCCAAACCGGCCGGAAAAAATAGAAGACGGGAAAGGAATGGGGTGTGGAAGGGAAACGACTTAAATGCACGCTTAGCTGAGTGCACCCGAGCAGCTCGTTGCACGAGGCCACACTTACGCGTGTGCGAAAACGCGTGCACGCCCCTGATCTCGGCTTCCGTATCCATCCCGCACGCACCATTGACCACGAATGCACGTCCGATAGGGTGGGGCCTCCTCAAAAATCAAGTTATCACCATTCTCCGCGCATCGTGGGGTTTCGAATAAAACGTCGCGTCATGGGGTGGTCCCGTGCACCCCCGCAGTTTCCCCTGCGCCCTGACAAAAGCGAGCCGAGTGCGCCCGGCAAATTTATCGGAAACACCGTTCGCGAGATTACAGCGGATTGTCGTCCCATCATCGGATAGAACGACACGAGCGTGAAGTTTTAAAATCCCCTTAAGGCCGTTCTTAACTTCTCGGCGACGTCTATTCGTTACAGCCGGCTGTCCCGTAAAAAGATACGATACACTACACGCGTATACACGGCGAACACAGGAAGAACGGAAACGTGAAATCGTTCGACTACACTTACGGTAAATCGACGGCACCAAACGCTCAGCCAGTTGATGTCCCGTATCCGTTTCCCGTCAGGCAGCTTCAGTATGATGTCCGTATAGTTGTAGAATTTAAGCACCGCAGGGTCCCTGTTCAGCCAGAGCGCAACAGAAAAAAAGAAGAAGAAAGGAAGATAAAAAAGAGGGGAAAGCTCGAAGGATCGAGCGCGTCCCATTGTGACCGTAACTACTCTAATAATACCGGGTTTCCCGCTGGCCAGTTTTCAGCGACAAGTTCGCCGAGATCGATTGGTCGAGCGACGCGTCGACGATTTCGGCAAACAACCGTATCGATCGTTGTTCGAGTGCGGGGAGGTAGACGGGCCCGTTGAGCAGGAACAAATAATACTGCTAACAGCGTCGTCGTCTAATAATCTTTGTTCAACTGCATCCGACGTCGTTATTCTACGCCGACGCTTTCCATACGGGAACGTAAGATGTTCCCGGAATTTCCCGGAATTTCCCGGCGAGAGTCGACGGCTCGGGTCGCAGGGACAAACGGCAGCAAGTCGAAACGTAATAAAGTGCTCGCGCGGATGAAATCCGAACGAGATCGCTGTATAATTCCCGTTTTATTAGCTGCACCCCCGCGAACCGTGCCTACGTCGTTCCGTCTGTTTTCATCCCCTGTCCCACCATGGTCCTGGCCACCCTCCGCCGTACACAACAAGCTCTTCGAGTTTCATTTCATCCCTTGGTTACGGTATGGCGCTTACGTCCATCAGCCACCCCCGTTCCTCCTTTCTTTCGTTCCCTTTCCTTTCAACGTTTCCATCGAGCGTTAACCCTGACCGCACACGCAAACCCCCCTTTCACGGTTCTATTTCTCGTTCGCGATTATTCGCGACGGAATGGCCACTCGAGTTCGCTCGTCGAGCATCGAGAGAAGGTGTCGGAGAAACGGTACCGTTGATACGAGATGAAGGAGAACGGCGCGTGGATAGTTAACGTCGCTTACCTGCCCTTTTCCATTTCCGGATATGGGACGATGTAGCCCTGTGGATTGGGCGCGGTACTGTTGCCCACCCAGAAGAACGCGTCCGGTCCGGTTCCATCGTAGCAGAATCCTTTGATAAATATCGTCGTATCGTCCACGGCGTACGCGTCCCCTTTAATTCCATGGGCGAAGTCTTGCAGCGTCCCGATTAGTTTTCCATAATAATTGGGTCCGTTGTTTGCATGGCCTGTGAAGTATAACAAGAATACCGTTACCAACCAATGATTGAACTCGCAGCTCATCGTGTCACGCTGTCTCTTAAATTACCATTTTCTGTTACAGCGTGCAGACTGTACTAAAGTTCCAGCTAAAGTTCCAGAGCAATGAAACGCATGGAAACGCAATCGAGCCTAAATGACCGAGACCGCGAAAAGACGCGGCGGTGGCCGGGACTTCATTTGAAGCGTGCTACGTTCGTGGCTGCAAAGGGGGAAGCACGGTTTCACCCTCGTGATATAGGTTGGACGCATCGCCGCCCCGATACAAAAGCGCCGGCAGACCGGTCGGCCGAGCCGCGATTTGCATGAATTTCATTTCATTTGCTCGACGGGGCCCGTAAAGTCGGACGGGCGAACGGATCGGGAGAGCCTGCACGGTAATAAAGATCACCGGGACCGTTTACACCGAGGAATGATTTTAGACGCGGAACGGATCGCCTCGATACGCCCCCAGCCGCCCCCGTTTCAAGATTAGCGGTTGAGTTTAACAGCACGTACCCTGGGATCGAAGGAAACGGACTCCGTGGGATTGCGAGCGATAGACGGAATTCATTTTCGGGTTTACACGCGTGCGTTGAGAAAGGCTGTAAGGCGTTTGTGAGCTGCGGGTGGTTGAGGTAAGTCTGGTTTGGATTATCTTACTTGTAGAATGCATCTCGTGGGGTTGGTTTTAGGAGAACTTTGCGATAGTTTTGCAAATGCATTTTTTTACGTGATGCAACTTCGTGGAAAAGAAATCGCACGCGAGTCTGCGTTACCTATCAGCAGGGCCGTTCCTGGGTTTTTGGCCTGCCCAGGTGCCAAGCAATACCGCCGCCCCTATTATTTCAATATTATTTAATTAAGAATTTGATATGCAGTATTTAGTTTTATATCTATATATACATAGTTTTAAATAGTTATCGTGTAAAAGAAATATTTCTTTATCTTCATTTTCCTGAAATGAAGCAAAGATGCATACAAAATAAATAGTTTTATTTAACATTCAATTTATACAGAGTAATAAAAGAAATAACAAGGGCAACTATCAGTAATAAGTATAACGAAAATAAAATTAATGTCCGGTCGTATAAGCTCGTTTTTGTAATAATGATGTTACAGTTGATAAATATTGATCATTAATTACCTACATGAATTTAATCCTATGCTATTTTGGGCTGTATATAAAACTTAATTTGATTAAATTATGTTTGTCTGAAAGATTACTAATTATCAAAAAGTTTTGGTTACTATTGTTATTAGTTTTTTACATACATTGAACGGTCTGCGGCCGCCCCTAAATTTGGCCGCCAGGAACGGCCCTATCTATCAGCTAGCTAACATAAAAAGGCATCAGGAAAAAAGTCAGTAGGGCGAAAGTAGATGCTTCAGTCGTTAAAATGATATTTTTTCCTACGAAGATCCAGCAGTTCAAGAATCGACAATTTTTCGGTCAGGGTGGTCCAGCGTATTTAGTTGGAATTTATTTCCCGACCAATATTATAACCCTGCGCATCGTCGGGTTTATTTATCACCGCTGCTCCGTAATCTTCCCTACGCAGTCGCTGTAATAAATCGATACTAACACAACTTCTAACATCCGCAACGGGCCTTCCAATGAATTACGCATCGCCAACTAATTCGTTGTAACGCATCTCTCAATTCGTTTAAATAACGGCCCGTTGCCCCCGGCCAAGCTCCGTTTCCATGATAAGCTAACGTTTCGGCAGCATCGAAAAGGATGTGACCGTCCCATCGTACGTATACGTATAATCCGGCACCGCGACACGATTAAAGTCCACCGCCAATTAATTTCCATTGAACGTTCGACTTGTTAGCCTCGCGATTTTTACACGGCGCGAAATACCAGCGGGATAATTAACACGTCGCCAGTGTGCCGGTGTTCAACCGAAACGCAGACTCGAGGCTTTTAGTCCACCCTCCATACCCATTCACCCCGTTCACTCGTGGTTGTATTGGTGAACGACGAGGTTCCGGCTGGCGTTTTTCTCGAGCCGTCCTCTTCGCCCGCCGTTGTCGTCGCGCACCCCATCGGTATAGCAGGATATTACGGTGATGCGACAATGAACGCAGCGATCGCTATCTGGCTGGTATTGGGGATGCCAACCCCTCTCTGCGTGGCTGCAGCAGCGCGTACAAAATCGGCCACGGAACGGTTTAGACGAATAGAGAGGAAAAAGCGGGAAATTACAAGCGGGAACGAAGGCAGAATAAGGAAGAGGAAGAACGAAAGGGGGACAGAGCGAAATAAGGGACGCAAGAGGGGGATGGGGAGAATATCTACTGGTAAACAGGCGCGCACACCAGCGTACAAAACTCCGACAGGCAAAGGCAGGGCACGTACACGCGTGCCTACGCGTCACCACCTAAACTACCCCCGACTGGTGCTTAAACTGCCTCCCCTTTTATTATGGGCCGCGACGGTTATTGGATTGTACCGTGCTATTTGTTGCCTGCCACGCTAATGGATCCATAATCACCGGGACGAATTAACGCAATGCGACGTCGCCGAGAACGGTCTACTACTTTAAACACCGGCCAGATACCGTCTCTTCTTTGCGCCCGCTGACTCGGCTGATCTACTCTCGGTTCGACGAACTCGCGTCGCGTGTATCGATCGTTCAACGTTTCGACAGTCGCGCACGATTTATGTTCAGCGAAACCGATCTATCCGGTGCACGGGCGAACGGTGCAGTCGTTCGTCTCTGAATCGTCGGGCAGAAATCGCGACGGACGTCTTCGGCGAGGCTCCCTTATGTATCCTAAGAGCTCCGACTGAAAGCAGGATATGATCCCAAGAGTGGCGAAGGGAGTTCGGTCAACATTTGAGGGGAGTAAACATCCCTTGGCCGTGCCTCATCCTTTCGTCCTTCCTTTATGCATCCTGACCCTTGACGCCGTCGATGAGACTTCGAATCGCTGTATGGATCCTTCGAGCAGCCTCTCCCCCGGCACACGTCGGTCTTAGCCTGCCACGGGGCCACTGCTGGGAATACCTTTGCCCCGGGCATCGTGACACAAAGCATATTGCATGTGCTCCAAATACACAATTGCAGGCGGCTGGGAGCGTCAGGGTTCGTTACCTTCTGGCGTCGATGGTCTTTGCTCTTTCGATCGGATTCAACGGATCCTCCGCTCGCCCTCGGGCGCCCGTTTAATGAGGATAGTCGTGAAAAATTCACTCGTTATCTTGCTGGGAGAACAGTATCGCCCGACGCACCGCAAACGACTGAGGAATTAAAGAATTGTGACGCTCTTCTTTTTTCCAGCTTGTTTTGTTAGTGGGGAAAAAAGTAGGATTTCGGGTTGAGCGAAGTAATCCCGTAGCTGTGTTCTATTTTGATTAATCCAGGCATCGAGAGAAATGTTCGCGGCGGATCGATCGATATTTCTTATTTATTTATTTATTTAACGGGTAGAGACCCTTTGTGTACAATGGTAACATATGATTAACTTGTAATAAACACTCTCAGTCTAAATCTAAACGGTAGTTGTGATGTAGAGAGCTTACATTTGCGATATCTCCTGTTCTTATTAACCTGGACCATAAGGGTGTCAAGCATCGTCCCTTAAGAGCTTGTACGTATAATTCGCTTTTGAAAAACGCGGCACTGGCATCGAAAAACTTAAGCTTAATAATCTAGTATGGGCATTACTAATGTAATGTATAAATAGCGAATGGTACTCGTATCTTTAAAGTCATCACTATTCCTTAATATAAATCCTAGTGAGTCCAAAGCTTTCTTCCTAATGTTTTGAATATGTGTTTCGAACGATAGCGCATTGGTTATCCCCCCCCCCCCCCTAAGTCCCGAACCGAAGTGTAAAAGGCTAATGATTCTCCGAGAACATACTAATGGAATACTATGGGATTTTTCATTCCAGTGAATCTCATTGCACGACATTTCTCTGAATTGAATTCCATACTGTTGTCGGAGCACCATTTCACTGTGTTGCTGACGTCAGATTGCAACTTGTGACAATCTTATTTGCCGCAACTTTGTTCACCTTTTACGTCCCGACTACCAGCGAATTAATTAGTGGCAAATGTCTCCTCGTCGCGGCGAGAACACGACGGTTTATTTTATGGCTTCGACTGCCTTTGCCTCCCACCCGGACTTCGGGCGAACATTTAACGAGGGAAAGTCCTGGGAAATTCTCTTGTCGCGGTTGCTTTTAAAGAAGCCGCGTTACCTTTTTCTTCGTGCGGCTCGCGGTCCTCGCCATGAATTTCCCTGGAAATATCGTCGCCCTCTGTGCATCCGTCTACATTCATTTGCAACCGTAAATAACGCGACGTCGACGCAGAAACCACGCTTCCCTCTACCTACAGCCTCGCGACGAGCCTTCAAGAGCAACGAACAATTTTCATGCGAGATATCGCCTGATTAGAGAATCAATTAGCAACCAATACCTTTTTGTTCGAGCCCGTTGCATCGGACAATTACGCGGGCAGAAAAGAAAATTCGATCCCGTTTCACTTTTCTCATACCGCGTGCGTGGAAACTGACGGTACAAAGAGTACCCGGATACAATAGGCGGTACATTCTATTCAAGGTTCGCGGATAATGATCCAACCTGTCCAGAATGCGAGTCGAGGCTCACCTTTATTTGCCACGATGATTGCAACGATATGACTCGCTAAATAATTCATCTTTTTGTGTTCCGTTGCGTTAAGTGTTACGCGTTAGCGGACGCATTTTTTTTTCACACAGCGGACTTACGCCACGATGATTTCTAATTCGACGTTTCAATTAGCGCTCGTTTGAAGCGTGTTCGCGTCGGCGTTGCGCTAAAGCCAAACGATCCCGACGATTTCGCAACGGCTAGATCGTTTCGTGAGACCAGTTTAACCCGTTGAGACAACGCCGAGTAATCGGGCCACGCGAAATTAATACGATCCGATTTAACATGCGAACCGGTCGACCGGACTTTTCCTATTGGATCGCTGGGCGTACGAACGAACCCGCAAACCCGTCCACTTTCACTTTCATTCGATCGGCCGGTGTCTCGTTCGATAATAAACGGGACACCGTGAGATCGTGCCAAGAAGCATAGGAACTGTTACGAGTCTTCGATCTCGATGGGAACGCGTCGATTTATCGCCCGAGGGAATCAGATTTCACACCCTAGAGGGATAATAGACGACAACAGAGACGATTTCTGCTGGAGGTAAATTATTTTTTGTGGTTACAGCAATGCAAAAATAACTGCAAAAATTTGTGCAGCGCACTCGAGGCAAAATTAAAAGGACGAAAAAGTGAATAGAAGTGCATTACATATGGTGTACTGAATAAAATAACTGTTATATTTTTCTCAATCATTGTATTTAAAATAGTTCTGAGGGAATGTCCTCTCTCTATGAAATGCTCTTTGGAAATAAACGAAAACATCCAAAGAACTGGGGTCCACTTATACCTACGAATGCGAATTGTCTCCTTTTACAATCGAGGCCCTTTTGACTCTCCAAGCCCAGACCCATCTGGTCCTCTTACTATCTCTGTTAGCAAGACATTTCCAAGAACGTTGACACGATTTTGCTACAGCATGATATATTATATTTACCACCCCTACTAAATATCCAACACCATGAAATTTCAATAAGAGTTCGTCGAAACGAGGAAACGAGAATCGTAGTTCTGTAGAGGGTGATGATCCTAATGACAGAGTATCTGATATTTTCGTTTAATCAACGCCGGGGAAACCGATCTTATCGAGCACGCGTCACGGCAGAAGTGGCGGTGCAAGTTTTCGAGGAAGCTCGACGTTCTATTGTCCTCGAGAGGAGAAAGTGGCGCCGAGGAAGAAGGTTGAGAAGGTGGCTGAAGGAGCCCCGGTGACTTAAGACGTTAACGAGACTAACCGGATTCATCGCGGAGGGGTGGATCATGGTGAGAAGGGTGAAGAAAGGAGAGCACCGGGCGGCACTGATTTTAATCAAGATATGGCCTGGCAGCAGCCAACGGCGGATCAAGTGAGCCGGAGCTTATCGATTTTCTAAGTGCTCCCGACCGGGAACGCGTTGCCGCGACACTAGCTGAGAATTTGAAAGTAACGAAACCGGAGAGCAGGCCGTTGTACATATTCGGGGACCAGCTGGGTGTTCGAGGATCCTGTAGCACATTCGATTAATCGAGTCTCGTGTTCCGTCGCTCGATTAGTCGGACAGAGCACGGCCGAATCTACTGTGCAGGAAAATTCGTCGATTCTGACTTTTTAAAACTGTGACACCGATATTGCGAACCAACTTGTGAACATTTTAATCAATAAACGCTCGTGTAATCGAAGCGCCAGTGGTGTCTGTTGTTTTCGACTATTCCTACAGTGCTGGGCCAAAGTGCGTTACACAATTGCAAGGAATTGTTTTGCGTTTCAGCGAATGTATCAATGGATAGATTCGAGACGCTCCGATTAATCCGGATAATTGTTGTAGACAAGGCAATCTCTTAATTGATCGGCCCAGACAGTCGCCGGGCGTATCTCGCGAGAAGAATGCGAATGATATTTTTCTTGTCGCTTGCCCGTTAAGAGATTAAAGCCAAGGGGTCGGTCGCTTCGTTTTCAAGACATTATACTCTCGGGAGATGGGGCGTGGGCTGCGCGAAATGCGAACAGGAGAACAAGAAAGTGAGAGACAAAGGGCCAGGTGAATGAAGGCGGCTTGCAGGAGGAAAACGCAGAGGAAAATCTCGAAAGAGGCGAAAAGGCTGGCCGAGTGCGAGAAAAAGATACAACCTGAGTGGAAAATATAAACAGAGACGGAGGAGTGGGGCGAAGAAAGGGTTGGATGCGAAAAGAGAGAGAGAAAAAAAGGGGTAGACGCAGAGAGATCTCAGCATCGATTGAAAGGGGAAGCGAGGGAGGGAGGAAGAGATTTCGGATCGAAGAGAGATAGAAAGATAAAGAAGAAGCGAGTGAAAGAAAGGGCCGGTTGGAAGGGGAACGAAGGGGAGAGGGCATGCTGAGCTTGCAGAAAGGGTGGCTGGTGATGCGTACCGTAGCTACCTCGACAAATGCATTAAGACCACCCCCTGCCCCACTGGCAATATCGAACTGACTGTGCGACTCGTTCCATAATCAGGATACACTTCGATCTCTCGCGTGTCGTTTACTCAAACGCGGGGCACTTTCACGATTCTCGATTCTCGACGCGATTGAGAGGGGTGAAAAACATCGTGGAACACCTTTCGGCGACGGGGGGTTAAGTTTCTGCTGAGAAGCAACCCCGGATCCCGAGGAAATAGAACTCGTGACGAGAAGACGGTCTCCGTGGCTCAAGGTGTTCGGCAAACAAGCCCAATGTACGAAATAAAGGCATGGCTTAAGGAACCCTTGTAAATAGACGAACGTTTTGCTTGCTCTTCCTTCTTTTTCGCTTCGTCGTGTCCTTCCGTTTGATTCGTCGCGACGTGTTTGCTCGTACTGTTTCAATAAATACGGCCCGCCGTTTGTTACTGTTACTCGCGCATTACGATAATGGAACGCTATCTTCGATCAAAGAATCGCCCATTAAAAGGCCGCTTCGGGTAACGGCGAATCGAAAGGGAGCATTATCTCTTAGATTGTATCGCGGACCGTCTCTTAAGTGACCCCGCTGGTTAGGGGAGTAACAGGTTAGTGATATAGCGACGAGCATCGGTGATAATTATTTGGAAAAACTGTTCGATATTCCGTTCGACAACTAACGCCAAGGCAACTGGGCCAAATCAACTTTCAATCGATCGCACCAGAAGATATCGGGGCTGTCGCGAATTGCGCGCATAGAATGCACGACGCGGTTCAATTTGAGCACGTGACAAATGTTCCGTGCCGACACCATTTTAACAATAATAATAATATATTTTCGTTAATCAACGGGGTAGAGAACCCTTTAGTACACAGGGGATTGTGTCACACAGAGAGTAGTACTATCATATACAGTACAAAGTAAAAACAGAAATACAGAAGAGAATAAGCATTTAAATAAAATAAAATAAAATAAAATGGGATAGAGTAAGAAGGCAGTTCTTAATTCTTAAAAAGGGAAAAATTTAAACCATTGCTTAAACGCTATAAAGGAAGTCCCCAAAAAATTGAGACAATTGAAAAGCTTGTTCCCGTTGGTGCACAAACGATTGAAGCAATTAAATTTCCCATAGAGAATCCGGTGGGTGTTCGCTTAGAATAAAGTATGAATCCTTAGTTGAAAGGTGGGGATGTGGAATTGCAATTCAGTACGAATGTCGGGACAGGAAATCATCTGATTCGTAAGTTTCTAAATAAATAATAGATCAGCTGTAAGACGCCGTTGCTGAAGGGTTAATAATCTAAAGCGAGACAGATAAGGTTCGTAGTTATGGCTAAGAGGAGGCACTAGGTATTTCGGTAAAAACAAGAGGCAAGCCTCAGAAACAATTGTCGTCAAGAAGCGATGGTGACCATGTCACGGGCCTGAACACGGTTCACGGTCGGATCTCCCTCCGTTTGGAGGCTGCAGTTCCCACGAAATTCGCGTTACGACATAGGGCCGTTTGAAACGGGACGTGCATACACGCACACGTAGAGTTACACGTGCACGCGTAGCTAGCACCTCACTCCAATCGATATGCGACAACACCCCCATGGGGAGACATTCATATCGCGGAGTAACTCAAACACGAAGCAGAGACAGGCCACTGTAATATCGTCCCCTTCGGCCTGCCTGATCACTCCGCTATCGATATCCGAGTATTTGGATGCCAATTTCGACCACGATTCCGTCCGCCTCCTACTTAGCTGTTCCAGAAGAGATGTCCCCATTACCCTTGGACGGTGGCCATTTAATTATTGCGCTCGATATTTGGTGATAAATTTTCTGCGAAGTGCACAAACGAATAGAGAAAGCAACGGGGGGTGTATTTCATTTGTGGATCGCCTATTTCAATTTGTATAGTCGCGTGGATAGAGAACGAGGCACAATCGTCGAGGAGGAGAGACACACGAGGACGGTCGATAATGACTCCGTGTCAGGGCACGTGTCAGCCGTTCATTTAATAACACATTATGCACCCCGAAGACGTGCAAATTGTACCTGCCTCCAATACGGTCGACAAGAGGAAGCCAATAAAATACATCGTCGACGTGCAGTTAACGCGTTCTATTTGTTCCTGTACACGTACACAGGACGTCCACGCGGGAAACATTTCTTCGTCCAATTAAACAAAATACACCGCCGTATTTGAAACGAAATTCCGCGAGCGTTCGCTCGGCGAACTGTGAACGCACACCTTCGTTCTCCTATCAAGAGACGGTCCATGGCGAGACCAATAAAAAAAATTGCAGCACCCGGTTGATTCGAGTGCTCCTGCGAGACGGTATCATTTTTTTCCCCCTCTCCCCTTTGTACAGGTCGATAACGATCGACGATGTCGTCGGAAATCGAGATCGTGCACCGATAAGAAAAAACGACCGACTGGAGTGTCGAAAGATGCGGATAATATGACAAAGGCACGGGTGTACGCCGACGCGATCATAGATTTCTACGGGCAATACCGTTCCATTAGTTAAATTGTTTCCCTGATACGTTCGCGCTCTTTGATTCCGGCTTTCATTTCGCTTTGCCATCGGATAGGCGTAGCTACGATGCAATTCCGGGTTATCCTCTCCCTGGAGGAGCCGATAAGAAAACAGCATGAAAGAAGAAAGGGGATCCCTCGGGGAGACGGGTGATCATTTGATTGCGGATAGATTAAGGTACAGGGGTTGTAGCGCCTGACAATGCAAACCGAACGTTTTATATCGACCACCGGTTAATACGCCAGACTAATCCAACAATGGAATTGGACTTTTTTTTGTGATCGTGAAAGGATAGACTCTCCTGAGACACAGTGGAGAAGAGGGAAACGTATATACACTTATGTGTAGTGGTGTCGTTCATATTGGATAGTTTAATAGTAACTAAACTCGCGGTCTTAAACTGTGATTATGAAATACAGACTGCAAGTTTGATGGTAACTAAATTTGCAGTCTTATACTTTGATTACGAAGTCCAGACCGAAAGTTTAATAGCAACTGAACGTGCAGTCTTATAGTTTGATTATGAAGTCCGGTCTGCTCGTCGCGGAATCGTCTATTAATATCCAGTTATTGCGCCGGTGGCCACAGGTGGGACAGTTAATCGATTACAGACATCGCCGATTGAGGAGTCCCTTCAACTCCAACCCCGAATTAGTCGTTTACGTCTATTAACACCAAACCACCAACTTCGAGGGTGGTCGTCGTTTGCTCGTCGTTTCGAAAGGATCGTGTAGGCTCCGCTGGGAGCCGCACATCTGTCGGACAAGCAACAAGTATTCGCATTAAATGTACACCCGTTACCGACTCCAATTACTCCAAGTACCCTGTCGCCACGTGCACGTGCACATGTGATCCTCTATCTTTGATTACACACCAGGCCTTTGATTGCTGTTCAATTTTAATTATAGAGCTGCATAAATTTTCTTCGTCTTACATAGCGACGAACGACGTGTAAACTTTCGGTGGATTTTGTTAATCGTACAATCTATTGTACGTTAAATGTGGTAGACTTTTAAATCGTGTTTCAGACGGCATTCGAATCGAAGGTTTTCGCCGTGAGCTGAAACTACAGATGCAGGTTTTCTGCTAATTAAGTATTGTGTCAGATCACGTCATTGTCCAAGAGCGTTACAATTTTGTACAGAATCCAGATCACGGACAGGAGAATGACGTGATATCGAATTCCAGAACTCTACGTTAATAACCATGGGACGCCAGGTATTCCTTTCGTTTTAATCAAGGTATCGCACTCGCAAGAACTAGCATCGTAAACGCAATAGCGTCGCTTCGCGTTAACCAAGAAAACCTACATTTTCTTTTACCTGAGCAGACAACTAACGCTATTCTGAATATTATTACAATTTACTGATCGCGACCGAGTTCTCGGGGTGTTATCTTAAAATGCATAAACTTCAAAGTGGCGAACGATTATGTGCACCTTTCCTATTAATAACTCCGCAAAGGGCGAGCCCAGGAAAATGCTTCAACCACAAAAGTGTACAGAAGAATCGAAAGTTTCCAAATTGTATAGGAATAATCGTAACTATGAGGCTGATTCAGACCGTCCGGCTGACCTATTCCACTTCCATAGCAGCGTGCGGCTAGTGGGGTGCTCTTTGCACAGTGGGGACGCCGCTGTCTGAACGCGACGCCTCCCTCTACTGACAAGCGTCACGGAGGGGACGCCGACGTCTGATTGAGAGCGTCGAAACGACGCTCCCCACTTCTGGCGTCCTAGTAGAAGCTACTACGGGATACCCGACGCCCTCTGCTTCATTGTAGTTTTGACGATCAACGAGGACGGGTTTCTATATTCCATTTTTTCTTTTATTCACTACTACAACATTTCGCTGGAATTGGCATTCAAGAAAAATGCGAAATAGTCTTGCGCAAATTATTCGAGAAATTATTATCACCGTTCGAATTACATTTTTTTAGAGCAGCTATGCAATGACGAATTATCGAATATCGAAGTATTCGAGTTAAAGAGCTGGCTTTAATTACTACTGCACTTGAATACAAAAATTACTTTAAAAAATTCCTGCTGCTTTTCGTTCTTGTACAGTATTTCAGGTATCTTGTGTTATACCGTAATGTTAATATTGTCGAATATAAGACGATTTATATTCGACATTCTCAACGATACAGGATAACGATTCCTCGGATCAAATTGATTCGCAATCGTCAAAAATGGCATAGCACAGTTCCGTCCCCGATATTCATCGAACGTGCACCAACGCAGCACACTTTTCCATCGATATATGCACACGTCGTTATGCATCTCTTCGTCTCTTCGTACCTGCGCACGCGTACCTCAAGTGTACATACTACACACGTGTTACTATAGATGTTACTACGGCGAGTACTCTGTAATCTGACAGAGAGCACGGAGATTGAACCCCACTGAGCGTGACTCGTTGAACCGGAAGTAATCCCGCGGGAAAGCAAGATAAGAAGAAAGATTCGAAAAAAATTGCCCGATTTATTTGTGCAACGAATGGTCGCGTAATAAATGATCGACCGACGAGAATCTCTGTGCTCGTTCGCGGTTTCCATCTCCGCGACTCATCGTCTTTATCAACGTATCGAATCGGTCGTTTCGCCGATCAATATAGTTATCCTAATGCCTTCCGTCGAATCTGCGCCACGCACACTTTCCCGCTGCAACGATACATTTTTGCTGTTCTAACCGTCGCCGCGACGAAACGACACGCGTTATCACGGTGGAAACAAATTTCCGGCGAACGAGGCCGGACACAAAGCCAAATACAGAAGGCTACCGATAAAGGTATTCCACAGTGGGGCCCTGTCCGGCGGCTTATTTTGTCGCGAACGTTGACACGGAAAAAAGGGAAAAATAAATAAAAAAAAAAAAAAGGTGAAGCTAGAGAAAACGAGGAGAACCGTGTAGGAGGAAAATCTGTGGATTATACGCGATAAGCATCGCGTTACCGCGAGGCCAGTGTGCCGGGTAATCTGTAAGCTTGGGAATTCAATACAATCGTGGTCGACTCTGCTGGACCGGAAGTAATCCCGGCAAAGAAGATAGAAAATAAAGGAAAGAATCGCGGCTATTTGTACAACGTGTACCCGTAACCGCGCCACCCGGCATTACCGCCCCCATGTAGATGTACACTCGAGAGACCTTATGGGTTATTTCAGATGGACGTGCCACGGGGGTATTGTCCGATTCGAGATTCGTCGAGTGCCGAACGAGCACTCGCGCGGTGCTTTATTGGAAGTTACATGAATGTTCGCTCTTTGTCCGTGTGTATAGCGGTATACAAGGTGCTTCAGAAATTCAAGACATTTTTTTGGTCCATGTGAGGAATTTAAAGAATGCGGCTAGCGCACTATGCGTTTTTCCTGGAGAAAAATGATGACTGGTAATTGCGCGATAAATCAAGGACGTTGAACCCTCTTTGCATTAAGAATTGCATCATGTATTTATAAAACAGCTTGCAAGCTGGTGACGCAGACAGGTGAAAAAGTCGTCAGGTGAATTGCAAGTGAACAAATATTTCCAGTACAAACGAATCGCCACTGTGCAAATATTATTCGATAGTCTGGCGCTCGCGCAACCGAGAAAGAAGCCCGCGGAGCGTACAGAAATCGGCGTCGAACGAATTCCAACCGACAAATGTGTGCATACAGGTTCACGAGCAAACGTCTGGTCGGTTCTAATCGCGGTGTAAAATTTAGGCGAGGCAGCACGATCGGCCTTGAAACACACCAGAAGCCTTTCAAATTATCCGCGAACTAGGTCGAACGTTAAACGTTCGTCTGTGTGCGCTCGCACGCAAAGAAATAGAGCAAATATTGCACTCTGTAATCAATTAACGATCCCCGGGCGAATCGATGCGCGCGTATAAACGATATCGTCGCCCGCCCGTTTCACCGCGACTCATTAAACGTGCCCCCAGTTTGTACTCGGAAGTCGTGCACGGATCCGTTCTTTTTCCCCCGCCGAATTTGCGCTTCCTCCGGCCGGCTGAAATTATTTCCCTGGCAGCGGCCGAAGGCGGAGAGTAACTGGGCTACGCGAAAAAAGAAAAGAGAGCGTCACTAATCCTCTCCGCCGTTTAATCCTTTTCCTGACGGCGGAAGGGAGCAGAAGAAAAAAGAAAAAGGGGACCAACCGGCGAGGAGAGAACACGGCGAATTTCGAAAAGCGCGGACCGTCCATCCGTTCCGCGTTTTTACCCCAAGGAAAATGCTCCCTCAGGCCGCGCATGGGGAAACGATAATCCAGATAAGCCGCTAAATGCTAGCAATTTGAGCGGCGGGATCTCCAGAAACAATATTCCGTACTTGAAACCGACTAATGCCGGCTAACAGCCCCCGCCGGTTCCTTGCGTACCGGGTGTCCCCTTTCGATCGTATATAAAGTTCCCGGGGATCGTTAAAATTCATCGCGGCGAGCGGCATCGATCTCCTCCGTCCGCTTAGGTTTGTCATTAAAAAAAAAAAGGAGAAATGGGAAATCCCCAGGTAAATTGAAGTGTAATACGAATATAATAGCGCGTCGCGGCTAAACGTACCAGAAACCGACTGAATCGGTCGAAGGAGTGGGACGCGGCCGATATTGCGATGAAAAAACCGACGGGCAAGGGAAATATTTAGCATGGCGACGAAATGAGGAAAGGAAGCGTGGAACGGAATAAGGAAGGGAGAAACAGAATCGCGTAGAAGAGAGCATAACGCGATAGACAAAAGGAGACAAGAACGACGAGAATAAGAGAGGGGGAGAGATAGGAGGGAAGAGTCAGTGATGCGGAGTGAAAGTCCTCAAGTAAAAACCAGGCCAGGGCTTCGTATCTCGACGTGAACACACCAGGGCCATTATGCAATTACGGCGACGCATTTGCTGCCGTCTTTCCACCGTTGCCCGTCGTGCCACGTCCTCGTTTCCCTTAGCAATTTACCTTCTAAATCGCTCAAAGTTTTGAAATTACCATAACCACCGACGTCGATACGCGGACGTTATTTCCGACAATTAACGGCAGCCCCATTTAATCGACGCGTGCCGACGACCACCGTGTCGAAATCGGGCTGGCTGGATCGACGTTCAATTTCCGGGATCCTTTTTAATTCCCACGTCACGATCCTGCGCCGGGGAGCAAGAAACGATCGCGTGAAATGTAAATCGACGCTTGAGTACATCGAAATGCTTTTTAGAGGGAACCGAGGCTCGAATATCGAACCGCAACGATTCGTGTCGAATATCCTGCTTGCATATGAACACGTGTTACGTGGTCTATATTGCACTTTCCCTGCGGGTTCGATCTCGATTCGGAGAAAGCCGAGATGCACGGCACTCTTAACTACCGTATGAAGTAATTTCATATTGAATTTTTGTCTTTGGTTGCTGCCGGCTGCGTGGAGAATTTCGTTACGAGAGTGGAACAAAGTTCTGGGGATTGGAGAATGGTCAAGTTGCTCTTTAAATCCTTGTGATTTGAAGCTCTTCAAACGGTTCGGTATCGTGTAAAGGGTCGACCGATATTTATTTAAATTTGTACTATCAAATTAAATTTTACTATGGGAACAAATGATAGTTTCTTTCATTTGTTCCCGTCTTGCATAACACTGACCAAGATATGAATTATTATGCAACTTTTCTCTGAACACTTGATAATTAATAGATCGTCCTTAAATATTTATCTGCAGCAAGGATTATCGCTGCGCAATATTACAAACGTTTTTAATATTAAAAACGGATACTAAGATTCACGTGAGGGTCCCCTGTGACAAATGTCTTCACCGGAAACAGGTCGATTTCGCAACACGTCGAGAAAATTACACACACACTCGCATACATGCACGCGCATAAAAGAAATAGCTAGGTCTATTAAGTAAAATGACTTACTAAAGTGTGACGTGGTGTATGCGAACAAGAGAAGTCCGGAAATGAGTCGCAGTGACGTCGCATCCATTTTTTAGTTCCGGCTCCTGATTGCCCCAGTCCTCTTCTCTCCTGCTTATCGCTCACGCAGAGGATGGCACATGTATGCACACACGAACCACACGCGCACACTTACGTTTGATCTGGAATTCGAAAGGAACACTGTGTGAAGTCTTGACGATCCTCGCGAGAATTTCCTCGACAAGGGTTTCGCTTGTTTTACCCGTTCCCCCCTCCTTATCACGTGTGCTTCGAGCTGTCACGGTCAGAATAATCTTTGTTTTCTGGATCGACCAAGCACAAGGCTCGAGGATCCTAGAGGATCTTTCGTTTTGGAATAGTGGAACGACAAGGTGTCTCAACGAGGCAATAGGTTTTCTGTCGAACCTCTTCTCCTTCGAATGCTACGTGAATATGTTAAATTGCAATTACACAGTTGGTTGATTAACAGAGGAATGAATTCTGAAATCGTAAAAATGATCTAGGATTCGAAGGAAAATTAGTCAAACTATCGAGGGGATCAACAACGAATAAAAGAGTCGAATCTGCGACGCTAAATAAAATACAGTTCACGAGCAACTTGCAACGAGAAACTAACCGGAAGGTATTGTATCAACACCGAGATCGATTGGCTGAAAGGAACTCGGTGGAAAATTGAACGAAAGGCGACGGGGCCCTGTGAAACGTGTTGTCTATTGACCGAGACAACGTCGACTGAACAGAAATTTACCATCGCACTGCCGGCACACGCCTTTCCCGTACAGTTTGCATGACCTCGTCAGCCAACCAAATGTTTCGATACTTTCTAGCGACGAGCTACAAATATTTCCCCCGAGTCCACTAATGTTACCGCGTACGCGTTGCTTCTTTTCGTAGCCGCTTTGGCACGCAAGAAAATTGCACCGAAAAGCGATTCTAATTTCACGCCGCCGTAAACGACCGTGCAACCTTTGCTGAGCCCAAAAATTGCAGCGTTCGCGCGAAGATACGATTACCACGCATTTGAAACAAAATCGAAGGAATTCGTTGGAGTTTGGTCGTCGACCCGAGATGGTACCACGAAATAATATTCTGCTTATGACGCGTGGTGAAACGATTAGAAATCATGTTACGAGCACGACATTTTAATTCCACAATTTTCGGAGCTATGCAATGAGAAGTGTCGAAACCGGTTAACTAATCACGCCGAAATGGTTTCGACGATAGACCACCGTTCGCATATTATATATTCTATACCGCTGCGAACGAAATCGAAGGAGAGAGCGTAAGACGCGACGTAATCGCGGAACAATTAAAATGTTCTCGCACGCCGCATCTTGAATTGCACCGTTCATTGTTTAATGAATAATTAGAGGAAGATGGGCAGCAATCATGCTCGCGCATCGATTGGAACGCGGGTTCGTGTGCGGCCTGTTTCCGTCTAAGGTGCATGCAGTGTTTCGTTGCATCATTACCAAGCGGCGTTTTCGATAATTGCGTCCCCTTTGCGCAATTCGAGCCAATGGAAAGTAGAAATGAAGCGTACTAGGTCAAGCTGCACGCGCCATCTTCTACGAGCGTTGAAGACACTTTGGAGAACGAAATTGTACGGTGATTTACAGCCGCACAGTTGTTACGATAATTGCAACGAAAGAAACGAGGGTTTCAATGTATTTCCAAGTATTTGATAATGGATGCATCGTGCGTAGATATTGATATTTTCCAAGATTCCACGGCATGACCGCAATATTCTTGTTCGTTTGTTTAGCGATGCTCGATTATTATTAACGCATCGATTGCGCCATGGCGCAATGCATGCACGTCATTGTGTGTTTCCTGTTGGATGCCACCGTGGCCGTAATCTCTTTCTACCGCCCGAGAGCACAGGAAAATCGACTGGCGTTTCCACATCGGTTGGGAAGACAATTCCAATCGGCGCGCGATTCTCGGTCGAGTTGCTCGAAACGCAATACTTATTACTTCCCCGGCAATTCACCGGATACTTTTCAATCTCCCGATTTACGCATATACTCTGCAGACTGCTGCACTGAAGTTTCTCCCACCACGCACGCCTAAATACCAAGTCATTGGAAATGCACCGACGCTTTACACCTCAACTACCGTGCACCCGCACGGCTCCCGCGAATTACCCCACGCTTATCACCCCGATAGTCCGAGATGTCAGTACAAAGTACGAGACACCCGTCGGGCAGCAGCGGGGCGAACTTCTGCCTGAACACCAAGTTACTCGCCTAGAGCCCACTGCGAACAATACTGATACCACCGAACCCCAACGATCCTTTCGCAACACCAGGACCACCCCCTCGGTAGCCATAGAATCAACTCAGAAAATGACAACGAAAAACTCTGGCAAGAAGTGTTTCACCAAGGACACCGAACATTGGCGTCCGGGTAACAGGACGAAAAATCCTCGTACGAACAAAAAACGAAGAAACAAAAGGAACAATCGTCAAGCACAACGTTTCTGCGGATGTTCGCGCTAACCTGTTCAGCTACGCTGAGCGCAGCGTAGCGCGGCAGAGAGAGAGCAGGAGAGCCCGCGCTAAGCTCACTCGCACCGGGTGCGTAGAGCGCGCGTTTTCGGACGTGGAAGGACTGACTGGGTTTACGCACGTAGCGTAACACGGGTCCGGGACATGTATTGGCAGCCAGGGAAGCTCCACCTATCGCGTGCCTGAGTGGGAGGGTACAGGACGACCTCGAGCTTGCGCCCTCGACCGGTTCTCCGTTCGTAGTACAACCCCTTCCTTGGCTTTTTCCCAACTTTCGAGCTTGCGGTGCACCCCCGCACAGAGCTACCCTTTCCCCCTCTCCCGGCCCAGCTAACCCCACGGAATCTACCAGCCAACGTAGTCACCATTACCGACGCCGGTTCTGCGCCCAATCTCACCCCCACCATGGATACCTGAAGAGCTCTAGCCTAGCACGGTCGCTAGCGATGGGACCAATACCCTCGCGATGACGTATCGATAGATTGGAGACGGTCGATCGCTGTCGCGGCTGGTTTCCTTCGACTTGGAAGCATCGTACAAGGAAGGACTTGTAACAATGGGAAGGTGTAAAGGATGTAAGGGTGGCTTTTAAGCTTCCCTTTAGGTAGGAGGAGATTTGCCGTATGAGCTTTATTTCGTGAGGACTGAAACAACGTCCCACGCGATGTCAAGGAGGAATACCCTTCCACGTGCTCGTGGTATTCAACGAGGTATTCAACGTTGCTATCGCTACCTACGTACTCTTCCGGATAGGTTAAAGTTCGTCGAGGAACATTAATTTAGGGGCGACTTCTGGGTGGGCGAGATACAACCTACTCGGTGAAACTCTTTGGCTGACGTTATATAACAGCATAGGAAAATTGTGTTCGAATATCGTCGCAGCATAGTGTGGGGTTGGAAATATCGCGCGACTGTTTGGAATGATTCCGAGGTGTGAAAGATATGTTTGGAGCTGAGTACTTGAGAAGATGGTGTGAATGGAGGGTACAGCGGCCCAAGGATTCGGGTGGACGCGACTGACTGTCTCCAAGGAATATCTGCAGTGTGTATCCTAAATGAGTGAGAGCAAATGAGGAATAGAATGAGAGAGTAACTAAGAAAAGAGAAAGGGAAGGAAAAGAAAAGTGAAAGAATATATACATAGAGTGAATAATGCGTGTGCAAGGCAGAGCTAAGAGAGAGTTATAAGAGAGCTGATTGAAAACAGAGCAGGATAGTTTGAAGAGTTTAAGAGAGACGTATCGCGAGCAGAGAGTATTGTGAAAGGTGTCGTGTGTCGACGTCCTATATTAATAAAGCTAGTGTTTAACACTAGATCTACCGATATTTTACACATACCTATTCCTACCATAAGGGGTCATTTGACCCCTTATGAAATAAAAGTATACTAAGTAAACTAAGTATACTTTTGCATACTTTTTCTTTAATTTAAGCATTTAAGTACCCGCTTGGCACGTTTAGTGTTAATTGAAGCAGACTGACCATCTTATTACCCCACCTGCCCTCCATTCCAAACTACGCGAGGTTCACTAAAAATAGCTTCCACAACAGTGGTCATGGTGTTTGTTAAGTTCGGGCTCGGTTGGATCGTTGCCATCGCTAGAGACACGGGCGAAATTTGGACCAGGAAGAACGGACCGCAGGCACGTCGACGATCGCGCCACTGTGCCGGGATGGGAGGTCAGAGCAGAAGCGGATGGGCGCCGTTTGCTGCAAGTTGTAGATCGTTCCTTCTTGTTGCAAACCGCGGTTGGAACGTTCTGTTCTTCCCCCGACGCGTTTGCCTCCACGTCGTTCCTCTCTCGATACGTTTCACGCTTATACACCGATCCGTGCGCCACCCTCCGCGCCCACCCTCCCTGGTGTTTTATGTTCTTAGCCGGCTCCGTAGGCTTTAATGAATGTAATACGATTTCGTTGTCGTCGGGAAAGAATTCGAAATCAGCTCAACGGCTTTATCTGTTTCCCGGCTCGTGTTGGGTTGCTGCCACGACGACGCGAATTCAGGGTAGAAAAGGATACGAGAAAATGCGGAGGATAATAATTGTAACCATCTTTTTTTCAGGGAGAAAGACGAGTATCTTGTGATCAACTTTGACCGTCTCGCGTGAAACAACGGGACGGCTGAAATGATCAAAGGGGTTACAGAATTGAATACGAAACTAATTTTTGGGTAACGATGGAAAGTCTGAATAAAAAGGGTCTAGTGTAGCTTTTGGAAAACGTCGCGAAGCCCTTTTGATCGCTTAAATCGCGCTTCAAACGCAGCCGCCTGCAATTTTCGTTTTCGATAAAATCGCCCTCCCCCCTTTTCCCTGCCGCTTCCGTCGAGTCCGTGGATTTTCACTCTCGTTGCCGGCAACCCGCCTGGCGCCATCCGCGAAAAGAGAAACGCGTGTAAAACAAGGGACGTCGAAACGCTACATCCCCGAAATGTTGACATCGCGGCGTTTCGATTGCGTCCCGCCATTGTGCGACGATCAAACGCTGGCCTGTCAGTTTTCGGCAACAGTAACGGGGGAACGAATTCGATCGTCGTGCAATCTGTTTAACTCTTAACCGAGCGTCCGCTTAAATCGAGCGCGGCCTGTTTACGTTCAAATAATTTCGAAATATCGATTCGAAACAATGAATTCGCCGGCTGGTAAATCGCGAGTCGATCGACTGCGTCGGCTGAAAGAGTTCCTGGTTAATAAGTGGATGGACAGTTTCGTTATCGCCGTTGTCGTTCCTCGACGATGCGTTTCGAACGATGCATCGGCTGCATGGAGCATTGAAGCTTTTCCCGGTCGTTCACGCGAGCTTTAAGTGTGTCCGGGACGAGCGAGTCTCGTGGTCGATGAAACGGTTGCTTTTAACGCGGCCCCGTCATCGTTTTCGTGGTATCATTTTCTTTTCCCCTCCGTCGAGAAATTCGCAAACATTATTCGTACGCGGCGAATTAATTAACGAGGACCGGTGCACGGTGAATGGAGATAGGGGAATTAATTGTGGTAATGATCGATTTGTCGCGGTAATCGACCACGATAAAAATCGCCCGTTAATATTATTGCTTTCTTGATTTACGAAACTTTCTCCGTTCGAGTCTCGTTGTATTTTACAGTAATTTTATGAAACGGAGCACGAAGTCCGCGGCGTTGTTTTAATGGCGAAATGCGAACGTACATACGTGTTTTATAGGATAGATCAAGCTTTTGTGAAATGAATGTTATCCGATTATTATGTAACGAACGCGTTTACCCGTTTGGAAAAACGGGGCGAAACAATAGCACGCCGGAGCATTCCATCGGGCAGAAACGAGTATCGAGTGGCCGTTTCGGGAAATGATGGTGTTGGCAGGTTCGTTAAAATCGAGCACGTCCCGTCTGCTTTCAATCAGCCGGCCCCGATTTAATTAAATATATTTCATTATTGAGCAATGACAGGTAATAACCGCGTAACATAATTTCTAGAAGGATTCGCCGATTGCGTATTTGCACGGCGGCCATCAAATATCCTCCGAGTGGAGCCGGTTTGATTGGCAGCGTGCCGAAGGATTTCATTTCATTTCGCAACGCGCGGGAAAGTAGATCCTTCGCGTTTTCAAATTCGTCGAGTTAATCGTCTTTGCCGGCCGCTAGGCATTGAAATAAAGCTGTATCGAAGCCGGGGACGTAAAATTTACGATGGTAAGATTTTATACAGAGCTCGGATGAAGTACGGGGCAGAATTTCGTATCGAATTTTTGCGCCGAGGAAATGTTAAAATCGAGGATAAAACAGTCCCCCCTACCCGATGGGTGACGGGGTGGTTTCATTCCTTTTATTATTTCCGATTCGACTCGCAGAAAGTGTGCAGCAGGATTTGCTTCTTAGAGGTACGAGGCACGGCTGAATTGTAGATCTTAGTCAGCTGTGTGCACGAAACGCATCGGCAGGGTGGAAATATGACGGTATTTCGATGAGAAATGAACCCCTTGCTTGCTCTGTACTAACGCATACAGGGTGTCTCGAAACCAAGCACGCGCTCAGCTGGTGTTCCGTGAGAAGAAAAAGCAGAGGAACTAATCGATGTCGAACGATTTCTGCTTTCTACGAGCTTTGTCTTAACACTAGGAACTACCAAGGAAGTCAAAATGACTGGTTTCAGATTTCTTGCTTCAAGATGAGTAATATACAGGTGCCGTGGTGGCAATTTATGATGACTTTTAGTAAGACAGAATGACAATTATATTAGGCCCATGGGAAAGTTCTGTAAGATAATATCAACTCGAGTTTCATCATTATATGGCTGCCCCTTTTTACCATTGTATTTCTAAATGTGTTGTTTTATTAATTACATTAGTAACGATGGAAATTATATTGTTCAGTAAGTATTGGTTAATGTATTATTTTCTTTGAATTCCAATGTGGACAGAAATTTCCGGTAGACCTATTTATATACAAAATTTTGACTACACGTGATTCATCAGTGGAACGAAGACTTTCCCTTGCGATTGTGATTGTGAAAATTTGATTCTTCTAACTAATAGGTCTGCTGGAAAAATTCCGTCCACATTGGAAATCAAAGACAATAATATAATACATTTTCAATACATATATTAATGTGTACTCGTAATTTCCATCATTACCTATGTAATTTATAAATTGTTGAAACTAGAGATGTCATTATCGAACAGAACTTTCCTAGTAGACTTAACATGTCTCAATTTAATGTCGATTCAACGACTTTCGTGTTCGTAATCTGTCTAACGATGCTATCAAAATAGACCCCAAAATCTATTCGCAGTTCTAGTGTTAAGATACGAATCGATTTCCAAATTAACCGCCTATTACCAACCGTAAGAATAATTCCACCCTTGTCTACGTATCTACCCCTTGCATGTTCAAATTCGATATCCTCGAAAACGCTGGCTCGCGCGTGGATCCTTTATCCCGCGGCCACAATTTATCTTTTCATGCAGAATCGTCCAGTTACACCGTCTATTACTGTGCATCCTCTGTGTTCGCGTTTCAGTCACTCGTCACATCCGATTCGCTCCTGCGGCAGCTTTCAAAGCTCCAATTCTCTCTTCCATTCCTCTCGCGACGACCGGCGCACGGGTATTCGTACTTTCAGAGAGATAGAGACCTCGGTAGTCCGAGTTTCGTGAAGCTGCGCGTCCTTTTTGAGCTTTTGCACTTTGACTACTTGAATTCGACGAGCGCGCAAAGGGACGCACGGCTCGTGGCCACGCTCGCATCAGGATGCTATCAGGTATCAAAGATTTCGGTGTGGCGGGCTGAAATTGCGAGTGCTTTTTGTCCCGCCCGGGTTCAACGGTTACGACTATACTAATGAAGCCCCGGTGAACAACGGCAACGAACATCAATGGTACAAAGATAGGATGCTTAGCTGGTCTGTAATGGATGGGCGCTGACTGATTCGCTCGCAAATTGCAACGGAATTGAAACTCCTTCGTAACAACGTGCACGTGACACGCGATTGTCCATTTCGTCGGGAATAAAAATGATATTTCCGTCGCGGTGTTTCGCGAAACAATGAAAAGTCTCGCACGACCGATCGCGCGTCGACGAGCAGACAATTCCTTGGCTCCCGCAGCCGACTGTTCGAGGCTCTGTAAATTCGTTCCCGTCAGAAGGAAATCGCATCATCGTCTTCCCGCCGTTCGTATCCGTGTCGCGCGGGGAAAAAAGGGTAATAACGCAGCCAATCCCTGTTCTCTTCTTCTAAACGCGCTCGTGCGACGCAAGAGAGGACGAAGCTGAATTTCAAGCGGCTGGCGTCGGTCGCGCGACTCGCCTCAAGGATACGCGTGCTCTTTGCGAGAAAACGAGCAAAGCCGAGATGTTTTCGTAGTTAAAGCAGAAGCATTTATCCTACGGAGGATCGTGGAGGAACGCTGCGCATGGTACGCGCTGCCGCGACGCGAAGAATAATTACGGAGAACAACGAGATATTCAGAGGACCACTACCATCCACGAAAGTGTGACACGAATTTTAACGACCCGTTTCGAGAACGAAAACAAAACTCCGTCTTTCTGATTCACGCACTCGCCCACGTCCGTCCCCCACCCAGTCGTCGAATTTTATTTTCGCGATCGGGAACTCGAGGAACCGGACCGGTTTCTCAACGATCCTCTCGGCGAAATTCGAACGACGCTTCGATAACATCCGAGTCGATTGGGGAAGAGCTGGGAGAATAAAAAAGAAGTAACGGGGCCACGTGGACGGCGCCGACGGGGAGGGGGTCGAATGAAGCAGGACTGGAGCAGGTGTAGGAGGGACACAATTAAAAAAAGCTCCAGCCACGCTTTTGTCCGCACACGAGCTCCCGCGTTTTCCGCGCACACGACGCTTCCTTGAAAAGCTCTCACCCCTATCGCAGCACACACACCGCCGGTTCGCCTGTCTGCCGTTCCTTTTCGAACCCTTTGTCTTATTTACTTCTGCTGCCAGTCAGTCCTTATTTCCCTCGCGCTCCAACCCCGACACGACCGTCGCGTGTGTGTGCCTCCCGTTCCGCCACGCGATATTCGAAGCGACCGCGCGAGAGGACAATTCAAAAATGATATTTCCCATCTCTTTTTCCCGCCGAGGGAGGAAATGAGGCGGCCTTTATGTCGGTCGGCCTCTATGGAGGCGCGAAAACGGCTTCTCCCTTGGAACGTAAACGTCCAGGGCACTCGACTGCCGCGATATCGATGAAAATTTAGCGCCAGTTAAACGGAGTTTGGTGAAACCATTGTTTGGAGACCATTGCGGGGGAGTTCGACGAGTATTTCGTTGCCGTTTGATGTTGCGGCGATGGCGAGGCGCGACGAATATAATGTACAAGTGAAATTGAGAACAACATTTCGGTTGGAACAGAAGGAGAGTAATATAGTACTCGGGCATTCTTTCCTCGAGTGCTCGATGGTTGCACGGTCTCGGGGGGAGCGAGTATTACGTTAGAAGCGTAATATCTTCCCTTCGTAGACAGTCGTTTGAAGTTCCAGCCGCGGCACGTGACCAGTGTATTTGTGTAACAGACTGCAGGCGATGTAGCTGACCAAATATTTCATCTCGTCGAAAACGAGAGTGGGGCGTACTTCAAATTGTATATTCCCATCGGTCGTCCCCGTTGAAAATTCGAGGTTTATTAAACGGGGAAAGTAGCGAGGAGAATTGTTAATTCGTTTTTAATATCCTCGCTACTGGGATATCGCCGAAGGAATCCTTCTTCGAGGTCGTCGCGTTGATCGCGTGAGTTTCCCATCAATTCCGTTCATTACTCTTAATTGCGTGTCATTAACAAAAACGCCGACAAACACGAACGCAATTCGTACATACGTAGCCCCACCCTTGCACGAGACGTGCACGTACCTCTCAGCTTGGAATAGGGGGGGGGGGGGGGGGCAGTATTAAAAAGATAATTAAGAGGTGGAAGACAATAGACGTTCCAATAAAAATTCAAGGCAGACAGCATTGTGCCACGGCCTTGTGCCCCGTTCCCTTTTCTTTTCCCCCGCTTCATCATAAATGAGCGCATTCTTCTCGCCATTAAGGTGTCCAGACGATTTCGCAAGACCGCGAGGTCGACCGAACGAACCGGTCGTGCCGAAAAGGGAAACGAATTCAACGGAACAACGCGGGTCGATTCTCTCGTCTTGCCAACCTCGGCCCTTGAATTCGCGGATCCGTAACCGAAAGCTAACCCTCAGTCACTTGCTTACATACCTCGCAATTGTTCGCGACGGATTTGCCTTGCTGTTGGAAAGTAATTCGCGGAGCGCCGGTTGATAATTACTCGCGGGCCGCAGGCGAGAGCTGAAAGCTAACAAGCTATCGAACGGGGGAAGTAGGAGGATTTAAATGTACTGCGGAAATCGAAACCTCGTGACATCCTGTTGTAATGAGAGAACAATGTCTCCGGGGGAACAAAGAGGAGTAACAATTGCCACGGTGTCTGCCTGCACGAGAATTATAGCAACTGTCCGGGCGGAAAATGAAGTGGCACGAGGATACGATTGAATTCCCGTTTCAACGAATAACCGGGTGCCCGTCCTCGCCGTTAAAACGGATAGAAGATAATCGACGTCCGATCGTGAGCACTAATAAAATATATCGCGTCCCGAAATTCTTCATTGCCGAGCACACAGAGCCGTCGTACAATCGAATCGTAGCTCCGAGCCAAACGCAACCCCTCCGTTGAACGTCTAAGGGTGGGTAGCAATATGAAATTGATCATAGATACCTTCGGGACGTTTAAGCACCGTGTTAAGCGCATCAGTCGTACTCTAAATATATCGCGGGGTTTATTGAAAATCGGTCTACTATTAAGTTGTCCCAAATGTTTCTTCCGTTGTTTGACTGCACGGTTTCAATGGGCAACGTTTAGACAAACGCACTGACCGATCCATTTTTCGTTGATGTTAAGGCACTCAGTTGCTTTCTGACTGTCCAATAGTGTAAAATAGTGTATTGCTCTTCAAATCTTGACTTTCTGATTATTACTTGTTTATTTCTTTAAAAAGTTCTAAATAAATCGTTCATAAAAAAAAAAGAACGTATCGTGCGCCATTTAAAAGTACTGCACTCTTCGTGAAACTGTTCGCAGTTAATATCCAGTAAGAAGGCGGAAGAAACTTTTGGGACATGCTAATACTTTTTCATCCAAAAAAATATACCGCAGAAATTTGTGAGGATCCCTATTTGAAACACCCGAACAGTAATCAGCCCCCCAGAGGTAAGGGAAGCTCTTAGACAGCGATCACAGGGATAGGGGTGAGAAAGGAGAACCAATCCAAAGGAGAATGAAGTGTTTCGTATCAACAGCCGAAGTCAAAAGATCCAGCCGGCTAATTAATTATCCGAGCGGCAGGGTGATTCGCAGTACTCGGTCGGCCCATTAATGCAAGCATGCAGTTCGAAGAGTCGTAACTGCTCGCCTAGTTACATAAGTAGGTGCAAGGCAGGAGCAAGCAGGCTGTAGGCGAGATCGTAGGTTTATTGATTCGGTTTTCTCTCACGGTAGAGTTTTTTCCCTCTCCTTCCCCTAGATCCACCCAGTCCTTATCCTACCCGTTGCTTTCTGTTGCACTCCCACCCGGGCATCACGACGCTGGAAGTAGGACGCAACCTTCGGGGGCTCTTTCCTTTCCCGCACGACCCTGACTGACCCAAAACGCTATGAAATTAGTTCCTGTGCATTTGCGATTGTCCTGCGGTACTCTTTCGTTCGAAGGTGCACGGCTGTTCCTCTATCGCGAGAGTAATTGTAGCTACGTCGAGAGACCTTGTCCCGCTGCTTGCTAACAACAACACACCCGCCTCGAAACATCGGTAGAATCGTATGTTTACATTTGCTTTTTTCGCTGTATTTACGCAGGAAAAGATTTCGAGGAACGATACGGGGGAACTTTACGCGGGGCGACGACGAGGCGGCTGTAATAAGCGATCACGGATATTTTTATCGCTCGACGATATTCATATAGCAAATTTAATAGCCCTATTATCCTGACGATACAATGGCATTATACAGCTCGGGGCTTCCTCGCATAACAATCCAACATTATAAAGAAGATTTCTCTTTCGGAACACTGCCGTAATACGACGCCTTACTTCCATTCACCGTGAAGTCTATTCTGTCTTGCGAGCGAGTTATTAGACCCGGTCGTTCCGTTTCGAGAACAGTTTGATTAACGATTTTCGCCGCGGCTCCAATATAACGACCCACGATCCTCGAACACGATCCCGTCGTAATTTTCATCGTAAATATCGCCGTTTCTCTTTCGCCGCCTTTCCTTCCTCGCCGCACGGAAATACATTCGGAACGGTCCGTGTTTACGCTTCTTACTTGCACTCACGGTAACGCCCCATGAATAATAATACGAAAAGTTCATTTTAACTCCCATTTGAACGTCGGTCGATCCCGCTGCAAAACGATGCGACCGGAAACTACGTTTACACGGCGGCGGGCAGAGCTGGAAATACCGGGACAGAGATGATAAAGATCCTGCATTGTCACGAGGCGAAACGAAGATAATGTGATATTTCCAATCCGACGTCGAGCCTTTACAAACGGATACAATTAATCCTCGATTCCCTCTGTACACGCAGCATATTCTTCGAAGCTCCGTACGCGAATGTACTTATATTATACGCGAGGATCGATCGAGAAACCATGCGTTCACGGTGCCCTGATCGAAATGAATCTACTGTTTACCCTGGGGTTAGCTCCATTCGTGAATGGTTACATTCTCTTTACCCGCGATAGAGAGGCCGCTGTCGGGTAGCTTCTGTTGCACTTTAAAGGATATTTCCTTTAAATCGTACTACGACGGCATTGTGGTGGGAAATTTTGGCTGAATAGTTCGCGGTGCTCGAGAATTCTCGCAAGTGCAGTCATTGTTACGTTGCTTGAATAAAAAGCTCTCGCTATTTCCCTGCGCCTGAAATTATTGCTAATATTCGCGAACAAACGCACAAGTATTTCGAACAATGCCAAGCGGAATACCCCTGATATATTAGTACGTCGGTTCGCAACGAAAATAATACCCGCGCCCTACGAGAACCTAAGCGCTTCGATCCACCCATAAATCTCTGCTCCGCTATTTTTTCTCCGGATTCGGTAAACAGTTTAGGATTATCGCGGTAACAGAAACGCGGTTGCCAGGAAGTACGAAAGTATGGAATCACGCGTCGATATTGCGTGGACGAGGGTGGCAGTCGTTTAAATAAATCGCGGCTAAAGTCCATCCCTTGGAACGGATCGGGGGTTGGGGGCAGATTCGAAACGAAAGCTGTTACAATTCTCTTACGGGGAGACGGAATGACTCGTGATTTGCCAAAAGTGTTTCTTAACGTTTGGATGTGTTTGACCGAGGGCCGGGCAGTGTGCATGAATCTCCCGTAATCCACGCAACCTCGCGATCCTCGGCCCCTCGAAACAAACTGATAAGCCGTCTCATCGTTTCGGTGCGTCCGCGAATGATCTTGGAAAATGTTGGATCGAATGTCTATCTGTGATCCGTTCGACGAGCAGCTTGATTCGACGGCAGAAAAATTCTGCTGGATGAAAGCAAAGCTTCGCCCGTGCCCGATATCGTGTCATCTTTTGACGTATTGCCACGTAATCAGCCTGGAGCATTCTTTTCTTCCAAAGAAGAGGATGGAGAAAGGTGAGAGGCGGGGGAAGTAGAAGAGGAAGTCGGGAAGTCGTCGGGGTAAAAATAATTCTAACGTCCACCCACGTTATAGGTTTCGAAAGGTCAGAGGGAAAGAGGAGCTTCAAACGCTTCCGTGATATTTCCCCCCCTCTATTCGAGCAGGAAGTCAATCGAACGATCGACACGAGAGACAATTGCAAAATGTCAAAGATTTGCATACGCAATGAATACGAAGGAAAAAAGAGGAAACGGTTTAAAGAAATCAATAAACGATGCCGTGTGCACGCGGGAGCCATGTATAACACAATGGCCTCTTTAAACTCTCCTTTGCAGTCTGCGAAAGACGCGCGACCCTTAAATTGCATTTGAATAAAGCAATTTGTGCACGCAGCGTAATCCAATTCGGCCTTCTTGCTAGTTTTCGCTACGCGAAAGCACCGATAAATCAACCAGTTGCGCCGCGCGTCGAGCTCAGCACACCCCTGCGATATAACCGTATGGCTTAATTTTATTTCTTGCGACCAGTAATTTTCGACCCCCTCCGACCACCCCGAAAAAATAAACGCCTCGTGTCCACGGCGCAACAACTGCGCCTAGCATGTAATAATAGACTTCGTTACATCTAGTACACTTTCAGCTACGACACTTTGTATTATCTTTTAACATTCGGCTTCTATTAAGTTATACTTGTTCTTCGTCAGAATCCTGCCTTTACATTTAGAAGAGCACACTTTTACTGGATGATTAACTTCTAGAGGCCCACGAGGGTGTACGAATTTTTGCAATATCTCAATTCATCTCTTAAACAAATATTTAAAGATCGCTGGAGTTAATCGGGAGACCGTTTGAAGAAAGCTGCGAGGAGAAATCAATAAGCCAAATCCCCGGAGCTAACGAGGTCCGAAATTGTAACATCTTTGGCTTCTGCCCTAAACGTGTGTACGGCTTTCGTTGAATTTCAGCGTATCAAACGTGCCACGGTGGTTTACGTGTTATTAGTAGTCGGCTATCGCATTAGAGAACAGGGGAGGAACGGCGCAATTAATCGGTAATCGTGTTCGATCGCGTCCACTCAACGAGATCTGGTGCCCACGCCACGAGCACAAACGTGGGACAATTAACTCCCCTGGCGATTTTTCGACCGTCCATTAGAATCTTTATTGAGATCAAGGGTTGTGTAATATCTTGCGGAAATACGACATGGGAAGGATGGCGAAAATGAATACACGGATGGTTTCGTTTCGAAGATAGAGAAGCTTCTATGGAGACGTATTCATCTCACGAGGGAGGCAGAGAGCAAGAATGGAACGCAAAGGAGCACAGATCAAGGCAGGTGAGACAGCTATGCTATGGAACAGCGCTAAAGAATACACCGAACAGCCAAGAAACGTAAAAGATTGCAGTCGTGTACACGTATATACATAGGAGCCTGACAGCCAGGAACAGCTCAATTTCTATCTATGATAATGCCATTCGAAAATGTGTTGCCTGTTCTGTAATCGCTGCGGAAGATAATTTGCCCGTGTTTTTGTTTCCTTTCAAAGATTTATGTTAATTACTAATTCAAGGGACTCAATTCCGTGTCGAATCGAATCGTAAGAGGATTACTCGAAGCGTATGAATTATCAATGTGCTATGTATGTACGAATTTTTCCCCGTGCAAATTCGCAATCGACCAGGCAATGATTAGTACTAACATTTAAATACAAACATCGACGCTATGGATAGAATCAAGAGGGGACATCAATGGAAAAGTTAAATACTCAATGTCCATGCTTTTGTCGTTTCGTGCGAAGTTTTGGTAAAATTATTTACTTCCGGTTAGCTAGCTTATAATCGAGCTGGTCCCTGATGCACCGTAGCATTGTGTACATCGATGCATGGTATAATGCACGTTGTATGCGTATCGTGGGTTACTGTCGCGATGGGGTTGTGGGACGTACGTGGTACAGTATTCGGGAACATCTATTCAGTCGAACATCCATAAAAACACCAGATAAAGAGAAAGAAACAGAGACAGAGGTATAATAAATAGGTAGCAGAAGACAGAAAGAGAGACAGCCATCTCACCGCCCGCCACAGCTCAAAGCACTCGCGAAATTTCACGGGGGAGCACGACAAAAATAAAAACGGGGCACCGTTGCCTTTTTCGCGTGAATATTATACTCTCTCTACTCGGGGATACGTAATAGATTTCCGTGTTTTTATAACCTAGAAGAAGCGATCGCACTGTTCCGTATTGTACAATGCGATGTACCCGGACCGGTGAACGCCGTGGTGCCACCTGACAGACTCCGGGAAATTTGAGAAAACAGGATTTCCTTCGGCCCATGCGCGAGAACTTTAATCGAATTTTGGCGTTACAGTGCCGACAACGGAGGCGCCTTCGCCTCACTGCACTTCGTCCCTGCATTCGAAATTCAAATTTTTCCCACTTCAACATCGAAACGTATGGAACGAACACTTAGCATCCATCGTTTTTCGATTAACGCAACGCGAATCTCTTTTGGATATAGATTCTATTAGGATATCGGTAATCAACTCAGTCCAATTTGTATTTAAAGAAAGCAATATGTTCCCTTGCGCGGTAAACTTCAAACGCATGACAAATGGCGAACGGTTTGCGTAGCGGTGAATACAAAGTTTACGACCTTTACTATGATTGCGTAAAATGCTTCCTGATTTGTATTTTGTGGCTTAGGCGACGAATAAATGGCATGCAAAAATGTTTTGTCTAATTCACTTACCCTTTCGTTCGGGATGACGACATTTTTTTGGATTGAAAAACTCGATTAATTAGCACTACACTATACACGACATACATACTCGCGCACCTAACGAACCACGACTGATTGCTCGACTGGCGGCAGAACGCGAATCGTGTCTGGCATGCCATCTGTTGACAACTCATTGAACTAATTGGTACGATTATCTCCTCGTATGTTTATTTCGAAAATTATATACAATATAATGAAATGTTGCATCGACATTGTCATAATGATGTCTTTTATGATTACATATGAGCATTTAAAGCATATAATTTGGCGCGTGTCCGAAAGTGTGTATTAATTTAATATACAATTTATGGTATTCTTCAGGCAATGGTATTCTTTAAAAAATACCGCAGAAAGTTCATAAATAATTTTCCAACTGAATAAAAAATTTGATATACAACATATTTATTGGTTACATGGTTATTGATTAGTCTATTTATTATTTTTAAATGTCCTCAGAATTGTCGCGTTGATCCAATGTCACGTGGTCCAAACCCGGCTGAACCGTCAGTTTGTGATAATGGCTGCTCCAGTGAAAAAACGTGATGTTCAACGAAATTCCGAAAGCAGGAGTAGCGATGACGATGATCGAAGTTCGTCAAATAGCCAGGATAATGAACAGGAGGCAATGGATGGACAGGTATGTGGTTTAAACTCCGGATGCAGAGTTGTACGTCATTCATTATAGTTAACCCTACTTTCGAGCACGCGGTCATTGATACAATTTTGTTTTAAATCATTATTCGAAACAACTGTTCTTCGATTATTAAAAAAAAAACCGTAATAATTAGGATATTGTATACATTCGAAAAATTGCCAAAGTGTTTCGATCGTCTGTGATCGAGTACAACGGGTAGTCGTTCTGCAGGCGCATTTCGTGAAATCTTTTTTGCAATAAAAAATAATAATTTTAAGTATAAGCGGAGGATCATTAAAAAATTAAACACCTCAGAAATGAAAAGTGCATACGAAACACGAATGACACATTTTAAATTGCATTCTGCAATCAAGTTAAGTAAATATTTAGAAATTTAATCTTGGCCTTATAATTAATATACCATAGAATAATGGTGAATATTAGTTACTAATTAATATAGCCACCTTCTAATTAGGGAATGGAGATTCAAGTAGACTTCGAGGGAAGAAATCCGTTGGACTCAGACTATCATGGCATTAGGACTCTTTTACAGCAATTGTTTTTAAAAGCTCACCTTAATGTAGGAAGCCTGACAGACTTAATTATTTCACAAAACTATGTAGGTTCTGTTGTTAAACAATCAATGGATATAGAGGGGTCAGATGACGAAGACAATGATGTCAATGATGTGTTTGGTATTACTACTGTAATTAATTTAACCAATGAACAGGTGAGGATATATTGTACAATATTACTTATACAGTACTGATGATATTTACCCATGCATATTTATTTTAGAGTCAACCTTGTATACAACAACTGAGAGAGTTGTTAAGACAATTGGCAAATGAGCATGCAACAGACTCAACAAATAACATGATCAAGCATGTGCTTGAAAATGACACAGAGGCATTAGGTTTGTTAATAAACGAGAGATTTGTCAACATTCCAGCACAAATTTCGGTGCCACTTTTGGAGAACCTTGCTTCTGAAATAAGGAGGGCAAATACGAAAAAAATGCCTTTCAACTTTTCGTACTATATATTGATATGCAAGCTATATAAAACGGAAGATAAAAGCGCGGAGAAGAAGCTTACAGGCAAGAAGAAAGCTAATTCAAAGGAACCAAGTGTTCTGTGGAGTAATCCAGAGGAGGAAATTTTCGCGGAGGAAGCAACAGTCAGTTTCGAATTTTCTGTCGAAAAAGAATCAGACAGCGGTTTGTCTGGGACATGGACAGAAACAGATGACGAAATGATACCTTACAGAAGAGTCCTTTTATTCGAGGCTAGCAAATTTCAACCAATTATTGACAAAATAAAAAGCCAAGTTTCTTAATAAAATATAAAGGACTAACGTTAATTCATATTCCTAAAAAGAAAACCCTTCCTTTTGTGTATTAAAGGAAGGTATACGCTTTTCAAAGATAATGTCTTTGACATCTTTTGTACAATGAACTGTATTTTATAGTACGTGTAATCTGCTTTTTGTAATACACCTTTTCATACTACATACTTACTGCAATCTGTCTCCTATCACTTGCCCTTTAATCAACTATCGTTCATACTTGTATCGAAACTTCGGGAACACTAAATGTACATATCATATTCAGTGGTAAACAAAATTTATTTCTCGTCTAAATAAATAATATCATTGCAAGCAATATTCTCATTAGAACAGATCTTCGTTGAATAAAAATGTATCGCGATAAATGTATTAACAATAATACGTAACTTACGCCTGAGAGAGTATAAAAGAATCTTTTACGTCGTGCTAATAATATCTATTTTTATGTTGGTGAATCGGTGGTCTTTAAATTTTGCTTGACCGGCTTGGCCTTCCTTCTCATGGTACCTAAAATATTCAACATTTCCGAAACAGCGGGTGGTGCGCTTTCCGCTTCTTGTCGTCTTTTTCTCTCCTCTTCCCTTTGCTTCTGTGATAAATTATTGCGACAGAAAAATTAATTACCGATTCGCAAAAAAATTGTATTCCAAACAAAATACTTACATCCGTTTGCTTCAACGTGAACCGTCCTCCTTTTATCTGATTAATAATATCGTCAATAGCTGAAAAGTTAAAAAAAAAATCGTAAAATTACGCATCGAATATATTTAACACGTTTGTTCGACGATCAAGAAATCCGATTACCAGGCTGTTGTGCAACCGTCGGCGTTTTCTTTGTTATTCCAAGCATGTTCTCCATGTCTGTCACCGCGTTGCATTCCGAATTCATTTTTTCTTTTGTCAGCAATTTGATGGACGATTGTCCGCCGTTGTTGAACATCGGTGGCGGCGGGGGTGGTGGCAGTGGCGGTGGCGGTGGTCTAGAAAGCTTCTCTTCCATTTCACTGATTTTCACCGTCAAACTTTGAACCATGCTTTCCAGACTTTCCATACACTTCTCTGCCCTCTCTGCTCTCTGCGTCACAACTTCCAATTCCGACTCGGCAAGCTTTAACTTTTCCTCCACTATTTCGAATTCGACGTTCGACTCTTTCTCCTCTAACTTATCTTCCAGCATTTGTATACGGGAAGCGTGGTTCTGTTGTTCTTCCTCCAGCAATCTTTTCAGGGATTCCACTTCTTGGAGGACGGTCAATAATCTTCCATTAGGGTCGTCGCCTACATCCGCCATCAGAAGTGCACTCTGATGGGCTAGGACGTTCCTTTCTTTCTGTGCCTGTTGCAACAACAATGTAAAGCGTCACTTGAGCTGTTTCATGATTATTTTAGAATATCCAATAAAATATCGATCTTACCCTTTCCGCTTCGATCTTCATGATCTTCGCGTTCTCCCTCTCGCGATCGCATTGCGCCCTCAACGCCTGCACTTCGTCCGCAACCATTTTGCTGACCCTTTCCATATTTTCTTTGTGCACTCTCATCTCGTTTACCTTTTCCTCACCTGCGTTAAGAATGTTGTTATTAAACGATCGTGCACGATCATCCCCCGAACATTTTCTCAACTTTACATTTTTGCCTGAACGTTCTCTCCTCCTCCAACTGCGTGGTGAAATGCGTCACCTGTTCTTGAGCCTCGAATTCTTGGAGACGAGCTGAATGCAACTCCGTCTGTAGCCTCGCTATCTCCTTGCTGAGTTCTGCAAATTACTCGCTCTCATTAGTAGCTGGCATAATTAATGGCGAAACTGAAAGCCGGGGATCGCCGTTTACCTTTCACCGTTTCTCTCAGTTGATCGAGATCCTCGAAGTTCGAGTCAACTTCGTCCGACACCTCGAGATCCAGCGATCCATCCGGATTGGATTGCAAAAATTTCTGCGCTATTATCTGCGATCTTCTCTTCAGTTCGCGATTTTGCCTGTACCACTGCAAGTGATATCAATTAGTAGAACCACTACCATGAATGCATCATCAAGGATCGATTGTTTCAAGCTTTTACCTGCGACGCCTGTTGCATAGCTTTGTGCATCGCGTTCGTTTCGACGTCATATTGGTGCTTCAGTTGCTCGTATTCCTTGCACACAGCTTCGGAAACTGAAGAGCGGACAGATTGTTGAAGGAAAATGAACAAAACTTTGGGACTTGTGAATCGTCCAAATAGCTACCTGTTCGTAGTTTATGAAGCTTCTGTTCCTTTTCTTGAACCTGCGATTGCAGAGTGCTGTTTTGCTTCTGCAATTGTTGACATTTCTTCTCCAGGTCCGCATGTTCCTTGTTTGCTGTCGGGAAAAGAGCGTTCCTTTTTTTAGAGGGACGTGTTGCGATTGCACTCACGGCGCTCAAACGTCACGCACCGAACAGCCGATATTTTTATTCCAATCAATTTATAATTCTATCGCGTACGATCGCTGACTAAGAAAGCGTCACGGAATACGTTTTGCATGCAGGAGTGAATCACGGCCGAATAATAGTCGGAGTTGCAATACAGATGATTGACCGTGAACTACAATCACGCATCAGCCGCTTCCCTTTCTCTATAGATCACAGAATAAATTCCAGCTGCACACGATGTTTCGTACTTTACGTAAGTCCGTTACACCTTGATCTCTCTCGCAACAGCGAGCCGATCGGCTCGTGGAAACTTCGCGTCCACGTGTCAATGGCAAATTAATCACCGATGACGAAACGGTGGAGAAGAGTCGCGGTAGAAAAGAACGGAGCGCCAACCGAAACATAAATTTCGACCGACAAATTCCTGGAAGATGTATCACAGAAACGACGCGCCGACTTCGCCGTTCCATATTTACCAAGTTCCTATCGCAGCTGTTTAATCAAATTTATGCGCGCGGCGGGAGAAGAGGCCGTGTTTCGTCACTTCGTTAATTATGACTAATGGAATCATCGTAAAGTTCGTTAACGACTTTAGGCGGCCCATACAAACGCTCATTACGCCGCGAAACTTATTGCTAATTACTAATTACCAGCCTCGCTCTTCTGCAGCAACAATTTCCTCCTCTTCTCGGAGTCCTCGTATTTGCTCTTCCACTTGGTCTCCAGGCTGTTGCTCCTGTTCAATCTCGCCACGCCGACCGACGACGTCTCGTTCTGCTTGCAGTTAGTAATAGTGGTGGTCGGTGGGCAGAGTTTCTCTGTGTCTGAGCTTCGCGTCTCGATGCTCGAGCACGACAAATTATTGTTCCTCGATCGATGATGCTGAACGGAGGCGTCAAGCTTCTCGAAGGACGCCCTTTGAGCGGCCACCGACACTCCCCTGGACAGCTTCTCGAAGGACCCCCTGCGGGGCGGGGTACACCTTTCCTGTGATTTAATCGCATTCGATATCCTCGGGACCGGAATGTGCGAGTGAATTACACTCGGCGACGTCCTCGCCGTCTCCGTGCTCAGGATGATGTTCAGTTCCGTTTTATTCATGTCGCCCCTGCGAACAGAAACGTTTGCTTTCGTGAGAGCCTCGCCTTTCCGATACGTCGATCGACGTCGCTCATATTTATACGGAGGCCGCGAATTTCCACGAATTTTCTACATTCGGGAACGAATTTTCTAAATTTAAGAACAAGCCTCTAACGAAAGTGCTCGGATGTCGGTGAATGATCCTATGTATAGCGATCGAGGGAATGGGCATTTCTATCGAAGTGTACGCAAACGGCAGAGGGTTAATAACATCGTTTCCTAAAAATAAGCGTATCGGTCGCACCCCCTGCAGCCACCGAAGCAAGTTAGAAATAGCTGCACCGTCAAAATGTATTCGTGACTAATCTCGATTCCACGAATACGCGAGGTATGTACTCGGTACAAGAAGATAAGGTCCTTTCCGAACCGGACTTACCGCGAAATGATAAACGTTACGTCCAGCGAATCCCGAATCAAGTTACCGGTAATTGTGAAGTCATTAGCTTCGGCGAGTCTAATGTTTCCCGTTGGAAAGCCGCGACAGCGAACGGCTACGATGGAAATGGAGTAAATATTCGAGGCAACATCGGTGCGAATCGATGGGACACTGTACGGATGTCAATTTTTATCAAACACCCGTGTAGTATCGTTAGTATCGTTGTCACAGTTCTTACGTCACTCTTCAATTACCCCCTATAACTGCGAGCAATGTATATTAAATATTGCCAGGCAGATGAAACTGTTCATCGAATTTTCAGACTGTTATTTTATTTACACCGTCGTCGTTAACACGTGCGAACACCAGGCGTAAATAAACGTGTGCGTACACACGGGGCACGTCGATAGATCCCTAACAGAACTATGGAGACACGTGTTGGGCTTCGTGGGAGTCAGCCGGGTCTCCCGCAAGCACCACGAAGTCAATTTGTCGGAATGCGTGCGTCACTGTTCCCCGAGGAATAATCCTTAACGGGACCACGGACGTCGTCATTCTGGAGAGTCTGGGTGTTTCGATCACTTTCGTGATAACAGCCTTGGACAACAGCCAGGTTAACACGACTGTGCAACATCGGAACGTGGAAATCCTCGGGCCATTCGCGTGTCTAACACGGAAGCCAACGAGATCGTGCTGCAAACTATTATCGTGTACGATCGTTGACCTTAAGTTTTACTTTAATTGAACAACAGTGTCGAGCTACAGTATCGAATCATTCCAATAGTGTTCGAACGAAAGAAAGCTACTTTTACGTAGAATAATTTCCTTGAAAATAGCTACCCCCTGTTCCTTTCCCCGCCTTATCTACCGCACGCCGCAAAATTCGTCGCACACTCGTCCGCTCTGCTTTTTACAAGAACACGAAAAATCCCAGCGACGCGTTTCGCACCGACTACAACTATTTTTAATCCAAGCGTCTCGCGAATCCACCGACGACGGATGTTGTCAGTCGAGGAAGAGCGAAATGATAATTGGAAACGTGCCGTGTCATGCGAGCCTCCGCACAGCGGGTCGACGATCACGTAGATCGTTGCACTTTTCCGTGCCACTTGCAATTCAATTGATCCCCTTGTTGGTATCGTTCCTCGATTAGTAAACGTTTATCGTTCACGCCTTTGTCCTGCTGTTCGCGGTAGCCAGCGATTACGCGGGGCTAGTGTACGCGGTACAAAAAATCGACGATCGCCTCAAGGCAAAAGTGGGTCGAGAAAATAAGTCGGTCGTAATTTTACGGTCGCATGTACGAATGGCAGCATCACGTGCCGAATCGCCACTACGGGAAGTCTATGAAATCCTTTCACTTTTCCTGTATCGCCCGGCTGGATGTTGAACCGTTGTCAAACGGTGTTGTACATGCACTTTCTTTCAATGCAATTACACTGCGTCTGTTTCGTTCCGAAAGGTATTCACGGTTACGCGTTTGAGTTACTTTTTGAGGAACGCACGTGACGCAATGGGAAAAGAAAAGTTTAGACAATGAAAATACGAGTAAATCGTACGAGCAGAAACTTACGAGTTGCAGATTTAAACGTTGACACAGACACGCCGGTAGAAATTTTACACTTAGCCACGCAATTGCATTTTCGTAAACCGATGGCGCATCGAGGATATTAACCAAGAGATTCACCGTGCAACTGAGCGAAGATACGTTCCACCGACCAAACGATTCAACGAGCAACGGAATAAAGAGTTACGGAAAAGAGGAAAGATGGTATGCGTTCTTCGGCGTTCGCGCGCGTACTGCCCGCACGGCTGACCGTAATGTCACGTTATCTAAGGAGTCAGGAGGTTCCAGACCACTCGAAAGAGCCGGAGAGTGCGTGCCCTTCCTTTCATAAAAGCCATCGATGTGTGCGTCAGTGGCCGCAAGGTTTTCTCATTGTCGGCGAAGAAATCACGCAGCACACACACACGCCTTTTCTTTTACTTATTTATCACATTTTCGCGACGCTTTCGAGAAATAATATATTTGCCCAGGCACGATGGGAAAGAAAAGGAAATACTGCATCTCCTTTTTTATTTGTTCGCTTCTCTTCCGATACGAGAGAACGGCATATTGGTATCTGCATTACCCCAATTGTTTCATTAATCGTTTTTATTGCGCCGTAATCGGCCAACAAAGACGGCTGTTCACTTTTAATACTTTATCTGTGGAAATACAAAAAATTGCTCGTGTTATTGGCCGCCTCGTACGTAATGCATCGAGTATGTAGCTCGGTGCTTTAATGGCACGCTATCATCGGATCTGTCAGGCGTGAAAAACTCGAGTATACGTATCGTTGCCTTAACGAAAGTGCATATGCTCACGATCTAGAATTTCCACGGGGGAATGTGCAACGTACGCGGCTGTCTTCGACACGTAACATTGCTTAATCGAAAAGAGTGTCGGATACGTTCACCGCGATTTGCCTGCGTTATCAACGTTAACAAACACGAAATGTGTGTTTTGTACATACCACGTCGAATAACAGATTTCGGATTCGTTCGAACGGAGAACGTTTAGTGAATTTCAACTGGGGAGCTCGGCTGATCAAAAATCCACGATAATTTGATAACAAGAAAGATATAGACCAGGTGGAAGACATTTATTCGCCCCAGCATGTCGATATCTTCGTTCGGCATTGAGATACGCGTCTATATTTCTCGTTTAATTGGTTCGCAGGTAACGTGCATCGGTTCTTAAATCGTGCACAAGATCGGTATAGGTGTACGTGTATTAGCGAAACGATGCAACGATTTTCATGATAGATTCTTTTTTCTGCCGCGCAGCTGCATACGTATGCGGGAAAAAAATAAAAACTGAACAAACATAGATACAGTGTCTACATATGTGGACTTGAGTCATGATTTCTGAATAATCGTCGAAGCTGAGTCTTTGTCTCCGTTCGGTTGCTATGAAAGCGCGTTGACGCCTTTGCGGTTCGAGACTCGTACGAATGTACATATGTACATATAGTTGCTACAGAGAATTAAACAGTTTCGTCCGTCGAGGCCAGGCCCGCATTTCTACGTTTGCTACCGATTATAATCATTCGAAAGAATGATCCTTTCCAACTTCGAAAAATTGTATTCTTATCATAGTTTTTTTTTAAACGAACTGTCTCGTTTCCTGTAAGAGTTATTTCATTTCTTTCGCTCATTTTCGCGTGGAAAATATTGAACGTCGATCCCGGTACTCGCATAGCTTTCCATTTCTCTGAATCAGCTCATTGATCGGTAACTGCGCACCTTCGAGGATTCACTGCGCAGGTACAGCGTAATTCAAAATCCAACTTTCCCCTCCAACACCGGGAAAAATATTTTCTCGCAAGACTAATATTTTGTCCCTCGTGCGTTGTATATTGTTATGCGTTAAATATAAGAGGCGAGGACGTGTGTTTCGAATTTTCATTTCCACATTCAACGATAAAAATTAATTTGTTCGTAAGCACCTGCTGTATAAAAAAAGCGGTAACAATTAGAGTGGGAATACGGTTTTAATAGAATTAACAATAATGAATTATGTGTTACATTAAAATCGCAAAGCTTGCAAACATCGCGAAACATGCATTATTTCAAGCGCGTGGTTCAAACGGCCCCTTACGATGCCATCATTAAATAGCTTTATTGTCTAGAATTATTCCCCTGCTCTCGTCATAACTAAAGAGATGTGAGTCACGTTCATTAAGTATGTAACGGGTGGTTGTACAGTTCGCGGAAACTGGAAATGAGATAAAGGACTAGGATTTAAGATTTCGCGGCCGAGGATTCGATTACACGACCGAGCCTCTCCGGTTTCGCTCGTCTTCGACTTTTTTCTTGTTATACGTACGAGAACTCTATTTTCGTTCTTAGCTTTGCATAGTTCGTCCCTTCGTTCTACACTTTATGCGGCTAATCAATTCGTATTTTCTGCATAAATTAGTGGACACTTGCATTGCTTTGTTTTATCGTGCTTTAGTCCGCGATAAAACGATGATTGAAAATGTTGTCTAGAATCTTTATGGAAGTGGAAACTTCAAACTTTCATCTTTAATATCAAATCGAAACTTAGGACAGTGTAGTTATTATATTTCCACTGAATTATATGCAAATTATTATTAACTCTGGCGCCCAATAAAGTGTAAAGTAATTAGTAGATAATTTATAAATAATAATTTTCATAAGTAGGGGAATATTTATTACACGTTTGCGACAGTATCATATTTAGCTTTTTGGGGAAGCGGATAAGTAATTACATAATATTCCAATAACTCTTATGGTTTTTATTTGTACAAAATGTCTAAAGATTTAATGCAGAAATTGAAAAAAATTGATGAAACTCGACGATAAATATCTACGTTGGAAAGAGTGCGCCAGTTTATAGAACTCGCAGTTGGTCAACCTGTCTCGCGGTAGCATTTATTACTATACTGCAGCAATAATGGTCTGCTATTTCTGTCCTTAATCTGTGATAAAGCGAAAAGCTTGTATTATTCTGTAATAAGAACAATTAATTAAAGAGCATTACATTCTTTTGCAATAAGGAAACCGTGCTGGGCAGGTTCAAATCGAATCACTAGCTTAAAACAAATACATGTACCTTAATTTTCCACAAGTGCCGACATTCATTGAGGTACAATCAGATTGTGTCGCAAACAGAAGCTTGGATTAAATAGAAATAAAAATAAAGTGATTCAATCTTGATGTTCTGCTGCACTGACAATCATGACGCGTCTAAGGGGCAGAGCCTCTTTAATGGTCATTGCGATGATCAGTTTTACATTGTTAATTGTTATTTATCATATTCTCGGTAATGAGGTCGAGGACATATCGACCAATAAGTTAAATCCGCGACTTAAAATCGAAGAAGTTTACCCGTTGAGTGACCTCACAGAGAATCCTCGTAGTATTGCCAGAAAGCAGAGAATCGAGGCTCACATACTGGGAAAATTAAAAAGCGGCGGCGGACAATTATTCGGCGACTTTAATTACGGCAAATCGGATACGGAAACTGTTTCCCTGTTCAGGGGACATAAGATTGTGCATGTGGATTTAAAAGGTGCTCCGCCGAAGGCCAGTTATTACAAGTACCTGTTACGTTTGCTCAAGAATCTAGGTGCCACTGGTATACTTATAGAGTACGAGGATATGTTTCCGTTCGAGGGAAGCATTAAAGACATTGCCGCCGGCAATTCCTACAGCAGGAGAGACATTGCTAATATTCAGAAGATAGCCAACGAGAATGAGCTTATAGTCATACCATTGATTCAAACCTTTGGTCACATGGAATTTGTTCTTAAATTGAACAAGTACAAAGAATACAGGGAGGTGGCGTGCTATCCGCAGGTTCTATGTCCTACAAATAACAAAACTCTTCCATTGATATACGAAATGATCGATCAAATAGTGGATACGCATCCGGATATAAGGCACTTGCATATAGGCGCGGACGAGGTTTATCAGATAGGGGAATGCTCTAGGTGTTTGGACACGATGGTCAAGAGACAATGGGGCAAGAAACAGTTATTCTTGGATCATGTTTCAAAAGTAGCAAGACACGTAAAAAACAGATACCCGCATCTCACGGTTCTTATGTGGGACGATGAATTTAGAGAAATATCATCCGACGAAATAATAGACAGAGGTTTGCATTTATTGGTGGAACCTGTCGTTTGGAAGTACACCACTGATCCAGGCGCGTCGTTATCGGATCAGTTGTGGGACAGCTATGCGTCAATTTGGAAAAATGTTTGGGTCGCAACAGCCTTTAAAGGTGCCACCGCTCCAGACAGATATTATACCGACATTGGTTACCACATGGAAAATCATCAACGATGGTTGGAAATTATTAATAGGTATTCTACCCAGATTACATTCAAGGGCGTTATGTTAACAGGGTGGCAAAGATACGATCACTTCAGTGTACTTTGCGAGCTTTTACCCTCTGCCATACCGTCGCTTGCTGTAAATTTAGCCATCCTACAGGCTCCAGATTTGACCGGATTTCCAGGGGAAGTACCATTGTCGGTAATTCAAGCATTACAATGCGAAGGGATAATTTCTTTAAGTATTCCAGAACCTCAGTACGGTTGGACCAAATGTAGCTATCACGGCGTATCTATTTATGCTGCTATATTGCGATTATATTCTTTGACTCAAGAAGTTAGTAAAATGGAGCAGGATAATACATTTAAGGGATGGTTAAAACCGTACAATTTAAAATACTCCTTCTCGAATCCTAGTCACGTAGAAAGGGCAGTCGCTGATTTGGATAAATATAAAATGGAAATTATGTATATTGAGAAGGAAATGAGATCTGCCATGGAAAACGTATATGATAATTATACTATTGAAGAATGGGTGGAAAGTTATATTGCCCCTTTGAATGAAAAATTCACTCAGCTATGGGAAGCTAAAGAAAAGATTTTAGAAAAGGACGTATGGCCGAGGAGACCATTAACAAAATCTGACTTATAGTTAGATAGGCATTGAAGTTTTTAAACTAATAGCTTCCATACCGTGTAATAAGAGACTGAAGACCGTATTAGAATTAACAAATAAGCGATATATTAATCGAGACATGTAGAATTTTTCTTTTTTTAAAAGGACGAGTAATCGATGGTGTATAAAATTTATGAAAACTATAAATTTGCACGTTGCATTTAATGGATAGAATACACTCTATATTTTAATTCAAGTGGGTGATCAAACTCTATCGGCTGCACCGTCCGTAAATTAATCTCGTTCATTCAATCGAGAACAATGAGATTTTTTTAAATCAACTTACAGACATTCGAACGAAACTCTTTGGTAACTCGTGCGCTTAAAAAGCGAACGATAGTTTTACAATTAGCACTTCTACAATACGAATTTAAACTTGAAGTTTGTATATACATATATCGATCCCTCGGAGGAAGTGTTAATTTTAAAACTAATTCCACAGTGAATTAAATATTTCGTTGGTAACTTCGCGTAGAAAGCTCGAAACATTGTATACTATTTGATGAATTGTGCTATTTCCCTGATTCCCGATGCAAAACATTTAACATATTTGTTATTTATTAACAAGTTATTCCCTCGATGCTTCCAACGTGCATTTTTCATGTATGTTGTTCAAAGCTGATTTTCCCGAGAATACGCACACATTGCGATCTTACCGATTTCTACCTATTAAAGTATCGTTTTGTTTTTTTTTTGTTAAATGCGTCTTGTTTTCTATATATGTATTTATGTTTTTGTACATGTTTCGTGTTGCATGATTAGTGCCATTAATAATTAGCTGTAAAGAAAATCAGTGAATCAACGGTTTACAAAAATAGACCTGTATACATCTACGATTTGCTTGATGGACGTACAATTTTTCTCTGGATGCCATCGTAACCTAAACATTCCGAACAAGAATTCATTCGGTCGCCATCGTGTTTAACTTAGTCTTACGAATATTAAATATCCCCTATGGAGCTTCGTTCATCCCTTAGCTACTTAACGTATACTCTCGATATTGAACAATCTTTTCACGAGCACGTATAAATAAAATCGTCGAGGTCTCTAAATACAAGTTCGTGGCATGTACTCAATCAACAGTGTATGTACATTATTATAATGTATAGTATTGCTATTACTGTAAAAGTATTTTTAACGTTGTTACGTCGACTCATATTAACATTGCGACCGCCAGTAGTAAGATTTTATCAATAAATAAATCTGTTTTTAAATCTACATCGAAGACACCAGTGGTTTATTGCATTGGACCCTTTAAAATATAAGTGAACTCTCATGCACGATAAGGAAGTAGCGAAAAATATTCCCCGCGCCATCTTATTTACATCGTTCTGTACGCTTATCGTTTCTATTCTATCAGTTACAAAATCTATTCTGTATGCCCGCGAAAAATACTGCGCACTGCAAGGATCTCGCGTCAAATTTCATTGCAACAGGCATATCGAAGATTTCGAGCCAGGTGAATGGGGATAGAGGGGTATCTGCGTTTGCTTCTTGGTGGGAATCCTCTTTACAACTTTGTGTACCATGTTCATATCAACCGTGTCTCCTATTTCCGCAATTATTATAGGCTTATGATAGTCCTGATCTGTTCTCGTTAATCGAACCCCCAAGATTTGCGCGGCTAAGGTCACTATGCACAATGAGACCTGCAAGGAAAAGCTGTTTTTCTTAAAGGAAAGAAAGAGCATTGCTTTGAGTTCATTGTCTGAAGAATTTGTTCTATTACCGCCTCTCCGGTTCTTGCGGAAACATCGTGAGACGGAAATCCGTTTTCCGCCGCGAATTTGTGTGTCCGATCTTTTTTAACCGACCTCTGATGCTCCATGTCGCACTTATTGCCAACCACTGCCATCAGGGGTACTTCTTCGTAATCACTGCTCAATTTCCTTATCTTACTTATCCATTCCTCTAGAACATCGAAGCTGAAGCTATTGGTTACGTCGTAGACTAAAAGAACAATCTGTGCGAAAAATGTCTTGATAAAAGGGTTGCAGATCTTTTCGGGGGTGGTTTTTATTTTTGCTGAAAATATTCTCTTACATGAGCGCCGTACACGTATTTGTCCAGCATGCTTCCATGCAGAGACAGCCCGCCGACATCCCATAAATGTAGGTTGACGTTTTTATAATACCCGACGCTGACGTTCTTCAGGAAGAAGTCGATTCCAGACGTCGGCACGTACTGCCTTGTAAAGTCGTTGTTGCAAAACTTTTGGGCGATGCTCGTCTAAACAGGGATCCTTGAATTTCGGTTATCCGGAATCGCTGATAGATCAGTATAGACCGTCATTTCTTTTTATTAAAAACTTATTTGCTGTTTTGTGTCGAGGGAACAAACGAAGCTCTGTTTTCTTTCGTGCTTTAGCAGTATATTTTCTTATGATTAAGGATCTCGAAATCGACAGACGGTCCTTCAGGTATGCGAGCGCAAGGAGGAATTTGCAACGTGGATCGAATCTCGCGTGACACGACTGTTCATTAATTGATAGTGCATCTTGCGGGTAATTGCTCGGAAATCGCTCGTGTTGATAAACAGGCAAACCAAACAAAGGATCGTAAACGGGCGTGCAACAATTCGAGCCGCGAGTACTAAATTTCGCTACATAGATTTAAATTGATCAGCATTTACCAGCAATAATACGAAACAATTCGAGCGACAGAAATATCGAACACTTATTGCCTGGTAATATATTCGTAAGATCTGCTGTACGTGGAAATAATGTCTAATCACAGGAATGACCATCACGCACGGAAGAAATGAATCGATACGTATGTACTTGGCCCTCCGAAGCTCACGCACACTGTACCACGAAACAAATGAAATGAAACGTATACATTAATGCTTCCCTTAATTTGAATTTCAATGCGTGTACACATCGAGGCCTTTCCCCGCGCACGAGACTCGAATGAAATAAAATACGTAGCGCAGAATTGTTCGTGACTTGGAATCTACTTTCAAAAGTAATTAGTGGAGGCATTGGAAAACTCACTTTACCAGATCCGGAATCACCGACGAGTACGATTTTCAGCTTCTTCGTGGCCAGGTCCTCCTCGGCGTCAGACATTGGGAAGATCGGGACGGGGGGATCGCGATGGGAAGAGAATAAACGCGCAACGAAAAGTTTCGGGAATCATGCGAATAGCCCTGGCGCCAACGACGGTTCTGCGTCGACTATAATGCAACATATAAACGAAGGGCCTGGCATGTGGCTAGAGAATGAAATCGAGCGAATCGACCGACCAGGGCCGTGGCCAGTGCGACGTCGTCGTCGTCTACACGGCCGCATGAATAAATTAACGAATAATCGATACCACTACGTACAGCCATTGTGCGTGGCTCCGACTTGTCAATATTATACTCGAGAAACTTTTTCTCCGCGCTGACGCTTCTATTTAATTATGGATGCCCGCGACGTGATGGATTGCGGTCTAGTCGTTCCATATGTCAAGGCTTTTTTTTCAGAGGTATTATCAATGATTACGTGCATAGGCATTCCTTTGTATTTTCTTCATTTTTTTCATTTCGTCTCCCCCGTCTTTCTGTCTCGTTGCGATACATTAGAACAGGGATATCGAACGGGGAGACTGTCGAACATCCTTAGATCCAAAAGAAAACAACCTTTCTACTCACGCTAAACGTTTGAAAATATTGTAAAAAAATATGCATCTGATTTTTTGCGCGTACTTTCTTATCGTAATACTAGAGATAAAGACTCAGGTAGTCGCAGGCAGGTCCATCTTTCGACGGTGTTTTGTCTCGACTCGCTACCTGGAACAGGAGTTCTCTATAAGCGTTCTTCGATTCCTCGAATTTCGATTACACCGTATATTGCGTAGCACTCAATGTTTTACCTTCTTGTCACACTTATTCGGCCCGGTAACTCGTCGGTCCTATGGAAAAACTTATCTGTAAACCCTCCGCAGCTTATGTACAAACAATTACGCTAATAATTAATTAAAAATAAGATCCTTATAATTGGCTAAGAGGTAGTAGTTGGACACGCGGCAGCACGTGGTCGTTCGAACGACCGTCAGCCTGTCGGCACGCTCGAAATTCGCTTTAACTATCTCGTAGTATCTTCCGTCACTGAAACAGAACGATTTCATAGGTGCAAAAGATATTACACACGTGCCTTACCTCGATCTACCTGCCTGACTTACCTTAAACTTAAACACCGTAATTTAATACACTTCACACGGAGTATATCTATAGCCTTCTGGCTTTTATCCGAGAAACGAAGATTCTCCGGGTCCCAGCGTAGCTCTAGCCGTTCTAAGTTTGGACAGTTGTTAGCAATACCGTCCATCAGCTGATCCACGTGGATGTTCACGCCCAATCGTTCCTGAGTGCCCATCACGAGAATCCTGAAGAATTCCATTACCACAATTATTCTTCTCATTCGAAAATTGAAATTTCGCTTCTTGCCCGAGGAAAATATGTATCTCACTTTGCGTTGGTCAATATCGGCAGGACACTTTGCCACAGCTGATCTGTGATGTGAGGCATGCCGAATAAGGCGAGTCCCCATAATTGGTGGCCGTATCTCGACAAGAATTTATGAAGACCGTCGTCCGTCAAGTTATCAGAGTTGTCCAAATCCAGGGCGATTAGGTTCCGCGGATTTCCCTGTTCAGCCCAGGCTTTCAGCACGCTGTCGTTGAAGCCGTTCAATTGGCCTGCGCTGAGAAAACGAAGGCCTGGAATTCTGGCCAGCATGTCTATCAAGCATTCCGTGGACAAATCCGTCCCGGTGACGTCCAGCTCCTGAATACTCGACTTCTCCCACTCCACCTGCATCACGTATTCGCTCTGAAGGTCTGAAACAGGTGCACGGCAATTAGGCTGCGTACGTAAATGTGGTCGAAAGCGAGAAATAAAAAGAAACGGTTATTTCGACGAAAGTGTAAGGACGTACTTGTCCCCTGCATGAGGAGACATTTCAATCGTCTACTCCTTTGGAACAGGGTCTTCATTGTCGAGCCGGTGACCTTGGAGCAAAAATTCACGGCCAAACATTCGAGCTGGATGCAATTGGAGGAAAATGCGTCGATGTGGGAATCGTCTACGAAATTGATCCCGTACAGATTTATCACGCGCAAGTTGGGCGTGGCCGACTTCAATTTGTGCACGTTTATCACCTCGTAGATCTCTTCCTCCTCCTCCTCCACCTTCTCGTACGTTCCTGCAAATCATGTGCAAGCGTTGGACGCGTCGTACCGTCGATTGTTCGCCACTCAGACGTACGAACCGATAAGATGAAGAATCTCCAGGCCGTTGATGAAATTGTAGATCTTCCTCATGAAGCCCTCCATGAAGATCACCTCCGACAAACAAATGCACATGTACTTCAATTTCGTCGGGAACGCCTGCATCTCCGAGAAATCGTGAAGCTGCATGGCGGTGGAGAAATCGAGGAGCATGTGGGTTAAATTTGGGCACTTGTTCGCCAGTTCGTGGAGGACCGTGTGGGTGATCAGTTCGATCGGCAGTTCGATGTACCTCAACGACGCCCCGAACCTCGTGCTATCGTCGAGTAAATACAATTGCGAAATATTACAATGCTCCCCGTTTCCTACGGATTGTGCTGGTGCTCGCGCATCGTTTTGGCAAAGTAACGGGGAGTTGTTTCTGGCTTGGATGCCGAGGACAAACGTAAGGATCTGCCAAACAATGCGCAGCGGAATTATCTCAGTATGTACCGTCTACCTGACTAAATGCAGCAGATTGTCCAGCGAATTCACGTGCAGCCCGCTGACTTCCGGCCGAAGGGATACGTGCTTCCACAGCCGCGTGTCGTACGCGATTTGCCGCCATCTCTTGCACACACGTGCCACTCTGCATATCTCACGGTGGGACAGATAGCTGAACACGTTCAGCAACACCTTGTCCGGCAGTTTCTCTATCGTCTAGAAGCATGAAGTTCATGAACTGTTAACGGCGGGCACGTTTCGTAACTTGAACGTCCCGGATTCGAGCTTCAAACTTGTTTCTCAGACGTTTCTCAGACCTCGAGATTACATCGGTCACTTACTGTCCCCGCGAAACGACTTTTAATCACACCGCCCTCGGAAACGAACATCTGAGACGTTTCCACGGCGATCTGGCCCCAGACGTCCACACCCCCTAGATCCATCTTGTTATTATCTCAGAATTAAACTCGAGGCACTGGTGGCTCTTTTTTCTTAGAAAGATGCTGTCACTAGGTACACTTTGATCGACAAGATCCTCGTAGCTGATCTAGCTGGTAGATCGATGGTCCGACGTGACGCAAGCCGGTCGAACTTTGCACCGGATCGAAAATACTAATCGAAGGGGGCAAAAAAAAAAGAAAACGTTTGCGTGTCGACGATGTCGCGTCGGGAAAATCGCGGACCACGGCGGATTTCGAAGAACCAGAGAAGTTGTAAGTCTTCCACGGGATCTCTAATCGGATCGCGCCTGCGCGCCGTCCTAAATATAAGACTTGGAAGACCAGTCTCCGCTTTAATTTTAAACTCATCACCTGCAGCCAAGGTGCATTTCCTTGTGTTTCCCGTGAAATGTCAGATTTCAGACGGGAGCTGGGAATCATCCGCGAATTTATGACTACTGTGTGGAATGTGGGAATGTTTGTATAGATTATGTGCAAATCGATTAACAATTAAAGCATACGTTTTGGTTTTTCAAAAATCAACACGAGATAACGTTTTGCGGAATGCTGAATAATACTGAACTTGATAAAAATCTTGGCACTTGCGTTTCTTTCCTACTTTTTTTCGGAGCTTCAGTGATTATCACGAATTTCTGAATTACCTTGCCGGACTATCAAGCAGCATAGACATTCTATAAATCTGCCAGAACGATCTGGTTGATGTAACACTTGGATCTTATCCGACACGAGACTCAACGACAAGACAAATTCATACACGTGGTGCTTACACGAAGATATATGTATCACAGCAAAAAGTTGCCCCTAAGAAACAAGAGACTTCAATGTCCCCCCTGTGTGAAACACTCGCAACTTGTCACCCACTTGTCGGTGACTTCATTTTATAGTAACAAAGAAATCGAGTATTTAGATTAAATAACAAGATGGAAGATCCACTGCGAATTCCCTTTGTATTGCACGATACAAATGTATATTTGTTGCATCGTTCAATATTAATTCCCTCCCAATATGCATCGCAAGAAAAACCACGAGCCACCTATTACGCTAGTGCATGCCGTAACACAAATCGATATAAATACGCTTAAATGATTTCCTCCGTCGCCACATGTGTTCTTTCTTTCCCGATAGTTGTACCATCATTATGCAATATGGGAAAAAACGCCGCTGCAAGAGCACGTTGTTATATCAATTTCGAAAAACCGCATGCTTGGTAATGCTTCACTGTACACTACTCATAAGTCCTTTCATATCGAGAAACGATCGATTGTTGTGCGCTGACCAAATAATTACCACATTCGACACAATTCTCTTTCGATATATACCACGAAGATCCTCTCTGGATATGGTACTGGTGGCAAACTCCACGTCCAAATGTTGCCAGATGCTCATTGTTGCAATTGCAATGATTTACTCGAAGCCATAAAATCGAACCAGACAGAAATCACTGCGAATCGTTTGTAATCACTGCCGCATCACACAAATTGTGTCACATTCAACAAAGACACAACTGCCGTTGTTCCCTCGTTCATGCCATTACATTTTTCACCCGATTTTAGCACCAGGATTTAGCAACGGACCCGGACAGGGGCCAATTTGTCAGGAGATCGCAAGTTGACTGGACCGCGGTAGGACACGCTTCAAACTGAGTATAGCTTAATTAGTTATAAATAAAGGCAAGCAGTCAGTCAGGCAGGGACACGGGATATGAATAGGTAGGACCCATTAGTATACTCTAGCAACGCGATCTAGAAAAGAGAAGTCTATATCCGAAACGTCATAATGACGAGGTTTCGAAAACTCTTCGACCGGAATGCTCGTGAATAAAAGAAAAAAAAAAATAATTGCAGCCCTTGTTCGCCACGATGAAAACGGGCGAAATGTTGCTGTACTGCAACAACTTCGACAATGATCTTCTGCGATATCGTGCGTAGAATTTATTTTTTTTTTTTCAAAAATTTACCGTATTAGGCCGTCTAATAATTATCTCCTTGTTGTCGTCCTCGAGATTGTTCAGCTGCTGAAGAGCAGCCTCCACGCTCAAGACGTTCCAATTGGACATTCTTCGGACGTCCATGATGAAGACACGACGAATATCAGTAAATTAGGCCTCAAAAATACATATAGATATATCCTCTTCTGCAAACGGTGCACTGATTACAATGACACTTTCACGTTAACACTGTTTAACTGAAATAGGAAGAATGCTGGAAATATTGTGCACTCGCGCGATAACGTCGATAATAACACCTTAAAAATGTGGATAATGACGGTCGAAGAGAAAAGAAAATACAGAATCTTGAATTTCACTCGATAAATTTAAATGTCACGAACACATTGGAAGCATAGTTGTTGCAAGGATACGAGGATCGAGATTGCGTACGTCCTTCTTCATAGTCGCTCTCTGGCGATGGACGGAATAGAAATCCAGCTGCTTATGACACTCCTTTCCGTTCAATTTTTCAAAGAATGTGTCTACGCGTGCATTGCGCGAGTGTTTTGTGGAACTTGATGCGTTTTTGAATGATGGATTTATTTTTTTTTTATTGATACTTTTTATCTGAGTTTACTGCGAACGCATGCAACCCTCGATGATCGCCGAAAATCGACCTACTCAACCATCGTGATGTTCTTGTGCTAAGCACCCTACGTTCTAGATCGGAGGTGAAAAATGTAACTAAAATAATCCTAACTTTCTGTCGATCCCTAAAATAGATTCGCTGGAGAGCTGTGCCACGCAAGGATGCACAGCCAACAGAGGGCCGTCATGGTATATTGCGGGACTTTTTGAAAATTTAATAACAACAAATATGCCGAAATCCTTTTCGCATCAGTGTCATCGTAATCTATATCGCGGTTCGTTGCAACGATATTTAAGTTGCAGGAAATATGTGGGTTCAATTCGACGGGCACTTGAAACTATAAATGCCATATCTCCTATCACTTAGGCTATTAATTGAAAAGGAATTCAAACAAATGCAGAAGAAACTCTGTGTAATGAAACTTTGTGAAATCATAGATTCTTAAGTTGGTTTTTTTTTTGTAAACTGTATAAAAAAGGAAAATGATAAAAGCGTAAAACAGAATGGAAGGATGACGATGGAAAGTCTAGGAAAGAACTAAGAAGCATATACTTTATCAAGCGAAAAAACTGCAATTTTATTTAATGTTGTCATGTGATTGTTGTATTATAAAAATTTCGCGAATGACAAGCGCCGTGGATTCATGACGGTTGTTGAATATCTTTTTGATTGCAGGCCAAATAGGTACCATTTGGCTCGGCGCCATTAGCAATTTGATTAATTAAGGTCACGCATAATGTATGTACAACCACGATGACTTATAGAATATTGAAAGACGCGAATTTACTATAAACAGTTTTTTGATAATTAGGATCCTGGGATCGTGGGTTCAGCTAAGAGTTGGTCAGAAGTGGCAAAAGTCCAGTAGGTGTGACCCTAGGATCGTAGGTTCAGTTATAAGTCGGTCAGAACCCCTAGAGGTCCAATAGGTATGAACCTGGAGCCATAGGTTCAGGTAAGCGTTTTCTGACCAACTTTTAGCCGGACCTTGCTGGATTTCTGCTGGTTCTGACTAACTTTCAGTTGAACCTGCGACCCTAGGGTCGTGTCTAATGAACTTCTATGGGTCCGTAAGTCTAAGTCAGTGTGTAAGTCTATTACAGAGTAATTCTGTAATAAATTGTTATGCATATCTGTTATATATAATATTTTATTTTATATTTATTTTATTTAGTTGATAAATCAGTATTCGTTTGAGAAATACGCAGTAATTATACACGCGGGCTGTCTTAAAGTAGAAAATAATTATCCCTCGAATCAAGAGCTTTAATTCAAGACGTCGTCGATTAAAATCTGCCCAGTAGAACGCGAGATAATTGAATTTGTTTAAAGAAATTATAAACAAATGCGATTACTTCTACTTGCAGGCGAGCTACATCAATGTTCAATTTACATAAATTAAAGCTAGAAGTCCAAGCTACAATCTCCAACAGGTTTTAATAATATTCCATGAGCGATTCATTTGTTATAAACAATTGAACAATTCATATTATTATTACGGACAAGTGGATAAAGTTACTGCAACGAGAATATTATAGATGAATAGCTTATTTCTTTCCCTTTCATTTCACACGTCACAGATTAAAAAATAACCACCTGTAGCCGAGATATAAAATTGATAATTAACATTGCTGTTTGTAAGGTGTCGGTAACGCTGTCGGTGACGTGGAAATGGTACAGGGGCTCTAGAACCCCAAATGCTACATTAAAATACGGGTGGCGCCATCTCGCGTTTGCGGCATTTTTAGCAGTTTTCCGTACCGCCAAAACCGAATTCCTGGATTACATCGTTAATTTAAACAATCACGTTTTTCTCGGCTTCTAGTGGGAATTTTTTAACCGGACTTGTCTTAAATTAAACCTACGGACCATAGCTACCTACTCCAAAAGATTCAACAATATACCATTGGTAGTTTAAAAGTTATAAACAATTAAAAAATCGGCGAAAATGCACTTCGGGTCGTTTCACTTGTCTCGACTTCTGGAAGCGCTAGAACAATGAACGAGTGCTTAAAACATCTTTTTCCGGATTATAACAACCGGTGTTTATAGTTATTGTGTATTTCTCAAACGAATATTCATTTATCAACTATATAAAAATACACACTATTGATAACACAGATATTTTGCGACAAGCTGATTTTATTTGCATACATTTCAATATACAGTCTTTGTACAAGTTATGATTATATTCTCAACTGGTCATACTATTTTCTATCTGTTTGTTCTTTATTTCGGCTACCAATGCTTCTTTCACATGTGTTGCTATTTTCATTTTCTTTCTCTTCTTCACTCTATCAGATTTTTTGTCCTTAGCATCCTTTGAAATCGCTGTTTTTGGTTTTTTCTTTTTCTTCAAACAACTAAGGGGATTAGGACCACTCTTTTTCTTCTTCTTTTTTAATTTTGTATCTATCTTTTCGGCTATACCAGCTGCTTCCTTTAGTGCTTTAATATTTTCCTTTTCCCACACAGTGATTCCCAATCCATTCCGTACACTTTCAGCATACTCTCTGCTAGATTGCGAAGGGGCTTCCAAAGTTGGCGCTTTACCGTGTAAATATATTAGTGGGACACCTGAAATTTTCCGTAAACTCTCTTGAAGCTCTCTGTCTTGCGTTGCTATAATATACCTGCAAGATATACAGAATATGTTTGTACAATATTCATAACATTTCGACTTCTATTCACAAATAGTCTGTTACCATACCTAGATGAATTTGTTTTTCCAACCATTGACTGCAAACATTTTGTACCGCTGATTGAATGCCTTTCATGTCCACATTTATGTATAGGATACTGTTTAACTATTTGCATAGCACCACTGACTGCTTTCGAAAAAGAACCTAATTTCTCTGTCTCCAAAATGATACATGGTGTAGTTAGCAACTTTATTTCTGATTGTAAATACTTCGATAATTGTTCTTGTATATTAAACTTGGTCTAAAAAAAAGAAGAAAACAGACGATATTGTAAATTACAATGCTAAATTCGAATTATAGTCAAACCAAAAAAAAAACATAATGCACAAACCTCCAAAGCAGCTAAAGCAAATGTACCGTCGATCAGAACTTGGAACGGAGATCTGAACTTATAATTGTTAATGAAAAATCCCAAATTCTTTCTTGCCTTCTTCTGCCGCGCTGTTTTCATCTTGACTATTTACTTATTATATTTAAAAAACGAAAAAATGTGCTACTTCGCTATGTACACATAATGATTAAACCTACAGAGAACGATGATAATAAATAATGAATAAAGAATTTTATATTTTACAAATTTAACTTTGTTGTGTATTGCATTACCCTTCGCATGAATACCTTCATAACATGTTAACGCAAAGAATATTGGGTTATGTTAGAAAAGCGATCAGTAAACTGAAAAACACCAACGCTACTGATCCTTGTGTTGTGTTCTGATCTAAAAACGCAGTTGTTATTTTCGTTGATAGTACAACTTCGAGAAATAAATATTTAATCCCAACTGAGTTTCTGAAGAAATATATCCAAGATGTAAGTACTAGCATAATGTTTTCTATCGGATTAATTTATTTTCGTCATTATATATCGATACATAACCTTAACATCGTATTTGCCGCTATTTTTATTCGCATGTTTTACAAATTATTCGTTTGCTAATGCTTTTCTAAGTAAACTATTTTTATATTTAGGTCTGCCTTAACTAAACCAAAATCCGAAATGACACCTGAAGAGTTAGCAAAACGGGAAGAGGAAGAATTTAATACCGGACCACTTTCAGTATTGACACAGTCTGTGAAAAATAATACACAAGTTTTAATTAATTGTAGAAATAACAAAAAATTGTTAGGAAGAGTAAAGGCATTCGACAGGCATTGTAACATGGTTTTGGAAAATGTAAAAGAAATGTGGACCGAATTGCCGCGTACCGGAAAAGGGAAAAAGAAGGTACAACGCTTATGGGACAATTTATTAACTACTCTTTTGGACTGCGTAATCTAATCTGAATTGTACATTTTTCCAACAGGCGAAACCAGTGAATAAGGACAGATTTATTTCAAAAATGTTTTTACGAGGTGATTCTGTAATTCTAGTTTTAAGAAACCCATTAGCAACTGCATCAGGGAAATAATTATTTGGATAAGTTCACTACTTTATAACGTATAAATAGGTCAAATGGATTGGAAATAAACTTTTTTCACCTACAAACGTATGCAATTTATTCAGGTTAACAATTATATTTTGAAAATAAAAAGTAGTACTTGGTCTTATATTCTAACAGTAAGTATTGAAAGGGAACAATGCATTAAGCAAGACAGAATATTTATTTGCAATGAATCATACATGAAAACATTAATCCTTCTCAGAAATTGCAGTTAGGTGCTTATCGATTTCCTGTTCTGTTAGAGTTCTGAAATTAAGAAATGTTACATGGATTATTATACAAGTTTATACAAATCATACCTATAAAACAGAAACATTTAGAGCGAATATACTTACTTAAATTTTGGATTGTCCTTTGATACTACACCGACTTCTATTTCTGTTGGCTTAAAATCTACAGACAAGACAGTAGATAAACATGTGACTGCCAATTGTATCGTTTCATCGTGATCGTAGCTCTGTTTTTTCTTCAATTTCTTCTCAAGATAGGAATTAGCCTCGGTTTGTTTAGCACCGACAGCAATAGCTTTGTAGCCACAGTAATATCCTGCTGGATCGACTTTATAAATGCGTGGGCCGTTTTCTTTATCGTACGAAATCAACATCATAGAACACCCAAGTGGTCGCATTTCTGCGTTTTGTGTATACACTTGATTGATGTCTGCCATACGTCTACATAGTGCGTCCACAGGAATTTCGTAATCGTACTTGTATTTAAAATGAGCTGCTTCGTATCTTGCGCGCTGCACTTGAGACCTACTGTCAGCTAAAATATAGAATAGAAAAATACATTTTCGATACAAAGTAGAAAGTATTAGCTCTGAAATTTGCTGTTAAAATTATTCTTATTAATAACATTCTATTTAAAGCCATCGCTCACCTATCATGCCCGTCATAAGGCAACCGATATGTTCGGTGAGTTGAAACACATGAGTAACGCTGGTAGCATCAAGTAGTTTGTCCTACAAGTAAATATCATTCAATTTAATAAGTTGTAATTGTACGACTTTTTTGCAATTTTTAAATACTGCACGAAGATATAGTATTACGAACAACGAAACAAAAGGATGATACGCAACCGACTATTAAATACAAGTATAAAACGAAAGAGGTTATCTTACAGGCACTTTCTTTTGCGTCGCAAAAACAGCTGTATCGCCTCCTTTCACCGCAACAGAAGTCAAACCACCCTGGTTTATCGCCTTGAATGCATATTCTGTAAAACATACAACAATTTCATTTAAAAAGGTTCAAAATTGCAGGTCACGCCATGTCACGGTTCTTACTTACGGAATAAGTTTGTGAGTTAGTAACGTAAGTGGTGTTGAAATTAATTTAAACGATAATTGTACTTTAATAGAGAATATTTGTACGTATCTTACCTACTTGGTACAGCCGCCCTTCCGGCGAAAAAATTGTAATATGCCTATCAAATCCAGCACTACTACCTCGCGCCATATTCGCAAATAATAATGCTAATGGTCGCGTTAAAAAGATACAGGCAACTTTTCGAAACGTCAAATCATGCAAGACATGCGTTAAGGCAGTTTACATGAAGCGACAGGTGTTTTAGAACAATAACTTATATTGCTTCAATCTTGCATTTTACGAAAGACACAATTTTGGATATTCAATTAATTCACATTCTTGTATAGAGAGCACTCGAATTAAATAGCATTTATCGTTGCATTTCAAATCTGTTTTCTCGCTATATATTAATTATTTCCTTCATTTTTATAAAAACTATTAGTTTATAACAAATAAGATATTATTTTACAAGATACAGGTATATTTCGTTACTTAACAAAAACTTTAAGTAATACTTAAACTTTTAATATCTGGAATCTAGATAATGACTCTTATCATAAACAGTTCCTTCACGAATATACATTAGAAATGTTAGTACAAATTGCCTAGACAAAATTTTAATACGTTTGTGTCAATGAAGTAAGGCAATAGGAATTGATTTTTCTTTATTGACAATGCATGCATTTGTGCCAGGCACACATAACACTTGCAAACTTGTTTTTACGTTCAATCGCTTCTCGATCGAGTTTGAATTTAAGAAATTTTGTATATGTATATACAATACGTAATGCATACATATGCATATGGTTACATATCGGCACTTACACACAGCAAAACTTAGTATTTCGTAAGCAATCTAAAACGTTATCATAAATTACTGTACTTAATGCACTTACACTAGTACGTTGTTTATCACAAAATACAACAGCGTACTTCTTAAATTACGGCTGATAATTGAATTTTTCCAGTACACTATTAGACCATTTATAAGGTGGCTCTTCGTTTTCTACAGAGCACAAATGTCTACATCAACAGGTAATAACACTATTTTATTTGCGAATGTCCTAAACCGAATGAAATGGTTTCGAAAACAAATGATAAAATATAGAAAGTTTGGCTTGATTGTTCATTTATCATACGCGTTATTGATCGTAAACTGCGTTTCGAATATAAGTAAATTATTCAATGTAATCGTCGGTCATATGATCTTTCTCAAGTCGCTTCTTTTTACTTGACGTATTGCAAATTTCATATTGACATGTTAAACTAGTAACAATATATACAGTTCAATATAAATTTAAACTGATAAAAATCGAAGCGGAATCTGTCGCGAGTGTATTAGATCTGTTTTTACAGTTGAAGATAGAACGAAATCCTCTTGACTATTAAAGTTTATAATTGCGAATTATATCACATATAAACTGTAAGTAACAAGAATATACTACAATTTGGAGTAGCAAACCTTTTTTTAGATAACATTTTCTTTGATTAAACACTTGTGTTCAATACTCTCTATTGTGTGTATTTTATATTTATTGCGATTAATCTTAATTATATATACTATATAACAGTGAAAGTTGGTGTGGCATTTTATTGTGAAATATCTATATACAATTATTCTTTTTTGTATTAATAAATATTTTATATTGATTTGCAGATGATAAAGAAAGCCTGCAAAATGGCACAGAAGCATTAAAGGAAGAATTTGATCCTACTGGTTAGAGTTTACCATCTACTGAAGAAACTGTTTTTAATATAAAGTTCTATGTTTCAAATATTAGATGAATATTTTATAGAACATCAACATATTCGGTATAATCCTTTGAAGGGAGAATGGGTACTAGTATCGCCGCATCGAATGAAACGACCATGGGGAGGGCAAATAGAGCCAAATACAGAGGAAGATCTCCCAGATTACGATCCCGATAATCCACTTTGTCCAGGCAATGTCAGAGCTAGTGGTCAGGTAATTGTTCCTTGTAATTGCTTCTATAATTCATTTTCCGTAGGAATGGTTAAATACAGAATAATTGTAGAAACGCAGATGCAACTTAATATCAGCTATAACTTTAATCCCTTTTAGATAACACCAATATATGAAAATACATATTCATTTGTTAATGATTTTCCTGCATTATACGAGACAGTTCCTAGTCCATCGAATTTAGATGATGAATTGTTTCAAATGGAAGCCGCCAGAGGTACATGCAAAGTAATGTGCTTTCATCCGAAATCGAATGTAACAATAGCGCTTATGAAAATTTCTGAAATTAAGGAAGTAGTTAAACGGTACATTAATCATAAATTTAGCCTATCGTATCACAATGCATCGTCTAATAGAGTGTTTTATGTCACAGGTGGATTTTGGAGATGCTTGAATTAGGAGAGAAGTGGACCTGGGTACAAATTTTTGAAAATCGTGGCTCTTTAATGGGGTGTAGCAACGCGCACCCCCATTGCCAAATTTGGGCAAGCTCATTTTTACCAAATGAAGCCAAAATAAAAGATAGATTTCTCAGTGATTATTACAGTCGGAATAAGAAACCGCTGCTCATAGATTATGTGCAGAAAGAGCTTTTCAAAAAGGTAGGGGAATATTTCTGAACGAGATAATGCTGTTTCGAAATTTAATTCGAGATCATAAATGTCCAATTCACATTTGGATTTCCAAATATTTTCATCGGAAGTCAGTGTCAGTTCCAAAGATATTCCAACATTCAATTGAAATTATAGGAACGCATTGTATTGGAAAATCGTGATTGGGTAGTTTTAGTACCGTTTTGGGCAGTCTGGCCCTACGAAACTATGGTATTACCTAAGAAACAAATATCCAGAATGCAAGATTTAAACGAGAGTCAGCAAGAATCACTGGCAGTTATTATGAAAAGATTATGTACAAAATATGATAACTTATTCCACTGTTCATTTCCCTATTCTATGGGTTGGCATGGTATAACTAAACAATAGTATTGCCCATACGTATATAGGAAGATAAGATTATTTAATCTTGTTTTATATACAGGTGCCCCAACTGGTCCATGTTCAAAAGAGGACTATCCTTATTGGACTTTTCATGGTATTTACTTACCGCCTTTATTGCGGTCAGGCACTATAAAAAAACACATGGTTGGCTACGAGCTCCTTGCACAAGCTCAAAGGGATCTAACACCTGAGCAGGCGGCCGAAAAGTTAAGAAACCTACCAGATTCCCATTATAAACATCCAGAAACAAGTTTAACTACTTGTGAAATAGAAATATATTCAAAATGATTTAATTTATATATGACAATATATATTTTTATAGATGTATATGATATTTACATATACGGTATTTATAAAAATGTAACATTGGTCGTTGCATAATTATACATACATTAACTTTACGATTCGTCGAATCGCAATAGACATGGAAAATAAACAATTCCTATTTCCTAGAATTAATATACGGGAAATGTATGATCGATTTTTTTGCTCCAAGCATGAATTCCGCCAATTATATCTTTTATTTCTAAATTACTATCGTTAAATGCTTTCTGCAGACTTTTTACAGCTTTTTGCGAGTCGTTCCCCCTTCTACACATAACGTACACTATAAAAAAAAGAAAATAAATAAGTGGCAAAGATATACATAATTACCCTTCAAAAATTTAAATGTATACTTACAACTTGGTTCGCTTTGTTCTTTTTGCATTTCTTGCAATCTATTTTTTAATAATACCATTTTTTCACTGTTTTCAATGTCGCTTAATGGTATATTTATAGAATTCTTTAAATGACAAATTCCAAATTCTTCGGGAGAACGAACATCAATTAAGATATGCGCGTTTGTGCCCAATTTTAGTGCCTCATCGTATTCTTCTGCGGTTATTCTTTCTTCCTTTAACAGCAATTGTATCTTCTTATCTTTATCGTTTGCTTTTGCGCCACAGAATTGCTCGTAATCAATTAGTTTATATATAGTTGGCTGTTCACCACAAACAGCACAGTTAGCATCTTTGGCACGCAAACGGATATTACGAAATCTTGTTTCTAGTCCGTCAAATAATAGAAGTTGAGCAGAAAGTATACCAGGAAGGTCTAATATGATCTTTAGTGCTTCCAATGCTTGTAGGACACCAATAGTTCCAACAGCTGAAATTAAATAAGTGTCTCCTTGTAAAATAATATAAAACACATTCAATGAAGAAAAAATGATGAATACCTGGCCCGAAGACACCGCCATCACCACAATTTGTTACTGTTTCCGGTGGTGGAGGTTTTGGAAATATACATCTATAGCAAGGCCCTTTATAATTAAATACAGATAAATGACCCTCGAATCTTAACGCTGACCCGGACACCAAAGGTTTCTTGCTTAGAACACATGCATCATTCAGTAGATAACGTGTAGCTACATTATCAGTGGAATCAATCACTACGTCGTATTGCTTTATTATCTCCAATGCATTACTGCTATTTAATTGAATTTTATATGGAGTGATATTGATGTTACTGTTTAAGCTAAAATTAGCATATGTTAGTCCATATTATTCGTTAATTATGTATATATATTATAGAGTCCATAAATCTTATATTGCTTTACAACTACCGATTAAGGCTTTCTCCAGCAGCGTTTACTTTTGATGTTCCAATGTTTGATTCTGCATATAACAATTGTCTATGGAGATTATTAATCTCTACATCGTCGTAATCAATTATACCAATGTGTCCAACACCGGCAGATGCCAAATATAATGCAGCAGGGCATCCAAGACCGCCTGCTCCCACAATTAATACTGCACTGTTTTTCAATTTTATTTGACCTATAAATTGAACAAACAAAGATTAGTACGATTAAAGAATACAATGCTTCATTAATGAAATAAAAAAATATTAAGCAATATAAATACTGTTGCGAAATTCTTATGAATTTTCGATCAAATAATATATGTTAGTAACTATATAAATGGTAAAACCTTTAACGCCGATTTCTGGTAAAAAGATTTGTCTACTATATCTTGATATTTCCTCGTTGCTTAAACCGTAGTCTTGTAAAATTTGTTTTTCGCGCCTTAGGGCCCTTAGTTGGGATTCCTTTACGCGTAACAATTCACGCAATTTATTAATTTCATCAATCAGCTTTTCCTCGGACATTTTTTGAAACCTTTTTTCTCTCTGCCTTCGTGAATGTAACAAAGAAATTACGTTGAAATTTTGACATATATATATATAAATACACTCAATTAGGTTATGTCGATGACTAGTTAAAATACGAGTAGCAAAATGGTTAAGTAGTCTGCTGCAACTTGATACATGTATGTATTAGATAAAATTTGAACAGCCAGGCACGACGATTATATTATCATTAGTATCCTATTTGTCAATTTTGATTAGTTTACAGTGCTTTTGAATGCTTTAGAAAGGTCGTTTTAAAATCACTATGCTTAACTTCGTATCCAAAACGTATGACTCGTAAGACATTTCGTATTGTGCAACAGTATACATGCTTACGTACGTAAATTATTCGAGTAAAACATTCCGTAATTACTATTTCAATGTTTACTGTGCCAGATAAACTTAGGTTTCTTATCGTTTTCGGGCAATGAAGCAAGAAGAGTAGGCACGTTCTTAGAAACGTCTCAGTGAATTTAATTACGAAAGAGTGTTTCCTTCGTTCGTTTAATTAAACTAATACGCAGATAAATACCGAAATTCCGTTTCTTAGCCTTCAGTGGTCATTCAAATTGTCCATGGGGATAATGAACGTAGCTTATTCTGATTACATAATTGGAATACTTTCGAATTTTGGACGGATGGTCCGACGGCATAGTTCCATGAGTATTTAAGAAAAGGCCGAAGGAGGGGACTATGTAACAAGTGAATACAGGAACGACTAGCTATAACGATTATACAGCTAGTTCGTCGAGAATTACAATGTATTCGATTGTCATGATCCTCGTGAGATCTGCGTGTTTATTCACAGTGTGTTGTGCGCAGTAAGCGCAGTACGGTCTCTTGGGCAAAGGTAGGAAGCGGATGATTAATGTCACGGTCAGCGAGGTTTTTACTCTTGACAAGTGTATCGTAGAAAATCATGATTTTCTAATTAACAAGTGACAACGCGTGCGTTACTTGCGAAGAACTTTAGTGATAGACATCAAGATGGTGGAGCCAATTTTTGATTATCAGTTCCGTCTGATACTCATCGGTGACAGCACAGTTGGGAAAAGTTCATTGTTGAAATACTTTACCGATGGAAAGTTCGCGGAGGTACGCAGCAATTCTAACAATTATCGTCAACAATGCTGAATAAATGTTGTAATTGATTACGGGCACAGCGCAAAGTCGTCGTGCTTTGTTTTTTAATCATTTGCCTTGTAACAAGTAAATTGTAACATTAACGATGGTTAGAATTTTGTTACGATTTCAAAATTTTCCATTATTGGACCAGCTCCAATTACCTGGTCTAATAATATTTATGTGGCTTGATTGCTCATATGCTAAATGAAAAGTTTCGAACGAAAGAACAACGCTATGACGTAATGTTTCGAATCTTGTTTTCGTTCCCAAATTTAGATGTTTCATATTATATGATTTGGAGATACGCATTATATTCGTCATTTGTATTTAGTAGTTTATTCCGATATTTTCATATTGTCTGTTTGTTAACAAGCCACACATTACAATTTTCATTTTGAATTATCGAAGATAAATAACACGTTTTACTTCGTACGATTAGCTTTCAGATCCAACTGTTGGCGTAGATTTCTTTGCTAGATTGATTCAAGTAAAAGATGGAACAAGAATAAAATTACAACTGTGGGACACAGCTGGCCAAGAAAGATTTAGGTCTGTTAGACTATTTTGTTGCACGGTTTGATTGATCGTTACTTTATTGCAAAGATACCATAATAGAACAAAACAATGCTTTAACATCTGTATTTCGTTATAAAATGTATTTCTTATTTTAGGTCGATAACAAAATCGTACTATAGGAATTCTGTTGGAGCACTGCTTGTATACGATGTATGTAATCGAGCGAGTTTCGAAAATATTCCACAGTGGATGATGGAAGCGCGTAGGCATATAGAGCCTCATCGTCCCGTCTTTGCATTGGTAGGTTGCAAATTGGATTTAGTCACCAATGGGGGTAGACGAGAAGTATCAAAAGAAGAAGCACGAGCGTTCGCTGACCAGAATGGGGTACATCATGTTGAAACCAGTGCGAAAACCGGAGTTAACGTTGAGGAGGCATTTCGAACAGTCACGCAAGAAGTTTATAACAGAATACAGAGTGGTGAATACAAAGTAGAAGATGGTTGGGATGGAATAAAAACAGGATTTGCCAGGCCCGGTGGGTTAGATTTTAATCTAGTCGAAGCGGAACCTGCAAAATCTTCTTGCTGTTAAATTACTATTTAATTTGTTTGAAAGAAGGTAACAATGCTTAGAATGCAGTGGTAACATTATGTATAATCTTATCTTGATTTGTGTACACTAGGTACATCGAGAGATTTATATCAATTTCATTGATAAAAAAGGAATGAGAACACTATTTTTGTATAATCACTGCATTCCTGGTTTGGAAGCAAAATTTTCAATGAACTTAAAAGTCTGTATAAATCTTGATTAGAGATTTTTGTACATACCTTGTATAAACAAATGAGGATATATCAGTGAAGCACATAGGCATTGAACTATGACTGTTCTTTTTTTTATCTCACATACGGACAAAATACATAAGTACGAAGAAATTTCATGTTCATAAACTAAATTTAAGTGTAGGGTTTCTTGTGTATTTTGCCGTAACGGCTTAACTTCGTTTCGTTTTATGTTGAAAGTAATGGCTGTGCTTCTTTATCAAAACCCCTTTGTCTACACGCTGGAACAAAACTACATCGCGAGATCCACATAGAGAGAAGCAAATTCTGTTGACACTTAATATAGAATATTTATTTACAATGGATACAATACAATTTTTAAATTACACTTGAAGCTACTTGTAGGGCTTGCATTGTATATGTAGTAGAATCTATTAATGAAACGTTTATGCCAGTTACATTGTTTTATTTTGTTTTTAATCATCATTAGTTAATTTTTATTTGTAATGCCACAGTTCGTGATAATTTTTTACATACACTCAAAGCAAAATTATAGTATATTCATGCTACTACTGCTCGTATCCAATTGAAATCAAACAGAATAATAAGTTGCTAATTATACATAATACGTGAAATTGCGAGATAAAACGAACTATGCTGTAAGTGTTCGGATTTTAAAAACATCTTAAAGTTAGCCTGTATATACTATAGTCTATGTTTATGCAAGAAGGACATGTTTAAAAATCTTGTTAAAAAATATTAGGTAGTGCGTCTTAATTTACATAAGTAGTGTAAATTCATAAACAACTGTGCTTCATTATATTCTTAAAGTAACATACGAACATGCCAGTTTGAATACAATACAACAAGGTTTTCTATTGACTAGTATAATATTTTTAATATAAAGATTTTTTACTGAATGGTATGTTTTACACTTTTTCATAATTATCTCATTAATGGGAGAGAAATTTTCTGACATTGAAAATATAAGTTCGGAACATGAACATTTGCATGTTTCTAAGATAAAAACACATTAGAGGAAGTATACCCAAGCAAATATTTGTATAGCTTGTATTCTTCATTGCAAGTATGATTAAGTAGAAAAATATTTATTTCAATAAAATAATACATATTACATGAATAATATATGTGGAGGGCTCAGAAGCCAATCAGTGTAAGTCCAACTTTCCCCGAACATGAGTTACGTAGTTCAAAAACCTCTTTATTGTTAAAACTTTCAGTTGATAAATCAATTAAGTCACCTTTTTCCAAGTCATTTGTAAAAACCTTATCTAGGTTTGAATGCTAATGGATTTACACTGATTGGCTTCTGAACCCTCCATATATACATATACTTTGTTTTAAATGATAAACGGAAGTAAAATCTGCATTTGTATAAATAGTGAGACTAAGTAGTACTTTTATACTCATTAACTGTGGCATAAAACAAATGTTGATAGGTACTGAACAAACAAATGTGTTTAATTTGCCACTAAATTTATATATATATATAGTAACATTTATCTGTATGCCAATAGAAAGTAATAGAGGTACATATTGTGCAGTGCAACAAAATGCTGTTTTACAAAGTGATTTTTTACATTTGAAATGTAAACTTGTTATACTATTATTATATGAAACTGTAATATGTTCCTTCACATTTTAAAATACTTTTTCTGTAAATAGATATTATAAATAATACATTGAAGTTATGAATTATTACAGAATACATACTGTGTTACATTGTTTTAATATGTATATGTATATATGTGATGCATACAAAGTGGAAAAACATATATACGTATACATATACATACTTTTGAATGCATATTTTGCAAGAATTGTTTCGAAAAATGTATAACTTTGTGTATAATTTGACAAATTTAGGGGTATACACACTCTTGTGCACTACACATTTATATATAACTATGTTGCAAAATAAATAATATATCATAGAATTATATATTATTTTTTCATAATTTAATGTGCTTAAGTAATGACATTAATTTCTGTGATAGGATTGCAAATTATAAATCACTTCTATTTATTTGCTTTCATGAATTCGATCCTCTATTTTCGCTCAAATAAATTAAATGTAAAATAAATCCTGATGATCCTTTTCGTTTATAATTTAGTAGGTTCTGATAAAGAGTTAAATTAAAATGTCAAAGGGATACAGAGTTTATATTTAATATATAATAAATATATAATATATACAATATATACAAGTTCATACATCTACGTCATTATACAATTAATGTACTATAATTTTACACACTTTTATAAATCAAGTATTTATATTGCAAGACTAATATTTTTTTAATAGAATTATTATAAAATATCGTTGGCAGTTGCTTACTCATTTAAGTATGATACACAAGCAAAGAAAGGTAGAAAACTAAATTTCAATGAAATAAGTTAATATAATAGTTATGCATCATCAATAAGAAATGTTGGTTTTAATTTACTTCAACAGTTTTTTAACAAAGTAATATTCATTACTTTAATCACTGAAAGGAAACAAAAAGCTCAATTCAACTTATAAAACCTATTCTACAAATATTTATACATATCTACACTTTATAATTATTAAACGTTTTGCAAGTATTTAATAATTCTAATTTTTTATTATATAATAAAAAAGGATTTGCATAATGTCATATATATAAATACGCTATATTTCTTAATTATTTTGTATACTATTATATTATCTAAGTAGCATTAAAATGTGTTCACTTTAATAATATTATGTAATTAAATTTTATTCATCTTGAAATCATTGCTGTACATATTAAAAATGCGTAATAATTGCGCATTTAAATTGTTCACAAAATTAGGTTTTGAATAGGACAAAATTTTAGTAATGATAATCTTATATTTCATAATATTAAGTTTCAGAGATTCGTACTCTTGGCCATTATAAATTTTTATTGTTAATAGTATTTACTACTTCGAAAGTGAAGTCTGACTCATTTAATTGTGTTTAAAATGACTAGAAATGTAGCTACTTCTTCCTATTGGTTATTAATATATATCTCTCATTTGGCAAGAACATCGCGATGTAAATTTATGAAATTGTGAACAAATATTTGAAATTTCATCCATTAAGAATTTACAATACTTATTTTCGCATAATACTTTCTAAAATTATTCGTATGTACATCAAGCGATTTAATGTATAGGTTTTATATTTACAAAAAGATTTACTATCTGAACTATATACATAACAATATTCTTATAATTTCATGAGTGTTGTAGATAGTGAATCACCTTGAATGTGAAATATAAGATTATTAAATATTGGTGAGTATAAATTTTCAGGTAAACTTAGCGTACAATAATTGATACTGAATTCAGATATAGCTTGAGAGTTGCAGCGTTTAAATTAAAGTATGTGTTTCTCAATTCAAAACTGATTCGTTTCAGTTAAATATTGCAGAATGTAACTGTGCTGCTGATCATTTATAATTAGGTTTGCAAGAGAAGTCAATGATACAAAGATATACAGTTGAAAACTTGGAATGGACGGAGTCTATATTGTTGGTTGTAGTAGATGAATTCGAATCAAGGAAAGAAAGCAAGATATGAATGAAGAATTCTACAATGTAGAAATTATTATACAGTAGGGCCTCGATTAACCGGCTTAATCGGGAAACAGATAGCCCGGATACATTGAGACTCTCCGGATAATCAAGTCCTGAAGAGAAAAAACTTAAAATGTAATTTATATACACAATAGGCATACTATTTGACAAGAAATGCATTTCTTTTTACAATACGTATATTTATACTTACATCTCATCTCATTTTGTTAATTTTGCACTGTATTTGTAAATCACTAACTATATTGAGATCAGCAGTGTTTTTTTATCGTCAATTGAGTTAAGCAAGGTCTATAAAGCAATGATAGCAAAGGAGGTCAACTCTGCAGTCGAGAATTTGAAAAATATTAAAGAATATGATTATATGTATTCATATCAAATTCTTTTAACAAATTGTAAAATTGGTAGATCAAAGATGATGCGATAAAAGAGGTGCTTAATGATCGTAAGTATAGTAATATGAGTGCAATAGATATTATAGTCTACCCGAGTATTCACTGGATACATATTGGGAGCGTGAAATCCTTCCGTGTTCTTGTCTACTAAATGAGCTCCAGAACTGCGACACAATATAAATATGAATGATATTTTTATATCGTGATATTATTAATTTAAAGAAACAAAAGCAAATATGTAATACAACGAAATATTTATAGATAGCAATTATTTATACTAACCAATATTCATTTTGGTTTGAACATTTAATCTTGAAATGATCCTTCAATCATCTATGATTATAGGTTGCTTCTAATTTAAAGGTAATTCATGAACAGGTTTGCTTCATGGTGGTTTTACCATTACTTTTTCAACATTTTTTACATATGCAAAATTTTTCATTCATGTAATAAGTGAGGTATTGACATTTTAAGAGATCACTTATTAGTTTTACTGTTGTAACGACTCACATCCAAATAAAACGTATTCTTCTCTTGATAACCAAAATGGATTACCCTCTATATATTCTGGCGGTGTCTTATCTGGTGTAATAATAATAATAAATTATGTAAGCGTCAATTTTATGCAAATCAATTTTTTTGTGAAAAAATAGATAGTTACCAGGATGCACGGTTAAAGGCACATACGTAGAACCCATTGCAACATTCCAACTATGAGTACCAGGGCAACTTCTTACTTCCAATATTTTGCTATGTTCAGGTAATAATTCTCGTAAATCTTTAGTTAATCTCAATTCAAAACCAGAAAGGTGTGTATTGCCACCAGTAAGTAATATGTGTGAAAGGCAATCGTGTAATATTTCTTCCGATAAACCAGACGTTACATCTTTTATCACTTGCGGTAAATCAAGATTAGTGTACATCATTTCGGGGGCAACATATAATTCAGAACCCAATGAGATTCTCTAAAAAAAGTGTTGAAATCATATGTAATGTGATATTCTAGAGAGATTGACCAATTTTAAGAACATATACATATAAAATTCACGAACCAAAATTTGTTCGCTATCACCAAACTTCTGAACTCTAAGTTGAAAACGCTCCCTAGCTTTTTGTCCTACTTTGTTTTCTTCATTTTTAATATTATAACTTAATCTACACTTTTCTTTAATAGGGAGAGTGTCCAAATACGAAATAGGAATGTGATAGTATTCCTTTAGGTTCCAATGCATAGCTTGGTGTAGGTGATAAGCTACATGCCAACCACCAACGGGTAATAATTTCCATCGCTGTGGTATAACACGGCCGCCAATTACAACAGCTACTGTTGTACTTAGAGCACCGCTATCAACAACCACACAAGTTTCAACATCTAGCATTGCACATGCTGCTAAAGGCTTCGGTACCAGGCATACCCTACAATTTTTAATCGTGTTAAAGACAAGGTTCTACATACTTCTTTCAATTATTTTTTTTGAATATCTTAAATACCGTTTAACAAATTTACCTTACCTTGACACTTTAACTTCTTGGAACAAGTAATGCAATAGTTGTTTCCTAAGTCTTGGATGCATAGCTAACGGTTCGCAAAACATAAGCACTGCATTAGGTTTTCTTAATGTTGGAGTTAATCTCATCTGATGGAATAAATGACCAACAAATGTTTTAAAAACAGAAAATGTTCCATCGCTTAATAATGCTTGCGCCGGACTAATGAGATAGACATTTGGAATTCCGAGCGCCTCAGCAGTATCGGTGCAATATCCGTTTATCAGTTTTTCATAAATTGGATTCTGCTTTGTGTAACATAAGGGACCATTTTTCTGAATTAGTAACCTTCGTTTCTCCCTCTCTAATTGCATAGGGTTGCAAAAAACACAAAATGCACCACTGGGCCTTGGTATCTTGGTTACTTCGGATAATTGTAATAATTTTAATCTCCTAGCTAATGATATACTAATACATTTTGTCCTTGTACTGCTACTTGGAACATTTTGTGCTTGTGGTAAATATGTTTCAATATTGTTCTTAGGCACACCGAACATTGAGAAATGCCTCCTCAATGCAAAATGCGGTGTAATTACCCATGTATATTTATTTCCAATTTCAATTACCACTTTTGCACTAGAACCTTCGACGCAATTTCTTTGACACGTATAACGATTACACTGTTGACATTTTGGGAAATGAATATTTTCGCCAAATGTAACTATCCTGTATAATCTGTAACACATTGCTTTAAAGCTAATGCTTAATAGTTGCAGACATTTTATATCTGGAAATCGAAAATGTACTTTTGAAGTCAATTGCAGCCACTTCATTTTCCTAAAACAGATATTGAACTTTGTTAAAAATGATTAATAACAATTACCTTTTGGCCAAACGTCAGATCTTTATGCATTTCATCTAAATAAATTAATGAGAAATGTCTTTGATAAAAGAAATTTTCACGAAGAAAATGCGATTTACAGTAATATATCTAATGCTCGACGTCTACTAATGAACTTTGACGTAACTTTGACATAAACATAACCTCCAACTTACCACAGATAATCAGTGTCTGCTGTTATTTTCAAGTATTTGCATGTTCTACCGAAAGCAATAATGTCAGGTACATCACAATATAATAAAATTTTTATCCAAATTTCTTGAGGGAAGATCGAGGGATCCATTATTCTTAATAAAAACGATATAAAAGATACAATTACCAGTTACTAATACAAGATTGCAGACACTCCCCAGAAATAGTGAATACGCTAGTCAAGTTCAAGGTCACGATAGTGGAAATAGTGAATCAATATGTTATCAATGGAAGGTATTTCAATCAAAATTGCCATAATGCATGCACGTAATGCATATAATGTTTAGTGAAACGAAACGTAATGTTCTGGTTGGATTTCCAATTTTGTAGGACTTCGTGATCGTATGGAAACGGCACAAAGTAGAATTTAGAATGGTGGTCATAAGAATTATGTGTCGATAAATGTTTCCGGAGATTCATTTAATTCTTACAGTGGGTAGATCATAATTTAGCCACAGATGAGATATAGGAATAGACAAATCGCCTTATGGACTTTCAAGGCCCAACGTGACTGCCATACCGACTCAGAAATCCGACACTGATTAGAGCGTCCTCTGCTTATGAACAGTGATCAGTTGAAGAACTGTTATTTACTGAAGGACTGTAATTTCTGAGATTCTGGCAAAAATATCTCGCTGAAAATCGTGGATTTGTATCAGGAGAATATGATATGCGAGGAGTTATTCGATTCACCATTAGATCGGTTCTCGTGTATAGCTTCGGTGCAATTCCCACACGAATTGTTAAATTGTTTATAATAAATAATAAGTAAACCGCGCATGCAGCATTTGTGAATCGTTTATTGCCGTGTAGGGGCATCTTTTACATTCATCTTGAGCATTCGATCATTGATCTGGCGCCTCCAGAAGCCGAGATAATTGCAGTAACCCTGAGTGCATTTTTAACGAATTTTCAACCGTTAATAACTTTTAAACCACAAATGCCATATTGTTGCAAGTGTCGGAGAGGATAGCTATGGTCCACAGCTTTAATTTAAGACAAGTCCGGGTAAAAAATATGGTCTAGAAGCCGAGAAATACGCAATTGTTTAAATTAACGATGTAATCCAAGAATTCGGTTTTGGCGGTGCGCAAAGCTGCGAAAAATGCCGACAACGCGAGATGGCGCCACATGTCCCGTTATCGACATACCGGTACCGACAACATTTTTAAAAATTGTTATCTCGCTCCTGATTAATGGTTTTTAATCTATGCAGTCTCAAATACATAGAAGGAAGGAGCAAGCTTGTTTCGGGATGCACACTGCCAATTGGAACATTATTTCGTCGCGTTATGTATACCGAAGCGATTCTCAAGAATTCTTTTCGTTCCCTATTTTCCCCGCTGGAGGCAATAATCCAGCTCGCCCTGTAATCTTGTAACTTTGTTCTTTGTTCGGCAGTCCCCAATTCAGCAACCCTCGAATCCAATTCGTCTGCGCGGCAAAATTTCTTGGATGTATCGGATGCAATAGGGGTAGATGAAGACGGGGTGAAATAATTTGAAATGCCAGTATGTTATAAGTAAAACATATTAATCATATGCAAATATAAATGGTTTTACATGGTAGAACTACCAAATAAACGGTACAATATGAGGATGACCGTTGCGCGAAAAAGCGAATAAACATTCATTGTCCCACCAATTTTCATGCACTTGAGAGACCTTCGAAGTTCATCGAAATTCCGCGAACCAGATATATATTTTATAAAAAAAAAAAAAAAAAAAAAGGAAGTACACCTAGACACTGCCGAAAAAAAGGAGCGAATAAATCTGTACCGTTGTGAAATTTGGGAAAGCATCCTTTAACGTGTGCTTCGTAAAACTTTGAACAGAGGGAAAAAATGATTGATCACTCTGATCCCTCGAGCAAAAGAGCAAGAAAAATCAGTAACGACCGAAAAAGAGCATTGCAAGTGTGGACAAAATCGAGCACGCTCAAATTGCACCGAATACATATAGTGAAACGACGAACGACCGTCACCACCTGACCGCCCACGCGTCGATCGCAAGCGCATGAAGACAGGTTGAACCGATAATTAAAATTTGTATTCTTTGTAGTAGCATGCACTTTTACTGCGTGCACACCGAATCACAATATATGTATGCTTGTTATTGTGTTGTTACGTGTGTGTGTAGGTGTACGTGTATCGTGTGCCTGCACATATATAGATATATAGGTACATACATACATAGATCGTTCTAAGATCGCGCATGCTTCGGCGCATACATCTATATATATGCACCGTTTTATATTTCACTTTTTTTTCTTTTGTTCTTTTTCCGCTGTCTCATATACTTATGACAATAATGGTATATTTTACATGCAAAAACAGAAAGTTGTATCACAGTGGGACAGCATACATTCGTCGATAACATAATAATTATGTATCCGTAACTTCTGCCGATTTTCTTTTGTAACATCCCCATTGTAAACCCACGCCCGCCCCTCTCGAATTTGTTTCTCAATCTACCGTCCCAACCCTTCCCAATGTCCCCGAAATAGAATCAATTCGCTCAACTGATCCGTTCAATGATCAGTGATTATCGCCTGACGGCTCAAACCGCCATACAGATCATGCCTTTCCATTCGCATACAGACGCCCCGATATCCGCGGACACATTTGCATTTCACACGATATCCCGACACAGAAAACGAAGAAAGAAAAAGACTGGCAAGGATCCAAATGGACGTACACGAAATCTGTCGATCGGCCAGCACGATTTTAAAACGGTTTCGCGCGCTACCACCTACACTTCTCTCTCCATCGCTATTTCTTTTCCGTCCCATCATTTTCACGAAAACAATCGATACGGCGAAATCGTCTTGAAACCGTGCCCCGGTAGACAGTCCAAATGTCCTCCGGAAGGACATCCCTTGTAACATGCTTTTACTTAACTGGCTAGAGATCAGAGTTGGGCAATATTTTATATTCGGCGAACGTTGTCCTCGAGACTCGATACGGACGATAGAAAAACATGCGAGTTCGTCGAACATCCGGCACGTGGCAAGAGAAACTTCTTTTTACATAGCTCTGAATAAAAACGGGTGGCGTCAATCGATTCAGCGTCAGAATACCTACGTCGTTATTTTCTGTTGCGATACGAATATAATCGATGGTTCCTCGCAAAATAATGCCCAATTCTGCGAATCACGACTGCAAGAACGCCAGGCAGAGATGCATGTATGCTCTTCGTGAATAACACGACCAACGAACTTTCCACTTCTCTGAGTTTGGACGCAGACAAGAGTAAATCGCAAATATCGTTAGACGACATTCTTATCGTATTATTCTTTTTTTTTCCTTTTTCTCTTCTTTAAACGTCATTCTTCCCCGTTCTCTCCTATCCTTCAAGCATACACAAGCTTTCCACCGCAAACTCTCCTACTCAATCGTTTCCATGCCGTTTCCGGCGCCGCGACGCCGAAGGAAAGATCCATTCTTACAATTAATTCGTTATGCCTAGGGTAACAATGTATTGGTCTACGGCGCCCCCCCGTTCTCCTTCTAATTTCTATTTCCTATTGGCTTGGTTGTCTCTACTTATTGTTAGATCGTTAGCATTGACAAAAGAGAGGAATCGAATCCATGTTTCATCGGCTTCTCGATGAAAGGACGTATCGTGACGCTTAAATTACACGCTTCTCTGTGTTACAACAGTTCGTTGGGTAGTTAAATATCTCGTTAGTTAACTCTGGAACCTGAGAGTTTCGCTCGTAGCTAAACCGTCAAGTGATATATGTATGTATATATTGCTGCCAATATTAGAAAAACAAGTCGTGAGGCCACGAGCGTTCACGGGGGTCTGTCTAAAGTTCCACGGAAACCGGCGCACACAGAGACAATTACAGGAATCGCTATTAATGTATTACAAATTGCAGTTGCGGTTACGATAAGTGTTATCGATACGATTTGATTATCAATGTTTCGCCAAAACGTTCCCTCGCATCGCTGCAAGGCTCGAGGAATACCTCACTATTATAAACGAATCGTTTCTTATCAATCCTCCTTCATTCCCGCCGTCGCAGAATATCGAAACGCCGATCGACAATCGATCGCGAATATCTCTCATCTCCCCCTGCTTTCCTATCCTCTCGCTCTTCCTCTTGCACACGCTACCTTTCTCACTCTCTCTCTCTCTTTTTCCCTCTCTCCCTCCCATCCAGCCAAGTTTCATCTTCTTTCGTAATCTCCCTACCATTCTGCACCTGTTCAACTTTTATAAAGCTAAGGCAACTTTTGCACGTTATCTTTCCTCCCCATTTCCCTCCCGAATCGATCATCTCTCCTAAAAAATCTCCCCACAATTCGCCGAATCTAAGAGCGCCAATCTCTCCCACGATTCACGACCTCCTTTATCCTCCATGTTCGATCTCCCCGAGATCCACCAACAACTCATTCGAATCGCCAACAAAAATCTGCGTCCCGTCTATTCGATCAGATTTCACCGAACTCTTCCTCCATTTCCTTTTTCGTTCCTTCCTTAAACACGTTTCAATTCGCCACCACGAACATTTATTCCGATCGACTGGACGAGACACAGCGATCGCCGGGCGAATTATAAAATCGAAACTCGGTCGACCCGAGAATCTTCAGACCGAACATTGTATTGTGGAGTTGACCGTTCGGCTAAAGTTCAGCCTGTGAAACATGTTTGTACCGGTCCTGCCGAGAAGTCCACACGTTTATCTCCAATTCATTCCTCCTTAATTTTCTCCCTTTTTCTGTTTGTACAAAAAAGCCTCGCCATCATAGCTCAGACACACGCACGCACATGTATATATATTTGTATATATATATATACACGTTTTTGCATCGAGCAACGTAATTGCACGATCCACCTTTATTATGCCATAAAATCTCAACAAGGACTCGTGTCCCCTTTTCCAAAAATACAAAAGAATCTCGCGGGAGGTGAACGTCCCGCGAGAACGCTTGTCGATCGTCGTCGAAGCTATTCGAGAAGTCGACTCAGATCGATCGCTGGTCCATACCAACGAAACATTCAAACGATTGAGGTGAAACGAGCCCAATGGTGAACGAATGAAATTCATGGAACGACTAGCCCTCGACTAGTGTGGTGCCGCTTCGGCTCGCCGCTATGTACATATTTTTTTCGATGGGTTTCGTACTTCCCAGGAGATGACACTGTTTCAATGAAATCACGATCCCAATTGTCTATCAGCCAAGCTCTGCACTGTGCAGTTTCTTATTTTGTCAGAGCTTGGATAAGCTCAATCCACACCGCACTGCTAGCGTTCTTTTTCTTTCAGTTACTCTGATAGGTGCACAATTTGTCTCGCGATTTCATTACACTTTGTGACCGAACTTTATGCAGCAATGCATACAACACACGCATCGAGGAAAACCAAACGAACATACGCAATGCGCCATCAGCCGGTTTGTGGTCCAAGAAGAAAAATTACGAAAAGGTAATGCTATTGTAATAAATAAATCGTTACCACGCGGTAAAGAAACGTATCGCGAGTTTTCATTTGAACTTCGCCACGCCGGAAAAAGGGGGAACGAAAATTCGGGTCAGTTGAAATACCCTTTACCACATCGTTCACGGGAGTTCGCCACACTAGTCAGGGGCTAATTCTTATTGCAATTGAATTCCTCACGCAAAAGAGAAACTCGCTCCTCTTTCGTCCAACCTCCCAATCGGTAATTCCTGTTCACATTAATTTTCCCAGGAATTTCTTCTTAATTTCCAATCCATTTGTCCGCGATTCTATTCATTGGGCTCGCTTCACTCCAAGTTTATATTCAGTTGCACGCGAGCATCCCGTGCTGCTCCTCCACCGTGTTTCACCTATCGACCGATGCTCCAAGTAAAACGGCACCTTGCCTGATTTATCAGCGTCCACGCGTGCACAACGATAAAATGAGGGGCCAGGTAAGACCGGCGCAAATAACGTTTTTCAAAAGTGGGCGCGTTAAAGTTGAAACGATTCCAGTCGATGTTGCGCAGCATGTCCATATAGAGATCACGTTCCGATCGAGCGGAGCCAAAGCGAAATTCGTTCGCTCGCAAAAATAGAAGCGAACACGATTGCGCTTATTATCGCACCGACTGGTCGCACATAGACGCGTCGTTGAAAACATTACAAAAGATTCGCAAAATGTATGCACGCACGAGATCGCGTTTCTCCTCTGCCGTTGCGCAACGAAATTCGAGAAATATACAAAAGTTTTGCGAATCTCGTTTCCCAGGTATTTTCATTCTCTCGTCTATTCTATATATACATATATATATGAATACGCGATTGCCAAGGTTTATACATCTGTTCTGAATGATACATCACGGTGTTACGATATTAATACATATATGTATATAACATACGCACGAATATATTATTAATAATCAATTAAACGTTTGTTTTCAAAGTAAGTAAAAATATATATATATAATATCTACGTTCGTATATGCATATATATATATATGTATATATTCTCCGATTTCCTATCGTCATATTTTTCTCGTTTTCTTTTTTTAATCATCACACACCCACGTTATCCTATATATTCTCACGCCATCGAATACGTTCACGTCTCAGCTAAAAAACATCGTGCGTATTATATCGCGCGCGACGTGTGCATTCTGCCTTCCTATTCCTGAGAAAGAACGACGAAAGAATCCCGAGAAGCACAAAGTTAAAAGAAAAAAGAGAAGGAGTGCACGGTGGTCGTGTATGTATTTGAAGAATTGCCTCCTGCACGGCTTTCCTTTTGGTTCAAAAAATTGAAGAAAAATCTCGAGCTCGTCGCCGCAAAACAGTGGATCGTAGCACGTAAAAATCATCACGTCCCTCGTCATCGAATAACGCGTTTCCGCGTACACCGTGATATTAATTGTTCCCGATAGATTCGTCGTCTCCCTTATCGCACTAAATCATCCGTCCGAAATAGCATAGACACCTGTAACACCGTCGTCGATTCTAACGTGGCTTCCTTCGTCTGTGTTCCACTAACGATTATACAAATGTTCGCCCGGCGATTTTTTCTTGGTTTCGCCTATTATTCGGCCGTGGATCGCGAGAGTCCACGTTAGAATCGAGAAACAGGTGCGCACCAATGTGGATTGTCTACAACGAGAGCGATTGCTCCCTCGGAAACGAAGTTACGCAGCTTCGAGATAGAAGCATTCGGGAGAGATGACGTCGACTCAATGACAACACGGTTAAGCAACGATCGAATGCTGCACCTGCGCGCGATCAGACGATGAAGAAATGTCTACGTAAGCCTAACATCGCCAGGGCGCTCAAATTTATTCTTTGTTTCATTTTTTCGTATAAAAAACCTACGCTACCTAACTCCTACGTAATTCGAAGCTTTTAGGATGAGCAACGAGCCTTTCCATCTTGCAACATTCACCTTTCCTCCCGTCTTTCACGAATACTCGTCATCCTGTGCTGCACGAACGAATTACCCCCCCACGCCCCCTCTTCGCACTCGAAAAAAGAAGAAACAGAAACTTCGTCGCAGCTCTCCGCCCTTTCGAACACGAAGCTTTTCTCAACCGTCGATCGATTCACCCGTTTCGTTTCCTCTGACTATATAGGGGAGACGCGTGTCACGGGAAACTACGGGAACCAGAAGAATCGTCGTCCCGTCTTGAGTGACCGCTACAAGACGGAGAATCATTTATCGCGCGGGTCGTCCTCGATACACTTTTACGATTACGGACCGCAATGTAATGCGTAAAATTTCTCGAGCACGATGAACCGTCGCGATCGATTCTACCGAGATTCGCCCGGTTACCGTGGTCGCCGGCGTGAGGCCGCGTCCACCCGTTTGAGATCATCCAGAAATCATCGTGAGCTTTGATGTTTAAAAGGAAAAGAAAGGGGAGAAAAATATAATAATAATAAATAAATAAGAGATAAAACAAAAACGTGCGAGATAGCAAGGCCTCGCGGCGTCGTCAAGGTACAGAAATGCACGGTGGCGAAAGAGAAAAGAGAGCGACGAAACGCGTAAAATTCCTAACACGACGTATAAAAACTACTGATTCATCATTTCGAACGTACAAAAGGCTACGAATAATAAAATCACGAATGGCTTTTGCACATACGGTCGCAAGGTAATTCTTATCGTACTCGTCGTTATCGACACGCATCACTCCGACGATCACACGTTTCACGTAAACCCTAAAGGAAAAGTAAAGATAGTAGTAGTAGTGTAGTAGTAGTAGCAATAGTAGTAGTAGTAATAGCAGTAGTACTAGTAGTAGTAGTAGTAGAAGAAAAGCGAATTGTAAAAAGCGTTTGAAAAATAATAAACACGATAATATACATATATATATATATCTCCTTTTCTCGAAATCACAGATAATATGTTCAACTTCTCGAGAAATTATTAATATATCTATATACCTCTTTCTCTCTTTTCGCTTAAACACGTGTTCAGCCGCGCGCGTAGCCTACACAGATCTGGCACAGCACTTGAAATCTACCGTATATATTAAAAAAGAAAAAACTCCCGCGCATCCTTGTAAAATGTCTGTATGCGTGTGTGTGTGTGTGTGTTTCTTCTTATTTCTTTTCGTTGTGATGAAGTTCGAAAGTGCGACGGGCACGTTTGAATCGAAGATCGAACGAAAGTAACAGCGGTGTGCAGTCGAAATGTACCGAACCGAGCCTCTTCATAGAATTCGTTCAACAGCGACAGATGCTACGTTTAAGTATTGTTGTAAAATCGCTACGAAAAACGATCGATAAGCATCCGAATGGCTCGTTATATATGAATCGCTGTACATACTAATTACATACTCTAGTATCGCTGTTGAACATCTTACGTTTCGTAAATCACACATTGGTATATTAAACGGTGCCCGCCCGCCCTGTATCGCGCGTTACATAATCGGATGTCTGGGAAATATTCAGAAGAAAAAAAAAATGTATCGAAGAAGTCAGAAGTACAGCGGTCTACAAAAGTATTCATTAACCGTTTTGGTTCCCCCGCAAGGAACGATTGCATTCGTCGACCTTAGTTGTTAAATTAGTATGAAATTTTTATGAAAATGCGACTACCCTGATTTACCAATCGTCAAATTGCGAGTAGTTTGAGCGTAGTCAGACTTATGTTTCGTTCTGCCCTATAATATTATTTTCATCCGTTAAATTGCCTGTAAGACTAGATATATGCCTCTGTTATTCTGACGTATTCGATCGAGCAATTGCATCTCGGAGAATGTAACGTAACATATTCCGACACCTAAGCATTACTCCCTGTTTCTCTTTCTTTCTTTCCCTCTATCACCCACTCCCTCCCTCTCTCTTTTTTCGAACAACAAACTGACGGCGAACAAACCATTTCTGTCCCCATGGTCTTGCGCACGTGACAATATTAATTTTTCAGTTGATCGTCGACAAGACCTTTACCAGAAGGCCTGCAGACCCTGAGAGACTAATTGTAAAACCTACGTAGCGTGTATCACTGGTCCTGCCGACCGAAGAAATTCTTTACCGCGTCACGGTTAACATTCGTGCACAGTTACCTTATAAACTATAGCGTCTGAAGATAACTCTATCGCTATCACTGCCAACGGTTTCCCCCCCGCAATCAATAAACACTATATACTCCGTTTGCTGGGAACGTTACCACCCTTTCCGTAAAAAAACCAACAAAAAATGGAACGATCAATTGTCGCGCGTTAGTTCCCCCCCAAGTATATACCATCGTTAACCGATGAAAACGTATAGGAATTTCGCGATATTCTCCCTGCAAGAAGTGACGCGTCGTCGACGCATCAGTTTCCGGTCTGAACATCGACTCGAGAAACCACGGTGATAGAGACGTGAATACCTGCGTCAGCACATTACACGTCCCAATATTTTCTGCAACTCCGTCAGCGGATGATCGGCGCACAAGTATTACGTGTGCGACATCAAGTGTTGATTTTCGAGTGGACGCGTTAGCTGTAGCTGATTCTGCACGTGCATCTGCACCTGCAGCTGCATCTGTTGAGCCTGTAACTGTGCCAGAGCCGCAGGCGAGGCGAATGCCGGATAAGCTAGGGTTGTGCTCAGGCTCTCGTTGTGTTCCTCCAGAGAATTCTGAGCGTAATGTAGCACCAAATGTTTCAAACTCTTGTGAATGTTGTATGGTTCAGCGAAGCCGAAACCGCGCTCAGTGCCATAGATTATGCAGTGATTCACTGTACCGTTACACCTGTAACGGAAACAAGCGTTATCGTAATTTATGCTACATTGGAAACAACGGCGAAAGGAAGCTTGCCGCAAATGGTGACAAGTGTAACGTACATGATGGAAAGCGCGTACTGTCCAGTTCTTGACGTTCGAACGAGAAAAGTACCATCGGGCCTCTCGGCAAGAATGCGATCGGCATCGGAACGAGAACCTTCGAGGTAAAGCCACGTTTTCTCGTCGGAATGAACCTCGACGTCCACCTCCTGTAGATCCCCGTACATCAGATCGCCCAGCAAAGGGTTCGACATCGAATGGTTCAATACTAGCTGGTTTATTTTATTCTGTTTCATGCCGTTCTTTTTCAGCCATCTGTAAAATGGAAGTAAGGAAAAAAAAAGAAAAAAAAAAAATTGATATCGCTGATGATTTCCGCAAATACACGCTACTTGACAAATAAATACCAATGGTACACGTACACTGAATGTTTGTCCCTCTGCCGTACGAGCTGCAAGAGTTCCGGTTTCAATTTGTGCATTTCCCTTTCGAGAGTTCTGTTATAGGCGATCTGTTCTTTCAAGCTACGATCCAATTGTTCTCTACTATCATCTAAGGATTTCAGTCTTCGTTTCAATAACTCGGAATTATCGGTGAGCCTGCGAATAAAAGTCATAGAACTTTTATACAGGACTAGAGGAAACACGAAGGCAAACATTAAACTTGTACTCACGTTGATATTTCATGCGGTTGAGCTTCTTTCTGGAATTTCTCCTGCAACTTCATCTGATCCTCAAACATTTTGATGGCCTCCGAGAAAGCTTCCAAAGCCTGCCTCTTCAATTGCACCTCGAAAGTCGTTCTATTGTACATTTCTGTAAATTCCTTGTACTCTCTCAACGCGTCGGTTATCTCCTTGTCGAGTTCGACGTATTTCTGAGCAACGTTCGCCATATCGGTTGTGCTTGCAATTTCGTCGTCCTGCACGAAACAGAGAAACCAAGTGCATCAAACATTAAGAATTCTCTCAACAGTTTGAAAAAGAGTAAAATAAAAAAGAATATGAAAATTACCTGTTGAAACCGAGATATAGGATACAACAGTTTGATGTCTAGCGTCGAGTTGTACTGTGCCAGGGAACAATTCCTATAGTGATCCACCAGTTCGATAACCGAATGAAAGTTATACGGCTCCGAGAATCCGTATTTTCCGTTTCGTTGACAAATTTTAATAAGCTTGTTGGTCCCATCTTTACGCAACGTCAGGGTGTACTCCCCGCCCTTCGAAGACGCATCACGCACTAAGAAAGTTCCATCGGGGGAGTCGATCATTTTTTCGTTCACTTCGTCCCTAGTAATGTCGCCCCAATACCACTCAGCCTCCTGAAGCGTGCGAGGCCTGCTCGAAACAATTTCAAGAACAAAAATAGCTATTAAGAAAACCGTAATGTATCGCGACAGTAAAGGTGGATTAAAAATAGAGGGCCGTTTACCTGTGGGTTTGCTGTTGTTCCTTGGTTTCGGTGCCCAGAACCGATCGATCCATGGAAGTTTCATCGTCGAGGACGGGGAACGGATCCAAAACTGGAAACTGTGGCCTCGAAACTTTTCGCGGTGGTAACTGGGGCGGACTCGCGAATTGTGGCAATCTCTCGTTCCAATCGCCGTGATGTAACAGGATTTCGATTATTCTAATGTGCGCCTCGATGTTGTGAACGATTTGTCTGAATGGAAAAATTCGTGGTGTCGTTAAGAAAACAAAAGAAGAGAAAAAGGAGACAGAAATGGGATAAGGAAAACGAGTATTGTACTAACATGATCCGTTCCCATGGAGGCCTAACGAAGATATGACACAGCACTTGTATAAGTATAGTTGGTGGTTCCATGTAACCCCTTCCGTGTTGCAATTGACAGATCCGACAGAAATGCGCCATCAGGTGATACAGGGTGCTACGGTGATGTTCTGGAAGCTCCGTGACGAGCTGCATCAGTCTTGTCGCACACTGCTCGTCATTTTTTATGTCTGGCAAGTGAATAAAAATAATAGCTTAATAGAGTCCTCGTCGGCGAGAGGTATTATTATTTAAATGAATGTCTGCGATACTCACTGGACGCTTCTATAAATCGGTCGTAAAATTGCACAGGGATCACCGGGTCTGGCAATTCCCGTAGAAACTTCTTCAAAACGCTGGCTATGCATTGAGGGCTATACGAATCTAAATTAGCGTTGCACACGTCTGAAAAGGCCAACAATCAGCATGAATGCCCGAGAATCATCGTTGCACAGCGCGGCGCGAATATCTGCTGGAAATAGGTATTACCTTCATTCAACTTTTGCCGCAATTCCAACGTTTGCTCGTTAGGAGGACTGCTGTGGTAGACTTTGTACAAATCCAGTGTGCTGTCGGCAAATGCCTTCTCCTCCAAGGCACGGGTGCATCGTTCCACCAAGATCGGGGCGACGCGCGTAGAGATGTCGAATTGTGAGCACAGGCCAAGGCCGAATACTGCGAACGACAAACATCCAGTTCGATATCCAGTTGAACACGCTTGAACACGGTTGCGGCAACGAGGCGAACAAAACGGGTTACTTTTCGGCACGACGCGTCTGTCCTTTACCGTGCGGCCAAGTATAGCAACGCCGGCCATTTAAATTATTTCACGGTCCTAAGCTCCGGCGCCGCGATTGCCGTGCCCCGACGGGAATCGAAATGACCAATGAAGAAAACGGCGTGAAAGGAAAGAAACCGTGGAGGAAGAAAAAAAGAAAAAAAGAAAAGAAGAACCACGGAGCTCTACCTTTCATTGTTCTAATTATTGCCACGGCCTCTAAAGTCTAAGGACTTGGTCGCTCCTCCGCTCCGTGCGTGCGTGGGAATTTTTCAACGCGTGGCCGATAATAAAACTTTCATTTGTTCGGTACGCACGGTCGCTAACGGGGCGCACGAGTGTGGCCGCGCAAATTGTTCGACCGCGATCGACGCGAGTATCGAACGAACGTCGGACAGCTGCGGGAAGCAACACTCGCGGGACGGCGACGGCGGCGACGGTGCAAGAGGAACGCGCGTGTCAAAGAGGAAAGAAACGGGAGGAAAAAGCGTGTGCAAACAGGTGCACGTAAAAGAGGAGCATGGCCGAGTCGTTGACCCGGTCGCGACCGGAGAAATAATCGCGAGGCGAAATTAATTGGCTCCGTAAATTAGCGTTCGCCGGAGGAACAGCCGTGGCGAGCTGGGAACGCCAACGAGGATAAAGAGTTCCGTGGCTTCGCGAGGGAGACAAGAACGGGCATCTGCGAGAGATTCGTCGGTTTTTATGGACATTGCCGGGAAGAAAAAATTCCTGACATCTCGCAGACGCATTCCAGACGCTCGGCCAGAGGCGGGAGGGAGCCGCGTAAAATCGGAGAGGAGAACAGAGAGAACTGGATACAAGGGAACGGCTGTTCCAGCCAAAAGGCAGCCAAGATTATTCCTTTTTGTTCCGGTCGGGCAACGGTACGAATATGAGCGGGCCGAGGGGAAGCTGGTGCGTGTGTTTTCTTGAATTACGTAACGCTAGGCTATGGCCAGACATTCCATGCTGGATCTCCCCGCGAAGATCCGTGTCCTAACGATGGTGGCGGTAGTCCCGCGAGGTGGTACTCGTGCTGGCAAAAGTGCGGGAGAACGCGATCATATTTTGCGAGCAAGTCGGGCAAGTCGAAGCGACTCGTCGTCGATACCGCACACGCCACTTGTACAATCGAAGGCGTGTACGCATCCATTACGAGAAAGAGACGAAGAAATAGGGTAAGACAGAGACGGCCGATGGTGGGAGGGTGGAGATAGGAGGGACAAAAAGAAGGTGAAGGAGGAAGAGGCGCAAGGGGGAGAAGGTGGTTCGCGGAGGAGGAGAGATCGAGAGAGTCGCGAAGGGTGGGGAGGAAGAAGAAAGAAATGTATTTTTACGACCGCGACAGCGACGTCTTGTTTCTTCATGAGCGTATCTTCTGCAGACTCAAGGCGAGAGAGACGGGGAGCAAAAAAGGAAGAAAAAATCGAAATTAAAAGGCACGCTGGGCCCCGTCATTGGATGGAGGTCAGCACGGAAATTCGATATTCGTCACGGCTGTTCGATCGGGCTGGACAATCGGTTGGCTGGTCACGGGGTCCCCGTACGAGAGTTTACAATATCGGCGAGCCGCGTGGCTCGGATCGACGAACGCGCGACTGACGCCATAGAATTTGAAACGAGGTCGTTCCAATTTTACGAGGAGTAGGTGGAAATGCTTTTATTGCCCGACCCGGTCGCGCTCGGTTACCGCGGGCCTCTCTGTCGCGATAAAACGCTGCACAGTCTCCGTCCGTCCGCTATCTTCCTCGTCGCTCCAGCTGCCATGGGAGCTTCGGAAATCCCAAGCAGATCTTAACGAAACAATGGCTTTTATAGACCGTATATTACCTGGACGAATTTCATAAATAACGCGGCCGCACCGAGACGGCACGGCCCTGACCATTGGCGCCGTCCGCGATTCCCCGGAGCTCCGTGTACAGCGGACGAGCCTCGCGACGCGACCGGCAACTTAATGAAAGCCGTACTCTTCTCCTCGCCGCGCAAACCAACACGCGTGTATACGAACCTAGGTGAACGCGCGCCACTCTCTGAGGACGATACCTGTATGCACCGTGGTATCGTACCATTCGCTCGGTTTCACCGATCTTATATAGCCGTCTGCCCGCACTCGATGACAATTCCGAGAGCTGCCACGGAATTTCTCGGAAAACCGTCTACTATCGGGCTGACACGCACACACGCGTCAGCCAGCTTATGCAGCCCGTAGACGCCGGGCGTTCGAAAGCGACGCGACGTACCTTCTCTCGATTCACGGACAAAAAAGAAGGTGAGAATAGAACAGGGGGGGAGGAGCACGCTCGCGACAGGCGAAATAACATTTTTTTTCCTCCCCCACCAATGACCGCCGGTGATTTCAATCGAAAGACGCATGAATATTTAGTTATTCAGATATTAGAGCGGCAAGTAACGCGCCACAACGTATGTCCTTGCTACAAACTTTATAATCGACAACGCGCGCGCGCGCTCGCTCGCGATCGCAAAGCAATTCCAACGTCAACGAACATGTTTCTGATGCAATCCGGGGATTGTCGACTAAAAGACATCTGAATTCTTAAATTGTTTCCGTGTTCCGTACATTAACGTAACGAAGAAGTAACGAGCGTGTTACGGCCGTGCCGTATCAATGTCGCATTACGAAACTGGACACGTTAGCGCGGTTACCTGTTCGCACCGCTAGCGTGCATCGCTTACCTGGAGTAAATCTGTGGACGCGATTTTCCGAGTCGACTGGCACGCAGTTGGAGGGTAAACCCGTTGCTGAACATGTCCTATGAGCTACCAGACCGCAATCTATAGTGCAAGCAAAACCACCCATTTTAAAACGTACACCGAAACCTCATTTAATCGATCGAGCGATATGTCGCGACTCGAGTTAAATGCAATCACCGTGCAACTACCTCAAAAAGGAAAAAGAAACGATAGAAAATGAAGGAGAGACCGAAGTGTCTGTGCACGCGTATGTACCTAAGCAGAGAAAGCCTTGGTGCAGGAGTCCTCTCAGGTATTTATGGCACTTGTCGCACTTTTCCAGCACGCTGAAGCTCTGAGACATGAGGGTGTGCGAGTTGCCGGTAACTGTGGCACCGCTTCCACCGGCTATCGCGTCCGTGGCCACGACGCCGCTGGAGGACGTGGACGGCGTAGCCGTGTCAGTCGCCTCGGGCAACGTGGCGCGCAGAGGTATACAGAGCTCCTCGATGCAAGCCAAAATGGTCCTCTGATGGAACTCATCCCTGATGCCCATATTCTGCGAACAATAAAAAACGTTGCATCTTAGAGAGGAACTTGGCGCCAACTGAAAGTCCCCCTTTTTATGCGATTTTATGCGTTCACTATCGCGTTTCATCGCGCCGTAAATACATCGGTGCCCCGAAAGTTTACGGGGGCCATGGCGCGGTTGCGTTGCGCGAAACGAAGAAAAAGGTGTTCACTAACGACACGGTACAGTTATGAACTCGCGCGATCGTAACCCGAGAAATATTGCGGGTGTAAAAGTCGCGGCGACGCTGACGTCGACCGTACAACCAAGGGCTCGAAGAAACCTTCCACCGCGATCCTGCGACACCTCTTCTGCTTGTCGATTCGGCGAACGCGACCACCCTTGGAACGAGAAGAAAAAAGAGGACGGCCACGTTCGATTCGACGCGTGATTTGCGATGGGATAAAAAAGAATCCCGTGGAAATATTCCCAGCGACGCCTCCGCCAGTCCCAGTGACATAAGCCTGAAGGAGGGCGGCCGTTACGCGAGCGCGACCTCGTAAAAGGGTGAACCACCACGAGACGATCGTAATTTATACGCGCCGTAAAGTTACTCGCGACTGACATCTCGTTTTCCCGTCGCAATTGATTCCCGAGTCAACAGGTGTCAGGTACACATGTGACTCGCGGTAAACACCTGTGTGCATAGCCTCGACGGTACAATGGGCCGCGGTGGAAAATTCAACTAGGACTCGTCGAATAACCGGGCGCGATCTTTTGTCCGCGTGATTTCCGCGTCCCGGATGTTACTTCCGCCGATACGATTCCCGTCGACGTCTTTCAAATATATTCACGAATCAGCGCTACAAAAATTGCGCGAGGTACGCGGCAACGAATTCGAACCGCGTTCTCGATGCAAGAAAAATTGTCTTCCTCCCTTGCTGCAGGCAGATATGAAAGTTCCGCGGAACAGAGTTCTCGCCGCTTCCGGCAACATCTGACTGGCACACATTTTTCCAAATTATGGCATTCGGCTGCACGCTCGCGCGGGCTATTTTAAAATGTGCCGGCCGCGGAGCGTGCTTCCTCGGCGCCACGGCGCGCACTGGGCCAAGCGTTATTTTTAGTAGCGTCGCGCGGCAAAAGCGAGGTCCGATCGATGTAGTATAAACGCGTATAATACACGGAACGGATGGTTATACTACCACGAGGCTGCACGCTGATCAAATTTGACGCGTAATTAGTTTATTTGGTGGCCAGCCAGCGCACCGGGTCGCCCCGACGAGAAAAGCGCCGTCGTTGGTCGACGGCGAAAAAATGATTGGCCGGTTTCGAGAATGGGGCGAACAGAGAAAAAATAGGAAAGAAGAAACGATCGACGCGAGGATCGAATGTTTGCTAGAATCGGCGACCGAGATAAGAGCAAGGGGGTAACGCGTAATTTATCAAGCTGACGCCAGGCGTCGAGTGTTAATTATACGCGACGCATCAATCCCCCGAGTTTTTTCGACGCTACCGCTTGGAGATACGCGACGAGCGTGGTGGGTCGTTAAATTGTTGAGCTCCGCCGTCTGGAGAAGAAGACGCGCGTGTGTCTCCGCTGAGACGAAGTTGGTGCACGTCGTTAATTTGTATTCAAATAACCGAGCGTCCCAGGTCGATCTGCGGATGCACGGTTCCAATGCGAAGATGGGGAGGGAGTCGAGATTGACGGATCGACTCGACGATTAGCGAAAATGTGGCGCGAACGAAACCTCCGTGGACTGGAAATTGTCCTAAGACGCTGCACGATTCGCCAGAGATGCGTTTCCCTTCGCCCGAGGCTCGAATATCCTCGCGAAGGACGAAGCAAACGGGAATCGAACGATTTCTTGCGCCGAAAGGACACTTCCAGACGATTTACGAGTCGATTAGCATGGTAATACGCGATTTACGCTCGAAGAAGCCTTGGCCATACGAGTATTTTTATTCTTTTCGCCCGAACACGACCGTCGAGACGCGTCGTGACTAAATTTGTGGAAGATCCTTGCCAGAACTACGAGAGACTGGTCCTAAGAGGACCGTCCGTTGGAAGCAAGAACAGGTTGCGGTATTGCGTCGAGGAATAAAAAGCAATCGAAGATGTCTTGTTTTGTTTTTTATCCAAAAGAATTGGGGAGACATTAGTCCGCGTAGAAAGGCTTGGCACGCTTATCCATCGTTCCCTTTGACAACGTCTTCGACGGGTGTGTAACGGGACGGTGCTCGTGATAGCCGATGAAAATTTAAAAAAAGGATAAAGAAACCAAGAGGACCCGATAAAGTGGCGACTGTGGCAGACGCTACGGGGCAGCTACAGGGTCAACGGGCCAAGGAAAACGTCGTCCAGATACTCTTGAGTCGAGGTCATCGCCTTTGAGTACTAGCCAAAGAATTTTCGACCTCCCACCGTGGACGAATCCGTTCCCGACACGGTTCCCCGACTTAAAACAAGAAAAACGAGGTAAAAATTCGCGGCCGTACTCTACTCCCCTTGCCTTCGGTTCCCGTTCCACAAACTTTATCGACCCTCAACGTTCCCGCTATACTTGCCATCGAGTAGCCGAACAAACGTGCAACTGAATTTTTTTTGCCAAAAAAGAACAACTCTAAAAACGAAAGAGAAATACAAATAATTTGAATGTGCATAAAAGGACGAGGCGGGCCAAAAAGACACTTACCATCAGCTTATCCCGGTCCAGGTAGGGAAGATCGCTCCCCTTGATATCCTTCGATTTGAAAACATCCGCATAACGGTATAGATTTAGGGCAGCCATCCATTCGACAACGTTTAGGGACGTCCACTCACTCACGGTCTATCGGGGGGGAAGAAAAAAAAAATGAAGAAAAGCACAGGTTGAATGAAAACTCTTGTATCATGGAAATTGTGAAAAGTCACGTTCAGGTGTCCCGTGGAACGAAAGGCCATTACAGTGGAATCCTCGTGCTGACGGAAGTATGATTAATCGATTTTTTCGCGAACGAAATTACGTAAGGATCCGGTAATCGGTCGTTTCGAGTTTCGCGTCGATACATATATATCCGGGCGCCACGTTTGCCATTGAAAAACGTAAAACGCTTGTGTAAACAGAAGGAATAATTAGTATCAAAATTTGTACCGGCGCGATCCACTTACTCACCGGGTACTAACGACCAGTTCGTCGACAGAAATGAAGAAAAATTGTGAAAAACTCTCCAGTAGCAAAGGAGGATAATTGCTCTTCCTCGTTACGAAGGCCACGCGAAACAACACCGACGGAAGTATGTGCATAGATACGTTCGTCCTGCGATCCGACATGACTCATTGTCAGTCTTTCGTCACCCCCTTTAAAGATTAGGATCGGTGAACGCGGTAACGTGCAACTCGGTCGAAAGCCGAGCTTTAAATTTAACAGGACGGCGTCATCAAAATATTGCTCATCCTTCGAGCCTATCCTCCAGTCCACCACGCGACCAGTAACTCAGATTAGATAGCACTGGCGCAATAGAAACAGAGTACGAACAAGCTGCTACATACATCCAGCAATATCGGGAGTGCTGCGATAAAGCGAAAGCGTAAAAACCGGGGGAGGGTAAAGAAAACGTAACCTTCTCTCGTAACCTTAAGTCTACGATCGTGACGACACGAGCGAGATAACACTCGTATCGCCCACTCGAGAAGAAACTTGGACCGATCTCCTGCGAATATTCAGACCCGGCCTGTTTCGACACGGTGCCGTCACCAGACGAATCATCTGTTGTCTTTTTTCTGCGTTCCCGTCGCACCCCTTTGAGGCATCGCGGCAACCGACAGCTGGACCGTGCAATGCGAGAAAAAGCGTCGACGTAGAATCCGAGTATATGGAAACGCAGCCCTGTTTCATTTTCTCGAGGGAATTCGATGGTTACGTAAGCATCGAAGCGTGATTAGAATTTCAGCCGCCGCGTCGTTCGGACAGAAATCGGAGCCGCGATTTCGACGGCACCGGCGTTAGGACGAAAATTGCCGCGGCGTCGATACACCGTCAGCGACAGGAACGTTCAACCGCTTGTGTATACAAATTCGTACACACGCTGCCGATCGCGTGTTCACCTGGATTCGTGGAGTCAATACCGGAAAACGTGTTACCGTTCTATAATTATCCGCGTACGATTAGATCGAGCCTAATCATTGGTCGGGCGTTTGAAGCCTTCGCGTGGAAAGCCTTAGATAAATCCTCTCGGCGTCCACTTCGCCGAGGATCGCCGATAAAACATTGGATAATCGACGGCGTCAGTTTCCACGCGTAACCGCGTCTAGTACGCAGATTAATTCTTTCTTTCTTTTTTCGCCTCGAAATTTGATGCAGATTCGTTTTACGATTTAGGATCGTTACGCCATCGAATCTTGAACCGGTCTCGCTCTGATAACGAAACCCCGGCTGGTGTTTGTGTACAAAGTCATGTTCAGAATACACGCGAGGCGGGTGAAAGGGGAGAAGGCGTGTTTGATGCAGACTTCGAACGCAACGCTGCAGAGCGTGTGCGAACGGAACAGGGGGACGAGGATAAATTCGGACGTCGAACAGGGTCGTTCCACCTGCAAGAAGGCGAGCAACGATTGGGGGGGAGGGGGGGAACGGTGAAAACAATTTTCTATGCGAACACCATCGCGTTTCTGTTATCGCGCGACGCGAAACCCCGAACGAAAGTGCTCGATCGCGGGGCTGATACAAGTTTAGCTAGCGGAGCTAATTTGGCCTCGATCGTCGATGATTTACGACGCTCCGATAGTGGTTCAAGAGAGTACGAGGCGATTAAGTCATCGGCGTGACCTTGCTCGCGCAGAGGGGACCAGACGAAATCGTAATCCTGATCGTAAACCTGAACTTTGACTATAAACAGCATGGGCGGATGGCGAAGGAATTGAAATTAAAAGCGTATAAAACGAAGTCGAGGGCGGAATTGTCGCGACAATTTCAAATTAAACGTATCCTTCGCCATTCCTCTTGGCTTCCACTCTGAGATCGCAGTGAACGCGGAGAAAAGTCGCAGAAGGGATTAAAAATCATTTAACGCGACTTCCCCTCGCAGATCTGGGCACCGTTGCCCCAATCGTAATTGCACATCAACGAAGAGGATACCTGTATCGTGTCACGCGAGTCGCCGAAAGAAAAAAGCCGTCGGTTAAAGTGTAGGAGTACTGAGTGATCGTACTAACCTTGTCCTTGTCGAGAACCTGGCCCGGTAGCGCGTGACCCTTGCTACTCCACTGGCAGAGGTGTTGCCCGTTGTACTCCGCGCACACCACATGGAAACACGCATGGCACTCTGGGGGACATAGAGAACCGCACATACAGCAACACTGATTACGCTTGGCGGCCGACTCGGGGCTAGCACCAATACTCTTGACAAGGACGTACGGCCCGCCACCGTCGGCGTAGCCCCTGTGACCGACTGATTTCGAATCGACGGCTGTCTCTGACGCTAAACCGCGGATACAATCGTTCATCGGTGGTTCCGCGTTCGCCTGTTGTTGCAGATGCACGTGACCGTCGCAAAAGCACAGGTACCGATGGAACGATACTGGCCTCGCGCAAGGGAAAAGCCCGCTCGATAAATCGTCCGCTGTGCTTTTCGAAGCAGCAGTTTGCGTCACGAGGATCTCGCTTTGCGAGCTTATACTTGGCCCCTGCGTAGCGTCGCTCGAAGGTGGCTTGCAAACGTGATGCTTGAATAGAACGGTACCGCTCATCAAGCTCGCGGAGAACGGCGAAGCGGTGGTGGTAACGGAACAGGAAGAGGAAGGTGGCGCAGCGTTGCTGACAGGATAAGTCTGTTGCTGGTGGTTAACGGAGGAGTATCGTCTGAACAAGGACGACACGATGTTTCCTTTCGGTTTGACCGATTCCTGGGGTAGCTGAGGCTCGTTCGTGTACAAACTTGTCGCAGTGGTGATCGTAATGGTGGTCTGCAGATCGCTGTAGGGCGCGTTACTGGTGATCGTTGATAAGTTAGCGTGGACGTTGCGCGACGATGGTGTTTGACGAGAATCACGATGCAGTTGCAGATTGGGGGTGATCGTGGCGGCGGTGGTGGTTGCGTTGGGCACCGATGCAGGTTGCACGATCGACGCCGCGACGGTGGACGTCGATGCAACGGACGCGGCCGAGGATGCGGCGGTGCTCGCCGAACTGGCGCCTTTCCGGAGCATGTAATTGTCCGCGTCAACGGCTAGGAGCCGCGACATGGCCGTGGACTTAGCCTTAGTGTCATCTTTGGGGCTCCCTTTGGCCGATCCTTTGGTCGGTTCTGTCCTGGATTTCGTTTCGGCGAGCTTCTCGTGTTCCTCCTTGTTCGCGCAGCCCGCCACCGTTATCGGGCTAAAGAGATCGTGTATCTTGCCGTGTAAGTTGACCGCAGGCTGCACCTGCGAGGCAGCAGTCGCAGCTGCGGCGGACGAACTCGATGCCCGCTTCATCGCTGAGGCTGGTCACGATCATCAAAGCTCCCCAGCTACGACTAGGTTTTGTTGAACGGTTCCACGGTGGCTGTCGAATTTGTTTTGCTGCCTTCGGGCGAGTCCTGAGCCTCCCTTGACCAACGCGAATCACCCCTCATCGTCGCCTTCACCTCGTATATCCAAGTTCCGCTTGATTCCGTTACGGAGCACGCCGCGCCGACCCCACACTGTCCAGCTACCGGCGAACAACCGTTTCTACTTCTGCTTCTGTTCGCTGCCCTCCGGCCGGAACGTTCTCGCCACCGACAGACTCTCGCGTGCTAAAAACGTGAACGCGTCGGTCGAGTCGCGTCGCAAGGTCAGTCGCATGTCGCCATCGACGTTCTCGCGATCGGTCCCGTGTGTGCTCGGACTTTCTTTATCAAATGGAGCGGCCGCTTCAACAGTTCCAATTGGAAATGCGTTTGGGACGCGTCGCGTACGATAGTCGGTTCCTTGATCCCCGTCGATCCTCCTTCTTCTCACGACCAACTCCGACATACGATCATCGATTTCCTCTGCTCCATTCGAGGGGCTTCTTCTCTAGCTGCTGCTCGGAACCGGCCCATCCAATCGTCGCATCGTTAATTACCAATCAGCCGCGGAGAAACGTGTCGTTTCGTATTCGATAGTTAGCTTATCGCCGAACACGTCGATATCTTCGAGAAGAAAAGATTCCACTCGGTATTAGCGTGAAGGGGGACAGAGCGAGAGAAGGACAAAATAAGAGAGGGCGGAAGAGAGAGGGAGGGAGGAAGAGAAGGTCCGTCGAATTTCCAGTGGTAACCTCTGTTCGGTCGACGTGATCCAACAATGTGATTCGCTGAGTTCTCAACTTCGTCCTTTATTATTAATATGGTTGAACTGGAAATAGACGGGCAGCGCGGGAGACAGAGATAAAGAGGAAAAAAGATACAGACGGAGAGAGAAAGAGTCGTGCCCGTGGGTGTGACCTCGTGTAAATTCGTTTTCCATAAATCTCACTCCTACCACTCTCTCGTGCGCGCACACACGACCTTTGTATAAACGCCGAGATTCGCCGAGCCGAACGGAACCGGTTTCGTCAAGCAACGACACCGAACGATTTCAACCTAGTCCCGCGAGCGTGTAGACGAGAAGAGAGATCCTCGTGGGCTATCGAGGGAGTAATTCCAGGTGACCTTATAGCAGTTCCCTTCGTCAATTGGATCGAATTATTTTACCAATGTGGTCGAACAAGGTTTGCTCACACGCGCGCACGCTCCGGATCGAATCGGTCTCGGATCGAGCGACATGCGCGCGCCACGATTACCGATTGCTATGCCCGTTCGAGCAAACGTGTCCGTTTACGTTTATATTCCCGTTTCTTGCTCCCTTCGTGTTTCTTCTAACCTCGGCTCTGTTGCGGAAACGGTCGTGTCCGAGAAACAATCTCAAAGCACAGAGAGTGAATGATGAAGCGTGGAGAAAAGAGGACGCTGATGCTCCGATTCTTCGTAACCTTCGCCGTCGTTAATTGCAGTGAAACAACCGGCTTCTGTCTGTCGTCTTGATAGCGTGCGATAATTCGAGACGAGTAAAATATAGTTACAAAATAGTTCTCGTGTTGCGGCGACGGACGGACAGCGAGCGCTCATTCGTTGCAAAAACGTGCTCGCCTAATCTCACGAGTTCATCGAGTCACTAAATATCATGCGGGGAGTCAGGGGCGATACATCGATTCTTCACTTTCGATCACGAATCCCACGGAAAGATTAATCCGGAACGCTTTCGTATCCTTCGTTTCTCACTTATCAAACAATCGATGTCAGTTCGAACGATCCATGCACAGATCATCGATCACGAAACGGAACACATCCACGCTTGCCCTTATCACGACCACCAGAAAACCGTGACTGCTGCGGCTCCGCGGTCTGCTTCGTGTTCTTCCTCCTCGATAGATCACTATACAGGCACTTTACCAACAGCGAGTCAACGGGTCTGTCGGTAAAGCAGACTGGTACGGACGATCTTACTACTTCGTTCCTTTTCTCGCCACGAATATATTCTTCCTTCTCTTTTGTAGACTTCGTTCTGCCGAGTCAAAATACTTGATGGCTTTTCCACTCGGTATTTCTAAGCCCACCGTTTTATATTTTCTAATCCCTCTGCACCGACACGTACGGAGCTTTGACCTTACTCCAAAAAGTTCAGATACACTTGGAACAACCCTGTTCTTTTTGCAATCGCGAATTCGGCATTGAAAACCCGTAATAACTCCGGTGCTATCCAATTCGTCCGGTGGTCAATCCACACTGAAATGCCGGCGTATACCTGTCTTACTCGTCGAAGCAGTACACGAACGGGATGGAAAAGTCCACTGGGCACTGCACTTTTTGCACCGGCAGTCTGCACCACGCGCACACCTGCACACACAACGACAGCACGTCACTTTTCTGCACATATGTGCACGACACCTATCTATCCATCTGTCTCTTGCCCCTTACGATACTCTTCACTCTTTCTCTTTCTCGACCGCTGTCGTTCCTTCACTCTACTCCTCGCGCACTATCACACTCTCTCACACGCTCTCTCTCTCGCTCACGCTCTCTCTCTCTCGTTTCGTCCCTCACCTCTATTGTTTCTTTCTCTCACGTTCCGTCCCTTTGCTCACTCCTTCTCACACTACTCTGTTTTACACACTCGTCTGCTGGTCGCGCACAGCCGGTCTACCTACCCGACTACTAACCATGGGCCGAGGCTTCAATTTCTTTCCCTTTTTTTCTCTCTATACTTCTTCACTGTTCCTCGCCTTCCACACTATGCGCCCCGGTCACCACCTTCCTACTTTCGATAAAGAGTTCACTCGGTTATTCACAATTGACGAAGAATCTTCGCGAGTTATCAGCTTTCACTCGATCGGTCTCCTCAAGCCGCGAAATCAGTACCTTTCGTTTCCCTTAGGAAATGCACACCGTGTTAGCAGCACTACGAATTTCCCGTCCGATCAACGATCACGTACGATACTTGGCACGGACTCTCTTTCTCTCTCTCTCTCTCACTCTCTGGCTGTCCGATTCTTGTCTCTGGATTTCTTCTGCTTTTCCACCTTCGCCGATCGTTGCTTAATGTACGTTTTCAACAAATCTCGTGCAACACACTCTGCTCGTGTTCCTCACTGACTTTTCTTGCTGTTGCCACCGGCCACGATCATACATCTACGCGGACGATTTCCTGCCAGAGAATACACCTCCGGCGGCTCGGCGCACAGCTGACCGGCCGGTCCGCCAACTTCGGTCAATAGCCATAGTAGTTGCAGCCTGCCGAGGGTTGCTCGTGCTCGATCGTCGGCGCTACACTTCGGCCCCTTCCGCCTTGTTTCGGCTCTTTCCGTGGCCTTTATGCGAGCCACCTTCGTACATAGCGACTGTCGGACCCCGGGCTCGCGAAGCGATCGAAGCCGCTTCGCGGAAATTCCACGACCGTTCTTTACGCTCGGCTTACACGCTTCTCAGGCTCGAGGAATATCGTTTTGCTTCAGATTCGAGTAGAAATAGATGTGGCTAACTGAACGCGTTACAGAGTTTTCCTTTTGACCGACCAGCAACCAAGTCTAATAGAGCTTACAAATATCGAAAGTCTACTCTGTCGCTCGGTCGGTTCACAGAGGTTGACAACATTTATCAAGCAAACACGAGATTGTCCGAAATGTGTGTTAAAACATCGGGACCGATGCCTCGCATTATCTGTATCTGCTCCTTTTTCATTTTCTTTCCTTCTTCTCTTTACAATAACGTAGGGAATAATCGTGACCGTTTCACCGGTGAATCGACTGAAAGCAGTTCGCGTGTGGAACATCCGAACGATTAATTAAAAATTACCATCGAATCGCAATCGGTCTGTCAACTCGGGCTTATTCTTATCTAAGACCAGCTGCGATAAAGTCTACGGAACGAGCGCATCTGCAGTTTCTAAGCGCTCGACGGAATAAAGATCACGATTAAATTACTGATATAAGAGTTACACTCGAGAGAAACACACATTCGCTATCGTTCGTGACTATATCGAGCTAGACCAATCCCGTATCACGAGAGCTACACGTTGCTCTACACATTTGGGAAACGCTCAATTCTCCCATGATCGTTCGTGTCAACCGTAGATCCTTCTGTTGATGACTCAAAGATCCGGAATAGATAAAAATTCCATCGGTTCGGACGCGTAAAAATAAACCGGTAATAAAGCGAATCGGCCCTCGGATAAACCTCTTCTTCGAATCTTCATAAATTCGCCGGGCAAAATCGCTGACTGAAAAGGAAGAAACACAAACGCTGTCGATACCTCCTTCTCCATCCAAACGGAGTAAAAGGACAAATCGAAATCCCCACCCTCTATTTTCGTGTCGTAAATGTCAATGGTGACGAGGCCAGAATCAGATTTCATTCTTTACGATCACCTATACTCTCGTTCTTATCGCGAAAGCTTCGCGTGTGATACGTTCAAGTGCAATACGCACGTGCTCTCGCGCGCACCAAGGGCCTTCGCTACTCGAGTTGCATGAAAGGGCTACGCGTATACTTGAAAGGGAAGAAAGGGACGTGAAAGTGAAAAGTGACTTTCCAAGGTAAAAGAGGGGTGCACGGGGAGACAGGGGTGCGATACAGGGATCTCCCGGACATAGGATGATCGAATCGGGCCGCGCAGGCGCCCTACCTTCGGTGTCCTGTTCAAGGTCACAGAACCAACGACGCACCGACCCTTCGCCCTCATGTGCAAGCACAAAAGGACCGATCGATTCTACAGTGGAAAAGCTGACAGATAAACCCCTTCGCGACTGTACAGATGAGATTAGTATCCCGATATCCTTAACAATCTCGTACTGTCTCGTGCTCTCATCTAACGTGCGCTGCTTTCGCGGGGATATCGTTTCAGATAAAAGGTACACGTACCAGTCGAGGCACTGCCACGACCCCTGGTAAAATGACGATGTTAATGGACAGCCGAAACGAGGAGCTATATCCGGCGCACAACAGACCGTGCAGCGTTTACACTCAGGGGACTATCCCTGCTGCTTCCCATACGACCGAAAGAACCTTCTAACATTTTCAATTTCACGTATACACGTATTCGCAAAGGTGTACGTATCCGTGAGAACAGAGATTTCCCAGATACGGTATACGTACATACGCGTCCTGTCGATGTTGCGCTAAGAATCGCATTTCCTTTTGGCGCCGTACAGTGGTATGCTTTAAATCAGGTCGAAAGAGGCGCGGCGCGCTTTTCACGCGCACTCCAACGCGCGTTACTAAATACATATCGCTATTGCGCGAATCATGCTTGATAACTTTCTATTGCGCGACCCGGAAAGTCCCGCGGCTAGTCGAATGAAAGCCGGGGAGAAAAATTTCCCTAATCCAATGTTTATTCCTCTGCTTTGGCTGGGAAAACTTTGGGTGCACGCGAAAATTCCAATATCGGGCAGTATACTCGGAATTGTAATTGCGTCGATCTCGTCGATGCAGCGATCGCGCAATTGTGAAAATCGATTAGTAAATAATTGCCTGACGTCAGTCTATTTCTTGCCGCTATTACTCACTCTACATTAAATCGAGACAGATTAGCGCTGCTCGTTTTTAACGTTGGAAACATCTTCAAACGCTAGTCATACCGAGGAACCAGAAAGAGACCTTTGCCTGTCCCTGTTCCTCGCTCGGTCTCGATTCAGAGAACCGCGAACAACGACGAAGAGGAACATAGGAAGCGTGGGCGGTAGATTCTTGGTAATGAGACGAGTTACAGTGCAGCGTTGCGTAATCGGCAAAGTTGCGGGTGCTTCGGCGGTAATAATTAACAACCGGCATAATTGCTGAACGGAAAGTGGTAGCTAGGAAACGTACGTGTTCGAATCGCGAACACGATTCGCGGATCGCGTGTCCTTCGTTTGTGCACGTCTCTGTCTGTACCGCGATGCGTAAAGATACAAGAAAAGCGAGGGGCGAGGTAAAGGGTGGAACGATTCCGATGGAATTTTTCCCCTGAATTCTAAATGGAAACATCTGGAGGATATCTTCAGGCCGGAGACACGTTCCCCGGATGTCAAGTTCGTCACGCAGGAAGAAACTGACGACCATTGTTCTCTGCATACAGTCGGTCGTATTAATTCAATGAGAACACGATCAGCGACGAGCGACATCGCAACCCCTGATAGACCGTGTCGTGAAACGCGTCCTATTCTCCTCGCGTTGGCTTCATCCTTTACCCCGGGAATCCCGAATTTCCCATAGCAACGTGACGGTGCACTTCATTACCCATGACCTCCGCCCTGAGCCTGGGGGCCTCTATATCTACGAATCAATGCAGCTCCATTGCGTGCATCCCGGCTCTATATGTTATCATACACATATATGTGTATACGTACGTGTTTGTGCATACACGCGTGCACGTTCCCGTGTGTGCACATCAGACCCCGAAATACAGCCGGTGGCCGGCTAATCGAAATGGGTACACACATCCGCAAAGTCACGCGATCATCTTACTAGATAGGAAAGAAGCACGCGTGATCGATTTCTCTCGCTTATTTCGCCGCGTCTGGCCACCTGCGTAATTTGCATGTTACACGAGAAAATAGAGACAGGCCCGGAGTCTGTACGAGAACGAGAACGCGCCCCATTATACCGAAAGCGAGCGCGATGAAATTCATTAGCGATCCGGGGCGAACCGCGGGTCCTGGATTTTGCGGAGTCGCGACGCTGTTTGTCCAGGGAGAATCAGATAAGAGCGCCGGCCACTTATTTCCCATGGCCAATTTAAATACATTAATTTTAGCGCTGCACGAAGGTCGGGGGAGGAAATACGTACACGGATTCCAAGAGAATTCCGCTACCGTGCGGTAAAAAGACGACGAACGCTAGAGAGACGGGGGTTCTAGTTTTATCCACGACTTCCGTGAGTCACTGGAAAACTGCCTGAATAACTTCGCCTCTTCCCGTCTATACAAATATGCTGCTCATAAATATGTATATATTGTAAATCGGTTATGCGACAAGATCGTTGGAATTGCATAAAAAAAGGAGGGGAAAGAAAAAGTGGAACAAAAGAGGATGATGAATGAATTTCATTGTGTCCAAGGGAGCGAAAAAGAGAGCAAACCGTGATGAAAGAGTGGACCCGGCGTTCGATCTTGTGCCACGGAAAATTGTCCACCGACTACGACGACGTGGTTTATTAAAAAGCGTCGGAGCTGACGGGTGTCATCAACCCATCGATTTTGAGACTTTCTCACACCACGCACATAACGTGAATAGCAAAAAAGCGTAACGTTGTTCGGGACCAGAGTCGCATACTTGCCGACATTCGAGGTCAACGCCGGGGTGAATGAAAGAGAGAACGGTGAACGACGCTGCGAATCTCGAAAGAAATCGGCCTCGGGCAAGAAAACCGATTCGGGAGAAAGATTGGCGAAACTCCGGAATAAAGGAATCCCGATGAACCGAGGGATATTTTGGCAGGCAATAAAAACGAAGAGCCAGCTTCCTCAACGCTGTCGACAGGTAAGTGCGAGCCTTCCGGCACGAAAACCGCAATAGCTGAACGGAAGAAACTGCGAGGGAATCTTAGAAAAATGATCGAACTCCGATTCGTGCAACGACCGCTCCTTTCTCTAGCGCAACGACCAGACACAGCGAGAAAAACGTCAGGTAACGCGTTGCACGCTGGAAAAACTCCGCGAAGTGGAAAAACACAAAGAATTATTTAAGCGAGCCGACGAGAGAGAGAGAGACTCGAGTTCAGCCGGGAGAGAAAGAGTGGATGCATTAAGAAAATGCCAGGCTGATATTCAAGGTGCAGAAAAAATGAGGGAAACGTAAGGACACACCGACTAAACGTCAGGCACGAATGAAAGACGTCTTGCTCGAAGGTGCACACTCCGAAAGAGGGAACTCGCCTGTGCTCGAGGTGGACGAGTTAATTTTAGTTTAATCGACCGACCTGATACGGGGAGCTCGCGTACGAACGCCGGTGCACGTATGCATGTAAGTAGGCATACGTAGCCGTGCTCTCGAGAACGAGTCAAAGCACGCCTCTATACATACGGAAAGGCTAGTTATATATACATACGTCGCTGGCTTACGTGTAACTTCGACAACCGCCGCTTTTCCCCGCCATGGAATTCACTTCCGAGTTTCCCGACCCTTGGACAATGTGTTACGAAGTTCAGGATCCGGGAATCTCTTGCCCGTGACTCAACGCGTGCCTGCACCGATACTCTATACACCCGTGCCATTTGCTTTTTTCTTGAAACCTGTCACTTCGATAATCGGTAGCGATTGATCGAATCGCACGGTTATCAGTATCTCAGGAAACAAATGTTTCCCTGCGTCGATACATGGAAGTATGTACTCCCGTTAAGCTTAACCGGATGGTCGTTCGGATCGAAATCATTCAATTAAGGTCACAAGCTATGGAACAATCATCGGGTACCAACACAGGAGTGACGAACGCAGAGAAGACACTTTTCCACGACTCCCGAGATCGTCTGCGGAATCGTATTCGATGAAGATCGCCGATCCAGCTGGTATCGAGAGAGCATCGTACCTTCGGCGCATAGCAAAGCGATGCAGGCGAGGCTAGCAAGAAATGAGGAAGTTAAATGTTCTCTCGGCGATAAGAATGTGCAGGGCGTTCTCCAGAGACGAATCGAATACAAATCAGAGAAGGGAAGGTCGGAGTAGCTGGGTGAATAACGAGTCGCGAGTGTTCGAACGCGCTTAGGTTCGAAGAAGCGTGAATTTGCGAGTGCGAGATAGGCTTCCGTGAAGATACCGGAAGCGGGAAAGAAAAGATTGGTGCCTTCCTTGGTTCGCGAATGCATCGATACGAAAGGTTGGGTCGCCATTCGATGTGGTCAAAAAGTGGAAAAACTCCTGCATCTGCTATGTGCGGTAAAGAAGGGGGCAGAAGGGGGACCGGGGGAGCCGGAAATCGAGGAAAAAAGGGGGGAAAGCGGCGGAAGGGCGAAGCGCTTGCGCGATGGGCTCGTTTCCATGGCTTCGTTCGTTTCACGTAGCAACAGGAGGACTTTTGACCCCGTTCGATTGTCCTTCGAAACAACTCAGTGCCTCATCGTTTTCTCCGGCTTTGTCGGCCCCGAGAAGTGAAACGCATCGTTGAATCGCACTTAGGCTTCACTTTTCTTCCAGCTTACCACTTGCACAGTCCCACGAACGAAACTTCTTCGTTGACCGATGTACTTGCATGCATACTCGACGTACAATCATTGGCGAAATGAATTCGGCGTTACAGATACATAGAATTTTTACTCTCCTAGCTTTTTGGTAGGGCAGAGAAGGTCCTGACGGGGATGAATTTGCGAAAACATCGACCGCGTATGACGCGCAAGTTTAATTTTATGAGCGGATCGATGCCCAAAGAAGACCGCCACGAGAGTGTTAAATCGTCACGTACGCGACGTTCGACGCGGATGAAAATTTCCACGTCGCCCGATTAATCTGTACATGTACGAATTATGCCTCGATCGTTTTCCTAGATAGCGTGGCAAGAATTTGCTGCGCGAGTCAGTCGCGATAAAGATCGTGCGCGTCGAAGAATTTCAATGTCCCCAGACGATTCATTTTAAGTGAATATTCACGTTCGCCTGTTTGACCGTTCGATAGGGGCACCGAAGAGTCTCACTTTTGTCCTATTGTCTAGAACCACATGCCGCGCGTACCTATTCTCCTCGTTCCTCGTAATACTGTTGCCGGGCGGAAAATTCAGGCGAGTCCATGCACCGTATCGTTAAAGCCAAATGCAGCTTTTTTTTTAGCAGTGCGACTTTCGGAGTTTCACTTTTACATTTCCGTCGGGTTCTTCGCAGACACGTTCCGGCTCAGCTTTTTATGCATAATTTAACCTGATTAAAAGATATATTTTCCCGTGAAAAATGTGCCGGCTTTCCCGATAGAATTTCTTACGGGCGAATAGAGATTGCGCTCGCGGACAACCACGAACACCCTGCCAAATCGCCAGCAGCTGTTCCTGCATAAATCGCAGCCGGTGTCGACGGAGTTCCTTTTCGGATAGAAAGAAGAATGGAATCGGCGAACAGGAGGGGGATAGTTTTTACCCGACTACTTTGACATTTTGCCCGACGACTTTGAAACGAACGTGCGCCTTTTTCAGCGGTAGAACGAAAAAGTCGCAGATTCGTTTGGAGAAAAAAGTAGAAGAAAAGGGGAATATCTTTGCATACTGAATAGCGTACGGTTTTTCTATTTTTATTCTGTAAAAAAAAAGGTGTACTTTGATGCAAGTTTTTTTAACCAGCGTCTTTCCGTACCACGCTTTCCCCTGCGATTAGTGTCTATCGTAAATATACGACTACCCGAGCTTTCGTTCATATTTTCCTTTTCTGTACAACCAAAAAGAATTATACTTTACGATGATTCTACGGGCTCGTATTCTCCAAACGTTACGCCATTTCCGTCCCACGCGTCACGGCAGGCACGCGTTCGAAAGTCACGTGGCTGTCAAAATAAGAATGCGCGATCTACTATATTTAATCCTCAAAAAACGATACAAAAATAAACAGTCATCGCGAAGTCCATGGGACCATAACCGAACGCTACGTTTCGAAGTGGCAAGGACGAATCGGGTCGGACATAGGTCATGGAAGGGTGGCGCACGTCCGAAAGCGTGTCTTCGGGACAAAAGGGGAACCCGCTTTATCGTCCCGCAATTCGGTCGCCTGTTTTTCTTTTCCCTTATTCTCTGCTTTTTCTTCCGCCCTGCCGGAAGAATGATCGATTCCGGTAGTGTGCAAACATGTTGGCCACACATTCGTGCTTAGCCGGCACGGCTAGGTGTCCCGCGTAATCGCATACACCGATTTTCAAGGATTAGCCGCGGGGGACCTACTTGGTACGCGCGCGATTACGCTAGGGAGCAAAGGCAGCCGCCTAGAAGCGTGCAGAACGGCTGGTGTACACGTAACCGGGGTTACATCGAGCGTATCTCGTGGCTTCTACTTTCTTTCGTACGATTTCGTGTTAATACGGGCGAAGTGAAAAACCGTGACCACGTACATACACAGTTTCCTTTACCGAGCGTGGTAAATCCAATGAAACATAAGTAATTTCGTTTGCACAGTTGCCAGCCTATGACATCTGCTGCTAACCGATATACTCGCGACGAACGATCCGAAGAAACCTCTGTTCCTCTACCTCTCTGCTCGCTAATTCTGTATCTTCCACGTATTCGTTGCGGGCTGTGTCTATATTCGGCATACGCTCTCGCCGAAGAGGCACGAATTATCATGGAACGATTCTGGACTTATCGCGGGGGACTTGATACAGAGACCTCGTCGATATCATTCGCATCGGAGGCGACGCGCATTTGCATCGGAAAGAGCTCGTGGAAGAAAAGAATGTTCGATGTCGAGGGCCGAAGGTGGAATAAAAGTTATTTTAGAATGCAAACGATATATGCAGCGAGAGATGTAATTGACGGAGGTGGGGGTAAAAGCGCGATGTGTTTGCAGTTTTGCAATTAGGGGAGTAAATAATAGCGGTCGGGATTATTAATAGACGTTAAATCGTATCGATCCGATCCATCGAGTCGGGTATAGGTGGTCGTGGTTCGGAAAATATTCTAGAAGTTGTACAAATTTCAACGGTATAGGAATAAAGTTCGTATAAAGTAGATACGTTCCTGGGTCGTACGATGACAAAGCGTCGGTGGTGGGGAACAAGAGGGACAGGAGAGGGTAGTGGAGTTTCAGAAAAGAAACTGCCGGTCGAGCTGGAAACGAACGCAAGCTAAGGAGAAGGGGGACACGACGATAGCACGCCACTTGAAATCACCGCGACTGCATGTGTTACTATGCTACGGTGCCGCCCTCGATGGTAATTGCAGGAATGACAGTGGAAAGCATTATCGAACTTTGCAGCTCGCCTTGCAAGAGAGCAGCACAGCCGCCGCGCTTTTTTACGCGGTCGATACAATCGGAAATTACCCAATTGCATTTTAAATAATGGTAATAGTTACGTCGATTGTTTTAATATTATTCTAATATCCGACCTATTCGAATCAGTAAGTAAAGATATACCTTCGTACAGATTGATAGCTTTTCAATTTTTCGGTTTAATTGTATACATCATTATATACTATACATTTGATCGACGGCAAGTTTATTTTGGATCTACGTGTGATGCGAACGATCATGGAATAAATCCCCTTAATAGAAATATAAAAAGTACTCACCTTTGCATGTGACGCCCACTCTTCCACATCCCCAAACATAATCTTCACCTGTAACCATAAATAACGAAACATTGGCTTGAAATTATTTCACTTCAATGCGACATCATGAGGAAAATATATAGATACGATGGAATGCGATACTTACAATGCTTACAAAGAACAGGGGTTAAAAAATATACATCTACGAGGACGTGATTGCTCTTGGGTTCTGCGTTCGCTGACTCAGCTAGATATACTGTAACGATAAAAGAAACAAGCTAGTAAATAGTTTAGATATCTTATTTACGATGTGACTATGAACTATTGTGTACCGTATGGCCCATTGCTGAGGGTTACATAAGACGACTCTTCTTCATTATGAGTGTCTAAGTACGGTGAAAAGTTTCCTTTCAGCATTAGGACTTCCTCGCGTGTACCTTAGCGACTGAAAGTAAACAATAGTTTTTTAAAATCTTTATATTTTTGGAACGCAATACTTTAATTTTTATGAGTAGAGAATAGTTCATACCGGTACTAAGTCTTCCTCGTAATTCTGCTGCTGCCCACACAAGCACTGTATCTCTTTCCTCCAAAACGGAGCGTTATCCGAAGTTTATTGAGAAACGATCACATTAACATAGTACTTTCTCCATGGAAAAATATATTACAGTTAACTCATTTGTCAGTCATACATGGTATGTAAACATGAGTAATTTCGCACAATACTACAATCACAGAACATAATCTCTCCTGACTGTTGTGCATCCTCTTCTTGGACTTAAAACATTTTTATTTCGCTTCGGTTGTATCACGAATTGTGTCAGAATAGATTCTTATTCGATACCCAATGTACGCTACTTAAGAGTATTTGTAATTGTTTGAGCATCATTTAAAAAACCGACTTTTACCAAAGATAGAGAAACATTGTATAGCTATTATTATATTATTTCATCAAACTAATTTGATTCTCTTGTTGATTATATCAAACAGCACCACAATTATCAAAAACTTACAGTAACTCTTGTTTAAGGCTATTCGGTTGTATACATAGAATTGTATTTAAAAATCTTGCTTGCGTAAATATATTTGTATATGTATGTATATGAATAGCAACATATGTAATAATGAACTATGATGAGATTTCGAGTGTCAGCTTCTCTGAACACATTAAAATCTATCAAAGTAAGGTGATATGAACACAATGATAACTAGTCATGCACGACAATGTGATGCATCATGATTTTATCATTCTTTCTTGCATTTCTTTCGTGGAGATCCGCAGCTCAAATGTACCTCTTCTTTTATTTCAATATTTATATCATTCCGTTTCATATCCACAATCACCTTATTTGGCCTATAGCAATTCCTGCAACAAAAATTAATATTCATGAAATGTAATTCTAATGTGCAATAAATATCTGTCAAACGTAAAAAAAAATATATACATTTATTTACATAAAAATGGCAAATATTTCTAACGCGTTTTCGTAAATAAATATAGTCCGAGTAAACGATCGACATCGACTCCTGTGATTCGTAATTACGATCGCACAATAAAGAATACAATGCGATGCAAGTACCGGCTGTGACTTATATGTATATCACCGGCATATAACAGGCTAAGATAAAACATTGACAAATTAAACAAGTATCGTCGCCGCGAACAAATAAACGACACATCCACAAATGTTCATAAAGCACAGGCAGCTTTGTGCAAAATTTCAAGCCACTTTTTTCGACGATAAACAAGAAACAAAAAGATGCAAAAAAATGTCATATGATTATTCCGACCAATGACACGATGGCGTACGTAGTGTTTGAAAGTAGCGAAGTTATTTGACAACGATATATCAAAAACTCGTACAACCTTTTTTCCTCTATGCTACATAGTGAAATAGAGTTGCAAGTATCACGATCGTCGCGTTTTAATCACATGGCGACTTCTGCACAAATAAAATTACAAAGAGCACGCCTCCGATGACGAATAGCTGTGGCGAGGTTTACACGCGTGTTAAGTAAATAATCACAAATGTAACGATACTTGCACTCCCGTGAAGCGTTCATTTCTCATTTTTGCGGAAGCCGTATCTTTCGCGTAGCGGGAAATAAAATGTTTCAATGTAATCCGGGACAGATTAGACTTCTTACGAGTCAAGAAACTGAACGGTACGATCGGTGGGGATGCCGTAAACGAGAGTTGACAATACAGATTTCGCGGGGTCCGATCAAATATCGAAAACACTACCTTCACACTTCGTTATGTCGATTTCTCGAGACTTTGAGCTTCACTTGTAAACGGATCGACAGAAAAACTTGAAATACAAAATGATAAGTGACAAAGAATTGTTTCCCTTGATCGTAACACGTACGAACACGGTTAGGCCAGGCTAAGCAGCTGAGGGCGCTACCATTGGCCATTAGTTACGTTTCACCAGGATGAGAAACCTATTCTGCAAAATTCGTCCCCCCCCTTTTTTTTCGCTATTTTATTTGTCCGAAAACTTTATCTATTTGCTTTATCATTTTTAACACATTCTCATGTGCAATTTCCCTAATATAAATTTAATTTTTCAACCAAGAATAATTACAATTTTGCGAGAGGCCGGTTAATATTAATTGCAAATAATTGATTGAACGCAAACGTTAGCATACGTTTCAGCGTTTCTCTCGTTAAAGTAATATTTCAATGAATTATAAACGTTGAATAATAAATTAAAACAGATCTAAAATGTTAGGGTCCCTAGGTCTATCCCCACCGTTGCTTAATCAGCTCTCGATAGGTGTATTGCAGAACGCGTCGAGATTGACATTTACCTTTTTGTTCTCACGTGGATGAGGCATACTGTGCTCTCGCGAGACGGTGCTCATTTCCTAATATAGAGATTCAGGACACGGTGAACAAAGGCACGGTGTTATCATGGTTCGCACAATTAGTCAGGAAACGTACGATGAAGTCGTTAATGAAAACATGGAAGAATTTTCGATGACACCTGAAGAAGCTATACACGACGCGGTAAAGCAATTCCAAGCGCAGGTACTCCAATTTGAATACTTATGTTTTATTTTGACTCGAAGATAAGCCGAAAGTTTTACTCGTCTCTCTAGAAATCTTCGGTAAAATTGTGTCATTCGTTGCACAGAAATATTTTAATAAATTTCATTGTTATTCAATGTAGAAAAATAATAATTGTAATCTGTTTGAACGGAGTATGTAAATCTTTTATTTTTACGTATACAGTTCTCCAATAATATCATTCATTTCGTTTTTGATAAATAAATCGTATCGCGACACTATTGAATTCGAAGTATTTTGAAATTATGCAGAACCAGTGAATGTCCTGTTGAAGTTGATGTAAAAATATATTTGCAAATTTGCAGGAATATTATGTAATGTTAATCATGCATTGACAAATTTGATGCAGGAGAATGAATTAGAATCCCAATAATCTAGAGCACATTACATAAGTATCGCATTGCGCCATGGTTGTTTTTATCATCTCTATTTTATAGGGGGTAGACTTGACCAACATCATTAAAGATTTGGTTCTCAACGATGACAATGATTTAATCGAATCTTGCTTGGATCAAATTAATATCGCTTTAGAGGATCAGAATTATGAGACAGTGCCCCAAACGTTAGACAAGTTGCGACACGAAGTGGACAAAGATATTGCACGCAGAGTGTATGCTGGAAAGAAGGGAGCCTATAATACTTTAATAAAATTAATGAAAAGTTGTCCTAATAATGCCACAGTGCTCAAGGCAGCATTGAAAGCTATTTCTTCATTGATGACCGGTAATCCAGACTTGTTGAATGACGAGGGAATAGCATTGCAGATTCAGTAAGAAATTATTAATAGCTATTGAGTTAATATGCTTTAGCCCTTTATCTATACATTAGTCTGTTTCTTAGGATTTTGGACACGCATCCGGATGTTTCAACATTACAGTATCTCTTACTTTGGGTAAGGGAGTGTTGTATAAAACATGAGCTTAATAGACAAAGTATTTTCAAAGCAGATATCTTTAATAAACTTAAGAAAATATTAATTCGAGATGGTGCATCTGGTCCCGAATTGAGAGATGCTTGCGCCGTGATTAGAGCTCTAGTATTAGACGACGATATCAGACACGAATATGGAAACGCTCACGAGCACGCGAGCGTTATTGCCAAGGGTGCTCTAAATGTTCTTACCGGGCTGATGCCGAGTAAATACTATTTACTGTTCCATTTATTTCAAAACAAATGCCCGCGTAAGATTTTAACGAACGAATTCTGTCGAATGTAGAGTACAAAAAAGACAAAGGTGTTGTGGGCGATTTGATGATAACATTGGCCGCGCTGATCGTGAGGAACGAATTCTGCCAGGAAGTAGAGGACGCAGGGGGGCTGAAATTTGTCATTGAGGTGATGATCGATTATCCGGATTCGGAGAAATTAAATTGGCAAGCTTTGATATTATTGAAAGCCCTTGCCGGGAACGATAGTGTGAAGTCTCACATTATCACATCAGGTTGTGGCCCTATAATTGTGTCCGCCATAAGTAGGCTCAAAGTAAGTTTACATTCGCGTGATGCTTTTCTTCTTCTGTGAAATATGCCGTGTCTAGCATTTAGACTAGCTGTTGTAAATAGTACATTTTTGTCTGCTACTCAAACCAAATTGTTGATCCTATCATAGGAGTCTGAGTGTGTTGTGACCGCTGGACTTGCATGCGTTTCCGCATTAACACTGAGGTGTTCCTCAAATGCTGGTGTGCTTTACGATTGCGGAGCTCCGCTTGTAATCATAGACGCAATGAAAGCTTATCCTAAAAGCGTGAGTGTGTTGAAACAAGCTTCTTGGGCAATACGAAATATGTCCGTGCGAAATAAAGCGGAGTGTCCAGAATTTATTGCCCATGGTGTAGAGGATGTGTTGGCAAGTGCCCTTCAACTACACGGATCTAAACTTGAGAATGACGTGAAGGCTGCTTTGAGAGATCTTGGACTGAAAGTAGAATTGAAAGAGAGGTGGACTGGAAAAGGAACGTCCATGAACAATGATTAATTGCCGCAGCGTTCAGCTGGCAAAATGTTCTAAACATTTTTATATCTTTTGCTTGCAAAAAAACAGAAAGAACGATGAATAAATTGCCGAAAATTAACAGCTAACATTAGTATGGTTCGTAGCTTACGCTAGTATTTATATATATTATATGTACATTTTTTTGTATCTTTTTTTTATATATTCGTGTATATTTATATGTTGTGTATTAATATAGGTTTATAATAAACTTTTATCTTTAATACGATGAAGAAGATGGGCGATTCTCGATCACACATAAGGACCATTCGGTGGAAAGTCGGATTTCCACAGTCGTATATATTTTTTCTCTTTTATTGAACAAACATGCGGAATCGTTCTCGTCAATAGATGATCTACATATTTTCGACAATTTCTTTAGTCGCAGCTATGCGAAAAATGTATCTTATTTTCTAAACATTTAAGAGAAATTTTAATTCGGTTTTCAATTGATTTAGTGTAAGCTCGATTTTTATCTCTGTCCCGGCGAATTTCCAAATTCCATTTGAGCAAAGTCAGGCGTTCGATATACATTTACCCGATTACTGGGAATAATATTCGCGAGTACATCCACGTTAATAACACGTAACATCCATGTTCGGTAGAACAACATTGAATTCTTTGAATCAGTCTATACTCTCCATTTTTGTCCACTCACGACGTAGTAGAAGTACTCCTTTGAGTAGAAGTTTTCACAAAACCACCCCTTCAAATATTTCAGTAACAGGTGGCGAATAAGCCAGAGATAATTGTCGGTGTTTTCTCCAATAGATATCATCAGTAAGGGTTTCAAACAATCAACCGTGCAAAGTTTGCTGCTTTATTCTCCTTTATCTCGTATGCATATAGGGTTCAATTTATGAAAACTTCTCGTGTTATAGACAATGTTCTTCGAGTATCATAGAATAGACATTGACGATAAAGAAAACTGCGCATCGAACGCGACAGTTCTTACATCGATTAATCCATGGTTAATAATTCTTCGTTGTACTTCACTCCTGCAAGAGACTACGATTGTATCACAGTCTTTGACGAGATCACATTTGCTAGCGAGCACTACAGCGTGTCTCGAGCGAATGTGACAATACAATAAAGAGATATTTATTCACAAAAGTGGTGAGACACAAAGAGCTTGAAGAACGAAACGTAATCACAGTAGAGTTCTCGGCCTTTATACTTTCATAGTTCAAAGTGTACTTATAATTATAGAAATTGTGTGAAAAAATATATTTATGTACATATTTGAAAATAAACTAGGGCGCAAGAACATAAAATCTTTCGATGAGAAGATTGATCTACCCTTATCGGTTCATCTGTCCTGACTACGAAAATTAATTTCGATCCGTGCAGGTGATAATTCTATGCGAAGGAAAAGAACGTAAATGGTCGTGTAGGTATATGTACATGGTGAAATACGGACATCGCTTGTATCTCTTTGAAACGCATACCCCCCTCGTAAGGTACTTTAAAGTCTTTTCAATGTCGCCCGACTACTCCTTTCCTATCCTTGCGAACACAAGCCAGCACTTGCTGGCTATTTAAATAACACATTGTAGGGGGATGCCCTTCGCCGAGACACGTACATTTACCATTCATGGTGTGCGTCACAGCCATAAATATTAATACTCGAATAATAAATGGTACACGGTGCAATTGTACGTACATGTATCTACCGTAAATGCTGACGTTCGATTGACCAATTTTTTCTCAATCGGGTACGAAAGTCATTGCCGACGTTTAGTCATGTAATTGGTTGCAGTTCGATCGTTAAATCCACGACGAGCAACTGTTTTCTACATACACCCGGTGTATGAAAAATGAAATCGGATAAATAATAGAAGGAGAATAATAAAAAGAGGGATGAAAGGACAAGAGAAAATAATTAATAAATAATTTAGGAATCGACACTTACCTGTTGATCAAGCTGTGTCGGTGTAAAGTAAAGAAACTATACAAGGAGAAACGCAAAAGTTTATTGAAACGAATTATAATTGCAACAGAAATTAGAACGGCTTCTCGAGGGACACAAAGCGGATGAGAATGCGGTACGATGCGATGGTCGCAGTGCTTCCTTGGTGCCGAGAAGGCGAACCGGAATACGATTTAATTGACACTGAGAAATTGATTGCCCACGCAATTTTCACGCGATCTCGCATTAGTCGTTTAGAGACCTATTTAAATTGAATCAACGCCCACGTAGCCAGCTGAGAGGACTTTATGCGCGATTAATTCGCTGATTAATAATACATCGAGGACCTCCCACGATTTCTGCCGGGGCGCCGAAAATTATATTCGCTCTACGTATACGGTATAATACCATTGACTTTATGCTTCCTACACAGCAAGCGTACATTTGATTCGACACTATTGCTACAACTATTGTACTACAACTATGTTCGCACGTTAATATTAGACAGATCAGTTGACATCGACCACATAGAACACTCGATTAAAACGGCCCCTTACAGAAATTTGCCAGCAACCGAAACGCGTCTCGTAGCCGAATCCACGCGATAAGAACGAAAACGGACAAAAAGGCTGGATACGCGTTTCCGACTGTGGTTGCCCGTGTCGCGGATGAATTTGTTAATAACTCCGGCTCGTAAATCAACATAGCCGGATCCGTCCGACTCGATATGTTAATTAAATGCTACGTAACAAAAAATGATCTGTGACTCGTATCCATCGTGGCCAGGCCAGCCGATACGGCGAGCCCTCAGACGCGATAAATAATGTTTTGCAACTAATACAGCCTACCTATCGAGGTGCACACAGACCGAGAGCACACGCAGGCGTATCGATCGACACGTTTTGCTTCTTCTTTTCGCGACAACACCAGACAGCGTGTGCCCGTTCAGAGCTTGTTTCGCGTGGCTACGCACGCTTGTCGGTGTACCAGCTCGCTGGTTTACCTATAAGTGGCTACATGGGCGTACAGGTTTAACGCCGAACGCGCATGCAAATCGGGTCGCAAGTTATCCAGGGGCGTAACAATGATAATCCCTCGTACCTCGCATTCGATCGGACATGTTTATCGAGTGCTACATAATTCACGGTTACCGCCGAGACTTGGTAAGAATTCAGTAGGAGATTTTCACCTTTTAGCTGCTTTATCGGTCAGCGCATACTTTTGCTGCTTAAGTTGTTCGGGAATATTTGTAGCTGGGTAAATGATATGTTGCTGTGCCATTGGCCCTCGGTTTCACGTAGCAAAGGAATTGGAGTACAGAGGCAAGGCCAATGCGTTGACAAAATTACGCCCCTGTCCACGTGGCCACACACAGAGACATATATATCTCTGCCCACGTTAATGTATATAACAAGAATACGAGTTTCTCGTACACACACGCATCGTACTCTCCCGTGTTACTTTCAACGACTTCGATTTAAGTCTACCTCGAACGACTAGGTGCTACCTCCTGGCTCGCGAATTTTCTTCTATCATACCGCTATTCGGGTGAACGTCCGATACGAATTAAATAATCGTCCTCCCGCGACGTATCGCGCGGGAATAAGATAATAGAGGGAATAGAGCTACGTGATATTATCTGGTTAACGTGTTAAATAAAATTGTACATAATACGGTCTCGTCTCTTTCGTAAAACAGTCTTATTAGTCGCCGCGATTCTCCGGTACTAGACGGGTTTACATTCAACTAAAGGAGAGAAGCTACAAGCGCGATCGCACACAAAACGGCCAGGACCGTAGAGGAACGAACCTGCCCTGTAAATTTGTGGTTCGTTCTCGTGATCGATCGACTACTCGCGGCACCGACAGCACGAGTACTTGTAGTACTTTATCCGGCACAGCCCATTCTTTACCACCAACGCGCAATTTGGATGCTTGTCGACGCACTCCGACGACGCTTCGTAGGCTTCTGAAATTATTTTTTAATATCATTCGAATAATAAAAGGTAGATATATATACATATACAGCAGAGCCTAGATTAACCGGGTCCTGATTGTTCAATATATTAAGCTCATTTAAGAAACTGGTTTTGCGCCAGTAGTCTTTCAATTGTTTGGTAGAACCTTCTTTCCAATTGTTCCTTCTTGAATATTAATTTACTCTGTCTGACAGTCTCCCGTGTGGACCAGCTAATCGAGGTCCCACTGTAGCATACGATATTCAAGCTCACTCTTCGGTGGTCTGCCAGGCGTCGAAGGATCCTTTTTACACGGATCCAAGGTGCATTGCCGTCGGTCGCTCGGTCTCGCAGCCTCCTCGCAACTCGAGCTGCTGACACCCTCCAGAATGCAGCGAACCAGTCTGGCCTGCATGCCGGTGCCACACGTCACCGAACACTGAAAACCCACCACGGTATTCGCAACGATATTTACGCCGGTATTTTCATCCTAGAGTCGAAAAGCCAACGGCGGTCGACCGATCGTAAATCTACGCGGCGCTTGTCCGCGATTTACCTTCGACCAGTCCGAGGTGAACCATGCCGGCGTGCACGCGGACAGTCTGCACGTTTGCTCGTTCGCCGGCCTCGAATCGTTGCAGTTGCTCTCTGGCAGCAGGACGAATTCGTTCTTCGTCCTTGCTACGCAAACGACTTCCCGATACTGGGCACCCACGCCGCAGGACGTGGAACACTGAAACCATATTTGTCCAAGCATGTTGAGTCGAGCCGATAACAGGGAACGATTCGCGGTTTCATTTTACCGCCGATCGCCGAGGGAACCTCGACGAACCGCGAAAGGTACTTCTGGTTATCTGTTACTAACGAATGTCCACGGCCCGCTGAACCATTTCCCGCTGTCGCAGTTCTTGCCGCCCCCGAAGCACTGCCTCTCGGTTTCCGGTCTCTCTTTGGGATTGCAGAACAATTCGCTCCCGTCGCCGCAAGCCACTTGCCTCGTTTCCACCCCGCTTCCACATTCCGCCGAGCACTGAATCACAGATTACACGAAACGCTTTTAACTGATACGGTTGCTGTCGGGCAGAATCGATACGCTTGCCTCAATTCCCATCGAGTAATCTCACCTTGGACGACCATTCCGTGTGCAGCCAAGGTGCCCGGTCCTCGGGACCGCTGTGCACGGAGTTGCACGGCATCGACTCGCAGATCTTCTGCGATTCGGGTTTGCCATGCGGGGAGCAGGCCTTCCCCGGCGTGATGCACGTGACCGTTCGATTTCGAACACCCTGTCCGCACGTAGTCGAGCACTAGAATTGCACGAAAAAAAACAAACAAAAAATTATCAAGCGTTCAGAGTGGAACATCTCAAGCCGACGACCAAAAAAAAAGGGTGTCATTTTATCAAGAACCTTGTCGCATCGGAAAAAGAGCAACGCCGACACAGACCCATTTCCCTAAGTGCAGGGAAGCATCAAACGTTCCTCGCGTCTATTAACAGCGAGGAAGGGAAAAAAAATGAATGGGCTCACCGTGCCCCAGGCACCGACGTCCCATCTGGGCGTGTCGTGTTGCGAGTGCATGTGCCTCAATTCCGGGCCGTTCGTGCAGGCCGATTTCGTACAGGTTTCCACGGCTCTCAGATCCGGCGGTTGGACGCACGCACCGGCCGCGACTCGCATTGTTAGGTTCGCATTTAGTTCCTGTACGCACTCCAATTTTCGTGCACGGGTCCCCGTGCCGCAGCTGACCGAACATTCGCCCCACGGTTCTGCCCTCCACCTGAAATGTGGAATAAAGCAAAAATGTTGAATAGCCACCTGAAACCGGGTGCAGTTTGTTGGCAAACTCGTGGGTGCCCGTCGATTCTCGATCGAGTCGCCGGACAACGCGAATTATATGCATACCTGGCCGGGCACGGGCTGTCGTTGCATCGCAACGGCGGCGGCTGCTGCGGCTTTCCCACGTTGCGACAACGTTTGTCAATCACGATCATCTGGTTGGTCTCGCGGACGCACCTGAAGATCGCCGTCTGGATACCTGTAAGGGGGCGTAAGAGTTCGACGGGAGATTAGAAAAATTCTGAACGTTCTAGAAGCGATTAAGAGGTGGCAGAAATGTGTGGCCTGTTTTCCTGGGATAGTGCACAATCGTTATACGTTTCGCAATAAATCGTTGGATAAATGAGACCAGAATTATTTGAGAGCACTTTTTTTTAAAGGAGCCTGCTAGTTACTCGATACCCCTCTACGTTTGCACCTCAATTTTACAATTCCCAATTGAAGGACACAGACGTCATTATTAGGCTATCGGAGGTTGCAAATAAATTCACCGTTAAAAGAAACTTCTTTGAAGGCTCTTTACTCCTGCGCAAATCACAGGTAAGGGGAGTTCCTCGCGGCAAATTAAATTAAATTAGATCAAACATACGATTACCTTGCATATAATTCTGTATCCAGCGATTGAAAGTACCTTGCGATATTTAAACACTGTTTCTACTATTTTCTTTTTTTCTTTTGAATTACGAGTTTATTTTAGGGTGGTCCCATTAACAATAGAGTCATTAGTGACCACCATCAAAAGTACATCAATTTTCATTACATGTTTGAAAAATTTGGTGATTATTGTAAATGACAAAGTATCAAGTGTTCCTACTATTATTTTGTATTCTGCGACAGATTACCTATGTACATTCGCACAAAAGCGCATCAGCCCGTTTAATAATAATAATAATTCGTGCAGACGAAATAATTGTATCGCGCCGGTGGCGTTTCAGGACCGTCGCATGGTATTTCGCGGTGGATTATCATCGTTGTCAGGAATGGAAATTGAGAAACGCGCCGCGATAGCCGCCGCGACGTTATCTCGGCTGGCCCGCACGAGCTGTCAGTCTAAATGAAAAAAATCACGGCCGTCCCCCGTTCGTTCCGTGGCCAAAAGACAAACGAAGAAGCGACCGCTGGGATATAATAACGCGCACGCCCGTCACGGATGTGGGGTTTCCTGCTAATAAATTTCGTGAATTGGACGGAACTTCCGTGCTGGTGAATCAAGCGTTGTGTAATCTCACGGCCCTCCGAACTCCACGATAATACCGAAACGAAAACGTCTTCCCACGCGTGCCTCCTATTAATCGGCCGCCCTCGTCGGTTCGGGCTTAGGACGAGGTTCAATTGTCCGCTTGTTTTTTGCTTCCTTTCGTAAACGCTCCTTTGATCACCGTGGACGAAAATGAAAATGAAGCCCGTGACTCCGAGGTGTTCCACGGTTAATTAACAAATATCGTACCTCCTCCGCATTCCTTTGTACAAGGGGACAATCCGAACACCTTCCACGCGAATCGGAATCGTTTCTTCTTTTTGGCCTTGGACTTCGGCTGATCACCGGCCATCACCGTGGTCGGCGAATGCTTCATTTCTTCTTTGCGTCCTCCGTCATGGGACCGCGTTCGATCTTGATCGTGAATCGCCGGTGATAAATCGACCCTCTGATTCGATCTGAAAAAGCGGAAAGCCGTTCGAGGACTAATTGCGATATTCGACGTGTCTTTCCTTCCTCGACGTACTGACTGTATCGCGGTTACGATCATCAAAAACGCGAGGCTATATACGTTTGAGTGTATTTACATTCTCGTTACTGGAATCGTCAGGGCGACTCGTGCGTCCGCATCGGGGATCTCGTTGCCACGATCCGCGGTTCCTGCGGAAAGGTGAAAGCGCCAAATCACTATGTACCCCGGTCACGTTGTGCCAGGACAAGAATAGCCCGAGACAATTGGCGGGGGTTTGCGGGGAATGCTTTCGATTAAGCACACCCGACGAAAGCTCTTACCTGTCGCAAATTGCGGCGGGCCTGTTAACGGCCCAATGGACGCCGCCAGCTTTAACGGCATCATATATTTGTAAAGTACTCCGGGGTTCATTTCCTGCGCCAGGATCTGAAGGAACGATTTAAAAGTACAATACCGGCGGACACCGATGCGCGACATCGCGGCCCAAGCACAATACCGGGTCGAGGTGAGATTCCCAATGGCAGTAGGAGAAAAGGAACATGAAAAGGCGAAAGTGGTTCCAATAAATTCGAGGGGGGTCAGATATCAGAGGCGTTTTTATGAGCCTACCTCCAAATGCAAAGAATCGTTCAGCGGCCCGGTCGCCAAGATACACTCCACGCGGTTCCTGTCGCCCCTCTGGTATGTTAATGTCGTGCCAGCCGCTTTATAAGTGCCGCTGGGACTGTAAGCCAGTGGCCCGTTCAGGATGTAACTACCGTTGCCGTCTCTCAACGCTAACACATCAGATTATCGGTTAGAAAAGTGGGAACAATCGATCGATCCCCGCTGGATCTGGAGGGAAAGTCCGATTCGATCGGCAATGGATCATCGCGGGTGTAATACCTAAGAAATTGCTGCTGAAACGTAGCTCGGAGATATTGAGGGACATGGCCCCCTTCGGGACGGTGGTCACGGGTTGATGACCCCGCGGCAGGATTGGTTCCATAAAAATGCCCTCGTACAATCTACAACCTTTACCCTGACCACCGCAGACACCACATGCGTCCATCGTGACGCCGGAACCCACCACGCCGTCGCAACCAACGGGCTGAAAAAAAGAAGCAACTCACGCAAACATTCGCGGACCGTGCAAATCACCGCGTACGAGCGACGAAAGGTCGGCCGATACGTCGAAACAGTTCAAAGGGAACAAAATCGATCGTGCCTGACCGACAAAGGGGACACGGTTAACTAGCTGCACGTGCAATCGATCCCGTGCCCGATTGAAACAATGCCCAGGGAAGAGGGAACAAAAATTTGTCGCCGGGGAAGATTCGTCGATCGTAATCGGGGAGTGAACGCGATTAATTTCCGCCCTCCTACGAGGGAATGTGTTTCGCTTTATTCTATCGTACCTTGCATTGTCCGGCAACACAGAGCCATCGGTCTGTGCGTTCTATAGAAATCCCCGCATTATGTCCACGAAGATTCGGCGCGTCGCAGGGTGTGCCGTCCGTTACTGCCGGTTCAAGCGTTGCGTAAAAACGCTCGCCGATGGCCCGGCAATTGAGCGCGCAAGAGTTTGGAACTGGTGAACAGTAATTGCAGTTAAGAAACGGGGAAACGTTTTGTGCGTCAGCCGGTCGAGGCCTCGATTCGAGCTAGAACACATTTCGTACGTGGGCAAAGCAATTTTGTGGACGATCGCTGTCGCTTCCATCTGTCGCGCTTTCCAAATTTTCATGTTTCAAATGTTCGTCTTTCAAATTGAAAAAGGATAACTCGCACCGGCTCGCCTCGACCGGCGTGTGCAAGAAGCGCCAGGCTACGAACAAAGCTGAAGGCGATTTCAAGCAAGCACCCATTCGAAGCGCAGCAAGGTAATTACACGTTGCGCTTAAACGCTAAATTGTCGACAAAACGGCAGGACGGAGTTCGCGTGGCTTTAGCTTACCGTCCAGGAAGGGTACCCAATCGTAGCTCTCGCCTTTGTAGTTTCTTCCGTTGTACTTGGCGCATTGTTCGGCCCGCAAATCCTCCGGGAAGTTCGGACATTTCTGTTGCGAGTAACGGCTTAATTAAACTTCAGGTAATTAAGGTTCGATCGCCGGGGAGGGCGTTATGCTGCAAGCTCGCCCACCCCTGTGGACCCTCGAAGATCTTCGATCGAAATACATGCACCTCCCCAGAGTTTCTCCGCGTCCCAACGCCGGGAACATTAAATCCGCGACCATTCTCCCCCGCAGCACGTCGACGAGCTTCTTTAAATTTACCTCGGGATTCCGCGCTTCTGTGATGAATTTCGGTGGTTTCTAAAAGGCACCTGGACGAGCACGGCGGAATACGAACACCGACGCGCACGCATAGAAGTGTGGCGCCCCGGGTAATATTCAGGTGGAAGATTAATTACAGGCCGGTAAAGCCGTGAATAGACTCGCATGTTTGTAAACCGCCGTTTCTGGGGGAAATTTCCTCGAGTCGCGGCGCCGCGAATAAAAAATGAAAGGGGAAAAGACGAACGGTTACCGTGCAAATTATTTAATTGCAACGCTGGTCTCTACCCCGTGGAAATTAACCGGCAACCGTTCATTCGGGAACCAGCAGGCCGCGAAAATTTGTCGTGAGAGAAACAAGACCTTCGTACCGATGGAACGTTACGTTTCGCGTCAACGAGCAATTCGTGCCGAACGAAGTGCCTCGAATTGTAGTATTTAACGAATACGAATTCTTAAACGCGAGGTCGAATTTTCGGACGCGATTCTTCTGTCCCCGTGTGCCTTTCGACCCGCATCGATCGAACTGCAACCGACGTCAAAGGAATTCCACACGGTCGGTTCGTCGGAGCGGCAAACGAGTACGCCGCTTCGAAAGGCTTTGAAACCGAAGCGGAAGTATTGCTTTCGCGAACAGGAATGGAACGACGAACGATCATAGGTGTCCCTGTACCTACGAAGGCCTAATTACCGCTATGGAAGAGGCAAGGCAGAGGGCAAAGCCGTCAATTACCGTCCAAGTCTTTAACCCAGCAGGTGGTGATTATTCTTATGAATTTTAAACAACACCGGGTACCAGCTTGGCCGGCCATATAAATTACCGTCGTGCGCATCCTTAATTGGCCTCCGCGATGATTTGTTCGCGACTCGTGACGTACCATCGAAAAGAAACCCTTCCAACTATCCTCGATACGTATCTGTTTTATGCGCCTATCTACCAGCTCGATGTTCAATACACTTGCTCGGGTTCAGCATGCAAATGTTCGTTTCTCGTACCTAAACGATTCGAACGTCCGTCGAGAGCGATCGTTCGACATTTCGATTTGTCAATCGATTTTATCGAACATTCCGAATACGCGTCGAGGAAAATTCCGCGCGTGCGCTGGTCATTGTAATACAAACGTGAATTTATAACGTTACACGGTTCGTGTTACGCGCCGCGTTGATTTACCTGCGTGTTGCACGTGTGGTATCGCTTGTATGTGCCGATGCAAATGGGTCGCGATTTGCTCGAACCGTTCTCCGTGATAACGCTCCGCTTCCTCAACTGCCTCCTGAAACAAATCGTTCGCGTTACTCGCACCTATCGACGAAAGCTCTCGTCGACGATACGCGTTCTCGTTAAACGCCGGCCGCTTCGAGTAGTTCAACCCCGTACCCGGCCAGACTGGACGAAGTTGCCGGCAGATGATACTACTTCCACTGCGACGAGTCGCACCGTTGCACAGTGATCTGGAAATCGACGAGACTCGCAAACGAAGCACCGTGCAATCGGCGATCGGTTGGAGCAGAAATGTTGCGAGCGTGAAACCCGCTGCTTAATAACCACGAAACGTTGGAGGGAGGAAGAGAAGGAAAAATGGTTAACGGTACGTCGGGCTTTAAAGCACTTTATCGCCGGCCGAGATAGCCGCGGGACCGCCGATAAATTCTACGCGGAGTCACGTAATCGGCCAGGTAGCGTTACAAAGGTGTAAATGTCAGCGACGATAACACGTTGCCGGGCCGCTCGCGCGACTCGCCGGCGTGCCGGCGTGTAATCTTCCTCTGCTACCGATCCGCAATTTGCTCGACACTCAACGTGTTCCCCGCGATACGGCAGGTGGTACGAACGTGTCGTGTATCGCCGCGCTCGACTCGTCGGGATCAATCGATTCGAGCGTACAAGTCTCGCGGAACGAACGAGCAACCGTGGCTTTGCCTGGAAAAATTTGCCGGCTTGCTTCTCCCGCCGTTTCGCGAAATCGCGGGACGATTGCTCACGACTTTTGATCGCGCGAAACCTTAACGGTACCTGGGAACTCTGCGATCATTGGGGGAATTGATATGACGTTAGGCGAGTCCGCGTTTCATTGGTAGAACCGTGGCCGGCGAATAATTATATGTACATACATTTTCCTCAAATCCTTGAGAGGATTAATTTGAATGTACCAAATAGAATGGTCAGACACATCTCTAAGTTTGCACCTGGATTTTACAATGCCCGATTTAATCACACGGACGTCATTGCTAGGCTATCGGAGCTTGCAAATAAATTCACCGATGGAATAAACTTCTTTGAAGGCGCTTTACCCCTGCTCAAATCACAGGTAAGGGGAGTTCTTCGCGGCAAATTAAATTGAATTAGATTAAACATACGATTACCACTATGTACCTTGCATATCATTCTGTATCCAGCGATAGATGAGCTACTTGTATTATATTTCTGTACCTTGCGATATTTAAACACTGTTTCTACTATTATTTTGTATTCTGCCACAGATTACCTGTGTACTGTGCGTTCGCCGAGAGTTGGCAAATGACAGAATATTGCGTTCTCACTCTGTTCCACCTCTCTACACCATGTGCTCAGTGGAACAGAGTGAGAACGCAATATTCTGTCACTCGCCATCTTTCTGCGAACGCACAGTACATTTATGTATACATAACCGCATCAGCCAGATTAACAATAATAATAATAATTATTAAGTTCCGCGCTTATCTCCGCGACAAAATCAAGCTACAAAATCAAGTGCGTTACACTTACTGATACGGTACACATTCCCGCGACTGCGACTGAATCCCAGTGCCACAGGTCCTGGAACACTCGCTCCAGGTACTCCATGGACCCCAGCTGCCTCTTACTCGATTGTCCCGGCCCAGGGAGAATTTCGTTTTCTCCCGTAACATACGGTACACCTGGAAAAGATAACAGCGATTCTGTCACGCGTCGATCGTGCCAATCACTACTCCCATCGAAGTCTCGATTGTAACGCGTCAAAGCTTTGTCGCGAGGCTCGATCAAGCAGGCAAGTCGTTGTTCGTCATCGACGTGCGCGGGGACGTCGAGACGTCGCGTAATCACGCACGGCTCGCGACGTAATCAATGTTATTAGACGAACCTTTCGATTAATCAATCGAAGGGTGGCGAAGAAAATTACCTCGACCGGTGATAATGGAACGACTGGTCCCCGCGTTATAATCCGGCCGGGTTAATTACAACCGGGGGGAGGGGGCGAATAACGCGGCGGATACAAACTGTTTGTTCAATAATTAATATCGGTACTTCCGCGATTGAGATTGTAATTAGACCGCTCGCGAAGCCGTAATTAATTGAAAGACGGATCCGTGGCGCCGGCTGTATTGAAATGCAGACGCGCACTTCGATGCTCGTAATCGATCGAGTCCTCGGTGTACGCGTCGTTCGTTCGTCGAAAATCCACGATGGGGTGAAACGAAACGAGACGCGAGCGCTGCTTTCGCTTTAATCGAGGCAAAATCGGTGGCATTTTAGCATTTGCCGAAACGACGCCGGTATACCGGGTGAATTTCTTCCCACTAATGGGTAAATTCGTTACGAATTGTACAGGGGTACGGTTTTCGAAATTCGCGTGGCTTTCAGAGAATCGTCGACCCTCTGATACTTCGTTTATAGCTGACATTAGCTGTGGCACGTTAATAGCGCCGCGTATGAGCTACGCTCTCATGTGTGCGCGTATATAGCGAGATGGAAACGCGAAAATATTTCACGAATGGAGATACGAGGGCCCCGACTCGGTCGGCAGATTGCAACGGGCTAAATAATGGAGCCGCGTTTCAACATTCTTCCCACGATGAAACGATCTTAATCTCATTGTCCCGAAAGCCTTTCAAGGGGATCCTCGCGGGCGTAACGAACGTCTTTGCGACGGATAAGAAGCTTGTATTACGTGAACGTTTTATAAGAAGGGAATTACAGATAACGGTGCCCTTTAACAATTCATCCAATTTCTCAGGATTATTTCGAGCATGCCGTTCGTCGCGCGACGCCTAAACCCGTGCCACGAATTCAAAGGGAATCGAGGAGGTCCGGGGGCAAAGGTGCTCAGGTGTTCAGGTGTTCAGGAGCGCCTCAGCGATCGGCAGTAGGAAGCAACGGCGGGCTTGTTAACGGCGAGGGATTGAAATTGACCGACCGCACGATCATTACGATTAACCGTGAACGATCGTTCAAAGTATGCAAGTTTAATGGACGATAAGCTCCGTTATCCAGGTATGCCCTGGGTTCAACAGGTTGCCACCAAATTGTCGGCGTTCCGTGCCGCCTAAATCGACCGATTGCAAATTGTAGCTGGAAGAAAGGGCGTGTTACCAGCGCGTGTACCGGCGAGGCTCGAAATTGAGCGGTAACCTCGGCGGACAATTATACGCGGCGCGTTTAATCCGAAGGAACGTCGGACGGGAATGTTTCCGCTCGGGCAAGGTGATGAACCGAGACCGGGAGCGATGCCGCAATATTTTCCGAAAACAAACGATCCATTTAAGCGCGATCGAGGAGGACAGTAAGAAGATTCCCGGGCGGTATTGCGCGTACTGCACGCACACAGTGTTTACGTTGCACGTTAATCGCTCGGCCGGCCTTGAGCACGCGGCCAGCTCGGGTGTAATTTAGGAAGCTTCTTCAGTGTTAATTAATTATCCTCCTCGTGCCACCCAGAATAACGTCGACGTAATTGCTTATTAATTCCAGTAAGTGGATTGAATTAATATGCACCGGCCGGTCGTACATTCGTGATAAAATATCTTAATGGACGAGATAGCAACGATAACGTTATTATAGCCGTAAATTAACCGGCAAGGAGTTGTGTATCAAATTACTCTCAAAATCCGACTTGGACGAGAGCCATCTCGCTTAAACGAACATATCCCCCCGGTGATCGGACGCGTCCTGGCTATCGGCGTTGAAATTGAAAAAGAATCGTCCGCCTATGGGCTCGCGTATACCGTGCGCAATCGCTTGCCTTTAATTATACCGATAAGAGAAAAAAGGGGGAAAAATAACGGCGCGTCGTATAACCTCCGCGGAATTACTTTAGCCGGCCGCGAGTAATAGGGATGATCGGGTGATCGGTGTTATCTTATTCAAGTACGACGGGGACTTACTTCGATGGGATACTTGTCGGGCACGTGGGCACAGGAGACGCAGGCCGCAGTCAGCATTGTCAAAGCTAGAATCGATCTGAAACAGTGATTGGAAAAGATGCCTTAATTAATCGAACGTAATGGAATGCCATTTGTTATCCGGCGCTCGATTTTCGCCAGGGTACGGCGGCTGTTGAACCGAGCCAATTATCCTCCCGCTTATCGCGGAAAAATATCTATCGTTCGACTGGTCGCGCAGGGTTAGACATTTCAAGTATTCGATAATCTTCCTCGGACGAGCAACGTCGAATACTTCGCGGCCTATGGGGCTTGCGTAACGCATGCACGCACGCCGTCCCGGCTCGTTAATGTATTCTCACCCACCGTGAATTATTTATTAAAAGACCGGGACGGGGATTAATGCGATCGACACGAATAGATCGTGCTTAGATCGAACGGCCGAAGGACCGAGCGTGTCCCCCTGTCCGAGTCGAACCCCAGATTAATTGAACGCACCCGATGATATATCCCTCGCGATCGCAGATTAATAACACCCGACCGGTAATTTCGCGCAGATGCTCCGGCCGGTATATTTAGAGCCGCGATCCAGAGGTTACCGAGAATTTCGCGCTATCCGAGCGTAAACAGAATTAAAGTGCTCCGAATAGCGAAGAAAATCCACTAGACCTTCCCCTCGTTCGGGGCGCGGCGTTTTTACAGCGATCCAACGCGAACGGAATGACCGGGCATGTGTTCTCGATCATCCGACCCTCGCAGCGTATAATCGCTGTCGTGGATTTCAGAAGTTCTCGATTTTCCTGCCGCGGTTCTCGTGCAGGCGTCTAGAAGCGGCGTGCAGCGGCGGGCGCCCGTTCATTTCGCCATGGTAATTATTAAAACTGCGCCGGGGATGCGTCTTTGATCGGGCGGGGGGGCGATAGACGAGGAAGCCGGAGAAGGAGGCGTGGAGCAGGGGACGAGGGAACGACGTTGGATCGAGTAAACTGTGCCACTAAGCACTAATAACGTTTCACTTGTTGCGTTTTCTCGGAAAGCTTAATTAATCATTACGCCCGTGCACGGCGAGGGGGCAACGGGGGAAGGGAAATAAAGAGCGGGAGCAAAAGAGAGACGGACCGCCCGCAGCCGCGTGCTCGCAGACGCACACAGCGAGCGCGTGTAAATGCGCGTCGCTGCGACGAAATCAGAAAAAGTCGTATCTTGGCTTTCCGCGAGATGTTCCGGCGAATCGCGATTACAGCTGGGCGGCCGTTGCTGCCGTGGAAGACGTCAGACATTGTCGTGAACCCGTGGGGGTGAAATAAGCCAAGTTAAAAAGTATGTGAATCGCCTTTATTCCCTTGGTTGATGCGCAAATTTAATTCTCTTAGATCTGTACTATTCGACTGTGTACGATTTGATCTGTATTGTCGGTGTGGGGTAAGTAAAAATGTAAACTGCGACTAAAATTCTATTGGTCATTTGCTATTTTGTGAGGGAGTGGAAGTAGGATTTCTTAGTGGATGTTAGTAGGGGTGGAAGTGGTGAGCGCAAGGAGTTGCAGAAGTATTGAGGAAAATTCCGTGTAGTAAATAAAAAAGGGTTGTTTTTGCCAGATGTGTGCAGCCTTGGGGTTTGTCCGTGGTGCTGCAGGTATACCAGGACGCGGAATGCCCCTGAAACTGAAAGGCTTGGAAACATTCCAATTGCAAAAGAAACAAATGCGAACAAAAATTAATATGGACGAGCAAGTAATAACGATTCGAGAGCAGGATTTATACGGAAGCTGTATCGTACCGATTGCCTCCCAATTGCGACAATTAATTACCTCGTATAAACATACAAGTGTCGTACTCTCTCTCCATTAGATAAGATTACTCTGAATTACAGCGGGATACTTTGTTATTCGGCGACGACAGGAGCTAGACTGTGCGTCTGGGTATGCGCATCGCCTGAGATAGTTTTGCTCGGTGCACACGCGAGCAATCGCGTCCAGCAGCAACGGCGAACACGTGTTCCTCGCCATTCTTTGCAACGCCAAGATCGCGAGATCGTCTCCGATTCAAGCCTGCACTCGCTACTTGTCTTGCGCTCCTCTGCCCCGCCGCTGCGGCGAATTCTTCTTGCACGCGAGAATTATCGCTGTGTTCGACGCAGCTACCCAACTAGACCCTCGGCTAATAACCGTTTCCTTTCATATCTTCGCAAACATTTGTTGAGGCAACACAACTTTTCGCTGGGCAACTTGGCAGCCGAACGGCTACCAAGTTCTGCGCGCTTCGCGAACACAGGGATCGTATTACCGTATCCTCGCGAAACAAATAGCCGGGGTTAATTGGGTTATCGCGGCGACAAAAAGCTTGGCTAGATCGGCGATTACTCGCGGAAGTCGTTCGGCGTCTTCGACTCGAACCGACGTCTGTCGCGCCCGTTCCCCAAGTGCATTTCTTACCGATCGGTTTTCACCACTCCTACGCCATTGAAAACAAGACCGACATTGTTTATCGGCTGCCGCGATAGTCGCCACGGGTCGGGGATACGGCTCTGTGCTGTGAGATCTCTTCGCTATAAGGTCGATACGATAGCGCAAAAAGAACTCGTGCACTGCGTGCGAAACACGGCCTGTTTCTCGCGTTGCCGACGTCCGACGGGACCTGGCAATCTCCCGGGAACGAGACGTTCCATTCGATACCGATATTCCGTGGGATTACTCGCCGGGGCAAATTAATTCTAGCCGGAGCAACGATCCAATAACGATCCCCGCGAGACGGAACGATTGCGCCCGATTAGCTTCTCCGCGAGATATCGCATCGCGACGAGTTAGGGTCACTGAACACGCGCCGCAGCACGCGGTGCGAAGAACAGATTGAACGGGAGCGATAACGCGCGCGGGAGACAACTTATCGAAACGTCACCGCCACCTGTTAGCAAAAGTTGCGAAAATTCGGTCGCCCCTCCGTCCACTTCGCCGGGAACAATCGGAAAGTGGGCCGTGCCTACCGACGAGCGCAATAACAATTAAATCCCACTCCGGTCGGATAATGGGCAACTTTCCAATCCTCTCCGGAATTCGGCCGATAAATCGCCGCGTTTCTGCCGGCAAAAAGCGGATAAGAGTACTGCATAACTGGTCTGCCAGGCGCGTCGCGGGAGGCCTGCGAAATCATTTTGACCACGGTGGTCCGAGACGGGGATTTTCGTCGCCAGCAGGGGGACCAGGGCGATACGTACGCGTCGGACGCAAAAAGGGATGACCGTGAAATATGATGCACGATACACGCACCGCCGCATTGTCTCGCCGGTCTGCGAGGGAATCTGCGGCGTTAACGGAAGGGAGAGGAGCAAGAAGTCGCCCTCGGACAATGGGGGCGTGAGTCTCGAATGGCTCCTCTAATGATACCGGAGCACCTCGATCGAAGCATATAAATGCGAGCGCTCGTGAGAAGCTGCGAATACGCGTTCCTCTGTTTACGCGTGCGTTACCACGCGCTGCTCTTCCTCCTCCCCCCTCTGCTCTTCGCACCTTTTGTTGGCGTGGACACAATGGTGCCAGGTCGAAGGAATTCGCCGCGCAAGGGAAACGTGAATGCGGCGGTGACAAAGGTGGAGGAGAAAAAAGAAACGCGTTCTTGCTGTTAACTTCCTGGTGCTTCCTGGGCTTCGCCACGCGTGTCGAGCGACCACCGCCTCGCATGAAATCGCCTGTAGCGCTGGTGAAACGTTCGGGTGTTATTCCCCGTGGATGCTGCGCGCCGTTCAAATGCTCTTGTCTCGTTGTGACGCAGAAGACGAAAAAAGGAAAGCCGGTTACTTAGTAGGTAGCGGTGGATCTACACGGGACGAGGGATTTATTTCGGCTCGACGAGAGTTATCGTTCGGACGGGCAAAGTTTCCTTGCTGGTTGCGACTAAAATGGGGCATGTACAAGCGAAACGTCGACGTCCGTGACGCACAGTGGTTCGAAACTGAAAAATGCTAGGTATACAGGGAAGAAGATTTGTTGCTTCTGCATTCCTATGTTAATTTTTTAAGTCTTCTACTATCACACTAGATATATGTAGTAAAATATTATGAATTTATTCTATATTTTTCTCACAAGCAGTCAAACATTGTCTTAACACATTGGCGACGGATGACGCGTATACGCGTCATTTTTGAACCGTATTCGAAATCCCCCGTCGCCAATGTGTTAATCTGACGAAAGTGTTCTACAATATTTTGTATTTTTACGTTTCCAGAAAGTATTATAGTTAGCGGTTCAATGTTTGTTGGGATGGTTTTAGTTACCTTTCTTCTTATACTGATCACTATTTTGCTACCAAATTATCATTTTTATATTGAATTACATTTTTGTAAATAACAAAAATTGTTTGTATTTGTTTGCAAATTCACGGATATCTCATTATTCTTGATAGATTCAGGTTTGCAAAATTTAGTTGCATCCGTTGGCATTTGTTCCTTTCAGAAATTGGGGTTTCTCTTGCAACAAAAATAAGTGCAATGATAGATAAAATTACTCAAAAGTGTTCTACAATACTTTAAATTTGTATGTTTCCAGTAAGTGTTTAAAGATTCGGACGGTATGTAAACTGACAGAGCAATAGCAATAGTAATATTGCCTATAACATTGAACTAGAATCAATAAATAATGAAGTACGTGAAATTTCAAGGTATGCCTAGTATTTTTCAGTTTCGAACCACTGTGCGACCTGTCGCCCTGTCAGCCGAGAGCGGAGGTGTGTTTCTCCAGGTTGTTGTCGCACTGGAAGGCCGTCACCGTCGGTTTCCGATAACCGAGCCGCTGTCGCCCTGTGGTTCCCGTTGTTGTCGCCCGTAAACCCTCTTTCCTCCTTTCCTCCCTCTCTTCATCGGCCATTTCTCTCTCCGTTTCCTCCGAGTAGCGCACATCCACCACCCGCACTTTGATACTCTGTCCTGGTCGCCAGGACTATCGCCGCGTGTTTTTCGCTTGTTCCCCCCTGATTCATCGCTGTCCGCGTCTTTCTGCGCGAGTTTGTCCACGATGTAGGCACCTCCGTCCTCGCAGACTCGTTCGTCTTCCTCTCGCCTCGTTACACGCTCGAGAACAGCTTCGGCGGCGCCTTCCGCGTGCCGGTACACGCGGGAGGGTGCCTGGGGAAATTCGCGAAGCTGCTGCGCGGAAAATTATCGAGCACGAAGTGCCGCCTACGCCTGGGTCGGCGGCGACTCGCAAACAGACGTGTATCGCGTGCGACGAGCAGCTTTTAACCGGAACAAGGGGACCTCGCGACGGCGATTGACATTTCTCAAGCGATTCGCGATGGAGAAAGTCAATCGCAGGTAGTTCGCGTGGGTGCATCGTGAGAACTAGGTGTCGGTCTTTTATCGCGACACTCCGGAGCGACGACGGAATCGTTTATCTCCAAACGGTGCCCCTAGTTCCTCGACGAGAGCGTCGAGAAATATGCTTGGCCGGGAAACGGAAGAATAGAAGAAGATGGTCGTTGATGTGCGTAACTCAAGGATGCACGTGTGACGCTACTGACGGGAAACACGTTGAAAACCGGCGGATGGCGCAAGAAACAATGCGTAAGACCGCACGCAAGCACTGCCTCGTAACATTTAACGCAATAACGAGCATCGCGTCGCAGAACACCTTTGACAGTCGGCGCTGAAACCGTGTCGCGAAACACGCTCGGCTCTCTCACCTTGGCTGCGAGACACGCTGGGATCTGGCATAATCACGATTTCTGCGTTCGGCTTTCGCGAGGCGGTTGCGCTGACACGATACGCCCGGGTGAAACGTGCCAGAACAAGTTTAACAGATGGGGATCACAATGAACGCGTACGGTGGAAGCTGGTTGCTCTTCTTCCAAGGTCACCCACAACGACCCTGCCACGCCGGCCTCCGCGAATCGACCGGCCGGTCGAACCGAAGGGCAGCGTTCCAATGTTGCCCCGGTTAATTATTCCCGGTCTTCGCGGCGTTCGGGAATGACAAGAGAGGAATAAAAGCGGCGAGCGTGCGTCGCACAAAGAGCGGCGCATCCCTTTCAGCGAATTTGCGAGCCGAGTTTCGAGCGAAATCGCTCGTGATCGAGCGACACGACGCTGGTGGTCCGCGACACAGGGACGAAGAACGGAAATGCCGCGGGCGAAACGAATGGCTGAAATTCCGGGAATTTTATCGAGAATTTTATTTCCCCGTTTGAAAGGAGATACGCGTGTCCCGAGCGTGGCACTTTGGCGCCGGGAACGGCCAGCGGGAGCGCGGTGTCCCGATGAAAATAATTAAATTTCGTACGCAGTGTTGGGAAATTGGTATTGGAAAAATTTCGTACGTTCGTCGTGGCGCCGCCTTCTCTGTGGTGAACGGAACCGTGTGCAAATATGTGTATTACTTCCACGCTGTGTTCGCTGGTTTATTAATTTTTCGTATAACGCGGCAGCGTGGAAGGGAAGTAGGGCGAACGTATTATTCGACGCTGTTTCCCCCTTGCGACGCACAGTGGTGAGAAAGTCGAAAAACGTGGCCAAAAGATGAAAGGAATGTAGTCTAGCTTTTAAAATGTGTAAACTGTTATTCATTTATGAACTATTGCTGCATCGTCTTCTATCAAATTTAATGTTGATAATTTCTTCCTCTAGGAGCTTCAAACATACTAGTATTGGAAAAGGGATTTTTTCAACTAAGACTAGAAATTATGTTACGATTCACTGTCGATGTATTAAGATAATCTATGAATGTTGGTATTACCTAATGTGCCCTAGAATTATATCTCCATTCATTTCATTACTTTTAAAAGATTGCTAAGGCCGCGGTACTTAAAACTGCAAGACCTATATATTTTTCTTCTTTATTTAAGCAAATAGTTGTGAAAGTAGCAGCGTGTACCTAGGGCAACAATTGTCCGTCTCATTTAATTTCACGAACGACGGCGATCTATTCGACGCGTTCGTTAAGATCGAAGTATAATCCTCGATCTTTCCTTTGCTCTCGCAGTGTTGCGGTAAATTCAGCTCGTCGATTGCCCCGCAGTTTCGCAGGTACGACAAGTTCGCCAATAAACTGTCGGTCGAGGGGAAGCCGTTGCTGCTCCGTCCGCGAATAACAAACGTAACAGGATGCAGTAGATGGCTAAGTCATGAACCTTCGCGTTCCATCGATCGTTATCGATTCATCCGAGCTTTTTACCCGGCGCTAATCAGCCACGAGTTGGATGTCGAGAAGGAATGAAATATAAGAGCTCCCCCCCCGGTTGGCCTTTGTAATGCTCGTCTCATTGTCGAGTCTAATCGAATGATCTATGCATGACTGCCCCCGTGCCGGTGGAATCTTAATTCGACAGCCCTTAATATTAATAAATCGTTAACGGGCGCTGATCGTCCCATAGTCCCATAGTCCCATCGTCCCATAGTCTGTCTCGACACATATCGTGCTACAAGTTCGTGCACCAACGAAACGTCATTATCTATTTTATCGCTGCCTCTTGTTATCCGTTTCTAAGAATCGATGCAGCCGTTGCATTCGATCGGGTTCAAACGAGGAGCAATTACACGCAACCTTTTTAGCGAATACGTGTTTGAATTCCTCTTTCGCAAGCGAAGAAACAAAATCGAATGTCAATTTTCCAGTGTCCGGGCAACAAACTTGTTCGTCGAATCGGAAGGAAGTTTGAACGGGAACGTGCGTCGACGACATTTTAATCGCACAGTACTCGTTTGTCTATTTCGCCCCTTTTCAGACCGACGATGGCAATGCGACATGCCTATAAATACACGTCTCTCGCAGTGGTGTTATTAATAGAAGCGTGGGAGGATGCGAGAGTGGTACGTGCGACGAATAGCGAGGCAGCGACATCGGCTTTCTCACCTGAGTAGCCGTGGCGATGGACCAGGTGGAACCTGGCGCCTCATCAGCACTTCGACCCTAAACGCCCTCCGCTTCGTTAACCTACATTCCGAATCTTCTCGTATATCGAAACCCGCATTTCGATTAATTAACGACGTAATATACGTTACTCGAGTGCGCGCGGCCCGTCACAAGATTGTGCAATCGCGTTCCGTGCCTGGCGTAACTCGAACCTCTGTTCCGAATTGAAGGACAAGACGTTGATTGAAACCGAAGAAGAAACAGTGCCCCCTCGAGTGGTGATTAAGCATCGACGACAAATTACAAATTCCTCAGGAGGAAAAAAATCGAGGCAAAAAAGTAGTTCAGCAACCTCGAAGCTATGAAAGTTAGAATTCGACTCGGCCCTACTCCAAAACACGCGTGGTCACGCGTGTACGGTGCACTCCGGATGCTTTCCAGCCCGTGTACATACATCCTCACTCCGTTTTCGGACTTTCGTCCACCTCGGTTTCGTCCTGGCCCTCTTGCATCCAGGTTTCCCTGTCCATCCGTTCAACTCGTTTTCGGTGTATTAGGTTTCACGTAGACGCAAGAGCCGCGTATGCCCAGTCGTGCGTGCAGTTAACAAGACACGTTCAGCGTAGATGAGCCATCCTCACGTAGGTATACCGCCCGCAGCCGGCTCGCGATAACTTTATACCCATCCTCCACCTTCTCGTCTTGCCACGGCGAATTCCACTTTTCCGCCCGCTTTTTGCCCGCCGCTCGGGAACATCGTTTTCCCGATTCACGCTCGGGCAGCCCGACGCATCGCGAGCCGCCACGTTCGACCGCAAAATTACGTTCCTGCGAGGTCCAGGGAAAAGAATTGATACACCCCGACTTTGAACGCGAGGTAATTTCGTTTATGTTCGCTCGCGGCGAGATACAACGAAAATTCTTGCCAACGCGTTGGGAATATTTGTAGAGGGCTGAATACTGATTAAGTTTCGTCTGAAACATTTTTTTGTTAAATCATTTTTGTTACTCCATACCGAAGACCATTTTCTCAAATTACGAATATAGTTGGAAAATTGAGAAAACCAAATGGTTCCAATTTTTGGAATAATTCGTAGTAATTGGGAGTTTTGGAGTGTTTATGAATAAAGAGTGGGTAGACCTCTTCTCTAAATACGTTTATTGCAAAAATTGGAGAACCATGTATAAAGTGAAGTAAGGTATGGAAAATGGCGCCACAAGTAAATCTGCAGCTAATTTTTGCTCACATCGCAAGATAACAGTGTAAACTAAATGCATCAAAAAAATGTTGGCCATATATTGCGGGATACACACCTTTTTGCCTACGTGAAAAGAATTCACTCATCATACTTTACACTTTATTTTGTACAATACACTTACTGATTTACACATTTAATGGTTATCAATTTTTAAAATACAACTACTATAAAACCTTGTACTTAGTTCCACAAACAGCATCCATTTTCCAGAATTTAAATTACTTTATGCTAAAACAAGTTATACGCTCTACACTGAACGATGCACACTTACGCTCACCTTCGCGACAAATGCTTCACTAAAAAGACTAATGTTTGCATTGCAACTGCTTGTCTGGTATAAAAATGAGACCTTTTTGTCTTGCACCCCACCATAGGGACATCGATAAAGTACCCTAAGCCACTGTTAAAATGACCATACGAACAAAATTAATCTTTCGAGGTTTGACCACGTTTTCGGGCTTTGGGACCACTGTGCAACGTATCGATCGGGCCGCTGCCATCAGCATCTCGACACGTGTGCGCTCATTAGTCGGAGGCGTAATTTGCTGATAGCTTTAGGACGTTCGTTTGGTAACAGGCGTCTCGAGGCGACCGGCCGTCTTTCAACGAGGTGCTTTTTAACCGACGTCGTTTTCGACCCGATCCACTTTGTCACGATTATCGCCAGGCCCCGTCCGTAACATTTCTTGTCATCGTGTTCGCCTTTCGAATCTCGCTCCCTGACCCGCCCGGCGATTGCGTTCGAGTGCGTTGGGGGAAACGTCGGGACGAGCACGTCGAGGCGAAAGAAAAAAGCGAAAGAAAAACGACCGGGGGAAATATCTTAGTTCAGGCGTCCGGTTGCCCGTATCCACGGCGATCGGGGAAATTGCACCTTCCGGTGGAATTAAATCGCGTCCGTCGGGGGTTGCCATCGTTGCCGTCTCTGTGCACTACTCAATCATCCCGCCGATTAACGTTCGGGCATGTCGCGACGGGGACCACCGCGGACGCGTCGAAACGTTCGTACGTAACGCTCGTACAATAGTTATTAAATGGTTAACGGCCGGTAATTAGAATCGTCCGGGTATCGTAATAAAGCCAGCGACGGGATATTATCTCAATCTTGGCTAGGAAAAATTATAACGAGCCTCCCCACCCGGGACTCCCTCAATTCAGCCTCGCTATGAAACGCAAAACGACTCCGCTACTCTTCCTTCCCTTTCGTTCTCCCTCGTTCTCCCTCGTCCTCGTTCGTTCCCTTCCGTTCTCTTTCCGTTCTCTTTCCGTTCTCTTTCGTACGCGGCGCTCCGGTCTCGCAGGGGAACGAGCCAGTAGCTGAAAGACAGGACCTGCACGCTGCCTCCCGACCTTCTCTCGCCTTCGCTCGTTGCACGCGACGTCCTTCTTCTCCTTCCCCGTCCTCGATGGACGTGCTGTGCACGTTTCGCCCGTCGGCTCTGCCGCCGCCACCGAGTGACGTGAAATTATAATTCCGTAAAATTAACGTTGCATATGTTAATTATTAAGAACCGGTCCGTGGCTCGGGGCCGTCTTCGAGATCCTCGTTTCCACGGCCGGGATATATTATGTACGAGCATGCGAGTTACGGGCCGGGTTCGCCTCCGTGAAACGCGGCCGTTGTCTTTAAGACCGCCCCGGGCATCGTCGATAACGTCGACGATTCCTTGTTTCACCTTACTCCACCGGGCTCAATCGCGGCCGTCCGTGGTCCGTTTCGCGAGATCGGCTTCACTGGGTCAGCCCTGCGGCTCGCGACATTTCCCCGACCTATCGAACGGTTTCAGAGTTGGGCGCCGCCAGACCCTGTCGACGTAAGGTCGATATAAGGTCGATGTAAGGTTGGCCGGACGAAATGCTAAAGCGTCGCGCCGTCGAGAAAGTTCAACGCGACGATGGAACGGCCGAGGAACTCTTCTGGAAGGTAGCAAAAGGACTCGGAGGCCGCCCCGGTCTTTAGACCGACGTTTATACCGATCGACCGAACGTATCGTAATTAAGAGATTGCTCCCTGCGAACGAGCAACGCTTGCGTGCAGAACGGGATGAAGAAATTACGCTCGCGTCCAAAGGGACAAACGCCCCGTCGACGTCCGTCGGAATTCAGGTTAAGTATTGGCCCGAACGATTTCACTGTTCGACGAACTCGTGAACAGCCACTTAAATCAATTAATTTCCGCTCGTGGCGATCGATCGCCGCTGGGGGCGTTAACTAGACCCGAACTACCGATAAACGCGAATTCCAGAGCGTTTAACATCCGCGTCGAGGGATTCCGTTTGCCTCGTGGTCTATTTTTGCCGGCCCTTCAGAACTACCATTTCGTCGGCGAGCACGTATACGTGGCGCGTAACGTTCTCCAATTTGCACGAGGTACGGGCAGAAATAACCGACAGGTAAACGCGCCGACAATGTTCCGCGTTTCGAACCGCTCACAGCGATTACCGATCGCCTTTTCTAACCGCGGCTCAAGCCCCGTGCAATCGCCGGCAAAACGAACCGATTTTCCGCCAGGCGTTTCAACCACCCCGGCACACTTCCCCAGGTCAAAGTGTTGGCTGCGGATCGCGATCTTTTTCGGTGCAGCCGCGGAAACGTACGCATGTGTGTGCACGCGCGAATGAACGTGCTTTTCCAGTCGCCGCTATTATTTACACCGGGTATAAGCGGTGCCTTTTTGTGCCGCACGGCACAACCCTCTCGAATCGTGCGCCGCTCTTTGAGCCGGTGCTCGAGATTTCCAGCGAAACGACGGGCCGAGATTTTCAACGGCGATAAACGAAAAAGGCGAGCGGGTTCGGCCGGGGTCTCGTTGACGTTTAGGTAAACGAGCGTCACGGGGGTGAGCACGTCGCAACGAATGGGGAGCAGGAGAGGGTGGCGCGACCGCGAACAAAAAAAGCAAAAACGGGAAAAAGGAGGAAATATCAGGAGGACTTTGTTCGAGCGGCGAACCTCCTCGGCGCGAGCTTAACGAGGAAAGTACACGAGACGCCGGATGAACACGCTTCCTCGAAATATCGTGGGCGAAAAATTTCGTTGGAAATAACGAGACGGGGCGAGCTCGCCCGGGGCGGTCGGCTTCGCGGAGCAAACGTAACGCTCCGTCGGGCGATCGTGTCGCGCGATCGTGGAATAGAGTTTGCTTTTAAGACTCGAGGGCAACGGGAGCAGGGCCCCTAATTTTATCTGCCGTCGAGGATCCCTTGCTTCCGTCGTTATCGGGCCGCTAAACTGATTACCCGTTTACGCCGCGCGGGGGCATCTCGTTTAACCGTGGCCGCTCTGTCGTCGGCCATTAAATCGATTAAATCGATTAAATCGAACGGTCAGGCGCCGCAGAGGACGTGCATTCGGCGCTCGATGCACCGATCTCCACGAGACGATTTTTTCTTCCTCCTCTTCCGACCAGCTGGGAGCGTCGTAAATAATAAGATAAGGAAGCCACCGTCTCGGTGGGCCGTTATCTAGTTCCAGAGGAGGAGAAACCACGGGCACAAATTCGCCGCGCGTCGTCGTGCCCGGCGACGAGATGGATCTGTTCGTAATTTCCTTCGCGAGCTAGACCCGCGTCGACCGCGGCATCGTTGAACCCTCGCAACGATTTATCGTTTCTGATTGCACGCTCCAGTCCTTATCGTTCTTTCGCCCGCGGAAATTGGGCCCGGCCGAGCGTTTGATTTTCCACGAGGATTAGAATTCGCAAAGGGGAATCGTGCCGGAGCGGTCAGACTTCGGGGAAGTCTCGGGGGGATTCAATTCCCACGTAGAAGCTCGACGCAGGCGAGCTCCTCTTGACCCCGAAACACACGATAATCGCATCGTCGGGATGCAACGGTTGGAAGCTGTAATACGAATGAACGCTTTAACAGCAATTACGCGTGCATTTGATCCGTGGAAGACGGGCATGCAGAGCGACGCGAGGCCGTGTCGAGTCTTTGAACGCCGTTTAATGACCGTAAACTTCCACCTTTCGTCTCCGTGGACGGGGTTCTCTCTGTCTCCGGCGGTACACGCGTCGAGAATGTCACGTACAAAGGCGCCGATCCAAGATAGCGTGCCGGAAAGGGCAGCCGTGCGGGCTGCGCGCTGCCACTGACAATCAGACCTGGAAGTGTGAACATTTTAATGTCACACCACCTACGCTCCGACATAACCGGTTAACCTGTTGCCCGCTGGGACGGCTGGGTACGTTGGCGAAAAAAGGAGCAACCGAATTCTCTATAGCCCCGTGTCTTTGTGAATGCACCAGGGAAATATCTTTGATGGCTGGCCAGATCCAGCTGTCCAAACGTTCCCGTATTTTTCTATGCTACGGAATCGCGAAAAAACTGTACCTTTCTCCCTAGATATCTTTCTCGCCGAAAAAGGAGGTGGCTTGAAATCTCGAGATTTCACGCACCACGTTGCCGCAATTGAAATTCCGCTCGGCGTCGCGTTCTTTGTACGCCCAAAGTCGACGAATCGACCGCCCCCGCGCCGTTTCAAGGTAACGGCACGAACCAGTGACCCCACCGATAACAGCCCGTCGAGGAGGATTAATTCCTTGGCGCAGCAGGAAATAATTAGCCGCGACCGGATATGATTGCTGGTAGGCGGTGGCATGGACAGCGGGGACAGTCCAGGCTGACTCTCAATCGACTTTTACGCCGGCGTTCGAAACCTTTTGCTATGCCTCGCGTGGCCCTTTGATTCGCTCGCACACAATGCACGTAGCACGAGACCATTGTTTTGGAGGAACAAGCGCGTTTCGCTCGTTTAACGAACGGCGAGCACGTATGTCGGAAAGCTCACGTATACCGTTTGTTTCTGGCTCTGGAACGGCGGAAGCTACGCTATCTCGCCTCATCTGCCTCTCTCTCTCCCCTTCTCTCCTCTCAGAGTCCTCTGCGTTTTCGCGTTTTCTCCCCGGCCGGTTCTTTCGCCGGGCGCGTGTACATACATGTATCTCGTCCGACCCGAACGGGGGTGCCTTCGAACGGGCGGAAAAATTTCACGGGAACAAAGAGACTTTACGAATACAATGGCCGCCGCGCAAGCTACGAGACGAAGCACGTATAAGTGATATGGAATTACAGATGCGATTACGCTTGTTCGAGGCTTTATCGTATATCGATCGTTCCCTCGCCGGCCTTTGTTTTCATAGATTTGATACAAAAATACGACTGTCTTCCAAACGGAGCGCGCAACGTGCACGTCGTTGCATGTACATATTCACGAGCGCAACGAGACTCGCCGAGCCAATTATTTTTCCGAGTGCGAGCGGACGTTTCTGCCTCGCCGTCCATTTCCCGTCGTGCCCGCGACTGATCAAACGAGCAGGCAAATAAAGGGAAAATATTTCTTCAATTTCGAGCGGCGCGCCGTTTCGCCGAATGAAATATCCGACTGCATTGGGATCGTAAATAGTCAATATAATAACATCAACGGAACGGCGGAAGCTATTCGTCCCATATATATATCTTGATAACAGAAAGAGGATATATAGAGGAATGGCAGGGAGGGTAATCAGTGTAAAAACGAAGAAACATAGGTGCAAGGATACCAGGAGATACCATACGTGGTTCGATATCTTACGATATCCGACCGCCATCACAGTGGTCTGGATTGGGGTTAAGCGTGCCATTGCCTTATAACTTTTTATTCGTAAAAGGTATAGACACGAAACTTGGACTGGACATGCAGTAATGTCAATTTAAGGATTGATTAAGAAAAAAAAATTGTTATTATTATTATTAGCATTATCATTTCCTGTCATTTAATTATTAATTCTAGAGCTTCTGGATCTAATTCCTTGACTTGTTTAGTACACGATTTTATTGTAATAGTGGCTTATATTCTAATATAATGTAATAACAATCATAGTCTGAACAGGGGGACGAGGGGGGAATCGATTTTTTCATAGTTATTTGGAGAAAGGTGTCCTGAAAATGTTCCAATTTGCTAAATTGCGGGATTCTTTCGGACTTGCAAGATATTTCTTGTCAAACGTAAAACATTTCAAGAATTTGTAATAGTTCTTCCGACAGTATTTTTTAATAAACCTTATTAATACGATTATTAATACGAGGAGTGAATTTATATCACGGAAGAATACCCTTTACTGCAAAAAAAACAATGAACAAAATACATGTAGAATTGGGACCTCCATAGCCAAAAGAATAACAGGCGTTTTTTCGATGAAAATTAAATTACGCAGATGTTTTCATTTTTGAGACCGGTGGACATTTAAGAAGTAGTACATGTATATTCGAAAAATATCGATATGTGAAAGTTCATTATTCGGTCATATGGCACGCTTACCCCAATCCGGACCACTGTTCGCCATCGATACTGTTCCCACGTGGAAGGTACTCGAGAAAGCCTCTGATCTACGACTTATTCGTGCAATCGCGAGTAGGCGCACAGAATCGCAGTGGAGGCGCCATTCGCCGTTCGATTCTTGCGCGGAACTCGAAGGCGCCACGAACAGAAGGGTTGCTCGTTCGTTTTCGCGGATTCTCCGCACGCTGGTTTACGAGCGGTGTCCCGAGGATGCGTGGGCATGAAAGACGCGCGGCTAACTCGACGGAGACAGTAACGAATTTCAGAGAGGAACTGCGACGGAGGCGGATCGCTCGATGGAATTTATTCGTGTCCCTCGGGGCTCTGGGTATTAGAAACGCTAGGTTCGCCGGGGAAGAATTGCGAATGCCGTCGTCACGATCCGCGTACAACCTTGTGAACTCGCCCTGGCTCCGCCAAGTGCGGGAATATTTCGCGGGGGAACATGCTGGTCCGTTTCTCGCCGGTCCGAACTGTTTTCGCGTGCGCCACGTCCGAGCGAGATAACTGAAATTCCAGTATTCTCGCGACACGCGGGGCTCAACGGGGTTAAGTAAACCCCGTCGACTCGACGGGGAACGCGGACGTGGCTCGGCGAATTAAAATGAATTTCGCCGGCATGAAATTTCGCGGAGGAGCCCGGCCAATTCTTTCCACGCGTGCCGCGCATTCCACGCTCATCTACGGCTTTATTAAACTCGCGGATGGACCGTGACCGTCGTAAATCTCGCCGGCCGAGAGGGATCGTGCGAGGCAGCGGACAAGAGTTCTAGGATTCCAATCCCGCAGCGGGATCCCCGGCGATTCGACGCAATTAGTCAAGGGAACGTTTTGTCAACGGCCATTGTCGAGAACTCGTTTGCCGCGTGCTTTACGAGTCGCGAGCCGTGGCCCCGTTATTAATCATATTGTTTGGGAGCCTCGTAAAATGAACAGCTTAATGGGACGCACGGTCACCGGTCACAGCCGTGATACCCGATGCAGAATAGAAACGATCGTTCCAGCCTTCTCCTTCTTCATTTTTGCGGCCTTCGCGTGCGTGAAAGAATGGCCGCCATAAATATGCAGGGCTCCTGCACGGTCAACCTTTTCCGTTGCGGCGAATCTAACTGTGAATCCCGGTGATCGTCGTGCATTTTCCAAACGGTGGTTGTCTTTTGACCCTCGTCCCAAGGTATGCGTGGAAACGTCGGTTTGAAATTCAACGCTGGCTCACCGGTCGTCCCTGTTCCGCAACGGCTGGAACTGTCCACGAAGACCTTTGCCAATGCTGGCGCAACGCGAAGTTACGCTGTTTGTTATGTCCATCGACTAACTAAGAGGTACATCTTTCCTGGACAATTCTGGGGTAAAGACTGAGCGGTCAATCACAGTTCTTTTATGAAAAGGCATAACCTTCCCCGCTCCATGGCCAGATCCTCCAGGAACAGAGTCCTTATTCCTTGGTAATTCTGCGACAAGCCGATTGCCACATTTGGTCTTTTGCTCGACACTCTAATAAACAATCCCTCGACACCAGATAGTAATATAGAAGACCCAATGCGGTCGCCAGCCATCGTCGGGCAACAGGATGATTCAATATCAAACACCCCTAATAAATAGTCAATCCTCGGACATTCGATAGTTGCATAAAGTTGTCCAGATTGCCCATTTGCAAAACACTCTCCAAACGTGCCCAGGCGAATTGCAAGTCTCTATCATAAATCCTTCACCAAATGCACAGCACTAAGCTACTCGGTCCCTTTCCTTTCTTCAAAAAATACGCTGACGCTAACAAACACTGGCCGTGCGAGCGTCGTCGAAACGTTGATCGGACGTACACAGTTGGACGTTCCAGCAGGATTTCGAAAGATTTTTCCATTCCCACGGTGAAGATTGTCCACCGGCTCGGTGGACAAACGTTTGTCCGTGACTAAGAACGGCCGCGCGATTCGCAGCACGAACAAACGCTTCGATCGCGCTGGCTCGCGTGTATTTGCAGGTAGATCCGCGTGCAAATATGTGCGGAGGGTGTGTGCACGCGGGCCGCGTAATTGTGAGCGAACTTGCGGACCCGCGGTGTAATCGCGTTAAAACTGTGCCGGGAAAAGGGGGAGACGACACGGGTAAACAGAGAGGCCGGGCATCGCATTAACAGTTGTTTGTTCGTTAATCCTCAAAGCGGGAAAGCTTGCCTGTCCACCGTCGGCTTCCGGCCGTAGCTGGTGAGGCGTGAAATTGGCGGTCCCTCTGTTTCCAGTTGGCCGAGGGGCGTTCCACGCCTCGAAAACCGCGACGACAGAAGGCAAATTTTTGCTCTCTGCTCGAAAGGAGACGTCTTCGAGAGGACGGGCCGCGATGAAACGTCGTCGACAGCTGGTGCATCGCGGCGTGCGTGTTGCGTGATTCCGTGGCACGGCACGAAGCGAACGGTGAACGGTAGTTTCCGGTAAAACGCTAGATCGGAGCGTTTATTTCGAGACGGCGGTAATAATAACGAACGATGACGTTTTAACGACACATTCCTGCAGCGACGTTTACCGAAGATCGCTGCTACGGACCTCTGATCGGGCAGATCGGTTTCTTGTACGCGGGTCTGGTCGGCTGGTGCGTCGACGACTCGAGAAAAAGGTACGATGGAACCGGGGAGAGCGTAAAGCCTGGGATTTGTATATTGACTCAAGTGTACCGTGTTTTTAGAACAGTGGAAATCGAGGTGAAATCGGCGATAAAGTTCCGGATGGCTTTCTGAATTAGACCGAGAAGGTGTAGGTAGGATTAGGTTCTCCCAAAAGTTTCTTCCGCCTTCTTACTAGATATTAACTGCGAACAGTTTCACGAAGAGTGCGATATTTTTAAATGAAGCACGATAGGTTCTTTTCCATCATTCTCCTGTTGCAAAATATTTTTCAGCATGATATTCTTCTCATTTACAGAGTTCAATTTTTTACAAAGAATAGAACTTTTTAAAGAAATAAACGAGTAATAATCAGAAAGGCAAGATTTGAAGAGCAGATCCAAACGCCTTCCCTGCTTATCCATCTTTCGATACCCGCAGAACGGCACTGAGACTATCGATTCAAGCGACATTACACTATTGGAAAGCCAGAAAGCAACCGAGTGCCCTAACATCAATGAAAAATGGATCTGTCAGTGGGTTTGCCTAAACGTTGCCCATTGAACCCGAGCAGTCAAACAGCGGAAGAAACTTTTAGGACAACCTAATATATCTTTCGCACCGGTAATGGAAATTTCTCGCAGCGCAAGTGGAGGAGCAAGGGATACGATGCGTGTGGTTCGACCCGTGTTATTTAACACCCGAAGCCTGTAGCCTGGCAAGTTCGAGTCGATTTCAATTAATACAGCTCGATCGATCGTGTCGGTCGAGCGTGCAATGGCTAATTAACGGTTCTGTTTCTACGTACTGTATAATAACAGCGTCACCCTGATGTATAACGCAGCTTGATAATCCCCGAAGCACTCCGAGCGACGTCGCCCATAGGAAAACGGCTTTTGATATCTTGTCGATATCACGCACACTATGCCGCGTAGAAACGGACGGAGTCGCGTACACGAAAATGTTTCGTTCGATCGGAAACTGTCAGCGCCCACGGTGATAAGTGGAAATCGAACGCGAGTCGATAATTCGCGGGTCGATTAATCCGCCGCGCGTTTCGAACGTTCGACGAAGCAGCACGTTGTTATATAGGGAGTTCCGCACCGCGATACAAAATTCGACTATTTCACAGAATCGAAGGAAAGGTAAGGAATACCGTATTTACTAAAGGTAACGAAACTTCATTAAAATTAAGACAATCCGCACGTGACGATGTGACAAGTCAAAAAGCTTCGACGCCTGTTTTGGGGGCCCCTTTCCATCGTGCGTTATTTCGCCCACACTAAAGCCACGTTGGAGGGTCTGTTGTGGACCCTTTGAAAATGTCCAACTAGTGCTCCTTGGTCCTGGGGACTGAAGGAACAAGTACATACGCGTCAGCATTACTGTTTGTGCATTACTCATTTCTAGTTCTCTGTAACAACGTCGACCTACGCGAGTTTGGAAAAAATTTCTTCGCGAATATATACTATCGAGCTGCACGCGTGCACTCGAGGATCCGCGAACTATGTATATCGATTCATTCGAGTTCGCAAAGTGAAATCGTCACAGGCTTGTCAGGGCCCGGGCGGCAAGGGAGATAAGGTCGAAATGGCGAAATCGAAATTGCACTCGCGAGCGTGCAACGGGGCTCGGATCTACTCGGCTCGCCCACGATATCGTTCGAAAGAATAATTATAGGTTTCGCGTACACGTAGGGCAGGATACGAGATGGCACCGCTGGCGGTAGCGGTGGTTCACGTCAAACCACGCTATCTTGCGCTCACTGAAAAATAAACGAGCAGGCACCGTTTAATGCTGCTTTCGAGCAGTATGCCTCCTACCCAGTCAAGGAGTTACCGAGACCTCGCGAGTTCTCTTATCTGATGCATCCGGTATGCGTCCCGAGCTTGCACGGTGCACAATACCTGGCCGGCTGATGACTGCCGGCCATGTTTGCAACACTTCTTCCCCGTTTTCTTGAAACAGAACTTGCACGGGCAAAGACGAGTCGTCGGAATCGGATATGGTAATGGTTGTCTCGATTTTGCAATTTATTTGGCACGACCGTATGTAAGATGATCGAATGAGAGGGGTCTCCCTATCTCGATTAGGTATTACAATGATTTTGTAGGCGTGTATATATTAAAAACGTGTTCTATCTCAAAGAATGTTTTTCCTTGGCAAAAACGTTGGTCGTGAGGACGCCTACGTCACCATGGTCCTCTTTAAACATTTTAGGGTTCGCCCCAAAGGAAAGCTAATCTAGGCAAAGACAGCGTGCATCGGCAAAATGCACATGTCCCGCCTCGGCCGTTTCTGTGCCTAGAATATTCTAACACGTAACGTACTGCGACGAAGTGGACCCTTTATTAAATATTGCCCAGGTATCGTTCGCCGAAAATGTTTCGACGCGGCGAGCTTAAGCGAAAATGTGTAACGGCGGTACGATTAAATTTAGAGTTCAGCGTGGTCGTTCATTTCGAATCGCGCAACAAGCAGACAAGCCCCGATACCCTGTAAATAGCTTATTGTGTAATGATGCAATTACCAAGCACAATGCACGCCGATAGTAGCGGCTTTTCATGCCGCCTTCATTCGCGATTCTCGTCAATGAAAACGCGGGGCAACAAAGCGTGGCACACGAGCGTATCGCGAATAAACGGCCGTTCGCGTGATTTGCCCGCGACCCTGCTTATAGAAACGTTAATAAATGCGTTATCGTTGAACGCAACGCTGGGGCAATTCCGTCGTGGTATCGTAGAGGACTGAACACCACCGATAAAAGATCGTGTAACCCAATTTTTCCGTCGCCTATCTTCCCGCGGCGGTCCAAGATATTGTACAATACAATAGAGAACGTTGTTCTGTAGCGGCACGCGGAAGTTTACAAGCGCTAAACGGCATTTATGTACACGGCTCCAGGCCGGGCGATGATGTCGAATCATTCTGTAAGAATATTTATCGTAGTCGTTCGTTGCCACGCCGACGTTAAGGGGGGCCACTCAATTAGAATCTTAAAAAATAGAAAATTTGTTTTTCTATAAAACGATAGTTTCTATTCGGTGCTACAGGTGATAAACGTCACTGATGTACGCTCGGCACAGGGCAGTCTTCGATACTTTAAACGCGTTTTCCAGGAACCTGGGCTTTTCAAATTGGCGGGAATAACTCGAAGATAACTCGAAAACTATTTGAGCGATTTGATTGAAACTTGGCACAGATGTTTATTATACCATTACCTTCTATTTGAACTGAAATCATATTCAAAATCGTTCAAGAAAGTACCTTTTTATTGCAAAACTACTGCGGAAAATTTCACATTTCTGACTTTCAGTCTGCCCTTTCTGTAATTTTTGAATTTCATAAAATTTGTATAGTTCATATAGAAACTGCAAGTATTAACTACTAAAAAAATGAATTTCATATATATCAGATGAACAATGCGGTCGCTGTTTTGGAACTCACGCCGAAACTCCATTTTTAAATTTTTCCAAGAAACAAAAATATTTTGGTGACACGGAAATATATAATAAATAAGCCTCCAAGTTGCAAAAAGATTGAACAATTGGTATTCTGCTTTTCATGCTTCTAATTGAGTTTCTATCCTCAAGGGAGCAACAACTGTTCTCCGTTGCAACAATTTTCAATGTTTTCCGTCGAATCCTCGGTCAGCAAAGAGACGCCAGTCGGTGGACCAAATTAAGCGGCCCGAGGAATAGGGAAAACGAGCTTCGGGACCTCGACCTGCTATCACCAGGTCAAGACCATCAATTCACCGCGCAGTTGAAGCAACGCGTTCACACTCGGTGAACGTAGCGCCGCTCGCGGGGTAGGCGTCAACGGCTTTACTTATGCGTGGAATCACGAGCAGCAGGGAAACCACTTCGTTTCACTTTCGAGCCAGCTGAAACGAGTGCGCACGGGGGATACCTGCAACACTCCCTCGGCTTCCCCGGCCGGGACGATCGCGTACAGCGACGACAGGCCTTCCATCAAACAAACGGACGTCGATGGGAACGACCGTACGCCATTCCCCTTTTCGTCGCTCGTTATTTATACGGCGATTCGTGTTCAGCTTCCTCGAGCCCTTAATCACTCGCCTCTACCTACGAACCAGGAAACTCCGAGAGTCTATCCTCTTAATTCTTCAGGCAACGACAGATATACCCTGGAGGGGCTTGCTCGGTCGCCGTCGAAGTTCCCCGAGGAGGAAACGAAAGCAACAGGCAGAGAGAGAAAGGGGACGATCATTGCGAACAGCGGTATCGTACGCAAAGTGGAAGACAAGTCGAATGGAACGACGAGGGTTTGGCTGACCGAGCGTCGATGATCCTTCGAATACACCTTTAATTCCGCGCACCTCGAAATCAATTGAAATCTTGACCGTCCGGCCCTCGTACTATATGGCACAGGGACAGAGCTTTGTCCTTGCCGACGTGGATCAACCGTTGTCGTTCCTACCTTTCTCCTACCTTTCCGTGCCGCGTTAGAATAGCGACCCGCGCATAAAGGCCATTGTTGCAGGAAAGGGAGGACGATCGGCGATGTTTCTCGTACGGCTTATTCAGCATGCAGTTGCCGAGGTTATCGCGCTCCACGGACGTTGATAGAATACGCATCGTTGGCCGGGGATGTGGTGTAGTGGCAGGCGTCCGTGGCTGTCAGCGCGTCTCGAAACTGTCAAGGTCCCAGCAGAGGGGCCCGATGCGAATCAACGTCAGCGACTCGTCCGCCTCCGCGTTCGCCACCCTGTGTCATCCCGGTATCGATACCTGCGATTCACCTTTGGCATCCTCCTCGGTTCCTGCAACGACGGTCCGCTCGGGTGTTCCAGAGCTGCCAGGGAATCGGTGAATCTTAGCGGAAGTGCCTGTTTCGTCCTGCGCCTTTAGTAGAACCCTTTTACCTTTCGCGCCTGTTCAGCAGGTAGAGAGAAGAAAGGTTTCGCTTTGGAGCAATCAGATACGATATCTCTGGTGTACAAACACGGCTGGAGAAAAGAAAAGGAGATGTTTGCACTCGAGGTTGCCCGTGGGTCACAGTGTCGTAATCACGGTACTGTTCGTGGCGAACGTTGAGCATCAGAGATATTTTAGGTAATAGCATTGAACGCCCCACCCTATGCAAACGTCACGGATCACTGTTTCTTAATAGACGCTGGAGATTAGATTGATATTGCCGTCATTATACTCGTGTTCTTGTTGCTGTTTATATAGAGGGTGGGCCGGTTGGTGAAAAAGTTACTCCAGATTCGGTCGAACCGGGGTCACGTTCATCTATGTAGGTCACGGAATTTCAAGATGACTTATCGTTCGAGATATGTACCTTGTCTCTCTTTCCCTCTCGAAAGTGTTCTTCCTGAAAAGAATACGGAATCCCAGACGATTGCACGCGGTTCGAGGATACGAGGCGTTTCCCTTTCAATCGAAAGGTCTTCGTCTCTTCAATGAAGGTTTCGACGACGCTCAGGAATAGAATCGCGGAAGACACGCCACAATGGCGAATAAAGCGTGGAGGGCCGGAAAAAACTGTGACTCACGAGTCTGCGACGAAGGAATTCGGCCGCGTCTCGCGCGAGAGCATTTAAAAATATTTCATCCGTGAATTGGCCACTCGAGAAGCGTTCGATATTGACGTGCGATTGAATCGCAATCGTGCGCGTTGCTCGGCCGTGTCGTCATTGCGTACACGCAACTCGTACAGAGTATGTACCGTCGTCGTTGGGGATCGATGCAAATGAGAGTCAACGACTCGCTACCAGCCGTGCAGCGTACTACCGCAGTTAGGCGTAATGCGGTTGCTAATGACAGAAAAGAACAAACCGCTCGCGTGCGTCAACGGGCATCGTTTCTAAGATTGATTTCAGCCAAGGCTCTCCGTTGCCGAGGAAACGCGGGGCCATAAACTTTGTACGCCGCTAAACGACAATTGAACATTTGCAAGTGAAGGCACGATATTCGCGAAGCTATTCTTCAGACAATGATATGAACAATGCGGTTATTCTAAGCAGAAGAGCTTGGCAACGCTTCAAGTACCGTGGAATACTATTGTCCGTCATTTTAAGTCCATGGTTTCTTTAACGACAAATGAACTGGTGATAACGGTCCCCGGTTCGCAAATTTCATTTCGCGTCGTCGCCGTTGGTCAGCCGGAAACACGTAAATTACTCGCGACCAGCGTGACGAAACGGCGTACGAATGTAAAGAACGAAAAAGAAAACTAAAGTATACGCACTGTTTCGTGCAGCATCGTGCGGTGAAACGGGACCGCCTCGTCGAGACGGCAACCTGTTTGAGGGATGCACGGCAAAACGATCGAGGCTCGCTTTTACGAGCTTCGTCCATCATCGCGGGAATAATTTGCATCGTTCTGCCGGAGCGATTATTGTTGTCGAGGCTTCCGGAATTGCGCATCGCTAAACGTTACGATCGCACACGCTCCGTAACTGTATTACCCTAACGCCGCGAAGAAATTTCGCGAGCGCTAAAATTGCCACTTCGCCGTCCAAGATTTTTCTGAACCTTAAGACCGAGCTACGACGATCCTCTTATTAAGGAGGAAATAGCAGTTAGAGTAGGCCCTACAATTAGTCTCCATCGAAGATCGATCGATACTGGACCTCGGTGGACAGCCCCGATCGAAAGTGAGCACGGTGACCCCTTTAATAGGGCCAGATAACGACATGGAAATTGACTTAACGAAAACTCGATAACCAATTGATCAGAGGTATCGCGAGGACAATTACTCTTCGTGGTCCCGTGGCTTCTCGAAGCTGTTGGCGTGTTACGTGCATTCGCATATCCCGCGTTAATAAACCGACCGAAATAAAAAACGAAGGGCGCGGAATTCTCAATACCCACCTCCGGTTCAGAAGAAAACGTAATTGACAGTAAGCAATCCAGTTCGACGGAAGGCAGCCGGGGAGGAGCGAGATATGTACGTGCGTACATCGGGCGAAGTGGTCGCATTCAGAGCGTCGCGTGACGCGCTCAAATCAGCGGAAACGCTTCGAACATGTGCGTACATAATGAGCTTAATTGTGAGCCTCCGCGAGGAAGAAAAGTCCCCGGACGAGAATTACGAGGTGGTCGAGGCGCCACACTCACGAGCTGACTCGCGGCCCTTAGGTCCGCCCGGCTTATGAATAGTACTCGTTGTGTGTACGTGAGTGGACCGCGTTTATTGCTGCCTTTCACAGCAATTCTATCTTCGGTGCCGAGACGGGATCGGTCGGTTGGTCGCGAGCCTCTCGATACGTACTCGAAATAAATCGATCGGGACACGCGTGTTCATACGCGCGGGCCACTTCACGCACGGACTGAAACAGCTGATCCGTAATTGAACGAGAGGCCCTTCGTTCCACGGAGATACGTTTTTACTTCACCTTCGATTCGAGCCGTGCCGTTCACCTCGTTTCTTCTCCCATGTAACCTTCGACGCCTAACGACGACTCCATGCCGGGATCGACGGAAGTCGAGCCGTGTCGCCAAACACCTAGTCGACCTCAATTGAAACCGTGATAAGTGATACCCCGTGGAATAATCGCCGAGCAGTTCGAGCATTTATTGTGACGCTTCGATTAGCCCATCGATTCTTTCGCCAGTGGTATGCGTTCGATAAGGGGGCCCCCCGAATATTCGTCGGCCGAGCAGCCGCGCGTATCGTCGCCACGAATTTCGAACGGAAACGCTTTGACTGGCTCATGATCGATCGTCCTACGTCATCGAAGACGAACGACCGGTCGTTCGGCACCGATTAACAGTACCGGTACTCCAAGTAACGACCAGGGGACACGTGTGTGCAGAGAAACGGGAAACGAGGGAAGAAGGGAAGAAGGCGAGGCTGCGCGACTCGTTGAAATGCATTCTTGCCCACTGGCCGACGGCGTCGCGGCGCCTCGTTCCGCGGCGAAGATCAAAGCGGACGGTGGATCGAGCGTCGACCCAGCTGCTCTTCGTATCACTGACGCGTTCGCCTTCGCCGACTAATGCACATTTATTTGTTCGCCCTTCCATCCCCCGATGTCGCCGTTTCCGCGTGGGATCGCTCGTCTTCCCGACCACACGCGCCCGCAAATGTTTGATATTCGAATCGATTCGCGCCTCCCGATCCAATGCAGTCGTCGGCGGCCGAGGAAGATATTTCCAGATCGCTCCGGGTTATCGTTCCCTTTCGTTCGCTCTTGCTCCCGTTTCGATACACGCGATATACAAAGCTGCGCGGCGGGGTGCGATGTTTTACGCGCTTATACGGACCGTGTAAGTGTAATGGCGTGCAATCATAGGCGCACGCGACTGTATTACGCGTCACAGCGAACCCAAGGGGTGGTCGATAAGTTTAGCTGGCCCATTCTGAAAGGGAAACGACGTGGAAGCATTAACGCGTTTTTATCGGGAACCATGCTTTCTGTCTGAAGAAGGCAGCCTTATAAAAACATGTCACGACGGCTGACACGATATCTCGAGATCCTGTCGGTCGATTGGCTCGAACAAAATATGCAACGCAGTTAAAATACCGACAACCACGTGTGCAAAAGGCCGCTGCAGAGCAGTGGACTGATTTAATAAAAAAATAATGACGTTAAAAACACGAAATACCCCCTTAATCCAGGTAAAACTACCTGCAACACTTCGCCATCAAAGTTGCGCGGAAACAAGACACAGTCGTCTGGGAACCGCGCCAAGATCGAAGCAGACAGCTCGTCGGAGCTCAGGATGCACGCTCGAAGGAGAACAAAAAGACGGGCATAATTATCGGCACGGAGGGCGTCGCGACGAACTTTTCAAGGCGAGCAAAAGAACCTTCTCGCACGGCGAGTCGTATTTTTCCGCCACCCTGTATTATCACGCACAGGAACGAACCAGCACACACGCCAGCCGCAAGCAAACTCGACCACATACCATGCGTAATGTATACCGTATGCCGTGTGCTGATCCACGGAAGGAAGGGATACGTGTGCAATCGTAAAGCGTGTGTCTAGACTCAACATAATTACCGTACATGTCCGCTACAGATTGCTTATTGTTCGCGTGCCCACCCTCGCCCCGTCGTCGCACCTTTCGGGAGCGCGCCACCCTCTCGACAAAGGGATTAATGTCACAGGGTGTGATGCGCGAAAGTTACTTTCACGGTTATCAGGGAACACTGCAGACGCGCCGCAGATTCCATCCTAACGTCGAGAATACCCTGCGAAAATCGGCGACGAATCGTGACGAATTACTCGAAACGATCTTTAACACGTGGGCCGTGAACCGTCTTGTTCGAAAACTTTTGAAAGATTGAGCGGTGAAAAATCGGAGTACCTTCAGAGTACCTTTGCAGTGGCTCTAGAGTAACTTTGCAGCATTCGCAGGATTTAACGTTATTGCGAGCAAGGGGATGATCGTGACGCTGCTTTGTAATGGAAAGTTGAAGCAGAGCTTCGCGAGTGACAATGGTGGCAATCGTGCAACTCGCGAGTGATGCGGACAAACGGACGAAGGAAAGGGGCTACGATATTGCGGTAAACGTTTCCCAGCACGGGCGGGAAATCCATGGCGCACTTGCCGTGGTCCATCTGTAATCGAAACCGGTAATTATGCGCGGACATTGGCATGCATGCCGTACAAAGGAGACTGCACGGATAACAAGGGACCCTCTGCCTGGAGCATCGAAAGTAACGAGGGCAAGGATTGATGTCCGTTCATTCTGTACGATGTACATCGAGAATTATTACGAGGTGTCTGTATTAAAATAAACTGCCGGTGCCTACCTACGGTACGGCACAGGGGAGAGAGATATCCTCGTTAAAATGACGAGTTATCGGGGGCCGATCGTGTTTCGACCGATCACGGACGCATTTTTTTTCTCTTTTCGTTTTCCCTCGACGAACCGCACGCTTGCGGTTGCAGGCGATACAAATCGTGCACAAATTTCGTGTCGCACTGGAGCGTGCACTTTACACGCTCATTCGAGTATCGTGTTCCGGACTAAACACTTTAACCGATCTCTAAAGAGCGATCGAGAACCGAGAACCATTTCGACGTTTTTCTCTTTCGCCGGTCCAGACGCGAGATTGAGAAACGCGTAAATGTTAATCGAGATCGGTCGCGGAACATAAGCACGAAGCTTCGTAGCGATCGATTTTAATTGCCACAGAAATGAGAAGTCGGTGACCAGGGTCCGTTAGCTGTCGCAACAATTCACTTGGGATAGAGACAACGAGCGCCCCTATTACGTATTTTATCGCTCTTTTGAGTAACAAAATGAACCGGCCCGTGTGCGTGCGTTTCCTTCCGAGTACGAGGCAGAAACGAGCCACGCTTGCTTCCCGGTCGGTCGATCGGTTTTTACGGTTTCACGTTTCCAAGGCGATATCGCGTAAATTTTTTAAACAATACAACGGCTCTCGATGGCGCGACGAGCGTACATTTGCAACTCCATAGCTGTCGAGCAACACGCGCGCACACAGCGGAAGCGTTCTATAAACAAAGATTTTGCCATGCGATCTAGCGTGTCGGTTGACCATCGGCCGAGAAAATCTGAGCCAAGATTTTTGGAATTCAATACGTCACGCCCGGAGTGTTCGAGCGTCGACAAATCTTTGGGACTCAATTAACTACAACGTCCCATCACAGTTTCTTCTCGAGGCTTTACGGATTTGCTCGGGCCGCGTCCCATAGATCTAGCCACGGGGACAAGCATCTAAATCACGCGGGATAATGGAACAGGCCGTTTCATTTACTAAGCCCATTGATTCGTCCAACAGCCGCCGACGTAATAGTTTTTCTACACAGTATTTCACTTACCCGAAATTCTTGACGGTGGTCTGGCCGGGCCCAGGCGGATGTCGTCGTCGCAACGGCATTTCCACGCGACTCCACGGCGACCAATCATTCCCCGATTTTCGTGAACGATCCATGAAGATTTGCTCCGAGGCTCAGGCCATCCTGCGCATGAGAAACGTCGCGATACGTTAGAACCAAAGCTCATTACCAGCTGAATGATATAGAGCGTCAGAAGGACGCCGTGCAACAAATCACTGTGCGCCGCGGACGGAAACGCGAGGGGCGCCTTTAGACCGGTTAACGTTGATCGCCTTAAGTCCGGCCGAACGCTAAGTTTTACCTTCTCTCGTTGTGTAATAAACCCTTGCAGCGCGATCTGCCCATCGAATAGGTGTTCGATAATTCTACGTCGCCGGCTTCTCCTCGCCTCCGCTCTCCCGATGTTGTTTCGTTAAAAAACGATCGCGGAATCGCTGGTGATCGCCGTCGACGGGGAGCGCAATGCGTTCGTGGAAATCGATATTTCAAATCGGCGACGACACGGAGGAGAAAAAATGCACAATGAATTATGTATATATGTATCGACCAAAGCGTCGATGGACAAACGAAAAAACAGGTCAGATTTGTTTCCACGAATGGAGGAATTTAACGCTAGAGAGCTCGAGGGTAAAAGTTCCACGGTGGTTCGATGATGATTCGCGGGACGATACATTAAGTTTGCTACTTGGCGAACGCGCTTACAAAGGGGCATCTATATTCACTGTTTCTTCGTCGGGGTGACGCGTGCGTTTTGTTGTACGAACAGCTGTGAAGAATGCGCCTCGCCTCGCGTCCTACCGCGGCGAGGAAACGCGCGTTCCCTCCGATAAATTGCTGGGAAATCGGATGGAAATTTGTCGCTGCTCGTTGGACCCTTCCGCGGACCGTTTCGTCCAATTAATTTCACCCAGCTCGACGTGTTCGGGCCGAAACATGTGAATCGTGTCCCGAGGGGTACACAGGCGACGAAAGAAAATATTTGTCTGCGCTGAAACTACATTCGAAATAGATCTTCGAGCCGCACACAATTACGCAATCCCTTTCGTCGTGCGTGTGTGCACGGAAAAAGTTCGTAACGAATAATTGCCAGGGCCAGGCGAATTCAGCAAACACTTTGACGTACCGTCGTGCCTCATCTAATCCCATTCAGCAGACGCAGCAGGTGGACTCGCGGGCACACCACACGTGGCACACATTTCCCAAGGAACACGAATCGCCGGCGGAAAAGCGAACTCGATCGACGTTCCCCAACGGAACAGGAAGGAAAAGACAGCCGACGCGACGCCGAGGAAACGCGAACAAGTGGCAGCAAATTCCCGCGTTCGCGATTATCGGAACCGAGCTCGTCAAACTGTTCCTCGGAAACTGTTCCAAAATCACACTCGAACGAATTCAGTGAAACAAACGAATTCAACTAGTCACGATGTCACGAAACTGCTCCGTTTCCCCCTGCGGAAGATTCACGGGCGAAAAGGGGTTGCAAACGAGGAGAGCGGACAGGTGTTCACGCGTAATCAACCGGCGAGGAAACTCCAAAGAGGAAAGCCGAGAGCGGACTCACGTTTGCGCGCTCACGGGCTGGCGCAGCCGCGACAGGAATGATAGTGGCGAAAGTGGGAGACCCTCCGGGAAATATATAGGACCGTGCAGGGTGGTGGTGGATCCAAGGAGGAAGGAGGCGGCGGTCCGTCAACGCATCCCTCGACGCTTGTGTGCACGCACACGAGCTGCCACGCACGTGTTCACGCACGGAGCACGGCCCGTCACGATGCACGTGCAGCAGCCGGTGCACGGAGACGCATCCCCGGGGAACGACTGGAAAAAAGGAAGAGTTCTTGCGGCCACGATCGCGAGTGCCCTCTTTTTTCGTTCCTACGACACCTCGCACGCCCGTTTTCGTTTTTTTTTCTTCCTTTTACTTCGTTTTTATTCATCGGTGTTTTATTCATTTTCAGAAATGTGTCAGAAAAGTGTCGTTAGAAATGTTTTATTAGGACCCGGATTGGTCTTCCATCAGGCACCTCTTTTAAGAAAGAAGTTCCCATTGAGATTCCATAACGTCGTTTTTAATGGTTCCGTCAAATATACTTGCCACGGATGACGAGAGGATGAATCGTTGGATTCGATTCGAATCACTCCCATTCGTTTTCGGGACGCGCATAAAGATTCCTCCGATAAAGCAACAATACGCGCTGGTGAAATAAACGTCTTGAAATAACTGACACCGTTCGAGGAACTTAACCGGCCCGATCCTGACAGTCTCCACCGGTGTAACCCGGTTCAACGCACCAAGAGCACGCCACTACGATCCCCCGTAAAATTCCCCCAGCAAGATTAGCTTAGCGGTTTTCCCCTTGGTTATCGATGGATGCAACGGTGCACAGGGCGTGCTGCCACGGATACTGCACCGTCAACGGCGTGACGCCCCGCAGCCACTCGCCACTCCGTTCCTCTCGATTCCGCTTTTCGTTTTTATTCGTCGCGGATCAGCTGCGACATTTCAGTTGAACAAGCAATCTCTAGACCCTGCACGGACATCATATTGTTATTACGGTCTAAACATTGGAAGTAGAATATCATTAACAGAAGTTCCCGAAGTTCTCACGGCAGCACGTCGTCGTTGCAACGGCCTTCTTCTTCTGTATCGTAATAAAAACCGATTGAATGAAGAATCTCGGATACCAACGATACCAAAATGTACCGTGTGCTCTCCAACGGGTGTGCGCGAGCATTGGCACGCGATAGAATGCGCGTGGAAACTCGCGTAACCGGTAAATGAAATCGTCGAGCGTCTTTTCCGTGCATTTCCTTTTTCCACGATAGATCAGCGAATCTTCGCGTTAAAGGTATGCGTAAACGTTTGATCCGAGCACTTCCGACGCGCCCGTTCGCCGCGAAGGCGTGCTAGCTTTCTCGCGGTGTGCTCGTGAACATTAGTCTGGCGCCAGCAGGATCGTTCTCGAGAGGCATCGTTACACGGAACCACGCTAAACATATTTTCCGACGGCATTATATCAATTCCTGGGATTTACGATCGGCGATGGACCGGGCCGTATCCAGGAAACAGAATAAACGACGGTTTAATTAACTTTCGATCGAGCTGCTACGCAGATCACCAGGGGAATCACGCTCGACCTGGAATCGTTGCTGTTTGCCCGTGCCAAATATTTATTAAAATATACCGACGCCGCGTACAATTCATTAGTTTCGGCAAACACCAACGCACTGTATTCGGCGATCGGGCTTTAAACAATGTCGGCCCGACCTGCAGCAACGGCTGCGAAGCTCGACGATGCAAAGTAAATACGCGCTCGATGACGATTCAAGGAAGGCTCTCGCGGCGCTTATTTATTTTCCCATCGCCGCCCCGTTTAATATGCCGCGTGCATTCGGAGGAATACACCGATAGAATTGCAGTTTCAAGCCGGCTCGTTGATAGCGGAACGCATTCGCCGTGTCCCTCGGGAGAGCCGCGGAACGGTTGTAATCGGTGCGCTGGAAACGAACGGGGACGGACAATAATTATGAAAATGAAGATCGTCGACGGAGCGTCCCCTTCGTTCACCGTCGGCTTGTTCCCCGTCCGAGGCGCCTCGTTTTACGGTATCGCGTGCCAGAGTTTACGATCGTGGTCACCCCGTGACAGCAGTAAAATCCGATTAATTAATTTATGCGACGTTGTTTCGCGATCCTCTCTGGAGATCGTCCGCCTTTCGTCTCGCACGGAACACGCTGCTCGTCGAGAAACTTGTCGAGACCGTTCTGTCCTAAACGATTCGATAAAAAATATTATACTCCTCGTGAAACCGTTCGCAGTTAATATCTAATAAGAAGGCGGAGGAAACTTTTGGGACGATCTAATTTATTCTGGAAAAATACCTCCGGAGCCCATCGGCATTTCCAAGCAGCGTCACCCTCGCCGGGAAACCGTCCGAACAATAACATCCCCGACGACTAATGGACCGTTTCGCGGCGATTTCCCGTTTATTATTCCGCGCCCCGGCATGCTCGACCACCGCGAGCGCGAACACGCGATTGCGGATGTCAACGTGGACCACGAGCAACGCTGAGCAATCAGGGCCGCCGTTTGATCGCTGCAAGCCCCCCCGAGTCATTCTATTACTCACCGAGATTCGTTCGTGGAATAACACGCGGGTCGTCGCGACGCCGCTTCCAACGCAATTTCGACTCCGCTTGCATTTTATCGGCCGCTCCTCGCGCCGCTTCTTATTGTGCACCGTGGAAATCGCGGGATAAAGTGGAGGCCGTAATAAATGGGACGCTTGAACGGCGAGCTTTCGGAATGAAAAACCGCGCGTGCAATTTCAGTCTATTCTTGGCGCTGATTATCTGCGCCGTTAGCTTTGTGGCGCGCTAATGAACGACGGGGACGGTATTGACGATGATTAATAGTAATTAAATGATCGCTCGCGTATCGCGGGACGGGCCGGCCGGCTACTCGAGCGGGCGTAAAATGAAAGGAGGATAAAAAGTTGGTTAAGGGTGAACGAGGCGATAAAGTGTTGGCAAGACGCGGGTACAACGAGCGGTTATTGTTTCGCGGAGCCCGCGTTGCGGTTTGAATGGCCGTACGCCGGCCCGATGCCCTCTTAACTGGAAGTGGTTATGTCATAGCGTTTCGGGCTGTTTCTCTTCCCGTGCCAACCTCTGTCAACGTTTACACACGGGAATGGGGTGAGCGAGTTTTGTTACGATAAGTCACGGCACCGGGCGATAATTCGACGGGACAAAAGGGAATCGCAACGTGCGAGCGAGTAACGCGACTTCGTTCGATTCTAGCTCTTCCTTCTTGCTCAGCGCGGTCGTGAAAAGATGTCTGGCGAGTCGGGCCGTGACTACTTACGCATTGATCCTACTTACCAATCGATCAGACGCGCTAACAAACCACGGGCATTTCATGCGCACAGCTTTAGCACTAGAACTACCGATACACTTCGGTATTATTCAGATGGCATACGATAGACAGATTATGAACGCGAAAGTCGTTGAATGGACGTTAAATGGAGATGCATAATTGTCGTTCTGTGTTATTGAAACTCATCGTAAATTGCTGCAGCGATACCTATATATTAATAATTGTAAGGCAAGGAATCTCAAAGAAGTCATTTTGACCCCCTTGGTAGTTCTAGTGTTAAACCGATTTTTTCGCCGGATATCGTACGCGGGAAACGAACACATATCGCAACTATCGCTGCACCGGCGTGCGCCAGCGAACTAGTGAAACTTGAAGAAAAACCGACTGGTTACGACTCCCATTAACCTCATTGAGAGAAACTTATGAACGCGGTCTGGTAAAGCCCGCCAGCGTGTATTATCATTATCTGTGACCAGCATAGCTGCCGTGCGTAAACGTTCTCCAGTAACGTGTCGTGCAGATATATATCGATACTGCATTCAACGGGATGGCCATTAATCAATCGTGGAATAGCAATTGCTATCATTAGGAATCCCCCTTCGTTTTCGTCGTTTCGAGAACGAACACTGTCGCGACTCTGATTATTCGCGGTTCACTTTGCGGATATCGTTACGATCGACACGACGAGAAATAGGTTGATCCACCATGCGACGGAAACGAGCACCAGGCAGACGGACGGGCAAAAGAAAAGAGGAAGATACGAAAACGTATTTCACGTATGGACATATCTACATGCAGGAAGAATGGGTCCTCGTGTTCTACGGTTCGTTACTTTTCTTCCCTTCTCTTTACTTTTGTTGCTATCCCTTTTTGGCGAAGCACGACCCCGTTCAACGCTTCGTCGAATTATATACGCCGTGACCTATAATTTGGACACTATTTCGCGTACCGTAAGCATGCAATCACGAAAAGGTGTTCCCTTTGGTAAGTGGTTCCACCTAGATGAAGAATTTATCGGCTAACAGCCCTTCCACGAGATTATAATACACGGTACATATATGATCTGATCGGATCTGCGTGTACTCGACGGTCTTGCAGGGCGTCATAATGCACCGAAGCAACTTTCTTCCTTCATCTCCCCCTTGTCATCCCGGCCCGTCCCGCAGCACACCCGTCACTTTTATTTTCTTTCCCCCCGTTCACCTCTCCACGGTGTAAAATTTCCATGATTTCACGTAACGCCGACGAGCAAACACTTTGTTATTCAAATATCGTGCCGTACACCTCCTGTCGAATTTAATCCTCCCTCGAGCTTTCTCGTACGACGATCATTCTGGGAGGTATCGCCGGCGATAAAAGGGATAACGTTACCCCTATCGGTGACAAATGGCCTAATCGCGCCAGTTAAACGCGGATCTCGGATAGACTTACCTTTCTCACCTCGCCCGCCACTTCGTTTTTCCACAAATTTTCCACTGCGTTGATCCGTGGTCCCGACGAGGAGCCGCCTTCGTCGTGTGAGGTCCCACCGCCATCTTCCCGACAGCTTTCACAATTGTTCTTTGTGAAATTGTAGCTGGTATCGCGAAAAAGGAGCTCGCAAATTCGAGCGGCTCCGGAGCGGGAAGCCCGTAAGCAAACGGCCGGCCGCAGAGACATAAAAATAGAAGAAAGCAATCAAGTGGCGGTCTTAATACGTTCCTCGAACAAACGTCGAAGAATGTACGACCCTCGATATCGAGCGCAATAAAGTGTGTATCGTTTCGCTTCCGACCGGTTCGCCGCTTAAGTAGTCAGACATTTGTTTCTCGGACGCGTGCGTTTCTCTCGAGAATATCGAGTCCCTCTTTGAATTATTGCTGCCTCTTGCACCACGTAGCCTGCACCCAGTTACCTACACGTGCACGTTTCCTCTATAAACGATACAGTGGTAAACAACGATACGTAGGAACATTTTTATGAACAGGATGCTATATCTCGCCTAAACAGCCAATCAGCCGTGGTGAACAAGGGGAAATTGACAATCCACAGATACCTAGGATGACCCGGTGGCGATTGGGCCAGTCGTTTACACAAACCAGACGCGCTACGAAAAATCTTTCACGTTTAAGGCTCGAGCTAAGGCTAATCTTGACGCGGGCAATGCGCTCGGCGTAATCGCCACTGCGTCATCGCCACTGAATTTACTCTCTGCTACAGCTCCTTGCAGATTCGAGTAACTTCTTCCCGAAGCATCCGTTCCTGGTCCACGGTCTCAATAATCATCGCCTTTAAACGTTCGTGCAAGCAAATCGCTGAATCGTCGAGCCCCTCGTCGCGTCAGCTCGAATTCCAGAACGGCATCAGACCGAACGCTGGCTAATTTTCGCGTGATTTTGTAACGAGGTGTAGATACCACCGTGGCCATGGTTGCAGTGCAGTTCCTAACACGAGGAGAGGGCAACGCTTCGGCACAAGGCCTCAGCCCGGCCGATCGCACGCAACAAGTACTCATCTCAATTGGCGATTACGGCCTCGTAAATTCATTTTCAGATCAAGTTGAACGAACACGAGGTGCACCGTGCCATCTCTCCGTCTTACGTCTTAATCCACGGCCACGGGAAAACCGTTCACCTGCAATCGTGTTACGTGGCTCCGTTAGAACCACAATCAAATGTATCGCCTCCGAAAACGATTTTCGTCCAAGCAATTGTGCACCTTGGCCTTGCTCCCTTAAATCTGTCTCGTCTTCACACGTTGCAAGGTGCACTGCGAAATTTCGCAGAAGTTCCTTCTGTCACGTGCCGGAACGATCCTTCGCGTGTCGACAAGATAAACTCGTGTAGCGAACCACACGGTGACCATTCCCCCGAAGGCCAGTTAATAATAGCCCGTTATCGACGCGCTCAAAACTGATTAAAATGCGTACCAGCCAGGATGTCCCATTAACGAATTAGCACGACAAGCTGTTTTAGATAGCGGCGTTGTTACCATCGCCTTATCTGTCTTCGTCCACCGAAAACCGTGGCCCCTGTCCATCAATGGCCATCGTTCCAAAAATTCACTCATCGACCTATTCCATTCGCGACATCATTACAATCGCAATTGTTACATTCGTCGCCAATTCATTCATCGCCGCGCGAAGATGCTATTATTGAGCCATTCAATCTCCAACAATCCCTGGGCCAATCGATTCCATAAGTGCTGCCGCGTTCCATCAACCCTGTTATCTACCATCGTCGTCTGAAAAAGTAACAGATGGCCAATGTTTACGCGTGTATCGGCCGGTTTATTCTAGTAAATTGTAGCCGCTCTTAGGTAAAGCCCGCTTCGGCAAATAGCCCACGCCATTATCCTCTCGGAGCGAGTTGAACGTCGCGCCAGGACCGACGTCCAGGCAAATCAATATGTACCCTGCCCGACTGGCTACCGCTGCATTCGCTACGAATGCAACCAAGATTCCGCTATGTAACCAGATATCGGACCCGTCCAGCAACCGCAATAGTACGTTATCGCCGATACGAGGCCCCTCGAAAGAGACACTTATTCAAGAAAGCGGTATGGATTACCGACAGGCTTACGGAGGCGCGAAACTGAAACGTCTTCGACGTTCCCGCGACTTTGTCCCGCGTCTCCTCCCGCTCAAGTGCACTGGCAACACTAATCTCGAGCTGTTCAACACGGAGGAGATCCCAGGTTGGCGTTCGGGGAGCTTTGCAACACGCTTAGATAGAGGAGACTTCCGGACTTATCGTCGAACCACTTATTTCGCCAAACGAGTGCACGCTGGATTATCCGCCGTATTCCTGCGTCGCACCTGCAGGAGGACAGACAGCAGGTAGGGAGCACCGTGGAGAAATGCGAAGCAATTTTACCACGATCTCATTTCAATCGGCAGAATTGTGAACGCGTAATCGCAACGTGTAACCCGATGCAAAAAGACGTTCCGGTCGATTCCAGGCCTGTTTATACGGACAGATCGGAAAGCGTGCACTCGATTTTCCAATAAATCTCAATTTAAGGGGATCGCCGGTACGCACGCATAACCATGCGTTTCATTTGCCGAAGCAATTTTGTAATGACGCTAAAATAACGATGATTGCCCGCGGACGCGGTCCACGTTGCCTTTGCCCGGGCAGTGCGTATAAGTAGGGCGGCTTTAAGCCGGGGCATTACCGTTCACGATGAAATAACAGTGATTACGATGCCCGCGGTACATACTCGCGACTCCTATCACGGTCCAATAGCGAGAACTTGAAGAGACTTCCTCGTTGATTCCTCTTCCACCTCTGTCTCTGCGTTTCTTTGCTCTCCTCCATTCTTCTAGGGAACGGTAAATTGAATTTCGTATCCGCTGGTCACTCTACCTATTCTGCTTCCAAAAATTTGGGGAACTCCCAACGACAGGGATGCGCCCTATACCCAACGAAAAACTACCCTAATCTCTAATTACATATCGCCATTTTTTAACCGTCTTAGAACTTTTCTCAACCGTCCGACTCAACGATAAGGCTGTCCTCGCCCCACGGACACAACTAACGGAATCCTGGACAATATCACAATCTCCACGGCGAATTAATTCCGCGGCGCATCGCGAGAATCGGAGACAGAGGAGGATGGATCGATCCGTAACGATGAAAAGTTCCGTGGGCCGGGAGCGATGCGGCCGCGATTCTCGAACGAGCCTCGCTGACTCGCGATCGATCAAGCCGGCCCGGGTGCCTTCAATTAGTCGGCGGAGCTAATTAATTAACGACTCTGATCGCGATTTGCATAATTAGATGCGACGAGTGAATCCTTCGACTGGTACGCTTTTCGAGAGTTTCATAATTACTCGCGTCAATTGCATCGCTTACCGCCCGTCCAGTCGTTCCATTCTTGCCGCAGCGAGATCCGCAATCGCAAAGGTAAACTATATCTCTCAATTACGCCTGCGTCTCTTCAGTGGCTTCTGGCAACGCGAAACGAGACGGCATCGGATCTGAGTCCTCGCTTGCGAGTCTCTGCGAACCAGGTTTTCATCATTTGCACAGAATGAAACTGAGCGAACCGCTGACAATAAGATGCTCGCAGCGTCTCCGCTGTACTCGGTTTACTCTGTCCACGTGTACGAGAACACCGGAAAGCAGGAAGCAATCGTAAAGGTGCTACGAATCGCCGAGATCCGCCGTAGTATAAAGGGGGTACCATTAGGTGTACAGAAATCACAGGCGAGCCTGGACGTGGGTGGATCCTCGTGGCTAAAGTGGTGGTCCGTTCGTCGAGGCGATTCCATTGCAACGTGATTTTACGGGCAGGATTCAGATTTCCCACCCCTGACCCCTCGGCGCGATGCACACGCGGCCACGGGGTTTTTAAAACGCGGTGACAAATCCCGTGACGACAAAAAAATCGTTTCGGGGCTCGCCTCGACGGTCCTGACCGCTGGATAAACTGAAGGGAATATTCTTTAAACCTCCGGGCGTTCCAGGTAGGCGGTGAATATTCTCCGGAGGATCGGAGACTGCGTGTCGCTGGACGTGTAAGTGCATAAAGGCTCCCCGGTCCTGACTACAATGCAAGCCCGGCGTCGGTCTGACAATAAAAATGAGCGCCGTGTATTAAAAAGCTTTGCGACTCGAGGCTCGCTACAAATATCGCCGACGGTGCCTATTGAATAGCTTTCGTCAACAGGCCGGCGAATTGGAAATTCACGAATATTTGCGCTCTCGAACGGTGTATTCGGCGTAACGGAAACATTCCTTTCTTTTTTTTCCCATCCTCGTTGCAGGGAGAGGAAAAAAACACCGATACACCGGTGTGCACAAAGGACGGATTTTCCAGAGCGCGTACAGAATCGACGGCGGCCAACAATGAAGACGATACACGATGTGACTGAAACACGAACGGGCCGGATATTGCGTCACGTGAACGAGGGCAGTAGAATTTTTTCTCCTAAGACCTGGGCGCGTCGTGCCCGGTGAAATCGACGGTTCATTCTTTCAATGGAACCGCACGATACCTTGAGGCGCAAATGAGACGCACAAGTCGCCTCTTAGGAACGAAGAATGGTGCATGTATGCGTACTTTTAACGGGTGGAAATAATCGTCACGATCAAGCGGAAACGTTCTGCAACAATACTAATTTGCCGTGCAATTAACGTGCGACCATGTCGCGCGAAAGTGCAAAGGGTTCATATCGATTTCGCGTGACACGCAGACGTACAGAATTATTCTGATTGACATCGATCGTTACCGTACCGCCATCGTCCCGGTATCATCGATAACAGCAATGCACGCGATAGCAATCGAATTATTGGGCAAATGAGCCGCCATAAATCGCGTTTCGGTAACGTTCCATCAATGAACGCGAGGCAGACAAGAACGAACAGCGGAAGAGTCGTAATCGCGGGCCCTGCAGCGCACGGAAGAATTATTTGACGGGCAAATCGTTGGAACAAGAGACGGTGCCTCTATCATTTTTCGTGCAGAACGTCACGCGGAAAGATAAGCAGGGAGGATCAATCGATAAGTATAGCGATCGATGCATTCGCGTTCAATCGATGGACGATTGAACGCAATTCTATGGGATGGGAGTGGCCAACGGTGTTCTTTCCGAACGGAAAAGGCGCATCCTGTGCCCTGTCAACTGTTAGTTGACAATGTACTGGGTCCACGAATGGCCACGGGGACGATCAACCCGCACCCACGCATTTTTCGGCGATCACGAGGCCGTTTTGCGAGATCTTCGCGCGTAAACCGATTAAACAAACGCGAACGATGGTCATTTGTTGGTGAATTTTGCATCTCGCCGTGCAAACAAGTAGTACAGATATTGCAGATCGCACCCAATTCCATATACCATTCATATTCGTGCGTATGAATCTTTGACGTAATAAATCTTGTTACACGCATAACTAGGTAAACGCACAGTGAATGCAATTGCAGGCCGGCAACAGTCTACGCGATGCTGGACGCTCATTTTCCACATGATGTGCGAACGGGGTCGCATCGGTCCAATTAGAAGCAACACAAAGTACAAAACCGATCTACCTACAGAGTGTACCCCTATTAAAGGTGTACAATTGTTTGCTAGTGGACGATTCAACGACTAATCTCTCGGGGCGTGAGTCATTGTTCAATAAGGATCCCGCATATATCGCGGTCTCATGGTCGATCAAAGGATACCAATAAGAATCTATCCATCGGACAGACTTATAATCCACTGTTCACAAAGGTATAACAAGATCGCGTAAAATCGATTACAGATATCGTAGATATCGAGAGGTATACGAGATCGGTCAGCACCACGGGGTGCACTCGTTTGAAACGTAAGGGGATGCTAGTAGAGGACAAAGTCAACGCGATGAAAAGAAAGGATTTTGACCGCCTGTTGAATCGCATATATGTAGATGTAAATCGGACACGATTGAGATCACTCAGTTCTCGATAGCAGCGGCATTCTTCGGCGGGAGGAGCATTGTTAGGAACATTTTGTCTACGCACGTTCTTCAGTGCTCATGATACCGGTAGTAATGTCGATCAATGAAATCGGTGGTAACGAAACCCGTAGACATGATTTGCTACGATCGTCTATACCGATGAACATGCTTTTATAGTGCCGACAATAAGTACTATAGGGCTCGAGTAACAAATCTGGAGGGAACGAATAATTTTCTATGCAGATCAATTGCAATTATAGACACGGACGGGTTACAGGATTTAAATAAGGCGCAACCTAAGATTTTCCAATTAATTCGACAGCTTTATTGTTGGTAGTAATACTAATTTAAATTTCTGAGATTATCGATCAAATTGTTAATTGTTGTGACTGTTCAATTTTATTTAATGCTATGAATTTTATAATCGTTCCGTGATTACTCAAACACAAATACTGGTTACGAGTTTTATCACTTATCTTGGAACTTGTCTATGCTAAAATGTTTATCTACACTTGAAAGCACGCGGGAACTTACGTAGTCCATGTACAGATGGCGGTTTTGTGCGCCTTGCAGGAAACGAACTCGCTGCGAAACCCGTCTTTTCGTTTTTCTGGTAAATTTGTGAATTTCATTCTGAAACTGTTGAAAAATGATAGGCACGTTAATCACCAATGCTTACCAAGCGCTTCCGTATGTAATCGTAATCATTTCTTTCGCTTAAATCATGTTACATGTGACTTCGAAAAGGTTATGCTTGTTTTACAGACGACTCGCCACATTGGGCCAGACATGTTCCTCGATTTTTAACACCACAGCAATGACAAATTCGTGGAGCCTTACATTAAGCAGAACCAAAGTGAGGTATCATTTTCCTCATCCTAATGAACGTCGTCGTATCAAACGTCACGGTTGGGTGACAAGAATGTCAACTCCTAATGGAAGAAGGATTCTGATGAGGAGACTATTGAAAGGCAAATATGTACTCAGTCATTAAATATTATACGTTGGATCATTAATAAATTATTATTGTGTTCTATAATATTTACACTTATTGCCTTATCTTGTTCCATTACTATATATGTATGTATTTAAACGGTACGTTTAAATAAGTTATGTACATCGAGGAAAAATAAAAAGTCCTTCAACATCGAATAATACCATACCAAATGTATTATAAACCAGGAACATTATTCTGCATGAAATATTTAAATTCAAGTTGCTTACATGTCCAATCGAAGGATGGCATCAATGGAGCTTCAACTGTTACATCTTTTTTAAACAAAGATGGTAAAAACACTGATCTTAAATGAATATGAGCAGGAATAATAATTTGCTGTTTCGGATTAACATCCAATAACTGAAGAAGTCTTCTGTCCAATTTCGGTGGTGCAGGATATGTAAGAAAAGGATCAACCTTTAGATACGTGTTGCCAACTTTTTGAATTTGTGATGCGCAAATATTATCGCCTAGTACTGGACAATATAGAAACGTAGATGCAAACAGCCTTATCGCATGCCTATGCTCAGTAGACGCTTTCATCTCGATCAAGGAACATAAATTCAGTGTAGAGTTGGATAATACGTTGTAGTCCACCTTCAATATTTTTATTTTATTATGAACTTCATCCTGCTTAGACCACTTTTCCGTAATGATTGCCTAAAAATTATATTACAACAGAAGAACACCTATATGAACGGAAATCATAAAATTAACGTGTCTACCTTTTTCTGATCGAATGCAGGATTCGATATTAATTTCAATGCCAAGCGATGTTGATTCTTTAATTGTTTAGGTACACCGACTGTAACTATCCAATAGGTATTTGAATGAAAATGAGAACGAGCAAATGCAATCTGTGCAGCTTCTTCTACGCTAAAGTCTGCTGCCAAAAGCGTTACGCCACTCATGTACCTAGTGTTAAAATTTGTACATATGCTCAAAAGAGGAAAGTCATTCTAAACCAATAGAAATAAAAAATGCTTACATTTCGGGACTTCTAAATATAGATAAATTTGGATAGTTTAACTTATTACGAATGTACGGCAAAGCATCTTGTAACGTATAATATACACCGTTTGGTACATTATTCCATAAATTATCAGACTTATATGAACCAGTGCGTTTTATGCCATATGGTTTATTCAATACCACTAAACCGTCTGTAGAATAAAAGCTAAAAGTTAGAATTCGAAACCGATATGTAACCATCTCTATTATTGTACTACTACCTTCATTGTAAATTATATTGTTTAAAAGATCTTCCGAAAATTCGTCTAACGACTTCCATGGATGCATTTGTTTGTAAGGATGTATTTTCGACGCTAATGTTTGTTGGGCAGTATTTACTAAATAATTTCGTTTGAATACCTTTGCACAACATACATTCGCGCACGCATGTTTAAATGTATAAAACTTAGTCATTAGAGTCTTCATTCTTGGTACGTAAATTTCGATAGTAGTTCTCCTTCGGTTTGATTCAGAGATATGTTTTTTACTTGACACTACGTATAGAGATCACGAAAAATGTAATATAAAGTGTTTAAGAAAATGCAGGTTAACCAGAAACACATTGTAACATTATTTAAAATAAAGGCAGTTCACAATTGTCCCAGAAATAAACAGTTGAATAGTAGGGTTAACAGTGGTGAAATAAGTATGCTCATGTTGGGGATTTCGTTCTCCCGGGGCAAGTGCTGCTCCTAGCGATTAATTCTACCAGAAGCTAGGAAATAGTATTGTCGATCAAAACGGACGCGTGCTCTAAAATGACTTTCTATCGTTGGTTACTTTATCCACCGACTTGATATAAGAATAGGAAAGATATCTTATGGACTTTCATGGCCCAACGTGACTGTCATACCGACTAAGAAATCACACGTTGATTTTGAGCGTCCTCTAATTTAATTTGCGCGGGAAAGGACAAAAGAATTCTTTAACAAGGATCGTATGTCCAACTAACAGTTGGTCAGAAATAGTAGAAGTCCAATAGGTACGACCCTAGAGTCGTAGGTTCGGCCAAAAGTTGGTCAGAAATAGCAAAAGTCCAGTGGGTTCAACCCTAGAGTCGTAGGTCCGGCTAAAAGTTGGTCAGAAAAGGTAAAAGTTCAGTAACTATAACCGTAGGAGCGTAGGTTCAGCTAAAAATTGGTCAGAAGCCACAAAAGTTCAGTACGTATGACCTTAGTACAGTAGTACGCACGACCGCGGTCGGAGACCTTCGCAGAGTTCGGAAATTGCGAATACCACCGAGCGCGACCGAGCGCTACCGACGCGCCGCGGAGTGGGGAGGATGGAGCGCGGCGCACGCGGTGTCACTATCAATTCAAACGTCGTACCGTACGGGTCGTCTATGTTATCGAAGGTTGGCGACATACATCACCTTACAATACAATAGCTTCTCGGTGTTTACTTTACCACCGCATACGCTTGTCTATTAACTTCTAATAAATAATACACGTTTATTTAACAATCGTTTGACTATCGTGGATATACATTCAACTCTTTCTCGACTTACTTTTGCTGGACGCTTGACCGGTCATCCGGTACTATTGGTTTTTTGATACGCGATAACTAGTCGTTCATTAAAATATCGGGTTAATTAATTTATTAGTTTAAACGGTTCTTCGAATCTATATTATATTATATTAAACGATTATTCGGATTCGATGCGGTGTTAAGGTTGCGTTTATTTTCTTTTCAATGTCACTTACGTACCCATTTACATATGTCCTTCCGCAACTTTGAATTCGATTCAGATTTTAGCACAGGTTTATCACGTTGTTTTTCTTTTTGTTGCAGGTACAATAGATGTTTGGTTGGTAAAGAATAATATATTGATGCTGTAGGAATGGAGTATTGAGATACCGATGACCTATGATGAAGGATTGGTAACATTTGTTGACATTTAACTTATTATCCCAACGGTTTATGTATATCTCTTGTTATTTGCCAATTGACTTTCGGTTGAAAGTTATTGAACACTTTCTTTATTGTAAATAGATTTTAATACCTGCTTCTCCCAATTCGTATATCCACGTTCACTAAGTAATGAAAAACTTTCAATAGAACTTACAATATTCGCGATTGAAGCTAGAGTCACTAAATTTCATTAATCGTAAACGAAAAATTGAAATACGTTATGTCTCGCTTCATTTCGGTTGCGATTTCTATTATAGCTTCACTAATTGTTTTGAATAAACACTCTCATTATCTCTGTGACCTAGTCACAAGTACGGCCAAATTGTATTTTCGCTGCAGGATTACACGCGTAGTAACGTACTTGTTGCCATACCTTAATAGTTTCGAATTTTTATTTCTACAAGCAGCTACGAGAATTTATAAACGCGCGATATTAAGTATTTACTAAGATCATGATAACCTTTAAAACTCTGACAAAGGATAGTCACAGTACGCTTTTCATAAATCATTTATATTAATCTATAATAATATATCTTGAATAGACAATTAACAGTAATTAAATCAGAATAATAATACGATAGTACTTTATTAAAAGAAAGAGCAGTATTTCCACAACAGACGTTCGAAAGAATGAAGAAATAAGAAAGAGACAAATAAAATCAAATATATATTGTTTCAGTTTTTACCTCCTCTCCCCATTTACTAACTTGTACAGATTTTCTTCCAGAAAATGTTGATAACCGCGCGCAATGCGGTTGGTAGAGTCAGTGCTTTCTCCGTCAAAGTTCTTTTTATTATTTTTTGAGCGCAACCGCTCTTAATAATTATAATTAAATATAAATAGTAGTAAAGATACGCGAAAGTAGAGTCAGTGTTTGCTCCGAAATAATGCTCTCGCGAGATTAGAATCACTTTGTTTGCCAATCATAAGTGTTCCATTAGAGTCAGTGTCCTGTTCGGCGAGTTCGGGCTTTCATCCATCAACTTGAAGAGTAAGTATCTCCTTATTTCTTTAGTCTTGTTTTGCAATAATCATTCAAAATTAACCCATTCCAAATGTACTGAAAATACGTAGATTTTAATGTTGTTTGCTCTTTTTGAATGTTTCAGCAGCTTCCATGACTTCGTTGGCGACGAGCTTGACCGCACCCCTGGCGAGTCTGCAACCGGTGAGTCGCATGCTTTAAAGTTCCTCTGGTCACTCAATCATGTCGCAGGACGAAAGGTCCGAACCGACACGAGTGACTGGTTGTAATTACGTAGATTTTTCTGGCAAGCACTGTGACCATGGGTATATGGAAATATACTCATGAGTAGTAACTTCTTTACTGTTTTATATTATATGAGGATAGGTCTTCTTGTACAACGCGTTTTTAAATAGCTTCAGTATAAAATATATCACTATATATCTTTTTATAATAGAGTATTTAATTGAATACCTATGAACGGTATTTAAATAGTTATTAATTATTAAATGAATAGAAAGTAACGTCCAGTATTATACCTGCATTAGTTTATAGTGGAGAAGTCGAATACCCTTCGACTTCGTTTACTTGTCAATTGCAATTACTGCCCAGTTATAAGAAATTGATAGTAGGAGTATAATATTTCCTCTTTTTCTACTTTGATTATATATAAAGTAAACGCATTTACTTACCTTGTCAATTTGTTGGAACTATCGAATAATTTTATTATTCGATATCCATATTAGTCTTTAGCGTTTAGAGATATCAGTAATTTCACTTTTTCCGTACAATATGTTAATTAAACTTGAATGTACAAGAAGACAATACGCGAACGGGTAGATCTCGAAATCAAAGCAATCGACTTTCAAACCAACCTTGCGTTTTAGAAGCAATGCTTTGATGACGGGAACATCCGAGGATGTTTCAATTTCATTCAAAGTATATCGAAGTAGAGTCATTGAATAATTTCTCAATTAAAGTAGAGTCTTTGAATAATTTTTCTATTAAAGTAGAGGCTTTGAATAATTTTTCTAATAAAGCAGAGTCATTGCATAATTTTTCTAATAAAGTAGAGTCATTTAATTTTCTCTTCAATAAAGTAAAGTCATATGTTGATCTGGTACATATACATACATATATATATTTAGCCCGTTAGAAAATCAGTATGTCTTTATCATCTTTTTAGACGAGGATTTTCAGGTTTAACCCTTTCCGTGTTCACTGCCCGGATCCCACTCACGTGCCCCGGTGCTACTTGGGTGGGAAAACGGTGGTAGAGCACGACGATATTTCTTTAGTTCATAAGCTATTGAATGATTTATTGTTGGCGACTGACAGTGCGTTTGGTGTATCGTGCACGACGTAATATCCACATTGTGTGTGTGGTTAGGATGTGGATTTGCGTCGTTCCGTACTAAAATGTAGCTATTATGACCAACATAAGATGTCCATTAATTTAAAAGAGAGACATCATTTTTACTATTAATTCCATGAATAATCCCTATTATACTGAGGCACGAAGTTTTGCCATTTAAGATGACAAAGGCCAAATGCCAAAGAGAATCGAATATACTTATCAATTGCTATCAAGTAGCTCTTGTATCGGTGCTATTTAATTATCTTATTAAAAATCAACCGCGGCGTGGTCTTTCTCCACGCGAACGCAAAGATCCCAACCACTGTCAGTCGATTTCAGAAAAATGGTACGTACATTAGAGTGTGCAAGTTGTTTGACAGCACTTGGGTGTCGGGGGCGTCCCGGGACGCCTCCCTAGTGTAGGCATTTGCGCCCAAGTGTTTGAATGAGAACCGTGGAGTGTCGTGTGTTGGTGTGCCTGTTTGCCATTTTTTAAATATAGGTCCAGGTAGGATAGGTAGCATACTTTCTGGTGTGATTGATAGATATAAGTAGGTAGGGCCGGGCAGGTTGACACAGTCTCTGATCGGGTAGGCCATATTTCGCGTGTTCAACCTGTTTCAGGAAATCTGATTTGAAAAGTGGACGGTGAAGCTGTGACGCGAACGAAAATGCGTTCGCCTCTGGCTTTGCCTATCGATTTTTCGAATCCTTCGCGGTCGTGGTCGCGATTCAGGTTCCGAAACGAAACGTGTTACATTATGCTCGAGGCTGCACGTGTGAACGAAGAACGATTATAATTTTAATCGTAATCTTTGCGATTTTCCGTAATCACAATTTTACGATTTTATTTGGTCGTGATTCGGCCACGTGTGTTCCATTTAGCTCCGCGATTTAAACTCTTTATTTCACATTTATAAGTCTTTCCTTGGTTTCCGATTAGAGCCTCGAGCCTAGCTTAAGTTTCAGCTGGCCCTTGGGTCCAACGAAAAGAAGAGGCTATATGCCGAAGAGGCCCGACAAACTGTCACTCAAGAGGGCAACTACTAATGGCTCCCCATTCTTTTTAAGAATGGGGAATCATTCTTTGTTACTACTTTGTCACTGTGCTTGCATATTCATTTGTAGAATTTTTATGTGTACTTGGCCGACGCCCATTCCGGCCCAACGATACGACAGCCCTCCCAAAAATATCGGGTTGCTTTAGAGTTGCGTTAAATAGCAGGCGGTTTTTCAAGTACAGTCGCGAAAAAGGAAACCAACAAATTCTTTGATTTGCGAAATGACTCGCGGTTTTTAATTAGAGTTGCGAGCAAATGAAAATCGCGATTGATTTAGCGTTGCGCAATGATGTCGCGATTGTTCTTGCAATTTTGCTGTTCTTATTGTTAGTTAAATTGTAGTATTTTATAATATGTTTTACATATAAGAAAGTTTCTAGTGTTGCGGAAATTATTTTCGCGTCTTGAACCTTCAGCTGACTTTTCAGAGGATCTTCAATCTGCTTAATTTTGGATATTACAAATAATTTACAGTTTGCTTTCTATCAGTCTTAATAAATAGTGTTGCGAAATGATTACTTCGCGAGTTCCAGTTAGCGTTGCGTTGATAAAAGATCGCGTTTTTAAGTAGAGTTGCGAGTACTAGTCCCCATGTGCTTCCAATTGGACGTCTGTTCCTGAACCAGGAACTTTTTCTTTTCCGCGTTTTATATTTGCCTTTCTTTATATTTTTGTCTTAATAATTATACCACCTGGAATGTCTGTTGATGGAAGTACTGCTAAAAGTTTGCATACATATTAGTAAATTACTGTGAACGAAAGGAAAAGAAATGAAAAAAGAAATAAAGGAAAGAAAAAGGAAAGTAAAGAAAAGAAAGAAAAAGAAACGAAAAAGATATAATTTGCCGAATCATTGATAAATTCATAATAATTCTAGATAGTAGATTTCAATTAGAGTTAATACTAGTGACTGTTCATTATTGGAGTTTAGCTCTCAAATATTTTCTCTTAATTGTTGTAATTCTATCTTAACCTTTGTTTTAGTACAGCCAATTTTTATACCTTTTTGAGCTTGCTTTGTAGAAACTAAAATTCACTTGCGATATCCGTAAATGTTTAAACAAAATTCCTTGCCCGAAAAATCTTCTTGGCTGTAGTTGGACCTCGGCATGGTGATAGTGGAAGTTTGATATTTTGCTTCCGAATAATCGTTTGTCGCTTCTTTGTAGAAGCAAAATGGAATCAATTGTAGTGAAATGTGACTATTTCAATTTGGAGTTTTTAATGAAATTCGTACTATCATACAGTTTGATTTAAAACGTAGAAAAGAATATAACACCTTGGCCGAAATCCAATTACATATTGTTATTACAAATTAGCTGCATTTTTCATATCAATTGTGATTCATTATCCTCGGTATAATTCAATTATTACGGAATTAGAAGCAGGTTCATTTCAATATAAAATGGAGGGGCTTGGACGTAGAATATGACCTCACCCAACCCCTGGCCCAAAACCCTGACTTTTACACCAATTGAATTTATTAGATTTTTAATTAGGCAGGATTTATGAAACTAAAAATTGATTCGGTCTGTTCTAGGATACCTGGGGCCACGAAATTAATTCCCCTTCAATTAGTCCATATTAAATATATGCATACTCATACCTATATTGGTATGGTAGAGTATCTATTACATTCCTGTGTGTTAGGATATTATTGAAATTGTTGTTTTAATTTTACTCTTAGATATTATATTAGGTAGGGTTATTCTAATTTTAAGTTAGATCTTTAGACAGGCAGGACGCATTTGAATCTAATCTAGTATTTAAGAAGGGAGGCTTTAATTTTAATGTGTGTCTTAGTTTTTAAGACAGCAGTGTACACTGCTGTAATAATATTTCGTTGTCTACTTTTTAAGATCGTAGACTATATTTTTAAGAAAGTTTTGTTTCAGGCAATTGAATTACCTTGCAGATTTTCTTTCAGGTTTCCTTCAAATATTCAAATTAGCTTTCGGGCGTGATTTTACCAAGTACTCCTCTTGTTGTCTTACTTGTACTACGACCAATTAATGATCGTTCTACAAGTGGACAATAATAGGAGATTTTTCTTTTTCAAAAACTATATTATAATTAATTTTCGCGTAACTGGAGGGTGGAAGGGCCGTGGCTAGGGTGGGTCTCCATGCGCAGTAACCTCCACGTGGTGAGACCTGGGCAATCAATTGTTTATCGTATAATTATTAAACGTTTAACAGACGTTTGATAATTATGTGGAAAATAATTCGAGCGAATTGACTGCGCATTGCACTTTCTCCTCTAGTTCCCTTTTTGATTCATTCCCCTTGTTGCTTCACTCAGTTTTCGGTTTCATTCTCTTTTTGCGCTCTGCCGGGAGCAGTTATTCTCGTAACTTTTCTTCTGATTCAATTCACCAGTATTAGCTTCATTCCTTTTTTCGTTCTCGGCCCGGAGGACCGGTGGTGGGGACTCAGTGTCAGCGAGTGACGATGTGTGGGGGCGTGATTGTGGTTCTGGAGGAAGGATCCGAGGCCCGCTGTTAGACTACGTCTCTAACGGTTGTTTGGTTTTCGCCCTAAATCTGGGATCATGGTCGCGGTTCTTGCATTTCCGGGCTGCAGTGTCATCGAGAGCGGTGTGTGGGGCTGTGATTGCGTTCCGGACAGGTGACCCGCCTAGTAGGAAATTCCTGCGAGTTAGACCACGCCAAGCACACCTTGGGGTGGCAGAAGGTATATGGGACATAATCTGGAATCGTGGTTCGGTCATGCATACTGTTCCTCAATGATTTCTGGGGCTCGGTATCGAAACTGGTGTAGATTCTAAGTCCGTTTACTGTCCAGACTCTGGGCCGAGGGCTCGCGGGCTGCTCGGTAGCAGTCACTTTCGTTGCTTGCCTCCTCATCCCATTCCCCCCTGCTTGATTCATTTCATGACTTGAGTGGACGTTACTAATCCAACGCAGGTGATTGTTACAGATTCACGGTATCAGAGGCACGACTGGCAACTACAAAGAGCGAGCCTCGTCCATTCCACTTGTGAGTTTAAAGAAGAGGATTGCTTAACCATGTATAATATGACGTCACTCTCATCCTGCCCTACCCCTGCCCAAGCCCAGACCCTGCCCAGACCCTGCCCATGCCCCTTACCACTGTCATTTTATACAGGCATGGTTTACACGAATTGAATTTATTAGACTTTTAATTTGGCAGAGATTATGAAACTGACAATTGATTCAATCTGTTTTAGGAAACCATGGGCCACGAAATTAATTCCCCTTCAATTAGTCCATATTAAATATATGCATACTTATACATACATGATATTACTGAAATTGTTCTTTAAATTGAACTCTTAGATGTTATACTAGGTAGGGTGATTCTACTTTTAAGTTAGATCTTTAGTCAGGCAGGGTGCATTTTAATCTAATCTAGTATTTAAGAAGGGAGAATTTGTTTTTAAGATGTGCCTTACTTTTTAAGACAGCAGTGTACACTGCTGTAATAATATTTCGTTGTGTAGTCTTTAAGATCGTAGAATATATTTTTTAAAAAGTTTTGTTTCAGGAAATTGGTTTCAGATTTTGTTTCAGGTTTCCTTCAGATATTCGATTTAGCTTTCGGTCGTAAATATTCCAAGTACTTCTCTTGTTGTCTTACTTGTACTACGATCACTTAATGATCGTTTTACAAATTGACAATAAGAGGAGATTTTTCTTTTTCAAAAACTATATTATAATTAATTTTCGCGTAACTGGAGGGTGGAAGGGCCGTGGCTAGGGTGGGTCTCCATGCGCAGTAACCTCCACGTGGTGAGACCTGGGCAATCAATTGTTTATCGTATAATTATTAAACGTTTAACAGACGTTTGATAATTATGTGGAAAATAATTCGAGCGAATTGACTGCGCATTGCACTTTCTCCTCTAGTTCCCTTTTTGATTCATTCCCCTTGTTGCTTCACTCAGTTTTCGGTTTCATTCTCTTTTTGCGCTCTGCCGGGAGCAGTTATTCTCGTAACTTTTCTTCTGATTCAATTCACCAGTATTAGCTTCATTCCTTTTTTCGTTCTCGGCCCGGAGGACCGGTGGTGGGGACTCAGTGTCAGCGAGTGACGATGTGTGGGGGCGTGATTGTGGTTCTGGAGGAAGGATCCGAGGCCCGCTGTTAGACTACGTCTCTAACGGTTGTTTGGTTTTCGCCCTAAATCTGGGATCATGGTCGCGGTTCTTGCATTTCCGGGCTGCAGTGTCATCGAGAGCGGTGTGTGAGGCTGTGATTGCGTTCCGGACAGGTGACCCGCCTAGTAGGAAATTCCTGCGAGTTAGACCACGCCAAGCACACCTTGGGGTGGCAGAAGGTATATGGGACATAATCTGGAATCGTGGTTCGGTCATGCATACTGTTCCTCAATGATTTCTGGGGCTCGGTATCGAAACTGGTGTAGATTCTAAGTCCGTTTACTGTCCAGACTCTGGGCCGAGGGCTCGCGGGCTGCTCGGTAGCAGTCACTTTCGTTGCTTGCCTCCTCATCCCATTCCCCCCTGCTTGATTCATTTCATGACTTGAGTGGACGTTACTAATCCAACGCAGGTGATTGTTACAGATTCACGGTATCAGAGGCACGACTGGCAACTACAAAGAGCGAGCCTCGTCCATTCCACTTGTGAGTTTAAAGAAGAGGATTGCTTAACCATGTATAATATGACGTCACTCTCATCCTGCCCTACCCCTGCCCAAGCCCAGACCCTGCCCAGACCCTGCCCATGCCCCTTACCACTGTCATTTTATACAGGCATGGTTTACACGAATTGAATTTATTAGACTTTTAATTTGGCAGAGATTATGAAACTGACAATTGATTCAATCTGTTTTAGGAAACCATGGGCCACGAAATTAATTCCCCTTCAATTAGTCCATATTAAATATATGCATACTTATACATACATGATATTACTGAAATTGTTCTTTAAATTGAACTCTTAGATGTTATACTAGGTAGGGTGATTCTACTTTTAAGTTAGATCTTTAGTCAGGCAGGGTGCATTTTAATCTAATCTAGTATTTAAGAAGGGAGAATTTGTTTTTAAGATGTGCCTTACTTTTTAAGACAGCAGTGTACACTGCTGTAATAATATTTCGTTGTGTAGTCTTTAAGATCGTAGAATATATTTTTTAAAAAGTTTTGTTTCAGGAAATTGGTTTCAGATTTTGTTTCAGGTTTCCTTCAGATATTCGATTTAGCTTTCGGTCGTAAATATTCCAAGTACTTCTCTTGTTGTCTTACTTGTACTACGATCACTTAATGATCGTTTTACAAATTGACAATAAGAGGAGATTTTTCTTTTTCAAAAACTATATTATAATTAATTTTCGCGTAACTGGAGGGTGGAAGGGCCGTGGCTAGGGTGGGTCTCCATGCGCAGTAACCTCCACGTGGTGAGACCTGGGCAATCAATTGTTTATCGTATAATTATTAAACGTTTAACAGACGTTTGATAATTATGTGGAAAATAATTCGAGCGAATTGACTGCGCATTGCACTTTCTCCTCTAGTTCCCTTTTTGATTCATTCCCCTTGTTGCTTCACTCAGTTTTCGGTTTCATTCTCTTTTTGCGCTCTGCCGGGAGCAGTTATTCTCGTAACTTTTCTTCTGATTCAATTCACCAGTATTAGCTTCATTCCTTTTTTCGTTCTCGGCCCGGAGGACCGGTGGTGGGGACTCAGTGTCAGCGAGTGACGATGTGTGGGGGCGTGATTGTGGTTCTGGAGGAAGGATCCGAGGCCCGCTGTTAGACTACGTCTCTAACGGTTGTTTGGTTTTCGCCCTAAATCTGGGATCATGGTCGCGGTTCTTGCATTTCCGGGCTGCAGTGTCATCGAGAGCGGTGTGTGAGGCTGTGATTGCGTTCCGGACAGGTGACCCGCCTAGTAGGAAATTCCTGCGAGTTAGACCACGCCAAGCACACCTTGGGGTGGCAGAAGGTATATGGGACATAATCTGGAATCGTGGTTCGGTCATGCATACTGTTCCTCAATGATTTCTGGGGCTCGGTATCGAAACTGGTGTAGATTCTAAGTCCGTTTACTGTCCAGACTCTGGGCCGAGGGCTCGCGGGCTGCTCGGTAGCAGTCACTTTCGTTGCTTGCCTCCTCATCCCATTCCCCCCTGCTTGATTCATTTCATGACTTGAGTGGACGTTACTAATCCAACGCAGGTGATTGTTACAGATTCACGGTATCAGAGGCACGACTGGCAACTACAAAGAGCGAGCCTCGTCCATTCCACTTGTGAGTTTAAAGAAGAGGATTGCTTAACCATGTATAATATGACGTCACTCTCATCCTGCCCTACCCCTGCCCAAGCCCAGACCCTGCCCAGACCCTGCCCATGCCCCTTACCACTGTCATTTTATACAGGCATGGTTTACACGAATTGAATTTATTAGACTTTTAATTTGGCAGAGATTATGAAACTGACAATTGATTCAATCTGTTTTAGGAAACCATGGGCCACGAAATTAATTCCCCTTCAATTAGTCCATATTAAATATATGCATACTTATACATACATGATATTACTGAAATTGTTCTTTAAATTGAACTCTTAGATGTTATACTAGGTAGGGTGATTCTACTTTTAAGTTAGATCTTTAGTCAGGCAGGGTGCATTTTAATCTAATCTAGTATTTAAGAAGGGAGAATTTGTTTTTAAGATGTGCCTTACTTTTTAAGACAGCAGTGTACACTGCTGTAATAATATTTCGTTGTGTAGTCTTTAAGATCGTAGAATATATTTTTTAAAAAGTTTTGTTTCAGGAAATTGGTTTCAGATTTTGTTTCAGGTTTCCTTCAGATATTCGATTTAGCTTTCGGTCGTAAATATTCCAAGTACTTCTCTTGTTGTCTTACTTGTACTACGATCACTTAATGATCGTTTTACAAATTGACAATAAGAGGAGATTTTTCTTTTTCAAAAACTATATTATAATTAATTTTCGCGTAACTGGAGGGTGGAAGGGCCGTGGCTAGGGTGGGTCTCCATGCGCAGTAACCTCCACGTGGTGAGACCTGGGCAATCAATTGTTTATCGTATAATTATTAAACGTTTAACAGACGTTTGATAATTATGTGGAAAATAATTCGAGCGAATTGACTGCGCATTGCACTTTCTCCTCTAGTTCCCTTTTTGATTCATTCCCCTTGTTGCTTCACTCAGTTTTCGGTTTCATTCTCTTTTTGCGCTCTGCCGGGAGCAGTTATTCTCGTAACTTTTCTTCTGATTCAATTCACCAGTATTAGCTTCATTCCTTTTTTCGTTCTCGGCCCGGAGGACCGGTGGTGGGGACTCAGTGTCAGCGAGTGACGATGTGTGGGGGCGTGATTGTGGTTCTGGAGGAAGGATCCGAGGCCCGCTGTTAGACTACGTCTCTAACGGTTGTTTGGTTTTCGCCCTAAATCTGGGATCATGGTCGCGGTTCTTGCATTTCCGGGCTGCAGTGTCATCGAGAGCGGTGTGTGAGGCTGTGATTGCGTTCCGGACAGGTGACCCGCCTAGTAGGAAATTCCTGCGAGTTAGACCACGCCAAGCACACCTTGGGGTGGCAGAAGGTATATGGGACATAATCTGGAATCGTGGTTCGGTCATGCATACTGTTCCTCAATGATTTCTGGGGCTCGGTATCGAAACTGGTGTAGATTCTAAGTCCGTTTACTGTCCAGACTCTGGGCCGAGGGCTCGCGGGCTGCTCGGTAGCAGTCACTTTCGTTGCTTGCCTCCTCATCCCATTCCCCCCTGCTTGATTCATTTCATGACTTGAGTGGACGTTACTAATCCAACGCAGGTGATTGTTACAGATTCACGGTATCAGAGGCACGACTGGCAACTACAAAGAGCGAGCCTCGTCCATTCCACTTGTGAGTTTAAAGAAGAGGATTGCTTAACCATGTATAATATGACGTCACTCTCATCCTGCCCTACCCCTGCCCAAGCCCAGACCCTGCCCAGACCCTGCCCATGCCCCTTACCACTGTCATTTTATACAGGCATGGTTTACACGAATTGAATTTATTAGACTTTTAATTTGGCAGAGATTATGAAACTGACAATTGATTCAATCTGTTTTAGGAAACCATGGGCCACGAAATTAATTCCCCTTCAATTAGTCCATATTAAATATATGCATACTTATACATACATGATATTACTGAAATTGTTCTTTAAATTGAACTCTTAGATGTTATACTAGGTAGGGTGATTCTACTTTTAAGTTAGATCTTTAGTCAGGCAGGGTGCATTTTAATCTAATCTAGTATTTAAGAAGGGAGAATTTGTTTTTAAGATGTGCCTTACTTTTTAAGACAGCAGTGTACACTGCTGTAATAATATTTCGTTGTGTAGTCTTTAAGATCGTAGAATATATTTTTTAAAAAGTTTTGTTTCAGGAAATTGGTTTCAGATTTTGTTTCAGGTTTCCTTCAGATATTCGATTTAGCTTTCGGTCGTAAATATTCCAAGTACTTCTCTTGTTGTCTTACTTGTACTACGATCACTTAATGATCGTTTTACAAATTGACAATAAGAGGAGATTTTTCTTTTTCAAAAACTATATTATAATTAATTTTCGCGTAACTGGAGGGTGGAAGGGCCGTGGCTAGGGTGGGTCTCCATGCGCAGTAACCTCCACGTGGTGAGACCTGGGCAATCAATTGTTTATCGTATAATTATTAAACGTTTAACAGACGTTTGATAATTATGTGGAAAATAATTCGAGCGAATTGACTGCGCATTGCACTTTCTCCTCTAGTTCCCTTTTTGATTCATTCCCCTTGTTGCTTCACTCAGTTTTCGGTTTCATTCTCTTTTTGCGCTCTGCCGGGAGCAGTTATTCTCGTAACTTTTCTTCTGATTCAATTCACCAGTATTAGCTTCATTCCTTTTTTCGTTCTCGGCCCGGAGGACCGGTGGTGGGGACTCAGTGTCAGCGAGTGACGATGTGTGGGGGCGTGATTGTGGTTCTGGAGGAAGGATCCGAGGCCCGCTGTTAGACTACGTCTCTAACGGTTGTTTGGTTTTCGCCCTAAATCTGGGATCATGGTCGCGGTTCTTGCATTTCCGGGCTGCAGTGTCATCGAGAGCGGTGTGTGAGGCTGTGATTGCGTTCCGGACAGGTGACCCGCCTAGTAGGAAATTCCTGCGAGTTAGACCACGCCAAGCACACCTTGGGGTGGCAGAAGGTATATGGGACATAATCTGGAATCGTGGTTCGGTCTTGCATTCCGTTCCTCAATGATTGCTGTGGCTCGGTATCGAAACTGGCGTAGATTCTAAGTCCTTTTACTGACCAGACTCTAGGCCGAGGGCTCGCGGGCTGCTCGGTAGCAGTCACCCTCGTTACTTGCCTCCCATTTGACCCCATTTATGAGTTTACAATTTCTATATTACTTTACTAATTACTGCCTATTTGTCTTTGTTTCAGAAGCATTCAAAGGAATCAGCTAAAGAAGAGGATTGCTTATACTATGTATAATGTGGCCACTCTCTCACCCTGCCCCTGCCCCTGCCCCTGCCCCTGCCCCTGCCCTGACCCTGCCCTTGCCCTTGCCCGTGCCCAGCCCCTGACCAGTTCCCAGTTTTCTGTTCTAGGAAGGCATGGTCCACGAAATTAATATGGTCTAATTGAAGGGAAATTAAGTATATGCATACTTATACCTACATGAGTGTGATAATGTATCTGTTAGATTCATATGTAGGCAGGATATTATTGAAATTGTTATTTTAATTTTACTCTTAGATATTATATTAGGTAGGGTGATTCTAGTTTTAAGTTAGATCTTTTAGTCAGGCAGGTCGCATTTGATTCTAATCTAGTATTTAAGAAGGGAGGCTTTAATTTTAATCTGTGTCTTAGTTTTTAAGACAGCAGTGTACACTGCTGTAATAATATTTTGTTGTCCACTTTTTAAGATCGTAGAATATATTTTTAAGAAAGTTTTGTTTCAGGCAATTGAATTACCTTGCAGATTTTCTTTCAGGTTTCCTTCAAATATTCAAATTAGCTTTCGGGCGTGATTTTACCAAGTACTCCTCTTGTTGTCTTACTTGTACTACGACCAATTAATGATCGTTCTACAAGTGGACAATAATAGGAGATTTTTCTTTTTCAAAATCTATATTATAATTAATTTTCGCGTAACTGGAGGGTGGAAGGGCCGTGGCTAGGGTGGGTCTCCATGCGCAGTAACCTCCACGTGGTGAGACCTGGGCAATCAATTGTTTATCGTATAATTATTAAACGTTTAACAGACGTTTGATAATTATGTGGAAAATAATTCGAGCGAATTGACTGCGCATTGCACTTTCTCCTCTAGTTCCCTTTTTGATTCATTCCCCTTGTTGCTTCACTCAGTTTTCGGTTTCATTCTCTTTTTGCGCTCTGCCGGGAGCAGTTATTCTCGTAACTTTTCTTCTGATTCAATTCACCAGTATTAGCTTCATTCCTTTTTTCGTTCTCGGCCCGGAGGACCGGTGGTGGGGACTCAGTGTCAGCGAGTGACGATGTGTGGGGGCGTGATTGTGGTTCTGGAGGAAGGATCCGAGGCCCGCTGTTAGACTACGTCTCTAACGGTTGTTTGGTTTTCGCCCTAAATCTGGGATCATGGTCGCGGTTCTTGCATTTCCGGGCTGCAGTGTCATCGAGAGCGGTGTGTGAGGCTGTGATTGCGTTCCGGACAGGTGACCCGCCTAGTAGGAAATTCCTGCGAGTTAGACCACGCCAAGCACACCTTGGGGTGGCAGAAGGTATATGGGACATAATCTGGAATCGTGGTTCGGTCATGCATACTGTTCCTCAATGATTTCTGGGGCTCGGTATCGAAACTGGTGTAGATTCTAAGTCCGTTTACTGTCCAGACTCTGGGCCGAGGGCTCGCGGGCTGCTCGGTAGCAGTCACTTTCGTTGCTTGCCTCCTCATCCCATTCCCCCCTGCTTGATTCATTTCATGACTTGAGTGGACGTTACTAATCCAACGCAGGTGATTGTTACAGATTCACGGTATCAGAGGCACGACTGGCAACTACAAAGAGCGAGCCTCGTCCATTCCACTTGTGAGTTTAAAGAAGAGGATTGCTTAACCATGTATAATATGACGTCACTCTCATCCTGCCCTACCCCTGCCCAAGCCCAGACCCTGCCCAGACCCTGCCCATGCCCCTTACCACTGTCATTTTATACAGGCATGGTTTACACGAATTGAATTTATTAGACTTTTAATTTGGCAGAGATTATGAAACTGACAATTGATTCAATCTGTTTTAGGAAACCATGGGCCACGAAATTAATTCCCCTTCAATTAGTCCATATTAAATATATGCATACTTATACATACATGATATTACTGAAATTGTTCTTTAAATTGAACTCTTAGATGTTATACTAGGTAGGGTGATTCTACTTTTAAGTTAGATCTTTAGTCAGGCAGGGTGCATTTTAATCTAATCTAGTATTTAAGAAGGGAGAATTTGTTTTTAAGATGTGCCTTACTTTTTAAGACAGCAGTGTACACTGCTGTAATAATATTTCGTTGTGTAGTCTTTAAGATCGTAGAATATATTTTTTAAAAAGTTTTGTTTCAGGAAATTGGTTTCAGATTTTGTTTCAGGTTTCCTTCAGATATTCGATTTAGCTTTCGGTCGTAAATATTCCAAGTACTTCTCTTGTTGTCTTACTTGTACTACGATCACTTAATGATCGTTTTACAAATTGACAATAAGAGGAGATTTTTCTTTTTCAAAAACTATATTATAATTAATTTTCGCGTAACTGGAGGGTGGAAGGGCCGTGGCTAGGGTGGGTCTCCATGCGCAGTAACCTCCACGTGGTGAGACCTGGGCAATCAATTGTTTATCGTATAATTATTAAACGTTTAACAGACGTTTGATAATTATGTGGAAAATAATTCGAGCGAATTGACTGCGCATTGCACTTTCTCCTCTAGTTCCCTTTTTGATTCATTCCCCTTGTTGCTTCACTCAGTTTTCGGTTTCATTCTCTTTTTGCGCTCTGCCGGGAGCAGTTATTCTCGTAACTTTTCTTCTGATTCAATTCACCAGTATTAGCTTCATTCCTTTTTTCGTTCTCGGCCCGGAGGACCGGTGGTGGGGACTCAGTGTCAGCGAGTGACGATGTGTGGGGGCGTGATTGTGGTTCTGGAGGAAGGATCCGAGGCCCGCTGTTAGACTACGTCTCTAACGGTTGTTTGGTTTTCGCCCTAAATCTGGGATCATGGTCGCGGTTCTTGCATTTCCGGGCTGCAGTGTCATCGAGAGCGGTGTGTGAGGCTGTGATTGCGTTCCGGACAGGTGACCCGCCTAGTAGGAAATTCCTGCGAGTTAGACCACGCCAAGCACACCTTGGGGTGGCAGAAGGTATATGGGACATAATCTGGAATCGTGGTTCGGTCATGCATACTGTTCCTCAATGATTTCTGGGGCTCGGTATCGAAACTGGTGTAGATTCTAAGTCCGTTTACTGTCCAGACTCTGGGCCGAGGGCTCGCGGGCTGCTCGGTAGCAGTCACTTTCGTTGCTTGCCTCCTCATCCCATTCCCCCCTGCTTGATTCATTTCATGACTTGAGTGGACGTTACTAATCCAACGCAGGTGATTGTTACAGATTCACGGTATCAGAGGCACGACTGGCAACTACAAAGAGCGAGCCTCGTCCATTCCACTTGTGAGTTTAAAGAAGAGGATTGCTTAACCATGTATAATATGACGTCACTCTCATCCTGCCCTACCCCTGCCCAAGCCCAGACCCTGCCCAGACCCTGCCCATGCCCCTTACCACTGTCATTTTATACAGGCATGGTTTACACGAATTGAATTTATTAGACTTTTAATTTGGCAGAGATTATGAAACTGACAATTGATTCAATCTGTTTTAGGAAACCATGGGCCACGAAATTAATTCCCCTTCAATTAGTCCATATTAAATATATGCATACTTATACATACATGATATTACTGAAATTGTTCTTTAAATTGAACTCTTAGATGTTATACTAGGTAGGGTGATTCTACTTTTAAGTTAGATCTTTAGTCAGGCAGGGTGCATTTTAATCTAATCTAGTATTTAAGAAGGGAGAATTTGTTTTTAAGATGTGCCTTACTTTTTAAGACAGCAGTGTACACTGCTGTAATAATATTTCGTTGTGTAGTCTTTAAGATCGTAGAATATATTTTTTAAAAAGTTTTGTTTCAGGAAATTGGTTTCAGATTTTGTTTCAGGTTTCCTTCAGATATTCGATTTAGCTTTCGGTCGTAAATATTCCAAGTACTTCTCTTGTTGTCTTACTTGTACTACGATCACTTAATGATCGTTTTACAAATTGACAATAAGAGGAGATTTTTCTTTTTCAAAAACTATATTATAATTAATTTTCGCGTAACTGGAGGGTGGAAGGGCCGTGGCTAGGGTGGGTCTCCATGCGCAGTAACCTCCACGTGGTGAGACCTGGGCAATCAATTGTTTATCGTATAATTATTAAACGTTTAACAGACGTTTGATAATTATGTGGAAAATAATTCGAGCGAATTGACTGCGCATTGCACTTTCTCCTCTAGTTCCCTTTTTGATTCATTCCCCTTGTTGCTTCACTCAGTTTTCGGTTTCATTCTCTTTTTGCGCTCTGCCGGGAGCAGTTATTCTCGTAACTTTTCTTCTGATTCAATTCACCAGTATTAGCTTCATTCCTTTTTTCGTTCTCGGCCCGGAGGACCGGTGGTGGGGACTCAGTGTCAGCGAGTGACGATGTGTGGGGGCGTGATTGTGGTTCTGGAGGAAGGATCCGAGGCCCGCTGTTAGACTACGTCTCTAACGGTTGTTTGGTTTTCGCCCTAAATCTGGGATCATGGTCGCGGTTCTTGCATTTCCGGGCTGCAGTGTCATCGTGAGCGGTGTGTGGGGCTGTGATTGCGTTCCGGACAGGTGACCCGCCTAGTAGGAAATTCCTGCGAGTTAGACCACGCCAAGCACACCTTGGGGTGGCAGAAGGTATATGGGACATAATCTGGAATCGTGGTTCGGTCTTGCATTCCGTTCCTCAATGATTGCTGTGGCTCGGTATCGAAACTGGCGTAGATTCTAAGTCCTTTTACTGACCAGACTCTAGGCCGAGGGCTCGCGGGCTGCTCGGTAGCAGTCACCCTCGTTACTTGCCTCCCATTTGACCCCATTTATGAGTTTACAATTTCTATATTACTTTACTAATTACTGCCTATTTGTCTTTGTTTCAGAAGCATTCAAAGGAATCAGCTAAAGAAGAGGATTGCTTATACTATGTATAATGTGGCCACTCTCTCACCCTGCCCCTGCCCCTGCCCCTGCCCCTGCCCCTGCCCTGACCCTGCCCTTGCCCTTGCCCGTGCCCAGCCCCTGACCAGTTCCCAGTTTTCTGTTCTAGGAAGGCATGGTCCACGAAATTAATATGGTCTAATTGAAGGGAAATTAAGTATATGCATACTTATACCTACATGAGTGTGATAATGTATCTGTTAGATTCATATGTAGGCAGGATATTATTGAAATTGTTATTTTAATTTTACTCTTAGATATTATATTAGGTAGGGTGATTCTAGTTTTAAGTTAGATCTTTTAGTCAGGCAGGTCGCATTTGATTCTAATCTAGTATTTAAGAAGGGAGGCTTTAATTTTAATCTGTGTCTTAGTTTTTAAGACAGCAGTGTACACTGCTGTAATAATATTTTGTTGTCCACTTTTTAAGATCGTAGAATATATTTTTAAGAAAGTTTTGTTTCAGGCAATTGAATTACCTTGCAGATTTTCTTTCAGGTTTCCTTCAAATATTCAAATTAGCTTTCGGGCGTGATTTTACCAAGTACTCCTCTTGTTGTCTTACTTGTACTACGACCAATTAATGATCGTTCTACAAGTGGACAATAATAGGAGATTTTTCTTTTTCAAAATCTATGTTAGAATTAGTTTTCGCGTAATTGGAGGGTGGAAGGGCCGTGGCTAGGGTGGGTCTCCACGCGCAGTAACCTCCACGTGGTGAGACCTGGGCAATCAGTTATTTATCGTATAATTATTAAACGTTTAACAGACGTTTGATAATTATGTGGAAAATAATTCGAGCGAATTGACTGCGTATGGCACTTAGGATAGCATGTACAATAATCTCCGCTTAATATTCGTTTTTTTCCACAATTAATATTGGCGGATTCATCCCATCCGATTTTTGGACCTGCACCGATGTATCGAGGATGGAGGTTGCGTCCGAGTCATCTCAAGTTGTCACAACAATGGCCCTTGAATATATCTCACGCTCGTTCTCGGTCCGTCTCAATCCACTCCCAACACAGCCTAAATCGAGCGTGCCGAAAAGTGATAAGTGATAAGCATGAACAATTCCTTATAAATCACATCCCTGGATAATGTTCGCTATGCAGCCTCGATGCAGCGAACACGAAGTGGGCATTACTGTCCAGTGTAATTATTTGGGCAAGGAGATTCTTAAATTCTTATAGCAATTACTTTTGAGTTCTCGTTTCTATCTTTGTATCTCTCTGTAGCTGTAAATATTGCGTATTATTTATTACCCTGCTTCTTATGTAGATTCTTCTGTTTTCTGACGCTCTACAGATAATTGTTTAGTAAGATAATTCACATATTTTTTGTTTGGTGAATTACATATTCTTTTTCTCCACGAAGCCTTCTCTTTTACAAATCAAATACCCATCTGTGTATTTTATTTCATAAATTAATTATTATCTGTAAAGATGTGCTGGAAACTACGCGGGTCTCTGCCTTATCTACAGTGCCAGCTATGCTATCACCATCTATACGGAACTCCTTGAAACTACTCGCGCCTCTTACTTACCTTAAGTGTAGATACGACAGAGACCCGAGTAGTTTTATGGACATATGTATAGATGGCGAAACTAAAGGCTACTTTGGGTGTAGGTAAGACAGGGATACGAGTGATACGTCATTTCAGGCACTTTTTATTAAAAATATAGTTAAAAAAATAGTTTATAAGTATTAGATTATTTATGTTTATAGTATAGTATAGTATAGTATAGTATAGTATAGTATAGTTGTACGATGTATTATAAATAGATATAAAAGAATAGTTCATATGTATTAGTTTGTAAATTCGAATCACACGATCCAGGAATTTCCGATCGCAAAATTTCTGACTTTTTGGCAAAAATATCTGGCTGAAAATCGTGAATTTGTATTAGGAGAATATGATGTGCGAGGAGGTATTCAACCCAAACCATTCTTAGAAATTTTGGAGCACTTAAATCTCAAGAGATCCCATCAAGGCGTTGTATAAATTCCTGGATAATTAACGGCGAATTTAATAATGTTCAGGTCTATTGTTCGGTGTACTATCCCAGGGTCATACCTACTTGAATTCTACTGTTTCTAACCAAGTTTTAGCTGGACTTACGATCTTATGGTATACATTTACCTGAACTTATAAGCATCCCTCTTGGTCTCTTAATTTCAATAAATAATAGTTCTTCAACTGACCATTATTTATGATAAGAGGGCGCTCAAGTCAGTCGTAAGGTTCTAGGTCGGTATGGAAGTTACGATGGGCCACGGAAGCCATAAGGAGATTGGTCTATCCATATATCTCATCTGTGGTAGTACGTATATACCACGTGAAAATAAATGCCATCTAGCGTAAAGAAGAGGTATTCACAACGCATACTCTGTAATGAGAAAATGCTAAACACAGGGGATTAAATATATGTGATTGCTTTGATCTAAAGAAGCTATTTCATGAGTCATTTTTTTTTTAGATCGAAATAGATATTTTCAATCGAAACAACATACGGTTTCTACATCTTATTTACGCGCATCATTAGATCACGGTTCACAAGAATCCAAATCGTCGTCGATTATCACGTTCACCTCAAGACTTCTGTTAATCAGCTGGCCTGCTGATATCATGATATTGTTGTTGACATTCTCCTAGAGTGAAAATAATAACGTTATATCTGTCATTTGTGAAAACACTGATGTCTTCTCTGAACGAGCAATGACCAATGCTGTTTTACCAATCTGAAAGTGGTCGTATTGTACATATGGATTAACATTATTTTTTCGACAAACACTTAACCTTATTCAAGTCGCTCTTTCTTCTTATAGAAAAACCGTGCTGTCTTTTTATTATATTTATAGAGTAACAAAGCATTGCATCCTTATGATACATTGACGGATTTTAAACAACATAGATAGTATTTACAAAAACTGTGAAAATGGACAGCCTTTTCACACAAAACGTTTCAGACGAACCAGAGGATATACCACAAACAGACGAACCAGTTTGGGTTCTCGGGAAAAAATACCATGCCATAAAAGGTCTAATAAATAATTATCATAAATGGGTTTCCAAGAAATTCTACATCTAAAATCTTCATTTCAGAACTTGATACAATTCGTAGAGATATAAGGTCTAAACTATGGTTTACCTATCGTAAAGGATTTATACCAATTGGTGATTGCAATTCTACTTTTACATCTGATAAGGGATGGGGCTGCATGCTCAGATGCGGACAAATGGTTCTTGGTCAAGCTTTAATTATATTACATTTAGGTAATTTCTTATTCCAAATGCGAATAATTCTACTAATTTTGCTACAAACATTCAACAGTTTTATTTCTTTTAACTAGTTTGTAATTAATATATCAGCAATGTTTGTTGATAAAGTTATTTTCTAACGTAAATGAGAAGTCTAATTATGGAGAGCAACAAAAAAAAATTAATGTAAGAATAACATTGAAAAATTAAGTAAATTGTTATAATGTCGTACAACACGCATATAAAAATAGGTAGGGACTGGCAATGGACACCAGAAACTAGAAACAACACGTACCTGAAAATTCTTGAACGCTTCGAAGATACAAAAACTGCTGCTTTCTCTATTCATAAAATTGCATCAACGGGTGCAACCGAAGGAAAAGAGGTTGGGCAATGGTTTGGGCCGAATACTGTAGCCCAAGTATTGAAGTATATATTTTCTTGTGTTTTTAATATTAACACACATGATATTTGATCTTTGAACCAACTGTAACTTTCAGAAAATTGGTTGTGTTTGATGAATGGAGTTCGATAACGATACACGTAGCTTTAGACAATACGTTAATAGTGAATGATATTTGTAAGTATACATAACTCAAGCTTGTTACTTTATCATTCAATTTCTATTTTAATTTACTTTTTTTATTTGGTTCGTCTACATTAAAATCTATTGTTTTAATTAAATATCTGCAGTAAAGCAATGTAAAGTAGAAGGAGGTACAACAGCAGAAGCCGACGGTGATATACCATTAAAAGCACCTAGCCAATGGAAACCTTTATTACTTTTAATACCTCTTCGTCTTGGATTAAGCGAGATTAATCCTATCTACATTAATGGTCTTAAAGTAATGAAGAAATAAATGTCTTGCATGAGTGGCTAAAGTTGGACACAAACAGAAATGAGATGAAGGATAATTGATTCTTATCTATAATTTTTCAGACTTCATTCAAAATTCCACAATCTCTAGGAGTAATAGGAGGAAAACCCAATCTTGCATTGTATTTTGTTGGATGTGTTGGTATGTTATAAATTTATATCATAAAATAATATTCTATTTAAATTCTAACAATTTGTCTGCAGGAAATGAAGTTATATATTTGGATCCCCATACAACACAAAGATCGGGTAGTGTTGATAAGAAGATAGAGGAGGAAGAGATTGAAATGGATGCTACCTATCATTGTAAAACTGCTAGTCGTATTCCCATTACAGGAATAGATCCTTCTGTAGCACTTGTTAGTAAATGCTTATGTTCGATATTGAGAAATTTCTTATGATAATAATAAGGAATGCATTTCTCTAATGATCAAACAAAAATCTTCGTTCCAGTGTTTCTTTTGTGCAACTGAGAAAGACTTTAAATCTTTATGTACATCTATCCAAGATGAACTAATAGCACCCGAAAAGCAACCTCTGTTTGAATTATGCGCAGAAAGATTGGCACAATGGTCACCAGCTGAGGATGTTGCATCTGAAGCAATAGCAGCTTCAAGTTGTAAGTATTTTTTATTTTTATATTAAATTAAATTAATAAAGAGTCAAATTATTAACAGAGATTAAAAAAGAAATATAATCCTGTTATTATTTAATACTTGTGTACAAGTAACGTTTATTAGTAAAGACGTTTCAAAATTTGTTGTATTAAATTTGTATTAAATTTTAATAAGATGGAATTTGTAGCTCATTTTAGCAAATTTTTGTAGTTGTAGTTTTCGAGCACATAGATCAGCAATATGATACATCTGACGAAGACTTTGAATTACTTGGTTGACACTTAATCTTCAATTAACAACAGCCTGCAATATAAATAATGTATATACAACAACAAGGATGGTCCATTCGTATATAAAATACAACTATTCCTTTAATATACATACCTGACTTAAGTTAGTGCTACTTCAGTACTAGGAGCTACATAATACAATAATTTATGAATAATTAAGACATTGTATATATTACCTACATGAAATTTTGTGGACATGAGTGCCCTATGCTCATTGTTGATACATATAAATTTTTATATAAAAGAGTTTATAAATATTCTAAATAAAGAACATGTAACAGTATTCCCTTTTACATATAACACACAATATGTACCTACCCTTGCGTACCAATTAAATTAATGTTGTCATGTATCCTGTAATATAGATGCATAAATTTATCCAATGTTTTGTATGAAAATAGTAATATTTTCATTTGATTATCGTACTAGCTAATACTACTAATATGTTTTGAGTGTCATTGTTAAATTAATGAAGTTAAATGTGTGAACAATACGGCTACTCTACATTTTACACTTATGTAAATTACATATAAAATATAAATTCAATGTTACTAACAACGTTCAATTTATGGTCCAAAGTTCAATTTACATGGCAGTGAGTATGTTTAAACAGAACATCTATAAGTGATATGTTATGTGTGATTAGTTGTATTTGTATTCAAATTATAGTAAGATTTGTTACATAAATACGTCTACATTTTTATAAAATTTAAGAAACGTACTGTAAATTAAATAGTCCATATAGTTTCTCCCACTTTTGATAAATCTTGTTATATCGAAAGTATGGAAAACTTGATTATCTTGTGATACTTAACTTTATATGAAATTTCAAATTTTAAATTAATCTGCAATAAAGCAATATTTTGTAGCATAATGTATATTTCAGATCAATTTTGCCTGCACTTTATAAACAGCAAATTGTATTTATTCTATTAGTATAAAACTTCCTGTACTTAGAGTTTTATATAATAAAGCAGAGTATAAAGTATTATATCTTGTGTTTCTATTAGACCTTTATTACCTATCACTTTCAATGTACACATTTTTTGACAGTCGGATAATGTCTTTTGTTTTAAGTATAAACAATCATGTTCAGCATTAATAATTACTTAATTTAACATATTTAAACGTAGTTTATCAGATTGCTCATTTGCGAAATTTATTCACCCAAATTGGTATAAAAATAAGTTTTATATGTTCACATTTGTACATCAAAGTGGTATCAAGCAAGGATTTAGTTTTAGTAGGTAATTGTATATTTACTGTAGGTATATATTTTTATCATTATTACAATATTGCACGCTACGCGCAGGAATACATGCATTAATCTCGTATATTGCCAGTGAAATAGAAAAATGGATATTTCAAAAGGTAAGCAATACGATATTAGCAACAACGTACATGAGAATATTTATCAGGTTACAAAAATACATGATATCAAAACATATTGCACTTATTTAGACTCTGTTAAACGAAAAGAAACATATTGTAAGTACTTTTTAACGTGTAATTGCATAAAACATTATATACAGAAATGTATAGCTCAAAATCACTACACATATAATATTTTAGTACAATTAGAACTAATTCTACAGGGACGAAACTTCAATAAAGGCTGAAACATTTTTTTCGTATTACACGAACAAGAGTACATATTCACTTGCCCTCAGATTTGCATTTGCTAGCCGTTAATATGCAATTAATGACTAGAATATCTTTGGAAAAAATGTATAAATTCGTTGTATAATTAAAACATTATTGACTCTTCTTGGCCTCTGATATGCTGTATTTACGATCCTTTAAATTAATTACAACTACAGTAATATTGTCGAGAGATCCCCTATGATAATTAAAGAAATTAGTAACAAAATAATTGCACAAATTGATGAAAATATTATAATGTTAATTTTGTTGTCCTACCTGTAATAACTTTGTAGTGTAATGCTCTTTGCGCCATAGTGTGGTTCGTTTATACGTTCTTTAATGAATGCCACAGCCTCTTCGTTTGTGAAAGTATCCCACAAACCGTCCGATGCCAAAACAATGAACATTGGATTATGGTCGCTAAGATCGAAAGTCAAAATATCTGGATCTGCAATCACTAATTTTTTATCCTTCAACGGGTAGTCTCCTAATGCCCTAGAAGTTGCTAATATACCAGCCACCCTCCACACGCCATTAAATATGACCAGACCGCCAGCTTTATTTATTCTTCTTCTTTCCCTTTCCTAAACATTATTTTTACATTAAGCAACGCACAGATCCATTATAGAAAAGCTAAATATTCTATTCACATAAATGTATGCATACTTGTTGAGGTTTATGGTCAAAAGATAAAGGTATAGCATTGCCCTTTCCATCACACATTACGCCTCTTGAATCCCCAACATTTGCTACAATTAACTTATTGTCTTCTAAAAGAGCAATAAGAGCAGTTGTACCTAAAATAACAAGAATATTATAATAGTTCTCTTTAAATATAGGGGATAGAGGATAGTATAACCCAGAGAAAACAGTTACCAGCTACATCCATGTTTTTCTTAGCAGCCTCAACTAACAATCTATCTACTGCTAACACTTCATCGGTTAGTAGTCTGCCATAGTTTATTTTATTTCCATCGAGGTAGTTTGTAATATCAACTTTTGCCAACTTTTCCGTTGCTCTACATGGCCTTACCTTGTGGTTAAACACAACAATTTTATATTTCATATATTTTCCATGGAATACATTATACAATTATTATACCTCTCTTGTAATTGGCCTTGACAAACTGTCCAATTTGTCAAGTAATTCCGGATCGGTTAAACCAACATTTTTTTTCATACAATCATCTGTTAGAGATGTGCTTACAGTTTTACGAAAGGATTTTTTACGTTCAGGAATGCTGGCATCAACTTTTTCGTCCTTTTGTCCCGTTTCTTCTTCTTTCTTTGTCTCCTCTGCTACACACGGTGCTCTACCAGCTATTATATCTTTCAATTCAATCACCTTTTTATTAATGTTCGGAATAAGTTTATCTCGTGCATAATTTGCTGCAAACTATTAACAAATAGAAATTATATTTTAATGCTTTATACTCGCAAATAAATATAAATAGGAAATAATATATTATTGGCGATACACCTAGTAAAACTTTAACGTATGTTGTGGCACTATGTAATGTAAAAATGATAATAGCAATATATTACATAAGTTTTAATAAATGATCTTATCATAGCCAAAAATAATGATCATTACTACAATTATAATCAATTTTTGCAATGCAAATTCACTATTATTTACGTGGTATTTCGTCCCTGGCTAAAAATAAACTGTGTACAAAGAAGACAATTTCTCTGTAAAATTCATTGCATGCACTACTTCCACTTTTTTTAAATACTCCATGAATAAATATTGATACTATTATGATTGATACCTAACAATCTCTCTCTATACAAACTGAGCAAACTTATAAATTATAGTATTTCACGTTCATGTCTATTGATGATCACCTAATAAGTGATACATATTAACTTGTAAAATATATAAATGCATGACAGATGCATTAAAATATCATTCGAATCTATTTTTATCTTGGAAATTCCATTAATTTAACTGCAACTATAATGTTATTATCTCTACACAACTTTACCATTTAAGAAATCTTTTACCTTATCCCTGTGCTTTTAATCTGTAATTTTGGAAGACAACCATCATACAGTATCGTAACATTGAATAAGTTTTTTCTTTTAAACTGTTTTGTTTACTGGCAATTATTGTATTGTTCAAGTTCATGCGCCATGTAAAAATTGTTTCGATTCTTAATTATTATCAAACATACCTCTCCGCCATGTCCATCGAATACTGCAAATAATGATACACCAGTATTATTCATATTTTCGTTTACAACAAAACGATCTTCCATACGAGCTCTATGACCTTGAACAGCATACGCAGCAATATGTCCCTGCTTCAATTCCCAACTCAGTTTTACTCCATTATTTACAGAATCATTGACTAAAAATTGTAGCTTTGATACCTAATTGTAAATTATAAAAGAAATCAATTAATAATCCCCATTTAGATCACCTTGGATCTTTTAAATGACTAAGTAAGTATTTCTGTAGTTTTTACCATTGAGCACTGATAATACTCAATTATTATTCTATAGTTTTGTATTTAATTTACTTACTTTCGACGTGGTACGGCCAAGCGTATATTGGATTTTTCCCAATAACGAACGGCTCCATACGTCGACAGCTTGTATATAAAACAATATTACAGCCAAGACTGCACCGCAAATTAACACTTCTGGTTTCAATGCGTAAGCCCTCATGATCCTCCAAAAGTAGCCCAAAGGTGTATTTAGCACAGCGTTTAATCCGGTGGGAATACCCACAGCAAATTTTGACACCAGCTTCATGTGTGAAACATATGTCTGTTGTACAATTATCAAAAATGTTAAACTTTTTTCACAACGATAAGACCTAACTATAGGTAACAATTATTCGAACATGGAACGACTGTTGAAGTTTGTTGTATACTACTGTGAAGTTAATGAAACCTAATTTCTACGTTGCAGTATGTATACATATAATATCGAGAATTCAACAGCAGCCTATTGAGACTATTTTTGAATTACGAATCACCCGATGCGGAAATCGTAGACTTAATGTAAATTATGTATTCCTGTTCTTAAGAAAATTTTCATGAAAAATATCAAAGAGCATTGTATTTAACCGTTCTCGTGTCACCTGATACAAAATCCTGTCCTCGAGCTCGTCATCCATAATCCAATATAGGAAACACTTTAAATCAAGCCAGTTTTCTCGTAACTCAAGTTGCCAGTAGATTATTTGAGAATTATTTAATATAGCACAATTGAAGTAGAGCACCAAGTATGCATAAGAATTGTTTACGAAAATTCGTACAGTCGTTCGTTCAAGATGTTTATAAGAGACGAGGGAAAACGAAATAATTCTTTGCGCTATTTAGTATCTGCAGCAGACGATACCAAAGTACATGTACGTTACTATAGGTGGACGTTCGAGTTCACGCCGCAATATTAGGCCCGCAGCATTATTGCCATCCCATAATATACTATTCACATTCTACAAGTATCATATTCTATTTACTGAATCCTTCTTCGAACTTGTATTAAGATCTAAAAAGCTGAATTAAAACTCAATTCTCCAGTAATTGTTTTTCCAAAACAGTCGCCTATAGCATTCAACAAAATATTTTTAAAAAAACGTCACAAGACATCAATTTAAACGAGAAGCAGTTGAATATACTACCATTCCACATGATATAATTGAAACTTACTCTTCTAAAACAAATACCATTGCAGTAAAAAAAGTATATTCTATACGTATGATTCATAACGTAAGCACATTAAAAACTATAACTGAAATATATATAATAAGATATAAAGAAACATATTCATAAGGCATTCAAATCATTCCATTTTAATGATACAAGCGACTATCGAATCATGTATGTAAAGTGTTACCCAAAAATAATAATAAGTAGAATTGCAGCGTGATTAATTAATATTTTGTATGCACATATTAAGCATACGTATCGGATATACATACAGTTGCAGTGTAGCGATTACATTGCGAGCAGCATAAGGTATAGGGAGAGCTGTCATGCATTACATTACCACGACGTGAGCTTAGAAGCCGCGTAAATATGGCCGCGGCAATAACGAACGGTTTGTACTGTCTCTAGTGTGTAATGAGTACTCGTGATGAACGTGATTGTTTTTGTTGGTGTACGGTGATGAGATCAATGTGTCAACGGCAAAGATGAGCGAGAGAAAATTTACCCGCGGCCTGGGTAAACCGGGAATGGCCGCACAATTACGAGAGACCGTCTCTCAGGTAGTACGCGAGAGCACCGTACAGGTAAGTTCACTGACATCCTCGACCCGACACATTTTGCCGCTGGATACTGTTTATACAAATTGTTCCAATGTTTCTTGTACAACAAGCATGCACGAATTGTTATCATGTGAAAATATGTTCCGTCAGCAGTCACTTGTTACGAAGTTTGCGCTATCGTTAATTCATTATACATGACAATTACTGTCAACTTGAATACATGACTTAATAGAAATATTTTGAATAGAAATAAAGATGTAAGAATGTTTATACCAATTTTTTCTATACGCTTTCTTCATCGATACCACTTGGATTGGTTCGTTTTCCCTACAAACTGGACGGTGGCAATGAAATTCTGGTTTTAAAGAGATAATGTTATTCACACATTGAAACATGACCATTTATGGAACCTTACAATACCTTGACTCATTGTTCGTTAATTATTGCCTTGAATTAAGAATGAATTGTGTTAGCCGTTCAATGCAATTATTTAATTTATTTATTGTCGTTCACAAGGGGCTGATAAATTAGCGTTGGCTAGGCAAGAATATTGTAAGTCATTTATTTAATTTTGTATGAGCTGTTCACTTCTATGAATTTTTGTTAAGCCTGTTTAACTGGAAAAGGAAGATAAACTTTATCAGCATATGTATGTGTAGGCAATGTTCTTGAATATTTACCATTTATCTTATGAATATGTTTTTCATTTCAGAATAAACCGCATCTAGTAGAACCAATAGATTTTGAAACATTTGTATTGAAAAATAAAACTTTATTACAAAATGACCCCCAGAGAGAACTTCTGTTATATCCGCAGGACGATGTTTCGGTGAGTTTTGACACAGTTTTTGCATACCGTTTCTTATCTATTTGTCGGAACTTACATCCGTTGTACGAGTAGATAAATTATTAGGTGGCTTCATAAACAGGATGTTCATACAGTTATAAGGATATGAAATAATTTTTTGACTGTACTTTGAAATTTGTTTTTTCAAATAACTTTAAAAGGAAAAAGATTTTAACAGTAAGTTATTCGTCCCAAATTATTTCTACGATGACCTTAATAAGCATTTTTTCTAATGCAGCAAGTGGTATTACCTAGAAGATATCGTACCCTTGTACCAACAGTACCAAAAACTGTGGATACCGAAGAAGGTGGAGAGAATCTTCTCACAAAGGAGTGTCTACAAAGTTACACATCTAATTGGAATCTTATACATTATAAATATTCTGCATACAGTGGGACGTATCTTGAATTACCCAAGTAAGGTTTTGAGATTTCTATTTATGTAATGTCTGTAAAAATGTATTTAAATTTATTAGTAAATAAATGTTTTACTGCATTAACTTATTATTATTCATTTTTTCAGAACAATAGCAAAAGCAGATGAACTGAAAGATGAAGTATATGAAGTTGATACAGAAGTAGATCAAGTTGATGAGGTGAAAAATTGTATTTTTAATGTTAGTGTATGAGAGTTATACTGCGATTGATTCAATACTATGCATGATTAGACAAAAAGAGATTTGAATCTTGAATCAAAAGAGATATCTATTTTTTCACTTATTATAGTTAATAAATTGTTAAGAAATATCATTATAAAATGTTATGTAAATGTTTAATATCACCAGGAGCTAACAAAAAATAATGGAATAACAAAAGAAGGATATTTAATGAAAGGACCTGAAATCGGTAGCAGCGATCGTATGTTTGCCCATATTGGTTCAAAATCGTTTAAGAGAAGATTCTGTCACCTACGACAAGAAGTAGATGGCACATACATCCTTGAATTATTTAAAGATGAGAAGAAAGGAGAAGCTAAACTGACCATTGTTATGGACTTCTGCAGTGAAGTTGTCAGGAATTCGAAGCGTGGAAGATATTGCTTTGAATTGAGAATGAGCGGGACTCATAAGTCGTATACTTTAGCAGCAGATAATGAGGCTGATATGCAAGATTGGTTATTAAAGCTAAGTTCAGTATTACAGCATTACAAACAACAAGAAGAGAAGCGTGCTGCTTCATTAGAAAGAGCATGCAATACACCTCCTCCTTCTCCTCAACCTATGCAGGTATTAAAAATAGAAATAAGCCTCTTGCATAACATCCAAAAATATCATAGAAATTGATCTTTAAATAAGTTTTACGATATACAATGTAATTTGATAGTGTTCTTATTATTTGTAGGTCTATGGCACATTGAAGGGTTTAGAGCAAAGTATGAATCCACAGCTAATAAAGTATTCCAGAGAAACTGATACTAGCATAGCATTGGCCAGACGAGAAAATCGTAAACGATTATTTAGCATTTATCCTCATATACCACATAATAGACAACAGACGGGCAATTGTAATGAACATACTATCGATCCATATAAAGAGCAATTTGGGCAAAGAATTTTTGTAAAATGCGAAAGTCTGAAATTTCGATTACAAGCACCAATAGATGAGAAAGAATCATTGTGTCAGGTGGAACCATATCAAACGACATTAAGTCTTTACGACGCGAGAAATGGCAGAAAGCTGACTGAAAATTTCCATTTTGATAATAATCACGAGGTTGTGCAAGGAATGGTCAAAGAATTAAGTCCTGTCGGTATTATGACAGAAACAACAGAAGATGTGAATCTACCCGACGACTTGAAAAATTTACCATTAGATTGGATTAAATATCCAAAACAGGTTTGTATTCTTAAGCAAAGTAATTTTTGTAATTGTTACTAGTGTTGCTGTTTCGTACTTAATTAATTACTTGTACTTTTATAGGCCATATTCAGTATTAGTAATCCCCATCCAGATATATTCTTGGTTGTAAGAATAGATAAAATATTGCAAGGGAATATCTGTCAAACTTCTGAACCATATTTAAGAGCAACAAAGGATCCACGATTGGGTTTAAAAGTCCATAAACAAGTTCGAGCATGCTGCCAAAGGTATTCTTCTGTCTCATTATATTTAATAAATATATTCTTTGTAAAAGTTTATAAAGACTTTATCATTGATTTGTTGTTTATAGATTGGGTAATTATAGAATGCCTTTTGCTTGGGCTGCAAGACCATTATTCAGACTATATAGCAATGAATTGGACACAGCTTCAGAATTTCCTGCAATATATAGACAAGAGGGAAATAAAATAAAGGACGAAGAATTACTCAAACTTCTGTCAGAATATAGAAAGTATGCATCGCAAAACGAAAAGAAATATTGAGTTTTGCACGACTGATTTTTAATATTTTTTTTCTTCTATTATTGCAGGCCTGAAAAACTTAGTAAATTGACTGTGATACCTGGTTGGTTGAAAATCAAAATTGAGTCAATTACAGATTTACCTGAAAGTATGTAATCTGAACATTGAAGTTTGTCTAATATGCCAAGATACGAATAAAAGAAAAGGGATTAATATCATTGTTCTCGTTGTAGATACATTGTCTACATCGCTAGCAGCTTTGAAGCCATTCCCATTACCACCAACATCTGAACCAACTCTTGAGATTGCAGAGTTTGAGAGTACTTCAGAGAAAGATGTTCATCCTTATACCACTTATACGAACCATCTTTACGTATATCCGCAAACTCTTTGCTTCGACACACAGAAAATATTCACAAGAGCCAGAAACATTGCATGCGTCGTTGAATTACGAGATGATGATAGTGAAACTGCGTCTCCATTAAGAGTATGTTTAATATATATATATATATATATATACATAATATTTAAGTACTCTAATAATCTAAACTCATCTTGTAACAGTGCATATATGGAAGACCTGGATCATCACTTTTATGCTTACGGGTGTCGTGCGCAGTTTTACATCACAACGCTGTACCTGCGTGGTACGAAGAGATTAAAATTCGGCTACCAACGAAACTTCACGCTAAACATCACTTGCTTTTTTCTTTCTATCATATAAGTTGCGATATGAATAAGAAAAAAGAAAACGGGGTGGAAAATTGCGTTGGTTATGCCTGGTCTCCCTTGTTACACAAGGGAAGGTGAGATATAGTTTTATAAAATAATTCGATAGACGATATCGTTATAGTATATTTTATAGACAAATAATATTGTTCTATATCATACATATGTTGGATACAGATTAAATGTGGATATGGATATGAATGTACAAACACTACCTGTAGCAACACATCTTCCACCCGGATATCTTTCAATACTGCCTCTGGGTCTCGGGAAGGGGGTAAGAATAAAATTCTATCGATACTTTGTATAAACGTATGTTTGATAGAAAAAAAATAATTTGTGGTCAAACGGATTAAATAAATGCTTTTGTATTCTAGAATGCGGGACCAGAAATTATATGGATCGATTCTCAACGGCCAGTTTTTACAATGGCATTTCAGTTGATTTCAACTGTATTCACGCGCGATGTACACCTGCATAATTTATTTGCTCACATAGAACGCATACTGGATACAAAACTGGGAGCAGTACCAGCAGATTCTGAAACGTGTAAAATATTGAAAGCTGCTCATGCAGTGCAACTAGTTACTGTTATCACGTTTCTACCAACTATACTGAATCAATTATTTACGCTATTAACTTGCACTACTAATGAAGAAGTTGGGTTGTATATTATAAGAGTGTTAATACATTTTATAAATATGGTGCACGAAGCAGGCAGGAAGGAAATACTTCAAGCTTATATTAAGGTAAATATATTGCTAAAAATGATTATTTAATTTCGAAGATAAATGCTATATTACTATATTTTACAGTTTGTCTTTGTACCACCTTCTCAAGGAAATGGTAGTATAACGGTTCACGAACAGTTAGGGAAACATCTTTCAACGTTGCTCCAACCAAGTAATACTGACTTTTTAGTAGTAAATAAATTTATGCACCATTCTAGTTTCTTTTTTGAGATAATGATCAAAAGTATGGCACAACATTTGCTTTCAACGGGAAGAATAAAAGTAAGCACCACTGATAGAATATCTATAACAAAACAGTGTGATTTGGAGTCATCGAATTTTAGTGAGTCATTCTAATACAATTTATGAAAAGAAGATTTAATTCAATTAAAATTTATTCTATAGATGCATCGAAATGAAAGATTTTCGAAAGAGTATCACGAAAAAATTCGACGTTTAGTTGACGATATTATGCCTTACCTTATGAATAAGTATAAAGAAATGTCAGTCGAAACTCACGAATTAAATAAAAGCCTAGCACAATTTTTAAAGGTAAGTTAACAATACAATATCGCATATATTAAATATTCCTATACTCAAATAAGAACAGCAAATGAAAAATATTCTCTTCTTTGTTTTATGTTCTACAATAGCGGTGTCTTACATTCATGGATCGTGGATTTGTTTTTCGCTTAATTAATTCGTATATGGATAACTTCTCTCCAGGAGATCAACGCACACTATACGACTTCAAATTTGCATTCTTGCAAATAATTTGTTCGCATGAGCATTATGTGTCTTTCAACTTACCAATGATGCAGTCACGAGTTACTTCCAGAGGTAAAGAAAAGAGAAAATGAAAAATATGCTCTATTATATTTAATATTTAATACCTCGTAATATAATTATTTTATGCTTTATTTAGAAGATACAGAGAGTGATCCAGAATGTGATGGTATGTTAAGTCATACACTCTCGTCTTTATTGTGGTTTGTTACAGTAGCCATAGTGAGTGGGAGTTGCACACAATTTTCTCTTATTCTTAATCACCATCGATCAGTAGATGTTTAGAAAATACATTCATGGCATACTTATTATGTTGCTATGCAAGCCTGTTTCATTATATCAATTGCACCAAAAATTTAGGAAGCAGAATTTGACTGAATGGCAAATGTTTTAGCAAATTAGAACGTATACGAGATAAATCTATACACACACGCACAACATATACACGTTTTCTGTTATACCTCACTTTCTTGGGCAAAGTGTTACACATTTCGTTGTTTGAAAACCGTGTATAACAACTGCATGAATTCGCAAATACCTTTCAAAGATCTGCGTATAGCTGATAAGACAAAGTGATTCAGAAAAAAAATGTATTTTACACACATTCCCATTTCAAGTGCAATGAAGTCATCTAACAGTTTATAGATATTTACAGACAAAGAAATTTAATTAAGTTATTTTAATTTCGATCGATTCTCAATATCTTTAGGTGGCCCTTGTATGCGCATATTTATCTATTCTCGTACGATTTAGAATAATACTAAATCGAATATATTGTTCAATTCGATGTATTCGTTACAGATTTGCTGAACGAATATTGTTTATCCGAAGACTTCTGCAAACACCATTTTTTAGTTGGTCTCTTAATGCAGGAAGTTAAAACATCTTTGAATGAAATTGTACAAATTCGGAAAGTAGCGATGGCAACAATAAGGGATTTAATGGCTAAGCATGAACTTGACGATAGATATCAGAATAAGGTAAATGAATTTTCATTTATGTTCGTATGCCATATAATTACCAACTATTCTAATACTATGATGTAATTGCATTATTCGCAGGGCCAATTAAGTAGAATAGCGTCCGTTTATATACCTTGGCTTTGCATCGTGCTGGAAAATCTGAATCGATTGCAATCGGTGCATGACAGTAGTAAGAGCGATGTTAAACAGAATGGTACAAACAGAATATCGACCAGCAGTTCATTTTTAGCAAACAAAGACAATGCTAGCAATACTACCGCCACGGGGACTCCTAAATCAATTCACAGGTGAGCTTTATATAATAGTATATTGCACAATTAGAGGAATAAATAAATCAGAGAAATAATTTGGTTGACTATATGTGTAGGCTTACAATACATGTGGATACACAGTCTCCAATACGGGCATCCATGCATCTACGAGATTCTACATACTTCGCAGCTATCGCTGGTCAAAGCTTAGTCAATGGATATTCGTGCACTAGTATAGAATCGGATACGTCAACTATATCTGGTGTCTCTCAATCTAATATATCTCAAGAAACCACGATCATTCGGGAGCCTATGGAAAATGGTACCGGAGAGAAAAAAAGACATTCCCGTTCTTTGAGCGTTACACAGTCATCGCCTAGATGCGATAAATTACAGTCGTCGGAAGTCAAAGATATTTTGCTCTGCTTCTTATTTGTGATCAAATATTTGGGTGATCACCAGGTTATTGCTTGGTGGCAACAGTGCAGTGATTGTGAAATTCTAAGCTTCTTCACAGTAATAGAGTAAGTGGATATTCTATTAAAATCGTAGAATAACTGTGAAATTTTCTTTACCATAGACTCTAAATTACGATTCTTTTTCAGAATGAGTCTTCATCATTTTAAATATGGTGGGAAAAGGCAAATATCTACGAATGCAGTCAATAATTCTGGAAAGCCACGAACAGTGAAGGCAATGACCTTACCAGCCAGAATGGCACCTCCTGATTTCACTAATGAAAGTGCTGCAACCAGCACGTTGCAACCCCATAACACTACAGTCAGGGAGAATCTTGCTGAAAATGATAGCGGAAAAATGCATCAAGCTTTATTAGAAGCGAATATGGCGACAGAAGTTGGTCTCATCGCGCTGGATTGTTTGGGATTATTTTGTATTCATTTTAAGGTATAACAGGATCTCTAGACGTTTTGCAAATTATATATATATATATATCATATTTAAAACATATCTATGTTTACACTATTTCTCATTCCTTTTGTAGGATGTATTATTAGCAGCAGATGGTGATAATCCCATAATGCAGAAAATATTTAGTATATATTTATCATTCCTGCAAGTTGGTCAATCTGAAACTTTACTACGCCACGTATTTGCCAGCTTTAGAGCGTTTTTAAATAATTATTCTATAATACTTTTCCAAGGTATGAATATCATGCACATTTCCATTAAATCGAAATTTAGGAATTAAATATTTGAGGATGCAATATCGATTTGAATGGAATAAAGTTTTATTATTTCTACAGGAAATGCAGTTTTATGTGGGCGTTTATGTTACGAACTATTACGTTGCTGCAATAGTAAATTAAGTTCCATCAGGCAAGAGTCTTGCGCCTTACTTTATCTTCTAATGAGAAGTAATTTTGAGTTTACTAGCAGGAAAGGATTAACTAGAGTTCACTTACAAGTAAGTTTTTGCCGAAAGTCGTTTTCACTTGTTCACACTATTAATCGTGCTCACATTTTACATGATACTGATACCCAAATATTCATAAACAGGTAATTATTTCTGTTTCCCAAATGCTTGGAAATGTGATTGGATTAAACAATTCGAGGTTTCAAGAATCGCTTTCGTTAATAAATAGTTATGCTTCGTCCGATAAGGTGATGAAAGGGACTGGTTTTCCAGTTGAAGTTAAAGATCTTAACAAAAGAATTAGAACCGTTTTGATGGCAACAGCTCAAATGAGAGAACATAACAATGATCCTGAAATGTTGGTGGATTTGCAACATAGTTTGGCTAATTCATACGCCAGTACACCAGAATTGAGACACACGTGGCTAGAAACTATGGCCAGAAATCATGCAAGAGATGGAAATTTTTCGGAGGTATACATTTTTTTTTTATCCAAACGAAATGGTTTTGTATAATAACATTGATTTTTAGGCTGCTTGTTGTCAATTACATATTGCCGCATTAATGGCCGAGTATCTAAAATTGAGAAAAGTACACACATGGGGAGCAGAAGCCTTCGATAAAATTTCCGAAAATATTTCTAGGGATGAATGTAGTCTCAAACTTGATGCCGGTGAGATTTGTATGTTTTGCACATGTTTGTATTATGTTTCTCTTATTTTTATTTCTATTCTAATTATTCCCATTTTTTAATCGTACCTTAACGTTTACTACCCTCGTAATCTATTTGTCTTTATTTTGTGTCTTTGCAATTTTATATTTGTTATTGAAATTTGTACAAATTGCTTCTTGTTTCCATTTCAGGTGTGCAAGACATTCATTACAACGAATATATATTGCTCGAACAATTAGAAGTCTGCGCCGAAACATTAGAGAAGGCAGAACGATTTGAACTTCTTGGACATTTGTACAGATTAATAGTTCCTATGTATGAAGAGAAACGAAATTATGAAGCTTTAGCAAATTGTTATTCGCATTTGGCGCAAGCTTGTAATAAAATTGTTGAAGTGACGAAATCTGGCAAAAGACTTCTTGGAAGGTTTTATAGAGTAGCATTTTTCGGTTCGGTGAGTATTATTTAAGTACCGAACATAATATTTCTTCTTACGTTCACGTATATATGACTCATATTAAATACTTCCTCAGGCGTATTTCGAGGATGAAAATGGCCAAGAGTATATTTATAAGGAACCAAAAGTTACATCCTTATCAGAAATTTCAGAACGCCTCCATCATTTATACTCTGAAAAATTTGGCGCTGAAAATGTTAAAATGATCATGGATTCTGTACCCATCGACGTGACCGAACTAGATCCGAAAATAGCATACATTCAAGTGACGCACGTCACGCCATATTTTGAAAAATTCGAGTTAGAAATACGGCAAACAGAGTTTGAACAGAATCATAATGTATCGTGTTTCATGTTTGAAACTCCATTCACTAAGGAAGGGAAAGCAAGGGGTAGTCCAGAGGAACAGTGGAAACGTAGAACAATTCTTACCAGTATGTTGCGCTTCAGCTGAATTTTACATATTATTGTTATCACACTCATGCTTGTAATGAATTTTACAATTTTTAGCGCAATATTCGTTCCCTTACATTAAAAAACGTATCTTGGTAGTGGAAAAACGAATAATGGAACTGAGTCCAATTGAAGTCGCTTTAGATGAAATGCGGCAACGCGTTCAAGAATTGGAAGACGTTGCTCTTATAGGTCCAACAGATGTAAAAAAGTTACAATTACGACTACAAGGAAGTATTTGCGTTACAGTAAATGCTGGACCACTTGCGTATGCATCCGCATTTCTAGATCCTGCACTTTCCCCGCAATATCCGGATGACAAAGTTGAAGAATTGAAAGACGTCTTTAGGTATGATTTTCTTCAAATAGTAGACATTGTATCGATACCTTGTTTAAAATTGCTCCATTACAACATTTTCTGCTTTACAGGGAATTTGTTAAAATATGTTACACGGCTTTGCAAATAAATAGTAAATTAATTACATCTAATCAGCACGAGTATCAAGAAGTGTTACGTGAAAATTATCAGAAACTTTGTCAAAATTTGTCGTCGCTACTTGGAGAACCAATCTGGCCTGACGAGCAAGTTGGAAATTTCAAACGTAACAGCGCTGCTTTATTTAGCGCTATCAGCGGTGCTAGTAATCATTCGAGTACAGCCTAAAGGTGGGAGATCTTTGAAATGAAGTCATCTGCAATTGAATTAGCTTTATTCTTAATAAACGCCCTTGTTTAAGAGGATGGTACAAACTGGGTTACATATAAACCCACAAATAATTTGCTTATGTTCAAAAGCGTTTATGTTAGTATCGGTAAATTATTTAATATTGCCATTACAAATGTAAGTAAATCTATTTCTGCGTGTCTACTTAAATTGTTTCATCGTTACAATTAGACTTATTTTTTTCTTCCATTGCACTGTGTACGTATTTATGTATTATTAACTAATGCAATTTCTCTTTTTTTCGTTTCTGAATGTTGATAAATTTCGCGGGTTTCACAAAGTTATGCGATTCATAATCACGTTTCATAAAAAGTGAGTATACATTACTCTTTTTAATCGATATCAAATTATCAATATAGTATTTTCTTGAGGCCTAATTGCAAAGGTTCATGATATCCAATCACTGCCATATTTTCATATATTTAATACATATAAAGTCTTTTTTAAATACTTGTGTCAATTGAATATTTATACAAAACTGAAAGATAAAATATAGAAATAATATTTAGCTATTTTATTTCCATGAAAGATTTACTACATTTTCCTAACTGCAAGATTTATAATTGTCTACGTCGATATACAATTTCTACGTATTAAGAATCTTATAAACATTTAAATCTAGTTGAATGTAGTATATTTTGGTGTCAGGCACCTAAAGGGGCATTTATATATGTACGTACATATTATGTAAGCATTCAATGATTTGTATATTGCAATATGTTAAATGTGTAGAGCCTAATTTGTATATATTTGTATAATTTATTCTATGTATATCTAATATGTAAAGAAGATGTAGCTAGCATTCATTTAACATTTATGCACATATTATGATTGTCATGTTATTTTACGGGCCAATTTTTTGAATTTTCTATAATTGGATATGCCATTAATGAACAATAACATGTACGAAATAATTAAATTCGAGAAATAGCATAAGTTTTTCTGAGGATTATCCACATGCTATTATCATCTTTTGCATGAAATTTGAATAGCCATCGTAATCCCTGAATTTCATTTATATTATACAATTTGTTCGAGTATGTACTTAACGAAAAGTTATTTGATATTGTATGCATATCTTCTATATAGAATTTTCTTGTGATAAATTTCTCATAAGAAATAATGTTTTATCGTATTTGTGTCTAATACTGTTCTCTTCAAAATTATATGTAAATAAGAAGATAATTACTAAAAATTTTATGTTATATGTAAAATTAAGATTACTAAACATTAAATATGTCAAAATTTTTTATTTTTTACGTTTATGATATGTAATATACAAGAAAATGGAATGTAATACGGGGAAATTTTTATATTTTATACAAATTCTATTTTTTAGTTAAATTATGGATAAATTTTGCTCATGACTATACGTAGAAAGTGAAAGAAATGTTAATCACATTACAGGTTTTAATGTGAACAAATTTCTGTAGCGTTTATATGTGCTACTGTACGCAATCAATTTATAGACCTGTAATTAGTATACATAGAATATTGTATACTAATAACTGAATATTGTTATTTATCATTATAAAGATATTTTACTTGATATTGGAGTTCGTCTCGAAAGAAATATTTTATTGAACATATTTGCAAATTATATTACGTGCTTTATACACTCGCAATTTTCGTAGTACAAAACTGCATATACGACATTTGTGCAAGTAAAAGATAGAGTTTATAATAGATGCATATATAAATAATCGTAACAAAATAATTCATCTTTATTTTTAGTAACATTTTAAATCATTTTATGATCGTGTTGGAACAATATGAAGATTAATTAAATTCTATGAATTAGATCCAACAAACATTTGATTTCAGCAAGTGGCAGGAATTAAATTTTCCTAATTACCCAACATAATGTATGATTTCTTTTAGTTTAGATTTAGATCAAATAGTTTAGCAGACGCCCAAGTGAATTATATTATTTTTAGCATTGTAATAATTTTGTTCTCAAAATTGCAGTGGATTTAGAAATTTGCAAAATGGGTGTATGGATTAACATACCCTGATTATGCAAGAAAAAGGCTGAGTGAAAATTATACGTTGTAACGTGTAAAATAAAAATGCTAGGCTTATTACAGTAATAAGGGTGTAGTCGAGAATGAATAAATTCTCGAAATATTCATATTTGACTGTGGAAGTTGTAAAACTTGTGTGCCATGGCATATGATTTCTTTTATTCAGACCACGCATAGTAGCTACTTACAATGTAAATTAGTATCGCACAGTAATGCGTCTGAATATTTGGAAATATATGTTGTTATTTGTATCTTATACAATTAATGTAACAAACGATTACTACTATAGAAATAGGAAGAGGTATGCTTACAGGAGTATGAATCACTTATGTCTAGGAACTAACTATATTTCATATATATATACTTTTTATGACTTAATAATTTGACAACCAAATTACTTTATGACTGAATAAATTTAGCAGAGTTTATTGACTTTATTAAGTGCAAATTTAAATAAATCGGATAATATTTACATTTTTTTCATTAAGCAATTTACAGTGCGTAAATTACGTATATATTTCTTGTGGATTAAAATTCTGAAAAGTATGTTTTGAAATACAGTGATTCCTTAGTTGCAAAATTTTGATAAATGAAAGTCAGGATGCTGTCCAATAATATGTTATATGTAATAACTTTGATAATAAAAAATAAGTCTGACCATGATGTAATGCTGTATCGCGCAAAACATATTGTAATAATTTACATCGATATAGACAATTAAAAACAAGACAGAAAACATGAAATCAATTATGCATATATGCGAGAGAGAGAGAGAGAGAGGGAAACACAATAAGTGTTTGAATTCGATAATAAAAATGAGTGGTGCATGAATATAAATGTTACAATTATGTAAGTCATGATAAATTACTCTAATCAATAATTTTAATCGATATGACATTAAACCGAGCACTGCATTGAAAGTATGGAAACTGAGTTCTGAGTTGTTTTTATCTATTAAACATGTTATAGTTTCGTAAAGTTACACAATGGTATCTTTATAGTTAGCAACTGACTAAAAATCGCATTACAAATGTTGAATAATTTGTTTATAATATTGAAAATGTACTCCCATGTTCTGGCTTATTCTGCAATTAAACAGCTTTAATCAAACAACATGACTTGCGGCATCGATCAATGATGTCATAATTACCGCTGTATCGTAATTATAGAAACACTGTATTTATTTAACCGTTGTCATTAAATTAATAAATCCACAGATAATAGGAGAAACATTTTTCCGACAAACATTTGTTTTCCTCTGGTATGAACGTCTAAGATTGCGCGATAAAGTTAATTAATAAATAATTAAACACTTTCTATAATAAATCGCTAACGCCAGAAGAACAAATCTACCGCCACAAACTTTCACGCAACACATTCGGTACACTTGAATTCCTCCCGCGATTCGTATCGATGTATCGATCGATGATTTGCATCGACGACCTCTAGCGGGAATTTTCGATATACAACACGAGTGTATATGGTGTCTTTGACTTATATATGATCAGCAATGTTTTGAAAACGGTTAAAACGTATTTAAAAGGACGGAATTTAATCGAGTTGCTTGTTGAAAGTTTTGTGTAATTTTTGAAGAAAATGACTACGGCCGCAAGACCTACGTTTGAGCCCGCAAGAGGTGGGCAAGGACGCGGGGAAAAAGATTTGAGCGCAATATCAAAACAATACAGTAGTAGAGATTTACCTTCTCATACGAAGTTAAAATACAGGTACGATACTTTAATTAAGAATATTTCTTACATATATACTTACGATATTCTGGTTCTGTTAAAAAAAACATACCATAACTTTCAATTTACTCTGACCAATTGAACATAACCTTTACCATTCGTGTTTAGTACATTACCGTATTTCCTTTTTAGAGAACATGGCCAAGGAACCGTAGAGGAATTACGAAATCGCGATTTTCGCAAAGAATTAGAGGAACGTGAACGTGAAAGAGAAAAGGACAAGGGTTCCAATCGTCGTATGATAGAAGCGCCCAGGGAAACCTCCACCAGTAGCGCTAAAAGACAAAAAGTTGATCAGGTTCCTACGGCGAGCTTAGATGCGGACGATCCCCTGGACGACGACGATTCAGAGTCAGAAAGCGATGAAGACGATACTGCTGCTCTGTTAGCAGAATTACAGCGTATTAAGAAGGAAAGAGCTGCGGAGCAAGCTAAAAGGGTAAAACCTTTATATTTGATTCCAACTCTTTAGTATGATACTGTTTTATACAGTCTTTCATAAGAAAACATTGCATTATTAATATTACCATCTGACTAGATCTTTTTTATTTTGTAGGAAATAGAAAAGCGTCAAGAAGAAGAAAGAATAAGAATGGAAAATATCCTTTCTGGCAATCCTTTATTAAATTATTCCGCTCAGAGTGGAAGAACAGATATGAAAGTCAGACGACGATGGGACGACGATGTTGTATTCAAAAATTGCGCTCGTTCCGAACCGAAAAAGAAACACGACGTATTCATAAACGATTCGCTAAGAAGCGAGTTTCATCGTAAATTCATGGAAAAATATGTTAAATGAAGAAGTTGCCACAAGAAGTATACCTTGTCTGTATATAGTTATAAGTTAATCTTATCGTATTAATTGTAAGTGTTTCGAAACTATACCCAGCAGTAGAGAGTAAGCTAAGAAGCCAATTAATATTCTTGCAAATTGAACAAATATGCTGCGAAAAATAGACTGCCTAACATCGTGTTATTAAATCATCCATTTACTTTTACATGCGTGCTCTTGTATGTACAACTGCGAATGAGTTATACCACAAAATCCATGGAATTAAAAATCAAGCAACTAAAAAAACAATCATCGTACGAATTGAATTTAAACGCAGTAATCATCATCCGAACCGTGAGCTTCTTCCGTTCCCAAAACGTTATCCAGTAAATCCTTTGTGCCCGAAATTCTGCAACGGCACACGTGTTCCATACGTCTCCAGGTGGGCTACTATATTATATCTCATCAAATAAATCATTCAATTCTTGATATGTAAAATAAGCATTGGAATATTCGATGCGATAAGGTGGAAGCAACGTTGGGTGAGCCAGAGGTACATCTGTCTGACGAAAGATCGTTGATTGCGCGAAAGAGAAAAGGGTACAAGAGGAAGGAAGAGAGTTTGCCCAGGCAATGTAGATACGTGTTTCGGTAGCGGCGCGATCTGGCATCGGCGATGGTGGTGCTGGCGGTGGCAAGCGCGTGTAAACCGCTGGGTCAAGTATAACCGGTCCCAGGGTCCCTCGAGCAGCCGGAGGCAGCAAGCAGTCTACCGGTACGACTCGCAGCTGGTTATCGCTGGTAGACTCCCTGGCACCGACCTGGCCAACTAACGCAACAGGGACACACGAGGGGCCGGGCTCGACTCGATGCAGAGGGGAGACAGAGACAGAGTGACGACCGTTCACCGGTAGATCGCCTCGAGATGATTTCTGGGAGGAGATATGTCGTACGTTACGGTACGGCCGATCGGTTCTCTGCGCGGCTGAATTTGTCATCGGGTATCGCTGCTTCTATTCGTCTCCTCTCGAACCTTCAAATTAGTTAGGGGCAACACTGGCGAGGTTCGAATGCCATTGTCTGGGGAATCTAGTCTGGGCCAAGGGATCTGTTATATGGTTCATTGCCTTGAGTGGTTTGCAATTAGCAGACTGGCGGATATTTAAGCAGCTATCATTGCGAAAAATATGAATTAGTTTGCTTTACTGTGACTTAAATCACAATTTTTAATAGTGCCTCGCATTCACAGTCCAGGAATGAAGCATTCAGTTTGAAATTCTGTGGGAACTTCTTTGTGTAAGGAAGAAATAAGTTTAATGCAGCGCAGGCAGTTTTATCGGTTGCTCAAAATCAATGAAATAATCAACAAGAATTGCTCAAGCCTTGTTTTTCAATTTACAGCGTGCAGCGTCGCAAACACGTGGTCTCGAAAAACAAAATTGGAGGAAAGGGGACGCGCGCCCAAAGAAAGTGCGGCGAATCGGCACACACTAGGCCGATTGGCGTGTTAAAAATTGCACAGTCGTCGAATTTTCTTCGCGAAGATAATCTCCGAGGGAGGGATTTCCCCGGTGAACGCACCTCTGGATTCTGCAGCGGCCGATGCTCGACGGGAATTCGCCCTGAAGGCACTCTCCCTTCCTCTCCTTCGCCCTTTCTCATCGTTCCTCTCCCTTTTTCCCTTTAACTGTCCCTCTCTTCTCTACTCCCCTGACGTCCCTTCGTTCCTCTTTCTCACACAGCTGCCACATTTTTTATTTACCTCCTATATTCCTTTGTTTATTTTATTTATCTGTAGCTGCTGGTCAGTAGAGAAAGAGAGTGTGCCGAATGAGGGGCAGAGAGAGGGAGAGAGAGAGAGAGAGAGGGAAAGTGAACTGCACATCTCTTGCTTTTCTCCAAGAGTTCCATCCAGGGACGTGCAGAATAAGTAGCCAGGGCTTGTAAGCTACCAACGTTTTATTGGGTGAGCCGGTATGCATCGATAATGGAATGCCCCTCCGGAGATGCTTTCAAGATTATCTCCGTGGAATTGAGACCCGAGCATTACGGAATAAGTGGATGCTGTATAAGCGTTTGTATGCGTGTGCATTCGTGTGCGTCCGACACCTGTAAGAGGAATGCCGGTATGTGCTCGATCCTTGTCGCGTACACCGGTCGAGTTGCTCGTGTCGTAGAGTGGGATTTTAGTGTGGCCGCTATGAGATTCAGTTATCGAGCAATGCGTTTAGTTTTGATGCAATTGAAACGTATCACTCGTTGGGTCGAGCAATTGCAACGGAATTGATTTTATATTTTGTGCTCTTGCTGCGTTTCACTAGGTCAGTGCTGTCCAACTTGTACGGGCTCTGGTTCGATAAGCGAGGCAATAAAACTGTATATTTAAAAACTCTGGAGGACAGGGGAATGGATGCAGGAAATACCCGCGGCATTTTGCACGCGACAGCGGACGGTTTAGAAAAGCATCACGATATTTTGTTTGATACAAGAGGCAGAAAGGTATTTAAATCGTTTCGCAGCCAAGGGGAAAGGCTTTACGATAATGTACGCGGGATATTGCACGGTGCGAAATTTAATGTTTGTTCCGCGTTAAAAGATTTTCATGGTGTTTGGTTTGACGACAATGTTTGAAGGATCTTCGCGAAGTACGTTTCGGGCCTCGTCATTAGAGTAGGATTAAGCATTAGTTCCTCCTTCGGAAAATTGCACGATGCTTGTTGTGATAATACAGGAAACAGAACGAGTTATTTAAACAATCTTATCGAAGACAGTTCGACGGACGAGATACTGAATATTTTATACGGAAATGTAGGAATGGCTTGTACGGCTTTCCTAATTAAACAAAATATTAAACGAATAAAAGCAGACGGAGGAACCATTGGCAGTTACCTCGAGTCAAGTAGCTTATCTTAAATTTCAGTTTTACATTTGGAATGATCGTTCGTGGGATTAATGTAAGAGGATGTACAAAGGCGACAAAAAATGCAAAGAGATATGAAGGAAGCCGTAGTATAAATAAATGACCAAAGCTCCGTAAGAAATGGTTCTGTGGCATGTGAATGTGTAAAGTTTAATCTCAAAGCAGAAGCAAAAAGTCTGTATACGGAAAATGTTGGCCTGGAAACAGAAGCACTTGAAACAGAAAGCCAATTAAACTTAAATTAGCAAAACTTCTCATCACCGTTATAATAAAATATATTGCACGCCGTAAAACGGCAGTAAAGAAGAGTGATAAAGAAAGTAGAAGGACAGCTAGCATATCGTAAAGTTTCAAGGAATATTTGTGTAGGATAAATAGGTTGCACAGAATCAAATCAATTGTGCATAATTCACAAAAAATTTCGTGATTTTTTGTAACACAAACAAAGTTCGAGAAATGATATGCTATTCTATTAACTAATCTAACAAACTCTGAAATCAGCGAAACATTTTTAAAGTGAAAATGGCCACTTCAAATTCGAGAATAGCTACCTATTCGCATTTTATAGTTCGAAGGCTGATGTACGACGTGGATGTTCTCAAGAAAACCTGAAATAATAGAAAGGACCGACAACCTTGCGGAACAGCAAATTAGACGACACTTAATCTGTTATAAAAGCAGTATTCCTGGCTGGTCCGAAAAGTTCTAAAACAAATGCTGTCGATATTCTCGAAGTGGCTGAAATATTTTTATTTCATTCCTAGCAATCGTTACCATTGATCAGTTTTATACTCATCTTTACTAGCTACCAACGATTCGTTTCTAATTAGATTTCCAATTTTACTTTTCAATTGGAGAAACAATATTTTCACTGCACCTTATGATTATATTATCGATAGCATAAAAGGTTTGGCTCCTTTCCGTGGCCATTTTATTTTACTGTCTCGTAGCTTGAGATATTTTTACGACGCGTAAATCACCACTTTCTCCTGTTTTGTTTATTTTCAACAAAATATGCAACAACGTAATGCACGCTAAATGATCTGCAGCAAGCATTTTTGTTACCACACATCTTACCTTACCGAATCTAGCAACCGCTGCACGGTTACAGAGCCGTTGCGTGTCTCCCTCAATGACTTTGTCGTCTAGTATTACTTTCCCAGTGCTAAATGTAATTTACTATCCACTCTCCAAGGCGCGTTAAAGGAGGAGTGAAAGCCATGGTTACTGTATTTACCATCATCGGCACTTGAGCGATTTCACTTGCTAGTGCGTCTACCTCATCTGCTAAACAAAACAGAATACATGCAAATTCACCTTGCGCAAGCAGAAACTCATTTCGCAGGGCAGGTGCATTCTTAAACCCCAAGAAACGACGACAATGCACGAGGGATTAACGTTTTTGAAACAACAAGGGCAGTGTATAATCAATTAGCGAAGGAGCAATAATAGCGCAAGGTTTCACGAAACATCCACAAATTGTTACACAAGCGATATTTCTAAAAAAATGTAATTACCGATATAAAGATATCAATTTGCTCGAGAAATGGAGAGCGAAATACATATGTACAGCTGCATTGGATCCTTCGTCTAAAGTCTCGGAAGGAACAATTGCAAATAATTGAAAGAATTTTGTTCAACGGATTCTCGCATATTAAAAATGTTCTAGCAAAATCGGGCATCGCCGAAATACGCCTACACGTTGAAATAATAAAAGCATACATTTGCAAACAGGACCCCTGCAATTCGAAATGCGGTTTCATCAAATTCTCTCCCATCTCTGTCCCATCCTTTGTTCCACCAAACGCCTTAAACAAAACTCAAATCATTTAACTTCCACGACAGCTAACACCGTCGCCAAAAATCACGCAACAACAAGTCAACCAAAAGCTCTGAAACCCCGGATCCTTTCGCAACTTCCAGCCGACAAGAAAAAACTCGCGCCCGCCAATTCATTAAATCGAACCACGCAAAACATCCACGGACACCATCCAAATCGTTTATCGGCGGGCACGAACGTTTCCAAAAATAAATGTCTCGAAACGCTGCGCGCCATCGAGGCGCTCCTCGAAAGGAATTTCTACGGCCTCAACTTTCGTGTGAACCGCTGCATACCGTTCAGCCGCGTTACCGAACAGCCTGTAAACAAATTCTTCATCGCGTCGGTGCATTACTCACGGCGATGTCCATTTACGTGCGATCGCTTACGTCCGCGGGCTTTTAAAACCGATCTCCAACGTGACGGGTACTGGCGTCCCCGTGACCGGAAACGGAGGACGGTCCTCACCGGTCGGAGGTATGCATCGGGACAGAGTTGCACGGTGCGCTGCTTATCGAGCGGAAGTTGCGAGTAACTGGTCTGAATGACGCGCCGATAGAGATCCAGGGGGTTGAAAAAGTGGAAGAATGCCGAGGTTCGGTTGGCCGCCATCGCACGTCGTTTCTTCGCTAACCCTGATCTCGGCCACCGCGTTAGAGAGCCGAGTAATACCAACGATCAGGGCTGGTGAACGCCGCCTACTTCTTCGGCAGGGGCGGTCCTATCTCTATGACCCAGGGACGTGCAAATGCCTTCGAAAATTCAGTGGATCGAGCTGGGAGAAGATTGCGTTAGAGCGTGTGCAAGAAGGAATTTGTCGGGCTTGTTTCTATTTCTCCGTGCGTTTACGTAATTGATCGCCGGCGGTGTATTTGTTTCATTGAATCCAGCGTCGTTTTAGTGTTATTGATTTTCTTTTTTTGTCGCTTTTTTTTGCGGTGCACGCAGATGGAAAGTTTTCTTCGACAGTTTTACGGCCGTGTGTCGATCGTAAAAAGGAACGAGGAAAAGTGAGAATGAACGAACGTTTAATTCGACGAGTAAACATGCACGCTTGCCCCCTCTTTCCCTCTGCGCAAATCCGTTCGTGCAGCTCGAACGAAGGATCTTAATTTATTTCGTTTCGGTGCTTTTTCTTTTTTAACGGCGGTCGTTACACTTCACCGAAAGTTACGAGTCCGGTCGCGGAGAGGCGAGGAAATTTATTTCCCTCGGTGAAAGCAACGGATTCGTCCCTTTTTCGATTCGATTTGCATTTCCGAATTTCCTAACTTTTCAATTAATGTACTTCGCAAAACGTGGGAACCTTCTTCGGCTTACAAAAAGTGGCACAGACGCATCGAAACATTACAATTGCGTGTTATCGTAGAATAAAAAGCTATAGAGAATTGCTGTCCAAGAATTGTTAGCATCAGGTAGACTGCACGGACAGGCAAATATTCATGTATGCAGGTGTGACATTTCAAAACGCTGCCAGCATGTTTGTAAAAAAACCAAAGAAGAAGATGCTGATAAATATACAAAATAAAATGATATTCATTGATTAAAAATCGTCGTGCGTCGAAGGAACCGATCAATTAAAGAGTCATAATCCTAATCCTCGCAATTATTCCCTGCTTTCGGCAATTGCGCCACGCGTAAGTCGATTGCAAGCGATTACCAGTGAAAGTAGACGAAATTTGCAATCGCGTTGGAGCAAGTGGCCGAAGAAATTTCGCGCGGCAGCCGTGTGGATGTAGATTGAATTCCGAGCTCGATTGTGGCCGCCGTGTATAAACGATGCCGACCTTTCGTTACGCAATAATTACATTGTAACACACGTTCTCGAACCTCTTCGGAACCTTGCAAACATCTGGTATTACATGCAACATTCCACGAATGCCGCGTTAGGCGTAAGACAAGCGTGTTGTACGCAACACCATACGCACATACGTGCCCGGGCATGAATCTAATCGTGAGCGGAACATTTTCACTTTGCACCGGCTATCCCTCATTTTCGCAGCTCTCTTTATCACCGCCATCTCTGCGCCGCCTATATGTTCTCCCCTTCGCGGATATCGAACATTATCGCGACACGAGGTTCGTAGAACGCTGGAATACTTTCGCCTTTTCTTATTTAACGGGTTACATGGACGCGGGACGGTTCGAACAGCGTTCTGTTACTTAACAGCCGTCGAACGGATCGCGATGGGAAAATTGTTTGTAAGGACATTCGCGGGTTCATTGTCTTGGCTATCGTGGAAACGAGCGTGGTGCAACCGAGTTGCACTGTCCAAGGGGATGCACGATGGCAAGCTGCGCGAAACTGTCGAAACGGTGCACACCGTTCCCGTTCAGTATATCAAAAGAGGAAACAGAAAAAGCGAAATCAGTGTTTCGCACAGTCGAAAAACGGACCGCCCGTTCTCCAAGCAATTCACCCTTTCGCAAGCAAGCCCGGCACATCCGTTCGCCAATGAAATATTCGAAGAAACCACCCACCGCGTTGCGCAGCGAAACTGCCCGCGAAGAAGCGCCGTGTCAGGTGGCGAAAAATCCGTCGCGGTGACGATGCAGCTTCCCGCGGGCATCGCGACAGCCGTCGGAGGACAGAAGCGCGGAGAGAGTGGCGAGAAACGAGCGGCAGAGGATTGCAACGAGACGACGAGAAGAAGAGGAGATGATCGGTAATACACGCGTGGCTACCGGCGTGGTAAAGGCAAAAGCGATGCGTGGCGAGGCGAAGCGAGTCGCGGCGGGACGGGGCGCGGCGCGGCTCGACGAGGCGAAGCGAAGCGAGGCGAAACGAGGCGACGCGGGAGCCAGAGGCAAAGGCAGAGGCAGAGGAAGGTAAAGCGAGGCGTGGCTCTGTTGGAGGAGCGGTACGGCCCTGGGAGGCGGTGGTGAGGCCTCGCGGAGGAGCAGCGACGACGAGGAGGTGCACGGCACGGGCCAGACAAACAGACTGGCACTGGCATCGCGGGAGTCGGCGGCAGTGGTCACCGCTGGTCACCGAGACGGTCCCTCTTTTGGAGTAATCTGTGCGCGTTTCGCGAACATGCGCGGCGTGTATCGTTCACGTTTAAATCGCTCCACGATCAAAGTGCGCGGCTCTACTGTGCGTCGCTTCGATCCCCGATCGTTCGAAGAGAAGCAGCAACAGTCGGATAAGCGTTGGAAACTGTGAGACTAGTGGATACGTCGGGGAACAGAGGAGCAAAGTCGACCGGGGTGTGCATCGAGGATATCGTCGGCTGAGACGTACTAGACACGGACGGGCGAGTCTTCGAGGAGACTCGACGCGCCCGTTGAGATCGTCGTATCGATAGATCGACGAGGATCGTTCGAGGCCGGTGATAGGAGAAGATAAGGCAGGGGGCGGCGGAAAATTGTAAAACGGAGTAACGGTGCGGGCGGAGAACCGAAGCAGATAGCTGGGGGACTTTGGCGGGGTGTAGATTTCGTTGGGTTCCAGTTTGGATATTAGGTGCGGGCTGGGAGTGCGCGGTGTCGTTCTCCGATAGACGATCGATCTTGATCGATCGATCGCGGCTCGATCGCCTCGGCGGCGGTCCCGCTTGGCGTCCACGTTGGTGGCTCGATAGGAACGACGACGACGACGACGACGTCGTCGTCGTGCGAACGCCGACGTAGGAGGAGGAGGAGGCGGTGGCGTAGGGGAAGGTGGTGTTGGTGGAGGTGGTGGTGGAAGCGGCGGGAGGTAGAATGGTGCCTTCCGGTCCGTGTCGATCTCGAGCGGAAAGACGCGCCGAGATGTCGCCGCGCCGTCTCGCGCCTCTGCTGATCCTCGGGACGATCCTCGCCGGGCTGACGAGCACCGGCGCCGCGGATAGGATGAGCGGCCTCTACGTCGACAACGGCTTCGACCAGACGATCGTCCATAGGGTGGTCAGCCAACGGGAGAAGCGCGAGGTCGAGCACGAGATATTGAATCTTCTTGGACTGCCGGATCGGCCGAGGAGTACGGCTGGCAGGCCGCCGCAGGTCAAAAGGTCGGCGCCCAAGTTTCTCTTGGATATATACAAGAATGCTCTTGGCGAGGACGAGGACGAAAAGCCGATCGTCGAGCAACGTAGGACCGGCGAGTTCGACCTCACCGGTCAGGATCTCAGGGCCATCGACCAGAGCGACGTCATCATGACCTTTGCCGCGCACAGTAAGTCATTATTCTGCTCTTTGCCTCTCTTTCTCTGTCCCTTTCCGCGCGCACAGTAGAACCTCCAGTGGTGTCCGAATTAGTAGGGAGACATGGAGGTTGTCGGATGACCGGTGCGTTTGGCATCGTTTCGTGATTTATCTATCGCAGAACGTATTATGGGAATCGGATGGTCGTGTACACGAGGCTGCTATGCAATCCCTCGACGATAAGTTCAATCGTCTTTGCGATGGATTCTGGCTTGCCGACGTCTCGACATGTGCTCGATTAAAGTTTCGGTGGACGATAGGTAGAAAGCTCCTGTTCCCGACGCAGAAATACGTTTTTCTTCCTCATATATTTGTGCAACGATGTTTGCATTTTTCACGCGCTGCTGCATTTCGTCTCGTATCCCATTTATTCAGGTGTACGATACAATGGGAATCATAGTGCAAGTGCATACATCAATATTGAGAAACATGCACCCCCATAAAATCAAAATCTGTTATTTCTATCGTGTAGGATATACATCTAATACAACATTCAGTTAAGAGAGCTACCACTGTACATACCCACACATCTTCCAGGTCGCGTCATCGCATTTACGCGGTTTAGTCGTCATTATTCGGTGCATACCCGCGTACCTATGTACATGCAAAATACGAGCGTACGTGTGCGAAGGGTGGACGCGACGGGAGGGGCACACCGTTGTCGTCAGCAACGACGTCGTCACTGTAACGCTCGAGATGTTCCAAGTGACGTTTCTAGTCCCATGGCGTTCCAACCACCGTCGGAATTCGTTGGAATCGGTCAGAATGAATTCCCTGCTCCCGGCCTCGGAGGTTAACAGGTTCCGCGAACGCGCTTTCCGATGGCATGCGTCTAGTTTGCGCGCCGCGCGGGCTGCGATTTTCATTTCACGCAGCCTCCGCGGGAACGCGATTCTTGTTTAGATTCTGTAGTGCAGTCCACGTTTCAACGGACAATAGTAATTTGACCGGATAATCGAATCGACAATCTTTGGCAATTGAAAACGTAGCAATTGCTATTGATATTACTACTCATCCCTGAAATATCAGGTAGGGATCGTTGAAAATATAGCGAGAGCACTTTCGATTGCAGACACTGCACTCCTTTCGATTGTCTTGCAATTGTAGAAAGTGCAGCAGGCACTTTGCGTGGAACTTTCCTGTGTTGTTCTTTTGGAATTAAATTTTCAATTTCGACCGATACCCAGTAGACTTTTCCTGAGTAACGCTACTGTCAATGAGGGCCAAGCTCGAATAGCAAAGTGGTTGCGTCGTGTTCACGAAATTTAGTTCAACGTAGAGTATCGTGTGGAAAAGAAATGTAACGACAGAGAACTGTCCCGTTCAGATGAAAGAAAGAAGAAAAAGAAAAGGAGAACCGGCGGCCGAGAGAAATGGAGGAATTGGTACAGGGACTGGTTTCTTAATCGGCGGATTTAAATTCAGAGACACTTTGAAACCGTTTTCAGCAGCGATCGATATAATTAATGCACTGTACGAGTTTACTTCGGGATTATAAATCGGTTTACCAACTGGATTCTACCGGTTTAGAAGCAGTTCTCGTGGGTGCGAGCATTCTACGGCACGGAATGCTCGTCTAGCGTTTCTTCGGCGACTTTGGCAGATCCTCTGTTGGTTCTCGAATATTGTCCGGCGAACGTCGATTTCGAATATCGCAAGAAGGTTTATTAAGTTTACACGATTCGCATCGTGAACGGGATCAAAATTTGATTGTATTCCAATACCTGATTACTCTGAGCTCGTGCTGGATAAAACGTATGATATATCTTGGGTCGCAGATGGAAGTTGATCGACGATATAAAAATTATATCGCCTTTCTTGTTTTAGACTAATGAGAATAATAGTTTTTCCAAACAAAAACTGGCACAATTGCGCAATGAGAATCGCGAGTGTGTTTATGGAAAATCGGGGAGAACATCGTTGCCGTTCTCATAACGCGAAATGTAATATCCAACGGTGGGAAACGTAAGAGAAATTGTAGCGATTACCATCGATATCCTTCGAGACTTCGATATTACGACTAGATTCTACCAGTTTAAAAGTAGAACACCGATTTCCGTGGTTGTTCTGCGGGTTCTTGTCCCATAATATCCGCCGAGGAATAGTAAATTGATCTATGCCGTGTGCTCTAAAACGGTGAAATACGTCTGCACTTTGATGGATATTTAAATCGTTATCGCGACGGAACGTTTTCGTTTCTTCACATTACTGTAATCGTTCGAACTCCAATCACTTTTATCCCTTCTCTCTTCACAATTAGTCAAATGCAATCCGGCATCGTAACACTTTTGTCCATTCAATCGTGCCCGAGCTTCTAGTATCGCACGTATAAATAAATACAAATTTTCAACGTATATAGTAATGTTTCCTTTGAGGTGCGCGGATTGTGTAGAATTTGTTTATGATTTAAAAATAGACTCGAGAAATGCTGTATTCGGTGTTTGTTCACGTTCTATATATAGTTGGACGGTATAGATTTTCGAAGGTAGTTTGTTCACGTTACATGAAACGAAAACAAGAAAGAAGAAGGAAGCTGATTTCCATTAGTCGAATCCCAGTCTACGTTCTTCTGTTGCCGCATTCTCAAACGCGAACCTGTTTCTCGCAAATCTGTGCTTCCGCATGCATATTCATCGAGAGTCGAACATAATAAAATTTGAAGACATATCGATTTCTACGAAACGGTGGCGTCACGCGAAAAACCGTATAATTTCACAAGCAACGAGTTAAGAAAACACGTCCAGCCTCGTGAATTTCATTAAAGTTTACAGGAATCTTGCGAACAGTCTAGCCGGGAGTCGATATAAATTGGCAAATTTATATACAACTGATCGATGAGAAAAAACTTCTATGAACGACGGTGTAACGATAAAATATAGCCACCATTTGATTCACGTTTGATTAACACACCTGGGTTAAGAAACACGTGGAACACCTGGCAGAAGAATTTCAAACGCGGAGGCGTGTCTTCGAATTCACGAACGGCGTTGAACTTTATCGTTAAAGTCCGCCTAAAACATAATTCTCGATGTCGCAAATAAAAAAATCGTACCTACCATAATACACAATCATCAAGGAATTGTTAATTAAATTAAAAGTACAAGAAACAAAGGACAACCCATTGAAGAAACCCAACCCAAACGTTTCACGATCCACGAAAAGCACCCCAAAAAAAACCTCGAGATGTTAACATATTGCTAACAAGTGCTACCACCGAAGTAATCCATCAAATTTGTAGGATCACAGAAAAATCGAGACACCTGGGGAACTTTCTACTCGATAAGATATTTCCCGTAAGCTTCCAAACAGCTAACCGTTCATGCAGACCGCCCATCGTGAATTCTTCGACGGTGTCCCGGGCATAATTCTTCGGTTATGTCACGAGCGTTCAGGTGATCGAAATCGGTGCGGATGTTCGTCGAAAATCGGCGGTGAAGAACCAGGAGGTTTCCACTTTCGTTGCCGGCGACTTATGCAAATGTGCCCCATCATAGAACTTTCTACTCGGCCGGAATCTCTTTTCGTTGCTGTTTCATTGGCCATCGTCCACGTTGCTGACTCCGAGTACCGTGAATTCTTCTAGAAAGTTCGAGGAAGATAAATTACAAGGACACCACGAACACGTTCCCGATGTGTGATATCAGACGGCGAGACGACGTACAGGCCGGTTATAGCGGATTCGTGATCACGAAAACGACCCGAGTCAATCGAGGCTAACGCGTGAAATTGCCACGTTTCTGGTACGTTTTTATTAGGAGACCGGGCCATCCTGTGTCCGATTTAAACGTCCGATTTTTCGTGCTCTTCGCCCGTGGACTTCGTTTAAATGCCGTTCGGTGTGCTCAACGCGGTGCTACTCCGTTTGGTGGAAATTGATTACGCCCGAACGTTTTATCCGGGTGCGAAAGAAACATAGTAGATATTTCTTACGAATTTTATTATTACGATCGAACAGGTTCGTGCTTCATAGCTCTTTGCGATATTTAATGAGTCGAGTGCATTAAATAACCAGGCATTTGGATGCATTTCATTTTCCTCTGCAAGTAAGGAATAATAATTGGTGCGGCGTAAGGTAAGAAAGTAGGAGGTATAAATCGGGAAGCCGTATTTCTTGACGCGAATTGTCCTTCTTATTTCCTGAAGCTGTGCCGCATCAATTATTAATTGAAATCAACTTCAGTAGCCGTTAATCATTTGTTTGCCTTTAATCAGAGCCACTCGCGCAAAATGAAATCCTCCGATTCATATTTAATTCATATTCCAAAACCTTTGTATTACCGTCCCGTCAAAGAACCCGAGATGTTGATTATCATTCCGCCGCGCAAGAAATTTCGATCAATTAATCAAATCAGTCGAGCTGCCGCTTCGTTGTTTCAAACAGAAAGGTCGCTGCTCAAATAGCAATTATACAGAAGGATCGACGATCGCGCACGTAAATCGTGGCAACGGGTTAAAAACTGGAGCGTTGGCTCGCCACTGTCGTTCCATGGTATAGCTGTCCGCGTTGGCAGCAAATTATTCATACGGGATAAATCTCGCAGTCTGACATATTCGGTTCAACGAACCTTGCAAAGGGGAATTCCCTACCTCGGAGGAGAGCTCCTTTCCCGAAAGACGGCACAGTGGCACCGTAAATTGTTCCGCGTTCGGTCGTCGTGACGCGAGTGGAACACGGAGAATGGTAATTTGTGACGAGTGAATGAACGAAGGACAGGTATTTCTTGGAATTCAGCCTTTCTTCGATGCAACTCCGTTCTGTTTCCGTTCCGCTTAGGGCAGCACCTCGCGAAAAACGCTCGTGGATCGTGGGTACACGAGATAGCACGCGGATTTAATTGGGCTAATGAGGGGGCACGATGCGAATCGTTCAGACAATGTTAATTACCGATAATATTTTATTCATTGGTTATTGTTGCAGGTGTATCCCAATTGGGCTCTGTTTATAGTTGGGCGTAACCGATGTCGATATCGTTTCATTTTTTCCGCGGATAATTGACGATTCGTCAATTTTATTTTAATATAGATATTTAAGGCGAACGTTGGACAATCGATTTTTAATTCGACCAGACGTATTTTAGGACGAGGAATAATACATCTTTTCGGGGGGTTAACGTTTCGATCTGAAAATTGAAATTTTTCCACTGCATTTGAAATTCATTTCCCCAGGAACCGTTCCCTCGAAAATCCGAAGAACGGTATGGATAATAAATTTTCGCTTTGCATTTCAGTCTGACATTGTCCAGCACGGAACACAAAGTTTTCACGGTACTTTTACATTTTCTACTATGGTACTCCCCAAGGGGATGGTTAGGGAATACACGCTTCGGAAAAGGCGATGTTTCATCGCCTGTCCGCTAGGTAGATCTAAGGAAAGATAAGATTTTACCTGGCGTATAATCCACCGAAACTGTTAACCACGTTCGTAACTGAAAACATCAATAGAAAGAACCGCCGTTCGTAATAAGAATGAAATATGGAGATTGTCGTGTCGGCTATCGCAATTAATTTCATTATTTATTCGCCTCTCTAGTTGAATCGACGTGCCCCGGAGAATTTAGCTCGTTTACCTACATCCGTGAAATCAGGTGTTTTAATACCAACGTATCGATGGCAATTTTTCTCAAATATTTCATCCGAAATCATTTGACCCAGTTCAAAGGAAACGAAATTACAATGAACACGTTTATGAAGAACAAACTATTACCGCGACGTATTTCTACTGGAAGCGTTAAAATACAAACTGAATTGCGACATTATTACTTTTCGAAAGACTTATCAATTTTCGCTACCTGTCTGCATAAATTCGACCATGACGGCATCGCAAACAGCGCGCCCACAAATCCCCACACAAATGTACAAAATAGAAGTCACGAATCTTGTCGTCTTGTTACACGAGCAATTTGCAAAAACCAGCCCGCTGTTATTTCTACGATTCGCGCTCGTTAGACGGCAGCCGAGTGTGCCGAGCTAATTAGTGCACGCGAGGTGACACATTCGCGAGGGGTCGAAATAGCCTCTGCGATTTTCCCGATTGAGCCAATTTGTGTGCGAACAGTTCCCGGTGTCCGCGATTCGACATAGCCTATTTTATTTCATTTCATTTCATTTTTTTGTTCTAAAACGAGCTCAGCTGCGCAGAGCGCAGACGTATGGTGACAAAATTGTCGTTCGAGCACAGAAATGGAACTAATGATTTTTTTCATCGTTGCATCTTCGTTACACGACCTTCCCCCTGCACCGCGGTACACATCGCGATGCAAATGCGAACGAGTTTACATGCGAGCGTTCGCTCGAGTTCGAGGTCGTATGAATAAAGCGAGGAGATCAACACGGAAGGATGGAAAATTAATAGTACCTGTAGCTGGTATCGGTACGAAAAATCCGTGGAAATTGTTCTGTAGTGCGGCAGACACATCCGTGTGTTTCTGTATCCGTGCAATCTTGGTACATATTGTAGATAGGCATCGATAAATTGAACGGTAATAATACTGTTTGTGGATCTTGCCGAGGGAATTGCGGTAGGTGTTGCCGCGTGTTTTAAAAGGTGATTGTTAGTTGTTCGTTGAATTAAACGGAGCTCGAGGTGTTGAGATGGAGCGATAAGCAGTGAATGTTTGGAAGGAATGGGAAGTTTCTCGAGTGCAATTTGTTGGATCGAGGAGGTAGAATGTGGGCATGTAAACTGGAACAGAATTGTTCAGGTTTGCTGTTCGGGCCGAGCGATCCGTGGAGAGAAAGAGAAACTTTTAGGAAATGCGCTCACGGTCGCATAGATGATTGGGGATGAAAGTTGAGGGGAAAGAATATTCTGCATTTTTCATATTTGAAAAATCCCGTGGCAAAAATACGGGGACGAACGTGGGTGGATGAACAAAATTTTTTAAATGTAGAATTAATGAAGTTGTTGCGTGGAATATAGAGAAGCAGATTGGAAGGAGCTTCGACCACTGAATATGAGGCGATTAAATAACTCGATTTACTCGGAAAGAATTGGGCATTTGAGTAGCAAATTGAAATTACGGATACAGCGCCGTCGAGGGTAGCAAAAAAGAAAGAGGAGAATCTGAAATTCTAACACGCCTGCGGAATGCATGGAAACTCGAGGGTCGAGGAAGAAAACGTCTACCGGGGAATTAGAATTCTCCGCAAGTGCAATCCGTCAAATCGCGGTGATAGAATAAATTGAGGGGGTTGGGGAGGGGGAGGGAGAAAAACGTTGCCCCTCGCTAGCAGGAACGCGAAGATAATCCATAATTCTAACATGTCTCAGGAAGTACAGCGAAAAGTCCATTCACCGTGAATACATGAATTCCCGAGAACTAACTGCACGGAGAACAAGAACTCTTTCAAGGACTTGGAATTCTCGTCGAATTTAATTGATAATCATAAATATAGATTACCTCTGCAGAGGAAATGATCGATCGCTTGTTTCACGGAACGGATAATTTGAAACATACCCGTTCAAACTTTCGCACAATTTTCTTAAATGGAAATATCATTCCTCCGCAATCACAAGAATAGAAAATAAGCGTTGGAATTTTTGGATTCTTCAAAAACACAGCCTCCCTGTCAATCTCCGACAAGTATCAGAACATATAGTGATAACTTGAGCCACTAATAGGCAGGCTGCTTAGAATAGTTGCTCGCGGAACGAGGACTTGCACAAGGACTCGGAGTACATAATTCCCTTGGCATTCACTAAATTATACACACAACACACTTCCCCAGGAAAAAAAAGAAAACACGACCTTGATCCGACAACGTGTTTCCCCAAAATACGAAACGTCGCGCTCCACATAAAAAGCAAAACCCCCAAGTTGGAATTTCGTCAAGAAAATGGGACGAATAGCTCGACGGATCACGATATCGGCCGTTGTTTCCCGCCGCGAGATTTCGACGACGGTTCCAGACCGGCAAAATGTGCAAGGTGTGCAACCGAAAACAAACACAAGGTGTATCCAGCGACTACTATAAGTATAAGGAATCGCGTCGTTCGCGAGGGTGGCAGAAGAAGCGCGGTCGAACAGTTCTCGGAAAGTTCTTGGTCCCTCTCTTTCTCTTTCACGCTTATCTGTCCTTCCTGCTTTATCTCCGAGACGTCTCATGCCGTGACTCGCGGTGAGAAACGTTCTAGGCTCTTCGACGCGATATGCGGCATGCATATAAATTGATACCCATAACCATAACTTATTCGACATATGTACCCAACCCAGTACTGGGAACTCCGGGCGTCCGATAAAAACCAGCATAAATTAAAACGCCTTATTACGTTATACGACGCCCGGCGAGCCTTAATTGATTGCCATTGCACGCCCCCCCTTGGCCCCTTCAGAATCTTTGCTCATTCCATCTCTCTTTCTGTTTCGCGTCCGTTCGCTAGTTTTGCGCGTTTATGCCAGTTCTCGTATTGTTTGTTGCACGGCCGCGTCACGTCGAGCCAATTGAATCGGAATCGTTCGTGGAAAAATATCGATTTGAATGCGATGTGCCACTGTGGATCGTTTGGTTCTTGGTGATTTGGCGAAGGGGTGCAAGCAGAGCACGGAGAATTTAATTGAACGGGAGTTGTATGGTGCTTCGATTGAATCGTACAAAGGAGTTCTTCTGTTGCGAATATTTTTAGGGTGGAAAGTGGCGGAGTTGCCTCGCGAGACCCCTTGACTGTAGCTTAATGTGGATTTGATGAAAGGGTTGAACCTACGCGGCGGATTGATATAGAGGTATAAATTTCTTTTACTATTCTTGGCAGATCTTCATACAGTTAATTTATTTTTATTATACGAAACGCACGTTTTCACTTGCCGATTATCGTTATGCAGGATTCGCTGAATTTATGCGTTGAAAAATTGTTTAAGTAGGACTTACCAATTATAGTGTGAGTTGCGATACACGAATATTATCATGTGACGTAAACTCTGCAAGTGATTAAGAAAGAATTGTAATAATATTCGTCGAATTAATTTCTCTTGATAAGGCATTGCGTGTTCAAGCAACATATTTGTTTGTATTTTCGGCCTTCGTAAATCCAGAATACATACATACATCTTCGATTTTCACGACGGACGCAATGTTATCGATATTCGGAGACAGACGTCTCCTCGTCATTTTCACACTCTGTTTGTTCTTGACCTTTTTATACGGCTATCTATGAGATCGTTTCGCTGCAGACGTACATTTCGAATGCAAATTTCTCGCCAGACATACGAAAATAGCAACGTTATTGCGCTTTCAGTTAAATCCTGTGTATCTCGTGAAAGGGGACGTCGCATAAATAATTATACAAATCTCTCCATACAAATCTGTATTCAACACGTCCACAATTATCTCCGTGCAAAATGAATTTATTCCATCCAAATTAGATAGACGATTAATTTACATTCGTAAGAAATTGTTGAATTAACTCTACATTTAATTAAGAATTTTATTCCGCTTAAACAGACGATTATTAAACATCTAAGACATGCGCGCATAGAAAATTGCATTAACCATGTCATCGCTAAATCTTCTCTTATCAACTTGAATTAATTTCCTGGATGAGTGTGCAAAGAAATGCAATATAAAAAATAAACGTATTTTCACAACCCTCCACGTCAGCCCCCAATTCCGCGATCTACTTTCCACGAGGCTGCCCAATTAAATAATTATCCGCGTGCTACTCGCAACTAAACAGTACACCTTGGCCCATCAACTGAAGAAAGTCGCGGCCCGGAAATATTAATTGTTCGCATAATTAGTCCTCATGATCTTTCCATTTGTCAGAGAGGGTTCGCGTACTCCCCTAAAAAGTATCGCCGAATTTATGGCCCGCCCCGGGCCAATCCTTTCGGTACGTGCATCTGGACGAATTTTGCGGGCGTGTGCTCACACGTACGTGTGGAGTCGCTGTGCGGCCCATATATTATACAAAGTTTCCCCATCTGCCTTCTCTGTTCCGCCAAATCGTGTGGATAGCCGAACGGGGAAGACGAGTCAATATCTCTCCCCACGTGAAGCCGCGGGCAGGTAAAAATGTCTCAACTTGGGTGCCCCGGCTCGTCCTGCCAGCTCCTTTTGCTTCTTTCCTTCCCAGGACCTCCTTCTCTCCCTATCTATCTGTCTTCCGCCGAGGGCGGCTCTTTCATGAGCCAGACAAGAGGAGGAAGGGGGGACCGGTCAAGAAGAAGTAGAGGAGCAGGAGGAGGAGGAAGAAGAAGACGAAGTGGAGGAGGAAGAGGAGGAAAAGGAGAACAGGAACATGCCAGAACGAGATGGATGAATCGTTCGTTCTTTCTGGGCGTTGTGCAAAAGTGGCGAATGCCGCGAGCACTGTTCCCTCGGCTCGTAGTTAGACTAATGATTAGGCCCGACGTGTGCGACGGCTGTTGAGTTTCGGTTCCTCTTCGTTGCCTCTATTTGTTCGTTTCTTTACGTCGGCTCTTTAAGGGATTATGTGCTAGATGGAGATCGAGTTCGCAAATATGATTTTGTTTGTGAGCGGATACGACTTTGGCGAGTATATTTGCTAAAGATGTTAGAATTATTTCAAATGATTTCTTGGCAGCCTGACCTGTGCAACTGACTGTACGTTCCTTTTACCTCGAGCAGCATTGTTCTGATCAGATATCGCGTAGGTTAGAGAATAGCGTAGGAGGGAATTAGCAAGGTTGTTCAATTGACAGGTAGCGAAATTTTGATGTGGTTACAAGGGACGAAGGAAATATACAGCCAAGACTAAACTATGCGTGTTATTATTAACTGGCAGCAGGGGATTAATTTGTATATAACCAGGAACGTTCAATCTAAATTCTATAGATCCGTTTATGGATCGTATAAAAGTCGTAAATTAACAGAAGTAGCCTGACTGCTTCTCGATTGAGAAATAAAATTCAACAGGTCCCGATTGCTTACTTTCCGTCTCCCTTATCAATAGATTTCATTATGCATCACTTTGATTCCACTGGGCATTAATTTCTATGAAATGCACCGCAGCATCGACTGCGATCCATCCGCTGCTGTAAACGCGATCGCTGCATCATAATTTCGTTCCTCGTCCCCCGGCACGATCGATCAATCAGCATCTATGCAAACCGTGCGTAAGCGTCTAAGCGTGCAGCATCGGCGTTTCACAGAGGGAAAGACAGACGTATTCCCACGGTCTTAGTGTTCCAATGACCCAAAAGGAGCATCTGGTCGCTGCGTTACTTCGAACTAATAATCCAGCGAGAGTGGTGGTCGAAAGTTGTCGAAGAAGCCGAGGCACGGGGGATCGACTCATCGTCGATCAGCCCCGCGAAACAGCGGATCTCCGAGAAACAGCTCACGGATATTTCCAGGAAAATATCGCAAGAACGGGCAGGAGCGTTCCACGAGGAAAGAGGTGGTTCGTTCTTGGCCCGTTCTCTTTTTCTCTTTCCGAGTTCTCGCGTGCACGTTGCTCGCGGAGGGGCCAAGAAAGGCGTAGAGCGAAAGAGACGAGACGGGGTTCGACTAGGGCGGAATGGCGTGGGAGTAACGGAGAGAAGGATACGAGAAGAGTATATATTCGTAGGTGTATATAAGAGAGGATTGTCAGAGGAGGGCCGAAGACGTAGAGAAAGAGGAGTTTTGGTGGGGTAAAAAACAAAAGTCCAGTCGGTCGTGGAGCGGTCCAGGATGGTCCCAAGCTATTCGGGACCACCCCGAGAGCCGAGGGGTCCAGCTCGGCTCGCGGCAATCAGGTGCCGTTGGAATGCGACCGTCCGAGAGAAAAACAAAACAAATTTTTATGCCCTCCCCGTTCGCCTGTCCCCTCTTTACCACTCTTCTTCTTCTTTTCGGCCCTCGTTCGCTTTGCTCCTCATTCTAGTCCCCCACCTCCGTGAGTCGGCCTCCTCCGGAGAAACATTAGGCATTACTTAAGGGGCCATGGTCCACCGTGGAGGAAGGGTACCTACTGCTGCTTCCCTTTTGCTCTCCGAGGCGCTCGCTTTGGCGGCAGAAAAAAGGACGATTTCACGCTGCGAATTGTCCACGGCTCGTTCTACGGGTCTCTCATTTACGAGGGTAACGATTCCCTTATCGATCTCGTGCCGGAACGAGGATAGCTGGTTATCGGTGTCGGCCATAGAGACAGCCTATATACGCCCCTCTGTCTTTCGACGAACGAGCCCCGTTCAAATCGTCGGCCAGCCTCCGGCTCACGGGATTAAGATGTGACTGGAACGAGCCTGGCTCGTTGTTTCGGGGAAAATTGATTTGCTGGCAGTTTAGCGTGAACGATGGAATTATATATAGATATACTGTTGCTGGTGGAGGGTAGCGGATTCGTTGGAAGCCGGATGATCGATATTTGCTGAAAGTCGGATTGCTACTTGGAACGGTGGGACCTTTTCTTTTTGCCCGAGCAGTCCCTCGTGTGGGAGGGCTTTGGTATATATGTACTTTGGGTCGGTCTTATTGTTCGTCTATTTTCCTTTCGGGATGAATAATTTGAGGGTTTCGTAATCTATCGTGTGGGACACGGAGCGACTCGAATGTGTATACGCTGGTACGGTTGTAACTTTGTGAGATTCGTTTCAATGGTACTGTTTGCTTGGAATATTTTTGGTGCAGTAGTGCGCGAGCTATTTGGTTTGCAAGGGTTTGTAATGATATGGAAATTTCGAATTCTACCGGTACCTATTGTTTTTTGAAGAGTGGGAGAAAATATTTGTCATTCTTTTATTACTTTGTCAAGGAATGCGTAATAGAAGGGGGAACGGTAATCTGGAGGGTGCACTTAAATTCGACACTTCGAGAAGGAAATGGCTGTTGAGTCATTCGGACAATCTGTAGGTAGACAATTAGTAGGATGAAGGTCTTGGACGCCGGTCAGAAGATCGTAAATGGTTGCTCAGTTTACCCTGGTATTACCTTTTCGACTGCTTCCAAAAATGTTACCTCTTATCGCCGGACAGAGAGATAACGGGTATCGGTGATCCTTCTCGAAGTAAGAGAATTAACCTTAGCCGTGGCATTTGCAGAAGAGTTTCCAATCCATTTAACGAATTGCTTCGATGTTGCATGCGGAGATATAAATAGTTATTAACTGCAACCATTTCCACAATACTAACGTCCGAAAAAAATTAAAGTCTATAAACTTAATTTGCATCCCCCAATCATCTGTCCTTCCTTTGCTCATATCCCGTGTACTCCAACCATTCAAAGTCTGATATTGCTCGCGTACAGTACTTTCATGTTATCGCGCGTTAACATCGAGCACGATAAAAAATTCTCCTGTCCCTTTCAAAATCATTCGCGTACACTTTTGCGAAGGTATCGGCGATGTTGTTTTCGAAAGTCACAACAGTCATAGCCGAACGAAGGGTAATGAGTAAGAATGTTTTACTTCGGTCGGGCAGGCTAATTGGCGCTCGAAAATCCTGTCGTAAATCTCAGTTGGCATCCCATTTCGCTTGTTGTTTACTTTAGCCGTTTAATGAGACGCTTCTCCTCCACTTGCAGATCATCATGTTCCCGGAGTGAGGCATGAACGAGGTAAAAGGCTCTGGTTTGACGTCTCCGAGGTTCCACCTGGGGAACATATAATCGGTGCGGAGCTCAGGCTGTATCGCAGCATGGACGTGAAGAATCGGAGGAATCGTGGATCGTACATGATCACGGCCTACCGTGTATTGAGAACCGAAGATGGGTGAGTCTTACAGTGGAACACGTTTGCATGCGATGTGATTAGTTTAACCCTGTTAAGGTAGCGAGGTTTTCTCGAGCCGTCCAACTTTACCTGTGACAAGGAAAGTCTGGTGGCCGGTATAATTATTCTGACAAGAGATTGCCTTTTATTAATGAAAGGAGATTATCTTTTAAATAAAACAGATACTGCGATACGTTTTGAAGATGTGCCAGGCAATTGTATCGGGTTAGGAAGAAAGTTGCTAGGCATTTCTTTCGTCGAATATTAAAGATACTCGGTAATATTTTGAGCAAGTTGTTACTTAAGAAGCAAAGGTATTAAATTATTTTCGTACACGTGATGTAACCTGCGTTTCGTAGAAACGAAGCACGGAGGACGACTGGCGTATGTATGCACAACAGATTTATAGAGTCATCCTTTCGGAAAGCAAAACAACTTATTTTTGGAGGAAAATCATATTTTCCCCTGTGAGCTGTCGATCGGAGCATGATCACGCGGTGATGATAACTAAGTCGTACTAAGGAATATTAAGTCATAGCACATATTTATCTTAATACATCAAGATGGAAAACCTCCATTACGAAATGTGTAATAGCAAAGAAATCAATGGTATTGTTTCCATCTGTACAGTTACGACAAAATTCTCCCCATTCACAGTTGTTTCCAACGTTTGCCTTGCGAACTGGCGAAGTATACTACCGAGTCCTTAAAAGCCCAACTGAAGTTTTCCCATTTTCCCGTTATCCCTTGGATCCATGGGGATCGCATTCAAAGGTGGCGAATTGCGTGTTTTTCTTGGCAAGTTTGCAATGATTTCTCTTCCCTTAATGCCATTGTCGTGTCGGCAATTAGGAGGCCCGGTTCCCGGAAAAGTCTTCCAGGTATTGCTTCTACCTGCAGTCAGTTTTAGCTCGCCGCTATTTTAGGATGAGTAAGGGTGGCTGATAGTTTCGGGGTGACCTTTAACTACTACGTGGAGAGCAAGATGGGGGGGAGCATCATGGAAAAACGGTACTCTTTCTCCTCTGTCTTTCTTCGTTGTCGAGGAGGCAGGATCCGCCCAGGTGGGTGGCTAGACCAATTTCGTGTTCCTTCGGGCAGAGTCCGTGGTTTTTGACATCGTCATCGTGCCTCTAATTAGGCCGTCCTTAAGTCGCCGAAAAAATCTCAGGTATTTGTTCTACCTGTGAGAGTTTCTGGGACCAACCCACTGTCTCCGTTCGATTCTATCTTTCTCATTCATATCCAGGGCCGACCAGCGGCGCACGAAATAACGACCCACTTCTTTCTAGAAGCAGCGACTTTGTTACGCCATATTTCCGATCGATTTCTATCTCCGGACTTACGGCCACTAATATGATACAAATTAGTCAAACCTGTGCGCCTCGCATTCCTGCTTCACGTTGCTCACCTTTGCCGGTGAGGATTTTACCCTGGGACGAAAATGAAATACAAGGTGCTTCTTCCAATGCCTTATAAATTGAATACAGACAGCTACAAGAAAGAAATCAGAAGGACCGCTACCAAATGTATCTCCTCCACTTTACCTAAACCATCGATATTCTTTCTTTCGCTCGCGTTCAATGGAACGCATTCTCATTCAATTATCCCAAGTGCCATCGTAATTTCGCCGTTCACCGGAGTCGCCGAAAAGACCGATTAATCGATGGAGAGAAACGCGTATGGACGGTCTCACCGGCAGACACGAGCTGGTCGTTTGGAGTCCACGTGTCGGCCGGGACGAGGAAGACGGGTGTGGTGGATGGCGACAACGTGTCTAGAGCCATCCCTGTCTGTGATACCTCCGTAGACTTTGGTACTGCGACCTGACCGATATACAGACCCCGACAGGAAACGCTATTCCGTAAATTGAGGTAAATTAGCTGTGGAGACGGGCTCCGAAGCGAGGAGTTAAGAGCACGAGTTACTTGGTGTGCCTACGCAGTTACACGCACGCAGCTACTCCACCTCCTCTTCCTTCTCCTCCTTCTCTTATCCCACCTCCTCCTCCTTCTCCTTTTCTTCTTCAGCCTCTTCCGTCAAACTCGATGCGTGACGCATCCTCCTCTACCTCTTTATCCTCCTCCACCTTCTGGTCCAGCCGAGACAAGCTGGCGACTCTGGTTTCTTACGTGTGCGCGCGCCAGGTTTCCATAAGAGTTATATACCCGTGGTGGTAGGGATGCCAGCGCGTCAGCTGTCTGTGGCCCACGATAAGAGGACTTCGCTGACGAAAGTCAGACAGTGACACTTGCCGTAACGAGCCTCAGGGTCTCGTGCTTTTACACTCAATTAAGGATTCATGAATTTTTCTCCTCGCTCGCGTTTATTAGCCCGCCGTTCTCGCAACGTTTCGTACGGTACCATGGCGATGTCTATGGTACTGGAATTTATTACACAGTATGGAGATGCTTGTTAGGGTCCTTGACTGATTTTTCATATTATTTTATGAATTTGCCAGGGTATTGGTACTTGTGGGACGAAATTCTTTTAGGCAATTTTACTCGTATTTAATTAAGTTTAGATCATTTGTTGGAAATGATGTACTTTATAGTTATTTTATTTTAAGCTGCAAAATATACGCGGTCAAATTTCGCAGCGTACGTAGTTCAGTTACTCCATTCCATTTGTTTTCTCATTGACGCTTCACATTCTACAAATTGTTCAGATTCAATCAGTGTTTGTCATAGAGTAATGATATTCAATTTGCCACGGAAATAATGTCCTGTTTGTTACGATGTAACGGCTGTACTTTGAGATTCAAATATGCATAACACCTCAGGAAAGCTAAAAGTTGATTGATAATCGCCTCGACTCCCTCATCAATTATTTCGTTTATGAATGCACAGCTGCGAGGCTGAAATTTATTCATTTGTAGACATTAGAATTCATTAATATTTTTCCCTATGAAAACACTAAGCAATATGGAATCTATGTACATATGTATATTGAATAAATATTTTTCAAGATTTGCCACAAAAATAGTGACAGTCTCAGAATCAAAAATTTTGCTAATTTTAAATCACCAGAAATTCATATAACAGCAAAAGAAAACTGCATATGTATGTCGGCAAAAAGGTCACGCCTGCAATGATTGCTGTCAATAAAGTTATTAAAATGATCTACCAGGCAATGTAATACCAAAAACGAGAAAAAAAATCGTCTGGCTCGTTTCAGGATAACGCGCAAATATCTAATGAGAAATGTATGCCCGAACGTCGAAGTTTCGCTTCGTTTATTTACATTCTTAACGATTCCAATTATTCAATTACGGGAACCATTATTAGTTCCGGGGAAGAGATAAATGCGCCGTTTAAGGAATGTATTCCTTCACGTGGGTCAGAGGTGAGCCCAACTGCTCAATGAACAATGATTAGCGTGTTTCACTGAAATCCTATTGACTCCAGCCACGTGCGGATAGATTTACACGAACCGACAAGTCACGATCGATGGAATCACGGCGAATAGTCGCACAGGCCTCATCACTTGCGATGTGGTGTACCTCGGTTAGCGTAGTTATGTAAGATTCAGTGGTTTTTTATTGATCGATTTTATCGACGGGCTGCGCGATTCGAAGTCGTGCATCGATTCCTATTAGAGAAAATATTCTGATTTCTATTGGTTAATACAGCTCACGCTGCGTACATATCGGCGATTGCTACCAGTTGTGGAAATAAATGTATATCCTTGGTCCACGACATGGTCCTTAGTTTTTTAAACGAATTGTAAGTTCTGCGTGTTTGTAATAATTTTAATAAGAGTTTTGGTAAGAAGAATGATATATCGTCATTAATTTGGGAATAGGTTTAGGTATCTGCGAATCGTTAAAAATATTGCTTGCGAATGGAGAATGCGAACGTGTTTGTTTTGATCATCATAATTTCCATGTGACGAGCATTCTTCTATTCGCTGTCCACACAATTGCGTGTTAACGCGATGAGTAATGTGAGTTTTCCTGGATATATGCAAGGAAAATCGCAGGGATATTAGTGACACCGAGCGAACGTCAGAAGTGGCTTTTAGCGTTTAATGCGTTGCAATGCTTGTGCCTTATTAATAGTTAAACAGATACATTATAACAAAAATAGGATGTCTAATGTATCTGGTTTCGTAAACATTCCGTTTCACATACAATCCCACTCAAGTACAGTACTTGCCATTGCACTATTATACTTAATATCATCTCTATCTTTACCACTACCCTTGTTAAATTATCGTCGTATTTTTGTATTACAGAACGAGGGAGTTGCAGTACATAGATGCAGTCAACACAACGACAGGAAAAGAGGGGTGGTTGACATTAAATGTTAGCGAAGCACTCGACCATTGGGTGAATAATCCTGATGGAAATAAAGGACTGTACCTGTCAGTGCACCCAGCAGATCGTTCCGGTGAGTAAAAAAAAATTTTATATTGAGAATATTAAAACGATTCTCCAACATACTACAATGCCCCTGTCTACTTGACACCATTTTATTCTACCTTGCGCATCGGTTCCGACGACGGTGTTCTTCGATAGGAATCGCAGTTAGTGAAAGTAATTGGAACAGGAATTATTTCCGATATAGCCTAGGAGGCTAATTTTAAAATGTTTTGTCTGTGATTCCTCTTTCGATAGTCTGCGGAACATCGCCGAAGCACTACATCCTGCGCCATTTACCAAACTCTCGGTGTTTAGTCATTCGCGTGTTATATATGTACGTAGCAACAAGTATTTCCATTTTGGAAAAATATATCATTGAACACTTCGTCTCCACGGTACCTTTCGAAGGTTCAAGTAACAACTGTTTCATCTTTGGAACAGATTCGAAATAAAATATTTCAATTGTTTCAAATAATTATATACTTCATTGCAAAAGAGAGAACAAAACGAAAAAACGAACACGCTTATATGCAATTCAGAATTTCTGTCGAAAAGAGAACGATCAGCCAGCGCGTACTCGTAAGACGGAAAGAAAAATGACCATACAAACGTTACAACCCATCGAATGAACTCAACGTACTCTCATCATCAATGACGAAAGCCTGCCTGTAAATCGATGGTATCGCGGAGCACAATCGTACGTAGACATGCCTGTAGAATGGTGTACGAGCCCCATAGACGCGGCACACGCTTCGTATTGAGCAACGGATCGTGGTTAATAAACGCTTCGGGGTCAGAAGTTCGACGCGGTAAATTCCGGGCGTTTCTTGTACACCTGGCTCCGAGAAGGAGGCAGCAGCCTCCGCGGCTGCGTATAGCTATATGCTTTCTTCAGCGTACACCTGTTCCACGCTCTCACTCCCATGCTGAAAAGCGTTCCTCGTTCTCGCACACCGTGTCTTCGAGCGTGTATACGCGAACGATCGACTAGCGATGGCTTCGTAACAGGCCTCGCTGCTTTTCCACCTTTCCGGTTCATTTTTCTGCCTCGACTCTTGCTTAATGCACTCGAGCAGTCTGTTTCGTAGAATGTGCAATTATTGTATTCCACTTGCCATATTGATTGGCCAGCTTATTGAAGGCAGGCATTTCTGTGGCTGTTGCGTAATGCACACATTCGATTGAAGTTGATATTAGTACTTAGCAGGGAGGGAAGGGAAACCATTTAATTGCTGGACACACAGAGATTTAGTTGCGATTTATAAATTATTCGAATGGCAATGGGACGTTCATTGCGAAATGAGTTTTGTGCGTCTCACTCCTGACCAACGAGTGCAAATCGGAGCTCAATATATTTTCAGCCGAGCGAAGCGAAATTCCAACGTACGTCCACTTCGTCGAAGAGTGAAAAGAAGAACGAGAGATTCAATTCGCCCCCGATAATCGACAGACTAATGAAACCGCGATAGAAAGAAGGGAAGTTCAAGTAACAGGGGGGGACCGATGGACCGCAAATCTGGGACAGGTATCTTGCTCGCGGTTCGAAGCTTTCGTGCGTCACTCGAGGTCCTTCCTACCAGCAACACGAATACATCATCAACGAGAGGCCAAGCCGTGGCGTCGTCTTGTCTTCCTATACTGGCCAGAGATGTGCGTGCGTGGGATACAGCCCGGGAACAGACGAAGCCAGACAGCAGGGCGATGCAGAAGGAACAGGGAGAAGAAGACATGAACGGAACTGGGACCCAGATGGTGAGATAAGGACGCCCCTGAATCCAATTCTGCCACCGAATCTCAGATGAGAATCGTCGCGAGACGCACGGGGGAAGAAGGAAGATTACCTTGATTCGATCCTTCAGATAAGCTACACCTGTTAGCCGACCTCAAACCGATGAGCTTTAGATCACCGATGATTTTCGTTTCCATCTAAGGGCATTCTGCTAGATCTACCACCCGGGCCTGGGAACGTGGTAGCCTTGCCTGATTAAATCTCATCGGGATAAGGCACGAAAAACAACCGGCCGCAGGAATTGGGAACTAATATTCCCCGTGGACACGTGTTCCCCGGCGTATTCAAGTGCTATGAAAGCGTCAAGATCTGTTAAAATGATCTTTACATTGGGCTTCCACGAGCTGCTATAGGAGCTACGTTTTTTGTGTAATGATTACATACGGTGGGCCAAGAAAGTATTCGCACTTCCTAAAACAATATACATGCTTCGTATCCATGTACATTGTTTAAGGAATAATTGTCCTGGCACTAAAATAATGAAGTTGCAAGTGAAACTAATGCACTGTACGAATAATATTTTGGCCCACTGCCCGTTTCTTGGATTTAAGTGGAAATATATCGATGGATTTCTGGATATCTTTATAGCGTTGTGGAATAGTATTTGCGGGTGGGTTGGTTCATTTTAGATTTCCAGAGTCCAGAGAAGATTTTGATTCATTTATTTGGCGATGGATTTTTATTTACTCGCCCGTTTGCAATGAATTTTATTAGTGCACGCTGTCGAACGAATCGATCGTGTCTGGTTGCGCTCGATATTCACAGGAATGAGAAATGATCGAGATACCGTGCCTTGGATTACCGACATCGAGACTGTAATTGGATCACGATTGTTGAATAATTGGATAATAATCCTAGAATGCTTTATACCACGTTCCACCTAATTTTCGTTGCAAAACTTCTGCCAGCCTACTCGAAACATTCGTTGCGACGTCCAATGAAATTATCGGTACAGTAAAATAATTACTCCGATTCTAGTCTGGGCAGTACGTACTCGTAGGCTATGATATTGAAATCTTGCTCATCTTCCATAGAACTATTAACGATTATCCTACCTCCTATACCTATTAATCAGAGATTAAGTTTCTTAAGTAGAAAACTCTGTTAACGCGATCGCACGAATAACTCCGAGAAAAGCTTTTTCCGTAACACATTAGCTACCGTGTCGAGTTCAATGTGAACCAAATGAAAAACTTCGAAACACCAGTGCTGCTACTTTCTTTCCCCCCACTCGAGTTCGATACTAAACGATTTACGCATACCAATGGACAGGTATCAAATACTTGACACTCGCGTCCACTTTACATATTCGACCCTTAACATCCCCAAGAAAAGAGTCAACAAAGACGTTAAATACTTCGCCTCGTCACATTTCTCCCCGAGTGCTACTTAAAATACACAAATCATCCAATTGTCAAGGCTCGTGAACCGTTCCCTCTGCTACATGGAACTCGAATAGAAACAGAAAGGACGAATACGAAGAAAGGAGAATAAACGTCGGACGGTGGCGGTAACTAACAGGCACCGAACGATCCTCCATTTGATGTCTCAGTTTGGATTCCAACCTGAGGAAATCAAACACCATGACAACGTCTTGCGTTCAGGCCTCTCCGATCTCCCAGCCTCTGTTGCCGACCAAGATAGCTCGAAGAGCAGATCGGGTCGCGGTGACAACCACTGGTAGCGTTCTTCATGATCGCCGAGGAACGGCGCGTGTCCAACTTGTAATCCTTGTATCCTCGCGTGGTACTCGCCGGTAACACCCGAGAGGCCTGCTGTAACGACATCGTGGATATAAACGAGGCACGTTTCAGCCCGAGAACGAGGCATTGGGGCGTACATGTGTACGCGAGAGCTTGAAATGCTCGCGTATGCGTGCGTACAGTTTGTTGTTTGCCGCGCCTAGATCATTTTGTTGCTTGCCTCTCTCACCTCCGTACTCCTCCTTCTCACCGGTTTCTCTCTCCCCCGTCGATCCTCCTCTCACCCTCTCGCCGGCTGTGCATGTCTCCTTCGCTCTTCACAGTTTCTCTACGCCTCTCTCTCTCGCGAGCACAACCGGTTTACCTTTGATCATTCAATATAAAACACAAGATCGGAGGCGCACACCTCTGCGCTCGCGCGACCGCGCACCTACACAGAGGTAACTGTTGCAATACATCGAAAGCAACGATTCCGTTCCTCAATAATTCCTCCCCCTCTCTAATTCTCTTTCTCTGTTCCCTTGATCGCCGTGGTCTCATTCCTCCTTCAGCTTGCTACTCCCTGCTTCGTCTTCCCCTTTCCGTCCGATCCTTCGTTCCCTCTCGCTCTGTTCCCTGGAGGCGCGTACCTCTTGCGACACGCATTCGCACGCATACACTCGGCCCTCCTTTATACGCCTTTCTGTTCCTCTCTTTTGCCTCTTCTTCATCTTCCTCGTCCTCCTCTTCGTCTGCTTCTTCCCGTCTGGTTAAGAGCCCTCGGTTTGTTTGCACTGGTTCGCCGTCACGCGGATGCGAGCCTCCTCTCCGTACCCCCCTGCCAGAGGAAGTTTCCTCCGGTTGCAGAAAACCAGATGCTTTCGAAAGTACAGCCGCGGCTATCTCTCTGCCTCTAAAGACCGGCTACACACCTCCGCGTGATACGCCCACGCGTGTCTAACTGCGTGCTCGCTGGCTGCCAGATCTGTTGCTCGCTCGCTCTTGTGACTTGCGACACCTTGCTATCACCGCGAACGAGAACGAGCCTTTGTCAGATGGTTTCGGATTTATGGTTGCTGGCCGGTCGCTCCGAAATTACCGGGGAAAGCTCCTGGACCGTGCTTCTGGACGGGGGCGTAGCGAGACCGAGAATTCTTCTGGATTGAATCGAACTTTTCGAATCACTTTCATGCTGCTTTTCATTATTTTCGTACGGCGGATGTCGGCGTGGGGAACTTTTGTTTTGGACAGCTGGTTTATATTTTTAATGGTTATTTGAAAGGCGAGGCGTTAAAGCGTTTTGCGGTTTTCTGGCTGCCTTCTGTAATATTTGTTTGAACGGTACTATGATTAAACTTCAAAGCAGCTAATGCCAATTTCGCGCCGATCTGTACAATCGCAGTGAAATTTAGAAATTATATTTCACGACTGTGCGCAGAATGAAGGTCCTCTTGATTAAAATTTTTAATTAAAATTCCTTCAAGTATCGAAGTTGAATTTTGGAAATTTCGACGATGAGGTCCCAGGATTTCAATCGCGTGATATATTTGCCTGGATAATAACAATAATATTTGCCCATGGTGACGTTAGTTCATCAACGGTTCACTGATCATTTGTACGAGTGTTTGAGAACAGGTTGTTCTTGGGCAAATAAATGTTTAGGGATCGTAGTGCGTATGTATTTGTCGGGAATGGGCAAACCGAGGTTGCGGTTGGTGAAGAATCAAGAATACCATGCTCGACTTCTCTCTTCTTCCGGTGATCTTTACCCCGGGTCGAGATAGCAGATTTTATGCGCCGTTTGAGAGAAATGTCCGCGATCGTGGTTTTATTGGTCAATCAAGATATTGAGAGAGGCCGAGAGAAACTATTAAGAGAACTCCAGAAAACTTAATGATGTGCGTTTCACTCGTATTTATTGCGATACTAATTCAGCGGTAACGGAGTCACCATCGGGTCGCTAATAGAGCACTAACAAAGGTATTCCTCTGCTTGGAAATAAATCACTTGGTGGATGTACCGATACCACGATGATATTATTTGCTTGACTTGTGGATAGTAAAAAATGAAAAATTAAAGATGGGAAAGCTTGTGGTTCTTATTTGAACAAAATGATTGAAGGGTTAGTAAAAAGATTGTTCAATCGGTATGCGTATCTTCGTTGAATCCTAGGACATTTCAGCGTCATGCAAATCGTCCTTGGAAGCAGATAATTTCGTCAGACGAAATAAATGGCAAAATGAACAATGTTACCGGTTCCACGTCCTTGACTGTCGGAAGTATTGCGAAAGCGTTGTCGGCTGATCTAGGACTGCCCCTTTGTAGCAAATCGTTTCATCCTTGAACCTGCGGCACGAAGAGGACACGGCGAGGAATCGCTTTTTTTATTACTCTTAATACATGAAAACTGGATCATAACGATACACGGATCGAAGAATCCGTGATACACTTATAATCAGCGGAGCTTCCGTGGAATTACACTACCACGAATTTCACACGATTTCTGTGTATCATTATCATAACTCTTCATCATTATACAACCGTATCGTAACCCTGCATTTCGCAGTTTTATCGTGGTTTTTAAAGCCGCATAACATATAGCACATATAATTTACGAAATCGTTTCCAGAGCTATGAGAAAATAAATTTGCGATACCGGTCCCTCCAAAGTCTTATACATTTATACATTTATCTGGAACTCAACACAAATTCGTGTTCATTAAATATCAAACAATAAAATTCGTCCGAATTCGAAATCTTTTTCAACGCAGCAATCAAAATGTGCGCCCAGCATTCGTTGAAACCGAAAAAAAACCCCCCAAAAAACGTTCGTCGTGATCGACAACAGCAACGAAATCACAAAAATCGCGGTACCCGTGTCTCCAGCCTCGAGGTTACGTGAAATTCGTATAATTCCACGAAGAAGAACGATCAACACGAATCACGCATTCCCGCGATCCAGTTTTCCACGTACGAGGCGCAACAAAAGATGCTTCTTATAAGCGAATTCCTAAAAGCGTTACTTTAAATAGACTTCCCTACGTTTTATCCGCGGCACCGCGCGACGAAACGCGTTCCTGAAACGAGGCACGGCGTAATTCAATTGAATTCACCACGTGCACTCGGTCGCCGGAGGATTGTCGACAGGTAGCCAGTCGATTCTGTAACGGCGCGCAAAGTGCAGCAGCAGGTGTCCGCTGCAATCACGGCAAATGCGCATTCCTGCGAGCCAATTTACTAGCTTTCTCGAAACTCGCCACGGTCTCGCTCGTAAGAGGGATCATTTGCATACGCGGCAATGCAAGCCCGCGAAGACGATTCCCCGGCCACGGGGATATACGTACAATGAGACCGTTTGGATTGCTCGCACGTACCCAGTGTCCTTTCGTACGAATTTCGATTATTGCGCGAGATGCACGCGCTGCATGCGAATCGATTTCTCTTGAAAAAGAATCCTCCTGCGTCGCGCCTCTTCGACTGGACGATTCTGCGCGTCGGCGTTGTTTCTTCTGCTTTATTGTTCTTGTTTAATATCGTTGCACGCGGGGAATCGAAGCATAGAGGATATGTTCCCGTTTTGTTGGGAGCGATGAGGGATCTTTTGTTGAGATCGATTTGGTGAAGCTGTGGGCTAGACGTGGGTAGGTATGGATGGTACAATGGTATTTTGTTCTTGGTATTCTTCTGTTGCGAAATGAGTTTCGTTCTTTGCGTGTTGCATGCATTGTTGGCTCGATTGTAGGACATATTTGTTACTTGTATCTCGTCGGGTGTCTTGCTAATAGAATTTTATATATTCCGATAAAATTGAATTAATATATTTGCAGTCGTATTTGGTTATAAAAGGTGTATTGCCGTGTCGATTAATGCGATTGACTGATCATTAATCTCAGTTTCATTAATCATCAGCCTCATCGTTTATGTCGCGTGGATGGCTCAGTTTAAAATGCTGCGCGGGGTGAAAAATACGAGCCACAGATATCAAGTCGTAGTACTATTTATAAGCAAGGATCAGAACTGTTCTCTTCCAAGCAGAACTTATTAAATAAATCATTGACCGGAGTGGCGTCCCGTTTGTCACGTGTGATGAATTGCTTTTGGAAAACGCGCTGGTGTTTATATACGATGATATAAATTGTACAATTTATTGAGTCAATATAAAATTACTATCTTCTGTTCATTCTCACGATTCCAAATTTGTATTTCCTTCGTGTAGTATAAATTAGGTCCGCCATTGAATTCGATATCTTAGCTTCGAAGGGAGAATTTATCAGCTAACATTGCCAGCTGTTATCCTGCAGACTGTTCCGCCGAAGATTCAATTTATATTTCTGCGAACGCGAGGTATTTAAATCGTATTTTCTAAAAAATCATTTCCCATCTGTCTGCCTCGTAGAGACAACAGAACCTTAATATCGACATCCCCGGTTTAAAGTGAATACGATTAAGAGCACCGTTGCCCACCGTCCAAGGTGCGAATTTCCCGCTGAAAACACGATCCATACTTTCACGAGGGTCCAGCTCCAGTCTAGTGTCACCAACGCGCCATGGAAATAATATTCTTGACATTAATATGACCAATGTGCAGAACCAGCTTGCGACACTTCATGCAAATGCATGTAAAGCGACTCTATTTTTGTCACACTATAAACTGTTAAAAGCGGCATAATTATTTACCGCATGAATAATTAAAGCGGCTCGGATAATTATGATAAACAAGTGTCATAACTTCTTCAAGTTCCGATTATATTACGAAACATGCCCGATCTGTCGAGTTTCACGCGTTTCGCAGGCGTACCCTGAAATTTCTGCCCGCCCGCCTCGTTCACGCATGCCGCGGGACGATAATTAAGAATAATCGATCGATCGGCATGCCAGCTGACGGGGCGATCAATTAATTAAACGAGCAACGGTGTAGCGGTGACTTAATTGCAGGGCCAACGTGTTGGGAAACCATGAACTGTCGCCTATATTAGCGAAGTGAACGGCTCTCGATATCTATCGAGAGAGCCGCCTGACACACGGCCGAGTTGAGATTCTTAAATAGTTAATATTCCTGAAGGTTGCCTATTAATAATTCCAACTGGCAGGCCATTCTAATAAACATGCGCGCAAATCGTAATCGTTGCCGCGTGCATTCCACTTACGGAATCGAACGGACAATTAGGAGTATCCGAATTGAATACGGTCCCGCGGTGTCTTTGCATTTAATTAGCATCACGAGCTATCTATACAATATACGAGCAACACCGTTCGATAAGTGAATCATACGTGGTATTACACGTATCATACGTGGCTTTAACAATCGAGGAATTTCTGTGGAGGGCGTTGAAAAGTATGGAGCGAAACAATTGAAAGAAAGGGTTGGAATCTAAAGTGGATACAGTAGAAACGAATAAGAGTTTACGATATGGGAGATAATACCTGAAAAATCCAAATGATCTTACGAGGGGGAAAAACTTTGACTGCGGTTATATATTACTATCGTTAAAGGGATTTGTAAGAAAGACACAAATCCTATTCGCTTGTCGAATCAATCTTTTCCGTTCAATTATCAAAATGTACATTGTCGCTTTCAGTGCACGAAATGAGACCAGAGGATGTCGGAATTGTCGGATTTCGGGGTGATCCTGACAGACAGCCGTTCATGGTCGGTTACTTCAAGAGTTCCGGCATCAGGGAAAAGAAAGTGCGACAGAAACGAGATGCCAGGAGAAGAAAGAAGAGCGAATCCTCGAGTTTGGATTATAGGAACAATCCGTACACCGGTAAGTCCGAAAGGTAACGTCCACTGAAGCAGTGAATGTATCAATTCTATTTTAACCCTTTGTGCTTAAAAATGGGAACTGATTGATATCGATGAAGAAAGTTCTAAATTATAAATGTCTATAGCAAGTGCAGTTTAATTTTGTCCTAATTATAACTCGCAGCGAGATACCTCGTAAAGTAACGAAAAAACGATTAATCTAAACGTCTGTTGCACCTGATCTTGATCGCGAGTTAAAATCGTTTTTGTCCCCATAATTCTCGTTATAAATTGAGCTAGCGTAACTGATTCCAGTTAGACGTTTAACATCAGCGTTTAATGGTCGCCCCGTGTAGTTCGTTTAATAGTCTTGTCGACTGTCGGTGGAACATAATTTCCTAACCCGTTCATCCAACAAGAACAACGCGTAACGAAAATTTCTAATAGCACCGTAGGCAAAAACACGCGAATTGCCAATACAACCAGCGGGAACAGTCGAGGCTTGTTGAAACAACAAATCTCATTTGGAAAGTGCAATAACACGTATGTATGAGTTGCAAGAAATGATGAACGGAGTCTGTAGCAAACGAGTAGGTACAAAGGGTTAAAATTCCTTCAATCCATAAGCGGCAAGCGTTAATTCGTCGCGAGTTATCAATCTGCAAGCGATAACAGATGTGACGAACATGTTAAATACATAGAGTATTTATTTGTGTTTTGTTGTATTTTTCCAGACCCCGGTGTGCAGTACAACTCGAGGACCTGCAAAATCCAAACGTTGTACGTCAGCTTCAGGGACCTCAAGTGGCAGGTAAGTTACGCCAAGAGGCGTAATAATCCATGCATTTGATGCAATCGTGTGCGGCACGATCAACAGGACTTCTAGCTGATGTGAGATTATCGGCTAACCGATGAATATTAATATTACAGGACTGGATCATAGCACCGGACGGGTACGACGCATATTATTGCAGCGGCGAATGCAATTTCCCTTTGAACGCTCACATGAACGCGACCAATCACGCGATCGTCCAAACGTTGGTGCACCTGGTCAGCCCAGGTAAGGTACCAAAGCCCTGCTGCGCGCCTACCAAGCTCTCGCCGATCTCTGTGCTGTATTTCCTCGACGAAAGCAACGTTATACTGAAGAAGTACAAAAACATGGTCGTCAAGAGCTGCGGTTGCCATTGATCGTCCTGGATTAGAGCAAGATGATACAGAGACGCGTGCGGACAGCGCACACGAATCGAAGTCGAACGTAAAGACACTGTTCAGTTGAACCTTGCGAGTCGATCTCGACCGATGTATGTATCCCGATTCGATCGGCGTGGAATTGTGCACGCGAATTCTAAAGTATTCCACCGTCTGGATATACAAAGTGCTGAATGATGGAGTTATCTCTCCTTTGTACTCGATTCCCGTGCCATCGAGCGATATTACCTTGAACAATATTTTTCCGATACGAAGTGCAGAGTCTTATCTGGACACGGAGTCTCGATCTTTGGATTACCCGGGACTAGAAAAATGTATGCACCAATTGACGTTGCATACAGTTGCCTGTACTTGATCGAGGCAAGCAGAGAAATATCGAATAACTTTTAATTGTGTCCTCGTGCTCGGAGAAACTTTGATTGTATTACTCTTGCTTCGACTTTTGTCTGATAAGATCGACAATAAAATCGTGTCTTCAAGAAAATTTGAGTATCATGACCCGATCGGGCTCGATTCTTTACGCTTGCGTTTGGCGCGAACGTCCAACGCTGATCGATGGTGGATTCTTAAGCGACGTAGAAAATACATCGGTCGTCTGGTGCCAAATTTCGACTAGTAGATAGTGTAATTCTCGAAACAAGTGCTTCCGTACTAAACGATCGTGACAATTTCGTGGCCGGCAGAGGCGAGCTGGGAAGAATTGATCGACGAATGCGTGTTCAATAGGACGCGCGATTTTATCCGGTTTTAGTGGATATACATTGTAATATACATACGTAACAAACGGGGTTATTTATCGATACTCCGAATCGTTTCTTTCTACCTGTATAATTTTTTTTTTAACCAAATCAAATATCTCATCTAACGTTCAAACGTTCAGTCGGTTAATATATCGTTTAGTGATATTAATTTAATGACTCGAACTTTCGATATTATAGTCTGAGAAGAAAGGAAAAATAGAAGAGGGGAGCGCTGTTCTTTTGGGCAACTTCTTGCTTGTTCCGTTTTGTTACCTCGGAGAACACGCTCGCGTTTGCGTTTTCTAACTCGTCGAAGGTATCGAAGGTGTATGTAAACATATGAAGGAAAAAGATATCTTTTTTCTTGTAATTAGACTTATTTATGTTTGTCAGTAATGTGTCTGGTCGAGCGAATAAGAGCATTGTATGTAATACTCGTAGCAGATTCGTACGTGTACAGGCTGTTTCATAAGATAATAGGAATCTAGCAAGTGAAAGATTCCTCTAGTAAAAGTGAATTGATTCTTGGCATTCCTGTTAGATTCATCGCTCGTTAATTTGCGATCGATAGCGATAGCGTCGATGTCTCTCATTTACGAAACACCGTTTATCCAGTGAAACATTCTACGGGATAGTCTGGTAACTACAATTGTAATGAGTCCAATTAAAAACAATTTCAATTAAATTAAATAAAAATAAAAATTTGAAAAATATCCTGTAATACAATTAGAGATGTTTAAAAATTGGTAAAAAAATCTCTGAGCTGGCATAGATAGTGCAAATGAAAATTTCAAGTATATTAAGATGGACACAGTTACCAAACTACTCTGCAAATACACAAACGTGTAACTTGACTTTCTATGTACATGTATGTAGAGTGTCAATGTATTTATATATGTGTATATAGAAAGCAGATCATTTTTTCTAGTACGATTTTGTAGTTCCGTGATTACTGTATGAAAATGGAAACAGATTGTCGAACAATATCGTAAGAGTATATTTTTTTCTTTAGCGGATCAAAATGTTACGTGCAATAGGATTATTAATTAATCGGATGATAGTCGTGCAGTGTTTTTTTTCTTCTTTATTTTCTCCCTCTTTTTTTTGTATAGATTTCTATTTTTTACAAGCTCGTAAGAAATGTACGAGAGTTCATATAGTCATAGTTAATCGACGCGTGAGATTAAAGATTTAAATTATTTCGACGTGAAATTCGAACATGCTGCTGCTGTTGCTGCTGGAGAAATGTGTCAGCGTTGTTTAAAAAAAAACGTTCAACGAGCGTTTTACCGTGTGAATGGGAAATTAAGCATTGTTTATTTTAGCTCATGGGTGCGTGAATGCGTTCGTATGTGGTCAAATCAATCGATGAATATATAGTCTGTGGTATCAATAACACAACTTTTGTAATGACAGTGTAAATATATCGTTGTAAATACGTTCTATAATACATACTATATGTATAATGTGTACAATGTACTTGCGTGGATTCCTTTATTACCATGCACAAATTTCAATTTAACACTAATTATAAGATTATTTTTAATTGCTAATATTGTTAATCGATACCTCCTTACCCGATTCGATTTCTTTCGATTTCTTTTGTGAAGAAATTACAAAATTAGAGTAGAATATTCAGAACATTGGAAAACGAAACTATTTTTTAAGTCTATAATTGTTGCAAATAGATAGAAGTTTTATACGAAATTAGTATTTATTCTTTTCCTAAAATAATTTTTAACAATGATTTGAATATGTAGTTTTGAATTTAATTTTGATGCGCCATATAGTTAATGCAGTCGCAGGAAGATGGCAGTGCATACACGTATCAGAATAATGCATTTTACCTAGCGGTTATTCAAATTTTTAATTTCACGCATGTTACTTATGTTACGCTACGCGTTTAGCAGACCTTAATATCTAGTGATATCGAATCAACGATCGACAATATAACTATAACAATCGACAGCGATAATAAATTAGGAGCGCTATTCGAAACCGGATGAGCATACGCGCGATAAGTAAAGCTGTACATTATTCAACTACCAGCCTTAGGTTCTCGAACAATAGGAAACTCGGAGCATTCGAATCTTAGAACACTTCACTTGGAAGATTCTAAAGGTTATTTATTACGGAGCGTAAAGAATTAGCTAAAGTCTATTGAGACACGTACGACCTCCGGAGGTTGTCAGACTCCACGATATCCTGTTCTGGCCGCCACATGTTCCACCGTTGAACAAAAGGACATCCCAAGAGCCACTTGACTCTTCAGCGCGCTTTCTCCGACCCTCGCGCGTTTTTCCTTAGCTTTCCCGCGTTTTCCCCAAATACGCGCGTACCCTGACGCCCTTACCGAGAAGCGTAGCACTGCCACCTCCACGCGCCCAAGGACGAATAGAAACCCACCAAGCACCAACCCCATTGGACAAGGACGATTTCGAAGGAGGACCAAGGAACCCAGGAAGAGGAAACAGAGCTGTAATGGGAAGAAGAAGAAGCCCTGCACATCAGATAGAATTGAGACCTGAACAGAGCTACTGAGCGAATTACTTGTACAAACAAATACTATCTCTTGGAATAAAACAGTGAATCTTTACAAAAGAGTTTATAAAAGTTAGTGTTCTTTGAATATTCCGCGCCTTTCCACAAGCAGAGCGGTTCAGCGCTCCACGGGCAACCGAACCAACTCCAAGTCCCCATATCCCACCAATCGCGGCGCAACAAAATTGGTGACAGCGGTGGGATAATTCAAAATAAAGAGGACAATTTGGAAAATTCATCCTCTGCAGCCGGCTTGTGGAAGGCGTTTTATCAACGGTGCAATCTCTCTCTCCTGGGTTTTACACGGTTTCCCCAGGAGCAAGGATAAATATCGGAGAGAAGCGGTGAACTACGGCCGTGCCGAGTATGTATCCTGGTTTATCGCACGCACATCAAAGACGACCTGAAGGACAAACAACGAGAATTCCACCCACGACATCGAGGCAGAAACGACGACCGACGGATACCTGTTGCTGACCTGCAATTCATCAATCAAGGAGACGACGAAGGAACATTGGGTCATCAGGAAACGCAGTTGGAGTGGCAATGCAGTGACCCTAAAAGACAAGTAAATTAAATGAACGTCGCGTTCACGGTGCTTAGTTACGAACGAGAACCCCTCGAATCCAGAAAATCGTAAGTCTGTAGCTCCGGAAATTATATTTGATTTAATTACGAAATAGAACCGTAGTTAGGATATATTCGCGATCGCGTCTCGGAAGCGTAGGACGATCCGCAGTGGTGGTAGAAGCCCCTTTTTGATTGAATTCACCCGTATATGAGGCCGACGGAACCCCTTTCCCTCGAGCGCCTCAGACAAGCAACCCGTCATACACAAACTTAATATCACACCCTGTTCGCGAAATTGATTCGCTTATCTTCCCCAATGTGAGTAGTTTCCTAGCAATAATAATCTTGCTAGCGTTAAAATGTTTCCCGCCAAACCCGTAGGAAAATCTTTGACCCTACTAAAACTTCTTTTCGACATTATTCCACGTTTCGATGAAAGCCCTTGCCCGCTTGCGCGTTCTTATAAATTTTCCCAGCACATTAATGACTGCTTCTCAGTCATACCCAGAGAAAGATCAAAAATACCCCGCACACATGTGCAAGTAGATTTGAAATTTAATTTCCCAAAAGAGAGTATTGTAAACGGAAGGACCCCAAGAATTACTGATGTTCGTTATAGCCCCAGGGATCAGAAAGTGATTACCTTCCCTGTCGTTGTCTTTCATTTGATTTTTCCCTCACACCGTTCTGCTCTTGCGTTGATATTGGGTCCCGTCGAGTATTTGTGCATTGTATAACGTGTTTCGAATTTGCGTATGCATGTACGAGTAAGACATTTTTCCGACGTTTTGGTACCCATGTATGTATCTACCATTGGAGATCGAACGAGAACGTTGTGTCGAGGAGGAAAAGACGTACAGACGAATGTGTTCAACCACCAGATAGAACCTCTTTGGCGAGGCTTGAGCTAAAGTCGATAGTAGGCAAAACCCTAACCGATACATTACCCTGATACCCATCACCCACAAAATCCAAAACACTCGAATTCTCTGGACCCCAATCCTACACAGACAGACCGAAAATTCGTAGCCCTCGTTTCCCTAACGCGTGGGAACGCGGTAACAAAGAACGAAACCGGAAATTAACCCTGATAAAGGCCCAGAAATTGACGATACAAATCCTGACAAACACCATACCCCAGACAAAAGAGGAGGTTCCTGCTTCTTTCCCTGAAACCACCTTTGAGAAAAGAAGAATCATCCCATTACGCGACCGCGAATAGCTACGCAAAGGACGTAGATTGTGCAAGGATTGCGTTCACCCACATCGGAGCTGTTGTCCGAAACCGCTGGCTGGTAAACCGGATAGGTCACATAACCAGCGACTCCGGCCCGCCCCGGCTAGCGCACACTCGATGTTGGGATATGGTGCTGTTCTGGACGTAACGCCGTCAGCACCTGACAGAAAGAGAGATAGTGCTGGACCATGGTTTCATGACGGAGCACGAGAGAAAAAGAGAGCCCCCGCCCCCTGAAGTGTATGCTGTCGGAACGCAATCCAAGCTAGGAACGAATCAGAGAGAGTCATCTGCGAAAAAAAAGAAACGTTAACCAAAATGTGCCCCAGACTTTACCCTTTAAAATGACGGACGATGAACCTACCCTTATCCGTTACCTACATCAAAGGAAGTAACAGAAACCCGTTCACGTTCCATGGTAACTTTACCAGAAACCCTTATACCATATCCTCACCCTTTATAAATTTGGAAACAGTAGCCAATGTACCCACACAATCAATTCATCGATTGATATGGATGTCCCAGGAAAATCCAAATGGATTACTATTGCACTTCACCAACACGATAACAAAAGCATTTTGTAAAACCATGACACCCAGGCGATTACGTCCACCACATTTCGAACTTCAACCATTAGGCTTCCTCGTTCATATACGTATAGTCTCCACAGATTATCTAAAAATTATTATTCTGCCAGAACAAACTATTCCTGTACATGAGGTACCGAGGTTGCCCCTCATGAATTGCCCCATAAACTCAAAATTCTATACTACCTGAACTCTCCAAGGAAAAGATACCTTGTGTACTTGCCCATTACCTTGATCGATTGTTCACAAAAATCTCCAATACCACAGCTGCGATCACCGGAACCAAGCTAGTGAAAGACCAGAATGTTATACGAAACAAATATCGAACCGCGTAAAACCCATATAAATAATCATACGACCCATTGAGAGAACCAAAGATGTTACAATTCGACTCCGTTGAATAGGGCCATACCATGTACTCCATGTTTTGCATACGTATGCAATTGATAAAATTGGAAAATTGGTCGATCGTCGCGTAGGAAACATGCACTCATGTATAAAAGTATGTAATTCGAAAGCTGTCACCTTTAGGTAACACCTTTTTGTTAAGGGGGGAGGTGTTACGCTACGCGTTTAGCAGACCTTAATATCTAGTGATATCGAATCAACGATCGACAATATAACTATAACAATCGACAGCGATAATAAATTAGGAGCGCTATTCGAAACCGGATGAGCATACGCGCGATAAGTAAAGCTGTACATTATTCAACTACCAGCCTTAGGTTCTCGAACAATAGGAAACTCGGAGCATTCGAATCTTAGAACACTTCACTTGGAAGATTCTAAAGGTTATTTATTACGGAGCGTAAAGAATTAGCTAAAGTCTATTGAGACACGTACGACCTCCGGAGGTTGTCAGACTCCACGATATCCTGTTCTGGCCGCCACATGTTCCACCGTTGAACAAAAGGACATCCCAAGAGCCACTTGACTCTTCAGCGCGCTTTCTCCGACCCTCGCGCGTTTTTCCTTAGCTTTCCCGCGTTTTCCCCAAATACGCGCGTACCCTGACGCCCTTACCGAGAAGCGTAGCACTGCCACCTCCACGCGCCCAAGGACGAATAGAAACCCACCAAGCACCAACCCCATTGGACAAGGACGATTTCGAAGGAGGACCAAGGAACCCAGGAAGAGGAAACAGAGCTGTAATGGGAAGAAGAAGAAGCCCTGCACATCAGATAGAATTGAGACCTGAACAGAGCTACTGAGCGAATTACTTGTACAAACAAATACTATCTCTTGGAATAAAACAGTGAATCTTTACAAAAGAGTTTATAAAAGTTAGTGTTCTTTGAATATTCCGCGCCTTTCCACAAGCAGAGCGGTTCAGCGCTCCACGGGCAACCGAACCAACTCCAAGTCCCCATATCCCACCAATCGCGGCGCAACACTTAGACAGGAAAGGTATAAAATCTTATTTTTGTAGAAGTGATTTAGCATATAATAAAAATTATATCAGATATCAACAAGTAAATAGTAGTTTATGTGTTGGCGCGGTTTTTTAATGGTGCAGTAAAATGTTTCACATACCTCAGGCTGAGTTGAAACAGGTTTTCATTTTGTTGCACCGTAAAATGTATACAGCAAAGTTGTTGCAAATTTTTGAAAGGGATCCAAAGGAAATCAGGTTTCACCAAAATCTGTCTGAGTAGATAATTTATGAGTTAATCAATTTCACGGCGTTACACATGTTTCAAATTAATTGACTTTCATTTAGTCCAAAATTTGAATTTATTTTAGTCCTCTATGAATGTGCAAAAGATATACACTTTCCACACTTTATAATATAAAACACCAAATTAACTTTGTCACAGTTACTCTACGATCTTTTTGTTGCGAATTGATTCGGCCGGGAAGAAACATGGCGGTTCATCTCGAACATGCTTCGATGTATCGCGGGACGATAATCTCGCTTCAAATCGATGGTCGTTTTCACGATGGACGGCGAACGTGCCGTGGACTTGGAGTTCGTGCGAAATGACAATTTTTCGTGCTGACAATGTTTTCTTACTTGAAAATATACGTGCATCGATACACGCGTTCGTGATTTTCGACGATTCGTGCGGGAAGTAGATAGTAACGATTGTGAATAACCAACGAATCGTTGGTGGTGCTAGTGTAAAGCTTGTGCTGTGTACGACAGTAGTCTTCTCGTGTGCTTTCGTGCCGCTGTCAACGAGTCTGGATACCTGGACCATAGGTTAATTGCACCGAAGAATTTGAAGGAACAAATTAGGAAATACGCAGCGGGTTTCAATTCGGGAAACGAGGAGATCATTATTTATTTCAAGGAAAAGGAGTCACGCGAGGTACGCCCCTTTTACAGGTGCCAATAACATTTTTGCAACACCCATCGAGAGAATCGACCACCACAGACACCTCTCGAAGAAGCTGTATTGGAACGCGTCTCTGTATACACTATACAGAGATATACTTCTATAACATCGAATTCGATGTCTGCATCCAGCTTTTCCTCTGTTTCGCGCAAAATCGATAAGAGAAGCTCGCACATTGTCCGCTGAGTAGTGCGGAACGCGCGAGGAGTGTTGCTCGACAAAAATAGCCAGAGTCCTCGCTGAACACGATAACCCTGTGTCCTTAGTTGCAGCTGCTCGTCCTTTATAGCATTCTATCGTGTGCCGGCATTATTTCGGCTGCAACTGTTTCAGAACGCTGCGCACAGCGTTGCTCGTCGTTGGAACGCTGCACGCAGTTTCAAAACATCGTGCCGTTCGTAACACTGTGCGCTTTCCGGCACGAGCCATAAAAAGTTAGCCTGTGATCATTGAAATTATCTCCTTACTGTTCTCATTGCTAATGTTCCGAATTAACCCCTCGTGCGCGCGTGTACGCACTGAATGAACTGGAAGCTGAGAACGGTGTCGCTCAATCAAACGTAAATAATCGTACACGTAAACGCGCCCGAACGCTCTCAACGCTGTACTCTAACCTTACTCCGTGCAACATTCGGCAGCCTCTCCGTGTGTTACCTAACCTTCGCGTTCATCCGAACGGGTTGTTCGAATTTGCTTGGAGCTGGTTAATATTAGTGCTCGATGAATCCGTGACAGAGGAAGGGTATGCACCCACGTGTCGTGCGACACGACATTCTTTGAATATATTATCTTGCCGGCTATGACGAGAACGAGGACCCGTTCGAACGGATTGTCGCTGCAGCCGTCGCGGATGCTGTGATTTCATTGAATGTGGAGTGCGATCTCGCGCCTCTTCGTCAAGGGAAAGCCAGAGGAATCTGCCCCGAGGACGGAGGATCGGACGTGTGACGGCGTGTCCGATACAGTCGTCCATGTTTTCGACGAAATGGATCGTAACGCCGGTGACGATCGACGTAAAGGCCCTGCCGGTGAGCAACAGCACGGCGGAGCCGAATTCGAACACTTCTCCGACGCCTACGACTCCCGCCAGGTATGTCGACATTTGTCATTCTTACTTTTAAGTCCAGCTGTATCCACTGATCGCTTATGAAACACTTTGCGCGTTGGAAGCTCGATGCGAAGGCTTCCTTTGATGTTAATAAGTTGCTGATGAACGATAGAAGTTTCTAGGATTAGTTGTAACTGCAAGTAGTGGCAGTATATTGCCAGAGGTATGGAACACATTTGACAAACGAGCAGTTACAGAGAATGTAACGCCGATTATACCGTGGGGACGATCTGCGTCATGGTAGCAGAGTTAATATTCTAGAAGCCTTTAGGTCGGTTTGATTCAAAGTTAAGTTTCAATCATTAGTCAAGTAATGCTTTAGTTATTGATCGATGCAACAAGGTTTCATTGCGCATTGTATGTTGGATTATATTTAGGTGTTAGCATTGAATTTCTTGATGACGGATGAGGTATTATCATTTAGTAGTTCGGTACTAAGGACTAAAGCTGTTACTTCTCTGTATATATTCTGTATTTGTGTTTTTGTTTTATACATAGTTTCATATTTATCAGTGGAACTTCATTTTCAGAAACAATTGACAAATAATTTTATTCATCTGTTCAAAATATAACGGACCAATTCTGGATTCACAATACATTTTTATATTTTAAAAGTCCATGTTCTCATTTTTAGCATATTCATATCTATGTAATATTGTTAGGAGAATAATTTCCACGTATAAATATTTCTTTATTCTTAGAACTATTATTGAAAATTTCTTTCTATAAAACAGTAATTAATGTATATAAGTAAGTACTTGTTACTGTGGGGTGCAAATATGAATAAAATTATTTATCTCATAAAAACAGAGAGTAAGGAAATCATCATCAAAAGCAGAAAACGATACATATAATTGATTATTAATTACTTGGGAAATAATTCAACAAAACTTTTGAAAGAATCAGAACCATTTAATAGTTCACATTTCACTTAATCCAACAAAAATTGCCTAAGAGAAAATTATATTCGTACCAATTAAAAAAATGTTGCTCTAATTCCATACCAGATTTATATTCCCAAGTTAATTAATTTCGCCTATAATTAAAATAAACGTACATGTTCAGATCAATCTTGCAGCACGATTAACAAAACCTTAGATTTTCAATCGTCAGCACAGAACATGTTACTTACACATACATCTATGCTTCTTATATTTTGTATATTTCAAAGAAGAAAAAAAAACACATAACATAAATCAGACTGTAAAAATTTCTTCGTCTGAATATAACATACCCGTTGCTGTTAATTAACGCGGATTGAATTTACATATGGAAATCATTGCGTGTGATATTCACGAACAGCTTTCACGTGGAGTTTTTATACTATTCGGTCCATTTATTCGGTTTGAAATGTTGGATTAGCGAGATAGTGCATTCTTTGGTACGTAAGGCCATTCAGTGACCCACGGAGAAGTATTCGTTCTACTTGTTATTCTGATCATAGAGAAAATGTATTATAGAAAAATACATACATATTTCGCGGTATGTTCGCTAATCATACAATGGTCCTATTTAATGTATTCAATGAAATAGTTATCATTCCTCTATTATTACCGATATTATTCTGATTAGATCTATTGTTCCTTCGATAACATCTATAACTCTCGATCAAAAATTTGCAACAATGTAACCCGTTCTAAAAAAAACATATCTCTGCACACGAATGGCTTGCGTGCTCGTTTACGGGCACTTGTACAGACGATAGTACGAAGTAAGTACGAAAACTATTCCCGAGCTGCGACGCTATGACGTATATGGCGTTCGTTTCCTGTACGCACGGTTATTTATTGCACGGTAAAACGAGCCTGTACCTGCGCACAGAACCACCTCTCCACGGGTGACTTTTTTGGCACGGTATGCAGGATCTCCAGGAATCGCGACGCACGCTCGTAATTATCCGTTTAATTACACCACTCTCGCTGACTTCGAATGAACCAGCTCGAGAAAATCGTCCTTGGAATCACGCTCGGAAACGTCATGTTTCTGGAAACCTGACCCCTTTGGTTGCACTCACTGTACATTACACCGTGGAAGATGGTTTGTTGCAAGCATATGTGCGATATTTAATTGCACTCCTTGCAATTAAAAACGTACAAGAAACGTATGGACGGCTGGGGGTTAAATATTGTTTCATCGCGTTGAGGGGAAACTTTTTTTTGATAGAACAGGAGTTACTAGTTTGAATTATTGATAATTGTTAGATCTGGAAAATAATTGGATACTATAGTGATCAATTAATTGCATGTCTCTGCGGTTAAAAATTGTATGAATGTTACTACGATAGTGTTAAATCAGGATAATTTTACACAATACTTTAGTAAAACTGGTACCTGCACTTTAGTCGACATATGTACTTTAGATCCTGCAAAAATAATAATCGTCGAATTTTTTACTTTATTATCTGAAATACAAAAATTAGTGATTTGATTCGCATGCCATTTTTCGTATAAAACGTGTGTTCAGTGTAGAACAATTGCACACAGACCCCAATTTATTTATCGTGGTGCCTTTTGCGCGTACATGTACATACGGGAATACATACTGGGTTACTGGGTTGCGCAGACACGTCGAATTGATTAGAATTGTGTTTCACGGTGATACGCGAGACTGCTAAAGAGAAATTACCAAATTTTAAGAGCACACATTTTTGTGTTAACGGTGTAAGATAAGTCCGAAGCATAAATCCACGTTGCTTAGATAGTGCTTCGATATTCTTATCGTGATTTATCTATTTCGATTGGATTTCTCTGGTCCAAGCTTTAAATATAATTTAGAAAATAAGTCGTCGTAGCCTGTGCTAAGTGGTTGTGAAACTGGTTCTAAACTTAGCGAACTTTGCACGACTCGTTTGCTTTCTTTTTACGTTTCCTCTTCGAGTGCAATAAAAATGGCATTTTAATGAATTGTAAACGAAGGATGATGGACTTAGGGCGGAATATACAAAAGGACGAACAAATTCTGAATAGACACTTGAATACATAAAAGGACAGCCGATTCCCGTGACAAGTAAAATGAATTTAAAATAAATTCGAATAATTATTCCAAGTACGTACCTTTTTTCTAAAAGAGAAATTTCTTTTTTTATTCTCCGCACAATTTTTATCTTACATTTGAATGAGTACAAACTCGTCGAACACTTGTTATAAATATTTGTAACGAGAACTACGATATAATTCGCCTCGTGAAATATTCGTTTCATTTGTCGTTTCATTTGCACCGTTAATCTTGGTACCCGGTAGGTAGCGTGAACCCGTAGCAATAAACAATCAATATGTAGGCATCATAGCGACCTCGTTATCGTTGGTCAAGTTTGGCGTGTGTCCAAAGAGACAATCGTGTACTTTTGGTTCCTTCGAAAAAAGGTGTCAGAAATTTAAGTGGCTACTGCATGGAAGCGATGATGAATTGTTGCCAAGTAATAGGTCTTCCTTTACGAAAGAAATCACTTTTCAACACTTAATTTCATGTTTCTTATATGTTTTTCTTGTAAATCGTATTGGCACTTGTACAACAAAATCCGCGAGGAAAGGGTGTGCAAATCGACTAGTGATATACTGTACGCGAAGGATCACTTCTATGTTAAATTATGTTTCGTTGACACTGTCCTATTTTTTAGAGTAATTAAATTTTAATATTTAGTGCTATTTTTGGTAATGGTTACACGTCTGTAGCTTTTATTGACAAGTTCCACTCCACTTTACATGTTCGTCGTGATCTACGGAATAATCTAGGATTTGTGCATGTCGCGTGATAACGAGATCAGAGTTGAAATTCGAGTTGCCGAATTGGCCCGACTAATTCACTAACGCGATGATCAACGATGAAGACATTACTGCACACAAGCATGTGCTTTCGGGTACAGGTTTGTCACAATAGAACAAGTTAATTATTCATTGTCTAACAGCTGTAACTATTTTCTCATGCACAGCTGTGAGTGTGTAGGAGTTATTTAGCCGTCGAAGGAAGAGTATTAATCGCTCTGTCCGTTTCTGTGAAAATTATTCATTAGCGCGCGGACTTATTTTACGTTATTTCATATAATTATCTCGGGTGAAAACTGTGAGAGAACACGTAGAAAAGCCTGCAGTGTCGATGGACTATCCCTTGACACGCGTGCACTTCATTCTGAATGAAGAGAAATTAGTGGAAGAAAGCGAATTTCACAAGATCCTTGTACATACATATACCTAATCACGAGATTGCCCAATATTTGGAGCTATTGTATACATATCATGGTTGGTGGTTTGTGATAACGTTTAGTATTTTAAAAATTTATTGAGCTTCATGAGAAATATTATGTTCGATATCGGTTTATTATATGCAAAAGTTGACGGGGAAGTGTACATATACCTTTTTTGAAATATTTAAATATAGGCCATTGTTATATATGCTGTTGCGTGTCGAAAAATATAAGATGCCATGAACGATGTTATCTACAGGGATCTTCAGGCCTCAAATTGTTTCCGCCGATTAATGTTGCGGAAACAAAGTACCTAATCTAACAATAAGGTGTGTCGCTTACTTCTGCGCAGCGTTAGAAAAAATATAACAATGCCGCGAAGCGTAGCATTTGCTATTTTTATTGAAATTGAAAAATGTTTAGCTCGTTGCATTTGCATTTAATAACACCAGTAACAAATTAAAATAGCAGGAAATATAATCTAGCACTTTAACCAAAATTTCTCTCTGTTTCATATTTAATATTTTATGCATCATTTAATATATCGATTCCAATTATTTGCCAGCGAATTAAACATTCTATTATAACTTCGATCGCGATTGAAATTTAGCGCATTTCATCTGTTCCAATTGCTGTCATTATTAGATCCTAAATACGCTTGTTCAGCAATTCTCGGGCTCGGGAGATTCGCAAAATGTATTCGAGCTCGAAGCTCACCACTGATGTTTATATTTGTTCCACAAGGAACAATGCATCCGCAAATAGAGAGCAACCGCGTGGACGACACGAACACGCATTGCATGAAATACATTCTGACGCAGTGCATGGAAAGATATACGAAAACATGCTGCAAGTAAAACACCGGAATTATACTTGGTCCGACAGGAAAAGATCGGTTGGTCTGGTACTTTAAGTTGCAGTATTTCACGAACGATTCAGTCGGGAGTAGTTGTAATCTGGGTCATCAAATTCGTAGGGATCTGTTCAGCACTTTTCGTGAAACTGGGAAAACATGTACATACACTACCTGTACCTCCATATCGAACTGGGGTAGCGGTGACAGTCTGCAAAATCTACTGAAGCTGAACACGTCTGATTTATCCAATCCGACTTTTTGAATACCTCTCTTAACAATTCATTTCGGCAAGGGAACCCTTTTAATTTGATGTTATGGTATTAAAAAAATAAAGGAGCACAATTGTTTTCGCTAAAAAAAGAAAATTCATGTACGTATTGGAAAAATCGAACATCATCTTTTAAGTGGTCATTGTAAAAGGGAGACTTCAGTTTGAAAGATTTTCTCCAAAGAAGAGCACCTTCAGTTTTTTACTCCGTTTTCTAATATAATAAGTTCTGCGAAATATGTAATTCTGGGATGCGAAAGTGGGGGTCTTAAAATATCTTATATTACGTTGCCATTTGAGTGAACTAAATTTGTTCAGGACGGTTGGAAAGGTTTTCGGAAAAGAGTTGAAAGGAGTCAGTATCAGAGATCGTCCGGTTTCGTCTCACTGAGCATCATCATCGTTTCACACGGTCGAACAACTTCGTCCAGAGCTTGGAACGCATTCATCCTTCGTTTCCTATAAATAGCCTTCGCCATTTACTTTCTGAGAATTTTTCACTCTTTCTACTAGCGAATAAATGACAGAATGACTCGTCATCGTATTCTCCATTACGCCCTTAGAACATTGCACGTGCAAAATAAGAACATACATATACACATATTTAAATCCCTTCGAAGAATGTTGTTAAAAAATTCTATAAAATGTTTTTCAGCTCTTAGATCAGTTCTCTTGCTTAATTACGACTGGTCGGTGTCACTGTACTCGTCAGTCTAAATAAAGCTGTGTTTGCTCCAATGATCTTGACAGATCGATCGTCTTTGGTCACGACCAGTGCACTCTCTAGGCTAGACTACTTACGATCGAGGCTTTTCCGGGACGCTTGCATTAACATCGCCTCCACCTAGGTCTCTAAAGCTATTTTACCAAGGGGAAAATCGCCGCGGCACACCTTGACGATACCTTATAGGGTAATCGAAACGTTCATGATGTATGCCTCAGATACCTGCGTCCGAGTCGTTAGTCACACGTTACACGATGCCGCGATCTAAATTGCATGATTTAATCCTGGTACGATGTAATTTGCATTTAATAATTACACAAGGTCGTTTTGAATAATTAAATATCGATATCGATATTTTTGCCACCACTATACCTATCGAAAAATCATTTATACCACCTAACTATTCATACCAAACAACTATTGTAAAAACATTGTTTCGATAAATGCAATCTCTCGCGAAATATCCCACCGTTCACACTTCCATACATGGAACACCCTCTATGAGACAACCTGTATTTCGACATTCATCATTTACCTGTAAATGACGTGGACGGACGCCTGAAACGCCACAGAAATTTAAAATTCATGGTTTCCAACAAAATCGCAAGATTTAAGTCTGGAGGCTGGCCTTTCTTTTCAATTTCGAAATCCGGTAAATCGTGACAGAAAAGAAGCAGCAAAGGTGGCGTGGGCAGTGAAGGCGAAAGCGAGAATTCAACGCCACGGAGAACTTGTAAATGGTGGAGGCGTCGGTGTATATTATAGGCTGTCGTTGTTATATGACCTGCACTTACAGTGCTTAAAACATCCTCAGTTAGACAGCACAGCTTCGGGTGCCGCTTGATGATAAATCATTAGGTTTCCACAAAGATCTGCAACAACGAGAACCTTTTCATGCGATCGGTTCAATTAAGAATCGAAACTTCTTTCCACGTGATAAATGGATGCCTTGTATTGGCAGGAGAAACAGTGATATTTCCGTGTAGATGCTTATATGGTTTATAGAAATAATAGAAATCTAATCGTGCTGAGAACTTTCAAGCTTGTGTAGTTTCATAATGTTGCGAATATCTTGATAGGATTAATCATGCAATATATTTTATTGGGAAAATAATATCATTAGGGAAAATGAAGTTAATAATAGTTTTGGTTAGCTTGTGCAATTATTATTTTGTTTTAATTATGAATCATTGCCACGATGTGACAATATCAATATGTAGTAGTACATTGTATAAGGAAACTTCATAATCTGGCCTAGTATTGTAACCTGGTGTAGCAGATGTTTCCCTGAGTGAGTACTTGGTATCTGAAGGCTATGTTTCCTTCGTCTTCACGATAATCCTTGTTGGGTGAACGAGTATTTAGTTTACGAAACTTGTCGCAAGTGTCTATGAGAAGTTTAACAGTATGTGTATAACTTTGTGTTTAGTGAATGGACGAAATTTTGTGGCGATAGGTGTAAATTATGAGTGTATTTATATAGTCATCATTTGTTTGCAATTTTTGTTATATCTCATACGAACAACATAGTTTTTTAGGGATATAATTCTAAATAAGATAGCACGAAGGTATATTAATTATTTATTTATTTATTTTATGCATGTTTAAGTGCGTTTATTAATTGGCTCCATTGACCCCACTCTTCAAAGCGTGGACGATCGTCATCGTAAACATTATGCAATGCAATTCTCAAGGGCGGGAACCATTGTTAACAATAACTGACTATTTTACCCAGTTGCTAGTAGTTACGCATTCCATTGAAAGTATGTGCAGTAACGACGCTCATTCGTTCCTTTTCAATGCTCTCACATTTTCCAGTTAACCATTTCCAACTCTTGTTTCATATTTTCCATGAAAACTCCATCTCGTGTTGAACAAGATTCATAAATATCGTGATGAATACAATTATTGCATGGCCAATTTTCGTTACCCGATTGGCCTATCTTCGCATGATACAAAATATTATTTCCATTTTACGCTTCGTGAACCATACTCGAGTTGGAATTTTATTTTTCTGGAGCAAATTAGAGATATTTCATTTACATGTTATCATATTTAGTAGTAATTATAATGCTCGTCAAATAAATTAAACATGCAACAATACTATTTTTGTTAAGTCTTCGTTTTGAGTTGCTAAACCTAAGTGTTTCACAATTTTTAATTTGAAAACATTACGATGCTTTAATTTTGTGGAGTGTAGTAGCTTTCGGCCTATGATATATGTACACCCTAAGTACTGAAAATGATAACGTATCTTGGGAAGGAAGGAATAAGATTATCCAATTATATGGAAATTGCGATAACTTAATCACGATTCGCGGGATTTGCGATTTCACGTTCAAGTCCTCGGCAGTGTTTCATGATAGTAAATCATTGGGACGAGCTCCCATGCTACGGTGAAACGTGATGAGATTAGATAAGTCGTTCACGCTTCCATCCAAGTTGGAACGAGTACACGCATCTATGTATTACATGTGGTGATTTTTTGCTGAAAATCGCATTAGTCCCTTATTTTATACAGCATAGAAATTTCTCGGCTAAAATATTAATAGAAGAAAAATTGCTCCGCTTTTTTTATACTTACATTTATTGAACGCAAAGATTGCAAGCGTCGCGTGAATAGGAGGAACATTTAATATGTATGCTAATATTGTTGCCCACAAAGTACCATTGTCTTCGATTTCACGTGTTTCTAAAGCACCTTGCGAGATGGTTTCCGATAATAGAGCAACTGCTTACAAAGCTCCCCGGATTTTACCAACGAAATAGTTAATTACAGAACTTTCGGAGTTTCTCGGTAGCAGAATAACTAATTGCAGTGCATACAGAGTTCCTCGGTAGCGACGGATATAACTAATTGCACCAACTAACACTTATTTTCTGCTAGCTTTGATTCACGCTGGGAAGCATAATTTCTATCGACTATTTAAGGAACGTTGTGCTCACAAAGGGGAGGGTAACAGATGTATTTCTATTAACTGAAAGCCATACGGTGCTCACGCCTCGTTTATATCTTCGCCTATTCAATAGTGCACGCTCGTTTCTTGTCGATGGATATATACGTGTGCATGTATATGCTATTAATGAAATCGAAGGTTCCTCTTTATAAATTGTTACAGTCTTAACAATATTCCTTGTTCATCCATTTTAATGAAATTCCGCATTTCTACTGCACTACAAAAGTTCCAAAGATTCAGTGCAACCCATTTATCTCACCGGAAATCAATAGCTTGAAAATTTATGCATTTCCACGATCTTATTATCCCCTCGCATTCCAATCTCCCCCATTTTTCACACTTGCCCACAATCTTGCAGGCATATCAAACAAGGAATTAAATTCATAAACCTTCGACTTTACGTGAGACATCAGACTAGGGAGTCTCTCATCACTATTCCAGGGTAGACGCGTTCGTTGCAGTTTTCCTCGAACTGCCGCCCCCGCGCTTCATTACTGTCTCTCAATTAAGAACGATTTTCCCATTTCCTGGTGTATCTATTACACTTCCCCTGGCGTGCAACCAACTAACTTCTCAAAGGGAAGAACTCGTACTGTCACGTCCCTTCGCGAAAAAATGCTTTATCCTGCAACCAACCACTTGCTGACTTACATGAATCATAATTACTCACGTCTCCCCTGTGATTTGGTAGAAAAAAATACTTGACATTGTCCGTCATGAAATTCCGTAAATTTCATAGGTTTCTTCAGTATCGCGCACTCAACCCTTTAGCGGTTCCATAAAATAATAAATGATATACAGAATGCGCAAGGGACGCACGTTTCCACTTGCTCAGTCTTCTTCTTACCCATGCAATATATCAAGCATTAAAAAAACATTTCCAACTATTTAATTCACTTACAATTTCTCCAAAACGGTATCCTCGAAAAAATCTGGATACGCGAATTTATTCAGTGTCTGCCTGTTAAGCTTCCGCGAAGTACATATCTTCATATTCAATATTTATTACACCTTTGCTTCCGTGCAACCACGATCGCAGAGGAAGACCTCACCCAGTCACGTTTCATCGCGAAGAGGTATATACACTCTCTTGCACCCTACCACCGGTTGACTTACGTGAATTACAATGATTCGCTTGCCCCCCTTTGATTCCATCGTCAAGACCTAACGATCTGACTTTGTGCGAGTGCAGGAGGCTTGGTGCACACCAGCTGACTCACGCAGCCACCACTGAGAGTCCTCTCCACCGTCTCTCTACACGGTCTCTCTCTATCCTCTCTCTCTCTTCTCTTTCTCGACGTACAGAGACGGAGAGAATGAAGCCACGTTTCGCCTCTAGTCTTGTTCCAAACTCGGAACACATCTGGCATTCGCGGTCAGTTCCGTTCTCTGCCGGCTCGGTACTCCACGCTGATTTTAGCGGCTCATTGATTTCCCTGCGGACAATTAGGCGGGCGATATTGGGGAAAGGTTAGGAACGAAACAGACGGACCGCGAGAATCGTGAAAAATCGAAAGACTAAAACCGACACGGACCGTTTCTAAACGTTGAGCAGTGATTTGTATCGTGAAAAGTTTGGTGCTGCGCTCTTCGTCGGATGTTGAGTCTTTCGTGCGACATTTTTGGGATCTTTTTTAGCCCTCGCGATGTGTCGGATTGTGTCGATTGAACTGTGGGATCTATAATTAAATTAATTGTGCATGGAAGAAGAATATTTGTGGATTCGCTTTACCAGTGTCACCGTCTGGTCTCGTTGAGCTTTGTTATTTTTGTGCTGCAGTTGCTTCCTTTTTATTGCCCAGGTTTTATGGGACCGATGACGAACGTATATACGCGGAGAACGATGACAATTGACGAAACAGTCAGGATTCTTTTGCCCGGCGTAACGGCCGAATCAGTATTGCAGCGACGACTGCGTTAAAATCAGCCGCTGGCTCCATGCCACGTGAAATTTGATTCACACGAAAATTATATCTAGACGGCAGAAATGCACTCGTCTGTGTTACAATGGAAATGTATGACCGCCGGCGTGGACACCCTTTGACCATAATTTTCATAGACTTCAATGGGGAGCGGTTGTTTCGTTCTCGACGAATCCTGAAACCAACTTGACGAAGAAAAATAAACGCAGGAAAAGTTATTGTTTCACGTTTTGTTAAATGGATCCGAAAATTGTTGAACTGTTCGATGGCTAGTTTAAACAAGAAAGAACGGTGAGCTCCAAAGGATTCGTGATCCGAGTTTGTTGAATGTTCAGTGTTTTTCTGAAAGGGAAAAGCTTCTACGTAAAGTACTACCGCGTCCCGATGCGATTTTGGATAGTGTCGACGGTGTGTTGTGCACAGTGGCAATCTCGGTGACGTTCTTTCTGCGGGAAACAGCAATTTCTAGGATGGCCAGCGAAGTGATGCTGGCGCCCACCGCGGCGCCTGGAACGTCCAGACGAGAAATAGACGACGTCAGAGATATGGTTAGAAACGCGGCCGTCACAACCGTTTACGTAAGTTACAAGATCCCCCCGTTCCTATGCTAGGCTTTACACTAGCTAAAAGATAACGCGATTATTAATCTTCGCCTATTCTCCCTGTCGTTTCTTATCCGGTCGTGTTTCGGTAAACTTATCTTTTATCTCCGCGCTGCAGCGCTCCGATCTTGTTGCATGCACAGACAATTCTCGAGGCTGAAATATGTGCAATACATATTTGGTCGCGAAAGCTGGTGCTGCGAGAAATTCGTGAAACTCGAGGATTAAAATATATTTGACGGACAAGAAGAGGAGGAATACAGTTGCAAATTAAGATGAATGTGAAGTAATTGGGAAGTGTATTTTAGGCCTGGAAATGCAAAGGATGCTTGGTTTGGGAGGGCGGATCCATGTTGAGAAGATTAATTTCGCAAATAGTAGGATATACTGGTTTATTACGATGCTATGTGCGACGTAGAAATAAATATATTTTTATGATGCAGGTAGAAAATAAATGTTTTGGATTTCCATGTAGCAATACCATATATTATATGTATACCTGGTTGTAAAGTTCAAGTGATCCATAATGGTGGTAGACTCAGGCGTTCCATAGGCACGTCCATTTGGAAATTGATTTTGATGTCTCGCCAGCATTGCAGCTATGTCCGGCAGACAGTTAAAGATCTAAGAATACACTGTTGTAGTTATTCTGTCTAAAACTGCTACGTAGATTTGGAATATTATATTAGTTATAATGTGATAAATGTAATCAGGTTTACGCTTGAATTCTGCGATGGAAATAATTGAAATTATTTTCGGATATTTTTGTCAAATTGTTTATAGTAGAGGGAACAGTTTTATTCTCCGGCAAATGATTTTATGATTTATGTATCAGTCTTCCCTACGTGAAGTTCGACTAATTTACGGCCGAAGTAAGTTATCGCGAAACTAGAAATAAATCTTTTAGTACTGGAGGAGTTCATGTCCCAGTGTACTCTCTGAGGTACACACTACCATAATCAGATTTATGCGCTTTTCGGTTGAATTGACGTGCTAACATTCTTATGCGATGCTTTGAGCCAAGAATTACACGTCGTCTTCTGTATGTGCATACAGATTTCATTATTGTCTTTCAACGGTAATGTCGCAGATTTACTGGTACTGCTGACTGTACGTGTAAAGTGACGAAAGACAATAGTGTCATGAACAAGATTTCACTCCACCATGAAAGTGTCACGGTGTTTCAGTGACAAAGATTCTGGTTTACGTCATTTTCTATCAATGTATGTATATACACACATACAGACTACTGAAGGCTAGTTCATTGCTGCTGGTGTTAGGCAAGTAGTAATACAAAATTGTCCCCATACTTTCCTTTCGTTGATATATTTTTTTTCGTTAATTAGCTTTGACACAAATTTGAGTAAATTAAAATATATCATAATTAAACTTCGTGCTCCAATTGAATAATATTTATCAGTATTTCTTACTAGCCCGAACATTAAATACCCAAGGGCCCATTTACGTTTTCACTTATTGATTGATAAGTGACTGATAGATACGATAGGGTGATCCCATTTGCAAGCAAATAAGGATCGCGCTTTGGAATCCTTCTCATGAATTGCCATGTTGTAATTTTCGATATGCTCCGGCTAACTTTCAATGCTCTGGGTGTTGTCGACTCGTTGCACAACTAATTAATACGCTGATCACGTATTCAATGTACGGGAGCTGGTTCTCTGTGTGTTGCGTGTCTGCATGGATCTTGGACTTCCTTTCCGTTTTGCGTGGACTGTCGTAAAGAACGCGTAGGCTCGGAATGATGTTCGGCCACCTACATGTACGAACCGGTCAGGATGTTACGAGAAATCACAATAGCCTGATAAACAACATCCATTGAACGTAATACTTGCACAACTCGTCGAACGCATTCTCAACAATAAACATTCCATCAGCGTGTACAATCTTTCGCCTCTTGTTACTTTAACCATATTTATGCACCGGTTTTAATTGGCGTAGACAAGGCCAGCGCTTCTAGACAGCGTTATACTGATATGAATGAAATTTTGGTGTTTAGCACGATCGTGTATTGAAAATTAGATTCGAGCTAGATTTTTAATGATACTAAATTATCCGGTTCTCGTAGCGAGGGAAGTATTCAAAGTTAGAACTCTGAATTTATGAACCAATGTATTGTGGTCTGTAATTTTTGGACAAAGTTATTTGGAGTCTGTGGTCATGCACATATATTTAATTGTATGCATAGTGAATTTGTCGACGAATATGCAAAGGGTCTGAAAACATTTAGGGTTACAGGATGCTACGTAATATTCGTAACAATTGCGACAATTTAGATTAATGTCAGTCATGGTAAAGATAATTAGACCAGTGAATGGGGGATGCAGGAATAGATGGTAATAATGAAGGGTGCTCCTGTTTTTTTTGATTCATTTAATTTTATTGTTAATTAGATGTGGAAACATTACTGCTGCGTGCTTCATTGTTACAAAATTTCAGTATCATGCTAGAATTACGTGCATCCGCAGATTTTGTTGACCTTCGCTATCTCTTTGTTCATTGTTCATTCTCCTTGCATTTTCCTTTTCCCCATTCCCCTTCGCATGGTATTTTAGAAATTTGTCATGGACTTTCCAGGTTGGGCTGTCAGGTAGAAATGATGAGTCTGTCATCATTGCGAAATATCGCAAGCAGAAGCCAATGGATATAGTTCTTGGTAGTACTCATTTTGCGACGCAGAAGTAATCATCGTTTCGTGAGATTAGAAGAATTAATCGTTCAGGAATTCTCGTTCACTCTCACCGTGAGACCTTTGTGATCCTTGTAGGCGGATCGAAATGTGAGAACCAACCGCTTCCTTCTTTGGTAACGCTGATCAACGCTTTCCAGCATTTTTTATTCATCCGTGACAATATGATCATATCTGTCCTCTTTACAAATACATTTGACGACATATATTTGATTACTTATTGACCGATAATTGACTCTTGAATCGCGCATGAATTATGAACAGTTCTTAATAATAGTGAAACCAAAATAATTTTTTTTTAATTTCAATACAAAGAATTAGCAATTTAGCCTTGTGCATTAGAATGATAATTTTTTCGCATCGGAGAGTAAAATATAGAGTAAATTAAATTCTTAATTCCTTCCATACTTCAGTAGATCTATCTTTTAAATCAACGTTGAGAAGTACGCGAAATTTTTAACGATGCAAACATTAGACGAGAGGGCAGGGCATCATTAGATGAAAGGTAACACGACGTTTGAGGCAGTGAAATTTCCAATTGGCTCTCTGGTTTCTTCAAGCGTATAATGATTCTTTGACCATGCACGAAGTGACTGCTTTAACGACGCCATTGAAATATCGGAGTGGGTACTTCGAAATAAATTCTGAAAACTCGCATCGCGGTGCGTCGGCACGCTGAAGAGCTTTACCCCTGACACGGTGCTCTTTCTAGTAGTCTCGTGATCCTATGTTCGAGTTTCTAAAGTTCCCCTCGAATAATCATCCCGTCGTCACCTCGGAACACACGCGGCAAACACTTGCAATTAGTTACACGATCGTTGGAACAAATTGCCAGAGGCATTTTCGAAACGTTTCTTCTCGTCACCTTTTGAACCGCACAGAGGGAAAACGTTCACTACACAATTTCAGGGGGCTGTTATGTACCTGAAATTGAGTATTACCTGTGGGAAAGTAGTTTGAAAGTTTCTATCGTGATTTGTTTATTTAGATTGGAATCGAACACTGTGGCGTACAATTAAGAACTTAGTAAGCATAAAAAATTAAGGTGCTTCTTAATTTCATGCTTTTAATTTTATGAGCAAAATGCATACGGAATTGAATTGTGCAGTGTGTGCATAATGCAAATCGTCGGTATTACACAAAAGACATAAGGATCGGTCGTAGTTGTGACTTCATCTTTTTATTCCTCACGGTCCTTTTGCACCGAAGGTCCGTCACGTGCCCTTCCTCTGAGAATAATTCGTATAAATTGATGCAAAATGGCGATCACGTCCGATCGGTTCCGCCATGGAAGCGCTACTACGATAGAAGATTGCCTTCAACTTTCGAAATTACCTGTATCTTGTGCAAATGGTTCGCGTGGGTGCGTGTAGGTGTACGGATACCGTATTATCTTTACTCTTAGGTGCTTCAGACATGCTTAAGAGCAGCTCTCCCTCGTCAACGTGTTTACGATATAATCACTGTCGTCCACAACAATTTACCTTTCAGTTACGTGATCGAGATTCCGGTATTTCGCAAATGAATGAACATCCATTCGGTCGTTGCTGCACGTTACAACTAATATCGATAAGGTGAAGCTGCATTGTGATATCAGGTAGAAATCGTACGTAGAAATCCACGTTAACCCCTTCCCTATTCGTTGTTCCTACTCCTTCCTCGAATTAAAACGTTTCCGTCGATGAGCTTTCATCTTATTTGGAACGCGTCGCTCGAAAATCGCGACGCCGCGACGCGGGGCGTCGCAAGCTTCGTGACTCATCGTACTCTCTGGTTTTTGTGCGTACGCTGTTGTGCCAGCTGACTTCCCAGACGGAGTACTCGACGCGGTCACAGGGGGGAATGAGAAACTCTCGGTTTCTATTCGCGGATGAACGAAGGCAAAACGGAGCCGAAAACAGCTAAAACTGAACGTGACGAACACAGGTGGGACGCGAATTGTGAGCTCGGTTAAATCGGAACACCGGATGGAAATGTACATTAATTACTTTCACCGCTCGTATCGCGATACTAGGCAGCAATATCGGTGCTTGAGAAATCGTGGAATACCGAATTGGTATTGAGTGTATTGAGCGTTGAATCAAATTTTAATTCGGTTCGATTGGCACTCCGATCGAGTGATAATTGCACGTCAAATAAAAACACCCTTTGATGTAGTATAATCAAAAATTGTTGGTATGAAAATTTTATTACATTTTTTTGTGAAATATTCCACAAAGATCACCCGGTTCCTCGATTAACACTTATCTTAGCAACCGGGTACCCTGGTACCCATTTCTCTATTATCTTGAATAATTTGTGTATGTTCTTTATAAAATATCGCGAAACCGCTCTAGATCTCTATTCTTTGAACAATTTCACGTCAACGCACGTTTCGTGAAAACAAATTTATGCAAAATAATTGGAATAACTAAGCCTCGAACTTCTACTCCATTTTGGTTGCTAACATAAGGGTGAAAAACCCATCGACCAAGCCTATGTACAATTCTATCCAAAGAAACTGTACACTCACCGGGACCTGAAATTCCGCAAATATCGCCTATTAGCGGCCAGGCTAGTCTCGAATACGTGTCACGCGAAAACGTGAGGTCCACTTTGCGGTCTTGCTGGTCGGTGCAGCGTGTTTGAGGTATAAATACACCTCCGGAACCAACGAGCTGTTATCGGTGAGTGAATGGGTTACTCCTCTTCCGGCTTCGATCCGTGCCCGTCTAACGTATACACGATAATCGTGGGATAGGCTTAGTGGCCTCCCGGTATCTCTTGGTGAATCTTCACGGCAGATTCATCGTTTTCATTAATTATGCCACCGGTCATGGTCATCTTTTCCGCCGTTAATTGTCGTCCCTCTTTTCTTTCGAACTAATTTACGCTTCTTTTTCTATTTTTTTTGCCAACAAAGGAAGTTATCCCATCCCAGCGTGACCGATCCTTGTATACATCTATGTATTATACGTATAAAGACGCGATATGCATATTACGATGCGTGTCGCGTGCTCGCGAGTCTTCTTGGTTGACGAGTGTTGGCTCTTCGTTAATAAGTGTGGTTGCACTCGCGTCATGTGCAGTTGCATTTTACCGCGATGCAATTCAGGCCATTGACTCATCGACAGGAATATATCGGGCAGAGAAAATTGTTGGGAAAGACGGATTTTGATGTACTCCTTATTATATGTCTAATCGTATTTCATTAATTTTATGTAATGCCGTGGATAAATATTTTGTTTGCTTTACAATTTGTTGTACAAAGCTGGAAGGAAAGTTTCTCGGTAGTTCTCGATGAAATGACGAATATCCGCGACGTTACGAACTTGCTCAGAAATTCAGAAGACATACTTCTTCACCGTTCAGTATGAAGTCCTCGGTCATTAACCCGTTATAATTAACGAAGAAGTAGCCATGGTCAGATGGTCCTGACTAGTAACGATCATTGCATCGAACGAGGAAGGAGAATCACAGATAGAATCAGTTCGAATTTCCGGCCATTTCTTCGTGAATGCTCTTTTATTTTTGCTAGTCCAGTTTTTAACTTCCTTCTGTTATCTGCACCTTCGCGTCTTTTTGATAGATAATCAATGTTCCGTAGATGATCGATTAAATTCGCAGAAAATTACTAGTAATATTAACTACTAAATTTAATAAATAATTTTCTGCAAAAAATTCCCAAACCTTTGAGTTTTTACACAACATCACTTTCGTACCAAGCTTCCGTAATATTCGCAGCGATTTACACACAAATTTAATTGCACACAGAAATCCATCATCACCAGAAGATCCACTTTTCCAAAAGAAAAAAAACCCATCGTTCTCACGTGTCAATCTTGAGTATGATGGAGATCGATATTTACCTTACAATCGACCTCGATCCCTCGCGAAAATCATTTCACCGCATTGCTTGAAGTTTCGTTTGTCGTTTGCGATGGGACTGGTTCCGCGAAAAAGTGGCACCAAAGGGTACGGTGGACCTCACGGCGTTGTTCCGGTAATTCGACGAGAGGAAAGTAGAAAGTCGCCAACCAGATGCCGAGTTTACGAGTTTTGCTCGTTAATCGGACGTGAAACGCATCGGTACTCACACGATTCTCTCTCAGGCAACCGATACTTGTTTCTCATTGTACATTATCGCTCCAGGCATACGGATGTGATTTTGGAGAACTTTTTCAATATCTAGAATTTAGCACACTTCTTTAGGCACTCGTATTGTAATGTTTACAAGTGCGCTTCAGAATAATTATTGCAGTTTTATATGTATCTTTTTTTAACGAAATTTTTTTGTCACGTTTGACGCATTTCCTATTGAATCCGGTGATGTTAATAAAAAGTGCAGTTTGAAACTCAGGTGCATACATATATCGATTTGACACAGGTGGATGTCGGGGGCACTCAAGATTAAATTGGATTAATTAGTCCCCCTCTTTGTGGACGATGCTCTTCGTTCATTTCAATATTTGGTAATTTCCGTGTGACATTTTACGAATGTCCGAATATCACAAATGTTGCAGTGTATTTGATTACGGTTTTTGGGAGAATTCATAATTGATTATAACGTGCAGGTATTAGTTGCTCTCGGTTCTCATGATTTTCGTCAGGTGAAAATGGATAGAATTGCGATGCCTGATATTTTGAAACAAGATGCCGCAATCTCAAGCGAATAAAATTATTACGCGAATATGACACAAGGTTTACACATCCCGTGAAATTTATTACACATTTTATTTCTTTTATGTATTGTACACGAGTTTATCACAGTAAAGATACGGCAGCACCGGTGGCCTGATTACAATGTAAATTTCACGGTGATTTATTGAACTGGCATAAAAGATACATACGCCGAAAGTGGAACATTTTAGTCGTTAATTGGTTGCAATTCTGAAACTGAAATAAGAACGGCAAGTATTAATTAATGCCGATACAATTTCCAGGTACACATACGTCAGATCGGTTTGGAGGATGCATTAAATTCTGAACTTCTATGGCACTGCGAAGTCCAGTTAATTAGTTATAAAACAGCGTTACTGTTTCCTGTCAAATTTAATTTATTTTTTATCTATCGATCGTCCTCAATGCTCGTGTAATATAAAAATAGCAGGACTTGTATAGTTGCGAGGTGTATTCACCTGTATCAGGAGTCTCCAATATTAATCTCAATTTGATACACTGTACACTGGTCAGTAATTTATTAAACAAGTTTAAATCTTGTCTGGAAGGTTATTAATCTCGCAGGAAGCTGTGTATCCATAATCTCGCTACGAAGTTAAAACAGCTTTAATCAGCCCGTCGATGCACCTTTTATCAACAATACCATCCAGTTTTTATACACGTGTTACTGATATCTCGATAAAATCACGAACAGGAGCATCATGTATTAATTGAAGGATGCATTTTGCGATTAGCCAATGTAATGAAACATGTACTATGTACACAACACAGTGTACATATTATGTAGAACTACGCACGCACGCATCCTGCATTTCATTCTATATAGCACATACATTTATTTTGAATAAAATATACCGTGTGCAGTATATTGCAAGATAATTCTAGGTCGCGTTAATTATTTCCCTCGCAGCAAAATTGATAAGCAGCAGTTTACCGCAATTATTTCAAATTAATTTGACTATTCTAATTGCACTTATGGCGGCGTACCTTAAGACAAGCTCAGCCTTGAATATTTCACAGTTATATAAAAACTGTTCGTAGAATCGTGAACTACATAATGTATCGCCGATTCCATGCAATTTTCATGAGGGTCGCCCATGTAGAGTACATCACCATTACACCATTCACGAAACCAGGGACAAATTAAATGGTTTAATTATTCACGTAATAGTCAGAGTCTACAAAAATCCTACGCAATACTCAAATCGACAGAAAGTGAGATACAAAAAGTATTTCTTAACCAATTCTAGTGATCCATATACCAATAATAATTTTACAAAATTATTCGAATTAACCAGTTAAAATTTTTTTTAAATAAAATCAGTTCTCTTGTAACCCCACTTTCGTCCATCGAATTACAATCGCAATTTCCTCACCAATTGCAATATGAATCAAGGCCTTCTTATCATATTTCTAATGCTCTAAGAACTAATCCAAACCTAGCCCCCCTTACGTTCTTCAATATTCCCGAATGTACCATATTTATTCACTTATAATACGTTCCTAGTAAACGGTCTCCGTAAAAGCTTTTTTCACGAACGAACATCTGCAACATATTTCCGGCTCATATTCGTACATACCCGCGTACGTACACTTCACCCATGGAAATAACTGCGCGCGCCTATCCAGGAATATCTTTCTTTGCTCGATCTTCGTTGTGTAATGCGCTTAACAACTGGACGTTAAATAGTTAACGTGGTCATCGGTGCGTGGATCGCGATCCACATACGAAACAGTGCGAAGTTCTTTCGTTGGCTCGTTCATGGAAGTTGGCAAGCCAGTCTTTCTCCGGTCTTTCATCCGGCCGTCTGTCCCGGTGCACGTTCCTTCCGTCCGTTTCATCCTCGTCCTCCTCCTCGTCTTATTCATCTCCTCCCTCGTTGCACGGGGGAACGATCGAAGGGTACGGCGACGAGAAAGTAACGAAAAGACGAAATAAACAGAAACAAAAACAAAAACAAAAACGAGAGCGGTACGCGGATCCTTCGCGTTCTATCTGTGATGCCCGCGTTTCCGGAAAAGTAATGAACCGCCTGTGTCCAGAGCATCGAGGACTTTTGTGCGCAACAAGCTTTCCGCCTGGATGATTTGGATACTCAGGCTCGTTTTGGTAAGGACGTTGAACTCCGGGAAAGTTCCCGTTCGGGAAATTACGTTGCAGTTTCAGAAATCGGCCGGTTACGCAACCGATCGCGATACTATTCGTTGCCCGCGAATTCGCGCCTCGCCGTCGTCCTGTGACTCCTTGTGATTCGATCCCGTCGATTACATTCCGTCCCGGGATATAGAGGAGGGCTTCGCAAGCTTGTTGCTGGTGCCCATCCGAGAATCATGGAGGCGATGGAATGGCTCGCAGCGTTCTTACGCCGAGTCTGGCGTCGCGTCTTCGCTCTGTTTCTGCGATTCGGTCGCTTTGGAACGCCTGAGGAACGAAGCTTTTGCTGGGAGAACGGCTTCAAGGAAAGTAATCGTTGCTGGGGAGGTGTGGGGGAGGGGGGCACAGAGCTTGGTTAAACAATTGTACTACAAGCGAGACGACGAAGAGAAGTGGAAAAGTGAGCTTGGGACGATTGGTGGAACGATTTGGATTTCGCGAAGAGTTTGCGATGGTTTTAGAAATTTATGAACCCAATTGGATATATTTAACGAAGGGTAGAGTGTGGGGGATGTTTGGGTGGTTAAAATGAATGAAACATGGTTAAATGGATGTGGCATTCTTTTTTATTGTCAATTGCATGCATTGGATTTTGATTAACCTGCAGTGAGCAATCGTGTGTTTGTGCGTACATTTCCTTTTTCTCCATAGTACGATACTTTTTGTTTTAAGAGGGTTGTAAGTGGGGGGTTGAAAAGTGCACTCTGAAAATCGCTGATTTAGATTAAATATGCAAACGTTCTACTTTTTTCGCATTTACTTTGTGGTATTTGCTGCTTTTTGCGGGAATTCATCGAACTTATGGGGAATTCGAAATGCTTGCTTGGCATGTAACGCGGGAAATTGCCGGTATTTATACTCTCCGTACATAGAATGACTGATACAATTGGGACGAGTTGTATTTCGTGGTTCGGTGAAGGTAGACATCGCGTGACAAGTGCTTCACGAAGCGTTTCTCTTGCTTATTGTACAGTTTATACTTGCCATAAGAAACCATAAAGTAGTCTAAGGTTATTTCCTATGTTCAAATTGCGAAAGCTTTTCATTTCGTTTCCTGGAACTGTAATTATGCCGAGCATGAAGTACAAAATTTGATATAAAATTGCAACGTGTTGATTACGTATGGTATTACTGTTGCTTTAAATGTCTGCCTTCAATAAATGTTCAGCGAGCCACAAAATCAATATAAATCATTCAGACTCGATCGAATTCATTTATTCTTCAGTCTTTAATTGTCTGTAATATTGTCTTTCTATTACAATATCCCTCTTGCCGCGAAGAAATTTATCTCTCGCCTTTTCTTGAATGGTGTCAACTCGACGATTGTAACTTGTCGAGCGTATGAAATTGTTTAATATTCAATGCCTGCCGAGCTGCCTACGCGATTGTTTTTTTTCTTCTTCTCCTGGCTAACGTAGTGTACAATGCATAAAAGGAGCGGTGCGTGGCGACGCCAGACGACTGACTTCGGGTCCTTTGGTTCGGTCGTCTCTGCCATCGATTTTGGCAACGCGACAGGTATGCAAATCGTCGAATCGCGTTTACTTTACGCTTGCACGCGTTTGATCAATTTTTCCCCCTTTCTTCTGTTCTTTTTTTCAATTTTTTGAAACGGATACAGCACGGATATTTGTCTGGGTTTCATGAAAAATTATACTAGACCATCGGGGCGATATTTCGTGTGACGTTTAATTCACTGGCGAACTGTCAGAACGATACCATGATTCACGATTTTTATCCACGTTTTCGTCCCTGTAATTTCACTTTGTAATTTCACTGTTTCCCTTATTCGGTAGGCTTCGTTTCGTCCCGACGATTTCATTGAATTGTTTTCTTATTCAATTGCACTCGGTTCATCATAAATTCTTTCATTTTCGTTTTCGTCTTGTTGGGCAAAACGCATTTCGCGACGGAGATTCATTGTTAGCAACCAGTGTATGAAATATCGATGCATTCTATTGAGCTGTAAACAACGTGTAATTGTTGCAATCGCTCGATCGATCGTGGTGGTTCACGAATCTGCCGATACATCAGAGGTTGCACAGGCAGCGACGTATATAATTACAGCGACTGAAAAAGGACTCTGGTTCCCGTTAACCACGTACCGATTACCAGTTTGCTAGGTAGTCCAGCGAATTCTTTTGGTTTTGCTAGGATTCTCTGCAGCATTCCGCGGTCCGTCCATTTTTCCAACGGTTGTTTCTTTCTGTTTGACGAAAAAACAAAAACTTTCCTCCGTCGTACCGCAGTTATTTTATTTTCAAGAATTTTTCGTTTATCTACTGACCATCGCGTCTGCAAAGGATGCTAACTTCAGATCAATTTTTGTTCGAGTACTCAAGTAGGACATGTGCATACGTATCGCTGCTCGCGAAAGGGTTAAAGCAAAAGGATATTGGCTTCCGTAAGATATCTTTTAAAAGACTGACGACCTGGTTTCAAATATTTGGCATGCAAATTTTGTCTTTCAAAATTAAATGAAAATTACTTAAAACAATATTTAAATTTCATTTATATTTTATAATCGTCACAAATTCAAGCAGATATTATGTTATTTAAATTGAATTTTCTATAATATTTCTCCTCGTGCAGAGATCCTCGATATTCAGTCGTCCCTAGCGAATTCCAAAATAACAATTCGTTATACCTGCAGTCTACTCGAATACCCAGCCAAGAATTTTACTATCCAAAGCCTTTTAGCGATCATTTGCCATGAGATCTCCAAGCGCCTATCACATTTCTCGGCATACTCCATATAAGCGTACCTGCACGAGGACCAAACTTGCGAATCCTTATACAAATATGTACTTGGAGCTGCGCAGCCAAATCTCGTACCGTTTTCAATGCATTAACATTCAACAAGCACCAACTTGCGAATTCCATAGACTGAACAGCGTTACATCGTGGCTTCGTCTATTTTTAAACGTTTGCCGGTTTGCAAGAAACGAGCGGCCGTTCCAATTCTCCTTCCCTCCAACGTTAGAGGTCTCGGCGAACAATGTTTCCGGGCAAGCCAAGCCTTTCTTCCCTCGCCCGCCTCGTACCCACATAATTTTAATCTTCGCGGTTACGAGGGAAGCCTCAGATTACGAAGCTGCGTGCATTAAGCTAAACGTCCAACGTGAAACAGGTAACTGACCTACAGCAATGCCGAGGCATGAAAGTTGCGCGCCCGCGCGGTCAACGTACTCGGAATTTCTAGACGTCGATCTCGGTTTCGTGCTCCGATTTGCTGTTTTGCACCCGAGTTTTTCTTCGAACGCTCGATACCTGGCGAATACCTGGCAGTCTTCCTCCGCCGAACGATCTGGAGAGAGTAATCACGTAACGCGAACGATCTGAACGCGGCAAGAGGTGACCCATTGGTGGAGAATGCACCCATTGGGGTACACATAGTTTGGTAAAAATGTTTGGCAAGGTTTATGGTAAATGGTCTGCGGGTGGATTGTAAAAATTGTGGGATTATCGATTTCATCTGGCGGGAACTTTACTAGGAATTCAATTTTTTCTGATTTAACGCGGCCGCGATTGAACTCGATGGCTGCCGTAGATGGTAAAACGCGAGGGAATTTGTTTGGGAAATTGTGTTCGAAGTGCGACTCAATCTTGCATAATGGAACATTATGTGGTGCTTGAAGAACAGTTACGGCGTAATGTTTAGAGGTCGTAATTTGATAGGAATGTTACATACCTTGGTTACTATGCACTTGCTGCGCCAGTGTGTATCTGGAATGCAGGTTGCAGTGTTTTATTTAACGCTTCGATATTGAATAATGAATAAACAACTCTTTACATTCGGTTCGTTGTGCTTTTTCATTGACGATTTTCGGAAAATAAATCACAATTATTTTGTGCTTTCCCCAATTTTGTCCAAAGTTCGAATTTTCTCTATTTATATATTATTCTGTTCGATCAAAGGCGAGCTTCAATTTTTATCGTATTTTTCGCTACTTAGTTCGTATGATATCTGGGAAACATCTGGCTAAGTGCTTTCAGAACACTGTCATGTGTACTTAATATCTGTTAGGTATATATTTCATTGTTTATTGGCAATAAGTATGATGTAGGGATATAGCCACCGGCTATATGCACCAAGCTGAGTAAACTGCCAAGATATGTTTCACATGTGTCTATTTATGTACACTTGAAGTTAAAGAATGTATGTGAATTGAATGTGAATCACCTTTTATAATACCTGTAATGCTCCCATAATGTAGCCTATTATTTTATTAGCACCGTGCGATAGACGCAACGTCTGTACGACGAACACAATTATCTAAGAAGGTGAATCTTTTCAGCTGACAACTTTATTTATTATCTCCACCAAAAAGAAAGTTGTTGCATTTTATTAAGATTTGTCGCAAAATGTACGAAGCTATTTTCCAAATAGCTTCGCAGCAATCTTTATTCTTGCCTTAATATCTCTAGCATTCTACTGCATCATATTTATTTCCTCTAAAAGATTACACTCTACCCGCTATAAAATCTGATCCCACCGTACTCCATTTGCATTTATCCACACCAGTGTCCTAGCCATAAAATCTTCCTTGAGCATCCCATAGATCTTTCTCCATACATAATAGCCATTCGTTCGCAAACTATCGTGCACATATGCACTTGCGTTTGACTGGAATCGCGTACAGGGTTCTGAAGGGTTCGTTTAGTCGTCTTTCTTCGTACACTTTTGTCTGCCTTTTTTCTCTCTCCGCGGTTCAGCCTTGGAAACCGTAGCAAAACTAACGTTGGCGAGACTCATGCTTCCAACCCACACGATCTTGGCGAGCGTTTGCCCACGCAACAGAAGCTTTGTAAAAGCGTGAAACGATTCTACCAGTCACGATGCTTGAGCGAATATTATCTAACTATCAGTGTTTCTTTGCCTTCTCCCGAAGATAATCGAGCGAAACGATTATTTGCTAAAACGCAAGGCTTATCAAATTGCACGGGTTTGCTGAAAATTGTCGGGACGTTCAATGTTATCTCAATGTTATATGTTGGTTGTCGTTTTATAGTTGCTGAAAACAGTTGCGATTTATCTTAGTTAAGTTCGTTTATGTATATCGCTGTTGGCGATTTAAACTTTCGCAAAGTTGAGTAAATGTTTCATGGGACCCTAGTCGACTGTTTAACACCTGCACGAAATTTATAATGTAACGCGTTTAAATAATCCTCGGCCAAAATGAATTTGTTTCGCGGAGTTAGACGATTATTAATTGCCATACAATTTTTGCGAATCGCGTGATGTGCATTTATTTAGAGCTTCCATATCAGATGTTTGTGATTGTATGCAACAGTGAATGAGCTCCAGTACTTACTCACTTGCAGTAACTCGCTCAAAGTCGTTATTGCACTATGATTCATAATCGTTCATGAATCACGCAAAGGGTAGCACTGCAAACTACTTGGTATTGTTAAACGCTCATTAAACTAAAAAGGACACTTCAACCTTACACAACTGAAAGTGAAAATGTATACACACATTTAAAACGTTAAAAAATATTTGTTGATTCAATGATTTTCCGGACTAAAAGTCTACAGATACGCAAACTTGTTCGTCGTTGCTATTTCAAGCAAATGCACTTTTTAATGTTCAACAGAAAGTGTCGATTGGAAAGCAAAGTGCAGCTACGTGCAGTTAACTTTAAACCGATGCTCGCTATCTTCTCTGAATAGCATGGTAATATATGCGTGAAATGCGTGCACGAGCCACTGTTAAACGTTATCCAATGCAATCAGTGGCATTGCAGCCACCGCCATTGCTAAATGTTAGGGGTGCGTGTAACGTGGTCGCTTAATATTCCATCTGATTACGAATTATGTGTAATGTACGCCAGAATTCATGCTGGTCCGTCGACCAGTTAGGGTGCTTAGTATATAATGAAACATATTGGGCTTGGCAATCTATAGTTCTCAATTAATTGCAGTACTTCACTTTCATGTTAATTAAATTTTGTCTTCGGTGTTACATGCACAGAATTATTTCTTGCACACACGCGATCAATAAATATTTAATTCCTACTCTTTATCATATCGTACTCAACACTCCAAATTTGTTATACATATAGATTACATATTTTCGTGAAGCTGTTGGCAACGCTGTTGTCTAAACGTCTTGCAAGACCAGCTTAAGTTAAAAGGAAGGGGGCTGCAATTTTCAGAAGTGTATTCTTAGCGGTCGAGAGTCAGCAGTCCGATCGGATGTTATGTTTTTGCGACAAACAATTTTTTCCCGCGACAGGGTGAACAGCGTGCACGAAATTTCAGGATGAAGAATGGAATTGCCGCGACGGCAGGAAGTCGGACGTTTGTTTGATTGAACGATAGCATTCTAGCAAAAAAGCTCCGTCTGTCAACCCTTCTCGTTCGTGCTCCTTTTCCCTTACCCTCTATCTCTTTCGCGTTTCTGCTGAATTGTACAAAAAGGAAGGCCACGGTCGTGCAAACAACGCGGCGGAAGTTCCTCTTCTTCCTTTTGGCCTGGTATAGGAATTTCGCGAATATTCGAAAATCCCCCGGAGTTCTGTCCATGAAAAACACCCCTTAAAAAAACCTAACTCCATTCTCTGTAACATCCTCAAAATTTGCTCTTTTTAGAACAGGTCCCCATACTATTCTAATTAAATACACGGGACAAAAATAAATATCAGAAAAATATGCTTCACACTGTAGCACCTCCCCGTTCAATCTCGCTCCAATTAAAAATTTCAAAATGCAAGTCTTCGTTGGACGCTTATAGGCGCATTACGTATTCATAAATCTTCTCTCCGCAATCTAACAGAAATGAAATAAAATTCGACGCGCAGAACAAGTGTCACAGCTCGTCATTTATAAATTTCAATCCCCTACATACATGTATGTATAGAGCGGCGCAGTTTTCACGGTGGTTTAAATCAAGACGCTCCTCGATTTACCGAGCCGAGCCGAGCTGCATGCATTTTATCGTACCGGTTCTATACAGTGAAACGCGACACGCTGGTAATCACATCCTTACTATCCCCTTACGGATAACGTTGTATCGCGATTAGAGTTGTCCGATCGCCAGCTCTAACCGCGCCTAAGCTATTCACGTGCGGTATAGTAGGTCGATAAATTTCGCGCACGTTCTGTCCCTCTTCCTCTGTCTAAAGAGATAGACATTGGTGGAAAGTCCTCTCTGCAGGTGTGCACAGCCGGTTTCGATGTTTGTTAGACGGGCGACAAATGTAAACCAGTTTCTACACAGAGATTCTGGTTAGGCTCTGAATTTGTCGAGGATAGAAATGGATCGATGCATTCGTTGAATTTTGGAAATCAATATTTGATGCGTATTTCCGAACAGAGGTACTGTTAGTATAACATACCGGGCCCGGTACAATTACAATTTCTCTTTGAAAGTGTTACAAATGGTCGGCTAGTTTTTTGCTACTCGTGTTACGCGAAAAGTATTCATTCCGTTCTATCCGTTTATAATTAATTATCTTATTTTCTCTGGATTTTTATAAAGTTAACTTTGACGACCAGTACTGGGCAAACGAAGTTCTTGCACGTGTAATTAATTTCAATGAGCGTCGGATCTGTAATGAAGGCAAATTAGATTATTATGTTGCAAGCCCGGGTTGATTCAATTTAGGAAATGAATCGGAATGCTAGTTAGGCACAATTGCTATAAATTGTGTGACTCTTTGCTGGATGGAAATTTGTAACGGTTTCAATAGTTTACTGTCAATTTGTTGTGTGTTGGTCGCGTTAAATGTGCGTCTATGCGTCTTTTCGATGTTTCGTCGCCCTCGAAAGTTCAGAGTGCATCTTGACATGAATCCGTATGAAAGAGGCAGCACGTTTCAGAACAGATTTTGTCAGTTTGAAAATTATTGAAGGAGATATCAGCCACGAGATAAAGTGACTTCTGCCGTTACTTTTACTTGTGACACACTTAGGATTTCTTTAATGACCGAATTCCCGGCGGTATATTAAGATTGTTTAACATCTTCTTAAAGTAGAAAGGTTTGCTCACTTTTTTACCAAGTTTCTGTTCAATTATAGCATAAAGCTATTATTATATTATTCAATTTTATTGATGGCTTTGCTTAAAAAATATACGAAATGAAAAATAGAAATAGTGTTTGTTTCCAACTATTTTTTCACTCCGATTTAAATACAACAACTAGCCCGATGTCTCATTTATTTAATGACAAGACACTTGAAAAACGCACCTAAGTACAATAATGAACCAAATGAACACTAATCACGGTACGCTTTAAATAAAACTAATGCACGAAGAGGTGTATAGAGATTCCCACTCCGACATATGTAGATGGAAACGAATGAAGCAGCACGTTAAACTCCAAAAAGATTTCACCTGTCTCGAATTTCGGTGTAGAGCATTCCGATTTCTCAATTTTCGTCGGCCCACATTCATGTTCCCCATAACGGCAGGGTTAAGAGACGTCTTCAGAAAATCCAAGACTCGGAGTCCAACGGTGCTCGAAATTGTTACCCACGTCTTGGACATTCTGTCGCGGTGATCGTCGACCCGAAACCAGCCTCCCGATAGAATCGATCGAGCTCGACTCTATCTGTCTCTCTTTCTGCCGCGCCTGTGACGCTGTACTCCATGTCGTGTAACAAGTACATAGTTGTTAGCGATGACACGGCTTCTTTTTATAGGCAAGCGTAAACGTCGCGTGCACGCGCGCGTGCTCGTTTTCTCCGCGCGTTTATGCGCTTCTGTACGATGCACGTGCAGCGTGTGCGCACCCGCTTCGGCTTAATGCGTCAACGACGCAGACAACGTCTGCAATCGTTTCCACCGTCCCGAGCGGAAATACGTATTGTTTTATTCCTTGCGGGGCTTTTTCCTTGCAGGAGAGAAACTTCCTTGCAGGCTGTTTGGAAAAATCGATGCTTCAACCCTTTCCCCGCGGCAGGGTAATGGTTAGAAGTATTCTCGGTACGGGAGAGAGTACACAGTGAAGATATGTATATCAGTTTTATGCGGGAGGGGCATACGTTTGAACACAATTCGTATTGATAATTAGAACAGTGATTCAGGGATTGCCGAATTTTTGGGATAACATATAAATAAGGGAACATTTGTTGCATGCGGTTTTATTTATTATTTAGAATGCAGCGATTACGATAGAGTGTTGGTTATTCAGGTTTTTCAGAGGTCATTATTCTTCTGACAATTAGGGTTAACATTTAGAGAGCTTGGAACCTGTTCGTTTTTCGACGGTCCACGACTGAAATATTTGTCCCAGATGATTATATACATAAATCGTTAGTACACTTGAATAATCGTGCCTGCAGGTAAAATGGTTGCGTAACAAATACAAGGTACTCGATTGGAGAACGCATTGACGTCGCCTCTCAAGGATTCTTTTCTTATTGCGCTCCATATTTTCTGCTCGTACCTTTTGCACGTCGTGCAATTTCGCGAAAATTCAAGGATCGTTCGGTCCCGTTTAGCTCGTTGCATTTCGTGTACGTACTTGAATAAAAATTGATTTCTGTACGACCCTACATAAATACTTTCAAGTGGGTAAAGTTGTGGAATATTTACGAATAGTTGGTAATTATTTTCTATGGAGAAATACAGAGGGGTAGCCAATGTTTTTCTAGATAATGCTTTTCATATTTTCGAAAAGCAGGAATTTTATTTTTATTCGAAAATTGTGTGCTTGAAAAGATGTGATAACATCTCCATTTAGTGTAGAATAAAATAAATAGTTTATGCATTTTTTGATTGGACACGTTGCACGTTGTGCATTAATTAGATACGTGTTCGTTACTTTGTATTCTTCTCGCCTAACCAGCTGCGTTCTCCGTGTTCCAATTACGAATAGAAAAGAATAATTTGCAAAACGCAATTTCTGCTATGAGTTCGAACAAGTATTATTAAAGGGGAAATATTTTTAGTAAGGTACTCTTTTCTACAGTCTGTTATAAAAGATACATTTTCTTATTTTTTTAAACGTGTCAAATTTTTAAGTTCAATTGTATTAACTGTATTTTATCATGTGTCGCGCCCGAAATGATTCAAAAAGTTGAACCCTTTTCTATTTTTCACAATTTCACTCACCATCAGGTTTCATAATGAAAATTTCTGCACCTGCAGCGATATTTCTCGCGCATCTCCCTGGAATTTCATGCTGCGTGATGTGCACTTTCACGGTTTATTTAACAGCGACGTCGCTTTTTGATTAAATTTATATTTTCCCAGAGATTACTCATCTTTTATTGAACCGTACCTTGGTTACACTTAATTCGCGTTGATAATAATGTCTGATAGTAACTGATAAACGCAGTACGACATTCCTGGTGTAAATTATTTCTTCGAACTTCAATGTGTATATAAATATAGCGAATAACTTGAATTATTACATTACTATTTATTACATGTTATAAATTTCTATCAGGATTGTTGAATTTTTCACACATTCATTTAAATATTTGCAATTATCAATACACGTGAGATGAAATTGTCCCTTTTTTGGCGTTAACAAGATTTTCGAACGCTGCTATGTATAAGTATATTACGTGTAAAATTTGGCATAAAATTGTGACTGCAATAGCACAGTTCTATACATTTTTCCACCAAGACGTTTCACCAGGGTTGCCTGAGGCACTCAAACTTGTCCCAAGGGCTGAAGATGCATTGAATATTGAAGATTTTCATGACGAGCGAAGTCCTTTCAGAGCATCAACGTCTTCTTAAAACGTTTATGCCCTGAGTCGATTATGTGACCTCTTTTTGGAATCTTTCATGCAATATCCCTGAATAGAAATTTATCTACATACTCGCAAATATTAGGTCTCCTACCTTTATTATCGAGGAGCTGTTTAACTTGTTCTGAGATTACTCTCGTTTACTTTTATACCTACTACCTGTATTAATACCTACTCTTAGGGGCATTAATTTTAGATTTTGGTATATTTCGGATAATTCTTATTTAATACAATATTAATAATTGCTGGAAGTAACATCTCCTGTGAAAATAAAATTACTTCATTGAATATTCAATATGTCTAAAGATACGAATTATCTTGTAATCACAGTTTACATGTTAATCTTGTAAATTTTCCGAGTGACCTGAATCGAAAAGTTTTCCTAGATGAAGTTGGTAGTTCATGAAATCGGGTAGAAAAAGTAATTTCGGGTTGCCTACTGCGAAGGATAACAACTTTACAATATAACAATGCTTGTATTGGTCGATACCAATCATTGGCTGGACTTCGTTGACCCCCTTAACTTGTTCACGTTTCCAAGCCTCGCCCAATATTGTAAATCGACGCTCTAACTAACTGGAAACATTCGCATACGTCTATCCAATGACGTGAACACCTAAACCCACACCTAACCACCGCTGTTAGCGTAATTAAACTCGAAATTTTACACGAAAGTTAAATTAATTAATTTAAGTAGCTCGTCCTCTTTTAGTCCCCCCTTTAACCTTCAATTTGTAAATGGATTTAATTTTGGTTGTTTTAAGTTTTAGATTTTTTTTTTCTGCTGCATGATTTTAATCGTGCAATTGGAGTACATAGCCCTTTCAAGTCGTAGTTAACCTGGCAATAATTATTTGCTTACGATTTTAATTTGTTGGTTTAAAAACTTGTTTATTAACTAGTATAGATTTTTATGTTAAGAAACATTGAAATAATTAGGAGATTGTAGGAGTAATAGTAGGAGATTGAACTTGTCTCTTTTCATCGAAGATCACTTATTTGCCGAGACAGTGATTGAGGGTGGCTGGCCATATTATGGCAGGACGTTGTACTTGAATATTTTACTACACCCTAAAAGGCGCGGAGACGCGTCTCGAGTGGCTGGCAAAGAGGCTTATCTTATTCTTAGATAAAAGGTGTATGAGATACGAAGGTGTCAAGGTGCGATCAATGATCGTTCGTCGATTATTTTTGTAACGCTACCCTAAGTGAAGTTTGAAATTCAGATTTTTCTGAACTGCGAAATTTTTATACCATTATTTAAACAAATTTTTTTTGCTAGAATACATTAACCAAGATATACATACTCACAATGCATAATACGTATCTAAGAAATTTCAGTCGACAAAATCGATTTTGCATCGGGCATCGTGTATTTGCAGACAGCGTCGTGATTGAGAAAATATGCGATATTAAATTGATATCAAAAGTTACATAGCACTTATGTCTGGAATGAAGGAAAAAGATAGTAGGTATAAGCGTTTGTCAGCTACATCATACTATGCGATAGCATCGTGTGTAACAAATTATAGAATAGTACAGTGGCGATGGTAATTGCAATTACTGTTCTTTCAAATTACTATCGCTGTTGTTAAAATCTTAGTGAAATAATTAATGACTTCAGATGGAAAATAATGTTTGGTGATTTTTTTGTTATCTTGCAGGCCAAACAACGTGCCTCTGTAAAATGGCTCCTGTCGAAGGCGTACAACAACCGAGTGCCAGAAAACCTTCGTGAGCCGTATTATGTCGACCATGAGGTAAGAAATCTCTGTATTTTATAATACAAACGCTACAGTTGACATAATCAAGCCACCGTTTCCCACCGATGCCATAAACCTGTTGTTCAGTTGCGAAATATTCTCAACCGTAATCGCATGTTCGTAGTCCGTTATTTCTGCGTATATCCATTACTTTTACGCTCGGAAACAGAATTTGTTGAAAAATTGCCGATATTTGAACTTGCTGTAACTTCGTGGAGACAAATTTTACAAATCCATTTTCAACTCCCTAGATTGAATTCTTTTTAACACACTTTTATGTTAGAAACATAGTTCGAATTTCAAACCCACGTTGTTCAATATTAATTAATATCACAGAATCGACACATGGTGAAATAAAAATCAACGTTTTAAAGCAAGGTGTTACACGTAATAACCATTGTTTAAGGGTTCTTCTAGTAGCTTGAAAAAACTTCAATTTCTTTAAGTGCGTTTGCTTTCAACGACTGAAAGATACCTATACTCTGAAGGAATCTTGATAGTATTAAAAGCGCGGCATCCGCGGCCTTTTAAAGTGTCCTGAGAACTCTTTTGTGGCACACGTCGTTATTTCGCGATGGAGGAAACCCGGCCACATCGTGAAAGGCAGAAAGTTTCTGGGCGTTTGCTCGAGGGACGCTAATAAAGCTTCGTGAAAAGGATTCTCCCGGCCGAACTTCAATAATGAGCATTGGATCCTCGGAAAGTTCTGAGGAAATAACGTGGGTATTACGTGAAACGAGTGCATCAAATAAGTGGATAAATCAGCCCCCCACAATGCATAAAGGATAGTTAAGAAATGAACAGTATATCGAGGATATAATTTGATCAATGAATTTCACGCTAAGAGTAATTTATTAAAATAATTTGAAGATGTAATTTAATTGACAATGAGTCGAGTTTTGCTGTCAGCTTCTCCCCTATTATGCATTTATTAAAATAGTTCGTTATTTCCATAATCCGTGGAATTTTGTGAATAATTGCACATTAAATATTTTCACAGTGTTTAATTATTCCCTTCTGCCAATTAATCTGCCGCATCTTGCCAGAAACAATCACGCACACGTTATTTCGAAGAATTCCAACTTAACCTGTAGAAATAAAGAAAAATCCGTAACGACTATTATAACTGCGAGACCGTATCTTACGTTTCACGACCTATGCGTGAAAGCTTTAGTTGGTCGTCGTTGATCCAGTTAACCCAATCGAGTTACTCCTCGATCGTTCGCGTTCGACTTCCTTCTGATGCCCTCAGTTAATCATGGAACTGCCGTGACGAATGTTCCAATCGTACTGCATAATCCTTCCTTTTCTTCGCGTCGATCGCAGAATGTATTTGATCGAGGATCTTCCCAGTTTCCCGCCCCGAAACGAATTGTCTGATTATCGATTTGGAATATCGACAAGCTCGAGAACCATGGTTAAGAAGGAGCGGTTCAAGGTGCATCGAAGCCGACAGGTACGACCCTTGAACTTCGAAAGAGCGTTCGAACCGTTCTACATACTTGAAAGTAGAAGGGAAGATTGGTGAAAGGAAAAGAAGTGTTCCAGGCAGTGCGCGAAGATTGTAGATTGTTTGAAGGTCTTTGCTACGGACTTCAGGGCTCTTGAAAAGATCGCGTGGTACCGAGAAGTATACTTCTGAGTAAAAATGGTGAAACGGGGAAATTGTTTGTATTTGTCTCCTTTTATGGGAATGTAAAATTGTTGGTGTTCTATTCGAGGTAATTGAATGAAGGGAAATCGTGTGTAATACTGGGAGGTGATACGTTTGTTCAGAGCTATCATAAAATTTAATTGAACAATGCACGCCGAGGTAAAGTGATGTTAATATCTGCAGCGTTAATTCATTAATTAAGTCAATAGGTGAGGTGTAACAAGATTCGATGATCAGTACGATTAGATAGTTACATCTAATACTTTTGCACGTTAGTATGCACTAAGTGTGGGGAATTAATAAATATTATATAAGGTTCGTTAACAATAAAATAACAATAAAACCGAAGGGGAAATAGAAAGTTGAATATGACTCCGCACACGTGAATGATACCGCAGTTTCTTTTTATAAAACTGTCAAATATTATAAAAAAATAATTGTTCGGAATTGTTCGAGTATCCATATTTCAAAGCTAAAAACATTGTTCATTGTGCTCTGCTCCATTCACGTAGGTTTTCTCTTTCCATATTGTTTCAGTGAAGCAAAGCATACGTATCTGTCTCGAAGGCTACCCTTAAAAGATATAACTTCTACTTTTTAACATCTCGTTGTTTTTTTGTTGTTAAAAGAAAGTAAGTTGCAAGGAAGCGTAAAGAAATATTCTAATTAATGGCATGGAAAATTTAAATAAGGTTCGTTTCCAGACATTCGCTCTAACGAGACAAAACGCACTCGACCCGCGATACTCTTTGTTCTACTATAATGAATTCAACGTCGATCTCTCTGCTATTCGCCTGATTAACTCGCAAGAATTTTTTTTCTCCGTTAATCATTCTATTCTTTTCTCTACAAGACAGTCTCCCCATAAGCCATTCCATGGTTACGTTCTTTCCGCACTTGATTTTTCGTCCGAATAATCAGTCCTCACTTTCCCTTGAAAGTTGAAGGCGTAACCCGACGATGATTACAACTCTTCTGAAGAAACAATAGATGGAAGGCTTGGCTCATCTTCAGCGACTCGTTTTCGCGCCGCGGCTTTCATCACCTGTGCGAACCAGCCCTGAGCATCTGATAATTGATCGTTTTGACTGTTCTTTCACCTTTTCTGGCTCCTCTCGTCTCCTGACGCTTTGTCTTTTCCTATAGTTCATTCGGGAAGCTCTATTGTACAAAGAGTTGAAAAAAGTTCCGGCGAATTAGGCAAAATTACAGTACTGTTTTGGAGTTTCCGGTTATCGTGTATCTTGCGAAATTTTTCGTATGCCTATGCCTCTTCTGTATTAATAAAAATTACACTGTTTCGTACACCCTACGGATTTTTCGTTTCAACGATACTCCAACGGAGTGGTTAATTTCATTGCACGACAAATTTTCCCTACAGCCTTTGAAGCCTGTTTTAACAGCATCCAAAGTATTTAAAGCGGAAAGATAATTATATTGAAAGAGATGACCTTAAACTCGATTCTTGGCGTATTATCCTCCCCGCAATTTTCCTGGCGACTATCCGTGCGAAAAGTTAACCAGTGACGGTTTGCATTTGTATACAGGAATTTCACCCCGATTTTTCACCGCCACCCTTATCTTTATTCGTTCCCTTTGTTCCTGTAGTTTCTCGCATATCTACATCATTTCTAGGCCGTGGCTTTTCACCTGGTCTGCTTCCCATTTATCGGCTGGAAGCCGCACGTACGTTTGTCAGCTGGCCACGAAAACCAAGGTTGTTTTCCCGATTTTTCACCGCCGTAAATTGCCGACTACAACTCGCGATACCTTCCGAACCTAAAACGTTTGCCTTTCGAAACCGCGTGTTCGAATGGAATTCCCGGCGGTAGATTGTTTCACGTCTGTGGCCGTTTCTGATTGTGAGCAAATTTACAACGTCCTTGGTTTGGCGTTTATGAACCGTTTATTCAAGAAAACGGGAACTGGTTTCTTCTTGGCTTCTTCGTTTTCAATCACCGCAGGAAATCCTTTGTTCGGGGAACCGCGATTTTATATTGCACTCCTGTCTTGGTAGAAGTTAATTGTGCTGCTCATTGGCTATCCTGTCTAGGATCGTTATGGATGTGTGAGTGGATAAATTAATCTAAAGGATAATGGGTCGTGAAATGTATGTAAAGGAGGATGGTTGAGCTGTGGTCGAAAGAAATTGAGATTTCATAGACGTAGAATATTTTTAATAATATTGTCAGAAATGTACTATTGAAATATTTTTTCGATGGACTTTTTTCTTTTGACTTAGTTTCTGACGAAATTGAGATACGAATATTTCATTTTCGTTTAGTTTGCACTTGCAGTGTACGTAGTTGCACGTATATGATTTTACCCTCTCGGGATGAAGAGAAATTGCTTATATAAGATGATCCAAAGAGATTACGTAAGTTGCAATAATTGGCAAAATAATATTGTTCTTCCGTAATACTTTCTAGTTATTTTAGATCAATAACTTCCTCCTTTTCAACGGATTTTTAACTAGCATCGGCTTTTTTGAATTAGCTTTTTTATGGATCAAGAGCAGATTTAATTGGACATTCTATATGCAGACGGTAGCCTATTTAGATTACTCTAATAAGGAATTAATGTACCATAAACCTTAATAATGACCATTAATTTTCTGTTAAGTCATATTTTTCTCACTTTTTTCTTTAATGTGGATCTCTGAACGGAAATTTTGAAGGAAAAAAATGATGACGCTTATACTTGCTAAGCAGTTAATTTATTTTTACTGTAGCTGTTTAAAATGGTACTAATTATTTACGATTGAATTTCAATTAGGTAACGTATTACAGAGAAAGAAATAATTGATAACGACTCGTTTATTTAATAATTTTTCGTCCGATATTTCAAACTTTTCATTTTATATTGCGGAAAAAATATGCAAAATTAAATAATTCTATCAAGAAAAGAACAAGTACATATATGCCCCAACTATTCTGCAAAATTATTTAATACACTACTGCCTGTGACGTATAGCGAGCACTAGCAAAGGGAACAAACTCGATATGTATAGATATGGCGCTTCAAACTAGCAGCAAGCTCGTCACGTTTCTGCCGTAAAGTTGTACGACTCGAACACCAACTCTAGTGACCGATAAAACGTCAACTCAGTCCCAATTTCTTCTACCAAGCGGTTACAGAATCACGAAGGGAGAGACGAGTTCTCGCGTTGCTTTAGATCCGCTTCGAGTTGACCATTTAAGTAATGGCATCTCGGTATGCGGGATCTAGTTTCCGTGGATCTTGGGATCTGGGTGATTCGTGCCTCGTGGAGATTGTTCTGATCTCAAGTATAACATTGGCCACTCCGATTGCTCCTTTTTTTTCGAATGAACTACCATTTTTATGCTCTGATTAAACATATTATGGCACGGACATTCCTTTCAGATGTTATTAGGTCAAGAAACGGCGGATGCCGAACGTAAAACTATATTTCTGTTTTCTTATTTCAATTTTTGAAGGCACCTCTTTAGATAAAGTAAGAACAAACGTACGGAATGCAAACCATATATGAGAAAACATTATCGTTAATTAATTGCTGAGTAACATGCACACGCGACAACAAACATTCTACTTAAATAAAAATAGTCAGATTGATATTTCTCTCGTTCAAATTCCCCTTGTTCGAAATGGCAATTTCTTCTGTATCAAGGCAATGCAAACGATTCCCTATTTACACTTTCGATGCTCTTTACACGTGATATCCTGGTTGGATGGTCGTGTGGCGTGTGTTATTTCGCGATCGTTCAGCGACAATGACCACGGCTGGTGTGTCCCCGTGTATTTCCGTTACCACGATGCACCGTCTCGAGTTCTTTGCGTTTCCGTGCCCCGCACCGGAAATTACGGAATACTAATATTTGCCCGTCGTGTCTGCCTGGTATTCTTATGCGGTTGCGGCCACCCTTTGCTCCATGCAGCGTTGCGTTTCAAACTGCCACCGCAGCCGGATCTGTTTTGACACAAATCTGATTTCCCCGGAGCAATCTGATTTTTCTTCTCCTTGGCCAGGCTTTACCCTTTCGGGGATTTCTGGACTTTGCTTCCTAACTGAGTGTACGACTTATTGACTGCCATCTGTTCCGTGGTTCTTCAATTATAAAGTGTTCCTCGTTATTTTAGTCTTCATTTGCTTGGGGAAGAGTGTCTGTTACAAGGGATATCATTTTTATACGTTTTACGATGTTCATGAAATATTAATGTAAACTGTTTCATATATTTTTATTTGTATAAGAATTAGTAATCTTGAGACAAGAATTCTATCGTAAGGGGTGCGTGCAAAGTTTAGTTATTTACACATTGCCATGGTACGAGAACAAATACGTAGCAACATTTACTAGAATAGGTATTAAAAGCTTTGCATGGCTTCCTGAATACAGATGTAATAGTCTTACGTAAAGCGATTACATATTAGATGTAGGCATGCAACACGGCCTTAATTATCAATCCGCCAGTTCCTTTATATGTATCAGATACACTTATCACTTCTTCGTGAGAAGAAAGAAGTAGTCACAACTGCGAATTATTGTAATGGAAAAGCTTCATCTACGCTTTGCGTAATTATCATGAAATTATTTGCTGTTTCAGGATCAAGAACATCTGAAGCCGCAGATCGTCCACGCACTTTCCAATGCAGAACTATACTGCCTGGCACTGGCGAACATCTATTCGGATCCAAATTATCATAATCAGAATCATTGCGGTATTCTCCAAGCCCTCGCCAGAAAGGGTGTTTACCTCGCCGAGCCAAACAATACTCAACTTACCGAGACGATTCTCATACAAAATTCGCCACTCAAGATGGTAGATATTAAAAGACACAAAAGATATTTCCTTAATCGTCAACTTCTATAAGTCACTCCATAAAACCAATTCAGAAATCCCCCAATCTACCTTCGAAACCCGAGGAAAAATTCAAACCTACCCAATTACCTAAAAATCGTCGCAGCATCCATCGACATAAACGTGCCTTCACACCTCCCAACCCTTTTTCTTCTTCCGCGACTGAACCGGTCCACCTTTCGTTTCAGTCTGCGCATATGGCTGTGATAGAAGGCCTGATGGTCTTGTACGCAAAGGAAGTGGTGACCGGAGATCGTGTGGTCTCGGCGATCCGGCGGTTCGATCCGCAAGCGGAAGTGGACGTGCCATCGGATCACGAGAAAGGACTTCTTCTTTGGATCAGCCATGCGTCGCACGCGTTGATCGGCAAGATCCAAATGGAGGAAGGCGGCGGTGATAAAACGCGGCTGCCAGACCTGCCAGCTGCTAAGGACTTTCAATCGTTGTGCGACGGTGTGGGCCTCGCCGCGGTCGTCGCATTCTATTGTCCCGGGGAGTTGAACTGGATGGACATCAGGGTGTCGAAGAGACCGTCGGTGGCCGACGCGCTGCACAATTTGTCGCTGGTCCATGCGTTTTGTAACAGATGCTTACCCTATTCCATTTTTCACATGCAACCCGAGGACGTGACGTACATGAGGGGGTAAGGATTTTCGCGAATGCATTCATTTTGTTGGGAGAATATTATTTTAAACGCTCTGGAGGGCGAGGGTGTTGCGTTATGAATATTCAGTTTGTGGTGGAGCGTGGTGAATTCAGTTCGATATTTCTTTGATTTATTTGTTCCGTAATACCCCCTTTTTTTTATCTGACAGGTCTATGAAGCAAAATTTAGTTGTCTTTCTGGCGGACATGTACAACGTGTTGGAAATTCATCCGGCGAAGTGCGTGCGTTACCCAGGCGAGGAAAGGGCGATGCAGTTCTTAGATGGTACGTAAATTATTAAACAACAGAATGTCGATTCTCGAATAAATAGCATTGGAGAAATTCGTTCGACACTATGAACGCACCCTTTGATCAGGAAGGGCTTACGAACCTTGGTATCGGATTTAATGTGATTGGTGAAGGCTGCGTACATTCTGTATTGGACTTACCCGTTCTATAGTTTATTTTATTCTACTTTATTTCCATGGAATTCCGTTTCTGTTGCGGGCAATCTATCTCTGTACAATAGTTTATCTGCACATGCAACAAAGGATGATGCTAGGCAGGTTCTTCTATCTCACTAGTTTCTTATAATCGCCCGAAGTATCTGGCACAGTTTGTAATAAATGAGAAGTAAAAAGTCTTTGGACGCTTCGGAACACGCTTCGTCCCACTGCAGCGGATAATAATTGCTCTGCGGCTGCAAAACGTTGCCATTTTATCCGACGTCTTTTAACTAGAGATAACCCGCTTGGAAATGTTTTCAGATCTTTCAGGAATCACACGTTGAATCAACGTTCAGTAACGTTTCTACTTAGTTCAATACTTATCTGTACCGCGAGTACGATAGAACTTTCCTAAGAACACGTGTATCGTCCGCGCTCAAACATTTCAACTATTTTATCAAGGCGCGCACAATAAATCAGCCAGAGGGTACATTGCTCGCAGTTGGAACGGTATCACGCTTTTTATCAGTGTCAGTACACACACTCGTTCCCAGTCTCGAGATCCAGGTCCTTAGCAGCGGCTAAAAAACGCATCTGTTTCTTTCCTTTTTTGTATTATGAAAAAGAAAATTATTTGAATCAAAACTATGTTAACAGCTCAATAATAGCGTCTACTTCAAAAATAGGGGAAACAATAGCAACAAAAAAAGAAATGAAAAGAAAAAGAAAACTAAACAACGACGAACCTTCACGTAATTATTAATCACTTAATGTAAAACTGTAATATTTCCATATATTTCTATGGTGTAACCTTCTTGATGCTTGACAACAACGCTATCCTCGCCTTCTTCTTTCGTCAACTTCCGGTTGCCAATGAACGAATACGGTGCGGTGACGGGTGCAGCCTGCCCGCGCAATAGTCATGGCGTAGCTCATAAAAGAAGTCTACCACAGTCTATAGCTCCGATACCTGATCTGAGAAGCAACCTCTCCGTATCCGCGCCAGGCTTCACAGGTACCCATACGTTACCAAACAACCAGAAATCATGAAACTAGGTGGCCTTCTCTTGTGAATCGCGTTTCGTAGACTGAGGTGTCAATTTGAAAGAAAAAACGATAAAAACAAAGAGAGAGAGAGAGGAAAAAGTGCAAAAATATTGAGGTCTTCCAAGGGATCAACAACCTCTCGAGTTTGTCGTTCGTTCCTCGATCATTCTTTTTTTTAGTAATCTGTTTTACTATTTCTTTTCATCATGGTTTTTCTGATTTGGTCTTTCTTAGATTACTGCGTTTTAAATGCGATGCATTTTCACCTTTCTTTGAGCGAAGAGCGATTAAACTAACGTAAATACGTTCTCGTAGTTTTCGATTGATGGTAATTTTTCCTTTTGTTATTTACTTTCGCGATTGCGCGTGAGATATGTCGTGGACATATTGATTTAAAATTATGAATAATATTTTTGTACAATAATATTATTAATTACTGCTAGAGTACGCGTAAATGACGTTATTAAATTAAAATAAAAGTTGCAGTGAACATCTCTTAATTTTCTGAAATTTCTGAACTGCGTGTCGCTTATCAAATTTATCTTCCAGTATCATAATGACAAGCGGGGCAAAACAGAATTGTGGTCTGCATTTAAAACGTGGTCAGATTTTTAGATTAGCTTTGTAGCAAAGCGTAGATAATATTAGGCGCACTGCTTTTTACTAATTATATTATTTGCATATCGTTTAATGCCATGACAATATATCGACCCTCTAACTATAAGGCTGCATGCAAATGCGTGCTCGAGCATTCTCGTCGACGAATATTTTTCCTTTCTTGCCGTTTCATTGCTGCTTGCATTGTTGTTTGCTTTCTATTCCTTTTGTTTTGCATGGTGTTTCTCTCGTCTTGTATCATACTTGAGTGATGCAGGGAGAAGTCACGACGGTTCATTAATAAATCCACTCCATATTGAGTTAGTATACTTGTTTTGCAACGTACATTGTCTACGTTCATGCGTGTTTTGTATTTTTGTGTCTGGTTGTGTCAACTTTCATTGGTTTTATTTTTCCTCTTTTATTTTTTTTCATGCTGAATGAGTTGTCGGTTTTTGTACACACGTTGCCACAACGATGGTAGAAACAGCTAGTGTTATTATTAGTTTGTAAAGCATCAATTAACTTTTATCCATTTGAAGAGTATATTTGTTCTTCCAGAGTATGATAACACCAGCTTTTGTTCGATAGATATTGGTTTGTTCAAATTCGTGTGCTTCGAAATTTCTGTAATTTCAACAATAATGGAAAATAATATTTTCATCATGAAATTAGATTGTGATTGTATTTCTATAGCGATAGAACGTTCTGCTATAAGTTTGTCAGAATATTTTGTAGATTCAGAAAAGTTCGAAATTTCGCACACGGATTTTACTTCGAGTGTCATGATGCAACGTTAATGTTATCACACGGATTGAATAATCCTTCTGAACGTCACTATTCTACACGTCAGGAGTCATTATTGATTTAGATATTGGTACTATTTTTTACTTACGTAGTTAAACAAACGATATAGCATTGAATTATTTTCTAGTTGCGAAATCATCGCCATCCTCCGCTGTCAAGAAGTCACAATCGTTGCAACAAACTGCTGAAAATTACTCTCACGACGACAGGTAAATTTTTACGACATATTCATTTATACTATTTGAGTTCGCATACGCATCTCTTAGCATGTTCAGTTGGATATGATTAGAAGTTCGATTTTGTGATAGTCATTTGAATAACTAAGACAATTATTGAAAGAGAAAGAAATCTTTCCTTTCTCACTATAGCGTATTCATTCTTGACTTATGCAAATTCGTAAAATAGAAAAAAATACTTTAATCGGAGGACTTTCAGTGGAACCACATTCTTATATGCTGGGAAACAATTATACTTACAATTACATTTCTTGTCTTCGTTTAAACAAAACCTGACGCTCAAGAGTGTGAAATCAAGGCAGTTATCCAGAAACAATCAGTATACTATTTTAAGAATCGCATAGTGAATGTGAATAATATCTTATGGAAATTGCATTTTTTTTTATAAATTTATGAATCATAGAACGCAAGACAAGCTTCGCAACCCGAGCAAGAAATAATTCTTATCCACCACACCATTTCAGTCTACGTCCCTCTGACTTCTGCCTATTTCACAGACGAGCGGGAAGCGAAGAAAGTTTCGTGGTCCATCGCGGAAAAGGCATTCCTACGTTAAGCTCCGTGGTAGATGAGAAATCGGTAACTAGAGCAGACGCCGCTGGTCGGCCGAGCAATTGGGAAGACCAGAGAAGAAGCTCATATGCCGGACGGCGATCCAGGCGTAACAGCGTTTCAGACGATTCTCAGTTAACCATCGAAAATTTTGGTGGATCTCAGGTGGGCCAAAGTCATGGTCGTCGCGTACACGCGACGAACGTGTTAAAATAAACAGAACAATCGGATAACAATGTTTCCTTTGCAGGATAATTTACACAACTTCGGTAGAAATCCAGACAAGGAGGTAGGAGCTCACATAGGTAAACTAAGCACCGCAGAACCAACGCTACCAGCTAGATCCAGCGTTCAGGATGTATACGGTAGCGGTGTGCAGCATATCCTTGCGGATAACGGATACGACAAAGAAGATCCCCCTAGACTGAGAAGGCAAGCCTCGAACTCTAGCTTGGACAGTGTCGCGCTCAAGCAAATTTTACATTCCAGTGAGAACGATAATTCGGAAGTGGACACGGTGTCCAAGTTAGCTAGCTTTGCGAATCTAAGCAGGCAAAGCTCAGATAAGGGGATCAATTTGACCTACACGGAACAGGAACAACGAGATGATAACAAACCGAATCTGTCGATTAAGAAACTTGGTCAAACGAATGGGAACGGGAACGGGGAGAAGAAAACGACGTTTGCCACGTTACCAAACACAACGACGTGGCAACAGCAATGTAATCAGCAATCACAACAGGTGGAACAGCATTCCGTTGGTACGTATTTTATATATCAGTTAATGATGCTCAAAAGAGTAAAAGGTTATTCTGAAACCAATGAGATACATGATACTCGTGCCTGGCAGACGAAAACGGTGGTAACACGATTATGGCCTCGCAACTGAATAATATTAGATTGAAGCTGGAGGAGAAACGGCGTCACATCGAGAACGAGAAGAGGAGGATGGAAGTTGTGATGTCGAAGCAACGGCAGAAGGTGGGGAAAGCTGCGTTCCTGCAAGCCGTCACGAAGGTAATACGCGTGATTTACGTTGAAAACGATGATCGCGATTTCCACGTTTCCCATTTCGAACCTCATAATCGAGTTTCAGCCAGATCACTTCCATGGCCTGTTTAATGATCTGTTTCTTTCACTGCAACACGCAGCTTTGAGTACAAATTATACGAGTAAGATAAGTCTTGTTTTCTTTTCTTTTCTATGAAAATAAGGAAAATGAGATTTAATAAATTGAAACGAAACAGAACATTGAATACAGCCATGAGGTATAGAAAAGTTTAGCCACGGGTGTTTAGTATAGAGCAATGCATAATTCTATCGTATCGGACATCGAACAGTTTCTTTTTCTTCTGCAACCTGAACTTCTTCTGAGGATTCAACAGAACCTCGTTGTTTATTGTATATTTGCCTATATCGTTTATTTGACTATATATCTGGCTGTATTATTATATTTGATTATTTTAATGTAGCGTGCGAGTGAGCTTGCGATAATAATGTTTTTATTTCAGGTAAATGCCGCCTATTTTTTCAATACTTGTTCGTTTCTTTCGTAACATCTATTCCTGTTATATTACTTGCTTCTGAAGTAATTAATCTTTGTGTGTAGTTGCAAATGCGACATAACATATTGACGCCTATCACGATTAATGCAGTTATCTTTATTGCCAACTACGCTGTTGTAATACGTTTTTCTTTCTCATCTTTCAGCTGTACTTGGTGGTAAGTGCATGCTGATACGATTAATTATTTCATATTATTACAGAATTACATAAGTTAATTGTAGACTATATACACCTTGTGTAATAAAATAGGCTACCAATTCCTTGGATGCCGTTCTCGACTCTCCGCTTCTCACTTTTTTATATAAATAAACCTTTAAACAAGTAATGTGAATAGTAAACGAGGAGTAACACTTGAATTAATATGGTGGCGGTGTGCATGCTGTACATTACTATTAGCGATCTTTCACCGAAGGAAAGTTACATTCAACTTGACTTACTTCTCATATATCGGTAATCAGAATAGTATGAATAGTGAGACTCATTGTTAGATAAAAACTTAGAAGATAATAATGAAACAGTATAGAACCTTTCCAAGAGTTTTTTACAATTATAATATAGATTCAGGTACATTTTCACGTTAGTTGAAAACGCTCTGCGCTACCACAGTTCGGTTTCGTATTTTGTTTAAAAAAGAAAGTACATTAAGAAAATTGTGCGATAGTGAGGAAGGCCATTGGCAATGAAGTATTTGCAAGTCTTTGAATTGGCTTTGGCATTTAGTGCTTGAATGTAACGTATACGTGGCTATGGAGAAGTCCGACCATGGTGCGATTGTTGGTGAAATTTTGGACTCGGCAAATGCAGACTCCAAGTACTTAACAAGGCACGGTGGTTGGGCTGGTTGCAGGGTAAGGTTAAATCTCCCTCTTCATCAACATCTGGGGGGGACAGTCCGGCTGAAATTGGTCCCCCCACTCCTGTAACCTCCGGATCTTCGGGGGATACCCCGACAAGTGTTTCCGAGACGACCCCTGTTACCCAACAACCCTCTCAAGAAAAACCACAGAGACCGTTCTCGCTCAAGGTACGATATTATACAACAATGGACAAGTAGATGAACATTTTTTTAAACAAAATATTCGCTGATTTGTCTAGCAATTTACATACATGGCTTATGTATGGCTTCTAGACATTTATTAACTTCTCTCGTATCCTTTTTTTTTTGTTTTTTCGTTTTGTTGCTTAGAAGTACACACTTGAAATGGTTTCCAATACTTAGTTTCCGTTTGTAATATTTGAGACATGACGAGAGCAATAATACTATGCCATAGCGTGCTGTAAGTAAGATTGGAAGATGTGCTTTGTGTAATTTCTTTTAGTTAGAGAGTAATTTCAATTGAGTTTCATAACAGTGAATGATTATTATGCTTCGTGTCGCTTACGTTTAGTCATAGAGGAAAACGAAACAGTCCCAACGCATTCTGTGGTATTTAATCAAGTTCGCCACTATATATATATATATCCATGTTACAATGCAATCTTGTATAATATCGCTCTCGGAACGCATGGTACAGTACTAAACACTCCCTGGACCAATATTTCTAGAGATGTGTTTGGAGTTTTATTTGAAATTATTTGTGGTGGTGGTTCTTTACACTTATGTTCTAAACAAACTCTAGCACAAACGCATTAACAATATAATCGATATTATATTGCAATACATATTGTACTGTATGTATGGAGACTTTGAACTGGACTGGTTTTTAATGTTATACCTATGTGTGTGTGTATATTTTGATCTGAGTAGTTAATGGTAGAAATGGTTCTGTGTTTATTCTACTATAATCTACTATCGCAACTGAAATTAATATAGAAGGGCAATTTGTTGGCATTGGTTACAAGGCAGGGGTTGCATATTTTCTGTGAACTTTAGGTCATCAGAAAATGGGATGTCCGAGTTAAATGATCATCGCTAATAATATTATGCTATTTTTCACGAAATGTAATTATCATTGTACACCTACAAAACTATTTATAGACTTAGAAAAAAGCTTATGTTTGTAAATTTGATTAATCTGATTACGAACGAATTGAACATGTCTGTAGGTGTGCATCATGATAGAATAAACGTTTGATCGATCGAAAATTAACATTTAAATAATCGTTCCATATTTATACGAAAAGGAAATTAGTGAGGATGTTCGGGACGTTGAGCACAAGTGGTTGGAGCATGACGGTAGTGCACCATTTATTGAAACAAGACGTACTCCAGATATTGAGAATATGGATATTGAACAGTACCATCAGTCCATCTCACAGTCAGTATTTAATTTCATTTTACGTACACCTACGTGTATATTTGCCTTTCCCAAATTTTATTGAATCGGCGTACGTACTAACTTTGCGCAGAATGAATAACAGTCTTAGCGAAATTCAAGCCGACATACAACGTCTAGCAAATCAGCAAAATCAGATACAGCAACAACACCTGATGACACAGCATCAACAGCAAATGCAGCAGCAACTTCATCAGCTACAAAGTCTCAGTCACCAACATCTTCAAGTACGTGGCGATTGTTTTTTTCACTTGCATTTTACTTTATTTATTAATTTTTTCAGATTTATTTAATTATTATATTTTGTAACACGCATACGTTTTCCTCCCCGTTGTTCAGAATTATGGAATGACACCTATAAATCCATTAGCATCGAAATTGCAAGATACTCAACAGTCGCAATTCTATCTGCATGATCAGCCACAATTGCAGAGACGAATGTGGGGTCAGCCACCTCCTACCCAGAGCTTAACAAACGAAATGGCTGCTGTGAGCTATCAGCAATCCATAGATTCACGATATGCTACACAAACATCAGGTATATTACTGTTATTAAATTCAGAATTAATGTAGAGTAATTGACGTCTTCATGGTCGTAAAAGTAAACATTGCGAAACTTTGTATGCACGCTTATATTGCATAATTTGTAGCTTATCAACCAGATATGCGTTTGTATCAAGAGACACGGAATTGGGGAACGCAACCACCTCAACAGAAAGGATTTGTTTTGCACGATACTCCTCAGGAACCGAGATACCTCAATGGTGGAGATCATAGTCTTTGTAATAATCAAATGAGTCACCCTGGTTCAACATATCCATCATCTGCATCTATCTTTAATCAAACACCACCATCTTCTGCTAGTCCGCAACATCGTAATGCTGTGAGTACAATAATTAACTTTTTTCTTGCTTTATGCTATATACAATACGCCCTAGTAATAATTAGCAGTACAAAATTTGCGAGAATTTATCTTTATCGTACCGAAGCAATATTTTAATGCTACTTGTACATATTTTCAATTGTTGAATTTTAAAAGCAATGCAAAGAGTAAAGGTTTTGTATAATGCTAATTTTAATAAATAGTTCGTTCTTTGACTTTTTTTTTTATCAGCCAGACAGTAAATGAATTGCATCATATATATAAGTAAGCGGTAGTGATGGAACCAGTTAGTGATGTAATGCACATTTATAGATACTCTCTTAGCACTTAGTGCTGCAGGCGCTATTCGCAGTGATGTTTCGATGTTTGAATACGTCTAATTCTTCGTGAATTTATTTTGAATTTTCGAAGCATATTTTACAACAATTAAAAAAATGCGGCTCTTTCATTCGTCTACTGTTACTAATTCATATAACTACCATTATGAGGTTTGTTTGTTTCCAATAATGTGACAGTATCAAATTATTTTCGAATTGTGACGTCTATCATAGTGTGCAGTGTTTATTAATAATACAATATTATGCCACTATTTTCGTTTCCAATATTTTCAATGGCCCATTTTTTAAATATAGGTTCATCGAATAAGTCAGTTAATGAGTGAAAGCCCTGAGCCAAAGAGGCCAATGGTACATCACATACCAATCAAGTGTGAAAGTCCTACGGAAAAGAAACAAATTACTGCACTACATGCACCTGTTCCAGCTCCACCTGTTGATGACATGAAGCCACAAAATATATCTTTTATTGGTAAATATTTTTTCCTTTCGGTCCATTTCAAATCGTCTAACATAGAACGCCGGCAAGAAAATTTGTGCTCTTCTCCGCATTATCTTTGTGCTCATTCATTCGTGTGTTTTAAAGGAAATGATGATGATTTGACACAAGGTATAAGAGGTTTAAACATCACGTCAGGCAGTCGTACATATAGAATTCCATCGCCAACAAGACCTTCAATATCGCGTAATTCGTTTCAACCTCATCCTTCGCTGAGAGAAGCGACCCCGTCTCCGTCAGGCACTCCGGAGGTGACACCTTTAGATCCAACAGATGCCGGTGAAAAAGGATTCTACATTTGCTTCGACAATGACGCGCCGAAAAAACCGAAACCTACTCTTAGAGTGAAGAGAACATCCCCCAAGAAGGTAAGTGTGTAATAATATCTCGATAGTATAACGTTCCAAATAAAAAGTTTATTGAATATAAAACGTTACCCCTTTATTTAGGAGAGAGGTGTATCGTCCTATGTTGAGAACGAAGATTTTTCGATGCGTCCAGAGTCTCCTTCTGCCGCTGCCATTGATAGACAGAAGCAGTTGGAGGCACAGCGAGATTTAGATCGACAAAAACAGCGACAAGCCGAAGAACGAGAGTACCAACGACAAGAAATTAGAGATAAAGAAGCAATAAGAGGCGCGGACAGAGAAAAGCAAAGAGAGCGGTACGAGATAAGCGGGGAAGGCCGGCAATCTGGAGTTGGTTTAATTATCGGGAATCAACTAGCAAATCCTGATCCAGTAAGCTTGTGTGGCAAACATCGTAAATTTTATCGGTATCTTTTTTTCATTTCTTTTACCGATATTATATATTTTCAGAATTCTCTGGACGAAATGGAACGGAGGAAGGAACGCATAATGCTCCAATCATTGCACAGAAGACAACAGCAAGAGGAAATGAAAGAGAGGAAGGAGGTGGAGGCACAAGCACGCCGAGAACAAGAGAAATTAAAGGCGGAGGAGAAAGCTCGTAAAAAAGAAGATGAAAGGCAACGAAGGGCGACTATTTTAGAACAGCATAAAGTGAAAAAGGCGATAGAAGAAGCAGAGAGAGAAGTGTGTGTTTTTCCAAAGTTTTCTGCGGTCAGTGGTATTTTAACATTAGTCACGAAAATTTCTCGTTTTCATATAGGGCAAGGTTATCGATAAAGAACTTCTCAATGCAATAAAACCAACAAAATTGCGCAATAAGACTGCAACAACCCGACCGCGGCCCAAGACAATTCACGTGGATGCCGGCGCGGAATTAGATTCTGGAGCTCTTACGCCAAGTCGCGGGAAAAAGGGTTCTTCTTCTAATTTAAGTACAGGTATGAAAATGCATCCGACGTGGCTCAGTAGCGTAACATTTACTTGTTACAACAACCAGTGTTTCTTGGAGATTAATTGTACAGATGTGAAAACTGCCTTAAATGGAAGACGCATAGGAAAAACGTTTGATTATTTGTGCGGCATAATATCTTCGTAATTTAGCAAGTCGTCTCCAAGATAACATTTAACACTGCTATCGTAACAAGTAGTGTATTCCTTTGTTATAATATTCTAATAGTCACAGTTTCTCAATGTTGTAATGTAATTGCATTCATTCTTTGCATGGCGAAAATTCGAGTTAAAAAAGTTTAATTTTTTTTTTCTTTTGTAACTTTTTCTATACTGATTTTTGTTGTTGTTACTGTTTTATTTTCTTTTTTTTGAGATCTCACCCAGTCACAATTCCACAAGCTCCAAATTTTCTCAGCTATGTTAGTTTATCCGTCGCTCGTTCAAGATGGAAGTATCGTTTAACAAATTGATCGCGTACATTTCTCAGACACCGATTTTAATAAACTAGAATAGCAAGGAAAATTCGAGCTGATTGTTTTGCACTAACACACTTACTGTAGCGTCGCTGACCTCTCCAACGATGAGGCGAGACTACTACCGAGGTTCGCAGGACAGTCTCACTGCTGCCCATTTCGATGATCGACGTCCCGGCCCTCTTTATCGGGGCGGCAGTCTCAGGGGTATGCACAAACACACACTCTCCGACTCACATTTCTATTTCAAACAGTCACATATACTAAATTTCTTACCTCTCTTGCATTAGCGAAATGCATACGAAAAACTGAGCAAGTAATAAATTATTAGTATATTCCATGTTGTACTACAATTATTAACATGCTAATTGGAGTGTTTTGCTTCTACCTGCTGCTTACAAAACGAAAAAATGTTTTTCAACTAATTGAAAGAGTAACGAATTCCCTTGTATTTAATAAAAGAGGGTGCAACGTATTGCGTTGAATTCATTATTACTTAAAACGAATTGGATAATATTTTACTACATATATTTTCTTTGAAGTTATTCATTTTACAAGTATGAATGATATATACATATAGTATGGCACCTTTCTTTTCGTACGATTATGCATGCTTGAAATTTTTTTGGTATATATCTGTTCATGAGTGTAAAAGTAGTAGCGACATATATCCTTAAAAATATATTATAGTATCTAGTATCATCCTGGAGAAGAACTAACTGATTGTAATAGAGATACCCTATTTTAGTATCTTCCGTAGATTCACCCGATGACGGTAGAGGTTCCTCGCCCTGTCGAAGTATGAATCAACTAGGTCGACGTGGCTCCTACAAAACATCTAGAGGTGGGTTGATTATTATTTATAGAAAGAATGCCGTATCATGTTCCTTAAACGTTTGGCTTCATGAAAGTAGACTCGTTGCAGGATGTATCACTGGTATGGGCAGCTACATATGAATCTTACAATGTTGAATATTTCATTAGCGTTTGATTATATTCTTCAAATTACCTGAGCAAGGTTCCATAAGGGTATGACTTTTATTTTCAAGTAGCGCCTTATAGTAGACATCTTTCAGTTGGAACGAAACGTTGTTCTGCACCAACCTGCACCGGCTACCTTGAATTTATTGATGTTCCTAGTGGACATGGCTCGTAGTTAGACTCTGCCCCCGATGCAATGACGTACGATTGAAGCATCCCCTACTACTATTAATCTTTGATCGTACATAGCGTTTGGAATGTAACAAGGTAAACATTGCATTATTGCAGATGTGCAGGAGCCTCAGCAACAAGTTAGAGGCAGGCCTAAATACCCGAGTTACCAAAACTTTAAGGGGAGAAAGTCTAATTCCTTGATGAATTTGTGTGGTAAGAAGCACCAGTGACTTGGAATACGTTTATTCCCCCTTCTATCGTGCAACAGTACATTTTATGTGTCCCGTACACCGTTCCAAAAAATTTTGTAGGCTATAGCATACACGTAGTCTCGCATGGTGGCAGATTGGAGCACAGGTGGCAGTGATATATACTTACACGCATACACCAACAGCACATTATTTGTATGTACTCAAAATTCTGTCTGCCGCCTTATATATCTTACTGTTCCAAACGTAAACAGTAATTGTGGAGGAAGTTTTTCCATTTGATTCCCGTTGATTGTCATTGACTTTTGTGCTATCCTCGCGGACGGCAGACAGAGTTTCGATTCTCATTCACAGGACAACTCATTTGCTGCCGTAGATAAAATTCAGTTGATGCTTGTTGGGCTTATTGTTGTGCAGCACTGGTTGTGGGTACCGATATTTTCAGTGTTTTCAGATTATTCTTGGTGGCTCCAGTTTCCATTTAATTAGCCTTTCGCTCTTACTCACATTTAGGTCCTGTATCATACGGTTATCCTATCACTTGCGTTGGATATGTACTTGTTCTGTCATTCCTCTCTATTTTTTATTTCCAGGTATTACGGTAATACGGCATAGTAAATTCATCTGGACGACGAGCGTCATACTTTTCAGTAGAACTCATCATTTCTGCACGAGTTATAAAACATTTGTTACGCCACTTAACGAATCGTACGATCGTTCGATGAATTTGTTATGCTTTCTTTGTTAAGGCCACAAAACTATCATTAGAAATCGTGTGTTTCGCAACCGGCGAATTTGTCCATTGTCTTTTCATCGCGTGTTACGAAGTCTCTCATTGCTAGAATAAACCTAATCGAAACTGTTTTATTCGAAATTCTTCATGAATTAGTTCCTCGGATCGTCTTAGAATCATGATTAATCTACCTCTGTTTCCATTTTAATAAACTAGACGATACTTAGAAGAATAGAAAAAAAAAGAATATAACTTCATCCTTACTCGTCTTGTACGATATATCAGTATTTGTTAAACATTTTTGCATTGGACGCAAGCTATGAAGATGGATACTTTTGTATGTCCTTCGTGAGTCTAACAAGTGACTAATATCTCACGGTCTGTATCAGGGACTAACTCTAATAATTAATCAAAACGATTCCGTTAAAATTCCTCTCGCTTTGGGATGGGTGATACACGTTTTAGATCGGACTGTCTATCGAAAAGTCGTATTTATCTCTTGTCTCGTGAACGGACACGTACGGTGCGATCCTATTTTTGTTATATTTCTATCTTCATATACTAAGCTTGCGTTCGCAGGTTCGAGTAGTGATCAAGACGGTATGATGTGTCGATACACAGATACGGACAGCGGCCTGGGCAGAGCTACACCACCAAGGAGAGCACCGAGTCCTGGGATGGGTAGCATGAGGCATCTTCCGTCACCTTCAGGGCCTGGATCGCTGCCTCCTGGACTGATGACCAAGAGGCGAGTGTTCGATGACGGTAGCAGCGACATCAGCAGCACGCCCAGCTCAATGATGGACTATAATGGTGAGTGAATTCAGTTATACGATTATTTTGTTGCTGCCTTTTGTGACTTATTTTGTATTCTATTACTAACAGGTCCAAGATTGTACAAGCAACCGACGACCAAGTCAAACCGTGGCATTATGCTGAACGCTGTGGAGTACTGTGTCTTTCCGGGAACGGTGAACAGAGAAGCGAAGAGAAGAGTTCTGGACGAAATCGCAAGATCGGAAAGCAAGCACTTCCTCATTTTATTTCGTGATGCTGGCTGCCAGTTTCGGGCACTTTACTCATACTGCCCAGATAGAGAGGAGGTCTCGAAGTTGTACGGCACTGGACCGAAACAAGTCATTGATAAAATGTTCGACAAATTTTTCAAGTAAGTTTATCTTCACGCTGACCTAATTACCGTTTCGAAAATAGTTGCACGTACTATTTCTTATTAATACGGTTAATTTAATATTTTTCGCGGTGAAACAAATTTGTCAGTCCACCGACGAGAATTATGATTTTCTATTGAACAATGTCGGGGACACCTGTTAAATATAATCTAGAGTATTGATTGCATATGTATTTTGTTTGTTATTTCTAGATATAATTCGGGAGGAAAATGCTTTGCGCAAGTTCACACGAAGCATCTGACTGTGACCATAGATGCCTTTACGATACACAATAGCCTTTGGCAAGGTAAAAAGGTGAATTTGCCAAACAAGAAAGACATGCCTCTCGTCATATAGTTTTACACAAGTGTCACACTTAATATTATGCTACTACGCCCTTTGTTGTTCATAGTTACTATTTTAATACAGGCCCATATTAAATTAATGCAAACGTTGCGTTCTTAGTCAATTTTATAATGACAAATGATTGATGCTGACTCGTAGACACGGCTGTGCAATCGTCTCAACGTTTTTATGGTTGCACGTCGCATCAAACGGCTCATTGTTACCACATATACGTATTCCGTTTTATAACTATCCCCCTTTTTTTGTTCTATCTTTTCTCTCTTCTTCTTTTTCTCTTCTTGTTTGTTTACTCTCGTTTTTAAGTTAACGTTAGCATCAATCACTGTGTCGTACGATTACCAATATCTAATTAATAGGAATGGTTTGTTGTCAGTATCTAATATCTTTGCGGACTAACTTTCGACGTGTAACCGCCTTGTAATCGTGTAAGCTGCTCTGTTGTAAATGAAAGTTGTGACTGATGTACAATGTGTTAATTAATTTCTCTTATAATCGTTTCTTCTTTACCGCTGAATGATAGAGTGAGAACGAGAGAAAGAAAGAGAGAGAGGCAGGGCTTTCATGAATGTCACGTAATGAACGTTTCGTCTTTATATTGCATAAAGTAATTCGCACATGTTTCCCCGTTGCGCGTAAATTAAATTAAAAAGAATCCTCTTAATTATTATCCTTATTACTATTATTATCGTAGTATCATTGATTTTTACCGAGCTCTGAACGCAAATCGAGGATCATTAATTTGAACGTATCTCTGACAGAATCGATGAAAAGAATCGCATGAACCATGAAACATTATATCGTGTTTGCTTTTTTTTTACGTAATTCATTTCTACTTGACTTGTGTAAAAAAAGAGAAGAAAGATAAGTCGGAAAGAAAGATGCAACGCTTGCTTTGCTTAATAATTGGATTTTTTACCGCCCTTTTAAATATACTTTTACTAAATAATTTCGAGCTCAACGTTGTTCCGTAATAGAACTTTCCTTTTGCACTGTATCATCGTCAAAGGCGAGTTAATGATTCCTCGTTAAAGCACTGAGAGTTTTGCAGCCGTTGACGGTTGCGACAGCGTACGTAGGTAATGTAATTCGTTCGTTGAAAAGCGTTTGAGAAGATCCAGCTCACGGACAAAAAGAAAGAGGGAGAGAGTAATAATATGGATTTGTAAATAAATAAGTTGATTCTGATTAGTGAAAGGGAATACCAAATCAGCCTTAAGATCGATCTGGATGTAAATGATGTGCGAGGATGCTTTTTTTCCTTTTTACCTTGTAGGTACATCGATTATAATTTATGTAATACCACGTTGATTTGAACATTTAGAAGTGAATTCTGTGAAGTGTGCATCGATAATAAGGGACTTCGTGAAGATTTTTAGTTACGGGAGCATGAGAACGTACCAAACAGTACCAAAAGTAACAATTCGTTTCCCAAGAGGACAGTAAGAATTTTGGTAATCGATAGGAGAATGGTATTTGATTGTTAGAACGATTACGAGTTGATTAGATTTTCGATGGAAGTGCTCCTTTTCTTTCCTGCGCGCAATACCTACTTACTATTTCGCAATGCATTGAACTTGCAATCGTGTCGAGCATTGTAAGGGGAAAGCAGAGGATGGTCGGGATAAAGAAACACGAAAATAATAACAATATCGTCTGTATGTAGACTTTTCTTCGTCTTAATTAAATAATTTATTTCGAATGTCCTTGGCCTAAAAATGTTTTTAATCCAACGTTCATTGTCTGCGTTCCTCGCGATCGAGAAAGGAGTCTATGGAGAGAATGTTAACGATTTATTTATAAACCTCTTAGTGTATTGTTGCAAATTTTTAACGAGCCGGACTAATTGTTTAACTTTGTCATAAGTTTATTTGGTCCCTCTTACTTTTTTTTTCTCGACGATATATGGATCCTTTTTCTTCGAATGAAAAACGTTCCCCTTTGGTTTTCTTTCTTTCTTTCCTTCTTTCTTTGCAACATGGTTCTCATTTCCTAATGGAACGTGTTAGTCCAATTTCAAGCGAAAAGAGAAAAAAAAGATAGGCTACTCGTGTATTGTATATGAATGATTAATTAGCATAATAACGTAACTAACAGAAGAACTATTTATTGTGCCATAAATTACAAATGTCCGCCGTTCGTGTGGGAGTGGCACTGACCTTCCATCTTAACGATTTGATCCTTTTAATGTGAATACAGATCGTTCGCCGTGAAATGCGAATAAGACGAATGGATAGAAACTAGATAGAGATAAAATACAAGCTTTGTACAGAAATATGGAGGGTCTATCCGTTATAGTATTTTCCTTTCATCGCTTAAGTTATGTTAAACGTATATAGTATAGCGTTTATCAGTTTTCGGTACAACCGAAATTTGTGTACCGTATTTTTTAGCTTGAAGGGTATATGTGCATGGGATTTGGAATGATAACGTTAGATGGAGTAGGAAAAAAATAAAATGGAGATCAGTTCTGTGCAACAATAGACCCCCTATATTCTGCAATTGCATAACAGGGCATGATCGTATTGATTATTATTAAATAATTATGCAACATATCGAATTTCATGTTCTTCACGAAAAAAATATATTTTTAATTCGCAACGATACACTTGGTTCAATCGTCCCTAGATTATTTTATTGGGCCTCGTGTGTACGAGGCGGATCACTCCTGTAACGGAAGGACTCTAAGAGAAATTTCGCTTAAAAACAGAAAATAATCCGTCGATCGTAGTATCCAAAGGAATTCATTATATTCTATTCACATCTATTGTAAATCTACTGCGTGTATCGTCATAAAGAAAATGAAATGATGAATAGAGACATTTTTGCGAGCTTCAGACTTCCAAAATAGTCCGACCTGACAATATTGAACTCGAAAAATAATTAGACGCCGTGAAATCAATTGTAAGATTTGAAGGTGCGAGCCATGATAAAAGTCTACGGTAACAACGTGAACGAACAGTGAATGAAGATTTATGATTAACGATATAGTAGTCACTAATCTTAAGAATCACCAGAAGGGAACATCGGCTTGCGGAGAAAAAATTGGAAATATAATAGCGAAAGCAAGATCTACAAACAATAAGGGAAAGTTGAAAAAGAGGATGTGTAACTCTAGCAAAGGAGGATGATTGCTTGTGCTTGATATTTATATTTTTCAAAGCAGAGAAATATTATTAGTGAGCTGTTGGTAACCGGCGTGATAAATAATGAAACGAAAACAGAGAGATACGAAACAGACAAAAATGGGATTATAAATAATCGCGCTTACTAATAATAAACGATTACCATTATGTAATAATCATTCATTTTTATTGTCACAAACAAAAGAAAAGAAAACTGAAAACTTTGTCGAATCATACTTGTTCGATTTATCAGTGTCTGTAAATATTATGTTTTTATATACGCATAAAACGAAACTACTACTCGATAATATGTATTTATTGAGTACGTCAAGTAAAAATTTGGGTCATATTTTACTGTTAGTATCTTGCAGCGAATGTCACCAATAAAATTTAATAACCCACTTTGCAATTGACTTTCATTCCTCTGCGATTGGTATTATATAAGATATATTATATTATAATATAAGGTAGTTTGGACGAAACTGACAGTATAATACAATCACTATGCAGGTCTGTGGAATCTTACTTCAGCCTACAATGGGTTTTTTGTATCCCGACTGGTTTCAAATTAATGCTACGAACCATAGCTGCCTTCTCCGACAAATTACAAGAATAAGGCAATTGAGTTTTAAAAGTTATTAACAATTGAAAAATCGGCAAAAATGCACTCCGGGTCACTACAATTATCTTAGTTCTTGGTGGTTCTTTTTTAATAAATGGGATATCGAATGAAAGGGAAAGAAATCAGCTACGCGATTAAAAATGCCCCGTTGCTGCAGCAGTGACATTAATGACAGTTAATCAATTAAACAAATTCGATCCGCATTGCTTTGACTACACAACATTGCAGTTTGGATTCCGCGCACGTTGTTTCACAAAACGCTCAATAGAGGGAAAATACAGCAAATTGAGGGTGGACACAACAGCAGTCTGTAGATGGAGCTGATCTGCCTTATTTGCTCTTGCGATTTATATTAAAAACGCGGTAAAATGTCAATATTGAAGAGTACCATTTTATGCATAATTAAAGAGTAATAAAAGAACTGTAATAGAGTGGCTTTGGTTATAACATTTACTAATTCTTCGGCACAACTTTTTCATTGCCGTGATTCCGGGTATTTTGTTTTATTTGTATTTCAGGTTATAGTGTTAATCATGAGCGAGAAACAAAAGGTGTTAATTTGTGGAGATGTAGAAGGTCATTTTAAGTTTATATTCGATAAAATTGAGGCTATAAATAAAAAGAGCGGCCCATTCGATTTTTTGCTATGCATTGGAAACTTTTTTGGCGAAAGTAATGCTGAACTCGAAGCCTATAAAAACGGTATGAAAAATATACCAGTTCCAACGTATATTATCGGTCCTAATAGAGATACCGACTTGGACAACTATCCGGACGTGGATGGTTGCGAGATATGTCAGAACTTGACCTTCCTTGGGAAACGTGGACTGTACACTGCTAGTTCTGGTCTTAAAATAGCTTACGTCAGTGGTACGGAAAGTAATCCCTCTGAATCAAAACTTACTTGCTTCAGTGAAAGTGATGTTGTTTCTATAAAGCAAGCCTGTTTGAAAGGCCAGCCCAGTTTCCGGGGTATTGATATATTAATGAGCTCTCCTTGGCCTATCGGCGTCACAAATTTAGACCCGAATAAGCCAAATTTTACATATCAAGGTTCTAAATTGATTGCATGGCTAGCTGCTCAGGTAAAGCCAAGGTACCATGTATCAGCATTGGAAGGAATACATTATGAAAGACCTCCGTATAGGTAAAGAAATTTCATTGTTACTAACGAATACATGTTTGTATTCTTTGAAATAACATATCAATTTATTTATTCTACATTTTAATCATTAGGAATCATAGTCTACAAGACGGTAATATTGAAATTTCAACAAGATTCATAGCCCTTGCGCCTGTGATGAATAAGCAAAAGAAGAAATGGTTGTATGCATTAAATCTAACTCCTGTTGATAGAACCCGTTTATCGGATTTAGTCATGAAAACTACAGATGAAACTGATACACCGTATCCAAAAGCTATGTTGTCAAATGAGCCATCAGCGCAAAATAAGGTGGAACCAAAGCAGACACAGTTTTTCTATGATATGGAATCTCGAGAACCCACTAGAAGGACCAAACATTCTGAAGGTTCTAATAAAAGACCGAGACCAGAATTTGATCAGGCAAAATGTTGGTTTTGCTTGTCCAGTCCTGAAGTTTCTAAACATTTGGTGATATCCGTTGGTGCAGAGAATTATGTTGCGCTTGCTAGAGGTGGATTAGTGGAAAGCCACTTCCTAATTCTACCAATTACACATCATCAAAGCCTTTCTATTTTACCAAAAGAAGTGAACGATGAAATGGACTTATATAAAAAGGCAATAACGAAATATTATGCTACCATGGATTGCATTCCTGTGTTCTTTGAACGTAATTTCAAAACATCTCACTGTCAGCTGCAAGTTGTACCTGTTCATAAAAATCAAGCACCAGCTTTAAAGGAAGCATTTGAGGTAGGTAATCTGATTATCTTTGGTTGCACACACTGGGAATAAATTTATCATTCATTTTAGGAGATGGCAGAGTGTAATAATTTTAAGCTGGCCGAATTACCACCACACGCTGATTTACAACAAATCGCAAAACCAGGAGTATTATATTTTTATGTAGAATTGTCCAATAATCAAAAGTTATACTACAGAATCAAAAAGGATTTCCCGCTCCAGTTTGGAAGAGAAGTGTTAGCTTCCGATCGGATATTAGACATTAATGACCGGGTCGATTGGAAAGATTGTCAGCTAAGTAAAGAAGAAGAAACTGAGTTGGCAAAGCGAATTAGGAAAGAATTTCAACCATTTGACATAGATATTTGAAAGTGTATTGAGATTTTAAAAAGTCGGCGTTGTAAAATATGTATATACATTTAAACAAGGAATTTTTTTTGTAAAATATACACGAATGTTAATTTATTAACTTATAAAAATAATGAGTAACATTTTCATTAATGAACCGCTCGATTTTATTCTTGAAAAAGGCTACGAAAAGGCATCGGCAACTATCTGTGTAACAGCTTTGACTTACTTTCCTTTAAAAAGTAATCTTCTGGACCTTTAGTTGGATCTAGACCACTTAGTTTCATTTGCAGGGCTATATCTAATAGGTAATCATAACATTCAGTCCTAGAAAAGAAAATATATTTAACAGATCAAAGCAGAAAGATGCTCATAATAGGGTAGAATTAAACTGCCGTACATTGTCTTTGCCTGTTGCCATGTATCACCCCAAACATAAATACCATGTCTTCTTACTAATACAGCAGAAGTTTCTGGGTAAGCGATGATAGCTCTCTCCAATTCGTCTTTCAAGTCTTCTTCATCTGGTGTATTTTCAATAATTGGCACCACCAATGTTTCGTCGTAACGATACGCTCTTCCCAATTCCTGATTTCTTATACCTATAAAGCATAATACCAAAATATTAACATAGAGGAATAATTGTAAAAAGCACGCAGTTTGTCCATAACTGTACTTTTATACCCTTTATCATTTCAAGGTGGGTAACACGAAATTCGTTTCCAGGCCAGTGTAATGTTACCATTACAGCAAACTTCGAATGGGTATGAATTACAGCTCCAGCATTTCTCCTTGTATATGCACACATAAATAATGGAGTGCATTGCGATTTTTTCAAATTTTTCTCTTCTGGAGGCAATTCTATGTCATATCCACTCATGTCTTGTACAAACATTTCATCCGGGGTAATCCGTTCTTTTTGTACTCCCGATGGGGCTATATAAATTTCATTTCTACAAAACAGCATAAAATACGATACTAACAAATTACAGGCTTAAATTGAATAATAATCCAGATGTAACACTGTACTAACTTGTATTTAATGGATATACCGCCTCCTGTGCCAGTAACCCATCCGAGATCATAAAATTGCCTACATAGTTCAGGAATCAATAATCGCGGATGCTCCTATGGTGTAAACATATATTAAAATTCCACAACTATACCATACGTATAATGCTATTAAATAATTGTATATAATACCTTGTCATATGTAACATCATATGAAGACATTATTAACAAGCTGCGTATAAACCTTTGCTATAATTCCGATACGACTAACTACACTATTCTTATCAGTTAATTCGGTGAGCACGATTGCGACATACATACAATATATGCTTACATGTACTGTAGCCAAACAGCTACTGTGACTGCATGTAGATTCACATCAGCAACGACACAATCTGTTTACAAATCCGTAAAACATGCTGACAGAATCAAATAGCGGATTGACGGCAGAAACCGAGCAGTCCTGCTAACATAAATAACGTAACCTGTTCCATGCATAATTTAAGCGGCTCAAGTTGCGGGCCCTGCTAGGTTTCTGCTGTCACTCTGTTATTGTTCTGTCATCAATCTGACAGAATCCGCTGTAGCAGGCTTGATAACAATGACAAGTTTTTGATAAAAGTATTCATTGTCAACTGGTGTTATTTACAAATATTATGTTGACTTTTTGATATGTTACTAGAAAAGTCTGTGTTGACCAAGCAATTCCTTCAATTTATACTACGGTTCATTGTACATTGTATAACCTATAAGTATCAAGTAACATGACTTCCTGGATCACTTCAACGCCCCGGTAATATTTAAAATATTTCTTCAAATGATTTTTTTAAGTTTGAGCTTTTCCGCGATTTATAAACCGAACCAATTATAATCTTTGGCTTCGTTTGTTTCACTTATTGTTTCAGCCTTGAACAAGGTATCTCGATAGCGAATCAAATTGACAACAGTAAATTTCGTTTGCTGATAAATCGAATTTGTCAAACGCTTCAGTTCAATGTAAATGCAAAAATATTCAGCGAGGAAGAGGAAGAGAAATTGTTAGTTTCTCTGGACTTGAGTAAAGAAGACCTATGTTGCCTTTTGGACGCGATAATATTAATTTACAAGAAGGCAGCGTGCAATATTATAAAGACCCAAGTAATGGAAACTACTTTGAAGGAAACATTTAAAGCAGACGATGATAAGGTTCAAGTGTTTGTGAATGCTTGGGTGGCGTATGGTAAAGGCATTATTGACCATTTTAGACAGATCTCTATATTTCCTGTTCAGGTATATTACAATTGATAAAATATTATTATGAACACGAGCATGCATTCTTCTTATATCGTGTCATTTTGTTCCAGGTTAAAGATATAGATTGGAGTTTAAATATACAAGCTGCATCTTCCACTATAAGAAAGGATGTACGACCAACATCCTTGTTACAATTAAATTTGACAAAGGAAGAGGATTCTAAACTGACGGTTGAATTTGACAAAAACAAACTCACGGATCTCTATGAAAATTTGGAGAAAATACAGTCACAATTGGATGCTCTTAAATAGTTATTAAATATAGTTGCTAATACTTACGATAACTGTGAAAGATTTATTGTATTACTATAAGATATATTTTCTGACTTTCTACATTTAATATTGTGCTTTATTTATTATTCTGTATACTAACAGTGTTACTGAAATAAAAAAAAATTTATTCATTGCAACTGTTGCTACTTATCCTGAAACCAATTGTATTATATAATTAAATTTTGTTTATGTATTCCAATATTGTCACATATTTTCGACGAATTCCTGTGCTTTCGGACGTGCTCGTATTGCGGACTTCTATTAGGAAGAACACTATCAATATTCGTTGCATTTTGATTTTCTTGTTCGAAAATTTTCCCCGGACTTTCGCTGTGTCGTTTGGTGCCCAGATGTGATCTGTTCTTCTTTTCCGATGCAGATACAGTTTCAAAAACTTGCGGCGATTTCTTGACAAACAAACGTGCCTTACAGACGACCAAAACGACTACAATAATCATTAAGAATAAAGTTGCGGCCGTCAGTGCGCCTACTATCCACCCGAGCCTCTCATCTGAAATGTAGAATTCAAGGAAGATTAAGTAATCATTAAAGGAATTAATTAATACGCACCTCCGAGGCTATTTAACAAGACAACCGAGGCGCTTCCTAATTCTTCGTAAGCGTGCACATTGGGAACAGTAAATTTACACATCCACGGTCCCAGATCCGAGTGATCGGGTTTAAATTCCAGGACACATACTCCAGTATGATAATCCATCCTTATATTGTGCCTAAAAATAGGAAGAGTTAGGGAGAATCCTTTGTTTAAATGAATCGACGTTTCGTCGACAATGAGCTTACCTGCCGGTCCCGCTCATATTTTGGTAAATATGAATGTTCGGTGCATGAATCCAATGGCATTGCACTTCCGACACTACAGTCTTTACTTTACACGAAAGAGTGACCATTTGATGGGGCGTAGCCCACAGTGCCACAGACACTGCCTCTAAAAATCATCAACCTTCTTTGTAATCAATGTTCCCCTCGCTATTTCTTTTCACCCCAATCACCGAAAGCATTGAAGTCTCCTCTTCGGCGGCATGCATTCGGTGCCCGGTTTGTGCACAAGCATTTTTCGGCAACAGATTTCCCTGTTCGGATACAAGAAGGGCAGTGTGCCGGCGTGTCGAAGATGTTCAGTGTATAACGTATGTGTACATTACGGTAAAGTGTCCTTCACTTAAAATGATCCACTCGTATATTTGAAAATAGTCATTATTCTGGACAATTTATGTAGGCCATGTTTAAGTAATTCTTTTTCTCGCGTACATGTGTTGGTGTTCAGTGTATCTGTTAGCATCAAATACAGTAGGGACGAGGAAGATCGTGGCGACAATTTTCGTATTATTATTTATTTAAAGAAATCGTTTACAATGGTGGAGAGACTGGCGCTCAAGCACACACGGAAAATGACGACGATCCACCGACCACACCCCGGTGCAGATTCTTGAATTGCTCGCTTTGGACACTTAACAGTAAGTAACTTAATGGCACACGAAAGTATTAATTAGCTTCGAATGAAAGCGCACTATGTTCGATTATTGCACGCGACGCGTATGAAGATCCCCGTGAGCTGGTGTCTTCGCACGATCAGGTGGCAATCAGAATTTTCCCGCGTTTCGATATCATTCACAGTTATCACTCTTGCGGCTTTTTGTGTAATCGTTGTTGCCCCGTAACGCTAACGGCGACGTTACAGCATCCGAAACGAAGGCGAGCATTTCAAATGGGACGCTTAACAGTAAGAATTGTCTACTTAGCGTTAATTTTAGCCTGTAGCTGAATATAATGAGTATATTGCAAGTGGGTATTCGTAGTATTCTAAAAAGAAACCTGTTTCATCGTGGACTTATCGCGGTGTCATCGGTACGTTGACTTCTTATTTAGCAACACGTCGGCCACGGGCCAGTTAACCGATTTATTAGCGGTTCCGTGGCGAGTTTAATCGTTATTAGCACATTGGAGTCTCTTACACAACCTACTTCGCTTAACAAATAAATATTCTTAGCCTTAGACGATAAAGTAGTCCTATGCGTAGTCTTTTTTTAAATAATTACTAACTAATTGCGTCACGGATTCAACGTTTCCTACAAGAATGTGACGAGGAGCACGAGCGCATTTTCATGTTACGTCGAGACGACCTGAATAGGACAGTAGCGTCGCTTTGAAAAAACATTCGAACTCGATCCATCCAAAGGAAATAAGAAATTACGAAGGTCGAGATCGACGATCGTCCATGATCGAATTTAATTAACTGTATACATATATGTATTGGTCGTCGAAGTTCGATGGCGAGCGTTTTTCCAAAGTGAGAGCACTTTCTCTGTTAATACTAATTTCGATAATAAATAATACGAAGAATGATAACAGATGCAGTCGCATTGCTCGCGAAATTCCTTACACATACAATATGGTTTCGCGTATCTATTAACGTGGCTATTTAACTATGCTAAATGCGAAATCATTTGAGCGTAGGCCTGCCGTTGAGCATATAAATAAGGAAGGGTGAATGACATTTAGTGATAGATGTTATTTAACGAAGGGGCGAAGTATTCAAGCGTGTCATCGACGGGGGTAGTAAAATCACGCTGAAAAAAATAGGGTTCAGTGAGCACAGAAACATATTGCATACATACTAAACAAATAATGTAGAAAAAGTAATCGTGAGAATGGAACAATTGTTACTGATATCAAACAATCTTGTAAGATATATTATTTAGCGTTCCTTTTGACGATACGATACACTGTCTTATAAGAAAAAGCAGACGATATCGTTCGTCGATCAGGCTGTGATTAGCCCTTAGGAATAACTATTCAATAAATCTTTGTGAAGGCTTGCCAGAGAATTGCTAGGGAAACACTAATGAGTGCGATCAAACAAAGATAAATTAGGAGGATCTAATGCTAATCGATGCAAATGCGATTCAATGGCAAATGTACAATAACGGCATGCTAGGTAACGGGCAAGGAATCTTATTTCCCGTACAATGTATGAACCTTGTATTCTCTGCGATAAACAACGTGATATGGTCATATTCCTTCTTGCGTGGATACCTCATTGACAGTGTATATGTGTCGCGATGATCACGATGACTAATTGTTAAGTCACAAAGAGGCACCGTTGATATAAAGCCTGAAAATGTTGTGAAGATTCCATCACCACCGCGATGCCTTCACCCACGACAGTCTTCGAAGCACCCGGACGGGACCAATTTCACGTCTATGGTGTCCAGATCGATGTTCGATCAGTATTTCATTTCTTACCGTGTCTTCGAGGCCTCCAATTGTACACCCTAAACTCTCTGATACGTATGACAACGCGATCGACCTTACCTGGACCGCTTTGGAAGCGAGTCACTGTTTCTTTCTTTATTCGTGTCCAGTGACGTTCTTCCAAACGATACCAATCGCAAATACTAATGGCTGTTACACGATACATCATGTATATACATTTGCACAGGATGAGTCATTTCGCTCTGGAGTATCCGTATGTTTTGCAAAATACGAATGCCCAGAAGACAGTGTCGAATAAAATTCATTTGTGTAACAAAGAGAAAAACGAACAAGATTGCAACAATTGTTAATATCACGGTTTCGAAAGGGAATGAAATGTTTGCAGCGCCACGGTAAAACCGATCTTCTTCGACTCTACCCGACGACCTTTACGTTCGCTCATTTGATATTATAGTTCGAAGAGTAAATTACAGACTGGACGATGTGAAAGGTATTCGACGACATTGCTTCCCGTTCAGACTCATTCCGTACTTTTGTTGTTAATATATACATAACATACGCTTATGCTATACACTCTTCAGGATCTATGGCCGATCTACGACCAAGCCTCGAAATCGTTGCAAATACCGCGTGGCGAGCACGTCGACCACAGATCCTTGAATCGATGATCGATTACTTTCTTTACACCCTCCACCCGCGGAGGGAAAGGAATATCTGCCGTGATCCGTCTCAGGATTCAATTATACCTGGTTCCAGGAGGCTCAGCTTGGCCGGAGGCGCGTCCGTGTAATTCTGTCTGCCGCGTATCCTGGCGCCGCAGGTCCACAGTCCTTCCTGTTCCTCGAGGGCGTGCGACAGCCTGACGCTGCAGTCTCTGGCCTCGCTTCCGGCCGCCGGAAATTGTTTCACCACAACCGTGGTGTTGGAGTTCACTGGCGTTAGGGACCATCGGCACTGTTCCACGGCCGAGGAGGTCACGCAGCGGAGAGAAACGCTTCCGCCGGCTGCTATTTGGATGTCTTGAGACAATTCCGAAAACTCGACCTCGCCTGAAATGCGACGGCATCGATGAAACATATTTATATTTGCCCGCAGTACACAATTTGCCCTAACAATAAGTTCTTGGTGAATTCTGTGACAGAGTTGCTATGTGCAAAAGTTTCGCTTGAAAATAAAAAAATGTGCTGGATACATATGGGTGCGTATCCTGCATAAAAGCTTCGTTCATATATTATAGAATGGACGATTTAAAATAACCAATTCATCGGTGGCACTGACGACGAGCGTGTGCAGACGGTAGAAACACGTTGAAAGTAAAACAGGTACCTTGCTCAAACACGGTGAGTTTGGCAAATGGCGAGGTGAGTATCGTGTTGAGGGAACTGATCGAGACCTGACAAGCCCACTGACCCTGTTTTTCGGCGTACACGCGGGGCAACGTCAGCGAACAGTCTCTACCAAGGTCGCCGTTGCTCGAGAATTCCTGAACGACGATTTCTGGCTCGTTTCCGTGGAGCGGTTTCCAGGTCCACGTACACTTTTCTACGCGGCTACTCGTTACGCATTTCAACGTGGCCTCCGTACCAATCAGCACGGAAGTGTCCGTCGGCATTTCAACGAAGCTGACTTTGGCTGGAACATCGGGCAGGACAAATTGATCCATTAAATACACGTTCCGGCGGATACACGGGCAAGGGAAATCGTGATCCGTTTACGAATGATCGAATTCGATGAATTTCTAGGAATACCGATGGGCTCTTTTCGCGGAAGGAATTTCAGTATTCGTACCTGTAGGTAAGAGGCTCACAGTGGCCGGTGGTGCTTTGTGTAGAATTCCTTCCGGTGACAATCGAACGCCGCACGTCCACAGGCCTTCCTCCTCGTACAGGATGTTCTTGAACCTCACCGAACAGTCATGGTCGGTGTCTTTGTTCGGATTGAACTCTTTGATCACCACAGGTTCTCGGCTCGAGTTCGATGACCTCCAGGACCATTCGCATTGAACTACTGGTTTGTTTACGAGGCATCTAAGAAGCACGGATTCACCTGGCGCCACTTGTATACCTCTAGACAGCTGGACGAATTCAACTGTGAAATGAAACAAGATGTTCCTTTTTCTTCTCGTCCGGCCTTTCTATCGTCGTGTAGCAGTATTGCGAGGAAAGGTAGACAACTGTTTTTCTCTCACCTTCTGAAATTAGAAATCGAATTGGACTCGACTGCGTGAACGTAGCGTTCGGGCCGATTCTTGCACCGCACGTCCAATATCCTTCCTGTTCCGGCAACACGTTCTTAAATTTGATGCTGCAGTCGGTGCTGTCGTTGCCGAACGCTGGGAATCGTTTCACCTCGAAGTTCCACGGCTGCGATTGGTTCAGCTGCCGCCAGGACCATTGACATTCGCGGACAGGTGATTTCATCTGGCACATTATCTGCGCCGAAGATCCTGCTGGTATCTCGACGACGTTGTCAACTTTTGCGAACACCACGAGAGGACCTGGACACGTACAGACACCCTACTTTATTCAATTACCGAACGATAGACGAATTGTCCAATCGGGAATTCGACGAACAGAAGAGATAATCAACATTCCGTACCCTGATGTTCATTAACGATGCTCAGCTTAGCAGGTTCCGTGCTGGTGAAAGGATCGTTCGTGGAAGTTCTCGCGGCGCAGGTCCAGTATCCGGTCTGCTCGTGCTTGGCACTTGAGAACCTTACGGAACAGTCGTTGCTATTGTTCCCGAAGGCAGGAAATTGTCGCACCGGCAGCGGATTCGTGGTCTGCGTTGTCGTCGTCTGAATCATCGAGATCGTGGTAACTACAAATGGCAAAAAGAAAAAGAATTCTAGTTACGGAGTTGTATGAAAACCTTGACTAATCGCGTACGGAACAAGGCAATTTAATCGCGAACAATCCCTGTTCGATCCTTTATCGATATTCATTCCGCGTATAGATAGATTCAAATTCATTTTAGACTGAATTCATTTCCAAGAAAGAGTGCGGTAACACTAACTGGTCGCTGGTGCTTCACTGTTGTTCGGAAGTGGCAGGTGAACTGGTGTCGAAGGTTGCCAGGACCATTGGCACTCAGCCACAGGACTCGCGGTTCTGCAGGCCAGAAGCACCGACGAACTGATCTCCGTTTGCGTGTGTTCCGGAACGTCGACGAAAATCACAGGTGTTGGCGGTGGTTTGGTTCCAGGCAAGATGTCGTCCATGGAGTGACCTTGGACATCAGAATCGACCGAGGTTGTGCTGATCGGAGTGACGTTGATCGTTTGGGTCGTGGTAACGCCATCAGTCTCCTCCAGCACCGGTACACCTGCGAACAAACGACCAGGACGGTGGATGAAATTAATATGAATTGTACGCGAGCAATTTGATTGAGAGATCAAAGCGGTTTTTTGTCAGGAAATTGGTACGTTCTATTTTAAGCATCAGTGACACTGTTCAGTCGGATGATGGAAAAGGAAAGTCGGGTATTAGAATAGCCCGTTTGAACGGCACTGCCTCACTAACTGCCGAACAGGTTCGAAAATCCTGCAAGTACTTAGAATTCCACGATAGATATCGACAGTGCGACCACGTTTCTCCAAATTGCCAACTGGTCTCACATAAAGATGCGCCACGAGATATCTACGAGTGAAGGGATTCATGGGATCTGAAATGCGACTGGCAAACGACTCGACAACCTCTAATTACATTCTACTCTGAAGGGCCGTTGATGGAAATCGCGCATTGCTCAAGTTAAAAATTAATTAAGAATATTGTCGGAGCCAAGATTAATCGCAAAGTCGAAATATTTTCAACACTTAATGTCGTGCTGTTTCAATAAAGACTTTATTTCATATTTTAAAGACTTCTTTTTCATTCCCCATCTTACTTAAAGAGGCTTCGCTATTGCCGTTCTCGTGTAAATATGCTTTCCACGGATGTTTTATCGTCGGTCATTGAGGTCTTACCAGTCGTCAGAAAAAGGAACGGAAATTGAGCAGGCTCCGTGCTGCGGCGAACAGCACCATGATCCGATGGAACTCAGGTGAACATATATGTAGGACACATCGGGCAGGAAGCTACGACAGTCACGTAGACAATCGCCTTGCGTCTCGCGTCTGTCACCATGTGCAAATAGAACCAGGGACGGATCGATAATAAAATATTTGTGAAAAGGGGAACCACCGCGAATTAGCGTTGTAAAACTCGATTCGTTGCAACGCGGGCCGAATACGAAATTATCCATTCCATAAGAAGATCTTCTACGATCATGCAGACAACCTGTTCAATTATGCTCTTTTTTCTATCCCCACTCCTTTCACCACTTCTAAGTGGTCCTTTGTACTGTAATTTTCGCGAGACCGCCAATCGAAATCGCTACATCAAAATAATTCAAGGTGCACTCCATAAAAATTCACAAGTCCCAGATGTGAAAAGCATCGGAGAAGAATTTCGAAATAGTGTATCACGGGTTGTACCGCTAATTGTATCGAAAGTCGGCCGGTCTTGTCCGGCGACTGATCACGGTCAAATTTCTCTGAATGAAAGATCGACCGTGTGCACCGTTCCCCACACTTTCTACGTGGCCACGATATGTAATACGTGTCCGTGTCGAACTTGGGGCCTTGGTATTGTCTCGTTACGTTCGCCAACTGTGAGCTCGTCCTCAAGACGAGCAAAGGTGGTCGCTGACACTGGAAGGTCGTTTCCACTTTACATTGACATGCTCATCGGCTCTGCGGTTTTACAATACGTGTTGCTTCGGCACACCGGTAGCAGGCAGTACAATTTCACTGCATCCACGGTGTATAAACTATAATATTTATAGCCGACGTCGTTCCAGCGTGGATCGCGAAACTGCGTTGTTTCTTGTAGTAAATGATGATTACGAGAATTCCATAGGCGTTCGTGATTACATCATACCGTGCAGTTTGCAATGGCTATTGTTATACGAATGGTCGCAAGTGGACGATTGCATTTTGAAAGTGATCAAATTCGATCGGACTTACTCGGAGAGTCCGCGATAGTTTTTCAACGAGAAAAATGAAAAACTGCCGTTCGCAAAAGCTACTGGACAATAAATTGTGTGAATGAAAGTTTTATTGAATAACTTTCTCCTTGAACAACTGCGATTTCCGTACAATGGTTAATAAGGCATTTAATAAAAGCAACGCTTTCTCGTTCTCGGTGTCTTGTAAAATATTTATCGTTTATACTTTTTCCCTACTTCAGTTCGTCGCCCGGGACAGTGCTGCAGGTACGCAATTGGCGCTATTCGACGAGCGACTTTGTCGCTTGACTTTGGCGGCGAATCGTGAGAATTATTGCATAAGGTGGTATCGTGTGTACAGGTGTCACGATGCGGCGTACAATAAAGAAGAAAAACCACTTGACGCACTCTGCGTTCAATACGTTATATCGCGTCCAATGTACCTCCCGATTTTGAATTTAAAAAACGCGCCCCAAGAAACGGAAAGGAAGATTCATTGCGATCATGCAGCATCTGTGTTACGGCGTATTCATTCAGCCACTCCAAGGCCACCGTTTACTTTCTTCACACTTTCTTACTTTCTTCATCGCGTCCTTGATATTCCGGCACGTAATTTTCGATCGTTGCCTGCCACGATTCATCGATGTCTCCATTTCAATTTCAGCCCACTAACGATTCAACTGACTCCAACGTTATTCGTGCAACTAAATTACACGTCCACTTTTCACCTATCAATCTCCACATTTATTTACATGCCCGCGTGAGCCGATTTGTGGTCTAACGGTCGCCTGGCCGCGGGTGATAACCCGTCAATTAAAAGTATCGGTACCCGAAGTATTGGAGGTAACATGCCGGACGTACCTTCGCCTGCCCCGTCATGACTAATTCCACAACAATGGAATACCAAGACTATCGACTACAAGGCAAGGCCAAACGTTTCTCGTAAGTAAGGAACGGTCACGGGGGGAGATAGTATTGGAGAGAAGAAGCCAGGATTCGACCGAGTCGAAGACGATTTCGTTCTTTAATTAAGAACGAGCCGATGGACGCGCAACCACGGTCGTTAACCCGCCATCAGGGACTCCGGGACGACAATTAGAGAGACCAGTCGATTTCTTTTCCCACGTAGAGACATTGTGAAACTCAAAATGCGTCTACTGGGCGTTGTCTTCCCGCGAATTTGTCGTCATAGAAGTTTTATCGAGAGAAAAAAAAGAGGATAGCCGGAGGTGGCCCGATGAATCGGAGAAATTAAATTTTTGGAGAATACCCGGGGAATGACACAGGTGATTTTACGGCCGTACTGGGAATTATTTAGGCAACGCTCTCCGTGAACATATGTTGTCAAATAGAATGCAAAAGTTTAATCCGTAGGAATATTTGGTTAGTAGTTTCCGCTAATATGTGCCCACTTATCTTGCCGGAGTGGTTGAACGCACTATTTGCGTCGGGATTACAGAAAATCATTCTGTGGAAATATGACACAACCGTTTGAGGGCCGAAGTTAATAACTCTGAAACAGTTATCAACGTCTAGCGCCACATTTTTTCCACCTGACCCATTTAACTCTTTCTTTTGTAACACGAAACCAGCTTACAATGATTTCCCCGCGAGGAGGGAACTTCAACGAGTGGATCCGTTTAATCCGTTCAATGCGTTTCGCTTTCCGCGCGCGTGTCGATTAATTTCGCACCCGCGGCTCGCAAATATTACACAGATCATGAAGTCACGTGTGGCCGTAAATCTTCGCGGGCTCACAAATCATTGGGATCGAAAGAAGCAAACAGACTGTCGAGATTAGAGAAGTATTACCGACACTTGTTCATGAAACTTCAGAGCGAAACCGAGGGAATGTCGGTGTTGTATGTTGAAAATAAAGACATAGAACGTAGCAAATTATTTCTACAATTTTTGTATACTTGTTCTTTACAATTAACAGGTCACAGTGACGCCGGTTTCATTTTCGAGAACACTTTTCCATTCTTGACGATTGTCGACGTAGGCGACGAGGAAGAAATTCCGTTCGAGGAACCGATTGCCACGGTCAGGTTTCCCGGAAAGGCTCAGAGAGCTCGTCTCCAAATCGACTCCAACAGGATCGACGGAGAAAGTGCCTTGGAAATACCAGAAAGGTTAAGCGTCCGTCGGAGGAATATATATTTTTTTTCCAAGAAGGATGATTGCTCGTTTTAGTCGGTTATAAAAACGCGAATGTTTCATCTGTACGAATTCTTTTCGACTTCCTTGTGCTATAAAGCTGAACGTTATTGCGATGGGATCTCGATTAACAGGCTTAATCGGCGTCGAGGCAGACCGGTTAAAACGAGACCCGAGGCGATTAAATTACTTTAATCTACTTTATGAACGGCTCCTCGGTAACATGTGCATACGTGTCGTCTAAACATTGCGCTAAACTCGAGCGCAACGAGTATAGGAGTACATACATATTCGAAACCGGTGAACAATTGATTCAAGAAAATTCAGGAACCGCATGCAGCTTCCCGTTAATTGAAATCATTTATTAGTCACCGGCAAACGCATGCCTTTACGTTGACTACCTATCTATTGTTCGCATCTGGCGGCGAAGCATCTCAAGAAATATTACAAAACAAGCGCCTACGTGTTCGATCGATTGGCGCTCCTCCACGGCGGGCACGATCGACGATCGACATTTATTTGCCAAGAGGCGATACAGAGACGCTGTCCTCGTTCAAGATTCACCACAGAAATTCATGGAGCTACGTTTTCGTTTGTACAACCTGTGCAGCAGATCGCGAGCCATATTTTCGAAAGGGAAATATTGATTATGCGATATTTCAGAAGCTGCGCAAACGGAGCAAGGAAGTTCGATATCGGATCCGATCGATAAAAATTCCAAGACCGGTTGGTAAGGCCGGTGTTTTCCTGGCGTTCCATGCATTTTCGTCGCAAAAGAAAAGATAGATGACGAGGAAGAGGCGGGAATTCCGCAAACGGCATGGCGTACACGGCTGACCCGAGGATCCTCGCGATAGTGTCAAGGATGCGCGTGCCTGCGCATCCTTTCTTTGACAGACCTCTGAAGATTTGTTGATTTTTCAACGATCGAGTGTACGTACATACGTATATCGTCAACGTACCGATCGATACCATTCGTCGATCATTTTCTAAAATATTTCTGAAGGCAGTCCGCGATAAAGTGTCCTGCGTGTTATCTCAGCAAAGCGTGGGATCCAAAAATAGAAAAGGAATTCGGCCGTTTCCAAATTACAGACAAGCGTGGCATAAATCGCGTGGAAATTAATTGGAAGCGAACGAAACTGAAATGCCTATGGGGCTCGTAAAATTCAGCAGCGTAGACCGTAACGCAGGATCGTACGATAGTTCCCATGCAGGTTCCTACCCTTCCTCACGTGTTTGCATTCCAGAGCGATGTTTCACTAAATGCACGCATTGCGTCGAGTTTAACCACCCTCCGCAGAAGAACCAGTTCTTTCGGGCCGTGGGCATGCCGCTCCCTGGCCACGTCGAGAATGCTTTACGAGAAGGCGTCGAAAAACGACCGACAAAAATGCACCGCAACCGAAACTCAAAGATTCTCGTGTCTATCAACGCCCCACCATCGTTATTACGACGGGTAATTAACGTTCTTGCACGCGAAACCCTCAACTTCTTATCTGTTTCGAATATACTTTGAAAGTGGCGTTCTTTTATTCCGCTTCTTGGGTTTGTTTTTCTTCCACTTTTTTAATTTTATGCATTTAAGCGCGTTAAAGTAGTCTGTTTTTACACAGTTCGTTGACAATTCAACGCGATGATTGTACAAAGGAGAGTGGTTCTGAAGTGCAAACGAATCGGCTTCTCTTTCTTCAGGTGATTCACAGTGCATGGTCCAAGATCATCTCGAGTTCTTTACGCTCCATCGCGTCGATTTGCATCGTTCCCAGCGGTGAACTGTACCAGAGATGTAAACGTCTTCATGGTAACTTGGTAACTGTGTTATTGGAAACGTCAGACCTACTTGCTTCGATTCTCGCATCTTTTATATTCAATATTCCTCTACGTTCTATTATACTTCTGACTCGACTTTCTGCGGAATGTATATGCGAGCCATTTTCACTTGGCCACTTAAAATTAGAAATTAGCAATTTCAATCAATTGTCCCTCCTGTTCTTATTTCAAATATCAATGATTTCTCATCGAGATTCTTCCGACGTGTATCGCACAGAGTTCAGAATCGTTGGAAGATTTCGAAATCAAATCGTACCACGTTCACGCCAAAGTGAAGTTCACTCCGCGCAACGTGTTCCTTTCATTCAGATATCGTATTCATTATTTCAATATTATGACAACTTCTGTTGAAGAATTAGCGTTCAGTCGATGCTGATAATATGATCCTGGAATTTTTCATACAATCTTCTGGCTCCCTGGCATATCCAAGGAATCTTGCTGACTTTCAAATACACGTTCCCATTCAACATTTTTCCCCGATGAAACTTAAAGAGGACCATCGTTATGTTTGGCCTAATACTATGACGTTTCTAAATCCACTGCTAAATTGTTCAGGCAAACGCAGCGCAGCGGTTACAAGAGTCGTCGATTCTAAGCGATGGCACGCGTCCCGCTCTGATTACTCGCACGCGAGATCACCGAGAGATTTCGAGCCTGTTAACACAGATTTTCGAATGCAGAAAGGGACGGGAAACGAAGATTTAAAAGGTGGCGAGAGAATCGCTTTGAAAAGTGCCATAGCAGCATAGAAGGATTTGTTTCGATATTTCGGGACGAAAATGCGTATGCAGGTGTAATTCACAGGCTGTTGCTTAGAAGAATTTTTACCCTTGATTGAACCGTGAATTAGTTCGTGTCAGTGACAGCGAGAACGAACACCGTCGCGCAAGTCATTTGGAATGCACCAACTACGATGGCGTTCAAAGGCTACGCAGCCCTTGCCGAGGTTAAGGCCTTCGAAGTCGTAAAAATGATAGCTCGTAGCATATTAATTCGCTCATATCGACTAGTCCACGTTATAGCACTACTCTTGCGACCGTGATTCATGGCGAAAAGTTTGTTACTCTTTTCATATCGAATGCTAAGGACTGTACGGTTCGTCGCGGCGGCGCTCGCTCGTTACACATTTAACGGTCTTCGAACGTGGAACTTTGACAAAGAGAATAAAGCAGGAGGAATAAAAAAATGTACTGCGTTATAAGGCCGTTAAATGGCCACTTCGTTTATCAGCGAATAAGTAGAAAATTTCTGTTGTTTACTGAGAATTACGTCAGGTTCGACGAATCACCGTAACTCGACGTACAGTCGATTGCGTTTAATTGGCAGTGTCGCTTGCGAGCTACTCGTGGACCGCTTATCCATTGTAATTCCATTGTTCTTCGATAAACCTACCGCGAAATCATTCTCCGTTCTCGTTCCGCAGATTTTTCCCGATAGCCAAGTGACGCGCAAACTTCAATTCGCCGCTGAGTCAATCCGCCGATGAATGTTCACGAAAATATTTAATCCGATAGAGGCATTTGTAATGTTCATCGTTCGAAACGGAACAAATTATTGCTGCTTCTCAAGCTCAGCTATTTAGAAAAGATCGCTCGAATTTGGAAAAGTTTAACGAGGAGCCCTAGTGCCTTGTCTAATGACGGGCTGCCGCAGGTATGAAAACACTTGTACACCGTCGGTCAAAATCGCGTGACACATCCACTCCTTCGACAATCGAACGAATCGCCGTATTATACATTCCGGTTACAATAACGTTGACAATGACGCACGAACGTGCAAGGGAAAATTATAAACGTAATGTACTCACCGTTGCACGCGGCCACCAAGCACAGCAGGACGAACCGGACGAGCATTTTGGAGAACGCGGAGGACGTCATCTCCGGCACCGCATTTATCACCGTGCGCCCTTGAAGGAGGATCGAAACACCGTGTTTCGTACAAGCGATCGAGCACGTGTACTGTTGCCGAAACGTATGGTCGCGTGCGATTTGTACCTGCGCGACGATGACGCATGTAATAAACCCCCCCTGCGTCCCACCGTTACGACGGCGTAAACGTTCGCTTTTCCGACGTAAGAACGTCTTCGTCCTTCCGCCCTGCGCTTCACTCCTCTTCGGCTCACCAAGCTCGTCTATCTCGAGACGACACTCTTCTAATCGAATTCGTTGCTCCTCGTGAACGGCGACGGGCTTGACGTTCTGTGATCGAATGTCTCCAATCTTCTTCCGCGCGTTGGCTGGCCCCGATTTCTCTGTCTAGATCGAAGAACGAAGGATTCTTATTAACGTCGATCGGGCGTTGCGGGTCGATAAGGTTGGTATCGATAACCGGAAGGATGGAGGGTGCGGAAAAACTGTTCGACCTTCCCCGATTACGTGGAAGGGAAGAATATTGGGAGCACAGGAGAAACCGGTGTGACGCGATGTAGCCGGGAAATTTTTATCGCGCTACCTGGCCGTCGAGGCTGGCTTGCTAATTTACGACGTTGATCCACACGAGCAACCTCCAGCCAGCCCCCGAGATAATCCTGATTTATTATTTCGGCCGACTGGCGAACGGAAATTAATGTCGACGCTGTTCGTCCGAGGAATACAGTACCGCAATTGTAGTTAACGAGAGAGAGTAAAAAAAAGAAGGTGAGAAAAAAGCTGCACAGTGTTAGAAGTCGGGACGATTGCAATTCGTCTAGCAGCGATCGCTTTAGATATCGGGCAACGTTGACTCATGACTTTGACGAGGTGAGAATAAAAAGCAGTGTCTGAGCATCGATCAATGAACGTCTACGATCGGCAATCTAAGCCAGGTCAAGCGCCAGGTGAACGAACAGAGCGCTCCGGAGCGTTTGCAGTCTAGTCATGTCTTCAAAAAGGAAGGAAAATCAAATTTGTACAAATTCTGTGTCCCTCGTAGTGCCAGTAAATAATCAGTTTTTGATAAAAGACTTTGCGCGTAAACGACGATTAGGCCATTAAATGTTGGAGTCGTTGACGTTCGAAAATGTGATCGCGAGTTGCACGCGGCTACGTGTTTCGGTCAATTATGCGTGCAATATGTCAAACTTACTCGAGCATGAAGTAACAGTGCGTCGTCGAATATGTGCCTCGGCAATTACCATATAATGGGGCGGACGGGATCGCGAAATAATGGGCCCCCGTTAAAAGTAATGATCGAAGAAAGTGGCGTGGCAAACGGACAAGCGTGCTCGCGTTTCCTTGAACCTTTCGAGACACGCACGTAAAAGACATTGGTCCGGGGATTCACGGGGTCATCGAAAAATATCGGAATCTAAGCCTGCGTGAAACAATAGAACTGTCACGATTTCCCGCGCGCCATGCCGTCGTGCTCGCGCGAAGAACACTGTGTTCAAATAGAAAGGCAAAAAGTAGAGTACATATACCGAAAGTCAAACAGAAGAGCGTGGCGCGTTACGGATATATCGCTTTCCCTTTGAATCAAGTATATTTCACGAACGAACCACGAAAATCTTACACATTCGCCCGATAGATTCCGTCTATCGTTAGTTCTGCTCCCCCCTATTCGTCGAACGTTTCACCCGGCTCTCGATAGCTGGAGGAATCCTCGGGGATGGATTGGGTCCTTGGTACCGCACGAAAATTCACCGAATTTACTCACAGTCACTCTGGATACCCCTTCTTCCGCGAGTATCCTCACTGTGCCCGAATCACTCGTCGAGGAGTCATCGACGTTGGAAGCGCGGTGAAAACGCGCGTGGGGACCGGTTGATCGGTTGCTCCAGGCCTTCCCAATTCCGATCGCGCCACTGATAGTCGGCGATCCAGAGAAAAGGAAAGAGTACTGCAATCGTTCTCTCCGCAAGTCTGCTTCGTGGCACCTGTGACTCACTGTCCGTCCAAGCAGGTACGTATGTATGTATGTATATCCTTTGCACGGTTCCGCGACGGGAAATCGCGTTGAGAATGAAGGGAAACACCGGGAATCCCCTGGAACTGTACACGGTCGCGTGCTCGACGGTGAGCGCCGTGGCCGACTGCAACAACTGCAGACGCTAGGACGGATGATGGTCGCCGGTCGGCGTCGTTGTCGTTGTCGGTATATCGGTGTCGGGCCGTCGTATATGCGCCTCTGACTCCGGAACGCGCAAGTGGGGGTCCAATGTTACCAGGGTACGCAACGACGCCAGGGGCCCCTACCAGAGGCCCCGGTCGAGACTCGTCACCCGTAACTCCACCTTCCAACCTCCCACCTGGCTCAACCCGTTCATGGGGAAACGCTCTGGGCTGCCTGCTGCGATCAGGTGTATCCGGGGAATTGTTTCGACGCACCTTTTCGCCGGCCACGCTGCTCTCGCCCATGGGACCAGGCAGCGACGTGGTGCTCTGGAATGTTGCAGCGTCTGCCTCGGAGCAGGGTTTTGTGCTTCTGACATGCTGGGCCTCGTGCTGGCCGACGAGAGAGTTACAGAAGCTGCACGTATAACACAGGTGGGCACGTTGCACGGCGAAGATTGGGATTTCTTCTTGGTTACATCATTGTTTCTCCAGTTTGTTGAAGTTCGAGTTTAGCCAAGGCATTTTGGCGTATCAAGGAATGACGGATTTGGCAATTAAAATGCGACGTGTACAGGGGATCGATGTCTAAGAGTATCGCGACGTTCGAATATTAATAAGCGTCGATGTAGGTATTTTTTTGGTAAACCGCGCGGTACAGGTAAAACAAGTTGATCTCTCAGGGACGCAAGGCCGAGGAGGAAGGTTTTATTTCCGATGGCATTGAGGATCCAGGAAGTAGATTTTATTGGCCAATTAATTTTCGGTTAGAAAATAATTCTAATTTTATACAGGCCCTCTCAGGAGGCACGTAGGTATTTAAATATTAAGAATAAAAGTCTACATCCTTTATTCCGGCTGTTTTATTGAACATTCCGTCGTGGCTTGTCGTTTCGATACGCCCTGCAGTTCGACCTACGCTATATCGAACTACAAATCTACGACTAGTTCTCTTTCACGAACTTGCAAGCCGTTAGCCCAGTAATTGGTCTCTAAAGGCTCTATCGTGACTCTGCCGGCTGCTACATCGAGATCGATTGTTAGCCCGAACTTCGATTTACCGTCACAGAAGTTAAGTTGGTGAACTGTTTTAGTGGGTCGCAATTAAGCGTCGTCTTTACGTAGGAGGTACACCGGTATAGGATTCAGTTGCCGACGAAAGACACTTACAAACGGTCGTGATAGGGCCGAAACAATGGGGGGTCGAATACTTGCAAAGTGATACGCGGTGGTACCGGAACCCGCGATGCGAATAGTCCGCATAATTACACGCGGTTACCACTTCCCTGATCGATACTTCCATCGAGCTTATCGGTGTCATCGGACACGATGGTTTATCGGGGTGGTTCGCGACGCGCGTACGTCGCAACGCGTCGAAGACAATCGATACGGCATACATTTTCCGCGGCGTGCGATTCGACCATGACCTCGAAGCAATTATTCCATTCTTTCGATACGACCTGTCGCCGCTGATCGCCTCCGTACCGATTCTGGATGTGAAGGTGATATCGTGGACATAAGAGGGGCTGAAATATATTTTTTTTAATTAATTTCATTAATCCATAACGCTGGCCGTTTTGGGGCCCAATATTTATTCAACTGTCCATTCAATTTATCGTTAGTCTTTTTACTGCGTCGCACGCATAATACATCGGTTGATATCCTCCGATACGTGAACACGTCACCAATTGGAACGTAGGTAAAAATCCATCCGTATAAAAAGGGAACGAAATTGTGAGGAAGGCGGTCATTCGAAAACCGGTACGACGCGTTCCTTGGTCTAGCTTGCTAGATTCACGTCTCATGAATGAAAGGATATTATCGGGCCGCATTTGGCTGTCCCTTTCCTTCTTGCGCGAGGCATTTTGGGGTCGAGTGAGTAATACTTCTGGTCGATGATTAATTCCGTCGTTTCCATTGAGCAACACCGGCCACGAATCGCTGGACACCCGAGAGCGGTCCTGCTCCAAAGGAAAACACGATCGGTGGCGCTTATCGTTCACCTCTGTTGGATACCATACGAAAGATTATGACCGCCATGCGAGACACCGTTGTGTCCAGATGCCTGTAAGTTTTCGTGCCTGTCGTTTACGTCAGCTCTGTCACATCTCTGATAACGAGAATGCAGCTGCACCTGTACGCTGCTATAATCGCGATATTTGCACACTCGGCGACCTTGCAGGTATCTGTATCGCTCCACCGGGGCCTTGAACTTGCACGCCGAAGAATCTCCTGTCGAACTTGCCGCGGGATCCAATCTACTTTGGCTACCTCGTGTGCCAACTTCTTTTTGTCTTCGAATCGACAGCCACGATTCCACAAATCATATAATTCTATCGAAACACGTCGTCCGTTTTATTCAAATATTTCCACCCCAAAGGTTACGACATTGTTACCGTTAACATCTCGCTGGTAGAATCCTCGCGGAATCACGAAAGCAAAAGGAACGCGCAAGATTTGATCCCTTCGCGTCTTCAGCATCAGCTAACCTTGCCCTCTTCTTGCCACCGACTATTAACGTAACTCTCGAACGCGAAATTGCTCTTCGCAGTTCAACCTTCTGGCAAGGTTGAACGCGAAATCGCCCAGCGGTAGGGGGGCAGGGGGCAGGAGATTTTTCTACCTGTTCGCAGGTTGCATCGCGAACGCTACCGCTCGAAGACGATTATCCGTAATGGCGAGTCTGCGGAGCAACAATTGCCGAGGCGAACACGCCGATCACTCTTATCGCTGCTAATTCGTATGGAATCGCGCGCGTTACGCAACAAGCTGCATTCACGCCCGGCGATTCTTTTTCCTTTAAGAGTGATGCACTTGACCGAGCCGCGGCGTGTAAGGTCACTGCCGAAGAAAATCGACCGAACATTCGGTCGTGCAGGCCGATCGATTTCGATTCCCGTGGACGCGGTGGGAAATTTATGAGAAACCGGAAACGTTCGTGTGTCGGTGCAACATCCTGATTTGTATCTTTGTTCCTGTATGTTCGCCGCGCGAGGTGTATGATATGCAAGGTAACAGACTGAATATTTCATTCGTAGATATTATTATTATTATTATTATACTTATATTTCCTCGCACCGATTTTCATGAATTTCTGTAGTCAGTTAAATTATTTTGTCGTGCGATAATCTTTGAGCAAGCGTCGCTCGGATGCACGGTTTTTGAACGTCGATGTATCAGGTGGACACGATTCTTACGTGGAAACAGGATGGTTCTGAGGGATCCATTTTTATCGTTTCAGCGAGCATTTCTACGTGAAAACACGTGGGATTTCTTCTTGTGACGTTGGGCTGCACGAGTGATAATCAAGCGGCAACCTCGAGCGATGTGTTATTTTCTGATAGGAAGTGAGCGTTTCCGTGTGCACGAGCATACGCGAGAAAGACAACGCATGGAAGCCGAGAGTCTCTAATAGTCAGAAGAGAAGGAACCCGTGCGCCTCTCCGGAATGGGCGAACATGGTGGTTTTATTCCTGTTTTCAGACTGGCGCCAGCTGATCGCCGTCACATGGGATCCGCGCAATTAAAGATTCAATTTCGCATGAAATTATAGTTGTCAAGTCTGAGGAAAATGACGTGCTATTACAGGTCCGCCGCATTGCTGCGTTCCCCGTTTGCTGATGACTTCTTTCTATCAGCGAGGATTTGTCGCGAACAAAATCTTGTTCAATGGACGTTGTCCGATGGACGAAAGTGGAATGTAATCGAGGTTGTAATACGTAATGAAAGCAATGCGAAAACGTGTTCCAGAGGCAGGCGCGTACTTCTTTGAACGTTGTAACGAGTCCATTTGAATTTATTGGGCGGCACATGCGAATAGTTTTGAAATTTTTCTTGATCGGGCATCTGCTGATGATTGACCTAAAATTGGCACGGTGTTTGCTTGAACATTTTTCTTGTGCAACAGACCCGCGCAGGTTTCGATAACGTTTAGGGTTAGATAGATGGATGGAAGAAATTGTTAGGTATGTATTCCCTTAGAGAGGTATTGGCTCGACGGAGAGTGACAACGAAACATCAATCTTCGCGTATCGCATAAATTAAGTTTGCACTGCGATTGAATGCAGTGCGGGTTGAAAGGAGATTCATCGTATGCAAATTGACCTGAGTGAAATATACCTGTGTTGGTCGATGGTATGGCTGACAAAGGAACGACTGGTACCGCCGTCATCCGAGTACTTTACGAGTGGACGTAATAATCAAACGATACAGAAAGTTACAACTGTTCAGCAATTATTCAACTATGTATACCGAAAGCGCAGAATCGTTACTCGTTCTACTTTTTTCCTGTTCAATATACATGATGTTTCGTCGTTATCGATCGTTTGTTAAAGTAAAGTGCAACCTGTTGGTTACAACGGTGAGATAAGCTTAAACGTCGATGTGAATTACAGCAATTTGAATACTGGAATTTTAGATCAGGCTCTAAAAGGCGTCTGAACTATGTTTATAAATCGGGAACTATGTTCGATGTGGCTTAAAGACGTTATGCTTATGTTGTATAGTAAATGATGTTGAATTAAGATAATTCGTAACGCAGGTTGCTACCAAGGCCATCGATAGCCGCATCAAAGGAGCAAGACAAATAGCTGGAAACAACGAAGGCGTCTTCAGTCCGACAATTATATCGAAGCGAAAGGTGGATACTTTTGATCGAACCTTGAATGTTCGTGCGAAACGATTTTCTCGCGATCCGCGATGCTCGTCGTGTACCCACGCACTCGGTTGCACAACCAGCCCGGAAACGCTTTATTGGTGGTTAATTGTTTGCATTGTTATCTCGCGTCGGCATAACGGTTATGGAAATTCTACGGAAAAACGAAATTACCTTTCTAAGTAAATCGTGATCCCTTGTTTCGAACCACGGATCTTAGCTCCTATCGACCAACATTTTCCAACGCGGTATATTTTAAATGATCTTTAACGTCGTCGACTTACACGATTGCTACTTGTTCGTTTGACGCGGTGAATTGAATGTCTATTATTGCATTGCCGCTGGTTATAATTACCGTATGAACATCGGAGTATATCTATCGTTTCTATGATTTGAGTCACTATGTTTTCGGTAAATGAAAAGGATCTTATCGTTAATATTATAGAAGCGTGCTGTACTTACGCGTTCCCACTAATTCAATTATGACGTTATAATTGCGAGATCCTTATGACTCATGGCGAGGATTCGATTCGCACGATTAATTTTACTTTCAAAACGGATCTTTGCTCGGCTGCCTTGGTATTGCTAAGTTGTTTGCAATTACCAACTATTTTTGTATTATGAAAAGAATCATTTGCTAATGCAAAATATGAAAGAAATATATGAGTTACATAGAATACACACGTATATAGGTGTGCATATAACAAAAATGTATGGCAATAGAAATAATATCAACGCGAACATCTGAAACTATATAAAATGTTGAATTTGTCGATAGTAATTCAAATTTAAATTTGTCATTAGGAAAGCCGATTCGCGCCATTGAATATTTACTCTTATCGATAATAGGTAGCGCTGTTTCAATTCTCTGTAGTTTTCTTACTTACTGTGAGACGGCAGCATTTACTACTTCGCATAAATACAAATTACCACCGACGAGATATTACCGACACTGTATAATATTTGCGGGTAGTTTCTAGCGCTTTTGTATAGATAGTAGCACCAATTGTTTAAAAACATCAATTTTTGTTCTATATTTATTTACGGAATGTAACAGTAGCAGATTAAATAATGATTGGCAATATTAAATTTATTGTGGTATCTCATTTAAATCTGAAAAAAAACATTTTTATATTTTAATCACTTTTGCGTGTGAAATTTATTTTCAAAATGTCTGCTGATTGTGAAGTCGTAAACGTCAATGTAATAACTTATACGGTTTTTCATTAAATCTGTATGAAAATTTTCCCCGAACTTTTCCTCGAATAAATTAGCATTTTACGAGTTGGGAAAAGCCTAGTGGATTTCACAGTAATAAGTTTACCGACGTGATTTCGCATAGGAATAGAAACAAGGGCAACTATAATATACTATAGCACCGACGAGGTATAAGAATAGACAATTCATCCAATGTATTTTTTCGGCCACGATTTTTGGGACCCGGGGTCCCATTACCATTTCCGTGTCACTCGCAACGTTACCCACAGATTATACAAAACGATGCGAAAATTAAATAATTTTAAAGAATTCTTTCGTTCTTTGCCGTAATGAAAGGCAACAAAGGATATGAAACATTTAATGCTAATAAAAAAAATAATTATAATAATTTTAATTAAAGAAACACATGATAACAAGTTTTCTTATTTCAATTGTACTATCAATACATGATGTGTCGCATACAATACTGTACCAAGTCAATTATATTATTACTAACTCCAATAATTATACTATTCGAACAACGCGTTTGGGTTTGTAAGAATATTCGAGGTACAGGAACGGCCGAGGCGGGCCATGTGCATTTTGAAGATGCACGCTGTCTTTGTCTAGCATAGCTTTCATTTGGGGCGAACCCTAAAATGGTTAAAAAAGGGCCATGGTGACGTAGGCGTCCTCACGACGGACGCTTTTGCCAATGGAAGGCATTCTTGTATAGACTACGGTCGAGAGAGCACAGTTTTAATAAACAGAACACCTTTTAACATATATACACGCCTACAGAATCATTGTAATTAGTAATACCTAATCGCGATAGAAAGGAGACTACGAATACCCTCTCATGCGATTATCTTACAGGTTATACGCGGTTTTTTTCTTCCGGACAATTTTTTTGTTTTTTGTCCCGACACATTTCATTCATATTACAGTAATTTCTCGAACAGCGAGCGCCGATCGGGACCGGCCGCACGCACTTGGAGAGAATGGGATAACTTTGGCTGTTTAGAAATTCGACACCAACATCGACGACCGTTGAAAGGGACAGAGAGTGAAAGTAGGGTCAGATAGCTACGTATCTGTGAGACAACACGAATGCAACTATAAAACTTCTTTATTGTTAATTATTTCGTTCTGTAAATTGTATGAAAATATAGCTGAGGTTGTTGTGATTAAAATAACACCAAACGCGATATAATTTGGATCATATTTGCGTTGATAAATTATAGAAACGGATCCCACCGAACCGAGCATGAAACGATTCCGTACGATCTCCCCGGCCGGGGAGAAACGCTTTGCGCGCGGTCTAGTAAGTCGACGAATGCTACCGTACATATATTACCATTAATGACATTTTTTCCAGAAAATTATTATTACTTTATTTTTCTTACATGCCGTCACGACGTGACGTGTAAAAAAAAAAAAAAGTAGGCTATACGCGACACACGGAATTCATCGCTCCGATGTGATTTCGACTCAACTCGTGCCGAACCGTAAGGGTATCGCACGACCAGGCCGTAGTTCAATTTTCCTACCGAAACGTTGACCGAGAAATAGCTTTCCTGATTCTCCCTAAACATTTCACATATATTCACACAGTCGCGTGAGTCCTGTCCCCAACACTACTTCAGTAAATAATAGTTCTTCAAGTGACCACTGTTCATGAGCAGAGGACGCCCAAATCACTGTCGGATTTCTGCGTCGGTATGGCCGTCACGGTGGGCCACGAAAGTCCATAAGATGACTTGTCTATTCTTATATCTCGTCTGTGACTATAGTACCGAAGGCAAATCATACAAACTATTTTCATAACTCAAATATTGCAGAACAGTCTCTTCCTCGATTTTCTATATTCTTAAATAGACGCTGTTTAGTAAAAGCTATTTCTATAATATTTCGTGAAAAATGACAGATGAACAATTACGTGAGTAACTGTTTGACATATTATAAACAATCGTTCAATTACATTCGTATATACAATGAGAAATATTAATACCATACATTTTAGCGCAAGAAGTGTCTAAACATAGCTTTCGACAAAAAATATGGGACTACATGATGAAGAATGAATTAGTAAACTTTCCTCTTCCTGTGTACGACCGTATACCAAATTTCAAAAGCGCCAATGAAGCAGGAATGCGTTTAGCGGAGCTGCCAGAGTTCAAGACGGCTAACGTTATAAAGATAAATCCAGACAAGCCGCAAGAAATTGTAAGATCATTAGCATTAGAAGCTCATAAGGAAATACTAGTTCCAATTCCTAGGCTGAGATCTGGCTTATTTGTTCACGTTACACCAGTAGCTGATATGAACAAAAGCTCGCAGAGAGCATTATCCAAAATTGATAATTTAATAAATATTGGTAAACCCCTTGGCGTAGATTCAAAGATAAAGGTATGTAATATAATTGCCATTATATGTAATAGTATTTCTATATTTTTATTTTTACTCCTTTATATTATTGTTCTTATTTGTTTTCAGGTAGACCTTGTGGTACTAGGATCTGTGTGCGTCAGCTTAGACGGTTACAGACTTGGTAAAGGCAAAGGATTTGCAGATTTGGAATTCGCTATGATGATGCGGATGGGTGCGGTAACACATGACACTATAGTTGTTACCACTGTACATGATTGTCAAGTCGTTGATAGCCTTCCACCAGAAATATTTAAAGAATATGATGTACCTGTTGATATAATTGTTACGCCTACTCGAACAATAATAGTAGATCCAAAGTTAAAGAAACCTAGTGGCATTATGTGGCATATGCTTAGTGAGAGGAGAATTAAATCCATGCAGGTATTACAGCAGCTAAAAGAAATGGATGAGAAGTATGCATTGTAGTGTACAATTTTTACATTGCACATGTGCGTAAATTAATTCAATTTTGCCTGTGGTTTTCTTTCAGGGAAGGCAAGATTGTAACTTTGAAGGAAGAGGAGTCAGATGTAGATACGCAAAAATTGTATAGAAATCGCTCAAATTACGTGAAAAATAAGAAATCGTTTGGTGCGGCAAAGTATGGGTCTGGCACGAACGACGAAAAGGAGAAGCAACAAGTAAGAACACGCATTTTTAAAAAGCGTGTGAACAGTAACGTCAAAACGGAAGATAATAATAGTGTATTTTCTAATGAAATTACGGTAAGAAAATTAATTGATTATAATTAATTATAATGCAACATATAGTCACATAATTGTTTCGTAATATCATAGGAAAAGACAGAAAACACGGATAAAAGTATACCGCAAGGACGTAAAAATCCTAGACAGAGGTACAAATCCCAGGTTGAGTTTTCTTTAAAGTTATCAAATATTTCTACGAGTGCCAGAGTTCGTGATTTAAAAAATGCTTTGTTGGAGCGTGGGGTCAAAGCAAATGAGATAACTTGGTTGGGCTATCGTGGTATTTGTTACCTTCACTTTAATAAACTTGGAAGAAATAAAAGTTCACCTAAAGAACCGATACAGGTTGATTCGATAATGGCGAACTTGCAACAATTACGTATAGGCGAAACCACCGGAGAGGCAGACGATTTTATAATAGTGGAACCCGCCAAACCAATATCTAGAATAGAAGTCACAGACGTGACTTCTGTTTAGAATAATTATCAAATACTTTTTGGGAAATGTGTAACCATTTTGAAGAGCGTGTATTTTTCTTCGGTAATTGTAGAAGTCTCATCAGTGCCCCACAGATATTTTTATAAACATGTTCTGACTTCGACTACTAACTTCTAGAAACCGGATGGTTGTTCGTAACTTTAATATATGCAAAGCTTTATACGTAACTTGTGATACGTTTGTATGCACAAACAGTACTAGATAAATCTCCGCGTTGTATATAACGAGATGAACATGCATAATTATCCGTTGCTAGAGTATTTAATTTATATCAGCATATTTTTGATAGTCTATATCGGATGAATGCTCGTACAAAGATTATCATTTCGCTCGATTGAGTAAATATATGAAAATTAAATGTAATCAAATACTCCTTGATAAGAATTTCATGCGTATTATTTTTGATCGATAAGTTTATGATATTTATTAGTGATTAATAATTCGAGCAATGTTTATTGTTATCACATGAAAAGCAAAAACAATTTGACAGTAAGGCTAATGAATAGAAACCTCTTGCAAAGTAAATCACGCGAGGATAAATAATCACTTAAAATGCATATGTCATTTGATAATGCTTACCTGACTTTACAGACTGATGATAGTTTAGTCAATCCTTGGATGACATATAAGGCACACGAAAGTGGAGCAACATTTTTTCTTTATCTCTTAGATACTCTATTTTTCTGACAGAATACTTTTACCAAGGATAAATAGTGATACATACAATTTTCATGCAATTGTACCTTCCTAGTAGGTATATACGTGTTTCATCAGGTGTCGGCTACCGGAGGGAGGTATCTAAAAGTAATACGCGCGGCAGCCAAAAAATGGCAATACATTTGTGATACTAACAAACAATTAATCGTTCTTACAATACAAACATAGAGCTATTATTTTTACTAGGGTTATTATTAATTTCATTTTTGTCAGTGTTCTTATTCAAACCATTATGTAGTACGTACTAGATAAAGAAATGAAGCAGGGACTTCGTTCGTACTATTAGGTACTAAATCAAGTAATCTTAAACATTTGTTGAATCCTCTTGTGAAGTACATTTAAATGGATAATAAATAAATTAATCTTTTAATAACAAAAATATTATGTGTACTCTCTCTCCCATTCATCCGTTTCGTTCCGTCAACTTGATCTGCTGATTATTCCCTTCGGTATGAATATCGATTTTTCCACCCCTACATCTTGGAAGATATGTATTAAGAAACTCGGTCCCATGAAAAGCTTCTATTTTCGCAGCCCTGTTTGATAGTAAACTATATTATGCTTCGAATTCCTTGATAAATTTCGGAAACCCGTTTTATCGGTAAAGGGTCTTGGCCTTTTTCACCTTCATCCCCACGTTCGTTTCCTACTTATGCAAAATAGTCGATCGCGCGAACAATTTCTTTGCAATCATCGACATTAACGACTTCTTTAGAAGGGTGAATCGGTCCACCTTATTTTCCAGGCATAAATTTTCATCACTCGCGACGGAACTTCTCAGCAGGGCGGTCTCTAGAGAAGAATTTTTCTTACTGCTTCGAGGGTCGTTTAATGTTAATACGTATAAAAGGTTGTTTCTTGCGGTAAATTGAGTTAATGGGTGCGCGGTCCGATAAAAATAATTAGATCGTTCATCATTATTAGCGACAACGATGAACGAAATGAACGATCGCTCGTTTCACGAAACGTCTTCGTCTGTCATTACTATAATATTATCGATCGTTTCATTATTGAAATAATTTGAAACTGTCCGTATAGTGTTGCATAATTTACTTCAATAATACAGTTCGATAATCGAACGTGAATTCTCCATGTTCCATTTCGATGGAATTAATTTAATATTTGCTCCGACAGACGAACGAATTTTAAAGTGCACTCTGCTCCATTAACTTGATTAACAGGTATTCGACACATCTTTATCGCATTTCGTTCCTCGAAATTTTAAGGCATTGCAGAAAATAAATCGCCAAAGGGTTGAAACTTATTTGCACGTATCAGTATACATATATTTTATTACTCTTGTGCGAGCTGCATATCGTCTTATCCATCTATTGAAAAAAGAAGAGAAGCAGACATTTTAGACCATCGATGAACGACTTTCAATCTCGAATCGAATTTATCTGGGCTAATATTTGCTCTGCAATTTTCTTTCGATCTTGTCCCGATAACGCGTACCTACCCTTATGTCTCCTATCACTCTAAAAAAGAAAACCATTGATTCAGTACGATTTTTCATCCTTACAAATTTGATTCTTATCTTAGTTCACCCTTTCGTGCCATTACCTTTAAAAGATTTTTTTTAAGACAAAAAAAAATATTTTATTGAAGCACTGCAAGTAAAACGGTGAAAAATACTTTCTTTAATATAATATGATTGATTCCTTTACCTTCGTCGTTTACTGCTGTAATCGCGCGGTAAAAAGTTTTTTCCAGTGAAAATAGGGGAAAGCTGCGAAGAATACAAACCGTATTATTTCATCCCCTGTTCTGCTTCGTTAAATGGCGCCGCTATTATCGATTATTTGGCACTCCTCCGGCGGATCCACCTTATAACACTTGCCGTTAAATATTCTCTATCGATACAAAAATTACGCGATCGCGGGACAGCAATGAGAATATCATTCGGTCGACACCACAATAAAATTAGTAAGTCTTTCCATGCATATGAACGTTCACGGGGGTAAACATTAGCTCAATCGATGCGCAGGTTTGAAGGGACAGGAATTACAGTGGGCCAAAACAGTATTCATACAGTGCGTTAGTTTCACTTGCAACTTCATTATTTTGGGGTCAAGGCAATTATCCCTAAAACAATATAAATGGATACGAAGCAGATCTATTACACTTTATAATAATGTACCTACATCGTTTTAGGAATTTTGGTGACACCAAAATAATGAAGCGAAACTGTATGTATGAATATTCTTTTTGGGCCACTGCATATAGTGATACGAGTCATTTAATCGTTTAATCCGTAGATTATATTTCACGTTACAACATACACTCTCTTAATGATTATTTATAAAAGTACACTGTTCTTGGTGTTCGCCGGCTGATTATCAGAGGTGTGATCGTTGATCTAGTTTTTCATCGTTTTTCTAGCAAGATTCGCGACACACGGTATTACGTGATACGTATACATTAACGGGCAAGAATATGAATCGAGAAAACGCGATTATTATTAAGAGATTATCCTCGTAATTTGCTAAGTGATTCGAACGGTACGTTCCCGTATATTTCTACACTCTGACGATGTCTACTTTTGTCTTACGTACGAAAATTTAGCAGAACCGGTTCTACAAAGTTTTATTAATTCAATTTCCGATGGGGAAAGCTGCACGTAGCGGTTGTTAAACTGACGAGTAACGTAGAATCCTCGGGCTATGCACCCCTTGGATCACACGCTTTGCTCGATTTTTACTTCCCCAAAGAAATGGCGAGATCGAGGACGTGAAAGGTGCATGGTTCAAAAAGTCCCACTCCTTCTATTCATCAAGGTATTAGCTTCGATAAAATGCTCCGCAAAGAGACTCAATTTTTGGTCGGGTATTACTTTTTTTCGCTCTATAGAAAAATAAACAATGGACCTTCATCTTGAGGGTGAACCAGAAGGCTCGTGAGATCAGTGAGCGGAGGTACGAGTTAATTTTTTTCGAAAAAGGACACCTTAATCGTTAAGGCTATTGTTAAGACATTTCGATCAATTCTTTATAATTATATCTCTACTATCCGATCGTACACTTCGACTATACTATCTCTATTAAAAAAAAGAAAGAAAAAAAAAATAAAAGAAACAAGAATAAATAAGAAATAAGAAAAGACACTCAGATATCTTTGCTTGTATCTTACTCTTACGTCTGCGCGAGTATCACATTGGCTCCTAAGAGTCACCGGGCTAAAGAAATCTATTGTTCAAACGGCTAACAATAAGTTAAATTATCGGGACCGAAAATGAACATTTCTGTATTTCTTTACAATATTCTAAAAGTTACGTAGCAGGGGTGAATTTTGGCGACGATTATTCGTCGAATTTTCAACTTTCCTCCCCCAGGGATGTGCGTGTCCACCTGTCGGGCGCAAAAATTTGTGCAGGGGAGATTTACGACGTGGAAGGCTCAGGACTTGCATCGATATAGTCGATGTCCGACGACGTTGCAGTGCTGGCGCGTCTTCCTTGCCTCGGGGATGCATTTATACGCGTCTTGACGTTGGTCGTCGAGACGCTAAGCCGGTTTCCAGCTCGTGGCACTGGCTGCTGCTTCGTTCTGTAATGACGGTTCAAAACCTACTTTCGTCAATTTTTTTTATTTATCATTTCTGCCAATTCCAATTTTTCCATCGAGAATCGCTTCATCGAGAACGAATCGTCCGCTGGATAACTTTGGCTACGATTGGCCACGAATCGAAAAGTATCGCGGAGACCGAGATCGAAACATCCGAGGGTCGTTTGAAACTTTTTCATGTGGAGGAATTTATGGCTTAGGTAACTTCTGGTTTGATGACTTTTGTCTTATCGCTGTTTCGATAGCGTTAGGATTGTTTATGTCTTATAATTTCTAACGAAACTGGAGCACCGTAATCCGGCGACTAATTCCAAATTTAGTATATTCCCTGTTGCGCGAAACTTTGGGAATATGAAACATATAGATCTTGTACACGATGGTACTTCGCGAAGCAATATTACAAGCAATCGACAATCGGCTTTGCAGTAGTTCAATACTCGAATCCATTTCCCCTGATTTCGTTGATGATAAAAGTTAGGTGTGGTCGTACAAAAAATAAGAACAGTTCCCTTAAATTCTCTTTAAGCTGCCCCAAAAGTTCCTCGGTGTTCTATTGAATTTTTCAACAGAAAAAGGGAACACCAATTGCATGCTGTAATTAAACAAGTGGTTGAACTCACTTCAGCCTCTCCTCGACACCTTTCATGGCAGTGTTCAGTTCCTCCTCCCACTGATTCTCCTTCCTTTCCCTCTCCAGCCTCTCCAACTCGCGTTCCCGATTATACACACGGTATTCCGGGATGAATGCTAATCTTCTGATATCCAAACTCGGTCCAGCGCCTTCCGCGAGCCCGGCCGCGGTGTCCTCCGGGAGATGATCGACTTTGAGGGATCTGCATGAATAACGCGAGGAACCGTTCTATATCCATTATCGAGCGGATAGTTACACAAATCCCCGTCAATAGTCGATAGTGCGTCAATAGCACGTACAATAGCCGGACGACGAAATAGACAATTAAATTCCAGAAACAAATGGAATGTGAACAACTAAAAGAATGCTATCTAAATATAACAAAAATAAGCTACTAACTTTGTCATTATAATCCAATTTATATGCTATACATTTTAAAATCGAATTTCTAATCAAAGATTTTCTTGACTCGCTACAGCTGTTAAGAATTTCTGTTTTCTGGTCGAGAAACTCGTTAATCGTCTCCACCCCTCTCGAAATCGACCCACCTTTGCTTCGCCAGACGTTTCTTTTTCTTGTGCAACGGTTTCGTCTCGATGATCATCTCCTCGAGTTCGAAAGTTGGATCACAGTTCAGGTGATCCTTCGGTGGTGTGAACGGCGGTCTGATTTGCTTGTTCAACACCTTGTCGTAGTCGACGTCCCTCATCACGCTCAGTTGCTTCAGTTCTTTCAGGGTCGATATCCTGGCGCCGGGTGCCACGGTTAACAGTCTGTCTAGGAGCTCGTGTATCAGGGGACTCCAGTCAGAGACTGTCGGTCTCTCCTTCTGAGGAAAGTGTCTTTCACTCAAACGTATATATGCCCGAGCGCAAAAAGAGGTTTTCATTGCATATTTTAAATGTCACGCCCATGGTACATTTATTTAATCCATTGTGAAAAGAAGTATATTTAGAATGAAATCTCGTATAGCGTTCGCAAGGAATGAATGTATTCCATTTCGTTTAATATTTCATATACGCGTGTGGAGATCTCGGGCGCGCAAGATTGAAAGGGGAAACGTGCGGGTATCTGTGAAAAGAGGCAGGGTACCCCATGGAAATGATAACCCGTAACATTAAAGGGTAGAACGTTGGTAGAATACAGCTTGGTAACCGTGCAAATATTCTCGAGGAGGCAGTAAGGTATAAAAAGATTTTATCGGCAATTTTACCTGGAGGATCTGTAAAGCCTCTCTGTGCGACGTTGTAGAACAGAGAGGGTAAGGACGTTCTCCTGCAAGAGTTTCCCAAGCAAGAATTCCTAAGCTCCACCAATCCACGGTGAAGCCATATCCAAGAATACCGTATTCTTCGCAGGAGCACATGTAAATTTCTGGTGCTGTACAGAATAACAATTCGGGGGAATGCTCCATTATGTGCAGAAATTAGAATGGAATTGAACATTTATTTTCGTTCTGTTTATACGTCTAGTTAGCATACCATGGATATTCTTTTTAATGCCAGGTAATTAGAATAAAGTATAATGAACTGCTTCTACTTTTAATATATAACAGAATTTCATTTCCTGCTAATTATTAATATCGAATATTTAATTGCACCCCGAATCTATCAAAGCTTTCCCAGTATTCGTCGAACTCGAAATGAGTTATTAATCGACGTGTTTTAACGCTCAATTAAACTGAACCAGCGTAACGACAAAAGAGTAATTAATTGGTACCTATGTACGGTTTTGTTCCTGACATCGACGTGGCTAATTCTCCGTTCTCCAGCACCGTTGCGATGTTGAAATCCGTCACGTGCGCGTGTCCTAAGCAGAACAGAAGCCTCGTTATGTAATCTGTATTCCAAAAGGAGCAAGGCGTGCTTGTAACTTAAGATATTGGGTTACATTGTCGTCTCCATTCTTTTTTATTAAATTTAATCGTCCATCTACAAGTATTTTGCGTCACGAAGAATGCTGTGAATTTGATTAATCGTCAGCTGGCGATCGTTAGCCATTACCACCTGTCGAGTGACGTAAATAAAGGTGTTATACGTGACGTCGATCAACTTTGAGGATCGAATACCCAGTTAACCCTTCGACCAGGTTTTTTAACGAAACATCGAGGGCATTCGAGTACTCTGTCTTCCAGAAGAACGAGTACAAACTTTCGTATCAAATTGATGAAAAATAATAATAAAGTTTCTTTTTAATGTTCGCATTATCAGTAGGGATTATGGTGTGCAATTCCGAACAATTAAAGGACAATCTTGTTAGTCGAATCTCGTCGAAAGAACGACGACGACGGTAAATTACGCGGTTCGACGGAGAAATAGAATGGAGAACTCTCGATGGAATTAACGCGGTCGTCCGTCCCTTCGCAATTTCCTGGGATTTTTAAAAGCTCGGTTCACGGGTGCACCCATCGGCCGGTGAACGGGTTAAAAGGCAGAGGCGTCGTGCGCCACGGGGAGAATGTTTTCACGAACAATGAATAGCGAGGGAGATGAAACGTGAGCGTAGCCGACGAGCGACACCCGGCCCTGGTAATTTTAAATGATGCAGAAGCAATTTCGTGCCTCAAACAGCTGTCGGCGAAACGCGACAGGAAATTAGGGTAACCCTTCCTGGGGTACTTGTCCCTGGATCAGTCATTTTTAATGCCGTGCCGTTCACGGGCGCATCTTTTTCCGATTTCACTTTCAAACACGACCTTTGAAGAAAGCAAATGGCCACAATTCTTAAACGTTAATAAATGGGTTGAATACTAGCTCCCGGTTCTGCAGCGCATTATTGGTTTACATTATTCCGTAAACTTTTTATCAATATTTAAGAGAAATAAAGGATGATCTTGTCCCTTGTTTTGAAACACACAAACACTGTGAAACGCCGCTAATTTCCAGCAAAGTTCAAAGTACAGCGTGATCTCTAAGGGGATCCACGTAATCCGGTTCACGACAAGGGTTTATCGGTTTGCAAGCAGAGTTCGTCGGGTCAGGCGGCAATTTACAAAATGAGTGAACGGAAGGTGCGTGTTTCTGATCCACTGAGATTAATATCCCCCGTGGGTGACGTACATGATTTACAATTCGCTAATGAACCTTCTAAATTACGCGCACTGGTTATGTACTAGTTAATATACGCGTACAAGAATATGCCGATGAATATTGAAATTTCATCAAACACGATTGTCCGTTAACATGTTTCACCTGTCCGAGCAATACCGAAATACGTACATCGGTATGGAGAATTCGATAAACGCTTCTTTTTTCCGACCGCAAAAAAATATAAGAGGGGAACTAAGCGTTTTATCAACCTTCCTCCACACGTTTCCGATTTCGTTTCCTTATTCTCTCACGAAACATTTATCCTTCAGGATATACGTCCATATAGAAAAGGAACCTGTCAGAATCACGAGTCCCATATTTTGTCGCCACTAAAAAGATCCCTCAAACTGACCCGCTTCCTTCAACAACATTTTCTCCCTCATCATGAACACTCGTTCCAGCTGCCATTTCCGAAATGCAGATAATTGATTCACCGGGGCATTCTCGAAGGGAAATCCGTTTATCGAGGAGACGTAACGGAGGTGGAAATTTCTCAAATGAATATCGAAATCTCCGGTAAAAAAGTGAACCCGATCAACGAACCGGAGTGATCTTTCGTTATAACGCGTGCACGTTTTTGTAACGGAGCAAAAGCTCTTTGACGGCGGTCGTGTCAAAAGGGTAGAGGGTAAAAATTTTCGAGGCACGGAGGCCTCGGGGTCGAATGGAAAGCGTAAAATTATTTATAGCCTGAGTCAGCCTGGCCGACGTCGCGGCTCGTAAAGAGAGAGGAAAATGACCGGATCTACGGGCTGCTACGTCACCGGAATATAATGCGGTCCTTCATTGTACCCGTTCTCTGACCTTTGATGAGCAATCAAAAGCGGTTCTCTGTCGCGATTTCTCTTGTCGCAAATTTATTCCTGATTGAAATTCAATTAATTGCCTCGGAACAAATAGTCGTTAGGTGGTTTAATCACGATGCAGATGGTTGACGATAAATATGAGATTGAGTATATTAAAATTGAAATAATTTGCAATACTTTATAGAGGTGCGATTTAAATTCTCTAATAATAGAAGGAATAATGAGGATCCTTTTTCTTTGTTTTTTTTTCTTTTCAGCGGAAAAGAGCATTGATAAAGTGCTTGTTATTCGTTTTTCAAGCGCGTGCCACCGTGTGAGAATTTTTGTCCCCCATTTTATTAGACTCGTCCCTCTCGAACTACTTTCCAACTTCAGTCCTCGAGTTTCATCCATCTCATTAAACTCTGGTCTAATAAACTATTGTCTTGGTAGACAATAGTTGGCAGTTTAATGACGATGGAAATTTTCGTGAAGAATCACGTGTCCAATATGCGAGGACTGCGAAGAAAACTTGCCAACATATTTTGCTACTAACAAGTAAGTAGTAACTTATAAGTAGTGTTCGGTGAAGTAAAAAGTAATAGTGGCTTTCAAAAGATAGCACCAAAATTCCCCTTTCCAAATTTACATAATTATTTTCAACCACCAGTGATAAAAAAAAATGATATTTAGTTTTAATTATCGTGGAAATTGCACGCACAAATTTCACGTCTACGTTGATTTTCTTCCATAAACCCTCTTTTAACGCGGTAGTTATTTCAATCAGTCAAACGGAGGGTTTAAGGGGGTTGGTCGGTGCTCCGATTCCACCATTAGTTTATTCGCTCGGAAGAAATCTTGCGAAATATAAAACGATTGCGAGAAACAGGAGTGAAATTAAAACACTGACTCGTAGCACCGCTGTAGAATTATTCAACGCGATTCAAATATTCTTCTTCTCCTCTGTCTTCGATCTATGGAAACTGCACTGCTAAACTGAATGTTATCGAACATTCGTTTGAACAGTAATACGATGAATTCCATCGAGGCTGGATCCATCGAATATCTCGTCAGATCGAAGTGCTTCGCGGTGGCCTGAAACACCGATGAAACGATTCAGCGTTCAGGATCCATTTTAATCGAGTCTGCAGGTCGCTCGATTGCTACGCTTGTCCGCGTTAACGTGGAAATCAAACGTAAACGGGTTTGGTTGATATGCAAACGGAGTAAGTGCGCGTTTGGCTACGGTTCCGTCTCAATTCCTACAATTTCGTCAACCTGTGCCGACGAATTTTCAGCGAACATGCATCGCCAAAGGTGGCTAATTAAAACGTTGCTGGATCTCGTTTCAAACGCGTGAATCCTTTGAATTTAATCTCACGTTCCGTACGCACGACCCGTACTTTTTTCCGCCATCGTTTATTTTGTACGGTTGCATTCATTTTCGAGCATTTTTTCCTCGTTTATTCCGTTCGCCATCTGCACGAAACGGGACTCGAAAAGAGGAACCATGGGGTGAATTTCCCACCCCAAATTCCAACTTCGCGCATTCCTCCGAAATTATCCTGATCCAGTTTGGATTTTGTTTAATTATACACTGGACTTTGTTCGAAGGGATTTCGAATGAAATTTCTGTAGGTTGCTTTTGTTTTCATAAACTGTTACGTTGAGAGGATTCCGAGGAGAATTTTTTAACGTAATGAGTCGTAAATGCAATGGAAAAAAAAGGAAAGAAAGAATGCTTGTGCACACAGGGTTCTTGTTTGACCCTGTTTCCCAGTTATATCCGCTTATCTTTAAACAAGTGAGCAGAACGGAGCACGGTGAATGCTTACGGACGTTCGAGTATTGATTTTTAATTGCAAACCTTACGATCGTAAATAAGTCAAGATGAGATAATCGCAAATAGGTCGATGGAATTATTCATACACGCGGATACTTCGTCTACGATGTTCCTCGTGTCATCCTGTCGCGACAAGTTCTTCTCTATAGATGCGTCCTCTAATAATGAAACATCCTGTGCTTAGTATGCTGAAGCTCCTAAGCATATTGGATACACGAGGAACGATGAAACGACTCGATCTTCTAATTATTTCCAGATGCAAATTGGTTTGCACTGACGAATTATTTTCGCCCACAGAAATATGCAAACTTTGCTTTCATCGATGCTGCCTGCGTGTTTCCAGTTGCGAATTGTCGAACGTCTCACGGGATTACTTCATCGCCAATTTTATTCGCCACTCTTCTCGCTGTGTATTATTTTATTTCTGTCTTCATCATTCGCTATGTTCCACGTGTTCCTCCATATTTCTGCGCAATATTGCCAAACAATTGGCCACGCTTTTATTATTAAATTACAGCCGCTTATCGAAGGGGAAGTAGAAGAATACGTTGATCCAGGATATACATATTTGAATTTCGTTGAACAATGTAATAGCTTGTTCAATAGCTTATTTCGCGTTTCATCGTAAATCCTAGGTAGTTAATGAACGAATGAAACATGGAAATCAGATGGCAGCGAGCTGGTTCGCTGCGGTTTACGTACGTATCAGGGAATCTGCCGAGGGAGTAATGTATTTATAGTCTCGAAGTGGAGCAAAGCAGAACTTAATTCGCGTTGTCTCTGGAACGTGACTTGGCTTGGTTCATGGGAGTGGCTGTTGTTTAAATAATGAATCCCGACGCGGCGGTTGTCCATAGTCCGATAGTTCTGGAGTTTTGCGGAATTTGCAACGACCCGATACCATTATTGGTTTGCTCGGCGGAAAGATGCATATACATATACCTCCGTATAGACGGAACGCGGTTTATCCAGTTGCGAACTATCGACTTTCATTATTTTATATTAGAATTCTTCCTGTCAGCTATGCAACAATCATGATAAAGACTATTCGTAAATAATCCAATTGGAGCGAAGCTGATTTTCACCGACGCGAAAATTTCGCAAACATTGGATCTGTTTGAAGAAATTTGTATTATTTCTTGGTCGAGGAGAAGGTGTCTGAAAATCTGGGCTCCGAGCGGAGAGGAAAAATTCCCTCTTCGAGATTTTGATCTCAAGGATCGTTCCCTTGCTGCTTATAAATCGGTTGCATTCCCGCCGTACCTATTTTTAACGTTTACCGTGGCACTTGGGGGAAAACATTTTCTCCGGATGAAGATTTCGACTTGCTGAATTATTCCGTGGAGCGAAGGGGGCGAAATAGAACGTACAATGCATCGGTTGATCGAAGTCGACGTGAAAGAAACGCCAGGTAAACCGGCTGAATTTTTGATGCGTCGTGGAACGTTTGGCACGTACCTTCCTCGTCCAACAGGATGTTGTCGGGCTTTATGTCACGGTGAACGATTTTGTGATTCTGCAAATAATCGAGGGCCAGGGCGATCTCAGCGACGAAAAGCACCACACTTTCCTCCGTGAACACGACTTCCTGTTGAATGTGGTATCTCAAATCCCCGCCGAGCAGCAAGTCGGATACCATGAATAGATCTTCCTCGTCTGGAACGAACAAGACGGTGGATTTTCATTTTTTTCCCTCGCTTCTTCCCTTTTCCCTTCGTCCTCGTTACTTTCGGATAAAAGTGATTCGAGTTTAGCATGAACGAACGAAAATGCCGGGCCCCCATCAATTATATTTTTCCACGCTTCTGATTCGCGCGTTGAGTTTCATTAATCACGCAGGCGAAGGAGACGAGTGTAAAACGGTTTCGAGGGAAACCGTCGAAGAAAGATCGCCGATCGAGTTAGTTCGTCTAATGTCTTTACTGCTGTTCCCCATGGAAAATCGATAATTTCAGAGGCGGAGGAACGATAATCTCGTTCACGGTAGCGGGCACGATCGGCTTACCTTGGAAGCTGAACCACAGGTTCACTAAACAGGGGTGCTCCAGTTGGGAGAGGATCTCCACTTCTCGCGTGACGTTCTTCAGCGCACCCCTTACAGCACACTCGCCCTTGTGGACGTACTTCATCGCGTACATGTTCCCGGTGCGATCCCGTTTCTGCACTATGCACACCTATTAAGTAATAATTAATTGCTCGTTACCGGATGAGCGATGAATTACGGGGCTGCTTCTAGATGGCCGCTGTACGACAATGAAGCGTGGATGTATGCAAGGGGGAAGGGGGTGGATGATTGTTTGCGCGAGAAAGGAACGCAACGTTGCTTTTGGGGTGCGGGAGTTTTTGGATTGCAGGGAATTAGGTCGTCAAATAAATTAGCGTCAATTGCTTCCTGTTAAAAAGGATAGATGTTAACGCGCAAGAGGCGCACAGCGTGGAGTGGATATTTTCGGTGGCGGAAATTTCGTTATCGATAGGGGTAAATTATGGAAGTGGGTCTAATCTGCAATGGTAATTAATCGTGCTTCATGAAATGAAATAAAGTCGAGAGGGGGATGCTATCAATAAATGGGGTGAATTACGACGCGAAGAAACGTTTACGAGTATGCCGTAATTGGAGTGGAAAGTTACCAATTCATATTTTGGGTCGGGGCAATAAGAGGGGGTTAATATTAAGTGTTGTATGGAGGTCGGGTTTAATTGAAGTGTACATTTATGAAGCCTTCAAATTCCCCTGGGGCATGAACAAGAGAACGATCGTTTTTCAATGTAACTTTTACTGCTTTCCAATTTTTTAATTAGTGGATTCCAGTTTTGCAGAGCAGGCGCAATTTTGTATTTTCAATTAATTCGTTTCGATAACCAAGTATTGTCGCGTCGTTGTTATTCCAGGCGTTGAATACAAATTGTCATTGTTATTATCATGTCTATATCGCGCGGTGCAGAGTAAGCACAATAAAAGGCACAAAGGTGCAGCCGCTACAATACCTTCCCCACAAATATTTCAATATGCAGATTCTACACTCCTCGTTCTCCGGTCCAAAATGCGAATTGAACAAGCAGTGAGACAAAGTAGCAATATCTTTCGCATAATACCATGTTCCAATTAAAAGTTTCATCTCGTACCTTTCCAAAGCTCCCCTTTCCAATAGCACGCAGGATTTGAAAGTGATCGAAGTTCACTGGAACGAAAAACAACAGCGTGGGATTAGTAACAAAAGATCGTTCCATAAAAATGTTTGAGCGACTGGAGGAAACAAATGCTTCGTCAAAGTCTCGTATCGCCAACAGAAATTGACGAGCAATCGGCCGTTTTTCGCGTAAGATCGTTTCACGAAGCAGCATGGCTGCTCACAAAGGACCAATTAAGCGAAAACTTGCTCGCACTGGTACCGGAACTCGCTGTGGTTGTGTAAACTACGAGGAGAATCGTGGTTGGAAGTGTGTATATCGTAGTTGACGTAACAGCTGCCTGCCCCTAACATCGTATCGGCGTATCCTGTCGTCTGTCACTTTTCGACTAAATCTCCGGTGACGTTGAAATTTGGACGATATCCAAATTTCTGTGACACGTATCTGCGAATCATTTCCCATTTCGTTCCAGAACACCTGACGCGCCGGACGTACCTAATTAAGGTTCCGCCTTTGACGGCGAAACGACTGTAATTATGTAGAGGCATCTTTCTGAAAATCGATTTCATGCTCCTTCCAAAAGGGATTTATAATATTCCATATTAAAGGTGAGCTTGCTTGGTACTAGTAAATACTGAGAGTTAAATTGCAATATTAAAGTTCATTAATTCAAGTTGCATCTTTTTAAACAATCCATTCTGAGAAGGAGGTGTTTCAAAATATCGAACGCAAATAGATATATGCCCGTTCACTGTATTGAAAATAGTGTAACAATTATCACGAATGTGTCACTGAAAGGAAAAGGACCTTGCTAACCCCTGAATACACATGTATAATGAACTTGTTTCCTGCTAAAGTTCAACAACGTAATCGAACCAATAAATCAAGCTTCTCCCCTCAACACTAAACTCCATTAAACATCACAGCTTTCCGCCTGCGACCCCTTCGTAGATATTTACAAGTTCACCAGAGATCATCTGTTTTAATGAAACCTTGCATTTCATCCCTCTGCCACGAAATTAAACGCACGATCGGAAGAAACAGACTCACCTTCTTCCCCAGGGGTAGGCTCGTTCCTCGACGACTGATTGGCACCCATTTTTGCCCCTCAATGGATCTTGATACGTGACGCGAGTGGAGGTGGCCGATGTAACGAGCAACCTTCAGTTGGGGTGAGAAAAGACAGCCACTCGGAATTCTCATGCTTCCACCCACTCATTTCTCGGTTATTCATTCGATCGGATATCTCCTTTTTTTCCCACGAACGACTTCGACTCCTTGTTTGCTCTGTCGTCGTCGTCGTCGTCGTCGCCGCCGTGGACTCGTTACCTCAGCCACTTAATCTTGTTTCTTTCTCTTCATATTCCCTCTGCCACCGTCACTCGTTGTTATTAGATCTGTGCCCGAAGGTCGCTTCTTTTTGTAAAGATTTCTCCGTTGCTCTTAACGTCGCCTTGTTTCTTCCACTCGAACGTCCCCCCTTTCAACCGTTTCACTCTGCTACCGGCGGCTGTATAATTTTTTCCACCAACCTCGCGACACCCCTCGTTCGATCGTCTCCCGTGCTTACTTTCTATTCCTCAATTCGTCTCTCCTTTGATTTCGTTAAGTTTAATCATGTCGTAGAGGCGTGACTGTTCGTACGACCCTCTTCGAGCCACCCTCGAATTCCTCCTTCGACTCTACGTAGGTCGTTCGGTTATATGCGATTTTCTATTTGACTTCGCAGGTTGAAGCGCCCTTTGTGCAATTTCACCGAGTTTAGCCTTCTTAGACACTTCTTCTGCAGCCCTGTCGATCTTCAGAACTTTCCTCCGCCACTTCCGAACTCTGCCTGTTCCTTCGTCTTTGACTTCTCTCTCGTTTGCTTCAATATATCTTCAGCTTTCTTTACTTGCTCTTCATATTCTTGAACTTTTTAACGAAATTCAAGTTCCGTCGCGCAGTTTCGAGATAACGTCGTAGGAACGGGCTCGTCGTTTTGCGGTCGATCGATCTAGACGGTTCCGGCTGTCGCATTAATTGCCGGCAAGTCGATTCGCTCATTAATTAACGTCGACCTCGCGGTATTCGTGGATTAACAAGCAGCGGAAACGGGATGGCTGTTCGTCGACGACGCGACGTCGATGCTCACCGATCGCCTGCAACCAAGCAGAAATTTACCGGTGGAGGAGAGTTTGTGGAAACGGTCTAATCAACCGGATAATCGTTAGTTTCGGGTCTCCAGAGGCGAGCATTTCCAACGAGGCTGCGTGAAATAGAAATTATAGCTTCGACCGTTTAAAAAATAAAATGTTCGCGTTTAGAAATGAAGACGGTAAAGACGCTGTAAAAAGCTAAATCTACTTCGCCTCCCTATAATGTCCAGGGAGAAAGCGAACGAGCCAACGGTGCCTCGAAAGGGATTCTTTGCGAATAGGGCGTCCAGAAATCTTGTAACGTTGCAACGATAAAAATGTCTCAAACACTAGAGACTTCGCGTCTTTCTGGTACTTTAATGAAGCTCCTTTGAAAAAAAATCTGGTTAATTAGGGCCAATTCTCGCGCGGCTTAATGCGCGAATGCACCATTAAATAGCCAGCGTGAAAAGCGAATTGCGCTGCACTCGTGAAAGAAACTCATAAGTTTGCAGGATTTTTCAGTAAATAGCGGAGGCACCGTTAAACGTGGTTGTAACCATTCGTTAGACCGAAAACATGCACGGATTCGCGTCGCACAGCTCCCTTCTTCCTCCCAACAGAATAATCAAATTTTTGCAGATCATTAGAAAAAAATTAGAAAAAGAAGAATAAATCACAACAATTCTCCCTCGGCTGCACTTTTAATATTTTGTGATTCTTGAATTATGGAATTACCGCTGGACGTCTATCGAACAGCACACAAATCTCACGTGATTGACGCTAATCCCTGTCTAATCGTAAGGAACACGAATATCAAGTTTCCTTCCCTGCTAATCCAAGCAGAGTATAGCAAAAGCGGAATACACGCAGTAATTACGTTCACGCGATTGTTCCTCGAGGAAAACGGTACAAGCACCATCCACTTCGGATGATTGCAATTTTTGGTAATTGGCTAATTCCGCGTTCAACTTATTTCAATACCTGTCCACAATTTATTTTCTCTTCCGATTCCTATTTCGTCCTACGCATCTATCTCGGTATCCGATTGCGTCGGCAGTTTGGGTAAAATTAATGCAAATATTTCCCTACAATTGCAGTTAAATGGCAGTAAGTGTATACAAATATTTCAAGCAGATTTTCCATCGACGTGTAATCGATATATTCCCATGAACTATAATTACCAGTCCATCATTGTGATATGCTATTTATTATTACGATAAAATCAACGCCATTCATTTCCATCGTTCTTCCCAGAACGATGTTTGCTCGCGATTTTCTAGGGTGCGCGTTTATTTTTCCGGCAAACAGGGATTTATTGACCACTGTATATTGCGGGCCTCCTCCATCGACACGTGACGCCTCTACACGAAATCCTTTTCTTTCCCTCCCTTTTTCTTTCTTCGACGGCCAAATCTGTTTCGTCTAGATCGCAATAAAACGTTGATCGATGGAACAGAAGAAAAGGAGACGCGTTATGATTTCTTATCGCGAGTTATTCCCTCAATGCGCGTCGTGCTGCTTAGATCTTGTCGCTGAACGATAGTAAAGCACGACCTTTTATTCCAGGCTCCGCTCTTTCTATCTCTGCGATTCCTACAATTTTCAGAAAATTCCAGAAACGTGGGGACGCTGATCGATATGGAATTCGATAACGACAAATCTGTATTTATCTGAAAAACGTGTATGTACATATCGACTAATTGATTTTGCTGTTATTTCTGGCCGAGAATTATATAGAGTGCGACGAAATGTCTGGAATGGCGGTTAAATAATTTCCAAGACGTCGGGACATAAATGGCAGCTGTCAAGTCGAGATCGCCCTAGTTCTTTTTCTTGTCCCATTTGTTCCCGATCAATTCTCGCAGAAATTGACAACCGATATTGTTCACCTCTCACGTGAAAATGCGTGACACGTTGTCCGCGTCGTTCCATTATTTAATGAGACCTCATTTGTTGTTTGCAGTATACGAGCAAACACCGTCCACGTTTCCAGTTCGTCCGATGCTGGAATTAACGATAACACGATTACTTAATCGAGACGGGTAACACCGACAAATTCCCAGATTTTCCATTGCGAACAATTAGACATGCTTCCCTCCTTTAACAGGCCAGAGGGGGCTGTTTAAAATATCAAAGTAGAAGCCTTTCAAAGGTAATATTCATTTTTATCTTGCAAATGCCGTCCGTTTCTGTTCTTTTTTCTGCTTTCTTCGTTTTCCATTTAAGAAAAATATTCTGGCGAACGAGATACGCCCTTTTCGTGCGAATAGAAACCGACGCCAGGTAGAAACATGTAAAGGAAATGCACGACGTAAACGGGGTGAACGAGTTGCACGACACTCGGGGTATGAATCGACAACTTGCTCGAGGTAGTCGTGGGCAACGAACGCGACATTATCCGTGGCAATTCTGCCAGTTACCTATTATACTCGGTGCATTCTGCTTCAGAAGCCACCTCAAGGCACTAAACCAACGAAAAACGTCGCGCATGACCCCGTTGCCGCGTAACAAGCACTTTTTAGTTTCGCTGGCACCGGAAGCTAGGGAAACCGCTTTCAACCAGCGACGCATTGAATTCGTCATTCGAGGCTTCGAGGATCTTGACTAGAAATAGAAAAGTAAATATGGGAAAATCTATTGACTGTAAGCCGGAAAGAAAGTTACGTATTATAGAACGTGCCAGTAGGTATACTAGCTATGTTTTATTTCCTGCCCTACGTTAGCTCTCTGAACGACTATTGTCTGCATTTCCGGCTTCGCTTTGGAAATATTATTTATATGCAATATCGTTGCACGTTGTTTTACGCATATCGGTTTTCTCTTGCAGTATTATCGAGTCATTTTTATTATTTATGCGTTTTCATTACTGTGCTGTTGGACTCTATTATGTTCGAATGATATTGCTCTTTTTTTATTATTCGGGTTTTCATTCATTAATATTCCTGATTGCGAAAAACTTTTAATAATATCAATCCCGTTCGAATTGCACCGCAATGATGAATGATTTATTGGTAGTCCTAAATAGTTCCTCGCGTCCGTTTATAATGAGAAATTGTCCATAAAACTGGCATTTATTCAATAAGTACAGATCGTCGAGGCATTCATTGCTGGGTTCTCGATATTTCACAAAAATTCGAAGCGTCAAGAACACTTTTCTAGACAACGAATAGCGTCGTCAGTTTTCACCTTCTTGTTTTTTTTTTGTTTTAATATCAATTGTTGCGACAGCCTCTATGGAAAGAATGCAAAGATTGTTTATATTCCTTTTTGCAGGCAACTAAATTGCCATTCAAGCAGCAACAGTTATTTGCCTTCCGTTCATAGCGATATAAAACCAGACTTATATATTCTTTCATTCTCTCCACCGTTCCTGGCTTTATCGCGCGCTTGGCGAAAAACGAAAGGCTCTTTAACGCCATTAAGCGTTTAACTTATTTCATTCCCAGGAAAATACGTAACGGGGAATTTTTCATAAAGCCTTCGGTTCAACTACGTTCCGCCAGTAATATTCTTCCTCCCTAAATTCACTATGGTACAAACGGTCCTATAAAATCTCCTCTTCCCTCACCCAATTTATGATTAATAAATTATTTCAATTATATTTTAATTATTTCATCGGTAGCGTTACAGTGGTATGCAATTTTTGTATGGATTGTCGCGATAGTATCGATAATCCCGCCGAGAAGACAAAATTGATTTCCCACTGGTCGATCGTGGTATCCAATCGGCGTGCCACGAAACCAACACGAATCGAAGGGGACAGCAAATGTGATAGTAGATGGATTAATTTTCCAGGATCTTGGAAAAGTCTTAATCTCGACAATAACGACTTCACTCAGGAGCCAGCGGGACATCGAGCGGAGGAAATTCGATCGTGATTAATACAAAGATAAAAACGAAGTACATACATTATATATCGGCGATAAAATATTCTCACGCTCGGATGCACGAGTACCAATGAAAAATGAAACGGCTCGCAAAATGTTAACCCCCGATACAAAGGGAACTTCGATCGAAATTCTCCAGTCAACATTAACTTTTCAACTTACTTCATTATCGAAGCATTCGCTGGCTGCTTTTAGCCGAACCATCGCGAAACGCGCGTCGAAACTTTTGTTTCTTGACTCTCGAACTTACTCTATTACTGAAGCGTTTAACCACCCAAATAAATTCATGGTGCACGAATACCTCGTGTATACTATAATAATAAGTGCTTGGAAAAATTGCCACTATAAATCAAATTCACTCACTGGTCCATTTACCAGACTTTAGCTACGAGAAACGATTCACTGGCATCCTCCTTCCGCAGAAGATCGTGTTCCCCATACCAAGGATGGCAACCGAGGCAACTGTTGATACAATCAATGGAGTAATAATGTCAACGGTATTCTTCGATCAACTTGTGCGTGGGTTCACCGTTGAAGATCGTGCGACAGAAATCGTGCGTGGTCCCTTCGTGTTCCGCCTGTGCCCAACTCAGCATCGTACACCAGGTATAACTGTTCGTCGATGATGGAATCGAGCCGCGATCGGCGGCGAAATCGCGCGCGAAAATGAAACGATGTTCGTGTGTTCGCGGTCGCGGACGCCGCACGAGTGTCGACGTTCGTCGACGGTTCAACGAAACGACGCTCGTGTATACGCGATTCTATGCGGCGTCTGCGCCGGGACGCCTCTGCCGCGCGCCGTGTGGGTTTCGGAGTTTTTCCTCGTTATCATGCACGCGACGTATGGACAAAGGTAAGCGTAATGTGAATGCGATTGGCAATCGATCGACGAAAATTGTAAGGTTCATGGTTTTTAAGAGGATTTCACGGGCGCCACTTCGATACACGGTGGATGATCAAATGATTGCAGTCAAAGTGTGAAAAATCTGTCCACGGTGTTTTAATCAAAAGTTGTCCATTACCAATACGTAAAAAGTTCAACTTGGCTCGTGTAATTGCAAAGAATGAATTGTCAGGCGGCGTTCGTTATTGACTGTTTGATTTTTTAATTTAACAAAAAGGATGGCTGGTTCAATGATTGAAATGAAGAGATTGTTCCACAGTGGCAACGATTTTTCGCGGCTGGAGGAATATTTAAGATATCAAAGTCACCTCTGGGTTTGTTAAAATGGCCCGATATATTTTTTCTTTACGGCATGATAGACGAGTGCAAGGATCCATCAGCATAAACTTCAAGAAAGATATTAATAGCCGGGGATAGGTCGGAACGTTGCGAAATCCTGTTTCACATTTTACGCGAAATTTCCTTGCCTTTCTCCTTACTACCAATCCGAATTTAAATTCACTGACTTAACTCGCGCGCTCATAGTATTCTTGTATCACGTTACGAGTAGAATTACAGCGTTCATTGACGATTAAAATTAATAAAAAAGTTTGTAGCCCAAGGTTGGCTATAAATCGAAATTGCCAGGCAAGAATCGTACACGAAGTTGTTGATCGTAATAACTTCCGGAGCTGTGTACCCCCCGAAGAATCGAACGTTCTTATCGAATCCTATTCCTTTTTCTATCCCGTCTGCATGTTTGAAATCGGATCGAGATATTGCACCGAGCAACAGACAACACGGCTCGGTTCGATTTTCATCGAAGCGTTCAATTCCAAGCGTGTCGGGAACAATTATTCGTTGCTTTTTATTTCACCATCATTAAGTCGGGAAATGAATCGCCCTCGTTTTCCCTCCCTTATACTTTATCCCCCATACGTATCAGTTTACCACTTCGTTACGCGAGGTTCAGCAATCCCGACGTAAAACGTAGGGCGGAGAAAAAGTCGTGTGCGTTAACAAATGACGAAGATTAATCTTGCAAATCGAATCCCCCACTTCGCACAGAAACGCCACCCAGATTGAAGTAAAACGCTGAACCCTTTTTCAGAGTTTCACAAGCCATTCGACGGAAACAAAAATGCCTGCACTTTCTCCACGACTAAATCACGAATAGTCCGCACTACAACCCGACTTCTGAGAAGAACCCAATAAGGGTAGGATATATTTCGTTGTCCACTCGTCGCGAGCAAGACCAAGGTATTAACCTTTTCTCAGGAAAAATTGTGCAATTATTTCTCGAAACGTGCACGAGCTTTGTCTCTGAAGCTGATACGATAGAAAAATTTCCTCATCTTTGATACAAATAAAGTAAATCGTCTAAGCATCGAGGTACATGTAGTGGATGTATGGGGGGTGATTTCAATTCCAAGAACGAAAGGCAGGTAGGCTGTTTCGCAAGCGCGATAAAAGCAAGAAACAAGGTTGCTCGCTTTCGTTAGATTAGGGAAACCAACTGGTCAACGGTATCGCACGAAGTCTGGCAAGAAACTTCTCTATTGTCATCGCAGCTGTCGTCGTCGTTTCCTTTTACGCTCACGCAAGACAGGCGTGCGCCCTATCGGGCAATCGTAATTCGAGTTTTTCATACGCCCACGCGAAACTCTCTTTCCAGACCTTGGGAGGCCGTTGTTTCTTTCCTTCGCTCGGACCAACCGTTGTTTTCGCGTCGAGGAACTCGTAACTTTTCCTCTTCGACCTGGACACGCGCATGACTTCATCCCCTTCGTGTCGCGCCTGGATGAACAATATGCTCCAGCTGCTGCTCTGCTAGATTAACCTGTTGTTCGACCATTCTGATCACGTTTTCTTTTTGAGCATATGAATGAGTTTTTGAAACGTGCTTCACTTTGGCGAATTTTCCAAACGATTGGCAGATCTCTCCAACGCTATTTATTGTGAATGATGTACCGAGAAAAGAGTGCACGTAATTTGTACGAATTTAATTCCTGTCAGCTTGGGTTTTTGCTCGAATTAGTTTGCTGCGTTCTTCGAGCGAACGTCGCTATTTGTCGAACAGGTTTCGGTAATTGCAAAAGATCCAAAGAAGTGTTCTATTCGAGAAGTAACTGACATTTATTTTTACAGTTTCTCCTCAAGTGGAATTCGGTTAAGGGGGCCGGTCCCCATCCCGTTCAATCAACCGGGATGATCAATTTAGAATAATCTCCGTCTCGTGAAAAATGGATTTCATCGAAATAACGTCCGAACGTTCCTGGCCAGCTTCGATAAAACTATTGGAAACGGAATGCATAGGCGTGACTTGATGGATACTCTTCTGTCAATTGGGAACAGCAACGTCCGTGACAAAGATATTTGTGTTAAACGTAGCGGAAAATGAAGCCGCTCTACGGATCCTGTGAGAATCGAAAAATTCCACTACAAATCTACGCACCTCTCCTCAGTTCGTATACGAGCTAAATTGAAAACGCATCGGCGTACATTCGCAAGAAATTTTAGAAATAGTCGAGCGATTGTATTCCTTGGCGTTTGAAAGGTCTATGTTAAAAGAAGAAAACCGCCGAACGAAAATAAAGGTGGTCTTTGAAAGTCGAGCTTAAAAAACTTCTGTACACTTCCCTTTTAAGAGCTAACCTAAGCAAAGAGGACGCATAGTTGCACAATACATACGTATATCTACGTGCAAGAGACGCTTTCAAAGGAGCGTTGTCTTTGCATTGTCGAGGAACGTTCCACAGAGAGCAGCTATTGCAGTCCAGTGAACGAATTTCAATAGGAAAAATGTGGTTCGCGAGAGAACACCCCTGTGCCACCCAGCAGTTTAATATTCCTCTCCCTCGAATCGCGGAAAGTTTACCCTTGCTCTACGCTTGAATCAGAAACACTGCTCCTTGAAATCCCGTCTTACCCCAAAAATTTCTCCGCGACCCGTTAACACGAATTTCACCCAAAGAAGAATCAACCCCCGAATCGCAAACAGCTCGATCTCGAGGAATAATCCGTCGAGTCGATACTCTACGATTTTCCTTCGAATTGAGACACTCGACGACTGTTAACGGATCCATAGGTTGGAGAGGAGTATCGTTACAATTCGATCAATCAAGAGACCGAGCCGGCGTTTCTTGCCGGCAGTCGGGATTCCGGCCGGTGTGAGCGTGGAGCACAAAGGCAGGCACGAGTCGCAGGATCGATAACGCCTTTACAACGCTACCGGACGTACGTGGAACGAGGCGTAGAGCACGATGACCAACGCTGGAGAGCGGTGTCCCTCGGCGAAAGCTAAGCTGCTACCCCACAGTGCAGAGGGGAGGAACAGACTTCCTACCAAGAGATATCTCGTGCCATGTAACAGAGACCCGAGGGAAGCGTGTGCGCGTTTGAGAACCTCTGGCCTCTACCTGGCTGTTAATAGGAGAACGGAGAGCACGGAATGTCCTCGTAAAAGCAAGCGAGAGGGACGACGAGATTGAAGGGGATAGACGAGGAGGACACGGACGGTGGGCTGGTGTTTAAAGAAGGACACCCGATATAGGAGGCATTGTACCCGGTTACCGTCAGCCGTTCCAGGTGCTGGAGGGCAGTCGGCTCTCGCCACGGGACGAGTATATACGCTTGCATTTCCTTCTCCGCGTTACCAAAATTCTCGTCCCATGTACATTCGCTAGGGCGTACTATCTAAACGCGCGGGGCGACAAAATACTTGTCCTCTGGCGCACGATATTTCCTTCCAGCCAGACGTACCCGCAGACCGTTCGCCTCTTCGTCGTCGTCGTCGTGTGCTGCACCGGGACACGCAGCCGGCGAAACGGCCGCGAGTGGGAGAGACTGGAGGCCAGAAAGAGCGGGCAGGCAAGAGGCGAAGGAGAAAGAGAGCGGCATACCCGACGGAGTGCGAAGGAGAAAGAAAAAAGAAGGAGGGAAGAAGCGACAGGGACGGCTGTTTCGTGTGCCGCTCTGCAGTGCGACATTCGACGACAACACACGCTCGTTGCTCCCCGTTTCTTCTAGCACGCTCTAATCGACTCTCGTAAAGACGCTGCTCCGATTCTCCTCGCGTCGCAACGACGACGACCCCTTTGTTCGCGCGACTCCTTCGACCTCGACGCCTCAGAGCCGGCGCCGCCTTCAGTCGATCGACGCCCGACGCCCGTCGATACCGCCGGCCGATCGTTCATGCACGCGCGACTCGCGCGCGAACAAAGTTCCGTGACTGCGGAGGATCGCCGGGAATGTTTCTGCGGGCCAGTTTCGAACGACAACAGTACAGTTTCAGTCCCGATCATCGTGCCTCAGCGTGAACACGTTTCGTTTGTTTTGGCGTACGTACGCAAGCGACGTGGATGTTCCAGGATTTTGAAAATCGCTTCGCAGAGGAAGGGCAGAGGAAGCGGCCGACGATCTTATCCCCTACGTGACGGAGTACATTGTAAACAGAATCTTGGAGTGCCGTGCGAACGAAAGACACGACAGAGTGAACGTTCCCGTTCGTGACGCCGCTTTTATCGTCGAGCAGTGTGCGAGGCCTTTAGAAAGGAAAATACGCTACGGCTGAGAAGTGCAGTGTTTGCAACGACGAATCGTGTGCACGTATACGTACGTGTGTACGTAGGATGTGCACGTCGGTTTGGTGAAACAGCCTGGCCGATGTCTTCCGGTCGACGATCGTGTCACGGATGGGATGTGAGACGAGCCACGTGAATGTTGTACTCCGTTGAACCTTCGTTCCCGCCAGGCGAATTATTCTGGACTGGCATGGATCCCGTGAAAGCCAAGTACGTATATGTATACATACACACACGTTTGCCCCTGCGCGGCTAATAACACCGTGTCACAAACACTTGGGTCACGATCGCGTTGCCCTTATTCCCGGCACTTGTCCGTCGTATTACATTGTTTGCATGTAATATGAAAGTTTCGTCGGCATTTAGTCGATGCTCAGATCCCAGACTAATATTATAGCGGAGATCGTTGTCGGGTTCACTTTTTTCGCGATAGAACCGAGGACGTGCGGTATCGTAGAAAGCAGCGTTTTCGCTGACACGAATACGAGAGATTCGTTTCCCTAAATCGCAATTATCGTCTGCAGATTGTGGAACTCGAAGTATCGTTTCAAATGGAAGATAACGTACCTCCGTGAGCACGGTGTTAATTAAATTGATTATCGAGCTCCAATTTCTTCGTCTAGGCGCAGATTCACCCGTTCCCACCTGTACAATAATTCGATCACGGAGAGTGGATCGTAACTGCTCGTTTTTGCGAGGAGGAACGTCGACGAGAAATGGCGCCAAATGTTTCTTGCACGCGCGATCTTGACCTTTCATGAATTTCTGAACGCTCTGTCTCTCGCAAGAAACGTTTCCGACCGATTTCCAAATTCGTTTTTATCATTGTTGATATAAACGTTACCGTTTCGTACGCGGGGAACCGTGAAATGTGCTGAATGGAGTCGAGTTTACCAGTAGCTTGCTGAAGTTCGCAAGAAGTAGTATCGTTTTTTCATTGCCCAGCGATATTCGTAAATATTTCGCGACTAACCATTCGATTCACGTGTATGTACGTTTGTCGATCGGTCGAGCAAATTGTCGCGAATGCAGAATTCACCTGGGCTGACGGTGAACAATTTTAGGGCTGTCAGAGTTTATTGTTTTTTATCGTGACACGCGTCACGAAACGGAGCAGAAAACTTCTCGTTGTTCGCCCACTTGCGCGATCATTCGAAAGTCGCGTCGACGCGAAGATAGGAGAATTGTAATTTTCGCGAGCAACCTACGCGCATAGCAAGCTCACCTTTGCAAATTGATCCTTTTCGTAGCGTGGGTGAATCGTTCAACAATAAAGCAACAAACGCGCCACAATATTCAATACCGCGAATGCTTTTCGCTAAAGTGAAATATCATTCGCCGTCGCTCTGCAGCAATCGAATAAATTAAACTATCTACAAGTGTGAATTGGTCGTAACAACTCCAGCAACTACTATTATTTAATCAGCGAAACTCTAAGGAGAGTTCGACGAGCCGGATTAATTGTGACAAAGCACTCGTTTCAATCGGCAAAGCATCGGCTTCGGAATGGCACTCGAATTGAAACGCAATAATCGTTTCAGAACAATCCAACAACTCCTACACATTTTCCCCGCAAGACATCCAGCAGAAAAGTCTGCCTAGGATTATCCAGTTTCATTCTACCTTCCATTAACTGTCGTTGCATATTAAAAGAATACCCCCGTGCTCCCTTTGCGACACGATTATCATGGGGAAGCAGCTTTGGCTTCATAAACACAGGATCAACAGCGTTGACCGACAATAGACTTTGTTAACAATGTACGAGCAGAACCGGTTCGACGAAAGTTTGCCTCTTCAGTGGAGCAACATTTGCGTAGCTGAGATCCAAGGCATAAAGGCCCTTCTTCGAAAAGCGTATCCGCTGCGATCTATTATTTCTAGCCTTCCCTTCTTTCCTTTCGTCTCTTTTATCGTTGCCCCGGTCCCTCGAACCGGGAAACTGATGCGGCTTCTCCGTAAGTTGAGCTTTTTTCCACGGAGGAAACTCGGTACGGCGTCGATAATCGAAACAACGACGTCGGGGCGCACACAGAGCCCAGACGACAATGATCCTTAACGGTGGAAATTGAAGCGGAGAAGAATTTCAGCGTCGCCAACAATTGGGTCGGTTAATTGAAAGGGCGTTCAACGCTCGAGACACGCCGCGACACCACGATTGTTCCTGCGCAAAATTTCGGCTACGACCAAATTTATGGCGACGCGTTCTTCCTTGAATAATTTTCATCTCCCTGAGTACTGTTATACGAAACTGAGATTCCAACAACGTTAACGTCCCGTTCGCTTTTGCACAATCGCAAGATCATTCTTGCGATACGTTTGCATCGTTTCGCGTAATATTGCAGCTTTCCTGTGAGTGGATATGGAAATTCTGGTCTGGACGGCGGAGTTGCGAGTTGTAAAAAAAACCGCTTAGAAAGTACTCACCTACTCGCGTGCCAGCCTTTCCGCTTTGCGATTGTAGGAATATGGAACGCGCGGTTGTTTCATTTCTCCTTGAGGTAAAGAATGTTAGTTGTGTGTTATAATCAAAGCTTTCATTATTTGGTTGCTTGAAAATTTCAGCGAAATACCGGAAAGAAATGTCCACATTTTCTTTTCACCACCGGCAACAAGATGTATTTAAAACACATATTGTACTTTCGCTGCCCAGGCCATCATTGTTTACGTATTAACGTCGTTTTCCATAACGCAGCTGTTACGCAGCTCTTTGGAAAGGGCGAAAAAAGCATTTATGAAAGGTCGCTGGCGTGCAAGCAAACGGGTTGCACAATGCATTACGCAGAACTGTGAAGAATCGGCAAGGTGGAAGGGAAATGTTTTTCAGCATTCTCTTCCGATTTCCGTCACCAGAACCTGATTTCGCCCATGCAAATCAGATCGCCTCGGTAAATCAGCATCTCCACGCCAGGCCCGATAATTACCTGGCCACTGCGCGTTGCGTCCAATTTGATTACCATTTCCATAACTGCAGTTACAACGGATCCTGGCCGCGATATATCATCCACGGCGATATTGCATCGCGATATCATATGGATCGATCGAAAACGGGGCCACGCTGCACAGGTAGAGATAAGTTGCATCGGCAAACCGAGATGCAGTTGCGTTACGACATCGTGTGAAAGTTTAGCTATTCAGCCGGTCAGCGGTACACGAATCACATCACAAACCGGATCGGTTTGAATCTGGATCCAGAAATCGATTTTGCTTCCGTGAATTCTCTGGTCTGGGTGTTCTTCTATTCGTCGACTGTGGTCTGTCGTCTGTTGCTGATTAATGGTCTGGCGCGGCGATTACGCGCACGTATGTTATATTGTACAATATGACAGTCCAGACTGTATTTGTTGCTGTACGTATTGATTGAATGTAGAATGTACTTCGACGTGGTATCGAGGCTGGCTTACATATACATGTAATAACTCTCTATTCAAAGTACTGTCGCGTTAAATGTCAAGCAGGATGTTCGTAGCTGTATGGAAAATGGGAAATTTCTGGTTCTCTATATGCAGACTTTTCATTGCGAACATTTTTATGTGGTTGAAATAAGTACCATTTCTTAGTTGGTAACAAAATCAGTGAGAATCGATTTGAAGACAATTATGTATAAGGACCGCGTCGGGTTCTTGAGGAATTTTAGCTTATAGAAATTATCGTTTCTCCCTCGTATCTAATTGCAACAGCATCTCCGTTATCTGTTATTACAATATACCACTGTATATACGCAACATCCAACTTGCTTGCTGGCTGGCTGGAGAATGTAATCGTGGCATTAAGTTTAATTGCAACTGATTCCGTGCGCACGCGACGATCGTATCGTGATATACGAACTAATGCAACTCAGCATGTGCACATTGTATATGTATGGAGAAATCGACTCGTTGCAGATGGTTCCTCGAAATACCACCGGGGACTAGGTCGATTGTTGCAAGGCTATTTTATACTGTAGATACGTGGCGCCTATTTTGGAGCCTCCGATTTAAACAATTTTTACCCCACTTCTTTTTCCATTTCTTTTTTCAAAACACTTATCTGCATTAAAATTGTGTGCACTATCAGAAGTTCTTGTACCCATGCGACGATAGGAATAGGGGAGAGAGACTGATATTGCGAAATGGAGAACAATGGCTAGATCGAGATCTCGTTGAACTTTTTTCGCATTGTCTCCAGATACCGTTGCTTATGGCAGCACTAAACTTTCGTAATGCCAGGCAATCGAGAAAACCTGATGGAACTTGGGAACTTTGCGAGGCGCCATGCATCGAACCAGTATTCTCTAGGGATACTCTCGTACATTACAGAAGATCGATACCGCCTAGATCACGATAGAATAAGCTCTGACGTTATGTTATAGTGCTTACGATTATTCCATCTACCGCGGTGGAAGTACTTTCGTTTTATTATTGAAAGTAAAGTGACAAGATAATTTGAGAAACTGTTTGCAATCAAGCGAGTTGATCTCTCTTTTTTTTTAAATAGAACGGGAGAACGTTGACGAGAGATGCTTTTATGTTTATAGAATGGCCCCCACAGGGATGCCCCCAGTCACCGGTGTCCTACAGCCACCCGCGGGCTCCACGCTGTCAGGGAGCACGATGGCGAATTATAAGAAAAGCTGGTGGAGAAGAGTGGCCCCCTGCTTAGCCTTTCTCGCCGCATTTTCCACAGCCATGGCCTTGCTTCTCGTCTGGAGCGAGGCTGCGGCCTTGAGGTAAATTTTATTTTCTTCTAGATAAAGAAAACTTAAGGGGCGAAGAAGTGTGCCCTTGTTGACTATTATTTTACTCCACGGAAATTCTTGAATTGTATTAATTAAATTCGGAAAGGATGTTTCGCGTTTTGGAGTGAATTTTTCTGTTTCGTTAGAACCTGTTTTTCTCCCTTTGAGTTTCCAATTTTATTGAAAAACGCCACTGCGGCGATGCGATAGCAATCAGGCAAAGCTTACTTGCACACTCGGTATGCCCCACGTAATTGTCTAACTGTCTCACTTACTTGTGCAATAAAACAGGATAGGTATTATTATTGCATTGTATCCGTATAATGCGCTATTTCAATTTAGAATTTCGCCACTCGCGTTATCGTGTCGCTATCATAGATAGTTAAATATTTGATTGTAGCTTTCGACTGGGATTCGCGGCTGAGTGCTGTGTAACTTTGTTATTCTTAAGTACCTAAGATAATTCGGCCGATTGTTAAGCACTGCGTGAAATAACTCAGCACTGATTGGCGGGAAACGTGGGTAGTTTGACGTGTTGTTTGTAACAATATCGAATAATAAATGTTTTCTGACGAACAAGAATACGCGGAATATCGTTTTTTGATCATCAATCGTCCGAACAATTTTTACGACAAGTTTTAACATTGCTTCAACACACAGTGACCAAAAGAGTGGCTTATCTTTTAAGATTCACGAGCTACGTACTCTAGGCGCGTACAAGTAATACGATTGTTAAATGGAGTTAATTACTAAATAGGTCACTCGACGATTATTCTTCCCCTTGGACAGCTACGACAAACGCTGCTGTCAAAGAAATATCGCTCAGCCACGTTTATAAGTGTCTAACGAGCTACCTATTACTATCGGAACCCTATGAATTAATAATTGCTCATTAAAATTCCCATTCCAGGCACCCGCAACTCATTCCTCAATGCTCTTCAAGTTAACAATATTTTTATATGCACTGCTTCGATTGGAAGTACCAGAACGTCTTTGAAAATTATTCGCAATTAATCATTGCAACATTTAATCTCTAATATCCAATAGCAGTGCAGCGAATGCAGATGCACATATTGAAAATAGTACTTCAACATCCGCATTTACATTTACCTAACGCCTGTGTAATACAGGTATACATATCTATAGAGAATCAAACACTAATTTGTACGCCCACTATCAACTCACCGTCGTTTGCGTTGTGTGTGTACACGTCAGGCTTAATGAGAGCCTGGCCATCGATGTTTTACATTAAAGTGGAGGTTCCGTTTCAGGAGGCAAGCGTTTGACGCCAATATGACCAGGGACTACGTGTTGAACAGCGTTTCAATGGACAATCCGGAATTGGTCGCGTACATCAGAGAGGTTCAATTGAAACCTACCACGCAGCAAGATCCACTGAACGCTACTCAGACAATAGAGGAGAGGTACGTGGCCGCTCTAACCGAGGGTAAACGAGAAGGCGTGTACGTGGAGTACATCGGCAGGGTAAGAAGGGACCACTTCGTTTTAATTAATTAGCAGGATTAATTCCTCTAACTGCGGGCGAGGGTGTTGAAAGCTAATTTGTGCCCGGGGTTTCACTCGAGCGGCCGTGAGAAATTTTAGCGCGATAACTTTAATGGTCTTTTGTGCTTCAAATATTTGACAAAGAACGTAAATTAAATGCTGGTCAGGCCGATGATTCGATCTTTCATGATAGTCGATATACTACTGCTTTGTTCAGTATGAACTAAATTTATCTTGGCTCGTTAATATTTAAATTCTGTTTGATCGTGCCAAATAGATAGGTGCCGTCTCCAGTACAGGCTGGTTAGAACGTAATCTAAGTTGGAGGGGCGTCCTGATTCTGACCGATCCCAGAAGCTTCTTCGAGGCTCACAGGAGCACCAGAAATCCAAAGACCAGAGTTCTCCATGCTTGCCTTAGCACCGATAAGGATACCAAAGAGGCAAGTGTACTCGAAATAATTAATCCGCACCAAATTCATCGACGATACTCGATCGTGCTAATTACCTATGTAACGAGACTTTTATCGCGAGCAGTGCAATGTTTTGAATTTCAGATTACTTATCACCAGGAATCCGAGGTTCAAGTTACCAAGTTGGGCGAAGGCCCAAACAGTCTCGTGTCGTCCGACGAGGGTTTGCCGACCACGAGATTGAAATGCTTCCCTTTGTATAGCGTTCTGTTGGCCTACAGTGCCACCACCTTAGATTACCTGAGTCTCGATAGTCCGGACGCCCAAGACGATCAGGTAGCTATCGATTTCACCGAAAACCCCGTGAAATTCTATATCCAAGTATGTCGCACAATGTATGTACCTATTTCTCCTTTGGTTCTTTCCATTTTTTTTTATTCTATATCGTTTGGCGCAGGTGCTCGACACGATTCCCTGGGAGACAACCAGAATATCCGTGGTCTCTATCCGTTGGAGTCCTCTCCACAGCGAGATCGAGACGAAAAGTCTGATCGATAAGATGACTAGCAGACGATACAAACTAATGTACACGCCCGACACCGGGAAACTGATATTCTTGTACAACGCGTTGCTTAAGATTTAATCTCCTTTGACTGACAATGAGCTTGCTTTCAATACACTGGACTGCTCTACGTTTCTCGCGCGCTTTTAACGAACACGGGGTCGCAATCGTTAATGGGAAATACATATTTTCTTTTCGTTCAAATTAAAAGACCGTTCGCGTACATCCGTGATATTCCCACGCTGTTCGAACGAAACGTGTTCATCGAAGTGTTCGCGATTTCGCTGTCGTAGCGGAAACACGGTCGCTATGGACGAACGTAACTTTTATTTGACGTGGAAACATGTTTCCTTTCCGCGCGCACCGTACCGTAGAGCAAGCCAAAAATCGTTTTCGTTTTTCTCCATTTACACTCGGTATGTCTGCTATAGACACATGAATTTTCTGTTTTTTTTTTCTGTGCATTTTCATTTGATTCTTTTTTTAACCCCTTTCTCGTCGATTTAACTGAGATGCAACAAAGACTGAGAGAACTATTTCCGTGGAATATCGTCGCCTTGTGTATGCGTCGCGACACGCAAATCTCCTTCCAACGCACGATAAATAAGAAACGATCGATCTCTTCTGATGCGGAGAAGCTGCCTCACTTCGAAGTGAACCAAATGCAGGAACGAAAGGACACGAACGAACAAGAAGAAGAAAAAGATAGGGAATAATTGTATTTAGTTTTGTATACTCGTATTTTAGCGTAGAATCATTTTAATCTATCGTTAAGTCAGTGTCAAGGATGATACCGAGACGTTTTACGTATAATGTAGATTTTATTTTGTCAAAAAGCAACAGCCTCGCGATCCGCCATTATACCCACGCAAAAAAAAGCAGAACCAAACGTAACAAAAGAAAAACGATCGTCAATCGCGGTAAAACGAGCGCTGTCGCGAGTGATAATCGATGAGTTACTCTGATTACCTACACCACGGGCCTTATTAGCACGTAAGTCGATATTTAGCTAAGCTATCCTAGAAATAAAACCATTTGGCCTTCCCCTCTGCTCCCTCGCGAAGGTCCGCATTGCCCTGTTATCGGTCCCGTCGTTCTATCCCATTGCTCGTTTCTTTTATGGCGGTGATAAAATAGGTTCCTCATTCGGGTAGTTCGAAGTTACCTCACGCCAATCACACTCGAGCACGACAGACATCATACGGTCGCTTTCTCGATTGATTTTTCAACACGGCCTTTGCAATTCTTTTTTCTCCCCCAAGGGACTCGCTTCGAATCCAAATACGAAATACAATTTTTGTTCTATCGAATTTTAGACGAATGGACACGATTTTGGTATTTCGGTGAAATTACGATATTAGAGTGCGCGTCGAAATACTTCGGGTGCCAATGATCAAAAAAAGTGCAAAGAATAAATAAAAAGTAATTTTATCTCGCATCAAAGTCGAAACCACGATGGAGCAGAGAGGGAATCCGTTTTCACGAGGACGTCCAACGCGACACACGAAGCAGCGATGCAAAATTAGAGAGACAGAGAGAGAGAGAGGGGCACGATACTTAATTATGCCCTCCTCGCGATGAAGTTCACAGGGTTTATCGTCCATTTCGACGACCATCGTGTGGCAAGAGAGCGCGGATTTATTTTCGGATAACGATTTCGCATCACCGCCGTGACCAAAAATCAAAAGGCAGATAGGTCGGCCGGTGGAAAAATTGTCGTTCCTATTTCGACAGAACGTTCGTTATCGGCAGCGTGAAGCCGGCACTCGAATAGATAGGACAGTTTATTTAGTCCAGTGGAACAGCAGAGGATTTTAACATGCGTCTCGTGACCCATTACTATCGGCCTCGTTGAAAATTATGCGCTGCGCTTGCACTCTGTACACACATACTTTCGTACCCACGCACGCACGTGCATGTTCGTTTGTACTTATGCTGTTGGAGCACTGTCGATTCCCTGATCCTTCGGTTTCTGGACGACGCGCCTTTATTTCTACCTTTTTTTCCCTTTTATTTTTTTCTTTTACCAACCCGTCCCCTTAGAGCACCCCGAGAACATTTGTACCATTGATGTATTCTGAGAGAACTGAACGGATTCTTTTGAAGAACAATAAAGTTAGACATTTTGGAAGATCGATGCTTCTTTTTTTTTCTTCTAAGAAATAAACTATTCATTTTGGAAAATGCCAGTCTTCTTTACCTGTCCCCGTTTTCCCCGTGACTTTATTAAGTATCGCTTACTTGTTTTACGGTGCAGGCGACACAAATTGTTTCCCCTTTTCTTTACCTACAATATATTAGCTTCTGCCGAGCGGTGGAAAAGTTTGCAAGGGTCACTCTAAGAGAACGGAACCAAAGTTAATGGAAGGATCGGACGCGTTCCAGTTTTTCCACGACTCCTGCCATTTTTCCTCGTTTTCCTTGAACTTCCTTGGCATTATACTTTGTTAACCCGTCAACATCCCTGTGCCGCGCAATAAAAACAACGGAGAACGTATAAGAATCTATCGACGAACCGTGTTGATCATATTTCTATCCTGTTCCCAGCTATATTGTTCCTTTTTGCATCGTGTTTTCATCCATAAATCGTATCAACGATACGACACATACCTTCGAGCATTCTCTGAAAGAAAGAACGCTCGGACGATTTTTGTATTTGGAGATTTTTATTTGCGACAGAGATAGCGAAATCTAACGCAAGAAAATAGAGAACATTTGCGATAGAACGGTGAATGCAGCATTTTTCACCGCTTCTATGTTTAATAAAAAGTATCACGATTGGTTCCGGCTGGCTTTCGATTCATTATTAAACTACGAGCAAAGAGAAAAAAACGATCGGTTCTCGAAGGTAGCTTACAATTAGATAATTTCAAATGCATCGCGTCTGCAGTTACCTTCGCGTTAAATCTTCCGACACGGGAAAGGTGAACGACGGAGGAAAATAAGGAAACAAAATGTCTTCGAAGCTATTTTACAGAAGCACTGGAAGTAGAACGTTCGCAATGGTTCTTCGTACGCTTGATCAACGATTTACAGCCCGTCAGAGAAAAATGAGAGCAATTTCTCCGTGTCAAAACTCGGACACGAACGGAGATACATATCTGGGCTTTCGTTTCTTAGATTTTTCTTGCGACAGCGCCGTATTCATACGCGAAGGGGCAAGAAACGGCGAGGAAATTCGTTTCGTGGAATTTTCCCGAAATATGTGAAAACCTCTAGGAACAGCCACCATCGTAGCCAATGAAGTCCTTGCCGGTGGGAAAATGAAACATTTCACTTCGTTGTTCCATTAAGATTTCCCTCATATTTACCATTCCTCTATTTACCCAGCTCGAGGTTTACTCTACTTTTAAACAATTCCTCGCAATAGAACGAAAGAGGTTACTTTTACAGCGCAGATGATAGAACGTGCAGCTTTTCAGGATAGACTGGACCATGTACATAGTTCGTCGCGGAATACTTTTTTCGTCTATTATTCACATGACCCGCAGAAAGTTTAATCTCGTCGAAAGCATGTACAATCCCTCGCCCCGCTTTTAGTTAATTAACTTTTTTACGAACCGCATGCTCCGTTTTTCCCTCGGCCTGCATTCCAACTTTCGATTTCTCGTTACTCTTCGTATGGCAGGCGATGCGAGAGAAAAAAAAATGAAGAAATCAGGTCGGTTTCGCCGAACGACGTGGATCCAACCGAGAGTTTGCATTAGTGTAATAAAAAGACGCGGTTCGTTTCGAAGCTGGAGATGAACGTTTACGGTCATCGGGTAAATAGTTGTCATGTCGGCTGAAACTCGGCGTGTCAGAAGTCGAAAGTACTAAAAAGGTGTAACTACAAAACTGCTTTACCTCATTTTCGGAAAAATTCAAAGAGTACGATTACCACGGAAAATTGCACAGTGCTGTAGAAAAATGCTGTCTTCCATGGTAATATGTAATAATAATGTTGAAAAAAGGTATCATTAATAATATTAATATAATATGATACGATAATCAATCCATGCTCCATCTCATTCTTAAAACGGAGCAATTTCTCGAATTGTCATCGCGTAGTCTTGAATGAAGCACGTGGTCCTTATCTCCCCCTTGATCATTTCGAATTTCAACTTCGTTGCTCGAAACACGTGTATACAATTTAATGGTTTCCTGACTTTTCGATCTATTTCAATCGCGAGAGCTACCGTCGCGTGTAATTGTCTATCTCTTTCTAAAAACAAAGAATTCTTGAATGGACATCGTATTGTTCGAACGAGACAATACGATGTCCGCTTTTACGCTTTTTAAAATCGACCTTGAGACGTATCAAATTTCTTACGATCGAAACACGTGGATTTTAACATTTCGAAGATTTTACGATCGGCATGTCTCATTCATTTCTTTTTCTGCTTCTTCTGCTACATTGCTACGATACTTGCGGAGAAAATGAAGTGTACAATAGAGGAAACATTGTTTACATTTTTGAGCTCTATTTCTTATTTCACTATTTACTCTCTGTACATTTTTTTTCTCTCTAAGTCTTCATGCGGATGCATTTACTATATTTGCTCAAAATCAGGTGTCGCAGATAAGACTTAACCTTGCATTCGAACGTTTGCCATCTTCGTGGCTTTTTTCCATTCGATCGCATCGGAACCGAAGATAAAGATTTGCAAACGGCACGCGTGTGTGTGTTATTCTGGATCGAACCGTGATTCATCGATGGCGTTCTTTGCTATTCTTTTTAATAAATCACGGTTAAATAAAGATTAGGAGACACCGCCTGCCGCGATCCCTCTATTTGTACAATTACAATTCCGCGACAAATAGCAGAATTATTAAACGATAGCTGAACGCTACCGCAATCAAAAACCGCGGCATCAAGGATTTTCCTGATATTTTATTCCCTATCTTGTCTCGTTTTTCTCGAATATTGCAACGAACGCAACGATGGAACAGGGGGAATCATTTTGCGAGCAATTGTCTAATTGTAATATCGGCCGATCGCGTGTACACGTTCAAGCAAACTAAGCGATTGAACGAAATCGCGCAATTTAATACATGGAGCGCCTTGATTACTGCGCCCCTGTTGCAGACTCTACTAATTACAATGTTGGCTAGTTACAGGTTAAATGGATATCGGTATCATTTAAACGCACCATCCCTAGCGCAACATAAATTTGGAAATAATGAAACCAAGAGGATTTCAGTGGAATAACAGCATCAAATTAAATTCGACCATTTAACGTATGCAACTGCTGCAGCAAAATTAATGATATCTTCAAACAAACGCGAATTGCGTGCTCCCATTAATTTTCCCTGGTTGCCGGAAGCGGAACCAGTCTGCGCTACCGGGTTACGTCCGAATAATTAAATTCCTGCGGCCGCTTCACGAACCCCTGATCAACGCTGATAACGTATCACGTCGTCGGTCCACGTGCCTTCGATTTAATTTATAATTGCCAAATAACGAGGCCCACGTGGCTGCTATTCCCGTGAATTATTACCCGTACGAATAACGGTCACGCTGTGGCCAGTATGCGGTTCGCCTCGGTTAATTGCCGTACGACCCTTTTCATTTCGAATTCCCACAAAGCCTCATTTGGATGGACACTTAGTGTCACGATGGATATTGGGTCCACAATTTGCCCGCGACCTGTGGGCCGTGTTCGTTTGCAGTCGGTGACTTTAATGGGAAATCCACAAAAAAATTACTTATGTCTTTAATGGATACGCCGAGTACTTTTGCTTTATTCTTGCGGTAGATATTTTAGCGCGCGAAAGTCTCCATTTCCCAGTAGAAATTGTGAACGGATTCTCGGATCGTTCTTGGAAAAATACTCGACAGAACTTTCGGAATTATTTGCATTACTCGGTGAGTGGGCGGCTTCGGATGACGTAAATTTCGAAGGGGTTCGGATATTGCAATATTCGCTGCTTGTTCAAAGCTTTAGATTTGTATTGTAAGAGTATAACAAAAATAGAAATCGACAGAAGAAAATGTTGTATACAGCGAAAAGTGTTTCAAAAATTCTCTATTCTAAACGCCTAGACTGGTTGAAATGTTTCAAGAAACATTCCGTCCTAACATGCCATAAAAGCCTGTCGAAATATGCCTTTCAATCATTAGTGGAAAGGCAATATTTACAGTAAGACACGATAATTTTTAATGACGTCAAAATGTACAAGTGCAAGGATCGTTTACTGTTCCCCCGTTGTTCATTCTATACAAACGAAAATCAGATCCACCAGTCTGTTCTAAGCGACTCTATCCATTAATCGTGATTTCTAAACACTATTTTTTCTTGGATTATGAGCGATAATAGCTACGACTAGCGATAATGATGGGCAGATAATGACGACTGTGATATATGATGGCCCTCGGTGTGACCGCGTCCATTCGGTTTTGCTCGATCGGCTTTGCTCAATCCGAAATATGCGGTTCACCTGATGTGTTCGTTTGTTCGAAGTTCGATAAAGAGTGTTCGTTAGACGATGCGAAAAAATTCGCCGTTGTAAACTCTGAGGAAGTTAAAAAGAAAATTACTCGTCAATCGCGACCTGATTCGATCGGGAGGGCGCGCCTGGGCGATTCGTTTCGGCGTGGAACGTCGTGTTCTTCGAGTGGATGTTCACCGTTTGGCCAGGGAGACGTTAATTTCGTGGAAATGGAGGGCACAGAGATGATTAATGGCACGATGCTGCGCCAGGAGAGCAGGAAGCTGTGGCAGTACCTCGCCTCTATTTCCGGTATTTCCATGGAAATGTTCTGCACACTCTAGCTGTTTCAATCCTTCTACGTCGCCATCCTCGATTCATTTCTCGTTCCCTCTGACAAGTCGTTCGTTATGGTCGTGACGACTTGAAGATTGTTGGGTCGTCGATGGTGTTTTAGGTGAAATTGGGTGGGTGGCATTGGAAATTGTATTTAGGATTTATAGTAAAACAGTGTTGTTCATTTGGCGGGAATTCGAAAGTGTTTGGGGAATCCAACCGAGTGAATTCGCGTACGTGAAATGCTGCAATATTTCTCTTATAACTTTCTGAATAGAAGAAATGTTAGAATTCGTTCGAGAACTGAAGAATTGCAAAATACACCTAAAGGCTCCAGCTATTGAGTGTCCCTCTTTGCCTCGCCCGCGTCTCTCCGTTAATTAATTGCTTTTTAATTTTTCCAACTTTCCGCGTATTCATGTAAATGTGGCAACAGTTCTTAAAATTGTAGAAAAATTCACTACTCCATCATGGAGTCCCAAAGATTTCCCCAAAATCCCAAGTACTAGAATAGTCTCTGATTTTTCATTGGCCAATGGTAACCGTAAAGCCAAAATAATAGTGATTGTGCGAATATGTCTACCGCAAAATTGTCCTATACGTGTAGGTTATCTTCTTCACGTTTTCGATACGAATACAAGTTCTCGTGCGGCTCTTCTGCGTTATCATCATCAATCCCTCGTTGTAATTCAATTTTATAATTGATTTTAAGTGTAATAGATAGAAGGAACGGCAAAGTGTAAAGTTATCAGCAGATAATAAACTGCTTACGTAAGTTACAAATATGCTCGATTCTCGCGAGCATCGACATACAGAAACTATTTTTATATTAAACAATTTTCACTGCTAGATTCAACTTTCAAAACTATTTAAAAGAAAAATTTCATCCTGAACAATTACTCAGCTTGCACCAATTCAAGTATGCAATTCCTCCATACTAAAGTTTTATGTACGCGATTCAACCCTACACAAAATTAATCATACCATTTCCTAATACACTAATTGTATCCCTCTCTGTTCAGCAATTCCAAAAATGAATAAAACCATTCCTCTTCCAAATTCTTTTTCTCGACCTACGCATTTAAGTTGACCCTTGTTTCTCAGCTTGCTTCCTAGTGGTTGGAGTTGGCACAGCTCTAGCATGGACCTCGCCGGTGCTACCCCAACTGTACGCAGAGGACTCGTGGCTAGTAATCACAAAAGATCAGGGCTCTTGGATAAGTTCTCTGCTTGCTGTGGGCGCAATCGTCGGCGCTATTCCCGCTGGCTCGATGGCGGACAAAATGGGAAGAAAAAAGTCTCTCCTACTTCTATCTCTTCCATTTCTATTGTCTTGGGGACTGATTCTCGCGGCGACGGACGTCAAGCTCCTCTACATCGCCAGATTATTAGTCGGTATAGGGGTTGGAGCTGGGTGCGTTTTAGGGCCCACGTATATCTCCGAAATTTCGGAAGTCTCGACCAGAGGAACCCTGGGCGCTCTGTTCCAATTATTCCTCACTGTCGGCATTTTTCTTGCTTTCGTTTTGGGAAGTGTTCTTAACTACACCGTGTTCGCTATCGTCTGCGCCGTCGTCATCGTATTATTCGTGGCTTCCTTCTATTGGATGCCTGAATCTCCTGTGTGGCTGGTGGTACGTAATTGAAGATTTATATTTTTATATCGATCACGCCAGTGTCAGATGAAACATGAAATATCTTCTCACGCTTCACCTTTAATTCTCAAGCTTCCGCTTGTTACAGAATTATTTTCCGCTAGTTCAATTCGACAATCGTTTGACACGGAGACGCGAACGTTTGGACTTCGACCAACGAGTTCTCGATGCTTTTTTCAGGGCCAAAACCGGAAACAAGATGCCACGTCTGCGTTATTGGTGCTCAGAGGAGACGATTACGATCCCAGACAGGAACTGGGCGAGATGCAAAAGGCGGTGGAGGGAACCGGAGGCAAGAAACCTAGTATTCTTGTTATGGTCAGAACACCTGTCACCAGGAAAGCTATGCTGGCATCCTTTGGAATGATGTTTTTCCAACAGGCGTCCGGCATCAACGCTGTGATCTTTTATACAGTGATGATATTCAAGGCTTCTGGAAGCTCGATGCCGCCGGAAGTGGCGTCCATCGTTGTTGCTTTGGTTCAGGTTTGTATTATTTTATTTCCTGATTTATCCTAATTTATTCGTGGCTAGCAGCATCTAAACTTCTAACAAAAATTCCAGAACAATTGTTCACTACCATCTGGCAGAAATGTGTTTATTTCATCGAGCTTCCGATTGTTCTCCTTTAGTCGCACCTTAGCTGCGAATTAACGGGACGCCTGTTCGTGGAAGATATTTACGTTGAACGTTGTTTGTCGTGCAGTTGGTAATGTCAGGTGTCGCAGCGTTGATTGTGGACCGAGCCGGAAGGAAGCCACTGCTGATGATTTCCAGTAGCGTTATGTCAGTCAGTCTGATCGCGATCGGATACTACTTTAAGCAGAAAAGCAGCGGAAGTGATGTCAGCTCGCTCGGATGGTTACCGTTGACTTCCTTGATCGTCTTTATGATCGCGTTTTCCATCGGGTAAGTGTGGAACCGTGGAAACCGAACGGGTGAAAATATTCTCGACTATCTCAGCCACTGATTGAATATATTTAAATCGAATAGGTCTCAAAAAATTTAGTGAAAACTCATCTCGGTACTTCTTTAATATTCATTGAGAGTTGCGCCGCAAAAAATTGAATAATTTCTACATTAATTTTCCATTTCTTATTATTAATTCAATAACGTAATCGCTTCTTGTCATCCCTTAAAATTGATCTCAAATTCAAAGGTCCGAATATGTTGACACGAAAAATCATTAACATTGTCGTTAAAATAATTACAGATTGCGTCCATAGAAATTTGAATAAACATCCTTTTATCTGTTTTCCCCCAGCTTGGGACCAGTACCATGGATGTTAATGGGGGAGCTATTCTCAGCGGAAACAAAAGCAGTCGCTTCCAGTGTCGCGGTTATGTTGAACTGGTTCATGGTGTTCCTTGTGACCAAGACGTTTCCCGCGATGAACGACGAGCTGGGCACCGACGTAACTTTCTGGATCTTCGCCATAATTATGGCTGGCGCTACAGTATTCACGCATTTTTTGGTCCCGGAAACTAAGGGAAAATCGTACCAGGAAATTCACAACGAGCTTTCGGGCGAAGCTTAATTTACCCGAGCAGTCGAACAAAAATTAAAAAAAAAAAAAAACAGAAAAAAAGATGCAACAGATCTAAGCGCTTTAAAAAATATTTCGAGCCATTTCGAATGAATCTTGTTCCTTTGAATATCGACAAGATGAAACCTCAACGTCATAACCTTATCATCGATCCCTTTATCGATCGGTAACGACCGTGGCCTACATTCGACTTGTTATTTCATTGACGAGAATATCGTATCGACGGGATCGCGAAACGTTTCTTCGTGTCCCAGCCATTCCATTTAATTTCATTATTTCCATTCATCGATCCTTTACGCGAGTGTTCTTTAAAAAACGATAGGAAAGGGCTCGAAATTGGTTCGAGCAGAAAGGACACCCAAGTCCCTGGTAGTACACCATTAACGAGACCTAAAATTATCTGGGGGCCGCAGTATCGTAATTACTTGTCACGGGATGGATTCGCTTTTATTTTTTATTTCTCGAAAGCGTGAACACCAGAGGAACTTCGGAGCCATTTATAAATGAACGACGCCTGACACTTGAACGTATTGAAGCTTTTTGCCCCTTGAAATTTTTCCATCTCGCCGTGTTTATTTCATACATAAAAGCACACTCGTTCGACGGGCCGCGCCGTGCAGCGCTCCATCATTCATTTCATCCCCTTTTCGATAGAGCGTCGACATTTAATCATTTCCCCCAATCTGACCATTTATCTTCATTAGTGTAATTACACCGATCCATTCCGATCTAAGCAAAAGATACGTGTTTCTTTTATTTTTTTTTTCTTCCTTGGTTTCTCGATCGTTTCGCAACGACGATCCTGCGAATTGTGTCCACGATTAATAAAAGTGTATCGTAAGTGGAGCGATATCTCGATGGCTAGAGTTCACAATGGAAAGATTCCTCGCTGTATGTATATCGGGGCGTTCAGCGTATCGTGCGCTATCGTCTTTTATTTTCCCTTTTTCCAGTTCCTCGAGGATGTGGCGACCGCGAGACGAGTGTTTCTTGCTGATAACTAAGATAACGATTGAGGCTATCGACGAGGAACTAATTGATGAACGCGTTTCTCTTCTTCTTTTTTTTTTATATTCTTGTACGTTGAGTGTTCTGATAAAATTGAAACGTGCGAACTCTTGCAACCCTTCCGCCTCGATACTCTTCAAATCGTTTCAGGCGCCAACAGTAAGTCGAAGAACGGGAGCGACTTTGTTTCTTCTAATTTTTCATGCTTTCGCGTGAGATAACCGGCATAGAATAAACATGAAATTAATGTTCAGACTATCGTGCGTTTATAATTATCCTTCTCCGTTGAACAATGTCGATCCCCCTTCGGGAGATGCCGAAGTGATTGCGACTTAATTGTCGTCGGTTAACGCAATTAGAGTAAATAGACGAAATCGCCGACACATTCATCCACGTAAGGATCGTTAAGGTAATCGTCACGATAATTGTTGCGCGATCCTGAACGATGAGGAAGAAATTCGACGCTGCGTAACGTTATGTGCGATGTAATGATTCCGGCGAATCAAGCACCTGCCATTTTTTTCTACCGGATCGAGGCTGTTCCAGGTAGCCGTGAAAGTCACACGATGATGTCAGATACTTGACGCTCGTCCGGTTAATCCATTGATCCCCATTAAATCACCTCGATATCGCCATGGTATTTTATTCTTCCGTGGTGTCAGACGCGTTGAAATATCATCGAAAAGCTGGTAAGCAGAAAAAAAGTCTGCAGAAAAAATAATGGAGGAATGGCGATTTTCTTTGAAAAGACTTTTCGTTGATTAGACATTTCCAAAGAAAATATAGATGAAAAGTAAACAGAACCGATTGCCTGCTATCGTTATCGAAAGCATTCATGGTTGATGGTTCATCGTTGCGCGTATGTACTATTATTCACTATGGCTGTCAATCGAGGCCTATAATTAACGACAGTATAATTAATCAGAAATCAGCGTCAGACTTTTATTCACGGATAACGCGAAGATATTTTAGTGGGTGTCGTCCGAGAGTGGTGGTACTAAGTGAAACTTTCCATGACATACGTTTCGTCAGACGCAATCAGGATGTTTGTCGTCGCGGTCGCATCTGGATGCAACCGGTGATTAAAAAGTTGCCCGTCTAGTACGATCTTATGCAATTGAAGAAAATGCTGCACACCCACCGGAGCGATATCCAGACCTTCCGCAATGTTCGCCATTATCATATTCAGGCTTATCTCATGGTAGGGGATTGCTGCGACAGAATCGTTACGATTAATCAATGGAAAACTGTCATTGGACTTTAACTCCGTCGGGTTGCTGCACGAAGGCGAACGATATTATTCGATATCTCGTTCAGAGAAGCGCGGAGGAAGAAGGCCGCGTGAAATCTGATTGTACCAATCGCCAAAGAGTCCAGTGTTTGCGAATTGGTTCGGCGATAGTAACGTCAATTGCTCGGGACACTTTGGCGAAACCTGTTTCGCCGAACCTAATGCAAATGTTTTGGAGGGAAGCACCGTGTCTGTGGAATCCCCGAGTGACGCATGATTCTACCTGAATCGTTCCCTGCTTTCACGCAGCCCCCCTGCCTGGTCTTCTGAAAAAATCCCCGAAAAATAGAGGCGTATTTACTGCTTTATATGGCATATCTGTGCCACATCTGTACAAGAATAAAGCGAAGTACTCGAAACAGTAATCTTATTGCTTCCTCTCCCGGTGCTGAGAAAATAGTTTGAAAAACGTAGTTCGTTCGATGTAACTTGTTAAAAGCTATTAATAAATTTCGAACAAACAAGAAACGTTTATCTTCTTGGCTGCAAGAAAAAGTTCCAGTTAAATAGATACTACTATTCCGTCGTCAAAGAAATGAAATTTCCACTGGACGCTGTAGCGAATCTCTCATCCGCGCCATTTAAAACGGTATAATATTTACTTGCAAAGATATCGCAATGTTTTCGGTATTCATTGTCAGTAATAATTCAAACCATAACTTGGTATATCATGTGCTATAAAAAAATTGTTTCTCTAAATATTGCTTAAAAAATTACTTTCAAATTGCATTGAACTTAACGTCTTCCCTCATTCTCAGTCTCCGTTTCAAGAACAGAATTCTATCAAACGGGACGAGTTTATCGGAAAATAGAATCGTATATGTATTCACAGTCGCCAGGGCAAGAAATTTTCCATGCAGCGCGACAATTTCTGCACATGTGGATTCACCATGCACCTACAGCGCCGCTATGCTCCGCCAATCGAGCGTGAACGCAGTGCAGTCGAAAAAAAAAAATAACAAAATGAAACCAGCACTTGAAAAATGTTGCGCACGATAACGCGTAGTAAATTATCGACGGATCGTCTTCCTCCTCGAAGTTCCACTTGGTTTCTTACGACCCAGCGGAACAAAATAAGAGGGTTGATCGCGTTCAATTCAACGACGATTTTCTCATTCAGATCACATTCAATTGCGTGTCCCTGATCGTACAAGCGAACACATCGGTGGCCGTGAATCGGCCAACACAGGACTTTGCTTTTCATGGCGAGTTCTTAATGGAAGAGCTATGGTCGAACCGGTGTGCTACCTCGAAATTTCGTGACGCGAATGGGACAACAGGTGCTCGTGCACGACGTCGTAGTTGAAGTTAATGTGTTAAAGTTTGGGGTCAAGTGCTGCGGATGTGCCTATGTATACTGCTGGGCGTTTGGTGGGGAATTCTGGAGACTTTGCAAACATGAGTTTGGGATTTCCCCTTTGGATTCTTAGTTTGAAAGTTGTAGGTGTAAGGTACCACTTAATAAAGTTGCCTCTGTATTATGAAATGTCTATCTTTTGCGACTGATATTAACACCTTTTATTCATTATTCTCCCTCGTTCTTATGTGGCATCGCGATGTTTTCTAATTATTTTAACAATTTTATTTACGACATTTCGTTGCAAAAAGTATGAAGCATTGGAGTTCATTCATCTCTAAGATGGATTTCCTCGTTCCCCATTTTTTCCCTTGAAGTAAGAATGCATTTAAACGCTTGCCTCGATCACGTCGGACATTAATAGAGTACTCGTCGGGCCGAAGGATAATTGCGTGTTAAAATGCGTGCCCGCAGAGAAATAAATCGCACGTGGAACAGTTAATTCTAGGTTACTGTTCCTCTGAATTGCTGAAGCAACCTTTCAATGAACATCATAGATACACATCAGAAATTCGTCATAGCTTGCCTACACATCGTGGAAGGCTGGCTGTATGAAACGAGGGAGAGGAGAAAGTTCCTTCGAATATTCTATTCCAACTTCTCTGCCTGATCTAACTTTTCTCGTTAAAAACAGTCGATGCAACTTTCACCTGGTTTTCGCACGAGAAAGTCACCACGTTTAAGTAGATTTTTCCCGTCTCTTAAAGGAGCATCGGCTTCCTTAATCGAGGGAAAATTCAATAAAACTTCTTAGTCGTTGCCAGCTGGAGAAGAAAACGGTGCATTGATTCGAGTAATTGGCGGAACAGTTTTATTGAACGACGTTGCTTTGTCAGTTTGAACGTTGAATCATTGTTCGATTTCTATCGGGAATAAATTTCTATTCTATATTAATCAGCACTGTGGCGCTGAAATACCCGAAAGACTTATCACTTAGCATTTCGAAATAACAAAATAATCAATCATCGAATCAAGGCGTATCACTAAAGTAAGTTATAACACTTACATAATGGGATGTAATTCGCATTCCAGGTCTATTTCCCATGTCCCCCTGGTGGAAAATATATTTTCCGTACACCTACTCGATGCTGTTTCTTTTCTTCTTTTTTTGTTGTTCGACGAATGCTTGCATTAATAGGTAGAAACATTGACGTAGAACCAGTTTTGCAACGTCGGAAATCTTTATGCAAATCCCCTTCGCAGCCCATACAAAAGTTACAGAATTCACTGTTGTGCAGCGCGGACTCGGTAAACAATGTAGCACGATCACTATCGAATTCCGACAATTGCGAGTTACGAGTTTTCCGAAACTCGAGGCAAATGTCACGAACAAAACCGATTTCCATGGAAAGTATGCTAAGCGTGAGCATGAATATTTCCGCGTGCATTATCACGCGTCACTCGAAAATGTTTAGCATTCTTTGGTGAATGAATTACGATTGTTTACCAGTCGTTGCGAAGTACGAATAGTTTCACGAGGACAGTACGTAGCTTTGGAAAGTCGCACTTAAACGTCAGAGGTTTCATTCACCGTATTCAGATATTATAATTGAAGCAATTAATTGAAAATAAAATAGAATTTCATTCAATTTCATGAGAATATTGTTACTGCAGGTGTTAATAATATATTCTTGATTATCGTGTTGCGCGAGTCAAAAATAGGGGTGGCCAGAAGGAAGAAATGTTAAATTAAACCTGCACAAATATTATCATTACAATACATACATTTCTGGTTCACACTTATACCCTCCCAATTAAAATACCACGTACCAATCCATTTCTTACCGTGCAGTAAAATTTAATAAACTCCATCCCCTCGGCCCGCGTCACTCTTACACTCAAATCCACGTCGTTACAAGGTTCCCCTCATAACAGAGCATCAATTTATCCACTCTTCCAATACCAAACCCTACTAAAACGAAGCAACAAATCAACTCCCGGAGAAAAACGGACTTTCCACGTGCGGAAACGGGTCGATGAACTCCAGTGGTATTAGACTGTACAGTTCATCGAATCGGTGACCACGCGGACAAGTAGATTATTCCCCTGTGGAACAGGTAGGCCAACTCCACTGTGTCTCCAACTGTAGGTGGCATTGTGGAAACGCGATCTTTGCCACGGTTTCCGGTACCGTAGATTCAGATTAAAATTCAGATTCAGATCGGTGGCTGCTTCTGGCGGCGATTATTTGATAAGCCTGAAGATGGCAGGAGCTTTAATCGTTGGCAAACTCGGTTAGCCTGCCCTTTCCTCGTTCTCTTTTCTCGACTATTGTTCACACGTTGGCTAGCGAATCAGTCGTCGTATCGTCGAGGAACCGTGAGTGAATGATCCGTTGAATTTTCTGGCCACTATTTCTCCCTGGCAACTTGTGAACCGCGGGTCGACGATAGGACGCGGCGCGATTTGAACGAACGATTTGAACGGCTGACAAATCGATCGCTCGAGTCACTGAACGACGCGGGTCGTCGAATTTGCGTCTATTGCTTCGCGATCGACGCTTATTATATGCTCTTCGTGGCTGTGCGGGCATAATTGACTCGAGTCCCGTGCAGGACGCACCAGTTATTCCAGCGAACGATTTTGTTTGCTCGACAATCGATGATAGGTACCTGGGCATGCCTGACCGATCGATCTATCGTCGCATAGACCTATGACCAGTGTCCAGAGGGAACAAAGAGCAGGTGTAGTATGCATATACTCTATACACGAGGGAAATTAAGCTGACACGTAGTGTCAGCGGCACAATATTCTCTGTTATTTAGTATTCATGCTGCTTACCGTCTATGAGACTAGGGTTTTGTATCGATCAATAATCGTGGGCCACTTCGTTATGTTTTAGCGGATACAGTTTTCAGATCAGATAGTGCAATTGTCGAGAAGCATTTCTTTGTTGACCTACCATCGTTCTATGTTTTCGAAATTGACAGTCAGGCAGAAGGGCCTCGATCTCTGGGAGTAATGGCCACGAAAATGTATGACCGAAAAGGACTGGATTAATTCGCCTTTGTGTTGAACATTTGTACTTGAAGAAAAGTACACTATGGTCATCGTGAGTCACGTTGAACAGAGAACGATTATTGCCGAGTCGAAACAAAGATCCTACTGATCGTTTCTCTTTCTGTTCCCTCGAATTATATATTACGACGACGTTTGACCTGTCGCCGCTATCTTCAGACGATTTTATCTTCTCTGTTTGAACGTTGAAATTCACAAAATCTCCTGTCGCACCTGTTCACAAATTTACATGAAGATACTGCGATGATTCCGTCGAATCCTCTGTCGGTCGTGTGTACACATCTCGAACTCTGACACGTTCGTTAATTCGGACCGGAGACGGTAAACCGATCTGCTCCAAAAAGCGCAACAATCAATTCGTTTGGGAAGAATTTTCGTGTTTACGCAACAGTCCATCGTGACATTTCGTATTGGCATTCGCAATTACGATTTGCCAATTGCAATTTGTCACGGCTGTTCACGTACGAATATCTACCCTCTGTTAGCGCATCGAAGTTGCTGTGATTGCTCAACGTGAAATTCGATAGCACTGTCAATGAGATTCTAGTAATTGCGTCGATTCTAGTCGTTCCAGCTGGCAATTGAGAAAACTGATGAATATTAAAGAGTCATTGGATGGCAATAGATGCTATTCTTGGCATTCTAACCGCGAATGGAAAGGTAGGAATGCTGTTGCGGTAGTCGAAACGACGCTTCTCTAATTAAGCTATTCGGAGTGTGGGTTAGATGCAGAGCCGGCATGTCGATCGATGAATGAATGCAACGGCTATTGTCGTCAGCTGAGCATCTTTGACAGTGGCTTGGACACAAGTAGACAGTATTTTAGGGAGATGCTATGCTATGCATGAATTTAAGATAGTATTATTTGTACCGACAAAAAATTGTTGTATATTTATCATCATCCTTTTATTTTTTTGATGAGAGACAAAACACGATGGAAAGCTTGATGTCAATGTAACGGGACGTTGATTGAGTAAACTATAAACAATGAGATCCTTGCAATGTTTCAACAACAGCATCTCATTTTTGTCTGCAGAATAATCTGCAGGGAAATATTTGTTTGCGAACGAACGCTGCAACTCGACAGGAAGGAAAGTTCCAAATAAATCCTGCTAATTTTGAACATTTTCCATGTGTTCCTTGTAATATTGAGAGTATAGATGCAAATGATTCTGTTATCTTGTGACAGCTCGAAGGCCCTGTCTCAAGAGGTTCGGATTAATAGAATTTCAACCAGCGTACCTGTCATTATAATTGAATTCTCGATCGTTCGCGCGATTCGATTGTCGATTGCTCCGTTATCAAGGGCCAGTGGTGGAGACAAAGATATTCCGCAGATGATTATTCCGAGAGAGGGGCACACGTCCGCACACAGTCTCACAAATGCCCGTATATTTGAACACGTACACACATTCTTGGCCAGGGAACTGTGGCCGTGTTCGTTGCATAACAAAGTATCGAGGTTCTATATTACAGGTGTTTCTTAGAGAAAAGACCATTTTCGCAAAGTGCGCGCTCCTTGCCGGTAAGTGCATCGCATTTCCTTTTTTTTCTGTTCATAAAACTTTCGTTCGTGAATCCTTCTGCTATCGCCTTTTCTGAACTCTTCTATCTGTAACGCGGCGCTAGTGAACGAAGTATCGATACGTGTAGCCTATAGTGGCGCTATTTGGGCAGGTGAGTTCTTTTCTCATTCGCGAAGTAGACTCTGGCGGTGGTGGATAGAGTCGAAAGAGTTATCAGTTCTTAGAGAATCTTAGGTCTGACGAAAGATAGGCTTCCTTTCTTCCTTTCTTTGGGAGTGGAATTCCACTCGAACAGATAACTAATCGTCGATATCGTAAGGGTTGGGCGATGAGCGCAAAACTGCTAGCCAGTTTTCAGGGTGCTGAGAACATATTTTCTTGATTCGTTGGTTGTCAGTGAAATCCTTTATTTTAAGCAGAAGAAGAACATGGTGGATATGTATGTTTGACAGGAAGAAATTACTATTTAGTTATCACTGTCTCGTAATTTGCATCGATAGAAATTTTCTTGTCTGTCGACACTCTTATTTCCTAGCCAATTTTCCTATAACGTCGCCGCAACTTAGGAGAGAAACACGTCCTGTCATATGCCTGAAAATTCTGTCACTAAAGAAAACTTATAGACATCCAACGATTATGTACTCTGAGATTTCTCTGTTATTAATACAATGATTCGCCAGTAAACCCTGCACATCACTCGCGGCATGAAGTACGAACAATAAATTAAAGAGACGCGCGAAATTACTGAATTATTATCAATCACTCAACAGTGCGGCACGTTCTTGGAATCAGCGTTCCAGATGTCGCGCAGTTCCCGATAATGTAAGGATTTCTGAGGGAAGTCGATCGCACATACGATCCACAATCGACGTGCCTGCCCCTTGGCGTCACCGTTTTCCATCTGCATTTTCCTTGCGCGATGACGTTCGCATTTCCATTAATCAGCCTCTCTTTCGTAGCATCTTATTGTATTTAAGGCCATCGTGCAATTGCCGACCAGGAGCCCTTCACTTTTTAATCGATTCTGCCTGACCAACCATTTACGTCACTGGATGCATTCGATTTCGACGATAAAACTCGTTGCCCCATGAGACAGCCGTTCACAGATCGTCGTGTTACTCGAAAACACACACGGGGCTTGTCCTCTTCTCGGAGAGATTGCAGGAAAGCCACGGTATCCAAGTTTTCGCGATAAGCGTTGGACGGTCATTATTGACACTCGCTGATAGTGGACACAGTCGAAGAGAAAAGAAAGGTATTTCGTTCTTTGTGATAGATTGTTTCGTATTTGACGTCACTTTTGTAGGAGCGTTGTTATACACATTCGGAATCGTTTCTAATCTATGACAAATTTCCGGAATGAATAGAAAAAGAAATTGAGGCGTTTCCCCTTACACCGGCCCCTTGGCTCGTCGATCTTGTTTTGCGTGAAGTTTCTTTTGCGTCAAAATCCTATTTGCATCGAATTAGTCGTTTATAAACACAGCTGGGAACGTCAACAATATATTTAGCAATAGTACTGCTACGTATACGATAATAGAGAACAGCCGCACTTATGGAGTATCTTTCTGACAGGTTGGCTTCCTCTCGATCGTCATTCACTAATTGCGAATCTTCGTCGAAGAAAAAAACGGAAAAGAAAAGTTCATATCATTGGAAAACGAACTGCAAGAAGGCCCGGCAATACGGTGTTGGGTTAAAAGTCTTCCAAAAATAGAACGCATTATATCGACTTGTTTTCCATGGACCTGCAGTTTTACAATAACACATCGTTTTTACTGTCATGCAGAAATTCATATTAGCGGTTGCCCGGTCAGCAGTCGAAAAGTTCTTCTCTGTCCTGCATCGTGGTCTTAATATTTTGAGATTGTGTGCCGAAATAGAAGCAATGAGACGGCGCGGATAGTTTTCTCCAAAAGGAGATTTCGTCACTGCAGTGATGATCAGCAGCGGCCAAATATTCCATCGGTGAATTGGTTTTTTTCTCTTGCATCTCGTGCGTGACACTCTTCGTCTTATCAGCCGATAAAATTCTTTATTGGGTGATAGTGGTCGCGACAAATAGGAGGCCGCCCCGTTATAGATAGTCGAAGGAAGAATTCGCGTGCCCCTTTTGGAAATTTCCCCTTTAGAGATCTCGACAGTGTGAACACATATTGATGAATATTAATATTAATATCTATATCTGGTTCTAGAGATACAGGCTACATTATGACTGACAAATTGATAATCAATTTCTTTTTTATAAGGGTCTTCGATTAACTGATCCACTCGAGTGGTTCAATAGTGTTTTGATTATTCTTGTATCTTCTGAGATGTATCTTCTGAGATTTGAATGGAAGCTCATTCAAAGCGGCAATGACATGTTTGGGCACTGCTCGGTACGAACGATGATGTTAGTTAGCGGATGTCACCTAGATATTATAGATAACAAAGAATAGGCACATGCTCGAGAAAAGATCGACCAATATGGAAATCTGTCGATGTGTAGAATAATGAGTTTGTTTCGTAGGCGGAATCATTGTTACTGCGATTGTATTCTTCGATCAATAAAAACTTAAAAAGGAGGATGAATTATGCAATATCTACTGCTGAGAGAACTTCTAATGCGCTACTATAATAACTCGTAACCGTGTATTGTTTCAATAGTACCAATGTTGTACTTGAAGCAATTATCCTACAATTAAGTTGTCATCGTCCAAGAAATGGCCAAGAGAAGAATTGAATTATATACTGTTTCCAATGCTCCACTCGCTTGAAATGTTAATAATATTTGTTCAATAAACAAATAATGCAACGCTCGTGCATTATTCATCGATTCAATTCCGTGCACTTGAATGCTTTAAGAAAATTGTGCAAAAAAGATTCTACTTCTTTTCGAAGTATTTTTTTAATATGGAGGCAATGGTTTGTCGCCTAGTGCTATTCTCTAATTGATAGCTCTTCAATTATGAATTTCGTTATCCGGTCGATCCTTTTACCTCATTATCGAAATCGGAAATCTCAACGTTAAATCGAAAGTCGCTTCCGACGTGAAATTCCTGTCCAGGTACACCTGGTTTTATGGTACTTCAATCAGTGCAACCTTCGGTAATCCCTGGATTCCAGAGATCTATTATCTCGACCACACGCGCTGTACGTGTGAATGGAAACGGACGTTCTACTATCATTACTGTTATTATTATTACGTCGTAGTATCGATCGTGTCGGGGAACGCAGAACAGTACTAGTCCTAGTCCACGCACAGTACGAATCAATTTCGAAATGAGGAAAACATATCTTTTAATTGTCAATTTCCTAGTAAATTTTTCACTTTAAATTCAATGTACAGAATTGTCGTCCCTCTCGTTAGTATCAACCGTTCATTATCACGCATCTGTACAAATGGGACAGAGCAAAGACAAGTGTAGAAATTTCTACATCGATTGCACACATTTATCTCCCAAAAATGACTACACTGACGCCACACGAGTGCGATAAGAGCACGACAAAAATTGAAGAGAAGCGAAACAATAAATGAAACAGTAAATTCAACTTTTTGCGAAATAATTGAAATTTTTTACAAAATTCTTTCGACTGTTGGTCTTCGATATTTAGTTCGAATTAAGATATTATCGTAACAACCACTCCCTGTTCGTTATTCTTTAATATTGCCATTTTATTACCCAGGATACCGCTCGTTTGCTAAATAAATAATTTTCTTCTCTGCGACGATGTTGGCTTTGCTAACACGTGTGTAAGTTGAACAAAGGTAAACAGGCTTCCCTAATTACTTTCACGTCTACAAATATTAATTCGCAATCAGCAAGTTCCCTTTCCGACACAGAATTATCCGTGTTTCTGTTTGCACGATCTTTTATATACAGCAGGGGGTGCATCGGAATCTCTGGTCACCCGTGATGCAACCCTTACTGCCCGAGGATAATATCCATGCAACGTTCAACGCTTTGAGTTTCCATTCTCTGAGTGGTCTTCCTCGAACACCCTCGAACGTACACGATTCTGGCGGTGCACGTGTGTACCGGGATCTGAAATTGCGACGAGCAGAATTCGGTATTGATTTTTCAGTCGAAAATGCTGGGGGTTGTAAATCAAGAATAGAGCACACCTGTCGTATGGTAAATGTAATCTCTGGATGCTCGCCAGAGGCGAACGTTTAGTCGCAATGAACATCCCAACGTCGGTAATAAATGTACGGTATTAGATAATAGGGCATATCAGTATGACATATCGAAGTCGTCCCCGTGTGATAACAATGATATGGAATTAAAAGAATGTTCATTAGAAATGAATCTTCGCCTTATCAATGGGAATTAATGCTTCATTTTTTGCCTGCAATTTCTTTTTTTTGCTTATTCTGCAAGGTGTACGGTAGACTGGGTACAACAAGCGTAGACTTATCAAAATTAGGAATACGATTGAACCTTCCACAAGGCAATCGAAGACTGCTGTTCGCTAGATAAGTCGCAGGGAAATTTCCTCCCAAGAAGCTGAACGATTTCAGTCAATCGAATCAATCAATACCCTAATCCACCGCAGATTACCTGGCCCCGACATTCTTTCTCGCAATGCCAAGCGTTCTCCACGAACCCCCCGCCACCGACTTACATAAATCCCCTATAGATCCATGCGAAGATTACTGATATACCAAATAAGTGACCACGCAAATACGAATTTATTATCGAACGAACCGGTTCGCGTGCAGAACCCCCCGCGGTTCTCTAGAGAAAACGCGGAGTCGCGTGGCGCGTTTCAACCCCTTCCACGATTGATCTTCTGTCGCGTGACCTTGACACAATGGTTGCTGGTTGCAGGGTCTTGGCCGCTGCGTTTTCAGCGGGTAACAGATCGCTGTTGGAGGGAGCATTCGGAAGCGCGGGAGAGCAGCGGGACTCGTCGAAGAGCTTGTTCACCAGGAGGAGGAAGTACACGAAGGAAGGGAGAAGGAGCCGTTTATCGAGCGTCAGCGCGTGCGAACGAGCTCGTCATATACGAGAGACGTGGACAGAGAGAGAAGGAGGGAGAAATGTTCCCCACCCACGGGCACGAGGAAATAGAGGGGCGCTATAAAGAGTATGTATATAGCCCTGTACCAGCGAGTTCCACTGCAGCGGTGTACGATTCAACCACCCTTGGAAAATATCCCGACGAGATCAGTGCCGGTTCACCAAAGTATCATACGAACGGTGTCAACGAGAAGTGTCGTGTCGCAGAAATGACGGAGAAGGGCTCGACAGTGCTACAGTACGTCGCTGCTGCCGCAGGTAAGTTTCAACCCCTTCGTTCGTCGATTCGATGTTTTGGTTAGGTTTGGCCCCGGGTGCGGGGGGGTTGATTTTGACAGGGACGCGGTTTCGATTGTGTTCGACGTTCACGCGAATATTCTGTTTGGCCGAAGACTGACGTTTGAAATTTCGCGAACGCGATTTGATTGCGCTGGGTGGCATGCCCCGGTTGGCGTGCTTTCTATTTTGACGCGACGCAGCTCGGTTTTCGGGGGGGTTGTTGCGTTCTGTTAGGGATATTGGCCGGTGAAACGTGAATGGGACTGGTGGAAAGCATGGGGAGATTGTTCATCGATGGAGGGACGATTGTCGAATAGACAGTTTTTTTTACAGACAGAGAATTCGATGATTATCTAGTCAGGATTCGAGTGGACTGGCGAAGAGGATGAACTAAATACTAGTTGGGGAGAAGTTTTGATTTGCTTGCAATTTTGTAAAGAATGTCTGAGGAATCGGTGCCTGCTACCATTAGATTAAATTCAATTACAGATTGATTGATAACTATGGAATGATTATTGCGGGCAATGGAAAGTTGTAGGTTTAATTACGTTTGATCACTTTATCTGGCGGAACGACAATCCAACGCGACAATTTCATACAATAGCAACATTTTGAATAGCATTCGCTTTCGTTTCATTTAAAACCATAGGGTACAGGGTACATTCATTCACGAAATTTGAAGAACAAACGCGGGTAATACATATGTACTGTTTCTTATCGCTTGTGCATACTGAAATATGACGTTAAACCGAAAAATTAAACCGTACTTTGTTCATTACCGCGTGACATAACGTTCCATGACTTGACGGTAACAACGCACGGGACAAAATCGACAAAATTCCAATGGAAAGAGACGAGGCCATACCTCCAACTTTTATTGGCTCGAAAATTGTAGAAAAAATATGTACTGATGTCAATTCACTGACCCTGGTGATCCGACGCGATAATAATATTTATAATGTGACATAATCTTCTATGTTGTATCAAAATAATTTCGTAGAATGTATCGAATCAGCAATAATTATCGATTGATAAACAAAAATCATCGTCGTGTTCGCAAGCAAAACAAGAAAGCAATGTAAACAGACGAACGCACGAGAGCTCGGATTTGTTCGTCGCGTGCGTTCTAAAATCGTTTTGGCTCGAAACACGTGGGTTGTATATCTCTTGGGAAAAGTTGTGCACCGAAAGTGTGCAACCGTCCTTTGCTTAACACGTGCCTGTTCGACGGCCTTACGCAGATAGTGCATGCAGAGAATTTACTTTTTAATTTACGTTGCATGCGATTAATTTCGTCTGCGTCAATTCGTTGGACAATTTTGCAACGGGACTAGATTACAGCAATTAATGGCCTGATCTTCGAACTGCGAATATAATATAATTTTGTAATTTTTCTCCTACATTCGTTCAAGGAAAAGTAATTCATCGTTAAGGTTGCTATTATTACCGCAACCAATTGTTCCTTGAATTCCTTCATATAGTTACAATTATTTCAAGCACAGAGAATAAATTGGAAACAAACGAAATTGCAGTTGTGAATCCCTAGCGCAGCCAGCAAACTGGGCACAGTGCCACTGACTAATTAATCTGGCGCAAGGTATTCGCGACAGTTACACAATATCAATGTACAAACCAATCTAATGCAATTGAACAGCCCCGTAACTGTGCCACCTTTGATAATCAATTTGCTTCACGTCCAACTGCAACACAGTTCATTCACGAATCAAGAATCGTTCTAGCGTTTCATTGCACGTTTGTCAATGTTTCTCAACGTTTAATAAATTCTCGCTAGCACCACCGAAGTCACCGCTTCGTCGAACTATTTTTGGTTGCTCCGTGTCGCGCCTACCGATTCAGATTTTACCCGAAAAGTAATTTTCACAGGCGGAGTCGATTAAACGCAGACGACGTTACCCCTTCGTTCGCTCAACACTGTCGTATTCCCTGGCTTCGACAAAGATTCGCTGACAGTCCGCATTATCAGTGGTCCCATTTGAGGGAAATCTTATTCGTAAACTACTTCATAGGACGACACACATTATCGTTTTTTGAACGATTACGAAATGAAAAAACAGTTTTAGCGGTTTCTGAGGTGGGCATGATTTATTGTTGGTGTACCAGGCAATAAATTTCGATGTCGAGTTACGTACACTAAGTTGTTCCGCGTTGCAAACAAGATAATGCTGGCCGTGGCACGTAGCGCTTAATTTTGGAAGGCTTTTGTAGAATTACGAGGTTCTTTTTCAATTCCCCGCAAATGATACATACTCCACTATTTTATGGATAGGGTTTCAGTACACGCTTCTACTACCCTTGACATCGATCATACAATTCTGTTACTGGTTGCCGTGTGAAACAGGAAAGGATATTCACTTCCTTTGTACTGCAGGCTAAGAAATACGTGATTCAACTTCAGGAAGAGAAATCATTCGAGTGTTCGCAAATACCATTGTAGTTAACAATCGTGATCGATATATTTGTCGATTCAGGTTGTCCACAGAGTGGCAATTACACTATTTTTGCTTATACACTTCTGGATACGTATTGATCTATTAAGGAAGAACGGTTATTTCATTGACGCACAACGTGTGGTGCAGAATATAAGTGCATATGTTTTTTTCCCAATCGAGCCAATCGAATACCGTTTCCGAATGAAAGAAACAAAATTGTAGAAGAAGGGAGAACTTTGTGCGAAGGAACGCGACTGTGAGCAAAAAGTAAAAGCGACTCGCTGCCATCCAAAAATAACACGGTTTATCTTTAACGCTGCTCGGCAGTGATAGAGCTTTTTTCACGGTCGAATGGTGTGAAAAAATAAAATGAATAAGTGGTAAAAGAGAACGTGATAAAGTTAGGGCTCGTTTAAACAAAGGTGGAATCAGTAAAAGTAACAACACGAACGTGCAGTTACCGATCTCTGTATCAATTCACGGAATATGTATAAAGCGATTCGAGGCACGTTCATTTGTTAAATCGGTTGCGTATTAAATGATAATAATCTTTGGGATACGACATTTAAGAAAGATAGCCTTTAAGAAAATTAAGAAGCGCAGAAAAATAACGTTGACAAAAAATTGAGGAGCACAAGAAAATTATTCAGCAGGAATCTTGGGATTCTTTGCAATTGATTTTTCTTTGCCTGAGAATATAAGACGAATTTAGATAACTCAATATCGGTGCCGCGTCTGAAAGTGCTCAGTTAAACAATTTGTGGCGATAAATTTAGAGCCACCTCGACTAAATATAAACTTCGAAATAAAACACTCAGGTTTATTTATGTTATTCAAATGTTGTTTAAAGTTGTTCAGCTAATTTAAAAAACAAGCCTTTTGCAACTTATTTTAGTTAAAACGAATCCCCCGGTGAAATTGCGTGAAATAATTTTGCAATGAATTTTAGTTTAGCTGCAAAAGTCATTACTTCTGCGTACAGTTCTAAAGTAGTTCGATATGGAGATCGAAATGTTGCGTTGACGCTGTTAATAAGGATGTAGTTTGAGCCGATTGCGATCTTCACGAACGGCGAATTGAATTCTGTTGAATGCCGGATGCAAATCGTTTAATATTCGCCACATTCAAGGACGCGAAGTTCTCCTTGTGGTTCTTGCTTGCATGTAAAAAGACTGTCCTGATTCTCTTTGCGTCTCATTCGCAGTCTTTATCAGTCATCACTTTACACGATTCACAAGAGATCGTCACTTTTACCAAGCTTATATTAAATATTTCACTACTTTGAATCCCCTTAGAATTTGGTGACAGATGTTCCTTAAAAATTTCGATTACAAAAATGGCGAAAATTCATTTTTCACTCATAGCTATCTGCTGTGCATCCATTTTTATTCAAACTATACTTTGTTCATCTTTATATCCTTGCAAGCGTTCTCCACGCGCTTAATCAAAAGCCTCGGCCACAACTGGCTAATTGATACCTTTGATCATATCGTGTTCCATCTTCTTTCCTTAAAAAAAAACCCAGTACAAATGGACCGGTTACTCCGTTCACGTTACTCGCATACAACGCTTTTCGTTCCTTGCTACCGTATCATGTCGCCCCACTGCGACATATTTTCCCCTTAAAATTTTCTCGTTACGTGTATGTATCTCGAAGTCGAGAAGATTTCACGAATCGAAAATCACGTGTCGAAAAACGAGACCTGCGCGTCCTTTGTTTTTCAAGAAGTCGTCCACGAGTGTCGCCGTTGGAAGAAAAGTGAAGTGGTTGTCAGAAGAATTTTGCTTTACATTTATCTTATCCGAGCTTGGAATTTTACATAATAGTTGCGCGAGATAATGTGCAGGTAATCGCAGATTAATCGGCAGCGCGAAAAATCACGGCTCGATTAGATTCTTCCTTTCTGTTTAACTTCGATCGAAGTTACGACGAACTATACTGCAACGGAATTCGTCGGAACCGAAGATACCGTCAACGGTCTCGCTATCGGCGCAATTACAGGTGCCATTGGTTTCGCTAAGGTAATTATTTTCCACAATGAATAGTGGTAACCATTGGTGCGACAATTTTCACATCGGCGATGCTCGTTAAAGCGAACTTTGAAAAAAGTAGTACAATTATTGTTCGCCCATCGAAACCAACTACGGTTCTGCAATAATTTGAAATTTTAATGAAACAGGAAGGGCTCGTTAAGATAAGTTGTTTATCTATATTTATAAAATAAAGTTCCATCGATGGGACACATTTTGCAATTAAACTATCGAATGCGCCCTGATTTCATTCAATATTTCATGTGAACCAGAAAATGTCAAAGTCCACTCCGGTGATCTTCTGAAAAGATTTCAAGTACCATAGTACAAGTACCTTATCGCAAAATCGAAAGTACCGGAATTTAAATTCTAAATCTATTTAACTTTGATTACTTCCGAATATGGATACGGATCGATAAGAACGTCCATGAATATTGTCATAATACAATCGTTTCAAATACAGTTATCGCGTTTTGTTTGGACAGCGCAAATTTGCTCGTTAAACGTATATTGCCTATTTAACGTGACGGGTTTTGTTCGTCTGCAATGTGCAATTTACTAACGAGCACGTATTGTCTCGCCAAACCTGAGTAATATTTCATTCTAATTCTTTTCCCCTTAGTTCCTTGAAATAAAAATAAACATTTTCGCGGAGGTGGACGATCGAACACAGAGATAATGATAGAAAATAGCGGCAACTATCGTAAGATTGCTTTCTATCGTAAGAAATTTTCCAGCCCGAAAGCCTTACGTTTCTTACGAAAACGCCGTGGATAAGTATTTCTTGTTTCATGGCCGGTGTCGAAATCATAATCGAATGAATTTCGTAACACCATTTGCGTCCACGGTGTTCGCAGTTGCTGTCGTCTCGTTGTTTGCATAATCGACACACCGGCGAGACGAAATATACGGGGGCTATGCGGAATCGTGTTGGTTCAGATACAATTCGAATGAAGAAAAACCCTTCTAAACTTGAATAAACTTCTTTCCGTTTTTAATAGATAGTAGAACGCGATTAACTGGAATGTTTTTTATTCGATTCTTTCGTGTTAATCTCGAAAAAATCAACGACAATAACTGCTTCGATTTATAGTGATTCTTTTATTATTATCGGAGATTTGATAACCCGATAAACTGTTCGCCATCTCATAGTAGTCTTCCCTTCGGTTTTGATGGAATTAAATGATCATCGATGGATCAAGATCGCGATTGAGTTTGAACCTTATCGATTGATTACTATCTTCATCGAAGAAATTGCGCTTCGTCGAAGGATAGCTCAGTTTTCTTCGACTCGATTCAGATTTCTTAAACAATTCCTTCGAATTCTACGAATTATCGGGTGGTTAATAAAACAGTGTGAAACTAATAATATGAGAAAAAGAGGAATCTTGGTGAATTTAAATTATGGAAAACAGTAACTACCATCTGAAAATCGGGATCTTAACGCATATTACATCGTTCGGGGTAAATGAAGAGTGAATCAGTGTACGCGTTTTAATCGCGCACGATAAAAGTGTTGAGGTTGCATAGAGCCACCCACCGATGACGTTTTTCGGTGGTATCTACTTGTCGACGAACACAACGTCGGGAAATTTTTCCAATCGATTGTTTGGCTTTTATTGGTAAACGAATTAATCAATCCGTCCTTCACTTCTCACGAAAATTCTGATGTAGTCTCAACTACTCAACCATTACTATAAGGATATATTAACTCACTGACATCGGTGGCTCTCCAATATTCTGTGATCATAATTGTAGGTATTATTGTTATTTAATGTTCTGACTTTTTGTATACCAATTAAAGTTTCACGGTTCATAAATTGTGGAGTCGTGAAAGCGTAAGATCACGTAGAACGGATTTAGACTGATACGGACGGTCATTGCGCCCGAAGGATTTTTACATCGTGTTCCGTTTCCTGCGACGTAATGGGGATGACAGGGTGCCATGGATTGACTCGAATTACTCGCCTCATTGACTCAATTATCTATCACTGGCCTGGAGAAATGATTTATACACAGACACCCACCGAATTGATCGCGCTGGGAATTGTTCATCGCGTTTGAAGCTGATAACATGCAGATAGCCGTCAGGGATATTTAACAAATATATTTTAATCATTGTTTATTACCGTTGCAACGTGCAAACAAGCTTTAATCTTTACACTCTTCGAATATTGATAAACTTGAAATGAAATTATTAAAAAGTTCCATCGTTGAGATTTTGAAATTGATTTTCGTAACATTTGAGCAGTCTTCTGGAAGTCACAGTAAATATTTTAGTATGGCCTGTGCACCTATTACTTGTAGTAGAAAATATTAAAAAAGGGGGTTGGGTGGTAATAAAGTAGTAAAACTTTAGAAAGTGAGGGTTCTTCGAGGAGCGATAAAATTAATTTATCTAAATCGTATTTTCCCTAGTTAATCGTTCGGTATGTTCCTATATTTACGACCACAATGTTCAGCAAATCCTTCTCTAACGTTCATGTACGCGTAAACGAACTATGTGACGTCGCATTGCAAACCACATACTCCCCACCATTGTTCGTTTCTTCTTTCAAGACATCAAAATAAAGCAGGATTTCTATCGTTATCGAATGCCACGAGATGAACGTCACGCGATTTCTTTACGTAATCTTTCTAAAGTTTATGAAAATTCTTATCAACGTGGAAGTTTCCTATCTGCGAAAGCGTGGTTTCGCCCATCCAATAGGGTGCCTCCATTTCACTCCTTTTATACACGCCTTGCATGCAGTTTAATATTGATCGATGATTCGTCGAAACTTTTCATTCAACCACAACAAGAATCCGTGTGATTACTTTAAATTCGCAACAACGCAGTTCATAATTTCTCTCGAGAATTCTGCGATTAAAGGGTTACAGATAATCATTGGCTCCCGGTCCCGTTCATTCATAATGTTCCTCTTATTTACCCCATTGATTCATACTTATGACATCGTCGTTTAGGGAGCCGTTCGGACGCCGCGAAAACGATAAGGATTTTCAAGTGTACGATGATTTACTATAATCTGAAGTGCTGTGTAAACTTAGTGTTTACGGAGGCACGTTGATATCTGAATCGGTATCAATCGGTGCATGCAACTGTGCAGATTTATTGCGTTGTAACGAACAAAAGATTTACGACACAAGCCGGTTGTCATCGTTCTGTACACAGGAGTCATCGTTTCTGGCAAGTTTATCTGTAGAAAAAATTGAGGTTAAAAGGAAACGGTCGAGATTCGATAACGCTATTGGCGACGATTAAAGGGAAACGAATGGATAATTTTCCATTTTTCCACCGCCCTATTTTTGTTCTTTTTTCAAACCGTCGAAAGAAAATATTTTTCTGGTGACGTTCGAAAGATGAGACAAGGCGTTAAGTGAAATTGATAGCCTTTTCTATCGATCGGCGCATCTTCTGTACAAATTAGATAATCAGAAAGATTATCGTTTGATTAAGGCACACGGACTTTTTTCTTTCTGCGTTCGATGGAAGAACGTCGAATGCAGCTGAAGAAATTTTGTGACGAGAAATACTGCAGCTGGCTACACGAAATTTTAATTGCATGCATTAAAATTGAGGGAAATACGATCATCATCTCTTCCCCCCGTTTAAAATCATTTTTGCTCGTTCAGTTATGGTAACGAAATTATTTTTAATCATCCTCGTTTTTAGGTCAGAAAAAAAACATATTTTCACGATTATAATCACTGCTCGTTCTTGTGCCGCATGCGATGGAATGATATAAGAGCAATTCTGCGTCGATTACGTAAATCCATTGCATTACCCTCGGATGTAACGTAACGTGTCGTTCCCTTCCGTTTGATAATCCTGTAAACTGTTCTTTTGTTTCGGTTTTCAAACGTGACACGAAATTTTTACCATCGAAACTGCATGAATTGCAACCGACCTGGCGTCGGGAATGTAAAACTTCTATTAGCGGAGGCCTTTGTTTTAAAGTATAGTTCTAGTCGAAGGATGAATCTGAATTCGTGATTACATAGTTCTGTTTTAATTCACAATATTGCAACGCAACTGCGAATTCATTGCATTTTGCAGAGGACTTTTTGTTTGGAGCTTTTTTCTTGGGTCGTATTGCCGATTCAATTTTTGAGTGAATTTAAATGGAACCACGATTGTGGTTATTTAATTTGGATTTTACACATATATAACGATATCGCGGTACGAGAATGCTAGGGAGGAAAAAGACATAAAATTAAGAATATTGTAGTCACTGAAAATATCGGCAATAAATACTGAATCGTTTCTGAAGTATAAAAACTTAATTCCATTTAATCTAATATCAATTTCGTTTACGATAGCGTGATTATCGATGCTGTATGCCCTTCAATCAGATTTTTGCGTGCTTCAACAACGCAAACAGTAGCACTTCTATTACATAATAACGAACGACCGCTCCCAGTTAATCGAGATTTCTCGGTATTGTATCACTCAAACTTCAAACTACTTGAATGTTTCATCGGATAAGAGACAACTTATATACAATTGCCCCACCCATTAACCAAGCTCAGTAAACAGTCCAATTCCAATAAAATTATGACAAAGATCCACCATTGACTTATCCATTTCTAATTCCATCCAATTCTTCTTTTTCCCGCCCCCATTCGCGACACTTACTCGCTTTCCAAGTCTTCATCGAACCTTAAAATCGTTTCACCTCTACGAATCGGTCGCATCGAACTGCGTGATCCTAATTAACTTTATTTTTCACGTGGATCGTTGTCCCAGCATCTGTATAGCAATGAACGTGCCGAGATCCTTGAGCGTTGTCTTTGAAATTGGCAATCATGCAAAACCGTGCTCGGAGGCGGAAACGCCTTCGACTGTTTTAGATCCTTGGATGGCGTTTTGGCGGAACGACGAGAGGTAATACTGGAAATGGAGCTATCGTTACGTTTCTGTTACGACATTATTCCTCGTGACTTGTTCAAAGTTAAAGCTCGGTTCTAGTGCACGCCACGCGAATGCAGAAAAACGCTAAAAAAAATTACTGTTAAAATAGAATAAAGGAAATATAGACGCCGCAACTTTATTTCGGATATATTAATCAATTTTAATGCCGCACTTCACGCGAAGGTATCACGATTGAATTTTTCCAACACTCGACGCGACAGTAAAGCCTTAAACAAAAATGAAACGTCGCATCATTCTGCCCATCATTTACAACAATAATGATACTTTAATGGAGAGCCAGGTTCGCGATTTATCTAATCCACGATCAACTGTTGCATAATAGAAACAGATTCGATTTCGCGGTCGAAACTCGATTCTCGTGCAAGCCAACGATGCAGCGTAAACGAAAAGGAACAATAAAAGAGAAAAAATAATGGAGAGGATAAAAGACAAGCGCGAGATGAGCGGACAAGTAGCAGCGAAACAGGTGGATCCGGTGTTAATGTCGCTTTATCGTCGCGCTTCAATCTGCATACCTCTCGTTCTACGGGAAGAAATCGCAACACGGTCCCCCCTTCTTCCCCGTGGAAGGCGCACGTAGTCTTTAGCAAATGATTGACTACAATCGTCACACTATCCACCCGTCGATTATCGAGGGGTATTAATTATGTAATGTGTGTATGAAACGAAGACGGGCGTGAAAGAGACGCAGCGAGCAGAGGATACTTTGGACGCGGGCGTGGATCCATAAGCTGGACCATTCCTATTCATTTAATATTAGTTTGGCTGCCCAGGTGCGGGGGCACCTTCTGCACCTCCGTCAGGAACGGCTCGGGCCGTAAGGCAAGCAATTTGAGTCCGGGCAGGGATGGCAATATTTTCCGGTTATAGTTTATCTGTCGCGCGAATTATTGTCCAGTACTTGTTTTTTGTAAGTGTTATCGGCGGCACCGCCCGCGAATTATTCCACGACTGCTGCGATCTCGCAGTGGGGGATTATCTTCGAGTCGAACAGAAGCGCAGAAATGAACGAAATTGTCGCGCCATTATTTTTTTTATATGTATGGCCTCTCGACTCTCTGTCCCTCACTTTCCTTTTCGTTATTTAATCTGTTTGTTCCCGCGGTCGATGTTGTCCAGCCGAGTGGACGATTAGTGCATGCCACAAGATAGCTTATTATCATTGATCATCGTCGTCGATATTTGATTTTTAGTCGAGGCTCTTTAAAGCATGCGAATTTCAACAACATTTCGACTAATTTGATTTCAGCGAACCTGTGTATCGTATCGACTGGAACTATCTTAGGATGGACCAGTCCGGTGTTACCAAAATTGTCGTCCACCCTGGAGGACAATCCCCTTGGTGTCATTATCACGGAAGAAGAATCGACATGGATCGCATCGCTGGTGGCTGTCGGAGCGATGGTGGGGAGCTTTATTGCTGGATACTTGGCTGAAAGGTACAGCTATTTTAGAGGAGAAGTACAATGATGTTGCCGCAAAGCATTCAAACGAATTGGCAAAATTTTATTTGCACTTTCACGAAGAAACGTGCCCTTTCCATAACGTGTACCATGATTACTTTTTGCAATTTATTAAGAGGGTCAGTTAATGCTTCTTACCGTCGGACATGGGCAAGGCTTCCTTCCAATCGATGGAAGCCTTGGACAGTTCAATCTCGAACACATGTCCGATCCAAGTGTTACCTCCACGCTTTCATTTATTCGTGACTCCATGACACTCCGCGCAAATTCTTGACATGGTTGCTAATAATTCCGATCATTGGTGTTCCAACAAAACAGAATCGGTAGAAAGCGGACGTTGCTGGCCTCTGTGGTGCCGTTCACGCTGGGCTGGATCTTAATCGCGTCCGCAAAAGTCGTGGTCCAATTGTACGTGGCTCGAGTGATCCTCGGAATCGCGTTAGCCTTCACCTTCACAGTTGTTCCCATGTACTGTGGTGAGATCGCAGAAGTAAACATCGTTTTTATTCAAGCTACTTACCGTCCCGACTGGCCAGACATTTAATATACCATTCAATTTCGATTGCGTTCACAACAGACGTCCGTGAGAGGTGCCCTGGGATCCTTTCTACAGCTGTTCATCACTTTTGGCCTGCTGTACGGCTACTGCATCGGCCCGTACGTCTCTTACCTGGCATTCTGGATCCTCTGCGCCATTCTGCCCATCATATTCTTCGTTTCCTTCATGACGATGCCCGAGTCGCCGTATTTCCTGCTGAAAGTTGGCAAAAGGGAGGAGGCCATCAGCGCGTTGGCCAGACTACGGAGCAAATCGCCAGCCAGCGTGCGGAAGGAAGCCGACGAGATGCAGGTGATTACGAGATGTTGATACTTCCTCGCCGCAACAATTCAACAAGGGGAAAGCGTGAAAAAGAATAAATGGGAAGGGGGTGATATAAGTTATACTCTCCGTAAACGCAGGGATTTCGTCGAAAATAGACGCGAAAGGCGACGGTCGAGTCACGATAAGACCGATTATGCTGTAGTCGAGTCGACGACCAAGGCAATATCGTATCGGTGTTCAGGTCACGTTCGTCGAACGAGGCCGAGGGTAAGGTCGTTCCTTGATCCGTCAATGCGTAGCGTTTATCCGTCGTGCTTTTGTTTGCTACTGAATCGCTTCTGACAAACTCGTCACGCGTCTCTACGGAACCGAGTGCCGTGCATATTTTCAAACTTCCGCTTGTTCGATGGATCGCGAACTTTTTGACTCACCGTCTTATCCGTTTCTCGACGAAGGGTTGCTCAATTTTACAATGGGTTGCTCAAGTTTACAATTTACTCGTTCTCCAAATTGTCTTGGACCAGTGGGGAGAATTGTGAAACTGCGAATAACACAGAAGCAGAAGGAGAGAGAAATGTTAGGACTTAAGTAGCACTATGTTTCATACCGCTTTAGTAACGAGACATTTGTTATTGATTTTATTCAGGCTGCAGTCGAGGAGGCATTCAGGAACGAGGCGAAGATGTCCGATTTGTTCACGGTGAAGGCCAACTTCAAGGCTCTGATCTTTACATGCCTGCTCGCTGCGTTCCAGCAGCTCACCGGTATCAACGTGGTCCTCTTCTACATGGACAAGATCTTTGCGAAAGCTAAATCCTCGCTGCCAAGCGCGCAGTCGACTATAATCGTCGGAGCTGTTCAATCGGTTGCCTCGGGCGTCACACCTTTGGTCGTTGACAGGCTCGGCAGGAAAACATTGCTCATTTTCTCGGGCGTCGGAGAAATTTTGTCTCTGGTGAGTGAACAATTTAACTCCGGGAACAGTTTAGGATAATTGGCGATGATGAATGGAATAATTAATAATAATATAACCCCCGCCCTTTGTGGGTAATAATGGTGACAGCAGTAACGATGATAATTCCACCGTCAACTAGACTAGAAACACGGCAATCGTTCATAAAATAAATCTCGGCGACGAATTGTGCCAATTGCTAAATCAGTTTTTCGTCGACCGGAGAGAAATTTTCACGGTGAACGATCTCGCAACCAGCTGCATCGCGGACAAACGTATTTTACCGTGACTATTGTCCACTGTATGTCGCGTAAGTTTCGCGGGTATTGCAAAATACCGGCAAACAAATCGATCGCGGCCTTGCGACGCCTATTCAAATCGATTTATGTAACCTCGTGCGAACGTGTGTGCGCGTATTCCCGGTGCACGTCGCATTCCATGGGTACAGAGTGAACACATTTGGAGGAGAGCCGAGGTCGTTTGCTCTCGACCTTCTTCGAACATTTTTTTTCCACGAGGTGTCTGAGTGAATTTTTCGATTGTTCAATGTCTTCGCGCGACGGTGATACAAATCGTACTTTCCCGAATTTTATTACGCATTTCTTTTTTCCTTGCCGTGCAACCGCAAGGTATTCACCTGCAATTTGAAATCAATCAACCAATTTCGCGGTGCTCTTCAGTCTCGGTTCACTTTTTGTTCGGACGAGAAATCGGAATTTTTATCAACCGCGAGATTAACGACGTGCACCCGTGCACGATTAGTTTATCGTTTGAAAAAATCGTGAGCGGAGGAGCGTGCGGCGAAGAAAATTTCCGTAAACAGTGTACGGCTCATCGACACGGAAATCGTGCGGCTGCCTCGATGACTTCACGCGTCTGAATTGTGAGGCCGAGTAGTTAATTACTCGTAGTCGTAGATTGTTGCACCGATCGGCGGCGTAACCAATGTCAATGCCTCGTTACGTGTACTATGCACCGAGAATTCTATACACGATTCCTCGATTCCCTGTTACGCATTTAAATTCCACGGTGACGCGCAGAAGAGAGGGAATAAAAAATAAAGAGCCGATCGGCATCGCGCGCTGCCGTCCGGACGCGGTGCATTATACAGGAATGCATGGAATGCGGCTAATTACCAGCAAAGCTAATTTTGTAACTCATCGATCGATCTGTCTCAGCCGTTTATATTTTTATAATTATTTTTTTCCTCACACTGCGTGGCGCGTGTCCGTCCAATTACCATCCATCGAAGCTCTTCGCCGAGCTGTTAAGAAAGTAGCGCACCTAATTCAATAATAATTCGCAACCCTTTCTGTCACGCAAACAGGGCGCCCTTGGCATCTACATGTACCTGCAGGACAAGACGGACTCTGATCTGTCGAGCATCAACTTCCTACCGATACTCGCCCTGGTCGTCTTCATTTCAACCTACTGCGTTGGCTGGGGCCCTCTGCCGTGGACGGTGATGGGCGAAATGTTCTCGTCGAACGTGAAATCGAAGGCCTCCGGTATCACGGTGTGCGTGTGCTGGTTGCTCTCATTCTTCACCACCAAGTTCGCGAGCACGCTCCAGGAAACATTCGGCGACTACGTGCTGTACTGGGTGTTCGCAGTGTTCTGTCTGCTGAGCGTGTTGTTCACGATACTGGTGCTCCCGGAGACGAAGGGCAAGAGTCTGCAAGAAATTCAGGACGAGTTGAACGGCGTGAAATCGGCAGTGGCCGAGTTCGGTGACTCGAGCAAAAAGTGAAAGCAGTATTAGGATTCGAGCTACTCGAGGGCGGTGCCCCTCGGTAGCACAGTTCTGTAATAATTGCGGTTCGACGATTGCTCTTATCAACCTTGTTCGTGTATCGTACCGACATCTCCGTCGAACCGTACTTCTACTTCCTACGTAACCGTGTCTTTATACTGCCAAAGGCCGTGGATCGCTGCACTGGATCGCCTCCACCCGCACGGTCCAAAGGGTGGACATTCTTTTTTTTTTTATTTGTCGGTAATAATCATAGAAACCGGTCGGGTCGATAGCGCTCACGATTTGAGGTGTTCGTGTATAGGATAAGATGTTCGATACGGTACTGTTGTTATCGTTAATGGAGAACATTGAGGGAAACCGCGACAGATTTCATTGCAGACTGGGGTATTTCGTGTTTATAGTCTGTTCGTAATGGAATCTTTGACGCGAGTTAATTGTACAATGACGAGTGCCTAATAGACCGCGATCTGTCGTGTTTCCCGCCGTGTTCTTGCAGCAATAGTTTCTAAAGGTATTTATTTTCTGACAAACCTCAGCCGTTCAACGTACGCAACATTTCCTTTGTACGCACGGTTTAAAGCGATCCTCGGGGTCCCAAGTATGATAATATTTAATAATTTAACGCCGTATTAGGTATAGATACGTATATGTATGCGAGTTCTGCTGCGTTCACCATAGAACGATCGCACGATGTATGTAAATGCTGTTTCGATCGTGCCGTGGCTCGTGGAAAACCGCGCAGAGAGAACCGTGCACAGAAAAAAAAAAAAGGAAAATGAAAAAAAGAAACGTATGATCTACGATTCTTGTTCGATCTCTTCATAAAATCATAAAGCGAACAGCTGAGCTATTTGCGCGCGGAAATTCCACGGACACGGTCGATCCTTATCTGAACAACGAGATGATAAAAAAAAAGAGAAGGAAAACGACGCAGTAGGAATTTTTCCGAGTCGATCGTCGGGTATCGTGGAGTTTCTGTGATCGGGGCGCGCTAATCGCGATTAGGGACGATTTAGGGGGGATTAATTTGTAAATAGAAATAATGCACATTCCTATTTTGTATACGATTGTTCCAAGATTTCGCGGAAACTCGTGATATTCCGTGCTTCTTGCCATTCTTGATTCTCGTTACAATGAATAAAAAGTATTCGCAAATGCGGGGGTAACATTGCGGGAAATTATATGCATAAAATTTATTCGTAAATTCAGTCCCCCTTTCAACTCGGGAAGTAGAACGCATTATTCCTGTGGTCAAGAGACCGGGGAACCCCAGTTTCCTCAACCGAAGACTGTAATTCCTTGAAATTATAGTATTCTACTATTCGTTCGAATTAGAACAAGGGAAATCGGGAGATATCGATGGAGTACGCTTATCGCTGATGCACACAGTTCTTGTTCCCTTCTGTTTCAATATAATTGCGTGGAGACTACTTTTCCTATAGTATTTTCCTGTTTTGCAATCGTCCTCCTTCGCCTTATGGACAGCATTTTTTCGCGAGAATTCGTGACGTTAAGTTTTTAGACGTCAATTCCGTGTGCATGATGTTCGCTATTATTTCCACCGGAGCGTTGCTAAAAGGCTGCGAACTCAAACCGAATCAAGGCGCGCCTGCTTTTTCTTTTCTTTTTTTTTAATTTACGCGACCCAGGCTATGGAGAGACATTTATTTTCCTCGACGAGGAAACATTTTCCATATACTCACGACGCGCGTGTGTGAAAGAATTTAAGAATTTTTCCCAACGATTCATAGAGGCAACTGTATTTCGTTTGCATTTACGGGTGGATTTTTAGAGAACGTTTGCAATGCATCGTTGCATCATTGATCGAGGCATTGTATAATAGAGACGTGTACGATTAAGCATATCAGCGATGACATATCTTCGGGGCACAAAAGGATTTATTGATTAATATTAGTAGAATGTATCCGACGATACGCGTACAGGGATAACGAAGAAACAATTTTTCTAAAGCAATTTACAATAAATCTAAGACTTTCCATGCTAACGGAATGCGATTTTACTTGCTGTCGCGTGGGAAGCAGAAGTGGTTGGGAAAATGGGTTGAAAAGGAACGAGGAAAGCGGAGAGATATAAACGAATACACGCTGGTCATGTGTGTAGTAGTTAACGATCGGAGTCGGTCGTCGTATGCATATTCATTGTCATGAAAAATCCAGCGCCTCGTATTGGTTTTATCGAGATTGGAATTCCAGCTCGCGGCGATGAACGTGGTGTTCATGGTAAACATCTTGCTTGCAGGAAATCGTCGACTGAATTTTTTACCCGTTCGAATTTGCGCACGACGACTGCCGCTCGTATTTTTAGTTCCAATCGAAGAAGAAAAAAGCAAAAAAGATTTAGACTTGGTATGCTGTATCATTCCTGGGACGTTCGTCTTTTACATTGAGCAATAAGACTTTTCGTAAGAGATGCTTTTAACACAACAAATTTGTGTGTACGTAAAAATGACAGAAAATTGCATAGAGGAAAATAAACAGAAACAGTGTTGTGTTGTCAAATTGCATTCCAATTACCCGGTGTATGGAATTTTCATGGAGCAGAGTTATGCTGAGAATGTGTTGTTTTTTTTGTTTTTAATGGTGTGCTGTTCTCCAAGTAACTGGTAAAGTGAGAAACGAACATTGTTCGAGAGACCTTTGAAGCGAGGCACAATTAGAAAGATTAAACGATAATGATTTTCCACGCGATTGTCAGCGAAGTAGATTTAAAGTAGAGAATGATGATGACGAGGAGTGTTGTATTCGACGTAAGAGTGTGATGACTGATAACGTTTAAATGTAATCAGGTACCAAAGGAAGTACAGGAGTTTGGAAATTGTTAATCGGCGATGCTCCAGAAGTAATCGTACAGTATATTGTGTAATATTGTTACTGTAATATGCATAAAGATATATATGTATATATACTATATATATTTTATATTTCACTTGGATCGTCATTCGGCGCGACTGTTAATATTATATATTATTATAAATTACATGTATTGTATGTAATAACGTTAAATACTTTTGTTACGGCTAAATAAATTATATCTTTGAAGTATCACGCATTGTTTTACTGGAATAAATGGGGTACCGTTTGCGTTCTTCTATTGGACGGGCGGAAAAGAAGACTGTCGAATAGTTATGTTCAGATGAAATCGCGTTACTACATATTTCGCATGAATTTTCTATGGAAATAATAATTCCTGGTTGCAAATAATTCGACGAAGATTTCGAAACACCGGGACGATGGCTAAAGTCGGGCAACAAAAGCAGAATCAATCGGAAATGGTAAACGTACGTGTTCCTGCTCTATTTCATGTTTTACACAAATGAAATATTTATCAGAACGAAGAGGACACGGGGCTGCAAGAGGAGCTACTTCAATTGGTCGAAGTTTTAACAGTAATTATGATTAACCATTCTCTAAGCACGGTCCATTCTTTTAACCTACAGCTCTAACTCTAATCGTGTAATGGAAATCCATCCATGTTAATTAATCACTTTACAATCGAGGGAAATGACGAGAGAACGATGTTGATATCGTTGAGCCAGCTCCGATTGCTCATGCAAACCTCGACAACGTCGATGACATCCGTGCCAAAGCCTCTGAAATACCTAAAAGACTCGTACGAAGACTTGAAGAAAGCTTACAAGCGGATCCATCGAACGGACGTGAAATGTCAATTCGCGGAAGTGTTGAGCGTGCTTTCGATGGCTGGAGCGGCACCCGGGTCCAAGGAGTGTCTTCGATATTGCCTCCTGGGCGAGGTGACGAATCCTGGGGAATGGGGTCACGAGTACGTCAGGCAGTTGGAAGTTGAAATCGCAGACGAATGGATGAACGCTCCAGAAAAAAACGAGGATCGTATAAGGTATACGTCGTAGACGATCACCGGTTTAACGATGCAACGAAATTGTTGTCGTTCCTCGTTCTTTGCGACAGAAGCAAGCTTGTACCTTTGGTGAAAGGCATAATAAAATTCGACATGAAGCACAACGCGGAGATACCTGGATGCGACCTGTGCTTGGAGATCGACCAGCTGAATTTTCTCAACGACTGCTTGGACAGTACGAATTTCGAGAGAGTCTGTCGGTATCTTGAAAGCTGTGCAGCTTACAGGTGAACTGTTTTACGCCGTATTGTATCTGTGCGTTGATCTCTAGATGTTAGGCAATTTACTGTACGGTTATCATTCGTTTTTTAACATTCAGCGAAGACACAGAGAGAAAGCAGGTGCTGCAAACAGTAGCGGACTACTATTTGCGATTCGAAGAATACTGTAAAGCAATGCTGGTTGCCCTCCAAATAGGAGTTCCAGACTTAGTGCACAAATGCATCAGCAAGTGTCCTGATGCATCACTGCGAAAACAATTAGCATTCATACTCGTGCGACAAAGAGTAATTCCATGAGTTAAATTCACCTACGAATTGCACGCGAAACGCTCTTCTCAATTCACGAAATTTAACTACAACTAGGACAGCCCTTTAAAAGACGAATATCAAGGCGACGACGCCAAGGACATCGAAGCAATTTTAAGCAACAGCCACGTGAACAATCACTTTCAAGTACTCGCGAGGGAACTGGACATTATGGAACCCAAACATCCAGACGATATTTATAAAACCTGGCTGGAGACGAACACTCTTAGACGAGCGGAGCACGACTCGGCTAGGGCGAACCTGGCCTCCACCTTCGTTTCCGGTTTCGTTCACGCCGGATTCGGTCACGACAAACTAATGGCGAACGCAGCTGACTGCTGGGTTTACAAGAACAAGGTTTTCTTAAACTTACATATAATAGAGACTTTATATAGAGCGATCGAAATTATATAGACTTTGTGGAAAAAAATCATAACAATAGCCTCTACCTGTGCTTATTTTAATATTCGTTCTATGTTAAAAAAAGTAGGGGTTCCACCCTTTGAAACGAGACCAGGTAAACGATCTCGGATAAAAGATTAGCAATTTATTATATTTACCAGGACCACGGGATGCTCTCGGCGACTGCTTCCCTGGGATTGATACACATGTGGGATGTTGACGGTGGCCTGGTACCGATCGACAAGTGAATCTTCTCGTAATAAAGCTACCTTTTCCAAACAATTGTACGCGAATTAATGCTCGTCCACCTCGCAGGTATCTCTACACGAACGATTATCACATTAAAGCAGGCGCCTTGCTCGCCATAGGGTTGGTTAATTGCGGCGTACGCAACGAATGTGACCCGGCCTTGGCTCTTCTTAACGATTACGTATATTCGGACAATGCCACGCTCAGAATTGGCGCAATTCTGGGATTGGGTTTGGCCTATGCCGGCTCACAAAGGAATGATGTTACCGATCTACTGACGGCTGTCCTAGCGGACAATGGAAGTACGGTTATTTATGATAGGTGAAAAGGATGATTTTAAAACAATGGATATTATTAGGTACCCTGGAGGTGGTGTCTTTGGGAGCGATTGCTATAGGGTTGGTAAACGTTGGCTCCGCAGACGCTGATGCATCGTCGATTCTGTTGCAGAGATTATTAGAATTCACTCCCCAGATGTTGGCCAGTACCTACTCCAGGTTAGGGGAGAGAGATATTTATTATGAAATATGTTTATTATAACAGCTATGCGAAGAATGGTTGCGCGAGGTTGATTTTCGCAGATTTCTGCCCCTAGCTTTGGGGATGATTTACATGGGCTGTCGCGATGCTATCGAAGCTCCGTCAGCTGCGCTGGAGGTTCTACCCGATCCCTATAAATTAGCTGCGCAGACCATGCTACAGGCAATCTATGTTTCTATATTATAATAGATGAAAGATCATTTCCTTTTATTAATCTTATCATCCTCTTGAAAAAAGATTTTCCATCTTAAAGGTATGCGCGTACGCTGGCACGGGAGATGTCTTGATCGTCCAAGAGTTATTACGAATTTGTTCGGAACCAGCGAACGGTGAAAGTGTTCCTGTTACTCCGGCTAGAAGTCCCGTGGCCAGTTGTTGCGACCAACGTCAACGAATTCCTGAAACGGCCGACAGAAAGGCAAAGGAGAAACCCGACGAAAAGAACGAAGGATCGAAGTACCTTTTTAACTTTGTGCATATTCCCTGCTCTGTTACAATGTTTATGTTGATCGTTTATCGTGGATTCGTTAGAGAAATCGGGTCGTCGCAGGCCATAGCTACCCTGGGTGTCGCTGTCGTGGGACTGGGCGAAGGAATGGAGAACTCGAGGATCTTTGGCCAGGTGACAAGGGAATCCTGAAACATCGAGGAAAATTAGGGAAAATAAAATACGCAGCATTTCTGAATGAAATGATTTTTCAGATCGGTAGATACGGTCCTATCTCTGCGAGACGAGCGATGCCACTTGCACTAGGTCTATCTTCTTTATCGAATGCAGATCTATCGGTTCTGGACGTTCTGAATAAATACAGCCACGACAATGACACTGACGTAGCCTGCAACGCGATTTTCGCCCTCGGTCTCGTTGGTGCCGGGACGAATAACGCGCGTCTCGCGACTATGTTGAGGCAATTGGCTTGCTATCACGCAAAAAATCCGATGCACCTGTTCCTCGTGCGAATTTCCCAGGGCCTGGTTCATCTTGGCAAGGTAAGAATGCAATCGAACAATTTTTATATAAAGGCGTTCACGAGGGGTCTTCTTTTGGCGTGGCAGAGATATGTGAATAATACAAATAATATTCATTTCAATAATCGGTGAAGGTATTGTGATTAAAATGCATCGAATTTTCGTGTTAGGGCACGATATCCATATCTCCATTGCGTTTCGCTTCCAAAGTACTGGATCGAGCAGCGTTAGCAGGCCTGATGGTCGTGCTGGTTGCGTTTCTCGATTGTCAAAATTTAATTCTGTCGAAATCTCACTACCTGATATACTGCTTGGCGCTTGCAATGGAGCCCCGATGGCTGGTCACCTTGGACGAAAATTTACAGGTGCGTATTCGTGCAGCTTCTGTTTCTTCTTATGGAAAGGATGAAGGAGTTAATGTTAAAGAATAGACTAACGATCCTGACGATCTAAAATCTCGAAATTGTACCGCGAGCAGAGTCTACCAGTGTCGGTGAGGGTTGGCCAAGCGGTGGACATCGTGGGCAAAGCTGGAAATCCTAAATCCATCTCTGGCGGATACGTCCACACGACACCGACGTTGCTCTCTTCGGGTGAAAGGGCAGAACTCGCCCTGGACGAGTACGAGGCATTGTCGAGCGTGCTTGAAGGTTTCGTTATTCTTCGGGAGAAATTAAACACCTCGTAGATACACGCGGCGTTAGGAACTGCGCGAGGTGGTACACTGTAAAAGAACTTCATTGTTTGTTTCTTTTCTGGAAAGTAACGATGGAACAAACGATTTCTTTTTTCTTTTATTGCACGAGAGTCATAAGAAACATGATAGTTCATAGAAGTGTATTATGCAACACGAAGTACCTCCTAGGAACCAACAAATTCGAAACGTTTATAGGGGTACATGTAACGTCTATAATGTTCCACGCAGTTCGTAATAAAGATAGGGGTAAAGTTTTCGGGACGAACGTAGGAAGGTAATTTCGTACAAAGGCGGATGGATACTTCGTCCATCGACGCGATGCATTACTTTGACAGAAAACGAGAACGTGGAAAAAGAAAGTAAAAACGGGAGTGATGCGAGCGAACGTTTGAATCGCGTCTGTGAACGCAGAATGTGAGTCGACGCGTGGATCAGCTTTTGTGTAGGTTTGCGTTTATTTAACTTCAGGGACTAGCGGAAGCAATGTGCTCTATACAACAGAAACATACATTGGCTCGCATTGCACGGTATAAATGACAACGGTGCACCATGATCGGACAGTGCCACGGTATGAATCGCTTTTCGACGGTCGATCGTCGGAAATCAAATGTACGACGCTTCTTCGATTAAAAACCAAAACAAAGAAAACAGACAAGGATTGAGCGAACAGAAAAAGAAAAAACTTAGGAGATACAAGCGACAGGTAGGAAACGAAACGCGATAAAAAGAAAAAACGTGAAAGCGAACGAATGCTCGAGGAAGAAAGTAAAAATAATCACGGAAACTGGCGGACACTTTACAGAACGTCGAGCTAACGATTCATATAATCGTTCGCTACTTGTAAAACACTGCAAATGAAAGATAAATATTGCAGTTTATTGGTTCTGATAGTGTGTACAAAAGCGGGCCACAGGTAAGCGAGAAACGATATCGCGCGGCTAAAGGGAACACGGTTCTGTTCCTTCTGGTCTTCCCCTCGCGAATATTTCAAACGCAAATAATATTCTGCCGTGCTAAGTTTGCACAGTTACTTTCTTTCTTTCTCTTTTTCCTTCTTCCCCTCCTCGTTTCGCGAATTCGTAAGATCGAATTGCGCAAGATCATGGAGCACGTTTCCACCCCCTCGTAACAAAACTGTAACGAGACCAAAAAAAAGAAAAAAAATTGCACGTGTTCTTTACGCAACGGGGTGTACGTTTGTGGCTTTCGTCGGACGGTCTCTGACGACGCCTGACGGTTTCTCCTGTTAGCAATTTCCGCCGACATTTACATATATAGGCACGTATGACTTAGGGTAAGAGGAGCGAAGTGTAGGGTGAAACGTGATTTCCCGATTCGTTCAAAAGTACGCACGATCCCGCGTAGATCTTTGTCTAATTTTTTCCTGCATTTTTGTGTCGCCCTTTTCAAGTGTTCTTGAAAGTAACGTCGCAGCCAACGCAACGAATTGTAACGACCCCAATACATGTTAAATTCCACGAAATTGTACGAATTATTCGTATCCGCTGGAGTGAAGAATCGACTGTTCTATTTCAACGTACACACACTCTTCTTTTCGCGCATTCAGCTTGCCGCCTGACGTACATCCACGAAATAGAATAATTGCCTCTGTTAAATATCTTTTTCATTCATCTTCTTGAGCGGATAATATACGGATACTCGTCCTTTCTGTATCTCTGTTGCCTGCACCGCAGAGCGTTTTCTTTTTTTCTTTCTTTTTCTTATTTACGTTGGATATATGGTCAGAGAGTTATAGAGTTAGGTGGAGTCTTATGTATAGTATAAATTATCAACAGGTACGTCGGCTGTACACGTGCGATAAAATAGTGAAACAGCGTGCAAAGTCGACGATGATATTTAACATATATATATATTATCGTAATTACATCAGCCGGCAAGTTGTACTTCCTATCTACTTATACCTTAAATTTTGTATGTTACTTATAGTAAAATATAATAATAATAATAATTAAAAATTAATAATAAGAATAGGAATAATAAGAATAAGAATAATAGTAATAATGATAGTTCCTATGATAGTAGCGCTTTCGTGTTATATTTTTTTGCAAATAGCAAGTGTTTTGTGATTCAAGCGAATTCTTAAAATGGTATATACGTACGTATTATGTATATATTTATGTTATATAGGTATATATATATTTTTTTTTACATATATACCTTTCCGTACTTCCGTTGCTTCTTTCATCTGATCTATCATACGTTTATTTACAACAACGCGTGCGTATCAACGAGTATTACCATTTCCCTATCTGCTATTCGCTTCGAATCTCGTACATCTTTCTGGCGCCCTATATCTCAGTTTTTCATCAACGTGCGCGAGTAAACTCAGTCACGCCGATGGTTCTTGTGTTAAGTGATAAAACTCCACACGATCCCTTAGTCTCGCTTACGTTCAGCTATTTTTCTAAAATTAATTACCCAACTACCGTCTTCACTTTTCAAACCGCGAAAAATCATGGTCATGAAAGTTGGATTACATGCTAGATACAGGCATAAGAGTTTGCCTGTTTCCCCTCTCTTCCTTCGAAAGCCGTTCCTTCATCAAACGGTTGACAATTATCGCATAGTAGTAATTGATATACGTATAATATATCTTTCTGTCTCGTTAAGAAATGTCGAGTCGAGCATTCCAATGGTTTCAAACATTCTACCATTCTTAGCAGATTTTGTCTGCTAATTGCAGAACTGGATAAACATACTTTTCCTATTTTTTTCAGTTTTTTCCCCCTTTTTTTATATATATGAATAGCAAAGATTCCCACCGAAAGATGCATCGAAGTCACAGGATAATGAAAATGTTTGCCAACGATCAGAGTCAAGCTGCCTGTGGATTCGTTGCCGCGTGAACAAAATTGACGAAGAATGGCAGTGCTTCTGTGTGTGTTCTTGTGTCATCGTATAAATGAACCACGTGTGTTTATATACGTGTACGTGTGTGTATGTGTTTAAACGTGTCCCTGTGCGTGCACGAGCGCCCGATCGAGGTTTTCCCGATCGTTTTCCATTCGCGACGGAAACGATTATCCGATATATCGGTGTGCACGTGATCGAAAATCGGCACACGAGTTTTCGATTCTCCGAACACGTGTTCCTCGTTTCTCTCAGGATACACCTACCGCGTCGACGGAATGTACACTCTATAACACGGTAACACAGTCGTGACACGATGAACGTAATAAGTAGTACGCGAACCGCGTTTTCTGCTGGTTAAAACAGTCGAGCACGTCTTTTGATTTCATTACGACGCCACTGCGGTAGCCTGTAAAATTCAGCACGAGTAAACTGGAGAACTGCCTCGAATTCCGCGTCGGACAGATGCCGCTGAAAAAAGGAAATAAATATCAGCACAAGACAGAATAATTAAAAATGATTAAAATAATCATGGCCGTTTGGAGGAACAAAGTGAATCAGCAATGTCGATGCAGCTGGCTCTGGTTTCTAGTTTAGATTGATTACAGCATAGCTGCTGTACACAAACTTGAAAGGCAAACAATCGAATTTCTTGTTAATCGTCTGAATTACTCACTTCGAGGTTGCAACGATCCACATCAGCGGGCAGCCTGTAGTTAGTGATGATAAGCAAGTGGTACGGATAGAGCTTCGGTGGTTCGGATGGCGCGGTTCCCATGTCTGGCAATGATCTCCTCACGTGATGGCCACCGTGACCTCCGACTACCGAGCCCAGGCCACCTGTGTACGTGGTGGATGATGGCAGCATTCCACCATCATTCTGAAGCACCATACAATTCTTAATTTCGTTGGAAGACATATCACGGTTGGGCATGTACGTGATGAGCGTTAATAGCGGTGCAGCTGTTGAAAAGCTTCTCGCATGATCTTTATAATTTTACATTGCCACGATCAGAGAAAAAAAAAAGACAAATACATATATTAAAAGAGTGCAGGTCAATCTTTCGTCTTGTAACGAATCGATTGTTACCCTTCTGCAAGTGACGATACTTTCCCAATGAAAAGAATCAACGAAACACCGCGTTCGTTAATGACAAATTACGCAAACAGATTGCCCTGACGTTCTGTTAGGAACGTTAATATCATGACAGAACTATAGCTAGACTGAAACGAGTGACAGGAACTGGCATTTGACGAATCGCACACGATTCACCATTAATTCTTCTATTGAAAATCGTTCGTGTAAGTTTTCTAGTTTTCAGACATACACGACGAATCGATAGGTGTTACTTTTCCATTTTTTTTTGTTTTCGTTTAGTAGAGGAGAGAACGAAGCGATCTGGATACTCGACTCACACGCACAATCTCATGCACGTTTATTTCAGTTTAGGTGTATAGTTCCGTTTTCCGTCTGGTATGCACTGATTATGCAACTGAATATGCAGTCAAGTCATGAAAACACCTCAAGTGTGCGTCAGTTTCGTTTCCGTTTCTAGATATTTCGTCGGACGATTTTTCTTTTAAATCGCAATTCTCTTGTACAAAACTTACATCGTGTTATCGTAATGCAACAGAAAAAATACATCAAGCAAATGTGACGAGGCTATGGTCCAAGGATACAGGAAGCTGATTCAGCCTTCGGTGTATCAAGACATAGCGATCGATCATCTACAATTTCACGATCGAGATTCATCTTTCCGCAAGGTGCGAAAATAAACTATGCAAACTTCAAATACACCAGCGCAAGGAAAAGAAAAATGCACAAAAGATGCGAGAAAAAAAAATGGTAGCAAGAAAAAAAAATCTCAGCAAATGTACAGCAAGTACGTGCATGCGTAAAATTAATGTACAGTTTCGTATGTACAAACATTATTATACATACAATATGGACAATCGACGCTTGTTATATACAAACACGTCTAACTCGATCGGTCAATGCGAACGATTTTTAGTTCGATGCCCGTTTAATCTACGAGAACCCTCGTGTTTCGGGGCTCGAGCAAGTGTCTAATAATTGCGATCGATACGACTGTGTTAAATATGCTGTTAAATAATTCAAATGCAAAAAAACAAGCTACAAACCATGCTAATTCGCCGGGAGTAGTATGGGGCTGTGGTACATACCAGTGCCCGTCGATCCACATCCGTGATGCTGCCTGTTGATACTAAAATTGGGGAAGAAATGGGAAAGAAAACCATGTCAAACCATGTTGCACAAACCATATCGATATGTTAAGTACAATCTTTCTATCTATTGATTCGATCGATCGTATTCCCTTTCGATGATGGGGGAAAAATCCTAAAAATATGTAAAAATTTATTGTGGTACTGGACGGATAAAGTGTATTGAATTTATAGTTTCCAAGCTTATATTGAATGGGATTACGATGGACTGGATCAAATTACTATAAGCAAATGTTCGATGATTATATTGTACATGTGACCTGAATTCAATTTCTAAGCTACACGATATGCAGCCAGCCGTCAATAATCAACGTTATTGTATCAAGAAGTCATATTACTGGCGGATAGGTAACTGTGTCTTTGGCACACTATAAACTCCGTTGGTTAATGGTTCAAACAAGTCTTATTATGCAATCTTTAATCTAACACGTAATCGCACCGTTGAATCACGATACGCAGGCGTAATGATTGAACCAAGATTAGGAAAAAAAAAGAAGAAAAATAATAAAAGAAGACTGATACTGTGTGGTAGAGCAAGGATGCATTAATTAGTAAGACATGCTCGGGTAATTAAGCTGTATAAAAGAAATAGAATAAATAAAACTAACCGAGAAAAAAATGATCATTCCCACGAGCAATCTATGCTCGTGAATTTGAAACAAAGAATGATAATAATAAAAAAAGAACTAAAAATTTAAAAAAAAGCATATACAAGTCGACAAATTCGAGTACTGTACTGCACGAGAGAAAGAGAGAGAGAGATAGAACAAGATAACTGTGTGCGATCGGTTTCCTTTCTGGGTTTACTCACTATCTGATTTGCCGGACGAGAAATCAGTGCTGTGCGTCTTGTCTCCCATCCCACTGAACGAGTAATCACCCTAGACGACAGAAAAGTGTACATCTTAGAAACGAACGACCACTGGCGTCCGCGTTAATTACGGATACACTGATTAAACACATCATAAACTCTATAACATTTCTTTTCTGTATTTTTTTTTTATATCTTTCACATTTTCTTTATTTTGCATAAAATAATCATCAACAACGGTGCAAGAAGTTTTATTTGGTCGTCGTTTGTGACCCGGTGCAAGACTTACAGGGAGAGCAGATACAGAACCGCCGGTCGAGGAGAAGGTGTGACTTCGCGGTGCCAGACCGTACCCTGGCTTCGGGATGTGCCGAAGGGAGCTCACAACTGGTTTCAAATGAGTCAATCGACAGTATTACTGATTAGTGTCAACGGGAATTATGGTTTCGTTCATTCCCATACGAATGCCCAACGTTCGCCAAAAATACGTTTCGTTAAAATGACAAAACAAAAAAAGAAAGAAAATATAGAGAAAAACACTAACTTTGTGTGGAACGTAATTACGGAGGTGGTTTTGATTCCGCTCGTGTACAAGGTTCAATCGTAGGGGGGTTACACTCTACCTTCATTTCTTTTTGTTTTATGTACAAGGGGACTGTATTTTATTCTTGACAAGAAATAAAAGTGGAAAGTATAGGAAATTTCTACCGTGCTCCCCATTAAATGTTCGATTTCATTTTTCCTATTTTTTTTTAACTTTCAGTTCGGTCGACGTGTTTAAATCGCATCCTCGCGGCAAGAAGGTGGAACGCACCCGATGTTCATAGTGCACAAGCGTTATTTCTGTGCAAGGTACACAGACGTGTATACAACGCACAAGGAGAATAAAAAAAAGATATATATATGTATACATGTATATTCCATACGTATGTACAAACAAAGCCAGCACCTGCATGTATATGTAAGTACGATAAACGTTCGTTTCTCCACATAAGCTAAGAGTAAAAAAAGCATGCCTCCCGTGAAGACAAGTCAATGAATCATCATGGTGCCGAAAAGATTCTTCTTTTTAATACACGATGACTGTTCTGGAGACAACTCATTTTCCGTTCATTTATTTCATCATTTTTTCTGATTGATAAAATTCACTTTCGCAGTTTGTTTACTATATCTCACAATCAGACGAGAATACCTTTTTCTTTCTTCTCGTCTGTTTTCTTTTTTGCCGTATGCTAATTTCGGACTTGACTTGAGATCAACGGTAGGTGAATTGGAAAGTTCTCGGACTCACCGAATTATAGTGCCTAGCGGCGTTTGGAAGAGTGAAGGCGCGTTGAGTACCAAGGGGTGGATAGTTTCTGGGAGCCGGGGAACGTGCCGATGACCTCCCAACTGCCGCCCACGCAAACACAACACAAACACAAAAACACAAATAGAGACACGATGATACAGGTAGCGGTGTTGGCTAACGTAGATAGCGGTAATTCTATCGACTTTTTTGTAAATATCTCAACATTGGAAGATACGCATTGAATTAGGCGATAATATGCCAATCAAGATGCCGAAATGATGTACTATATTACGATCTTCCTGTTTCTGTACGCGAAGCCATACATAGTTTTGCGGTGCTGTAAAGGTACAACTGTCATGCGGCGGAAAGAAAATATATACACGCAAATACATATGCACACAGTCCTCCTTATATATTTGAAAACGAAGAGGAAATGCAAAGGTAGTTTTTGTTCGAAAAAATGTTACGAAACCAAACGACTTTACAGAGTTAACAAATTTTGTGGATCTGAAGATTGAAGTCTCCCCTTTGCAACGACCATAGAAAAGTCGATGGACAATCTTTTTCCCCATAAAGTTGCAGCAGTTCAAACATCGATCATTTTTGGTCAAAATTTGACCTTCCTTTAATTTTATAGAGGAGCGTGTACGTAGCGATAAGTTAAGCGTATTAGAATTATCTTCCAACATTGTATGATAAGTAAGTTAGAAAAAAAAAGAGACATTCCAAAAACGTATGAGAGAGAATGAAGTCTGGAGCGATATGTGTTTGTGTATGAATGAACGAAGTTGTCAAGGGTGAAATTGATAATGGATTTTACCATGCCGAATAGAGAGAGCGAGAGCGAGAAATAGAAAGGAATAGGGAAAATGTTGTTCGGGGTATACGTATGTATAGATGAATATATGTAAATATATCGATGAATGATCACGAATGAAAGAAATGGGAATCGAATCGATTACGCTACTTCAAAGGATGAACTTTCCACGCACACTATTTCTGTTACTCGTATTGGCGTACAGAGAGATAATCGAGAGACAAGAGAGAGAGAGAGACAGAGGCAAGCACATCGAAGGTAATATGCCGACCACATGCAGAAGCGGAATAAATACATCACCTGTTACGTTAATGGGCGGCCAGTGTGTGCTGTGGTATTTGGTGCTATGCCACTTAACTTATAAACTCCTGCCCGAGTTTACACGCACAGTGTGTTTATCGTTCGCTAATCGAGCATCATCACCCCTTCCCACTGCAAGATTCGCACGTTGCAACGTTGCGTTCCACGACTGATCAAATATACATATACTTTTTCTTTTATCTATCTTTCAATCTTATTTGTCTTTATCCTGAGCGGTACGAAAGGGACGATCATTTCGGTTGACCCCACCCCCGCTATCGTTTGCGGAATCTAACGATCCGATGTTACTTTAAACGGTAGAGTGGTAAATGTTAGTGTTATGTGCGAACGTGTGGACATGTATGAGATGATTATCACTTAATGTTAATGAAACGATCATGAAATTATATAAATATAATCGATAACTAGAACCAATGGACAGATTGTCAACTTACCGTTGTAACTGGGCCCTACGCTCGATCTATAACTGAAACCATCGTCGTCCTCCCACGGTCTGGCGTGATCTATATTTCTCGACGGCGCTACACGAAAACGCGTACACGGTTTAGATATACATAATCGGGGAATAAATGGATGGTAATTGAATCGCGGTGAACTTACATGCGCCAACTGGACTTTCGTAGCGCAATCTGTAAGTCGGCTCCCTGGCAGCCGACGGTGTTCTCGATGCGTTTCTAGGATCAACATTCGCTGCTTTGTGTCTAAGATTCTCCCTATCCTTTTCACGATCTTGCAAGAACACCTTTGCTATGCCAGTGTCGATTTTGCTCAGCTCGTTCTGCTCCTTTTTCAGCTTCTCCTCCACCACCTTTATATACGTCTTGTTGTCCACTTCGTCCTCTTCGTCCGATGCAGGTACTCCCTGGGATCAACCAAACAGACCATGGAACACGAACGTTGATAAAGAAACGTGCCTTCAATTTACAAAGACACCGCAAACTCGACGCAGGTACCTTGTAAGTGTCGGACCAACGTCTACGTCTCTCGGGATCTGTGTAAGGATAAGGTGGAGCAGGGAAATCGTCTCTCTCGATCGGCGGCTTGGAACCAGGTGGAGGTTTCATGGCGTCCGGATAATGCGCCAGTTCTATTGGCTCGTCATTATCTACTTGACTGGCCGGTGACTTCGGTCTGGTCTCGCTGAGAGCATCGACCAGAGCACGCATTCCAGATCGGCTGCTTCGTCCTCCGCTGCTTCTTATCGAACGCGATGCTGGAATAAAACGATAGTAGAATTTACAGTTGCGAACATACGTTTCACGATCCTCTCCGTGAGTTTTACTACTCTGCCGTAAAAGGTTGTTTCGTCGCATCGAAAGACATCCTCTTTCATTTGACACGTTTAATTTTGAAAGAAAGCCTGAACACTTACAGCTTGGTCTATGAAAGTGCGGGCTGGTCGGTGGTTTGTCGTACGGTTGAATAGGGCGTCTCAGGTATCCTTGGCTTGGAGTTTCGGTCAAGTACGAGTACGTATAAATCCTAGACACATCTTCGGATGCACCCCGTCCGTATTCGCGCAATATCAGCCCGGGGCTGCCAGTTCGGGCGGGGTAATACTGGGGCAATTAATGTATATTATCACAGTTAAACTCGTGCTATATCATTCCTATGGACTGTAAAGCGTCCCTCATACTGCTAACTTTAGCTATTTACTCGGCAAAAGAAGATAAAAACTCAACGCGTTTAACCCTCTCTCAAGAAATGTTCTGGCTGCCCATGCGATACCTTGACAAGCTTCGAATGATCTTGGAAATTATGCTAAGTTGCATCCTCGATCCCTCCCATGGCCTTCGAGTGATTTTGATAAAATTGTCGTGACTTCGCTGACCTCCTTCCATGACCTTCCTACGGTCCTGATAAAAACTTGTCAAGATATCGCCGAGCCCCCAGCGATTTTCAAGTGACTCGCAGTGGAAGATAAATTGATTGAAACCTTTAATGAAGCTGACTGTGCAATAATGTATTTAGTTGTATAAAAGGAACCTTCGAAGTTAAACATTCTTCTGGATAATTATGGGACTTCTTGAGAGAGTAAACCTGTGCTAGGAGATACATGGCATACCTTGCGACTGAGGCTGCTGTAAGGGCTGCAGAGTGATCCGTTCAGGCTTGGCGTGCGTGACCGCAATGAAAACTATACACAATGACCGTGCGAAAAAAAAGTAAACAACGATTAAGAAAGCAATAGTAAAAAATGAGGAAAAAAAAGAAAATGGTAAAAATCAAATTGTACGATAAAATGTAGAAGTATGTTGTACGTATGTATATGTGCTTATATGTAATTCGATATCAAAACTTCGTACATCGAAGCGTGCGGCAAAGATACAACGACATGGTAACGATCAAATGCATGTTAAAGCCACATGTATGTAATGTATGTATATCGAGCCGAGTAATATGGAAATAAAGCTATACACAAAGCTGGGTGAGAATAAAATTAAAAAAAAAATAATAAAGAACAGCAGATACTTTAGGCTCTAATGTCGTCTATTCTATATTGCTCTGTATAACGGGCACAGCAAAAAATTAACCGAGCAGCAAAAACACGTGGCATACGGAACGTATCGTACAACAGTCCAAATGAAAGCACGATGCAAGCTGAACTTCGTAATTTCATGAGCGAAATAATTCCCCGCGATCGTTTGTTCCTCCCTTGCTTTAGGAACGAACAGCAAGATTCCAATTGTGCGCGCGGATACAATTTTTAATCAGCGTACGATGCAAACAAACGGAAGAATGCAATTTACGAACGTTGAGAGCGACGTGCACTCGTCAATCTCGGATGACGAAATGTAATGTTACGTGCGATCAATGAATTTGCATGTTGTCAAACACGAGATCGATAGACATGGTCAACGATACGTTTCCCCTGCGAAGTTTAATGACGCACGATTCTTCCCACGTAAATTGTACGCACCGCCGTAATGTGAAAATGTAACTACGATAATACGAAATACAACGATCACCACCTATGCAAAGAATACCAAGCAACGGCTATACATTTATGATATGTACATGATATTTTACAGGAACAATATACAGATTCGCCAGTTCCGATTCGAAATTCGCGTTTAAATGAATCGATGCTGAAAGATTTCGCGACTCGGTAACAGTCCAATCCAAACTGCCACCTCGGCAAGGATTGTCGTCGATCGATTGACAATTATCAATTTACTTTTCTCTTTTCTTTTACGCCGATCCCCTAGATCTTACCTGCATCTCCGAGGCGCTGCTAGAAATCCGTTCCGATTCTCGATGTTGCGGCGTGTGAGCTTCACCGTGACCATTCACGATACCGTTCGGTCCACTAGGCCCAGGACCGCAACGTGGGTGCCAAATGGCGGCGCCCTGCAAGTACATTTCTTCTCCGTCGCCAAAAGGATCGCCGCACTTGGTGCATCGAGCGCAGGTAGGATGGAAATGGTGATTGTCACCAGCCTGCAGCACCTTTCCGCTGATGTAACGGTTGCAGTAGGCGCATTTCACGCCAAACTGTTTCTGGTAGTCCTTCTCGCAGTAAGGCACCCCGTCCCTGTTGGCCAAAGTCGAGGATTATCGTTTGCTCGAGTTTTCTGTTTGCTAGCCGGGCCTGGGCTAATTTGTACCTCCGATGCTCGCAGGTAACGACGTTTGCGTAGCTTTCTCTGATCATAATCTACCGCGTTAGATAAATGTTCGACGATTTACCTCGGCCGTATAAAAGCAGCGAAATTTCAACGCCGCTCGAGTTCTTTTCTAGATCGCACTTTCTCTCATTTATTTTCTAGCGAAATTCGGGGCAACGCTGCTATTCGATGGAGAAGCCTGAGCAACTATTATTTCTAGCCTTAGATCAAAACAAAAATCTAAAGGAAAGAATGTAAGGAAGCAAACGAAATTCAGGCACGTTACTCGTTCCTTATTTGTAATTCGATTTCTTTGTATCGCGACGTAATCAAGTTTTTACCACTGCTGTCGCAGTGCGAGTAGTTTCGAGCTGTAGCGCTCAATTCAGACATAGGTGCCAAAGAAAAGTTTGCAAAACCAAGGAAAATAAGAATTCCTTTCTCTTTAGAATAAAACAGACTAAATGAATGCTACGAAATATTGTTCAGGATAAAAAGGAAAAGGGCATCGAAAATTTTCACTCACTTCCCCATGTACTCGCCGTGGAGCACCGTGTCGCAGCTATGGCACTTGAAGCACCATACGTGCCACTGTCGATCCAGTGCTACCAAAGCTTGGCCTTCCCGCAATTGGTTTCCGCAACCGGCGCAGGCACCGGGGTCGGATGGCCCGTTTCCGGATCCTCTGGTGGCGGAATTATTGCCGACCGGCGTCGAGGCCTCTCGAACCGGGATACCGACGCATCGGTGACACAGAGCTTGACCTATAGACAACGCACGTTTAGTTGAGATTGAATGGATCCGGTCGACGATCCGTCCGCGCGCTCGACCGATACGCTGACGCATACGCTCCATTGTCTTTTATTCGAGAAACGGAACAAACCGACAATCATCGCCGCGTATCTTCACGGCTGATTCACCGTTTGTACGCGTGCCCTATGGAAGAGACAGAAGAAGCTCCATGCTTCTTGCTTGCTTCTTCGATTTGCGCGTCCCCGCGTATAAATAGCCGCGAGATTCCGCCGTTCTTCGATGATACATTCGATTAGGTTCTCACGGTGACTGTTGAACGCGTTTCCTCGTGCGCGCCGCGAAACCTTTATTTCCAACGAGCCCGTGCACCTTCGGTTCAAGGGTCGAGCTGCGAACGAAGAATCGCATCCGTGCAACCGCGTACATACATATGTACGTCTGCTACTGGCACTCTAAAAATATACAGCTTTATCGGCGTCCTCGACGGTCAGATCGATAATGCGACGGCAAAAGATGCGCATAAATATTTGCACGGGGAATAACGAGACGAACCGGAACGACGCAAGTTTATCTTATAATACGCACGTTTCGACGCGCGTGTATTTTTAAGCGTTTACCGTGCAATCGTTACAAGGCCACCTGCGAGCGTAACCTCGTTCGTCAACGATACACCTAAGTGGTAATTTGCTTTAACAGGTTCACCGGTACTCCAATTCCATAGATACCGAACGTCATCGAATTTGATTCTTCGTTCGCCTTACAATTCAATCGTCCGCCCCTAATCTATTTCGATGGTTCTCCATCGAAACTCACCCTGAACGAGGGACACTTTTGTCCCCTGTCCCAGCAACGGTTGCCTGCATCTCTGACAGTGAAAACAGTTCGGATGGAAGGCGTGCTTGTCACCGGCCGTGACCACGTCGCCTTCCACGTACTCGCCGCAGCCTGCACACTTTGTCCCCCAGCGTTCCCTGTAGTCCTGAAAAATTGAGAAGCCCACACGATCGTTACGAACGATTCACAGACGCCACGTCCCGGAGGCAGCGGGTGAAATATGTCCTCTCAACGACGTTCACGGCCCCGTTTATCATTTCGACGGAACGCGTCGGTTTATTTGCGTGCAAAATTTAACGTTTTCTCGAGTGGAACGCGGAGTTTTTAAGCTCGTGTCTTATTGGTTTCTGTAAGATCCCTGCTGATATATACCGTTGTTAGCGTGGAGGAAAAGAAATATGCGAAGAGGTATGTGGTCGGAGGTAAAACAAGAAAGTAAGATGAAAATTGCGGATGGCAAAGGCTCAAAGGCCCTATTTATCGGTGCTCGTATTAGTCGCTCCAAATAGTCACGGCCCTCTCGCTTTCTATATGATTTTTTTTATTATCGAAGCGCGTTGCTTTCTTATTTATACGTTACAGTACCTTGGTGCAGTAATAAGAGCCCTCGCGCGCGAAAAAACCACCCTGCGCCAAGCTCGCGTTGCACTGAGCGCACTTGAAACACCCTATGTGGAAATACTTGTCCTGCACTCGTAGCACCTCCCCGCTGCACTTCTTCTTGCACGACTGACAGAACGTTTTACCTGTAACAGAAAAATAATCGTGTCGCTCAATGCACGTTCTACGTTCTTCGTGGACAAATTCAAAGATTTTGTTCCGATTCAAATTCCATCGGACGATTCTAATCGGTGCGCCAATTAATAGTAAACGGAGTGAAACTGGTCGCGTGTTTTATATCCCTCGTGCAATCTATTTTCTAGGAAGCAGCAGCGTTCTACTTAATTCGACTTTTTCTTTCGTATTTCTTCGTTAGCTTCTGGTGGGTGCGCCAATAATACTTTCATATTGAAGAAAACGATCATGCAGACGTTTACATTGATACGCGCCGAATAATCAAACGGCCCTGAGAGCACCGAAGATTTAGAATTTAAATTCGATTTATCTCCGTGCGGTCTGGCGCGATTTCTCTTTTACGATTCGCACCTTTCCACCATCTCCGCGAACAATTGCTGCAATTGTCATTCCTCACCCCCTCCCCGATCATTCCCAGGACCGACGACGAAATCTGGCTTCCTTCTCCAACTTCCCATTGCGCTAATCAGACCAATCTGCTGTTCCTTTCGCGCGCAATGATTAATCGATTCACGGGAAACATTCGTGTTCCCTACGGCACACCTTTAATCAACGAAGATCGATGCGATCCGTATTCTGCTCACGTATCGCTCGAATATGGCGCGTTACACGCGTAATCCGCTCGTCTGACTTCTAAAGCGTGACTCAAAGCGCGCTTAGCGCGTGTGTGCACGTACGACGGACGAAGAAGAAAGCGCAAGGTAGACAGGGAACAACGAAAGAAAAAAAAGGAAAAAATAGGGGAAAAAAGAGGTGACGAAGAAAAAGGCGGTTCGAGCACTTGTCGGAGTGCTTGCGCGAGCTGCGTACCGAATCCAGGTGAAGGTCTGTGTTCTTTCGACCGCACTGGTCGAACCAGGTGTACACTCGGACTCGCTCGTGAATTTTCGCGGCACCGAACAACAGTTCGACAAAAAGAATACCAACGGGGGAACAAACATCGACAGGGACGATTTATTGGCAGTGTCTGCCGGGCGGCGAATTGAAAAAGCGACAATTTCACTGCACGATCAAACGATCATTCTCGTGATTCACCGTCACGATTAAATTGTTCCCCCGTGATACTTGGATTTTTTACCATCATTTCGACCGCTTTCCATGCGCTTAATGGGCCTCTCGACGCGGTCGTGTCCGCTTTTCAATTATGCTCGCGTTCGCCAATGCGAAAAGAAACGGCCAAGTCAGTTTTTGCGTTAATTGGGCGGTGAGCTCGGAACGCTGTTGAACGGTGATCGCACGAATCACCGTGTCGATTGTAATTAACGTTGAAACGACGTGGCCGCGTCTTTAGCACGCCGAGAACACGGGGAAACGACGAAACTTAGCGATAGAATGGTAGAATGAAAGTTCCATCAGTACCAGACGAGAAAACGGAACCGGATCGTCGGTCGCGTAACGATGGTTACGTCGCGACGCGCGCTTTTTCTTCATGGTGACCTCAGGTAACCTAGACAGCACCTGGAGGCGCTTACCTGCAGTGTATGTTTCGGTTACGCAAGTCTTTCGGAGAATTTCGAGTGTGCGAATAAATGGCAAAAATTGGAGAACCTTGATGCGAGAATTGTGATTTGCCGAGATCGTAATGAATCGGCTTTTATTATTCGTTGCGTGGAACGAATTTTGGAGATATTAACGCGAGGCTGTGGCAAGCACAATGTTCCTGGAATTTCTAGACGCTCCTAAACGTGCCGCTGTGTTTCGCAAGAAAGTTGTTAACGCAGAGCTATGCTCTCCATAGCTTAGCATTAGATTTAGAAGCTTCTGTTGCAAGACTACGCACCACGTAGCTCCGTTTTTCGAATTCCAACCCTAGCTTCCCTGCTCTAGACTTAAACTGTGCCCCGAATAACTATAACTTGAGAATTCCTAGCAGACTACTATATTACCTGCAGTCCAAGTTTAGAAAGCGCTAGCGCAGTCCTGAATCTTCCCCAAAAATAAATTCCTTCGACAATTTATTTCCGCTACCAGAATACACGGGGTAACCTATTCTTAAGCAAAAGCGGAAATTTCGAGCCTAGTGTTTTGACAAGGTATAACCAGCTGTGTCCCTGACGTAATGGTCCGTTTCTTCTTCGCGTATCGTTTCAGAAAACAGAGACAAGGCATACATATATTGTATGCGCTCAGGGTTGCGCAACAATTTATTGTTCTTTCCACAGAGTTTTTTCTTGATTTAATATCCGGTTCCCAGCGGTACGCCATGACGGGCAAGAAAACGGCGCACACGTCTGTCTTCTACAAGAGATCCGCCAAGTATCAAAGGGAATAACAGAACGATCGTCGCACGAACAATTCGAGCTGTCTGACTCAGGCCAGAACTTTTTTTTCGTTATTACTATCTACCCCACGGTGAAAGAAAACGTTTCTCTCGTGCCTTCGGAGACCGAGATGATTCTTCCTTTCGGCGAATTCGGAGCGACCGCGGTGAAATCGAAACTGTACAGCAGTGAGTTATATTTTACCAATGATTTGACTTGGTATCATAGACACCCATCGTTAAAAAAAACATTCATCTTCTCCATGATATTCGAGATTAAAAATTATACTCCGAAAGGAATTTCCAAAGCGTGCGCCCAATAAGAAGTTCAGAAATGCGAGCTCATCGAGCCGCTCTAATTCAATGATTCAGCTCCGCGTTAGAAACCGTTTCCTCATTAAGATATTGATTGTTTTCAACATGACGAAGTCGCCAGTTCCATCTGCACCCATCAAGGTCTATAAATTACCGTCTATCTGGCCGTTATAATGTTGTTACGTGTGAAAGAAAGGAGGCTGCAACGCGACGATTCATCGACGAGAAAAGAGGGAAGTCTGATTATATATCTTGACGGTCGGAGTTGATCGATTGGTCGTTATGCAAACAACTTAACTTTATTCCCGCCGAGTATCGCGAAGCTGTTCGCGGTCGAGCAGAGGAATACGATTAAAATGGCAATCCACTCTCTCGAGATGGATGCGTAATTAAGTTTCCTTCTGTTAGTCGAAGAACCTGCTCGCGGATTCATGCATAATAATTGTACGGAGCTCTGACATTCGGGACGATGTCATCATCGAGGCGAAAATACGAGATGATTCGAAGGTGAAGTCGTGAGACTCGTGGGATTTTGTTATGCGAAAGGTGAGCGGAATTGATAGACAAAAATAGAGAGGCAGAGAGAGAAATGTTCGATAGAAATTCTTGGCTACCATGTTTCACCCAACCTCTGTACGCTGTATCGGGGGCGTATCAATTAGTCAAAGAATACGTGACATTTCTTTTTACAATTGCGACGATACGTCTCGTTTTCCGGATGTATAAATCAAGCTTTCACTCCTCGTCTCGTTTAAACTCGATTAAACGCCATGCTCCAAGTTGAATCGTCGGTTCCTGGATAGACTCGAGCGAGACGATATCGTTTAACTGCGAATTGGATTGGACAGTAGATTTATCGGATCGCCGATCAGATAATGCCCTTATCCCATTGATATAATTGGAACTGTTACCAATTGAACTATTGCTCCGAACGAGCACCGCCGTATCTCTCATTAATCACGGTTATTAAGGAAACAAAATACATAGGAGCGAAGATACGACTGTCGAGAAACTCTTGTTTACAGAGTTCCCTGCTTTTCGTGAAGCGTTCATGCCGCGACGACGACTTTAAAAATACTCGATGACATCACGCCTGCGGCTTGTACATATATTTGACGTCACCGTGTTGTCGCGTGAGTTAAAAGCGACTCAAACACGATCCTCCCTTCTGACGATGTTAATTGCCTATAGAAAATCGATGCCAGACAATTCTCGACTAACTGTCGGAAACAGGACCGCAGACTGCATCGAGCGACAATTTTATCCGGAACTTGTTCGCGGCTAGACGATCAAGACTTCTGATTAAGTTCCATTCTGTAGCAATGACTACCACTCTGAATGAAACCGGAGGATTCTGTGTACGATTCGAATCTCATTATTATCCAGAAACGTCGATACGAGGTATATATATGTTCCCTTTCAGCAGACCAACACTAGCTCGTTAAAACGACACACCCACGTCTACCCGTTGCTTTTGTTAGAATTTATGGCAGCTTTCGATCGACAACTCGTGCGTCATTAGGAGCAGCTCGTCGAAGAAAGTCAGACACAAAGTCGCGTGGACAAGAGCAGCGTAGAATTCTTTCATTCAACCCTTCACCGTGGTACACATTCATTGTTACGTACTGTATTGTAAGGAGCACGCTCGAACTAATTTATATACGATGCTTCAATAGTGTTCATCCTATTGTTGCCGTGAAAGTGTTAATGGTTGAGTACTGGCGTAGTTACGTCGACGGTCATAAAAACAGGATACATGTATATTCGACGAATTATTACCAACAGAAACATTACGCTAATACTCCGATATAATCGCATGTGCCATTGAGGAGTTTTCGCTATGTTCGTTATTAATGTGCTGTCATTCATTGGCGGTGAAACAATAGACAATAATTCGTCCGAGAAATTCTTCATGCGAAATTCACCGGGTTAATCGCGTTTAAAGGCGCAAAGAGTCGTCGTAGGAGACCGGAATTCGTAATGAGCAATGATCGAGCGGAATCGGTGCCAGCAGCTGGACAATCTGGTAACCTAAACGCCTACGAAGCCACTCGTGGCCTAGACTTTTTTACTTCTTTGCTTAGATGGGAACAAATTCACGTCTAACAGCCGTAGTTTGATTGAACGTTTTAATACGGGTGAATTCATCGACCAAAATAATTGCACGAGCTTGGAACGATATGATAGAGCCGTGAAAAAAAGAAAAGGTTATGCAATTGAGCATCACCCACACGGTGATCGTCCTACATGCAACGGAACCCCAGCTCGGCGTATGTTAATATGATTCATAAGCTCGTTTAAATGGGATGTCGCGAAACGGTGTTTCCAGGTTACCTAAAACTCGCCACGGGATTCCTGCTTAATTAATTTCGTAGTTAAATACTCCCCCTTGTATACTATTTGTTATATTTGTCTCTCGCATTACACCAACCACGTAACAGAAATATAAATATCTTTAATAAATGTGAATTGCGGAAGCACGAATGCGAACATCGATCTGAAATTTATCTCGTCTCATTAATCTGCATTTGTGCAAATTATATATTGAAGCGCCACGTAAATATGACCTAATTAATTCTCTCGTTGTACTCCATTAAACAGACCAACTTCCACTGTCTCTTATCCCTTGTTTCATCCCTTAAAATGGGTCACCGTGGCAATGCAAGCCCATCTACGTTGAAAACCTCGTGTCGCGAATCCTAAAGAACATGAATTAAACCCTTAAGGCTTTGTGAAACGTTCATAATGCCGATACCGTCGAACAAAAATTTCGAAAAACTTCGAATCCAATTTTACGTCCAATTCATTTCACGTTCGTCAGGCTCGATTGTATGTCAACCAGCAATTTCGCAATCCTAGTTTGCACAATGTTCACAATGTTAGATAATATTACGGTGATCGACGAAACCGCTAAAAAGTGCGCGGTTTTTTTTTTTTGTGGACGGAAACGAACCGGTTTCGCTTGTACCACAATGTCGCACGGCTCAGGCGTAATGGTAATTCATCATCGGCTAACCCGTTCCACATACGTTCCTCTCCGCTTCGGTATGTTAATATGATTCATAAGTGGTCTAAATAGGATGTCGCAAAGTGGGGTCAAACACGACGACCCCTAAGTGGCCGGCTCTTTCTCTCGATGCACTCTGGGTCACACACAATCGACGCTCGATTAAATGCTTCTAATGGATGCTTACGAATCACGGTTAACTATTACGCATAATTTCCGCGATCGGCATCTTCAAACACTTTTCTCGATTTTACCTCTGTTCCCCCTGTTACTTCACTCGTGTATTATTTTCCCTTTTCTTTATTAACTTTACTGCGGTTTCAAGCCGTAGGAAAAGGTTGCGCAAGTTTGGAGCAAGTTGTTCAAATTAAGTCATAATAGTAATAAAAGATCTGTGTAGTTTCGCGAGAAATGCAAACTACGAAACGCTCTGGGCTCGACGAAAATATTTGGCAATGGTAATTAACGTTATCGCGAGGTCGCGAGTTAGTCTACTAACACAACAGAGTTACGACGCGTAAATGAATTTATTTAACACCCGATTCCCGACGAGCTGTAAAGGAACTCTGGCTTGAACTAGTTTCTTCTCCGACATGTTTTTTGACCATTCCTTTGGCTATGTACATATGTACATACGTACAAGCGAGGTTCTAGCCAGCTCCGCGTTATCAGTATCTGGGCTTTTAATAGCTCATTCGACGTTTATCGGTACTTTTGCACACTCCATCCAGGCGTAATCAGGCGGTGTACCGCAAAAACTACTACTAAATCGTTACAATTCGATAAGAGTGCTCCAGTCGACGTTATCTTCATTGATATTCCATTTCAAAATTCGTATTACGATGATTCACGTTGGGCAAAAAACAAAAAAAAGAAGTAACATATCGATGCCGCGGTACATCCACCGTAATCTCCATCAATTAAACCGACGCGACGCGTCACAGAATAATGCACAGTATATGCATAATCATTCGTCGCTTATGCAACAGGATGCAATAGGTCCTTTGTGTGCAATTAACCGCGTCGCAACCGTGTGTTACAACTATTTAATAATGTATCAAACATCATCGGAGCTAGCCCACGGGAAACAAACGAACAAAGAATTGAATTACAAAGTGGCCTGCATACGACGACCACTTAACTTTCGCCGAGGCGTTGCCGAGTGATTGAACGAAACAATGTTGCGATAATTGCGAACCGTCGTGCAGAAAGCCTCCTTTTTTGTTTCACCGATTTCCATTAACCACCCAAAGGGTAAGGAAAGATTGCACGATAACGTATAAAACCGAAGTGCACACAAAGGGAATAGGTCCACCATCACAATCACGAGTTGCATACCTACAGTGCGAGAAATCGGGATCGTGACTAGACAATGTTCTATAAATAACGAAATACCTCTTTCTCTCGCTTGCCACTTTTCATCGACGATCACTCTCTGCTTACAGATGCATCGGTCGTGCCACGGCGGTCACGTTCCTTTTGCTGGTCGCGTCACGACCATCGAGGAAAATCGTGACGAGCCATTCGAGGAAACGACGGAAAGAAAGAGACCGTACCCGATGAACTTTTCGCGTGTCAGTGAGAAAACATGGAGGAAAACGTCGATTGGCGTATCGTTTTTTTCCTTTCTTTTCACTCCCTACCGGTTACTTGCTACTCTACTTGCCATTTGCCGTCTTATCTAATCGCTCTGCCCGCTATCGCGACCGATCCTCCATTGTTGTCGATTTAAAAATTCATGTTTTCCATTCGAAATAATAAAAGTCTGCCGGTGTTATCTGCGAATCGTGAGTGATGTCACGCGACAATCATTGCTATGTTACGTGTGTTTTCGTGATTCGATACAATTCTTTACTCCGTCCACCGTGGATGATAAGTTAACGCGGCACGAAATTATGCCAAATTAATGATGGATCTCTGATGGAGTCGTCAAATGAAATCGAATGGTCACGGTAGATTATAATACACCGTAGTGCAAATAAATATTGGCAGCGAATCTCGATCTTCCAGCGCATTGAAACTCATGCTGACTTCGCATTCGACGATAATTGTAAACAAAATTCTATCGATTAATAAGTACATTCGATTCCTCCAATCGCAATCGCACTTTTTTCCCCCTTTGCGAGCTGTTTAAAGTCCAGGCTGTCAGGTAAAATACTCTAGCTCCTCACAATCGGGGGATCACATAATCAAAGAAATGTACTGAAAACGTTCACCACTTGGCATAATAACGTCTTCCTGTTGCTCCAGACGTTTTACCTAAACAGCTCCCTTGTCTCGCAATACATCATCCATCATCACGATCCCCTGACTGTCCCGAGCGAGTACTAGGCAGTTTATCCAACGAAATGAAAAACCCTTACCCCTCTTCAATTGTTTCTGCTTCAGTTCTTGGTCCTTGTTGACCCCGTTTCTCTCGCTCGCAATCAAACCCTCGCTCATCTTCGACTTCATTATTCCAGCCGGTCGCGACGATTGCGTAACACTCGCGACAACGCCGCAAGGCGGACTACACCTCTTCTTTTTTCTGTTTTTTTACTCCTCTCACTTCAGACCGCGATAAGATAATCAATGTGTAGCACGATTCGGAGCAACGAGGGATCTATCGTAGCTCGATACGATCTTCTCGTGGCGAAGGAACAAAAGCGGGACCGCGGGGGAATAATTTTCGTCGCGCGAATTTGCACCTCGGGGAATTGTACTTGGTAACACCTGAGCAGATTTCACAACGGGGCCACGCATGGACGGATGAGCAGCGGTTTGCTTGGAGGTGCACGAGCACACGATACCGTCGACACGAGCGTCGATCGCAGACTGGCGAGGACGGGGAGCGATCGAGACCGGAGGCGCGGACGTTCGAGTGTGTCGAGTTTCGATTGTCAGGCGGTCGCAGCTCGACTGACGTTTACTTTTCACGGCCGTGCCCGCTGATTACACGCGTGTGTATCGTGCCCATCTGGACATCTCTTGTCTCGCATTGGAAACACATCAATTCGGCTTGGCCATGTCGCTGATTAACCCTTTTGCCGCGAAGGGCGTCGAACGCGCGCCCTCAGAATTCGAAAGTGGTTTTCAGTGAAATCGCGAGGCCAATGCCACATTATTATTCCCGTTCCTTACATACGTGCCATACTATGCTTAACGTTGCTGGAACGTGTATGGAGTGGATCTAAGGCTGCAAGGGTTAATTCGAGTACGTCAGCTGTAAGCATTGGGGTGAGGCACAGCGATCATTTTATAATTCAACGATATCGGAGCATTTGTTTCTCTTTCGAGTGCGAGCATTCACGGGATGAGTTAAATACTACATGCTACTATTTTACGTGATAAAAACTTGAATTAGCACGCGGACTTTGAAGCGTACGCAGTTTGTTGAGATTAGCTGTATTAATGGAACATGAGCTGTTTCCAATCAGTATGCAGGTATATTTAGTTGCACGATATCCGCTAGGTTATTTCAGAACGGAGTCAACATATCTTGTACCGTGTTCTGTCGGCTTGTATTTCCTTTTTTCTCTCAAAATAGCTCGCGGTATCTCTTTGTACAGCACAATAATTATATACGGCGATAAAGTAATTAATCTGCCGAGCGGAGTGAAATTAATCTATGTTTCAATCATCAAAGGAAATTGAGGCAATCGAACGAAACGTCACGGTTACAGCGATAATCAGTAATCAATGCAGTATCTTTAACAATTAATTGCTCGTAGCGGAATAAAAAATACGACAATCCACCTTAACAATTATTCTCATTCACGTTTCTCGGTACATATACATATTTGCTTGCGACACCGAGTCACGTACAGAAGCAACAGAATTCTGCAGAATCAAGGCGAGCAGTGGTGTCGTTGGCTCGAGGACTAACAAACGAGCACGCAAGGGAGCTTGCATAAATCTCTGTTTACTTTTCCTCGCAAAAGTAGTATGCACTCGCAAGCTGAAACTTGTACATATGTTTACCACCAGCTGGTATGCAGAAAGAACGGCCGAACAGTGAAATTTCTGAAACCGCGCGTCTCGTTAAAGATCGGCGGAATTTCAATGTACATCATTTGAAAAATTCGACGAATTCTCGGCGTGTAACTTTCTAATCGTCTGATCTCTCAGCGATAAAAAAGAATGCACGTTTTTGCTTTCAATCGAAATTCTTGACCGTGCCTGCTGCAAAATGCAGGTACGATGTTTTATCTTGAAATCAATTACACCAACCTGTTATTATGTTACTAGTTCTATGTAGATCGAGAGGGAATTCTATACCGATCATGGCTTATCTGCTTTCAGATAGCGCCGGTATGCGTTACAACTACGTGTACAGATGCTGCCAGTAAATACCTTGGCATCGAAGACTTTATTTATGCAACTGCGCCTGGAAACGATCAATTTGGAGTGCTGCGTTGCGAATGCACTTCAAATGGAATTATACTCACGGGCTGTTTAAAATTATTCGCAATTCCCTTTACGATATCCAATTCTTGCACAATTAGGACCCAGAGGTACTATGCTCCATTTTACAATTTATATTCAGAACGAAGACAATTTGATTACTTGCCAGTAACCTGTCCCCCCTGCGCGGACATTCATTGATCCACGCAGAATATACTTGTTGAATGCCTGTGCAAAGAGCAGCAACTCTTTTTTTTCAAATGCCAGCAGTTTACACGCACGAGCGAGAAGAACAGTGGGGGAAATATCACGTTTAAAATACGTTTCGAATATCGTCCCCCGCGTTCATTTTAATCCCACTCTGGAATACTGGGAAGTGAAGGAGTGAAATCAAGGTCTGCGAAATTTTCTTGCAGATGAAAAATCCACGAACTATCGTCCCCAATAAAAAACAGAAACGGAGCATGCGAAAATCGCGTGGAAGAACGCGCGATCGGTCAGTGCGTGATCCGGAATGCGTGACGATTGGTATCGTGCATCGAGTCGGAGAAACGCGAAACGAGAGGGAAAAATAAGACAGGAGCGCGCGATGCGCGTCGAGTGTCAATACCTGCGTGACTGAGTCACATAGCGGCTTTTTTAAGGCGGGTTTCTTGTCGCCTCTGGTCGTTATCGAAAGGCCACGACGATACCACCGACCTGTCCCCTTTTCTTTCACCCTCCTTTCCAGACGATCGCCCGTCGATATGTTATCGCGCCCTTGCCTCGCACATTAGGAAAATTTCCGCTTAATTACAGCGGCTCTATCTCGTTAGTTACAGTTTCGACAGGCCGGTTCGTCTGGAAGAACTGGACACGCGAGAGATTACGTAACACGTCAATCCGTTTAAGTCAACGGAGGTGTTCGGTGACCGCAATCCTTCTTGCGCTCCCATTTTGCCATACGCAACTTGTTTCAATGATAAGATAATTAAAAGTACGAAGGGTGACGTTCCTTTTTTTTCTTATCTATTTTGCGAATTTGGTACGAGTTATGAAGACACGAGACAGGATGAGGAATCGTTAAGGGAGGAAAATCGGAGCAACGTTGGTGCCCGTGGTTTCGATGCTCTCTCAAAATGAAAATATTTTACTTAATGACTGATAGATAGAACAGCGAGAGTACACAAACGCGTTGCAGAAGCCAACTTTCATCTTTTTTCCTTCTCCTTTTAATGTGTACACCTGCTTTCTCCTGCACTTTGGTCGATTGTTTCGAGCAAACTACGGCTACGTAACTGAACATTAAACATCCGATTTTTGAGTAAATAGCAGAAGATTCTTGTTACTAACAGCAGTTTAATGTTCCATAATGATTTAGCGTCTTGCCCTACTATTGATGGAATTTCATGGAGGCAAAGCGAATTAATACATTTGATAGACGTAACCCTACCTGCTTACGGGGGAGCAAACAATATTTCGTCGCATTTCGCAGGTTATGCAAGCGAGGAGTTACGTTACATCTACTCTAGTGACTTCCTCGAAGGACCTCCACCTACTAGTAACCCGGGTACGGTAGGTAGGTAGGTGGGTAAAATATCGATTCGCAGACATTCGAGAGAAAGGGCAGCAAATTTAGGCGAGTGCCCTTTGTCCGCGATAAAGAGGGGAATTCTTTTCAGACTCCGACTTTCTACTACAAGTTGCAACACCAAAGTCGGCAGACATTGTACCCTGAACACAATTGGCAAAGGAAACCCTGTCTGCAAGATGAATCACGAAAATTCTACAAACGATTCCTTTTGTGAAGAGCATAACATTTAACAGAATTGTTTAAACAAGCTCTGCGATATTCAATATTTATTGTCAACGTTATTCAACGGGTATTTACAGATTGGCATGATTTGGAGTACCGAAAAATGCCCAAAAGTTCTCTTTCTTTAAATACCAAACCATAAATTGAATAGATTTTACCGAGCATATTGAACTCTTGTCAGTAACAATGTTTGCAACATTCTGAACAACAAAGCACACGACACTCCATGTACAGTTCTATTTTAATCTTGCATGTACTAATCGTGAAATTCCCTGACTCGCAGTTTACGGGAAATTTTTGGTGCATGCATACCGCGGTTATTTTCAGAACTACTTCTCTTTAACAAAGAGAAAGCCACTTATCCCACCGTTTCAATTAGCCTCTTCAAGCTTAACCGCTTCCACCTCGATTATTTACCAGCAATTACGGTACAGTATCGCGATAAGACACCAACAGTTTCGAGGTTCCACGTGCTACGGCATACAGGTGCATTCAGATTTTCAGAAGCCATTCATACAGGCCTCTAGTTAGCGGCGTACAGTAGCAAAAGCTCGCGGCCACTGCAGTTTCGATGCATTTCGCTCGACAAGATTATCCCTTCCGGTTACTGGTACAGTGTGAATCGAATACGCGGGGCGGTATCGATCTGCAGCGGTTGCAGTTTCACTGAAAACCGGCAACGGAGTAAACGGCATGCCCCGAGGGTAGAACCCTTGTACCAAATGTATGTCAATATACAAGGGATGCAAAAGGAAAGAAAATCAATAGCACTCGTCGATCGGTGCATTATTTAAAACGGGGATGGGAATACGAATACGCACATGCGAGGGGGTACGACTAGGTGCTGAATAATATAGCAACATTCTGCGGTAAACTCTTGCAAAGTCCAGGTGACCATTATTATACGAAATACAATTTTAGATCAAGATCTATTAGCCCGCGGTCTATTTGCTGTTATAGAATGGTTGCAGAAGTGGAACAATATTGAAATATACATACATACTACCAAGCGTGTGGCGAAATTGAAGCATATTAATACGGAGCGTAATTTCCTGCGGCACAGATAATATGGCGATTATACTCGAGGGAAGTCAATATTTAAAGGCAATGGCCGCGTATGGCGCCACGATGAACTTTAAAAAAAAATAAAAGGAAACGGAGCAATGCATTGAGCGTGGCACTGTAGTTGCTCTCGATGCCAAAGCCAGACTTGTATTGAATTTCTATTTAACGAAAGATAAACGGAGCGCGCTGAGTTTGCTTATGTATGATGACCATCGATACTCAACATAATTTTGATGCAGTTAGCGCAATTTTTGACACTGCATGCAGGCAGCAAAACTCGCGTTGCAGTCCAATATACATACGTCGCTACTCTTCTCGGAGCAGCGTGCGTATGGAAGTGCACACACGATATCGTGCAAGGTACGGTTGCGTGGGTAGAACGCATAATTGCGCGAGCAAATTTACGAGCGTGGCGTCCTCAAACACCGCCCTGGAATTGCTGGTAAACGCGGGATCAGGCAGCAAATACTTTCGACTCGAGTAGATATTTCAGAAGATTTAAGGGCGGAACATTTCCACGTCGCTCACAATCAGGGGGGGTCAATTTTCTACGCAACTGTGCGCCCATTGTGAAACGAAACGTTTAAAATCCTGCGGTGAACCGAACTATCCGTCGTTTTCCCTTTTCTCTCGTAGCATGCAGATGAATTTATGCATCCTCAGCGTTAATTTGCGCTTCTTTAACGTTTAGCGTTGTAAACGCCCAAGATTGCGCAACAGTTACGCCACGTTGAAAGAAACGCTTTGCTTATTTTACCTCTGTTAAATCAATGAAACCGATGGGGAAAAGTGTAACGAGGGAAAAAAGGAACGGAGTTTTTCGCGAGGCGCCGTAAAGGTGGCAGCAGCCCTAGGCGAGGATCGAATGCAATCCAGGCACCGCTCGAGAATGCAGGTCACTCTCAAATAGCGCGAAAACAAAATGAACAGGAAAAACAGTCTGTGGAGGAATACACGTCGAGTTCACCCTAGGAAACGTCAAACCGATGGATCCACCTATTTATAGCCCCCGAGTGAGTTTAGAGATACGATCCATTCGGAAAACATTCAGAGTGCTCGTCACGAGGAAAAGACCGTGAAAATCGAACGGAAATCGCACGATACAGGGGCGTACCCCACGCACACATGCTTTTCAACTCTTTGGCAACGGCCAGCACAGGGCCACGCACACTCACGTCCACGCGAATAGCGAAGCCGCAGAGAGAGAGAAAAGCTAGCCGGCATTCACAACTCGGTTTCCGCCTTTTACTCACCCATCTTTCCGGCTGGCACGAGCTACGATGCTTCTAACGGCGGTTCGTCGCAGAGGATGAGTTACACGATCATATTATATCACTGGTCACGAATATAAACGGCACGGGCGCGGAATTTCACTTAGGAAATCACGGAAAACACCAGAGACCGTCTTACCACCGAACGCTCTACGTCCGACATTGTAGTGGCAAGCGAGCACCAATATGCGCATGCGCGTCCGTCGCGACAGGACCGTATCTAGCATTCCGATCGTCTACCATTATACATGCCACCGCATTCAGAGAAATTTTTTAAAAGGTTTACTCATTGGAAAATTAATAGCATTTTGTTAATGCTTTGCCCGCAGCAGCGCGATATATATTTGCCAGCAATGTTAATAACTGTGATGAAATAAATCAAAGTTAGTCAGCACGCTTCTAAATGAAATTGTAAAGAACAATTAAATGTTTATTCGACGTTGAAATGTCAGCTAATTATTAGAGGTACTTTTTAAGGTACTTGACCATTTTTTTAATTATTGCGTGCGATCGTATTGCTACCAGTGTTGACAGTTATGCGCAAAATGGGCGCCAAACGAGGGAAACAGAGGCAACATTAATATCTATTACGCGTGGATGTAAATGTGTTGTGGGTCACGTAGTGCTTTCAGTTTCGACGAATTCACAAATTAATGACTTCCTGGACGACATAATGATGCCTTTTTGAAAATGAAGAACTGTACCCGCAGGCAAATGTGAGAATAGAATAATGCCCTGCAGAATACTAATCTCGCTTGCAGTTCAAAAATGTTGATTCGTCCCGCTGCTTTCGGCGTCGTGGATACCCATTATATTCTTAATTGTTTGTACATCGATATACAATGTTGTAAATTTATTGTTACGCATTACGCGTGATAAATAATTCATAAGCACAATGCATAATATTTGCATTCCTTCAAATATAATACGGTGGCCTCAAAGCTGGTGGAGCTTCGAATGAATGTAACTACGGAACGTACTCTAGCAAAGTGAATTGTAGAATACTACTGCTTGTTTATAGTAATTGCAATATCGGTGCAATATTTTTATTTAAATACATAATCGTCCGATTGAAAAAAAAATACAGCCACGGACGAGATATATGAATAGACAAATCACCTTGTGAACTTTCGTGGCCCAACGTGACTACCATACCGACTTAGACTCTGATTTGAGCGTCCTCCACTCATTAACAGTAATTATTTGAGGCACTATAATTTACTGAAGTACTGTTGGCACTGACGAGATATGGGAATAGACAAATCAGCCAATGTATTTTTTCGGCCCGAATTCCCAGGGATCCGAGAACCCGATACCATTTCCGTGTCACTCACAACGTTACCAACAGATTACAGAAAACGCTCCCTTCTATCGTAGACATTGAGATTAAATAATTTTAAAAATATGCTTCTGTCCTTTGCCACAATGAAATGCATCACACGTGACTGTGGGACAGCAGAGGTGACAAAGGACATCAAAATATCAAAAGAAATTTCAAACATCGCAGCCTATTTGCTCGACGCTTTTATGATATACATAATTAATAATTGTATCACAAAAGAATAAGTGACAAAATTGATAATTGTATGACAAATAAACATCGATTGCCCAGATCTCACCACGAGGAGGTTGCTGCGAATGGAGACCCGCGCGGCCCTAACATATTATTATTTTAAATTAGACGCTACTTGCAAACTTTGTGCATATCCAAAATAGTATAGTACATGAATTACAAATAAAAACATTTACGTGGTTACTAAGATGAAACAACTCGTTTTTAGTGTTAATAAAAAGGGGAGAGGCTGTAGAAAAATAATAAATAAAAAATAATAAATGAATATTCCATCTACAAACGTATAAGCACACGATGTTAACAAAAGAATTAGTATTGTAGCAAAAAGATAATGCTATGCGAAGTGGTAATTAGAATCGTATTAAGATAAGCAGCAGCGGTAACAGAATGCAAATAATTTGTAATGTAGCTATTATGAACACCGCGGTACAGATATGTAACGATACGCACCTCACTGACAATGAGATGTGTTCTCCATGTTTCGCCAGCTCGGCGTCAAGTGATAGAATGTCAACCCCCGCAATCGTCCTTTGCCGTTTGGCTATGTTCAACACCCGACTAAAACCAATTACGACTTTTGTTTACGATGGCTTGGGTTTCCGAGAAACATCTCAACGTATACATAGTTCATAAGTAGGTATATTTTTTTGCTTCGCGATAAATTGTCGAGATTTTCGAGAAAATACAAGCTTCCTGAGCACGGGCAGAAACAGTAAACAAATAGTCGCAAATAACTGCCTGTATTGTGTTGTTACTTGTCTACAACACGCCTCTACATTATACAAGTTTTATACGTGGTATGAATTATAATCTAATAGGGACATATGGCTAAAATTCTACTTATTTCTACAAGAAATTTGAGAAACACTTACCTGTCAACCAGATCCTTTGACACTTCAACATGGATCGCCGCCATTACGCTGCGCATTCCCGCTCGTCAACGCCACGTTCCCGCCAATGCTGATTCGAAGTTGCAAGCAAGCAAAAGGGACGCCATGGAACAGAATCCACCTGAAATTGAAGATAAATGTATTGAGAATCACTAATATTATGATGATATTGCTAGAAACTGCAGAATATATTGCAAGATAATGGAAGTCAGAGCTGAAACATGTATACGCATACATAAAATGTGATACGTATATGCATACTCGAGTCGATTTGAAAATGCACGCCACGCGGTGTGATTCCGGTCACTGCACAATATTTTCTTAATTTCTTGCAAAATATTCATTGATATTAACAAAGAAACCACAGAAAACTTGGAAGACAGGGAAATGAAAACAAAGTACAATATAATTTCCTCTTTTAAAGAATATATTATATTATGTGCCATACCTTAATTCGATGGACACTCTGTACACGTCTAATTACTACGAGATCCGTTGGGCGAAAGAGGCAGATTTTTGAAATGGATTGCGCTAATTGGCTGGTGGCTGGGCGATTGGGGGTGGGGTTTCTTTCCTTAAGCCCGGGGTTTTTTGAATATTGTGTCGAACTGAATATTTTTCATTACAAGTGTTACAGTATGGATATTAGTCGAATAGTGGGATACGAATATATTAATTAGTAATAATAAACGCAGCTGTATAACAAAATGTTTGTAATGTTTGTTTAGGGTAAGTAAATTATTTTCGTCAAACTAATATTTGTCTAGCCTTAACTTTATTTAAATTACAATTCGTACCGTAGTGAGCATTCACATCGTTTTGTAGAATCTTTTGACACAGCACCGACAAGATATAAGAATTCATAAATCTCGTCTGTAGAAATTGCTCCCCTGATTTCACCCATAGCAGTCACATTTATTCACACAATTGCATGGCTCCAGTCTCCAACGCTACTTCAGTAAATAATAGTGCTCCAACTGATCACTGTTCACAAACAGAGGGCGCTCGAATCAGTGTCGTTTTTCTGAGTCGGTATGACAGTCACGTTGGGCCACAAAGTCCATAAATTGATTTGTCTATTCATATATCTCATCGGTCCCTGTGTCAAAAGATTCCAGAAAACGATCTGAAAGTTCACTACGATAGGAATTATAATTGGAATAAAGTTTAGGCAAAACAAATATTAGTTTCACGGAAATAGTTTACTTATTCTATAGTGTGACAAACATTACAAACATTTTATTACACAGATGTGTTTATTATTACTAATCAATATATACCTAAATCACTGTTCGACTAATATCCATACTGTAACACATCTAATAAAAAATATTCAGTCCGACATTATATTCAAAAATCACCCGCGTTAAAGAAGGAACACCACCCCCACCTCCCGCAAAGTTACCAGCCAATTAGCGCAATCTATTTCAAAAGGCTCCCTCTTTCGCCCAACGTTTCTCGTAGTGATTTGACGTGTTCAGAGTGTCCGTCGAATTAAGGTATGTCACATAGTTTAATGTATTCTTGAAGGCAGAAAATTATATCCATTGTTATACCTGTATATACCTGTCTTCCAAGCTTTCTGTGATTTCTTTGTTAATATTATTGAATATTTTGCAAGAAATTAAGGAAATATTGTGCAGTGAAGGGAATCACGCCACGCGGCGTGCATATTTGATTCGACTCGATTATGCATATACGTATCATCTTTGACGTATGTGTATACGTATTTCAGCTCTGAATGCCATTATATCGCAATATATTCTGCAGTTTCTAGTAATATTATTATAATATTAGTGATTCTTAGGACACCGATCTAATTTCAGTTGGATTCTGTTCAATGGCGTCCCTTTCGCTTGTTTGAAAAATTGAGTCAGAATTGGCGCGAACGCGACGTTGTCAGGCGGGAGTGCGCAGCATAATGGTAGCGATCCATGCCGAAGTGTTAAACGATCTGCTGGACAGGTAAGCATTTTTCAAATTTCTTGTGGAAATAAGTACAATTTTAGCGATATATCCCCAGTAAATTATGATACATACCACGTGGAAAACTTGTTTAATATGGAGTCGTGTTGCACATACGTAACAACATAATACAAGCAATTATTTGCGACTGTTTCTTTATAGTTTCTGCCTGTGGTCAGGAAGCTTGTATTTTCTCGAAAATCTCGACAATTTATCTCAAAACATAAGGGTGTACTGATCAAGTATTGTATATGTTGAAATGTTTCTAGGAAACACAAGGGAACGTAAACAAAAATGGTGTTTGGCTTTAGACGGATGTCGAACATAGCCAAACGGCAAAGGACGAATGCGGGGGTTGACATTCTATCACTTGACGCCGAGCTGACGAAAGATGGAGAACACATCTCAGTGAGGTGCGTATCGTTACAATAATTTATGTAGATGTAGATTTAGCAGATTTTAATGTTCTTTGCGTTCTTGTTTAGTTACAGTTTGCACACTTCCCGACGGCTGAGTTCAATCGAGCCGCCTCGGTGATGTTCCTGATGTCTTGCACGAGTACTTCCTTGGTATCTGCAATCAACGAAGTAGTGAGTCGCATGCTTTTTGGTTCCTCCGGTCCCCAATCATGCCGTAGGACGAATGGTCCGAAGCGGCACGGGTGACTGGTTGTACTTTTTAGTAGTTTTGCGAGTATAGTGACCGCCAATATTTCCTTGTGTATTATTTCTTATATGAGGTTAGATGTGCCTTTTTGTACTCCGGGTTGTTTAATATAACAAAATATTAACCACAGAAATATTACTTATTCAAATAAATATTAGATCAAATAAGCACTGTTCACGTAGGTTCCTCCATTTCGATAAAAAATACGAGGAAGAAGCTAAATGCCAAAGAGGCCCGACCATCTGTCGCTCAAGAGGGCAACTACCAATGGCTCTGCATCCTCTGGATGGAGAGCCATTTTTTATTTCTATTTTGTCACTATGCTTGCTTTTGTATGCTGTAGTTGTAGTTTATTGTTTGGCCAGCCATATTAAACAACGCCTTACATAACATTGTGTCAAATCTTAGTTTTAAGTTAAGATTTTATTTACCTTAAGTATAGGTAGGATTTATTGCAACTTCGTACATTCTCATTTACATATGTATCAACCATAAATTTTGATTTCGTGTGTTGCGGCTGCCGTTCCGCAGGCGACGCGTTATGCCTTTCATGACAGCAATGGAGAAAAGCATATTTTTTTAATTATTTAATTTCAATGTCTACGATAGAGAGCGTAATTCTCGGATCCCAGGAAATTCGCGGTTACGATGTTTTTTCTATTTCCATACCTCGTCGGTTACTGTACTTTGCGATCGACGATAACATATCTTGAACGGTAAAAAAATTGCTGAAGTTAGAAAAGTATTTTTTTGCACTTACTTAATGTTACCTTTTCGAAACGTGATTTGTTTTATGTTTGTCGTTCGGTGTTATCTTTGTTTCCAAGGTTGAAACTTTTATCATTCGCTTTAAGATTATACTAGAGACACAGATATTATTTAGAATGTAAAAGTACATTTAAAGGCCATTATTTATTAAATAATCAATTTCAGTGAAGAAGTCGAAATGGAATTGATATTTTTAAAAACATTACGATTTTCATTAACAATTTGTCATATTGAGTTACATATCAATGGAGACAACTATCTCGAAACAGAGGTGTACCTCCGTTGGTCGCGAGGTGGCGCCAGCTTTCAGCTCGAAAATGCATTTTAGAGCTGCACATATTTTAAATATTCATTCCACAGTTCAAAAATGTTTTGAGTATTACTGTTCCTGTAAAAATGACCGTTAATTTTCATTACAACGTTAATGATGTCCACAATTAGTAACATGACGTGTTACGCACACTTGCCTTTTTTCCCGCCAACTATCTGTCTGTATCCGTCTATAACAGTAATATTCCTTGAAACATTAATCACAGAAGTTTTTACAGTGAATACGTAAATAGAATGTGTCATACACAGACAGACTCGTAAAAGAGTCATTTCTCGCTTCATTACTCGCCAATTTGTAATTTCTGATGATTGCGTGTCCTCAACCATACGGTGCATCCACTGGGAAGAGGTTGAACGCTATCGGGGAATATAATTTCGCACAGACACAATGAGAATCTATTCTTCGTTACATTTATTTCCTTCGTATTTAAATTCCCCTCATAATGGCCAATTTATATCCTCTGCCCGTTTTTGTTTCGCAAGTTCATCGAGTGGTCGAAAACTTCCATCAGCTTTCGAAAGCTGCAGAAACGTTCTCTCCGCGTTATTACCTTCTTTTTACAAATTCACGGAGACGAAAGATAATAAAGACTCGAAGTAGACCGTACTGTAGGCCATGGAAGTCTCCTACTTTCAAGATTACCTGTTATTAACCCGTTTTAACCTGAAATCGTGTACCGTTTTACGCCTTTTAATCGGCGTTAATCGTAAATGTCTCAACATCGATCTCTCGAATGGCGTCTGTCTCGAAGCTAACAATTACCAACAGTTTCGGGAATTCATTGCACCCGAAGGCTTTAACGCGATCCTTGCACGAGATCGAAACGCGAGAACCGTCATACCAAGTATGCAGAGGATCGCTTATCGTTCATCGATATAGATACAATTGCACGCGAAACTATCAGCTCTTTACCGCGTTAAATGCGTGGAAAGATTGATGCCTACCACTGGGGACACGAAATTCTTCCTAGACACGCAATCGCGTTCAGTTACGAGAGCTTCGTTGAAAATTAACCGAGAAATGCAACCACGTCCGATGTGTATCTTTAGCCTCCTCTGCGCCGAACCAGCAACGTTTAATCACAATACAACTTAAACGGAATGCAATTACTTAGCCGCATACACGGTTCATCATTTCATGGTTTCGCAGCGCGGTTACGATGTTCCTCGATTCGTGGCGACTTCGTTAGTCGACCTCCGTTGCAGCAGCAGATAACACAGTAGATCGCGACTTCCTCCGCGCAAACTACAAAGGCTTGAGGAGCGAAGAGGGGACAAAGGGGAGGGTGGTTAAAAAGACGGCGATTAGTCAAGCGAAATCGTCCATCACGTCTGAACATACGAGGAACACATGCGGACTACTGGCTCCTGCCGCACCTCTCGAAATAGAGAGAGAGAGGAAGTGGCCGTGAGATGGATCAAGAGGGAAAGAACGACGAGGAAGAGGGGGATGCCGAAAGTACAGAGTTCTTTTCGGCTAACCGCCTACTTAATTAAAACAACATTAAGCCGGCCGGCTTACGTCGTGAAACGGCGTTCTCCATGGACCGTGGAGCGGCCAGGCGAACCGCGAAACACCAGAAAGAAGACGGTGGAAGGAGAAACGCACACGAGACGAACGTTTGTAGCTGTTAAATCTCAGCTGTAACTGCTGCCGTGCGGCTCCCGCACCGCCTCATAAACTACGTTCCTTATTAAATTATGTACATTTGGATGCCCGTCCTGAGCATTGCACTCTCTCCATCTTGGATCCGACTGGCTGTCCTGGATGATGCAGCTCTGCTTTGGGAATAGCCGGAATTGTTACTTTGTGGAAGACCTCGCGTCCTCGGCGAGCTATTAGCCTTGGCTACTCCGAACGCTGATCTCCGTTTCGAAAATGGTGGACGTAGAATTCTATACGAGGTGGATCTAGCTGGATCCATGTCGCGCAGAAACGTCGTCGCTGATTCCTGTACGCCTACACATATGGATTATTCTTCGTGCTTGACGAATGCCCGCAAACCCAACAATGACATCATTGTTACCGTGCCCGGTAACTTTATAATGCTTGGCGATTTCATTAAGATCCATCGATCTAGCCGCTTGGCAACGATTCCCTGTGGAACAACGAGTGGGAGGTTGGAACGATCGCGGTAACTACGTCGTAAAATACGTTTATTGAAATAGATGTATTCGGCGGACTTAATGGGCCCGCGAGCCATTAGTTATCACTTATTTGGCAGGAAGAAGATGCCGACGATTTTACAGCTTTTCGAATAACCGCTTGCCAGTGGAACGAATGTCCGCTGGTGTTTCTCAATGGAAAACCGTGGGGGGAAGATTTAAAAGTCAGCATCAACGAGAGCATCGCGACTGATAATGAACTAACGAGTATAGCTGGCGGAAATAGGTAACCAGCACAGCGCGCGATGACCAATTAAATTGAAAGGTACGAATCTCAGCAGAGGATTTCTCATCTCACGACGCGGAACTTCGGTCGATATTAAACGGTGAGATTTAAAGGTGGCAGGTGTTCCTTGGCGGCGTCAGCCTTTTCTTCTTTCTTCTTTTTTACCTTGCCAGCAGATTCCGTAATCGTTTCCATAAAACTTTATTATTGACGCTCGTTATCTCGTTCTTTAATTCCTAAATAACGTTGCCGCGCTATGGGATGATTAAAGTTGCCAGTGACCGCCGCGATGCTCGGCCGTGATAGCAGACTGTGCTCTATCCCAGCGACGAATAGCTATAGTCGTGTTCAATTTAATCCCGTATCGAGTATCATCAAAATGCACGGATCCGAGCTGAGGCTAATTCGGAGTAGACACGCGCGCTGCATCAGAAGTGGAAACACGCAAGCACGCGCTAGCCAATTAAGTGCAATGCTGAAGACGAAAGGGTGAGAAATGACCGTGACACTTAGCAGTCTTAAGTAGCAAGATTTAGATGCGACAGGTGCACTGATAGTATCCTCCTTGCTCCGTCTTACCCCCTCGGCTCCCGTCGTTGATTTTCCTTCGAGATACCGCCCCGAGGGAAAAATACGCGAACGCCCGTCGTTTGGCAAGCTAAGGCTCCCGTATTAATAATAAGCGCTTGACACAGTGCCAACTGTCCCGTGCTTTGCTCGTTTTTGCCGAATTGCTGTAAATTTGCGATGCGAAATTTGCGCCGGGTTACGCAGTCTGCACGAAAGTTTAGCCAAGTGCAAACTAGGCTCATTAAGCTGCTGCAGCTTATTTTCTCGTATATTCTCGAACAAGAAACACGAGTGTGGGAAAATACGTTCGATTTTCCTTATTGCAGGAAATCATTTCTTTAACAGAGGAAACAAAAATCAGACTAATTTTGTCGCAACCCTTAAGCGTTTATACAGCGGTCAGGTCGGCCGCGAAATACACGAGAAACAGAAATACGATATTCGTCGGAACTCCAGGAATAAAGGAGTGCCGTGTTCACTTTTGCACCAATCTCTTGCCACGCACGGATATTGTTACAATGGGAGGCCGTTCCTCGAGGGCAATTGAAACGGATCAAATGGTCCAAGTATCGTGCTGTCCGCAGTGCATTTAGTAAACACAGAATAAAGAACGAGACCGGCATGTTCCGTGAAATGTAATTACCGTGGTCGTAACAAAAATGGCGAGGAAGAACGAGGCAGTCTGATATGGAAAGAATGATTCCCCGACGAGTACGTATTTAGCGTATTGTTAAGGAACGCACCGAACCGTAGCTCCTTCAGGAACTCGCCACATTCATTCTTACCGCGGGGGAGACATTATAACTGACGTTACTTTATATCCAACAAGTCCGCCAGAAAATAAAATAATTGTCGTTCTTATTGTCAGTCCGCGAGTGCTTGAAAATTCTGTGAACCAATTTTGTGAAAATCCTTTCACTCTGTTACGCTTATTAGCATTACGAAATGGTATTGTAGGTAACTATACAGATTTGATATAAATTATCTAAGGAAAATCTTGGCACCGCAAAACGTTAACGAAAATGTATCAGGTATTCGTTAATTTTTGCATCGCAATGTAATTTCTGATGCGAGAATAAATGAAAGACTTGGTTGCATTATCTACCCCAGGCATCGAGACAGGAGTTCGGTAACGAGACTCGAATTGCGAGTTACTGAACGAGTTTAATTGGCCACTGCACGTTCGCCGCTTCGGGTTAAGTTTGAAACGAGAAACGACGATGAATGATGATTTCCATAGGAGGTAAAAGTAGAAGTATGAAAAGATTTATGATGGATTCGGGCGATGGTAAAAATAAAAGAACTGTAAATGAAACGTTTAAAAATGTGAAATTTTCAAAGGCTTCATTCAGAAACACCGAAAGATTGGAAGGCAACATATTTCGCCACGTGTTGCACGTTTAAATCCGTTCCAGCGGCAGGGTAGCATTCTCATGTGAAGTCGAATGGTATTGTCTCAAGAGGAGTTGCCAACTCTTTGCGGTTACGTTCTTCTTTCTTATTTTCGAGGGATTTTTTTTTATATTAGGGAATGATCAGCTGCGTCTGTCAGGTGTTTCAGTAAAGAAACGGATACAAAATTCTTCCCTCTTATTTTCGACAATGGTTCTATTCCCTCGAACCCTCACAATTTCCAGCCATTTCAATTTACCTTCGCAACATTACTCAGGGATAATTAATGGAGGTTGATTCCAACAATTTCATCCTAATAAACATCGCTCCCAACTTATTACACCACTCCTCGTCTAATAACACCCTTTTCCAAAGAACACGTAAGTTCCTCGCCTTAACTACTACTTTTTGATATCTATTAGAAAAAAAATATTCCCTTCTTAATCTATAGCCTGTACCATGATATTTTATAACTTCCAGACTCATCCATTACCTGATCACAACTTTTTCTTCTGTTTCACCGTCATTGCCAATCTTTTAATGGTTGCTCCTTGCGGTTTGCGTCGATAGAAAGTTTCAAAACGTGTTCACCACCTATCGAGTAGCCGCGGCCGCTCATTTGCAATTGCTTAGCGCTTGTCCGCGGCCATTCTATGGTTTCGTGAAAGGCCGCGCAACGAACGTTGGCAATATCATTCTTCACTTAGGCATACGTGAATGGCACATTACCGAGTAGCGTGCAAACGGTAGTGACACCTGAGCAGTAATAATCGTATACAAACGGCAGTTCACTTTACAGTTTGTTGAGTCGTCCTGGTACGCTAGGGTTCGACGTCGTTTCGCCTTTTCCTTATTCATCTGTACGCGCACGTTTATTGTGCAGTAAAAAGATTAGTGCACCGCGTCTCTTAACGTTCTGTCGGAAGTTGCGGTCGAAATGCGTATCTGGGGGAGGAGGAAAATTTACATCCAGCGATATCTATAATACGTCACTTTTATTTCCATGTCCTGCACGATAATATTTTGTGTAAGTAACTATATTTTCGTGACCGCGCGATGCAAGTTTTCCAGGCAGTCGTACGTTCGCCGATAATAGTGGCAAAGGGTGGCAATAAAAATTATCATCACGGGCAGTAAAACTGGTTGTCGATAATAATTTAGAACGGTTCCTCGCGTTTAAGTAGAAGAAGAATAAACGCCCTTGGAACAGTTAAGGTGTGGGCATCACCATTTCATTCGGTGGCGACGGCCAGCAGGGGACAACGAATAGGAATGGTGGCACAGTCTGGGCAGATACGTAACGAAGGGTTTTAAACACATTGTTAAAACTCTACTTAGTGCAACTTTTATGCATTCGGATGGGACACGCCCCCGCTTCCTGGTCCAGGGACCACGAGGCCTCGCAGCGGTGGGAATCGAATTTTATATGGAGATTGCCGTTGTTCCCAAGAACACTAAAGTGTTAAGGGCCACTTAAAATGGCTGTCGTTTGTTCGTAAGAGAGGCAGCCACCTTCCCCCCTTATGCTTGTCCTTTCCGTGACGCGGGTAGCTGGTATTATTATTATTATTATTATTACAAAGACGAGACGGTGGCATAAATAAATCGTAAATCAAGCGGCGTCATAAATGTCGAAAAGCTTCGAGACAATTCGGACCGTGCGATCACCGCACAATGGTGGCGCAATTTTGCAATTTGAACGCTTGTAACCACCCCAACCCCCTTTCGCTCTTCTCGTACGCCCACTGTATTTCTTGGACACCGGCGTGCGTGGATCAGAGACGAATTTCTCCGTCTCTTATTCATTTCCTTGGTGATCTTCACTTTTATTTATTTTCGTTTCTTATTTTGCACGATTTAGCGAAACGCACGATTCCAGTCTGCAGAATCAATTTCGAGGATTTGGCTCGCGCCGCAATGGATGACATGTTTCCTCCCTTAGAATGCGTGCGAACAATTCTTGCGACAGTAGATTTATGCAAGCGATTTATTTCCATGTATAAAAATCTCGTAGGGTGTATATATACCGGGTCGACGTAGCTCGAAAGTGTCGAACTACGGCATCGTTATTTATTAGACACAGTATCGTGTTGGTAGTAGTTCGCCGATCGTTTTCAACGTTCAAAGAGATCTCTTTTTCGCTCGCCTCCGCCATAGGCCCTCCCAGTTGTCTTCCCGCGCGATGGAACAAAAACGTTTAACGAAGTCGTTCCGAGTGAACGATCCAATCGCGCCAAGCAACTCGGTTTTCAGCACGTTAGAACAACGCGGAATACTTTTCCGCGAAATTTATTTGAGACCAGCGTTCTCCAGTATTGGAAAGTCTGTCTCCATCATTCGATCTTGAGCAAAGAATCGTCGAGGCTAATTATTATCTGCGCTTTGGGAAAAAAGAGAAAACCCTGTCAGATCTCCGGTGGGGTATCTTTTATGAATTTCCTTGACACTCGGGATGTGGCGTAACAGGATAAAGAGGGACCAATTTCGAACGACGATAGGGTAGGTGGGTCGGGTGTCCAACTTCCAAAATAAGCGCAGATTCGCTCGAGGGTGCAATTAATCACGGCGAAAAGAGAGCTGCCTTCCGGGGTTTTATTAACCAATTACCCGGGACGCGGTATATTTGGCGCACCGAATAAATAGCCGGCAAACAGCGACGAGGAATTCATTAGCGGATCATTGGGTCAGGAGAGTAAACTTTATCATTTTCTCTTGCCGTGCATACAGTTGAAGCAACTGGGCAGTATCGTTGTCAGAGCCAATCGATTTGACGCTTGCGGTAAAATTGTAATTGAAATACACGGGTGGTGTACTTGGAGTTTAATATCTTGTTATAATAATTGACGACAAATGGAAAGCCCTGATAATTTTCGCCAAGAAATTTTGAGAATAGGTTGTTTCGGAATAGGCGCGTGTAGAGGAATTTCTTTGGCGCCGTTCCAGGGCTAGAATATTCCAGCCGACCACTGTGTATCGTATCGCTCGCTTCGATTGCATCGTCGACTATTCCATCGGCGATGAGAAAAACATATTTGCACGATAGCTGATGCTTTCAACGAGCCTGGAAGGTTCGACATGCAACGTTACAATAAACGCTATAATAAACGTACATTAAGACGAACGATCTTATAATATTGACCCCTTAAATACAGTATTCATGCATTCGTCCACATATGTCTCCCGAGGTAATAAAAACAGCCCCGACAATGGAAACAAAAACGTTTCCCCTTTGAAAAGAGTGTCTCTGCCGAAAGGGTTGAGTCGCGAGGTGGTTCCACGCGAAGGGAACGGTGCCGCGTTGCTCTCGAAATCGTGATTTCGTGAGAGCCAACGCGCGCGGGCATTGTGCTCGGCTTCGTGGCGGGATGGTCGAAAAAGAAAGAAGACGTCAAAGAGGATGCGGCGACGATATAGAGAATAGCGCATTGCAGTTTAGAGGAGCGCAGTGTGCGGTTTAGTAACGCGTAGCGGCGGGCGTAGCGTGTGGCGTGCATACCACCGTGGTTGTATGTCTCGTCCGATCTCGTCTCTCTCCCCCGCAGCTTGCCCTCTCACTCTTTCGTTGGCGGTGGTACCAGCGGCGGCACCCTTTGATCTCCCCGGCCACGCCCCCTTTTTTCATTTTTTCACTCCTTAAAAGGCAGATGGACAAAGTGTATTGTAAAGTGGGCAGCGCGAGCAACCCGAGAAGACAGTCAGCGAGGAAGAGCCGGGTATACACGGGGTACGAAAGAGTGAAACGGAGAGAAGGATGGATCTCGCGAGAGGAACAGGCTGAGGGACAGGATGGAGAAGGTGAAACCGGAAAGAGCGAAGAGGAGGCACGCTGTAGGTGAGGCTGCCGGCTCCGTGTCCAGTTACAATTATTAAGGACTCTCCCTGGCCTGGCCGCGAGAGAGAGGAGGATGCCACGATGGAAGAAGGAGGCAAGAATCGAGCGAATGCTTCGCTAATTATCCGATCCCCGCGTCTTGTGGCTAATGGGCCGAGAAGGGGGAACAGAGAGGTCGGGAAGCTGAGAGGGACGAACGACCGACCGGCAATATCCAATTGATCATCCGACAAACCTTGCTGATGAACGAGGAACTTCCTATCCCATCATCCTCGTCCTGTGTAAAACCTGCTGCCCCGATAGGCAGTCGATAGTGGACGAGACTCGCGCTAGATCCACGTAATTTCCTTCACGCTGGTGTTTTGTTAGCGGGAGCTTGAACAGCTTGTGTGCGCCTGACGTGCACGAGCTTTATCAACCCAGCCTCTTGCGAATTTTTCACCACTTCCCATGCAACGTTCGATTCCCCTCTGTTGTTAATCGATGAGCACTCTGAACACGAATCGTGATCCACGGTAGCGAAACGGGCTAAGATCTTTGTCTCGGAAAGGGCGTAATAAATTTCGTTCTGGGGCCTGACACGGCTAATCCATTTCACGGTCCTCTCTTATACTAAATCCAAAGACAACGTTGCTGGCGCAGGCTATTCAAATTTTTGGCGAATCACGGTGGTCCCTTAACTCTTCGGAAGCCAGGACGAACACGCTAGGCATCTTGTTCCGAACGTGGCTCGGCGTCACGTAGGTGAGACCCGAGGTGACTGGACTGCCGAACTAATTCTCCTCTTTTTCTTCCCCCTTTCGTTTCGAACGCCGCCTTTTTATTTCTGCGCTCGCGCTCAGGCCCGAGCCACGCAATTGTTGCTGTCTTTATACCGGTTATTGACGTCCGCTTTCGTGGCGAATTACCCTGCCCTCCGAAAATGATGTCTTAATTGGAACACGCGGGAACGCGGCGGAGAAGGAGGAACGTTGCAAGAGGGATTCATTTATAAATCTGACAGACAGTAGTCGCTACTCGTTTCACACGAGCGCTTTTAACGTTCCAAAATAAGAGCCTTGTCGACGAGTAAACGGAAACTTTGCATACAGGCGAATTTACACACGATACACGAGACCAATAGTAAGGGAGAGAACACGCGGGCCACTGCGAGGATAATTTATTTAGCCGTCCCGATATGGAGAACGCGGCATTGAATTTGAACTCGAGAAAGTGTCGTTGCACGGTATTGTTAGTCTTACTTTGATAACAGCAATAATCGGTTAATTTCGAAACATACGGTGTCTATTGAAATGAGCAAGAAGATCCTAATACGACATTTCCATTCTGACCTGCATTCCTCGTCACTAATTCCCCGATCTTGTTAAACCATTTCTTTATTATTATTTTAATGAACCTTGTGTGCATTCCGATTCCGATTACTCGGTGCAAGCTGTACGATAGTTAAAAAAAGAACTTTTCTGTCCGGTTTCTAGCGCGGCTTACGTCCGCGGTGATTACAGCATAATGAACCGAACGATATCGACCAGCAAAACGTATAATAAAGCAAGCATGTGATTCGAATGCCAACGAAGCGGCCAGCGTTTCCGCGTTTCCTCGGTTCCAGTTTAGTTTAGCTATTCCAGAATAATTGTTTTATAATGGCTACGAAAGACGGCGAAGTAAAGTAATGCCGGGTTTCGAATAACGTTGATCGCTGGTTTATCGCGTAAGTGGTCGCGGCGAACGGTTCCGAGGCCTTTCTGCGCGAACTTCGATGGAAAATATTATCGTTCGCTAAGCTTCGATTCATCGACATCCACGTCCGTTAAAATCTTTTACAGCTGTGTCAACGATCGTTACCAAAAGAAGACTACAAAATTTTGCAGTTGATTCAGACCCATTCTCTATACAATGAAACGAATATCGTCACGCCCTTTCTGGGAAATTATACGAAACGATATTGCACACAGAGATTTCACTCAATATCTCAAATTATCGTCACGAACGTAGCATCGTGGAAAGCGCATATGGCGCACGGTAGAGGCAATTTTCGGTCCGTGCCGAATGCAAATCGAGTGTCGACGAGTTCAACATGGAGTTCACGTTCATTCCCGTGGCAATGGTTGCACGGGGCCTTTTCGTTCGATCGTCGCTAACCTGGCCTTAAGCCCTATTCACACCTCAAGTCATTCTTTTATTTAACAGACAGCAATATGGGACGTTGTCTGTACGATTCTCGTTCATCCTCGTTTATCATCTCTCCCTTAGATTCGTGCCGGCCTCCTTTGCAACACGTGAAGCAGAGTCCTCAATTCGCCATGATTTTCACCGATGATATCCGGTGACGTAACGCGTCACATTGCAAGAATGATCCATTCGGCTTTCCGTCTTCGAGCTCTGTCATCCGCTACCTTACGAGAAGGCCGAAGGATGTAGTTATTAAAATTGCAGAGGAGATACGTCTGTTCAAACCGGACATCCTCGAGGTAACGTGTGTGCGAGAGAGAAAACGCAAACACGACGGGTCTTCTCGCGAGCACATCTTATTGACACAGAAAAATTCGTGTACAGGTGCACATGTGTCCTCCTCATGCACGCACGACAATACCTAGACGTTTTCCAAGTAGCGTTGCTTGCACGCACTTGCACGTTGCGCGCCAGCTATCGTTGATCGGGACCCAAAATGGGGCACAAAAGTGTATAAAAGTCGACTGATTTCTCCCTGCATTATTTGTTCTCTTTTTTTTAATTATCGTAGACAGTCGACGGTTCTCTCGTCGAGGACGGGCGACTTTTCTCGAACCGTTTAGCCAACAGTCTGTACTAGTGGATAATGCATAAATTGGTCCAATTGAGACGTACCCACCACAACAAAAGACATGCTTGGATTGGCCTTTAAGAATTATTCGTCGCCATTTTAGAGTGAGCGCCGTTCCACTGGCTGGCTAATGGAAGGAAATGCGTCAGACGATGATTTTCGACGTTCTATGGCGAATATAGACCTTGAGCCTAGGAATTAAGGAGCCACGTGTGTTGTTAGGGTAATCATTAATGGCTTGAAACTATCTTTATACCTTGCCGGTAATGGTATCGTTCTATGTACTTAGTTAACGGACATTTAATTCATCATACTCCTCGACTAGGGCAATTAACAGTAGCCGTGTAACGCAATATTGCCGTAGTTTTAAATGTCAATTGCCTGTGCTATGCACCTTGGGGTAACTTGCATATTTAATTGCACGAGTTCAGCTGGTGCGACAGGTATGCCCGACAGGAGGGCGAATAGTGATGATCGATAATGTTTCTGCTAATTTGAAAAGTTCCTGTCCCACGGGGGACATGAATTTCAAATTGTTCGATGCACGAGACTTTGTGCCTGCACATGCGATGGGTTGGGAATCTCCGTGGATATTTTGACCATGTAAGGGTGGCGTACCATGTAATACACGCTTTAATTTTCGAGAATTCAATACATCCAGTATTATGGTTGCGCTTATCGCGATTGTATTACTGTACAATATATTTGGTACAGAGAAAGACATTTATTTTACACAATATAGTGCTTACACAGGTATTCAAAGGAACGGGTAACCATTTAACGCCGACTAAAATGCATCGATCGCGCAACGCACTACAAACCTGAGTGACTTATATACTTACATTCCACTGTTGATGATAGCTAACCGATTACCTCCATACACGCGAAATACTCGTAAGCTCGTAAACAAGTTGGTGGCTCATTCGTGGACGGTGGCGCAGATAAGCTTTGCGCCCTTCAGATTAACTAGACTGGCTGGATTGAAAGCACAGATCCGATATACAAGCAGCACTGTAATACCCTTTTAATCCAATATTCCTCGACGGATCAGCGAGAGGAACGTGCAATTTCAACGCCAGCCGTTTCAATCCGTTCTTTTAAACACTAAAGAAAAGTACAAGGCTGTCGAGATCGGCCGGAAGCATCTCGTAAAGATCCACCATTGAAACGGGGCCCGATTATTAAAGGCCTTCGAACATTTATATGACCACGATGTTCAATAAAATAACTGTCCGACGTTCAACGAAGCCCCGAGCCGTTAGCAGAAATGCCACAAAGTGTCCGAATCGAACTCGGGACTTGACGGGTGTAACCGGAAGGCAGTGGCGTTGGAAATAACAGTGTTACGTATTAGCTGGCGAGATACTGGATGCATTGTCCATTGTTTTGATGCCGTCTGTTTGCACGAAGCCCCGGTCCGTTACCAGAACGAAACAAAGTGTCGAATCGAAAGCAGAACAGAACACATGTGACCGGAAGGCAACGAGGTTGGAAATAACAGTGTAGCGCGTTAACTTGCGAGATGGCGGATGCATTGCACCCCCACAAGTGGAGTGCAACTTATTATTTCTATAACGGATTTTCGACTCGACTATTCGACCGTTCCCACGAATGCTACCCCCTTAGACCAGTATTTAAATCCACCGAAGATATAATTAAACATTTCGTTTCGTTTCCTCTCCATTTGCATTCGGATTTCACTCGCCGTTAGATTGTCGCTTGTAGGATTATTACTGAGAAACGCGAAACAGGGGACCAGCCATTTTATTAAATAGTAATAGGAGGAACTGGCGGGCAGGTATAGATAAGGGTGACCGTTCGCAGACGGGACAGGCCTCGGTTTCTTGAATATTTGATGAATCTGCGACGACGGCCATCTTGCTTGCCGTGCCACGGAGCATTAAACAACAAGGGTTGTTAGCCTCTTTATCTATAGGTCTTACCCTCTATACACTTACAAGACCAACGACGATACATTAAGGCGTGACGTCGACTCGCGTGCGACTAACGTTCCTGCCCGTCGTATCGGGGGCCAACTGCCTCTAATCGGGTCGCCATTTTGGTGCTACTGCGATCTACGATCGCGTTTCGTTCCAACCTTCGATCGGCGAACTTCCTCGGACCTTTCGCGGTGCCCACGCTATATTCCATTAGCGTCCGAGACATCGGACTTTCTATTCTTTCGATACAGTAGAAAGGCCAACGGGAGAGAAAGAAATGGGAACGCTGTAACGACGTTAAATGATACACGAAGGTATCATTTACGAAGGTAACTCACGGGAAATCGCGAATACGGCAAACGGATAATTTATATTTAGCGACGTGGCATGCGTCAGGTAGAACGGCGGTCGCGTAACGCAATGCATTCACTCTTGTGTACTTTATCGATGACTTGCAGGGCATATTTATGGGGATACACCCACGTTACGATCAAATTATGGTTTTCAACCGCGGCGCGACTTTGCTATACGTGATTCGTGGCCGGCAGGAAATACACGCGCACGGTAGATATCTGTCCTCAGCCTATCATTCTTCCTGCTTTCTCTTTCGATAGGTCGGCTTCGATATGCTAAAAGTGATCGAGCACGCGGTTATCGCCCGTGCAGAAGTCGTACGTTTCTTACCTTTTTTTCTGCTACGTCGGATTGTATCGTCGCTTTCGATCAGGGGGAAATTCTGTCGATCGATCCGATAACGTTCTCGATGCGTCGACTTCTGTTCTCCGACGTGAAATTCGAACCAGACACGATGGGATGGGGAGCACGATGGTCTCGTGACGGGATTCAGTAAAATGCGAAGCGCAAATAGAGGCCGTAGGTGGTGGAAATTGGCTGCGGCTAGATTACCGTTGTTAGGGTGAATCGAAAAAGAGGTCTGCGCTAGACGGCTGATTGCAGCTGAAACTCATCTACATCGACGGAATTCGTTTCTGGCACGAACTCGCGACGCTACTCTTTCCTGCTCTTTGTTCCTTTATGGTGAACACTTTTCCAAGTTCGATGATACAGAATTATATATTTGTACCTCTTGGGAAGCAACCACGAAAGAAGTAATCGCTTTATCGCTTCTTTCCAATTCTTCCTTGAGTTGCTACTTCCCCCTGCCGCTTGTATTTGCTCAAAGACGTATCGTGGAAATCTATAAACGTCCATAGACGGAACGAGCAGGGTAATAGTTGTTAATCGACCCCACAAATGGAATAACAAATATTCTAGCATATAGGCAGCTTGCGACATTGACAGTTCTACGAACATGTTTAACAAACCCTCTGTTAGTGAATCTTTTCCGCGATGAAAGGGAAATGATATGACGTCTAACCGGAGGATAATAATATCTCTGTTTAGAAATATCGTGATATCGAAGTGGAGTTCTCCAGAGGAAGGTTTCAATGGGCGCAGAATCGCCGCGAATTCTTTGATTAGAATAGTAGCATTCGCCTGATAAAACTCTCCGATAAATCGTGGCAAAAAAATGTGTATTATAGTGCAAAAATTGTACAGAATAAATGTATTTGAAACATTTGTATTTAACAGTCCAATGAAATTATCCCCTGGATCAGGTTTGGCTCGAGCTCGCCGTTGCCCTTTCGTTAAATTCATTTATATCATATTAATATATACGAGTGTACGTGACTTCCCAGTTGAACGAGCACTTGCATCGGGGCAACCGCCGTTCCAGCAATTGTCTCGAATAGATAAAGGCTCTCCGGAGCTAGGAAATATGTGCATATCGTAATTAAAACGATCAGAGGTACAGAACGAAGAGGGGGCGCCGTGCCTAGCAGAGCAATTGCGCGAGGTGCGCTGATGCACAGACGATTCGAGGTAATCAACGAAACACCGTAACGTCTCGTACAGCTTTTCTCCCCGTGCCTTCTCCATTATCGTGTCCGCGCCACCCCGCATGTAAATTGTCCGCCGTCTGTGTTTCCAGGTATAATATCATTTTAATGACGAAAAAGCCGCGTCGGTGGCAATTAACCGTAGGTAAAAATCGAATACAGCACGCTGTGTGCCGTCGATTATAATGCCCTCCATCTTTGTTCCTCAGCTTCGTTTATTTCGAAACCACGTGTCGTACATTTCTGTCTTGTCGATCTTAGCCTCGGTCTTGTCGTGAATCGCGACGGACTGTGTGGGTGGACACGAACGAGCAATCGAGATTAGAAAATGTCATTAGAAGAGACGAGGCTGCTGCTGGCGGTCCGCGCCACGTTTGTCTCATCCGAGGTAAATTGTTGGAAATGTTCCGTGTACGAGATGCCACCGTGGGGTCCTGATGGACATGGAAGAGTCCGTGGTCGGGGACTGGGGAAACGAAACGGAGAATAGTAGATAGCAGACCGCTGGTTATTATCCACACTTGACGGAAACGTTTCGTACCGTGGAATAATTATTGCTTGTCTCGCGGAGGTTCGTCGGGAAGCAGAACGATTTCGTATCAGGGAACCGTTTATTGTGCGCATATATTGTATATTATTTGATACAACTTGAGGTACCACCTAAGTAAGTTATATAGAGAAAATGTACTTGTACTTCAACATGGGTACCTAGATATCAGCTAGACAGGCTATAATAGCCTACACCGCGCTGATATCCATGCGTTACGTTAAAAAAGATAAATCTCCGCAGAAGTTAGCGAAGAGAATATACATGTAGAACTGAGAATGAGATTCGTTTTCGTGCCACAGCACGATTTATCATCGATCGAGCTCGCGCACAGCGGTGGCGGCCGCGTGGGTGTTGCATCGCCCCGAGCAACTTGCAAACTGTTGGAACAAAACATCTGGCCGCACGCGCTAATGTTGAATCAGTTTGATAGTCCCGAAGCTGTTTCGAGTTGGTGGTTCGTGATCGTTCCCCGAACTCGCAACTACACCGCCACGTACGTCCGTGGAACGTTCGGATCGGGGCAAAAGTTTCACGCAAAAGCTTCCACGCCGTGTAATCAATCTTTCGATAGTTCGTGTAATCGCTCGGCCAGGCCGCCTCGCCGCGAAACTATAACGGTACGCTTGTGGAGAGAACTCGCGCGAAGCTCGCGCCTCGTGCGAGCCGAGTAATTGGAAGATGATACACCGCGTTAAGCTTTTAACCGACCAAAGGTAATTGCTTGTGTAATTCTTAATTTCACGTTACGCTGGAATTCCGAAAGCGAGGCAGACCCCCCTGTCGTATCTCTCGAATCTCGCGCGGTTATCCTCAGGTGCGTGCGAGAGGAGTGGCGCCCCGATAGAGAAACGCTGACACGCTTCGTTAACGCGACGAGTCCGCGCTAATTAATTCCTAGATAATTTTTACTTTCACGATCGCGATCGTTCCCGGCCGTCTCATTTGCTGTCACGCACGTCTGTGTAATTAATCGACTATTCGCTGATACGAACAGCGATAAACCAAGATTGTAGCGCAATCTTTTTTACAACGAGTGAGGATCCGACCGACGGGTTTGCGCTCAATTCGTGGTTGGAATTGTTCTCCGATTAGGTCTACGTCTCGGGAGTTCCATGTTGCTTAAATAATATTTCGTATGAGTCTCGTTTAGTCCGAGGAAATGTAATTTAAATTATATGCAATTTGTCAAATAAATATCTAGAATAGTTAGACTTCTATGTTTTGCGATACAACTGCGGTATCAGCAAGAACTATCTGCAGAGCTGCAATTATCAATCTAGAGGGTTCACAAGCTCGCAGGGAAACTCGTCGATCAAACGATCCTACGTTCTGGCCTTATCATTTGTTATCGTACCATCGACGCAGCATTCCATTAATCACCGCTGATTGATTTGGCGTGGTCTGGCGTCTAAGTGTAACATAGGTCGACGTCGCCGCTTCTTGGCTAATGCCTGCGCGTGCCCACTACAAGAGCATTATTAAATGTCAATGCGTTAATAGGACCAGCTCGTGACGATTCAACGACGCACGATTAGGGCCAACAATTGAATCCGCCATTGTCAACTGGCTCGTGACGTTTTCGCTGCTCGGTGAAACTGGCATTAATAAATAACGAACTTTCGAAAATGAACGGCTCCATCGAGCGAGGCTGTAAAGTTGAAAAGAAGCATTCATTGTCAGGAATTCAATATTTATTCTCAATATTTCCATCCAGGGACGGATATATCGGGGGATTGACAATAGTTGAAATATTAACGGCTGAGTTTCGTAGGGACCGAGGTGGGTTTCTTATCGGTGTCTCAGGTAGCCGGGCATAAAGTACACCGCGAGGCGTGTGTTCGAAGTGTAAAAATGTCGATGAAGAAAATGTACGAGAAGAAGGCCGAGGAAAAGGGCCCGGGCAGAGCGAGAACGAGCCGCGAGGCGGAAAGAGGAGGAAAGAGAAGGAAGAGAGGTTAGCGTGGCGGGTAAAGGGATTGAACGAGGGTGGGGGTGTGAGGTGGGGGCAAGAGAAGGTAGAAGTGACTCCCACCAGACGCGGGTAGGCTGAACATCAAAGGGAACCGACTTCTCGTTCGCGAGGTGAAGAACCGGCCATCTCCGGGCCACACACGAATTGCTTTTATATACTTACTCTAAGTTCTGTACCACTAAAGTGTAATACCTTTTCAGCGTGCTGCACAAACCGCTGCTGCTGATCTACGGAAATACGTTTGGCTTATCCGCGGTATATTTTATAAATATGTCTCTCAACCTTCACTCGTAAACGTCTTTTTATTTCTGGGGCAATAAACTGTCTCAAGTGTAGACTGGTTTGTTTTTTACCTCACGCGCGCTAAAATTGTAATGATTTTTGTAGCCGGCCATGTTCGAAATCGGCTCGCGTAATTGCATAGCACGGTTGTAATATATAATATCAGTCCGTCACGTCTCCCTAGAACGGAAGTTCATCGTGACACGCCGCTGTTCCAATCGAATTGAAATTCTGCCCCCCTGAAACGTGTCACTTTAATCTACATTAAAACGTCATCCCCCTCTATCCCGTTTCTATTATACGTCCGTCGGGCCTGAGAGAGGAAAAAACGGGGAAACAGGGAGAAAAAGAGCGAACGGGACAAAAAGGTGTCCCGGGTAACACAGGCGCCTAGAGCCGTTCTACGTTCACGTTCGGAATATCAAGTCATCAGCGACTATTCAATGGCTGGCGAGGACGAATCACGCTTTCCGAGCATGACGAATCCGTGTCCGATGTCGTTGTTGGCTTCACGAACTTTCCAAGAGATCGCTGGAGGCGCGACTAAGTGTCGTCGCGGCCCGATCGACGAACGACCCTTCGTGCCGTGTCAAACGAGGGAGGAAAGGGGATGCAGAAGGCGCGAGCCGGAACCGAAAATTGATGGAACGTCACGGCGAGGTTCCTGTACAAAAGAGTGCTCGAGGATCGTTGTGCCGAAGAGCATCACGAAAATCCACAACGTGAATGGCCTGTACAGGGCGAGAGAATAATCCCTCGCTCCGCCTGCCCTCTTCAAAAGTGGTTAGTGAAACTGATTCGGACTAAATGGAGCCTAAATGGAGTTGGAATTGACTGGCGGGGTTGCGCCGTTGGCTTTTGTACGCCCGGGACGCTTCGAATGTTTGACCACCCTTACAATTGCGAGCTGAATGCGGATACAGTGGATTTAAGGGACGAGGCAGCTTGTGCGCGACCCTGTCACCAGTTGCCACGCGCTACATTTTTTCCCGAATTGCTCCCTTTCAGTTATCTGTTGCAGAATCTTTCCACCTTCCGTAAGGTTGAAGGACTCCTTCTGCGGAGGCGTCACTGCCCCGACGAGCCTGGGTCGATTTCATTCCTTGTCCGGTTCTCAGTAACGATGAATGAAAAGGGAACGGTAGAAAGAAACAGGAAGATGTTTATTGTTGCAGGTGTAGTGCGCCTTCTGTTGAAAGGGTAATTTTGAAAATCGTATCCCTCCAGAGTCGATTAGCCGGATCACTCTACACGTCGCCATGTTGCTTCGACTGCAACTGCTCCGACTGAAAACGCGGTTGTAACCGCAACAGGAAATACACAAGGAATTTACGACGTCGTACGGCAACCGAACAGTGAGCGCACAGTGAACTGCGGTTAATATCGGGGCGCAATTTCGACTGTTACCCGGCGACGAAATAATATCATGGACGTTGCGCCGGATTCTTTTTCCATGGAAACGACACACGTCCCTCCTATCCGAACAATTCATCTCCCAGGATCCGTTCGTCGTTTATTTTATGCAAATATGCAGAATCGCGACCCTTGCGAAATTTTCCTCGATGATCATTCGTCGACCGGCCCAAGCCTGTTCACCGTGGTGCACAATCCAAACGCCATTAGCATAACAAGAACGTGGTATAGAGGACCTGACTCGATTTTCCCAACGTACGAAATCGAAGCAGGGATACGATGAAGCCATCACAAAGGCGGACCACCCTAATAGAACACGCACGCCTTTTCCTATCCGGACCAGCCCCAAACTAGACCGACAATACGATTCCGGAAGAACAGCCCCGCCATCCTCGGCCCTCTACCAATTATTAGGGTCATTCAATAAAGAGATTTATGTAACTCAGCATGATGGAGTATCCGGCTTCCCTCGGGGCGAGCAGCCTGAACGACACGTCAAATTGCAAGGAATGACTTATATCGCGACTGCGCTTATTAGTTACGGTGTCCCCGTCGACAGCTTAATTCGATGTACTCGTGGAGGGGGATTTAAACGATTCGAAAATGGTGGATGTTTAAGCTTTTTGCGCGTCGAAGGAACGAACGATGTGTATTCACTTTTGGCTGGAACGAAATGTTCGTTTATACATATAGTAAAGGATGGGAGAGGAATAGGCGGTGATTGAACGGAGTACAGTTGTTTCGATCAGTTGTTTAGCGCTGCTGTTGTTCCTGGCACGCTTTTTATTCGGACGGTTCGCGAATAATTTATAATTTAAATGCGCCGCCTCGAGGCGACGTCCAGCGAAAGGGCAATAAGAGAGACGAGAAGCGTAGAATAGCCGGCCGCTTTCAGTTCTACGGCGAGTTTCGATAGTTCCAGACGAATTCTGACTCGTTCGACCGGTAGCCGCTGCAGCGATTTATTAGTATCGATGGGTGTGACCGGCACTCGTTTACTACACGTTCGATGCTAGACATTTATTGTGAAACTTGGAAGCTGGCTGCTTTACAGCACGACCCGTTTCTATCCTCTTTTTCGTCTATCCGATTAATTGAATTCCACTTTATTTCCAACCGACGCAAGCGATACTCGCCGCACAGGCCGCTTCTAAATATATCCATCGACTTTCCAACCGAACTCATTACGACCCCATGGGAATTAAGGGGGCGCGAACTGACTGGTAATTTAGAAATATACCGATGCACACTAATTCCGTGACAGATGACTGTGCCTGAAACTATCCTAACGTTAACGGACATGAAATTTTCTCGCACCGAACTTTCCCTCGACAGCTTTTGTCCCTGCCGAGCGTTTCCGAAAGTTCCAGGCAAGGTATCAATCATATTAGTTACTGAAATAAAAATTGCACCTAGTCAGGGTGGTTTGTACAATCATCCTTTCAAATACACGCATCGCCATAAATAACCGTACTCTAATTAGAAATAATTCAAGTCCGACAGCCGCCTATATTTTATTAATCGAAGAATGGAAAAAATTGCTTCACTTGCAAACTTTCACCCGCGCGTACGTAGCTGTTTGCATAGCACGTGGTTCACGAGTTACACGGTAGGAGCGAGTGCTCGGAGAGCGTCGAGTGTTTCGGAGTATCGCGAATCGATCGGACCCAGAGTCACGCTTGCAAATAAACGCCTGCAGAGAGTTCGAGTGTTGCTCGTATTCACGGCTCTACCTGCACTCTTTCTCTCGTGAAACGCGGCTGTAGGCGTCGAACACCATCGTCGAGCCCACCCATAGGTACTAGCCGAAGTAGGCAAGCGTGTCTAACTCCTATAGAGTTGCGAGGTTGAAGGGAGAAACCGATATAGGCATTGTCCGCGTGGAAACGAGAGGGCACGATGACGAGCGCCGTTTTCGAGTTCATCATCGATTTTGGATTTACATGTCGCAAGCTGGCGGCGATTCGCTGCGCCTTACGGGGATCACAAAGCCATGGGGAACGCGATGAAAATTAATAATAGCGAAACGAGCGGCCGTGGAATCTGCGGGACGAGGAGAATGAACCTTGATTGCCCTGATTCTTTTCTAAATAGGGGTATCGTTCGGTGTCTTGGTATTTCGGAGAAATTTTTTCCAAACAGATGGACGAATTTTTCTGACGGTTGCAGCGGAAATGGTTGCAGCTATCGTTTGGTTTAACGGATAATATTCCTCTTCTTTTTCATTTCCATTTTCTTTCCCTTCTTTTCGAGGTCTCGGCTTTTAGCGATAGGAGGAAGAGACCGGTATCGATCGAACAGCGAATGGAAAGAATCTCGAAGCTCATGGTGACCGAGACGACACTCGATTTGTCAGCACCCTAGCTACTTCGCCGGGCTAGACGTTCTCTCGTGCTATATCGAATCATTTCCGGGCGATAGAACACGAATTCCCTTTCCGCTGGTGTGTAAGGAGCGTGTAGAACCGGAAGACTAGCGACTTCAGTTTAAACGCTCTCGACGGTGTCATTAGTCTATCGACAAAGCGGGGAGTCCTGCGCCAGGAATTGTCTGGCTACGTCAGGAAGATGGCTTCGGGCATTAAGGGAAAGTGGTTGATTGAATTCGCGTCTGACGTAAGGGTTGAAAACATATTTAAAACCAATCGAACGAACATTTTTCGTCGACGAACAGAGAATAAACAGACAGCTCTTCCGTCGCGAAATAAATAATTGGGAATTTCGATTTGCTGCAGAAAAAGTTGGAAACTTTTTTCCACCGAAATTGGAGGAAATTCAATTATGCTTCTCTGACGCGTCGACGGAGAATTGTAATTGCTAATTTATCAGTCAATTTCGAAACCGAAATTCATCCTTGCCCCGTCTCGCTTACTTTGTCTCAGGCAGCTATTTTGTATTGCAGAAATTCAATCGTCATTCTTACAATTAGTCAGAACTGATGCTCCCTTTCAATTGAATCAGGTCTCGGATCCATGACGAACGAAGCATCATTCCTTTTTCCAGTTTGATTCGACGTTGTTCAAACCTCGCGTCGAAAACGAACCCTTCCTTACCATCAGGCCTGGCTAGAAAACCGATTTCAATTGTTTCCCATCCGACTCGCAGTCAAGCCGCAGCCATCTTCGTTCCGCGAGGGTCGCGTGCCTAATAAGAGATGCTTCGGAACTCCGACACCTTCTCAGAGGTTAACAATAGCCCAGCCATTTGTCCGATTGGTCACGGCCATCGGCCAGCATTGTTCAGTCACCGAAGGACTTCTGGTCATCTACAGGTATTTACCTCAATCGGCCACAAAAGCGTTCGCCTAACACTTTGCGCGGCTTCTTTGTGTCGCGCACGGAAGCAGGTTTCGCTAATTTCTCTGAAGGACAACGGAATCCGTCGAACCTCAGTAACGATCCTCGTCGCCGTCGCGATTAAAACTAGAGCCTGTCGTTCACCCTGCTCGAGCCCCGCCTCGAATAGTTCTCCCCGGCACTTTTTTCCATCCCTTTCTTATTTTTCAACCCCGTCCGCTTTCCGCGCGCATTTTGTCCAGCCGAGACAGATCCATCAGCAGTCTTGGCGGAAAGCTCGTTAAATCAGCGCCGGCCATGTAATTTCGCCGGAGGCACAAGTCTCGCGGAGATGAGAAAAATAGGGTAGGGGGTGGTGAGACGTGCAACCCCCGTTGGACATAAAAATTTCGTCGCGGAGAAGGGGTGGCGGTGGTGGGTTAGCCGCCTGATAGAAATCGGCCGTGGGTATCCAGCGCGTTGAAAACTCGTTTGCCAATCGGATTGCAGGGGCGTGGACTGGAACGGAAGCAGCACGAAGCTGAACGAGCGCACGAGGGTGGTGGTACCAAGAACAGCACAGGATACCCTTGAACGGGAAAGAGACGAAGAGACGAACGAGGGCGTGTTGAGGGCTGTGCAGGTGAGCCGAGTGGGGTTAATTCAACGTCGCGTTCCGCTGCTCGAGAGTACGTGCCGTGCACACGTAGAAGGGGAAAATAGATAGGCTCCCTACCCCTTTGAGTACGGGCGACGATACGGTGGGAACGAGCAGCGCACAGAGAGGCGAACGCACATGCGCCGAGTTAAACTGCTGTTGGAGAACGGGCTCGCGTGACTCGTCCCCGGCTCTCGTCAATTATGGCTAAGTACACGTATCGCGTCTAATGCGAAGAGGACACAGAACGTGATGGAACAGGTCGATAGCGCGGCGAAGACGTCGTATACACATTATTAGTGGCGTCGTCACGGTGCGCGCCGTTCGACGCCTTTGATTAAGACTAGGCTCGCGAGCCGGCTTCGAATAATGTTTGGACTAATGTTATTCACGGGTGGAGCCCATTGCGAGGATTGCTTCCCCTTCGTGCTCGTGTCGTGGACTTGGAGAGTTGATGCTGCTTCCCCGGGGGAGTGCGATAGTTGCGCGGTGATAGATAGCTGGAGGTGATATCGGTTTTCCTCGAAGGAGAGGTATCCGTGGTATCTTGGTTTTACGAGGAGGCTTTCGGCAGCCCCGGAGAGCTTTGGATAAGGACGCGGACAATTTCTAGGACGCTCGGAGCGGGGGATTTTTTGCTCATTCTACCTGATGGAAAGGTAGCCGTGGAAATGTTTGCCACTGTCGGACGCAAATACTTAGAAATTTATTTACAGTGACGGGGAAATTATTTTCAAGCGCTCTAGATATTCTCTATATGTTTCTGCGGTAACCAGATTTTCGACCTCTGCTCTGCTCCAGTGACTATCCCCGGGGCAAAGAGGCAACCCCTTTGCGTGGAAACGCCTACCCGTGCAATATTCCAGATGGAAAAACTTGACGCGTCTATATACTTACGAAATTGTGGAGGGCGAAACAGATGACGAAAGGTTGAAATTTTGTTTGACTTCCATCGATGGCGGGACCTTGAGGGAAGGCCAAGCAAACAAGCGATGGCCCGCCGTGGGCCGCGCGAGTTGTTCACCGGTTCGTTATTACGACGAGATGCACGCAGCAATTACTGCTAAGTATAGGTGTCCATTATATCAGCTGAAAGAGAGAACCTCGGTTTCGATGGAACGGCTCGATAAGAATGACGGCGTACTGGATAGTTATTAGTGCTCGTCACGTCGCTTTACCCGGACGACTGGCAGCACGGTGTGCGGTATTTCGTTAAACGTAGACCCGATGCAAAGCCATTTATTCTTTGCCCCGGGACGCCACTTCGTGTGTTACGTTCGTACCCCCTATTGGATTTCATTGGTAGTGGTGACGGTAATTTTATCGGTAGTTGCGAACCCGCCTCGTTTCGCGTACTTAACGACTTATTAAGTCGCACGAGGCGTTAATCAGACACGGATTTTGATTTCGCCCAGCGATAAAACGGAAACGAGGTTCGCGGATCGATATTTTCCATCGGGAATTATGAAACGAACGGCTGAATTGCTGGTATGCCGCGGGGGGCGGATCGATGGTTGATTGGCATTCAAGCGTAGACACATTCGGAATCACGGTAATGCCCGTATCGACCCGCTAACATTCCCATAAATGTCACGAATCCGTGGCGATGGAAAGTCGAAGCCGTTCCACGGTGTACTGAAAACACGAAACACCGCGGTGCATTGTGTAACGCTGCTTATTTATTCGTCCAACGAATTCGACGTGCATAGACGTACATAACGCGATTGCAAGTCGGCGCACTGTTGCCGCATAAATAACCTTTCATTAGAGCCGGTGCTCGCTGAGGCTTCATCGAACGATGATTCCTTCCGCCGTAGACGCATTGCAAATTATCTAACCGGCGAAGCTTGCCTCTTTATTTCTTCATCAGACTAACCGCGTGCATTCTACTTATGCACGAGGATGCCTCCGTGTCTCGCAATATCCGAAGTTGCTCTGAAAAATATATCACAGGACTGCCTACTATAATCCCTATAAAACAAGTCCGGGGACTCGCGTGTGGTCTAGAGGAGAACGATCGATGGAGGCGAGGAAGCCGAAGGAAAGTGTAAATTTCTCGAAAAAAACCTGCTCATTGATGAATAGTTTATCGTGTCCCAAGACTCAGAGAGAGAGAAGTGCTCGGGTTTGTGGTCCCCGCCATAACGATCCGCTACACGAGGAACCCCTTCCACCAGCAGGACACACAATGGGCCCTACCTAAATATCGGGGGATCATGCTAAACGGCGGTAGATCAAAGGCACCGACAGAATCCAGTGGCGAGCTATCATAATAATTAGGATCGCTCGCGCCTCTTTGTATCGGGATAGAAAAGCCGACGGGAAGGCCGAGAGACGAGAAGAAAAAGGGCCGGACAGACCGCTATTCGTTTGGTTGCCTTTGCTGCTCCAACTGCACGATCTCTCTGTGCCTATTCTTCATTCTTGTCTTTGCTGAATTAAAGCCACGAATAGAGCCACTATTTTGTTGCACGTGAACCTGGACCGCTGTCGAGTAGTCCTTATTGGTTGCATATGTTCTCGAGCCAGTTCAGAATTCATATAGATTTAAGTGGTAATAGATGTAGGACGTCTCAGAAATTTCTTGGCGACGTTTCGGGTTGATATTTCGTCGAGGAATAAAATATTTTTTATTAGACACAGCGGTGCTACCTTGAAAACTCACATATTTTCACACGACAGAAAATGTTGCTAAATATCTATAATATCTGTAGCCTGTAGGCAGACATAGGCGCACGACGCTTTTAATTCAGCCTCTGTTTAGAATCGCAGAACTGTGTCTAAGGTAGAGCATGGTAAAACTGGGGGACAAATAAAAGCAGCAGGGTCTCTCTAGTGAACTGTGAAGCGAATAAAGGGACAAAATTCGATTTTCTCGCGAAGGGAGCCCGCTGGATGTTCTGGTGTCGTGTCGGCTACCAGTTGTCGACCAGATTGCTACAATTACATGGCGAGCGAATCGATTCTCGGCACCAGTCCCGGATAATAGTCTGTATGTAATAGTCGCGATACCTTTCTAGACTCGTTCCGGACCAGCGATGCTCCGAGCGATGTTATATTCGCTCCTCGATTCATTTTTTCACTTTCTTCCTTCGTTCCATTCGTCTCTACACGACGACAGTTTCCAACGATTCCGGAAACATGTTCTCCATTCAGCTCTGCGGGTGACTTCCGCTTGTCCCGCGGCGATCAATCGCTGAAATCCGATCGCGAATCGGGGGGGAACAGAAATCCGCAGAAAAACAGAGCACGAGTTTCGATCGCCAGGGTCAGCTTTGTCGTAATGAACTTCTTCTTCGACAATTTCGACTTTTTGCCACGGCTTCTTTACACCGGTGCACGGTGCGCGTGTGCGCCGAGATTCTGTTACCGATGAACCAAATGGAACCCATTGCGGTGCCATTACAGCTGTTTGTGACAAGCACCATTCGTGCCAAACTCGCAATAATAATAATACCAGTAATAATAATAGTAACGTAACAGCAATGAAAGACTACCGATTCGCATCGCGAACCGCAACAGCATCGAGGAACGATGAAACACAGAAATCCATGTCAAACCCCTATCGACGCGCGAAGCACCGCGCAGAACCGAACGCGAGCCGTAGGGGGAAACGCTGGAGAACATAGGTGAACGCGGGGCTACACGACGATACCTGAAACACCTGTCCAACGGCTCGTCATTCGAAATTCCATTTCTCGCGGAATTCCAAACGAATTCAATATCAACCGTCAAGCGAGAGAAACTACGACTAGAAATCCGCCATCCGGGTGGGATAAAATCACGGTGGGCCTCGTTAGGCGAGCTTTTCGTCGTGGAGGGTCAATCCCACGTTCGAAGGCGGCTCGACGGGAAGAAGACAAATACAAAACGAAGCAGAAACAACGCGTATAACCTTAGCTGGAGGAGGACGAGCGAAAGCCATGAACGAGGGCGAGGAGAAAGAGGTAGGGAAAGGAGGAAGGACGAAAGGGCCGGTCGAGCAGCGCCACAGGACGTTAAGTACGTCTCGTAAAAATTCCATCGGGGCAGCGTCATTTTGCCGTGTTTAAGGGGCCTCGGTTAAAGTCCGGTCGGGGGTTCAGATAGGCAGGCTTAACCCTGAGGCCGCCCATGTACAGCCACCTAGGTTCGTCCCATCGACAGAGGTGGTGCAGGCACGAACCAGACGAAGTAGGGGATTCGAACGATAGTACTCCCTCCTACAACCTCGCCGAGGCGGTCGACAGAGAAGCGCCTGCCCCTGAAGAAACACCGACTACGAGATCCCCGTCCCCGTACCATTTCGAGTCACTGGCTTGGACTGGCTTGATAGAGGCCCGAGAAAACTCGTAGCTCGTTTGCTGCCCACGTATTGACGTTTCGGCCGCCACGTCCGACATGCTCGAGTCTGTCAAACAGTTGGAAATATCGCGCGCTACGGACTTGTGACAGTGATTCGACGGAACATTGATAACGTTCGCGCGTGTGGAACATTTGGTTTTTTGTTGGTGATACGAGACAGAGGTCTTCTAGCTGTTCGTGGCTCCGGGGCGAATTCGAAGCACGTTTGAACGTTTCGGATTGCGCAACGCCGGGGATCGGTAGATATGGTTGACAGTGTGGACGGTGTGGACAGGTATCGCTGATTTCGCTGTGGATATTTTAGTGTGGACTCGGAGGATGACAGGCACGCGGGGAGTTGCAACTGGTTTCGTGATGTAAGAGACTCTGTTCGGAGGGAAGCAAAATGACGGTGCATCGTTGAACACGGTAACCGCGTAGGAGAATCGAGCACCGGGTTAGTGTGACACGTAACAGTGGAATGTTTGTACGCTGCTCTGTAAATCGACGGTGCGAGGATGCGACTAGGTGTTGCAGTGTCGAGAGATTTTAATTCTTAAGCATCGCGAATGTCGTCGCTGTGTGCGAGTGTACGACGCCAGCACTGTTGATCCTGGTCTCATTCAATCGTATTTCCAAGATCGTAACTGGTCACGAAGATCCGACGATTGCTCTTCAGGTATGTGCACAACGGAGATGACAGAAACGTACACGATGTCTCCGTCGACGACGGTGTCCTCGAGTGCCACGACGCCAGGCTGTATGGGATCACCGGCTCACCGACGGACACCTTGCAGAGGCTCTCCCGGTCGCGGCGATGTTCAGGAAGACGAGGACGAAATTTCGGTGGGTTGTCCAAGTCCGTTGCCCCTTGTAGTCGTGGCTTCTAACGCGGAAGAAGACGAGAGGCTGTCTCAAACGAGGGAGGAATACGTGGACAGACTGAGCCCCCGAAGAAGCTATCCGAGAGACTCCTTGATCGACGACGAGGACAGCTACTCTCGCAGCGGAGATTTCAGAATGTCTAACGGCAGAGGAGCGCGTACTAACGAGAGCAGTGGCGCCGATTCTGTGACGACATTGAGAGAGGACGAGGAGGACGAAGAGGAAGACGAAGAGGTTGACAGCAGGACCAGCAGCAATGGTCCCTCCGTAGCCGGTGCCACGGACGATTACTTCAAGCCTTTGAAGCGTTTAAAAATGGTGCAGGTGCAGCATTCGGACGAAGAGGACGAGAGGGACAGAGACACGAACGAACGGGGAGTAAAATCCTTCGGAATCTTGGACATTCTGTCCCACAGGCCAAAAGCGAAAATCGTTAGACCGTGGGACACAGTCGAGTCGAGTTTGAATCATCACCATCGGCATCATATCCAGCAGCAGCAGCAGCATCATCAGCACCACTTGCATCATCACCACAACCATTCCACCACGGCCAGGGATCTGTCTTTGATGAGCATGTCTCTGGCCTCTATGTCCGGCTCCATAAGCGAGCCTCCCCTGAGCAGCTCGTCCTCTTCTGGTCGAAGTTCTGTCTCGGATTCCGGTAGCCCAGACCCTCTGGCGCATCACCATCACAGTTTGCACCACGGCATGCATCCGGGTTTGCATCATCCCGCGTTGCAACAGCACCAGCAACAGCAACAGTTCAAGAGGAAAGCGTCGCAGCAGCACAGCACTCAAAGTGGACATCACGGGAAGAGAACCACTGGACAAGGGAGTCCCCTGGATGCCCTGTTCCAGATGACGAGCAAAACGTTCGACGCAGGCGAGCACAGTCAAGGTGAGCGTTGTCCCATTAACATTATCCTTTCCGTGATAGAAATTATACCGTCGCGAGACGGAAAAGCGTTGAAATGTACAAAGACCCTGGGAATTATTCGGAATGGGAATCGGTGAACTCGCGCACCCGAGGAAAATGGGAATTATTATGGAAGCATGATGGAGCAACTGATTACGCGTGCCGTATTTTAGTCTCGGTGTATAGCGTCACGATATCGCGGAGTAACCGGTGAAACAATACCCGGCACGATTCATTCACGCATGTAAATTCCGCGTCGGGCGAATTGACTCTTAATAGAATCGAATGGACGGTTTCTTTATTAATGGTGGAGGGCCGCTTTTGTGCTCCCATCGTGGCGTCATCGATGAATGCAGGCCTTAATTTTGATTGATGTTCTTCGCCGGATGTCGATGCGCCCTGTAGAAGTCATGTCCTTTTTCGATACCACGTACACCGTGTCTTCATTGTTTCGAAATAGAGTACGAGTTACAAGGAGTTCACCGTGGATTCGTTGAAATAATAGATAGTGACACATAATAGTACATATAGACTTCGTACCATTCAGAAGAAAGAAAAACTAAATTATAAGTGGAACAAGTTTGGAATGGATCTTATTTTTGCTGCTGCGTCAACAGATCGACGATACTCCCAAATTTTCTTGAGAGAATTTCATTGGAAGCCGACTGTCTATTCCTATTTTATTTTTGCCGCATTGTCAACCGTACGTTGACAATGAAACGTCACCAGCATTCCAGTTCGCCAACACAAAGTAGGAAAAATATTAAACATCCTATCATCGCCAGTTAAAAGTCCTCGCAAATGTTATAATTTTCCCTTCAGCTTGTCGCAACACGATCGCCCCGTATATCCAGAAAACAATTGACCAGAGCGCTATTATATGACGTGACGTATTCAGCTATTCATTATCCATTTGTGAAAGACCTCGGTGCGCGACACGCGAGAGCGATACATATTGCGTTATCCTTATTCAAATGATGAAACGTGAACTCGACAAAGGATCATCGATTAAATAACACGTCCCATCTATTTCCTTTTTACCCGATGCTCCAATAATTGGCCTTTCTCAGGTGCTTCCTGGCGGGGTTCCGCGTCGTTGTTAGCTCTCTTAGGCTCGTGTACAATATTTAAAGGCGCGAGGCGCGTGCACGTTGGACCAAACGCTACTTTCCAGAAGCACGCTTCTACGAACGCTACTAATATTAGTGGGCTGCCCGTGCTGCCAGTTACGAGATGGGCCGTAATTGAGAGACGATGACATTTTTCACCGTGGGCCGGTTCAGCTCTTAGAAACGACGTTGACTCATTTCGAGCCTTCGATATTAGATAGGGAAATATTAATTACGATGTAGCCGGGGCCAGATCATGGCTACGATTAATAGGACGCGAGGGACCGGTGCTTAAATGCATTTATTTCATTTCTCAGCGATCGAAACGAGTCGCCCGGGATCCCCGTTCGTTCTTAAATAAACACAAGAGAAATCGTTTATTCGACGTTTATTACGCCAATGGAATTAATATCTTTGGATGAATCGAGTTCACATTTCTCATTGTTCCCCGTATTCACTGGATTCTAAGAAACAATGCGTTTCCCCGAAAACTCTCGAATCCCCGCAATTTCGGGTGTGTACACAAGGAAGAAAAAGCAGTCGGTTGTAAAAGTCCTACCTACGCCGAATCGTTAATGCTGCTCATCGAGCGGTTCCAGGTCCTAATGGTATTACAGTTTCACCGTAGACGTAATAAACGAAAGAATCTTCGCCCGTAGAAATATTTCAGCTCTATCGGGCCCAACGACGGGCTAACTCTAAAAAAATTGGATTTACCGATGATATCCCTCATAATCAACAACGCAAACAGACGGAGGCCTTTCCACGTCTGTAATCTCTGCGGCGTCTCTTTAATCCAATTACCTGCAGCAGCAAAGGGCCCAAAGAAGGAACGTGGCTGCGCAAACACGGGTCCTTTTTCCAGCCGCTTCTCGTACACAGAGAGAGAGAGAGTGAGAGAGGCGAGGAATCGTAAAACCCAGTTTTCCGTAACAGAGGCTCAAACCGACGGCCTGCAAATTTAGTTTGACATCGCAGGCGGGATTCGAATCACTGAAAAAGAGACACAGGCAATAATCATCGTAAAATTAAGGGTTTATGAAACCGAAGAATTGCGGACAAGTCTTCCACTCTAAGCGAACCAAGCCAACCTGGAGGACCCTTTGACCATCCTCGTGATCGTCCATTGTTTACCATGGGTTCGGCAAATTGTTTTACAACCCTAAAGCTCGGGCTGTACGTCTCCCCTGTGTTTGCCCGAAAAAAGGGAACGATTCTTTTTTCCTCGACCACGTAAACAACGTGTTTCCTCTTCGGAGGTGGCCACAAACGGATTTCATGGCACTTCTATATAGCAATCTCGTTGTCCGCTTAACGAAAAGATTCTCCGTGCTGTGTATATAAAGTATGTACATATCTAGAACCTGCCTACCTTTGGGTTCTCGAAATCTTCATGCCACGAATCATGGAGGGCACATATTACGATAATAAGAAAGTCGAACTCTCGATAGGCTTACTATTTATTAGAATCCGTGTGCATGTACGCGAGGGAGCAATGAAAATCGTAGCACGATAATGACAAGGAAACGACACCGCGACCTCAGACAGAAGATTGTCCGGATATCAAGGAGTCATTCATCATTTTCGAATCGCACTTCCGTCCCCCTTCTAATCATACATATACCTGTACACCTTCGTGGATTCCGAACGGTGGCGGTCACGTAGGAAGAAAAATTTCACGGCCGCCAACGTACGATGAGTAGGTTTAAAAAAAAGAAGAATATAAGAAGAAAGAAAATACGATAAATAAAGGGAACCCTGTCGAAAGGACACTTTGGCATTACGTTCGAGGGGCGCGTAAAGGGCCTGCATTATCCCATAAGACGTTCCAAACCTGGTTGGTCGCGAGTACACAGGCTCTGTGCCTTGTTACACGTTTCCCGTCTGCTCTGTCTCGGTTGTTCGTGTGTGTCCCTGGCAGGACCAGTACGTAATTTTAGGCCCACCTATACACCGACGATCTATACACGGGTAATTTATTATGTGGCGCGGCGAGAGCATATGTCTCATTTGCATATAGCGTGATACAGAAAACGCGAGCCAGCACTTCCGACGGCGGCGGCCAATATGTGAAACATTTCGACAAAGGGACGTCTCTCGTGCCTCTTTCTTTTCCCTCGAGCTCGTCACCGCGATGACCTGGAGGAAAGGGCGGGGATTTTCGCAAGACTAATGTCACATACCTTTCGTAGATATTTATTAAGTTCGAAGCGTATTTCGAGATAGGAACTGATCGGGAACACTACAGAAAATGTATTATCTATAGTTTGATTACAAAGCGGCAGGATAGTGAAAAAAAATTTGCAATGTATAATAATGGTTCCTCTGCTCTGCCTGTAGGACTTAAATATTTGTTAACAAATATAGATTAGTGGTATACGGCTTTACCAAGAACAAATCTAACAATTAGCGTCGCCGTTAAAAAGAAAAGGCAACGAAGGACATTTTCACCAGTCTGTCTAAATCATTGTAATATACGAATACCAGGCCACGTCGCGTGAGAAATATTCCCCAGTGAATATGATTGATTCTCGTGAGAACGTTAATTCATCCTTAAATCTCCCCACAACCTGATGATCGTCAGACAACAAAGGAATCACGGTCTAATAGAGATTCGTTAGGAATCACGATGTTTGCCCGGGCTCGTGTGGGTTTTATCAATTTTATATCTGGCCCGAATTGCCACTTTTTAGCGGCGCGCAAGGGCATCTTCGCGGCGCAGAGGAGCAGAGAAAGGCAGAAGAGCAGAAGGGGAACCGCTTGCCTCGGGCAGCGTGGCATAAAAGCTGGTGCGCCTTCGCTTTACGCAATTTATGATACGTTCTTTAAAAGGGCTAACATTAGGCAAAGAGGCAGCGACTGCACGGACCATTATGGGGCCCCGTGATTGACCGCACGCGTACTGGAAACTGGGCGAAATTAATGAAACCTAATGGAACTGAAATATTTTAATTGAAGCCCCGAAGTCCCTCAAATTAATACCAGCCCTTATTTTATTCGAACGAGAAGGAGGGAATACATTATTTTTTTTATTCGCCACGGACGCATTCGTTTTTCATCGAACCAGGATTTATCTACTGAGATCTACTTATTTATAATATAACAGTTCCACGCAGAGGATATAATATTTAGGCAAATTGTTCGAATAATTGAGCAAGCTATTCTATTACGCGTGACCTATCGCGGATATTAATTCGAAAGAGTTAGAATAATACTAAACGCTCCCAACAATTTTACCGTATCGCCGTCAGACTCCAAATCGATCCCATGGCTGAATATTTCAAGCGCAGCGCAATCTCTTCGATTTCTCACGTCCCACGCCGACTCCCGGTGGAATTCGATCATCTCCATTATCCCCATGGCTCCCGAGTCTGCTGGGGGTTCGAGCGGTGCATTCGTGGATGGTTTTTGCTGGCGATCGCGCCGCGATTCGTTCCCTTCTTTGCCCCGTGCCACCCGGAATACGCATAAAATGTGTTGCTGTTCACACGAGCGATCGGGCCGACCGGCAGTCGGCCTACCTTCATCGAGGCAAGCCCGCTTGCGGTCTCCGGACCAAAATTACAAATGATATCGAATCGAATCGTTCGTAATATTATTCGATACGTGTTCCATTACCAGTCATGCCTGGGCCTCGGGATTCAAATTAGATTACCGGTGGGTTAGGTATTCCCGATCATACGTATACACTATACATCCAGTGTCCTGCTTCGTTCCACCGTAGTCCGCGTAACTTACACGCTCGTAGAGAACGGTGGATATCTCTGTGTATATACGTACGTGCACACAGTTTTGCACGTATATATTGTATCTATATTTGTGGATATTGGTGGGCGTCTGGTGTGTATGCGAGGATACGCAAACACATTGACGGAATAAGAGAAGAACCGAAGGAACAGAGGGACGCGGTCATCGGGCCCCGAGGCCCCTACAACACGGTAGCCTCACGTATCCGCAATTTACTTCTGATTATTATGCTCTCTATACTTACGCGGCATTCTTATCTCGTCTTCCTCCGCTTCTCCTTCGTCTACCATCGACATGGACGCGTTCTCCCTTTCCCTTTGGCCGTTTGTCGTACCCCGTACCGCGGCGAGCTTGATGCCCTGTCGGGGAATCGAGGCAGGTATCGATTTGCGGGGATACCCAATCGTTAGATTCGCGACGATACGTGCCCTCGTCGCGTCGCGGTCGGGACACTTCTGCTACTTGCAATGAACCGAAGGATTCGGCCACTTTGCTGGTATTTACGCACCTTCGTTAAAATCGCCCTGATAGTTTACCTGCTTCCAATTAAACTTATTCTCGCAAGTGCTTCGGCGCTTTCGAATTTTATATTGTGCGAAACGAGTGCCAGGATTTCTTTCCCGAAGTATCAAGTTGCTGCAACTATTCGAGATTTCTTATTTATTGTTAGGTCCTAACTATCGATGTGTTCAATGACAAATTTTTCTACCACAATTCCAATGTTACAATACGCTCGCCCGCCGTACAAATACTCCCGAATCGTCCTGGCAGCGCGCCCCAAATTTTCATTTCCCCGTCCTTAGTTTTCCAGCTTCAACCTCATTAGGCAGCACCCCTAGCGCCAGAGCCTCTATTAAAGCCCCGCAGCAGCCTCTCAAACATCTTCCTCTTCAGTCTGCAGCACAAAAAAGGCCACTAAACTCGATTGGATTTCCTGAATCGAGCAGGCTTCCTCCGTTCCCGGTGAACACTGGGTAAGGGAGGCCGGGGCGCGTTCGCTTTCATTAATAAGCCGCGTTAAACCGACGCCGATCCGGCTGGTTTAACTCGCAAACGAGGAATCGATCGGCAAATTGTATCTGTCCGTCCGGTGTGCACCAGAGATCCCCGGTACGCTTTGCGTGTTTTTATCGGCTACCTGGTTTAGCTCGCGCGATCGTTTCGCGTTTTCGTGTTTACCTCAAATTACGCTACCAACCAGGCGATTTTTTTTCTCTCCTCTTCCTTCCCTTACTCACGCGCCCCGCGTCGTCGTCGTAAAACGTTCTCTCGTTCGCGGAACACGCATATAACACTACTGGTCAGCATATTTTTCTTCCTTTTTTCATTATTCACCACGGTTGCCCGACTTTGGTCGTGCTCGGCTGTCTAGCTAGCGATTTCTAATGCGCCGTGCCGCAGACCCGACCGCACCGTGCATCGTAAACAGCTCGCATCTCGCTGACGGATTTTCTCCTTTTTCTCCGCGGGACAATCGAGCGTAACGACGACGGTCTTCTAAACTGGCAGTATCGAACAGCGTGAACAAAAGACACCACCTTGTCGGATAGCGATCGCCGGTGCGCGTAACAGGTTTGTCGGGAACACGAACGAGGAAGCAGATGTGGGCTCGCGTTATTCCTGTTTAGGATGAAAGATCGTAAATCGTTCTCTTGCCGGTGTCTATCTGGTATTTAATCAGCCTGAATGGCGGATAATATTCTTTATTCGAGTAAAGTTAAATACCCGCGGAAACCTCGTAAAGCGTAGTCGCCACTGTTTAAAAGAAACTTCGTTTACTGCCTGTGTGTCGAGAGATTTTTCTATTAACCGCGCGTGCAATTCATTGTATGTACTCGGACTAAATACCTGCCTACCGGACTGTAATTCACGGGACACGTGTCAGTGTCGAAGAAACATTTTTTTATACAGACCTTCGATGTAATCCTACAGGTAGAAAGACGGTGCAGTTTAATGTCGTACATAATTATCGAGTTTACATAAGATTCAGACAGGTGTGCTCGTTCTAGTGTTATCCACAGATCCTCGAGTAACGCGAACGGTCTACCGTGGTGAATCGACGCTGAACTAGACAACCTTTCGGTTATTAATTAGACAGCAATTAGCCCCGTCCCTTTTTCTTTTCCCCGTCTGGGCTGTTTATCGTAACGCACTCTGATTGGCATACGTCCGCTTGGCCGCTCGTTACAACGACAAACGATCAAGTTGGCAATTAAGCGAAGCACGACGTCGCTCGCTGGTAACATAGTCGCGAGTGCCGGCTGAAATTATCAGTCATAATAACGAGGCTGACGGACTCTCGCGAGCATTATTGAACGGCCGCGGCGATGAAAAATATTTACGCACCGTCTGACGATTCTATAATTAAACGCAGCGCTTACGCGTCGCGTAATTGGGCGTATTTATGCCTATTCTCATTAGTGTCGTTTCATCAATAGCATTGTGCAATTTCCGGTGGCAAGGAAACGAATAATCTATTTATTAGATTCATTTATATGTCTGTGCAGTCTGCACGCGGCTGGACGTGTTCCACCCCTATTCTGTGTTGGGCAGAAACACGCAATAGTTGAGTTGAAAGGGAAAAAAGGATTGCAAGGGAAGTAAGGTTCTCTTTAGATGGTCCCTGTGCCGCCTTTGATTCTCTTTATCACGCTTTTCCAGTTGCAGAGATATCGGTAGATTTTTATGAGCCGACCAATTACAGGCAGGATCGAGTTATCTTAAAATTCCACAGAATACTCGATTTTAATCTATCCTTTCGGGAGTTACACTGAATTGTAAAATGTGCTAGGAAAGCTACGCTGGAAGGGTTGATGTTTATACAAATATGCAATTTCGTATAGGTATCCCTTCGTTTCTTTTGTAGCCGGAATTCTCTGGTAATCCAACACGAAGACGATACAGTTTCGTCGGAGCCACATGTGTCACTTGGGCTATAGGTTGTTCTGTTTGCGTTATTTCGTGGTCGGTAGCAGTCAAAACGAAATAGAGGAGCATGCAATTGGTATACACCCGAATGTGACGCGCTTTCTCTTCCCGTCCGACAGAGAGACATGTATTAGTCACGTTAAAGGGCCACTCGAATTTCCGGATCCTCGAGGTTAAGTAAGAAGGAAAGAGGGATCTGAAAGGAAAGGAAAAAAAAAAGGAAAAGACAGAAGAGGAGACGAAGGGACGATAAAAAGGAGGGTGGGTCGTTCGGTTCGAGTTGTTGTGACAGTTTGCCGAACAAGCAAAACACCAGTTGCCCCTCCCCATCTTGACGAGAGAGAAAAAGAGAGACTCCGGATGCCGGCAGAACTTTTTACTCGACAACCAGGCACCCCCGCTGCGTTAAGTGACCATTCGGTTTTCGAACAAGTGTGTGCTGCCTTTTCGAAGACACCCGACTCTCTTCGTGCACCCTGACATGCTGATTCTTACCTTCGTAACCGAACACAGGAGTCCTGTTGCATGTTCCATCGCCTTATTGTTGGCCGTTCCTCTTCCTTTCTGTGGAATCCTACGCTTATACATTTTACTTTCACTTTGACACTTGTGACAGCACAGGGTGGCCCCAGCAGTAATACATATGTGCGTGCACTCTACTCTGCTTACCACAAAACTTCGAATCACATTCTCTATTCAATTTTAAAGATTTAAAGCTAGCATTGCCCGCGTTACGTAAATAATACATTTCACTATTTGCGGGACTATACATTTTTCTTCGTTAATTTCTAATAAATCCCCCCTTTAAAGTTTCCGTATCATTCGAAATGCCATTTCGCTGAAACTTTAACACTTTTCAAGCCCAACTATTGCCCTCTACCCATGTTCTCCCTTCTGCCACACGTTTTCTGTTTACCGGAGACTCTGTAAAAGGGGGGAGAAGAACACATGCTGCGGAAATCTTCGGGCGGCAATAAGCAAGTAAAATCGTGGCACCTGACACAATTGTCACAGACAGATGGCACAGTAGTTGAGGTATAATGGCGGATAGCACAGGTTGTTCGTCAGCCACGCTGCTCGAGAACCAACGAGAGAGTATTATGCACGAGCGCGGGCTTTTAATACACGCAAGACGCCCTCGATTGGCCAGATAATTATGACGTTGTCGTGGGTTTGTGCAACTCTGCATTACGGGGTAGCTGTCGCGCTAGCGAAATAACCGGGTGCAGAGTTGTAATAAAATGTGATGAGCGATCAAATTGCACGTAAAGTGATGTTAATGATATCATTTTAGCCAGGGGAAGGGCGAAACTCCCCGTGTACGGGAACTCCCCGACGACGCATCCCACTCATCATTCTGCTGGAAAGTCATTGGAAATTAAAAGAATTTCATCCCCTCTTATCTAGGGGATAAGAGACAAGCCGTCTCGTGTTATATTCCTCGTATGCCCTTTTTAACGCGCAGACACTAACTTCCAGTTTCCCGTAAAGTTGCGCGAGACACCAAGTTGCTGCACGATTTTCTACTGCCGTCGATTATTGAAATTGTTGCTCGCCCGAATGCATACGATTGCACGCATGCACCAATATTATCCGTAAAAATTGGGCACCACCCGCCCAATTTGAATAACCCCGTAGAAGCGTGTTCTACAGCGACGTTCACATTTCCCAGAAAATTCGCCCACGTGAATTTCGCCGGCAATCCAGTCGAGCAACCGGATGTGTCTCCTAATTCCAGAGCAACGTAATTCAGCGCAGCGTTATGTTTGAGCAATTCCATCGGGACGCCGCGTAATCCCGCCACGTTCCTCCCGACAGGATTTCCTCCGATAACTCAGCGAAATTAGCAAGGCAGCCCGTGCTCTATCGCGGCCGAATAATTCTCAATTAGTCGGTGGAGAGATCGCGACTCGCTAAGTCGTATTTATGTCAGTCGTTCGAGACTTGTCCGGTCGCCTTCGGCTTTATATTACGGCGTGCACAGAGTGAGATTTATGCGATCGATCCGTCTCAGTTTGCTCGTGGATCCCCGAGTCCAATAATCACCGTTGCCCCGCCGCCCCTCGTTCGATTTCCCTCACCCCTCTGCACGCTCCACGGCCGCAAAACTGCGAGCAGCGTGGCCAAGGAAAATCGCTCCCGTGGCGACGCTGCTGTTCCTTACGGGGGATTTCCGGATACGGGGAGGATCGTCGGCGACCCTCGAACGACAAATAGAAATAAATTTCACGCAGATTACGAGCAACGTTTCGATTCACTCGACTCTTATTGAGCCGGAGTGTTTTATTGCTGTTTTCGTTGCTCGTGCCTGGCCGATTAATTTCTATGGACGGTGTACATAGATTTCGGAGACGTCGACGACGGGGAGAAGGGAAATTGTGGGAGGGTTATAAATTGAAATGGATATATTCATGGGAATTAATAGACCGCGTCTACATGTAATCCGCACTGCTGTACCTCGTCTTCCGTGTACGAATAACAATCGCCTGGTTGTCTCGGGCGTAAAGTTCGAATTGAAAATCGTCAACCCTTTTCCTCAACTCCCACCCGAGTGACCCCGCGAGATGGAAGACGCGTGGAAGAACTAGGAGAAACGAAGAGAGTTTACGCATCCTCCAAAGGCTCCCATAATAAGTTTTACTGACGGGGACGTCGGGGCAACCACCGTTGAAATTGATTTTCGCGTGTCACGTATTTTTCGGCTGGGACTGATTGTCAGAGGAGGCGAGGTGCCCGCAGCACAGCGGCTCCTTTTTGCCTCTCCTTTGCTTGCTCCGGTCGGGCTGGTAGCGAGCGTTGTATACGGACGAAAAAGCCGGCTCGGCTGAACACCGCAGAACAGCGACGAACGAAACTGAAAGGAAGAAAAAGAAAAGCTAGGGGAACGGCTGGAGGAACGCGAAAGGGAACGAAGCGGGGTAAAAAGGCGAAAAAGTGCGAAAGGGAGGAGAAGGAGAGAATAGAGCCATAAAGCCTTTTCGGAGGCTCGCGTCAAAACCGCGTGCCCTTCATTGTTTCGAATTCGAGACTTCCGTTCGAGGAGATACCTCGTCCCTTGTTCACCGTGGCCGTAGATCCTTGTTGGATAGCCAGAAGGTTTCGGGAGCAGCGTGAAGGGAGACGCGACGGAATGAAGACGTGAAACGGTCGTGAAATTGGCCAACGAATGCGTCAATTTCGAGGAAACGATTCCTTTCAGTTTCAAATACGTTTCAGCCTATTCTAATGTAATTAGGCCCCGTGGTGAATCGCCGCTGCTTCATGTTCCTTTTGGCCTCTGTCCCTTCCTTTTTCTTATTCATTTCCTCCTTTTTCATTGCCCGCCGCCCTGCCTGCTTTTCATTCTGTTTCTGCGCTCTTTTTCTTTTCGTTTCGCATGCAAGTCGGTATAACGCCACTCGTTCGCGGTGCCTTCCACGAAACTTTACGGCCGTGCTAATTCCTCGCCTCGCGAAGGTGCTAAGTGAAACAAAAGCCGGGGGTCGCCTCGGATCGCCAAAGAAACGCGGCTTCTCTCGCCTCGCCCGTCCACCAGGCACATCGTGTATGCAAACGATCTTATCGCGACCAGAATCGAACGACTTCCGGTTTCGTGTAATTTCGCGTGGATTTCGTTCGGGCGCAACGGGACCGTGGAGATCTACGACGAATTAGCGTCTATTGTTTATCCTTTGAAGTTGGCCTTTCTTGTTGCTTTTCCATTCCTGATTGTGAGAATGGAAAGGGCGTTCCTTTTTTATGTCCACAGTATACGGGCGATGACGGAGAAATTTTGCGATTAACAGGCGACTTTCTTAAATATTTAGCTTCCTGTTAAAATTCAATTGCTTCGGGTTGCCCGGAACAAGAAATGTAACTTATAGGGTAAACCGTTCCTCATCGCGAAACCGTGAATGCGGTAGGTGTGCCGGTAGAAATAGGTTAAACAGTATTTTAACTCGGCGCAGAGAGAAGAATAGACCTGTACGTGTAATATGCACGTTTAATCAAGCCTGGCACAGTTTCGTCGTGACTCCATTAAAATTACTCAATCTACGAACAGCCTTTTCTTCTCGCGAAAACAATTGTGTTTATTGACACACGTTTCTCACATATATCTGCCCCTTGTCCGCTATAATTACAACCTATTGTGAGATCCTTTTTCCCTTTCTCGATATGAATTAATCAAAACCGGAGTTTTTCTCAACGGGCAGGATTATATTGGCTCCGAACTGCAACAGTGAAGTATCGATTATCCAAACGCAAGGGTAGAAATCCCCGAGGCATAAGACCAACTCCACGCTGAAACTTTCGTCTAGATTCTAGATAATCGATAACATGTGTATCGTTACCAGCTCATCAAAGTGAGCAATACTCTCCAACAATCATGATTCACAAGTTCGCGATTGTCACAACTTTTCCATCATTAGCGTTTCAATTCTTTCGCCTATTACCACGGGGAAATGAGTAAATGGGAGTTGACAAAATCGACGAACAAAGAAAACCCCGAGGCCGTCTAATGTTCGACGTTGCCGATTATGCAGCCGCTTTTCCCGTTTGATAAATGGAGTTAAGTCCGGCGCGGAACAAAAGCATTGGCAAAGGACGCTGGCGACACGCGGAAATAAGGCGATGAGAACGAACAGTGTAGAGGCTAATCGATCCAGCAGTCATTAGCGCATTAGGCATGATAGCCTTGCTCGATACGCGAGTCCAGAACGGCCATGTTTGCCCTAGATTAATGTCCCACGGACATGAACGTCTGGCGTTTCGCATTCTTTAATTAGATAGTCAGGGAACTCGAGCGTTGGCCACGTAGCTTTGCACGCTGAAACTGACCAGCGTAGTTGTTTTAATCGCGAAATCTAGCCGAGCGATTTTTAAGACGCTGCCAAGTGGCCGGGACTGTGGCAATGTTTCTTCGCGACCGTTTCAATTGATTCGCCTAGCCGTGAAAATGAAGCGGTAACCGAGTGATTGATGCGAGAGCAATGTCACCATGCCGACTGATCATTTTTCCAGCGATTTTAATTTATTTTTTAACTTTTACATTTTTGGTCTCTCGATGGCCACGGAGATGGACCAGTTAATACAATTGAAACATTACAACATAGATAACTAAACGAACGAACTAACGGCGCGGGGTAGAGCCTGCTCTAAACCGTTGTCGACACAATTTCGCGAAGCTTTGGGGGTGCGTTATCGATAGTAGATTTAAAGGTGTAAGTATTCAACCACCAACACAGTGGGCTGCCATTAATTGACAATCCTTTTATACTTGCGGTTATAATGCCGCTATGGCAGCTGCACTATTCATGCATTAGGCTTACATTAACCAGTCTAGGTAGTTACCTCCATCTTATGGACGGGCAATAGAATGACCCGACTCGGTTAAAGTGTGGCTGAAATGAATAACCAATACTTCATAAGTCGAATGTCCCTAGAGTCACGGCTATAGATAAGTACCCGAAGTGACATATTTCGCGGGACTTGCCATCCGGTGACTTAATAATGTTAGAATTAATAATAAAAAAAGGACCGAAGGGAAGAAACGAGCCACGCTGAACGACAGCCAGCTATGGGAAATAATGAGTCGTCGTATTAACGGTAATTGCGTGTATCGCGATAAAAATTAATCGGGGTAATTATTCCACGCTGGTTCACGATCGATCCGCGGCATGATTCACTCTCCATAGGGCTGTGTGTAGATAATGAATAATCTGTGTTTCGCGTAAACGGCGAATCAAGCATTATTAACCGCAGTAGCTCTTCCTGGTGCGTCGTGCGACCAGTTACTGCCTCTACTGCACCGATAACAGAAACGGAGGAAACTGTATCGAGCACTGCGGATAGTGTTTTGCAATCGAAGTTCATCGAACACTTGAAAATTCGTAAAAAAACAAACCGAAGTTTATGACGAGGCAACGAATAAAATAAGATACAGGGCCCGACATTGTAGAACGGTATAGAACATCGTCGTTCCCAGGTCGATGCAAAATTCGAGCAACGCATTAGGACTCGGATACTGTTACATGATTGAACTAGAGCAAGGTTTCCCCCTGCGGGGGTTAACGAGTGTTAGCTGTTGCCACATTATAACGAGATATCGAACGAACCGCGCGCGGCGTATCGCGTTTCACCCTTAAAGAGCGGATATTGCAGGATACGCCAAGGGATGGTCGGAAAGGGGTAGAGGAGGTAGCAGCAGAAGACAAGGAAAATGTTGGTAGCAACCTTCGGTGGCCGCCGACACTCGAGCATCGTCGTGGGGCACACGCGATCCTCATTACGCGGATATGCCGTGTCGTGGTCGTTACCCCGCCGCCGCGATATTATGTTTTCATATCGGGTAATAGCGACGATAACGCGGTCAAATGGTTCCGCGAGCCGATTTCACGATTCGCTTCCGATACGTCACGCTTCGGGGAGAAAGGAATCGCGCTGGTGCCCGTTAAAAAGACGCTCGTTTGTTGGAATACGAACGGCGGTAGAAAAAAGGGGAATGGAAAAAGAATGGAAAATAAAAAATCGAAAAGAAGGGGGTGGGGGCGTAGAAAGGAAGTCTATTTGGAAGTAATCGTTAAATAACAGTTGAACGTCATAGGTACCACTGTCCAGTGGATACAGCTGAACGATTTTTTTTTAGAGCGAAACGTCGATGTAGTGGTTTCTTTCGCGTATCGGTCGTTCCAGAATCTGGAACGAAATTTTATCCCACAAATTAATATGCACTAAAGACGGTTAACTGGTTCCCTGCTCTTAAATAGAATCTTTCTTCCCTATTTTATATTGCAAGCTGTCGCGTACTATTTCTAGATTCCCATTCCTCTGCAGAGAACTGCAAAGCCTATGTGCGTGTCTATTATAATTTAGTCTTTATTCAGAGTTTCATTGAAGACCGTTCTTGGTAAAACAAGTGTGCCAAACTCTACAATGTACCCGTAACGCCGAGTATCGATTCGCCGTGGCTGACAATGACAATGGCGTTCGCGTGGAAAACAAACTACCCACCCCCGCAACTGGTGGTGGAAGATCGGAGGCGTACCGCGAGAGTGAGGGAGCGTAGATTGTGTGTATAACACCGGTGTCGCGTTAGTACCGGCGAATCGTAGCGAAATAGGCATCACCGTCTCATTCTACCGTGTTCTTCGTTTCGTGTCGTCTCGACCCCGAAAGCTCCCGACCCGGAGAGTGGAGGCGTTCTGGAACCTAGGGGATGCAGAGGGTAAGGGTGGCGGAGGTGGCAAGAGAGGGGCTATATCAGTGTCGTTGCGGGAAATCGGGCGGAAAATGGGAAATCCAGCGTCCTGGTGACAAATGGTTGATCACCAGCAGGGTGAAGCTTGGCTGGCGTGAACCAGTGGCTGGTGTTAGGCGAGTTTGGTGTAAGGAGGGGGTAGGAAAGAGAGGGAAAGAGGGACGATATTCTGGGGTGAATACACCGCGGTCACTGGGCGGCAGCGGAGTTATGTGGACGAGAAAGTTCGCCAGGCAGCGATGATATTGTTCTGGTGTGACTCTTTTTTCTTATTTTTAGTATTTTTCCCCTTTTCATAGGGATGCAGAGAGATGTCTGGTTTTCCTTCGGTTGACACTTGTGTTTCCTTTTCGATTTTGTCGACGGGAGGTGTAATTTTATTTGATGTTAATATTTGTTTGCCGCATTTATGTGGCATCGAGTACTGCACGCTCAATGTAGTCTAAACCTCGGTGAAATAAAGACATTACTGCCGAACGAAAAGTTTGCAGCGTTAAGGGAACACAGTTTACAAGGTCTAGTTGACGATCCATTAAGGAGCATTAAAGCGCAGAGTATATGCATAGTTATTTCAATTTCAAAGTCTAGTTTTCGTGGTAAGTGTGCAACCTGAATGCGAACAAGGTCGATCGCAGTGTGAAGTCATATGTAATGTCTTGTGACACTGAAAGTTGTCTTACGTCCGACCGTTTTCACCCATGGCCAAAGGGAATACATTTAGAATGCAAGTGAGTGATTTTCTTTGCACCTTGGGTGTTTTAAAGATCTCGTACTTACATAGTTCCGCGTATTCTTTCACAGTGTGCGATTCTACCTCGCTGCACTTTCTGTACGTGCATGTAATTATTGTTGCACCTCTCTTGTGACCGTTCAAGGTTCTCGGCGAAGCGTTAAAAATAGTTCAACATTAGTCAGTTATCTTACCACTCTACATAAATAATAACGTTTTCAGAGTATTATTATCTCTTCTAATAATAAAATAAAATATTGCGTACTGAGAATCTCCTAATCTTTACGATATCTTTGTAATCAACAAAATTGATCTCAATCATCAGATCCTCTCAACATCCAGAGACAATTTCGAGTGATTGTCTTTTATACAGGGCTGTAGCTGAATACCCGAGGAAAATGTATCGACATAGCTGAGATTTTATTAAGCGAACTGTCGCGGTGGGGCCACATAAATCGGCCCATTTATTTTACGCGACCAACAGTCAAGCTGGGTATTGTGCTGCGTCGAAAAACCACTTTTCCCTAGCGTGGCCGCAACGACGCCTCCATACTGGCTTTGATGGCCGATGAAATAAGCGACGCTTCCCCTGTCCCCGATTGGTTCCGTTGGAAATGCTGCTGGGCGCTTCGTGTTTTCTGGAAGAAACCCTTCGGTGAAGCTTAAGAGCGATGCTGCACGGCGATAAAACCAGAAATTGCTGAATTCCTGTGGAATAATTAAACGGCACCCTCGGGCGTTTAAAATACTTGTTTGCACTGTTATCTCGAATCTTTTGCACAGGAATCTTTTGTCTTTATTTTTCCGCCTCTGCTGAGGGTTTATTTCTGCAACGTTTCGAGGTATCGATATACGTACAATATACGTATATTGGTTCTTTCAAATCAAACATTGGGATAGATAGTGAAAATCGTAGAGCATTAGGAAACGCGACAGGGTGCTGGATATCGCGTAAAACTGGGAGACAGAGTGTACCCTGGATGCACGGTAAAATGGAAAATTACTAAATTCCTGGAAGATAATTAAACTTCACCCTGGTGACCAGCCACGACCGTATCTCCGCCAGCTTGTACGTCGACCGTAGACCGCCCTACATATTTCAAAAAGTACACTCCTCGCCGCCGTTACATCCCCTATACATTATACGCCACTAATTATAGGAAAGGGAATATAGAAAATCGTTTCTATCAAAGTTCGGGATACAACACCCTCGACGATACTGAAAAAAAAATATTTTGCTAATATTCTACTCACGTATCCCTTCACAATAATCGAAGCTCATCGCCAGCGGGCGGTAAAACGGAAAATTACCGGATTCTATGGGAATAATTAAACGGCACCCCTGTGGATGCGCGCTCGCACCCTTCCCTTAAACGAACATCCAGCTTCCACGAATTTATTGCCGCCCTCGTGGATCTTACGGCCGTTACGAATCGGTTACACCTTTCAGCGAGCAACGATTAACGTCGCACCCCCGGTGAAACACGGTGCTTCGTGCTTTCTCGCGGCTGGATACGGGGGTGAGAAGCAAAGAAGCGGATAAACGGGGAACGACACCGGGGTCGTTGCGAAGAAAAGCATGAAAAGGGAGACGGAGGGACGAGACAGAGACAATGTGGTGGATAATCGCGCGAAACGATTTGCTCTTTTCACGGCCGATTAAGCAGGCAATCTGTTGACCGAGCAAGAAAACGACTGGGGTGGATAGCCGACGAAATGATAGGAGATTCGAGAGTCGATTCGCGTCATTGGCATAGTTGAACCTCGAGGCTCGATTTTTCATGCCCCGTAAATTGCCGCGACATGTCCACGGTGCTTCGTTCATAATGGAATAAATATACTCGTATGTATGTAGAGCTCGCGTGGGAGTGTAAATGTTATATTGAAAGACCGTGACGCAGATAAAACTAGTGCGGTGATTAATTTACGAGGGTACGATATGGACGCATTGCTGTTGCTCGTAACTGGCAAAAAGTAACAGCTGTAAAGTTTGCAACAACTGAAAGGGTACGGTGTGTCTTATACCACAGAACTTTGACACTTAAAAACACCATTACTCTCGCGCTGTTTTATTATACATATCGCTAGTTTCCATTTAACCAGAAAGCTAAGAAAAGGTTCGCAGGTAGGTTGACAGGTATCGAATAACCCTACTACCTCGGCGTATCACTAGAAATTCTTCAACACGGAAAACAACCGCATATTATTTCTGTATCTTTGAACCGCATAATCTCACGGGTTTTCCAAAAGATCTCCTTTTCCATAATGGAAAGCAGAGGCGCCGATAACTGAGAGAAATGAAGAAATGAGTATGAAGTACTTCACAAAAAAAATTGTTAGCAAGAACACGCCTGGATGACAGATTAGCGATCGTCGAAACGTGGCGTCCGTACCGAAAGCGGCCATTTTCGTACGGCAGCCGATAAGCAGAAGTGTCCTGAGGACGAACGAGGCTTCTGCTTCGAATCACGAGCACATAACCACGCGGGCGGCGCGTTTGAGGACTTATCTTGGTCTCTGGTCTACGGCTGTTCCTCCCGTGAGCTTGAACATGGTGCCGTTAGCCTGTTCGCCGCGGGCGACCTCCATTCATGCGTCCAATTTAGACGTCAGTGATGCAAATAAAGCATAGGGACCCTTAATCGATCGTCGATCTTCGAGCCCTTCCTGCCCTATTCACCCTTTCTCCTTTAATACGAACCGCGTTATTTGCCGGACAATCTTTTGAAAAATTCGGAAATTAAAAAATTCGATAAATCAGCCGACAAATAGAGTGTCCCTCTGGGATTCTATTGGACTAACAAAAGTGAAAAGTTGATCTGCTAGTCCGAGAAAAATTTAGTATCGCCTAATATTTTTTCCCCAGTAATCATTCGTATCATTCTATTTCGTTTCACTCGACAGAAATTCGTTTTGCGAACAACCTAGGATTCTGGAATGGTTTACTATAGTCAGTCCTAAGGATGAACGAATCTGTTCCCCCGTTTAATAATTCCTGCCGGCAAGTATGTCCACGCCCGAGCATTCGAGGCATTATGCTAATGGCGCCGACAAAGCTGGCGTTGTTCTCATGGCAACAATCCAAGCGAGCATCGGCGAACGTTGTCCACGAGAACGGGGACAAGTGCAAGAAAAACGGGGGCGCAAAAGGGGTGACGTCGTGGGACACGCGAATATCGTTAGTCGAGGCAATTACGAGAGAGAGAGAAAGAGAGTCGGAAAAGCAGTGGGGGCTGCGTCGGGTCGTAATTCACGCGGGGGACAAGAAAATCTTTTATCACGGTGTCGTCGGTGTCATTAGTCCGCCGAGCCACCGCGAGTTGGCCGTGCTCCAATCCCTTGGGAGTCATTACCTAATTACCCGTGCCGCTTTATGAATACTTACATGTCGGCCCCTATGGTTCGCGCAGAACGGCGAAGAAAGAATAAAGCGGGACGGGGAACGCAACGTGGACCAATTCGTCGACATTTATTTGCGGGCCTTTAAATGAACATTTCGCTTAGGTCGTAAATGTCTAGCTTGACTCGATTCAGTAACGTCGGAACCGAGTACTCGATTTTCAAAATATACGCGCACTTCGAATCATCGTGCATATATAATGATAATAATAATAATTGCGTTCGCCGTTCGCAATTCACTCGACAAGGGAGTAACGGCCGTAACGACCCCGCGAGAGGGATCGTCGAGCGAACCTCATCCCGCAGAGAGTTCAAAGGGTAAACGAGGAGAACGCGTGGAAACGTTCACAGATTTCGCGGTTCACTCGGCGGCAGCGAACGTTTCAGTTCGCATTCCATGGAAGCACGGAGGAATGAAGTTGTTCTCGCAAGCATGTAGACACGACGAGAGATTTGTAGGTCGGCAACTGGCCCTGTGCAGGAAATATTTTCGTCCTCCACGGAAGCCCCGATGAACGGAGCGTGTACGTACGCGTACGCGTGTAAGCCGTCGATGTAAGTGGACGAAAAAGAAATGGCCGGTAAAAGTAATTCGAGCGACGGTAAACGTCTCTCGAACCATTCGACTCCTACATTCCATGTAAATTGGACACGCGCGCCTGCTGCATGACGAGCTAGAACGCGCTCGCTCTGTCGGAAATAAACACCTGCTAATGTCCATTAGTCAATTCTTCTTGTCTACAGATTTTTTTTTGTCATGCCCGCGTAGATAGACACGGTTTAATGGTGTGGAAGTGAACGCGTACAGTCTATATAGATATAATCGAAGAAACGATACGCCGAAATCGCTTCGACACACCGATCGATCGCGTGCCTTTCCAATTATTCATCGGGCGAACGATTTCAAGAGCGTTTCGAACTCGCTCTATATCCACGAACGATGGCATTTAATTACACGGCTACCGGTATTGGCCGTCCGTGAACGGAAAAATCACCGAGGGACATTCGAATTGATTGAACGTTACCGCGGAGCCCGTACGCGTAGTGATTTATTCCAACGTCCGAGTGTGCATCGTTATTAAATAAAAGTGGGCCGTCGTTAAAACGCGATCACTCTTCAGAAGTGTGCAACGTACGGTGGCTTAATGGAAAAATACTTTGCTCTAGGGTGTTGCGTGCCAATAATCGACGCGGAGCGCGAAACGTCGCATACTTGCACCGGCTTCGAGTTCACGCGCGAGCCGTACAATAAGATCGAGCCTCTTTGTCGGAGAAAAACGGCCACGAGCAAATCGATTCCTCGAAGTGCACGGGCTGTCCGGGAGCATTGTTACCACGGGCATTTAATACCGTCGTTTCGAAAGCTGCACGATGTATCAGGGAAACATTGTTAACTCGTGAAATTGCATCGCATTTAATAAAACCCCCCGAGTTTCTTTTATCCTTTTTTCGCGCCCGATTTGCGTACTTTTATGGACCATTACATTAAGACAAACATCGTTCCGGGCGATAGTTTCGAACGTTCTCTCTGTTTTATTCTTCTGGCACCTGTGCGCGACATCGTCACCGGCTGCTACTTACCGATCAACGTTCATCGATAGTTTCCTTCGATTCGTTTAGTCGATGATCAATGCAATGGGGGAAAAGTTTATTTTTACCGGTAAATAATTATTCGCAGCCGGTAGTGTCTACCGTACGAAGCTTCGTGTTCCAGCAGTTTAAAAACAAGTGATCGATGTACCCTACAATGTTTCATCCGATGTACATACATACATATCCACGTCCCGTCATTTCCACCGAAGTATACCCGGTGCTATCACCGTTTTACCACTTGCGTTGCAAATAATAGATGAGGTTCAATTGTGACATTTTTCAATATTTCTCCTCGATGTCTTCCAGCGACGTAACCCCTCTTGTTCCACATCAATATTTCTACACGAGGGAAACCCCTCGTACTTTCGATTGCGAGTTATCTCCGAATCATGCCCAAGGAAATACAGAAGAAGTCTCATTGTCCCGCCTGTTCTCCGCAATTTAAATTCCGAACAATTCCAATTCCAATGGCGATATCGATTTCCATGGAACATCTGCGCGGCGAAATTCGTCGCGGCCGATTCTCACGAGCGAGCCAATCTAGCGGAAAGCTGGGGAAAACGTCGACGTAGGCGTCGACGAAAACGCGGTGGCCTTAGCTGTGCGTACAGGTGGCGACGCTTGACACTGTGCACCGGCACGTTCCATCTCGCGATTATCCTGATCGATCGGCGGAGTTGTTTCCAATTACGCGGCCCGTTGGCCAACGATCGTCGACAGGATCGTTTCCAATGGATTTTCCAGCAGCAGCCGAGTATGCGACCTTTCGGAACGAATCACACGCGGGCTCGTTTCGAGAATCGATGGGATACGATCGACGTATAATATCGGTGGGCGAAGTTGCGATGCACTTGGCTTTGCAACGACGGGATGCATCGCGTTGGCTTATCCGCGCGGATTGATCGATCGATCCCTCCAATTACAGGTAACGGCGGCTGAACCTGAACGTTGCACAAGCGGCGATACTCGAACGATTACTCGTGCGCTGGAAATTGTCGTATTTTCGACATTTTTTTTTCAACTCTCGAAAGTAGAATGGAGAGTTTTTCTTGCTTATTTTATCCCTTTCATCTCATATATTTCTTATTGTAGCTTTCTCTAACTTTTTTCAATTTTTTTTTGGTGCCCCGGTTTCGGCAGCTTTGTAATTGGAACGTAAAAAAAAAAGACGTTCCCCGTTTTCCCGGACAGGTGTCGTTGGAATTTCGTTAAGTGCTACCTCGGCTAAATTTTGTTTATCAAACTCAAATAGAACACGACAGATTTATCTGCCGCACGCGTACAGCCGAAGATTTCTCACGCGACGCCATAAATCACGCCTCCCATTGACGATTTAATATCGGCTGTCGCGCCGCGTGTATTTAATAATTCTTCGCGACATTACGGCAATAAGCTCCACCCACTAAGAGATTGATATCAATGATAACCACCGCATAAAGTTACCACGAATTTTACCGAGCCTGTGCGCTTAATTACAGCCCGCGCTAACGTCGTACCTGGCGAACGGCCGCCATTGCAAATTCGTTTTTCCCTTTGCACACCATAGGATCTAATTAGTCGCTGTTTGTTGAGAAAACATAAGGCTCGATGTCCCGAAGGATTAGAGGCGCGTTTGTGGAACAAGATTCCCCTGCCCTTTTCAAACATCGGCTAAAAAGAAATGAACGCATCAGGATTGAATCCGTTTAATACTCGTTGACACAGCTGTCTTCGAAATCGTTCATCGAATTCGTCGACCGGAACACCATGCTTTCAATCGAAAAATCGAAGCATGAACGTGTTACCGATGATTGGAAGTGACGCTTGAACGCCTCACGAATTTCTAATCGTCATTTTACTCGTAGATAAAAGGAAAACGAAAATGTACCTGGAGTATCGTCGGTTGCTCAACGATTAGCCTTCGGGTGAATTTACACGAGGCGATACTAGATGGCTGTTAATTAGGCTTAGTGGCTTGTCGTGCACCGTTGATCGCCGCCTTGTACGGACTGACGACTAAACTAAATGGAGGATCGACAGAGGAGGAAAGAGACTGGTCCCCGTCTTCTTGTCTCTCTCGTTCTGTTCGCCGCTTTCGGCCTCCTGTGATTCCTCTTTATTGCCAGTTTTAGGACTGCCATTGCTTTATTCGGAATTATGACTGTAGTTGGAACGAACAAAACCAAACTTACGCCTGCTCGGAGGAATATTTTTAGACTCAATTAACAGCGTAAAGTATTGCTTAAATTAATTTTTTTCCCCTTACACCGGCGTTCATGAATATTCGTTCCGTCTTTTTTCTCCTTTTTTACATAACACAAAAACAGCGGTACCTCTGTAGAATTTCTACACGCTTTTTGTGTATCCTGCGCGCAAGAGAAACGTCGAACGATGTGACTGCTGTTACAGTGCTAATTAATTCCTGTGGAAAAAAAGGACGAAGCGTGAACGGTTAGAAGAGCGATTCATGATAACAGTTTCGTGCGAGAAATTTAGAAACTGATCAATGATGGAGCTATACGCGTTGCCTTCTTTTTACTGCCGCCTCAACGAAGCGTGCCGAACGGTGCAGAATCGGATCTCCTACAATCGATTCATTAACGATCTGCTCTTTAGACGCGTCACATTTTCATTCGATTCTGGTCACTGTTTTCTTCTTCAGAGTTTACTTGTCGCACGTTCGGAGAAATAGACTATCGGTCAGGAAAGAAGGAGACGTCATTTCAACGACGATTGGATAAATAACTATCTAAAAAATAAGGACGCAACGATGTAGCGAAACGTTGACATAAGTTGCCATCCATCTCTCCCTCTCTCTCTCCCTCCTTCTTTGTCTGACAATTAATTGTCCGGTGTGTAACTAATCGTAGATGGCGTCTCCACGATCAATCACCCATTAGAATGGTAATTAACAATAATAAGGTCGATTAATCATCGAAGTACTTATCGATAATTTTATTCATGTACAATATTATAGATGAGATAAAAGACGCGTTATTCAATGGCACAAATCCGTAATTGATCGATGCTCTAGTGAATATTCTATCCTTCTATTTTTTTCTTCTCTTACAACTAAGGAGAAGCTCGAGTAGAACGCGATTTTTATTCACCAATTTAATCCTCCCAGGTGCGTTAATAGCCCGCGTCATTAATAGAATCATTTGTCCGTTTCAGCTTTTCTTCGCCAGACAGGCGATGCAAGTTGCTCGATGTTATTAATAAGACCGCGTCAAACTATCGTCTATCTATCGAGTATCGTGCGTGCTTCGACGTCGGTGTATCGGTGAATAACGCCGGTTGCCTCTTCGGGACACTTTGATCCTTTCACCGCCACTCCCGATGTACATGCTTTCGCTTCAATGCAACGCTATCGTTCAATTTGCATTCGCGAACCATGTCGATTGATTCGGCGAAATAAGAGAAGAAAGAATAGAGGGACTTGGGAAGTTTCTTAACCGAGCAATTTCGATAATTCATTTGGAATTCACTTTGGCGAGGAGGTTGCAGATAATCTTTGACAATTCAAGAAGCCTCGATACGACGTACACTTGGCAACCAAATTAAAGGTTCATTACTTTTCGACAGAAAAGGTCTTTTGACTTCGAATATTTCGTATTAGACATTTTGTGTTTGGAAACGGAGTGGAATTGTAATAGTGGTTTTGTGGTCCGAAAATCTTTCGAAATGAACGTCTTTACTTAGTTCGACAAATTTTTCTTGCCACTCAAATCACCATAAATTTGAAGATCGAAGCCTCCTCTTTCCATAGATCACTGAAAAGTTCGTGCAAAGTAACCTTTAGTTTTCCACTCCATTTTCTAAAATAAACGGTCTTCGAAGGAACTCGATTCCGGGAGGCAAAAGTAGAGGCTTCACTCTCTGAAACAAGCTCAGGTAGACTATTGTACGATATTTTATTCACAAAGTTACGGCAGCTCGAAGATCGACGATTTTTCGCTGAAAATTGCACCATCCCTTAAGTCTTGTGGACCGGTGCAGATTTTATGCTTGAAATATAAATTTCAATTTATAATTAAAACAGGCGACGTTCAGCCTCCTAAATTTTCAGTCATCTAGAATTATTATTATTAATCTCCATTAACGATCCTGTAGAATCAGCATTATTTTCCGGATTACAGAATGCCACGCAAGTTCTGTCACCTATATCAAAAGTGTGCACCATAATGGCGTCGCCGTGTATCGAAACGGTCGATTTCATTGAGACCCCGTCACCGAAGCGGTGCAAGATCGATCGACCGATATAACCGGCTAACAAACTCGTAACTCAACGAAATCGATCTGGTTTTTCTTGCCTCGATCGACTAACGCGACTTTCAACCGCTGTCGTAACTATTATCGACGATGTTCTCTCGCGTCGTGAGCGTATATTATCGCGAATGGGTCGCGGGTCTGGCAGCGTGTCGACCGACCGTTTCACGGTGCTCACCCGTAGAATTCGCGGCGTCTTCTAAAAACCGCCATTAAAATCGACAAGCTTCTATCTATCGTTCCCGCGGCGTTTTTCTCGGCGTTTGCTGCAAAGATGGGACAAGCCATGTGTATCCGGTGGAACGCAATTATGATCACGGTGATCCGACGATGCTTCTGAGTAACGCAATTTCAATCGAACGCCTGATTACAATTTACCGAGGAACGAATGAACAAGGGGGGGGATTGATTAAAAAGAAGAAGAAAAGGAGAGAAGGAGACGAAGAAGGAGGAAAGGAAGGAAAGATGCGAGGGGATTAAAAGTAGCTGATTCGAACGGATTTACGGGCAACGACACGTTAACGAGGGCAAATCGAGAAACGCCAGAGGGTCTCGTTAATTACACCGGCCGCGAGGCTAATTTGCCGAGTTCGATCGCGCTTTTAATTCGTCATTCCATTAGGCGAACCGGCATTTCCACTGACGACGAGTAGCCGCATGGCCGTGTTATTAAATGCTAATTATATGGCTGTCAAGCTGTTCCTCCCGTTCCTTTTCTTCTTTTCGCCGATTCTCGCGTGACCTCTGGTCCGATCTCGCTAAATGATTCCCGCGCGATCAGGAAAAAAAAGCGAAGCTATTCGCGATCGTTTTTACGATCAGAGATATTAGCATGCCATTTTAGAAAATCGTCACTTTGTAACGAACCCGTGCTGGCTGTCGCCTTGAACTTTATTCCTTTCCGTTTCCTTCCTAGCCGTTTTTATTTATCTATTTCTTTTGTTCCCCGACTTATTGGCCATCGGCTACACGATTGCTGTTTGCGAGCATATAAATCAAGATTATTGGTAGCCGGGGAAAAAAGGAGGGCGGACGGGGTAATAGAAAAACCATGGTAATTACAGTAATGAGAAAAAGAGTGGCGTACAGGTGCTAGAATCGTGAAGGGTCGGGAGTTGACTGTGTGTAGGAAACGATCGAACTATTCATTTTGTGGGCCGACTGTTTCGTGTAATTAATATATCAAGCCCGGTTGGGAATTATTTTCTTCGTACTTGCGCCCGCCGGGTCCGTGCTGGTTGCTGTTTGTAGCTTGTCGAAAACGCCGCTCTATCATTTGTCTAGTCGATAGCCACCGCCCTTCGGTACGCGTCACGCACTTTCCGCCTTTCCAGCCCTTCTGTCGATCGCCAGTTGCCGTATCGCCCCCCTTCCAGCTAGCTGGAACGTGGCAGGAACCACCAGCAGTCGTATGGAAAATAATATAAAACATATTACACGACTGTGTCCACCCCTAATAGAACTAATCGTCGATTGCCGACCACCTAGGAGACAATTATTAATTTAATTGTACTTTAAAGAGGGCTGGACTTTTCTCGAGACATACAGACCACTGAACTGTATCATTATTTCTGTCTATGTATATACCATAGCTGAATTATTTCTTTTTCCCTCGGGACATTGAAAAATATTCTGTCCGCGACTACTGGTTTCATATAGATTGAACCCCGGGAAACAAGAGATGCTTCCTCGAGAAACGTCCAGTCGAGACGAGCGCTGATTTATATGAGCAAAAGTGTCTTAACGAGTGGGCGACCGCGAGAGTATGTTCGTGGAACTGCTGGAATGCAACCCCGATGACAGAAATGACTTTCCAAGAAGCATCGACTTTCTAGCGTGTTACTCAATACCGTATAAACCGACGAGCGTTCGACTGGATATTGCACCCGAGGGAATCGCGCTGTCGATTTCCGGGGTTGAGCGTGTTCCAGGGAAATGGGGGGTTGCGTCCCCGTAAACCCACCGCGTTGATGCGATTTCCAGCGGTGAAAGATCCGGAAACCGGTCGACTAATCTGTCAGCGAGGTAATTTCATCTTCAGAAATATATATCTTGAATTGTTTTATTTTATAATACGCACTTCGGTTAACACCGAATTGCTGATAACATATGCGCTACGATATATTAGAAAATTGTATACAATCCCTGTTCGATCTTGAACGAAATACCAAATCCTAAAATCTCTCCGGACTATTATAAAAAGGAGAGGAATCTTGCGTCGAGCAAAGTTTCCAAGGATGGCACCAAAGGTGAAGCTCCATAAAACTTTCACGGCTATAATTATTTCGAAAATGAAGCGCAACGGCAGGATGTGGGTTTTTTTTACGTCGGGTCCGTTCTCGAAATCGTACGTAACGCAACTTTTCGACTTCCTTGTCATTTTATGTGAACATGTCGGGACACAAGTATGGCAACGTTAACGGGCTAGCTAAGACGATGTCGCGGGAGGATCCCCCTGGGAACACGCGTGTTGACTCACGCCACAGGAGCAGGCTCGTAAAGGCTTGCACACCAGAGACACGCTCACGCACATGAACACAGTGGTCTCCGAGGGTGGAGAGAAAAAATGGTTAGTGGCTTCTAATTGCAGAAGTGACGACGCCGTAACTAATGACCGGGAGACGACGTCCTGTCAGTAGCCGCGACGAGACGAGCGTCCCTCGACGAGGTGCGGACGAGCGGGCATTTTAAATGCGCCAATGAAAAGCGTGGCCCGCTCTTCCTTTTCTGCTTCCGGCGATCCTGTGTTTACCGTTCCGTAGAAATCGTCTGCTTCTTGTAGCCGTGATCGTTGAGTTGATAGCTGGACTCGCGTAAACGAGGGTAGACGTTGCCGATTTTTCGTCTCGTTTTGTTGGACAACGAAGATGGATGATGAATATGGTTTTTGTAGAAGGGGAGGGGTGGTGGCGATGTCTCAATTTGTCCGGAAGTTTTATCGAATAGATTTATGGTACACGAGATTGTCGCGAACGAGTCGGGTATGGTAAATAGATCGGTGGTTCATTGTGAGGGGTTAACGGTTTCGACGAGTACGAGGAATCTTTGTGGTAATTACGCTAATCAGCGGCACGTGAATCGAGCGACTGTCTTTCGGCGGTCTGAAAGTCGCTAAAAGCGGGTAAAAGACGACAGGCGCCGGAAATAGAAGCGGCGCGGCGCGGAGAGGGTGAACGCGCGACACCCGTCGCGAGGATGAAGCAAGATGGAAATCTGAGAAAGAAGTCCGTTTTAATAGGATCACCGCGCCGCGGTCAAACAGTTCTTGAAGCGCCTGTTATTTCAAGAGACGAGAAAGAGACGTCTCGTCGGGCAATGTTACACTTTACTCGCTTGCATCGGCCGCGACATGTTCGAGGAATTATGCTCGGCGAAGTCACCCTCGACGAACATTGTGTTCCCTGTCGAGGAGTTGCACGAGTACAGGTTGCAAATTGGAACGATCTAATATTATTTCGTTCCATTCTAATATTTGAAAGCTCGAATCTGAATTAATATTCGGGCGATGCGAATCGATGGAGCCAAGAATTTTGTACAATTCGAGTATTTGTCAAGCAACGTCCACTCTTTTATTCATTGCCAAGGGTGGCTTAGGAAAATGAATTTAACCGATTACTGGCTGCCACGTAAAAGTACCGGAAGGTGGAACGCGAGGCACGTGCAAAGAAAATATGTCTATTCCGCGCGTCGAGCAAAGCTTGTACGGGGGTAAATAAGTCCGTTCAGGCAGGTCGTAAGCCCATCCACGAAGAAGACGAAGGAAAGCCAACTGTTCGTGTCTTCATCAACGGTCCCGTGAAGGGGGACCACCCATCAGGAGCAATATCGTTTCATCAGTCGCTAATATCACTGCTTCGAGTGGTTCAACACCTTGTAACGCCAGGTGGGATGTTAACGGCACCGCAGGAAGTCCTAATGAAGACAAATCTTACCCAAAATGGCGGCCATACCTATTTCCTGCTCCGCCTTTCCCTTCCTCTACCTGTTTTTCTTCTCCTCCTCTTTGTTCGTCCGTCTGGTGTTCCTTGAAATCGATTCCACGTCCGCCATTTCCTCCGTGAAGCTGGAAAATTTGATACACTTCGTTAATTATAGCTGTTGCTCGCTTGGATAATCGAATTAGTTGCCCTCGAAATCTTCCCTATATTCCATCCCTCCATTTCAAGCACCAGAACAGAAGATCAATTGTTACGAGAAGATGATCGACTACGGCTTCACCTTACAGTTTATTACGGAATAGTAACCAATATTTGAAACGCTTTATACCAATCGATACGAGTTTCACACAATTCGTATATAAACATATATGCCCTACCACTTGTGCGTCATCCAAAGTCACCAAATTTTCCCCCGCCTTCGAAGACGATATTCCCGCGAAGACAGCCACAAGCGCAAACGCAGTAACGAAGGAAAAGATGGCACATGGGTGGCGTGGGAGAAAATTGCATTTATAACCCAGCGAAAAATCAAACGATAAATCTCAGCGCGCGGTACTGCCCTTGGGCCTAAACGACTAAATAAGTGTTCCAATTTCAAAATTACCCGCTAAACGATTTGTGGGCCGGCAGAAAATATATCGTTGACATGTGGGCAAAGCCCCTCGGGTTCGCCAGGGGGAGGAAGTTCCCGGGAGCTTGAGAGATGGAAAAAGACGGGGACCACGGACGACAGACGAAGAAACGTGTATCTGTTCCGAGCGGGATGAGAGAAAAAGAGAATGAAGAGGCGCGCATGGTTGCCGCTGGGAGACAAATGACCGTCGACCGACGGAAGACACATCCAAATTGCTCCACGGTGTCGCTGTCCCGCCTCTTTTTACGTGTCCTCTTTCGTATATTCTTCGTGGCGTTCTCCCGAGTCACGAGCGAACGACCTATTAGCAAAATATTCGTGGAAGCGGCGACGCGTGCCACCGGCGAGCTTTTCTAACGAGTATTTTGATACCGGCGATGCTTCGGATGTTAGCCCGTCACCGGTCAGCCACGGTCTTATTTATAGGACACTCGCGGGACGTTCCATTCACGGATGCCGGGGTTAAGGGTGAAGGTAATCGAGTGTTCCAGACGTTTCTTGGACATTTATTTTTAATTAAATGCCATCGGCTTCCGTTTGGACGACGCCAGGGAGGATGGTCTACGTTTTATTAAAGAGCGTCACTTTTCACCGTACGGTACACGGTACATTACGCGTTCGCTGGAACTCGAATTTTTCCCTCCGCTTTTTGTGCAGCTAAACGAGAACGTAAATATAGGGACGGGATGATAAATCCGTTAATGGTCGATTAAGATACCTTCGAATTTTCCACTTATCGCGATACAATTAATTTACGAAACCGTGGAAGTAGTAGCTGCGTTGGATCGAGCAGCGCACCGTTTTTTTTTCATTGGATCCGAACACCTTTCTTTCCCGCGATTCATGCCGCTAACCGGTCGGCTAGTTTTTCGTCTCGCTCCAAAAATCACGTCGATGGTCTTACAGACAGGACGGTCCGCCATTCGATAATTCCGCATTATACACGCTTCTACTTTCTTTGTGATCGCTCGTAACCGCCACTCGTACGCTCGTTTCTTGAACAACTACCCGTCGAGGGACCTCGGTTGATATTCTCCATCTTTTCCTACTTTTTTCTTTCTCGCGGAACAAATGACTCGGAGTAACGTAGAATCAATGCTTTAGAAAAAAAGTTGTAATTATTGTCGGTTAATTATCATGACCAAAGCGTTTGAAAATATATACAGATCAGGATTTAATAGGTTAACGTCTCACTTAGCGTGTCGATTGATTGAGAAACAGTTCCATTAAGTGCCAGCTCATTCTTTTTATTAAAAGAAAATCCAGGGAAAAAATAGGGTTATCTAAAATTCTTCCGTCCACGTAGACGTACGGAGAACGTTAACCATTTTGGTTCCACGAGTGGCGCAACACTCCCCCGAATGCCTTACACGTTCGAGTAGGAAAACATCCATGCTCGTTTGTTCGAGTGAGAAAAAGCGAAATCGTTTCACGTGTTTTTGTAGCGCAACGAACAATGCGCATTCGTTAGTCCCTGTGCACGTTTCTTTACCCTTGCGAAACTAGCCTGGCTTGGTAAATCGCGCAAGGAATATTTCCATCTGTCCCGGCCATTTTCATTCGCAATCATTTCTAGTCAAAATCGTCAAACCGTACGCCGTAGTGGCCTCTTTCTTTCACGACCGATCGCCGAAACTGTATTTCGTTTTTCCCTCGGTGCTTCTACACTTTCCTTTCCATTTTCAGGCGTCTCCTCTCAATCTGTGCGTTTACGCACGATGAGGAGATCGTCGAGCGTATCGTCGATTCGAAAGTTCCAGAAATTGTCCGTCAAGTGAATCGGCGAATCCATTGAATTTTCCATCGCTGTAGAACCGTGTCCATCGTTCGACCGTGTTAAATCTAGCTAACGAGAAACTGTTACCAAATAATTTATTAGACCGCCGGTTTCAAGATCGTCGCGGCTCTTAACTCCGATTCTATCCTATCCAACTGATTTCTGCCCGAGCGGAACCAAAATGGCCGCCCGTGCGCTTGCCCCTGTTGCGCCCCGTTCATTTGGATAAATTAACCACACGTTACCCTTTTATGGCCGCGCCATCGTTTCCGTTGACATTTATCGTTAAACTTTTTACGAGGACGGTTCGGCAAAGCGAACTAGTTTTTACAGGACAATTAACTAGCGGTTCATAATTCTACTTCTCGTTTCGCTTATTCTATTAACGCGTGTGCCATTCTAACGCAGCGATGCATAATTCGTCATTTCATATTTAACAATTTTGTGCTCGCTTTACTGGAACTCTAAATTCACTTCCACGGGCACGTACAGCTACCATGCTTACACCATAGACAACGTTCGCTCCGTCGTCTTTGCTTTTGCAAATAGCCAAACGGATAACAGGACTAACGATCCTCGCCTCGTGGCACGTCGCCCTTACTTTATTCGACCCATAAAAATTCGCGAAATCTACGACAGCACGGTTGAATCGACCTCTGACACCGGCCATCCGCTATCGATCCTGCTCGTCCCTTGCCGATGGAACGCGACGCTCGCCACTTTATCGTTTGAAGCGCACGACGCTATCGTCGTGGACATGCGCAGAAAAAATCAAAGATGAAATTCCAAAGCTCACCGTACGCACTTGCATGCGTAGCCTCCGCGTCTTTCTCTTCCTTTCAGCGGTATCAATAGCGAGACACGCCGCGACACGCCAATTGGCGTGCGGAAACTCGGCTGCCACCGCTGCGTCGCGTCGCTTCGAGTGCCAACGCGATGACTTCCGCTTCGAGGGACGTCGTACGTCTGCGGATTAACGCGTTAAAATAAAATTTACGTTGATAGCTTATTAATGGCGGACGGGACGCGAGACGAATGACGCCGCTGCTTTTAATATATTCGCGGTTGTAATCGACGGGGTGAGGCGGACGTGGAAGGAACTCATGAAGTTAATGACGCAAGACCGCTTTGCAGCCTCGATTCGGTCCCCCGTAACGTCTGCGATCTTCGCGTCCTTCGAATAGTTTTTAGTCACTCTTTTCTTCCGTTTTTTTTTTATTTTTCATTTTTCCCTATCGCCGTCCAAAGAATGTTGACTTTTCTTTCGGTTCGAAACCGTGACGAACGCGATGGCTACGAAGAGTGCTGCTTTTGCCAAACTTCGCTCGTTGCGAACGTTTTAAAGAAACAGGGGAGGACGGACAGGGATAACAGGTCTTGTAATGAAGCACGATTTCGGCGGAGTCACCGTGTTAATCGAACGACCGTTTCTGGCCACCTGTGGTCAACCTAGGTAGAGCGTTACGGCAGGTGGTCCAATCGCATCCCCTTCGGCGATCGGCGACGTCAGAAGCGACAGGGATTATGCGATACCTCCTCGAGTCTGTTCTTGCCATTCGGGAGTACCTTATCGTTCGTTTCAATAATAAGATAATCATATATCTGTAATGCTGGTATTACCTATGAGCAGTACAATTGTAGGGAACTGTGGGAAATTACAATTACAGCAATGCAAAAATTATATAAACCAGAGCAATCAAAGAGTCCGACGCACATTGTTGTTAAAAAAAATATATTCAGAAAAATTCTCGACTCCGCTCTACTTCGCTCGAAATAGTCCGCCGGCGATAAGCTAGACAGAGAGAACGGGCAAGAAGAGGATCTTGGCGAAGTGTAAAGCACAGCGTAATCGTCAAAGAAAGGTGAGAAAATCCGCGAGAAAGGGTAAAACGGTCTGCACCATCTCGGCGGAGCGAGGAGGAGGAGAATTACGAAAGGACAGCCGAAGCGGCGAATTCGTGAACATCAAACGAATTAAATCTCCGCGGCGAGTCGACCGCAGAAACTAATATCTCGGCGAGCTCTCTCTGCTTCTTCTTCCGCTCTTCGTCGCTTCTGCGTCGCGTTTCAACCGCCCCTGCATCGCTGTCTCCCTCTCTGTTCCTCTTCCATCGCCATCGTATTTCTGGATTCCGCTTTCGAGACTTTCGAGCCTTCGCTGCTACAGAGACAAAGTGAACGACGACAAAATTATTATCGTTTCGAAATCGCGTTTCTCGAAAAAGAAGAAGTCAGTTGAAAGTTTGCGGGGGCAAAGCGAGGCGGGGTTCGAATGGAAAACGACGTCGGCAAGAAACGGCTCGTAAACCGAGGCGAAACGTTAATCTGGCCGATGGACGCGGAGCATTTTTGCGGCAGCTTCGCCTTAAACGGCCGTCAGATGATAAAGTAGCAGCGAGACGATGTAATTTTCGAGGTAAACGAGCTGGTACGATCGTAATTAGCGCTGACACTTGTAACGGGCCGGCGGTGTTAGACGCGTGCAATTAGACAATTCTTTGGATTATGAGGGAACAGTTGCAGGTAAAAAAGAAAAGGGAGGAAAGAGATGAAAAAAGGAGGAAAGATAATAGAGAAAATGTGTTGGTCGATCATCGGAGATATTAAAACGGTGAATCTGCATGGTTTGCGGCGACGTAATAACGCTTTCGACGAGAGCTAAACGTTCCGCCGTAATTAAGTTGTTTCCGGGCGCGATTCAGAAAGCTGGTGGAACGTGTCCATTGAGGAAAAACAGGCGTTGATCTAGAAGAGAAAAGAAGAACGAGGTGCAAGCTCGCGCGCGTTAAACAACCTCCTCTTCCGTTCGCGGCGGTACCGTTGCGCGAGCAGTTCCTGTTGCAATATCGCGATGGATATTATCGTCGATGACAGGTGTTGATATCGTGTCGACGAAAATCTCTATTGTACCCGATGGAATCGCAATCGCGAGAGTAAACGCGAACATCATTGCTCGGGTATTATGCAATTAATCCACGTACGATCCGCGAACGTACAATCGTGTGTCGTCTAGAAATCAGTCTCTTACTTACCTTAAATTATGAATTTTTCTGAAAGCGACAAAATTTTACAATTAAAACTACACAGTACTGTAGCTAGAAATTTTCTTCTAGCGATAAACGTCGAAGGCGCGGCGGGAAAGAAAGTACATATCGCGATCGAGAGTTTTAAAGAGCCGCGTGAAAAAGTGACGGGAAGGTTGCATCCTTGAGGTGGACGCGCACGAAGCAAGGCCGATCGTTTATCGTCGAGGCAGTTTTCGAGCTGGACTGTACATGGCTGGTTGCGCAGGTGTGACCGATGGCGGCGTTCTTTGATCCTGCAGGAACTCCACGGCTACCTTGTCCACGACTCATCGGCCGCCGCTCTTTTTCGTCACTCGGTTCGATTATTTCCTAATGGCTAACGCCATCGCGAAAACGGCCGTCGCTAATTTTGCCACCGTTTTCCGTTGCCGTCTTGCGCGACGCGCAGCGCAGATCGCCGAAACAGAACGGAAAAAAATTTGCGTGCGTGCGTTGACAACGACCATACGATGAGCTGTTCAAACGATTTTATCGTTCAGAAATGCACAGGTCACTTCGAAATCGAATGAAATCATCGATCAAAGCGAGATCAAAGTGCGTTACGAGTACAAATGCTCGCAATTACTATGATAATATTTAAGCTTCCTATGATAATGTTATGCCGAGTAAAGTCAGCGTTACCGATAAAACAAGATTTAGATTTTCCGATATAAATTTTGGAATTCGTAATCGAGCAATTACCGGATTAACCGCGAGGATTCGATTCGATCGTCCGGATTGTCCGTACCTCCGCCGAAAGCCAACCTACGGTTTCTCAACATTCAGTGTGAACAAGAAGGTCCGCTGGAATTCCTTCGACTGAACACCGTGACGAATAGGTAATACGATTTTTATGGAGAGATCCCTTCCACGCCACGAAAATGCATCTGATTTGTGGCTGGAAGCTGACGGGAGCTACGATGTGGTAGAAGGGGCCCGTGTTCTAGGGCTAGGGCCCCGGCATTCAAACACGCCCGAGGATGTCCGATTCGTTTTGCATTTCTCCTTCAGACCTCTCGTTCGGAGATTAAGAAATTTCGATATTAGAAAGAAACGATCTTCGAGGTACCAGCTAACATTCGGAGGGAATTCGGCTCCAAAGTAGATTTAAAAGTTTCTACTTCGTGATGAAATTCGGGGAGGAAAAGCGGGAATAAAATTCAAAAGGAAATGAATCACAGATTATTTATTTTTCATGGCCTTTTTATGATCGAAGCGGGGCAAAAGACCTTTTTATTTTATAATATTTCACTGAAATCTTTTGCCCGGCGAGATTCTTCTACAATCTCTTGTGGATCATTGTCTACATTCATCAGTAATAACCTTAAGTCGAAATTAGTGGCAGTAATCATCGGTGAAGAATGACGCGAGCCTCGTGAACAGTTTCGGATCTTCAATCGATTAGTTCCACCTTATTTCTCCGACGCATTTTCGAATCTCGTTTTTTCTTCACCTTCCGTCAGAATACAATCGTGGGAAAGCCCACGCGACACGTAATCAGTTTCTCCACGAAACTCCGTTCTACGAACTTAATAAACTTCCCGTGGTTCGTCCCACTGAAGGAAGAAAAAAAAAATATATCTCGTTTAACCCAATTGAATTTCTGTTGCAGAGCAAGCCAACCACCTTAACCTCTTCAACAATCGCCAACAGCCGAAGAAGAAACGCAAGAGTCGAACAGCGTTCACGAATCAACAGATTTTCGAGTTGGAGAAAAGATTCTTGTACCAGAAATACTTGAGCCCAGCGGACAGGGACGAGATCGCCGCGCAATTAGGTTTGAGCAACGCTCAGGTGATCACGTGGTTCCAGAACAGAAGGGCGAAGCTGAAGAGGGATATGGAGGAGCTGAAGAAGGACGTGCAGACGGTGAATCCGCTCTTGGTAGCGCAGCACCATAAAACTTTCTTGGAGAACGTCCAGGATTTGGGAATATTGAAGAAACGACCGTTACCTAACAGTATGGACGAGAAATCGTAGGGAACGCGACGCCTCGATGCTCGTCGTTGAGGAAAATTCGTGATTATTTGAAACTGGAGGCCCGCAGAGAGTAAAAGAGAGAGAGCTGAATATTCGATGATCTACGTGGAACAATTCTTGACAGATCGTTCATTGTACGTCGAATATATTTTCGCAAACTCGAAGATTGAATCGAACCTTTCTTTTCTGCGTGGAATTTCCAATAGGATCCCGCCCGTTTTCTTTCGTAATAGTACTTGCATCTGATTATGTAGTACTGGCGGGGAAAAGAGAATTGAATCGTAGATAAATCGTGTCGAAGGTGGGCCGAGGCATAGTACAAAGAGATCGTCTTCTTTGACAGCGCATCGCGTAAGAGGGAAGTCAAGAGTGTATCGACGAGACTGTATAGAAGAGAAGAAAGTTGTACTTTCTTCGCGGAGAATGCATATTTGGTTCCTGCCGGTCGAGAAAACGTACAAAGACTGAGTGTCTGTAAAAGTCTGAGGCGAGACGATCGAAAGGCGATCGTGGTGTGCGGTGACATTGAACATCCTCCGCTGAAAAGTAAATGTTCTGTAATAGAAAGACTGCCAAATATTCAAAACGCCGGCTGAACCTCGTTCGGCCCCTTTCTATTTCAAACGAAGCGCCCACAATTGCCGAATGTTTTACACGGATTTTTATCCCTAAACAATGACAGACTGGAGGCGTTAATTTAATGAAGAGGAAATTACCTTTTACGTGTCCCGATCAAAATTGTCAAATGGATTTTTCATTGTTCCCTTTAGGGGATATCTAAATGTGGAATTCCTGCGATCGTTCTACGGGCACCTGTAATATATTGTATTTATTGCTGAGAGGAGAGGAAGAGAAAGAGGGAGTGAGAGTGAGTGAGAGAGAGAGAGAGTATGGTGAATAAAAAGCCAAAAGTGATTTTGCGGAGAAAGCATCGATTATATGTATATGTAAGTTATTAAGTAAATATTACAGCGTATAAATTATAAAAAAAGAGGCCGCACGTCGCGAGGCACTCGAACTGTACATAAAGCTGTATATACGTCGTTCATCCCCCTCGATAATATTTCGCATAAACGAGAATAAGTCGTCGTGTATGATTAGAAGAAACGAAAATGGAGTCCAAGAGGGAAAAACAATAATGGAGAGACTTATAAACGATAGATGGGACACTGCAATATACCTGGTCATCAGTTTAATTAGTGAGCTTTATGATCGCGTAAGATGTAAATCCGTATCGCGCTTGATGGTTTACGAGGTGATAGAAGCGTGAAAGGGATGATGAGTGCGAATGCGTAAGTATGTGTGTGTGAACGGATTCTAGTAGCGTGTATAGTGAATCGAAATAAATGGAGACATTTAAAATAAACGTGAAGAGTAATTGTGCCCTGCTCCTGGTCCTATCGTTCCCCTTTAAAATCATTCCCATTCCCCTTTAGTCGACATAGGAAAAGGGACAGGCTACGATGTGCTATTAAGAACCACTTGAACTATTTAGAAGCGATCCGATTTTAATTTATACACCGTGGAGCGAAATAAACGAGACCGAGATTTCGAACAAATTGTGCAAAGTTTATTTTATTTTCTATTTAAACCTAGTCAACGGTTAATTGAATACCTACAATACCAATGACAGACATCGCGTTTGCATTTAACAAATTATATGGGGCAAAGGTGAGACACCGTAGAAAGTTTCGAGTTATTCCCTGCTCCGACAGGGACGCGCGAGGACGATGAGGAATTATTGTCCAAAAATAGCGCGATACGCGCGGCCCTTCTGGGAATCTTTTTGAAGCCGTTTGCACGGTTTACCCTGAGTCGTAATTTATTAAGATGAAGTCATTTCGCCTTTCGTGGCCGGCATCCATTCGGGCGAAGTCTGGCACTCGTCATAGGCGAACCGAACTTCGTTTACACAGCATAGAAAATTCCAAATACATACATACATAGATACCAAGTCATCAAATAGATTACAAATTTAATCCCAAAGTAGAAACCGTTTCCTCTTAGAGCAATATGTTCCTTACTATTATTAACGTCAAATGTTTCCGCTTTTTTTCCTGGATAAAAATTATCACTGTAGCAGAGAAAATTACAATAGGAACGTTAATTAGACATTGCAAAGTCATCGTTCTTTCTGTCCTCTCTGTCCCTCTTTTTCTTTCACCTGCTGTCTCTTCGTTTCCCTAAACAGCAGAGATATACAAGAAGATACCCATCCACGTATTACCGACCTACTTCCTGTGTTAGCGGAATATCTGATGCTAAACGGAACCATTTTATATCGAGTCTCGTTAATGAGCCCGTCGTTAGTCTGTCGTCATTATCTCGATATAAAACACGCGTCGTTGATCGATTAATCGAGTCTGAATCTAGGATGTCTATTAGAGGCGCGATTACCCGCGATCAGCATATACACGCTGATTACACGTTCCACGGTTCGACTCGTGTGCAACGACGATACCTCGAAACCTTTTCTCCGCGAAATAAACTTTCCCTACGCGATTGCTCAAGGATCCATATAAATTAAAAACAATAGAATAGAAGAGCTATAAGCGAGATAAAAAATTGCAAAGAGGAAAGCAGGAGGAGTACTAAAAATATTAAGCGTTTCCAAATTGTAATAAAATATTCAAGCTCAGGAGCTCATCGGGTAATTTTTTATTAACTCCGTGGTCCACTAAAAGTTTTATGGTATTGTTCCCAAATTTTTACAGAGCAATTGCGTTGAAACGAATGGAGCATTGATTCGAATAGAACGGTGGTTCGTAGCCGTCGCTGGCATCGACGGGTCCATATATGAAGCAGTAACCAAGGTAGCCCACACCGCCCTGTAATTCAGGCGCCGCAACATCCAAATAAAGAATTCATAATGGCGATGATGACCACCGCCAATTTTCTCGATATAGCCGATACACCAATAACTCAGCCGATATCCAACCGGTGCATCAGCGTAATTTCCCTTATTGTCCTCGAGTCCATCCGAAACGTGAATGACATTGCACGGAATATAAACGGTACCGAATCGGCTCACGACGCCAGTACTTACGGATACGTGAGTTATCGTACGAACAACGATAACAGGAGCAAACAATCCGTTCGTCGTAATTAATCGCGTCACGCAAGCATCCCAGTGTGTTTGCCATCTTGGAATTATTAATAACAAAGCTCGCGTGCGATACCGGTGATCTTTATATATTAACTATTTTTCTATTTTTTTTGCAGTCCCTTTCTCGTTTATCCGATTTATTTACGCTCTAGTCTACTGTGCAACCGTGGCGTAAATTGATCCTGAATTTTTGCCTCGCCGTTGTAACGCAAAGTTACAAGGTTCCCAGTTATAGTTCGTCCCAAGTCAGCAGGTCGTTCAAGGCTATAAAATCGTAGAAGGCCAGACACGAAGTATAAGTGTAACACTTATTCGTTTCGCTTTTCCTGGCGATAGTTATTACCACCCATGTTACCGTGAATAATTATTGCGGGCACTTTTTATTGTACCGCAATAAAAAGAACCCAGCTTACCCATCAATGACGAAGAGTTTCAAGTTCAACCCATGTACGTGACCCGGTCATTTAGAGCAACCCAAAAACCTTTGCCTGTTTTACATAAAGCTCGTTGCAAAGGGGATTCCCGCGCCGTTTTAGAAGATCATTTCCCGGTATTGGCACGCCCACGTAATTCGGACTCATTTACTCGTTGACTCGCTTAACCCGCAGCCAGCCATGCGTCAGTCGGCCAGTCGTTCCAGCAGATCCATAATTTCGACGCGATTCGCTTCAACACGCGAGAAACGAGTTTCCCTCGGTCCACGATGTAATTAGACAGCGTGAATCTAGGTTGGACCCATCAACGGACCTCGTTAATACGATATCCCCCGGATGGTCCCCTCGTTGCGCGGCCAAAATCTTTTCTTCCACCATCAAACGTCTCCTCCATCTTCTCCTTCCTCTTCCTCTTCCCTCCTTTCTTCTGCCACCTTCGGTCGTTCCTTGTCGTTTTCTCGGCCCTTCTTTTTTCCAGCCGTTTTTTAGATTCCTCGTAGACCGACTGCCCTGTGCTCGTGAGCGGGCCCACCTCTACCTGTCGGGGTCTTTGATCTTCTTCGCACCAACGAGTTTCATTTACACGGGAGGTGGACTCGTTTTCAGGACGAAACTAGCCTCGCTAACGAGAAGTCGCGAACTCTGATCTACCGCAGGACAAACTAGGGATCAGGGAAGATTTCTTCTGGAGGCGCCGCAGATCGGATTTCCAATCAGGCCCCGCGAATTTTCAAGCGGCTCGTTGTAAGGACAATGAGGTTCGACGGAGGAACGATTGAGCGGTAATTTCTTCACTTTTTATTCTTTTTCCTTCTTCTTCGCCAAGGTGGATCGTGGAAGAATGAAACGGAAGAATCTGACACGGACACGAAGCTAGGTATAGACGTAACATGGAACGTCGGTTCGTCGTGGTTGGCGCGAATGGGACAGCTGATGAGCCGGTGTCCCCGAAGGCGATCGGCCGAGACCAATCAGCGTCCGTCCGTCCGTCCGCGCCCTAATGACACCTGCAGGCTAAAAAGCCATGATATTCAACAGTCCGGACGCTAACGAACTCTCTCTTGGTACCGTGTGATCCGCACGGAAACCGCGCGCGACCGAACGAATCGGTTGGAGAACGCCGCGCCGGGGTTCGCGCAATGCCTCGCGAACCCTTTTCAAGAGAATCACGTAATTCGCCGGCAAATTGGTCGACTGAGGAGATCCGCGATGCACGATTCTTGGAAGGTCCTTGGAGTTTATTGAAGTCGTTGAGGAGAGGCTGGGAAACTGTGTATCGGTTACGAGAAGTACATATTATCCTGGTTTCAGTATCGAAGGGGAGAATAATCAATAGAATTGATAGGGAGAAGATGGAGGTTGTGTTAATTCCTGTAAATGTATTTGGGATTAAATCGGTGCTGCCGTTTCGATATTATTATTATTATTATGGCTTGATGGCTCTGTACTTTTCTTGTAACATATTTCTGGATCTTCAGAAATTCCTGATCGTAATGATACTCGTTACAACCTTACTGCATTCTGTTGTTCCGCTGGGAGAGCAATAGATTGTTCATAACGTCTTCTGGGTTACGCGCAAGATCGAGCAGGTGGATAGTTGGCGATAATTTAAACGATAGCACGATATCGGTCGAACGTTTTAATCGGTCCGGCAGTTTGGCCTGGTCAACCTCGATTAATCATCGTTTGACAGTTAAATGAACGGTTTACAAGGAATTAGTTTCGATATTCGTGCAAGGCTCCATTAGGAGATCGACGTGTCCGCCTTCCGGAGCGGTGTCGAAACGCTCGCGTTGGTTTTCTAAGCCGCGAGTCGCCGCCGGTTAGCCACGTACCGTGCAATTTTCCACGTGTCATTAATATCCTGAACTCGTTGCGCTAGCTTGCAAATTAAGCTCCTTAATAAACACGCCGAACGAGAGCAAAGTCAGCCTGGATACGCCGTGAACGTTAACTAGATCTGTCCAAGCGTTTATCGATCTTTCTGTTACGTATTCGTCGTTTAGACGTCAAGTATCGTGTCGGACGGCATTCAGAATTCTGTCATACAGTATCGTGCAGTCGATGGACGAGATCTTCCAAATGATACGATCGCGCAATAATAATAGGGAAACCCGATAGCCTGTAATAGTAAAGGATAAAGTAACCAATGAAACGGTGACGCCGATTTCATCCGCCTGACAGCCTGTAAGCGTCAAAGTCGGGTCTGTCAGTCAACCAACCTGATTACCCGTTCGATCATTTCTGGTAACCAGTCTGTCCGACGGAGGAGTCCTCCATGACCGCTAACTTCGACGACACTGTATAAACGGTACCGATATTAGACACACACGTTGACCACGCGTATCTGGAATACGGTCCGATTTAATAACGCATTTCCTATTATCATGCTGCGGTGCGTAGGATAGTTGACGGGCAACGGAGGTAAATTAGTAGGAAGCACAATTCCCTCTATGCTAATCGAACAGAAAGACATTAATTCGCGAAGGAACGAGTGGAATCGTGCTCGTTGAAGAATCTGCAATGGCCGTCGCGGTTCGATATCACGTAAATTAAAAAAATGTTTCGTTTATAAAACGTGAGATAGCGAAGAGTAAAGCGACGCAATACCTCCACACGATATTCAGTGCGCAACCATAAGATCTGCACCCTTTTACAATCGTTTCTGCCAGCCCAAGAAATTAGCAGACGCGCAGAGGTGGCGCAATCATTTTAAATACAAGAATTTTTCTAAACTCAAAGACACACGATTATATCGAACGTGTTCACCGTCCTGACAAAACAGTTACAAGTCATTCGAGTTGTATAACACCGATGTACAGGTCGCTTCGCGCGGTGTCTATACGCATGTACAGAATGATCAGGGATCACGATGACGTCAGGTTGACGGAACGGAACGGGTACCGGATAGGTTAATGGTAAGGAGGCCCAGTACCAGGCGGCAGGGTCTGCCAGCGGCTCGGCTGCTGATTACAGACCTCCGGATCCCCTACACTCTCGCTCTCACCTCGGTTATTGTAGCGAGCGAGGCCGGGACATCAGTATAGATCACCAGTCGGTCGGCAGTTTGTCCGATCAGCGCGGCCAGAAGTGTTGCAAGTCGTAAGCGTGGAGGTGGTCCCGGACATTCCAGTTTCCAGAGAAATTTATCGGTGGCGTTTCGCGGCCTCCTAATGCGACTCTTTCTTCGCCCTTGTTCCCCATACTCGTATCCGATCTATAATACAATGGACGATCGAGGTCGTTGACGACGAACCTAGACGTTTCTACGTGGAAATATTTATTCGATCGAAATGTAGATTTCCACGTTGCCTGAGTGGTAACTGTTCGTCGAAGGGGACAATCTCCATTGCTCACAACATCCTCCGCAACTTTCATAAACAAAAGATCCTAACACTGTGTCCTGAGCATTGAAGCATCCGCGGGCACTGCCGCGGCCGCAGAAAATGTCATAATCTACGCCACTTGAAAAGAAGCGTAGAAACATAGGTCGACCAGCCGGTTAAGCGGAGATTTAGATTCCTGGAGGTTCGAGGAAGGTAACGTCTACTAGGTGCATAAGGGTGGCGTGTGTGTCGGCGCAGGCAGATTAGAGGCCGCAGGATAATTAAGTAGCGCGTTCGACTAACGCCCCAGCTTATAGCACTGCAACAGAACGATATCCGATATTCTCGTGCCTCGGATTTCCCTCGAAGAGATTTCGCCGTTGCTCCGTGTAATTCCGACATCTTGGACCGTTCCTTGGTATACTCGAACGTCCAGTCCAATTAGCGCTGAAAAATGATACCTAATGGCCGATGCCTCGTCGATCCGTACTCGCTCGTACGACTCCATTTTTCATCGTGGGATAACAAACGAGTTAAAGGAAACACCATTACGGGACAGGTGTCCAATGGTCGCGTGCAATAATTACGTTAAACGACTTAATCGTCCAATGAAAAAGTATAATTGCGACCGATTCAAGCTGAAAGAAATATGGCCACGAAAAGAGACAAAAGCCTGTGCCACGGGCTGTGGCGCACAGAATTCCACGGAACCCCGGGAACAGAACCGCGGCACACGGGGGTTCGGATTATTAGTGAGCGGGTAGTCGTAGAAGGTGTGATTCTGACGTGTCGGACGCCTCTTCTCCGCAGGTGAGAGACCACGAGACCGGAGAACCATCCGAACGAGGACCGGACTATCAAGCTAGACAGAGACAGGAGAAATCACCGCAGCGACGAACAACCGAGAGCAGAGGAATGATAGAGAGAGAAGAATATCGAAATCGTAGCGATGGAGCAGGTCGCGCTGCGGAGTGCAAGGGATGAAGGGAGAAAGAACGATTCAACCTCAGCGAGAGGAAGGTGAAGAATGGAAGGGAGTACAGGAGGATGCTCGCGGTGGGAGAAGATCAAACGAGCCGACAAGCCACGGGGTGGTCTCTACCCGCGCTCCTTTACCGCTCTCTTCCTTCTCTTCGCCCCTGCCACCACCTTTTCTCGCATCCTTCTTCCACCACTTTCATCTTTCTTCTTCCTTCACTTTAACACCGTATCTCTTGCTCACCACCTCTCCCTCCCTCACACACACTCTCTCTCTCTCTCTCTCGTCGCCACTATATTATTCATATTTCCACGCTCGTGTTCGCTCGACTATGCCTCTCGACGATCCACACGCTCTTTCGCTGCGTTGCGGGCGCGGGACATGCAATCTCCGCGGGGTCCAGCCGAGCAACATTGTGTGGAAGGCGGAATGGTCCTCCTGCTTAAAGTTTTACGCGGCTGCGTTGCGGCGTTACGGAAATTCGCGACGACCAAGAATCTATGGTGGGCAGGAAACGTTCGATGATTACAGAGTCAGTGGAACGAGCGACTCGCCGCGCCGTCGAATACCACGCCACGTTTATTCGCCTAACGACGACAAATGACACTCCGAGGGATCGTTCTTGTGGCTGATTATCGCGTCGGAATTCGAGGATCGTTTCAACATGTGGCATCCTTTCGTCGGAACGGAGGGGTCTGTCCGCGGATTTCTTCCAGAAATTTGGTCCATCTGTTGATGGAGGGCGAGCATGCAAAGCGACGCAGGATTCATGGAGATGGTCGCATTAATAAATTCGCAGCAAATCACGGGTGAGGATTGCGAAGCGAACGGGGCGATTTTAGTTGCAAATCGCCGAGCGCCGCGAGACCCGACAAAGGCTCCATCAAAAGGACCGCTTTTCTTCTCCTCCTTCTTCTTCTCGTTCGTCTCCTCCTTTCGCTCGACTCTTTTCGCTCGTCTCTGCTTATCCTGTTACCTCTTTCTCCCTACGTCTCCCTTCATTCTTTCCCTGGCGATTTTTGTTCCTGTTCCTCCGTATGTTGTATATTCTGTTTCTGGAGGTGTTGCTTCGATGTCTTGACCCTTTTTTTTTAGAAGCTGGTCGAGGTGGCACTAGGCGTTCCTCGATTTCGTCCCGCGTATCACCTATTTCTATGCACCTTGGTCACTATTATCGTACAACCATCGACTGGTTGATGGTGGAAAAGCGCTGCGGTTGCGAGACCACAGTGTTATTGCGCGTTAATCGTGCCGAGTGAACCTTTCTTCGACTCGACACTCTGGAATGACTTATTGTTAGACGAGAGACAAAAGATAGCGGAGAAAGTACTGCCAGCCTTGAGCTAAAAGATTTAGCCAGGATGTTTTTCGTAGAATCGTTAGGAAGGGTTGAGTGATTTATTTTTCTGTACAATTGATTCGCCATGCTAGGCTAATTTGTATACGCGCAGAAAAATTGCAATAAATTTAACTAAATTGCGGCAGGTATGAACACAATTCCAACAATATTATTATTCAACTTGTGTAAAAGCACCATCGCTGTTGTGAATACAAATTAATTTGTCAATTTGTTATACAAACAATTCAGTGCCATGATACAGCTGTTTGAACAGTAACTAGTTTCCGTATTTGTCTACCTAATATTAACCCTGACTATAATGAAACTGAAACTCAATTTAAGATCAACAGAAAAATGTGGGGGCTAAATCTCTGACTGTCGGAATTACTTCCACAAGCGTGCCCCCTTGTGTCGATGAACCAGCTTAAAGCCCGTTAAAAATATTAGTATATTTACCATCCCCTTTTTAAACACTCTAATCCCTCCACAAATCCTATCCACACGAACAGTATCCTTCAAACGTTTTCTCTTACCACCAATTCTACCAATTCGCCCCCCCCCCCCCCCCGATTTACCTCTATCAGTGTACACATATACCTGCATACGCAACACGAATCCCACACGAACTTTTATCCTCGATGTATTCTATATACGAAGAAACGTATACAGACGGGTTCGAGAAGAAAGAAGCTTCTCATCGACAGACCGCAATAAGGACAGGTACCAGTGTCGAAGGGACCACTCGAAGTCCCGTGAAAAGGGCGATTCGGGCTTTTGCGATAAAAGAACCGGCCAGGTGCTACAAGAAATTAGTGGTGGCAGTGTGCAAGGCTCGACCAGGCCCGTCAAGGTTCCTAATAACCTCGCACCGGATGGTATCGACGATACTGGTCCACACCGTACACCCTTCCATCCTCGAGGAACGCTTGGACACCCCTCTGTTGCATTACCCTCGGCATCTATAGCTCAATTTGCCGACACCTCGCTAAGTATAGGTTGGGTGGGTGGTCCCTTCCTGGGACCACGAGGCCTACGAGAGGAAGAGGTGTGTGCTCGACCCACGGGACCACGACAGACAGAGAATGAGAGGGCGAGAAGGTAGTGAAATGGGGCAAGAAGAGTTTACATCGTATATCTCGATGAACCATGCCGCAATGGTCGAGATGTAATGGGAATGGTCACTTTCATACCACCCACGATATTCGGGGATTTATTTAGTGCTGGAACACACGTTACCAATCGGACAGGCCTTCGAGGATTGTCCCTTTCAACCCTTTCGGTTTCGAATAGCGTATGCACTGTGACGAGGAATTCGGCCGGACTAAACGTATAACTTTGTTCAAACTTTAGAGTAAAGCGCTGCGCCGTTTGAAATTATTCGTGCACCAGCTTTTATTAAATTAATTTCAAGCATGCGAGTTCGGGAGTGCAGAGGGAAATAAAATGTTTATCCTGTGTGCACTTTGGAAAATTGAATGCTCTTCTCCATCGAATTAAGGGGTCGTTTTTGGAGCGAAAAATTGACGATCTTTAAGCTGCTGTGATTATGTGAAAAAAAATTATACAGTAGTCTACCTGGGCCGATTTTAAAGGGCGAAGCTTCTACTTTGGCAACCGTGAATTGCGTTTTTTGTTGATTTTTTTCTTTTTGATATTACCAGGTGTATAACGCAAAGCCTTCTGTGCAACTTAAGTGACGGCTATTTTAAGAATTGGTGCTTCGCGAATCGAGGGCGAAGGTATGTACTTGTTGCTGCCCGCTTGTCGTACAGATAAGTGAGGCTTCTTTGCACGAAACAGAATTATCATTGCACTGGATATTTCCTGTCATTTGCCTCGGCATTGCCACCTGAATACTGACACCACCAATGATCTGTTCGGGTATCCCTCAGGCTTGAAATAATAATAATTATTTTTGATACCCAGCGCAAAGTGACGCAACTTGCATTAACCTTGTACTGCAAACCCATATTTTCCATGACACAAATATAATTTATTGGGGATCAAAGATATTTCGGGCTACGCTGGAAAATTGAAAAAGAGGAAATTGGGAAAAATCTTGCACAGACGATAGACCGTGTAAGAGCATTATCCATTTTTAGGCAAGCACATAGACACATAGCTCCATAATTTAGCTGTACCGCGTACAGTCATTACTTCAGACGATCAAGTAGTCAACCAGTCCAATGAGTAATAGTATAAAAAATTAGATTAACCAAACAAAAACTCGTAGAAAACGCTCTCTACGTACTATAATTATACTGCAGCTAATACTGAACATATTACTTTCTAAATTATTGGTCTCGTGCCATAAGTCATACACTAGCGCAACTGACCAGCTACCGTTCATAGCTCGGGCGCAAAAACCATGCCGCTATCAACGTTAACAGGGGTTAATTTGAAATACGAGTGCGATGAACATTTGTCGTTCATTACCTACGATAATCACTGCAGTGTGTCTCGGAGTTAGGCTCGCCCGTGCCAAACGCGGGTCTGCCGTGAAGCATTTCTTCCGCGAACGTATATAATTCAAAATTAGAGCGTGCGTGCCATCGGATCTGCGAATTTGCGGCGTCGATCGTTTCGCGAGACCGGCAATCGTAAACGGCGGCATCTTTGTGCACGGGGTCGCTCGTTTGTTTGTTGCTGCCGTTGCAAATCAAAGCTCGCGATACCGTGGCGGGTTATTGAAGTCCACGAGGGGATGAAATACGGCGGGAAAACGTTTAACAAATTTTGCAAATATTTGAAAGAACGAAATGGCGAGAGAAGGTGGTTAAATGCAGAGAAGGATGAAACGTATTCCAGAGACGCTTAAGCAGTGCCTTTAAAAATTACAAAAGAGAAGGGTACATTGCAAGAAGTGGGTATAAAAAAAAAGTTGAAGAACCTTAAATCACGGGGAAATATAAAAGTGCACTAAACCAGGATAACACCGTCGGCCAAATAAAAACGGGGAAGCAAAGAGAAAAGCCGGGGAACGATGAACGCTCGTCTCGGGATTCCGCAGGGATTTAAAACAATTATTTATGGGGGCAACAAATTGAAGTGCGTAAATGCCGAGTGTTCTTTTCTACGGTAGCAGGGGGCGAAGGAATTCGCCCGAGGACGAATCACAAAGTTGCATGACACGGGCAAATGAATCAGAGAGTGTGCAATTCAACGCAGGAGGGTGCAGCAGCCTTCTGCAACTCTGATTTTATTTCCGCTTGCGAATATCGTATAATTAATTCGCGTACGCAGCGTCTCCGGCTGCGTTACACAGCCGCCATTGCCGTGGAGAAATTCACCGTACTTGAATTAACAATTTATTGGGGGGCGAACATTCTTTGTACAAAAATAATGGTTGCTGTATGCAAATGTATTTTATTATTTATATTTAGATGGGAAAATATCAGCTTCCCTTTACTAAATTGATGCACTTTAATGGAGGAGATATAGGTTTGCACGCAGTGATTGCACGACGGAATGTTATCTGCACCGATTGCGTAGCCAATCGGCCGAGAAAACATTATCGAGCATCTCGATCGATTCTCGTTCCCTATTCAACGAATCGTAAGCTGACCGCGATGGATACGATAATTAATTGGAGGCATTAATTGTCGGAACTAAGTGACGATACGGCAGTGATTGAACTCGCAATGCAAAGTAGATTCTGCGGATGAAACGAATCGAGTGGAATGCGAACGTTAATTAGTCAATCGAGTTTAATCCACACCTGGCGCGTATCACGGTCTATGCATTTTTAAAAACAAGCGGCGGCATATTGTGTACTCGGCTCAATGGTTACACAACTGCCAACGCGTATAACGTATCTAGTGAAAGATACGTGTAGAACGCATCAGGTATTATTATTCGGCACAGCATCGATCGAAGTAACACGAAATTCAATTAACCCACGGTGTACAAACGGGTCCTGGCGTGCAAACGATATTAAATTGCGCCTGCGTATCTTCTTTAATAAAATAAGGGCTTCATCGCGGAACGATAAAGCATATCGAAAACGACCGAAACGGCGGAATGAAAAAAAATAAAAAGAAAGAATCCAATACAGGAACAATAACTTCCGTGTCGGCCGCGTACCGCTCGATCTTTAATTAATTTAAGCGCTTAATCCCCACCCCATGCCGCGAGGAACCGGCCACCTTTTTCCAGCTTTCGTTCCGCGCGGCCACAATCATAATTTTCGGTTTTAATCGATCTATGAGGCGCGGGCGCAATAATATTTTCGGTGCGGTAGAGACGCGGTGCGTGCGGCCCTGTGTGACTCGTGTAATTGGCTCCCAACTGGACTTCAAAGGGCGCCGCTCTCCTTCATCCACGCCGACACAGGTGAGACGGAGAGAGAAGGATCGTGTCAGGTCGCTCATCCGGCTGCCGTTGCCGTTGAACGAGGACGGTTATATTCGGAACCGTGCAACGAAGAAAGGGATGGGGAACGAAGACGAAGAAGGGGGTTCTACGTGAAAATTACACGCGCCATGCGCGAGACACGGGTGCGAGAAGGATAAAGAGAATCGTGAGATTCTCTGGTGGGGGATGATGGAAGTAGGGTGGAAACGAATTGGAGGTAATACGCATGCGTTCGATTCATTGGTCGAAGGAGGACGAGTGTATGTGAATGTGGAATTGGTGGGATAAAGATGATACAGGGCTGTCTCGTTGGAGCGGAGACAAAGATGGCGAGTCTCAGGTGGAAAAGGGGGGAAGAGAGACGGATAGGGGTTGGCGAGGGGCGAACGCGACGAACGAAATCGCTCAGCGATGTTTCGATATTGGGTAGATAGTGTTCGATACGGGAGACCCTTGTCTCGTTTGGTTAATCGTCGGACGTATGCGTGTAAATACACCTGTATCGCTCGAAAACGGCCACTTTTATGCTCGCCCGCGCCGTTCGCATGTCGAACTTCGATTCAGGTGTCGTAACGACTGATGATTTGTGCATTCTGGGACGGAACATGCGTGTACGGTATGATCTTGAGGTGAAGTCGAGCTGGTGGCAATTTCTTTTTTCCAGCTTCGGTCGAATCCGTGAGATCGAGCAGCTGGGACAGTTCTGACGTTTAAAAGAATAAGGGGATGAGGGTCGGACTTGATGAAAAATTATACGTCCATTATTTTATCTGTCGGCTAATCGCGTCGAATGGGGAATTTGTAACCGCCCCCCGTGGAAAACGGATGGATGACTTACTTTTGAGTTGGAATAAAATAAATTGGCTGCGTTTAACACGGAAATGGTTTCGATTCCACGAAACCGTGTTCAATCAGCCTGTATAAACTTCTTCAATAAACAACTTCACGCGTCATCTTGTTTCTTTGCTTCAGCTATTCCCCGGATCAACACGAATTTCGTAATCGCTATTTCTGAAACAAGCACTAGGAGGAGTAGCGGGTTGGCTCCTACGTCGGCAACCTTGAGCCGTCAATTAATTCTAAACAAGCCGCAGCGCCTAACACTTCAACAAAATGACACGGTCCTAAATTTTATTCATTTTCATTCAACCTTTCAGTCAATTGTGCAATATCAAAGACGTGTTTTAGTCGCTGTGTCGCTGAGTTGCGTAGTCGGATCAAAGTTGATTTCATCGCTGGGAAACGTGGCAGTCGGTAACGAGGGAACCCCCTGGACTCCCTGGACTCCCTGGTCCAATCCAAAGGAGGGTCTAACACCCGAGGACACGGGTCGTTTAGGCGGCTCCTTTCTTCGATCATTAGTTCGGGGCCGCAGTCAGTCGAGGGCTCGTAAGTTCGCGAGTGGCATCCTCTTTCTCCTCTCTAACTCTTCTCCTCGCCTCGTCGTGTCTTTATTCGCCCTTCTAATATCTCCTTTTTATTCCCAAACTTCTCGCCTTGGTCTTTTCCGCGTCCACGTTGGCCTCCGACGTCGTTCTCTTTCGCCGTCTCTGTTCGCCCGTGGCGAATTTTGAATATATTGCGAATAGTTCGGGGAAATAATAGTTTAGAATAGTTTCTTGAACCGTGAAACGATACGATGTATTATACTTCGACAGGGGCAACCGTGGCTTGTTTGGCCAAACAGGAAGCTCAAAGATGAGATCCTGTCTCTCTGCGACGGGTCGCCGTTCGATGGCCTGCACAGTAGCATCCTCGAGGTCTCTATTCGTTGGAAATAACCGCATTTGTATAATCACTTTCCTTTCGGTAGCTCTGCTAATTATCGTCTATTAACCCAACCCCTCGTTTCGTTCGGGAGTCTGGCTGCTTTGCATGGATTCGACGATACCTGAATGGACCTTCGAGATTCCATGAAATCACGGCTCCATTCCAAACGATCATCCCTTCGGAATATATTCTTAGACAATTTGTACTATTTGCTTCGTTTATAATTGTCTCGCCATTTTTCCAACCCCTCGATATCGTTCTTTTCTCGGGATTTCCGAGATGAATTTTTAATTGCGTTTCTGCATACAGAGGATACGGTTGTATTTGTCGTTTAGGGAAGCAGAACGGTCCATGAGGCTGGCAACGTCGGCTCCCCATGCGACGTTCTGCGGAAATCGTCGAGACAGGAATTCTGGAAGCCGTGCTTGCCTGTAGCAGACCGTTTCTGCGAAACACCGCGTCCAGGCGCCATCGTCCTTCGCCAGGTACGGCCCTGCGAACGCTGATAGCTTGGGAGTGTCCAAGAAGAATGGCGAATTCGGCGAAAAAAAATTTCTGCTCGATGGAGACAATCTTTTCATTCGACGAATTTCACCTGGGTGATTGTGTTGTGAAAATAAATCGCACTGAATCGAGTTTCAATTGAGCACTGCTTTCGGCGAACTCTTTTGACGGTGAAATGGACACCACTTTTTTAAAGATTTTTACGTTTTGTGTGTGGAATCGAAAAGTTTCTTTCATAACTGATCTATTTAAGAGGGTGAAATTCTGAGTTTTGGGGATGCTTTTATGTATCGCAATGTCAATTTGTGTTTCGCGCTTGTCAAAAATTTAAGGCTCGCCACGGTCTTGCCGCAAGGTCTCGATCTCCAAAGTCGTTAACAGATTCTTTCGTTTTTGCCTGACGCATTCATCCCCCTGTCATCTGTGACACGTTTCGTGACAGATTGTTGCACCTCGTTTGTTTCTCCTCTGTTCCACTAACAGATTTACTGTAGCCAGCCAAGAATCGAATATAATCAAAGCTCAAGGAGCAGAACTAACAGTCGAGCCAGCAGACGAGAGTTGGACTTGGGGAAAAATCTCAGAGGATTCTAGAAACATGTTTCAGAGGTGGGAGCATGGTTTGGGGAAGAGTGATAAACCCAGGACAGTGAATACCCATGAAGAACCTTGGGGAGGGTGTAATCTTTGACAGGGAGGAGCGACAATCTCTATTAAGCTTGAAAATGTAAACTGTCGTCTATCTTGTAACACGGTTCTGCATATTTTACGAAATTGTGTTGGTTTCAGGCTGAAAATGAAGCCCGACACCACGTATAGTTTAATAAAAACGGAAAAAGAAATATGCCTCGTATTACTATGAATAAAAAAGTTATTAAAAATACAGTGACCAGTGTCTTGTGAGCACCTGAGCCATTCCAGAAAATAAGTGATGCAAATTGAATATTTCGAATTGCAATAGTATCTGGCTATGAGAAATTTAAGGGTGCCAAGTTATTATTGAGGAGCTATCGAATGGAGTTTCTAAAGCTCGAATCGAAAGTTTACAAAACATTGTGCTTGAATTTTTGCTTTCTTTCCACTGTGACCTCACAATTTCTAGATTCCCTTTTAACGTTAATTAAAAGAATGTTCGCTTTTACGATAGGTCGGAGGACCGGCAGGTCGTGGAACAGGCTATTGTGTTTATCTCCGTTCTGAAAGCTTTTTATTTGATTGCTGCGTCCACCTATAATGCATATCCCTAGACGTGTTCTTACTTTTATTACCGGGCCTCGGCGGCAACCTTTGACTTAATTAGCTCTTGAAGCTGTTACTTCGCCCGTTACCGCTACGATCGTCCAAACCACGGATGAACAGGGTCCTCGCATTTCTTTTTAAGGCAACGATTAAAATTTTCAGAAGTTTATAATATTTCTTATATTAATCGGGCGATTCACTGAGTTACGCAATAAAAAGAAAAGCCTTGTATTTTAAGAATTTGTGAGGTACGATACATGGCAAGTGTACTCCAATTTCTTAACGAGTTATAGGACCACGTTTCGACAAACGAAAGTTCACCATTCTCGAGATCTAACACATTTAATGAAAGCTTTATTTTTGAAATTCCTTTGAAAAACAGATATTAAAAAAAACAATTTAAAAGGTTCGAGTAAACGGTGAAGAAAGGTTGGAAAGCCACGGGGATCTAAATCAAAATTTCCATCGTCACAGGAGCCCGGTAGCCAGACACAAAATGTACCGTAACCAGAAACAGTTTCTTTCTATCTGGAAGCTAGAACGAAATTTATGCGCGCGTAAATTCGAAGCCCCTTAAAGGGGGCAAGCGGTCGGGCTTCTTTTCTCCGTCTCCAGAAAAACATCTCTCTTCCATGGGCGTCGTTAACTCCACGCCCGTGATCACAATGTATATTCGTTAATTAGCAGGATAAATCACGGACGGAAACGTAGAATCTCTTGGACGTAGAACGTCTCCACGCGGTGCGGTCGAATTTCGCGTGGACAAGTGGCAAAGTGTGGAGACAAGATTCGATCTGTTCGAAAGCTTCGTCCCATCCCTCCTCCTCGATAACGATAAACTGCGATTTCTCCTGCGGAGTAATACGATCCGCCGTGAAACGTCACAGCTGCATGAAGTTGTAAATCTTATCGAGTTAATTGCAGAGTGGCCAAGCAGTGCGCGAGCATTCTGCGCCGATTTAAAATGCAAATCGGCCCTCGTTGCCGGCAGCTCACGCGCGCCACCACCACCTCAATAATAGGTTTCGATGCTGAAAATTCAATCGTATATCTCGGTCGCCACGAAATCTGCAACACGGAGGTCCGCGAGCTATAACTTTTCTGGCGAATTCATTTCTGCATTCGTCCATTAGATTTGTCATCAATTTAATGTGGTTGAGAGCTGGATACCGGGGGACAGCGTTCGGGGCAGAAGTAATCGATGCATTCGGGGGCGAGGATGATTCCGATTTTTTCGTCAGCCCGTTCTCGACTTCTCGTCAAGGACAGCGTTTGGTTGGAGGGCAACGGAAAAAGGGGAAGAAATTTAGGAAGAAGGGAGGAAGAGTTGAGCGGCGGGATCATGATTAATCAATTAGCGATCTCGGGATCCTCTGAAAGGTCGACGGTGGGCGAGCTTGAAAAACTAAGGACCCAAAGGAACCGCCGATGACGCGGCCGAATCCTTACCGGGGATTTTGTAGATAGATTCGGGCAATCGTTCGCGTAGGTCCTCTGGGATTTTGGAATTTTTATTCACCACGGGCTATAATCGTTTTATTACTATTATTTCTCTTTTCGATACATCCTCTGCTGCTTCGCGGATGAATTTTATTGCACCGACAGGCGAGTGGAAAATTCCGTAACTTTTTCCCCCCAACCCTGCCCGGCAGCGTGCAATATTTTATTTTTGCAAGCCACAAATAAAAGCATCGGTCGGCCTCCTTCGTATTTAATTAATCCCTCGGCGAATGAAGAGGGGGAAAAAAAGAAAGATATTGTTCACGCTTGAAATACGCCAAGTTTGTATTTCTTCCTTCGCTCACGTTGGTGGTACATTTCTTGTTGCAACCAGAGTTCCATTCCGTAACAGAATCCCCGTTTCCTTCCTTTCATCTTCCGCAACATAATCGGCCCCCCTTCAAGGTGGTCCTCCCCAGACGCTTTTCCGTCGTTCATTAATCCTTCTGTCCCACCAATTATTTCCAATCGGTCGCGGTATTTTCCGCTCAATTGTCAGGCGCGAAGCTCGTATAGTTCGCGTAGAAATCACCGGCGAGATTCACATAGAAAATCTCAATCATCCCCGACCGGTTTCTTTTGTACTTGGCGCCCGCTAAACGCGACCGTCGATTGGTCGAGGGGCGTTCAAAGAACGCCGCCATGACTCGCAAAGTGGCCGTCTTTTGTTTGTGAAACAATGGTGCACGCTGCTCGGGCTCACTTAGCGTGCCAGCAAAATGACAACCTCTTCCGATGCTTAATCTATTAGGAAAATTAGCGGGTTGCACGACCGGGCCCCAGTCAAAGGTGCGAGCACCTCGAGCTATCGATGAACCTATTCTGACCTGCAGATTTCACGCAGATACGAGATCTCGTGGCCACTTAACGAAACCGAGTAATTACCGTCGAAACTGGACTGTCCCAACTTCGTCGCCGTGGCGACAAGATCGACTTGGACGATTTTTGGCTAATCCTTGCGACCGACCATGTAATTAACCGGTCGTTATTTCATTACACTAATTTTCCGTGGAAATGGACGAGCTTCGACATCTCTGGGACAATGGACACATTTTCAGGGACGGTAATTTTCTACGAGATATTTCTTGGAAAATGAGATGGAAGATTTCAAACGGTACCGATTAAAGCACCTTCTTTTTTTTGTTAAGTATTTAATGCGCATGTGTCTGTCGGGGAAAAAAGGCTACGGAAAGGAAAGGTACATGATTCATAAGCAGGGCACGGGTTATTACGCGAAAGATCGGCTCGAAGGGGTGAATCGGTTCCAAGTGGATAGCTCCAGGAAAAAGAGTTCTTCCGTGGTGGCCTAATTGCGAGTTCGAGAGATAATTATTCGATTATTCACACTCGCTACGGCGAAAATAAGAAAAAAGACGCAGTGCCTACGAAAAAAAGCGGGGATTTATGGGCCATTACGATTCGTTCTAGTAGTAGGGGCAAAGGGGATGAAATAGCAGTGGAATCACAACGTCACCTAACGGTAGGGCTGCAAAAGTAGCTCGACCACTGCTGCAGGTAATTTTCCTCGACCGAGGAGATTTTCTACTTTACCGGCGAGGTGAAAATCTCTATATCCCATCTGTGTTCGAACGTCATAGGGGAAATCTGCAGTGCACTACCTTGCCTACTGAGGCACAGTCGGAAAATACAAAAACTGTTTTACAGCGGTCAATATGAACGAGGTCTTCCTAATCTCTGTTATGCAAGGAGGCCACCTTCCCTTAAAATATAAAAAAACAATTTCGTTATCCAGAATTCTTTTTTATTCTGATAATAATTGTAAACGAAACGGCAATTCCAAATTACATTAAACGTAAATACAACATAATCCTACATACTTCGTGACTATATAAAAGAAATTTTTGTCGCGCGAACCGCAGTCAAAATTATATACCCTTGCATCCAGCATTTCCGCTCGCGATGCCGCTTGTTTCGAAGTTTGCGAAAAAATTCAGTATCAACAAACACCGACTGGTTCAATGGAAATTAAGTCGCCTGTCGTCGTCTCGTCTCGTTCTTCCTCCAATCCTGTTCCGTCGCAGTGTCTCGATTGGGTCGTTTAGCAAAAACTCGACGCGCACTCCTCTTCCTTTTGCCACGAGTTGCGGGGATGCGTGCGGACGTGCGAGAACTCTCATAAAATCAAATAATTCGGCTTAAAGCGGGTTCCACGAGCCCGATATAACCGCGGGAGCGACAATAAAAGGGCGAGCACGCCGGTGGTTCTCGTTCAACGACCGTATCGAAAGGAAAACGAAACGTTAACGTAAACTGAAAAACAATCGAGTGAGCGGCGGCTGTCACTCCGAAGACGAGGCTGGCATCCGCAGACCGAGTCATCTGTTTCCTACGCGGGTATGTCGTTTATTTGTCCAAAATGGCTGCTAAAACACGGCTCCGGTCTAAACGGGCGAGCCCTCGCGAGAGTAATTGGAGATCTATTTATAAGCTGCCATCTAACCCAGACCCCATTGGCGAACGTTTTTATGAAGTAGATCGAGATTGCTCCGAATTGGAAATGACCGATCGATACTTCTACTCGATACGGCTACATATTTAGTAAATATGTACATAATCCGATTTGGAGTGATTCGCGGGTTCTGGTCATAGTTCTACGAGTTTCATTTCTTATTCCTCACGGGCAAGACAGTACTTTAATTCTCGAAGCAAGAGAAAAGTAGAATTAAACGTTTAAAGGGGCAGAATTTTAGTGCGCGATGTAGAATGGCTGCTTAAAATAGCTGCGAATAAAGCACTTTACTAGATGTGTTTAGAGGATCTGCTTGTATTATTTTAGTCTTACTTCTCCAATAATTCAGATCAGGTAGATAAGAAATAGTAGACGTCGATGAAACTAGTATAACAATTTTAGGGGATTGGATAGTGGATTGGAAAGAATTGGAAACGAATAAGTTTGAAGATATTGTTTGTGCAATATTTGTATTTTTCACAAATTAGTTCTTTCGATACTAATTTTCAGCTTTCTGTATAACTTATCCAGAAGCTTCGCTCAATTTTCACGAAATTGCGAACGAAGTGGACGCTTTCGCGGATGCTGCGTCAGGCCGGAGGGGAGCGGAGAACGTAGGAAAAGTCGAGCGAAAGAATTTTTCTGAACTCGTAGCCGCGGAGCTGCATGAAACGCTGTTGATTGGCCGATCGTGCGCCAATTTTCCCTCACGTCGCTTCGCCACGAAAAATCGGTAAATTGCTTCTTTGAAATGCCGGAAAAGCCGGAGGGAACGGTTTCCTCCGTAGTTTCTTCGACGACTTCTTCGCCCGTGGACCAAGGCAAGCATCGTTGCACGCTCGATGATCCGTGTGCTCTTTGACCGATTCTCTCTTTCATTCTGTATCACGATTCGACCGCGAATTTGGAGCTGACAAATTTCTGCTCCTCTATCGAGACCCCTTTCGGTCCCTTTATGCGGTGTTTGGCAGTAAATTGTTTATTCCCTTGTGGCTTGCGATTAACTTAAAGATAATTATACGATAGGATAACTAAACCGCTTTGATGCATTAAGAATATTTCAAGGGGTGCTGTAATGCGAGGGTTAAAGAGCCATACTTTTCTTCAACCATACAGTGCGATAAAATTTTGTTTTAAAAAAGTTTCAAATGTAATATATCACTTCCATCAATTGTATCACAAGAAAGCTGGCAAATATTTAATTATCATTTTATAATTTCTATTCCATCTGCGCAACCTTAAGCAGATTCGTATTTAAAAATGAATCCACTTAAAAAGAATGATTTTCACCAAGTTTCAAAGTATGCAAGCGTGCAAGAAACCCGTTAAAGTAGCCATCTGCGATGGTGGTTAAAGAGAACGGAGGTCAGGCTGATTTTTATTCAGGCACGCAGCGTGCTCATAAGGCGGGCGCAATTGCCGGTTCGAAGTTTGAGATTTTCTGCCGCCACTTCTCGTCTCTCTGGCCGTGGCCTCTCTCGTCTTCCTTTTTTCATCTCTCTTATACACCGTTCTCTCCTGACTTCTGACACGCGTTTCAATTGGGATGGTTGCCAAGGGAACCCAGGAACCGAAGTGTCACACGGACTATTGAAGAGGTTAAAGGGGACCGCGATTCCATTTTCAACGAGAACTCTGGAAACGCGTTGGCAAATTCCAAAGATAGCCTGAAAAACATCCTCATCAAAAATCGAGACGATTCTACTTTGGTTACTACTTTGGAGGGAAAAAATAGGGAATAAAAGTATATTGGTTTTGAACGACCGTCGATCAATTAATTTCGTGATATTTCGTTGCTTTCTCTCGCACGATTCTCTGCAATAACGAGAAAGGATTCACTGGATAGTGAAAAGTATTTCGCAGGTATTGCACAGGTCGATTATACTTTTAAATTCCAGTTCCCTGGCTATTGTAAGAGCTTGGCGGCTTGCTCGTCGCCGGAAAAAAAGAGGGAACTTTTTTTTTATTCCGCCCTGAAATGGCTCGTGTGAAATTGATAATAGCTGTGCCACCTAGCCAAATAAATTCCCCGCCAGTCACCATTTTCCACGAGGAACCCTTTGAAAATTGTCCAATGTCCTCCCTCGTTTTGCATTATTACAAAAAAATAACCTTCCTATTGTTACATAGTATTATTCATCGTACCGAAATTACTGCAATAGGTGCGAAAAGGAAAGTCGAGAAAACTCCTTTCCATTCCAACATCGAAAGCCAATATGTATTTCAGCTGCGGAAAATCTGATTACCAGCGATCCGACTAATGAACCCGTCACGATGAAATTTTTAAACCCGTTTGCGTCTTTTCGAATTAACCTCGGCGTAGAGAGGAGTCTACTTCATTCGCGAAAACGTCGGATCAGAGCTAGGGAAAGGGGTGCAAAAGGGGTGAAGCGCACGGTCGGACAGCCGGAAGACCGTTCAGCGCTATTAACAGCTAATGAAAATTAGCTTTCGTCGGTTGATTGAGCGTCAAATCGTCCCTTTCTTGTTTCGAGAGAGAGAAGTCCGCCACCGGTGTCGTTAGACCGACGTACTCTCGTTTCGAATCGCAGTGCCCTCGTAGACTTCCTACTCCTTTTTTGCCCCTCTCTTTCTGTCTCGTGTCGATCAAGGAAATTCCGGGGGCAAGTGCCCCAGCCCCCTGTCTACGCCGGATAATCGTCCAGGATTTCGTAGACGAATTGCCGGTGAGTTGGTGTTAAGTCTGTACAGTTGAATTCGCGAATTTCAAGAAGACGAAGAACCAATTAGCGGGCGTTGAAGTATTGGATAATTACCATGATTAGAGAATCTCGTACCTCGGTGCTGTAAATACAGACTTATCGATAAATGCAACGCGGTTTCAATAAATTCTTACTCGCTTCGATGAGACAAAATTTGACACGTACAGGATACAATCTTTGTTTTCAAATCCTGTCTATTTTCGAGCTCGAGAACACCAGAACTTCATCGTTCCGAATTCGCGACTGACATTCGACGCAAGAATACACGTGCTTCGTGGGAAGAATATTTGTTTTTCCTTCCGAAAATGTTGCGAATTACTCCGAGCTCCTGTAGCGTACAGAGCAACGTACATCGTTGTATACAATTTTCTTCGTTCTCCGCACAGCTGCAAGTGTTTCACGCCTGAAAGTCTTTCGACCCGCGACGATACTGCGCGAGCAACAAATATTTTATCATCGAAGTCGTTCGGTTTGCACACTCTGCGAGTAGAGTGTCGCGAGATTCTGGCGGGTCTAGTTGGAAAACGGCGAGCCATCAAAAATAGGTCGTTCAATTTGGAACGGCTCGGATTATTTCGTCCGATACAATGGACCGCGTTAATTTCTTAATGGAAACCGCAAGTAATCCCGGCTAGTTCGAGCCACTAGTTACGATCGCGTGCCAGCACAAGGCTTCGTTTAACGCAAGAGCATTATGGCTTTCGAATGTTTAGAAGACGATATAAACGTAGCAGTAATGGACTGCAGAAACGACTGTAAAATCCATCTCCCGAATCGATCCCGGCTCGTTCCTGCGAGTCAACTTTGTCATTGATGGTCCCGCGGCCAACGATTTAATTGCGAATTCCTTCTGTTCTTTTCGACGCTGGTTTACGATGGACGTCCGGGCTCTTCGTTCATTTTTACTGTGATTCATATGAAAGAGCTTGACGTTACGGCATTACGTAATGGTATCCTTTTTTCTAGAATTATTTCAGTACGCGAGGATATTTTCAAACCGCCTGCGAAACTAATGCAAAAAATTAAAAAAATTCCTAACTAACAGTGGACGATAAAATTGTTCTTTCTGTTTGCCTCCGTAAAATTTATTTCTTAGGGGCCAGTAGTTGCATTCACTGGAAGTGAAGGAAGTCACTGTTCTAGCAAGGAATAATAATTCTGTCGCTACTTGTTCCACGGCGGCGTTCCTTTGAACGTTCACTCCCTTTTATGCAGATCGACGGAGAAGGGTGCAAAGGCCCTTTCGTGGAGGATAATGTAACTCCTTTGTTTATAACAGATGAGTGTCAGATCTAGCCTTTTTTTCCTCGGCCGTCGGTAAGTCTGCTCGTCTCCGCGTCTGAATAAACATATCTGATGTCTGTCGGGCCCACCCAGACGGAGCTATTAAAACTCTTATGGGAAAGTCGCTTCCATTCGTGGACTGATTGCACGTCGATCTCTCGCGATAGTCCTTTAATCGACACTTGCTGGGCACTCACCTGTAGTATCGAGTTGTTGGAAAAATTCCAATTGAACCGAATATCGCGTCCTGTGCAAATGCTTGCCCATTTATGTAGATCCGTAACTTTATTCTCAGCAGTTGTCAGTTTCATAAGATTTTCGAGATATGATTAAACCTTCTTTTATTTATTACATTATTAAATTTCATTAGATTATTAAATCTCGGACACTTTAATCTTCTTCCAGATCTACCCGATTCAAAAAATATATCGGACAATATTTTTCTGCATTTGCTCGACTTTATACTTTTCCAAATTATTCTGAATCACCAGTGCGTAATGTGGAATTTTTGTAACAAATGCACAATATGTGCCAGGCTTTCCTTTAATTTCTCAACGATTAAGCCGTTAACCGTGGGTCCTCGCGTAAAGAAAAAAATGCCGACGTTTTAGCGTTAGCTCTCAAGCAGACGAGCAGAGAAGGGCTCGCAAGCAGCGGGCCAGAAAAAAGGAGCTACACTTCTTTTGGAAGATGTCTCGGGTCAAGCACGTCAAGTTTTTACGATGTCGAGTAACTGTGACGTGTAGACGTTCGACAGAGTGGCTCTTCAAGGGGGGGTTACGAGGCAAGAAGAAACACTTGTTCTGTTTTTCAATGAACCACGTATATTTGAATAGATCTGTGTGATCACATAGGTACGCAGAAACAATTGGAGCGTCGACATGACGCACGCTTATAATAGTACGATTACGACTAATCAGTATCGGGGTTGATTGATTTTATTGCACACATTTTTTCTCACAAATCCTGCTATTTTACTTTCGTTTTTATTGAAATCGTTTTATAGACAGCTTGTTAAAAGTGTTCAACTCGACGAACTGCCACGTTATTTATTGAAAAATTGTATAAATTGAGAAATGAATTAAATGGAAGATGTATAATATTCGAAGTATATCAGTACTGGCGAGATAGTGTAAGATTTATGTTGATAATGAATCGAGGGATTTTATAAATGTTTTATACCACGTGGCAGTTTTATTGAATAGAGCGGTTTAAGAATAAATAAATATACCACCCACCGATACCGTTCGATTGAGATTGCATTTTATACAGTTATTTACACGCTAATTTACACTCTCTCATCCTAGGCAGAATTATGTTTATAGTTTAAATCTATAACTTGCTCGGCCACTACTCGACAGATTAATCGATACCGTGCTCATTAATCTTTAATTTAAAATGGACGTGTGATTGTGCGATTGTATGATTGTAATTCACTACATTTAAGAGAGAATAGAGCTTAGAATTTCCAGCTATTTAAATGGACAACAATATTGCGACACACTTCACATCCAGAAGTTTCTTAACCCGACGATATTTTCCGTTATGCTCGCAGAACAACAGAAGGTAGACTAGTTCAACCGATACCTAAATAAAACTATACAAAAGTAATGTTTCAATTTTCAAACTACATACCTCCCTGCCAAAATCAATTACAATATTCCAACAAAAGGCGAAAAAGATTCGGGCACCGAAACGAATTCTTATCAAAATCCACTCATAAACAACAACGCGGTAGATCTACACGCTAAACGATTGACAACCCCATAATAATAATTTCACCCTATACCGACCATCGTCACTTTCATTTTCAGTTTCAATAAAACAGCGAAACGTTCGCTTTACTTCTCGTCGTTCAGTTTCGCCAGTTGATTCGGATCGAGGTCCTGCGTGATCGTGTTTTGCACCTGAATATGCGTTGAGTGAAGGGGTGGGCAGAGCAGGGGATGATAGGGGAGACAGTAGTACGGGAAACCACCGAGCGCTTTGTTCGCGGGATGAATTTGCGGGGTCGACATTTGTCCGGGAAGTTGGCCGGAACCACGAAGTGGCAATCCCCTCAGATGCTCGTCCGGATGTACAAGAACGCGAACTGCCACGCGCCTAGCGTTTCCGGAATTAACCAATGCACCCAGTTCCTGTTGCTGCCGCCGTTTGGTCTTGTACCTGAGGTAAAGAAAACAAAAGTTCAATCGTTTCGAGGTATTTTACAAATAAAGAAGGTTCTATTTCCAAAATTGTCGATCAAAGTATCCAGCTAATTACTCGATCCATTTAACACTCTATTAATTCAACCCCGCCCCCCCGCTTCTACGATATCGGCAATGCATGGACACTACAATAGAACAACGATACTAGATCTCGAATTTCCCCAAGCTGTCCTAAAAGAAAGAATAAATTCGAACCGTCTGTTCTGGAACCAAATCTTCACTTGCGTCTCCGTCAGCTTTAGTCCCCTCGCGAGGTCCGCTCGTTCGGGGCCCGACAGGTATTTCTGCGCCGCGAATCTTCTCTCAAGCTCGTACACCTGTGCGTGAGAGAACGCCGCCCTGCTCCGTTTCTTCCGACTCTGAAGATTCTGTCCGTGGCTCTGCGCTTCGAACATGTCCTCATCTCCGTCTTCTATAAAATCATAACAATAGTCCTTCAACAATAATCATTGAACACCGACGTGTTAATAAAGATCAACCGGTTAATCGATTCACTGTAGATATATAGAAGCAAACGTGGAGCACGGGGCTTTTTCAAATTCGCGTGCAAACAAACGCACCGATCGGGCGTGAATGATGTACCACGATGATAAATCAACGTTTCCAAATTACTGGAACGAGGGGGAAACGGTGGAGGAACGAACGAGCAACCATCCACGGACAGCAGCCATAGAAGCGGCGAACGATCGGAGAGAGTTCCGCCCGCTTTTGATGTCTCGTTCAAACATTAACACGTGCACTCGCTACTCCGACATGTTTACGCTGCTGTTCCACGGTAATTCTCCTCTAAGTTTAACCGGTTGCAGTGGAGTGCAATCGCGTTACCCGGCCGTACGAAAATTCTACACGCTCCCCGACGGACACTTTGTTTCCCCAGTTTCTGCCTGGACCAGACGGTTTTAGCTGGAAATCTGGGATGCACCGATTTAACCGAATTTCGTTGGGCAATACGAATGATTAATAAACGTTTCAGGGTTCTCGATGAATGAAGGGAAGGGGGAAATAATTTGTTCAGAAAGTTTGCGTTGAGACGGCTGAAACTCGCTGCAAGAAGAAATTGATATCGCAGGAGATAAATAAAAAGACGAGCAAGGGAATTAAACATTAATAAAATCCACATCTGAAGGATTTAAACAAATCTGTACCTAGGGTCCTATCATTGTAAATGTTTATCACAGAAACGGGCATCAGCTCCCGTCCTTATTTCCACCTAAGAATCACCGCCCCCAAATCGGAAGCAAAATTGAAATAAAGAGATCCGCGAGGCTTGCAGAAAAATACACACGCGTGACATCATAATTATTTCGTACGTCGTCCTGCGTCAATGTTTATCAGCAGTGGCCAGCACGATGGGGGGACTCGAGGCATTTAGAGAGATCTATATTTGATCACTTTCGACGTCAACTCTATGCCATCCCGTCCCGCTAATGCGTCCCTCCTCTGACGCTCGTCAAACATCTCCTACGTCGTCCTACAACGAGAGTGTTCGAGAGCAGCAAGTGCCGTTTGCTCTCACTCCGATTACATCGAGAGATGACCCTTCCGTGCACCTTCTCCGAAGCATCGTTCATCGTTTTCACATATATAAATTGATATGGCCCATTGAGCCCTGGCCAAACGAAATGCTATCCCTTTCGCAGGGGTGGCCGTCGAGCCAAATCTATTACTCGCTTTCTTTTTTTTCTTACTTTCTCTATGCATTTGAACTTGACGTCAAGTGACGCGAATGCAATAGCATTGTGCTGTGAAATTTTTCGCTAACGGTAGAACCTCGTTAAAAAAATTCCATTTCTCGCGATATTTATTATGGAGTTGAGGGATTATTATGCAGGGGTGTTCGAAGTTTCGCCAGCGAGCTTTGACACGGTGCCAACTCGTCTCTGCTCCTCTTTACCCTATAATATCGAAGGAACCGTGAACGGAACAGCTTCAAGTACCGAATTGCTTAATTACTCGTCCCTTGTTATCCAGCCTGCGTTTAAATTATTCAGGATACTCGCGAATCAAAACGAACCGTCTGTTATTAAATAAAGCCTGGCACTCTAACCCATTTCACGAAGTATCAAGCACAACGAATGGCAAACAAATTGGCATTTTCGATTCCTTTGGAACAGATCCCGGTAACCTTGATCTAAATATGTTTTTGTGGTGATCCACGGATCGTCGGGGATCCAAGACAGAGCAACAGTGTGGCCAGGGATCGAACAAGTGCAAGAAACAGAGTGGCCGGCCACTTGTGACGTCTGCCCTAGTCGAGTACCACTTATGCTACTAAAATTACATTCGATCACGTTATCTGCGCTCGGGTTAACTTAAAAACCCTTGAAAAGCTCGCCTGTTACAAGGATACCGTAGGCCCAAATGATCTCTTAAGCCAGCATCCTCGTGGCAGACACACGATCACCCAGAAGGGAAGCGGCCTCGAGGATGCCACGAGATTTTGCCTCCGTTGCCCATTCAACTCCTATCTGCTTTGGTTATCGCTATCGATTGCGGCCCTCGTAATTCTACTTCTAGTTAGGCCTCGATTAAAGTAGTTCGACAGGAAGTTAAACTCGGACAGGAAATTCTTGAAACGAGAAGAATTTTGATCGACGTTCCTTAAATACTCGACGATCGATCAGTGGATCTTATTGACAAAGAAATATTACGAACAGGTGTGCCGATGATAATTAATATTATACGATGTAACAGGTGATTGTAAATAAATGATTTCTTCCTTCGTTTTTTAGAACCGGTAAAAGATACACTACAGAATACGTAATAGAATTATGTTAGAAATACTTTGGTATGTCATACAATTTTCTTTAAATTCCGTGGATAATTTTCGTCAAGCTTACCCAAGTATTTATTCTTGCTCATGTCCAAAGCTTCGTCCTGTTGCCTCTGCAGAGATTCCCTCGATTCCTTCACTGCTTGGTAGGCACGCATGTTCCCCAGGCTCTCCAGGTGTTTAAATGTCCCTTGCGCCAAGTGTGGAATAGTCCCAAAGTTCGAAATATTCGCGTGGACCAGATTTCTTGTTAAAATGTCCAGCTCGCGCGCCACGTTTAATTCTGGAGAGGGTAGTCTTGAGAATCGGGCCATCTGATTGCGATCTTCCAGCTGATTCTCTCTGTGATCGTTATCGGAACAATCGTACTCCTTTTGCTGAGACTTCCTCGCGAACGACGGCGCACCTTGCGCCTCCTCCGACTCGGATGATCGTCGCTCCGAGAAAGACGTTCTCCTGCTGAGAATATCCGCGATACTGAAGGGAGTCAATTGAGACGGTTTCGGGGAAGCCTCGCTCCGTTTGTCATCTTCCATGATGTCCGACATTACTCTTCTTTCTAATGCAATTGATAATCTACAATTCCGCAGTGTTTCCTTAGTCTTTGATTCACTTTCTGTTGCAGCAACCGATTCACAGGATTAATAATCTCATTTCGTCAGTCTTGAAATGCCCATCGCCTCAAGCCCTCCACTTTCATCGACGAAACAATTCCCTCGACACTTTCGTTCACCACCGTTCAATGTTCATTTAATCAAAGTTCACCCCGACTATTCTTTTTCCCTCCTCCCCTCGATCCTTCTTTCTTGCGTGTTCTTTCTTCGAAAAAAGTTGTCACTAGTTCGGTTAGCGTTAATTTTTCAATCGTGTGGTCCACGCTCGATGATAGTCACAAGTAGACTGGTCGCCTGTGGCCTCCTGTCGAGGAGGAGAATCCGCGAGGGAGCGTCGCGACGCGTTTATTAATTGTCACTCGCGAGCACTCGAGAGGGCCGCGTGCACCCTTCCGCGGCGAGCGTGCTTCGGTCAAGTGTGCTTGTCGCTTGTGGAGACTTATTTTTCGAATTAGTCCGCGGCCACTTCGCCGCCAGTTTCCTTCTTCCCTTCCACCCACGCATGCCATCTTCCCCTTCTATGCCAGCCACCCCCACCAGCCAAACATCCCTCCACTCTCGTCGATCACGACTTATGTACCAACCATTCTTCTGCCTCCTCTCTGGACCCTTTCCTGTCTCAGGACATGGTTTTCGGCGTCTCTTTTAGAGGGTCCTAGAGTGTGTGTCTGGCTCACTTGAAGATCGGGGTGAAATGGTTCTTACAGGTGAATGGTCGGTTAAGCTGTTTAAGGGTTGCTTGAAGTTTCATATACGTACCGCTTTCACTCGACCGTAAATGGTTGTAGCTTTTATTTATTTTTTTTCTTAATAAATTTTTGCGGTGGTTGATTGTAATTAGTGCTGCTCAGAAGTATTCGTTTGCCCTCATTTGTTTGAGAGTGGAAGATGCTTTATTTGCCCCTTCTGTTCTGCATTGTTAATTAGCACCTGACAAAAGTATTAGACATGCGTTTTTTACCTTCTTTTTTCCACAAATTCATTGCGAAGGAGATTTGCTTTGTGCCTCCAGTTGTTTTATTCACCCTCGCGTGTCCTGCTCTCACCCCTTGCTCTTCAACCCCCAGATTCACCAGAATTACACTTCTGTCAAGTGAAACGAGCAGCCGGTCGACGGAAATTCGAGTTTCCCGGGTCGTTGCGTAGGTGGAGTTTTAAACGAGACCCAGGTTGGACGTCAGTTATCCGACGACGCTTCCGTCCCGACGCAAGCCGCGCCCTTCAACCAATCCACAGCTCTGACCACGACGTCGCTTTTCCCCCGGAGCCAATCCACGGTTCCTAGAAGCTCTCAACGTCGAGGTGACGAGCGATCAGCACCGGAGTGGGATCCACCGTTGCTTCTTTTTTATGGTAGCGGTGATGGGGGTGGGCAAAGGGTTGCGACGAAACGGGAGTCTTTCGGGTATCGCGACTCGTTACTCTAAAGTAATACACTTTCTGGAAGTATTCGCTCGTTGCGCGAGGTCTGGGGAAATTTTGATTGCCTTTGAATTGAACGAACCACGAAATGCTTGTTTAGAAGGTAACGTAGCAGGGGTTGGGGTGACCGAATTATTTTAGACACGTTTGATATAATCGGAGAGGAAGTTGCAGAAGCAATTTGTTTTTTGTGGAAGATACTTTTGAATGACTAGCCGAGAAATGGCTGAGAATTTTCATTGTACTGCGATGTAACATAACGAAAAATTAGGACATCAAAATTGATAATTCAATTTAAAGTTCTCCGAAACTGCAATCAATGCAATCGATTTACCTAATACGCAGCGTTCTAAATCGCGCACACCAGTTGACAGTGTTCGATACTTAAAAAAAATTGCATCTAAGAATTGTACATTTCAATAGTGTACGTGTAAATGCCTTGCTTTTCGTGTCATGATCGAAACCACTCCGCGGACCAATTTCTTCAACCAAAAATCGTTTGGTATTTCACTGAGGAGAAATCCAAGCAATTCGTCGCTCATGAATCGTGTCTCATGAAACGCTTTCAAAAAGTTCCTCGAGCCGTGATGTAGGTAGATAGAGACGGCGCGGCTCTACGTACTTCTCGTCTCGTATCGAGTCGAGAGGAGCCGAGCGGTGCATATATAGGGTGTGCTTTACATAACAATCGCCGCTAAAGACTTGCAGCATTGTTCGCCACGTGCTGTCAGCCGAGTTCCTATGGCGGTTTAATTAAGTGTGAACCACAGGAGCGTGGATCACGCCTCACTTGATCCGATGATGGCCTCGCGCGTTCCAGATATCGACGAGGAAATAATTCCACGTCCCTTCTTCAGCGATATTTCTTCGAATTTTAGTAGCAACGAGAAAAAAAGTCGATTAATTTCCTGGGAAATTAACATTTCTCCTCCTGTACGATCAAAATATTCTGAAAGTTACTGTTAAGATTGATTAAAAAAGAGTTAGATTGAAATCTATTTTTCACCGACAGATATCTATTGACCAAGTAACTTCGATCCTATTTCCACTCTTAAATGTATCACCCCCCCTGTCCAAGTTTTCCCATGGAATTGATCCACGCGCAGGGCACGGCAATTAGCAGGTGGCGAGTAATCGAACCGGAAAAACGAAGTCCGCCATTTCCCTATTAGCCGTGACGGTCTTATCGAGAAAGTTAGACAGAGAGCATCTCGCATTCTCACAGTCCATCTTCAAGACGGCTACGCTCCGTAATCCTCCGTTCAACCGTGGCTCTCTTTTTCTCGATTCGATCTAATCAATAATAAATTATAGGGGGATGTCAGTACATCTCTCCCCTGGAGCTAAGCTCTGACCCTCCCGCTCAATTGGTCGCAATTCTTAAAGACCTTAATTGGCGCGGAAAATTATACCTTATTTCAGTTACCCTCGAACGAGACCGGCCACCCCTTCGCCCCTCGATGCTGTACTTTTGCTTCGCGATTCGCTTTCTTACGAGCTCCACTCGGATATTTTCTTCTTTTCCCCTCCGTCGATTCGATCGTGGCTATCTATTCATCGCCACTGATCGTTCCTTCTTCGCGGCGAGGAAAAATCCAAATGCTATTAAACAACAATCGCGAATCCAAATATCGAATCATCGTGTAATTCAAATGAGATTCGAACGTCTCGCTGTAAGTGCAACGCAAAGCAGATACGATTGAACGGCGAAGGATCGTCGGATTGCTTTTGTGAAAGGGTACAGAGGCGAAATATAGATGCCGGTTCCTCGAAGATCAGACAGGAAATACGTGTACAGCACGGCGTTTAACTGGCATTCGACGACACGAAAAGTAACGAAGATCGGGGGCCGAGAGAGCCGCGAGCGTGCGCTCTATGGGCGGGCATAAGAATATAAAAACAAGAAGACCGGATGACTGCTAACTGTTTGTTAGTCTTGGGTTTTAAAGTCCGCACGTCTGTCAGTCCAGAGATGTAATATTAGTGCTTAGTATACGGTGCCGCCACCGCTCTCGCTCATTTACTTCTTCCTCTCCTTTCATCCTCTCTGCGTTTACCTTTGGGTCCTGCGTTTTCTCGCCACCCCTTTCGTCTCTCCGTGTCTTTTCTTCTTTCGCGCCCGTTGGATGCTCGGTGAAACTTTTCTGCCGAGATTCAGCCAGTGAAGTCGTGATTCTTCTTCTCTGCGATCCGTTTTCTTTTTTCGTATTACTTTTTCCGTCGATGTTTGTTTACATTTATTCGACGGAAATTCAATAATTGTTTTGCAAATTGGTAATGGATTACTTGCGGTTTTGTAGAGGCGATTTTTTTTATTGCATTGGGGGATTGATTGATTGATTGATTGATTGTTTTATGATAGGCAAAGTTTTTATTGGGACCAGAATATTAATATTTGGTTAGGTGAACTGAACTCGACGATTCGTGGCACGTTATATTGCTTGTTAGGAGAGTTGATTGCTGTACCTCGGCAAGATGACAGCAGGAATTTCTGTTCTTTTAATGGTTCCGGTAGTTTGTGGATTGGCTAGTTTATCTGTACTATTTTCGAACGTTTGTAGCGGTCGATTCGAGCATTAATGAGTGTTTCAAAGGCGAATGACAGGGAGACTATTTTTGATGATGCAGAGTTTATTCAATGATACTGCCAGCAATTAAAAAAACTATATATGATTGACTAATTTATTATCTGTCCGAAGTAAAAATAGTTGTGATATGAGAAAAAAATGATAAGCTTACATTAATGATAATTTAATGTTTCTCTATTAAAAGAAATTAAAAAATTAATTAGATTTAATAAATGTACACTGAATGAAATTAACTTTATTCTTTTTTCAACTCCTTTAATACTACAGTGTCCAATTCCAAGTCCTTTAAATACGTAGTACCGTCACAGGACTTTCAATTGCAAAGTTCGAAAGCCGGAAATTTTACATAATGAACGACTGCTTGACCAAATATTTTTTATATCGTAGCTTATTCGTTTCCCTTTCATTTGACACCCGATTTATTAAAAAACAACCTCCATGAACCGAGTAATTTTTTAAAATGAGCCGATAAGATATGTCGGTAACCGGACTCGTGGCGCCATCTCGCGTTTGTGGGCATTTTCGCTGTTTGCTGCGCGTTCAAAACCGAATTCCTGTATTATATCGTTAATTTAAACAATTGCGTATTTATCGGCTTCTAGTGCGTATTTTTGCACCGGGCTTGTCTTAAATTAAAGCTACAGACCATAGCTATCTCCTTCAACAGTTGCAACAATATGGTATTTTTGGTTTAAAAGTTATTAATAATTGAAAACTCGGCAAAAATGCACATATTTTTTTGTCATGTAGCTTATTCGTTTCCCTTTCAGTTGACTCCCGATTTATTGAAAAACAACCTTCATGAGGCGAGATAATAATTTTTCAAAATTTTGTCAGTAAACATATGTCGGTAACCAGGCTCGTGGCGCCATCTCGCGTTTGGGGGCATTTTCGCAGTTTTCTGCACCGCCAAAACCGAAATCCTGGGTTACATCGTTTATTTAAACAATTGCATTTATCTCGGCTTCTAGAGTTTATTTTTTCACCGGGCTTATCTTAAATTAAAGCTACGAACCATATCTATGTCCCCCGAAAGTTGCAACAATATGGCATTTGTGATTTCAAAGTTATTAACAATGGAATATTCGAGTAAAATGCTCTCCGGGTCACCGATTATTGCCTCTTCCTAGCCAGGTACATGAATGACCAGCGGATATAAGTTAAAGGCAGAGGCATAGGCTATCATCTCCAATAGGTGTGAACATTATTCCATGAGCAGTTAATTTGTTATAAACAATTAAACAATTTAAATTGTTATTACGGCCAACTACAAATAGTTACAGCAATCAGGTATTTTTTATCGTGTAGCTTATTCTTTTCCGGTTCATTTGACACCCGATTTATTGAAAAACAACCTTCATGAGCCGAGATAATAATTTTTTAAAATTTTGCCGGTAAAGATATGTCGGTAACCGGACACGTGGCGCCATCTCGCGTTTGGGGTCATTTTCGCTGTTTGCTGCGCCTTCAAAACCGAATTCCTGGATTATATCGTTAATTTAAACAATTGCGTATTTCTCGGCTTCTGGTGCGTATTTTTTAACCGGACTTGTCTTAAATAAAAGCTACGAACCATATGTATGTTCCCCGATAGTTGCAACAATATGGCACTTATGGTTTAAAAGTTATTAACAATTGAAAAATCGGCCAAAATGCACTCGGGGTCGCTGCATTTATCTCGGCTTCTGGAAGCCCTAGATTAATGACCGGTTGCTTAAAATGAACGTAAACAATTTACAAGTGCTCCAAGCGCTGTTTACTTTTTTATAAACAATTAAACAATTCGTTTGAGCATTGCACCGTAACTATACACGGGGGTCGTTCTAGAATTGGAACATATCAGTCCTTGAATCGAGACCTTTAATTTAAGACGTCGTTGATTAATATTATATATATTATAAGTAATAAATATTGTAGATACTTTATAAAATTCATTCTACTCCTATGGCATAAAGACGAACGCGCAGATCAATTTGCTTTTTTTACGAATTTAATCCGATAATTCTAAGCCATGTTACAGTCGTTCAAAGTTTCGTCAAAAACATGAATGAAGATTGACCGAGTGCCCCATATAAATTCCTAGAAATGCGTACGCTATTTCTACTGCCGAGTAAGCGAAACCCGTGGGAACGTCCTTGCAAGGCCGCGAAGATGCATTGTCGTAATGCCAAATTAATCTTGATTTCCACATAAATTCTCCACTTTTTCATTGGCGTAACTACCCATTTGATTAAATTTAATAGCATTTAATTCTCCTTCAAAAATCTTTCCTTTTCTATGATTTGTTTATTTTCATGTAAAATTGCATAATGCTCCACATTTGCGTTGCAACCATAATAATTACGTGAGCTTGGATAAAGTAGCAGCAACGTGATAATTACACGTGAGCAGCATATACAAATTATCTCATCTTTTATTAAAGCTCTGGATTCGACAAACAATTTATTCCAAATTTTAGAACAGTCTGTATGCATAGTCAGTATGGAATTCTCCAACGAATGTTTAAATTGTTTATAACAAATAAACGGCACATGGAGAATTTATAAATCGTTTATTGTTGTGTAGCAGCACCCTTTACCTTTACTTTAAGCAGTCGATGATTAATCTAGCGCCTCCAGAAGTCGAGATAATTAAAGCGACCCGGAGTGCATTTTTCCCCATTTTTCAATTGTTAATAACTTTTAAACCACAAGTGCCATATTGTTGCAACTATCGGAGGACATAGATATGGTTCGTAGCTTTAATTTAAGACAAGCTCGGTGAAAAAATAAGCTCTAGAAGCCGAGATAAATGCAATTGTTTAAATTTACGAAGTAATCCAGGAATGCGGTTTTGAAGGCGCAGCAAACAGCGAAAATACCCCCAAACGCGAGATGGCGCCACGAGTCCGGTTACCGACATATCTTTACCGGCAAAATTTTAAAAAATTATTATCTCGGCTCATGAAGGTTGTTTTTTAATAAATCGGGTGTCAAATGAAACGGAAAAGAATAAGCTGCACGATAAAAAATACCCCGGTGCTGTAACTATATCCAGTTACCCGTAATAATTATTTTAATTGTTCATTTGTTTATAACAAATGAACCTCACTTGGAATAATGTACACACCTACCGTAGATGATCGCAAGTACTTCTAGCTTTAATTTATGTCCCCTGATCATTGACGTAGATCGCTGGGAAGTCGCAGCAATCGCATTTATTTATAATTTCAATAAACAAATTAAATTATCTCGCGTTCCACTGTGTCGATTTTAATCAACAACGTCTTAAATTAAAGGTCTTGATTCAAGAAACAATCTTCTTCTAGTTTGGAATAGCTCCCGTGCATTTATGAAACCAATGTTTAACTTGTTTAAAAAAATGAATACCGCAAGTAGCATGCATAAATTGTGTATGGTCTGGCATATGCAGCATTTTTGTCCGATACGTCAAATATTTTTCTAGTGATTAGCACGATAAATTCTGAAATAAAATAGGTTAACAAAAGGAATCAAAAGAAATATTAATGTCGTTATTAAAAAATATAAGACAGTGTTACGTTAAAGAGTTACAACCATTTTTTGCCATTTAATTTATTTTCACACTATAATTAGCTTACCGGTGACGTCATACTGCGCATCCTTGACGTGCATTCATACTTCAGTTAATACGTCACTCCCTGGCTTATTGTTAGCATCAGAGCAGCCTTTAATTTCATTCTATAACAGATTCCTTTAATTGCTTCAAAAATGTTAACCACAATATGTATATCTATTTGAAAGCAATAAAAGAGCATCCAACATGGGATATGATTAATGAGTTTCGGAATATGTACATCGTTTCTAAATAAAACCAAACGATCCACGAGCATTCATGCATATGCATTCGATACTCTATTTGCACAGCATCAACCTTCCCTCTTCCCATTCTCGTCCCAAGGATATACACCTACCCCTGATGCTTCCTATTCGTTCATAGGCAAATAGGATCGTGTTTCACAGCGTTTAATGTTCGGTGATTGATTATGCGAATATGCATTACGTACTAATGGGGCTTTCAGAATTCTAAACTCGAAAGGAATTGCATTCAGATACGTCATCATTTATGTATACAATATATTCTTCTTACAGGTACAGCTGTTTACATATGTAAATTTAATTCTCCAATTGTTTCATTCAATTTTGTTATCCAACAATTTCTATCATACTTGCAAGTAATGCATTAATTATTGTCCAAATACTTCAGTGCATAAATTGTAAACTTATCCACACGAAATGAAATAATAGTGAACTATTAATTCCAACAACCAGAAGCCTAAATATAAATAAAACGATCCAGTCATCGAAGAGAAACGCATGTCGCATATGTTTCCTTCGTTCTTGACGCTGAAATTAACACGCATCTTCGAGATCGTCAGAAGTGGTAGCACGTTTCTGGAACATGCCCACGGAAACGCAAGCAGATCTCGTGGAACAAGTGCAATCAGGTGCTTGCAGGTGCACTCAGAGGCGGGGCGAAGTTTAGAAAGGGTGGTGTGCTGTCGGGGAAGGTGAGAGTGGCGGCATGGGAAAGCATCACGTGAGCCAAACGGAATATCAGCAGCGACATTTTTATCAGCTTGTTCCCATGGTCCTTTATGGCGGCGGTAGCACCATGAACAACGATTACGCCGACGTTGAATCGTCTATGTGAAGGCACTTGACTGCCAGATGACCCGTCGTGCTCGCGCGATAACCTAAAAGGCACCCATGGCTTCGCTCAAGCTGTCAGAACTCACCTATTTATAAATGCCATTTCGCCATATTTTTGTTTTATCGACCTGGACGATGCGCTACCGCGTTTCTCACCCAGCGGAAGGAAGGAGCCCGCGGGCTTGTACAAAATATCAGTTCCATGAATTTACAGGTACAGAGGTTTTCGTTCAAATAGAACGGCTAAAAGGTAAAGTGCTGTAATGTTTTCTGCACAACAGGATTTGCAAGGGATTGTACTGTCAGTTTTGCTAGATTTATAGGCAATGAAGGAAAATAATTGCACAATACTGCATTCGTTCGTTTCATAAGTATATCTTTATTTATTGTCACCATCATTTTTCAGTAAAAATGTACAGCACATTCGAGATCGTTTCCGACGTAAATCGTAGAATTCCGACGTACACTCGAGATTATCGGGGGGGGGGAAGTATAGAGATCACGAGAAACACGAGGTCTGCGGAATATGGAGTAACTGATGTTTCCGCAAAAGCCACTTGAAACAATTTCCGTTCGGGCCTCTTGAGCGGCGCGTTACTATTTCGAAGAGAGTGAGCATCTTACCTAACTAAATGAGAACGAGGAAAAAAAGAGAAACGAAGCGCAGCTGCCGATTGGCCTTACCGTTTAACTATATCTAACTTAAGGCTATCGCAATCGCGGTGATTAAAAGGTGCACCTGAACGATTACCCTTTGGCTACCTGTTTGGTAATGTGTGCGACAATCTCCTTCGCTTTGTCCCGATCGCGACAAATATTTGAGACTTTCCTTAATATCTTTGGAACACGATATAACAGAATTATATTTTAATTTTCACGCGTACAATTTATTATATGTATGTGAACGAAAGTCGCAAATTTTGTCCGAAGGGTCGTCCGTGGAAGCACGAAATTATTTATTTAAAGAATACAACACGCCACGTACGTGCTCCGACTTTGCTTCATTTCGAGAAGAGTTCGTTCAATTTTTAAAGCATTTTCCTTTAACCTACACATAGCGTATCCCCAACATTTAAACCGATTTAAGTTTCCCCGCGTTGAAATTCAATATTTCAAACACCGTTTCGATATACATAATCCTAGCTTGCAATCGGCTAAAACAGTTCCCCTTATTCCTACCACAATCGTTGCAGATTCTGGTCCATAGGCACCTGTTCGATGTAATTAACGTACTGCATCTGATAATTCGCGGGGCCCAAATAATTCGAGAAGCCGTACTCGCTGCTGGAGACGTCCATCACCGGTCTCCCGTCGCTAACCATAGGTTTGATGTCCGTCGAAACGTTCTTCAGATCGGGGAATGGCGTCGCGTCGTTACCGTTTACGTTCCCCCTAATTTGTCGGTGGCAATCGTGAACACCGGCTCGAGGATCCGTCGCTAAATTGTTTCTGAAATCCGTCGCGGCCAGAACGTGCGACCTGGCTTGAATCTCCCCGTTCAAACTCGACTTTCCACTCAGGTCCGGACTAATTACTGGCTTATATTCGGGGCTGATATTGGCGTCCATTCTCATATCGTTGTTCGCGGGCCTAAATTCAGGACTCAGGCGAACATCGTGCACCCTGAAGTCTGGTTGCATCGAAACGCTCAGGTCTGGCCTGACGTTGGGCCAGTACGGAGGATTGTAGGATTCTTGAAGGTGTGGCTTCCCATCCTTGATTAGAACTGGCACGTGGATTTTTTTTAGAGACTGAGTTTTCATGTTATGCGCTTGGATCTTCTCCGCGTCTTCGAGCCGCGCGCGTTTGTTCTTGTAGCGACGATTCTGGAACCAGATTTTCACCTGGGTGCTGGTTAGCTTTAGGCTCTGGGCGAGCAGTTCCCTTTCTGGAGCGCTTAGGTATCGTTGCTGCTTGAACCGTTGCTCCAATTCGTATACTTGGCTCTGTAAGAAAATTTGCGACGGTTCCTTTGTAGAGCTAAGAGAATTTTTTGACTATTGAAATAGGGGTCTCGTAGAATTGAAAGGTATAAATGTTATTCGGGGGCAAGCGTTGGAGATAATCAGTTATTTTCTCATAGGAATTTGTATCGAATGAAAAGGGATAATTTAGTTGCATAGAGAAGTGCATTAAGTATAAATAATTACTGTCTCCGATTCCATCTGTTTTTTTTTTTAAATACAACTATGTTATACACACCTGAGAGAACAGCACCCTCGGTTTCCTCTTCGTCCTCTTTCCAGACTGATTCTTCCGCAGCTCCGTTTTACTCGACGTGACCACGTTACCTGAAAAACAACCCCAAGCTTGTACCATCTTCGAATCGACCAAATAAACTAACTAAAAGATTTCTGGATTAATTAACTGTTTTAAAATCTTGCTTACCATCTTCTGTGACCGATGACTCTTGATACGGTGGAGCAATTTGTCCGAATTGATGAACGTGGCTCAGATCGGGATAGTGATGATAAGACTGCATCGTTTGTTCTTTAAATTTGTCCACGTCCCAATTGTTCTCCGAGACGATATTGTAACCATAATAATCTTGGGTCACGTGCTGCTGTTGAAGCTGATGCTGATGATGGGCTGCCGAATAACAATCCATGATTCCAAGCTGCTGATCCTCGCTGAGAATATCACGAACGCTGAACGGGGTTCCGGAAACCGAGGAAGACAACATTCTAATGCATCCTCGATATCTCTTCGCTGTGTCCCCGAAGATATTCAGCTTGGAAACTTCACTTTCTGATAAACTATTGTTCGCGGGGACCAACAAAATACAGGCTACGAAACTGTCACTTCAGAAGTACACTCGCGGCCTAACCCTGAATCGTCTTCACCAAGTGTTCTTTTCAATAAAACCGAAACTTCTTTACGGTTCTCTGACGGTCATTAAATTTGCAACGAAGGAAAACAGAAATTACGATAGCCTGGTCCTCAGCTTGCAACCGAGGTACCAAATACCATAAAAACAGTCCACTTCAACGAAACAGTAGCCTCGGACAATAATCCAAAGTAACTATTCCGTCTGCTCGAGGGTTGATCGTTCTCGAAGCGTCGTAAAAAGGGCGCGGGGACGATTTAACAACCACCGTAAAAAGAACTGTTTCGGCGTAACTCTGAAAACTCTCAGAACGATCCTCACGATCATTCGACACTAGACACCATGAAATTACTCGCGGAAAAATGTTCACGGGGGATGATGGTCACGGTTGAACGGTCAGGTCGGAGGACAGACACGCAATGTGACTTGGTCTGACAGAGGGAGTCAAGTGTTGGTCTCTCCTCCGTGATCTCACACAGGGATACGAAGCTGCTGTATCGGTGTGTGCGTGATTTTTACCAGCGCACTGGAGCAACGTCGAGTCTGCAGAGTGCCACAAGCACCAGCTCTACGGGGTGGTCGGATCCTCTGATTGGAGATTTTGATTTGTTTCTGGGCTGGTGGAAAATTCGGGGTGAGCCGTTGGTAGTGGCAAGGCGGAGGGAAGGGGAATATTCGTGGAGGATATCTTACAATTAATGCGGGAGGGAGGAATAAGATTAGAAAGATTCGAGGGTGGTCCAGATTGGAACGGGTTTTAGGCTCGAAACGACAAATTGGATAATTGTCGACATTTTTTCCTGGGGTGCTTAGTAATGCGGTTTCAATTGCTGCTTTTATTGCGGTTCTCGAGGCTCGTCGTTTTTCTACTTGTTTCGGTAGCTGTTTTTATCGGAGTTTTAGTGTCAACCTCGATGGTCGTTTCTTTTTTTTATGACTCTTTTTATGACGGATTATGGAATACCACTTGGGATTCGACACGTATTTACAGACGCATGTACGGCTTCCAAGTTGCAGTGCTGGAGCACGAAGCGCTGCATTAACCGTTTGCAAATACAATACGTGCTGCAGAAAAGAATCTGAGCAATCAAGAATCGCTCCAGTGAGAATGATAAAAACATTCTATTGATATTCGCGCCGTATACCATCTCGAACGTTACGTTAAATAAAGCTATATCCACTTTCCTATAAAGTATCTCCCGATAAGTGGCATTACGACAAATTGGACCCTTTCTCCAACGTCCTCGGTATATTCCGGTAGGGGGTCAATCACGCTGAGCGAATTGAAAAAAATTCGCTCATCCTCGGGTCGCATGATAATTACGAGGATCGGAAGTGCGTGGTCGATTAAGGAGATGGCAAGTTCGTTTTTGCCATGGGACAGCCATAACGTGGTGAGTAACATTGGGGCGGAGGAGAAGACCCAAGACCCGCCTATGCTCAGCAACCGAACCAATCCAGATATAGTGAACGACGCTTCTAAAAGCAGCGATTAAATCTTTATTCGCTTGATTCGCCCTGTTCTATAATTTCTCTGACATCTCCTCTCTTTTCAATTTCAAAAGCTACTATGTTTAATAAAGATGAAGATATGTAAATGGGGATAATTAAAATAATTATCAATTCAGTGGTTTAGAAACTGTTTAAATTGCATTACAAATCCTTTCGAAACTATAGGAGGTTGTTAAGCAAAGTTATTTTTATTTCAAGGAATGATATCTGTCAAATTCTGAAGAGAAAGAAACTTGTCAGGGGTGTCAGACACGTGACAAGTCCCCATGATCGTGGGGTATACATTTCGTGGCTGGATCGCTGATGGAACGGGGTTGGAAAGGAAAACAAAACAACCCATTTTCCTTGGCCGTCGGCAGAACGAGGTGTTCGAAACTCATCTTCGAGTCTACGACATCGATGAGTCGAAAGTAACATACTCCAGACCCCAGCCTTGCGCAGCTATGGAAACCCTTGACGCTGCTGGAATCCGAAAAACCACCCTACTTGACCTGTACATTCCCTAAAATTTTAAAAGCAAAATTATTTACCGACTCTATAATGAGGATACTTATCACCGTTGAAAGTTGCGTTTTAACAGAACGTATCGTGCTCCAATTTTTGTCACAAAAATTGATTGGCTTCATATATGCATTTCTCGTAATGATACTAACAATTGGACAATTGAACGAATAATCCAATGTATTAAAACAGTAAAAAATAAAAATATATTACAAAACTTGTCGTCGTTGAAATTTATATTTTAACAGAACGTTTCCTGCTCCAATTTCGGCTACAAAAATTCATCGACTTTACATATCGTATGTATGAATTTCTCGTAATGATATCTGATAATCCCGAGAACAATTAACCCTTGACCAACAACCCTTGACAACCGAGGCGGCTGTTTATTATTCGACGCGTGTACTCTCATTGCATGTACGCAGAATTACATGAGGCGGCGCGTGCGTGAATGTGGAGCCGTGTGGTGTGTGGTAGGCGCCAAGAGATACCAAGGCGCCTTCTTAATTGTGGGAAAACGGCGCCGGCGTCTGGAGGGCCCGTGTCGTGTGAAGGCGCCGCAGTCTCAGTGACGCTTGATTTTTAAACAATTCCAAGACAGGCGCTTCTTTTCAAAGAATTCTAGAAAAATTTGAGACGAGATGATCGCGGTGCTCTAAAATTTTCCATACCGACGCAACCATGTAAAGTGTGTACACAATTTATGGGCCCCCCTTTTCTAAAGACGGTGGAGAATATTACGGAACGAACGAAAAAATTCTTCTTTACAATTATTCCAAGCTCGGTAGAATTTTTGGATTACCTTTTATTGAAATATTTGATCAGGTAGGAATTATTATTTAGATTGCACGTATTTTTATTTGATTTGCGAATTCTTAGAATTATTCTTATCGATACTCCCCTTTCTTGCTTCTTAGCGATCTATAATTTTGTTGCGTTCACAATGTCTGTGAACTTCTACGTTCAATGTTGTAGCTATATGTTGCTCATTGTACTCTATACAATGTACAGTGCAAAATATAGGGTAGGAAATATTATTGCACTATAGGTACACACACAGATTAAAACAAATGAATACACCCGACCCCATTTCATTATGATTATTTAATTCGATTTAAACCTATACGAAACAGCAAAACATTATCATTATTATCATCATTATTACCATTCCCGTCGCGATCCAAACACCCATGCAAAGGGACCATCGACATTTCCATTCATCCGCACATCCTCTAGCCTCTTCCTCTTCTAACAGGAAATTCTTCCCCAGCGTGTGCATCCATGTCACCGGAAAACTGCAAGCATTTTCCGCGTGTACAGGAGTTACAAGTGTTTCCTTCCTCCCGCGGAATTGTGCTCGCGCAACGAGGCCGTCCGATCGAGAGGTTCTCCCTGGTGCAATGTGGTGTCCAGTTGCAACACGGAGCTGGCCGTGTTGGGCCGCACAAAAGGGCCCTTTGTGCCGTAGTCTCGTGTCTAAATAGCCGCATGCGGCCTCGACGATGGCCAACTATCCGTGTACGGTATAGAAAAATCCCTTGGTGCACGTTGCCGTATCGTCTGGCATATTGGCTCGTGGGGGGTCAGATACCGCCCATGGCGGTCGGCGTTTTCAGGATCTGTTCTGTTTCTTCCTTAAACGTCCTCTACGTGACCAACAATGAGACAATACCATTTACAGACGTGTCGGCGACATCGATTCCACCGGAAGGACGGTTCCGATTTTTTTTCTTCCTGTTCGCAGGACTTATGGGGCATGTACAGCGTGTAATTGGCCTCTTCAGGCCAATTATTTTTAACGAGCCTGTAATCGCTGTGGAATTAATCGGTTCGTCGATGGTTATATTTGTTTGCTGAATGTACGGAATTGTGCAATGATTTCATTGTGGAGTAATAGTAATCGTCGGATCGAAGAACATTTTCTAAGGCAACAGAATAATAATGTTTTCCAGCTTAGCGAATTCGTATTCTGTTCCCTAAGAGCATCCGTTCGCCTTCGAAAATTGTTTCTTTTCGGTATACTGCTGGTTCGACAATCTGGCTAATTAATTCAGTCCCGCTGGGCGATCATAAGGAAGTGGAAGAAAGATGCCGAGAGGCAAGAGGGCCAAGTGTTCGACAGGAGACAGTGTCGCGTGTAAGGCTATTGTGTCGAGAGAAGAGACAGCCCTGCGAGGGCATTTCTGCACTTAGGCGCACTGGAAAGGCTCCTCGTCGTTTTCTCACGAGTGGCCCAGACAATTGCGTGGATCTGGTTGTCTAGACAGGCGCATCCCTCGTTTTATTTTCTGCGTTACAACTGAAAACGCAGCTACGTTTGCCAGAAACTTCGCCCCGATAAAATGTATGGCTGGGCCACTTGTTTCTTCCTGCGCGCTTTCTTCTGCGTCGCCAAAATATTCTACCCACGACCAATTCCCTGAAACACTTCATTTTTTTTTCTCTTCTTTTTTAAGCAAACAGATATCATTCAGTTCAATTGCAACAGAAACATTGGTCCTTGTGTTTCGTTTTTAAAATAATATTCTGCTAAAATTGTTGTTATGTATTAATTGTTGGCTTGATTAATTGCTGGAGAAAATTAGGATTACTTGTAACATGTTGGTATTTGTTTTAGTAATTTGGGGGTAGTCAGCGGATAGTTTGATGAAATTAATTGCCTGTTGAAATAAGACGTGTTGCGTGTCGCTTATTTATAACCGTGAATGTTGCAGGCATCGGTAGTGAACAAGCGGGTAATTGGATAGCCGTCCGGCATCTTCTATTTGTTGTTCGATACTTAAATGCTAAGACGAGAGGGTTCCACGTGCTCTGGTCAATGTAACGTCGGGGGCTTGCCGTATTTTCGACGTCGGACACGCTGGAAACTTGTTACTATCATTGTTCTCGGTGGGACACGATTTACAAGGTAATATGTAGTATTTCTGGCCACCGAGATCTTTGTAATTTCATGTCGTGAAAGTGGAGTAAAATATACACTTTGTTTTGACAGAATTAAATATGTTGCAACCAAATTGGGAATATACGTATGGGCAATTTTATTTGAAGTAAATTGGTGATGGTTAATTTTAATTTTAAAAATTACATTTTCAAGAGAATATAACTATTATCGTGAGCGCTATCTTGTGATTTCTTTCGTGAGAAACAAATTTATAATTTTAAAATGCTTGGAACATCAGAATCTCATTAATAAGTTTCACGTCAAGGTAAGGCACGATCCGACCGTTTCTTTTTATGGGAAAAAAGTAAAGCGTGTCTATGGCGCCACTTGAAGATATCTCTAATCCTTGAATTACCTTACTGGAACTTCGTGTCAACAAACTCCGGTCGCATTTAGCGTTGGTTTCCCTCGACACTTGACTCGTTCCGATGCACCAGATGAATATTGGGATAGGCCGACTGCGATAAAAGTCTCGCCTGTTTGTAATAACTTCTCGTCCTGTAAATTAGTAGGCTATATGACACTGCATAGATTTCGTAGCTTTCTTACTTATTTTGATATTACAGCTCGGGAATTAAGTTGCTCCTCTGCATTCACTTTTACAACAGTGCATCCCTTCTTGCTCCACTGCAACCCATTTTGTGTGCGACACTACAGTTTCCAGCAATTATTAATTAAATTGTTTTTCATCGTATTTCTTTTTCTTTCATTGGACATCTCATAGTTTGAAAAATAATTACCAGGAGTCGAGATATAAATTGATAATTAACATTGCCCCTAATAAGGTGTCGGCAACGTGATTGGTAATCCCGATCTCGACTTCTGGAGGTGCTGGATTAATGAACGAGTGCTTTAAACGAAACTAAAGGATGCTGCCAGACGACAATAAACGATTTCCAACAGTTGCATGCGCTGTTTCTTTTTTATAAACAATTTAATTATTTGGTTAAAAATTACATGGAAACTATAGATGGCAGCTATTCTAAACTAGAAGGAGATTGCTCCTTGAACCAAGAGCTTCAATTTGAGACATCGTTGATTAAAATCTAATTCCAGATTAAATGGAGATAATTCTATTTGTTTAAAGAAATTATAAACAAATGCGATTACTGCCTCTTCCTGGCCAGGTACATCAATGACCAAAGGACATAAATTAAAGCCAAAGGAATAGGCTGCCATCTCCAATGGGTGTGAACATTATTCCATGCGCAGTTAATATGTTATAAACAATTAAACAATTGAAATTGTTATTACGGCCAACTGCATATAGTTACAGCAACGTAGTATTTTTTCCCGTGTAGCTTATTCCTTTCCCTTTTATTTGCCACACCATTTATTAAAAAACAACCGCCAGGAGACGAGATAACAATTTTTTTAAATTTGTCGGTAACGATATGTCGATAACCGGGTATGTGGCGCCATCTCGCGTTGTCGGCATTTTTCGCAGTTTTGCGCACCGCCAAAACCGAATTCCTGGATTACATCGTTAATTTAAACAATTGTAATTTTCTCGGCTTCCAGTGCATATTTTTTACCCGCACTTGTCTTAAATTAAAGCTACTAACAATAGCTTTCTTCCCCCACAGTTTCAACAATATGGCACTTGCGGTTTAAAAGTTATTAACAATTGAAAATTCGGTAAAAATGCACTCAGGGTCACTGCAATTATCTCGGCTTCTGGAGGCGCTAGATAAATGTTCGAGCACTTAAAACAAAGGTAATGAATGTCGCTACACGGCAATAATCGAATTATAAATGTTGCTTGGGCGGTCCAGTTTTTGTAAACAATTTCAATCTTCAGGTGAGAATTGCACCGTACGTACAGCCGATGGCCATTCTATCAGGGAAGCAAATTGTTCCTTGAACCGAAAGCTTCAATTTGAGATATCGTTCATTAAAATTGGCCCAGCAGAAGCCGAGATAATTGAATTTGTTTAAAGAAATTATAAACAAATGCGATTACTGCCACTCCCTGTGGAGATACATCAATGACCAAAGGACATAAATTAAAGCTAGAAGTATAAGCTGCCATATACAACCGGTGCGAACATTATTCCACGCGTGGTTTAATTGTTCTAAACAATTAAACAATTAAAATTTAAGACAAATCCGGTTAAAAAACACGCACCAGAAGCCGAGAAATACGCAATTGTTGAAATTAACGATGTAATCCAGGAATTCGGTTTTGGCGGTGCGCAAAACTGCGATAAATGCCGACAACGCGAGATGGCGCCACATACCCGGTTATCGACATATCGTTACCAACAAAATTTAAAATAATTGTTATCTCGTCTCCTGGTGGTTGTTTTTTAATAAATGGGGTTTTAAATGAAAGGGAAAGGAATAAGCTACACGGGAAAAAATATCACGTTGCTGTAACTATATGCAGTTGGCCGTAATAACAATTTCTATTGTTTAATTGTTTATAACATATTAACTACGCATGGAATAGTGTCCACACCTATTGGAGATGGTAGCCTATTCCTCTGCCTTTAATTTATGTCCTCTGATCATTGATGTACCTGGCCAGGAAGAGGCAGTAATCGCATTTGTTTATAATTTCTTTAAACAAATTCAATTATTTCGTCTTCTGCTGGGCCGATTGTAATCAATGATGTCTCAAATTAAAGCTCTCGGTTCAAGTAATAATCTGATTCCCCAGTAGATCGGCCCCCGTGTTTAATTTCGGTGCAATTCTCAATCGAATTGTGAAATTGTTTATATAAAATAAGCAGGGCATGCAGCATTTGTAAATTGTTTATTGTCGTGTAATCCACCTGTACTCTTATGTAGCAGTTGTGCTTCTGAAGCCCCAGTACCATTTCCATGTCATCAAGAACATTACCGACACTTTCTAAAGGGCGATGGTAATTATCAATTTTACAAATAATCTACGGATGCATAGGTTGCACAATTGCTGTAATTAAATCTTATACGCTTCTTCATATAAACATATAAAACATAAAAATGTAAGGTATATTGTGAATTAACTTTTAAGAATAGCTTACAAGAATTGGATTATTTATTTTTGTTGTATTTTTTTATACACTGAAATGTTAATTTAGAATTGATACACGATTTAGTTTATGATGTATTGCAAATAGAAATAAAACATTAGTTCAATAGTATTAGCTTGTAAATTTACAATATTTTTGTTACCTGTATCTTCATTAGATAATCAAAATAAATCTGCAATGAAAAGATAAAGTATGATAAAACAGTCCTTCATATTACTTACTTGGTTGCCCTCATCGTTCATAGAGGGTACTAGTGTCCAGTTTGTGCAACCCCTATCGTTCAACCCCTAGCAAGTTACTCGACCAATATGCAAATTCTCGTCACAATTCCAAATTAATTAAAGTACTATTTTTAAACACGTACAATCTAAAAAATACATCGTTAAATTATCTATTAACTTACTATTACTTCATCGATTTCAAGGAAAGCAAGCATCATCAAAAAATAGCTCTCCGTTCATTAATCCCAACGTGTTTGTTTTATTCCGAAAACGATACGCGTTACCAATCACGAAATCTCATGAATAGACTCACCCATAAATAAGACCTGATTTGGGGTGGGATCCAGAGAAATTCAATAAGCACGATTATCGCGAAGAAAAACGATCGGCCCACAGCATCGGGTCAAAGGGAGCGATCGTTAACGAGGAAAACGGTTCATGGTGATATCTCAATCGGTTATCGGACGTTAATGAATTTCCAGCGGCGGTCACGAATCAGCGCATTACGAAATTAGCCGGGACCTTTGGTCCGTTTCAGACCCTGGCCGGCCTAGGCAAAAAAAGAAATAAAAAACGAAGAAAATAGTACCCGCGTTTCCGTGCCTCATAAATCACGAAAAATAAGCCTAGAAAGGGCGAGGATAGGGCCCCACAAAAAACCGGGACGCTGTTGTATAGAATAGGACGACCAACGTTCTTTTCTCTTTCCGTCTTTTTGTCATCAAAGAAATTGCAAGGCTGTCGAGTATCATTAAGGTATCCTCCGTAATTTGCGAAGGTGTCTAACGTGGACGGTGATCAGGACACGTTTTGAGAATAAATCAACACCGTCCACGGTTTCTGATGAACCTGTGTGTGCACAGTAGAACGCTCGGTGATTCGTAACGTTGCGTTTGCTAGTTAAGGTAATTGAAGGCTTCAGGGTAATTTGCGCCGATTCGATTAATATCAGTCGGAGATTTCATTAATTCTATCCAAGTTACTCGACATCCAGCAAATGCAAAATTAAGGCCTGGAAAAATATGGCTGATCGTGACAGACTTTCGCTAGGAAATTTATATCAGGTAAATGAGTTCACAAAACAATCTGTTGCAACGCTGAATGCCAGAGTTATCGCTCGAAGAACAGGAACGAATTCTTTTGAAGAAATGTACCTACCGATCGATGAACGAATGAATCCTTGAAAATATCGTGTAGCCGAATTCCTCGGGAGGAGGCCAGGCTTCTCGGTCGGGTTCGTCATTATCTTGATATCTCAGCTGGTAGCGTCGGTGATGGTTTTTGTTTTGGACATCGCGTCGTGTGCACCAGGGGGTAGGCCCAGGGTGGTCCAATTTGTCTGCCGGTTCGATATTGTTACGAGCTCATCTTTAATAATGCAGCCTCGAACTGGCATCGTTCCTTGACGTTTTTAGATAGCCAAGCCACTTTGTCGGCGAACTCGTCCTGGGTATAATAAAAATGTCCTCGGCATCGATTACGAATGTCGTCGTGCATGGTGAGAAAGGGTTGAAAATACTTGCAAAAATATTTCTACGATTTTTTAATACTGTATTTTATTCAAAATTCGGGTAACAAGTTTTGGTGGAATTTAGGAAAAGAAAAAAGGATTGCAGGGAAACAGTATTTTCTGCAGCTATCCTATTGTTAACGTTTAAAATCGTAGGCTTTACTAAGGCCACAGTGAGTGAATTAATTATGTCATTGATACATTGCAATAAAATTTTCAATGGAAAAGCATCGACATTAACTACGAGAATATGACAGGGCGACCCGATTTATGATCGATCGATCGCGATATCCAATACGATTTCGTTCCTCACCGTCTAAGCATGCCGTATTAAATATTGGGATCGCTGTCACGCGAGATGGAAGTCGAACTATGATTAATCGCAGGAGAAAACTCGTTTCGCTCGCCTTCGTAATCTGGAAACCGTTGCTGGCTAAGTCGAAATGGTTTTTGCATCCGTTTGCCTCGGCCGCGTACTATGTAATTAACGTCCACCGAGGCGTAAGATTTGATTCGCATCGTTTCGTGGTTTTCTTGTTGCACGGCTCACAAGCGTTTCCTTCAAATGCGTGCACCCTGCATTTGGTATTAAATAGTTAATTAAGTTTCCGTCTCATCGGCGGGAAATTAACTAGATCCTTGTTCTTGGTCACTCTTTGATCACCAGAAGGCAAAATGGACGAGGTGTTTCAATTAAAATGATTGTCCAAGATCGGATATTAATTGTGCTTTATGATAGAGTTGGAGAGTTATACAAGAATGAGGGGCTTTATCTTGTAGGTTTAATTTGTCTTTTTATGTAAATAAAAAGCAATAAATAGTAACTGACGTGAAATCGGGCGACCGTAACAGCTATTCGAACGCACCGAAATAATCTTGTTCTGGCAGCAGTTTCTAAATTCATTTCATCCCGATAACTTCATACGAGTTGCATAACGAAACCGTCAGAGCGACAAGGAGATATTTTTGCTTCTGCCATTCATACCCTAAGTGTATTTAATGTGACTCCATTCGAAATTGATCAACGAGATTGTCCAAAGGAGCGATAAAATATTCTCTCGCACCTGACATTAAATTAACTTTTCCACTTTAAACGGAGTAATCGTTTTCCGAAAACGTGTTCAAATTACTCCCAAGCTCCTTAGTATCTTCTCTTTTTATCACGAGTCGTAAGAAATAGACTTTTACGCGCGTCCAATATCAATAAAATCTCCTGCTAATTTATATCCTGCAGGCATTAACATTTTTCCCTTTAAATTATACAGCCCGAAAGGTGAGAATTTGACGGGCTTCGTGAATAATCACTGCTCATCAACCCTCCTTCCAAAAGATAATCGTAAGAAGAACATGTCCCAATTCGAATTAATCGTATTGTCGCAAATGAACAATCATCCTCAACATCCGACAGAGGTGTGGAGAACCGTGGCGGACGCAGAGAACAGGAATCTTGATTACGCAAATACGGATAACATAGGGCAGAAATGGGGTTAGCGTAGCGGGATGGGTGGCGAGAGCGTAGGTTCGAGTTTGTGGTTCGTTTGTACGCGATAACAGCTTATCTAAATAGTTTAGACATGAATTACACAAGCGGGAATAACATTTATGTTTCATCACGGCTTGTAGGACCCGACGGGACCGTGACGGTCCATATCTGTTCTCCGCTCTCTGCTAACCCAACGATTGCATTTTTTTCTCCCCCTTGCCTAGTAGCCGTCTCCTTTTCATTTTTTTTCTTTTTTTTCTGTTCGGACCGAACGTTACAAATTGCTTATCGTCTCCGCGTTGGCAGCCCGTCTTATCGCGACGCTTGACCCCGTCTTCCACCACCAAACGAGATTTCAGCCTAGACTTCTTGACGATTCCTCGACGAACGCTATCGGAAATTGAGCTGGAATTAATTCCAGCGTGCCACTTTTTCTTCTTGTTTTTCCTCGCACGAAACTGGCATCGCGTTGGGCGGTAATGCTCGATTGACGTTTGGGGTTCGAAATCGCTTCTTTTTCCGGAGACTCTTCACGATATCGAACGAGAGGGGGAAAAAGCGGTGCCTTTAGAGAAACAGTTTATTATTTTTGATTCTCCCTAAAAATTGTTTTAGCAAAGAATTTAAGCCACTCGATGCGAAAGGAAGAAAAACAAGGAGCACCTAAAATCAGCTTTGAAATATAAAAAAGAGAGGACCCCTTTATCAGCTTGAAAAGCCTGAAACCACGAGTGTCCACATTCATCCAGCATCTCTCTGCACCGTTAACGAAAGACAAGGTAAGATCCGCGGCTGTGATAGAGCGTATGAGCAAGGTAAATACTAATGGGCTATCCGGGTGTAGCCGGGCGTCCCGTGATCGTGTGGCGGCAACGTGAAAACATCTCCATTCCATGGGTCACGGTGCCGGGCCCCTTATGAGGAATTCATAAGAGAATAATGTCGGTCCCTCGAAAATTAATTTAATTTGTACTAGAAACCGGCCACAGAAAACACAGTCGACGACCGTGCAATAAGAAGCGTAGAAAAGAAATGGTGGAAAAAAAGAAAGAGGCGGACGAAGGAGAATAGGCTGGCGTTCCTCTCCGAGGGCGCAGGTTAGGGCAACGTTAACCGGCGGAGGGGGTAAAACGGACCCCTGCTGGGTAAAATATAGCGGGCCAGTTGGCTCGAAAGGCGCTGCTCTGTCTCCGCGGCGGACTCCTTAGCGGGGCACTGAAACTTTACCTCCCATAATTGATACGAATGTCTTTTCAGGCCACGCTCGAACATCGCACGGCCATTTAGTCGAGCTCTCCTTCGACTCACGGTCAAGCTTGACCGTTCTATCTCTCTTGGATGGTCTGCCTGTGACTGGCACAGGGACGATCCGCCACGTCAATTATCAGCGCGCGAGGCAATCCTCGGTGTACGAGGCCGACACTCGCCACTTGACCCCACGATGGATAATTATGGCCACTGACGCGAATCTTTCACCGTCTACGTATTCCTCTGGTGAACCCTGTCAGATGACGCGGGAGGTGGGGTGGTTAAGCTTGCGGCGTCATAGATTTTGAGAATCTTGGGGCGAATTGAATAATTTGTACTTTAAAGGGGTAGATCGGAGATGATGATTTTGGAAGGCTTTGGAAACGTTTACAAATGTTTCATTTACTGCTTCGAATTTATTTTAGTTTTGTTAAGGAGGGAAATTAGAGGAGCGATATCAATTCGTTTCGTACAATTTTATATATAGTAGACTTTCTATTTTTCGATTAGAATTGATGATAGTAGATGGTAGAGTTCACACTTAAATCTAGAATAACATATTGCAACTTCGAACGAAGTGTGTCGATTCTCCGCTACTATAAAAAATATCTAGAGTAGTTTGTGTCAATTGGTACACATTTATTTGTTCATAAAAATAGAGAATCGTTGGTGCCGATCAAGCTAACGAATTCTGTCATCGCGATAAATAAGATCCATACGATATTCTGGATATCGCAAGCAGCTTTCACTGAAACGCGCCAAATGCAAAGAGATTCCCCAAGACTGGAGAGCGATCGGATCCTCTCGATAGACACTGCAGAGGCTCGTCCATGGCACGGAGAGGACAACACCGGTCCGTGTGCACTCGCAGAAGAATTAATTAGTCGATCTCGCGCGCTGGTGGGCCCGAAATCGTCGTATCCCGTACGGTCCCGGCCAAACAGTAGCGGTAGAACGAGACCTGGGTAATTAGTAGGTACCTACCGATCAGCATCTGCAAGGTGAACGAGCATTACCATGCTTAATGAGTGCTGCACAGGGCACCGGTGAATCTTCGTGGACGGTGTGCAGGGGATTTCACCTCGGCCGTGTTTCTATCTCTACTCGATCGGGGACGCGTCTGGGTCGCGCGAAAATTCAACCCTCTCTTTTCCCACAAAACACTTGAACCCGATTGCGGTGCGATAAGTTCTCAGAAAGTTGGACGGACGAAATCTTGCCTGGAGTTCTGAGCCGTGTGTGAATATCGAATATAATTATTGCAAAGGTATATAATTATTCTTATCATTGACAATAAATTTTTTGTAGACAGAATATAAGCGAGAGAAACTATATCTGTCTAGTATTTATACATTTCTTAACATTACAAATTTTAATTCAGCAAACCGCTGAATCCCTAAATTCAGTATCAATAAAACACAGCTCCCATTGGAACCACCTAATATGTATAAACTGAAAGCTACCCCACAATTTCCACTGCTGTATCTCCTCCATTCAGCTTCACCCCCGCTATTCTAGATCGTTATCGATCTCGCGTCGATTCTTAGAAGAAGCTGCGAATAAAGGGATCGAATGAAAGGGGGAGAGAATAAAGAGGCGGGGCGCGTTCGTGAATTCAAGAGGGGGTAGAGAGACACGGTGCATATAACTACCACCGAAGTCAGAACCCCGGCGAGATTACGATCTAAGTATCCCCAGAAACAAATGCCGAATGCAGCTCGCCCATTGCCGGGCCCTTTGTCGGCTCCGCGACCGGTGCCCTGTTCACCGTCCCAACACCTGCATGGGGCCCACGATCTCGTCGCGAAGCCGCGCTCACGGAAACGTGTGCGTGGCCTGTCATACAGGCCCGTTATTGATTGCTCAATGCGAGAAAGCCGCGCAAAACGCTCGCGTCCCGATTTCACACACCTTCGCCACCCCATCTTTTTCCCACCCCTTCGAGCGGTTTCTTCCGGGTCGTCAGGGCTTCGCTCTTATTTTTATCTTACGATTTTCCTTCGACTGCCGAGGAATCGGGAGTGGTATTGCAGTTCCTTGGAATTGCAGGGAGATTTGATTTCAATTTTACATATATTTTTCAATACATTTATTCGATGCTGGTGAATAATAGTGGAATGCTGTGCAGATCAATTTTTGATTCTTTCCGTGCGCATTATTTCTACGATAATAGTAATAGTATAATATAATTTGTGTGAAGCGAGACGAATTAGGTAGCATTGGAAGCGCTGTTCAATTCCAATTAAACAGCAGGTACAGGTATCGGGGAGGGTTTATTCCGCGCTAACAATAAGTTTACGTTCGACAGTGGAGGTGCAAGGGATGTTTCGTAAACCATAAGTATCGCGTTAAACGGATATTATCGGCGCAATAAAGTGTTAGCATTCTGCTTCACAAACGCAGTAGAATGTTCTTCAACTACCTCACGAACCACCTCTGTGGGAACTGTATACCTATTCTACCGAACATTTCGTCAAGTGCGTGCACCTATAATTGTTCAACGTTCAAAGCGGATCTCGCTTCACCGAAAGTGAACCGTTTAATCTCCACCTTTACGGTCTCGTTACGATCGACTTTGGGCCACGAAACGACGCGTGTTACGCCAGTAAATCAAATTGGTGTCCTCCGGTGCAGTGGAGTGGCTCCATTCACGGCCTCGAGTGGCTCTCTTTTACAGTCGATTAAGGGCAACCGTGAAGCACCCGAATAATACAGAGGCGCAGGTGACTCGGGGGAGTCAGTCCGTCTTGACCTGGACGGTCTTTGTGAACCCCGTGGCCCTCCACCTACAATCGTAGACGCCAAGCAAGTGAAAGGAAAAGATAGCCGAGTCATGGGAACATCGTGGAGTGAATTTCTTGCCACGAGTGCTTAATGAAATCGTGTCCACGACATTTCTTCGCGTGGGACTCCGACCGGGATGCGTCCAGAGAATTTTCCAGATGATCGGTTACACGATCGTCTCGTCTTCGTCGCGTTCGCGTCGTATCGATCCGTGAACCAGGTAGGAGCAGGGTATAAAATATGGACAATGGTTGGCAGTGGGAAGAAAAATCGTTTCTTTACACGGTCGACGGTAGTCATCCCATGTCGCGGCGACGAATGTGATGCGGCGACATTTATCCCCGACCGAGTAATTTGTATTTTCTGCCTCGCACCGGGGGGTGGGGCAGGAAAATTAGATTTTTTTCGGCCCGACCCGGAACGTCGAGTGTCGTTTGTCATCGTTTAAATAAGTCCCATTGTTTCCAACGTTTTCCACGGTACCTGACCGTACTGGTCCAGGTATCACCCTGGAAATATTCAGCTCCGGGATCGAAGCGATGCTTTATGGCACCTTTCTCAGGTAAATGCTACGGGTCCGACGCTGTTTGGAACGGATATACATATACTGAAACTGAAGACGGACATATATTGTTAGGAGCATGGAAGTTAAAGGCTTCGTGATATCAAGCGACACACGGTAGATTCGTAATTTAATATTGCCCCGCGTTGTAGAGAGGATCCGTTTCGCGATACACGTTTCCTCGTTTGCATCGATTTCTCCATGCTTGGCACACTTTTGTGGAGGCGGCTGTTCTATAGCGTTAACCCCCCATCGATCTGAGGCCAGTTAAAGGTTTCGTTTCACTGCCCTAGGAGACAATGGTGACGAGTCTATTGCACGAAGATGGGCGATATTATTTAGCAATGTCAATTTTTATTTGCGTCCTTATTCCTCCGAACGTTATTGTACAGGCTAGTTTGTTACTCTTTACGTATCTTTGTTTCTTGTGTAATCTCTCATTCGATGACTTTACATCTTCCCTGTTAATCTTCCCATTAAAATTTATACTTCCCCGTCATTTCCCAAGACATAAACACATATTAAAAAAAAAGGGAAGGAAAAATGTGGAGATACATATATACATATACCTTTCCCAGAAACAGGGGCCGAAATCAGCTACTTTACACTCATTCTTCTCGATCCGAAGAAAAATTCCTGGGGGAACTCTCCAATTAACACGCAGCATACAGTCCTTTAAAGAGCAGCATCAATCGTCCCAGCCACCTGTCCGAAAACTGTATATCGAGCAGAGGAACCGGACCAGCAGTCCCTTTCTCCAGTCCCTATCTACAGCATCGAGGCCACGGGCACAGATAACCGATCTCCATTGTCATTTGTTTGTCTAAGTTAGCGGATTAGAGCCAGTCATCCACGTCAAAGGCCACCGCTCGTCCGATCGTTCCTCGATATCGAAGATTGGAGACCGATCCGCTCGGCCCACCCCTGAGCAGATCATTCTCCACCGGTAAAAAGGGGTTCACGCAGAAAGAATAATTAATCCTTCGGGCTACGACCATCAGCCGTGTCATGGAGCTCGTTTACTGCTGACGTCCATCATCGTCCGTCGTTTATTCGGTTCATCGACGAAAAGCTGGGGTTAATTGTATTGCTGACTGGTTAATTAAAGGAGGATCGTTACGAAGAATTGTTGTTATCGAGAACTGGCAAGAGCGATCAGCTTATGGGAGAGCGCGGAGAATTTGTTGGGAATATTGCGACGTCCGACTGGGATGCCGCGTCACGGAGCTTAGAACTTGGATGGAAGGGTTGAAGTTGAAGTCTTTTTAGTTATTGAGCGAAATATTCGAATGAATTGATTCCTTTTCGCGTTAGGAAAGTGAGTCACGTTTGAAGCATATAGACTGGGTTCGAGATATTGTCCGATATTTTTGGCGTGCCATCCTTTCTATATTAGAGAGTTTTACTACAGTGTGTTCCAGTGAAAACGGCGAGCAAATTTACGAATCGCCGGCAGGTTGACGCGGGGCGTGGCGCCCTTCTATTGATAGGATCCCGCGAAAGTGCGTTAATCTTAAGAATTCTAAATCATCGTTAAGTACACTCTGTCGACACTCATGGTAGCTACGCCGCCGTCAGCAATAAAAGTCTTCCAATTTTTACCGTCGATATTTCTTCCAACCCTATCTCCCCACCCTATCTCCTTACAATATCAAAACTGAACAAACTCTCCTCTTTCTAAAAGGGCCTAATACCCATTAATTTCCGTACAAAAAATCTATTAAACCTGGGTCGAGAAACCTATATTTCTGGACGCACGGATGCATAATATTTCAATAAGAATTTACTACTGTATCCAAAAAGAAAAAAAAACGCCGGAGGGAACGTCGAACGTCCAATTAATATCCGTCAGACGACTAAAACATCTAACAGCCAATCATTTTCGACAAACATTTTCACAAACGATGTTACAAATACGAAACACATTAGCGTCCTCGTCAAGCATTAAATTAAATCTTCCACACAGACGCGCGTAGACAAATCGAAACCCAGAAAGAGATAGGAAATACAAGAGGAAGAAAGGGAGCAGCCCGTACAGGAGAGTAGAGGCTGACAAGCAGAACATATTAATTAACCGTTACATATCGCGGTAGATCGGTGTATACGCGGCATGGATCGTCGATCGACGATTTATTCCCAAGGATCGACGGCGCATTAAAAACGCCGACATAGTCCGGGAAGCGTCGGCGTCAAGCAGCGTTCAGGCCCTCGTTTCTTCGTCACGATGGAACGACTTACGGTCCTCGCCGTCTAACCGATCGTACATTTCCTTCGAATTCAAATGCGCCGCGATCTAGTGGCGAGGCTTGCCTCGATTCCACCGGGGAACGAGCCGGGGTACAGAGACAGAAATAATGGATGAAAGAGGAACAGAGCTCGCGAGCGTTCGTTTATTCAGCGGAGCTCGTAAATATGGTGCCTCGAAGGCATCATGGCCGATACAGCGAACCGGCGATGTCTCAATCTTCAATTTTCCTTCCCGTACCAGCGGCACTGAGGTAGATTGATATCCGCCTTTTGGTAGGCTGATGAGCCACGATATCTCAATCGGGACTTTTTCCGTGGGATAGATTGGAGAAGTTCGAGATGTGTCTGCTAGTTTATCTATATCGGTCCGGCAAACGGTTCGTGGCGAAAAAATAAATCGCATCGATTTAGTGGTATACAGATATATTTTTCGACGGTTTTAATACTTTACAATGTACCGCTGAGCGCAAATGAATTAATATCGCGCGAATTCTCCTCTGACTCACCGCGCACACCTTAGTCATCTTGCCAATATTGAAACGAACTTCGGAACCACACAGAGGTTCCTGATACCGAAAACAATCTGACCGGGGAGTATCGTTCAGGTTCCCCGCGCAAATCGTCGCCAGAGTTCAGTTTGTTCCCCTGCCGAAAGCTAGGACGACCTACGGTCTCCGGTGTCGCTCCTCTTTTTTTCGTCGAATTCAAATGCGCCGCGTTCGGACCAGCGAGAGGAGAGAGCGGGGGCCGAAGATTCGCCGTAAGAGGCATGATCGAAGCGTACAAAGTGAAGCAGGTAAGAGAAAGAGGAAGAATGAAAGGTGGGGAGGGTGGTCGGTTCGCAAGCGCACGGTTACACGGCGTTACTCGTAAATACGGTGCTCCGAAAGCATCACGGCTGGTACAAAGAGGCCACAACGTCTCAATCCGAGAGCTCCTTGGAGGGTCCGTGAGCTACGTAGAGTTCCAACACACGCACACACAAACACACATGCACACACCGCCTCCTCCACCTTCTTCTGAAAGGCTTCTCTACCTTCGCGTCCTCCTGCCGTTGCACGCCGTGTCTCTCTGTGCTCTCCTTCTTCCCGTTCCCCGTTCACGGTTTCGTTCGATGGCCCCTTTCGATCGCAGCCCCCTTTGCAAAAGCGTGCAGCAGTTCGCGAAAGGGGTACCACACACCGGGCCTCACAGATCACCCCGCTATCTGAACGACCAGATCTTTCAGTTCGGTATACACCACGGTGTGGAGCGTAACCACCGCTCCGTTTGCCTCTCCTCCTTCTCCGTCTTCTTCATCTTCTTCATCTTCCTCTTCTTCTTATCCGTGCTTCTGCCGATCCTGTTTTCCTTCGTCGACTCTTCACAAATAGCTTCCCCTCTCTGTTCATCTTTCGACTTGTGTGTTAAACTTTCACTTCTTCTTCGTGCCCGACGCTGCTTCTGCTTCGTCCTCTTCTTCCTGCTTGTCCCAACGTGGTCCCTCTTCGTGGCCCCTCTTCGTGGTCGAAACGGCTTCCTCGTCCTCTCGCTCGCACCATCACCACCCGAGCGTCGTGAAGAACAGCAGAGAGCCGGGGGACGTCGCGGTGTCGGGTTTTGTTTTGTCCCGGCGAATCCGTGATGAGAACGTATGTAGGTGTATCCACCCTTTGTTCACGTGGATGCAACGTGGGCAACCGCGAGAGAGCCACCGTGTCCGGAGCAACCCGGCCCAGTTTATGCGCCACGCTACCAACGCCAAGGACACGTTTCCTCGCAGAATCTACGAGCATGGCAGATGGGTCCATTTTACTCGTTTCGCTGCCGCCTAGCCTCTTCAACAGGCGGTCGTATGTTAAACTTCTGTCCAAAGCCTTTTCCCTGCCGAACGTTTGACTCTGCTTACCCCCTCAGCCATGGAGACACTCCACGGAGAAATCTGCGTGCGGTATTTTTCTTTTTTCTTTTTAATTTCTCCACGGTTTATCCCTGTAAGAGTAGTGTCTGATTTATTATTGAGAGATCGCACGATTCGCTGCATAATATGCGAGAAATGCATACATTTCGTACTCGATAGTCGATGGAGACGAAGTAATAAACGGACGAATATTTTATCTAGCACTTGCAACACAGGATCGAAGATAAGACAAGGAGAGGTGTTCGTTAATTACATACAGAGAGTACACACATAAGTTATGAAATTCTTCATACACGCTGCCTTGTCATTCCTCGACCAACATTCTACTTACGTTAAATCGTAGATCAAAGTAGTTTAATCGGGCAATTCAGTGACCCTACCCCTGCGTGGCGTCTTAAATATCCCGCGCGCCATATACTTTGTACTTGAACAAAAAACAAATCAATGGAAGCTTTATCTACGAGCTGCGCGTACTACAAAAAAAAGAGAGAAAGAAAGGAAAGAAACAGGAGATAAACGAAGAAATATCGTCGATTAATTACGCCCGAAGTGGTCCCGCAGCATCACAATGTTTCTTCATCATGAACGTACAACATTCCGTGGAAAGCACCGAGAATATTAAGGCACGCCCGTTATCGCGATTCGTATCGCGTCGATAAAGATTATACAGCACACGTCCGCGACGTCGTCGATGGGCCTGCTGGCCGGATTCCTCGTAAACGAGGGCCGATTTACAACCACAATTGACGTTATTAGAAGTAATTGGCCCGATAACTTATACGCGGGTACCGTCAATCGCACTCGCGTGCACGATAATCATACCCATCCCTCTTGCGAGCGAATTTTTCGACGTGCCACAGTCGCGCCTGTGAATCGCGACCAGCGGCGAATAGATTGAATTTCGAGAGACGTCTCGCCTGTTTGTGTGTATCTTCATGTGGGCTTGTGCGTCCGGATGTTCGAACTAAACGGTAGCCAATAATTATTTTATCGGTGGCATTAAAAGCGGACAGGTCCAGCGTGGGCCTATAATTACTTCATTTCGAACGACTGTCCGTTTTGCTCCCTCTCACCCTCTCACCCTCTTTCTCTCTTTTCTCCATTCACATGTTTGATGGCCACGCCGTGATGAGGATTATTAGCTGTTTAGGGCAGTTGTTTCGCGATACGCTCTGGTAGCGAACGCTCGTTAAACCTGACGAGAGAAAACAAGGACCGGTATCTCGAGGAGGGAGATCGGTTGTCGGTAGTAAACGCTGATCTCGAGTAAAAAAGATTCAGAAGGTATGGACAATTGATAATTGCGGATCGAGATCGCGCGGTGGAGATAGCGAAATTGTAGCGAAATTAAACTGACATCTTCGTCTCGTGTGTGTTGCATAATTTCAACGTTATTCTGCAGCCGTCGTAAAATCGTCTACGACCAGAGCTACGTGTTAGCGAGTTTTATCCCCGATACGTGTAACGATCGATGTTGAAATGAATTCTCGATAATGGAAGAATTGCGAGGAAAAGCAGCAGCCCCGTTAGTGCGAATATGAGAGCCTGGACTACAGAAAAAAACGTCTGACATTTGTTATAAATAATTCTACAATTCTCGCAACCGCCCGTTCCTCCAATTGTCCACTCTTGCCCGAAGCTTGCCCCACGATATTCAGAATAAATAAGAATAATTCCAATTAAGATCCACTGAAAGTCTAGTGCCCAACCAATCGAAAGATGGTCAAATTCGAAGATTAGAAAGAAAGGAGCCGAGTGGTCGCGTCGCCGAGGCTAGACGTCTTCGTCCCTGGCCCACGGTCGGGGAATTCGAGGCTGGTACAATAGGGGGCGAGCCGCGGACAGGCTATGGTAATGCAGAATGTCATTTGTTAATTTAAATATCACGATAATTCAGTCTGCCTCTCTGTCTTGGCCAGCAGCCTCCTGTTCGTCCTTCTGGTATCTCTCTGCGGTCAGCCGCAGAACCTACACCCACTTCCATCCTCCGTTTTCTTCTTCCGTTCCTTTATATCTGTCTCTTTCCGACATGCCCCTCGTGGTCTCGCGAGGCCATTCTTCTCCGCTCCGTCCAGTACTCCCTTTTCGTTTCTTCGATCCTCCAGCAGCCCGTTCCTTCGCCCCCTTCCTCTTTTATTTCACCGATCCTAACCGGGCCGGCTTTAAAATTTCAAATTAGCTTCAATCGCATTGGCTACGTGCCGGTCGTATCGTTCGCGGACGAGCCTCGTCGACGATGCAATTGAGCTTCCGTTCGGGTAGCCGGCGCTTCCAGTACCAACTTCGATAAGGATCATTGCTCGTAGGGAGGCGGTCCTCGTCGGGCACTTCGGTTCTCTTCTCGATTAACCCCTCGATGTGTGTGTACGTGTACCGAAATGGAGTCTCGTATACTCTGCAGATTTTATTTGTACATTTGCTCGAACTGTTATCTAAAATGAGTGGGATCCATGTCTGAGATAGTATTTGATTTATTGAAGAACGTGAACAGTAGACTTTCAAATTCTATAGGGAATAGGTCCTTCATCTGTGTGCCGTAAGAATAGACGTGCAACTAAAATAGATGAATAAAAGAAAATATTAGAAGATACGCGGGATGCGTACACGCCATGATTCCACACCTGGACGGCCTAGAAGGTACGACAAAAGCAAAACAAGCATGGACAATCTTATTCACCGAGGAGTCAGAAATTTCTACGGGCCATATAAACTCGATGCGAGCTTGGCAATTTCACGTCAAATTCGGCCACGCTTCGTCCGTCCGCCGACGTCTTATTCCGTGTGTCGGGGATCGACAATAAGCACCGAAGAAGAAGAGGTCCCGAATAAACTGCGACCCCGATGTCGAACCCTCGCCAGGCTATATAACGAGTCGCCACTCGCGAGCCACAGGGACGCGGCGGCTCTCGAAAAAAAGTCTTAAACGCGAGAGCAAACACAATTAGAGGCAGAGCCGGAAGGGCTGCCTCTTCTTCTTCGTCTCTCTTCGTTCAATCATTGGGCTCATCCTGAGTAACGCGAGAAAGGGGACGAGCAAGACGAAGGAGAAATATCAAAAGAAGAAGAAGAAGGGGGAAGCAAGGGAAGAAGTAGAAGAAGAAGAAGAGAAAGGTTCACACGCGAGAGGCGCTCTCGAGGCTGCTGCTCCGCCGCGAGAACAGAGTGGCACGGTAGGAAGAGACAACAGGAGGAGGAGAAGGCGAAGAGGACTCAATCCTGCGCGGCGAACCGCGCTATATAACCGACGAGGAAGGAGACGGTAATAGCCAATCACGCGGCGAACGCAAAAACCTCGACGAGCAGCGTCGTAAAGCTCGCTGATGCTCGCCTCGTCCGTCCTCGTTCCGCTCGCGCCTCGCCGCCGATCGTCTCGCGTCCGCCTGGAAATGAGGGCCGAGCAGGCGCGGCGCGAGTGGATCGGCTCGAAACGTTCGAGGGTTGCTGGATGAAGGATGAAGGGAGAGACGCGAAACGCGAGTGGCGAACGGTCCTTTCTTTCTCTTCCAAGAGTCCCGCCGAGTGGGGGAGATATTAATTAGAATAATTGCTGCTAACAGGCTCGTTAGCGTTGAACTGAGATAGCAAACGAGCGCGGCTCGGATGCGAAAATAAAATGAGACGGTCCCGTCGTCGTCCCCGGGCAAAAGCTCCAGCTCGGGCACGAGGAAAGAGGAAGAGGGACAATGGTGAACGTAGGCTTTCCTCGCTTCACCTATGGCACGGGAGAAGAGTACCTCAATCAGACTGGAGCTGCGTCATTTGCATACTTCTTCGGGCTCTGAATGCTCCACCACTTGATTCCAATTGTAATACTGTACTCGTTCGAGGCTCCAGGGGAACCTAGAATTTCGAACGCGATAGGTGATCGAGTAATAGGGGGTGCCGAAGAGTATTCGCAATATTAGGTGCAATTTTCGTATCTTTTATTGCACTGACGAAACTCTTTTTAGAAAGGCTGTGCAGATCTGCAACAATCAACCATATGTCGACTAATTATAGGCAACCAAATCAATATAAATTATCTTCGTTTAAAATCCCCTGCGCCACTCAGGAATTGTTAACAATATCTGTAAGACTTCGATTCAGTTAATACGGCACGGCGACCTGGGCACCTTGGTCCCAAACAGGGCCGTAGCAGCAACCTGGAGGATCATTGCGCTTGCCATCGTCTGGGCAGATTTTTTTCTCCCCTACGAGGGGGAGAAGCAGAGCGCGTGTAAGAGTGGAGTCGCTGGTTGGCTGGCCAGCAATTCCGTCTTTATTCCGCGAACGAGTCCGGGGCCCTCCTAATCAATTCCAATTAGAGAGCGGAATATTTGCGGGCCCAGAGCAGCGCAGTCCATGGTAGGGACTATTAGCAGTCGTCTCTTACTACCGAGGCCCGAGTCTCCGCTCGTTGGCCGTAAATCAAGCACCGGCCCGTACAGAAACCACCGTACGGAGAGAGACGAGATACTGTTGATCCTACGTGCGGGTGTGTGTGCGTGGTTCCCCATAGGACGAAGAAGGATAGTCTAGAAGCGGGGATGAAAGTAGGAGACGAAAGGATAGACTTGAGAGAGGGATCGAACCGGTGGCTGGTGGATCGTTGACTAACGAAGCGAACATAACTTGGCTGATACAACTCAATACGCGATCCACGGTGACAGTTGGTAAAACAGAGTATTTCTAATTGGCTGGACGGGACGCATGCTGATTAGGCTTTTCTTTTATCCCTCGTTGTGGGATCGCCTCCAAGGGATCCGCTGTACAGCGGCCCGTGGTGGCCTCAGCAAAGAAACACACTGATTGGACACGTGGGGCATGCCATCGTTACACGCACCAGCCTGCTGCTTCGATTCTTTTACCTCTGTCCTTCTCCGTCTTCTGGTAGAAACGATTCTATAGTTCGATTGCTCGATGTTAATATCGTAATTAGCCGCACTGTGTTGCGGTAACGATGACCGGAAAAGGCGAGCAACCTTGGGAACCTTCGGGAACCATTTCTGAGATCGTTTAGGGATTGTGGAGTTGCTGTCCTGTTGGAGGGCAATAGGAAGTTTGCAACAGGAGTGGGAAGAACCTTGGCTCCTGTTAGGGATGATCTTTTCAGGTAGATATTCCACGATCTAACTAGCATACTGGTACACCAGAGTCCTTCGAAGCTGATTCAAACGATGCAAAGGTAACATTGCTTAGCAATATGCAAGGGTCCACCTTATTATCTATAAGATAGAATGGTTGCGTGGTTCATAAATAAATATATTAATTCACATCTATTAAACATTCTTCGTTTCACACTCCATCACCAATGAATAGCTCTGAAGAAATTCATCTCCACTTCCAAAGTAAAAGGGATACCTCGTAACAACTTATATAATTCACCCTCTATCTGTTGTTCAAATTTGGTACCACATTCTTCGAATATCCCGTATAGCGTAGCACTTCCCAAACCCCTTGTTTCGTTCGGAGCCGCGAGAACGAGAAGGATCCTCGGAAATAAAGCATGCCAGACTTCAAAGGGCTAGCTAGGCGAGACGACAGGGGATTGTTTCGGATAAAAGTCGCCAATCCATCGGTGCGGAGGGTTCGCGAAACGGACCGGTCCGGGACGGTCGTCGAGTTCGCGGGTCCCGCGTACAATGGTCGTTATTCAAATTCCGGTCGGGCCCGTTCGATTTTTATTCGGCCGCCAACGCGGAGTTTACCTCCGTGAGACGGTCCTCTCCCTTTCTACTTTCCTCTCTCTCCTGGCCGAGATCGTGGATCCAGATTTCGAGGGAATCCGACCACGAGGCTCCTACCACGTGGCCTGGCGGAACCAAGGGCCCAAGCGCGTCCACGGCGAATTTAAAATTCTAATCTTATGATTTGTGGCGGTCGACCGCCACTTCTGACAGGGACTGTACCGACTACGACTCTATTAGGATGAATCCTTCACCAGAGCCGCCCCTGTTGGATCTTGCACTGTCCAGGATCATCCTCCCCTTTCTTTTTATGCACGGTCCCCTTTTCACCTGTTAATGAAGGATGGCTGAACGATGTACTTGATGATGATCGCGGGGATAATGGAGTTTATAAAAGTGTATACGTGAACGAAAGGATTTTGGTTTCGATATTGAAGCGCAGATTTCAGGCGCAGGTAGCTCCGCGTATATGACGTTGGGGATAGGAAGGCGAAACCATTATCGAGTTAACGATTAATGAATCCTCGGTGTTTAATTAAGGCCTCACTGCCGGCGATTTACGAGGCTGAGGGATGCGCCTAGAGATAATTAAGACATCGATGGGACGTAAAGTTTCTGCGGTGTTGGCTAGCCGTGGCGAGGGACTTTATTAGAACCGGTTGAAATGACAAGTGCTAACGCTGTCGAAAACGATGCATCATGCTCGCCTGTTTCGATCGTTAGCCTCCTTACGGATATAGTTCTACAGTACTATGTACAGTCATCGAATTGCAACGGTCTTGCGTTTGTCCTGCGGTACCTGCGGTAGGTTCAATATTAAAAGTAGTAGTAATCAAATACACATATGCAGACCCTATTAACTCTTTTACTAAGAGGTAAATTGTATGTACATAAGTATTCCATACAGTGAAGCGTAATTTTTATTATTATTTGCACGAACTACGGGATGCACATTTTCCGCCGATTTAATGCGATAGGATGCAAATAAATATAACTACAAAAAAAACGTGCACAAACAATTCATTTTTTATTTTCCTAAAAGAAAGGATTAAAAAGACTGTGTCATCAAGGGAGCTCAACGAATGATCGAGCAAAGACAATGTCTTCCTTGATCCCCCCACGATCCCTTTACCTGTCCATCCGCGAAGAATATTTCATCGGAACAACGATGCTCATTGGCTCTGTTTGCGCAATTGATCCTTGCGACAAGAGGATCCTGCTCAATTTAAATACATATTGTTAGCCCAGGTTTAATTAAGCCTACTTAATTTTCTCCGAGGTTCTGCGCCTATGCTCCCCGTAATTAGTACGGACGCGCATGCCGGCTCTGTGGTCTCGTCTCGGTTCGCCTTTTGTTTTCTCTCTTATTAGCCGCATTAACCCCACCTGTATCCTCGTGTTACCAGTCCTCCTCGTTCTTCTGCTTGTCTCCCTCTCGCGCTAACCACGAACACGAGCATTGCGAACGCATCGACCAGTCATTCTTAACCCTTCTACGCTAGATGCTTATTTTTATCGCGTGTTCTTTGCCACCTCGTGTTCATCGAGCGTCGAGCGAGACGGGCTTTCGAGGCTGAAAAATGTTGAACGGATTTTCTGGATCGTTCGTTTGCACAATTTTTTATACAATAGTTATAAATTAAATAGAAATCGGTGTGTTCGGAGGGGTTTTCAAAGTCCAAAGTATCGTGTATTTTTATGCTTGTTAATTACAGCAGCGGACAGGTATAATTAACCCAGACAGTATACGTAACATTAAACACCTGATTAGCGGAGACAGCGATCCTTAGTAATATAATTATCTCATCCAGTTGAATATTTCGATCCGTCGATTTAACGCCTGCAATTTCCACGGGCTGCAGCATTTTCATTTCCAAATAAACGGCAATGGAAACGATCAATCGAAGCGACTGAGCGTATCCCATTAATAGTTATCCGTAGCAAGAAAGTCGGAGCAAAACGTAGGCCTGAATCGAACCCATTAATAGCTGTTCACCGTTCAACGGTGTCTTCTTAATGGACAAGCAGATTCCTCGGGCCATTCCAGCCACCATATCGACGCTTCGGATTCCGTGATGAACGCGTGTATCTCGTCGTGGAATCGCGAATAGCAAACAAAAGCAACGTCGATGCCGGTCGTGGCAAAAATACCACGCGTGGCATTCGCGCGACAATAGGAGTCAATTGGCGACCTATGGTGTACGTCTGTCCCACCACCCTCCACCCTCGAATCCTCGAAATACACACGCGTTACACCGGTAACGCGACTCGTACTTTTTCTATGGTATCGTTATCCCTGCGCCTCGTGGCATATGTTCTTACCCCTCGAGCATCGTGTCACGAGGGGTTCGAAAGGACTGGCTGGCCCACCATGAATCCCGTTTCCCACCATGGGGGACCTAAAGTGGCTGCAGAAGTTAATCCGCAGTTAAAACCCCAGTAAACACGATTAAAACGTCGGATTTCGAAGACGAGTCGATGGGCCGGTTTCAGTCGTAAAAATCGCTGTCTGTTTGCATTTCGCACGACGATGACGATTCGGTAATGATCGGTGGAAAAAAATGACTTCCGAGGGAATTCGAAAAGCTGCGGGGTCTTTGGTGAGAAAGGAGGAGCGTGCCACTTTTGTTTGAGTTGCTATGAATTTTATTTTGTTAATGATATGGGGGGGGGGGGGTCAAATCGTAAGGCTGGTACATACGATGTATGTACTTAGAAAAGTTCCGACGATAAAAATTATCGGCGTGTAATACAATTTACGATGCGCGCGTATTTGATAAATAAAATTAAGACGGGATACAATTTTACAGCAACGCAGAAAGCTGTTAGGAGTAGCGCACCTATTTCGTTAAATAATATAAAATTGTAAAAGAACAATTGGATTTGCTGAAATGACAGTATCCATCCCCAATGTCCACCGGAATTTCACCGTTGATAGGCGCTGCACGAACGAATCCCATATCGATTAACCACGCCTCATTATCATATAATATCGCCCAATATCCCTCAGCAACCCCTGTTCCACGACGTCCCGTCCATCGTCCACAGAAATTAATAATCGGCAGCGATGTAGGTGTAAGGCAACGGACACGCATATTACGCGTGTCAGGTTAATACTCGCGCACGCGTGCCAATTTACACGCACACGCTCGCATCCCTATACGCGTGCACACACGGGGTGGCAATAAATTCATGACTTAACCTCCGCCCGTATGCAAATCGTGGAATGTTATTACAGGCCGAGATTACACGCGACGATTTCGTTGTATACGTTTCCCACCCATGGGTAATGGAATAATCGTTTTTCGAGGGTGGCTTCCCAACCCCTAGTAGGTTATTAAAAAGGCTGGCTCAGAAATTCGGTACGTTTCAGAAAGTCACCGTGTCAATAATAGCGAGGCGTGGAGGGTTGCTTTATTAGTTTATTTATCGTCGTGTTGGTCGGTCGAGCAGGCGGAAGATTACACTGGATTTTTATTAGCCGCGGTTGGTAAAGCCTGCTTGGAATCCCGCGGGCTACGTGCGGCTCATAAAGATTAATAGATCTCCTGCTTGGTCGAATAATCGGTATGGCCACTGGATCTTCTTCTCGCCCTGTTCTCGCCTGAGAATATTTGCGGGGATGCACGTACGTCGCCGTTGATTTTATTGATATTAATCTTGTGATAGGGAGGGAGGGGAGAAAGATTTGTTACCACGCACGACTTATCGTAGTTATCATTCGTTAAAAAGGAATATGTTAAGGAGCAGGTGTGTTAAAAGAAGCGAGGATTCATTAGTTTGTTAACAAACTTGCCAAGCTGTATTTTAAATTGAGATCCATGTTTGTTCGACGCGACGACGGAGAAAAAAAGGGAAGAACGAGAAAAAAAGGAGCAGTGCGTCGCGCAGGCGGAACCAATTTTTCGCATTAAAATTCCCCGAGTCAGGGAAAGAGCTGTGCGTACGGGAATGAGCAAAGATGGCCCTACACAGGCCCTTATACAGGTAGGCCTAACAAGGTCCAATACTTTTGCTCCGCGGCGGCCAGTGGCAATATATTAGAGTCAGAAGCGCGGGGGGCCTTGGCATTGTTGCCGCCTGTCTCTTCCATGTCCCTGGCTAACTTTTGTCCCGATCTTCGATATACGCGGAAGGACCTGCTATGTATCGAGTCTGGCCCTCGTATGCATCGATGCAAAAGATCGCAAAGATGACCCTTTCGAGACTTCTTTCATCCTGGCCAGATCGACGATAAAAATAATCCTCACGAACGGTGCTCATCTTTTTTGGCCGAGAAAAAATTGCTGAACGTGATATTCGCGAGTTTTATTAAGTTCTAGAAGAACAATGGAAAAGCGGAGAAGGTGAAAACTCGGACGATTACATTTTCCCACGGGGATTCGAAGTTATGCTTACCTGTACAAAATCGCACGTTCGAAACAGAGACACGAATTGCGAGGGGGGCGAACGACGATTCGCTGGAAGTAATCGCCGGAACAACTGTTCGTCGCGCAGCATCGCATCGGTTCGTTCGCTCGTTAGCATTTAAAGTTGCAACGAGGAATTTACGTGTTGGCGGGCTTAATGAAGTAATAGGGGGCGGTAATCGGCAATCGGTGGCCATTATCGGCACGAACAGTGGCCGCGTAGACCAGCCGACGAGATTTCGTATCTCGCGTTGATGCAAATTCGCCGAATTTTACGGATGCCCCGGCACACTAAAGATCACGAATTCAGTGCGGCCCAAAGGGAGCGGGCTGAGTGGTTAATTGCGCAAAACGTCCAAGACGGTCGGGGTCCAGCGTTCGCTAGACGAGGAGGGATGCGCGTTTAAAGGAGAAATAAGAGGGCAAGAAAAAAGGGGGAGCGTAGGGGACCAGGATGTTGGGGTACGAGGGAAAAAAAATGTCTACGTTAATGTATGAGAAGGAGAGAGTAACGAGATCAAAGTATTGCCCAAAGAAAGAATGGCTGCAAAATTGTAGAAATAAATAATTGGCATTTAAAATCATACGATGGAAAGAACGATATTACTAAATACGAAAAGCAATAACATGCGATAGGATATTGCAGATTCTAACACGTTTGCGCGTATACAAACAAATTGGAAACCTATTGCACGCGTCGAGGGGAGGGAGAAAAATTTGGCGAAAAGCAAAGGTGGGTTTCTACGGTGTGGGATCCGAAAGACGACGAAGAGGTGGGCCCCAGCTGTTGTAAGGAGAAAAGAGGTTTCAGTCGCAAGGAAAAAGAAGGAAGGCAAATTAAGGATGAAAAGAGTATACAGGCGGAGAGAAAAGGAATAAGAACACGAGGAAGGCTCTGTGTTTCTCCGAGGAGCAAGAGAGCGAGAGAGGGGCCCGTTTGGCTAACGGATGATTTAATTAAGAGAGGCACAAATTACAGACCCGCTGGATGCTAATGCCCATCCATGCTCGACTCCGCCGAAGCTCCTTAATTAGACGGGCCTGATTCATTGAGAAATTAAGACTTGACGAATGATACCACTACCACGGTCCGTCTGTTTCTTTGGCGAGCGCGCGAGTTTCATTACGCTCGATCTTATTCCCCTTCGTCCTTCTTTCTTTTTTAACCGACTCGCTGGGTCGGTTTGTCTTTCGTTCTCTCTTTTTTTTTTTTCTTTCTTCCTCTTTTCGTCTTTGTTCGTATCGTTCCCGTGGCGTGGTCGCCGCCAAAGAGCATCAAGTAATGATATGTTTATTCCGTGAGAAGATGATTTCAAAGTAATTGAGAAGCAGCTACCTGAGGACGATACGGAACAGGACAAACTTTAATTCTGTTCACTGTCTTGGAATGTTTCTACGGGTTCATTAGCAGGTTTTAATCTCCAGCGTGTAATTGCACGTTGGAAATAGGCGAAGATCACGTGAGAAAGGTAGCAGGGACGGGAATTGTCACAGAAACGATTGGACAATGGCGAGGCATGTAGTTAAAGTTGCACGGTCTGTAATCGCATGTAAAAATGTAGATGTATTCAGAGCGCAAGCGGCGATACAGCGTGACACGCTATCTTGATGCGGTGTTTTTCAGGGTTGGTAATAAACGTAGAATTATGTATTCGATTAATTTATTTTTAAATAGCCCGCGTAATATCACGCTCGCCGCGTTTTCATTAACAACGGCGTCGCCGTAAATTACCACTCAATTTCAGCATCGTCGGGGGAAGCGCTAACGATATCTTCCACCTCCTTTTTTTTCCCTCGTCCCTCTCGTTCCCTGCGGACCGTTCCAAAGCGGCGCCGCTGCAATTCATTAAAAACGAACAAAAAAAGAAAAAAGAAAAATATAACGAAAAAAGCAAGGTAATTACGAAAAAATCTAACTCCTCGTGTCTCGAAAAATTTGCATACATTTACCCTTCCTCTATCTACACCGTACAACCTGCACAGATCCTCGAAATTTCATTACGATGTTACTCGCGAGAGAAAATCGCCGGTCCACTGAAAATTCCACTCAGCTTATTCTCATCTCGTTCGCGCATTAAATTCCTTTGAAAGTAATCACCACGACTGCGGCTCCACCGAGACGAGAAGAAAAATAGCGGGAATAGGAAATAGTGGGCGAGCAGAGTAAACTGTTAAGGCGTGCAATAATTATGCAAACGATTTACGCCAATCAGAGCCGTCGGTGTATTTGTTTGAAGGGGTCTTGTAACCAGTGGGTAAGGCATAGGGGAGAGCGGAGAACACGAAGAGGAACAGAGAGAGGAGTCACGAGGAGTGGACCGTAGCAGTCACCGGTGGCGAGTGCGTTAATTAGCGGGATGCTCACGCGAGCCGGCAATTAAAACAACATCTTCATTATTAGGTGTATATAGAGAGAGGGCCCAATGGGCCAGCCACGGCTACAAGGGACGGCTGCAGTGGCCGGTAGTCTATACGTATAAACGGAATAACTCGGTGAACGTGAACTGCCACCGGCTCGTTACCATCGCGTTATCATGGCTTCCAGCGACCAGCTACTTAACTCGTCTTCAATCTTACCAAACAGAAGAATTTACTGGTCGCGATAAGGCGCTTCTGTTTGCCTAAGTAGGCGTGATGTAATGGATGGACTCTATCATTTGAAATATGGCATACTGCCATCGAAGCGTTAGGGGGGCTTGGTATATTTTATTGGAATTTTCCTGACGGCTCGTTCATTTATGTCAGATTAGGGTTAGTTAGCAACGTCGTTCGGACGTCTTGAATTATCGCGCACCACGAAACAAACAATTCTTTTCTTGCGATTCTCATTTGTTCGTACGTATACGGAACGTATGAAAATAATTGCAACTGAAAGCGGGATAAAAATAACATTCTCTTATCGTTCGCGAAATTGAATTATTCAACGGTTCGAGCTTTTCCTCGTTACTTTGTAAACTTATCTCGTACGGGAAGATATTTTTTCCTTTACGATAGCTTTCCCTTTTTAATTGCACCCTCGTCCTCCCGTCTCATCCAAGGAATACCATCATCCCGACTACTGCTCGAGTCCAAATGGACGCCAGTCCTTATCAGCGCGGTGTCATCGTTCAAAAATTGTAGATCCCCGATACACAGACTTTTTCCATCCCGCTCGGCATAATTAACCGATAAGCAGGCGCTCATATTCGCGTGTCAGCCGCCCAAGTAATTACTATACGTTATTTAGGTCGGGCGTGCGCTAAAGTTGGCAATTTGCGAGCGGAATCGGCAGATAGAGATGTTGAAGTCCTGCATCGCGGAGTGGCCGCGTTATCGGCTCGATTGCCTTCGTGTTTTCCGATCGAGTCCCGATACTCCGCGGAACAGAGCAACGCGTATTTATTGAAATTCGTCGCGACGCACCTGCCCCGCTTATCTTCCGGCTAAAATGTTGCTCGTTACTCTGCGAAGCAGGCAAACCTGCTTCGCAACGCATCATCGTCCCCGTTTTAATCAGCCCCGAACTATGTATCCGTGAACGATTCAAAGTCGGATGCATCGGGTAAAAACTGGACGGACGCGTAAGAGAGTTTTAACATGAAACTCTCGGAGAGGCGTGCTAGTTTGTTGAACACCGGTGAACAGGTGTGCGCCTATGTGTATTTCTCGCGGGACAAAATAAATGATCGACGAACGGTATTTTGTCAACACAGTAATTACAATGATCGATCGAACGATTAATTTAATTGAATCGAATTTCAACGTGGACAGGATTTTACTTTGGCGACATGCTTTTCATTACAGAACGGCGTCAAATTAATCGCTCTGGAACGATTTCTTAATTCGATTCCCACTTTAGAAAAGCAGCAGCAAAACATGGATTCCTTTTAAGGAAGTCAATTTTCAGGGGCAGTTGGAAGCGAGGAACAAGGAAGGGGCTGTAAGTGCGAGTTAACGGCGTAACCAACGTTCTCCATCCAGCCTCGTATATTTTATTATTTAATTTCAGCCGCCAGGGCGTTATGAGACATGAAAAAAGTCTTGGCGATATTGTAGGTGGATATCCAGGCGACGGAACACGCCTTTCGCGGCGCGAGTCAGCTAGAGCCGAGCTCGGTGACATTATTATTCGTTATGAACGGGTTTACGAGGCCGCAAATCATAGCCGTGTTCATATTTCGAACGGCAGCACTCCTCGTTATTCAGTTTAATGGCGCTGGTATTTGAATTCCCGATCCTCCCTCCTGCGCAACGCCGCCCTGCGCTTTTCTACCACCCCCTTTTGCCACGACTGCTCGCTTTCCCGTTTCACGAACCCCTCTGTCATCCGCGTGTTACAATGTTAAGCGATAAAGAATGCCCGAGGCGGCGCAATGCGGACGTTCCTGAGTCGTGGCCTTTCTTTCAACGATTCTGCGACACGAGGGTTCATTCTCCACGGTAGAATAGTGACAAATGGTTGGCGAATAATAAACGATTGAGGACTTTTTAATTGCAAATTTTGTGTACGTTTGATCGTTTGTATTTTTCCGAACGTTTTAAAGACGATTTAGATTTCGATCATTTTGTGAGTATTCTCGAATGCGCAAAGATTTTTCTCCGAGTAGAACTCTTCTACGAGAGGTTTTCGTAAGATCGAATTACCAGGGTGTAGCGGTTCCTTTGAGAAAATCGTTTGACCAGGGTTTCGCAAAGAGTGCCGCCGACGTCTACTAAGTAGCTATGCGTTTGGCGTCCGTTGGAAGATGTTTGGTCAACGTCATCGACCGTTCCCGCACCTGGAGAAAGGTTGATACGACGCAGTGCTTCCTGTCGTCTCTTGTGTACCAGAATAGTCGCAAGCAGATCGGTCTTATTTTCGTTTCAAATAGGACAGACAGCTTTTTCTTCGAACCCTTTCTATTTCGGATCTACCCACGAATTTTACGAGCCATCCAGCGATATGTAACCGCGCTGAAAATAACATATCTTTGGAATGAAATTTATTTGCTTAAACAAATGCAATGATTATTTCCCATTTTGGGATTCGTTGTCGATTTCAAGGCTGCCCACCGTGTATCCAAGGGTGTCGCAATAAATTGGAAAAGCGAGCGCGAAAATTAAAGATCATAAATCATGCGCGTTCAGCGTCGGCAGCCCCATGAATATTAATGGAAATCATTGCGCCGTTTACAGGCCTATTAATCCGGGGTTAAAGTATTCCGTCTTTCATGGTATTTTATCGGTTCGCGTAGGGCCTCGCCCTCCGGCGCGATTATTAATCCTATCAATCATGTGGCCCACGGGTTAATTCTCTTTCTCTCCGCCCTTTGACACTTCTTTCGACCCAGCCACCGATGGACGTATTAATCCTCGACGAAGATCGATCACGGGTGCACGTGACCATCGATTTCCCGCGTCTTCAATGTTGCACGATTAATTCAGAATTCACGAGTTAACTGGGCGAGATGAATTTAGATTTTATCGTAAGTTATAATGCTACTATTATTATCCATAGGGGAAGGGAATGAAAATATCTTTGATCGTCATTATTAATATCTCTATCGCATTGCTAAATTAAACAAAAATTATTAAAAAATTGCGTGCTAGATATAGTTTTAATTTTAGAATATCAAATGTTTCTATATATCATCGTATTCCGTATAGACTAAGGGATCTAAGTACCTACATGTTCTCTGAATGAGAAGTGCTATTCGTAATTGCTTAATTTCGCACCATAGAAACCGACGCACTAGGCGCGACATTTGAAAGTAACGAGCACACCATCGAAAGTCAAATACACTGGCGAGGGATTTGATGGCGGGTCCAGAACGTGGACCCGGAGGGAAGTCTTTGAAACAAAAGCCATTGTTTAACGCAACGCCAGCCGTCCAACAACGTATTCTTGGATTTACATGTCGCCGCCGAGTATTCCCGATATACACACGCAAACCCCAGAATCGCCGGATAAAATTCAATCGCGCCGCCTTCGCGGATAAAGCTTCAGCTAGCCTCCAACGGATCCGGGATGACCGTGGTCCAGTCTGTTCCCTTCTCGACGAAGGAATAGGAGATACGTTTGCACAGAAATCGCTGAATTACGCTAAATTCTGACCAGCGAACTTCCGTCGGTCTCACGACGGCACCTATGCGGTGTCCATTAAATGCCCACTGCCTCGTCACTTTATGGTTATACGCCCCCGCAGATTTCTCGCCCGCTGGTATTCCGTGTATTTGGAAGATGGATCATGCCTTTTCAAGAACGATTCCTATTTCCCCTGTTGCGAGTACGGTTGCCAAAATATTGGTAGACAACGGTGGTCCACGATGATGGACGAGTGGGCTAGCCTTATATAGCCTCAGAATTTTCGAGCAGCGTATGGATATTGACTGAAATGGAATTGCAATGCATAGAAAGCGTGGCAAACGAAATATCTGTAGGTGTATTACTATTCTGTCGTATTCAACGGAGATCACAAAATGGTTCGATGGTTTCTTTTGTCATTATACAATATTCCAACGGTGGATTCGATAATTGAACATGGTCTGACAAACCCCCTCGATATAATTCACTGCAATCTGAACGTCTGTACGCGAACAGGAGCACGATCCAGCAAGTACAAACCAATCATTTGGGCTATCGAAGCAACGGGGGGTTGGAAGGAAAAGTAGAGGAAAGAAGCGGGTGGAAAAAGGATCGGCTCGTTCCACAAAGGGACTTCGAATAAATGAGGCCGTCGATATAAACCGACGTGGAAAACGCGCTCAGACGGGGAAATAAATAAGGAAAGAAAGAGGGAAAGGACGATAGCGGCGCGGAGGGTCGCGAGGGCGGTGGATTTGAATATTGATTCGCTTTATTTAAATTTCGCTCGCTCTTATCGCAGGCCAGATATCTGGAACGCCGGAATTGGACGCGATAACGAAAAACGGAATGGAGGAGATCGAGCGAATAGGCTGTGGATTGCAGCTGAAAGAGAGAAACGACGTTGGAAAATGAAACAGTCGGGAAGGGGAGAGGTAGGACAAGAAGGGAAATGCAACCGGCACGCCGAATGGAATTTATAAAACGATTTTTCTCGCCTGCTTAAGTGCCGCCCTTCCCTTGATCGCAGACGCGTTTCTGCTTCTCTAGATCTGGCACTAGGAGATCTTCAGCTATTCCCGTGGGATCAGATTCAGGAGCTACTCGACTTCGATAGACTGAAATTTTTCTCGAACTGGCGACGCATGGCTGTTTTCTTAACTGCAGGACAATCGCGTGTCTCGTGACCGATATTCATTGCTTAAATCATTATTATTATTATCATTATTATTCGCCATATGAAAATATCCTCTTGAGAATTTTCGAAGATCAAGCTCCTTATTTTTTTTGACCGCATGCGGAATGCGTTGCATGTAATTAGGAATGTTTTAGGTTCAGGATGTATATGAAATAAGCAGTATCCAAAGGAATATGTAGGTTGTTGTGGAAAGTCACAGTAGATGGACTATTCTGCGTCGCAGGATACGCGAAAGGAAGGTGCTCTTAATAGGAGTTACGCTCGCGATAAATTTAACCCCAGGTTCGTATAAATCAGAGACAGCGGAGTGCTCGAGTATATTGCCCTTGGCCGCAAGTAGATTTTAAACTTCAACAAGCGGCTGTGGCTCTTATGAACGTGACTGGAGGATGCTCTATAAACTTGTTGACTTTCTTGGAAATAGCAGAGATCCGACAGAGACATCAATTTCGTACCTAAACTTCGTATCGAGTGCAGTGAAGCAGATCGATCCACGATAAATCCCAGGAAAAAAAGAGAAATGTGAATGCAGAGCTTAACCGAAAATTCAGCCGGCGAATAAATTGAAAAGTTCGCGCCAATGTTCGTACTTAAATCCACGTACACAAGACGTTCTCCTTACCGGAATGAGAAAAGGCAGGAAAAGTCGAGGAGTTTTTATAAGGGCGCATAATTCTCCGCTCTCCGCGGCTGCAATTAAGACTTCTCGCAATGGTTTTCATAAAGCCGTATTAAATCCTGGTCCGCGGAAGGGGAAAGCACGGAAAAACGGCGAGGAACCGAGAAAATATTATTTCTTATTCTCGCTGAACTTCCATGGCACGGCTGGCATTAGGCGAAGCGAAATAATTCTAAAGAAATTTCATAACTGTCGCCTGGCTGGTGGTTTGAGTCGCTATAAGAGATGCTCCGGGTAATAACCAAAGCGGGAAAAGCGGTTCTCATGCGAAGATGTTCGGGAATTGCTTGTTCCTTGAATACACCTATGATTTGTGCACCTTAAGATCGTTCAGTCTCGTTGTATTTATATAAATCGGAAAATTTTTAGTAATATTTTCTATCGTCGATACGATACGAGTTTGAAACAACTGGAACAAATAATTTCATATTATTTGGAATTGGTTGGAGGGAATTTAGTTGGAAATATATATAGATAATAGAGTTAAGGTGAACAGTTCAAAATACATAAAATGTTTCCCAAGGGAAAACTTGGACAGGTCGCGAGCCAAGCGTTTACCGCAATTTCCGGCACGTGACTCGCGGAGGCTGGCCTGCGCAGGATGCACGCCGGATCCGGTAACCTGGAAACGTCTCGCACGGAAGTCTGCGTGACTATCAAACGTGTTGCAAACTGCGCAACGAATAACAGCAGCACAGTGCAGTTCCTCGAAATAGGAGTAAACTTCGCGACAAACGCTATTTATCCAAGCAGATCCTCACAATGTGTAACCGCAATATCGCACAAAGCGATCAATTAAATAGATCGAGGTGGCAGCTTCAGGGGTGTACCTGCAGTTATTACACCTTCCTGAGACTCAAACACAGATTAACGACGGTTTTTTTTCTTTTATTTCAGCGAGGTAGAATCGAGAGCAGCAGGAAGTCTCGAAGTCGCCATATTTCCAAAGGGGCGTAACTCCGTTAAGGGTGAAAGAAGGATTCTTTTCGAAATTTCCTCTCGACCACGTAAGCACCTCTGTCGCGCGATCTGTCAACCTCTATCTCTTTCTTTTTCCGCCTCCCCAGGCAGCCTATCTTTTTTCCTGTACACTCTTCTCCCTTTTCCTTCCACTCTTACTCTCATTCCCTCTCTCTCGCTCTCTGCCGCGCACTCTCGAGGGCGTTTTATTCGCATTCAAATGGCAGCACTTTAATTTGCATGCTAAGAGTGCTCGCCGGCCTCCCTGCCACTCTCCCGTCCGGATTTCCATTTAAACTCACAAAATGGCGCTGACTTCGCGGGGCTACAAAATTTTTTATTGAAAGATTCGACGAGGATAGCGTGAACGGTCGGGATAAAAAAAAGGGAACGATCATCGGGGTGGGAGATCAACCTGGAGTAAAAAAGCAGGGGTGGAGAGGGGGTGAAAGGGACAGCGGGTGGACGTAAGAGGCGAGAAATAAGGGTGGAACGAAGGGGGATGAAACGAGGAAGAGTTCACGGTTATTCCACGAGATAAAATGCCCTTTATCTGTCCCGCTGCTCCTGCCTGCCTCTTCATCCCGTTGGATAACCGCCTTTATTTCACTTGATTATTGCCACCCTCGCTTTTTTTCGCGACCCTCTGACGGAGCTTGGGTATTACGTTCGCGAATCGTTGGCTAATTCGATTCTTTCTTTGTCCAACTGGGTTTCGAGCATTTCTTTTGTTCTCTCCCTTTATAAGTTAGGATTATACGATACCTTATTTAACTTTCTAAATACACCAACACTTCTCTGTCCGTGCTGTAGGTTGTACAATATATTTTTCGCAACTAATAGACTTCTGCACGAGCTTCAATAAATTCACCAAAGTGATCGTAGTTTAACAGTGCGACAAAAACGAACACCAAAGGCGATACTGTTTCCAGTCATTTTAATCATAGCGTCAACCCTCGCGTTTATACCTCTGTATTTTTACAAGCTTCTCGTTTCGTCTTCACTTTAATATCGTTCTTCTTAATATGAATCTCAGTATTTGTACATTGTATTCGAATGAAAAAAAACCACTTATTTTCCGTGAAAAAAAAGACATAATTAAGCAACGATGTTAAATTAAGTCAAAACGTTGCACACCTTCGGCGGTGTGAACGAGGGAACCAAATATTTTTTCTTCGCGCGAAAGGTTAACATTGGACAGTACGTTGGAAACGGTTTCCAACGCCGACAGTGGACCACCTTGAGTTAATCGAATTGCACTTGCGTCGCGTGTATGGCGCAATCTGCGGTGGATAATCGAGTCCAACCGTGTCAATTACATGCCGTGTTTCGTCTGAGACCTTCTCACAATGGCCATTCGGCGCCGAGTCGCGTATTTATGCGAATTGTACCGATGCAGTTCGAGGCCCGGACAATGAGCGCCATTGTTTATGACAAATTAACGCGCTAGATTTGCGCAACCGGGAAAACCAGCCGCGCAAGAAACGTCATAAATTAATTTGCAACGACTCCCGTAGACAGGATTCTATCGCCGTCCCACTTGGGCGGAACTGTTGGTTGTTATAAAAATTCGTTCTCAACTTATTGGAAAAATCGTGTTCCCTGGTGTTCAAAAACAAAGGATAAACTGAAAAATTATATTAATATTTCGCACAACTAGAATATTAGGGCGTTATTAGAATAATAGGAAATTAAGATTGGAAAATTGCGGAACGGGAAGAAAATTATAATAATTATAAGTATCTCCTAAATAACATTTCAGACGACACGGCGGAAAAATTAGGGAGGGGGAAATAATCTTGCAACGCACACAATAAACAAGTTCGTTCGCATGCAAAGGTTTTTCAGGAAAAGTGGAGCACATTTCCCAAGAGCAGGGCCGCCTATTGGTCCAACTGGGCAAACACAACCCCATCGATAACCCTCGAAGTGGTCGAAATCCAGAAACCCCGCTGAAACAATAAGCCGTTGACTCAACGTTATCCGCTTACAAGTCAAACTCCGGGTCGGCGTTTCCGCTCGGATCTTTTTCGAAAAATTCGGAATCGCCGCCAACTTCAAAGAGTTCCCCGTTGTTTACGGAGCTATTAGGGTGTTTAGGCATTAGACTGGCATGGCCTGGAATCCCGTGTTACTCGCTTGCGTCCCCGTTTACAAACCGCGAACGCTGGATTTGTCTTCTGCCACTCTGACAGGATCACCGACATCCGATCCATCGGGCCGCCCGGAATTGTTTCCGATTCGTTGTTGAAATTTTTCGGGAATCGCGTGATTGATAGAGAGACTGTAATTCGATCGAGTTATTAAGCTTGATGCAGGAGGATCGATTAGCTGTCTCGTGTTTGCCAGACGGCGATAAACGTTGATCGAGTAGTATTATGCAATGAGATGTAACTGATAATTTTTTTGTGCAAAATTTCGTTCGCCGAGCTGTAATCAATGTTTGCGTAACTGGTCGACCGAAAATAATTGTACATGTACGAATTTGTTTGCGTAATGTTATTTGGCACGTAAATATTAAAAGGAATCCCAAACAATTGCAATAATTGAACCATCTCAATTAATACGAGCCGTACACTAGCGCAACTACCCCTGCCAATAACTTCCAAATAAACGGAATCCACGAACGTGCGTCGATTTTTCGATTCCGGGGTTGTTCATGAATTCAATCCCGAATGATTGTGACCTTATCGTAGTATCCGTGAGAACTCACGGGATTGCGGTTGGGGGGTTGGAAAGTGTACGAAAGAACCGGTGGTGGGGAATGAAGAGAGAGAGAGTGAGTGGGACAGGGAGGGTGGGTGTCGGTTTCACCCCTAAAGCGATGGATCGTCGAAAGAAGATGTATGAAATTCCGGCGCCTCCCAGTCGGTTTTCTCCGCCGTTGGAGTAGAATATATTGGATTCTGGTAGTCAATAGAGGCAGTTAGGGGTGGCAACACACAGCCAGAGGCCGGCGGCGTTTTATCACGCGCCTTGATATACTGGGCGGCCGCTGTTAGAGGGGTTAATCTCTCACGCTCGGTTAACTCCTATTTCTAACCTCCCCTTACCTATTTCGTTCGCGTCTAGACCCTCTTTCTCCCACCCCTTACTTACTTTACACCATTCACCCCTCTTTGTCTGCTTTTCTTTCGTGCACTCTTCCTCTTGTTAATTTCTCTAGCCTAAACGTGTTATCTTTGTGGGCATTAACGGCGTTAATATAATCGCACATTTGGGTGATCGACAACGAATTTTGGTGACGGCATTTGGAACAGCAGTAAAACGATATTGCAAGATATTTGTCTTTGGTAGTTATCACTTTTCCAAGCTACTCGACAGATGCCACAATTTATACTGGCAAGAACGAAAGGAATTCGATTAATTTTCAATTTGATACACAGGATAATGAAAACGATACCATGCTACTGAGGGGAACTGCGGACAAACGGGGATCACAGTCAGGGTGAAAAATTCGTCCGGCTGGTCTGTTAATCCCAGGTCGTCAAAGCGACCTTTATCACAGGATGGTATCTGTATAAATATCGATCGCGAGGTGGCTAACAGCAGGGGAGAGAAGAGAAGAGAAGCCAGGTCGACGTGGTATCCGCGGAAAGAGTCTCAGGGTGGCCCAATATGGCTCCAGCGTCTCGTTGGACTGGAAGAGGCTTGGTTCCTGTCCAACGAGAGGGAGCCGGCGAGTTAAGGAGCGTATAAACCGACCATTAGTATCGCTCGGCCACTGTCCATTGTTTCGTTGTTTGCTGAAACAATTGACGGGGGCCAGCCGGTGTTCGGTCGTCTCGTTAGCGCTGCGCTTCCACACAGGACAGCATTGTTCGTCGCTCTGTTCGTCGCTGGGCCGGTTAACACCCGCGGAAAAATCCTAACGAGCTCTCTCTCTCTCTCTGTCTCTTTCCCTCTTTCTCCTAACCCATCCCACCCCCTCGCAACACGTCGACGTTTTATCTTCTCGCGGCTGTTTGCCGCGCTACCGACGCGTTTTAACACCTCCAGTTGATTTTCGAACCCTGGCTCCCCTTGTTTCGCGGGACAAAAAGGGAAAGAGCGTCGATGGTAATTGTCGCGTAGTGCACCGCGTCTTACGTTTTCCTATACGGATTCTATGGGGGGATTCGAATATCCTCGCCTCGTTGGACGATGATTCGTGATAGCAAGTGGAGATTTTTGTCTTTTTTAATTAGAATTACGGCAGTTGCGATACGTGGCCATACGACAGATTTAATTTCACGGTGGAGGATTGTTGTGTAAATAGTTGCAGCGAAGGGTATATGTGTACTGCGATGGTATCATCGGTGGAAATTTGGTTAGCATATGGCGGCAATTACCAGCGATGTTCGAGCAGAAAGGTCTGCGGGCGCGTTGGCAGAGGCGGCCGCTGGTTAACGGAAGGTGAGAATTAACGACGACCACCGAGAGGCGATACCGTTTCCGTGCCGCATCGCTGCGGAAGAACAGTAAGCACAATTCATTGGCAGCCCCATCGGTGTATCGTTTGTGAGAACCGAACGGACCGTTGTAAAAGGAATAGAAAGGAAAAAAGAAACGCGGCTTGTTAGAGATCTCGCGGCGAGAAGTCGAGAATTGAGCGGAAGGCTTGAGACTTTGGTTTTTGTTAATTCTATATTGCGCGACTGTTTTCACGTTTTAAAGGAATAACGCGGGGAACAAGTGGCAAGCACAAAGTTTGGCGTAAATATTTTATTGCGAAAACAATATTTGATTCCGATAAAAAATGTTATTTCTGAGACCGCAATGGATGACGTCTATACATCAAACAGGTTAGTCGCGATAGGGTGGCACAGCGGTAGGGCACAAGGACAATTAACAACGAAGGGTTAAACGTTTGACCTCCCCCGAAAATTGATCGATTCAATTAACCAATTAAATACATATTTCTAGCACAATAAAAAAATCCCGAATCGAATCCCAAAGTAATCGAAATTTCACGTTAACGCTAGTCTTGGATAAATATTCACCCCTCATCTTCCACCCTCCATCTAACTCGCCGTTCCAGACTCCTTTCCGAACGCAGCAGCAACGGTGCCGTCAGAGAAGCGTCGCGATATCTCGTCGACAGGATCTCGACAGTCGTTTACAGCGCGAAGAAAGGGCGCTGGTCTCTCGTTCCACGGTGGAAGGGGTAGAACGTGCACACGCACGGAACAGAGAAACACCCCAAAAGCAGTCGATTCCCGATAGACCAAATTGTTAATAACACTTCACCCTCGCCGTGCCAGATATCGCACTCCGCTCGCATTACCATGTGAATATAGTCGTACAGTCGTTCCTGTCTAGGGGAGAGCGCCGTTTATGGGGGTGACACACCCCCCCTCGATACATTATTCTATGGGCGCTAATGTAATATGACGAAGGTTCATGGAGGGTTCGCACCGTCGCTTATCGTTCTTCGAGATAAGAAAGTCCCGGCTAGTTATCCAGTTAGCGCGTCATTGTCCAATGATTTTAGATCGCCCACCGATACATCGTTTTAACGCCATCGACGCCACGTGTGACAACCCTCCCTGAATCTCGTAGCCGAGCCGGTGTTATATACCATAATCATCTGGCCCCTCTGGCTCGTTTCGAACGTACCCAGATACGACGGAATACGATGACAAATGACACACGGGACAATCGATCTCTTCCAGCCAAACAGATTCTCATTCTCAGGGAGGAGAGATAGCGTTGATCGGGGAGCCAAGCCAGCGCGACGGAATTATTCTTGCGGCGGGCGGCCCTTTGTTTGACGGGCCTGGACCCCCTTTTGGCTGTGGCACATTTCTGCTGAGAAAATCAGGCTCGGGGAATGTTATCGTAACCCAGGGAAGATGGATATCGCGGGATTACAATGCGGTTGGGAAAAAAGGAAGGAAAAGGAGGGCAACGAACCTGGGTGGCACAAATTTTCCGAATTAATATCCTTGTACGATTTTTTTCTCTCGGGAAGTTACGGTAATTCAAAGATCAACAATATTTCGGTCGGAAAAATTAAGTTTCCCGGAGGGGTGCAACTATTCTGCAAATATTTCCTTATGAATACCAGCGTTATTGCGAGATACATAGATGTTCCATGGGCATCCGGGTGGTGCGTCGCGAAGGACACGCGTGTGCACTCGTGCACAAAGCTGGCCCGGCGCGGATGCAGCGCGGAACCACGTCGTACATATATACGATCGGGGACCGGTGGTTCATAACTCCGGAGGGGCCCACACGAATGAAGTTGTCGTCGTAGGCCTCGTCCTGCCGCGGCGAAACTTATCGGTGAGAGACAATGCGACGCATAAATATCTCACGAGCTCTCTCCGGCTACGGTGTGTGGGACCGTGTGCACACGTGCAACCACGTTGCACCGGCACACGCGAGCGTTCTGCCGTGTTCGAGCTGCAGCGGGTCAAAGTGTCGGGACCGAGAGGAGCGGGCCAGAAAAACTGGCGCACGATCCTTGCCCTCGGTGTATGCGGGGAATACGTGCGATATTCTGTCGGGTATATTCCTGTGAAAGTGGCTATTTACGATGGCCAAACGGACTTTGATGTTCGTATCGTGTGGTGAATGTTGCGAAGGTAATTTTGGTAGGGGGATTTGTCAGGTGAACTTTAAAGGTTGCGTTTCAAAGCTGTGTATGTGATTTAAATGCGTGCCAACTCGTTACGTAAAAACGTGGAAAAACGTGCTATTTTCTCTTGTGATTTTCTGTATGTTCCTTTCGAATATCTCCCTTCCTTTATTATCTGCTCTCTTGTCGAAAGACGATAATTCCTAAACGAAGCTCTACTAAATAACTTACGCGTACTTCGATATTTTGAAATTTGACAATTGTACCAGTCAGCCAAGTATGTGTTGAATTTCGCATGTGCCGAATTTCAACGAAACCGTCGGCCCGTCGAAAGGATTAAGCGGAGGGCGAACAACTCCGTCCGAGTTCCTTGATCCCGTAGCGTAAACGGCGTCGTAGGAGGCTCGAAGCGAGGCGGAATTTAAATAGCCACCCCCGACGGGATTAGCCGCCATTTTGCGCTTCCACCCTCTAAACGGCGCGGGCGTAAAGGGAGGGAGACAGGGAAAAACAAGATGGCGGTGGACGAAGGGTGGTCTTGCCACTCGCGGCAATTAAATGCTATAATGGCGTTAATTATTGTAGGACGTCGCGAGGCCGGAATAGTTTTGTCCCGCCACCGGAATCGCCCCTGTAATTTACCCTTTCTTCCTCGCCTTTCTGCCCGCCACGTTCCTGTTACGACCGAGGGGTTGTGATGCCCTTTAGAGATCGAGAGAAAGAGAGAGAATTAAAGGAATGATACTACTTTTTGGAGAATTCAAGATTATTTAGGGCGATTATAATTTTTGTTTCTATATTAAACAAGGGGAGATGGATTTTTGTTGCCTTCCGCGCTTGTTTGGTGCTGGCATCTGAATTGAATTAAATTTAAAAAATAGATGAGCACCATATAGACATTGATATTTAATATTATTCCCTTTGTTCCTGTAATATATAAGACCCGAATCAAAATTTATATTCCAGCTAACTCACTCTGCAAAAAAATTGAAATATTGATTTTCAAAACCAAAAACTTATTTACTCATTTCTGCCAAGAGGCATGCTCCTGAATAAAAATTCTAGCACTTTCCCCTAATTCCAAATTGTATCGCCCAAAATCGGAAATACCATCGTGCTCAATCACTTACATACACGACACATTAATTTAACATCGATCCGACGCGTTCGTATCGAGCACTCCACCCTTCTTTCATCGTCAAACGGGGTCGTGTAATGGCGCTGGACGGAAGCATTATTGGCCGGTTCGTTTGTAAGCGAGCGGGACAGAAGTTTCGCCGGGGTGGCGAGCAATTTTGGTTCGAGTTTAATTACACCAGCCCCCGAGGGACAATCAGATATAAACGACGTACACGGGCGACCGCCTTCGACCACCTCCGGCAAGGGATGGCGCGGAGAAAATGGTCGGAGCCCGGTGGTTGGTTGACATTATCGGCGAAAAACGAGCGGACCCGGCACCCGGGGCTGCCAGCCTGGGTAATTACGAATCTTTCTTAACAAATTCTTAATTTAACCATTTTTTCCTTTCACCCGCTTCCGTATACCAACGCGGCCTGCTCTCGTAATAGGCCAGCCACCGTCGAAGGAAAGGCACAATAAATAATCTCTCCCAATCTGACGATCTTTTTGTTACCCCGTAGGCTTCCTGGTGATAATGAACGGTGTAAATCGAGCTACCGTTTCGTTTGTAAGGTAATTATCACGTGTATTGGATGTTGGAAGTGTTCGACTTATGGGGAAGGCGTTTGTAATATAGTCTGATTTAAAGTTCGTGAAAGTATATGTACTTATGTACAATAGTAGAAATATTTTATAATGGAAATTCTTTTTAGAACCCGATAAATATTGTTATTACAATGTTTACGGCTTCGGTCTTATTAATTGCAAATATGCTTCTATATATTTCAAAATTTGGATTTAACGCTTCATGGTTGCCCTCCGAATTTCGCGAGGCAACCGTGAGAAAAATCTCATCTACTGGTCCAGAAATTAAGTCGAAGATCTAGCGTGGAGATACACACGGCTATCTCGGTCCACTGGCTAACCATAATGGATTCATCGAGTCGTGCATCTACGTTGACCTTTTTTTACACTCCCGAGTTACACCCCCAAGGTGTTTTCTTTCCCTTCTCGACGAACAAACCGTGCGTCGGAGTTAATATGGCTCGTAACACGATTGACTCTAGCTTTCATCCCGTGGAATAAGACGTTTCATCCCATGCAGCAAAGCCCGAAGGCGCATTCAGAAATTCGAACTGGGTCGCGTCTCGAAATTCCTTCAATGGAGGGTATGCTTCCCTCCCTTTCTTTCCCCGTGTCACAATAAACCCAGGAACGGCATCTCTCGTGGGATTTTCAGGTTAACACGGTTTAGTATTGCGACGACTTTTCATGCTTCGTTCAGCAACGATGAACCGGCTCTTCTTTTCGGGATATTACAAAGGTGAGGGCTATTTAGCTTCTATGCCCCTGTTTCCATTCGAGCGAGGAACGTGTGCGTCGTCGGTGACATAATAATTTAGTGGAGCACACGATTTTTTTTTTCTCTTCTGGACTTGTCATGAGATTTCAATCGAAGGTGAGAAAGATAAATCTCATAATCGGGATTGATAAAGGGTTAAATTTACAGACTCTATTTTTGTTACTATGTTATCGCAAAGAAAATGTCCTCTCCAACAACAAATTTTAGAGCACGACACAAATTTTACAATATTTAAAAAATTACCCTCTCATAAATACACTTAAACAAAAGCTCTCGAGAGAACGATAAAGTACAAAAGAAAGGATGGCAAATATTTGTTCACGCAAAACAATTTTCCCATTTCTCTTCAAGGATTTCTATATTCTACCGTACAGTAATAATCGTGGATAGTCCCTCGCAGGGTCTCCAATGGAATGTGCCTTAGCGCAAGGGTGACGGCGCAACTCTCCGCGTTAGGAAACAATAATAACGTTTGGTTTACGATACGAGCGCGCTTTCGTATCGGCCACCTACGGCACAGCTACACGAGCCACCACTTTGCGCTCACTTAGGCGGTGCACGAGTAACAATTCACCGAGCGTCCTTGCCGTCGAATAAATTGCACGAAATTATGGCACGACGTTATGTCGCGTAAATGGCTCGATAGAAAGTTCCCCGGCACGTTATGCCGACGGATTCATTGGACGACCGTTCGGCGGCTTAACGAAGATCGAAGATCGTCCCTTTGCCACGCTGAGTTTCTACGAGCCGAGGCTGTAGGAGAACCTGGACTGTAGGACAGTGAACAATCTTTCTGAATGATTTACAGAAGGGACTTAACGATGTTTTAAATATTGCTGAGACAATTTGATAAAGATGATGTCGTATCGTATGGGTTTCCACAGATAAAAATTATGTTAACTAATGTTATTAGGTCATATATTTAATATATAATAATCGTAGGATCATATATCAAAGTATACAATAAGACATAAACGGAAGGCAAGATCGATATTGAATTAATCAGCCGGATTTATTTATCGTTAATATTTATTGTCAATTTATGATTGATATTAAATGTTGTTCACCTTTGAGTGGTGCTTTGAAAAATATTATTTCCCAATTATTAAATATAAATTTCACTCGATATTCCCGTTACTACTACCAGCGCATTTAATGGTTAACAATCAACGTTAATTATCCCCGACAAAACTAATCAGTGCGATGCCGTTTACATTGGGCAATCAGATTAATCGTAACAGCTCCTCCGATCAATTCCTTTTCAGGCAAAAACCATTTTATTCTCGCAATGCCAACGGTTCGACGATTAACCCCTAAGTCAATCTGGCCTCTCTCTTTCGCCACGAAATATATTTGTCTTTTATCCATCCAATTAGTAAGTCAACGATATCACGATGACCAAACGCGTTTATAACCGGTTTAGGATTAACTAACATCCTCTCGCTCGATACCTTCCCTCCTCTCCCCCTTGCTCGTCCCTCTTTCTCGCTCTTTCGCTCGTCCCTCTCCGCCGCATCACACGTTCCTCTTTTTCTTCGACACCGGTTGCCGCTCGCGAGGAATATTAATTAACACGGAGATCGATTCGGATGCCGTGTTGAAGTTAACGTTAATTCAGGGCCCGCGATTGAATCGTTCGCGACTGATAAATGACTCGCGTTGTTCGCCACGATCTCTCTCGCGAGCGAGCCGATTTCACCTCCGTAATCTGCGATTTTCGACCGTGAATTATACCAGTTCACTTCCTCCTCCCGAGATTTCGATCGTCGCCGCGCTAATTGCACGGTCGCGTGTCATCTTTTTTTTCGCCCCCCTCTCAGAACCGTCACGTTTCTTGCGCCCGATCCGAAGATCCCGATCTCATTTTTACGCGGGTTCTTTAAACGAGCGCCATTAACGTCTCCCTTGCACAATATTTTCGGACGCGCGAACGGGCCTGCAAGAGCGGGGCCGAGGATTCATGATTTATCGGCGAAGTGAAAGCAGGTGTTCGAAGTAAACTCCGTTTGGCAATTTCGTAGACCCGACCGTCCACTTCACACTTTCCGAGTTACAGAAACGAACGCAATCTTGTTTCATCATCGATCCCGTCGAACTTTCAACCGGGGGTAACGTATGTACATATCTACGATCGTCCGGAAGAGTCGTCTGTAATTTGAAATTCAACGATCGCCAAGTCGACATTGGACCCGATGGACGGGATTCGTTGGGAACACTTTCACCGGAAAAGTATTTACGGAAATTTGCCTTAATGGCGGTCGGGTTCACCTCGAATACCCTTCGACTGTTCGATTCTTCGTTTCCTTTGCGTCCACGAGCGACTAGCCTTCGCGTCCGAATGAAATTTGCATCAATTAAGTGTCGATTAAAAGGAAGTCGGCCTGGTATGTCGTTACGCGCCGTCCGTACGATTTCGGGTAAATAAATCCTCGTACAAATTCAGCCACGATTTTGTATATGTATGTACGCATTATACGCCTGTTTATCACGGGGCCACGTGTATAATTCGTCGGTGTATTCATCAGTCGAATAGTAACGCGTTTCCCCACGAACGGAAGAGGAACGGCCATTTCGTAATCGACCGGAGAAATTGTTTGTAGCATAATTGACGTAAGCGAATAATTAGCGAGGCAGACGGCAAATGAGCTCGAATTGATATCGCTATCAGCAGCTGTCATTAGCGGCATAAAAACACGTGTTACATAACGAATTAGCAACGTGAACGTATTGACGAAAAAATTCCTTCCTCTTATCTCGCTTTCTCGTTCTATCATTCGCTCGCTCATATTCTACCAGATTTTCGATCCTCCTCGTTCGCCCGGGAACCAATCAAAATGCTAATTAATTTTTTTCACTCCGCTCCTCGCCTTTGACGGTGAACGTTTCTGCTGTCGTTAATTAATAATAATTAAGGAATCTGTTGCCCAACGATTACGCGAGCCTCTCGAAAAAAATAAGCGCGACGTTTACAGAAAAACGTTGCGAAGGAGAAAAAATTATTTGCCGCGCGATTTAACCAGTCACGGAGATCCACAATTGAACGTGCGTTGCGCAATCGATCAAAGATTTCACGGCAATGAAACGAGATTTTAATGGGGTTAGCCTGGCCGATAAATCGACGTTGTGAAACGAACGAATCTCGTTATCGGATTTTTCCGCTTCCCATTGGAACTGTTTATTAGATTGCAACTATGTCGAGGGTAATTAAACGCTGAGCTTGTACTGGGTTATTTATTTCTCGTTCGACTGATAGGCGAGCTGAACAGCATTCGTGGGTTTTTGTTCGTTGGTCTTTTTCTTTTACCATTTTATCTCACAGCGATGAGGCAACGTGGAAAATCATTTGAACTTCTCGGTATAATTAAAAATAGCACACGAATATCATTGGAACATTCAGTATTTAATACTGTCATATACCTGCCTCGGGAACAGGAATATTAATTTACTGAATTCCCAAAGAGTCTACCGTTGCAACGTCAGAAGGGACATCGAAGTCTCTTCTTCGGCGAATAAATGGCCAAAATTCTTGTTCTACTTCACGGAATGTAGTCTCTTCCGAGAAACTCTATTTTAATTTGTCCCGATTTCTCCGCGCTCCATGGGGGCTTCGAAATATTCTAAAAAAATTATTAAATTTCCTCCCCACTCGTAAGAAATAAAATGTACCACTTGTACAAATCAATAAAAATTTTAATCACCCATAAAATCGTTCGCATTGCAATAAAGTCACATAGCGGTGCCGAAAATCAACGAACGTGGACAAATCGGAAGATTTCACGGCCTACGCGAGAACACGCGTGCACACACACACGGCACACTGAACCGTAATAATCTGCAATCTGTACCCTCGCGTGTTCTCCGCCACGCGCTTTATCGTGATCATTAATACATCCTTTCGCGGTGTTCGGAATTTATCGGCAGATAATTAATTCCGTTGCATAACGCCGCCTTTAATCGCTCATTAAGGTGTGCTCCTCGGGATGGCGCCTTGATCCGAAGACAAACGATGTTTTATTGCGCTGCTTGTTCTCCGTCGAGCAGAGTCTCTGGTATTGTTCGTTTTCCAGGAAAGGTGGATGCATCGAATCATATCAAAGACGCACAATTCATGGACCATTTCGCTAAATTTCTTCTTGGAAGAAGAAACTGCCTCGAATGAAGATATTTATTCAACGCGATCTCTCTGCCTCATTGCAAACCCTCGTTGCAGTAATATAATTAAACGGTATCGTATGAAGCGACCGCTTCATTTAATGCACGAGGATCAATTTAACGCTTGAGCCAGTTGGAGTTGTACGGTGTTAAAATAAATGTCCAAACAACCGATTCAGGATGAGATTATTCCACGAATAGCGAAATAGCAAGGGAAGGAGGATCGAGGATTATTTCGCTAGAACAAACGAGTCCATCCAGGCCACTCGCATAATTACGTAAGTATTCGAATCGAGAGGGAGGACATGTCCGCGAGTTGTACAGCCGAACGAATTCCAGGAATCCGGGCCCATCGTGACCCGTATTACAATAAATTTCGTGCTCGCAACGCTTATTAAAACCGTGGAAAACCGTGGCATCGATGCTGCGCCCCGATAGAACACGGAGGCGGCGATTTTCCAGCGAAGATGATGGCTGGATAAGAAAGGCTCGGGGGCAAAGCACCGGCCGATTCGAAGGCCTACGTCCAGTGAAATATCTCGGGGTGTTCGTTATCTTGTTACGAAAATAAGTTGATTCGACGGAGCTCGTCAGTTCACGTAAAATAAACGGGGATTAAAACTAACAAGCTGTGTATGACTTGGTGCTTGATTTTGAGATTGAGATTCTGGGGAATAAAATTGCAAGAGAAATTGAAGGAGATCGAAAGTATGCGTACTCTGTATCTCTCCGCGAAACACGTGTTGACGGTGATGATGCTGGAAAAGAATTGCACAACAAGCTCGTACACAAGTTAGTGCAGAAGTGCGAGGAATTCATTGTTATTATTATTTCCTATTCATTCGACTGCTCGACTGCATAATTCCCTCTCCTATTAATCTCATCGGTCCAGCAAGAAGTTCTCATCTCACCGCTTCTAAAAAACTGTCCACGTACCACCCCACCTCGAATCACCCCACGATCGTGCTCAACCGTCTAAAAATCTCGTCATCAATCATAGCAGACCGCGTGACCATTATGCCAGAGAGAATCACAAAGCGTTCGTCGCACAAAGAGATCGGCTAATTAGTCGATCGGATCGCGCGCACCTGTAACGACGGAATCAGACGAAACTCCCGGGGCGTTTCGCTTATCGATCTAGCGTGTAGGTCGATTTTTTTCTGCGCTCGTCCATTCACTTGGGCCAAGAGATAATGCGGCATTAACGTGAACGTATGACGAGGTCGTGCAGTTAGGCTTAACAAGCGGACCGGTAGCTTAGGCGATATCATCTGAATGATGCTATCTTCCTACATGAAACACTGAGCAAGACGGCCGAAGAAGCGGCCAGCCCTTGGTGACCGGCGACTAATTACGCGATTAAAATTCAAGCGCACCAAGCGGAAAGCCCGAGACGTCACCGTTGCGTTGTAAGCGGAGAAATTTTGATAAGATTCGTCGACTGTGCTCCCTTTCGTCAGAAGACGATTTCGATCTGTTTGCTTGAACCGGAGTGCATTCGTTCTGTATCCCTTCCAAGATTTGCTGGGATTAATAATATAAATGATTGCCAGCTCTCTATCCGAGATTCGATGGATCGAAATCACTTGGATCTAGATTGAGGAAAATGGTATCTCACGAGACGAGATGTAATTTCATTTTTTTTCATTTGACGCGCTGGAATTGGACAAATTTGTAAGACTTGTAAATCCAGTTAGTAATTTAATTGGTTGTCGGTTTTCTACGAGTATCTAGGGATTAGACTCACTTAGATCCGAAGAATCGATTAGAGGACACGATCACCATCGAGGGTTGGATAGGGGTGACTGAGTCCTATGTGAGTGCATCGAAATGGGAATCAATTATTGTTAGTATCAAGGATGGTGGTCGTGAAAGGATCAGAAAAATTGAACCATCAGTCAGATTAACAATTAGTACTTTTAAACTGCGTCAAGTGGACAAATCAAGGAAGTAGATACCCACATGAATAGATACCCTCATCATTGTCTTCCCTCTCGTTACCCTCTGGAGTAACAAAAAAATCTCCCAAACAAGAATCACCTACCCAGCAGTTGCCTCAACGATATATCAATAAAAATAATAATCGTCCGTTCAAGGAACAAAATCTCTATGATAAGATAGCAACAATAAGAAATTGCCGGACTCCGTAGCAAAAGAGGAGAAGCACAGAAAATAGTGTTGAAGAAAAGGACGCAGAAGAAGAATAAGATGATGATGATGATGAAGAAGAAGAAGAGGAGGAGAAGGAATATAGGGGTTCGAAGAGCGGACGGGCCACCAGACGAAAAAATTCGGAATATTTATGCTCGGTATTATTAGCGTACGTCGGCGATATCTCGGTGGGCATCGCTAATTAGGCCGCGCGAACGGCGCTCTCGAGCCTTTCGGCAAACAGTGCTGGCTACTGTCTTTAAAGGTTCTCCACGGGTGCAATCAAGATGGTGGCGCCGGCCGCCCGGGGCGGGTCGATTCCGAAACTAATTGCCAGGGCTAATTTATTCCCGCGACATGTACGCACAGAGACGCCATTCTCGGCTACCGCGTAATCGTCGCGACGTAATCGCTGGGACGCGCGAGTGCCACCAGTTGGACACCGTGAGGAAGAGGAGAAGGGTTGGGAATGGGAAGGGGTACGTGTTCACCCCGCGAAGATTGCCATCGAGAGCTTCGCGGTCGTGGGACGTACCCCGGTTCTCGTGCGGCTCGTGTGTCAAATCGTGAGCACCTTTTAAGTTTCTGGTAAGGGATAGTGCGTCTGTGTTAGTGCCCTATAGTTAGAATACGATTCGAAGGGGTGAGAATGCGACGATTTGGGGAAACTTCTGCTACGCGTGAACGGACGAGGTATTTTAAGATGTATAGGGTAGTTCTTGTACTGCGAAACGCTTTTATCTATCCGTTGTGAAATATTTGTGCGAGGGGAATTTTATGGTGGACGGACAATCGTCGAATTTTTAGAACAATCAAGGTCGAGAATTCCGTTTAATTAAACGTAAGAAAAGTAGGAATTTGGTGAGAAAAGTTTCATTAAAATCTACACATGTTACGAAAGATGTCTATTAACACCGAACCACATGAACTGTCTCTACGTATCAAGAAGCACGTCTGCCTCTTTGGTAGATTGGGAGCATTAAATCCGTCGTAATCTTGTGAAATATGACTCACACGGTGGGCAAAGGTGTTCAAAGGTAGCACGGTGTGAATTGGTAAGATTGTTGCTGATTAGTAGACGGTGATTGCCGAACTTGTTAGAGCAGGACGTCGAAGAAAGTTCCTCGATCTTCTCCATCGCTTGCGTCATCGTCCTCTTAAACAAGTTTGTTATCGCTATGAATAGCTTTAATTTGCTGGGAATCGTATAGCAACGAATCAAGTTCGACGAAGGCAAATTGATTGAGCCGATATTTCGAACGATCCATGATAAATTTCGTAAAACGACTGGCAATCGACGCTGTTTACGCTTCCCATATATTTCTTTATTTCGATCCCGTGGCTATCCTCCTAACATTATCCACGACATCCGTAAAACCGATCAACGCCGTTTCATACGCGTATGCTGGGACATCAGGAAGCCAGTTGTCATTTATGCGGCCGTAAATCCCGCGTTATTCGAACGTTACGTCGGATTACAACCTATTGACGAGCGAATAAATTCGTCGATTTTATTGATCACGGAGTCGCGGAGATTATCGGTACGTTTAATTGCCGCCGTTAATTTATTCCAACTTTCTAAACTTCTATCACGAACGTGAACCAACGACGAAGGAGCCGGGGGACATTTTAATTCGCAATCTTCTGATTCCCTCGTTTTGATCGATGTTGTATATGTATCGTAAGCTGATAAGTGAAATACGGTGTATCAATTTCAGTTGGCCAAGAATTAATTAGAAGCGACAATCGTACCTGTGAATGAAATTTATGTGACTTTTCTATAAATAACGACGACAAATGGATGGCTCGATGAAAGATTAACGACGACACTAACGAATTGGAAATGAACAGGAGGAAATAAAAATTGTTTCTTCTTTTTTTTTCTTTTTGTATATTTTGTTTTATTAAATAAACTCTGCTACTCTTTCGGCGATAGTTTTACATTTATACAAAATTGGAAAAAAGGCACGGCGGTTCTGATCCGCCGTTCCCCGTAGAATAATCTTACATCGATAATCGTATGTACAGGACTACGCAAAATTATCAACTCGAGAGCGACGACTATTTACACGCTATGTACAAGACACGTACAAAAGAGTACGTGTCCGAGATTGGCACAAATTCACGATACACCATGGCTCCTAGCAGGGGAGGCTACAGTCTTGTCTGTTTGGCTTAACATCGTCTATCGATAGACGAGTCTATATTATTCGTACAGTCTCATTGAAACAGAAAGAAGAAAACTTCGAAAAGTTCCTTCGTGTCTGTATCGAGCTTCTATCATCGGACACTCCGCTTTGGTTCAACTCTTCGCAGATGCTTTCCACGTTGATTGCTCGTCGTTTAATTTCTTTTCTCCCGTGCATCCTGATAGACTCAAACAAATTCTCCTCCTTTCGTTACACCATTCTTTCCTTGCGTTTGTCCACCGTTCTTCCTGTAATCTTCAATCTTCGAGCCAACCCTTTTTCTTCCTCCTTGCGAACCTTCGCAATTTCGTATCTTCCTTCGATTTCACGAGCGATTCGCAGTTCAGCCTCCGTCGAATCGACTCGAACGACGATCCCAACGGAGGTTGAATTCTTCAGACGGGGTGAAAGTCGGTTCACTACCGATTACCTCGAGGCTTCGGGTCCCCCGGTTGCTTTCATTCCCTGGACGGGTGCTGAGTGATCGGATGATGCGGCGTTAAACCAGGATGAGACAGCATTCCGACGGGGTAGAGGCTAGCCGGTGCCAAGAGTCCCGGATGAGAGCCGTACAGCGCTGTATGGTGTTGCCTAACGGCTGACATCCGCAATTTCTCCATCTCAGCTTCCTGCATACGTTTTGCCTTAGCTCGACGGTTTTGAAACCAAATCTTCACCTGCAACAATGAATCCGTTCGAATTTGTTACTCGACTGCCACTTACTCGAGCCATAGCGGCCACACGATTTTGTCGGGCGATTTTGGTTGCGGTTTCAAGGCGATTGTCGTGATTACTGTTGTGGATCGAGGTGATGAAAGTGGACGGAAATTTACGACGTTCCACTTTTATGCTATGGCGACGATTAATCTATGGGCCTGCTAGTGGGTCGTTTAAATAGAGACGGGCAGACCATAGGATTTTTTATTTTATTGATGTCTACAAAATCTTGGTCGGAATTGTTAACTGCAAGACGATTCGACGATAGGCAAACTATGATGGGTGATATTTTTTGGCAGTATCGAGTACGTAGAACAGAAAGCCTAAGCGAAGGGTATTTGGCTGCGACCACGGGGAAACAAAGAGGGAATTTGTCGAGAGGCAATAGATTTTCGTTGCAACGAGAACGGAGTACGAATCGCTTCGTTGACAGACCCGCGAACGAAACCGAGTTTCGAAGCAACGAGACTGCGACCTGAGATAATTGGTTGGTCATCGCGAGCTTCAGACAATTTGTAGTCTATTAATAAAATCGTCGTTGTTCGCCAGCGCTGGGAATACCTCGCGCTAATTACCTTGCATCTGGCAGGTTTCTTAGGAACAGAACGTTGAAACGAGCTACGATGGTATTACAAAAATATCGAGGCGGATGGGGCCTTCGAATGAACAAGAATTACAGCGTCGAGCAATTGAACGATTTTAAATGCAATTGAGAAACGAATGGGTGTACTTTCATTTCGGGGAAAATTCTTTAATATTTGTCACTGCCATTTCAGTGGTACTGACACTCCAATAATAATTCCGATAAAATTGAATGCAAATATTAAATTCGAAAGTGTCTCACCTGTGTCTCGGTGAGATGAAGGGACGAGGAGAACTCGGCCCTCTCTGCGACACTGAGGTATTGCCTTTCCGTGAACTTCTTCTCGAGGGCCAGCAATTGTTGCGTGGTGAAAGGTGTCCTGGGCTTCCTGTTCGGCTTGTGTTTCCTCAGGTTGCACTTGATCTTGGCTGGTTCTCCGTTCTCTGTAACCGAAAAGAGTGTTCCGCTCGAGGATCATCCATCGTCGACATTCATCGTCGCTCGGGGAACGTGTTTCGCGGGTTAGAACGAACCGAGTCGAACCCTGGCCGACCACAGCGTCCTGTTTTTGCCCACGGTCCGAGGGAGCACGGCAGGAAAGCGAGCGCGACTTTTTTCGAGGGTCAATTCATAATTTTCCCGTCGGAACGGCGCCGCAAACTGGCCCCATTACCTTTTTGCCAGTCGACCACAAGATCCCGGCCGCGAATCATTCCTCTAACGCTACCGCTTGTATTCATTAGCGATATATCGCCCCCTGGAGAAAGGTGCGCCGATAATGGCCAGTTTGCCAGAATAATTCGCCTCTATCGTATGCTTAGACCTCTCAATTGCACGTGCTTTGCGCGATTACCGTGGTGGTGTTGCGGTGCTTCGTGTTTTGCGAGGAAATTTGTTGCGATCGGTAAGTAGATCGGGTTAAGAAGAAGCGTGACTTTTTTCGTGCCGGTTTGGTACACGGCTTCGCAGGCAGCCGATTATTGGTAAGGTTGTACGGTTAGAGGGTTGACTGGAAGTATCGTTGCGGTGACGTATTATGTTGTACGGGCTATAAAGGGTTTTGCATGTCGGTTAAGTGGGAAGATATTTTTATGAATTTCTATTTTCGTAGTCGTTGATGCCCAGCGCTAAGTACACGATCGAAACCAACAAAGAATAGGCAGATAAAGATATCGCTTGAAAAATATACAAGTATTTTCGTCGAAATCTGAACGCTAACGAAGGTACACCAAAATCCCTAACCGAGTCCCATAATCAACGTACACCTTGTCACTACCTGCGTAACGGGGCAGAACAATCGACCAAGACCAAACAGCATAACATCGCTCGGGAATCAGCGAAACAGCGAGCAAAAGCTCGTGTCAGAATATATCGGTTATATTCCCGAGATTTGTCTCGAGACAATTGACAGATTTGTAGAGCGAAGGTGAACGGCAGTGGAAACGAGCCATCTAGAGACGGGACAAAAGGCCAGGAAGATCGTCGTCGTTCTTGTCTCGTCGCTTCTGAATTTCAAATTTTCACCGAGACCCAAGCCTCCCCTTTCCTCCACCATGGAATCGCGTTCTTCCTGATTCGAGATTCAAAGACAGGCGAACGGGATTCGTCCTTTGTGCACGGATGCTGCGACCCTGCCCGCCCTATTTGCTTTTCTTTCTACCGTTCTCTCGTTACGGCTCTCTAAGGGTCCCAATTAGTCGAGGTATTCGAGGATTCGTCGTCCTTCGTTGCTTTCCTCCCGAAAACCCGTGGCCCAATCGATTTTAATCCGAACCAGAAGGATCGGGAATGCGCATTCGAAATAATTAGCTGATCTCGCGGAGATACCGCGCAGATTCCGCGAAACGATTCGGAGCGCAGGAGGATCGACGATGTAGATCTTTTGGAGATCGTTGCGTAACGATCCCTTGGCGATTTCATCGAGGGACCATGGAACTTCCTTCCCTTCGATCGGCGGACAAACGTGGAATTCGACGCTTGTTCTTATTTATTTATTCATTATGCATTTGACTTTGATAACCTCTTTGGAACGAGGCTGTGGAAAATATAGAATTGTACAGGAAATGAAGTAGTCACGGACAGGATTTCTTTTCGCGAAGATATACGAAGAATGCAGACACAGAAAATCGCATTGAATTTATTCAGAATGGGAATCGAACGTATGCGTCCGATCGATTTTCATGCAAATTGCTGAAATAATTAGCTGATCTCGCGGAGATACGGCACAAGGGGACGATCAGCCGGGAAGAAAACGGCGAGGTGAAATCCCGCTCGTCCGCTCTTTGTTGCGTTGCGTAACGTTTCCATGGGCCACGATTTCTATGCGCTCTTATTAGCTGAGTCGATCGATAAACGAGCCTGTGCGTTTATTAGAAGTCGAAATTCTAGGAAGCGTGCCTCGAAATCGAATGTATATTTAACCTGACTATCTAAATGAATTGCCAGCTTCGCTAACGAAAGGCCACGTAATTTGCACGAGTCGACATTTGTTAATTCCTCTAGAAAATTGCGGCCAATTTATTTCCACAACTTTCTCACGAGGATGGTTGTTCTCGTGAATGCTACGTATGTAGATAAGCGTGCTTGTAAATTGTTTGATATCGAGGACCGCCCCTTGAAGCGTCTATTTTCAACCCCTTGACGAGTACAGTTAAGGTAGAGAACGTTGGAGTAAAGTTTTGAAGGGTTGCTCTCCGGCAGAGGCCATATTTCAAAATTACGTTGTTTCCCCTACGCGACCCGCCCGCTGAGACTCGATTATGGTCGATTGTGCTCCACTCGCGAGGAACCCTAAACCACGGCACAGTCGTGCAACAATGATCTATAAATTGAGAGGGAAACAGTCCATCGCCGTCAGAGGGCAATATTTTATAACATTTAATATACCTAGTAATGGATTTCGTTTGCATTGCCTTCTTGAGAGTTGATTTATTAAAGCTATAATACATTTATCTAACTACGGAAGAATATTAATAGGGGATGCTATATTATCCTTTCGAATGTTGATTTTCTATATTGATTAATATTTTATAGAAAACGGTATTAAATTAAACTGCTTCGCGGCCTAATCGATTGTAAAGAGTATTGGTAGATAACGATGAAAAGAAACGAGTCGCAGTAGAAAAGTTCCTACGGAGGATTTGCAGTTGCAACACCTTTTTGCAATAATCGCCTATTGTTTGTCATCCGGATTCCAAGACGCCCGACAAGAACCGGCCCTCTGTTCGCTTCTTCTGTCTGTATGGTCGTGCTCTGACGAAGCGAGAAAACTTTGATTGCCTCTTTAACGAGAGCCCCGCGCAATTATCAAGCCGCGACCTCAATAATTAGTGTTAACGATGATTCAATCGCGACGAGTGATCCACGCGCGCGTTCCAAGAACTGCATTCCTTTTGCGGTGATTTTAGGTGACTGCCTCCTTCGAACGCCAATAACGTAGCTTCACGACGATAATGCTTGTCCCTATTTATCAATTAGCCAGTTTTTTCTTCCATCGCTGCGCGCCGTTCGAGTTGCAGATGACAAATTAAAGTCTAACGTTAAACGGTGCTCAATCTTTCTTATTCGAGCCATTAACTGCAGCAGAGAAGAAACAGATCTCGAGCAGTTTAAACTAATTCGTGTTACTATTGTGAAAGTGGGATACTTTAGTCCTCCGAGAATTCGAACTTTAATCGCAGACCGGCGTCGATAATTCAATTGGCAAAAAGATAAACGAAAAGTAAAAGTACAATTACAGTTTTTCCACATCTACTAATTTTATCTACGAACACCGTCGCCCACGTTGAAAACCAAAATCCAATCCGTCGGCTCCATTGAACGAACCTGAATCACATTCATTACCTATGTTCTCAAACGAACTCAAAATCGTACCCTAATTCGAACAACGAAAAGAATCCAGCGACTCGCCGATTGGCTGGCAGCCAGCGGTTCAAAGACGCTCCCCGTACACGTTTGTCGTCGCCGGGGCAAATGGCGAACGTTCCCGGTTAAAAACAGAAGGAAAATATTCCAGAAGAAGCTTACTCACCGTTCAGAGGTGCATGATGAGAGAAGTGCGAGGGGAAGAAGCTGGCAGTGGCCGCGGCGGCGGCTGCTGCTGCTGCTGCGGCTGCACCCTGATGACCACCACCCCAAACCGCTGGATGTAACCCTGCTGGAATGCCAGAGATGCTTCCCAAACTAGAAAATCCGCCAATGTACGCCGGCGTCGGTCTAACCGGCGTTGGGCTTCTTCCATGATGATGATGCTGAAGATCCTCAACGTCGACCAGACTGTTCTCGTCTTCATCTTCAATGTCTTCGAGTTCTGAACACCTGGACCTGGCCTCGTGAGAGCTGCTCCTTGGCGATTGAGGTGGGAAATCGTGTTGACTTGCCCTTGATGTCTTGGGAGACGAAGAACAGGCTACTTCTGAGGTCGATCCGGAGTCTGTCGATGTCCGAACAGCATAGTTCAACGCTCTGACACGTTGGTTCGGGGATTCTACCCTGTCCAGTTCTGTCTCGGGGAACCTGGCCAGTATCCTCGCGTCTATGATACTTCTGGCAGTGTCGCAGGTGAACTGGGTCGACCTATGGTCGTGGATAGTCGGAGACACTGACAGGTACCTAGATCTGTAGTCGGCTGGGTATTTGTGGAAGATGGTGTTTGGGGTGACTGGTTGTTGATCCTGTCTGACAGGAGAGTAGGATATAATTGGTGACGACCTGGGTGAGACGGACGAGGTCTCTTGTCTGGAGGAGTCGGATTTCTTGGTGTCGGCCAGAAGAGACGCGACGGAGAAGCTTAATCTGTGCACGGGTTTCGAGGTTGCCTGCGGCGCCTGAGCCTCGTTGGAACCTGGGCTGCTCGATGGAGGCGTCACCGGAGAGGTCATCCTTAGTACTGTCATTCTTGGATAGCGATTAAACACCCTGGACAGATGTACTGTTTTCACTGGAAAAACTCTGCTAATCCCCTTGGATTCCCTATACTGTCATCCCTTCGACGATTGAACAGGATACAAATCTTCCTCACTAATAGTAGGATCTTAGTGGTGCAAGTAAAGTCCTGTCAAGTCTGTCACTCTTCACAAATTCTAATCACTCGATTGAAACTGAAGACGAAGATCGGCCCAGTAATGGTAAATGTCACAAGTGACGACGATTCTACAGTAGTCACTGAAACTCGTGAGAAATGTCACACGTTGTTTGACAGGTGCGCCGGTGATCGACGGATCGATGAATCTCCTACCAGCTGACCTGAACTCTAGCCTGTACTCGACTCGAGCTCTCCGTGTGGACTGACTTTGACCATCGTCGGCTGCGCCGCTCGGACTTTTTCGTTTTGCGGGTGGAGGCACCGAGTGGTGGGAGAACCGTTGCTTGAAAAGAGACGGCGATATCACGGCAAAGATTCAAAGGAGGGGGAACAGTGGTTGAAAGGGGAAATGCAAAAGTGGGCGAGGCTTTTGGGAGGCAGAAGGGGCAGAGCTCGATAGACACCGCCTCCCTGGCCGGGTTGTCCGTCGAGGAACAAAGCTGAAACAGGCTGTATACCCGCTGATTTTTCCTGACGGGGATAAGTTTCTCTCTTGCAAAAGCGTCAGCACGGTTTCAGGGGAGCCACAGAGGGCAGGATTATCCGCGGATACGGTCTCTGGTGGGGACCCTACACACGGACAGAGAGGGAGCGAGAGAGAGAGGAAAAGTGAGAGAGGGCTAAGATTTTATCATTCGATTTGCCTCTCTACGTAGGAGACGGTAATGAGCGTAATTGACCAATTAGGGTCGGTGATTAAGACTGGAAAAATGTACATAGACCCGCTTGGATGAACGTCGATCATAGAGCTACTGCTGACTCTGCGTTACTTCACTCGAATATATATCACGTTTATTCTAAATATAATAGGCATCATGGTTCCGCCAAAGAAATATTGCAAACCAATTTTTGTAATAACGAGGCGAAGGCGAGAGAATGTTTTTAAATAATCCAGTAAACACCGTAATCTCAGAAAGACTGACACACCCAACTGCAATCACCGGTTTCTATTTTCGTTTCGCTAATATACACCGGTGCATTTCTCGTAGAAATGTAATCCCTCTCCAAATGCGACAATTACATTACAAACGACGCGATCGAACCGACTGATATCGAACCGAATGAATTATTGCCGTCCGTAGCGCTGACAATTCGGACACTTAGTTAATCCGTCTTAGCCGGTCGAAGGGCCGAGAAATAAACAGGGAAACAAAGAGATCAGCCGGAGAAAGCAAAAGCTGCGAGTCCACTAGCATCGAAAGGGGTGAAAAGAAAGAGCGACCCCGTTGGAGCAGCCCTTCGCTCGTGGATTTCGTTTGTCCGCGCAGCCAGGTATATCGATTCGCAGTCGAACTCGAGCCCCTGTCGGGTCTCGGTCGTTCATCCCCCCGGAATCGAGCCGAGTCGAGATTTTCGGGGCCGGGTAACGTGGCGCTCGTTTGTTCTGACGCCGCTGAGATCTCATCGTCGCATCCGTCCGTCATATTTACGGTGGCCCCCGGGGCTTGACGTAGCCCCCGGCGATAAGCAAAAACAAATGCCTGCCGATAGGTGGCGGCGATAAGCCTGGGCGAATAAAACCTCATAGATGGTCTTCCATTTGCGCGGAATTGGCTGCAGCCGTAAATTTCATCGCGCGAACTTCCGCCGTCTCGCGCTGCCACTTCACCCGCCCGCCAAAGGGGATCGATATCTTCGGCCGGGATCGATGGAAACGATTCCGTTTCGCTTCCATTCATGTTGTCTTCCGTTTCACCTTGCAACGATGCGCACGAACGTTTTAGGGAAACTGGCCGGCGTTTTTCGATCAGTCGATAACTATTGCTGTACCGCAGAACATTTTCTTGCTGCGGAATGGAATGATATATGTATGCGCGGTGGTGGATTTACGATGAATTTGCTGGCGGATCCGGGGCAACGCGGTAAATTGGAGTTAGACTCGAGTCGACCGCGGCGATTCGATCGAGTCTCCAGGTGAAATTATTTCTGTAATTTATTTCCGGCTGAGGAAAGTAATACATTAAAACAGAAACATACGAGAGAAGGTATGGTCTAATATTAAGGAAAGTAACAAAACTAATTTTTCCTCCATGTTTTGCCTCCCCCAGTGCCAGGATTTTCAATCCAGAGATTAGCATCGGCGAGGCAAGAACTCGAGGCAAGTTAAAAATCGTTCAGGGCTCTCGTATTTCTAGGCGAAACCGCGGACGATGAAGCATCGACGACGATTAATTGTCTCGCGTCTCTCGGTCGAAAAAGCACCGGCCAGAGGAGAGTCTGCGATTGAATCTGTCGATAAGGTGGTGGAATAAAAGCTCATAGACGCTTGGTCCGGCTGGAATCGGCTGCGGCAATAAATTTGCTCGCGAGAACCTCGCTGCCGTTGCCTATAGCTCCCTTTGTCGGTGTCGATGAACGAAATGGATATTTATGGCGCTAGAAGCTGCGGATTAAAACGATAATTGTACATAGTTTCGCGTGGACAGATCGCGCTTCGTGAAATCGGTCTACGCTGTTTGGCGAAGTTTAGCGAACGGAACGATAGCAATAAAGGTGTTGCAATAAACATTATTGTCAGAGAGGAACTGGAAATGCAAGGTGACAGAGGTTGAATAGCACACACAAACTGGAATGCGATAAACTCTGGCGATAAAATAATATCGAAACGGGCAAAGAGATTTCCTCCTAGGCACGAAGGCTTTGCCAAGAGCGACGTCGATTATAGAATTATTGAAACGCCGGAATAAGTACACAGATACGGTTCTAAATAAAGGATCGTACGTGGGTACCGGTTTCCTCGAACGGCGAATTAATTCTGTCGCGATGGAGTTTTGGCGAAAGCAGGAAATACCGAATCTAGGCTAATTCGAAACCGAGGGAACTCTGCGAAGTATCGACACAAATATTCCTCCTCTGCCTTGTCAGGTAGATAGATCGGTGTCAACAAGATTTCATCGATGTCCCCGTCAGACAGAAAACAAATAAAGAGATTCCGCCAAAGTAATATATTGCTTATCAAAATCTATTATTTTGCTGCTAACGATTTGCAGAAGTGGAACAACGTTCCCCTCGCATTTGAACGTACACACGTCGCTGCACCTCGAGCAGGAAACGAGTGTTTTCTATTAAAGATCGCGCCTGTATTCGCGAGAAGAACGACGGTGGCGTTATTAAACATCGGCCTCCCAATAATTAAGGAGAACACGAGTGAGATCAGGAGATGGTGGCTGGCAGCGCATAGAGAGGGATGGGCCAATTTGGATGGTTACCAAGGCAAACGATACGTTAAATAGATAGGACGGCTGAGCAGTGGGGAAGCCGACATAATGAGGACCACCCGCTAGCTCCGCAAGACCCGCTCGGTACACGTACTCGGTGTGTCAGCGAGATTCGTACGCTCTTTCCCAGAACCGATTTCGCGAGCGGTCGTGTTTCGGGAAACGTGGAATTTCATGTTTGCCCTGGTTAAAACTCGCTGCCGTCGATTCTCGCTATGCGAGTTTGGTCAAACTTGTGCGAATCGATGCGATGGTAACTTTTCGAGACAGTCCTTCGAGTGTACGGAAAGGATAATCGTACGATTGGAATTATTCGTGTGACTGTTTTATTTTAAATTTGATATGGCGTTGAATTTAATATACTGGATGAAGTAAACGATTTTATGTTCGATATGTGCAATACAATGTAATCGTGTAGAAATGGAGTTGCCTGAAATTTATTTGCAAGGATGCATTACGAAATTTTCGTAGGACTCTAAATGGTTACAGTATAGACACCCTGTACGTGAAAACGACAAAGTGGCACGGCGTGGTCGTTAATTATTAGCACACCGCTATATTGAGCATGAAAACACTATTTCTTTCGTCCAGAAGAGATTCAAGTCAAATTGGCGTTAAAATTGCAATCACGGTGGTCCGTCTCCAACCCCTCCCTTTTCTCCTACCCCGTCCACCACTGCTTTCTCCGTTCGTCGCTTCCTCCTGTTCACGGAATTAGATCGTCTATTCTCAGAGAACTTCCACACGCCAGTCGTGTCTAATAGCCGTTTAGAGGGATAATTTCTTCCCGTAAAAAACGACGAAGCGGAGCGTCCCTAGAATTCGCGAAACGTTTCTAATTGATTTGCCTCCACGAACATTTGCTCGCCCGTTTCGATAAACCCTATTAGCAACTGCACGGAAATGTTCGGCACGATTGTTCAGCGATGATATTCCATTCTCTGTCGTCATAGATAAATTACGCAAGAAATGTTCTATTAATTAATTGAGCAGAAATTTGTAATAGTCATAAGTGGGAGCTGCCCGACCAGGTGTGAGTTGAAACAACCTTCGATTACCTCGTATTTGAGTTGGCGTTCAGAATATAAAGGATTGCGTACACTCTTCATTGTTACATCACTTGTGTAACTTCATGAATATATACATAACCGAAGATTAGTGCGAGCGAAAAGAGATCCAGCTGTTTTCTAAACTTTCAAGGTCTACTCGGTACGTGTGTAATTTGGTTATCAATTAAGAAACGTAATATCCTCGTAAATTAACAGATTACAAATTTTGTCGTGAAACAAAAAACTTAATCAGCAGCGTTCTTAATCCGTACATTTAAACACATATTTCCCCCCCTTCGATAACTTGGGAAAAATTCATCCCTTTTGCATGGGGCACCAAAAAATTCACGTTCGTCTCTGGTCAGAGGGTGTCTACCAGTTGCAGGGTAGAAATCATGCGGGGGGTTGTTGACGAGGGGCGAGGGATGGGCAACGACACGGCAAAAGGCGAGCGTACATTCGCGAGAGCCGCGACGAGGGGGAGAAAATCGATATTTTAATTGGACAAAATAATTGGAACGCGCGAACGAATGGAAGATCGTAATCTCCGCGTTCCCCTTTTGTAGTGGCGAACCTGCGCGTCCCATCCGCCTTCCCGTTCCACCAACCCTCGTCGATTTCACTCCAGCCTACACTCATCTGGTCCCCCGAGCTTCTCTCCATTGTTTTTCCGCCCCTCCTATCCCCCGTGAGCCATTTCACGTCAAATCGCACACATCTATTGACCTCGGATACCCGATGCTGCTACTTATTTATTTCATCATTTGGTGAATTGCAAGGAAAGCTAATTAATCAGAGAAATCACAACTTTACTGGAAACCTCTGTTAAACGAAAAAAATCAAATAATCTGTTCCCTATCTTTCGCCGCAGTGTCAACAAAATTGTCCTCAATCGCATTTTCTTCCACGAGAGTTCTAACTACACATTGCGAGGCAGAGACTCGGCGTATTGTAATCTTGCCAAGCTTCCATCCACTTACCAGAACAAAAAATAATAGTTCACGCTGAAAAGAGCATTTTGCGCCCACGCTCTCTCACACCTTGCAAAAATTCCCCATCGTTGCACGCGTAGGCGTCGCTCACGCGAGTAACGCGTGACGGCCGCCGATTCCGCGTCGTTTCCAGTTAATTAAATTTCATTTTCTCCCTGGTAAGCCGCTTTCGCGACACGGCTAATCCCCGAGCTGGGCGACAATTGTCTTCGCCTTTCGGCGCCGACGCACCTGCGTCGCGGACAATTTCATCGCGACCGCCGTCGTGAAATTAGAATACACCCCGCGGACGACCACTCTAAAACCCTCGCGCTCGAAACTTCAAAGAGTCGCGGCAAATCCTCGGGTAACTGGCTTAAGATGTCTGGGACTTTCGAAAAGCAACATCTTTTCTGCGATAATAGAGGGAAGCGTGTACAAATCGATGTTAGTTGAATTGTGCGTTAAATGGCTCGGCTGCATTTGCACGATTGGCGGTTTAACGTGCAATTAAACGTGCCGGCTGTGTAATTAGCTATTTGCAGTGGAGTTTATCGAGATATAATTGTGTGCTCGATTCTATATACGTTTCTTCCATATAAAATTAACGCGATTCTCCTTAACGAACTCCTATCAGTAACCAATTCGCGAACACTTTCCCCCCGGAATAATTCATTTAATAATACAGCTAATTTTGTTTGTCATAAATTTCCCAGGATATCCCGATTACCGACGAAACGTCCCAAGTGAAAATAAAATATTGCCGCAATCAGCCTTATTAAATCTTCCACGCTACGAATCCCACGTGCCACTAACTCAACGGGACAAATCGGTCGCTATCGGGGCAGCAAGGAACGCTCCCGACAAGTTCATAAAAAAATTGAAATTCCTCCCGAAGGGTACGCTCGACGGAGTCGCGGCCAATTGCGTGAGGCGCCCAAATATTTTCGCTGGGATTTCACGCCGCGTGAAATGGAGCGTCTCGCGACGGAAGGGCCCGTTTGGAGAGCAACGAGGAGAATAACGAGGAGGACGATCACGAGAGGAGAGAGCAAGAGGATCGAAGAAAAGGGGAGGGTCACGGTCGTGGAAAAGGGTCGCGTCGAGGGCGCTAGGGCAGTCGACACCTCCACACGTGGTCGCCATGCGTGGCTAGTTAGAGAGGCGCCTAGCAGCCAACTCGACGGCTAACAAGTATATATGTCGAGATATCTGTGCAGCTAGCACACCGGGTGTATACTTGTTAGCCCTTAACTGGGCCCACTCTCCGCCCCCTGGTCCCATCGGCTCTCGTCGATGCTTCTAATAGTTCATTTGTTTCTGCTCGCTTCCGCTCGGTCTTCGTGGAACGCGTGACCGCGACAGCAAGTGGAAGATTTCGTAAAACAGAGGCAGGAAATGCACTTTATCATTTGACATTATATGCAGAATTATCGAAGATCTGTTTCACGAAAGATCGAATGAAAATCGAGCGAAGGTGGATGTTGCATGGAACTAGATAATTAAGATTTCAGAAGTTCCAGTCACTATTAATTTCACCCCTGGTAGCATCTACGCGTGTTCAATTCTTCCATTCTTGATAAATATCATATTCCTGTACCAAGACAGCTTTTCCCGCTTTCGAAGCTTTTCCATTATTCTTATCGCCAGACAGATACGATTGAAAAAGATGAAAAAGATCAAAGTAGCCGCGCGACCTCTCGAATTCTAATAAATAAGGATACCAGGTCGTTTATCAATGTTTCTTGCTCGGCCATTATTTTTATTATCATTTCTATCATTGTCCGAGCGCAGCTAATAACATCGCAACGCGTTTTATCGACGACGATCATTGGTCGTCGGGTGTGAAACGCGTCAAAGCCGAAGCTCAATTTATCATATCTCGTTCTTTCTTCCTGTCGGTCCATTCTCGGATCGTATACGCCCGTTATTACCAGCGGAAAGTCATTGTGAAACGCGAGTGCAGCTGCGAGAGGCGGTTCCAAAGATCTCGAGCAGCGTGCAGCGGTGAAAGGAGAGCAAAAGCGTGGTCCTGATCGACGCGGAGGAGTTTTCACACGGCTGTAGACTTTTGGGAAATCATTAATATCGCTTGGAGAGGGTGTCTACTCCTAAGTAAATCGGTTAAGCGAACGTTAATGGGCAGGCAAGGCACGGAAGCGTGCGCGAGGCTCTCCGCGTCGCCACTTAACGCTTCCGCTTGGTGAAGTGGTTTTGTTGCCGCTTTTTAACGCGTCCTCCCCACGAGATTTATCGCGTGTTTAGATCGCTCGACGCCCCGGCGGATTAAAGCATTAAATATAACCGTGCCGGCAAGCGACCAGAAAATTACACCCGTTCGTGCGGCGTTACGAAAAATCTTGCCCCTGTGACGTCGATTGCTCGCGACGACTTTCCCTCAATTAATCAATGTTCTTCTCGTCTTCCTTCTGCTCGAATTCAGTTCGCAGCGTTATCCCATTCTGTGCCTTTTATCGAATTTCCGAGGCCAATATAATAAATAAGATTACCAATTATTATCCTTAACCGATACTTCTTTACAATAAATCTCATTTATTCTTTTTTACGCGTTCCAATGAATTGAGCTAGCCCTATATAGAAACTATAATATTGCACCCCCAATTATTTTCTGTCACCTTCCATGTTTCTGAATTGATGATGAATAGCGAACCTCCTCGGAGCCTCTTAGACTCCTGTGTCCAGAATGCAACATTGACTTCGCCAAGTCCAATGGCAAAAGGAAGATTCTGCGGGATAAGTACCGAATGGTCCATCGAGTGTAAGAGGTGGCGCGTGTTTGATTCGCTATACGTATTAATCGCGGCTCGGGCAATTACGCGGTGCTAACGACCAGGCTGACGTACGAGCCGTCGCGTTTTCGTAAACACGTTTACGGAGGCGTAACAGCCGCAGCTGTGGTGACCGCTCGTGTTTCGCGAATTTCATGGATTGCCTGGACGGTCGTGTCGCAAATTGCACCTGTCACGAGTCGTCGTAATTAGCGCTGCTGCCATGGTTAGCCCGTTCATTCGCCAGATTTTTCGGCCCCCGAATCGAACGCACCGCGGAATCTAAATCACCTAATAATAGGTGTTCCAAGAATCGTGCAATCTGGCCGAGTTCTTTATGCCGGTATCTGTCTATTTCATTTAATTGAGGACAATCAAAATTGTTTATCGTCATCGGTAAATCCCGGTAGTTTGAGCAGAGGCGAGTTAGAAATTAGGTAGCGGCGAACATTTCTGCGAAATAAATTAATCAGATAATGGCTAATAATAATAGAGAACCATCTGCGCTCCTCGAATTTTTAAAAGCAGCACGGTATTTAATTAAGGATCTCTAATTGTTGCAAATGATCGTTCTTTTTCGAGAACTCGCGGTTTGAGGACGGGTCTAATATAGATCATCGAGGCATTCGGATTTCACGGGAAACGAGCGCTGGTAATGAAGTGTTAATTGCGAGGGAAAAGGAGAACGCCGCGGGGAAACTCTGTTTTGCTGATTTAGCGAAACGTAGCTCGTAGCTTGTTAACATTTCTTGGAGATGGGAATAAAAAGCACCATAGCCGAGGTAGGCCGAATCGCATTAGTGTTAATTTCCTCGTTATGGTGGCCGGTTGAGATTCGAATATTTTTTTATTCCGCAGATGCTACTTTATCGATGCTCTCATGTTCTTATATGAATTATTTAACACAGCTGCTGTTGCTCGCTCTTTTTTCAAAAAAGATTTTTCCGTTATCCTTACATTTTTTTGGTATTCTGAAATCTTCTAAAAATCTTCCTAAAGAATGGAAAATATTTCTCACTGAGAGAACCACAACAATGACTGTTACTCAAACATTGCCCTGCTTAACTTTCTATCCGACTTTCACAATTTCTCCCAAATTATTTTATTCCGCATTTTCAACACTTTCCTCGCGCGAAACGGTATATGTGCCGGTCTCGTTCACTTATCTCGACTCCTGTAAACGCGTCTCTCGGCTCGTTTCGAATGCCTATGTTTAGCTTGGACGTATCCGAGATGAATGGTCGCCGGGCGTCGCTTAAAGCCTCGTTTCGAATCTTTTTCTCCTGTGGCAGCGGGACACGCGAGCTATTCTACTCTCGTTTGCGACAGAACGACTGCCTCGTGCAAAGAATCGCGGTTCTACGCTGGCTTCGCGAGGCATCTTCGCTAATTAGAGGTGCCAAGACACGATCGCGCGGCTGTCGTTTGAAAAATCGTTCTAAACCGACTTCACTGATACATCGTGATTATTATTAATGGAAGTTGGTTACCTAGAAGCGTTCGGATAATATTTATATGCTTGACAATAAATCGTTGTTAATTGACGTTCGAGAAATTTGTTACGCACGACAGGAAATTTTCATATCTTCGTTATCGACATTAACGTTCCACGATTGTACCCCTTCCTACGGTTGGGCCTACTAATTTTTCGGCAATGATTGCACAAAAAGTAAATACGCTCACGCGGAGCCGTGTTTCCAGACCAGTTCGTCATCGCTAATTCGCATACCGTTTGAACACGCCACGAACACAGACGTACCAGACGTAAACCCGAGTTGCGCAGACGTTTAACGACAGGAAGTGTTGGGGCGAGAGGAACACATGTTTCGGGGGTTTCGCGCGGGTTCGTAATGATTACACTCGCGTTCGACAACTCCCTCGTTATTTCGCTCTTAATTATAGCCTGGCTGGGACCGTGGCCGCGCCACGCTTCTTCTTCCACTTCTTCTTCTTTCTCCTCTTAGCCCGTTTCTCCTTTGGTATCTTAAGGAATCGTAGTTTAATTAATTTGAAATATTAAGTCGACCCGAATGAAATTCTTTCTAGCGCCGATCGGTTGAATTAAGGGGATTAAGCTCGCGTGACAGAAATGGGAACAGCGACAGATTCGATGCAGGCGTACTCGGAAGGAAGAAGACGAAAAAGTTTGGGGGACCGGAATTTATAACAGCGATTACGGAGTTTACAGCGATAACCTTATTAATTCAGTCGCATTTATCTTTCCGTAAAAATTCATTAAAATGCTGCCGTGCCCCGAGCGATCCCTCGTTTTATCAAAGGAATTATGGCGATGACACGAGTTTATCTACCGTTTATCTCGATTATGGTAATAAGCTTGCCGACTTTAAAGGCGCTAAACTCCCGTTGGGATAAGTTGTCGCCTCTATAAAATCCTCGCGATAATGACACAATCCCGTTGATATCGCGATACGCCTGGCCAGTCGGTGTGCACCGACAGACCGCGATGGAACGGCAACAAAATTGGTGCGAACAGGTGTAAGAAGGTGGTATACATACAGAAGTCAGTGGATATTGATAGCATCTTTTTACAATAGAATAAATAATTCTTAACCGTTCCTGGTATTTATTCTCCCGAATGTATCAACTGTATTAAAACTGCGATACAGTAAAGCCAAAATGGGGAAATGGGAATTACCCACAGTTTAATACATCTACAGAAGTTACTTAATCCCGACTGATCAACGCAACCCCGCACAATACAAACTCCCCCACGTGCAAAGCCTATCTACGTTGTCGCGAACTTTCGCGAAGCGCAAAAGTTCCGAAAAGCCGAAGCCAGAAGGTCGAGGTAGCAGGTCCGCGATTGAAATTCTTCCAGACACCCCGAAACCCCTACGAAGAAGGGAAACAGCCGAACGAAAGAGAAAGGCGAAGCCACGAATGGCGAAAAGAGAGCAAACCGAGGTGTCCGTTGACTGCGACAGGAACGAGAGAGAGTTTGTTTTTTGAAGTCTGTATTGCTTACAAATGTCTCGGTGTAAAAAGCGAGCAGCATGCTCCTAATGAGTCTGGTTGTTAAAAGACCTCTCCTGCCTTTTTTACGCCGCGCCCGTTCTCCCTCTCGCCCCCTTTATGCTCACCGTCCTTTCCTCCGTTTCCATTAGGCCGACATTGTAGCGTGGAATCTTAATATTTTCGACGACGGGATCCGTGACAGTTAAGTCCCCGTCGATTCGTTTATTTCGGGAAAACGCTCGCGTGAATCCGTCGCCCGGCCGACCAAATAAACCGCCCGAAGAGCATTTTACGACCGCTAATGGTCGCTCCGGACCTTGAAGATCGCCGACGATTTTTATTACGGCTCCACGTGAAATATTCTGTTTTTCCATCGAGATGAACGGCCAGACAGGAGGAAGTCTAGTTCGTTCTAATTGTTTCGTGGACTTCAATGCGATGCGTCGTTGGCGTTAAACGAGAGAAACGACGCGTAGGGGTTGCGTATGCAAAAATGCGTTGGCCCAGGGGGGGGAAACGTCGACCTGCTCGTTGCTCGAAGCAGGACGCGCTAATGTCGGCCGTTGTAAATGGTTCTCGGGCGCACTTAAACGCCCATTTCCTTCGAAATCCGGCCAAATCGCTTAGGCCAGAAGCAAAGCGTTCCAATTAAGAGGTATGCGTCTCGCTTCTGGCATCTCGGCAACGAGACGATATATTTTTTTCTCTCTCTCTCACTCGTCGCTTCCCCGCTACCCTGCCTGCTGTTCTCTCTCCCTTTGTCTCCGCTGCGTCAGTCACCCCTGTTGAACTGCGGTTAGACTCGTCTCCCTTTTTCCCTTCCTCGTCTTCGCTTCGCCCTTCGCGAGGGAACGATACGCGCGAGCGAACAGGGCAGAAAGAGAGGGGATCATCTTGGTGACCGCGGTCGCACGTTAAACAGATGAGAATCTCTCGGTCTATTAGTGGAGCTGCCACTGTTTTGCCGCGTAAAGAGAATTGATATCTGCCCTGGCACACTCCACGCTCCTCCTTCTTCCTTTTCGTCCCGCTCTCGGCACAACCGTTCCCGATTTTCGCGACTACCCTTTCGGCGCCGTCTTATTTGCGGCCCGTGACCGTCGTTCGATCCTGCATTCCCGATGGTCGATCTTCGGATGCGCGACGTTACGGGCGGGATCTCAGGCGTAATTGGCCCGGTGGGAGAATGGATAATATAAATTGTGCAGGGAAGCGGATCGCGACGGTCTTGATAAAAATGTTGGCAGGCGAATAATTGAAACGTGGGGGTAGAGAGATGGTAGATTGGCAATTTTTGCGGATCGCAGAACATATATTTTTAGACGTCGTGAAAGGGTTCTGAAAACGTTCGAAACGGTCCCCTTTGTTTCGTATTCGATCACGTGCAACGCGTACGCAGATGATTCGTCGCGCAGTTCCGCCGACAATTCGCGGCGATCGTAAACCTGGCTCGCAACGTCGCCGAGGAATACTTCTTGGAAGCGGTGCGTGAACACGTGTTTAGAATTAGGTGGCTCGTTTCGAGGGGAGCCTGGTCGACGCTCGCCAGTGAAATTTCTTCTTTCATCGTCGTCCCCGTCGACAATTGCCCATTAATGCAGCACGCGATATTCCGAGCGATAGCGCAGAGGCCTGCCTCCACTGAAGCCAGCAAAAAGAAAAGTCACACGTCGACCAATCGCGTTTTATTAAGTCCCTTTGCAACCCCTAATTTCCCCCCGTCAGCAGCGACACCGTTCGAGCACGAGGCAGATAGAAAGAAAGAGGCTCTCGATATCTTCATAAAGCGTCGGGTAACCCAAATTACGCGATGGCGCAAGAAAGCAGACGGGTTTTACTGTGAGGCCGCGGCTTAAATCACGCAACAGGGAGTTAAGTGACCGGGGAGCGAAAGAGGGGAACGTGGCGACGAGCGAGTGGCGGACAGGGTTGGAGAAAAAGGATAACGAGGGAGGCAGAGCCGGTATTCGCATTCCAGGAGCGCGTGCCACGATGTCAGTTTGGAAAGCGAATGATACGTAATTTATAACGGCGTGGAACTAAATACTCCGGTTAGGAGGAGGAGCGTCACGAAAGAAGTGACGAGGAAGCGGAACAGCGACGGACGGAGAGACTGAACGTTCGACGGATGAGAAAGAGCGAGAGGACGAAGTCGAAGTCGCGTGTAGAACAAGGGAAGACCGTGGACGTGAGAAGACGGGGCCGGTGTCTAAATATCGAGCACATGTCGGTTTCCCTCCATGAGACGCGCCAACGAAAATAGAAGCCACCACCGTGGACCACCGTACGTCATCTTACCGCGAAGAGAGAACCTCCTCTCTCGGTGCTTGCCTGTTCTGCGGCATCGTGTTTGCTGTTACGCGGCCCTGTTTTCACGGGTTAAGTCGTCCGTCTTGTTCCTGCTTCCCCTTTCGTTCTGTGGATTTTTCTTCCTTTCTTTTTCGTCGGTTAGGTTTCACCCGTCTGGCTGTTGGTTATTAGATTTTGATCGATGATCTACAATCTTCGAGTTACGAGAGTCGAACATTTCCTGTTTCTGGTTCGCCGTTACACTTTGGCCGAGTTAATTCCGTTGAATAAAATCTGATCTGGTTTTCGTTGAGCTTGGGGAATGGTCTGTATCCTTATAAAATTTCGAAAGAACAGTCGCTCCTGTTTCCCGGACCGTTTCAATTCTAGCCAGCAAGGGCGATCAAATTCTTGTTGTCCAAATATTTTCTGCTCCACTCACTGTTTGCGCGTCGAAGTTATCGAGGGGAAGCAAGAGTAAAAGAACCGGAAATAGACAGGCAGAGGGAAGTAGGGTGAGGAGGAAGGTATTCTCTAATAGGCTGGCTGTCTTCTTAATTGACCAGACTGCTCGTAACTGCACGATGAGTTACACCTCCGCGCGAAGGGAAACCAGTTGCTCTGCTTACGAACTGTCAGCACCAAATGAACGATGAAAATGAGAACTGTGCTTACCGCTTTAGCTTCTCAAAATTAATAACCGTTCAAATTTTTCCCATTCCCCGGGGCAGCGTCGAGGAATGTTGCCCAACCGATACGGCCGACAGAAATGACGACAGTTCCTTTTTCCCTTCAATTAACTCGCGCTCACCGTTCCGTCGCGATCTTCCTTCTCGTCGTCGCTTAATTTTCATCCCGGCCCCGCCCTCCGTTGCTCTTATTTCATCGCGGGACAGCCGGCAGAAAAGCGGAAAAGAACAGGAGATGCAAAGAAGGGAAAAGAAAGAGGCTCGGATGAGAAGGAGAGGCAGACAGAGAGAGGAGCAGAAGACGGGCATCCCCTAATAGATCGGCTGTCTTCTTAATTGACTAGGTGGGTCGTGAACGTCTGACGGCTCGCGCCTCCTGGCTCGAAATAAGCGGCTGAATTGACCGTGAATACCGAACGCGGAATACCGACCTTCCCTTCTCGCCCCACGAATGATGGAGATTGATCGTGGCAATTATATAATCGACCAGCATGGACTCTGACTGCCTGTGATACCTTGCTCGAGGGAGAGCAGGATACTTCTAACAATAAGTAAATACCAATAGGTGTATGAAAAAGTATAGAATTCCTTTTCTATTTGACCATTTTAACGTTCGATTATTATTATTACGACTGTTCAGTTCGTTTGGGAAAATGGTAATAGATTCAAAACAATTAGAGGAAGTTACTTTTATCAATTTCATCGTCGGATGATTGAATAAATTTTTGTAAAAATCATCGACACTTGACTTTGCACGCGTCTCGTACACTAGCGATGAGATATTTTATTGGAAACGCAGCTTCCAAGAATCTGCTACGATGGCGGTAAAAGGATATTGGAATTTGTGTTAAATTGTGCACAATTCTTTGAAATCCACAATAGCAATTACAAACAAAGGTGCAACAATTTCGGTGCACGCCCTATGCCCACGAAACTGTTAGCGATCCCCAGGCATAGCTGAGGATCTTTCGGTGGAAAATCTCTCGCGTGACTTTTACGGGCGACCAAGTTGACAGCGGGGTTCAAATTGTTCGATTGTCCGACTCGAGTGTCTGCGGCATTGTCACCTGGTCGCAGCTGTCCCGTGCCTCTTAAATCGCAATTATACGAAGCACTGCAAGCCGCGAAAAAGAAGGGGCCATTTTCTAGCGTTTCGCTCAAAAACTGATCCTTCAAGTGGCTGACAATGGGCGCAGAACGAATCGACTCTGGGTTTACTTTTATCTGTTCTTCTTCTTCCTCTTCCTCTTCTTGCTCCCTTTCTTCTAGTCCGGTCGAGATTGGCGTATTGTCGAGGGCGTGAGGCCCTTGAACCGTTTTCCTCTGGAACGCCATTCAATGCACGAAAAATAGACGCCTGGTCGAATCGTTCATATATACAATATATATTGTATATATATATACCTCGAGGACGTCACGATGTAGCCAAAATCGATTAAGACGACAACATTTTTGGGATACCTAATGAAAATTTAAAGAATTTCTATAATAATACTATCGAAAAGTTCTGCTGAAAAATATTTCTCATATCGATTTTATCAAAGCTCTGCTAGAATTTTGTGGTTCGAAATAATTAACAACAACAAGCTTCTCAGAAAATGTAATTTAAAAAAAATATCTAACCATCCCTTGCAACTTATTCGCTATTCTATAAAAATCTCCTTCGACAACGGACTAACCAAGACGACTCAGAGGATCCATTCAGAAAATGGCAAAAGCACAGTTTGAACAATTTTTGTAAGGAAAGGACAGGAAAGCGTCCAAGAGAGTCGGTATCAGTTCCAGGACTTTAATGAACCAGGCGTGTGGTCCTTCAGAGGCGCGAAACGTCCTTGTCTCGAGGACTGTGTCGAATAGAAGCTAGCTGAATGGTGGATTCGCGTCGTTGGTGTAAAGGATCCAGTTGTAAAAGATCCGACGGCGGTGTATTGTGTCGGCCGGTCGAACCGTGGACCATTCGAAGTTGTTTAAATCCTTGTAAAGCTCTCGAGAAGGATCCGGCCGTGGTGTCGCTTTCCGTTCTCGAGTGGTTTCGATTGTCGACTTCTTGAAAAGAGTGAAATTGAGTCTGACAACCCGAAACCCGCAGCCCAAGCAGGTGCTCGAAACTTCCTCTCTACCCCCACCAGTTTTCCAGGAAGGAACCGTAAAATCATAAAGCCTGAAATGGATCCAGGACGCCATTACCGTAATGGGACCTGGTGACTTACCTTGGAATATACGACACCTCGAGAATTAAACGATTTCTGAAATTTCTATTGGATTCTATACAATACCGTGCCTTAGACAGATATTACAAATAAGTATCGCAAACAAAGCAGCGTCGAATATAAATTTCTCTAGGATGTAAAATTTATTTGGTCGATAGAATTTTTTTCTCCCTGTAACGTAAATGGGTATATTTGAAAAAAATCAACGTTTCAGTATATTTAACGATTCTTTTTCTGCACTTTAACTCGAAGCCTCGCGAAACCAGTCATTTCTCACGTCGAGTCGCGTCGCGCGTCAAAAACATGCGAGCTGGGATGAACATTTTGATAAAAACAGCCCGCAGCAAGCGTCACGAGCGTTCTTAAATACCGGTATTCTTCCAGCCGAGTGGCTCAAAATCAACGAGTCCCTTGCTCGTCGATCGTATTAACGCTGCGTTTGTCAGCTAACGAGCGGTTTGATGGGCCGCGGTGGAAAGGGCATAAAGGATCGAAATCTCGAGGAACATCCTCGAGGAATCTCGATATGTCGTAGCCCCCGTCGCATTAATTTCCCTTTTACCTACGACCCTCCTGGATCCCTTTAGACTTCTAACTCGGTATAAGCTAATTTATTCTCGTAAAGATGCGATTAACATGACAGGGAGAACGAGTTATCTCGTCGTTTTGTAGAGACTTGATGGCTACTTAAGCTACCATTTGTTCTGGGTACTGGGACACGAGTGCTACTTTGAAATCCTGATAGATCACTTTGGGGGAAAATATCGTTTGGAATTTTCTTAATAGTATAATCTATGTATCTCTATTGCATATCAGAGATACTTTGAGGAGTACGATAATTTATAGCTTTCTGATTTCATTAATGTGGACTATTTCTATTTAAAAGCGTCGATACACATACTATGTATCTTACTTAAAAATAATATAACACATGTAAAGTGTAATCAAAATGATACTTATGTAAATGGTACTCGTGGCTGCTTTTATGCTATGTTAAATAACAATTAAATTAAATTGAACAACTTTCCTGTTCTATTTCAGCGATGCATCGAAAACTAATGCAACGCGTATCCCTATAGGGGGAATAGTCCCGTAGATAATTGTCCAGCTGAAACACTATGGAAATCTATCCATGACCAGGTGAATGATGGACTCAACAGGTTAATGAGGGAAATTAAGGCGGCGTGCTGAACACAAGCCAGTACACGAATCAAGTATCGGTAGAATAGGAGGCGATTTGGTGGCTCGAGGGCTCGAGAGAGTGATATACAGTTCGGTAATGGTGGCGGACGATCCGACACCTGGCCCCGTGGCCCCTTTGTAAGAGGTGGCTGAAGAGCGAGCCCCATGCCATCAGAGGACCCCCATAAACTCCGTCGTGCATTCAGCTAAATGGTTCTAAAGTGCTTTGAAAATACGAGCCCGCTACGAAAAGCGTCTCTCGCCGGTTTCAACTTCTTTCTCTGTCTCTCAAGCTCGCTCTTTCTCTCTCCCTTCACGAGTCGAAACGATATGGGTGGTTTCTTTGGAGAATAAAAATGCAGATTAGGATTAACAAGCCGGGACGACGATTCCTGGCTTCCGTTGATTTACTGTCGTATAATTTTCGTGGACCGCGTGCTCGCACACCCGACGTGATTTTTTTTCTTTTCTCTCCATTTTTTTTTTTTTTTATGGGGTTGATCGTAGCTCTTTTCATGTTTGTTGGGATACGTTATTAGGATTATTTGCTTCCGTGTAATTTTCACCTCGCAGTGGATTAAGGCGGGGACGATAGATCAATGTGGAATTTCTAGGGAATAAAGAGGGATCTCTCATTGATAGTATGTAATTGATTTTGGGTTCGTGGATGTATACGATGGAATTTTTCGGAGGAAAAATGTGTAAGACTGTTTCTTGCCTCAACGGCCGTTCCATAGGATGCGAACGTATTTTCCATGGAATTTTTTTCCCGGGACGAAAATATTTCCGACATCTCTGGTTTTTATTTTAACGTTGCTCACGAAATACGTCTTATAGAGCGGTAGAATATTGTGCACGCGTGCATGGAGAATTTTACAATGGGGAGGAGATTTTTGAAAGGGGAGAAGAAAAAAAATCGAACGATGCGCGCTCGCGTGGGTAGAAAAATGTGTATCGCATTCACGCCGTCCCATTGATCTCAGGAATCAAAGGCGAAGAGTCAGGTACAGCTGGCACGAAAAACTCGCGCTACGATGATCGATCCTTCGGGGACGCCTCAAAGATATACCTCCTAGCACCTTCGACGCGTATACATATTACTTTTTCCCACAGAGATGGAACTGGGTAAACCCCTTTCAGAACTGTTTACACTGGAAACCTATCACTCTCGTTCGGTGGACGAAAATTCCAGGACTATTGTAGAATCGAATATATTCTATCTTCCACACACTTCCAAACCGTCCCAACTAATTTATTAACGATCGGGCATAAAAATTTCTATCCTTCGTGAACTGTAGAAAAAATCTGTTGCCCCTTACCTCTGGGAATCTTGCAGCCTCGAATGCAGATTCGAAGGTAGCCACGCGGACTGGCTACTTTTCATCGTGGCTGTACACCGTTCCTTTGCAAGAAGGTGTGACTATGTTTGAATACACTGTTGATTGGGCCATAAATGTGTCTCTCAACGTACAAACACTTTTTTCTCTCTGTCCCTCTCCCCGGAGCGTAGTCATTTTCTCGTTCGGGCACCTCGTGGCTCGGGGGCCACACACAAGACCACCGGGAACTCTGTGAGGCGTTTGATTGGTACCTCTCAGGATAACACGACGTGACGCAATTGAATTCTACTTTGAAAGATGGTCGGCTGGGCAATCCTGCTGAGCTCGTGGCCGGCTCGAAATTACCGTTTGTCGATTACTTTACGCCAACCACATTTTTCTTCCTTTTGTATCGTGCTCGAAGAAAAAAACACCGGGGGGATTATTTATGGAAATGCCCGGCCAATGGGTATGTTATAGTCTACGATAGACAGCTGGGTAATCGTAAGTGGCGGGAAACATCGAAACGCAATTGCGATTTCGTAGTTGAACGCGAGCCAGGGGCAAACACGGGCGAATAATTGCGGCGAAATGCAGCGGAACAGCGACGACACGGGAACGGTACCCGCGTGATTGCTTGGTAGATTCTTGGAACTGTCAACAATTCATCCCCGATGCGTGGTCCTTCGCGAAGATCCGCTTCTGATTCGCATCGTTTGACGTTACTACAATTTGCTTCTACCGCGTCCACTGTTCCTTTTACGTCGAAAAAGACAATTGCTTCTATAAATGATCTCTGGCGTAACTCGGGTCTATTGGTATTACCACTAGAAATATTCTCGTCTCTGGAAGCGACGGTGAGCGTAGACAAAATTTGCTTGGAAAATGCTTTGCGCCCTCGATCGTGCGATATTACTCGGGGAAAGATAATCTTCGCGAAGTGCAGCCCGTTCGGTTGCATCACCGCGAAACATCGAACTTCCAAGAAGACCGTCCATTTGACGGATCCAATTAAGCCGGCCACGGGCAAGGTCATTAGCATTGATACCGAAATTCGTGTTCCAATCAAAAGGCATTCTTCGTGCATTCGTGCTGAGGTCATCGCCGCTCGACGGAGATGCACGATGATCCTCGTCGCAATTGCCACGTGGAAAGAGGGGAAAAAAGAGAAGACGCGACTAAAAATAGCCCAATAAATTCGCCATTACAACCAAACGGATATCAGTGCGAAAATTATTCGAAAACAAACTATCCTGCGGCACATGCAGAAGCGATACGAGATAAGAAAGACATGGGCAGCGGGATGGAGGGGGTGGACGGAGCAATTACCGCTCCCGAACGGCAACCGAGATATTAAATCATCTGTCGTGGCCGCGTGTCGATGAACCTTCGAAATTAATTTCTCTATTCAGCAAGGCAGGCGGCCGTGTATCAAGGTCGCGGGCTCATTAGCCAGTGATAGCCGTATTCGTGGTCCAATCAAAGGGCATTCTTCGTTCCCCGTTCGTGCTGACGTCAGGCCTGCACCAGCACGCTGGCCAGGAAAATCGAAATCCTTCGGGACGTGTGGCCGTCTCTTGTGGAGAATGGACCACGAGGAACGGTTGAGAAACGAGACGAGACGAAATAACGCCGCTCTGTAGAGAAAGAAGGTGAAACCGTGGAAAGGAGAAGAAGAAGAAGAAGAAGAAGGAGAAGAGGAAGAGGAAAGAGAAGGAAAGAAAGTCGAGGACCGTTCAGAGACTAGTTAGCACCTTCTCTTAAGTCCGCGCGTTCTCGAATCAAGGCTCGCATTCTGCTTGAGCCAGGCCGGCCTGGCCGCCACAATGCGGCATTGTACTTAAATCAGATTCAATTTGGGCCCCATTGAAAATTACGCTTAATAAATTATTTGGGCAATTCATAAATCCGACTCGTGCGGTGCCTGAGTGCTCTCCGGCTGCCTCTCGCTTTCGAAACGGCGCGAAGCTTCCTTTCCAAAGACCGTCTACTAATGGACCAGCCTCGCCGGTAACGTGCACCAGGGACGTACGTTTCCGTTTAGTCTAACCGTGATTTTGTAATGCAATTTATGCCACGGTGTTTGGATATTGGAGCAGATTTGCACGACTGAGAATGGGCTGGAATACAGCCTTGCAATCTTTGGGTGTTGAAAAGTTCGGTTAAAATAAAAGCAATTAACAGCCAAGTATTCTGATTACGAAACTTCGTATTGATAATTTGAAATTACTAAAGATATAGTGGAATACTATGTGCATATAGATATACCCACGTATCTGTCGCTTTAAAGAAATGATAATACAAATCTTGATAATATTGACGCAAGAGTGAGAAACTATCTGACGTATTTCTTGCTATATAAAAAAAACTGAACGCTTTAAACAAACAACATAATTAAAAAAAAAACCAATAAACTTATCAGGTCAATTGTAAAGATGTCGAGTGAAACGTTCCAATGAATGAAAATCATAGCAATGGTAGCCATACAAAATTTCCAAAGAGAACGGTACTCAAAACAGCAGACATATATGCAACTCACTGCGGCCCTGGGGACGATTAAGCTCGGCTCGAGGGGCCACCAGGTAAATACGCACGCGCTCTTACATACACTCAGTCCACGATTATCGACCTGCACGTGTACATCGTTTATACTACAAATTAGTAGGCAGTTATAAATGACACAGTATCCTTATTATTGTGCTCGCCTTATTACCGAACCTCTGACGTTTGACCGACTGTCCCCGTACCCAGCCACAGATTTTGCAACGACGAGTTTCCTCCCGAGGATTCCAAGTTGCGAAAAATTATTCAGCCCATATATCTTTTATCGAGGATCCCACAGTCACAGATTAATGAAACGCGTGTGAAACTTATTGTCAACCAGCATCGTATATACATACATATCTCACAGGTATTAAGATTTCGCAATTGCAATTAAATTGCGCAACAATTAAATAATTCATTAATTACATATGCATCGATATATTCTGGAAGCAGCATTTTTAAACAAGGGGAAATCTGTTGGAAATCGCGGAAACTCGATAACTACGTGACTGAACAGAGGGAAGCAGGCGGGGACGTGGAAAATAGGTAGGAAATTTATGGTTACGAGGAAACGACGGGGAAAAAGGGATGGTAGTCCTTTAACAACCCGCAAACAAGGGGCTGACACGTTCAAACAATCGTGAACGAACCGACGAACCTATAATTAGTGTAGGATCCCTTCGTAGGATCTTTTTTGGTATTCGTTTTCTCGGCCGAGTCAGCCGGTCGACAACCACGATCCAGCGTGCCTTGTTTCTGTTCGTTAGATCGTCATCTGCGAATGTTCGACATGTTCGAAGGGACTCCGGTACAAAGTCTTAGAAGTCGCCGCGCAAAATTGGCCTGGACCATGAAGATCTGACCGTGTTTCGTCTTGCCTGACGATTTTCACGGATGGTTCGAACGGTAGTTTGCATCCTTCGGGGACAAAGCTGTGGAATGTTTCATCGGACAATGAGGAATAACGAGAAAATTGGTATTCGAACGGGTCCGTAAAGGTTCGCAAGCTGCGTGGAATCCTTTGAAATAATGCAGGAAAGATACTTTATCAGATCTATGGAATCGACAACGATTTCAACAAGCAAATTTGCATAGAAAAATCTTCAATAGCATAATAAAGATTATTCTTCTACAACGTAACCCTTTTTTTTGTACCAGCACCTCGTTTGATAAGCGTTTTCCTGTGTTATTCCGTGGAAAGGTCGCCGAAGACGATTTACGAGATATCTCTTGCCTCATGTAAGAAATCTACTTTATCTCTGCTTGTTGTTGAAACGTTCACTGTAAATTCTAAGAACAGAGAGCGATATCGTGTTTACGTATATGCATAATTTCATTCGTAATATACGGATCGCGATGAGATATTTCAGGCTTAGATATGAATAAACATAAACAAGTATAGCGCGTAGCTAATTTCGAATTAATAATATTCAATGATCGCGGCTCCCCAAGTTTCAGCAACGCTGGAATGCGACGCAGTAAATTCCACGCTTTCTGTGGCAAATCATTTGAAAACGGTGGTAGCAGTGCGTTTCACAGGGAAGAAGGAGAACCCCATAAACCGTTCCCCGCTGTGGAAAAGGGAGGAGGATCGGTGGCTATCGTTATCTGAACTATGCCACGTACAATTAGTTGAAAACAAGATAACCAAGAGACTGAACGACGTCGTTGGAGAACGATGGCGACCGTAAACGACGACACCTGCGTACACGAGCGAAATCGTACGCGAAAACTCTACTTACACACACAGTCCTGAGCGTTTAGCGGTTCACATGCGCGCGCGCGCAAGACAGTGGTTAATTTCATTTCGCCCTCGACTGTAATTAATTCCATGCTCGTCAACGCGGCCAATTAAAATTATACGTTAATGATTTGCAAAAACTTGTTTTGTTGCGAATGGACGGCGGTGAGCGTTATCTCTGCCGGTCTCTAATTATAGCATTCGACTATACGCCGGCACATGGCGTGAAACAAATGGAGGAAGATGAGAAAGACCCTCCTTATTCTTCTTCTTTTTGTTTCCCTTATTTTCTCGTGACGCTTGAAATTATCTATCCTGATCCCCGGTTCCCGCTTTTTGCCTTTCTGTTATAAACGTGCAAACTTTCAATGATTATTTATGCATTTCTGTTCCTGCGCATTGCACTTTTGTACCGAATATTGCAACAAAATCGAAGAGGTTAGCAGTATTTTTTTTATCCGTCGCAATTATTACTCTCAATCATCTCTACGGTGTTTGCTTATTTTTTTAATAAATCAAAATTTCTTAACTGAAATGTGAAACAACAAGAGAGAAGGTGGCGAATTTTCGGCGAGACAACGCCACCCGAGTAACGCTAACGAGCCCAGTTGTTTTCCGTTTGAGCAGCTGTTAATTGGCAGTGACTAATTGCAACGCGTTATCAAAGAGCTATCGCAGTACATATAGCGCCTTTACTAAGCGTTCTTCTGATCCCCGCTTCGGCCTGCCCCTGTCGCGAGGAACGATTACGTTTTCATTCGTTATGCATGTACACGTCGCGAGCAAGTCTCCATAGATTCATGCGCAGACGATTTACCTTTTGTTATATTACCGATGTACCATTTGTCAGCACGCTATTAATCTTTTTGCAGTGTCCTGTAAAATTAATAATATGTTACAGTGTATAATATATTAATAAAGGAGAGAGCTTTGGTAACAGCTTGTCGCAATAGCACGAATTACAACGAATTACAACAGAGTTCGAAGGCTAGATCGACTTGACGAATTTCTGACGTGGACTAATTACTGGTGACGCAAGCTGGTTAATAAGAGCGCCACCCCGATAGGGAGAGGGTAGCCTTAACCCTTTTATTAATCGAACCGACCTTGCAATCGAAAGCGCCTTTTTTTCACGATTTTTATGAAGTAACTAAAATCGTGAAAAAAATTATCGTCGTTGACTTAATGGTTGTCTTTCGGCAACTCGTGTCTCGGTGGGTTTGTCCTCGGGCAAAAATCACGTCCAGCGTGTTTGTTAAAATTTCGTCCAGTTTCAGATTAGCGACACGCGCGATCCCCGTATCAAAGAGCGCGTAATCACTTAATTAATAATTAGACGGCCGATTCATAAATCACGCGACTTTTGACACAGCCACGAAATCGATGTGAATGCCCAGGGAGACGCGTTATCTTCTGTACAATTAACGCGATACACACGCGGCTATGATGTACACGGACAGTCTTGTATCGTAATGTTAATCAGCGTTCGCAAACATTCAAAGAAAAGAAAGAAGTAATTGGATCGTACAGATATCGGTGAGCAAGTTGGCCGGATAAATATTTCATAATCTGTCGAGCATGCAACGATGCTCGGGATTCCACCAACGCGCCGAATGTTTAACAACATTTGCCGGGACAGCAACATCGTTTACCCAAACCGCATCGAAATTATTCACAGCAGCGAGTAACGCTGTCGATAAGATTCCTTGCGTAATAAATATGTACGATATATCTTGCGGCAAGATTCGCCAAGCAAACATCTCATCGTAAAAATATGCATTGCAAGTTTGTAGCTATGTACTTTACGAACATGTGTACAATATATGTATCTGAAACGATGCCTCGTTTCACGCAGCCGCAGAGGCTGCATCGGCAACGTCTCCGTTCGAATAGAAAAATTGCTTTTACACGATATCTCTCTAATTAAGCAATTTCTCAAATTACACAGATACAGTGTAACGATTTTTCTTGGCCATTCTTGCACAGCTTATCTTCATATAGAGCAAATATCTGACTAATAGCCACGCTGTTCGACATTCTATGCGGAGGAAATGATATTTCTTCTGGAGACGCCCTCCTTCTCCAGCTCGCGCTAATTAGAAAAGTGGCGCCTCGCTCGTCGCCGGGCGGATATCGGTGTCGTATTGAGAACAATGACACGATGACTAATTGCCACTGCGCAGTCCATGCAAATTGGTCGGATGCTGATTGGAACCGAAGCGCCGACCGTAGGGGGTGCCAGAAAAATTCGAGCAACTAAACCGAAGGAAAGAGGAGAAACGTCGGCTCGAAGTTAAAGGATGATGGAAAGACAAAAAGAAATTCGCGCCGCTCGTTTCGTTCGAAAAACGCGGTCACGCCACGCCCTGGCGACGTGTCGGCCTTCTCCAAGGAAATTCGACCGTCTGCGTGCACCCGAAATGTATCCTTGGTCAACCCCCTGGAAATGGAACGGAGTTCCCAACCAGCTTGGTGTCGCTTTCCTTATGGGGGCAACTAGCAAATGACTCTGCATCGTCGGAACCAATCATTTCTGGAGCTGTTGACGAGGGTTTTTCTCGAGGATGGAAATTATTTTATAATTAATTCTTCTGAGATATATTGAGCATTTTTGGGAACTGTTTGTAATTAATTGAAAAGGGTTCGTAAGTAATTTTAACGAAATGGGTAAAGGGTGAGTTTGTTCTGACTGATGAAAAAAATGAGAAGAATAGATTTTTTGGAATGTGCTTCTTTCATTATACAAGGTTCGAAGAAAAAATAATTTCTCTAATCAACATAGATAATTAACATAAATATTTTCACCAACGTCAGATGATTAATCTTTCCTTCGTATATCTTTATGTACTACTGTGGTCACTGTACGAAAAATGTACGCCAGCAATCTATTCCTTTCGATTAATCCGTTTAGTAGTCTGATTAAATTGGCCTCGCCCAACCAGCAATATGTAAAGGACGTGCTTGCATTCAGTCTGTTGCCTACATCCACGGTTTTCCATGTTCCTCTGCGAGTTGCGTTTGCCTGGGCGTCTCAGTTGTCCGTGAATGCGTTCATTGTATCGGAATTAAAGTGTTGGTAAATAGACACGATTATGGACATATCGGGTGTGCTCAAGCGTGAGAGCACGATGCATGTCGACCGTCGGTCAAAGTTCGAGATTCTTTCTTAATTACAGCTGCCTCGATACGGACACCGATTTATTGAGCTCGTCACTCCCAAGACGCGCATCGTCGCATGTCAATACCAACGAATCTCGGTTACAGAAAATTATCGTGGAAAAGAAGGGAAAAGAGAATGCTTCAAATGTTTCCCATTAGGCGGGACTCATAATGTAATATCACAGGAATACACAGAAGAGTATCGAAGGGATAGGAAAATCTTCCCTAAACCGATAACAAGGTGATTCAAAAACCGTCGAATTTTCGTTTAATGGATATTTCTACGTGTACCCCCGCGGAGAAAGGAGTTCACACGTGCGCAGGAAAGGTTAAACAACCCGAGACGGCTAATTCACTGTAAACTCCGCTGTCCATCCATTTACAGGGATATTTACAGACATGCATCCGGACGCGTGACCGAATAGCTTCTTAATCGGCGTCAATTTCATTGGAATCGCAGATGGGAAGCTCTGTCAACGTTCGTGCATCCTTAAATCAACGGACAATACGCGGGGCCACCCTTCACAAACGTTTGTACGAGCCATCGTCCATTGTGCATCGCTGCACGGTTGGCCGGCCTTCCGTGAAGCGTTGATTAAAAGTGTAACGCTTAGAAATTACAGGAACGGCCCCCGTGCACGCGTTCCAGATAATCATCGTTAATTACGTAGCTCGAATGGACGTCGTCGTATGGTGTTATCGTCTTGCAGCACCAGAATATCTGTTCCCTATCGTCGCCACTTCTATCGATTCCACTGTACCTCGTTTTGGATATTAGGGGATAAAAGGATTACCTTCTGGTTCCATCTGCACGACCGCTTGGGACAAATGGAATTAATTTTCTGAGGCAACGCAATGGTCGAGTACATTTGGTATGTTAATAATTGATAGTACAACGTTGACGAAGGAATTGCAAGCAATGGCAGAAGTCGAAATATATTGGGAACGGGTCAGATAATAGCAGCCGTATTTCCCTGGACATTTCATGGCGTACGTGACGGGAACTGAAACGAGGAAACATTGGATCCAATAAAGCGTCGAAACGCGGCGGCACGATTAGAAATCACGTACGTGGAGGAGGGGTTTTATAGCGATGAAAATTGCAGGTTGCCGTATAAATTGCATTTTTATTGCCCGCGGCGGGCGCGATATCCACGGGAGCATAGAACGGCCCGTGATGTCGGCTAAATTCACCACCGGGCTGTTTAAGATAATTTTACTACGCACTTTCATGCGAGTTGCCGTGTTTCTGTGCAATTAACCGCTCGCACCGCGAGTGATACCTGCTCCACACTCGGCGATTTCAAACGCTTCAGGCTACTTTGAAACGTTCGGCTTTGTCTCTGCTTTTATTGCGAGCAACAGAGTCGTTCAGCTCGCTACGCCGTTGTCAATGATACACAATACACTGACAGGTATTCAACGAAACAGTCAATTCATTCGAAGGTAATTTACATTACAGCGATATGGAGAGCCAATAATTAAGGATGTCATGCGAATCATCAATACGATTGTCCACAGACCTGAACATTGTCGTTTCATACAAAAAAAAAATGAAACCACGTCTCCCACCGTGAAAGAGTCACTGTTTACAAACAGTCGAACGTTAATGCGGAATTGTTGCAAAACGCATACAAAATACCTAATTAAAGTTCATTGAAATGTACCACGTCAATGTCCGCGCCTGATATCCACTCGTGCCAAACGAGCTTCCATTGAAAAGTAGATGCCGATCGAAGTCAATAACCGTGATTTGAGGGAAACAGGGGGTGGTGGATTATATCGATGGCACCCCTGTTTCCCGAAATTTGGATAATATTTTCGTGGAACGCGGGACGCGGGGTCAGAGATCGTCGTGGATCAATGACAACCCCCCGAATGAAGCCGTTCCACGATCGCTGTTAGGCCAGCTGTGATTTTCTAACGAGCCTTTGATGGAATAACGCCCCATTCAATTTCCTTGAGTGCCCCCGGCTTCGCTTCGCCTATCAGTTTTGGCAACGCGGCACGGATAGTTCCATTACACGTCGATATTCCAATAAGCATGAATAGACAAATCTATGAAACGCGAGGATAATCGATTATTCACGCTCCACTCGATCCCGAGCGTTCTCTTTCTCGAGCAACGCGCAGAGCCGCTTAATAAGCGTGCGCGCAACATCACGTGCTGACATAACACGCTCATTTCAAGCACTCGATGTCGTCGGAAGTTGAATGGGATATTAAATGTACGGGACGTTTCATAATGTATTAAACGGTCTCGTGGTAAAGACAATTGTAGAGTTTATTAAACTTTGGTGAAAGTACTCTCGCAGTCAGAAGGTGGAATTAAAAAGTTCTCTATTGAACTTACTGTCACAATTATTTGTAACTAAATAAAGATTTACAGTTCAACCACCCTCGGTCGTGCCCAGTTTCGTTTCGCTTCGTTAATCATAGGAAGATAACGAGGGAAGACGTAAGGAAAAAATCGATCCGTTCTCACAGAATCACGAGTCCTCGAATATCGGGAAAATGTAAATCCTGCGGTATATAATCGGCTGTACCGTTATAACACCCATTGAAAAATTCACGGGTACTACGCCCACGGTATCTCGGTCCGTTCATCTCAAAACAAAGTAACGGTCGATGGATTTTGCAAATTGGATTAGAGGGCTGGGCAAGAGCGCGTGTAAAACACCGATCACGAAACGCGACTTAAGTCGTCGTAAGTCGTGGTCGTACCCTTGGATTCTACCTGCGGTTTGCAAACTGTCCGTGAACGAACAGGGATCGGGAAAATCTTGTTGGAGAGACTCGTGGGGGGGAGAAAGGGAAAGCGAGGTGACGAAGTGACAGTGACTCGAAAGGCCAAACACAGGCAATCCTCTCGGCAACCTGCCAAGGTCTTGACCTAATCCCGAGATCAGATGAACCGCACCGCCCTGTCAAAACTTGTCATGGGATTTGGAATTAGAGACGGAGACGGGCTGCGCAAGGAAAGGGGAAGAAAAATAGTCGCGTGAACACAGGTGACGAGACAGTTACTATGTTTTCCGTGAAATTTGTTCCGCCATTGTGGCGTTGTCACGAGGATATATAAATATATCTATCTACATATTTAGATGCGACACGCCAATTTTTTGTCACCAGCATCTGCGGTTGGAAGAAAGATTCAACGGGTTGAATAAATTGTCTCAATGACACAGACAAAAAAACCAACAAAAACGAACGACTGAAATGTATTACGGTAGCTTTATACATACGTATACATGCATTCTATTTACCCTGTCACCGCGAAAGATTTTACAATCCCTCTGCAAATCGGATCACGTTGCTCGCACGAAAGTTTCTCCGATCACCCTATACAGAGCGGTGGTCCAATAAGAAGGCAGGAAGAACCAGAGGAGCTCTTATTACATCGACTTATCCATCCATGCGCCCATTGAAAGGATGTACGCGTTCGCGGTGGATTGAAGACGACAGGAGGAGGCTGGCTAAGGGTGGTTGGTAACGTCGAGGCAAAGGAAGGCTGTTAGCACGATACGAGACCAGGCGAGGGGGGTAGCTCCCGGTGTATACCTCCCTCGTATCTCTCACGCTTCGCGGGTATTTCTATGGGAGGGAGACGCCCGTCTAATTTCCTGTCCTGAATTTCGAACGAGCGGGAATTTGCACCCTTGAGTTCACATCAACGCGACGATGGAAGAGTGAAGAGGTGCACAGCATGGGAGGGGTAGCTGAGAGAGGGGTGGCACGAAGAATTGGAGGGGTGGTTGATCGGTGTGGCGGCCATAGAACGAGGGAGACGCGCAAAATCCAGCGTCGAGTCCTCGTTTCGAGCGCCATTTTTCGATACCACCCGTTTATCCGGTACCTTCTCTTTTTCGGCCTGCTCGTTCCGTTCGTTCGGCCGTTCGTTCGTCCATTCGTTCGTCAGTCAGTTTTACCATATTTTATTTTCCTTTTTCCCATCGTCTTTCACACCCCGCCTCGAATGGAAAACGCTTTTCAATTCGGACACGGCGGCTCGCGGGGACGTCGCGACGCGGCCGGTGATCGACTGTCTTTTATCGGTGCTTTCGATTTTGATTCACGCGGACAGCGGACGCCGGATCGTTTTATCGCGATCCAGAGGCCGGCTAAAAAGAGGGACTCGAACGCACCACCTTCCCCCGAACGACGGTTATTTATATCTCACCCCGTACACCATGGAAGAGGAACTACGACGGCTCGGCGTCGGGGCACCGACAGAAGCGCGATACGTCCTGGCCGATTAATTTCCTGGCAGGGACGGCGGATCGAAGACGGCGCGGCGTGGACGAATAAAAGAACGAATAAAGGAAATTCGTCGTCTCGTCGAGTTATACACGGTGGCGCGGAGGATTTTTAAAAGAGGCGTGGAGAATATCCAGGAAAAGTGCGCTTTGTCAGGCGAGGGAAGTAGCTCGAGCGTGACGACGCGCGAGACTCCGCCACGGTGAACCATTCCGTGGACAAAAAGCCATTATACGCGGGCTCCTATTATGTGATTGTTATGAATTTCCTATTAATAATAAATAAACAAACATAATGGAGGACCGTCGCGGTGCGTTAGCCAGCGGGACGCATCTGGTTTCGTGTGAAAGATAGAAGGAGATAGAAGTCACGGGGGTTGCACTCGACCATCCCGACCATCTCCACGACCCGGGGACGTGTGTCTGAGAGCGGATACACTCGTTCTCGCGATTGGCTCGATACGAGATGCGCTTTCCTGTCATTGGCCGTGGCTCGAACAATGACCGGTTACAAATCATCCCCTTTTATACCCCGAAGCGATCAAGTACGCGTGACGATTCTTCTTTCTTCTTTCCACCACTCTGCTTTCTCTGTCCAATGCTTGTACGGGCTTTCACGAGGGGTAAATTTGATTCGTGCAGCTCGAGAGAGCTTCGTTTCACGACAGGGAGGACAAGAGATTCGGTCAGCAAATTGAAATTTATCATCCCCTTCGGACATAATCGTGTTCGTTATTGAATAGAGTGCTACAAGAATTTAGCTTAAACGACGGATTCTTGTGTTTGCCTTTGTGAACGACCAGCCTAATGGTATTTTGGAAACAGTTCGAAAATATTTGACGGCCAAACACGCTTGGCACCGTTTGGTGAGCAATCGTACGAACGTGGCGGCTCGTACCGCGGGCAGATAAGGGAGCAATCTTTTCCGGTACAAACAGACCCACGTAGTGGAAACAAATTTCAACCAGAAGACAGAGAGGGGTAGAAACGACGGAGTCGTAAAGTCAAGTTTCCACTGCGGAACAGGTAGAGCGGTGGCCTTCGACCGGTCCGTCCCAGTAACCCCGTTGTGCATCTTCGTCCTAATCCTGTTTGCAGGATGAGCCGACCGTTGCAGGCTGTGTTTGATTATTTTAGGATTTTCCAAGGTCCGCGAGAGGGTTTTGTCCACCGCGACGGATAACTTTGTCGCATGTACGCCCACTGCAAATCCTCTTTGCATTCTTCCCCTCTCGCCTCGATGGAATCCAAAAACATCGGGATCCAGGGTGTTTCGTTCTGCAAATTGTTTCTGGCTTGCTACTCGAGATCGTGAAGCAATAGAACGGCACTGTTGCGACAAGTGAACGATTTATTCGAGCACAAAATCACTAAAAAATCGTTACTATATTACTCGTTTGTAGTATGAGACTTCTTTTGTACTTGAATATTTAAGTAGTCAAATGTTAACAGGTATTTGGCTGACCTTCGGCAGGCCGTTTCTCATAGAATATAAATCCCGGCATAGGAACGTTTACGCGAGGCGGAGTAAGTTAGTCACCTGTAGAAAGTGCAATACCGGCCGGTTGCTGCTGGTGCCTAGGCGAACAAAGGGCCAGGTATTTAAAATTCCATTGTACCTTTTAAACGGCCGGCATTATTTCGTTAAACTGTAGGCGTGTTGCGAATTTCGGGCTGCACGGCCTCCAGAGACTGTCGGATTAAAGGTACGACGCTGCAGGACGCTGCTGGACGCTGCAGTTGCCTCAGAGACGCCAGGCAAAAAATTTACAGCCAGCTCTACAATAATCCTTTCGAGACTTTCAAGAAGCATTGCCAGTCTCGCAGCTCCACCGTCGATGACTAAAAAAAGCGACAGAAAAAATTCGTCCACCATCGATCGCAATAGAACCGAGCTCGATATCGAATAAAGCTCTCTCGAAGCACCCTTGACTCGGCCCGGCGTCGTGCGATACAAGCACGCGCGACCAACAAAAAAATAAATAAAAGGGGGAGAGGGTGTCGTGGAGGCCCGTGGCGCGGAGTCAATTTCAAAACGGCTACTTTACTCCCTGGACAGCGTCGAATCGAAACGAGCGGCGTCAGTGAGCTGGGGGAGTCGGTCGACCATGAAACGCCAAACTAAACGGCGCTTCGAGGCCCAAATATGAGACCCGACTCCCCTCGACGCTGCTACTCTATGCTCCTACACACCGTTCGCCGTGTTCCCCGGCATATGAACGTACGTGCGCATACAGACACACATACACGGGCGTATAAAGGAAACGCGTGTATTTATTCCAGTGTGCACAAGGAAAGCGCAAAAAGGGCATAATGGACCCCGCAGCCAGATAGGTGTATATAATGAGGTTAGCAGAGGGGTGTGGAGTAAGGGAGGCTAGGCGAGCGGGGTGATTGTGTCATCGTGCGAATGCAAGACAGAGATAGCACGAGACAGAGAAGGATGGAGGTGGATCGTTCCCTCCACGATCAGGACGCATCTGCCCCATTATGCTGCCCCGGGGCACTCCCGAGACCATTAATCCTCGCTAAACGACAGCCATTTTGTACCTAAACTGGATTGCCGACTCACTAACTGGTTTTGAGGACGCTTAATAGACTACTCGGCGCTCCTATTATGGCGATCGCGCATCCGTGCTATATTTCGGTGTCGTTTATTCCCCGCTAATGTGCAAACGGCTTTGGAAATGTCCCGAGACGAGCGGCGTGGCTCCTCCTTCGCGAAAGGGACAGGAAAAGAGGAGGGAACGTGGCGATGGGACAAGGGTGTCCAGGTTGATCCCGTGGATCGTCCGCCGGCCACGGGAGGTAAAGATGACGACGCCGGTAATTGGAAGAAACGTTCCGGCTTTATTGCAAATAATACGAACGATATCGCGACCGGTATTATTAGGGTCGCAGGGTTCGGGATTGAATTGACGGGCCCGAATAAACGCGCGTCACTCTAATTCGTTCGGGGAAATCGGCGCATCGACTTTAAAGAGGATGCTTGGCTCGTCTCCTTGGATAAACTGTTCGGGAGATCAATAGAGGTCTCGGAGGTAGGTGTATAATGTTCTGCGAAGATTGTTCACCCTGCGGAGGTCCCGCAGTTTCGTTGATTCGTGAACGAGGGACACCTCCCCGGGTACCTGACGTGCAGTTGTAACAAGATTTTGGTTAATCGGCTTGACTCTGCGACGGGAAAGTCTGCTCCTCTTCCCGACACGAGTCCCTCCCACGGGACACTGCGGCTTTCGCCTGTCACTCTGGACTATCACCAGCAACCTGCCGATCGGATTAGTTTAATCCTAAAATATTGTTCGCCCCGGTACATAACAACATCGCGAAGTCTCTGCGAACCCTGCGCCCGCCACGTCTCCAGGATTCGTCCTAATGCCTCTTTGATGAGGATTCTCTCGTTACGCGCTCGTAATTAATCTCGTATTCTGTGACGTCATTAGGGTGGTCTTTGATGTAAGCTAAGCTACGGATCTTTGACCCCGTCGTAATGAAGCTGCGAAGTCTCTTTTCGGCGAGGGGACGAAAGTGACACCTAAACGATAACGATACCAGCGTTTCAATTCCAAGGGAATGAAATTCATAGAGTCGGAAATTCTTATCTAGCGACTTGCACGCTACCCGGCGCTCTCGTAGACCGTTGTCACAGGCAGTCGTCATATCCCGTCTCTATAGCGCAGCCAGTTCGAAATGCAGAACAAGTGCGTACATCAAAAAGCTGCCAATCAAACTTCCAATTTCCATCAATCACCATCGCTTCGATGCTATCGCCCGTTTCACACCCTGTATCGAGCCACCCCTTTTTTCCATCGAGGACCAGAGATCACGAAACTTTTCCAGACCAAAAGGGAAAAGAAACAAGCATTCCCGCCTGCGAACCACGCGTATCCAGCCCGAGTTCCCTCTACCGTCGACGTCATTATCCCATCGAGCAGTCACCGCAATTACAACGAGCAACGAGTATGCGGGAAAGGGGAAATTGTCGCGTTCCAACAGTGTTGGTAACGTACACGCACGGACACTAGCCCAGACTCAAAGGGGATTGCCAATCAATTCGCGCATCGCGCCCGGGAATTAGACAATTAGGAGTCGTCACGTTCCCCGAGCAGTTGCCTCATCATCCCGGTGCCCGCGTCGCGTCGCGTCGCGTCGTTCCGCTTCATCCCCTTCAGCCGGGCTTCCCCCACGTTCGTTTCATCCCCACATGCGCACCAGACTCGAAGCGCCACCGCTCAAGCCAGACAGCGCCATCTGGCAGGCACTAGCAACGAAAAGCTGCCACGATTTCCCCGTCGCTGGCAGAAGAGAAGCTTTCCAAGGTATTGGAGCAACTGGATTGGTCGAGGCTGGAGGCAGAAGCACGCCCACCGAGCAGGGGTCCAGGTCACGAGTGTGGTGTGACTGGAGTGGTTCGCATTGGCTCAGGATAGGACACGGTACCGGTTCCACGGGTTTCGCGGGGGCGGCGCGCCACGGCGGCAAGCACCGCGACGCCGGCCGCCAGCAAGAAGAGAGAGAACGCCTCGACAGTCCTGGCCACAGCCGAGCTAGTAATCAGTGTCGTTTCCGCGGCAGCACTGGCCACCACGCGGCAGATTACGCACATTACACGCTAAACACCCCCCGCGCTGCCAACCATTGTGACATCGGATTGTGACAGTGCGACGGACGCGATTCGCGAGCTACCGACTTCCTGGGATGGACTGTACCGATTGGTTACGCGAATTCTTCCTCACGGTGTCGTATCGTACAGTTCAGTGCTTCGAGGTTCTGCTGCATCGATTTCATGCGTCGACCGTTCGCGGAACAGCGAAGAGCCTGTAGTTTATGTCGAGACTGAGGTACCCCTTCGTCGGCGGTGTTGGACTGAGAAATATGATGCTACGCGATTGAGCAGGACCATAGGTGCGGCAGGACGGTCATGTTGATCTCGTGAAGGAACATCAGTGACATTAATGGGGGGATCCGCTCGTGCCGGCTGGGTCCGTCCGCGGCTATGCAGCGGATTCCGAGAATAACGGGCTTGGGGATCGCGAACGTTCCCGGTGACTTCGCTGTGCAGCTGATCGAGAGCTGATCGCAAAGTGTTTACGACGATGACAGTCGGCTGTCGTGCTGGTGTCTAACAGGTCACGTCGACGCGAACGAACGAGCGTGAAAAATAGGGGAAGGAAAGGATGGCATCGTAGGACGCTCGATGATACTCGTGGCGGTTGATGAACAGTTACCGGGGATAGAGTAGACGCGAGACGTCGAATGTCGGCTCGTTAGCGGATTGTGACGTCGCGATAGTCGTAGTGAGAATTATGATTGCGCGTTTAGTGAGCGATGACGAGGGTTTCTAGAGACATTTAGAATCACGACGGAGGGTTACGTACATTCTGCCAGCCGAATAGGTTTGATAGGAAGTTTTCTCCAAAAGAACATTCTACTTCACCTCGAATTGGTTCCGTAGTATCGCTCCTCGATTCCGCTTATCACGTGCACAGAAAAGGAATATAAAGAGGAGTAAAATAAATCGGAATGAGCAGCAGCGAGGGTGTCGTGACAGGTCAGGGTACCACAGGAAGCGATCGGCTTTGCGAGGACGTCGACATGGCAACTTCGACGTCAGCGTCGTCGAACCTGAAGCCGCGAAGCGGCAAGATCAGCTTCAGCGTGGACTCCCTGCTGAGCGACATGAAGAAGACTGCCGTTAGCGGCGGCGCGTTCGCCAGACGAGAGAACGATGACCGAACCGAGACGGAGAAAAGCCTGGACATGGAGGCAAGGTACCGTGAGCTGTTGATCGAGCAGCAGAGACTGCAGAGCAGAGAACTCCTGGCGAGGCTCAGCCCTCACGGCCTAACGTTCGCCAATCATCATCATCACCAGTCGAGCAGGCTGGATCAGGATCATCCGTCGGCTGGCCGGCAAGAGATCCTCACGGTGAAGGATTTCTCTCGAACGAACAGCCACGACAAGTCCTCGTCGCCGATTAGAATAGACCAGGAAGTGCAGAGGGATCGGGACGATCGGCGATTGTCCGCTAGCTCGCCGGCAGGCAGGATCACCGAATCTATGATCCAGAGGGAACGTGGACAGGAGGAGGATGAAAGAATCGACAGGATCGCCAATACGCGATCGGTGTCGCCGGTCAGTAGACGAGAGATCATGGACGATAGAAGCGATTCCGAGGCGAATCGTTCGTTGGAGGGCGACCGCGCCGATCAGCTTGATCTCGAGGATCAAGAGATCAGAAGCGTGGGCCAGTCGGAGGATTTGAACGTGATGGACTCGGACTGTGAGCTAGACAGAGACTTGGACAACAATCAGGAGAAGGAGGAGAAGTCGAGTCCAGTAGTGCCTCAACCGATTCACCCTGGAGTTCAGAGGCCGTCCCAGGGACCGCCTTACCTTGCTGGGGCACCCGGTGCACCCGGTTGGAATCCCGCGGGATTTCCGCATTCTCTCGCAGGCTTCGCGTGGCTACCCCCACCTCCGCACCCGCACAATCCCCATGGACATCTTTACACGCCGCACGGTGGACCTACTAGCCCGAACGGTGAGTGGAAGGTCGTATTGTATTGTAGTATGCACTTTGCGAAAGAAGAAGAAGAATCGTTTGCCTCTTCAGTGGCACAGGCAAACTCGGATTCAAAAGGCTTCTCTCACCATAAAGCCTATTACAAAATAAACTATGCAAACGCTATCACCTGTCCCATATTCCGCGCTCGAGTTACCCTTAATTGCGCGTACAATTTTACCGGCGTCCCGATCCTCGCTCGCAGATTATCCGCAATAAAGGAGTGCCATGAGCGCGCGTTTAATCGTCGCCAGTAAAAACCGGAGCCGCATTATCCGCGATTTGTATCGCATTATCGGGAACAAACTCGGGCGTGTATCATTCGAAACGCGCTTCCCCGCGCGCTTTCGGCTTATTAAGTTCCCGCGAACAATTCTCAGACGTGGCTACTGCTATCGGGGATCAACGTGGCGAATTTCTGATGCATCGGGTCTCGTTCTCAAAGGAGGAACGCAGGAAATGGGAAACCGGTTCGCGTAAAACGGCTTGTAAATTCAGTTGGTCCGTAGAAAGGAGCATCGATTCGTGGCAGTCGCGCGCAGGATCCATTATTCTCCGGCATCAAAGCCGCATCAGTGGTTCGCCGGTAGAATATTAGCCGAGCCTTGGCCGCACACTACTTATCAAGCCGATTTACGGTTCAGCGTAACTAACTCGCCTTCGTAAATCGTTACTCCAGTTTCTTTTTCGCCTATCGGCGTGGATTTCAGCCGCGGCGCGGCGGCTGCCTTACAATGTTGATGATTAGGAGGAATATGGTGGCGCAGGCCACGACACTCGTAGCACGCAGCCCCATAACGCTCGATATTAGTGTCGCCGGTCACGCGAGAAGCCGGTTATTATCGGAATTACGTGCTAAAGCGTTCGCCACTGGCCCGCTTCAACCAGTGCTCGCCGTAATTGTACGCTGGAACTCGGAAGTTGTTAGCCTGGAAAAGCTTTTCCTCGTTTGGACGGGGTTACATCGCTTGGTCCGTGATCAATTTTTCCTCAGATTGCTATAGAAGCAGGCAGGAAAATATTTTGTCGACAGGGTGGTTCGATGATTCGGCTGTGCAAATGGGAAACAGACGAATTGCAGCGAAACTCTTGCGATATTTTAACACGCTTTCTGGATAAATGTTTGCCGTCTTTTCGTCGTTCGTGCACCTCTGATGTAACACGGCAACTAATCAAACACTCTGCTCGTTTTGCACTTGCTTCCTTGTGCAAAGAAACAAGGATCGGAATAAATAATTTGTGGCAATGCAGAGATTGCCACGAAACATATTTCCACGAGCAAAAATTAGATGGGTCTTGGCAACGGGAAACTATGGCGGTTAAGTAAACGGATCGACGGGAATGACTTTTGTTCCCAGGTGACACGGGGCGTGGAATACGTCAACGGCGTGAAATAATCAGTCAATTAAACGTGCCGACTACTGGTTTTGATTCATGAATCGATCCAGGCCAGTAACCAGACCGCCACAATATAATATCCGCGCCCGATCGAGTTAATTGACGACTTTCCTTCAATGGAAACATATTTGTATCAATCTTTTAATTAAGTGACCGACGTTTCTGTAGCTTCAATTAACAGTTCTTCCCGTTTCGGTTCGCCGAAAAATGTTTCCAACGAATTTACCAACGTAAATTCGGCAGACCCTATGTCCCTCGATGTCCTCTCGGCAGACTCGGATTCAAGTTTTCTACCCCCGTCAACCAATTTCCTTCACGCGACTCGACCATAAAAAAAGCCGTCCATCGAGAAGAGCGCACCAGAATGCCAGGTTGAATAGGGTCTAGCTAGCCACTCTAGTCTCCGGCTGTATCTGGCAAAATTACGAGCGACGTGTAATGAGAAACTCGCGCCGTTTCCAAGAAAGAAATCTCGGAGGCCATTAAAGGCGCGTAGAAAAGTCTCGAGTAAGGAGCGCGAACGCATGAAACAGAAGTTCTCCTGTCGTTTCCAGCCTGCACCAGGGGGTGGAGAACCAGCGGAGCAGACTCGGTACTCCGTTGCTGCATGATAGAGTCATACATAACTCCGGCCATCCATAATGCATTCAAGTCGGGCTAAAAACTGCCCTTGTTAAGTTCGCCCTGGCACACCCAGCTTCCTGACCAACGTCATCCACTGTCCGTTTTTGCGGATGATAACGACAAACCGCTCGCCTTCTCTCCTCTTCTTTGCCTCCTCTTTCCCCGGCCCTTCTTCAACGGTGGCGCAGTACGTTTTGCCTGTCTTCGTTCGCCCTGTTCCGCCACCCTCCGCTTGGTCTTTTTCGTTCGTCGTGCGCGAGACCAATTACCTGCGTCTCTCAAACAGAGTCGAAGCCCGTCCGTTTCGAATTTCCTCGACGCTGATTAACGCAGCCTTCCCTGAAAGCACGTTTCTTCGCTGTCCCGCCGGATGGCCGTTGATTAGACAGCCACTCTTCGAGGTGAACGAGTTTTTCGAGTGAGGTCTATCGTGGGTGACGGTGGATCGACGGACGACGGTTCGACGTGGCGAACGTGTGCGCGCTTTCGAAGGTGTTTCGCGTTAACTTAAGGACGGCAGAAACTCGAATTCCTCAATGGTTAGTTTCCTTTACGAGCTATATACACGGTTTCTTTGCGGCGGTCGGATTTGTTCCTATTTCTTTGTCATTCCGTTTTTCGTCGTGCTCTGTCCGTGATTAAAAGTAGGATTCCTCTCGCGGATAAGCAGGCCTGCGGAGGAACGACGATTAGATAGATCGGGTAGCTAATGAGGCGATAGGCGTAGACGCGTATGAATATTATCGTCGGGCATTCATTCAACTTTCCCGTTGCATCATCTATTAAAACGTCGTTGCGTCACTGATGCATACGTGAACTTTCGAGTGCCGTTTCGCGTCCGTTTCGCACGGCGTCGAATCTTTCCGATTGCCGGCCGAGCAAATTGCTGAGGTAAGGCAAGAACTCGTTCTTGACTAAATTCGTCCGTGGTCATTATCGAACAATAGGAGGTACTCGGTCGTTGGTTGATGAAAAATTCAGTGGGGAAAAACACGTTGTCGATAACCGTGAGTAGGATACCCAAGTCACCGCGCGGGAACGTGGGCTACAGTATTTAATTATTCACTTTCACTTGAACCACGATTGTTGCATTCTTCGATAAATCCTTCATTGCAAAGTAAACAAAAATAAAGACCCGCGTCTGCCCTGCAGAATATACCGTTAAGATTCGTCCCATTCCCGTCACGGTGAAAGCGATCACGGGTATCAGCGAAAAATTGGAAGATGAAAAGATCATTAGAGATGCGGGGTGGTTATCAGAAAGGGATAGGGGTTGCGAAACGTGGCTCGTCCAGTCGATAGATAATCCAGCGGCCTGTCACTGGGCGGTGGCGTTTCGAAAATTATGAATACGGACGTCATTTATAACGCTCGAACGCCACCGTCGGCTAGTACGCATTTATCTGCTGGCCCCCGTGTCCGGGAATGAATTAACGACGCCCGCCCCGCGTCCCCGATGATGTCCCACAAAATATTTCGAACGATTCATCATTCCTGCCGAGCGTAATTACCGTCCACCCGGCCGTTTCACCGCGAGAAAAACGTCGTCGACGGTCTAGGGACGTTTTTCCGGAAGTAGAGCTCTAGGAAATGTCACCTCTTGACGCGTTAATTGCTGTGAAACAAGCTCGTTCTTTACGCTCATCGACGTTTTCATTTGAGAATTCTAAGAGGTGATCAATCGAGAGTAAGATTTCATTTTCAGCGCGTTATTGTCAGAAATATCGACGTTCTCCATTTGAAAATAATATTTTATAGTTTCGCTCCCAATGTTGAGTGGTTTGGACAACCGAAATTGAACCAGCTAAATTGTAAAATTGCATACCAGCGAGCCACGTTCATTTGCAACACGCTTGATACAATTTGAACCCACGGTACCCGAGTTGAGTTAAATACACCGATGGCAGATAAGCAACTACGCCGGACACGCCGAGTTTAGATAAATGGTGCACACCTGTTCGTTAAAATTTTTACCCAACATACCCTCGGATTCATGGAGAATTCGAGGGAAACCTTGTCGCTCAGCTATCGGGTGTCGCAATGAATTTGGATTGATTAACACTAAATGATTAACATCTGTCCAAATCATCCCTTCTCGTCGAACGGATTACCGATCACTTAATCATATTCGAATACACCTTTCTACATTAATGCAGCTCGAAAATCCGAACACTAAAGAAAGCCGCGCTTCGTCTCGTCCACGAGCAACATTGACGGCTACGCGTGTCGATTTTTCACACCGATTATCCAGCGCAGAAAACGAATAATTAACGCGCTAATTAACGTTGCATTTCCGCGACTAGGATAACGCGGTCCGCGAGCGATTTCTCCGGCGAAACGGCGACGGAATATTCGACAACGCGGAGACCAAACAATGCGATCGTACGCCTAATATAGCCGGCTCGTTAGCCAGTACGGGGACGATCTTGCGCAAGCTACGCGCACGGTAATTAACAGAAATTAATTAGCGAACAAGAAGAACATATTGATCGGGTGCGCGAGAGGAATCGCTGACTCGCGTAGACGCGTGCTTGCGAATCCGAAGGAATCTCTTCGTGTCGGACTGCGTTTTAACGCGAGCCCGTTCGACGTTCTGTTTTCTTCATACGATTAATTATACTTTCGTCGAGTCTCGACGGAACGAATACCGACGGAGCCATTTTCTTCTTTCCCCCTTTTTCTTCAGGAAGAGGCAACAGAAGATCCACCACGGTGGTGTAGGAAATTTAGAAAGCAGTGGCACGCCGCGTTGAATTTCATTCGAATTGAATTTATCGCGGCACGAAAGAGCATCGAGATCGAGCGTAGAAAGCGAGGAAATTCGTAATTGGTTGCAACTTATTGCCGCGCGGTTAAAAGTTTAATTAGACGGCTCGATGATCATCCCCACTCGGGAGGCGATCGCGCTTAACTCGAGATAGCTTAGTCCCGCGACGTCCAGAGTCGATCGGGGGACGTCTCGAGCCGATCCGATCGGTATAGAAAACGTGAACGAGTCTACGTGCTGCGCGTATCGATCATAAATCATGCGAACATTTAATTAGCAGAAATTAATTGGCGTTCATAAGAAACATATTGAACCGGGGGCTGGTCATTAGTAAGATACGTAACTGGCCGCGATACGCGAATTGTCAGCGCGATATCGCGAGCGCGGAGAGCAAAAGACGAAACCCGTTTCGCTTTACGTTTCATCAGCGACTACTTTAGCCGGCGAAGAATTTATTGCCGCCACGGTGGAGCAACTTCATCGGGAATTCATTACTCTTTTCCTACGGTGGTGGTTAATGCGCGAGGTGCACCGGGAGAGTTTGCGCGATACAAATGAATCGCGACAAAGTAGCAATTAACGATGAACATTTTTACGCGGCCCCTTGACAACGAATTATCGATAAGAAGGGAAAGGAGGGAGATAAAGAGAGGATGTAATTGCGAGATTTCGAGCGCGGTTTTTCTCGAAGCACGGTGGAGGTTGAAATATTTTCCGCGTCGAATATACACGCACGTTCGTGTAAACTGTTAATTACGACCGTTTGATTTCACTCGATCCTTACATCGGCCACGACTAATTGCTCTCTCCTATCGCTGTCTCGATTGCCATAAAAAGTCGCGTGATTTCAGCCGCCTGTCTTATCGGGCCCGCGATTTATTCCGTCGTCAGTGGAACGATATCCTTTGCACATTGAAGGTGCCTCTCGAGCGCCTATCATCGTGCGGGTTATACTTTTCTTAAACGATGCTCGAGAAGCGGCGCTATAAATACTCGAGCTGAGCATCCAACGAGCAATTTTATTTCTCCCCGCGCCGTTCCAAATCGACTTTCCAACGCTCAGGTGTTGCAATTGGCCGAAGCAAAAACGCCGGAAACAATAAACGAAGTCGTTTAATATAAAAATGAGCGTAAAAATGAAAAAATGGAAAGATATATCTTGCGCTCTAGCCGGAGGCAGCGGGCACAGGTGCCCTGTGCACGCGTTACGCGGAAAGTCACGGCGCAAGATATATTCCCTCCGTGATCCTAGCGAGCGTTTAATTAGCAGAAATTAATTAGCCCCTAAGAGGAACATATTGATCGGTTATGTGAGCGGACTAGCCATGCAGCCGGTCGATAGCAGCGAAACGGGCAACGCCAGCGGAATGGAAGACGTAATACCGATGTCGCGACAGATCCGCTCGACAATGCCGCCGGCCCGTTCCCGCTTTTTGTCGTTGCCCGATCGTTAATTAGCGCGTGGAATTCGCTGTTGCCCCGCTGCTTGCCGCGAAATCGTCATCCTGGCCCCTCGACTCGACGTGCCTTTTTGTCGCGGGGCCAGCAGACGCGAAATCGTCCGCGCGAGTACTCTACCGTGCCTTCTGTATTATACATTATGTATCCTGCGCGTATTATACCGATTCCCGTTCAACGAACGGAACGATACTGTCGTTCGCGATAATGCGACAGCATGCGACGAATTTTCTCTCGGCGAGTTCAGGTTTGTTCACGGTGAAAATTGCCTCGTAAAAATTAATCGACGGGACGCGTAACGAGAGTATGACCGTCGGTTATGGATACCGGGCGATTGAATTTCTTGTCCGAAGCCCGGTTGCTGCCGCCCTTTCCTGTACAATCGGGGGACAATTTTAAAAACGTCCAATTCGAAACGTACACGGATCGTCGATGGACCAATTTCGTCTACAGTAGAACGTGCAGGAGATCGTCACGTTCGTCGCGGAAAGAAGTTCGTTGCGGACTCGAAATGAAGCCGAGTATCGACTAATGACACGCGTACGAGTTAATCATCGTACGCCAGCACGACGATAATTACCATCGGCAACGAAACGGCGGTGTAACCGGGAACAATTTATTTTTTACGATTCAATTTCACCGGTCGTTGTCAATCGATCGGTAGACCGTTCTCGAAGGGAACGGGACGTGCTCGGGCATGCTTGTATAAATTGGGGATTAACGACGAACGACCGACGCTGATTGCGGAGAAACGCGTGTGCTCACGCACGATCGACGGCCGGGTAATTTATGTGGACGATCGTTAACGCGAAACGAGACTGAATTTTCGCGCGCCCACCTTTTCCGTGTTATAGCACTTTTATTTTCTGCCACTGGATTTTATTCTCCGAGTTTCCTGCTATCCGCGAGAGTCTCGCAGTGATTTGGCATTGGGGGGAATTTATCAAAATCTGAATGGCAGGGAAAGATAGTTGTATTTTTGGCGGTGAACTGGAAAATTCTGCTTCACAGTCTTCCACCACTCATCAAAAATGTTGTATCTATTCGTGCATCCGTTCTTTTAGCAGCGAATCGATAAATCGCACAGATTCATGGACCCGAATTTTCCGTCGTCAATGAACCAACAACGCCAGTCAAATTTTTGAAGGGCCGAACCCTTCTCACTGGAACCGTAGCGCATTAATTAACGACCGCTGGCGAACGTTATCACGGGCTCGCAGATAATTATTATGCAATGCACGGATATAACGAGCCCGATAATTTCGCACCATTCGAACAAATCTGCGCAAACGTGATTAATATTACGAACTTTGTAATGCTATCGGATATTCGAGGATCCCTTCCGTTTCTATCGCGTCTAAATAATTAACGAGACACCATATACCATCCACGTTCTCCTCCTTGGTCATGCGTATGTTACATTCAATGGACAGAACATCTTCAATCAACCAATCGACAAACGCTCGAGGAACGTATAAAAAGGGAGGACTGTTCGCGTTAGTCGCTTATAAATAGAGCTTAAGCAAATGGACATGAATGCCTGTAAATATTTTTATCGTTGCCTGTCGCGATATCAAGCGAGAAGAAGACTGAAAAAGAAAAAGAGAAAAATAAACGATACTCATATATAATTGGTGCTTCTCCCGTCCTCCTTTTTTACCCACGTTTCTGTCGTCTTTCTCTCTGCAGCTGCATCGACAGTGAACGATTTATCAGGTACGATTGTTGGCCAATAATTGCCGAAGGTATCGCGCCGCGAAAGTGTGTTCTTCGGTTTCGGCACCGAGTACATTAATTTCTATACGTAATATGTTCGATCGCGTTAATTACTCAGCTTGAACATCGGTCAGACCTGTATCTCTTATTTAGCGAAGAACCGAAGTGCATATCTCTTCGTGTTGCTATAACATATTATTGCGAATGGGAATCTTGAAGCTTTATAGGGTTTGCCCTTTTAAGTTACGACTAAGTTGCGAAGGAACATTAATATTATTCCTGACACTAATTACATGTATTTCACAAATTTGGCCATTAATTGAAAATTATTCAATATCCCCCGGATAATAGCTGGATTATTTCCTTCGAGTAAATCTTTAATCCTCCGAAACATCTTCACGCTCGTGAACCAATCACCAATCTTGTTCCGCCGCTGACCGTGAGTTTTTCTGCTCGATTTCAGGCGACCTGAGGCTACCAGGTCCGGGTCCAGGACCAGTCAGGTGCACCCTGAGGAAGCACAAGCCAAATCGCAAACCCAGGACGCCGTTCACCACGCAGCAGCTGCTCTCCCTGGAGAAAAAGTTTCGCGAAAAGCAGTACCTAACCATCGCCGAACGAGCGGAATTCTCGTCGTCCCTTCACCTCACGGAAACGCAGGTGAGACGCGTCGATGGTTGCCATTAAAAGCTTCCAACCGCCGCCAGCAATTAACCATTAGACTTGCGTCGTGTACGTACATGCGTTTGCAAATCCGCGTGTCGTACGTTTATAGCGTTGCATAGAGAAATCTTGTATGTTTGGTTACCCTGTGGAGATTGCTTCGAGACGTTAAGTACACGGCTGGGAGCAACTTAATGATCGTAAATTCGAATGTCTTCATCCTGAGGAGCAATGTTTATACGGTAATAGTCCATTGTATAGGTTCTATAGTAGAGATTATCGAGGCTGTTTACAAAATGCGACGAACGATTGGCTTTTTATATGGAGAAGAGACTAAATATATACCGATTCACAGGTATATCAAATGACACTTGCTGAATCTAATATAATTTTCAACTATAATATTACTGTCGCCAAATATGGCACAGTTCCATTCAATAGATACATGGAACAATCGTTCCCCCTTTCTCGGTTATTTATTAATGAAACTTTACGAGCAATTATTCCCAGCCTATAAATATTCATGCCCCAATATCAGCGATCTCTGACGGAAATATTAAATACAAAGTACTTGTAAGTATCGTGGCCCGAAATACTCGGAACTAGAAGTTGGAGGCGATTCGCGGAATCGCGTAAATAGAGAAAGTCGCAAAAAAGTGTGGCTCGCACGCAACAGGAGGTTCTCTATCGTTTCAAAGCCCGTCCCGTGAACTTGCAATTGGCTCGACCTTACGTACGGTTGTTCTTTTCCCTGTATTTTCTCGCCGCAATTTATTTTTTCCCACCTCCTCAGCAGCGCCGTTTTCTCTTTGTTTCGTAATTGCTCGACGGGACGCGAGTCAAAACGAGCAAATTCTCGTATGCCACTCGGATCAGATACATCACATTGAAGCGGGTAATTACACACCCTTGTACGGAGCACGGCTGGCAATTATCATGATTGACGTTAATTAAATTGAACGTAATGAAATGATATTATGGCCCATTTTTGTATCAGCCGAAATGATCGGCGCTCGTTTGGAGCGTCGACGGCGGGCGAAGATTTAAATGCCGTCGGTAACGATCGACCGAAATAAATTGTTTGCCAAAGTGTGCGCACGATCGTTCACGCGACACCGCGTGGCGAATTGTAGTGAGCGTTCCTCTTTCGATTCGGTGATTTCTTGAAAAACTTCGTTGCGTCTGACGACTCCATCGATAATCGATAAACCCGTACAGTCGCTGATCGAGTATATTTAATCAACGCAATTCAGAGAAAATTATTTATATAACGTGCAAATTAATGAGCAACGCGATATTCCAAAAAAACTGAAGTAAAATATAATATCGCACTTTTGTAAGGAGAAATTATTACGAGCCATTGACTGCAGAATATTACAAATTTATCAAGTCCCTTGTACTGCTGAATTTGTTCTCCAACAGTTATCAGGAATCAGGAAACGTCGTTTAAAAAATTTGTTACACCGTGCGGCGATTGGCTGTCTGACCGCGACGGACGGGTTCTACTTGAAATTTGTACCCAGACGCAGTGGACTGTTCCCGTCGCCGATAAGTAATGCAATGTGTACAAGCACCGCGGGGATATTAATTAAATAAAACACTGCTGATCGTTATCCATCGCGAGGGTAATTCTTTCTTCGAACTTATCGCGTCAAACGGGACGAAATTTGTCAGGTGAATCGTAAAGTCGTGGCTGGCCGACTTCGCATCCAACGTCGAGCCAGACCGACAACGGAATAAGAATCCATGGAACGATGCGTTTAAACAGCAATAAAATTAACCAACCGCGTTAATGCCTGCTGGGCGTTCGCGGTGCCGTAACACGTGTTGGCTAGACGAAAAAGACGATCGCGATGAGGCAGGCTATTATCGTTGCGGCTAGCGTGTTCGGATACACTTTGCGTATTCATTACAATGCATCAGACGAAATGAAGCCCCGTCCTGTTCATTTGCTTAGATAAGCTACGATCGTTCCGTCGCCACCTGTCCTCCTCGTTCTTCCGAAACAGCCTGGATCGCCACTACGCGACTCTCTCCTCTCATTATTCACCCGCTACGAAGAGGTATGTTCGCGATTTGGGTTGCGATATTCGCGCCGTTGCAGCGCGATGGCGTCGTTCGTGGAAATAATATCAATTCGCCTGGAAATCATTCGGCGCACGATGAATGAAAAATTTGTGGCTCGCTTTTGCGTAAAACAGTTGGGTCGTTGATTGGTGGACACTTGAAGAATTACACGGCGGCAGTGTCGCAGAACGTTGGTTCGCTACCGTGGATTTAAATCATCCACGGTCGCCTACGTTAACAGGCGAGCACGATCGATTTAGGGCTCTCAATTTCTTCGAGTCGGAGGATTAATTTTAATCCCCTCGCCACGGTGGCCGAGATCGGGAACGATTGTTCGGAGAAGCGGGGACAAAACTGTTCCACGTTGGTAATCGAGTCCCTGGAAAATTGCGCGCTTACGCAGTGGCAACGCGTTAGCCTACGACCGTGAAAAGCAGGAAGTCGTTGGTGGAAAGAAAAACCACAGGGAATATTGCAATATGTCTTCCCTCTGGGAGAACCACTAACGATTTGATTGCACATTGTCACGCGACGCGGGATTTCTACTTTCTAAGCGACGTGTATCGTCCGCGAGGCATGGAATACGTATTATATGTACATACGCGGTTTAACGTGTCCGACTGATTTATTAAGGAGTTACGCGATTTATATCGTTTTTTCGCATCTACATTTTTATTTACCCTTATTCCATTGCAACGTTATACCCGTTTTAGCGATCAGATTACGGCTACTTACGGCTCCTTGAACTCGTTACGCGTGCTCCAGGGTGCTTAATGCTAATTCCCGGGGAGCTGCGTAGACAGCGCGCATTACGCTCGATAAAAATAATGGTAACGAGAATAATAACGACGATAATAGGCAGATTGTCCTCGTTACACGCGTACCTCCTTGGATATTACCATTCGAATGATGAACAGAGTCACTGACAGCGTTTCTCAAACGCTCCCGGTACTTCAACCGTGCAGACAAACCTTAAAACCATTTCACTTTTAATTAATCCTTTTTTCTCTTCGCCTACTGGTATCTATACTGTCTCGCATACTGCAAAAGCACGCAATCTGCCTCCGCTATAACCATAACCGCCGTATTACTCGCGGAATCGTGGCATGAAACTTTTACTGCCGCGTTCACCGCCCAATATTAATAAAAATCACAATCTCTATATTACGTACAACAAACTTCCGCAACAGTCCCTGTAAACGCTCGGCCAATTAGCAACAAGATACCAATTAATTCCACGAACCGATAAGTCGCACGGTCGTGTCAGCCCAAATGCGAAATTTTCCAGCGAACGATTTCCACGGGAAAATCGCAGCCGATTCGAGGTAGTACACGCGCGTCAGCCGCCAATAAACGGCACGGACGTGTCACGTAATTCGTCGTCCGATTCGCGACGACGACGGCAACGACGGCGCACAGTCTCGCATCTGTCCAAACAGAAAAATTGGCCGGGGACTGTGCAAACACAATTAACCGGCGAAGAGAAGGCCGCGAATTCGAGCCGCGTATTTTTTCCACGCGGCAAGTTTCCAACTACATCGACGAATTCCTGCAGGCGGCTCGAACGGCCGGCTGCTTTCACCAATTTGAGCCGGCTAATTACGCGCTAAATAGCCGTTCATGCAGCACCGCGTGCACCTATTTTCTCTGCCGGCCGTACGGTACGACCGATCGCGTCGCGTCTCTCGTTAGAACGCTTACGTACGCGCTTGATCGATAGCGTAATTATTTAATTACGTGGCCGTATCGACGCTCCTCCCGCCCGCCGTCTGACCACCGCTGTCATTTTCTACTTGCGCCCGGCGCGGCGTGTACCCGTTCCTAGATCAGTTCCACGCGTGTACGGGCTACGGTCAATCTTTATAATTATAGCAATAGTAAGTGAGTGCGGCAATTTGGCTGTTCGGCTGGAGAAATATTGTGCAAAGAATTTTCTCGGAGCTGGGATCATTTCTGGACTGCAATCTGGGATCGAACTCTATTTACTTCGTTTAGTTTAATTGATACCAGTTGGAGCTTATTATAAGTGGACTTTCGTTTACCGGAAAATATTCAGTATGATCAGAAATGACCCTCGACGATTATTCTGTGTTTCAGGTGAAAATCTGGTTCCAAAACAGGCGAGCAAAAGCGAAGCGACTGCAGGAGGCGGAAATCGAGAAACTCAGGCTGTCGGCGAGGCCGCTTTTGCACCCGAGTTTCGGCTCCGGCCTCATGTTCTCCGGAGTGGGGCCTCCTGGAACACCAGGAGTGCCTCCCTTCATCGCAGCGGCCATGGCTAGGCACACCCATGTCGCTGCCGCGGCAGCCATGTTCATGGGGCCCCCTGGACACAGGCCTTAATAAGGCAGAGACGAGCGGCCCGAGCTCAAGTCCCTCGTATTCTGGTCAGTCCGCTTGTTCCGGAACGACAAACGACAGGAAACGCGTCGCGGGATCCGTTTACCGGGCCGTATTGTAAGATTCACAGATTGGGCCACGATCTGGTCGATCGGGGAAACCAAAACTGAGAAGAATTTCTCGGGTAGAATGAAAAGTACGAAGTGGATGGACTTTATAATTTTTCGGAGGACGCTGGTGGGTTTGAAAATTGTTTGACAAGGATGCTGTCCAGTGGTCGGATGTGAATTAACGGGACGACGATCCTAGAGAACTTGTGGAACTTGTGGCAACGTATTTGTGTCTCGTGACTGTGACTATTTTAATATCTGAGAAGATTTCCGTAAAGAATGCGGCGTCTTCTTTTCAGACAGCCATAAAACGGAGAACAACCTTCAAACCCATCACCGTCGGCGAACGTTCGTCTTCATAGGAACGAATAAATGGAGTCGTGCGACAATTACGAGCTTCGAAAATACGCCAGCGCTTCTTCGTCGTGAAAATCAGCTGGACGAAAAATTCGGCTGGACGCGAAACGGTACTTAATCGATCCTGAATCTTACTGCCGCGATCTTTCAGCGAATCGTAGGAAGATCTTCGAAGACTCGCGCCCTCCTTTCTACTTTCGCGTTTATTTTTGTTTAACGTCGAAACGACTTGAACGAACCGCGGACACCGCGATTGCAACTTTTGCAGACCGAAATTGACCGGAACGAACGCGAAGCATTTAGGTTGCATTTCAAAGCGTTGATCTCACGGGAGTGGGGGGGAATCGTTACGAAGACGATGTACATACTGTAAATAGATTCGCGTAAGTGTACGTATGTATATATATCGTAATGTATCGTGTACAGGATGGTTCCAATTGTCAAGAATATCGAGCGCGACAAATCGAGACGGTCGTGAACGAAAGAAGACGAGAAACGACGGCGTTTGTAACTCCCTCGACTCGTTCTGTCCCTGGGGGAAATCTGATTGGTGAGATAATTGACAAGCTCGGGGAAGAATGAAAGAAATGCGCTACGTAGACGATGATTCCACTCTAGAACAGCTCAGCTAGAATTCCTGCTCCCAAATCGTTCCTTAACGATCGCATCGAATCGACTCGGGAACTTCGACAGGCCGAACGTCTCGTTCGTTTAATCGCTCGTTCAGCGACGTACACTGAGATTCGAAATTAGAAAGCCGGCAGGCGTTAAATGGACCCCGCTAGACGCGCCTGGCGAAGTAATCAATTATCTTCGACGTGATACAGTTCGAGTGAAAAATGGCGAATTTTTCGGGTCACATCGCGAATAGATTCCGTAAATTGCGAGCGTTAGACGCGGTTTCGTCTTCTAAGAGATAGGCAAGCAATACGAGAATCGAAGAGCGTGTATATATGTGTGCGTGTGTAGAGAGTGGTTGAAAAATGTAAATTCTATATAGCTACCGTACGATCGATGGAGAACACACCTGCGAACGCGACGAGGTCCCGGATGTACCTAAGCGCCCTGTATAAATGTAACATGATAATTTATCCATGGAAGTATACCATAGAAAAATAAAAGTGATTTCAGTATTTACGCCAACTTATGCACATTCTTGCGCGACTCGTACCATTCGGATCGTTGCAGTACAATTTCAACAAAATACATATACGTCTTCGGATATTCAGCAAACTTTTGCTGAAAATTCGTACAAATATTCCCCACTATAGTATATTATTTCATTTATTTATATACATTTTTGATGGTACCGTAACGAAGGGGTTAAATAACCCTCCGCACATTTCAGCGTGCTCGAAGCAGAACCGAAGGTAAGTCAAGCATCGTTATACTTGGATCGACCGTCATTACGATCGATTGACCATGGGAAAATAAACGAGAAGAAAAAGGAAAACAATGATTCGCGGATGATGATCGTGGCATCGACCTCGCCTTTTAGTCGATTGCTTGATCCCTCGATGAAAGAAGTATTATGTCCCACGGAACGTAGCGAAAGAAAGGTGAAAGGAGGCAAGGGAGAAAAAAAGGAAGAAACGTTGGGCATCAACGAAATGTATCGCAAAGTCATCGACGAGAAGAGCGGTGGCCTCGTGTATGGCAAGTAGTCGAGGCAACGGTATAGGGCGGCCGAAAGTGTCCGGCAGATAATTAGAAATATGTTAATCAGGCGTAGCCGCTAATTGGTTTTTGACTAAATTTTTAATTAAGTCTTAAGTCCGGGCGGCGCGCTGATTTATCGAGTGGTGGCCTTGGCTAATTATAAAATATATACGCGAGGGGCCCACGCACACGCGACTACCGCCACGTATCCACGTGAATCCTGGGACTCTGTGTATGCACCTGTCCCGAATAATCTGTCCATGAGCGTCGACGTTCCCTCTTTTCACTTCGACACGGGTGTCAAATATTTAATTAAAAAGAATGGCTTCGTTAATTTGCATGTTAATCATAATATGTATACTTCCATTAACATGTTCGACGACTGCTTCAATTTTTCTTTTCTGCAGAGAAAAGATAACGCGGATGTCTTTAACCTGAACGCGAAAACTGCCGCTGGATTACAAAATCTTAATTGTTAAAGATCTATGGACTTTAAGACGAACATCAAAAAAGAGATAATCAGTCTGCACTTTAATTCAGGCTGATATAAAATTGGGTTCAGCCCGGCGCCAATGCTTGGTTTCACGTATATACTCAGAGATCCACCTTCCCTATCTCTAAGAACGGGGTGGAGAACCAACCTTCCTGGGCTAAAACGAGAAGGCCAGCAATCCGTTCCACTGGCACGCCCGATCAAAGAAATTCGCCGCCTTCTTTGAATCCCTCAGCCGCTCGAAACTGTTGTCCCTTCCGTCGAGACCAGTAGCCTAATTGTTGGTACCGGTAGCGCCGATATTTCTGCCTATAAAAAAACAGCTTAATCGTGAAAAAATATTCTCGATAATTCACGACATCTCAAAGAACCCTTTGCGCACAAAACACGTCGAAACGAAATTTGTCCGACTCCGAGTTCCCTTAAATTTCGATCGTCGAATAGAGCTCTCGATCGCGTGACACAGAAGTGCAAGTAAATCTCCGTGAATCCAAGAGACACCTATCACCCGGTCGAAGGCTTCGTCAATAGCGTGACTAGAGAGCACAAAGCACGACGGAGGCGAACGTTGGTCCGGCCAATCCGACTTTTCCCCCTTTTATACGGAACTCCATCTTGGTCGGAGATCACCAACGCGAGCATTCAGAGAAATACAGAGAGAAAACTGCAGGGGGAGAAGGGATGGCGGGCAAACATCGACCCTCTAGAACGACGATTTACCGTTAAAGGGTTTACAAACAGGCGCCAGGTATTTGCTACCTCCGCAGATCGGAAGCACTCTGGCTCTCGCTTCATTCCACGCCTCTGCTTGATTTTCCTTCTCGCTTGGCGGGTCTCGTTGGTCGGCCTCCGTTTCTCTGGATCCCTCTACGCGAGAGGAGAGTCTGTTACACGCTCTCGGTCGGCGCTCCCATATAGATGAAATTTATGTACGAGGCCGACCGATCCTACGCATGCGGCCACATTGAGCGCTGACAATTAATTAAAGAATAATTTCTTGTCTTCGCGATACCCGGAGGAGCGTCGCCAGTTGGCGGCCAATTATGCCTCCGGACGAGAACGGAATACCAAGCAGGCCTGTCGACGACATCGAGAGACCCTTCGATGTGTCCGCGCCGTGCTACCGCTCCTCACTGGCTTCTCTCGAATCGTCTCTCCGCGACCGTCTTCCTTCTACCTGTCGCGAGTATCGTCCCCGGTCCCGCGCAAGGGTAAAATAGGAATCTGTGACAAGTTAACAGAATACCGGAACGATTTCACGGATACCACACGGAGATTTGTCCGGGCAACTCTAGTAGATCGCGATGAGAATATAGATAATTGCGCGTTTCCCCTAATTACATCTTTACATCGAGTACACGATGGAGTCGAACGATGAACGTAACCGAATATACAAGCGTGTCATCGTACGATCATCTCGTTCACCGGTCCCGAAAAGGTCTCGGAGGGCCAGGCAGCGGTCCCCGACGGACCGGAAGGTCGACATGGAGGGAGAAAAAATTCTCGGTTAACGCGTGCATCGAAAGCAAGCCTCCCCTCGTTCAGTTTATCCAAATTAATTGGTCGTAAATTAAGCGGCCGGTCTGACGAGCGCGGCGAAACGAAGCTGAAGAGAGAAGCACGAGCAGATCTCTCGGTCTTCGCGTGGAGAGAGGTTGCTACTTAAAGGAGCGAGACGGGACGATTGTACCGAACGCGTGTCCGACGAGGAGAATCGAGGAGAAAGGCTGGCCAAGAAGAACAAGACGTAGATAGACTGGAGAGGGTCGAGAAAGAGGGAGTTACCTGGGCAGGAGGTAAAAAGAGAATTAAAAAGGCAACGCTAGCCGGGGGACAGTAGCGCATCGACACGCCATTATGTGGCGGCTGGGACTAATTTATACAAGAGAAAGACGAGGATGCCGCGGAAAGTCAATCGTGGCAGTGGTCGTTCGGGCTGAAACGGGACAGCTAGGTGGCGGGCGTTGGTCGAACGAAGAAAGGTAGAAGAGATCACGGGCATTACTTAAAAGAGGGTTCCTAATTGGGAGCCAGCCACTGTTTCGACGGGTGTACCGATGCTCGGATTCGTGTCCTCCAGAAGGGAATTAAGGAGGAAGAAAAAGGGACCGTGGATTCGGGGAAGGAAAGCTTCCTTTCTGCCGCCTCTCAGCCGATACTTTGATCGAAATACCTTCCGACGATGTTTACCTTTTCGGGCGTGTCTTCGCTCTGAACATGTTAAATTCGACAACGAAATTGGACGTATGGTTCCTTTCAGCATCCAATATCAATTTATTATCGAGCGTGATAAAAAAAGTGGTAGCAGAAACTGATTGCAAGCAAACTGTACTAGAACATTATTCGAATACGAAGAGAAATATTATGGGACTCTAGCACAGTTATCGATACTTTATTTGCAACGCAAAAGTAAATTCATTAATCCTCCAAGATCGACAAAAAATCCCGAATGTGAAATAGACCCTAATCGTTTCTATCTCTCGAAGATCGAACGCCTTGGAAAGATACACCGAGTTTCCTCCTCGTGGAAGCTTCAGTACCATCGGCACGTACTTCCACGAGAGACCAGAGAAAGGAGGAGAAGGAGGAGGCGGAGGAAGAGGGAGGAAAGGGTTAAGGGAAAAAAGAAGAAAACGTATCGGGTATCGATCGTCCGGGAAGGATCGCCATGTCAAGTTCGGCTTTCGATGGAAGCGCGCGCAAGTAAAGTAATCGTTTCTCTCGAAGCTTACACGCGTTTCCCATAAATCGAGCGCATCGGTAGGCAGGTACGCGGATCATGTGCCGTTGCTGGTAATTGCCGGCAAGATGAATCGAGACGAAATCCCGTTTCCGACTTCGTAGGAAATTTACGAAGCCGGCCAGCGAGGGGACGAGTCGCGTTTACGGCGAGAAAGTCGCCCCGCAAGAAAGTCGCGGTCGATGCAAACACCGAGAACCACGGACGCGTTCAAAAACCGTGCACGGATACGTGCTCCTAATTAGGTACGAGCTGATGACTGTTCTTACGCGCACGAAAACGATAGAACCAGATCGGTGACGACCGGTCGGTGACGAGTAGGCTGAGATTCGCGGCTAATTCTTGCTCCGTGTCGTTTCACGATGACGTACGGAGGTCTGGTTACGGCTTTAGTACGCTTCTTGCGCGCACGATAGACTGATGTATAATTTAGAATGGAAATAATGGGGAACGGCAGTAGTAGTTAGCTTATTTAAACACCTCCTTTAGAGACACGTAATCGCGATCCATTTTACTACGTTGGGGGAATTCGTGAAATATTTTGTTACTAAAACGCTGATCGTAACTTCATATTTTTATAATAATACAAATATACTGTTCTTTTTTGTAATTCGCAAGACTCCGTGCTGCAAGTAAACAAGTAAAAGAAACATGTACATATATACATATGTGGCTCCTGCTCTGATATCTGATGAAACAGATACGTGTTTATCAAGAATCTCGAATTTTCAAGCAGCGAAAGTAAGATACCTGTTAATGGTGTTTTTATAATTTTGAGAAGCAGCTTCTCGTAGTCCTTGAGAGGGGGAGAGAGAGAGAGAGCATTCGCTGCGACACCAAATGAGATGCTATTATTCCATTTGAAATCGAGATCACTAATGCTGATAGCACGATGCTTGTCTTACTTTATCGTTACAAACATCGAGAAGACGAAGACGAATATCGCGCCGCTATCGATTCGACGAAGAGAGGAGGGTTGGGCACGAGGGGTGGACATTACAGGGCGGCGGGAATTTCAAGAATCCTCCTGAAATTTCTCCATCTGCCAGTAGCTCGCGAGTGGCGGTGAATTCCTCACGAGCGATCCCGGCAAATGGCGTTCCGTAATAAAAACTTTTATTACACTACGCGACAGGATCGCGTTAAGATTGAAGATGTCCCCGTTCCTTCTCCACCGCCGCCACCACCGAACCACCTTCCACCTCGGCTATGCCCGAACTTGTAGCCGGTAAAATTTATTCATAGCGGGAACTCGATGTCGAACTTTAATACACCGGGTATAAAATTAAAAATTATCTCCGCATAATGCAATTGGGGGTTACCTCGTTAGCTAAATTACAACTTTCTAACTACCCATAAAACGGTCCTCTAAAAAACTTATAAATTTCGGATCAGCCGGCATCTTGGCCCCGGCACAAACCGCCTGAAAAAGGAACGAGCAACGCCTCGTGTCGCCATACGACTGACAATTTGTCACGATTCCGGTTATCCTCTCTGTCCAGCACTCGCTTCTCTCTCCGACCCCTCTTGGCTGCTATCTGTTTTCGCTCGTCGATACGCGCCGTAATGGGATTACCTGCCGCGTTGATTTCCGTGAAATTTTCGGACGCCCGATTACCTCGATAATTTCTCCACCCGTTTACATCCTCCGATTTCGTGTCTGTCCGACGCCGAAGATCCTAAACACAGAAGCCCCGGAGAGTACGTCTTCGTTTAATCGTGCTTAACGAGGCTCGTAAAAAATAACGGGCCGCATAGGATAAAAGTGGCTTCTTCTAGCCTGGACTCGTAGTTTCGTATAAAAATGTCACGAACAGATCCGAGCAAACCGATTACCTAACATTATCGCTGGCCTAGAGTTTGATATCGGTGTGCGTTTTAAGGTGAACAGAAATTCTAAGAATACAGCGATTGACTTCGAAGTCATTCAAAATATAATGCATATACAGAGACATATCGAAACAAATGTCCGGCCACTCCGAACCTCCAGAATCGTCTGCCGTCGTTGCCAAGATTGTTTCCACGAACGCAACAAATAAACGAATAAAGTCCCCGCAACAGACATTCAATAAGCGAACCCTTCGACGTTTCGTCCAAACCGCCGCAAACGTTCTCTTATTATCGAAAAATTACTTCTACGAAACGCGGGCCACTCAGAAGCGACTGACGCAAACGACCGGACTTATCGCGCCGCTCGATACGAGGCGAGCCACCGAAACGACTCGTCCCGCAACAAATTCGCCGATTAAGAGTGCCGCTGGTCCAGCCCGATGCGCGGTGAAAATTATAAATTCAGCCGGATCGTTCGGCGAAAAAACGAGTGAAACCGGGCATTCGCGTGGCCCAACGATCGGCAATAATTTGTCAGATACGCCGCGACCAGCAGGCCATTCAATTATCGTCGCCGACGAGACGCCTCCTCTGACACCGGACGATCGCGTCTTTTTGCCCCGACCGGCGCAAGACGATCGTCGCAGCGGAATGCTAGTTTAAATAGGTGTTTCTCCGTGAACTACTCCCGGCATTCGAGAGGCAATTAGCCGGCAGAGACCTCGCGCACCTTCGCACAAATTGAACCGGCGCGTCTCCGGCGACGATGCCTCGTTCAACGACACCGTGAACGTTGTCTATTGACCGAGGAGGAACGCTGAGCAACGTGTACGCGGTCGGATTGTCCACTGGCCAGGAACAGGGGAGAGGCATTGGAAACGGAACACCGGGGTCGCGAGGTTTCCTCCACGTGGTCGTTAAACGATCGCGGAAATTGGTGTCGGCTGATGCCAGTAAGCTGTGTCGCAAAAGGTACACAAAGATGGAATTCTCCCCGAGAAGTCATTGCTGACTACAGAATGATTGAGCTTTAAAACCGGGGAGTTGTTTGTTGGACCGTCCATTCGTTCGGGTGGCTCCGTTAAATGGTAGGATGGAACGTACCTGGGGAACCTGAATGCGGAGCTATTCAAAGATATGAACGAAAGGAAACGTACGAAAAGTATACAAAGATTGCCTAGAATATACTAATTATTATTGGCAATATTATCTCCTCTCTGAATTAAATACTATTTAATCGAATACCGTACGATCGTGCTAATGAAAATTCTTAGAGCGCATCAATCATAATGGTAATAATAATTCCGGCCGATATACCTACGACCAAACCATCTCGCCTTATTCAGACATATTTTCAACGACAACTCGGAGCATCGAAATCGGCAAAAAACCAGCCCCATTTGTAACGCGCGAAACTCAGAACGCGATCAGCGTAACGAGCGTGCGTACGTTTCCCGTTTCGCGTAATACGGCGACAAAACGGCCATGCCTGCGGAATTCCTTCTAACGAGACACAGGTCGACGAAGAATCCAAGCGACGCAAGACAGATACGAGCTGTCTCGTGCGTTTTTAAGGGAACAACACGAAGGTTAATATCGTTCTTTCTCGTCGGGCACGACCGGTTTCGTAAATAGAACGTAACGCCGCGGATCGTCGCGGTCCGGCCGTCGAGTCGTCGCGAGAAAAACGATCGAACGCGACGTTATGAAATTGTATTAATTTCCAGGCCCAGCCAGTACGTGTTTCTTAATTGCACCGATTGACCGGATTTCATGCATAGCCGACATTTTTCGGACGCGACACCATGATAATAAGTCCGTTCCGTGTGATTGTTTGATAAATCAACGGGATCATTTCTAGATATTTTAGAATTTGTTGTAACAGAATTCAAACATTGATAGATATATATTTGTGATTTATAAATTTCTCTGCTTCCCCAATTTTTTAATGGAGTGACAAAGTACATTAGTATGTAATGGAAATTTGGAAAATGGGGTAAAGGAATTTGTCTCGTTGCTTGAGATTCTGACTGACCGGCGAGATATTTCAAAGATTCGAATTTCAGGCGGGAACCTCGAAAAAAACTCCGTGGAATCCGACGATCTCGTTAAACTCGTAGATCGAATCTGAATTATCATCGTCGGTGAGTGAAATGCCCAGCGCGCCGGACTAGTGATCAACGGATTGAATAACGCTTGGCTCGTTAACTCGCTGTGTCTCGAGTGCCACTGTAGATGAACATTAACGAAGGAAAGTGTCGTGATTAAAATACCTCTCTCCAATAGGACAACCTGGTGTCCCAACAATGCACGTGCCAAGCAATAACATACTTTAATGACACATTAAATACACGCGTTCAAATCGAATTTAAAAAATCCAAAAATATCTCCGGTGAGAAATGTCAAATGCCCAAGAAGCATTTTACTAAAGCGCAGAAATCGGCGCAGTATAGTACGTGCCTCAGTAACGAATTGAAACCATGATCCTGGAAGACACTTGGACGGTACTTATCGGGCACTTAAAAACGACGGAAGAAAAAAAAACCTTTAGGGCCGACTCCCGGGCAGAATTGAAGATTTCGAAAATATTCGGCGAGCCGATCACGTCCAAGGCGGGAGGGGGAGTACCCGTACGAAATCGAGCAAAAACGTCGCCAGAATCCTGGGGCAATTAGTCGATATTTTAATGCGCAAAAAGCCAGGCCCTCGTTAGATCTTCGCTGCGAAGGACCGGGTATCCGCCACTTCCCAAAGGGCCATTGATAAAAACGGACTCGGTTACTCGACCGGTGCGGCACCTTGTTAGCGCAAGGATTCTCGGGTTGACAGCTCGCAGCAAAAATAACACGGACGTTAACCCGATTCCGCTTGCGGATGGACCGCTTCGAGAATCGGCTCGAACTTGGCGGTCGAATCGAACACGCCTGGATCTTCGTCGACCGGTACCGCTTGACTTTCTTATATTTTTCGTTACAATCCCCTTCTCAATATCTTTTTTTCTCCTCCCCCCTTCAACATCCCTTACCTCTATCCACTATTTTACCATCTTTCCCCATAATTCCCCTCCCACCACGCCTCTTTCTGTTAATTTGTTCGACACACCGTCCCGTAAATCTTCGTCCCCGGTTGGTCGTTAATTCCCGTGTGTAACCGTTTAGCGTTACACTCGCTCTCTCCAATTTATTTGGCTCTTTATGAGCGCGCTATGAATATTCAAGCGTAGACGTGCCTTCCCAATTTTTACGGTCTTTAAATACTGTTTTGTGTAAATTGAATCAGCGCCCGAAAGTAATTCAAGATCGTATCGCGACGGTGATACGGCATTTCTCGTCGTGTCTTCGAAAACGTCGAATATCCGGAGAGACATTCGACGGCTGAGCTGTTTCTACACTGTCGCACCGCCAACAGGAGAATCTATAATGATCGGTGTTTCTAACATTTCTAGCGTATTAATACGTCGTTAAGAAACAATGTACGCAATCGAGATTAGAGTAGAAGTTCGATAAAATTTCATTTCATTGGATGACCACGTACCACCCTATCGTGTCTACGATCGACGCATATACGTATGCATATATGTATGTATACTTTGTAACTTTTCCTTGCTCTCTGAGATTCAGCTCCCACTCTTGATAACGCGTTATTAAGTAAACGGGACGTTAACCCGGATCGAGTGCTTCGCGTTTCAGCGTGCGTTTCGAGCGGGATACATTTGTATACAAAATAACCAGGAGCTGAAAGTCCAGCCGTAATCGCCGCCATAACTATTTTAATGATATTAAACGTACTTTATCTCTTTTATGCCGCATTACCCTCGGCGATTTTTGTCGTTCTCGCTTTCTACAGTGTATAAAATGCCTCCCAATCTACGTCCAACCACTTAAACGTCTCCACCCTTTTCATCTCCGCAACTTAATCCCACGCGAGAGCAGCGGCGGAAAAGACGAGGAAGGGAAACGAGCAGAAGAAATCTCTGTCCGGTATTTTCACTTCTGCTACAAAACGATTCCACCGATTTTCCAAACGGCGCACAGTCATTGATTACCTTGGAACGTGAACGAGCCAGGTGTTAATTTCGCGTTACAGGCAACACGAGCTATCGGCGCGAATCGGCTTGTCGATGGTGAACTACACGCGTCCGTAGCCGTCCAATTAGATATGCGAGCCACCGTTTCCTTGCCGATTAATTGCACGTACGAATTTGCCCAGCGCACCGCTCCGAGCGTCCTGTCTCGAACGAAGTCGATAAAAGCGTCGATCATCCTTTTACGTTCTCTGAAACTGTCGCCGGGTCCCCGCGAGTAGATCAACGCAGACTATACGATCCTTCGTCGATCGTATTTCGATCATTTACGAGGCAAACGCTAATAATAAGTAACAGCCGAACTACGAATCGAGGAATAGCGAATTGGACGATCACCGTTCCACTCGACGTTCGTTCGGTTTAATTAGAACGGTGGGGAATAAAATACAAGTTCGTGGAGCGAAGACAAATCGAGGTTTACGGACATCGTTGAAGGACGCAAAAAAAAAAAGGAAGAGAGGAAAGATAAAAAGAAATAAGTCGACACGATCGGCGCTGAGTGCAAGGCACGTCTCACACTTTTGTCCAGCGTGGACATTCCGGTTTCGAGTTATCCTTGTTCCAGGCATATCGCCGTTGTACGCAGGCGTTCGTGTAAACAGAGGTCATTAAGGGACTTCCTATACTTGGACAACTTCCCCTTTGGCCGGGCCGAAAGCTCTAATTATTTCTTGCTCGGCGTGATCACTTCCGCGGGCGGCACAGGTGTAACCGTTTACGGGAAGAACGGTCGATCGCGCGCTTAATTGGAATCCGATAAGCGTATGCCGACGTTTCGAGAACCGTTCCTTCCAGTAACGGACGTCTAAATAGCCGTACTTTTACTCGCGCCCCGGTACAAGCACGGCAGATCGTTCTACGGTATCGCGAACGACCAGTTGTTTGCAATACAAAATCCATTAGAATGTATCCGTGACGTTGCGTTTTTATTAATTATTGAGCTCGGATACCCGAAGCTCCTGTGCTCTTTTATAAATGACTGTATATGGAGTATGAAAAAAATGGGTGGAGAAATTCGGGAAATTAACCGTACCATTCGTTCGACACCAGTAATTTATTTGGCCCAAACTTTCACGCAATGCGTTACAAAAAAATATATAAACAAAGATATTAAAAAAACAACAATTTATTTCCCCAAGGTAAATCCATCTTAAACTTCATACAACCCTACCATAAAAAAAGGAGAAAAAAAAGGAAAAAATCCCAAGCAATTCCAACGATCCAGCACTCAGGCTTCGTCGCGCGTGCACATCGCATCGCGGCGATGGCATCATGGTCGATCGGTGAACACTGCCACAGCGACGCCGTCATTCCGGTAGACGCGATGACAATCTCCGTTGCCGTAGGCCCAGCTAGGTGTGGTCCTATACGCTCGAGGCAACGGGTTTCCAAGAACGCGAGCCATTAGACCTTCTGGCTCGTGTTATAAATTGTACATCGTTTAATTAGGCCCTCTTCCCGCCCGTGTCCAGACGGCTCAGTTATTTACTATTTACTCCCTTGGCCGCGCCGCTGCTATCTCTTGGGGGCTACTGTGCATCAAATTGGATCGGGATTGGGTCCAGAAGGCGAACGATGCCGGTCTTCGCCTCGAAGAAACGGTCACGGCGTTCAGAGCAAAGGTTACAGACGCTCCCGTGTCGCGGTCTGACATTAGGGGACAGCGTGGTATTCACGCGAACGGGAACGTTGGATCGTTTCGGAAGCAACCAGGTGAAATCCCTTTTGGAAGCTGCGGGCGGTTTCGGGGATTCCTTTGAACTCGTATGCTGACGATAATGCGATAGGGTTACAAGGGTTTGGGTCCGTGAAAGGGGGAACATTTTCGACTAGAACGATATCCTTGTTTTACAGATAATTGTCTGTCGGTTGAAGTTCTTATCCTAAAATGCATCCAAGAGTGGTAATTAAAAAAATTAGGGTTGATCGTCTTTGTGACTAGGCTATGACTTGAATATGGACCTAGTATTCATTTTCGTCCTCCTGTGTCCGATGAGCAAAAGAAATTTTTTTAACCGAAGGTATATAATATGGCAACTTGGATTACCGGCTAAAGGTGTTGTGCGCAGTGAAGCAATTATTTTTCTGACAAGTATCGAAATACAGAATTCCATGAAAAATATTGTGCCCGACACGTAATCAAAGGAACAACGTATCATGCTAATTTCGCTATATCTACAAGCACGTCGTCCACTGTACGCGCCTAATGATTCCAGCTCCTGGAATTTCCATTCGTTGCCGCGGGGCTCGCCGCGAAAATGAAGAAGTCCGCTATTCGAATACGGCTCTGACAAAAATTCCAGCCTTATCTCCATCGATGAGATCGAAATTAGTTAGCTGGCGCTCGGGCAGCGCGGCCGGCCGGGAGATAGACTGAATAAAAAGTAGAAATTATGCTCGCAATTAGAAGGGATATCTCAGCGGAGTGGCTCGCTCCCGACAGCGTTAAAATAATCAAATTTAATGCGTTCATTTATATTTTGCCCGCACGCGGCCGCTTAAATTATAGCTAGTTAGGGCCCCGGCTTCGTTTCGCTCGCCGTTGCAGCGTTTGACAAAACGGATCGCGTCACCCTCGTGGCCCCCTGCCGAGCGAATAAAAATCTTCGAAATGTCAATTATCGAATACTATCCAACGAGATACGTGAGACACTCGTGGACGTTTTAACGATTCCCGTTCGTATACCTGGCTACCTGAATTCCGTGCTGTCAACGCCTAGCTAACGCTGCTTCCTTTCGTTTTCACAACGACGAATCTACCTGTCCCCCTTTTATCATCTCCGCGTCAGCGACGAAAAACCGATTCGTCGTGAAGATACCTGTCTGATGAGAAAAAGATTTTTTTATCGCACCGCGACAAACGATCCCGTGACACGGCTCTTAATAACTGTCATAGGAACCGTCGTTGTTTAATGCGCGCCGATACGGCATAAAAATAGGGGCCACTAATTACCTGCAGCGGAACGGCTACACGATTCCAGCCGGATCAGAAAATTAAGGACTCTCCGCCGGGCCATGTTAGCGCCAGCACGGTTGCCTCGCAGTGGCAAAAATTCCAGCCTTATCTCGACCGATGAAGTCGAAATTAGTAGCTGGCTACCGTACACGGCCCCTCGCGGCTGCGCCGCTGTGATGGTGAAAATCGGTGATGACACGGTGCACAGGCAATAGTGGCGTTGAGAAGGGATGGCTGTGCCAGTGGTGAGCGTGGCCACGGGCCGAGAATGTGTCGCATCGGTGAACGTGACAATATTAATAGCCGGTATGGCAATGGCAACCGAGCTGCTGGTGCTAGCATCAATGGCGTGGTTCCGGTAATAGCGATCGGTCCATGTGTAAGAGGCTCGTGAATTAATTGGCGTTAAAAATTCCTGATGCCGTGACTGTGCGCCAGGTAGAGTCGTGGGTAGCTACGATTTTCTGATGAAAACAGGGAGGTCTCGTTTGAAGACTCCGGACTGAGATTTATTTAGGTATGAAATAGGTGTAAAACAACCCCTTGCATGACCTAACGACAAATACACTTTGATATAATAGTCGAGCTATTTATTATTACTATTATTATTGAATCTAGATCCTGCAATCGTAGATGAAAAAAGTATGCAGCTGCAATTTACATCCAAAACCAATCGTCAATTAACAAACGATAGCTCGCAAACGCTTCATCGATCTCGCCAGTCGTCCACGCACACGCCCTTAAAATTCGAGCAAACCAGTAAATCGCGTTGCTAACCAGATTCGAGCGTACTCCGGAGCACGGACACGAGAGGACAATGCATCGGACAGTGGAGCAACAACAGTGAACCGCATTGTTAATAGCGTGGTAATAACAGTTACAGGCGACGTCAACGGCGATCGGTCGCGGCGGTGGTTGTAATGCCGCTGGTAATGGCGCTGGAGAACCCACACAAATTTACCCCCTACGATGCTTACACACACAGGTGCCACGGGAGTTGCGAGCGACCGCGCGCAACCGCGGACATCCGTAAGTGTTGGATTCTCGGCCGTTGTTAAGTAAATTGGGTCCCAACCGGTTTCTTATTTCGTGGCCACTGTCTTACTCTCCGCTCTCGGCGTAAGGCAACCGCTCACGAGCAAGAACCGCTCGGCCTGATCGGTTGCTTCCCTTCTTCGGGCTCGTTCCCTGGATATTCAGGGCCGTACGATAGATCCTGGCTAACACTCGGCCGGATATAATACGACTTTTTACATTTTTTAAACATTTTTTTACCATTTCTAGACGGTCTAGTATACTGTTTAAAATTGTACAATCGTTAAACTGCACTGCAAGCTCCGGTTGTTCGATGCTGTGTAACAAATTCGTCACGAGCGAAACAAAATGAAACCATCATCGAGCAAACGATACGCTGGTCCGTGAAATCTGTTTCCCCGGAAGCGTATCGATCATAATATCCCCACAGGGCGGAGCGTGTATCAGCGAAAAGCATCGCTGATATCTTAATGACGCGAACCTTTCACCGTGACTGCGGGTACAAGCACACCGGGCTGTTTGCCGTTCCTAGAAGCTAGCGCGAAAATTAATTGTTCGTGGTTCGATAACTCGTCCACAGGAAAAGTCCCACTTTTAACGCTACACTGTACCATGCTAATATGGGTGCTCGACCAATCGACGAGGGTGAACTAGGGGAAAAACGTCATGGCGAAAGAAGAAACGCTCGCTAGAGACTAATCTCTGTGATATGGAATAATTATTTTACTTCCACGCTTATGAAACGAGTCACCCTTCAGAAATTGCAGCAGCTACAAAGGAAAAAGCAAAACGTTCTTGCAATGAAACGGATAAAACGAGCACTGCGAGGCAAATAAATTCTGCCGCCGTGCAATTACTGTAAATGGCAGATTTCAGGCTCTCGTTGATTAGAAATGTCGAACATTTCGAGGAACAAGCAAAGTTCGCCGAAAAGTCTGGTTCAAGTGGTCGCAGAGGTCGAGCACGAACGCGTGCACACGTGTTTCGAGGAACACGCCTGTCGCGGGGCGGGTGTGTATGTGCGTGTGTCCAGAAGTATGTGCCGCGAGGTGGGTCGCCTTTTGTTTTAGCATGGGGAGCTAAGGGAGCCCTCTCGAGTGGGTTACCATGAGATCTCGCCAGCTGATATCCCCGCTTTTTTGTCAATTTATAAGGATTTATACCAGCGAGCCGCGGATACGCTTGCCTCTCCCTCGGCCCTTCCAGCCTCCGCTCCACGTACGCGGGACCAACGTTCTACCAAGGGGTGGTCCTCGTGGCCAAGAATCGACGAACCTGGCCAGGAAAGGGAAAATAAAGCTTCGCTGGGACAGTCTCGAGGGGAGCAGAGCATCCTGGAGGACGATCCGACAAAAGGGACCCGACACGGTGCTCCCTTGTTACCTCGAGCTTGGATTTTCGAGTTCTCGACGGTGAGTGAAAATAGTTTTCAAATAATCGAATCCCTTCGCCACGCTTAAACCGAACGCGTCGCCGTCCTGATTATTGATTTGGCAGTAGCGGGAACCGTCTCGTGAAATTTACAAAACGGAAGTAATGGTTAATTTTGGAGATTGGACAAAGTCAGCAACTGATTTCCCGCGCTGTAACCTAATCATTAAATGCAATAAGGAAATCGACGGTGCGCGATTAATCGAAGGCAAAATCGCAGCAGACGAGGGTAAACGGCGTCGATTGTCCGACAGGCAGCTCGAAGCGTGACGCGGAGATTCGCGAAACAAGTGGACCGAGACCGGGGGTTGACAATTAAGCAATTATCTTCGGTGTCTTCCTCGGGCCGTTTCTCGTGTCTCACCCCTCCTTGCATCGACCAACGGAACAGGAACGACCCGGCAAGAGGGAAAGTGTCGTTGCTGCTTCGTTGGACGAATGGTAGAAAGAGGAAAAGGCGATTTGGTGGTGCTAAAAGAGAAAAACGAGCTAACGGGCGTCGCTTTTACTCAGAAAGAGAGAGGGGGGAGTGATAGAGAGGATGAGAGAGCAATGAAACGGGACAGAGGGAGGAACCGTATCTTAATGATATTGTAGCCGGTGTGCACACGCGCAGGCTTCCTCTAATTGCGCCACTGAAGCGGCCATGTTACCTAGCCGGGGGTGCAACGAAGAGGGAAGATCCTCCGCCAGGACCGCGTGCTTCACTTGTGTGCTCTGCACACGGGAACAAACACATATATTCCTGGGACAACGTGGACGTTGGTTAAAGAAAGACAGAGTACGACAGGGAGGTTAGCGTGCAGAACGGGGATAGAGTTTAGCGGGGGTGTACATTAGAGAAGGACCCGGGTATAAGGGTAGCAGGGAGAGAAAGAACAATAAGGATAGAGGCAAATAGAAGATGTTCTCGGTTGGGAGAAGAGAAAACGCGTAGGCACCTGGCAAAGGGCGACAGAGCAAGAGGACCGAAGCTGTACGAAGCAGAGGGACGCCAGGAGGGGACGAACGCAGGGGAAGAGAGAAAAGGTGGATAGAGGGAAGAGACAGGTAGCGCGAGAAGGAAAGAGAAAGGACAGGGTGGGAGACGGTGGTCGTGAGAGAGGGGGATCTTGGAGGTAAAAAGCTGGAAATGCAGCATGGCGGTTGGGAATCGGTAGCAATTATTACGAAACGACGACAGTTGAATGCGAATACTTCCATGGGGGAAGGGGACGGGGAATTTCGGCCCACCTCGTTGGTCGCGGGTGGCGAAACGACGCGACAGCTACGTGGAAAAGTCAATTAGGTGTTGTCTAGGTTCAATTGGCCAACTCGAATGACCCTTGACATTTTTCTACAGCAGACCAAAGCGTACCGGAATTGTTTGCATACCGATGCCAGCTTGGTGCGAGCGTGCAACGAGTAGGATGGAACAATAATTTTAGCGTAGCCGGTGTTGATACGCCACGATGTATACACCTACTCGAGGCACAAAGAGTGACACTTTTACGGGGTGCCATTTTACAACGGCTGCCTTCTGCAACGTACAAATGTTGCCTTTCGAAATAAGAGAGCAACTTAATCTCACATTAGTTCGACCATATCTCACGTTTAAGGCGAGTGCGCAAACGTGACTGCACTTCTGACATTTCGAATATCGTTGTATTTACCCGACACGTATCCCGCTACAAATACCCGTGCCTCAAACTTATCTGCCGCGTGCCTATCTGTTCGCCGTTGCCTAGCCTCACTCGCGGGGAAACAATGCTAAATAACGCGAATCTATTCGTTCCCCCTCCATGCCCCGTGGAGTCTCGCGGAGCCCCGTAGAATTATTCGCGAAAGGTGCGCGGCGATATAAAATAAGCGTGGCCACGTAAACTTTATGGAATCGTCGATAATTCAACGGAACGCTGTAAACACGAACGGCTGAAAATGAAACGGTAAAGTGTATCTCTGTTAGATCACCGTAGATCGTAGATTTGCGGGGTGCGCGAAGCAGAACGATCGCTAATAACGATACAAACCGTTGGTTTGCTATTCCCGTTCTAAAACTATGGAAAGAAACGATTGTTTCAACTATATAGGGGACATCGCGATGATGTGAACGGTGTGCCATAACGTTGACAGTTATCGCAATTGCTTCACGGTGCTTATCGTAACGTTAACTATGGAAGCTCCTCGCCATTTGAACTTCGCAACGTTGCCTCCGACCTGGCCGAGTTCACAACGGGGACGTGCTAAGATAACAGGATTGTTTAGACACACCGCTACTTTGGAACACTTGCACATTGCCGGTTAATTGTGCCGTCGAGAATAGTAACTTCGTCTTCGGCCGGAAACACGGATAGATATGACGTCAGGAACGTTATATAATTGTGCTAAGCAACGCTATGCAAATCGAGGCATTGATTATGCGATTGTTCGACAAATTACGATCGTCCAGAGAAGTATCCTATGTATTTCCGGCATCGACTTTCCCCGCCAAAGTTTCGCGAATCAAAAAAGAATAAATCCTAGTATAGAACGGAAGCTTTAACTTGTATCAATTTATGGGGCTGCACGAGGGGTATGTATCGCAATTTAGCTGGAATACGTGGTACAGTGCAAAGTGAATTACGACAAAAACGCGTATCACAGCACGAGATTGCAATAGAAGGTGGAAAAGCACGCGCCATGAGCAATCGCCAGGTTGGATGGTGGGGTGGCCGAGCTTTCAGGGGATGCGAGTTAAAATGGGAGGGTTGTTCGGGGCCAGCAAGCACTTTGGCGCACGCGTAACCGCTGCCAGTCAATATTAACCGACGAGTCAGCCTCGAGACTTCGGCGTCGCTGACGTAAAAACTGGCCACGTCTAAACGGGTCCTTTACTCTCCCTAATATTGCTAGTCGCCTCGGAATTAGTCGAGCACCGTTTCCCCGTCAATCTGTTGCCGCTAATAACGCGTTACGAGATAACAAAAAAAGGACTCCCAAGGAAAAAAATAAATATAAACAATGCTGCTCCTCGATCTGTAACACCAATGTAAACAATCTAAACGAGTCGCGAATGTGTCTCAGATTATTTTCATTAACTCCTACGCAGATACCTACGTCTCACAACAATTTACCCTCCGTTCCCAAAAGCAATGCGGCATATTATTCCCACCAAGCTATACGCCCAGTGTTCTCCGAAAACCTATAATCCATAAACAAGCAAAGAAGGCAATTGCGGTCGCCCGAATATGTTAGCCAACCTCCATCGCCGAGAGCCCGAAGCAAAATTCGAGCTAATGCGTCTCGAGAGTCGAAGACATTCAACACTCCGTGAACAATCGGGCAGAAGGGTGAGGAATAGGGGGTGCGCGAGCGATGTCGCAAATAATTGGTCAATAATACCCTCGCGGCTGGCGAAAAGCTGGCTGGTGGAGGACAAAACGTTGTCGTCGGGGCGTTATCGTGCACAGTGTAGTCGTGTTCAACGAATACCAGCCCTTCCTCCGGTCGGGCCCCCACCCGGAGGCAGCGCTGACAACTTCTCATTGTCCGGGATTCAGCTTGACGTCGCGGGGACGTGCTCATTGTTAATTAAACTACGCGTCGCCGCGCCATTGCCGCAGAACTCTCGCCGTGTTACTCGCCCGATAACTGCGGCCTGCGGCTGTCTCTCGCGCGCGCGCGTACACATTTTCCCCGACGCGTTTTCCCTCCCGTTGCCTCGCGTACACCAGACACGTTTCATCGGGCTGTCGCTAATAACGCGCCAGTTTAATTACCACGGCGAATTAACGCTCGAGCCGATGGAACGCGGTACTCTGTGATCCGCGTTCGGCAGGCTCGAGTGCACGACCACGAGAGACGGTGCAGAATGCTATTTTTAAGGGCAGATGTAGCGTGGCGAATGTATACTATTTATACTTAACCGGGATACTTGAAAAGGGAGCATTAATGTTGTAGCTTAAGGTATGCAAGATCGGGTTGCTGGAAAATTGAAGCGATATTATTTTCGAAGCACCGAGGGTGTCGAAAAGGAATCGATATTTTTCGAATAATATCAAATATCTACTGCGTCGCCCAATAACATAACAGTTCCCGAAATCGAATTTCTACCGAACGGTTCAAGAAGAAGGTACTCGCGCGACCTGACACGAGATCGCATATTGCCCCGACGAGGTCCCGATCGCTGTCCTAATTCTCACGATCGGGCGTCCCGATGCTTCTTAAGCGGCCCATAAAACGCAGGAAATTACCGGGTAGCAACGTCGTGACGTTCTTCCCGATACGAACCTTATCGTACGTAAGCGGCTCGCTGAATCGCAAAAGGGCGAGGGGGTGTCGAGAACGAGAAGCTCCAGATAGGGGGTAGTTTCCACGGACCTTTCACCGAACCATCTCACGTGCAACGATTCCCTATTGTGCGTTGCGGCCCGAAAGGCGGCTTTTTCTGTCGCAGGAATCGTCCGGCTCTAATTTCGGAGTCAGGGAATGGAAGAAGAAATATCGCACGGCATAACGTGGATATAAAAGGGGCGACGTAAACTGTCGATGGATTTTACCCGCTCCCCCTTTCCACGGGGCCGGTGCTTTTTCCGAAAGTCTTCGCGCCCGAGTTGTCAGTTTCGAGAAGTTTACGAGCTCGTTTCGACGAACCGTGTCACTTGGGGAAAAAGCGACGCACGAACGTTCATCCGTTCAATTGCATCGGAATTTCTGACTGATGATTTTCGTCGACTCGCTTCTCGGTTTACTAGAAAATGGACGAGGTCCTAAAATTTTATACGCGCCGGATCGGCTCGTATAAGAGAGATTTAAATGGGCAGAATTTTTGTTCCTATTTGTCACTTGATTTAGTGAATCGAATTTGGTGCAATATTGTTTATCAATTCCTAGTTACTATCGGATCAATTGTAATCATTTGCTGTGGAATGCCTATTCTAAACGAAGCAAACACGGTGCCATCCGCGGCCCGTAATTTCCTACTCCCGAAACTAACAGAGGGAACAGAGCCATTGTAGAATCCCGAAGTTTCTACTCGCAGTAACAGCAGCCAGCGTGCCGGAGCGTAACGCTCGAAGAATCCGGATCTGCGACATTCGTGCAAATTAGCAGCGACCGGTGACAGTATCCATGATCACCGTGACACCGAGTAACCACTCGTCGCCCCATACATTCCTATCTGCGATCCTTCTGGCCAGCCGTGACAGCCGCGCCGGGATGGCTGTCCCATGCCGCGATTTCTCCTTGCCCCGAAGATCTTCTCTTCGAGCAATAGCAGCAATAGCAGCGGCAGCAACAACGAGCAAAGTCGTATATACGTATACGTCTGCTCTTGCGGAGGAGACTATGGGGCGAGAGGTCGCTAGCTGGTGGTCGTACCTCGACTACTCTTCCTGCTTCTTCTCCCGTATCACCTTTTGTCTCCCTTCTTCAACGGCTCGGTAGCCTGGTTCGTCCGTATTCTCGTCTTGTTCCGTTACCGTGCCGTTTCCTCGTCGTTCGCACGGATGGTCCGCTGCTCCGTTCTCCCTCTATCGTAGGGTCGCTCCGCTTCGAACCCTCCTTCTCTTTCCTTTTCGACCGCGTCTGCGGGGACGATAGTCGAGCAGAGGCAGTAGAGAGTAGCTACGAGCTCTCTGGAGCCCCGACAATACCCAGGAAATTACATAACTGTTGGAAATATCAACCAATACCAGTGCTCTGGCATAGCCGCGAGAGCCGGCGGCGGCAGCGGCGTCGGTGGTGTCGGTGCCAACCCCTCCGTGCCATTATTATAACTGGGTAGGTGGCGTATTATACGCGGCCGTCGGGGGAACTCAGGCGGGCGAACGAGATAGCACCGTGCCTGGAGAATGAAACGAGAAATTGAGTTGTGCTGAAACGGGGAAAGGGGCTGCACGCCGCGGAAGGGGCGCGCCGGAGACGCGGCAGACCGCCTCGACGACCGGCGTCGCGATGGACGCGAACCTCGATTGCGGGCGAACAAATTTTTTTCCTCGTTAAATATTTTCTTTCGGCCCATTTTTCCGCACCTTATGAGACAACGAAGACGACGGGGGTTGATTGGAGATTGCTATTGAACACGGGGGTTAAATTCAGCGGGGGTGACATACGTTGAATAATCTTAGCTATGGCACGTGTCTGTCTGTTAATGCTCATTCTGGTTTATACTTTTCGAAATTTCGTTTCGCCGATGTATCTTATCGCAGCAAGGAGCTCTGGATTAATTCGATGCTATTTCTGAGAAAAGAAGTATCGACACCTCGAGTCCATCGCTATTTCAGGGAGAAGAGCTAAGGGAACGGGGAAAGATAGTGCTCCAGTTGCACGTACACCAATGCCGGCACGTCGACTGCCGAGTAATTCGCAAAAATTAATTACTAACTTGTTCCACGGCGAGAAAGGATCTCCCGTGCCGACTGCGAACTGGAGACAAAGGGAAAAGGAGCTGCCTCAGGAATCGTCGCACAATGGAACGGGAACGCGGTCGTTTCTCGAGAAAACCACTGCATAATCGTGCGTTTCGTCGCACCTCGTATCGACTTTCGTTGGAATTTCGTGCCACTTCGATCGGCCGTCATTACCAAGCCTTGCATTCCACGAATTTAATACAATGCTCGATACAACTCTAATGGCAACGAACATGTCAAAGGTCTTTAAAAAAAAAATAAAAAAAACAGAACAAATAAGAAGACATTTCTAAAACAAATTGAACAGGGTAGAAAAATCGAGAAAAAAGTGTCGCTTGAAAGAACAGCAACGCCGAATGCAAATACAGTTCGAGAGACACTCAAGCAAGCACCACGCGGCGAATCGACTAGATACTATATGCATATACCGATAACACCAACCAACCTCGGGGACATTTCAATTCGTAGATACAGAGGGGTCCATAAAAACTGGTCGACGATATAAATAAGCGTTTAATGTTGCGCGCTCCTAAATTGAATCTCGGCCGCCCAACGATCTGTGGACAAGATCCTTTGGGGTGAAATCCCCGTGAAACTACTGACCACCCTTCAACGTACCAACCGCTCGCTTGCAGACGCACGAGTCGTGTCAAGTCTTTTCCAATGCTTTATGCACCCCATAAAAGCCGGCATTACATACGAAAAGTCAAGCGCCGCGACGATGGACCCCATACGTTCCCTGTTTGCCTATTATGTATGGTTTACCGTGGTTTAACCAGGGGGAACCTGGTAGCTAGAGAGGGTCCTGGGTGGGGGTGATCCCTGAGAGACTTATGACTGTGATTAAGTGTGATGTATCGAGGAATAGATATCAAAAATACGGACGGAATTCACCCTCGTAATTCCTACTCTTTCGCTACCACAGTGATTCCTGTTTACTCGCGATATTTTTCTCACGGTAGGAAGGAACGCTAAAATATTGTCAGCCTCGAAATCTGAATTTCCCGGATTTCTGATTCCCTATCGATGCAACGAAGTGATAATATACTAAAACTTTTGGTTGCCTTTAGATGTAATTCGTCCGAGGCTGTCAATCCCATCTTGGAACTACACATTATAATTAATAATTGAAAATCTCTTAGAAATATTCCAAGCGTCAGGTTCCATTCACATTGGAGTAATAAACTGTTTCTGTCCCGACCGTTCGAAGCTCATTCTCGAACGAGTCGTCCACGCTAAACGCTTTCTTATCGCAGCCACGTGAAAAAGCGCATACGTCAAGGAACGTGACATTTAAACGCGCAACAGCTAATGAGGAATATTCCCGACGAGACGGAAATGAGCTACGAACGTATCTGCTTACCGGCACGGCCGCCATTATACCGGCTTTTATTCATTACGGAACAATCGGACAGTCCGCGACGGAGGATTGTTATAAAAACTTCAGCAGAAGCAGGGAAATTCAGGCTGCCGCCGCTATTCAGTAATCACAGTTTAGAAACAATTCTTCATTTATTCCCCCTGTCTGCGTCTACCCCAGGATTATAAAAAGCCCCGTGACATTTTAGCTCGAAGCTCTGAAATGTCGCTTATTTATCAAATCAAACACTCTGAGAATAGGTACTACGTCTATACGTAAACTCGTCCCAGAAAATTCAACAAAAATGCAAAGGGCATAGGGAACCGTTGCAACGAGCATTACAGAATAAGAAACATCCGCGAAGGTGACAATAAAAATCGAAAAAAATTGAAATCTCCAGCTCGTAATATTCAAAAAAAAGAAAAAGCAATTAAGGATATAAATGAAACATAAAAATTGAACGAACGTTCGAAGAAAAATTGTAAAGTAACCGCAGGTAAAAGATACTGCGTAATGTCCCGCAGAAAGCGAACATTGTATCGCGTAGCAAAGGGGTAATTCCGCAGTAGGATACCTTATTGGAAAATGGTAGATAAAAGGGGCAGGTGCAGGGGGGGTCGGTAGCTGGAATAGGTGTGAATGGGCGTGCAGACGTGGCGGTGTTGGTGAGCACACGAATAAACGCGGAGGATGCACGCGTGTGCGGGTGGTGAGGGGGTCGGCGAAGGGGGTGGTTGTGGCGGTGTCGAGCAGGCGAGGACGGGGGTGGCGGCAGCGTTGAACGGAAATTAAATATGCCTCACTCGATAAGTCAGAGTACCATAGGAGGGCTCCGTATCAACGCCGGGAGATGAGCTATTGTGCTATTTTCGAGCAAAATCTCGGCGAGGCCATCCCCTCGAGTTCTGTCTCTCTGTGCAAAACGCTTTTCGCTTATTCCGTCGCGGAGGCGAACGGATATCGGCTTGGTAGTAGCTTGCAACGAATTCGACGAATATTCCTTCGTGTATTTTTTATCCCTTGTTTTTTTTTTGTTTCTTTTTTTGAGGGAGACAGAATTTTGCGTTGGGCGAAGGAGGCCGATGATAGATGTACAGAGAATATACACGAAGAGGACGAGAATCTATGGATTATAAAACTTTGTCCAGCTGTGTTTGATTTTTGTCATTGGTCGATGCAAATGGTAAAGTAATTTGTATTCAATTTGCATCGATTTTTCAGTTCGTTGCATTAAATATTAAGAAAGATGGTGTTGATTCGTGCTATAAATGTTTCGAACAGCGGGCATTCCCATGGTTTTATTTATTCAGAAGAAAGGAAAAGAATAGAGAGCATTGTTCAAAGATCGTGTAATCGGCGCGAAGCAACAAGAGGAAGGGAGAAGTTAATTTAAGCGGACTGTTAAAGCCGACGATGCGAACGGAATAATTATGTCAGATTTATTATCAAACTCGGTACAACCGCGCGAACCCTTAGATAATAGGCTTTTTACGACTCGGTCGCACGAACCACGCGATTCGAAAGTTACGATACTGTAAAGCCCTCTTTACGAGGCCATTACCGGCAGCTATTACTCATATTTTTTCCTCAAACGATTCCAGAGACACTTTGGACAATAATATAATTCCCGTACTGCTGAAAACGAATGGACCAAGAGGCGCAGAATGTTAATTCCATCAGTACTTTATCGGGAAACGCGTGGAAAGGAAAAAGATTTCTGTTCTTCGACTCATCCAGGTACAATTAATATGGATCCCGCAAAGCGATTTACGAATCGACGACATAATAACGCGTCATTTTCGGAGACTTTATTGTGCTGAACACAGTATCATCCTGTCAGGATCAAAATGGGGCAAACGCGAGGAGGATGACGCTTTCAGGAACTATTTCACATAAACGTGTCACCTCGACAGGGGTATCGTTTGTGCATTGGGACATTTCCCAATACAAACGGCCACTCCAGCTACAGAATCGATCCTCTCGAGAGATCATAACCGTGGCTAGAATGAGTGGCCATTCATGCCGAAGAACTCTCCTGAATGAATTCGTCCCGTGTAATTCTGGACAAAGCACTTCACCCGGCGGAACATCTTCAATCCCGAAATGATTTTCCAAAATTCGGTGCCCTCTGAATGGGCCTCGATGCATTCGCATTGAAAGAGTCCTCGAGTTGTTCATTCTTGCGGCAGTGGTTAATGAACTCGACGTTGAAAGGAAACATTGCAAACGCCTGTCATCGCTACCGAAGTCACTCGAGGCGCATGTAACTCTTTCTTCGCGATGAATAACCTTCCACGAACGTATTCCCTGGATAGGAAAAATAGGCTGGCGAAAATTTTTACCAAGCAGCTCCTTGAAATAGGGTAATATTCATTCAGGAATAGGAAGGAATCATGAATGAGGACGACTCGTGCACCGTTGGAAATTCATTCACGACACTCGCCAAAACTCTCCCGAGAATCTCTTGAAAGTATAATAGGAAGAGTTCGGAATATTGACACGATTTATTCTCCACATTGTGTGTCGAAGAAAAAAAAAATATCTGTAGTCACTGCCAGGTTAACTTGTTATCATTCTACTTAGAACAATCGGAACAAAATTACGCAAGCAATTATTCCAGGCTAAAGTTAATAGAGTTCAAGGGAACCGACACCGAATCAAACACACTCAATGAAATATTAATGAAACATCACGCTAGGACGGTACCTATAAACCGGTCATTAGGATCGACGTCTTGACAGGCACTCAATCGCGGTGAACACGGCGAAAAGTCGAGAAATCGAAAAATGAAACAGCCTCACGGGCCAGTGGGTTCAACTTCTCTTTCTGACCGTTTATAAATCCGACATAATACAGCACGGACGAGATTATTTCACGATTTATCACTTCGGGCTCGGTGAATGCGTAGGGTGGTCTATTAGGTATCGGGAGGGTGGCCAGCAAGATGGCGGCCGAAGCTGGGCGAACAATTGCGCCCTGAACCGATGACAAATGACGCGGGAACCGTCTGCCGTCTCTCTGACTTACGACTTTTCCTTTGTGCAGGCCTGGTCTTGGTGCCACGGGACCGACTCAGGTGTTTTCTTCCAAGCTGAATTTTTCACGGGCCACGATTCTGAATCCCCAAGCCGTACCCTGTACCACGCTTCGAGCGATAAGAAAGATTTATAATATATTTCGAAACAACGTTTATCGTCAGGTCGAACGATTCATTTTATTCTACGTTTATGTTTTATTTACGGCCGGCCCGATCGATTCGAAGTTAATTTCCCGTCAATTTCAATATCGAAGGTCCGTCCTCATTGTTTTCGTCGGGCCACTATCGAGGCAATACGAATTCCATTAGCATCGATGAATGGCCATTAATTTCGTAGGCATAAGATACTTTTCACGGCAACGTTAATGAGGTCAAGCTTCGCCGCTTGCGCGTCCCCTGTGAAAAAAGTTTACATTTCGAACAATTCATGGGGATAATAGCGCGATAGCAATTTCCACTGACGAACAAACGTCTGAAACGTCAGCGTCAACCGATTATCGAGTTGATTAGAATCACTATATGCGAATAATTGGAATACAATCACTTAACCGCAGGCCGAGGGTCAATGCCTCGGCCGTGCCAAGGCACGTATTAACACTTTTGCGTAAAATTAACACGTGTCAGCGGTCAATATGGCACCGCCGCAATGGCCCATTCGAATTATCGTCGCTCGATATCGTAATTAGATCGAGCGTTAAACGGATTTAACCAGCGAACAGAATATAACCAAGGAACGTTAGCCAGGCATTGCACATGCAAACGTGCAAGGCAAAAGATTAAACACGATTCAACCGTCTGACATAACTGAAAGCTAAACTAGGATCGTGTTCGAACACCATTCCAGAAGTTAGCTTCCAATCATCCTCGCAGAAAAAGCCATGCCGAATCGAATTTGCCGTGGTTGTATCGACAGTGGTCGCACGATCATGCAGCAAGATGGACGAGCTCGCCACGTTCTTGTTCTTCCTTTCACCCCCTAACTAAACAGCATCGAACGAGGCAAGACGGTGAGGAGGACAGAGTAATGGGGGGACGAGGGAGTGGAAGAAGGGTAGGACAAACACGGAGGGCAAATGAAAAGAAAAGAATACAAGAAAGATCGCGAAGAAGGGGGATAGGCGATATCGTATGCAGTTCGCTCGAAAGGAGAGCTGCCAACGAGTGAACACGAGCCAGGTGCAAAGTGACTCTGGTAGAGTTCTCTGAAGACAGAGGAAGAGACTTGTCCCGTGGAACTGGCACGAGGAGGAAGGAGAGAACGACGAACAGAGTCCTCGTATGTCGGCCAGAAGTTTCTTGGAACACAATCGCATATAATACATATGCAATAGTCCTGCTGGAGCCCGCTGCCAGTCGGCCAAGTCCCGAACGAGTGTCCAGAATGGACACCGAAGCTGGACATCGCTGGATCGTGCAACATGGCCGCCGTGAGGCGAGCCGCGCTCGATAATTGAAGGGCTGCCCCTCGGAACCCCTTCCTCCGCTTGTTCCGCTACCGTTCTCTTTTTGTTCGCCGCGCGGCCGACTCTTGGTTCGCGATCCCGCTAGCCGGTGAGCAGAGTTATGAGTTCGGGGGGATAATGTCGCTTGTTATTACGGGCCCTATCGACGTTTCCTAATCTACGGTTAGCCGGGACCACCTTAGACACGGCGGGCTAATTAAGATCGCCGGGCTCCTGCGGACGTTCAGCTCTAATTGAAGCTGCGCGGTCCTTGAACGTTCTGCGAACGGGCCTGGCGGCTATTCGTCTACGCGAACCAGTGACGACAGCGAAAATTGATAAACTGTCGACGATTTCCAAGTGTCATTTGAAGGATTCGTTTCTGGTCCTACTTCCCTCGCGCGCACTGTAACGCTGCGGCAACTGAGGCTGCAACAATTGATGGAAAGAAAAGATAGAGAAGCAGGGCAGCTAGAACGAGACCAACTTAACAAACAACGCTTAGTCACCGATCGAATCTGGATAGCAATTCCGATTTTCTCGCGCACGCGGCCTCCGAGGAGAACGACAGGGGACGTCAGGACACCCGGTCGACTCGGTTATCTCCCGACTTGTCGTCAGATACAATAATGGCCCGGGAAAATGTCCCCGGCACACAATAATGGCCTGTTAAAAGAGCCACCTTCTCTCCCCCGCCACGTGTGCACCTTTCCATCCACCTCTGCCTTCCTCCATCCCCGAGACTCTTCTTCCGCTGCTCCTCGACATACCCCGTAACCTAGCGAACCAACGGCGTAGCTCAACGATGCTCGTCGAAATTTGTAGAGTTCAATCGCAAAATTCTTATTGCCCTCGAATCACCACCTTTCCGGTCCGGCCTGTATTCGTCGTGAAAAAAGAATGTGCGATCCACTTCCCTCTGCTGTTCCATTAGCATTGTATCAAACGAAACATACGGGAAGAATAACTCAGAAATCTTCCTGAGAACCGAAATGATTTCCAAAAATATAAGCGCGTATCCACAAAATACACAGTACAACCCTGGATGTTCGGTGCACCCCTCCACGCTGCTGCAGATATTACACGCGCGTGCGTGTACGCACACAGAGCTCCGGGAAACGCAACAACACGCGCGCTAGAGATCAGCGGCTGGTAGGGTGAAGGACTGCATCCTGTCGGGGGTTGATTCGTATTACTCGTGTTTGCCGAAGGGATTTCGGGCTTTCTCGGTGCAAGGGGAAAAATAATTAAAAGCGTTTATCTTGCGTAATCCTAGGCACGAGCGGATAATGGAACCCACGGGAAGGGTGGCCACCCCACGCACCTGCAATTTCTGCAGGAATTATGATGGATCGTCAAGGAAATATCATGTTTGACGATCATTGGCAATAAACGCTGATGAATTTTTTATGAAGAAAAAAATTGAATCACGTAGATCACTATTTCTGTCGGAGGGCCATCATTTTCTGCAATAATAATCATTGTACATATTCGTTTCATGTGGATTGGTAGAGTTGCATTGTTTAACACGTTCCGTGCCAGCCCGATTTTCATTTAACTTTGTTTGATTCAAACTGTGCAGCAATTATGCCGACAATTTGTTAAACCAACACGTATATGTCATAAACAAAAATGTTGGCTTTCACAGCGTGGGGCGCATACAAACTGACAAAATTAAAGAATTGCGTAGAGCAATATCGTCAAATAAAAAATTCGGTCCTTGACGGATCGTTCATGACTATTAATACTGTAAGATGCTATGCACTATGCACTGTCGTTCATTAATTAGAACATATATCGGACGTGATGGGCTTCTTTAAATTAGGGCGACATTGTAGTACACGATCGTGTTCCGAGGTTCACACAGGGAACGCAACGAAACAATCGACGAACAGTTGTCGTAGAACAGTCATACACGAATCCGATCTAACAAGTCTGGTCCAAATTCAGGGTCTAACGATTGCCAAGCACTTCCGCCGATGAATATTTATCACATTTACCGATCGTTGTCTCGACACAGAGCGACGCTGCGTTCCTCCTCTACCAGTGTACTGGCATGCATATGCATGACGGCTCGCGCGTTGATTTAGAAAACAATATACACGTTATTTGACCCTTCGCATAGACTATCGCCGGGTGTACGAGGGTTCACAGTTAAATAAATTCCGTCGCGTTGAATGTGATTTCCATCGATTCACCCGTGAAATTAACATTGGTGATTCCCATTGTTTCGTTCATCATGTTCCTCCATTTCTTTCCTTTTTTTTTTGTAAATGATGCCCCCGCCGCCCTCTTCTAGACGAGTGTTTATAATTGCAGATGGGAAATGGAAAAGCAAATGCAACGAGCATTTTTTCAGGAACAATTTCGTACGGCTTGCACGGGGTGCTTAGATGTATCTCGACTTTGAAAGTTCGCAACTATAAGGGTGGTTCGCCTGCTTAAATCTCTCGGCGGCCCATCAACGTTCGATATTCGCACTAAACGCGATCCAAAGGAGGATGTCGTGTTACAAAATAAGGCCGTAAACGTCGGCCGAGCCATTGAATGCGCGAGTCACGCGTACAATGTGGCACACGGAGACGTTTCGCTGTCTAAAATTGCGACTCGATTCTTCTATTTTATCCGGACGGCGGCACGGCAAGCGGACGCTTAATTGGGCAATTACTATCCTGGAAATTGACAGCGCAGTCAACCACTATTTAACCAGTGGCGTGTGCCAAAGAAAGGGTAAACACGTCCCGTGGTTAAACAGCGAAATGGTATATACACGAGCCGAATGTTACGTCTCCCGCCCTCTACAAATACAAATTTAACCGGGGCCCAGCGTTTTACGACCGACACACAGTCCTCCAGCGAAACGTCTGCCTCCTGTATCCTACATTCAGACATGACACGCACGTATTTACGGTGCACGAATCATAGTTGCGAATGGGCTGCAAGAATTTGCGAGCATGCGATATTGGAGCGAGGAAAGCTTTGGACAAACCCTTCATACTAAACCTCAATCCTCTTTACTTTCTTTCGATAACTCAGAAGAGATTCTGTTCTTTCGTGACTTTTTATTTAGTTGGCTATTAGGTCAGATCATTTACTCTACCCCACTAATTTATTTCAACTGCATCGCAGTGGGCAGATCAACTGAACCCAAGGCTTATCAAAGATCCTACTAAAATTTAATTCACCCTTCCTTTCGATTTTACGACCCCGGACGATCGAAGTTTGGACGCGTTAATCGGCAATTTTGCTGCCACGAAGAATCTTGACGATGTTACGCCGAACTAATAACGCAAAATACACGTCGGATATATTCGAGAAAGGTAAAGTAAAGCCGCTTCAGCGTGGCAGGCAGTTAATGGGACCACCCGTAGCATTACTCTAATACCGGTACGATTAAATGCAGACAGGATATTAAACTATGCTCTATACACCACGGCCGTAACACATTTTGACAATGCATCGTCCGGACAATAAAGTAAAATCGTAAACCTCTTGCCACGGTTATCCGCGACTACGAGTTACCAACGCTGTCCCATAAGTGTCGCCGAACCCGTCGAAAATTTGCAAACTGTTCCTCGACACCTGGACACGTTCGTTCGAAAAAGCACTTTACAATGAACGAAACATTAAAATTCCCACGTCCCCGGTTATTTCGATGGCAGTTTCTCTTCGAATAATATTTTAATGGAATATCGGAGCTAGAACGCTATCGGACTGAAATAAATGATTGGTCCTTTGACTGTTTCTCTGCTGAAATCGCAGAGAATTCGAGCGTGCGAAACGGAATACGGGTCGACCGATTCGTGCGTTTCTCAGAGGTGCAACTGAAATTCGAGTCGGCAGATCTAATGGTTGCAGGGGCGAGCCATCACGTAGAGCGGAGAACTGGCTCGGACACACAGGGGCCACCGTAACAGGGACACGAAAAAGAGAATGGAAATTACGAGCACGCGAAAGAACCCGTGTCGTGTTGCCGCGGGCATTAGCTAACGCGCGTGTCATCGCGCCGCGGATCGAACAGGGGACACGCGAGAATTCGTGAGAAGAAATCGGCTGTGTCACTCACGACACTGCTAATGAATCGCCCAGCAATTTAACCCGTCTCGAATTTGTTCAATCGCCTGGAAATTTTTATACACCAGTCGCGAGAAATTTTCGGGGAAATACCAACGAATACCGACGAGCAATTGAATGCCTGCGTGAGCTTAAAAAATTAGCGACTTGTGGCCAGCGATTGTTAGGCAATACGCATCTGAAAGAAATACGTTCCCAGGAATCTAAATAGCTATCGTTTACTAAAAATATTCTCCACGCTACTATTTCAATTTCAGCGGACTCATCCTGCTTGCCCGAATGAATATTAATAAAAATTACGCCGATTTGCATACAAAGAGCGCTTTCAACTTCTAAATTAGCCATTGCACGAGCACTGGCCACGACGACATTTCGCAGAAAGAAATAAAAGAAAAACAAGGAGACGGGGTAATTTATCAAGCAGGTAAGTTGGCACAATATCGCGTTAGGGAAGAAGTGCGAGCTTCCCTCGCCGACTTTCGAGACGGCCACTCGTATTTTCGCCCCGGTTGATTCACGGGCCGCTTTAAAGCACTTTTCGTACATAAAGAGGGATACGCGAGACGTTTCACGATGCGCCCGGCCTTTAAAATGAAATACTGTTATCAGGAACGATCCTGAAGCGTACTCGCATCCGAGGATCATCCCCGGCCGCGAATCCGTTCGACGTAATTGTCCTCCATGCTGACGAATATATTCGGCGAATATTACGGCCGTGCGACCGTTTACTTTGTCGCGTCGCATTTTTCATTTTCACAATATAGCGGGCGAGATCGAGCATAATAACGTCGCGATAGCCGCGTCGAGGCCAAGGTTCGAGGCTTCCCTCCTTTCATTTCTCACAATTTGCATTTTTATACCGCTGGGCTGGAATAAATGCATGCTGTAATTTTCCATCGCCGTGAAATCGGGGGAAACAGATATTCGAAGGCTTCTTCGTTCCTCGTCCGGGCTTGATTAATAATTATTGCGTTCAACGTGGCAGATCAAAATCTCCGACAACAATCGTCGCATTGCGATCGACTGACTATTTCGAAGGGGCTAGACAACCAAAAGACCAGCCGACCGAAAGACAGGACTTTCGCGGGGATCCAGCATCGCGCCTGTGCCCAGGAACGTACTGGTCGGTCGTAGCTTGAGCGCCTTTTAATCTTGTTTCTTCGAGCGTCAGGCATTTTTCTGGGAACGCTCGAGAGAGCGGCGAGGGCAGCCAGCCGTCTATTTTCGCCCCCGGAGACGACGATGCTGAACGTTTAAACGGCCCCGCGGTGACAAACGCCACGAACAGATAGGCTCGCGGCGCAACTCGAACGGATGCTTGTACCATTAACCGCAGACCGCAGATTGGGATAGATCCGAGGCCTAATGGAGTCGTTGTAAGCGGCTCCGGAGAGTGAAAGAGACGAAAAGGAAAAAAAAAAGGGAGAACCAGAGATCTCGTATCTCGTGTCAAACAAATATCGTCGTTCCCACGGCGACGCCTCGTAAAGGGTGTACCATCTGTTTTCCTTCGCGTTGCTCGCGGTTTCACTGTTGCAACGTTTTGCGGTCAGGTTAATCGAGAATGAAATCTGGGACTGGGATAGATGAGAAGAATCGGGAACGACAGGATTTCGCTGGAAATTTAGGAAACGCTTGCGACCCCCTTTCGATAGATTGCTACAATTTGAACTACCTATCCAAACTTGTATCAATTACGACACGGTTATTTTAATAATATCGCGCGATGGTTGGCGACATTAAAATCATTACCAACGCACTTCGAGTCACGAAATCCCAGCGTCTAGTCATCAATGCCAATCCGGCAGGTTCCAGCCGGGTGTCTCATTATCCGGCAATAAGAAAAATACGATTATCTCGTCGCGGTAGACAGAGGCGGTCGAATAAATCATGGGGCCGGGGCGTAATTGAATTTCTTCCGGCTAGAGCGAGAAGAATCGTACCCTCCCTGAGAGAAGGATTCCATTTTGAAGGATCTCGTTGTTACGGCACTGCACACCTCCCTCTCGTCGTAGAGTCCCTTCTCTGTTACTCCCGACGGCTGACGACGTTTTAACCCATTGCGCCGGTCCTTGCCGGGATATCATCTGGAAGGTGAGACGCAGCAGAGAAGCGCACCCGGTACGGTGGACTAATTGGCCGATAAATCAACCTCCAGCTTACCTTCTCTCCACCGTGGCTCCGCTGGACCTTTTAGACTCATAGGTGGACTTTCCGGACGGAAGGTATACACGCGCCTCGAGTCTAATTTTGAACGACGGCCCTCGTTGCTCGGATAAATTCGCGATACACAGACGTTTCCGACAAACCCTTTCCCCCGCTATTGCTGGACTTGTTGTTTGAACGCGAATGTTTGCTTCGCGTGGATTGCTCATTGATTGAACGGCAAGGAAGCTCGGTTCAACTTCGGGGCGATGAAAATTATTTGCTCGATTCTTTTGGAGGAAAAGTGGCTAGAGTTTTTGACAACGCTTTTAGATGAAAATTATTTTTGTACTTTGGGGCGAGATATTGCTTGATTTTTTTTTCAATATTATCGCGTTGGGAAAATTGGTTTGCTATTAGAAAGTGTCGCTGTTATTTACGGATAATCGATCCTATGTGACATGCACTGTGACCTGTAAATTTCAACCAGAATTATGCTTGCTTCGCACTTTTCACTCTGCAATTGCTATTTCCTTCGGAAGTAAGACAACGGTACTTACACTGCCCGATTTAATCCTCTCCCTCTCGCACAATCTCAAACAGAGGTACGCATACGTTCGCGTATTTAATGCACCAATCAAGTCGCGGACAGAACGAGGCGAGAGGCCCGTCCAAACGAGCAAGGCGAAGATATTTTATCAGCGAGCATCGAGATCACCACCGATAACAAGACGACGAGGCGAGAATCTCTGTGATAAATTCTTGAACGCAAACGCCGCCACTTTGCCGGTCGATTCTTATTTCCACGAAAATTACGCTGCCTTTCGCTGCGATCGCGAAACCAACAACGCCGCTCCTAGATCACCAATTGAGCTCTTCCATTTGCAGCTTCACACCTGTTACGATACCGTTCGGCTTTCATAGGGAACGGCGAGACAGAAAATCTTTGCAAATAACTAGTTCATTTACACCTCCATATAAATCAAGATTCGACGTAATTGTAAAACTAGATGTCGCGACTTCTACTGGAACACTCCGCCTCGCGCCTCTGCTCGCTAACATTAACACTTTTCTCAGAATAATTAAAGCAAAATCAACCAAATAAAGGATGCGCACAAGTCAACCGGACGATCGATCGTACGAAAGACTGCAGACGTCGGGAATAATGTCCGGAATAATTAACTAGAAACGTGGACGAGGAATATGCACCGCGAAACATCTATCCGATACAATTAAAGATACCCTCCCTGTCTAATAGGCCGGCGTCGACTCTAATTGTATCAAGCTGATCCGGAGTTCCATCGATACGAGGAATCGAAGCGAGAGAAACGCTTTTAATAATCCGCCGCGACCACCGGCCGGTCTGGATGCAAGATTATCGTGGCGAGACGATCGGTGCTCGGTGCTCCCGTAATTTGTGTTTTCGTTATTGCGCCCGATTCCTGTTCCCCGAAGGCACGGGAGAACAACGACGGTATCTGGTGTCGCGGGAGCAGCCGAGAATGCGAGAAACCTCCACCGCGTGTGGAACAGGTTCTTCGTTTTCCGGGGGCAGAACGGTGTTCGCTTGTTACCGCGAACAGAAAGATGCGGAGGGACAAGGACAGCGGAATAAGACGTGCCAGAAGCGAAAGAGACCGAGGAATGGTACGTGTACGAGTGTGCACGAGTGTATAGATACAGGGCGCGCAAAACACCGACACACGTACTAATCGCATCGAGCGAACTTGTTGGAATTAATTGGTCCGGCCAATTAACGCTCACGGCCTGAAACGCGTCGGGGGCAATGAAGGCGCACGATCGGCCTGCTCCCCGCAATGCAATCCTTCGACACTCGATATCCTTCGGCAGCGGTAGCTCGCTTCCTGCGAAGTCCCTAATTAATTTTGACTCGCTGCCGTTTGCAGAAAATCGGACACCACCGGCTAGGTGGAGGCGGAGGGACGCTCGGTCTCCATCGATTAGCGTTCGGCCAGATTTTATGGTCAGTTCGGTAATTGGATAGACAGTTTCGAATTGAATGTAAAATGTTCGCTCTTGTGGGCGAATAACAATGCGGGACTGATAGGTGTATAATAGGGTGGCCATTCTGTCGTCAAATTAATTTATATGCAGCGAGTCCCGTTGGATTCGACAGTTTCAATTGATAGCGAATAAAATGCACGAGGCTTGTTCGTGGATAATACTTGGGGTGGCAGTTGTGGGGCGAAGCTGGCGACTAAAAGCTTGAGTTATGAAATTAATTTCTACCGCGCTATGCATCCGAGTCTTGCGAAAGGCTCGCGTTATTATCGTTATCATTGGAACCGTGAACGGATTGAAGTGATAATCTGTCTACGTGAGCTGGGCTCGGCGCGAATGTTTAAATCGGTCTTGGGATTAAAAATTCGGCCGAGTATATATCTGGCGATCGGTGTGCACCATTCGTAATAGATAGAAGGATGAAATGTCCAGGTGAAACATTATGGATCGGAGTAGTCCAGGTGTAGAAAACAGAATATAACTCGATTATTACAGAGCATATTGATTCATGCACGTTGCACGACACGGCGAGCAAAGAGCGAATTTGAATCGGCCGGTAAAACAATGAAATAACGATGTAATCTTCGACAATGGATAGCATAACCGGCAGGAGTCGCGCGTTGTCCGCTTGTTAGCAATGAAATATTACGTATGTAAGGCAGCTGTCATCTTACTTGTCCTTTGACGGCATATTTATACCGGTTTCACCCCGTTCCATGGCGATCGCCGATAACGGATGCCCCGCGCTAATGCGCCTTCCCCGTGAGACGCTTCTACGCTCCTGAATTCGTTGCGCTACCACCTAGACGTCGAACACGCGATTCGGAAGCTATTTCAAGTAGAATTCTGATCCAATCATTGGGCATTCGAGTAGCAACGAAGGGGAAAAAACTATTGCACCAAACACACGGTATTTCGTTACACGAACGAGCGCAGAGAAGAAAATGAATAAAATGGTAGCGCGTGAGGCGAGGGTGATTTTTCTGCCAGGGCACCGAAACGAATAGCCTCGGAACAATGCAGACGTGAAGGGTTTATCGATCAACGGTTATCGATTAACGTGCACAGAAATCCTTCGTGAATTTAACAGACTGTCTTTCGTGGCACATTTATGCCGGTTTCACACGGCGCATGACTCTCGATGACCGATAACCCCCGCACGCGCTAATGCCAGCAATCAGGATCAGAGCGTGATCGTGATCGGTAATCAGGATCGACGGTCGCATTCTCCAGTAGGCCATTACTCAAAGGCCCGACATGCCGGGAAAATAGGTGTCGCTGGACGATGAAATGCGCATTACCGAAAGCTAAATTTCTCGTTAACTATATCGCAGGCAGGTGTGCACGTGATTATTGGGTACAGGCAGAGAACATTCCCAGAGGAATTGTCTAAACCGAACCAATTACATTTCGTTACGGGCACGATTTTGCCTTCCTGTCGGTGCGCGACAACTAAATCGGCAAAAACGATTACCATAATTCGAACGTGCCAATTAACATAGAAACTGATGCATCGGTAATTGATCGGCGTTTCCATTCCCGATTGGAAACGCAGAATTTCGAAAATTGAAATTGAAAGCGGAAGTCTAAATCTCCGCGGGCTCGCGGGGCACAAAAAGGAAAGGGAAGCGGAGAACTGTTACGGTAGTGTCGGGTTTTCGATCGAGCCAGGATCACCGTGGAAAAACACGAAGTGAGAAGAAGAAATGGCGGATCCGTTTAACAAGGTGCTTCGCCTACCGGATAATACATAAGGGGTATTAAGGCCGCTACTCAATTGGGTATGAGCTCACCGAGAGGTGGACGTCTCAATTTTCTTCGCGACTTAATGACCGATCGTTAAAACCCGGCTTCGCCTCGAACCGGCTCCACGCCGCACGAGAACGAACAAGATGAAACGAGACAAAGATACCCGGCCCTCTCAGAGACTTCTTTACCCACACCCTCGTACACGCCGGCAATTCTCGTCGTTCTAACGTAATCACTGGCTCTCTGTCGTAATGACATTTTATAAGTATCGAAACCCAGCCGATTTCTCGTCACAATTTTACGTTTGTGGTTGTCGACGAGCACGATGAATATCGTATCCGAAAATATCGTGCAAAAATCGAATTCTATGAACAATGCGGATTTTTTTTACAGTTGTTTCTGGTTATGGGGAAAAAAGAATCATTTTCCCCTGTATAAATCGGATCCCCTTTTAATGATTCCGATTATACCGAATCGTTGCGAAAGAACGCGCCAACCGATGTTGTAAATTACTTATTCTCAGGTAGTGCTGCGTATATCTTACGGCTATTGCAGCCTAACGATTCGAATATCGTATTACGAATTTACGAGGTCTACTAATTTTATGATTATTAACCTGTGCTTTTTATTGCCCGCATCAGCTTTATGAATGATTATTTCTGAATAGTTTGCTGCCGTGTACTGATTTGGATTTGCGTTCGCACCAGTTGATTCCGAACAACGAATTCGTATCATTTAAGCGCGCCAGTATACTTGTATTAAAAGTTATTCAATAAATCATGAAAGAAATGCAAAACTATTGTATGAAAACACTTACCTTTCCCCTGCTGCTTTCGGCTGCAGTTCTGGAGTATCATTTTCAGGCGAATAGTTGTAAATAGACCGAAAAATTAAATTTCAGCAGTTCTGCCGACAATTAGGACTTTGTATCAGGGGAACATGAGAACATAATGAACGATTTATAAATCTTAGTTGCAAAATTGGTGTTTTATAAACAATTTAATTATTCTCTTTAGAACTCCAAAGGAACGTCCAATGGGTCTTCAACTAGAGAGATCTAATTTAAGACTTCGTTGATTAAAAATGGCCCAGTAGAACCCGAGAAAATTGAATTTGTTTAAAGAAATTATAAACAAATGCGATTCTGGATAAGCACATCAATGGCCAAAAGACATAAGTTAACGCCAGAGTCATGGGCTACCACCTGCAATAGGTGTGAACATTATTCCATGTGCAGTCCCTTTGTTATAAACATTTAAACAATTGAAATTGTTATTACGGTCAACTGCATATAGTTACCGAGACGGGGTATTTTTATTCGTGTAGCTTATTCCTTTCCCTTTCATTTGCCACCCCATTTATTAAAATACAACCACCAGGAGCCGAGATAACAATTTATAAAAATTTTGTCGGTAACGATATGTCGATAACCGGGTATGTGGCGCCATCTCGCGGTTAGGGGCATTTTCGCAGTTTTCCGCACCGCCAAAACCGAATTGCTGGGTTACATCGTTAATTTAAACAATTGCGTATTTCTCGGCTTCTAGTGCGTATATTTTAACCGGACTTGTCTTAAATTAAAGCTAAAGATCATAGCTATCTCCTCCGACAGTTGCAACAATATGGTATTTGTGATTTAAAAGTTATTAACAATTGAAAAATCGGCAAAAATGCACTCCGGGTCGTTTCAATTATCTTGACTTCTGGAGGTGCTAGATTAATCATCGAGTGCTTAAAATGAAGGTAAAGGATGCTGCTACACAACCTTAAACGATTTACAAATGCTGCATGCGCTGTTTATTTTTTATAAACAATTTAATAATTCATTTGAGATAGCTATGGTTAAATTTAATTATCTCGGCTTCTGCTGGGACCATTTTAATCAACGATGTCTCAAATTAAAGGTATTGATTCAAGGAGCAATCTCCTTCTAATTTAGAATAGCTGCAATCTATAGTTATCGTGTAATTTTCAAACAAATGTTTAAATTGTTCCTCAAAAGTAAACAGCGCATGGAGCATTTGTAAATTGTTGATTCTCGTGTAGCAGTATCATTTACCTTCATTTTAAGCACTCGATGATTAATCTAGCACCTCCAGAAGTCAAGATAATTGAAACGATCCGGAGTGCATTTTTGCCGATTTTTCAATTGTTAATAACTTTTAAACCACGAATACCATATTATTTCAACTGTTGTAGGAGATAACTATGATCCTTATCTTTAATTTAAGACAAACCCGGTTAAAAAATACGCACCAGAAGCCGAGAAATACGCAATTGTTTAAATTAACGATGTAATTCAGGAATTCGGTTTTGGCGGTGCGAAAAACTGCGAAAATGCCCCCAAACGCGAGATGGCGCCACATGTCCGGTTATCGACATATCGTTACCGACAAAATTTTAAGAAATTATTATCTCGGCTTCTGGTGGTTGTTTTTTTAATAAATGGGATATCAAATGAAACGGAAAAGAATAAGCTACACGATAAAAAATATCTCGTTGCGGTAACTATTTTTAGTTGGGCGTAATAACAATTTCAATTGTTTAATTGTTGTGGAACGACGAAAAAGGGATGCAAGGGAGTAAATGTGAATACAGAAAATCAACATAATTCCCAAGCTGCAGTCTGAGATAATTTATTGTACTATGAAGACTAACAAAAATGTAGGTGTATGATTTTCAAGCTGTGTTAACTTGATTTCATAAATAAAAATCCAAATAAACCAATTTTTTAAGCTTGACGAAAAAGTAGTGTCTTATAATCAGAAGTAAGTAAGGAAGCTACGAAAGCTATGACTCCTGTCTCCAACACTACTTCATTAATTAATAGTTCAAATAATGATTTGTCTATTCCTATATCTCGTATGTGACTAACTAACTCACAATTTGTATGCAGCACAGAATGAAATTAAATTGAAGCGTTTAGTACCGATGGTATCCTCTGGTGAAACATATTTCAAACGTTTTACTTTTCGCAACCTATCTGCAGTCGTTACATGAAATTCTACATACTATACATATATCACACACTATAGTCAATAAATATTTTTTAACAATGCGAAAAAAAAACAAGTATAAATATAAAAACAGTAATCGTAACATTTACATTTATACAACAGCGGTTTAAATTTCTCTTATGTCCTGCTAGGTGTTTGTTGTGGCGTCTCGCATTTCAATCGAGGACTCCACCCAAGCAATACTTGAATTCGATTGTACTTCCGGTAGGCGAATTTCCGGAGCGCTGCGCGCTCTTTCGATAAGCAGTTCCCATGTTTCTTCTGTTTGAATTTTCTGTACCTCAGTATTCGTGTATTGTTTTAAATAATTTGATGGTATTTGGGATTTGGGATTGCCGGCATAGTCAATAGAATTTTGCAGATTTAACGGTTTGTTAATTGACGCAGATTTTTCAGTTTCATTTTCGTACAATCTAATGAACAATGAGTCGAGACAATAATTATAGAATCGTAGACGTGAACGGTAATAAAAAATGATAAGAAAGAGGACACGACAATTGTCGTGTTACATAAAATTATCTTACTGAAACGGCAGCCAGGTTGTAGATTGTTTGCTGCACCTTTTTTTACTTTGCGCCGCTAATTTTGCAATTATCTTCGCATCTACATTAATTGACTTCGGTTTCTGAGTATATGACTTTAATTTCTCGATATTCAGAGTCATATGCTGTATTTGTACCTTAAGCGTTGCGTTCTCGTGAACTAATCGGGCGTTCCTCTGTACTATCTAAATTGGATCCGCACAACAAAAAATTATTTCTTCCGATAAAAAAATATATAAAATTTTAACAGAAAGTCCATTGTAGATAGAAGGCAACACGTTTTACAGAAAGTTACCTGCAGAAATTTCGCTTTACTCAACGGCAGGGGCTCTTGAAATTTTTCCGATACAATTATATTAAGTTCTTCCCTAGCTTCGTCTAATTTTTCCATCATGTCCGCCATAACTTGTAAATGGTCCTTCAGTAGCTGATCAAATTTTTGCCTCAACGAATCTTTGGCGTACTTCATCCGTAAAAATTTTATGCACAAATTATACGTGGTTTCGATCTTATCGTTTAATTCCTCTCTAAGGGATTTATTCTCCTCCTCCAATGATTCCCGTTCCTCCTCCAGTTCTCTCCGTTCTTGGTGCAATCTCGTAGAACCGCTTGCGCATTTCGTTTTGTGCCGTTGTATTTCACTATTGAAATAATCCTTTTCCCTTTGGTAGAAAAACCTTTCATCATCCAGCTGCTCTGGAATCAATTCGATACATTTAAGGATTGCAAATAATTTTATAACACATCCCCCTAAATCTTACGTTTGATGCTCCTAACGCATCTCTGTTGTTTCTTCAATTCGGCGGATAATCTTTCGTTATCTCGTTGCATATTTTGCAACTGTATATCCTTCATTTGTATAACGTTTTCTAAAGACGTAATTGTTTCTTTCAGGTCTGCCACCTTGTGATCGTAGTAATTAAGGTAATTAGTAACGTGTTCGAAAGACAGTGTAATAAAAAATCCTCATACTTGTTGACATATATCGACTAACTCCTCGTTGGCGATTTGACATTCTGTACTTGTGCAAAAAACCTTCACATCTGTGCTCTTTTTCAAGCTGTTTTTTGAACTAATATTCTGCATATCATAATAGCAAATATTACATTCGAGCGTCGAGCAGTAAAATTTTCTTCACCTTAAAGCACATCGGTATCGTAATAATTCGTTCACTCGAATGGCAATGATTCGCTTACCTCAATATACAAGTCTATAATTTAACTACTGAAAAAGATTCATAAATTTGATAGGTTCTGTTCGTTTGTAGACAGTATGGGAACTCTTCTTCCAGAAGACTAGCGCACATATCCTTCACGCGTTGAAAACCATCAACATGATGTTTCTATTTTGTTTTCCTTGTAAATTGTACGGAAAAGTAATTTCTTATCACATAATGAGAAAAAAAATTATTTTCATTAAATTATCAGGCATGTTCAATCATACATCTACTATATTGACAAATGACAAGCGCTTTACTTTTAAAAAGTCGCTTAACCTACGGTACGTGTGATCTTTTTTTTATATAAATTAGGAAAGGTTTTTGAATAAAAATAACATCGCGCGATGCCGATTAAAAGTTGTGAAATTTTTTATTGTATCGTATATGTACAAAATAGGTGTACAGACTACTTATCAATCGCATGGGCGCGTTTTATACACGCTTTACATATGCTTTTATCGCATATAACACTGATGTAAGAGCATCACATTGTGTAGTACACCTGTGCAACCCCCTCTTCTGTTATCTTTCATCAAATGGAATGAATGTCGAGATGACGCGTAAATATGTTTTTCTTTCTTTTTTTCTTTAATTCTGATCTCATAATTTTTTTTTTCCTCTTTACAATTATTAATAACATTCTATAAGGGTTTCTGTGACTATTACCCTTTCCCCATCTTGTACACACGAAAATAATAAATTACACTGGAACGTTATCTTCGCAATCTGTTTTGTTTTCATTAAAGAGCATTAGTAATTCATTTTTTTTCTCGGACTCTCTTTTATATGACTACATTAGAATAGTGTATTTTCGTATGACTGGAAGTGTCGATGTGTGAACACTGCATCGGAGAAGACAAAACGGAAATAATACGAATACACCTCACTGTAAATCCGTCCGTGCTTTCCACTAATTTTATTAACATCAACTGGGCCAAATGTATCAATTTGTTTTACGGTCACCTTTGAAAAATCGTGTTCTTACAATATTACACGACTTTCTTGATAAATATCAATTTTCTCTTTTTTGATCCTTTTGTTTTATTCATCTCCTTTGTAACAAGGTAAAACACGCTACCACGCGTCACTAGCTCTCAGAAGAATGCCCTCTGAACTTTCAACTCCATAAAATTTTGTCAAAAAAATAATTTTTAATTCACATTCGTAATATCCCATAGAGTTTGTCTAATACGTTTTAAGGGTCATTCTTCTAAGGCATTTATGAAGAAATGTTTCGGGGGTTAAATAATATCGAAGAAATGTTTGGTATCAATAAGAGACGTCTCGTTTTCAGATCAGGTTACACGTTAAACGAATTAAAATATCCTAATGGACCAATAAAATGTAACATTGTTTTCTACAAACTGTTTGATCTAAGATCTTGTAATATTTCACTGGTCCAGTTGTGTTGTAAAAACGTGGAAGGCAACGTTTGTCGTCTGATATAATCTGGTGAAACGATACTAGATTCGCGCAAATGCGGATGATAATGATGGACTTACGCTTATTAGCCTAACTTAAAAGTTTGTTGTATTTCCGTAGTATTAAGGCTCACGCTTATTTTTTCTTGTTCTTATTAGCTGGATTTTTGTATTTGGCAGCAGTTGATATTTTGGCGTTCTTCTTCTTGGGTTCATCTTCATCATCTTCATCGTCTTCTGGCTCCTAATATATTAAAATAACAAAGAGAATATAGCTATAAGAATTAATCGAAAAACGTTCAATTTCACTGCAATATTAAAATAAGAAACTTATAAGCGAAAACTTTCCACAAAGATTGTATCGTTTACTGACATTCCATTTGTTGTATCGGTTTCCTATAACTCGAGTGCAACGAAAACAGAAAACATGGAAAAAAGAGGACACATGTGAGTAAAGAATAAAAGCAACTGTATCAAAATGGGATGATTTATTATGCAAAAAAATAAAACAGTCACATGGAATGAAAACACAAACGCAGAGAATTATATACACGACTCTCGTTTATTCCTTAAACAATCTTCAGAGACCTACCGCCCCCCGCGAATCGTAATATTAATGTAACGTTATTTTAAAATATTCTTGGCAAAACTTGTATTTTTTATCATTTTTTTTTGGAGGATGATTGAATAGCAGCATTTTAATATTAGGACTCTACTTGTCTACAGCTTCATCCAGCCTGGCACGCTTCGTGCCATTTTTTTTACCCTCTGCAGAATTCTTTCTTTTCTTTTGTGGTGCCTGAAATTTGTATTCCTAGTTTATAGAAAATGACATACTATAGCTTTCTGTTAATATACATAATAAAAGCATAGTAAGAATGATTAATGTCAAATTTTTCTATTCAAGTGCAATCGTTTCGGTCGAAAATATTCTGCATCTTTTTTTCTTATGCCAACTCTCGAGAAATTCTCATACAAGCCCAATTGGAATGTCAGTTATCAATACAATCTTTCCTTTAGATACAATCTTTGGAACAACTTTTAATATGTACATATACATCTGTTCAATTAATTCAGAATAAATACAAAGGAATTGTACCTTATCATCATCGTCATCATCGATGTTTTCCTCCTCCATTTCGTCGTCCATCTCATCAAACTCCTCCATATGCGTACCTGAAAGATCACGATTGATGCAAAATTATTAATTCGTATTTGTTACGTACATTACGTTTGTTTACGAAAAAATCGAAACATTCTTTCTACACTCTGATTTTCGACGAATGATGATTGAAGTTGCTCGTAAATATTTTGTAATTACTCGGATATGGTCACTACTGAAGAATTTATCAACTAATTTACCACCGGCAAAATTTTACAACTGTAAAAGGCGTCCAGCTGCAATTATCGCCCTTTTTAATATAATCTTTAATGTTAGTAGATATGCTTGAAATTAATAGTAACATATCAACACACATTGATATTAAGAAAGTAATACATATATTACGTATAAAATATATATGTATACATATGCCCAAAAAATATTACAAATACAAATGGCAATAGATAATAGAAACACCTACCAAGGAGATTGTGTCCTACTATGTGAACTGGTCCACTGCCTTTAACCAAAGTGAACGTGACTGGCGGGTCAGGAAAACTGAGATCCAAGATAATCTGTGCTATTTTCCCTATCTCCAACAATGCGATTGGTGTTTTGATAGGTCCTTTTAGTCCCATTGCTTCTACCTGTAGTACATTGAGTTCCCCAGGCTTAGCCTCTGGTCCTAGAAGTGCCTGCGAAAAATGGACAAAACTCATGGATACCTATGTTTGGTTTGGATTAAAAATATTCGAAACCTCAATAGAGAATCTCAACATATAGAAGATATATATATTTGTGTGTTTTAAAAAATATATATCAGAACTATACAACAATACAACAATAAAGAAGTCTTTGCAAATCCTCTTAATTTTCCTGCGCTTATAAACATTGCAATGTTTATATCGAATTAATGAACAATTTTATATCAAACTATACATAATTCATTAAATTAATGAGTGTTCTATTGGTACATTAGCCAAGAAATTATCAATATATTAGAAATTTTCATTATCTCGTTTTCCTCGTAATCGAAAAGAAATATAGGTTATCTCAGGATAGAAAAAAAAGAAAATAGAAGGTACGATAGTAGATTCGAATACGGGTTAAAAATTCGCGCGCAAACGTAACGAAAGGTGATGAAAGCGTTTGGAAAATAGGGATTACTAGTGACGCCAAATTATTAGTCATATATTCTAGCACGGTTAATAGAATAGCAACGGAACTTATACTATGTTGTTGATATAAACCCAAGAGCATTAGATTCAAATAAATAGAACGTACAATATCAAGTGTCGAACAGGAAGACCCTGAGCCGATGAAACGCGCGTCAATGAAAATCTATACGCTGCTCTATACGGAGCACGATGAGAAAAGAACGTAACGTGCACTCCGATTTGAGAGACGAAAAAAACCAAGGAAAATTCATGAACACTCTCCCGTCCATATTTTTTACTCACCATTTTTATAATAAGCTTCTGATCGGCGCCGAAATGTTGATTCGCGCTGTCTGCGTCCTCGTTCTTATGCTCCGGATCCCATACTTCGCTGGAATTGGGTCCTTCGAGGGTGATTCCTGGACACACAAATCACAAGAGTACGCACACGGAATATCATGATTGCTTGCCGTTGTATCATAGTTAGATGAAAAACGCAAGTTCTTTAGCTCCTTTAGGGACAATGGGGGTTCGTCACAATGGCCGAAAGCCAGCCGGCGTCTCAACCATAATACCGCCCGCGTTGAATGGCCACTGACAACGAAAGTATTCGCGTACGCCACAAAATAAAGGAGCCGCAACGTTCACGATAACACGACTTCTGATATTTACCGTAAAGATATTCCTCTGCCATGGCGATCGGTTTGATATTAAAGGATTCTCGTTAGTAGACGTATAGAAGGACCCCGTTGGAGTGTGCGTGCCGACAAGAGTGGAGAAGCTAAAGACGCCGCGCGCACAACGGTCACTGCGCGAAGAACAGTGGTCGCACGTGCTAGATGAACGCGTAGCAAATGAGTTTCGCGTACTCAGCCTTGCGCGCCTAGAATACGTTCTTCTCTTTGATTGGTCAATGCAATTTCAACTATCGTGAACAGCGTTGCCATCTAATATGATGGAACTTCACCGACGGCATTACGAGGGGTATAATTTACCCCCCTGTAACCTGTCATTTATGAAAGAAAGTAATGAAAGGAAGAACAAAATTGTTCAATTCACGATTCGTCATGATTTCTTGCAGCCAATAAATTTCAGAAATCCGAGAAATAATAAGAAATTGATTGCATAAGATTATTTTTAAATTAGAAATTGTATAGTTTACTTTCAATGGTAATGTAGAAGATTTAATTAGTAATGATTTATAAGAATACATGGCGTTGATTATAAAGGTTTCGAAGAAACAAATTATTTAATCCTTTTTGAAATGATAAATGACAAAGCTGTATATTAGTAATCGGTATCTTTTAAAATAATAGGATTGTATGATTAACGTAAACGAATCGGATAACAACTTCTCTATTAAATATATAACAATCTGTATTAATTGTTTAAAAACATGCTCAATGAGTAACAATACGATTTGAATGAAAAATTTGGCAACGTCGTGTGTAATTTCTATTGGTCTACGTAAACCCTGGTGGTAAGAACATGAAACAAGCATTGACACACTGACTGCATAAATATCGTGTGCAACACGTGAATAATCCTTAAATTGAACAAAAGCGCGATGAAAGACTTTCATGGAAAAATTAATGAATTACTGAAATCGAGTTAACCTAAATTCATTAAGATTTTTCACAATTTTATAAAATATCATCGTCGTGTTTTGAGGAAAGTGGTAGCCCTTCGTCAACGACAGGAACTCATCAGAATGCGAGCCAATATGATTATTCTAACTTGTTTAATTTTGTTACCGGCAATTTTCGGGAACACTGAAAAAAATGAAACAACATTTGTGCCGACACGCGAGTGGCAAACTATAAAAAGAGGTAAGTTAAACTATTATTTTCTCTTACTTGTACATACGTTTTGGGACTATTTTTTTGCGCAACTGATTGTTCTCTTCCTAAGACCACGTCAGTCAAATTTGACGTCGCGGTTTCTTCGAGATAATAGATTGCCATTTTCGTGTTATTAGTTTAATAGAAAATTATTTCATTCTCGAAGGATTTTCGTCGTAGTCTATTCTTTAGGATTCCTTGAAATGCGTTCAACGTATTAAAGTGCGACGTCTTCCGAATTGTATGCAACAGTAACGTACGTTGAACTTAATTTAAAGGTGCCAACGTATTCGTTACTTGTCTCATTAAAATAATTAAATTACTTACCCGTTACAAAAAAATCGTGTTTTTAGATTGATTACATAATCTGTTGCTTTTACGATTTATTAGGTACACCTATACCCAAGGGCTTACATGTTCGACACAATTTTGAAACTGGTGTAACAGAAGCCAAATTAATGGACAGCGAAGACACGAAGGAGAATTTAAATAGTTCGAATACAAATTCTTTAACTCTGCATCCTGAGAAAGCAATTTTCGAGGAAGAGGAGCCTGCAACCACAGAAAAATCTGATCTGTTTAATCTCCCATTCGAAGAGCTCAAAGCTAGATTGAAAAAAATTAAAGACGATAGTGGAGAAAATATTCCAGAATTAAATGTAATAATTCTTTATTTCACTAAATATCTGGAGTATAAAAAAATTGATGCTTAATTGTTTTTTTATATTTTTAGGATGAACACACACGCCAAGTAAAGCAAAAGTTCAGGGATTATGAAACGCTAAAGAAAGAATTCAAAGCGCTTGATATTAACATTACAACTGATTCAGAATTGTTGAGTAACTATTTTCAAAAGTTCCAAACCCATAAGAATGCAATCATTATGGGTACATTAACAACAGCAGAAACAGAAGAAGTGCTAGACATTTTATATAATTTGGAATACTTGCTTCATCATATTGATAATGCTAAAATTTTTTCTGACATGCAAGGGTATGTACATATAGAAAATGATTTTTGAATGAAAATTCAATGCAAGAATAGTATTATAATATTTCTTTTCAAATCACAGCATGAGTAAAATTGTATCGCCGTGTCTCAATGGAACAAACACTGAAATAAAGGCTGAAGCTTTACGGATTTTAGGTACAGCAGTTCAGTCTAATCCTAAAGTGCAGTTGAAGGCATTAGAGAATGACTTTGTTCAAAAGCTTCTATACATATTATCCACAAACAGTAAAATAGAAGTAAAGTCAAGGTGTCTCTTTGCTTTGAGCGCCTTAATAAGACATTTTCCAGCAGCGCAAAAAGTGTGGATCGATCATGGTGGAGTAGAAATATTCGGAAAGATCTTGGTTGATGATCAGTTACAAGTACAAATGAAAGTTATGAAACTCATCAATGACTTAATTGTAGAGAGGCAGAATTTACACGAAATTATCGATCCCAAGCAAAGGCAACAAAAGGGGAGGGCATATGCAACAGCAGATGTCGAAAAAAAATTATTAACATACGAATATTGCAAACATCTTAGTAACTTAATGATTTCGAGTTTCAAAGATAAACTTAGCGATCACGTGGGTACTGATAATAACGAATTTCTCGAAACCATTTCAGATAGCATGATTACTGTTGCTCCTATTTGCATAGACCGGTTTAGAGAAAGCAAAAATGAATTACTTCCTATCATACAACATTTATTGAACTTCTATGAGAGTTTGAGCACACTAGTCGACAAACTTCAATCGCATGAAAGCCCGCGAGATGAATTATAGATAAAAACAGTCAGACATTCGTATGGATGAAAGCCCCATAAATATTTATTTTTCGGTATGAAGCCATTATTGTACAAAGTTTTACATGTAATGAAACTTTTTTATAAATTGATGCTGTGCGCATCAATTGTTAACATGCCACAAAGATAGTTGCTAGGCATACATCCGATGGCAAATGTTTTCTTAGTCCTCGTGGACACATCGTAATGTATGATAAGCTGAATGCGTGCGTATGAGTGAATCAAAAAAAATTTGTGTACATACATGTATAGTGTAAGCGATTTGTGTTATCTACACTATGAAAATGTTATCTTTTTATGTTTTGAAAGATTATTTAATAAATTATTTTTTACCGTTTGTTTACATGTTGCTATGTAAAAGAAAATAACACCATGACCGTATTATAGAATAAAATACTTTATTTACAAATCATAATGATTACATGTGAACAATCTGCTCGTGTAGTCAGTTTATAGAAAATATACTTGCAAAGTCGCTGAGCGAATCAGCTTCCTACGTTCCAAACTCCTATTTACACGTGCTTCGAAAGGAGGCTCATGTACCAAGTGTTTTGTTGTGAAAGAATACCTTGTTTCTCTTTAAGTACAAGGATTGCATACGTTTTGTACGGTATATAAAACGTACACTTTTTAAATGATACACGAGACGATGGAGAATAGATAGAACTCTCTTTCAGTACAATCACTCATCTACCTCGCAACATTTCTAAAATACTTGATCTTACACAATCTTTTAAATTTTATTAAATACAACGATCTCATCTACATACCACTTGTACAGATTTTACACAATATTTTCTTATGAATTACTTTTTTTTTTAACCGGATGTACATTCTTCCTACATTTATCTTCTGGAGTATTTTTCTGGGTTCTTTTTCCATTGTTTTCGCAAAAAGGTGGACGAGTTTATTACAGTATTTACAAGAACCTGTAGGAACATAAAATATATATCTGTCGGTGTGCTCGCATCCAACAGATAGATACTTCTATTTGAGAATACGCTTATAATCCTGTGCGTAATTTATCAAATTTTGTTGAGTATCAAGGTTCCCTATTTTTGTCGTTCTTTTAATAGTAAGCAAGGAAGCATAAACATTATATACACGATGATCCGTTTTAAACCGGGAAAATCATACGTCAATACTGGTTTCACAGTGTAACGTGTAGATAGCAAAGTTTAAGTGCAAAGTAAGTAGATACTGTAGAAACGGAATAACGTTCCTTGTAGCACACATTTCCGATAGTTTATGGTAGAACATACGTATATTTGTGTATAAACTATGTCAGGTTTATAACAATATCAATATCAGTATAAATCGATAGTACCGAATTTCCAATGATTACGATTCCCAATAAACGATCAAAAAATATAAAAATAATTCATACTAATAATCCTCCTTTTATTTTATGTTTCCTTCTTCTCTTGTCCCCTCACACTATCACAAGAACGTCCATTACCCCAAAGGCCGTCGATCTCGGGGCATACTTTACCAAAGCGAGAACAATACACACTACTTATAAACATCTACAAAGAAACTTAGAAGAAAAGAAAGAATTGCCATTAGATTGAGAGTAAAATTACTAGCCTCGCTTGAAATATAACAGCTATGGAATTCTGTTTCGAACTAAACTTAATATAAAAGGTACGTAATTGATATACAAATTTGGTCAATCGCTCATTGTCTCTCCTCGTCCCATCTATCTCCCGGCGTTGATGTACCATCATTGAGCAACAAGTATTACGCGAAGAAGTTCTTGGAACTTCTTTATGGCAAAATCAAATTACTCCCCCCGACACGTGTCGAGAGATGTGTTAACATTAAACGGAAAAACCACACTCGACACGTATCAATCAACGTATCGTTTTCAACCTGTTAAGCCTAATGCTGTCGCAGTACAAAGAAACCCTAGTCACAAAGAATCGTCAGCACCGCCATTATGACAATGCCAAAGACCAACGCGAAGATTTGCTTCAATGATTCTTTCGGACTAGATTCTTTGAGCAGTTCAGGTAGAATCGTCACCATACCGATGTGCAGAAATCCGCCTGCGGTGAAGGGTAATATCCAACTCGTTTTAACACCTAATAAAAAGAATACCAAATAATTAACAAAATATTCGTACAATTACGGTAAGTGATCTTAATTACTAAATTTATTAAATGCACTTGAGGAGCCATACGGCTATTTAATGTATCGCTTCGTAGATTCTTTACCCACCTACTTCACCGCTGGAGGACAATATCGCGACCATGGCCCCAAGAATTCCACCAGTGGCAGTGAGAAGCTGCGCCCGCGCAGCGTCCCATCTGTTGAATCCACTTCGTAACAAAATTGCAAAATCACCGATTTCATGGGGAATCTCGTGTACCAGAATAGCAAACGTGGTGAGAGCTCCCAAACGGAAGGATACAAGAAAAGAACCACCCACGGCCAAACCGTGTGTAAAGTTGTCTATGATATTAGCCATCAGATTGAGATAGCCAGTTATGTGCCTGGTCTTTTCTTTTGCAACAGTCTTTTGATTGCCGGAAGCGCCGACTACATTGTCCTTCTTCGAACAATCCTTTGACAAATCGGCCGAGGAATTGCTGGTTTTTGCGAGCTTCTTCAGGCAACCCTTCGCCTCGTCCAACAACAGACCTTTCAGAGTGTCTGATAGTTCGTTGCAGGATAATACTGGGTTGGTGCCGTTTGTAATAAAACAATTCTTGTGGGTATCTTTGTAGCCGTTAGGCAATTGGGAGTATCCATTTTTCTTCTCCAAGAATGATTGCATCTGTAACACCAAATAGATAGAAGAAAAATGTAGTGCAAATATTTGAGATGTAATTTTTTTGTAGTAATAATATTGTTTCTAGGTGGAATGTTTGGGTTACCTCGTTAACGGCTTTCGAGGAGTCATTCGAAAGACGTTTTGAGAAGTCATTTTTCGGATTGCTTTCAATTAAGTTGATGCAATTGTTGTTTTCCATCTCTTTCTCAGCCACGGCACTGATGTTTTCACATACCTCCGGTGCATCCTCGTCTTCAGTTTCCTGTTCGAAACCGAATAGTTTCTCCACTATGACGAACACTAGGAAACCTCCTAGTATCCAGAGGCCGCAGTTCATCGATGGATGACCATCATTCGTTGCTGAAACAAAAACGAAACGTTATGCACAAGACATGCGATGAACTTGTATTACTTGGAAAAGTAGAGAAGAGCAAAAGTGTCTTGAAAATCGTAGGTGGGCTAGAGGCGAGTTGGTTTAATATAGGAGAAGCCAGCTGGCAATTGAAATTCGCAACTGAGGCACAATAGGGTTTCAGAGCGCCTCTTGAACCATGCACAAAGCGATCGACAGAGGTGAAGGATCGCCTCCAGTCTCGCTTAGCATAGCTCTAATATGATAAATTGCAGCCCGTGGACTAAGTGGTGGGCAATTTAGATACCTATATAGTCTTCGATTGAATAGAAAATCGAGTGGGCTGTTTCCGATATAATCCTTTTGAAAGAGAAAAATAATCTTCAAAGACTAATGCACCTTAAAGGAAAAATGTATGCAGCAAATCCTATATCCGCTAAATAAAAAGGGTATACGTAGCTGTAATCAGGCATTTCAATGATATCCGAAACTCTTTTGAAAACAGTTGACGACTGTTAAAAGTTTGTAGAAGTTAAATAAGAAAGCCACTATTATTATTATTATTATTATTATAAAGCCAGTGTTTGTATACGTTTGCATGAAATTGTGAATGAAATGCAGGAAACAATTGTGCACGGGAAGGCCAATTGTATTTGCAAGTTTGATACGCAAATATGTACTGCGACGATCGATTGACCCCTTGCACCCTCAATTTAAACTTTGACACTGTCGTCGTTCGTTTTTCCAAAAGCTCGTTCCCTCTTCGATCTAAACGATGCACGGTCCAGCTCGAATCGTTCAAGGCTCTGATCCCTGGCTACATTTCTCGATGTTTTCACAACCGTTTACACACTGTTATTGTGTAATTCATTGAATATACCCACTGCACAGTATTCGGTCGATATCGCGTAAAGAATTCGTAAGTCACCGATCGCCCTAGAGTCAACGTTCTGTACAACTTGCAATAAGCATTGGGTGACCGCTTTGAATGCTTGCTTTCAAAGTGACTTTCTTAACAATCAGAGAAACTTGCGGGCAAATTGGACTTATTAAGATATTGACTCTGAGAATTGGAACTCGTGTGTGCTGTGATACGTTGCTATTACAATTTCACAGGATCGAGCAAGTGGAAAAGTTGGGGAAGCAATGCGGTGTAGGTTGTCGTACACACGTCAGTGGTAGAAATGGCCATGGAAAGTAAGCGTTAAATTCGTTAAAATTGCAACAGCAATACAGTTCCACCACATGCCCCCAGGAACTTTCAGCTTCAATATATTGCAGATAAAATTTGCCGACGCTGCTAACGCTATTTGTTGGCTCTTTATCTTCTGTGACTCATATTCCACTGAATCGCAAAACGTTTCCCGTTGCCATTTTGCGAGACGACATTTGCAAAGACGTTTTACATTTTCTACGAGTAGATCGTGTTTTCACTGTTAGCCATATCTGAATACCTTGGTGGTATTTTCGTACCTGATTTCAAGGAGCTGTTCTCCCATGCTTCTGGTAGCAAATGCAGGAAGACGTCGCCCAATAGCCCACCGACCGCAAAGCTCAGCAATATCTTCAGCGTGCCAGCGCTGTCTGTAACAAAATAAGGGAATTGTTGACAAAAATGTTGGACGATTAAAAATAAAAATCTCTAACTCTTGGACACGGTACATAAGTTAGTCATAACGAATAGATTCTAGAAACTTTCTGTGAAACGCTACACTCTAAGCGCACACGTCATGAAGATTACGACAGTGTGGGTGATAGAGGTTTCTCCTGTGTACCGTAGATAAATTTCGGAGCCAAGTCGTGCGGCGTTAAGAATTTCACTGTCCATTGATCTTTCACTCGTACGGACCATCGATCGTGCTAAAATGCTATTTAATTTCACACACTATTTCTTCCCAGCGATCGATTATATTTTTTTCGAGGGGGAAAAAAATTCAATGCAGGAACTAGTGGATTAAAAAAAAACGAAGAAACGGATAAGTCGTGGTATCCATCTCGAGATCTATCGGTAATTGAAATCTTCAATCGGAAAAAATTCCATCGTGAAGATTTATTAAAATATTGGGTGTTATCGGTTTTATTCGATTGTATCTGCTTTCGCCGACTACATTTTCAATTATACATATATACATATATATCGATATTTGCGTCAGCAGATCGCCTATCGAATCAAATCATATTGTACTTGAGCCCATTTCTGTTTATAATTCGTGGTCTCAACGATGTCTCGTTGCCCTGGATGTTACGTAAAACGCGTTATCTATGTTCCAAAAAAGGAGTGAAATATAATTGCTTTAATGCGGTCCGTTCGGATCGTTAATCGTAATTGATTTCGGATGGACGTTCGAGAATTTTCTTGGATTAATTGTTTGATTCATCGATACATTCACCTGATAACATACTGTGTACTACAATCGAGAGACAGAAGAGATTTCCATTAGCTGAATGAACTACAATACGTACTATAGATATACCAGATAATTGTGGGAAAACAATTTGTTGCAAGAAAACATTATTAAATGATCTTTCTTAAAAGACACGTGGACACACTACTTCTGAAACACAAATTTGAATTTAGAAATTGACATTAAAATTGTTCTTTGAATATTTATTAATTTTAATCCAAGAGTCAATGCTTCGTCGATTGAATTATGTATTTCTTGAACAACAGTCATTTACTCCAGCAATAATTATTCCACGCGGTAAAAAAAGACTCGTTTCTGCCGTGGCAATGAATATACCTTATACCGACCACAGCGGCCGTATCGGGAAAATCGTTGTCGTTAATGACTTATTAACATTCTTTATCGTACTGTAATATCTATATTACTGTTTTCAACCGCCGTTTAAGAAAATTGTAAAGCAACAAAAATCGCTTTATTAACTTGTACATGCGTATGCACGGTGCGACAAGCACGATTGTCTTGAACTGTCTATCAGGCAAGGGTTAACAAAAACCGCAGCACTTTTGTTCTGTCTTTCAAGCCGTACAAATATAACTCACTATCGCAACATTTTCTCGTTTAATAAGCAAGCATTTCCTTTATTGACACAGTGTGAACCTTGCACCGTTCTCGTAATCGATGTGCCACATAAATAATAAATCTCGCGTTGCTTGGTTACTTTTAAAGTGAATCAAATGTTTACACGCTGCATACGTCTCCCGCATGCTAGAATTAAACTGTTCTATCGGCCATCGTTTTTCTGGCAACAGAGAAAAAGTTACACCATTCGTGTCGTACACATTTCCGATCCACGCGTTGCGACATCGCGATTCCGTGAATCGACCACGGGAACAATAAATCATTAGCAATAAAATTAACGATGGCACGGCTTCGATTGAACGACCGTCGTAACGTGAAAGCCATTTCTATAGTTGCGCCGCGTTACGCGCGGTCATTTTTGCATCTCGCGTTACGCAATTCGCGCAATGGTAAACAATTTGTCCGACAGCCGGGCAGAAATTATTTATACAGGACAGTTCAATATTTAGCGATTGAAACGATTGCGCGGGAACGCCAAGTGGCGAAATAAAGCTATTTTAAATTCGGCTGCAAGTTTTCGCTATGCTTTTATAATTCAATTACGTTTGTTATAATCAAGGTTTGAAGTGATCTTTAGCAGAAATTTATAATTGATGAATTGCCGTGGAAGCAAAGCTTATAGGAAGTCCTTGCCATTCCGATATCATATAATTTTAACGCAATCTAATAGTAACCGAGTTTTCAAGCAGGGACAAAGTGCAGCATTTCACTTCTCAGCAATTTACACATAGAACCAATTTGTGTACACCGTGTTGCATCAGATGGAACTAAAACTTTTACACGAGTGCAGCGACAAAATGAGCCTCGCCTCTCGACGCGGTTACCAATCGACAAATTGGCATTATCTTTTAGCATCCAATTTGCATCGTTAGATAGTAAATCATTATTAGCACGCGTTCACCAACTGCCATCGAGCGGGGTCGCTGAATCTCCGTTTCCGTGTCGCCCCCTTTCCTCACGAATCAGCGCGTGTCTCGTTGATCTCTTGATTTATAAAACCCACATGCACGAAGCATCCTTGGTACCGTTCATAGATGACGGCTGCGCCTTTTTCCTGATGAAATTTCGCCGTAATGTTACATACGGCGGAATTACCCCTGGAATCTAACTACTCTTGTGATCTAGTGCCTCGCATATGTAGATTAGAATATCGATTGGAATTTTTTGTTTGCTCTTTTTTATAGATATTTAGTTGCACAATAAATTGCAAGTGTATAATCTGGAAATAATCTTGTGTGGCAGAAATGCAACATTTTACGGAGTAAACTTGATGGAATAATTACAATGTCGCTGCAAAGTTATCAACAAATTTGATACCGTATCGTGGCTCCACCAATAGAATACTACCGTCCATTATTTTCAATATATTTTTTCATTGTTTTCTTATCGGGCACATCATATCGTCGATAGTTACTCGAGATTAAAGTGAGATTCGATGTAGACCTTTTCATGATTTCCATTTTCGAGCACCGTGTATCAGCGATTCGATGAAATAATGGGTGGTACACAATCGATGATTAATTATATCAAATTATATCGGAAATAATTTTCCCACAATTTGATCGTATCCCTCATTTCCTCGCTACTGCTTGGAGAACAGTGTATCAACGGACAGCAGTTGACGTGTTTCCATATTACTGGACAATAACAGTCACGAAGCTTTGTCGACAATCTCGTATGGTCACGCCAGATTAAACAATATGACACGTTACTAAATAAAGTCGTAATCGTAATTGACTCATAGAGTAAGTATGATAAAGCAGGTCGTGTCTTTGAAAGCAGCACGGAAGTATCATCAGCAACGTATAAGAGGAAGCACAATTAACGTAGCCGCTGCAGCGTCGTCAACATTAATCGTCTAACGAATCGCATATATACCTAAGAACGCAATACTCTAATTGCCCCTAATAAAATGACTGAAATATAGGACGCAATATCAAGCAAGGAAAAATATCTAACAAAAGAAATACAAAGTCTAACGTACAAAACGCAGAGCCATTGGATAAAACTATTGATTCTGACCATTGTAGGAGAATACGCGTTCGATAAAAGGCCACGAAATTATATCGCAACATCTACGTACGGGACCAGCACGTTCAGCGTGTTTCTAAAATAGTAAAATCGATCGGGTCCCGTGCAAAAGTATTCCAAGATACATACTGCACAACTTGGTCCTCGGTTTTAATGCTGCTGGTAATAGCGGATCATGCGCAAGGGCGGTTACGAGTTAAAGTCCAATCGGTCCGGGCAAGAAAGGAATGGAGAACGCATCTGCGACCACCAATTGTCGTGGGCAGAGAAACGAGGAGCGCCTGATAATAGTTTCGTTCCAGAACAGTCGTTCCTTCGGATAGAACGAGGCGTGTTCATTTTCAGGTTTCGGCTCGTTCAATTGTTCTAAACGAAGCGATGACGAATGGGCAATAATAAAAGAGCTGTTCGTCGCGTGGATAAAATAGAGATCTTTGGGACGCTTCTAGTTGAGTTCCAAATTAGTATGATTTCGATCATTTTTAGAAAATGATCAGAGGATGCATTGTGTTGAAACGAGCACAGTGTTAGACGAGCAATGTTCAGTGGATGAACAGATGTATGTATGTATAATAGAAAGTTCGCTCAGAGTAGAGATAAACGAGAATGCAGGCAGATTGGATGGCAGAAGATCGGCTTGCGTAACCTTGCATCGTCGATTTCATGTGTCGCAATATAAATGGGACGCTTTCCTTAATCCCGGTGCGCCGATATCACGGAGGAGCAACGAAAAAGAACCACAAGCCGAGGAGCTCGTTCTGGAAGAAGGTCAATGACCATACACGGTGTTATCGGCGATGAAGAACAAGCAAACCAATGAATCACGTGTCCGAATAAAAAAAAGGAACAATATCGTTTAACTTGCAAACGAGCGAAATATTTAACATGGTTGCGGGGAGCTGCACGATCGAGAAAATGAAATGCGTTACCACAGACAATTTATATAAACCCTGTTTCACTGGTTGTAATTTATTGCTTAGAGTTAGACCACCGGGTATCCTATCGATCGCCCTTTTCAGCAAACTGAAAAACACAAGTCTCGGAAAATCTTGAGCATCCTTGCAAGCCGCGTGTAGAAAGGAAGTGGACGAAAGTGAAAACTATCTGAAGTGTATCGTTGACGAGTTTTCACAGTTTCCTTTCTGCGTGTCCAGGTGTGATCGGAGGTGGCAGTGAAAACCGGGCATAGGTTAGGGTTCAATCCTCAGACGTAGCAGCTGTTTCATTTCTCCTTCGATGGAAGCCGTGGGGCTGAATCCGGAGCGAAGGGTCCTTTCTTCAAATCTTACGTAGGAAGAGGTGTCGCAGTTAGATTTGTGCAAAAGGGCCTGATAATATTTTGAATTAGAACTGCTCAGGCAGCGCCTAAGTAGTGTCATCATTAAATAAAAAGGAAACGCGCATATTTAAATAAGGCGTAAAAGAATTGATAAAACGATTATTCACAGTTGTTGTTAATTTTTTCATGGCGAAAGCAGATGCGACGAAATTATCTCAAATACTTGAATCAGCTACTCGACGGCCTTGAGTTATTTCCGTCGTTTAAACACTCGCTGCGAACACATTTCCCCGCGCCTCCAGCAAAGGAATTGGAAATTTCATTCGTATTCTTCATTGTGCTCAACAAGTTCCACGACCTTCGAAATACCGTACGCGCCGTGGCATAGTGTTTGCACACGTGAACTGTACACACAGTCTTTCGTTCACGTGCATCCATTTGCGTCCCACTCGATTTTTCAAAATCTGCGCAACCGGTGGCTGACCTTTCGAAATTCGATAACAATGTTCTCCACTTCTGATCCTATTTCCTGAACATTCAATTATCCTGCAACGAGATTTCGCATAAATTTTTACTCGATCCTATTTATGACCTCTTCTTTCCAAAAGGGAAGAAGAAAACATAGTAACAGTGTAAAACACCCGGCTTCACCGAAATAAGAAAATGTTTAAAAGTCGAGTGCTAAACAAATGAAATGTTTGTACTCTTTTTTCCAAAGATTTTTTCTCTTGCATATCCAATATGGCTTGACTACCTAGAAAATTATATTTGTATTTCCTGCTTGCCCTTCTAGTTCACAAATTCCATTGCTGCGACGCACTCCGTCGAGAACAAATTCCACGACCTTGCCTACTCCCATTGGCGTAGAATTCGTGGTGCCATGTACTAAACTACCAATGGTTCAACCTCTGTGCCGTCCATTCTACCCACATTTTCCCCAATTTCTCTTCGGATAGTACAGAAAAACAGACTGTAACAGCGGGCGGTTCTGCATGTGACACATGATAACTCCGAGAAACATGGTAGTCGAGGTGTTTCATTCGATACAGGGATAGAAATTAACCCCCGACCATTGGAACGGACCAGGTCGAAACTACGACTTGCCTCTATTTTCGAAGAGGGTGTACTAGAAACTGGTTCTAGCAGTTGTTAAAACGGAGCGTTGCTCATTTTGGAATTTCAACTCTGCTATTGACCAGAGGGGTTGATTTTTTCCGTGTAATATTTTAAGCCTTTAAAACAGTGGCCTGCAATTTTGCATAGTAATAATTTATTGACTTTTTCATATAGTTACTCAAATATGTTTTTGTACGTTTCCTTTTTCTTTTGCGCCGGTATGGCAACCATATGCACGTGAATCGAATAGTACAAAGGTCCTGGTGCACTCTGAAATGTTTTCTACTGAAAAAGGCCAGGTAATTGCGCTTCGAGGGAAGACGTTGGCACGAAACATCGTGCGACGCGGCAAATAATATGCGCAGCAGAATCTTTCCACGTGGCCGAGTGTTTCCTTTCGAGCATCCGGGAGGATTCTACCTGAAGTTATAGCGCGTCATTATTTTTACCTCGTCGACAACCACCGCAATGCCATATAATTCGAGGAACGCTATATGTACTCACTTAATCGAAAGCCAAGGGGAGACCGAGAATTATTGCAGGAGGAACCACAATTCGGAGTAACGCAACGATCTTAATTTCTTGGAACCAACTTTCGCCTAATCACTGTTCGTGTACATAGATACACCTTTGCAACGCGGAAAGGTAGAATTATGTTGCAAGTATTGTCAGCAAGAAAGCGCGAAATTAGAAATTGGTGTAGAAATAATTTTGTTACTTTTTGGAGCAATTCGATTCGGTTCGATTGACCGTAGATTTCCAGTGAAATCATAGTAAATGATCTCGTTCTATTGCGTTGCCATAGCTAGTGTATATATGTATGGCGAATATCGACACGATTTAAAGAAAGGAAATGTTGAAGCAACGCTTACGTAATTCCGTGCAAATGTAAACACTGATTCGAGTAACAGATTTATAGACTAAGTCAAGTCCGACATATGGTCGATGACTATTTAAAGAGTATGTCAAAAAGAGATGAGGATGAATGATTTATATTTCAATTATTTAGATACAGTGCCAACAAAGGATATCAAGTTTTAATATGCTAAATTTACTACGGTTTTAGTACACATATACGATAGCGATGGAAAAGGATACGTCGTCAACAATGATTTTGCTAGTTTGAAAGACTTGGGTAAAAAAAAAATCGATAGTCCATGACCTCGCTTCTGAAAATTGTCGCGATTCTTGTCCGTACAAATATTTACTTCCTTCTATCTTATATAGAAGGAACTCTAACTTACATAGAACAACCTCGTGCTTCTGGCAAATATATGCGCAGAATACTGGCATTATCGCAGTGTAATGCCCTGAAGTACATCAGAAAACAATCTAGTAAGAGGCATTATCTTTTATGAGGTACACAATGTCTATTGATATTGAAAGATGTTCTTGGAACAGTTTAAAAAGAGCCGGCTATACAAAAGTTACTCTTACTAGCTGTAAAAATTCTTTCTGCAAGAAATCATCGATCGAATGTCATAGTGTACTTATCGGTAAAAAAAGAGACACTATTTGTAAGTGAACGATTACTGCGTACCATGTATGTATGTACGCGATGAAACTCAATAATTTGCTTGCTGCTCGTCTACTCCATAATATTTTAAAGTAACTTAGCCAAGTATGTACAATATCGATTAGATAATTTTGTAAAATTATATTGCAAAAGAAAAGTGATTAATTTCATTAGACGTTATCTAATCTCTCTGCCAACAAAATGTGATCCAAATCGACTTCTAGATGTATGTATTACATTCAAAACATTTTAAGGACAGTTTAATCGATTAATCGATTAATCGGAAAAGGTTGTTTGTCGAACAAATTTTATTCTCCGCTGCGGAATTCGTGGGCGTGTGTAGTTCGTACACGTGTAAAGCGATTGCAAGTAAAGTTAAAAAAAATAGACGTAATACAGGTGGTCTGTTAATTATAGACACCGTCGTGTCCGTTCGGAAACAAATCATCCCATTGATGCAGATCATCTGTATAATACTAACCTATTCTGTGATATTTCCCGCGTGCACTTTAAACGTACACATAACCTGCATGCGATCATCTGATTCACACGTCATAGATAAACACTGATTCCACGCGAATCGTGTAGGCCCACATTGACCAGAAAATAATATAACGATGATAAAAAAAGAGATTCATAAGGTGTCTATGAAAGCAATGCGTTACCTCCTGTTTTTAAATTAGCACCTTCTTCGATGGGGATGATCAAAAGAGGGAAGATACCAGTTAGTCCAATCATGGTACTGCCGATCAAGGAAAATAACCATGGAGTATGTGATATATTCCATATATCTTCTGTGATCATTTCATACAGAAATCCGGTGGAGTCGGTGCAGTTATGCTGTACACAGATGTTTGCCGCCATGTTTGTGCGTTATGTATCGAACACTTTACTTGTCAAATATCTTCGAATTAAATTCCTCTGTTGTGATATCTGGTAAAACAATCCGTTTCGCTGGCTCTATGATCGTTGTCAGGATCCACGAAAATGTAAATTATAATAATTTAGCCTCCTTTACAGTCTTTTTATTCAAAGATAACCTCTCCCTCTGGTACAAAAACACCCTCGAGAACGTAGTCGTTTTCAACACAGTTTAATAACTCAGGAATTACGCTGTCGCGAGGATAGTCAATGCATGTAACGAAATCTCGTTTTCGGAGGAATGATTTAAGAAGAAAACGAGCGTTGGGAAATCGTCGAGACGACAACCGAGCGTCCGACTAGCCTACACTGAGGTCTGAGTACGGACGCTACAATTCAGACGGTCGCCGGCCTCTACTGCCGTCGGTTCTGTCGTTCAAATGAAGCCTCTTGTTATTTCATACCGTCGTAACGTGGAAACCAAAGTACCGTGATCGGACCTCCGATGAGAAATGTGAGAATGACTGTGACTGACAGTCTGTCAGAGAACGCGTTGCACTGTGAAGCGAAGCTCAACAGATCTTGCACGTCTCTTCTTTTCTATTTCTGCAGTCGATTTTCACCGGTTAATTTCTCTTGATCGTTCGATTCGCATTCCATCCGGTTGTAACTCATACCATGAAAATGAGAGTACAGTTGTATATAAGTTGTGTTCGATTTGCAATACCAGCCACAGAATAGAATCTGCTTGTTGTTTTTGTCCCTTCTCGTTTATCCGTCTTCAGTGAATACTTTGGATACTATACGAATTCGTATTATCACTAAACCAGTAGCAGTGGCCACATTTACCGCCACAAATGATAAACACGATTACACAACGGTGCACGGTACATGTAGAACGTATGTATGTTTCGTGGAGCTGTGACTCTTCAAATCTTGTATTTCTTGGTTATGTACGTGTCCAGTTTGCCATATCCTCGCACGACAAGCGTAACACGCACTGGGTGGAACTGTCAGGGTTAGAATTCTGTTATACTGCTCCGCTCTGTGTTTATTTTATTAGTTAAGGAAACAACGTGCAATCACACCCGTTCACCACATTGACGCAACGGCTAATGCGTATTACGGCGAGGCGGTCCCTTTTATAGCTACTGGAGCGCTCCGCCGGAACGCTGCGTATATATATACCAGAAAGAAGGGGAACATGCTGTCACGATTGGGAAAAGAAAGCAATAAAGGGGAAGGAAGAAAGAGAAAAAATGCAAAACAGACAACAGTGAAGCGAATTTAAGATAATTAAAGGGTAATTCATTGTTCACTCTCAGAGCGATAAAAAAATGATATTTTGAAATGTGAAGTGGTGAGACAAAGGGAAATTCCCCTTCGTCGTTATTGAACTTTGAAATCGATAGAGGCGCTGCTGTATATTCTTGCAAATATTTGGATGCATACATATATGAAATAAATGTGATATTCTACAATTAAATTGCAATTCGATAATTATTTAAAGACTTAAACAAGTAAAAGACTCAATATTTGCATGCATTTTGAAATATGTAAGATGGTTTACCGAAAATTCAAAGTAAGATCATTTTTGCAAATTGAAGTGCAACCCACTACTGAACATCATTGTAAAAGCCATTTAACATTTTTATCGCAATACTTCTGCGCAATATCTATCGGTATATCTTGGTGACAATGCCGCTAAGATAAAAAAATATTAATATCATACAACTGTGTAAGGATCGATGTTAATTACTGGACATAGCTGTATCCAGATTGAAAATAAAATACACGTCGCTCTTCAAATTATTTTTCTCTTCCCTTATCGAAGTTAATTTATTGCGTTCTATTGCGAAATGCTACATTTGCAATCGCCATTTTGGTGATCGATTAACGTGCAGTTTTCCTTGTTATTAGATAACAATTGACCCTCAATAGCTATTACCGATAAGTTTAATAAATGTCTAGACAAAGAGCGGAAAGGATGAATTCAACAGTTAATAAATTGCGATTGTACAATCATATGCAAAGAGTAGTCTAATTGAAAACAGCGATTTCCGTACGGTAAAACACGAAACAATTGACTGCGAACCTATTCTGAAAGTTCTGGATATATTTATACTATTTCTATCATCTTCCTTAGATGATAGAAATTTGAATTGTTTAATTGTTTATAAAAAATAAACAGCACATACAGCATTTGTAAATCGTTTATTTTTGGGTAGCAGCATCCTTTACCTCTATTTTAAGCACCCGATAATTAATCTAGCACGTCCAGAAGTCGAGATAATTGACACGACCCGGAGTGCATTTTTGCCGATTTTTCAATTGTTTATAACATTTAAACCACGGATACCATATTATTTCAACTGTTGGAGGAGATAACCATGATCCTTATCTTTAATTTAAGACAAACCCGGTTAAAAAATACGCACCAGAAGCCGAGAAATACGCAATTGTTTAAATTAACGATGTAACTCAGGAATTCGGTTTTGGCGGTGCGGAAAACTGCGAAAATGCCCCCAAACGCGAGATGGCGCCACATGTCCGGTTATCGACATATCGTTACCGACAAAACTTTTAAAAATTGTTATCTCGGCTCCTGGTTGTCGTTTTTTAATAAATGGGATATCAAATGAATAAGAAAGAAATAAGCTACACGATCAAAAACCCCATAGCTGTAACTATATGCAATTGGCCGTAATAACAATTTTAATTGTTTAATTGTTTATAACAAACGAATTGCACATGGAATAATGACCACACCTATTGGATTTGGCAGATGATACTTCTAGCTTCAAGTTATGTCTTTTGATCATTCGTGTAGCTGGCCTGCAAACCGAGATAATTGCAATTGTTTATAATTTATTTAAACAAACTTAATTATTTCGCGTCCATTGGGCCGATCGGTTCCTCTTTCAGAACGACCCTCATGTATAATTACTGTGGAATTCTCAAACGAATTGTTAAATCGTTTAGTGTCGTGTAGCAGCATCTTCATTTATCTTCATTTTGAGCACCCGATCATTAATCTAGGGCTTCCAGAAGCCGATAGAATTGCAATTGCAGAACAAGAATTGCGAACGCATATAAATGGTAAATTGTTTAAAATGAATACTTTAAATGAGAATACTGCGAATATACACTTGTCATATGACAGAAAGTAATATATAAGTAAAAGATTAATCCCGTCATAACAATGCACACATTATAAAATCTCAGGTACAACTTATTATTAATTTTCAAGTGTTTATTTTTTCACAGTAAGAAATATAGAATATGTTGTTTTATTACATTACAGTTGGCGGCGTATAAGGTAAGGGAAAAGAAATTGAAATTACATTAAGTAGAAATACTTCGAAATACACGTACTTTTTAAACACAAGAATTACGAAAGAAATCTCTCTTAAGGGAGTCGTTAATGTTTACAACTTAAACTCTAATTAAAACTTGATTGCTAATTCATCTTCATGAGCATGAAAAGTTTAATGTGTATTATACAATATGTCATGAAATGTATTATCCACAGATTAATAGAAAGACAGCATTTAGGAGAGTTAAGAGAGACTATTCGTTAACCTGTTTGCAAATATTGTACTTTAAAATTAGTTTGAAAAAACTATATCAAAAGGAGTACGAAACAATAAAACAAAATTAATGGTTGACAAATTGTGAAAAAAAAATAACACAACTTCTGCAATATTCAGTGGTAGTATAATGTTCGTAATTAATGTACAAAATTAATAATTGTAGTTAATTTAATTGTGTTTATTATCATTACCAAACGTCGTTTATATCGCGCTCTTTGTTTATATTGTATAATACATTTATAAAATACTTTTTAACATTAGGAAAATAATTTTTTGGTAAACTCTTGAATATCCCGTAAACGTATATACTTTGTAAAACAATGAAATTATGGGTGCAGGTTTCGACAAAATTGGGCAAAACTGCTAATGATAAATTCATACAATATTTTCTCATATTCTATGTAAATTACTGCCAGTCTTAAACCTGAAGATAAAGATGGATACTGCTCTCAGATTGAGCTATCTTTTTTAAACAAAATGTATAAAACATGATGTCAACAAGCTCTCTCTATTTAATAGGTATTTGACATCAAGGGTGTTGATTTAAGTGGGCCCGTGCAGCCATAGCCAACATTTTCATGCGTCGGGTAGAATTATGATTTGGATTAGCTGCTACGAAAGCAGCCAATTGATTTTGTAATGTCAATAACACAGTACCCATATGTTCTCTTGTCACTGGATCATTAGGATCTAAATTTAATACTGCCTCTTCGAGCCACCTGTTGAATAATCCAAAATAATAGAAATTACTTGAAATTAAATGTACAGTTAATTATAAATAAAATGTATCTATTACCTGTGCTTAAGTTCTGTACGGTGTCCCAAATCTGCAGATAACTGTTGTACAAGTGAAAGAATCACAGGTTGTTGCAAAATACATCTTGAGCCTTGAGGACCCACAGAAGAAAATACCCTGGCAGGTTCCGTCTTTTCACAAACAAGTACTACCAAGCCTAAATCGCTAGCACTTAAAGCTTGCTGGAAGGCAGCGTTTAATTGTCCTCTTTGTAGAAGAGACATAACCCGCGCTTGAGCATCAGCAACTGCAGTTACTGGTATAGCAGGTGTGGTAGCCCGTGAACTATAATAGATGTCAGATTAAATTCATTCTTTGATGAAAAAATTCGCCGTACTATTTAAACTTTCATACCGTGCATTTGTAATCTCAGTAAGTTGTTGATTTAAATTATCTCTAATCGAGTCACGTATTGTACGTATCGTTCCTTCTTGCAAAGTATTTAGTCCCCTGTTCAGTTCTATTTGTAGTTCCTCGCGAACTAGTGCTGACAATGCTTCACTTTGTTGTTCATTTCGTTGCTGATACTGTTTATCTACGATTGCATCGACATTTTGAAGATCTTGAAAAATGAAAAAAATATTTAACATAGGATCAAATGTAGTGATATTATTTTGGAGTTCACGCATATTACTTGAAGTATGTTAAACATCTTACATTCACGGGTACCCCTAACAAAGGCATCTTGTATTTGTCTAAATATTGTTTGGCATGCTTTCTCCATGCCTGGTAATATAATATTTGTGAAGGCTTCCTTAAATGCTGCGTCCAACGCCGGTTTCGCTGCATTCGCCGCGGTCACGGCTAGTGTATCCTTTACATTAGTGCTATTAATTAGATCCGTCAAATTCTTTTTGAAAAGTTCATCCATTCGTGCAGAATCTAATCTAAGTTGATGTTTCAGTGGTTCTACCGTCGCCTCAATAGTGCGTGGTAACGTGGTTTCAATTTTATCTTTAATAGTTGTTTCAAGTGTGTTAAGGAACTCGTGTTGACGTGCCATTTGACCATACAGTGTTTGCTCCAATGTAGCATTTTGTTGCTGTGAAGCTCTTGCTAGAGCAGACTCTACTCGCGTCGAAATAGGTGTTTCCTGCCTTAATCTAGTCACCTCTGTACGTAATTCCCTTAACTCTTGTCGTTGATCTTGAATTATTTCCAAAATCGATTCTACCTTATTTATTAATTCAAGCGCATTCAACTCGTTTGCCGATTGCCAAGTGTTCTCTGCATTCCCTGCAGTGTGCATTGTTGGTTTCGATTCGTCTACCAGTTTATTCCTTTTCTCCTCTTCGTTTGCGAATCCATCAGCTTCTTGCGCCGCATGTCTGCTCACATCTTTTAAGAATACCATCGGGATATTAGACCAATCTTCATCAGTGGCATTAGTGGCTTCGACCTTATTCTCGCTTTCTGGCTCCTCGTCTGGTTTGGTAAGAGATAAAATTTCTCTTACTTCTCTGGATGGACTGCTACTGCTACTAGCAGGTGCTTGCTCTTCTAATTCGCTAGTAGCTAACGGTGGCTCTGTTGCATTTAAAGCTTGCACTGCTTGCGCGAGGGAAGGACTGGCAGATAATATTTTAACCAATTCGGGACTACTGGGACGAGAATCTAATTCATTGTTTTCTTTTTTAGCAGGTGAACTGAATGCATCTGGTGTCATTAAATTCAAGCCAGCATTATGATTGGATGCTACTTCGATTGTTGCGGATAAAGAACGATCTTCTTCACCATTCTCTTCCGAAATTCCATTGTGATTAACAGTCCCCATTTCTGGTAAATCTTCAGAATAGTCCAATGAATCGTGTGTTAGTGTGTCCATGAGGCAGTTACCACTCACTGGTGAAGCAGGTTTAAATGCAATATGACATTCTTGCAGAGACTTTGGTTGTACTAAATACATCCGGATTACAAGCTGCTCTTCGGTCTCTTCTTCGCAGGGACATAAATCTTCCAGTGATTCACCGGTGGGTCGTATTTTGCGTAGTCCAGCATCGACAATTCCGAAGCTCAAAATAGGATATGGCAGAAGGAATTCAGATATTGTACTTACTGATGCTAATGCTTCTCCACTGTCTTTCGTGAGACTTAATATATACAGAACTTTATTATATATATCTGATAATAAAAGATAACCAGCACTAAGATCTAAGCCTGCCTTTAACACCGGTAATTTACCGGTAGAAGGAGTTGGGGCGAACTTAATGGTTTGTAAACAAGACCAGACTTCACAGGACCATACTTTTAATTCTGTATTATTGTCGCATCCAGTTACGGCAAATCTCCAAAATTGTGCACTGTGGAACAAGTCAGCATAGCAATGATTACTTTATTGTCGGTAGTTGAAATAAATTTTCCAATTCAATTATCGTTTTCTCGAGAGTTACTTACTCGGGATGGTACGTTTTATGGTCGTCCAAGAAAAATAAGCACGAGATCGGCCGTCCACCGTGTGGTCTCCACTGATGCAAACAACGTGGCTGCACTTGATTACCATGCGAATTGTTATGTAAATAAACTTGGAAGAATTTCACTTCTCCATCGAAACTAGCAGTAGCTAGAGCCGTGCCGTCGGGACTGAATGTTGCCTCTATGATCGTATCAGAATGTTGATCAATTTCCAACATCCCTCCAGTTTCCTTTACAGCTGGATCAGTTGCCTATCATTTAGTCAAACAGTTGGATACTTTGTTCATTTTTGTACGGATTTTATAATCTGTAAGTAAGGTACACATTCACCTCTATTGATCTGAATCTTGATGTAACAGTATTAACTGACCACAACTCTACTTTGGAACCACGAGTTAGAACTAAAAGCTTTGAAACTTCATCTCCGTCGGATGGTACATCTTCAGGAATGTATGGACACCATATTACACGATGGCTTGTGGGTGATATATCTTCCGCATCTACTTGTAGCAGTAAACTGCACAACAATTCGGATGGCGTTGACTCGATAGTATGTATAAAAAGATTTCCCATATAGTCAACGCATGCTAATATTGCATTGGAAACATGCGCAAAAGCTAGATCTTGTATCGCGGCGCGCATTCCTCTTAAAAGAGCTCTCTGTTCCAATTCTTTGTATACAACTCTCACCACGCCTCCTCCGCTACTAACTAAATAACATTACCCTTTTAAATTTAGAAGCGATTCAGATATTTGTTATTTCAGAACAAAACATAGGTTACCTCTTATGCCATAAGCTAAATATTTTCCAGACATATGTACGGCCAACAATTGGCCCGGATAAAAGTTATGCTCCCATGTAAAGTCAACAATATTTTTTAGTTTCACCTTAGAACTGCCATGATTATGCCCTCCCGGCGAAGGGATAATGGTAACATTGCTACTATATAATTCAACCGAATGTTGATCCTCTTGGCCGTTGAATTCTCTGAACACAAAAGTACAATTTCTGAAATAATTTCTATACAACAAATATGTAACATAAAACGACTAAAAAAAACAAAAAAAATCAATAAATTAGGTGGATAGAAATGAATGTTAACAAAATTTGCGACTAAACATAAAACCATATTAATTTTAATTCTACTTCTCATTGATATTACATGATGTAATGCAAAGACGGGTGAGAATCTAAAGACATCGAACGTTAGAGACGAAGTATATATAAAAGTACGCAAAAACTATAAATGAGAATGTTGCTGCTCATAATTTAAACCAACATTAATAAATGCTTACACTGTTTGTTGATAGTGAAGATGTCTTAGGTTATCTTCTGCCGTTTTGATCATTTTGTCAAAATTTGTGGCGTATCCTGAAAAGCGGTAAAATTAATGAAATTTCGGCAATAAATGTGCCGGAGTCCTGACGATTCTAACCCTAGCCGGTGGCACGCCTCATAACGATATCTTGCCAAGTCTTACCTTTTGTGCATATATTTTCCGGATGACGGAAGCGCTTTTCAATAATTAGTTACCTATTTTAATGAATCATACGTGAGTTATTGTTTCATTGATGCGAGTCAACAACGCGTCTCATGGACATATTTCAATGGAATTATGAAGAACGAAACGTCAGGCAGCCATCAGCCACTTGTCAGAAAAACCGACCGGAAGTGCACCGGCAATATTTTATATATTTCGCGCTATGTGGCGCTCCTTGCAATATTCATTTTAAATGTTTCAACCACTGTACTGTTGATTATTCTTTGCATTACACGGAAAATCAGTACTTGCCAATAACTTTTAATACAAAATTATTAGCAGAGAATTATATTGATTACTATGATATTTTATTAGCGAATTATAATCCTAATAATATCTATTTAATGCATTTATGCGGCAAACTAATGTTTCATATCGTCTCGAAAACAGTTCGTTAAATTTGTTTAAATCACTATGTATTTCGCTATAACAAGATTTAATAGGAAACAATGCTCTACATAGAATATTTTTTATTTAAATGGACAATCGCAGGGAATCCTGTGTCATAATTTACACTTTATTTCGTATAATACACTATAATAGACAGGCTTTTCTTTTCCATACGTTACTATATCTTTAACTTTTGGAAAATGGCAGTAGTGCTCAAACGTACGTAGACCCAAGAAAAGTGGCAGTAAATTTATCTAATTTGAGTATATTTGAATCTCTCTTAACAACTACAAATTCCGATCATGAAACGTTTATCTATTTCTTTAACCCTTTGTGCAAATCTCGAATTTCTTAATTTGCAAAAATTTCACGGGACAGTTGTTAACGAAAAGCAACTTAAGTTTATAGTTACGAGTTCTTTTCAAATAAGACTTAATTATCGATAGAGGTCAGGTATATTCCGAGATAATTGATCGACATTTTTACCCATGATGTACTTTTCCAAATATGTTAACTGAAATTGGGATATGTACCACCCAGTATTGTGTTCTATACATTGGCCATAAAACGAGAGTAAACGTATTTCTTTTCAGAGGAAATCGATATTTCGCATCAAGGGTTCAAAGATTCATGTCCGCTTCAGGTAATCGTTTCACGTGTTTGCACGCTGCTATGCACGGGAATGTGTTTCTTCCTGCATTTTATTTATTTATTTTTTTTTGCTTCTGGCTTTTGGGTCTTTCTTTTTTTTTAATACCATAACATTATACAATGACAAGCACACTGAGACACTGCGCCAATCCAATAGAAAAACAATATTTGTAATTATTGTGCCGATAGTATTCACAGATACGCAAAGAAGCACGACAATACCCATGTTGTATCCCCGGAACAATCGGATTCTACTGGATCGATAATCCTGTCGTACCTCTTTGCGTCCGATTTCTCGCTAATAGAATAACGACTTAACGATTAAGACCTTAATGGTTGTATCATTATATGTAAGCGTAATATTTCGATTCGTCTAACGAGAGCAACTATATATTATAGTCGGTCGTATAATCGCTAAAGGGAAGTATGCGTATAATAACGATTGTAAAAGGAAACGATCATTATTCACGCGATGAAGAAATAGTAATATCAATTCCTCTACGTAAAACGATTGGGAGCTACATACTTTTAAAATATTGACTTGTAAACGCTTGCATCTAAAACGCTCCTTCACCGAAGTTCGTTTTTAATGAAGCATCGCGCACGTTTGCGTGCAAACGAACAGAAATTGAAAATTTCTAAATTACTTAAGCAAACAGAATTTGGATGTCTACGTCCTCTCTACGCCATGGTAAACTAACGAGTCTTAAGAGAAAATGTATACCGTTGACGTTGCTTCAATTGAAACGTTGCACAAGGCTAATGGTCGTCACTGGCTACTAGATAAAATTTAAGATTATTTTCGACATGGATTTTAGACGATTTGATGGTCCCTGCGGGATGTTACTTGCTGTCATACGTTGTAGTTATACTTTTTATACAAAAGCATGAGATACCCGCGAAATGTGCTCCGAGAACGAAATCGTTATAGATCAATGTAAATCAATGCTTAACGTAAGTGAACTGGGCATTGATCGTGCAGATACATACGTGACTAATATTTTATTACGAATCGATCGAAGCGTATCTACTTGTCGATTTTATTTCTACTATTTCTTTCGATCTTCTAGAATTGACACTTTGGTATAATGTGAGATGTGTGCAACTGACGAGTGTCAGAAATTAATGAAAAGATTAAGTGAAAAAATGTTAAATGCAAAAGAATGCAATTGGCGGTCGAAAGATTTCAGAAATACTTAAAAATATTGTTAAAGATTTAAAAAAAATTAAAATATTAAAAAAGGCACAAAAATAAATAAAATAATACAATACTTTGAAACACTCAAAGGCTATCAAAATTCTAATCTCTGTTAATGGAAATTCGTACAGGTCACGAGAAAATGCGTGCTATTTCAATCGTAGATGAGTTCTACGAAAAATCGATGAGAATTCCATACTGCAATACTGGTCATAACATATAACACGTTGGCTGAACCGATTTTTGATTAAACTTCGCAATACATTATATCTATGTCCGGTTCCTACTTATCTAAAAATACGATATTAAGTATACGTGATCCACTTCTATGTCTTAATAATTCGCCACGAATTAACAGGTGTACGATTACAAAAGCGGTAGCTTTGTTAATGTATCGATGAAGGATGGCCAACGTGCGAGAGGCAATAATAAATTAATAATAAAGAAGAAACATTACAGACTAATAATAATAGTGCGCAACTACTGCACTTATTAATAAGCTATATCGCACCAGATTGAATGTATACGAATGGTTTTCGTAATGTTTTATTATGCCATTCATACGAAAGATAATTACCGAGCAACTAAATCTTATAACATTGTTTTATAGTCGCGCCCTGTGTGCTGATATGCTTACGATATATTGCTCCGGCTCGAAAGCCATCAAATAAATAAATAAATAAAAAAAGAAAACAAACAATCGATCATGATTTATGTCTAAGCAGTTACCACTAACCTTCCGTACAAAAACCCTAACGTTAAGAGAGGAAAGTAGAGGATCTTTGATTATTGGACGGAGTCGTGCAAAAAAGAGGAGCGATCCGAATTATTTCATGCACCTTGCGAATTAATTTTTTCTTCGATTTATAAAGGTAAGCAATCGCAAGATCTGTCGAGGATAAACAGATCAAGAGGCAACGATAAACAATACAATTATATATAACAGATAAATACTGAACATTTCATTACTACGACTTTAACTATTATATTCTTCCTGTGCAACGAATATAATGAACAACGAAAATTGATCTGTCCACCTCCGAGGATCCTGATTATATATTTATTTCGCGGCTAAACGAAGTGCTTACGGTATCTCTAAATATCGTACGAGAGAAAACAATGAATCGAGAAATGGTCATTAATAGTATTTGTATAATATTACCTACGAGATTAGTATTTCTCTTTTTGCATGATACCGTACAATCCGTCTTGTCGGTTTAATATAATTATTTCGCTCGATTCTATAATATTAGTACAGGCTTGTACTATAGCGCGTTCAAAGCGGTAGACTTCGACTACAGATTCGAGAAAGAACAGAGAGAAAATATTTGTCTGCGCTTCTGTGCATGGAATACAAAACGATCAAAACTTTACCCCTGGGCATCGGCCCCCAAAGCGCGATGATCGACGAGCCTACCGCTGATCCTAATTCTAAGACGAACGATGCTTTTCATTATTCCCAAAAATACTGTACACAAGAATACCTAAGTTACGTCGAAGCTCGTTCCACTCGCTCCAACGAGCACTGAAGCTTTTATAAGTACGACAGAACTCATACGCTTCTTTTTTCTTCTTTTCTTTTCTTTTCTTTTCTTCTTTTCTTAATCTGGACAAGATAAAACAGACGAGCTATCGTTAAGACTACGATCCGATTGGAAACTGATTTGGACCTTTCGATTCAACAGTTTCGCACTTTGGTATTGACGAAGTTCACCTCTTTAAGAAACGGAAGAAACCTCTACCCTTCTCTGGTGGCGGTGCCATCAACATTGGTACTTGATTTTTATGCGTTATGTGAATCTGAAATAAAAAAAAATCGTGAATAAAATTAGTCACGATATTCAGAATATGTACTGTTGTTATTAAAGCGTTCGAATAAATAAACTCACGGTGCACGGGCCCTGCATCCATGGTTCGCCGTCGATTTGCATTGGGAAACGTTTGCCTGTGGTGATGGTGACACTGCTACATTGAGCCAACCTTCTACCGGAATGACGAAGTCCTGTTTTAACTTGACCCATGTGCAAACAGTTTTCTAAACCGATCACCTCTATTAGATTGTCTCCAATGTCTGAAAAAAATTTACAATTAGTTCTTTGTTTTTTTTTGTCATTACAACGAAGACGAACTATTTTTGTTTAACTAAAAGCTTACCTTGTATCGCCGCAGTGAGATCAACGGAATTGAAGCTGCTGGTACTTAATTCTTTGTCGGGTCGTTTTTTCCGTTTGCCAAGACGGTGTCTTGTATGGTGTTCACCCCAGAGATTGGAACCTCCATGAGTGAAAGGAATGTTCAGTAAGGCGACACCTTGGAGGGAAGGGCCGTGAGCTAAATCCAACGGAGTTCCATCACACTACAAACATAGAATACGATCTACGTATTAAATGAACATATGTTTTAAAAAAAAGGGAGAGGATAAATCAGCTTTTTACGTACAATGATCTCGAGGTCTTCGTGAAGATTTTTGCAACTGGCAGCGAATTGTTCTGTGGTCGCGTATTCGAAGTACCAGAGCTTGTTTTTCATTCGACTGTTGAACTTCTCGGGATTCTTTTCTCTCTCCATGTGGAATTTCACACAGATCGCTGCGTCCACACCCACGGAGAAGTAATTATTAATTATATTGTACGGTATACTGTCTTGATTCGGTTTCTTCTCGTCGTTCTGATCCAACACTTCTATCTGCCAACGATCCATCATCACAGGTGTCGCTTTCTCTATTTTCTACAAATCATTTACAAAAAAAATATTAATCGTATTCGATTGCCCACAATTTATACTAATTAAGAAACGATATTTCTTCAGCACAAGACTCTACATACTTTAAGAACTTTGTGAATAGCCTCCCCTTCATAGCCACCACCCCATCGCAAACACCTTGCAAGATCATTACCCGTGCCTAGCGGTATAACGCCTACAGCCGGCTGGTGTTCGAATTGAACACGATCTGAAATTTCATCGCGAAACATTGCACACAAACCGTTCTTCGAAAGATCGTGTTACTAAACCATTAATCGTACCCATCGTTTCTAAGACCCAGCCAACGGTACCATCGCCACCGCAGCAGATCACCTTAAAGTTCTCCACGTCCTTGAACATTTGCAACCCCGGCATAGGTCCGCCCATGGCCAAATTATGAACTTGACGGGGGTTCAAGATGTATTGAAACTTCCTCAACATACGTTCACCTTGCCTCCCGCCGGATTTCGGATTTATGAATACCAAGAGCGGCACAATCCCGGGTGGTGTTGTAATTTGGAAGGATATGGCTGGTTGTTGGCTGCTGGCGGTAGGACACGTTAGAAAACCACCCTGTTAACAGAACGAGATGCATATATCGAATCAGTGCCCTTTGGTATTGCATCTGGAACGATCTAATCAATTCTCTTTGTGCACTCACGGAACTAACTGTCGACGAATCCTGGCCGTGCTTACTGCCCCTTTTACTGTCCCTGGACAACGATCTCTGCCTGTCTAGAACAACTGGACAAATCGCCGTAGGTGGAAGAATATGGACCGCGTAGTCACCGAGTGTGCACTCTGTTCTTATTTGAGAGACACACCTGTTATGTAACTGTAAGAAGAACGTTTCAATTAAATTGGAAAAAAGATCGCAATTTTTTTTTCACGAAAAGAAGAGAAAAATAATTAAGATTATAGTCGAAGGAAAGATCATCAGGGTTGTGACTTTTTGTTTTCCGTTCGTAGTTATGAGTTGTAAGAAATGTTGTCTCTCAAAAAAAACGAAATATTACTCACGGTTATCTGGCACCATCTGCAATGTAAACCGGTGATTCCGTTATAGCTTTTGATAGTCTTCCTACACTTGGAGCATTTCCCATGGCAATTTCCCTCGACCCAATGATGCGCCATCGTCTGCGACGTTTTCTTGCTTTTCACGTAGGTGGCTATACAAGAAGCCGGCGCTCTTTGAACGCACCTTTCGTGAACTGTGTACTTGCAGACTACATGAAAGAGGATAAACATGAATAGGACGTTTGTATCTTGTTGCAGAGCAAATGATTATAATCATTGGGACCGGAGGTGTCGGATAATCACAACTTTCCATTTCCTTGTTAAGCGACAGAAACGATACGATCTATGGAATTGCTGTTCCTTTGTTGTCGATTATCAAGAAACGGAGCAGAAGAAAAATATAAGGGAGGTGACGATCGTGGAATGAAAATGTTCTCCCGCCAAACACGCGAAAGAAAGAAAGAACGGGGCGACACGAAAGTAGCTTCGACGATACTTACAAACACAACAAAGACCTTTCTTGCCTAGACCGACTAACATATTCAGGCAGAGATTACAGTAGGCGGGCTTGCTAAAGTGTTTCAGCCTCCAGAGGTGGTTGCCGTCCTCCTTTACGTGGGAATCCAGGCCCAAGAGCACCAGCAGAGGTATCGTCGTGAGGCCACCCCTTTTCCATTCCTCCAGAGATACCGTGCCATCCGCGTCGTAGTCTATTTCTATCATCATGTCTTGCAGTATCTATAAATATCAAGAATTTACATCTAGATATTGCTCATCAATTTCCCATCTGCTCGCTGGATAAACAAAGAAACTTTAGATTTTATGTATCCTTCGTGTAAACACGATATTTCCTCTATTTATGCTCACGGAGGGTTCTCAAAAATTTCTTGTTGCAAAATTCGAGTTGGCTATGTTATTGAATTGAAATCGATTGGTGATTATCTAAATATGCAATTAAAGAAGAAGACAGTGATGTCTCGACTTACCGGTTTCAACTCGGAGACGTCCCAACCAAGATACTCGGCGACATTCATCATTTGATTGACAATGCAGTCCATCTCCTAGAGATACGTGATAATGATATTAAGCGCGGAACTATCATAGATAAGGTGCTTTCGAATCGATCTATGTACATATTTCGCTTCGCTGACATATTCATCGCGGTGTCGACAGATGTGTCTACGATTAATTATCCGATTAAATATTCAATGTCCGGATAAAATATGATTTGTAATTTTATGATTGCCCGTCATCGAAATTTATTATATTCATTAACTAAGACGAAGGCACGCGGTACCATGAAACAGACGAAACGGAACAGTCCTCGAATATTTTCAATTGCACGAGTGTAATTTCAATTCGGTTATATTTTATTTTCTCGCGGCCGCGAAGGCGGGCAGTGAATCGATTAAAATGGCAGGGTGAAAGTTCAATCGCGTCCAAAAAAGGAGAGACCGATTTTTTTGTCCGCTTTACTCACGTTGGTATCAAGAACGCCGTTTCCATCTGTATCGTACAGCCGGAACATGACTGAAAAAAAGGGGATGGCAAATGAATTAATGCACGTCGAAATTGGCGAGCAACAAGTTGCAGTAGATGTGCAAGCCAAAGTGCACTGTACACGAGTGCAGCTCAATCGCGGCCAACATGACTGACGTTGGACACGCGAACATGAACGTTTAAGAAGCCCGTGAACAGCCATTGATCGTCGATTAGTTCGTATAGCTTGCATAGAATTTTCAAATATGAATTTTTATTCATCACCGTGATTCGCACCGTAAAAAATTACGAATATGTGAATATATTATAAATATATTTATAACAAAATATAAATAAAAATACATAAAGTGAAAGATTGTTCGCTAATATGTAGTATGAAAATATCCAAGGTTCGCTCTCGCGGGGTGGCAATTAATTTTGATCGATATTGAAAGAAACGATTACTCACACTCCAATTTATCTTCTGGCCTGCCAGCCTCCAGGAGGGAAAGATAGCACACGATATCCTTGAGGCTCACTTTAACCGAGTGAACGTCTATCGTGCTTTGCTTCCTGACCAGGTGTCTCATCTCTGTAAATTGGAGAACGATATATTAGATAAAACATTCCTATATATTTTTGCTGCTTGGAAATTTGTATCTTCGTTACCGAGCACTGTTAGGAAATTCTGACGGTCTTGGAATTCGACTGGACGAGTAATTTCCCCGGTTAGATATCAGGGAAATATTTGTAAGCGCTTTATCACGAGAACCCCGACGCGTGATCGTGCGCGAAATGTCTGATCGGGTATTATTTTTATATTGCGACAGTGTGAATTTCGTTAGCAACGTCTAAGAGAGTTTACAAGGAACCTGTTGCTTCGTACAGGGATTTAAAAGCCAAGCATCGATGCATATACCCGAGTGCCGCTCTAATTATAACGATCGAGCGTTGCACGTGCATGGCTGCTCTTGATAGAGGCTGCGTGACGAATATTCTTGGAGCGATATTTGTAAGCAGATGTTTAACGTGTACGTAAGCAATCTCGATGTCGAACGATGCGAAACATAACAAACGTTTAATCCAATTGCGAGTTTCTTGCAAGAGTATTTGAACATCTGATACTCGATCCAATTGATCGATTGCACTCTGTAACATTGGTGTTAGAAGATGTTGCGGATAGGTATAACTGATCGAACAACTCATTAGACCGCGTCGTTTTTTAATTGTATAGTCGAGCAGTGTCGGGATGTCCCCGTAAAAATAGTTTCGAATCGAAGACGAAACGAAGATTCGTGACATCGATATGGTCCCTGAAACACCGCCCTTGCGATTTTACGAGTCTTCGAACACGTAGGCATCTGAGGTGTTCACACTAAAGAGAAGACGAGGGAAAGAGAGTAAAAAAAGAAGGAAAGACGGATAAAGCGGTCGGTCACGAGGGAAATAAAGCTGGTCGATCAATCGCGGAAGGAGGACGATTTATCTTTGTACGCGCAACAACGCTGAAACAAATTCGCCGTCTATTCTATTACTCTCCGGCGGTCCATTCTGCCTTCGTCCGTGATTTCTCGATGGCAACGAAGTAAATCACGGCGATTTTCGTGTGACGCACGAACGAACCGCGAATATCGGATCGCAGCGACGAGAAACACGCAGAAAATCATCTTTCCCCCTTGGAACGCAACGAAAAACTTTTAGCGCGTTTTGCATTTCCGCTGCTTCGACTGAATGCTGCTCGAGTTACACCTGATACGAAACTACGGGGACTGCCGTTTGCAAATTTGATTCGCTCTATTAAAAGATATCATTAGAAAATACCCTCGATGTTCATATATTGATCTAAAATTAGAAGATGTCGTTAAAATGTCTGCTCGATGTTCGTATTTCGAGCAGAAACGCGATGGATAATTAAACAATTTGGTTAAGTGGTTTAGTCTCGAACGGGCTTGGTCAAACAGTTGATTTTGGTCCGTGTACAGGACCCCGCGTGGGCATGACAATGCTTTCACGTCCCGAGCAGCAAATATTGATATTAAGCGTGCAATTAAACCATTACCATATAAGTTTGCCGACAATAATGTAGCACAGGCGCTTACAGTTTGCAGACCCCCGGAAGACAAAGGGGTAGCAAGGTAACCTTCGGAATTAACTATTCTTTCGAACAACAAATTCATCGATTGCCGCGCGCACGTGATGCTTGCACCTCATATCCAACGCCGACTGCAATTAATTTCCCGCGTGCAGCAAGCAACGTAGATCGCCGCGAACAATTAATTTAATTGAAACCATAAGCTGCTCGTCGGATGATACGATTGATTGTTTCGCCGCGACGATCGCTCGTAATGAATAACGCGACGGGGCCAAGTTGTTCGACGCAATATCCGGCGTGATTTCATTTCGCCGTATGAATAGAATCGTCATCCCCCTGCGACCGAGTGCATTGTTTCCCGCGGCGATTAATCCACCCTCCCAGGGCGAGGCCTCAACGATTCATCGCTATTTTTTTGCGTCCAAAATTTTCTTTCCTTCGTTCTGAAATTGATTTGCCCACTCACCTTCTTTTAGAATGGCACCCGATACGTTTGGCAGTCGCATTCGATCGACTTTCATCATCGTCTCGACGACGCGTTGCAGAACGACGGAAAGAATTAATGGTCACACGAGCACCTTGGATCGCAAAGGGGCACGGCAGCAGCCGTGCAACCGGAAGGTGTGAGAATCGTAGCCACTGATCGCGTTCAGAAGTAACGTCGATCGCGATCGACGATTATTGCACGCGTGAATATACACGGGTGGCACTTGTTGCTTCTCGCGTGATTCGTGAGATACTGAGGAAGTGTATCGAGAGAGCTTGGTGCCAGAAGAGTCGCGATGTAGTCTCTAAGCTTGACGTTATTTATACCGGATGGGACCGGTGCGCTGTATTTTGGGGATCGAACGAACACGCAAACTCATCGGCAATGAGCGAGACAATCGAACGCTACGGAAAACGATGTTTCCGTGGGGCTGTGAGTTGCGGAAATATCGATTGGAGTTTTTGCTCGGACGATTTTTTGTAATTGTTTCAATGGTGGGCGATTTAAAGTACGAACAAAGTGTTTGCTATTTGAAACAATGCTTGCTCCGTTATTATTTATCCTGGCACCCTCAGTTTTTAATTTGTTTTAATAATATTGCAATGAACTCTTCGTCTTTTTAATCAAGAACACGCAGGTGACAACGCTTAAACCCGACAGGGCAGGAATACATCGTTTGATGTCGCGTTTCCTCGGCTCTGCTCACGTGTCAAAAATATCGCCTTTGAGATCTGGTAGTCTCCCTTCTGCGCGAAACAACTCCGCACAGAGTGAATATCTTGAATATTCTTGTATTGCTCCGTGACATTTGGAAAAGATCAAGCTGTTATTTTGAAATGATTATTTCCGCGTTTCGTTGGGCCAGGAAGTAACGAAGGTTTAGTCTATCCCGTCAAACTTTCTGTCAAAAGCTGATAAACATGCTATGAAGTTCAATGCATTGAAGGTTAATCTTCGTCGCCATTGCATAATCTTTTTAACAAATCCCTTTTCATCTCTACAGCACTTGAACTTTACACGAAATACATCGCGCGCTTTTATTACACGTTCCTGCCACCGCCATAAATAACACCCTGTCACTCTGAATCACATGAATTGTTCAAGGTATGATAACCTTTTTCGTATTTCGTCCACGGCTGTAAAGATTTTATTTAATATAAATATAGATCGTAATAAATATAGATCGTTCCATTTAGTCCCTGCAAATATAAAGCGGATAACTAATTTTTGTCTTATATAAAAGATACGATATTTTAAAACAATGTAGGAGATACTGACAGTCCAGTTTACAAGATCGTTCCTTTCAAGAACGTAAAATTTGATGTATCGAATAGATAACGTTTCGTATGTTTTCTATTCCTGCGAGGTGCACTTCCGGTCGCAGTGATGCCTCACGTTATAATTCAACCCCATTTACGATCACGTAACGCTGGTTCCCCGAGGATAATGCATCAGCGTAAAAATCGGTGGCGCGCGGAACGAAGTCTTCCCTTATCATATCGAGCGTAATGTGATTCCCTTGGCAAAGAAGATTCCAAGCCATTCTCTGAGCGCACATAAATTTTTCAGCGAGCAAAGGGTATTCCCGCGTCGCTGCTCGGTTTCACCGTTCTCACAGTGATCCTGAGTCGACGGTGCGGCAATATTTTTGGCTGGCAATAACGATACGCAAATTCTCTGGCTCAGGCAACGATCCCATCAGTATGGAAATTACCACCGTAGATTTGCTCGACCAAATTGAAAGTCGGACGATAATGCGACGGTGTTCACGCCGCTATCGTGAATTTTATCGCCAGATTGGGCGAGGATATGGCCCTTTCTTTTCTTCGAGGGAAATTAGGAAAATGTTTCGAATATTTCCCAATCCTTTCGGTGCACTTTGCCTTTTCTATTTTAATTTTCTAATCCTGCTTAAAACGTCTTAAGAATACGACGCTCTACATTGGCGCCAGCAAATAGACTCCAGCTCCGTTCGGCGCAGAAGAAAGTAAATTTACGAGGAAAAATAATTTTTTACCAAGTAGCATACGGTCGCTCGTGCGTCAGGAGTTTTTGCTCCATATCTTGTACGCGTGTACGTACGTATGTATGTACGTATGGTAGAGGAAAATCGATTAAGACATCATCGAGCCCCCCTCCCCCCATGGACGTGTCCATTAAGTCGTACACATTCTTGTACGTTTTACAGTGTCAGGCATCTTGCTTTTATGGCATCGATTTGTTTGCCAACTTATATGTCCCGACTGATCGTAAAGAATCCGACGACGATTATGGAAAGAGTGTTACGTTACAATCGTCGATACTCTGTGTAGCCGCAGAAATGTTATTTGTTCCACCTTCAGCCGATCGTTTATCGACACCGTTCTTTTATTCTCATCTAGGGAAAACAGTCCGCTTCAGAAAGAATAATGTCGCGTTTATGTTAAACAGGGCGACTTGTTTCACTTCTACAGTTCAATCTTTAAATGGATACCGGTGGTAAATTCTACCACCTTTCGCATATTTAGCTAGAGTATGACAGACAAAAAGTTTACCAAGCGAGACACGGTGAAATTCTTCTGTCTAACATGCCTGACTGCAATTCAGGCTTCTCGTTTGCGCCACGAAGCAACGCGCGGTTAGTGCGAATTATTTTCCTTATCATCTCTCTGTTTAACACCATCGTGACAAACGTGACAATCGTGACAAGAAAAAAAAAAGGGAAAGAGAAGAGGAAATCGGGGTGCGATCTATCGAACCAAGATAATTCCATTGAACAGCAGTCGAATCAGAGTGAAAGGTGAGAAAATTGGTCGACGGCGTCGTTAACGTCGAGGGCACACGACCTACCTTCCAATTTCCCGTTGTTGACGAGCAACGAATTGTTCGACTTCCTCGACGAATTCCTCGACATTTGGCTATGACTGGGACTGCTGTCCGTGCTCTTCTTCTCGATCACGTCGTGGCAGCTGTACGATGTATGCTGTATCGTCAATATAGGATGGACGCTTCCTTGAAGCCCCCGATGAAACATAGAAAAGATATTGCCAAGTGAGCGATCGAACGGCCTTTTGCGGATGATGGAGCTTCCTGATTTATCACGGCCCGTTTCTCGATTCACTGGCAGAGAGAAACATCTAATGGACGCTCGCGGTGGTTCATCGTGTTTCTAACCGCCTTTGTCCCCAATTCCGATCAATCAGACACACGAGCCGAGGTAAACCGACCCCCGTTTATCCGGTCTGTGTGCGCCGAATGTCCCCGAAACACCTAACATTTCCCGGGATTCGGACAGTGTTACCGATATTGTCCATAATGTCGCGTTAAATATTGGCCCATTCGCGATTCCAAACGTGACGCGTCGCCAACTAGAGTTTCAGCTTTCAATCGTCTGTTGGTCGCAGAACGATTCAGTCGGAACGATCGATAAACCGTGGTCTCGATTTGTCACGAATGGCTGAGAAAGGGATTCTCTGCTCGGTTAATTGATTTATAAATATATTCTGTGTCTCGGTTGCGCTTTAGCAGAATTTCCTTGTTAATACCTAATTTGTTTGGCTCGCAAAACGCACTGGTGCGCGTTGCATTAATTTTCTGGCGCTCGGCTCGAAGCATAAATCAGCTCGTGGAACTGCGAATCAAAGGGAAGCACGTTAAAGTAAAAATTCCGTTTCCCAGAATCCAGCGTGGAAATCGCGCACAGGAGAGTCGGATTATCGATTGTTAGCTTTTTCTCGCGCGCTCCACTCTATTCCCTTTGTTTCCGCTCGAATTTCGCAAAGAAACCGGCTCGGCGAATCACTGGGAAACTTACTTTAACGAACCGCCGCAGTACGAAATTCAGAAACACTGCTTTGTGCCACTCTGTTCTTCAGAAGTGCGTTATTAGTCACAATTTATTGTCGACAATGGAGTCGTGTTCGACGCGGGTATCGCCCCAGTATCGGGGGGTGAAAGCATCGAACTATTAACAATTTACGGTGGGCAACAATCAGCTAGCGAGACTGAAAACATTCGTTCTGTTTGTATGGTTTCGAAACTCTCGCTTACACACGTTGCATATCGTGGCAAAGCTGGGTATTGCACGAGCCGCCGCAGTATTTCATTCTATGCGACACGAATTGACGGATGCTGTGTCGATAGTATAATATTTCAACATGGTTGTTGAATTAAATTAAAACTTGAATTGTTCGCCATTGGATGCGAAACGACCAGCTGATGTAAATGTTTCGATCGTTTCCTCTGCCGCGGTATGTCGGTTCGAGGAGATTAATATTGCGTTACGTCGTTGCAAACTCGTGCCGGCGAAAGATGATTCTGTGCGTTTACGCGCACGTACCACATACATATATTGCGTTTACACTGTAAATACCTTTATCAAAGGTCTAAATTTATCATCGAAGGGCAATCTACGTGGAACTCACCTTTGTTAACGTTTTGCAAGGATTAAACGGCCACGAGCAACTAATAGGAAAAAATTCCAAGCGAATAAACTCTTTGTCATCGAATTCAATTTCATATGGGATTATTCCAAACGGAGGAGAGGAATTTTCTTAATTGCAGATAAAGGTAGGATGAAATTGCAGGTCAAATAAAGTTGTGTCTACCTGTGCGTGCTCTGCTCGAGGCTTCGCTCTCTGTTCTGTGGTGTCCCAGGGCTTGTAACTTCTCCGTCAGACCGTGAATTTTGTCAGCCAAGGTAGAACCACTGTGGCTTTCTGTTGAAGTTCCGCCAGGTAATCCAGTGCTGTTCACGTTGCTGCTAGACGTTGTGTGGGATGTAATCGCCGCACAGGCGGTTGTCGACGATAGCACGGCCATTTCCTGAAGCAATAATTATTATTCATATAGATAACACGTCCATCCGTTTACTCGAGGACGCAATGCTTCTACTCGAAAATTTGTTCGACTACAATTTTCACTATCCCAATATAAATAGTCTCATTAATTCACTTGGTAAGAAGTGGTATTAGACATCTCATCAAATATCGTCGGCAAGTGACTCAAGTAAATAGAAGGATATTGTAGATTGAATATATCCCTGAAAGGCTACTTTGATCTCCCCCCCTTTGTCCCGAATCGGTTTCTAAGAAGACCTAAACCGGAAGTCGATAGCCTACGTGAAGCCACTTTGAAAATTGGAAGGTCCTTTCGCGAAATTCCAAGGGAGCCACGTACCTTAAAAGCTTTCCCATCAACGCCACGCTGCACCTTTTTGACAAACGAAAGGAAAAGGTGTCGCGACAGTTCGTCCGGAGTTGCCACCTCGAGATAGGTGTCGAGGAATTTGCGAAAGCCATCGTAATCGATGTCCTGAAACAAACAAATTATCTGTTAATTATAACGTTAGTCTGAATTAGTATAATTCGTTAGTGACGATATAATAATAAATAGGTCTGCTTTAAAACGTCTTTATTTCACTAGATAGAAGCATGTACGACATTTGTCTGGGCTTCAATCGTTTGATAAATCGATCCCCCTCGAGGGTACACTCGGCAATGAACGATACGCCGATAAATACAGCGTAAATTGATTATTTATGGTAACCTATTTCGAAATTGCGAATCGTTTACTGCGCAACCGGATCGATGGAACTTAATTCAATCATGATTCAGTTGTCATCGTTGGATCCTATCCTCGAAGCTTATTGCATTCAGATTTACAACTTGTGTTGATAATTGGATATCCAATTGCATACATTACAAGAAATTTAAATTTCTTCTACCTCTCACTATTATATTTGTATCACAAGTAAACGCCTCATTTAAAACATACTCTTTTGCTTATGTTCGTTGTTCCATTGCATTGCACGATTAATGGTCAAGTATTTATACGATGAACGCATTCACCCGAATAGCCGCAATGGTCGTCTTGAAACCATCAATGCTGAACAGTTTGCCCAGGACTAGTCGAACTAGATCAGCAGCCATTGTACGCGGATTATACGGTGATCTAAATCTTGTTAACGCATAAGCTTTCCGTACACAAAGGCGGACAAGCGTTCGCCGTACCAAAATGAGATAGTTAATCGACGGGTGAAGATGGGGAATGTTAAAATCTGGATAACACTTGGGATTGATCGATAGGTACTTGCCGAGGTTAAAATTAAATTTCACGAGGGCTCAGGTGAAAGTCGCCCGAGGTAACTATTTAACGAAGTATTTGCTTTAATTGGTTCGATAATTCGTGGTGCCGGTATACCTGTTGATCAAAAGGAAGGAATATTATAATATCGTTTAAGAAGCCGGTAATCAGAACGGAGGAAGAATTAGCAACGGCAGCTAGGAAGGATTAATAAATATATACAATTATAAAACGTTCGATGCAAAGGCAGAACAGATTCAACCCCCTTCACATTATTATTTTTGGACAGAAGGAAAAACCTGTGAGCTAAAGACACATAAAACAACAAAGAACTATAACACACGGAATAATTGATTAAATACAATCGAATCAGTATTTAGATTACTGCAGCATTATTCAGTGTGACGTTTAAACAGAAAACGCCGACCAATTTCTTAAGCCGCCGCCGCCTTCTAATTGCGCGGCAAGTTAATGAGGAAACAAGCCAGTTGGGACTCGCTAACGACCAACCCAGTTTCGCATTTTATTTGAGTAGAGCAGTTCGAGAACGACATTTATCGATGTTCCAGCTCCAAGGACGCAGGGCGTTGCCTTTACCTTTTTCCCTCTCTCACTCTCTCTCTCTCCCATTCTCTCTCTACACCCTGTTCATCCCCGTTGAACTCGAGCGGTACGAACGATAAAGCTTTAGCACAGACCACGGTTACAAAGGGAAAGGACGCAGTTGCTTGGCTGCTAACAACCGATAACCGAATGCGCTCGTCTCGAAGCAGTCGATTTCCTCAAAAGAAACAACTTCTGCTTCATTACTCCGGGCGACGAAGATGAAATTGCAAGTGTCAAAGTTATCCAGACAGATTAGAATGTCTGGATCATTGAGATAGCTTAGAACCTTTTTTTTTTACCAAGCAAAGTACAATAGTATCGTGTCAAGTGCACGCTCCAAGTAGAAGAGGTCCGCCCGTGGTCAGACAACGCGATAACTATCCTGAACCTTTTACACGCACTTACGTACCGTTGAAAAAACTGTTTTACGATTTCCTAGATTCTTATCCGCCTACTTGCCTAGTGCACTACATTGTAATGCGATATATACAAAACAAAAAAGAACTAAAAGAGATTTCTTTGGCCGTCATCCAATGTTCAACGCTATACCGAAGACGAAGTTTCATCAAGGCGATTGCTTTATCCAATCAGAGGCGACAATACGTAGTACCAATACAATTCCATTCGAGATCTTACTTTCCGCCCAATCAAAGTTTCAACCCAACTGCTTGCAGTTTACTAAACACCAACTGGCCCAATGAAGCAGGAAACGAGAGAATAATCTAAATATCTAAGAAGGAGGACACCGTGGAAAGCAACGCCGGATGTTTTCGGAGCAATCAAAACTAGCGGCGAAATTTCAACGAAGGGGGACAAAAACGATCTAACTTAATTGTAGCATTGGGATTCCGTCAATAATCACGAATCGACTTCTTTCCCGGGTTATCACAGATATACGATCGTACGAATGTTTCGGAAACTAGGTCACGCTCGTTGGTCGAAGAATATCCGCATGAATGAGACAAGACACGGCCATTAAGCTTTGGGAAGAGACAGACCGTGGGGATAGTGAAGGGTGAGACGGTGAACGGGGAGAGTTTGAAGGGAGATAGAAACGAGGTCGTTCTCAATGGTCACGTAAGGGAGTGCTGGTGACGTCAGCTGGCCGATGACATCATCGTGAGGTCGTCATAACCCCGATAACGCTGTCGGGTATATAGGTCAAAAAGGAAAAAAAAGGATACAGGTTGTGGAATTGTATTGGACTGCCAGATATTTCACACGTTCCACGTGGGCTGTCCGTAAAATTGACTCATTGCCTCGTTAATACACTGGTCTGGAATCAAGAAAAATGGCCAACGATGATTCTTCTTATTTCTACGAGGGCCTGTTGTGCCTTTCAATGAGGTGAGGGTAGTAAAGGATGAAAGAGACAAACGATGACAGAGTATGTATATATATATCGCGGAGGCTGGGGAAATTTGTAGGCCAAGCCTAATTAAGGTGTTTGCATTTGTTATGATCAAAGGCTGCAATTCTCTAATTTCATGAACGTACGGCATTTTTTTTTACGTCGCGCTCCGGGTCGTTAAGGGAGGTCGAAAGTTCACGTAGTTTCGCTCATCGATGTCAAATCCCGGCAAAGTGAAACTTGTTAAATCGAAACGAGTGGTAACGTTGAATTACAATTAGACCTTAATACAGTTTAAACGCGTTCCCCTATTTCTCCCTGTGTGTGTGTTTATTTGTTGCAATACAACGAAATTCACGGTGATTAATCTAAATCTGATAATTCTAATGCAAAGGGTGGTCAAAGAGAGTTTCATTCACAAGATATACCTGTGAAACGTGCTTAAAGGTAACTCAGCAAGTATTTATGTACACATATTATACAAGATCCACACAAGCTTCGATCATTCGATCGGGGGTGGAGCATAATGTCAACAGTTCAGGTGCCAGGAATAGTTGGATCGTCGTATACCTGGCTATAAGGAGACCTTAAAGGTTGCTCGTTTCGAAGGTGGGTTGGTTTCAATTAAACCTCTTACGAAGGGAATCCACACCTTGCTCAAACATAATAAGCTTTTTAGCCTTACATGCATCGGGTAGTTTCTACGATGTTACACATGTCTTCTTCTACTAAAGAAAAACTATCCTTTATGTTCCGAGTAAAATATCTTTCGTCCAGATGTAACCAATTGGTAACTGGACTGGAGTGATACGATCCAGTATTTTGCAGTTACGTCCAAGCTCGTCTAAGAACAATATTATATCAGGGAAAATTATTTCCCTGTAAAAATCTTCCATCACGCTTATTGGATACTCGCGTTCAATAAAATACCATTCTCCCTTATTCACTTCGGCCCTATTCCTGCGAGCACATCTTTTATCTCTCGTAGAAACCAGCCGGCGTTTCCAGGTCGATGAAATTTCTGCCTCTTGCGCTTTAGGAAATTCCAAAGTTTCACTGTGGGCCCGCATACATTGTTTCTGGGTCATTGTCTCGATAGGGCGTCGCTTCGAACGACACCATAGGTGGTGAATCGTGCCTTCGTTAAACGACGACAAAATAGAAGCCACCGGAACTTCCTTTCTCTACGCCAGGAACTTTCGTTTCCCCTTTCTGGTCGAGTGCATTTATGAACTGTCTCCTCGTTTCATCGCTTCACATTGGGACAGAAATATCTGTTGTTTTCGAGATGCTCTCACGAGCTTCGAACATTCAACAAATTTCAAACATCGAATCTATGAATAAAATGGAAAGAGGATTACACATCGTATGATTTTTCCAGGAAAAATCAATACGTTTTGGTCGTTCGTTCGGTTAACATCGGATGCGATGATTACAATGGCAAGTGTACGTAGTCGTTCGAGTGGTTATAGAAATCCGTGTTTAATATCCCTGGATACCTTTTAAGCCAATAGCAATTTTAGCACGTCGAAAGTAGCTCTCGTGAGAAGGGGCGTTCGACAAGTAGCAGTAGACGGCAAGGAAGCCGAAGTTCTTTCCCCTGAATTCGATATCGTCGCCGGTTGTGCTCGAAACGCTTGGAAGGCACGAATAGTAGCGGCGACGAGTTCTCTGGACAGCTATTAAATTTCGAACTCGATTCTCTTCGAAATTACACGCGTGGAATACGAAAGGACGAATCGCGTTTCTACGAGACGCGAATCGAAGTCGAGGGAAAATAGAACGGCGCGACGATGGGGAAACTCGGCCTGGAACTTTTATATATTAAATTTAAAACACGGAGACGAAAGGGATATTTAAACGTTAGCGACAGAGGAAAGATGAAATCTTGTACTTCCGTGGCGATAGAAAGAAGTTTCCGCATCGTGGAATCAAATCTTCAGAGATCAAACAGTTTCGTTTAACGTAAATGGGGAACGTTAAAAATCCGTGGATCCGAGGATCGGCGCGTCGACAGACGGCAAACAGTCTAAACCATATTTTAGATTGATTAAAATAAATATAGGGACCATTTGTGAATGTTGTTTCCTCCCGTTTAGAAACGTTCAAATAAACTGAAATCGTGCGAGAAGGGTGTGGGGCTAAGAATAGTCTGTATATCGGAATTCAAAAAGCTCGGTACATAAAACTCAAAGCGTACCATTATATCCGTCCACAGGTCGCATGTGATTGCTACTTTGAAGCCACCAGCTAATTTTCCTTGGAAATTAGTAATAACAGTTATGCCCCAGCTATTGCCCCTTGTATCCATACGTTTGGCTCGCAATCTAAACCCAAATTTTTCCGACGAGCTTCCTTCGAATTCCACTGTTTCTTGGACAATCCTCGTCCCTATTGCACATGAAAAATTCTACCAACAATGGAGCACGACTATGATCCTGGGCCATAAAAGTTTATAACGAAACCAACGAGCCTTGCTTGCATGTTTTCTCCAAACCCACCCATCTTTTAAAAATTCTCCAATTGCCACGTGTTTGCAGTACCTTTACAATACCTTCGCGATACCTTTACAATACCTATGAAGCATAATACAACTATTACCCCAACCGCGACGAGAGGAAATGAAGCGTTTAGCGCATCTTTTCAGCATTGTTTATTGAGGAGGTCAGTGGCATCCTGACTCGAGTGCGTCACTCGAAAGGGAATACATACTTGCGTAGGCACACGCGTTCATACCGAACATGATAGACGGCCACGTATCATCTAAATATACAGTGGACCGGCTGATGCTCTGAAAATAGCTAGGCTCCTCTGTTTGTTTCGGTCGTGACGGCTGTACGCCGTAGTACGCACAATTCGACGCATTCATCCGGCGCTTGGATTTTCTGACGGGATATGCAACTCCACGTTGGCGAATCTATATTGCAGCGGGGATATACGTTCCTCATTGTTCATTCCTTCCACCTTCGTATCAACCCAAGAACCCGGGGGAATCTCTTCTACTGATCGATGCCGCGTGAAACATACTCGAGAAATTTTTCTACGGTGGCCACGAGTGAAATCGTTCTGTATTCGTGACTGCAGAGATTCACGAGATACGAGTCGTTCGCATATTACGCGTTGTCAGATTGAAGGAGGTCGGTCGTTACGCGCAGGCTATACGATTACGATTGCGAGGGCGCGTTACCGTGGATAATGTATCGTGGTTCTGCGAGGATGGTACTTTTACAGCGACTGACTTCCTTACCCCTTCCACGCGTGTCAGCCTTTTAATGGCACAAGCCCGAAGGATGAATTCGGAACCTCTCGAATTACGCGAATGAACATTTATAAATAAATAGAGCGTACCCGAGCACGGTTTGCATGGAGCGAATAAAGTCAGCAAACTTCGGGCAGTCTTTACAAACGGCCTCGATCGTTACTTTAAGCTATCTCAGCCACCGGTGTTAGATATTTCAATTGCTTCGTTCAATCATCGGTCAATCGTTCGACCACCCCTCTATCCGGTTAATATTACGCAGAACGGTGGCTGGTTTATTTCATAGACTATTCTTCTCTGTGGAAAACTGTAGTGGAGTCAAGGGTGCGATCGATGAAAGGCGAATATCGGTTCACCGACCGAGATCAACGTGGATTCACGGTCTGAAAACTACGTCATTGTTCCCATGGTAACTGAGGAGGGAGAAAATAGTGACGTCGCTGGCTTTGGCTCGGGGTGACGGAACGAAGGTCGGTGCACCCATGGATGCAGCACTCGGTGTGCATCTGTGCAATGACGTCACTGCATCATTTCTCGCTGGCACAGATGTTTACCCCGTTTCTCGAACACTGCAAAATATCGCGTCTTCGTTTCATGCGAAATCTTCGTTTGTCGAAGTTTCTCTCGAAGAGTCCTTCGGTATAAAATATTTCGCAAAGAACCGTGGTAAAAGTGTAGAAAAAAATTCGTTTTACGAGCGTGCCCCGGAGGATTTGCTGCTGCCGAGCATTTATGACGTTCGCAGGCAAAGGAACATTTTTTCTGGGGTATACATACGTAAAGACCTCAATTTTATTTTTCTATCTATTCGAAATGAAATTCTGTCTGGCAATAAGTATCCCTTTTTTATTCCCAAGAACTTTTGATATATTGGACAAACGTCAGCCAAACGCATTTCTTTATCTTTTACGACCGTTGCGCTCCCCTCAATTTTTTTTCAACCCCTATTTCGAACCGCTCTGCAGCAACTTGTGCCTAATTTTTCATAAAACGCCTGGCGCCACTCCAGAAAAACAGGGCTCTCAGAGAATCTGTTTATTTACGTACGAAGAAGCGGCGCAACGGGTAACGGCATTCAAAATACATTTCCCTGCCTCTCATTAAACGTCCAGAAGGATCTTTTCTCATTTCAATTCCTCCCATGTACGTTGTGTCGCAGAGAAATATTCCAATAATGTGGGGGAGAGGATAATCGATTCGACTCTCTAAACCTCTTCAATCTCGATGCCCTTTCGCTGATAGAATGGGCCCAATCGAGCGCGATGCATCATTCGATGGATCAAATCGTGCTTGAAACGATTGTACACCAACATCCATCACTTTTAATTCACGGTTCATTACGTAATTACTGCGAATACAAAATGATCATGAAGCCATTAACGAAATAAAACCGAATCGTACCGCCTGGATTGTACTATTCCGCGTTGTAAAAACATGGTAACTTTGCTGAAAGTAGTTGTACATCGTTCTAGGCGTTGTTAGTATATTTATACGATTGATGTCGCGCTCGATGTTAAAATCGCGTGTTACCAGTGTCGTAACAGTCTGCACCGATCCCGTCGTTAAGGGGTAGTCGGTCGTGTCATTAACGTAATCACTTTCTGTCACTTTGAGGGCTCCTCGAGAATGCACTCGATATTAAAAGTAGATGAAACTTTTTGTTTCATTTCCAACGTGACTGCTCGTGAATTTAACATTATGCCTTAGCTACACACGATTTGTAATTAGTTTCACGGTCCGACTCAATGACACGATACTCAAATATTTCTGAGTTATTAATATTTTCAAAGATATGTACGTCAAGAAAACGCAAAATAAAATTGATTTTTCCAAAGTGCCAGACCCAAATACCCCTGACAAGGGCTGACTATTAATCACCTCCGGTGAATAAAAATTCAGAACTGTTTTTCCAAACAAATTTGGCGTCTGCTAACACAATGTTCTTTCTTATAATTTGTAGGAAAAAGAAAAGATATTCAATCGTCTAAAGAAATAAACATATTTTGTAAAAACCGATGATGCAGATCGTACAGCAAGTGTCAATTTAATGCGTTTTAAACTTGAAGGGAAGATGTGTTTTTTTTTGCTTGAATTTTCGTATTTTATGGATCTATGGCATTGACCGAGATCATAATAATTTTTTTCAAAGAAAGCGTTTACGTGCACCGGGGAAGCTTTCGTGTCGCCAGATATTTTGCTGCGTTACCGTAATTCATAAGTGAGGTTATCGAGAAGCAATCATAGGATATGAAACGGCAAGTCTTAGAATGTGAATGAATTGCTTTGTACCCTAAAGCTGATACAAATATTTGTTTATAAACACCGATTACGAGTACGAACTACAGGTAATCGTATTCGATCAACTGGGTTATCGTACGCAAAGTACAGCGCCCTGTTGTACGATCTCTATCTACCCGATCTACATATAACGCTGTCACACTTCGTAAACATTTTTTATTTAAGAATGTACCTTGTAGAAAGCGCAATGAAATGCAGTCGTTGTCGGAGTATGATTTACGATCCATCTTTTCCTTCTGCCGCCGGATGTTTGTAGACACAGTTGCAGAACAGGGTGACCAACGCAACAATGTGTCAAAAATTAGAATTTAGGAACAGTTGCACATCATTAGTATGCACTGATTGGATACGATCGATCACTTTGCCTTGATTGGTTCTTGTCGTCTAATCCCGCGCGAAAAAGAATCAAGGAACAAAAAGTTTCTTCGTTATAAGGAAATAAAATATGTATAACAAAATGAATACATGATAGAAAAGACGTCTTAAAAACGCTGACGACAATAAAAATGTATTTGAAGATTAATTATAAAGTTAACAGAAGACGATGTGTGATTGGTGACATTGTTGGTTAGGTGGACCAATGAACGAATCAGATTTTTAACGTACTTTTTAAAATTAAGGAGGAGGGGCGGTGTTGAAGAAGCAGTAGTTTCGTGGCAAGTGACGTGATCGAAGTTTTCCTAACGAGACAGCGAAGGTAATGATTTTACTGACTATTTACCGCAATCTTGCCATTTTTAAATACTTCGGATTTCAATTCAATATTTGTCGCGACGGTTTTCTTGTATTCGCGAGTTTTAACGGTAGATGCAAAACGATACACGACTGAATATAGACCGGGCTTTTCGTTTTCTAGAATGTGCAGACGGGACGCCATGATGCACGTAGTAGCGTTTTGACTTTATGTGCGATTTCCGAGAGAAATTAGCTTTTTGCAATAATCCAAGTGTGTTATTGCCTACTGAGTGTCGTTCCTTGTTCACCGCTGATTGTTTCAGTCGTATCGCGAGTGACTGTGTTTGTGCTAATAGTTCAAAGTGCAATGGATACCTAGCAATGGATACCTAACAATGGATACTGTTCAACAACGCAAAAGCTACATGGATTACAATCGGACCTCCATCTTGATCAGGCGTCTTCTTGGTGTTCATAGCAAGGTGGCTTTCTCAGCGAACGGTGAGTCTTGACATATATGAACAAGCTTTTTTTATATCGTACACGCATCCAGCGTCGAAATATTTTTACAATATTATCGGACACACAAGGTAATTTCGTCCGAAAGAACAAGTTCGATGCGCGAAATAATTAACCGACATACGAAATCAGAAATATGAGTATTAACGTTCGAAATAACTTGCATGCGCGTTTTTTATCGCGATATTCATAATATCATTCATACGAATATTTAGTTAGTAAAACTTTCGAATTATTTATATATTCCGCAATTTATTTCTCGAATCGGGATTGTTAGATTAAAAAACGCACGATTTCGTTAAAAATTTCAACCTTCGCGTTCTCATTTCATTTTTATTCGGCCTGCGTACCCCCGCCTCTCATTATAATGTAAACTGCCACGAACCTTGTGATGTGCACGCGTACCGAACTGAGCATCAACTATTGCATCCGCCAACAGGTACATTAATCGCGGAGCCCACTGTCGTTTAAAATGATTAAAACCGTGAAAGTTTTCTACATGTTTCTGCATGTTTCAATCTCTTTCTGCAGTCCCCTATTGGCAACTGTTTTAAAATATGGAAATTGACGAACCGTTTACAACTGCAACTTATTTTAGTAAAAAATATCATGTAAATTACCAATAATTGTAGACACCTAAAACATATGTATGTAAGTAAATTAGTACGATAGTATCTACCACTCTGCAAATGCTCATTACATGGAGGAAGAAATTAGTGGGAGTCTTTTCTTCCTAGTGCTTTTATTTAATCATGAGTCAAACTCCAGTTTGAATCAATACAAATCTGCATGACCACCACCTCTCGACGTTCTTATATTTGTACATAATTTGTAGTCTGTCATATAGTTCAGGGTCTCTCGTCGTATACATAAGTAACGCGGCGGAAAACTTGTCGTGGTGCTTAAAAGCACTAGCCGTGTATTAACCGACGCGATAGTACTCGGGCCATCTTGTCTTGCTAAATGCCACTGCACGTAATTCCACAGAAGATATTGGATAACCCTCGAGTGCATCGTCGACCGTAAACAGACACGGGGGGGTTAACTAGGTGGAACATATCTTTATCGCCGGTGAAAACGTGCGTATCACGGTGATAGTTCATTTTCGACGTGGAGGAGGGCTTCATTGGGGATCGCCAATTAAAACGTCGTACTCCCGACGACGATGTAGAATGGAGCCCGTAATTCCGCGCTTCATCGATGTGGGTTTTTGATGCTACTACTATGCTGGCTCGGTGTGTATACGTATACGCAGGTGTACGCTGGTATAGAAATGCAGCGTGTGCCACCCCGGTCGTGTGGTTGTAAGGGTCGGTACAATGGAGCAGAAACAAGAGACGGTCGGGACATCAAAGTGCCGGATGTTATGGAGTGTGAACGCTGCTGGATCCGGCACAGTCTGATAATCATCTCCGTCTACCAAATACTTTGTAATCGTTAATTACGGCGCAGCATTGACGACGCCTTAGGCAAAAGGTCAGTCATTCGCAGTGCAGAGGAATGGCAGCGAAATAACGAAGGGTTTACATAGTCTTCTAGATAGTAGAGAACGGCACAGATATGTATATTCCAGGTCCTCTGTAGGCTTCGAGTTTCAATCCTTTTGAGTCGAGCAACCCCTTATTCAGCACTTCGCGGAAGATGTCGCGAAAGTTTCACTCGAATCCCAGTCATGAAAAACTCTTCCTTTTTTTCCTCTCGAAGGGCGTAACGCCTGAGTAAATGTAGCGCACGGGGAAAGGAATCGCCGGAACGGAGTAAGGCTCTGTTAAATATTCGAATGCCCGAGTGCATTCACGGTGGTGCTCAGACTCGGTACGCTATCATCCTCAACGATATTTTAAACTTTTATTTGCATGCATTGTCTTTTATCACGTATATATTTCAAGGAATATTTCACATTTCTATATGTATTATCATATGGACCGTATGAAAAGGTACGTGACCTAGAGATAATATATTTTTCCTTTATGCAAGTGAATCTTACGATTCAATTAACCGACTTAACTAATACTTAACAGCGCGTCCAATATATATTACGATCTCGCGAACCGTGCAATTATTGCTTACCCTGCGAACACTATTTACAATTAGTTATAATACGATCGTGGATCCTTCGAAAAAAAACTCATAAAACGCATAAGATGATTCCATGCAAGAACCCGAACTTCATGGCAACTCAGATGTTTTCCTATCTTCCTTCCCCCTCGGTTATTAGTTACCAGCAACGATAATTATTTTGGGTGGGCTGAAATATTAGCATGAAACGGTACTCTACCTTCCCATTTTCGCGCACACTAATCGCAATATGCACATGTAGCTTCTAGGATGATTTCGTCCCATGATAAGGCCGACGCCTACCACAGCAAAGGCGGTTTTCTTAGTCTAAGATACTAACTGTTGTATCGTAACTTTTTAAATTTTGGTTACAAAAGTTATGATGTCTGTTAGAACCGCTTTTTCCGCTTCTAAAACGTTTCCCGATGTCCTTAAAAAATCACCGATGCTTGCGGCCAATAAAGATTAGTAATAAAGGACGCTTTGAGGATATAGTGGAACAAAAGAGATACGGTTGCTCTCGAATTAGTTGGTTGCCACCTACCGAGGCATCGTTTTAATATCGCGCTCTACCTTATTCCATTTAACCCCACTTGATAAACGCTCCTCAGGCTAGTCAGAGGCATCGGTGCAAATATGTTCTCGCGTTGGCAGAAGTTCGCGGGGTGGTATAGAGAAAGGTGTAGCAAAGACAGAGGAAGGTACACAGTCGGCGGAAGAAAAGATTGAGGCGTGCCGCCAGAAGAAAAGAAAAGAGCTGCTGCAGTGTAAAATTGCATAGTAAATTTCGCTGCAGGGATTCTTCTATTCCACACTTCACCCTTCTTCCATTTCCCCCTTCACTTCAGCCACGAGGGGAGGGAAAATTCACGCAGCGCGCGCTTTCGAAAGGTAATTCCGACGATATTGCTTTTACACACTTTTTTCGCATCCCTTATGAATCAAAGGTGTTGAAGAAGTTTGCACGCGATGGATATAACAATTTTCATCGTGAAGTTTCCAATAGATGCGGCGAGGTTTCCGGCAACGTTGCGTTAAAGTGGGACATTTTACAGCTGTCTCCAAGACGACGTTGTTTCTCGTTCGATACCACCGAGATAAGTAAGAGAAGTCGTCAGAAAATCGCGGCACCGTGAATTACGTGTCCCTTCAAGCTTTTTAGTGGCTATCTCTCGCGAGACAGACAGACGCTCTGTCATCTCGTTGTATTTGAACTTTATGTTCGTAAAGCGCAAGTACCACCGGACGTCGTCGATCTCGTCGGGATTGTTAGCGCGCGTTCAAATTTTTTTTTATCGTTTTTGCCAACTGTCCGACGCAATTTAGCCAGTTCGTTAGCGAGGAATTCGTGGGCGGCGAATCCACGATTTCAACGTAACGATGCACGCATCCCGGTAATATTTTCGCCAAGGTTCATTTAGCCGACGTCGATTTCACGCCAAAATTATCGCGACTCTCGTGAAACTACCGTCCACAGATTCGAAACTCTTTCCATAAAAATATTCGCCGGTCTTTCATAATGTGCCATACAGGTGAGCAGCTCGTACACGATACGACGTTAATTAGAAACGCGACACAGGTAGGAATAAGGTGATCACTAGCAGGCAGCAGCGTGGATATCCTTTCATCGGGGTTTCAAGTGTTTCAATTATTATTCCCATTTTCATTCCACTCGACGTTTCCAATCCATTACTTAGCCGGCGAGCTTTTATCATCGCGATGCACCGCCGGGCTTGTTTTGCGCGCAGACTTTAATGAAACAACCCGTAAAATGGAAAGGCGAAAACCAGGCGCCAGTTTCCCTAGGCAAGCTTTTCCCGAGTTTCCATCCGGAAGCAGCACTCGTGTCGCACGGTACACGACGAAACATGACCGACTTAAGTATCCAAGTTGAACGAAACGACGCACTTGTTCAACGTAACCAGGCTCCCTCTGATGATTCGACGATACTCTAACAATAAGAAGCTTGATACGCGCACAGGCAATTATTTTCAAGGAGCAGTTATATACGAGGTCAAGGCAGTGTTCGCAGACTGCTTGTAAAACTTAAACAGTACGTGTCAATTCATAGTCAGACATCGACGTCTGACCATACTCCGAAACACATTGCACACTAGTATCATATGAAGTCAGTGAGACCCGCGCAAAATACGAAGCCCATGTTAACTAAATAGTACGCAGGCATATAAATAATAAAAATGCCATTAAACTACTTTCACCGTAACTTTTTGTGCCAGCATACAATTCTGCACTTGTACACTACGCGTGTACAAAAATGATTAATAATGATAGTAATCCCTACACAAATATCTCTCGACACCGACCATGGGGTCCATAATTAGTATACTCCCGGAGGCAACGAAAAAGTTTCCCAAAGTTTGATCATTTTCCATCAGGCAAGTAGCGTGGTACGTCCACATTTGCTAACCGACGTCTGCCCAGTCACCGTCCCATACTACTCGGCCCTCCAAGTTATCCCGAGGCGTTGGTAAATTATACGCATACCGGAAGCGTAGTGTTTCCACGTGGCTGGTGTGTTTTACGTCCCCGTCGGCCCGCCACGGTGTAAACGAAATTAATCGCGTGGCAAGGGAACGAGGCTCGATCCCGAAAAAAGATACGCGTAATCCAGTCGATCCACCTTCGTGGAGGGTTCCCGTGGATGATGACGCGTTGACCTCGCTCCCCATCTCGCATCTCTCCCTCTCTCTCTCTCTATCTCTCCCCCATGCGGACATTCTCGCCTTCAACTGCGTCACTGATGACGTCACGTAGTAGCTAGGCAACCGCACCCTTGCGGTCCACGAACCGCTGCTCTTCTACCTTTCGTTTCTGCCCTGCTTACTTCTCCTCGGTGTACCATTCGCCACCCCTCGCCAAGGACGAACCCCGGCTAACACGAGGGAAAAAAAAGATCGTTTCATGGTTTAATAATTCACCATGGTGAAAGCTCGTCGCCGATGATTAGCTCTTCTTTAATTCGCAGACAGTATTCTTTAGAGTAATTGGTCACGACCGATGAAACTTTATCGCGTCTTCGGGTGGTATTTAGTGGACGGAAAGGGAGAGGCAGGGGAACATAATCTTGGGGATTATTAATTGCAATCGTAATTGGGAGCTTTATCCGATCTGATTTGTTCGAGAAGACTCGGGAGGATCTCAAGGATTTTATGGTCCGGCTATTTCATCGCGATCCTTCCTCGAAACACTGAGATCCTGTCTTGTCGATCTCTGGCAACGCCGATGAACGGACACGTTGGTTTCCCGGCGTGACGAAGTCAGAAAAAGGCCAGCACTGAAGCGATAGGTATCTGAAAGGGTTCGCTGTTACAATGTGTCGATCAGATTTCACGCTCGCTACTTTTTTTGTTTTCTTCGCTCCCGATTGACAGCAAGATACAACGGTGATATCGCGATCGCATCGCCGGATACGACATCGTGATCGTAATTCTAGATGATGTACTGCGATAGCGATTCTCTTGTCAAAACTTTGAGAACAGGCCGGTAACTCTAGGAGAATATCGCGACCGAGGCTCGACATAGATAACGTATCCGCGATTTCGCTGCTTATTCTGGTCTCCTTTTGTTTAACCCCGCCCTCGGCTAGTGCAACTGTTTCAAGTTATTGGAAAATTCAACGACAAATCGCATTCAAAAATTTTTTGTACTTCATCGTTACTCAGAATAATACGATAGTCGATGATAACGTGAAACTGAAATGGAAAGATTTTGCTGGAATATATTTAGGTAACAGCGACTTCCTTGTCGTTCGCAGGCAAAATTTCATAAGGGGTAGGTACATAATACACGCTTAAATAAATCGATAGTTATATAAAGAGGCGTATCAAGGCAAAATAGCGTTTAATCGGTGCAAGAGGGACAGAGAAATGGGGCAGAAGAAGGTCAGAGTAAGGGTCAAGAGCAGAAAGGTATTTTTTCTTCGCAGAAATAACTGTCGTATACTAAATTAATGTACCCGTGTCTCATCTTCCGTGGACGGCTACTTTGCGCCAGCCAACGTTGGAAAGTCAAAGGATCGCAAAGGTGTTTATTTTCACCCGATCATCCAATTATCTTTAAACTTGGTCTAGATATAATTAGCTGATGCGTGCTCGAATTGTGCAGCATTCAAATGAAAGCTGTTTTTCGATGACTCGAGAAAGTGTGGGAAACTTGCCGACGCTTTTTCGGTACCAGTTGGAACGGCAATTGCGAAATTACAGAGTTTAGACTCCCGTGGTGCCGGATTTCTTCGAACAATGAAACCGTTCGAGGAATCGCGCCTGGGAACCTTTACTCGGGGGAAATAATGCAGCGCCCGTTAAAGCTGCGAACGAGTACAAAATAGAGTTATCTATTTAAATTCTATATATAGCTGGTGTGCAGATATAGGGAAAAATCCTTGAATGATACGCCTCGGCATAAAACCGTCCAGTCAGAAGCAAGAAATCGGGGGAAATACGGCTTCTTCTCCAATGCAAGGGAAAAGCATCCTTAAACGGGTATTAAAAATCGAGGATACTCATCACGGGTGAAAGATTGAGAACTGCAGTTTGTCAAAGCCGTATCTGCGAATATCGCGAATCCTCGCTTTGTCTTCCTCTTATTACTTTTTATTGATATTTTTATGAGGATCTTCCAGCAGTTTTAAAGAGAACAAGTTCTATCCCCCGCGATGTGCAATTCTTTCGCCCTCGAATATTTTTTGAACGTGCAAAACTTTGCGATAGCACATAAATAACAGCCACAAACGGAGACTGGTTACACGCGGGAGGTCGGCTTAAATCACTGGAAACGAGGAATAAAACGAGCAGAACGTTCTTTCTATTTATTCAGAAGTAGCAGCGAGTCTGGCCGTTGTTTGGCCGGTTCAGGATCAAGCGTTCAGAAAGGGAAGTAACGATTTTACCAAAATAAGCGAGGGAGAAACAAAGAGAACCACGTCGAGTGAATGAATTCACGCACGCAAAGAAATATCCCTTTTTTAGCCACTGTTGTTTACACCGTACAAATATTTACGAAACCGCTCGAAATACGCTGCTGTTATTTCTAAGTCGGAGAAGCAACCTCGATTACACAAGCTGAGTATCTTATAATGGGCGTGCATTCATAATAACGTTTCTATGCCCGACAATATTAATTTATCAGCGTACCAAAATTACCGACGTGCACGCGGTATTTAATTGAATAATATTTAATTGAATAACCAACCGCGGTTGCACCGGAATAATCTAATTTTAACTGAATCACCGCTACCTATCTAGATAATAAATCCAACTGGCTATGGGCCTTCCTACAAAACTTCATTTCGCATCGAAGACAGAGTACAGAAACTTTCGACCGCGGTGATACTGTAATCAATCACTCGCGACACGCTGAAAGAACGGCCATGAATCGTTTCAGACCCCCGTGCTCGCCGCTTTTCAATGGTCGAGATCAAAACCACTGACGCGAACAAGAAACAGACGGTGAATAAAATACCCGGTGAAACACCGAAAAGGCCGAGTTTACCATACTGCGGGACAACGCCACTGCACTGTTTCGCTCGTTCAGCGGGGAACAAACACTTCCTTAATCACTCGTTCAATTATTCCACACTCTCCGCGTTCACTCGACTTTCGGTTTCCTGTTCAGCATCCTGTCCAACGCTCGTGCAAGAGCACGAAAAATGAACGGAAATTAGCGTGATTCCAGGCTGCGCGATTTTTCACGCCGCTGGATTCTGGCACGTGGCCAGAGCGGGAACGGCGTTTCACGAGCGATTAGCTAGAATCTTTCTGTTGCATATCTCGGGACAGTTAGATTCTCTACTCCAATTAACGGGTCCGTTTGTTTCCAATTGGATTTCGATCGTGATCACCCGGATTCCGATGGACTTTCTAATTACTAACAGCAATTTTGCTCCATCGTGCCGCACGAATTGTTTAATCCAAAAGCTCGCACTCGGGCGGGATCACAGTTTCAAAAATCGTCGGATATATTACGGATTATTTTCTCTCATCTTTTTCCTTTTTAATTTTCTCACCCCGTCGGACAATATGACTAACAGTGAGTCAGATACGATCGAAGAATTGAACACCTTGCCGATGCCGAATTCGTGGTCCCTTTGTTCGTCTAAATTGGATTTCGATAGCGTCGACCTTTAGCGCCTCGACGTTTCGTCGAGAGAGAGAAAAAAAAATCATGGAGCTCGGGCGACGACGACTTTCCTTGGTCGATTTGATCGTCCGGGGAAAAAAAACGAGTTTTCGATTCAGCTCCGTCCATTATCTTCCATCTAGCAGGATTCTCACGTTTAACTCGACGGCCCACAGTATTTCATCCTTGTTCGCGTACGTGTCACGACCGCCTCGCTAAAGGACTAAAGTTCTTATAAACTTTCCCGGAAGTGGAAGTGTTTTTAGGAGTTTACGCGTGTATCTATTTCAAGAAGCACGGAAAAAGATTCGTCCCACTAAACTTCGTTCCGTTTTTTCCATGGTCGAGAGAACAAGAGGGCAGAGGAGAGAAAATGCACGCGGAAGGTGACCCATTTCAATTATGAGAGTTAACTAGCAAGCAACTCGACGTTTCCTCGAAAAACATCCATAGAAACAGCTTTGCGTTTTTTACGCAGATCGACGAGGGGCTTTTCTTTGACGCTCCGTCGCGATGGCAAAATCCGATTTATCGTGTTCGACGGCGCGAACGACCCGAGATGTAAGCTGCTTTGCCGGCCAAGTCGAGTTTCGACAGAGCACTCGTATTTGCGCGGAGAATCATTATCGAAGGTACATGCATAAGTAGCGTTGGTCGATACACGATAATGGCGGAAATATGCGACCAAACGGGCGGACACAAACGAACTATGCGAGTGCAATCTAAGTTCGTGCTTAATTGCGAGTCCTCGATGAACATTCTTGCCCGAGCAGGCATCCGTTTCAGTTTTCCTGGCCGATGCGTTCGAGTTGCTGCCCCTTGAACCGTTCGTTCAGTCTCGACCGAGGATCCGTGAGGTGAAACGGGATGCAAGGAAAACGTTCGAGTGACCGAACTTTCAAAAGAATACATGAGAACTTAGATTAGAACGATTTTTGTTGCTTTCTTAAGCACTTTATCGTTTTTACCGGCAATCTAATTTCACCGAGATATTATAAGTTTCGTTTCGATCGGAATTAACTCTGCTTCGAGATCCTGCACTGAATTTCTCGAATTAACTGCGGATTCGCGGGCAACGAGATTTTCCCTGGCAACCTCGAACCACGTTCCCTCCTATACCGTGCAAATTGAACTTCTTAATGCATACTATCGGTTACCGCGCGACTACTCTAATTCGAGCATGCATAATTAATAGCATATGTATTAGAGGAAGGCGTGGCAGTGTTAAATTGAATTCTCTCGGTAGTGGTCAGGGCGGAGATTTGAGGCCGGTATAGTTAACCACGTCTGGCATGTTCAATTATGACTTGCGACCGGTGAACCTTCCCAGAAAGGACGGAAATGTCCATCCACGTTATAAACGGCGCATCTGTGCGACGCGTCGCAGCTCTCCAGGGTTATGAATGGAATTTATGAAAATCGTGCTCCTGCTTTGGCTGAAACTTTTAGGAATTACAACCGACTTCGCCAACGATTTCAATTTATAAGACGATTCATTCAAAAGCCGCGAGAGTTCTTCAGACAATTTTCCTCGAAATAATTAAAGTCCATAAGAAACGTTTATCTAACGAAGATTAATTAATGGTACAATAGCATCATTTATTAGCAGTAACTAGATTTTACGATCCAATATAGCAGAAGATTAATTCGCCCGCGTTGCACAAAAGCGCGCAAAGAACCCTCGTCGTCCGATATTGTTTTCCACATTTTCTACCTTCCTTAAGCAATTCTCTATCGCGGATTTAGCCATTCTCCGCGCAAAGAAGGTTCGAATTACATCGACGACCGCTTAGTTTCAGCGGATGCTGTTTCCTCTGAGGCCAAGGCAGTTTCTCATGGACCCCTTTCTCACTTCGCAAGCTCCACGGACAAGAGCTGCCAGTAATTTCGCAAGATCAAAGAATCTTTTCTTCTATCTGGGTCCACGTGTCTGTCGCTTAACTCGCCGTGTGTGCTCGTGATAAAACACAAAATGGGACAAATTGCATTTACTTCGAGAACGAAGTGAATCCCCGTACAGTCTCGAGACATCTCTCTTCAATTATTTGTTTCGCCTCCGAATAGGAAATAGGATTATTTACGGCGGGGAAAATTTTCGTGCAACGCGAATAATATGATGCGGCAAAGGGAAGATTTAATTAATGAAAGAAAAATACGCGGGGACGAATATTTGTACAACACTCGTACGGCCTACCGCGACGTAACCGTGGGAGGAAAATAAATACGAAAGTATTTCGGAAGGGAGCGCGATATAAACGATCGTTATCCTGATGCTGGATAACGATGTATGCTCGTCTTTCATGGTTTCCTTGTGACTGATGCGTCGCCCGACAATCCATCAGCCAAGGGCCATTATCAGCCATCGTGTCAACGACGACAACAACCCCCGCTCCAAATTTTTATCATCGTGTCGACAAGCGAGACTATGAATGCATCTAAGACCTGATAAACATTTCGATTCTTCTCCCAACGTTATGAACTTTTATTCTGCGGATATGGGAATTCTTTCTATTGATGGAAAAATATTGTAGCAAACGATAAGATGATTAATCCGCGTGGCAATGTCACGAAGCTACTTGGATATTGATCTGTTAGCGTTGTAGAATTCTATTGTCAAGGAATATCTGTTTGCGAGTTCCGTAATTAAGATCCAGACAATGGTCAGCAACGCGAAGTCACGATGCCATTGAGTGTCAGATATCGAGTTCCTTGACAAAAAGGTAATGGTAGGAAGAAGGGTGACAAGCTAGATGGCAAACACTGGTCGTCAAAGATCTGGTAACAAAATAGAGTAGTATTTGACGTCTTTTGACTGCACGAATATTACTACGGGACAATAGACCACTTAGGTACGACGGAACAAAACCATTGATGACAGCATTAACCCTTTATCTGTGGCTCACACGTGCAGGGTTTAATATAAAAAAATGTATACAACTATGTGCGAGACACGGGTAGTGGTTGATGCGCTTTCTAACAGAGGATGTTGGATTTATTATTGACCTACACTACTGAAATTACAATTTCTCGCAATTAAATTAAAAATGCTCCCCATTGAAATTACATTGGAAATAGATACCTATTTTCGAACTTAATAAATATATTTACGTTGCCTGTTTTAAGTGGGATACTCCGGAAATAAATTTTTTTCAATTAAGTCGAGAAAAACATCTTCGAAATCTAGAATTATTGAACCATTTAACAAAACCATTCGAAACGGTCTATCCACAACTATCATAGAATCAGCATTTCCTTTAAAAACAACGTAGTTTGCCACCAATGAACTGCTCGTTTCGTCCGGGTAGCAGAAGTTAAACGAATTTCGGACACTTTGGACAAACGACGTGCGCTCGTGTGTTGGCAGACCGATTTGAGGATGAAACGGAGAACAACACGTGCCACCACATTCATAGAGGCACACAGGCACACGCGTGTAAGCACGCGGTGTCGTATAAACTCGCAATAACTCGCACCTGTTCACGTGGACCCAGACGTATTCCCACTGTAATAGCCACAGGAATAGTTTGGCTTTTTATGAGCCTCGCGTTTTCTTGGTGCATGCTAAAATGTTAACACGTTGCATCAGCTGTGTATGGGTGTCTTGCCAATGTCGTTCTAGTATACATAGCCACATGTGTGTCACTGTATGGAATAGTCGCGTTATGATGCTCTATGAAACGTGGTATCGCGTGTCGCAGACACGTCTGATAGGTTGAGACTGTGTCTCTTTTGCACGATTCTCTTCTACGAAGTTACATTGGTTCAAAGATCAACAATTTTTCATCGAAAATTTACTGATCCCTTAATTTCACACGCCAGTGCAATTTATTCATTTACCATTTGCATTAAATGGCTAAGAGAATATTTCATTAGAATTAGAATTCTCTTGGCAATTCATCGATTCTATTATATAGTTACGACTCTTGAAATTGGAGGGTATACAACATGTATTATTATATAGAGGAATCAAGAGGGGCGAGTAAAATGTACGGACATTAATAAAATCCGAATGAACGATCGACGAGTATGCCATGTTTAATAAAAGAATAGAGAGCCGCTGGTTCAGCAGCAATATCCGTAATAAATTTCGGTTCAGCTTACCCCATCTGGATGATATTTCGGCGCGCCGCTTGACGTTGTGTTTGATCCGCAGAATTCGGTGAGAACATCCTGTAACTTTCGCGTGGAGTCTGAAACAATGAAGTTAAAAGCAACCGTGACTTTCCTGCGCATAGCAGCAGCAACTTCCTGTTTACTACAAGGGAAAATGTAATTTCAGTCCATGTCTGACACGTGCAACAATCTTACATTCGTCGGCGAACGAATGGTTTCACAATATTACACAATTTTTCCTTTTAATTTCCCTTCGGGGTTTTTGAAATATCCAAAGAATATAATCTTCTTAACAGATGGAAAACAACACAACATTTAAAATAAAAACCACACGCTGCTCCCTGACCGTCGCGTACTCGTGCAGCGCATTATCGGACCTGTTTCGCGCCGTCGACGATAATCCCCAGCAAAACGAAACTGTGTCCTTATCCGTGAAATATTCCGTCCAGTGAGCGAGGTAACTTCGCCAGGCAAATGTCGACAGCTGGTGGTATCTATCGCGGTGGCAATTAAAACGATGTCGTCGGGATATTACTCGGCTCGCGGGGCGGAAGGGGCTGAGATCTCGAGCGGATACCGTAACAGCAAAGACGAAAAGAGAAGGCAAGGAATATAGGTGCGCTTCGATTCGGTTTATTAGCCGGCACTGTGGCTATAAGGAAGAAGAAACCTGGCGAGAGTTGAAGCGGATGGGGACGGGAAAACGGGCATCGAACACGGGCATCTGGGATTCAGTTGTTTGCAGAGGAAACAACGCCGATAAATTGACTAATAATAGGCGACCATCGACCTAATCTGCCAGCGTCGACGTCATAATGCACTTAACGAACAGGATATTTTTGGGGGGGCAACTATTTTCGGGTCGATTGACGAGTGCGATGATGGATCGAGCTTGGAGGGCCGCGTGATTAACGCCGATAATTCGGGTTTCCGTCCGAAAATTGAAAGATGAAAATCGGGAAATGAATGTCAGTTCGAAAAATGAGAAATCAAGGCGAGGGGTATTGAATGGTGATAATATGAAATGGCTGTCTGCAACGTTGGATATAATGTTGTGAGCTCCATTAATAAAGCGAGGGACTGAAAGCGTGTATTTCTACGTGGTTTGCGTAACAAAACTACATTCTCGAAATTTTGTAATCATCCCGGGGACAGACCCGTTTCGCGCCACGGCTGTAATAAATTCTGCTTTCTGCCATGCTATGTCACTTGAATTTCCATAACTGCATATGTAAACAATGAGTGGAGTGCTCCACGACTTTTTGTCTCGAGGTAACGCCTTAAGAAATTCCTAATTAATTATATTACTCCGTGGAAGCGTTTTCAAGCGTGCCTTCTAATTACTTATCTCCTACTAAAATGTAGAAAATATTCCGAATAATACTCCGAGTGAAACTAAGTATCTCCTGTTCCCTTTAACAGGTTCGCGTAATCGTCAACGAGTTTCATTACTGTAACAACCGCAACAGTCGACTGTATCACTTATTACTTACAAGCTGCTAAGTCTTGGAGCTGTTGGAATTCCGCTGGTGAAAGCTTATCCCAGTGAAAGGCCATCCTTACTTGTGGTCTCTGTCTCCCGCAGGACAAACGCCCAGTTGTTCAAAGCTGAAAGTCGTCACCTGAAGATAGAAAGATATCACTGGATTAAGAAAAGCGTTTCAATCTCGTCGCTCAGGGAAATGTTCGTGCACAGTGGCCCCTTGCGATAGAAATTTCTACGCGATACAATAAAGTGGAACTGAAGAATTCCTAGCTTCCCTAAAAATTTTACTATCTCGTTAGAAGTGTTCTGGTTTTTATGGAGCCGAAGCATTTAAGTTTCATTTCCAACGAAAAACTGATTTACAGAGACTGCTGTATAACCAACAATCCTCCGTCCCGAAAACGAGTTCACTGAAGAATACAGTTTAAATTTTGTACCAACTGTATCCCCTTAACCACGCTATATAAACCCATGCTGTAAGCTGGATAAAGTGTGCGAGCCATTTTTCTGACAATTTAGGGCCAGCGGAAACATAATCCCACGGTTATTTAACGTTCACTTTATGTGACAAACGAAATTTCTCCAGCGTCTGCATCAGAACGAAATTCTCTATTCTTTTTGTCGCGCGAATTTTGTACTAATTTTAAAAGCAGCAAGCAAACATCCATCATGGGCGGAGTATTAAGCGTGCAATGCCATTGCGAAATCCGATAGACCAGATTGAAATTTCACATCGACTAATCCAACGAAACAGAGAACCGAGAGAATTTCGTCGAAACAAAGTTCTTCTTTTCCAATCGTCTTTTTTTCACTCACGGCACTCAGACTAAAGCTTTTATTTTATTCTTATTTTTTTAGGAATCCTTTGCTCTCAGACTTTCACAAATTCAAGAATCACCGGTCCATAAAGGATTTCGCCAGATATCCGCTTTACTTTTTCCGAAACTGTCTAGAATTCTTTCTCCCTCTGTATTCGTGATAAATAGAGTGAATCCTCGGACCATTTTTGTCGTCCCGAGACCTATACCGGAAATGCCGGGCCTGATCTGTCGACGAAAATTATTCCCTCGAGCCGCGTACATAGAAAAATATTTCGACAATACGCGCGGACGATACTCGCGTCTCAATCCGCTTATTTCGCTGGTGGAATGATAAATGTAGCGAAATGTTCAAAAAAACGAAACGGTGAAAAATCAACGTCTGCCGAACGGACTGAATTAATTTCCATTTGCTCGTTTTGAATTCCAGAAAGCCTATTTGATTTATCACAAAAGTTGCATTCCTACTTTCTATTTAAAACGTCAAAGGGTGAGACGTTCAAGCGGCAGACGACTGAATTCGAATGTGAAATTTTCCCGCTTCGCGAACAAACATCCCAAAAGTTTTTGGTTTTCGTGGAAAAGGCGGGCGAATTATCGGCGAATTCTGTGGAACAACGACGCGAGAACGCGATCGGAGTTTGTTACTCTTATCGCGAACTTTCTTGCGGCTGCGCGGGAACGATATAGCGTGAAATAAAACTCGATAGACAGCGAGCAATTTCGACCATGAAGAGAGAATACGTGAATTTGTCGAGCGGGTTTTGGGAATTCTGTTCGTGTCGGCAAACAAATTCGAAAATGTCTCCTCGCTTTCCCCCTCGATAGCCGGAATAATTGACAAATTATCTCGCGGGAATCGATAACGCCGTGCCGGTGAATTACCATAAAATAATAATTGAAGCTCGCCGAGAGATTCGTAGAAATGATGTTATCTCGTATTTGCATTCAGAATGAAAACTCTTCGAGATTTAATTTTTGGGTGCAAAAAAAAGTAGTGGAACTGTGGAGTAATGAAAACGGACAACAGAGTAGTTTCTGTTTGTCTGCCGAATCATCCAAATTATTTCAAATTCGAATATCATTCTCATTTGTGTACCTTACGAGAGAAGCTGCGAAACAACTGCTTCGTTTGACAACTTTCCACTTGTAAGTGGTACACGTCGCTCATCGTAAAACACCCGATCAGACGGATTTATGAATCCAGCGATGTTAGGACGTGCAGGTTGTGTGTCTCTTTTATGTAGGCCACCCGCTTGGACACTCTATTTTGCCTCACTCTGGGGAGCCAAGAACCCCGCCCTAGGGTGTACTTTATTGCATTGTGAAGGAGGAGGCCTCAAAAGTATGCAACAATAGAAACGGGCGTTCCACTTATATATTTTACGCCTAACAAATAATTTTACAACGAACAAACATTACCCGAGATTTTGTATTAATACATTTTCATTATGAAACCTTCTATGCATTCGAAATAAAAACAAAGAAAAGCAATACAAAATTTGAAGCAAAATGTTCTACCAATTTTAGGATTAAAAGAAGATAATACCCCCAATTGGCAGACAAAGAGCGTAATTCAGAAATTAATTAATTCCAAGAGCTTCATATTTATTGTATACAAGCGTATTGTCTCAACGTTTCCTCCATTTCGACCATCCCAATTACTCAAAATATCCCAGCCATGTTCCATCGAGCACCCCATTCCGAGTATATCCGGTAATCAGTTTGTGGCGACGCCGGCGAAATTATCGTAACATTACATCGTTACATTAACCAAATGATTTTCCGCTCGCTGTTAAGATTCCGGCGAAGCTCAATGCAAAACAGGTTTCGCGTTGAACGCGTCCCACAATCACCGTTGTCGCGCGTGTAAATAATTGGTCGCGTTCATCGCAACAACAAAAAAAGCATTCGCGATTACGAGATGCAATTTGTTTTCGTTCGATCGTCGCGACGCACAGTCTGTAAACTACTATCGCCGAGTGTTGGCGGGCATGACGCGATGTACGTGCGACAGAGCGTGTAGCTGTGAAACGTAATATCAAACGTTAATTCGATTATTCCGCTGGCGAGACTGGCGACCAGCTTTTTTACGACTCGTTACCGCCCATTCGATACGCGCGCTTGTGGCGGATGTATTGTAAAAGAAAAAAAAGAAAAAACAGGAGTAAACAAGGGGAACACCATTTTTATTTTTAGAAGATTTTCCTTTTTCCTTCTATCCCACTCTTCTTCTTCATGGAAACGCGAGGGATCGAATAAAATAGCGTCGCGGGCTCCCTAAAATTTGTTTGAGATTACGTTCAGGTTTATTTGCGAATAGGAAGAGGACGTCGGCGTCTGTTTGACGTCTCGCTCCCGAGTCGAATTTAATTTGCGAGCCGAGTATCGTTTGTTCGACCGATGTGGTGTCGGCCAGCCACGTGGCCGCATTGATTTCCAAACGATCTTACGTCGGCGCGTAATTGCTGCTTCGTCTTTTTCGGACCCGATCGATTTAAACAAGAAAAAGTTAACTGCTCGTTAACCGCGATCATATCTTCGAGGTTTCGGATCCTTTCGGCGCCGCCGCGAGATGTGTTTTCAAAGTAAATATCTCGCGGCATGGCTTCGCGTTTATTCCTCCATTGTGATTCACGAATTTTTCCACCCCCGTCCTCCTCGAGCCTGCTCGTGACTTACGAGCGTGTTTTTATCGCGAACGAGGCGCCACGAGCATCCTCGTCGAGCTCTTTCGATTTGCCCGCGACCTCTTGCCAAGAATTTCGTAAACCAGCGACTGTCGTATGGATTCATGCAAGTGCCATTGACATCGAGAATGCCAACCGACCACCTGTAGAAACGAACGTTCGAGCCAAATTACTGTCGTCGCCGACCATGCCCTCCCCTAACTTTACCATTGTTCGGTGCGCGCGAGGTGTCAATGAGCGGTCGCAGCTGATGAAGCCGACCTTAAGTTCGCCGAAATTTCAACGAAGTCGGCAACTTGCTTTTGACGTTGATTAAATTAAGGCAGACGATTCGGAAATTGATTGCACGGCAGCATAATTTAATTGAATTAAAGATTTGCTATTTGTCGTTGACGTTCTCTATGCTGAAGTAATATAGGTCAGCGATTAGTCGGCCATGGAAGTAATGTAACCAATTCTTGTTGCTTTTTCGTGATACTCGTTGTGGCATATTTTTCTATTTTTTTTGCGGCACATGTTGCACTTCATCGTTGCTCGATTTATTCGGTTTTATCAAGATACGCTACGAGATTTCTTTTTTGATCCTTTGAAAATTTTTGATCGAGAACAACCACCATAGCCTCCTACTCCAATAGCATTCTAGCTATTTTTGCACAGTATTTGTTTTTCTGTGGCCCCGTTATGATTGGAACTTTGTTGTACAGATTTTTCCACGAGACAATGTCAAACATGTTTGTTTGCGCGAACAGTGGTATCGTTCCCGTTTGCTCGATGCAACTGTGCCGCATTTTCGCGTGTTATCATAGAACGAACATTCGTTTGTTCGAAAGTCGAGTCGCGTTGAACACGTGTTTCTTTCGGTTCACATGCTTCGCACGAGATACCACCGTTGCCAAAAACTTTCAAGCGTTTATTTGATCTCCTGCTTTCGAAGTGAAATCGTTAGTCACTCCGTCTTTCTTCGATGCTTTGCCCGATTTCGTAACGATCGTATTTCATTTGCGGCACACTAGATGTAAGTACAAAGATGTATATTTTCATGCAAGCAATACAAACGAGACAGAAATATTTTTTCTTTCAATAATTCCAAGTTAACTACCAATGGTGTCCAATTCTGTTCTCCTGCCTGATTTTAGTATTCCCTTTTTTGTCGTTTAAATTTTCGATTTGGAGGAGGGCCCGCTCCGCACGGGAGTAGTTTGATCAATATAAATGTAATTCATCGTACATCTCGATGCTCGAAACATGGTAGAAAATGCTGTAACTGACCACAGTTGAATGGGATCGCGTGCTTCGTGCCAAAACCCTACTGATAACATGCTTCTATTAGTCATTTATTGCGGAACTTTATCTCGTAACATCTTTAAAGTGGCCCCAGTTCAGTTGCACCCGGGAGTACCACAATATGCTCACCATACTTTCCTCGTTCTTCTGGTGATCTGAATTGCCCCGTTGCCAAGATATTGGTTCGAAAGTTAATTTTATTTAGTCGCGGCACGAATCAGAGGGTCTGTGGTGTCGAGAATTGTTGAAATTGTAAAATTGAAAATTCCCCGACAGTGAGACTAATGCTAGCCGTTGCAAATTTCTCTCGCAATTACAGTTCGCGACCTCGTTGATTGCAGCCGTGACAATCAATCCACCTGACATCCAGGGTAACAGTGGTTCGATAGTGAAATACCGTTTTGCCGCTGTAGCACAATAAAGTTTGATTCATGCAAGCGTTTCAACCGTGAAACAATCACGGTGCAAACGAATATCCCTCGGTATCTTTCGAACCAGTTTATCGCACGATGTTCACACCATTTTCAAAAAAATCGATCGACGAGTTTGCCAAGACTAACCGTAAATCAAGCCGGTCCGCTTGTGTACGTATTCTGAACGATGGTGCGCAGCTAACAATAGGGGCGTTTAAATTGCGCCTCACGAGTAGGGAAATATATATCGTGCGATATTTTATTGATTCGATATCGCCCGATTATGCGCTGTCAATTCGACATATTCAACTCCAATAGACTGGGGAACGTTCAATCATTAGTGATGATTTAATAGAAATTAACGATACGACTAGATCGTGACACAATTACGTTTACGCTGAACCCTTTACTCGTTACTATACCACGATTAAACCCGTGACCTGAGAATTTGATCAACATTCACAGTCGGTAGCGTTCTCCTTTTTGAAAAAAATTCGCTCAGCCACGAGCGCTCGTATAGATAATTTTATTCGATTTACGGAGGCGCCTCGTCACCGTAAGATTTTAAGTAGCCATTCAGCCCGCGCACTCCACTCCGTCACGCGACGTCTCAACCTCGATTGCAAAGCTCTTCGCCTTTATGTAGATACCCAGTAACACCAGTCTGCTCCTGTCAAGCCGGTGGTGACGAAAGCGGATCCGACGAAACTAACTTGTCTCGCTCCCCTTTAAGCGGAATTCGTGTTTATTCTACTTATATCGACCGTGAGCGAGCAATTTCTTCCGATACACGCGGGGACACCGGGGCTTTCTGATACGAGGAAATCTCGATTGATCGTTTTGCATCCCCTCGTCCCCCATGGGAGAGGACGGGGATGCTTATCGAGCAACGCGTACCGGGGACCAGAGAAATGGATACAAGTAGGCTCGTCACGAGGAAAGTTGCTCTTAATAGCTGGTGTGTCGGCGAGTTACGAGGTATGTATTGCCGGATAGATGGGATGAAACGTGTTACGGTGATGGAACGGAATTGTCGGGGCACGGTTATTGGAATTGATGCGACGATGTTTACCGCGTACACTTCCTTCAGACTGTCCTCCTCCACTTCCTTATTATTTTAACTTCTGTTATTTACCGGTGGCCACCGGGATGCTAATTTATGGGGGCTCGAGGTTAGGGCATACGAGTTAGACGGCAGTAGAGCAGGCTTTTGAATTCCTGATTTATCGGCGTAGGGCGTCGAGGCAAGATTTAGGAAGTTCCGACGCTTCTTCGAGATGCAATAAATATTTCGTATGTTAGTACCATAGACCAAGATGTCTCTGCTGTTCCGATTTTTAATCTCGAAGTCCCTGCGGCTTTCGAATGTGACCGAAGTTGCAAACTGTCTCGCAGTCGAGCCGAATCGTGAGTTAGAAAGAAAAAAGTTTATTGTCATTCGATGATGCCTAACATCTCCCTCTAGCTTACCTACCAATCTCACCCAAGACATCTCGTGTCGTAGAATAAGATATTGCGAAATTTCGTTTGCACTCCGTTCTACTTCGTGCTTCCGCTATATTTGTCTTCGCGAATGCTATGGAAAAAGCTTCACGCATAAATTACTGTCGACGATGTTAAACAGAGTTAATAGATATTGGAAACCTGGATGGCCTCGCGTAATCTTATCGATGATCGCGTTAATCGTAAACTGTTTAAGTACGTCCCCTTAGCGTCGCCAGATAATGTTAATTCCGTACACGATCCGCATCGGTTATGCTAATCGCGTAATAGCCCGTATCGCGTCCGTGGGAATTTCCTGCCCTTTTTAAATTCGTCCCGCGAATAAGCTTTAAATTCAGTTTAAACGTAAACACACTTAACAAGTGCACACCTTTATGAAACGGCATTATAAGTGTCTTGTTAATAGGATCGTAAATTAGTTTTAATGGAAACGCGAAGGAAATTTTACCGACGAGGTACCTACCGTCGCGTGTTCTCCGTTAAACTGTCCGAATTATATCACGGCACTGAATTATTCGGTCCAGAAAATTATTAACTGGATCAACCGCGAACGCTTTAGGATTAAACGGATACACATGTAACTCTCGATTATCGCGTATGAACGCTTAAACTTCTCGAGCAGAATGCTCGATTTTCAGCCGCGATGCGACTGCTAGTCCAATTATGTCGACCGTAATTAATCATCGTGCAATAATAATTAACGCGTTCCAGCGTCGTCCCTCGATTGAAGCTCGTCCATAGCCGTACTCGTTGCACAGGCAGGTAAAGAGCGAGCCCCCGTTCCCTTGTTTTGAATGAACCTGTATTGTGCGCCAAGTTTTCGTGAAGTTTAATGGAATTCACGGATAGGAAAGATTTATCGGTACAACCGGCAACAGCCTCGAGGTATCTTGCGATTTTCAGCGATGCTCAGCTATTCCTCGTAATTAGGTCCTAGAGATCCACCATTAAGGACTTGGGACAAATTCTTCCTGCGAATAATCTATAATCTCTGTACTGCTCGCGAGTTCTCCACCGGTCCGAACTAATTTCCAAACTTTCTGCCGACGAAGTATCGCCGTTAACGGATCTCACCGCAAAATCCTCATCCCCAGACATTTGCTACACAGACTTTCCGCTTATGCACTACCAATAATTGAATTCGTCAAATCTCGAATTACTCCGATCCCGGGATTCTTTCCTCGTAAACATAACTGCGGCGTGCTACTTCTGAAAGTTTCACCGGCGTGTACACGCCAGATAAGCCGGGAGAAACTTTCATTAACCGAAGGGAAAGGAACGGCACGCGTTCGAAGCTGAAAATTCGCTAATACACGCCCGCGCTGTCGATTCCCCGTCAATGATTCAAGCCAATCGAAGTGTATCAATATAATTCGACTGGCTGAGCAGCACGTCGAGCCTGTTCTCTATCGTGTACAGCCTCTAGACTAATGCAATCATTGCTCGTGGATCTGATCCACGATAGATCGCGTCGATTGAACGAGCTTCCAGCGTCGCGTAACGAAACTTCCATGGGGGATTTAGGTTGAGAATGTAACCCGTGCGTTCCACCGCTAATAACGCGGCTCCGATGTCACATTCGGTATCGCTTGACACCGGGCTCGGTAGCTTCGGGACCTCGTGTCTCCATCCACGACACGTTACACCATGGAAGGTTACGTAATCGAACGTTGTTCGGGAAAAAAAAGTGATTGCCGTGAGGCTGATTCGCGTGATGTCGTTGAAATTGAGTAACGCGGGGGACGTAGAAACCTTGCAACTATTTTTGTACAATGGCTCCTTTCTTTCACCTCCTCTTTTGTTCGTCGTTATCATTTTATTATTTTTTCCCGTTTTTTGTCCTCTTGACGTAGCAACGAAAATGTCGCGCAGAATCGCGCTGGTGCAAGCACGCGTTCAATCAGTGGGAATATTCCGATGTAATAGCGTGACTTAAAGCTCGTTAAGAACTTGCTCGTATCATGTTCGAGAGTGCTTTGACGCGGAGTTTGATTGCTTCGAAAGTTCCCGTCCAGTCCAGGAAGCATATTTTACGACGAGCGTCGGGCTTGAACGGGTAACCAAAGTTCCACGAACTTTTCGATATTTCGCCCGACTGCATTTCAATTCGGTACTTTATCCCACTAAGAATATGTTAACCGGAGGATAGAAAATGTTTTGAGGGGTGTCAAACGGAAGATCGAATCCTGGAACTTCCAATGAAACAACGTCACTCGCGAAACCAACGATCTGCAGAAACAGTGACCGGAATTGAACTTTCGATAGTGAAGGAATTCTTCTGCTCGTTCTTCTCGCGCAAAACCGTGCTGAAAGCTTCGATGATTCATTTCGCCGCTAACAAGTGCTCGTAACTCTTTGCAGCGGGACAGAAACGAAAATCCGCGGGCGTACAGTTATTTACACGCTCGTTGTTCCCTCTGTTACTCGGTCACCATTGCCGGAAGGAACGGCAATTGCAGCGTGTCCGTGTTCATTACGTGCTGGCGCTTTTGAACTGTCGCCCCTGGCCACGTCGCTAATTCGGCACGGTCGTTAAGCTGCAAGAATCATAAGTCTGCCCTGCTCAAGCTCGTTCCTCGTCATTTTTATTCCTCTGCCGCCTTTTTTCGAGCACCACTCAGCCTCGACGTTGCCGCGTAACGGACCTTATCCAGTTTTCCGACAAACCTTTAATACTAGCCTCGTGAAAGCCACCGTCTCTGCGTTGCAAACGCGTTGCAAACACGTTGCGCGCGCGCAAGTTCCTTTAAATTTGCATACCGTATTCATGCATTTCTGGCTCGGTACCTAACAGCAGGCTGCATTATTCCCCCTCTGCAAGGCATTTTCGAGTAGGTAACCGTCAAGTGTGGCGCATCAGAGGTTTAACTAACACGCGAACGATAAATATAACGTGCGACGAATCGTAATTTCGATGGGAGGACGAAATGCCGGTGGCGTATCTACAGATCTCAGAAAAAGATAGTTACTATTATAATTGTTGATTGCACAGTGTCTATAGAATTTCTTTAATCCTAATTCTCTATTCTATATATGCCAAGAGGATTTGCTGTCGATCAGCTTTCCTGGACGGCCAACTTTTGGTCAGCAATAGATCCCTCGAATGCACGGAATGAGGGTGTCGCGGCAGATTTCAGAGGCTCATAAAAGTTAGGGCAGCTGGCCTAATTTCCTCGGGGCCTTCGATGATTTTACTATCGCGATCCTCCGCTTCGTGATACGCCATCGCACCGAGTTATCGATTACATCCGGCTGGAACTGTTACGCTTGAAATAATTAGAGAATTAGATATCCCGGGGAACTTTACGACGCTGGGTGTGGCCTGTTCGGACTTGCACAGAACTTTCGTGGTTCCGTTTAGCTGTTCCGATTGCTTGCGAAAATTAGGCGACGCAATTGGTTGGATATATTCGAAATTAGTTTCGTGCTACGTTTATGCAATTCTGTTACAGAAAATATTGAATGCTTTTAATTACAAGCAACGGGAGATGGTAAGAATCGAGGGAACTTTTGTGTAGCTTTCCCTCGGAAAGTCTATCGCGCAAAAGTTTTTGGAGAACGTTATGCTCGCGATGTAATTATATTGCGCGATCTTTAAAATTGTGCACCTCCTGGGGCGCAGCAATATTTGTGTACACGATTAACCATGGGACAATGCACGAAGGAATAAAACTCGATTATCAAGTTTCAGCTTGCTCCAATTTACTCGCCTCGAAAACGGCTAATCTTATTATCGAGTTTTCTTCAAGGCTGACGTTTAGTTAGCTATTTAATTATTGAAATTACGTGATTTCCTAGGATGCTAATTAAACGGAAACAAAAATTGTGCTAACCAGAATAAGGGTGGGGAGCGAGTTCGCCCGATTTAAATTGACGTTCAAACTTCGTTTCTCGATGCAGGTACCGAGAAGCGTTCCGCGTCGATCTCGCGTCTAATGCATCCCTTTCTCGCGTTCACCCCTCTCGACTTATTTGTCACGTACGACGCGGAAACACTTTATTTTCATTGCTTGCGGGCCTCCGTCTTCTATCAGGAAGAATGAGGTGAGGAAACGTTGGGTCGGTGGCTGGCTCGGAGCCTATTAAGAATCGAAAGGCGTTCGATTTTATATATCGCGAACGCTGTGCGCGTGTTACTCCGTCAATTTTCGCACAGGAATTCGGTGTACTCCCTATTGCCTTATTTCCTTGGTACGCGTCCGGATGCCTGATGTAATATTTTTAATATCATCTGGAGATATTTATTCAACGATCCGTTTAGCATATAGAACGATTTCGCCAGGCAAATGTTATCCTTGCTTAATTCCTCGTTAAAAAGTTTCTCCGTTTCAGCCGTGTTAAGAATTTACGCCCGGCGACGGAGAAAAATTGCATTTCCCTGTGCCGTTGCGATTTTCCACTGTGACTCGTTGAATTGCACAGTCGGTCAAGTCGTTGAGTTTTTTCGTCTGTCGATGAGGAGATTGCCAGCATTGCTAATCGCGTTTAAATATTTGAAAGGCAGCACAGAGTCATTCCTATGCAGAAGTTTGCCATAGTTCTGGAGCAAAAAAGCCGTCCTAACGTATTCACAATGGCAGGCTGAAATATCGTGGGTCGTAATCCTTCAGGCAGTGCAGCGGGCCTGATTAATATTTAACCGGAAACCACGGCCAGCTTACTGCGGTCGAATGAATGATTAATCGCAGCTGGATACATCGTGGAACAATGAGCGTCGGAGAAATTAATTAAAAGGGCTACAAAGGGATTGCATAATAGGTGTAATTAGCAGGGGGAATGGTAATGGCGAAATCTACATCCATTGGACGAGAAAAGACGTTTTCTACCCGATCTCGTGGAAGACGTTCGTCGGTTTCTTTGCAACGTTCCTTGAGGAGCATCCCTTTGCCTCTTGTCCTTCTCGTCGTTCGTTTCAACAGTTCGCGGGGCTTTTGTCGCGTGAAACAATGAATCACGCGATTCGAGATGCCAGAGTCCGAGCGAAATGGGACGGCTACTTTGATAAAAACAATAATATTCCAGATAGGTGGGTACGTTTCAGGTCGGGGGAAATGCGCAGCAAAGTTTTATCATTACGAATAAGTAGCGTACAATTACATTATCTGCCCCCTGGATATGCATATGTAGAAAGTGTGAGGAACTAAAGCTTCCAAGGGTTTTTAATTTGCCAAGCAAATTATTGAAAAAAATATTATTATCAACTAAACTCGTACGTAACTTCAGTTGAAAGCACCCATTCCGGCTTTCATTTTGGACCGGGGCCAAGCGCTAAGCAACTGCGTGTACGGCTTCGACATTCTCCCCTTCGTGGCTCCCGGGAGCACAATCCTGGTGCACGCCCTTTAGGATAGAGACATCGTTTCGTTGTCCTTCTTTTCGTACCGCGGAAACACGGAAGTGGACATATGTTGGACGATTGCGTCGAGAACGAGCACGCAAACGGGCTGGCTCGTTTAAAAATATCAATTCTACAGAGATTTCCCATTGCATTTGTTGTTCAGCCACCTTCTAAATCTTAATCCAGGTTGCGCATCCTGCGGTATGTAGATAAAACGTTCCGCCTCCTCTTGTTACGTATCTGGAGACGCACCTTGTGTGGTCCAAAGTGATTAGCTTTCACGTTAGAACAGCAGATCGTTATAGATATCTGGCGCTGTGAAAATGACGGGACTATTAATAGAGCGTCGAGTGTTTCACAGATGTTCGTTAAGAATCATCTGTTCACGAATGTTTAATGCGACTCGAACGCGACGACACGACAGACGCTGATTCCGTTGAACATTTGGACAGCTCGAGTTATCACGTTGAAACGAGTGATTCTGCAATGATTTCGATCGTACTGGAACCGCAGACTCGTTTCGAACGTAACAATCTAGCGAACATAATTACGAATAAGAACGATTGCTTTCGGGAACTAATTTCGGTGTGGCGGCACGGTGAATTGAATGGGCAGTGAACGCGGGCCGAACTGTGCATCATTTTATTCGTGGACGCGCCGATAGACAAAGGAGGATTATAAATTTCGTTAATTGCCCGAGTTTGAACGTTGGCGCTCCGGAGATAATCGGCGCAAAATTCACTCGAAGGGTTTGCGTTTGTCGAGTTCACGGATTCGAGGTCTGTGGAATAAGGTGTATTTTGTCGATAAAGGAGGTCTGGTTGAATCAACGGGCCGTTACGCAATACGTAATCAATAGAGAGTGAAACGGAGTACCTATTTCGCCCAGAGAAGCGATAATTTAGTGAGAATTCGAATGCATCGCTTTGGTAAATAGTAATCTGTACACGTACCGGTGTACAGATATCCCTATAACATTCTTTCGCACGTGTCAACGCAAAATGTTGATAAAACAAAACACACTAAATCGTGGAATCGTGTTACGCAATCGCGAGATCCAAACTTGTTTCATTTTACGATCCGTTGCACGTTTCGCGGCTCGTAATCGCCTCGATAGCGGGGTTGAAAAAGGGATGATCTATATTTGATAAGCTAAAGACCGTCTTATCGTATTACGGTGGCTTAAAATGAATCGATATTGTTTTATTTCTTTACACGTGGATGGATAGTTAAAATTGTGCTTGAACCCTGGAAATTTATTGCGACTGATAATGTTCTGATCAGCAAATTCGGCGTTCCTAGTTACGATTATTCGGTGATTCTATGCGTTTCCCGATCTAATTGAATTTGTGTCCAATATCGGATGGCGATAAGTTTACAGAACTTATGTGCAACAATCTTTAACTACGAACATTAATGTGGGATAAAATACGTGCTTCATTAGAGAATATCGAATATCAGCCAGTGAACATTTGATTAGACTACAATACGATTTAGCATTCTATGGTCCGCCTCTGTTACATACACGCGTACACGTACGAAAACAATGGCGTATTAAACAATGGCAATATTCACGCAAGGCCTGCAGCCAATTGTGGGCAGAAGAGATTCACGTTTACGTAAATGCCCAACTAACCATCGACGTAAAACAGTAAATTCAGGATAAATAGACTGCTGAAATATTTTTGGACCTAACGAAACGGAAGGTTCCGTGCCACGGGGGGATGACGCAGAACTACTTTCAGTAATAACAATGCTTCCCTCTCGTGAAACTGCGCCACGCTTTCAGTAACCCAATATCATTCATATCCTTCCACATATATCCTGTGACCGTAATTCAATTAATACGATATTCCGCATAATATCTGCCATGAAATTTAAGACAATCTATATTCATATAAATAAAATTGCAACTGTTAACACGAAACGGGAGATCGGATTTCCTTCGAATGTCCTGCATGCTTTCAAGCCTATATCCATGTGTTCCGATGGTCTGATTTTCGTGAAGGGGAGCAGCCAGTAGAGGCGAAACGAAAAGATGAAAACATAGATTGGACGTGGCTGGTTTAGTGAGCGTGAAAAAAGGAAGGTGAGGGCGAGAAGAGAAGTTTTCTTCTCGAGATAACTTCCCTTCCAAATATCTACTTCCTTTCTGAACATCCCTTATCTCTATCTCTCTCTCTCTCTCCCTCTGGATAGAACGATGCGAATGTCGATCCCGTGTCTAAGAAATCGCTCTCATTCCACCCACAAAATTTTTCAACGCAATTGTCCCGAGCAATGATTATTTTTTCTACCTTTTGTTTTCGATGAATTTCGAAAAGTTTCTCCCAACGATTTGCCAATCGTATTCCGGAAATATTCGAGAACAGTGTTGCAACGGGCAGGGGAGTTTTTACGATTTTTCCTCGGGCTTAATGAAGCAGCATTTAATGGTTCGATGCGTTGATTCTCGAAAGTTGGACAAATGGCATTGGGGGATTTGAACCACGCACGCGGCACATCTTTGAATTGATCTTCACGGTTTCCCTAATAGTCAGCCATTAAACCAGAATTGGCCAGCAAATGCGTAACATACTATTTAAACGTTCCACTTAAGCACAGTGTAATTCAGCGTCTTTAACCTGCGCTTGATATTCGGATTTCGGTGTGACAGGTTTATAGTGTACTTTCCACTATTAACCCTTTAACGGTAGCACCGTAAACCATTGTAATCCACGGTTATTTATTACCTCATCATAAGTTCACTTTTAACGCTGCTGACCTGAATCTCCCGTGTAACTTCTTGTCAAAGTCGTATTGAGGTTTCCTGTCCATTATACCGTGGTGCACAATTTCTCCAAATAACTTGAGATCATACCCATTACCATTGTTCTGGAATTCGACCACAATATCCATCATGAATTCAATATGAGTGCAACGCCCCACGCAAAATATAGCAATTTCTGCAATGAATCGCATAACGTGTTCCACATTTGTTGCCCCAAAATATTCCGCCAAGTTGCACAGTATCGCGCGAATGTCGCGACACGCACGGTCGCGAGTAAATGTACCTTAGTTACCCTTACGAAACTCTGCTGAATCTTAACGGCATGGGTTACTAAATCAGCGAGCATACCAAATTGACCACCACCTTCGTCAGCCAGACTTGTCGAGACCACAGAATTCGATAGATCAGGGGATCGATCGTGTGGTCGAAGAGGCCTTTCCCAATCTGTCCCGACCCACGTCGGACCCCTGTCGGTCCTCGCGATTATAGCAAAGCGACGAGTGTACGTTCAATCTAATCCCACGCTGAACCTTCTCGCGTAAAAAAAAAGACAAAGAAAAGAATAGGAGCGACAGTCGACGATCGTTAAATCGCTTTACACCGACAAGATCGTAAATTTCAGCGGTGCTGATACGCCTTTCTTCCCGCGTGGACTGGCAATAAGGTCGAAGAATGGAGCTAGCTGCGAGCACGAGATCTCACATCTCTCACGGGATCCACGCGTACCATTCTTCTTCTTTTTCACTTCGTAGATGGTCGATGAGAGACACAACGTGGAGAAATATTTTTCAATTTGGTAAACTGTTCCCGGATTAAGGGTACACTTAGCAGCGGCTACTTCTGAAAAATAGTTTGCTGTTTCCTTAATTTTTTTCGTCGGTGTAGCTTTATCTTTATTGGCAGTGTGCTGTCTGTTGGCTTCTCAGTCACGTTAAAGTATCGAATCTCGTTCGAAACGGGCTACCATTATAGATTTCCAGTTTTAGTTATAAGAACCCGTGTCTTAAAACCACTTTTGCGCCTGTTTAATCTAAAATATGTATATACGTACGAAAGGGGACCTGCTGAATACGAAGCATCGAATCGTTTTTGGCAAACGTTCTTGCCGGAAAAATTGATCATTCCCAGCGACATTTCGAGCGTGCAAATTGACACTTCCGGGCGGCCGCGGGCGCGCGAAAATTTTTTGATGAGATTCCCTGAGTAGTAGGTACACCGGTGACGTACGACGAATTCCGGACAATGCGCAATCGAAGGCAATTGAAAAGGAATATATAAGGGGGAATGTACGGACTTCGAATAAACTGGCAGAGTTTTGTGTCGCGTGAACAACGAGTTTCAACGGCGAATCGTCGATTGCGATCGGTTAAAAAATTGCCAGGACCCGCTGTTCGCTTTGACGCCGCTAAAAGCTTTCATATTTTCCTGGGAAAATAACTTTCTCAGCAGGCCACTATCTCTGCTCGTTCGCATAACGTATTCCGTTTGATCGGTTCAAATAAAACCTGTAGAACGCGGTTCATAATTCGTGACACGGCGACGGGTCAACCAGACGTTCATCGAGAAACGTGTTCCCGTATTAACGTGTCCTCGATTCCCGCCACATTTTCGATTTAATTCCCTCGCATATAAAACTGTTACAGAGTATAGGTACTCGATCGGATTATAAAGGTGAATTGAATTTTCGCCGAGTGTTAATGTACATCCATTTTCGTAGCTTATCAGCATTGCGATTCGTTCGAATTTCCCTCGACAGGAACGACGGATGCCAGGCGATATTTCGAAATTGCCGGACGTTTCCAGGGAGAAAGAATGAAGATCGCGAACCGAGGAAAAAGTCGACTCGATTTGTGTAAGCCGATCGTTTGAAAAGCATGACGCGCCGCTAAAGTATTATAGATACCCGATATTCGGTCCCTCGTGTGTACCGCCGTGCGCACTTTTATTCGCACGACATACTTTACGCGCGTCGCTACATATTTATAGCACAAAATAAAGATTCAGATAACGAGAATTAAAATCTTTTACGGGCGTATCTATATACATATTGTGTGATGCTGCGTGCACGCGTGTTTGCGACGGAACCGAATGATGCGGAAACGAATAAAAACGAAAGAATGAAAGCAGTTTCGGTCGAAGTACCGATATGAACAGATAGAACTGAGATCGAATTTTAATTAAATGGAAGAATACGACTAGTTCCATTCTTTGTGGCTGAACCGCAATGTTTCCAGTATTATTCGTTTCACGGAGAACTGCATTGCGGGGATAACACACGGCGATTAAAAAAAAACGAGTAACTACGGTACGTTTAATTAAAATGTTTAAACATCTTCGTCGTTTTGCACGCTGCGGTGAAAAGTTACATTTATGTGTGTATTGAATACTTGGCCGCCTCGACTTCAAACCGGCAATTTGAACGATACCGATAAATGATAGACGAATTGTTGGGCACGTATGTATATTGTATTTAGTGATTGCCATTCGCTCTCATGCATCGGTGGATTACATTTCGCGTTTATCGACATATTCGGAATTAACCCGACCCTTATTAATATATCAATTGCGGGACATTTTGAAAATGAAGCAATCATATGTCAAACGATTTATCGTCCCGACCGATTTCTATGAATTCCTATACATTTCTATGAATCTTAGATGCTCCTTCCAAAAGAAGCACAAAATTAGTTCAGATGAGACATTCCATCTAAAATGCCCGCCTCGTTAGGACAACCGTGTTCATCTGTCGGACAGACACAAATAAACGTGTGCATTTGGGTAAACATTTAGCGGAGAGCGTGTCGTGTAACAAAGGGTTGAAAGAAAATTCCCCTGCGAGACAGGCGATGTCGCCGCATAATACATATGTACTCTGAAAAGAGAAAAGCTTCATAGTTACAGGCATTTCCGGTGATCCTATTTCGGACGGATTAGTAAATATCTCGAGGGCCAATGGCCGCAGGCGAAGCCTCGAATCATCGTCTCGTTGGTTTAACGAGGAAAAGAAAAAGCTTTCCCCTTTCGTCATTTTTTTACCGCGTTAGCCGAAGGTTGGTAATTTATAACGCAAGGGGACGGGGGCAGAAATGTTGCTCGAAGGATGATTTTCTGAAACCACGCCGAGACGTGGAACGAACGATTACGTATATGCGAAAGCTTTGTCGATTTTGTCACTGCGAGATGCCAGTTGAAACGCGTTCCAGCCGGTTAGTACGTATTGATTCCTTCCTGGCATCCTCCGCCCTGGCTCTGCCTGTAAAAGCATCCTTTTCCCCGCACGGATCTTCCTTAAACCTCTTCCTCTCGCTCTCTGCTACCCTTACGAGAACTCGAGCTGCTTTGATATCGCCGCCTAGATACATAACGAGACTTCAAAATAGCCCTGGTGGGATAAAATTTCGCGACGTATACAGCGCGATGTGTAGCGATCAAAACCCTCTTTTTATTTCGTCTGTCTGTAAAACAAACGCCTCGATTCTTTTGCACTTGTCCCCTTCGATCTTTCTTCTTCATACATTTATGTATACGCAGTTATTTATGTAGTATGTATGATGGTTCCTGTTTAATGTGTAGATTTGTCCAATGGCGAATTAGTGCTATCCTTGTTATTTGTCAATGTTTTCAATAGTAAATACTATTCACGTGGTTAGAATTACGATTGAAGTGGTTTGATAACAGTGTCGTAACGCGTATAGGCAGAATCACCCTGTCTGACCAGACGCTGACTTATACTACTCGCGACGTGTGTATCGAGCGTTACAGGCTTCGCGTTTAATGCACGAGCATAATCGTTTTGTGCGTCTCGTTGAAATTTTGTATGGCACGAAGTTTTAATTATTTCGAAAGCTGCTTAAACCAAAAAATTAAAGTAGAATGAGAATAATGTTCGTGACACGAATAGAAAGTGCGAGCATGGAAAGGGCGAGTAATATTTTGCCCTGCCTGTTACACGTGCGAAACTTTTAAATGTCGATGTTTCTATGTTCGCGACACTTGACAGATAAATTTTATCATAGGTCACTGGAGTGGCGGTGAAATAGAGACGATTTCTCGACGCGTCTATTGCGCCGATGAATTCGTATTTCAATTTTAAAACGGCTTCTGTAAACAAAAAAACCGCACCAAAAAACGCGTTAAAGCAACCAATCTTTTTCCCCCGGCGATAGGGACAGACCACGAAGCGAGAAATTTCTAACACGACAACGATGACGTTTGAATTGTGATCACGTAGACAATTTGAATTTTAGATTCACGTTAGTTATGGCATGCTATATTACGTATTATATCTAGTTTTTGTTCTCTCGAAAGGGCCGGCTAAGGGAGAGTGCCTTCGCAGTTGTAAAAAATGTCGGTACATTCGGTGAATTATTTACGTTTAGATGAACAGATCCTTTCGAACGAACCAACCCCGGGCCAAAATAAAATAAAAAATGGGGAACGCCGCGTATATCAAAGCAGGGATTATAGTTAGCTGAATAAAGCACCGTTCGAATTGCAAAATTCGTTCCCCTTCTAAAAATTTCATTTCGAATGACAGGATTCAATGAGATCAATGTCGAGAGGGCTTTCAAACGTCAATCGATTGTGATATTATTTTTTACATTTATCGACACACGCATCAATCTGTCCAGTCTGCTGACGGAGCATGATCAATTTCGAACCCGATTAAAGTTTACGCCTAAACGTGTGCGTCATAAATACGGAACGGAAATCGGGAAGCTTAGCAGGACAAGTAGTTCAGCCTAGAAAAATTCCTTTTCCATTGATTAAACGGAACTTCTATTCCCCGCCGCTATCCTACTGTATGTACATTTCAGCAATGTGCTACCATTTTTAGATAGTGTTTCCAGCGAAAACTCGAGAGCATCTCGAAGGTCCATTGGAACTTTTACGCTGACAAATAAATTCCACTCGTTCCCGTACGTTCGTCCAACGACGTCCATGAAAGGCCCACACCCTTCATTTTTAATTAAACGCTCGCTATCCCATCCCAGCCAGCCGATCTCGTCTTCCGTTTTTTTTCTAGTCTCATTTATTCCTCCCGTTTATTTGCTTGTTTCTGTTTCCCTTTGGTTAATCCCAGTTTCTGTTGCGTCCCCGTTCTATGCACCCTATTATATTTTAGATTTCCATCCCAGTTTATGGTCTCCATCGATTGGCATTTAATGATTTTTTTTATCTATTGTCTGTTTCCAATATATACAATTAGATATCTGTATGTATATATGCAGCGAGTTGTTCAAGTGACTATTCCCGAATACTACTTAGCAAGATTATTTGCTAGGTAAAATAAAATTAATATTCTACTGCACGAGGACTGCTGTGCACTTACGTTTACGACGTGACGAATAGTGACGATCGTGTTTACCATCTTCAATTTGTTAAGTCCCTCTGCAATCGTCTCACTTTCCCTCGGCAAGTTTTATGCTCTTCCCGATCGTATTTTCGCTTTCTTCTTCCCCACTTGCCTGCGGTAACCCACCCACTTATCTCGTCTTTTTTTGCCGCGCTTGTTCCGTTTGTATCGATCGTGGTGTATAATCAGCGGCACCGGAAGTGGAAATAGCGACCGACTTGTTTGTCAGCATACACACAGACCAAGAGAGACGTCGATCGCGTTTTTATAAGGCCAAAGCAATCGAGAGAGGGATATACCAACGATGTCACCTTCTTCCTCGGTATTCGAATATCTTCGATCGTCGAAGCTACCTTTCAGCATTACGATTTTGCATCTAGTTGAGGATTTTCGTTTTACTTTTTTTTTTATTTCTAAACCACATTTCTACTCTGAATTAAATGTTGCCTTGCGTCATTTTTTTACAGATGAATACTTTGTTTGCCTCTTCAAAGATGCAAACCTTTCAATGGCTAAACGTTTCGAGTGTTTGCTTGTTCGTACAATGGGACTATAATAATCCGCTCGGAGAACCATATATTTCCCCGTGTTCAGTGCAATCGATGCACTGGGCCGTTTAGATATTTGCAAATATATTTCAAGACGAATCGTACTGTAGCGAAGTCGGAGATACTGCCGACGGAACTTAATATCTACCGCCCCTAACCGCCTGCCCTTACAATGCGATGGATGCCCGAGGGTGGTGCATAACCGGGGAATACAAATAAAAACTTGGTAATTGGACTTTCTTATTTGGCGATGGAAGACATTTTAATTTGATTTCATAAGTATCCCCAGGTACCAGCCACTTGCTTACTACCTGTTGACTTTTACATTTAAACGAACACGGCCACCCATTTCTCTTACACAATGCTCTGTGTCTGCTAGTAAGTCTATCAATTCCATTATACCTACATTCTCCCGCAGATATGCAGGCCCGATCCTCCGTTCCGGAAGACGAAATCCGGGGCAAATTTTTATCGAATCAACCACCTCTGGTCATCCACGAATTTCACCCCGTTAATCAATCTCCCGGAATAGAATTTCTATTTATTCGTCCTCCATCGTTCTCCTCGCTTCCGCGAGCCATCGGGCTTGATTGAAGCTAATTTGTTTCCTGCAGCGTAAACGGTTTCACATTTGTACGGGCGGGAAAAATGATGGTGGACGATTCCTGGGACCGAGGGGCGAACGAAACCGTCCATTCTGAGTTCCACGACGCTGCTGTTCTTGAAAAAGACAACAGGACTCGATTAAAGGCAAACAAAACGCACGGCGATGGCCCCTACCGAATTCTCATTTCCTCGCAATCCTGATAATTGCCTCGATAATCGAAAATCCACAATCAGCCCCCCTTTCCCTCCGTTTCGTCCTCATTTTATTTCGTTGCGGCGCCTGATTCTCTTCTCTGCTTGAATAGTTTGCCTGGGCCAGTCTGCAATTGTCAGATCAATCGCGATTTAACGAGGATGCTGCAAGAAAACGTGTTACTGTCCTCTGGGGTAAAACCAAACTCGTCGTCTTCGTTCAACTTTCTTAGAGTCCAATATTCTCAGGCACCTCGCCTATTTCGTTATCGTGCGCTGCTCTTAAAGGTGGTTAGGGTGACGTTTATTCTCGCTGCTCTTAGCGGCGATCATATTCATCGGTGACTTTGTTGAAGTGCTTTCTCGACTGAGAAGCGGCAAAGTGTGTTATTAAAAAGACGTTGGGAGAGGCAGATTTTTACGGCTGCAAGGCAATATACTGTTACGTTACTTCGGGTTGGAGGACTATGAAGTGTAAGGTTGCAATAAAGTATTATTGTACAGAGAAATATATGGATTTTATTTTTATTAGAAGGATTTTGTGAATTTCAATGAAATCGTGTCATTTAATAAGAAGAAAATATTTGCATATATTAATGACTGCGATTTACTAATAGTTAAAACCTTAGTTCTGTTATTAAATCGCTATAAATTCACTTTTCGTGTTGATGTTAGCATAGAATTTTGAGGAACTGATTAAAGCAGTTCTTTTTTTTTTATTATAAATTTCGGGCGGACCCTGGTAATATATTTGTCACGTATTTCGATATTTCATGGCAAGTCCTTTGGTGCACAGAATCACTCCGAATTGCATTTATAATTACTGTTATAGTTTCGTCCTGTTTTGTCTCCGAGTTGTCATTAAAATGTTTTTTTCATCCGCGCTGCAGCCGTCTTGCGGTCGTACTATTACCCACGTAATCGTTCATGAGAGTGATTCGATTGTTCCAGCAACGGAGCTCAGACAGTGAATCTTTGTTATCGAGCATGAAGCAAATTACTCTGTCAGGGTTGTGATCACGGTACGGCGCCTTAGGTACCATCGTATCTTCGTTAATCTGACTAATAGCAGTTTATTAACGACCATTAACTACCGTCCAGAATGGCGCTCCTCGCTTGTACAAGTGGTTTCAGCTCGTTCCAACGACGAACAAAGGCGACATCGCGTTCCGATCAACGTGCATTTGCTTTTAATGGAACTCTTCGCGTCATCCCGTGACTATTGACTTGACACACAAATAGTTGTACTTTGCTAGCTTGCTGGAATCGTGGAACTCCAATGCTTCGAAAGTTTGCGGAATGGCTGGGTGAACCTTTTATCTTCTGAATCGTGTGCGAAAGCAAAGTCAAATTGTTACCAAAATCGCGTAATACCGATTTATTAAAGACTAAGAATTAGTGACGTAAGGAAAATGGCGAGGAATTAAGGGAAAGGTGAGCGGACCGGCTATTGCATTCAATAATACTTTAATTGAGGTGCAAGACACTCGTGTCGAGTGGCCATTTAGTAATGATCTAATTGGAGATATCTTCACGGATACTTGTACCAATGAAACCTGTTCCGGCGTCTGTTTCTTTTTCTGTCTTCTATGTTTTCTTTAATTAAGCAAACTGTAGTTTCGTTCATTACTTTCAATTATTCCGAACACCGTTTAATTATGAGTATGAGGTAATAAAATTACGTAAGTTTGTTTGGGTAATTAGGGTAGTTTGTTTGGGTCGTATGATATTAAGCAATCCGTGGAAGTTAATTTGCAGGTAGTTCATTTTCATAAGCGTATGTGGTATAATGAACAAGGAGGGCCGAATCTATACATTTTTTAGTGGGCAATTACCAGTTCCTTAGCTAAATGAATAATCTCTATTATTAGCAAATTTTCGTATAACAAGCAAAATTCCAAAGACGTTTAAAATTTTCTTTCCCTTCTTTTCCAATGTTTAGTCTGAGAGGAAAATTCATTTGAATGCAATATCCTCATAATTAGAAGTATCCTGTTATTTTAATATTCAAAAGGAATTTCAGTGAAATGAAAACAAAATCTTTTCTTTGGAATAAACGAAGGATAATATTCATACTGACGTAAACCATGTTTAGTCAGCGCTTAACTCGACTAATTTAAATAACTGAGATGGCCGATGGCGCACGCAGCAACAAACAATTAGTATGCTTTCCAGCGAAAGAATGAAGCCCCATTAAAAGAAACAATAATTAAACTGCACTTTCCGCGGGGTAGTTATTTATAGAAGTTAATTGGTTTCTCGGCCGTCGGTGTATCTTCCGATATAGAACTTTTTTCTTTTATCAATGGAAATTGTATAAAATGCAGACTTTCCATGTCGAAACGTTGATGCATCGTGGGAACCATTAGTTTATATAAAAACGCTAATAATCACCGGGGAAAAATGTCACTTTTTCCCAACTATTGAACAAACATCACGCTAATCGAATTAGAAGACTCGAGCTTTGTATTTGTCGTGGTACACCGTTCGCTGAATCGCCCTTTCACAGGGTTTTAATTACTAACTCATGGACGCCCTTGCAATTCTATTAGTGAAAAAAACCTGCCAGCTTTGCAAATTCCACGTGCTTTCAGTTAAAAAGGTTTGCCACTTCAGCTCTAAAAATTCTCGCAGTAGCTTCTACTTTTCCCCACAAATTACTCGTTATTCGCTAACTAATCGTGAAACGAATATGCGCAATAGACAAAGTTTTAATTAAAAAGTCACCCATCATTATTTCCTTACCATTTTCCCCGAAGAACGCAGTGCGGTTTTCCTGTTTTAGTTCGCAGAGTGTTATCGAAAGTATTCAATATTCCACTTCAAAGCGTGATACGTGCATCGACAGCTCAACGATCGATCGAAAATGTCCGCATATTTTTCTATCTCGTTCGTAGCCACATGATGTATCGTCGAATGTTACACGACAAGTGACAGCATGCTGAATGTATACCGCCCAGAAGCGACTGCTCATCGTGCGAATGGAAAATTTGTATGTACGCTGAAACCTGCGGTGCTTATTCTGGTTGCATTTGAGCACCCTCGATCGCGTTCACAACAAACCATCAATATTTGTCAACCCGTTATTGCTAGATTTATCTTGTTTAAGCTTAAAAGCTTCTGATTACTGCGTTTCGCCGCGCGACGGTATAGGAAAACTGTTCTACTATTCCTCAAAACGATGAAGTTAGATTTTCGTTGAAGAGTGCGAGGCTGTTCAGCCTCCAAAAGCAAACCAAAAGTTTTTATTATTTAAACTCGCAGTTCTGATGGTCATGAAGAACCAACTTGAGCAAGTACTTGAAATTCCTTCAACTTTACACCATCATTATCACATGGAAAAGGGATGGAAATGGGCAACGCGTCAACCTAAACTTCTGCGTTGCCATGGTAATGTAGCCTCCGTTGCTTGACCTTGGGAAGGGGATGATGCTGAGGGAAAACAGAGGGTTGGGGGAGAAGAAAAACTGTTACAGAGGACAGAGAGAAAAGATAGAGGGAGAAAGATCGAGGGTAATGTTAAAAAAAAAGTTCTTTATAGCCCCAGCAGGAAATTTTCGACTACCCTTGATCCCCGAGGGTTTGGTAACTGTCGTTGATGGTACATATAAAAAATAATTGCTTCGAGATTCCATGCTCGAATTCTTCGATATTCGAAAGATGCCTCCAGAACGAATTTGCTGGCGTAGCTGAGACTTTCGCATCGAAAAAGAGGGATTCGAACAGAAGTTGGCAAAAATTGCAAAGGGAAGGAACAGCTTTATCATGTTATCAAACACGTATGGATATTGAAAATAACGTGCATACACGCAGGGCATCGAAAAGATTGGCGAGTATAAAGGAAAGAAGGGAGACTGTGATTCGGATAAGTTAGTGGATACTTGTAAGGATCACTTTAAGGATAACACAGAAAGGATTGAAGGAGTAGAACTGCTGGAACCGTTAGTACAATTATCATGTACTCGCCATTCGCTCTAGATGTTAATCTTTTGATTAATTGCGACGCGTTTGTTGCGAAGAAAGTATTTCACAACTTCCTTCGCGGAATTATAAAGGTATGCAGTCTATATATTATCGCTACAGTTTTAATGAAATTCCTCATAAACTTGATATAGCGAAGAACCCTAAAAGCTTTTACCAACAAATCCTTGTTATTTTTCTTCCTTAGCGAATAGCTTCGCCCGCGTTAAAAGGTAAAGGAAAGCTCGGTATCCGATACAACTTCCTCGCCAGAACACGATAGTTTTGCCAGCATAGACGAATACAGCCGCCAGCTTCGTTCGTATCCCATGAATTTCGATTTATCGTAAAATAGCCGTATTGTTTGACGAAGATGGTATTGTTTTTTTGGGGTTTTAGTAGCACGCTTTTATAACTATCGACGATATTAACAAAGAAATAAAAAAGCAAAACGCCGGTAAGAGGAAGTTGGCGTTTGTACATATTTCTTATCGATGATTTATAGGCGAAAAGAATAGACGCGTGTATCAACAACCTGTTGGGGCGTATCAGGAGGTTTCATAAATCTTTGTCCTCGTTTATTTAAATAGTATGTATACGTAAAAACCTCGAGACATTCTCCTTCTTGGTTTCATTCATGAAGTAATTTAGATTACGCAAACCCCATTGAACGAAATAGGTACAATTTTTTACGTTCATCGAATTTTGTTATTGCATTAACGAACTTTGCTAATAATTTAGCAGCCTTTCGGTGTTTAAGTTGAAATTTCGAGGGTTGCGCGCGAAATCGATTGACTTTAAGGGAAACCAGCGGCGTCACGCCTAGAAAACTGGCTGTTTCCCTACCGAAGGTCAGCGTCTATGCGACTGACAACCTCATGGTACCACGATAGTTCATTCACTCGTACACGAATCACATTGGAATATACTTGCGAGGATATACAAAAACGCCCACCCGAGGACAAACGAAACTCCGATCCACCAAAGCAATTGTGATTACGTTCAACAGAAGTACACTCACTACGTCATTCCATGTAATTCTTCTTAATAAAATAAAAAATATATAATATATATATTATTGGTTTGATGTCTCTAAAATCGATCTTCTCGACGGAAGCTAGCAAAGTTGCCGAAAAGCGTATAGCAATTAAAGTGGTATGGGACTCGTTAAACAGAGGCGAATCAAAAAGTTTGCTTTTGCGACGAACGAAAGTTCGTCCACAGGAAAAGGCGGTAGGAGCTATATGTACTTTCAAACAAAGTTACCACGAAACGGAAGCGCATGTATAGAAGGGGGAGACGTTATACTTTGCCGACGATAATGCATTGGAAACCACAGAATCCTGTGTTTTGTGAGAAAAAAGATAGAACGGTGTCGCGAATTGACTTTTGCTTTTGACTCCAGAAACGTACATATCTGCAGAAACATCTAATATGTATATTCACTTCACTTGAAAGGTCGGGGGTGAAAGGGATCGTGCCCAAAGGATCAGGGATAGATATCGAACATACGACCTTAATACGTCGTACATATAAGACCATAAGTAACAAGGCGAATAGCGGAGAACGGTAACCATAATTTATCAAACGTCGTCGTCCTTTGATTTCGTTTGAAAGACAGGACGAATGAGATCTTCATATATGCTATCCATAATCTTTTTGGAGCACATTTTCCTACACGCGATTAAATTACTCCAAAGCGTATCGAAACCTATACATTTATATATTAATGTACACGTATACATGTCCGTTCGCTTAAATTCTCCATCAATTCAACTAACCCTTGCAACCGGCGAACATTGATAGCCTCTTGTCGTTTAAGAAACAGCAATAAGATTGCATCAATTACAATAACCACGTGACGTTTTAAAAGCGGCAACAGTATATAGTAAACAAAAAAAGTGTTAAATAGGAGGGAGTATTTGTACTCACCATTTCTGCATGATCCTGTCGTAAACGCTGCAAAGCGTCCTTTACGTTTCCGGCATGGTACTGGACCGGTATCGCTCCTTTCAGGTGGAAGTTTCAAACAGAGTACGCTTTTAACGTTGGAAAGGGAGAAAGTTCTTGGCACAGCGATTGCCGACAATCGTCGTACGAACGTATAAGTAATAATGAAACACGATGTCCCGGCGCGGTATCACGGGCAAGCACAAAACTCGATTCACACACGCGTGAAGCGCGAGACCGACTGACTGACTCTCTCGATTTCGGCCGTGGTTCCTGGCGCCAGCGCCACCTGTTCTACGCGCCCGTCACACCGATTGTATTATGTATGTATACCTGTACATCCACGCTCGTTTTAATGCGTGCGCACTATGTGAACAGTCTAATAACTTTCTTCGCCGGTTTTTTAATTTTTTTTTGAGTTTTGTTTTCAAGCGTATGTTTAAAAAAGACAACAGAGTTTAGTTTGATAATTATTCATGCGAAATGGCGGAATCTCCGGTATTCAAATATACTTTTTCCTGCGAGGTGCCCTTTTGGTTTCTCTACGATACAGATAGCTATTAAATCTACCACATCACTTCGAAACTTCGAAAAGAGTAAACAGCCATGATAAATGTTCCATGAATAATACTAAGCGATTCACCTTTTTTACGTGGGTGACGATAGATTCCGATAGTTTGTGATATTCTTTTTTGTGAAAAAACAGAATCCTAATTGTTGCTTTATATTTATGGTGGAATAGAAATACATAAACATTAAAATATAGCAATATATTATGACTGCCACTACTAGACAATTGTAAGCAGATTAATCTATAGCAAACCAATAATAGAGCAATGAAATTGTAATATTAATATTGGTGGTAGATTTTCCGGTATGATTAGCAGGAATCTGCATAATCCATGCACGAAGATACAGTAAACGCGTAAACGTATTGCATGCTGTAAACATTTATTTTAGCTGAATTATTAATTGGGACTATCTTTTTCCCTGTGAAACTCAGCCCAAGAAGCATTCACAAAAAAAATGACTTGTACAATGTTTGCTAGGAAAATAAAGATCCATAATTTTATTAGTTTTGTATAATTAACATCAATTCGTACAAGCGTTTTTTTTTATTCAGGCCATTTTTATAAAATTTTTACGCATACTTGACTTTCATTAAATACATCAGCGATTTAATCGTTTTGTATTCGAAAACGCAATCGTTTAAATGCATCCCGTTCGAACATGAAGATCGCGGGAATAATTGTTTTCGTTTGGATTGATATGAGAAGAAGAACGTGACTAGCGAAACATGCATTAATATGTACAAGTATAGAGTATATATTTTTAATGGTAATTAGCTTTATGTATAGTAATAAAGTTTACAAACTTTTGCAACATTGTTCACAATAGAATTGTATAATATATACAGTGAAAAATAGACTACATTACGAATGGATAGTTATTATTTAAATTCTGGGCATCCATCGGAATTGCTTAAATTAAGTTCTCGGATAGGTATCTATGTATATGTAATTTTGGATTAACATAAAACATGTTGCAACGTACGCAACAAATGCATGATACAAAAATATATGTACACGGGCTATGTGGAAAGCGCGTTCTTGGAATTTTTCTATATTATATAAAATGCATTTTTCACAACCCATGCATCATTGGGTGGGCAAAATAAATGACATATAATAAGGAGAATTTTCTGTACAATTATCGGGAATACGAAAAACTATTTTCATGTGCGATCATTTTAACACGAATCTTCTCGAACCACCAGATTTTTGTAATAACTTTATGACAAAAATTGTAAATGAGAACCAGCAATCACACGTACGCCTGAAGGAGAATTAGATGCATAAAGGGATTATAATTAACTGTCTCGAAATTTATAGGCAAATAACAATTTATTAAGTATGAATCACTTGATGCATTCATGCATATTTGCCTATGTCTGTGATAATTTAATGGAAGTTTCTGAAGTTTATAATAGTCGAAAGAATTATTTAAAATAATATTCTTATGATATACATTGCTTTACCTATCATGATTTTACGTTCACAGTTTAGCATTTTTACAGCAGAAACGGGGGCTATAGGAAACGATCAGTGAATTGATGCACGTAAAATGAAAATTACTGAAAAATAAAAGATTTAATTGTTGCACGTGTCATTAAATACTTCAATAGTCTCTAATGGAAAAATTTGATGTGTTTTATTACGGTAAAAATACTCGTGAAAGATTTATAAAGATACAAATAGAAAAGATAAATAATTCTTAAATTACAAAATACTATACGTGCCAAAAATTCTATTCCAGCTCTATCCGGAATATTAAAATTTCTCTGATAATTTAATTATACCGATAATAAAACATGAATTGTTTTATATATATTTTACACGCCTCGCATAGTTTTTCAATTTTAATTCCTGCTTATGAAATACAAAGCGTGTAAAAGTAGTCTTTCACCATTCTTTTGTCAGTCTGTCGGCTCTCCAACGAAAAACATGCACAGACTCTTCCTACATTTGTCATTTATACTAATATATCTATGTATATATAACACGTGGAAAAAAATGCGGGGGTATCATATTTGCTTTGACAGGAATTTTGCTGCTCTTCTGAGAAAATGCTATACAAAAATCGAAACTCCTTTAACTGCACAAATGCAAGGGGGGTGGGGAGTGGTAGTTATGAAAGACTGTAGTTCTTTGATCGATTATCGAAATGAGTGTCACACTATGCGGATGATCTTTCCATATCACCTGTATATTGCCTTACATAAGACATGAAATCTACTAGAGCAGTAGACATTGCTTTATCTACGATTTTCTGTGGTATCCAGCCCTTCAAATTTGTACTGATTATCCACGTAAATTTACATTTGTTCTCTTCGTTAGGTAATTGTTCTGCTGCCCAACAGCTTATATTGTTCTCGGCCCTTTAACAAAATGTTTATGAATGAAATTAAGATAAAGCTGCATTCGGTAATTCAATGTGGTTCGAACATCTGTGCTTGTTTTTACTTTTACCTGACAACGTTGCTGCGATTTGGAAACGACCTTAAAGGCACCGATGTACCACTATTTATGTAATAGTTACCGTATTGAATACGATGTCTTAAAATAACGAAATCACGGGCGCCAATAATACCACCTCCTTGAGCGTCCGTGACTTGATAAACAATATCCGTGTTCTCGTCGATATACTGATGGAGAAAATATTCGATTACAAACTATTTTCATTCACGTAGGAAATTAGCAAAAACACTTATGTACCTGCAATTTCGTTGATTCAGTAACAAGCTTATTCCACGAGGGTAGTGATTCGATTTCATCGAACAATTTATTAACGAGTACGCTAGCTGGGGCATCGATAACTCCCTTAAGGAAAGGCATCGTATTACTCGATCGGCAACGGAACTATAGAATGAAACGTTTCATAGTTCCTTTAAACTTACCACTATTTTCAGAACTCTTCCATCCGGCTTAGGACGGTTAATATAAAAGATAATGTCGCCATTCGCCATTATACTTTCAATTTGCCAAAGATTCGACTGCAATAATGCGTGGCAATTTTGCACTAAAGCACTCGCTCTTCTTTTATAGTCTTCTTTCTATGAAACATTGAATAGTCAATTGTAAAACGCTTCGATAATATCACGGATACGGTTACATCGGTTACTCCACAGTTCTTACTCACCATCTCTGTTGGAAGTTTGGCTAGAGGTTTGGGCGGAAATGCATCGCTCCCCTTTAATATAGTTCTGGAACTATCTGGTCTCCTCAAATTATCGTCCTCGCGATCCGAATGATCAGGAGAATCCATGGGCGTGAAAAATGTACCAGCAGGTTCGCTGCTAGTATACTGGCGAGATTCCGATGTAACGCCACGGAGAAGCGGTTCCCTTTCATTCCCTGTGAAATCTAAAAGCAATGTGAAATTCGTTTATGCAAGAGACGACAATAAGCCGTGCTCTTCGCGAGAAAATATGTAACAGAAAATTCAGAATTTTAGTCTGCGAAACGGACGTATCGTACTTCTAAGCCAATTTCTCGCTTGAGTTTCTTGGGGCAGCACACGAATATCAAAGAACCACGCTTCCACCCAGGGCAATACGAATGATGTAAGAATGAGAAGAACTTGAAATACTGGTTGATTGCACGTCGACCACTAAAAGAAGGAACGTGGAGAGAATTAATTCTGCCATCTACATCCAGTTGCGGATTCATGATCTGAACAGACTTACATCGAAGAGAAATACTTTGGTGATTAAAAAGGCACAAGTTATGGCTGTCGTCAACTACAACAAACGATAGAATGTTGCTTTTACAAAGCACCATACACAGTTGCCCCATAGTTAACCATATTCGAACCGTTTATAAAACTATTGCACTTACGGCTACAATAACCCAGTGGTCCAAATGGAGCATCGCATAGAACAGCAGCAACACCGTAAACCTGCAAATCGCTACCATCTGAGGAGATGAAATCCGTATAATCTCTGTTCCCAACGAACGATGAACAAATTACGACGAACCGAATGCCATCTTGGGCATTGTTTTGCTTTTCCCGAATAATCGTGCATCGTGTCCGTTTTGTACAGACAACCGTAATACTTACCACTATGTCGAACAGCGAAGTAGTTATATGATAATGGACCACTTGATTCATGAACGCCGACTCCAAACTCTCGCCGGCTATCTACAAACGCGTTTCAGAGTAAGTGGAATACATTCTACAACAAATTTCTTACGTTCGTGTATACATGATAAGAGGATTTCATTCTCGCTTGTCTGAAATTGGTCCCGTTGATAACGTGCACTATTTTTTACCATTGTGCAAATGAGCCACATGAGGAATGTGAGCAGAAGGTCGAAGGTGACGAAAAGACAAAAGAAACGTCTGACGTTGGACATCCTCCCGTTTTGCATGGCACCCGCGATAAGATCCTCACTCAGAATGATATCTGGGGTTCGCGTTATACTCTGCTGAGTGTATGAACTCCTCTGAGAGTTTATAGATCCGCCTAACAAGGTCTCGGCTGCAGCTCTAATTTGCCTCTCGTCCTCTGCCATTCTACAAGCGTGCCTTTTGGTGTCGGCGGCGATGGCCTGAAAATAACAATTACCCGGGTTAGTAATACTGCACGAATGATTATTAACATCGTATATGAGAAATCAGAGACTCTGAGCGAAGATACGTATTCAGAGTATCGTTACATTTTTGAGACCACCGTCGAGACCGAGATGCATGCACCGATTATCGCTAACACTTCACTACACTATGTGCGTAGGCCAGTATTAGCTGGTTAAGATAAGATACAGCTTGGCGAAACAATCGATGATACGATATTTCGCGAGTGTTCTCGTATTTGAAATTTCTGTGGCACAATACTGGCAATGTCGTTAAAAACAATAAATCGTGTAGTTTAATAATTAAAAAAGTTTGCTACGCGTTTGGGTCACTGTAAGCGAATTAGTCTTGGTTACTTTTTTTTTCTTCGACACTGCCTTCGGCGAGCATTGTGCTTCCAAGAATATCGTTCATGCGATAATACGGGTTTCAATATCATTCGACGCCTATACTATATTACAGTTAGATTACTATATGCAGTTTACATTTTCTAGGTTTATTTACAGAATAAATTATGCATATGCAAGCTTCGATAGATACTGCATTGCTAATATTTGAATCAATTTTTTACAATTTATAAATATCGATTCCCCTATACATTCCTCGTTAGAAGAAATTACTTTATCTTAGCTTTACGAATATGCAAGATAAAGCGTAAATATGTAAATCAGCGGCCAGCTTGAATTATTTGTGGCATGTATTAAAAAAGAACGCCAATTATCAATCGGTGTGAAAAGTACCACGTACATATAACAGAACGCGGTAATAAGTAAATGGAAAAATAAATTTTTAATGGGCCAATTAGATGAGAAACGATTGAATGAATTTTACATGTAAATGTAAAAATTTATATTCTGTAAAAAACAATACTTAAATGTCGTACACTGAGTTTTCTAACAAGAATTACATAGAGGAGCCATAATCCAGCTCCTTTCATACAAATGTTATCTATAGATATTTATTTAAAAATATGATACGAAGACATTTTTTTCGAGTTACGCGTAGTAGAATCACTTCTCCGCGTTCTGCTGCGGACGTTTTAATTGGATTAAAAATAACTTGATTTTTTGACAAAACAAAGACCGTGTTTTAAACTCCGAAAATATATTACATGTACCAGGTGCAACAGCTGATACGGTCAATGGCCTTACTAACTACAAAGAAAACGCTACTCCAAAAAATTGAAACACCATGCATATTTGTATTAATTTTGCACGCTTAGAAATGGGCGCATGTAATAACGAATCAACTTCAACGACAAAAATGATTTCGTTGGTGTCAACGAATTTGTTGCATTGAAATTGTCATTAACCGTACAGTCTAACCTCAAACACGACGGAAAAACTTTCAACCAGTTCGAGTTAAGGCACCTTTTTCGACATAGCTTCTATTTTAATTTTACACAAAAAATCATTGAACGAGATTTACGTTTATGTACACTATCAGCAAGGGCATTAGAGATAGTAGGACGTCGGTCATAATGAAAAAAGGCTGTGTGTCAGACTTTTGTTTACCGTTTAGGTTCTATGAATCCTCATAAATCCAATCGCATTAATAAAACGAGAACTGTCAACACGCTGCACTCGTACATCATACCGAGTGGAAGATTTATCAAAGAACTTTAATTTAATTAAAACAATTTACACCAATATCACTTATAGTTTCGTTATAACAGGGGTTAACACAAGCTAATGTCGCAATGTATCTACATAAGCTGCTCGAGAATCTTTTTACGGGAACGATGGCGGCGCTACGTGCTAGCCACAAACAAGATATAGGAATAGACAAATCACCTTACGGACTTTCGTGGCCCAAAGTGACTACCATACCGACTCAGAAATGTGACAATAATTTGAGCCTCCTGTGCTCATGACCAGTGATAACTAGAAGAATTATTATTTACATAGGTATGTAGTGTTGGGGACAGGAGTCATGCATAGCTTTGGCACAGACGAGATATATGAATAGACCAATCACCTTATGGACTTTCGTGGCCCAACATGATTGCCATACCGACTCAGAAATCCCGCCCTGATTTGAGCGTCCTCTGCTCAGGAACAGCGACAAGTTGAAGAACTATTATTTACTGAAGTAGTGCAGCAGTAGCAGCATCCTTTACCTTCATTTCAAGCCGTCGATCATTGTTCTAGAAGCTCCAGAAGTCGAGATAATTGAAACGACCCGGAGTTCATTTTTGTCGATTTTTCAATTGTTTATAACTTTTAAATCACGATTGCCACATGGTTGAAACTGTTGAAAGAGATAGCTATGATTCGTAGCTTTAATTTAAAACCAGCCCGGTTAAGAAATATCCACTGGAAGCCGATAAAAACGCAATTGTATAAATTAACGATGTAATCCAGGAATTTGGTTTTGGGGATGCAGAAAACTGCTCGAAAAGCTGCAAACGCGAGATGGCGCCACCTGAACTTTTTTTATTCGTGTACAATTTCCATTTCACCAACAACATTACCTATGGATTATAGAAAACGATGTTAACGATCGCTTACGTACGTTTTGTAGTCTTCAATTTTTTTTCTTTATAAAATAGGTTGAAGAAATGTTCAATAAAAGAAATTAACTATATTTTGTCATTAACAAATCGTATGATCCTACTTTGGCTGAATGTACACCGCGAAGATGTATAAAATCGGATAACGTATGTCGGTGTTGTTACTTTTCTATTTTGTTTTCGTTAACTTATTATTTATTACCGACAGTTCACAATCGTTCTGTTTTGGGTAGCGCTCTGTAGGTATGGGACAAGTATAATTCTCATAAATGTGATATAGCACTGTATAAATTCATTTTATTGTAAATAACGGTAACGACATTTGGAAACGAATAATAAATATTTATCTATCGAAATTACCTTACTAATTACTTTAATTGCAATGAGTAATAATTTGATTGTCATTGACCATTCATAAATAAGTTTACTTCCATCCTTTGAGAAATTGATACACAACGCTGAAATCTTTCTTTGCGAAGCCTTGGGCGATGACAGCTCTATAAATCTGATGCGCCAAAGCCCCCAAAGGAATAGGTGCTTCTGCCTTAGTCGCTGCAGATTGCACCAATCCTAAATCCTTGGCCATCAATGTTACTCCAAACCCACCCTAAAATTACGACAATTAAATTAAATTAATTTAAACCAGTTCCGCGTACTCGACTGAAAAAAATATTCGATTAATAACTTCGTAGTTTTTAGAGCTAGGAACATTGTCAAGAATTCCAGGCACAGGATTGTATAACTCTGACGACCAGCATCTTCCGCTACTCGAATTCACGATATCGGTTAACACCTTGGGATCCAAGCCCAATCTGTAACACAATAAGCTTAATACAATGGCAACAATTAATCCTGTAATTCAATATAAAATCCTGCGTCCCATACTTCTGTCCGAGGTTGAAAGTTTCAGCTGTTCCGATCATGCTGACAGCTAAAAGCATATTATTGCACAGTTTCGCAGCTTGACCCATGCCTACGTCCCCGCAATGAACTACCCTAGATCCCATGGATTTTAATAAAGGCCTGGCAAAATCAAAATTTTCTTTCGAACCTCCGACCATGAATGTCAATGTGCCATCTTTGGCAGCGATCACGCCTAAAGTGAATAAAAGATAAAACAAAATGACGATATACATTGTAATACGAAGATATTTTCTATTAAAAATTTTACTATCCTTACCTCCGGACACTGGGCCATCTACAAATTTAACCCCCGACTTCTCGGCATCTTTGCACAAAGTTTGCGACACAAACGGATCTATCGTGCTACTATCGATCAAAAGGCTGCCCCTTTTCGCTGAGCTGAAAGCACGAAAGATCAGAGGAGAGATTCGAGCATTTCCTCCTAAAAGATAATGCGGTTGATAAAATGAAAGGATGCTCGTGGAATCCAGTAGCTACTTATCCACCTTAATAGACCATTTTTAATACTGTAGACGTCCGCTACGTGTTGATTGGACGGTAACATCGAAACGACCACCTCGACGTCTTTTGCTAGTTCAGCAGGGCTCGAAGCTCTTTCAGCGCCTAACTCTGTCAAATTCGACATAGCTGACTCGTTGATGTCGAATACGACTAATTTGTAACCCTACGGTATAGATGGCAACAATACGGATATTGAAGGATTCGCGAGTTATATGTGAAGAATCGTTACCTTTTTCATGACGTTCTTTGCCATGTGACCGCCCATGTTGCCCAGACCAACGAAACCGACTCGTGAGAAACACCGTTTCCCTAAATTGCGTGAAATAAAGTAAAACAAGCTATTACCTTGGCTAATATCAGATTATTTTCATCTATAGAATCTGTACACTAAAAAGAGTAACCACCTGCATTAGCACAGATCACCATCTTCGTTATTGAACCGAAGACATTCATCGTAGAAGAATTTAATCCACGATGTAGTGAGGCAATTGCTCGATAATTGTGAGGTACGTGCGTCGAAACTGTGTTGTACGCAGAGGTCGCGCGTACTGGCCTGATTAACATGGAATTTAATTAGAAATGTCACGATGCCCGATGCTTTTGATAAGGACAGTACGTCTTAGAGAATGTACAATATACCCCTTATTCAAATTAATGTAGATGAAAGTTTTTTGGCCGCTTAACGTTCGACGTGAAAGTTGAGGAGAGAGTGACCAAACTGCGCGAAGAGTAAATGTTGTTTATCATCAAAATGCTGAGTGTATTATCAAGGAGAGTTCATGCCATTGCTACACCAGCATTGAACTATTTCTAACGATAAGATAAGTTTTATTATGGCATTGCAATCATTACAGCACCCACTGTAGTCTTTTGTTACGTTTATCGATGGATGGAAATAACAATTTTCTTCCATTGTACTGTGCGTAATGTGTTTGAAATTAAAGTTTAAACGCGGTAATATACATGTCAAATGAAATGTCCAAGGTGAAGAAAGATTTTATCTTGCATGATATATTGCACATTATCAAGCAGACACCATAACTTACTTTTAATTACCCACTGCATGTGAAACCAATTTGTGAAACGTCTCAGATAGTTCTAGTCGCGTGACAAAAACAGATCCTGTACATACTTATCAATCATTTAATTTAACAACAATCAAATATTACTCTTTTTTCCATTTATTTCCTGCTCCTTTTTTTGTTTAACAAACACCACTAGGTGTATACATGTATATAGTCATATATGCAACGGAGAGCAATAAAAGAAGCACCGTGGAAAGATAAGAAACGATGTTTTCCTGACAATAATCGCGGTATCTAATGTCGCCCCGCGGCGATTAATCTGCTTGTGTAAAAGAAGCGTCGATTAATATTCCAGGCATTGTCGATTAGGCATCAACGAAACCATAACCGAGCCTGGAAACTCGGCCATAATTACAGACTACGTGTCAACAATAAAGTCTAATTCTGTTTGCGAACGCTTTTTTTTACCGCTACCCTTATTTGCCATCGAATTGCACCCCGGAACATTTACGTTTGTGTATATTGGAGTACTTAAATTGCATGCTCAAACTAGTCCAGCAGTCTATGTACGCCTGTGTGTAACACCCCTACGATGAATCGGGCTGTCAGTAGTCTGACAGAACTCTTTTACCAAACTTGAACCACTTGCTCCTCTGATTGGAAAGCATAGCATATACTTGTGTTTTAGGGAAGAAGTCGTGTTTTCCCTACGGAAAAACTGTGATTAAACTAGGTACAAGGCAGTTGAAGTGACAAAACTATTGAATTCGACATTTTTGCCATTCATTGTGACCATGAGTGTCTTCTTATGGATCTGCGTGATCATGCAGTATTTATGCTTGGTAATGGGGGATAGAAGACATATACTAATATCGCCCTCCAAATCATGGATCAGAGATGAAAATTTCGCAGCTATTCTCAAGTTGTCATTTCAATACTCCAAATGCTGTAACGTCTTCTTAAGTGGTTGGTGAAAGCACTGTGCTAAATGTGTATTTCGCTGGTATCATGACAAAAAATAACGTTCACCATTTCATTCAGAAAACTCGGATGATTCGGTAGTACTTTTTACTCAGTTCAGAAGTATATATCCTTACGAGTATCTCTTGAAACGGAGCGATTATGAGTGTAATGGATATTTCTTGCTGGGATCGAGCGACAAGGAAATTATAGGAGCAGTAAAAAAGTGATGAAAGAATTATCGTGTTTCCTTTATGTAAGAAATATTATTACAAAACATTTTTTTAACATCTTTGCAGATTGCCGCCGTTCCTGTGGAAAAATGAAATTTTGATTATCGTAAATAGCAATGTTTCTAATAATTCCAGTATATTTAATAATTCTTTGTATGGATTCGCGAACGTAAATATCATTTCGATGTCAGGATCATGGGCATTGTCAGAAAATTATTTAGAACCTCGATTATTTAACAAACTTGACAGGTATTACTACAAAACAATAAATGTTATAGGTACTTCAGAAATATATATATATGTATATATATTTAATCTCTGTTTTTTTTGGTGCTTCAATTAAAATGCAAAGGTACGGGGAAGTGCAACGCAATGGCAATATTAATTTACAAGGCAGAGAATTACAAATTTCCAGCGTCTATCGCCCACCAATGACATACTTGAACCACACTGTTAAAACAGTAATCAATGGTGTGCAAGCGGAAGTGTTTTTAATGGACGACGGTAATTAATCAACCTGTCATTCCTTTTTTCCTATGAAATTGTGTAACACGTATTATCAAACTAATGCAGTCATGGACCGGAATGGCATTGAGATGCGATTATTCTTGATCATAGCTGAAAAGTTGAACTTCTCCTGGATTATAAGAAAACCCGATGGCAACGATACGTAAATATGAAGTTGCATTGTCACGCACAATTATGATTTAACTAAATACTAATTTAAATACAGATATGGCAGACGAATCAATGAAACATATTGGAAAGGCGGGATAATACAAATGCTGAACGATAAGAAGGTATATACATATATATGTATACATACATATTACAAACTTCAAACTCCTTTTCCTATTCCCTACTGAATCCTCGATAACTCCTACTCTCCTATTTTCCCATAGGTCTACACATATGTAGGTTTAAAACTCAGTGTTCCCCGTTCCACACCTCGTAGCAGTTGAACAGACCCTAAATGAATGGATTAAAAGAAAAAAAAAATTACGGACTTTAGCATGCTCACAAGTTATGCCCGCGCTCTATATTACAAGAATGCAAATTAATGCCTCATAACGTTCCATGTACGTCAACGTTTCATTAACATTTCAGATACACATGGCGTTTGCCAGCATCTGGGTGACGTTAGATCAAACCACGTTTGTACATTTGACAGAACCTTGGTACGAAATAGGAATTCATTTTTTGGTACCTCGTCCTCGTCGAACAACTAGTTTCTGGGCCCTCACTAAACCGTTTCCAAACGAAATCTGGTTCCTGCTTGTGACTGTGCTATTCCTTCACAGTTCGTACACCTATGTCCGTGCCTGGATTGACCCTGACTTTCCAAAACGTAGGCACGACGTGTTCTTTTCGTGCGGAACGGTGACACGCGCAATCTGATCATGACTTGAACAAATTCTTCTCACGTATATTTCAGGATTCCGAAACTTCCTAATTGCCCTTATTGATTTAATTGGTCTTCTGCTAAGCAGTTCGGTACCAAGAATTGTTTCCACTAACAAACTACAGGTATTACTGTGGCGCACCGCCGGCTGGCTAATTATTACCGCATATTGCAGTAGTCTTGCTTCTAGATTGGCCACTTCTGAATACGAGAGCAGGTAACATAATGTAAACCCGCGGTCATCGAACGAGAATTAAAATATGACTACAGGTGATTACGTTTCCAGGGTCGATACCGTAGAACAGTTCGTCAAAGCTAATTTGTCATGGGGTGCCAGGGAGACAGAACCGTTCGGTGATTATTTCGATCTCGCAGTAAGAAATATCGTTGCGATAAAAATGTTGCATAAAGTACATTGCATAATTATTAATACATAGTCGACTATTGTACATAGAATCCGAATGCAGCGCAACTTCCAAGCAAGTATCATTTCATTGAAAACGACGCGCAATTGGAACGATTAATCGTGGAAGGCAATTACGCGATACCGGGTCAAATCATCGATAAGTATTTTTACCCGAGCGACTCCGTACCGAATGAGTACTTGAAGGTATACGTGCTGGCCAAAGTTCATACAAATATCTTGAATATCTCTTATCTGACATGACTTTGGATGAAATACTTTAGTCTCACATATGTAATGACAGAAATACAGGTTGATGAAGGAACCGCTGAGTCACTTCCCCGTTGCTTTCGCAGTCCAGCCTTGGTTGCTGAATCATGTAAACAGGGTAAAGTACTACAATTGGTCAATTATTTGTACATGTGTGTCACGATTGCTATTGCTTATAGAAGCTACGATGCACGCATACGTTTTCCCCGTGTTATCTGGAAACGAATAAATATTTCGAAAACTATTGCAGATACGTCAAATTTTACGTACAGAGAAACGTTGTATGGTGTTGAGGTAGACATAGGATGATTATTGTTATTGGACCTTGAAGATGGTCTTTAACAGTCATGCGAAGATCGCGTTTTAATATATTATATTTTTAATATGTCTTTAAATATATCCAATATATTTTTCATTGCATCATCGAATAGTTTTCAGAACATTGCTACCTTGTGTCTTTCAACGTTGAATTCGCTGGCATTAGCGTTTCTTAATAGTATAGTAAAATCTCGATTAGCGTTCAAAATTGTGACTATCATTAATGTTGATTTCTGTCCCCTCTACTTGACGTGGTCCCCCTTGGAACAAATGGAGGCTCGAGCGCCGAGCATTTAATCCGATTCGAGATCGAATATCGGCGAGAGCCAACAGCAATACGAGCGAGATTTAAAATTCAACCTTTTTTAATTTTAGGTCCTTTTTTCCCGATTAAAATGGCACCAAACACGATATGGTTTGGGCAATTTTTACTTATCACGGTATTCGTAATGGCCTTTTAAACAATCAGTCCCATGGCACGAAAGTATGTTGTGTTTGGCATCATTTTAATCCGAAGATTTTCACAAACAGTTTAGTAACAATTTCATAAGCAAAGAACCAAAAATAGAAGAGCTTTGATCTTAAATTTTGCTTGCGTTAGCAATGTCTCACACGTACACGGGTATTTAACCTTGCCTTTTGCCCCGAACGTTGCCTTGATTCTCAGCTGTCACAATATCAATGGTGACCCGAACTCGCTGGAGAAAAGTGTCTGCACACGATTAGTGTTCGCATTCGGTCACGTCCGAAGGGCTCTAATCGACTTTAACACGGTCCTGTGGTTGCTCGATCGGATTTTGTATACGCCGTAGTGGTGATAAAAAGTGTCGATTTTATGCGTGTTGCTGTAACTTTCCAACATGACACACTTTTACCTAATATGAGGATTTAACAAATGACTTAGAATGCGATTTATAAAAGCGTTTCGTATCTCGGAATTGGCTTGCACAAACAACATATGTATGAGCCCGGAAATCTGGGGCAAAAGTAAGGGGGAGGGGAAACGCGTGTTTCGAACCCCAAAGCACGAAGTGCAAAGCTCGACCCCCACGTCCAGCCGAGCAGGGCATGGCGATACCAATTTGAAATTGATGCACATATGCACTATATCAGTGGTATCAATCGGCAGTTGCCATTCGACAATTTTGCTAGAGCTGAAGAAAAAAAAAATAATTGTTTCCCTGGACATCGTACAACATTTATCCGAAACACATTTTCATATTGCTCATCAATTCTCACACAGCCTCACGTTTTCAGATAAAACGTGCGTACTGTATACTCATAATGACGTCAATTCAACGCACACTACATTGCCCATGAAAAAATGAACGGTCATCTAACATAGCGTCGTTTATCCCCGGCAGATAATACTATGGCTCAAGGAAACCGGTATTACTCTTCTACATTTACGCGATGTCACTCGTGGGCGCGACAGCTCCAAACTGAGAGAAGTTATGATAGAACACGACGGATACGACGGGAGCGTGCAAGTTCTCAGTTTGATGCCACTCGGCGCTGGATTCTCGCTGCTTCTCGTCGGCTTATCGATAGCGATATTTGTATTTTATTTGGAGCTGAAACGTGCCGCCGGACCTACATCTATCCGCGAGCTTCTACGGACAATCGATCGAAAACGTGGATTTCAATACAAAAGTGGCGTACACTATATCAAAGATTCCGCGAAACTATGATTCTCCATTACGATTTAGCTCCTCGATAAGCACCCATTTGTCAAATAAAATATGTTGAAAGCAACCTAATCTTATCTGTACAACAGCGCCAGAATTTTATCACTTAGATATTTTCGTTCAATAGATACCATTAATCGGAAACAAATATAATAATAGGCGTAACTAGCTCACAAAGTAAGAAGTCGCGTTTAGAAAGTATCAAGCAACTCAGTGGCTGAAGTAGAGGAGCAGCTGTCCTACATTTAACGCTGAGCCATTCGCGGAGGAGCACTACTAGTGTCTACATAAGTCGTGTGCATGATGAAACGGTTATAGATCATACGGGGATTGGTACTGATGACGTTGCGTGGTCCACGGGAAGAACATTCACGTGGTGAGTGGATTTAATGATAGTTGATCGGCACTGAGAGTCAGTTGTGCTGCGTGCGTAGCGGAGCACTGAGCGAACCAGAGTACGGACCTTATTGGCATTAATACAATCTAACACTTACGGTGTTTTTTTTTGTTCTTGTTTTTTTAGAAAACATTAGAACATATACAGTTTCACATATAGTGTCAAACATTGTGGAAAGCAGCGAAGATAGGACAGAAAGTGTACTTTTGAATTGGAGTTTTTAGTGTGAAATTGTGTGATAGCAAATTTGCTATCTTTGTGCAGACAGTGATTATTTAAACACAAGTCAGAAACTGTGACGTTTGCTGAACAGATTCTATTAAACGAGGAACAATGAAGAGTAAAAAACACATCGACGTCGGTAAGCATTATCCTCGCTTTAGCTTTTAGAGAATTGTTTGCTGTTCTAAATATCGACAGTTAATTAATCAATATGATTCCACGAAGCAATTCACGTTTATGACAAATAATTGTTTATTTTTTATTGCTGCTTTGCATAAAAAAAATTGCCAATTGATTTCGCCTTTCGTTCAAAGTACCTACTAGTAGTATGATGAACACAATGCAAATTATGAAATCGCTGCATCTTTTTTTAGTGCAACCATCCACCGTGGACGAGCATTTTCAGCTCATCCTAGATGACAGATCCACCATTGGGTCGGAGTTTTCCAAAGTGACACCGGAAGACTTGCCGGAATGGTTCAACGAACGTTTGTTCAAAAAGTGAGCAAAGAGAAATAGATTGCTGACGGTGAAATTTCTCACCAAATTCAATATTCATTTATGAATGATCGATTATATTTTGAATTTTAGTGGCCAGAAATATTATGCGGAGAATTTACTCGCGTTTGGAACTGCCAATTTAGCCGGACTGATAGCGATTTTTGCGGTCCCGGATATACTAGACGTAATAGCCTCAATAATTGCACTAACCTTCCAAGTTTATTTTAGAAACTTCATGGCAAAAAATATCGCTTATTGCTTTGATGAGTTTCATGAACAAGGATTAAGGGCCCCGACCTCGGGTATCAAGACTTCTGTCGCGCTGTTATATACTGACCAACAAAATGAATCGACTCGGGCCGATATTTTTATTCCTGCTGAACATAGACATAACTTCTGCAAAATTTTTCGTATGTTCGAGTCCCTCTCGGGTTTCCTTTTCTTTAATTTAATAATTTCTTTTTAATGATAAGTGTCAAAGATTAGCCGTAGTTATTCAATATTTTTACATATATAAACAATTAAAGGAACGTAACTCTGTTTGTACTATGAGAATAAAAATATGTTATATAATCTGCGATTGCGAAGTGAGATTGTCGCTGGCTCGTAATGGGAAATTTCCTGTATAAAACTCATAGTAATAAAAACTACAGAGCATTAATAATTTCCATTCATATGCAATATTTATTTAAATATTTAATAAATATTAATGATCGCTACCGCCATGACCACCGCCTCTTCTTCTTCTTTTATCGCGAGCGGACCATCGTTTTAAAAAATTATTAAATATTTAAATAAATATTGCATATGAATGGAATAATGCTATAAGTTTTATTGTCGCGTACGTTAGGTATATAGTAGTGTCTCGATTAGTGTTCAAAATTGCCGAGCAGATTCATTTGCTGATGGTCATTATTGTAAGAGATGTGGCAACGGCGTGACAGAACTATTAATGATGTGATTTGGCAAATATGCCTCGAAATGTTTATTATTATGCGATAATGCAATAACAAAAAGAAAAAATATAGCTTGCTGGTATCGAACTGTCAAAGGATGTGATTTGACGACTATGGCATCTCACCTTCCGTTTATAATTTTGCATAATGATGTTAGCTGTCATACTGTTAATTTATAATTTTATATGTATAATGACTATAGATGTCACACCGTCAAATGCCGAACCTGCCGACTTTCTGTTTTCACTAATGCCTGTTTCTTTACAATACCGCTTAGATCGATTCGGAGTTGGTCTCAAAGGAGTCGGGGCCCTTAAAGGGTCTAGGTATCAGATGTTTGATTAATCTATTTTCACGTTATCCACTAGGTGCTCCTATATACGAAACGAAGCAGCACAGTACTCGCGTCATTCAAACGATTCTCTGAAACTCTGCTACTCATGTACGCCCTCTTCAATGACGATATGCTTAACCCAAATTCAAAGTGAGTTTCTTCACGTTCTGTTACGTATTCCCGTAAAGCTTTCCCATAAAACCGGTCATGTGAAATGTCTTCGCTAATTTTAAGATGGTTCAAGTCCATGAACTCTATTCGATGGCGACACGCCATGGTTAGCAAGAGACGCGTGAAGGAGGGGCTCAACGCGATATATCAGAAGGACATGGCGATCACTGAATTCGGTTTCATAGGGTACGTATTCGTATGTCCTGAACTCACTGGACTGAAGCACACCACAAATGAAGAACTGGAGGGCTTGAATCATTTTTGGCGCGTAACGGGTCACCTGTTGGGCATAGATGATAGGTAAGGAATATAGAAAAAATTCATGTGTCCTTTTGCTATGACCGATTGTGCTAATGGTTTTAATTATTCGGACGTTGCAGGATAAATATATGCAGGAACACCGTAGCAGAAACCAGGCAATTGTGTCAAAAAATTGGGACTGACATATTGGGCAAACACATGCGGCAAGCAGATCCAGATTTTTTAAGCATAAGTTCGAATTCACTACAGGGAATGTGGTATGCCGATTTGTTGATCAACGAGGACGCCTTTTTGTATCTCACATATAATATGACGGGAGTAGAATGTTAGTTAGATTGGACAAATATTGTATTATTCTTGGCTTTTTCGTTTTACCTGACCAGTGTATTAATTTTTTGTAGATAAGAAGCCTCTTGGATGGTATTCGTACCTTAACATGAAGCAACGAGAGTGGGCATTATATATGTGCAGTAAGTTATATTTTTTTCTATTTTGTGTTCACAGAATGAAAAATGAAAGATAAGTATTAAATAACAAACTGGAGAAACAGTGGATTTAACAAACCGTTTAAACACTCTTTCATAGATCTATTTTAACAAATTCCATTTTTTCATAGGTGTTCCTTATATTGGCTGGCTGGTACGAAGAATGTATAATTACATCATAGCCACAAGTTATTGGGTTCTCGAGAACTTCCCCGTTATAGCGTGGATGACATTTGGGAAAAAGAATACACGACTATGTATATATTCAAATTTACAATAATATTAATTTTTAATTTGCATGTCAAAAGATTCGTGCACTTCAATTGAACTGCACTGTCTACAAAATTAGTGGTATGTGGGTTAATAATAAATCTTATATACATTGCGCATCAACGGGCAATTTAAATTGGCGAAATTATTTCACGGGCTCTAAGCAGAATTTCGAAAATGCATTCAAGGTTTGTGTTACCTGTAGTCGATATCAAAGATGATGTCGAATAGAGGAAACTCTGGCAATTTCGGTCGCTAGAGATCGCTGCGCGTCACGGAATATCAATTCTGCGTATGGGCGCTAACTCGAAATCGATTTTAAATTACAATAAATTCATAATTCACCGATCAAATCTATAAAGGATGCAATAAAACAACCCCTAACTATAATAGCGTGTATTATTTGACTGCAAGGCTACAATTCGCCGCAGCAAACGGCGGGGGCACCTTTAATCGCGGTAAACAGGAAGCGGGAAACGCTCCTCGTTGAAAAATATATGACAGTCCAACTTTAACAACGTTCGTATCAATAAATCCATCGCTTTACACCACCCGAAGGAATATCGCGTAATTAAGATCTCAACGAGCCACGCATTAACGACGCATTCATCGTTTCCGATATTCGCATCATTAACCGCCTCTATCAAATGGTCCCATGAACTTTTTTACTTCAAAAATCCCATCAATCTGCCGGTCATTCCATCGAATCAACCACTTTCGGTGCTATTTCCTCCCCCGGAGTTGTCGGCTCTGTGCCTGTCAAAAATTGGTCATTCTATCTCTCTGCCAGCCTGCCCCGATATTCCTATCCAACATCGGCGATAATTATCAGCTGCAATTTGTCTGGCACTGTTCTCCGTTCTGCACCACCCACGGACGCCGCTTGAATCCTCCGCTCTTCCGCGGGGCTCATCCATTCGGTGTGCCATTATCCCATCTCTCGTCGCGACGCGACGTCCTCGCCCTCTCCGCCTTCCCCCTTCGTCCGTCCGCCACTACCCCGCAGGATCGCAGGATTATTTTTTCACGCGGGTCCCGCGTCGCTCCGCTCCGATGCGAGCTGGTTAGGGACTCGCGTGAGAAGTGGAGTCTGCCTGCACATTTTCGCCCACCGCTGCAGAACACGGTGACGCGTGCGCGCGCGTGCAGGACCGCGAAGCGTGCACATGGAAACGCACACCTGCTCACGCGCGTGTACATAAAGGAACGATGGTGTACGCAACACGGGTCCCGGGGTATATACATAATACACAGAGAGCCATATATCCTTCTATCCCGTAGCTACTCTCCCTCGACCCTGTCGCCGCTCTTCTTGGTTCCTTCTCCACGTTCCTTGGGCTCGCCGGCCTTTCCCTTCCCCATTCGAAACGCCGCAGCTAGCGAGCCCCTTCCCTTTTCTCGTCGTTCGCCCGGCGTCACCGCGCGCCATCGAGACCTCCTCATTCCCCCTGCCAGCTCGTACACCTAAACGAGATGACTCGTCGCGAGGACAGAGGAGCGGCGTCAGAGGAAACGCTGGCTGCTGCCGACGCCGCCGCTGCTGTTACTGCTGAAGAAGAAGAAGAAGAAGAAGAAGGATGAGGAGGAGGATGAGAAAGCAGAGGAGAGAAAGAGGGGAGTAGTAGGTATCAGAGGCCGTCCAGAGACGAGAAAGAAGATGGCCCTGCGGCCCTCGTGTTGCACAAAGAGCTCCGCGCGTCCGTCTCTAAAGCTCGATCCATACGTAGCCACGGCGACGTGGCGCTCCTCGCCTTCGAAATCGTTTTGCGCCGCTGTAAATTGCAAGCCATCGTCTGCTACCGCCGTCGTCGCCGCCCCGTCGTATTTGCTTCGCCGCCGCTTTTTCGACTTCACCCCGGAGGACTTCGTTTGCCACGGATGCAAAGATTTTCGCGTGCGCCAATGCGGTGGCTGGAAATGGGTTCGTTTGGTGGGAGATCTTTGAGAACGGGACTGGGTCGATTGATTTAACAGAGATTCCATTCGCAACGCTTCTATACGCTTCCTCGGTTCGGTGTGTTTCGCCAACTTTCGTAATACGTGCACGCGTTCACCGTAAAGTAGATGAAATATCGTCGTGTATCGTATTACAATGTTACCTGGCATCGATATACGTACATGCATATAACTGCTCCGCAGCAGAGTTCCATGGAACATATGTTTCAAGGTGCAGAGTACATTAGCGATAAAACTGTCTTGTTTCGCGATTCGAAGGTAAACTCTCGAGTACAAGATTCGCGTGCCTCGAAACTAGGAAGCGGCAGAACTGTGTCAAGGTTACAATAAATATATTCGCTCTCCTCTCGTGGGGACCGATTTGTCGTTAATCTTTAACGCGATTTAATATTTTATGCTTACGCATTCTGCGTAACCACGATGCACAACATATACACACATTGAACATAACGCGCATACGTATTTGCGTGCCAACGAATCCGTCTCCCTGGATGTATCAAATCTTAATGCCCACTTGTTCCCGAAAATATTTACCTTCCGCCCGACTATAAATCTCGTATTTACGAGCCCCGCGTACATACGTGCAGGTTCCCGCCGTAAACATGCATACATACACTCGCAACTTCGTAGAAAAATCCACGGGCGCACCTGTACGCAACGAAATATGTCCACGCATACGTGCACAAGTGCCCATATGTTTAAATCACGGAGATCCCATTCTTCCGGTACGCTCGCCGATCTACCTACACGTACACGTATGCGTATACCTCAATTGCTCGAAAACTATCAAAGATCGGGGAGCAGGCTGCCCTCGAGGCTCGTCCAGAAGCTATTACGAGACATTATCTCGCAGGTGTCTGGCCGCGGAGAAGGCGAGCTCGTCCCACAGAAATTCACGAATGCATGTAGCTGGTAAGAGGAGAACGTTCGTTAGGCTTTCACGAGTTAAGCTAGATAGCAACAGGCATTGCGTACGTACGATCTCCGACGCGTATCGCATCCACTCGGACGACGTGCCTTTTTTCCCTTCCTCTCTCGTTTCCTCCTCGCCGGCTCCTCTCGTACCGTCACCCTCCTTCCGTCCAACCTCCGGGCTCGCGAACCCCTTTACCCCGGTATCCCTTCCATCGTCTTAACCATCGAGAAACCCCCCTTTCCCCTTTCGCCCTCGCAACGTGTCTCCGGCTCTCTCTTCCCCTTTCCTTTTCTTCTTTCTTTGCGCGTCGTGGTTCGCGAGGTACGCGACCGAACCAACGGCTCCTCTCTTTCTCTGGATGGGAAACGACTGTCCTCCTCGATACTTTCGAGCCGGCGCGCAACGACGACGACGCGACGCCGAGGACCGCAATGAAATGCGAGCACTCGTGGCCACACCGTGTAACGGGGGAATATAGCAAGGAACTTTCGTCCCCGGACTGCATGGCCAGCACCCCGTGATTCTTCTTTCGATCTGCCGCAATTTCGTTTCGACCGTCGACGCCGACACTCCGTTTCGCCGATCGCGTAAACGTGCACAAATTGGCCAGAGACAATAATTAACCGTTTAACGGCAAATTAGTCGGCAAACGTCGATTACGTTTATACAGATGACACGACATATCTCATCGCTCGTATATGTGCACCTATTTATCGTGTATGTATGCGCCGGGCAATGGAAGCGATACGAATATTTGCGAACGCTATTAATATCGCGGACAAATTGCCGGCTACTTAAAATCGTACCACGGTCCCCCGTCGTGCATTCAACCCCGTATTTTATTTGGACGAGTATCGGCAACGTGCAGCCGACGCGAAAGATACGGGCGACTCTCCTGTTTCTTCGGATAAGAAATGAAAGTCCGCCAATGCTTTGGAGTCGGCGCAGAGAGCACGCTGACGAACGCGACGGCGACGACGACAAAGTGCGAGCAGTTGTAATGAGTTTCCTCAAAGTCCCTCTATTTCGAAGATTACATCGGATGGTAGAGAGTGACGGAGATAGATGTGGATGAATTCGTTGCACGTTCCACAGTCTTTTTTCCTCAGACTTCTTCCTACTTTGAATCTGCAATAATGGGACGGACAGAGATGCAAGGGGATGTAGTAACTAATTGCATATTGTTCGATAATCGCGTATGGACGATCTACTTGGCAGGCCCGAAGGATGATATTCAGTTCGGCGAAATGCGAGGTGGCTGCGTGGATCGAAGAAGGTCCTGAAAAGAAGATTGACCAATGTGCAGGCGTGGTAGGGGCTGTTCCCCGAGGAATCGCAGCGGGCAAAAAGTAGACACCCGTTAGTTCCTTCGGTCATGCAGACCGTGCAGGCTGTTCAGGGACCAATTAACGTAGTTACAGAGAACAGAGTTCGAGAACAGCGAAGGTTTTATTACGATTACAGTAGAAGGGTAACGAGGTAACTGTATCAAACTTATCGCAGTTATCCGTGCTCGTAGCAATAATCCACTTACGCGTCGTTGGCCAGAGCAAAGAAACTGGAAAGTCCTTTCTTAAACGTCGCGTCGCGTCGATATTTTCATCCATCCGCGTTGCAAACGGGCGCAATCGCGTGCTCGCCTTGTTTTCCACGAGAGCGTTAATTCAAATCTTTCAAGAGAAACTTGCCCATGCACAAGTTCTTCCCAAACTGGAGTACGCAATAATCCCATACGTTTATTCTAAACTACGCGCTTCCTCGATGCCGCGAAACGCGCACACGTACGCACGCACGCAACTGTGTATAATCGAGGAAACAAAGCCGTCGCGATTCATCGGTCGAGTCGCACACAGCCGTAGCCTGAAAACTGCAGGGTGCACCAGATGATACGTACACTATTGTCCGTGTACGCGTCGGTGTAAATCGGTGGACACCCGTTAGATGGTGTAGCAAGGGGGGCGGGCCAGGTGGTCCGTCGGTGCGAATATCCATTATAGATTCGGCGGAGTGTAGCTGTCGTACGATCCTACTCATTTTCCGTGTATTCGTGCGGCGTATTTCTGGCATCGATGAGAGTCGATCTATCGTATTGGTAGGCGGTTGCGCCGGTGTGTTAGTGGAGAGGCGGCTTAGTGCATGAAGGCGCCTGTGTCAGCGCACGCGGCGCCACCGGTTCATTCCGCCATCGGCGCCCGCGACGTACGGACGTGCAAAGACGCGAGCACGGCACTGTCTTGGGCGGACAACGTGAAGAAACGAACAAAACCGTGTACCGTGCATCATAGAAATAAACAGAGATCGAGCAGGCAACGGGTCGTTCGAGAAGCGCGAGTCGTAGGTGGTTACATTGCGGGTGTTCGAGGCGTGATATTGATAATCGGGTATCTGGCGTGTGAAAAATCAGTGCGACGGATATCAGTGAGAATTCGAGGAGAGAGAGAGAGAGATCGAGAGAGAAAAAGAGAAAAGAAGAGCATCGATTGTCCTTTGTGTGATCGTCGTTACACTCGGTTTCTCGTTCCTCGGGACGCCACCGCGACGTGTCGTTGTCGAGGCTCGGAACGAGTAACAGTTTCTCCATCGGTCTTGCCATCGAGGCCCCAATTGCTGACAACGTCGTGCTATACCTGCGCGTCCCTCTCACAAAAGTGCGGTCCGAAGGTCTCATCGAAGGTCTCGTCTCTCACGGTGACTCGGAGACCTGGAATGATATTTCGTCGAATCGGAGCTGCAGCCAGGCTCGTTAGGCCCACGACGTGACACGCGAGCCGGAGTATTCGATATACGTTTTAGGTAAGAAATATCGGGCGAGGCGGCTGCATACTTGTGGGAGTGAAATTGAAGTTCAGCGCGGTAACAAATTTATTCGGCCCTTTGCAAGTGCGAGACGTAACCAGTTCGCTCGAATCCTTGAAATTCGAGGTTGTGACATGGTTGTGCTTCGGTGACTGAAGGATTCGATAGATCGTAAATCGATAGGTGAGACACGATCGAGGGAGCAGTACACACGGTCTCTGGTGATTATGTATGGTACGTTCGGATTGCGGCTTCCGTCCTCTGTGTTTGTTTATTCGAGATGCATAAACGAAAAAGTGCAAGGAAGATAAGGGTTAGGTACGATAACACGGCACACGACGAAGGAAATTTCGTTAGGTAAGACAGAATAATGCATTGCAAGGGATCGTGGCTAACGGTACGCTTCTTTGGTTTTCCTCCTGCGATACAATGTTCCCCTCGTATACATATATATATATATATATACGCGTATACCTGATGCGCGTCCTGCGCTTCGTTCGGAATTCCATTGTCCGGTGAGATCCGGCGATCGACATCGAAACATTCGGGCTTCTCTGGTACCTATCGACGAAGATATCGACGCGATGACGCGGGTATCGCGTGACAAGCGTGTCACCTTTCTACACCCTCGAAATTCCTAATACACACATATCCTAGTTTCGTGCTGTCCCACGCGGTTTTTATATATTTATTTTTCTTTTTGCTTCTTGCTACGCATCGTTCGATCGGCGTATCTTGTGTGTAGCACGAAACGGAAATAGGAAGGCAGCAGTGAAGAAAAAAAGATCGACACGAAAGTTCTACGGTAGAGGAGACACGCGTCCCCCTCGAGTAATGTATATGTGTACGCTCGTGAATCGTAGATACCGGCCAGCCCTATTAAAGAAGCACGGTGACGCAATTTTCGTGCAGGTGCAATTACACGGCGATCGCGCGGGGCACGTCAGCAAAATCGAGAGCCGCCGTAACGGGTCTTCTTTGGTTTCGCGTGCGCGAACGTCGTTTTACCGTTAACGACCTAAATCGACGACGAAGAACGAGATGCGCGCTCTTCTGCGAGTTCCCCGAGAGCACTACTTCCTGGGTTAAGTGCGACCGGAGTGGCGGAGGCCGCGGCGTGGATGCGCGACGACATCTCGTCGCACGGCAAAAGTCTTTTCGACCATTTAATTCGATGACTTCAGTGCCGCTTAAAGGAGCACCTGATACGAGGCTCGCCTCTAGTCATCTATCATTCCGTGCGCGTCCACGAGTACGCGTATCGCGTCACAATGTCGTCGTCGATGTAACGCGGCAGGTCGCATCGCGGTGCAGCTTTTCAATTCCACGACGGGCATGTGCTGTCGATGCAATTGATGGTTGGAAACTGGTAATTGGAGGAAAAATCTGTGGCAACGGGTATTAATCCTGAGGTGACTAATTTTCGCGCGAGATTCGCATTCGCACGACAGTTCGTAGAATTGTGCGTCCAACGAGCGTACCTTTATCGATGATAGGCAACCGTGTAGAGGTCCGTGGTGGGGAGGATCGGTCAAACGATAACGCAACGGAAGCACGTACAACGATAGTCTCTCGTTCGGCCAGGCTCGGCGCGTTCTGGTTTTCTAGCAAAATTGCTGGGTCGTCCGTGGCGTAATCTCGTCTTCGGTGCAGCTTACGTCGATGACAAACAGATAGATAACGATTCGAGAAACAGTTACGATCCCATCGCCGTTCTGCTGCACCATCGGCTTTTCGCAGCGCCCGCGTTTATTTCCGCGTTCAGCCTCATCGGAGTAAAATTCGAAGGTTCCGTGCCCCGTTCCGTGGAACGATCTTTTTATCATTTCAACGAAGAACGACGGGTATTCGTAGGAATTGGTCAACCTCGCGTACCGTTTGGAACACGGACATTGGCAAGAATGAACGAAGCGTCAGCGATGAAAAGTATATTCGAGAATAACCCAGCACTGGTAAACTGTGGTCAGTATGACCCACGCCGTTCTTTCGAAGTGTCGTGTCCGATTGGTTTGATCAGCCGTTTCTACCTGTGACTTTGTGCTCCGTCTTCAGTCGGTCGTTGGATTTCGAACGCAGTGCCAGGCGAGTGAATTTCGCCGTTCCTCGTTGATTTTTCCCCTCGCTCGTATCAACCGCATCGACGTGAGTACGTATAAATTTAGCGAAACCGTGTTTAATCCGTTTATTTTTCCTCGGTCCGTTTCTTTATCGAAACGATCAATTTCGTCGATCGGGGGGCGTGTTGAGCCGCGATCGTTTGAATCGTAAAATTTTGGAGTTTCACGTTCGAACGATGAACGTTCGCTGGCTGTGCGATAAAGGTGCGCGAAAAAAAGACAAAGAGAGCGAGGGCGTATCTTCCGTGGAAGGATCGATCGTCTTGTGAAATCGAAACGTGACTAATCGTGGAAGAGTATAGACGCCCGTTGCTAAGCGTGCCGTGTCAAAGGAAACGTTGCCCCGTGTGGATCGGTCGGGAACGATAATTGTTAACGCGCCGATCGTATAAAAATGACGAAACGCCGGATTCAGCGAACGCGAACGATCCGCGCTCCCTTTCAGCTGATGAATCTCGTGACTAACCGGCGTAATCCCTGGTGGGCAATTAGCATACATGAATAAAGAATCTATGAATCCTTTAAGACAAACTGGCGAGCGACTGCTGAATGAATAGGTGCTTCTAATTTGCCTCGTTGCTACGAGAATTGATCGAATGTTTACGATAATTGAGCAGTACTCCGTGGTTGACAATTTCAATAATTCATGGGGCCAAGAAATGTTTCAATGGAAACAAAAATATATGTATATATAAAAATTCATTGTTTCGTGAAAAGCGTATTTTCTGCTACCGAAACGCGTTGCGCGATATTTATAGCCGGACACCAACGTTACCGAAGCCAATAATAGAAAAGCTGTAGGGTCATAATTTGTAGAATATTCCGAATACGATTTTCCGAGTGTTTACCTCCGTTTACCGGGTCATCGCGAACTCTACGACGAATAGAAGAAACGAAATCGTGCGTTCCATTTGGTTCATTCTCGAAATCGTGATGCGACGAGCCCAATATCCAGGGATATTCTTTGTCGTTCTCGGAGGCAACCGTTTACACCCCTTGTACCCGAAGCTTTATTTCGCTGCACGGCAGGTAGCATTCAAAACGCGACTCGCAAACTGTTAACGAATCTTACTTTCGGAGTAACCACTCGTGCCGGCGTTCTTGCCTCGCGATTTGCGGCACACGATAAAGTCGATCCCATATCCCCGGACGTAAAATGCGAGAAAGCACACCGTTTACCACGTACCACCCTTCGGTGGTGCTCCGAAACCGAGTTATACGTTCGCCCAATCATCGGAATTCTACCGAAAAAAAAGAGACAGAGAGAGGGACAGATGGAAACAGGGGAGCGCGGTATTCTTACCGGCGCTTAAACTCGAGACGCGCAGGTAGCGAGCATAATTTTCTATCTACCTACTACGACGCCCCGTAAATTGATCGAGGTTACGTCGAGCGTATTTCGTTATAGTGGAAAAGGACTCGCATACGCCTCGAACGATTCTCAGCCGCTTATTACCGGGCTTCGTTCGTTCGTTCGTTCGTTCGTGTTCGGTCACGCAACGCGGCACGGTATCGTGGGACTCGTCGAATGAACTCGTTTACGAACTCGGCAAGGAAGGACTGTATTTTCTGTCGCGGTGTATCGTGGCCGCGTCCAAGTTTTCGATGAAAATCGATCGCCGTCTCCGTCGACGTCGTCGTCGCTCCGTTGAAAAACGTTGAACGTTTCGCGCGTCGCGTTGTACGAGACGTTACGTGCCCGTTCGACCTTTCCCCGAGCCTCTTTTGCAGCCTTCGTTCCAGGGGCAAAAAGGGTCCCTCTCTGTGTTCGCCTCTTTGTCTCTCACCGCCACGGTTTCGTCCTGACTCTTTACCCCTCTTTTTCCCCCACGAGCCTCCCTTTCTTTCTATCTACACCACCGTCACATCGTCTCTCTTTTTCTCTCTCTCTCTCTCTCTGTTCCTTTCTCCACATTGCGACTATATCCCTCCTTTTCCCCTTCCTCTCTCTCTTTGTCGCGCGCGGTAACTCGCTCGCACTCGACGAGAACGGGGCGAGTTCCCGAAATAATCGTGCGTATCGATCCTCACGCGGGGCGTGCAGGGTGAATTTATTCTCGTGCACACAGGGAGAACGAGAGACTCGTACAAGCTCGCCTCGTTACTTAATCGTTGCGCGTTAGAAACGAAGGGGGTATATAGCGTGGAAACTGTAGCGACGTGGAACGGGGTAGCGTCTTCCGCTTGCTTAGCGAGAAATATACATATACATACATGTAGCGGCAGGCTGTTTCTCGATGACACGCGAATGAGGATGATTCTGGGTTTATATCCGGGAAATGCTTAGTGGTTAATTGCATCGCCTGTCGCGACGAGTTCTGTTGCTTTTTCCCTATCGACCGACCGACCGAATGTGGGATAAGACCAGATGGGTCGCCTTGGCGATGGTTGGCACGCCTGACTCTATCCCCTCGCGTCGTCGCTACCCTTTAGCTCCGTTCCGTCAAGCATTTGTCTGACCCGATACTTGGCGAGATTACTCTGCTTCGTTTGCTACTCCATTTTTTTCCCCTTTCCCGACATACTATGGAACGGGGAACGTTATCGCCGGTTGATACTCGCCGCAACACCGGTCATTAGATTCGCTCGAACGTTGCGAGCACGGCGCGACACACGGAAACGTGCACTCCTCGACCATTTCCGTGCCGGCGTGTACCCGTGGCTACGAACAGTGCCGTATTTCTCTGTGCAGAACTGGATCCGCGGTACGCTGCGATCGTTTTACGAAGCCCCTCCTCGTGTGTCGTATTCTGGCGCGAACTCAAGAGTACATAATCGTAAAGTTCGCTCGATTGTGACTGTTAGAAGCAACGCGGGAGAGACTTCGCTTCGCGAGGAACGTCGAGGTTGTATGCCCGCATTACGTACACGCGGTGCCTACGTCGATGTGTGCCCGCTCGTTCGTCGAAACGACGTGAATTCATTTGGGGCGGGAAAAAAAAAGCAGGAGGGAAAAAATAATACGCTACTAGAGCCGTCTTATATGTATATAAAGTCTCGTCTCGTTTCTTCGTTATTTTTTTTCCATTTCGTTTCTCCATACAGCGCGGGTAACGACTAGGTCCCCGTTTTTAGTTGATTTTTTTTCGCGGCGTCGCGGCGGAGAGAACCCTTGCGCGTTTTTTCGCGGGACATTGTTCGGTGCGCGGGTTTTGTCCGTACGTCAGCCATCGCGGCGCATTGTATTCATTGTTTAGAGGCTGTTGGAGCTCTCGGGCAAGAAGACGGAGAGAAGGGCGCCTCGTAGTGGTTCTGAAGGAAAGGAAAACTCGCCGTTCCGCCGGCTTATAGACAACGTTCGGGCTTGCTTGTTGCCTGCTTTCTTTCTTTTTCTCGTCCCCTTCCTTTCGCTCGACTAACGCGGCCTGCACGAAATCGCGTGTCGCCGCTGGTACCGCGTAGAAATGTCGCCTCCTTCTGATCGCGGCGTTCCGTGATCGCAGCTGTGCGCGACTACGTCGTTCGTTTCCCTCCTTGGGCAAGTTCCTTGCCACCTACGCTCTAGCTGGAAATTCAATTTCAGTGCAAACGAAGTGGTATCGGGAAGGGAACAAGAGGACAACCCCGAAGACGGTGTAGATAAACAAGCTCTTGGATAGGTGGAGAACGGATCTTGGATTTTCGACGACTTTCGCGCGTCGAATTAGAGAGAAATACACGAGGATCGTTCGTCTGGTCCCGGAGAAACGGTGTATCCAAGCAGAGGGAGAGAGGAAAAGGAAAGTGTAGGCACACACCGATCGCGTACGACGGCGTGCGTGTATGCAAGAGTACGTGTAACGACGTACAGCCCACGGAGTAGGACAAAGGGCAAGTGTGGAACAGGGACGAGCGCATAAGAACGGAGAAGGGAAAACTGGGAAAGGATGCGTCCGATTCGCCAGTGATCGAACGTGGGCCTCGTCTTCTTTGTTGCTTGGTGCGTGGGTGAAAAGAGTGGTGCTGGAAAACCGACGGAAGGAGAAGAAGAGAAGCGAGAAAACGGAAAAGCGGAGAGAGCGGCCACTCTCCTGGTGGGCGACAGCAAGGTACAGAAAACAATTTCAATATCATATTATATACATATATGCCTGGCCCTTTTTCACGCCGGTGAACTATAGCTGTAGCCGTCCTTGACAATCCTTGGTATGGAACCTATTTCGATTCCCGCAGAAGTGGAGCAATTGATGTAGGTTGAATTCGTAGCACGCTGTTAAAGTTGTAAACGCTTTCCCATAGAAACTGTATCACGGTGCGCGGTGCACGCGGAACTTGTGCGTGAAGTTGCACGCTGATATTTCTACGCCACGGTAAATCCAAATTAGGAAAGCGTTTGTACCACGTTTATTACGAGCATGCATTTCATACTTGCTTTGGGTGGGATATACACGTATGTATGCGTCAGGCTTCGGCAATGATGCATTTGTCATCTGATCGACGCGTCTTTGTTGTCTCATTGCGCGAATTTAATCGCAACCATCAGAATTTATTACAATCGTTCGACGCGAACGAATTTCTCGCGCAGAAGGGACGACCAGGTAAACGCTCGAATTCCAGGTGAACGGTGGGGTGTAGTACAGTAGTGCAATGGTATGGCAGCGTGTAGTTACACGGTTACAGGAGATTCAAAAGTTTTCCGTTTACCGTTAGCAATCCTGAGGACCGCCTCCGTTAGGGTCGTTCCCAACGACGAGTGACCGTAGGCAGTTTTAGTACGTGCCATTAGACTGTGCAATCTGTAGCTCGAAATCCCAGACCGATAGAAGCCTGAACGAAACGGCAGGTTGTTTAGCGGATGAAATAATCGTTTTCAGACAAGCGTCCACTTCATTCCCACTGATACTAAAAACTTTTACGCTCCCGTCGTTTACAAACACCGAGGGAGAAAGGGTCTTTTAAGTGATCCAATTTAATGAAATAATTCTTGTTATTATACGCAGTTCGTGGACCGCGTAATAATCGCTGCGAATCGTTTAACGAAACCAGGTAAATCGTGGACGTTTCGTCGCGGGATGATTTAAATGACATCGATCGCGCGACCAAACGGAGTCGCACTTCTCTGTGCACCGTGTATTCGATCGTGTGCTCGTTCACGCCATTATGATAATGAAGCGTATTGTCGTTCGCTATCGCCAGTCTACCGTACTTCGCTCGAGGAACGTCAGTCTCTTAATAATCTCTTAATTTAGCTAATCGATTCGGCGTTACCGTTCGCACAATACACATACATACGTTCCGCAATCAATTACTCTTTCGACTCCCGCGCGCATCGACGTGTGGCCGGTGCGACTACGTAACTCACGTTTCTTCCCACAGTGGAAAAAAAAGGAGGAAAAAAAAAACATGTAAACGAATGACGAAAGAAATGTGCAACACGTTTCACGGAATTCGCTGTTTGCAGCCATGTCTTTTTTATATTTATTGCGTAATGCTTGAAATTTTTGTTACGATCCGTAGTCACGTTGGTCGTTACACGCAGCAGCCGTTCGAAAATCCCCGATTATATCGACGTCGTTATTCACGATGGCGCGCGACAGTTGTTACCGCTCGTTACGTCTCCCGGTGTCCCTGGTTTATTTAGAATTTCGTGCGGCGCTCCGCGGCCTCCGTTCGTATATAAATTTTTTTTTTTTGTTTTTTACCCTCCCCTAGATCTCTCTTTTTACAGAAAGAGAGCGCGGGGCACCCCTGCACGCAGTTTGTATTTCCGGTGCGTTTAAAAGCGAATACGGGGCCGAGAACGGCTGACGCGTGAAAGCTTCACGCATCGGAGAGTAATCGCGCGGCGTCGATTCACTGAAATTTTTCCGTGTTCTCCGGTGACAACGTGGACGCGCAGCAACGATATCGATGGCAACGGAGGACCGTGCGCGACGCGGAGGTGGCTGCACGACATACCCTTCGCGATAATCGAATTCTCCTAACGCGTAACGATGTCTATCGACTCATTATGACATTAGATGTCGCCCTCGCGCGGAAAGGGGCGAAATGCGTTTACACCGTAGCTGTCGCGTGATCGATACTAGCCCGACCGACTGCCTCGTGCTCTCGTTCGCTCGCGTGCCCTAAAAACGAAGAATCGCTTCGACGCGGCCGCGAAACGCCCTTCTGAAACCTGACGGGGGAATAATTTTGTTTGCTGGCTTCGTGGGGGACAGCTCGTGGCAATTAGGGGTTGATACGGCGCGAAGTAATCGCGATGCAATAATAATACAGAACGGCGCGGTGAACATTGTTATCGATGCAGCCAATTGCCTCGTTCTTGGTTTCCTTTGGAGGACAAGCAGACGGTCACGCGGTAAGGCACGATTGCAGCCACCACGAATCCATCGCGGTATTTTTCCGCGTTTGAATATTCACCGGTCTGGTTCGAGCTCACGGGGACGCTCCAAGGTGTCGCCGACGGATATTATACGGCGCAATGGAACAATAGGCCTACGGCTAGTGAGATCGCGTTCAGCGCGATCGTCCGCACGAAAGTCGTAATAATCGAGGATGTATTAGCAATGTGACACGAGTTAAAATCGCGCCGAAGCGTACACATCCGTGAGTTTGCTGAGACGAGCCGGTAGCGTCGCGTAGCAGAAACAACCCGTGCCTTTGGAAAGAGGGAGAAAGGGTTGAACCGGTGGGGCCAAGACGAAGGGGGTAGAAGGGAGTGGCGGGAACAATGGAATCCAGAATTATTAATGCCCGGTTGAATTAATCACTTTAAAAGTACGACCGTTAACGTCCTTACGCTGGGCGTAATCTATTTTGATTAAGATTAATTAGTCAATTACCCGGCGAATTATTAAGTCGGAGTCGCGGTAGCTCCGATTGTTTTTCCTTTTCGTTCTGCAAAAAGAAAAAAAAAGGAGAAGGTCGTTCTCGCATCCGTCATAATATTGTTTACGTTTATTTAAAAATGAAACAGATGAGATTGAAGTGGGGGTGTTCCGTCTTATATATCCTCTCTTATAAGTACCTCTGCTATTGTAACAGGAAGTACTTGAAGAACGTTCGATCTAACTCGACTCGTTCCTCGTTCCTCGTTCATCGTTTTTACAATAATCCCGACGCACCGCGCTTTAAAGAATTCGTATCGCGACCGCGACAAGTTCTTTCGGTCTCGAATGCAACGAGGAACAAGCGAACGGGAAGTAAAAGCGCAATTAACGCGAGTTATTAACGCGCGCGCACACACAGGTGCTCGCGTTCCTTTCAGTCGTAGGGCAAGGAATCTTTTCACTTTCCTCGCACGTATACACCTTGCCCCGCCTTACCGATGGAACGATTAACGCTTTCAACGCGTGTCCGTGAATTCGATAATGAGTTTCGCCTGTGAAATAAACGGGAACGCGTTCCTTCGATCATTCTGCCATCGAGACGCAATAATGGAGCAACGCGAACTATCCTCGCCCAAGATTTCCTACATCGTAACCATCGTTAAGCGCGCTTAGATAAGATCTAATTACCGTACAATCCGGTGGAAAATCGCGGCATTATTCGCGCACCGTGCACCTATCGACGAGGCCCAAAATTGGAGCGATCTAATTTCGTTTGTTAGCATCGCGGCGAAGAATCTGATAAGCGGCTCCGTCCGTTTGTTGCTCAAAAGTGATGCTCGCGTCAGATTACGCGACGACGGCGGCGGCGACCAGCCTGAACTGCAATTATTCCTTTCGCGACACGTACAAACGCGTACACTCGCGTTTATTTCCTTTAGCCGTTTCTCAGAGACGCGTATGACGACGTACCCGCGTATAATATACCTGCTCTCGCACGCGATTCCATATAAGAAGGCCGATGGTAACGCCTAACGTGCCTTCTGAAACTCGATACATGTGTGCGGCATGGATTCGTGCCACACGAGCGTTCACACGAACGTACCAACACGCGCGCTTCGCTCCTCGCCCCTCTATTGTGTACGCAGCATGGGCACACGTATGTATGTAACGCGTGTACGCGCCCGTTCACTGTGAACGAGCATTGGGTTGAGCTCGTTCAGAGGTTTTACACGCAGTGTGCGTATACGCAGAGTGTGATCCTAGTTCGTTCGCAGCTGCTTCGAAAAAACCCAAAGCCGGCCTTCTGTGGCTCTTCCAGAGAGAGAGAAAGAGAGCGAGAGAGAGCAACCCCGCTGCCCGTGCCTAGTGTATTCAGGCCTTCGAAAAACGGAAGAATACGAGGAACGTTTGTCTTCCTTCGTTTCGAAGCGTGACAGCCGGATATTGGGAGATGAATGCGCGTTCGAGCTTTTGGAGTATTTGGGAAATCCTAGGCTTCGTTCCCGTGTCTCGCAGCTCCGAGCCTCGAACGGTCCTGGCGGGTCGAATATACTTGCGAAACATTGCGGACGGATTATATGCGTGTGCATTATATAGGTACATTGGCTCGGTTGTGCCACTTGGAAATTCGCTCGGAATAAGAAAGGTAAAGGGTACAGTGTGACCGCAAGGTGCGAGCGGCGACTGTATCGAAGATTTCACGCGGATCTTTTCGCAGATAGCAGGCAACGAAGGATGCGTTACGAAGTAGAAAAATGCAAGGACTGACGTTAATTACCACGCATCAAACATTGAACGGCTTGCGTCGACCAGATCGACTAATGCTACCTATTCAGGATTTCCACGTTCTATGTATTGCGTTGCCTAGTATCTCCTTCTCTGTCTCCCCCATGCGTCCTTCTTCTTCCCCATTTGAATCGCGTTCGCTTCTCCTGTTCTCGTTTTATTCGACGACCGGCCGTCCCTCTTGTTATTGATTAATGTATTCGGTATTCCGGATCAACAATGCGCTGACTTCCTCTTTATTCCGTTTCCGCTTCGTCTCCCTCGTCGTCTCTCAATCTTATCGATTGTTTCACTTTAACTGGCTGTTATCTCCTTCACGTTTACGCTACTCCCACCCCCCTTTTTCATTTACGTTTCGCTACCTGCTGGCTCGACGACGGGTGCACATAATTCTACAGTTTGCATCCCACATTATTTTTCGATTCTCCAATGGGTTCGCTGGTGCATGCCTCGGGTGAATCTATGCAACGCGGCTCCGCGATGCCGTACAGTAATAAACGTACGAAGAAATCCCAACCAGCGCGTTATCTTATCACACTCTGACACGCATAAGGTTCGCCGATCATTGATCGCGGCTTATCTCATCGGTTCTTACGAATCAGTCCCATCTCTGCCGCGGTTCGCGTTTGCCCACGCTTCCCCTATTGGCAGAGGTCTGCCCGTGGGGACGACGCTTGGCAAACCTCGTGCGTGTGTATGTAACTCCAAAAACGTGGTCGATTCGACGTCGACCGCGCGACGATACACACATCGCTGTACAACTATCCTCTGCTTTCGATCCTCTCGTGGTCAGCCGAGCTGTCCCCTCGTGTCTCTGCGCTCCACTCTTCCCCGGCTTGTAAAAACGCAGGCATTTCGTTCGGCTTCTTCTTCGTCGTCGTCGTCGTCGTACTCGCGAACAGTGAACGAACGCGTGGGTCTGCGACGAGGAAGCGAGAGCGAGAAGAACGAGGAAGAAAGAAGGCGAGCATCGGCTCTGCGTGGAGATGACGAGAACGACGAAGCCCTGATCCTCTCTTACTTCTCTCTGCGTCTTTCTTCACGGGGACGGGGTCTCTTTCCCGCATGCACATCGGGTTCTGCTCTTCACTCGTTCTGTAATCTGTACGGCACGGAGGCCCGCGATTGGACCGCGGGAGGGGTCGTTGTGGGAAGGGACGGCGAGCAAGATAGAGAGAAAGAGAGGAGGTCGTGAACGTGGAAACGGGATGCCGGGATGACGACGGTAGTGAAGAGGATGAGAGGAGGAGATGACGGAGGAGGGAGGGTGTTACCGTCGCATTTCAGAGAGGACTTTAACGTTCTGGATGGAGGTAGGCTAGCTAGCTATGTGTAGCTGGTGAGCACCAGCGGTGAGAGAGAGGAGGAGAAACGCGAAACGCTAAAGGCAAAGAAGGAGCGGGATGGAGCGAGCGAGGGAAAGAGGTTAGCGAACAGCCGCGTGCGAGAGGAAGTAAGAGTGAGAAAGAGATCCGAGCTGGTGAGAAAGAGACGAGGCAGGGGATCCAGAGAGCTCGACACGTCTCTCTGGCTATGCTGTATGCCGGCAAGGGCTACCCTGCTTCACGTTCACTCTGTCTCTCTCTCGCGTGCTCGTCCGCTCTGTCGTTTGCGTTTGAGTTGCTCCGTTCCTACCCTCTTTCTCTGTCACCCGTTCCGTTTCCCTATATATCCCTCTCCCTCTTTCTTCTACTCGCACCGCTCCCGCTCGATCTCTCTCTCGGTCGCCGCTGCCTCTGGTCTCCTGGTTCCTCTCCTCGCGCTCGTTCGTTCAATACTCCGGGAGAGAGTGAGGTAGGGGGTGGGAGGATGCGGAGTAGGAGGACGAAGAGAAGGTTCGCAAGGGGAGGTAGAGGCCAGAGGGAGAGAAGCGGCAGCTCTCTCGTGCAAACCCGACGGACTCACGGAACACGATTCCACCGTTGGTTGGTGGGCTACGGACGGTTTGTTCGCACGATCGAAACCAGCCCGGCCGAAGGAGAGCCAAGAGCCAGGAGAACGAGGGATCTCTCCGCTCGCTGATAGGGAATGGAGTCGCGATCGGTCGAAACGGGCCGGCGACACCGCCGGCAATATCGTTTCTAAATACATACATACATAGTCGAAGACGTCGCAGCGACGATAGGCTAATGTGGTTTCTGGGTCGATGGCCTGACACGGGGCACTTGTCGGGACGATGTGCTCCGAATATCTTACTGCGCGGGGCACTCTTTTGCTCTGCCTAGAATCTATAGGAAACGATTCTGAAACGATTTGACCAGGGAACGTGCAATGTAGGCTGGGAATCGCAGGCCTTCTGCCACCCCTTGTTAGTTACCGTAGGTAGAAAGAATCGAGTGAGGTTGCCGTTAGGGGTGGTGCGCAGCAGATGTAAAGGGGATAAGAAGAAGCAGCAGTATATGCACATGTGTACAGGCGTATCACGTGTACGCGGTTTTGATACTTTCCTTCAGTGGAGATGACCTTTGTCGCTACCAAAAGGACCCTTGCGTTCGCCAGGGCGAGATGAGGATGTACGATTCGTTCCACGGGTCCGCGAGCGGCGCACCGAGACTCGGCGATGTATCGTTGAACAAAAAACACTCGGCGGTGTTTGTATACGGAAATACGCAGCAGAGGACCCGTGGTGGTGGGTTCGCGAGGGGCGAGTTCAGTCAAGTAACCAGCGGAAAGTCGGTTGCATATCGTCGACTACCTGCGCGTCTTCCTCTTCCTCCCTCCTCTCTTTCTTTTTCCGCGCTCCTCTTCTCAATACGCGGTCGCCTGCAATCGCTACGAGCACGTGGTACACATCTACACGGTGTACGCCTCCTACGTGTCCATACACGTATTCACACATTTACCTGTCTCTCGAGTCGTGACCTCCGGTGATCGATACAGAGTGCCGCTCATTTGCCACGAGGTAGAACGACTACTACTCTTCGTCTCGTTTTCTCTTTCTCTCTCTATTTGTTTCGCCGTGTATGATCTTTGTCTCTCCCCCTCTCTCCCTCTGCGCACCTTTGCCTCCTCCCTCGCTCGCGTTCTCTCGCCCTCTTTTGCGGTGGTGACGATCTTCCTGCCGACACTCGAGGAATAATTAGGACGGGTTCGTTGTTAGCATGAGGATTCGCCGGCTGGCTTTACTCTCTCTCTGTCGCGCTCGATCTTCTTTTTTCTCTTTCCACCTCGTTTGACGAGCACAGCGAGTAAGTTACGCTGTCGCGGCTCGCGGGAAGGGAGAAAAACGCGGGCCAGAAGGAACGACGAAAAGGCAAAACGAAAGATCGCGTGGATGCCAAGGGAAACGACGAGGAACGGGGCCGGCGAAATGGAAGGAGAGAGATCGCACCGAGTTTCGGTACGCGAATGAAATTCACCTCGTTCGGGCCTCTTCTCTCTCTTCAACTGTTCAGCCGTCTGTCCCTCTCCCTCGTCCAGATTTCTCGTTCGTTTTTCCATCGACTTCTCTCTATAGACTCCTATCGCGCGCTCTCTCCGACGCTTGCGAAACGTTGCTCCTCGTGGCAAAAGGGTCTGCACCCGTTCCTTCACCTCGCGCTCCGGGAGCGCGCGTTTTTTTCCAACTCGTTTCTCAGGTATTCCGCCGCTCTTAACGGTCGACTCTCCGGTCGGCTGAGAGAACGGGAGAGGGATAGTGGACTGAGGGCACGGGGGACGCTTCTCGACTCTCCCTCTTCTATTAATTTTCCGCGATTCGTTTTATTCTTATGGCCATTCGTGAGAAACGTTATCGTTCCCGTTATGCCCGCTAATTTCGCGGATATTCATCGCGTCTGAATGGGCGGCGCGAGGTGTGACGATCTCGTTTGAAATTCGTTGCCCTGGATAGGGTGTTCGTTATCTGGGAACAGTATTCCGGAGAACGGCACAGAGCCATCGGTGATTAGTGAAACGAGAAGCAAGAATTCGCGTTGCGAGGGACCGTTGGATCGGTTTCGATCGTCCATCGGATCGTTATCCAGTCACTATAGTACGAAATATGTAGCCGTAGTTAAGACGTGCCTCGCAGTTGACACGCAACGAGAGTTCCCTTGGCTCGCGGTTCGATACTGCGCTTCGTTCGCTCGTCGTTGCGAGGGAGCCAACGTGGTGTTGGCCGACTTCCCCGATCGGCGCCACGGTCATAAATCCGGAGAAGGTGCGCGCTTAGACGCGAATTAATCGACGGCGCGCATTACCTGTGGATCAATTCGTATCTCCAATACCGCCATCGTATCGATGCAATATTGCCAGCGAGTTAATTTAATCAACATCTGCGCACTTGTGTGTACAACAGTCTGCAAAAGTTCCCCGGCCTTCATTGACGCGCAGGGAGGCAAGTGCACTCTGTACCTGAGATTAAAAATTATCGAGAGACCAATCGAACTGCCGCATCGTACTCGCGAATTTACAAAACGATCGATATACGCGCGTACCCGCCGACGATAAAAATCCATGGGAAAAGCACGAAATTCGTAAGGGCGCGAGATAATACCCGCAGCTGAAATTTATGACACGGTATCGCGAATTTATTACGCCTGTCATCGATTATGCACACTCGCGCGTAAAATGGCGCACAAGGTGGAACCGGGTCAAGCCTCGATGTACGAACGGCGTCCGTGAACGGAACGGAGGAAGCTGGAGGAAGGGGGCGAGGGAAAGAAGACGGTTTCAAAGCTGGGCCATAAGAAAACGAGGCGAGACAAAAGAGGGACATCCGGATGCGATGCTCCAGAAGGCACGCGTATGTATATGTACGTGTACGTACGTATGTACCGGGATGCTCTGTGCACGGCCGTCGATGCACCGAAACGCAAGGGCGTCCATCGCGATAGGAAAGATGAAACGGAGACGATAAACCGAGCACCGGGCGCCACGTGCGACGCTTGGCGAAATTGAAACGTATTGCGGCGTTGTTTTGCCTTGTTTCGGGATCACGGTAACGGAAAGGGGGATGAGGAGAGGTAGGCGGCCAGGTGTGTGCCGCACGTATCATTGTTTCGTAATAAGATTCTGTAGGTACGTGGAACCGTAGAAGATAAAAACTGGACAGCGGTGTAATGCGGATCTTCGCGTCGCAGTGGAACATGCCTGTGATTTTCTTCTTTCCTTATTTCAAACGACGTTCTTCGAGAAATTTCGCGGGCACTATTGGATGATTCTAAATTGGTTCGTGGAGAGATGACTGTATTAATGAAATTCGTGTTGAGATATTCCGAAATGATTAAGCGAGGTTACGTACTTCTTCTTTCTTCAATTTCTTTAGCATCGTACCGTCAGCTGCTTCTCCAGTTACGCTTTAACGTGGAACTTTCCCTCGTTAAGTGTTAACCTATCGCGAAATGTGTCCAATGTTTATCTCTTATCGGGAAACCGCGCGCTAATACATCCGTGTAACGACGAATGGAAACAAAATGACCGAAGTGAAATTTAATGTGGTTTGCCTTTACGGCTTGTTATTCGAGATTGCATAATGCAACGTCGTAATGAAGTACTGCTTATAGTTAAACGATCGCGAGCGTAACTTCATTCATAAAGCACGGTGTGAAGCGGCGAAGGGGGAATGGGGTAGGTGGGGAGGGCGTTTGTCCCAGCGCGAAAAGGGGAATCGTATTTCATACGCGACGATCGTATCGAGAGAGAGTTCCGAGAGCTCGTCGACGACTTTTTCAACCGTTTCACCGACTTGGACAGGACTCTTATATAAACCCAATTACCTATTTATATATTTATTTATATCGACTAGCTCGGGATCATTCCAAATCCCATTACCCGGCAATCCGCGAAACTCGCGAGAGCATTAAACGGGGAATTTCACGATTACACGCGCCCGTGAAAAAGTGACCGACCGCTGCATCGACTGGAAGATGAAGTTTTTCCATTACACCGACCGGCGCATTATAAATCACGGGCGCCGACTCGCGACTACAGGTGTGTACCGTAAACCATCGATGGTCGGGGCGAAATTGTCACATTGCTGTTCGATTCACGTATAATTTCGCGACGAGCCGTTGGCCACCGTATTTCGTCGATGGCGCTAATTTCAGATTACCATGCGAGAGTGTGCATGTCTTTTTTTTTCATTGACGCGAAAAAGGAGAAAAATAGTATACCAGAAAGGGTAACCGGGATGGACGACAAACTCGGACGGTATTTCATTCGGACAAAGAATCTGAAATATCGGGTACACGTTTCACAGCGCGAACGTTGCGACACGAATGAATCGGGAACGTCGAAATAAGGGTTTCTTTGAATTTATCGCACGGCAGGTGATTGGTCGCCCCTCGAGGTGGACCCTCTCACGTCCCACGAAATTTGATTCTCGAGATATCCTCGCCGGTGTTAAGCGAAAACTCCTCGATGACGTTCGCGTCGCGTGCTAGCCCAGCTACACGATCCTGTACGCTGTAAATCAACGGAACAATGAACCCGGCCAGTAAACGTCCACCTCGATATAATTTATTTCCGTACGAAAGCGATAATTAGTCTCGACGCGGAAGTTTCTCGGTGAAACTGTATCGCACGTGATTTTCACGACAAGATCGCGGTGATGGGGGATGGGCTACGCATCGTCGTCCTTGCATATCGATATATCATCGCGGCGCTACGGGGACGAAACAATTCGTAGGAAGCATTCATCATGTTTCGCGATGCATCCCGATAGGTTGTGTCGATAGCGAAAAAGACGAGTGCCGAGGCGTCGATGCGAATAATTTCGATCGCAATGGAGACGAGTTAATTAATGAGAAAACAGTGCTTGGACAGCACTGCGCGGAGCGCTGAAGAATATTTATTTTTTCGAATATCTAACGAGCGATGGAATATCTAACTTTTCCGTTAGGGAATCTAACGTGTTCCCAAGACTCGGTGGAAAACGCTTGGTCGCGAAACTGGTACACTGGCACGCTGATACGCACCTTTATTACCCATTGTCCCAAGTACATCCGTCTGTGGATCTGTGTAAAAAGTATACGGAGCAAATTGTACGGAAACGGGGGGCGAGATCGACCAGTGGCAAGACATCGCAAGAAGCCAAATTCAACCAAGGTTCACCACCGCGAACGAAAAAAAGAAAGAGCAGAGATCTCTTAATTATCGACTAAATTTGTCGCTGCGAGCTAGCGATTATTTGAGGACCACCCTGTCTCGAATTCCACGGCCCGTCCTCCCCACGCGTTTGCCGCTGGGGATCGGCCGATAGGAACACTTATCGCGTTCGTGCCGCCGGTATGACCTAAGTTAGGTATGTATGTATGTATACGGTCGACGAGCTCGCTGAGAATACAGAGGAACATCGCCGTGTCTGTTTCATCGTCTTCCTTTCTCCTTGCCTCTTCTTCGTGCTTTTCCTCCCCGGCATTCCCTTTCTGTCCGTCGATTCGTCGTCTTTGTCCCTCCACGCGGCTCGTATGTTTACTCGTCGTTACCATCGTCGTCGCCGCCGCTTCTGTTCCTTCTGCAGAGGCTCTTTATACTCGGCTACTGCATACTCGTATACAGGCGTACGCGACCGTGCACGTATAACACGGTCGACCACATTTGGATTGGAGTACGCGACGTCGCGTCGGATCGTCGGGCACGCGTGTGCGTGCGTCGCGCAAGTAGCTGCTGCAAAACGGCAGAAAGAAGATAAGGGACGTGGAGCGTTTAGTGGCGGGCACGCGCGTGTTTCGGCTATGCACACGCTGAATTATGTTTGTGTTTTGCCGATACACGGTGTATGTGTATATGCGGAGCGCAAAGAGGTAATTAGTGTGCACGCAACGTCGAGCTTTTAGAGGGAAGAACGGACAAAGAGGTATCAGTTGCGTTTATAGAATATTCGGAAGGGGGCGAGCAGTGAAATCCTGGGGCAAAGTGGTCGAATTCGGAGGGCAATTCATTATTTTGTCGAGCCTTCGTAGTTGCTTTGGAATGAAAGGCTAATTTTGGGTGGTGAAGTTCGTATTTCGAAAATAAATTACGCGCCACTTCCGTGTGCATATCTTCACCGGATATTACCATATTCAATTTTTCATGGAAGCGAAAGTACGACCTTGCGCTACCGGAGTGATTGTAATACCGCTGCATACGCAGCGCTTATCCGGCAAATAATAGGCGTCGTCCATGAATAGCGCCGATTTAAGTGGACACTCTTTCAAGCCGGCATGAAAAATACATCAGCACAATACGGCTCTGTGTATGGAATCAAAAAGTGCCCGCTAAATATACGGGTTGAAAGGACCCGAGTTATCTAATTCGCATGCGTTCGTATCGGAATCACCGACACGTGACACTCAAACGTCTATTGCAAGATCGTATCGTCTGACTTCGCATCGCATGCTCCTCCTACCTTAGAAAGTCATCTCTCGTCGCGACCGAGCTTCGGTGCACGTACCTTTGTAGATGCGCGTTTACATATGTGCATACGGTTGGCTTGCGTTACCGATGCGCACGTATCTCGTGCGTTCGGTTCAGGCTGCGCGGTGAATTGCCGGTGCGATTCGAGAGGTGAGAGAAAGGGAGAGAAGGTGGGAGGCGCGAGCATTACGTACACGTGTACTTTGGAAAATTAATTTTCTTTCGCGCGACGAGGATGGTAGATTATTTTTAAACGGCTGCCCGAATATTTATTCGTCGACGGATTGCATTCGTCGTGGACATTTTTACTTGTCAAAGACGGATATCCCGACAGATACGGGGAAGGAGGTTCGGTAGACTTTCACGACCTGTTGGAGAGGAATCGTCTCTCGAGAGCGAGAGGCAACACAGTGGAAGGATGATCGACCTTGCGCAAGGTGAAACGAGTTCGATCGACACTCGATCCGGAGAAAGACGTGGGTGGGGCGGATACTCGATGAAAAGTACGGATTTTTCGTTTCCACCTTTTTTCCCTCGCTGTCCGTCTGCTTCGACATATGCTCCATACGTCACAGAGCATATGCTTCCCTGTATCGCCACCGCGATTGTTTAAACAGACGTCGACCAAACGTTCGTAAATACGAGAACAGGTAGTGCTTCGCGCGTTAACGTTAGATTTATTCCGTTGGTATACGCGGAGACACGATGACGGCGGAAGGGTACGAGAGGTAAATTCAATTAAAAAAAGAGGATGCACCTTTTGCGCGTTTCACGCCATCGTCTGTAACGCGAAGCTTCTCTCGTTGCGTAACAATAACTCCGTCCAATTTTTTTTGTAGCATAGATTTTTTCCCCCAACCGTTCGTTACGTAACGACGACGCGTGACGTAAAGTGCTGTTACAAGAGAGGCATTTAAATCGTGATGTATCGCATTGCCGCGAGAGCATCGGTATCGCGACACGCGATACACGTACAAAGAAGAAGAAATCTTATCGGTGTGTCGGTGTACCCTATGCGTGCAATGTCTGTTGTGCAATTAACTGCAATTTTCAAATTCGAATTAGTATACGTACGTGAAACGAGGCCGGCTTCTCGAAAGTGAAATTCTTCCGTTCTCTAAAATTCAACCCGGCCCTCGTAACCCCCCATCGTTTTACCTACGGGTTAACCTGAGCATCAAGGGTTAATTATACCGCCGCTAGGGGGAAAATATTTCATCGTCCATAGTGGAATACCTGGTGGATAGACCTCTACCTACTGGATCCTTTGGCGCAAGACGGCCAGACACCGTTGCTTTCAGGCCAGGTTCGCCGAAGGGCAACGTGATTCATGATCGTCGACGATGATTCACAGCTCCGCCGTGACGTTTCCTCGTTCGACGCGCAGAAACGAACAGGCTTGTGGGAGAATTTGTCGTTGTTCCTCCCTTTCCTTCCTGCATGATTCGCGTTAAATATCGCGAGAGATAGGTGCACGCTGGTTCAAATGGTGTTCGAAGGTTCCTCCTATGGTTTGCTCCTTTTTCCCTCCTTTTACGCCGACGAGAATCCCCGGGCGATTGTGATTAATAGTCGCAGAAAAAGATCCGCGGATTGTTGAGAATTTCTCGGGCGCGCCTTGGGTTTTCTCGATTATTGGAATAGTTATCGAGATTCGATTAATTGCCGCTTCATCCGCGCAAGTATTTCATGCTTCCACCTTTCGTTAACCGCTCCGAGATTGTGCTGCGGCCGTGTGTTACAGCACTCGATATGGACACGCGAGAGGACGTAACCAGCGAGTTTAAAGCATCGCGTGAAAGTATTCCAGCCTCCTTTCTCCTCTCTGAAGCGATCGTTGTAATTCGCCGCGAAGATTGCTCGTCTTTCGCCATGAAGACATTTTTTCTTCTTTTCTTCCTTTCCTTCTTTCGTTTTTTCTCGACTGAAAGCACGGAGCTTCGAGCATGGCTTCCCCGTGTCGTGCAATAGCTGCAACGTGTTCGAAGGAAGTTTCCGTGGTTATCATTTCGATCGTTCGCGTGATACGTATCCGCGGGCTTGTATCCCGATAGTGTTGGCGTGTCTTTGCTCCGAACTCATAATGGTACCTACTTCCTTCCAATGGGGAAGTTGACGAGGAGGTGCGAAAACTTGCTGCCATTTCGTTCGCCCGCATTGTTTCCAGCTTCTATGCCCGTATTTCCATTGCTACAGGCCGTGAATCGTATCGACGAAAGTTCAAGCTGTTAATTGCCCGCGATATCTATTAACGTGTAAGCTAAATTGCGCGTCCCGTTTGACCCGCGATCGAGGGATCGTTTTGCGTTTCACGATCGACATAGGAAAGAACAAATATGGCTCGACGTTTGCTGACGCGAAGAAACATCGGCGGAAGTTAATGGCGACAAGTGAAAGCGGCGCATGGAAATATAATAATCGTTAAAAGTTGCTCTCCACCCGGCCCTCGCTCTAACGATCGCTTTTATTCCCGTCGTTCTTCGCCCGATCGTTGTTCACCCTGCAGCACCTCGTTTTCGCGTGGAATATAATTGAACGAGCGTTTCCACGATAGCGTGGATGCACGGGCGGTTCGGTAGCCGTTTTAAGATGGCCGTGATTCGACGCGAGAGCCAGGTAACGCGACACCTAGCAATTCCTCAACGCGGATTAATCCTTCGCTCGAGCGTTATCGAAATTCTGGGCCAACGTCCAACCGGCAGCAACGACATAAACGCCGTGGCTAAAATAGCGTTAAACGGGCTAGAAAAGCGAACGGCATCTAGAAATAGAGGGATGGCCAGGCCTGTAATCGCTGCGCTTGCTAATCGGCCGAATTGGGTGGGAATGCGGGGATCGAAGGCAAACAGAGAAGACGTTAACGTTCCGCGTTTACAGCAGAACCAGTTCCACCGGCTAATTCCTTTCCATCCCCTGTCTCCGCTCGGACCAGCATTCGTATCGCCACTCCGTTCAGTTCCTTCGTATTCCCGCGATCAATCGGAGGCTGCTCGGCGACAGCGGGCGACATTTAACGTTACCGCTGTCCGGCGTACAAAATTGAAAGCGTTTGTCTATTAAGGGGCGAACGTTTTAATACAAACACGGCAGCCAGCCTGGTAAATCGAAAAATTAATAACGCATCGCGACCATGCTCCTCCTTTATTCGCAAACGTTCCGCGCTGCCTCTGCCCCCAGCCTGTTAGCGTAATTTAATTAGCGACCCGTCTAATTTCGCGAATTAATAATAACCCGTTACTAATATTTGAACTGTACAGCACGCGTCCGTGCGCTCCTGGCCTCGAAACAAAGGTTAATGGCGTCTTCATACAAAGTCCAAACGATACGGTGACGTTCTATGCGAGAGCGTGCGGTAATGAAATTACAGTAAATAACCGGCAAAGAGTCGCCGCTGCAAGACAGACAGAGCGGTGGTTGCATGGGACCTGGTAATTTTGCACGAAACTGGCGAGAGTCCCTGGCCGAGTATCGTTCGGGAGCCATTTTCGCGTTGCTTCGTTTCATCGTCTCTTTGGCATCGCCTTTTGGTCCGCGCCCTCCTCTCGGCTTCCACGATCCTGCCTCTCCTTACGCGCTCCGACCTTTTTCTATCTTTCTCTCTCTCTCTCCCCTCTTCCCTCTTCCTCTCTCTCTGTCTGAACGAGCTCCGGACTGCAGGTGTCTGCTGTGCGGATCTCTATCGCGTCGTCTCTGTCCCGTTTCACTGCTTCGTTTCTCTTTCGCGTTGTTTCTGAATTGCGCGACCGAGCAAAAGGGGTAAGAGCGAGATGCCATCGGCGGCGGTGAGATTGGAGAGACAGAGAAGGGTGTATATATGACTGCGCCTCTACGGCAGAGAGATCGAAGAGTGAGAGGGAGAGGAGAAGAGGCGCTTCGGGCAAAAACGTAGCACGGAGATGGTGTCGTTGCTCGTGGACCGTGGCCGAAGAACGCCGAGTCGACTCGTCGTCTCCTCAACCCTTCGTTTTTCCTGTTCCTGCGAGCAAAAAGAGCGCCGCTGCAGAGAGAGAATCCGCCGAATGTTATCCCGCAAGGCGTTTCGCGGGCCCTGCGACGCGTTAGCAGGGTAAATCGAAATTCGACTCCGATCGGCGGGAATATTTCTGTCGCAGGGAGTTCGTTGCCGAATTTGGTGATTTCAGCGATCCAATTCCGTTTCACGACAATTATGTTGCTATCATTTAACTCGATCCGATACTCGAAGTCTGTCGCGATCGATTGGACATCTGGTTACCCATTCTATCATGCGATGGGACAAATTGGAGCAGAGATCTCTATACAGATCTGAATAAGACGCTGCATCAGTGCTGTTCTTTTTATTTTCGTTCTTTTTCAATGGCAGATTCACGAGCAGTGTCGAACTACCTGAAATCTCCGCCAAAGAATGCAGCCTCGGACTCGTCAAGCGTCCCCTTCTCCTCCGGCGTCTCTTCCTTTCTTTCGTATTATTGTCGACCCGGGCTACCATCAACCGGCAGAATCGCACCGGCGAAAAAGCATATTCGCAGCCCCCTTATCCGGCGCGATTCCTAAAACGAAATTCTGTTCCTTGAAAGAATTAGTCCCTCCTGTTCGCTGATTTCGTGCGATAGATACCGCCTTGGCATATGGGTAATATATTTGAGTTGACGTAGAGGACACTCGGGAGTAGAAAAACGAATTTCTGATAAGACGTTCCCCGGTCCCGAAGCAGCTGCCTAAACGAAATTCTTCGACGAAGCCGTTATTTATGAACCCGCGGCTGGAAATATTTCAAGCAGTCCTCCTCTGCTGTCCCAGTCTCTTCTGGTTCTCGTGCCGGCGACCGCGGAGAGGGACGAAGATGCAAAGTGTCTTTTATCGAGCCAGAGACATTCTCTCCTTCGAGGCACTTCGTCTCTTTTTCAACAGCTTTTTCTTCCTATTTTGCTGCTTCGATTCTTCCCGATGAGTCGACATTATCGCGTCACGGTGGCGTTGATTTTTCTAGAATTCTCGCCGCGTCTCGTAAGCAACGATCCACCAAAGATAAAGTTTCTCGACTATACCGGCTCACTTGCAAAACGGTTTACATCGAAAGATCTCTCGATCCTCCGGCATGCGTCGTTTTATTTCTATTCGAGAACGGTGCTAATGCCACGTATTCACCCCGCTAAAAGCCCCGAACGGTCTATTATTTCGCTAATTCCACGACGGGATAATTGCGTAATTACACGGCGGGTGTGCAACGCGTTTAATTACGCTTACACCAGATATATGTATATACACATATATATGTGCAAGGTTGAGAACATGTTTTACATCGGTGAAAACTGAAGAGAGCAGCCGGATACATCGAGTCCCGGTGAATACGTACATACGCTTCCTACGTGAATTGAATCGGCTCTCCCGCGGGACGAGTAATTGCGTTGCGTTCGCGAACGCGCATGTCCTCCACGCGACCATTATAAAACATATCGTTCTATTGCTATCTGGATATCTTAATAATTTGCACAATCTCTTTCCCTCGGCTCGTCTAATTGCCCGCGTCTGCTCTCTATTCCACGCGTTAACGGGTCGCGTCTTTCGTCTGCCGCGGTTCCGCTTCCTCTTTCCTCGACGCGTGATTAATCGCGCGTTACGATCCACCATTGCTCGTAGACCTCGCTCGATCCCGTGAACTCGTTGCCCAGGATGCATTTCCCCGTCAGATATTAGAGAGGAATGAATCGATAGCGACACCACTCGCAAGCTCGCACTAGACTCGACGAAGGAGCTTGCGGCACGCGTACAGGCAGCTCGACGTACAGGTGTATGCAAAAGACTGTCAGACACACGGGGAAATGCATAGCGTTCTCATTGCGGCGTGAACGGAAACACTTGTGGCTTTCGCTCGGGTACAACGTTTTAATGTCGACGTTCAACGAGCGTGGACCTACTGGACCATCGTCGTTCGTAGGCCTGCGGGAAAGCATCCACGATTGACTGAAATATGCACGTACATGTGTATTAAAATATGGCTGCAACCACGTATTCGATGCGTGCCTTCTCTGTTCGGTGCAATGGGCGGCTAGATTGCCCGCTGCTCGCTCTCGTATATTGCCACGATTTAAGTCGGTTATTTATGATTCTGCACCTGCAGCGCTGTGAAATTTTTAACATCGTTGCGCTAACGGTACGCAGTGATTGATACGACAACCGTATTAATTACTAGCGCCTCGATGCGCCTATGCCGTCGATCGACCAGCGAAGTGTTCTACGGAAATGTTGACCCCGGGGTGTAATGAAAAATCTTGAGAATGCACAATCAATTCCGGCACAGGCACGAACTTGCGCGGCTCATCTCGCCAGTGTACGATCGCGTTACGGTTAATCGATGATTAGAACAACGAACACTCGTTAGACATACACCAGGCTGTTCAATCAGCCACGAACGAGATAGCATCGAGTACGGAATAATCAAGTAGTCCCACGCCATTATCCCAACCTTGTTGTTAAAACCCATAGTACATATATTATATGCAAAGAATTCTTTACACTCGCGCCTTCTATGTATCTCTTCGCATAATACCTTTCGCGTTAATTCTTTATTCGATTGAACGCGGTGACCTAGATCGACGGCTTCTAGAACTTCACCTCCCCCTCTCTCTTAGATTCTCCCCCAAAAAACTTCATTCACTCCCTAGACCACTCTATATCCCCGTGAACGTCGACTTCAAAATTTCCAATTCCCAGTTGCGATCAGAAATCGAATTGCCAAACTCCCCCCGTAAAATCAAGTTCTCCCAACGTCGAATGAAAGCGTTTGTCGCAGCACTTTTCGCAAAGGATTCGATGCTGCAACGAGCGAGCTTGCTCGACGATCGAGGCCTACCGATAATTATATAATGAAGCGGCAATCGGGGCTGCTACCGTGTTTCCAAAGCCCGTGGATCGACGATGTATAACGGGTGGCCTGTTCCTAGCTCGTGCGCGTTCCTGCCTCTTATTCGCGGTGGGTCATTCGGTTATTTATGGCCTCCTAGTTGCCAGCAGCGCGGGGTTTGAACGACGGTGGGCGAGGGGTTGCCACGTAGCAGCAGGCCAGGCACTGCGCTTTGATACCGCGGAAGCGGCCGGAGGGTGGCGATTTCAGGGAGGTGGCAGAGGCTGACTCTTTACGTGTGTGCACGCGCAAGTGCGAGGAAGAGGGCACACGTTGGACGAACGACAAACGAACAAACGAACGAACGAACGAAGGTAGAGGGAGAGCTGGCCAAGCTTGTACAGCGTGTGTAGCGAAGTCTATAAAGGAGCGCTTTATTGATCTCAGTTTGAACGCACGCTAGGATACCGATATAGTCCCCGCTATATAACACCGTGCTCTGAATAAGGGGAGTTCTTGAGATACAGGGTGTGCCCGATGGCCAGTGGCTGCTTTCTTCGCGAATGCCTGGATAATGGCGAACCGGGCGAACCTGGTTTGTCGTCAAACTGGCCTGCGTGACTGGCTCCCCCGACGAGCCGTAAAAATTATGTGCTGTCGCGATCCCGCGTTCGAACACGCGCTGGTACGTACAGCAGTACGTACCTCGATCACGCGTCGACTATCGACACTGTGGCTGCACGACGCTCTTCGGACACCGCTCGATAAGACGGGGCTGATAATTTTGCGCGAACGTTTCGCGACGATATTGGAATTCAGCTGTCGGATATAATGCTAGAGCTTTTGATATCGTGCCCCGTCATCGTTCGGTCACTTCCACTGTATTATTGTTATTATAGAGGAATATCCGTAATGGTGCTAGAACGCGAGAGATAGGGGAGGGTTGAGTCTTTTAGGCTTGAGATCGTACGCTTCGTTGAGATCGTTCGGATCGATCTGTTCGGGGATCGCCCCAGGTACGAATTTCGAAGGTGGTACAGCTTTGGAAGAGAGATCGAGTGGAACGGTGAATCGTGAGCAATAACAGATTCTTGCCATTTCGTCGCGCATTGATTATGTTTATACGTAGCGGTATAGTTGCAGATTACAGGTTACTGATAGTGAAATTGTTAATCGGGTCGTTGGGCAGTGCTAGGATAATTCCAGTGTCCATTAAATGCCGCTTGCATTCAGTTTGTTAACGTTCGAAATTGTGGCTTACATGTGTGCACAAGGTAGACTGATTTATAATTCGTTCACGATTCGACTGGTCTTCCATCGACGTCACGTTGGGTACAGAGTTCGCGCGGAACGGTAGATTTTCCTTGGTGCTGATTGGAGGCCATTACGGAGGAACCGTTTCTGTAAATACTAGCATTTGCATCATTCGTGGTTAGCCGCAACGATCATGTAATCACCTCAGCGAGCCTTTGAACCTTCCTCTCCTTTTTACCAACTGCACATTCCTAATACCAATGAAACAACTTCAATATTTCTTTTTCGTACCTGGTTATACCGAAGAAAGTCGTTCCGGCGAGTCTGGATAATTTGTTTATGAGAATCCACGAAGTCTGAATAGAAGCGGAGGAGATTGTCTGCTGGTGCAGCGAGGGGCAAGAGTAAGAAGAAGTTGAGGTCGATCGGTGCAACGTTGCTAACTCTCGAATTACTCTCGGTGTATATCGTTTCTCGCGCGATTGCGACCGAAAAATAATGCGTGCTGTTTCTTTCAGCTCGCCCCGTTTCGCAAGCGTGTATCGTGTGCGTGACACGGTGAGAAATGCACCGCTGATAGCCACTCTCGCGACTCGATCACAGGTTCTTAACGCTGCACAGTAGAATGCAAAGTTCGCGCACGTATCATGGGTAATATTGTTCGATCTTGAAGAACCCAGCACGGTAGAACAATTGAAATCCCACCCCCGACGTGAAAAGTCTAGAAGATGAAGCGTTACGAAATTTATTTCGACGATTCTTGTCGCCGTCCCGATATCGCTGACGCGGAACGAACCATTGTGAGAAGTTTATCGGCGTTAATCCATTCGATATCTATTCACCGATAACGCGTTTTCAATCTTTCCTAACCGTTAGCATAAATACGAGGCAGAGGAGCCAGCTCCTAATTCATGCGTACTCGTTCGGGCCTTCCCGAAATTTTCCCGTCCCAAAGTGCACAGATTTATTCGGATTCGTTGAAACGTTCGATAAACTATGCTCCCAGCGATTCGCATCGTCGACGTGGTCGTCGTAGTCATTGAAATCTATTTTATACGACGCCACGTTTCTGTACGGCTGCATCGCGACGATTCTTAACGCGTTCTCGACGTTATGTTAATTTACGGCAGATCGAGGTGGCATTTCGCAGCAGCGACCACGGCATCGGCGTACTCGTGGCACGTCACACGAACCTTCATGACACGATAATAAGCGTTGACTGTCGGCTCGTTTATATCGTGTCATGGTCAAAGCTTACGAGGGTCAAAGACACAACTCGTCAGACTCGGCGAATGCTACTGTGCTGTATTGCGTGGACTACACGTACGTATTCACGTTAGGCAGAGAGGAAAAGAGCTGTCACGCGTCTAAGAATAACGCATTGACACGATTTCAGAAGCTTGACAAAGAGCAGAGGAGAATTCCTCCGTTGGAGAGTAACCGATACACCTCCATCGGAGACCGAATAAATCTATCCTTAATCGATTCGTGATTCATATATGAACCTGGCGGTGCCGGTCGGTGGTTATCCTGTTGTTTTTCCGATTTAAATAATAAATCAAGCGACGATGGGAAAAAGTCGATTGTTTCGAGCCGCGCGTATCGTTTCGCTGCAATTCATGGGAATTACGAGCGGCAGCTTGCGCTCATTACGTATTAATAATTTATTCAGGCCGGTCTGTCTCACATTGAAAAGCAATTGTCGCCGGTGAAACAAAGCTGCCGGTCCCTTTTTGCGCCGTTTGTGCATCGCTCGAACGCGTGCAATTATCCGCGTATTTTATTCCCGGCCGTAAACGCGTCCCGCGAGTACAACGAATTAAAACTATCCACGGACGATGATAATACAAAAATACGCGCACGAGAACGCACCGTACGGATCTATGGAAGTTTGCGCCGTTCGAAAGCGCGACGAGCTTTCGAGAATCGCGACGCCACACTTTTGCATTTTAACGCAGCTCGACAATTAACAGCTGCCGCGGAAGCGATAAAGGGCTGCTAGGGGGGTGAAACTGTGTCAGGATGTGGTTAAACCTTTAAATTGGGGTTTCTTCGCGGGGCAACCTTTGGCACGATGCAGGACTGTCGGTGGAACGGTAGACGGGGGAGAGCGCGATAAAATAAATTACGCGATATTTCTTTTCCGCTCTTCTCCGTGGGGACATAATATATCGCGACCGCCGGGGGTGGATTTCTCTGGTTACAAATTCTTTATCGCGGCGGCATTGTCGTGCACGTTTCACTTCGATGTCACTGGAACGAATCAATGAAAGGGAATCGCAGAAAAAGGTTCATGATCCTACTGTGCAGGACATTGCAAAAACATCTTGCGCGTGATAATACATTTTTAGTAATCAATGCCAACGAAATGATGAATAGTTTTTCCCGATGGAATTCAGCAACGTGTTAACAGATCGAATTCGTGCCTTCGAGACATCCTGTATTATGCGAATCTGCGATGCAAACCCAACGTGCCCTTCCAGGAAAGTGTCCACAGAGTTCAGAGGCGAAAGCCTTGCGCCAGAGACCTTTCCACGGGTCGCAGGAAATTGCGCGCGGAAATTTGCGAAAAGAAAAGAGGAAGAAACTCGTTTACCCCGCGAAAGCATTCAAAGCTTCGGGAGAAATTTCTCTTTACCGGACAAAAAAGAATTCATCGCGATATTCCACCCTGTTTGCCCACTCTAATCGGGCCACGATGCCGCGATTACTATATTGCAGCCGCATTATCATATATTAATAAGCAACGCCTAACGATCGAAAAACAAATCGACCGACGAGCGATTATGCACTCATGAAAGTGATCTACGCGGCGTGTTTGTGCACGCGCGCAAACCTGATTGCTCTAACTGAACAGCAAGCGATTTGACCGATATTATACACGACACGCGTCCACGTGTGCGTGTAGCACAACTATCATTACACGTGTGCACCGTATTCATTCATAAGTGGGCAATACCCGTCATAGAAATGCTATACACGCGTACAAATGCGCGCACGTATTCCGGGCACAAATCGATCCGGCTGCTATCGAGTTTTGTCCAACTTGGACCGTGGCTCGTTCCCTCTGTTGCACGGGGGCTGATTTATCGCGTCGAGCCTTTGCCTTTAACGAGACGCAACATTCGAACGATTGTCGATAACAGCTTTACGAAATTGCAAGAGAACGCTTTATCTTGTCGCTTCTTGGCGAACCTACAGCTTCCGTTTTTCGTATCGCCAGACTTATCGCCACGTATATTCGTGGAATTCGTTGCATCCACGGAGGCGAAACTCGATAAACATTCAAAGTTTTCCCCGCGCTTTTGCAATTGTTTCTGCGCCCCGTGGTAATTATCGTAATCCGGGCAAGCGTCAGCCGACAACTCCACCGCGCGGTGCTTTTACGACGGCGGAACTCGAAAAACTTGCCGGATCGCCGGTCTCGTTGCTACTTTTCTCATTTACCTTATCGCGAACTCTACTCGCGATAAGGATCGTCCGTGCTCTTCCTCCCCATCGAAGTTATTAAACGTTCCGCGACTCTCCATTGGAATGTGATATAATAACTCGATCCGTGGACTCCAGGCTACGATCATTCTGCGGTAAGAACCGTGCATGGATACATGCTACGATACACAGGAAACAATCTTCGATTGGATTGTTCGTGTCCGAAAGTTTCGAGATCTTTAAAGAGTACGGGAAAATATGAATGGTGCATTCAGATCGCGAATTCGTCGAAACGTTACGATCGAAATGTACGAAATACACGCGTTTCGATCGTAAGAAGTTCGGTAGGTTGCAAGGGCGACATTGCAAGGACGATTCTCGTTCGTTCGGTACGAGGCCCATTCAAGAATTCTTTGTTTTTAGAAGGAGACGGACGAACACAGACGAGGCTAGCTCTCGCGATCGAAGTTAGATCGAAAAAAACTTCGCAACGCTAAAATGCACGCGTTTCGATCGTAAGAAATATGATACGTTTCGAGGGCGACATTGCAAGGTCGCGTCTCGTTGTTTCGGGACGAGGTCCATTCAAGTATTCTTTGTTCTTAGAACGAGACGGACGAACACAGACGACGGTAGTTCTCGCGATCGAAATATGTAGATAGAAAAATTGCGAACGTCAAAGACTACGCGATGACCATTCATTCATCGCACGGGAACTTGCTCCGTTCTAAGATAGGGACGCAAAAGTCATTCATTCTTGTGCCATAACTACGAAACGATTGCTCGTTAATGAATGGGGAATCAATCACGATTTCCATCTTCTGCTATATAGTTGCTCGCAAAATTGCGCGTACACAAACGCGTACGCTGCTAATGGTAGCTTGCGGCGAAATGAATACAGACGCACATATTTATTAAACGCAAGCAAATGGATTATTTTATTCGAAACTTTTTTGTATGAATACTCGAATAAAATATATAACTGCGATTGTACTTTTTAAACACGCGCGTTTTCGTTCATTTCTCTGCCGATTCTCGCTACGAACGTTAGGTGTACGCTCAATTTTGTATCTTCTTGGCCTTTCGGATCAGCCTGTGCTACCAAAGTACAGCTTCCACATCGACGACAATCGTCTATCGTATCCTCGTATTAATTATCAAGAGTCCTCCTTTATCCGCCGCATCGAGACTCTCGATGCCTTTCGCAGCATAGGACGACGAACGAGCAGAGAGCTGCAGCTTTTCAGGCCCGTTCTTCCGGTGCGGCAACCCGGAATGCCTTCAGATCTCGTCCGTAAACGACGTCCGTCTTGAACGTGTCGGTACGTTACGGCCGTATCTCGTTCCCCCTAAGCCCTGCGCGCGTTCCATCCCCCGATACACCAATTCCACCCAGCGCTTCTCGATGGAACGCGAACTCGCCTCCTCCGCGGAGCCTTTCTCGTGTCTCGTGCACGCCGTGGATCGGTGGAGAGAAGGACCGTGGAACGAACGAGCCAGCGAGAGCCAGCGAGAGCCAGCGAGAGCCAGCGCAGCGTCGACGTGAACGAAAGAGATAAAGCGAAAAAGAGCGGGCGAGCGAGAAAGGAAGCGGGAGGCCGGGGAAACGTCGAGGAGGAGAGGAACCGGGCCGTGGATCGTGCACGCGAGAAAGAGCTACCCTGACACATATATACACACCTCCACGCAGAGCGGAGGACGCAGAACGAGACCGATGCGGCTGTCGCGAGGAAGAAGAGCGGCCTGGGGGGAAGGCGGCTGGTTGGAGTGTCAGGAAGAACGAACCCAGCGGGAGATAGAGCGAGCGAGAGAAAACGAACGATCCCGGCGACGGACGGCGCGATTGCGGGAAAGAGACGAGCGCGGCAACGGTGTACGAGAAAAGGATGGCAGAGGGAAGGACCGCGTATACGTATAGAACGACGAACGAAGACGACGGCGAAAGAGGGACCGAGAGGAAGCGCGAGAGGTGGTGCAGGCACGACGGAGAAAGAAGTAGCGTGCACAGAGGGAACGAGGGACACGGCCGGATAGAACTCGAGCTTCGAATAGTAGTAGCGCGTGCTCGCAAACTCAGCCAGCGCCTCTCGCACAGCGTGTGTCCCCGTCGCCCTTCCACCCTTCGCGGTAGCGGTACGCTATGCGCTCTTCTTCTAGGCTGCTCTACTACGCGCCCGACCACGTCTCTTGGCCCCGCAGCGTCCACCTATCTCGTCTCGTCCTCTCGTTCCTCTGCGGCCCTCCATCTCGGTCCGCTGTACGCTTCTCTCCCGGTCCACCCACCGACCCACGAAACCGCTCGTTCCCGCTCGTTCCCGCGCCGAGTCACCCCATGCATGTATATAACAACCAGCGACGGTCCCTCTCCCTGTACCCACCCGTCTCTCGCACTTTTCTCTCCTACTCTGCCCTCTGTGCACCTCTTTCCCTACTTTCTCCGCCGACTGCGCTCTCGTCTTTCTCTTTCTCCGCCGGCGCGGGCCCTTTCTCGCGATCTTCTTCCGCTGACTCTTCTCCGTTCCGTTCTCTCGATATCTCCATTCCCTTCTCCGTTCCTCTTCGCTTCGACCGCTCCATTGTCACCGTTCCTTCTCGTTCGACGGCGATTGCGAAGGCAGCACAGGCGGTCAGAGCCGGTCAGCCAAGCTCTCCGCGGATTATCTTTCGTCCGATCGTATTATACGTGCCTGTGCCTGTCCACCGAGCCGGGGACGAAAGCTTCGACGCGAGCCGGCTCTCCTCGCACAGTGGATGTGCCTCGTTTCAGTCTGCTCTCCGCGTACGCGGCCGTCCTCGTCCACGTAGGAGTCGTTGCTTCGACGTTCCGTCGTGGCCCTGTTCCCCGCGAACGTGTGCGTATGCACGAGCGTCCCGCCGCGCGCCGCGACGCGACGGCTAGAACGACGAGCTTTATATTATCGTTGCTCCCGGCGATGCCGCCGCGCGTAGCACGGGAACCAGTAGCGGTTGCTCCGTTCTGCTCGCTGCGCGACAGAGCGAGAGAGCCAGGGAAATATAGAAAGAGAGAGAGGGGGCTGGCGAGGGAGAACGAGGCGGAGATAGAACGATAAAAGGAGAAATATAGAAGAACGGAGCGAGACAGGCAATGAACGCGGCGAGTCTGGAATTTTGCGCAGCTCTGCGGGTCTCGATGGCCGGGAATATGGGTATTATCGGTGGGATGCTTTTTGAAACTGTGGCTGGTTCGGTCCCCTTTCTCCTCTCACCCCGCCACACTCTACCTTTTCTCCTCTGCCTCTTTCTCCGCCGTGCCTCGCTCTTCTAGAAGGTTGTAATTATTTGCGCCCGTGTGTGTGTGTGTAGACGCGTTACGCGGTCGCGTAGCTCGATACAAAAGTAACGCTGTCGGGCATGCGGCAAATCGACGGTTCGCCCAGTCTGGATCGGCCCTCGTGTATAATATGCGCGCATTATACACGGTGCCTCGATGCCACGCTACCCTGCTACGCGTACGAGTAGGGACAAGATAGAAGAAAGTTGCGCGAACGTTGGTCCGTCTACCAAAGTATCGAATCTACTCGAATTTCTTCCCGTCGTGGCAAAGCACGATCGTTCGCTATCAGTGCCGCGAAGAAATCGCGAATTTTTGCACGCCGAGAGCGTCCCCGAGAAAATCGACGATGGTCCGCTGCACACGCGTGTACGCACGCGTGGACAGTCCGCAATTGCAAGGAGTAATGCCCGCGTTGGAGTTAAGGAGCTCTCTAAACTATAAGACAGCGCTAACCGAACGGTACTTTACGAAACCTTAAAACCGCGGGACATACCGGGGGACTATAAATAAGGCGAGGCACGCACACGCGTGTGTGCCCACGGCGCGCGGTATGTTCCGTTGCGCAGTATGGAGAGGCGAACGCTAATTGTGGAAATTACTCTCTCGCTCGGAGGTTTCGAGTATGTACTTTTGAGAGCGTTCCGTTGGAAGGCGGCGTTAAACGCGACCGCAAACGTTAAATGGAGGTTCGGTTTGAACTGCGATCCGGGAGCCACTGACAGGCAGATTTAGAGAAGAGTAACGTTAATGTCCGCTTCTGCTTCTTCCTTTTTTTTAATCTTCTTCCCTTCCTTCGCGGTAGAGAGACCCGTTTCGCTCGCTGGGCTATGATTTAGTGTGGGCCGCCGTATAGGCATAGGCGTGTGCAGTTTTGTGAAACGTTTTCTTTCTGTTTGATTCAGGAGGAACCGGCGCGACGAAAGAGTCTCTGGGAGCTTTTGGCATGACGTTGGAAGGAATCAGGGTAAGTCCTTGGGTTACAGATTACTTATTTTCCCTTCAACCCTTTCGTCACGGGTGCGTCTCATCTGTATGCACCCCTCGAGATTGGACACATTTTTTTATATCAACCCTCGCAGCGATTGGCTTAGAATATTTCGACTGGTCTATCGTTCTAGTCGCTGTACCGTTCAATCGTGACGAAAATTTGCGTCCAACTGCGAAAACAATATTCTAGAACGACTGCCCCTGGACGATCGGATTAAGTTTATCAGATGTTTCTCGATGGATACTTAGCACGTTACCGCGGTGAACTCGCGATAACGGTTTTCCATGCTTCGTTTGTTGCGTGTAAATCACCCGTTCCGTGGTCACGTATAATTTGTACGTTATATGCTCGACACTCGGCCACCCTTTCTATGACTACCGCTTCGTCGTTCGCGTCGGTGTGCATGTACAGCAGTGCGCGCGCGCGTGCACACCGTAGAACCTCTCCCCTGCTTTAGCGGCACAACCTCGTTATCTGTGCGAGAATGCCCGATTGATGTCGTTTCACGCACCAACGATCATTTCAGATTTCGGATCGATGTTCGTCGAACGGGGGGTTGAAAGCGCGGATCCGGTGAGAATTAACGTCGGGACACCTTATCGAGGAATCTCCATTCTCGTTTACTCGTCAACGAATGCAACGAAAATTCGCGCCTTGGATTACGTATTTCGAACGGCTGCAAAGTGTCCAGGAACGGCAACGTCGATCGACTCCAAACTTTATACCCAGCCGAACCTCGCAACTTCGATATCGACCGCGTTACCAGGTATCTCGACGATTGAACTACACCTTGGTCCAAGATAACCAATGTGCACACGTCGACGCGTTCCCCTCGCTCATTAATTCCGCCGAGCTCTCTCGTCGCTGCGTCAGAAAAAAAAAGGAGAACGCGAAACAAGAAATTGGAATACACGTACGCGCGGTACGTATCGCGTTCCGCGGGCACGTCGAACTCCCGCGGGTCGAATAATTTGTCACACGATGACGTCAACGGACAGCTCTGTCTCTTAAGCGGCACGAACGTATGTACGTGCACTCTGATTGCAGTATGCGCATGCTGCACCTTGCGCATGGAAATGCAGGAACAGCCAGGCGTGCCCGCGAACCCGCTGGAATGAGTCAACCCGACGCGTTTCTTCGACGACTCCGGTTCCTCGTCGCTGATCGAACGTTCCACCTACGTTCTCCCTCTCCGCCGCGGTATATCCGTGCGCGTATTTCGCTCTGCACACTTTTGCCTCGCCGTTTCCCGTCTTTCTCTCGCGTAACTTACCCAACCGGAGGCCTGGAGGAACGCTTCGAAGCGTACAGCGCGCACGACTAGCCGTGCCTTTCCACGTTCGTCGTGTTCCAACGGTTTCTCCTTTTTTATCATTTTCCAGTATTGCACGGCGAACGGTGGAGTGGAAAAAATGGGAAAGAATATCCATTTTTTCAAACGACGTTCGCCGGTCGCGACCGTGCGTCGTCCCTTCCGTTTGGCGCGTTCGCGGGCCGAATTTACGACGGAGATAACTCGGAGCTAAGTACGAACTTAAGCGACTGGAGGGGCGTAAAATATTTTATGGTTACAGTAAATTTCATCGGTTTATATCTCTGCCCCGTTAGCTCTGTATTAATACGAGGTGATTTTCTGCGCGAGGCCGACACGATCGGCGGTGTTTGAGGGAAAGAAATCGGTATCGTCGGTGTCCCCGATACGATTGAATAAATCGGACGGATCGTTTGTACGAAGCTGTCTGTCCTCTTTAAATTCACGAACCGTTCCCACTTGTTACGCGAACATACCGGACCGTGCGTACCTCGAACGGCAATTATTAACGCGACGGGGGAAAAATGGACACGAAAACGAACCACTGTATTTGATTCGACCCCATCGCCCGTCTACCCTTTTTTTCCCCCAAAATTCTTGGGATCCTGGCGCATTTTATTCCCACCTCGCGATTCGCCTCGTATCCCAATGCAAATCTCGTCACTTTTTATTCTCCGTTCCTCCTGGCTGACTACCGTGTGCCCCTTAGCTTGTGTGCGCCCCGTCTAAACTGAAAACGCGCTGCGGAATGATTTTAAAATTCGCGCTTCGTGCGTGTCACCGTCCAGCCGGACGCGAGCTGAATCGCTAACTCGTTTCTTTTCGGATACAAACACGGCCAGATTAGAGAAGCCTCTCCGTGACTCACACGATTCTCGCCGCGCTCCTCGGCCTCGAGTTAATCGGCATTATGCTTCTGCGTAACATTTATCGGCTCCGCTCATCGTCGCACGAACGTGTCCAATTCGATTTTCCCAGTCATCCACGGCTGTTCCTCGGACGTCGTCTCCTCCCGCCGTTTGCCGCTTTCTTCGCGGTGCCGCAAAGCAGCGAGCCCCCATTTGCATAATGGAAAAAAAACACCGGGACGTTTGCATGAATTAGCATTGTTTGCATACTCGTTAGCACGGTCCGAAATAATTGAAAGGAAAGATCGGTCTCGCGATAATCATTGGGAAGATCGGGTTCAGAATTTCGTGATTTATGAATCACGCTGTGCTTTACGACTCGAGGTACGTAACATCGCGTGTCTAATGTGCTCCAAAATCACGGGTCATCTGTGCCGTTTATCCCCTTCCGATTCAGCATCAATTCATAGATACAAAATTCAATCGAGTCGACCCGACGAACTTCTTCGCTGCTCCCGCTGTCATATCAATTGCACGCTCGCGAAAGTTTTATGGAGGCATCAACGACCCCTCTACACCGACCCCGCGTTAACAGTGGCTCGCTCGTACTCTCTATCTCTCCTCTGTAGCCTTTGACCAAACAACGAAACACGCCCGCCCGCGTACAGACCGTGCTAGTTTAATCTGAGCACGCGGTGTCGCCAAAGGGTTAATTGGGATCCCTCCCAGCGAGACGCGAATACCGCGCGGCGCTACCTTTAAAAGCGAGATGCGACGATGTCGACGACGAACGAATACGCACGACGAGCGGCAGCAGCGCTTTGGAGCGGGCAAAGGAAAGGCAGAAAACGGTCGCGGCGAACCGAGTCGGGTCGAGAAGAAGACGTGACGCGACGAGGGACGAGGCGTTGCGGGGAAAGGCAAGGAACGGCAAGGCAAGGCAAGGCGAAGAATCGAAAGAGCCGGTGGAATCGTTGCGGACGCATGAAACGGCGTTAGCTGCGCACGCCACCGTCTCCGCCGGAAATTATGCCAGCTCTCCGTTTCTACGTTCGGTGTAAACGAACCGAGGTAACGCCGGGCGGCCAGCGTCGACCATGCCGGTGCGGAACACGCCCCCAGGAACTGCGTTTCTCGTGGGCGACGCGACGGCCTGAAATATCGAGCGCCTTGCCCACGTACACACGCGAAATCGATGGAACCCGACCGACTGTCCGTGGAGAAAGAGAGAATCAGCCCAGCGCAGCGCGCGGACGGCCGCGAGAACGAAGAAGGAAACAGGCAATCGGGACAGGTTCGACGGGGAACGAAGTGCGATCCCTGTGCAAAGGGAAAGCGAGGGAGATACAAGAGTGGAGGGAGGAACAGCTTTCGAGGGATAATTTTCCATCCTTCTGGACCCTCCTTCGGTTAAGGGAAAATCTCGACCGGGATACGCGCCGCCTCCCTGTTCGCTGCTGCGCCGCGCAAAAGCAACCGCTAGGGGAGCAAACTGCGATTCAACGTTTCGAGCCCTGTGGATGATTCTCTGGTGGACGATGATTTCCACGCGAAACAGCGGACACGCAGTTTCTCGCGTGCAAGAAATGACGCGCCTGCTAGGGTCTTGCTAGGGTGTTCTTGAGCAGAGAGGGTTAAGGGGAGCCTATTGTTCGGCGAAAGGTATACATACCTGTGTATGTATGTACGTATAGGTGGATAGTCTACCGGGGCGGAAGATTCCCCTTCGGCTTGCACTACTTTCTGCAATCGATGGAGAGATATTATTTCTATTACTGCGTTGCCTTCGTGCGCTCGCCGTGTGTAAAAATTCCACAGAAGCGAAACGGGTATTATATTAGCTCAACTTCATGCAGCTTAATCAGAGGAGGATAAGAAATCGCGGGCAGTGCTCGCGAATGAAAAATGTCGCGGCGCGTGTAAAAGAGCATGCTCAATGAACGGGACTTATAATAATAACAATAATTCGCTTCTCGTGTGCCAAATATTGGAGCACTTACTTAATTTCGTTCCCTTCTAATCAAGCAACCCTCGCCCGCTTATTAAACAGTCGATGGGTTTATCAAAATTGCACGCCAAATAATAGAGGCAGGGACCGAATGAGCGGTCTAATAGAACGCGGCTATAAAATCGATCCCCTTTATCGTACTTATTATGGTTCACTTGGCCGCGCCGCGGCCAGATTCGAAATCAGTGAATTTTTTTAAACTCCTCGATCACGTACGCGCGCGTTACACAGTCACGAAGTCTCGTTCCGGGATCAAAAGCGTGGTGGTAGAGGTAGCGGGCGGGAGGATTAGGGCAGGAGAAAATTAGATGCCGGTGGAAAAGGGGGAAGAAAAACAACGGCCGAGAAGTTTCGACGGATAATTTTCCGCCTACCTAGCTGGCGGCTACGCGGCGAGAAAACCTAGCGAGCTTGCACACAGGTTTTATAGTTTCTTAACGTGAAAACGTTGCCCCGAAGCGGACGTAGGTTGACGCATCTATTATGAACCGCGGAATAAGGTATTAGGCTTGTTTTGTTGGCAATTTAATCGGCGGCGCAGCTGGGAAAAAAAGAACCAGCTATTAAAGCGTTGCTAAGTTTCGTTGTGCAACATTTATTCGGTCGTTCGTTAAAAATGTTATAAGGTGCACCTTTTTCTGTTAAATGCTCTCGACAATTTTTCTGGTTTTTTTTCTTTTCGATATACAGGAAAATATTTTTGGATTTACTCTCAATTCGTGGGTGCAAAGAATGGCGGGAATTTGTAACCGATGTGCCGCTTAAATGACCACCGAAAGTAACGAACAACCTAAGCGGTACACCGATTTCGATGCACGTCTACCTGTTCCACGCGTAATAATTTCACTCGCAATCGTGCAATTGTTTACTCATCGTTTGCCCGTCGATTCTTTTCCGTTCATTTTTGCGGCCCGTCGATAAGCGAAAATTACAGTAACGTACGAGGCGAACGAGTTACGAGTGCTTTTTAATTGCACGCTTGCTCTCGATAAATCCGTTTTTATTTCGCTCGTCCCGTCGATGCCAGTGCTCCACGGCCTCGTTTCCCCCTGATTCTTGTCTCGAACGTGCACTCGCTATCGTTCGCGGTTGAAAGTGGCTCGCGTGAAAAGAATCGGGCGAAATTTTCGTTTCGAAATTGTCACCGCTAAAACTGGCCATCGGCGCCGCGACAAAATTACACCGCCAATTCACTTTCTATCGCGTTCACATTTATCTCGGTTTGGATGTGAAAAAGGGGAAGCTCGACTTGCGTCCCGTCTGCACGCTTCTAATCGTACGTCCTGCGAATTTCGCACGACTGTCTCGTTCATCTTGCTATCGATCATTCGTAATTGAGAATATCTTTCGAACGCTCCCTAGTACGTTTCACTCAGCCGTCGAGGAACGATATTCGACCAAATTATCCCGGATTATCCACGAAAAATAGCCAGCTGACTGGCGGCTATCATCGACGTTTCCATCATACCTGTCTTCATCGTCGATCACGGGATTTCGTTAATTCTCGAGCGAATCGGTGCTATCTCTGGCCCTGCCGGCAATCCGCACGTCCGTTCTCCCTCCGTCCCTGCTTTGTCCGTCGAAAGGAGCAGCCTTTAAGCAGCAATTCGGCGGTGCAGAATGCAAAAGGCGAGTCAACGGCGAGGCGGAGGCTGGCGCGGAGGAAACGCGATAAAAGAAGAAGGCGACGATCGAGTGAAAAAGAAAAGGAAATAAAAAAGGCTTACGGTGCGCGCGTCCAACGAGGATCCTCTTGCACCGGCGGGACAGAGAGGGTTAAGCAGAAAGCGAGCGGGCAGAGGGGGAGTTCGTGTGATCGCGAGGGAAAGAGAGGACGAAGAAGAGAAGACGATTCTTTTGAGCCTCGGCCAAGTTTTGTGGCCTGTTGGCCGGCTCGTGGAATCCAGTCGCAGGCGATTTCTCGTCTCTGCGCCTTTTAACCGTACTACGTGTCGCGTTCGTGTGTACACGCGTGCACCGGGCATATGCTGTTCACGAGCGAAACGGAGAACGAGCGCTGTGCACGTGAACGACGGAGAGAGGTTGCAGAACGAGCGAGCAAGGAGGAACGAGAAACCGGTGACAGAGGAAGAGAGAGAGAGGGAGGGAGCAAGCGAGCCAGAGAGTGGTGAGGATGCAAGGTGCAGGCAGACGAAGAGGGACGACGGAGGAGGGAACGAGAAACCGTACACGTTTATTACACGCTGTCCCTTGGATCGTGCTACAGCCGCTGGCAAGACGTTCCATTAACGTCGCTCGGTACCTACGCAATTATTATACTTCCTTGTACAGCGCGCGTTTAATCGCGTGCGCCACGGTTTTCTTAATCCGTTCCCCGACGCAAGTGGGTGCATCGCGATTGCATCGATATCGTCGCAGTTGCGGTGCAATTGGTGATCGTTCGCGTCCGTGTCGCCGCGTCTCGTGGAATCGGCCAGTGGAAAGGAACCGTTCCTCGTGGTGAACAGTGACTCGAAACTCATCCTTGCGGTGGCTCCGATACTCGGTTCGATCGATCGAAAGTTTAGTGCCGATGTTTTGTGCCCGGTGCTGTGCCGTTGCATGCGTTTCGACGCTGGTCCAGCGCGTGCAATGTAACCGATAGGATTGGCGAGTGGAAAAAAAAGTGGGAAAACAAGCAACGCCTGCTGCTTCACGACGGTTCTGGTACGTATTACATACCGCGTACACGATACATATGCGGGACGTTTGTACGGCGGACGGTGAGGGACTCGTGGATCGCTTTTGAACGAGCCTGCTCGATCGTGACTATTTTGTAGGCTTGGTTCTCGTGGTAGGATGACGATAGCGGTGAAACTCGTGGAGGTGTTGGACACCGTTTCATGCCTTCTTGCTGGTGGAAATATTGTTGGGGGCCAGATTAGTACGTCGGACTACTGGCACGCATTGGGAAGCTTGAATGCTCCGTTTCGTTGACCCGATCATCGGGTCGTACCTCGGCCAGCAGCTTGATCTAGTCGCCCAGTTAATAGTTAGTAGGCGAAAAGCAAATGCAAATACAATCGCCACTGTCTGCGTTCCAGACGACGCGTTCATTCGATTCTCCCCCCTCCTCTGCGATTAACAGGAAAACTCATAAACAGATACGCTACGGAGAACACAGTTCTAAATTAGAAGGATAATTGATTGCCGTTTGCAATTCTCGACGGATCCACGGGATGCCCGGAACGTTTCGGGGCCGTCTAACACCACGATTCCCGTCTTCAATGCACGAATCGGGGGGACAAAATAGAAAAATTAATTAACCACCGGTGGAGCGCGGAGAAATTCGCGAAACGCTGCATATTTTATGGAGCCGCGGCGAAGCTCGGTTCCGATCGCGACGCAGCTCGCGACAAGGCGCGGGCTTACATTTTTAGCGGCTGCTTGGCAAGAATCGACTCGGGACGATTCATGCCGGCACGCCGCGCCGTCGAAAACAACTTTTAATACGGCTTCGATCGACGAGTGCAATTCGAATTTAAATTGGCGCAGTCGAGTGCGCGCGCCTAGCGTCGCTGCTCGTTACGAAACTTCGTTACCGCCGAGTATTTCCAACCCCGAAGATCTCGATGGCTCCGGGGGCGAATCCATTAAAGGTAAAAGCTTCTCTCGTTTACATCTGCCGTTCGTTCCTCGCGCGTTGCGCGGCTTTCTCTTTCTTCCGCCGCTTCCTCTGCCCGTGCCCTTTCTCGCTTTTCTGCCAACTCCGCTCTTCTTTCCTCGCTCGGGTAGAACGTTACGATTCTTTCGAAACGTCAGCTGGCCAGCGCAGCTCTGGCTGCGCGGCGTTGCATACCTGGTCGGCCCGGTTCCTTTTTGTATAGGTGCCTTCGTGGTACCGTGTATAATGGCTCCACGTTGGCATTCTGCGGCGCGGCGACACCTTGGACCGTAGATTTTGTACGGAGGATTCGTGCGTTAAAAGGAAGGGAACGTTTGGGATTGATGCTCGTCGATTTGTCAGTGGAAAAGGCAAAGATGTTCGCTACCATTGCACGGTAGTTCTAAATATTTCGAGGTCCTTGGTGTATCATTAAACTGCTGCGGCATCCCTGGTTAATTTACAACAATTCATCAGCGTCCTATTTATTTTACCATCCACGTTATCTAATTTTGGAACTTCTTTGTCCGCCTCATTATCGAACCCCAGGTATGCCCGTATCGGCGTCAATATTACATAAAATAGGCTCTGCCAGATATTTCAGAACCTGCTGTTTCTGAATTTCTATAAACTCTTTGTCCCGGGATCCAAAACATGTGCACTTGAAGCAGCTACCATACTTTTCGCCCAAGAATTAGACGTAACCGAAAGACATTACCTCCGTCGCGTGCATTGTCTTCTTGGAGGGGCAGAGCGAGTGCCGGCCGATCGAACAATGCGACCCGGCTGAAAATTCATTCAGGAAATCGCGGAACGTGTGTATCTCGTAACAATGGGTCGCGAGCCGCGTAATACGAAGGCGAGAAATCGGCGATCGTGACGCCAAAAAGAAAAAAAAAAAAGAAAAATAAAGAACCAACCGAAGAATGGCGGACAATGCGGAAACGCAAGACGGGGAGTCGGGGCTTAAGTGCAGCTGAAGTTTAGCCGAGAGCACGAGCTCTCGTAATCGCGCCAGACCGTGTATAGGTGGACGTATCCGAGAGAACGTCGCTTGCACATGCTCTCGCAATGACCTTTTCTGCGTTGCTTCGAAGAAACAGCGACGGTGACGCACAATGTTCAGCGACGCCTTTCGACAGAAGTGTATCGCCGCGGTTCGATTGGAAAAATTGGCATACATCGACCAGGGGAATTGCAACAGCAATTCCCCTGGTGAGTCATTTTGTATCCACGAAATGGTTCAGTTTCGGATGCATTTTGTACGCGAGCTCGAGCTTGGCAGCTACGCGATTTCCACGAATCGTGCGACAGATTTGCCCGCGGAATCTAATTGTGTCGTTGGTCATACTTCGACGTCGTACTCGCGACACCACGATGCCGCGAACGCAAGGAAACTTGCGCCACAATGGGAAAGCCCCGTTCCGCGGTAGCGTGCCTGCTCGCTCGTCTACCATGTAATTTTTCGAATATCTGCATGCTGCACTGGAAGAAAAGTTGCAACGGTAATCGCACGGCCGTGGCTTCGCGCGCTCGCATGCACGGCATTTATATACGAAGTTCTTGCACAAGGGAAACCTCTAATGGCGTTCGCCTCTCTGTTCCCCGATGTTAATTAGCCTGCACTTTTCCTGCGACAGTTCACCATTTCCGAACTTACACACACGCGCTTCAATCTCTTTCGTCGTCGATCATCTCCTGTACCTGCTGGGCGAGCAGTTCTCGTCGAAATAATAAAGCGGGGTGCATTTACGCGAGCTCAGAATCGTTGCTGTTATCTCCATTCTATTAGTAATCAACAGATTGTTTGTGCCACGCTTAATCTTATCTGCCGATTCCGCACGCATCGATTAATGTCCCAGATGCATCGGAACGATCAGTACGTTGCAGAAGCCGCTGTGTTTCAGTGTGCACAAGTGTCAATCCGAGACCCAGCGCCGTTCGTACGTTATTTGTGCACTTAGTCGAGGCTGCGAAGAGAGTCTTAAACTTTCTAATACGTTCCTACCCCGTTCCCCGTGCTATTAATTCACGAACGCACCGTACGCGATCTCGTACGGTTGAATCGCAAATTCCTGCCGTTCGTTTCTACCGATCGAACGAACAAACGACGAGCCCTAAACGATCGACTGTCGTGGATTAATCGGTGGACACGTTTGGCGAACGTCGACGGAAGACCGCGGAGGGCCGCACATTTGTATGCAAATCCGACGTTTCCATTATCGTTCACTGTCAACGATTAGAGAGGGGCGCGCAACGGCGAGAAAGTACGCGGTGAGCGTGTCCAGAGCGCAACGTGAAACCATGCCACTCTCGATGATGCTCTTCGACCGGTCGTCCCCGTGTTCGTCATGATCGTCGTCGACGTCCTGGATGTCGTTACGCCTATGCAACACGCCACGAGCGTTGTATCAGAGCCCTCTGATCAATAGCTCCGCGTTACGTGCGCACCCTGACGAGTTCTTCTGTTTTTTACTCTTTATTTTTTATTTTATTTCTGCAGCCTTGTTTTCCCTGCTTGGCTCGTCTCGCGAGAACATATGTATATACTGGTACAGCTTTTCTTCTCGCCTCGCGATTACACCAACGAATCGTGGTAGCCGAGATAACGAGCGGTGCGCCTCGTTGACGTCACTCTCTTTGGCTGACATCAGCTGGCCGCTCGTGAACAGCTATGTACGTGACGTATTGTCGGTCGATTCGGTCGCATAACGATCGTGGGAATACCCGGGACACCATGGCCTAGTCTTTCTTCAGGTTGGATTCGATGGACGATGAACGGTATCGGGGAAATTCGGGCGGTGAGTGATTTGGAGTTACGTAAGTTAACGTTGCTGAGCAAGAACGATAAAGTAATGAGAATAATAAAATTCTCCCCGTCGTTGCCTCGGTGCTATCGAAAATTTTACTCAAACTTTTGTTTCGGGTTCGGATAAACATTTTCACACGCGCATGTGATATTATTGTTTTCGGATTAAGAGTGCTTCAATTCGTAAATTAGGTAAGAAATAGATGAGCTACAGGTACGATCTTCCATTTGGATCAAAAGGAGTAGAAGAACCGGGTTTGCGCAGTGAAATCGATTTAAATAGGACTCGTAGTTGATCCGTCGAGCTTTCGTTTATTTCCTCGCCATTTATTCAAGGCATCGATCGTGCCGCATTGCTCGCTTCGACAGTATGTTTATTGCGTAAAAAATGGCAGGCATTGTTTAAGCATTCAGCTAATTCCCGCTGCTATTCCTGGTATACCATCGAGCACTGGTAGATTGCTAATTGGACAATCCATTCGTCTGTGAATTTCCTTTCCTTGCTGGTCGTTCTTGCGCTCCTTTCCCTGTCTCGCGTTCGAATGTCCTCACTGTCGATCCTCGATCACGATCGATCGATCGACCCTGAACTACACCAGGCACTACGAACATCCAGCCGCGACAAGTAGAAAGGAAAGTTATATCGCTATATCGAGATTATCCACCTTTGTTCTAATTAAGTACAATTAAAAATAAAATAACCTGGTTATTTGGTTGTAGCCTGTGGGCAATCCGACGTTTAGAAGTTACGACGGTAAACTGAATCGAAGCGCAACGATCGTAAAAGGCGGTCGAGGAATTTTAATAACTATCCGTTCGAAAAATAAACGCTCGTTTTTACGACCGGCTACCGAGCAAAACGAGATTCAACCCGTTCGCGTCAAAGTGACATTTACCATAGGAGTTCGCCTCGTTTTCGAGTAATTGCGATCGGTACGAAAGGAGATGCTCCGCTTCTCCTTCGCCTTTTTGCCGTGCTTCTTCGCTGGACGAATTCATTTTCTCGGCCCGAACACGCCTCATTTTTACGAGGGTGTTTCCAACGAGAGTTAAGCGTGTTTACAAGCTGGATCTCGATAGTTTGTAAACTATGAACAAGGAACTATTCCAAGCTGAGTGAAACGCGCTATCGTTATCACATATTAATTCCTGCCAAGCCTTTCTCTCCATGGCTTTCCACATTCGTGACACGTAGTCGCGTTTCTTACGCAATATCGGCAGCATCGATCAAACCATCGGCGACAACGTCGCCCATACTCGTCTTGTCGTTATCGGTACCATCGTCGAGTAAAATAATTCCGTCGACCCGCTGAATTATTTTGCACCGTCGGGTAACGCCACGCGGCCAGGCGACCACCATACCGAACGGGTTAACAACACTCTCGATCGATCCGACGAATTGTTGCGTGGAACGTTAGCCTATCTCGCGAAAAGAACGCCAGTCCCTGACGTTGTCTCCGAGTAACAACTTCATCGCCCATTTTCCCACCCGGCGTCCACGAATCTTCACGCTGCTGCCATTTATTATAAGATCCTGCCCGCGTTCTAACGTCCGACGCGAGCCACACGATCGTGAGTTGGAACGGAGCAGTCTACTTGGCGATCTACCAACCAAAGGAGAGCGCAGCAAGAATGTTGTGCACGCGAGCGAGCAGTTTCCTTATCTCTCTGTGCCGCGGAGCGACAGGCGTCAGGAGGGATCGTGGATCTAGCGGCGATCGAGGTTAAGTCGGTCTTTCCGTGACGGCGCGGAGCGGCGCGGCGTCGAGTCATCGCGGCGACATTTCGACGAGCTTTGTACGCTTTGCCCACGTTTTCTCCTCGCCTGCCTACGCTGCTGCCCGCGCGCACGGAACGCCGAAGGGAAGAGGAAAGGGAGCAGGTAACGGAATCGTTTAGCAAGATTCCGTGGCCACCAGCTTCGTGCATGTGCCCGCGTGTACAGGATGAACCAGAGATGGTAATGGTAATGGAACAGGAAACTGGGCTAGGTTCGTCGGAAGCCGTCCACGAGGAGTTCTACACTAGCTTGGATAAAAAATGAAATTCGCCGTGCACGTTCCTAATTCGCTTCAACACGCTCCGTGCGCGCCGGTTCCACGCGAGTTTCCGTTTACACGAGCTGCCCGAGCCACCGATGCCTTTAGCTGCCTCTCGATTTTCGACGAGGGGGTCTAGTTCGGACCACCTATTCCCCGTAGAAAGTATACGCGTAGCTTCGCCTCTCTCAGGAATATCATCTTCCTAAGTCTCGCTGAATTACAGTTTCCTCGATTATTCCCCCGCTCTCTTGCCAATCGTAGGAAACTCGAAACGCAGCACGGATTTTAATTTGCGAATTGCGTCGACGCGGTCAGGCAGCGGACGTCGTTTCCCCGTGCATCTCTATCGCGAGTAAAATTATTACGGCCGACTGAAGCCCGATAGCAGTGCCAAGCGAGATTTATCAGGCAGGCATACTATGTGGCTGGCGCGCGCTATCGGTATATACGTTGATGGACGTGTAGCCTCGGACAGCAGCTTGTCCGTCAGCTATGCTTAAGATGGTACCGATGAAAGCGGCGAGACAATGCTATTCTTGGTTCAGAAACCGTTGCCTTCGCGACAGCCACGTCCAAAGGACGTCCGTTAAACCGAGTTAAACGAGCCGAAACGGTTTCCCTCGATATCCGGGGCTGTTAATTTCTCCGATTTTCCACGCGAAACGCGCGCAACATTTTTCTACAACATTCGCCCCATTTTTCCGCGAGCGCGATAGACGTTGTCGCGTTTAACAGGCGTTTCGGAGCGTTTCTGTGTCGCAGCAGGTGCAACCGCCAATAAAACCAAAATTTATTCCCCCCGAATGACGCTTGTTCCGTGGATTAAGCAGGAATAATGCGAATTTACGGTGAATTCTGTATGCGCGCGCGAGAAATACACGAATTTTTATAGCGGCCGAGAGGAGCGTATCGCGTAATTGTTACCGTACCGAACATTTACGTTTGTTTAATTTGTTTATCCAACGCCGACGACAACAGGTGTGCGTGTGTACAAATCGCGGAAGTGATTTATATAAGTTGGGCAAATAGTGACCGGTGGCGGAGGGACGGGCTCGCGCGAGGGCTCCGTAAATACACATTTATTTAATATCAAATATATATCCCCCGCACGAATCTGCATATTAATATTTGCCTTCGGAATCCGCGCTCACCCGGCCGTTTTATTCCACGCGGAGCATTTATAAACGGCACGGACGTTAAAGAATTTAGAGATACATGCACAGCTTCCGGTTTGGTAACGGGGATATTGTAATTTGACGTGGCTCGTTGGTGGCGGCGAGGGGTGGCTGGCGCGTTTTCTAGAAAATATCGCGAGCCAAATATTTTGCTTTTCATTCGTTCGTCCCTATTCTCTGTCGTTCTTTTTTTATTGTCTCGAATTAAGCGTCGCGCGAGTGTTTGCTTTCTCCCTCGCGGCTGGCCCGTGTTGGGTATCACGCCTTCGAAAAAATCGTGGCGAACAGCGTTCTCCCTCGCTATGTACGTACCATGTATGCATACATACTTTTCATCGTTGTTTCCCAACGCTTTGCTCGCGCGCGTCGTGTCGCGCGGTTATAATTTAGAGGGACGAAAAAAAGCCGGAGAGGGTATCAAAAAAAAGGAGGGAACAGAAAAGTGAAATAGTAGATGGAGAAAAATAATTCTTTAAGTGTCCTACGTTCAAAAGAGTGGAAGCTATGGTACTCCAGGGCGCACGGACGGTCGTCACGGAATTGCGCTGAAATTCCCTCTAGTTCCTTCCCTCTCCTTTGCCGTTCTTCTCTCCTCTCTCATTCCCTCACGGTTATTAACTTCTCTCGACTTTACTCTTTGTCGAGCGTTCGACGAGGCGCGCGAAGAAGAATTAGTCGATTCGGGAAGAAACGATCGGGCGGAAGTGACGGATCCACGGTTTCATTTTTCCCATCGACGTTTCTTTTCCTCGCGCTCCGAGACGACAGCAGGACGACTTGCTTCGACGAGTCCGCGTTACGCCTCGTGATCGCCTCTCGACGACCAGGCCGAACAAGGCGAGGTGGACGGAATCGTTGTGAATGGTGGCTTTCAGCCGGTAATCGATTCGCGGCCAGAAAAGAGAAAAGAAAATGGGACCGGCGCTTTAATCGTCCCCTCCCCTTTTCTTTGTACGTCTCTGCCCCTCTTCCACGAGGACCGTCACCCTCTTCAAGTTGAAATAATAACTCTCGGCCCGTGGAACGTTTACTCTCCCTCTCTCTCTTTCTGTACCCCCTTGCATCGATCTACGAGGTGTCCCGGGTTCTTGAATTAACACGCTTCATCGAAACCCTCCTTCTCGCGTGCTTGGACACGGATTGGAAGGATTGCGTGGAATATTCGAAGATTGCTCAAAGCTACACGCGGCCAGGTATCGACTCCTTTGTGCAGTGCATGGCAAAGTGGAATCGACTGCGTCGGGTTACGCATGGGGAACATGACGCATGCAGTGTCCACGCGTTACCTCATAATCACGAGAGACATGGACGAATCTACTTGTTTGCGCCGAGCCGCCTACCTCATTAGCGGCGATAGAGCGAGAGTGGGGGAAGAAAAAGGAGATTGTGTTCGCAGGAATGTCGATTTCTTCGATTTTTTCAGCGACGATCGCCGAACGCGAGAGGAAAACGACTGCCGCGTACATTATTGAAAATCGTCGCCGTATACAAGCTGCCTCACAGCCTCCCAATCGAGATGCCTCTTCTTCGTTCGCTCTCGAATCGCCCAGCGTACGCGGACGACCCGCTCCTGGAGTTCAGGAACTTATCGATTCGCGGCGACTACGTGGGCGACTCGGACTCGGCTGTTCCCCGCGACACCGTGTACCAGCTACGCGGTCTATATCTGCCTCTACGTACCCATATGTGCGCGCCAGCAATTCCATGGTATTGTGCAACCGCGTAATTATTCAAAGGCATCGACGCGCGATTACGCGAGCCGATCGATGCGTGCGAACGATTCTCCGCGACGAAACGCGTGCGGAATCGAGGCTTTGGAACGGAGCGTGGAATCATCCTGGTCTCGATTTTAAAGGGGCATGACGTCAGTGATCCAGCGTGGGTCGACCCTCCCTCTCCCTCTTTTTCACTGTCTGCTCTTTCCACGGCACGTTCGATCGTGGAACTGGCCTGGCAGAGCCCCCGGGCAGCTGTCGCCTTCCGATCCTTTCCATATAACGATCTTTCCACCGGTCTCGACATTTTTCATATAGCCCCTGTCGACTTTCTACCGACTGGAAGCCGCTCGCCAGAGAAAGAGAGAGGCACGACACCGTGTGGCGTAACGAATTTTAGTCGGGCGCATCTCTCGCGCACTTGGAAACGGTGTGCAGAGGATGCCGAGTCTGTAGGTAGTTCGCTGTTGGGATCTTTGAATGGAATGGCTCGGTTCGCTCGCAAGCAGAGCTTCGGATCGACCACGGTTCTGTCGAGCTGATCTTTCGGACACTGCTGCAGAGTGTGCAGATAGAATTTCGCGAAGATACAGACGTTCACGGTGGATCTATGGGAAAAAGAATCGAGGGTGCATGGTTAATGATTCACGAGATGAAAAATTCACTCGCGAGGCCGAGGCATAATTAAATCGATAACGAGATGATAGGAAAATCGCGTGAACCGTGAATGAAATCTCTGTTCGCGCGTAAATCGAAGCAATGGTTTCGTTCGAACAGCTTTTCCACGCTTTTCGGACGGATCGTCGATTTCGCCAGCGTGGCTGCAGGAAAAGCGTCGTTCAGCGGTTTCCACGTAACTTTGGTCGGCACGCCTTGCGGCGGTTCGCACGTGAAATCGCCGTTCATCCACGTTCCCACTCCCAGACGGACGCAGGTTCGCCTCTTTTGAAAAGCGGAAGGGCAGCCTCGATGGAGATTGTCGCAAACGCTCCTCGAATTTGCGTCCTCCTTATATCCGAGAATTCGTTCGCGGGCCGCGAAAAGTTTCATAGACGCGAGCGTTGCTATTGTTCGTCGTGCAAACGGCAGAAAGACGACGCAGTCGGAGCAGCAACGGCACCACGAAAATAACCGTGGAGCGGCGATTATCGATCCACGGGAGACGCGTTCACGTATTCCCGTGCAAAGTTCGCGCAGGATGCGGTGGCCTGGCTGAGCGATTCTCGAACGACCAAAGACTTCCGCGTTCGAGTCGACGATGAAAGAAGAAGAAGGAGAGGGAGGCGAGGAAGATGCCGGCGAGAAACGTTCGCGCGTGTAATGAAACCGTGCCACCGTTCTCCGCTGCTGTCTGCAAAAACTGGTCGTCGTTCGCATCAGACGTATGCTCCACGCCGCTTGATGAGCATTCGATGATGCACGCACGCCGTGTCGAGCATGCAAATTGCTCCTTAAGATCGATAATCGCGCCTGGACTGAGGGGCGGCGGATTGCCTTCGAACGAGGTCTCGATAAGATCGATAGGGCCGTACTCGACGAGCTCGCGATGGAACGCTCGTACGCATAGTTGTCGATCGTTGGTCGAACGAGTTGCCACTTTGTCGTAATATCGTCGAATTTATTAGAGGTGGACAGATCGATGCGTTCGGTGGTGCTGGATGCTAGTCTGTAATTGTGACGGTATTCACGCGGTTTTATGGCTGGAGGATTTGACGGGGGAAAGGATATTATTTTCGCCGATTATCGTGCCGCGTGCGCGGACTTTACACTTTTATTCTTACTCAGAGATTTGTGAAGGGATCGGAGAGCAAATGGCCTATTTACGCGTGGTCTGAGCGTCATACCGTATGCGTTTGTTCAATCTCCAAATCGTAGAGATTCGACGAAAGGGGTGTCGCGTTAATTCGGAATCGCATTGAATCCATACACGTACGCTTTAAATCGCAAACTTCGTTCAAGTCGCAAAGGTGGGCTCTCAAAATCGCGGGGAAAGTCTTTCTCGCGTGTCGCGGTGCGCGTATCACGCCAGCACTTTTGGCAACTTAAAAGCGTCTCGCTATCGACCAGCGCCGTTCGATATTTGGGACGAGGCTGACCGGTCGCTGCCAAATTTTTTCGTCTCAGCTCGTTGGTAAATTTCCGGATGAAAGTCACGGTGGCATCCCCAGTCGCGCCACGTCGCAGAGGCGAATCCAATTCTTCGAGATCCCGTTTCTTCTTCCCGCTTCCCGACAGCATGGAAGCTCGTCTTCGCTTTCCAACTGTTTCAAAATCTGTCGCATCAACGCTCCTCCGTCGGGCGAAAAGTTCAAGCGACGTAACGACCAACGGGATACATTTTCGTGCAGCTTCAACCTCAAGTATCGATCGTTGCGACCGAACCCTTCTAACTTATTCAAGGTATCCCGATTCCCCATCGATGTTGCCTATTCTATAGGCCCGACGCCCGCGAATACTATCTGCCCGGTCGCAATAGAAATAGAATGCCGGTTGAATGGCATTTGACGGTCCTCTAATCGAGTGGAAATTCCGAATTAGAACGTTGGATCGACGTGGGGTGGGCGGGATGGACTCCTGCCCCTCGATGCATCGCTGCCCATTAACCGAGCTTTTATTCAACCGCTCTCGTTAGCGAAAATTCGATCGACGCGTTTTGAATGATTAACGAGTCGGAAACGGTTCTGCCCGATTTCGAACCGATCCGGATTTGCAGCCATCAAACGGATGACACGTCCCCGCGTCCACGTGGCCTCTCCTTTTTGCCAGCAACGTTCTCGTGCTCGTGGAAGGATCGCGTCGAATGAGGCGCGGGCAGGGGGAACGAGGCTGATCGATTGTTTGGGATGCAAGATCGTTTACGTAAGAGCAGAGGCGTTTTAGCGCGGACCGGCGCAAATTATTTTGGGATCCGCGACGCGGTTTACCTCGACCAGCGAATGCTGCTACGGCTTGAGAATTTCGAAGGTATTGAGCACGTTTCGGTGTCTTTCGTTGGTTTCCAGTGAGCAGGCTAAATTGGTGGAGGGTCGAGCGAAAGATCGATCGGTTCACGATGTTTGGCACAGAGAGGCGCGTGGTGTCGTTTAATTCGATATTGTAATCTGCCGGAGTGCAACTCAATCATATGGTAATGGCCTTATTACGCAAGATACGCAAACCGAGATACATAGTTTAAATGATGAGATAGGAATGCGCGAGGGGAATATGTAACCAACGCGCTATTAGCGTGCCGTAAATCTAATCCGCACGGTACAATAGGTATGCAATTGAAAGAAAGTCTCGGGAGCATTGGGAACAGCTACGAAGGACGAGGAAAAAATAGTTGCGGGATATGCGTACTTAGAGGAGGAAGTAGCTCGCAGACAAAGACATTGAATTATTTTACCTCACGGGGTAGAATGTTTTTCATTAAATAAAGATATGTAATTGTCATTTTACCTTATTGAAAGTGATCATAAATTGCTGCAGCAATACCTATATGTTAATAATTTTAAAGGAAGAAATCTAAAACCAGTCATTTCGACTGGCTTGGTGCTTCTAGTGTCAAGCATCGTAACCCTGCTGTCCGGGGAATCGTTGCAAAACAGATTTCAAAGGACCCGCAGATTGTAATCAATCGAATTCACGTTTTCAATTACCGGCGCTGCAAAAGCGTAGCGGTTCGATTCTTCTGCCGTGTCGGTCTGAAAAATTGTCAACAGCTCATCGATATGCCGTACGATAATGCTACCTTTCGAGCACGCCGGTTGCTCGATACTTTGGCATTGTATAAACACAGCTAGCAACGGCCGGACTAATTAAGCTTAATTACGACCACCCGAACCATTAATTAATTCGTCGCTCTCGCACCTGCCGGTGAATACCAGCGGGAGAATCGAACTCGCGCCAATTTCGTTCGGATATCTTTCACGAAAACAGAGCGTCGTTTATTAGCTCGGTCGATTGAAAATGGGTGCAAAAATTGCCCACCTCTTCAGAGCTAACCCTATTGCACACATTATAGTTTCGTTTCAACGAGAATTCGCGTTACGACGAATCTCACGCAGACAGCGAAACTGTGTATCATTCGTTTCAGAATGAATCGACCGTGCCAGCCAAAGAAGAGCAGCGCTTCCCGCCCCGCCTTATTTTCCATCTCTGACCGCTCCATTTCCACGAGCCTGCCTGCAAATTAAGCTTACAGCGGAGCTCACGGAAGCCTCTGTTCCAATTGCTATTCAATTTAATCGATCGTCGGTAAACAACCGATCCAGAGTAATCGCGCTAACCCAGTATCTCGCGTGCCTAATTAACCCGCCGTAATATGTGCGCCTCGACAGCGATACGAAATATACCGGGCGGAAATAAATACACGCTATATTCCCGCAACTAGCTTTCACTTGAATCCAGACGGAAATATCTATGCGTGCAACCTCCGTCGCCTTTGCCGAATGAATCAACACGCAAATACGGCATACGTACGCACCGGGGTCACGAAAACTGACGAGCACACGGACTAAACGTTACCCAATGGAGGCAGATCGATCTTTTCTTCTAGCAACTCCGCTCCCCTCCGTCCTCTGCCGCTGTTCCACAGCTCTGTTCCCTGTGTAATTCGTATTCCACGGCAGTTGTATCCCGGATCGCCTGCAGCTCGCGCGGCTCTGTGTGTTCGCCGGCACGTCGGATAGTTAGTCGATGATGTTGGACGACTAATGCGCCGGTGGAGGTATCGACGTGCCTCTCCGTTGCGAGCCCCTTCTTGCACGTGTTTCCACCCTTCTTGCAATTTTAGAAGCGTGGATGCTGGAGCTCCCGCGCGTCCTCCGCGTCGACGTTCGTCGTGTATCCAGATCGACGGGATGCGCCGTCGATGAGACGCGACTGGGGAGATGGGGACACCGGCTTTGTTTCAACCGCGTTCGCCAGACGGATTTTCACGATACGTCTAGCCCCGGTGGTGTTCTCGGTTGTAGAGAACCCGATGGGAGAGACAGAGGCACGGAAGTTTGGAAATCTCGAGGAAACTCGCCGGAGCGACGGTGACGAAGTGTGTTTTTTTCTGTTCCACGGTGTTTGTGATTGGGAAATTCCTTGGACGATTTAACAGCGCGCACGTGGACCTCGGGACCGTGATCGTGAGTATTACTCGGAGACGAGGATGAAGTTGATTGCACGAAATATAAACGAAATAGAAATGTTGCGCAAGCGAAGCGGGGGTTTGGCGCGTTTATTGCGAAAGGAAGCGGCGGCGAAAACGTCTGCTTCGGAGTCGATTAAAACGACGGTGCAACGCGGAATTCCATACGCCGTATTCCAAGAAGATGTCGGAGTTCGGCGACGAGGGTGAAGTTAGTGGGACGCTGGAATTGGGGAGCGTTTCGAAATCGATGTCGAAACACGCCTCTCGGCTTTGCACACGTGTACCACGTATCCACGTATGCAACAATCGCCCCACAGGCGCTGTTTAGTTTTCACGGCTCCTTGACAATTCACGCACGCTGAATTATAAGTTGCATTTCATTATCAGCAGGACACGTAATGCTTCTACTTCCTCTTGGCAAGTTATTTTCATACTGCGTCGAGGAAGGTATAGACCACACTAAATAAGCCACCGAGACGATAAGCCGGACGCAGGAGAGATAGCGATTCAGAATCGTCGATAAGAATTCGTAGCGAGACACAGACTATATGTATACGTAGCTTCTCGGCATCCTATGTTTTTTTTCGTTATCAATTCCCTTTTCTTCCTTGTAGTTGAACATTGTTCGACAACGTTTCTCGGTCGTTCTTCTCCTCGAACCCAGCTCAATCGTTCGCTCCGTGTGCATGTGCCTTCGAATTGGCTGCGGTGCAACTGCAGCCCCGAAGGGTGAGGCGGAAGGCACGCATATTTTCGAGCGTGACGCACCTTGGACGCTGGGCTTGGCTCACCGGCGGCCGAGAGATATCGGGCGGCTTTGTTGCACGCGCGTGCAGAGACCTGCTCGCGAATAAAGCCGCGTTCACAGCGGTAGCTGGATTCACTTTTTGCGAAACCAGTTCGTCTGGTTTTGCCCCGAAGCGTAAGAAGACGAACGGCGTCGTGGAAGTGGCTCCCAATCGAGCTGGATTATAGTAAGTCGAGAGTAATAATTGATACCACCGGGGAATTGGTCAACGAAGCAATCAACAACCTGTGGAAAATCGAGAGTCGGATTGTTGTAATTTCGCCATTGACGCACTTTCTTTCGGACTCTCTTTGGAGGTAGCAATAGCGATTCGTTGGCCGACTTCTATTTTCCGTTTCTCGGCCGTATTTCTCGGCTGCTACGTTGCGACCACGGCTTTGCGAAATCGACCGGAAAGATTTAACGCTTAATGGATATGAAAGAAGGGCGGGAAGTTTCGGGACCGTTGCACGCCGTCGTTGAATTGTCGCACGGCGAGGAAATTTGCCGCGATAAGGCTTGCACGGTTAATAGGTGTCAATGCACAAAACGACCGCGATTCCGGCGTCGCGAAGGCTCGCTGTGAGTAAGCGGTTTAATTTTATTCGCCGTGCGTCGTAAGTCCCACGGACTCGTGGCCGACGTAGAGCGCGCGTATCGGAGCCTAAACGACACCCGTCCATATTAGATGCGACTTCTAGGCGCCGTCAACGTCGAAGCTGCCCGATCGACTATACGTCTTCCTCGCTAAATGCATTCCGTAGTTACATTTCGCAGTCGTGCCCCTCCTATTCTCGGTCGTATCGAGCGCAACGTTGCGTTCCCGTGGCACGTTCACTCGTCCCTCCACGAGTCGGAGCAAACTGTGGTAGATTCGAATGATTCTTTTTTCGGAGCGAAACCTGTGTGCCAAAGTTTTAGAACGTTTCTCCGCTGCTTACATACAGCGCCTCTCAATTAATCAAGTACCGTACCCGAGTGTTCACGCTCGTACCTTCGTCGTTTTGGTGAAAAGAACGTTTCCCCACTCCTGCACCGAGGACTGTATTCCAAAAGGCATTTCCGATCGGAGGGACAGCGAGTTAAAAGCTTCCGTGCACGGTAGCCGAAGGATTAATACATACTTCTATTACCGTTTCTCGTTTTCGTTTGCCCCGCTGCCATAAACAACACGTGTCCCCGCGTCTAACCGATTGATAAGCCGCGATTAAACGAATGTCCACCGGCGGAAAGACGCTCTAAACCGAGCAGACGGGGCAGAAGCCCGGCAGGGCCGGGGAGACGAATGAAAATAGAGAAGCAGGAAGAAGAGCGCAGGATAGAGGCGAAGCGGATACGCACGACGCGACGCGTACAAACGGACACGCGAGCGTACGAGCGTATGTGCCGTATGCCCCGTGTACGCTCCGTCTCTATCTCTTTCCTCGCTGACCGAGCGAGCGTGTAGACGACCGGGCACACGATTAACCGGCGCGGCGGTTCGTTTTCTGCCGGGGACTCTTTATACGAGCACGCCGCTCCGCTAACTGGTAACCGGCCACGCTAGATAACTGCTAGCACGAGGAACGAGAAAGACGGAGAAGGAAACGGACGGGGACGAGGAGCAGGGCCGTGCTTAAGCACCTTTGGTACCAGCAGCTTCGCGATTTCCAAGGGTAATGCACTCGTTCGACGCTCGTTCCACGATGTGTCCAACGTTTCTTCATTTTTCTTATTTATTTTCAAAGACCGCGACTGTCGAGTTCCCGAGCACGCCCCGCGAGACGAACGTGAATAATTCGGTGGGTTAGAACTGTCAAACGTGTTAACAAAGTTTAACCAAGTTCATATGTCTGTCAGTGTTGGCCCGTTCGTCGCGGCGAGATTTGCTTCGATCGCTTAGCCATCGGAAGGGATAATCGATTGTTTTCTTTAACACGTTGCGTAAGGCAACATTTAACGCGTTCAAAGGCCTTTTAAAAAGAAAGAAAATAATTCGTACGATTAAAAAATGCCGAGCTCAGCAAAATACTCGAACGAACACCTTGGCAAAAATTGCAGCACAGTCTCGCACACAATCGGCCTTTCTAACGGCCAGCTCCAAGCTATGTACATATGTATCCTGCGAAATCTAATAGCGATATATCCGCGGTATTTCCGCGCCGGCGATATTTCGATGCTTATTATTCGCGCAGACGAGCGGCACACGGTTCGCTACGAATTAGCGGAACGAATTAAAAATGCAGAGGCGGGTCGAGCGGAGCAGAAAGGAGGCGCGTATCGATCCTCCGGGGTGAGGCAGGGTGAAAATAGTTTTTCCCCGTCCCGACGCGAGTGGCAGTTTGACAAGAGCACGCCGGTGATATCTCGCGATGCGAATATTCACGACGACGTCTGTACTCTCGTCGTGGTAGTCGTCGTCGTCGTCTGTGCACCTGGAAACTTGCACGTCACTGGACCCGAAGCGTCGTTCTCGGGTCTTTGACCCCGCTCCATCTGGACAGAACGCGCTGATAATGCATCCAGACGATTATCGTGACTGGCTAGCGGCCTATCTCTCCTCTCCGTGTCCAGAAGCGATTCCCCTCGAACAGCTTCAAACTTCAGGCTTGCTGTACACGTAGCAGGAAATTTCGGTTACCTTGGGTGGAGGTGTTTAAGTTCGGCTTCGTGGAATGGCATAATTGGTCACTCGTTGGGCGGCGATTTTTGTAATTACCTAGTTGGAAACTGGTGCGGTATGCTTTGGGCAGTTTGGTATTTTTTAAACGCGCCAAGATTTCTATCGCACGCGTATATGACGTGTGGATAAAACGTCGTAAGCTCTGATACGGAAATCCTTGATCGTTGCTCGGTCTGTGTGACTCCGATGGGAATGCTTGGATACTTTCATGGAACTGTTTGCCACGTTAGAGGACGCTGCTGATCTTTTTATTAGTTGATCCTTTGCGAAGGACGGTTCGAGAAAAACACGTTTGCCCACGTCGTACTCCGTTGTCACTGTAGTTTCATATTTTGTTTTGCAGTTCGATTTTTGTCAACTTAAAAACGTTACATTTATCGCGTATTAAAAATTGTCTTGCCCTATTCTGGCTCTGTTATCCCCAGTGGAATTTTCGAAAAATTCAAAACCGGAAGGAGGCTCACTTCGGAGCACCGATTTTAACCAATTTTTTTCGCTCACCTCGGACATATGTATTCGGGGCGCGTCGCGACGCTTCGGCACGTGGTCACACGCGTTGATACACTGTACTGCCGCGACATTTTTATGTGACGATCGTTTTTGCAGAATGCCAATCGGCGCCCGTTTAATGGCGACGCTTGTTGTACGCGCTGTGAATCCGTTTCATCACGTCCGGTCCGATTGCGTATGATATCGACCGTGTTGTGTGTACACTCGACCTTTTGCGACTTCTGCACCGATCTGCCGTTTGTTTTTATTATAGTTATCGCCGATAGGGAGCACAGAATGCGCTCATGCGAACATTTTTGAAGTGTTGGAAATAAAGTGCCCCGGGGTGGTCCTCACGCTTGACTCGCGAGATCGAATTCAGAGGTAACGGAAATGATTTTTGCAGCGGCGAGGCTGAGAGAGTTTGCCGAACTGGATGATTCGATTGCAGCGGCGATCCGAATTTGAAACTGGCGCACACGCCACGTATTACCGTCGGAGTATCGAATATCGTGCATGTCAATGAATTTCCAAAGCTTCTCAATTTTTCACGGTCCTCGCGGCACCGAAATAATTGCCAGCGACGTCCACGGTGCGCCAGAATCTTGCCCGGGTCGTCCTCGATACATTGCGATCCTTTTAAACGAAATATTCAGGCCGGAGTGGAGTGATCCACAGCCCCGCGTGCTCCAAAATGTCGATCATCCCCCGGCGCCCTAGGGCGGTGCGTCGCGCACCGTATACGGACCATTGTCTCGCGGTATTATCCTGCTCCAATTTTCCATCCCCCCCTTTTGTGCAGTCTCTGACTTCCGCTGGAAATTTTACGCGTCGCGTCCAATTCGAGGCTCGAACCTTATCGAAACCAATTGTACGCGCAACTCGTGACTCATTTTACCTAAAAACATCCCCAGGACGTCATCAGCATCTCGGTGTCCCTAATTGAATTCCCATAGGCAGCGGAGCGAGTTAAGAATCGCTCGGCTCTGTCCGGCGTTACGGCTTGCCGGTATCGATCGGGACGCGGCCTCGAATTTCACGCGATAGCAAAGTCAGATAGCGTATATGCGACGAAGGGAAACGCGGCTCGCTCGCTGGACGTGCTCAAAACGCCGTTTAGAAGCCTTAAGCCCGCCGGCCCCACCCCTATACACACATATGTACATCCAGTTTGCCAAACGCCGGTTGTTTTTGTTCGGCGCGTTGCACGAACTGAAACCCCCGTCGGTTGGTCGTGAACACACGTGCACGCGTGGAGATGGAATCGGGAAAGAGAGAGAGAGTACGGAAGGTCGGAGGACGCACCGATCTTCGTATCCCGCCAGCAGGACCCTCATCGCGGTCGTCAGCAACCGGGGGAGGTTGGGGCTCGGTCGAGCAGGGGTTGGAGGCCACGACAATGCCCCACCCCGAGTTCTCGTATCGATCTGTCGCAACGAAAGTTGAGATACCGGCCTGAACGTATCAGCTGGATGGATAAGCTTGAATTATACTGTGCTTCTTTCTCTCCTGCTCTCTTTCTCTGCTTTTCTGTTCGCCCGGCGTTCGTCGTACCGCGTGACTCTGCGACAACGAACGCGAGTTCGACGTCGAGTGGCATGCCGGATCGTCCATTCGAGCGCTGCAGCAAGCTGGAAAGATTCTGCAGCATGGTCTCGGAGCTGGTAAATCGGGCAAAGAGAGTAGGAGGGTAGATCCTACTGGAAACTGGTTTGAGTATCTTTCGAGAAGGTTCAAAGGGAGGAGGTCCCGTAGGTAAACGTTCGGTACGAAGTTTTCACTCGTAGCTGCACGCTGCATTATTTATTGGAACGGTTTCACGAGTTTCCTTCATTTTATCTGATCATCGACCTGGAAGGGATTAGAGATGTATCCGTGCGCAGGTCCAGGTGCTTGCGATTACGGAAGTAGAAAACAGATGGAAGATTTAGAATTCATGTTCAAGTAGCCTTTTATACCGTCGCGTTCTAAATTCGTACGGCGCATTGATCAGTCAACAATTTCCTGACAATCGACCCACGTATCTGCTCCGCGTATATCCTATCGAACACTGCGTCCCGATCCGGACTTCAAACACACCCTCGTCAATCAGTGAAGTTCCGTGTTCAATGAAAATTTCCTCCCAAAATATCCCGACCGAGGCTACGCCGTTCCTGCTCCAAACGTTCGACGGCGACGCGAGCATCGATGCCCGGGTCCGCGTACCTCTTTCACGACCGATCGAGAAATGATCGCGATCGTCGAAAGCATGGCGGCGCAGCGTAATCAGGCGACACGAGCAAAGCCGACAGCTGCCTCGAGTCGTGGCTTGCAGTGCGTACAGTGTACGTGCAGTAAACGAAACGTGTGGGACGTTATGGAATCGACTTTCGCAGCGGACGCGTGTTCCCTCCCCCTGTGCGTGTGGTAGTTCGCGTGGACGCGTCCCAGGAAGGTGAACGCACGATTCGTTGGTTCGCAGGCACTGACATTTCTCGTTTGAAGACGAGCGATAAATACGGACATCGTGCCTAGTATTTGGCGTTCCGGTTGCCCGCGAAAGTTCAGTAGCTTCGTTTAACGTGGCTAGTTTTCTGCATATGCTTCGATCAAATTCATCGAATTAGTCTGGGTATTAAGAACTTGCGTTGGGCGATTCTATTTCCTAGGCCACTGCGGGGAAAGAATTTTTATAATCGTCGCACAAGCGTGAAAGTGTTCAATTGTATATTATGTAGATCTTACGCAAGAAGCTCAAGTCCTGCCGCTTCGTTGTTCGAAGAGAGACGGGGAGTTTGTTCGGCGATGCTACAATAGAATCGTAGATGTCAGTAGGAAGATTTATCGTGATAAAGTTAAAGGTGAAATTAGACAGGCGGAATCGCTCGAAATGACTATCAATACAGTGACGAAACACGGAATACGGTTTGGATCGATATTGGAAATAGAGGTACGATATGTCATCGTCATTTGCCGGTCGTCCCTGCATCGGTCTATCTCGATCGGGCGAAAAACTGGAAACAGGGGGAGAAAAAAACAAACAAAAGCTGGCTGCCAGTGAAAGAGAGAGTGAATGAAAATGGAAAGGGTCGACTTTCCGCAACTGTACTTTATTCTTCGAATTTCTTCGAGAACTGCTGGTTGCATAAGCGTCGCTCACGAACTTGTTACCCTATGTACGGTACATAATATGAAGTTGGCCAAACTAAGGCTGAAACTTCTGCCCATGAATGCGCGCGAGTTCGCCTGCCGCGTTTGCGTGGATTTCTGGTTTCATTAAAAAAAAAGAATAAAAAAAACTTCGTCAACGAGGCGATTAAATTGCGACCGTCTCTTCGCGACAACCCTTCATTTTGTTTCATTTTATTCACGAGCGTTGACAAGCGTTTTTAGAGTCTAGAGATATTTCCTAGAAAATCGAAATGCAATCTAAAGTCTGATGTTAAATAAAATACACAATATTTCTAAAATTCGGATCGTTCTCTTCCACGCAAGTTTTTGCCAACAATTTCTTCCCGTTCCACCTCAACATTTTCACCTATTCTCTTATCCTACGTCATAGATACTTATGTATGTACTTATGAAATCGCTGGCCACCCAGCAACCTTTTAAAATCTCTGCTTCCCTACCTGCGACCAATAATTTCACTCGTCAATTGCTCCCCAATTATTACCTCGTTCGAATCCGTATTTGATTAATTCCTGTATCACGACTGACAAACGATTTTACTGGGTCGCACGAGTCACCATTTAGAAATCGTTCCACACGTACGTATAATACACAGGCCTTGAACATGGGTCTTGAGTTTTCGAGGGACCGTGGGGGAGGAGGGGCAGCCTTCTTTGTCTTCCGGCTAGGAACGGATTTCACTCGACTTCCATGTAATCGGCTGAACGTATTTCAAGCGCCGTGACGCAATCGGTTACCTGGCCAGGAGACGATCGAAGACGACGAATCCCGAGAACCGTTCCAAATCGTGGATACGTCGCTGTCGAGTATCGCTTAAATCACTCGACGAGAATTAAACCGTGAAGAAGAAATATCGGCTCCTTCCCCGTTACTGCCAATGAAATTCTCACCGTGAAATATTCGCATCGCCCGTTTTATTCAGATTGCTTACGAAATTACAAGAAAGTGTACGGAAATAATACGATTGCATGCATTCTTTCTTATACAGGGTGTCCCGCTCAGCGGTCGACGCTGAATTTCGGAGCATTTTCCAGTTAAAAAAAAATTGTGTTACATGGAAGTTGAACTGCATCAAAATCAGAATTTTGTCACCTGCATTTTCCTCGGATATATGAACGTCAACTTTTGTTCTTCGCATAGAACCACAATCATTTTTAAATATTTTTACTGGTACAAATTGTTACAAATACAACGATCATAATTGAATTGGAAAATGAAAGTACAATTAACGTATGACTGTTACGTGGAACGCCCGCGCACAGGTCTCGCGTTATGAAAAGCTACAAAAAAAAAAGGTGGGAAGAAAAAGGGGAAAATGAAAACAGTGAAGGGTAACGATGAAACGTGGGGTCAAAGAAGCTGTCGGTATTTCGCAAATTGCCGTAGAATTGAATTAATCACGCGAGTGTAGGCGTAAAGCAGGAGCATGTAGATGGAAGCGTGACGTGTGCGAGCGTTATCCGATTGCAACGGATTTCTGACGCGGTGTTTGCGAATTTCGTTGTCGGCGTGTACATAATCCGATACGAAAAATCACGCAAATTAATAATAATGGAGTTACGAAGCGGCCGTACGACGCGCGGAATTAAAACATATCGCGACCAATGTAATTACCGCGAGGCTGATGCGCGTCACTCTGCGTAAGGGGGAAAAAGAAAAAAAAAAACAACAACAACGCGGGGATAAAAGGATTAAAAATGTGTCTGGACTGACGGAGATTCGACGTACGCGGGGAAAGCTGGGCACACGCGGTTTGCAGTTCAGAGTTTCACTCGTTGCGATGAGATTGCTCGAAGGTGAACGCTTAATGGGCGTCGCGAACCGTTTTGTAGTTTAATTGCGGGGAATTCTTTCACTTCCACGTAATGTCTACTGCATCGTAACTATTCAGATTTAGCGATGGGCCCTTAACTTGCCACTACCTGCTGGAGCTTTGTGCTGCTTTTATGCTGATGGTATTTTTTTTATTACTTTGCTGTAAGATTGTACAAGATGGAGTTTAATAATTGGATAGATGGCAGTAATTATTTAGCCCTATGCGAGACATTGAAGACCAGGTCGTTGATATTAACTCGAGGCTATCTAAGAGGTGATGAATCCACACTGACCCATGCTATAGGTCGTCGAGAATATCTTTTCAAACTTGCAGGCGTTGTCCGGGGTACCTGGGGAGAACGATGTACCAGGTAACTCGTATCGCTAGGATATAACCGAGGTGGAGAAGTCTCTAGTCGTTATCACTGCGACGATAACGAGAGTAGTGCAGAGCCAAACACGATTTCTCTTGCATAATCGCTAGAAGTTCGTCAAGGATGGACGATTCGCCGGTGAATGCAAGGCTGGTTGACAGAAAAGAGATCGAGAGAAGCGAGGCAAACGCGCGAGAAACGTTCTCGATCGTTGGCAGCCGAGGCGAAATGTGGGCCGTGCGACTCTGAGAACTGGGACGTGCGTACAGGTGCGAAACCTCGCCGTGCTTCAATCCGCGGCCACGGGTTTTCCTTTGAATCTGACTGCTTTTAATCGATCCGCTGAATTTCCAGCGCCGCTGGCTTCGCCATCCTTACCTCGGATCCGTCCGATAATTATTTTTAATTGCCACGATCGATGGTACACATAGAGGCTGGTTAAGCCTTGCCTCGGTGCCTCGCATAGTCTCCTTGGACTTTTATCCTGGTTTGTCATATCCGAATGAAATTCAATCGATCGCCGATCGCATCTCCGATAGCGTTTGTCGCGACGAAAAGTATTCTGCGTGCTGCTTAACCACATTCTGAAATTCGATTCGGAACAATCAACTCCGAGGGATTGAAATAGTGTTGTATCATTTCAAATTGCCCATTCGAAATTGCCGTCACGTATTCCGCGCTGAATATTGACCCCGCATTCCTAGAATCCGTCCAGAAGCACTGGAAACGGTGGTCCTCGTATTCTAAATCGCTCACTCGACCTCCCGGTACACTTCCTTTAAACACTTATCATTCGCGCCGCACGTAAACGGGGAGGGGTTCATTCACGCCGGGGTTGATTCACTCGCACAATGGAATTCCACAAAAGAGTAGATAGCGGCCGCGCGCCGGATGATTAATACTTTTCGCGTAGATGCGCATTCTTGGCGAGTAGTAAAATTACTTAAGAAAGCGTAAAGACTCCTCGCCGGGGCAATAACTTTTGCCACCGTCAATGGGGAGGTGTTCCAACCATTTTCGCGAGCAGAGAGACGAATCGCCTGAAACGTTTGCCTCATGAAATTCATTCCGACGAACAATTTAACTGGAACGAGCTCCACTGCTGGAACTTGGCGGCGCGGCGGATCCTTCTTGCCTCTCTGCAACTATCGATTTTCTCCTCTTTTCTTTTTTCTCGCCCCCTGAACTTCCAAGCAAAGTTGTCCGACGTAGAGGTACGCGGAGCAACGGGGATGAATAAAGAAGAAGAATGAAGGGGACGAGGAAGGAAACGAGGAGAACGAGAAGGAGGAGGAGAAACGGTGTGTTGTGTTTCGCGAAAATCGTCGATTAAAACTTTGAGGTCGGCCATTAGCCTTCACCCACATTGCTCAATCGCGAGCACTCGGGACGATTACGGCAAGACGTGTCCGATTGCTCGTGCACCGCGCCGCGAGAGAGGTGTTGCTCGTGGAATTAATTCGTTCCTATTTACCGCGATTACTTAAGCGCCTCGATAATATCGTACACTTGGGCGGCGGTGCGCCGTCGTTTTAACGAGGCGTGATTGACGCAGTTTAACAATTTGGGCCACGTGTGGAGGAACGTTCACGTTTGCGACTAACATCGTAGCGACGACAGAGCGACAGGAACGACTTGTTCCCCAAGTTTACCCGAAATTTATTTGCAGACCGAAAATATTTGCTTCTCTGCGGAGGGACATTCGCGAGACGACATTCTTGTAACAATAATTCGCCGCAGCTGGCCACTCGTTCGCGGATCGAGCCAATTCGCTCAAAGTGTAACAAAAATAAAAAATAAATAAAAAGAGCAACGCGGTGAGCGGAATAAACAAAAAGGAAAAGGGAAAACGGCGGGAAAATCGACGTATTTCGACAAACCGAAATGCCCCGTGGCAATCACCCAGGGGGGTTGACCTTGGCAGCGAAAAAAAAAGAGGGCGCGTTTACAAAATCAAGGAAAATCGTGGCTGGAGCGCCGAATCGAGGCTCGAAAAGCCACTCTCGAGGAAGACACTGACCCAGATACCTGTACATATGGGGAAGGTCGTGTGTAAACATACACATGTACACGCACCAGACCTATATACACATACGTACGGTCGGAATGAATAACGTGGCCGGGGCACACGTGTGCCAGTATTGCACGCACACGTCTACGTGTGGGAGTGCGTGCGTACGCGTTCACCCACACACAATGGCCATACACATAAAATAGAGGGTTATGTATTTTCTTCGGTCTCTCTGGCTCGCGAGAGAGCAACCCATTTGCTTGCCTCTTACCTGTGTATACGTCCGTGCGTTCTCGTTTAACTGTCTGCTGCGTGCACGTGAGTACCTCTTCATAGGTCTCCGCTTCGCGTATAGTAGTTTATACGCGTGTGTGTATGTGGGCAACGTATGTGCTTATATACGATCGTGAAGGGGTTGAGATTCTTGTGACGATTGCTTTGAATTGTCCTACGCGTGTTGGGTGAGATTAAGTGCTTTTGGAGGTTGCACGTCCATTGTGCCGTTTAACGGCGAGTAGGAGGAGGAGGATAATTGTTATTATTGGTTCGAAATTACCGTCATTCAGTTGGGTATGCCGAGATCGGTGTTCTTGTAATGGATCTATGAACGAAATACCTGGCGCAATTTTTCGGCAGCGCAAACATATTTACCTTGCCAGTTTGAAACGTGTTAGTGGTATTCTTGAAATTGTCGGAGTTCGTCTGTACGGCGTAACAATTCCACTGAAAGGGAGCGCGTCGCGGTAAACAATTAGCGTTCACTGATTTCCAATTCGTAATCATTTCGGGTGACTCTCAAATTTCGCACTTCGATAAACATTCAGCAATTTCATCCGCGTGGAAATTAATTTGAACCGGGTGAGAAGATGCACCGCAAGCGAACATCGTCGTCTTGCGCAACTTTTCACCGGTGTCCTGCTCGTTTTCTCCGCGCATGAATTCGCGCGATGGCGAACGGAAGCTTGAATGAAATTGCAGGAAAGCTCTCGCAAGAGAGCGCGGGAGAAAGAGAGAGGAGAGAGAGCATGGCTAGGCGAGCACACACACGGCTATAGGTAGTACACGTGCACCGGTTGCACGTGTGCGTATTTACATACGGTCCTTTAATAGGCACACGTGCACGCTGGTGTGCGTAAGTCGGCCTTTACGTTTATGAATGGAATTGTAGTGGTGACGGCCGTGCGCTGCACGTACGTGCGTAAAGTTATATTGATGACTCAGCCTCTGTCTCTCGTTGCACTCGTGCGATATACATATGTATATGTACATATTACGATCCTCGGGAACGTTGAACCGCCCCCTCACCCTTTTATATCTTTGTTTTCTTCTCGACGCTGAAACCACCGTGTGTCGTTTTTCCTCCATTGTTTCCTCTCTTTTTTTTCTTTCTTTTTTCCTTGACCCACTTTTGGCTGGCCATTCTTCCCTTTGAAGTTTGGTAAACTTAAAGGGCGAACGAAGCGAGGGGATTTTAATGCGTCCGCGGAGCAATTAAATTATTACTGTCGGCTAAGAAGCGTGTAAAACATTCGGGGAATTTGTATACATTATTTAGCAGCAAGCGTTTAAATGCCGCGGTGTTTGATTGAAACGGACCACCTTGTACACGGAGTTGACTAACATTGAATATTCCGGCGGGCGGCAATGTTACGAGAATGGGTTAATCCTCTAATTACTTGAACCAATGTTCATAACTGTTACGCGCAAGCACCATCATTTCCATTATTAAATGCCACAAGCATTTGTGGCACTCGGCACATAGATTAAAGCAATAAAATTATAATAACAAATGTACAGTTATCGATGTGTGTACATTGATATGTAGGAATGAAGTGTTTCCTGTTATATACCGCCACCGGGAACTCCTTTATTAACCTAAACTGCATCGCAGCTAGGAAAGAGATTTTGCAAGCGTGATATGCGCCACGAAATAACTTCGACCAAACTCGCGGACAATCAAGGAAAACAAATCATGGAAATCAGGTCCCCATTTTTACATTTTCCACCGGCGACTGTTTTAAACAAGTATTTGTGATACACCAGGGTGAACGAATATTTCCTGGTTCACGCAAAATCGTACCCCGATGGCTTTTTAACGGCGCGTTATAAACACCGTTATAATGTTTCCCCGATTTTATTTTCCTCATTTTATACGCGAAACAATGCCATACGGCAAAGGGAGAATAAATTTCCGCTCGACAATTCGGCGCGGTCGCATTGCCAAATTACCACCAGTGGGAGGGATAACCAAGAAAAGGAGCTGAAATGAGAGAGGAAACAAGAAGGAAAATTAAAAATAGAATCAAAGCAAAGATTAACTGGGCAATTATTTTAAAGATTAATTGCACGAACAGGCGTTTAAATCGCGGCCCCGGAACAAACTGCAACTTTCGTTCTACAAACTACTCACCGTCGCGCGTATATATCTCGGGCCACGCATTATCGTATTTTTCGCGTAACGCGTTCATACGGCGCAGCCGTGCCGATTCGTATTTGCATATCGTATGAATAATGCATACGCCTCTAACAGTAACAAACGCCTCGAATTACCGTAACACTCCAATAGGCCAGATAACTAATACTAATAATAATTAATCTCTCCCCTGTTCGCAACGTTTCGATGTTTCTGCAAACGTTGCGATACCGTTCGTACGATTCGCGAAAATTCGTGATAAATTGCTGACGCGCGGTCTGAAAATTTTTCCAAAATTTTCCGCGTTTTTGCACGCGTTGAGTCCAACGACCATTAGGCAGATTTCGCTCGTGATTATTTCTACGCGAACGACAGGCGCCTCTCCAAGCTTCGTTGTATTGCGCCAGGTCAGGATTTCCCTCGCGTTATCGCTGCCTCTTGTCAACAGATAAGAGCATCCCTTGTTAATTAATGAATTAACGACGCCTCTATAGAGCCGGTCGAGGTTGACACAGCCACGACGACGAGCTGGCACGTAGGTGGACCAATTAATTAAACAAACGCATCTTTTTCCTGATTCCGATACGATCGAACTGGTAGCTGCATATCGACCGAACGGTGTTTCAATTAACGGAAATGAGTTGGTTTCGCGATTTGATTAGTCGTGATGCCCGAGTTCGTACGTTTCACTGACAAAACGTGAGACGGCACGGGTTGGAATTCGAAAATTCGTGGACAAAATGTGCCGCTGTTGCTGCGACTGTATCGTTGGTTGCGTTTTGATTGAATCAAAGACCCCATGATAAATATTACGTTTGCACGGTGGACCTTTTTGCAGCAATTGCGGCATTGCTTGAAAGTTGCAATTGTGGGACAATTTTCTAATAGTTTGGGAAAGATATTTTCATCGCGTAGAAATGTTCAAATATAACAAATTTGTAGCTTGCAGATTTTCAAAGCTAGAATCGTGTATTTTAATATTTTTGAGCGACAATACCACGACGTCCAAAAAAAAGAAAATACAATTATTAATTGAATTTTATATATTTATTTTTCCCGCACACCCTTTACAATTATCGCTGCTTTATTTGCCAGGTGCAATGCGTTGTGCAATCCGTTAGACAAAAATAAATTGTATCATAATTCTGATTCGAGTAGAAACCGATCGATGGCCCGGTGGTATATCAGGATAGAGAAAGAGAAATTATAATGACATCGAATTCTATTTAACACGGGAGCAATTTAATCGTCGGCCACTAAATTCTCACGGTATTTATCAACCATTTGCCGGTGCGTAATGTGCCAGAACCGAGCTATTTATAAGGCGGCTATTTATCCGGCGAACCCATTCAATATTCGTACTCTCTGTTCTTCTCACCAGCGATTTTTATACGACCCCGTGGTTTACTTCAGCAACGTCACGAACGTATCTACGTTCAACTAATTATCCTCTCCCATCTTTATCCCCCCTTAATATCTTATCGATGTAAATCCCATGCAATTCAAACTGAAAGCAACTTTATCTAACCAGGAATGCAACTAAAGATACACAAAGTTTCCGACACAAGATTGTCGATACCTGAAGTAAAGAAAATTCGTGTTCACTGGCGAAGAAATTTCTTTACATTAGAAGTAACAGATACAGAACTAGGGGAAATTAATTTTTTGCAAAAATAGAGGTACGATGCAGGCTGCAAAAGTATTACATCGCGCTCGACGAAAGCGGTCGACGTACGTATATCTCGATATAATCGAGACACCGGGTGGAAAATCGTCGAGGGAAATTTGAATGGCCGTCGAAAACGGTGACGACAGTGGCGGTCTGTAATATTGATTTCGTATTAACGAACGCCGATACACAGACGTTTCGTGGCGTTTTCCCGTTTGTCGTTCGACGACCGACCTGGCTGGATGGCTGGCCGACGACAAATATTACCCTCGCTCTCGTTTCCACTTCGAAATCAATTTACTCGTTTGCGGTATTACTTTCGTTCGTCGACGACGGGAGGAAGGAGAGACGGGAACGGTCGTCGCTACGTCGGAATCGAGCATTCGTAAAACTTTGGTTGGCCTTTGCCAAACTGTTAGGGTAGATTCGAATCTAGCCCTCGAGTTAATCGTTTAGTTGAAGCCCGTTTTGTTTTTTTCTTCCTTTTTCTTTTAAACGTTCCTGGTAATCAGATAGCACTATTTAGTAAATATAAATAATTGTTCTCCGTTTATCGAACATTTGACCCGGTGGAGGATCGTGCCGTTCTATATTCTACATTTCGGTAGGAATAATCAGTAGGTCTTGAATTTGTTGTACGATGACCTGTGAATCATTCTTCAAACACCGTGGCACGAATGAATTATTCGCGTTGTCAGAATCATTTCCAACGTTACAAAGTTCTCCCGATATCGTTTCCATATCTGTATCAGCTTGGTTCCAAACAAACTACGATTAAACATTAACCCCCGTATGTTGCGCACCGTTCAACGATCGTATAAATATTTATCGCGAGTAGCTGTTGTAATCCGGTATAAATGGATGCTCCGTGAATATGAATGACGATAATCGCGTGCCACACTATTGTAGTTCGTACCATGCAAAATAGAGCGTCTGCCTCATTCATTGATATCTTCCTTTCGCCGGTGAATCAACACGTTTCGTGTATTCAAATCGAAGAATCGAACATGTTACCGCCGCGCGATTTCTGTCTCTCTAGGAGCGAAACGGCTAAAGGAACGACTCCAAAACCGTGACACGTCACGGAACAAGTAGAACACGTTCCGGTGAGCATACAAATGCGACGAGGATTTCCTAATAGCCGCGTGTTTGCATCGTGATTGTCCAGAACGTTGATGCGGCAACCGTGGTGTAAGTTCGACGACGAAATATTAATGAAACCGTGTTGTTCCCCTGTTTCAGGTGTGATGGAGTCTCGTGGAGCCGGCTTTTACTATGAGCTGAGACCTCGTAACTAATCGTAAGTAACATCTTTCTAATCTCCACCCTTAAATATCTTTGTCGCTAAGGGAAAAAAAAGCGCAGCGAAATAATTTAATTAACACCTGCTCGTATTCTGCTATCGTTTTCCCGGCACCTTTGTAACACTTAATTATCCACTGCACGAGGAACAAATAATTGTTGCAACCTATTTATCAAGCGCAGCCGTGCACCGTGTATTCGATACACGCGGCGCGAATCGACAGTCGCCTAAAATCGATTCGCCGCGGAACGTGTTAATTATAATTTCTCGCGGTTCCTGTACACGTTTACTGTATACAGGTACTCGCACGTCGAAGGAAAGAATTCTTTACGCAACGATCAAGGCGTTTCAGGCTCGCTTCATTACCGGAGGTTTAGCGAGTCGGGAGAGTCAAGGTCCACGGTCTCGCGGATCCAAGTTCACGGGGATCGTGGAGTCCAACTAAACAACCTTTCTCTTCGCCTTTGAATTATGCGCATAGCATTGAACCGTGCCGTGTAATTATCGGTTCAAGAACGTAGCATTGTTCGCGACAACTGCGACCTGCCTCGGCTGCTTAGCTGCGATTTTGCAAGAAAGAGGTATCCCTCTGTTGTCACTTCGTTAACGACCAATTGAGACATTTTTCCAGTCTCGAAGGTCCTTCAAATTACGCGATCTTCCCGTTTCTCGGTGATCTTCCAAATTTCCTTCATTTACTAAGAAAAGAGGAGGAAAGAAGAAAAATAGAAATTAACCCCGGACAGGTTGCTTCGAAATCCCAAAAGGTTCGGCGAAACGTACGATAACCGAGGCTTCCTACTCTTTTTCATTCCATTATATAAAAAAAAAATTCTCCATCTTCCCTTCGCGCGATGAATGCAGCCGCTCTCTGAAATTCTGTTGGTTCTACCGGCACACGCACGATCGCTCATAATCGCAGGTAAGCCGAGCTTCACACAGAGGAATACACACAGCTCCAGCGGGCGGTTGCTCTCGACGGAAGCGGATCGCGTGGCTGTTGTACGATACGAACAAGTGTGCAGACCACACAGCCCAATGGAAGCGTACGAAAGTCCCTGTTAGCGACGCTCTATGCCCTATAGCATCTATATAACCGTCGTATTCGTGGCTGTTAGGGGTGCAACGAGAGGGTGGCGATCAGAGAAAGAGGCAGATAGATGGAACCAGAGAGTGTGTATGTGTGTGTGTGTGTGTGTAGAGTTAAAGAGAGAGAGACAGGGAGAGAGAGGGCAGCCTAGGGATGGTTTTGCTCTGGTGGCTCTGTATTGATTGCTACTCCTCCTCCTCCTCCACTTCCACCGCCTCCTGCGACCATATCTCTCGTTCTCTCTTTTTCTCGCTGAATCTCTCTGGTCGCTGTGCTCTCCGCGTTGCCTGTACGTTTCTCCTTCTACGCGTACCTGTGTGTCTCTTTTTCCCCTTTTTCTACATCCCCGTCCCGTTCCAGCGTTCTCCACTAACCCCCTCGTTCCATCTCCATCGCCCTTGCCGCCCTTCGCGTCCCCTTTATCCATCCTTGTCCCTCCGGCCGTTCTTGCTGGTTCGATCTTCGCACACGGATGCAGCTCGCAACGTCACCTCTCCTCCGTGGAACCATCAAGATCCGAGGTCCTCGTTACCACTGTCCTCCATTTCCTTGCTTCAGGATCCGCTCGTCCTTCTCCCTTTTCCCTGCGGAGTCGGCAAAGACTGTAGCTGTAATTGACGTTGCCCTGGCAAGAGAAGGGAGAGAGGACCCGAACAGTGACATCAGGCTCGCTGGCAAACGTAGGATTCCTTGGTGGGAAAATTGATAGAATGAAAAATCGCTCAACTGGAACTACATATTTATCACATCGGGTGCAAATGTAGGCATCGCGTGGAGTTTTCATAACGGCATGATCGGTGCAGTTATTTGTCTACCGAATTTCTGGGCAACAAGTCGTCGCGGCAGCTTTCTTCTATAAAATACGAGGGGGATGAAGTAACAAATATTTGCAGCAGCTCTAGGGGAGAACGAACGATGACTCCATGAAAACGAATCTCTCATAACTCCAGGCAGTTAAGAACTTTCTGCTCTCCAAATCGGACGCATCCAGAAATTTAATTTAATCGTCTTGTACGTGGAAATTGAAGACGTTTCACGAAGACGCTAACGATAGGCTAAGCAAATGTTCCAGGCATTCCTGAACTCGATCGATGACCCATCGGAAAATGATGTCGCGTCAACAGACGTGACGTGCTTCTTCGTTGTTCGATTTACCCTGTTTTCCTTTCTATCTTTCTTCAACGCGTGTATACAGACAAGCGCGGAAGTGCTCGAAATATGTAGAGCAGCGAGTAGTCGCGTTTAGATCGCGGAAAAGTGGCCATAATTTCACTTCGGTAACAGAAGGCAACGTTTCTTGACAGCAGTCACCTGAAAATTGACACCTGTCACCGTCATCTGCCTGGAACGAGTATTCCGGTCGCGTCTGCATCGACTCGCCCGCGAAACAATATCGTTTTTCGCTATTGATTGATTTCACCTGACCATCGCCAGGCTTTTGGATTTTTTCACCTATTATTAGAAACATTTTTTTTGTCCAGGCAGATATTTCGTAACGCAGTTTCGCCGTTTTGCAATAAAACGCAGGGCAGATTTCGACACTTCCTAGGGGCATTTTCGTTTTTGATCCGTACCGATTTTTATGGACGACACGTCCACGAAATTTCGTGTACACTGTGTTGATTTTAGTACAGATGTTTTTTTTTGTAGATATCTCGGTTACAGATTTTAGATTTTTTTTAACTCTAATGGGATAATACGGTGGAAAAATGGCAAAGTTGAGGGTAATAAAAACAAGGATTCGTTACGAATTTAATTGTTGTAAAACCGATGAAAGCGAATTGATTGGGGGGAGACGGTAAATATGCGTGGCTTTGATTAAATCATCGAAGTTAACGAATAAAAATTAATCATCACGCAAATATCTGGCAATAACATTTATCGTACATGTTGATCGGTAAACAATTTTCATGTCGGTGGGATGACGCTTTCATTGCAATCGTGTAATAGTCGTATAAAAGTTTAGCGAAACATAAAATCCGCACTCGTTCCGGAGTTCATTATTCCTATCTATTGTAGGGGATTTTACGTAGGCAGTCTGCATTTGCTCGGCCATGGTGGTCTACGTTAGGGCCTGAGATTGTCGCACCGATCGAGACGGTTCGAATCGGGCGCCAATTAACGTAGACCATCCCAAGCGCCGCGCGCCGTTTTCAAAAAGAAGACGATCGCGGCGAAAGATCGAGAAGCGTCGGACAGACACGTGCATCACAGACAGAGTCAGAGAAGCGTGCATTGTGGGAAGACGTATTGTATAAAGAATATAAAGATTGTGTGATCCATTGAATTGTTTAATTGTTAATAGTGTAATAGTGTAATAGCCCCGACGCACCCAACAGCCTTTTCCCCTCAGTTTTCAGAAGTGGGATTGGATTCGCATCCTGAATCATATCGTATATTGTGGATTGGAATCGCGTCTTCAATCATATCGTGTATTGTGGATTGGATTCGCGTCAATCGTATCGTCTAATTGTGAATTGTTAATTGTGAGTGTTTAAACGTTGTCTTTGACCATCGCGCGTATTGAGTCGGATTGGTCAATGCATCGTGAATTGACAATATAATTGAATTGTGATTGGGAAAAAGTGCTGTTGGTATCGAGAACTATTGTTTAATTGTATGCAAACATGTCGCATGCCCGAGAGTCAGTGTCGGGGTTGACTGCTGAATCTTTGCGGGAAAGAGAATATCGTTTACTGGAACAGGAAGCCATCTTATTGCGGCGGGAGTTGGAATTGGTGCGGAGGGAAACGAGTGTGACTTCTGACGTATCGGTCAGTAACGGTCACAGTGAGTCTTCGTCGATCGGCATCCGTGCGATCGCTGACCTGCTCTGCGAATTTAGCGGGGAGGCCAGCGGCTTCCAAAAGTGGAAATCGCAGGCGGAACTTCTTCGGGAAACGTATGGGCTGGACGAGAATTTCGTGAAGGTGCTGTTGATCATGAGGCTCAAAGGGAAAGCGTTATTGTGGTTTCATTCGAAAGCTGAGCATATTCGATTTCGGGTTTCGGACTTGTATGATGCGATCGAGGAGATGTTCGATGAGAAACTTCCCCAATCGACGTTGAGAAAGGAGTTTGAGGGAAGAGTGTGGCAATCGGAGGAGACATTTTCCGACTATTTCCACGACAAAGTGATTTTGGCGAATCGGATAGCCATGGACGAGGAAGAATTCATCGACTTGGCGATTGATGGGGTGCCAGACGAGCGGATGCGTGATCAAGCACGTATGCAGCGGTTCAAGGGCAAACGAGATTTGTTGGAGGCGTTCAAAAAACTATCGCTTCACCCGAGCAAACCGGAGGGGAAGGACAAGCATTCTGCATATGAGCGGCCGGACAGGAAGGACAACACGGCATCGAGACCGGCGGATCCAGCACGGCGGGTCGTGAGTGAGTCACCGCAACCGCCCCGTTGTTACAATTGCAGCGAACGTGGGCACCTGTCCATGGAGTGTACGCACCCAAGACGCGAAATTGGTGCTTGCTTCAATTGCGGGATCACGGGGCATCGGATCCAGCACTGCCCGGAAAATCGTCCGACGGCGAAGAAGACTGCCGAAGCAACAATGCATTTGGTCCAGCTGGTGCCGAATCCACCGTACGTGGTAACATTAAAATATTCCATTACGAACGAGTCCGGTAAAGAGATTGTTTACACTACTGACGCGATAGTTGACTCTGGTTCGCCGATCAGTGTAATTAAGAAAAAGTATGTACCGCGTCGTTATCGTGAATCCGTCGCGAATGATAATTGTATGTACCGAGGTATTAACGGATCGAGGTTAGACATTTTGGGGGGTTTTAGATGCCGTTGTACAGTAAACCAGGTGCCAGTAAACATTGTTTTCGGGGTTGTTACTGATGCAGCCATGCAGTGCGACGCTCTCCTCGGAAGGGATTTTATGTCGTTGTCGCATATTAAGATTTCTTTCGATGATGAAGGTATTGTTGTTGTGAAATCCGTTGAGTCACATAATGTCGGATCGTTTGATTGGAAGAACGAAGTTATGCAAATTGATTGCATCAATTCTGATGATGCGAAAAAATTGAATATTAACGCGCACATAGATTGGAAAGCCTCAAAACAGCTCACCGAAATTGACAACAGTGTATACGCGTCCGCCAATAGTTTAGAGTCACACATTGAGAATAATCGCGATATCGTAAAGGACTCGAAAATTGATAATTGTGAGGTGGTTAGGAGTAGAAGTGTGCAACCAATTGAATCAGAAATATTAATTAAAGAATTGGAAATTGTAGTGTCTCCCGAGCCGTCGGTGGTTGAAGAGGTTCGGGGCGTGAATAGGTTTATGTATGGCACGAATTGTAAGAATGCGCTGCGTTACGCACTTCGCACGATACTTTTACAAAAGGAAACGGATGGGACTCGTCACCCAGTGTCCTATTTCGCTAAGAGGACCACAGTCGCCGAAGCAAAGCATCGTCGCTTCGAGCTTCAGTGTTTAGCTATAATTTATTCCATAAATTGGTTCTGTATTGTATATTTGTGTGGGAGAAACTTTAAAATTGTTACAGGTCGTGATACGGTTCGTTTAACTTGGTTTAAACAAATTGTTAAACACTGGATCCATGATTTGCCGGATTAGATAGTGCGAGTGATATTTTTTGTTTTATATATTGTTATTGTGTGTTTTTGCTATTATTCGTGTGTGCTAATTGTTCTTGTATAATCGTAATATTATTGTATGTCTATTTTCCGTTATTGTATAATCGTGACATTATTGTATGTCTATTTTCCGTTATTGTATAATCGTGACATTATTGTATGTCTATTTTCCATTATTGTGTAATCGTAAAATTATTGTGTGTCTATTTACTGTTATTGTTTAATCGTTAAGCTATTGTATGTGTTATTTGATATTAGGTAATAGAAAGATTGTGTGTGTATGACCGGGACGGTTCATACTGTCAGGATGGCCGAGCTGTAGGGGATTTTACGTAGGCAGTCTGCATTTGCTCGGCCATGGTGGTCTACGTTAGGGCCTGAGATTGTCGCACCGATCGAGACGGTTCGAATCGGGCGCCAATTAACGTAGACCATCCCAAGCGCCGCGCGCCGTTTTCAAAAAGAAGACGATCGCGGCGAAAGATCGAGAAGCGTCGGACAGACACGTGCATCACAGACAGAGTCAGAGAAGCGTGCATTGTGGGAAGACGTATTGTATAAAGAATATAAAGATTGTGTGATCCATTGAATTGTTTAATTGTTAATAGTGTAATAGTGTAATAGCCCCGACGCACCCAACAGCCTTTACCCCTCACTATATAAATGATCTTTTTACTCGTTACATTTTGTTCCAGGAGTGGAAAACAAACAAATAAATAAATGCAAATATGGATACTCGATCTCTGTTACTTAACTTCGCTTTATTCTTCGCTACTGTGAACCGTAATTATTTATTTTAGATCGGTGCAAAAAAAATCTGAACATCAAAGTGGAATAAAAACACGAGAAAAATTCCCCCGCAACTTTGCCACGAAAAGTACCCTTCATTGCTTTATTCTATTCAGAATGAAGTATCCCCGATGGAATAATTGATATTCTCGGGAACGATCAAAGATCATTGGTCACGCGGTGCACAGTCAGTCATAAAGGGGGTAAACTTTTTCTCCGTCTGCTTCCACGGGAAAACTTTTATCGTCGTGTCTGGGTCACTATGCTCTGCAATAACCGATACACGGTACGGTATACGTACGAAAAAGAAAAGGCCTTTTCCACGTGTGGCCGTGTATTCAATAAGATGTATACATATACGGACACGCGTTCCCTGTATCTATTTCCATGTTATTTTTACACCCTGGCCCGGTGGCGTTCACGGTGGACCTCGTTTTCCTTTCCACCCTCTTCCAACCACTTCCAGCGGTGAGGTATTTAAACAAAAATAATACATCCGAGTTTAATTTCATTTAATTCAACGTAACGAGAAGGAATCTCGACTGAGTAATGGACTCTGAAAGCAGAGGCACGATTAATTAAAACGGAAAAATAAAAAAAAATAATGAAATAAAACGGAGTGCAATTCAGGAAATCAGGGCAGCATTAATGTCCGATCAATCACCCCTATAGGAACTCGGATTCAGGAAACTTGCTTGAATCTCCCTCTATCCTATCACAAATATAGAAATTTCATAGAATCAGTACAATAATCTTCTTCAGCCAGCATTTTTCCCTTCGTCGTGCACAGTTGCAAGCGTCTTCTCGAGCGGTGAGCTTTTCACTATCGAAGGAGCGTGTCACCGGTCGAGAAATCGATGGTCGCAGTCGTCCATCTCGTTTCTCCTCCCTTCAGCGTTCCTTCAATAGTTTTTTCTGTCTCTTCGCCGTCCCTCGATTCTCTCTCGTCAACCGAACTCTTCCTTCTTGTTCGTCGTCTTCTTTCGCTCTCTCTTTTTCTCTGCCCCCCCGTGCTCCTTCCTTTGCCCTCTCTAGCCAATTTACGAGCGTCTCGAAGTTGCTCGCGCGGGTGAAAACCGGCCAGTGAGAGCGGCACCGTGACGCAGAGGCTCGATTCTCGATATTCCGGCTACCGGGAATTCGACGCTCGCGCACGGTCACATTGGTATTCCCCGCATGGAACAAGTATCCGGGGAATATTGCGCGGCCTGTGAGAGGCGAATTTTCACTAACTTTCAGCCGGAGAATCGTCACGTCACGGTTCCACGGTATTTTCGGAAGGTATCGTTGCCCGGATGGACAGGTACAATGGAGGATAGGCGTTTATCCGCCAGTAGATGCAGCAAAATTATGATTCTTTAATGGAGCAGTTAAATGTTTTCCACGGTGTGGTAACGTTTTTATAATTATTCGCAGATGCGAAAGTTTGGTTCGTTTTCAAATTCGTAGCTTTAGTAGCTAAATGATTCGTAAGGATTCCTGATTTCGTTATAAATAGGTAATGTATATACAGTTTGGCGAGGAGACTAGCCTATCGAGAAGTTCTTTATACGATATTCGTGACATTGGGTTAATCGGTGAAACGAATATTTCGTGAGCGAAATAATTCAAAGTACATACATACACCGTATGCCGACGTTCGGTGGTTCATTGATCCCCGATGACACGGTCGCGAGTCGATTTTGGACTCGTCACGGGGTGGAGGGCGCTCCATCGATCCCCGGAATGCAGAAGGCGCATTGGTCCAAAACAATTTCCGGCGATCGACGGCTTCTACGCGGCGTCCTCCTTCAATTAGAAATAAAAGGCTTCTCGGCATACTAGAATCGGTTGCGGCTCAAACTAGACGCACACAATCTCTGCTCAAGGTATGTACATACATCAAAAACTATCTACCTTTTTTCCTAATAAAAATCGTAAAGCTATCGTCGAGTGCGTCTAAAAAAAAAAGAAAAAAAAATAAAAAATATGCACGTCCGTCGTAAGTTGCACACGATTTGTCGTGCGTGCGAAACACGCAGAATCGCAGGTATACAAGAGAGTGCATACATGAAATTTGGTTTCGCGATGTCGAGAACGATACGCATCACCTGTGTACACATATACCTAAGGCAACAGTGTATGATAATAACGGTGCCAGTAGCTGTGCAGTGTCTAGCCTAGCACCAGCCTAACCTGACTCAACGTTGTAACGATGTATATTTATACAACAGCTGGGCGTCGAGAGAGGGGAGTGTGCCAGTCAGCTGATTCAAGCGCTGGAGGGGAAATGGTGGAGGGGAGAACGACCTTTATTTAAAGCGCTCGAGGAAGCCTTTCTTCGACTGGTAAACAGTCATCGAATGAACATGCGAGGCACACAGACGTGCTTACGTATGCGCGTGACTGAAATATTAACATTGGATTTTTACGTTCCCCACCCCTTTCTTCGTAATAACGAAGGTGGGACAACACTTGCCGAAGGAGGTGGGGGCGGGAGGGGCGTTTCGCGGGTTTCGAGACGCCGCGTCGGCGTATTAACATAATTAACTGGAAACCAGACGTTGCGCAGACACGGTTTCCTTTTTATTTTTCCTAACCGCGTTCAGCGATACATTTTTGCATATTCATATGCGAAATTATAAAGTTTCTCTCCCTTTCAGTTCGTTCCTCCAAGAGTTCTCTGGTCTCCTTCGCTCGCCGTTAGAAGTTCAAGGCTCGTGCAATTGCGCAATCGAAAACAAATAGCACCATTGTTCCGCTACTATTCGCCTTACTATTATCGATTTTTCATTCACCGATTATTCCATTAATATGTATTCGCGCGCTATACAACCCATTCAAAACTTCCCACGGCTTTCACCAAATTAATGTGCCCCCGTCCTGTCCAGACGCTCACCCCTAGCAACCCTTTCCCCACTGTACACCGCTTCCCATAGACTGCTATTTTCGCACAGAAACCCACAGCTCCGTTGCCTCGTTTCGCCCAGCGTTCCCCGTCTGTCACGAGCTCCCATCAGTTTCTTCGACAAAAATGTTCACCATCCTCCGTCCCTCTTCTCATCCCTTACAGCAGCCGTCTACCAAAAAGAATGTACTATACATACATACATAGTCCGTCGACGGTGTACCGAAGTTAACGGTTCTAACGAAATGCTGATGTTCGTTTTCAGGGGACTGGCATGGAGAAGGAGAACTCCGCATCGGGCGGAGGTGGCGGGGGCGTTGGAGGTGGCGGAGGCGAAGCAGCGGCCACGGCGACTCCAGGCGCCACCTCCGCCTCCGAGAAACTCCAGGCGGACCAGGCCAATCCGTTGCTCGACCCGACTGCGCTCTTCGGTGGTAAGCCAATTTTTCTTCTCCCCCTTTACCTCTTTTTCTCTCCTTTCTACCTATCTTACGCGTTCATTCCTTCGTTCACCCGCGCGGTTACGTACGTAGTTACTCCGTCTGACACCACGTCCCGCTTGATCTAACCGGCTTAATTGACACGCGCGTCCTAGCTGATCGATGAACAGCTAGAAGATAATTGCATTAGGACGGAATTCCTGGAGGCGTTGCTACTTCGACGACTTCGGTGATGCAATTTCTCATAGGGGAATCGAATATTTTTTGGGGGGTGTTTTTGCGGGTCCAAACGAGGTTTATTGAAATTTCCTCCTCGGACCTTGGCATCGCAGTGAATCGACGCCGTTTAGGCTCGGGTAAGGAAGCTACGAAATAAGGAAGCATTCAGATATTGCTCACTTTTAATGGTCTCGCAAAATTCAGCTGCAAGGGCAGGTGAAGCGGATAAGATGGAGAGTATATTGTAGCGACCATTAATAACTGCTTGATCGATGTTTAAATTCGTTGGATATCGAGGAAGATTATCGATGCAATCCCGTAGCCCGCCATCCAGGTTTCGCGCTTCATTAATCAAGCTGTTTGCATCGATGCGAAATATCGCGGGGAATACGAATAAATTCCCTTGCTGCCCAAACGAACACCCCCGCATAGCGTTAATTCCTTCGATCATTTTCGCCAACGTTGATCCATATTTTTTCAATTACAACTTCGATTGCCTTCGTCACTCGCGAACCGAGTCACAAGTTCAAGGTTCGAACGAGTGGCTGCGTTAAAAAGAATCTCCTGCTTCACCTGCTGACTTCCACAATCAACGCAATCGTCGAAACGATCATTCGTGATGCAGATCCCCGTTTCGGTAGAGCTGTACCTGGAATACGATCGATCGCGTCACACGAACCAATTCGGACGCATACTCACCTTCGTCGAAATCCCAGCTATACAGACGCACGATCATTCAATATCTGCAAGTTTCCGCGGCAGTGGCTCATCGAGGAAAACGCACAGCGAACTACGTAACAGTTCGAACGAAGTTCCACAGATGTTATTTCTCCAAGTTTCAGACCTTGAACAAGCATCGGGACCATTCAACTCTCTCTCCTGAGTTTAGCATCGCACGTTCAAGCGAACGGATATTTCAGCGACTGCTGTTCTTTCACTCGGTTCTCCCTCGTTTCCGTTCGCGCTCGCCCAACATCCCTTCCAACGCTATTTTTTTTATTTCAAAGGAACCAAACCGCCCATCGTTCGTATTTTATATGCATACATATATGTATACGTGGATATATAACGCGTTCTCAAGGAAGGAGAGGCCTGTTCGGCCACTTACTTTAATTAGCACTACTTGCACGCTCGCAATCGTGCCCTTCTTCTCTCTTGCCAGACTGTTAGCCTTTTTCCTCCAGCGATTCGAGGATCCTTCTGACGTTGCTCTCTTTTTCTTTCGACACGGTGGACACGGTCTAAACGATACACGACGGCTTCGACATCGTATTTTAATTCCAGTATTTACTTTTAAGCGATTCCAAGGCAGAGAACAGCTACTCTCCACCGGGAACTCGCCTCTATAACTCCTGACTCTCCCTTTCCGGTGCTATTAACTAATTAAAACCTACGCCGTTTCACCTGACGCGATCGTCTTCGTCTTTTAACGACATTTACCTTGACAGTGTCAACGGGAAATCGTTTTGTATCGCCCGGGCTCGTCTGCACGGTATCAAATTCAATTCACCGCCGTCGAATTTTTTCCCCTGACCCTACTGTAACACGAAGAACTCGAACCGTGAGACTACTTGCGCTTTCTGGTGGTATTCGTGTCGTACAGGGGTCAGGGGATGACACCATATATCGATCGGACAGAGTGGAGCGCTCGAGGTCATGGGGAAAATTATTGCAGCCCTGTTTCAGGATACTGGTACAGTTTACTTATCCGCCGCAGTTACTCCGGACGACTGTTCGCCACTTTATTCCATATTTCCATCGCGTCAATTATTTTGACAAATGAACGATGATTCGACGCGAGGTCCCCGTGCAGATGTTCCTGAGGAAAAGTTACGCGCAATCGTAGCGAGATGCAGATCAGGCTCGACGACTTTTGGCAGTGCGCAAATCAATAACACCTTTAGCCTACATTTTCCACCACGGCCCCATTGCTCGAACGGAATAATCAATCTTCGACTCGATACGTACACGCTATCGCGCCGAGCATGTTAATTATCGGACGCGAATCGCAGCCGCGTTTCCACGATACCGTTACACCTGGATCGTCGGCCAGGTCGACGTTAACCATAGATCGCGATGCTGATAATGATCAGGCTCGCGGAAGAATTCAGCTCCGAGCACCGGCACCGACCTTCTCCTCCAATTATACCACACGGAAAAAGTGGCAAGAGCAGATTCTAAGGAAGCATAGACGCGCCACAATCGTGGCCACGATCCCCTTGGCATCCTATTCGAAAGAAACTGTACCATCGAAGACGAAGGTGAGGGTTAGCAGAGATAGCAGAGTACATAGCTCTTTCCGTTCGCCAGAACGTTCGATCTCCTCCCCGCTCGGTTCCATCGTGCCGGATAGGATTTCCTTTATTTCGTTGCCTCACCTCCGCGACCCAGCGCCGTTTCTCGTGTTTCTGGACCTTCTCTTGCATCCCCGTGCGCTGGTCTCCTCGCTACGTCGCCCCTCCCTCTCTGCGCTGCTCCTGTCTTTTCAAGCAAAGCCTCTCTCCAATACCTCCTTCTAATTCTCCGTCCCCCTCTCGCCAAGTTCCATCGTATCCCCTGTCCCGCATTCTTTCTTCGTCGCTCCATCGCAACGAGCGTCGGTTAGATTCGTGGGGGCTTTGGGGACGCAAGAACGGACCGACGCGACGAGCGCTTCTCCACCCCCGTTCTCCTCGACTCACCCCCCGGCCGCTATCTTTTTCTCTTTCTCTAACCGCCTCTCCGCGGCTCGATTCACCTCTCTCTCGCTTTCACCCTCGCTCTCTGCCGGTTCTCTGTATATTTATTGATTGCCACCTCACCTCGCCTACCATGGCCTCGGTCTGCGGCAGTTTCCCCACCCTTCGGCGGTCCCTCGTTTCCCTCGTCCCAGGCTCGTTCTGCAGCAAGCACCAGCGGCAGCATCGCGCTCCGCTGCGAGACGAGAGAGAGTCCCTCTCTCTTTCCTCGTCCGCCTTTCTCTATGCCCTCGGCCCTCGCTCCGGCTCTCTTTCGTTCCCCGTTTCACTTCCACTTGGTCCTCCACCAATTCACCGCCCCCCTCCGCTGTCCCCTTCTGTGCTCACGGTTTTCTAGCATCCTCCCTTGCTCTCTTTCTCCTGGTCGTCTCTTCTAACTCTCGCTCGGCTCGACCCTCCTCAGCCTCTCGCGCTTTTGCCTCCTACGCTCGATACAAACTCGTTGGACGCGCCGGAGTTTTCGTTTGAAGCTACCCTCCGGGGTTGCGCGCCGTACCTGACACCCCTGCACCGCCTTTCGTTCCTTCATTTTCATTCAGCTTTGCTTCCTTTCCTTCCGCTTCGCCTCCTTTTCGTCGACTCGCAGGTATTCTACTGTACTCCTTGGTCCTTCGCGGCTGGCCCGTCGTTGGTCGTCGTTGATCATCTGGTTCCCCGGGAACAGGAGGAAGTTAATGGTACGAAGGGATGATTCGCGAGGATATTCTGTTTCGAGATGCGATGGGAGATTTAGAGAGATGACTGGAACGAGGCTGTTCAGCGTGGGTTTCTAAAGCGGATGATAAATGTCTTCCGTTTTGTCGTTGATTATTTTCGCCGGGGCTCTTGAAATCGGTTCTATAAAGTGTTCAAGGTAATTGAAGCGAAGCGGCCGCTGCTGTTACGGGTTGCAAGTGCAGAGGGGGTAGAAATGTGGACTTGTTTTCGAGTTACTTGGGCGTGTTTGTTTCCCTGCTGCCATTAAGGGTGGAGGGAATGCTAAATGTGTGTCAACTGTCGCAAGATTTTTCGTACTTCTGTTTCCGTTTATCGTTCCACCTGTTTCATTCACAGACGGGGAACTTCTCAAACCAGCAATCATCAAATATGATAGAATGCGTGGAACGAAGTGGAAAATGTTTTTCGATTATCACTTGCCAGCCGGTCGAAATGATTTTTATCTGTTGATTGTAGAAAAAATTATTTCCAAATGATATATACTGTACTCGATGGATATTATTTCTATCTTTTACATCCATATATTTAAGATTTACATGCGCGTTAAAAATTCGAGCACAGAGATCGTTTTCGCCGTCGACGGAAGATCGAATCTAATCCCAAACGAGTTCTACACGCCCTCCAGCCAAAACGTACGAGGAGAAACGGAAAAATATATAAATCCACGCGATCCTGCAAGCTGTCTCGTTTAGAAGCGTACAGTCGCAGGGGCTGACCCTCTCGCGAAGCGTGTCACGGTTCTATTTCGCGCGGGCGACGAGTAGGATGAGTTTCACTCTCGCAGCTTTCGTTTGAAGCTGCACCCTTTTCGTCGTCGACGTGATCCGTGTCATCGGCATTACAAGAAGACTTCGCAGATGAAATCCTGTTAGGCGGGAGGAACGAAACGCAACGGGCGAACGGATTCGACGACGACGGCAGTGGAAAGAAATAGGTTCTTTTTCCGCGACACGTTCTCCCTTTCCCCTTATCAGCGTCAGTTTCTAATTCCACTGCGCTCCCTGATATACACGCTGCTTTTATCTCCGTCGATCGATGCAAACTCGCCCCGGATGCGCCCAGGGTTTTCGTTTGAAAGTGTCTACTTTTTCCCCCTGCCTCGTCACCGACTCCGGTGTTGCTGCCACCGTTTCTCCTTCTTCTTTTTCTTCTGTTTCTTTTGCTTCTGCAACGACGACGACGACGACGACGCGGTCGTTATGCGTTCTGGTTAAAGAATCGAGGCTCGCGTTCGAGGAAGCGGATGAGAAATCGAGATGACTGGAAGCAGACACCTTTTCTGGTGGAAACAGGGGAAGTGGTAACGCGATACCTAAGCGTTGCACTTTTCTTCGTAGAGGGCTCGAAAAATTGGAGAACGTTTGAGGGGTTGATATTTGTAGACGTAACCCGATTGAATGCGTTCCGACACACGAAATGGGTATAAATAATTTAAACAGCTTTCACTCGAGATCGCCTCCCTGCATTACACCCCCCTTTCTTTTTACCATAAAAATTGTTGCTGGTCGAAGAGATTCGAATTCGCAACGGAGCTCGTAGCAGCTTCGAAAGATGTCCGAAGGATTCAGTGACAGATGCTGTGTCGCGGATAATAAAGTGGCCTTTCGGCAATTCTCTTGATTCATCGCTGCCTTCGACACCCCTTCGGCCTGTCTCTGTTCCTCCACGGTTCGGCTGTGTACGTCTGCGCGTCACCCCCCACCGTAGTTCTCCGCCATAATTCCACTCCCCTTCCGACCCCTCGTTTTCCAAATCTCAACCCTTGCAACTTTCACTCTCGTCTCATTTTCATTCTCCCGATTCCTCTTGCTTTCGACTGGCCTCGTTACCTCCATCGGCCTCTCCGCCGATTCCTTCCACCCTTTTCTCAACTTTCTCCGCCCCATCCTTGCGCCCCGTCCGTTCGACGAATTTTTTATCCACCCCTTCGTTTCGCCTCCCTCCGTCGAGCAACCTTTCCCTCCCAGCGCGCAACGTGTGCAGCTTGATAAATGCGCTCGTCGTGCCTCGAATCCGATACCGGGCGAGCCGACTCGAAGATGCTCGATAAGAAAAGACACTTGGCGCAATAATAAAGGAGGGGAGCGGCTGCGGACCGTTCTTCCTTCCCTCTGCATCGATCCGCAACTCTAGCAAAAAATATCAATCGAATCTCCGTGGACGGGTCCGACCCTTTTAAACATTGAACCATTGAATTATGGAGCGCGGCTAATCCGCCGGAAGTTTCTTTCGGTGGGGTAGATTACGCGGTAACGGCGGACGATGCGTGCTGAATTATACAGTCGTGTACATTGAAAACGCGGCTTAAATCGCGAAACTTCGACCCTCCGTAGAGTAATACCCGTTTATTTGATGAAAATCGTGAAAGCTAGTTTTCTTTGGAAACGCGGATCGATTTGGAAATTTGTGAAGTCGACTCCTTTCTCGGGGATGATTCTATCCCCTGGATTAAAGAATTGTCCGTTGATTCTCTTACTGGTTTCGGTATCTCGGATTAGTTACAGGCCTGCATTATGCCTATCATTACGGTTCACCACCACAGCCTCGCACACCTTCCCTCCAACGATCCTTCAAACGCGTCCGCAATTACCACAACCAACCCTTTATTACTTCGTCAGGCTTGTCTTATATTTCTAACGAACTTACTCGACGTCTTGGCTCGATTATGTTTAAAGAAGGGTGCTCGCCGTGACTTCGTTAACGAGAAATTAATTAGCACGAAGCGAGTCGTCGGGGGTTAGACACCGGCGATCTCTCTCGTCGACTCGATATCCGGTTTGCCCTGTCGGCGAACAATAATTTCGTTGCCGCGGCGATAGGAAAGGAAAGAAAGGTGGAAAAAGAAGGAAAAGACGCGAAGCGAACAGGGAAGCTGAAACTTTCTCTAACTAGAGTCGCAAGCATACGCCCGAACATTCTCCGTTCTCTGTCTCTGTTTCTATCTTGCTCTCTGCTTTTCGCTCCGCTTTGGCTGTCGCGTAAACGAAATTAAAGCGATTTGGAGGCGAGCCAGCCATCGCGGCGACGGTCGCGCGCGCCACCCCTCTCGGAATTCCGATCCCTCGATCGATCCTCTTCCTCGGGGGGACAGGATACACACGTACGCTCGCTCCAGAGCGAGGCTGAATTGCGATTGGACGGTTATAAGCGGAAATGTCGACGATAAGGTGTAAAATCGGCGAACACAGTTAGAGGGAGAGAGTGGACGTCGTCGATATATAGATTGGATATCCGTGCCTTTCTCTCCGCCGGCCTCTGTCGTCGCTTAAATAATAACGCGACATTCTTGCTGGTAATTGCGACGCGTAGCGTCTGGTAACGCGGTTGGAACGGCACGTCGCATCGAATCGTTTTGGTTTTCGTGCTCGCGGCAAGAATTTTCCGAGTATTCGAGGGGGGCCTGATTGGGGGTATATGGGTTCGACAATTTTTTCTATATTCCTCCCTTATGCGGGAAAAGGTTGGACAGGGTCTAACGAATGTTTCGCCGGTATGAAATTGGTCACGGTAGTTCCTGTACGATTGTTGGCATTAAAAATGAATGACAATTACCAGAGCAATATAGAGTAACCTAATAATCTCGATCTCTGTTGCATTTGGAATCGTTTAAAAATTGTGGCACTAGGACTCGAGGTAAATTTCAGTCAATCTTTCAGCTCCGTCTGAAAATCCGATTGAAATATGCCAGTAAACATCATCCAACCAAAGGTGCATTGCTCGAGGATCCCGATTTTCCATCAGAGTTGTCGCTGAACACCCCCGTACAGAGAAACAATGACGCAAGCGACGATTCTCAAAGCCGTGGAGCAAAGGGGACAGGGGCTTTTAGGCAAGGGGGGGCGTCATTGAAAATGGCTGAAGCGCGGATACGTGGTGTACGTCGTTCGACGTCGTCGTCGACGAGACCCTCTCGTGATTACGCGAGTTTTATTCGTATCTCGCTGGCGAACACGCTGAATGAATATAGCGTCGTGTTAAATCTCGGATCTTTCATTCCGTCGCCTTTCCAGGCTGTAAGATTCGCGTCGTTCCGTGCCACGCCGTTGGTCCAAGCTATTTTCTTCTCGGCACGTTCCTCTCGTCGAGACTGCACCGGCGGGAGGAAAGGTGGAGAAGGGGAGAAAAATAAAAGATCCCGTCGGTATATTCTGTACTCCTAAAATAGCAGTGAGAAGTTACGTTACCGTGTTCCGCAATAGTCGAACTACCCTTCACACCCCCCTATCGCCAGTTCTCCGTTCTTGCTTTTGCTTATCGATTCATCGATCGCGGGATTTAGTATAATTCCAGAATAAATTTCGCTTCAACGGAGTGGCCCTTTTGCTCGTCACGCTTCGAATTTGATTTCGGTCTGCGAAAGATTCTTATTTGTCGCAATACCCCCTTTTTTATGGACTCGTTTCGTCTTTGGAACAACGAAGGGACTGGATGTATTATTTCGCGTCGATGCAGCAGTGCGCAGAGTTCCATACGCGTTTCGAAATCTGTAGCAAACTGTTGGCCCGTTTGGTGCTCGCAGTTCCATCGATTGGATGATACAGTCACTCGGGTAATCTATCACGAATATCTTCCATTAGCCGACTATCCCAATAGTTGGAGCACTGTCGCAGATTTTCGCGTCGCGAAGTCGATTTCTATCGAATATCTCGTAGCTGAAATAAAATACCAGTCGTCGCGTGCTTTTTATCAGTCCATTAAACCATTCCCATTCGCCCCGAAAGCCATGATTTTTATTAATACATACAACGTACGTATATATACACGGAATTCATTGAAGCAATCATAAACATCTTGAACCTCCTACCTGTCTACACTTCGGATATTGCAAACAGACAATCGTCTCTTGTAACCTAAATCATTAAAATCGCCCCCCTTCCACGAATCGCCGAAACAATTACGAACGAAGCATTGTATATGAAAACGCGTAAACGAGAGACGCCGATTTCCGGCGGTGGCGGCCGGGCAAGAGCGATTCGTAATTCCCGGCCCCTTTCCATCGCGTTCTCATCATCCCCGTGGCACGGCTGTACACGTCTCTCTCCCTCTCGAAGCACCCTGGCCTAGCTCCAACCCCCACTGGCCAGAGAGCGGCGATCGATTTAATAACACGGCCATTTTCCCGGCTCACAGACCGAACACATTCTCCGTGCCAACGCTCCGTAACTCTCCACCATCTACGATCCTCCTCTCCGCCCTTCTGGCTTGTTTAGTTTCTCTTATCGGCCTGCACGTTCGCTGATTCCGCATCGAACCGGCGAGATTTGTTGTTCCCTGCGCCCAGCCGCGAATAAGGGGGATGACCGTGGCGCTGCAGCTTCTCGTCGGACGAATTTTCCGGCGCCCTTGTCCGAGCTGAATCGCTGGAACGTTACACGATTCCACTTCTAAGCTAGAGAAGAAATTCCGTACTTTTTAATAGATATACAGATTTTGTTGGGGCAGCTATGCAAGTAGATGGACGGTTTGCGTAAAGTTTTCGCTCGATACATTTGAAGAGGAACGTAGGGTACGCGGCGGCCTTTTATTCTGCGATTTTAACGATTTTAAAGCCGGAGAGCTTTCGACGCTGGCCATCGATTAGCGGAAAAACAATGCACGCTCCCACCTGGGGGTGGGCCCTTTATTAACGCGCGCGGAAAAACAGGAAATTACCGCCGCGCCCGCGACTGTCGCTTCCAGTCTGACGTCGTGGATGATGACGTTCTGAACGCACTGCACCTGTAACCCTTTTATGCTTTCCACCCCCGTTCTATCGCACTGCCTCTGTTCTGCATCCACGAACGATGTTTTATTCGGAAAGAAATTGGAATTGTTGCTGAACACGGGCTTCTTTATTTCGCTGTCGAATAAACCTTCCAAAGATTTTTATATTTATATTTTGATCGCTCGCCAATATCTTGGTTAACATAGTTCACACAGCCGAGGCACTTTGGATTTCGTTCCAATTTAATTTAACGGGGTTAACTTTTGGAAGTTTTAACTCGGCGTTACGAATTAGGCGGCAAAGTTTTCAACGACTGGCCGGTCTTTCCAAAATATTCGGCTTGCTCGAAGCGTTTCGTGGTGTCGTTAAACACTCTCCCCAGTCTTGAATAGGCGATCGTCCCCCAGCTGGCTGGGTCGGTCACAAGCATAATCATAAATCGATAAAAGTGACGCATCAAGTACTTACTGGAGATACAATCATCCCCGTGCCTCGCTCCTGTTCGTAAAATCATTTTGCAGCTCGAATATCGCAGAACAAAATTATGCCGCGTTTCAACTATTTGTCACAGGAATGCTGATGCATTCCTCCAATCGTTCAAAAAATTCATAACGTTATTTAGATCTCCAATATATAGTGTGCAATCGATGATCGAATGTCTATGAACATGTTTCACATTTTCGAAGTTGAAAGTTCATTTAAGAGGCGACCCAGCAGGCGAGTAAGCGTAATATGTATTTTCTGTCGTCTCTTTAATCGAGAATCGTTATGAAAGTTAGCGTGGCAAACGGAGGCGGTGCTCCCGAAAATGGCGGACTGGCTTAATGTTCACGGTGTTTCTCTGTCTTGCACGCTGGTCGGTCGGTTACTCGAATAATGGATTGCCATTAAAGCATCCACGTTAAAGAGGAGAGCACGGAGCGGTTCGTTCCCCGTCGCTGGCTCATTAAGTGAAGAAATTTGTGCCCGCATTAAAAGTCGATCGAGAAAGCGGCGTATTTCATAAGGGACAGGAAAGAAGGGGACACCTGGGGACGCAATTTGGCAATAAACGATCGAAATTGTGCGTGCGATCTCGTTTAGCCGCGACGTGCTTTATATTATTTATGAACTGGCTTTTATACGGTGTCTCGTCGTTAATCGCAAGCCTGTTCGATGGAATTGAAAACCAAAATTAATATCCAAAGAACTTTCATAACTCTGTGAATCCCGTCAATTTTATTTCAACAATGATCGATGTAACGTTACTCTCAGTAAATCATTCAGAGATTGGAACAGCTACCTTCAAATGTATTAATACCGTGCGCGCAGTGATGTGCGATAAATGAAGGAACCAATGGGGGCAAAAATCACGCGAACAAAGTGATCGCAGAGAGTCGAGAAGCAAAGGAAGAAAAGAAAGGTGAAAGCAAGTAGCATTGGTCGCGTGCAAAATTTCTATCCCCTTCCGTGTAATACATTGCAACGCTTGCGTACGTACCGCGTAAGTATTTACGCGTGTGTACATATACGCGTATATGTATATATAAATGCAGCTAGAGCATTATGCAGCTGCTCAGTTGGTGAAGTAGTCGTATGACCCAGCCGGGAGTTCAACGACCGGTATAAATTAAAGCGGCGCTTGGATTTCAATGCCACGGCCTTGCTCAAGGCCGTGGTACTCGTAGAAAATCAACGGTACGTTCGTGGCCACGTTTGTAACAATAAATTGTACAAACACACTAGCTACGTGTAGCCCGGCTGGGCAAGTGTACGCTATGTGTCGTTCGATCGACCAGGTGGCACGAATTTTCGTTTCAAGCCACCATCGATATCCATTCCCTTTCTGAATTCCGCAAAACATATCTGATTGATTTAATGTATTATTTTACGATATTCTTTTAAATTCGAATCCGCTCCAGACACGATCCTCCGGATTGTTTCCTTCTATTGATTTGATCAGTGAACGGATAGGACGAAGATCCTTGTCTTTTGAAGTTATAGAAATTAAGGTATTACAGGTGATATCGATGCGATCTCGTTGGATGCAGTTGGACTCGGCAATTACTCGTTCATTTTATTGAATTCCACAAGCGTCTATAGCTACTGATATCCATCGACGAGACTGAATGAAAAAAAATTAAATCCCCTTTAATGTGCACGCAGTGCAATCAAATGCAGTCGACGTCCTGTTATTATACGGGTCGAGAACGCTTAATGGTGAGCGTTTTGGATAATTTCAGAAGAACCGAAGTACATCCGGAATGGTTAATCGCAGCCCTGTCCAGAAAAGGGACCCAATGAAAGTCGTTAGCACTTCGTGAAAATTAGAAAGTATCGGTATCCGGTGCTGAATTTATACTCGTGTCGGTTGAACGTAGTGTTCCTTCGTGAGAAACTTTATAATTGCTTATTTCTCAATTCTCGAGAAATTACAATACGTCTCGAGAAATTTACTTTCATGAAAATTATTAAAAATCTCATTTATAATAATTGGTAAAAGCTGGTCCGATAGTCCAATAGGTCCAATAGGTCTGACCCAAGAATCACAGGATCAGCTCAAAGTTGGTCAGAAGTCGCAAAAATCCAGTAGGTATGACCCTAGGATCGTAAGTTCAGCTGAGCGGTTTCTGACCGACTTTTAGCCGTAGGGTAGGACAGTGCCTAGGGTTATATGTACTGGACTTATGCGGCTTCTGGCCTTCAATTTCTCCAGTATACTCGAGAATTCTTGAGCAGTATAATCTGATTTCTCATTTCGCGGGAAACGAAAAATATCGAGGAATCGGGAACACTAGTTGAACGATGTTATCGTAAACGCGCGCCGTCGAAACGTACGCTGCAATTTATTCATCCGTTTCCTGTTTAACGCATATCCATTATTACGATCGTCGATGCGACCTAACGCTTTAATTATTGCCATAACTCGCCGCTCTTTAGATAATCCCAATTAACCGAGCCACGAACACGATTTTAATTGTCGAGTTGCCCGACGATGCTGGCCATCGCGGGAAAACGAACACGGACGGGAAGATTGAACGAATTTTATCCACGACGACGATTCCTATTTTATCGCTTCATCCTATTCATTTGAGTTATCCTCGTGGCATATGCTGCCTCTTTCCTCTATATCTGAGACTATACGTACAAGTATTGAATAATTTCCCACTTCCGTTTCGGTCCAACTGTGGCGGGAATAATAATAGCAAAGCGACAATGATTTATTTTTAGCAGCCTCTCTGTGCATCCATTACCCGGAACCCTTTTTCACGTTTAACTCGACGGTTAGTTTCTCCGTTCTCGTTTGCAACCATTTCGCAGAACTCCATCCATCCTTCGTTCGTTGCCGGCGACGTCCATTAATGGACTCGCGTAACGAGAGAGAAATATCCTGACCATCCTGCTAATTATCTCTTCGTTTTCCAAATTTACAAATATTTTTCGGCGACACGGCTGTCGCGTTGCTTGCCTGCGAGCCGCGCACCGAATTATCGTTATTACACCGGCTATATTTAATTCCGGCAGGTAAATCAATTGCGTATGACGCTCGCGGATAATTGGTTAATTAACTCGAATTGCCAACGGGGGTGTGAGCGTTTCGCGAGCAACATTACACGAAACAGAGTTGCTCGACACGATTCGCTAGGTGAACTGGCGGCGAAAATTCGAAGGATCACGGGGTACAATTGTATCACACTGTGGTTGCAACAAACCCCATCGAAAATCTGTCGTTCGTTTCAGCTGCGATTTTGATCGGGGCGATGATAATAGAATCGAAGACGGAGAAACTTTAAATAATGGTGCATTTATGAATTGGATTCTTCCCGCTTCACGACCGTACTACGTATACGATTGTGTGTACGATTGAACTTCAAGGTTTCGTTCGGCTGGCTGCTAGACAATTAATCAAGTCGACAGCCCATCGCGTGTACATAACGAAGAGTTGCAATGTGAAACGAAGTTTATTCGATGTTTAGTCGCTTGCAGTCATTGGATGTGGCGAGATTAAATCCTTTCTGGATATCATCACATTTCCCTGCCGAACTGATAACGTACCAATTGATCGTCAATTGAATTTCAATTGCAGCGTATTGGCCTCGTGGCGACAGTGCAGCTTCGTCGCTTTTCGGCGGGATGCCGGGCGGATATGGATTGGGGGCCCATCATTTGCCATCAGCTTATGCCATCCTGGGTCGTGGAGGCTCTGCACCCGGGTTCGGGGGCCACACACCAGCTTCTGCACCGCCGCCACCCCCATATTCTCACAGCAGCCTTGGTACTCTGAGCGTAGCTGCCAGTCAGGCTGCGAGTTTAGGTAATTTCGTCGCTCCCCTTCGTACAGTATACAGACAGTGCATATAATATCATGGATTGTTTGCGTCTCGTCGACAACCGGTATCGACGATTGTGAATTAATAACAGCGAATTTTGTTCAGGTATTAATTCTGCTAGTGCAGCATGGTGGACAATGGCCTCGCATTTAGCGGCACAGGACTACCTCGCGAGGTTACAAGGGGCGGCAGGATTGCCAGGATTTCCACCTGGCGCCGAAAGTCTCCTGCCACCGTATCCCGCCTCTTTACTTAATCCCCCGTCCCTTTCGTCTCACAAGTCCAGTAAGTGTAAGTATCGCAAATTTACGTTACTCCTTCCATCATCTTGTGCACTACTCTTCCCAGTTTATATTTTTTTTTGTATGAACTAGTGCAATTAATTGATCAACTCAGGATCGTTCAAGTGCACGGTTCTCCAAAAAATTGAAGGATCGTTACATTTTTTTCCCCCCGAATTTCTACAGAAGTTCTGATAACGGCAATGCGTAAAGATTGATTAACATTCTGTTCTCTTCAACCAAAAGCTAAGTCAAGCAAGAGTCACAAAATGCCAGCAAGCAGTAGTAGCTCGACGACGCCGAGTATGACGAGCAGCAGTTTGCCGGTCTCGACTCAAGCACCGGTCACGTCTTCTCATCACAGTACGTCGGCGAGCAGCACGCCGAATTCACAAACGAACGTCGTCAGGTAAGAGTCTGCGGAGCTCGTTAATTCGATGGGTTTTCTTTTTCCTCCCGTGTGCATTATTTTTTTTAACAGACGCCACGCGTCCGCAGCGCACTTTAACCGTTTCCCATTAATTATTTTTTCACGCTTACCGATACGTCTACAGTTCTGCGAAAGAGGGCAGGTGAGGATCGTTAAGACTGAATCGAAAATAAAATGAATAGAGAAAATGATAATGATAATAATCAATAATAATAATATTAATAATAATAACGTAGAGTACAAATAAAAACGAATGGGACGAGGTGCACGTACAGGATCCATTTTTGTTATTCGCGACTCACGGTGAATTTCTTTCACTCTCGCGTGAATTCCACGCTACCGCTCTTCTCCCGTTCATTTAACTTTCATACGGTGCTTGTAACCGTGTAATTTCGTTGCTATGATTGCTCGATGGCCCTTAACGTTGCACCGTTTTAAACAATTTGTCCTTTAACTAGTCGTCCGTTCCGTTGCATTTAATATTTAATGTACTCACGGAAAAGAAGCGTTTTACACGCCCTGAACATTCAACCCTTTGTGGGCAACGATTATATCCGTTTTTGTGATCGTGTTTTTATTCCACTTTTTCCGATTATCGCTATAAAGTATTAATCTAATTGCACAGTTGAAATAATCGTGTCCGTGCAGGATTATTATGCACGGGAGCGTTGATGCTGTTAAGAATATTATCATTCGATATCTCGCTTAAATAATAATAATAATAGCAGTAATAGTAAATAATTAAGACGCGGTTCAAATGTCCTAACTCTCATTTTATTTAGCGATCCTAGCAGTATATTGGGAGGTGTACGACTACCGCCCGACACAGAGATTATCAAGTACACGTCGAGTATAGTCGGTCCAAAGGTTCCTGGCACAACGAACCGTGGAAGGAAGAAGACTATATCCCTAGACACACCGAGTGTCAGCGTGCATCCGCCGTCTGTACCTGTTCTCTCGGCGCATCAAACTAACACGACAACGACGTCACTGATGATGGAACCGAGAAAGTACAATCGCACGGGGGTAATTGTCACTTTCATTGTCTCTAGAAAGTTCGAATTAATTATGCGTATGCATACACAGTTCTTCGATATTAATCAAATCTCTACTGCTTCCTGCATCGATTTTATTTTTATTTTCGAATGGTGCCGTAGCGATGGGGTTAATAGCAGTCACTGTGTATGCATAATGGAACTGTTCGCCGGTCGTTGAAGAACGAAATTCCTTAGAAAGGCGTGTAAAATCATAGTGGCAATTTCTTGCAGAACGAGTCGAACGATTACAGAGAATCGGTAGATCGCGTGGAGGTGATCAAATTGCCGGCCCACTCGACGAACGGCTCTGTTCTACCAGCCCCATCGTCGTACACGACTACCACAGCAGCGAATAACTCCACCGATTCGGACGCGCCGCTGAACCTCTCGTTGAAACCGTCAACGGCGAGTGGTAGCTCGCCGATTTCCGGTAGTCAGCCGCTCAGTCAGCTCAGTAATTTAAGTCAGTCGTTACTCGCCTCCGATCGAACTTGTAAGTACTCGGAATTATTTTTCTCCCTAACTACAATTCGATAGATCTTCCAAAGCAAATGAGAGTAAAACAAGTGGCTTCAGATTCTGAGTCGCAGAGGATTAAACTGAAATATTTCCCCGAAATTCGTTGTTTCCGAACTCCAGCGAGAAGGAAGCCTGGACCGAAGCCTCGACGAGTCCCTCAGAACTCTGTACCAGTGCCAGCATCGCCCAGTCCGTCGTTGGCGCAGCTGTTCGCTGCGGCGGATTCACCGCAGCGACCGAGCAGCGGAAGCGAGGAAAGCGAGAGCGCCAGTACGACCCATCATAAAGATGGTCGACCGAGAAACCTAGGTCGCGGGGTCTCGAAACCGAAGAAGAACACCGTAGCCTCGCTGCTTGCGCAGAGTAGAGCTCTGGGGATTAAACCGACGCCTACTTTGGATCCCAGTGTGCCATTGTCGCATCAGGTTTCGTTGCTGAGGTCGAACATTCTGGCCGCGCAGCTACATGCCTCCGCCACTGGTCAGACTGACGACAAGAGCCAGGTAAAGTTTGTGGCGATGCGAAACGAATTTATGTATCGGAAATAATTTTGTTGTTCTCTATTCCGTTCCGTTTTTGTTCGGCGAATCAACGTGATTAGTCTGCTGCAAAGAGTTTAATCATAATTTGTTTGGAAATTTTCGTTCGAACGTTAATCGAAAGCAGCTTCATCATCCTCGTGGACGAAGAGAGCTTGATCAGTCCTAGCGGGGGCATCGCGAATTGCTTCGGTTATTTTTTTCTCCTTATGATTTCTCACTAAATCCATCCTCCCTATATAGCGGTCTTTGCAGGAGAAGATGAAGAACAAATTCCTGGAGGCGTCCGGCGAGGAGAGCAACATGGATGTGACAAGCGAAAGCGGCAGCAACACAGACGTTGTGACGGACACCGACGACGACAACGTTGACGGTGTGTCCAGCGCGAAGAGAAGAAAAGTGAAGCCAAGCGAGAGGGATCTACAGGTCCCGCTCGAGCGTGGTTGGAAACGAGAAACAGTCATCAAGGGATTAGGCAAATCTGGAGTTATAAAGGGCGACGTCTCCTATTACAGTCCGTGCGGCAAGATGTTTAGGAGCAGTCCAGATTTGGCGAAGGTTAGTTCTCGTTTTCGGTGAAGTGCAAAATTATATGCCCTCTTCTTCATTAATATCGCCAATTTTTATTCCACCGGCGAGAAGATAATTACTGTCGCCTCCATGTTGTGTTACATATACGATACGTTTGAAATTGAATTTCACAGTTCCTGGAACAACAAAATCCGCACGAATTGACGACTGCGAACTTCTCGTTCTCCTCTCGACCACTGGTCGGCGAATTTCTGCAACCGACGATGGGTCTCGCGGAGGCGGAATTCGTTAGATTGGGCGCCCAAGAAGTAGCGAGGAGATTGGAGGAGCTCCGAGCCGCTGGTGGCTTCAGGGACGTACGAACGAACAATCAGTACGAAAGGGAAAAGCTTGCTTACGCGAAGAAACTGGCGAAGGAGGAGGCGCAGCGACACAAGGAGCAGGCTAGGCAAGCTAAATTCTATTTTCCTTGAATTCTTTTCACGCAGAAAAAAGGGAATTCGAGTTGCGTTTCTTGTTTTCTTTTTCACTTCGCGCGTTAGAGAAGTATCTTTAGGTTCGCCGTTCTCGCGTCATTGATTTTTCTTTCGCATTTCGTCTCTATTTCAAGTAGCATTGGAATGATAAAAAACAGAAGAAGAACTTGGCTCTGTCTCTCGCGTTGAAAAGCTTAAACGGCCAGCGTAAAAATGATCGAGCTTGTTCTCATTGCAGACTCATCAAGGAGCAAGAGAAAACTGAACGACAGGAGGCGGTGAAACGAGAACGAGAGATACGAAATCAACAGCTGCTCGAGGTAAGTTGACTCTCTTCTCTAATCAAGTTTACTTCCTTTTCACGTTTTGTCTCGATTCTCGTTGTTTCATTCACAAGGAGTCTGTTCTCTTACTCTATTTGGGATACCTACTACGTTTTTTTTGTATTTTGTCCACCTGTCGTGCGTGTCGCATGCTCTCTGTGTGTGTCGTATTTATATTATACATATACTATATACGTATATTATATATACATCTATTTGTACATTATATATATACATATATATATATACTCCTCCAATGGATATTCTTGTAACTCCAGAAACTCTTATATACTCGCATATATGTGAACCCTTCAACCATCTATTTACGAAATCCACGAACCAACCAATCAAAAAAAAAAGTAAAAAAAAAAGAGAATGAAGCAGAAACAAACAAAAAATATCCCAGAACACACGGAAACCAACAGACCCCCATAGACAATCGCTAGCAATAGTGACAGGAGAGCCCAGCATGTCCTCCCAAGAGTCTCTTTCTTCCAACTGATACCAAATCAATTCCCCAAACTCGAACACCTTTAGCTTCCAAGTTTCTTTTAGTTTTGTGTTCGATGCGTTTTCTGTTAGTTTATGCCCCCCGTCAGTCAGTCGAGAACGTCTTCTTTCTTTATAGTCGTTTTGACCGGAGTTCGTTTATGCCTGCAACTCGCTTCCGGGTCCTCCACGAGGCGAGAATCGACCCGACAGCCTTTGGGTTTCATTGATGAGAACCGTGCAGCTTTCATAGAGAGAGAGATGGAGAGAATGAGCGAGAGAAAGTGTACGAGAGAATGCAGGGAATAGAATAGTTGAGAAGATCGAGACTACTGTGGTATCGATGTTTGACAATGGCGTTCCTTCGATTCGCGGTTCGTCGAATAAAATTTGCCAGCCACTTAAGATGCTTGCTAAAGAGCTGTGCCTCGAGTAGTCTTGTACATTAAACGGGGCCAAGAGAGCGAGTTTAATAAGTAAACGAGTCCAACAAATATTGCTCTTGGCTGTTGACGATTTCGAAACATCGCTAGTACCTGTGGTTTCGAGCTTTTTAGTGGAAATATAGTCGCAACCACCGACGAGTCGAAATAGTCTGCTCGAGTTGTGTTCCATAGTCGTGTGCGTGGTCTCGATGATGCATAGCTCCCGGTGCTTTTTGTGTGCGCTGTAGACAGTCTCGTTATTTATATCGGTCTTTGTCGTGGCGTAGTTTGTCCTCGCCTGATTTCACCTAGATCGACGGCGAATGATCGTGCGAGAAGTTAGATCGATGGGTTAGAGGCAGTGATCGTTTAGATTACCTTCTCGTTTTTGCTCTTCTCGAGTAGAAATTGTTTCCCTTCTATCGCGTGCACTTCGATTTCTCTTCCCGTCACTATTTCCTCCGTTTTCGGTGCGAACGAAAATTTCGCGTAGCCGCAACTCCGTTGCCGCAACTTGAACCGAGCAAAGAACGAGAGTTTGGTTGCTCGACGAACAAAATCGGTGTGCACACGATGTTAGGAGCGTAGAGGGGGGAGCTCGACTCGCCCGGAAAACTTCACCGCTTGACGGTCGTCTCTACTGCGCGACGTCAGACGAACTTTCGCTTCCGTACGTCGAGCATCGCGAAAGGGAAATTCGTCGCGCGAGAAATGAATTTGCCGATGTCGCGAAATGTGCTGGCCTTCGTCGATCGTTGTCGTCGAACGTAAACCGAGGATTTTTCCGCGGCGAAGATCGATTCGACGGGAGTAGATGCCGCGAGTGTAGAAACATTAATAGCCCATCCATTGTGATAGTTCTCCAGAGATATCCAAAGTATACGGATTATCCTTTGGCCCGTGAAAACGAGACACACCGTCCCTAAACCACAAATCACCCGACCCCTCATTGTCAGTCACTCTGTCACTCGTTCGTTCATTCGTTCCTTCGCATTCACTTGCATCCACCTTCACACGCACTGTACACCACATACGTGCCCACCTGGCCCCCTTGTTGAAAACATACACGCAACACGCAGCCCGGGCAAAAATGAGACGCTTTAAAGGCAACGTCATCCGAAAGGAGAGGGGCAAAAAAACAACAACACAGCAAATACGTAGAATTATAGTTGATAAATGCCTAAAGACGCGATCTAGGGATGCCCAGTTCACTCGTAAATCGATCGCAATCGATCCTCCCGTTCTTTTGCTTCACGGTTACAGTAAAGTGGCAATTATTTTTCCAATTTGTTAACCGTAACGTTACGCACGGCAACGAGAAGAATTGCAAAATCCGTCAGCCGTAGAGCCCCCTTAGTTTGTTCTGTTGCAACTTTCAGTTGGTTGCGAAGCTCGAAACAGGCTCAGCCTATCCTCTTCACAGAGAGACCACGCTAGAAATCCAACCACCACCTACCACAACCATCACCACCACTACCACTACCACCACGATCATTCACCCAAGTTGCTCTAAACAATCGTTCACGAACGTCCTCCTCGAACGAAGGACGGGCCACCGTCGAAAAGAGCGACGGGTGTCACCGTGTAACCGCGTACCGTCGATTAACGCAATCGATTATTGGGCATCCCTAAACCTACAAACGCAGGGTCGAAAGCGGCTTGCGTTCACGATCAAGCAGAAAATGAAGATCATCCAAGAGATCGAACGCGGTAAGAGCAAGAGCGACGTGGCACGCGAGCTGGGTCTGGCTAGCAGCACGGTGGCCACCATCTGGAAAAATCGGGAGAGCATCGCGGAGAGTTGGCGGAATCGCGACATGATGCAGCACTCCGATGCGGAGGACCCGGTCGTGAAAAAGTCCGGCCTCTCCTCCACCACGTCCAATTTGGCCTCCGTCGCGTCCCTGGTGGCGAACAACACGGCGTTGAACACCGTGAACGCAACGAGCACAACGAGCACCGCGTTGCCGACCGCCGCCGTCGTGGTGACGCCACCGCTGGTGCAGCAGGTAGTGCCACCGCCGCCGTTGCCACCGACCCTCCCATTGCCGACCACCTCTGCCACGGTCGTCCCGTCGGCGTCGCAGCCCTCCACGACAAACTCCAGCACCGCGTCCACAGGCACCACCACTACCAACGCCAGCATGGACAATACCCAGCAGGCCCAGACCCAGACGCAAAGTCAGGAGCTTCTGGAGGTAAGATGTCGTACGACGCCTCCTCCAACCTCTCTGAACAACCCCCCCCCCCCAACCCCTCATTCGAGATACCAAAACCTCTGCACCTTCCATCGCGAGTCATCCTCGAAGTTTCTGGTCATTTTTAGGGGAGGAATTCACGGTGGAGTCACGGTGAAAAACGAAGTTGCCCGAACGAGTAATGTACGGCGTATTGAGCTTCGCTGAATATTGAAATTCTTCAAGGGAGCACGATCGCGGAGAGTGTTTCGCGCGAGACGCATCCCTATAAGAATTGTGAAACGGAAAGGCGTAAATTTAATGAGAGGAATTTAATCGTCGCGCGCGAAATTACTTTCTAGCGTGGCGTTCCCCGAAGAAGTTCTTTCCCCGAAGCAGGCTTCCGGCTCCGCCGTCATTCTTTCCACGAATCCTTTTGTCCATTAGTTGCACTCTCGATTAATTGCTTTCGAGGAATCCGCTGTCTCTCACCTTCTGACTCCACGCCCGAGATATACCCACCTCGTGCTGCAGGACGCGAACTGCATTCTACGATCCTACATCGTCATTAAACCCTCATCGACTTCATGTTCACTAATGAGTGTTACTGTTCTCCTTGCGATTCTCGTTCTGCCATGTCCCCCTCACATCTCCGGAAATCTTCTCCCTCTCCCACGATTTGCACGAGGACCCAGACGAAGGACCTCTCGAGGTAAGACTACGATTGCCTGGTTTTCTATGTCGCCCTCTCATGTTTTTTGCGATCGAAATCTTTCTCCCGCCCGTGCCTTGTTTCTCATCCGCTCATATCATCACCCACCCCCCACGCCCATTGTTAAATTAAGTGTATCACTATGCGACGACCAGAGGTAAGATATTATTCGTCTCGATCAGAGACGCTTGTCACGCCAGTTATTCACGTACGCGGGTAGTACAACGACGTATATACTTACATACGGTATATCTTTCTGTTCTCGATCGTTCCGCATTATCCGTCACTATGTATTATGTATATTACCTGCATCGGGCATCTGTGAATCTTTCTACCATCGACGGCATTCTTTTATTTTTACCTTTCATTTCTTTCGCCAGTTTTTTTTCGTGCCTCCCCTAACGACTCGAGATTTTGTCGATTCTCTATCAAAAACTCATCAGGTCACGAGTTACTCCTATTTTCCCACGTGCTGGTTGACATCTTCTCTTCGCTTGTCTCTTTCGTTTCCTCCTTTGTAGTATCTGCATTCTGACCGCTCGAACGTAACCGGTTTTATTGATTTTCGCGCGCAAATAGACCAGATAACACGAGATTATCTTTATCACGAGGGGATGAATGGGGTTTACACGCAACATCGTCATTCGTTCATTAATTTCGCCGTCGAACATTTACCGCTCGACCAACGATCGAGCGCCTGACATACATATTCGGTATAATTGTTCCAGCGAAATTTGTCAAAGACTCGGGACCGAGGGGGGCCTTTCTCTTGAACACTTTTTTATTTTTCGCCGGCATAGCGAAGCAAATATGCGACGGCTGAGAGGTACGAGCAGCAGGTACACGAGCACCAGCAGCAACATTATAATATACCTGTGCATCACGTAGCGATCGAACGAAAGAGAACACACCACACGACACACAGACACACACGCGCTCGCGTATCTGGACGCGCACACGGTGCTTTTGTAGGGCCAGACACGTCCGGTTATAACAATATCGACAACCCTGGCGCACGCCAAATTGAGTCCATTCTTCTTTTCTCTCCCCGTTTTTTTGTATCCAAAATGCAATAAACGCGGCAAAATGAAGTTGAAACTGTTTTGGCGGAAGGTACAGAGCGATTCACGCAAAAATCAGTTGCGCCAGGATATTTTGAATGGAAAGTGGCCAGAGTGGTAGGCATTAAAGGCTGTTAAATGTACTCAAGATTTCGCGGTGTTATATGTATGAAAAATCGGGGCCACATTATCGGGATTGTTCATAGAAATATGCAAGATCGCACAAAGTTATTAACGCGAAAGGGAATATATGTATTGAGGAATTATCTTTTGTAATGGTTCATTAAATATGTAATGGCTATGATTGTTCATCAAATATGAATGGCTCTGTACACACGAGATAAATCAGGCAGACACTCAGCGATATATTATTACGAGTCGAGCGTGCAAATGCGATTGAAAAAACCCGGCAAAACGTAACAACACTATTATGATTTTAAAAAAATTAATAACATCTGCCACAAAAAAGAAACAATTTACATGTAAACTTTTTTGAGCTCACACGTCGATTTATTGCATACTCGTAGCGATTAACGTCAAGTTAAAGTTGCAAACTAGTCATTTGGGCTTTGAAGTATGAATTATGGAACTTTCCGTTCGGTCCCATGGGAAAAGAATCGAGAATCGTTTCGTAATTCGTGCATCAGCGTCTACATTGAGATCTTAAACGACACATTTTGCTCAGAAGACACAAGTAACATTTTTAATTATTACACACAAATGTACAACAATCTACGGATCTATGACGATAAATTGAATATTATAATACCGACTGTCGCAATGCTATCCTGTGCCTAGCTTCTCCTGTCACTATATACAAGAATAACAGCTAGCTACATGATTATCCAGCATGCCATATTTTTTTCCAATTTTTACGTGTTCTACCCGATTATCAAGTATATCGCTGCCCGAGCAAATTAAAACGCTTTCTCTCCCACTCGCCCTAATATGTTTTTTTTTACTTCGTTTTATTTCAATATTTGGTTCCGTTATTTTTTATCTCTTTTTCTCTCTCTTTCTCTCTGTTTGTATTTCTTGCTCTCATTGAAATTATATAACGATCAAAAAAGAAGAAACGTTGTCGCGTGGAACATGCAATACTATGTACCCGATTAACCATACGCTCCGTTTAAAATTATCTCTCTTAATTTATTACTGTTGCCATTAAATCTGCAATTATCATTACGAATCTCATTACTATGTATTTAATACAAGTACCATCGCAGCTGTTAAGCCTCTCTCTATTAAACAAGCTATCACACACACTTCAATATAACAAATACTCTGAGTATTGTTTCTTTTTTATTATTATTACTATTACCAGCTTCAGCGATTAATGCGACACCGCATATCATTATATTACATGATATACGATGTGCATAACATTATACATAAGGCGAGTATATTTGCTTGGCTCCTGCATGCGCTCTCTTTCCGTTTTTATCTCTCACTTTCTTTCTCTCCACGTTTTTTCACTACTAATTGCTTCAACAGTTTTCTCTAACTCTTTTTAACACTATATTCGATTTAATATTACGTTTTTCGTCTTTCGTCTATTTCTTGTACAAAATATGGTGGTGGTTTTGATATACATACATATTTTTATATATATATACATATATTTGTCACATGTTATATATAAACATTTTTCTATATATTATATATACATATATTAATCAATAATATAATTCGTATGTTGTCTCTGTATCTTTCTCTCTGGTAGTTGGTGAAAAGCTTTTGGTTTCGTTCGACAAAAAAAACCCCGTTTCACACTTTTCCGTTCTCGTTTCTCGAGATCCGTGCGTTTACGTCGGTTCGTTCCCTTTCTCTGTCTGACTGCTGTTCTCTGTTTGTTCTTCATTTTTTTCATTTCTCTCTCTCTCTCTCTCGACGTTATCTGTACATTATCACGTTCTTTCAATCAGAACGATTTTCTACGAACAGCATGCGAACGATATTTACCCAGTGTTTCCGTCTTTTATATTTTTTATTTCTTTTTTCGTTTCTCCGTTTGGGGTAACCGGTGAAGGGGATTTCCGTCACGAATTGCGTGACTCGTCGACACACCGTTCTGGTGTTACACTCTTCTTTTATACTCGTTGATTGTTACGTAGCTCAATGGAATTTCGATTTTCATCCAGTTATCGACTATCAATCGATCCAGAGTTGCTTAGCGTCTCGCGAATAATATCTCATACAATCTACAAGCATTGTCAGACGTTGATTAGAGAAATTAGATTCTAGATACAGTAGATTAGCGCCTAAAATCCTGTCACCGATTCTGCTACATAGAAGCGCGTCCGCTTGCGCACAGTAGCGTTCGAATCACGAAGATATAGATTTTGTTTTTGCACCAAAAACGTAGATAACGGAGAAAAAGTAAGAAGATAAGAAATACCAGGATATACGATTCATTCAGGAATTACAGTATCGAGGCTGGTAGAAATCTTTGAGAACGAAATTTCACAGGGATCTACGCATTTCACAGAATATTAGGAACAGAAATAGGTTCGACGTGATCCCAGTCCTTTGAGTGCTTTTTTTTCAATTTTTTTTCCCCTGTCAATCAGTGCAATAAAACGGATTCTCCTTCATTAGCAACGCGTTACTCAAAAGTTCGTGAACATTTCCACGCGAATTGGTCCCTCCCTCCGCGAAATGGTTAAATGGAAAAAAAAAAAAAAAAATAGAAAAATCATTGCGTAAGTTTGTCCTATTAAAATTAATGACGGATGCGAGTGACGTGTGTATATGGCATGTGCGCAGGCTCGAAAAAAACGACAGGAAGAGGTGGAGAAGATTCGACTGGAAGAGCAACAACGGAAGCAACAGGTAATCCTAAAATCATTGTTACCCGTAGCCTGTTTTCTCTTCGTACTAGAATTTCGTTATGCATCTCACCCCTGTGCCTCTTGTTGTTAAAATAAAAATCGACCCTTGGAACTACTGTAACTTTGTTCACGAGTTCGGGTGGCACGTTATTCGGCGATAAATTGACTTCCACCTTATTAAAATCGCCTCCTGCTTTCGACAATTAAATCTCGAATGAAATTAGCAAATTTAACCCTCCGCTGCCCGATATACATTTCATTTCACGTATGTACGTGTTTTATCATTACTCAAGGAAATGAGCGTATTTTTCCGAAAATTAGTAACACCTTCGTGGAAGAAAAGAAATGATAAAACATTTGCAGATGCGAACATTAAATTTAAAAAGTATAATTTGGGCAGTAGTATCATTTTTTCCAAGAACAATTATTATCGGTATTACTTAGAACTGCACACGTTCTTCTATCCAGAAAACGATGGTTAAAATGGAATGCAATTTATCGCCGAATTATCTCAACCCTCACGAATATTGCGTTAGCGTTCCCGTTCTGCTCGTTAAATGATCACGTTGTTTCGTGCTCCCCCTCGCCGTTTTCGTTCGTTCAATTTCAACCCCTGTGTCTCCGTGAAGATATATATCTGTCCCAGATTAGTTAGTAGCTTTTTAGAAGAACGTTGTATAACGAACGGGAGAAAAATGACCACGAGCTTTCTCTGTGATTTTCCCAGGAACGAGAGCTGAAGCGGCAGCAGGCAGTTATGTTGAAAGAACAGGTGAGTCTGATCGAATTTTGTAATGTATTCTCGGACCATACCATTGCTGTAGACTAGATGGGGTGTGTGAGTGTGTGTTTATCTCTCTCACAGAGATTCTAAGTCTCTCCTTCTATTTCTCTTTTTAATTTCTACATTGCTCTCATTTAATCTTTCTTTCTTTCATTTACTAATCTGCCACGCGACATCAGTTAAATGCCACTTATACTTATGTTCATGTCCCGTCCGGCACAGATTCAGTAGCTTTATCATTTATTTTCAATTGTGCATTCATTCGCCGCTACTGCTCTAGATGTCATACTTTCGTTGAAAAATCTCATTGCATTTTTCGGTTCCATATTTTGTTGTTCTCTTTCTCCCTTTTTTTGATTAAATTAATTAAGAATCGAAAGCGAAGCTACGCGACGGTGAGGAGATCCGGAGTTTATCGATCTACATCAAAATTGTTTCGATAGAGACATGCTATGTAAGGTTTCTTTTTTACACTTGTTTGCTTCTCGTTCTAATTCTGTGGTACACTGTGTAATTTGTCTTTCCTTGGTTTCTCGATTTGTAGTACTCGTGGTACTGTTGCGTCTTTAAATCTGCCTTGAATCTTCGTTTCCGTTCGTTTGTGACACGGTGTGAGTTTGGTCTTGACGTAGATATAGTATTACATTTATAACAAACCAAAAAACGGACTGCGAATAAAATTGAAAGAATTCGAACGCGGACTATGCATTCCTCGAAGATGGAACTTTTTATCGTAATCGACGTTAACGAACATTGACTTCACACGACATTCGCGAATTGGCCACTTGGTGAAAAGACAAGAGTTCCAACGGACTTCCTTATTTTGTTTCTTCTATTCAATCCGACCCAATGTATTTATGACCAACGTAAAAAAAAATGACTTGAGAAAGTAAGTTATTAGAAGACTGCAAAAAATAGACGACGATATATATTTGGAATTCACGTCTCTCGACGGAAATCAATGACGACTTGTCGCGAAACGAGAGCAAGATGTACTGTTAGATTTGAGCGTGTAGAGGTAGTTTGAGCACTGGTGGACTGTGGATGTGTTTTGTGCCGCAGATGTACATGCAGGAGCTCACCAAGCAGCGCGAGATGCTCTACACCGTCGAGTTGGTATGTCTCATACCCAATCTAGTTTAATTAAGAGGATCTCACTAAAACGGAATGAATCGAATTTTCACGAACTTTAAACTCGTCATCGTCTACCTCCAAAACGATCCCTACCGATCGTACATTTGACTGTCCGTCGATTGAACCTTGATCCGCAGCGACGTACATTTGCAAATAATAAAATCACCTGTACCCGCCGTTTAGGTTGACTTACTGCAAAGTGATTGAATTAGGCAACACCAAAGGTTTAATCGATCGATGGTCCGTCAAACGATCGATAAGGAGAAGATAGATTGGCTGACGAGTTCAAAGTTACCATTTTCAACTGTGAATCACTAGTTGAAACTAATCTGCACCCTCAGGTTCGTTGATTTGTCGCGGTGCACACCCCCGCGATGGATCGACGAACGAGCCGTGTTCATAACGAAACACTTTGCCACGCGTGCAAACACTAATACTCGCTTTTCAAGAGATCCACGTTCACTAACCAGTTCCCCGGCGACAATATTAACGCACATGTTCGCGCGACACCAGTCATTTTGCATCGTAGGTGCTTTTCCTCGCTTCGTCCATCATCGAAAGAAAGATATTCAAGTTACCCGCATTTCGCGTTACCAATTGCTATGATTAAATCGATGGCCAAACACGAGCAACTGAAGAATAATTAATGAGGAAAATAATTTCAAAGCGTATGAAAGATTGGTGTAGACAAAAATAATGTCGAACAGTTTGGTTGGGTGAAAGAACAGTCTTGCACGGTGTTTATTGAACAAAACCAAAAGTCGAATTGCCACTATCGAGTGTTAGTCCTCCTCTTCAACGAGTATTTTGGAAACGGTCGTAGAGTTTGTCGTAGCCCGTGCGTGCAAAAGTTGTGCTTCTTTTTTTTTCACGAGATCTTTTCAAAGAATTCTCTGCATGAGACGCTGCAACGTACAACCCCTCTTCCATTCGTTAAATGTATTTCATTGGACAATTTAGGAAAGGGAACGAAGGAGACAGCACATGGCTTTGGTCCGCGCGTTGGAGAATCGTCGGAAAATGGAGGAAAGGGAGAAGAAACGATTGGAGGCAAGGGCCGAGAGAATAGCAACGAAGGAGAAACGAGCCGAACAGAGGAAAGTCGAGATGGAACTGATCGAACAGATCAGAAAGCCTGTGGAGGACATGGAGCTAACGGGTATGCTTTGTGCGGCCTTTGTTCGAAACTATAGAGTTCCTCTGACACGATATTCCCCATTTTCAGATCATAGACCACTGCCAGAATTGAAACGAATACCTGGACTGAAGCTGCCCGGCCAAGCGTTCGCGGACATCGTGATGGTGTTCGAGTTTCTGCATAATTTCGGGGAGACTTTGGGCTTCGGTGAGTTACTGGCTCTTCTAATTCAGAGTAATCCTTCTGGAAAGGATTATTGGCTCAACAGTCGAACCTAAACTATTCCAATCGCCGATAAACCCTTTTTCCTTCTACTCTTTTCAAGCTTGGAAATGCAAATGCTCGCCCCGTCTCAAATAATCCTGTACAATAGAAGATATTTCCCCTAAGTGTACGAGAAAACGGAAAAAACGGTTCGATAATCCCTCTTGCTTCAAATTCTGAAACAAATACGCGTGTTCTTTCAGATATGGAATCGCTGCCGAGTCTAAAGAGCCTCCAGCTGGCACTGCTCAACGACGAAGAAGCAGAAGAGGAGCTGCTATCCGTAATGACACACCTGTTAGTGTGTGCAATCGAGGATCCAGGGATTCCGCAACCAGCTAGACACACCACGGGTCTGGGGCAAAGTCTTCGTCAAGCTGACATCACGCACGCCAATATCAGCGAGGTGTTGCGAATTTATTTGTACGCAAACGCTACGGGCGAGGTGAAAGCGTTAACCGGCGTATGTCTGGAGCGAGAACGGGACAAGAAGTTCGCTGATCATCATCAGAATGGTGGCGATTACGCTTCGACGTGTTCGGGTAAGAATGCTCAATTTTACGAGCATCTACACAACAACGAGACATGGAAGATGTCGGAAAGGCTGAGGGACAAGCCGTTCTTGGCATTGAATCCGACGCACAAGGCGCAGATGCTCGCGTTCCTCTGCAACGAGCTGTTGCAGAACAAGGCTGTGATCAGACAGATCGAGGGAAGCTTGGAGACGGTGGCCCAGCTGAGGAAGGAGAGATTTGTGTTGGATACGAAAATTAGGAAGTGAGTAACTGAGCACAGGATTAGATTATTCTTTTATTGTTTTTGATTTAAATACACTTTATTGCGCAAAACGTTCAAATATATATTGGGTAATAAATAGCGCGTAATTTTAATAAAAATGTACAGAACGGATTTATACACATTCACATAATGTATTTGCGCACAAAATGATCGATTGCTAACGATATTTATTAATTTCTTAAATGCTCGCGTAGGCTGAGGCAGTTGCACAGTCGAAAGGTACGAATGGAAGCTGTCGGGGTGATTATTAATAAAACTGGAGACACGATTACCATCGAGAAGAAAGAGGTGGACGAGGAGGGCAACTCGACGTCGACGGCAGTGGGGACGACGCCTACCCCTGACGAAATTCATCACGAGGATGAGGTGGAGGATATGTCTGAGAACGAGAGCGAGGGGACCCAGCCCGAAGAAGTAAATCACATTCCAACTGAAATATACTTACGCTGTTTATCCTATTTCTAGACGCGGTTTAATTCTTTCTATTTAACTTAGGAGGAAGACAAAAATCTGTCCGGCGAGGAGCTTGGCAAGAAGTTGGACAAGTTATTGAAGCAGTCTGAGGAACAGCTCCAGAAATTGAACAGCTCTTCCAAACAATTGCGTGCACACATATTCGGACAAGACAGGTATTGGAGAAGATACTGGGAGTTGGCATGCGCGGGTGGCATCTTCGTCGAGGCTATGGAGAGCGCTGAACCGGAGATTCTGGGCGTGCAGGCTGAATTGGATGAAAAGTACAAAAATATGCCCGTGGAGGAGAAGTCGGAGGCGAAGCGGGAGGACAACAAGGTGGAGAATCGCGAGAACGAGGCACCAAACGACGTGAAAGAGGAGAAGAAATACAATTCGAACGAGCGTGAGGAAGATGCGAAGCCCCTGGTGGATAAAACGAAAGCTGAAATTGACGAGCTTAATTGTAAAAAGGAGCCCATGCAAAATTGTGAAAATTCAACGAATATAAAGGAGGAGAAAAAGAACGATCTGGATAGTTCGATGACCGACGCGAAGACTAATGTCACCTCCGAGGAGATTAAACAGGAAACGGAAGTAGTTAGCATGGACGTAGACGTTAACGAGGAAACGAAGAAAGAAAACGAGGACACGGATGAAGATATGAAGCCGGCGATGAAAATCATGGAGGACAAAATTGTTGAAACGATTCCGAACGGAGATAGATTCAACCACGTCAATAATATTCATAACGGCAAGGAATTGAACGGCACCTTTATTTCCAGTAATATATCTCCCATATATTTTTATGCCGCCAGTGTATTTGGTTACGTGTTGTTAACGTTGTTTATTTAATAATTACAGATAACAGCAACGAATTCAATTGGTTCTCAATTTTGCCACGCGAAACTTGCGACACACCTGGACCAAGCACGAAACAGATATTTGGAATAGCTGAACCGACCGAATTAAGAATACCAATTTTCCCTCCCCCGGCTAGTCCCAATTACGACAGGTGTGACAGCCCTGCTCCTTTGATTTTAACACAGGACGAGGCTGCACAGCTCGAGTATCTGAAAGTGCACGGGTTACCGCCACCAGGAGAAGCAAAACCAGTACCGAAAGGCAAGAAAGAAATATGCATTCGCTACAAAATTTTTCATTCGCATCCTTGATCGAATATATTAACATAGTTCGTTATACATTTTTAGATTTAAGAAACGGCTGGTGGAGAATCACAGACGTTGACACGTTTCAAGAACTGTTGGAGCACCTTCATTCACGCGGCGTTCGCGAGAAGGAATTAAAACGTACCACATGGGCGACCATGGAGTCGTTCCTAGCGGTCACAGGCAAGATCAACGTCGACCCCGGCAATCTTACTGCCACTGAACTTCAAGCGACACCCGACGAACCCGGTACACCGATTCCAAAGCCGGACATTCCGGAAGATTGGAGCGAGCAGGTGGCTCTACGCGTGGACGCGCAGCTATTGGAACAAGTGGAGGCTCTGGAAGACAAGGTCGCCAATGCCAGCATGCAGGTCAAAGGCTGGAAGCTACCTCCGCGGGCTGGAACCGAGGAGGCTGAAGAAATCGAGAAGTTAAACGAAATGGAAAAAATTAGTGCGGTTGAACAGGCTCGACAGAGGCTATTGTCTTTGGAAGCTGCTATAGAAAGGAGATACTTGAAACCCCCATTAGGTGTTTGGTAAGACAGCTACTAATTATTTTGATATTATTAATAGAAGTTCACTGGTCAAATGAATGAATATTTGGTTTGCCATTTATTTGTTTGCCTTCGGAATTGCAGCACGGGTGATCCAAATTTGGCGGCCTTAAAGGCAGAACAGGCGGCCGCAGCGAATGCCAATTCGAATAATTCGGATCAGAGCAATTCGACCCCTGCGCCTCAAGAAGAAACAACCCCAAGAGGGCTGAACAACTGGCGCGAGGCAACAGCTCGAGCGCACACATCTGCTCAACTAGCAATGGCCCTCTATATGCTGGAGGCCAGCATCGCTTGGGACAAGAGCATCATGAAGGCTGTGAGTCTAACACCAGCTAGAAACTCGGTCTGCGTCAAGCTACGAAACCGCTGCGTCTCACTCAAAGCTACCACTCAGTACAATCAGCTATTGACTACTTCTCAGGCCTCTGTGGGTATTCGCACTAACTTACTAACCAAAGTATCCTTCTAATTCCTGCGTGACTCTATCGTTGTCCTTCCTTATACAGTGAACCACAGAGAGCATATCGGTTTCGAGAATTTGATGAAAATTTTATTTGGATGATTTAATCCAAACGAGATGCTCTTCGCGTGGCACTTTCCATGATATTCATAATATTAAGTATCCAGTAATTGAAGAAATCTGTACGAAGTCGTTGATATGTTTAGGAGTGCGAATGAATAATGCGGCAATCAGAATATTTAATCCATGAAGAAACAAATAGAAAAGTGAAAGAGAATTGAGTCATTTTAATATTACCGTCGTGTTCCGGGCTCGTTTGCATAATTGCGAAGTTAAAATACAGGGGAACGATAATATATTGACACGTTTAATGGTGGTTAGAGTCTAACGTAACGGTAGCATGCAAGAAAATATGCCGCTTATCGTCTACTAATTTTTTGCTTTAATGCTTCATATTTTTTTTCGTAGAATTGCTTTCCATGTTTAGTTACCATAACTTGTTTTTACATTACATGCATATTCCAAGCAACAAAATATCTTATCATTTCTCAGCTACTTTGTGCAAGTTTTCATTTACCCCCATCCACATTTAATACATCCATACCTAATTATATACATATATATATATTAATCTTATATTAATCCATGATAATTAATATGCACGAAAAAAAAAGAAATTAAAATTGAAATGCTTAGCGCTAGATTCGTTAATTACTCCTCATCGTTGGCTTATCCCATTTATTTATCGCATACCTTGCTAATTAACGTTTATTGCATCGATAGTTTGCAATTCCAAAAAAAAAAACAGCTTGAATAATAAACGCTAGCACGTTCAAAACGATTTATTCGGATATAGTCGATGCCCCGCTTTAAATTGGAAAGTCGTTTTTCTTTTTGTTGCAGAATTGTCAGTTCTGTCACAGTGGAGATAACGAAGACAAATTGTTATTGTGTGATGGTTGCGACCGCGGCTATCATACATACTGTTTCCGTCCAAAAATGGAAAACATTCCTGATGGTGACTGGTAAGCAATGATTCCATAGAACAGTCAGTCAATTCTAGGGCCACTATTCATAAGTAAATTGTCGTGAATGTTGCAGGTATTGTCACGAGTGCATGAACAAGGCAACAGGGGAACGAAACTGTTTGGTATGCGGAAAAAGAGTGGGTAAAAACTTAGTGTTATGTGAACTATGCCCACGTGCTTATCACACTGACTGTCACAATCCTGTTATGCCAAAAGTAAGTATTCTCTTTTTTGCTATCAGCTATTTATATATTGAAAAAAGTGTTCCTAGAGTATGTTAAACATACTTCTGTCTACCTCATTTACTGATGTATACATTCCGAAATTTCAGATGCCAAGGGGAAAATGGTATTGCTCTAATTGCCACAGTAAACAACCAAAGAAGAGAAATAGTAGTCGAAGGAGTCATACCAAAGGGGGAGGCACCAGAGAAAGTGAAAGTTCTGATCATCCACCAGCTAGGTGATTACGTTAAAAAACCAAACATTGTCAACTCGCTGACTTAACAACGTTTCATACGAATTATACAGTAGGGAAAACAGCTACGAAACCATGACTCGATAAAAAGTAACATTCAGCGAAATGAAACGATGAACAAACAATATCCGATCGAATAGGAATAGAAAAATAACCGCTTTGAAACGAACGAACATAAGCATACACTGCTCTCATGCGATTATACCGACTTACATCATCGGCCCGTATCGTATATACTCGTCGAATAATATCGTTGGTGTAAGGAAGTATTTACTTCATACAGGGTGTTCCACGATAGGCTAATTATAATTAATGTTCTTCTACCTACTAGAAAGCAATCGTCGATAGGTAGGTTTATCTTCGTTCGAGCGATGATACATTCTGTATACCCTGTAAACGTAATATCGTGTCGGGCCCCTCCTCCTCGTCGGGGGACACCCTGTACTTCGTACAGCGCGTTACGATCAACGACTATGGGATGGGTATTTTCTCAGAAAATTCGCCGTAACTGTAGAGCTGTCTTCAGGTTCTATGATTGCTCGAAAATGTACATGTATATATGTATATAGAAAAGTAAACCATAGAAGGGCAAAAAACGGCGAGAGAGGAAAAACAGCGAGACCACATAAAACGCAAAGACAAAGAGTCAGAAAGACGAAATGTTCCATCGAGAACAACGTACCCGTCTCAAGCAGAACAAAACACGCTCGAGTCTTAATGCATTCGTCCAGAAGCTTTTATGACGGAAAAACCTCCTGCCAAAGAGAATGCTAATCGTGCAAATAATTTCTGTTGTTTTGCGTCGCAGTCCAACGCCGTCAACGGCATCGAACACGCACGTAGAGGACGTCAGTTCGTCGGAACCGGCAACCCCGACTGCTTCGCCAAGGAAGGAGGGAAACAATAGGACGCTCACGAAGAAACAGCAACGAGAGTTGGCTCCTTGTAAGGTGCTACTCGAACAGTTGGAGCAACAGGACGAGGCCTGGCCGTTCCTCTTGCCGGTGAACACCAAACAGTTTCCCACCTACAAGAAAATTATTAAAACACCCATGGATCTCAGTACGATCAAGAAGAAATTGCAGGACTCCGTGTAAGTTACACGCGTAACAACGACTACTAGTTAATTGAACGTACTCTCTATTTAGAAATGCCTCTTTCCCTAAAAGTAAAAAGTAATAAAAAGTCAAAAAAAAACAGTTCATCTATGATCTCTAGAAAAAAAGCTCTAACTTGATCGTCAGCTTCAATCCGAAACAAAAATTGGAAAAATCCCGAACATGTTCCAAAGAGTGCTTCTCGATACACAGGTACAAGTCTCGCGATGAGTTTTGCGCCGATGTCAGACAGATGTTCATCAACTGCGAGGTATTCAACGAGGACGACAGTCCTGTGGGGAAGGCCGGACACGGGATGCGCAGTTTCTTCGAAATGCGTTGGACCGAGATTACTGGCGCACCACCTCCACATCCGCAAACGCATAGCTGAGGCTCGGTTCGCTCTCGCAACACCTGCAACAGTTTTGCCCACTTCTACTACTAGAGGGACAGAGCCCTCGTCAGAGTATCTCTGAAAGTCATCGAAAAAGACTAAAGGCGAGACCTATTTGTCCGCGCTTCGTCGGCCTCGTTATAGCGGTCGACTGGACGACTACTAATTCTAATAGAACAAAAAAAAAGAACTCTCCACGGAATGCGGGTATATCTCCGTGTGCGTCGCGTTACTTTGCGTGTTCCATTCGTCTCTCCCGATCCGTTACTCGATTCTCGCCCGTAATCGACGCCTGCGTGGGCGTTTCTCGCATTCTAAACACATAAACACACACACATACACACACGTTAATACTCGAAATAATCCCGCGAGTGGCGATTGTTGCGAATGGCTCGTACTTCTCATTACCGTAGCGCAACGGTGAACTTAGGAGAATAACAAAAAATGAAACGCTATGTTGCAAGAATTCTGTGTACTCGTCGAAACGTTTCTGCCGAACGAAACTCAAGTTACGTGCAACGAACCATACGAGGATTGTAAGTAAACGACAGAAGCTAAGATCGTGACATGAAGACCACGGCAGCGATTTTACGCATAGAGTACGTTTTGTGATTCGGAGCCGCTTTTAAGATCGACGCGATTATGATAGCCGTGCGTGGAACGCATCTAATCGTTCGAAGCCCACGAGCCGCCACTTGAATAGAAATGAAATGCAATGCGGATGGTCACTGTACTTACGAGTAAAAGAAGTAAATTTTGCCTAAGCGAACGAGATGTAATTTGCGATTGTATTATACAGGCTTAGCGCCGACGTGTCGGCGAAAGAAATATTTTGCAAAGTAATAAATGTGAAAAGAAGAGGTATATTATAAATATAAATATGAATATAAATGTATAAATATGAATATAGTGTATATGTATACTATATAGATAGTCACGTCACACGAAATGACATTCAACACACACATAACACTTCTGCCCACATAAGAAAAAACAGAAAAACATCAGCACGATAAAGGGTAACGTTTGCTGTACAGTAAGATATAAAACAGAATAATGAACGAAGTCAATCTTCCAATTAAGGATGAAGTTAATGCCATTCCACGGATTCTTTAGCCCCCGTTTTATTAATTCGCTTTTTTTATCTTATTTATTTATTGTTGAATCACGAGTGAACGAAAATGAGGCTCACTGATCGAATGATTGCAATACACGAATAGAGCAGTTTAATAAGGGATGATAAATTTTTGAGGGAGGAACCTTAAATCTTTACGATGAATAATTGATAAGGAAAATGTGAATCATTTATAGTATAACTTTCATAAGAATACGCGGACTCTCGGATACATATACATACATATAATTTGTGAAAATTAATTGTAAATATTATTTTCTTCTTCGATGATTGCATCTTAACGAATATATTTTAGCGTGTCTACAAGTTTAGTACTGCAACGTGTTGAAAGATATATTGGAAAGCAATATCGATCAACTGAAATTATGTCGTAGAATCTACGACGTAGACGATCGAACAATTGTTGTATACGTTGAATGGCAGTTGATTTTATGAAAGAAAGAAGCAAAATTGCGAATTTTAAGGCGTGGCAAACGAACGGATCGTATTTTCGTTTCTTAAAATTTAAACCAGTTTTATCCTACACGGTGCGTAGCGTTACATTACGATATGTAAGCGTCGTCGAATTTTATCCGCGTCGAGTTCCAACGACAGGACCTCGTTGTTTGATTGTTCGTAATGGCACACGCGTTTTTCAAGCGATGTTCGATTTTTCGGTAGGATCGTAGTAATTATAATATCTCGCGTGCAGTGTGTACCCGTGGTGACGAACAACAATCGAACAAAACGTATGATATCGTGCGTCAGGGCGTTGTAATAACATGCTGCGTATGAATGATGGTGTCGGTAGTAATTCTTGGATTTATTGATAAGTCGCAGAGGTACCTACGCAAAGTGTGACCATCGCGAAACGATAAAACGATTGACACAAGAACGTTTACGATATCTTGTTTTTTATGTAATTGATGTACATTATTGCTCGTAATAGCGAATAGTTATGTAATAACGACGATAAAGGGAGAAAACGGAGAAAGAGAGTGCGAAAGAGAGAAATAAATGGTTCGGCCGTAGTGATATGTGCTAAACATTCGTAGTATGTAAAAGTATTAGCTAGTTTATAAAATGACGCGGTTAAAGGCGATTACAAACGTGAAAGATGATTAAAGAAATATGTGGGGTGCGGCTGGATACGCAAAGGAAAAAAAAATAAATAAAAAAGAAGAAATGGATGTATCGTCGTCCAGACGTAGTCTAAGAACGATCGGTACCGGTAAGATCGTAACGAGTAAAAACGCGCGTATTGTTTTTTTTTTTATTATTATAACTTGACTTATTGACTGCGCAGAGTATTGGGTGTGCGTTATAACTTTTTTTCTTTTCTCCATTAATTGTATTTCTATAGGAGAAGCTATCCATTGACGTACGTCTTGCTTTTCTACTTTCGAGACAATCGGTAGTGTGTATTCGTAATAATAAATAATATAAAACGATGTAACATTATATGGTTTAATGTGTGAGCGCAAAAGTCGGGGCATTTCACGATCTTACCGAAGGTTCTTAGAATGTACGTCGGTATGAACGCATGCGTGTACACACGAGTACATCACTTTATGCACGCCTTGCACCCACGTATTATAGCCGATGCATTAGACATCTCATACATTCAGACACACCACCACCAACAACAACAACAACAAGAACAAATAATTTTTTAAGATTCGATTATTATTTAAATAGTACAGTTACATTGTTAGTACGAATAACGACGCTTTTTATACGAATTTTAGTTTTTAACGTCGATCTTATGATATATTCTATGGTATAATGATAATGACAATGGTAATAACAATAACGATAAATGATATCGATAATGTAACAGATTGAAGAGTAATGAAGAAAATGCGCAAATGAGGAAGAGAATGCGAGGAGAGAACGAGAGAGCGAGCGAGAGAAAGAAAGTGAAAACAAAAGACGAGTGAAAGTGCGCGAGGGAGAATTTGTTGAAAGACAGAGTGCGTGTTTAAGTAGATGATTGTCTATAGTATAAACGAAGGCATACGTTAGGTAGCCTTGATGCTATTTAAACAGACTTAATTAATGTATTGCAAATGAATTAATAAAATGTAAGCGAAGCGTGTATCTGTACAGTGAAATCTTTTTTTCTAAATTATTTCAATTGCTCGAGTTTCCTCAAACGAAACGCTTTTAAGTTATAGTACTTAATTATTCATATCTTCTTATTGATCTACAAATATACCTAAAAACGAAGATCCATGCATGTTTCGTAATTAATTTTGACTTCGCTTCGATATTTTTACGTCTCCCTCCGGCAAAATTATTATTTCAACCAGCGAAAACAAAGTTCGCACGCATTCAAATTTTCCGCGGTCGCCATTCTACTACCATCTTACTACTACTACATTTCACTCTACATTTCCTCTGTCACATCGTAGCGTGAACGTATACGATGCATTTGTGTATAGTTGCTTACTATCCGTACCGGTAATGAGGTTAGAAACGTCCTTAAACTTCTTAATGTTTCCTCTCTTACCGTAATATTTGCAATTATTTCGCATATAAATTATCTAAGCAGCATGCGATGACGACTTTCAACCATCTTCGACGAAGATCTGGCAGTAAGTGAATTTTAAGTATTGTTTGATTCCATTGATAACGATACGTAATGTCAACAAGGCTCCAATGAAGATGCACAAAACAAAAAGCAAGCCACAATAATAATAATTCTGGCATGACTTTTGGTCCGAACGATTACGACTACCGAAGTAATTCAATTATTTATCATTTAATAATAAATACTGTACTACGAATAAGTCATGAATCAAGTCGGGAAATGTATAAAGCGTTTGTAGCTCCGAAAGTGTAGATATGTATGTGTATTAGATCTCAGATTATAAGCACAAACAAATTAATAATAAAATATCCGTCTGTATTATATGAAATGTAATACAGACTTTTTTTCCAAAACTTTTACCATTTTAAAATTTCAATGTTCTTGAACTGGATTTTGATTAGATTTGTATTTTTAAAGATTTCGCAATTGTAACGTTGCTCTTGTATTACTAACCGATCTACATTAATTACTCCTAAACAGCTTTTTATTTGCTATATCTCAATTTCTTAATATTTCATATTTTTTCAGGAGCCCTACATTTCTTGCAACCGCACAATGTTTATAACAACCTCGGACTATTTTTGCGGCATGAATCGAGCTTTGTCCCGAAGCGTGTGCTTATCGTGGCAAAGTTGTCCCGATATCACTTCGAAAAAATACGAGAACCGGATTTGAGCGATGAACAACTTCGATTGAAATTGCAATCAAGGGGCTCAGATTATGATACAATGTGGACCAATCATATTGCAACTAAAAATGTAACGAATCAAGTAACCGAGGTCCTAAAAAAATTGAACATAGAATATAAAATAATAAATAGGTAAACCCTTTTTCTGGTATAAAATTTTGTTCAACAAAATGCGTACTTCAATTGAGATTCTTACACACGAAACCCTATATTTGTACGCTATAAGGCAAAATCTAGATACTGCAAATTTCGTCTGGGCCGATTTAATTCTTCCGATCGGTGGCGATGGCACTTTTTTATTGGCGTCGAATATGATCTTTAATAAGGAAAAACCAATAATTGGTATTAACTCACACCCGGAAAAGTCCGAAGGATTTCTCATGTTACCGCCCAAATACACGAAAAGTATACCGGAAATTTTCGAGAAGTTAAAGGCCGGACACTACAAAGTATTAATGAGAAGTAGAATTCGAACTACGATAATGGGAAAAAATATATGGGACCCGCCTTTTCACACTCACGAAAAAGGGCGTGTTGCAGGTGGTGAAAAGTAATATAATTTAAAACATTATTTAAGTAGTACAAATTAACAGACAATGCATAACAAAAACACTTCTTATTAAAATAGATTTTATATTGAAGAATTGAAGAAAGGGATGTCGAATGGAATACCAAAGGAAAGACGTCTGCCTTGGCTGGCATTAAACGAAGTAAACGTTACATTAACAGCTCTATTGCACGTTTCTTATATAATCAATTATTAATAGAATTTAATAGCACTTTTGTTCGTAGGTTTTTGTAGCAGAAACACTATCTGCTAGAACGAGTTCCTTACTTATAAAAGTAGATGATGAAGATAAATATCATTTTGTAAAAAGCTCTGGTTTATGTGTCAGCACAGGAACAGGGTCAACATCTTGGTATAAATCTATAAATAGTGTTAATCCACAAATAGTACAAGAATTATTGAGCCTGGTAGATAAGAGCAAACAATTTAGTAGCGAAGAAATAACAAAAATATGCTCCAGATTCAATGGCAGTTTACCCTTTAATGCAGGTAATATATATATTATGTATGATGTATGGCGTCTTGGATCACGAAAATTTACATTATACATTTATTTCAGAGAACTTAGAACTGTGCTATGCTATTCGAGACATGATAATAGCTGATGGTTGGTCTGCGTCAAATTCCTTGCAATCCCGTGGATTTTGTAAGAAATTAACGATAAGATCGCAATGTTACGATGCAGGTATAGTTCTCGATGGAGGAATAGCGGTGCCGTTTAACTTTGGAACTACAGCAGTAATGGAAATTCGTCCAGAATATGCCCTGAGAGCTTTAACAATTGTGGATTGAAAGTATTTGCTTTAAAAATATGTAGATTCAGATATTGGGGTAGAATTTAGGTATTGATGCATTTAAAATGTAATATGCTATTACCCGAAAAATAATCCGAACACAGTGTGCCAAACTTCAACTCTTGTACGGCACTCTGTTTTGATGTTTTTAAAAATACATTTAATTTGATATTTATACTATAGATCATGTTATGGACCAGTACATAAGAGTTCAACTTTATAATCGAATCCATAATTTGATATGTATCGTAGATAAGCATATGGACAGTAATGGTATTAATGTAAAGTAATGATTATGTGTAATATAAATGAATTTTTATGAAAATGTTTTTCACATTAATAAAGAGACAGAAGTATACAGTTTTTAAAGTTATTAAAGGACATAAATTAAAGCTAGAAGTCCAAGCTACAATCTCCAATAAGTGTTAAAAATATTTCTGGCGTGGTTGGTTTGTTATAAACAATTAAACAATTAAATTAATTATTACGAGTAAGTGGATAAAGCTACAGCAACGAGACTATTATAGGTGAGTAGCTTCTTTATTTCCCGTTCATTTGAGACCTCATTGATTCAAAAATATCCACCAGGGGCTGAGATATAAAATTTAAAAACATCAAGTTGCATTCATAACGCTCTAGAGATAATTCTTTAGTAAGATAATTCATATATGTTTCGCCTTGAGAGTTACATTTTCTTATTCCTCAAAGAGCCTTCTTTTTTATACATGAAATATCCATGCATATATTATATTTCATAAATTAATTAATATCTGTAAAGACACGCTTGAATCGACGCGGGTCTCTGCCGTATCTACAGTGCCTGCTGTGGTATCGCCATCTATACACGACTCCTCGAAACTATTCGCGCCTGCTATGGTATTGCCATCTATACAGAACTCCTTGAAACTACTCGTCCCCTTACTTACCATAACTGTACAAATGGCAGGGGCCTGAGTTGTTTCATTCACATCTATATAGATGGCGAAACTCTTTCGGTGTAGGTAAGACAGGGATACGAATGGTATGCCATTTCAAGGATTTCTTTATAAATAGTGGTACGATAAATGTAACAAAATTTGGTTATTTCTGTTCTCATTTATAATGAAATGATTCCACACTATGCTGCTACTCAATCTACCCTCTTAAACCTGAAGGTACTCTTAGAGAACTGGGACACAGTTCTGCAGGCCACCCCTGCTCGCCAGCAGACCAGCCATAATACAGGTGGCCCAGTCATAAATGCCCTATGTGCCCTTATGATCTTATAAAAACTTTGATATTACTTTTACTATAAGTTCTACTGAATGTACTAAATGTAAAATCAAGAATGTAATGAATAATCTGCATATGCATAAATTGCACAATTTATGTAATTTAAATTTATAACCTTCTATGCATAAACTGTGTAAAGTTTAGTATAAGTTTTATCTGTAAGATGTATTGAAAATTGACTTCATAGAATAGTTTATAACTTTTAGATTACTTATGTTTATAGTATTTTTTACATTATATAAATGTCAGTGTAGAATTCATACAAGGTTTAGTTGTACGATGTATTGTAAATCGATATAAGTGAATATTTTATAAGAATTAGCTTGTAAATTTATATTGTAATACGTTAGAAATTTGTATCTTCATTAATTAAATGAAATAAATTTTCAATGAAAAGAATTCCACTTCTCTTTTTATTTTCACATCTTACCAATCCATGAAAGAACCTAATTCCAATTCCTTATACAAGGAGTACCGTGGACGAACATTAAATGCAATGTCTAATACGAGAAACTTGTCAAAATGGTCCTACACCTTACTAAATTTGGCAGCAGGAAATCCTTGGATATAACATCCAAAAATGGGATTGAAGCGAAAAAAGGAATGAGCTGAGAAAGTGCAATGCGCAGTCAATTCGCTCGAATTATTTTCCACATAATTATCAAACGTCTGTTAAACGTTTAATAATTATACGATAAATAATTGATTGCCCGGGTCTCACCACGTGGAGGTTACTGCGCATGGAGACCCACCCTAGCCACGGCCCTTCCACCCTCCAATTACGCGAAAACTAATTGTAACATAGATTTTGAAAAAGAAAAATCTCCTATTATTGTCCACTTGTAGAACGATCATTAATTGGTCGTAGTACAAGTAAGACAACAAGAGGAGTACTTGGTAAAATCACGGACGAAAGCTAATTTGAATATTTGAAGGAAACCTGAAAGAAAATCTGCAAGGTAATTCAATTGCCTGAAACAAAACTTTCATAAAAATATATTCTACGATCTTAAAAAGTGGACAACAAAATATTATTACAGCAGTGTACACTGCTGTCTTAAAAACTAAGACACAGATTAAAATTAAAGCCTCCCTTCTTAAATACTAGATTAGATTCAAATGCGACCTGCCTAACTAAAAGATCTAACTTAAAACTAGAATCACCCTACCTAATATAATATCTAAGAGCAAAATTAAAACAACAATTTCAATAATATCCTGCCTACATATGAATCTAATAGATACATTATCACACTCATGTAGGTATAAGTATGCATATACTTAATTCCCCTTCAATTAGACCATATTAATTTCGTGGACCATGCCTTCCTAGAACAGACAACTGGAAACTAGTCAGGGGCTGGGCACGGGCAAGGGCAAGGGCAAGGGCAGGGGCAGGGGCAGGGGCAGGGTGAGAGTGTGGTCAAATTAAACATATTGTAAGCAATCCTCTTCTTTAGCTGATTCTTTTCAACGATTCTGAAACAAAGACAAACGGGCAGTAATTAGTAAAGTATTATAAAAATTGTAAACTCATATATGGGATCAAATGGGAGGCAAGTAACGAGGGTGACTGCTACCGAGCAGCCCGCGAGCCCTCGGCCTAGAGTCTGGACAGTAAAAGGACTTAGAATCTACGCCAGTTTCGATACCGAGCCACAGCAATCATTGTGGAACGGAATGCAAGACCGAACCACGATTCCAGATTATGTCCCATATACCTTCTGCCACCCCAAGGTGTGCTTGGCGTGGTCTAACTCGCAGGAATTTCCTACTAGGCGGGTCACCTGTCTGGAATGCAATCACAGCCCCACACACCGCTCACGATGACACTGCAGCCCGGAAATGCAAGAACCGCGACCATGATTCCAGATTTAGGGCGAAAACCAACAACCGTTAGAGACGTAGTCTAACAGCGGGCCTCGGATCCTTCCTCCAGAACCACAATCACGCCCCCACACATCGTCACTCGCTGACACTGAGTCCCCAACCACCGGTCCTCCGGGCCGAGAACGGAAAAGGGAATGAAGCTAATAGTAGTGAAATGAATTAGAAGAAAAGTAACGAGTATGATTGATCCCGGCAGAGACTAAAAATGCGAATGAAGCGAAAACGGGAATGTGGGGGAAAAGTGCAATGCGCAGTCAATTCGCTCGAATTATTTTCCACATAATTATCAAACGTCTGTTAAACGTTTAATAATTATACGATAAATAATTGATTGCCCAGGTCTCACCACGTGGAGGTTACTGCGCCTGGAGACCCACCCTAGCCACGGCCCTTCCACCCTCCAATTACGCGAAAACTAATTGTAACATAGATTTTGAAAAAGAAAAATCTCCTATTATTGTCCACTTGTAGAACGATCATTAATTGGTCGTAGTACAAGTAAGACAACAAGAGGAGTACTTGGTAAAATCACGGCCGAAAGCTAATTTGAATATTTGAAGGAAACCTGAAAGAAAATCTGCAAGGTAATTCAATTGCCTGAAACAAAACTTTCATAAAAATATATTCTACGATCTTAAAAAGTGGACAACAAAATATTATTACAGCAGTGTACACTGCTGTCTTAAAAACTAAGACACAGATTAAAATTAAAGCCTCCCTTCTTAAATACTAGATTAGATTCAAATGCGACCTGCCTAACTAAAAGATCTAACTTAAAACTAGAATCACCCTACCTAATATAATATCTAAGAGCAAAATTAAAACAACAATTTCAATAATATCCTGCCTACATATGAATCTAATAGATACATTATCACACTCATGTAGGTATAAGTATGCATATACTTAATTCCCCTTCAATTAGACCATATTAATTTCGTGGACCATGCCTTCCTAGAACAGACAACTGGAAACTAGTCAGGGGCTGGGCACGGGCAAGGGCAAGGGCAAGGGCAGGGGCAGGGGCAGGGGCAGGGTGAGAGTGTGGTCAAATTAAACATATTGTAAGCAATCCTCTTCTTTAGCTGATTCTTTTCAACGATTCTGAAACAAAGACAAACGGGCAGTAATTAGTAAAGTATTATAAAAATTGTAAACTCATATATGGGATCAAATGGGAGGCAAGTAACGAGGGTGACTGCTACCGAGCAGCCCGCGAGCCCTCGGCCTAGAGTCTGGACAGTAAAAGGACTTAGAATCTACGCCAGTTTCGATACCGAGCCACAGCAATCATTGTGGAACGGAATGCAAGACCGAACCACGATTCCAGATTATGTCCCATATACCTTCTGCCACCCCAAGGTGTGCTTGGCGTGGTCTAACTCGCAGGAATTTCCTACTAGGCGGGTCACCTGTCTGGAACGCAATCACAGCCCCACACACCGCTCACGATGACACTGCAGCCCGGAAATGCAAGAACCGCGACCATGATTCCAGATTTAGGGCGAAAACCAACAACCGTTAGAGACGTAGTCTAACAGCGGGCCTCGGATCCTTCCTCCAGAACCACAATCACGCCCCCACACATCGTCACTCGCTGACACTGAGTCCCCAACCACCGGTCCTCCGGGCCGAGAACGGAAAAGGGAATGAAGCTAATAGTAGTGAAATGAATTAGAAGAAAAGTAACGAGTATGATTGATCCCGGCAGAGACTAAAAATGCGAATGAAGCGAAAACGGGAATGTGGGGGAAAAGTGCAATGCGCAGTCAATTCGCTCGAATTATTTTCCACATAATTATCAAACGTCTGTTAAACGTTTAATAATTATACGATAAATAATTGATTGCCCAGGTCTCACCACGTGGAGGTTACTGCGCCTGGAGACCCACCCTAGCCACGGCCCTTCCACCCTCCAATTACGCGAAAACTAATTGTAACATAGATTTTGAAAAAGAAAAATCTCCTATTATTGTCCACTTGTAGAACGATCATTAATTGGTCGTAGTACAAGTAAGACAACAAGAGGAGTACTTGGTAAAATCACGGCCGAAAGCTAATTTGAATATTTGAAGGAAACCTGAAAGAAAATCTGCAAGGTAATTCAATTGCCTGAAACAAAACTTTCATAAAAATATATTCTACGATCTTAAAAAGTGGACAACAAAATATTATTACAGCAGTGTACACTGCTGTCTTAAAAACTAAGACACAGATTAAAATTAAAGCCTCCCTTCTTAAATACTAGATTAGATTCAAATGCGACCTGCCTAACTAAAAGATCTAACTTAAAACTAGAATCACCCTACCTAATATAATATCTAAGAGCAAAATTAAAACAACAATTTCAATAATATCCTGCCTACATATGAATCTAATAGATACATTATCACACTCATGTAGGTATAAGTATGCATATACTTAATTCCCCTTCAATTAGACCATATTAATTTCGTGGACCATGCCTTCCTAGAACAGACAACTGGAAACTAGTCAGGGGCTGGGCACGGGCAAGGGCAAGGGCAAGGGCAAGGGCAGGGGCAGGGGCAGGGGCAGGGTGAGAGTGTGGTCAAATTAAACATATTGTAAGCAATCCTCTTCTTTAGCTGATTCTTTTCAACGATTCTGAAACAAAGACAAACGGGCAGTAATTAGTAAAGTATTATAAAAATTGTAAACTCATATATGGGATCAAATGGGAGGCAAGTAACGAGGGTGACTGCTACCGAGCAGCCCGCGAGCCCTCGGCCTAGAGTCTGGACAGTAAAAGGACTTAGAATCTACGCCAGTTTCGATACCGAGCCACAGCAATCATTGTGGAACGGAATGCAAGACCGAACCACGATTCCAGATTATGTCCCATATACCTTCTGCCACCCCAAGGTGTGCTTGGCGTGGTCTAACTCGCAGGAATTTCCTACTAGGCGGGTCACCTGTCCGGAACGCAATCACAGCCTCACACACCGCTCTCGATGACACTGCAGCCCGGAAATGCAAGAACCGCGACCATGATTCCAGATTTAGGGCGAAAACCAACAACCGTTAGAGACGTAGTCTAACAGCGGGCCTCGGATCCTTCCTCCAGAACCACAATCACGCCCTCACACATCGTCACTCGCTGACACTGAGTCCCCAACCACCGGTCCTCCGGGCCGAGAACGGAAAAGGGAATGAAGCTAATAGTAGTGAAATGAATTAGAAGAAAAGTAACGAGTATGATTGATCCCGGCAGAGACTAAAAATGCGAATGAAGCGAAAACGGGAATGTGGGGGAAAAGTGCAATGCGCAGTCAATTCGCTCGAATTATTTTCCACATAATTATCAAACGTCTGTTAAACGTTTAATAATTATACGATAAATAATTGATTGCCCAGGTCTCACCACGTGGAGGTTACTGCGCCTGGAGACCCACCCTAGCCACGGCCCTTCCACCCTCCAATTACGCGAAAACTAATTGTAACATAGATTTTGAAAAAGAAAAATCTCCTATTATTGTCCACTTGTAGAACGATCATTAATTGGTCGTAGTACAAGTAAGACAACAAGAGGAGTACTTGGTAAAATCACGGCCGAAAGCTAATTTGAATATTTGAAGGAAACCTGAAAGAAAATCTGCAAGGTAATTCAATTGCCTGAAACAAAACTTTCATAAAAATATATTCTACGATCTTAAAAAGTGGACAACAAAATATTATTACAGCAGTGTACACTGCTGTCTTAAAAACTAAGACACAGATTAAAATTAAAGCCTCCCTTCTTAAATACTAGATTAGATTCAAATGCGACCTGCCTAACTAAAAGATCTAACTTAAAACTAGAATCACCCTACCTAATATAATATCTAAGAGCAAAATTAAAACAACAATTTCAATAATATCCTGCCTACATATGAATCTAATAGATACATTATCACACTCATGTAGGTATAAGTATGCATATACTTAATTCCCCTTCAATTAGACCATATTAATTTCGTGGACCATGCCTTCCTAGAACAGACAACTGGAAACTAGTCAGGGGCTGGGCACGGGCAAGGGCAAGGGCAAGGGCAGGGGCAGGGGCAGGGGCAGGGTGAGAGTGTGGTCAAATTAAACATATTGTAAGCAATCCTCTTCTTTAGCTGATTCTTTTCAACGATTCTGAAACAAAGACAAACGGGCAGTAATTAGTAAAGTATTATAAAAATTGTAAACTCATATATGGGATCAAATGGGAGGCAAGTAACGAGGGTGACTGCTACCGAGCAGCCCGCGAGCCCTCGGCCTAGAGTCTGGACAGTAAAAGGACTTAGAATCTACGCCAGTTTCGATACCGAGCCACAGCAATCATTGTGGAACGGAATGCAAGACCGAACCACGATTCCAGATTATGTCCCATATACCTTCTGCCACCCCAAGGTGTGCTTGGCGTGGTCTAACTCGCAGGAATTTCCTACTAGGCGGGTCACCTGTCTGGAACGCAATCACAGCCCCACACACCGCTCACGATGACACTGCAGCCCGGAAATGCAAGAACCGCGACCATGATTCCAGATTTAGGGCGAAAACCAACAACCGTTAGAGACGTAGTCTAACAGCGGGCCTCGGATCCTTCCTCCAGAACCACAATCACGCCCCCACACATCGTCACTCGCTGACACTGAGTCCCCAACCACCGGTCCTCCGGGCCGAGAACGGAAAAGGGAATGAAGCTAATAGTAGTGAAATGAATTAGAAGAAAAGTAACGAGTATGATTGATCCCGGCAGAGACTAAAAATGCGAATGAAGCGAAAACGGGAATGTGGGGGAAAAGTGCAATGCGCAGTCAATTCGCTCGAATTATTTTCCACATAATTATCAAACGTCTGTTAAACGTTTAATAATTATACGATAAATAATTGATTGCCCAGGTCTCACCACGTGGAGGTTACTGCGCCTGGAGACCCACCCTAGCCACGGCCCTTCCACCCTCCAATTACGCGAAAACTAATTGTAACATAGATTTTGAAAAAGAAAAATCTCCTATTATTGTCCACTTGTAGAACGATCATTAATTGGTCGTAGTACAAGTAAGACAACAAGAGGAGTACTTGGTAAAATCACGGCCGAAAGCTAATTTGAATATTTGAAGGAAACCTGAAAGAAAATCTGCAAGGTAATTCAATTGCCTGAAACAAAACTTTCATAAAAATATATTCTACGATCTTAAAAAGTGGACAACAAAATATTATTACAGCAGTGTACACTGCTGTCTTAAAAACTAAGACACAGATTAAAATTAAAGCCTCCCTTCTTAAATACTAGATTAGATTCAAATGCGACCTGCCTAACTAAAAGATCTAACTTAAAACTAGAATCACCCTACCTAATATAATATCTAAGAGCAAAATTAAAACAACAATTTCAATAATATCCTGCCTACATATGAATCTAATAGATACATTATCACACTCATGTAGGTATAAGTATGCATATACTTAATTCCCCTTCAATTAGACCATATTAATTTCGTGGACCATGCCTTCCTAGAACAGACAACTGGAAACTAGTCAGGGGCTGGGCACGGGCAAGGGCAAGGGCAAGGGCAGGGGCAGGGGCAGGGGCAGGGTGAGAGTGTGGTCAAATTAAACATATTGTAAGCAATCCTCTTCTTTAGCTGATTCTTTTCAACGATTCTGAAACAAAGACAAACGGGCAGTAATTAGTAAAGTATTATAAAAATTGTAAACTCATATATGGGATCAAATGGGAGGCAAGTAACGAGGGTGACTGCTACCGAGCAGCCCGCGAGCCCTCGGCCTAGAGTCTGGACAGTAAAAGGACTTAGAATCTACGCCAGTTTCGATACCGAGCCACAGCAATCATTGTGGAACGGAATGCAAGACCGAACCACGATTCCAGATTATGTCCCATATACCTTCTGCCACCCCAAGGTGTGCTTGGCGTGGTCTAACTCGCAGGAATTTCCTACTAGGCGGGTCACCTGTCTGGAACGCAATCACAGCCCCACACACCGCTCACGATGACACTGCAGCCCGGAAATGCAAGAACCGCGACCATGATTCCAGATTTAGGGCGAAAACCAACAACCGTTAGAGACGTAGTCTAACAGCGGGCCTCGGATCCTTCCTCCAGAACCACAATCACGCCCCCACACATCGTCACTCGCTGACACTGAGTCCCCAACCACCGGTCCTCCGGGCCGAGAACGGAAAAGGGAATGAAGCTAATAGTAGTGAAATGAATTAGAAGAAAAGTAACGAGTATGATTGATCCCGGCAGAGACTAAAAATGCGAATGAAGCGAAAACGGGAATGTGGGGGAAAAGTGCAATGCGCAGTCAATTCGCTCGAATTATTTTCCACATAATTATCAAACGTCTGTTAAACGTTTAATAATTATACGATAAATAATTGATTGCCCAGGTCTCACCACGTGGAGGTTACTGCGCCTGGAGACCCACCCTAGCCACGGCCCTTCCACCCTCCAATTACGCGAAAACTAATTGTAACATAGATTTTGAAAAAGAAAAATCTCCTATTATTGTCCACTTGTAGAACGATCATTAATTGGTCGTAGTACAAGTAAGACAACAAGAGGAGTACTTGGTAAAATCACGGCCGAAAGCTAATTTGAATATTTGAAGGAAACCTGAAAGAAAATCTGCAAGGTAATTCAATTGCCTGAAACAAAACTTTCATAAAAATATATTCTACGATCTTAAAAAGTGGACAACAAAATATTATTACAGCAGTGTACACTGCTGTCTTAAAAACTAAGACACAGATTAAAATTAAAGCCTCCCTTCTTAAATACTAGATTAGATTCAAATGCGACCTGCCTAACTAAAAGATCTAACTTAAAACTAGAATCACCCTACCTAATATAATATCTAAGAGCAAAATTAAAACAACAATTTCAATAATATCCTGCCTACATATGAATCTAATAGATACATTATCACACTCATGTAGGTATAAGTATGCATATACTTAATTCCCCTTCAATTAGACCATATTAATTTCGTGGACCATGCCTTCCTAGAACAGACAACTGGAAACTAGTCAGGGGCTGCGCACGGGCAAGGGCAAGGGCAAGGGCAAGGGCAGGGGCAGGGGCAGGGGCAGGGTGAGAGTGTGGTCAAATTAAACATATTGTAAGCAATCCTCTTCTTTAGCTGATTCTTTTCAACGATTCTGAAACAAAGACAAACGGGCAGTAATTAGTAAAGTATTATAAAAATTGTAAACTCATATATGGGATCAAATGGGAGGCAAGTAACGAGGGTGACTGCTACCGAGCAGCCCGCGAGCCCTCGGCCTAGAGTCTGGACAGTAAAAGGACTTAGAATCTACGCCAGTTTCGATACCGAGCCACAGCAATCATTGTGGAACGGAATGCAAGACCGAACCACGATTCCAGATTATGTCCCATATACCTTCTGCCACCCCAAGGTGTGCTTGGCGTGGTCTAACTCGCAGGAATTTCCTACTAGGCGGGTCACCTGTCTGGAACGCAATCACAGCCCCACACACCGCTCACGATGACACTGCAGCCCGGAAATGCAAGAACCGCGACCATGATTCCAGATTTAGGGCGAAAACCAACAACCGTTAGAGACGTAGTCTAACAGCGGGCCTCGGATCCTTCCTCCAGAACCACAATCACGCCCCCACACATCGTCACTCGCTGACACTGAGTCCCCAACCACCGGTCCTCCGGGCCGAGAACGGAAAAGGGAATGAAGCTAATAGTAGTGAAATGAATTAGAAGAAAAGTAACGAGTATGATTGATCCCGGCAGAGACTAAAAATGCGAATGAAGCGAAAACGGGAATGTGGGGGAAAAGTGCAATGCGCAGTCAATTCGCTCGAATTATTTTCCACATAATTATCAAACGTCTGTTAAACGTTTAATAATTATACGATAAATAATTGATTGCCCAGGTCTCACCACGTGGAGGTTACTGCGCCTGGAGACCCACCCTAGCCACGGCCCTTCCACCCTCCAATTACGCGAAAACTAATTGTAACATAGATTTTGAAAAAGAAAAATCTCCTATTATTGTCCACTTGTAGAACGATCATTAATTGGTCGTAGTACAAGTAAGACAACAAGAGGAGTACTTGGTAAAATCACGGCCGAAAGCTAATTTGAATATTTGAAGGAAACCTGAAAGAAAATCTGCAAGGTAATTCAATTGCCTGAAACAAAACTTTCATAAAAATATATTCTACGATCTTAAAAAGTGGACAACAAAATATTATTACAGCAGGGTACACTGCTGTCTTAAAAACTAAGACACAGATTAAAATTAAAGCCTCCCTTCTTAAATACTAGATTAGATTCAAATGCGACCTGCCTGACTAAAAGATCTAATTTAAAACTAGAATCACCCTACCTAATATAATATCTAAGAGCAAAATTAAAACAACAATTTCAATAATATCCTAACACACAGGAATGTAATAGATACTTTATCATACCCATATAGGTATGAGTATGCATATATTTAATATGAACTAATTGAAGAAGAATTAATTTCGTGGCCCATGGTATCCTAGAACAGACCGAATCAATTTTTAGTTTCATAAATCCTGCCTAATTAAAAATCTAATAAATTCAATTGGTGTAAAAGTCAGGGTGTTGGGCTAGGGGTGGGGTGAGGTCATATTCTACGTCCAAGCCCCTCCATTTTATATTGAAATGAACCTGCTTCTAATTCGTAATAATTGAATTATACCGAGGATAATGAATCACAATTGATATGAAAAATGCAGCTAATTTGTAATAACAATATGTAATTGGATTTCGGCCAAGGTGTTATATTCTTTTCTAGGTTTTAAATCAAACTGTATGGTAGTACGAATTTCATTAAAAACTCCAAATTGAAATAGTCACATTTCACTACAATTGATTCCATTTCGCTTCTACAAAGAAGCGACAAACGATTATTCGGAAGCAAAATATCAAACTTCCACTATCACCATGCCGAGGTCCAACTACAGCCAAGAAGATTTTTCGTGCAAGGAATTTTGTTTAAACATTTACGGATATCGCAAGTGAATTTTAGTTTCTACAAAGCAAGCTCAAAAAGTTATAAAAATTGGCTCTACTAAAACAAAGGTTAAGATAGAATTACAACAATTAAGAGAAAATATTTAAGTGTTAAACTCCAATAATGAACAGTCACTAATATTAACTCTAATTGAAATCTACTATCTAGAATTATTATGAATTTATCAAAAATTCGGCAAATTATATCTTTTTCGTTTCTTTTTCTTTCTTTTCTGTACTTTCCTTTTTCTTTCCTTTATTTCTTTTTCCATTTCTTTTCCTTTCGTTCACAGTAATTTACTAATATGTATGCAAATTTTTAGCAGTACTTCCATCAACAGACATTCCAGGTGGTATAATTATAAAAAAAAAATGTAAAGAAAGGCAAATATAAAACGCTGAAAAGAAAAAGTTCCTGGTTCAGGAACAGACGTCCAATTGGAAGCAGATGGGGACTAGTACTCGCAACTCTACTTAAAAACGCGATCTTTTATCAACGCAACGCTAACTGGAACTCGCGAAGTAATCATTTCGCAACACTATTTATTAAGACTGATAGAAAGCAGACTGTAAATTATTTGTAATATTCAAAATTAAGCAGATTGATGATCCTCTGAAAAGTCAGCTGAAGGTTCAAGACGCGAAAATAATTTTCGCAACACTAGAAACATTGTCATCTGTAAAATATATTATAAAATACTACTATTTAACTAACAATAAGAAGAGCAAACTTGCAAGAACAATCGCGATATCATTGCGCAACGCTAAATCAATCACGATTTTCATTTGTTCGCAACTCTAATTAAAAACCGCGAGTCACTTCGCAAATCAAAGAATTTGTTAGTTTCCTTTTTCGCGACTGTACTTGAAAAACCGCCTGATATTTAACGCAACTCTAAAGCAACCCGATATTTTTGGGAGGGCTGTTGTATCGTTGGGCCGGAATGGGCGTCGGCCAAGTACAAATAAAAATTCTACAAATGAATATGCAAGCACAGTGACAAAGTAGTAACAAAGAATGATTCCCCATTCTTAAAAAGAATGGGGAGCCATTAGTAGTTGCCCTCTTGAGTGACAGTTTGTCGGGCCTCTTCGGCATATAGCCTCTTCTTTTCGTTGGACCCAAGGGCCAGCTGAAACTTAAGCTAGGCTCGAGGCTCTAATCGGAAACCAAGGAAAGACTTATAAATGTGAAATAAAGAGTTTAAATCGCGGAGCTAAATGGAACACACGTGGCCGAATCACGACCAAATAAAATCGTAAAATTGTGATTACGGAAAATCGCAAAGATTACGATTAAAATTGTAATCGTTCTTCGTTCACACGTGCAACCTCGAGCATAATGTAACACGTTTCGTTTCGAAGCCTGAATCGCGACCACGACCGCGAAGGATTCGAAAAATCGATAGGCAAAGCCAGAGGCGAACGCATCTTCGTTCGCGCCATAGCTTCACCGTCCACTTTTCAAATCAGATTTCCTGAAACAGGTTGAACACGCGAAATAGTGCCTACCCGATCAGAGACTGTGTCAACCTGCCCGGCCCTACCTACTTATATCTATCAATCACACCAGAAAGTATGCTACCTATCCTACCTGGACCTATATTTAAAAAATGGCAAACAGGCACACCAACACACGACACTCCACGGTTCTCAGTCAAACACTTGGGCGCAAAAGCCTACACTAGGGAGGCGTCCCGGGACGCCCCCGACACCCAAGTGCTGTCAAACAACTTGCACACTCTAATGTACGTACCATTTTTCTGAAATCGACTGACAGTGGTTGGGATCTTTGCGTTCGCGTGGAGAAAGACCACGCCGCGGTTGATTTTTAATAAGATAATTAAATAGCACCGATACAAGAGCTACTTGATAGCAATTGATAAGTATATTCGATTCTCTTTGGCATTTGGCCTTTGTCATCTTAAATGGCAAAACTTCGTGCCTCAGTATAATGGGGATTATTAATGCAATTAATAGTAAAAATGATGTCTCTGTTTTAAATTAATGGACATCTTATGTTGGTCATAATAGCTACATTTTAGTACGGAACGACGCAAATCCACAGCCTAACCACACACACAATGTGGATATTACGTCGTGCACGATACACCAAACGCACTGTCAGTCGCCAACAATAAATCATTCAATAGCTTATGAACTAAAGAAATATCGTCGTGCTCTACCACCGTTTTCCCACTCAAGTAGCACCGGGGCACGTGAGTGGGATCCGGGCAGTGAACACGGAAAGGGTTAAACCTGAAAATCCTCGTCTAAAAAGATGATAAAGACATACTGATTTTCTAACGGGCTAAATATATATATGTATGTATATGTACCAGATCAACATATGACTTTACTTTATTGAAGAGAAAATTAAATGACTCTACTTTATTAGAAAAATTATGCAATGACTCTGCTTTATTAGAAAAATTATTTAAAGCCTCTACTTTAATAGAAAAATTATTCAAAGACTCTACTTTAATAGAAAAATTATTCAAAGACTCTACTTTAATTGAGAAATTATTCAATGACTCTACTTCGATATACTTTGAATGAAATTGAAACATCCTCGGATGTTCCCGTCATCAAAGCATTGCTTCTAAAACGCAAGGTTGGTTTGAAAGTCGATTGCTTTGATTTCGAGATCTAACCGTTCGCGTATTGTCTTCTTGTACATTCAAGTTTAATTATCATATTGTACGGAAAAAGTGAAATTACTGATATCTCTAAACGCTAAAGACTAATATGGATATCGAATAATAAAATTATTCGATAGTTCCAACAAATTGACAAGGTAAGTAAATGCCTTTACTTTATATATAATCAAAGTAGAAAAAGAGGAAATATTATACTCTTACTATCAATTTCTTATAACTGGGCAGTAATTGCAATTGACAAGTAAACGAAGTCGAAGGGTATTCGACTTCTCCACTATAAACTAATGCAGGTATAATACTGGACGTTACTTTCTATTCATTTAATAATTAATAACTATTTAAATACCGTTCATAGGTATTCAATTAAATACTCTATTATAAAAACATATATAGTGATATATTTTATACTGAAGCTATTTAAAAACGCGTTGTACAAGAAGACCTATCCTCATATAATATAAAACAGTAAAGAAGTTACTACTCATGAGTATATTTCCATATACCCATGGTCACAGTGCTTGCCAGAAAAATCTACGTAATTACAACCAGTCACTCGTGTCGGTTCGGACCTTTCGTCCTGCGACATGATTGAGTGACCAGAGGAACTTTAAAGCATGCGACTCACCGGTTGCAGACTCGCCAGGGGTGCGGTCACGCTCGTCGCCATCGCAGTCATGGAAGCTGCTGAAACATTCAAAAAGAGCAAACAACATTAAAATCTACGTATTTTCAGTACATTTGGAATGGGTTAATTTTCAATGATTATTGCAAAACCTGACTAAAGAAATAAGGAGATACTTACTCTTCAAGTTGATGGATGAAAGCCCGAACTCGCCGAACAGGACACTGACTCTAATGGAACACTTATGATTGGCAAACAAAGTGATTCTAATCTCGCGAGAGTATTATTTCGGAGCAAACACTGACTCTACTTTCGCGTATCTTTACTACTATTTATATTGAATTATAATTATTAAGAGCGGTTGCGCTCAAAAAATAATAAAAAGAACTTTGACGGAGAAAGCACTGACTCTACCGACCGCATTGCGCGCGGTTATCAACATTTTCTGGAAGAAAATCTGTACAAGTTAGTAAATGGGGAGAGCAGGTAAAAACTGAAACAATATATATTTGATTTTATTTGTCTCTTTCTTATTTCTTCATTCTGTCGAACGTCTGTTGAGGAAATACTGCTCTTTCTTTTAATAAAGTACTATCGTATTATTTTTCTGATTTAATTACTGTTAATTGTCTATTCAAGATATATTATTATAGATTAATATAAATGATTTATGAAAAGCGTACTGTGACTATCCTTTGTCAGAGTTTTAAAGGTTATCATGATCTTAGTAAATACTTAATATTGCGCGTTTATAAATTCTCGTAGCTGCTTGTAGAAATCAAGACTCGAAGTTATTTATCATGCTTGAAGGGCATGGCAACGAGTACGTAAATACGGGGGCAATCCAGCATCGAAAATTCAATTCGACCGTACTTGTGCCAAGTCACAACAAGACAATGTCACAAAAAGTGTCAACAAGAACACTAGCGAAGCTATAACAGAAATCGCGACCGATATGCAGCGAAACGTGAACGTATTTCAATTTTTCGTTTAGTATTAATGAAATTTACTGAGTCTAGTTTCAATCGCGAATGATATATTGTAAGTTCTATTTCAAATGTTTTCATTATTTAATGAACATGGATATACGAATAGAGAGAAGTAAGTATTAAAATCTATTTACAATAAAGAAAGTGTTCAATAACTTTCAACCGAAAGTCAATCGCCAAATAACAAGAGATATACTAAACCGTTGGGATAATAAGTTAAATGTTACCAGTCATCTTCATCATAGGTCATCCAACTGATTGTTATGCATCGCAGTAATTGTGTCTCAATACTCCATTCCTGCAGCCTCAATATATTATTCTTTGCCAGCCAATCATCCATTATACCTGCAACAAAAAGAATAGACCTGTGATGAACCTGTTCTAAAATCTGAATCGAATTCGAAGTCGCAAAAGTGACTGAATAAAATATAATAAAGATTCGAAGAACCGTTCAAAGTAATAAATTAATTAACGCGATGTTACAACAAACGACTAGTTAATCTCATATTTAAAAAATCTCGATGCCGGAAGAAGACGCGTCCATCCTCAATTGGATGATCGGTCATTCGTCCAGCAAAGCAGACTCAAGAAAGATTTTAATTATTAAAGCTTAATGTACTTTTGCGATAGTAGAATGGTTGTTAGTTAAACACGTATTAATTAATAGAAGCTAATAATCAAGCGTACTCGATGGTAAAGTAAGGCCCGAGGTACTATTGTGTTGTAGAGTGAGGTATGTCGTTAACCTTCAACATAGACAACCTGACACTGCGACGCTTCAATTGAAAGTGACGGGGCTCGCGTGGCGCGTCGGTTCCCCCACTCCGTGACGCGCCAGCTTCCCCACTCCGCGACGCGCCGGCACGTCGGCTGCGCTCGGTGGTATTCGCTATTTCCGAAAATCTTCGATCACCGACTATCCCAGGGTTATACCTACTGGACTTCTACTGTTTCTGACCAACTTTTAGCCCGACCTACGACTATAGGGTTATGTCTATTGGACTTCTACTATTTTTGACAAAGTTTTAGCCGGACCTACGACTCTAGGGCCGTGCCTATGGACTTCTGCAGGTTCTGAGTAATTTTAGCTGTACGTACGATCCCGGGGTTGTACCTATTGGACTTTTACTATTCCTGACCAACTTTTAGTTGAACCTATGATACTCGTTAAAGAATTCTTTTGTTCTTTGCCGCGCAATAAAAACGGGATAGCACCTCGAGGCATCGTGCGACCAGGTATCATCGTTCAATTTTTCGACCAAAACGTTGACCGAGAAATAGCTTTTTTGATTCCCCCAAAGCATTCACATATATTCACACAATCGCATGAGGCCTGTCCCCAACACTACTTCAGTACATAATAGTTCTTCAACTGATCACTGTTCATGAGCAGAGGACGCTCAAATCAGTATCGGATTTCTGAGTCGGTATGGCCGTCACGTTGGGTCACGAAAGTCCATAAGATGTCCTGTCTATTCCTATATCTCGTCTATGGTTATACCTGTTTGTACAGTCTATACAGTTCTACATTACCGACGTATCACACGATGGATATATACGTATATAACAATGTTTCTAATTGTAGCCCGGATAAAATATAATTCCTTCAATTGTAATTCTCAATAAATAATTGGCGACGAGAATGTGCTTGGAAAATTCCATGAACAGAAACATTTCGTTGCTCTTTTGACCAGCGTGGTACACCACCATTACTGTCACTCAAGGAGTTTTTGTGGCTAGACGAGAACGAGAGGGCAGTGCAGTTTGGTGCGGCGCTGTGGCACCCATGCAGTTCGAGATTTTCCGTTGGCGTGTATTTTCTCTATCGTGACGGTGGTCGTCGAGAAAAGTCGTAAACAATCTTGCAACGTAAACGTGCATCGCCATCGATTTTCCGCAATTGCGCTGACAAAAAGAACCGCGCGGATGTGTTGTTAGTGTTACACGTGTTCTTTAAGTTCGGCCAGTGTTCGGCCAAGAAGAAGCCAACATACATACGTACGCGGAACTGCGTCTGAAGGGGTGGGAAAGAGAAGAAAGACGACGAAGAAGAGAAGGAAGAAGTAAAAGATGAGCAAGACGTGCGCCCGCTGCGAGAAAACGGTCTACCCGATCGAGGAGCTCAAGTGCCTCGACAAGGTACGTTTCTTTCTCTGTTTGTCTTCAAAATTTCAAGACTCTACCTACGGTTCTTTTCCATTCCTGCGCTGTACCAGAATCTCACCTAAGCGTATTCCGTCGGGAAATTAGAACAGCGCACGGATTTTCATTGGAATTCAATGTAATAAATTATATCGAAGACCAAATTAGAAATTTTCTCTAGGAAAACGACGCGAATAATTCACGATCCGCCGCGTTGGATACTTTTTGGAAGCATCAACATATACCTGTACGATTTTCGCGCGGCGCAATTGTCTCCACTCTCCGTACTCTTTCACGGGCGATGATATTTTTTCGCGGACAAAGAACAATTTATTTAGATGGTCGCCTCGGTGTCCGAGCCTTTTTTTTGCTACCGCCGTGTGTTTCGAGCAACATTCTGCTCCCTGGGCACCCCGAAGAATCATCTCTCGCTGCGAGCGGATCGCGTGGAGCGGCTCGGGACTTTTTGCAACCGATCGTAGGATGTACCGTTCTCGTTTAGTTCCGCTTACTGAGGCGTCCTGTTCCATTCGGTATAATTGTGTCGTTTCGCCAGTCCACACCGGCGTACAAACATATTCTCCGTTCTCTGCTGACCATTGTTCCATCGAACCGATACTCGTTAAATTCTGTACATTTCCTTACTGGAATCGTCAATTAATCACGATAAGCTCAATATTTTAGCCCTGTATGACAGAGATGATGCTACCGTGGCCCGTTCAAACGATTCGCAACGGTGCAGCATCGTTGATACGGCAATTTCGACGGAAGTGTTCGACGTGGCGAGCACACACGATGCCCCATAGAAAACTGCACGTGCCAGGTTCGTTACAATCGACGCGGTAACTAATGATCCTGCGTGCATCCTCGCAGGTACATATATACGTGTACACTGTCGCTTCGTTGCCCTCGTAATTGCAAAAAGCGTCACCATCGATTTGCAACCGTCAGGCGAACGGGTCGTATGCATACGTGTACCGCAACTTTCGATCGGTAGATCGTCGCTAATGATATTATAAACACTGAACCACGCAGCAATTACGTATTATTTAACGCCGGGATCGGTGTTAACGATCGTTAAATCACGTAGGTGGCAGCCTGCGCCGGAAAACGAGCACAGTGACCGGCGGGGAAGGTTGGAGCCTCCTAAATTTGGGCGTATCGAGATGCGCGATCTCCACGTTGGTTTTCTAAATCCTCTCCCCACGTTCTTGGGTATCCTATCTTTTTGAGCACTGCGCATTTTGAATGCCTTCTATGGGTCACGGCTACTCTGTTGACCCTCGTAGCCCGTTAATTCCGATTTATCGCGAGTACCGCGATTTAAATTGCGCGGCTACTTTGCATCGAAATTCTCGACGGTTCGTCTTGGTTTTTCTTTTCTCACGAAATGATCGCGTGCGTCATTCACCTTCGAGTGGAGGGAACAGCAGCAGCGGGAGGAACGATTTCGTTCGAACGAAGGCAAACCACTGGGAATCGGATCTACCCGCGAATAATTATTTCTGTGTAAGATTATACATAGCCCGTTACCGCCGCGTCGCAATCTGAATTTTTTCCCTGTCTCTACGCGGCCACGCGTGCATACTTGCGTACATGCATATGCATTTCGTCTTCTCGTTACTCGTTGCTCGCTCTTGTGAATGGGCGTGTATAGAGGCACTTCTCTTTCTCGCTCTGTCCCGCTAACTTCGCGGCCCTTTCTCCATGTTCATCTCTGACCGGGTGTCTCTGGATGAAACCACGAGCGCAGAGAAGGACAAGCATCGCGCAGTCACTTGGGACGAATTAAAGCACACGAGGAATAATTAAAAAATGTCGAGTTACACGATCGTCCGGTTTAATTAGATTTCTTCTTCGTTAAGGAAGACCTAATTGTTTGATCAGATGTTCGATGAAGTAAATTGACGCAACAATGTAGCCGCGAGAACAGTTTCATTATGTTTTTCTATTGGCTATGGTAATTTGAAACTCGGAAGACGGGAAACGAAGGCACAGAATGTTTTAACGCGTGTACATTCGATGCAAAATGAAAAACGTAGGTGCCAGTCCCTCGACGATTAAACGATTCCACTTGTGTTAGATAGTTTTAGAATGCCACTGCATCTTTCTGTTATTCTTATGTTACTCGTTCTGTTCGATTTTTCCGTTGCAGTGGATACTTTCACCGGACACGAATTGCGTTCGCAAGGTTTGTTCTATTTTTCCGCGTTCGATCGCACCGACGAATGCGCCGCGGCGCCGGTCTCGAATATAGTGTCTTGTTTCAATTTACAAGCCCGCATATACGCGTGTGGCCAGACGTATATCCATTCTGGTGCAGCAGCAATTAATCCACATCCCATTAACCGAAGAGCAACTGCTCCCGGTTCCTTTTTTATCACCCTCAGCATTGTTGGCCCTTCTCCGTTTGCACCCTACTCCTATCGAGCAAGTGGAGCGACCAAATTGAGGCGTAGCCGAGAACAGAAGCACTGCTTTTGTTCTTGCAAGCATTTGCACAGTAGTCGACACCGTGTCAATTTCATTAAAAATATCGATTTATTACAATTGCAAAGCTGTGCATTCTTTACGGACAACAGAGTTCGGTGAAATTGTAATCGAATTCCAGGCTGGGTATACTCGATGCGTGGGTCTCGCACACGGTTGCAACAGGTGGGAGTCATTCCCAACCTGTTGCGCCTACACTGCTTCAAAAATACGTCGATTCTCAGGCGAAGCGAAGCGAACGTTTGCGCTTGAAAAATTCGAAGCACAAATATTCCCGTGGATGAGCTTCGAAGATCGTCCGGTGTGTTCAGAATTTTTTCTTTCTTTTTTGTTTCCTCAAGAATGTCTATACCCACTTGCCAATCCGCAGGCAATATACGTCAAACGAATCTCACGGAAGATAAGACGCAACGTGATTAATTAATCATGCAAGACGTGTCAATTAAGCGAGGTGGAGAAATTAATTCTCGCGACCCGTCTGACCACTTTGACGATTTTAAAATAATCAGCGCTCGTCGTCGTATGGATTTTCCGTTCGCCGTATTCATTCGATTTAACTGAAATTTCTTTGTGTGCCGCGGTTCCTGCTTCGTTGAAAATGCCACGGCGCACAGGTAAGAAAACGACGCCGAGGGTATTGCGCAATGGGTGGAACCCCGGCGAGAATTTTAGAAGAATAAGACATTTACTTCCCAGGATCCACGGTCTCAACCATTAGAAATTTCTGTTATGCCAGCGATGCGACGCGGCATCCGGTTGTTTCCCACTGTCGCTGTTGCGAAAACGCGAATAATTATTCTACCTGCGCGAACAACATCTGCTAGACACCTTTTACTAGGAAAAACTAGCAGTGTCTTCGTCGCATTGCAATTCGCGACGCGCTCAAACATGCTAATCTGTCACCACAAACCTACTTATTCGCGTGAACGTTGCTTTAAACATTTCTGTTTTCACCCTCACAAACAACTTGCTTGATAAAGTAGAAGAACATACTTTTCCAACTACGATGCCCTATTCGTTGTAAACCGGTCCCCCTGTGTCGTTGCACGTGTGTGCAGGGAAAATTAGATTCACCATTTAGATTCACCTACGAATTACACAGCGCGGTATTTCCACCCCGTAAAAACTACCGAGCGAAATAAAAATGTAAACGTTCAATAGCATACGGTACCTGCGATAAATTATCATTACAATATCTGTAGCATTACTTCGCCAAAAGAAAACGTAAAGCGACAAGAGCGAACGAAGAAGGGACGGAAATAAAAAAGCAGAAAAGAACAGGAAATCGTAAGGTTGTCAAAGGCAAGGGTTTAATCGGCTCCTCGATTATTCAAACGATCCACGAAATTTCGATGGAGGAATAACGCGTGCCGATTCATCGCAGGCGTATGCAACGTTTGATATTTAAAGAGTTACAAAGGTCATGCAGGATCATATGATCGTCATTGTCCGCGGAGGAGCTGCTTGCACTTTCACTTTTGACGACGAAGCGTCTCTCGCGGCTTGCCCATGATACTATTTCAACGTTTCAACCGTCCGATCTACTTTCGTCCGCACGCACGTAAACTTTCCTCTCGGCCATGGAAACGTCTTTACACGGAACATCGCGACGGTTATTCAACGTTCCACGATTACGCGACCAACTGTTGCACGCTCGTGCTTCTGTTCCTTCTAATTGTGCAACCTCCACGCCGATCGTTCGTCGCGCGAAAGGGAAACTCCGGGAATTCTGTGCTCGGAGTGCACGAGCACTCCGGCAAAGGTTGGATCGTACGGCTCGATCGATCGGTGGCACAAAAGAAAGATTAACCCCGTCGTGTTCGGCGTGAAACACTGTGAGGCTGATGACCATATTTGATCCTGTGCAACGTTCGCGCCGGCCACGGGTAAAGTGTGTTGCGAAACGGGGGGCCGATTGGTGCACAGGCGAAAAACATTCCAAAAACGGGTGAAAGCGTCCCGCACGTTTGTGAATACGTATCGACTGCATGATCCGTGCGCAAACATCGTAATTGGGTAATCGAGTTATTTAAATCGCGCGTTATCTTCGAGCAGCAGGATTATAGAATTGTTTCTCGTCTTCTTAAAATTGCAAGGCAGTTGATTCTTTCGCATTTGTATCGTTCACAGCAATAAGCAGGCCGATAAGAACGTATGCGATTAGGACGATTGTCTTTCGTGCAATAGGAAAGCAATTGTAATACCGTTTAATCGTCGTTTGTAACTAATTTCAATGGTCACGACGGAATCGTCGCCAACCTTCAAGAGATATTTCTTCAAGTCACAGTCGTCGACCAACATACTTTTTCCCCCGAACCGAGAAACTAACCGTTCTCCAACCGATTCGAAAGCGGGACCACGGGCAATTACCGCTAGTCGCGACTAACTAATTGCAATTAAATTGAAGCAACGAGATCCACAGCGACCGTCACGTGCTCTCTGGTCCTATGGCGCAGCGTTGAACACGTAGCACGTTCGTGAGTAGTTAATCGTGGCTGTTCGTGGCGTGATTAACATTGCCTTCTTGATACCAGCGTGGTACCGTTGCGTTTGTTTGACGGCGCATTCCACCGTCTCGGCACACGGGCTGACACTGAGGACATGAATCGTCTAGAAATCGAAACGTGACGCGTTTGCTGAACACCATCCTCGTTGCTCCAATCCATACAAATATTCTTGCGATTCTTGACAATATTCATATTACTTGTATTGCAATGTTTCAATATTAATATTTATTACTCAACTCGCTACTCATAAAAATTAGAGCTCCCAAAAAATATTTCCAAACATAATGGAGCATCTTCTATAATAAAAAAGGAGCGTCGCACAGTTTCTAAGCCGAGACGTAGATGCGAGGCATGGTTCGTGGCGAGGAATAATTGTAACCCTTTGCCGGCCGCGATCAAAGTTGACTCACATGCTCGTGAGTCATTTCTCTCTTTCCGGGTGTAGACAATTCCCTCGACAGAGTCATACTCCTTCAAGATCCACGACCTTATTCGACATCTGACTGCACCAGCAGCCTTGCCAATTATCGACAGCTATGACGGCCTTTGGTTATCTCTGGGTCAGCTGTGAGAAACGCTTGATCGACGTGGCGGTTCTCTGCAGAAGGGAACGCGTTTCAATTCGAATTGCAGATGAGATTTGACTCGACAAAGGAATCACGAGGACAGGTCGTACATAAATTTGTGCTAACGATCGTAGCAATCTTCGTGAACTGATATGCGCTTCGAGATCGTACTCGTCCTTGAGTGGAAAACGATAATTAGGCGGCTCATCGATTGTCGGTCTTATCGAGCGGTATTTAAACGATCGTACTTCATAGGCTTATCTTCCGCTTGGAAAACGGGTGGCCAGGTCATAGTTCGTGTCCGTCAACTACACGTGATAAATCTTCGTATTCGGAACAGACAATGTGGCGAGGCTGTGACTCTATCGTTAGATGCTACCGATGAGTAACAATGAAACAAAGCCCGCCGCGATTAGATCCTTTTGTTTCGCGAACGATTTCTTTCGTACGCGTGGGCGAAAATATGGCAGGGTGAAACAATTGACCGTACTTCTCCTTCTTTAATTTCAATGCGATAGAAGGAGGTTGTTTGATATTTTATTTGTATTCTTTATCTCGCACATGTTGTCCCATTTTCGATCAGTTCATTCGAAATGAATAATCGATACTTCCATTGTCTTTCGAATATTCTTTTAGTCTATAAGATTCATTCTACGTATGTACTTGGAATTATGCATCAAACTAATTTCTATGCACAATTCTTTCAGACATGGCACAAACAGTGCTTCAAGTGTCAGGGTTGCGGCATGATCCTGAACATGCGGACGTACAAGGGTTTCAACAAACAGCCGTACTGCGAGGCGTAAGTAGAACAATTCCACTGATCCACTGCTTTGTAAACAGATTAACCATTTGTATATTCAATTACCTCTTATCTGTCCAATTAATTCCAAAGGCCGACTTCTCTGGATACTAAATATTCCAACAAATAAATTCCTTCTCTCGCAGAAACGAGCACTCTTCCATCTACAGAAATTCCAAACAATTAAAGCGTGTTTCCGAATGGAGATAGCGTAGTCTTTGACGCTTCGCAATTTTACGATCCATTTCGATCGCGAGAACTACTGTCGCCTATATTCGTCCGTCTCGTTGTAGAAACAAAGAATACTTGAATGAGCCTCGTATTTTACGAACGAGACTCGGCCTTGAAACGTATCAAATTTCTTGCGATCGAAACACGTGCGTTTACCGTCTCGAAGATTTTTCGATCGAGAGAGCTGCCCTCGTCTGTGTTCGTCTATCTTGTTCTAATAAACAGAGAATTCTTGAATGGACATCGTACTGTACGAACGAGACTCGGTCTTGCAAGGTCGCCGTTGCAACCTACCGAATTTCTTACGATCGAAACATTTCGAAGAATTCACGAACTGAATGTGTTATTCATATTTTTTCCGTACTGTTTCAAGATCTCGAAACTTTCGCGATTGTGTCTCGTAGTACGGTTCTTATGTACTACAGGGTGCACCGTTTGCTACTGGACATGAAGACAGTACAGCCAAGTACATAGACCGTTTCGACTGCTCTGTGCAAAAGAAATCAGAATCGTCCCTGCCTTCCGTCACAGCGGGGCTATTTAGGGACAGTTTTGTGTCCACTAGCGAATGGATCACCCTGTATATACCTTTCGTCCCTCTCCAATGGATCCTCCTTTTATCGTGGCTACTTTCAGCTGCCACGTCCTTGCCCTGTCCAAGGTGTCCCTGTGACTCCGCTAACACTAACGTTTTCCAATAGGGATTCAGGTGAAAGGATCCGAAAGTGTATCGCAATATCGAACCAACTGACGGTCGCAGGGAACCCCGTGACCCGTTCGCATTTCTTTCTTTGCCTTGGGTGCTGCGATAGTAATTGGCGATTGTCACTGAATTCTATTTATATTTGACAAGCCGCGTTATATTACAGTAGAATGAAATTGAGTATTCTGGAATGTTATCCACCGTTCGCTAACTATAATTATTATTGAATAAGATCGTAATCATTATTGGATAATAGTCGATATTAAATGATCAAGATCGTACGTTTAATCAATTTTTGTACGCAATCTCTCGCTTGAAGTGAAATTGTTTTTGCATACATACGAGTAAATTACGATTAGAAATAAATATGTACCAGCTAATAGAGTAATAAACAGGCGTCAATTTATAGAATAGACAGTTTAACCCTTTTCTTGCTTCTTGAGCATCGTCAGTGGAAACTTCGAAATTGATATCGAGCATCGTGCAATTTCATTTCCCGGACGTAGATTAAAGTTTAACCTGCAAAAGGGGAAGGCCGAGGAAAGAGCGCGCAAGTTCTAACGCTTTTTCGTGATTACTTCTCCACATTTATTTTATACCAATCGTATCGATAATCGCCAACCCGTTTCGAAATACATAAGCATTGAAAGATATCTATACAGCAAAGGATATTTATACACTGTCCTTTCATTTCTCCTTCGCTATCCGTCAGTTCGAGAATTCACACTTTTCCACTTCTTTGGCTCCAAGGATCTCGAGATTGAAATACTCAACATTGATGATCTCAAGCGAGATTCCTCAGATCCTTAAGAATAGATCAGCGAATTAATTCACCATCGGGGGCGATCGATTTTTCACGGTATCCGAGCAAAACTGACGATTGGCATGCGTTTTACCGTAAAACCGTCCGTCCGGTGACTCGCCAAGTATTCCGAGTGAGCATCTGCAATGACGAAATCCTTCCGCGGCGCGTTTCGAATCTACGTTTCACCGCTGTTTTGCGTGTTTTCCAGCACGTTATTCGCCGCGTAACGGGCAGCAATTTGCGAACACGTTCCCGTTGCCACGGGGAATGAGGCTCGAATTTATGCAACGTCCTCGCACGATTGTGTCTACGTCGACAATCGGCAAGTCGCGTCGTGAGATCGAGGCAGAAACGTCAGAATTCTCTTGCCATTATTTATGCATTATGGATTTCTAATCCGGCCTCCAATTCGATCGGAAAAATTCGTCGACCTGGATGCTTCGTTTTATTGTTTCGACAATAGTTATCTCCTCATTTCTATTTCACGGACTAACCCAAGTTCACGTACGATATTCGAGAATCCCCGTTGCATCGTACCAAGCGTAGTGAATAATGGTTGGCCGTTTGGACTGTACAATTATCTTGCTGCCGATAAACAGTATTAACCGAAAGCATTAATTGCTCCAATCGACGAGGCTGTTGTAACGCGGCACAGGAACGAATGCATGCACGTCGACGGCAATGCGTTTCGAATCAGGCGACGGACTGAATAAGCAAAGGCAGAACACGTGTGAGTCGTGAGATTCATTCATTCGTCTGGTATCCTCCCGCCTGGTCCTGCACACCCCTCGTCCTCGTTTCCCTTGCTCTTTATCTTCCCCCCTTTCTCGCGTCTGTCCACCGTTCATTTAATTTTTATGAGCCCGTATGTATGAGCAACCGGGCGAACGTATATACGTTGTCTGCAGCATGACCTCCTTCGTTTAACCATCATTCAAGCTACCAGCTGAAGAGGAGCCAAAGAGCACAGCATCCTCTCGTAATTTTACCTTAAAGAACAATGCAAGGAATTGCTTACCTGTACGCAAATTGAATAAAAGCGTCCCCGGCTCGCGTTAGACGACGGGAATTAAATTTCTGTTTAGTCAGAACACTGTTTTACTTTACGATTTTTCTTTTTCAACGGAACTATTTTGTATATCAGTATCGATATAATCTCTGGCTACTCTATTTACGTTCAGTTAATTGTAAGATTTGTACGTGTAGAATCCTGTCTGTAATTTAAATGGAATAAAATAAAATAACGTAAAATCTTCCGTGCAACTTGTCAGCACGCATTTTGCTTACGAATGAATAATGTTCTATGCGAAGAACGCCTGATACATTGAAACGCGTGACGAAATTGGGCACGCTTAAATTTGCGGTTTAAATATAACTTCCATATCTAAATTCCCCAACTTCCCGTTCTCCGTCATTCACTGTCTCTCTGAATTCGCCACTCGGAGTTGGAACGCGGCGAAACGCGCTTCCCTTCGTCCAGCAGATGTTTCCCACGTCGTTCAGCCGCGAAAACAATTTGAATTAAGCGAAACGGTTCCCCGGTTGATGTACTGTTGTTGCTTACAAATGCAGGCGAACACTTGTTCCGGGTTCTATGGTCGAACGATGCACGAGGAATTAACTATTCTCCATATTGTTCCGTCGAAACACCTTCTGCTACTCTTCCTTCGTTCTACCATTTTTTTTCCTCTTCTACATCGATTGTCCTCGGTAAATCCTTATGTACCTCATTTCGTCTCGTTCTTCCTTATCGCGGTAATTGATACGGGGGCTCAGGTAAAGAACGCGCTTACAATTAGTAATTGCACCAGCGTTCCTTTCTTGGCTTAATTAAACGTTTCAGCCGCGGCGATGATGGCGATGGCTGATAAGACGCACACGGAAGGCTTAGGAAACGGAGACGATTGTTATGCGGCCACGCTGATGAAAGTGCATGTTAATTATACGTTGGATAATTTTAGAAAATGGGGAATAATCGTTCGCAATTGTAAATCGTGGTTTACATTTATTAGTTACGCTTCCACGGAATCGGTTTCCTTGCGATTCCTATAGATTGCTTCCTCAATAAATATGCGATCTTTTTCGCGAGACAGGCGAGGATAGTTGGGTATTTTAATGTACACATACACGATTAACATTATTCCGTATCATTATGCCGTATTCCCTCTGAAACCACTCGGGCAAATAAATTCTGGAGCAATTTCTCTGCGACAGCGATGGTAACGGAAGCGTCGAAATCCTAGTAATTTATATTGTATAACATAAGGAAAGAAACGATGAAAATGTTTCGAAGCAGAAGCAGCCGCAGGTCTTTTGAGATAATTCTTTCCAAGAATATGGTCGTTGTTTACCGGAGTAGCCAAGTATCGTTCGATTACGCGATTTCACACTCTGCTCGTGGTAAACAGTTTTTCGCAAGATAGAAACGTCCGCGTTTCCTATTTAATCGGCGAGCCAGTCACCGTTTCCTCTCTATCGCGGTTTTTTTTACCATCCGCCGAGCGAGCAAGCGCCGCCGAATTTCATCGCGTCTCGTCGAAATGATGTCATCCTCCGGCGAGATCGTCATCGGTTTACCGCGAATGACTCACTTCCCTTCGTCTCGATTCTTCTCTGTTTAGAGAGGAGGCTCGCAGCCTGGTTGCGGTTCACCTCAAGCAACTTTTCACTCTCATAATCGTCAGGCCTTTCTCTAATTGCCAGTCATTAAACCGTGTGTCGTTCTCTGGTTTCTTCGATTGACCGTCCGACGCGACGATACCAGCCTGCATAATTTTTAGCCCGCGATTTGTGAAACGTAATTCTTTTTTCTCGGCTCGATCGTCGCCCATGTACATAATCGTTTCGTTCAACTTGCGGTGGAAGGCGGCACGTCGAACGAAAATGGTACGCTACCGTAAAACGAGACACCGGGAGCTGAGAATAAAATACGAACTGAAGAGGAGGAAACACGAGAACCGTAAAACAGTGGTCGTTACACGTTTATGCGCGTGAATTATGCTCATTACATGGTCGTGTGTGTATATATCTCGTTTTGAGGTACGCTTCAAGCGTGTATATTAATAAGGCTGGCTTTAAATGCTCGCGATTGAAGTATTTAAATGCCTGTTGAATGCATTTATCAAGTGAACACGAATATGATATAATCGTTACGCGACTGGTTTCCTATTGGGAAATGTACCTTTTAATTTCACTCCGCGAATTGCATTATCTGATACAGTTATCAGCTGTGAAGCAAAACAAAAATGCGATAAGAGCTGGTGTATTCCCGATACAACCTTGTCCAGATAAAATATAATATATCATGCTAGAAGCTTGCAAATCATTCAACGTCGTCCTCTTATTATCACTGAAAATATTGTTCAATTGAAAGTAATGCAAATTCTCATCGGTAAGTGGATATCGCAAAGGTGTCGCGAGTTTCGATGAATTTATAGGAACGATCCGAAACGATTTCAGATACCGTGCGAGATTTTTCAACTTTCCACGTGATAAAATCGTGCAGTCGAGGGGAAAGGGACCGAGGTGCATCGGCGTCCATCGCTCGCGCAGTTTCAACTCGATGCAATTTAGCAGCTAGCAGTAAAAGGGGTGGCCAGCGTAGCATGACCCGGCTGCGTGGCCACGGTGAACCGACCTTGTCCCACAATGCACCTCTGAACCCCACCATGAACCGACCTCTCCTATGTCGTGCGCAATTTTACAACCCTTCGCCGCGTATGCATTGCAATCTGTGCTGCTTGCGGAGCTAGTGCAACAAGGTGAAAATTCGAAGTAAAATTATTCTCCTACTTTTATTTCATTTTTTTTTCCGACTCGTTTCGCTACACCCGTCGAATAAAACCGTCCCACCGATCCACCATGATTCTACAAGAATTCCCCCTGCAACGACGAACGGCATACCATCTTAATTACCCTAATCAACGCCTCTATCGTCGCATCAACCACTTCCTAGTGTCACGTAGCCTGCACAAACTTCGTCTGCCTTCCATATTCATCTACACGATTAATCTGATTCCATTTGAACCAGTCGGAATTGGTCGAAACACCCTCTCGACGTTCTCTTCCTCTTTTCAAGTGAATCCAGTCGTCGTTCGATTAATGGCGTTCACGTTTCCGGTGGAACGTTTTAATTCGTACTTCCAATGGGGTGCCCTGCCTCTCGCGTCGATATCTTTACGAGCACGAGAGGATAAGCGGGTGAAAAAAACGGGAATCTGGTTTCGGCCTTCGCTGGAATTCGAGTAATGCGGCCGATGTAAGGTTTCGTTCGGCGTTTATGCCGGTGCTGTTACTTCCGAAGCCATTCTCGCGATTCCTGGCCGTGGTTACGGAATCCAATAAGACCAATCTTGGAAAATTTCTCTGCGGAGACGTCATCGGGAAACGGAGACCTTGTGCCCCTCCGCAGCCTGTACCCGCCCAAGCCTGTTCGAGATCGTCTGCAAATACTTGGACTCTGCGATCGTGTGCCTTGGTTGCTTGCCTCCGATGTTAATCATTGTTGCGTTATTCTTCTGCAGACGGTACGTCGGCTATCGTTTAATGGAGAGTCTAATCATTTCGAAGAAGGGGATCTTCGCGGCATGAATTTTTTTTATCGGTATAGTATATTAATAAGTATCGTGTCACTTCTCGAGTTTCAAAATCGCGAGGAAGTAACTCTACAGAATTAATATCCAGCCTCGAATGATTTTCATTAAATTACTTACTGCTCCGGAATTGTTGTATTTTTGTTGAAAATTCTTCTCAGTAGCGATTATATCAAATTCGTAAAAAAATTCCTGGCTATTTTAAGTAATCCCAGCGTTGCAGCGATTTAACAGTTCTTCAATTAATCGTCGACAAAAGGGGCCATTTAGGGCCATTGTATCGTGCCGGGTGGCGCCTCGTGTGCTCGGTATATACAAAGGTGTGAAAAGGTGGGACACGTACCGCGCGACGCGTATGTACACGAGCGTAATCGAGATTTGTGTCACGAGCCTGTTTTCCATATACGGCACCCATAACGTTGTCTACCCTGGTAATTGTGCCAGCCGGATTACGTAACACGTCGTTGTGCCATGCACGAATAATAGGTGCGAGCTTCGGGCCTTTTGTCGGCCCGTTTCACAGAGCTACGCACCGCGTTTGTTCTACATTGTGCTCCGTTAATGGTTAGGGTATATGTATCCTGTCGTCGCGACGATTACACGCCACTATTCGCATCTGTGTAAAATTTCAAGTCGCTATTTGACGAGATGCAACTGGCGAACGCGTGCTTGCGACACCTCTTGACATTTATTTACGCTCGAACGGAGCACCCAGGCGGAGATGTCCTGAATTTCCCCATGGCGACTTATTTCATCGATACGTTTCTGGAATTTTTCTCAAATTCAATTTGGATGCTCGTAATTAATTTCTTGAATCTATTATAACACTTTCCCATGATAATCCTTGCTTTTGTCAGGAATTCCCTTGAAAATTCTTTTTAGGTTTATTCGTGAATTTCTCCCAGAATTCATTCCTGGTCTGTTTATGTACTCTTATCTTGAATTGCCTTATTTTATCCATCCTCTCCTCCTTTGTTCGGTATTTATATTATTCTATTGTTGAAAGTTTCGAGAGAGGGAAAACGGAACAAGGAATCTGAGCTTAACCAGACCCAGCCTCGATGAACGAGTTTATCTAATATTTCAACCGGATGAATGAATCGAAACGATCCGCTCCGCTCCAAAAAAAGCACGCGTGGAAATCACACGGCAAGCCTACCAGCCGCGCGTGATTCACGAAACGATATTGAACATAATTTATTCGCGCGTTCTAATGCAATGACTAATCGGCTCTAGTCTCACCCGTTAGCATTGTGTCACAGATACACTTGAACCCACCGGCCATTCTTATGCAGTTCTACGCACAAATCGTATCTGACGAAAGTCAGATTGAAAATCAACGGGTGAACGATTTACAATCAATTTGTCGCTCAGGCAAACGACATTACTTTTTGTTCCCCTTCGTTTGCAGAATAAAGAAACAAGTGGCGCACAATTTTCCCCTTGTCCCATTGTTATCTCCGCCGCATTTGTTTTATTTTGTTCACGGATACTACAACGGTGCAATTTTCTTTTGTAAACGCATATTGCCCGATACTATCTGCTGGTGATAGTAACGTATCGTGTGCTGGTCGAACAAGGGCTTCTTTAGATTACGAGCTGTTTACTAAACGCGATACACCGTACACGCGATTTATCGAATCGCGACGCGCACCTATTCAGCGATGCAGAAACGGACACCATGCAACTGGGATGCCCTACAATTATCCGCAAACAAATTAAGTCGAAATCACCACGAATGTTGAAACAGTAACGACGGACGCGAATAAATCTGTGAAGCGTAACGAATAGATTTATTGTGTGTAGAAAGAAAAGGAGCGCCGCTATCTTCGAGCAACATCTTCAAGGCGCTAGCCACTGACAATGAGTCGCAGGATTTATAAATTCCCCGCCGCGTTGAGTCTCTAATTCAGCCAAGGCCTTCCATCGTATTTCCATCTCTCACGCGAAATCGTTTTCGTTGCCCCATTAATTTCACCCATCCTCCGCTCGATAATTGCTTCGAATTTTTCAACAATCCCTCGCGTGCACATCTTACGGCAACTCGTGCGGACAATTCCCAAATGCACTTGTGCTTTCATACGTATGCACGTACCTCAGGCCACGCACACCAGCGATCGACGCTCGTCCGTGTCGAATCTAGATCCCGACAACACGAGCGCGTATCGATTAAATCGAACGACCTGTTCGGCAAAACGTTTCTATCCGTTCGCGATATCAGCTTTATTAGCCTGTCCAAGCAGGCTGGCGATGTTAATTACGACGGGAACCACGGTCGTGTTTCCTTTTCTCCTTTCCTTCCACTCTCCTTCCACTCTCTTTCCCTCCTTTCCCTTTTCACTTTCATTTAATCGCCAAGTCGAGCACCACGAGATTACTCAACAAAGTGTAAACGATTACGCGTATCCCTGCCTCCTTTCGTTCCGTCGCTGCTTCCCTAAAATTATAATTCTCGAATAACTCGTCACGGGGCTCGCGTTTTCGAGTGAATTCTCTTCTTTTTTTTTCTCACCGCACGCTATCATTCGAGAGAACTTACTAATTACCAATTATGTACCCTGTCCGTCATTGTTCCTAAGCCGAGCTCCTATTTTCGTTTCTTTTTTTTTTATTCAAACGTATGCGCATTCGATTAAGCATTTATCTTAGTACGTCTCGCTGTTTCCTCCTTTAATTAATATGCCACCGCTCCGGCAACGACCTCGTAATTCCATTCCATTCGATCCACGTCTGGTGTAGCACGGTTCGAACGCTTTTTATTTCCTCGTCGTACGCAACAGCACGGAGAAATTCAGGACTTGGCGATCGTGGTAACGAAAGTTCCGCGCGTTGAGGAAACGCACGACGTTCGTGAATTGATCAAGGTGTGCACTTTCTAGTTCGCATCTTTTCCCTTGTGGGGAATCGCCGCGGTATGATATGCACACTTGGGGCACGGTGAAGTGCCTTTGAATTTGATCGACGTTAATTGGGTCGTTACGCGAGCAACGAGAGCTTGCGCAATGCTGGTAGAAAAATCGAGGAAGGAATTTAGTAAATGTATAGTTGAAGGTGGGCTCGAAATGGAGAACGGTGTATTTGATTGTTGTGTAAGGTGAAAGGTAGAGAATTGCTTTCGAAAAGATTCCTATCTCGAATTGGGACTCGCCCGTGGAAAAAGCCCGTGGGTTACTTTTCTTTCGATCCACGTCCTCCGTTCTGCTGAACGCTGCACCGCGGCCGATGTTAGCCCCGGAGTATGCTCCGTGCACTCCTCTCGGTATCATTATCAACTGTATGTGCACTTCGCAAAGGATGTGCGCGATAAGCGTTGGCGGCGTCATCGGCCGCTGGTCGTTCACTCGAAACTCTTATTCACCGCGCTGCGATTTCCATAATTTCCCCGCGCAGGAAGCGTCAAAGTTTCCGTCCGCCCACGATCCAGTAACGGATTAAAGAAATCTTTCACAATTCCCCCGACGGTTTCGAGAAGAAGAATGTCGAATTGAGATTTCTACTCGCCTGGGCGTGGCGTAAACGTTGATTATTTCACCGCGAACTAGTTGATGTTGCAACGAGGCTGCAATTATCGACGCCTAATTAACCGTTTCCGCGTCGAAACGCGTGTTTCCCTGGTGATCGTAGGTCCCTCCGTTAAATCGATCGTTCATCCTGTTGCAGACACATACCAAAGGCGAAGGCCACCACAATGGCGGAGACGCCAGAGCTGAAGCGTATCGCGGAGAACACGAAGATCCAGAGCAACGTTAAGTACCACGCTGAATTCGAGAAGGCGAAGGGGAAATTCACCCAGGTGGCGGACGATCCGGAGACATTGCGGATCAAGCAGAACAGCAGGATCATCTCGAACGTCGCGTATCACGGCGAACTCCAGAAGAAGGCCATCATGGAGCAGAAGAGGACGATGACCGGTGAAAACGGCGAACAGATCGGTGAGTCGATGCCGCTCCTTTATTTTATTCGTGCTTTTTTTATTCGTTACTCTGTGACTACCTGCTCTTAAACTAGATTTCGTCCGCTTCTCTCTCCACTTTTTTTTGTCGTTTGTATCTGCAAGGTGCGTTGCTCTGGCCGAGTAAATAACAGGGATAATAAGACGGTTGCACTCGCGGTTTGGTATCGGGTGACTGCGAAGCCTGATAATTGCACTGCTCGTCGATTCACTCGAAAAACGCTTTCCAGCAAACGTTACGTTGCGTTAACTCCTTTCGTTCGGCCGGTATCCCAGTTGGTTTTGGAAATGTGGAAAAATTTGATCGACGAAGGCTGGTGTTTACTGTGTTCAATAAAAACAAAAATCACGATATTGCAGCGATATCTTTTTCGGGGTTTCGAGGTCACATATCTCCGAGAAACAGCAGAGATTCGCTTGGTCGACAAAATTGTTACTTTGCCCGGCAATAATCCGGCCCCGTGGACTGTTAAAACATATCCCCGAAACCATATACTCTAATCTAATCTAACTCGTCCAAATTTAATCAATCCGAATCTAATTCAATTACCGCCGCAACGTTCGCGACGGAAAAATCAGTACCACTAATCATCGAATTTTCACACAGCCGCGAACCTCTGCTTGCTTTTAACGTTATCACTCCAATCGGCGTTATCCGTTCAATTCCTTTGCACACGTTCGAACGATCGATGCGTTATTAGATATTACGGTCCCGTCTGCGTGCAGCAACTTTATAAATTGCTCTATAAGAACAGCGTGATCCTGGAGTGGATCGCTCGGCGGAGTAGAATCATGGTCGAAAGCAAATCGCCAGCTTGTGTATTGTTGAATCTAGAGTACGTAGAGTACACGGACGGTACGATCGCACCTACATCAGGTGTGAACGCGAATCCACCGGCCGCTAGAACAGCGAACTCGCCGGTGCAAAGGACACCAGGTAGGATCGCCGATTACGATCCCCTTAGCGAGGCCAGACCGAGCCCTTATTCCGCCAGGCAAGCAGCCACTACTGTGATTTATACAAGCGACAAGGGACCAGGTGAGTTCTCGTCCAATTTACAAAATAGACTTCTTCCCATTCCGCCTTTCGATTAGACCTCAGCACCGTAGAATAAAATTCCATTTATTTTCCATCGAATGTTCTTGCAATGTTAATTTTAGTCTGCTAGTCTTGTCACCGAAGAGTAGCAGGGTAGAGTGGAATTCTTCTTCAGTGGTTTTGTTTGCCCCCCGAAAGGAATATTAGCGGCACGTTTATGTAGTAGCGTACAGGAGGCAATTTATATTAATCTAGAATGTCTAGAGAAGTTGTTCCCACTGTGTTACCAATGATGTAATTCCTGAGAGTAGGGGAGTGGCCTTGATTGTCCAGTTGATTTCACTGAGACTCATATTATCTCACAGTATCAGAGGGAAATTAATTGGTCGCAATAAATGGGACACTCTGTACTCTCTCTCTATGCTCTATTTATTTCCTTTCATGTAACAACGAAACGATACTTAAACGCACGTGGAACACATCTATCCTTTGCTCCCCTGTATCGTGTACCATATTGGTTCACAGTCGGTTACGCAACCAGCACAGCAGTTAGTTTCAATAGATCGCCTTTTAATTGCATTAGGTCGAACGATAGATTGATACAGTTCGACCACTCCTATTGTTGCGTTGCCCATTATCTCGGGGAGAACCACGTTGCAAACGATCCGCTTGTTGAACACTGAGAACACCGTCGAGTTACATTTTGTTGTGCCAAGTAATACATAATCGAGAAAGCTGTTGTGGTTAACGGTGGCTGGTCAAACAGTATTTTGTATTTTTTTTTCCTGTGCAAAAGTGTGCTGCATCCTTACATTTTTTTTTGTCTCTGTATGTGTGCGCGTGTGTGTTGGCAATTCACTGATCGCATTCGATTCATTCGTAACCGCTTCTGATTTTTGTTACGCGCATCATTTTGTACACGGTGCACCACGATTTCACACGCTAACGTGGTACAAGGAACGAATCCAACGAATCGACGAACATTCCCGCTTCGAGAATATCATGCCCCCGATGTGTTCCTCCTGAGTAAATTAAAGTAAATCGTTCTAGTGACGAATCCACCAACTAGAAAGATCGGTTCAGTGGCCGATATAGACCCCGTGAACGAGTACTACGGATCGTTGACGCCCGCAACGAACAACAACCACGTACCACAGCATCAGCCACCACCACCGCCCCCGAGCAACGCTGGGGTAAGTTTGATTCGCCCTTAAATCCTTGGAAAATCGCTTCTCATGTATGAAAGCAAGCGAATTTTCGTCGCACAACAATATACTCATTCATATTTTCTCAATCCTCCTCCTCTTCTCGCATTTCCAGAGAGTCTACAGAGCGATGTACGATTACGAGGCCCAGGACATGGACGAGGTGAGCTTCTGCGACGGTGATCTGATCGTGAACTGCACAGCCATCGACGAGGGTTGGATGACCGGTCTTGTGCAGCGCACAGGACGACACGGCATGTTGCCCGCGAACTACGTCGAACCAGCGCAAATTTAACACGCCTGCCCTCGCGCGTTCTCGTCGCCCTCGTTTCACCTGACCGGCCAGGTCGGGGCGAGCCACTCGGACGAGAAGGAACGGAAAGAAAGAAGAACGAAAGCCTCGTGACGCGATGGACATACAAATTCGGGGGCAATCCGAACCCCGGGACAGAGAGGCACAGGGAACGGATCCTACCTGTCCATCGAACTCGCGCAAACGACTCCGAAATTGCAGTAGGAAAAATGAAGTGGAACGTCGTTTTTCGAGTCGATACCGATACTCGTTGTCTAGGCTCCTTTCCTTTCTCCCCGAAAGGTTATAGATTCTTTTTAATTCTTTTTTTTTGTAATGACATCGCCGATCTTCCCTTTCGTAGCTCGCTATACGAAGTATCTGATCGAATTGGAAAACACTTTCCGCGCGGTACGTGGGTGAAGGCTCGTTCGAAGCAGGGAAATCGTGATGTGTTTTTTTGTTCTTTGTTCACACCGAGTGCCTGCGTCGTTTCGCTTTTAAGTCAATAACTAGAGGGTAATTCCATTATTGGGACCAAATTCGAGTGTCTTACGCTGTACAGCGAGAGTATATGAGAGATGTAATGATTTTTTTGTGATTCTTTATTCATTTTTTCCATGGCGATACGGTTACGAGCCGTGTTGCTCAAACAGTTCTGTCTTCATTCCGAGAGCATTCCGTTGCTTCGAGGATTCCACGGCGATGACGATTTATCATTATTTTCCTGGTGACGAAGACTGAAGGGCTACGGCAATTATTCTTTTTAATATACTCCTTTTTATTCTAGGAAATTCTGTGCACGTCTTTCTACTCGTACGGTATAATATTTTTTTTTTGCTTGCATTATGTGTACATCTTATACTCGCATGCGTCACGAATAATTTTCGTTTTACGTATAGTTCCACTCCCTCAGTCTTTGGCCACCCACAAGCGTCGTTCTTCAGATTTCTTCCTTTACTTTTTGAACTTTTTACAAACCCTTGAGATGAACAATATACGAATTAAATATCGCATCATTCATTGCTATTGAAAGGAAACAACGATGTGCCTTATATACGTATACCTCTAATTAGGACAATCTTCGTATTGCAATTTAGATTAAAAGAAAAGAAATACGAAAAAAATGTACACTATGTGCAACGCGTATCTGCGAGCAACATTTTACGTATCATCGAAGCGCATAGAAGAAACTTTTTCACAGGAGCTATCGTGAAAGTGAATCTAGTTAGGACACTATATAACGAAGAAGAATTGTAATGTAGTTGTTGATAGGAAAGTCTCGTTACACTTGCCTTGCTCGATCCGAAGCATTTCGAAAGAAAGCAACGATCGCTGGAAACCTTTATTACCGTTTCTCTTTGACTAATTAACAATATTAACCGACATTTACCTATAATAGCCGTTAAGTTTTTATCACGCGAGGTTCGCCTGTATTTAATTGCTTTATTTCCAGCTTTCTACGATCCTTTCAGTCCTGCCAAGTCAATTATCAATGTGGATGTCGCATAGTTCGAGATGCAATAATTGGCAATCCAAACGTATTAATTTCTATGCCATTCGTGTATCAGGAATTGTACAGTCTTCGATTGAACATAATGTAACAATACATTATCTCGCTAATACTTATTGCGTTAGCTCGTAATTACTTAAAATTAGTAGTAAGTTTGATGAAAGATTCGTGCACATTTTACGAAGCCACCAAATTTCATTTGGACAGTGTTAAAAGTGTTTCTAACCGCGGAGTTATCATCCACGTAAACGATACACTTGAATTTCCTTACCATTCTACGTAATCGCAATTTTATACGCGGCTGTATACGAAACAGTGCTGAAAGGATTGAGCCCCGCTTCTACAGATACGTTTTCCGTAGAAAATTATCCGAAATTTTAGTGATCGTTCTCCGCGATGGTCCCGATTTTCCACACAACTCTATGAGCTTCCTGACGTTCAGTTAATGTGTACAGATAATATAATGATCGGAAAAGGAAAAATCGAAGTGTAAGGTGAACATCGTGCCGCCATCACGGAGTACATACTCTCACATATTCCATTTTCTCTTCCGTTCTTTCCTTTCCACCTTTCCGATTTACATTCTAAACGCGAAAAATTCTTTCCCCCTGCTGGAAATTCTGTTCCTCAGATACACGCGCCTTATCTATTACATTGCATTTACCTGAATAGGAGAATAGAAAAAGAAAGTTTATATGCTATATATTGTAAAAGAAAGAAATAAATAATGTTGTTACGTGCACGCGTGCGCTCGTTGAGCGACGACGTCGTTCGACTTTTCGTGATAAACCGCGAGAGATATATTCATATTTTTGGAAACATGTTAGCATTATTATTAATAATAATAATAATTATTATTACTATTAATTCCCCCTCTTTGTAATTATTACGACACCGATAAGACGAAGAATCTACGATTTATAATTGAGAAGGCATACAGAAATATATGTAAGCGTTGTTTAAAAACAGATAATATTATATTATGATACGAGATCATAAACAATAACTATGTTATGTAAAATTATCGCCTGTGAGTATTGATATCCTTCCTCCTTTAAATCGTACTCCTATTTATCACAGTGGAGTGGTTTTCTTTCCTTATTTTTTATTATTTTTTACACAGTTATTTCGGCGCGAAGAAGAAATTTCGAAGTGCAGCAGTGCGGTTCATTGCGAGCAAATGAAGTTCTATTGCAAACGAGTAAAACTTACGGCTGCTGGCAAATGAAGTCGAATAAAAATATATTCGGCCGTTCAAGTATAAAAATGCACATTTATTGAAAGTGATATAAGTACAGTAAAAGGGTAATTATTTCATAAGACCGGTATCGCAGCAGTAAAGTGCACGTTCCCTTGTCCCCCGAAATTGGAATCGTACGAAACAGACTTGGGCAAAACTTGTTTTTTCGGTTTCGAACACGCTGTGATACAATTGAGCATAGAAGCGATGAAGAAAATGCAACGATAATAATGTATGCTGTGTTCATAGAATGATTGGACAAAAATGACGTCAATAATGCCCAACTCTGGTGGATAAGCTTCACGCTTTTTAGTTTGCGGAATAAACTCGAGATATTCACCTATTAAAAATATTAAAACACTAAGTGCCACCCCGTATCAATTTGCTGTTACACTTTCTTTATTTTTTCCCGTCGATTTTTCTTTTGTTTAGCATGATATCGTTGTTTGTTTTTCTCCGGGGAAAATTGTCAATTTCTTTGAAAGCGAAGCACTCGATACAAAAGCTCCTCGTGCTGAACGAAACGCGCAGTACTCTTGCAATTATACGATACGAAAGCAAAAAGAAGCAAGCGCCAATATTTATGAAACGTAACGAATTGAACGTTAAAACGGGACTGTAGAGTCCACACAAAATTGATCGATCGTTCGAGGCCAATGTTGAGCAAACTTGAAAAAGGCGAGAGAAAATTCGGTGGCAAAACTTTGCCCACAGAGTACGCCCCTAAATCTACAGAACGTAAACTTCAAGTTAAACGGAAGTAGTGGGTGTTGCAAATTGTTTAATGGCCTCGAGCAGTCGATTAATCACAGACAGGCTATATTTCAATAGATAGACCGCACTGCCTATTTAACCACATCGATTCACCAACGCAAATGACAAACTTGAAATTTCCTTCGTTTTCTGCGAACATTTTATTGCAATATAATTCACAAGGTGTATAATCTTTTTTCCGTTTTATTCGCCAGAACACCCGACAGCGTTCATTCTCGAATCCATCACGATATTCCAAAGAATGATTATCATCAGATATCTGTTCATTCTTATCGTATCTAATGATTTGGCTGCTACGAGCACGCTCGACGAAAACAATATTCCCCCTAACAAATTTCCTACTCGCTCCCCGCGCACTGTTAACGTTTCACGTTTTACCCGCATCTTTTTTAATTGAAACAATATTGAATGCCTATTATCTTTTTGCGCGAGTAGCTCGATTACACGAGGACCACCGTCGTTCGTATTATTATTCGTACTTGGCACCAAGTATAGCCTAGCCCTTCTTATCCTGAAACCGATGACAGGTACGCGAGCCAAGGGACTATTAATCTAGCGACACAAGCTGAACACGATTAATGCGTTGCTGATGGGTACAGGACCGCGTGTGAAGGGATTGCGATTGCGGGTGAACTGAACCAGAGGAACGCCTACACAGCAATGGCGAATCAATTTCGATTTTAATATCTAGTAAATAATAATTCTTGAAATATCTTAACTCGATAGTGAAAGGAATGCTTGAGAAGAAATACTGATCGGTCAATCGATTGGTCCTTAGCTTAAATGAATAAAATACACGTACAAACCTAAGATCTGAAGGAAGAACGGAATCGTTTTCGTATAAAAAGGAAATAAGAGGAAGATCGGTGTAAAATATTTTTAAACCTAAACGCTAAATTCTGCCGCTAAGTGACAGCTTAAATCTTTCACTTTCCATACACTATAATAAAGATCTATAAATAATATCAAAAAAAAAATACCTGCGAATTCTAAAGACTGTCTTCCCAGAAAAATTCCTAAACCGTTTCTTCGTCCGAACGATCACAATCTTCCAATCTTCCGTTACAATAAAGAATGATAAAATTAATTCCTGCGTACGCTCTCCAATTTCTCTACCATTAACTACCCCTCTAAACCTTCTCCAAGGGGACGCGCGTAAAATCCCAATCGTCCCCCTTACCCCTCTTCTCATTTTTGTTCGCGCGTTAAAATCTGCCAAACACATATCCAGAATAAAAATCAACAGACAAACAGTCCACTCCACTTCTCTCCAAAACATCCATCGAGCGTCCCATGCTGTGTAGGTCTTCTCGTAGAAGATGCCTGGCGTCGCATCCTCTTCGTCTTTGCCGGAAATCTTGGTTTCTTTGGGTGTCGTGCGTCGGAGGATCCGCGTGCTGGCAGTGTCTTTTCAACGTAGCGTGATCTCCCTCATTATTTTCCCCAATTTCTCATTAAAACGATACATGTATACAGATGTGTATATGCGCGCGAGTTTCTGTGTATATGTTGTATACACGTGGTTAGATTGATGTCAGGGAATTAACCCGGCTGCTAATATCCGGCCAGGTCGGCGAACGTCTGATCCATCTCGTCGGCGATCGCTTTGTACTTACAGCGCTCTTTCGCCACCACGTCTGCAATGCAAAACGGAGAGTTACGTGGTATTAGTCGGATGTTAGGTCTTGAATTAGTTGGACACCCTTTATCAACACCGTACAATTTTGTTAGAAAGAGAGAGAGACAGTGTGTGTATTATTACGATACGGTAGGTAGAGGAATGGATTCATTCGATCAAGTTTGACCATTGATTGATTAACAACAGGATACAGGGGGGATTGTTGAACTGTGTTTGAGAAATTCACTTTGGACAGGTCCTATTACTATTCGTTAGTTGATTAGTACATTTAACGAATACGGGCTGGGGGTTCGAAGAAATAGAAGCATGTGTTGTTTCATGGTTGCTTTTTTATTGATAACAATCGCTGGTTTCGTCTCAGACAAATTTTCTCAGGTGCGTCTATGATAATAGTACATCGCTGAAAAAAGGAGACGGGCGTTTCTTTTTCAAGGACTCAATCTTTATTTGCCTGTTTGCCTGGTTACAAGGATCGACGTTTGCGTCTCGCGGGTGAATAAGAAAATCCGCGGATCGTCGATGATGAGTACTTACCGAATACGTTTCGTCGCGAAAGAGCAACGGAATTATCGTGAACGATGGGAAACGTATCGAACCGTGACTCTATTGTAATCGTCATTTAGAATACAAAGTCGTCGACGTTGACTTACAAAAAAAAAAGGAGGAAGGAAAAGAAAAAAGAGAAGAGAAATGAATACGGATGGGAGAGACAACTTGGAAAGTTGTCGAACGGGTGAAATAAAAAAGGAACTAAAAGGAAAACGATGGGTCTGAGAACGCGGAACGTATTTCTTAGACGCGACGGTTTTTTTAGATACAATAACAATAATAATAATAATAATGTAAGCTGATTGGCCGATATCGGGCCATGATATCTGATCGAGTTTCTCGATGCACGGCCGATCCTTTCGACAGCCGATGGGACACGAACGAACGTCCACTATCAATTAATTCTTCTCGATCAACTCGGTAAAGGTGAGATCCAGGTCGTCGCAGATGTATTTGTACTTTTCCTTCTCGTGTACGAGCTCGTCTGAAAAGGCAAAGGGTTTAAATTAAAATCTCGTACCGCCGGATACAATTGTATACCTAATTAATTCGTATCCTAGGAATGACAAAAAATTAGACCCTTCACCAATTTATATGGAAGTAACGCTTGTCGATAGAAAAATGGTTTCGTGCCAATGAGAAATGGTTGGTGATCAAAAAAATGTTCGTTCTTCAACTCCTTGCATTTGGGCCCACTTTTGTAGGAAAACTTACTTCAGAATAATTTCTCGCATTCTCTTATTATTTTCTCGATAATGAACAGACAAGGAGTCGAAGCAAAAAATGCTATTTATTCCTCGTATGAGAGATGCCAATTATATTGACAACCATCGATGAGAGAAAAGAGAAATTCTCGCGCGAGTAGGATAGTCTGACTGCGAGTTAAAGCCTCGAGATCGTTAGATAAACGGGTTAATAAGCTCGAGAAGCAACTTACGGATTACGTGTTAAGAGCAAGCGAGATTGTGAGAAAGGTGACTGGATGATATATGATATTTTATTTTTGATTTTGGTCGAAGCGTTAGGGGGGTTGGTTAGTGGCTCGTTAGACGCCATAGAGCTCCATGAACGCTTGGTCCAGGCCATCTCCGATCTCCTTGAACTTCTCCTTCTCTGCCACCATTTCATCTGCAAGCATTCGCAATGTTATTTCGAAGAACGTTCGTCAACTCTTCGATATCTGCCCGTGGACGTCGAGTGGTTCGAGCGAATTTAATCTCTAAGAGACGATTTGTTCTACGCCGTTGAATTGTTAAATAGCTTTGAAGCGTTGGTGGCGTGGACAGGAAACAGGGTTTGGTGTCGATTGAATGTTTAGTAGAGATGAATAAGGCTGGTGTGTCCTTTGAGAATGAAGTGTAGTAAATTGTGATGTATGATCGTGAAATGAACGAGTACTGGTTCTGCTTCGTGTACTATTCAATAGCATCGTTTAAATTAATTATCTCTAGACCTGTGATAAGTATACTTAATTATCTAAGCAAGCATAACATTTCTGGATATCTCTAAATCTTCCTATAGTTCAACACATACAAAAGACGCGTTGGCCATGTGAGAGTTACAATATAAAAAAAAGTACGTCATCATATTTGTTCCATTTAATGATATAACTTCTAAAGGGATGAAGATTGATTGAAGATTTTAAAAGCTTGAAGATACTCCCTATGCTAATACTAAAGTTTAATCATTGGAATAGGAAAGGACCATGCTGGAGAACAGGTCTCTCTGGCAAGGAACTCGTGTAAAAGTAGCAATAAAAAAAAAGAATAGAAACAAGCATGTTTACTCACCGAAATTTCTTGGATACGTACCATCGTTGAATAGATTCTCCTTGATGGGCTGTGGCATGCAAGTTCTAGGCACAGCTAACACAACGAGCAGCGTTGTTTGTTATATCGCGTTGGGCACACAGTGGATGGTCAGTTTTGTTAAATAATCAAACTTTGTCGTGGATCGAATCGTTGCTCGATCTTGGAAAACGATCGCACTCATACATGGACGCATACAAAAATCAAACGACACGCTGCTTTTTTCAAAATTAAAATATATATTATAAACAGTTTTATAATAATAGCAATATGTATAATAATTATTATCATTACAATGATATTAGTGTTATTATCGTTCCATTCGTTTTTATTAATATTAAGTAAATTAATAAACTAAAACTCTCAAATGTGAACTCAAGTATCTGCGTTTCCTCCTTTTTTTTTATTTATGTACTATGTCTCTCTTTCTCTCACCCTCGCTCCCTTTCTCTCTTTCTTTCTCGCACACACGCATACACTCGATTGGCATACTCTTGGAGAAAAAAAACAAACGGGAATAACAAAAATGTCATTATCGTTAACGGTAGGACGCGTGGAATCGTTTTTATTGTGCTTTCTTCGTTTTTCATAATTATATATACGTTTCTGTTTGTCTCACATACATTCTATCTATCGTCCTCTCTATATCGCTTAATCGTGACATTCTCGGCAGGCGTATTTGCAATCTTTTCGAATGTCTTTCGGAGATGTTGAAATTTCCAACAAACACTATTGTAACTAAAAAAACCCACGCTCTTCAACAAACCATATTACTCGAATGGTATTTATAATAACTTGCTCTAATTATTGCAATAGAATCAATTCTACGAGTAGTTCTGCAACGTTAAAGTTTGTTTAAACCACTCCTTCCCGGAACAGACATTCGAAAAAAGTTTCGCCAGAAAAATATCACTACAGGAATCATCAAAGGGACGAAACACTTTGACGGTCAGGCAGTTTCATCGCGATTACAAAATGGGAGGAAATATATGTATTGTACGGAATCACCCTAAAATCAGGTGGTAGCAACAGGGGTGTAGCAACGATATCGATTAACAGCGATAAACGATTGTAAGAGGCGAAGTATGCGTCGCGAAGTGAAAGTTCTCGTATTCCTTTTCCCTTTTCCCCTTCCTTCGAATTTACGAATCAAAGTTCAAAATTGGCTGAGTAATGCCTCGTAGATTAATTAATTAATAGATTAATGACAGACACGATCGATGGAACGTGCGGCTCAGCCTGAACAAGAAAACTACGCCAAATGAAGGTACCGCCCGTTCACCTTGCTCAATAATTGCTGCAGTAAAATAATATAAGTTCACCCTGTATATCAAGGAATGTTCCACTATCGTGCGTTCTCGATCCACATTAATGGATTTTTTCGTTACACGATCTAGATCGTCCCGTAACGATCGTCCAATTACTAATTATCTTGGTACAAGGTTGTACAGGGAATATCATTCTTTTTTGGAGAATTCGACGGAACACGTGGAGCAAGGTTTTCAAGAATTCATTAAACATCTTCCGCGGAATTCTCCGGGAAGAATCTTTCGACCCAACTCTTACGTTTCCATTACCAATTACGATATAAATATAGAAAAATTTCATTCCACATCGTATCGCGTTTCTAAGACTTCCTGTTCAACCCCCTCGTTATTATCTTGCACGTTAAACTCTAAGTTGCAACTAGCTACGCTAACTCTAATATTATTTCAACTCGATTGCACGCATTTGCATTTTCAACGCGAGTTTAATCTCGGATTTATTCCGCGAAGGGATCACCTGGCTGGCAGTGAGCGTCTTTTAGAAGCGTTTCAGATTATCACCCGTGAGCGAACGAGCGTGGAAGAAGGCCGAGAATATTTTTTTTTCTTCTCTTCAGGCTGAGCCCCCGGCAATATGGAATGTAGGCTTTGAAAAGCAACGGGCAGTGGCCTGGCTGGTTATTTCCTAACCAGGGACGTGGGGCTCGACTTCGAGAAAAAACTTGCTGGTCAAATCGAATCGGTCAAATATTCCTTACAGAAACGTTCAGAGATATATATTAAAACTTCTTTATATCGATTGTCTTCGAAAGATATTAAATTAACTTAATAGTAATAATAACAATAATAATAATGAATCCTTTGTCATCGTGTGTGATTATGACCTGTCCTCGAGCTATTTTAAATTATTCTTTTACTGTCAAGGTTCACGTTTTGAAAGCTTGTAAGTGTCGTTTACGCGAATCGAATTATTACTTTGTTAAACACTATACTATAACTAGTTGATACTTGAAACGAAAATAGTCTTTCGACACGACTCGTTGCTTCTAGACTTGCAATATCAGTTGAACGTTATATACGATCAATTTCGAATCGAATTGGACCGGATGTGAACCGCAGAGGATCAAATTTTCGCCCGAGACCACGACACGCGATCGCATGAAAATACTTGACAGAGTCAGATCGAAAATTCTTTCTCGACGTACAAGCCTCGATCGACCGCCTACCCTTCTATAATACCACCACGTCCTTTTGGAATGCATATTACGTCGCTCACTATCATCCTTTACAAATTAAGTTAGTGGTCGCAAGGAACCAACAGTCACTCGATCGAAATCGACGATGTTAATCGTCAATTCGGTTAAAAGCAAAACGTAGAGTTAAAAAAGAAGAAAAAAAAAAGAAAGTAACTGTTAGGTTGGGCATTAAACAGAAACACTCCAAAAAAAATATATATAAAAAGAAAAAGAAAAACAGAAAAGAAATAGAAAACAAAGGGAATTGTAATTACGAATCCCTTTGATAAATCGCACACCCCTACCTCTTTTCTATATTTTCATTCACTTTATTCCTCTCCAGCCTTCAAGATCCTTCCGCTTCTCCTCTTTATCTATATGTTCGTCTGATTTCCTTCGATTTCTTGCGCGCGCGCGCAAAAACACACGTATACACACACACACAACACCAGCAACAGCAGCAACAGCATCGGCACAACAGACACACATGCATGAAACACACGTACACGGGGCGCACACACGAAAAAAGTGCGCACCCAGGGCGCCAGCTGAGATGGGCATTATAATGGGAGAATGTGAGTCTAGTCTAACAGAGACTGCATCGGTATTTTCATTATTTTTTGTTGTTTTTCTCGTCTCGTTCGTAAACGTTAATAGTGTGCACCACACACAGAAGCGCTCGCGTCGCACAGCGTATTTTATTTGTTCATTTTCCATACGACATTTTTCCATTTTCCATTTAACCACCCTCCCCTATAAACGACGTTCGTTCAATCTATCACCGTCCCTCTAACCCTTTTCGAATCTACCCTCTCGATGCATCTTTTTTTTTTGCCGTTTCATTCGTTCCTCCAATCCCGAAACAATCGTACTCTAGAATCTGCGTATGCTCTGTCGTTAAACGTTTTCTCCGACTCTTTTTTTTTTTATTCTCGTTTTCTCTCGTGTTTCTTTTGTTCCGCCCGCAACGAGACACGATCTACATGTTCTGGATGTCATGCAGGGTGGCCTCCATCTCCTCCTGGAGCAATTTGTTTTTCTCTCTCTCGGCACCAAGGTCGTCTGGAAAGATTACTGGTTATTGGGAGGCTGCACACAGGAGCCGCAAATTTTCGCCCGTTCGCGAAATTGCGCTCGAAGGGGGTTAGAATGAAACAACACGTCGATTAGTCGAACACGACGCACACACGTCACACGGGACGACGAGACGTTTTATGGAGTCCTGTATGTGATTTCATTTTGTATCGTCGTCGACGTTAGTGTTAAGATTTGCATATGCAAAGTGGTTTTATTTTAGGGCATACGACAGGCACAATGGTGGGTTCGAATTTCTATGAGATTCTTAGATGACATTTTCTACAAACGATTCAATTTTCGTTTCTCTCGATTCTCGCGGAATTTCAGGCACCCCGAATGTCTGTCGTTTGCGGCTCTATTAATCATTGACTGCACTCAAGCAAACTGGGCGTTTTGGTCAATTTGGAAAGAAGAGTTGTTATGGTGATTAATGAGTTCCTAACAGGTAACTAGAATTCCTCTTACTGCTCGTATTCTGCTTCCTTTGATTTTGTAAGTTCTACTTACAGTTCTCTCTCTCTCTTTCTCTTTCTTAGTCTAAGGTAAAAATCGTAATCTCTAGGGCTAGAAAACAGTTCAACTAAAATGCCAGTGAAACAACTGAACAGTCATTTCCAGGCTGTGGTAACGTCCACGTAAGATTCGCGATGGCCGTTCGAGAAAGTAAAAGTCTCGAAAACGAAAATTGCGAACGATGACTCGCGATACGAATGGAAACAGGTGTTGAATACGCACCTTCGAGCCTGTCGACCTCCTTCTGCAATTTCTGCACTGATCTTTCTGCGAACTCGGCGCGGGCTTCAGCCTGTGATAAAGTGAAGAAGAAATATTGAGTACATTTTGTCGTGTCACTTCTCTGTGATTTGTCGTCGATTTTAAAATGTCTACGTCTACGCGGAGAACAAAAATTCCATGCATTCGCATCTACAGATAATTTACAGAGAAACGTATCACGCATACGTATTTTCTATTGCATCGAATTATTATTATGCTCAAATCATTATACGTTGAAGAGAATTGTAAAATAAATTTCTTTTCTTTGTATATCTTTTAAAATCGACGGATTTATAGTAATTCCATTTGTTCTTATTAGTACGAACAGAACGCCATGCTTTTCATTTCATTTTTAATAGGAAACACAATTTAGCCAATAATGTTAGTTAATGGCACACGTGGTTGTTTTTGTTGTTAATTTTTTGATTCTTTGTCGTACCTCGTTAAAATTTAGACGATACCGATATCCGTATGTTGGCCACTCAGAATTAATTACTCACTCGTGTTTTTCATAATTACAGTCCGGTTTATTTTCACTTATGCGTAATATGCAAAGTATCGTGATTACGTGAGCCGATTTGATGAAATGTGTGCAAAACAAAAAGGTAATCTGTATAAAAAAGAACGTGTATCTAAAATAGCGACGACTACATAGAAAGGATATGTACAAAGTGAGAAACTAAAAAATTTGTCCAGCGCGATGAACGATGACAAAAGAATGTAAAATCAATCATGTTTCCTTTACAGAGATTCACAAAGTTTTCTTTTTTCTTTAATCCTCCACCTGAAAATTCTTTCACTTCTCCTCTGCTTTCACACTTACCTCTTTCAATTGACTATCCAGTATCTTCACTTGCCCCACGAAAGTCTCCTCTCTTTGTGTCGCCTATTTTTAGTCAAGCGCAAAAAAAGAGAAAAAAACAACCTCACGTTAGCATTACCAAATAAAAACAAAAACGAAAAAATTAAAGTCAAATCGAGTAACAGGGACGAACAGTACACGGCGTCTATGTTACAGGATTGAGAGTAGCGTAAATCGGGGAAAGGGTGAATGAGTTAATGATTTTTAGTAGAACGATGGTAAATTCGCGACGACAAATCACACTCTGGCAAAAAGTGTCAGAAGATGCAAAGCACTCTCAAAAAGGATCTGTACCTCCTTTAGGCGAGTGGTAAGGGTCTTAATTTGGTTCTTGTATTCCTCTTCACGCTGGTTGGCCTATGGGTACAGTAACGTGAACATTATGCATCACGATGTGGAAAATTTACATTTTCATCCTTGAACGTTTCTCACTTTACCACGCCTGTTCTTTCCTTCTTTTCTTTTTTCCATATATATCAAACTCGTATTTTACGACGAACGCAACGATGCGTCAAAACCCCTGCACGTTTGTCAATTTAATTCGCGTTGCCGTGAAAAATCGCCCGATATTTCTCTTACATATCGTAAACGTTTTTCTGTCGTAAGCCTCGAAGGATGCAATTTCCCCTGGATGCAGGGGTTTTTTGGCGAGACAGGAAGAAATGATTGTGAATAGAAGAAACAATGCTGTAATTCGAACTGAATGCTTCAGTGACGCGTGAATTAATCGAATGAAAATTTTTTGAACGAATTTATAAAACACTGGATAAAGGATTGCGAACAATAGAACTGCCCGATATAAATTTAATTTATGTTCGTGATGTTTGCGAGACATTCTTCTGGGTATTTCGAATGGAACAAAATAATCGCAATGTATTCATAACAGTTTGTAACGAAAAGTGAACTCGAGATGAAAAGAAAGTGAAACAGAAGTATCGAGAGTTCTTTCTCTCTCAGGTATTTGTTGTAAATCGTTTCAGTGGTACTTACCTTCTCTTCGGAGACCTCGAGGGATTTCAGATTGTTGCCAACGACACGGAGTTCCTCTTCCAGCTCGACGATCTTCCTGCAAAAGGAACAAAAACGGTTTAGTAAGAGTCCTGATCGTAAAATCCGTGCCTACCTGAGAAAGTGTTTTCTCAGCGTGGACGGAACCGCTGGTCGCTTTCCTTTCAACCTCGTTCCATAATTTACAGCACATTTTTGTACTACGAATTTCAGAATTTATATTGCCATTTGAAGAAGTAGAGAATAATAAATTCAATAGTACTGAGAAAAAATTGTACAGAGTGCTTGAAAGTACGCGGTACAATACTTGAACAAGTACACTTCAAAATATAGAGAATACTTTGTAATATATCATTTTTATCATTATAAATAGTTACAAGCAATAATTTAATTATCATACAAATTTTATATAGTAATTTCGAAAGCAAGCTATTTCGTAGATACTAATTTGTAATACTGCCTTTAGATTATTTTTTGTATTTACGTGTTTGACGACCAGCGTTCGTCCGTGTTAAACAAGCAATTGTTCATGGATGTTCGAGGAGGAAAAACGGAGAGGAGAAGAACAGTAACTCATGCACAAACAGAACAACCTACCCTTCCGAAAGTTCAGCCTTTTCCTCGGCACGCTCGAGATCCTGCTCCATCATGACTAGTTTTCTGGCAACCTGTGATCAACAGCCACACGTGTCATGCGAAGAAAGCAAGGATAATAAGGGCTTAAAAAATAAGGTACAAACGAATAAAATATATCCAGAAAGAAACAACAAAAATGATATCGTAAATGCATGCAATCGATCATCTGCTCCTCCTTGTCCTCCATTGGTTCGCCAGACTGCCGCTCAAATTGTTATTTGGAACTTTGTCAAAAAAACGATCCTATAAATGTGTTCCTTCATCCGAGAGAATGGAAGATGTATAAAATAAAAATATCAGCGGTACGAACGCAAATCATGTTGAAATAAATTCACCATTCCATTCTCGCGGATGCAAACATTCAAAGAGAAATCTCAGTCAATCGGTAATCACTATTTTCCTGTTTCCTTCTACAGAAAAATCGTCTTCTGCACGGGCAGAGAATTATTTCATCGATCTCCCTTCCTCAAATCGATGCAATTCAACCGATCGATCTCTCTGATTCACGCTTCTCAGTGAACGTCCGAATTTCTCCCAAGGGAAAATAAAGAAATAATCAAACACAACACCGATCAAACAAACAAGAAAACGCACGTTGTTAAACACTTCCACACGTGATCACCTGTCGGTCGACGCTCTTGCAACGAGTGTCTCTTTTTCAACACGGAAAGTGTGTTCGTGTGAACCGTGCACAGAGGACGTGTACACGTGAGAAAGTGTGACAAGAACACGGGGAAAGGGTCGAGACAGCAAAACCGATTTTGGCACACGCTTCAATTCAGGAAGAAGGGGCGTTAATGAAAGAAAGGGGGGTGGTGTGAGTGTGTGATCGATTTTGAAAAACGGATGCTTACGACTCTCCAGCTTCAGCGCGTTCCTCGGCACGTTCTAGATCGGCCTCGACCATGGCCAATTTACGGGCGACCTGTATAAACGACACACACACGTTTTCTCCTTATGTTCCTCAAGTTTTATCTTTCTCCGGCAGCGTCTTAGCTCGCTATTTCTCCCTCCCTCACTCTTTACGTTACACCGGAACGTCTAGATTCTCCACCCGGCATCTGGGCCAAGATCGGCGAACGAGCGCCTCGATCTTGCCGCCATGGTACCAAAGTCGAGATCTCTAATCATTCTGGTTAGCTCGATGTCGTTCTACGAACACTGGAAGAGCTTGGTCTCACTCCTTTCGCGTCCAGTTAGTTCGATGGATTCGATTCCAATTAATGTTTCTTTCTTTAATATTTTTTTGCAAGGACTACTTGATATGGTGCACTTCGAACTTGAAGTGAATGTTTTGTCGAAAGAGTTGGAAGACGGAACCATTTAAACATCTCTGCATTCCTTAGCAAATATTTCCCACCGTGAACGAAGCAGCTCGCCGTCCCGCTTGGTTAAGGGGTTAATCGTATTCTGCGTTCCTTCGCGCGGATCCCATTCGCAATGGAATCGCAAATATTGAACCAGTGAAACACTAACCGCGAAACGTGCTCTCTGACACAGCCGTTTTATTTACACGACCGGCGGGAAACGGATATTTCGAACACGTTTAACCAGACGACGAATGTACAGGCTTGAATTTCAAATAGAGTACCGGGCAAATTGTACATGGTGTAAAAGAAGGAAAAACGAAGGTGACGAACAGATACACACTTTGGAATCGATAAAGGATTGCCGATAGAATGAACTTCCCGCAAAATTATTTCACCGAAATTTACAGCGGTGTAAAGCAACTTTACATTTTGTAATAGCCAGATTCGATGCAAATTCACCCCAGAAAACCGTGTCGATCGTGTACGCTACACCTCGCAAGAACACTACAATTCGATGGTTCCGTTTGCTTCGAACACTCTCTGCCCATTTTTATAATATCACTCTTCCAGACGTAGAACGAACCTCGTAAAAAGTGGAGAGGCGCGGAATAAGAGACGAAGCGACAGAAGACGTATTTTGTCGCTTCGTTCTTAGAGATTGGTACGAATCGATGGAAATGCTCGCACGGCACGCGGTTAACCGAGGCCACCATAGAAAACGAAGGAGAGTTCCGTCCTCGGAATCAACGGTGAAATAAAGCTGTTCGCGGGCTCGCATGGAATGTCCCTTTCGTTTGTCCACGGAGACCTTTCGTTTTACGCATGCAACGAACTCTGCAGTGCAAACGTAACGCAATCCCCTCGAAGAAACGACTTTTCCCATACAAATTCCTCTCCGTGAATCTCCTATATTTTGATTTTTCATTTCGCGTGCTAGGTGCAGAATTTCTCCTTTAATCATATCCAAAATTTCTGAGAGAAACGAAACTGGTAGAATTAATTCTTCTCACTTCATCGATCATTAATATTCATATATTTCTGCTGACAAATTATTTGCCAAATAGAATTGTATGGCAAACGGTATTTGCAAAACCCAATAAAGAATTTTTTCATATCAATTATATGTCATTTGGTCGACGTAATTCGACCGAATTTGTCGTTTAACCGGGGACTTGCGTAACGTTCATAAATTCAGAAACAGAGGGTCAATGATAAATGATTACTGCATCGGGTTAAAAAAACACGGGAATAGTGATTGTCACACTCGATTAAGGCTCGCCTCTGCTTGGCCTGAGCTTCTGTAATAAGTGTTACATGGTTAGATGATACAAGCAACCAAGATCATATCAGAGTCGCTGGACTCTGACACCGCGTCACTGCAAACAATTAAGAAACAACGTTGCAAGACAATGATTAGTTTCGATGCTGATTAATTTCAACGACACTCTAAAACAAATGATGATTACGAATTTGTCAACGGGGAGAGGACACGGACGCGTCGAAGTTACAATGATGTATGTATATTCCGGGATCCGATAACTGTATAAATTCAGTGAAATTTGTTATCACTCTTAGTTATACAAGATCCTCATTATTTTGCAATGGAAAAACCTTGAATATTTTATGGAACTTTCTTTTTTGCTGTTCTACTGCAATCTATATTATAGTCTATTCAAATGACGTGCAATACACGATTCGTTCGTGCCTGTCGAATTGCGTTTTTGCGCATAACTTTTCCTTCACCGAGACCAGGAAAAGTTTCGTGAATAATTCGAATATCGAGCTTCGTATAAAATTTAGAAATCAATTGTGCAGCGAGCATGAACGAAATGCATAATAGTGTCGGAGGTTCTGTTGCCTCTGAAGATTTTCTGATTTAAAAATGGAAAATGAAGTATGCAGAAAAACTACTAATTGTATTTTTTCTAAATCTTTGTAACTTCGACGCTGTCACGCGGCACCACCTACCATAACAGATGGATTTTGTGATTCGAAATATTTCTGAGCTACGCTCCGAATTCCAGGAAAGCGAGAAGGGAAGTCTTTGGACAAAAGCAGCACCATTTGAATCGCGTACGGGACCGAAATGGATACGGCCCCGTTCGTATCACAACACAGAACGTGTAACATTATTTTGCGGAGCCAGTTTTCTGGTTAAACGAACCGAACACGCGGACCAACGACATTCACCGATATTTTTGCACGATCGAGGGACGAATTTTCGCGATGGTTTTTTTTTTTAATGCAAGCTGAATCTTTTTATTATTATTATTATTATCTTCTTTTTAATTTACGAAACTGGCACTTGAAATTTATATTTTGTCGTCCTTTTCTTTCTTTTTTTTTCCTCCAACAAACACTTGGAAATCACAGATATACAACGGTTTCAACGTTATGTCGCGCTCAAAACACGTGACACTGATATAGTATTCATGTATACGTATCACCAGTCGTCCTTTTTTTATAATTTTGTAATTATTCCCGAAAATGAATTGTATTAATCGAACACTGCACTTATTACCCGTTGAACGATCAGTCGCGTCTCACTTACTCGACGAAATCACAGACGATCAATACCTTTCTTTCTCTCCATTCTTTCATTTTTTTTCTTCGTCAAAAATCACTGTTACCGAATTACAGCCCGAAACTTCCTCCCTTTGTTTTATATATATATATGTTTTTTCGAATTTTAAGCGGAGACGATATTTACCCGTTTTACTCCAATCGATATATCATGCCGGAGGTAATATGCACGAACGATACGAACAATCGACTCACTGATCGGTCGATCCGTAAAAAAGTAAACAGATTAAAATATTAATTAGTTGCCCCCGGGGACGAGCAACACGTCCAACTTTCGATCGATGGAAACGTGCGAGTAAAATTTTCTATTATACGGTGCCACGGTGGTTTCGAGCACACAGAGAGAAGACAGAGAGTTATGGGGTTAGGCACTATTATCTCGACTATTAACTAGGAACCATCATCATCATCATCATTATTATTTTTATCATGATCATTGTCACTGCAGCCATCACGCATGTCAGTCGTGGGCTCGCGAACCTCATCGTATTTCTTGTCAGCTTCTTCAGCGAGGAACCTGGCTTCCTTCAGCTGATTTTCGAGGGCGTCCATACGCTCTTCATCGGCCAAGCTGCGATTTTCGAGAATCTTGCGGGCTCTTTAATAATTACCACAAAGAACAACGATTAACATACGACACGAAACGGAAAGGTTGCTGAAGAGAAAGTGTTTAGGTTATCGTTGTCTCGTCGAAAATGAAAATTCTTCGACGATCTTACTGCACGGCTCTGCTATCCTGCATCCCTATTCAGCTTACCTGTAAATACTTTCCCACGAGGGCAAATTGGCAATTGATCTTGACGAACCACAGATTGTTTAAATACGATACTTCTATCATCTTGGTTGTGTTAATTGTTCGTAGTTGAAAATAATAGTTCCGTGACGGTGTATAATATTGCAGGTAAATTGAACGGATACTGAGATCCCTTTGAATCGTTCAAATGGAAAAGAAGAGGTGTATCTTTTTGACAATGATAAATTCAACCTTGGTTCGTCAAGGTGTGCATGAATTTGCCCTCGAAGGCCCGGCGCAAAAAGATTGTCTCTTTGTTCGCTGGTACGTGACCCACCTCCTCGTATTTTTTATCCGCCTCCTCGGCGATCAGTTTAGCCTGTGCTAGCTGTTGCTCCAATAGTGATACCCGGTCATCTTCCAAATTGGTACGGTTTTCGAGTGCCTTGCGTATCCTAGCGATCGATTATCATTCGATTTTTAGCATTAGTTTAGTCGCCGTTGAAAGAAAGATCATCGACGTACGAAAAGAAAGTCTTTCGTAACTTCCAGGCATTTAACTTTCGATTTCTCATTAAATAATATCTCTGAACGGTGTCTAAAAGTGAATCAAACTTTTCTAATCCTTTGAAATGCCGAATAACGATTGATGAAACTGATTGAATTCTGCAACGAGTTCGTTAAAAAAATGTCCAAAATAGTCTAAATTGCGGCGAAGAAAAAAAAACTCTGCCCAAGAGTTTGTTTGTTCCAAGAAATTAGAAGATTTATACTGTGTTCGGATAGAAACGGGTAGCCAAAAGTGATCAAAATTTACGACGCCCAAAATGTCGATAAAGAATCGTTCTCAACAGTACCAGCAAGATTTGCGTTCAATAATCGCGAATTCTCCGCTGGCTATCAATCGTTTTTTTCCGCGACAAGAAACCGCGAACACGTCGCGTTATCAACCACGATAACCATCGCCTCTCAGTCACTTCGTGCAAACTTTTGCGTTTAATCGAGCCAAAGTAGCTCCGCTTATGCCGGATCTTCGAAGTCACTGGTTTAATCGCCGATAATATTATCGAAGCAAACAAGCGAGCGGAGAATTCTCAGAAGGCAATATCTCGAAGTTCTTTCAACGTCGAAAAGTTAGTCCTATTGGTAACAATGCGGTGACGTCGTTCGAAATTCAAGCGAAAGGGCGAATACACGATTCGATTAAATCTACATCTCGGTGCAATCATTTGCCAACGTGTGTTTAGTTGCCTCGCTCCTTTCAATACGTTTGTCAACAGTTAAATAATGACTTCGATCTGATTGCACGGTGAGGCTGCACGTTTTAAAGAATTGCTGCAATTGTTACACGGTTGGTAACTATGTGTTGCCGTCGTGTAATTGCATGTGCGCATAGGTTCGATTATCGGACGAATGTAACTCGTTTCAGCCGTGTATGTATTCGGTGCGGCATTAACCGCGAAAGATTACAATGCAGTATTGTGCGATCATATATAAATAGATCTGCAAGTAGAGAACACGAACAATGGATAGTACTCGCTCTTTCTGCTCGATTTCTTAAAACGATCGTCGTTAGTATCGATTCTTCATGGAGCATCGCACGATACTACGAAGTTTCGATTAGAAAAACTGCTATTACTAGTCGAAGTTACTGCAAGGTGTGAAAGCTGCTCGAAAAAGAAAAATCCTTTTTCGTATAATCAAGCTGCGACGAACCATTTTGAATTGTAGCTCTTGCAATGGCTCAAATTATTTTACAATTCTTCATTTTTCTCAATGGAAAAAGGAATCATCGATTTTCTTTACAGTAAATTCGAGTGGGATTTTAAATGACTCCAAACCAAACCTTCATTTAAACTCCCATCACTCTATGAGGTAGATAACAGCAAACCCTGGCCCCAAAACAGATCTTTCCCCTTTTAAAACCCACAATCACATTAATCCTTGCACGTTCCCCCATCAATATACTTTCTAATAAAAACTGTGACCTCCGACAACTTCAACACGAACATCGTCAGCGGCAAAGAAAGCACATGAATCGAACTTTCGCTGAATCGATCAATTAGGCGACGGCCTGTTATCTACTCATTGAGTAAAACAGCCGCTTTACTGAACGACTCCCTTATAAATATCCGTTCGTCGACGTATCTTCCGCGCTGCTCGACGACAGATATTTACAAGATATACGTGATCGTCTGATGCTCCAATTATCGAGGGAAAACCATAGAAATGTGACGTTCGTTTACCGTTCGCTCTCATCGGCTGCCTGCGACGCCTCTGCTAACTTAGCAGTGGCGGTTGCGAGGCGTTCCTCTGATCTCTCGAGGTCCTCCTCCAACAATTGGATGCGACGATTCAGAGCGGCTACTTCGGACTCAGCCTGTAACAGAAAGAAAACGAAAAATGTAGTTATTCAGCCGCGTTTAAATGCCATTATTTAAATTCATCTTTTCCTTGAGCGTTCCAGACTTTTTCTTAAAGCAGATTTTCCTAAATACAAATGATAGATCATACGTGAATATGTAATATCGATTTTTGGAGCATCAAATTGTTCTGCAGTAAGTTGCAAAACAAGAATGGACAATTTACAGCACTAAATATGTTCTGCGCGAAATTCATATTCGTATAATTGATTGACTGTCGAATTGTACACATTTTCTTTTCACGTGCGAGAACGGTGCTGCGACGATAGTCATCGCTGCGGAATTTTTCAACCGGCAAAGCTGCACGGCTGCAATAAATTCGTTTGCGCGTAAACGAAGTTAAGATAAAACCGTGAGATAAGCCATCGTCGTTGTCACACTATGCTGCAGCATTTATTTTACGTCCGATCGTTCAGATGATTTCATCAATTATCTATGCACTATGCGAGTAAATTGAAAATAAAAACAATTAGATTTCATGGACGTGCGGCACGTGATTAGAATTTGCGGAACGGGACTCGATTCCGTCAAGGCCTCTGCTCCGTTCGCATATCAATGACCTGAACTTCCGCGAGAGTTCTTGGCAGTCACGATGAGAGATTTAATTTAATGGATCGTCAATACGCAGCATCTGTTGACGAGTGTTAGAGCATTATTCTCTGAAAGTGTAACACTTGTCATAGGCTAAGGAACGAGCTTGGCTAAATTGGAGCCACTTATCTTATACAATTAAAACAAAATGTTTGCCATTTTATCATATTCAATTAAACGCGCAGCTTAACGCTCCGTGGATTAAATATCTTGCATGAAATCCGATTCCGAATAATCTCGGTTAATTAAATTCTTACAAGTTTCTATTCTGCTGTATGACGCGATCCCTTGGAAGAGCTACTGTTTTCTATGCAGATGTTTCTACTATTTGCATTGCTCTCCTTGCTACGGTTTCGAACCAATTATCATCTAAACGCATTTTACAATGCCATTTATCTTTAACAAAAACACAGCAGTTTGAGATTCCCTTCAATCTGTCCTTGCTGATATTAAAATGCGCTTAAACATCCTTTGCTTTCAACCCGTATGTACGAGAGATGTGCGCAAGGACCACAATTGGATCCAGGTAAAATTCAGGATCAATTGCACCGTTCTGCAATCAAGAAACGGAGGTGCACCGCGTTAAAGAGAAACAATCTAATTTCGTTACGTTAAACCAAGCGAACCGTGCACGCCCTTACAAATGTAAATTGCTTAACGCTCGATTACGCATGTGGTGGTCTACACAATTCGAGGCCCTTGTCCCCGTTAACGACTGCACCTGCGACAATTGTGCGCCGAGTGGACAAATCTTAATTCATCGTGCATGAACCGAGCATTACCCACGCTTTCATGCACGTGCCGCTCTTCGATCACCCACGAACATACCTCGTATCCGGACCGTTCCAACACGCCCATGACTCCTCTACGCGTGGAAATTGGCCAAAAGCATCGCCATCGATGAGCAATTGTGCCACTATCTTATCTTATGCAGGCGCGATTAAAACAGCACCGTTTGTATTTGTACTGATTCAAGTACCCGTCACTTATAAATTGATTAATATTTTTTTTACCTGAATTGAATCGAATAAAAGTTCTCTCTATATTTCTTGTTATGCTTTCTTGAGTTAATAACAAGTGTCTCCTTATACTCGTTTACTGCATCGTTTCTCCTCTCGTTTCTATTTAGCCTACTTTTTTTCTGTCCCACTGAATTATACCTTCAATATTATGCATGCAGCCTGTGCATTTGTTTTGGTGGTTACTTTAAAACACTGCCGGACTTGCCCCCCGAACTTTAATTAATCCTACGGCGTGTTACCACCACGCTGAAATCACCGAATCGTACTATGCATCAAGAATACCACTGACGTCATTGCTCATTCTACTTGAAATGATTCACAGAAAACCGGAGGCTACATCCTATGCTCGCGCGGTATCAGTGTCATAATTCGCATCCAGACGATGCGACGACTGAATTCTTCAACCGGATGACCCGTCGTCATCGTCATCGTCGTCGTTGCCTCGTCTAATTTTTTAATCCGCACCACTTCCGGTGCCGTGTATATTTTAACCATCATCAATCGATCGTCCTATTAAGCCGCGCATCGACCACTATGTGTCCGGAGGAAATCGACACGCCCACGCAAACCGGTGCAGCCGTACAGGTCTTTGCGATCATATCCGCGGTAATGTTGGCAAGTGTGCCAAACTTCCGGCAACGATCACCCTCCACCGTTGCGACCACTACGTTCTGTTAATTCAACGCGATACGTATGCCACTGTGCTTGTCGCGGATTGCTCGATCGACATAACGGGCTAATTGTAACAAAGAGAACACATGTACCCGATGGATCGATCTAGTTTCCTTCGAATAACGATGACGATAAGGAAGATAAGCCCCCGAGGGATGGCAAATAATTTCAAGCGTTTGATGCGACACCAATTGTCACGTATATACATACGATTGTTTCGGCCGGTGCTTCCAGCGAATTTCAATCGGGACAACGGTATATATATGTACTCCATGACTATGCAAGGTTGATTTTCTCGAAATCGAGGGCCCCATTCGTTTTCAAAGCAGGAACCGCTCCTTTCGAAACAACGAATCATGTTCACCAAGCCGTCGTGCGTACTATCGATCCTAAACACATCAGCCACGAGCAAGTCGGAGAAGTTATGTGTTCACCGATCAATTCTAAACGCGCCGTACCAGCAAAATGGAACGTATTAAACTAGAGGCAAGTGACACGGGCATGTTTATTTGCTTATTAATGAATCTGCCCCCAGGATGGGGGACAAACGACGCTCGATTATGTAAAACTCCTCAATAAAGCGATGCCACGTGCTGTCGCACGGCTAGGAACGTAATATCACTTTCACGGTGCAGGCTAAATCCGTCGATGCTGGGGAAATCAATGAACCGAACACGGCGGTGTATCTCGGATAAATCTTTGATACGCTGCAGGACACACGTTGCCCGCTATCTGCATCCATCGAACGTGCAGAGGGAGGCAGGTAAGAAAAGATAAGAAGGAAAAAAAAAGGAACGAGACGTTGCGCACGCGGCAGTGCACTTCATTGCTCAATGACAAAAGCTTGTTAGTGAAGCCTCAACGAGCTTCTATTCGTTGGCCTTTTAGGACACCGTGACTGTAAAGGGCGCAACGTCACCGGACATACGTTGACATTTTTCGGAGGCTATCCAAGGTTAATCTCCATGGTGTAATCGACAGGAAAATGGTCTTTGTTAATTAGCCCTTGGGCTTGTTTCTGTTTCGTCGCGGGGGACTTTGGGAACTGGTTGGTAGAATGCATTGAAACATATTCTCGAGAAATTAGTAGACGAAATTTCACACTAATGAGTACATACACGTTTGCGTGATAGGAAGGCGGAAGAATGAATCTATTTTGTTTCGACACTGTTGACATACGTATGTAAGTATGTACATGCTATCTTAAGATCGAAGATTGTTCTACGAAATTGTAGATAATGTGGTGAGTCACAGTTATGCAGTTCTACCCTAATCGATAGTTTTGCGGGGGTTAGCCGTTGTAAAAGTCTACAGGATATTAGTCTACGATGGGCTTCTTTCACGAAGTGGAAAGGTCTTCGTGGGAAAATAAAACTTTCGGGCCCAAACGCAGGCGGGTTTAAATGCCGGCGGTGTAACTGATAAACAATCGTTTCGATGCGTGAGCACGCGTCTATTTAACATCGTCGCACTCGAATTTTCCTCCATTGGTGCTCATCCTCGAAATTACCACGAGTCGTGTACTGAAAATCTCACGTCATCCGAATCAAAGAATCGTCTGTTTGAAACCTTCAAGTATTCGAGAAGTAACAGAAATGAGTATGTACTTTTATTAAACATTTCGTCCAACAAAATTGGAGACTTACTCCGATTTGTTCGTCCACCTTGAAGGATTTAAATATGTACCCGGCAATTCGAGTGCCAGACGATATACGTAATTAGTAAATGCAACACGAGCTATTTAAAAGCAGTCACTCACATATACCAATGACGTCAAATTTCTCTACTCCTAAACGATCTAGAATGGCGTGCTACGTTATCTGACAAGCTTGGACATAATCTATACTTTACGTGCTCCCTTTATACCTTCTTCTACGAACGGCACAGGGCCAAACGCAAAAGTAATTACCATCGAAAAGACGTGTCAGGTCGTGGCAGTAATTCCAGGGGAAGGTTCGCGTGCTCGTGCCATTCCACGATCGTGTACACAAAAATCGACTAACGATCCCCCCGGCTTCCATGCGAACGTACAGAAACGTCAGCTTGGAAATGTATATTTGGTCGAAGCGTATCGGAGTCATCGGTTTTATAGCGCACTGCGCACGGTTATTAGCCCGACCGGTTACCTGTTACAATATTTTCCGATGCACGGAAGATCGTTTGACAGAGAAACGGGGGTAGCGAGCGAGGTGAGTTTTCAAGCCGGTCCTCGTTGTATCAAGAATGTCTCGAGTGCGAGTCAGGCCGGTGTGTCCCTTCTATATCCCCCGCAGGCCCTCTCCTGAGCCACAACCCGGCCTGACGACGACGTGCCTGACACTCACGATCGATCCTATAACCGTGTGGACGCCGGCTCCGGCGTATCGTGGACGACGGTCAAAATCATCTTTATCAAAATGTTATCAAACAATGGGAAGATATCACTGTTGCCTCCCTATCGAATTTCGTATCGCACGACCTACGAATGATTCGACCATTTTCCTTGGCAATAAGACTTCCCACCGCGAAGCGATCGATACTTTTCCGGACGAATACCGTGAAGTTGAGCACCATATTTCCGGTAAAGACACGCCGCAAACCGTATAGTACGTGTTCGCAATGAAATTAACCGCACGAGGAGTCGGTCGGGAGACGAATAAAATTCGCCTCTAAGACCGACGCGATTCGAGTGACCGAATTACACGTTACACGCTGCCCGAATATTTACCAGGCGACCAACTAAACGAGCCTCATTGAATTCTTCCCTTTTGCACGCTCGATTCGTGTTCCTGTTCGAGCGCTGCGAAACGATCGACGAGTTACGAGACACCGTACAGGTTATGCCAGGGGAACGTTAAAGAAATAAACGAGTCTCGAAAAGTATCCTCGATCAAGCCGAATCCTGTACCCGATCTAGACAATTTGTGCAGGGCGAAACGAGGAGATTGAAGCAATTTTTTCCACTCACTTCCTCGCGGCGTATCACTTCCACCTGCAGCCGCTTCTGATACTCCTCGCATTCGTCCTTGTACTTTTCCATCTCCTCCTTGTTCTGCCTCATCTTCTTCTTGAGCACGTCGAGAAGGGTGCCCTGCGACATGCTGCTAGTATTCCGCGCGTGTGGCGTTCTCTCACTTTGTAAATACCGCGATTACGAGTCTCGTACGCTAATCGAGGTGAAACTCGAACGGTGAACGAAATGTCGGGAATCTAAGATAACCGGTGAGCACAACGACGAGAACCAAGTACGTCGGGGTACAAGAGATAACCGGTACCCGTGCGAGAGAGAGAGTTTCGTAGCCTCCGAGCTATCGTACACTGACGACCACTGGCTGCTGTTGACTGGAAAGCAAGATGGCCGCCCCGGCCAGGACGCGCATGCGCGATACCATTTTCCACGCGTCAAATAGTCCCTTGCCCTTAACAACAATTGTTCCAAGATATTTCATGAAAATTTCAATTTGTTCAAACTGCAATCAACAATTTCGCTCGAATGTGTCGAACCCGAGAGAAATTCAGTTTACGGGACGAATCTTCTTCTTTTCGTTTCGTGACCGCGTCACGAATCATGATGCGCACGCCGAGTATCGCTACGCCGATCGACGTGTCGTCGCGCGCAAAGCCCCGGAAATACCGCGCCCGTCCCGAGCGCGCCCAACCATTCGAATGGACGCCGGACAACAATTCCAGCGTTGTTTCGCTTCTTCTGCTTTTCTATCCGCAATCGAGGGTCAATGCATGTTAATTCTACGCATTGATGATAATTCTAGTACGAACGTAACCTCCGTTCGATAAATTGTTCGCTTCGTATAACTGATTGCATAGATTTTACGTCGGGAGGCAAGTAAGATGGGCGGATGACGGGGAGAATTTTAATAATGGGGCGCGATGTTATGGCTGCTACAGGAAACGGAATAATTAATTGCTAATTACTATAGACTTTAATGGGATTTGTAAAGTACAAGTAATAAAACTTATCGGAGTAGATGAACAGGTTTTAAATGTAACCGGAAACCGCGATACGGCTTACGGTGATATTTAAAGAGCAATGAAATTAAGAAACGTGCTATAAGAAATTAACTATCCGTTAATTTAATCCTCCATAAAATAATGTGCCTCTGTTTTGTAGAAAGTTCACATACGAGACGAATAAAACGGTTTTACATGATATGCGAAGTCTGCCAGATTTCCCAATTTCAAGTCACGTTGCAATACACTTTTAATGAAATTTATGCCGCGCGTTATCGAATTCTATTTCGTATCCTCATTAATTTTAATTGCTAGCTGGTGCAGCAGTGCTAGCGTCAATTTTGTGCTATACCAAACAATACATTCTTCTGTCCGCTTTATGTTATGAACGTTTCTTCGTATATAAACAAACTGTGGTACATAAAAAAAATTCGAAAACAAGTTCTCCAGTCCGCAAGAAATATAAAAAGTGTGCTTGTGTATTTATCATTTCCTACTTCAGCACCATCTAGTAGCCGGTCGTTCCATTTCAAATTTAAATGGCCCGTGAATCCCGGGTTGGCAGCGAATTAAGAACAATCAACTGCATACGAACATAAGTACGAGAATACACGGTACTCGTTTGCAAGAATTACATGAACAGTGCCGGGCACAGATGGCAGCATGTTGATCGACGAGAAATCGTGGAATGTGACGTGCAAACATCGTCAAAGATAAGCGTCAGAGGAGCAGACCTGTTGTTCCAAAGGTCAGCGATGGCACGCAGAACGTGATCCAAATTCGCGTGCAATACTTTTCGAATATTTTGCAATGGGGTTACACATACGCGTATGTAGCGTCCCCAGTTTAAACGATCGTAACGAAGCGGATTTGTGGGAGCGCGTTCCGGGAGCGATGCTTACGCAATGCCCTCTCGGAGTGCCGAATAAAAGAGCCGCTGGATCCGTGTACAACCGACACGTATTTTTAGAATGTTGACGAGTGTTACCCGTGTTTAATGTCCGCGCTCTCGGCAGTATCGTAGGGTGGGGTTCTCCTTGAAAAGAACTTTCGAAAATATTTTCTAGTTGAATATATGGGGGATATGCTATACACTTTTATTTGGTGAATTTCCTATCAATCTTTTGAAACGTTCAGAAAAGTGTGGGACAGTTGATAAAGTTGTATTTGTGTAAGGATAGGTCCCATTACTTTCGATTTATAGTGTGCAATCAGCAAGCTGATAATACCCTCCAGATTTGGCCCTGCTGCATCGACTATTACGGGACACGTCCTATTTAACGGAAAGGTGTCGCCCATTCCGAAAACGGATTAGTGACATTGTTACACTACAATACGCATCGAGGTAGCCTTAATATTTTAAGGATTTACGCTACCTAGCCGTGCAGTTGCTGCACTCCGGCTAAATAAGAATACCGTTTATAGTGTCAGGGAAAAGAATCACGCTTAACCCATTGTCCTCGTTCAGTAACCCTAACAATAAGTGTTCTTTGTCGGGCGATCGTGCATCGTCAAAGCCCCATAAGAAGTCCCCCGTTGGTAGAAGTGCCGTGAATGGCCTCTTAATTATTATTACATGGCCGCGACAAGTAGCGCGTTATTCAGTTAACGCGCGATAATGCGAGCCGATTTCGGCTTCCACTTGGCAACGAGAAATTCCTTCGTTTTAATCGGTCTTACTCTCTAATCAGTATACGCGGCGGTTCGGTAATTTTCCAGGATGAAACGATAGAAAAGAGCGTGCAATTAAAATATATCTAGGTGTAACAAAGGCTGTGAACGGTGCTCGTTAAAATTTATCGAGAGCAACATAGGATATGATGACCTATAACGTCATCGTGGATAACCGCTAGATCATCTAACCTAACTGAGCGCGTATTTTTAACCCGTTCTCCTCCATATAAGGTATCGAATTCACGAAGATTACCTCGATCGACGAAACATTTGTAAATGGAGAAAACGGAGCGCAAAGGTACGAGAGAGAAAGCGAGATTTCCACCAATCAGATTCTTTGGCTTGCTATCAAGGGCCGCATGACCCTAGAGAACCCGCTGACCGACGTCAAACTGCGTCAAGGTCGCGTCATGCGGTGACCTTGCATCCGTCAAATACGTCTACAGACGCATCATGCGATACTGACCCGTTTCAGCTGGTTCCCCATGATATTCTGCAATTCGTTCCTTATGAGTCCGAATTTCATCATCGTATCGCTGGAGAATATTGACCATCCAAATGCCAAGCCAGGATAATCGGCGCATCTCTTTCTTCTTCTTGCTTCTCTTTCAGCCTGTACCTCAGTTCTCTCGCTGGGACATCTGAGTTTCGCAAGTTCTGCAAGCTCGGGATCCTCCTCGACGTTGGTCGATTCGTCGTCGGAGTTTCCGTCACCGCGAGCCCTCGCGACCGCGTGCTCAGGCTCCGGTGAATCCTCTTTGCCTCTCTTCTCGTTGACAGACTCATCTTCGTATATTTCCTTCCCACGTGGTCTCGATCGAGACTTGTCCAATACTTGTTCGATTTCATAGCTGTCATAGTTTTCGTTCTCGTGTTTCTCACGAACAATCTGTTCGTGTCGCTTGTCGGGAACGTCCAGGCTACACTGCGCGAGCCTCTGTCGGACGTTCTTCTCTCTGTCATCGTTCTCGCGATTGTTCTTTATCTTGTTCGTGTCTCGTTTCGATGTTGCGTCTTTCGCGGGTATAGTGACCGTGGGGTCGCGGTGCCACCTCGCGCCGACGATCGTGGGCACTGTCACCGCGGCGGAACAGTCCGTATCGATGACATTGCTCTTTTGGTCGAGCCTCGGTGACGTAGCAGTCGTTGGTGTTTCGTTGTTCCCGATCACTGTATCTTTAATGATACCAGCAGGGCCACACTGCGCGGGTCCTCTGCTGGAGGTGTCGAGACGTCGGCGCGTAGCGTGTCGCGGGTGATGCTGATGACCGCGACGTCTCGTGGACGACGTAAGAGCTGGCTCCATACTACGTTGTCCAGCTGCCAACCCTTTACTAACCCCTCTTCGCTACACTATATTTTTTTAACGTGCTCTACCACACCACTGTTATTACCACCTCACAAGGTACACCGCCATCTTGACTGTCACTGTTCGCAACACGTTTCTCACCGCGCCACGCATACGTCTTTCTGTCTGTTTCCCTGTGTTGCACGCACACACCGTGCTGTACGAGCGAACGCATGCACGAGAGGAGACACGCTGGTCTTCGCTCTGTGCACCGTCCTAGTCTGTTTTCTATCTTGCTTTCTCTCTCTCTCTCTTTCTCCGTCTATTGCTCTATGCTCGATTCGGGTTACCCCCGCTGCCGGCTGACTACGACACGAGACCGAAGATTGCCGAACGCAGCCGAATAAGAGAAGTAGTACGCTCGCGTATTAGCGCTCGACTGTGCGCTCAATTCGCGGGGGACCAACTCTTTTCTCGAGGAGCGCCTGCGCCCGATCGTCGCGACATCTCGCGGAGCTGGGGCGATACTACTTCGCCGGTAACAGCGCGCAGATTGATAAAAGAGTTTGAACTTTTGAATTTAGAGTTTGTTTAACTTGATTTGAAAATGTTTGTTTTTGAATTATCTTCATTTTTGTTCGAGCCGAAAGTTTTGCCTATCGAATTCTTTTAGTTTCCCTGCATTATATATTTTGTGCGCGCTGTAAATTGTCCGATACGACCAATTTGAATATTAAAAATTTCAGTTCGAGTATTGAACATTGTCTATCGATTAATAAATAAATGATTGTTAAGCGAATACTTACGTTCTGCAGAGCTTTGTCTTTCTCTTCGAGCTTAGCATTGACCTGCATAAGAGCTTCCTGAGTCTGATCGAGTTCATTCTCAATGGTCTGGATCTTCTTTTGCAGGGCACGAGCTTCCTCCTCAGCCTTTATCAAAGAAACATATATTATGCATCGTGGAATTTGCACATCGCCGACAGTTATAAGCTGTCCCCGATATTGCATTCTAGAGAATGGTACAGATACCAAAATTCCAGATCTATTATTAAAATTTTTGAACGGTCGCCAATTCTGTATCACGTTTTTATTACCTTGCGATTATATCATTTCTATTTTTATTCCCTATCTTATGGAAGAGATAGACGGTCAATTTTGATACTTTAATATATACATATCGAATTTCCTCTATTTTTCCCTACGTCTAAATTCTCATTCGTCAAGTTCTATTTCAAGTGCTCCACATTTGCGCGTCATAAAATCCTGAAATGTATCATCATTTACCTTCTCTGCACGCGCGTTCGCGTCGCGAGCCTGCTGTTCGCAGAGCAAAGCGCGATCCATCGCGTTGTCCTTCTCCAGCTTCATTCCCTGCATCTTCTTCTTGATCGCGTCCATGGTGGCGGTTTGGTTTGTTCACTCGTTCACGAGAAAAAAAGGGAAACGTATCTACAACAGGAACAGGCAACTCCATTATCATCCAGCCGCTCGTGAACACACTCGAGGCTCGTAGCTCGATCTTCTTCCCATCGTTTATCTCCCATCGAAAAATTGTACTTTTTAATCTCCTCTCGCGCACCGCGGAACTCGATCGATTCCCAAGGAGAACGTCCGTGGAGTTCGCGAGCTCGCGTTCATCGCGCTGGAGATTTCAACGACCGTGAGACCATCCTCAAATGCAATTAATCGCGGCTCGTCTTAATTGTCGATTTTTTTTTATTCTCCCTGCATTCCAGTCTGCCCTCTATTATCTCCGCCCTCCGTCGCCGTACTTTTGGGAAGAACGCGACGATAATTACCGTGGAAATCGTTGGATCTCTAGAGAATTCGTGCAAGTTCTCGCTATGCGGACAGCATGCATCGAAGTATAATTAGCGAACGACCGGATATCCTATTTATAGAGGCAGGTTCTTGCTCAAGAAGGCCCGGGCTCTGTACCGTGTCCGTATATATAAAATCAAACGTCTTAGCTCCGAGCGTTTTTCTTCCTCTCTCGTGACGTCAGGCGCTCAGGTATGCGATCCTCCAGGACGAACCGAGGTGAAACGAGAGGATCCTTCGCGGCATGCCTTCGCATTTTATGCGCTCGTTTCTCTCTGCACGGCGAAATCGATGCACCGCGAGAACGCGAGGAGCGACGACGCTGACAGCAGGACAGAGCCCCGAACGGTTTAATTTTCGTGGAAAAATTCCGGACACTCTTTTCGTTGGGATGCTTCCGTCAGATAATGCTTTTACATAGCTACATTGTACTCGGCAGTGAATCGAATTCAAGAATTAATTCTCTCACCAAGGACTCCTTGGTGACAGTACTTTTTCGGGGTTCTTTTCTGAGACGAAGATAGTGAAACACGTCCAAGGAGCAACGGTAGAATTGTAGAAGTGAGAACGCTAGACGGGGCAAAGTGGTTCAGCTTAGTTTTACAGAAGAGTGCACGGCATTCGATGCATCTACGCCGCTGCATGGATCCTTCCATTCGTATCATCGGTATCTATACGAGCGAACGTGCACGATTCCCGGCTCGCTGGTAATCAGAGATCCAAGCTATGCAGGGAGGAGGCAAGGAAAACGGAGTTCCAACGAGTTCGAAGAAGCAGAAACCCTAGACAGAATCCACCGAAGAAACGAGCCATCGCGCGTCACGGCGTTCCTCCCCTACGCAACGAAAATTAAATGTCCGACGAATAAAATCAGTGACACCCTCTTTAATCATTGCGCTATAAACACATTGAAAGACCAATGAAAACGAAATAAAAATTTGGTCAATCGTAATATCCAACGATTACCTAACTAATATCCAAATGAATGACGCTATTCTTCCTGTTCCCTTTCTTTTATTATTATCATTATTTGGTTCCAATTTAAAACGCAGGCTATTCAGAATCGTCAAACACGAACTTGAAGCAACTCGTGATAAAAAATAGGCGAAGTGGCCGGATCGTAAAGGTGCCTCTATCGGCGGGGAGGGTTATTTTTACACGCGAGAGGAGAGGGTGGAATCGTCGCTAGCCGCCTGCCGTCGAACCTTTTCGGGTTACGCACAGCCGAGTTTCGTTACTCCATTCGGATCGGTGTCTTGTTACGCTCGAAAGAAAATTTTCCTCCCTACCCGCCCGCCAGCGCAACGATTTCATGATATGCGACCTGGAAATTTTTGCACAATCCACACACGTCGGAATAAACATCGTTCTACATCTCTTCTGGAGCACGCGAGAAATTGACTTAAAAGGAGACGACCTCGATTTTAGCGTGCCGATTTGTCCTTTACGCACGAACCTTGAAACAACGGGAACAATTAATAAACGAGCTATCGCGCCGGCGAACGATTTCTGCGATTCTTTCGAACCCGAAGATAGCGCGGCAACGTTTGCGTTTGTCTTTTCGCGAATCCCTTATCAGCGAGAACGTGCAGAGCATCGTCGTCGACGCGATCTGCTATCTCGTTGCCGGCGACAGAAATTCCTGTCTCCGCCGTCGCGGCAATGAGATCGGTAGTCTGGGACAGCGTTGTCGCGTGGATGGCTGAAATTTCGTATGACTCACACTTTTCTGGCGATATCAGCACGGTTGCATTGCCGGTGACAACGAGGTGCAGCCCCTCTCTGTTGCGAAACGATCGTCGAAACATGACATGAGAATGGAATGCAGACGAACTCGATACTGCCACGATCGCCCAATTTTTTAATCTATATCCCGGTCGCCTAAATTCCCACGCCGCTAATTGAACGCGGATCGAACTACGGGCCGATCAGATCCATTAACTTTTATCTCGCGTACATTGTACCTGCCTCTAATCATTGCATCTTACCCCTGCAGAGTTCAACCCCCTTCACTATCTTCCCCACGAGAGCACGTAATCTCGCTCACCGTCACTGTTTTCCGAGCAAACACACATGTATAGACACACACACACACACACATTCACGCATACACTCTACCATCAGGAAAACACGGAATCCTGCAGATCCAACGAGATCCGCCGGGACACGAGAGGCTCGATAAATCGGAACTCGAGTTGAACATGAGTTGAAAAAGTGCACATGCTTACTCACGGGGCAAGTATTCAGGTTCGATCGTCGTCTGGGATGCGTCTGACTCGCAGGCAAAGTCTCGACTGGTCGCTAAAAGCTTCGGATACAACCGTTCGTCGTGGCTCCCACCTTTTCTCGCGGACTTCTCTCCTCGCGGTCGTAAAAGACGACGATGACGTCGCACCAGGACGCGCCTCTTCGCCTCTCTTTCTCTCCATCTGGTTCTCGCCGATGTACCCCTACCATCGCGTGCTCGCAGCCCCCCCGGCGAGGATTTTCTACGTACGGGCCTGTGAAAACGTACACCGCCGCGGAATTTATCTTTAGAATCTTCGACGTCGATCAGGCCGACGCTATTTTCACGGCCTGGAGATCTGGCCCTACGCGTTGTCGCGAAATAGAAAGTCTGGGAGGGACAATGGAGTCTTCGCTGACCCAGATTTCGAGATTCGGCCAGAGGATAGGCTTCGGGGATTTTTGGGAGGAGTGTCGCGTGCTCTTGGGGGCTGGAGAACGTTCGAGGGTGGCAAAATAATGACGGACTAGGTGGGGAGGGAATTAAAGGGTAAACGATTTATTTTGGAGCAATAGGGTGGGATTAGGTGGCAGTGCTGGCAGCGGAATTAAATGACGGGGGATCGTGACACGTTTTAGAGTGGGATGGAAGAAGTATCTTCGAGTGCCTGCAGAAAGGAATTGTAATATGATAGAGAAAGCGAAGCAGCTTTGGTCGCAGGTGAAAGAGATCTAACTGAGCTTACGCTCGCCATTCCTTGATCTAGTTTCCTACGTGGTACCAAGATCAAAGTCACTCTGATCGCAGCAAGGTTACCGTGCGCTTAGAAAATCGTGGCTGAGCACCACCGTCGATGGTTTTATTTTAATTAAAAGAAAAAAAGGCCGGTGGGGAGATTAGACATACTAGACGGTCCAAAATATCTCCAACGATGATTCACCGTCGCAGGTAAAATCTTGGTCGAGGCAGAGGTGCCCAGAAATGGTACCAATCGATCTGTCTGTCTATAAAGCGAAGGTGTTAGGCACAGGGGACGGGAAGGATGCTCCTGTCGCGGGTCCAGCGCGAAAGTTTCAATATTGGCCTGCGGATAATTTCGGCATTGGAGTTGCAGGCATCTCGCTCGATCTCCTTGAGTTGACTCGTGTCACGGTCAAATTCGCACTGACTCGGGGCAACGCTTTTAGCCTCGTCGGTTGCTCAATCGCACCGATTTTATCGAGTAATTCGAGCACTTTCCAAATTGAGGCCCGCTGTAAAATGCAACATTCGCGACGATTGATCGCGCCTTCTGGTCCACGTTGCCCGCGGTTCATTGGAGTGTACAATGGACTGCGATCGTTTGAAGCGAGCGGTAGATCGGCTTCGTAGCCCAATTTGAACGGCACGTGTTGTCGATGGGATTGGCGAAGATTTTCACCGTGCAATTTGTCTGCACGCGAAATTCTTTGCGTAAGATCGGTCGTCACATCCCATACGTTCATCGTTCCGATTCACAACCATAAAAGGAAAAAGTAGGTAAGGGTCCCTCCGCAGCCTTGACTCATATACTGTCTGCTTAAGTACTGGCTCGTGTGCGTTTACGAACTTGCTTTTTAAATTCCGGTCGCTGGCTAAAAGTCAACGAGTACGATGCATCCGTTCGCATGGCGGTGGAGTGTTAAAATGTGGAGATTGCTGCAGGTTATATTAATCTTTCGATAAGAAGGAAAACTTGTTTGCGATGTGGAGGCGCGGGTAGCTGTAATAATTAAACGCAAATTATGTCACTCGAAATTGTTCTCAATTTCGGGGCGCTGTATGAAGCAATAAAGGTTTCGCTAAATCAGTTATTATTACGGTATGCGTGCAATTAACAAGAGACGCAACCTTGCAGCAATAATTAGGATGCTTATTACGAAGTCTGTCATTACTTCAACGTACGCGTGACGCGTCCTTAGTTAGTACTTACCTTATGCAGGATATATTGTACCGGCGAGGTCGAGGCACCTTCTGCCCTAATTCTACTCCATCGACATAAGCCTTTATAAGTAAGTTGAGTCACCTTCTCGTTAGTCCCAACTTTGCGATCGCACTTTAATTTCCCCGCTTCAATGTGTGCGCACGAATAATAATCGAATGAAATGCGAACAATAATGAATTGTTTCTTGCTTGCTCTTGTGACTCATCTGAGCTTACGTAATCGACGCTTAAATCTAGAACAAGGGAATCAATGAAACGGTGGAAGGTGTAGGACACGTAAGACAAGTAACTTTCTTTGCAAACTTTATTGTTACAACAAACATTTTTGCTAAGGGAAGATCTCTCTCGGGGACCGATCGAAATCTTCTCGCACGCGATTCGGGATTTGCACGGAGGACCACCGACCTCCGATAAATAAATAGAACACAACAATAATTTATTTACCCGTGTCGTATAACGTTACGGTCGGTCGTGTACAAGTGAAATGAGGTATCGGGAATGGATCCCGAGGGAAATGCAAGAATACACGATCGCACGCGTTATAATAAATGCATCCACGTACACGATAAAGTTCGACATTAATATGCGTGTACATATTTATAATGCATACATTTGTTATATGCATAAAACATATATACTTTTCTTTTATACATGCACGTAATATCTTTTTGATAAATATATACAGACCAGCAATAACGCGATTTCTCATTTTTTACCTTCTCACTCGTGGAACGTCGCGAGGGTCACTTGAAAATTGTTCAAGTGTATGGAGTTCCGATGCCATGAACGACGCCAGCAATTCTGTCTGCTTCCGATGGCAATACTTGTCGATATTTTTAGCCATATCGACGTTTCACATTCAACCAAACGAAATCTTGCCACCTTCTCGCGATACTTTGTCTAAAAGCAGCGCTCGAATCGAGTGACCATTTAATTCGTTTCGACGACGGCTGTGATTCAGGGGAAATTAAATGGCCCCGAAACGTGTCCCTTATTTTGTAACGAAATTCTTGTAACAGAAACGTTTAATTACAGATCGGTTGGAGCGCTTAAGAATTTGTCGTCGAACGGATCACCTATCGGGGTAGTTATGCGTTGAAACTGTTAATCGTACACGATGGCGTAATATTTTTTTTTAGAACATCGTCACGAATAATTTAGATTTGTTAATATTACGATTTTCAACTGGCGATGGGGATATTTTATTCTAGCAGACTGAAGACGAAATTTCGTGAATATTATATCGCAGACTGATTACGGTGTACAGGACATGGAAATACATAATATATTAATTCTCTAAATGTACAAGGTATGCACTGTACACGTAATCGAGCAATGGAATTGCAAGATTGCAATAACACGCCTCGCATGCAGAATTACTATAAATAAAGAATCACTGCCGTTCTGCTTCGCATACGGACGAATCGATCAATTCGTTTCGAGATTCCTCGATACTTGTTAAGATCTACGCGCGTGAAACCGAGATACCGTATCGACAATAGTAGAAGCAACTACGAAACAAAACAAAAAAAAAAACAAGAAAATTAATAAAAGGAATAAACGCACGCAGTCTTTCTGGGGAAGAAGATCTCCGAAATCGTGAGCTTATCTAAAGTTGGTGTGCACATTTGAGCCGGAACGAATCGCATGTTGCTGGCGGTGCACGGCGGCAAAGTAGTGATTGAATAAATAATTAAATTGTCTCTAAATCATCGGTTCGAGACGATCAATCTAATTTTCTGTCACCAGCTTGTTCAGACTTTGCTTATGAAAAACCGAACAATTCTGAGATGGTAGCAACAAACTGCTGCAAAGACGGTGCCTCGAACCGATCTCCTTATTTCCTAGCATAAAGTGTTCCGAAATTAACCTTCTTATGGTACGCTTGTTCATTAGAAAATGAAAGGATATCGAATGACAATGGCCTGAATTTAGATGTGAATATAATATCAGTTCAAGATTTTTTTTTCCACTTCTCCCCATAGAGAAGTCCGTTCATATTGGGTCACGGAAACGTAAAGGCCGTTTCCGTGGTCGGATATTTTCGGAACACCCTATAAATATATCGCAAGACGCGCCCACTACTTGTGTGTTGAACTTACATCAACGTCCTAATGCATTTTCACGTTAATTCCGGAGGGGGGAGGGTTTCTACATGCGCCAACAGCAAGCGTTCACAGGCTCCGCAGTCAATTCTCTCTTTCTTTCTCTCGTACATAAATTTTTGTTTCTCGTATTTTCGTTTTCTTTTGTTTGACTGTTTCTTTATAACTATCTTCGTTTGCGCTTGACTACAGGTGGGTCTGAAATGGGTGTAAATAAAAGAAAGCAGGATAAGAAAAAATTGTCGGTAAAAAAAAGAACGTAAAAAATAAAGTGCGCCGAGGGTGGGTGTACAGATTATACGGTGGTCAATCGATCATCGGTCATTCTCAGACAGGTATGCACATGTATACGTTCAAACATACGTACACAAAAAAGAATAGATAAAAAAATGAAAGAATTCCCCCGACAAACAGAGTCGCGTACTTCGACAAACGATAATAGAAACAGTCGTAAGAATAATAGTAACTGCTTTATTTAAATAATATCAATAATCATGGTGATAGTAATAATCAGAATGATAATGATCGTAATTCATAATAGTATGTATGTATTGCCGAATATCTCGGTTAAGTGACAATTCGTTTCGTAACAGCACAATTGAACGATTGCTCGCATTATGCAAAGAAATCTTCCCGTAGTGTTTTCGCTCTAAATGTTTCTTTCAACCTATGCATTTATTTATACGTTTCCTTAGCGTGGCCCTCGGATGGGACAGAAATGGACCGGCGGCCGACGCGATATTTCCGAATGGATCTTTCTTCCGTTGCAAACGAAAATAGAAAAGGAAATTTTCGTAGCCGGTAACTAATTAAAGATAGTAGCCGAACGCTTCCAGCCACCTTCAAATTAGGATGTTACGAACGATGGAAAAGTTCGAGGGACATCGCGTGGGTTCGACCGATCCATAGCTGTCGTTTGCTCGTCGCTTTTAATCCTTTAACTGGGCAATCTGATCTCCAATCGGGAATTGATGCCGGTGATTCTATCCTACGAAAAGTTTGATCATACGCACTAAGAATTTGATGGTAACGGTAGGGGTGTAAAACGTTCCTCGTTACACTCACTTGGGTTGCCCGGTTAAAGGGTTAATTTTTCAATGGCACGATTGGCTGCACGATCACTCACAATCGTGTGTATCTATTCAAAGCTATACACCTTGGAAAATTCCATTCAAGACAAAGAAGTTCGGTCCTCGGGTAATAAATACGGAATACAGAAAACGCAGGTAAATTACGCTCCACCGAAAGCTAAATACAATTTTTTGTACGTATTTCTGAACAAATCTCATTACATCCGACGAAAGCACTTCGACTTCTTTTCTCGCGATATTCTCTCCTTTCATTGCTGCGACGGCAATGTTGAACGAAAAATCGACCGGACAGAAGAGATCACGGAAATTCGAGAAAACAAGTACGAAGACGATGGAAATTCGTTTATATATGAATCACGCATCGTTTATATCCTGCCAATTATTGGCACATCGAAACTCGACGAAATCATACATACGAGGAGAAGGTGTTCCATTTCCCTTCTTCTCGGCCGTGATATTGCTTCGATAGTTACCTTAACGCGAGGCTTTTCTTTTCTTCCTTATCCATTACCATTCGTTCGAGCGATTATCGAATCGTAATGGCGCGACGACGTTGATGCAACGAATAAAGAAAGAAAAAAGAAGAAGAAATCTTACGCAGTTAGTTAAGTAGACACTTAGACGCAAGGCTGATCTACCAGTCACGAGAGGATTAAGATCGAATGTTACGCCAGATTATATCGCCCAACATGTTAAACAGGCATGATTTTTCCCCAAAATTTACGTTCGTTTGACCATAAAGGAAGAAAACAAAATTACAGAGATCCCGTTTTATTTTGTAATTTATATTATACGAATATAAAGAGGAGGTTTCTTTTAAACGCTTGAACACGCGATCACAGATCTCGAACGATAATTTACAAATCATTTCTCAGCTTCTTGTTCTAAACTCGCCTTTTAACATAAAGAATATTGCGCAACTGAGAGTGGGCCTTGTTGAATTATTACTACGAGATTTCGATTCGTCCTACGGATCGATTTCTTTGGTTCCTCACGGCCCCGGACGATGAATGTTCAATACTCTTTGCATGCTCCTCATGATCGGCAAGTGGTTCGTACTGGCGCGTTTAAAACTTGTTCTCACTTGTCTGTACATCGAAAGGGATGTTCTCTGTTCCACAAGATCCCCCGCGTCGTCGTTCGTTCGTCTCTGAATATCGAGCACAAAAAACATCTCTTTTTATTCTCGCCGGACACTACCGATTAGAAGTATTCTTTTTCCAATGATTTTTCAGGAACGAATTGCTTGTCTTTCTGTCTGTCCGCAGAGAAATGAAGGCGCACAAACCAGAGAAAACGGAATTATGAGACACACAGATTAAGAAAATGACAAAAAGGAGGAAGATAACGTTCGATAAATTGAGTTAATCATGGGCGTCGAGTTGACATGATCACCTGTTCAAAGCACACACGTAACACAGAAATGGGAAGATGGCATGCCGGTTTAACAGATTGCGAACGATCACTGGCACGCACGGAAATATGCTACAAAGAGAAGCGTAAATAGCGACGGATCTTCGACCGATGGCGCTCACAGAAATTCATTAGCAAACGAGCTTCTTTGTTCATTCCATTCTCTCGTCGTTTCAGATGGAATTTTCTCTCTCTCTGTTTACAATAACGTTCATTTGGCACGATATTTTCTCCAAGCGTTCTCACCTTCGATCCCGAATCGATTCATTCTTAATCCTCCCTGAACTTCTACTTAGAGTTCGATCCATGTACGCAAGCGTTGAAATCGCTCGCGTAACTCGAACGTACGTTGCGATATGTTTGTTAAAAAAATATCACACTTTCAAGATTGCTAATAAACACTGTTACTGTCCTTCCGTATAATGACTACGAATATATGTATATATATGTAACAATATTGATAATACATGGTACCCCATGGAAGAGTATCACGTGTTAACAAAGCTACGAGTTTATCAAGCTTCCTTCGTTTATTCCCTCTCGGTCGTTGAATCTGGGTGTGTCCGTAGGCTAAAGCTTACCGAACGATTTAACCATTGAAACGGAGCACAGTGAGTGTTGAAGCAACAATGACGTACGCGTTTACTCGTGCTTCTTGTCGAGTGACTGTGGTACTACTGTGCAAGTTACATTTTCTGGTTAAACGACAAATTCCTATAACTGGGCTTGTGAACTTTTCGTTGGACGATTCGCTCAACTCGTTACGTTACGCGAAATTATTTCGAGCTATGTAAAACGATCGGCTATTCATTTACCTGATACTAGTTTCAAGGGTTAAATCGAGGGTTGGAAAAGTGGATTAAAAAAATAAGCGTGTCTTTACTAATTTTAACACACCGACTAAAGTCCGTAACACTCACGGGTGCAGTTTAGAGTAATGATTAAAAACAAAAAGTATATACATATATAAACGAATGATCGTGCAATGAACTTGTGAAAGTCATTCATTTTTGTTAACTAAAAGAAGGGAAAGATAGAGAGCAACAAATTACGCGATTAAAGCTTCGAAATAAAAGTTCTCGGAAAAAGAAGAAAAAAAAAGAACGCGACCGAGATACGACTAGATTTTGTTTACCACTGTTTTTTTTTCTTTCTTCTAAATACAACATATCGACTGTCGAAAGCGCTTCATTCAAGGACAATGCATTATACATATACGTGTATGCACGTGTTAATTGAACAACATTTTGGTTTTTCAAAACGTTCACGATAACTCTCACGCCAATTACCAACGCGTTTACATAATTTTTTTTTCCTTTACTCTTTGCGACTACTGTAATCTCTCTCTCTCTATATATATAAACTTTTGTTCATTCAGATATATACGTACATGGTATCATCGTGTTCCCGACAATCACGCTCGTTTATCGTATCACGTATAATACAGTTTGCGCAATTGTTATATTTATAGTACGCAATCCGGGTAGACAATGGGTTCCTGGAGGGTTTATAAGTTTTTACTCATTTTAATGTTCACTTTTCATCGCGGTATAGAATATTTTCGAAATCGAAATATTTTGTATATTTAAAGAATACGAATGCCGTGAGAATGGCAGCGAATGTTTTCCAACGGAATTGAATTTATCCCATGTACCCCCGTCGCAATTATCCTACTGATCAAACCACAAACTAATCCAAGAATCCTCTGGCCACCACGGCAATAATGCATCATACACATTTAACTTTATATGTGTACATATGTATAAGTATATGTATAATTACGTACAGAGGACAGACAGAACGTGAGACACATATAGGTAAATGTACACGACCGGTGGCTATATTATCGTAATAAAAACGGGATCGAGGGCTGCCTCTTAATTGGATTGTAATTATTATTTACATTTATTTCATCCCATATTATGCGCCTTTCGTCCCTCTCGATCGCCCCTCTTAACGTCTACAATTAACTGACATAACAAGAGGTAATTGTTAGTTACGATAAGAGGTAATGAGTAGATAATATTCACGACACACTCCTGTCGTCGCTTTTAATAACTTCGATATCACTCGTAAAAGGTCGGTGATTCGATGACTATACCATTTATAATAAATAGATGCATGGTGAAGCAACGGGGCAATGTTAATTGTAATAACGACACGCGTTCATTTATAGGGTTTAAATTTTTCTTATCTTTTCTTATCGTTTCTTTTTTTTAGAAGATTATTAGAAGACGGTATTATTTAATGATTGACAGTGAGGATTATTTAAATAAGTCTACAAGTTTGCACTTTTAAGTCAGGCAATAATTGGTCGACACATTCTAGCAACTAATTTGAAAAATAAATATTTAATTTGTACATGCAGAAACGCATGGCGTTATTACGCTCAACCATTAATTCATTCGTACAAGTCAAATCAATTGTAAACGATGATTCGCAAATTCTCTTGAAACTTTTGATCCTGATAGAGTGTCGAGTATTATGCGGTCCTCTAATACTGTAGGCCGAGTTTTATCACGGTGTACAAGACTCCTGGCCTCTCCGTTGATCTCGAGTGCTCGAGAATTGTTAACCCCTTTTGCTTTGTATATCGATTCGTTCATTGCATTTCGAGAACACGTCCGTTCAAATCGTTCATTCATCCGGTGCAAATAAATGCGAGATCGACGCACGTCGGACGATTAATACTTTTTTAATAGACGCGCGAATCGAGGCGAATCGTTTAGCCCCCCAAGGAGGATGTTCTGTTAAGTACAGAATCGAGTATGATACGGTATCAATAGGAATACGACACAAAATGCGAACGAAGAAGGAATGACTAAAGTATCATTGCATGCACCCCTGTCCGACTCTTTCCCCTTATATCCGCCTTGATTCGCGGTCAATCACACCCCCTTATCAACATTAATCTCCCGTTCGAGTTTCGTTCGTTCGTCTTTCGAAGATTCGTCGCTACGACGGCGCAGCAGGCCATATCCAAACGGCACGAACTGACGGAGTTTAAAGGGACGAGCCGTTTTGCATTCACTCGTGCTGCAGTAACTCCTGATTTGAGGGCACAGAGAAACCTTTCAGATAGTCTGATCCATTCGCACGGAGCGTCTCAAAGCGTTTACCTTATGCTAAGTAATGAGAAATCGTGTAACCAGCTACCTAATCAGGACGAACGTTCAGTATTCGTCGGCCGATTCGCAGTGGACAATTCTGGGCACCATGCGATTGCGTGTCGATATGGAATTACCTGGCAGCGTTGTTCCGCACGATCTTACATACGTGCCCGACATTCTTTCGCGTGTTGCAAGTCCCCGCGAGTTTGTTTATTTCGTGAAAAATGCACGCACGCACCGGCGAACAATAGGGAGTGAACGCTGATGCGTTCGCAGCGAATTCAACGATGCGCTCGGCATGCAGAAATTCGAGAATGTTTACAATGTGTCGCAACCAGAGATTGCCGTGGGGCCAATGTGTGGAGAAATGAGTCAGACGAGGGAATCGACGAGCATGGATTTAAACGAGGCAAGTCTTTGCGCGAAATCGGTCGGCTGTTCTATTTACCGCGATATCCTACGCATTGTTCTCTCATTTCATCGGCCGCATCGATGACTGACTATTTGTACGCATGGCTTAGAAGCAGGTGTACACGTGGATTATGAAAGGATTAGCGTTGGCTGGACAACCGATTTCGAACAAAGACCAGGGCTCTGAATACATAATTCAAATAGTAGAAGGCTAGATTTAGTTCCTCGAATTACTAGCTAGTCTATCGTTCCATGCAACGTCTTTCATAAAATAATTGTTTTAAACAAACCGAGCTACTCTAAGGACATTCCAAGATGCTCGAAGCAGAGAGAAAATCTCATGCGTCTTCTAAGAAACTCTCAATGGAAAGTCTTAGTTAAGGTCTAGAAAAATGATGATCGTCGAATAAGATAAGAAAATTGTAGCTTTGAAACGCTCCGTGCGCGATCGTTCCTTCGTTGATCCGACAACAAAAAAAAGAATCCAGGGATTCGATACAGACACGAGACGCAGACGGGGACTAGAAATATATTGGCCGAACATTGACACGAGGTCAGAGTTCGTCAGACTTCTCTGTTCATAGACGACGGCTTTGAACAGCGGGTTCTCCGTTTGTCTTTGCGATGCGCCGTCGTCTGGGGGGCTGTTTATTAGTTACGAAAACCCTCGGCCACTCGGGGAAACATTTACACAGTCCGATCGATCGGTTATCGGGCTCTGATGCACACTCACCGCCTCGAGGAATCGGTCGAGGAAGATACGACGGTAAAATGTCGACGTCGTGAACTTGAAAATGCAATTTCAATTAATTCCCTTCGACTAATTCCTATCTCATAGCCAACCAGACGTGTTAATTCGGCCTTAAAGCTTCATTGAATTGCCGTGCAATAAAATGACTTTGCCTTCCATTATTTTCGTCACGACTTTCAACTTTTACCGTCCTATCATTTCGAGTGACCAGTCGATTAAACCTACGATTACCAACTTACCATTTCCGTAGTGAGACTGGCTAGCGCCTCCTCGACGGTGGCAGCGATCCTTCCTCCGTCGTTCTGATGCTGGCTGCCCCTGATCGGCGTGGTCGGGCAACCTAAAATGATCGTTAATCGTCATAGTGCAAAAGGAAATTCTGCTGGTTGCGCCCGCTCGATCGCCGCGTAGCGAGGCTACATGTTTCTCTAGCGGTAGTGTTCGACTTGTAACGGCAATCTACGGGGTAGAAGTTTGAAATTGAACAGACGCTCGCCTCGAAAGGATCATCGAACATCATTCTTTGTCTTCCCGGTATTATTATACGACTATCGTGCAGAAAAGTGCGTGTACTTGTCGTGAATGGCTTGGTGTTCGAATAGAGCAACTGAATCTCGGATGGTCCTTTTGAGATGTCGAAGGTGTCAAGATGCATCGGTAAATTAGATAAGCGTGCATCGGTTCTAATCGATGATCTACTACGGGTGGCAAGAAGCGTGTGTAACTATTTCAGACAATGGTATATTATTATGCGAAGTGTAGCAACATGTCGAAGAGAAAGAGGATTAGAGAGAAAGAGAAAAAATTGAAACTTATCTCGAAAGCACATCGGTTCTAGTCGATGCCAGTTCTTGCTTACGCACAAAGGAACCATAGAACATGTAAAAGAAACGTGTGTACGGGGTTTATAATGAGAGTGAGGTCTTGTGTTTCATATTTCATTTCCAATCGTCGCTTTATTGTCGATCTCATTCTCTATAGAAAGAAGAAAAAAAATGTTCGTGTGTTTTGACAAGACTTTCCTGGTCACCTAAACAGGTCTACGAATTTGTCGCTCCGTTTTACTTTGTCGAGAGGACTATTTGTCGGCTGTATCGTGTCTTGTTCAAAGGACACCGAACGTGCTCGTCGTCGTTATTACGTTTTCCATTGATATGAACAATTGATAATAATTGGACGTTCACGACGAGCACCTTCGTACACGATTCGAATATTAAAGAGCATTCCGATTTCGAACAGTTACAGACAATAATCTCGAAACACAGACAAGAACGCGTGGGTAAAAATAGTGGTTCAATTTAGGCACTGAATTTTTGTCAATCACATTAATTTCCTCCTCAATTAATTCGCGGTACCGAACACTTTATCTTCAATTCGACCAGTACAATGCAACGGACGAAGTCGAACAAACGTAGCATCTATAATACATCGCTACACGCTATCTTCTTCGTATAAATCAGTATCACAACGATGATTTCGCGATTAAATTAATCTCGTTGAAGTACAAATGAGAGTCATGTATGCCGGTGCCAAACGATCCAATTTAATTTGCTCTAAAAGCCATTTAGTTCCGGATTGCGTAATATCGTTAGTACATGGAATGCGATCAGTGTAAGGTGGCTAACAATACGTATCGTCTGTGTCACGATTACAGGATCTATTATATTTATCTCGATGTGTATGCGGCGTGCGTTCAAATCAGCACTAACTACTGCACGCTTTACGTTAATTTACATACTCGGTACACGGAGAGACTTCCCCCCAACCCCTTATACAAAATAGCAGAAATCATAATATCATCGATACAAATGGTATAACAGTGCTTTCAACTACACAGACAACGATGACATGATGGCCGACAATGATACTTTCGCACGTTTTTCAGAACACTACCTTAAATCGTGGCACGTTAATCAGACTTCCGGTTGCTGGAGCCGAGCGTCACGCTGATTGCCCGCAGCTCGATTCAGTTACAAAGTCTCTTGGTTAAATTAGTACGATCTTTTCATTAGTAAACAGCACGAGGCCTCGCAACAAGGATCCAATAAATTAAAATTAAATTTTGCTCGGAATTAATGTATCTGTCTCGAGGTCACATCGCTCTCCACTAATTGGAAGCAACTTCTTTTACCATCTACGTGTAACAAAATTTAAAGTAAGTCACTGCACCCCTCCTCTATTCTAATAAATGCATCAATGTCTAACCGGGGGAAAGGAGGCGCGAAGCAAAATAATGGGAAACGATATTCCTAGAGTTAATAATGAGGGGCTGCTTATTCAGTGACCTCGAGCGACTCCCTTCCTCAATGGAATTCATTCGAATAGCTACTTAATACTCTGGCTATAGAATTTCGAGACATTCCCCTCGTCAGGTCTGTCGAATTACTTCGAAGACCTCGGCTCAAGATGCTCATCGTATTTCGATTCGTTAAAACTCGAGCAAGCGTTCCGGTAATTTCATGACCGACCGATATCATTTGCAAATTTCACGTTTACCGTCTTGGAATTTTGCTGCACGTCTCGTTGCTGGACACAAATTGTTAGGACAAATCAATCAGCGAGACGATCGCGACCGATGCAAATCCTTGCGCCGCGAAGATCGTAGAAGAAGAGTGAGTAGTAGGAGAAGAATAGAACGAAAGAATCTTCGAGGCACGTAGGTGGAGCCCTCAGGCGGCGTAGTATATGTTGAGCGCGTACGGGAACTTACCTGCGTCGCCGCTGCTGGAGCTTTCCGTGAAGGACGGTGTTCCCTCTGTCCAGGTAGGTGTTGAACCCTCGGCGCTACCTGCCGGCGGTGTCCAGGTAAGGCATCCGCCGCCCCCTCGACTGCTGCCGCCGCTCTCGACGCTCAGCGACGACTTCGTTTCCCTTCCGCCGCTGCCGCTTCCGCTTCCGCTGCTTTCCAAGTGAACGTCGGATATACTGGAATGTTTGTCGAGGGTCGATGTTTATTTGTTCCTCTTTTTACGACAGTGAACTTGAAAGCAGTGCTCAGGCCGATCATTTTGCGAGATTGCTATTTGCTGTTAGCTTGTCAAGCCTTCCAGATTTTTTATGCGATAGGGCTCGTGTATTTTATTGATAGCTCGAATGGCTGATTATTGTATGCAACGCGGGACGTACAATTGTGTTGGGGCGATATGTGGGCTAAATTTTTTGTATTTTCTTAGTTGGCGTAATTTTCACACGATTCTGTCCTCGTGGGAAACGTTGGGAAATTTTTGTTTGCGAAATTAAGGGAGTAGATGGGGGTTCACTCACCTCACTGCATCATGATAAGTCTTTGTGAGGGTGACATGGTGCACAACCTTGTTCTGCTTCGATTGTGCACTGCTCAGGCTGCTCGTTAAGATGGTGGTCGGTGCACCGTGTTGAAGTTGACCACCGGAAGCCAGTGTTTGGTCGTTTGAACGCACTGCATCGTCAAAGGGCGGGGGCGGGGTGGAGCAGGTGGAAGGAAGGGTGCCACCTACAAAAAGCGTACTACAGTTAGCCCTAATGAACACGATGTAGTGTGCTTGCTTTGTCGTCGGGGTTTTCTAAGGGTGGGGCATAGAGTCGTTAGCGTGGGAGAGCCCCGTACAAAGGGGCCAAAAAAATTGTCTATGAAGATTTGTTTTTTTGGTAATCTTGCCAATTAAATCTTGTCTGTACTTCACGTTTGATCAAAGAAATTAACACATTTCGTATTACTGTTGAAATTTCGTATGTACTTCTTTTGTGTTTCTGAGTGCGTGTGAAATACTGGATATTGTAATAATTCCAGTTAAAAATTTTATACGATTTTTGTATATGATATTATATAGTTGAGAAGTTCAATTGAAATATTATTATTACTTTTTAACGGGAAGCAAATCGGGGGAGTTCGAGTACTACCTACTTGACGCTGTGTTATCAGTGATCACAGTAAGCACTTTTCAAAATGAAACATCACGAGCATTTCTAACGTTTGTCAAGCATTGAACACGTGGTGCGTGATACGATTCTATTACAAAAATTGCAGAAAATCGCAGAACCGCAGAAGCGTATTTCTGATGAATTTGTTCGGCTAAGAATTTTCACAGGGATGTTGTTATTTCGGTTTGAGCAAGGGATGGAAACGTTAGAAATCGATTAACACCTCCTACTGAAGTCAGTTCGAATAAGCCATTCTAGTGTCACATAATGATACGACTACGCACTAAAACTATATCTACTTGGGTGTCTACACAAGCGTACTAACAGCAAACGAATCAGCTAGCATGTCACAAGGCAAACTGATCTTCGGCTCGAAAAGGATATTTGCACTGCAACTAATACACACGTGTGAACGTCCCTTTATTGTGGTACAGAGAGCAAACCGTACAAACACACCGATAAACCTTTGTATTCTGTTTGAACCGCGGAGTGATGAGGTTTCGACAGAGAGATAGAATTTAATTCTGTTACCCTCAGAGATAGACGTAACCATGTACGACATTTTTTTCACAATGTAAAGATTTTTTTTGCATTTTACCCTGCATTTGTTTTATACAAAACATTGAATTAATGTTGCATAAATTCTACAGAACAAATGTCATGCTATTAACAAATTACGCTTAGACTGAAACAAACTGATTATTTACATTCGAACATTTTTATCACGATTTTATTCTTTCCTTGGCTAATTCGATCAAGTTACGTCTATTCCTCCTAACAATTAATGGAAGATCGCTACGCATGCAGGAGCACACTCCAATTCACACAAGAGGAATCCTTACACGCACTACTATTCAAATGTGGAACCATTGCGCCGGGGATAGTAGGTCTCCACATTACGAACGATACCTCGTCGACGCCATAAAAGCGACGTTGAAATGGCATCGAGCTCAGATTATACAATAAAATAGTAACGACAAAGTGCATCATCTATTGGTAGAAAATACGTAAACATTACACTACTGATTTCCTCGTTCTCACAGAGATGACAGTGAGAGCATGTTTTTTTATTGTTGTTGCTGTTAACGAGTCTTGGTTAAACAGATCGGTATCGTTACAAATCGATACGCATGAAAGATCGAGTAATGAATAGTGGAGAAAACAGAGAGTAACTCATAGTGTAGTTGCGCATGCAGAAAAGAAGAATATTAGTTATGTGCTTCAATGCCCCTAATTGCGTCCTCGCCTCGAAATCTTCGCGACAGTTTTGTCCATTTTCATATCAGATAATTTCGAAATAATATACATTCTCTTGGGTAATATCTCTGGCCCCCTCGGGTCGTGTAAAATGGAGTTACAGAATCGGAGGTGCCTGATTCATTTAGTTTCTAATTTTCCTTCGATCGAGACTTGTAGCTGTGCAAGAACGACGAGTTCGGTATTGAAACGCTGGAAAAAGATCGCTCTTGAAATTCGCCTTTCACCTTGCCTCCAAACGACTTCACGATTTTCGATTTCTCATTTATACATATCTTCGATTGTTCCCTGGGTCTATAGTTTTGTCTCGATTCGTTCGACGTTTCGCCGTTTATTCGACCTGCCTCAAGCTTATTAAGAGAAGTCGAGCTTCCATTAACCTTAGAATCAATATTTCGTCGTCCGCTTTCCCTTTCCAAGGAATAAACCATTCCCTCCACTTTCGTAATCAAAAAGCTTTTATTATCTCCTTTAACGACAAGCTGCCGTTCGTTGCTCTCCGACAATCTGACGTCGCTCCTCGATATCGTCGAACGTTCGTCATACGTTCTCTGAACGTTAGGTTTCAAAGACGTTGCTCTGTACGCGGTGCGCATGTCGTTCGATTTTATCGGTCCAGAAAAGGGTTGCGCTCTGGTCGACGATTCGGGTGCAAGTTTCTGCCTCCTGTGTGCAGACTTCTCCCTGATCTTCTTCAGTAATTTACTCTCCTTCCTACGTTCCGCGAATTTCTGCGCATCGATCCTTTTTTCCCCCGTAACTCTGTCCTGCCTTCCAACCGGAACATTCGATCTGCCCGTACTGGAAGCCTCGAGACCGCCCCCGTCGTCCAACACTTTGCTACCCCTCTCTGACCAGTGAGTCAACGTCGTGATCGTGGAGATCGAGGCCTCCAGTTCCTTCTGCTTCCGCTTCATCCTCTCGTAGTACGTCTCCGAGTGCTTCTTGTCCTTCCGCGACATCTTGTAGTCCATCAGCTCCGGTCTGGACGCTGGGTTCAAGATGTACGTGAACTTGGCCATGTTCTCGGCCCTCGAGCTTCTCTGCTCGTCTACGGCAGGCTGGGCCTGTACATTGGTCGGAGAGCTCTGCTCTTTTGACTGCTTAAAGTTCCCCCTCTCTGGTCTGAACGGGTACGGGCTGGTTCTGATAAAATACGAACCGTCGACCTTCTCCACGCTCACGAATTCCTCGTCCTCTCCCCCAAAGAAATCCTCCGCTGGCCAATCGTTCCAGTGTCGCGGGGTTCGTTCCTCGTGTATATCGCCGATGGCTCGTGCGACTTTGACGGTTCGATCGCGGAGTGCCAGGCTGTCGTATCGTGGTGGTAAATTGGCAGGGGTTGTTGTACGGGCATGCAAGGCGCCGTTGTTGACGGCGGTTGGCGTAAAGACGGTGGGGGCGGTATTGTTAGAGCAGGGGTTTGCTTTGGTGGCGTTTGTTGTCGCGACGTACGCAGAGGTTGCGTTGATACCAGCGTCGGTGGAGAAGAAAGAGGCAGAATAGTAGTTAGTAGAGGTGGAAGTAGTAGTAGTAGTAGTAGCGGTAGTGATGACGACGGGCGCAGCAGAAACGTTAGAAGTAGAAATGTAATCGGGTGTGGGGAGATGGTGCAGGATGCTCGAACTTTCATGCAAGCGGTATCTCGTGATTATGGCTGCTTCGTCACCTCGACTGGACGCCATCGAGGACGTGGAGGTGGCGGTGCCGGGGCCACGATGATCCTCGGAGGACCTCCCGGCCCTTGACTGACCGGTGCCCCTTGGTGGAACAGGGGGTGGAATCTTGCCGGATGGTACCAGATTCGGAATCGGTGGACTGGCGGCGGTTCTGCCCTTCAGGACGGCTGGATAGCTGGTGACCTTGGCCGCCGAGGACGTCACTGGGCTTTCTTGATGACCCGGGATGCCTGGACATGCGGCCAAGGCCAACGGAGGTGGGCTCACTGGGCCGGCGGCGAAGTTCACCGGGGTGGAGGTGGCGATTGGCGCCGAACCGGTCGACATCGCCGTGCTGGACGTGCTGATCGCTGGGTCTATCGTGGCCACTGCTTTCGTGGTGTCCAGTGTTGTTCGTTGGGGGGTCGTCACGACGTCGAACGGGTAGAATCGAGCGCAGGGGTTGCGTGTGCAGGCGACAACGGTGGTGAAGATGGGTTTAAGAGATAGATAGATAGAGAGAGAGATAGGTACAGAAACGAGCAGAGAAAAATAGAGAAGCTGGATGGAAGAGGTCGCGCGATGGGAGAGCTACGCTACGTTGCTTCGAATTTCGAAAACGACGAACTTTTATCTGTTCATCTCATTAAAATGAGTTGCACGATCGTAGAAAATGGTTCGTTCAAAATAATGTTCGGCGCGACCTGTGGTTACAGAAAATTGATACAGGTAACACTGTGCATCACCACCGCAATTATAATATGGAATGAATTAAATGTTCATTTTAATTTGTTTCTTTCGTGTGAAGCGCTAAGAGGGTATATATTTTAACCATTCACAAGCAACGTGGCGTCGTCCCTAATATAAAAATATTATATTGGTTGAACAACGGGTGACTATGATTCCGTATCGATTAATCGTTGACAGTGATTGACTTTATCAAACGAGTGTCTCTAAATATGCATAGTCCTGATTCAATTTCAATATGCATATTCCTATCGCGTCGCCGTCGCACGGGGTTGTTGCATCGAATGAAACGCAATGAAGAATCGACCAAAATCATCGTGGAAGTCAATCGACAGAGATAATTAGGAAAGTAATGATCGTGTGAGACTCACCAGCCTTCGTGGGTGACGTAGCATGCATTGTCGAAGTTCCGGTTGTCGGCACCGCTAAACCACCATACAACACCATGTACCATTACACCGTATCACCATTGTAATACGTCTCTTGATCGGACAGAGAAACTTTCGAGCTTTCTTTCCGACATTTCGCTGGCAATAAAAATCTCGCGATCCCCTACTGTCTATCGTTGTTCACGCGTCTATTCATAACCCACCGATTATTGTTCCTCGATTTTCAAGTCTCTCTGTCCAAGTCACGGATCGAAGCTGTCCAGAAATAAAACGGGGATTCGAGCAAGGGACGTTCGGGGCAAACAGAGAGGGATTCGATGATTGGAATGCGCGCATTCGACTGACATTCACGATAGAAAGCTGTATATACGTTCTTTGCATCTGTAGACAGAGTCGAACGGATTTCGAGGAATATGTCCGAACGACTGTCAGGTGGATAAAACCATAAGGGATCGTCGATACGATATAATTCACGATAGAATTGGACTTTCACGTTCGAATCTCCTTTTATCGTTGCCGATTTGTAGACTGTCCTGTTCTGTTCAAGCGCGTCAAATTCCATCGAAATAAAAATAGACAAAATAATATATATTTACTTGCTGGCTTCCATTCGCTGGGTATTGTGTTCAATAAAGTTATGGGATGATGAATTACCTACCAACACGAAACACGGATAGGCAATGATCTGCGCGTGAAAGCACGCACGAGCAATCTTCGTAAAAGCGACAGGGCATCTTCTCAGATGGATCGACTGACAGGGGCATGGTTCAATGGGGTTTCCTGGACACATCACGGACTGGGATCGTGGTGAAGGTTTTAGCCTCGGGGAACGGGGGTATGCCGGTTCTAAGTTTAGGACACTGGTCGCAGTGCCCGGCTACACACGTGAAATTCAGCGCAAAAAGCCAATAATAAAATCGTGGAAAATGTTCGTTCGTATCATCCGCACGATTTTCGGAACAGTTCTCGATCACTCGACTTTGAGAGAACGAATTATATTCTCGTTTAATCCGCGATCAGAAAACAGACGTGAGATATCATTGGAAATAAAGTGGACGTCGATGCTCGAGTGGATTCCGAAAATCGATGAATCTCCGGCCGTGTGTGGCCACGTGAAGCGCACGAAACGGACCAGTAACAATGATCCGAAAACAAATATTCTCTGTGAAATAGAATCGATCGAACAAACTCACCGGTTGAATCGAAGTCTCCGTCCAGGGGCCTGAGTGGCCTGGTGATGCTTTTTCTCTTCGATGGGGAATGTTTCAACGCTGAAACACAAACCGACAGATTGTTAGTATCGTTATGGTCGATGCTGGTGCGTCGAGGGTTCACATCGATAATACTGATGGAAATCGGAACGATTAATTGGAACAGTCTCAGATCGGTGCCTATGTACTGAGGGGGGTATCAAAAGAGTTAACGCTACAAAAGCTGACGTCAGTACCGTAGCAAGTGTTAGCTTATGCGTGAAGCGTCGTACTTGTTTTGAAAAAGTTTTCGCTGTGCTCGTCGTGTACGCCGCGAAACGCATTATGCGCGTGCCATTGCGTCACGGACCGTCTATTTTCGCACCTATTTACTGCGACAAGGTACTGCAATTAGTACTACGTCCTACAAAGGATCACACGGAACCAGTTAATGACGTCGAAGGTGGTAAACGGTGAATCGCAACGGGAGACGAAATTAAGCGGACAATTAGCAGAAATGGTTGTCAATTCAATTCAATCGAAACAGTTCCATCGGCGTCAATTTAATCTTTCCATTTCTGTGCAAGTTGTCTTTCTGTGCACTCCTAGATTCAAGTCAACGTCGATTGGGTTGAATCGATGTAAATTATGTATGAAACACTTTTACTCTCCGTCCACGTCACCTCGTCTCCGACAGCTTTTCATTTTCCTTCGGATGGGCCCGGGCAAAGTAAATCTCGCTACAGCACTGCTTGCCACGACTAATATGAAACTTCGCCTCCACCGTGTGGAGCTACGCTTCGTTGATTTTTCTACGTTACCGTACAGGGGAACAGACTCAAAGATCTACTACAGTAAAACGAGGCATCGCCTCGCGACTATCTAATCTCCTCGACAAAATCTAACACACTTCGTAATGGACAGAGTCAATCAAGCCGACAACATCGAAAGCTTTTCTATTGTAACCCTCGCGCGGTCAGATCGAGCGCGAGAGAGCTTTTTGTTTTCTCTCCAATTTCACAGATTTACGATCGTGTGTGTTGCATCCCCTATGATACAAGGCTACTTCCCTTTGTTTCTCACATGCCTCTGTATAATACGTACATGAACACTCGCTGGTTGGACGTATATCGTGGCGAACAGTTGATCGGACACGTTCGTTCGATCACGATCGACGAACAATTCCTATTCACGCGACCATGCCTCTATAAGATTTCTATGGGCTAATGGTGAACGCGATGTTCAGGTCTGATTAGAGTACGGGCAACGAGGTTAACTAGAACGAGCCGCGAGTCGGATCTGTGAAAAATTTAATCCGACATGGCAGGAAAAATGGAGGAGCGGAGTTAAGACTAGCAACGAATAGTTCGTTTCCTGGGTAAACATTGCTGAATTAATTTTGTATTTATTGAACCACTTAACTCTGCTGTTCCTCTCTTTCTTTTTTCACAGATCATTCTTATATGGTATGTCATAGTGTGCTTCGTTACTGGGTTTGAGTCGGGGATATCGTGGCCAAAAAAAAGAAGGAAATATGCATATGTATATGTGTGTACCTGTGTACGTATGCTCTAGACAAAACTATTCCTAGCGAAAATTCGGGTACGTTATCTAGATTGGTTTATTAAAAAGTTTTGCTGGCGACTAAGCGGGGTATTGGTACCTCAGATGCTTGTCGAGGGGAGGATGTCCTATATTCACGCAGGAAGAAAATTTCGGGCCAATCGATTAAGTGTTTGCCGGTTACTTGTGTACTTGAAAATTTGTGAACGTGTCGAAGCGTAAAATAGGAGAGAAATAGACAAGTGTGGAAGAGTGATAATAATCATAATAAAAACGAAAGAAGAGAATTCGGACCAGGCATACAGATATCTCACGATGCGTCGCAGAAGCAGGAGAGCAAACTGGAACGAGTGTAAAACTCGAACGTTTTAAAACATTCGTATGTACGATATTCCTCTCGGCTGATCATACGGGAAACAGTGGACGAGCTCGAAACAAGATATGTATTCTTTAGGCAAATTTATTTCCCTGCTGTGCTCATCGTTCCCGTATGGTCAGCAAAAATATTTGGCGTAGCTTTTTTTAAATATGCAATATGTGTAAGAAATGGGGAATGCGAACGGCTAACATTACATCTGCATGACCAAATGTTTGTACACGTGCCCAGAGAACGAGTATGTTATATACATTGTAAAGTTCGACTGTATGTATGTATGTATATAGGTGAAGAAGACAATCAAAGAAGCGTTGCGAGATGATATCGTCGGATGCATAATTTCCGATACGAAAGGAACGTTTCGTTGAAAATAATACAGTGAGAGTGAAGGCTGAAATTTGCAGAATACTGGGGAGTATTAAGGATGTAAATCAATAAACGAGAACAAAAGTGTTAAAGCAAACTTTGCAACTCCCAAACGATAAGCGCAATCTCAAACGATCAATGTTATATACAATATAATCAAGGGAAATAAATCACGTTTGCGCTTAATCTCGTTCGATCTCGAATGCATACAGGTCACGATAAACGCAAAGAAAAGAAAAAAGGAAGGAGGAATATGACGGTGGCGAAGAAGCATTTTGCATTTACAATCTTTCCTACTTACGAACGCCTGTATGTATACCGGGGTGTGTATGTACAATAACGTATCTTACATCTAGATTTATACATCGCTATGGCGAAAAGATTTCTTTCACATGCCACACAATAGACACACAAATGATCTATTAAACACAACTCTCTCAAGGTTCTACGTGTCCGTGGTTACTCCGACTCTGTACAGAGGGACATCACTTCGAGCAAAGACTGTACTTGCCAAAGAACGGAAAAGCGTCTAGATTAGTCGAAACTCGACGAGATGCAGACAGAAAAAATTCAGTGGTTAGTAGAAAGGGAAATGAGTTAAAAGAGGAAAAAAGAAAAGATGGTAGATCCATGTGCAATCCAAAGGTTTGGAGGGAGCAACAATCCAGAGGTCGATTACCAGAGTGAGAAAAAGGTGTACGCATACAAGCAAGAAAACACGATCGATGTTATTCTCATTATTAAAAGTCAAAGGTAAAACAAATGAAATAATAGAAATAACAACAACAAAAGGAAATAACAAAAACAGACGTACGTACAACCATACAAAATGGATAGACAGACGGACGAACAGACAGACAAAGTTACCTATGTAGCTGGTGACGAGGTTACGGAATTTGCGATGATTCCCCTTAATCTCAGGCAGGTCCACTTTTGGTATTCGATTTTCAGAGTTTCGATCGGTAGCAGGTCAGATCAGGTCATTGGGGGTTGACACGGAAAGAAGTGCACGGGACACAGAAACATCAACATTTAGCTAACTCCGTACTTAAACATCTTTTATATATACCGGATTACTTAAACGTTCGATAGATCATAGGGACTGCCGAGAATTAAAATAGCGACACAAAGGAAAGCGGGGGTACGTTCTTGCCTCAAGATAAAAGTCGTAGATAAGAGACAGATAGCCAGACAGGAAGAGAAAAGCGATGGTTAAAAAAAAAGTATCATTCTTGGTCTCACGAATGATCAGACAAACATTTGCCGTGTGGTCGTTTTCTTCTTTTTACTTTTTGATTTTTATTTTTTATTAATCCTGTCGCGAATAAATTTGTCTTTGAACGAACGGTTCCTGGGGATTCTCATCGCGATGGAAGCTCGATCATTAAAATTCTACTTTGATCCACGTATATCTTTGATCCTGTATCCTTCTCATCCCGCGCTGTTATCATGCAAAATAGTTTCACTCGTGAAACGCTGACCTGAATTTCCATCGTAAAAGCTTCAAAAGGATGATTCCCTTTTTCTCTTTTTGGCTTAAAGTAATTAACTTATTAGTCTCGGTTCAGGTGTATCCTGAAGAATAATTTCCTTATTTTCCCACAATCGTATATTGAACGCGTTTTATCTAGCATTTAATCTGATCTTAATTTGATTCTGACCGATCTTTAATCTCGAGAAAATATAGTAACCCAGATTCCACCGTGAGAGATGTCTAAAGGTGTACATACTCCATCTTAACAAATGGTTAAAAGAATTTCTTTTACGACGTTCAAAGGGGACAAGGGATGATTCGATAAAAAAAATCGTCCCGTTGATTTTGTATTTACTTTCGATCGATCATCGTGTTCGTACTTTGGTAAACGCATCGCAAAGTACACGTGTGAACAGGTGGTGATTGAAACCCAAATGTACGTTGAAACACAAACAACAAACACATCGCATGGTACGCTATTTAAGACAGTACATAAATTGTTACGCGACGGTATAGTGCAGAAAATAAAATACCATAGATGAGTTTTCGTGTCCACGATGAGAGGAACGTGAATAGTAAATGAGATAGTATTTAAGTAAATGGTATACGGAGGCAGTGGCAGTAATAGTGATGATGTGTGTGATAAATAGTGATGAGAATATTAAACGATAAAAGAAAACGATGATAGAAGAAATAAACGTATTGTGTAACGGGGAGGCTTTATAAATGAAATGAAGTTGTAAACAGCGAAAATGTTTATTGCAAAATATATAAATATGTACATTGGTGTCCACGTTGAGCCGATAGCTGAATATTTTCACAATAAAAAAGAACGTGTGTCTACTTCTACCGTTTTCATCTCTCTCACACTCTCACGCCCGATTTCTCATTCTAATCCTCTCTCCGACACATTCATGCCGTCCTAAATAAACTAGCTTTGCCAAAATATACTCGACTATATCATTTCGTAATGACTTCTCTACATTCACAATAGATCGTACAAAATTAGTTTTCATTCTGCAACCGGCGACACCATAGAGCGATCAAAATAAATACGTCTACAAATTGCTCACACCTTTTGTCGATATACCTCGTGTATCTACACGGCAATCGGCAATGTCTCACAAGCTATATTATCTGTATTCGTAACTTTCATTAAAATATTTTGTACGACCTATGACATTCTTGCGATAACAAGCTTCAGCGATTCGTCAATGATTGCTCTCTCGCCTGTCCGTAAAATAGAAATCTCTGTAATCACGAGCCATTTACTACTGTGCACGCTACTAGGAACACGAGTTTCAATACCTTTATAAAACTTTGGCACGTACGTACGTTAACGATCAATGATCTTCGACGGTGGACTAAATCTAATTGGAGAAACACTCGATGCACATCGGCTGGAAAAAATTCTGTGCGTATGGGGACGGCTGCGGTTTCAGTACGTAAACTGTTATGGAATTGTCTTTACAATAATAATGCGCCTCTCACGGAAACCTTACGTTTAACTATCGGCGCGTTCTCTTTGTACACGATTGCAATTTGAACCGCCACTCGTGCGTTTCGAGATGCTTCGATATATGCTCGAGAGTTATGTATTTAGGAAAAATCGTGCTCGATAATTAGCGAGATTACTGGCGATAAAATACTCAGCTACGTGTGTGGACACCAGTGGACCGATAATTTCTTGTGCTTGTTCAATGGCTTTTCCTTCGCCGAACATGTAATCGTAAACATGTAATTTCGAAAGAAAAACCGACGTGATGATGGAATGAAATTATAATGAACAAATTGTGAAAACGTCATGAAACAGAACTAGATTAAATGAAAATAAATAAATGAGGCATGGAAAAAAATATGTGTGCCGTGTTAGCAATTAGTTACACCACAGTACAAAACCCAAAGGTGACCAACTGACAATGAATAAACCCAGGATATTTTTTGAACGACAGCGTTGATTTACCAAGGGAATTGCAGGTATCCGAAAAGAATCGACGTCCGGACTGCCGAATACTTGAATAGATATTTCGAATTCTATATTGGTTACACGATATGTTATACTGTACGTGTAGATGAAATATGTGACTCCAAAAAAGAATGCTGAAATTTGTTAAGCATCGATAGGAGGGCAGAGTCAATGCGTCCGTAGTTTTCGGATATCCGCACAGGATTTATCGCATTCTCTGCAGTCACTTAATTACCTTAAGTCACTATTACGATTGTTAAACACTTTCTGGACGGCTAAATTTCTCTGTGATAAATGATATGATGGAAAGTAACTGATACTCGCTCGTTCTCGTTTCGAGCATGCTTTTGTTGCCGGTGAAATAAAGAGAAAGAACGGAAGAATGCGAGATAAAAATGTTAGAATAAAGGAACGATATATGGCGTATCAAAATATTTCAATCGATCGACTCGATCTTTGATAATGGCAACAATGGAATCGAAGACTTACAATACATAATTCAATGATTCGTTAATATTACGATCCGATGTTGAACGTGTCGTTCTTTATGAGCAAAATTAAAGAACGTCGTCATTGAGTCGAGTAAATGCGTCGGAACGTTCAGTGAAAGCGATTATATAACAAGTCAAAGCTAAAAAATATATGTATATGTCACTCTAGCTTATAGCTTACAGCTCTATAGAAACTGGAGTCTTAAACAACAAGATCATTACGTCGCTACTTAATCGTAAATGGCAGAATTATTACGCGTTAATATATAAGTGCTGTACTTGTTTGAGCGATCATTTTTTCTCTTTTTACCCTCGACAATTCAATTACACGAAAATCTCGTCCAACCCCAATTCTCCTATCCGTAGGTTTAAAATATGTCTTAAATATATTTCCCTATATTTTTTTTCTCATTTTTTTTTGTGTGTGTAAAAGACACTATGCGACAACGTTGGATTGCATATGCGTCTATACATAGTTGAATCACAGTAATTGATGCTATTCTTATAAACAGAAATATGCGATTAATTCACGTTCAGCTGGCGGTTAAAAATACTTGTCGTTAATACTTTCTACTCTACTTAAATTAAAGTTTATGCTTTTATACGAGATACGGGCCAAAAGAACGTTTTGGCGTGATTACTAGACGAAAACGTCAGTCGTTAATCGTTTAACCCAAAAGATAATAGTAAGTAACGCATTAAAAGAAATCGTATACAAATTAGGAATGAGCCTTGTTCAGTGTTAACATCGAGGTCAAATTTGTTAGAAGAGGCTGGTTAGGATGGTACTTACGTGACGGAATCTTCTTGAATACTGTCTTGGCCATGAAGTCTTGGAAACGTTGCGCGTAAAAACCTGGCCGATGTACTGACACAGTATCCTGCGAACAAACAACAATTCACGGCCTCTTGCATTACTACATCCGTCATATCTGAATAGTGAAAAATAAATAACACCGTGAAAATAAAATGCTTAAAATCGACAAGATGGAAACAGTTCGATCATTGAATTGAAAAAAAATGTATATATATATATATATATATCTATATCCACTTACACCGTCGTGTATCATGGACTTCCAGGTGTGCTCGAGCTTTTTCTTGAGCCTGTAACTTTGCAAAATATCAATAATACCAAGGAAGAGTAGCAGGCGTTCGCCTCGAGCGTTGCGAGCAGGAATACCACCTGGACTGCTAGGAACACGGAATGCAATTAAAATCACGTTATTAAGGCACTCTCAAATATTTGTTATCCAATCGATGCGAAGGTTGAAAATCTCGATACTCACGGTACATCGTCCTCCTCGTCGATCGGCTCGCTTTCAGCCTGAATACTCTCCATGGCTGTGCTGTGCGCGACCAATCTCTGCCGATTTATGCTACGTGATCGATTCAGAGCACTGGCCCCTACTCTGTCGTCCCGTTCCCGCTCCCTTTCTGTTTGAATGAATCCTGCACTCTCACCCCCGACTTCCCCCAGTTCCTCCTCTGCACTCGCCGATAATCTCTGTTCCTATTACCATAAAGGGAGAAAGTTGTGTTTCGTACGGTCGCATAGGATTAGGAACAATTTTGTATAAGATCCGTTGCACCCCTTACCGCTTTTTCTCTTGCAGCTTGGTCAAGATTGTGAATACCAACGAGTAGAGAGTAATCCATAATTTTGAAGCTCTCCAACACGCGACAGTCTCTTTGAATAGTTTTAACCAGAGCGTTATAAGTGTCCGCCTCTAAAAAGATTCCCTCCGGATGGTACTCCATGAAATCTAAATCTTTGTACGTTGGGGATGATTTGGATCTTTCTGATTTCGATGCCTGGGCGTTTGGGAAGGGATTTCGTTAGACTTTTCATAGAAACCAGATGATTGGGGAAATAACAAATATATAAGAATAGCAAACCTTTCTTTTATACGTCGAACCCTTTAAATCGTATTTCTGATGTAGTTTCACCGCGGAGGGCAGGAGATTGTTCATAGCCACTAATCTAACATTTTTACTATTACACCGATAGCAATACAATCCGAAGAATTTTGGCAATAACGTCCGCGGATTTTGATTTAGATTCTACAAAAAACAAAAAGAAGATGAAAACGAGGCGTTGAACGGTGACCCATACGCCAACAAAATTCAGCTACATTCCGGCCACGAAGGCGATAACAATCTCACCATATAATATCCTGGGAGAAGCGTCTGCAAGAACTCTCCCTCTTTGTGTTGTACAGTCTTTATGATGAACTCGTCATCATCCGTTAGATAAAAGATACTTCCACTAGCGCCGGGGTTCGATAATTCGCGTAACGGGGCGCTACACATCGACATCTGTATATCGAAACGGTATCGTTAGGTGAATCCTTATTTTGGAAGGAAAATACGAAGCGCAGGGTATTCGTGGCCCGCCGTGTTTCCTCGCAACCCATTCGATTTCAACGAAATCTTTATACTCACCAGAAAGTCGTCCGGTTGAATGCCAAATAGATCCCGAAAATAACGAAATGCAATGGGCGCGTAATTCTTGAACTTAAACTCGGAGAAATGATGAGCGGGGGTGTGATTCGATCCCTCGCTCGGGAAATTCGTCGTCTCCACCGTCATGAAATCCTGCATCAATAAATCACGTTCCGGTTTACTAGCTAAACCGCCGACCGCGTGCTGGATCCCTAGCTGAATGGATCCCATGATTTGCGTCGTTTGGATCTATAGAGAAGTATGGAAAAAATAATGAGTTTTTCTTTAATCTTATCGTCGATCTAAAATCGTAACAACCACCAATATTTATTCCCATTATTTTAATGATTCAGAGCAACGTTCTATTATTGGCGTCCCCGTTTCTCACTTTCATGAATGTTATCATTTAGCATTGTTAGGGAACTTGTGCCAAGTCAATATATCTATCTTCATTTTTCATTTTATCATACTATTTGCGAAAACAATAACACGTCACAGTGTTTCTCGTGGAATTTACCTTTTTGTACGTGATTTCACCTCCCACTCCAACTCTTCTGTGGCCGATCTTTCTCTCCCGCTCCGATTTGTTCCTCGACACCCCCACGGAGGATTTGGGCCCCAGGGTGCCATGTTGTATTGCGGAGTTCTGCAAGCAATGTGTCTTAACGTTATCCTAATAACCACGTGTACCGTGGCTTACACGTGAAGCTCCACCTTCACAAATTATACACTTCGTTATGCATTTATTATAATTTCCTCAGTTTCATTTCTATATTTCCATTGACAATTCCTTCACGTTCTCGACAAAGTATCGCGAATTTATGCAAAATACTTCAAACAGCTAATCCGCAAACTTGTCGAACATTTTAGTTGACCGTTGCAAAGGGTTAAATTTCATTCAGCCACGACAGTGAGAACTATACTTCGAAGCCGCGTCGAATCTTCGCCGTTCAAAAAGACGCGAGAGGAACAGGTACACGGTTACGCGTCATCCGAATGAATAATTACACAACTATTCTCGTCCCTAGGCCCGTGGCATCATGCATCTCGATGCCCGCCCGAATGTCTCGTGCCATAACGTTTCAACCGTGTACGCACTTCTAATCGGTATACCAATTTTTAGAACGTCCATCGCGTTTCCACGGAAAATCTCGGCGTATCAGAATGGCAGATCTCGTTTCGATCTAACATGAAACGTCGTGCCGCGTAATCTCACGTCTGGATCTTCGTCACGGCCGCGTCTACGATGGATCAATTAACGCGTGGCCGCGTGATAACAGATCCGGATTCGTCAATCGATGTTGTCGAACGGAGCTGGGACTTTTAAATGCTCGTATACTATCGGTCTTTAACGGGGCATTTAAAGGGAATCGATGAACCTTTTCGTTAGCCGATCAATCGAGGGACGACGCGATGCGACGCGTCGGGTCAGAGTGAACGTGCGAAAATGTTAATAGGGTCGGAGATAGCGCGGACTTTTCTTACATAACGTTCACCTGTGCGCGTGAAGTATAGTTCCGTGTCTGGTAACGTTGCCCCGTTACCGCGAGGTGGTTCTCTTCGTTCTTTTTTTCTTCCCTTCCTCTTTAAAATCAAGTGCACGGGCTCGAAGCGTTTGAATGCGAACGCGCGTTATATAAATAAAGAGTGTACCGTGCATATACCTGTACGTTCTTTTATGTAACGTTCAATTACAATTTCTTAATTGCACTGTAATCGCAGATGAAGTAACGATAGAGATTCGTTTCAAGGATTGCAATGTAGTAAAATGATTTAATACGAATTCTTGTTGCGTTCATGCTGCGAGAATTGCACGTGTAGTAAGACGTGTTGCGCGCAGTGAAGTTTATGAACAAATGAAGCGTTAGAACGGAAAAGCGATACGAAGCGTGTCGTTACGAGAATTTCGACAAATAATTCCTACGTAAAACCAATTGCAAAACTGTTTATTAGTTATCTCTTTCCTTCGTTCGACGCGCACTGACTCAGCTTGCGCGAGTGTCAATATTAGTATCTACAGGCTTTACTGTGAAATGAGAATCGACTCATCTCGAGTGCCTGCTGTCCGATAGAAAATATGCGTGGAATTTTTCCATTCTTTTTCTTTTTCTCCTTGCTTTACTTACGTCAAGTGCTGTCACCTTATCCCCCGTAGATTTATCTGTAACATATCGAAAACAACGTGTTTGTTACATGAAATAGGGTCACGCAACAGTGGGACTATCGAGGCGTGCACCGATATGTATTACACGTCTGCCAGGAACGAAAGAAAGTCCCGTTTCTAGTACGAGCATCCGAGGAACGGAGCGATAAAAAATCGCACGGTTAAACGATCGGTCGAGTCAATCGGCGTGTATTCCGGGAAAGGAACGAGAAAGTGGAACGTTAACCGAGTTCAAAAACGAAAGTCGTGTACACACGCTGATTGCAACGTGGATTCGCCATTGACACACGGAAACCTTGATACCGTTAAGACCCGTTGCTACGAATTTTCAGCCCCTGCACTACACGCCGAGACCCTGAATGTTTCATTCAGACCTTCCGTTCGAGACCTTGATGTTCCAACGTAAACCTTCGCCGCGATGCTAAAAATCGCCAAGGTCTCGTTCGCTATCGAAACGCTGTTATTTTCGTGTGGCAGTCGATTCGGTGTCGGAGTGACGCGACAGAATGGGGGGGAAAAGAAAAAGGGAAAATTATTGTACTTTCGTGGCGGCAGCGACGATCGTCGAGGAAATCGGTGGACGAAAAGAAACGGAGAATGAGGAGCGAATTTTTCGCAGGTGTTTCACAGAAAGGTTGACACTATACGATGCGACGGGTGACACCCATCAGCTGTCAAACAGTGAACTGGATTAGGGATAGCGCAGCCCTGAAAGAGCGTATACAGTGGACGCCCGATTGCCGACTTAACGGAGTACGAGCGCATAGTGCGGGTATGCGGAAGCGAAATGAAAATCCAATCGGCCACGATCGATCGATCACGCCTATCTTTCTGTTACGCGCGAGGAGTACTACCGACATTGAGAGGAATCATGCCCCATTGATTAGAGGCGTCTGGAGTCGCGTTCCTTTTATAGGTTAGGTTGTGACACCTCGACGGAAGATAGGATTCAACAAGGACAAGTATTACTCACTGTCCTCGTCCGCGGACTGCTCCGGTCTGAGATGATCCTCCGTGGCCTGTACCGGGCCTGTGAAGCTTGTCTCGACCACCTCGATCACGTCCACATTGTCTCCCGAAGCCATTTTGTACGTACGTGCCTCCTTTCGATCCACCGAGCGAACTGACTCACGTACGACGACGGCGATCTTCCTGACAGTTTCGCGAAGGCGCCTCCTCTGTCGTCGCTTTGCACGACAGCATCTTTCGAGTTCGAGAAACACGGCACACTCAGGCCGACGCGGACGTTACGCGCACTTCTTTACGGAACATTACTTTCGTTGCACTCGCGTGTCTACCGTTTCACTACGGTGGAGAAAAATGATGCCAATGATAGACGGCCTCAAAGGCTCTCCAGCTCCGGGCTGAGAACACCCACGAACCTCGAGAGCGCCTCCGGCCACCCTGCTATTCGTCTATTGACCGGACGCCATCTTGCTTGAATTGATGCACCATCTGCCGGCGGAAGGGGGGAACTGTTCGAACATTGACGCACCTGCACGCCGAATCGTCTCTACTTTAGCGAATTAATGTGTAATCTTTATTTGCTTGTATATTTCTGAGTGTCGTTGAATGAATAATTCGAAGAAATTGGCAATGCGGAAAATGATTGAACGCTCGATGAAAATATAATGCATGGAAAATCATTTTTTTACTAATTGTTTACCTACGGTAGGTATTCTTTAACTTCGATGAAAGACCTTTTCACCGGAAGGTCATGAATATGACTCGATGACCGTATCCGGCTTGAAATAGAAATTGTCTCATGCACAAGGATAAAAGCAAATATAAAAGAGCAATGACGAAACGAAACGTTATATAAGTAGCAGTGAAATTTCGTTCTTTTATCAATGAATTGATATACCCGGAGTAATAAACTGTATTATGTATTACAAGGTTGACACGCGTACGAGATTAGCATTAGCGTACAGAAGTATTACATTACATGATACACACAATTTGTGTCTCTCACAGGTGTAACATTTATATCCTCTGTAATAATTCTAGACATGCAGAATAGCCTTTCGTTTATGATAACAAATTTGTGCACTTGCACTTTTATATTTGTAACACTGAACATAGCAATAAATAGTAACCATATCGCCAACGCAGTTAATTGTAATTTGCATCTAGCAGCGCGATAAAATCATAAATTATTAGTCCACGCAAAATAAATTTCTTTTCTCAACGATTAGCGTTAGTCGCCAAATATTAATAATATAGCAATGCGCACACAAGTAAGTCCCCTCCATCTTTGCAAGTAAAGTCCGCTCAGTCTAACCCAGTTTCTTTCGTGCACATTCTAGTTATATCATGGTTAAATTTAAGTGGACCTCCGACAAGATTCAAATACAAAGGGTGATCCTATTGAGCATTATTGGTATGATTTCATTCGGCATATTAAAGGGTCACAAGAACTACGAAAGAGAGGTGACTGTTCGTTTTATGTCACTACGTTACCTATAATCGTCCACATACAATCGACCGATCGTAAGTTCTAACAAAAAAAAAAGTGGAAGAAAAACGCACGCATCAAGAGCGCGCAACGACTATTAAGCCATTGCAATTTTACATAAGTTATGAATCATCGTTCGATTTAATTGTTGGCAAGCCGCGTTATCGGAATGACTCGCTAACACCCGGTGTCATTAATTCATCGCGTCGACTTCGCTCATTAGGGAGCACGTTGATCGTGTAAAGTGTTTCACATAAAAGATTTCTCTTAATGCGCGGCCAGACGGTCGAGATTTATAGCGGGCAATGCACAATTAATTATCATCCCGTTCGATGAAACCTCCTTAGAGTTCGGCGTTCCCTAGGCATTTCGCCTTGTTCCATGTGCATTCTCCGCCGACTGTGTGCAAAATCTAACACGCCCCGGCCGGCAAGTATGTATATAGTTGCATCACTGATGCGTGTTCAGATAAACCGGATGTTTATTTCATGCACCATGTTTGCATTCGAAAGGCAATTTATATATCGTTTCGTCCGGGACGATTAATACGATTAATAATATCTCACAATGCACGAGACATCGAATTTAAGGACGCGCCGAGCGGAAGCGTTTAATCTGTTTCGCGTATTTTTCGCGCACACACGGTTCGGATAGCAAGCTGACCACGAAACAGCCTAGGCGTCGTTGCTTTATAATTTTATTGATCCCCTGGAAATCAGGCGAACATTACTTTTTATGCGATTCGAATGATATCGACGCGTTTGAACGGTTTAGTCCGGTGCCCGCGTTTCAATAATTTCAATATCACACGAACATCCACCTGCGAGTGCCGCGTTATTAATCGCCTTATCAGCCGAGCCGCGCATCATCCTTTTCTCTGACCGAGTTCCGCGGAATAAAAATCGTTTATCCCGATCGCAATTTCTGCCTATATTAATCGTCCTTTACCGCTACGTATCCCGCTAGTCCCGATGCCGGAAAGACCGCGAACATTAGATCGAAACGAAACGCGCGGCGTCGAATAACAGAAACCATTTCTTACCGCGGCTAAACGGCAGGTATGCGAATTAAAGCGAGGAACGCGATAATGCTCGTGAGCGTACATGCATATGTACTCGTATCCAGTAGCACGGCCGTGTGCACGCGGACCTACGTGAAGAAGGGAAAAACAATGGAAAAACGAAGGAAGGAAATAAGGTAGCGTTTCGTTTGCCCCCGATCGTATTTATTCCTGCCATTATGCATTAAGCCAAACGTGATTGTCGACAGTCGATGGTATTACGGGATCAGCCAGTTTGCGATTATTGAGCTGTCGATATTTAAACGGGCTAATCAACGGTGGCCTTAATTAGTTCGATAACAGGATCATGCACAGACGTTCACCGTTCTGTGCATGTGCATCGAGGGTTCTCTCGTTTCTGGCGGCGCGCGGAAATCGAATGTTCGTGGAATTGAAAAAAACAGGTCACTTGTCACGCAACGTCGACTACCACGCGTCTTAAAAACAGGAAACTTTAATTACTCCGGTGAAACGAGCTTCACGTTCTTACGATACCGCCTGACCTTGTAACTCTTTTCCCTCTTTCTCGACCAAGGTGTCGGAGTACATCAACTCGTTGGAGTATCGACGGGCGAAGGAGGCAGCCCAACAGTACAGCGTGCAACGGATGAAACGGAACCAACGATTGCTCGCCGATTCGTCTAATGGTCCTCCGTCTTCTGGTAGCAGCGAAGACAATATCCCCCGGTCCAGTGGCAGAATATGGTAGAATCGTTGCAGATTCGATGGGAAGACAATTCCAATATTTTTGTGAAGGCACAAGCATGTCTCTGAATTAAACATTCGTGGACGTTTAAATAAGCACGGGAAGATTTGTTGCCTTCGTATTACAGTGTACCGATATAAATACTGGTATTCCTTCTGGCTGAATGATCGCGATAACGAGGATGCTACGCTCAATTTCATTAGACGTTTATCAGATTTTCGGTGCACTAATGTATTTATCGGCGTCGATTGCACTCGAAGCGTGCAAACCCGTTTGTGAGTCATTGGCTAATCATCGGCGAGACGTGCCGCTTAATGTTAATTAGATACCGAGCGGGTAAAAGAGGACGAAATCGAGGAACGCGATTGATACATTTTTTTTTTAGATTCTGAAATTTATCTTCAGCTCGCCAACGTGATATCAGTGGAACGAATGATATATGTACACAGCCGTTTGACTCGAGCACGCTCGGGTCTATAGAGTATTACTCGCGATGATTACAGGGGACGAAGGAATAGAAATTTGGTAATAAATCGGCGGAGCGATGGAAGTTTCACGTGTCGACGAATTTTTCATCCGCCACGAGCCTAAATTCCAGGGTGGAACAATGGCTGTACGTTTCACGGGAACTTCGATCGTTTTCAAACGGATATCTGGCCGCCCACATCGTGAACATAAGGTCAGGGTGGACATGATATTTCCTGTATAGGGCGCAAGACAAAGGAACAAAAGCTTCTGTCAAAGTACGCGAAGCGTGTAAATTGCCACGGGTTTAAGAGGAATGACTACGATTCGTTGATCGTTAACGCGAAGTTAACTAACCGTATTTGCTAATTACGAAACGTCCTTACATTTTTTCCCCCCCGCTCACTTCGTCTGTTTCGAAGGAGCCGATATCTTCAGATATTGCGCGGTCCACCCTGTCACACCTGTCTAAGATACACAATTCATAGAATCCTTAATTGCGTACGATTTCCGATCTACGTGCAACGAGAACTTATCTAGCATGACGCGCACAGCTACGCGTGCTTTTATTACCTTACGATATGTACTACGATTTACGATATCTAGACCTGTCGGGTGTCACCGGTTACACATATTTCATGAAGCGATCTCGATAAGCAATCACGAGGGTCGTCGGAATGATCCTTGTCAAGCCTGCCGGAGAAAGTACGACATGGTTTTCGTAATGTCTGAGATATTTCGAATCGGTGATGAAACAGTGCACACCGGATTCACGGTGAAGAGCGAAAGTATATTACGAGCACGTTTTCGTCTCGGTTAATGTAATTATGTATATCGAATAATCGGAAACGATGGCCGGCCACCGGCTGTATAACCCAGGTGCTCGAAAGTCGCCCTTGATTTTACATTATGATTGCTTCATAAGAATTGTAAGCGTTTCACGCATCTCATAGATGCTCCTATTGCGTCTAGATAAGGAAATCTATTTCCATAACGCCCCCCTCGTGATCGTCGAATTACCTTGAACCCCAATGACACGACCTTCGCATCTCCCATGATCTACGAATGACTTAAGAGAAACGATTTGACGATTTCGATGACCTCCCTGGAACCGTGAAATAATATTGAGCGCACGAGCCACGACCTGGTTGAGAGCCAAGCAACCTCCAAAAATTGTTTCTGCGGAAATAACACCATCTCGAGATGACATTGAAGATATTATTCTGTAATCTAGTTAAACTGTAAGCTCCCTGTGGAATATTTGACGCATCTGAGAGAAAACTGGGGGTCAACGATTGATGCTCATTACCGTGCTAAGATAGCTTTAAGCTGTGTTTCGTCTTTATTCCTTTTTTCGTAACGTACGCATCTCCAAATATGCGAAACCAATTATAAATTCACACATATATAAGTTGCTCGTCGATGCATGTAATAAATTACTGGTGGCAGTTTACACAAGAGATAAAATTGTTTGCGAACAATTCAGCCGGCGCTAATGTTAAGAGGGGAATCAGACGAAAATGAATCGTGTTTCATCAGTTCGTATAATTAAGTCGTTTTCGACCGTGCGCGGTATTTCGTCTTCTATACGTTCCAATAGTTTATCGGCGGCTCAGAATCAAGTTGAACGGCGAAATTGAAAGGAGAAGTATCTGGCGCTGTTGCAGAGTGTAAATAATATAAAGCTTATGACAAATTACAACCGGCCTCGCAATGCCACACAATCATAGGATTAGCATTATTACTGTCCCAGATAAACACACCGACGACAACAAAATTCATGATTCGAGTGAGTTTTCATTTTCTGTTAGTTAACGATAATAATAAAATGTCGGCAGCCTTGTGAGCATCGTTGTTATCAAACGCATTTCAGACGAAAAACATAAAAAGGGAAAGGGGGCTGATTTCGAGGCAGCCATAGCAGCAGCTGGATACGGAAAATTTCAGTATCTCTTACTTCTAGCCATTTTCCCAGTGTCCTGGGCAACTAGTATCGACACCTCCAATGTAGCCATTATCCTCCCATCGGCGGAATGCGATTTGCAAATGACATTCTTTCAGAAAGGTGTTCTGAACGCCATCACATTTGTCGGTTCGTGTGTTCCTGTTTATTCACAAAGGTATACTTACATATGTATATTTTCCTGAGACGTATTAATTGGATTTGTTCGCAGGCATGGTTTCAAGCGGTTATCTATGGGGCTACATTGCCGATGTTCGAGGCAGAAGGGCGGTTTTTCTATACGGATACCTAGCCGATGGTATTTGCAACGTCCTCTCCGGTTTCTCGCAGAATTTTTGGACCCTTGCCTTTTTCAAGTTCCTCAGTGGTTTCATGTGAGCCTTTCGAAACCAAACCAAAAATCCTTCGTTTCTCGTACGTTTACGAATTTCAATATCTAAGAGCAATTCTTTTCCTCCAGTATAAGCGGCCCCCATGCCTCGACCGTGACTTACATTTCCGAATTCTACGGTGTTAAAGGAAGAGTGAGAATTCCTTTGATAGTAGGATTTTATATCACGTTTGGAAATATCGTTGCCGCAGGTACGATGCACGTAACAGAATTTCTAGAGAGAGTGCCGGGCCCGTATGTACATTCGATTGTTCTATTTTTCAGTCCTGGCATGGATCATTATTCCTCAAACGTGGTCCATTGTTCTTTGGGATGGTGCTTTCGTATACAATCCCTGGAGATTGTTTTTATCCGCCTGCGGTGTACCAATATTGATGGGCGTCGTTTGCCTCTCGTTATTTCCCGAAAGTCCAAAGTTTCTCATGTCGCAGGGCCGCATGGAGGACGCGTTGAAAGTTTTCCAGACGATTTATAGCACGAACACAGGCAAGACCAAGGACGAATATCCAGTAAGAATTTCTGAATGGCAGCTCCTCGAAATGTCGGACCGATTCCCGAAGCAATTCAGATTAATTGAGCTTGTCTATTCAAGATACAATATTTAGGAAACGAGCTTGGCGAGAAAGGATCGTACGACGCAGAGGAGGATGGAAAGATTGCGAAGAAAGCGATTTTCTTCTATCCATATTTTCCTCGACTTATTTTGGTCATGGTTATGCAGTTCGGATCCATGTATGCGTGAGTAGTATCCCTTGCTTAAAAATCATTTGAATTATCAAATTTCTCGATTCTAAATTTTCGGCTAAATTACTATAAATTCGTGAAGTCGTAGAGAATGATTTGTTTAAATTATCTCAAGAACAAGTGGAACGAAATACGAAATCTGTTTTGGTCAGATTACGTCACCTGTGGCGAAAGATTATGCTCGTTTTATCTACAGACACGCTGTCTCCCTACTTACAATAAAAGAGAAAAAAGGGACCGTGACGTTTATCGAGACCGATATGACGTCAACAGGAATCGCAGTACGATTCGTAAAACACGACCGTGGCAATCTTTATCAAAGAGTTACATCCATGGGAAACAGACGACGAATCATTTTTTAAATTTCTCTTGCAGAACGAACACGATCCGCTTGTGGCAACCGCAACTTTTCACGATACTGGACAATTTCGATCCGGCCGGTTTCAACCTGTCAGCAGGACATGAATCAACGTTTTGCGAAATTTTGGATCTCTCCACTGTCATGAACGGAACTTCCGCCAGCGTTGTGGAAAATGCGACTTGCACAAACGTGAGGCAATCGTGTTTACCGACCTGTTTTAAATTTCCTTTTGAACAAAATCAATTTCAATATGCCATTATAACATTCGCGTTGACTAGATCGCGGTGAACGGGTCGATTTACGTGAAAACAATGATCATAGCTGCCTTTGGCGTGATTTTCCTTCTGACGGCAAGCTTTGCACTGAACATTCTGAATCACAAAATTGTGTTATGTAAGTATTCATGGGTGTAATGTTCCGTTGCAGCAATAATTCGCATTGAAATCGTTGCTATTCGCTTGCAGACATCTGTTACGGGATAGCATTGATCTGTATAATTTGTATTAACTGGTCGACGAATACGTTGACAACATTATTGCTGACGAGCTTGTTCGTCGGATTGACGAACACCACTCTCAACACCATCGTCGGCGTCACTGTTATGCTCTTTCCAACGTCGCTAAGGTACAGCCCAGTCTAGTTAGACAACCGAAAATATCGCGCAGTCCTTTCGATTAATTTAGAACGCCGTTTCAAAAAATTAGAGCGATCGCTGTGAGCCTCGTGATGGCGATCGGAAGAACCGGATCCATCATTGGAAACATTCTCTTCCCAGTGCTGCTAGCCCAAGGATGCTTGGTACCGGTGATCGAATTGGCGTGCCTCGTCTTACGTAAGTCTCGCAATCGTGCAACACTCTTCCCCCAAAATGCCATAACTCCACTCCGTTTCAGTTTGCATCGTTTTAACGCGCTTCCTGCCGACAACGAAGAAGAAGGCTGCGAAATAAAACAAAAAACACACCTCGTTGCGTAAGCGTCCAAGGAATCGATTCGACTTCCATCCAACCAGCAGACTTTTCGTCGGTCGGACGATCGTCCCGAGGAACTGGGCCAACGTGTAAATCACGTTTGATATTGCCAAATGCCGAGGGATGGAAAGACGAAGTAGACATCCACGCGCCTGCTTCTGCGTTATATTAATTCAGCCTGGAAGATTGGACTGCGGATAACCAGTAGATGAACGTCCGTATCCTTGAACCACCCGAGCATAATCAATGTTGCCAAAAGGAACCAGAAGCCTTTTGTCGAGGTACATAGACCGTTTGGCGTGGCAGCAATAGCCCCGTGAAGAAGGGACAAGAAAAGCAAGAGGATAATAGGAGAGCGGAGGCTCATCGAAGCAAGGAAGGCACGTGTTACACAATGGACAGGTGGATGTTTCCAGATGGACAATCGTCACGGTCACATTTTCAGCCGTAGGAGGACATCGATCTCGATTTAAAACGATGATCGAGCGAGCCGAGGACGAACGTGGTGGCGTTCCACGTCTGTCGAGAACATGCACGGGGGGCCTTGGGTTTCACTTTCGACACATCCTGGAGAGCCCTCTGCAGCCTTCACCCACATGCTCGTTCTTCGCGATCCTCTGCAAGCAACGTCTCCGTTTGTCTGGCTTTCGTGTGGACGCGGCTTTATCGCGGGCGCGGAATCTCGACACCTTGGTACCGGTCATGCTAATCGAGTAATTACGCGTGTCCATAAAAGTTCGCGAGTATTACAATGAGGGAAAGTCAAGGTGTATTATTTAGGTGTTGCACGATGTTCCTTTGTCGTGGATTTTTCAGGAGGCTCTCAGACTGTTTACGTTTACTATCGACGTTTCGGCATTGTAAATATTATTATTCAAGGTGCGAGATGAATAGGAATGATGGAGCAGTTTTGTTGTATTGTCGACACTTTTTTCCTTTTGTGTTAGAAATTTTAATGGGCACGGTTCGATTAAGAAAATTTGATTTATCCATTGTGTCGTTCAATTTAATAAGTTTACGCGACCGCGAAATGACAAATACTGTCTTGTAATTCTTATTGTTAGGCTAGGACAGGGGATACCATGATATTAGTAAAAGACGAACGAACTTTTTTTAGTGACTGTATTTTTTGGGAGGACGTCTTGTTTGTGAAAGGTGTAGGCGATACTTTCATTAACGACCACCTTGAACTAGAGATTCCTGTATGTCTAGAAGATGGTACTGATAGATTATAAGACCGTTTCAATTAGCTAGTCTCGATAGATGAATGATACCGTGAAATTAGGTATCGCAATGTTCAAAAGAAGTGTGTATCCCTCTGTCAATTATAATTAATTTGATCATGCGAACCATCGTGGAATTCGTTTCTTTTATACATATAACTCAGTGTTATTTATATTTGCAAGTGCAATTAACACGTTACAGTTGTGAGAACAAATATTTACACAACCATGATTGCGAATTAAATTTAATGCAATTAATGGAACGTGAGAAACGATAATAATATTACTTGCTACAAGATAAGTAGTTCTTTTCCCTGCCTTAAACAAACACTGCATTCCTGCCCCGGTAATTCTGAATGTATTACCTTTAAAACCAAATACAGTGCGCCGTGATTCATTAAAAAATAATATACTTCCCTTTCGTCGCCCAAATGCGATACCTTTAAGTATATTGTACAGGCCTGCCATAACGAAAGAAGCCGTGAAACAATGGAATCTCGGTGCATTAACGGAGCAAGAAATACGGTGGCGCCTAAGACAGCATTCCGCATAAATTGCGGAAACCAAGTGTGGATATGTAGCGCACGTGCCTCGGGAAAAACATGTTGGCATAACTTTTACGTTTTTCCTTTTACCGTGTTCATCTTCGGAGACCATACATCATCACAAGACCGTCGAACAATAGAAGCATCGTCGAATACAAATATTCACCAATTTAAAAACCTTCTGTCTCGACGAACTCTTTCGCGACTCTATCAATGAAGAATTGAAATCGAACGATTAGATGCAAGAGTCGTCCATTAAACCGTACACTTAACGCGTAACAGACTCATTGTCCATCGATCGTCGATACCGCCCATTCGACACAGGAATCGAAACGGACGCATACTTCGAGACGAGCAAAAGAAATGAAAAGTAACAAAGATCTATCCGAGCGTCTTGAAAGTGCGATCCCCCCGATGAACCCACGGTTGCTTCCCTAATCATTCTCTACGGACACGAAGACGTCGTATCACGATTTCACGGCCGCTATTCGCTCGATCGTTCTTTCCCCCGAGAAATAAAACAGACGGCGTGGGTACGGCCTCCAGCAGCCAGTCGCATCGGGATCACCTCGATACTGTTAACTCTTCCCGCAAAACTCTCGAATCATCCGCGTATCCGTTGTTCCCTCCTCGCTTCCCTATTATCTCCACGTTTCGCGAAAACGACGAATTCCATCTGACCGGTGCTTTGGGTGTACGGCTCGTAAATCGTGGGACCACGAAACGCTTCGGATCAAATGCAATTTGTTGGCGCGACCACAGAGACGACGGCTTCGAGTACACTTTGTTCTTGGTAAAATTAGAAATAACTCTGTGGAATTATTTTCAAGCTGCGAGGGATTGGGAAGTCATCGAATTCGTGGAGAATAAGTTTAGTTATCATAGGAAAGTCTGTCAGAGGTTTGGGTAATTTTTTTAAAGGGAGAAATTGGGTTTCCGTTTCTTTCGACGGACCACCCTCGGTAAAGATCTGTTTACTTCGTTTCTTCGCGCATCGTTTCGAAGAAGCGAACGCAATAAACTTGACAGTCTCTCGTCGAGATGGCGAATGGACGGTCCTGTCGGCAAGAAGCTGGGAATATCTTCGGCAGGCAACAGGAAAGGTGTAAAATGACTACCCTCTTGCTGAACAATCGGTTCAAGTATCGTCTTCGCCTTGTGATTCGTAATCGTGCCGCCGCGACGATTCGATTTCATTCGATGGCGACGAGCGAAATAATTGGAAATTGGAAATTCAGAAATTTTGTACGAATCTGAATCGAAATATTTAACTCAGTTTACTTTAATTAGTAAACGGTCCCAGGAGTGTTAGAAATTAACTTCTTTGTAGCTGAACGACGATCGACGTTCCATTAAGGATAATGCAGAGACTGAACTCGATCTTCTTCGCCCAGTGTTTTTTTCGCTAATTAAAGGGAAAACTGTTCTTCTAATTATCCGCTATCCCTCTGACAAAAACAAGGCAAAACGTATAAAGGCGGTAAAAAAGGGATTTCCTCGATGCACGGAGTAAATAGAGGCCGAAGAAAGAAGCTCCCGATCGCGATTATCGTCGAAAGCCGAAAGGCATACAGCGGCATGTGATTACATAATTAATCGCTTGCTCGATAAGCTGCAACATTTCCTTAATCAAAGGCTACGCCTCTTTCGCGGCTATCATTATCCTAAGCGACAGTTACTGTTCCTGAGTAGACCTATGGAAATCGACGAATTAATTATTCTTATTAGAGAAAATCAAAGCTGCTTCCTATGAGGGAAACTGTTACGCAAGTTCATTACGTGTACACATAAAACGACGAATTTTTCTGCGGGCATGTAGAGGAAAGCAGGAAGATGGCGATAAATCTATCCCTTACAGAGGATGCCGCGTATAAAAGTCGAGCGGAATTTAATGTGTTCTCTCCAGTCAATTTCAATAAGAAGAGAATAAAATTGTATCGCGCCGAGAGCCGGATCGAAAGTAAAATGCTCCTAGCAATTTTCTTACAATAAAACGAAGATCCGACAAGTCTTGTTCGAGTTCAGAGTAGGCGATCTTTCATTGCGCAGCAAGTAACATGGTATAATGAATTAGGCGCACATATTTTCGAGATAAGCATTCGTTCTGAACACGGCAAATATTTTCTGTTTCACCGTCTTGGACAATCGCAGAAAGTAACCAGGCCGTGCAATCGCTTAAAAACACTTCGCTCCGTATTAATAATGTTTAACCGACGATCGGGCCGGTCGCGTCGAACGGGTGGTCCATTGTAAGCAATTATTCGCACAAAACCTAATAAAGAAACCGCATTATTAACACAGTTGATCATCGCGATATCGAAAATAATCATGGCGAACCGCGCGACCCTCCTCCCGAACGAGCCTGCATCCACTTACCCAGTTATACAACTCGTACGCCATATGCGCACTCCGATGCATCGCATTACTTTTCATTTATGCACCTACCTATGTAAATGAGAGTATTATCTGAAAGTATCTACCGCTACGTTGGATCCGCTATGCCTATGGAACACCGTGTGACTCCTTGCTCCTTACCGTTCTTGTTCAATTCTTTCTCCCTCGGCATCCCTACCATGCCTACCTGCGGCTTCCTTGTTCAACTCTTCCCGTTGCTTCGTCGCTGCGAAACGAACCTCTTAACCATTTTATTTCGCGATTCCTCAGCAATTTACTTTCTGCCGTTTTCATCCTCAGTCCGCGTTTATTCAATCCGCGTTTTCTCGTTTTCCATTTTCACCATCTCCCGTTCAAATTCCGAATACTTTCGCGCTGTTTTGTTGCGCGCAATTATTATTGACACGCGTCCATCAAGCGCGGATAAGGAACTCTGCACGGCGATCGATGGAAACAGAAGCATTCGACTGTATCCATCCAACTTGCCCGGATAGCCGGTTGCTTCTGTTGCGAACACGCAACTTCCGGCGACAATGACGGGGCAGGCAGTAAAGACAGGTCGACGAGGACCACCGACGAGCCGCCGGAGTGGCAGGTCGACAGGGAAATTGTCACCCTGAAGAAGCAACTCAATCTAGAGGATATCTCGACGTCGAGGACGCGGCAAGAACTCCCGGGCAATTAAAATCCAATGCATCATTGTTCGACGCGATCGTTCTCTCACGGTTTTCCCCCTCCGGGGAACCGTTAATTTCTCTCGAGTCGTTTCTCGGCTTCTGATCGAAGCTGAGCAGTCGCAAGAACAGCCGGTTATCTTCGATAGATAGGAGAAATCGATTCAATGGAAACGACATTACCAGGAAGTGTAGCAGATAAGGAAGTGAAGTAATGTGATGTTTTATAATCGTTGTACAAGTTCAATTATGAATCTATTGTCGTAGTTCGAGGCTACGAAGACAAAGGGATCGTTGAACCAGCGTGCATCGGTATCGAGATCCGCCGGGGCTCAATGAAGGATATTATTGTCGGGGTTAATGCTTGTTCGATTCCCCGATCGAATCGTTATCGAACGTACAAGTACTTCGTTAATCTTCCTTAGCTTGCGAGTTCCACCCTGTGACGCAGCTTTACGATTATCTCGGACGAGGTATCGGTTTGGTAAAATCGATTATGCATACGTGTACCGTCGTGTAAATTTTCCGGGCACACTGGTGTCTGGTATTTCCAAAATTCTTTACGAATTCCACTAATAACACTCGCTTTTGATGCAATAGAAACATTCAGGAATAAACGTCCTTGATTATATGGACGTGGCGTTACAGGATTCACGTCACAGGGTGGCGTCGTCCTCTAGATTCGATACAGCGTCGAGATAAGCCTGGTCCAGGTAGTCAGAGATGCAGATCTGCTTTGCATAATCACGGTCATTAATCAGGTGTTCGAGAACAGCCTGGCCTGGGTCAACGACGAGACGAGTCTCGTTTCTTGATTTTGCGCGACAGGATCACGGACTCGGCGTGCCTAATCGAATTCTTCGTGGGAAGGTAATCGTTCGGTACCACGGAATGGAATCCGTGTCGATATGCACGAAGCACGGATTGAAATCTGTATCACCGTTGTTCGAAAAAGTCTAATTATCGTTGAATCGTAAAGCGATCGATGATTCACCAGTCTTGCGATTCGTTTCCCCACTTTGAAATGTACCATCACTCGTCCTGCGTAGTTTATTCTTTATCGATCACTTTAAAGTTGATTTCTTCATGTTCGAAACGATTGCTCGCATTAAATTTCCTTTGTATAATATAGTATCTCATTTTAACGGCGAATGATTATAGCTTGCGGCACACGTATTCTAATTAATCGACAGTTGGCCATTTATTAAAGCGTTGCACTGATATTTTTACTAATTTTGATGTTCCCTTAACAGCCCATATGTTTCTTCGATATCGGCGTTGCCCTTAACGTTTGATTACCACTCCTTGCAACTCTTCCCGTTTTTTAACATTATACCACATAAAAGCATGCCTCTAAATTTGCGCACTGTTTTTCTATTGAACCGTGCACAGCGCATTCCGTTTTTCTCCATTCTGATTGAGATCGAGCCTTTTGGTTCTACGTCACGGCCATTGAATGGAAGCACCATTCCTAGTTAAGCCTGATTGACGTCCGTGGTAATTAACGGACCACGCGTTACACATTCGCCGATGATTGAACGGAAATGCTCGCTTTTACTAGATTCCCTTTGCTCTGTTAGCCGATCCCGGCTACATTATTATTTCCTCTCTCGAATCGATTTCACGGTCGCAGACGAGTTACGTGAAAGGTGAATTTCTAGGGGGCCGTGATTGCATAATGAGAGTCGTTACGCAATGGCGACGCGTCTTGATCGCGTGAAACGTGCTTCGTCGTGTTCCGCCTCGATAGACGATGCAACGTTAACATTCTTGACGAGAAGTTACAATTCATACGAGCTTCCGTATGTTGATAGTGGTTCTTCGAGTTGCCCGAGGGAGTATGAATCAGCTTGATTAATTTTCTTTCGGCACGGCGATAATGATTCTGTGCAATCCTCTGGGAGAATTAAGCAACTGAACTCGCCGCCACGGTGTTTGGGAGCGTAATTACGCTTCTAGGAACAAACGATCCTCGGGTTTACCTGGGAGGCCGAGAAACATTTCGCTGGAACAGGCTGAAGATAAAGCCGGCCGTGGCGGCTTGGCAATTAAACCGTTCGAGCGCTAAAGTTTCGCTGATGGATCTCGCACCGAACTGACAATGAGCTACCTTGAAAATAATTTGGTTGCATTTGAATAACGTGTAGTCTGTTGTCGACACCGCGCCGCCATAATTTACGCACACGGATTACGATCCGAACAGCGTGGAAAATATTACTCGGTATTGCTTGAAATTCTATCAGCGTCGCCTTGTATATACGTGCATGCGTGCAATTGTTCCACAAGCGTGGCAAGGACGGCTGAAAAATGGTAACGTCTCTTCGTGGGTCTTGCACGACCGCGTCCTTGGGTTTTTAGCAGAGAAATGTCCCCGAGAATGTACCCGACGTTGATTCTTGACGGTAGCTCGGTTGTATCTGCAAGTATTATCGCGTCCACGTTGCGAACGCAATCTTCGCAGCGTATTATGGTTGCAAGATATCTAGATTATGGTTACAGCTTCCATTCGTGCCGTGTTACTGCCCGGACGTTTCTCAGAGAATTAAGAAATTGCTCCAAACGAGTGCGCTGGTCGAAATTCCTTTTTTCCGCCACATTTCTTTCTAAGAAGCAATTTCTTTTCTATCCACGCGGAGATAGTTAAATCTCCGTTCCAGTAACTGTACAACCTTTTAGCCAGAGGCATCTCCGTTCCGCGACAGGATGAGGTGGAGCGAGCAAGGAAATTCTAAGCGTACCTCGTAAATTTCAGGAGGGCAGGACACACTGGGCGACATTGAAAGTTGACGAACGGTATCTCTCCGTTAACGGTGTTCGTCGTAATTAAGTCAACTGCGTCGAGACGATTCGCGTGTCTCCTTGCGTCATTTGTTTCTTTGGAGAAGAGAAGAGTTTTAATATGACCGAGTTTTTTTTGGTAGCAATTAACGGCTCGCTTGCCGCTATTAATCTGTACGATTAACGAAACGTCTGGCACGAGAGCAGTGACGTTTAACCCTTTGGCTGATCTGTTACAAGATACAGACGCGTGTATTCTGAGACGAGACCAACAAGTGGTGAATATTGAAACGGGAGCGACGCGACGCGACGTGGGGGAATAATCTAATTATTCTTGCACTATTTCTATCGAAATTTGATATACACGTGTGTATCTATTAATATTAATGTTTCAATATTATTAAATTTGTAGTGAAATCAAATATTCAGCACTAAATAGTAAATATTAATAATCGTCTTAATTATTTTTACACCTTTTCTGGAGGATACATGGCGAAATTTCATTTTCTATTTGAATGGTAATAGCCCGTGATTCTTGAAGTCTTGAAAGTTTGATTGTTTTAATACAACCCGTTGATGAAAATGATGGTCTCCTTATCTGGTTATCTTGCCAATCTGGTTCTCTTACCGGGGACGCTGATTGTACGGGATACAACCGTGAGAAGAAAGAAACGTTATACGAGTTTAGAAAGGACTTCGTCGAGTTCCGACTCATTAGATTTAGATAGAGCAACTGAGCAGGTTAATTGTCGCGTGTCCACCGTTTCAACCGTTTATTTTATTGCAATACCTGCGTCTTTATGCGACGAAAGTATTCCACGAATTTCAAGAATTCTATCTCGTCCGAGATCTGTGAGCTTTGTTCTCGTATGGTCGCCAAAGAATATCGGCGATAACGTGAAACGGTTTCAGGTAATTTATTGGCGGGCACACCGGCAAATCGAAGGGGCTGAAGAACGTCTGCGGTGAAATGCGAAACGAGCAATGCTTGTGAAATAATTCGCGTGCATAATTGGTTCAAGGTTATCAAGTACCGTTGCTTCTGGGGAACGTTCTTACCTTGCGTTAATCGGGGCCCCGATTCGTCTTACGTGCACACTGGACGTTTCAAAGTAATTTTAATTATCGCCCAGTACATTTCGATGTCTTCATTCACCGACATTTCAGAATAACTTGAATGAATTGTGAAAGAATCCTTTGTTCGCTAATCCTCGTTCAAAGGAGCTCCCGAGCAACCTGATTCTTTCATCGTGGCATAATACTCTCTAGTGTTATTTTCTTCTTTTTTCATTTGACATCTCTAATGGTGATGTGACTGCCGTTATCTTCTTCCAATTTGTAGCCAAGACCACTTGTCTCAGATTTAAATACACCACGTTTCAGTTTCCAAGATTAAAATATTCGATCCACCGCGTAGAAAATAAATCTGGTTATAAACAGGTGGGCGAGAGCGATGGAAAAATATCGACGGCTCTGCGACGTCGGCGACCAACGTAGAAAATACGTTACTACGATCCATTGACGATACGCGAGCCCAGTGTACCACGATGTATCGAATCATCCTACGTTGCTGGTACGGCGAAAGTAAGTACAAGCACGATTGTTCGAGGCGGTCGCACGGATCCGATCGAACCTGTCGATACGCCAGAGAGGGTTAATTGAAGAGCACGTACGCCGCACACCTTCGACCCGGCGAGCCAATGGACGACACGATCGGTGGTTCATTAAAAACCGTCGTTGCTCGATACACCCTGTTTCATCAACGATGAAGTCGTCGCGCAAGGGAATACGAGTTAGCTGTTTATCTCTTGTCATCCAAGCTCTGGCACGTTCGCTACATTTTTCTTCCTCTTCTTAATCCACCGTACGGTTACAGTTATATCATTCGGCATTGTTAGCAAGGACGATGAAAGGGGGGCAACGACGAAGGAATGCAATTAATCGTGGTAACGTGAACTTTCACCCTGGTGTGGCGACGCGTGGATTATTGTCGGCGTTCGTCACGGCGTGTGTGTCGAAGACCTTAGACCCAACGACCCGTTGGATGACATCATAATTCCTTTACGGGGTACGGTCGCTTTGTGCCGTGCTTACGGATGACATAAACGTGAAAGAAGTATGCGCTTATCGTACAATGAAGGCTGTTAGAGTAGATAATGCGATTGACGTAAGCGAAGACTCGTACACGTATATTGAGTACTGTTGTAATTAACAATAAAAATGTTAGAAAAATACCACGAGCACTCCAAATAATTTCCGCGCGTTAAATACTCGGGTATGTGTTCCATTACCCACGTGTTTCGCGTGAGGTGATCTTAAGTGGACAAGCTCGCATCTGTTGTTGTGGGAAAAATAAGCTATTAACCGGAAACAACTTGTTAGAAGCTATCAACGAATTTGTAATGTCTCACTGATCGTGACAGACGACTGACCGCGAAGTGTGGGAGCGTGAGATGACAGTGCCGTTGGTAAACGACGTCGGTAAGGAAAAAGAAGAAAGAAAGAAAGACAATAGACGAGGGACAGGTTGCGGCGATTATTGGTAAAGCTACGTTGAAATGGGGTTTTAAGTTTGAACCGCAATGGCCGCGGCAATTTTTCGGATCAACGGCTCCCGCGAAATCGGATGGAAGTAACAAGTTCGAATATACACGACGCTGCTTGGCATTTATCGACATTATAAAAGGTTCACCCTTTCGCATGAACTTTCGGACAAATTTGTTCGCCAATTTCGCGTCGCAATTATAAGCCTCAGATTTTTGTTTTCCTATAGTCGAGCTGCGATTAACGATTTGCCGCGAATTAAAACGGATTGATAATTGATATCCGTGGAATCGATTCGATACTTGCACACTCTGTGCTCCGAACCCGAAGGGGAGGTCAGCGTTGAGAATTACGTTTTCTGGTTATTGAATGTTTCACGCAGACTGATCAGTCGCCAGGCTTCTTTTTGCGCAGGCAGGTAGATCAAACAGGATTTATTTTATAGGATATTAAGTACATATTTTATCATCTCCGCATCCGTTGGAAAGCACAGGATATGAACTCATAACCGGGCTCGTCTATTATTCTTTAACATCATTAATGTTTTAATTAACTTATATAATTGCACGAAAAGAAACTGGCGATATTCTATATTGAATAAAGTCAAATAAAACGTGATCGTTTTTCAGACAACCGTACGCTCCAAATAAATGTTCGCGACGTTAAAATAAGTTTCTAAGACGAATGAAAATCGCAATCGCAATACAGCGATGCAACAACGCTCCTCGAGTTCCCCTTTGAACAATAAAAATGGAGAATCATGGAACGATCGGGGGAATCAACAGGAAACGCCAGTTACAGGGTGTTTCATAACTTTTTCCAATCGACGGTGCACTTGGCGGCGTTTTGCAACCAAGCTACCAAGATGTAACGAATCTCTGCCAGTTTCGCGGAAACTTTTGCAACGATCGGCGCATCCTAAAACCTCGTTCTACACTAATGCAATTAACAGGCGGTCCGGGGGAAACAACAAAGCCGACAAGAGATGAGGGACGATCGAACCGTGACAGAGAACGACCATGAAATCGGTTCGACTCTCCCACGAAGGGGATCGGTGCCGATCGCTGCAACCACCGCTGCATCTTCGTGGAAACCGAGATATCTGACAAGCCTTCGTCGGATTAAACGACTTCATTGTTACGATCTTCTATTGTGCTTTGGCTATAAATTTCTCGATGATCGTTCTGTTTTAAACGCTGATTCGAGAACTGTTTGATTTCATCGGTACCGGGGATGCAATCTGCTATATTCCACTTGCGCTCGACGGTATTTACTATCTATCTTTAGTGATTGTGGTAAGCGCACTTTATTAACCATCTGTCCCCCAAAAAATCACGCAATAGTGTTACTCATATAATTTCATTTGATTGATTATAATAGGGAGTGATAAAAGCTCTCAAAGAGTTTCGAATAATTGTCCCGCCAGCTCCGTTAACTAGTCCGCTCTGTTTTGGGCACCGCGTTTAATAACACAGACCCCGATTTGTACCCATGATTCATCGTGTCACCGTAACATCATCGAAAAAGAGATCGTGACGTGTGAACGAGGCTTTACTTGGCCACACGACTCACTGGCGAACAATAGCCCAGTGACACTATAATAGGATTCCGTGCTGCGACACGGGACAATCATAAATCAGACCATAAACCCATAGGACGCGTGATAAGAAACAACAATCCTCTTTCTCCGTTAATTGTACGTAAAGTTTGCCCCTTATCCAATCGAACAGCTTCTGTGTCCTATCGCGCCTTTATCAGGTGAACTGTGCGACGTTCTGTGGTCAAATGGTTTATCAGAGGAATTGACGTTTCATTTGTAATTTTCTATTTCATTTTTGTTTTGTAATTTCAATGCAACGAATTCGTTCCCGCCGTTGCAGTGTTGGAAGTTCAATGCTGGAAGACTGTGTTTAACAGACCTGTTACTTTCAGCTGCTTTTCTTTATCTGTTCCGCTTGACACTCTCTTCGCAGTCTAGAGATTGTCTTTGTTTGAGCAGCTGACGATGACTGTGCCATTTTATATTATACATGGGTCGAGCTTTTCATTGCAGATGTTTTATTCAAGAATGCATGCAAGGGAATGCATCTGATACTGATATTAATAATTCTCCTTTATTTCGTAACGCGAACTTCGTCTCCCAAACAATTGAAGTACGATCAACAAATTTCCTCGTATGTACAAATATGTGGCGGGCTCCGAAGCCAACCAGTGTAAGTCCAACTTTCCTGAACACGAGTTTCGTGATTCAAAGACCTCTCTATTGTTAAAACTTTCAGTTGACAAATCAGTTGAGTCGCTATTTTCATATGTAAGCAATAGGCGTTGGTACTAACATTGTCATTTTTTCCCAAGTAATTTGTAAAAGCTTTATTTATCTCGGCTTGAATGCTAATGGACACACGCTGATTGCCTTCTGAACCCTCCATGTTTATATAAATATGTATTATTCTTCTCTCGATTCCCTGCTTTCGTCTGCATCACTTCACCGTTTCTTACGACGCGGCATGCTTTGACTATTACGTATTTTGTAACGTAAACGACGTAACGGTGAACCTCTCTCGAGTCCCGTGCGAACGAAATATGTATCTTAATTATTCCCCTTTGATAAATTTAACGAGCCTCTTGCGCGAGATCCATCTCCGCGGATTTTTATCTGATTTGCTTATCGAACAAAGTAGAAGCTGGCCCGTTTCCCACTACGCGCTCGCATTGTTGTTCCACGCGCGCACAAAATGATTTAACGGTATCAACGGCCAGTCACGAGCCTCCCTTTCATACCATTCTCTATATCGTCGTATGATGTACAGCGACACTAAAATCTGACACATTTCGAAACGTTTGAGAAAAGACGAAACGACGTAACTGATCCTACCGAGGCATTTTCATTCCTATTGTATTGTACATGACGGGAGCCTTAAGTTCACACCAGGCCATCCAATAATTAAAATCATTCCATAATACGATACTTTAATTAGTACTGCACACGACGACTATCGTCGTCAATGCTAGCTAATTGCAGCTACAATTACAAAACAAGAACATTCATATCCTCAAATCCTCAAAAAATTTAATTCATTCATGCATTATAATAAATATTATGCCATAGTACCATCTCAGAAGATTTAAATACCCCCAAAAATATTATCTCTCCCCGATCACACTAATTAACAATTAATACTGCGGGTTGCACCAAGCACAAGCAATCCACTTTCTCCCAGACGAGCAGCAATTGTCGGGCCTTCAAAGGTCGCGGTCTCAATACCGCGGCTAGGCCAGCCACAATTTATGTAAAGCGGGGTCAGCCGTGGCTGAGCGTGGTTAATGAGCTGTTAAGAGATGGACAGCGAGCAGAGGCAAAGCATCCGCGGCAAGTGGATCTACTTTTTCACCTGGCCCCTCGCTCCGGAAAGGAAGCATCACCTTCGACCAGGAACAGAAGCGCACCTTCGGCGAACACGTCGCGTTCGGTTCACTCGGAACCAACGTTTCCATGCTGCTCCCGTCCATTATCCTCGACCGACGGTACTCTAACCGCACGTTGCAGAAGATCCTCCCTGACCCTCTACGTCTGCCACCTTGCCCTTGTTAGATTTTTGGATGCTCGGCGCGAGCGAGCCGTAAGCAATTTTTAACACCTTCGTTTCTCAGACCGATCGTCAGGTTCACTAGACTGCGCGGAATGTTAATTGCAATCGCGATTAAGTCGCAGCGTAATTAAATCGCGTGGATATTAGATTCCACGAAGATTGTCCTGGATAAAAACATTTTATTATAAGCTTTCGCGTACAAGTTCTTTGAGGAATTCCTCTGCAAATTATGCTCGAACGGTTAGAGGCAGCAGGGTGCAAGTCGATCTCGAGGCGCAATTCGTAGATCCAGTCCGATGGATCCGACTCGCTTTAACTTCGACTGGAGGTAAAAAAAAAACAGATTGACGTTTACGAGGAGGGAACCGCGGTGAGCGGCAGCAGATTCCAGAGTTCCTCGCGCGTTGTTTGCGAAGAATTGCCGTATTAATGTACGGTGAGAAATTGAAAGATTGAAGTTGCGTGCGTCTCTCGGTGCTGCGTTTGTATTCGGAAAGGAGGCTACGAGTGAACGGTGCTGATTCATGAGAAGTCTCGTTGACAGTGACACTGGAGCAGGTCGCGACAATTGTTCACCGATCTGGCACGGAGCTGCAGGAATTATGAAATGCCAAGTAGTTAGGCGTAATCGTTTGTGCACGAGCGGTGATTACGAGTGCTCTAAATATCTGTGTACGCGTAACGAGAAAATACCGCCGTGAAAAGGTTCTAATCTCGTTATAGATCCCGCAGTGAGAATACCTACAATCTCCGCGAAATCCCACCTTATCCAAGGTCTGCAATGACAGTCGAACTGTTCAAGTGTTACAGCAAAATCTACCTTAACTGCTCCAATACTTGCCGACAATTTTTCCCCCCATAGCTTCGTGCAAATCGCTGCACCGTTGCATTCTCTCATCTGCAATCCTTGAAAACTAACTTCGAAGTAGACGCTATTTTGCGAATCCTGAAAATCTGGACAAATCTGCCTCTAGATTCCTCGCGATTATGCGCATTAAACAAAAGCGTTCGTAGTCCATTTGCGCGTCGACGGCTCAGATAGAACAATGGTCTCAGGTTGAAGTCAAAGTGCAGTAACTGTTGCATTATGCGCGGCAAGATTCAGCGTCAACCAGACTATCGTGGGTTCCGATCGACCTCACGTTGGACGTTAAAGACCACGCTAGCCGAGCTGTCGTACCATCATTCCATTCGGAGTTCAATGGGCCTGCCGACGATTACAGAGACAAGAAAGGGATCCACCACTCCGAGCAAATTACGAATTGCCACGCGGTGTGCTAGGAAAGGCCAAGGTTTTATCCGCGACACCATCGTTGCGGATAATTTGGCATGGACAAAGGATTACAGAAGAAGAACAGTTCGAACAGTCTGACGTTACTTTTTTTCCTTCTTTTCTTTTTTAATTATGGTTTGAGCGATTCCCACGAGATTCATCTGATATTCGTATATTTTAAAATTGGCGAACCGTTGGGAGATTTTTCGATAAAGGAGACTCAGGTGGAAACGTATAGTAGTGCCAGCGTTAATTGATCCGGAAGAATGATTCTTCAAACGAATTTTTGCGGTACAATATATGATATTATTATTATGTAAATGTTTAGTATAATTATATGCAATGACCCGAGTTCATTTTTAATTAAAATTTTGTTATGTCGTCTAGGGGGTGGAAAAGTGAAAGTACTTTTTCTTTGAAAATTGTACTAATTTTCCATGGAGTAAAATTACCATGGAGTAAAAATTCCTGTTCGATTTTTTTAGACCGTCTTATCGAACTTTGAAGAAAAGTGAGCTACCGGCATTGGAGTAATCTAAGGTACATCACTGTCAGGTTGCAGGGTTCCATTCAAAGTGCGATAAAATAGCAGAAAAAAAATCCTGCACCAATTTATATATAGTCATCGTAAAGGGGAGACTTCAAGCTTTCAATCTATAATGATTTCAGTCGTGGAAAAAATTTCTCGCGGTCCGTACAGACGTTTGAACTTGTACAAATTTTAAGCAAAAATTCCTTCACTTTGCCATCCCTCCCATGATGCAATAAATTTTTTACAAGAAAATGAGCTGTGGGCTCTCAAAGTAGAGACTTTACCCTTTTAATTAAACCCAGGTAGACTGCTGTACGATTTTTTTTCACGTAGTTACAGATGTTCAAATATTGACAATTTTTCAACAAAACAAAATTTTGTGAAGGAGTCAATTACATAATAATTTTTCAGAACTACAGCCACGAGACACACACAGAATCATTCAGACTCTCTCTGCACACCGTAGAAGAGATCTTATCAATCTCTGGATCACGAAGTTCATTCGTCCACGCACGCCCCTCCCGTACCCTTTCGATACCAGACTATCTAGATAACCATGCAGAGGTTGAAGAAGCTTGATGAACTTCCGATTCGACACAACGTCTTGATCACCGTTTGCTCGCAAACCAGTCGTCGTTCCGTTCGGCCCGTTTGACCCTTGCCCGCGAAATCACCCGTACTGCAATAATTTATTGCTACCAGTTCGTGTTTCTGGCTGCTAAGCGCCTCTTCGTTCCTCTCAATCTAGATCGTTCAGCGGAGGAAGCGGCGTTTCTCAAGTCAGCCCTGGGAATCGAACCCGGAACCCCAGCCTCTCCTTTTTCCTTGCTGCACCATTTGCTATCTTACTCCGGCAGCGAAACTGCCCTCCGAGTTATCCTGCAGACGATTTCGTCCATTTCGCTGGATGCGTTGTCCGTTACGCCATCGCATGATTTCCATTTGAAATTCTTGCTCGTGTGTGTACGTACATATTGAAAATTGCAGGTTAGTCTTTTTATCAGAGCATCGTGATCGATGGGTTTATGCCAATTTTGAAAAATAGTGGGACATTGGGTTTGCAAGAAAAGAATATTCAATTGATTTATTTCACGATGTTATAAACGATTGTGCTTTGTTTATAAATATTTGTGGAGCTTAGATATATGTTAGAAATTATACGCTCTATAGCTTTTTTTCCACGACAATGATTTGCTTGAAATTGCAAGGGAAACGCAGTGTGTGATAAAGTTCAGCGAAACCGGAAATCGTTCGCAGGATGCCCTCTGACTCGCGGAACAGCGTTGCTCAACAGAGTTTCCCTTGTGCTAACCGTATCGTCGACAATTTCGTCAATTTCTGTGGATACGCGTACCGTTACAGGAAAGCAAACCTTCGCGGAAACGTTCTCAGCAAAGACAACCGTTCACCAAATCAACCCAATCGCCTGCTTTCCTCAAAGCTATCCGTATCAACTGGCTGTCTTAAATTGAATTACCAGTAGCCGTCGTTTTAGCGAGGAATCATTCATGATTCGAAACAAACGATTTCCTCTCGACGCTACGATTATAATTATTGCAAATTGTTCTCGAATGATGCAGAACGGTGCAGTGGCTCGAGATGAATTCTCGTTGCGCATGCTGGATCCAAGAACAAAAAGGTAATCACTGAACACGAGTATCGGTATCAATTATTCCTGGATTTCTTCAGGCAACGCGAGGTAATGACGCGTGTATCTATGGCGGACGAGGCAAGCATTTAGCGAAGCATGGGAATATCTGTCGAAAAATTGCGATTTCTTTGGCCAGGGTCGTATCGTAGAATTCTAGATAGACTCGTAGAGGCGAGGCTCCTTCTCTTTCCAACACCTGGACGATTTCCCTGGCGAGGATGCGCTCGGTGCCGTTAGACGAGTGCGAAACGGAATCTTCGCGGAAACGCTCCTCGAAGCGACAGTAGTTCCTGCCGAACAATGACCCTTTTTATTACGGCTGGAAACTACTGGTTGCTCGGCAGTTTCCATTCGCTTGTTTGAGTTTGATGTATGTGGAATTTCGTGTACAGTTGATACCGTTCTCCCGCGGAATAAAAACAAAGGGGAGGGAGCGAAACGCAAACGTGGAGGATTTCGCGGAGGAATTTCGTGTTTAATCCTGGGGAAATATTTATTGAACGAATGTATTGATGTCCCAAGCTTGGATCTCAGGATTTCAGCTACAGATAAGGCAGAAAGGACGAGTCGCGAAACGCGTCGGCGATTCGCCGCGATAAATGAAGTAATAAGAACTACGGAGAAGCGTGCGGCGGCATTCACCGTGACAGAAAAAATTAAGTTACTGTTATGCAATAAAGAAGTTATCGTCGCGATCATCGGGTGCCAATAACGTTTATTACGTTGGACATTTTTCCCTCTTTCCCCCCGTGGATCATTGTGTCCTCGCCTCCTGCAGAGGTGGATCCACGTCGCGTCGACGTACGCGTCATCGACGATACGGGGCACCGTTAAATGTACCGGGCAGTTGATGGTGCATGAATAATGCGCCGCGATCACACCGTTCGAAAGTTTCGATTCGAAAGAAAAAGGAAGGAAAATCATTTCCTTCGGGCGGCCCGTTCGAAACGGTGGCAACTTTGAAAACGCCTACGACCGGTCGCGAGGACGCTTTCCTGGATCGCGTAAAAGGGACAAGCGGGAAAAATAGGGACGAAGAAAAATCCACGGGCCAGAATGTTGCGCTCCGATTGGCCGGCGGTCGGTCCGGAGGGCCCTCGGATTGGATCTAGCCAAGTTTCCCCACCTTTGCTGGAAATTCACTTTTTATAGTCGTTATTACAAAACTGACTGGCATCTCCTAGACCATGTCATTACGGCTTAGTACTCCACACGGCGAGGATCCTCTCACGAGTACCCACCTTCACCACCACCATCACCACACCACCTCCACCACCATCACCATAGTCCACCACCGTAGTCACCACTTCCACCAGCACCACTCGTCTACCTCCACCGCCGTCACAAGCACCACCACCACCACCGCCACCATCACCGCCTCCACCTCGGTAACCTCTTCTATTTCTACTACCACATCGTCCTCCTCCTCCTCATCTTCCCACCTTTCGCGGCCGTGGAAGACGAGCAGCCACGCGCGGATATCCTGGCAGAGTGTTACGGAGAACGGAGAACAGTGGCACAGAACGCACGTTGCTCCATTTTCGTGCATCGCGCGCAGGAAGCCCGGTCTCTCCTATATTTCCCCGTCTCTCTCGATCGGCACTTCGCTCACGCGTGCATCCGCTTTGACTTTCAGTAGAACAACGCCGATCGGGACTGAGCTTCTCGCCCCGTGCACCGTATAGGAGCGAGGGGTAGTTTTCTTATCGAGTGGCGTTCCCTCGTCCGTCCTATACAGTGGAAGTGGATAGTCTGTCGCGGCCAGACAGTGAAAACGATACCGTTCGATAAGACGAAAATCGGTGGTGAACGGATTTACGGACGTAGAATATTCGCCAGACTCTATTCGTACAGAACCGCGCGATTCCGTGGCGCGCTTTCGTTTTCGTCCGGACAGAGCACAGTGCGCTGGTGATTCGTGAAAGATCCCCGGGTACCAGTGAGTTTACAGAGACTGGTTTCAGCTACGTGGGCTAAATGAAGACTGTGCAGAAGACTGGCATGGCTGCCACGAGGATGGACTGGACGATTAGATTGTAAGTGATTATTTTTATTACTACGCTCTAGTTGCTTAAGGGGACAGTCGACGGTGAGCGATGAACGGTGCACGGGCGAACTTCGTGCATCGGGATATTCCCTTCTTTTTCATCTCGTTTCGTTTCCCCGCCTGGACACAGACGATCTAACTTCCTGGGAACGGTACTCTTTCCACCTCGTGAATTTCACGGCGATCTTCAACGCCTGAATGTTTTTTAAACAGCCGGGAGAGGATGATCGTTGTGCTTCGTGGTGCACGTGTTGCGTAATTTTTGCTTGGCAAGGTAAATGTCCTTTGGAAGCACAACACTGATGCACCTTATTCCTGTGTAATTGGATTTTTATTTACTCTTTTTTTTTGTGGGCAAGAATTATTACTACAGAGTAGCATTATATTAATAAAGTACAGTTTTATAACGCAACCAGCGTAGAGAGAAGGGAAATTAAGATACGTAGTCAGGATAAAAATGTAGCGAAAAGATAGTGGAATTGATTATTACTTAAGTTTCAATAAAATCGCAGCCACGCTGTTGTAGTAAAAGAGTTGCAAGTTAACTCCATTGGTGCTTCTTTTTATTAAGCTTGCGTGATATTTATTTTCGCCGCATTTCCATTTCACCTGACCCATTTATTATATATATACAAATTCGTATGGGAACTGAAGATGATCACAAAAGAAAAAGAAAAATTGTTATTATTCAACATTTCTCTGGCATCTTGTGAAAGTTTCTCCGATGTTCGTGCAGTGAATAAAACATCTGACTGTGGCTAATACACGATAAACAGACGCGAAACAACCGTTTAGAAAAGGAAACAATTAAACGATGGATTAATATCCGCGAGGTTATCGCACGGTTGAAAGCGGAAAACACGAATCGATGGGATCGGCTGATTATTCCTCGGTATCGTATTAAGCGCTGATTGCCCGTTCATTTACGGGAAATCAGGAATATCGTTCGCCCGGGCTTTTCGTACGCGATCTTCTCAGCCGATATGGAAACTGTTCGATCACGAACCGGCGGCGAAAAATACATAATCGATTAGAAGCGGAATCATCGACCGTGAAACGCCGCGTATCTCGTTTATCTGTTATCCGTCTTTCTCTGTCTTTCTCGCTCTTTCTCCTTTGACGCTCGATCTTCCGAGAAGTTGCGATCGTTTCGCGCCGTTGTAAAGAATAATTGGCGTTTTCGTTGGGATACCACGATTATTTCTTTTTCCCGTTACCGGACGGTATAGGAATTATCGCATCGGCGACGCCACGGGCCGAGAAATTTTGTCCTCGCTGTGAGCATTTTTTTCGCTCGGTCGCGCGTTACATTCGTCGAAGTCATCCTCTGTTCAGACTGCAATGATTCTCGCGGAACAATTTTCTGGAAGCCGTGAACGCTTTCGAATCGCATGCACCGAGCAACGCGTTCCCTTTGAATTGTCGACGATATGAAAAAAGGAAAGGATTAAAAAGAAAATAGATTATTCACCGATACTCGTTTAATGGCTTCGCTAATAATCGACTGGATCACGCAACATAAATCTCGGATCAGGGCAAAAACCGCCCGCGTTTAGACAATAATTAGGTAATTATCGCTGGCGAACGCGCACGAAAGGTGGTGTAATAAGTGGATCACGGAAACGATCGCTATCCAAGGCAAGGGAAAAACGATCGATCTTGTGGATCGTAGCGTTGGCCTTGATCTCTTGATCGATCGTCGTCGATTGTAACGTCGACCAATCAAACGGGACATTAACCACAACGCTATATAGAGGATGGTTTGCATGAAGAGGAGATAGGAAATGATCGCGGTATGGATCCGACTGATCCAGTAGTGCTTGCGTACACGCGTCAATATATCGACTTGGGGAAACGTGTGCTAGGTAGTCCGGCAATTAAAAGGGACACACGTGCGCACACGAAAGTGTGATACGCGTTAAGAAATTGACTGGTTAATATCGGATAGTCCGACTGGATTTGCAGCTCGAGTTACGCCGGTTAATTTGGGTTACTAATCTTGGGTTAACAGTCTGATAAATGGGAGGATCGTTTAATTTAATAATTCGGGGTGCTGTTCAAATCACAAATGACCGAATAATTACAATACAGATTCTAATATCTCAACAGCAACGTAGGGGCATTGCTAATCAAATATACGAGGCGCTGAAATTAGAACTGAACAGCGAAAGGGGTAAGCTGTCGGACCAGAAATCTGGTTACCAGGGAAGTACGCAGAAATTAACTCCAGTAAAAATCATAGATAATCCAAATTCAATACCGTGGTGATCCATATAAGAAAAGGTTCATCAGAGAACCTCCGATAACTTAACGCAAGCTAGGCATAGCACCGCATCCATTTCATCGCGGTTCAACGTAACAGATCCCACGGGAAAAAATGCACCGTGAGTGCAGGGAAGCTGCATATACGCGTGCACGCGTCCGGGATATCTGAAATCGTGACGCACTCTAAGTCTTTCCGTCGTGTACGAGCAGGCCGATACGCGAGCTGTACGACACGCATAACGTAAATGCACACAGATGCGGCCGAGGAGAAGGAACACGAAGCGACGAACACCGGGTCCGTGGTGTGTGGTTAATTTACAGCTAGTTCTACAGCATGTATCCCCCTCGTATCTCGAGCGTCGCATCTTCCTATGACGTTCCTGTCAACCGTCGCGGGATCGTAATCCCGGAAGCTCCGGCGCGACCGGCGAGATCCTCGGCCCTCGATCAGAAATTACAATCGATCCGGTGCTTCCGGTCGGCCGATTGGCTAATTGGCCCCGATAAAAGTTCCTCGAGTTCCTTGCCAACGAGCAACACGACTCCAGCGCGACGATTGGCGGTAAATCACTTAGATTTACAACAAGTAGAAAGATGTAAGGTATCAATGAACGCGTTTTCATTGCGCGGCGAAAAGAAAAAAGCATGTTGGGCTTCGCGAGTAGAAAACGTTAGAAGTCCCAAAGCGTATAATTTTCTCGTGTTTTATGAGCTTCGAGCAAAAAACCGCGCATCCACTAAATTCGACGGAAAGTTCCAAGCTTTTCCAGCTCTAATTGGACGCAGACGAATCTCCTTAGCTATGGTGCCCGGCCGTGGAATGTGGTCGATGTTTTTACGAGCCACATCCTCGAGATAAATATCGATAAGAGGTGCTCGTTTAGCACGAGCTCTAATTCTATGCGGCGTTACTTCTGTTTTCCTGCGGCATACAAATCAGATCTGCGATCAATCTGTACGGGAGACGGAGGATACGCAATTTAGATTTCTCGCCCGTTGAGATTAGCTAACGACCCGGCTGACGCGTGGAGATCATTTATTCGACCGCCGTAAAATTTGCGTCTGCTATCTCGCATCAGTTTAGACTGTGTTTGGATCTTGCCTGGAAGACGTGTTGCGAATCGCGACCGACAGAACTTAGTATAAACTTAGCCCGACGAAAAGGGGCAGGTAGCTTCACGTGATACCTCGACGAACGGAAAGGTAAAAAGTCGCCAGAAAAATCGCGACTTGGGAAAAGAAGATTTCGATTCCCTCTTCAATCTCGATCGGTTTCAATCGCAACGATAATCCGCCGGGTTTTTTTTCCCACATTTAATTCGACAGGTGTGCACCGCTGTTGGTAAATTTATTCTTCGAAAGCTATTGTCGCGATGGGAAAGGTGTAACATGTAACAGGATGATGGAAACGTCGATTGCTAATTAAAATTACGGTATTTCGTTCTTTTATTAATGGACAGAATTCATTTGCGAGTAGCAGTTTTTTCCCATCGTCCACGATCGATACGAACGCCACGTGGAACACACGAATGCCGCCAATATTTTCGAGGTGGAAGCATGTGCTACAGTGGCTAAATTCACAAGAGCCGCGCTTAATTAAGGGAGTCGTCCATTAATCTCTCAGCGCACTCCCCAATACTCCTCATTTAATTCCCTCGACGCGAGCTTTCGCGTCGAGCCGCGTCGCTATTGTTCCTGGAGAACAGTCTCCACGAGCTTCCTGTTCCTCTCTCTCGATTCGTCGTACCGAACGGGGAGGAAGAATCAAGAGAAAGACGGGCGGCGCAGCTAGGAATCTTAAGTGGCAGTTGAAACGTGTATTTATAGGTCGGTTTCGCCTTGCAATTCCGCCAGCAAAATGTGCAAATCTTGACCGATCCCCGGTACGTTATTTCCATCGGATAGATCGGTGCAAACACAGCTTCCTTGCTTCTCCGGGCGAGCTTAGGAAACTGTCTGAAAACTCGCTGCCGTGGAATTATTAAAATAGTTTCTGGAAAAACTATAACGCTTCTCGAATCACTGCAATCCTCCGTTATGTTTTTCAAACAAGACAAATCTCGACTGTCGAAAAATTTTCCAACCGGTGGCCCATTTTTCTTCGCAGTTCTTCTTCAATATCTACCTGGTAACATTCACTTACACGTTTTTCCAAAAATCGCCTTATCTCATTAATAGTTAAACACTTGTGTAAGTAGTAGCAAATATACTCGATCGAACAAACGTATTTCGTGCAACTTATACGCGGCTGCTACGCGATTCAATCTGAGCATTCCAGGTGAGAAACAACGAGATGTTGAACTCCCTGTAATATCGAGTATCGGGATGCTGGCGTTTTGTCCGCCCGACAAATGTATGCACCAGCCCACGCTGAAAACGAGATCATGGCCACTCCTTTCACACAGACATCACGATAAATCGAGTGCAACAGAGCTGGCCGTACAGGTGGACGTAAATTGATATGCATAAAACGGAGGAATGATTGCTGAACGTGACCGAGCAGCCTCGCCTAACCAGCAGGACCTTACGACCTCCGTGGGTGCATGGTTCGAGTAAAACTGGCGTCAAGATCGTGATTCCCTGGCTGTTCTGCCAAGGACTAATTTATCAGGAGCTCCATTGAACCCTTCGTGTTTCGTTACGTTTGCTGTCAGTCTTTTTGCACCAGCTGGAAATAGTTGGAAGACACGTGTGCGCGGTGACGATAGACACACAGGTGATCGAGGTTGCAGAAGGATCTTCGGTTTTTATCATTTCAATGGAACAATTCATTTATTGCTAACAGCTTCGTGCACGCTTCCTTCATTACTATTATTACCTTTCTTACACCTCAAGAATTCCACCGAGCGAAGAAACTAAACATGTCAAGATATTGTACCTACAATGTACGTTTTTCCTGCAGTTTTTGATTGACTTTCTAATTGAACGATCCCTAAGTGATTTCGTGCCAATGCTCCTCCGACGATTTCGACCGATACTGTCATTATCTGCAGAACTCTCGACATAACGGAACGTCATAATGCAACCAGGCCCAGAATAAAATGCCAACTTCCAAGCCAGGAATTATCTTAATGTATACATCACCGTGGTCAGACAATTTCCATTAAAGCCGTCTCTCCGACATCGAGCCCGTCTCTATTCATTCTACGCAGCCAAACGGTTACGCGTAACGAGCCCAATTAATCGTCCCGTCGAAATCCACAAGAACTGTGTACACACTAGCCATACCCACCTGGCCACGATTTTCCGGTTCCGTCTGAACCGTGCGGTTTGCGGGCAACTAGTTTAAACTGTTTTTCGCATGCAGAACTAGCGGTACGGCTATTGTGACCGTTGTGGTATGATCGACCCGGCCATTAATCGGTGAAACGTGCCGCACTCATTCGGTAAACGAACCCCAGCCACGGAACCGTTCGGATTGAACGCGTAGCAAAGGTCCCCGAGTCAATATTGTCACGCACGAATCGGGCATCGCGATTCGATCGCGTTTCGTTGTACACGCGTGGAAAACGAAGGATAAATGACGCCGGCAGCTCCTGGAGCAATTCACGTGGCGTTTCCGTTAATAATTCCACATTGCGAGGAGCACCAGGACCCGGAGTATCGGACGAGCGTGGAAAACGCGGTTAATATGCCTGGTCGGCTTCCGACAGAGAATCGATCGCGTCCCCCGGATGATTTGTGATTGCTCGCGTTGGATTGCAGGCTTATTCGGGCTCTTTGAAATGTCGCGGAGGAAAGTGCTTCCTTGATACGGATTCTGCGACGACGGGGCTGCCTCTGCGTTCGAGCGAACGTTGAACCTGGCGAACAGGGGCCAATTTTGTTCTCGTCACTTAAACGACAGGTAAACGTTGAAATTTGAGATACAGGGTACCGTTCAAACGATTCGAGGCAAAATAAAAGGGAGATAATATGCTTCGGTTTGTGGGGGGAGACTAGATTGGAATGGACACCCGATAAGTGCGTAAGTACGGTGGTTCATTTTTTTTTGTCACACGCGGAAGAGTAGTGAAGAGTACCGTAAGACCGGCTATCATTGAATTTCGACTGGGAGACACTAAAATTCAGGTGGCTTCATTACGGTGTTCAACTAGCCGAGACTCCGGCCGTGCCGTTAAATTGTACGAAGGCGACAAAATTCACAAGCGAGATCCTCTATTAGATAGAAATCATTGGCTTGCCACGCTGGTTGGACAACGTTTCCGAATGGGATCACGAGGAATTTATGAAGGATACGAATATTAACTTTCTCCTTTTTCTATGAGCGTTAAAAAGACGTTAAAGTGTATCAGTCGTACTTTCCTACCAGAGCTACCTTCTGCGGCGATTTCTATTGTATCAATTGAACTGAAAAGTGATACCCCATCGGAGGGTTATTATGAATATTATATACAATTGTCTACGATACTTCACGAGCAAATGAAAAGTGAAGAAACGTTTCATCCGCGACTGGCCACTTATATGGATATACAGTAATTAACGAAAAATGACTACAGCGCGCTGCAGCGTGTAAAAAGAATTGGGTCAAAGTCAAGAAGACAGCGGGTTCCAAAGAAGAAGACCCCGTTGAAGGGAACGATTTTCAGTGACTCCTAACTTTCCTTTCCCTTCCGGTACACGCACAGGACGTTTTCTCGTGCACTACACACTTACGCACAAAATCCGGTCGATTATGTCACGTTATACATAATGGACGGAGTTCGGTTTAACCGAACGAAACATCATAATTGCCAGGAGACGCCGCTTGCCACGACCAGCCTTACCACGTGCACCTTGTAAATGATGATAATGACGAGCATTCTCGCCAATCTGATAACCGGTTAATTACGCGAACGGGCCTTATCTTATCGTTGTTTTCCCTGTTCCCTTTTTCTTCCGTTTTCCTTTCATCGATCGCATCCCTCAAATTTTATCTCGGAGAAATATGCATACCCGCTCCTAATTAATCGCAGCTTCAAGATAATCGAACGACACGGAAGGCGTAATTCATTTCGATTGATCTAGGCGGAACCACTCCTCGTTTTACGAAATATGCAAGTTCAAAGACCCAACAAATCGGAGACGATTCGGCAGAAATTAAACGACGGAACAGCTAGAAAAACTAACCGCGAGGCGACCGGCAAAAGAAAAGAGTTGACGAATCCACGGCAATTTCGACCACGAATTTCATTGGAAAGAACGTCGGATCTGCGGTCTTTCGTCGACATCGCGGTGGCTTTTCAAGGTTGAGGAGCGTGGCCGTGGAAGGACAACGGCATTGAGTGTCATAGTGGCGAGCATGACTCGGTACGATCGCAATTACGATCTGCTCTTCGCTCTACCATCGAGTCATTGCTCGTCTTTTTTTCCCCATCGTCCACTTCGGGATCGGTGAACCCGTGCGTGACTATTATGGGCTCCGTTCGATCGTGCCGACCTACGATCACAGATACCCATGGATCTGACCTTCGAACTGCTTCCGACTTTCGACGATGACGGTACGACTCGCGCGGATCAAGATGTATCCGAGGATCGAATTGAAACGAGGTTATCCATAGAGGTAACGGTTGCGTTGCATAGAGCGAGTTGCATCCGCACGACGCTGACAAGGCGATCTTTCGCGGAATGCACGTAGGATGTACTTGTTGCGTGGGTGACACTGGAACCGCGACCGGTCGAACTGCTCGCGATGGATTACGCGGCGACGTGCAGCGGAACTATGACGTGTTCGTCGATGATTTTTCCATCGAACAACAGGAGATCTTGTCTCGGATAGCGAATAAATGCATAGGCCGTGGACGACAAATGCGTTTCAGTAGAATGGATTTGATGCGGGGCTCGAACGGTATTCCGTCTCACGGGAATTAATTCTGGAACGCCAGGGAAGCAACGTCGATTGAAATTCCTCCGCACGGAATGTCGAAATAAAATCACAAGCTACCCCGGTCTCCAGCAGTACTGTAATATTTATCTTGCAATGTTTCGCCGTGTTCTCGTATAAATTCCTCAATATTCAAATTCAATTCAAGACCTCTTCCGATCTTATCGAGGATAATGGAGACCGTTTATTTTGTTTCGTCCACCCTTTCTGGTAACCAGACCTCCTTTCAATGTAACCAGCATTCATTCTGACGGCCTGACGGAAAAATCGTTCAAAGACCACGCGGCTGTAATCGCCGGCATCTAGGCTGGTGTCGTAATTTCGAAATTGCCGACGCGGAGTGTGCAGCAGTACGAACGAAGGGGGAAAAGAAAGAAAGTGGGACTGAGCGGGGAACACAGAAGTGTGGAAAGAGAAGCACCAGAGGGCTGCTTCCTGGACGGATTCTTGGTAGCCTCGAGTACCTGGAAACTCACGGTGGTTGGATAATAGAGAAACAGCCTGCCACCTCTTCTTTCCTCCCCTTTTCTTTCACCTTGTTCAACCTTGTTCCACCTTTTTCATCCACCGGCGTGCATGCAGGCGTTGGTACGCATAAAACCGATCCGGCGTAAAGCTTCTCCTACAGGATTACAACTGATCCAGCTACAACCTCGGTACCGTGCAGCTTCCGCTTCCTGCGATCATCCGACTCTGCTTACCATTCCATGATTTCCCTCCCTCTGCTCTGCCCGTGCACAGTGGCCAGATCTGGTTGATGATCTTGTGCACGGCCTTTTCGTGTCGAAGATCGGTCGACGAGATTGCGAGAATCGATCTTGGATTCTATGGAAATATGCTGTTTTTATTCAGATCCCTATCGGTAGGGTTGTCTGCGATTCTTTCTTTATTTTAAGTAGGAAAGGTAGTTGAGCTTTCTGGGAGTACAGTGTCTCACTATTCTTCGCGGGGAATAATGCAGGATGTTGGAAAAGTGGAGGCGCAAAGCGTACAATTCGGTAGAGCTGATAGAGGGGCATTGCTGATTGCAATCGCACCGTTCGACGACAGTGATTGACAATTAAAAGTTGCCCGACGTTCTCACCTAGGTTTTTACGGCGAACGCCGTTTTGCTTTGCTTTGACGAGCCGATAGTGCACGTAATCCTTACACGGCAACTTTGGGAATCGCGATTGAACGCCTAGGGCCGGAAGCATCGTCGCAGTAAAACAGATATCTGCGCATCTACCCTCGAAACTTTTCCGTTCTTTGCCAACACGATCCGCGTATAGTATTATGTATAGTATTCGCCTCCCGGATGGGATCATTATTGCCGTTCAATCTCCTTTTAAATTACTTCCATCTTTGCATTACTCTGGGATATTTATTTAGTTTTAATGCGACGCGTGCGGCGGTTAAATCGAAGTAAAGATACGCAAGATACATCAGCGTGCATATTGAAGACCGAAACTATTCGTTCTGTAAATATTTTTATTGCACGAACTCTATTATTCCTTTTCTGTGCAACTCCTATTCGTTCTAACAAACAGAACCTCCCATTTTAATAACATTTTAATGCAAGAACCGCCGCGGCGCCCCGTAATCAGCCTCCAGTTTCCCCGACTAAAATACCAGAGCGTATCCACCTGTACCTACTCTTCTCTCCGATATCTCGCATGTGTCTATTAAAGAACCAGGAAGTTCGATGGAAAAACAATGCATAGCTAAGCCAAAGAGCAGTCGTAAAATTGAAAGAAGAAGCCACGAAGGTGTCGAAGGTGGTGGTGTAATCGTTGTACGACGATCGAGGCGGCGCGACGCCGATTGCCCGGCGGAAAATAATAGTGCAAAGGATAGTCGATCGTTGGCCGTTTAACGATCGACTTTCTATCGAGGGAAGCTCGATTCTCGTAAAAAGGGGGCCCATCTGCGTCGGCATCGTAAGCTCGGGGAAAGTACTGGGGGATGATTGCGCCCCTAGAAAGGCGTTTTCCGGTCTCGGAAGAGCAATCGTCGTAAAAGACGCTGCCGCGTCTTCGATTTAACGAGCGTTCGCGGGAGCAACAATAACCGAGGGGAAAGATTGGGAAACGAATGCCCTCTGTTTCGAATTCTTTCATTAAATTGCTTGGTCATTTCATCTTGCTACCGGGGGATTTTTATGTTGCGAATATTCTGAGGGGAAGAGTCGAGGTTCCTACGAATACCTCCTATTTGCCTTTATTTCGTTCTTTTGCGTTATGAATAAATATTAATGAACTTTTTCGTACGAAGGTACAAACGAGTCCCGTTACAGAATCGTACACACGTGGGCACGTTGCTGTTTAACGAAGCATCGATTCTTTGTTCCGTCTGTAGAAACGAGCTGGGAGAAATGTTTAATTTATAAAATCGTTGATCGGTACGTGCTGTAGGATTGCATTGTTGCGGCGCAACCTTTTTCCACGTGAAATTGTGAGAACCGTTTCGACATGCAATCAAACGACAATAGACTGTAATTGGGACGGTTATAAATATTATCGAATAAACATGATTCGAATGAGAATACAGTTCAAAGGGAGGAATTAAATGGCAAACTTATTATTCCCCCTTTAAAGAAAATCCACGGCGATCTCGTGTACCAGCCGCTCGCAGAGATCGCTGAATATCTGGAATTCCATCGGCCATTCGCGAACCATCGGCGGGCACGCGTAATAGTAGGAAGAGGGATGAATACAGGGCAAACAATAATCGTTATATATTACAGTATTACGTGCCATTACACATCCTACCGCAAGGAAGCAAATAAGCACGAGCGAGTGTGCTCATGCACCGATGCATCCAGGTCTGGCTGGTCGCAAAGAACAATGGTGGAATTTTAATAGAGACATTCTGCCTCTCCGAAAGCGTTCGCCTGGTATCGATGCTCGTTAAACTTTAACGATTACCGTGAGATCGAGAATAATTCCAGGAAATTTCTAGGGGCTCGAGCGAGCCCGTGGCAATGCCGTGTCGTCGTCCGTGATGAAAATTATTCTTCAATCGAAAAACTCGCCCACTCCCCCTAATGATACATTGTGCTACTATAACACGATAATTTCAACGGGGATTCGACGATCGGTCCGAGCGCTTCCCGAAGGATATTTGCAATTTTCGTTCGGCGGTATTCGTCGGGGTTAAATCGCGTTTCTCGTAGCAGCGCCTTAAGCGGAGGACTTTAGCGAGATGTGACTGAAGTTGGAAGCCGGCGATATTAATGAAGTATGATTAGACGAAAATCACGTCGCAATGATACACGGGCGTTTCTTCTCAGCTCGAATGGAATTTCGCAATGCTGCTGTAATACCAGCGGCCAGGGTTAAACGTAGCTGACGAACAGCGGCGTCGATCGATTCGTCGCGACCGCACTCGCGTGATTACAGAATTCCGCAGGCACTCCGCCCCGGGACGTTCCGATCTTCTTCTTTTCACGAAATCACTGTGCTCGTGTAGCACGACAGCTGAGCACAGGGAACGCGCGTGGAAACGCGCAGGATTTTCAGCACGTTGGCTGCGATATCAGAAGACAGTTGGAAAAAAGAAAGAAACATATTATTCATCCCCGCGATCTCTTCTCGGATAATCATCAGAATATCATTCGTTCCGACTCACGACGACTCTCTTCATCAATTCAACCATCGCAAATAATTAACGTCATTGTCTCAGCGAATCCTCCCTTCGTCCATAAATTGCAATCGATACCCCCTCCCCTCTCCCCACGTAGCGCTTGCTATCAATTGCAAGATGCACGGCGATCTATCTCGATCTTGCAGCGGTAATCATCGCAATTAATAGCTCTGTACCCAGCGGGGGTGTAAAAGGGTCCGAAAGAAGTACATAATTTTTCGTACGCTGTTGCACGTACTATTTGAACAATATCGCCGACATATTTATCCGTGGGATACGAGGCAGGTCGTTGTATGGTTGTTTGAACGTTGACCTTAACGGTACGGGACAGGCCACCCACCGTTTCCCTCGCCGCGAACAGGAAACACTCTCGCCCGGCTCGTTTTATGCAGTCCGGGCCCTCTCACTTTCGTATTTGCATGCCGACCGATGTTTTTCCGCCGTGTCTCCCGCCACGATTCAACGTGATCGTTTCGTAGATCCAACGATCTTCGGCGATTTCCGTGTCACGTCCCGCGAAGACGAATCGACGCTCGCGAATATTGTAATTCGACAGGCTGCTGCCGTTGCTGCCCCCTCTGTGCGCGCACGATTGCCGCGTATACCTATTGCACACCTAGGTAACGCGATGGAAATTTGAATAATGCACGGCCGCGCATTTAGCAGAATTATGGACTGTTTTTGGCCGATGAGGCCAGACACGCGAGGGCCATCGATCAGGCTCCATGGGAAGCTAGTTCCCCACGACTGCACAAGGGTAGACCGCGTTTCGTGGCATTACATTTCCTGCATACTTCGCGTGGCTTCGACGTCGGCCCTTCGAGTTTGATTGGTACTTGCGAGGGAAGCACGAGGCGTCTGTTAAGTACTGCATGTAATAGGAGTGATCTTCGGAACGAGCGAGGGCTAATGCGGCGGTGTAGCAACCTCTCGGGAAAGTAGCTTAATCGTATATATGTACACGTAGAAGCTGGACTGGGAATAGCGATGGCTATTTAGATAGGCCGAGATAAGGGGAAATGAGCAGCATCGTGAATTCATAGGGTTACTATTTCAAGCCCATTCCCTGCCACTTTCTTTCACGAAAATCGTTGGAAATTAATTTCAGATTACTCTTATCAACGTTAACATAAAATATACTTTGACGTCCACGAAATCCAGCGGTAATTATATCAAGATTCCTTGGGCTTTAGAATTAATTGAATCTAATTCCACAACATTGCAGATCAAATTGAAAAATCACGTCGACCTTAATAAAGTTGTCCGTGAAATTGAAAGCCCCCCGAGTCTGGGGCCACTGAAGACCCCGAGGTGGCTGCACTCAATCTGTTTGCAAGATATTCCTGTATAGACAAGTGCTTCGTGCGGTAATGTCAAGGCTGGCCCGCGGCATAGAGGTTTACGAGGCTGGTGTCTAGGGGAAACGACATCGACCGTTCACTTCGATCCACGAGGCCGTCATCAGCGAACAGCTGGTGTCGGTCGGCGAGTCGCAAGGTCGTTCCGTTACCTCGAGAGATTTCGAGGTCGGCCACGTCCTCGTCCCAGAAACGCCGGGGGATGAGGGCATGCTCGTCCGCTAAACGTTCATCTTGATGAGGAACGAGCCAGTGGTAACAGTATTCTCGTAATACCACTTGACAGGTCTACCACGGTTAATTTCGTGCATCACGCTGTCAAACTGATAGCTGGATGCCTGTCTGTTTGTTCTACGACGAAGTGGGTCTACTTAACGGAGGAACGCCCGGAGGAATTCGTTGAACGGGGTGGTTACAGAAATGATTGAAATTGTTGCATGAACTAACCAACTGTAATTTCCTAATTTCTGTATTCGATTCATTGTGCGGGTGTTCGATGCTCAGCTTTATTATTACAAGTTGAATGGGAAGCGTAATTTGTTTAGCTGTTTGATGTAGTCGTAGAACATAGTTTCATCGTGTTTTAGAAGTACAGAGTAGCCGCAATAAAGTTGCTCGCAAAACTGAATTACCACCGCGATAACAGCGCGATACCATTCATTTCGCCAGACCGCAACGGCCAACCACGAAGCCGACTGGTTCTAATACGGGTACCTTTTGTCATTCTGTCGTAACATTGTTTCATGGAACGACTAGTTTCACCCTGAGCTGAAAATGGTTGGCGGTTTCAGTATGCAGAACGTTCGTAGCACTATTTCCTGTTGCCGTGTGTATTAATTCTGTAATTAAATTCATCTCTCCCTTAAATACCGAATTCGAATAACAAATACAACCCCTGTGAAATTATCCACTGTATCGCAAATTTATCCAAAAATTCTTTCTTTCCCTAATTAAATATTCTGTTACCTTTATCCCTACACTTCTCTTGACAATGCTGAAGTCATTCCAATGCAAACCATTCCTCCCCACCGACGAAAAGAAAAACAAAACCCTCCTTCGCAATGCAACTTCTCGCAGAATACACTGCAGTAGTCCCCATTATCCTCGTTCTCCGGGATCCCAGCCGTTCTACGAAAGAAACCGCGAACAATGCTCGGGCAAGGTCGATCCGTTAGCGTTCTCCAGGTGCAAGGTCAGTCGTGATTCGAAGGTAGAAAGCGGGCGCACTTATCGTTAACGCTTTGGTTAGCTGTTTGCGAGGCGAAATTAGCGGCTAATGCGCCGCTAACAGTATCCGTGATTTCGTGATATCGCATCAGTTGGCCGCTATCGGAATTGCAGTTAATTTCGCCGGGCGTTTCGACCGATACTCTGGCCCTCGGGCATCCAAGGCCAACCTATCCCCGTGCAAATCGCACGTGCACACGTACACACGGTTGAACTGAAATTGTTTTAGCAAGTCGTGGCAGGCCGTGGGCGATGCATTCATTAGCTCGGTTTACGGGCCAATAACAGAGAGCGAGCAGACGCCACGGTAACAACGTGTCAGTCGTTCTAACGGGTTTCCTTCTTCTACTTCTACTTCTTCTACTTCAGCTTCAACTTCCACCACTTCCAGGCCGTTCCTCTTATTCGTCGTTTTTCTGGGGTACACTCCTCTTCTTTAGCGTTAGAACGGTCTGGCAGCCGATATTTTCGCCGTTTCGACATGCTCCACGTCCGGGAAGCGGCCCAGTGACTCGATTCGTGTTCGAATTTTTGGTGAAGGGTGCTATTAAAGCGTTCCTGTGGATATCCGTCGTAATTGTACGGTCTTGATGAATGGTTGTAGATTTGTACGCGTGGCGAAACGTAACGCGTAAGATAACGAAGTTCATTTCGTACTTAACGTTTACTGTAGTCGGGGAATTGTTTAATTTTATTATATCATCGTGGATTTTTGTGCACCGTCGAGCTTGAATGTTTGTCATGCACTGGCAGGTTCAAAGGTGAATCACGTAATCTCAGGTGTGGTCGGTCGCGTAGGAAGTATCAAACTGCGACGCATCATCATCGGCGTCGACTGATACATAGAGACGGGTCGAAATGTCAGTGGTTGTGCAATTATTGAGCATGATTAATGACAAGCAGCCACGATAACCAGAACCCCTTCCTTCGTACGATGACGAGGCGCAACCCTTTCACCATCCTTCAGGTTCGCCGAGCCTGACCTTTTCTACGAATCAACAGTTGACAACGAAACGGATACAGGTTGTCGAAAGGTAGACAAAAACGTTTTGTATAGGCGATTCTAAGGGGAGTACTGTTTGCAGGCAAGGTGAATAAATAATGGATTGCAAAGTGAATTCCTTTCATGATCCTGCAGAATCATCAGCTCAGGCATTGCAGTCGTCGTGACTGGTCGAAAGAGATTCTCTGCAATTGAAACCTCGAAATAAAAATTCTGAAGCTCTGTCACACCGGATTAATTGAATTTTCGATTATCTTGAGAAGTGCTGTTTTACTAAATTCAATCGACTAAACCATACAGTTCCCCAACTGCATACCGCTCGAGGATTGAGCAGCCAGCTCTCATCTCGTTTACGACGCTCTTCCAATAACGTCTTTCTCTTTCTACGTCCCCAATTCTTTTATTTCACCGACAGGCCACAGAGAGATCAAGAAAGCCTGGCGATTGTTCCGTATTTACTCGTTGCGTCTGTAACCGGCAATTTCCAGGCAGACATGCCGCTGACCTCCTAGTTAATTGTCTCTTAAAACATGATCGTGCTCCCATGTTCAACTTCTTTAAACATTTCACGTTTCACGAGGCCCTCCATGTTCGTTTCTTTTTTTTTCGTCAGTCGGTCGAACAAAATTTTGGAGACACGCGTCGGTTCCGGGTACGAAAAGAAAAGGAAGTTATGTGGAAGTAAGAGCGGAGTGCAAAACTGATCAACGTTACTCGTGCTACAATTCTGGATAACGAACAATCGCGTACGTAGCGCGTGAGAATGAAACTCGTATTGTTTTATCGCACGTTTTCCGCTGCTAGTTTGTTGAATGTCATCGACCATGAGAAACGACGACGCATTTCTGTTTTCCGCTCTGAATCGCGCGCGCTCCTCGCGAGAAAGGGACGTCATAACAGGGTAATTGAACGAGGAAGGAGAATCATAGACAAGTTGAGAAGTTGGACAGTATACGTATGAGTTCGACAGATTAAAGGGGATTTTCGTGAAATTTATTGAACCGAAAATGAAAATTCCGCATTAAATTTGAATAGATTTCGAAGTACACCAGACATCATATAAAACACTCCTCCAAAAAATTGAAGGATAATTAAATTTTGTAAATTGAAATTAAAAAAATCGAACAACAATTATTATGTGGTGGTTGCAAAGGGGAGACTTCAGTTTTCGAACTACTGGTTATTTCAGTCGGGCGAAAAATTTTTCCTACTCCGTGGAGTGTTTTGAAACATTTATGAACTGGAAAAGCAAGTTCAGTTTTCCACTCCATTTTATAATATTAAAGGGCCCTTAGCCCTTTGGAACGAGCTCGGGTAGACTGTTGTACGTTTTCTTTTCACGAATGTACAACAGTTTTAAGATTGACGATTTTTCCGCCTTTCAGTGGCCCTTCAATATTGCTTTCAAGTGTGATAAGTGTTCCTCGATGCGAAGAAAATTTCCTGATTTAATAATGAACGTAAACTACGGAGTGACGAAGTAAATTCTGATTAAATGGTGATTGGATCGTGCTTGTTGTTTCGATTACAGGCCTATCGGTCGTTACAATACCAATTTCAATGCACGCCACGAGTATACATGTAATAGCAGGTCGTTTTATGGTGACGCAAGAGTCGCGTATGTACTTCCAGCAAAATATGATGGAAAAACAGCCGCAATGTGCCATTACATGCATCGAACGATGCACTCGTGTACCTTTGATGCACCTTTTTAAATATCTGCAATCATTTTTCTAAATTTGTTATCACTATACGGCACAGATTAATGGAAATATTATTTTATTAAAAAAAAAATGAATATATAATTGATTAAAAAATATGAGTTCACGAAATTTGCCAACGTCCCTTCTTCGTATTACGTCCCCTAATTTTTCTTTAATATTAACAATTAGACTAAAATCGTGATTAGGGGCAGTCTTGCAAGCGCGTATAGTCGCGTGCCATGCTTCCCAACTATACAGCTCGTCTTTTCCCCGAGGGGTACCATCTGAAGGGCGTTGTAGTACAAATTATTCGATGTCGAAGCTGTCAAGAAGCAGGGAGTGCGTGGTCGTGCGACAAGAAGGAGGTCGCCTGGAGCAGGAACGAGGAGCCGCGTGCCGCAAGAACCTCTTTCACTTGGTACGTCCATAAAAGCACGGGGAACTTTTTCTCACCACTTGGTCGACCGAGACGCCGACACGGGCCGGCACTCGATCCCCCGCTGTCGATTGCAGGAAACGTTTCTTGCGACCATTTCTTGCGCCAACGATTAAGTTAACAAAGTAAAAAAACCGTGGGAGCGCCTTATCGGTTTTGCTTAGGCGAAGTCAGTTGCGTTTTGCAGAAGAGCTCGCCCTGGTGGCTAATTGTTTCCATAAGAAAGTTTATGTAACAGCAAGCAGTTTAACCCCTCGTACTTGAATATTCTTTCGCGCTCGATAAAAATGATGTGATCATTTTATGCAAATCGAATGGGCCGCGGCATAGCTCGACTCTTTAGTCGCCGGATGCGAATGAGTCGCCCGACCTGCTTTATTGCCGGTGAAATATTTATTGGAAAATAATAAGCGGTCGTAAGAAGCTGATGAGTATGTCGATTGAATTTAATTAGCATTGAAACGCGATGCAAATGTGAAAAACAGGCGAAAGGAAAATTCGATAGGAAATATCCCTGCCTCCTCGTGGTCCCTTTAATATGTCGACGAACTCAATTTATACGACAACAAAATAGACCGCCAGAGCTCGCGTAACCACCGTTGCAATTTAACAATAATCGCCGGTGAATTCGATTTCTGGGTGGCTTCGAGTCACGAGTCCCCCGTAACAAAGGATAAACTCCGTGGTAGTCGCGAATATTACCTCCAGGTAATTGTGACTCGAGTAATGGTTTCAGGGGCGCACCGTTGAAACGCTGCCCCACCTGATGTAGTATCGCAAGCTTCGTACGAAGGGCGCAATAAACGGGGAACTTTTTATCAGGTGCAATAGCAAATCGCAAGTTTACTTTCGTTTGTCCTCGACGATCAGACTATTATCGTTCGCATAAATCTGCGCCGACCACGATCCGATATATCACGGGAATATAAAAATTGAGCCGGTAAAAATTGTTATCGAAGGCCGTTCTGGCCGTACGCGACGGAAATGATAAAACGTTAGAAACAGGCGTTACAACAGCTGGCACGCTCGTCGATAGCCGGTTTCTAACGGTCGACAACGATTAAACGACTTTCAATATCCTCGCCTGCATAGTAAACGATGTCCGAAACAGTTCGTCGATCCGCTGGATGCATTTAGGAAATTCTAGTAATGAACGGCCCGCGCAAGCGCCTCAATAGCAGTGAATTAGACGGACGTGAATCGTCGATCATTAGGATTGACGTATCGATAACGTCAGGCATCCACAAGATTGTACGTTCGATTGAGTGTAACGTGTTCATCTGCGCGAAATGGACCAGCAAGAAGGTATTCGCAGTTTTGTCGATCGGCCAAGAGTATTGGGGTGGAACGGAGGATTTATGTAACAAGCGAAAGACACGAATCGTATAAATTTCAACAGCCTTTTATCCTGTCAGTCTTTTCTTCTCTCTATTTCTGTCTCTTCCGATGCGCCGTAAAATAAGTTCCCGTGGAAACATCTATAAGCATACCTTGTTCCATTCACTCCGCGATGTTTTTACGCGGCTCACTCTAAATCATCCAAGTACCCCAGACAATCCTCCATCGATCTTTCATCACGAAAGTCGTCCCTTTAATCTTCGCACTTCATCATCGTTTACCGTAATAATTGGCCGGGACATCGAAGCCGGGAAACCGGCGGAAAATGCGAATTCCCTATTGCCAACCGGGGGATGAGATGGCAGAGGCAAAAGAAAAGGAAAAGACGAGGACGAAGAAGAAGAAGAGTGACGCGAGGATAACGGTCCGTTCCATGTGGCGCCCCGAGTAAATGTCCTCGGTTTGTTCTCTCATTATACCTGGTGGCTGTGCGCCGCGACGATCCGCGCCGATTATTCATGAACTGAAAATCGTGCCCGCGGCGAAAACGAAGATTGAAATTCGTGGAACACGTCCTTCGTTTGCTGCCCGATCGCAATCGATCTTCCGCGAACGAACGAAGAAACGACGGTGACGAGGGGGAATAAATAGGCGCAGGTACGCTGGGGGACGATTTTTCCGGACGAGAGGGAACGATAATGGAAATCGAATGAAGCGGGCCCGGCCGCCTCGTGCGTGACGTGATTTATGAACGTTATCCCCGTGGATGCATTAAAATTGGAGTAACACGATGATTGGAAGGAGGAATCGCGTGGAACATTTGTTACCGGCGCGTTTTTACCGGAGGGAATGCGGGAGATTGTTAAGCCGATTAAACGCCGTGTCCAATCTGCTTCTTGTCGTTGAACGAGAATTGGTGCGCGCGCTTTGATAAATGTTCCTTGATAGTCGGTGGATCAATGATGATCGCAATGTCCTTTGGTTGGAGCACAGTTTCTTTTCTTGGTTTCTATATTGGTGATTTGGGAAATGAGAGGTTTCAATGCGCGCATTTACTGTTACCTCGAGAGTGCTTCGAAAACTCGGTACAATTTTTAAAGAGTATCGTTGGAAATTCGAGAACAATAGCGAAGCAGATTTATCGGCGCAGTATATAACAATTTAGCGTGATTCAGTCCACTTCGAACCATATCTACTTACGATTCTACCTTGGTAGCATTTCAGCCCTGCAACACGGGCGGACTGGCGGCTTTACGTTCCGTCGGCTGGCCATTTTGCTAAGGGGTTGATTTACGAACACCCGGTGTGCACAGTTCGAGCTAGCCTACTCTTTACAGGCGGTCGACTGCAAGAAGGAGAAAAGCAAGAGTTACCAGAGGTAGATAGACAAAGCCTGGCACTTGTCGTCATTACGCCCCATTAGACCTCGCTGGAGCTAATAAATAAATAATAATAACGAAGTAATAAATAACAGGCGCGAGTTTACGATCGCTCGGGCGCGGTTCGTAGCTTCTGGGATGAAAAACAAATTGAAAGGGCTTACGTTTCATAAAAGTTCTCGGTGGAAAAAAAAAAGAAGTTGCGCCGGTGGTTTTCTTGCTGCGGATTCCTTTGTTCCGAAGGGTTGTTCGGCGCGGATGAACGAGGGGACGGGCGTACTGCCCGCGATGCAATCGTTTATCACGAACAATTTTATCGCCGCAAAACTGACCTGACAGACTGATTGTGAGGCTAACGAGTGCCTAACGAGGCACGACAGACGACTGAATATCCGCCTGCTTTGCTTGCGAATTTGAAGGTTTCGGACGTCGACTTGGCGGGGATTGACGGAGACGCTGTACATAATAGAGTTAACTTTAGAACACGTTCATGATCGATAAAATGTCCGCAATTGAATTTCTACCGTGTACACATGCAAACAGGTATTAATGCCACTGACAAACAGAAGCTTGATCTTTGCTGTGAACAAGGCGCGCTAGGAAAAAGAGGCAAGTTACACGAAGAACCTGAACGTACTCGAGCAACACTTGAAATTAATTAAGCAATTGAACGGCACGGACAGGAATGCGGGACCGTTAAATGAAATTCGAAGAGGATACATGTTAATTTCTGATGAAAAAGGAAAACTGGATCCGTGCTCCGGAAATGGCGTGAAAGGCCGCTGGAGCACGTGTCCGTTACGTCACGGGTGTAACGCGTCGATTGCTTTCTTCGCCGCTGCTTTTCCGTGAGGGGAGTTGCTGGATGTTTCCTCGATGGAATTCCAGAGCGTGTGCAAGCACGACAACGACGTGGACGAGGACGTTGGTCGAAGACGGGGCCATTGTTCTTCCGCGTCGCCTCGTTTCCTCGTCGTTGCGGTCGATCGATCGGGATTAAATTTCTTGGGCGGTCATGCGACCAAGTAAATATGCATTTCTTCTTCTGTCCCGTTCTTCCTTCTCCTCCTCGTCTTATTTTATCCCCGTATCATCCTTTTCTACTTCATCATCTAGCCGTCATCATCGTCCACTTCTTCCTTCTACTTCTTCTTCTTCTTCTTCTGCTCCTTCTTCCCCGTTGGCTTCTGACCGTCCGTTTGCCTGTATCCTCCTAATCGACGCTCGAAGCTGGACAAGAAGGAGAACAGAACCGAGCGCGTTTAAATTTAAGATCGGTTAAATGAGCCTGATAAAATATGCGTCCACGTGGCTTTTTCTTTGCGTTTCATCGATACATCGCGGTTCTGTTGTTTCTTTAAAACTCGACGAGCGGTATTCCAGCAACGGAACGGGACTCTGTGTGGAGAACGGTAACGAAAGTAGAAGAAGCGAAGGATCGATCGTTTACGTATTTCGTTTAGAGAATTTCGCATGGGGAATATTTTCAAATATATTTTCAAGCTTCTTCTTGGATCGTTTTTTATCTCAGTACATTCTCCTGACAGTTTTCACCCCTCCAATGAAAATAAAACCGACTGACGAATGGGCTTTCAATGGTGCCCACAATATCCTCTGAATTACCACCTACAAAACTGATGTTCGAACTTCAATCCATTTATTCTTTCTCATCGCGCAAGTAATTTGCACCATCGCCGATCGCTTCGTCGTTTAAACGTAAATCTGAGGATCGTTCTGTATCGAAGAATAAAATCGTTCTTCCGGGTACGAGTCCACGGCATTTTGCATAAAACGGCCGTTTCGTTATCGGAGTAGAACGCCTTTGCGCGAATCGATTCGATTTACTGTTGCCCGTTGCCTCAATTTCCGTCTTCTTTCGCCTTCTACCGTAGAACCGAAACTGTGGAAGCTACGAATGCGTACATCCACCCTGCCCCATTTTTCCCAATAACCCGAGCTATTTCTTAATTCGTCGCGCGTAAAACGCACGAAACGAGCTGACGCATCGTTGGCTCGATAGTTACGACTTTGCACCATCCGTGTGGGGTAGAGGTACTTTTCTCCATGCGTATTAAAACTTTAATTGCAATGATTTTTCCTAAAAAAGCCAAGGAACTGTAAAAAGGGGGACGGAAAATTTTTCCTACCGTACGTCTTATCTGAGGATCCATAATTTCAAGAACAATACACGACGGTTTCTCAAATATCAAATTATCCTCAGGTCCATGCACTCCTGTTTTCCTAAACGACGGAAAAATCTATGCAAAGAGGAGCAACGTATCCTTCCTGCTGCACCATTTCCCACAGGCGGCGCGAGAAAAAAATTTAAAAAATCGTGGAGCTTATTACCGTAACACCATGCGTTCGCGTTGATGCCTCGCCACGGGAGGGGTTCGATCTATCGATCGTCGCGATAAGGGATCCAGTCTTTTGCTACTAATTCAACGGCAATTTACAGCCCGCCGTTTGCTGCACAGAGCAACATTGGACAAGAATGCAGCCTTCTAGCCGCGAGCTACTCGCACGGTAACGGTTCGTTAAGTAGAAACGTGTTAACGCTACACGACTCCTGACGATGGATCCTCTTTAAACAGAGACACGAATTCGCGTTGGCAGATTCGCTCGATAAAGTCGAACAAATTTCTCGCGTGTTCGACGTCCAGTGGCGCGCGTTCAACAAGCTCGCAGGAATGGACGCGTGGAGGGCGATTCGTTTCGTCGTTGTTTCACGGGTCGAGATTAATTTTCCCGGCGCCTGACTGCGCTGGGAAAAGTGTACCACTCGCTCGGGGACAGAGACGACACGCCGCGAACTCGAATATACATAAGTGGATTCTCGCGAGAAAGTTGTCGGCGAGCGGCACGCAGGATGTGAACGATTTCGGTTTTTGCTAACGGAGGAACTGAATTTTGCGACGACCAGCTGTCGATGAAATCGATGTTACCGATGAAGATGACAGTAGCTTCGGACTCAAGGCCAAAGAAAACGCGTTCGCTTTTTTACCAGAAATAATTAACTAATTAACCAATGGACTATCTCGGTCCCGAGGAATTAACTCGCGCACCTAACCGAACGTGCATACACTAGCCAGCGCCGAAAGAAAAGCGAAGAAAAAGAAGAAAAACGAAAAGAAAAGCCCAAGAACCGTTGCATCAAGCGTCCATCTAAAACCGTGGAACGACTTAATCCTTTCGAGCAACCAGCAACACCGATCGATATTGTTTGAACAAAATCTATTACAGGATACAGGGTTATTTATGTCCACCGGTGTACGCATTTAAATAGAATCGTCTCTCTTGGCTGTCCTCGAAAAGCCGCATCAGAGGCCGCGAAACAAAAGCAAATTGAACGATCCACGTCCGAGTGGCCAGCAGCTGACACGCTGTTAACCGTACACGGTACTGTTAATCGAATTAATTAACGAAAATAACCGACGAGCCGTTCTTTTTCCCTCGAACGCGGTTCTCTCGTAGGAATTTCAAGATAGTAGAAGCCGCCCCACGACGGTGTCCCGCTATAACAGCCGGTAGCGGACACGGTGTGTATCCTGAATAGTCGGTGAAGGTTTCAGGATGCAGCATAGGAGGGCGAACGCGTTTAGTGGCTGTGTGCTACCCGTTACCTAGTTATCCTAGCCCGCGGTTACGAGGATCGCGTTACGACCAGACCCGTGTCTCATCAGACATCCTGCTGCTCTCGATGTCGTACAACGATGGGTGAAAAAATACGACCGCAGAGGAACACTGGAAAAATTCATTGACACCGGGCTGGCAGGCCTCTGGCTGTACTCGTAGCCGAAGGTTAGTCGTCGACGGGTGTCGACTCTTCGTTGAAACGATTCTAAACGAACGGACGGATATGTGGCTCGATTTACGATATTTGGAGATTGAGTTGGTTTCGTTTCGTCAGGAATTTCGACGTAGCGGAAGACGTCTTAATATTTCTCTGTAATTATTTAGTAATGCACTGTTCAAGTTCAGTTTGGAATTAGTTTGAGAACTTCACGATTAGAGGCTATGTTTAATGAATTTTTTGTTTTATGGGAACGAGGCTCGTAGTAAGAACAGCGTCTCGTAATTACAGTTCATTACAAATACTCTGTAACCCGGAGGAAATTTCCTTTTCTCGGTCAGGGTAATTCATCAACATTTGCCTGCGAGACCGATGGTCTTAAGGGAAATTTACGCCTCGCGTTTAATAAATATAGTACGCATCGACATTCGTTTCGCAGGAACGTGTAATTTCCTCTGAAGAACTGTTACCGCGGCAGGTTTTCCTACGTAGCGGTATAATCCCGCAATAAGATCAATAATCGACGAGCAGTTAGATTATTTAATTCGAGGATTCGGAATGAACCGTACGGCCGAGCGGAATCCAGGACGATTTTAACGTTTTCCTTTTAAAATATCATCAGCGCCGATATTTTTCTGAACGAATAAACATAAAACGCCGGCCGTGGATTTCCAATTCGAATAGAAACATTCGGGGGGTCTGAACAAATCAAGTGCTGTCTCGCGCGCATAAATTATCCTTGCTTATCGATTACACCGCTTCATTGCGTCGCAATTAGAATTCAGTAACGATCCTTATCAAGCCCGTCATCTTAATTGATCTGTCTTTGCATTTCAGAGTAACCGTAAGTGATTCCGGCAGACGTTAATTAATTTTGATTGACACGCAGGTCAAAGGAATCGCGCGCCACGGAATCTCACGAGGCGAACATCGTTTTACGACGAACAGATCTGTAAGCTTTGCGGGCTGTCGCGAGCGGAGCACGTTGCGTTACCTCCAGGAATTCTACCTGGCGGAAAACAATGCGACTTCCAACGATTCGGGGAACGGGATTCACGCGAATCTCGAATTGCTCCGTTGCGAATCGCTGCTGTAATTGCTGTTGTCGCACGGGGATTTATCGTCGCTGAAACTGTATGCAGAACAGTTCGGATCGTGCAGTTACATGCGCTTGATCGTTACTTTCTTCGACATTCATAAGATCGCAAGATAACTACGATACCTCTGTACACGCGCATATAAACTGACCCACTACTGCACAAAATGTAAATAACATTTTTTAAAACCTTAATTGACTTCATAGATACCAATCGGCCGCGGGATAATCATTACGTGTAAATTAACAAAATGAACACGAGTAATTAATCCATTTTCTACAGGGAAGCAATATTCCAATCTATCTAATATCCAGCTAAACCATCAAATTACTGCAATTACAAAATGTATTCCCGATAAGCCGTCGCAATGAAATACCAGAGGCTCACGGAGACGACTCCACGATAAGCTGTAGCCATGTGGAACAACAAAACACCGTGGCCCGCAACCGGTCGACAAAGTGGACTTTAGGTCAGCTCTCCCTGAGAAGCTGGATCGCCCAGTTTTCTCGTGTCACGATCAACGACGACGCTATCCTCGGGAATCCAATAAATTGTCGGCGTTCGATCGATCCGGATCGCCAGCAGCGCGGTGGCCTGGCTCTTGGAAAACGACGCGTCGTTCCAAGGAATCGAGTGTCGTACCCGTTTCGATTAATCGCGCCGGATCCCTGCTCCGAGAAGCAGACGCCGGCAAAGACAACGAGGGCCGAACACCGATTCGACACAATCGACCCGAGTAACGGGCAGCAATTTGCCAATTGATTAACCGTGATTCTTTCCCGAACAATTCTTTCGTGTAGATTCCGAACCCCGAGGTGTTGCCCCAGATTTTCCACCAGCGTGATCCAAGTCCCACGATAGAACTCAATTGCTCGAACAATCGAGACGGTCGAGTTTCGAGCAATCGTGCACTTCGATCTTTTGTGGTACTTGTAGCAGATATCGCAGTGAATCCTTCTCGCGTAGGAGATGGAACGGTTCAGCGTGGAAGATTTAACAGGATCGACGGTATGCGTGAATTACATAGAAATAATTTACACTTACCAGGAGCGCGTGATTGATTAAAGTTTCCTACCGCACGTCTAAAATTCCTACGGTATCGCCTGTTCACTTCCTAGATCGCGCAGGTTCAAACGTTCCCAAGCAATCGTTTCCTCGACTTCCAGGCATAAATTCAATTTGCCGTTTCATCAAAGTCGTGAGAAACGAGTCCACGATTTTTCATCGTCCGCCGATAATAACAGGCGTTACGAATGAAGGATGATATCGAGGCTGTAAGCATGCTCCTCGTAGGCGACGTCACTTAGACGGTCGTCTATTAATCAACGTGGTAAAGTGATTAACGCGCTCTTCGATTTTCGCGTAATCTTCCTGCTTTGTTGTCTATTCGAGGGCCGCTAAAAACTATTTAAAGAACCCTCGATGCCCTTATAGCAGTACTCCCTATAAATCAATCGCCCTATTAATTAACCGCTACAGGTGCAGCGTATGCAGCTTTCCTATTTCCTTTCCGTTTTATCCAGCATCTTCCTTCCTCGAATTTTGTTTCAAGAAACGTTCTTAATGCTATTATGATGACAGAATAGTTGGAAGTCCTTAAGAGAGAGGCCAAGAATGTCTTTATTTTAAATGCAATCTGAAGTAAAGAATGATGAACCACTGTCGAAGCAAACGATCGGTTTCTGCCGCGCCCCATGCAGCTTCGTTTTCGCGATCCAACGCTTCCTGTCGGCTCGCGGGATTACAAAGAGGCGCCTGGTGGGTCGTTAGCAGGAAACACCGTCCGATGCAGGCGCACGCGTTACTTTCAGACTAATGAGCGTTTACCGTATGCGGCTGGAACAGTAACGAGCGATCCGAGAGCCAGCCACGTGCCGCAACAATAATTTATCATCCAGCAATAAACTGGGAAAAATACTGTCCGGCTGTGTTTCCCCGACGAATACAATTCCTCCTTTCGCGATTTTCCGCACACGTAACCAGTTCGAACGTATTGCCCTCCACGGAGAAGCGCCACGCGATGCGATCCCGGTAACTTCGACGGACAGCATAGGTCAAGTAACATTACTCGTTCCCTTCATTACCTCTGTTACGCTTCTTCTCGCACGCTTTATGCCTACTCGATCGTTCGCCTTGGCGGAGAGAGCGCGCTGATTTACACGCGTTAATCGTTTTATTAGCATAATGTTACGCGGTGGAGTAACGCCGGCTGCATCGATGGAAACCGACAATTTTTATTACACGTCTCGCTTCCTTTTGCATACAATGCCGCGATGGATGGTTTACCGTGTGACGCGTCTGTCTTTTTATTGAAATCCCAGCGAATCTTCTCGCCTTAATATAGATACTGTTATGTGGCATCGCAGAATGCAATGTCCGAAAGTCGAGCCACGACGAGTATGCAATTTTCCCTCCACTTGCAACGCGCGTGGTTGTTATTTATTGTTTTCGCGCTCTGAGATTTACAGTGCGCGGGAAATCACGTGAAAATGAATGACCATTATTTGGAGCACTTGATAATTTTCAACGATACAAATTAATGCACCGATGCGCTCCCCGCTCTGGCGCAGCTTCAGTGCAATACGCAGGATTTACCCGCGACGTTGATAAACGATAGAGCGTGGAGGAGAAAGCAAACATTAAGCTCGCGAATGGGAATTCATATAATATGGACGCGATTTTGCGTTTAACGATCGACGCAGGTGCGCTGCCGTGGAGGAGAAGGCACGCTTCTAACGGTACGGAGACGCCCGATCGATTCGAGCTGCTAGGATACGATTCCTCACAGCTCCCTGGCACGAACGAAACACTCTCATCCGTGTGCGAATATTCAGAATTTGCTGCTGGAAACGCGCAGTGGCCGTCTCAGTCGCCGCCGTTTCGAGCGAAAACAGTTTCGATAAAAACGCTTGTGCAATCGCACCTCAGGTTAATGTTGCAAACAGAAATGGAGATAGCAATAGATGCGAACGAATCGTCGTAACAAAGCTCTGCGTGAATCGACGATGTCTACCTTACGATTCATGTGCAAGAATCGACGCGAATAAGAGATCCATTAACTAGAAGCTGCCTCATTTTCACCAAGATCGTCAAAACAATAGAGCCGACGATCCATTTGCGAAACCCGAGAAGCAATGCAACGAAAGGAGATGAACGAAAATCAGCCGGCCGAGATTCGTTATTAATGGTTATTTCGCGCAGTGGATCGTCGGTTGATCTCGCGATCTCGCAAGTAGATACGGTCCGCATTGTTCAGACGGCCAGCTTCCTGCGTAACAAGCAGCGAAACGAAAGAATATACGGCAAATTGCGCTCGTCGAGGAGAACGGGGGTACGTACGGAGGAAACTATGAAAAAGAGCATCGAAAGGCGTAGCAGAATAAGAAGAGGAAGAGGACGAGGAAAAGGAGGAAGCGGTGGTAAAGGTAGAAGAAGAACGATGGTATGGACGTCCAGGGAGATTTATCGTTGCGTAGATGCCGATGATGCAGATTAAAATAAACAGTTATAATATCCGACCCCTCGTGGAAAAAGGAAAGGCGAACGATACGGAGGGAGGAAAAAGGCGAGCAGATACCTGCCATGCGAAATGAGATAACAGGCCTGGGTAACGTGGCCCCGACCTATTTCCCAGAGAGCCACGTTCACCAGGATCGTTCCTTTACCTGGACGAATTCAATAGGGAGCGAATAATCTCGCCGCGACTTAATCGCGAGTCGTGCGATTCTCCCCAAGTCACGAGCGTGACAACCGGATCGCAGATGATAATGATACTTTCCTTCGTGCTTGTAATTACGCTAATACGCCGAGTACTTTGCCGTGCCTTGGCGGACGGTGAGCGAAGATGGACTTTTCTCATGGGGAAACATGAAGGGCAATGCGATTCAGCTCGTAGGCAGTGTCATTTTCATTGATCTGCATTTTTAATTCGGAAGCTCGAGTTCAATGTCGTGGACGCGTAAAGTGACTTTTTTGTGCAGAGTTAATTGAAACGTTTCCATTGATTTGTTCCACTGATCTCTGTAACCTTTGCCCCTTCTCTTGTATGATAAAAGTGTTGCTATCGCGGTGTTCACAAAGGCGAAACAAATTTTTCCATTATCTTTCCACTCTGTTCGAACACCGCGATACGTTCCACTAGAGGGGCTCGCGTGAGAAGTCGAGGAAAATCGTTCCCCGATTCATCTGTTATCCGCAAGACTGGAGAATCAGGGAAGCGTTTTACGAGTTGGCGACCGTGCCTCTAATCGCAACTAAAAGGGTATTATTCGGCAGGAGGGAAGATTAAACGATTTACGACTCGCGAAGAGCGTACGATGGCTGATTAATTTTGAAAAATCCAGCAACTACTGGTCGTCAATTGGAACTCTTTCACGGAATCTTTACGATCTCGCGAGCCTCTGTTGACGAATTCGATAGGAAGATCTTCCGTTAATTTGCGAGGAAGGTGCGAATATTGCAGCCGTTTTAATGCGACGCTATTATACACCTGCTGCGATGATAATTCAGTCGAAGGCAATCAGGTGTCGCGCTGGAATTCATGGAAAAGGGGGAAGAAAAATGGGAGAGAAACGACGTGGCGATAATCGTAGAACTGAGAAACGCACTTTTACGATTTCAGCCGAAGTTATTACATCGCTCCGGCCGGCAAGAAAACCGCGCTCGAAACTGTTGCCTCGCGAGCTGGTCGCGATGAAAAAGTTTATATTTCCTCGCACGTGATACCGTCGCGCGTCTAATCATGCCGGTCGACCGAGAAGAAATTAATGAACCGATAATGATCGCGCGACCGGCACCCGTTGGAGCGTCCACTTCCCTGTTGATACGAAACAAATTTCCAGGAAGACACGCGCCTTCTTTTCTGCGATACCTTAGGGTGCCCCTTCGCGTGAGTCTTCAAATAGAAACCATGAAACGACGAGATATTCAGGCGACGATTCTGCTGCAAGTTTAATTATTTTTATTTCTATCATAGCGTTATTAGCAATGTTAACATTTTAATTTATTAATGTTGTAATAAGTTGTACCTCTACCAAGTTACTTTAGAACAATATCTGTGAGGACCACAAGTGGTATTGCAAGGAATTTCTATTGCGAATACAGTTCTCGTTCGTCGATCTCCAGTGCACTACGCACATACGTTGCCTTCTATTTTAATAACAACAATCTTCTGAATCCGAAACCTTCCTACGACGCACCCGTACTAAATAGAGAATCGAGAAAAAATGCCACAGATTTCCTCAACTATCCAAGCTGCCCATTCGACGAGCAGCCTCGTTCTCAAACGCACTTCCATCAACTCTCTGAAACCCTGTCCACTTAACCACAGGTATAATTCTCCTCGGGGATATGTGCGCACCACAGAAAAACAGAATGCAACCTCGGTTTACAAAGCCCGAAAAAATTACGCGCGTCCAACAAACAGCAGTTCCACATCTACTCGTTGCAACGGATAATAACACGGTCGACTCATCTCTGTGCGATTGCGCGGCATCAAACGTGGAATGGGGATAACTGTTCGGGGCCACGTTGCGTTCTAAACCCGCGTAATTTATGTAACATGTAAATCGAGAGCTAATGCCGATTCAGTCGTTTCTTCGCGAGAGATCAGGCCGCTTTAAAGGGCCGCAACCACGCGTGACCGAACATTCTCTTCCGTGCTCGTCTCCGTTGGATTTATCGAAGCCCGGAATTCGCCTATGGTGAGAACGAACGAAGGAAAGAAAGATGGACAGAGAGGGAAGTATCTCGTAGTTAGCCACAGATTCTTCGGATATCGGAGTTGCTCGGTGCTAGTTCGACCGATCGATGCCGCGCAATTATCGTCCGAATCGTCCACGGTCTATTTCTGGACGCACTCGATATCTCCAAAGACGCCCGTGGGACGATACAACCGTTAACCCTTTACCAGATTGCTGTTTTTTTTTCCAAAGCACGGCTCATCTTCGAGCGGAATCCGTTGATCCTCCGGGTTCTTTCACTTCATTCGCGATTTAAATGCAAATATTGGCGATCGTGATAGTTTAGTTATGGACGGGACCTTGGGGAACAGTTAAATGACGAAGAATCTCGTACTTTCCCGTTCTTGGTAATTGAGAACTCTTTGTTGCGGGTGATTGACGAAAGTGCGACAGGAAAATGATTAGATCCATGGAGCGAAGTAAAATTGGTTAGACTGGAGGGGAAAATGATTATTGATACGGATCCACGTAGATACTTATGTTTCGCAGATCATTTATACGAATATCGGAAACTATAATTCTCTGCATGGAAATGCCGTTCGATCGAGGATCATTAGCGTCGATAATTGCGCGCTACCGCGTCTTCTATCTACTTCTATATACTCTAAACACACAACGAAAGTATTATTATTATCATTATTACGACGGCGATAATGTAGAATCTCGTACTCGCCCGTCCTCGTTACGATCCAATAAATTCGCCGTCGTTATTATCATTATCGTTATTAGCACCACACGAGAACTACGAAAAGACTCTCATCCTGGTAGAGCAATCTATTTAATCACGGCCATGCTCAAAACAGTGGCTCTATCACAAAGAAAGAGGATCAATTACGCAGCCCACGGCCTTTCCGCGAATCGTTCCGACCAATTGCTCGAAGATCCGTCGCTGAACATCTAGAGCAACGCTTTACCCGTTCAAAGGAACGGCGTTGAAACTCACAATGGAGAGGCGAGGAAGGCGCGTGCACAAAGTCGCGCGTGTGTGCACGCGCAGGAAGACGTTGATTTGCCTTTGCAAAATGAGTAGAAATCGAGTGACACGGGAAGTCCATGCATCCGGTTGCTATATAAACGCGTGGCCGCTATCAGCAACGGGATGAACAAGAGTCCGCTCGTATTTCTTCCCGTCCACCCCTTCCCTCTGCTCATCCGACATCCTATCGAGGTTTTCAAAAGTCGCTGATAGTGCCGCAGTCGCGAGTCGGCGCAGATGATTTCCGGAAGCGATTCATCCTCGGGCTGATCGTTTCACGGACGAACTATCACGCGGAGTCAACAACCGCGAAACGCGAATTTGTCGCCGCGGATAGTTCATGGGGAAAAGTTTAAAAGGATTCTCGGGATGAGGATCGACGAGGGAAAAAATTGTAGCCGCTGGTGGTGGTCTTTTAAATACGTTTCTTTGGGAATGAATGATGCAATTTAACTCTTTAACCGGGGGACGACGAGTTAACTCGTCCATTGGAAAATGCATCCCCACTGCGCGGGACAAGTTAACTTGTCACGAAACTTTGAAGACTTGTTCATTTTTCGGATGGTTAAATACAGCAGCCAGGATAATAGCAGTTGCGTATCTGGTTACTTTTTTCACGCTTCATACGAGCTTGTAATGACGGATGCGGTTGAGCAAATCGTAATTCTATGTTCTTTTTATAAACATCGTTTTAGTTTCATCGTAATTAGTATACGATCTGTAGACACCTCGTATTTCCCATGTACAAGTTTTATTATTATTATTTGTTTGTTTTTATTTTTTTTTGGTATACCTAAATGTTACGAGCTCCGCATCCTGCAGAATTATCAAGTTGTATTAAATTCATCGATCGTCGCTACCTTTTCTCGCCGATGGCAGTACTCCGGCATAATAATTATCGCAAGCGGCGCGTTAGCCTAATCTCAGGCTCTGATCGAGCTCGATTAAAAGCAACGGTAACTGATCTCGTGGATCATTCGTTCCCCTTTGCTCCTCACTCTCGATTTTTTCGTGGTCGTCCTGTTTCATTCTTTCGTTACAGAAACGGGTTGACGAGGAAAGGAAAAGAAGAAAATACAAGTTGTGTCTCGTATAGCTTTAACTCAAAGATAGGATAGGTGTAGTGTTCCTGATTTTTCGATATTTTTCTTTTCTCGAGAATTGAGAAATAAGCAGTTATAAAGTTTCTCGAGAAATAGGACTTTTACGTTTTCTGACCAATTTTTAGCTAGCCCTACGATCCTTGGGCCAGACCTATTGGACTCCTGACGCGACAGAACGAGATTTATAATAATTTTCTACAAGTTAAGTTTCCCGAGTCATATTGTAATTTCGCGAGAACTGGGAAACAAGCAATTATAAAGTTTCTCGAGAAATTCTCGCGACGGAACAGTAGCCACGTACGAATGTATAATATACATATAAATTGCACATGAGTACGTGTGCGGCAAGAGTAAAACTGAATTCCACGAGGAGCTCCGATAAACATACTCGACGAGTAGAGATTGATAAGATCTCGACTTGCGGAAAATTACCGCGCGAAATTATTCCTATTTACGTCTCGAAGGAATTAGGAAGTTCGGGCTCGTATAAGTTATCCACGGTCGGATGGACGCTCGAACTCGTCCTCCGCGAACTAGGTCGAAATCATTTCGCGAATTCCTCCGATAAAATCGGTCCAATCGGTACGTGGCATCTTAAACTCCTAGCTGGTATTTACGGCCAACTAACCGAGCTTGAACTATGGTATCGCACTTGTATGTACATACATGCGAGGGAAATGACGACGGCATAATTTTTCGCAAACCTTGAGAAACACCCTCGCACACATTAAGTGCATGTACACGTATATGTGCACAGTTAGAAACGCCAACAAACCACAAAAGTTGGAAAAATCATAACCAAAAATTGAGATACAATTTCTCAATCTCACTTTTAGCCACGAGCTTAAAAAAAGTGTAGGTACACACGTGACTTCAATGGATCGTTAAAACCGTCGCATACACGGCGGTGCGTGGCAGTAAACGTGTTAATTTTCCCCGTAGAAACGGAATCCCCTTATCGAACAGAATCTACGTGACACCAGTCTACTCTTACCATTCTGTAATTCTGAACGCTTCCCCTACGTGTCTCCGGAGGCGGCAGTAACTTAATTGCGGCGGGATGCAAATCCGTAACTCGCCTTCCAGCTTAATCCAAAGCACGGTGGAAAGTACGAGATGGAGGAAGAAGCGTTCGTGGAAGTGGTGGTATCACCTGGACGAATATGGTGCGGACAGAGGCGCGATTATCGTGATTCATGAGCGCCGGGTCCCCTTAATGAAGACAACGCGATACGATCCGCAACGGGTCTCGCCTAACAGAGCACCGAGTGTGTTTAATTAAACGGAAGAGAGCGGCCCGTGTGTAATACGATTTTTCGCGTTTTCCAATGGTTACGACGAAGGAGGAACCGGCAGGGATCACGGTGATTCATCGGCCGAAGAACGCTCCCTTTCGCGGTGGATATTGGCAGAGGCCAGTCCAGATCTAACCCGCAGATAGATATCGCCGCGATAAATCGATCCCGTCGACAGGATGTTCGAGACGTTATTAACGATTTAGTGAGTCGTTAGTTGGATCGCGCAGGTGCGGCGGAGGAGGCGAGCTTGATGGACACTTTGTGTTGCGAGCGAAGGGATAAACGGAGCGAGGCCAGTGATTACCGATGCTCGACGTGTTATTGATAACTTAATGAATCGTTCCATCGTGTGGATAAGGGTATCGTGCACGGCCAGAGAAAATGGCCATTCCATTAGTGCGTACCTCGATAAATTACCTATGGGTCACGCATACAAATCGCGGATCGGCTTATGGGAAAGGGTGGACGTTCTATCGCGAATAGTGTTCCTGGAACTGCTCTATTAATCTTTATTGGAGGGACGATACTACGTGTGTTCGTTTAGAATGCCTATTAAAAGTATCGTGTACGCGAAGTAGCTGTTATATTTATGGTAAGCGTCGACAGTTTTTCAGCTGCGTGTATTTTTGTTTGAATCGAGCAAATAATACGAAATAATACAGAAGCTTCGAGAAGATCGCAGTTAAAAACCATGGAGAAAAAAACGCGAATCTTTTAGAAAGAGTATGGGCGGACATAAAATCGGCGGGCTGTGCGATGTATCCAAGATTTGCGCCCCGTCGTCGGAGGGCTGTAGTATCCTCGATTGCTACTTAGAAGTAACCTAGGAAGGGTTTTATGATCGCGACATCGATGACACCGTGTAGAACGCCCCACAAGTAATGAGTATAATAACGATAGCTGGCGTGTCTCGCCAAGCCTTTAATACTGTTCATTTTTCTCGCTCGTTACCGGCCTTTTCAGAAACGAAAATTGCCTCAGAACTGCATCGTTTTTTACCCCACGAGGAACGTAGAGAATAGACGACAGCAAAAAACCTGCTGAAATGAAATCCCCTGCTACGTCTTTGAACCATGAAGACGGACAAGTCGAATATATCGCTCGTTAATAAATCCATGCCATCGGCGGAACAATTATCTTCAAATTACTCACTCGTTCGTGCCTGTAAAGTCTACCGGACGCTATATTTACCCTAGCGATCGCATCACGAGGATGTACCGTAAATCCCAGAGACATGGTGACTATCCAGGACGAAAGCAACGGCACCTTGTATGTACCGCCTCGGCTCCTCCGCTATCGATTCGGGCAAACGATAGTTCAAGGTCAGCGTACCGCCGATAGAGAATGTAATTATATTCTCGTAACTACTTCGGGACTGTCTGTGGGTGTCGTCATACTGATAATGGCGTTACTGCAATCGGATGACGTACGATGGCGAATTAATGGTGGACGGCTACTGTGCGTCCACCTGGACGACTCTAATCGACTGGGTCACGACATCGTTACCTTTTTTTAGGATTGCTTCTTCCTACAGCTGAGATAGGCGGAGGGGATTTTTCATAAGACTTTCCAGGAACGTGTGAATTTAGGTTAAAAGATCCGTCTCGTCCTTTATTTGAGGGGCTATAAATCTTGGTCACGGATCGAAAACGCAGAACGATCTGATGGTTACCTTTTTGTCCACTGTCGCGCGAGGACCACGGTAATCGGTGATCGTTGGTTAACCGCAAATCACGGATTGTTGGTTGGACAAGCACGTAACTTATAGCTATGGATTATCGCGCATTTACGCTGGGAAACACGAATTTGTCGTGTACAGTTCGTCGCGTTCCTTGGATGATCGTTTGCGTGCAAGAAATGTATGTGATCGATCGCTCGTTCTGTGGATATCTCGCAGGTAAGGGTGAACGTATACGGGAAGCACGAACATCCTGACACGAATTTCAATCGGGCTTATTTTTGTCCCTGCCGATAAAAACATTTACCTATCTATTGTATAAAATCAAGTGCGCCTAAAGATTTGTAATGCTGTCAAAGACATTTTTTTCTGGCTCATTTGGGACAGTTTGATATAAATTTTGTGCGGCATTGTTATTTGTTAAAATTCGAGTTGAGCTTGAATTTTGTTTTTTTAGGAGAATTTGTGTTCCACGAATTCTCGTAGCTCGAAGTGTTTCCCTGAAACAGTGGGACGTATAGGAACAATAGGAATCGAGCGAATTTTAGCCCCGTGATAATTAGACGAAACTTTGAAACGCGGGCTGCCGGAATTGATCAAGAACGGTAAAAGGGACATTAACCAGGGAAAACATGGCGGGGATTACTTCCCGCTCGGGACCAAGCAATTAGCGTCTAGTTTTTCTTCGTTCCAACGGGCTGCAAGAAATTATGGAATTTTTCGATCGGAATGTGGGATAAAATCGTGGATATCATTTGAATCATTGGACGTCTTCTTAACTTTTTAGTGGAGACTGCAAATGACTTTGGAAATTATTCCAGTGACCTGCTATAATCTAATAAAAGCGTTTACATATTAAATTACATTTAAATGCGAAACGAATTAGAAGTACAGTATAATTGAGAACTTCACATCACACCGATTTTTCCCTTAATTTAATTCCATAAGATTCCCTCGAATTTTACGAGTATATTATTCACCATATTAAATAAACTGCATACCACGAAGGATGAGCGTTTACTATCGCATAAAATTATGATACTAAACTGAAACTTGCCTCCACAAATCCAGCCACTTTTTGCGGCATTAAAAATGATCGAATCCACATTTATTTGGCGCCTATTAATATAAATGAAAAATCGCGAGATACTGCAGAGATAATCCTACACTTTCTCCGACAAAATTGCAGCCACTTATTCAGCAAACTATTGTCCCCGGATCTTCTGTTAAAAACAAAGCAACGCGATCTCCAAACTCCCAATTAAACAACACGCCCCGCATTGTTTAAAAGCTTCCAATCTAAATCAACGTAGAATAGGACGATCGAAGGAAACTAGACGATAAACACTTCGTACACGACGCGTATCATCCATCTGCTCTTCCATCAAGAACATCGTCACCCGTCAGCACGATTTGTATCGTTGGCTCACGAACTCCTCATAAATTTCGCGAGACGTTTGTCGCGTCCCGTCGTGGCGATCTGACTTTCAAATGCCTAACTGTACGAACAGCCGCGGGTGGATCGCGCGGGAACGAGCCTGGATTTCTCACAGACACGGAATCGCTCGCGGCAAGGATCGTGGCGGATCGCGAGCGGCCGCGAACCGCGCCAATTACGCTCCAATCGCGACGAGGATCCACGGGCGTCCGCGGATTTTCCGCTTCGCCCGCGGCGACTGAAAATCATCACGAGAGGGCTACCTGACTGACGCCTGAATAACGGAATTGAAAGGCGATCACCTCTCGATCTGCCTCGAAGCCGATGTTTCATCGCCACCCTCCCCAGGTATCCACCTTTCTTTTGCACCGGCGTCATTTCGCTCAGTAGCAGCGTAATTTCCGAGGGAGAAGAAATTGCGGGATGGACTGGATTCAGGAAGCCCGCGAACCCGAGTGAAATTGTGGAAAGAAGCTGAAATTTCTGTTGCTTCGGTGTGAATGTGTAATGGTAAACGCCAAGGGGTTCTTTTTTATTACGGCTGATAGGGTTTGATAGTTGCATAATAGAGGGGAAGAAGTGTATCTTGCTGCTCGTGTATATTGGTATTATTGTTATCAAGGTATTTGTTACGTCAGTAATTGAGACGTCATTAAATCCATTCAATTGCAAGAAATTGTAGGAAGTATACAAAAATCGTTTGCTCCCTAATATAGTTAGACATTTATTTACGCGATTTGCTATTACGATAAAAGGAGAAATAATATTAATTACTGGCTATATAAAAATTAAGGAATGCTTTTCTTGACTTACACCAGCTCACTGATTCGAGACAATAATTTTTCATCGTACGCCACTATTTTCGTTACAAAAATGATACTTCCTCTTTGCCTTAAATGATCCAAACATTTTTTCGAATACATCAGACCTTTTTGCCATTAGTACATAACTAAATCATGCTCGAGCAAGATTAATCGTCCTCCTCCTCTCGCTCGCATGATTCTTCGCGGACATTTGTGCTGCGAATAATTAACGTTTACTCTCAACAACTTCGGCTAAAACGTCGATCAATGATCGATGCGTACACGCCACCCTGCCCGCGGTTCGTAGTAGACACCTACGCTCGTCTTCGTGTACCCCACAACCGCTCGTGATTAACAACCTTCCGTTGATCCCCGTGGAACGTTTCCTCGAGCCGGTCGTCCCACGCCTAACACCTTCCGCTCCATTTTAACGCGCCGCCAGCGAGCAAATGATAATTACGCGTAGCGAACAGGATGATCTGCTCGTGCAACGCAAACAAGAAAACCGTACGAAATGTCTTAACGAGAGCTGCTGGTACCTTTTACCGCCATCTCTTCCTGTGTTCTTGCGATTCCGTTTACGTCAACCCACGCTTTTTGTGACTTTATACGTCTGCCGTCGAAAATGTTACCTGTGAACGCTCAAGTTCTGCAGGTGCGAAGGTGACATTTCTTGGGGGAACGATTGCATTCTATATATCTTTATACGTTTCTCATTTTTGTTTGTATTTAATACAGAAACTGGCGAATTTCCGAGCTTCCGTACACAGATAATTTGCGAAGGGTTAGTATTGATTGATGTATGGATGAAATTCGTTTTATTGAAGAGCTGTCAAAAATGCACCTCTCAACTCTTTCCCCACCAAAGGTTTCTCGAAAGGCTTTCGTCAACGCAACTAAAGAAAAAATGTCCATTGGGCAAAGCCTACACTTTGCCGAAGAAAGATCTTCGACACATAGATACGTCTTGCTCCGCATACTGAACCCTCTTGACTTCGCAACCGTCTATCGCGTGAGATGGTCGAGCCGTGAAGGGTTGAAGTCGGCGGGATCGATGTCAAAGAAAGAGGCCCGTTACGCTGTGAGCATCGTAGAAAGGAAGTCGACGAAGTGCGACCGACAGAGTAGATCAAGGGGTGTAGTCGTCTCCGTGCAGACGATCCAGGATCGAAGAGAAAAGAACCAAAGAGAAGATGTCACGGAGCCAACGGGGGAGGAACGTATTCATCGATTCGCTCCATGAAAACCGAGCCGACACGGATCGCAACGCGTTTACGTCTTCCCGCTTCATATCCTACGAGATCGAGCGTCGTCTCGTTCGTCGTGGTCGCTCATCTCGCGTTATCTTGCTCTTGTGAACATGACTCATCCCGCTGGCCGGTCGTTTCCTCCGCGAGGAGTATGAGAACCCGCGGAGACTCGCGGGCACTTCGTTTCTTTTTTCGGTTCGTGAGGAGTGTTCGCGTATGCAGGACGCGCTCCAGCTGACGCATCGACGAGGATTCCCTCGATCCCGCTGCACGATTAGGCCAAGTCGGGCATGGCAATGATCCGATTATGGTTTCCCGCGGTTCTATCCGCCCGTTGTCTGGCGTTATTATCGCGAATTCGTGTGTACCCTTGAACTGTTGCGCAGGTGGAAAAATGTCGTTGCTATTATTGCTCGATACTTTCTTTCTTCAATGCGTTACATTATTATTTCACTTACGGAGGCAGTGGAGTTATATTTAAATTAAATTCGCTTAAAGTTCAATGATAATTGAATTTCATATTCTGTTCCAGATATACGATCCTGTGGCTGCTGGCGGTGACAGCTCTTCAGTGCCAGGTAAACTCTCGCAGAGACAACCGTGGGCTATTAATTTCTATCGTGTTTGAAACTCACTTCGTACCTGAATTTTTAAGGCGACGAACCACGAGAATGGCGAGGGCGATGGAAACGCGGAGGACTCTGTTCTGGACGAGGCGACCGAGGATTATTGGGCCGGAAGTGGATCTGGCCCCGAAGAGGAAGACGCGCTTCACAACGAAACCAGAGAGGCATTAACTCACGAGGCCAGCGATCACGATGCTGTGAGTATCCATCTCTCTCTAAAATCGTAGTTAACCTGGCAAAACGTCAATTCCACCATGCGTATCCATGCGCATAACATTATCTTCGCTGTAGGTTAATCTGTTTCTGATAAGCCGCATCTCGGCCGCCAACATCTGTTGCATAACAGTTGCGTATTCTCCTGAACGCGCACCAAAGAATTTCTTCGCCGCGAGAGTACTTATTGATCACTTCCGAGCGCTTAGTATTGAAAAACCAATGAAAATCAAAATGGGGAAGATTGACGGGTGTTCGCGAACGTTCAGCGATGGTTAATCATTCGGTGGTTCTTCAACCACCAATTATTTTCCATTTTGTGGGCCACGTAACGAACCTTGAACGGAATGAAGCGATAAATCATCGCAGCAACCCGCGCGGAGCAGACTTATCGGTACTTGGAATATTTTTTTAACCCGATGCCGCGTACTGAACCGAATACCAATGTAACGATGTAAAAAAGAACGCGCTCATCTTTCGACCTAGGGCTAGCTGAAAATATTTTCATTTCACTGAAGGAATAGAATTGCAGGTCGACCGGTGTACGGTAAAATTAAATTCTATATTGCATCAAACACGAGAGCAAGGAAAAGTAGAGCGTTTTCAATTCGAAAAATAAATCTTCAAAGCTGCAGTTCTCCATTTTTTTCAAATGCATTCTGAATACCCTAAACGGTCGAACAGGGAGCAAGAAAGATCTAACGCCACGGAAGTTGTTCGTTCCATCAAGTACGCTCTCCTGACATTCCAGCCTATACGCGTTCCACAAAACGATGCCTCTAAAGACACTCAGGCGCATCTTCGGACCTCTCATAAAGTCTGAAGACAGGAGGTACACCATCGAAACGATTCTGCAGCCACTCTAGTGGCATATAAACGCCGCTCGAGTTCCAGAAATACCAGAAAAGTGGAATCCGTGAAAAGCAATAATTTCTTCAAGCGGCGAAACGAGAGCGAGCGCAACGGAATAAGAACGGGTAGGAAGGAATCGATGCGAACGCAACACGTCGGTGGCAGAAGTCGATTCGAGCGAACAGCGCGAGGTGGAATTCGCCGAGGAATCCAAAGTCGTCGTAAGAGCTGGTAACAGGCAGGGAAACGGGAAGGGGCGAGGCAAAAAGAGGCGAGAGATGGCCGAAGAAGAGCATGTAACGACACGATTGTTTCCACTGGCGCAGGCATATGGAGGCTGTTTGCTAACTTTTTGCGCCAACTGGCGTTTACCGCCAACCACGTGCCTCCTCTTACCCGATCTGACTGACAGAGAATGTCTGCCACTATTGTTGCACAGCGGGAGAACATCGTGAGATAAGCCGTTGTTTTTTCTTCGTTTCGAAGGTGGTCTTTGTAGATATTAATCATCGGGCAATTGCGCAGGAAAGGGGAACGGCGTTGATGGTTCCCACAGGTGGAGGCTGCAGAGTTTTACGATGAAAATTATGTTTGAACGGTCAATAGTTCCTTGAAAAACAGCAGCACGCTTTCGTACAATTGTTCCTTCCGAACTGTTCCCTGGAGAATGACGAGACAGAACTGTGTCAAAGGGTGGCATTATTGGCATAATTACTTACACACACGAAAAAGTATTACAGATCGCAGATCCTTCGTCGATAATCTTTCACTCTATACTCGATGTGCACCCACCTCGTGCAACTCGAACTCAGAAACAGCAACCCAGGTACGAACGTTCGATCAGAGGAAGAGTAGTTCCACAGTTCCTCAAAACCTTCGTGTGAAGTGCCAAGCATTAACACCAGGCTACATGCAGCCGAGATTTCTCTCTCTCTCACGAAATCTTTATTGGCTACCTCCTCGGATGCACGCTCGTAGACCCATAAAATACGTGCACGAGTAGCCGAGGAACTGTTGCATGGAAGAGGCGAGTCTATGGGAGATTCCTGGCGATCGAGGAACAAGTGGAAGCCGCGACAAGCGAAACCGAGTATTATCCTGGCGCGCGTGCATCGGAATCGTACACGAACCGACGATTCGAGGCGCTCACACTCGGCGCCGAGCGTTAGTCACGCGCCGATCGTGCCGTTCTTTTCCTACTAGCTTCGTCGTTTTCCCTTTTCCATCGTGGCAGCTCCGTTCCTGAGACAGAAATCGCAGTTGTATCGTTCGGTAAAAGAGACATTAAACGTCTGTTGCGTATAACGCGGGATCATTGTACAGTGTTGGACATATTTATTGCTTCGATCGGATATTTCACTTGCTATGAGTCGCGCGAGACGAATGTTTAGTAAAGGGACTCGTTGTGAAGTGAAATGTAAGGAAAGATATTTTTCGTCGGTATTTCGGTGGACGAGATTTAATTTGATCAACTTCGTATGCAGGTGGTATATGTAGGAGAGGGTGCAGCCTACGTACCAGTTCCATCGTTAAAGGGTAGACCTTTGAGCCCGAACCTTCAGGCTCTGCAGACTCTTCAGGGTCTGCAAGGATTAGCTGGAGGAGGAGCAGGAGGCACAGGTGTGGCTGGAGATGAAGATTGGAAGAGGCCGGAATCGTGGGATCGTGAGCATAGGAGATACAGGCCTAATACTACTCGGGTTCAACGTAAGTAAAGTGGACATGGTACATTCGTGATAATTCTTTAAGTTTTAAAATTTGAAAAATCTGAAGTCTGTCAGACAGCGGGAAGTGATTAAAAAATACATTCATTCGGGGCTTGATCTCTTTATAAACATTGTTCGCAATTGAACAATGCTCTAATTTGCTGTACAGTATCTAGCATCCCGTTCCTTTTAATTTATATAGAACTAGGGTGGTTCCATAATTCAGCATGGGACAATTTTTCCGAAGCTAAAGGAATTTACGAAATTCAATTTCGTTCTACTTCCCCAGGTCCTTCGGCCGGAATATCCATGCAAAAGTTGCGCAGACCACTACCTAAACCGATAGTTAAATTCTATCCAATTATCCAACCCTTCAAGCCGTGTCACAAGCAAGAAAGCTTCCGCTTTCACCCCCCAGGAACCGTTACCACCCGTACCATTCCACGCCTATTATTACTGCTATTTCTCTGTCGTGCTCCAAAGGTCTCACCCGGAGCCAGGAAGCGTTTGATCGATCGATCCAGCGGAATCGGCGTCCTCGCCGCTGCGGCATTCAGAACGCGATGGCGAATGGCTACCGTTAGAGTGGACGCAATTAAAACGGTGTCGGAAAGTCGTACAGCACTCTCGACACCAAGAGAATACCACTATCGACACGTTTCCCTCGCCCATTTCTTCATTACGCCTATCTCGAACGCTATTATCCGTGTTAGGATCGATCTTAAGTCTCGCCCGGATCGTATCTCGGGGACGCGATGACCCGTGGCGGCCGTAATTCGCCAAATTGCTCGACCTCGGCCCGTTTTCCCCAATAAATCGAATCTTAAATCGCGCTGCTCCTATCGGAGGCGTTGCCTGTCCGTCTGCTTTGTAATTTCAACGATTTACCACGATGGTTCGGGTGGTATATCCATCGGAGTACGCGATGCATTGCAGGAAGGTTAACGCACGTTGCTCGCGAAACGGAAGGGACTAGCGACTTAATTAAGAAGGGAATTAATAGAGGCCATTAGCGATCGAGGCAAAGGTGGCCCCGAAATAGACGATGAAGGTAGAGTATGCTTATCGATGATGGATTCTGCAGGAAGGTTCGATGAAGCTGTAAAGGTCCTCCCTGCGGGAAACGCGGCGACCACCTGCGGTACCGTCAATTACGCGAAAGAAGGCCATTACCTTTAATGTATCCTCCTGTACACGCTCGATTCTAAGATCCCCGGCCGCGAGGTACAGTACGTTTTCGATTTTACCACCACTTCATCATCGTCGTTGATTCGTTTTCCGCGGGGGTACTGTGCTTTCTTATTTGCCCCGCACTCGCGTGCGCAAACCGTTCCCATTTCAAAAATTTCAGGGACACAAGAGTGGGCTAGTAATGAGCGGCGAGCTTGTTAAAGATGAAAGAGTTTTTGTGGTGTGATTACGGACAGGATGCGGGATACGTAGTGCTACTCTATCGCTATTTCGTTGCTCAGAGTCTGACAAGTTTCGTATAATGAGGGAGTCTCTGTGTAACCTACTCCGTACTCTGTTTTTGCCGAGGAGCAGCGCAGTCTTTACTACTTCAATAATTATACGTATTGTACGCGCGGCAGCAATTGAATTCTACTGACCGAGATCCATTCAACTTAGAATTAGTTCCATAAGCAAAATGGAAATGACCATGACAAACGACAGATTTATTCACGAACCAAGTTCCAAGCGTGTCTCCCATTCTGTATGGAGACCCCTGAAAAGATACTGCCCCCCGATTCAGTTCTATGTTTCAATGTCCAATCATCCTGTTTCCCGTTCCACTACAATTATTGCAACATTTGTGCGGCACGATAGAATTATCCGTCGGTCGAAAGCTTTCAGCAACTGGCGTGCTGGCACTAGTATTCGCGTTGCCCAACCAGCGCCATTGTTTACTTTCGAACGTTTTGCCGGCCCGTGAACACAAAGCACGTATCCGCAATTCTGATAAGCGTGCGTGCATACCGCACGAAAACGCGTGCGCCGGTAGCACGCGTTCGGCCATTCTACAGAAGCCGAAGGAAAGAGAACGCGCGAAAACGTTCTCCGGGCGAAACGTTGTATCATCGGGACGCACCTGAAGTGTGACTATCGGCAGCCTCTATCTAGCGCCGTACATCTTCCACACTCCCGCTGGATTACGTCGTTTTACGATGGAAACGGCTCCTTACCACGAAGAGCGCCTATAAGAGGTCCCGCCGCTTTACTTTCACTCGTCATCGACGACCGGTTTTCCGTTTGCCTTCCGCCCACCGGATGGCCCCCGATTTTCCGGCCATTTCGACACGAGACCGTCCTTTCGGCGCCGCATTTTCCCTACGACCCATTGTAATCCCGCTCGCACCATCGGAACATGTCTCACGCTGAAATGGACGAAATTGAAATGCACGATTAACTCGGCGCCGATATAAACGTTTGATATTTATTTTGCAGATATCGAGGCGGAGTGCCAGGACGACTACATGAAGATTAGGATCGGTTTCAACGGCTCCTTCGCCGGGCTGCTCTACTCGGCGGGTAAAAAACAAATGAAAAAGAATCTCCCACAAATTAACATCGCGACGAGTATCACGAACGTGCTCGGGATCGTTCGCATCAAAGAACGTACTATCACGTCCGAACCGTACGACCTCACGGCTATGCCACTCGCAATCATCATCTCCGCGGACACAACACTCGAGCAGCTACACGCTGACGAGCTAATGGCAGAACATTATCGTGAAACGATCTCCGTAGGCTCGCCGCCGAGAAAGAGAATTTTCCTTTTTCCAAGGCGAGCCAGCCAGACCAGCATGGGCGAGCCGTGCGCTTCCGTTATTTTGAAACAAGCATAACGCGTTACCTCCTCTTTCTGCGGTGCACGCGATGCACCTGCAAGTGGCGCGTCCTCGTTGACCAGCGTCGTGCTTCCAATCTTCGTTCGCCGCCCTGCGCGTGCTCCTCCCGATACGATAGGAAATAATTGATTGCTATTCTGGTTAGGTCTGAAATTAAATTATTCATACGTTGCTTGCTTCGTTATTACTAATCTTGCACTTCTATTCTGTCCAAGAATATGAATGCTTGTCGAAATCGATGAACGGTCACTGGGTCTATCAGGATGTTCAATAAATCCACAGATTATTCTCGGAAACCGGGCGACTCTCAATATCTGTCACTCTTTAAATATGCACATAGCGATTTAACCCAAAGTTCGTCAGCTCGAGAATCGTTTAACGAAGGACGATGAATTTCCGTTTCAGGCTACTCCTACGACCCGGACTGCATGTACGTGAACGGCACGGGTCGCGACTACTACGAGTTCTACATCCAGCTGAATCGTTGCGGCACTCTGGGCGAGAATACTCATCATCAGGACAGTCGAAAGAATCCTACGGTACGCGAAATATGTAGCGTGTTGCGAAGCAGCGCAACGATAGACCGGCATGGTCCCTAACGTTCCCAGCGTGATTACCTTGCTCCTTTGACAAGGAATAATAATGATTAACGTACCCAGGGAAATTTAGTCCAGGTCGTCCCGATCTTGTTTCGCTGATCGTCCTCGGTGGACTGGATGTTTAACGATCGTGTTCCGCGACCCGATGTATTAATATACACGCAAACCGCACCACTGGAGATCTTTAGCGGCCGAGGATCGTAACTGCACGCCGATACTAATAATTCTGTTACCTTCTGCCCGTGATTTATTAGACGCGTACGAGCGTTCTATGATTTGTTGCCGGGCAGTAAATCTAGAAGGTACTCCGGGGTATATTATCAACATTTAGCGCAAGCATCATTGAACGTGAATTAATAAACATCGATGGGTTGGCAGTAACGTGAGGCATATCGACGAGCCGCGAAGACTAAAACGATTTTTCTTCCGCGACTCTTTTTGCAAGCGAAGCCAAACGCAGAGCGAAAGTCTAATACGATCGTTCGACGATAATCATTGCGAATATAATTAATATTCCGGCGACGGTTTCCTCACGCGATACTCTCTCGTTGCAGAAGAACTTAATGTGGAACACGGTCACCGTGCAGTACAACCCGTTGATCGAGGAAGAGTTCGACGAGCATTTCAAAGTGACGTGCGAGTACGGCTACGATTTCTGGAAGACTGTCACCTTTCCTTTCCTCGACGTCGAGTGAGTAACGAAGTGTGCCCTGTCGCTAATTAAACAGCCCCACAGAGATTTCAGATCGGGCCGCAACAGCGGCGCGCCGTTTCTCTTTTCCTTTTCACCGTCGTGAACGCGTTGTCCCACTGGCGTGTAACGGGAAGTCGTTTGACGCAGATGCCTTAACGCGGGATATCTTCTTCCAGAGTCGCGACGGGAAATCCCGTAGTGTTCACCCTGCAGCCACCGGAGTGCTACATGGAAATCAGATACGGTTACGGGACCACTGGAACTAGAGTGGCTGGACCAGTTCGCGTTGGCGATCCCCTGACTCTCATTATCTACATGCGCAGCAAATACGGTACGCGACCATATAGCCGCACGCATTTTACCTTCGCTCCGTTCGTCCGGAGCGCCTAATCACGTGGCGCTACGTAACATCTGCCGGGTGTTACTCGCTGAGATAACGGGACACGTACATAGAGACCCAGTTGCAAGCGTGAGCATTTCCCTATGAGGATCTAAAATTAGTTGGATAGGGCTTCCTCTCTGGGAAAGCGCATTTCAGACGGACATTTCATTAAATCCATAGAAATACCGATCCTCCGTTTGGCAATGAAATATCGAAAGGATCCAGGTCCAGATGAGAGATTATTATTGTCAACGTATAATCGAAACGTTTGATTTTATCTGATTGAAAGGGACGTGTGTTGGTATGTTTGACAGACGGTTTTGACATCGTCGTGAACGATTGCTACGCACACAACGGCGGGAACAAGAGGATCCAGCTGATCGATCAGTACGGTTGCCCGGTCGATGATAAATTGATCAGCAGATTCCGTGGATCCTGGTCGGAGAGCGGCCTCTTTGAGACGCAAGTGTTCGCCTACATGAAGACGTTCAGGTTCACGGGATCACCGGCTTTGTACATCGAGTGTGACGTGAGAATGTGTCATGGAAGATGTCCGGTGAGTACGGAACGATATGAACGAGTATTGGTCCGGTTGTCGGGGATCGTTCAATAGAGAGACTGTGCCACTTAAGTCGAGTACCTGTTGCTATGTAATTACTCATAATTGCGCAGAGCCAACCGTGTCATTGGAGGAATGCCAAGAACGTGGCCAAACGTTCGTTGCCAGAAATTGGTGGCCCGTCTACACCGGCGACGAGTTTGTCGGAGAATGTCAATCTTTTCCAATCGTTACGCGTGCTCCAAGAGGGCGAGGCTGACACGGAGTTCTTCCAGAATTCGACCACAGCATTTAAAAGTGGTAATTTTTGTTCTTAGTACATTTGCTATTACTTTCATTCTTCCCTCTGTTTTCTGTTCATTAAGACTTGTTTGTTTCACAGGACCCAGTGAACCTACGAACGATAGAGTGTGCATTAGATCGACGGTGATCAGCACGATCATAGGAATCGGTTGTGGTTTCCTTTGCATAATGGCGGGAACGATATTGGCCATGTGTTCGCGAATGCGACGACAGGCCAGGGAGAAATTGCTTTCAGACAGCATAAGTTACATGACCCATAAAGGTAGAATCAACTAACCACGGCCTCCTTGAATGTACAAGCGAATCCCTCTATTCCTTTCTACTTTGCGGCGTGTCCGTCTGGTACACGTGTATCAGGGGTATTCCGGGAAGAACATTCTCTGTCGGTATAGCGAGGACGATCTCTGCGTTCGTGAGGAATTCAGGCTCGATCGATAATAGTCGCTGGACACAGACTCAGTCTACCGACGTCGGGTACATTACACTCGACGGTGAATAAAAACGGGACCTAACTAGAGAAGGATGCAAGTGTACTTAAGAAAATTGTTTATCTAAAGCGAAGAATAAATTCGTGAATAATCAACAAATGAAATTGCTGAACTCAAGAAATTATGTGATAAATGCGATGAAGTGTAGATTTCTATTTTTTGTATAAATAATTTACCGTCGCTAAAGTGAATTGCTGTTCGGTAGATCGAAAACGATTGAACTCGCTCTTCTTTTTTTTTCTTGTCGTACCGCTGTTTTCTATTCCCTATTTTTCATTTCGTTTTCATTTACCACGCGTACGAGTGAGTTGCCGTCCGTTGATAACAACGATCAGACGCGAATTTAGATATCGAGGATTTTGCCACGGTCTCAGTATCGATTGTACTATCGAAGAAAAATTTAATTCGAGTATGACCAAATCAATTTTTGAAGTTGTGCATTTTCTTCGAGCGTACACTTGACACTACGCGGGATCAAAATAAGTAATTAGATATACACGCGCTTAATGCCGTTGATGAGATTCAGTACTTTAAGTAATTACTTAAATAAGTATGTTTAATAATATGGCTCGCAATATTCAGGAACAGAAAAATTACAGAGGCCTCGAACGTCAGCTGAATACGAATCAGTGCAAAATTCAGAAAAATTTATTTTAAAATTTTCATACCCGCAATTCGCTAAGTAAAGTGTGCTTCAAAACATTGCCAGCTGCGCTTTCGAGGATAAAAAAAAAATGTTTAAATGATTGTCACGAATTGTAGACAAAGTCTCTGAATGTTCGCGAGTAATACACTATCGTATAATATAAATATCGCTATGCAATAAACAGCTACATTATTTAGGATTATATTCATACGCATTCTGATATATACGCAACGTTCAAGTGTGTCTTGATTCTCTCTTATTTTTTCGTACTTCTCCTTTTTTTTTTTACATTCTTGAGAGACAAGAGCATCGCAGAATTGCCACGAGCGTGAACGGCCAGCGAGGATTAAATAATATTTTGCAAGATCGCCCCGCAAGTATCGGGGAGCCAAAGAACCGTATATAACTCAGAGCTCTCTTCTTGATATTTATTCCAAAATTCCGCGAAAGGTATACTCGCGCGACAATTAAGTTTGTCATCGTGTAAAATATTAATTTCCCCTCCTGGTCGTTTCGGAACCATTTTGTACGTTCTTGTTTTCAGGTAATATCCCTCGTTTCCAATCGACAATAAGCAACAGGATTCTCCTGCTCGATTGAATTACTTGTAAATATAGTATTGTACGATCCATCATATTTATAATTAAGCTCGAGTGTATCAAGGTTTTCAATAAACTGTAGAAGGAGTATTCCTATTCATTTCGAAATGAAAATCCCCTCGATTCGAAAGAATTTCTCCTCGAAAATACAGAAATTACCACGCCATAAGTCATGCTTCGAATTGAAGAGAAACCCTCGAGGGCTAGAAAGTGGGAAATATTTTACGTTATCGATTCCGGTGAATTGGAAAATTCACGTATCGTAAAGAACCGACCAGAAAGAATAGATCTTGACGATTTTATTCAACAGCCACGTATCCCAGCACCTATTCATCGGTCGGAGTGAAAATACCAGCGTGACGAAAGAGGACCCTACCTGGTCGAATTTGAACATTCGACGTGTCCCAGGCCCACAATGGCCGGGGCACGGAACGAATCGTGTTTTCCAAACACCGTATCCTTCATCGCGACGCTTTGACGTCGTTTCTACGAGCGCACTAAAAGATCACCGCAAATGGCCTGCCCACACGGTGGAAAGTGAAAATCTACGCAATATCTCATCCGCAAAATAGCCTTCGACCGCCATTTATCGCTCGATCCTTTCTCGATAACGGAAGAAAAATACGATAGTTCGTATTATCGATAGCTGCACTCTGGTCGACAGGAGGCAAAAGAATGAAACGTTTCGAGCAGCTCTAAAAGTGTGACATTGAATGAAATGAATCTTGACGGACAGATTTTTCCAACATAGTCAACCTCGATTTTAATATCGTCCAAGTGTTCGAAGATTCGTAGAGGGTTACACAATGCCAGTCGATTTTGCAGCACAGCAAAAGGATGATCCAGCAGCACGGTAACGAACTGTCTCTGGCCCGTGAACATGCGGCAATTAATCAAGCCGCAATAAATTAATTGCCAGCTCGGGCAAGAATTAATTGCGACCCGGGCAATAATTATGGCTAACGTAGAAATAATTATCGTGCGCCACGGCAACGCGTTGCTCCCTCCCTGTACGACGATAATCCGCTGGTAATTCGATACGAACGTACATCTCGATCGATCCACGGTGCCCCTCGTGCTACCCCCCTTTCGACTCCTTTTCGTTTTTTCATTCCCATAAAAGATCGGCCACGATAAATAAATCGACGAACGCGAGACGCAACTCTCGTGGCTCTTCGACGAATTAATGCGCCGCGTGAAAAACTCTTTCGCGACAAGAGATATCGCATTGCGAGCTACCGTTTCCCGCAATTCCATTGCCGCGCCGACGCGTGTATAGTTTATTAATTGGAGCAGCAATTACGCCATGGGACACATACGCATGGGTTCGAAGACGTTGTCCAATAACGATCCTCTCCGTATAAGTTTTATTGCCTGTCGTTTAGCCGCCAACCATTCGTACGCGAACGCTGCCGGAAGAACGTTTTTATTTGCCCGTATTTTTTGCGCTGCATTAAAAGCGCACGGGATGAGACGCGAGGCGGAGACAGAAAAACGGAGTGAAAGTTGGCAACGGGGAATATTAAATATGAATCCTTTAAGGAGAGAAACTTGATCGGTGGAATTTTTATAGTGGCGCGCTGCTAACGAGAATACCTGCGCGGTTTTAAAATCGTGCGTGATACGCGGCGTCGGAGGAGTAACGGTAACGAGAAGGCGGAATTCCCAATGGTTTCAATATTTCAATCGCCCGTGGTATCTGAGAATTCAAGCGTGTACCTCTGAGCGTGCAACTTCCGGTCGGAGAAACGCATCGTTGCACGAGGGCGCCGCAGAAGCGCAGAGGGTATCGAAATGAAATCTCGGGGGCTAATAAATACTCGGTTATCATGGTTAATCGAGTTATCGCGAGACGCGAAGCTACGAGGTAGGTAAGCCAGTAACGATCTGCGAAACCGTTTGATCGAACTTTAGACAAAGTTAGTTTCATAATTAGAATCAAGAAAACCACCCTAATTAATTTCTTTTCTACGACGCGAATATTTCTCTTTTATCGCTGGGGGTACTCTAATGTAGAGCGGGAATCTCTGAATAAAATTGAGCAATAAATTATACTTTGTTCGAAATAAATGAAATAAGCGATTTTCCCACTGCGTCCTCTTGCCTGTAAAGAGTAACTCATTAATAATAATGCTGGTCGATGACAATTATCATCGTAATAGTTAATCAAATAAACAAGAATATCGATCACCCTGTATTCTCCATACTTTATAATATACAACGGGGGTAAGTTTATAATTGGCCCGGTAAGGAATCTATTGTTCATCCCTTTGCAAAACGAGTCGAGGAATTACGATGCATTATTTCACGAACATCTCTGTACGAGTCCTCGAATATGGTATCAACCAAGGTGTATCGAATATCTCTGTGGCCCATGAACCACGGTGTGTGTGTACACTTAATAAAGTAGAGGTGCGGAGTTCCGCGATAGCGGCTCGCGGAAGTTATGTCCGACCGGAATCGCTGTTAGGTCTCCGCACGGCAGCGTTTGCTGAATTATTGCTGGCCGAAGGCTTCATATGATACCACGATGCACTCTGTTTCCCGATTCTCTGACTACCGCGATCCTCGCCGCGATTATCTTCAATTCGTATCGACTTGAACGTGTTCTATGCGCCAACACTTAGGCTTTAAATACGCACAATTATATACCACCGATGAGATATAAGAATAGACAAATCACCTTATGGACTTTCGTGGCTCGGCGTGACTGCCATACCGTATCAGAAATCCCACGCTGATTTGAGCGTCCTGTGCTCATGACCGATTTTTTTAGAGAAATTATAAACAAATGCGAATACTGCCACTTCATGGCTAGATACATCAATGACCAGAGGACATAAATTAGAGCCAGAGGAATAGGCTACCATCTTCAATAGGTATGAACATTATTCCATGTGCAGTTCATTTGTTATAAACAATTAAACAATTAAAATTGTTATTGCGGCCAACTGCATATAGTTACAGCAAGGGGGTATTTTTTATCCTGTAGCTTATTCGTTTCCCTTTCATTTGACACCATATTTATTAAAAAATAACCACCAGGAGCCGAGATAAAATTTTTTTTAAATTTAACGGTAACGATATGGCGATAATCAGACATGTGGCGCCATCTCGCGTTTGGGGGCATTTTCGCAGTTTGCCGCACCGCCGAAACCGAATTCCTGGATTACATCGTTAATTTAAACAATTGCGATTTTCTCGGCTTCTAGTGCATATTTCTTAACCGGGCTTGTCTTAAATTAAAGCTACTAACTATAGCTATATTCTCTACAATATGCAACAATATGGCATTTGCGGTTTGAAAGTTATTAACTATTAAAAAATTGGCAAAAATGCACTCCGGGTCGTTTCAATTATCTCGACTTCTGGAGGCGCTAAATTAATGATCGAGTGCTTAAAATGAAGGTAAAGGATGCCGCTATACGGCAATAAACAATTTACAAATGCTGCACGCGTCGTTTATTTTTTATAAACATTTCAACATTTCGTTTGAGAATTGCACCGAAACTATACACCAGAGCTATATTGCATACTGTTTTTGAAGAATAGTATCTGATAAGCGCGTAATCACTGCAATTATTCGACACCTATAAATCAGAGATAAATATCCCACCGATAGAAAACAAAGAAGCATGGTTAGCGAACGATTTCGTTCGCTCGACGACACGTTCCATTATTGTTCCATTCGATATTCAAACGATAAAACACATCTCCGGTGTGCCCATTGAAACAGAGCGAATGCCTGGCAAGTGCAGATAGGGAACGAAATATGGCGACACGATTCTCCGCGGATTTCGTTGGATTTTTGTCGAAAAATTCGATCGTGCGTTTACCTTTGATTAAATCATTTCATTCAACACAGCCGACCGGCTCCCGTCTGGTGCGATCTATAAGCGAGATTAAATTCGTGATAGAGTGTACTCGGAGCTGTACGGCCAGATACAATCTGATGAATGCTCCTCACCGATTTCCTCCGTGACGTATCTGCAGATATAACTCAAGGACTCTCGCGTGATTTCGCATGATTACCGGCGCAGGATAATGAGAGCGTCCCCGGAGAAAAATGCGATCAGTGATTCGAGCGAGTCACGGTTCCGCGAGGAAACCGTGGAAAAGTTTCAGAATTAAGGGCGGTACAAACAAATGCGTTTTAAGGTGTTTCAAGGTTGCAGCGATAAGAACAGAGATATTACTAGTAAATCGAAGTAAATCGACAATGGAATTCTTGATATGGAAATTTTTATAACGCTGACAAATTGGAGGAAATATTAATAAGGGAGTTATTGGAACAATAAAGTAATAGGAATAACAAATGTAAATATTGAGGAGAGTGTACTCCATTATTTCTACCTTCTTGCTAAAACATTACTTGTAGGCTTTGCTTAATTTACTTAATTATAGGGCACTTCCCTTTTCAGACATGAAACAAGAGACTATTCTCTTGAGATAATGAACACGAAGTCCCTCATTGAGTTTGACAAAAGGATGAAAAAGTTGGGCAAGGCATGGCTATGAAAGTAGAGAAGAACCAACAGAGCATCGTTTCATAATGCCACTCCTACGAGAGACCGCTTATCAAATCCAAATTGGCACCTTCTTTTCCATGCTAATGCCGTGAGGCGGTTTGATATTCGAGAAATCGATACGTGGATGAGAACGGAGCCGGTCTTGCCACTATCGCCACGGCAAATTATTCTTCAAACGATAACATCTTAATGAAGAAAAAAATCAACGCGAATGAAAAAAGCAATGTGAACTTTTTGGGACGCAACAAGAACTGCGTATGGTTATAGAGGAAATATTAATTTATCCCCAACAATTATCACTGCAATATTGATTAAGATAATATGAAAGTAACGCAAGAGATACGAAAGCGTTCAGCGTTAAAAACTCGTAGAGTTCAGAAATATAACATTATTATTAAAATAACTCAATCACGAAAGTCTATGTAACCATCCAGTTATTCGAGCTCCTTAACTATCCAATAATTAGCATTTTTATTAACGAGCAATTGCTGATGCATATCAATCCACACTCACTTATGCTCTGAAACTTCATTACGGCTCACATGCAATTAAGAGAAGCCTCAAAGTTTCCACGACCTCCAAAAATATCCTACCCCGAAACCTCACAAATTTTCCAAAAACACTCGTCATCGTTCAGGCCTCGCGTCAGCGTAGAACTTTCGTTTCAATTTCCAAACCAGTTTAATGCTTATCGACTGCAACCACTCATTACATCGCGGGCTAATCCGCTCGCTGGCTTCGAACTCCATTATCGCAAATTAGTTGGGAAAACAAATATTTAATCCCCTAAACGAATCCACCCCTCTGGCCTCTCACTCAGCTGCCTTCGTGTTTAGACGTACAGTAATTAAAATCTACGAGCGTGGCTGATAGAACTTGTCTGCTGGATAGAAATGAGTGACTTGCTTCGTCGACGAATGAAAGCTTACGAATCCGAGTTTGACTTGCAGGATGGGTCCAAAGTGAGTTCATGGGGCGGCTAACGAGCACGTGGGTGCTCGTTAACGCGGGAATGCAAGATAGCCAGCGCTAACGAAATTTACGAAGCTGGCTGCTGGTAACGAGTTCGAAGGTCAAGATACAGCGAGACTTAATCCATCGATCTCGAGGTTAGCTTCGGGAAGAAACAGTATAAATAGCAGGGGGATCAAGATTATACAAAAAAAATTAATTAAAGATCTCGGAATTCAGGATCGACTTTTAATTCGAGAAATTCCTGTACAAATTTTTATATCACATGAAAATATTTATAGCGGGAGCGATTGAAAGGAAGAAAATTGCTGAAAAGAATGAAATGAATACTTTGTTCTACATAATCGGTTAAAGAGTTTCACGAAGCTCGATAAATTTCTAATCGAATTTATCGTTTGTATAAGTGCGGTGCATAGATTTTCCTAGCACGCCGGTCGCGGTCATTCTCACCCTTTGATTCCCATAAATGACAATTTCCATCGAGGAAGCCGTAAAAGGTTTTGCACGCGTCTTTGCACGCAGCCAGGACAGATACTATCCCGCTAGAATTCGATCGGATTAGCATAGGTTTCCGCGTTCCCTCGTGGAAAAGGCGCGTCGTGAATCCGGAATTGCTCGATAATAAATTTTACCCTCGCGAACAAGGGGGAGGGGAAATAAATGGGAGGTAAATGCGCAGGCGACAAACTAATATCCCCAGATAGGAACGTATTTTTAGCCTATAATGTTAAATAACAAGAAGAAATAATTAGAAATCCACTTGGGATCAGCATCGATTTGCACGCGTACCCAGAACGTTATATTAAAAAGATCACATGCTCGCGGTCGAAAATGCATCGTGCGCAATGATTAAACGTCATTACAACCAGCACGAGGGATCCAAGGTGAAAGCTACAAGCGTGAAAGAAGTTTCCGATTGTATCTTTAATCGAGTGAAGCAACCAGCGCGTGGACATTGTCTTGGAATTCGAAAAGGAAGTTACGTGTCACGGATCGATGTTGACGCACTTTAACTTCACCTTACCAACTATTTACGAGCTGATATTTTTCCCCCTCGTATCCGCTGAAAGATCGACCCATAATGAGGCTTAACGATCGCCCCGAGAGCACGTTGACGCGCGGCCGAGCTCCTCACGAGCCCGACGAAAAATGAATAAGTGATTCACGGCGCGCATGCACGCCACCGCGTTTCTTCACAGAGAATAATCGGTGCAGGGTGGATCGATATTCCTAGAGCTAGTGTTCCCTTCTGCATCTTATTTTATTACACGTGCGTTCTCAGAAATGGAAGGCTCGGAAGCCTTCCGTGTGACAGAGCATGGTTAACGCAATTTTTATCACAGCCACTAACTACTCCTGTACGAAGTACTCTTGTTCACTTAATTAAACGGATTACCGCACTCTCGTAGCAAACAGTGTATCCTGAAGTATACAAGTCAAAACTTCGGCGACCCGAAACGGAGGACAAGGCGAAAGGGTTGTTTCCGGCGATCCCCCATACCCACCCCGCAAATCTGAATTATTCGATGCAAAGTACCCCGTCGTCAGACCGGGGCAAACGGAATGCACCTACATCGTTCTTCGATTCCGTCCGAATAAATATGCATGAGAGTGATGAAGGATTGGTCGAAAAAATTGCGCCGATCCTCTGTCGATTAATAATGCACGCGAGATCGCGCGAGGCATTAGCCCTGTTCCCCATAACTCGCCCGCTAAAGATAAAATTGGATAGATAGGGCTGTACAATGTCTCGAAAGGGCATTGTTACAACAGCGTATTACCGTAATAGCGGTTGGCCGGCAATTGATTTATCCAGCGGCCGAGAAATGATTCCGGCCACGGAACAACGTTTAAGAGCGGGAAACAAGGAACCTTGTCACGGTGGCGACAGAGGCGAAAGAAAACTCGAGGAACCTCTGCAACAATGGTGGAAAGCAGAAATTCGCGAGGACGCGTTCCCTCTGCTGAAGTTTGAACGGTGAAAAATAGCCGGCGAAGGGGGAACTCGAAAGTAAGAGAGGCTAAACGTGGTAGGAGCCAAGAGCGTTGTTCACCTAAGAGCAGATAGAGGAATCAGAAAGAACAGGCGGAACGTGCTCGAGGAACAAGCTAAAAGGAGACACCGAAATGGACTGCGCGGAGGAACGAAGACAATCTGGAAAGCCAGCGCGATAAAGCCCCAGGGCAGAGGGATGAGAGGGGGATAAACCGAGACGCGAGCAGGAAGAAGACGAAGAGCGGCTGACTAAAAAGGACAAGCGAACAGGGGCAGCGTACTGGATCACCGGACGAGCAGATAGAGGAGCCAGAAGTAAAACGGAGAACGTTTCGTCCAGGTGTGACGGAGAGGTGGTCGGGGATGAGAGAGAGGGCACGGGTAAACACGAAGAGACTGGAGGTCTGCAAACTATCGCCGAGTGGGGATAACCAGCAGAGTCATAGAGTGCAGGTAGAGCAAAGACAACCTCGACGAGTTCGGCGGCGAAAGGAAGAGGGAGAAACGAACGGAAGAGGGGAAGGCAGGCATTAGGGTTGCCTATCAGCAGTTGTTCCTCGAGAGTGGTGGAAGTCTGGGGCGTTCCGTGTTTCAAAGTTCTGGTTGCAGCCGGCAGATGTCGAGTAACAGTGTCCCCTAGACAGGGTCTTCACCCCTGAAGAGGTCAATACAGGGGCGTAGCGGTCGTGCAATCGACGCCCCGAAACGCCCATCGTAGACCCTCCCGCCGCTTCCTCGCCGCAGACGCTTCGCGGCAACCAACTGGACAACCAGCACGACCTGGATCCACAGCGTCGCACAACGGTTCCGTTGAAACCCGTGGTCTACCAGCGCCGTGGAGGACTCCACGTTTCAGCGATCATCATTCTCGAGCATCGTGTCCTCGTCTTTCATCCTGGTGTCTGGCTCGGTTCGACGCTTTTCAACGCCGGTATTCTCGCAGCGCTTTTCAGCTCGCGAGCTGGTCCTGTGGTGCGCGTTGTTGTTGTTGTACTTGTCACCACGGTGAACTCGATGGATAGGGTTGTACAGATAAAAGGATCACGAAAGTGAGAGTGCAATGGATTATTATGGACGTATACGGAAGATTTTAAGGAAGCATGAACGATTGGTGATGAACGGGCACTTGGGTGAAACAAGTACGGTTTGTTTTCGGCTGGACTGTCAGTTGGAGTAATGAACTGTCAACGGGGGTGGGCCGGTTCTTAGTGGTATACGCTCGAAGAGACTGTGCTTGAGTAGAAGATGAGAGAAAGACTGGAAAATCGTTGCGGCAGTCGGTCATGAATAGGACTGAACAGTGTCCGTCGGCAAGAAAGTGGAGGAAGAGTACTTAGTGCCGAAGGAATATAAGTAAACTGTAGAGTGTGCGAATACTTCAACGTTACCGGGGAGAAAGTGTACAGCGCGGGGTAATTTGTAATAGTACACTGTCAAGATGTCAGCGGTTGCCAATGATCGGACAGGTGTCCTGTACAAAAATTACGATCCCTTCCGGCAGCCTCCGGCAGACGGGATTCGTTAGGCAGGTACGTGAACCGATCTCGAAATAAAAGCAAAACGACGAGCGAAACAGAGTACCTCTCGGGCGGAAAAGATAATCGCAATCGACCGACATGGAGAAGTTAAAATTTCGCAGGACCTAACTTCTTCGTGGACCCATTTGCTCGCTGGAGTGACGGATACGGCATTGCGAAACGGAAAGAGGGAAACCGAAAAATCATGTCGAACACTCCACCCGAGTCGTCCGCAGGTTTAGACTCTACCGATCTCCACGAGATCAGGCAGAATCACCTGGGAAGCAGATTGGACTCCTCGGACTCGGAGAAACGGGACCAGATACGGGGAAGTGACGGCAACAACCCTGACAGCGATTGCGAAAGCGACACCAGCGAGGTGTTGAGCGTCGGTAGCGAACCGACGCCTATGAGCGTCGTTGGAATTCGTGACTGTAGCTCGGTCAGGTACGACCAGGAATCGGCGAGCAGCCGCGGAGACTTTCGCGACGAAGAGAACACGAGTACATCGGGGACACCATCCCCTTCTAGCTCGACGAGCTGTCACGATGGGTTCTACCAGCGAACCAGCAATCATATCCCCGCACCGAGTCCACCGACCTATAGTCAACCACTGTCATCGCCTACAGCGTCCTCAGTCAGGTCACCGGCTTCCTCTTCGGCCACGGCCTCGTCCCCGGGTCGACCCGAGGCTATTTCTGACACCATAGTACCCAGGTATCAGTCCAGTCATCCGCCACACTTGTTACCGCGATACTCGACGAGGGAAACGGAGATTGCAGATTATCCAACTCGGGTTCAGCATAGTCTGAGTCACGAGATCGTTTACCCGACAGTGGAGAGGCTGCATCGAACCCCAATCAGCGTTCCCTTGGTGACAAGACTGTCGTTATCACCACCGTCGGCAATGACAGTCACTGGTCTGCAGGCAACCACTCCTGTCCTTCATCCTGCAGCCTGCAGGGACCCTCGGGAAACAACCTCCTTGATGCCACATCCTGGCCAACATTTGCATCACGCGAACAGTCACGTACACCTTCATCAGACGTCCCAGGTGCAACACGTACCGGCGAATTCGGTGCACCAGCATCGACTATCCGTTAGTAAGATTCTTCAGAGGGAACCTGGTAGTCCTGCCTTGCCTGGAACGAGAGAGGAGAACGGAAGAACGATGTCCGGGACGAACGGTGTACAGAATAATGGTATCAACAATACCAACCATCGTAATAATCATAATAACAATAATAATCTGCAACACCAGGCTGGCTTAAAGTTCAGCATAGATAATATATTGAAGGCGGATTTCGGTAGAAGGATCACCGATCCAATTTCGTTGAAAAAGTCACGACCTAAGAAGGTCAGCTCGAGACCCATAGACTTGACGAAGGACTTTTTGGAGCCGGCTTCCGAAAGCACGGAGAAAACTAGTTCTGAAACGTCCTCGACGACTAACGCCGCGACCGGTGCTGTTTCGACTGGGAATCCTGCCTCAAATGCATCCGCACCACCTGGGACCGATCCTGGAAATCAATTGCTGTGGCCTGCCTGGGTCTACGCCACTAGATACTCGGATCGGCCTTCCTCTGGTGAGTTTTGTTCAGTATATTGTTCTCCAAACGGGCCGGTAGTGCGGCAGCCTTTTCTAATGACAGTCATTAACGTCTGTAGATGGTAGATAAGGGGGAAACTATTGCCGTTCGGTTTACAGCGTGCAAAAATTTCACGTATGCACCGGTACGCAGGTTCATTAACTGGGCGGTGCACAGAGTGTTCTCCGTGAGCATTGTAATTTTTCATTTATGAAAGTTGGGTTCGTCCCACGGTGATTATGTAACGTCGATTGAAGTGTAAGTCGATAAATTTCCATCGGGCGATGGAAATATGTAATTGTTGCGCGCCGCGAAAGGTCAGTTAACATAATCAACAGTATTTCCCGTGGTCGCTCGTGATTCCTGGCGAATTTATTTTCTTGTGCGTTCGCAAAGTACTGGCTTAATAATCGAGTGAAGTTTAAAGAGGTTCTGTAAGTGTACACGTTCATTGTCAGCAAGGAATTGCTGGCGAATAAAATTCGTTATTAGAACTGTTTGGCGATTGCAAGGTTCATCGATTCATAATTATCAAACCGCACGAAAGAATTACAATGTATCTCAGTTTGCAAAAAACAAATCGTTCGTTAGGTACGAGAACGATTCTGTCACGACCGGAAACTTTTATTTAGATTATCCGTTGTAGTTGTACCTATTTGTAAGCAACGGTTAACTAATTATCTCCCCGTGCTTGACAAAAATGTGTTCGTGACGATATCGCTGGCATAAATAAAACTCGTCAGAACGTTGCTCGAACTCGAATCTGATTCACGATCGAGATAGAAGAGCGGCGATTTTCAATCGAGATATTAATAATTCATTGAGCCACGAAACTGGGAGAATAGAGTTCGATACAGTCCCGTGACTCTTATTATTCCATCCTCGGTTAATTAAGACATGCCATCGATACGTAACTTAATTAGCAGACAAGACATCGCAAGATTTTGCGTAAAAATTACGATACTATCCGCGTTTTTTTCTTCGTTAATTTGCTATTCCTGAATATTCAACGACCCTGTAACCAACGCTCCCAGCGTAGGAAAAATTATTCGCTTGTTCCAAATACCGAAACTTCCATCCACGACCGATAGATTTAACGGACAATTAGAGATTTATTTAGTCGCAAGAGACGCGTCTTTGCGGAATATCGTTCCCCGGTTTCGAGCAGATGGATGACCCTTTGAAACGACACAGGAAAACGTGTAATTACTTTACTCGCCGACCGAGTGCCAGCTTGATGAATGGTAGAAAACGTTCCTCCGTGTCACTCATATCTGATATACGCTCATTGTCAGGAAACAATTGTTAAGCACTCGGAGAAATAAGCTGCTCTCTGCCCCATAAATCAGCCACGATATGCAACCAACTATTTCTCGTGCTTTTGTATGCGTACAACAATTTCCTATAGGTCATTCAGTTGTCGTATTCTTATGCAAACCATCGGTAAATAATCGCACCCTATTAGACCGCTTTTGCTGTTTTCAACCGTAGTGGAGTGTTTCAGCGAGCGTCTTTCGCGAGTCACGTGTGTCCCTATTGCACCCGATCCTCGTCGTGTGTACCGCGGATGCGTGTTCGTTGAAAATTATTGCTGTCCGCGCTCGATCGCATTGTGTTAGAAAAAAATCCGCGTGTAACACAACCGGTTCAGCGTCGCCTTGCTACCCTATTGTATTTTAATGGTATGCCGCCGTGCGAGGAAACTGCTAATAGGAATACCGTGAATTTCTCACGCATTGCTTATTTATTTCCCTTTTTTCATGGACAAACCCAACTCCACGCGTACCGTGTATTCCTTTATTTTCTCGTTACTCGATTCCGTCGAAGTGGACAGCGTTCTAATTCGTTTTTGTCGAACGCCGAGACGACGAGACAGGGCGAGCGAACAATTCCAAACACATACGATCGTCGTGCACTTATTGCGATCTTGCACGGTGAATGAAGTCGTACTACCCAAGTGAAACACATAAAAGTGCTAAGTTCCCGATTAATAACCGGTAGTTTTTGCGGGGCCGGTTCCAGCCGTCGCGCGCAAACGACAATATTGGATCACGTTCCTATTATGTCTTTACAGCGCGTAATTTCGCGGCCGACAGATAAATAGTCCGTTGAAACGGCCACGATAAAGCTTAATCACTGTTATTGCACCGGTCGTGCGGCTTGATAGCGCACGTCGGGACACGGAACCAATTGTGCGAATTCTTTTTGCGCTCACGTACGGATCAGCAGCCGGACATGGGCCTCGCCGATACACCGTTTCCAGGGAAATGGAAAATAAATACGATCGTGGACGTCACAGCGAATGATGCGATACGTGCACGTGTATCGGCACGAAGTCACTTTACGGGGCCAGTTTAGAGAGCAAACGGACGAGCAGCCACGCAAGAAATATCACGTCCGATCTGCTTCCCCGCGGTGACTTTATAATTTAACACTGTTCGCCGCGGGAAAAATGCTGACCGGTGTTAATGGTGCTTTATTGCCGGTCAGCCGAATCGACGAGATACGCTTACGAGGCAGCTCGTTGGGAACCACCTTATCGCCGGGATAAATTCGTTATTAATTACCACGAGTGACTGTTTTACAGCGCGTGGACAGGATCTCGGGGAAAAGCAGCGTCGAGCAGCTATAGGTGTAACCTGGTCGCGAAGAGCGGCGTTAAGTAGAATTAGAATTTTAGTCAGACGCGACGGTCGTATCGAACGCGATTAGATCGGTGTTTCTCGCGGCTGACATGGGAATTATGCAACGTTCGTGTGGCCGGACACGACGTTTTTGCTGTTCGCTTTCCTCGCAAATTTCAAATATAATAATTAACTATTCACTGCACGGTTGATGGGCGAACGATGATGAATCAAGCTAACGAATTGATACAATCGCGCTATCGATATTTCATTGTCCCAGGTTTAATGAATTGGAAACTTCTGATGCGAAAATGTGTGTGCTTTATACTGGAGCCCACTTGTCCTATTGGAATAAATTCGTTACCACTTCGCGCGCATTGCGCAATCCATCTAAGATACCGCGATACCGTGATTTTTCAAGCAATTTTCATTTAATTTTCTTACCCATTGTATCGCACAGCCAGCGTCTCTGCATGCATGTTTGTGTCTAAAAGAAAACCCATTTAGCATCGAACGAGTCCGAGCGAAATAGCGCAGAGTTCAGCGAGACATACTTCATTCTGATCCGATATCAGACTTATAAATCTGATTCTCTGATTGCTTTGAGCAATGCATTTCTGCTATATACTACTTTGGGCGTGATCGTGGTCATACGTTTTATTAACGCTCCTCTGGCACGGGAAAAAAAGAAAGATCACGGAATCCCGTGCATAGAAAGGAAACGAGATCGCCCGTTGACTTCGATCGTTATTATATGCTCTGGGCCGCCAATAAGATCCGTACCACGTTGCATAATTAAAGAAACGATCGAAGCCGCGAGGGATCGACTGATAAAAACGTGAACGTGAGCTATATGGCGATAAATCAACCTTTAACGAAATGTTCGCGTGGAAATAAAGAGACATTAATTTGCAGTGCCTGCCTCGTGTCGTTCGCTCTACTCCTTTCTAACTCGCCGTGTCTCTTTCCCCTGTTCGACTGATTGGACAGACAAGCGATACGCTTACACCGGGGTCTATGAAAGATCAACGGAAGCAACTATTTAATCGCATTTATTCAGATTGTTCATTATTTAATATCAATTATTAAATTTTTCCAACCTCTACATTTTTCAACCGCGAAAATTGTCCAACTTCGAAATTCTTAATTACTTCAATGATCTCGTTAAACAATTTCTATACACAAATAAATTGTTGCAGCTTGAAATTCTTTTCCTAAAAGAGAAATGGTAAAATATCCAACTCAACCGGCCCCGTTGAAGCATACGGCACTTGACGTGTGTGTTCGTGTGCACACGCCCAGGTGGAACACGTGTGTCGAAGCGAGAGCCTACTCCATATCGGGCAGCCTCGTGGGATCCATCGATCTTATTAAGGTTAAATCGAAGGTGCCTCCCGTTCCCCGTAGTTGAACACGATAACAAACCTAGCTAGAGGCACGCACCATCCTTGTATACATATAATGCCTAGCCCGAGCGGTCGCTGTGTGGCCTAGAGGCGGCTACAGAAACCTATGAATGGCTTCCGTTCGTTCCAGATATCGTAAAGTGTATTTTCAGATACCGCGAATCGCCTGGAACGATCGTTTTCGTCTCGCGTCGCCCTACAAATGGCGGTATTGTGTTACCGGCGTGTTGGACGGAGATTTGTTAAGACCGACTGAAACTCGCGGCTGACACGCGATGAGAAATCTTTCGTTCTCCGGGTGGTGCGATAAATACCCGCGAAAATTTATCGACTATATCGGCGGGCATGGAGATTCAATTCAACTATAATAGTAACGGGGCAAACATTAATGGCGGGCTTGTTTCCTCGTCTGTGACCGTAATGTCGCGTCGCTATTGATTTCTGTCCTATTGATACGGGGCAAGAAGTCGATTATACAGATTCGACTGATTTACTATCGATGGCTGATTCCCTTCCAAATGGCAAATTCATTCGACTTCTCATGCTTCGTGCAACAGTTTTTGTTCTATAACACGTCGGACATTATATTCGCAAGGGTGCGCGACTCGTACCTCAACTCCACGCTATAACTACGACTGAACCGGGCCGCTCGATTTGCATATCGCGTAATTAATTTAATTAGGCGCTATAAAGACGCGACGCTGCCGATACCGAGCGCACGCATTGATGCTTGAAGCGAAAGCCGGTTGAATGTCGGTTGTAATTATTCACGAAAATGTTTGTCATTACTAAAGCTCCATTACCAGGGATGTTACATTTTTCTCGAGGCTAGTTTAAAATTGATTCTTCTAATAGACCATCATTACGGCGACGCGTACGACTCTGCGACGTTAACGACGCTAATTATCCGACTCCCAGAAATTCCGATCGACGTCCATCGACAATGTCGGAAACACGTCTGCCGAGCACGTACAGCCATTAAAATAAAATCACTTCTAACGGCGTATTAACGACTCCTGTAATTATCATTCTTGTTTGATCGCGAGGTTTCGCTACCATATCATCACTCGTGCCTCGAGCAAAACCCAGGCTTCGCCCTTCCTTTTCTTCTTCTTGGCCGAGCGTAGAAAATCGGATCCACGGTCGGCCACGATCGAATCAGCGAATCGACACTGCTGAACGCTCGAAACGAGCGGATCCAGGCGTCGTTTGCGCCACGTATCGCTCACCTGAAATTACTTTGTGCCCGCCCAACGGAAGCGTAATGACACGATGAATGTGTACACGTTCGAGTGATTAAGAAACCAAGATTCCCCTGTTCCGCTTACACGTCGTGCGTATTAACAAAATGCAACATGCACCCGTGTAAAAAATTATCACGAATCGTAGATGAAGATCCGCGTAAACTATCCAAACATATTGGAACACAATGGAATTATGCATTGTGCATCGTCACATTAATCTGATCTACCCATCGAGGAAAATAATCGTCGACATCAGGCCGACACCACTTTCCTCAGCACGGTGCCCGATGGTCCTGCGAAGAAACCAAGGACCGTTTCCGAGGCAGAACCGACGCCAAACGTCCATTGGCCGATTAACAAGCCCGCCGCGACGCACGGCGCCGCGGGGGATCCACTTGCTGGCTCCAGAACGCCGCGTCGCCTTTCAAATATCCCCTGAATTATGGGCGTAACGCGCCACGGAGTAAACTTTTACACGGCCGCTGCGCCGATAAGCACCGCCAACGCCATATTCACTTTTCCCGTCCCGTCGTCCTCTTCGTGGCAGAGGAATTCGTCCTCTTCGCGGCACAGTTTAAACGACTCGGAAGCGAGCAGAGGAGAGGTCCAAAGGGAGATCGAACGTCTCGATGATCGGGGTGCTTCTTTCGTTTCTCGATTGTCTTCGCTCGAAAGAGGTATGTTATACCGAAAGGGGAGAGCTGATTAATGAATCGAGCCGTGCACTCTCTGTATGTACACTCGGCTAATATCGCCAGGCATTCGACTCTCTATGAGCTTAATAGTGACGAACGATCTAGGCACGATGGATCGCAGGAAGAAGGAAGCGAGCGTGCCTTCGAGACGTATATACAGCTCGGGGCGAACGAAGCGACTTTGATGAATCAGGTCTCCGCTTCTATTCGCGATAATTTGAACGTAACAGCGCGAAAGGTACCCGCGTAATAACGGGCAATTAATAACGCCGCGTTTTCTGGCACAACTGTACCGTGGCGTTTAACTTTTAAATTGATTGTGCGCGAACGTGCGCTTGCTCCCTCGCGACCGAGTCCGTTGCCGTTGCTCGTGCTATTCCGCAGTTAATAAGCGAACGGAATAAACACCGCCGTGCCGCTAATGAGTATCAGCCCTGACGGACGCGACGGACAGTTTGTGGGTAGAACGTCGCGCGGCGCACCTGGCCGGATCGCCGGCTTAGAAATTGAATTCGTTGCTGATCGTTTGTCCGCGCAGGACCTATTAGTGAAAGGAAGTCGAGGGGGTACGGCTGGCTGTGACGCGATTCAACGGCGAAGGGACAGCATTGCTGAAACGCGGGGAATGTCTCACAGCCGCGGCGGGATTACTTCACGTTGAAATAATATGGCGGGGGACGATTATCCGGCTGGATTTTCTGCCATTAAATCTATTAAGTCCCTTTAACGAGCTGCCATGTTCTTTCGCGAGCCACTTCTTTGCCGCGTGACTAATAAGCTCATTGGTACGGAATTGTATCGTTGCTTCCTCGGCGATATCGATACGATTAGCCGCGTGGCACTCGCGCCATTATTACGGCCAAGTCGGATGGCTCGTAATTTGTGCGATAACAGGCCTGATTCATAAGGGAGACAGTGAAATCGTGAGTGGCGAATGATACCGTGAAAGGTATTAAGATTCGTTTGCAGCACATTCATCATACGGTCGATTGAGTTCGCAGAAACGAAATTTATGATAATTACCTTCGGGGAAATTTTCAACCGGCCGTTCACGGTTAATGACGTTTCAACGTTGCCCACGAATCGAGAAGCGTAGGTGGCCCCCGGAAGGAAGTTGATCGTCATCCGTCTTTACGAGCCTACGATTAAGCCCGGTCGAGTACGTCAGTCTCTTCAGGGTCACGCGTATGAACGACCCAGAGCACCGGCCAGGATGATCAACCCTCGCGTATTCATTGGACCGAGAACACTCTGAGCATAAAAATTTGAACTCGAACATCTTCGAATCCCCGTCTGCCGTGCTTTATCCATTCTGTTCCACCGCGAACGATGCATTCTCCGTTTCGTTCGAATGTATCGAACGTTGCGCGTGAAAGTATCATAGAATATTTCTTCCTTTAATGGAGAACGTAGTGAAATCTTTCTTCATGGAACAAAATGGTCACAATAGTCCCTGCACGGTCACAAGAAAAAAGAAGAAACGAATAAATCACAGCACGAGGAAGCGTTTAAGCGGCGAATGCGGGCCGGAAGTGGACCTGTCGTCGACGCAAACGACACGATGAACGCCTCTTCTCGTCTGCTTCGAGTGAACGCGCGTTTGCTTCGGTGACGGGTGTAGGTGTATTATATGATCCCCGTTGAAAAGAGGGAGGGAGGAGGACAGGGGAGCTTACAAGCATGTACGTGGGTGGGCCGCCTCGTGTCTCGGATTCTTCTGGCACGAGGGTATTCCCTTAAAGCGAGGAGACACGTGGCACCGTTCACAGATTCGGTAAATTATTAACGAGATTTTCTGTCCGTTCGCCTCCATTTTTCGCTTGACGTCTGTATCATCGAAACGCCGGGAACCTGTTCGACTTTATTCCTAGAATTCACCTCTCGACGATGATCGACATCGATCGCTCGTAATAAAAACGTTACTTTTATCACTGTATCCTACTTAATTAATTCTTCTCTTGCGCTATTAGTCTCGAGTGGTTTTTTTCACGAGACAAAAAGTTGAGGCCGTGAAACAGGTATGGGCTTCATTGTTTTTTGCGGACCGTATCCGCGAGTGATATTTATATTTCGTTCAATTCTTTCCGTTTAATGGCTGGCCAATCTGTATTTTTATTGACGATATGATAAAGAAGTCAGTCAACGATAAGGAATGACATTATTAAAAGGAGGATCGGAATATTCGTCGAAGGAAGAGAGCAACCGGTCTGGCGACCCGTCCCGCGGAGTAGACCGTCCAAATCAAAAACGTAAGGTAGCCGAGAGGATCCAGCTGTTTCATTACGTGATGGTACACGGGCAACCAGTACCGTGTTGCGTGCGGTATTGTTAACAAGATTGAGGAAATTGTTATTTGGAAAAAAAGTAGCCTGGTAAGATATGTACAATAATCGATGCTATCCTCGTTGCACGCGAAGTTGTCCGTACGGCAATAAAATGTAATAAGAACGAAAAACATATAATTTGTTATTGCAAGGATATTCATATTCAAGGAAAGCGAGAGTGCACTATGAATAGAATATTTTTCTTCTACAGATAGGAACCTCCACCTTAATAAAGGTAGGCAAAATGATAGAACTGAAAAATACAAAAAGGGATTTCTTCTCCCAGCATCAGTATTACAATTTAATACAATTCGGTTGGAGTATCCTCGACACGTCTACCTTTCGTTCTCTCGTCTCTATATTTTCTGCCATGTGCGTGGAAAAGTCACGGCAACGGAATGAAATAATACAGTTCGCACACGTTGCTCTTAAAGTCGTAGAATAATGCAGGTGCTATTCCAGGGGCAACAGGGTACTTTAAAGCGTTTGGTCAATTTCCCTCGTGTATTTATACGCATATCAGTAAATTAGAATCAACAGATTGTGGAAATAAGCGCTGTAAACGTCGTCGCGCTGCATGCCTTCTGAGGGGAAAAGAATTGTTTACTAGGAAGTGCGGTGGAAGCACGCGTGAGCATACGGATGCCCGTGCGTTATGGGTCGAACGTGTAAGCAGAGGCGATGGGGCCACCCGCTCCAGAGATGCCAAAAAACCGGCTGGTGTTCCTTCTGTACGACTATAATTTATCCTCGAATGACTGACTGGTCGTTAAAGTGATCTACTCTTTTGCCGTCCCGAGTGATCAACGCGCGATCCCCGTTTTAACATTTTTTTTTTCTTTGTTTTAATCGTCATGCGCTACTCGACACGCAATTTTAATTGCCCATCTATTCGCTTGCTTCTGGACGTGCGCTGACTTGTCAAAATTGTTCGCAGCCGTAGGGCAAGAAATATTTATCGCCCCGCGTCTATTAAAGACAGTGAATTCTTTGGAAACGAATACGCGAGCACGCTATTGTTTTCGTCCCACGTGCAGCGACTCGTCTATTATTTCCCCGGCAATTCAGGACCGTTCACAAAAAGCCTGCGGAAGATAGCGAGGGAACGAGCATCGTAATAAACGGCGGATGTATTTTAATGCGGTCGTTTAACGTACACCTGTCCCCGTACGTTCCGACAGTCGACTAAAATTGTTGGCGCGCGTTTCTTACGAGCGTCGCATGAATATCGCCAGGCCTGTTCGGTTGTTAAACGCGTTTAGCGAAAACCCAGGTTAAAAAGAACCTCGACGCAATTAATAATCGCCGTGGTCGCGGTAATTCTTCGTTGGGGGCAGTGGCCGCGACCCGACTGTGTACGCTAATCGGTAGAACGTATTATCTGATTGAAGGTACTTTATAGTTAATTACTTTATCAAACTCCTAAGTAGGATTGCGTTCGGCCGAGCCATTGCAGGCGTTGCCACTCACGATCGACAATGCCGTGTTTCAATTACGGCCTTTTCGCCTACCATACATTGAGATATTAAATGAAATCCATAAATTCATAGGCACGTCTCGATTAATCACTGCTGGCCACACGGGACCGTGGAAAGTTAATTACACCTGCGCCGCGGGCCGGACGGGCCAGCGCGACGCATAAGCGTGCGATTATTTCGCGATTATCTAATACGAATTATCTGCGGAACGATGCCGCGGTGCGCGGCTTACACGATCGTCAAATTAATTATTATGTCCGTCTCGGTGCGGCGATCAACGTCCGTGAAGCTCGTTAGGTTTAAGGACTACACGCGGAGATAAGGGAATTTCGTGAAAAATACAGAACGCCTAGACGCGTCGAGGCGAGTGCGGCGATGACTGGCTCGTTTGCTCGCTTGTAAGGAACAAGCCAAGCGGCCGTTATATTTTTACGTCATTCCGTTGTAAGCGTGCACGCAGCCACATTTAGCGGGAGGCAATAAAATGATAATGCGCGTTGCACTTGTGTAAACCGCTGTTGAAAATTTATTCGCTGCTTCGAGTGGCGTAATTCTTTCAATTACAGGAACTGTAAGTGCGCTCAGCACGGTGTCTTCGAGGGTGCGTAAACGATTTAATGAGGACTGTATTGGGCGTACCGGTATTAGTCGGAATATCGGAAGCGAAAGACACACGAGTAAAGTAATTTCAACGGCAACTCCGTTCAACCGAGGGCACCGAGCTAACCCCGAGGTCCTTATCTCAGACCGCGGACGAAGCGTCGATCAAAGAAAATCCAATAAAGGGAGGCGTTAAGCGGGAAAATAAAAGCAGCCCGAGCACCCTGTAGAACGCCTATTAACATCTCTGGAGGGTGTGCGACCGGATGGATCCACCCCGATGGTTTATTCGCTAAACCCATGGAACCACCCCCGGCACACCAAGCGAGCCCCCGATATTAATTACCAATTCGTCCCCGTTACCCTCGAAATAACAGCAACGCTCAGGGCGACTAATCACTTGATGCGAGAGAGTGGCCGCGAGTTCGAGCTGGGAACGTTTAGCGTATATCTGACGAGTTCATTAATAACCCCCCGTAGGTAGGTGGATGGGTATAGCTCTTCAGGTATTCACGTGCTTAATTGATTCTCTTACATAATTACCGCAAACCCTTTTCTCCCTTTCGCTTCGCCTCGCCCTACTACACGACTCTTTGACAGTTTTTTTATGGTATAATAATTTTCATCGTAGTCTATACTCAATGTATGTATCGTGCACATTATAATCGTTATCAGAGGTTAGCTTTTAGTCTTCACTCGTTCTCCGTCTCTCCTCTCTGCTTCGTTCCCTCGAAGTGGAAGACGCGTTTACGATCTTCAACCTCGCGAGGTGGTGCAGATAGTTGAATGTAAAGTATCGGAAATTATAAAGATACTTCGGTGCGTAAAATATGCGACTCGTACAAGCTTCGTCATGATTACTATCTGATCCCAAGAATTCCTTTAATTATGCGCCAGGGTCAAGAATGTACTCGGAAGTACACAGTGCACTTACGTTAACGACCGATAAAGATTAACGAAAAGTAATGGATTTACAAGCTCTACGAATCCACCTCGTCCTGCGATTATAATGTCCAAAATGAACAATTCGACGTCGACGACACGAGCGTTGTCACCCGTCGGCGGGAACTAAGACGATTGAAAGATGAGACAGCCGAATGCAAATATCGCGATTCGAGGCATGCAACCCCTGCGAAAACTCTAGTGATTCGACTGGTGAGAAAAAAGGCTACGCCCCTCAGCCGGGTATGTTTGGAATTCGATTGACATCGTGCAGCTCGACACCGGCGAAGGGTTGTTTTAATGAATTTATACGATAGAAGGGGAACGTCCCCTAAGGCAGCTGAAAAGCTGACTGGGGTACCAGTTGACAGGCCGGAAGATCAGAGAACTTGAAATTCTATCGACACATTGTTTCAAATATCGACGAAAGGAATTTTCCAGTCACTCTCGATTAAACCTTATTAAAGTTACCCCACGAACCGCGCCGTTCGACTTCGCTTCGAGCTACGTCCGGCGAGACTCTCGCCCGCGACTTTCCTTTAAAATTCGAAGCTCCGGAATCCGCCCGGGGAAAATAAACACGACGCGAATCACGCTAACACCGGTCTATGAAAAGTGACGCAGTAAAAGCAACCTGCCATGGGAGCGATCGAAAGCAAGTTGCCGGAACGTTCAACCCGAAGTGACGAAATGTAGCAGCCTTGCGGCCAATAAAAAATTGATCAACGCTATAACCGGGTTAGGCGACCTGGAATAAAGTGCAGGTCGATGATCGACCTTTCGACGTACCAGTCTGGAATACTCCTATCGTGATACCGCTTACGGGCATAAGTATCCAGCTGTCTTTACGTAACTCCAAAACGTTCGCGTGATTGCTACGGGGGACGAAAATTTACGAGTGTCCCGGTAACGAGTCGTCGTGCGAATGTGAATTTTTCCTCAGACGTTCCGTGATATTTCTGTCATTGACGCGTCATCGAACGATACGCTACGCCGTTGACGCGCAATAATTTGTCGATTCGCCACTTTGTATCCGACTGCTTTCACCCGTGTATAATAAAGCGAACGCTATTGGCAATTAACTTTTCCTTGACTGTCGAAAATTACGTTATTCATAATAAGTTCTTTACAACTCTCTTAAGCACCGCTCGAAGGTAGTTAATTATTTCTGCCTTCGAGACCCTAACATTATCGCCACTCAGCCGCCCGTCTATTACATTTTTTCATCGCAAGAATAAGTGGAGCGAGACTGACCCAATTTGTCCCGAACGGGGAACAACAATTTTCTCACGTTTTACGACAAACTCGCGATGATAAATGGCCAAGGGAAATGAATGGATATGGCTGGCGGTTCGTGTCGTGTTTTTGCGAGGCAACAAGGTACCCTCGAACCGCTCGGGACTTGTTTCGCGTTTATCGTAACATCGATTTCTCATAACAAAGAATTCGTGCGTCTTACGATCGGCTGTCCCCTTATCTAACTCAACGCGAACGCTACCGATCCACCGGTAGCGCCATTTAGTCACAGATACTACACACAGTACGATAAGATCGTTCGAGTTCAAAGGACGCGTCAGTTTAACGAATTATCGAGGGCAAACCGAGAGGAAGAAGCACAATGAAATAGTAGGGGGACAAGTCAGCCTGGTGGAGCAGAGAGATTAGTAAATCCACATTATTAGCTTTAATGAGCCGAGACGCCGACCGCCTTCTTGCCCACGGCAAGACGCCGGCAAGGTGTGTGGCGAAAGTCGGCTGCAGGGTGGCCTGTTCGAACTGTGGATACATCCCTGAATACTATTAATCGATTAACGATCCACCGATCAATGAATCGCGAGACTCATCCGCCGATCAGAGGGACAACAATGATCATATCTGACCGGCGTCCCGTTCGGATAGATGAATATTAATTTTTCGTCTGACCGTGGGCCAGAAAATTTGATACTCTGTAACTTTCTACTTCGGTGTCTAACCCACGCGTAGGAGATATACGATTTCCGGAAACAGTTAATTTTCTTCAAATATTCCGGCGTGTCCACCTTTATTCAGAAAGTTCTCCTGTTACAACGTAACGCGGTTGCGTATGGGGGCCAAAAATAATTGCGCCTGCCCCAATGACAGACAGTAAATTTCAAACGGTGCAAGCGTTTCGTGGCGACGGTCCGGTCGAAATAGCGGCGAATTTCGTAGACTCGCCTTTCGGGATGAAAAACTTTTCGCCGGGTTAATGCGTGGGCGGAATTGCATTCAGCGTCGGGTTGCAATAAAGTAATAAGCATCTATAAATAGCGGCGCGAAGCTGCGTGGAAGGAACACCATAGAGGGAACGGTGGAAGCCTGGATGAAGGAGCTTGACCGTGAAAGTCAAGAACATAATCATAGACTATGATCAGCCAGTGTTCTCCCTCCTTCGAGTCGTGTCCTTCCATCTCGTTCTTCCTTCAGTCGCATTTCTGCCATTCCTTTTACTGCCCCGACGAGCGTGCTGACTGTTTGTTGAATTAATTCGAAACCTTGCGTGGACCTAGTGAAACTTATCATACATTTTTTTTTTCATTTATTTGCAACAAAACTTTTTTGAGGAAATATTTGTCCGACCCGAGGAAAGCGATTACTCGAATTGAGATTCCGAGGGACTGGCAATCCGAGAGGAGACGAAGAACGAGACGATGCCCACGTTACACAATTAGCGACCATAGAGGACAGGTGAAACTCGCAGTCACGCCCCATCGATGTACACGTGAACCCAGCTTAATACTTCTCCTCCCTTCTTGCCACCATTATCGGTCGATCATCCCGTCCGCGAATCGCGCACTCTACATCGGCAAGAAGCACGCTGCGTATCTGCTCGTTTGTACGACTATATGCGGGGCTATAGTATCGTCGAAATGAATCTGACCTCACGACAAATTTACTCGGCGGGACCTCGTCCCGTCCTTTTGTACTTCTATTTCTGCTCGCTGTTTCCACTAATTTAATCTTCTCGCGACTGTCATTTTCGCACGGTTACCATTTTCCTGACCGGGTCTGACGCGGCCAGGTCTGGCCGCCGACGTCTGTTTCTACTTACGGGCCGTTTAAACCGCGCCAAGCCACGTAATCGTTCGCGCAACGATAAAAACGTCCTCGCCGTTCCAAGACGATCACTCGATAGCTGGTACCGGTTGTTGCAATAATTATACTGCCGAAAGAAAAGGGGAAAAAAATCTAGGAGGCTCCTTCCGTCGTTGAAAAGCATTCGATACCGAAGAGATCCGTAACCAGGTTCAAGGAAGCCTCCAATGACAAAGGCCACTTTACGGCTTGGCTCTTTCCGCTCTGTAACGTAACGAGTCTTCTTCAAGTACGCTCTTCGTGTTCCTCTTCGTGGTCGGGGGCTGCTCTCTCTAACAACCAGGTACGAAGATATCGTGCTCGATAATGGTTACTTTGGGCCCCGACCTTATATAACCTGTTGTCCCAGGTGAGGGACCACTACCACGACGCACGCGTACCAACCTACGACGGCTCTTTTTATCCACGTGAAACGAGAGACTATCCCTCTGTCACTCGGGCCTTCGATCCCCGTACGTTCGGTCACGGCGAACGGGTTTCCTGTCTGTTATAGGAAAATCGAGACGCGACAACCGATCGGGGAGGGTACGTTTCTAATCCTCTCGGTAGGATCGTTCCAACGAAATGAATACAGCCAGCGGACAGGAGAAAGGAATGAGGAAAGATGACGGGGACAGAGCGACGAATTTCGTTGCAAATGGTCTCAGTGTTACCAGTCATTTTGTGCATACGTTTATGAATTCCGGAATACATACCTCGCAGTTAGCATGCGATTCTATCTGGACGGGCATAGGAAACACTTAATTGAAATAAAATCGAGCAGAGGGTAATTCCACGGGTACTTTGAGATTCCTTCTGGGACGTCGTTGAATCCACATTCCGCGTGTCTCGGTCGGAGTTGATAGAGCGATTTTGTCCGGTGCTCGGTTCAAGTATAGGCTGTCCGTCGACTTAACCGAATGAAACCAGTCCACCGGCTGACAGTGCAAACAGACCCACAATTTTCTCAATGACCCTGGTACTTAACCAAAGTAACCGTTGGCAATAAAGGACCGCGAGCTGGCGATTAAGCGAAGTATCACCCCCGGGGGTCTTCTACGTAGTCGCTCTTTCTTGGGGAGCAACCAGGGTGGATTCGGCTGCGCTAGTTCGATAGTCAGGGGGAAAATGGCGAAACTATACCGACTGCCGGAGAAATAATCCCATTCACTTTCGATGAAGTTTCCAGCATTTCCCCGCGTTTCAATCATCGCCGGATTATCGGCGCGAGAAAAATTGCATACACCAACGCAGGGTTCATGACGCATAATCTACGAGCCACTTTAACGATACTTCCGACAAAATTTAGCTCCAAGGAACGATCGTTAATTTGCCATGCAACGCAATTGGAAACACTTTGACCCGGCGATCGCAGACGTAATTTCAACAAAACCGGTTCCATCGAAGAAAGAGAAAGTGACCATTAAGCGACAGAGACAATTCTGCTTCACTGATAAGAAAAAAAAGAAAGAAACAACGAATACCGCGGCAAACGATATCAATAACGCCGATATGGATTTATGAATGATCCAACCGGTTTCTCACGTTAGACGAGAGTAAAGGACACCACCGACTGGACGGGTTTAATCCTCGCGGACGTAGCGAACACCGGGAACGAGAATAAACGTACGTTAGACATTTCCACGCATTCTCGTTCATCTGATTATCGTCCGTCCTCGCTATTAATAGCGCTGGTTTGTGCATAAAACAACTGGTTTAGCGTCATTGTACGCGGTATAAATTGTATCTTGACGGAAAGCAGGTTCCATTCGTGACAACTTCACCACGACACACGGGAAAATCCTCTTCTCCACTAATACGACAGACGATTCAATCGCGGGCAACAGAAACGAAAATACGGCCGCCAATTTTATCGATATTCGTAAATGCTACACATACATACTACTTATTGTACAGGTTCTCTGCGCGTGGATCTTGCTTGCTGTTGCATTCAATACGCTTAAATCCGGCGACGTTTCAACGCGTACGGTTTAAGTCTTCGTGCGAGCCTCGCACGCTCGCTTTGGTACACGACTTTTCTTTATTTGAGATTCAATTAGAGATCGTATTAACTCGGCGCGTCATAGCAGCGGTATCTAAAACGTATCGCCGCGTTGTTGCGGTGATTATACGCCGGTCGGAACAAGAAATGAAAACGTTCGCCTAATTAGACACAATTACCATTGTTAGCGGTCACGGAAACGCAAGACGAGCCACTATAATCCGTTTATCTAATTTGTGCTGTTAATTCCGCCCATTTACACGAAGCAATTTCGATTGCCACCAGCGATACAGAAGTCGCTTCTTTAACGCTGAGACTCGGCGAACGAATTGTCTAGGCGAAGTCAATTAAAAAGAAAGTCGCTGTACGTTTATGGCTCGTGCGATCTTGCCGCAAAGTTCCGGCCATATTTGTCTTTCGTCTGGCTTGTACCTGCTTTTACATTTGCACCGTGTGAATAAGCCTGCCTTCTATTTTACCACGGACCAGCGCGACCGTCGAAAACTTTCGAACCCGTAGGTACCAGATGTGTCTACGAATTTGATTCGGTGTCTTGATAAAGCGATACTGTCGTTCAACGTTACCACGCCGATCGGTCAATCAATGCCTCCTCCGCAGGGAAACTCACGCACACATACACAAGCACGCACGGCGTGGTTGCTCACGCACGTGTACACTGTCAACTCGATTAGGCAGATTCGCCAAACTCTCGGCTGAGTAATAGCGAGAGCCATTAGATCGCGACGAAGCTTAGCATTCCTGACTCGACGCCGTGTAATATAGCAGCACGTCTACGTGCCCACGTGGGTTACGTTGCGTACGCCTGTGTACACGCGTGCACGCGTTTAAACGATTAACCGTTCAATCACGATGCCCCATCGACATACTCGTAGAAATTTCATTTCAAGAGCTTTCGTACCGCGTGCACCATCGCAGCGTACCCACAGGTACGCGAAGGACAGGTTGCCTCGTTTCCAAGGTGAAGCTCGTTAGCTATGATGGATAATATCCCTATCTAATGACGTTACATCATTCGCAAACGAACCTTGCAACACCTGCATGCGACCGTAGGATCGAGGTTCAAACGAGAGCGTTCCTAATCAATTAAACGGACGACAATTGGAGCGAGCGAGAAAAAGCGATAGCCTGTCACGTGGTATTACGCGAGACCCTATGATTAATGGGGCCAAAGAATCGATGATACCCGACGCTGGCTTAGAGGGTGGTCCCCGATCGTTCAACGTCGATCGTGCAGCGTGATCCAACGGGATGGAGCGAAATCCAGCAGAAAATCGCCGTTCGTACACGACAATGTACCAATGTACAGCCGCGGTGTTAACATCATTGCGGTGTATCGCGCACGGTGGAAATCGCGAAGTTTCAGCCGTGAACGGGGTCGTTGAGTGTGTGCCACCGTGCTCGACCTCCAGCGACGAGAGGCGGCTCGAAATTTATTCTAACGCGGACACAAATAACGTTAAAACGCTACTCGGCCGTGTTTAGAGAGTAGTCCTCCCCATCGGTAAGTACCGGGCGGAATTCAGCCAGCTAGATTGAGAGATATTCCGGCCATCCACACGGAGGTGATGGTCAGTGCGTACGTACGAGACCGGTTGTGTGGTGTGCGGTGGCTGCTGAGCAATAGGCCGCGCGAGAGGACGAGAGACAACGAGAGAGAGACCGAGAGGGAAGGTTTTTCTGGTGGGGATAGACCTCTGCGTGCGGTCCCTTCTTCGACGGACCACCCAAGTAGACCGGCTTACGCCGGCCATACACACGACCCTGTGCATGTGTACGCACCTACTACACCCTCGCCAACGGGGACGGCCTACACCTACACACCTGCCAGCACGCACGATGAGCACGAGAGCGCACACTCACGTGCACGCGCGTCTAGCGCGCCGCTGCGCTCCAACGAAACGACAGTCGCGCGGAAACGATCGGCCGCCACTTGTGAATGAACCGATACGTCCATCCGATCGCGTGGCTTCCCGACCCCTTCCGCCGGAAGATCGGGCGTTTCGCGCGAGTTTCGACGGAAAATTCGGTGACACGTTTTCCGGGACGAACGCCGAGAACGGGGCACGCTTCGGGGACGCTTTTGATGGCGTTCCGGTTGCGATGGAAACGGGACATCGTGGGCACTGGTAATTAACACGGTGACTTATGGTCGTTAACGAAGGTGGAACTATAAAATCTTTGTACTTCTCGGACAAGGTACGTTCCTTCGAAGGAAGATGAAAGTGACACGAATTCGTCGGAATTTTTGTTTCTCTGCGATCGACTTGGGCGCCCACTGCGTTAACGACGGTTCCACGGTCAGAGAAAGCTGTGCAATCGAAAACCGAGGCTTCTTATCGTCTAGGATCGAGAATACTCGTTGGATCGACGAACTTGTTTCGCGTTTCAACGTGTGATAATTTGCCGCGGGAAGTCCTTAGCGAACGATCGTTTTCTTGGAAGCGAAGCCCGGCCGGTGCACGGTAAATCATTGGCGGTCGAATGGAAATTTCGTGCCGTCTCGCATGGTACCTTAACAGGTGTTACGCGACTTTATAACGCTCGAGGAGCCGCGCACCCTGCCGGTAGTAACGTACGGGTTTTACACGGCTGACCCCGTGACCCTCCACGCTGGAGGTCGTTGATGGGCCAACTTTGTCTACCGGTGTCTGTTCGAGAAGCAGTCATCCTTTTCAGGATGCTCGGTCATCTTGGATACCTGTCGAGTGCACGCTGCGTGTTCGTCTATGCTCGAAATACTTTCGTTCCTTATGGAAATATATACCGAACTCTTCAAACACCGTGCTCGTCCCCGCGTGCTCGCTTCGCGTCGACAATGATAAAGTGAATCGTGGGAAAAAAAAGCACGAGCGATTCGTGTCGAATAAACGAAGGGTAACTGGAAGGGCGAGAGAAGAGACGATCAAGTGGAAGGTGAAAGAGGGGAATTGCTGGACACGGAAAGCTGCCGCTCATTACTGCAATTAGCATGCTAATCTCGGGGTCGCCTTAATGAATATGAAAATGAGTGGCGGCGATTCCAAAGCGGCCCGGCAGATCTCGTACGGCAAGCTGATGTATTACATATACGTGTACTGACGTAGGTGAGCTGACGGTTGCCCGACTGTGTAAAAGGAGAGAGGTGGTTATGAAGAGATAGGTACGCGCCTGGTAGTCGTACACCTATTATAATCTTTATGGCTTCATCTTGAGGCGATTCGACGATTAAACGGAATAGAGTACTGGACTAGCGAGCCGCTCGATTATTAACGGCACTGGTACGCGGAGACAAAGTATTCTAATCTACCACTGACAGCATGCGAAGAGGAATTGTAAATGAACAGCAGCTGCCTCATTACGAGTGATTCTACACTGATATTTTACAACTCACTCGACGTTGTATCGGCGACTATTTAAGGTCGTCGTGGAATTTGCTCACGCGTGAATTACCCAGCGAAATAATTGAATATCAGTCGCATGTCTATTAATGCATATTTTAAACGGGGTACACGCCGGTGTGCACCGGTCGAAGCAAAGTATCGAGATAGATACGGGTAATTTCGTGCCCGGTACGTACATACAGTTTACAACTTCATCTTGCGGTATGGTCGTGGGTAAACGGGAAACGCGAGCGGGAAGGGCGTGAAGCCTTGGTAAGAGGAAGTTAAACGGGAATATTTTATCGTCGACTTTCTGATTGACCGGTGTAAATTGATTAGGTTACTCTGTAGGTATACGTGGCAATTTCCGTGGTCGTGTTCAAGGCGAATGTCGACTTAACTGAGCAAGCTAATCGCTCGTCCAGAATGATTTGAATTTTAAACGCGAATAGCATACTGTCGCTTAAAACGGACGCGAACAAGATTTGAATTGAATTATTGATTCTATACAAAGAATTTTGGCTCAGCAAAGCCGCTTCTTCTTCTTCGTTATTATTTGGCCGCGACTTCCTGCACTTAGAAATTAGCATCCACATTTTTTTGTTCATTTTGGAGAGTAGCATTCACCCCTGCCATTTTTAAATCCACCGCGGCACCACGGAACAGCTGTACGCGGTACTCGCAGTATGGCGCCAAAGAATGCACAACTATTGTGCACAGGGTTCATCGTCACGGAGAATTAAGTAGCCGTGCCTTTCGTTTGGTGCAGTGATTTATAACGCGGCAGTATCGTTTTGAAGAGTACAAAGTATCGCTGCGGTCAACAGGTCTCGAATTGTTCGTGGGACTGAAGACGGACTGCTGACAAATCTTTTTGTTACACTTCAATCGACCTGCGTGAAGAGCGGCGACCAAAACAAGTCGCTGCTCGCAACGGAAGTTCCTCGTGTTCCTGCCTCGTACTACAACAAAGTGACAGAAGGTCTAGATGTTAATCATTCGAAGGAAATAAACAATCGTGCGTAAGCGTAAAGTTCATTGCGATACGCGTGTAAACAGTGTTTCTTTCGAGAAGGGCGCTGTTTAAGGGGTTTATTCCATCGTTCTCCACGATTCATATTCTTGGCGCTATATTAATGAACGTTTATTGGAACGTTTAGGTGTGTCCTGCACACTTTGATAACTTAATCCCGAAGCTTTTGCAAGAATAGTAATATAACTTTCTCTATAATTGCGTGGGTTTCAGTGTATTCTCGCACTCGAGTTAATTACACGAATTTCTTTGGGGAAATCATCTTGCGAAACGGTTTTCAGGGTCGTGCGGGGCTGGTCTCGGGCGAGAACACCGTCACGATAATGAGCCATTAAATGATTGTCCGTAGCCAGGTACGGTTTTATTATCTCGCGGTCAGCACGATAAGCTTGCTACCGACAAAGCGGCCGCTAGTGTCCTGCGACGAACACTTCATTACGAACTTTTGATTGCCCGAAAACGCCTCGAAGGCAATTAAAACCGGTCTTAATTTTGCTTCGAAGAACGTTACTCCGCTTAATGACTGTCGCATTCGGGAATCGATGTTATCCGAGTCGATTCAATTTTCGTTCGTTCGCCACGAAAGTGGCGTGTGGTCGATTTCGTATCGAAACGGCGGACCATTAATTTATGCAACAGGGTTAATCGAATAATATCGGTTAATTCGGTGCGACGAAGGATATTTTATATTGCGACATCAATTTTGGGGGGATCCAACATTTTTGGAATATTTATACAATTACTCTTATTAGACTCGGACTTTAGTCGCTTCCTAGGATTGTCATGGCGGTAAAAGAAATCCAGAAATATTCATATACATTCATATAAATACAGAACTCCTTCCTTGAGCGAATTAACGTCGCCACGTTGCATCCATGGAAAGGTATAGACGTGTGTACATGCCCCGGAAAAAGTTCGTGATTTCAAAGTTTCTCGTCGCACCACAATCGTTTCTCTCTTACAACTATCGATAGAGTATGTAAGAACTTTCCGACAAACTTGGAAAATAGGCCGAGACGTTGTTGCTCGCTGGCACTGTTACCCTTACACGATGAACTTGGTCGCCCGTCGACGTACGTAAGAATGCGTCGTGGGAGTTCGTCGCAGAGACGATGGGTATCTATAGGCGACAAGTCGGCTTTCAACGCCGTTTAGAGACACTCCAAATTTCCCTCGCCTCTTCCACGACCGCATGAATAATTAAGAGCTGGGAGTCGGCTTGACATGCACGTTCCCCGGCGAACCGTATAAATCCGGTTTGCCTGTTAAAAACCGAACGCCCGTCACGAATGAGAAACGCGTTTGCCGCGGCACGATGACAAAGTATCCGGGGTTCCCGTGTTTTCGTGTTTCCCGGCGCGGCGTGGATGAGGTCGTGAGGGAACCACGAGGTCTCGCCGTCTTCAGGATCTCCCGATCCAACTTTCGATTCAGCTGTCGCGAACGTTCGCAGTCGCCGCGGCCGCTGCGTTTCTGCGAAATGTCAATTGCCTTCGATCCTGCGTGGCCTCCCAGAAGTTTGCGTAACGCGTGAAATTTATTGTCCGGCAGAAATGAAGTTGTCGGATCCCTCGGGGCGTACTGCGCGATAATTAACACTGAAACGATTCAGCTGTAGTTACCTGGGACGTCATAATTTGTTGCAAAGCGCCGGCAATCGGTAGCGCAGCCCAGATTGTGGCGCAATAGGTTTATCTTAACGAAGCGGGACGCGAGCCGTTGGTCTACTAGTATTACGGAATGTCTTTTTCAAAGCGTTTTGTAATTCAGCTACGGTCTCGAGGTATTCTAGGCGTCGTGCCACGACGGTTGAATAAATTTGTAAGTCCGTTCAGCAAGCAACGGTTTCACCAGGAAATGTCGCTGGACTCCTTTCGCGACGTCATCGTTAGAGTAGACGCGTTCAATTGATGAATTCGTGGAACGTCGAAGGCAGAAATATTCCTCGCCATGTACCCACACTCGAGGCAATCGTGCTTCACGCGAACGTTCCTCGAATGATCACCGTTAAGCTACCAATATTTGCAGTCCGTAATGCTCGGGGAAATTCCAGGATACATCCTCGAGATTTATCTACAACTGAGTTCTCGAATCAAACTTCTCAATCAAACGTGTTTCAGACGATGTTAGATAAACGTGGCGGCCGAGGTCCCTCTTCCTCCCCTGTAATCCCACCGCGACGATAAAAGCCAACAGCTTGTTCCACCATGATTACTTAATTTCTTTTCACTGCTTTCGTAACCACTGTCCCCGTGTAATTTATTAACGCGTTTATGCAAAGGGAATCAAACGTGCGATTCGTGAAACGGCTTCGGAACAAGTTCGCTTGGCAGGCAGGAAGGAAGGACGGAAGGAAGGAACGAAGGAAGAAAGAAAAATAACGAGGAGGTCCCAAAGAGTCGCGCGCAGCCCCAAGAATCGCGCTCTCGCCTTGCCATTCGTCCGATCGTCCCGTTAATATCGCGAAATTAAAAGCCCATAATTTATGGGCCGTTTGAGGACCTGGTGCTATCCTCTGAATTATGGCTCCCTTAACTAGACTTGAGTTACGACGAACCACACCGGGACCCGTCCTCCTTCGACTCCTCAGCTCTTTGAGCTCGTCCTTCTTTTCCCCCTCGTCTCCTCTTTGCTGCCCTCCCGCGCGAGTTCGAAGTGCGCCCATCGTGCTCCTCGATTTTCACCCACCTATTTCCGTCGTGGCACCTTGACTTCGGATACACCAAGTGCCAGTCGCCTTTAAATCTCTCCTCTTTTTCCATTCCCGTTTCTTTCGCCCTTCTCACCTCCTTTTTTTCGCCGCTCCGCGACGGTCCTTTTATCGTTCGAAGAAGTAAACCAGCCTGATCTCTAAAGGTAGATTTACGATCATTTCTGCGAGCTGAATCGAGTCCTTTACAGATCACCGGCCCGATGGATGATGCCATATTTCGTTGTCCGAGAAAGAGAAACACTTATCGGAGGAGGAAAGTAATTTCACGCTGCTTCAGATTCGATCTAATAATATCTTGCGAATTAGAGTTTCCGTGTTCTTCTCGCTGGTAGTCTAGAATCCGTCCCTTTCTGGCTACCGGAAGGTCGTAAATTTCTGACGCTCCATGTCCGACCACTCCCACGGTCCTTACCGCGAGGCAACCGATTCATGAAGAGGCACCAGCTCGAATGCGCCCCTTTTCCAGTTGCACCACTGTGATAGGTGGGCCGATGAATTTATGGATTTGCCGTACAAATGATAGTCAATTAACGCGCACGGTAAATCATATCGCCGCGTGTTCAATTCGTTGGAAAATTGATTTTGGATCTAGCATTCTTTAGTCCGAAGTCCAGCCGGTTTCTCGGGGGATGCTCGACAGTTGTTGAAGCGAGCCTTATTAATCTCGTTTATGGTACTTGGAATGGTTACAATTATACTTCCGTTTAGGGAAAAGTGTTGTCGTGATTGTACGAGTGCACCTATTTTGAGAAAAGGTCTGCCACTCCGGGATCTCGACTAGGTAGCAATTGTCCTTAAGTGGCACTCGATATTAGTGAGCCTGGAAGTCGATGTTCAACTACCATACTCACACAAATACGGCATGCTGGTCTCTTCGATGAATAAGGAAGACAGGGAAATTTGTGACAGGTGAAAACACGTTTCCATATGTCAACGAGTTCACGGTAGCCAGCTTGTTTAACAGATGACCGGAAACAATAATCCTTTTCTGCCTAATCGGTTGAACGTCGTTCAACGTTATTACACGGTGCAACGTGGTTTTCTGGTTAAGAGAAAGTATATTATCGTGAAAACCCGGCTACTCATAATTAGTTCAGAAAAGCGATCAACATTCGTCGCATTTCATTTTGCGAAATGAGCCAGCTAATGAACCATTTTCCTCTTCGTACGTGTTTCCTCGTACTCTTCGCTATTTCTCCTCCGTTTACCTGCCAGACAAATTTGATAGCTGCAAGAAATGCATTCCTGTAGCGCTCGATCGCGGTTCGAGTAATATTTCGCATCGTTCCTAAGACTTCTCGAGTAGAGGTGTATCAGTCGATCGATGATTAACCAATATGGCGAACTCTCATGAATCAAGCACCTGTAGGTCAGACCCATTTGTGACTGATTTATACAACGCGCAATACTGGTTCATTTCTTGCTGCCCGCCTCGCGAACTGCACCACGTTTTGCTATTACACGAACACGCCGACTAGAGAAGGAGATTCATTGGACAGCGTTGAAACACATATCCGAACAAAGAACTTGTACGATTCTTTGTTCCACTCTTACAAAGGTAAATCATTGCCACGATAAAACTGTCGCCGGCCAAATGGCAGAAAGGCAGGCGCGGAAATAAAATAATTCCCGTCTTATCCTGCCCTCGCCGTTTAGAGTTTTATAATGACTCCGTACATGCATACGCGCGTGTCAAAGTTCAAAGTTATATCGTTTCCAATTCTTTTGCCCTCAGCCTTCGGTAAAGGAATAAATTTCTATTGCGTACGATTATGGTCAAGCTGTTATTCGCTCACATGTGGAAGCAACATTGGATACCAGAGAATGGCTTTTTTTCTCCTTCGTTTGCAGCGTAATAACGATTCGAGAAGCATCTCACGTAGTGTTCCATCGCGAGAATTCTTTCTCGAGAAACTTTATAATGGCTTCTTTCGCCATGCCTGAGGAACCGAAGTTTAAAAAAATTATTATAAGTCTCATTTTTATTCTCGAGAAACGAAAAATATCGAGAAATCGGGAACACTAATCGCACGCTTATCGATGATCAACTATTTGACCGGTTCTCATGAACCTAACACGTGTAGCATCGAGCCATTTATGCCTGTTTCTACACGACTTACAGCTAGTAGACACGCGTGCCTTACTTGCAGTCACGGAGGAAACACAGGGGCGAAGAAAGAAAGGGAAAGAGAGACGACACCGTACGTGCGCGCTGTCATACATTAGAGTTAATTAAGTGTGTTTAATTAAACTCGTTGCTCCCCTTTCGTACCCGTCCTCCTGCCCTCCAGAAACAGAGAAAGAGCGCGAGAGAGAAAGAGCGAGGGAGAGTGAGATGTGCCCCACACTTCCTTCAGCGAAACGTTCCCGCTTATGGTTCCTTCCACGTCTCTCCCATTTTCTCTCGTTACTCTCCGATCAGCTTAGAAGTGTTAATGACTCCGGACTTCGATTCCTGGTACGATTGGAATTTCTCTCTGATCGGTTGACCATTCCAGGCAAACGGCGATCGTTTTTGGAACGACTCGTCGAGGAAGCGAAAGAACACGAAACCTTATCGGCCACGGGAGAGCTATCATCGAGAGCTACTTCCCTGGCGAATGTCTCTACTCTAAATTAACATAAAAGTTTAGCATTCACCGATTGCTACCATAAAACCAGTGCTCCTTTCTATTACTCCCATATACAGGCTGCATCAAAAGTATACAAGTACTTAAGAATATATAAACTTTGCGGGGACTGATGTAATCCGTGCGCAGCGCGTATCCAGGAATAATCGTTTCACCGATACGAAATCTTAAATTACCGATACACTTAACCATATCGCGATACATTATAATATCGTGCCTACCTTCCCCGAGCGATTACAGTGACCTAATCGTATCCACCGCCTGCCAGACTCGTTCCCACCAAACCAATACAGTCTGCACCTACATTTTCGAAATATCCTCCAGAAACTCGGCAACCTCTCGAGCCCCGGCTAATTAACCTGGCCAATCGTCGTCACGTCGCCCGTCATTTACCGTCAGCTGTTCTCCATTACAATGTAACGCGTCGAATCCGAAAGGAGCGATCCGCAGCAACGATTCCCGCGAACCCCAGCGGTCACCGCTTCTCGGAATTGAATTATATTGTCACTCGGTAGCGCATCGCGATTAACAGTTAGCCGTTTTTCTGCCGGCTCTCCTTGAGTGCGCCCGGCATTCCTGAAGAAGCGGTATTGCACTGCCGATCGATATCCGCGAACGGAGACCGCTGGCACGTACGTGCGTTAACAATCGGCCGCCGTATGGCAGCACGACGCACGACCAAGCGAGAAGCGATTCTTAGGAGACGTAATGGCACCCGTTCCGTCCGCGGGGGGGGAAATGGGAACGAGGATGTGTAAAAGGCAATTGCCTCTCTTCACTTATGGTCCGACATAGCCGGCGACTCGCATAACTTCGCCTGCGCGGTCGCCGTACGTCTTCAACGTTAATGCACCGCGGTGCATCGTGCGTGCCGTGCGCTTGTGCCTGTGCGTGTACCACCATCCCCTCTGTTCCACTCGAAGCAGCCCACCAAACGGCAATTTCTCGGGGATAATTATAAAATACGTTATGCCGTCCTTAAGACCGCTTTGCACACTATCTCCACCCCCTACCGAATGCTGAATAAATCCTCGTTTCAACGGGGATTAACCGTTCGGTCGCTGCGCGCAGTGAGTTATCAGGGAGGGAGGATTCGTTTTTTATCTTTCATTTTTTCAGGCAAAGCTTCAGGCAAATCTTCGCGGAGAGGGTGTTTGTTTCGAGGAATACGGCAGGATGAGGCGGCAGTTTTTTTAATGCTGATGAAATGTGCAGGCACCGGGGATGGGTTAGATAGCAACAATGTTACACGGCGGCGATGCCGCGCAACTGGTTGCTATGTATATGGAGTGAAACGATATTGTTTCTGCGAAAAATTAATTGGTCATCGTTTTTCTACGGTTTTAGCGAACGAGTGCTCTCATTAGCGTGCGCCTTTCGCGGGACGCTATACCGCCGACAGGTTACATGGTAATTTCTCATACATTATGCGCAATAAAAGTATATGCACTGTATCTTCCACGCGTACAGCTTCCGTGGAAGCTTACGGGATGCAAGCTAATAATGATATCACTAATTTTCATAGCATTTCAATGTTAATCGCGAGGCTGCGGAGATTTTCCTCGTTAAAAATCGGCAACGCACTAACTGCGTCGTTAATTGTCGACGTTGGAGCATAAGTAGTGCGAGGCTCAACGATGTTGCGAATAATTGCATTAATACCCTCTCGCTTTAATCCTGCTACATAATTCGAAACGCTACACCGGCAGCGTAATTAATCGTGTTTGCTACTGGAAACGAGGTTACTTCCGGCTCAGCGCCACGATGAAGCCCCACTATCCCCACAATTTTCTCCCTTTTTGCATTTTTTATCACGAAATCGAATTATCAACCTTGCGCGTATCGCACGATGGATCGTTGCCGGAAATATTTTTAGTCGACATTGCTGCGAGGAAATTGAATTTCTATAAAAGGGCATTCGTCGGTCGGTTTCGCGTGCAGACGGTTTTAGAAAGCCATCGTAATTTCGTGCAAATGTTTCATGCTTCGCGATGCAACCTGGTGTTTCCTGCGGACGAGTTAAGTTGCCCGCTGGACCTTAAACGGGCAACCGTGCATTCCGGCCATAACAATGTTGCACGTCGTTAAGTCAATTGCAGACGGTTTCGTGCACGGCCATGTCTTCAGCTTCTTAATTACGTGTCGGTTAATTACACCGGCGTCTTTATAAACTCGCTCGGCTACTGTTCAAGTGCCCGGCGTGTTAATACGAATTTGTGCGCCGTTTACTGGAAATCATGCATCGGGGGGAAAATCGATTTCATTCTCGCCGAATAATAACCAAAGCGGATTACAATTTCACCTGGCGGCAGCTTTACAGGTTAAGGGTGCTCGCGCGGGTATCGGGTATCAGGACGAGTCTATATTTATTTCGTTAATAAGGCGGCCGACCGGTTGCAAGGTTCCTGAAAATATTTATCGACGATAGGAATGTCGGCGAGATTTAGCGCCCGCTCGCGAAAAATCTGGAAGGGCGAACCCGCGGCCGATGACCAGGTTAATCATCATTAAGGTAGGAAAGCTGGTGCTCTTGGGCCACCCCGTGGATCCTGAGTAACGATCGCACCAGTGCGCGTCGCATTAGGGCTCGCGTAAATACGCGAACTCGTCGAACATGCCGCTTAATTCCGCTCGTGATTGCGAAATATCGTTCCCCCTGGCTTACCCGCGACTCGCCAAGCGAATGCCTTGTAGCGAGTTTCTTTCGCAGCAATGAAATACTTCAATGATATTGGAATGATCGCCGTTCGAGTGAGACGTATCGAAAGAAATCATACGGCTTAATTGAGGAGGCAGCTGCTCGCGGAGCTAAACGCCGAAAGAGTGCAACGTCGGGACGGGGGCGAAATTTATTCGTCGCCGTCGATTAGTCTGGCGAAAGGAGCAAGGGCCGAGGAGGTCGCGGGGGGGAAGAAATATAACGCTGACCGATCCTCGATTCATACGAGCCGTCACAGTGTCGGGGCCACCGCGTCGAGGGATCGCGGCACCCTCGTGATTTCATCGACGCGAGTTAAAAAAAGTGGCATCGACTCTGACGAGTCAATTCATCTCGTTCTACTGACCTGAAACGCGGATGACGTCAGGGCTGTGTCCGCGCGAGGGGCAGCCCGTTTTGATCTATTCGAGGCAACGATCGGCGGATCGTGACTCACGTCCCGGGGCCGAAACACTCCGAGCAAGCAGCCTCGCAATTTCTTTTCCAGCCAGGTAATTCATTCCGCTGGCGGTGTTTTCACGCACTCCCCTACGATCCGTCGTATCAGCCCGATAGACCTCGCCTGGCGATCGGTGATCTATGATCGCCCCGATCGATACGAATGGTGAACGGTAAATTACTCCGTTGTCGTAGATGCAGCGCGAAAGGTTTCTCACGAAATTCGCTGGCCGGACTGTTCCCCGGGACGGGATATTTATTGCACCGGCAATATTTATCGTTTAACCGTAATTTTCGTGAACTATCGCCACTTATACATGGAGCCTGTTTAATTCCAAGGGAGGGCTTGCGTAACAATCGCTCCGACAACTGTTGCGCCTCCTATATCAACATTTTTCTATTACTTTTCCACAACTAATTCCCGTCTAAACGCTACACAACCTGGTGCACCGCTTGCCACGCAATACAACACCGCGGGTACTTACAATAGATAGACCGCCTCGCCTTTTTCTCATTTCCATTTACCCCGTCGCGGGTGACTCCGCGGTGAAAGCGTTCGGCACGTCGAAGCGGAGCTTAACGAAGCGTTTGACCCGTTCAGGCGGGCGACGAATTCCACTGCGTGCCAGGAGGCCGGGACGAGCAGGAAGACGAAAATCGGGCGCGGAGCGTGTCGGCGCAAAGAAGAAAACGAGAAGAATAGTCGTGGTGCCCGGCAGTTCCTCTCGCGGCGTCCGTATCGAATGCTAATTAAACGGGTGTCGACTGTATCAAAATACCTAACGGCTGGGCCAGCGTGGTGGACTACAGGCCGATCGGTAGAGGAAGGGCCACGGTATAGTTTTCGGGGAGCAGCGGAGCCTAATGTATGCCAGTGGGCTAGCACGGTGGTCTCGCGGCACCGTGTGGGTGGTCCACGTTCTCTTGCCAAGGCACTCCCCTATGCTACGGGCACTGCTATGTGCACTATATACCCTTTCTCTCTTACTCGTTGTCTTTCTCTCGTTCCTTCGGCCTATTCGTCATAGCGATCACGTCTTTAGAATTCCACCAAATTTCCTCCTCTAAACGTTTCACCCTTTAACGATGTTATCGTTTAAACGGGGCCTCCAGACGGCCTGGATTGTCGCACGTAATGCGTGTAACCTCGGCGCGCGTGGGAAGAGAGGAGACGGTAATAAGGGAATCGAAGTGCAATAGACGCGACCGTAAAGGAAGCAAGTTGCTTCGACGACGACGAGGGGTGGTAGTCGAATGACAGTTTATCGCGCCTTTTCTAGCGGAACAGGCAGTCGCGTCTACGAGGCTCGTTCGCCCGGCATCGGTTTATAATTCTGTTATGGCAGTCTGATGCGTCGGTGTACACGCGTTTGACGATCGTATAAAATATTCTGTACCTTAGTACACGCAGGGTTATACTACTCTGTGTTTGATTTGCAGATTTATAATTATTAACTAACTCCGTATCGCGTGCAAATATTTTACGCAGCAATTTCCTATTCCCGGTCTCTTCAACTCGGCGATAGGAATAAAATTATCGACCACTTATAAAACTTACATTTCTCATTAATATGATTCACTGCCGTGTCTCGAACGACCGTCTCCTTATCGCTTAATTAAATCCCAGATCACATGCTGGAGATACGTGTATCAGCCGCACAGTATGTTTCTTAACGAACGTTTCACTGTACCGGATCGCACGTGCGCGTTAAGCGTGTGCTAAAGGCAACCGGAGACCTACGCGGCCCTTTACTTACCGCCGGTGTACGACATGCTTACTCGCCTACCGTGTACTCCTCGAATGGAGCATACGGGGAGAGAAAGAAGGGTTGCTAAGGACAGAGGTGGAGGCGCACGTGTGGTCGGCGACGTATCGCTCAATTGAGCGAACGGTCCGAAACCGGTCCCCGGGTTTCGGTCCGGCAAGACGACAGCCGAGTGTCACGCTGTTGCCGCGGCTGCTGCTTTGACTAATTTGCTGGCCCTTAGGTCCTCGATATTACTCGATGCCACGCTAGCTTCTAGCTCGGATTGGTCTGCACAATTTTTGTGAAAGTCGATGGAACTTTGGCAGAAAATAGTTGGGGCATTTCTGAGAAAATAATCAGAAATTTCGATTTGTTTATGTACAACGGTCCTTTTTTCTTGGCAAGCTGAACTTTACTATACGCGTGACATTTCTCTGAATTTCATTGTATTTTAAAATTTATACGCTCAAGTGATTCTTCTTGCTCTTTCTTATTTGCGTGGGCTATTAATATTCGGCGGACATGGTAATTAATTATTTCATTGCTTCGCGCGTCAGGAGTTGGCACGAAAAAATTGTTTGTCGCTGCGATTGAAGATACAATGATCTAAAAATACCAGATGATCGACGCGTCATTCTGCTTATTGCACAAATCGAGAAATCCCGATGAACCGCGAATACCGGCGGGCTAATGGGAAGCTCAGAAATAGCGTGCCCGGCGCGGAAAGAAAAATTAGCGGCGGGGGCAGAAAGGCGAAGTGCGAAACGGTAAGAATAGTTTCGCGTGCGTAGGTCGCGGTAGTAAAAGAAAGGAGACGCGCAGTGAACCCCCCTTAAAAAAAGAGAGAAAAGAGAAGCGTGTGGAATAAAGACGGAGATAACTGGGCCGGGTTTTATTAATACGCTTGAGGACAAATTAGCCAGTTGATTGCACGATTTAATTATAACCGTCTCCCTCGGTCCCTCAAGTCGCCTCGAACCGACTCGAGCAACAGAAGGAGAAAGCCAACGGGAAGAAGGGAGACAGGAGGGACGTTCGCTGAGGCCCTGTCGGAGCACGGTATTAAAACGTCGACTTCTTTATTAACAGAACCACGGACGCGTCCCTCCTTCCCTCTTTTCATCTGGGTACGCGTGAACGAAAGTATGGTCGCTGCGTTATCGTGCTATCTGACCGTAAAATGACGGTATCTCCTACGACGGACCTCCAACGAGACACAACGATCTAATTCTCAGATCGAGATAACCAGAACCAGGCGACCTTCTTTTTACGAACCTCGCGAACGAAATTTCTTTTTTCCCAGAGATAAAAGGGACTTGGCGAAAGTTCTACTGGTACCATCTTGATAAATCCCGCTGCAATCGTAGCTGATCTTTCGCGCTGGTTCTCGAGCAGTTTCGGAACGCGCCAGGATTACTCGAACACGAGTCCGGATGAGATAGAAAATAAGGAAAAGGAACGAAACGAAACGTAACAGAATAATCGAACTGTTCGGCTGCCACCGTTGTTCGACGATAATGGCTGCTGGTCGGCAGATTTTTTTTCCTTCGAAATAGACACGTTCGGGAAGGACGAGAGGCAGCCGATCCACGTTCAGTCTGTTTGCCGAGCAGAGAAAACATCGTGGAGGGCACTCGATGGTAAAGGTCCCACTAGAAACCTTTCGTGGAGAACAAGTTCGTCCGGACGTTCGTGTTGCTCCTTTTTCACGACTATACATAGTCACTATTCATCGTTCGTATAACCCACGGACCTACACGGTGGGAGCCGAGCCTCGTAATGAAGACGTTTCTCTAGGTTAGGGGAAGTTTGACGTTTTTATGGGTCAGCCTTGACTTCTCTTTTTTTCGCCTCCGTCTCGTTCCTTCCTGCCGCGGCATCAGCGCCAAGCTATTTCTCATAGCCAGCCGCTTCTTTCCTCTTCTCTGGATCTCTGTGCCGTTCCCCGAAGGACCAGGCCGAGCTGGCCGGCTCCGTTATTGACGGGTCTATCATCTCGCTAATTCCGTAATAGGAGGATTTTCGGCTTTAACTTCAACGTTACGAAGTTAACGACCGTGCGGCGGGGTCCACGGTGCAACGACCTTGCGACGCCGACGTATCTTCTGGATACGCGACAGGGACAAATCGTCTCCCCCGCCTGGCGGGAAGCATGATTTGCGCGGACGATGGGCCGCGTTGTTCCTTGCCGAATGAATCCACCGAAGTCGTCCATGGACGAACTCACCGGGTGAACCTGCGATTTTATATGCTCACTTGCTAATCGGTACTTTCTCCGCGCTGCCCTCGTTTAACCGCGAACGTGGATAATGTTACGTCTGCCGAGGAGGAGCTCTCGTTTCTGACGCAAATCGCAATTTCGCGCGCATCAACGGATCGCTTCCTCGCCGAGGAAAAGCCACCGATGGGCGTGCATCGGTTAATCGATGCCAGCAGGCTATCCCCAGGAACCTGATAATGCTGGCCGTGCCTCTCCGTCCCTCTAAAGAGATCGTATTATCGTCGTGGGGAAACTGTTCGTCCGGATGGTCGCAAAAATGATCGTTAATGTGCGCGCAAATGATTGCGGAGGATTTTCGTGCACGTCGAGGCTGGCTGGAGTTTCGCTTTTACGCGAACGGGGTACCGTCTTGGAATGTCGGATAATTGATACGTTAAATGTATTAATAGGATGCTATTGGGGATTATCATGCAGGTAATTGCCGGTAGCGTACGCGAAGGGAAGCTTTCGTAAGTAATGCACCCACAGTCGGACGGACTGCAATTAAATGGAAATGCTCGTAGATCGTAAAGGTTGCATCATTGGGTGAACCCCGCCAATGATTTATGCGCTCTATTACGGTACGAGCGTTTTATCCACGGGTACATATTCGATCGTGTACCGTTAGCGCGGTTAATGATAGGTACGCGCGCCGCTAATGGAACGATGATTATTGACAATCATAGGAACGGTGATAATTAGCAGGTTGATCGTTGGCGAGTGATAATGGTAATCCGCGTAACAAGGTAGACAAATCGAATGGCGATTACATGTTGCATCGACGATAAATAGATTGGAAGTGATTTATACAATTTTTTAGGGAGCCTGACTCATGGACTTCTGCCGGGTCTGACCTTTAATTTGCCTAGAGTTCCCCGAGATATCATTCCTTTTACATTCGTCTGCGTCGTAACTTGGCAACTAGAAAAATCGTTGCTGCTCGGGTGACAAGGTATTTCAATTCCCAGAGAACAGTTCGATGTTCATTAATTTCGGTGGAGTTCATTAATTATCCTATCCAGTCATCGGTGAACAAAGAATGGCTCGCCGGAAGGTGTTGAAACCACGGAAATCGAGAGCGTCCTTGGACCTCGGATAAAACGATCCACTTGGAAGCGGCCGATGATGGTGGTCCTCGAGGTACAAAGGACGCTGGTTTCATTGGTGTCGCGCGATCGGACGGACCCTTAAAGTACTTGGCAACTGCTTTGTTCGTTAGCGTGGCCCCCAAACAGCCGATCAGGGATCTCGTGGACGGAAGAGGATTAAAAAGATTCCTGTGGACCGTGGAAAGGAACTTTCGAGTGAAACCTCTGATTGCTTCACGCTGATCACGTACCTTCGACACGTTCTAAACGTAACTCCTCTTTAGTCACGTCAATCGTATTCGTTTTACAAATTCTCACAGCATTTAAAGCGTCGTGTATCAGATTGCCGAGGTGCTACCATAGCTACCGCGATCCATGCAAATCATGAAGTTGCTTTCCCCATGAAAATTACGAGACGGCGAGCCATAGCCGGCTTCCACGTATCCGTTACGTCATATACATATCCAGCGTGTCGGATTTTTCCAAGTGCGGTGGTGCGCGCAGAAGCCGCATAAACCGAAAGATAAAGAGGTAGATAAATACCAAGATCATGGTAGGAGGACCTAACTCAAATTTTGCCAGCGAAGTCTGCATACACCCCTCGCCACAGAAGCAGTTTTATGGAGATTGCATTCCAGCAGTCGTGAAAGATATTATTAAGAGGTCGAGAGTGGCCTCTAAGAGCGCGGTCCTCTCCGTTGTTCACCGACATTTAAGTCAAGCTCCCCAATAGAGGAGAAAAAGAGAGACGGAGTGATGGTGTGAGAGAGAGAGAGGGAGGCTCGTTCCTCGAGAGTCGAACAGGTCAGAAGAGTTATTCGTCTGGTGCTGGTGAACCGACGTTCTCTTTCCATTCGACGACAGCCCTTTTTGGCTCGTTCGTCGTTTCCTGGGCTCGTTTCAGCCTGCATTACGAGGTACTTTGCGTATCAGGAGACCTCCACAGTTGGCGCAGAGGATCTACGAGTCGCTGAACGACCCCTGCGTGCCACGGTTCACCTCCGCAAACCGTGGACACCTTTGTTCTTGGCGAAAAGAATTTATTTCGTCGGGGTCGCCGGGCAGCCTGTCATCCCGACCCGACCCGAGGACGTCTTAACTTCGACACGTCGTTCGACGACGTTCTCTTGTTTGTTCTCGTCGATGAGTTTAAGAGGCGAGGCTACTGTTCGCGGCTACTGTCGCGTGAATTTACGTTGCACTCGACGTGCCACCGCTTCCAAGACGAGGAACGCGTTCCACGAAGTACGACAAACAAAAAGCGATTTGTCTGTATTACGGAGGGAATATATTATCGAGGGACGCCGAGAGAGTAAAGAGAAGTGAGAAAAAAAATCAATCTCTACGATATTATTTACGGTGGGTATATTTTTTCAACGAGCCTTTGGTTACCGAACGATGGCAATGGATACAATTGCGACAAATGCCAATTGTGTGAAAGTCGAATAATATATTTTTCCGATGGCATATGACGCCTTTTATAGAGCATTAATCGCAGGTGTAACAGGAGTAACGGTCCCAAAAGGAGAATCTTTCCGTTTTGCCGAGTGAAACGTGATCGCTAGTCTCGATTTTCGAGCGTATTAAAAAACGATTCGAGTGATTCCGGATAAACGCGGCACGAACCCGGTGTTCCTTGGATATACGCGACAGAGATAGGATGAAATCTTTAATGGTTTTGGAGCGCCGTAACGCAGCCATAAAAGTCCCTTAGTGCCTTCACTGTAGCAAATTCTTCGAGGCGTCCCGTGGCCGCAGCAACCCCGAAATTCCACGGGAATTCCAGCCACGACTGGTCACCTAATACTCGGCTAATCCGCCAACGTCGGCGTGTGATCGACAGAAGAAGATTAGCAGCGTGGATTGCCATTAAAATTCGGAGCTACCGAGCATAATATTTTTGCCGCTGCGCGGGCTGGAATTATCCTTCTACACCTCGACGAAAGGTCTCGCATAAGAAGGTGTAACCAGACGCAATCCGCGCTTCTTGAATTACACTCTAAACATAACCAACGTTCATCTGCACTCCGCAAAAAACCTGGCCTTATCAGCAAGGAGATATGCGAACTAATCTCTACCATCTATACACGTCCTTCGACACACCCATTGAAAAAACTGATAAAATGATCAATTACATTGCCTTCCTTGCACCAATATCGTTCTCCGTAAAATCGGAGCCCTGAATCGCAAAATCGATAAACATCACCGCGCAACAATGTACGCTACGAAATGTTTGCCAAAAATTCTGAAAAGTTGAGCGCAATAGGTTCGTTCTGCGTGTTCGCCCGAGTCGTGCTATCGCGAAGACAGAAACGCAAGAGAGTCCAGTGGAAGAAACGCATTTGCGTGGCGGTGGCATGCGTGTGGTACCAAGCGGCGTGTGGCGCCGTGCGTTTGTGCGTTCATGCATGTCTCTGCTCGTAACCGAGGCTGCTCCAATTTGAGGCCCGCGCCGCGTACACTGCGCTTCCGTCGACACGCAATATAATGTTATCCGGCATGCGAAGTCAACGTGCCGCGCGATATTCTTTCGCGTGCTGCTGTCGCGGCGGCCTCCTATCAACATGCTACGCTTCAACGAGACCGGCCATCTAAAATTGCCGTTATTACATCGCCTGCTTTTCTACTTTTTTATTGCGGTCCGCCGGACTAGTCACGATCACTGAATTTAGATACTACTTTGTAATATCGGACGCATGTTAATGGAGCAAATAACAGTTTTTAGCGGGGCTTATTAAAAGACGCGTGTCCGACAGCTGATTCGCAACATTTCATTGGGCAATTATTGTATCGCGAATCGAGCGCTCGTTCCTGTTAGGTTTAAACACAGCTTCGTAGGGGCGGTAGATCGCAAGATTATTTTTCCACGTGGCTGCGGACTTTTTTCAAGTTCCCATTGACACGTACGGATGAATGGCTATCTTCGTGCTATTATTCGGCGTGACTCAGTTAGTAATAATCAGTACCGGCAAATATACCAGCTCAATTAGGTGGAACGGTCCCTCGTTTCTTAAAGGCGAAACGTTAAATTGCTCTTAGCGACGATTTTTCCAACGAACGGAACGTCATCAGAGAGGCGGACTTCAAAATCCGTGACGATGAGTTTGTGAAAGCTGACGATAAATCTTGGAAGGTGGCGTCTGTCTTAGGGTGCGCGCCGTTTTCACGAGCATTCTGTCCTCTTCTGCACCTCCAGTTCTACGTTTCACGGCAATCGTCAAGCGGCGTTGCGTATATTAAATTCACCGTGGCCTCATATGAGCCACGAAATTAAGCGATTTCGTGAGACCGCGCGGTAACGCGCTTCAATTAAACGAGCACCGCCGGGATTATTAATTTCGGATTAATTCGCCGCGACAGCGTATAACATTTCCACTCTTCCCTTCGCCCGTCCCTCGATTCCAGGAGGAAAGCCAGAACGACGTTGCCAGACGCTGGACGTCTTTCTATTTAAACGCGACACGGACCTCTCCCTCTCGAGAGGGAGAAGATGCTAGGACAAATTGACGGAGAAAGGGTCGGGACGCTTGATTACCTTCTTCTCAAACGTAATTGAGAACGAAAGTTTGTATATAGAGGGCCCACAGAGGAGGACTGAGGAATTGATCCAGAGATACTTAATGGCTTACATTTGTGTTCTACTCTTTCCAATTAACGGGCCGTAAACGTTTAATACCACGCAACAGAGTGGTCGCCTTTACGAGGCAATCTCATCGAAATTTACAAGCTCGTAGTTTATACAAGAACGCTCGGCCCCTATTTATTTTCGCGAACGAACCCCAAAGTTTTCGCGAAGAACGTTCCCCGAAGTCGAGGCCCCCCGATCGTGGCAATTAATTCACGCCACGATCTGTTGAAAATCGTTCCCCCTTCTATACGCATTTTGGTCGACGGATCAAACGTTACGATCACAATATATTTCGTTGTTTGGCCCATGGGTAAGCAACGGGGTCCGCTTCGGGAAGTCGGCCCGAAATGAAGATGCTCCGTCGAGACGCTCGGGTCCCTGGCAAAAAAGGTCAGCCCGATGCAAGTGTGCCGTGTAACAGGAATAAAGATGATATAGAGGCAACTGTTATTGCTTTTCTTTTTAGTCGAGGGGCCCGACAGTAGCCTGACTGTCAGATGTTGCGTCCCTCGTTGCAGGGGACATTATTTGATAGCGGATCCACGGGGACTGGTGGAACGGTGTTGGTGGTCCACGATGGCGACTCGAAACAATGAATTTACTTCATAAATCTCAATTCAGCCGGGTCCGCTGGCCAATTAAACTTAATCTCGCCGACCACCACAGTTGGCCCATTTGCCTAAGACGTATCGACGTTGATTCGGATGGGAGCGTGGTCCCACGTTTCGATACTCCTCTAATTGCTGTTTCCGACAAACAGCTGACGGCGATCCAACGTCGTCGTCTTCGTTTTTCGGAATTGTCGTTAAAAACCTGCAGTAGAGACTACATATCCGCGAAAAGTCTAATACTTGGTCGATGTGGAGGAATAGTGACGAGTTCTACAGTATCGTGGCTGAATCTATCGTGCATAATTATTGATATATTGATTATCATTGTTACTGCATTACCGAAAGGCGAAAGTATCAATGGGAAATCATCACATTATACACCTATTAACTTTCTGACGAAATCCCCATTTCCTAATGTCTTCAGAAAACCTTTCGCCGATATTACGCAGCATTGATAGGACAGGCACGTGTGTCGACCCAGTTTACAAACACCGTCGAGACGTTACGTGGCTAATTAACCCAGTTGAAATTGCTCAGGAAGGGCGCGACATACTGGACGCTGATTACCCTGTCGAAGCAAGCGTTGCGGATGTGTATGTTTGTTCTCGAGGTGTCCGACGACGTTGCCCCACGATACGCGACCAAATTGGATGGCAAAACGTTCCGTAATTGCCAGTCGCTTTTGGACGTTCCGAAAACCAGGAGGATAAGTTTCGAGGCCGAGAAGTCTGGACCACTCGGGGAAGAGCCGCTTCTAGGAAGTCTCGTTCTCAGAGTCGCTCCCATGGAAACCGCTGTCGTATTCGCGAATCGTGGGATTTCGCCCGTCACCGGCACAACTGACACGGAAATGAGAAACATACCGATGACACGTGTTACTCTGCTCCTGCTGACGGTTGCTTTTCGCTGGAATCTTAAGAAATATGTCGCCCGTGGGAAACGTCGCGTCTTTTTCACGCAGCTGGACGACAGCCAATTTGTTTAATCGTCGTTGGAATATTTCACGGCGCGGACAACTTTCCAACAGATCGGCGCATCCGTTTGTAAATTTTTGTTGGTTCGCCGCGAACGAGTCGCGCGACGATATTACGGTAATAGTTGGAAGCGATAGCGCGTTAAATATTCGCGCGAGGCTATAAATATTTTCAGCAGCGGGCCAGACGTGGAAGCATCGAGAAATTTCGTTGAAACGGCATCCACTTCCGGAGCGCTCTGAATATAACACGTTCTGTAGGTGCGCGAGGCGATATTCGCGGCGTAATGAAAGAAGAATCGTCTGAATGGCGCGCGTAATTCGTGTGACTACGATTCATGAGGGAAAAGCGCGACAGTAGCTCGAGGCGCGTAAGGATAATTAATAGCTTAATTTCAACCTATCAGGAAGTCATTTCTCACGCGACCGCCGGGGACGTGCGTTTAGAGCCCGGTAACTGTCCACTTTATAGACTCCACGGCCTCGAGGATACACGTTTTCGAAAAGAGCCTGCGCGCTCGTCTAATATACCCTTTTATTCCACACTCCGGTGATAAATTTCGCCATTTCCTTAATCTCTATAAGGCTCGATTAAATTGTCCGTGGCGGTTCGCGTACACGTCTCGACATTGAAGCGTTGGAATACTTAATATAGATACAGAGTTTCTCGTCGCACAGCGTGACAAAAGGCATAAAAAGTTGCGCTGCGATGTTTATTACGGGGACGTCTATCAGCCTCGAGAAGCTATCAGGTGTTAATTAGTCGGGCGACTCGGAAGAATGGGTGGCATTCTTTTGCTGGCCGAAGTGGCGGTGCTTTTGGCAAGCAACGAAATTAAGATGTATCGTCGAAATCTGGTGCGGATAATTTGCATCCGTCGCGACGCCTACGCGGCTTTCCGCCTCCGCGTCCAGGCCCACCCGTCTGCGGCCCAAACACACCCATTCGTAGCCTATTCGATTGTTCAGCAAAGTCTTTGAAATCTCTGGCAGGCTGCGAGCGTTGAATGCTTGCGCATGCCGCTGGTCGATGATTTTCGCCTACTGATTTGTTGGCTGGATACAATAACGTGTGCGGTGTCGAATATAAATTAATTGCTGATATCCTGTACGGGGGTAATTTAAATTCCATTCCCTATTAAATGGACGTTCGTTTAAAAATAATTTGCATTGCACTTTGGATATATAAATAACATTATCCGATCTGGATTATACTCTGGCATTCCAAACTAAACGTTACTCACTCAGTGTTATTTTTTAAAAATTAGCCCTCGTATTTTGACTGCTCTATTTTCTCTGATGTTTCGTACGTAACAAGTGTCGAGCTAACAGTTGCCGTGTAAATGCTTAGGGTGCTCCGAACGCAACCGGAAGTTTCAAGTAGTTCCGGCTCGAATAGCGTCATCGTTCAATTCGTAGCCGTGATTTTCGTAGGTAGAGTGGCCGTGTCTTGGCATGGTGTATCACGATTTAATAGGGTGATCAACGTGATGCTTGCTGACGGATTTAAGAGCGGACGAATTTAGAGGGTACATGTCCTACGTCACGGCAGTCGTCGCGAGGAACGCTCGATTTTTATTCTCATTTTTATCTCCATGCCCCGTAACCAATTGTCGCGTGACGATGTCTACGTCGCGACCACAAAGAAGCAATAAATAGCAGGACGAATTTAAAAGGAACGCGAGAGTGCGGGTGAAATTAAATCTACGTTCGTGGAACCGCGTCATCTCGTAATTATTTAATTGGCCATCGTGTTTGATCGTCCGAACACTTTGATTATTCACGCTGGAAAAACATTCTGTAGGCTTGTTGGAGTACGAATCTCGGTGAAGGGTAGAAGCTTTAAAGCATGAATGGAGAAACGTTAATATCTTTAATAGCGTACGATTGAAACTGAATTTATTCAAGGCTTTAGTCCACGAATTATGCTTACCTTGGGATTTCCCTGTTAACAAAGAACGATTTGCTCGACGGTTTCCATTGGCCAGTACTTGAAAATAGCCACGCAGAGTGCAAATACCGTTTTGTAGATGCCGAGCAAATAAAACTCTGTCGAACTGTCCACTCGTCGCCGCGGCGAAGTGTTACATCACGGGGAATGATAATTTCGCAAAATGATGATTGATGCGTCGCGGTAATCTCTTCCACCGAGTCGCGAAACATAAATCTTGATAGCGATTTCATGTAAATGCAATTCATGCAAATTGCCCGGAATAACTAGCGGGCTAATATCTCGACGCGACGACAGAATGGAAATAAAAAGGATCGGGATCTCCTCTTCGGCTTTTGCTACGCAATCGTACTTTCGAAACATGTAAACACTTCGAGATAAATAAGAACCCATGATAACCAATATATTTCTATTTAATAAACCCCATTATCTTTTTCGCCTCGAAGAACCACCGATGCCCGAACCAAGCGTTTAAAAAGAGATTACTACACATATCAAATAAAATCTCATAAAATTCTTCGATTAATTCCATAATAGCCCCCCCCCCCCAAGGTTTACTAAGTGGTGGACACCTATTAACCCTTATGAATACAATCTTGCCGAGTCGAATTCGACGATAGAATGGTGGCGACGATCGGGTGGGTCGATTTTATGCCACAACCAATACACGAAGCGCGTACACGCGGGGTACGTAGGCGCAGATACGTGCCTGGCCAATCCCCCATACGTTATATTAACACATTAGGTCCGCTCGCGTGCCAAAACCCCGTAAGCCGTAAGTAACAATAAGCAAGGGCCCTGTGGTCCCCTCTCGATTGCTGCCAGATGAGGATCGAGGAAGAGGGGGTCTCTGGATGGAGGGTTCCCGGCACGATACACACGTGAACCGTGTGTACTTGCGTTGTGTTCCTGGTTCTGTCGTTTCGGGGAACGACGCATGTCACGCCAGGCACAGGGGCACTCCTCCTCTCGAGATTTCTGTAAGTTCCAGGGTGGAAATCACCGGGCGACAGGTGGAAAATTAACGAAATTTAATGGAGATATATTTAGATTGAGAATGGACAACGTAGTTAATGTAGGACGATTATGTTCGTAATTTTATTAATTTATTAATTGGTACAATTATGCGATAGACAGACACTGTGATTACCAAGTGGAAACCTTCACTCAGAGGGGTAAGAACGAGGTTAAAAATGATTCTTTCTGCTACGATTAAACGTGCCTAGAAGCAAAAGGCTCAGAGGTTATTGTTTAACCTGTTCTAAGATGCATTCGTACCTTCGCGTCGACGCAGTCTGCTAACGCACCTGCCTCGATCCTCTCCGTAATTTACCTGCATACGCAATATACCTCCCCTATATATTTTTCTATTCTGCGACAGTCTACTGTTCCCCAAAACAGCTGCGCTGGAATTCAATAAAAATTTGTAGAGAAAAGAATTGCTCTTGTTGTCTCGAATTTTCACCATCCACTTTGCATGCCGAGTATCTGTGTATGGCTAAAAGAAAGGGGTAGTTGAGAACCACTTTGACCACACGCACACTCCTCGGTGGCTCCAATTAAGCGGGCAACATTAATTTCAACCACCCGGTCCGACCCCGCGGTTATCTCCTTCTCTCCTGCACCCGCTGTTTAGTCTGCCCTTTCCTTGTCTCTCGGCTCTCCTCTCTTTTCGTCTTTGAACACCCTCTCCTCGTTCATCCATTGCCCTCCGTGCTTCTTGCTTCCACTCTCGCTCTTCCGCACGCATACACACCAGCCGGTCTGTTCGTCGTCAACCATACATTTTGTCTCTGTTAATAATTGAACGTTGTTTGTTCGATACGATATTTTTTCCCTACTATTGGAATAATCTGAATGATTTAATTTTTGTGGAGAAAAATATATAAAAATATTGCAAAAAAAACAACAGTGTATACTATAAAATATATAGCACAGTATATGAAAATTGGCGAAGAAAAATTCGTCGCCAAGACATTGACTATATCGACAAGAAATAAAAACTCCATTGCTACTTTTCACAATGTTAAGAGTCTCTGCTACGCTGGTTATATTTCTCTCGACACACAATGACAACTCTTTCCCAGCTCTACGAAGGAGAATCGTTTGAATGGAGAGGGTTAATAAGCGTAAAAAACCGCGTTCCTTTTAAGCCAATTTGTTCGCGAGTTTTCTCGCTCGGCTGCATAGAACAGGCATTCAGGCCAGCGTTGTCCCGGAAAGTGCACGATCCTGAAGAATAGCAAATAGTTCCCGCTGGGGAAAAACGGTTTTCGCGAGAGGCCTCGCGAAGTGTCGGTTCTTGCGTGCTGTTCAAGAATCGTTTGTTGTTCCAACGAAACTTCTATATTTATACATCGGTAGAACGCAAGCCTCGTATTTGTTTCCATTCCCGTATTCTCCTCGTCACGTCTCATTCCGGTTTTCTGCTTCTTTTTCTCCGCACCGTCCTGTCCCCGTTCGCCATTCCCCCATCGTCTGTCCCGTCCGCCCCTGCCGCCAGCTAATACTCACGATTTTCAGCGAGGAAGTGCATACAGCACGCTAATTCGTCTCGCTCGAGTCGAGCTTCTGTACACAAGCAGAAGTGGTTTACTTTGCCGCGGGATCGACTTCCTTGCCACACGCTTCGCGAGACGCGACTCGCGCGAATACAGCGGAGCGAAGGAGCGAGGGTGAAAGACGCTGTGGCAGCGGAAGACAGGAGTCCGGGTGATATTTTTAAAATTGTCACGCGTGAAGCAAAACGCAGGAAAAATTTCACTCGTCGAGGACGAAAATCAAGTTGATTCTGTCGGTGCGACACGATGGGCAGTTTAGATCGGTTGGTTCGAAAAAGACAAAATCAATGGAATGTTCGAAGGAACTTTCATATTTTATCTTGCATCAACGGAAACGATAGGCTGGTACGTTGGACGATGTAAAGGGAGAAACGTAGAAACGTCAGGGGAATGTTACGTTACGTTCGTAGACAGTATGACGTTTCCAATGCGAAACTGAGGAATTCGTACAATCGCACTGGCCTAATGAGGTACTAATTGCACCGAATTCCTGCAGTATTGACCTGACGCTGGATCAGATAAGTTAGTCTTTGACCGAGGGAAAGTGAAACGCGTGCATGATGCATTTCAGGAGATCCGTCGAAATCCATGCACGCAGTCAAGGAAATGGCCCGCGCTTGTTTCAACGTTTGAAGGATCTATCGATCGAACGCCGCAGACTGTTCGTACAATCGAAACGCGTGCACTGTAATTACCAGAGACGTGTATATGAATCGTTATTAATATCCAGAAAGTGATATCAGCGCAGCGAAATGTTGCCGCGCTTGCGGTCTGACCCGAGCGTCTTATTTCACTTCGGGCGATCCGTGCCTTTCCGGAAAGTATGGTGTCCCTTGGCGCGAATGTGCTGATAATAAGTGGAACGTGTCACTAGTCAGACGCGCTCTAATTCGCAGTGGATAGAACGGGCGTTTATAAACCTGGACGATTAAAATAAATATCATTACAAACAGTTCAGGAATCATAATTTTTACAATACCTCATTCATACATCTTGCATTGATACCTGTCGGATATTCTGATTATACGATGCTCGCTACCATTAAATCTTTAAAGATCTGACAGATCCGTGATCTCTACAACAAGACTGACATTTTCTGCATGAAAATCGTAAGAATTCAGGCAGGCCACTCATCGCGTGCTTTACCCTCGTCGCAAACAGCACCGAGCTTCCACTGTGCAAAGTGCCGTCTACCTGGCAGGCCTTATTAGGAGCTAGAGTAACGAGCAGCCAGCCATCTTCGTGATTCACGCTTTCCTCGCCGTGATCCATTTAACAGCGAGCTTTCGACGATCGACGGATCGTCCGCGTGGAAATCCCGTCTGCGTCGTTCGATCTCGTAACACGCATCCTCTCGGTTCTTTGGCCCGAACTCTGCTGTCCGTCTGTAATTACGCGGCCCGTCTGATGGGCACGAAGATGGTTTCGCGCGATTCTTTCGAACGTTTTCATTAAAACGTCTGCGCATAGCCGAGGCGAGACGTAACAGCGGTTTCGCGCGAAACGGACGTGATTTATCGCGTTGCACGCGAATCGCTGGGTCCCATTAGCATGATTGGTTAATTAGCAATAATACACGTTTGATGATTTCGCGAGCTTTTATACATTATACATATATATAGGGGGGAGGGGAGGTGAAGGAATTGTTTATCGAACGAGTATTCCGCACGATTGAGATATTCTCGAGGGTAGACAGGCACGAGTCTGACAAACTAAATGGCCATGGTCCAAAATATTGTTCGATGGTTTCCTTTGAAGTCTCTCACGTAGGTAGTAGGCGTATCTGAGACAGTCGGATCGGATATTAGGAAGGCCCCGAACGTCTTAATCGATAGGATAGGCGTCAGCGAACAAGTTTTACGGCCGTTGTGCTATTTTAATCTGACTTCTATTTCGCGGTGTGAGATTTCGATTGGGGAATATTGAGGTTGGTGGGACAATACGGTTTTGGTCACGGGTGAGACGCTACTGGAGCTACTGCACGGACCAGGTGCGACGACGCTCGACCGCTCGCTAACGACACGACCTGTAATTGTCAAAGGGCTTAAATGGTCAGACGGCGTATGTAAACGTCGCGAATAAACCGCGATGAGTTTGTGTGCCGGTGAAATTAACACCGGGAGGCTTAATTGATTTGTCCGCGATTAACGTCCGCTCGCGGAATTTCATTTGTCGACGTCAGGTACTCGATTCACTACCGGCTTTGTATAATTTAATGCGGATTGATTATCATAATAAACATCTTTACACCGTCTACTGCGCGGTTAACTATTCTAAATCTCCGCGTTCGCCTGCATAAATGAATCGTTAACGGTGGTTAATAATGCTCGTTTGTACATTAAGAGATCGTAATTACGGGTAATCACTGGGTGATGGAATAGAGTGATCCTTTTTTGTCTGTTCCCGCGTGGAACTTCTTGGAGGATTGAACCTTAGTTCGTGTTAAAATAATTTAATGGAAAAATCGTTTCGAGTGCAGGGCACTTTGAGATGAATTTCAGCAAGCGTAAGATTGTAACTTTATCGTCGACTACACTTGCAAACCTATCGAGACTAAGACACTTCCCTAACCGGTCATTAGATCGCACACAATTTAATATATCATCGCACGATTTGCCCAGAGCTAGATCGAACAGTCGATTTCATTCGTGAACACCGTTCTTGAAGCTCGAGATTATTGAAAATCACGTTTACGTTATCGTGGGAACGGCTATCACTAGACGTCCAATGGACAGCTATTCATCGTTTATGGAGGACTATAATCACTATCGATGATGGTTATTAATATCTTACCAGGATAACTTGAACCGTATGATCCATGATACATAAGCTTGAGATCCTGACATTGTTAAAGGAACAATTCGAACGCGTCGGATAATATAAAAATTTGGATTGCTTGGGGAAACAATATAGATTCGAGTACTAGCTGTTTTATAGTATCAATAAAAAAGCTGAATAAACTGAAATGTAAAAATTAAACTGGTGGGATATTTTTTAAAAACCATTTCATATTTGGGATACAATTTAAACATGAACAAATATGACTTTTATACTTGGTATCTCTATTGGTATCGGCTAACAGAGAGATCAGATGAAAGCAAAATAAGGAGCACCATGGTCCATATCGCTGTGATCGAAGATCCACAACGATAACGTCGTTACTTTATGTAATAATTAATAACTACAATAGCTGTGCCACTTCGTCGTCGTGGCTGGAACAATGTAGAACATCGTACGTGTACCGCGGTGAATTACTCTCGCGCCGGGTGCAGATAGCCTGGTTGCTCGTTTATCTCGTATCTTTGTTATCTCGCCACGGGAACGATGAATATCGCGGCTGGCGACGAAAGATCAACGGTTTGAATGCACGACCGCGGGCCAATCGATTCCAATGATACCATCTATTTTTAACACGCCGCATGCCAGCAGACGCACCATCGAACAGCATTACGAACATGATCATTGTTGATTATGATGACTGGCCTCAACTTAATTAAAATGTGGCAATTATGCAACTTGGACACCTACAAGTTGCGCGTTGACAAATTTAGAAATTCCATCGCTCGAAGACTTGTAGAATCAATAATTTGTAAATTAAAAAATGGCATGTCATACTAATTTATCTACACCTCGTTAATTTCGTTGCTGCTCCGCCGGGAAATTTCTTTCCCTGCTAAAAAATTGTACGCGGTTGCAAGTACCGAATTCCTGCGACCGGAGAACGGCGTTCCCCAATCAAAGCGGTGGAAATTAGCGGTGCGTTTTTTTTCCGGATCGATTCGCGTCAGAAGCAGAACAGAAAGCAAGTTTCCCACGACTGGAGAACTACTTGAGGGCGAGACGCTTAAAAATCCTTCCACGTGTACTACATTTACACGCCGCGTAAAATTCACGTCCATTCTATTTTTCATTCCACCTTACAACGATTCGAGCTTACTAAAGAAAGGACAGGTACGTTTAAAAGCAAGGGAGAAGGCGGTTCGGATGGGAAGACACCGGAAGAACCGGCTCCATCGGGGGAACAGAACCAGGAATGAAATCATTAATCCTCTTTCCGAGCAATATATTATTTGCGAATTTCCATTTCTCATTATTCCTAACGCGCACGGCGTTGCAAGCCATCTGCCCACGTCAAACAGCGAAATCGTTCTCGCGATTGGAATCGTCCCTCTGCTGTACATACGAATGAACATCCGCTCGCCTTCGAAATTGTCAGCATCGCGAAGATATAATTATGCCAGTTTTCGATCACCCTGCGCCCTGCCTTCGCGCGTATTTCATTCTCACCTGTAGCATGGCGATCGAAGTGATTCGACTGAATACAAAGTAAGAAATTATTCTTGCTCGGCCTCTGCTAATTCCAACAACGCTGAACATCTTCGCAATATCTGCCAATTGTCTTATAAAATACTATTAAGATTAAGATTTAACCAGTTCATTCATATCTGCATATGTAAAACGTATCGTCGAGCAAAGAGATACGGGAAAGAAAATTCTGAAATACTTGTTGTTCGCTGCTGGAACAACTTTGAACGATCACGCCGACGGTGGTTATTAGAAATGAAACGATCAGCCACGAGAGAACGTTAGAATCGAAGTAAGAGTAGTAGAACCGCGCCTTAATGGAAACGAACTAACGACCCGTGGAACCGTAAACGCAGTCACGTACTCGCAGGTAACGATCGACGAGTGACCAATCAATGGTCATTATTTATCGGTTGTGGGTACGGCTAAAGGGGCATGGCTACTTTTCGTACGATTCCGTGGGTCCCAGAGACACCGTAACGAGTGGCGTGGAAAAATGTGAGCGGCCACTTAATCCGATTCCCTCGATCCACGCAGACTGTCCCACCATTGCAATTCGTTGCTCGAGGACTCAATTTTTTTTTAGCGAATTTTCGGTGCAATTTATATGTGGTTAAAATTTTCCCCCGAACGCAGAAAAGAAATCCAGCTTCTCTTACGCTCGATGGGAAGTTTGATTGATTGCACCGCTCGCTGTTTCACCTGTATACGATTAGAGACTGTTTACGAGGCTATTAATTTTTCCATGTGGTCGGTTCCGATGGAAAATGCGAACGTGCGCCGCGGTATTCGATTCGTCCTGTTTCCAATTGACGCGAACTCGAAGGAACAAGGCGAACACGGGCAAATCGTAAATCATTATCGTCGTTCTGTTAATTGACGTCGGGGTCGATAGGACAGACGCGATAAAAGCCCCGTCCCCTTTCCGTCGTTTTATCGCGCCGAACCCGGCGACGCGCACGCGAGAATGGATAATTGATTATTATTAATGAAATGCTTGTCCACGATCGTGCTTTTTTAACCGGTGTGTTTTTTCTTTTTTTGTTCTCAGGACGAAGTAAGTAACGAGCCACGACAGTTAGATGCCGTACAAACGAGTGCTATAGGCGAGACGATTATGACGAAACCGGCATCGGAGAGCGTGAGCTTTTTCGAGGCCCATTACTGTTCACGATTCTTTGCGGAGGCTCGCCATCAGCTTCCCCGCATCCGATCGATAATTGAACATCGAACATTCATACCAGCTTCGCTCATCGCATAATCGCAATATCTTATGTATTTAGATTGAGCAATAACATCGTACAGGGAATATGTTTAATTATTTTTCATCGACGTGTGCCCCCGTAGTATTACTTGATACTGGCTCCCTAACAAAAGTTCATACCAATGTGACGCTTATTTTTCTAATCTTTTTATAAAATAAGTACAAATATTCTTGCACGAAAATAGTTGGGATTTTAACTGGCCCTTTCCCAATCGACGCACACGTCGCTAAAGTTTCAACCTATGTATAAACGAACTTATTACTCAACCTGAAATACCTTCTACACCCTGTACCTGTAAAAAAAAGATCTCCACAAATTCCATTACAAAATTCGTCTTCCTTCCCACCCGCTATACCCAGGGAACACGAAACGAGTACTCCACAGTGGCGACGAAGAGGTCTTAATTCCTCGAATGACATTTCACTCGTTAGCCGGCCGCGATTTCCCGTTCGTTTCCGCGAAAGCTCGGGCAAAACGCGGTCCATCTGCCTCGTCGCGGAAACTAACGAGCAATCGTTACGTCCAACGTAAATTACCATCGAATGTAGGTTACCAGCTACTCCCACTGTCGCAGATATTAACACGGAACCCTTTAGTGAACGCGAGGGAATACCGGCGATTCCCTGGTCCCGGTTAACGAGGGTCCATGTGACGCGTTCAGCCAGCCTTAAAACTGTCAATCGTCGCGGATCGATGTCTTCTCCACTGTCCTCGTAATTCTCGAGAATCGAGAATGTCCGCGAGGAGAAGGCCGGTCGGTCGGGCCGCGGCCGTGTCGACACGCTTAGCCTCGTTTGTCCCGAGTAATGGCCGCAGTCATAACTCAACCGCGACTCGAGCCCAGCTCGAGATCGAGACCGGCCTGGACCCGAGTCATTTCTACTTGCTAGACGTGACGCTTACACGCGACCAACCGATCCGCTGGCTGAGCGAGCAGGATAGATCTGATTCACGGAAGAGACGGGTCGATCCGCTCTTCTCCTTGGCACGATAGCGCAGCCGGCCAACGTAGAGGCAATGTATACAAGGATCGTTCCAGTAGCTTGAAACGGGAGGAGCGTTTTCATCGATTAAAAGAGTTGCTCGCTGGAGAGTTGCTGCTGAGGTATTGCGAGTCGAGTAGGGGATCGTAGAATAGGGAACTCGTTCCGTACGATTGATAGTGATGCAAATCGATCAGAGATTTTTGGACCGAAGCACCCTGTACTTTTGTACTCATCTGGATTATGTAAAGATTGATGGAAACAATGTTGCATAGTTTCTTTCTTGCATGATTACTTCCATCTGGAAAAGGACCTACTATTGCCGAGATTACTGTTCATCTCACTATTAAACGCTTTCCTTAAAATCTAGTTCACTCCAGTGTACAGCCATCCAGAAAAATCATATTCCTAATACCGGTTGCTAATCTGCTGGTGAATCGGCCTCTCTACTCGCGAGCTGACCTACCCACGAGATTTCCCAGCCGAAGCGAACTAACCACCGTCGGACATTTCTCGTTCATGGAACTCGTGAGCACCCCCGCGGTGAACTTCATTAATTACGCGTGTTCCCTTCCACGCGGGAGGCCACCGAAGCCAATATTTTAATAAGACCCGAGTTGCTCTGGCGTGGAAGCTCGTTCCGCTATTCGCAAAAAGACTGGCGTCGCGTCGTCAGCGTGTGCTCAAAGAGCTTACATGGCTAATCGCTGGAAATTGGCCGAACTGCATGTTCCACCGCTGCGTAGAACCTTTTAACGACCAATTTCGACGACGCATCCTTTCCTCTCTTCCATCGTAACGTCGTTATACAGTCTGCGGTTAATGTTTTAATAATGGCATAAGTGGATACTATTTTTAAATAATCTTTTGTGTTCACGAAATTTTGGCAAGGCTCGTCACTATTTTAATACAGCTAAAGAAGCTTAACAAAAATTGCCAATTCATATGCCATTCAATTTTGTTCCTTTCTTAGCATACTGTTACTTGCACAGATCATTTTCTTTAATCGAGTTTCGATTCGCGTTTCTAAGTCCTTAGAAGAAAAGTGTTGCCCAGTGACGGGCTCGCAGATAGTTTCATTAACGGCGATTCGCAGAAACGATCGGCGATCCGGTAATTAAAAACAATACTGAAAGCTGCAACGCGACGATCGTTAATTAGAATTGATAATTGCGAGCGGAGATCGCGACACGCCGCGTGACCAAGCGGAGGCTGGCCGCTATTGAGAAACTGTTCCCCCAGCAGGTCTCGTGCATCCGCGATAAATTTTCCGACGACTTAATTGATTTCTGCCGGGAAGAATAACCGTGCCGCGTTCCCCAGGTACAAAATCATTGGAGAATCTCGAGGAAGCTTTCCTGAAGCCTCTCGATGATTCAGACTTCATTCGAACTTGATCGAAATGATTTTCTCGGCGGGATATTCTAAAAATTTTCATATACCATTCAAAGGCCATATTCTTTTAATTATTGGTCTTCCGCAAAACAAGGGATCTATCACTTTGACGACGAAAATTCAGGCAATCGGTAAACTTCATTTCCAACTGCGCTCCACGAATATAGAACAAACCTTGTACCTCCTAGACACCTGCACGATTACAAAAGTACGCTCACTCCCATTTGAAATCGGCTCCTCGCAGTACGATCCCAGCACCTGTTCCACTTCGCGCCGTGTACAGTTCTCGTCTCGGTTGTTCCAGTGTATCGTTTAATGAATTCTTAGCGGCTGCGGCCCCGCTTCGACCGTTTCGTATCCGTCGACGATGGCAGGCGTAATTAAAAGGAACGTGACGCGCAAGTTTAGTGGCGCTTTAAGAACGGGTAGAATCGTTTCACGTATGCGGCACCGCGCGATTCATAATGGTAGGACTGACGTATCGTGGTTCACGTCGATCGTAGATCAAACCGCAGATCCAGAGGCAATCGTGACGTTCGTACGACTCTGTTGTACCTGCCTGCTGATAATTATCGCGGCAACTTTTTGGGGTAAATAGCGCAACATTGTAGAATTCAGATTTTCGAGCTTATTTTAGTCCTTTATGAATCCTTTATGAACTTTTTTCGGTTGAGACAGCGAAAGAAGAATGCAGGTATTGTCAAAGTATTCGTGCCCGTCAGCTCTTGTTAATTACTTTCTGTTTGCCTTGGGAGCAGAAAAAAGTGCTGAAAGACTGTCCACAGGAGTTCGCGCCGCTCTCTGCAGGCTTTTGCAAGAACGATCGGTAAATTTATGAGGACTTGATCCCGGCGTTCTCCTTACACACGCTTCGAGGAATCCGCTGGAACTGCTCTCCTTCCTCTCAGCGATCCATGTGCGGAATACCTAAACTATACACCGTCGAAGATACAGATTATGCCACGTGTAAAACCCCAGCCATTTAATTGCAAGAAAGAATCAAATGAATTTCCACAAAAAGCAGCGCAACTTTTGCAAAAGTACTTCCTGCATATATTTCTTCTATGATGATGACTTCACTAGATTCGCAACTTTTCTATCCACCCATCGACTCTAAACTCTAAACCAATTCCAAGCCTAGACCAAGCCCCTCTCGTCTCTCTGCTGGCTCGCCATCGATACCTGTGCAATTAAACGCAACGTGACCAGCCAGTCAAGTAGCTAATCTGAAAGAAACCTATCCGACGGTTTCTACGATTCGTTGCGCAAAGGGTGAACGTGTCCAGGAGGTTCTGTCCGGGGCGGAGGCGTCGAGAAACAGGGGGATATCGTCGTTAGCCGACGCGTTTGGTATCAAGGATGGGACAAGGCTCGAACGAATCGACGAGTCGTCCTTCGGCGACAAAACGTTCCCCACCTCGTCACTCGGATGACAGGACAATGATGAAGCGGTTTAATTGTTCCGATCTGACGAGTTTTTTCCGTCAATTGAATTACATCGGTAAAATTCTGCGCAAGAAACGAATAGTTTCAGGCGCTCTGTGCATTCGCGGAGCCGGACGAGGAATAAAAACAGACCGTCCATGCTATTGTTCTTCTTTTGCGTGAAACGTATGTACCCCGGAATATTTGTTTTTCCCCGGAACGATTCAATTACGTTTCCTGCGATTCTCTCGCGAGTAGCGCGTCGATTTTACACTGCACGCACCGCAACTTCTACCTGTGTCTTCGTTTTTTGTTCTCGCCGCAATGCTCCTCTTAGAGTCACAGGCCATGTACCGACACGAGACCCTCTACATATATGATGTATCAAAGAAATTCGCTGCATTCATCGACTACGAACAACTAGACTTACCTAGACTTACCTAGCCTTACCGAGATTATCTTTCATCCCTGAAGTAACAACGAACCGCGTGCTTGCTGATCGAAGCATCATTTTCCCAAACACGGGGCTGTCCCCAGAAGACAAACTGTAATTCCTGAACAAACGTCCGCGACAGGTGACGAGCGCTGACAATGACTCGCCGCGTTAATCAAGGGTGGCACGTTGAAGAGAAACGACGCGACGGAGAAACTCGACGGAAGCAGCCCCGTAGCTGACGTCTAACTCAAGGATAGGTCGAGAGGAAATTAGTGTTCGTTCGCGGCCGCACGTCCCCGGTATGCGAGGTACTTTCGGGGATGTATATACTCGCTCTCGAGGGCGTCTTAGCGTTATTGGTTTTACCCCTCGAGACGCCAACGGTTGAAGAGGAGAGGGTTGTTCCTTAAATGGAAGCCCTGAAACGGCGCGAGTGAGAAGTCGTAGCGAGGGACGAGAACGGAGAGAGCGTGAAGTGGGTTTCTGAATGCCTCTTTCCTGCCACCGACAACGAGACTACTTCGCTTAAGTAATTAGACTGCCGACCGTTCGTTACCTCAGTCATTTCTGAACCGGAGAACGAGAAACTACTGTACCGTTCTCGATCATCCACTTTATGACGTTCTGGAAATTTTTCTGTACATCTGGAAACTCTGTCCGCGACAGAATTTTACATTAGCTAGTATTGCTGATTCCAATTTAGCCAATTTTTCAAGTTTCTTCGACGAAGGGAGATTAAACTCGACCACTAAGGAGAAATCGAAAGCCTCTCGGTATATACTTCTTTCCGTAGTTTCTTCTTACAGTCGTTCCGAATAATTGTCATTTCAGACACTATTTTCGTACCCTGTCTAAGGGCGAGTAGAAGAACTCAGTTTCCCTTAAAGTTACACACGCGTGCAAAACAGCCATTATAATATTTACGACGAGTTATTAACTCCCATAGGAGGCCCTGTGCTACAGGCCACGTTCATCGACTTGCCGTACCTTGCACAGCTGTCAAAGTCTTCGAACGATTCACGAATCAACAATGACGAATAAATCCTGCCGGACGCGGGAAAAATTGGCCGCACGAAGAATTCGAAGAAACTTATCCGCGTCTTATCCCGTTTCATGCGCCCGTTGCTGTCGCGTTAATTCGAAAGCATGGCCAATAATTAGTGGGCGAGGGGAAAAAAAATAATTAGTTATATCCTCCGGCGTGGCGTATCCCGAGCCATCCAGCGATGACGTCGCCCGTTCCTCTCTCGGCTGGAGTGCAGCAACAATAACACGCGTGATTTACGATTAAGTTGTCTCTGTTAACTCCGCGTGACCAGTGGTGAGGACTACGTGAAGTACTTCTAGCAGCTTCGACGATAAACGCGAGAAGGACTCAGCTTAGCGAACCAACTATTCCTCTCGTCCGCGAACGGACGTTTATTTAGCCCGAAGGATGAAGACTCCTCCCAGAACGTAGCTCCCTTGTTATGGAGGAGAGTTGCGCACAACCGGCTAGGGAAAAGCACTTACCAGCGGCTGCACAATAAAAGTTGTCGTAAAGTTTGTCACTGTGCGAGCACCGCCGCGGCGGTTCGTTAATTTCGTAGATTTATCGCTGCGTAAACATGTTGAATCAATGTTCACCGCGGCCACGGAAGAGCATTACGAGCCGTTACGCAAGGCTAATCCTTGGCTGTCTTATGTACCCTCCATAGAGGATTTTCGATGGGATATCGATTATCATTTTTTAGCGAACGTGGCTTCCTTTGGCGTTTCAATTTGGAGTCTCTTATGCAAGACCTAGATTAATATATACTATTTTCTTTCTATGAATCCTGACCAATCTCAATTTATCTTTACACCACCCCAGTATTATCGTATATTCGTTTCCTCGTTACTATCTCTCACTATCTCCTCCTCGTTCCTTATTTATACTACACCATGAGAATCCTCAAACGTAGTAGTCTGGATTCGTCAGACAATTCGACAGATATCAGCTGACAATAGGATCCTACCGTGTTGCAGGTCCCCGCACGAGGAGAGTGAAGAGGCCAGACGGTCGCAGCAGTGGCAGCACACCTGAAGAGAAGCGGCCGAGGACCGCGTTCAGTGGCGAACAATTGGCCAGGCTGAAGAGGGAGTTCGCGGAGAATCGATACCTAACAGAACGAAGAAGGCAGCAGCTCTCGAGGGATTTGGGGCTGAACGAAGCGCAGATCAAGATCTGGTTTCAGAACAAGAGGGCGAAGATCAAGAAGGCCAGCGGTCAGAAAAATCCGTTGGCACTTCAGCTGATGGCGCAGGGTCTGTACAATCATTCGACGGTACCTTTGACGAAGGAGGAAGAGGAACAAGCCGCGGAGCTTCAAGCGAAATGACGATAGTCGGACGAGTTGAATAATTGTACGTAATCGGCGAGATCTCTTTCGAGGAGAGGGTGAAACCTTGCTTTATCGTTTCGAACGTTGATTGTTAGGGGATGAAGATAAAGCTTTGATAGGGTGTGCCCGGCGATCGTGGAATGAAAACGAAGGTTAGCCAATTTATTTTATTGTCGACGTCGCAGCGATATTTGTATTCCAAAGATTAGACGCGCTCATTGTATTTCTGAACATTCGACGGCTAAGAGTGTATTTATAATTTTTCTGTTTTGCTTCGTTCGAAAATGGTAAGCATAAAAGACCGCCGTGGTTAACGCGGCGTCGCGGTCGATCGTTTCTTTATCCGATGAAAAAAGACTGGGATATTTGTTTCGTAGAAGTATCAAGCGTGCCACCTTTCCAATGATTTCCAAGCGATTGACGAACGAATTTGAACGATTCAGAGCTTCCCGTTTGAATCCGGCGAGAGGAAAACTCATGAGTTACCGGCGTTAAGAATCGAATGATGGTGGTCGTGCAACGCGGCGATCGCAACGATAACTATCATTCAACTCGGCATCGTTTGTGAGGGAGGACTTAGCACGCACGTTCCTAATGCCACGAGTAAAGATTCGTGTTGAACCAGAGGAACTAACGGAGATACCGTATCGATCGAGCGTCACGATTAAGCGCGAATCGCGTAAGTCACGGTGAAATGGGTTGTACAGTGCCATTTGTACAGTTTTCTTGCGAACAGTAAATCGAAAGAGGAAGAAAAAAAAAGGAAATAATCGTTGTTTCTCTGTAAAAGGAACTAGTATTTGATGCACACACGCAAACAGAGGGAGGAAATTTCACGAAGAACGCGTGTGACGAGAGCATGAGTGGGAGAGAAAGATAGTGAGAATGAGAAGACAGTTTTGTTCCGTTAATTTATTGTAAAAATGTAACATATCGTACAATTGCGATGTGCAATAGAAAACGTTATACATATATGTACGAAGAGAAGTAAATAGAATGACCTATGTATAGGTATATATATATATATAAAAAGATTGATAAATCATCGTGTAAATAAAACGCAAGTTAGCGAGAACGTCGTCTCGATAGACTGTTTAAAAGTAACTTAGTTATTTATTTACCTATGCTAATGAGGACGGATCGATAGAATATCGGCCACCTATACCTTGTAAGAATTATTTAAAGATCGAATTAAATATTCCCACTATCACGAGCCACGTATCGACGTATAGTACTTGTTCTGTCTTCAACATCCATCCACTTCCTGGGGCCCGAAGAATTCCTTGCTACTTTGCCCGCCGCGCAGGATAAACCTTCTTCAAATGTCCGTGTAAAGACACCGACGATATGCGGCTAGATAAATATTTGATTAAATAATTGCGCGGCGCCGTTGAACCGAATTATCCAGGTAATTACCGACCGGCTCTGATCATTCGATCCGAGATACGAACTTTTACTGAAACATTACGGACACTGGTCTCGTTACAAGATAGCAATATACTGAAACCCGGGGCTCGATCTTCGTGCACACAATCGGCCCGCACTGGAGCAAAAACGAAGTCCACAATTTTCCATCTCGGCCAATTCGAAGTGACTATAACGCATTAAGGTTCGAGAACAAGAAAAATCTCGCCTACCATTCCGACCGGCGCGCAAATCGCAAAACCAATTCCTATTATCCCGCGCATTCGATAGACAATAATTAATTGCACGCTGGTTTCGCGAAAAGAAAATTAAACGCCACCAGCAATCTGCTTGCACCCGAGAGGTATCCGCGGGAGGAACAGTCGGGACAATTCGATCGAGATCCGTGTACCTTACACCGATCGGTGCCGTGAAAGCGGTACTAGACGCGTGCTAATTAACACGGGGAAGGGAATCAATCGAGCCAGATGTTTATCGAGAAACCATCGGGGCGACGCTGGCGAACCGTTGGAGGCGAGAGAGAAAGACGGGTGTCGGCGAGGCGATCGGTGTCGGGATAAAAGGTTTCGGGGCGGGTCGATTCGCATTCAGCATTTGGCGCATGCTTCCACCCCCGAGCCGTATTTCAGGCCCGTGCAAACCCCATGAAAAGCCCCTCCTGCCGGCGCGATATCGATTGATTTACAGTCGAAAGGTGGCCATCGTTGATATCAAACCAGCCACGCCTACGTTATACCGTAAACGCGATATGCGTGTGCTGCACGGTGAGTGGTGTCGGTTAACGCACTTTATATGTACATCATTTAACCTCCGTCAGCGTTGTTTCAACGACCCTACCACAATTTGTCCCGCCGAACTTTTATGGGCGTTTGTGAAATTCCTTTCGAATAAGCGTTGCCTGTACGAGATAAGCGGTACGAAATGAACCGAGTGATTCGCCGTGTTGCTACGAATATCGTTTTTTCTTGGAAGTCAAAGAGTTACAAATTTCACAAAGAGTCAAAGATGTTCTTGGATGAGACATTGAAGTCACGTGGAACTTAAATGAGGGTCGTGAAGAACGGAAGTGAAAAGATCGAAGATAGAGTTCGTCGACGTTGGAGAATAAATAATTTTATCGGTTCCCCCGTGTATCGGTGTACCCCGATTTTTCTTTTTCGACAACGGTCGATGTCGTTGGCCGGGGGTCGTCCAGGATATCCAAGGGACCGGACCCACCTTTAGAAGCGTACCTGGTAAGTAATAGACGACATTAACGTACAAGCCTGCCTTCGAAAAGGAGCATCGCGATGAGTAATCAGCGACGATTATTTTTTACAAGAACTTCTGTTCGGTTATGGGCGAAATTATAAAATACAAAATTATTTAATTATCAACATTCCCATAAATTCATACTTTTAATTAAATTTATAACCTGCGCCTAAGCTTTTACCGTCACATTTCACGAATCCACTGCGGCCAAAGTATTTTTTCTATAAATTTTCAAATTTCCTTTCAAAGGTAACTCTGTTCGCCGCGTAGATATTATTCTCAATTAATTTAACATGAACGCGTCGCACAGTTTTCCCCTGATTGAATATCTTTCCGATCAAAAGTGCCATACGTATACAAACAAGTTCCGTAAAGTATTTCCGACGCGTACCTCGTACACGGGTCCCCTCAAAGTTCGAGAAGTTAATGCGATTCGTCGCTGGGATCTCATTGAAATGCCGAATCCTTGGCGCCTTATAATGCCTCGCAAACCCGAAATACATCAACGATCGCTCGGGATCGGGACCAAGTCGCCGATACATCCCTGTCAGATTAGAATCGCGCCACTTGACAGACTCGCGCTTCTGTCTGTCCGGCTAAACGCACGGTCGAGGCTACTTCGGGTCAAGCGCGGCGCAGATCCATAAAGGCGATTCTCCGTGGCTCCTTTGTCCCGGAATCTTTACAAATGAGATACAACCGGAGAGAAAAGTCCGAGACACGTGAAGAGGTAGCAGACATTAACCCTGTGACCGATCCGTTCGACATTCCTCAACAGCCGTGCGCGCCTTCCACGCAGAGCCTTGGGCCCCGAGCACCGAAATTATGCATCCGTCTCGTGATTCATTTTCTTCTGCTACTTTCGAACAGTCGACGGATTCAGGATAGATATCGGCGTCGGATAACGGCCGGATAGCATAGCACCGATTGAAACGTACATAGGCTGATCCGCGTTAAAGTACATGCGGGCCGTATAAACGGCGGAGTCGTTGGGAAACAGATCGTTTCCGTTTCAACGATAGAGAACGGTCCCTGATCCGTGGACGGACGCGTCCGTTTCTTCGCGATACGCGTGTATATGCCACGTGTGCCCCTCTTATGCATGCAACACGGTGCATATTACGAAAGAGTTGGATGCAAATTTGCTCCGAGATTACCGGTCACTTTGTTTCGACGTCTGTTTACATGGGAGGTTAACCACGCAGGTATCGACGATGGATACATGCGCGAGACCGCGGCGCAACGATCTATCCGTCGACGTAAATTGCAGGGAAATCGGGCGCGGAGTAGGCACGACGCGGGACTCAATAAAGTAACGCGGAAGAGAATTATTGGGACCGTTAATCAGCCGTAAATAACGACGTAGAATTCTCCGGGCGCGCGGCTCGAGAGCTAGCGATAAGAGCTGGGGGGAAAAAAGAAATTGAAAATGGTTTATAGATAAGGGGACGCACTATCAATCGACGTTGCACTTACCGCGCTTGCATACCTCTCGTCGCGTTCTTGGCGTACCATCGATATACCGGTGCACTGGAGTGCAGCTTTGGCTCGATGGTATCTCGACTGTCTGATTTTTCGTCGCGTTACACCGTGTTCATTTTACGTCTCGTCTTTCACCTTTGTTTTCCTCTCGTTTCCGTGCAACAGGATCGTTCGAAAAAGTGGAACCTCCTTCGCCGTTGGTGCTTTCATGTTGGGTATGCTTTCGATACGAAAATGAGAGTAGAGAGATATCAATAACGCGGATAAATTGCGCAATGAATAAATATTATAAATTACAAGATACGGTCGGCAATATTGGAGAAAGAGTATTATAATAATAAATATTTTAATATTAATTCAATTGCATTATTTATGGCGAGACATCATGAACGCTGTATTCTTTCATTTTCCGACTGTTTTGACAGTGAAAGGATTAATCGAACTTGTCTATCGGTTTCATTTTCCATTTCCAGTACTTTCCCCCAAGAAGTCTACCAGTTTTTCGCGCGAAATTGAGAGAGGGATAATAATTCGTTGCGGCCGTGAGAGATCGGCAGACCGAGATCTCCAAGGATGATCGTCGTTAGTGAACGGGGCATTAGTCGTACGGTAGCCGATGCCGATGGATACGCTTGGCCGTCAGTGGGGAACCCAACGTGGAAAGCAGCGTCGGGAGATCTGATGGTGACGGGTATTAAAATTAATGGTCAGCCATGTACGCTGACGTGTCACCTTATACCTCCATGCGTCATTTTGATTGACCAATAAATTATCTCGTGGAAGGTCTCGCGCGTGCTTGCCTGGCCATCGGCGTTCTCGCGGTTCTTTGCTCGGTCGTGTAAAAGTCTGTCCCGCTATTGTGCAATTTGTTGGTCGTTACACGCGGCGAAACGAAGGCATGTATCTGCTAGAGCGGCCGGTCGATAAGCATCTTCATAGAAATTTCGTATAAACCCGAGATTTATCTTTCGAAACGCCAATACCTCGCCGATACAAAGGTTTTATTGCCGTTGCTATTACTTTTTATTACGGTAATCATCGATGCAGTGTAGAATAACAGCACTCGGCGTATAGAAACGCTGTACACCCAAACCTATCCGCGAATCGTGCAAGCAACTAAAGAAGGGAACGAAGGGGGGACGCATTAAAAAATTAAACAGAAGGATGGTTAAAAGTTTTGCCCTCGTCACCTGCGACTCGTTCGCGAAAATTACACGTCGCGCCGTATCTAACTCGCGGCGAGCAGCTTGAATATCAAATCGTTGCGTTACTACGAGAGGATCGTGTAGATTGGACGATAAAACGCGTGGCGATCGAGGGCTGCCGGTCTGCGCTTAGGGCAGAGGAACAGTAACGAACTGTCTGTCCCGCGAATTTCCTCGAAACAGCTTGAAGCAGACTTTAATGGCTCAATCCGCATGTTCCGGCAACTCGATGTGTGGGCCAGCGGGTCGATGGTCCCCCACCCGAAATTTTCTTCAGCTCTCGATCCCCATGGAAGGCGCGTTACCGTCCACCGATGGGACAAAACTCGTGAGCTGGCTTGTTTTTAGTCGCACCACAAGCCAAATGACCGGGACGCGGCACTCTCATGCATGAATGCAACGTCAGCTGCCATCTCGGGACATGGCGAACTCTTCATTAACCGTGCAAAGGGTTACGGGGAACGAAATGCTGCTTCTGATCGTGGAATCGTTCCCGATCCTCGAACCGAGGACGACGATGTCGTCACTGAATTTTAGTTGGGGTGCAATTTTATCGAGAACGCCGTATTAAGAAAGATAGTTATTCCTTCAATGTAAAATATTTGAAAAATTGCAGCCTATTATTTCTATTTTTAAGCGCTCCAACGTATCAGCTAGGCGTTCATAGAACGTAAAAAAATGTCCATTAAAAAAAATATTCCCATGTGTGCTGCGTATGCAATTTAAAATACAGTCGTTTCTCAGAATTTTCTGTCATTTGGTTTTCTTCAAAGACATCGAATCGAATTTATTCCGAGCCATCGTTACCATCATTCGACACGATCCTCGCAGTGTGAATAGAGAACGACGCCGGTAAGACGATCCCTGATTGTCGATGATCCGGACCCCGATTCGGTGACTTTAACGAAAATTAAGTGAGATAGGTCCAGACGGGCCGATGCTTTTTGACAGCCCCTCGAACTCTCCGCAAGAATCATAGGATCGGTCGACCGGTATTTAGTTTCCTAGTGTCATGTCCACCTTTACGCGTCCGCGCCTCCGGACAAGTCCGAACTCCAAACATGTCTGGCCGCGGATACTTCTCGCGCGTCACAGCTCTATTCGAGAGATCGAAACCAGTTTTAAAAGCAGAGCCAAGCCCTCGAGGGTCTTATGGATTATAAAGAGATCGATCGGGCGAAATTGTAGCCGAATTTCGTTTTGTTTCGAAGAGTTTCGGTTTCGTTCCGAGCAGAGTGCATTTCTCCTTTCTGGAGCACAGATATTCAGCTTGAAGTATTCTTAGTAAATCGTTTCGGAATACCGATGATCTATCTGACACTAATATTCTCATACGCTATGTAACAAGAGCATTCGAATGTTCAATTCTAAATAGAGAAGATTTCTTCAGAGCCTTGCAAACTTCGATCACGGTGTACCATAGCTAATAGCAGTCCTCCGATCGTCAATTGCGAATGATTAAAAATTCTCGAAGAGAAACAACCCTTAACGATATCGAAATACCTCTCGAAACCGTGCCAAGCCTTTTGTTCGAGATCGCCGAAAAATGTTGCACCAACCAGGCTCGCCGTACTAACGAACCCTCGCGAGGGATCGGTTCGGATACTCGTGATCTCGATACAGATCTCGACGGTTGCGCAAAAATTCGCGTCAGATCGAGGAACGGGGAGGAATTCCCGAATCCGTGGTAGCCGATATGTGGATGAGTCACCACCTTTGGGGATCGAAAGCGAAGAAGGTAAAGGGCCGCGTCGCGGCGAGCAGAAGAGGAGAAACGAGAGAAAAACGAAGAACAGAGGAGCTGAAGAGAACCACGAAATGGTGGGGACATCGTGGTGGAGTGGTGGTACCGGGTGGAAAGAGTGGAAAGAGAGAGGTGGGATTCGAACCCCGGGACCACACACGACGCTCCACGCGTCTGCGACTCGGTTACATTGCTTAATTGTAAACGGCCCAGCGGTTCTCATGCTCGAAAACCCTTTTCTCTCTCTTAGCACTTCAAGGGATTCCAGCCCCTTCCGCAGAAGTAGAAATTCGAGGCCAGCTACTGTGCGTGGCGCTAAGTGTACCTATCGATGTTTTAAACGGATGGACAAAAGGGTTCCAATGGTATCATTGCTTTAATCATTCAATTCCTGGGTCCCCTGGTGTTGAACATAATGATTGACTCGTATGTTTCAATTTTTGTACACTCGTTTCCTATTGGTTTTAGAGGGCTGACAAATTTTTCGTACTATGTAATACAGTTTATATAGCAAAGTGTGTATAGGCCGGAAAATTGTGCAATTGCAATAATTCGTAGGCAAGTGAATTAGGTCCCTGCAATTTTTGTTCATTGCGGCAGGTGTATATTAAGATTTCAATCACAATCAATTCGAAAGAATTTCGAGGGTTCGATAAGGGGGCACGACGGAAGCCGTCCGAACGATGATTACGGACAAGAGTTCGGAAGGCTGATTTCTTATCTGCGACATCGTTAATACCATCGATTGTTCCCCTGCGGCGGTTCCAACTAATTAAAACCAGAATCTCATCGAGCTTCTTCGTTCCTATGTTTTATTCCTCGTGGCTTCCGCTGTTCGTGTTGCGACCTCTCCCTTTCCTCCACATTTCGGCATTCCTCAAACGTTGTCCCCGTCCCTCTTTTTCGAATGTCTAGATGTCCGCTTAATAGGCTTACATAACGCTACCGAAAAAGAACGTGACATGACTGATTTTACTTTAATACCTGTCTAGGGTTGGGCTGTATAATACCAGAATTCACAGTCGCAGTACCTGTTTCCTTTTTTCTCCTTTTTTTTCTTTATAAATCCATTTAACCATTTGGAAGATTGCCTACTGTTTTGCAGAATTTCTGTGGAAAATTCTCCAGCTATTGCCGTACAAAAGTATGGAATACATCATACAGTTGGCGTAAGTGGACGGCGTTTTTGTAAATGCCAACGAATGGACAAGCAACAGAGGACTCGCCTCAAATCCTCCTTCGAAATCTCGACAGGGATCCTGCTAACGATTCCCAAGTGACTATCGACTTTTTTTTTCTTAACCGTGTTCAAGACGGTCGGAAATAATACCATTAGATACGATGTTTCATTCGAAACCCCGTGACGCAACGCGGTACGTTTAAAAAATTGATGATCCTATCTGCGTTTCACTTATGAAGCTATCATTCCATTCAAATTGAACTTAAAGTATTGCTACATTTTATCGTCGCTGCACAGTACGGCTAGCTCTACCTTCTCACAATTACGTTTCGTTCGATCGCCATCGATATAGCTATACATAGTAGGCAGCTTCACCTGCGCGTTCAATTAAGGGAGACGGGCGAGACGTCGAAAGAATCGCGTAATGAAAGAGTTCAGTGAAAGTGCAAGGACGAGCCGTTAAATCGAGGAAAACCGCGACTCGGTGTTTGACGCAAACCATGGATTACGGATTCGTCACGCAGCGAACGATGAGTACACTTTTACAAACCTCCTGTTTACTGTTTACAATTTTCTTGCCGACCCCGCGAGATAAGTGCACGCCGAAGGGGCGAGCAAACGAAGGCAGTAAACATGGCCGCTTGCATTTTCACGTGCTTCGTGTACAGTTATTGCGACGTCCCGTTTTCGTCCTCAACTCTTCCCCGTGGCTTCGTGGCACGTTCCCCGTGGTTTACGATTGGAAACTCGTGAACAAAAATTCGCGAACGACACTCACGAACGATTCGTTTAATCGTTTAGAAGACGGACGAAAGGTACGATGGTACCGTATCGGGGGTAATTTTATCGAGCGTCATTTTTGGTTCTCTGAAGGTGGAGAAGGGCATGAATAATATTGTACATCGAATCGTGTAGATCTTTCTCCATTTATCGCGACACGTTCGTACACTCTCCGCCTGTATCCGACAAAGATTTCTGTCATCTTCTTCTTTCATCTCCACCATCGTTCTTTTTTTCCCACAAGAAAGTTCTTAGTCACTGTTGGATCTTATGCCAGGCTTGTTCCTAGCCTTACAAATTGCGGTCGTCCATTTATCGACACTTCCACGTGCAGGCGTTCACTCTTTCTATACAACAAAGGCGTTTCAAAGTGATCCCCACTTTCGATAGAGAAGGTGCTGCATTCGTAGCTGGCGGCCGAGGAAATATGTCAGTCGATAGTTAGGTATCCCTCATATACACTCGACAATGAAATTCAAAGATCACTCTATCTTGGCGGAAAAACTAGATACTGTACCCTTTAATACTCACCCAGGGAAACTGTCGTACGATTTTTTCCCCACGAAATTGTAATTAATTTGTCCCATCGTAATTAATTTACCAACTAGCCAAAACCACCCTGAGTTCGCCCAGGGCGTTGTAGGCAAACCCAAAAATCCAATCGAACTCCAACAATGCAAGCTTAACTATCCACCGTTCCTGACGGAAACAGACCCAGGCGCCGGCGCCCTGGTCGTCAGGTTTCGTCGACGCAGATTCGTCGGTCCGATCAACGGGCGTATCGAGGCTGGCCAAGCACAGTCTGATATCAGCCACGGCGAATGTCTTCGGGGTGGCTAGTAGGCCGCGTGTGACGGGAGGGCCACCCATGTAGCCGTTGTTCGCTCGCATCTATCATGGAGCCACCTTCTTTTCTCGGCAGCTTAAGCCCCAATAAAAGCCCCCGGTTCGGCCTGTGTCTCCGGATCGAGCAAAAAATCGGCCATTACCTCGCGAGTCTCTGGACCGGAGCCCCAATGGATCCGAGTTACCCGCTGGACCTATTCGTTTCGATTCGCCCTTCGCGGCTCGTCCTTCTAATATAATAATGCACCTGACGATTTTTGTCCGCGACTCATTTGTGGAAAATTATTGTGCACGTCGACGCCGTAGTCGAAATATGTTATCAGCGAAATAATGTACATACGCGTGGAATATATTTGAAATAGGAGATGGAATGTTACGGAATACAAACCGAATGAACGATTAGACGGCAATTGCAAGAGATAAGATAGCAATCCTGTTTCGCCTCGGCCTGCCAAAAAGGGGCGTACTCGTTTAATGCCTGTACTAACACAGCAAGGGATAATTGTTCAACAATGTTGCAAAAAAAAGAGACACGCGTCCTTGGAGCGTTAATCGTTTCGAGCACAGAGGACTCGTAATTACCCGAGTTGCGTATCGACTCAAGGCCGACCTGCACACAGTTTCGTACGGTTCTCGGTTGCCCACGCTGAAACCGTGGTCCTTCGACGTCGGATTAACGATGCAGGCTAATCGCGAGCAGGTGTTTGTCAGCGTGGATACTTTAGAGTCAGATGCATGCCGTGCACGCGAATCGCTTCGGAAAAGGAATCGCAGCGCTTTTTGCCCTCGCGGTGATCGTTACACTCGCGATATCGTTTCCGTTGGTGTCGAGATCGAACGGTAGCATCGGGGTTAATTAGCGCGGTGCGCGACACACGTGCAACCGTGCGCAGACATACGTACGTACTTGCGGAGGAGAGCGCTCGTTAACCCAGATTTTCCCGATATACTATATATAGAGTGTCTCCGTGAAATGATTATTTCGATCGGGAATTGCGACTTCGCGCTTCCATTTCGCGCCCACTGTGTCGTGGACCGTCTTTCGGCTGCCCCCTTAACTATTTAAGGTTTCATTAAACTGGTGGCTTTACGTCATTCAGAAAATACCTCACTGGGGAAATTGTCTCAAATTTTAATCGTTGATATATAATTTAATATCTGTGTACATACACGTGGGGTATCGTAAGGAATATCCTTGGGTCGCGGAAAAATTAACCCAATCAGTTCAACAATTTTCTCCGCAACAATTTTTCCTTCCGCGATCATACGAACCGGCTTCGCAGCTTGCATCCAAGGCTACCAAACGCACCCCACGCTCACCGAGTCCGTTTCTCGGGGATCGAGCGGCACGATCACAATCTATCGATACCCGTAATCGATCCCACGGTATCTGGAGAGTAGCAGCACGCTGGATCGTCCTATCGTCCGCTCCTCTGTTCATCGCTTAATTATTACAGGCGTGCACATAGTACACGTTGCGATAGCGCATAACCGGCGATTTGCGCCGCCGGAATTTATCACCTTCGTAATTGGCAATCGTTTATCCGCGCAGAACCAGTACCACCGGCGTCGGTATCCGCGGATTATCATCGAACGCCGCGTACGTTCGTTCCAAACCGACCGCCCTCTCCGGATACCTTCAATTCGGATCGTTAATTCGCCCAGCATTTACATTTTCAATTACCCTTCTTCCCTTCTGTCTTGGCCCGTTGCTCGCGTGCGAGAACCAGTCCGTCGAGAACGATTACCACCCCCTTCGACGATCAGGCCAATGGAGAAAACCCGGTTGCATCGCAATTGAAGAAAGGGTTGCAATCAATTTTTGTATCGCGCGAAATTATGACAAGCTGAGATCTCTTGTACGAGCGAGACGAAAATTTACTTTCACAGAGATTTTTGCAATGGCGTCTCATTATTTTCTCCAGCTATGTACATTTATTTTTTTTCTTTCATGACTTTTTGGAATATATCATTATCGATTCATTCGACGGAGTATGCTACATTTGCAAATTCGATTCTTCCCCGTCTATGCGCGGATTCGAATAGCAGCGTCAATGAGAAAACGCATCTTTCTTCCCACGGTGCATTTTACGACGGTCGATCCGACCAGTCGACATTCATGAGAATTTATTAACATCCATTTTCTGTTTAATTACCCGCGTGTGGCATGCGCTGGCAAGGCGTTCCTAAAAGGCCAAGCGCGTTCCCTCTCGAGTCCTCGGCGTCGTTAAAGTTATCAGGCTTGAAACTGCTCCGACAGAATTCGCATTTTGCACGATAACATCTTACTCGCGCGTCCTCGACGATTATCGATTCGCAAAATTTAATCACACCCACCCTTAAGCTCTCCTTCTGCTGAAACTTTCGCCTCACCTCCACCCTCCCTATCGTTCCGCGACCGCCAAGCTCAGACGATACGTTTTATGATCCAGTTGCAGCAATTACTCTCGCTACTCTGTATCCATGTATAATGAAGTGGACGGGCAATATCAGTCCGACGAAAATGATCGAACGACGGTGTCGCAATTATGTCGCGAACAATTACTTCCGAGTTGTTTATGCATTCGACGAGCAGCTACATACCGATTACATTCCACCCATCTAATCGTCGCGTATCGAGACGGAATTGGCCCGATTTGCAAGTCAAATAAAGGGGTTGTGCGCCGATATTCCGTGGTATTTTCAGCGACCGTCGTTTATGATCGCCATTAGTGTTCCGCGGATCTCCCTGTGATCGTGAATACCGTTCCCCATTTTCGACGAGTCTGCGAAAACATCGACGCACTTCCGTCCCAGAATGCATACGTTGGACATAACTTTCGTGGAACACGGAAAGCTCGCGATTGAGTCGTTCACGGGGAAAGTATCGCGCGGACCTGGCTCTTCCAATGAGCCTCAGCAAAAATGTATATTCGTCGCACAAGCTGAACGTATAAGTCGCGTCCCCCTGTTCGTGGAGTCGTTTTGACCGTATAACGCGCGGAGTCGCGGAATTTTCTCAACGTTGCGAGTCCACGGGCACCGGACGACGAAGGAAGACGCAAAAGGACGACGAAGATGAACATCCTGATAAGTTTACTTTCGTGGCGAGCCGCCCGGCATTCCAGAGACCACAGTCGGACACTTTCTTAATCGTGGTCCGTTCGTTTGCATGGAAACAATTCGGCTACCGACTTAGGTGACTCGAGTGACATTCCCTCCAGCTAGGAGGGAAGAAAGAGAAGCCGAAGTGATCCATGGGACCCCATGGGTTCCACGGGTTACAGGCGGTCCCGTGCACGTATACAGAGGGCCGCGTATATGCGGGCCTTGGCACGGGGCCCAGTTGGGTGGTCCCATTCCGCTGACGCGTTCACAACACCCATCTCTCGCTATTATACCCCTTGGTGGCTCCCTTACTAAGGACCTTATTAAATATTGCTACACGCGAAATCTCATTCCATTACGCTCTCCCCCTCTCGTTCTCTCCCACCCTCTTCGCCCGCCACGCGGTGAGATTTGAGAGCTGGAATGCGCCGCTCTTTCGTGCCACTCGTTAGATCCGCGTGAGAATTTTCGGTCTCCCCCGATCTGCACCTCCTACCTCTTGTCTTCCTCTTGTTCATATCCCTTTCGTCGTCGTCGATCATTTCGTACGATCGTATCGTGTGTCCCCTCGGCGCTGGAGATTTAAGGGAAGATCTGACCAGGCGTTTCGGAGCGTGTTGAGAGACGGGAAACTGTGACAAGGAATTTTACAGCCTTGCGTATGTCAAGATTATAATGCAGCTTGTTGCACGTTGACAATTGTTTCGAATTATGGCGAATTTATATGCACTCTAATTCGTGATCGGGATCTGTGTATCGATATTACATGTATTGACGATTGAGCTTGCGCAACTATTAACGCGTCTTTTGGACGGTGAAATCCGATGATCGTTTACCATATAAAGCTTAAAAGGGAACCAGAGACGGTAGAAGAAGAATCGGTGAACGATCCAGCGCCGTATTCTTAGAGGCCAACACGAATTGGGGGGATTGGCATTTCTTTCAAGGCGCCGCACGTTATCGCGCACGTGAACGAGCCTTAAGTACTACCGATTACGGGTAATAAAACCGTTCGAGTGTCATCCGGGGAACGTACGGTTGTTCCCGTGCGGAACGACCGCAAGAAATCGACCGCGAAAACTCGCTGCCTTTTCGTTTGTCTGGCGTCGTGCACACGCATTACGCGATTCGAGTTCTTTTAGCCAGCCGCGGGTCAACGTTGGACGATCGTTTGCTTCACGGTGGCCCCGATTCTTCTTCCGCGAAACCATTTTCATGCTCCAACGACGCGCGAGTGTCTTCGTGCCTTAAGAACGGACCCGAGCCTGACGATCGTACGGATGACTCTTTTTCAAATTTTCAAGGAACTTAGAGGTGTGCTGTAATTATTGTGGGAAGCTTTAAGGGTTGATGCAGTTCTATGGCAATAACTATACTAGTTATTTGATTCGTGTAGGATATATTTTTTTAGAAGTTTTCCGAGGAGAAAATCTACAGAGCAACAAAACATTCAAATATTTTTGAAACAATATCCTTCGAGTAGGTACCTTCGTGAATACTTGATGAAACGCAAAAGTTTTTACGAATTTTGATCCGGAAAATTTCTTAGAACTTTGACGCCCCGTTTGTTCTATATTCCACGCATCTACTTCCACCTTCATAGGGTGCTCCGTGAAAACTCGAATCTGTCAGATCTCTCGAGCACTCCCAGCAGAAAGTACAATATTCTTGCTGATTAATGACAGGGTTCTCAGTGTATACGACTGTTCCTCCCCTGATAAGAAGCGCACCCCCGGGACCATGTATTTGAGATCGTGTCCGGGCATCGGTGACTCTGTAATGGGGTTAGATACGGTGGCCGCGTTGGCTAGGTTTCGCGTTGAGCGCTATCGTGACCCAGCAACCATCGCGATAGATCATCCCGTCGGTCCCATAAACAATAACTTACACTTCACCGACCTGTAAAACGCGGACGGACCCTCTCCTCTCTCCTGCTCTCTATATAACTCGTCCTCTCCGCTGCATCGGCCTGGTCGCCCCCGCGATTTCTTAAGCAACTCGGAATACCCCAGAATTATTTTTCCACTCCCTCCTATAGACGGGGGAAAATTCTCGCTGCGCAGATCAATGATAAGTGACTGACTTTCTGCATCCCGAAGGATCGCTATGTATTACGCGGTTCCCTCGATCATTTGTTCCCGATGCTCACCGTAGGCATTCTGCCCGCGACCTCGTATGATTTATCTATCAAAGAAATTGATTTTCTCTGCTCGCCGTGCCTTTTTCCTCGCGATTTATCGCGCCGCCGCGCAGAGCCGCGAGAAGAATGCCCGCCACTCCTGCCCCCATGATTCCTCGATGAAAATTCGAAGTACGTTCCGCCGGGTATCTATCATCGAGGGGGGGTAAGCGGCGCTAGGCGGCCGTGATAAATGATGCTGACCCCGTGGCGCGATTACGACCGAACCTTCCACGAAACGAAACGATGACTCGCGCACGCTCGCCGATTTCTTTCGTCCGTCCCGGCCGGGAAATTTAGAGCGTCGAAGCTTGCCCGAGACACGGCGCGATTAATACGTGGCCAGTTGGAGAAATCAACAGTGGTGCATGTACGAAGTTGATCGTCGGGTACACAGGGTTCGACATGAACTCGCATTACAGGGTGCGTCGCGTTTGCACGCAACGGCGGAGCACATCGACGCAGTGCAACGGTGCGCGCGTGTTTGGCAAGCCTCGGTGCAAACGTGCGCAAACTGATACTCGCGACCAACGAATTCCCGCGATCCGTTACTAATTATAAGCACGACACCGCAATCAGGAACAAAGAGCTTCTTGCCCCTGCCTCGCGTCGATCCCCGGCCCCCGAGAGACCCGCGTATCCAAGAGTACGCGAGCCGTGTACACACGTACACGCGGAATGACTTACGAGCCTTAGACTCGGTTCCTATACCGCCTTATAACTCAGAAACCGGCGATAAATCTGATTCACCGGGCTCCTTTTTACCCCACCTCCATTTCCCCTTTCGCTCTCACTCTTCATTCTTGCCCCCCTTGCCTTTCCCCGTCGCCCTGTCTCGCGTTCTTTCTCTCTGGACCGCGCGAAAATAATAATCGCCATAAATTATCGACGGAAATCGCGCTGGTTTTGCACGACCTCCTCCCCGGTGCACGCTCGCCCGCAAACGCGCCAGACGATGCCTTTTCGACGTATTAAACACCCCCTTCTGCCCCCTCGCGAAACGTCGCCGAACGAGCTTTAATGGTTTCGCTACAACGTTCCCTTTGAGGACGCGTTGATTGTAGCACGCTCCGAGTCGTCGGGGCGGCGATCGCGACGACACGCTTCGCCCGGAGCGATTTATTGTCCCGAACGGCTCCGTAAATATAAACGTTTTGCTTGGTCGATGGCGATCGAGCATTGAAAACACGATGGTCGAGGGACGGTATAAGAGTGAAACATAAGGGGATCGTTTTGGAGAGGCATTCCGATGTATTATTTTACTTCGAGGTAGAAATAAATGGCTACGTTTGGTACGAGCAAGTATTCCCTTCTTCTGGCGGAGTTGGGACAATACGCAGCTTTCGTTGATTTGAATAGAAAGCAAGTTTTCCCGAGCACCGACCATCGTTGTTAATTAACGTTTTACGACGCCCAATGGACCGTACCATACCTGCCGTCGTGATTTCCCGACGTCCCGAAGATATAAACTTCCTACGATCGTAAAGGGAATTTCAATGTTGGTTATTGAAAAATCGTTCACGGAGTGAAAATAAACTTTCACGCGGAATCTATGTTGGAATGGAAGCCACGAGCCCAGCTGGGAATGGATATAAAAAGAAGAATAATGTCGATTTCGAAATCGAACCTCATTAACCACTTGTCGCCAGCGTGATACTAATAGTCGAATACCGAATTCTGTTCGGCGTCGAGCATATTTAACGGATTATCTGTGGGCCCGACGTTTTTACGACTGCTTATGGAAATCTGTACGCCTCTCCTTCACACTTCCTCCGGATTTTACGATATCTCGTCGCTTAGCGAAATTGGCCGTAACGTTCTAGACGACGAGTAGCTAAATCAACTTGATAAAATGCGAACGATTCGATAACAGGCGGCGGGCACATTTATAACGATATTGAAATTCACAGTTATCCGGAGTTATCATTGCTGTTTGCGAACGACAGATTGCTTAATCGAGGGAAAATACTTCGATCGGATGATTCTTGAAACGGACTCCCGAACACAATCAAGTAAATCCACTATACGGTTCGAGATCATTTTTACGATACGTATGTACGGGGGAGGGTTGAGTGAATTACACCCTCGAGGGGTTAGCATATTGTTCGCTAACCTCGAGATGAATCCACGCAGACCCTAACACGACCAAATCCGGACAAATGGCCGGAAAAGTAAGCGTTGTATCGTGATCCAACGTTATCTGGCCATTTTACTGCCGACAGCCGACTCGCGGGGGTGCGAACCGCCCGATAGAAGGCAGGATTCTGCGGATGAAATGCTTTCTATCCCCACCGATTGCCTGTGGGGGTTGAAAAAGGGTCGCACCCTTCGCTGTTAACACCAGGGAGAAATGTTTGATTAAATAACCGCGTCGATGAATTGAAAGACGCGATGAAGTGCATGACTTGTGCTTTCAAGGGGGTGCATCGCAATGAGAAACATTCGGGCGAAGGACCAACTTTTCCTACAGCTATTTCATTCTCCCTGTGGCTGTTGAATGAAGAGGGAAGAAGTTTATTTCCCATCGAATAATTGATGATGTACAATTTTGTTTAATATAATCGCCGGGGCGCAAAGGAAAGCTCAACATCACGGTGTTCATTGGTTTTTCGACTTGAACTGTACTCTGACACGAGTATCTTCGCCCTTTAAGATGATTGGACTTTGCCACTTTTTAATTAACTACCTCGAGAACTTCTTGAAACGAGGGTGGCTAATCTTTGAATATTGAAGATGGTGTCTTCAGTCTATCGAAGGAACACTCGAAACAATTTTCATTACACTCAAGAGGGAAACTATTCCTTATTAGACTGATGCTAAGTATTGTTAAACACTATATTGGCCCAATTCCATTACTTATATTAACTTCAAGAAGCGATTAATAGTATTGAATAACATTTACCTAAGCCGCATAATTGTTGCACGACGTGCACGAATAAAAAACAAAACACAAAAGCAATCCCTTCCTATATTAAGTTAAAACGTACCTGAGGCAGCCATTCCGCGATATCGTTAATTACGCGGCAACGATTCGTCGGAGGCGGCAACGAAGCCGTGTTAATTTGCATTCATGTACACCGGTGAACATACCAATGCCGCTGGCGAGAAAGTACCGCAAAATAAAATTACACCCCTCGCTACCCCCCTCCTCTAGCGAAGGCAGACTAGCATTTAACTTTAGAAACTCGCGAAAGCGCTTTTTACGAGCGGTACGTGTCTATTAGTCTCATTACCAGCCCTCGAGTGCTACGAACAACCCTCTTGGGGTGGAAAACGACGCCACCCGTTATATTGCAGACTGTTACGCTCCACCCTCGGCACGGAGCGCGAATAAGTGACTCGAAGGAGCCAGCTTCTTTCCACCCCTTTGCTTTTCTTGCTCTTATTCTTCTTCTTCTTCCCTTTCTTTCCCCTCTTCTTCCGTTCCCCCTTTTCTTGCTACTCGCGATACCAGCAAGGCTTTCTTCTCGCAAGCCATTAGCTTCGTGATTAATTAACGGATCCTGTAAATCAATTTTCTTGCACAGACGTACGTCTTAGTCTCTTGCCGGCACGACTGTACTCCTATTATCTTCCGCTGATCCCTTCGTCTTTTAATTTCGTTCCCGGGTAATTGCGTTTTGCTTTAGCGGCGGACGTTGGAGGTTCCGTTTCTGTGTCTGCGACGATAGACCGGATCGCAAAAAACGGAGACGCGAAGGAAGATTGAACATTTCAGATGTTGGGTAGAGAATAGCGTGGATCTTAGGGAAAGCAGAAGACACGCCGGCTATTTTAAATCGAGGCGAGCGTTCGCGCGAACGAGCAAGGGGAATTCGAACGGGGCAGGGTTGTCAACCCCCTTTTTCTGGTTTCCTATAAAGGAAAGGGAGAGTGAGCGTTGCCGGATGTTTATTTAACTCGAAGTAATTTGATCAAAAATTTAATCAAGTCGAATTTTTTCGGCAGCGCCTGAAAGCGTGACGAATTAGTCACGCCGAGCCAATAAAACTCCAACGAATCGTCTCTGTTCTTCCTTGCAAGATAGTAATGCTAAAGATTATCCCTCGATTCAATTCTTGATGCTTTTGAGGCCAGACAAAAAATCGATGGACTTTCCAAACGAGCGAACTCGAAATTTTTCGAAAATTTCTCGATCGAACGAACGAGTGTCCCGTATCGAAACGTTCGTTGAAAAAGTTCATCGAATTAACAAATATTTCGAGGGTTCTACGGGGTTGACGAATCGAAAGAAACCGTAAAAGTTTTATCGCAAATCGACCGTCCGTACGAGAAACCAAGCGGGATCCGTTGCACGCGATAAGGGAGAGAGATAATGATTTTTTTCTCTCGCGCCATTGGTCAGACAGACGGTGAAGGGTGGGCCGTTTGATAAGGGTGCAAAACAGTCGTCGACGGGGTGGTTCTCCAGCATGATAATTGCCCCGAACTATTTCAATCGACCCGAGCCCCCGCTCCGTAAAAACGTCACTGCCTTTAAAACCTTGGAGAGAAAACTCTGAGAGTACCAGAGGACCGAGGGGTGAAAAAGCATATTAGCATGCTGCTCGACGAGCTTTCCACCAAGCTGTACCCGCCCCCTCTCGACAGTTTTCGCAAGAAAAAAAGGTGCAGAAGCACTGGGGTAAGGAGTCAACACGGTGGAAGAAGTTGAAGCGCGAAGGGAGGAAAGGAGACGTAAACACAGAACGAAAGGGTGAGAAGGAGAAAGGGAGAAAAAGTAGCGAAGGATTCGGCTCGATTACGGGCCGTATTCTTTTAATTACCAGAGTCCTTTGGGGCAACGAAACGAAACGTTTCCCTTTTAATTGCACGCTCCGGCCTGTACATTCCACGATCGTTCTCTCAAAGAATTTAATTACCGGCGCGTATGGCAGGTATCCGCGCCCCGCCGCCCCTGCGTCCCTGTGCTCGCCCTGGCGGTACTGCAATTACGCATGAAATGGATACGACATAAAGCTTTATTTAGGACCGGCCTAGGATCATTATCGTTTTTCCGTTTTCTCCTGCACGTTCTTCTCGTCCCCCCTGTTTTGTCTATCGTTGGCGTGATCCGGGCAAGTGCACGCGTCCACCCAGCTGTTTAATGTAGCTCGCCGAGACCCGCGTACACTACAGGATACAGGTTCTGTAATGTAACAATGCTCGCTGCCACGATCGCGAACAGCACCTGTTCCGCGTAACAGCCGAGCTAGACTCGGAAGTCGTGTGAACGAGCCGTTTATACGCCGTGGTTTCTTTCTCCCGTTACGGGAGCAAGGGACGCGTCGGGTAAAAAGTTAATTGTTCCGCTAAAAGGTAAATTATCGCGGATCAAATCCACTTGCGGATTTCAATTATATCCACAGCGGGATACTGGTTTTTTTTCTCACGCCGGTGCACGTGACACTACGAGATAGCCGTCAGAGGGATATTATTGAGTCACGTCGATTCGAATCGAGCATTCTGCGGCGAGGAGAGCACGCGTCGATAGAACGTTACAATAGGCGACAATAGGGCATTACAATTTCACCGGAGCAACAGAAAGATGAACGAAAGCTGCTTAATCACGGTTACTCGCGGATACGTTCGTCGAGCGATAATTAAGAATTGAGCGAGACGCGGAGAAGGAAACACGAGCACCGGGATGGTCTCCAGAAGCTTCCTTCGCGTATTATACCAGTTCCAGCAGCGGAGCCACGGTCCACTTTGCGGACACGGTCAGAGGGAAGGAGGGGAGGGCAATCGGTCACTGATTTGGTCAGATCCATAAGGAGCGTGCATAGCGAGGAGCATTAATGACCCGACAAGCATTCCTTGCCCAGATGCCCGATCCCCTCTCGTTTCGTCCCTTAGGAATCTTCTTCTCTTTCCGTCCATCTCGTTTCTTCTCTTTTTCACGTTGCTCGTGCCCGTTCGCTCGCTCTGTCCCCCCTCAGGGCTGTCTCTTCTCCTCTGACGAGCCTTCTTTCCTCTCTTCCTCTATCTCCTCCGCTTCTCTCCCGCTTCAGAAGTCTCGCGCGATCGCGTTGGGTGGTCTCTCTACTCTTACCGACTCTTGGTCCCATATAGCCGGGAGACGTGTGCACGTTCTACCATGTTCGGGACCTTCACGACAGACAAACCGAAAGCAAACCTTTATGCCCTTATACCTTAAACGCGAGGCGCTCACGCACCGTCGCTCTAGCCGCGACAAAGCGCGATTGAGCGCGTGGGAGGCCGTGGTAACCAGATGCGCTCGCGTATTTTGTCGCACACACACACCCCCTTCCGCCACCCTGCGGCTTCGTTTCGGTTTTTCGTCGCATCGGCGGATGTTGTCGGCAAGTGCCACCAGGCTCTTGGAAACTGGTGCTTGAAACTTTTTGTGCAGCAAGCAGAATTCTTTTTTACACTTCTGCCGTGCTTCGAGCAGGTGGAATGTTAATAAAATAAGCGACGATGCCGGGGTAGAAGGGGCGCGTTATTTTCATTCGAAATTAATAGGTGCATCGAACGATACTACATGTTCTACGTATCAACTGCAATTATTTTTCGGCCGGATAAACGGTCGTGCGAAGGATCGTAGCTGAACACCATTGGCCGAGGCGAATGGAAACAGCGTGGTCGCCAAAAAATCGGGCAAAACTCTTAATTAATTGCGATGCCGGACTGCCGGTGGTTGTCTTCGTTTCCGGACAGCGCGGTCGCAATGCGGATCCGCCGAAAGATGCGCTCCCCGGCCCGTAACGCGTAATTGGCCGGGCTGTGAACGCGACATTAGATCCTCGTTATCCTAACGAGCTGAAATAGCGCGCAGCTCTCGAGGAGAGCGGGGTCGATGAAAATTCGCGTAGCCTTGCACACCACGACAGGCGAGCTACCCCAGCAATCTGTCTACGTTTTACTCTATTTCTCCCCGAAAGATTTAGCGTATCCCAAAGAGAAAGATCGGACAATTGATCCGACTGGTCGCGGGGCCAACGAAGTCACCGTTTCGTTTATTTCGCTGGATTCGCAGCGACGAACAATTTTTTCCCTCGCAGTATCGTTTTTTATTTCAACGCCTGCAGCGTACCAAGCTGCACCGTTCACGAACGGAACAAAAGGCCGAAAAGGTCCCGAAGATAACCTGCCCGGCATCCTCCACAGATAAATGTCACAGGCGAGAAAAGTGCGTAATGTATTGTCAAAGATCGGCTTGACGAAGCGATTCGTTTCGGCGCACGGATCGCCGAGGGGTCGAAAGGCAAGGGGTCCAGCGTTTAAACCGATGCAAGTGACATTTCACGAACAAAGACTTTTCTTCTCGCGTCCCGATTGTTCACGCGTGCCAATAAAACGGTCGCCTCGCCGCCAACATTCGCGTCGAACCACTTTTTCCCTGGTGATAAAAAAAACAGCCTGACCAAGATGCATCGTGTTTTCTTGACTTCCTTATCAATCTCATTCCATGCGATCGTATCCCTGCACGAAACATCGACACCGAATACCGATCCTCGCGATTCTACTCCACCCCAGATTAATTCAATATTCGAGATCGTTGGCGCGTCCAATTCAATTCGATTGATTACACCCGTTTGGGGGTGAAATTTAAACGGCGGCCAATTAAAATTCATCGTCGCAGCCGCAATGAATCTTGACCTTTCCCCTCCACACCAGGAATCTTTTAACGCTTTCCGCGTAGCGTACGCGAGAGAAAAACGTCGCGACTCGTTACGACATAACTCATACGCGGCTCTTTCACGTCCATTGGCGGTGGTCGCGATGAGAGACACGCGTTCACAAAGCCTCTTTCTCTGTTGGTACGGGGTGATCTATTGGCGAGACATCTGCCGCCGTGTCGTCATAGAGACGACGCATTTACGGGCAGCTAAGTGGCCTTTGCCCGCGGTTCCCGAAAGCGGCGCGATAAATTTCGCTTCGCCTCTCTCGGCGCGGCCCGCCTTTAATTTGACGGGCTGGAGCTCGTTACACTCGTTAGCAGCCGGAGCGGGAGGGAACTTCGAGCTAGCTTGCAAAGAGGAACCGGAATGCGTACGCGTTTTGGTGCATCCGTGGTCCAGGTGAACGACAAACGGTGCGATTCCTTTGGAGATTTCTTTGGGGATCCCCGAACGGAAGCTTTAATTCGTCCGACGAGCCTTGACCTACCAGGATCTAATTAACTTTTTGTTTATGGCACGATCGAAGTCGTAAATGCTCTTGGCGCTGGAGGCAGTATCATTTTTATTAACATGAAAGATAATTGCCGGCGTACGTGCAGGTAGTGTATTTAACCACGGGTGTACTGTGCTCGCGTTACATGTAATTCGCGAAGGGGATGTGCACCTATGAGCACCGGGATACTTTGATTAATTAATCAAGGTGTGCCGGGTAAGCGATAGCAAAAGAGACAGCAGATTTCGAAAGCAATAATAATGAAATCAATTATATCACATTGTTTTAAAATCTAATTATATTCTGCATGGAAGAAAGTCACTTCTGTGCATGCACACCCGGCATCTCCAACTCCGCGTGGTTTCCCAATTCTTCCGGCGAAGACGGCGCACCGCAGCCCGCCGGAAGTGGCCGCGAGCCTAGCCCTACCGTACTACCTGATATTGTAATAAACAGCCGGCTGAGGTGCCATTAATTGTGTCAGGTTCGCAAGGTGGTCGCGAAGCTCGCAAGAAGATGAAATTTAGTGAGCCACTGGCAGAACCGTAGAGACCCCTAATGGCCATTCCGTTGACTATGGCTCTCGACCACAGTGGCAACTCCCTTCCACCAGCACCCTGGCCTCCTCGAGCCGCCCTCTCCAATCCCTATCTACTTCACCACCCCCGGTTCTAACTCGTTTTCTCCACCCTTGCCCGACACTCTTCTTCCTCTCTCCGTTTCTCTCTCCCTCTTTGTACCGTATGTGCAACGGCGTTCCAGTAATTACGCATCGCCGCAGCTAAATACAATGGGCAGGACAACGACTCTGTAATTTATCCCCGGTTTGGCCCACCATCCGTGCGTTTGTTTCCACCGCTGGTGGAAGAGAACACCGGCGACGCTTCGTACCCTCTCACTCTTCATCTCTCTCTCTCTCTCTTTGGCTGCGCCGCGAACAACCCCCGACCTCTGCTCCACGTTATCCGCGTTTAAATTAATGATAATTAATAACGTCCACTCGTATGGACATCGTTCGTCAACGGTGAAATACGCAGCCCCGCGGGTGTCCCGTTAAATTTATCGGTTATATTAAAATACAGGAATGACTAGCTGAATTTTATGAGGCAGAAATTAGAACGGAGGATATTGGAATTGCCAAGACATAGACTGGGTAGGGTGCAACGTGTTAATTGATAGAAATTATAGAGTAGTCGATGGGATAAGCAATTAGGGGTGGTTTGTAAAGGCCTGATAGGTGTACGTAGTCGTCCAAAGAATTGTATTAAAGTTAATTACTGCTACAATATTTGGGGGTTGAAATCGATAAGGACGAGCATGGCGCATTTGGCGTAATGCTCTTCGTTTTCAATAAAGAGCAGGCGTTCGCTAAATCGAACGTATATTTCGCACGTGAAAATAGCGTGGCGTGCAATTACATAGGACAATGCAACGAGCCCGCGATAGAATTACCAATTAGGGATCGTCACGTTCAAATACAATGGCCAACGACAATGACTCTGTAATTTATTCTCGGTTTCGGCTACCGTTCTGGGGTACGTTCTCCTGCAGCAGAAGGGGGTCGTTGTGTAGCTGGATGCTGAAACTCATCGGAGCCGTTCCGTTCGAATTAATGACAATTAATAACCCCGTAGCCGCTCTGCCTATTTAACGTCAACCATTCAACGTATCGCGAAATTAATGGTCACTATTTTATACAACTTCGAATGCGTCTCATTATTGTTTGCTAGAGTGTTTACTGTCTATGTGACACAGGCGCGATATTAAAAATAATCATAAAATCGAGACATTGAATCTTGAAGCGGCGTGCTTAGGGTTGTTCTAACGTCAGCGGCACACTTTCCATTCAATGAGCAGCAAAACGGCGAAAAAAAATCGTACATCAATTTTCGGGAGGTCGTTGCAAAGAGGAGACTTCAATCTTCAATTCCACGGTGATTTGAGTGGCGAGAAAAATTTTCGATGCTCCGCAGAGCCGTTTGAATTGGACAAATTCTCGGGAAGAAAAGCATCTTCAGTTTTCCATTCTGCTTTCAAATAGAAGAGGCTTTTCGAAAGCATTCTATACGAAAATTGAAAGTAGAGGCTTCACGCTTTGAAACGAGCCCAGGTAGACTATTGTACGATTTTCTTTTCCATCAAGTTACACGAGTTAAAAATTGTGGAAATTTAGCGATCTTTTAATTCTGCGGACGAGTGTATATAAAAATGATTTCACTGGCTTCCAATTAATTCCTCTTTAACGCAAAGCACTCTCTCCAGATACTTTATTTCCATCCTCAAAGGCACGTACCAAAGCTGTTGCCTATTTATTCCAGCATCAACATTCCTCGGCTGAAAAATTCGCTTTCGTAAATCTGTTCGCGAGCGGTCGCGTATGGCACGGCCCAACAGGTGCACATATCGCTTATCTGTTGTCGATCGACGCCGGCATGTGCGCGAATGCGTTTGAACTAGTCGCGCACTGTCATCTTCGTCACGTTCCATTTGTTTGTCGCGCCAGTGATACCGGGTGGCTCGTTAATTTGGGATCAATTATCGCGTCACGGTGCGTCACAGAGAACGAGGCGTATCCAAGCCGTTCGTACAAGACTGGGCCTCTTCCACGATCCAGATACTTTTCGGCCACGTAAATTTTACTAATTACGCTTGGTCCGCTTTCGTTTCGAAGCCGTTGCCTCCGTGAACGATGGCTCCTCTGTCCTTCACCCCCGTCTACCGCGTGCAGCGAAGTAATAATTGTTTGCCATGAGGCAGAAAAAAAAGGGGACAATAATTATCCTCAATGGTCGACGTAAAATTTCGAACTGTTATTGAGAGAAAGAATTATATTTGAACAGGTTGCGTGCGTTCGTCGGGCGTCTCGTTTCGCTCGAATTCGAAACATGTAAATGTCGACGAAATCGTGCAAAGTATCCAGGGACAGGGGAATAATGCAATGAAATAGCAGGCGAATATTTTTAATTCGATTTAATCGGTGGCAACATGTAAGCGGGTTACATAGATTATATCGACCACATATTGCGAGACACTGGGATATATGTACGCATACTTTCCAAGTCCATTTACGTGAGCGTAATATACATTCATATATATAGATCTATATTTATACAGACGCGTACAATAATTAGGAATATACAATGTGAGATCGTTTCGTATTCACGCGACCGTGCACAGCTCCCTCCATACACAATAATATAATTTTCTCGCGGCAAATTAAGGATTATCACGTGTCGCCTACATATACACATTACGGCCAGTCGTATATACAATTATGTACAAGGGAAATAAATAATTTAACTGTCCGATCGACAACAGTCGTATCGAGCTTCTACGCAAGATTTCTATCTACGACGATATACTACGTACAATCGACAAATATAAATGTACAGTCCGCGATCTAACGAACGTACGAAAAACGAGCATCAAGATTCCCGCCTTCCATACCGTCTACGAAGTCGCTTCGAAATTTTCACCGTATCGCGATTCGTTCCCACAGCTGCAGCTAAACTAACACCGCAAGCGAAGAATTATTTGGTAGTCGCTGAATGTCGCTGTACAGAAGCGGACGATCGTACTGTCGCATTGATCGGCAATGAATATCGTCCCGAATCGTTTAACGCATCCTCGAGCACGCCAAGGGCGTCCAATTTCCGCGTGGAAATTCCGTTTCAACCACGTCGAACCGTCAGCGACGGTGTCCTCGGTTTCGAAATGTTCCCGCGTCGCACGGAAATTCCAACGGGCGACCTCTTTTTGCGATTTCCACTGGAAGCCGTGGACGCTGAACAACGTTCGACGAGAAAAACAAGTGAAATTTCTCAGGAGTACAATGACTTCCTCGTTGCTCGTCATTACTGCGACTCGTTGCCTCCGGCCATGATCTCCTCGCCGTCCTCGTCGACAGGCACCGTCGAGTGATTGTAAAGACCTTGGGCCATCAGCTGAAGTGCCAAAGGATTTTTCTGACCGCTGGCCTTCTTGATTTTCGCTCTCTTGTTCTGGAACCAGATCTTGATCTGCGCCTCGTTCAAGCCCAGGTCCCTAGAGAGTTGCTGCCTTCGTCTCTCGGTCAGGTATCGATTTTCCGCGAATTCCCTCTTCAGTCTTGCCAGTTGCTCCGCGCTGAACGCTGTCCGCGGTCTCTTTTCTTCCGGAGAGATAGTCTTGGTGGTGGTGACGGCGGTGCTGCTCGGCTGCGATCGTTTCACTCGCCTTGATCGTGGTCCTGAAACGGAACAATTAATTGCTCGTTAGTTCCCCTGTCTATTACGGACACTTTGGTTCTATATTGGACGATGAAGTGATTGCCTTTAATCTTTAGTGGGTAGGAAATATGGCGATAAAAAAGGGAATTAACATATAATGGATGTTCCAGAGTGAACAAGCTCGAATTTTCCATCCGTGAATCCTGCTTTTGATAAGCGACGCGTAATATAATCGTGGAAAAATTGATCGTCGGCGTAGAAATTTATCGTGGAATTTTTATTCTTTTTCTGGCGGTGATTGAGTGGTTCGGAATTTCCTGCCTTCGATTTCTACCACACTGATCAATTATTGTTGGACGAAATTCTTGCTCGTAGAGCCGCTCCGAAATACAGCATGACACTCTTCAGAAAACTCGTCCCGGCCAATTTATCCCGAAAAATTCCTCGATCGTGATCTATCCCCGTTCCGTCGGTTTCCTCAAAGTCACCGGAGATCAAGATCGCTTGGCCGAGGCGTCCACGTCAGCAGAAAAGTGCCCCGTCTATAATTCCCCGATTTAAGACCCACAATCGATCATCGATCACCCTTCACCGTCGACCACTCTCTAATTAACCGTGAAGGGGAGTCGGTAGCACAGCTCCATCATGATTCACGGTAATTAGTAATACGATTATCGAGTTCAGTAGGGTCACGGACCACCCCGGAGACTAGACACGAGTCGCATATGTGGGACACTACTATTACAGAGAGTAGATCGCGGTTATAGAATTAAGTTCTGCGAACGGGAGCAGGTGGCGTAACGAAACGAACGTCCAGCCCTCGATGAAACTCGCAATTATCCATAAACTATGCATCCATGGTGGCTCCAGGGACCGAACGGTTCCCTGTGACCGAGTTACAGATCGTCCGATCGTAAAATCAGAATCGGGACGACAATTCGGTGGACTGGTATTCCTTTGTGGAATCCGATCGGGCTATCTAGAGGAGCTCGTAATTAGGCGGGCTTTATGTGGCGCGATTTTTCGATAGCGCGAAACGCGCCCGATTTGCATAGAAACTGGTTTCCAGATGTAACGGTCGCCGAAGGAAATTGATTAAGCGGATACAGAGAAATAGTGGTACGGCAGTAGCGAGATATGACCGGTCGGCCTGCGTTCCACGACTTCCTTGATACTGCGATTAACTGAGATATATCTGTCCCGCGAGATACGGGGAACGATCGTGGATTAATCCATGCGTGGTGCTATGATCCAGCGATCGATCAGTTTCGCGGCTCATTTAAATTAGCGTTGGATACTTGTCCTGGTTGTGGTGTGAAATTGATGGGACGGTTCGTTCGTAACTGTTCCTACCTATTAATGCTCTAATGGTCTGGGATTTTACTGGGATGATATTAAAAACCTACCGGAAGACGGCCTGTCGGAGTATCTGGTGCAGTAGACCCATGCTGGCCAAAGATTTTGTCCATTGAGTCCGGTTTGGTTCGTGCCTGTGCTGGATGCACTTCCGGTGCTGCTATCTCCGCTGAGGGAATCGGTTCCGATAGTGGAGGACGCGGAGCCCATAGAAGGTGCCCCGGTCACGGAGCTTCCGGTCACGGAGCTTCTGCTGCTCGCCAAGCTTTCCAAGCTTCCGCTTCTGCTGAGACCGGTGCTCCTCTGGAGAGGCGATGTCAAGCCGCAATGGGACGAGTACAAGTCCCTTTCTCTGTGCACGGAGAAATTGGTCGGCTGTGGCCTCGTGGGGGACAGCCTGTTCGATGCTAAACTCAAATCACGTGGCAGAGAAAGAGGACTGTGGCGTGGAACTGGAACTGGAATCGCCGTCGAATGTCCGGGCGCCAAGGTGGTAGTCTGTGTCGGAGCTTTTGTGTTGAGAATTGCTTCCCGACCGAAGTCTGGTCTGAGAATGTTCACCACGCTGAATCGTAGCGGTGCATCTATATCCTCCTTTTGATCTTGTTGCTGGTCTTGGCGAGGAGCCACGTGACTTTCGGGAGAATGCACCCGACGATGGTGATGGTGATGGAGGTGATGGTGGCTGCCAAGCCCCAATCGAAGACCATACGCAGAATCCATTGTAACCATAGCTACGCTCATTTTTCGATCTTCCAAATCGTCCTCCTCGTGTAACGTTCAACGAAAACTGGCTTTCCTTGCAACTGACTACTGATTATTCAACAGTCGCGTTGATTCTTCGTTGACATGTTTATCAAAGAACACGAAATAACACTCGACACTTCTATAGTCTGTCGAACTGGGTTATTCACTAGCTTGGACACTGATTCACAAAAGTTTTCTTTCATAGAACACCACACGCGTCACTGTCCTTTCTTCACTGATAATCTACGAGCACTGTCAAACACGAGGGATCTTCCTCCCGTGTGTTGCGTAATCTGTAGAAGGATGCTGCGCGATGTCGCACACGTGGCAGGATCGTCTGACTGCAAAATCTCGTAGCGTTCGATGCCCCTGTTGCCCGAAGCGAGATTAACGGTTCAACTCTGGATCAGCTCCAAGAGCGAAAGGTCTCCTAAGTATTGGCTTTTCTCGAGGTTTCCGAGGACTCCGAGTGCTGTGACGGGTCTGACTGCCTGTCCATCCGTCGCTCAGTGATGTCTAAACTAGGGGACCTGTGGTCCCTACTTACCGCTTTCCCCTCCGCCCTTCTAGCCCCTTCACTCCTCCTACGCCCCAGCCTGGAGTGCAGTGCACTAGACACCCTCGATTGTATCTCTATTAACTCTTCAGTTACAGGCTCCGCCTATCGGCGTAAGGTCTGCCCTACTCCCCACCACCTCATCCCCTCCACTAATGGTAGGGTGCCTGGAGGGGGCTGGGACTAGAGAACTTGCTACGATCGATGCTACCTGCATCGTTTCGTCTCATCGACGGCTAGACTCCTGTCTTATTCGTATTTCTTCCCTTTCTGTGTGCTTGACAAAGGTACGTAGGACAGTTTTCTTTCAGCATACGGATAAGATTTTGAGAGAGGATGTAACGCCGATAGAGCTTTCTATGTTATTATCAATAATTATTTTGCTGACACTTTTCGAAATTCGTTGAAGTTAGAGACTATCTCTGATAATTCCCGGTATCTATGCAGCAACTCTGAATCCAAAAACGAGCGCGGTCGAGTCACTGCGAATGCCAGTAACGGAGCACAACCATCTCCCCGCCCCGTTGCGTTCTCCCACCCTGGACTCCATCGGAGATCTCGCCCACAATCTTGCCCCTCCCGCCAGACCACGCCCACATCGCTCCCCTCCCATTATCCGATGCCCACTACTCCATACTTTTGTTCCTCCCCACCCTGATTTCCATCCAGAGGCAGCTAATTCATTTTTTCGAGTCGACAAGCGTTCCCTCACTGACGTGAATTTTATCGTTCGACGTCGAAATCGCTTTATACAAAAATTTGCACGACCGTCCAGGTCCCCCAGGACCCCTCCCACCACCTACCTCGCGTTGGGTGGAGCTCCGCGGTGGTTAAAGAACAAGCGTATTATCCGTGCTGCGACCGATGCTGGCTCATTGCCTCCCATTTGCAGCCAGGATCTTCTTGTTCCTCTTGCACTTCGTGTTACGCGCATCAATTGATTGTTTGTTCGAAGGTGGACGAGCCATATGAGACGTCACCCAACTTGGTTACAACTTACTTCACGTCTTACCTACTTGAATTCAAATATTCGTCACTCTTTACATCTTCTACCTCTCATAAAGTATAGAGTTTCTTCCCCTCCCGGTGATAATTGACCCTATCGGAATTTCTGATGCATTTGTACAAGCTTAGCTTGCAATTATTAACAAGCTACACCTATTTAATATAAAATTCTCTTTGAGCATCCACTTCACTGAACTTTGCGTTGCGCAAAGGATACTTTGACTAACACTATTCCTCACACTGTTGATGAAAGCTTATGGTACAAGCAACCTAAACTCGGTACGATCCCGCTGTGTTTTCCCGGATATTTGGCTCGCGTAATCAACGTCAGTAGAAATAGCGACGACACACTCGACCATTAAAGAGAAAATTACTGCCATTAACCCGTTTAACGTCTAATCACGTGAGATTCTCTCTCTTTGGTGGAAGCGTTATTTACTTGAGCCACGGAAAAATGTGAACCTATGCAATAGGTTCGCGCGAGACTTATAAGGTACCGACGCACAAATCACGCTAATTAAAGCCTGCAACAAAATTACGTTCCGCCGCAGTCTGCTCACATGCGACTTAATACCAATTGCAATTAACAATAAATCCACCGCGCTCATCTAAATCGAATTTGAACTAACGCTTGATACACTATGCATAACGAGCTAGTAAAATATAACGAGGGTAATAATTCTTGCATAAAATTAGCGCACGTTCATTTTACGGAACGAGCGTGATTAGGGGAAGGAAATTTTACAAAACAATTGAGAGTTGTAGCTCTTAAAAATATTTTAACCATTATGAAATAGGCTATTCTCTATTAACGTCGTGTTTAGAAATATTAGTTTGGTCGTTTTCACATGTAGTTCGTAAAATTTCAATGCCGAACAGGATTGATTCTGCCACCGTGCGAACAGAAGGCGATTCCTTTGTTCCGCCAACGTAAACTCGACAAAGAAACGCGAACGATCCTTGTTAGAGTGTACAGTTTTATTAATGACCACACCTAGGTATACCAGCTGCCGCGAGAACCGCAAGTCGATCGTTAGCCCATGCCTGGATTCCTGTAAGAACAATAATAGAGATAGCCACCATAAATAACCATAACGTGTCTATCCATCAATAGAGGCCTCGTCGAGAGTAGAGCCGTGCTCTAAAAGCTACTTTCCAGTTAGAGCACCATCAGCTGGAGGGGATAGATTCTCTGAACTAGTTTTCAGCGCGGGCTTCCTTCGCCTCTATACAAGCACGGTGGTGGATACTGTTATTTGTCGAGAACAGATTCGACCGCCAGAAAATAGACTTTTGCCTTAGTTACAATTTTATTCCCTTTAATCTTTAAGTTCGGCGTACCATCAGTTCGTTAATGGTTACCCCGTTCCCCCACGAACAAAAACAAAAGCAGCTGCTAATTCATTATTCCGACAGGGCTCTGCAAGTGAAAAACACAGCGAAGGGGCTCTTCGTTTCAGAGCTTAACACTGTCATCCATTTCCAAGCTGATTGCCGTCCGAACGTATTCCAACAAAAACGGGTAGTCGGGGGGGTTAAATGCAGTTAATTCATTCGTTAGGGACAGATAGAAACACGCATCACTCAAAAGAACTGCCAGCTCCAAAAGAGAAAACGCCTAGGGCGAGACCGATCCCTGCGTCTCGTACGTCAAGGATTGATTGGGTTTTTCGTTGGCTTTACAAAAGGAAGAATCGAACGCAGGATCTTGCCGCGACGATCATTATTCCCTGAACGCGATTTGTAAACGGGTTCTATTTATGGCACTGCGAACTCTATAATCAGCCGCCGCAGGGGCGACGACTTATTTAGAATAATTAATGCAGGTACGACCTCGCGAACCGGTTGCCGGCCAATCACGCTTCCTCTTATCCCACCATGTCATCCACAGAGGGGAAACGCGAGGCGTGGCAACGCTTGGCCCCTCCCATCGGGCTCGATCCACATGCAACTTCGCGTGCAAAACTTTCCCCTTCTCTTGCTATCACTTTTTCGAGAGAATCACGATATTTTCTAGTGCAAAAGCCTGCGCGTAGCCATGCACGTCTCGAAGGGATACCGCGCAACATTCTCGCAAATCTCCCGCACCTGGGTGCTTTCGGGGTTTCAAACGAACCCTTGGAAAATCGTGAAGCTTCGAACGTCTTCCTCGAGCTGTTACTCCAGGGTGGTTCGATTTAAACCATCGTATTTTTAATCAACGTCACCATAATCTCTTAGGATTATCCTGGCAAGTTCAGGATTTATATCAAATCCACCATGCTCGTTCTCGATTTGCATCCACGCTAGCCACCCTTGCCTCGATCGTCTAAAAAGGAAATCGCCAATCAGCCCCTGTTCGAAAATCGCAGCGCATCGATTCAGATCGGCGACGGGACGGAACGCCAAGGCGCATGTCCAATTGGCTACGGCTCGAGCACGTCTACCAAACAGCCTGATAAACGGCGCAGCACGTATACGCATTATACATATACCAAGGGGTGGCGTAGACAATAAATGCGGCCGACGGGACGCGTGAATCCAGATAACTACACGATCAATCGGTCTGATTGAAAGTATCCGACGGCCAGGCCTGTCGTACGTGCACGAGTGCGCAGTTTCTCTTTCTCTCGCCGGCAGACACACCCCCTGCGCCACACGGGGCACCATCGATGATTCCCCTAATCCCGTTTATAAACACTCGACGACCACTCCCACCTCCCCCGCTGCGGAGGGATGATGCCGTGTCTCTACCCTCGGCCAGAGTGAACGTTGTCTGCTCGTTTTCACGGGCTGTTACGCGTCCCGCGATCGCTCCAGTATATTTACACGCCGGCTGAGATAATGTACACCCGGTACATGCGAAGATAACCACACCCCGGGGATGCGGTATGCTGCTTATGAACCGTTCTAACACGATGGGGAACCGCAAAGTGTACTGATTTATCGGCGAGGATGTGATGAACGACTAGATCGTGTCTCTCCTCTCCCCTCTCGGTTACGGCCGTCTCTCCTTCGCCTAGAGAACTTGTTGCAGAAAGATTCTGTCATCCACAATGGAACTTGCTCGGTCGTTTCGATTCTTTTTTCCTTGCCTTCTTCTCCGAGCATGTACATCTTGTAACGAGTGAATGAGGCCTGAGAAAAAGTGGAATCCACCTTTTACCACTGTTCTACGCCGTACTTGTTGGCTGCACTATTTGTACAAAAGCGCTGAGGCATAGCCGTGACGCGTAATGAGACCATTCGAATGCCCGAATCGACAGCGATGAAACGGTTTTTTTTTTCCACCAATGTCGCGGACCAATTACATTCTATTTTCTTGCCGTCGCGCCGCGGAGGAACGACTCCTCGTCCCCGGCCGGCGTTCTGCTATTTTGTCCCCCGGGCAAAATGGAACAATGAAAGTGGCCGTGGCAGCAGCCCCGACAAGAGAACCAATTACCGGACGAACTTTTTCCCGGTGCCCGTTAATCACATTAATCCATTTACGAGCGAACGAACAGGCCGTGTACACGTCAACTAGCAGCGGGGCGAAAAACGCACGAATACGCTCGGAAGCACACGGCGCTGAGACAGCCCCGAGGAAGCCGATGTAAAATTGGTACGTGTTCTGCGTAATCCAGCACCTCGGTCCGCCCGAATATGGCGTCCCTGTTCGCATAAGTGAACCGTGGCCAGTGCCTTCTATTCTAATGGTCTTGGCTCTTCGCTCGTAACGAGCTACCCCGTTCGACAAGGTACGCTCGACACAAGTTAAGTGGACGAAAGGAGGATTCGTGCCTCGTCCACGTGAATCGAGCTGCGTTCGAACGGCCAGCTGGTACTTGCACGATATTTGCCATTGTACGAACGGCGAGCATATTTCAGAGAGAGATGTGACGGAAAAGAAAATTAGCGGTTGCCGCGAACGGAACGTGAAGAAACTGGTTCTATCGTGTAATCGTGGAAACATTAAGCGTGGAAAGAAGTTCGCGTTTATGGTTAAGTGGAGACGCGAGTGTTCTTCTCTTATTTTTTTTTCTGCTTCTTCTTTATAATGTTACGACGCTTTTAGTTGGTGCGTTCGGCGCATGTAAAATCGCGGTTGGACAGGTGAGAGCGGGGAGATGGCGATTTTCAATTAACCTTTGCTGGAAGTTTGATGGTCCCGGTGTTTGGATTATTTTTCTTTCGCTTGGAATTTTTATTTACTCATTCTTAGGGCGCGGCTTTTGCATTTCGTGGACTGATTCTTGCGTTAAAAAGAAATTTTTCGTTAGAAATTCACGACGAGGGCAATGCTGGCCTGTTGACTTAAATGTTCTACACGTCTGTATGACTTTCATTCCTCGAAGCAAACAGCAGAGTAAAAAGAAACGAGTCCTCGGATTAGTTTCGGGCCGAAAACGAGGCGCAGGTGTTGTCGGTGCTGCCGTCACGGCGCAGCTCGAACAATCGTCGACGGGCGTCCATGTTTCGAAAACACAATTCGTTCCATCCGGATTGTTATCACCGGAAAAGGTGGGCCAATACCTGAAAGGCCCCGTCGATTTCGTCACGGTGACCCGTGAGCCTAGCAATTTTTCTGGAAAGCACGATTTCCCCTTTGATTTCTGCAATTATGGTTCCTAGAAATTCAGTTTCCCTCTCGATATTGCTACCCTTCAATTTGCTAACAAAAATCTGAAAATATACCAATTAATATGGCCGCTCAATCCCCTCGAAGGTGAGCATTATATAAAAAAAATACCTCGTTCACGGATTTTCTTTGGTCACGGGTACGGCTGCGCCTTTCGCCCTTGTTTCTTTCGATTTGGAGACCAAAAATGACCCCGACACGCGCACGAGGGGGATCCGTGTCGTATTGTTCATTGCGGTAAGGGTTCGTGGAGGCCACCAGTCGGGAGAAAGCCCTGGTAGTCGAAAGAAGGGTTTGTTTATACTCAAACTTTACAGGGGGCCTCATTGTTCCCTGTGACCAATTGCACACCAGGAGGTCTGTGCCCCAGGAAGCGCTCCTCTTTTTCATTCTTAGCCGAAACCGTCTCGAGGAGAACACAGAGAAGCTGCCAAGACTAACACCCAGCCACTAGAATCAATTTTCTATCAAATTCCTTCGGCTAGGATACCTGGTTATTAATTATTTCTCTTTTGCCCGTATCTCCCTTAATATATTAGCCACTATGTATTCATAGCGTTTAGTTTCTCAAATTATCTCGCCTCCTCGTTCGGCCCCTGCTTTGGCATCATTTGGTCCGCATAATTTCTAAATAAATTTTCATATTAAATCAGTGTAAAATAACTCCTCGGTATGTATACATAGTATGTATATATGTATGTATCTGAAGTCGTATAACTTTCACGGTAAGAAAAATTGGTCCTATTATTGCTTTCCAACGAAGGGGTTGAATAGAATTTTCCGCCGCCTTCGCAGCTTTTCGTTCGCGCAATCTGAAAAGGAAAACACGCATTTTCAGCGATTCGTTCTTGCTCGTTTCACGATTCGAAAGGGCTGCTGGGCGTTTTTCGTGCAACGAGAAGGACGTCGCGGGTGCTCGGGTAGGAAAATAGCTTCAGGTAGCAGTGACAGGTAGACGCGCCATGGTTGTCCTGGTCGCAGTATGCGGGGGTCCGTTATCCTGCCGAGATAATCTGATTTCCCGTGACTGAGATGTCAAAACTGTGTCGTCCTTGACAGCTAGGTCCTGAACGGTGTTTCAGGAAAACAAGATTCGCTGCGCCCCTGGCGAACCCGAAAATATTTGGAGTCTCGGAGTGACCCGAGATAAAAAGACTTTCCAAAGGTCGTTTCTGTATCGGCGAACAATTTCTGGGTTTACCTTGAACGAATTATTTCAGTCGGGGGTGAAATTCGCCAAGGTCGACTTATTCGCTGTTTGATTTCATTCTAATTGTTGCCTATTGTGCACGCCGTGGAAAGAAAATAACTGCAGTCGCAGCTGTCAAAGCATCATATCGCAAAATCTACCCAAGATTTACAGTACATAATCCTTCCCGTACCGTTTTACCAGCGGCCTGTTTATCCACGACGGATAATCCGGCTTAAAAAGTCATAAGTCGTGTTTACGTTTACCCGGTACCAGTGGAAAGGCCTTTGATCCTCCCTCTCTTGAATACTTTTGGATATAAAGCAAGCCGCTGTTCCGATCGATCTGACTTTCTGGCTGAAAAATAACACTCGATTTACCTGCGGTGTACCTGGAACAACGTCCACTACCTCTACCAACGTCCACTTTTGTTTACTCAGCAAAGAATTACAGGCACCATCCAAGCTCTTCCTCCATTTCGAACAACTTGGGCATCTACTCCAATTTAACCAAGCAGCCACGATAATAGATATTCCGGGAGAAATATATTTTCAAGATCTCGTTCCATATCTATTTTGACACGGGGAATCGAAAAGCGACGCCGAGGCGTGGCAAGGAAAACGCTGATCGCGAGCTTAGACGCGGCTAAGGACGGGCGTGTCGAAAGATGGGGCCCCGGGCAAACAGGATTTGCCGATTAACTTCCGAGGTAACCGTGAACCTCTGTGATCCTTGGGAACAGCAACAGGGAGCAGTAGGTCATGGTCGACTTTTTGACTTCTCGACGCGCAGGAAATTTCGGACCCGACCGGAACGAATCTCGCGGATCAACGTATACACCTTGCAAAACTGTTTGCAAGATCCGTGAAAAGGATCGTTCACAGTGGTTTCCCCTGGCCCCCTGGCACGATGTTTTACAAAGCTCGTTTACGACGCTCGTTCTTGTTTCGTTGCTCGGCCGTCCGTTTATCTCTATGCATCCGCCCATGTCTCGCTTGTTCTGCACACGCAGGCCCCGATTCTTCTCGAACTTCTGCGAAATTCTGCAAGTTTAAGGGGCGATTGGTGGCTACGTAACATTTTATTGGCTGGCTTCAATGGGCCTAATGTTAAGCCAAATTGAAGTTACCGATTCGTAGCTAGCGGGCTCGAATGATTGACTTCTGATAGAAAATAAATTGTACGCGGATAAAATACCTACGGTTACCAAATGCAGAAGGAGTACCACGGTGGAGGTGTTTGAATAATCGTAAGGGCGACAGAATTCAGCGAACGCGAGGAAGTCTAAAGTACCCCGGAACACGAACGGAAAAGCCGGGGCCGGGGAAGAAAAGAATCACGATTCACGTGCCGCCTGATATTCATCGTTGGTCACGACACACCGGCGGCCTTATGGTGGCATAATGGCGCATAGGAGTAAACGAGCGGGCTTAATTGAAATAGCGAGCCATTACGAGCAACTCGACGAAGAAATCGTAATTCTGCCGTGCGTGGCGTGAAACGGTGCACGCCAGAACGCGAACGGCCGAATCGAAATAGGAGAAGAAGAAAGAAGGAAGACGTATCGCTGCGCGAGATCCTCGACAAGGGGAAATTTATTTGGTCGAGATTCTAGCAAGTTCCAAGAAGAAAGCTTGCGAAAAACCACTGCCAGGGATGAAGGGAAACGCGAGGTCTGAAAATTGTCTAGAGCGACATAGGAGTTAAATGGATGCTCTTTTTTTTATACCTTCGTGCCGTGGGATGCACACACAGACTCGTATTATCGGCCGCAAAATCGGTCAAGTGCAGCAGGCTGAACACCTGGCCGCTAATAAGGCGATTCCTTAATGCCGTCTCTTAAATTGCAATTGATAATTATGACAGAAGAATCGAAGCGCCGTTCGGTAATTGCGGCGAGCCTCTTGCAATTAACCACCGAACGACCGCTGTATTCCTCGCGAAGTTCGTTAACACAGAGGAAGTGCAAAAAGAGGAACGGTCGTTTAATGGCAGAAGAATGAAATCACGGGACGTGGGAATAATCAGTCGAAGAGCGTTTTCCATGGTTAACGATAGACGGGCTTAAGCTTCGCATTAATTCAACGTAACCGCTGCGTTATTAATTATTGCTCGCCATGCAATTCGATTATTACCCCCCGACGTCGTGCAACGACCTGCACCTTGAAGAACAGAAGGGAAAAGAAAGCGTCGGATTCTGCACGAATCCAGTTGACAAACACGCAATCGACGGCGAGGAATAATTTCAGCACGGTATCGAGAGTAATAAATCGTATTTTCACGACGTGCACAGAAACGGGCGTCATTACCCGGCGCTGGAAATAACAAGTGGATGGGAAAGATTACACGCGCGAGAAATTCTGTCCGCGGGTCGCACGGGCGATGTTGACGTCGGACGACAACGACGTCGGCTTCTGAGTAATCTGAATAATCATGCAGCGGCTGGTCCGGGCGTTAATTGACGCATGACACCGGGAATTAGCACGCCGTTGCTTCCGATAAAAGGTATCGACATGAAAGCACCGGGGGAATGTAGCCGATCCACCTGCGATGTGTCGATAATAGTCGGCTGCTTGATGGTCGCGACAAAATGAAATGAAAATTACACCGATCTGGTAAGCAGCGAGCAATTTGTCGCTGTCGTGCCCCACTGGCTTTTCCGGAGAGAGAACAGTCGAGACCTTTGTGCAGTGAAAATTAGAGAATCCTAGATTCGTACCTTCTGCCTATAGAAATTTCCCCATGGGCACTGCCGTCAGGACACGTCGAAATGAATTTACCATCAACCCTTTATTATTCACAATAAATATTCGTAGAAGAGAGAAGCAAAGAGCGTCTCGCTTTTTCACGTCAATTTTCTGGCCCACAAGCAAATCTGCATCCAGACGTTTAATGTGGTGTAAAAAAATTTCATCCGCTGAATAAAAGACCTGCAATTACATCTCGTTAAGATCGTGCAAGCATTAATACCCTCGTATAAGCTCGCGAGTGGCGCGATCTCATCGCAAACACGCGACGGCATTGAAAAAACCCGGCAGTTTCGTTTCCCCGTACGAATTTCTTAGCGAAATTCTTGCTCGGTGTTATTAACGCCACGACATGTACCTACCCGGTGTTACCCGGGTACCATAGGGAGGCGCGACGTGAAGTGGCTCGAAAACGTTGACCGGCTCGGTGAAATTCGGCTTGTCTCGTCTCTTGACAGTTTTAAGTCATGCTGGTTCTCCGATCCGCCGAGGAAATCTCGAACGACCGCGAAGACGTGTCATTAAGTTGACGTCGATTTCGTACTTTCGCGGAAGTCACTGGTAATTGCATACTAATAAGTGATTCCGTTTTCGAGAGTGGCTGTTGCAGCTGGTGCTTCGATATGTAAATATTGGTTCACCGACGGTTCGTTGAGGCTAATTGCATTGCTGCTAAATGTTAATTGCATGTCTTTGCAATATGGAATGGATGATATTGAATGTTTCTACAAGTTGGGAATTTATGAAAAATATATTTGTACGGGTGCATGTAATTGCAACTAAACAATATCTAGATATTGAGATGACTGTTTTAATTTTTGTGTTGTTTAATTAAAAGTCATTTGACGTTGCTCGAGTGACAAAAGCTGTTTCTAATATCCTTTCATTCTTCGCCGTCTGCAGACGTCTGGAAAATGGTCGAGGCTATTGTGCGTGTCGTCTAGTTCCGGATGCGAAGCCGCTGGTGAAGCCTATCATTACGCGTGCACTTTCAGATTTCATCTCAAAAGAGATTCGCGAAATTGCCGGTGGCGAATCCGAGCCGTTGCACGCGGAACGAAGCAGGCCGGAGGTTGCTCGTTGAGATTTTAACTGTCACGACATCGAAATATTGCTTTCTGGCCGAGGCCAGCACTGAAATTTCTGCACGCATAAATTGTGATCTGATGAGTCGAATTTGTCTATGGTATTTAATTGCCAGTATTCCATTGCTTGCTCCATGCCTTTTCGAAGCCTGGTAAGCAAACATCGCAAGCGATCCTTATACCATGACAATAATTCAATAATTGCAGTACTAGTTAACCACTCATCGCTAATAATTAGAACCGTTCGTGCACCCAGGTGAAATCGATGCAGGATTATTGAAATAATTCATACAAAAAATGAAAACTATAAGTAGAATATGAATGCCACAATTAACCCAATCTCTTTCACCAACCCTATCGAGGGTTGACCTAGAAACCCTCCCCTGCAAGCTGAAAAAAATTCAATCGGTCTTCATTAACCTATAAACCTAAGTAACCCTTAACAGCACTCCCTGCAATGAACTCGTAACCCAAAAAACCATTAACGTATCGCGCCAAGGGGCCTCAGCATCCCTAGTCAACCCTTTAGATCCTCAAGTTGAGAGCCACTCGTCGACGTGTGTGGTCCGTTCTGGCGGCGAGGTGCCGACACTCGAAGCTTCCCCCTCTCGCTGCTCGTCTTCTTCTTCTTTCCTCCACGTTTTTTCTTGTTTTCTCTCCTCTGCCCTTCATTGTTAGCCTCTCGCTCTGCTCGCCGTTTCTCCGCTCTCTCGCGAGGAGGCCTCGAACGAGGAGAAACGAGAGCCAACATCCTCTCGGTTCCTCCGCGAGGACCTGGTCCCGTCCAGCTTCGTTTCCCGTCGTTCCTTGTCCTCTCTCTTTCCCTCTTCCTTTCTTCTTCCTCCGATGTTCTCCAGCTCGCGCGCGCGCGCGCGTCATTATACACCGGCGCTCGGCACGAATCTACTTTAGGAGGGCTCACGGTGTCCTCCTTCGACTCGTCCCACAGGACATATTACCCTCTCTGGTTCTCTCATTGCCTCGGCTTATTATCGGCTCCTCTAATCCTATCCTCGTCGCACCCGTCGAGAGCCACGTTGGTACGCTCAGGTGCGCTCTCGCATAGTCTCGTATCTCGACGTCGCTTCTCTGCCGAACGACCGGCTTCTGGTTTGCTAATCCAACGACAACCACCGGTTCCGACGAAAATCAGCCGTGGACACGATGGAAAGATCGTTACCAGTAATGACGAGGCTTCTCGTTCGTGCCGAGCGGAAGCCCACTTCTCGCAATCGGAACGGGGCTGGACGATTGTTGTCGTGACCCGTTGTCGCGGGCACGGGGTTGCCGAGGAGTTTCCAAGCATGGGAAAAATATGGTGAACCGGCGGGACGAAGGTGAATTGCTGGTGTCGCGTGTAACGCAATCTTTGTCAACTCGAACAGTATTTTAGTAAAGGAATTGAAATTCCATTTATAGCACAAGCTACCAACGTACGTCGCCTCCAAACGGGGATGCACCATTTCGCCGTTGATCCAGTTTCGAATCTATGCATTCTAGCCTCTCCTCCATAGAGACGAAGAGTCGGAAAAAGCTGCAGACACGGGCCTGGATCCGTATCTTCTTCGGCTGGTATTCTCCCCTTTTGTCGCCGGTCTTTGTGAGACGTTGTCCAGCCGTCGTTACGTCACGCCACCACGACGTCCCTCTAACAAGGTGCAGTTTTTACAGGCTCGCAACATAATTGGCCGCCCATTTGCATAGATTCGCGGTAGGGGGCTCGGCTGAAATCGCTCGCAGCCAAAGGGTACATGCGCGTACACGGGCCGGCCATGCGCGCGCTACGAAGCGCGTTTAGAAGAGGAATCCACCTCCTACGAGGCCTCATTAAGCTGGCCTGATGCTCCTCGTACCCTCTGCTCCACTTCGACCTATTCTGTACGACCGTTGGTCGCGCACATCGCGGTGCGATCGATTTTGCTGCGTCTGTTCGTTTCGATTTTCAGCAGGAAGGGTTTGGGGGACGATGTGAAGATTATTAGAGGAAAGGTGGTTATCGTAAATATCGTTGAGCTTTTTATTCTGGGGCATATTTAGTTTTGTTCTTATTCCTTTAAGAGTTTTAGAACAGTTTGGGACAATTTTAGGATCGCTCGAAAAACCTGCGAAAAGTTTACAATAAATTTCGTGTCACCTGATGTGCAATAGTTGCGTCAGTATGTTAAATATTAATAGTAGGAGTATTCTCTTCGTCGCGACGATTTTCCGTTCACATTTTGTATCGGGTATAATGTGGAACACGCCTTTTAAATAAAGAAAGAGGATAGAGGGTTCTATGTGATGGAAATGAATAAGGGTGTGTCGACGTCGATAGGCGAGGGTGTCTCAGTGCGACGTCGAATACTCGACAGTTTTCTCAACGAGCTGTGAATCGAGTTAATATTTTCCGAGTACGCCCGAATAGGGGATGGGCCGACAAGAGAAGGGAAAACAAATCACGGCGCGTGTCTGGCATACCGGACCCTTCCTACGTCGCACCCTTATGTAAAATGCCTAAGTGGCTCTCCCGTCGACACGCAGTCGACGAAAATATTTGTCGTCGAATCATCCTGAGGTCAAATTGAATTCACGTCGCCCCACGCCAGAATGTCCGTATCGTTGATGGTAATTACTTATCTAGATAAGACTGTCTGCTCTTTACGAATATTAGTCTTACGAGAAATTAGTTTTAGTCGGAGGATTTTCTTGCAGAGAATTTATAGAACACTATATTATTGGAAATTCCAATGAACAGCTGAAAAATTCTGGTTCACGAATCGATCGACGACCATGGATTGCCTGGAAAAACTTACTTTACGAGACTTCAAGCGGTCTCGTATGCACGAAAAGAGAGTTCGGTCAAGTGCTCTGCGGCTCATTATATTCGTAATAAACGCACGGCAGGCGCCGTGGCCCCGAGGTACGGCAATTATCTGAATTGCTGTAATGTCAGTGATTAAAAGAACTTAATGAGCCGCCATTAGAATAGGCGGCCAATTTTTCGTGGCTTCTTGCTCGCCTCGAGATACCATTGGTCGTAAGATGCTTGCCGTTTCGTTACGATTACTGGGGGATCCAAAAAGAATGCTTAAACTCTCGAATTAAAAACCAATTATTCGGGAATAAATTCAGGGTAGTTTACGAGAATCTGAAATTTTGAAGTCTTTAAAAAGAATCAAGAGAGACGCGATAATGGTAGCTGCTTCTTTCCTGTATCTTTTGTATCTTCGCACGAAATTATATTGTAGCGGAGATAATCGAGAAAATGTCGGTTTACACTTAATAAAACACTGCTGCCATTAATTTTCCATGCTGCGAGTAGTATTGAGGGTTCCACTAGCTTTATCTCGGTCCGCCAGTTACCCGCACATATTCAAACCCCATGAAATCGGGGGAATTTTTCGACGGCGCAATTACGTCACACGATGAAATCGTCTTGCCTCGTTGTTCCGTGTTCGAGGGGGTTGGAAATTCGTTGTGGCTCGCGTGACAGGCCAGGACACGGCTTACCGAGATAAGCCGTGTTGTCGAGCAGATTATGGTTTTCACACAACCACCCTCTTTTCTCGTTGCGACGATCGCCCCCTGGTCTGGGGTGGCACCACCAAACATTTGCCAGAAACTCACGTTCCCTCTAAAATTTCTGGCGACAGACTACCTTCCAGCTTCTTCCTTTCAAACTTAAAAATAGAATAATTGAGAAATACTGTTGAATTATTTTGACAAAAATTATCCAAGGGGAATTAATTACCTTCTTATTTCATCAAGCGCGGTAAAGGTGCAATTATGAATAATAACAAGAATGCTAGAACAAAAAAAACAAATGGTCGATCGATCGGGGAAACGGATAAGAAAAATCTCTCTAAGTGCCGTGTAATCCGATCGGTATTGAACGCGTCAAACACCGTTCTCCAAGACGTGCGAGCCTCGTTTTCGATTTAAACGATCGCGGGACGTAAAATGTTTAGCAATAAACGTTTTACGAGAGGAGCATAATCTAGGGAAACGGATGATCGATGCCTATCGCGATCGATCGACGCGTTTAACACGTGTAAACGTTCTAGCCCGTAAAGAAAAGGAAATTATACTCGCAGGGTCTAACGAAACGAGCCTCGACAAGTTTTTCGTTATTTTTACGACCAAGGAATTCTTCTGCAATCGTAATTCATAACTGGAAATACACCTACATAGAAGCTTCCCGAATCATCCTTCAAAGGAAATTTTGGCGCGTCGAAATTCTTTGTCACGTCCCGCGCGTAAAATCGAGGCGCACAATAATCCCACAGCCAACCCCATAAACTTTAACCCATTCCCAGAAAGGATTTCAATAATCCTACAATGCTTAATGACGCTTAATAACCGAATCGATCCCCTATTTCGAAATCAGAGGAGGCTCGACTCGCTTCAGCCTCACGTTCCACACCGTGAACCCCATAGACTGGCCCCGATATCAGATCGTTAACTCTTCGTATCGAACGGTCGACGCAAGTTGAGCGATTTTTCTCACCGTGGCGGAACCCTTCGCCCGCTGGTCGTAAAAAGCGAAACGAAAGAATCCGCTCGACGAGAAGCGTTGCCAGTGCGGCGCAGGTCGAACTGCGCGAAATGGGCTCCACGAGTTCCTCCCGGCAGTGACGGCCTGACAAATCAAGCTGAAAATTGAATTCTGGGGGCGCCCGTGGCCTTGCGCACACATTTACGCCGAGTACGGGTGTCCCGGGGATGTACGTGTGCCATGCGTTCACAGATACGAGGCGTCGGGGTGTGTGTGGGCGCCCCTTTACGATTGTTTCTCACCACCGCGGCATTCTTGCTCTCCTTTCGTTTCGCCACTCCCTTCGCTCGGCCATTAAATAATAAAATTCCCGTCTTTCCTCTAATCTTTTTCTACGGATTCTATTTGGGCCAGGGGCGGGAGGGAGGCTAATTCATTTCTGTTCTGCTGAATTGTTTGGAAAGACCTCGCGACCTACGCGGTTTCTTGGCGAACTTAAGCATATTTGTCAGCTTAAGCATTGCGTGCTTTCCATCGGACGGGTTGCAAATAGTATCGGTTTGGAGGGAAATAATATTTATACCGTTCATATTATAGAATAAACCCTGTGGCATTTATAGATCGTTCCTTGCTTGTGTAAAGTCTCGCGTCACGAGACCCGCAACCCCGGGGACCATTTGACCGCGCTGATTCAGGGGCGGCGGAGGATCGCCGTTCGCAAAGAGGCCACATTTTCGCCGCGCTGTTTTCATAGAAACGGTAGACGAGCGGACACGTTACTGCACTCTTGACCACGGGGTTACGACCGAGTCGGTCGTTTGCTCGTTATTTCGCTCCGTGCGCGGGCGAATAAGGAACGTGGTTTCTTAGCGAGTGGGGAACGGTGGTGGCAGAAGGAGAGGTGGCTCAGAAGCAACGCGATAAACGAAGGCAGAACGATGGATCGCTCGTGAAGGTGGAAGAGGATGGAAATACGGAGTCGGGGGAGTCACGCGAACGATCACACGTGAGGCGTGCAGAAAAGCGTTTGCAGAAAACGTAGCACACTCTCGAATCCGTGGGAGGAAATCGTAAAAGGGCCTCACGGACGGCACGAGTTGCCCCGACAGTGGCGGATTAATGGCCAGAGAGACCCGGGACTCCCATTAGACGGTGAACAATGCGGCTGGCATTTTTGGACGGGCCACGATCGCTTATGGAAATGCGATACAAGAAGGCAGCCAGCAGGCATCCTGGTTATTTTAGAGATTTCGATTAGAGGGAAGACGAGCAGCCGTGAATAAGCGAATAGAGAAGCGATTAGAGGGGGTGGGTTCGGGGGTAGGTAGCTGGCAAGCGCTCCGAAATTATTCGGGTAACGGAAGGGGGTGGGCCGATTTCTGAGAAATGGAAATGATAATGTCTGGATTTAAAGGGTCTCTGCAGAATGATCACAGAATGGTAGCATAACTGAAAAAGAATGTGTTCCTTACCGCATTGCCGGGTGAATTCTTCAAATGGAAATACGAAATTCATTAAAAATCCAAATAATTACCAGTATTATATTATACGTTTATTCGCTTTTGCTTATGTATTTATGAAATGATTTATCGCGGTGTTCCCCTTATTTAATATTTCGTCCAACCGCGACCGATTACTTTTTAATCAGAAATTAGACCCTACCTGAAACGTCCGAAACATCTGGTTGATATAAAATAATTCTTCCCCCGTTAACCGATTATTAAAATCCTACCTGAAATCATTCAAGCGTAGACCACATTCCCGATTCCCCAGAAACGTTACAATTTTTCCCTCCGTTTCCTATCCCGCGCGCGCAACTAGCGAGCGTTTAATTAACTTATTCATTCCGGCGCGTTGCCCCTAATTAAACGTGAACTGTAACACCTCGGTGTGGCCGAGCGAAAGCCTTCATTGCGGTAAGAGAGATCCGATAAGGCTGTGGAAGCGGGCTTTAATGAATGGAGAACGCGCCTCACCTTTCGGCCCGACGCTCGCTTACCGAATCGAAGCGTATATCGTGCCACCCCATCGGGGGGCTATCGTTGTCCCTGATTTTTTTGCGCGCGGATTTCAGGGTGCCCCGATGCCTTCGAGCAGATTGAACAGCTCTCTCGTTGCTTCTGTTCTCTACCTCATTACCTCCAACGCGACCCCCGGAATTGTCGATTTCTTGGAAACCTCGAACGATTTCGAGCCGCCCTTTAAAACAGTACCATTCTTTCCCCGATCCAACGCAGTAGAAGTTCTCCTCGATGTAGAAACATCGTGCATAATTTATTTCACAAAACAGTAATGGGACTTTTCAAATCATTCCAATACTCGATGCTAAAAACTTGACGCGGTTTACCATTAGTAATAGTCGACAACGAAGGAGTCGAACTTCCCCGCTTCACGTGTTGTTGATAAAGGGTGAGAAAACGGGGGCCACCGTTCGAGAGAAAGAGGTGCATGGTAGAGAAGAGGCAGGAAGCGCAGAGAGAGGAAATAAAGAGAGGCTAAGGGAGGGTCGACCGAAGAGAGACGGGAGTAAAAGAGGTGCAACTGAGAGGTCGACGGGTATAGGCTTATCGATTCCGAAGGGTCCTTGCATCTCTCTGCTTCTCCACTTCGTACACCCTATTCACCTATCTCTCTCGCACACTCTTTCGGTTGCCTTACCACTCGTTCTTTTAGCCGCCGTGGAAGGTGTGTACGTATGTTTATGCGCGTTGAAGAAACACGTGTCAGAGGTTACGCAAACAGAATGATTGATACATTAGCCGGGCCGCTGCCCTCTCGCCTTATCTTTTATTCCGTTCGGTGAATTGATTTCCTGCGAGGAGAGCACTAGCAAAGGGGGGTGGCTGGGCCGAGTAATGAATCGAGGGCCGTTTCACCCTTATGACGATTGGCTTGGTGTGGACACGTAACTCGAATCAATTGCGTCGATAATTAACCGCTGCTGTTTCTACAGTGGGCAGGGGGGAGGTTTGATTGGATTGAACAATTAAATCGATGCATGCCTTGGGATAAAAGGGAGAACCAACAAATATTTTTTTAAACGCACAGTAAAGGGCGAGGGTGGGTATTTTCTTTTTGGAAAATTACGATTAAACATGCCAGGCTCGAGTTGACATTTGATCCGGCATTGAATTACACTCGGCGTTGCTGTTCGAAAGAGGATTGCAAAATGGAGGATGAAATAAAAAACTGGTGAATCCTGCCAACGATTGTTGGAGCCGTTTCGCCCTCTCCATAATCGATATCGGTTTCCATGGCGATGCCTGGCTCGCGGACTTGTTACTCGCGTTCACTTTGAATCACTCTCACCCCCGTGCGATCATCCATTAAACCATGATCAATTAGGTGTACACCTGATCAGTCTCATAAGTTCATGTGGTATCAAAGCAGCAGGGATCAAACCGACAATAATAATAACAATACAATTAATCAATACCATATTCCCCATTATCAGTACCCCTTCAGCTACCAATATAAAACAAAATGAAACGATCGAAGCGGCTAATTAAAATTGTTCCCCAATTTCCCATCGCTCGTTGAGGTCCAACATACAAGAACGACTCGATCAATGGTCGAATCGAACAAACGCAAATTGCACGAAACCGGTAGCGCTCGTTTAACGAAGCCGAGCCCTCGGGAACCGTCGTTCCCATGGAATTCCCGCAGGAATGCGGGAGTTTCATCGCGGCTCCCGTATCGAGACGGCTGTTCCGTAGAGAGAGGAGAGCCCCGGAACACGAGAGAGAGCCGACTGGATCCGTGGAAGCGTCAGCGCGTGTTGCCGTGGCGGTGTGACAGCCGGACGGACGTGAAGCGTTTTGTTATTCAAATGGAGGCAAAGCGAAGCACGCGCGATATCTTTCCCGATATCGCCTCGTCCCATCTAGTCCACGGCTATTTTTGCCACGATGCGTCCGTGCACCGAACCAACCAGCCTGTCCAACCGATCCGAAGTAAGTAGCCACCGTACGCTTGTGCGGCGTACAGGATCGATAGATCCTATCGGCTGGCAGGAGGAACGAGGAACCGCGTTGAAAGGTCTCTCGATTCTTCCCTTGGAATTAGAAAGAATAATGCCCTTTGCTTCGGTTTGCTTCCATGAAATGGATCCGCTGGACGGGAAGGGAGGGTTGATTTTAGGCTGGGAAAATTTTCGGAAGTCGGAATAGGCGAACGAGATCCGTATCTGGGATGTCGAAAAGTTACGGATAGCTTGGGTATTCTTGTTTACGGAGTAGCACAGATTTGTTAATTGGAGATTCCATTTTCCGTCGTTGGAAATGTTTTCGGTCGTGCATTCTGTTTTGTATCGGGCTTGTATCGCGCGTGTGTGTGTCGGGATCCAACGGGGCGGATCGATGGCAATGAAAATTTCATACGGCAATAGATTTCCTTCGTCCTCTAGATGGACGAGATTATAGCCCGCGTTAAATTGATATCGTCGCCGGTGAATGGTTCATCCGGGCGAATGCTGCATTTAATTCCCCGTGGTATCACTTCGATCGAGAGTTCGCGTAATGGCAAAGTATACGTTTCGCGGATTTCTCCTCCCTTCGCGGCGCTCTTCTCTCGGAGCGAGTCTCGTTTCAATCGGCTACCTCGATCGTCTCGCGTACGCTTCCCCGTCGATTTATCAACCCATCCGTTGCTTTTCTTCGATTGACGACCACGGAGCCATCAATTTCAGACGGAATCATTATGAACGATGAGGAGCGAGCGGATATTTCAATAACGCGGGTTAAACGATATATCGTGCCGCTACCTGTTTTCGCTTTTTGCCGTTGATTTTATACAGGGTAGCTCGGAATAACGCGAATTTAACACAACTCCAATGCAGGCGAAATTTTGCGAATGAAATTATCTTCACGCCTCTTAGAATTCGTAATAATTGTAATGAAGACGATACGTGTAAACTTTGTATCTACTCATACTATAAAGAACACATTGAAACATATGAACATACATTACAATAATTATGATTACTGTGCATCCCCTAAAAAATCAGCACCACGAATTATCCCCAAATCGCGCCTGCCCCAATTAACCCTCGAATATCACGGATCCCGGGTAACCTCGTTAGTCCCGGAATGAAATGGATGTATCGACAGCGTCCAGCATCCTCGCGCACGTGCGCTCCCACTTACCCCTGTAAACATCATCTGAAACAAGATCGCGGAATGTAAAGTACAAACAAGCGCCCGTTGGTCCGCTCGTTCCCCTGCCGCTGGTGCTGTTCTTCTCGAGATTTTTCTCGTCGGCGAGGGCACACACACCGTGTGTCGACCTGGTCGTAGCCGATGACAGTGATGGACGCCCGTGCGGTTTGCTTCTCTATCACCGTGCCCGACGATGGCCGCCGAAGAAGAAGACGGCCACGACACAACACGGACGAGCAACACGATGAACAGCAGCCACCGGGAGGAGGAGTTGGACTCGCGGTACGACGAACCAGATTGTGTGCACGAGGTACACGTCAGTCGTACTAACGACCGCACGGCCGACAGAGAAAGAGAACAGTACATCGGCGAGGAGAGGGTCGAAGCGAGTGATGTTTTATTTAGTACTCGAATTCTTAAAAATCCGAACGCAGATCCGCCGCTTCGGCAGCCGACCGTTTTGATCCGACCGGCCTTCCGGCGCTTCGCGGAAATTCATCCCCCTTCGAGCTCAACCCTTTCTTTGTTTTCGTCGCTTCTTTGTCGGTGAACCCTGGCCGGTTAATTGAATCGCGCGGAGACCTGAATCGTTCCTCCCTCTTCCGTGGTGCGCGCACGGACGATAAGCATCGTTGTCGCTTTCTTCAGACAGACTCCTTGCAAAGAGAATCGGACGGCAATTGTCTAAAACGTTTTTACATCCCTTCTCACTTTGAATGTCCCTCCTCAGCAGTCGTGGCTCACAAATGAGTAATTTTCATCGCGTGACAGAATTCTGTTTCCTCCTCCGTTGCACTTGAATGCTGGCAAGGCTCTCTTGCCTTGCAATTTCTGTCGCCAGCTCCCATACAGGATTCCCCGATTCCGTCTGCTCGACAGCAGCCGCTCGTTCTAGCGACACTAACGCCCACGATCGTGCTCGCAATACCGCGATCCGTTCTTTCGTCGCGAATAAACACGTCGGGCAACAAAGTGGCAGCCTCGGGACCGTATCGCTTTACGGCTTCCCCCGAGACGAGCACACGCGCGCCTGGAAATGCAAATTTCTACGACGCTATGGGATGGTTGCGAGGTGGTCGCGGTGAACGTCGAGTGGCCGACGGCAGGCGTCGGTTGATCGAACGTGCCACGGCATTTGTTGTGCTCGCTTAAGGGGGCCGGATAAAATCTGCTACCCCCGTCCCATAAGCTGCCATAAACGTGACCCGGTCCCCGTGACAGCCGCCCTTTACCTTTTGCTCCGCGCTGCCATAAAATCCTAATCAAGGAGAGAAAGACACTCGGCCTTCCACGTCGTTTCACCGTGTGCCTTCACGGACAGAATGTCCCTCCTTGTTTCGCGTTCCCGTGGCTCTGCCGTCCTCGTCAGGGACGAGTCCCGCGGAGACGAACGAATAAATGCTGGGACCACCCATGCCAGTGTTCGCCGGATACGCGACAAAAAATGCCGCGATGGAAATGCTGGACGATGTCGATTTGTCAGCCGTGGAAAGCCGCGTGAAGTCTTGCTTGCTTCTCGAAAAACGACCACTGCTTGGGTGGACGACGGGGTTTGTTAGCGGGAGACTGGCAAGATGAGCGAGAGGTGGAGTCGCGTCGTGAATAAGCTTTGGGTCGAGCGGACGTGTTGATCAGGTGGCGGGATACTTCGGAGATGCTTGTATACGTGTATGCATGATTGTACGGATTATCGATTTCTCGCCGGTCACGTTTGACGTATCGCCTTTGCATATTTCATTTCTATTTCTAAAATAGAAACGGAATATCGAGGAGCCAGGTACAATTTCCTCGGGGATGAGCGTATCGGGAAATCGGGTGTACCGTGGAATTGAGATAAGCTCGGAGCAAAACGACAAACGGATAATTAGCGAGTGGTTCTCCGTGCTTTTTTATCCCGCTTTCGTTCAACCGTTTCTCCCCTGGCTCGCGTCTTTTCAACACCTCCCGGGGCAAGAACACCGGCGGAGACAAACGGTTCGTTTAACATCGCCGCGAAATCCAACGGAAACCACCGCCGCGACCACCGCCACTTTTTACCGCTATTAATTCAGATTGCGGTTCGTAAATTGCGCGAGCGTTGCCAGCGAACAGCCCGCGATGCTCTCCGCCGTGTGCCTTTTTCCACCTGGCCGGACGAGCGTTTCTCGCGAGGCATTTCGTGTCACGTCCGCGACGTAAACGCGCCGCTCGAACGACAGAAAATTAGTGTCCCCGGTCTGAAAACGGCCGCGGTTTAATGAAATTAAACGAGCCGGCGATTCCGCGAATGGGAAATATTTCAATCCGTGATCCCCCCTCGTCCATTTCTGTCTTCCTCCGTCGTTCGTCCGTTTACTCGCGGAAGGTTGACCGAGCCGCATTGTAATTCCCACGTGTTTCCGATTCCACGGAGCCGTCTTCGGCTTGTGCACTGTCCGTGCATCGTCGAAAAACTGCTGGAACAAGGGTTACGGATGGCGACCATCGGAGACTGGCACGGCCTCTCCACCTGCCACCTTTGTAGATTGAGATCATTTGCGGTAATTATGCGTCGGACGCGAGCCAGGACAAAAACTGCGGTTTCGCCTGTTAATTACGTTTTTAACGTGGACACGGCAGCCATTTCGCGGATAATTGCGGCGGTATTGTTCGTGGTCGGGTTAATGGGCGCAATTGTGCGCCTCGGTTGCGATGAATTAGATGGAAAATATTTGCCAGGTATTTTAACGCTGAATTTCATAGATTACACGCGAACGGCTGTGCTGATTTACTCGCTTTACGATTTGTGGTAATTTCTTGAAACGAACGGAATAATAAGATTCCATTCGGTCGCGTTAGAAAAATCATCCTACTCGAATCGAATCGAAACGATCCGCTGCCACTGCTACCGACAGTGCACTCGACACGGACTAATTAGCACACCGGTGCATTAACGTCCGAATGAATAATTATCGCGAGGCGAAGGCTGCACAGACATCGGTCCGATCCTGTCGTAGATCGCACGGATACCAGCCGTACCTTGCGTCTTTATTAATAACCCGCGACGACATTGACCGATCTGAAGAACTCGTATAATTATCATCCACGATCTTGCTTCTTCCTCGATGGACAGAGTGGGAGATAAATCGAATTCTTCTCTGATTACTTACGATTTCTTCTTTCGTTTTCTGCGATATTCGCCTGGGACCATTTTTAAATTGCATCCACGAGTATGCTAACTTATATACTTGTATTCGCGTTAGAGCAGATAGGCATTGAAGGACCAGATGTCACAGATTTCTAATTGAAAGATTTTCAATTAAATGTATACTTCGCAGATATTACGAGCAGGTGTACACCAGACACGGAATGCACGATTAAATACACTCCTGACAGCAGACAGAATTTATATTCGAAGGAACGAAACGCATTATGCAATGACCAGCAATGCTGTTCGCTGGTTTAGATGATGGGCACTTAATCTATTCTTCTTCTCCGGTTGTCCGTCGCGTCTTGAAACGTGGCCAGAAATATTCCAAATGGCATTTAAACGTTTTTCAACGCAACATCTACTCGCTGAGTTCGATGTTAGTTTTCTAGTCATCGTATAAAAAAATACTTTCGGAAATACGTACCTCCAGTTCCTTCTGCAACCCTTGTTTATTTCTTCATCGGCTCTTCGATAAATGCATCCGCAAATCGCTTTATCTTACCCCGCTATCGAACGGGCCAATCATCGATACCCACTTCATCCTTCGGGAGCCCGCAACATCGTGCACAAACGATTCCTAATAATCGATCGCAGGCAACAATCATGTTGCGCGAATACTTGGATCAACATCCCGTTCTGCGTAACCCGTTTGCGGTACGCCTTGTAAACGAACCTTCAAAGCGTAAAATCGACCGAGCTGTCTCTCTCTCTCTCTCTCTCTCCACTCTGCGCTCGTGTTTCATGCATCGGCCAAGTCAAGGGTTAACTCTTTGCAGATCCATGGCCGATAGGTCGGTCACGCGAGCTATGGAAACAGTACGCTAATGTCAATTAATATAATTGCGTCACGGCGTTCTTCGTAATAATCGAATTAAAGTAGATTCGCTTTGGTTCGTCTATTGTTCGCTGCACGTCGGAGTCTCGTTATCGCGGTAAAGCGGATAGGTAATTGAAAGAGCCGAACAGGAAACGATAGGAGGCGCCGGGTGGATTTTGTGGAATATTCAACGGCTAACGGGACAAAAGAATTTCTCAGTGACGCAAATACGTATCTGTATATTTACATAAACCTAGAAAGCTTTCACGGTATTAAAGGAAAGCGAGGAAAATTACGTATCTCCTATCGATCGTGCACGCCCATTTGTAATTTGGAAACGTTGTTTCATTCCGTTCTTTGGGCTCAAACAAATATTTCGTCGAAACGAAAGAAATGTAAGAAAGCGAAGATGAACGACACGCGGGGAGTTTCGGGCGCGATTGCACGATCCATGGAGGATTCAAAATTCACAGCCACGAGCGTGACGATCGCCCCGGCAATAATTATTCACCCGATGGGGGAGATACGTACGATTTGGGATGAGCTGTGCAAATACTGCGTGGGAGATAACAGGCGCGTCGAGCTACTCGCCTAAATTAACCCTCTATTAATCCGACAAGTGGGGGTCGCTCGGTGCGTCGTAAATTATCGCTCACAACGAGCCACAGTGTTCGCCAGTGACGTGCACGTACACGTGGCCCCGTCGACTTCCATTTTTACGGCGTTTAATTGAATCCGTTGTTTGAGCAGCGCCCGGGCTAATCAAACCCGCGGCGCGGCCAGAAATTTTCATGGCTATAAGTTATTTAACTAGGTGGGCGAGCCGAGCGGAAGGGACCTGCGTTGAATTTACGTCCAACAGAACTTTATTTACATTAATAACTGTTTAGCGTTCTTCAGTATACCAATCAGTCCTTTTACTTGTCCCGCTATAAAACGTAACGCAGATATTTATAAGAAATTCAACAAGATATTCGGAGATACGAGTTCTCTTCTTCTCGCCATAATTACTGGCAATACAAACGAGAACGCCAGACCCTCTGGCCGAATCCACGATCCAGTCGTAACCGTCGCAATACACCCGACCGCGAGATCCCTTTCTACCCCCAACCACGAATCATCTCTATCAACTTCGCCAATCAGCAATACCTTTCAGCTTCTCCAAACAACCTCTAAACCCATTAACAAAAAACCGATTTAATACTCCAACCGAAAGCTACTCTGAAACCAGGGCCCAGCCAGACCTCAAATATCCCATTACCAAATCCATCAATCCTTCCCCTTTAACTCCCCTAGGCGAAAATGAATCGGAACCGGCGTATACGAGACACGCGGCAAGGGACCGCCGAGAAGAATCGTAATTTCCATTTAAAGGTCCACGGCGAGGAAACGGGAACGCGTGGAAACGCAAAGGTGGGCAAACGCTTATGGTTGATAACTTAGCTCCAGGAGTGGCTCGCGGCTGGCGCGGCTTCCTTCATGGAGGGGGTTGCCAGGGCGGGAAGAGGTGCCCGTCGACACGGCAAAGAGAGATTCGAGAGAAGTGGGGCGAGAGAAGAAGACCCTGAGAGAGAAGGGGGTTGCAGGGAGACGATCTGACGAGGTGGCGGGGAAGCGACAGGGTCTGCTGCCGATCCTGGACCACCCAAGTCGAAATTCACTATAGTTTGTTCGCCGCGGTTACGATACTCGTTTTCAGTCTACCCATCCTCGTTTCTTTCCTCTCCGCACACACACTCTCTCTCTCTCTCGCGACACGGTCGATATATATTTCTCGTTTCTCTCTGTCCCTCGCGCACGTTTCCCACCGCGCTTCGTTTCTATCCATTCACTCGCACCACGGATCCTCTACTCTCCTCTTTGTGTTGCTCGTTTCTTCTTTTTATATCCTTTCCATTCTCCTCCTCCCTCTCGTTTTGTGTTTCGCGCGTTCGTTCGCCGGCGAATCGAACAGTCACAAGCCGTAACAAGCGACGCGACGTGCACCCGACGAGGACAACGGGAAAAAGTCCGAGAGATTCGACACGCTCGTTTCGGATAGCGGCCCTTTGGCCGGGCTGATAACGATTCCGGTAAGCGCACCGATCGAATCTGGCCTGGAAGCTGTACGAGATGGTACTCGACTCCGACGCGCTTTTTATGGGGCCCAGCTAATACCCCGGGCATCCGAGATATTGCCATGGAATTCGAGGAGGAACTCGCCGCGCTTGCGAACTCGTTCCAGGGAGAATGGGGGACTTGACGAAACGCCGCATGGAATTCTGTTATTATATCTGGCGTTTTTAGAAAATGATCCGACCCACCGCGGGACCCTCGCGAATTTCGATTACTCATCTCGATCCCGATGCACCATCTCATGGTTAATCGTCAACAATATACTCGCTTGGTAATTTAATGGAAAAAATCAATCGATCGATGACGATCGAGGAATATGTTTAGAAACATTGCATTCCAATTGCCCTCCGCACCCTTCCGCTACAAGATATCATAGTTCAAGACGCGAACCAAATGTTTTGCTTGCTCCCGGTAATTGCCAAACGCGCAGCAGTCGAATGGAAGTCAGTGGAAACAGCCCGGGCCTATTCCTCTCTCTGCGTTTCGCTGAAATACTGTTATGGACGAATCGCGTGATTAATACGTACGGGGCCCGAACACAGGCCCGCTCGCAGCCACGGGGGGGTCCGTGTATGTGCGCGTATCCGGTCGGCGAAACGAGAATCTTCCTACCGGTGGGCAGCGTCCGTGAGAGAGATATTTCATTCGTGTCCCTGTTTCGAACGCTTATCTCAGCGTGTCCTCGTCGTCGGCGGGTTGCCTGTCAGCCTTTCGCGGTGAACTCGAATAGAGTGTCACCGGTAATCAGCGGGCCCCGGGCCCCGTGTAACTGAATACGGCCATTTCAGCCAATATTCCTAAGTGCATGCAAATTGGACAGGACACCCGAGACGCGCGAGCCGTTCGCTGAACCGGCCGTGGCTCCCCGAATGCCCGTCGACGTGGGATTAATTGAGTTCGATTCGAATTTTTTGCCCGATCGTCTTTCTTGCTTTCCGTGCGCGGATGCTAATGGTCGCCGAATTGGGAACGATTTTTTTCTTATTTTTCGGTAGCCTTGCAGCTGGAAACGGAATTCGACGCGTCCAATTTCATATGTGTACACCGTCGATTAAATGTTCCGAGGCGCTTCGTGCAATCATTTAGATGCACCTGTAAAATTATTGATCGCAATTAATGCTGAATGAAAATTCAAATACAATTCGTATTACTATTCCTCGAACAGTACACCGACATCGTCTTTTAATTTACCGTGCGAATATTGGGACAAATGGGGTAAAAGCAATTATGCCAAATAACTCATCATTCCAGTACAGTTCTTGCATAGAACACGGCACGAATCCGACTCTATCCGAGGAAGAAACACGGTTAAGGCCTCGAATACCCGCCATTAAATTCGGCGGTTCAATTTCGCACGACGAATACACAAGTGGCGTTCGTGTGGTCGAGATCCAAAATCGGCGATAACTCGATAACGAGTTCTCGGAGGGTCGCGTTAATCCAATAACGAGTCGGAGCGGAGAACAAATTTCTTCTCATCCATCATGCCGGCGGCTACGGGAGCGGTTGCTCTTTTTACGAGCGACCAGCAAGAGGAGCGCGCGTCGATCGTACCAATATCTGCCACGAAGAATCCACACTTGCCCCCGAATCTCGTGGAATCGGTCCTGCCTGGACACGATTCTGACAAGAACGAACGTCGAACGGGGGAGCCGTAACTTTATTCGTCCGAGTGAACGCCGGACGACGACGTCAGCGACAACGACGACGACAAACAACAGCAACGAAATCGCTGTTCCTTTTGGGCGGGTGGACTAGCGATGGGCTTAAGATGCCTCGGCTCGCTTTGAACGAACGGCAAAGATTCAATACCATATTCGAAGGTAAAAAGCCGAGTTTTAGTTAAAAAAATACGATATCGATCAATGTATTTGACGTGGATATTAACGGTTATTGAAATAATCTATTGGATATCGTGGAGGAATTTTTTAAAGCGTTAAGCAATCACCGGAGTATAAATATTCGAAATATTTTCGTATAATTAGAATGGCGTGTAATTAGAATCATTCGACTCTCTATAATGTAGCGTTTCACAGACTTCTTGAATCAGACGTTTCCGAGTATTTACAAATGTGTGTCGCGCAGATCCATAATAATTTAAACACGTACAAGGAGTAGCTAGAAAAATTATACTTCGGTTACCCATCAGCAGCCGTGAATAAATTTCATTAATCCACCGACTGTCCTAAACGATGTTCCATCTAGCCCCAGCTACGTTTATTAAAACGCCATACGTCAAGACTATCGTCTACTCCAATCGACTGAAACCTCCAAAAGTCTCTGATAATTCGCTCAATCGTCCCAAAGATATCGAGAGGATCGAGTGCCCATCGCTAGATCTCTCGATATTCCAGAGGGTCGCCGCGCAGGCTGCCGATGGTTGGCCGATCTCTCTCTTTCTCTCTCTTGCACCCCTCTTGTGTTCTCCACTGGCAGACAGGAGGAGAAAGGTGAAGATCACAGGAAGGGGAAAGGGTCCGACAGATCTAAGGCCCAGCCTCGCTGCCTGCTCTCGGGGCCTAGATCTGGTCCCGTCAGATCCAAAGCGCCGCCCATTTTTTTATTCCACCCCATAGAAGAAGCTGAGCCGAACACTCGGCTCGTCTCTCGCCGCTGACGGGCCCAGCGCGGAATTCGCGGGTCCTTCGGGTCCGTCTCGACGTGTCCGGATTCTGTCGTGGCTAGAAGATCGCTGGAATTCGCACGGGGTACACCTTGTAGCTTGGATTTCTCAACGGAACACGATAAACAGCACGGGGAAACGAATCTCGAAAAAAGTAGGTCGGTCGGACGGATTGAAATCGTTCGATCCGCTGGGACAGTCTGACGCGACTGGATTCGAACTTTCGCGGTTTTTGCGACGTGCGATTTTATTGAATATGTCAAGGAGGCCCGGAGGGTCCTGGTCCGCGGACTTTGATTGGCCCGACATCGAAATTAGGTTGCGACGATTTTCGTGAGAGAAATCACTTGTTTGCTTGGGCGATGCGCGAGGGAATTATTCCTCTGGGAACCATTAGTGTAACCAGTTGCCTGGTGAAAAAAGATAATCTCGGCTTTACAGAGAACCGACTGTTACGTTACAAAATTGTAGCGCTGCCGTTGGAATACCCGTGGTATCGCGCGCGTTATCCCGAGTATATTTAGCTACGTACATTTCGAAATAGAAAGTCTAGGAATTCGAAGCTGCACCTATGTATTTAAATAACTGATAAGGAAAAGATCATAGATACAGGACTACACGCTATAGGTAATCGTTAATGATGGTGTAATTGAGTATCAAGAAACGCTGACGAATATCGCGTTAAAACACCGAGAGGCTTATTCTTCATTTAGGATTGATTTAACGGGTAATTAATTTTCGACTGCTCGAACACGGACAGCTAACTGTGGACACCCTGCTGGCTGTTAATAATCGTTGCCCACCAAAATTGTCTGGCCGCGTACGTTTATCTATCCATCGGCGGGAGAGCTAATTATTTTCTTTTGTGTCTGCTTGGAATATACATGGGACACCATGCGGAGAAGGGACGAGCCCCGTATCATTTCCTCCTTCCTAAATTGGAAGGAACAAAATGGTCCCCTGCTTTCCGATGCTGCGTTTTAAGGCGTGTCCATACGTGTTTTTCTTTTTAATTAGCCGTCTCTTTTTAAGGAGCTAACTTGTGTGTCGCGCCGAGCGTATGTTAACGATAAGCCGGTGCAAAACGAAAACTGGTTGAACTTCTTTGCCAGGGAATTTCCTTTACGTCGCGAAGGATGTGCACAGGTATATCCGATAGAAATTTGTCTGTATCAAACACAATAACGAGGGTGGCAATAGTTTTATTTACCGCCCCCAATCTCCAGCGCTGTAAAAACACTGTAAAAATACGAAGGGGTTAACAAATTTCAGCCCAGTCACGATTCCAATCGATCACGAATTCGCGCCACGAAAATCTGCCCGCGTCATTGGTAGCCACGGTGATTTACAAAATTAATAAAAATGAAAGATTAATTGCCCCATCGATCCAACATGAAATAATGTCCACGCTGAGCCTAATATTCTGAAACCGTGCAGCCTCGCACCCTTAAGGGTACGAAATGATAAAAATCAGCCAATACAGTTCTCAAGCACCGTTTACCCGCGCCATGCGTTCACCGACAGAGAACAGGGAAGCTTGCATACCTTCTCCGAGCATCCCTCGTAAATCGAATCTTCGTATACATCTTGTGGAATGCCGGCATCGAGGAAGAAGAAGAAGGAGAAGAGGAAGAAGTATAAAATAAAAAAGGAAGAAACGAGCTGACATATCTATGAGTGTCATTTGGACGTTCGACAATGGTTGCCTTATGGTAAACATAGCCATGCGAGGACCGTGGACGTTCGATGAGTCCATGAGACAGAGAAAGCTGGTGAACGGGAGTAAGGGCGAAAGGGATAGGAGTCGGAAAAAATATAGAGAAGGGAAAGAAAACAGAGGGGTGGAAGGGTGCGGTAAGGGAGGCACGGGTGTACAGGCACATCTGCTGTTTGCCATACGGCGATACCAGAAAACCCTCTTGGCTCTCTCCCTCTTCTCAATGGCGGACTATAGATCGATCCTGCCCCATAGGAAACAAGAACGCCTTCCACTGCGTTTGCCGCACCGCAATTCGTGCTGAGAAACAGCCACTGCCACCACGAGAATTTATATTCGTACAGGGGATGGCACGTTTGTCCTCTTCGACGATCCTACCTTGGCCTCTGAACCGAAAGAAACGTCAGCTTTCTTCTTTCTCTAGATTGGGAACCTGGAAATGATTTCGTCGAGTACGATTTTTGACAGGGGCCTAATTTACGGTCCGTTCTGCAGATGTGGCTGGTAGATTCGTTCGATTCGGCCCCGTGAAAGGTTCAGCCTTTGAAAATTGGTGGCTCGATTTTCTCATTCAATTCTGTGACTCTCCTTCGATTCAACTGTACATATCTATATATGCATTTATGACGTACGGATCGAGAAGACTTAAATTTGCTTGCTCAACAATTTTAATTGCGTGCGTGTCGTATAAATTTACACCCAGAGAATGAACCGGCGAATATTAAGTACGCTGTCCTTGTAGCAAGAACAATTTTCTGTCAGCGAAACGAAAGCATCCGCAATGGTTGTGTCTCGGTCGAAGAATTAATTGGAACCCGCTCGATGAAGTGCTGAAATTGTTCATAAAACTTTCATCGTGCCTCCCGCCGTATTTGTGAAAATAAATAGCCCCGCGGTCGCGGCGGGCTTTTTGTTTTTCCCCGGGCTGAGACGAGGCTCGAGAAAGCGAGCGGCGGGGTAAGAAAATGCGCGACGACAATTACGAACGACTTTATTGTCCCGGGCATAACGGTGATTCGAAAAAGAATACGAACAACGCCTCGCATACAAATCAGTGGATACAGACGTTTCACGCGAGCTAGCTGACCGATCGAAACAATATAATTGTTCGCGTCCACGTGCTAAAAATACTTGCGAACCGGCGGACGTCCCTCGTGCTTGCACGTCCGTGAGAAATTATTGTGTCGCGCGTGACTGGAGATTTCTATCCGTGTATCATTAAAAAACCAGCAAGAACTGTCGACCGCCCGTAAACTTCCCCGTATATCATCCCACGGCCGGAGTCAATCGTTGAATACAGATTTTTGTCCCGAGGTATTTTACAACTGCCCGCGGCCATATTTTCTGTATCCTCGATGGAAACTGGAATCTTGCTAAAGCGCGCCATTGTCTTGAATTAACCGATACCAATATTTATTCCAACCTCCTCCAATTCTCGTAGGTTATCGAAAATTGTTAAAGAAAATTCAGAGAAAAAAAGGATGGATCTCGTTGCACGCCGAACGACTTGTAAAAGGACACGGCTGCCAGATAGCCACGCAAACAAACCGTTAAACAGGTATGTAATTAGAAAAGCGACACGCCGCGGAAACTCGTAGCCAGTCGTCTCGGCGGGCTTGTTCGAATAAATTGCCTGTCAACTATTCGAGGCTGCCACACCAAACGTTCACGGATCGTTGCCGCATCCTCTGCGTGTGTCAGCGGCGCCTCGCGGATTTAACCTGTGCACAGGCACGATTGCAGAACCTGCCGAGTGTCAGCAGGTTCGTCGAGGTTCGTTAACTCTCAATTTTGCGGCAGCCCGCACGAGTCGAATAATCGCCTCGTTCGCGCGCTCTCCTCTTCGACTTATTGCAACCCGCTCCACTAATGTTTGCTAGCGGCTCTCGAGCGGAAAGATGAAAAACCGGCGACCACCGATCGTCTGGTCTTCTCGTGAAAACCGCGTTCCCGATTCGGCACGATCGATCGTTGCTTGCACAGCGTGCAAAAACAAGTTCGAACAGTTTTATATCGACGATCTGTATTCGCGAATTGCGATACGAGGTGCACGATAGCTGTCTGTTTGACGGATGTTGCAAGATTGATCAAGTTTTGGAGGAAATACATGTTGAACAGGTTGGACGAATTTGATGCACGGATCTGGAGTCCGTTGCTGCAAATTTCTTTCTTTGTTTGTTAATTTTTTTATCGGGGATCGTGATAGCCCTAATGGAGGACTAATTACGGGATCCACTGATGAGAGCTAATGTCCGCCTGCCTTCTGCACGTAGCTTCTCTGGGAGATGTATCGGTGGCGCTGGAACAATGAATATGTAGTGTAATTTGCTGGAGGAAACGGTGAGATCTTATTGAGAGTTGGGGCTTCCTGCTGTTCGTGAAATATTGTTAGACAACCGGCTGTCTTCGTTCAGTGTGAGCTCTACTAATCGTTCACGCGATCTGAAGTCATTCTAAAACATACAACGCGTCCAATTTCGTGTTGAATGCGCTGTGCATGCGCGTGTGCACAGAATCACCTGGCGAATAAATAACTCGTTGGATGCCCCACTAGATAGTGAATCCTTAAGTAGGTGTGTGGTCTATCGGAATATAGGAAATGTATTTTTAATTTAATGGCAAAAGAAATTTCTATCTCACGGTGTGTTTCTTTGCTTTCTAAAAAACTGTTCCACGAAAATATTTACATAAACACCTGCTATTTATTTATCCCCGGCAAAAGTCACATTTTTCTTCGCACTTTCATTTTATAAGTCTGTAGTACACGATCGCATACTTGTAACGAAAAAAACCCCGATCGTTTTACATTCGCATAACCGCTTAACCACAAGCAATTCTAACGATGCCCCGCCGACCGTGGCAGTAAAAAATTAATATTTCGGGACAGTGTGACAGCGAACGGATTCTCCGGACGACCAATCGCGGCTTCCACGGGACGAACAGAGGCGTTCCAAAAAATTCGGTTGGGATTCCTTTTTCACCTGGACGAGGAATTTCGCTGGCAAGGAAAAAAAAAGGCGACGTGCACTATGGCCGCTAGACAAAGACGCCCGAGGCAGATAAGCGTGCGGAGAGGAAGACGAGAGAGATAAAAGGGTTCGCGTGTAGATGACCGGCGTGCTTTCAGGGAGTCCAGTTTTCGATGAAATTAGCCGTGCCCGTTCGGTCCAGGACAAAAAGTAATGGCTTTCACGCTAGGCACTCGGGATTAATTAACGAAACGACCAAAAATGGCGGACGTAGGTACGTGCCCGTTCCTCTGGGCCGTGCATAAGAACCATCTCCTTTTCTACCACGCTATCGTTTCTCGGCACACGGAGAAAGTGAACTCTAACCATCGACTCAGTCGTCACACGCCGTACCAATTTTTGGAATCGCCGCTAGTTGGACATAAGAATCGATCGATTGGGAATTCGTCGACCTCCGCTGCACAGTGGTGTAGTTTTTAATTCTAGCTGGACAAAAGGGATATTTCTCAATTAATCCATGGTGCACTCAAATGAGAAAATGTATTCATATACATACATTATTTCATTCGTTAATTTAACATCTCCGTTTTGCAATCAATCTTCGATCCAATGATATTTGCGTCTCGTTTTAAAGCCGTGCTTCCTTTAATCAATTCGCTCTTGCTCCATCTCTCCACTTTCACGTTTGCCGTTCAGACGCGAATCCCTCTTTCAGATTTCAAATTTAGACGGGATAATCGGCCGACGTTTCGACTTTCAAAGGAAGACGTAGGCGATTCTCGCGACAGTTTGACAGCTGGACATTAACGATCCACGATGGATTCACGCGTGATTTCCATCGCGAGGCCGGGCACGGGTCTCGTTCGCAGGTGCGCATGCAAAATCGAGACTGGAATCGATCTTCGAGCACGATCATTGTTCGCGCGCGGACTCATCGCGATGCCAGTCGAACGAAGATAAATTTCCCGTCGAGCTGGCGACTTCAACGAAAGGGCTCAGCCGGTGAAAAATTAATTCGTGAACGGTGGAAAGGTGAGCGTGCTCGGTCCAACTAGAGCTTCGGAGTTGTATGGAATTGTTGGAGTTCATTTGTACATATAGTATATCAAGCTATTTACTTTGTGGACGTTGAACGTCGAAGTTGAGCCTTCCGGTTACCACTTGATTGCGTTTATCGATTAAGTTGTCGGAGAAGCCGACGACTTCGTGCTTCCGAAAGGTGGCATTCGAAATGAACACTTACGAAGATACTTGTGTCGAAATGAATAAACTCAAGACGTGCGAATTTTTATTATAAATTTTTGAAGCGAAACAAGATGGATGAGATAATCGGAGAGTGAATACGAAACGCACAGCAATGGAGCTGCGAAAAAATGAATCTCACGGTAAATAAAATTAGTACACTTAACTCTGCAATAAGTTCATTGAAATACTAATACACGCGAGCCAAATCCATTAAAATAAAACAATTCATATCAATTAGCTTATAAAAAAGCTCCACATACATTGCACAGTATCAAACACGAATCTTCCCTGAAACCATTCAACTTCGTGACTCGTCAAACACGTCCATCCCCCATCGTAAGATAACCAAACCACCCTCCACTTTCCCCCTCCGAACCTAACGAACTCTCACCTCCAAACTACGCTAACAACACAAATATCGAGCCACCCTCAGCGGCGTCGATTTATATTATAAATCACGTATGCACGTATATATCAATCGTCACCACAGCCTCGTCTCCTGAAACTCGCACACGAGTGGCCCGGATCCGAATGATGAAACGGTGCTCGGCCGAGGCAATTTGACTTACGACATTTTGAAAGCGAGCCGACCGTTCGTGGGCGTGTGTTGAAACGTTGCGATGTCGGACGGGTTTTGCGTGGGCCCGCGGCGCATTACATCTGGCCAAGGTACGCTGCTTATGATGGACGAGACAGGTGATTACGCGTGTGGAAACCAGCATGCGAACTCGCGCCACGTCCCGGTGTGGGTGCCACGCGAACCTTTGTGTGGGTGCCTCGCGAGCAGCCCTGTCGTCGAAAAGTGTGTGGGCTCGAGGGCCATTCCGTGGCATCGGATAACCTCGTAATTTCCAAATTTTTCCGTGGGACTCGTGACACTGCCGGAATGTCCCGGGAAACTGATTCGTGGTGGCATTTCCGCTTGTCGGATCGAAGCGACGGCGACAAACGCTGCTACGAAGGTACCGAACATCGTATGAGTTTCATTTTTATTTCTTCCAACAACGCAACTCGTTATGAGAAATTTCATTTAGCTTCGTTAGGCTCACTGCAATTCGATATTTCCTTTCAGAATTTTCTCGACGCTTTTCCACCGTTTCTTAGAATCCGCCTCTCCGATTGCGTCTCGCTCGTTTAATTGAAAAAGCAAAATATAGAAGCATTTTACTGTCCGGCATGTTAATTAACATTTTCCCCTCTCGCCATTGGCGAGAGATTTTAATTGAAAACATCATCTTCACCGCGATCGGAGAATGGAGGTATGATTCAATATAATTACTACCGGGGAATAAAAAGGACAATATCACTGTATAAACAAGCAGCACGATAAATCCCCGTCTAGATATCAATAAGCGGCGCGTTAAGCAAGACCCCGGGCTTTAATAGCCTCGAAAGTCGACTCCTTTCTGGTCAACAGTTGAGTAACGATCCGTGACAAATTCGATGGACAGAGGCCCGGCTCCGTTTAAACTCTTGCCGCCGCGTCGCCCCGTTTAGTCGTCGCGACGCTCGATTTGCATAAGACGCCTGGGACGAAAGGGGCAAGCGAAAGAATAACGGAAAAGCGTGAAAATTGCGGAACTTCGGTGTAAAGACCGCGGGTGGCCGTTCCCCTTTCTTGACAGGCGATTGTGCCCGGATACGTTTCACCTTCCATTGTTTCGCGACTGATCGTGCTACGGTTCGGCTATTCAGGGATTTGTAAACCGCACAGGTGGAAATATTTTGAGCGTGATTTATCGGGAACCTTGCGAAAGACGTGACCATGTCGAACGCCGTCATTTGTCGTCGAAATTTTCACGAGCGACTCGGATCAGGGACGAATAGAAATATAATCGTGCACGTGTGTATCCAGATAGATTTTCGGATTATTAATTGAAACGTTCGTGAACGAAAGTAGAGCAGCAGGTGTTCGCACAGCAATTTGCTCGGACGATTGCGAATCTGTTGTGCAAACTTGACTCTGACTTCATTTTCGCAGCAGGTAGCTCGAGGATTCGTTTCACCCTCTTTTGTTTCGCACTCTTTGTTCCTCCGTTGGGCCGTAAATATCGCCGGTGAAAACCGCAACGGAAACCACGATCGCGGGACCGGTCTAGTTAGGGGAAGTCTTGCAACTTCTTTTTTCCTTTATTCACCGAACACGATTTCTAACTCAAAGTCGTCGGTTCACGAAATTTTCCACTTCGACTGACCCGTCTGCTCTAGCATCGAATAATTTCACTTCGCAGACTTTCTCCAGGCAATTAACTGCTGTGAGAAGATTGGAATTCAAGGGACAGCATAGTCGCCACGGCGAGTACAATTGCTGCAAATGAAAAGGTATAATTCGAGTGCGTTCTTAAATCTACGGCACGCGTCACGCCCATATCCGGCCTGGCACTTCCGATCCGCGAACACACGCTGTGCACATAGATTCCACGTGGCCTAGGGTTGTCTGGCGTGGAAAAGAAAGGTGCATTTAGACGCGCGAGTTGCCGCGCTCCGAAACGCCGGATCTGCACGGGTAAATACGCGTGGACACGCCCGTCGCAATTACACGAGTGCCTTGCAAGTATAATGAGCCGTGCGTTTCATTGTGATTTATGCTGCAGTCGGCTTGCCCCGTGTCAAGGAACTGTCCCCCCTGTTCTCGTGATTGCGAAGTCGCGACGGACGACACTGACAATTGAGTGGTTCGATGTCAATCCATGTACAAGCGTATTGAATTTTGCTACCGGAAAAGTGTTCTATTCCTTTGCGGTGGATGTTACAAGAAATTGGTATATGGAAAACGAATATTTATATTTAATTGATATTCAGCTTTTCATCAATCGTACGTCCAAAATCGATTCTTCTAGACTAAGTCGCCTAATTCGACTAATTGGTAAGCAAATTATTTGCTCCAAAAGATCGTAAGTACACCTGATACTGTTATTGGAATAATTAAGCCGAAATTGGTAACTCGTTGAATATTGGAGTTGCCCGCGAGAAAGAGCAATTCTCTTTCGACGATCGACTTGAAAATCGATAAATCCATACCGCTGGCGCGAATTATATAATTCACAGCTGAAGAAAATTCCCCATAAATCCCCGGCTCTCTTATCTCTTGTACGTGTCGTTAATCGTTGGAGGAACGTTGTGGGAACGAGGCAGGAGAGCGGATCGTACGCGTACCCTCCATCCTGGTCGATAAATCGGCCGGGCTAAACAACTCGTCAAAATCGTGACACATGACCCGCACGACATGACAGGCGTCATGGGCATCGCGTGTCGCGCTGTACCGCTCTAATACTATTCGGTTCCATGTATTATTCAATCAGCCAATAAGGAAAACACGCCATTCGTGCGCCGCTCGATCCTTGGGCTCGTTCATGTTCGTGATACGCGTACCGGAGGAGGGTGCTGGTAAATGAACTTGCGATCGTGGAAAATTGTCGTCGACAGGGTCTATCGAAGGTTAATCACGTCGGATTGAGCGGTCGTCCGCTGACAGCTCGACTGCTCGAAGAAAGGCATATACACAGGAGGATTGAGGCGATGCATATAAAGGCGTCGTGGTCTTTGCCTTCCTTTTTTTCTTTTTGCCCCCGCCTGCGATGTCTCGTTAATGCGTTTCTTGCGTTTAGCGAGAGAATACACGATGAAGAAATATATGGCGGGCTCTTGACAGCGTTTCAAGCGCGAGCGCGGTTGCGTATGCTCGGAGAGAAAGCTTATTACCAGAGGTGCAAATGAAACTAATTGCGTCTGGGGAGGCCGTACGCGGGGTACTTGGTATATGTATGGCTTGTACACACTTCATTCTTGGGCTGTTCTCAATTCTCGAACGAGGAATTAATGAACAATGGGGCCCCACAATTTCTTGCGGGCTTCATGGGACGTGCTCGCGGAATTAAACTCGTTCACTTTCATTATTGCAATCCCATAAAATGTAATCCTACCTTTATGCGATAACGAAAGTTTCCAAACCGAAATATCGCACGAAGTCCCAGAAACCTGCACCCTCGACAGAATAAATGGAATTACGGGGAGAACCTAGGGACAACGTCGTCGGACGTCGTCGGCTCGGGACAGCTAATCCACCACTCATTGCAACGTTAAGTCCGTGGTTAAGGCAAAAGATAAAAAATCACGTCGTGAACAGTCCATCCGTAATAACGAGCTCCTTACACCCAGATTACACGTGCACCGAGGAGCGCAGCCGGCTTACAAGCGCTATAAAGCAATAAAAGTCGATTTGCCTGGTGTACACTGGTCCGGTGATATATCGCTGCTTAGCGCCCACGTAACTAAGAAGCGCATCGACCGGCACAAGGATACCTGGCCGCAATCTCGTCGTCTTTCGTTTATTTTTGCACGGCACTCTCGGCGCACACAGCCGCGGTCCCGATGGCCAGCTGGGCGAATTATCGAATCATCGAACGGACGTTCGAAGCGTCGACTCGTTACGATATTCCACGACGCGCGATTCACGATTATCTCGCTCGTCAATCTCGCTGACTTTCCGTCGACAAATTGATTCCCCCGCCGATTACCCGGTTCCCCGGGACGTTTGCTTATTACGATGGTTAAATGCGTAATGAACGACGGACGGCGGAATGGCCAAGGGGCGAGGATAACCGGAAACGATATTGTGCACTAAATGCCAGTTTATTAATGCGAGAGTTTCCTTTTGTCTTTATCTGCTTTGCATTTGGCTATTGCGGGATTCTGAAGCAACTACGATAGAATTGCTCGACGAAACTTGTTTATTTATTTTTGTTTTTTCTACTGGAAATTGTGCGGAGAATAATTTTACAGTCTACGAGATTGTGTACATATTTTTTGTCGCTTGATTTATTTGTATACTTTAATAGGATTAAAGGCAACATTTATACTCCATATAGATATGTACTGGGTATGTTCTACTTGTTTTACTATTTTTTATTTGCTTGTTGAATTGGCACATAGTACGAGAATATTTTCTACACGGGACGGAATTAGAACGTTGATGTGCTCGTTTCTTTCTCGACATTCGTGCTTACCGATTGATCCTTCAGCACCTTCAAATCACAACACGTTCTATCGTCGCATATTTTCGAGCCGGTCGACATATCTTCCTCTTTCTTCAAGAACTTTCCTTTCAGCTTGTTTAACTTGCCGAAGAGCATGTTCGGTTTTGTGCAAGGAGCCTCGCTGCACTCTATCACTGTGCTCGGACAATCTCTAAGATCACAGTTGAATCCCATCGCTCGTTTCGCACCGATGTTCCTGTAGATCTTCTGTATTTTTTTCAGGGACCTCTCCGTCGTAATCTGTCGGTAGGAAAAATAGTTTGATTCCATGAAATTCATCCCCAGGCATCGTTTTAATTATTTCACCCTCACTTGGACTTGATTCGAAATTTGCTGGATCTTCTTCTTGCTCCTCTGTATCCTGTTCGATAATTTGTTCTTCTTCTTCGACGTGCACACTGTCAAGTCGACACTGAAACATCATTTAACGCAACGTACAATCTTCCCCAAACTCTTATCGGATAAAAAGAAGAGTAGAAACGGTGTACCTCGAGGTGTCCTGATTCTTATTGTATCCGGCACACTGTTTGGAGCAGCCACGTTGAACGGAAGGCGGCGGGTATTTTTTCTTGAAATCCCCCGAATTCTTGCCGCATCGCACTGTGAAAAATTTCGTCGCGGTTTCCTCTGGTTTAGATACGGGTGCGTTCGTGTCTAGCACATAAACGTGAACGGGACCCCCGGAAGACGTCGGTTGATGGCCATTCGTGTCGTTCGCGGCGGCCGATTTCTGCCCGTTTCCTTTTTCCTCTGACGGCTGAAACTTTTCCAGCGTTCCACTCTTGTTATTTGTTTCGTGCCAGTTGTTGTCGGGGTCTTCGTGCATTTTTCACCGTTCCTTCCTTTAACAAGATTGCCTCGTCTCTTTATGCGTAAAGGTAACCACTTGTTTCGCTACCTCTTTGTACCTACACTTCGCCACGTTATAATTTCATTCATCTCCGAAGTAGTCCTCGTTTCGTTGATCGAGAGACTCCTTAAATTTCGAATTTATTCTAAGATCGGTGAAATATATTCTCACGGTGACGGGTCAATGTTGTTCTGTTTACGGGTATTCGTGTCCTCGATCGACGTGTCCGAGTCCGAAGACGGGAATTTGATTTTTGCGCATTCACGAAAGATCAGTATAGTCTTCGAGCCCATTTTCACCTTCTCCGTGTAAGAAGATGCGATACACCTAGCCACTATGATGACCCTGTCACAATCCTATCGACGTTGCAACGGGAGAAAGTTACATTTAATGTTTATCGATCACTTCCGTGTAAATTACTTTGCCTGAGTCGTTCATTTATATCGTTTTAACTAACAGATCTGTCAAATTGTATGAGGAATGTCGATACTCTAACCTCGTTGTCTTTTCCCCTCCGTATATTTTTCCATACTCTCTGCAAACGTCTGAAACCTTGGATAAGCTTGCGACACAAATTATCCAATGATTCGCGGGGCTAGAGTCAACAGCATGTTTTATCAAAAGACAGCTGGGCAGAAATGGAAGAACTGAAATTTTCCCATTAAGGCGAACCGAATATATGTCCCCCCCATTCACACGAGTGAAGCCATTGAAACACACGAACGACGATTTTCCTGTGCATTTTTATTTTTATCCCTTCGCCATCTGCTGTATCTATTTCCTAACGCTCGACCTCTGACTTCGCGGTTGCGATCTTCCTGGGCTCACTGAGAAGCTTCTTTCTGTTATGTCTTGTATACCAGCCATTGGATCAGCCATGCTCTTGTGCGAAAAGTTGTAAAAATGATTGACTTGTCAAACACATACCTAGATAAATGACTTCTGTCAGTATGTATATGTTTCTCAATAATACCGGCAATGCTTCCATCGAAGTACTAATATCAGTGGCAATAACACGTCTTCCCCCTGTGTTCTCGCTGCTGAACGTAATCGATGGCCTCCCTTCTGGGATTCCGACATTCGTCGAATTTTTCCTGTACCAGCCATCTCCGGATAAGCCGGCTAAGAAAGGATTTCATTTATTTCAATATCCTTGAGCATCAATATATTGTTCTTCAAATTTCAATTGTAATATTTACATCCATCTGCCATTGAGTAAAATGCGGGTTCAGCTGGTTCATCTCGCGACGTTCGATTATCTTGGAACCAATTCATTGGTCTTTGTTCGGCCGTGGATTCGTCTAAAGCGATATTTGAATGTCCGCGAATTGGCGTGCTTTGCCCTTGGACGGTGTTAGACTTGGAGCATCTACCTGGATCCGAGCTGGAATCATTTTAATTATTGCAAATCATGAGAATATCGTAAGGTTTCAATATTTTCGCCGCATCGAATTCTCACGCTGCGCAGTTAAAATCAATGGTTCGACGAGTATTCGCTGACGCATTCGCGTATTTTCTTCCAGATTTTTCCTCATCTTCATTTCCATCCTTAAACGTCCTCCTCTCGCTGCATGTCTTCCATTTAGGTTCAAAGTCTTTTTTGCTGGCCCTAACCGGCGTAGAGGTGGAGAAATCTTTGTCGAACTAAAAATCGAGGCGCATCATTAATTTATTTATTTATATCTAGGAAAGAAATAAACGATTGGGCACATTGTTCATGAAACTCGAATACTTCGACATTTTCCTCCAACATTTTCAACGTAACCATGGTCCCATCCAGAAATCCATGAAGATGCGGCGATTTCTGTTCGCAGCAAGAGAACTCCCGTTTCTTAAAAATCTTCCACCAACAGTTCTCGTCGTCTAAGAATGTTTTCAGCCTTGTCATTTCTGTGATACAATTGTTTACGAGATCTTGAATGTTGTGCAAGTCCGATGGCGTGGAATCCTGCGTTTGACAGGGGACTTCCCTTCTCTCCACACACTTCTATTCAGAAATTCGTTTGATCCCGATGGGAATATGTTTAATAATTATTTAAATGGGCCAAGTTTACCGGTTTGAACTGTTGTTGAACCGATTCCAATTCCTGGATACTCTTCTTCAGGTTCTGTACCTTGTCGAGAATCTTCTGACTGTTACACAGTTCGTTCTGTAGTTGTGATTTCGCATACTTGCACTTTCTCACATTGCACTTCTCTATCGCCTCTTTGTTCGACGAGTGATAACGGTTGTTCTGCAGCTGTTTACCTCTCGAGGGAGATACAGGGGAGCAAGTACGCACGCAGCATCCACGTCTTGATTCCTGAGAACGTAAAGTCGCAACTGCACTAATCACATTACACTTTCGAACGATATAATTCCAACGAACGGCCCGAAAATTATTTCAACATTGATTCACGCGTAAAGTGGTTAATTAGGTTACGTGCCATCCACGTCGATGTCTTTCCTGTTCCTATTTAACGAATTCTGCCATCGGATAAGGGGGTTGAACTGTTATTTCGCCATTCCTGATCACGATCTCATCGTGTCCCTATTTGCTTATACATTTTGTGAATTGTTACTCGGAATAATTTTCATGGTCTCGGTGGTACAAATTAATTGCAATACATTTACGACAAGCACAGCGTCATCTGTTTGCCGATTTAACATCGCGAAAGAAATCGAACGATCGTTTAAAAACCACCCGCCGATAACATCGATCCAATTCACTCTCCATAGACGTTCTCCAATCATTATAGAGTCAGTCCCTTGAGCTTCACGGTGGAACACCTTCTCACGTGCGGTTTCGGGAACACAAAAAGGTATACACGTCGATCGTGTCGCACGAAGGAAACGACTTTTAAATGGCTCGTTTACCATAATACGAGCTGTCCGAAAGACAGAGCGAGCAGGCCGCCCCAGAAATCTCACAAAACGACTCGTAGACCCGCATAATTGCATTGCGAGGAAGGGGACTTAAGGGCCCCGAAAGCTCGCACGACTGGTTAACAATGCGGGATCGTGACAAAAAGTCAACGAGATTGTCGCCGCGGAAAATCAGAGTGCTCGACTCCGTATGCTTTTCCATTCATTTGCAAAGGAGAACAGACATCACAAAAGCCACGAATGGGATCGACTTTCTTGCGAACGCACCGTAAGATCGTGCATCGGTGTCTGAAATTGGGTCATTCAAGTGCAAAGCAGGCCCAAACCTGACGATCCTCCATAATCCTGATGCGTCCTTGTGTGATTTTTACGGACTACTACGTCTCACCATTCGGTTTTTCATTGTGCCTGCTCACTGTTCGAGTTGCGTGAATACTTCAACCTTTATTAACATAGCTGCGGATTTTTCATGCAGTATTTTTCATTTTCACAGAGAGAGAGAGAGAAAAATAGTAAATTCCAATGGAAAATAATAGTTAGAATAATAATATAATGTATACTGATATTATGTTAACTTGGATGCAACCAGCGCCGAGGGGAGCCTCTTTAAATATTTAATTTGACAGCTTCACAAGGAATAATTCTGGCATAATAGAGTGAATTTAGAAATCGTAAATCTTCATCGGGGCAATTGTTCGAGCCAGATGCCCAAGAGCGAGCTGGACGAGTCTCACCCTCGAAACGGTATCATTCAATTGCAAAACAGTCCAGGTCGTGTCGATTTTTCAGCGTCACCGAGTACCGGCCACGAGCTTTTTCCGGGCGACGGATTTCGAATGCGTGAAAAGCATGAAAATCGACTCGGCAACGGCTTCACGAATTTCCATTTGAAACACATTTTTGATGAACCAGTTTCACGTTTAACACGAATTCGACGCGGGAATTTCGGTGCGTCCATTGAAACGCGACGAAAAATCATTTCGAGTTACACACGCACACAGCCTTCCAACCTCTTCAACCCTGAATGCGTATTCTCTATTCTTCACCCTCACCTCTAATTACCTCACTCTGTCGAACCTTTCACGCCAGACCTACCAAGATGTTCTAACTGTCTGCCGAAAATATCCATTGCGTACGATATATCTTCCTCATTGCTTCCATAAAAAAGTATAAAAATGAGCACCATTAATTATTGAACAGTTCCCATACCCTTCTGCCAATATTTCTGAAACAATTACGCTTTTTAAAAATCTCCCCCTCTAACCCTTTTACAGTAGATTGAATTCGAGAATTCAGTGAGCACGTTGAGCATCGCCCACGCCATAAATCTTCGCAGAACGGATTGTTTGCAAACGTTGCGTGATCTGAAAAGAGGAAGCAAGGATTCCATGGGGTTTTCGAGCGCGGCGCTGGATGAGTCCGCTTTTAACTCCACCTTGGGTATACACGTAGTCCATAGAATTCGGCGTGGCCGTAAAGCGGCCGGTCGCCTAAAACCATTTGTCGCGATACGGGAGATCGTCGTGATCTTCCAACGCGGTTGACAGGTACGAAACAGGTAAATGCACCGCGGGTGCCTTTTGCCGCGTTTTCACGTCCGACACGGACACCCAGGTGGAAAAAGGGCGCGGGCCGATTCAAAGACCCCCAGAGCCAGCCGCAAAGTCAAAATAAAGTAATTGTTGCCCCTTTGTCGTGGTCCTCTTACATTCACCCATTGGCTTGTATATGGTGCTTCTTTTTCCTACCGTACCCTATGTGTCTTCCTTTTAACATTTTTTTTTTTGAAGGAGGAGGAGGAGTATGTTCCAAGGAAACCGAGAAAGTTTTCATCTGCTTCGGGTTCGTTCGGTACGTGACACTCTATACATACGTGGGCAGCACTTGAAAGTTGGGGTCCTCTTTCTTAATTCACCGCGGCATTATTTATGGACGATTGCCCGCGTCGTGAGAAAACTTCGTAAAGTAAATCGTAATACATTCATTGTGTCCCAAAACTCGGCGGAGGATATAACTCATACAAATATTCGCGAGTGGCAAATTAAATACCTCCAGTAGCGCATTCGCGTAACGCAAACGAAAGCAGTCGCCCGAAGCCTGGGCGGAGGAATAATTTTAACCGGCCCTCGCGATAAATTGTTGGCCTCCGAACTTTTTTGCCGAATAAAGTATCGGCCGTGTCGGTCATTGATTTCGACGGATTTTCCATTTGCGATTCAGCATCGATTTACCCCCGTGAACCTGGGAACGCGGTCCCCCGAATTTAAAAGACTCGTCCCAGCGTCCGGAACGAGGCGGCAAATTTTTTTCACCTTTTCATGCATCGCCCGGCGTACGTGGCACGGCCGATGTCTCTGGATCAGCACGACTTGATCACCATTTATGGCTTTCCCAGGACAAGATCCTCAGGACCGCTGTGAATCGAAATGGACGACCTCCTACGGTCACATCCGACCGTCTTTCTCTCTCTTTCCCTCTCTTTCTCTATCTCTGGTTCCCTCTCGTCCTCGCTCGTATATCGATCGCTCGACGATTGTCAACGCCGTTCGTGATACGTGAAAACCTTGAGATACGTCCAGACGTCGGTGTACCTCACGCAACAGATGAAACGAACACCTTGGGTGGTCGTGCCACGGGGAACACGAATGTTAAGTAAATAGATAAAAGTGCAGTTCCTGTCGCGTGTACACCGACAGGATCGTGTGATACAAGTATTTTGGCCTACCTTTCGAGGGGACGATTGCATTGGAAGAATCACTTTGTGAAGCCGGCGATGCTCTGGGGAAATTTACTGTCTACAGAGACGATATTTTATTTCAAATACTTCTGTACGGTGTTACTGTATTTTTATATCTGAGATTCGTAGAGCAGCGGAGGCTGGGTCAATTCACGCGTGCACGTAATGAAACGGAGAGGAGAAATTCTTTTTTAAAAGCAGCTGGGGCAATGAATTATTATTATTATTCTTCATACAGACAACTCGTCCTTTGCATTTTGTCATACTATCTTTATTTAACGAATTACAATATGGTACAGAGGTATTTTCAGGTCACCGTAATAATTATGTAGCCGTAACAGCAATAAAAAAAAAGAAAGTAAAGGAATTACTTTCAAAGCTGAGGCATTAACTTCGACGTATCACACAACCATCCAGAATTTTTCTTCCCCTGATTCCCGCATCAGACAAACGCTTCTACCACCTCCAGCAAAGTGGCTGTATTAATTCAATTAACCGATGTGGACATAATATATAATTTATGGCCCCGTCGCGCCGACAGACGGCCAGTTCACACTCAGAACGTCGTATAGAATCGTCAATAGGTTGAAATTCTTAACGGCAATTAACGTTACGCTCGTCACATCGGTACGACGCGACTGATTGTGAGTAACAAGAAGCCGTGAAACGCGTCCTGGGTGGCCGTGTCATAAAATGCGTTGCGTTCTTAATATTATGCAGGACGCGCAACCACATATAAACCGTTCCCAATTGTGCGACGGACAAGGAGGGAAAAACGACCCCGCGGCGTGGAAAAATCGCGGTGAACGCCGAAAAAGGAACGACGGAATGCAACGACGGGGATCTCCTTTTCAGAGGCGTCCTCGTTGCATACGCAGACCGTTCTTACCGATTTCGCCGTGGATCGAATAATCTTGTCTACATGAAAGCCCCCCATGCTCGCCTAATTGGCGATCGCATTCATCCACGGCGGCTTATTTGAAGAATTTAATAGCTTACTTTAGCCACGGACTGCGCGTTCCGTCGCGAAACGATCCGATCTGCCCGGCAATCCGTTGCTTTTCAATTATAATGTATCTCAGCCGCCTCGTTCTGTTCGGAATTATTGTGAATGGAACGCGGAGAAATTGGAAGAGAATAGTTGATTATGGATGTGGGGGGAGGGCGAAATATATTATATGGGCTCCCGTTTATGGTAACGGGCTGAGGAATGTGAATGATTAAAAATTAATACCTACCGAATGAATGCATAATGAATATCGAATAATAGCCTGTCGGAATTTTCGTAGCCAAGAAGTATGTGAAATATCATCGAGTACCCCAGATTTTTCGTTTCCGAGATCATCTCTGTTCCCTTGAAAAATGCCCCAACGAGAATATATTAAAAAGGCAGGCATATGTATGTACTCGAAAGATGGTTCGCACGAGATAATGTCGATCGATCGACATCGGTAGCCGTAAAAAAGACGACTTTTCCACGTCCTTGGGCGTCGCGCGACCTCTTCCCTCCAGTATTGTACAGCCAGGGCCACCCCGAATACCGAAAGCTCTTGGACTTTCGCATTTCGGCTCGTTTCATCCGGACGAGGCGAGTGCATAGATCACCAGGTGTCGCTCTGTTTATACCACAAGCAACCAAACAAGTCGCCGGGTCCCCTGGGTCTATTAAGTGCGGACCTTTCAAAAGATCTATACGACTGGAAGGCAAAAAAAGAGGCGTGCATTGTATACCTGGTTCCAAAGGTGATCCAGAGATCCGACCATTGATGTCACCGCTACCCGGACTGTAAATATCGTAAATAAATCCCATTCCTCTCCCGAACACTGATCCATCGTCATTTCTACCCGATTAATGGGCCAATAGAGCATGCGTACGTTCCATTAAAATTTCACAATCTAGATCTACCATCTGTCGAATAATTTTCCACTACAATTCTCTTAACTAAACGATATTCTTGTTTATTGGTAAATCACAGTGGACCCCGTGCTTTCTACGTTCGTCCCCGTCGATTCTTATCTACCGATACCGCAACACGCTTTCCTTGATCCGCCGCCACTGACCACCACCTACATCCCCCATACTTTCCCACGTCATCCCCCCAACTCAAACCCTCTTTTTTTGTCACCCTTCTTGTCGTTCCCTTAGGATAACGCAGCGCTTTCCAACACCGCTTTATTTTAAATGGCAAAGGGATATTGTTAACCAGGAATTTCTAAAATTTGTAATCTCGCCACCTCAAAAAAAGCAACCTCGACCCTTTTTCCTTAAAAATTCCTGCTGCATCAACTAAGAAGGAACAGAGTATAATCAATGTATACGTATATATATATAAACATTCGTTGGGGCTATGTATTCATTACCAGGCCCATGTAAGACCGTACAATTCTAATGATCGAAACGATCGTTCGGTTACGCCCTGAAAGCTGTGCTCGCATCGCGGTTCGCCTAGTCGTCGAGCAGCAGGGCGCATTAGCATCGAGGACACGGCCCTTGCAAGCGTGATTAGGAAAGTCGACGCCGTGGACGGTGGTCGGGCGACGCGACGAGCGTCCCTCGAAAGACCGGTAGCCGGTTTTTTCTTGCATACGAGATCGAGACTCAATATGGAGGTGATTAAACCGCGACGCTGGCTTGACGGGAAGGCTTTTACGTTTCCGTGACTTCGTAATTACGCCGTGCTGACCGTTGTAACATCGGAGCGGGGCCGGTCGTTAAGGGAAATTAAGCAAGCTCCTTTCGTTCGCTCGCTGAATGTTTACTGCCGGCCGCCCGCCACTCGTAAATATTCGACTGCGTTTCGTTGTCCGTGAGGTATCACAGTAATTGTAATTAAGGGGGCAGAGAACATCGATTTTCTACAGCGTAGGAGATACGTCGATAAAGCTTCCCCATGTTACCGTAGTCGTTTATAATTATGAATGTTTCATCCGGTCTGCTGATTATCGGCGATAGTGCGATTATTCTGGCCGATTAATTGATCGTTCTTTTCAATTGAGAATTATGGTTGTAATGAGAGGAAGGATACTCGGGTATGATTGTATAATTTCGGTGCACTTGAGGGGACCGGAGAACACTGATACAGAAGCCTCGGAGTAGAGGGCAGCATCGACAGGAGCGATAAAGACTCTTTTCAGTGAAACGTAGCAGGAAGGCGAAGAAAACTGCGGGAACACGACAGCTGCATCCTTTCTCCCCGTTGTCCGCCGTCAAAGTGGCGACGACAGGAAAAAACGCGTTGTCGTACCATCATTCTTTTTATCCCCGTCGCAATGTTCCCTCCCTCATTCGAGTAATATTACCATCGTTTATTATAATCCTGTTTCAAGATAATCTACCGTGAACAAAAATTTCCTTCCATTTTGGCGAAGGACGAAGAAGTGAAAACTTTCAAAGTCTGCATACATTTCAACGAACAGGCGGCTGGACGAAGTTGAAACATCCATGGGCGACCCTAAATTTACTAAATGGAAGAAGAAAAAAAAACCAATTCCTTGGGAGGGATGGCACGGCAAATATTAAGAGATGGCCATTGTGCCGGTCCGCGCTGTATAATTTCTATAGGGAACTCCGCCCTCGAGACACGATGTCAGCCGATAGTTTACAGATTCGTAAGATCATCTGTTGTTCAGCAGCCCCGAAATCGAAGGTGGAGGATTTCGACAAACGAAAATCTGTTTCCACGTGAAACTTCATAGGGCTGCGGGGCGCAGAAATATTTTCCCATGGAATAAAACGAACCATTCGGACAGTAAAGCATAATGATGCATCTATAGGTCTTAGACAGGCTATTTAATTTCAGTCATTGATTTTATACGTACCCGGGGAACAGCTTCGCGTTTATTGACTCGTAATTATTGTACACGAGCTATCGTACCCTGACGTTTTCCCTCGCAATTTAATGAACGACCACTTGGATCGCCGACGATCGAAAGCTCGTCGGCTATATACCCATGCCATTTTCTTCATTGGCCAGCGAGACGTATTTCTCGCTAATCCTTCGTTTATAATTTCATTACGGGCAGGCTTGCGCTTTATTTCAGTCCCCGCGATCGGAAGATCGCAATCTTTCGCGTAATTAATTGGAAATGCCGAGATGGCGATAAGCGACCAATTTATCTCGTCCTCCCTGCCTCCAGAATTGAATTCTCCCCGCAGGACTGTGTCGCATTAATATTAATTAGCGACTAGCGCGGTGCCATCTGAAACTGTAACGCTTCAATTTACCGAGAAATTGTATTACTCGATTTACATCCTTAAACGCAGCTCGTCCACCATTCAATTCCTGTGTAGTTTATATTTTATATTACCAAAATCCAAACTCTAAACTAACACGCGCATAGAATTATTGTTACGAAATACATTGGGGTTCATCATATTTCAAGATAACCTGAACGTACTTGAAACAGAGATTATATTGCGAACGTTCAAGTAGTACTACTCAATGAAATGTCAGATCCCTTGATATCGACCAACTCATCGCGCTAACGATACAACAACCATTTCTCGAGCACAGCGACAAAGGGAAGGAGAAACAACGGATGGCAACATTCGCGGTGACCATGACCAGCGAGTGGTCGGAAAATTGAGGTTCGGTGTGGTTCAAAGTATAGGCTTCCGGAGGTGTAATTGTTTCGTAGGATCGTCCAGACTACAGGTTGGCCCGTTTGAACACGGCCACCTAGGTCGCTCGGTTGGCCGGCTAACACTCAAAGCGCCTTTAGGCTCGGTGCCGGTATAATGGCGCCCGTTTGTCAAAACACGTCAAAACACAATCCTGGCCACGAAATCCTCTTTGGCCGGCCAGTCACGCCCCGCGATGCATCACCTTCCTCCTTCCCCGTGGCCGTCTAAATGATCCAGGTAGCGGTACGAAGCTCGTGCTCTCTTCCCGACAATCAACGAGGCCGGTTGTTGTCGAATCATTGTGGCAACATTACTCTCCTTCGAATTCGGGAAACGGGGGTCGCACTCTTCCTTCCTTGCGCTGGCCCCTCGTTGAAAAATGAGATCGTGCCGCCATCCTCCTTCGATGCTCGATTGCCTGCTTTTGGGGAAAGAGCAGCTCGATTTTCGTTGTTTTCTTTTTGGGAAACGAAGGCGAGTTCGTGATTAATTATAGGAGGACTAACATCCTGGCGATGCAGGGATACAGTCCACGCGTAGAGCTGTATTTTTTTTAAGCTCAGAAGATTTTCTTCTGATCTGTGGTATATGGAACGGGATTATGCAATGTTCGTAAAAAGCGTTATAAAAGCGGGTGTCGCATGGGACGTGTTTATTGTGGGTCCGATTTACATATCACCTTGTCAACGACCGATCCCCCCTTTGGGTCAAAGGCTAAACAAGCTATCGGTGTCGATGATCTATCCACATCGTGCAATTCTCTAGCTACGAAGTTCCTGCAACTCAAATGTGTATACTTGAATGATCGCGATACAGCCGTGAGTACATTAATTGCGAGTCTACTGAACGGTCGACTAACAATAAGTAGTATTAACAAAATGTGAAAGGCGGGCAGCGTCTGCGTGATTTCATCCCTTTTGAAACTTCGACTCCGCTGCTAGAGCATGCCGTGGCTCTTGGCTTTATTTATGCAACGACACTCGCGTGTCCTCTTATCGGTCGATTAGGAGGAGCGTTATTAGGTGACAGAGAGATCGCGTGGTAGAACGGGTGGTAGCCGAGACCACGGTAATGGCGAATGGTCACGTCATCCCAGGAAACTCGTGGAAAGTCGAAAATCAACTTCAGAGGAGCGAAACTTCGAAGGAATTATTATACACGGAAACTGTTGAAAAGGAATAGACAGGCTTGATTGTAAATTACTAACAAGTAAGTAATATTAAATTGTAAGTAATATCAAACGTGTCCAACTCGAAATCTAAGATGCTAAGGGAATCATTGCTCAACCCTTACATTAATTTCAAATATTTCTTCAATTAAAAATACTCCGCATAGGTACGACAATTTTAAAAGAAACTTCTCCGCCTAGAAGAACTTCTCCGCGATGTGCAACAGAGGTCTGGAAATTGGAGGATCCGTTTCGAACCGAAGGAAGCTGCTTAACAGTAATCGATAAGTCCCGGATTCCATCGATGCATCGCGCTGTATCTAAACATGCACGCGCGTGCAGGCATTCCCCTTCGCATTCGCACGTTAACGCTCCACGAGCAATTTCTACAACCTGAAGTAGTTTTTATCGTGGCATCGTTGGCGGTTAGCCAATCTTTCCCATTTAATAACACGGTTCGCAATCAACGGTCGCTTGATCAGAGGTGGCGGAAGTGCGTGAAAAAAGCGCTTTAAATCGTCGATGAAATCAGGCGGCAACGAACCTCTCGAACCAGTCGATGGCTACGCCAGAGACAGATTCATTCTGGGAAGTCCTGACCGATTTGGCATTAAAAAAATCCGCTTAATTATTGGAAATATTCGCGCGAATGTGTCGAAGAGCGGAACCGGTTCGCTGACAGAAGTTCGGGGAAGCCATAAGCTCGCGCGGATCTCGCGCTTCCTGCTTTCCCACAGCCGGCTTTTCTCGTAACGAGGATCGCAACGATTCACCGTGATTGCGATCCTAAAAACGGTATCCCGTTCTACTCTGGCGATTTTACGATTGCCGAGGCGGCGGTGCCGTGGCGTCAATTAGCAAGCACCTCGGTGCTAAGGGGAATTCTGGGGAAGCGATTTCCGCTGGGACTGGATACGAATGGTGCGTCCGTGTAACTTTTGCATAATTGTCTGCTATAACGCGCGACAGGAGTGGGAATTCGTATTCCTGGGACGGGGATGTGGAAATAAGAAAATACGCCTTTAGCAATGTTAAACGTCGGGGAATACATTTCCAGACATTGCCACTGAAAATCCTGCGCGAAGGGAAATTGATTGTTAATCGAAGAAAGGGACCAGAGACTAGTCCCGGGATGATTAGGCTCGCGAGAAAAAATAGAATCACGCGTGTCCGTCAGAACGAATAAGTCCGTTTAAGGGTTAATCTTCGAGCCGATCGGTGGAATCAAGTTGCCGCATGTGAGCGTGCGGTATTAAAGGAAAAGTGGTGAGTGAAACGTAGCTTCTGTGATGGCGGATCGATCGGTGATCGCATTGAATCATCGTTCGTCCGACGATTAACATTTTGTCTCGCCCATGTTGGCGTTCGTTGCTTCGCACGTCGTCAGAATTCGGCGGAATCGAGGAGGACATCTGCCAACGGAGGGCGATTCGTCCCGCAGATTCGTTCGTGTCCCATCTGCCGGGCACAAAATGACGGATGTCCCCCGATGGACTTCGCACGAATCGCTGGCGATTCGACAAAGATGATCATGCGAACGGAACGTCACCACGGGTGTCGTTTCGCGTGGATGTGTGGCGAGAAGATTAGGCTGCTGGGTGGACAAGAATTTGACGGTACATTTAAAGTGGGCGTTAACGTTTTCAATGGAAACTTCTGCAAAGAATTTTTGTCGAACTGGAGACTCACAGAGCGTTCGTTCGATTTAAGCGACGTTCAAATAACTGTAACAGAAAATTGTCATGATTTTTATAATTTTTAATGTAGCAACTAAGAACCTTGACGAGGCTGCATAACTTTGGACTGAACTTTCCGAACATCTTCAGTCCTGCGGTTTCTTTTAAAATACCTAATGTCTGTAAAATATATTGATAGATTGCCTTGTCACTTCCGATTGCACAGCTTTGTGGACATCATAAATCACGCTAAATGTGTATTACTATTTGTTAGAATTATGTTTACCTTTTCTTTATTGCCCGTCGGCCCAAATATCCAAAAGGATAGACACATAGACGCGAGAAATTTGTAGCTCGTCTTTCACCCGAACAAAATGTCGTTCGCCCTAAAGGGGGACGCGACGATCGGCTCCCCGCTAATGTGTGTGTACACAGACGGAAATTTGATTTTGTTGTCGCCTTACAATACTCAATTATCCCCTTAGCGGCGGGGATGGAACATCTGTCGTGGCACACCCCGTCGACACGCCGCCATGTCTAACTTGTTTTCCCATTAAACGACAAACGTTCGCGAATTCATGAACACTACATGCAGTGGGATGAACTGGGCTTAGGGTGGAGCCGATAATATTGCTTGCCGGCCATTCTCCCAGCAACCCCAGTTCCATTTTCGACATTGGCCCCGCAATGGTGCTCAGGGGAGGCTAATATTACCGTAATGGACATCGATAATGAACTTTTTTGCCTACTCGAGGAGGAATAAATTATAATACTCTCAATGCGCTATCTTCTTCCTGGTAAAGAGGTTGCAAAGGATTTCACAGTTTAACAATTTTTTTTACCAATTAATTCACTGTCTTAGAAATACGAGAAATGCTCGACGTCCAGAACAAGGAATCCTCCGGTTCAATACGGTATCATCAATAAGAAGAGTGACTCGAAGGAAACGAAGGTTAGTCAGCGTTATATAAAGGAGTAGGAAGAACAAAGAGACTCTGGATTTGCTAGTCGAAGTAGCACGTCCACGGGGTGATTACAAGCGAGCAATGGCCAGCCTTCGTCGAACTTATGCCTATCGCGGCGCGATGGAAGTGTTGATCCCATAACAAACTCAATTCAACGGCGTTCGTAAAAGCTTCATTTAGCCATGACATTGCAAAGCGTCTAGATAAGGATACGCTAGTCGTGTTTTCTACGTGGCAGGTCGCCCATACATATCTGTCGTTCCACTGGATCTCCTCCGTCCGGCCGATCAGATTTGATGGACCGATCGTTATGGGTTATAATTATCTGGCAAGCCAAACCAGTCTTTTCCGTATATACACGACTGACTAATGTGTGGTTTGCCAGTGATGTGTGCTCGTCGATCTCTGGGTAACCGTACGTGTCAATTTATGGGAATACATCTGCCAGTGTATTTATGAACACGCGAGTACCCGTGATTACGGGTACGTTTGCTTGATAAAAAATCAAATACGCTAATGCACGTATACGAGGGACCCGCAGATATCTACAAATACGGATACGCACGGATGCGTGGGATCCTGGGACTCGTGGATTTTTTAACCCTCGAATTATGGATCGGTAAAGTATGGGTCTGATGTTCGAATCGTTTCTGAATAGCACAGGTTTCTCGCTGAAACCAGGTAGACTCGAATTTCTTTCTTCTATGTATCTACTTTAGCTCCTTATCAAAGTCGGAAAGTTGCCCTAAAGGAATGCAACAAAAATTCATAGACTGCATCAGTGAACATATTGATAATAATTGAGCGCGAAATTTCATTAAAATCTTCGTATGTCGCTCGTCGAAAATTTCTTGTTAATTGCCACGTCTTCTAATGATTGTTCAAGTCGTCGTTGCATATTCTGTTATTTACTAGTTATTACAATTACCATAGGGAGTAACAGACGTAGAAAATTGCAGTTATTAAATTCTATCGATTTCTATCGTCGATATTGATAGATGCGACCGGCTCGAACGAAGTTATTATTGTAAATCACTATCGCGTCCAAGGAAAGTACACGATTTTAATCGCAACAGAGATTTCTCTTGGCTGCTATCGCGGTGCTCATCGGTGCATACGATTATTTACGGTGTTTACATTCAGAGGCACGAAGAAAAATGAACGAATAGCCTCGAAGGAAACTCGCGTTCCACCGTGTCTCGCGGCTCACCGATAATTAATATAAAAATCGATACGCACATAAGCGTAAATTCGCTGGGGAGTAAAACGTACACCAGCGTGGCTATGCGAACACGTTGTGCGCTCGCGCAACCGCGTATTGCACGGTGAACATGCCAATCGATACTCGATAATTAACGTTAAGGCAGTCGCGCGAGTGACTCACGTGTCCAAGCATTCGCATAATACAAAACGAAGGAGTACACGAGCAAGGGATACACCGTCATGCAAAAGTTTAAATACACGGACGCGATAATAAGAAAGTTCATGATTACAATAATTCTCTCCTGTACGAAATTAGAAGAGACACTGTCTGAGCTGACGTGACCGCTTATTTTAAACATCAGTTAAATCAACGCAGAGTTCAACAGATTTCTATCAAAGATTGAACAGGACCGCAATCTTCGATTTCATAAATAATTTCGACTCGTCGATAATGATATTTCTACGTCACCACTTTTTTCCATATTTTTTCATGAGGAACTGTAGACGCCTATAAAACCACCCAACACCTGGTATCGATTTTCGCAATAACATAAACGGGCTAATAGACGTAACAAAACTTTTGACGCTTAGTGTATACGTACACAGAGAGAAATCTGCGTGTGCGTGTATCCATGCGTTGCCCCGAGGGGCCCAAGGGAGTTAACAGGGTCTCCTCATCTCCACCCTTTCTCGAGTCCCCACTTTCCTCTTGGTCGACCTCACATACACCTTCTGCTCCCCTTCCGACGTCCTCTTTTTATCCGGTCGCCCGGTATACGCGAGGAAACATGGCCGCATGCCTCCTCACATGGGCCAGACAATGGCGGATACACGCGGGCCCCAGCCTGTTGTTTGCCCGCTCGTGTTTCGATGAAGTAGGGGCCCGACCACATAATACCGGGGATCTTTTTCTGGCCCCTTTTTGCTTCCTCTTCTGGCCTCTCTGTTTTCGGCGTTCCGCTCTCTCTGGAGCTTGTTCGCGGTTTCTTTGTCCCCTTCTGGTACCGTGCTACACGTCCGTCGTCTTTCTCCGTTTTCTGGTTGCTCGAGGGCTATACAAGGGAGGAAGAAGGAGGACGTTATATTCTATTCGTGCGATCCCATTGAAAATTGCCAATTCCATTATTTCAAAATTCTACAATTGCATTGATTTTAATTTGTGCCCCGTTCGTCGGAGATATCTATGCTCGCGCGTTCGCTTCGTTCTGCTTCGTTTTCTTTCATTTCCCTTACGTTGCACCGCTGTTTCCTCCGCGGCTTTTATTCTGTCCCTCGTCCCGTTCCTTTTTCTTTCTTTGCGCCCATAACACCCTCTTTCAAGCGAACTATTTACGCTCCATCCGTACGACAGACATATTCTTTCTCCACGAACGCTTCTGTTCCTTTCCCCCTTGCGCGGCCCTTTCTTCGTCCCTTTTCTCTCGTGGCACGGTTATTTCGCGAGCAATGCCGGGGAACGCGCAGCCAAGCCAACGACTTTTGCCGAAGCTGAATGAAGAGCTCCGTGATCTGGTTATCTTTGTGCGATCTTCATCGTCCAGGGGGATCGACGTGCCCCGCATTTCGTCTCGCACGATCACCTTTCACGCGCTATTTTTCACCCAACTCCCTTTTCCTTTCACAAGTGACACGCAGCGAGACATAAGTATTTGTGCAAACAGAGCATGCAAATAAAAGTAGGCGCATATCATGAAGCTACTGCTTTATTAATTAACCTTCGCGTTCGCATATTTGCTACTATCAATATACACCTGTATAGTATACTGAGAAAAAAAGAACGAGTCCATTTATTTTTAAATATTCGTCGAGTTAAGAATATATTCTCTTTCCCCGTAGTACTTTCTTCTTTCTTCCCGCAATGTCGTATCAAGAAAATGGCACGATTCTACTTTACCCAGAAACTTTACCACAGTCTCCCCGGGAATCAACCAAGCAGCCCACCGGTGCCTGCGAGCCAAGCCGTGTAGATAAATATCCAACAGCGAAATTGGCAAACTTTCCGCCAGTTTAGGTGCACGAAATTGCCAACGAGTTTCAACGATTGGAACGGCATTTCGCTGGAAGTTCGCGCATGGTCACCGGCTCCCCACGTATGGATCAGATAATGGCGGACACGCAGACCAGCCTGTGTCTACCAGTTCGTGTCCAGATGAAGTAGAAGCCAGGTCACATAATGCGGGGACCCCACCTCTTTCCCTACCTACCTACCTACCTACCTACCTATCCACCTTTTTCTACCTTTTCTTCATCGCGTTGTTTCCCCTTGCCAAACCCCCTTGAATTCGCGAGGCACTCTTTCCACGAGGGGCCTACTCTTGGCCCCATTAAGTGAGACGTGGTCGCAGCCCCTAAGAAGAGAGCAGGCCTGTAGCATCGCAAGCGTTAAACGGGTTCACGGATAAAACCGTGTAATCGAGACGTTTCGTGGCGTTCCTTGCACCGCCGTTTACAATCAGCGATGATTTCGCGGCACGGAACGTTCAGCCTTGTAATGCTGCCTCTGATACCACTGCTGCGCTATTTGCGAAATTGTGGAGCTCGCCCTGAGACGAGCTCTGGTCTTTTGAATAAGACCTGCACCTAGCTATTCGTTTCGTTCGATTGCACCTGATCGACCATTGAACACAGAGATATATATAGACTCTCGCATATAAACTGGCTTGCCCGTGTTCCTTTCAAGAACAGTATAGACTCCTATTTTCCTTTTTCTAGATAAAGATGTTTCCGTTTAATTTCTAAGTTTTATCTGGATTATTTAAATGTTCCCAATCACGCTCAACTGTTTCTTTAACTTATTTCCCCGTTTTTAGGATCGCCGCTATTTCCGTATATCATTTAAAAACGCGAACCAGACACGATCGACACCGCGATACACAGCGGTCGTTTAATCGATTGCGATCGGAATTTCCAGCCGATTACTCGTAACTTACCGTCACCACTCCGAATCGTCCCGTAATGAGATAATGACAGGTGCAGAATTCGTACCTGATTGCGGATAAGATCGACGCGTAACACATGCTCGTGTCACGCGACCACGCACACGAGCCCGCGACGCTGTAATTTAGGCGAGAACATGTCATCTCGCGACAAAACGAGCTTCATTTGCTCGGCCATTTTTCGCTCCGCGCCACTATGCAATTTCTAGTCGTCCAACCGTATTTTCACGTCTTCAATTACGCGAGCCCGTTTTCAACAAGCTGTCGGTGCATGGAAATGTCTTGGGTATACTTAACGATCGCTTCGTTGATCACGCTTCTCTCGTTGCGTTTATTTTCACTGGCTACTGGTTCTTACCGTGAACACGGTGATCGAAAAACGCCGATTCTATAAAGATACCGGTGTATATAGTTTTCTATCGAACACTGTCTTTAGGGATCTAGAATAATTCTCTGGCGAGGATGTCGTCTCACGTAAATCTTCTCATTGCAGACACGATTATTTTTTTTTGCTAAGAGCGCAATGTGCCGTTTATGATATTTTATTTTGGAAAGGCAGATGTGCAAAGCCACGGATACTCTTCGTCTTTTCGTTCGGTTGCATGCTGAGCCCCTTTCATTAACAACAATAGACGTACAATTGGAGTCACTTCAGTGTTTCTGTAATGGTAATGGCCGCTGTGCTTTCGGGGACTGATTTTTGTTCCTCTCCAGAGGTGTCATAGAAAATTCACGTTCACAGACTGAAAGAAAATTAACGTCAAACGTCGGCGTCAGGTGTTTGAATAATGATCTCTGTTAAAACTCCGCCACATTAGCCGATCGTTTTACGTTAAATCGAAAAGGTTCTACGTGCCCCGTGGCGCATAAATATTTTTCCCGTTCATCATTGGACGACGATAAAAGAGTGCGGTTTACGATTCGTCTAGTCGCAAGCTAGACGAAATATTATATTCCATCGGACCTCTTCAAGATCGTAAATCTTTGGGACAAATATTGTTTCGTTTCTGTGGAAACTGTGGAGAGAAACATTGACGGTATTTATAGAAGACGGTCGCACCTCGTGGTTTCCTTTTCTTCTCCACCCCAACGCCCCCTGATATTAAGCGTAAATCGTGACACCTATAGTTTTAATATATACAACGGACAGGGTGTGCGGCCATTTTATTGGACGCTTCAAGAAGGGGAACATGGATTTTTTTTTCTGCCCGTGGAGCCGATGCTCGTACGGCCCCCTCATGGGAGCCCTCATCAAGCTTTAGTTCCTACTTAAGTTGGGTTATATATGTAAACGCGGCCAAATCGTTAACCATCTTACCTGCATTTTCTACGGCCCACCGCCAACGGAGAAACTCAAGTCCGTGGAATGCAGCCGGATCGTCGTTAATAGTCTGTGAAGATCATAACTCTCGACGGTTGTCTTACTCATGCCGCTGGCTAGGTTGTGCCTTGGAACGGTGTCGCTGGAATTAGCCAGTGGATCTCTATTGACGAACTAACGCCGGTTCAGGTAGTCGGTTTATCGCGGAGTCGGTGCTAAAGGGTAAGTGTTCCAGAGCAAACCGAGAGAAAGTGTCGAGATATAGGTAGGTGAAACGTTGCTCGACTACTAATGTCTAGCCCTTTTGTCGAGCGAAACTAATGTCCGATAGTCTCAACCGTCGCCCCCCTTCGAGATAAATAACGCGAGCCCCGTACTACTCTATTTGCACCCCGACAACTAATTTCTCTCTGCATCACCATTCACCGTGCAAACGCGGACGTCTCTATCGAAATGGCCGCTAGTTCCACCCCCCAACGTTACCCGTCCGTGAAACGAAGCAAAAGAACCGCCAAGGTTCGTCGACGTCCAGGCTGTCTTTCAATTTAAAATTCGTGGGAGGGTTGCTGTTGCATAGAGGGAATATCATCCGAGGGTCAGCGACAACGGCGGGAGGGAAAGAAGATAGGGAAAAATGGTAAACAGGGGTGAGACGTAAAGGAAGGAGGGGTAAAAAAGGAGCACACGTTGCGGTAGGGAATTGAACCAATCAGGAACACCGGTTCCAGACGTGGTACACTATTAATCCCGGGGGATTTGCCATGGGGGTTTTTGCGTTCGTGATCCGAACTCGGGGTGGCGTTGCGGTTGCCGCTGCGGTTTGATTTATCTCGGGCCGCTTCTCACGCAACCGCGATAACTCACCGGCCCTTAATTTCTATTTTTCACCCCCTCTTGCCCTTCTTCTCGCCGTGTGCAGAGCCGTGAGACACGCTCTCTCGCCTACGTAAACGCGATTCCATTCGATCCGATCGAAAGGGATCGCGGTTTTTCGTCAGGTTGTTGGACAGTCGACGAGTTAATTTTTCTCCTGGGAGTAGCTTTCGGGTTACGTGGGAATCGTCGGCTACAAGAGTTTACAGAGTAACATTGATTAACGTTTTCATTTTGCAGAATAAACTAAGATGGAAAATAACAAATCAGGAGCGTACTAGTGGATATCTTTTGCATAATTAAAATTACTCGTTTGTTTATTTGGTATTTTACAAGTTGTTAATTTGCACATTTATCAATTCCGCGGATAAACCGAATACCTTGGCCTATCCTCTGCCAAGAATTAGAATTTCCGTAGATACCTGGAACTTTACCAGCAGTACCTATGATTCAGTCAGCATATTAAATGTAGCTATTGAACGGTCGGTTCCCGTGTGATACATCATAGCGATCGCAGCACCATGGATCTGTTACAAGCACAACGAACGCGATCGTTTGTCAGTACGACATGGTGATATGATTGATCGAACATCGGTCTATTAGGAACGCTAAGAAAGACCTTGCTCGTCGAAGCTGGAAACCGCTAATGTAGTCAGGTACATAATCTCTCTGTCGAAGCTCGACTTCCTGCGACAATTAATTAAATTGTCTCGGAATTAATAGTCTAAGCAAGTGTTCTGTCTTTTTCTGAAGCCGCTGGCAATTTTTCTCGAGCTATATATTTCTAACATCTTTATTATCGGCGTATTGACAGAAAATAATAAAACGCGGGTCAAATTCGTTTAAAAGATCAATGATTCAGAGCTCGTTGGAAATCTATTGCTGAAGCGTCACAAAATTATCAGCGACGTTGAAAAATATCCGAATCAACTTTATAATTATACAGAACATTCGTATATTCTTTGAAGAGAAATCATATTATTGGTCTTACTTGCATTGTCCCCTTCTGCCTAGAATGAAAAACATCCCACAGTTTCCTGAATCCCATCTAACAATAATTTGCATCGATCGATGGAAACAAAAACGAAAGAAACAAGTACTTAGATGTAGCTGAACGCGCAGGTTCGCTACCGGCTCGATTCAGAAGCTACCTTCGCCGTCCATCTTTCCTGGAAAATGAGAAAGTAATGGGAGAACGAGGGTGGAGCCGACATCCCCTCGAATGGGAGCTGCTGGAAAAAGCGGACGAGAATCTCGCAAATGACGATGCGATGACGATGCGCGTGCTGGAAGGTTCGTATGGAAAATGAATAACGATCAGCGGCGCGGCCATTCGACGCCACTTGTCTGCCAGCGGGGCATTATCGATTATGATAGCAGCTCGTCATGATCGATCAGGGAATCTGGAACTCGCACGGACCATTTGTCTTCCGGTTATTCGCTTGCCTGTCGATCAGAGATCCATTTGATAGTTGTTGAATCGCACTAGCAAGATTTTCTTGCGAATATTCCACGAGACGAATCGTTGGATCGTTAAACGATGTAATTGCTTATGTGCTGGTTAAATTCATGATAAAGATAGAGGGAAGGCATTGTTATAGTTACAAGTTTATTATACTACGTATATCCACTGAGGATCTTTACACGATGCTTGTGTTTTATTAATATTTGTGACGATTGTTTGTCTGCTTTTATCGAGAGAATTTTTTTGACGAGACTTTTGTTTTATTATAAAAAGAACGAAAAGGAGAAAATCAACTGTCCTATGGCGTTCTTTCCGACCGAGTTTCACCAGCAATTATCTCGTTAACTCTACCAGTTCGCCTGGACAACAATTGCCCCGCTTCAATTTAGACAATTGCCCGCATAATTGGCTCGCGTCGCTCTTTTTAAAGCCCGAGGTGGACATGGTGCATGCTTTATTCGCGATTAATCCCTGGGCAATTCGAGACTCGCAATTACCAGCTCCTCCCGCGAGACGTTTCGCCAGCCTCGTTTTTACCCGGTCACGTTTTTCAATTCATCGCCAAGCAGAGTCGTTCCGAAACGACGAATCAACCCAGAAGCTTCTGCCTCGATCTCCCGATTTCGATGCCCCCGAAACCCGAGTTCCTACGTGAAATCGGGATTAATACGGCTCGGGTTGTAAAATTCTAATTGCTCCACAGTAATGGACGACCGAGATCCTTGAATTCCTCGACGATCTTCGTCGCCGTTTCATGCCAGCACGGGCGACGTTTACGAAAGCGGCGATTCTGCTCGTGCTGGCGTTTTTCTTTTGGGTTGGTGAAACCGAAAGAACTCGTCAGGGCCTGCTGGCAATTCGATCCTACGTAATTACGTCTTCAGCGTCTCGTTGGCCTCGGCTTCGCGTCCGTATCGAACGATTCTATTACGACGTGGACCACCTTCAGGCGGACACCGCTTCTGTCGATGAACATGCACAGCGTGTATCGATGGTTGGGTCATTTCTTGTCGCGGCCAATGAAATTCGTGGCGAGAGAGTTTCTCCTCGTATTTGTCTCGCCAAAATGGTCGAGAATTTCATGAAAAGTTTAACCGACAATATGGTTTTAGGCAAACCAATCACTTTATCCTCGTGTTACGCAGAACAGAACTGACCTAAGCGAACGATACTTGGGGGTGTTTCACCTTTGGCTATCGCTTAAATGGAGGGTTGTATTAATTGTTGTACTTAAATATCTCGTGGGAAAAATTGGGTTACTATTTTACCCAGCAGGTTTGTTGCAAAACAGTTAACGCATAAAAGGAAATGTACCAGCTGTTCGATGATCGATGAGACGGTCGGCAAGGAATGATTAATGAAAACGTTCGCGAACGTTGGTAAAACTGCTGGATTAATGGGCGACCAAAATCAATTAACAGGGTCGCGCAAGATTGGCGGAACGCTCTGTCGATATTGTTTAAGCAAAAATTAAGTCCGGGTAACCTGATCACCGCCATCGTGTTCCCATTTACTCCGTATTTGTACAGTTGCGCGACGTTCAAGTATCGTCGACCCCTCGTTTCACCGAGCCTTCATTTTCGTTCGGTATAAGGAGAAAGAAGAAAAAAGCTGAAAACCTCATGCTCGTTCGTACGATCATAATTTCTGGAATATTTTTCGTGTGAGAATGTTGCACTATCAATCTTCCCGTGTCTGGCAAACGAGAGCCCGGCGTGTACGAAGAACACTTGAGTCCACACAGTGTTCGCCTTGCAATTGCACACAACCTCACCTTTGTCCGTGGCTAACGATTCTACCATTCTGTTCGTGTTCATCGTTTGTCAACCGGGCTTGTCAACTGCGACAGTCGTTACTCGGTTGCTTGAATCGCTCCGCGAATCGCACAGGTGATTATTATCTAATTAGATCTGTAGGCAAAAGCTGGCGTGCACGCAGCTTCAACATCTGTGAAGCTGTCTGAATGGTCGTTTCGAAATCGTGCAACTATTACTTGGATTTTCATTTACCCCGACTTAATTACCGTTTGCTCGTAATTAAAACTCCTTTCTGGGCCCGTGCCTAATCGATTACAGCACGTACCTATACGAATCTCATCAGCAGCGCCATGAAAATTCTCTCCCCGAACGTGACACTGCTTTCTCGGTCTTCGTAAGACGTAGGTCATCAATCAAGTTGTTATCTCCATGGACTGTACGAATAAGAACTTCGATGATTTAAGGCGTCTACCATTTTTCGATTCTATTATAACAAACTTCTCAAAGATATTTACATCGTACGTTATACAGCAGTTTTTATTATCTACCACCCCGAGGTCTCGGCACAGCTGTCAATATTCTATTACAATAATGCATAGAAATTGAACAGTCTTTGCTGTACAAAGAAAGCGAAACTTGAGGACTTGATAAATTGATAAATTGAAGGAAAAAAACGAAGAAGACAATCAAAGGATTTCATTGAATCGCAAAGGAGAACTCTATAACGTTAGACCTTTTGGTAGGTGGAGCCTGGCTAGCCAGGGTGTGGCCCCTGGGGTAAGCAGGGGTAGTTAGTGCACGCAGGAAGCATCGGTAGAGGGGTTGAAAATGATTTCGGTTCTTTAGCGGAGAGTGGTGGGGAAAGCATTGGTCGAGCACGATAGGGGGTTGGTTTCAATATGAACCAGCTGGCGCCTCGCACGAGGATCATCGCTGATACCTATGTTCCATTTCGATGGAAGCCGGCTTTACGTCCCGCGTTTTGTGTATCCATGTTGGAAAAAGGCAACAGCCCTGCTGGACGATACCAGATTTCTCTCGCATGGCGGAACGACGCCCGGGAACTCGTAACTGGCTTGGAATCTACATTCGAGGGTTGACTTTATTGCGAAAGACGCGTGAAAGACATTGCCAATAAATCGGAGCTGGGCAAATTATAAGCTGCTGTCGTTCTACGAGAATAAATTTGTGCAGGGCTAAATCAGTATTTGATGCATCACAAAAATATTGAGCATTGAGATTATTATTAGATAACATTAATGCACGAGTTTTAAGAAAAATTTAGCGATCCCGTTCCTCGGTTCATCCAATTCTAAGCCGACTAGCAATAATATTTTTCTAAAGATACCATATACCACACAGAATTGTGGCAGATGCAGCCACTTAACCGCACCCTGCAAACATATTTTAAAATACGCCCGTGGAAGGTTTCTGCGATGCGAAAGTGAAGGAGAACAGTTCGAGGAATTTCACGAGAGCACGCGACATTCGATGCATCTGGCTCTAACCAAATAGAGAAGCATGCCTCTACCAACGATTTCTCCGTGAAGAAAAAAAAAAGAAGAAAGAATCCTCAGACTGGAAGAGCGTCGAGATGAATGGGGAGACGCGCGTGTCCTAGCAGCGGGACGTGGACCTCACCGACGGAGGAGGAACGGAGAGGATCCTTGCGCCCTTGGGACGACAATGAACCGAAACGGAACAACCGAAAACATGGGCTGCCGCCTACTCGATCGTTTGTACACAGGCATTGTCGTTGCTGTTGTTGCTGCTTGTTGCCGTGCTCGCTGTCGGCGTTACCGCAACGCACAATATTCGCCACCGGTCTCCGACAAAAGGGACAGATTTGTCCCAGAGACCACCCCACGCTCGCCACAATGGGGGACGCGTTCTAAAAGTCCACGTGTGTCGCGTACCATCGAATTCACGGGGTGCTTCTTGTTGGGGGATCCACCTTTTCTTGCGCTCTTATTATTTGCCTCGTGCTTGGACATTTATTACCTTGCCCATTGTTTATTTCGTTTCCTATAAATTGTACAACGATCGATTTTTGATACGTGAAAAATTAATAAGATTCAAGTAAAAGAATTGTTTTCGTTTAATCTTAATTTAGTTCACGTTATCCTTCGCGGTCGAGGACATCCTCATTGACCTCGAGACACTGTTCCCTTGTTAACCATTTCTCCTACCTGGCCTATCTACCTATATTTTACCAACAGCTCGCGCAACATTCAAGAACCGCAGCCACCACTCAAACGTCGCCGACACAATGAGAGGAGCAGCGCGAAACATCCAACAACCACCTTTCCAGCACCTGGCAGCCCCGAAGCGTTCGCCATAGAAATCGGAAATACAAATTGTCCAGGAGAACGTCGCGTGGTCGCCGGGAAAAGCCACAAATCACCCGCCCCGTTCTTCGTCTTCCTCTCTATTCTTCGATCCACCGCTGCCAGCACGATTCGATCTAAAAATGACGCTAACGAGGTTGCTTCTCGCCAAGCTGACGTCCCTCTTCGAACTCTGAAACAGACTTTGCATATAGGTGTTACAAGCGTCTTGGCCGGCGCTTATTGAATCGCCAAGCAGATAGGCGAGAATGGGAACGCCGCGAAACGACGTTCGAAAATTGATCGCGCTCCATTGAACTTGAGGACTTAATTGGAACCGTTCTAATGCTCCGCGATACTATTTAACTATACGTATTTCTTTTAAACCCCGCTACCGATATGTTCCCGAAATATTTCCCCAGCTCAACGAAAGTAATCTCGAAATTAAAACGACGAGTCCCGACTTCCAGCCGCGTTCCATTCAAAGGGGACATATTAAATCCTCTCCTATCTTTATTCGCGTCGACGACGGTTATCCAAAAAACCGCTTACGAACAGTAGTTTCACCGGTCGCTGGAAATGGAACACGATCGTCGACGTATCCCCTTACACGACCGCCTCTCTCGATATCAACGTGAAAATAAAACCAGAAAAGGACCACGAGCCGTCGAGCGCGGAGAGAGAGAGAGAAAGAGAGAGTGCCGGTCCACGGGGTCTCGCGGCTCTCTCTGGTAGCGGTTGTCGGTTCGGAGCACGTACGAGAGAGCCGATTAGCCCTGAGATCGTGTTATATTCCCGTGGGCGAGGGCGGTCGCAGGCGAAACGGACGATCCTGCTCGAGGACATAATTTACGCTGGGAAAGGGCGAGTAGCGACAGCATTAGTAGCTAAGTGGGGTCCTACGTTATCCTATATCCTCGGTGTGGATTGCGCCTGCACATGTACACACAGTGTGCCGGGGACCAAACGATACGCGCTCCTCCAGGTGATTCCTATCTGCCGCTGGCACCCGCCACGCCGGCAACAACACCGAGGCCCATTCAGATTACGATCTTCCTTTCCTAAGCGACCAGAAGAGAGACAAAGAGGGAGGGAGAGTCGGCCGCGAGAGGTAACCGTTTAAGGCCCCGAAGAAAAAACGAACCGGCTTATTGTTGCGAGGATACCGAGCAACGGAGAATGCCGCGTCGCGACACCTTCGCCGGAGTCGCGAGTGCCGCGTTGCGGAGAACTCGAACGGGTTATTGCTATTACCATTCTGCACGGGAGGCTACCTTTGTCTTGGCTGAATCGAAATCTGGCGACACGATGAAGGATAGGGGGGTCGGTGCTGAATGGAAGATTCTGCGGCGATAGCTTTGGGTTTCGGCATGATTGAAGAGCGTTGAGAAAAGTGGTTCGAGGGAACGTTCGCTGGGAGTATTATTATCTCTGACGATTTTCAAAATTTTGGGAACGTCGCGACGCCATTTGACGCACAGCGGGGGAAATAATTTAAATACCAAGTACATGTATTAAAAATCTTGCCGCACCGTGCCAGTTTTCTAAGAAATATTTAAACAATTCGCCAATCTGTTGCCGCTGAATAGACAACTCTATTTCCATTTTCTCCCGTTGGATTTGCACTTCCGCTCCCTATTGCGTACGCGGGGTCGATTCCTCCCTTCGCACTCTCCTACCCTGGCGCGAACGCGGTCCAAAGGGAGCGACGAGAGAAATCGGTGCAGCCCGCGCGTATCGCGAAGCGCGAGAACAGGCGTCGACGCGCAGCAAAGCGGAGAGGCATCAAAGCGTCGCAGCCGAGGAGACAAGCATCTTACCCCGGGACAAGGGTCGGTGACACACGAGCGAAGAACGTGGCGTCTTTCTCCGGCGGGGATTTACATTTACGAGCGACGATCGTCGGTCGCGCGGCATTGAATCGTCAGTCAATGTGAAATTTAAACGTAGAAGCGCGTACGGGCCGCGAGAAACGAGCGAGGCGAGATAGGTATCCGAATACATTAAAGCGGTCGAACGGCGAGGGATCTGGGACGGCGAAGGGTTTTCGGTGGACGATCCTCTCTCTCTCTTTCTCTCGGGAGAGAGAGAGTCCTGTCAATTAATTAGAGGCAAAATGGCCACCAGGGAGACGGTGGACCACCATTTTATCTGTGGTGCACAGCATCAGCCGGATTCGACGTTAAGCGTCGAACGTAGTCAGTCGTAAAGTAGAGATAAGTCGCCGCCTACCAGAAAGGATAGCCGAAACGGCAGCAGCAGCTGCGGCCGCAGATATTATGGCGCCGAAAGGGGGCCGGAGAGGATAAATCCCGGTAGATTAGATCGTGGGCCCGACTCTCGAGTTTCCAGCCTCGTGAAACTTTCGGCTTTAACGTTTAAACTGCGACCATCAACTCCCTTCCCTCTGTCTTCGTCCCCTTTCGAGGACTACCCGCTGATGGCGCTGACCACCTGGAACGCGGCTCGGAAACTTCTCTGCGGTCGCGAAGCGTTTCCGTCTTGCACCTTGCACGATATAAACGGCCGCCATGTGGGGAGTGTTTAGTTTATCGTTGTTGAGAGACAGGTATTGCCATTTTATGCTGAAGCATTTTTTATTCATGCTTAGCTGCTCCGTTTGGTCTGCTGATTCGAATAGACGTTTAATTAGAGTGGAGGGGTGGTAATTGCAGTTTGGGGAATAGATTAATTTCATTTTCTCGGGACTGTCTTGGTGCTGTTGAACGACGGCCGGGGCGAAGGTAATTTCGTAATTTCATGGAAGGAAACTCGCGTTTTCAGAGTTCACGTAACAGGTAGCTGTTGCAAAAGGCAGAATGGCTGATTTTCTGCGACGAGCTAAAGAATGCCGCTGGTTGGATGGTTTTCCATGTTCGAGACGTTGCTTTCCCAATCAGAAAGATAGGACGAATTCCGTCGTTGCCTAAGCGGTTTTCAGCTAATTGAACGGAAATAGTGGCAAGGAGTACAGATACCAGGTACATCGCGTCGAAAGTTAAACAATTCGTGTGCAAGCAATTTAATTTTTTACGCGAAGAAGAATATTTCTTCGATCTGTATGAATGAAGCAATTGATTGTACAATTGATGTACGCATCTGGACTTAAAAATTATTTTATCGTAATCCGCACAATTTCCTATTTCTTTTCTGGACACATTGCAAGTGCTGTATACATTATTATAATTATTATTTGCAAAAACGAAGCCCGGGGAAATTTAGACAAGTCAAAAAGAATCTAGAACGTTAGTGACAAAGGGGGCAAACGGGTTGGGAAGTGAAACAGCACGCAACGGTGGCTGGAATAAAAAGCGACAAAATAATTACCGGTTTAAAGCAGCGCGAAGACTTGCATAATTTCTCACGAAAGCGCCGATACTCGGTACACGGTTCGCTTACGAGGAGGAAAACCGAGGAGGAAGAGAGCGAGGAACAAAGACGGTGCAACCCTTCGAGCAGGAAAACGAACAGAGACAGAGTGTATCTTGTTAAGTGTAATTTTAATTACCACGGTATCGTACACACGCGAATAACAATATTAATAAGCCACTCGGAAATTTATCGTCCGCCGGAACTAAATGGGAAAATAATTACACAGAGTGCTCTTTAAAATCCTTATCTCGTTCCATCCGTGTCTGACCGATGCGTCCATACAAAAACGCGTCTACACGTATGTATCTACATTTCTACCGGTGTTTTCCAACCTTTCAACGCCGATTAAAGGTGCTGCCAGAAGCGTGCCCCGAGAAGCCGCGCCATTTCGAACCCCTCTTCCGCGTGCAATCTCTCGCGGGATCGGCCAAGATCTTCGAAATTATCGACGGAGGAAGAGTAATGCGGAAGAACGATGAAGAAGGACAGCGGGAATATAAGCGGAAAGAAAGGAAAAAAAAGGGTCGATCGGTTTCCCGGTAAAGAGAGCAGGGAGCAATTTGTTCGCTAAAAGGGAGAGTATAATAATGCAATTATGCGCGAGGTGCATGCGCAGCCGCATCGATTCTTATTAGCAGGCAATATTTTAATCCCAAATTGGATCTAATGATCCCGTAATTCGGGCCGCGTTATTGCTGCTCGAGGGGCCGTCGATCCAAACGATTCACGTTCACGAAAAAACAGAGATGTAGCCGTTGCTGCCGACAGAGAACGTCTGGATCACTCGCGTTTAACGTAAATTACGACACGACCGACGCGCCGTGCTGAATTACTCGCAATTATCGCGCCACGGAAATCCATGATTATTTTAATATCGAACGGGAGTTGCCGGTGTCGATCGGGATCCACGAAAACGAGGACTCTTTGCGATCGCTTACCGAGAGGTCGACGAACGCGTTAAATCGCGTGCTCGGTGTAATGATATATCGCTTTCGACGAGAAATTTTGTAAACTGGTTTCAATTTAAATTCCCAGTTTCCCAATATTTTCCTAAATAATACCTTGTGCTAAAATAATTAAAAGCATAAAGTATCTACAAAAAATTCCTTCACCCCATAAACTCTTTTGGTTTAAAAGTTTGACCCATTCTCCGTTAACTCAACTTCTGCCGCGGTGTACACCTGCTTCGACTCACATCAACTGTTCACCTATAAAAATCCATAAACCCTCGAGATACCGTGCGCACTGGATAGAACGTAAACCACAAGAACAATCGCTTATTACAGCTTATGTTCACAGGTACAGCTGCGCCGATCAGTCCCCGTCCCCTCCTTATACCTGCGTTCATTTCGGCCAGATCTCGAGGGCGTGCCGAGAGATGCGAGGCAGAGGCGCAGCCAAGGTGGGGAAAAAAACTGATTGCAGGTACCCACGAGCAGCACTCAATTCAGATAATGGAATGACTTGATCGCAACGGCAGCTTCGTCTTCCCGCGCTCGAGAGCTCAAGGCCCCTTTAAACCACGTTGGAATAAAGTGGCCGCTCGGGTCTGCGTCACTTCCAACGCCTACCAAACGCGAATAAATTTGTATCCTGGCATCCACTTTGCTCGTCCTTTTATCGAGCGTACAACGACCGGCTGAAATTAGCTCGAACGCCGAATTCACTACGCTTCCGTGCGAAGCTGAACGATTTAACCGCGACGTTTTCTCTCAAGAGTCTCAAGGTCAATGTTATCATTCCGGTGGGCAGCATTGACAACCCGAGCTACCTATAATATTATATTTAATTGAGAACAGTCTGCGCTCTCCCTGGTTGCCACGCGGGTAGAAATGTCTTACGGTTCTCTTCGTTGGAAATTGGATTGGATAGCAATTAATCGAGCGTGGGTAATTGCTTTTCGAAGACGAGATATTTAATAGCAGGCTTGCGTTTAATGGAGTCAGCTTAGCGTTGAATACCTAATAGTGTAATCGGTGGAATTTTCAGGCGCGCGAGAGATTGAGCAATAATTTCTATTTCCTGGTGGAAATAAAAATATCCACCAAGCTGTTTCAAGCGGGTGCGCAATTTCTCAACAGCAATACGAGAAATTTGTTTAGCGAATGATTAAAGGCCTGTCCTCCTGGCGGGGCAGCGAAAGTGAAATTAATAACGCGTAAATTTTCGCGGAATAAATAAGGCCCGCACGTTTAATAAACATAATTAGCTTCTGTCTTTATTGCGAGCCGTTTCAGCCAGAGCTAGTACGAAGCTTGATTTCTCATGATCGAAAACAACGAGGCCGGTCGTTATTCACGATTACCAATAATAAATTCGCCCATCACGAACGCATGAGGGTTTCCAGAGGATTGCGCACGGCGGTATATCGATTTTCGCGGGAGGCTCAACCATCGATGGTGATTAATTGTTACTAGCGTTTAATCTGGCTTCGAGTTTTAAGAGATATTACGTTTAACCAGGCGGCCTTGAGTTATTGCCTTGAAAATGGTCGATCCCTCTATTCTCCTGCTGCTTCGTCAAGAATTCTGCTCACGGTTTTATCGCCTGGAAACATTTTCCAATGATTGTATTATCATATGAGTTTTATCTTCCCTCGAGGAAAATCTTGAATAATGGCAAACAAATGATTCTCGTTCCCCAAGCATTTTACAGGAAAGATTTTGGAATGCGTTTCAAACGCCGAGGCGTAACAAATTATGGGCCATTTAATGGGCTAGCTTGGCGTTCTTCGCTGAGGTGTTAGAGTAAACACGAGACCGGAGTTGGCATTCGATTACCAACAGACTTGATAGCTCGTTAGCGCCTCGATGTGGGAGTTGAAATTGAAAACGCCGGCTCTGACACTCTGTACGCTCAATTCCGACGGTCAGTGATGCAATCGATACGTGATTACTAGGTTAGCACGAACTTTATTGATATCAAACTGTCAAAGTTCCCTCCATTTCGAAATAGATTTAACGGGCTTGTATTCAGAATCGCGAAACTTGCAAATAAATCATTTTTCATCGGACTTCGGGGATGACTTCAGAGTGTTATTTAATGATGAAAGCTGGCTCTAATTCATCAAGTGGGAACAGACCAGAGTGAAAGAGAAAGGGAGGAAGATAAGTAATCGCGGTGCTCAGAAAGCTCACCACGACGATGGCGGACGGAACGATCTAACCTGGACTTAACTACATAAGTATATACATCTTTCTTTTATGCTCTTCGCGAGCAGAGCCTGCAACCTCTCATCTCCTTCGTCCTTCGCGTTCTCCAGGCCCATCTCTCTCTCCTTTGACCCATCCGATTATGCCTTCTTCTATCTCGCTACGCGGCCGACCCTCTCTCACAATTCTTTCCTCTCTTCCCTTGTATTTACCCTTCCTTCTAAGACTGCTCGTATGCAACAACCGGTTGACGTATCGCCAATCTCCTCGGAGCAAGCAGGGTGAAATTAAAATCTGCCCTGTTGCTTCTCAAAGAAAATGGGAGGAAAAGAAAGAAACAGAAAAAGGTCCCGAAATAAATAATAATAGCCCCCGGTACCAGCCATTTCCCCAAGCTTCTCACAGAAATATATATTTTCATCGACGCTGTCCTTCCCTCCCACATTGGTCGCTTTTCCACACGAAACGTGCCCCGAGACTCTCTTCATCTTGCCGGCCGCTTCTTCCACTCTATTACCCCTGGCGAACACCTCCGCGGCGTTTCTTCAATTTCTAAATCTCTCGTTTTCTTCCCCTCGTTTCCTCGCGCACCCCCGTCCCAGTCTCTCCAGCAGGAAAGCTCTTCTCGGCCTGTTCACCACCTTCACCACCCTCTTCCACCGTCTATTCCTCCTCTTCTTCGTCCAAGACCGCTCGACTCTCGTTCCAACAATCTCTTCGCCTTCTCTCTATCTCTGCCCTTCTCTCACTTTCTCTCTGTCTCGCCGTTTAATCCTCCTCGTTCCTTCTCTGTCAGCCGTTCGCGCCGCCTTTCTGCGTTACGGTACGATCAGGCAGAGCCGCGCCGCTGGCGGCACGGAAAAAAGGCGGCCCTAAAAGAACTTCATATTTTTTATGCTCTGACAGCGACTTGGGTGGTCCAAAATGGCCGCCAATGATGTAATATAGTGCTCTCGCGCCGGCTATCCCACCACGGAGACGTCACGGCAGCCTATATAGAGGTAAAGAGTCTCTTTCTCCCTTCCTCCCTATCCTTCAACCTTGTCCCTCGCGTTTTTTCGTTCCCCGTTCACCAGATTGTAACCCTGCCCCTTCCTTCGTCCGCAGCGGCACACCTAAACCCTTAACCACCTACTTCTAACCGCGCCGGGTTCCCCGGCATCCCATTGCCGACCTCTCCCGGGGCATGTAATTACTCCACGGACGATGTCTTTCGGCCCTTTTGCTCCTTGTCCGTATTACCTTCTTCGGCTGACTCGCGCTGGCCAGCTTGGAAACGCTGTCGCGTATACACCGGATCGCGTGGCCTTCTTTCTTTTTCTTAAGCGTGACCGGCCACGATTTTAAATACTTGTCCCTTGGAAGGGGGTGGAGCGATGGAGATTGCTCGGTCGCTCGGTATCTTGGAGGAAGGGGTTGATGAGGGTAGTTCGCGTCGAATGGATGAGCTTTCTTTAGGCTACTCTTGTCGATGCGATTGTTTAATGCAACGTTTAATTCGTATTTTGTTTGGAAAACGATGCAGGGATTGTTTAATTCATTTTTCATTTTCAATGTCTGGATAAATAATTATTTTTAATTTGCGCCGTTCGAAGTGGCGAATTAAGAAGTCACACACAGTTTCCCCGGACTGAATTCCGCAGACTTTCCAATTGACACATCTTATCGATCGCACCACCTCAACGTCGTTCAGGTTATCTTCCAGCAATTACGCTCTGTCGCTCCAGGCCGTTCCCGAGCGTCGCAATGGCGGCGATGCCCGCGGGAAAGTTCGACACTTCCATCCAGATATTTATGAACGCATTGTGTCTGTATCCATCGCGACACGGACAAGTTTATCGAGCGGCATCCTGTCGACGACGCAGAAATTAACTTCTGAAAATACACCCAGCCATAATTCGACAAGCAACAATCATTTCCGCCCCTCCATATATCCATGATCGTTCGCCGGGAACTTGTTTCGAAGGGCGAGGCTATTAAAACGAATAGCAAACGTGGGACCAGTCGTTTCGTCTAATCTCAAAGAAAATCTTGCGAACCGGCCCCCTCCTCCTCGAAAACCGACAGGTATTTCGGGTCCGCAGTTCCACGTGATATTTAACGCAGAAAACGGTGAATTTGGAAACTGATGCTCCGAACGATTCGTCACGCGGCACGGTTAAAAGGTGCGGCGCGTTTCTCCCAGGTAGCATTCCGAAAACTCGGAACGATCCTAGCGTTTCGCGATCGGTTTGTGGCCTTAAATATTGTGACTTCCCCGTTGGTCACGCTCCGGCTGCAGAATTTGTTCCGTGAAGCTAGTTTCGCTTCCAATGGACCGCCTAAATCTTGCCGGGTAATGCTGTGAAAACGTGACGAATTTGGCGGGAGGTAGATTTCCCTTCATTCTCGACGGCCTTGCTTTCGATATCCGTGGACGTTCAAATAACTATACAGCATTGCTTGTGCCCGCAAAATCGATTTAAACGGGCTTAGCCACGACTCGAAGGAGATAAAATCGCTAAGTTGTGCAGGTACAGTTTCGCTGGCAGGAAACCGAAATTAAAAAAGGGGGGAAGGAAAGAAGAACCCAAAGGGGTCGCATTCAACTCGTTGCAACCAGAACAGAAGAAAGATAATCGTTGCAATTTTCTTGGTTCCAGGATCATCGTCCGTCCGGTTCGAGGTAAACTCCAGGCGAAAGAAGAAATTCTCGATGGTCTTTGGACGAGGTTAATATCGAGAACGGGGTGCGGAGCGGTTCTGCTGACGAGGAGTTCCGGTTCTTGCCCGTTGCCGCCGCCATATTGCACGCGAAAACGACCGCTTCTTGGATAATCTGGCGGAGAAGCAAGCTGCGTCCAAGTCGTCGAAGAACCACCATTTGCGGCGGTTCGCTAATTCCACGCCCATCCTAAGTTTTACTGCCGACCCTGGGTGGACCCTGGATATTTCTTCGCGCAGCTTTTGGGAAACCTCCAGCGAACGGAAACCGATGTCCCCGTTTGCGGTTTCGGCGGCTCGTTTACTCGCCAGGGAACGGCAGATTTTTTACGAGCTCGGGCCACGAAAGTTCGCGTATCGACGATATGTTTGTTGGAGAAAATTTTATATATGTTCTGCAACATTTAGGGATTTTCACGGCCACAATACGTAGTCGCTTGACTTACTTATTTCTAAGGGTGGCACGAACGAATTCTTCGAAAGGATGCACTGGAACGGCGAGGATAATAATTTTTTTTTTCATTGCAGAAAGTGGACGGCCAGCAGCCATTTATAAGAAACCCCAGCAATGCTTCTTACCGCCTCACACCAGCCGCTTGTCCCCGTTCTCGCAAAGAACTTTATCCAATAATGCAATTAAGACCGCGGCAATGTAACGTTCGCGTGTAACAATCGAATTAAGCGCTGGGAAATGTTCTCGGTTCGCCAGTACTTTGTTCTTAATGCATTGCACGCCGCCAGTCGCCACGTAAGGAGTTTAGCTACGTCAAACTTGATCGACTATCCTGCCCGCTTCTTCTTAATAATACCGTCGGTTAAAAACTAGTTCCCCGCACGAATATGGAAACCCTTGGCTAAAAAGTCACGTTTGCTCCGTCAAGCTGAAACGAAAATCAAATAGACCAATAGTAAAAATGATTGCCGTTGCAAATTTCATTCGAACCCTATTATTCATTTGTCTAACGAATACTCTATATGTCGCAACGACGTCTAATAAATCCAGAAACCACGATTGCCCCGGCAAACAAATGTCTCTTCATCTCCATTTTCTTCCACCGTTTCTCCCACTGTGCGCACACTCGCCGCAAGAACACACGAACAAAACAAATGGCAAACACATATCTTCCGAGAGGGAACAAGGAACGATCGGAGGTTCGCCGTGGTTTCAATCTCTGTTCCGGCCGATATTAATATTTATCGAGCGTTTTCGGGGTGCAGTAAATATCGAGCGGGGCTGTACGGTAATTTCATTGCTTAATTCGAGCCCGGCCGGGCCCAGAGGGTGAAAAGAGAGATGCAGCACAGAAGAAGTCGGCCACGCACGCGTGCACGTTCGTTTTTCTTCGGTGCAAAATCACGAGGCTGAGTTCCCCGATGGCCGTAAACGATCGTTTCGTACCGGTCGAAAAATATTACGTCTTCATGGACACCGAGGTTACGCCGTTGGTATAATTTCGTCATTAAACCCCACCCCGCCGTGTGGCCATTTCATCCCTGCGCCTGCATTCATTGCTGGTCGACACGTGAAAGAAAGAAAGAAAGGGAGGGAAGGAAGAAAGGGGAGAAAAAGGAAAGAACGGAGACCGTCGATCGATCGATGATAATGATCCCGTTGATGATAGCTCGCTCGTTATTACACGCATCTCGCCGCGGTGGAACCAAGAGATAGGATATTGGAAGATGTAAAAGGAGGACAGAGAGGAAAAAAGAGGAGAGGGATAAGAGGTACGTTCGTGTTTTAAGAGCTGGAAGCGATTGGTCGACGCCATTACTCACACCGTTTGCGCCTGCCACATGGCTCGACGGATCTTTCTTCTCTTCCCGCACCTTCTTTCTTATTCTTTTCTTGCCGACTTGTGCGTTCACAAGACTCCAGATGTATGTGTACATTTAGCGCGTACATCCATGGCCTGACTTAGCGGCTCGCACACCTAGTCGTAGCGGAAGGGAAAAGTAAGAGGCGGGAATGACAATATCGCGAAGATGAAGAAAATTAGTTCCTGTATCTGGAAACGATCGGATAAGCTTAACCAGAAGAAACTGATATTGAAAAGAATTCTAGTATCTCCCTTTAGTCTTCAGTCCACGGCGTTCCCTGTACATTTCGTTCCAAATTTCCCTCAAACTCGAAAGCGACAACAGCCGCTAGCTTTCCGTTTCTCGCACCGCGTTGGGACACCTTGCATCGCATTAACCACCGATGAAACCAACCTGGTGCCAGCTTGCCGGTTACGTGAAACGCTCCGTCGAATCGGCCTTATCGCTTGGACGTCTGTGTGTTTATGCAAACCGGCCCACTAGCGGGAAACCGACGCGCGTCAATCCATTTTAAAAGTAGCGCGTCAAACTCGCCCGCCAGCATTGGGATCCAGTGAAACAAGTGTGCGCGCTCGCCGTGGGGAAACGTGTTCATACGACTTGTCAACAGCTCGTTAAACGCGACGGCGACGCGCGAACACGTACGGAAAGTTGAGGGAGAGTTCGCGAATTAAAATTCTTTCGCGACTCGAGCTAATTTTCCTGTCGTGCACGTGTGCGAACGCTTTCTGCCCAGAAGAAAATCGGAAGAAAGCGACGCAAGATTCACACGAATCATCCTTGGTCCCTTCGCGGACTTGACACCGTTGATATCGCGTATTTAAATCCGGGGGAAGTACTGAATTGAAACGTGGTGGGATTGTTCAAGGGTGCAGAGGCTCGTTGGTGATTAAAGTGAAAAAAATATTGCCGGTCGCTTTCTTAGCGCGCACAGGCGGAAGATGGGCTCGGGAAGCATGACGCGACATGACAGTCTCTTTGTGCGGGACTTTATGAAGATGTCGCCGAACGAACACCGCCACGTGGACGTGCGAAGCGTTTACAAAACGCTTACGCGTACCACAGGGCCGCGTACACATCCGCGCCGTCCGCATTATCTGATGGCACCGACATATGTCTTCGCTGTCAGCCGATCGTTAAGGGAACAATCAGACACGCCGGAGACGGATCGGCTGCCAACCACTTCTCCCTCTACCCTCCGTCATCCTCATTTTCGTTCCTTCCTATTTTTATTCCCCTCTTCGTGGCTAATCCTTGTCGTGTCGTCGCAAGGTTTTCAAGCGTCGATATCATTTTATCCAGGTGAAATATTCGAGTACAGATATCTAAGTACCTATCCGCGTATCGCCGAGTTCATGTTAAGTGAAAACGTTCGGCAAGTGTCGAAGAATTGGTAAATTCATTTCTGTAACCGATTGGCGGTTTCTTTTCTTAATTTATTTTGAAGACGATGAATTCTCGCGGAACGATGTATGATCATTTTTCACGACGCTGGAAGGAGCCTATGGCTGAAAGAATTAGAATTCGATTGCTCGTGTCGCGCAGGTGCTTCCATCGCGATGTTCCTTTATTACGTGACAATATTGCAAACGCTTCTTGGTCGCAATAAAGCGCCTTATGACCTGGACCAGATGTCACCGTGGGTATGGTCACATACGGGACCGAAATCTCAAATATTAGCAGATTCTCGGGTAGATAGAGAAGATGGTACGTCCATGCCGTAATATCGCGCTTTTTTCCACCCCTTGCGAGCGTACGACACGACACGTGCGCGAAACGGCTTATAAAACTTTTGCAGAGCACCGCCATAGAGATGCGTTTTCCCTTATCGTGAAATGGTGAGACAATGGCAAAAAAACGTGTCGCACTGTCTGAGCAATTTCTAATGCACCGTTGTATGAAATTTTCCGCTGCAGGACTTAATCATAGAATGTACTGATATAGCGCTAGGAATCTAGAATCTAGAGAAACACTTTACTGAAACAATTGTTTTCAATTAAACCGACGAGTTACAAAGCTACATAACTATCCAGTTGCCCGTATATATTATTTAAATTGTTTTCTTCCCCATTTCTTCCCCTTCCATTTGACACCTGACACATTGAAAAAGAACCACCAAGAGCCGGGATATAAAATTTATAACGAACAATCGCTTTTTATAATAAGTCGGTAACGCTGTCAGTAACATGGTAATGGATTGGGGCTCTGGAACCCTACAGCTGCTTACATGGTACACGTGGCGCCATCTCGCGTTTGCGGCTTTTCGAGCGGTTTTCTGGGCCTTCAAAACCGAATTCCTGGATTACATCGTTAATTTAAACAATTTCGTTTTTCTCGGCTTCTAGCGGGTACATCTCGACCGGACTTGTGTTAAATTAAAGCTATGCACCATATCTATATTCTGCATCAGTTGCAACAATATGGCATTTGTGGTTTAAAAGTTATTAACAATTGAAAAATCGGCAATAATGCACTCCGGGTCATTGTAATTATCTCGGTTTCTGGAGGCTGGAGACTTTTAAACCACAATTGCCATATTGGTGCAACTATTGGACGAGATAGCTATTGCCCGTGGCTTTATTTTAAGACAAGTCCGGTTCAAAAATACGCAGTAGAAGCCGAGAAATACGCAATTGTTTAAATTAACGATGTAATCCAGGAATTCGGTTTTGGCGGTGTGGGAAATTGCGAAAAAAGCCGCAAACGCGAGATGGCGCCACGTATACCATTTAAGCAGCTGTGGGGTTCCAGAGCCCCAGTTCTATTACCATATCATTGACAATATTACCGACACCTTATTAAAAGCGACGGTAATTATAAATTTTATATCTCGGCTCCTGATAGTTGTTTTTGAATCTATGACGTGTCAAATTAAAGGGAAATAAATAAGCTACTCGCCCTTAATTATCTTGTTACTGTAACTTTATCGAGTGTCACGTAATAGTAATTTTAATTGCTTAATTGTTTATAACAAATCAACCACGCCTGGAATATTTTTGACATCTATTGGAGATGGTAGCTTCGATGGCTAACTTTAATTTATGTCCTTCGATCGTTGATGTAGCTCAACTGCATGTTGAAGTAATCGCATCTGTGTATAATGTTTATAAACAAATTCATTAATCTCACGGTCTACCGGCCCGATTATAATCAACGACGTCTTAAATTAAAGGTCTCGATTCAAGGGGCGATCTATACCACGTTTAGAATATATTCTTTAATTAGTTTTATTTTATAATATTTACATATCACATTTATATTTACAAATAATGCCTCTTAACAAACATTTATAGTATGTACATGTGAGTTTCAAAGTGTTTGATGTACATGTAAATTAAAAATTCCTCGTCAAATACGTATGCCGATTATTTCACTAGCATGCATCACAGATTTCGTAAGAAGAGTAATGAATACTTATTTTCTCATTAATAGTTCGTAACAAGTAACAAATGTGTTTAAAGACGATGGTATACCCTCCATCAATTTAATTATACATAAGGCATGACCAATGTACTGCCCTTTCTTTAATTCTTGTACAAGGATTTCTGCATTTTCTTTTACGTTTGTTAGAGAGCGATTCACAAGTACATGTTCAATAATTCGACTGTAAATTTCGTGATTTGGGCCAAAAGACATTGTTAAATTTTTTAAGAACAACATTTCCAATATTGGTTCTGATAACGTCAGTTTCTGTAACATAAAACAACATTAGTGTTAAAGACTCGTACGATAAAACAGAATTGATAAATCATATGCTTACGCGTACTTTATATTTTTCTTTGAGAATGTTTACCGCTTCTTCATGCAGTTCTGTGTCATTCAAATGCAACCTGATATAAATTGCGTGCTCAACAGGTATTTGTTCCGTATTTAAAAATTCTTTGAGGACCTATTACAGACATTAGAAGTAATTACCAAATTGTATTGAACTGTACTCAGTTTTCCTACTAACATTTTACAAACTTACATTTGTTGAAGGCAAGGCTTCTATTAATTCCTTATATTCTTGGAATACTTGTCGATTATTTTTATTTTTATCACTCTCTGCTATATGAATATTAACTATTTTCATCATTTTCAAAACAGGATGCTTGTCAATTTTTGTGTATTCGTGATCCACAAATTTTGGCCATTGCAACAATATTTTTTTTACGTCATGAAACAAATCAATATTTCGTATTTCATCAAACACTTTTTCAAAACCCTCGAAACGCTCTTTCTCTGTACTACATTCACTGATATCTTTTAATAAAGAAATACTATGTTCTACGTATAGTTCTTGAACCAGAGCATTTCGTTTGTGCTCAACATTGTCTGTTATATCTTCATCTAAGAAGTTACCACACTCATCTGTCCAGTCTAAATCATGTTTATCATCAGATTCAAGCAAATTGCTTTCATTCCCATCTCTTTTATCGCGTTGTAAATTTTCTGTTAACTCTATGCCTTTTGACTCTCCAGTAGTTACACCCGATTTCTGAATGAACGCATTATGATATTCAATTTTGTTTTCATGATCTTCACCTTCATTGCTATCTTTAGTTACCTGATTTGAGTCAAAAAGATTTGTGCCTTTGATCCCATGGAGTTTAAACAATCGCTCTCCCCAATACTTAAGTGCTTCGAAAATATCAGAGTTCGTGCTTTTATGTGCTATATTTATCGTCCTTTGCATTAAGCTTAAACAATCAAACAAATGCAAGTTTTCAGAATCTCTGTGCAAACTTTTATATAATTCCAAGCAACAGTAATACATCGCTGTTTGAATGTATAACTTTGTTTGTGGGAATTCCTTGAAAGTTTCATGTATTTTTTTAATCTCATTCTTCCCTATACAAAATAAATAAGCCATGCCGAGTAACCAATCTTGCTGTATAGTATGCTTTGCACACTCCAGAAACACTAAAATAAAAGAAAGAAATTATCATGTGTTAGAGATATAATTTATATTATCTTACATATAAAGTTTTATTCATAAATGATACTTACAATGATTAACATCACTCACTTCCAATCCATAACAAGAGGATTCACTCAACATAGCTACCCTTAAGAAAGCACGGCAGCATTTAAGTTGCACACTGTCTAAGTCTGGTGTGGAATAATTTGCGTATTTAGTGTCGAGATTACTAAGCCTACAATTTTGATGTAGATCCTCATAAAAGCATGGAAAGCTTTGAATGTCATCATCATCTTGGTGATGATCCTTATTATCGTGTGTTATCTCGTCATCTTGATTGTTTGCGAAATTAAATTTTAATCTAGACTTCCAGAAATTTGTGTCACTTATGTTCTTTATTAAACCGAATGTAGTGTCTTTCATAAGGTTCGCTGAAGTTTTTACTATTCCGGTAGACGCTTCTAATACTTTTGGAACGAATTCTTTTGTTTCTACTTGCGGCTGAAAATGAAAAATAATTTAGTACATTTAAATTCTTTACGATATCAATAGTGTTCTCTTCGCATATATTTCTTACAGTAGTTAAGGCATCTATAAATTCATCTTCACTATCAGCATCATTGAAATCATCGGATAACGCATCGGAAGGTATCCATAGCTCTAAATTCGTATGCAACATTTGTATCTCTATTAAATGTATTTGATCTAATGCTTTACTCAATATTTCGCTAGGTCCATTGTTTATTGCAAACCACAAACATTTTTGTCTAGTTTTGAGGTCATCATAATCTTCGCAAAATCCTAACTCTAAGGCCACTGCCCATGTAGGAATATAATTATTTTGTATTAACTGTTGACAAGTAGCAGCACAAACAGTAAAGTCTTTCACCTAAAAATTCCATTACAAAAAAATTATTTGTGTATACATGTCAAGCAAACAATCTTTTTTATTGGTTCTACCTGAAGTGCCTTTTTTGCAATTAGTTCCAAAACTTTTCCTTCTCGTGCTCTGCTATTATTCATTTCAATTCGCAAATAATTTGCTAATGTTAACAATCTTTGACGACTTTTGTGAGCATCCGCTCGCTTATTTAAACATTCTTCTATCAATTTTAATCTGTCTTGCATTAATCGTACTTGAAGCGGCAATATATCGATGTGGAATTCATTTAAAATTTGAAGCGAGTTAATTAGATCATACTCTTCTTTTATTTGCGCATTATCATCCACAAGTAGATGAAGGCAAGCTCTGAAATAATGCCATTTATAAAAAATAAAATAGATTAGAAAATTCGATGGAAAGTAATAACACTTACCTGGCTAACTCCATATTAGCATCAGTCAGAGATTTGGAGCTATTAAAGTATTCCTTACTGGCATCTAAAATTAAGTTTACTGCTTTTTCGTAAGACACCTTTAATAGGGACTGCTCATTTCTTTTAGTCTCAATTAGAGCAGCGCAATTTTGAATGTTTGATTTAACTCCCGACACTAAACGTGCTGATACACAGATTTCAAAACATATTTCTATATCGACACAAGTAAAAATTAGACCATGAATTTCCAACATTTCATTCAGTAATTGAGCCCATTGCTTCTCGTCTGGTGGTGGAATTCTTGAAACAAATGTAAACAAAAATTATAATAAAAAAACGTTGCCATAAAAACGTTAAAGGGAATATTCTACTTGCTTACATTTTATTGAAACTCCTTGCCATTTGAATTAGCAGCAGTTTCGCAGCTTCGGGATTATTTTTATTTTTCCGTAATGCATTTAATGCCGTTCGGACCCCATATTTATTTAAAATTTTTGTACATTCTAGTTCTCTATCAAGCTCTTCCAGTAAAGTACATATTGCACTCGCTTTCCTACCGTCACGATCATTGGCGATAGAATTGACAATACACATTGCTTTTTCATACATATTGGGATCATTGCAGGCGTATATACAATCTATTGCTAAGATAGCAATATCTTCTGTCATTCGAAGAATTTCCGTATCGTGAGACTGTTTTAAATATTCGAAAAGCTTCACTGCTAATTTCAAATCCTCGTTACTAATGCATATCAAGTAATCATTTAACAAATGTCTCTGTAATTCTCCACCTAAGTATTGGTGTCTTCTCCTTATGAATGGCAATAACAAATTTTTTGTATCATCCACGAAACTCTTTTCCGTGGTCATACTCATTAATAATTTAATTTTTTCTAAGTTCGATAATTTTTGTAATTGGTCTAAAGAAAAATCTTCTATATAAACTTTGTAAATTAAGTCATCCAAAGTTTCCAAGTCCAATAATAGATTTTCTAGACCATTAATATTATATGATTTGGCAATTTTTATTAATTGCAAAGCATTATCTATTATACAGCTGTTCCGTTCGATTTGGTAAGCTCGAGACTTGTACCACTTTTGTAATAATTCAGGCGTAAGAGGGATGTTTCTGTACTCAGATAACGACGAGTCATATTCATAAAGTGGCTGTGATTTGTCATCATTTTCTAAATTGATTATCTCATTGAATTCACTCTTCTCAGACCAATCCTTTTGTCGCAGTTCACGTTGATCGAATAGAAATAATTGTCCGTCCGTATCACATTCTGGCAAAAGCTTTTTATACTTCGACGGATTTAAAGTTTCTGGAAAGAAACTGATGATTGCTAGCCAATGAGGTAGCAAGCATTCACCATAATACATGAACATAATCTCAACCGCTCGACAATTTCCATCTTTTGCAAATCTAATAGCATTTTCAACAGCTGAAAGCTGACGGAATTCTTCGTAAAAGTTTTTATCATATTTTAATGTGGAGTTCAAGATAATTTCGTATGTGAGTAACTTATCTAAATGTCCCAGAAGCTTTCTTCTATATTTAATTAAATCTTGCTGAGCTTCAGACAAATGCTTAATGTCAAGCTCTTCAAGCACATGATTTATTTTTTGTATCTGCCTTAAACTTGCACTAGCTGCATCCATATCACTCCAATCCTCATTAGTATTGTCTGTTACAAATTTTCCGTTATCATAAGTGGAAATTGCTACAAATGTTTCTAAGTTAGCACCCTTCAATCCAAAATGTAATAATTCTCTTGCAGCTTCCATAGTATCTGGCACACGAGTAATGCATTCATGCAGCACCCAAGATCTTTTCGACACTTTGCTCAAGTGTTCTTGTATAGCATTTAAAGACAATTCAGATTTCCGCCACTGCGTTTGATATACGAGATCTGTGTCTAAATTATATGTTTTAGCTAAAGCCAATGCCTCTTCGTATTCCTGTAATATAATTGTTTACTTAATCTAATTCAAAGTGTTTTCCGTTGTACAAACAGCCATACCTCTATGTCAATCTTCCTTGAATATAGTTCTTCAGGTGTCGTACTTTTCAGACCAAGGATTCTGTAGGTCCTAAATAATACCCTTGACTTTTTTCTTCTTGGTTGAAACTTCTCAATATCGGTTATAGAGTACAGAGCACTTTGCATTAAATTTGCTGTATAATTCAATATGCTGCTTGGTTCTAGTTCATCTTCTTCTTCTTCGCTTTCCGACGAGGCTTCTAAAAGTATTCATATGTTGAATTACTATGCGTAAAAATAGGCACGTTATTAATTAAATAGAATGCGCGATACAAACCCCCCGATTGATTTTCCGAACTAGATTCTCTATTTCGCTTTTTACTCGTTACGAAGGTCTCGCAATCAAGGCATAAAAAACCTCGATCTGGACCAAGCTCGCATATTTCTGGTTGTCCAGATAAAAATTCTGGACTTGTGCCTAAAAGATTCTTTAGGTTGCTTGTAGAACACACAGAAGTAGATCCTGAACATCTTGTAATGATAATTGCCTTTGAGAATTTTAATACATTAGGATTAACACGATCTTATAGTCGAATATGTACAGTTTAAAAAATAGAAGGAAAAGCAGTATTACCTCCTCGGACCACCAGCCAATATCTAATGGGTGAAATTCAGTAACACCTGGTGGAAATTTTTTTGATTTTATAGGCCCCAAAGGATTAGGTATATTGAAATCTGGCTGCTCTGACAATTTCCATTTCCTTTGTATCAATAAAGTAGGCAATCTCCACAAGGATATTGTGCCATCAGTGTGCAAGCATGTCAAAAATCTATTATTTGGTGAGATTTTTATTCGAAATATGATAGATTCCGGTTGAAAACTTAATGTTGGAATAATGTTCCATATAGAAAATCTTGATGTAGGTTTTGATTCATCTTCGAAGGTAAATGATAATTTGCAATACGGATACTCATTCAAAGGTCTCCACGATGTCAAACCACTGTCGGAGGCTGTTGACTGTAATATTATATACGCATAGCTAAAAATACTCTGCTTTCTGAAATTTATATAGAAAAGGTGTATCAATTACCATTAATTTCTGAGTTATGGTATTGCCAGCAACATAAAATAAGTGGTGTTGTTCGTCGTAAGCAACAGCATTTATTCCATTCTTATAGAAAGTGCCAAAGGAAAACTCGTAGTTTGACTCGTATCCATTAGTCGCTGAAATGTGGTAAGATCTAACCAGACCACTGTAAGTGATTAACATAAATTCGTAAGACCATTTGTCAGATTTTGTTCTTGGCTTGGTAAATATCATGGAAGCTATTGCATCGCCGGCTTCTAGAATATTAGGGTTTTGGGAAACTGTTTTTGGATTGAGATTAAAGATATTGCTTCCCAAGGCATTGTAGAAAGAAGTATAACCATTACTGGACGCTAATACTAAAATTGTTCCGTCTGGACTCCAAGCTAGTTTGCGCCATTGTGGGAAAGCATCTTTTGGAACTACACATATAAAGATACAATATTGTGAGTAATAAATCTCTGAAAATTTGAATTCTATATTTCATATTTATAAATTACCAGAAGCTTTCCCAACGACAGAAGAATATTCATCCTTGGCTTTTCGTATTTCAATGACATTCTCTTGTAACACAGCAAGCAAACGACCATAATCTCCGATTGCAAACTTCCATGGTAGAGTTAGACTGATTTGTTCTGATATGCTCTCTGGTAAAGAATATCTATTGTTAAGATACCTAAGCGCATTTTTAATTGTTCCAGTTGTAGGCAAGATTACGGTATCATTTTTACATTTCTAAAATGGAAATGTAATGTATAAATATATGAAAATATGGGATCAGATACCAAACAATTTCCACATGGAATATTTAGTGAAACGTAACAAGTATAACGACTTACTATTAGTTCTGGTTCTTGCTTACGAATAAAATATTCTAACAATTCGTAAAGTATTGGTTTATTTGATAATTCATTTGAATCGACCATTTCGTATCATAAACATAACCTATTACGTTGACATAAATATGGACTAGGCAGAGAAATCAGTCAGATTTTGACAAGTCACTAGAGTCAACGTCACAAGCAATTTGCTTTAACTTTAAATGCAAAGAAATAAATTAATGTACGAATTATTTAATTTCATTTTCTTTTATACAGCTTTTAAACAAGCAGTTGCGAATTAGTTTATTCTTCGTGCATCGTAAACAAAATTAATTTAAGATAATAAGGTACACTAGTGGTGCGGTGTCTTTGGTGAAATGCAATTCCTTGGAGCACATGTGTAGGACAGTGCATACATGTGAATTTCAAAATACAAGCTCGTCTGTGCTTGCAGTTGTCAACAGGGTAGAGCGTGAATTTTTATTTTTACAAATTCACACGCTTTGAGCCTTTACAAAATGTCAGACGGCGAAGATGATTTTATGTGCGAAGAAGAGGAAGATTACGGTCTTGTGAGTATTTGTATTTTTTAGGAAAAGGAACGCTGCGATATTACAAGCTATTTCGTGCAGCAAATAGGTTGGAATTCTCTTTTTGACATATATGAAATTTAAAAATAGCTTTCGTGCTACATTCTAATGTTCAGATAGCAGGAAACAACACTGTTCCGGTTTTACTTTGAATACCAAAGAGATTAATCGAACAGTTTAAAATTGTTTAGGTTATGCTGATGCTTTTAAGATGTTTTCTATTTCCTTTTTGCATGGTTGTTTTTAAGACCATCTTAGGATAAGATTCATATTTTCACGACGTTATTTAATAATAATTTTAGGAATATTCCGAGGATTCAAATTCCGAACCAGATGTTGATTTAGAAAATCAATATTATAATAGTAAAGCTTTGAAGGAAGATGATCCGAAGGCTGCCCTGCAAAGTTTTCAAAAGGTTCTGGACTTGGAGGGCGGAGAAAAGGGTGAATGGGGTTTCAAGGCTTTGAAGCAAATGATAAAAATTAATTTTAAATTGGTACGTCATCAAATTAATGCTGTTGTACAATACATCTATTGCTTATAATATTTATTATGTTTAGGGTAATTATAAGGAAATGATGGCCAGGTATAAACAATTATTAACTTATATTAAAAGTGCAGTTACCAGAAATCACTCAGAAAAATCTATAAATTCCATATTAGATTATATTAGTACCTCAAAGAATGTAAGTAATGCTGTAATGTTAAATATAGGCTAAATTAGTCTTCAAGCATATTTGCCTCCTTTCTGCTTTAACACCTTACAGATGGAATTATTACAAGATTTTTATGAAACTACTTTAGATGCATTGAAGGATGCTAAAAATGATAGGTTATGGTTTAAAACTAACACAAAGTTAGGAAAGCTATACTTTGACAGATCAGATTTTAATAAACTAGCAAAAATATTGAAACAACTTCATCAAAGTTGTCAGGTAAGATTTGCTTGATTTTGTACCGAATAAATCAAATGGTTTCGGTATAACGTACTTCATGTTAAACTTGCATATTTTGTTAGACTGACGATGGCGAGGACGACTTGAAAAAAGGGACACAGCTATTGGAGATCTATGCGTTGGAGATACAAATGTATACTGCACAAAAAAATAACAAAAAACTGAAGACTTTATATGAACAAAGTTTGCACATTAAAAGTGCTATACCACATCCTTTGATAATGGGAGTTATAAGAGGTAAAGTAGCATAGTTCAAGCTGTAAAATAGTTGCAAGACGTTTGGTAACACCAATACTAAAATTACGTTATTTATTTACAAAAGAATGTGGTGGGAAAATGCATTTAAGAGAAGGTGAGTTTGAGAGAGCACACACAGACTTCTTTGAGGCTTTCAAAAATTACGATGAGTCTGGATCACCAAGACGTACCACGTGCTTAAAATATTTAGTTCTAGCAAATATGTAAGTATCAAAGAAAAGAAACGCAATAATTTGTGCTGTCATGTTAACAGAGTGTACATTTAATGCCCAACATGTGAAAATAGGCTCATGAAATCTGGCATCAATCCATTTGACTCCCAAGAAGCGAAACCATACAAAAATGATCCAGAGATCTTGGCAATGACAAATTTAGTGGTCAGCTACCAAAACAATGACATTAATCAATTCGAGTTAATTTTAAAACAGAATAGAAATAATATAATGGATGATCCTTTTATAAGAGAACATATTGAAGATTTATTACGTAATATACGAACACAGGTATATATATACTATGAGCCTATGATACTTTGGAGTATTCTTGAAAGTACGAACATGATATTCATACACCTTATTTTCTAGGTCCTGATAAAATTAATTAAACCGTATACTAGAATTTATATCCCATTCATAAGCAAGGAATTAAATATTGATGTATCGGAAGTTGAAAGTCTCTTAGTGTCTTGCATTTTGGATAGTACTATTCGGGGCCGTATTGATCAGGTAATGCAATTGCTTTTATATTACCGAAGAATAACTTAATTTCCTGATACTGATTTTAAATTGTGTATAGGTGAATCAAGTGCTCGAACTGGATAAGAAATCGGTATGTGCAGCGCGTTACAATGCTCTCGATAAATGGACGAGTCAGTTGCATTCTCTGCATTTAGCTATAGTAAATAAAATGTCGTAAGAATCTGAAATAAAATCGACCTTTAAATATTACATTGTATAGTATATCATAAATGCCTGTCTCCGACTACTTGAAAAATAAAATCTGTTGTGATATAATAAAGTTAGGATTTTAATACGAACCGCTTATTATACCTTTCCAATGCAACATACTTTTTTTCTTGGTCTTCGTTTCCTTGGTCGGTTTTCTTCGTCTACTGTTTCCTATCAAATAAGTTTATTTCGAAGGGTTCATCGTATCTGGATGAACGTAGAGGATAAGAGTCGTACTTTCTTAATTATTGATTTCGGGCAAAGGTCGCAGCGGGGAAATTTAATTATTTTATAAATATAACGATATCATGAACGGATGAACTGTTCTTATAAATAAGATATGACTTTGCACTCATTCTTGGCGTGACGTTCCGTTAAGAGTTCGATCTTTGGGATTACGTTCAATCAATAAAATCTGAAGCTCCTCGTTTTTTTCAGGGACAAGTTTCTGGTCGCTCCGTACAAATTATAGCCAATTAATCTTCATTTGACTGTTTTACATATTTCCTCTTCCCCGCAGAAATCGATCCTATCTGCTGGTTAATTAAAGGGATGTCACTTTTCGTTTGTAAGTTCATTTGCATTTATAATTTAGTGGAAGGGCAAAACATATCGACCTGAATTACACAGAATAGCGGTAATGAAATGTCAGATGCAAGATGTTTATTTCACGATAATTTCACGATACAAAAAGTCGATAGGTATACATATTATTATAATATATTTCTTTGGGTCTCGGGATTAGTTAACTTTAATTAACAGGGCTCCATTCATCTACCCTAATTTCTATGCAAGTTCGATACATGGCGCAATTGAACGCCCTGCAGAAGGATGTGCTTCAACAGAAGGATGACGAACGTGCCGTCTCGGTGGTACGGCACGGCTGGTTTTAGCTCCGTTTCAAGCATTGTTATTCAGTCTACGTTCGCGCCTATGTAAATGTTGGTTAACCCCAGGCACGATGGGCGGTAGGGTCCCTAGGCTCGTTCTACATCCTCGTCGCTACGGGATGCTATAATCCTCTCGTCCTCGAACAGGTTCATCCTCATCCTCGCCACGTTTAAGGTGGCAGCTTGCAAAGCTACGGAAGCTCGCTTTGCTAGAAAATCAATTTCGAAAGTAAAATCCAGCGGATTGTCGTTTCCCTCTTTTGATTTAATGTTCCCACCCCGTGAATCGCATCTTCTATTTTGCGCCTGGAAAATCGTTTCGCGAACTTTGAGTATCTTAAGGGGCTTAGGACATTATTCGCCGGCCAGTTTTTCCTAATTATTAGGAGGCCCATGGTGAGCCAGGAGATGAAATAGTTTGTAGATGTATCCTCCCCGCGTGTCTGTATATTTTGGCAATAAGGCTACACGAGTCGCGGTTTCAGCTGCAGTCGGCGTGATTAGCGGGCATAGGAGTACACGCGTGAAACGACGGCGACGATAACGACTATGACGACGGTGCAACCCCAACGTTAATTGGCACTTGCAATCAAAGCAGGGCTCGAAATACCTGCTGGCATTCACGCGGCTCCTCCGCAGACTTCGAAATGAAATTTTCCTTGAAATATCTCCTCGTCTGATGAGATATAAACTGTGAAACGACTGCCTCGATCTCCTTTCCCAGATTGATAATAATAATATGAATAATTCTTAATCAGAAGATTGATCGCCAGTGGTAAATTTGAGTTCTATGAAAATAGCGGATTAATTCCATGCGGCATGATAGATCGGGCTGAACATTAATGAATTGCCATCTCTCATCTCTCTTTCTTTTCCGCCACTTTTTCCTGTCCAATTCGAGCATCACGTCCGTTGCAGGTCCATGTTGCAACGTACACGAGAGACGTAGCTCGTGTAGTTGCAAGTAGATTCTACCCTTTGAGGAGAGTTAATTTAAGTGAAAACTCCATTTTCAGTGTCTCTCCCGTTGAAGGATGCCCCACGGGCCTGCATAGCTCTGAGAGAAAAAATAAATCTCCGTGTTTTATACCTCCTTCCCTTGCGTATAACCGAATCAAGGAAATACGTGGTAGGACGTTCTTGATGTTCGATGGGGATTAATTACATTAGTTAATCGTTCAAACGAAAAGAAAAACAAAAAGATGAGCGAGGGAATAGTATCGAATAAACCTTTGTTAGCTAAGTGCAGGATGACTTTCCCCTTTGTCTCTTTGCACCAGGGATGCAATACCTCATCGAGGCTTGATTTGTCTCGCGCAATTCCCGCGAAGTAGCTAACTTTAAATTGAATTCCAAATATAGGCAGATAAGCTCTGCTTATCCTACTTTAGATGGACATTTTTCACCTGGTAGAAAATTTCTCTTTGCTCGTCTCAACTTTTCCTACATTCGTTCCTTCTTGCCCCTCTGCGAAGCTGATTCGCTAAAAGGAACCACAACAGGGACACTTCATTTTAGATCAGCACTGGTGGAACTTGTCGCTAGGGAGAGCAAATTTTTTCACCGGTTCCCCAAGCAACAAGCCAGTGTAAGAACGTTCGTGAACGACAGGTCGCCAGGGGCCATATATCATAAGAACATGGAGTATAACGTTTCTTTTTAGGCGTTGGCCAAGCGTATAATCTCTCAAGTATTGTTCGCGTCTCGCGTCGATTTATCCAGCAGCTAAGGTGGGAAGGTGGGAACGCAGCACAATATCATTGGAAAACAAACGTCAAAAAATGTCGGGGTTGTTGATGGAGCAGTTTTTCTCGGTTACGTCGACAAAGTCGTTCTCCGGCGTTGTCTACCAGGCGTAACTTTTGTCGACGTAATATCAGGCAACACCCCTGGAATTGGACAAGACCGATCGGACAATTGAATCGATTAATGGGAAGAACTTTCCGCATAGCAGAGGTTCATTGTAGCGAAACAATTATTTCACGTAAACAATTAATCCTATGGTATTAATAAAGCAGGGTAGTTCTTTTTTATTCGCAGTCGAACGGCAGAACATTTTTTTTGTTGAAACGTTGGAAATAGGATGAACGAGATTTTAGAGGCTTTTCGTTCGCTGGATAGATGACCTCCGACGATCCGATCCCCGGCAAAAAGTTTGTTCGACAAAGGGGATGAGGCGACGCGGTTAAACGTATCCCGTTGTCGGCGTTCCATGAAAATGTACGAGCATCGAGATCAGAAATTTTAATCTCAGGGAAACAGGCTGCAAGGATGCCAGACGAACGAGCGTGGAACTAATCGAGCCGTGAACGTATAAGACGGATAAAAGGTCTTCGGCATATTGGTAAATTGAGAGGTTCCCCATGGGATCATGGTGAATCCGCGACATCTACATTTTATGATATTTGTCGAGGCCTTCGACCCTTGTTGCCGCTGGCGTAGACATTCCTTAAGCCGGGCCATCCTTTCGTTCTCACACAAATACCCTGCCAAGGACGTTTCTTCCTTTTCCGCTTCTTTTTATCGCATCGTTGTGTATTATTCGCATGATATATATCGCGGTGGGGAAAAAAAAGAAGAAAGAAGGAAAGGGGGGGAAACAACCACTCATTACCGAGATAAAGGGAAGGAATGTACGTATAGCTTCGAAATCCGCTTTCGAGACGTTTTGCTTCCTTTTCCGTTTCGCCCAGTTTCCTCGTTTCGGCAAGACACATTTTATTTATTGCCTCCACACGGCGTCGTCCTTGCATCTTTTATTTTCCGCGACGAGCAGAAAGGCCTGCCCATTATCTCCAAACATTTGTTTCTCATTTATCAGTACGTAAGGAACGTTAAAGTTGACCACTGGACAACCTCGTATCGACGAGTATCCGTTCTATTTTCAACGAAAATCCATCGGATACGTGGAACGAGCGAACGTATACTCGTGCCATTCAATTACAACGCTCATCAATGAAAGAGAAAACGAAGTAGAAAAACGTATCGTTCGCTTCAGCATCATACGGATCAATGAAGCTCATGTTTCCAAATCAATTTTTAGTCTTCGTTTAATTTGCGCGGGAATTAACACATCGTGCCCGATAGAAAATCGAACAAATCGCCTTCTTCTTCCGGCCTCGATTTTCCGCGTTTCTCTTTATTTTTTTTATTTTTTCATCGATCCCAGTAACAGTATTTCAGCAATGAGCGTGTATCCCCATTAATTCCAAAATAATTACGCGCACGCGTTTGCATACGATACCGTGGCGGTCGTTATTGTTCTACTGATATCTGGATCGCATAAATACCAGTATCCCTTGCATTCATTCGACCCGTTATCGTTCTAACGGCGAACATTTATTACGCAGCTGACCGAAAGGGCCGATCGTTCACGTTGTTAATTCCATAATTGAACGGCAAAGATACGGCTGCCATATAACGACTGGTCTCCTATGGAAAAAACTTTGCCTCTTCCTCGCTTTTGCAACTGTTATTAGGGATAATGAGATTCGTTCGAGTGCATTAGTACGTTTTCGACTGTTATACCTTTCAAACGAATGAACTACCGTAGTATACATTAATATGCATTGAGGCCGTACCCTGTAATAATTTATCCGTGCAGCTCATAATTAATTGCCCCTTCGTCACTAAACATTAATAGATAAAGTTACATCCAAGCATGCGGATAACGTGCGCGCCCGAGTCGCGCAAAAGCATAAGAAAGTTCCGACAAATTTTCCCCTTTCCAGCGATGTCGGCATGGTGGCGCGATATCCTTGTAAAAGCGCCGGATTAAAGACTAAAACCACCCCCTACCACACTGGTGGTGAATGCGAAATTTTCAATGGACTCGAAGTTTAACAAGGGCGACCGTCGCGATCGGGGAAACGTAATTATCTCCGTTTTAACAAGCCACGAATTGTTTCCTGTCGTCGGTTCAATATTCTTGCGGACAGCAAGGGCGGGATCGTCGTTTCTTTACATCATTGCCGGAAGTGCACGATCACCAGGTATCTCGTTTTCGCGTGTGCAATCTGCAAGCGAGTTTTCCATTTGCCCTGGCCGCAATTGATCCGCGCGGCCGCGCCGCCTGCGGCAACTATCCAGTGGACTCATTTAAGATAAACTTAGCCGGGGATCAACGGATACGTGATTTCCATAGGGTTTCCTCGCCACGGCTTGAAGTGTACACGAGGGGATTGTTACGAAATTATATAGGATCAATGGAACCCCTACGTGCTAGTAGCTGAGTGAGCGTGTGACGAGTTCGAAAAACGATTCGTTATTCCGCGCCAGATAATCGTACGGTACCCCTGATCGCGTCACATCCCTCTCGATTGTCCCCGTTAATTAACTCGATTATTAAGGGTCAGCCCCTGTGGGAAAGGTATCCGGGGACTCCCTTTTTAGGCCACCCGTTTGAGGGAAGATACAAGTGTGATTGTCGGAATGTCGTTAGTCATTTTTTTTCTCTCCCCTTCGAAGCAGCATCATTTGTATCAGACTGGCCGTGATGCATACAGCTCGACGAATAATTTTCATCGCGACGTATCCTTCATGCCGTACAATATTCGCCGAGAAACGATTGCGTGTGTACATACACTTGAGCCGGGCGTGTTGTGCAAAGTAGGTTGTTGGATTTATTACAAAGCGAAAACTAAGCAGGATGGAAAGTTTAACGCGGATAAGTTTTCTCAGTATGTCCGAACAAGTTTCTGTTTACGCTGGCTGATACCAGCGTAAAATTAGAGCGGAAACGTTGCTGTACATGGCCCTCCCTATCTCAATATTATTCTCTTCCTGTTTCTCTCGCAACGCTGCATCATGACTTCCGGAATTTATATCGTTGCTACGTCCTCCAACATCAATACACATGCATTAGAATGTTCTGCCGGGAACAAGCGTCCCAGTGCTGTCAGATTAGGCGGAGAGTATCGTGCGAGGTAGGTGTTAATTAGGCTATGCAAAGGTTCAACCCGTTTCGACGCTCACGCTTACAACGATGTCGTCGCGTTGGAAGATCGACTGTTAATCAATTATGTTGATTACCTGTACGATGGACGCGAAAGAAAGTTTAACAGCAAGTTAATTCCCATTTGAAATACCGTTCATCAGTGATTCGTCATACAAAACAATCAGCCAAAATAAAACGTCAGAATCCCCCGTGTTTCTCGAAGACGAATAAACTCGACGTCGATCGGGGAAAGGGAAGCCAGTCGTTATTCGACGCGCGTTACCACGCTTAACCCGGCGTTAGTAAGGTGGGGTATCACAGACCCCAACGATTTTAAATTTACTGTAACTTTTTAATAACGCGTTGCAGTGCGTCGTGCCTCAGGGTAGCTTCCCCTTTTGTAGCCTGCTATTTAACGCCATAGGCCACAGGTCGTTATCAACAGTGTGACTATATTTATGTAACAGTTTTCGATCTCCGTGCGCTCTAGCCGGGCATCTGGCCTATGCCACCGCGGGACCCGACAGCGCACCTACCCAACGAACGGATAAAAATAATAATAATTCTACAATAAAACGAAGGAACTTTCTGAAAGAAATAAGTAAATAGCTTACTGCAAGTCATATAAATAAAAGAAGTAGCGATCCTAGACTGGCAACTTCGCTGCGTGATAGCATCAAGCACCTGGCTGACACTCCTGAACCAAGCAGGATCACGGCCGAACCACCACAAAAAGAAGCGCAAAAGGCAGATGTCAAATTTGTCTCCGAAAACGGGATAGAAAAACCAGCTACTGTTGCCAAAGATGCTCAAAATATGTGTGCCTCGAAGACATAATCTCAAGGTGCAATTACAGAAAATAAATTTTTTAATTGGAATCTAAAGCCAAATGTTTATTATTGCATTAGTTCCTTTTGTACGCCAATACTAAAGTGCCTAAAAAATACTGATTTATTTAGTTCGCTCATTATATAAGCTAAGAAAAGTATATTTAGGTTGAAATATAAAGATGTTTAGTTATCAAGTATTTTTGGGTAATCAAAATTTAATTTTGAGGATCTGCGTTTTTATTTTGTTAAAGGACAGGACCCCTAAGCAATACGTAATCTAATATTGAATAAAAAGATATGGATTTCTATAATACACTACATTATTTGATGGGGTCTGTGAGACCCCACCTTACCATTTTTGTTACATTTTCCCACCTTACTAACGCCGGGTTAACGAAGTTTTGATAATCCCGTTTCCACGACGCTCATGTTAATTGCATTTCGCGTAACGCTAGCTACAAACGATGCCATTGTGGGTCCCTTTCGTTCGTGGTTTCGAATGCACGGCCATCTTACGCTGCTGGCACATAATTAGCCGCGTTAATTAGACTACGTTAACTGTCCCGCTAATGTTTCGCGCGCCGCTACAATTCTCTGCCCCGTTTTCTCTGCAATTTGACCGTTTGACGGCTTAACCTTGATTCGTGAAACGTCGACGAAGAGCCGTGGACATTAATTCAATGTTACCTTCAAATGTTTCAATTATCAACTGTTCTAAGTTCTAGCTAGCCAAAAAGCTACTTCTACTTCATTTTACTTTAAGTACATATTTAGAGTAATAATCGACGCTAAATTATTTGAATCGCTTCAATCGTCGTACAAATAACTCGTTCTCATTATGCAGTGTTTCACTGATAATAATTGTATCGAACCCTCAACGCACGATAACGCAGCAATATCCCAACTAGCTTTCCCTGTTTTTCGTGCATACGCAACACGAGTATACAACGCACGCATACTCCGGATACTTGCACGATTCGCTAATTTGTCTGCACCTAACACACTGAATCCACTTGAACTGTTTGGGAATGCGTAGCCGCTACTTGCTACCTGTAAGCCGGATCAAATTATCGTCTGGCACGTAACAAAACAGCCATCCATTCGACAAAACATCGTCTTTCACCAACGATCGTTTCATTCATCGAATTAGCCGCGCAATTAAACTACCGCCGCTTGATTATGCAATTAGCCTTTCGGTCATTCATAGCGGCGCGCGTCATTGTGCCCGCAAATTTTGCACTCGACCGTTCATCTTCGTTCACACGTTTACTTGTGGCTGTTCGCAGCGAAATTTCCTATTCCAGTACGCCGTTTTATTATCCGTAAAATGGGAGGCGTATATTCGCAGGTCGGACAGGCGGATAATTCTGTCTCCATTGGGAATAATTTAAATACGCGAGAAGCAGCTGCATCAGACGCAACCGGGGTACAAAAGCGGCGAAAAGGATGAATACGCTGGTGGTTTAAAAAAAAAAGAAGAAGGTTTTCGTGGTTTTCCAGGGGGATTACGCTATACAACGCTGATCCCGGGGTTGAGAATTTTTCAAGACGGTACCGCTGAATCGAGCGATTTACGACAATTTCTACAGAGAAGATTCACCCGCTTGGAGTCTACAGCAGACACTTGCTTTCAATTAGTTGAAAGAAGAACAGTGTACAAAAAAATAGGAAAAAATCGTTGCAGCTGTGGCAGGCAAATATTCCATTGTTCCGAATGCGCGTGAAAAAGCGGGCTTGTTTTAAATTGACTAAAGACGAGGTAAACCCGTATTTGTTGCGTGCTGTGTTCGCCGTACAATTGTACAGCCAGGTGAATTGCTCGTGTATGTTCGACTCGAGAGCGGTGTGGGTGCGTGTAACAGATATAAGTCGTGCGGGTCGCACATGCCTGGCATACATGTTACCACCCTACGTTCTCACCCTATCTGCTTCCCCGTGTGTATCCACACTGTGTCTTCATATATCTGTTCGTCTATATATATACCGGCATGACGCGACTGACACCTAATCACAACACCTTCGGCGATATATTATACAGTAGAAATACTCACCGAGTTAACTGGTTGTTTATGCAGCCGTAATGTGTACTCTAGGCTTCTTCTGTAGACAAACCAGAATCCGGAGAGGATTCGATTAAAGGATCGAGAGAGGTGAACTATAGTTGCGTATTAAGCCTCCGATCAACGGGGGTTTAATGTTTTTTATATTCGTTATAGATCAAAATGTTTGTCTCCGAAAGGTTCGTCGGTTTATATCGCGTTCCTGATCTCGTTACGCGAGGACTGACTTCGCCCAAAATGCACCGTCAGTTATATATTTATAACTTTACGCCCTCCGAAAGGTGTTATGTCTGCGATCCACGCCGGGAGATACTCTCCCGTAACAGATATAAGTCGTGCGGGTCGCACATGTCTGGCATACACGTTGCCATCGTACGGTCTTAGCATCCCCTTCTACAGCGCCCCTCCCCATTGGCTTTCCAAACTCCCTTTTCCAGTCTGAATTCCAGCGGGATCTCTACTTAATATTGCACAGTATTACCCATTTGCTTCGACTGTTCTGCCTTGCGACTGAAATCGTACACCGGGTGTCGAGTTGACGGAGCAAATCTGTACCGTTCGGGGTTGGCGCCTGGATGAAAGGGTAAACTGATTTTAGACGGTGGAGGCTAATCGATCGAATTCTGCGTCCCTGTGGAACATCGAGGTATCACGACGAGCCCGCGGGTTTTGATGGCTGTTTGTATCGGAAGGAAAAGTTGCGGCGAAAATTGGTAGAAAAGGGAAGCAGCAATAAGCTTCGTGGAAACTGGCGCAGTGTTCGGTGCTTTTTAGTTACATATTTTATATGAAATGGTCGCCCTACGCGAGAGAGGGTGTTGTAAGACGAAAAATATGGATCGGTTCGAAGCCAATATTCCGCTCCCTCTCGCCGTTTTCCAGCGAGAAAATTCAACGCGAAAGCGGCCTCCCGATTAGGCTACTCTATTTTCCGGGTACGGCCCCTCGTCGAAGGTAACTGGTAAATCCTCCGGAGACTTTCATCGATCGGTCGAACGCCGTGCAGGAGCGGGCAGCAACGACGTCCAAACAGGATAGTGTTGCCCGGATAAAAATGATTACGACCGACTCATGCTACATCGAGCTAAACGTTGACGGTACAATATTGCGATGTGCACGTGCACAATCGATGGAGGCTATCGATGAAATACCGCCGAGCGCGCAATATCTCGTGCCGCGACGCCCTTCGATTATCGGTGACCGAATTTCTTCGCGATTCAACGAATTCGCCTGCTGTGAATTCGATATCGCGCCTCCTTCCTTCTCGTTTGCGGCGCTAACCCGTTGTTAAGGGTGATTCGACGCGTTAATAAACGCGTCGCGTTGATATTGCGTCGGCCGCGCTGTAAATCCGATACGGTATCGTGTACCGTGCCCGAAACGGCGCTCGTGTTCTTTATCGTTTGTCGGTTTGAATTCGACGCGAACGGGTTGAGTTCATAAATATCAGGAACGTTAAAAATTTCGCGCGTAACACGCGTTGAAACGTGGTAGGATTTAAAATTCAAATTCTCGCGTCCCACGGTACGGGCGCGATCATTATCGAAGCTTTGGGATACAACGTGTATACGGTTTGACATATTTTCTCACTGGAGCGGCAGATACCGACGACTTCCTCGGGATACGATATTGGACGGTTCTACGTTTCACCAGGAGCGATAGAGTGACGCGTATTTGGCAAGATCTTACGACCCCCTTTTGCGGATATGATGTAAGTCCATACGCCCTGCATCCATCTCCGGACGATCTGGCGTGCATCTCGTGCCGAAATATTTCGGACGGGGTTGCAAATTCCGGCGAAGGATAAATGTCGCTTGCGACGACGATTTGGTTGATCGTAGAAAATTTCGTGCTCTGAAAATTAACAGGCAATTTGCTGAATTAAATGTTCACGCGGCTGTAGTTTGGGTGGAGGACGGAGATAGAGGGACGACGAGACTGGTTGTCTAGTAGTTTACGGAAGTGTAGGCGAGCCGTGAACCGCGTGTTTGCCTTGGCCTGGTGTCGCGCCGCGACACACAGCGTCGAGTTATTACTCCATAACCCGTTGCTTTTACAGGGCCGACGAGCTGCCTGATACGCGACGAGACGCGACGCGTATGCGTCAACTCGATCGTCCTGTTAAACTGCAATTTCAACTTGTGCACAAACAGTTTCCACGCGCGAAATATTCCTCTCAAGATTGTGTTTCAATAAAAAATGAAAATGCCTGCTACTGTTAGAAATATCGTTTCCCCTAGCAACACCGAAGGAAGCGGCGTGAATATATTATACAGTCACTTCCGCAAATTGTATTTTCAAGAAAATAGAAAGAACCATCCGGGGTTCGTGGCTTCCTCGTATACAATATCAAGCTGCTTTTGTTCCAGCGTGATCGGAGTCCCGATAAGAATCCAAGACGAAGAAACCGGTCGTATATACATAAGCGACAAAATAAAAAGGGATGGTCGATGATGTTGGTTCACGAATCGAAATATCCTCCAATGCCATATCGTCGGCGTACATTTCGGTCGCGCCTTTCGCTCTCTCCGCACGAGCACCCTCGTTAAGCACCTACGTGTTCGCGATTCTCAATCGACCGATCCTGGCGTACCGGCTTGATCGACCATGCTCCTTCATACGGGCGACGCCTTTAATCTTTCCGCTCTCGGTTTCATTCGGAATTAAGGGCTTGTAACCGCAGATTTGTTCCGGATTTGTCGGCAAAATTGAAATAAGCTGCACCCTTTCTTGCCTCTACGATACTCCGCGAAGAAATTGCTAGCGCACCGCCGGACATGGTGGAACAATGTGTCGACGCATTGTGCATGCGCAGCCCGCAATACCTTGTATCCGCGGGTAAGAGTTTGGGGACGAGAACGCAAGAAGGGACGAACGAAAGGCGAACATTCTAGGCAGCTATGTACGTCACGTCTGGCTTCTGGATTACATTTATACCCCCACGCCAGCTATAGGGGGTGAGCCCAGGGGTCCGATGCGCCAATACGTGCCTATAATCTTCTACCCCGTCCTCTTCCTCTAGCTCGCCACTCTTTCGCTTCTGCTCTTCGTCGATTGTGGACTTCTCCCTCTGTAGACTACTGGCATCTTCGAGCATTCCTGCACACCTACGTATCTCCTGCTTAGTAACACGACCGCCCTTGCATACACGTATTCCACGCGAGCACGCGTTAGCCCTTTTTACCCTCTCCCTTTTTTCTTCCTTCTTATTTTTCACCTTATATTCCACTTTTCTTCGCGCGCTCTATCTGTCCTATATTTTTTTACGCCACTCCTCTTTCTTGTTCTTCCTCCTTTCCCGCGCATCTCTTTATTACAGCCTGCACTTTTCACTCACATATTTTCCTTCCCCACGTTTTCTCACGCTTTCGTTTTTTTCAGCGGTACTCTCGTTTTTTTAATTTCGCCGAGACGCGCCCGCGTGCGTACCGCTCTTTTTTTCTTCCTTTCCCTTTATTATTCTCGTTGTTGGCTCGTTCTTCAACCTCTTCCCTTCCACTCCGTTACTCCAACGGCACGCGTGTACCTACTCCTAAGTAGAAGCAACTGCCCTCGACGAGAGTAACTCTCGGCGACGATGACTCCGCGTGCACCGTCGTATATGTGTCTCCCCCGTCGACGCTATTACTCCTGTGGGACGTTTTATTTCTGAACGACGTCTCGGTCATGACTCGAAAGTCTTTATCCGACGATTTCGCGGCGCACCGTCGCGTCGGCAGATCGCATTCCAGGTGTTTCCCGGAGGTAGGCGATTCTCTTTAAAGTAACATATTTCTCCAAACGCTGGCTTCATTATGGTATACTCCCGAAATATACCAGAATGAGGATAATAATACAAGAGCATAACAGCATTTGCCGCACGCCACGCCTTTGATTAACACAACTTTACGAGCGCAGACAGGGCAAAACCGTGACCAGGGTGAAACTTTCATTGCGGCCCACCATAAAAGCAACCGCTGTACACATCCTTTCTCCCTTTTCATAGCCGTTCTCGGTGAAGAATAAAACTGCCGCGGAAAAGAATCTTGATCTCGGTTGTTGTCGACCCCCGAAATTTTCCGCCACACTCTCCGACTATTGCACCCTGCACCACCCCTATTCGTGATTTACGGGGAAGGCTTAACGCGGACCCTCTGGTTTGTTTTTATCAATAGTTAATTCGCAATTTACATCCGTTTAAATATTCATACCGGCCTTGCCGTCGCAGAAACCCCGGGCTTTTGGTCCTCCGCATACTTATTCCAGACTCTCTCTTGCGCTTCTCTATGCGACTCTCCTCCACGTAGTCTCCCCCTCTCTCTCTCTCTCTTTTCGTCTCTCCTGTAAACGCCCAGAGAACGTTGTGCGAGCAGCGGCAAAACCCACTGGGATACGTTCGAATACCTTTGCACCCGAAACCTCTCACGCATTAAATTCTAAAGCCGCTTTCTAGTTTCGGGCTGCATCGTGCACCCTGCTTCACTTCTTCGTCGTTCTCTTGCTTCTGCTATTGCCATTTCTCATTGCTTCATCCTTCGATGGTTGCGCAGGGGACAGAGATAGAAAAGACAGAGTTGGCGCTGAACTTTGTCCTGTTAAATCGCTGGATGCTGGTTAGGTAGGACGTAACACGCTCGCCTTTCCAATGTTTATGGGCACGGGTAATTCTGCATTAAGGATCACGGATTTTGCTTCGAAGCTCGGATGATTAATTAACGAATAATTAACGCACTCGCGGGAGTGTTCTAATGGAAAGTGAACATTTTATTATCGTAACGGATGGTGACGAATTTTCGCTGTTCCAGTGTCGTCGAACTAATGGGTGTATCGGCGGCACGATGCGGATTAAAATCACAGCTAATGAAAAGCGAAATTACGCACAGCGCCGTAAGAGCCGGGACAGCGTGTAAAACGAACGTTTTAAACGTGTCAACCAATAGGTGCATAAATTAATTAATTAAAAGCGGCCGATCCGGCATGACGACGCGTTGCGCAGAAGAGTGCGTTCATCAAACAATTTTCCGTTTGCCCTGTCGTCGGCCGCAACACAACGCGACGCAACCACAATTAATTAAATTTAATGACCGAGTGACAATGGCTTTATTAATTAGTAAAATTAACCGCGTAACGCACCGATACGCGTTTAGGCGGCAAAGGGACGGTAGTGGCTCTCTGCCTCGCTCTATTAATACAGCTTCCCGTTTAATACGATTTTCTCTATGTACTAACGATTAATTTTCTAATAACGACCTCAAATTTTCCACGCCACGCCCGCAATATCGGACTCGTTTCGATTAATTATCTAAATTCTAAACAATATCGTGCCGGTTTGTTTCTTTCAAACATTTCCCCCCCAGGCAGAATGAAAATACGCTACACTGCCATAGACGATGAAAGCGTTTCGACTGTCAGTGTCTGTGCATCGGACGAACCATTGTAGTTTCCCCCGACTAGTCAAGCGTTTTCCATCGAACTCGCGAACTAGCCAGGCATCGTGTCAAAAGTTTCTTCTTATTTCGCGCACGTAACTTCGCTTTACATCCACCGCGTTCGGGCCTGGTTACCGCGACCTGTCAGCACGCAGGTATATTTGCGTGTTTTATTCATGAAATACGTAGCTGTCTATCACATTTCCAGATAAGATTCAGCGAGTGTAGACGCGGTATATCGCCCCGCGAACCTGTCGCTTCACAATCGGGGAACCGTCGAAACAAAAATATCACGCCGCAGGCGCAACCTCGCCATCGATGCTCTTTATGCCTCTTTCGGATTATTTTTATTCCGCGTCACGATTTATCGACACGTTTCCCAAAAAACTGGGGCAGGCATGTTTCAGTATTTCGTATTATTAGAGCCATGACATTCCGAGGACTGCTTAAAACGGTGCACGTGCGTCAAAAATATAATTCTAGGATAAAAAAACTTTCCACTTTGCCCTTTTCATTTTACCCATACTGACGATACTTCAACGTCACGCCTTGTTTCGCGATATTTTTTCCCCCTCAAACGTTCTGTTACCAGTGCCACGAATATGGCACTGCGGTGTCGCCACATAGTGGACGAGAGCGCACCGTTGTAAACTTTTTGCAAAATTGTTCCACGGGTCGACGAACGAATTCACCCGGCCGCAATAGTAGTTCGCGAGCACTTCGATTATTACGGTTATCGCGGGCGTCACAATACCTTTGCCTGCGGATCAGCCCATGCGACACGTGCATTGTAAACACCGCGTCGGCCGCGTTATACGATCGTCGCAGGTGCAAAGTTAAATGTGCACGGCTCCGTTCAGCCTTGGTTTACGGAATTTGCACTTCAATATCGATGTTCCGGAGCTGTACGCGATACCGGCGTTCGACCAAAAGTCACCTGATTCGCACGGTCAGTTGCCACGGAAGTGTATAGAAGAACGCACGAATCGAACTGCACGTGATCGCGCAAGAGATCAGGGCGCACGTCCGCCGTGTTTTATTTGTCCGTATATTGTTGCTCTGTTATCCTTCGTTTGGCAAATAATACGTGGCACGTGTTCCCGGATCGTTCACGAGTTTGTTTGCCGAATCATAGTGCAGCAGAAATTGTACGCCACTTATATCGACCCGGCGGCATTTCTGGTGAAATTAGTTGTGCTATTAGGGCGATTCCTTATTCAACCGTATCGCGTTGCAAGTTATTTCGCCGATGTGTACAGAGGAGAATCGGTGGTCAAGGGTCGAACGTGCGCTTAACAGTCTAATCATTCGTTAACCACTCCAGGACATAGACGGCGAACGGGACACTGGAACGTTATTATTAGCGGAATGACCAAAATTTGGCTGGTAATCAAGCATTTATTGCTTCTTGACTTCCGCAAGTTCAGTGGGTCACCGTCATTATTGTGTCCCGTGTCTGACCATAAACGGACCTTTACTACTTCAACTCGCGCATTCACAGCCTCGTCCAGGAATTGTTCCAAGCACGACAATCTTAGTAAAAATATGACAGACGATTAAGCGGATAATCTAGTGTGTCAATTACGTGAAAGCAGGTGCTTTATCATTGCTGATGTCAATGAATTACGCAATGTTGCTTTAAATGTTTTCCTCGATTTATCTACATTGGAGTCTCGGCGGGAAATTAGGCATCCCGTGAAAACGAAGGGGTTAAAGTCTTTAAAAGACGATTCGATTCTTTGGGACGCGAGGTTGGAAAAACGCTCGAGGAAAATAAGACTGGCCAGCTGGGGCGGATTAAAGCCGAGTTCTCTGTAATGCAGAGTCCTGCAAAGTGTATCCCAGAGGCTGATATATCTCCAGTTTGTAGTACGGCTACTAAAAATCCTTTATTTCTGGCCTGCAAACGGAGGCCTGGCGAAAGGAGGGCAGAAGAGGGTGGTTGCGCACCATCTGCGCCCTTCTCACGCTTTTAGCCAGTAGTGCCAGCTAGACCGACAATAAGCTGATAATTGAGCTTTTGAATAATTCCAGCTATTTAATCCTGGTTTAATAAAGCTTCCCGTTTCAAAACGCTCGTGAATTTCATTAAAGGGACTCTTGACTGGAGAATCGCGGGGGCGACATTAATGCGCGCAATTTAGCCTTTCTTTCTTTTTCCTTCTCGCCGCTCCGACCCGCGCACTGTCTCTTCTCGACTTCCTTTTCCTCTATCCTCCGCTTTTTTTCGGTCATAGTGGAAAAGCGGACGTAATTTACAAAAAAAAAAGGGGGGGAAAAGCGAAAGAGGGAAGGAGCGGAATAAAAGTGCAGGAAAAATAGTTAGAGGGACGCGGAGCACAATGGCAGCCGTTACGTCGTAAAAATTTGGAGGTCGGTTCACTTTTATTATCCCGTGAATCGTGGCACTCGTTTAACGCGATTGTCGTAAACTAAAAAAAAAAACGCTCTCACTACAGACTTTTTTCTTTTTAATGGAAATTAAAAATGATACGTTCGCCCTCGTGAAAATTCTCTTCCGATCCTTTCTCCGTTACGATCGCTGGGGAAACCGCATGCCTCTATTCCGCCGATAATCGAAAAGGCTCGCCAACAGCGACGAGAGCGTCGCTTATTTTCGGCGAAACAACGAACGTCATTCCTGCGGGCGGTCGTTTCCTAAATAATTTCTCTGTTCGTTATCGGCGCAATTCGAACGAATTGCCTCTTTCGGACATTTGAAATTCCGCCACGGGTACAACCTACTTCCGCGAATCCGGCCTTACTCCAATCAAATTTCCATCGATGCAGCCCGCTGCATACTCCATGGATGCACACCGGGGATACGCGGTATCAAAAGGCCGGGGCTTCTACAACGATACGAGTTTATGCAGTGGAGCGTTTAGTGCAGCAGGTTCTTTCATCGGTAGATTAGTTAATTTCGGTGCAGCTATACTCTAGTCCCCCGATCCCTGATGTAATTAGCCGCACAATAGGAAACAGCTGGCCCTCTATCGCATGGCCGATGCAACGTCTAAACCAATCTCTGCCAACAGACAATTATTACACCTGTATTTCGTACGTCCAACCGCTATACCCAGGAGATTCCAAGGCACAAAGAAATGATTCCCCGTGCGGAACATCCTTCCGCCCGTCTACCATCCATCCATTCAGCATTTCATTTAGACCATTTAACTATCTATCAACTGGCCATTTGATCATCAACGTGCAGTGTCCTCTGTCCTGAGCCCGGGATGGACTAAGTGAACGTATCAAACGCTCTTCATCGGGATCCTTTCACGTTCTTTGAAAACTCGATCGGGTCCATCGCAGTCCGCTAAACGGATAATCGCTAATTGATTCGCGCATGGACCGCCCGATTCTCACCAATACGTCGACGCGGGGGTTACGGGGCGAAATTAAACGTGCCACTCGCGTTGCGATACGATACTAATTAATCGACTGCCTCACGGTTACCCGCGTTGCACTTCTGCGAGAGTCGCCTCTTCCTGTGTTTCGCTTACTCCAAGGGAAACGATCAATTTGCGGTTCAACTATTGCGGTATTCAACTATTAAGAAAACGAAATCGATTATCCTGTTTTCCTCCCTTTCTTGCACGCTTCCATGGCAATTTCGAGCGGGCACTATCGCGATCGGAAGTTACGTCCTTGCCCTGCGGAAACTTTCCTCCCCATCCTTTTCTTTCCCCTCTGTTCCTTTCCTTCCGTCTTGTCCGGCGGAAACTCGTTTCGCGAAATTAACAGCAGTTAGTACACTCTGGTATCAATTTCCGCGACGTTACTTCACGCTCGAGCGTTGCTAGTTAAGCGGACACCCCTAAGCATTGTACGCGAGCAATTCAAACTACTCGCGGAGTAGTTAGCGGTCAGTTTATGTAGGAGTTCATGAGCTCCTGGAGGAGCACCGACGTGCACGTGTGTATCGTCGTACGCCGCAGCGGTTCGCGTTTCCAATAGGTGCACGTAACACACGGCAATCTAGTCTGACCCTGCTTGTATCAGGGGACGCGATCGGTTAACAGGACGGCGCCTAATACGTGTACGGGCCATCAAAGAGAATTCCAAGTTTGTGACATATTTGATGGTCGCCGCAGACTCCTCGACTGTTGGCATAGTTAAAATGTCATTGCGTTGGACTGCCCTTCCGCTCGCTCTTCGCCGTTCATCCCCTCTCTGTGACCCGCTCGAACGCGAATAATTTTCTCCATAATTAATATCGCCCGAAATACATTTCCCTGTTAAGACAATTAACGGCGTTCGATATATGTATGTATGGGAGATAGCGGAGAACAAATAATGTAGATCGTAGAATCCGAGGAAGCTTTTTTTCTTCTTCTGAAAACCGAAATAACGAAGGCACCGTAACTTTTCCCCTCCGACTCTTGGCCATTGTATCGGAGTCCGTTTTTTTTCGATCGACGAAGGGAAGAATTTGCGGCGCTAGTGTGCCACTTGGTGGATTTCAGCAGGCGGCATCTTGTTGCAATGGAACATTCATGAGGGGCTCCGTACGGGAATGCAAGTTTTATGGGGCCAAGACTCCGGAGCAGGTCATGGAATTTATACTGACATTCTCTCTTTCGAACTCACGTATCCCGTAATCGCGTGTTCCGCCGCAAATAATTGATGCGCGTGGGTGGCTCGCGGGCTGCCTGTGTGTGATGTACCGTCCGATCGAAGATTGAACTCACCGTCGAATTACGATCTTCTCCTTCGGAAAATAGAATTTCTTCTGATTTATCCGCTGCCTCGACGAGTCACAATTATTTCGTCACTGCGTATTAAAGCGATTCTCCCCACGAAACGTTGATCACAAGGGAAAGGGGAGTCGCATCGATGTGCAAGTAAAAAGACAATCGGTCTGGAATTATTATGTACGCATAACGATTGTATAATAATTGTATAATAGTGCTGGCGTTGTAATTACTTACTTTTTGGCATGGTTCCCGCTATAGGTTCGTCGACGCGGGAAACTGCAAGTTCTTCTTGTTCTGGTAATTCTCGAGCAGTCCTGGTCTACGCCACCTTCTCTGCGTGTTTGGATCCCGAGGGTTTGCAGAATGTGAATAACTTAACCACGCGAAACTTCGCGCCAACCACGAAGCATTAAGCCCGGCTTATATTACAGCTCGTGTATATCGGTGTGTATTACTTAGTTAGTTAGCATACGGCTGGCCTGAATGTGTTAGGGCGTTGCTAAACGCATATGTCACGTAGCCGCGCGAAAGTCACACATTCGGATATCAGAGTCGGAATTTCAATGTTCCTATTTGATTAATCAGGGACGTTCCGTTTCAGCCGGAGCGTAGGTAGTTTCAACGTGGAGACGTGGCACCATTCGAGGGAAATACTAGACGGATGATCATCAGTTTCATAAAACATTAGGGTCGCCATAGTCCTCGATACGACTCTACCGGGAATTGCATCCGATTATCCACGAATTCGAAACGATAGCGCTCGATAATTGGCGGCAAAACAGTACATATTGCGAGTATTAATATCCCTTTGCTGCTGTGCTTGGCTGCAAGAAAGCTGCGACTGTTTTCCTATTTCAAAGAATAATTCACATTTCTTTGCGTCACTGGGGGAACGATTTTTTTCCTCGACAAAACGATCGCCATGGAAGAAACTGTGCTTGGACATACGCCAGCTAAAACATACAAAAACTTTCCTGTTACTATATTTCAAGGCTCTTCTGTTCCACTTTACAGTTTGATAATTGTATTCCGCGTGTACGCGCAATTGAGTTGAATTTCGCCCCGAATGTATTCCACGCACGACAGAATGGGGTAGGGGGGATATGACATTAAAAGAGTATCGTAATAGCAAGATAGAATATGGGATGCTTTATTGGATCCGTTGGAAAAGTGGTCGCATGTTTGCGCAACGTTGTGTATATTTTTTCAGTCACGGCCACCCGTTTGCATTTTACGGCGTGGATAAATTAAAAAATTTGCATGCAAATGGCACGACGAGAGTCAACACAAGTCGATCAATTTTCCGGTTACGAATGCAGCGACTTTTTTACTGGATGCGCGAACGGTGGTTCGCGATATATCCTTCTTAATCCCCCCCTTTAAGGCGTGGCACATCAAATATAAATGCTCGCTAAGATATAGAAAGTGGATTGAGACTTTGGGTCGACCCGAAGAGGATCGATAGGAGGCTGCGTTATGAATAGATTATCCGGATGCCTTTTAGCGACTTCCATCGCCGCTCGTGCAAGATACACAATCTTTTGTGAATGTTCCTGCCGGTTCAAAGGTATTTGGAATGGAACAAGAAACACGTGACGTTTATTTTCGTACGTCAAGGAGTTCAAGCAGAGCGGTGCAAGTTCGAGTGAAGTTTAATTACAAATGCAATCGTCCGGCTACTTCAGGCACATTGAGATTTGCTTGCGATTCAGTGCGTTTGCAATTGAGTCGGCCATACTTAGTCATCGGTTTGCCGTCCGGTGGAAAATGAAATTTCCCTCTTCTTAGCGACCGGAAGTTAGCATGTAACGCAGTAACTCGCGAACACTCTTGTCGCAACGAGACCCAAACGCCTCTTCGCGTATAATTCATCCGAATTCGCGGGCACAGAACGATGAAGAAATGAATCCACCGTATGAATAATACGAATGCACAGTTCGCTTCGGTGCCATTTACAAATACCGACACTTTACGGGGTAAACTGACCGCAACTCAGGCACGTATACATATTAGTTCTACGAAAGTACCGCAAGCTGCGGTCGTAGCAACGTGTTTAGCGGTAGGAAATGCAAACCATTGCACTTGACACTCTCGTTCCAGATACGAGATTTTCACGCCCAACGTTTCTTCTCCATTGTACCTAATATCGCAATCGATCCGTGTTACACGTTGACCCAGCCAGTTCCATTGAACTAATGAAATTCTTCAACGACTATACAAAAATTACACACCTCGATATCGAGTTCCCCCTTTCCCCCACCATCATTCGAATCGTTTCAACAAGTAACGCGCGTTCGTTTCAGGCGAATCGCGAGCAGAAACAGCCTCGAAAGTGCACGAACTCGCGAGCACACTCGCCGGTTGTTCGCGGGAAACGTGGACAGAGATCGATCGATGGAAATTCGTACTGGTTCGACGTGTCACGAATGGAAAATAGTGTCGCGTTACAGGCCGTGTACGAGCCGCGAGTCAAACGCATTCGTACGCCGACACAAAATGCGGTCCGAGCGGTGTGTTTAGCGGCGGTAAAACTAAAGTCGTGCAGTTGACACGCACGGGTCGCGGGTCACGGGTATTCGGGATTTTCTTTTCCAAGCTTTGATTTCAACGGCGAAAGGGGGAGGGAATAGGGATGGAGTTTGGAGCGGAGAACACGGGGGTGAAAGGAGAGACAGAGAGAAGGAGAGAGTGAGAGGGCAGCCGTCCCTCTGGAAAATTACCTACGGCCAGCTCGCGCTGAGGTTTTGCGGTATCGCGATACACGAACACTCGCATGGGGAGCACGTGTGCGTATTCGGCCCAATTTTACATGCAATTTCGCGGTGAAAGGCGCTCCCCGCAGTATGGCGGGGTTTTTAATTATATCTAGCTGCTGCCCAACCGGTAGAATATTAACCGGAAATAATTCTGGCTATGGAAACTCTGCTATCGACATTGTACATACGTTACTGGAAGGCGATCGGTGTTTCGACTGGGACGAAACGAAAATTAATTGTATCTGAATGTCTGTTGATTCGCTGCTCGATCTTGTATTCTTTATCGAGCGTGTCTTCTGGGGGGAACGTGGATAATAATAAAGCGCTTGCGAATGTACCATGCGTAGTATTTTCTATGATATTGTCAATTTGTCGACTTACATATGTTTGGGATATGAGAATTTTTCATTCGAATTTCCGTTTAATTGGATATCAATTGGAGCACTCTGTGGGCAACTTAAATATTCGTGTCCTAACAGAAAATTGCTATGGACAATTCTACGTTTTTACATTTCATTCGTACGCTGTTTATTATGGGCTGCATAAAATTTCAACTAGTCCGCTGTAATTAATCGGACACGGTGACCCGCAAGAAACGGTATCATTGGTATTCTCCGCTGATTAATTCAAATTATCACGGGACAGTGTACCGCGTATCATTTAGCAATCATTTTTTTTCCTGCACGTGTTACACTTTAAAACTGCACTTTTTCTTCCAACATGAACCGAGGAAACGAGAGTACACGAGAACATCGGTTCGTGTAATATTTTCGTAGGAGAAAATTCTTCCAGGCGACTGCCTACAACCACAAAACTTTCCTGACTGGCTGTCTCTCTGATGGTTCCACTAATTCACCGATCATGTGTACCGATACATTTCCTCGACGCATCGACCGTTTACTCGGTCTTTTGCCTAGCTTCGTTGCAGTATTTGCGCAGCTGGCCGACGCGGTGGCGTTTTTAGTGAAACTTTCGAGCCGCTCGTGCGGGTAATTCACGCGAGTCGAATTCAACTAATAATCTGCCGATAAATTCAACTAACAAACCGGTAAATTTGGAATTACCCAAACAGTCGTCGAGCCCCGAAATGTGTTAACTTCGGTCCGAACGCGCTTATCCTGTAACGAAATAATTAAGCCGGTCGGTGAATTGCGATACTGTTTCGAGTAGGTGCTCTTGTTGTTCGAGGAACTGTATTCTGTTACCGATTTTCCTGTCAAAACGCGTCAGCGGCGTAACACGTTGAAATTCAGCGAGTGACGTGGAAAACGGTGGAGGGCTAAAAAATCCAAAGTACACATACATCGATCCCAAGCAGAGAGGTGCAATCGGTTTACGGTGATATTCGCATCAGATACAGATGACCCCTTTGCTGGCATGCGTTCCTCGGTGTTGATTTATCGTCGCATCCGTCGAGTGTATCCACTCTTGCGCGGGTGATTACGGGAACGGTATCGAGTGCTGGGCATCGTTTTCCCCGATGCAACGTTTCCATTAGACGCGACGCTCGATCGGGTCGCCGACACATGGAAAAATCACCGCGGCCGCAACGAATTTCACCTTCTTTGCCCCTTTTTCTCGATGACTGGTTTCTGACCTCGAGGCCCGGACAAAGCTTTTTACTCGGCTGCCTCGGTCTGCGGTCGCCTTCAAAACGCTCGGCGAAATCGTTGACGAAAAATCAATGACGTGCCGAACGCGCGATTAAATGTGCAAATTGCACTCTCATATAGGTGGAATTCATTTTTCGTTACGAGATCGATGTACAAAGGTTCATCTTTCGCAAATTGGCGAAATTACCTTGCCGCCAAGAAGTGTCGGGTTGTCTATGATAATAGATACCTGTGTCGCACCATTCCTCTCGGCCCTCGCGTATTTAGAAGAAGATACTCGATCGCGATCGTGTACTTCCCTCTCAGTCGCTGTACAGTTGATTTCGAGTACGAATGTACATCCGAATTGGCTGATAGAAACGACGCGAGAAACGCAAAGGCGCGTGTCGTGCATGCCTGCGTGCACGTGTTCTGGCGAAACTAAGTGGATACAGTTTCCACCGAGTTTCCAGAGGCTTGGGGTTACGCGAAAGTTTAAACATGATTTATTCCCGTGCAGTACGTCGGGCGTTTCGCCGTGTTGCTGGGTAATCGTTCAGTTAAGCCTAACTGTACTGCGCTGCAGAATCGTCCAGAGACGAACGCCGTCAGGTACGAGGCGCGAATCGAGGAAATATAAAAATGAAACCACCTGCCCTATCGGGTGGCCGTATTACCGCAGCTATGGCGACTCGTCTCGATGAACGGGAGAGTAATGGACGAATACCGGATGGAATATTATCGCGACGCTTCTTTTAAGCTCTCCCATTATCCACGTTACGCTCGCCTCATTATTTCCGTCGCTCTCTGGAGAAGTATGCAAATACGCGAAGCACAGTGAAACCATGCACTCAAGCTGTCACGGCTCGATTTACTTGGCTTCATAGATCCTGACGGTGGCGCGGGTATGGCCCGCTTCTTAAAACCCTCCTCTCTCGAATACGGCTGTTATCGACAGACCGTGGTGGGCGATGAAAAAATATTCCCCAACCCCCTAGACGGATTCTGGTTCGCGCGGCATACTCCTCGCGAGAACTTCGCCGGCTCGTTTCTCCTTTCGTATCGGGTACAGAAGGGTACACATTTACGCGGCGACACATCAAACGCAGACCCAACTCCCCCATGCTCGGGGACGAGTGTACTTCTGAATGTGATTTGTTGTCGCATTCCGCGAGGCCGCGCATTTCATCGAGCGACGATGGATACGGTCGGATCGTTAAAGTCGAGCGTATTTAGCGTATCGTCGTGAAAATGGGCGCCCCCGTTAACGCGCAATTTATCGTCGTTTTGCTTCCTCAACGTTCTCGATATTCGACGGGTTCGGGCTGGTTGCCTGCGAACTAATTCGAACGATGACGAACGCGTCTGTTGCGAATCGACGGTAACGGTGAAACAGAAGAGTGGGTTGGACGTGAAAGAAGCAGAGAATGAAATGGTGGTCTCGGTTGGCAGGAATTCTTCGGAAGTTCGGCAGTATCGTTAGGAAAGCTGGGGCGAGCAGCGGGAAAAGTTAGCGCGGCAAATTGAGAAAAATACTGTACGTTTCAATTATAGATGATCCGTGTAATTGTTTCGTGGCACGGAACACAGACGAACGACGTTCCCTCGTGCGGATATGCTCGATACGATTCGTGCAACGTATGGCCCACATTTTGAATCATTACGTATAGCCGGGAAACCACGAGGGAAGCACTATTCGTTTCCATTAAATCCACCCCAGTATGATCGCTCCGCAGCAATCGTCCTGCTCGGTTTCCTGTGGATATGTACCGAATTAAGTCGTCCTATTGCCGAGTGGCTAGAGCAGCCAGTATCGTCGGGCAGTGGTACCGTCCGCTAAAATTTACGTAGATTACGAACTTTGGTAACGTATGAAACGGCTGAGAAACGGGCATGGGAATGGTGAAGCGGAGTGTAGAAACGAAGGGGGAACCAGACGAGGTACTGGAGAATTCCCGTACATATTCCACCTGGTAATTGGGTTTCACGCGAGAATTCAGAAATTTTCGGGATACGTACTCTTCTCTGTTATCGTTTAGTTGAATAACGAGTTCTGCAGTATTTCATTCATTGGAATATCTTGACTGTCGCTAAAGAATTTATATTGATATGTGCGCGCGATGCACAGTGGGACGATGAAGTTTTCAGGTGTCTGACCAGTCGTCTTATTACTACTTCGTGAACGAGATGAAAGAAGGTCAAAGAGCATACAGACTTTCTGACAATATTACAGACATCGAGACAGAGAGGGTTCCGTTCCACTATATTTTTAAATGTATTTTTCATGCGGCCAATTTTGACCCTCGTCGAAATTTGTAATTCTTTTGAGCTCATCTTACCGGCATCTGAAAACGAAAGGAGCTGCCGGGATCATTATCATTTATATGAAAACCTTTGCGCGTCCTTATGCATAGTCATTATTCAGGCGTTTTTCCCAGGGTGCAAAGAAGGCAACAAGGCTAGTTCAATACACGCTCCGCGTGGACGAAGGTGGCAATCTTAATTAAGGGGATACTCATTCCCCCAGATTTTTTTCCTACTTCGTTCTTTTTTACTCCCGTAATGCCCGGCTGGGCCAAGCACACGTTCAAGTTTAAGTAGCGCCGAGCTTAAAGGTCTAATGAAATTTTTGCCAACAATAAAGAATACAATTGTATCCAGAAATATTACTCAAAGATTACGAGGGTCATCAGGTCGTGCCATTGAAGTCGAAATAATTGAATCAATATCATTCAGAAATTATAGACGTTCGTCAAGGTTGTGAACTGTGGTTAGTCTCTCCAGCGACTCCTCGATGCTTCCGGATCGCTCAAGATAATCATGCCTGGACGAAATCAATTGGCAGCCCCGTGCAGGGAAAATCTTTGATGGATGGTGTAAGAAACCGGAGCTCAGGTAGCAGCGGCAGGGAAAGAAGACAGGGGCAGAGAGAGAATTATTCAAATCCTCGATAGAAGAGTCCTTCGGGGATACCGCGTGCCACTTTGAAAGCGACGGTTCGTTCCTTTAAGGCTTTCACCTCTTGTCTTACCGAGGATTCTCGTGGATTCAAAGAAGATCGCGCTGAAAATAAGAAAATGGAGAAAATATCGAGAGTAGATATCGGGTAGACGAAGGTGCTGCGTCGTGGCCGACGTGTTTGCGGGCAATATCGGTATTCCCGTAAATATTAAACCTCCGACTTTTATTTGGCTCCACATATGAACTTCTTTGTAATTGCAGAACGTCGGATGCGGGTCAACACTTTACAAATACTCGCCTCGGATATTTTTATAGGCCGATAAATTTAACGGGGAACGAAGTAGAAAAATCGAAATGAAATTTCCCGTTCTATTAACAAATGCCCTGTAAAGTGTAAATTTACCTTGGCTTCCATCGCGAACGAAAAATGCGATACGTTCCAAATAAAGTTGCCCTCCTTAAAATAACTTTCTCCTATCCTTTTACAACGCGCTGTAAAATAAACTGGCTCTCATCCTTCAGCGTCCGTATTCTTGAATAGTGTAGCCGTTAATCACGTTAGGAAGGGCAATTTCTCTGTTGTTTTATACTGCCCCTTTTCGAAAACGAACGACGAGATTGTACGTCGAGTGGCATCGGCTCGTGTCATTTTAAACGAACCAACTCGCAGGCGCGGTTCAAAAAGATTCGTCCTGATCAATGAAATCTGCGAGAGCGGCAAAGACACCGGAGCTTTTAACGGACATCCGTTTCCTTTCGCGGATACACGAGAGATCCTCGAATCCACGAAGACAGAGCCGAAAGGTGAAAGTCGCGGTGTTTTATATCAGCCAGATTTCCGTCGCGTCGGCTTGATATGCTTACTCGCTCGAAAGGAGCTTAAGCAGAAAGTCGATAATACTTCGAAAAGGTTGATGCACCCGCGTTCCTGTACTAACACTTTTGCAATTCTGCGAGGGACACTTCATGTTCACTCTTCTATGATCCTGGTTACGCCGTAACTCCGGTCACGAACATTCATAATCAAATGTTCGATCGATGCCTTTTGACAATGGGAATATTTTATGCCACGGATCCAAATGTACATATAATGACGAAGATCTGTTTGGAGAACGTTCATTGCGAATTCTATTTCGGGGCAACACTCAGCCACATCGTAAAGCGTCCGTGCATTCAGTACTTGATATTTTTCGCCAGCAGTAAATTGTTGAATTTGCATACGGTATCGACTGTAATCGCAGCAAATCCGAGGTGTGCTACGTAAATTTGTTGAATTCAATGAGGTACAGTTTGTATGCTATTCCCTGGGATATACCTATCATAATGTACACGAATCCAATAACTTTCCTTGGCTTTTAAACGCGCTAATCCGATTCCTCTTCTGAATTTACACGATCCGCATGTGAAACATAACATTATTCTGTGTAATAACGAATGCAATATTTGCTGACTGTATTTTAGCTTAATAAAATGAAAATTGAAAATATTACTACAGTGGCAATGTTTAAACCGTATTTGTTATTGTTCAATGGATGTATAGAATATTTGGTACTTTCACACTTTGAAATAATATCTTTTGCTTTTTCTACATCGTTTCGGTGCAACGATTTTCACCCGTTTCAACACTAAATATACGATTCATGTACAGCTGTACGCACTAGATGGAATGTAGAAATGTTGGAGGCGATAATTTGATATTGCAATTGAACCGAATTGCACTGGTGGTAAGGTGGTCGTTGCCTGCACGCTCTACCACTTTGCAATTAAACATTTACCGGGAAATAATTATAAACCTATCAACTGTACCACGAACGGTGCAATTAAGTATTTCACAGCTTTTTAGTTACGTAATTTCTCCATTACGGGATTACTTCATTGTGCACAGGCAAAGGGCAATGAAGATACAATAGTTTGGTTTTTGGTTTTATTTGTACAGTCCTAGATAAATTTATCACAATAAGGGAATTATGAAAAATGTACAATAATGCGGACAGAAAACACATTCCCGTGACAACAGAAAAAGGGGCCAGCAATCGTTAACAATTTGTCGCTGGTGTATTTAATAATCTTTAATTGACACAACGTCTCCCGCGGTTTGACGAAATGAATGATCAGCCGATTTCCATTTTTTTGTTGTTGCTTTTTTCACACGTTAAAACACAATCTATACTTACATATTAAATGTAGCAACATTTAGAGTAATACTACGCAGCGAGTTTATGATTCACATTAAAAGCAATTTCCGGTTCGTTTTCTTTCTCTTGTATTTTTTGTTAACTCTCAGTTAACTCTTCCTCGTCAGGGTTTCTCTTTCAAAGATCTATAATGGTCGACGATTTTTTTTTCCTTACCTCACACTTTTCTGTAAACTTTCTTCCTCAATCGTGCAACGATCTTCTCTTACAGATAGACTCGTTTAACTCGTCGAAATCTCTTTTTATAAAGTGTAAAAAACCTTTTTAGCACTTTCGCTGAAGTGGATATTCATGAACGATGTTTTCTTCCTTTTTTTTCAAGGGCTGAAAGTCAAGTTCTTTCACGGGTCAATTTTGCAGCGAAAGTGTTAAATATTTCCCGCCATCCCTTCGACGAATCGATTAATAAAATACTTCCTCGCGTCGACGCCCCCGGCGTGTCTCGTATAAAAGAAAGCTCGTATTAAATTTGAAAAGCAATCGTTGGAAATGTTTTCACGTTCGCACGGACGAGAAGGAATATGAAAAAGATGAAGAAGCGAGGGAGGATGGTGAAGAAGAGGGGCCTAGGCTGCTTGTCGGCATCGCGTCTTCATTTTCGTCTTTTCTTCCGACGACACATTAAAATTACGTACGCCGTTAATTAATCTAAGCAGATTACACCTTCGTTTATGTATATTTATTTACAGGAACACAGTGAACGATGCCAGCCACAAAATCAACCATTTCATCGGTGATAACGATCTATGTACTAATCTCTCTTCTCGTCTCTCATTGCATTCAACAGTAATAATCAACAACAATAATCGTGTTCACGCGAGAGGATCGGTTTTGTGGCGTGCAGTCGGCGGGATTGCCTATGAGATACGAGACTTACGACGACATAATTAATTATTGTTAATCTCCTTACATCTAAAGTTTCCGTTCTCATTCCACGCTTGTATAATCCTCGTCGTTTTTCTTTTTTATTCAAACTATCGCTTGCCTCTTTATTGACTAGAGTCGAGAACGTTGTACGAGCGCATCTGTCAAATAAAAAAGCACACCGATCTGTTTAGCTCGTTCGTCGGTAATTAATACGACCGACGATCATCTCTAGAAGTTCGTGGGTTTTCAGTGCTCGCTACGACTCTCTCAAACTTTCAAAGGAACATAGAAGGGAGCGTAACACACGTTCCTACCTTATTCTCTTTCTTCTTAGCCCGCTAGTCGTATGCTTACGGAAATAACCAACACTACCACGTTCACTTTGAAACGCAATCTTTCTTTCTTTTACCAACGCACCGTAGTATAATGACAAAAAGTAACGATACAATCCTAGCTAAGACGGCGCAATAAGTTTCGCGAGAGACGTGTTCGCGAATTTTTCTAAGTTCGTCTACCAGGGCCACGGTAACCATTCGCAAGTCAAATAGTCGGCCAGCACACCCGAGAATCTCCGTTTTAACGCGTCTCACGTCGTATACCAAAATTTTGGGTATCGGCTAGAGGATCCTCCTAAGGGGTTTGCTTGTTATTGCAGGAGACAAGCGCGATTTTCCTTTCGTATGCAGTTCGCGTGCACGTATTTACCTGTAATGCGTATGTATGTACGTATGTATATCATGTATAATATTTATATGTATGTGTATGCGTGTACGTATGCATGAGTCACGTATTTGGCACTTCTTATGTGATCGATTATTTACACAGATTCGCACGTCGAACTCGTATCGCGTCGATCCGAGAAGACGAGGAAACGATACGAATCATCTACGCGGACTCACTCTCTCTCCCTCCTTCATGTATTTATAATGTTTATACAATGTACCTGGAACTGAAATTTATACACTGAGCTATTTACAATTCCCTTACAGCTTTACGTCCCGTTTCTCGCGAAAGAACGAAACGACAGATCGATATCTGGCCTCTGACATTCTCATACATTATTCGTTTCGTTCTATCTCGAGGTGTTCTCGTTCCGTGGACTTCCGGTCCATTAGTGCTAGAATTTGTAAACCTTCGTTCACCTCCTGTTGAGCACCGAGAAAGTGTTGCGCACCTCGAGTCCTTAAGTAAAACATTGGATACAATATAATGATACATTAAAGTATAAGCAATAATACTTTCAACTTGTTTCACAATTTTCCTATCAGTGGATCGGTGCGATTGCGCCCGCAATCGAATTCTCGATCGTGTATCTCTGCAAGGGGAGCCGCGCCACGCACACGTTGAAACCAACGAAAAGTTCGAAGAATCAAGGAACACACCAATCACAATTGTTTCAACACCACGCACTAAGTCCTCATTCAAGCCTTTGAACAAACATTTTCTAGCTTCACGTATTCCCGTTCCCCTTTCCGTTCTATAAAGGAAAATATATGATACTAGAGAGATGGAAATTTCTTCGGGCGAGCAATTGATAGAACGCATTCCATCGGAATTCTCTTAACTTCGCCGGGAAACGTGAACGACGTTAAAGGATTTCGCCGCCTTAACGACCGAACGATTGCTCCTCTGTTCTCTGTCTCGTCCTATTCGTCGAGCGGAAGTTCCACTCGGCCTAGAGAAGCATCGGAAACTCGAAACATTCCCGGCGAACTCGGTCGATTGCGAATCCAAAAGCTCTCGGGGATCAGCCCGGCTGATACGGCCGTGAAATAAATTCGCCAAGTTCGCGGAAAACTTGGCCCGTGCCGATGAAGTTCCAGCCGTAAGTCCCGATCTTCCGGAGTGCCGCGTGCTACCCTTAAACCGACAGGAAGACGAACCGCCGATCCTTCCCCTTTAAATCAAACTTTCCGATTAGGCGAGCCATCGGGTAACTTAAATATGGGCACACAGTCCGTGGGATTTCTATTATCGCGATGCAGTGGACGATGGCAAACGCGTGACGTGTACATTCTTTTCCGATTCCCGGATTTCCAGTCCCAGGGGAAAGGCGATTATATAAAGTGTGTTTTTCGCTCGTTGTACAATTTGGATTTACACTTGTTATTGATGGAAGTAAAACGAAATGAATACTTCACTTGGCACAGCAGCGGCAACGAGAATGGAAAAGGCGCAGAGTTTAACAAATAACGCCATCGATTTGTTACAGTGCAGCCAATGGCAATCAACCGACGCAATTCTTATCCAGATCTGATATTTAATATCAATGACAGACTGCATTGTGCCGGCGGTCGAGTATCAAGATTTATCGCGTTATTTCCTGATAGTTGTGTAAGGGTGGATGGATAACTAGTTTTGTCGTAGCAATCTGGCAATTATGAGGCGGAGGGGTCGCCGTAAAAGTGTCGACCCGCGAGTCTGTTACCCCGGTGCATCGTAACTCGGGACAATAGGTGTCCTCCGTGGCTGGTAGAGGTGGTAAATCGCAGGTCGGACAATGTTTGGCCAGCTACGTGGTGCACTCGCCGCGATAACCGACAATACTTTTACGGCCGTCACCCTATTATGAATGGGTCGTGTTAAACGAGGCGGGAAAAGCTCGCAAGTACATCGCAAAGTGATGATACAGACTGTGTATAACAGAATCTCTCCACCCAGACCATGGAATTTTCTCTCCGTCTCCCTCTCACCCTTGCCTTCTCCCCATTTCACCCTTTCAACCCGTCCCCTTTCTTTCCTACTTAGAGTAGCAATCACACTCGTGGTACCCCATTTGCTGTGTGCTCGCATTTCTGACAGGACCGCCGTGATTCTTGCTGCAACAAGCACACTTTTATGACGCCCGTTGCAGTTGCCCCCCACCCACGTGTAACCCCGATAAGAATCGACGGGGGCGAGATTCAGGGCGTGCTTCTCATTTAAGTTTCCATGGCTTGCTTTTTCCCTACCTTTCTGGCAAACGGAAGAACGTAGAGGAAATTCTCGTGGAATTTGGGTCGATTTGTTTAAAGGGATGGAGATGAGTTTTCTCTAGAGGATTTCCATGGAAGGTTTGTTTATGATGGCTTGCTTTTTTGTTTCAATTATGTTGTATTAATAAGCTGAATTGCACGCGATGGAAGCAAGTCGAAGGTATTTCCTCGTAGCTTTGTTATCGCTTCCTCGTTTAGTCTTCGATATCACAGTTTTTATAGTAAATATGAAATAACGAGACGTGGACAGCAGCCCCGTTTTGCTTCAGTATATATTTTGTTGGCTCCACTGGTAGCCGGGTGATTAAAACCCCGGATGGATTTCAAAGATACTTCCTGGCGTAAATTTTTTCATATCAATCCTGCCTTCGCAGAAAACATTTCCTGTCCCCTTGTTTTCTCGTGGATAGTAAATGTCGTATTATGAAACGGTAAATTCCACCAGATTTCATAACTCGATCTCCCCTATTCGTAATATCAACAGTTTTGCAACAACGAAGTTATACGGCACAACACATTTGTTTTTAATTTTTCGCCCCGTGAAACGTGAATAAATATCTCGCGAAATCGCACACGAATCGAAGCTCTCAGGCATGGAAAAAGAGATAAAATTATAAAATATCTGCTAACGAATTTTATCGGACAGCATGAAAGAAATCAAGGGAAGAAGCAACAGATTGGACACGTTTCGCGGACAGTACTTTCACGGCCGTAAATTTCGCAACGAACGGGACGTGTTAAACCGGACGAGAAAAGCTCGCGGACCGTAACACAGATTATGTATAACAGGATCCGATTCAAGCATGTCCTGCACCATCGTTCTATCTCTAATCTCTGATTTCATATTATACGCGGGGCTTGTCGGATTCAGATCTGTTACGTTTCTCTGAAGTATTATTATGCTGATTCGTCCGTACAGCCACGAAAATCACTATCATGCAAATACGTTTACGCTAGCCGGGCAATTTAAATTGGGCCCTTTGTTTACCGATTTCGCTGCGAGGGTGGTAATTTCATAGCAAACGAGGAAATGCTTCGCCCATCTATTCGCGGAACGAGAAACCGATCGAACCGGAAAGATTCTTGCGAGCTATAAAAAAAGTCACGAGCTGTGTCACATTTTACGAAAGTCACGTTCGCTTTTTCTTCGGCTTTTACGTCGCTATTTTAGATCGGAGATAGACGCGAAGCTGGGCCATGTTTGTTGGGTAGCCGAGACTTTAGTAACCTCCTCTCATAAAACTTTCCTTAGCCTTTGAAAATACTACAGTCGAGAGAAATCTCTGTGTGGTATTTTGCAGCGATGGTAAATAGTTTAAAACCACTTCTCCGGGGCAACATAAATTTTCGATCATTGTTCACACGGTCGGATCCTCGATCGTTCTCAATATTTTCTTTCGCCACCTGGTCTGTGACCTCTCTCTTGGTGTTTGGGAAATATCTTCTTACTATTTTCTGCCATCCAAATATTTTGATGTTTCACGAGTTTATTTCGGAATTAGACCAAAAGGTGGGTGTTACATTATGTACCTATATTTTCGAATGCACTCCGAATGAAAAATTTGAGTCGAAGTGGCTAGCTGTGCGGCATTATTGTCAATTTAAAATGAAAAAAAGGATTATTAATACATTTTAAATCGAATTAAGAAGGATGTTTGTGCTCTGGGTGAATCAAATATGTTTCATCTGACCGTTCTTTGCTATATTCAAATACGCAGGCTACCAAAATATAAAAAATATTTTATACGAAATTCGTATGCCATCAAAGCACAAATACATTGCAAGAAAATTTTTTTTTCAACATTAAAAGCAAAAAATGTCAAGAACGCCAAATATTTCGCAAACAAAGTTAACTTGAAATAAAAATGTTCTCTGCCACCACCTGCAATAAAGGAATTATTCAGGTGGCCTGTTCCAGGAGGGAAAATATACACACCGTAATATCTGCACAAATTCGTAAAAGGCAATACACTTGCAGGCTGGAAGCCCATGATAAATATCGCATAGCGCGTAGCCCGTGATCTATGCCCGACCACGCCCGGCATATACTACTTGACGCGCTTAAATGCGAATGCTCGAGTGTCCGAACAAATTCATTGCTTTGATCACACTTTGACGACTGAAAAAGTAATCTCCAGATACGAACTCTAGATTCTCTGCACTCGAATGGCCAACAAATAATTTCTAAACAACAAAATAAGTGGAAACGTAGCTACACGAATATATAGCAAATACGTAGCTTTCAATTTTCAGCCCACTAATATAATTTCTAACACTTTCAACAATTTCTCCGTATCTTTTGAATTAACATAAATAACGTAGAATTTATCGAAGGCTACCAAAATTCAGAACTAATCGCAGTTTGAAAAAAAAATTACACGACCGATAAGATGCAATGCGAGAATAGTGGCTTAACTGTACTCAGAATCTGGGTTAAGATTGGGTTATCTGTAACAGCCACGTAGACTCAACATCATCTACTTAACGAGTCATTTACATAACCCCGATTCTTTTCCACACCGAGAAGCTGGTTCTTACACGAGTTAGAGCTTAACGAGCCCCAAATTCTGAATAATTCCGCCCGGAAGTAATATCCGCTGATCGATCCCCAGACTCTGTCTTCGAAAACGGGATACCGACACGTTTGCAGAATGTGCAGATGCGAAACGACACTACGAAACCGCGACCGATCGACGGATTAATTTCACAGGGCAGCCGTGAATCGGAATAACGCCTCCCGGAACGATGGATAAAATGCATGTCACGCGTGTAACAGGCGATACACGCTCCTATCCGTGCACGCATCTAAATAGGGAGGCGTGTATTCTATCGGCACGGGCCGCGGCGCGGACACGGGAATACAGTCGTGGCGTGTAACGACGTCACCGAGCAGTATCTCTATTACGCCTGGCTTGGCGTGGACTGTGGCCGCTTACGCATCGCTTAACATAATCCCCCATCCGACCAGGACTACATAGATTACGGAATGATACCTCTGAAACCCGTGCAATTATATTGGCGTGAGATATTTCGGCCGCGTTCGCTGTTTCGTGGTTCGAATCTGAATGGGCCACGTCGTCTGGCTGTTCCACGCCGGAATTTCTGCGACGCAGATAAACGTTGAAAAGCTGTCGCGGTCTAGTTCGTCGCTTTGTCCGTTCGTCGATCTCGATCTAACTACGGAAGGCTTCTGGATGAATTGAAATGCCACGGTTCTGAATAGAATCGTGACAATTACGAGTTTTTCTATGTACGTTTGTTTGCTTTCTGTTTTGTTTAATTAAATCGCAGAAACACGTCGAAATTACGGTAACTAGAGAAGCAGCGAGAATTATAGTACAGTTGCTCGTCTGTTTCGCGGATTGAACTCGAACGTGCTTATCGTTCGACTGAGTTGAAAGCACGGCGCCACGCTGACGAAGCCCGCCGAGGAAAGATAAATCTAAAACTGACAGTCTAATTCGTGATTTCATTTAAATGCTAATCGTAAAATAGAGATCGAGCCGGTGGACGTTCTTCGATACTGGAGCCAACAGTGATGTTTCAGGAGTATCTCCCGAAGAATCTCGCACGAGTTTCCAGCGTGCTTTATCTTTCGTACTCTCGTACATGAAAGAAGATATCGCCCATCTCTGTATGATGGTTTTTCCGCGATTTTTTACATCGTTATGTTTGCGAAGAATTTTTATTCGAAGGTATCCGCGATAGATACCAACGTTTTTCCGGTTTCATCGATAAAAGGGAACTTTTCAATCTCGAAGCGAGCCAACTCTCCAGCTGCAAGACTTTCCGACCGAATGATACTTTATCGAAGCCCCTTTCGCGCGATCGAAACTTTTCATACTGGCTTCGCTGAGCCGCTTGCGTGACCGACGAACGGAGTTATCCAGACCAGACACACAAATGGTTTCTACTGATTCGTCGAGAGAATTATGCGCTGGCCAGTGTGCCGTACTACTAATTCCTGTTTCCGCTTTCCAGCCCGTTTTCCTTCCGACAATTAGTTTCGTCGTTTCAACCCCGCGAAATTGAATCCTGCACGGCCGGAGGTTTTCATTTTTTTACGACGTTGTATGAATTCCGTGAAACCAATAAACGCCGACGGAAACGAGTACGTCGGCACGTTTTCTACGATGACACGAGCCCGTGAACGGAAATTACACAGCCGTGATAGAATTCTTGTAATTCTCATCATCGAGCACCGCCGTTTAATTGTTGAGTCTCACGAAACTCAATAGCAGTTAAATCACGGCCGGTTATTAATATTTGCATTTCGTTCCGGCCGGATTATGAAACGTTAATTCGAATTTTAATTCGCGGCCATTCTTGTCAAGCTCGAATCGATGGTTTTCGATTAAAAGAGACCTATCCATACACCGACGCAGACCGTACTGCCCGTTCACGCCGGAATTGGATTCTCCGTGTCGTTTGATGTCTCTGTGTCTTCTTTCGGTAATTAATTCGAGTAGCGAGCGTATTTTAATTTAGCGATACCCGTCGACTCTTTGTCTCTCGCGGCATCGCGAAACACAATTACGCGTCACGAGCCGATTACACGATCGGTAATGGAAAGTTTCGTAATTACAGGGAGCACGATGATTAATACCTTCACGCTGGCAATCATAGTAATTTCGGTCTTTGAGCGCGCGCAGAAACGCGTAGCCGGCATCGGAGAATGTTTCATTGGCGCAATGACGCATTTATCGCATTAAAATCAGAAACGTATCCAACTCGTTCCCGATTTGGTCGCGGTCCGTCGTGAATGTCCGATGGATTCTCATAAATGGCACTCGCACAAGAGTTCCGCCACCCATGAAAGCCGAATCGAAAATCGCGTCGCGCCTATTCGTGGGACATGTCCCACCGAGAGTCACGAATCGGCAACACGACGAGGAAAATTAATTCACGCCGATGCTTCGCATTAATATTCCAACGAAATTCTCATCGAACAAACATGCCCGCTGCTGTTTAAACCACGGAAAGAAGAAACGAAAAAAAAGAAACGCGGAAAATGACGGGGATCCTGTGGGAGTTGGAACGTGTCGTGTCGAAAATCAGCGAGCAACGGGAGGTCGGTGAAATTTGTTGAGAAACGGGAACAACGTTTCCTTCTTCGGGCAACGATTCAACGAACCGTTTCGATAATTGGATTCTCCGACAACGGAAGCGTTTTCAAAATATCACGAACACACTGCGAGTTACATTTCCGCCGTCCTCGTGACTTCACAGGGACGCGAGCGCTATTTTTCACGTGTCGAAGCATTAATCAAATTCTCCTCCCTTCTATCCCTGGAGGGTTGTCCACTTGAATGCTACTCCCTGGCCACGCTTGAAAAGTCTACGACCCCAGCATTCCATTCAAAAGCAACTTCCCTATGCAAACTACGCACGTATCGCGTGTCTTTGGGGACGTTTTTCTGTTCCACATCGTGGCCCCGACTTCCTTTGCGCGATTCGTTTTTTCATGACACCTCCAGGAACGTGTAATCTGTAAGATTTATTGGCGAGCCTTGTGCGTCTTGCATACGAACGGTAACGAGCCGACGCAAAAAAGGCAGTCGGGGAGAATTTGAGGCGCGATATGTTCTAATTACATATTCTCGGGGGAACGATTTATCATTTAGCACGTTTCATTGTTTTCCGGAATTCATTGCACGAGGCGCTATATTGGACATGTGTTTCTCGATGAACGAAACGAGGGCGTTCGATTTTTTCTTGTGGTATTTATCATTGTTATCGTTTACCAGATCTGGATCTCAACTGCAACTCTGATTCGTTTTATATGCAAGAAGTTTCTAATAGTTAAATCAATTTTTTATTAATCTTTAGTATATTAATTTCGCCTTTCGACTTCGTATAAGCCGCGCGTCATTTGATATCACCCTCGAAATTGTTATCGAATTAATATTAAGATACGAAGAGCATCGACGAGCACCATTAATTCCATTCTCATTGTGCCAAATTAACCACAGGCTCACGGTGCGGCGTCATACGGTAATACTGCTTCTGGAACCTTCCGTTCATACATCATAGCTTCCCACAAATAATTCAAATTGGATAATTCACCTCACAATAAATATCTTATGCTAATTAGGCCCGTAATCCAACGGCGACCGATACATAATTCAATTAGACTAATTAATGTTCAATTGCGATTAACAATCCAATTAAAGGTCCGCAACCCAGTGACAAATAATTTCATCTGTTTCTGTTAATGTATCCTGTGAAGCTTCAATCTGAACGCGGGTATCACTCGAACGTACCCTTCGATTCTCCACAGTAACGAACATAAATCACAGAATTCCCAAAAAAAAGCGAACTAAATTTCCAAAGAACAAAAGCCATTAAAGATGTCGCTATTCAAAAGCATTCGAATTTAAAGATATTTAAAAAAAGGGACGCGTCGCCATCGCGTTTATTTTTTTTTAATACATTACGGTCAATATACTAATAGCGCGTCCTGAAGGTGCACTGTACGCTCAGAAGCGACTCCCCAGAGAATTGATCGAGATGCAAAGGTACACAGGGCGCGATAGAACGTCCTGAACGAACACGGCCCACGTTTCTCGTGGTCCATCTCCTAATTCGCCGTCTGGGGCACGTACGGGGGCATATAGGGCCCCGTGAGGATATATTGCACCGCCACCACCATCAGCTGCGGGGCACTCCATCTTATGATGTACGCGCTTCCTGAAACAGAAATGCATTTTCCTCGTTACTACTTGCCGTCTCGTGCACTCACACCCGATGGCTGAGTGCTGCGCTATCCGGAGATAAAAAGATGCGAAGTGCACGTGTCTCCTGGTGTGTCCCTTACGCGTCGCTGCTATGCATCGTATGCAACAAGGTACGCGGTCACGGTACTTTCGTTTGGAAATCGCAAGAAAATGTATCACTTCTCGGCAACCTCGCTGCTTTCATAGCATTATAATAATTGGATTGAAAATCGTACGCCCGTTGCTTGAATATATGTAAATCTGGTATTATAGCTGAAGCGAAATTCTCCTTTATTTATATTCTTTTTTTTACGCAAAAATAAACTGAAACATGTCGAGAGCACAGAAATGATAATTTTCTGGCTACCCGTGTAGTTACCCGTAGATTACGGCTTGTCATCGGCTTACTCGTAAATCTGCCGGCGTTAATCATGCATCGTAGGTTGCGTGAACAGCCAGTGTTCCCAATTTTCAAAGCTTATTATCGCCGTAATTAGGTGTCAAAATGGAATTCCAACGCTCGAGCGTTCGCCGTTTAAAATTTCGCGCAGCCGTGTCGCGGAATCTCGTTTGTCCGATGAACTACAACGCGACTGGAAAGTATTCCAGGTATTTCTCCCCCGTTGTCTCCCTTGCTCTTTCTCCAATTCCTCTCTGTGCTACAGAGATAAAATCGTTTCAGTGCTTCGTTGTCCCAGGACGAAGAAACGCGTCGGCATTTATATTCGAACAAATTTCCCGCACTTGTAAAGCTGCCGCCCGCGAGGAAACGGAAGTTTCGCGCGTCGCTTAGAATTTAGATTAACATTTAAGGTAACACATTTTCGAAATACTTGGCGCGCGCAGGTAGTGTACGCGGGGAAGGTACCACGGTCTAAAACTTGCTATGGAAAACTTGTCTAAGCGAGAGGAGAAGTTTCGGGCGGAACTTTTCGTCTGAAGTCCCACGGGTGTTCCTTTCCGTGCTATCTCTGACCTAAGCTCGCTCGAGCTACAGCATGATCTCATTGGTTTTCCAATAAATACACCCTTGCTCGATGTATCGTGAACGTTCCCTCGTCTCGAGCATGCGGCTCCTAAGTTCTGTCGCGCTGGGGACGCCGGTCTTAAATAAAATTCAACCCCTCTTCTTGCCGTGTCTCCATGAATAAAATGCAGCTTACGCCCTCGTTCACTGATAATCTTTTAATTTTGCTTTCGAATTATTCTTTTGGTTAAAGTCAACGATGCACGAGGATCCATTGAAAAAACTTCGGGGGCGTTGATATATGTTTAAATACTTGATATAGTCTTGATTGAAAACGCCGAGGGCGAAAGAAAGTGGGGGCTTATTCGAGGGATGGTTGTCACAGCCCTGCCACTCGGGAACTTCCCTCCACGAATTCGTTGCCGTCTCGTCGAAGGGATCGCGGAATCAAAGTTACGGGGAGAAACCCCTACTTTCTCCACCGTGAATTACCTGTCAACTTAACAGCACGTCCCTCCCATTTCTGTTTATACACGGAACCAAGGGTTCGTTTCGCGAGGATGAACGAAAGGGTGGAAATAAAGGACAAAAAAGAATAAGTGAGAAACCCACTCGATTTCCGCACCTAGACGTGCGTTCTTATATTCTGGCCTTTATGCTTGACACATCCCTTTCAAAATTAAGAAGAAAATTCAATTCAATGTAATGGTTTCACCGATATACGAAAATCCTGCTCTGCTTAAATTAACTTTCGTCGTCCATTAAAAAAAAACTCGAATGGTACAAGCTTCCAGGAGGACGAATTAAGTGCCAGCGATGTAATTTATCGCGTTCGGACTATCTATCTCGCGTTCTTTCGAACGGAGCAAATAGAGTTATAAATAATCCAGTGATTTCGTGGATCGTGCAAAGGGTGGGGGATGGAAAAATATATCGGGTAAATAACGTCGGATCGTTGGATTCATCGAGCGTTCGGTAACCGCGGTCCAGGCTTCTTGGTCGAAATTACAAATCGGGCCGCGTATCGGTTATCGGCCGATGAAAAATTTCAAATTGGATGCCGGGGTGGAATGACAGCTCCAAACCCTTTCGCACAAAGAGTCCCCCACCACTTTGTCCCACCCCTCGTAAGATTTTTATTTACATCCCTGGGCTGATTTATCGTCGATCTGCATCACGTTCGCCGCGCAGTACTCTCCCCGGCGACGCGAATCTAGCTTGAAAGTTTCGCGTCTGAAAATATATTGGTCGTTTCATCGTGGCTCTGGATGGACTGTTGAGAAGAGGGCCACTGTTGGCGTGGTTATAACAGTGACGGGATGCATGTATACACGCGAACGGGAACAAAGAAACGGGACAAATAGACGAGACGAAAAGTACAAAGAGGTAAAATGAGAAAAGCAACGAATTCGTGTAGAGAAATAAAGCGAAATACGAGGGGAAGGAGGGTCGAGCGAACGGTGGAGGGAGAAATCGATGGAAAGGATGAAAGAGCATAAAGGGGCAACTAAACAGAAAAGGAAATAGCTGACGGAGGGTCGGGGGACGGGGGACGGAAAATGGAAAAGGAACGAGGAGTCCAAGCGGCGTTCTTATCGGGGATACAGACTGACGTAACGGATTACTCGCTATCTCGACCAATATGTCAGTTTGTAAGAAGAACGAGGAGTCAAGTATTATATCGCGAAATAAAATGGCCCGTGGCGTGTGTCCATGGCCGTGGCACGGTTTGAAATATCGTCGGCCACCGGGCCAGCGCGCAGATATAGGTATTATTGGCACTTTGCTTCCGGCAGAATTATGTATTTTTCATGGCGTATGCCGGACAGCTTGATTCTCGAATGCAAAGTAACAAGCTTGCCTACGACGACCATGGCTACGGTTACGATGACGTAAACTCGATGTGCCTCCCGATGCACCTCGTGGAGATAGAAAAACGACGTTGTCCGGAAGGTTATTCGGTAAATCGAAAAACGCTATGGTATATTTTAGTGGTCAGATAGAATATCGACAGCAACGATCGAGAGATCAGGCTGCTTATTTTTTGCGATTATTATACCTGTTAACGAGCTATACTTCTTTTGTTCTTTTGCAAAGGGTCACAATATTTTCTGTCTGACATGGATGTTCTTTATTTTACTCCAATACTACTTTGCATGCCGCTAGAAGCATCTTAAAACATTTTTCTTTAAGAAGCTGCTCTGTCCCTTTTCCCAAGCAAAGTAGAGTTTACAATAAGGTAGCTTCGACTTCTTTTCGAGATTGGTGAATCCATGTAAATTGATTTCCTGATACGAAACTACGGATGCTTTTAACGTTCCCTTGATCGATGCTCTCTCGTAGATACCGGAAGCGATTCTGAAGAGATTTCGATATTTTCTTGGCCGATATATGGTGGCGTTTCATTATCGATATTCTATGCACGTTATTCTTCATTCAGTTTCGCTGCAGCGATCGAACATTCGAGGTGGAATTATTCATGGATGGAAGCAAATTGGCCGAGTGTGGGTTGATCCGATTTCGCTGTGCTTTCTCGAAGCCAGTGCAAGTTACGCCGCGAAGAATCTCGGTTAATCCGAATACATGCCGGTGAATTTTAATGTGTCGTCTCGATATCGACAGGTGCCGATACAGGTATGGCCGTGATATTTTTCGATGACGTCTGACGTCCTTTCAGGTTTCTTACAATTACCCCACTCGAGTTTTCTCGTGAAATGAAAATCTGCCAATTCTAATTGAATTGAATTTCATTTTATGCCCCATGGCTTAAAGGCACGTTTAATGTAGCATTAGTTTCATCTTCGGTAATAGTCCGTGTCACATTGTACGCGGGTGAACGAAATCTCGCTAATTCTATTTCGTTTCATTCGCCTCTTTTTGTCCCCCTATCTTTGGAGATATATCACGACTAATGAAATTCTATTCGTCAACCCATTCGTCGTTCCAATTTCAAACGTCAAAAGGAGAAAGCGTGTATGGCCGGGAAAAAGTGGATTAGTCGAGTCATCGATTTTCGTAACGTCCGATTCTATCTCGCGGCTCGTTTTTGCGATCCATTAAAACGACGCACAAACTTCCTTATCGTTAATTTAATCAACGATAAGGGGAACTTTGCTCGTACACCGTAACGCCGGTGGCAAACATTTTTATCAGCCGACAACGATTCGCCTTTCTGAGCCAATCCACTTTTCCTTTCCACCTTCTTTCTTTCGTTTTCCTAACGAAAACTTACAGCAACACGTTCAGGGTAATTTCATCTTATTGTGTTTCCTTTTCTAAGTTATAGCAAGCGACGCAACGTTCTGCTACGCTTTCATCTTATCACTCGTCTCCACAAAGTTGCACGTACGATCAATCGATTAGACCCACGAATTGAACTCTGAATCTTTCGATATTTTTTCCCCAGAACAGTTAGGCAAGCATTGTCAGCTATCGCGGTACACGTTCGTCGGATATCTCGCATAGAAAAATGAGGTGAGAGGTGATTTCACTCCCTTCCGGCATGTCAAAAAGGGAGAGATCGCTCTATGAGCTTATAGTGGAGATCGTATCGAAACATAAGCCGTCCTGATTTACGACCTACGTGCTGCAGAAATTTACGTCGCGTACCCCCAGCTCCCAATTTATATTTACTGCAACGGGAGCTTCGCAATGCATGCATCCTGAACGCCGCAGCGCACGAGGAATCGCAAAATCAAACGCGCAGCTGATAGATAGACATGCACTCGACGATCGCCGCTGTGCCGTCAGCTTTAAGAGACTAGACGAGGCTAGTTATAACATTATAAGACTGCTTGGCAGGGGGAAACCAGGTCGAAGAGGAATAAGAAGGTTATCGAGTTATCGGTTATATATCGGCGACGGATAGATAGAGAGAAGAGCGGAAGGGTGAGAGAGGGAAACGAGGCGGATGGCAAACGGGGGTGGGTCTCTCCAAAGTGCTCCGGCACTTGTGGCACGTGCAATTTGCGACGTCGAAAGTTACTTCTAACGTGCTGTTGTTTTAATGGCCGCAGACGCTATCAGCAGGGATCGAGTCAGCGCTATTTTTCGGTGACTCGTCGCGACGCGTGGAAATTTGCATCACGAGCGGGGAGGAAGCATGACTTTCCCACGATGACTGGACACGAATATTTCCTGGGAGGTAAGTTGAACCGTCAATTGTCAGATAACGATGCTAATTGATACGTTCAAAGTTTTCCAGTGATGATTCAATCCTTTCGCTGTAAATCGGTATAAACGTTCTCTACAGCAACGTAGTATCGTTGCTATTGTTTACAGAAATTAGACAACAAGGTAATTGAACGAAGTGTATAAGCGTACAGCTCCTCGATATTAACAACAACTCTTTCGGGATTATTAATTCCTATCATTTCTATTTTACAAGAAGACACCAGACTTTCGTTCTGCGACAAAGTATAATGGACAATTGCAAATACAAGGGGACCGGTAACAATTGGAATTCCCAGCACCGTTGCGGCATGTAGGTATTCGTGATACGACCCATTTGCTGACGGTGCACCTACATAGATCGAGGTATATTCGGTATCGTGTCGCGTTTCATGGGGCTTGTTTCCGCGTCTTCTCCCTTTCGACATCCCCAAGGTGTCTTTAGTCTTTCAGCCGGAAAAGAAGAAGACCAAGATCCACGTTCTTCCCCACGTATCGCCCACGCATTCATTTATCACCCCTGTCGCACTGACTCTGTATTCGTGCGTCTGTGCAAAGTGTGGTAACTGTATAGGGGTTGTCTCAGTCCCATCGACGTATATATTACGTTCGCGGAAGTAGATCCCGCGAGTTCAGAAAACTGGGCAACCTTCGTTGACCCCTTTATTCCGCGCGAGAAAATTATCTGGACAAAGAAGCTCGATCTATCACCCCGTTTATTTCGTGTTTACGGCTCGACTTCGTACACCCCTCCGTGGAAAGGAGGAACCGAGGATAAGGCTGAGAACCAGAGGCCGCATGTTCTTGCACAGAAATACCAGCCGCAAATTACAACCCCCGGAAACGAGATTTTATTATCTGCCACCAGGATTCGGACTCACGACTTCATTTGACCCGGGCATTTTTCTCCATTTCTGCGGATCCATTTCTGTCTACGGAAATTCAGAAGGAAAGGACGATTCTTCCCGTTCGCCGCGAGCTTGGCAAAGGACAAAAGATATTGTCTGATTAGATAAGTCGTCGTCCAGGGTATCGGGATATTCGAGGTCATTGTTGGTCAGTGTATTTCATTTTGGGACAAGGCGTTGTCCCCCTACAAATATTGCCCACCATAATTCCTGACAACGAAGACTAATAGCTGCGTCGTTCACCGGTTCATCTATCAGCGTGTATACGTGACTTAATGCACCGCGTGGACAGCGTGAACAGACTGTTTGGCCCCAGCAAGCTCAGTCTGTAGCTTGTGTGTATGTAGGTAGACATTAACGCTATCAAACTGGGCTCTCCTTAAAAACGAACGCAAGTACCGATTGTAATTCTCTGCAAGCTCAAAGGAGCAATTACTCAAGAACACCGATGCACTCGAAACAAAAAGTATCAAGGCCATCACGTCGATTCAACGGGAATAAACGAACATAGAACGGGGACGAAGATCAAAGACCAAAGCTCCTCGAAAGTAGACCATAGCAATAGCGAAACATCCAAACGTTATTTCCATTCGATGAAGCCCAATGGCTTAAACTTACAAGCGACCCCTTACCAGTCGATGGAAACACAGCTTCCGTAAGATACAACCGGAAGCCACTTCTCTTCTTTTCCTCCTCTCTTTTTCTTTTACTCGCGCACCCCTTTCCCAAAGCTCGTGAGGCATACACGGCTAAAGCGGGGTAGTAAAATCGGCCAGAAGCGTTGCTACTCTTGATCGCCACTTTGCGACCCGTTGGAACAGAGGCTCGGAAAAGGGATTTCGAAGCGGAGGAGTGTTCTTTTTTTTGCCCGACCTGTCGGGGGATGAATCGGGATTCAACGGCAGCGATGCGAGGGCGGAGAAATCGCACGAGCGTTTCGACGTTCGTTTCACGCCGCGACTGTTCCCAGAGTGCACTCCTCGTGCGACGAACGGACACGAAGCCACTCGAGCCGCCCTTCCGGCGGAAGTTAAACGCGCGCCGCGTCCGAGAACATCAGCGTGTCTTCCTCGACCGTTTTTTTCGGCGGCTTCGCGCTGAAAACGCAGCCGAGCGAATTTTCGCTGACGCGCCTCGCTGCCCCGAGATTTTGAGCGACCCTCTGTGTCAAACGTTTCAAGCTTCCCCTAAATGAGACTCGACGCTGAAGGAAATCGTTCTGTGACGTCTCTTTTACGGCTCGAATTATTCTATGTCTTATCGTTGGGAAATTAAAAACGTTCAGAAGGAACACGGTAGCCTGCTTCGTTTATTTTAATTGCGAGATAATAGTCGTCCATGGAGGGACGTGTCTCGTACGTCTGCATAATTTTCTTAACAATGCGGTTCGTCAACGCGAGTCTCGATTTCCGGCCGTTTCTCGATCCATTGTTTCCCGGGAGTGTTCTAGCCGCGAGCTAGACATTTCGGAAGAGTTTGCACCGCGGTTATTTAGAGAAAGGGGCAGAGGGTGGAAGAGAATGGGAGATGGTCTAGTCGTTTCAGAAACGAGCGAAACGTTCTAGGATGGAGAATCTTCTGATGTTGGTGTGTTCCGTATCCTTGATTTTTCGGTGAAACGTTTGACGACTTCACCCGGCTGTTGCCCGCACAAGCAGCCTCGTTTGCTCGTCGTTACGTCCTCATTGGTGTAACACAATTCCCGTGGGACGCGAAAAAAGGGCCTTGGGTGGGAGAACAGCTTAATATCGCTCTGCTGCGTTGCGCAAATGTATGCACGCATTTATGTTTATCGACTTTCTTTCGACGACTACACTCGGGCAAATCCTTTCAACGATTCGCCAGCCATTTCTGCTTTTTAATTGGAACCTTTCTGTTGCGATTGAACCTCGCAAAACGAAACGGTGGTATATAATTGATATAAAAATAAAATTCAAATTAAAGTATATCCGAGACCGCCGACACTTTCAAAGTGACTATAAATATCACAAGTTCAAGCATCGCAAGAAACTATTATTATTATCAGTTTTCGAACTACTGCCAAGTTTTCTTGGCGAACGTCTCCCGCCAAATTACCTGGAAGTATCTCGAACGACTGTATCATATTTCACATCTATAGCCGACATACTCCTCCCAAATAATGATAAGGAACTTCACGCATCCATACGAGATAAGAGGAAACTATCGTTCAAGCTAATTGTCTCCAGTCCGTTATCTATCCCTTTGACACCATCAAAGAATTGGCGAACAGAATCTGCAGTCTGGTGATATTATAGCCCCATGGACTGTAACTTCCGCAACGTCGTGGGAGTCACGTAAACGAAGCGGTTTTGTCTCTGTAAACAGGGCCGCCTCGAGAACTTTCCTCGCCCTGGGACCGGCTCTCGTAAGTAAGGGCATTAGCATAGCATTCGCTGTCTGGCAATTTACTGCATTAAGCGCACGCTGGAGGACGGACAGGAGCGTAACGGGCGCGAACAACGAGGGGAGGGGTAGCTCGGAAATGGGTGAACAGGGACAGGCCAGGCTATTTCGAAAAACTGCAGCGGCGGGGAAGAGGAGCAGAAGCGAACAACCAAGTGGAACCATGGAGATGGAGCACGGGAAAGACGGTGGCTAATGAAATAAATGGGCGTCTTAGGAGAAACAGGGAGACGGAGAGCATCAAAGAGTGTATTATTAAATCAATACTTTGTAAGGGTCCCTACGTCCTCGAGATTGGCGACGTTTGAATGGAAGACGTGCTTAAAAGAATTGTGATCAGAATGAAATCGTCGATAACGAGGTCGAATCCTACAAACGTTATGTATATACGTCGCTCTGCTAAAGGTATCAGTTTTTATCGGTGCAAAGGTAGTATTGAATTATTAGTACTTTATACAATTTTTTTCCTGCATTTATCGTAGGGTTATTAGCGATATATTAGCAATACATTGCAATATATTAATCAGATATAGTAAACGAGACAAATTGATTCCAAGAAGTAATTTCAGATCATTTAGGACGCCGTGCTATTTCCTGCTTTTGTTCCTACATGTTCCAGCGTATTCCTGAGTTTCCAGCTATTCCCTCAAAACTCTTACATCCTGTGCACCGCGATATTCGTATCGATTCTAAATTTTTGCCGGCCTGGGAAACGAAGCTCATTTCGTATCGCGATGGCAATTGCTCGAATCGCATCGAAAAATGGTGGAATCGAAGGACGTGGCCTCGCGTGGCCGGTGATTCGGGATCGTTAATATTTCATGAGCATTGGGCGTGACCCCGTGTAATTCCCCATAATTCAGAATCGAATCGTGTCGCGTGGTAGCCACGATTGTAGGTCGACGGAACAGAAGCAGCTTGCAGCGGCTTGACCGCCGATAATCGATCCGCAAAATATTGAAATTCCGATTGCGCGGCGATCAGCGAAGTTTGTTAGCGTTATCTCGGTTTCCTTTTTGCCGTGCGCTAATGGGATTCCGAGCAATAACACGGTGCCCGTCCATTACCTGGCCGAAAATTGTTTATTTACCGGGGACCACGGGCGTGCTCCTGATCGACTCTGCCAACGACACGTAACCCCTCGCCCGGAATGCGGTGAAACGTTAATTAATTCCCCCTTTAATTAATGCGCCGCTGTCTCTGATTTTCGGCTCTATTATACATTATACGATGCTCCCGGTTCTCTGCGAGTATCGAACTTTACAGGCACCGCGGACGAAAAATATTTGCCCGACAGTGATTAGGATGATAAATCCGTGCTGCGTTATTTCGAGCGGCATTGCAGAGATATCGCAACCCGGTTCGTAATGCCGTACGGATCTTGCCGAACAAGATGAATCGCAGAAGCCGTTCGATGGTAATGACGTTTTGCAATCAAAGATTTTTGCTGCGTCAAAGGGAGGGGTTGAAGAAAAATCGAGCAAGTCGTAAAAAAGGGAACTCCTTTAGAGAGGAGAGGAGAACGGGCGGCGTTTAAGCTTTTCACGGCTCGAAACGTCGTTATCAAGCTCGGTGACACGAAACTCGGGAAAGGCATCGTTTTCTCGCCGAAGGCAGCGGGGCGCCGCGGGCTGTCATGCCGTCGAGTGAAACTTTTTCATCAAATTTATCGAGCAACGCCTTGGGCCGTACTTCTACGCTCTGATGCGAACCTGTTCGACGGTCAAAGACTTTTGGATCGTCGTTGCTGTTCAAAGTGCAGATCCACGCGTCCTTGCTGGTCCATCTTTTTTGATAATTTTGGATGGACGGTAAGTACGGTGATAGTGTTGGGGCAAATATAATGCAACATTTGGCTGGCTTTTCATACCGGTTCAAGACTGCAAATGCGAGAACCGTCGGAGATTGTTCGCGAGTACACGAATTCTTTTCTCTACGCTAAGTGAAACGTACGCCTTCCCTCGTATAGCTTTCTTAACTGTCCGACGTTGGGAGCCAAAATCGTTGTCGTTATCGTAAACAGTAATTTGTCGACAGAACGAGCCGGGGCTGCAGACTCCGTTAGGTGACGAAATTTTACTGCAACGGCGCGGAATCCTCGTTATCCAATAGGTCGTCTAATTTACCGAACTGCTACCAAACGAAACGTCCCGTTGTGTTTCTCGATTAAACAAAGATATTCGCGCGATTACAGCAATTCCGCGGGCGTATTTCAAGCCCAAGCGTGAACGTTCGATTTCTGTTGTCGGAGGGCAGCGTTACCTGAATGTGTAACCTTTTCAAAGAAGAAATTTCGCGAAATACCAAAGGCGAATTCCTAGAGAGGAGTGAGCCCGGACGCAATTTTCACGCGGTCCCTACATCTGATCGGCGGGTCCAGTTTCCAGAAATCAACCTGCCAATATTCCCGTGGATATCCCTTTTACGAGGACGTTGGTCGATCGGTCGAGGTACCACTGTTCTGGAAAACGAGAAAACGGCCTACGTTCTTGCCTGGCTGTATTTTCCACACGCCATCTCGATATCTTTTCCTTTTCCCCTTGATGTCTCCGCGTACAGTGCTTCCACTATATAGCCTGTGCACCGTGAAACGAAACGGGAACTGGAGCTCTCCAGACAATGGAAAAATCGAAATCAACCTTCCGTCTGACATACGCGACACTCGCAAAGGTATCGAGAGCGAAGCGAGCGAGCGGGAATAAGAGACCGCGCGCAAGAGGACGGGGAAGAAAATTCTGTGGAAGTACGACGGCGATGATGAAGTCGTCGTTTATACTTTATATCGTATGCATGAAAATTTTGGATCCCGAGAGTCACCGTTATTGCACCACAGGGAAGATACGCCACGAGTCTCTGTGAAAGCTTACATTCTTTATGGATACGAATAGCAGCGGGGCGAGAGAAACCGCGATATATCCGCCTGGTTCGCGGCTTACATCGTGTTAAGCTCGCGCCGCGGCAAGAGAAGCTTTAGAAACGTTTCTTGCGTGAGTTCCACGCGGCAAGACGAATCGACCGAGAGCCAAGACGTATATTCGCGCTGCGAACTCTCTCCGTTTCTTGCCGCAGACGCACACCAGTCCAAAGAAGTATTTTACGAGCGGTTTCTCTTTGATAGAACAGTGTGCCGTGCGGGTTTATCAGTGTCGAGGAAAAGCAAGCCCGAAAATGGTATTAATATTGGGCGAAGAGTTTTGCCACGCTTCGAAACGGGCGATACGAGGTATCGAGTAGAAGGATTGTCAATCGAGGTCGACCAGGAATATTGATACGTCGAGGGCGTTGAGTCGAAAGTTCCAAGCGGGCAATCCTCGCTTCATATCCTCGAAGCCTCGATTCCCAACTACCGTGAAGTTGAAGCTCGAAGTGTGGAAGTTTCGAATGCGACATTCTGTTCCCTGCATAAAACTTGCCAGCCAGTTCTTCCCGAAAAGATAATTTGCCCGTGGCGATCTCCCAGAAAACGATTCACCGGCGTAGCCCCGTAAACGCTCAACTAGCGAGCGGAAAATGAAATTTGTCAGTGTGAAAAATGGGAAACGTTTCCCGGCCGGAAATATCAACGAACAGGGAAGAACGCGAGGATTTGTCGTCGCTTAGCGTTATTGGCCTTTCTCGGTGCATAACAATTAACGCGTTTCGAGCATAATTGCCGCGCCCGACCGCCTGCGAAACTTGTCGCCTTCGTTCTTCCCCCGTTTCTCCGTTCGCGGCACCTGCTTCTTTTTTACGCGGCCGTTGCTTGCGAAACGAATTTCCTCCGCGTTTTATCGCACGAAAAATGAAGACGAAGGACAGGACCGTGGCGTTTTTTCGTTTCGTTGTTAAACATAATTGCATAGAACGCGAGGTTGTAAAGCGGGACACTGCGAACGGGATAACGGGAAACATTTGCATCACCGTTTCCGTCATGCCGACTCGTTTCTATTCGGTGAGAAAAATGCCTGGAGATTAGGAAGGGTTAAAAAGCACGAGACCCATGTTCGTGCTCCGTAACCTGGTCTCACGTGTTTTACGATCTTAAACGTCTGGCTGGGTAAGAAGACGAGGACGACGAGATCCAACGAGGGACAATTTGTTCCACTTAATTCCTTCGAATGAACACCCTCGTTTGGGAACGATTCGCGGCAAGTAGATAGATTTCAATAGTTATGGATTGCTCTCGCTTCGCTGGTATAGACGTCGTTTTTTAAAAAGCTCCTCGATAGGTCTATCGATGGCCCCGTGCAACAGGTGTACTCTATGCTTCTTGCGCGTCACGCCGTGACAGGCTGGGATGAAAAAATGTCTGATAAAGACACTTAGTCGAATGAATTTCCAACGGAGCACTTGCAAATCTTGAAGAAATGAAGTTGGGGTTAATTTCGAAACGGACCTTGCCAAGTAATCGTAGTCTGAGAATCTCACATCTATATTACAGGTATATTACAGGTATATCGGCTATCGAATGAAATGCTATCGTGTTTAATTCGAAGCGATTTTCCACCGCGACATGACCATTCTCGGCGTAGCCCGTAAACCTATCGAGCAACAGGTACCGTTTTCCCCCTTTTCTCGTTCGAATCTTGTTTCCCGGCGTCACGATGATTGATGATCGATATCGAATAACTTGGAAATTTAATATCAACATTATACCGGTGAAGGGGGCCGGAACGGAGATTCCCCGTTTGAATGGTGATCAGGGATGATAAGTGATTCAATTTCACCGCGCACACCGATCCCAGCATCGACTCCGCTCGTCGGTTATTTTTAAACTGCGCTGGAATAAGGATGCCTCGGATGCCGCAGGTCCGATTCTCGAGGATGGAAAGTTTCATATTGTCACGCGCGAAAATTGTAGGCGCCGAGCGATTTAATCTGGCGAACGTATCACTGTTCGTCCATCGTGGATCGTTTACATCCGGATTCGATGGGAAAATACGTCGAGCAGCGAGTTTATGCGCGGATTCCGCGTACGTGTCGAAGAGTTGTTCGCTATAACGCGTGTTTGCCCAACAAATTTGCAGCCAGCGTATTGTTGATCGACACGAGTTACACGAGCCCGTCCATTCCGAAACTCCAGATCCGCTGGCACGATATTTTATGAACGATACGCAGCGCGTGGCGATTTTCGACGCTTCCTGTTTGTCCGCGCGAAATATTAAAACGAACGCGTATGAAAAATATCGAATCGCCGAGTCGCGTGAAAGTTCATCAGCTTTCAGTGATAATATCCTGGCAAGTTAATTGCTGTTTACTTCGACGAGTACACGGCGGCGAACCCACGGCTAATGGGCATTAGTCGGTCGCTAAGTCTCGGTGATTAGCTTATAAGCAGACTCTAGTCCTTTTGGGATGCCGGTAGATTAACGACTACTCCGGTCACTCGACTGTTTCGATCGGAAATCGTTTAGACTACCTCAACTCTGTTCCACCCTTTCAGCAAAAGAACTTGTCTCTGAACGATCTTACATAAGATCCATATGAACATTACTATACACCCGTGAATAAAATGTCTTACAATTGAGCCTATCTCTCCAACCAGATTTTCTAACATATCAAAAGAGTTGGAACAACTGTGCAGCTTCGAAGTCTACCGGATTAATAAGGAAATACGAAGAGTGTGCTGCAGTTTAGAAGCTGGAATATTCTCCGTTGGAAGATTCAGGAAGAAACCTTGTAAGAGAAAGTTGTCTCGAGGCACTGGTTGGAGATACACAGGAAACGTGCCCCCTTAACCAGCACGTCTCACCTGCGTTCCACATCCAACCTCGTCTAGCGTGCTAGTCTTATCCGCCAAGACGACTGCGCGAAAGAAGAAAGCACGGAGCAAAGGGCAACACGAAGAACAGCGGGTAAGGGAAACAGACTGGCAACCAGGATGAATCTGGTTGCAACACGGCGGACTAGCTATTTACTGCTCGTCAGCCGGCGCGCCTTGGAACATGGAGCCTCGGAAATTGAGATTAAACGGCGTCGTTGTCTCGCAGATAGACACGAACAGCAGTCGCGGTGTTCCTTGTTAACGTTTCCATCTTATAGAATTTGGAAATTCTGTGGCCGCGTATGGATTTTGCATTTTGAATAATACTTCTGATTTGGATTTTGCTTGGAACAATGCACTGGTGTAAATCGTTCTCAGTTCTCTCACTAATTTTTTCACGCGGATTTTTTGTCAACTGCTCGTGGTTTTAACAATCGTTCGCACTTAATACCTTACGCCCGTCGACGAGTCTTCGGTTTTTCAATTTGATCGCGAACAAGGGCCGCTGAAGTTCCACGCCGCTTGTGCCGCGACCTGGGAAACAATTATATCTCCGACATAACGAACGAGAATTCGCGCGGTAACGTTTCACAATCATTTGTGAAATTCTGAAAATAAAAACCGCGTCGGCCTGAATAGAGCCACGGGCCCGCGAAATCTGTTTTCGAACAACGTGAATTGCATCAGCGAACACCAATTTCTCTTTTTGTTCCGTTTGTCCTCGTTTCTTCTCTGCGTCGTACAAGCCCGGCCATTTGCTCTTTTCTATTTTTTCTTCGGTTTTTTGTCCGCACTTTCGAAGCACGAGTTTATTCGATAAAACGGAAGAAGTCATTTCTTTCCTTAAATAGGATTCATTCGTATCCACGATCTTCGATTGGAACATATTTGTAAAGCAAATAATTACAGGGCATGAAACGAAGGAAAAACTCCGTTCTGTTATTTAACACTTACGGAAACGGATACGGAAACGAGCGAAAATGAATCGTGGAAGGCGCGTCGACATTCAGCGTCCATAGTTCCCAGTTAAAAGTAGAAAATTCAAGCATTCCGGATATTTGCGAAAATCGAGTAAAATGTTTGAGGCTGGCGTTTGTCGGAGGCATTAGTCCGGTTATCGAGGTAGCTGCGAGAACGTTCGAGGCCATCCGACAGTGGAGAAACGAAAGTCGAGTGCATGGAGAGGAGCGCAAAATGTTCTTTAAGGGCAACGATTTCTGGGGCAGATAGCAAGCTGCGCTAGCGAGCTCGGGAAAATGCAATCGCGAGGAAAACTGCGAACAAAACGGGAGTTACGGGTTACGGGGAACCGGAAATGCTCCAGACCGTGGTAACGTGCACCTTGCGGGCTTTTCAGGATTCGTTGTTGCTTTATCGAAGGTAGTGTTAACATTTGGTGAGAAAAGTTATTGGACAAAGATTGCCGAGAAAAGTTTTTTAAGTCTATCTAGAAAATTGTCTTATCCTTTAAATACTAATTTCGGTTGGTTTAAATTGAATATGGAATTTTTCTATCGTAATTCGGGATAAGTATGCTTGAGAATTTCCTTGAAAAGCTCCATGCGCCAAGAATGGTTCGCATTACGAAGTTGGCTGCGAAAATTCGTCGTTTACACGCTCTCCTGCAAACACGGGAAATTTTCTTAAGCGAGACACTGAGGCGAGAAGATAGAACGGAAGTTTATCGTAGGTCAACCGATGTTAATGCTGAGAGCACGCGGGAAAATTGAGATTAGACTGCGTTTCCGTGAACGCGAGCGTCTGAACGGCCACGTACACGAGGCTACGCTTCTTGTTAGAAGCTTCATACTACTAAGTGTCCACGAAATTTCAAGGAATCGAGGATGCCTGGTATGGCAGCCATTAGCAGCATCAACCGCTCGTGAGATTACATTGTACTCATAGATTAGATGCGCCAGTATGCAATACCGCTAATGCTTTTTGTTAGCGGCCGCGATACCAGGCTGCGAAATAGGAATTTTCAAGATGCTCATGGAAATTCCTGCCAACTGTTCGTGCTATCGTAGACAGTGTATTTCCTGGCGCGAGGTAATTTTTTTTGCTCTCAATGTTTCCAGTGTGATTTTGCTTCAAGGCAATTTTAAATCTGAATTGAAGTTGGTCAATGAAACTGTACGTGGGTTGAATAAAATTTGTTTACCATTCTGCACTAGTTTCGAGATCGTATTTGACGTAGATTATCCAATAGATTATTTGAAAATCAACGGAGATCAAAATTAATGAGAAATAGGACAGAGGTTGGGAAATACGATGAAAGGAGAGCCACGGTTTCTCCGTCGACTTATCTAACTCAAAATTTTGCCGATCCTTTCGTTCAAGGAAATCGTTCGTACAGATTTTGAGTGTAACACTGAAATTCGAATTAGCAATTTTCCAAAACTCGCGCACGTCTAGTGGCAGCCTAAAGCGCAATCCACCAGCAGGTGGCTATGCCTCGTTTCCACTACCCCTGGGATAATGCTCGAGAGGGGTGTAGTTAATATTAACAGGGGCTATAGAGGTGGCGCGTGTTGTTCCTACGTAATTTCCTACTAAACGTACTAAGGGATGCCCATGTATATTTCAAAACGGTTCTCTCGATGTTCTACGCTTGTATAGGCGGCAGTGCGCGAATTTCGATTCGCGGTCCGTTGCTTAAAAAGGGGTCGATAATTGTCGAACAGAGCGTTTAGGTATTAGGGAAACTCGATGGAATTATACAGACAGACATTCGTTTAAGGAATGTCCATTGAAGAAGGTTTATTAATTGGACGTTTGGGCAGCAAAGGCGTTAATAATAATAGTAGGCCATGTCTGGTAAATTGTACATCATCATTAGTTGCTCCGAATAATGGAATTTTGAGCGAGATAAATTTTCAACTGCGGCGAAGCGAGCTAATCTTCAGTGCTGTCACTCGATTCTAACAAGCCTACTAATCCTAACATTTATATAGATCGGAATTACTCTGCGCGGTTCTTCGAGGAGCAATTATACCTGATTGATCGGGGCGATTTCCCAAGCCCATGGTTTATTATTAATCGCCGCGGTTCCTGAATTTGCCATCCACTAACTATCGCTGTAATCCAATCCAAGGGGATACTATTTTACTGTACGAAGAATAACCATGGCCTACTTTCTATTAACAATCGATTCCATCTTATCGACAAAATTTTAAGCGTCTTCAGCAAGAGACCAGCATGTATTTTATACCCCGTGGCGATGCAACGTCTGCAACTGCAGTTAGTCGTCAGAAAGTCGGTGAAATCGCACATGTTACAGGATAACGGCCGACCAAGCGCGGACTTATTTCACTGTTCTATTGGATAAGACACTCGCAGTAGGCGAACGAGTGAAGTAACAACTGTGGACGGAAGGAAACGCGTTAAAGTGGTACGAGCTGGCCGTTTCGGATTCCGTAAAGAGAGCATGCTAAAAGGGCATTGTTGCATTTTTAATGTGACCCGTCGTCTTTACATCTGTATAATACATTATTCACAATTTCGTAGTGTTTTAATGAATATCCTTTTCATGCAGAACAACCAGACAGTATTAAATTTTACATATCATATGCGATATGTAACAGTACTAATGGAACAAACCCGAGTAACGTCATATTTCTTCTGATAGTTTTATAGTTAGAATATCTGATTGCATTGCATTTCATTCGCCGTACTCTTGTTACGATAGTATTTCTCCAAGCTACGGAGGTTCGTCTGGAGTCAATCCTTCCGTTATGCTACATTCTACCATACCTCATGTGAAATATCACCGAGTTGATACCCCTTTATCGAACTTTGTTCTCCCCGTGTCGTGCTTTGCACGTCCCGGCCACGCTGGATACGTCCGGCGATCCCTTCTGCACCCGGCGTAGTACGTGCCTGCTGACTTTCGTTCGAGCTTTCTCTCGTGTGCTCTGGCTCCCTGTACGCCATTCGAGTTGCGACAGGATCCGCGTAAAATTGCAAGCGTATTTTTCTCCGGGAACTTAGTCTAAACGTCGTACAATTGGTCACGTTCGATCGCGGAATCGGTTTCGCAGCGCGCAGTAGAATGGCGCCGTCGCAGTCAGACCGTAGTTTGCATAATGATACGCGGACTGTTTGGGAACTGTCTGGTTTTTCCGTACTTTTAATGATACTTCTGGAATTGTTAGATGAACTTTATCTCTGGAGGGTTTTCGTTAAAAACAAAAAAGGAGACGCGCTTCATGTCGCAACGTTCTTCTTCAATTTCAACTCCGGTACCAATTTACCAGTTCGTGCAGGGCATTTGATACCTATATTGATATAGATCGATATCTATATTATTTGAATAATGTTCACTTGAAAGGAGTTATAAAAGAAAAACTATATATAGAAAAGTACGATGCGAAAGCGCACGTTTTCTTCGTTCCAGTTTCCTTTGCCCATGAACGAAATTTTCAAGCCATCGCCAGAAACTTACGGACAATTTCGATCAATCCTATCTTCATCTGGACGGACCTAAACCTTCTAAAATTACCGTTTGTCGTTTACACGTCAAATTGCCCGGTGGTAACGGGATGGATCGATGGTCGTGTTTCAATAAACGATGAACGGTTGCGCGCGCGTACATTTCATCGCGGTCTAAAATATTGCACGAGAGGAGGATGCGGTGAACGAAACAGGTAGACATTGACGCGTGAAAAGTTCACGGCTAATTGACAGATTTCTGTGAGGCCCCGCTGATTTTTCTCCGGATCGGCTAAAATATCACGCCGTTAACGGTCGTTAATGAATGAAAATGAATGGGAAACGGCCGGACGATGCTTCACCGGTGACACGGATCGCCACGTGATAACACCCTCGAGGATACTTTATGGACGGTGTGCACGAGGCCATTTGTATCACGACAACGAAACGCCAAATGCCTCGACGTATCGCCGTTTACTCTTTTCCAATACGCTTTCCTGCTTGAAATATTCTGTTCGTCCCGCTGCGAATGGCAGGTTGAGTTTTTGGCACGTCGACGTGTCAAAGGAGCAGAATATCAATGATTTTAATTGCTATAGAATACCAAGGGTGGGATTTATGATTAGATATGATTGGAGATTACATAGCGCATTACGGATTCGAAATGGAATGCTCGACATTTCGTATCGACAGAGAATTCACGTTAACGGTGCATGAAGTTTCCGACTGACGTATTCCAGACAACAAAACCATAGCTGGTACGAAATTAGATGCTCGTGTACCCTAAATCCTGCGGTCACAACTATTTTAACAGCACCGGGTCACAGCGTAGCGTCCATTGATCGAAACGAAAATAGAACAAACGGTGTCTAATTGTAAGTGGATCTAAAGGAGGAGGTAGATTTGAGCATATACATTTTCCTCTTTCATGAAGGAAAGTACAATTAAATATGCTAGGAAACTGTTCTAAATATTATGAAAGATATGCAGGATGTAGCGAATCGAATGTCGATCGACGGGCCCACAGGTCCACTAGTAATAAAGATAAATAGCTTGCCCAACATTGCTCATTAAAGACTAAACGCCTTATTAAGGGTTTCATTTGGTCGGTCCACGTTTCCGGTTTGAATTTAATAGCGCCGCCATGGAACGGCTTCTCGGGCCGTTTCAGTAAAGCTCGTTATCTCGCTAACGATCCAAGTGGCCATTCATCTATTCTGCTCTTCATCAAAACGGCTTGATCGCACACTACCGTTTCCCGCAAAGTAGTATGTGCGTGTTGTTAGAAACGACCCTTCGTACACGTTTTCCTCTATCATCGTGGGTCAATAATCCATGGACAATTTGCACCATGTCAGACGAATCCTTTCTAACTTTCAGTCACGATCCAGACTCGATCTTGAGATAACATTTTTACGCCGGCCGATTCTCAGTTGAATGGAACTCGCTGGACTTTTCAATCCAGTTTATACAAGCGCGGGAAGGGAAAAGAAAATTGTTATTCCTTCAGGTTCTTCGCGATCCTTCGTTATTCGTATCACCGCGCACGTGATTGCATCGTAGCCTTTGTTAACAGTACAGAGAAGAACGGGTTGTGATTTTGTTTGGATAAATGGAAAAAAACAGGTGTTAAAAATTCAAGGTGTTTCCGCTTGGCTCGCGGCTATTCTTTGTCTCGCTCGCGCAAAGCCAACGATGCACGTGGTTGCTCACGCTTAAAATTCTTGTGTACGCGAAGATTCCTGTAAACACGCGATACATTATGCAGCGCAAACGGGATTACCCTTTAAATTTGCAGGCGCGACTACGAGTTTACAACGAGCTGCTTTATGCTAAGGTGCTCCTCTTATGCAAGCAGACGCATCGGAGTAATGGGAGCGGTGTAATTTGTCGAAGGACAGGCAAACAATATATCGTTAGTTTCGAGGGTTGACCGTGAAACGCTTCTGAAACATTCTATTCTACATTTCAATCAGGCACAGAAGCAAAGGTTAACATTGCGCAGATCAATTGCACAGCTACTAAGATTCTACAATTAACATTACAGCAAGCGGATTCGATTAAAAGCTGCCCGATAAGCCTGCATATTTTCCACCAAAGCATTCTCTAGTCCCTTACGAAACGGTGAACAGAGATTCCACGAAAACTTTGCGTATTTTTAAATCAGAATAGTTCCGGAACGTGTACATATTTTCTTTCAGCCGAGCAAGGCTTGGTACCACCCTTCGTACTCTCCTCCATCCATGCGCATGAAACAAAGTAAAAAGAAAACGATTCTAAACTACGCGGCGTCTTCTAAAAAATCGCCTTCGAACGTTCCCATCGTATCAATCCCCATTCCATTCCTCTCGACAACCTGGCACCTTCGTTTTTTTCTTTTCTACTATTTTCTCGCGTTTCAATCGATCTCGCGTGTGCACGCGGGATGCATGGTGCAGAATGGCGCATAACAGAGAACGATTCGAGAAGGATATGCGAGCGTGTGTGCATGGCGCAGAAATTCGAAGGGGAAACAACACACAGAGACACGCGATAAAACGAAAGAAAGAGCGGGAGAGGGAGGGCCAGATGAGAGAATGCAAGCCTCACCTGTGCTCTGGCCGCCACGTAGCTTCTGCTCTGGCCTCTCGACCCTCTCCTCGCTTGGGGGAGGTGGCCTCTCTGTCCTTGTCGTATAGTACGGGTTGTACGAGGATGGCCACACGGTGGTCGGCCTTTTTGCTGGTGACGGCGTGCTCGGTCGTCCTGAAAATAGATTAGGACCATTCTCATCTAACCCAGCCAACTCCCTCTCCGTTGCTTCCGGTTTCCCTCTCCGTCACCCCCGTCCCTTTCCTCCCACGAACACGCTTCCATTTCTATTTATTTACTAGTCTCGTTTTATTCCCCCTCAGATTTTTTTTCTTCATTTATTTTACTACCCTTTAACCTTTACGTCGACGAATCCGATCCTCGTGAACTATTCCACACCATGCAGGCGAATTTCACGGTTACGGCGCGCCGTTGCAATTGTTACGACCTCTTTCTGTTCTTTAATTGAATCGCAGCTGCGCGAGGTCCTTACCGGACGAATTTAATTCCCATCGCGCGGCCGATGGATCGATGTCGGTGTCATTGCATTTTTCTACGATAAATCAAACGAACATTAATGGCAAGAAGGGGGGAAAATTTCGAGAAGTAGTTTTCTGCTTCGAGGGACGTGGAACGAGAGACCGATATCCGTAATTCGACTGATCAATTTAACTAGCACAGAACCGCCTTTTTTCTCTTTCTTTTTTGCCACAGAAAATCTCGTACGGTAGTCGAGCTATTAATTAACGTTGCCACGAATCTCGAAATCCCGACGATCGAGAGCCCGCGTGTCGCGTACGAAACCCTTGTACATATTCACAAAGCACGATAGATTCTGATAAAGCAACCGCCCGAGGAGTGTCCTCGATCGCACCAGACCGATGTTTCGAGTGGACGCGTTGAGAACATCGGTTTGATGAATTCCGGCAGCTTCTTTGAAAAGCAGCCAAGTTCAACTTGTTGCGTTTGATGGTGTCGGTCGTTCCATTGAACCGTGCGTCCGAGAGGGGGAGAAAAGGAGAGAGTGAGAGTCGCACAATGGCAAGCAATGGGAAAAAAACAAGGCTGAATACGATTGGGATGCGATTCGATACCGAAATGTTCTCGACGACGATGATTCACGCTCGACCAGGTGCTCCCGTTCCCTTCTTATCGTACTAAACGTTCTGCACGGGGTCTCGGGCGGTAAATCGCTTCGAGATGCTCGTTTCCAGGGCTTTCCGGTTTGCCTGCCCGTTTCCAGAAAGAGGAATATCGAACGAGCGCGAATAAATGGTCCGCGGAATCGAAAGTATTATTACGGAGGTGGACCGTGTGGCTGAGTTGCCGGGGAACCCGAAATTCCACGGGTCAAACGCGGCCAGATATCCTCTCGAGCTTGCTCGAGGATTGAAAGTTCGTCCAGGCGAAATACGCCCCATCGAGGGGCGCTCGAAACTGGAATTTCTTTAAGGATGCGAGCACGCCATCGTTTCGAAACTTCGCCGGAATTCAACCGTTTCGATACGACCGACCTTCTTTTTTTTCCTTCTTTACCTTCTTCCTCCCTCCGACCGTGGAATCGAGTCCTCTTCAATTCTCCGACTCGACCAGGAGCTCTCTTAACTTCGAAACTACTCGATTCGAGAATGTTACACAAATATGTCTATTACTCTAGTTACCACGCTTCCTGATATCGTGCTTTCGTTAGAACTTCGACTAGCAATAAAATAGTTGGAAAGCGCCGCTTGAGCAGGGGCTTAATTATGTCTGGGGGAAAAGGGTAATAATATTTTTTTTGTTTTCTAGGAGAACACGGGAACACTTTACTTGTATCGAATGTCGGGAGAAGAGTAATTAAGTTTCCTTTGCAGAAGTTTAAGGATAGCTTGTATATACAGGTATATATACAGCGAAAGCAAAACAATGTCCAAACTGTGCATCGAGGTATACAGTTGCTATCGAAGGTGGCCAGGGGCAATCTTTACACAGGGTGGATTGAAACTTTGCTTAGATGGTAATTTTGCGTGGGCGCGCATCAACCGGGGGTGCAATTCCAATTCATGTCCGACACGGGACCCCTATACCACTATACGTATCGTTACCCTTTATAGACAGTTGCAGCCTGGTAAGATGATGCGCAACTTATTTCTGCCTCCATAATCGCGTGGAATATTCAAAGTTGTCCCGCGTGTGCCGTACAATTGTACGGGCCTGAAAACTTTCCGGCGCAAACTAGACCGGTGTCATTTGTATCCACCGTTAAGAGAATATTTATCTGTCGATATAACAATTCAATAATTAAAACCACTCGAGTTAATGTCCCGATTTTCCAAGGAATTTCGTGAAAATTTCATCGTCTCGTTAACAATTTCCCAAAAGCATGCGAGATCAGAAACTCGTTCGGGCTGCAAGGAATAATTAATATCTTCGTAAGGGGAGAAACTGCCACGATACGACTAAGATGTTGCCTCGCCTCGCCTCCAATCGAGGCCGGTCCAAAAATAAATAGCCAAGAAGGCGGCATTTCCTCGATTAATTCCTTCTCTGGATATCTCTCGCTCGCACTATCGTTGGTTCCCGTGAAATATTCCGTATTCCCGAACGTTTACGAGTAGCACGGTTCCTCCACGTTTCCCGGACCGTTGGCGCGAGTTCGCGAACCCTTTTTCTTTCATTTCTGCCTGACAAACAAGCGACCCTTTAAACAGCGTACCCGAGTCGCGGGACGATGACAGTGGCCGGAGTGTTAAAAAGTTTTCGAATAAAAGTTTAAATACGCCCCGACGAACTTTGTTTCGCAGCCTTTGCGCCCTAACCACCCCTCCTCCCGTTCTCTCGTTCGTCCCTCTCCTTGTACCTCGTGACAATATGGTCGTTCTACCATCTTTGCCGAGGTAAGAACACCGGGCTCCTTGTGTATCTTCGCGTTTGTGTACAAAGGCTCTGCCTGTAGAGGGTGTTCCCTTTGCTACCGGGGGTCGAGCAATCGCCACCAGCCTCGTATTTCATCCGGTTTCGTCCGCACACCTTCGTTCCCCTGTCTCACCACTTATGCCCCCTCCCCCTTTGTTCGTGTTTCCATCGCGTCCCGAAGAACTTCTGGAATAACTTGTTGAAAATTTAAGGGCTCCGCGGCACCTCCTCGCGAACGCATCCACCGTGAAACAGGATTGCGTAACCGAGCTAGGGTAATCGTGGATGCCTCTGGTTTATTCGGTGGGAACGATATAGTATACAACGTGGGTTTTAAACCGAAAACGTAATAAAAGAGATATGATTCTCATTAGACCAGTCCTTTGTGCGGCAACGTGCGTTCATTGAACAAACTCTGGGTGAATGGCGAAATATGAATTTTATTTCGCACGACTCGCGCGTTGGGGGATGAAATCTTGGTCGCCGGTGAAATCGAGAGTACTCGGAGATATCGTTCGAGGTTAATTCGATTCGAAACGCGGAGGGATTCGATTTGGAATTGAATCGCGCAGCTTTTCGCTGCTATGGCACAATGTGAAGTTGACAGTGAGACTTATTTTAGCTTTCCAAATAGACATTGAAAGTCTTCGCAAATATTAATACCCAGAGAGAGAGAGAGAGAGCAGTTCGCGCGTTAAAAGAGAGATGAAAGTTTCTCTTCCCGCAGAACAAACACGCGGAATGTCTCGAGGGAACAGTGTATCGTGTTCGTGCGAAGATCGATCGCGTTTCATGAGTCTGAAATCGATGGTCGGTTAGACGATCTTTCTAAGCAGGAAGGTCGACCGTCGTGGAATACAGGGACGTATAGCCCAGAGGCAAATGCTAGAAATAATTCCGGCCTTCCTTGCTCGGCGATAATTAATTACAGCTGCTAGGATCGATGGGTGTCCCGAGAGGCAACTAGTGTGTCGAGGCGTTATTAAATATTGTACATTCTCGTGGGGCTAATCCTATCCAGTCTGCGAGTGGCAGCCCTCTCGATCGAAAGGGAGAGACGGGTGGAGAACGGCGAGGGAGAGAGGGGAGGAAAAATTTCGAACGATCGTAAAGTTCACTCTTCGAAAGGAAAATTTAGGGACGTGTTTAACTAGTTACAGGCTGGTACGCGTAATGGGCTCGCAGCGGGCCAGCTTTTCCAGCTAGTTCAACTTTATAGCGGTGAAATTTTGTAATATGAATTTATGGCGTCACACTGTGAACCTGCACAGGCTGGAATTAATTTTCAAGCGATTTTTTCCCCCTTTTCCTTTCGCTCGGCTTTCCATCGTTCGGCAAAGCACGTTGAAATTGTCACAAGTTTCTTGCATCCACGGACAGATACATTATGGCAACTAGCTAAGTCTACGGATACACTAGCGTCTAGCGACTAGATTAAACAGCGGTCTATGGGGTGGTTCGTTTAAAATTTCTAGGGGCCACTTGTAAAATACCTATCAGCATTATACTCGCACGACAATTAGTCTAGACTAAACATACTCTAGTTGTAAATTAAATGTCTATAATCTAGAGGGCGGAATAATTCTGTTTGCTTGAAGCTATTGTAATACGAGTACTACGTACACGGTAAAGCAAACAACCGCTAACTTTTTCTCCCTTCCCCCGAATATCCTCGGAGAATTCTCTCTTTGTGCGGTACCGATGTACGTATTTTGCAATTCTTTCACGAGTCAACGCAGCGTCCGGTTGTAATACGTTCACAATAATGCAATCAGAGTCTTGCGCGTCCTGGCTTCCTCTCGCTGGTACAGGGGTAATTGAATTTTAAATGCGTTTAATTGGGTCACGGATTAAGCCGTCAATGTAATGCCTCGATATAAAATTAAAATCTTCCTGTCATCGCGGCCAAAATAAACGTCGCATCGAATCGCGAATTGCACTCGAAAGAGGACAGAAACCTTTAAACGCTTCGACAAGTGCTTCAAATATTCATGCACGCTGCCAGTACAAATGCTGCATGTCAAAATTGTGAGCAACTACTTTCCAACAATAATGATAATAATATAAGAAAGAAAGTATCGCACGGTTGGAATGCAATAGAGGAAAATCGCGCGTCAAGAGCCTGTCGATCGATACGTCAAACTCGAAGGACCGCTTCCGATTCCGTTCTTATCTGGCCAGATAAGGTGCACGGCAGTCCCACTGGAAACTATTCGGTGGTGCTTAACGTCCCGCACGTGAGTTATTGCTCACCACGCTTCGGTCATTAATAACTCGCTAATATTGAGATTGATTTCGAGTCACGGAAGCCAACGAACACGAGCCTCCGCCAGAATTTCGCGAAACTTTCTGGGGGCACAGTCAATCATCTGCCCTGTATATTTCGATAAAACCGTGGTAATAGTACCGGCAATATCTGACTGGAGACTTGATCTCCGGTCTCTTTCTTAAATTTGATTATTTAAATGTCCCTCTCTATTGCTCGTGATTTTGAAAAGCTACGAAGCTATAAAAAACTTAAGAAGCGTTAATCACCGACTGTAAACAATTTACTAAAAAATTCAAGCATTCTCCTAATCAGGTTTCTTTGCTGTGCAATAAATCTCTTATGGACGGTAAGAGCTTCAGGATTACATTTAAAATGGAACGATCGAACCCGTTTGTTATATTACGAGGGAGACTCTACAATGTTGGCGAAAGTGGCGAAACAAGGCTTGGGTCCCTAGTGAAAATCCGTGGTTCACAATTTGCCAGTGGCGAAAGGTAGCCGCACAGGCTTGGCGGTACGGTGCAACAATAATCCACGATTCTCTGGGCAGGTAAGGCTGCGAGGTAAAATGGTGAAGCTTAATGGCGGTAATACCGCCGTGGCCGAGCCTTGTATGGCGTTAATAATGTAACATATTGAGATTGGTTTCGCTGCGAGAACACCGGGCCGGAGCCATAGGGACCTGACCTAGGCAGTCGCCCAAGTTATTCGCGCCGCTTTAATAATACACCCGCCAATGTGCACACTCCACTGGGCCCGTCTGATGTAAAGATTACATTCGAGGGCTACTGGTCTCGTCGAGTAGCACGTTCCTACGTAATTGCCCTTTCAGGAATGCTTTTCTTTTGGCAACAGTTATTTCGTGGACCAAAGATAGACTTCTGACGTCAGGGCATTCTACTTTAACAGTCGTATTATTGTGATTAAATATGTATACAATCGTATGGGTTTATATTTGCCCCGTGGTTAGTAATTGCAAGGATAGAATAATTTTTCAAACGAGCACAAGACTGTCGTTGTTGGCACGATAAGACGTATCTAGGCTATTATAGAGAAACGTATCGTTTCGAAGGAGCAGGACGGCGGGACTACTGTGTTTCGACGAAGCGTGAAGCAATCGATACGTACGCGAGAGTCTCGTCTAAACTGTTTGAACTACCAAAGCAAACTCCTCGATCTCTCGATTATCCCAATAGTCGACTATCTCTTCGTGCAAAGTTATTTCATTTTTTAAAGTTTACCGTTCTTCCGTCGCAGGTCGCAACGACGGGGCAGCTTTGGTGGTGCCTGGACTCGGAAATCAAACGCGGATAATGAGTTCGACGAAGAGGGAATCGGTGATATCGATTTGGGGGTGCAATAAATTCAATGAGACTCTCACCTTCTTTGTTGGCGCTGCTCTTGATCTCCGTGGCCTTCGGCGCCGCGGATGGCTTTGGTATTTCTGAAATCAAAATTATCCACCCTTGGGTATCTGTTTCAAGCGATTCCATTGAGTGGTCGGGGACGAAGTTTAGTTTGTACCGTTGACCGGCCACTGAATTGTTCAAGCAACAGAGAACGAATTTTATATTCGTTTTTTATTTCAATCGATGACCCAATATTTTCATACGATCCCCTTCGAGTGCCAAAGTCGTTCGATTTCTATTTTAGCAATCCTATGACGATAACACGATCCCCGTCCATAGATTATGCTTACTTAAAATAAAGATAGAATCGTAAATAAAGGAGGTTCTTATTTTTTCATTATCTTACCGTACAATCTAATCGATGCCTCTGTCTCGCCCAGCGAGTTCTTGCTGATGCAACGATAATTGTCAAAGTCCCCAGGCTGCAGGTTTCTTATGGTGAGCTTCATATGCGCCCTGTAGCTGTTCTCCATGATGTTCGTCGTGTACTTCTCGTTCGTCAGTATCATCTCGTCACCGAGGAACCAGTAGCTCATCGCCCGTGGATGAGCTTCGGTGTGGCATTCGAGCGTTGAATTCGTGCCAGCTGGTGCTCCCACCAGCTGATTCGGCACGTAGATCATCGGCGAGACTTAAATATTAAAGGGTAAGGGTCGGTTATGACTTGAAACGACTTGCGCCCCGTCGATGCGGGACAAATATTCGCGCGCGTCGACGTTCACGACGATTCAGTCGACGGATATATTTATGGGGAATTATGAGCGTGGTATTCAACGATTTCTCTTTCGCTAAATGGATGAGCTTAAATTATGGAGATTGGTAGCCGAAGCTGGTTAATGAGGGGATGGTGATTTCAAGGTTTATGGAAAGTGGTTTTCATTTGTTACTATGCAATTCTATCGCGGTTAACGAGTCTCGTGTAATAGAATCCTCGCTTGAAACTGAAACTCTGGAAACTCTTGAAACCCGGGATACGTACCCATTACAGAATTTTACAGCAATTGTACAAATTAGCAAACGTGAAAGTTGAATTAGCGTAAACGAGGTTCGCAGTGGGTCATCTTTTACTTCTGTTTCAACGTTACCTCTGCTTCTGTATACTTTACGTATAAGCGTAGGGAATAGTAAGTTTACCTCTTGCTTTGAGGAGTCTCGAAATCTACAATACTCTCAATCTGTACTGCGAAGCAAGAACGAACGTGCAATAAAAAATAACGCCAGGGAAAAAGATCCGCCGAGCGAAACGAAACGAAAAGCGCTATGTGCTACAATAACGCGACGTGGTTTAACATAATCGTCGTATCTCTCTGTATCCATCCTGTTCCCCGACAGCAAATAGAGTTGCTTCGGAACAATTCCCCGACTCGTGAGGGCGGCCAGTTTTCGCGAGCCACGTTGACTAGCAAACAGGGTTCCGGGCGAAACACTTTTCCCTTGGAAGTTTCTTTCTTAACCATAAGATTAGGACAGAGCGAAGAGTCGTTCCTAGTATCGTACTGTTCTCTCTGCTCTCCTCCCAGGATTGATCAAATGTAAATACCTGCTCGGATGCCTAGCGTACCACGTGGAAAATAACCACGCGACGTCTGCAGTTTAATTCGCCCGGAATAAACAGAGAACTCTGGGGAAACTTTGTCGCGGCTGCACGAAACCTTGGATTAGGAAACATACAGGCCAATCAACGGGAGTAAACTGGAATTGGATGTTCCCTGAACCGGTAAACCAAGGGAAATGGATCCTGCCATTTTTTTCAAAGACTTTCAGGTGATCGGGGCGAACAATTGAAGCCACTTGGAAATTTTATTCGAAGCAGTATCATGGTTTCGTGGATCGTGCGATTAAAATCGGCAGGAGGAAAAGCAGCTACAATAGTTTTAGATATTAATATCAGGGGCATACAGGTTTCCTAAATTTTCGACTCGCAAGCAAATTCGAGACGCAAAGCTTTCGACGTGTCCCCCGTTTATCGAAGATAAAGTGTATCGGGCGGTCGGATAATTAACGGGTACTCGAAGCAATTAATCGTACGAGAATTCCCTCAGAATCGTGGGCCTAGACGGCGCGAACAAAACTAGCGGTGAACGAACGGGGTTAACCGTAGACGAATAACATGAAGCACGCGGTGCTGCAACTATCTCTCGAGGCCGGCCATCGGCGGTATGCATCAGGTTTGCCACAAATCCACAAATTGCCAGCGCTGACCCTAATTAACGCATACTTCTCCCGATTTCCCACCATCGACTCTATCTACGCTGGCTGACTCTCCTTCGAGCTGCCGAGGAAACTTGCTTTTCGTGCCAGCTAGAGTTATTGCTCGAGGTGAAATTAATCCGATGGACGTTTGTTGACGATGCATCGGTTACGCGAATTTGCAGCACTGACTAGTATAGTAACGATTCGGTTTCTAACCTTGCTCCGATGTTTTGTAGCAAATATTTTAGGCATAGAAAAAACACGAAGGGCATAGAACAAGGGAGGCATCGCGTTTCCTGTATCACGGAAACATCTCCCTTGCTGTCTAAAGGTCTGCCAGGTCCAACGGCATCTTAATTATCCAAAGCCAAGTGCAGCCATTAATTACCGGGGCAAGGCGCACTTTTCTGAGTCGAGGTCACGGTTATCGTGAAACGCAGGAACACAACTAATCGGATTTCTTTGCACGAAGGTCGGAAAGTTAACTTATCGAACCTTCGACGAGCTAGAGAATCATCAGAATTTATCGTTTATTTTGCGAAGACGAATATTAACCGTAGCGGTATATGAATACCATAAATCGTTTATTCTGGCACTTTTGCCTGTCAAAGACTCGTTAGAATTTGTATAATGTCTGCGAGGAGGCTTCGAAGAGCATTAAACGGGACGATCGCGGGCCTTCTGTAATCCTGCAAGGACACCTCGGATCTGCGCGTTGATCGAATATCTTTTTCCACAGTCCCTCCCTAGTAATCCCAGATAACCGTTTCACCCCTCATTTTTCACTTGTCGTAAAAAAGCCCATTTTCCCTCGAATCGTCCCTTTTATCGTCGCCCTACGAAATGATTATTTCTAGCGCCGGTGGGTATGGAGGAATAATTTCGATCTCTGCCCCAGAGACTCGAGAAAAATATAATCAAACGCAGAGGAACGACGCTATAGTTGTTAATAAATCTGTGCCACCCGAGGGGAGTCGAATACAGGGACACTTGACGAATCCTCCAGTATTTTAAAATGCAATACAAAAGTTACAGACACTGTATTTCTTTTAACCTTGCGGCGAAGACCAGGATTCTCCGGTGCATTCGAATAAAACACTACCCTCTTTAAAAATCCGAGGACCCCATCCGTTTCGCATAATAGTGTCTCCGTGTTTGAGACGCACTTTCGAACAAAATGTGCTCGGTTGTCGCAAATAGAATACTCGAACAGAGGACCCTCTCCATACAGCCTGGATTAAGGTACAAACGGCACATTCTCTAATGTTTTTCGAAGGGCGCCGTACCCCCCTCCCCCGGATAAATCACTCGGTAGACAAGGGGTGGTATTGTGGTTTTAGTAAAGGGCGTACCTCGATTCATTTTAAGAAAACGTGACTTTGATCGATACAACGCTCATCAATTCCATCCTCCCTCTCAATCTTCGGGACATTAATCAACCCCTAATTCTCAGGTCAGTGTAATAGAGTAGCAAGAGGCTCGGTCACGGTCGGGCCTCCCAGAAGCGATCTGAAAATTATTCAAACGCGTCGCGGTAACAAACAGAAGGGGCAGGGATAGAAAGGGGGAAACAAAAGTACTGATACGGGAGTTTCGTGAGCGTGAGCCGGAAGCCGGCTGTTTTCTCGCCGCTCTAAATAAAATATGTCGCCGCTCTTCTAAATATTCAGAGGACAGAGCCGTGTTGTCTCGTGGCCTGCCTCCGTCGCGCACGCATACTAAGCCGGCGTCAAGTGACACGAACGAATGGAACGCATAAAAGGGAAAAATGACCAGGAGAGACGGGACGCTCGGCCTGCCCTGTATTTCCCTTGGGTTTTCCTAACGGCGCATCTGCTCATCCACCATTTCCTTCTTCGTCGTCAGATCGTGCACGGCGTTGTCGCGAGGACGCTGTAATTCGTGGAATGAAATTTACACAATATCACGTCGAAGTGCTGCTGGTTCTCTGGGAGATTTGCTGGCGGAGCGGGTGCCTCGAATTACAATCTCTTTGAAGATATTGAATACAAATAGGGGTTGATTAATGGTCTTATATCTGCTTCAAGTGTGAGCTATTTATTTTGGGGTCAGAGGATGAAGATTCTGTTTGCAAAATATCGTCAAGTTATTATTCCCATTGTAATTACCTACCATTGGACAAACTGTTTGGAGAAATACCATTCATTCCTACCCCGTCGTTTTCCATTCTTCAATAATATTCAGAAGTTACCCCTTCAGAATACCTCTTCGTTATTTATACGTGAACTCAACGGTAGAAATTGTAAAGTAAAACAACTGTGTACGCAGCTGTGCTGTGCAGTCTGTATTTCTGTTCGTTTGGCGAACAACACGACAATACGTATCTTGAAATCCACTCACATTCGACTTCCACGGTGATTCTCTTGCTGACTGTTGGCGGGACACCGTTGGTGGCGATGCAGAGATACGCACCCATTTCATTGCGAGTGATCCTGGTCAAGTTTAATTGCTCGCCATCGTACTTGGGCACTGAAACCAAAAGCAGAAATTGATTCAGCCCGGTCGGCCGTGCAAATATAGTGTAGCGTACGGAACAAACAGTCGGCTTCGACATAAACGTATAAACAGGATTCTCCGAAGAGGATCGCGCCAGGTTTTATAGTCGAAAGTTTCTCGGTTAAATGAAACCCTTTTCCCGGGACTGGTCGTAAACAAGAGCAAAAAAAAGCGAAGGGAATAGAGTAAACGAGCGAGACAAAAAGGTGAGGGAAGTAGGACAAAAGTGAACCAACGAATCTAGTGGAACACACATCAATCCGCAGAACGAGTTTCCTCGTGTCCTTTTTATTATTCCTCGCGAATCATTATTTGTCTTTTCTTTATCGATTCCATAAGACGTTCGAACCACTTTTGTTGAACACTGGAAACATCTCGACACTTTCTTATAATTTAGTCCAATGAAGCATGATCTTTTACAGTTGCTGATAATTTCTTGTGCATCCCGTTCGATCGGAATATTCATTTCTCCGATGGTTTCGCCGAGGAAATATGTAAATAGAGGTATCGTAATTTGAATGTAATATCGCGAACGATGGGCAGCATAATTGAAATCTTTCGAACTTCAAGCCGCGTGGAAATGTTCGAGCAACTTCGGAACAATCCGCGGTTAACGCAGAACGACTCCGTAGCAACACCCTGCCGGTCGAATAATTTTTAAGCTAACGTTATGGAACGTTTCTGCGGCGTGGCGTAAAAAGTTAGAGCCGCGTAAAAGTTAGTCGAAAAGTGCGGCGGTAAAAGACTGGCAGAGAAAATAACGCACGGTCGGTGTTTGCAGAGGGAAGATCAAAAACTGTCGTTCGGTTTCTAAGCAGTCAAGCCCTCTCTCTGTGTTCGAAATCGTCGCGGGGAAAAGAGAAAGAAACGGGGAAAAAAAAATCTGGAATCATGCTGCTCACCGATCTCGAGCACGTTTCACGAAGCGAATGTGTAAACGAGCCGCTTGCGATTTTGCTTTCAAAGGCATTGACGTCGAGTCGAAACCGTGCCGTGGCCGCGTTTCATCGACGATTCATGATAGGTCTTCCAGGGTCTCCTTGCGAGTGAAACCGACAAACGGCAGACGACAAAATACTAGGGGGGAAAAATAAAGGAGAGGAGAAACGAGTGAGGACGGTACTGGGAATCGAGACACTGCAGTGGTAAAAGGTTCGTAATTATTATTATTTTCATTATCATTATTATCACTGCAGGAACGGGAAAAATGGATCCTCTTTTTTCCGCGCACGCCCTTTGCAGGGTAAAACGAGAGCTCGTTTGGCTCTCCTTTCGCCTCGTTAATTAGCCTAACGCACTCGTCTGTCGTCGGGCTAACGTCGCGTTCGCGAATCCGTCGTACCGCGCGAGAATTGCGATATCGATGTTAAAATTTAATTGCGCTCGATGGACGGAAATTAATTTCGTTTTATAAATATGTATTTTCGCTGGGCGACTGATACTAATTAACGAGCGCTTTGTTCGCAAGGAAGTCTGATCATTAAACGGAGAATAATTGTCAGATAGGGCGACATCTTTCCTTTACCAGCCCTTCGGTCACTTTTCCCGAAACGATTGTGTTCTATACAATTAGCCGGGCATTTGTTGCTAGGAAACCGTTTGAGGAAAACTTGGCTCGTTGCAACCATGAAAGGTATGGACAGATATGTCGTGCCATACATAATGTACAAAAGGTACGGCGAGAATGAAAATTCAATTCAGGAAGCACCAAATAATTAAGGAGAGGCAGCCGTACACTTTCGAAACAGGTTGGAAGCAGACTGCAGACATCGTCATGATTGTTTAATGCGCTTCGCTCTGCTGGAAAAAGTTGCAGCAGGTAATTCTCTTCCGCTTAACTACCGCAAACTCGACATCCGTCCGACCTGGGACGGTGTCTCTGTACTTTGCTCTGAACTTCCTTCGATTCACAGGGGCAAAGAGATTGTACTTTTCCGCGTGCAAACATCAAATATTATTAAAATACGTTCTTCCACGGCCCCATCCCTATTGGGGTAGAACGTTGCAGCGGGCGGGCGGTCGGGAGGATATTTCCACAGGGATTACAACGGAGGCTGGGGCGGCTGCTGCTGCTTCTCGCGACATTTATCCGTGAAAATAATTAACGAGCGACTGCAGAGGTGGATAGATTAACAAAGAACGAGGCCCACTCCGCGCTGGCCAAACAGTATCGTACTTGTTAACGATCTCCATCTTTTTACCCTTCTTGCTTGATAGAAATTTCATTCCACTCCTTTTTTTTTTCTTTTTCTCCAACCCTTCCATCCTTTCCGAACTCTCGTTCCGATCTCGTAAATAATTAAACCATCTGATCGAACGGGCCGAAGCTTTCTCGAAATTTGTTTTTCCTCGTGTCCAATCGGCGATGCTCTTTGGAAAACAATCACGAGGCCAGACGAATCCCTGAGCGGACAGATGAAATCGCTCGGTCCCCGCGCCGAATCAGCAATCTCCTCTTTTCACGGCGCGTTCATAAATCTTTTGCGCGGCTTTATTCCGGCTTTACTCGCCTCCTAGTTGCGATTAACCCCCCCGGCCATTAGAGCGTCGGGGTCGACGATGTTTCTTTCACGAGACACATGCCCTGCCAAACTGTCTTTCCGCGTGTACGACACCGGCGACACTTGCCGGAACATTCGCGTTCGCCAAGGCAGTCGATCGATGCCAACGAATAATTGAGGGGACGCTGTGAATTTCCCTGCTTCGTGTAGCCGCAAGATAACTTTCGATGATCCGTTCCCCTTTTGTCTGTTTGGATCGGTTTTCGAAAAAGTAGGATTTTCTTACCGTGATAGGAAAGTATTAGAGAGTTCTGGAAATCTCGAATAAAGGGAAGATCATTTTGTGCCCGTTTGTAAGTCAATAAAGGTGTAATAAATGAAAATCTGTCGCTCGAGCAGAAGGGACACAGGACAACGATGATACTTTTTCTTTTTTTTGTTTGTTTACAGGACAATATCGACTCCCGATACAACTTCGTTTCGCTATCGCTGCATCCTCCATTAATGTATTCGTCTATTGGTAACTGGAGAGTGTTTAGGGAGAAGCGACTCGTTCAAAGCCGAGAGAGATGCAAATCGATACATCGGGGCCGTTGCTAATAGCCATTTCGAAAGGAGAGTTTCATTGAAATTTTTATGCTGCATAACGGCCGACGACAGGCAGAAACTTTATTATCGGGGGCTGCCGGTGTGTCGCGCGAAAGAATATCGTTGGCAGTTGTTTTAGGGTTCGTTTTAACATCGTTCTTCCAAAGTAATGCAATTTATCCCCCATAGAATGCAATACCGACAACGAACGGGCGTGGAATGCGAACGAAAATTGCTAAAAAGATTAATTTTTTCTCTCCCTCTGCTCTCAACTTTCGCCCCGTCTCTATTTTGTTCGCGCCATTTTTTCCCTCTTATTTCGCATAGAACTGCACGGTATTCATAGCGCGATACACAGTTCGCCTGTTTCGCCACTTAACTTCTCAAAACGTTCGCCTCCATGCCTCGTCTGACCATAAGCAGCCCACTACTACTTGGCTTGAAAATATTCAACTGCGCGCACCAAGCATTTCCACGCGTTTGCAACACAGCGTCGGTACATTTGATTGAGCGAACAATTATTCGATTCTCAGTTTATCTAAACACCTAGACTACCTTTGGCTTCGTCGTCTCTATTCATTCGTTGCCGCGCCAACACGAATGGCTAAGCGTCCCTTTTTCTCTCACTTCTTTTTACTCCAGTATTCCGGCAACACGGTCGGCGCGCAAAAGTGAACATGATCGCGGGTAAAGGTCGCGGCTTAAAGGTGTCGCGAATTCCAGCGAACAAATGGCTAAGAGAGACTGGACGAGGGCTACCAAATGCACCCGCGCGTACTAAAGCCACGCCGATGTAAGCCCGCGTATCGCCCGAAAACTTAGGGGAACGACTCACCGCGAAATGGTTAGGTCAGCCGGTCATGAATTTGTATGAAGCTTTAGAGAGGCTCGGATGCCCCCAAGCGAAGCTTCGCGGATGTTTGAACAGAAATTCCGGTCTCTCACGAGCTCGTGCGTAACCGCGTGAGACCACTCGAAAGAGAAGGCGAAAGGGGTTCGAGAGAGTTGCCGAAGACTGTTGCATAAATCTGTCGGGTGATAAAGTTTCACAGCTGAAAATAATCCATAACAACAGCGAACGATGAAGGAATGAACAATAATTCGAGATGGAACGTTATAGGGCAACAGGGATTAAATAAACAGCAGACGAAAGAGCAATTGAATATTCGGTTGGTTTGTTTGCCCGGCAATGTTGTATATACTAAATCAACGTCATAAGCGTCTATCGGAGGCGCGCTGAATTTCGGTCGTATCGGCCAATATTGATTATTCTGCTTGTTAACGTTCACGCAAACGATAACAATTCGGATTCTACCGGCGTTGCGACCGTACGAACACAGCCGTAGTCAAGGGACAATATTAACTGTCCCTGGGAATCTATGCGAACGAATGTTTTTTATCATTCCGCACTGCGCGCCACCCTTTGCCATTTGATCTTCCGGTCCGGCTCGATTAATCGACGACGATATCTCGATGGGCGTCCCGCAACCCGTCGATTGGCGTCTGTACGGCGAGATTCCGCAGCGCTGGTGCCGGGAATGGCTGGCCAGCTAATTGGACGTGAAACTGTCGAAACGGTGTAAACAAATTAGTCCGCTATCAGCTCGTGCCGCTTAATTCGTCTGGACGTTCAATGAAAGACGGTTCGCCGTATCTCTCCTTTGTTCATTCCTTTTCCTATTTCTCCCTTTGTTGTTTTTTTGGCAACGAAGTTCACAGCTTCGACGCGACTAATTCTAACGAGTCATCCCGTTGAAATAGCGAACTACGAGCGAAGGGGTTCGTCCATCATTATTCGACATTTAATTACGCCGGATGGACGCCGGGGTTAGCGATATTGCGACGCGCGTCGCGACGACCAGCCGCTATCGATACAATATTGACACGATTGCCGTGCACTGAAACCTCGGTATTTATGTGTAAATACTAGCCGGTTGCAATAAATAGAATGAGGTATAAATATTGCACGCGCGTTGGTTAATCCTGGTGCGCGCTATGAAACTGGCGTACGCATGAGTATTTATACAGGTGAGAGCGCGGGGACGGTGAGTTGTAACTCGTTTTTCAAACGGATTGCTTGCAACGGATCAACGTTTGAACAGCGTAGAATCTGGATTGTGCTAAAAAACGGATGATATATATTTTTCAAACACCATGGATCGTAATGTGAAAAGTCGGGAACTGATAACGTTTAGGAGCAATCTTTGGAGATAAATTATTTGTACTAGAATTATGATTTAATTTAATACTGGATTGCGTTTCGTTGTGCGTTTCGTTTTCTTTTACTTGTCTTTGCTTCACAAATATTTGGTGCACCAATTGCACTGTTTATCTCGGTGCAATTAAATATAAATAAACAGGGATTCTATCGTTCCGGCAATTCACTCTCTACGCCACGCAAACTGTCAGACAGATGCACGACAGCACAGCAGTTACTCGCAGGATCTTAGCCAGTTTCCTTTTCGAGCTGTTGCACCGGCTGCTGTAACAGCCGGCCATATTAGGACGCCAGGGATAATCAAACGACGATTAGCCTCACAGTGTTATAAACTGGTCTGTGTAAGCGTTTGACACATTTGCGTCTATTCTGAAAGAGATAAAATATGAAGTAACTATAACTGATGGTGCGAGTTCCTAATAATTTCGCTGTCTTCTCGTTCGACAAAAATAGTACATCAATTGCGGGGTTCTTTTTCCAGAGAACCGAGGTTCAAAATCGAGAAATCCTCGCGTCCTTTGCATTCACCCTTTCAGAGCGATTCATTCTTTGACGTTCTGCCCTCTACTGTGTTTCTAGAAGTAGAACCGACTCCTCGCCACTTTGCATTGTGACCGTGTTTCAATGGCAGCCAGTGGACGGGTCAATCAAGACCCATTGACCCGAGAAAAACCTTTGAAACGTCGGATCCAGTTCGTGGGGCAGCCATAGAAAAAAAAGTTTCTCACGAATTTGCGTGCGCAAGCGACCGATAAAATGGCGCTCCGATAATGTCGCGTATCTGCCAGAGCGTTCGGACCTCGCAGACCCTCGATTCGCTGGCGTCGGTAACTTTTAACGAGCCTGTAACTCGGGGAGTCCGCGAAATTTCGAGCCTGTCCGTCTCGAACGGCATCGGGTATGGGATGTCGTTCGTTATGTATCGGCCGGATTTCCACGCCGGCGGGTCACGTCAAAGTGATAGTTCCAAACGATGCAGAACGGTCGTGGACGGTATTATTGTACTTTGTCCAATTGGAGGAGAGTTCCAGGTGTCCGGTTACGTGGAATATCGTTAATTATTTCGTCAGGGATAACGGCCATGTATAGTTTTCATTGGCATTTCGTTATACTAGCTGCTGAAACATATAATTTCTTTTCTCGTATAAAGTAACAGCAATCGTTTCGCTACAGAAGTTCGGTCAACGTTTCACTTTTTCGCTGCGAGAAAAGGATGCATTTACACGCTTGGCGATAACAGTGTTACGTTCACCGATAATGCATCGTGTTTCTAGCTGCAGGAACTTTCCAAACGTGTAATTGACCTCCGCCAGATGATATTAACGCTGCCCGAGCTGCGCCGAGTAATCTGTCTGTCGCGATGCTGTTTCACGAGCCACGCTTTTCAGGGGGTCGTGCTTTGAGCTTGGTTCGAGGTAAATGTGTTGACAGCGCCGGCGAAGGTAGATTTAACGAACAAAGTTGCCGGGGAAAGGGAGTCGTCATTCGATGGATAGAACGATTTGCCGTGGAGAAAAGGGACCGTAAGCTCGGCTGTGTTTTCGTTCATCGTGTCGACCGGCCGAGCTTTGACACTCGAAGTTGAAAAAGCCAGCCAACGAATATGGTCGACGACTTTAAATTTATTCCGCGGGTTCCCGTGTCTCCTCTCCCCGTCGTCCTTTTCTTCCCCTTTCCTTTTCATCCTGTGTATTTATGATTTTTCTTGCTGCAGCGCGCTCACCTCACGCTTTGCAAAGGCAGTCCGCTTTAATTAGCACAAATTAGAGTGGCAGTGGAAAAGGATCCGCCAGCAGACGAGGAAGCCAACGACTTTCTTATTTCGTAGCTCGAGTGGTTTATCCTGATGAAAGGCTTGGAAGCTTTCGCGTTAATTTCGGGTCGGACATCGATTAATTAGAGACGCCGGGAAGGTTGCATCGATTTCGATGTTAAATATTTTGTATGCTCGAATTCCGCTCGAGTACCTTCGAATTTAGTTACGATAGTTTATAGCCAACCGGGGGATAAAATCCTGACTCACCTTCCTGTTTATGGGTCACTCGGAAATTCAGAGGAATTCCCTGGTCGATCTAATTCGATTAATTTCGCGAAATAGCGGTCGCCGTTCAGCCCCGTTTCCTCCATCGCGGAAATACTACTTCCTGTATTATCCAAAGAGAGAGGGAGAGAGAACGTTCAACCCCCAAGCAGAAAGGACCCGTGGGTTCAAGATACATAGATCCACGCGGACTCCAAAATTCCAGCTATCTGATCCGGTTCTACGTAATCTTCCAGATGGACGATTCGGTTCGACGATGTTTACTTGCGCGAAACAGCACGACGTTGAATTTCCGATAATCCAACGAGGCTCCCGTTCGCTCGTGCCCTTGTCTGCCCAAGATACGACCTTTTTTCCTATCTTCCCTGTGCTGTCGAAGATCCTCTTTTTTTTATCACGAATCTTCGTGCTTCTTTTTCGTCGCAGTTTGCTTCAATGCTCCTTGCACAATTTTGTCATATCAATGTCGATCACCTCGATCGACGGTATCTATCGTTTCACCGTTCAGTTCACAGTTCACCGTTGCCCTGGTACCAATACATTCAGCAGGGTTCCTCGAAAATTCGGTCCTATGAAATTTAATCTGTTCCTCAGCAGCGTTGCCTGCCACTGAATTGCAAGCAATTCGTTTGGTGCCCGTTGCCAAAGAGGATCGGTTTAGCTGCAGCTATCAGAGGCAACGGTGCCACCTAAAATGTCATCAGGCTTTTAGGTGCATACAAGTTGCAACCGGAAGGACGTTTGACCCGCAGAGCTAAACCACAGCAGCTCCGTCAGTCTAACACGGCGGTTGGTTCACGTGCACGTTACCCGCGGGCTAATGTCTGCGCCACCTGGGACATCCTGACATTCGGATGCCTCGGTGTCCAGACTCCAGGACGCACGGTTCCTCCCGGAGGGCCTTGCGGATCTATACCGGCGGCTGGTTTTAATCTATCTAGTTTTACGACGACAGGGAGTCCTCGAGGACTTGCCGAAAGTCGGTCAGCTTGGTTATATAGAATTATCGCGGCCACCGAAACTGGATTGTATCGTGTTAAAGTTTCAAGCACACTATGTTACGTGTTCGGAGAGGTTGGGGAAAAGCATTCCGCGAATATCCATTTGCAGAAGCTGCCACAATATTGACTGCACGCGCTGGACAGGTGGTTTTATTTAATTTTCCTTGACAACAGCGTCTTTACTGCTGCAGTGAATATTTCATAGACTTTCCACGTATGCGCATAATTTTCCTATCCGCCGTCGTGGTTGCACCACTGACAGCTGGCCACGTTGCAGCAGCGGAACAGCATTGCGCTTGCGGATGCTTGTGAGTTGATTAATCTGTACAATATTTAAGAAGCAGCCGACCGGAGTAAAAAGCCCTCCGCAGGAGCTTTGCTTGGCTGGTGTTCTTCGTGCAAATGTTGCCCGGCTTATCCCTAGCCTGCATCGAAACACATTTTTTGCCCCTATTTTTAGCGCGTTACAGAAAACGCGAGCACACGAATACATTTTTCGAGTTGCGAGTTATATCCTCTGCATTGTCCCGATTTTAAAGCGTTCAATTTTGTGGAGCTCGATCGTGCATTACAACGGTTGGGCTACATGCACTGATTACTTTGGCAAGTTTAATAATCTGATTTCTGCGATTCGTTATAGACGTCCGTGTGTGTACGGAGAAATCGGTTGCTACGAAGTTCCTCTGTACACCCCTCGTTTGTTCACTATTTGCACGAACATATCCGACAAAATGCGGCTCACGCGGGCAACAGTCACGTCCGTACAAACACGCAACTGCATTATTAATAATATCGCCTGGAGAGCGGCTGAGAGAGAGAGAGAGAGAGAGAGAGAGACGCAGAAAGGATCGTACACAGTCTTGATCACAGTTCATTGCAGTAGCCGTACATGGCAAACCCATCGAGTATTTTCTTCTAGATGATTTCGTGTAGCAGATTTTAAAATTGAAATCTGGATATTCTTTCGTGATAAGTCGAGTGTTAACATTTATAAGCTTTTGTTGAAATTTTAATGCGAAGCATAATTAAATAAACGAGAATATGTCTCTGGCGATCGTGAACGAATTCAAATATATTCGGTTTAAAAGAAAAATTGAATGATAAATGAATGGATGAGCTTTAGTACAATTTCCCGTATAATGCGCGGACAAGAATTCAGGCCAAATTGATTTTCGAGTTTGTTACATTGTCGATCTCGTGAATAAATCGGTTCACGATTGCCTCCGCGTGAACGATGATTTTACGCGAAACGACGCAACTGGCGAATAACGAGCTGTATGAATAAAGAATAACTTAAATAACGAATGAAATTGCGGTCCGGCGATTAAAAAGAGAAACTTGATAAAAATTTATGCGACGAACGTCGCATTGAAACGCCGGCGTATCGAGGGTGCAATGTTGTTTTAAAAATGAACGCTTGCGAGCTCACGAGAATTTCACTGATCGACAGATGTTTGCATTAGAAACAACGCATCTATCGCTAACACATATCTGCTAATTAATTCACAATTTCCCGATGCTGTTACGTCCGCGTTTCGCCGCAACAGCTCTGTGCATCGCGTATCCTGTCCCTCTGACAAACAGGTTATTATTAAAATGACTTTTCGCGACAATGGGATCACGCGTTCGCCGAATATTTAGTAGGCCGTGTCGCTTTTAATCCACTAATGAAACTATGATCTGAGGGATCTGGGAATTTTAACTATTTAACGACAAAACTAGTCTAATCGTGACTGTGTTGATGGCAGGTATTTCGTGGTACACCTCTTTGCACCCCTTTGCTTGTTCTATTCATTTGTATTCACTTATAATATTCTGTATAATAAATTTTATTACTGTTACTATTGCTGTCGCCATTATTATTATCACTATTGTTGTTGTTATAAGAATCTTGTTCAAAAAATTATACCAAATATATATAATACATCGTACATATATGATGAGCACGACATTTACAAAGTTTCTAAGTAACGGTGCCACAGAAGTACTTACTTAATGAAGATGCACTTTTCTTTCTTTATTTAACAGACGTATATGTAAACTTCGATGGGGAGTTCGGGAGTGGCAACCATGCCAACAGGTAATTACCGCATTACTAATAACGCGTCGGCGAGAATTGTTCTGCGTGTCTCATTGCATTAGGGAAATTACCGGAAACACCGCCGTAGGCTTCGTTGTTTGACGTGTAAAATCGATAACTAACAGCGCAACAAAGCCAACAGAACATTGCACACCCGATACTGTCCGCCAGCATTATTTTCCTCGACTTTCTCCTTTGTTCTAATTGATTACGGGCTCCTACGTACGAAACCTTCGACTGGATTCCTAGCCAATTTACCGTCACGTTTCATTGTGAGGTTTAATCACCGGAAATCGACCATCTGACCGGGGAGCTTCGAGTTTTAACGTTTATTAGCAGAAACGACTTGGGAGGGGGCCGATTGTTCGGATTTCTGATTGCAGAAATATCAGGAATTCTGGCTTCGATTTCTACGAACACGCAATCGGAAACTCTAGTACTGAAATAACTTTTATATTATCAATTCCGATGGTTCACGGTTTCCTTTTTCATATTTAAAATGTTGCATTTCGTTAGTGAAACTTAGTGGCAGATTTTATTGACCTTCGTTTTCCCATTAAATGTGAATACCACTAACAAATGAAAACACCGAAATATCGATTGACATCCACGTGGAAAAAATTAAAAGAATAGATCGTACGCTTACCTTTGTAGTGTCGATTGATGTTTATGCTTTGGCCGTCCTCTCGTTTCCACATCAGCTTCGGCGTTGGATGTCCATCTGCTTTACACGTCAACGTAATATTCTGGTTCTCGCGAACCGCCACGCTGCTCTCCGTAGACAGCGCGTCCAATATATTGGGGGGAACTGGTGAGAGAATAATTTAGAAATTAATAATAATTAATACTCGAAGAATGAAAAATTCGTGAGAAAGTTCGAACCGGAAAATTCAAATTATTTGATCGAAATGATTAAACATAAATATTGACAGGAGGTTAATTTGCAAGAAATATAATGCTACTGATGAGAACAAATATAAATATTTGATTATTATAGCCGATGCATGGCTATACGTGAATCCAAAGAGGTTTAAACGTTTCCACAAAACGATTACGTTGATCGTCCCGCGCGACAAGTTCTCATTAAGATGAATGCACGTAAAACGTTTAATAGTTCCACGGTGGGACGTCGTAAGCCAGTGAAAGAAGATTAAATATGCTCACCGACAACTTGAAGGAAGCCGACCTGGCTCATCATCGGCACCGTGTTCACTTGACACATATAGTAGCCTCGGTCGTCTCGTTGCACGTTGTTTATATGCAACAGCCAGGTCTTCTGGTTGTCGTGCGACACCGAGAACCTCGGTATCTTAACGACCACGTGTTTGTGGACGGACAGTAGCATCTTACGACCCACGTGGATCCATGCCACCTGCGAATCAAATTGATCTGCGGTTGAACTATGAAGAATTGATTATCGAAAGTAACCCTTCTACCACGATATTAAAGATAAAAATGATTGTTCACTCGACGATGGTTAAGAAATCTATTAAAAAGAAATGCGCAATGCTGATACTAGTTGCATATTAGCGTTGTTCTTCATCGTCTCCACCTTTTTAATATGCAGGAATATTATATACCCTAACCATTCGGTGCTCACAATCTTTCAAATTTCCGTTCGTCCATAGGAGACGCACCATTGGATGCTCCACAAGTGGCTGCGAACAATGCGGGAAACGAGGAAAGTTCGCCGGAAAGAGGAAGACGACGCCAAGCGCCGGAGGGCGCCGCAACTATACGCCGCGCAGCCCTGGCTGCATCAGAAATGTTATGAACAAACATTATTACGGCCGTATTTTACGCGCGGCTGGGCTAACGTTCCCCTAACTAAGCTCATTCCACGACAAAGCTTATGCACTTTCAAGGATTTCTGGGTTAAACTGGCTGCTTCATCCCCCTCTCGCTGTTACTCCCAGCCTCGCCACTTCTTCTCTTTCATTTCCTTGGCAAGGCTCGAGAACGCTTGGTTGCGCGAAAGCGCCACTTTTCCTCGTTTTTACTTTTCGCTATTTCCCTTCTGCCTTTTCTTCGTCGGTATTCTCCTGCCGTGTATTCGAGCGGTAGGGGAGGAGGAGATAGATTTCATTTAGATAGATTTCTCGGGTGCATAGTTTTCCTTCAATTCAGAGTCAATGGTTAGCTCCGATTTGCTGGGATTCGAAATATAGTATGATTTAAAAAGAGAAGGTCTCATATTCGAGACACGAGGCAGTGAATTTTAACGTTTGATTATTTCTGTTCCTCGTTGGCGTAGCTCACGAACACTGCAACGAAGACACAGCCCAAGATGCCTGGATTACTTATCGGTGTAGATGGTTACTTTTAATTTCTGCGAGAACGTTTGCTCGCATAATTACGTAACAAACGATGGACGAAGAGCAGGAATCTTTGGCAGCTAGAAAAATTGAGCGATTCGACGAGAACGCGACCGTCTTCTCGCGATTCAAACTCGTGAAATAAGCTTGGAAGTGGCATTAGTATTCCAGGTTTTCCTTTCTTAAGTAGAACAGTCTGAGGTCAGACGATCAGCCTTGAGATATTCCTTATAGATCTATTTTTCAAGTAGATCCAGTCAACCTATGGTCAGACGCCCACGCGGCATTGCATTCCCATCGATCCTTTCATTTCTTCGCCAGCAGAAATGAAATTTCATTTCTTCCACCGAATCTTTGATTCGGTGGAAATTTTGATTTGAACAATGGACCAATGTATTTCATTAAAATCCTTTCCCTCAAACTTTGAAGCAACGCCGATAGTAGAAATGATTGCAAACTGCACAAAGGTTATTTCAATACTCAGCATCGATCCGGGCGTATCAAATCCATCCACGATGCAGGGGCGAATTCGTTGATTTAATTTATCGAGAGGATCAAAGGAGAGGATCATATCGCGGTAGATTAAAGCATAGTTGAACTCGGTTAATCCTCGGCTTCGGGCACAACCGAGACTTTGTTTGCGTCCCTTGTTCCCTCGTGAAACAATCTCCCGTTGAAACTTTGAAATATCCCACCCGCTGTACTAACTTGACGTTACTCTGCGGAAGAAACGTTTCCAGTAATCCACTTATACTGGCGTTAATTCTTTAGAAATTATCAAAGGACCAGAAGTCGCAGGGAAACTCCTGGCAGAAAGGTCGTCGCGACGCGACGCGACGCCGGCGATGAATCGTGAAAAGTGAATCGCGCTCTATCGTGCAAAAAAAAACCCAGCTTTCTGGCTGACGCGCAAAGGTAGCTACAGGCATTATATTGGCCTTTAAACGGTCTCGAGGAAAACCTCGCGCCGCTTGGGGCCTCGATTGAAATCCCTGGCACTGGTTCAAAGTCAGGCTTAACTGCTGCCGCGACGCTGAGAAGCGACTTTTATACCGTAGGGAAAAAGCACCATTTCGATCGTGCCACGCTTTTGTCAGGTCCAACTTGTCTGCAAGATCTTCCAGGCAGTAGAAAATTATTAGGCGAAATTATTCACGGCGATCAGTTTTTCCATATCCAATTGAACTGCGTCGAGTTGTTCATCCCTTTTTTCCTTTAATTATTTCTGCGCTTAGATATGTCTTTTAAAGTCGTGCCTGTCGCTTCGATTCTTTGAACGATGGCCATTCTGACACAGGCGTTTCACGTTTTCATTTCAAACGAACATCAACGAACAGCTCGTTCATGCGCGTTACCATCTATCGACGGTTACATGAATCATTCAGTACAATCTGGATACGCGTTCATCGTCCAGTTTGGCAGCTGTCGACCAAATCGGGTATGAAAACGATAAAGTTAGCCTGCAAGATATAAATAAAGCCGGCACGGAGAAATAAAGAACAACTCTCAAAGTGAACACGGCTAAATAATTTCCCACAGTTTTATATTCGAGTCGAGAGTCGTTGGACGTTCTCGATCTAATTTCTCGCCACTTAAGTACCAAGTCGAAACTTGTCCGCCGACTTTTCAGCCAAAGGCTCAACGTAATTAACGCAATTAGTGAGGCGCGAGCGCGTTGCGTCTCGTTTTAAGAACGCTCGCGACCTTTAATTGCACGCTCGGCGTGAATTCGTTGCGTTAATAAGACGAACGTTCTCTGCGCAGGGCTGCCTCTGATCATTTCAAAATCTATCCGAAAGCAGAATCGTCGGATATCCGTTCGCGAACGACAGCAATTATAATCGCCGAGTTCCACCTAGCCGAGAGTCACGCGTCGTCTTAATGCCGCGAATTCCCTTGCAGAATTTGCGCTCATCTTGCTTTAAATACGTGCCTCGTGGACTGTCCTACAACGTCAGCACGTCGTTGACATTTACAACGAGGCCCCGTTGGTCACTGGAAACGTTTTGAACTTCGTGCAAACGTGATCCCTTTATCGCGAGCGACAACACAATTCAGCGGCACAATTAGGGGGCTAAAATTCGTCGACGACCGTCGATGCTCGGTTATTTTCCATTCAAGAAAACTGAATTAATATATAAATAAATAGTAACGGCGTATAGGCGAGGAACGTTAAATCGGTTCTGGAAATTTGATTCGAAATCAGAGGAAGGATACAGAGAAAATTTTGAAGCAGTCGTAAAATGTCTCGAAGAATATGTGAAGCAAGGATACTCGTTTCACTCCTTTTACTATCCACTATGGCAACTGTGTGTGTCTTTTTTTACACACATACGTTCGATAATCAACATCGACGAGGTTCTAAAGTTTTCTTCTGCGGGTAATAAGCCCCCAGAAAATTCTCAGGGTCGTAAACGATACTCGTTTCCCTTCGTTGCAGAGTCGTTACAGTGGCTGCTACCGGTGGACGGTGCTGCAGGGCGATATTCAAAAGTGCACCGTACAGAAACGACGAAGTGAAAGGGGGAGGACGGCAGGGTGGCGCGACCAGAGAAGAAAAAGGTAAATTGAGAAAATGCGAGAGGCAAGTTGGTCAGAGGCGAACGCTGAACTTTCGAAGTTCGAGGCTGGAAAAATTCTACTTTAGATGTAAACCGTGAACGATAAAGAATGTTAAAAATGCCGATGCCTCGACGGTCATCGCGTGGATCCCTTTGACCGAGTGCTTCGATAAAATGCAGTCGAGTTTCCTGTGTTTTAATAAAGCGCCCCTCGAATGCATCCAACTTCTCTCTTTGTTATCGATGTATTCTTCAAAGCGTGCCAGCTTTCGATGCAAATTACATATCGTCCATTTCGAGGTAGCCTTATCGCGTTTCGGTTCAATTCTACAAACCGATCCATCTTTGGGAACGGATAGAAAATTGTAAGTACAGCTGACGTATCGTTCAGAAATTAAGTCGCAGTGTAAGAAAACCGTCAAAAAGGGGGAATCGAGGAACGATTGTTGAATTGTAGCCGAGTTTCTTAAAACAATCGGCCAGCCGGTCTACGACTTAATTAACCCCCGCGTGGAACAGGGTTGAATGGAAGGGAAAAAATAGAAAAAGAAGGCAACTGAGTAGCTGGAGAGCATAACAAGAGGGAGAATGGTCGGCTAGAAAGGGAAACACGGGGCGGGGTGAAAAACGCGGGTGTTGTTGGGTAGTGGGTGGTCGGACCGACGCGCAATTCCAACGACGACGCGGCGTTTAGCGTCGGGTCGGAGGGTTGCTCGTTTTAATCAACTTTGTAAAAATATTCCGGACGTTTGCCGACGCAATCATTAGGCCGTGCTTGATTTCCCACAAGGTTGCTTTTATATTTCTCTACGGTGTTTAGCTTTTACGTCACCGTGCCTCCTTTACGAGCGGGACGCCCGCCGACAGCTGGACCCTTGTTTATAGGACCAGACGAGAATAACTTAGCCATTCCCTTTGCAGCCCTGTTGGTCGTCGGTGTCCTCTCGGAACACGCGACTCGATGCACGTGTTCAGGTAAGGGGTAGATAGTGACATGCTAGAGAAATCGACAAAAAAAGTATAGATACTAACTGGATATAATTAAAATCAGTAAGGCCGAATGTCTAATAAAATTATTACTGTTATCGTTATCGCCATCGAATACGTTGTATAATAAAAGGAAAACGGAGAATAATCCTGGAAAACCCCTTCAACTAATTGTACGTAATGCATACTTAACTTTGACCATTAACAAAGGTTGAACAAGATTGAACAAGATCTTAAATCGTCGAAAATAGGAAAAAAGTTGGGGGAACTCCGTGCTGGACGCAATTAAGGCAGTGGTGTATTTCATTGGCGGAACAAGGGAAACGGGGTGAGAAGTTAATCATCCCCGAGCGAAAGTTTCGCGTTAATCGCGGACGTTATCGCGGCCGTTTTATTCGGTGTTTTCCATCGCGGGGAATAAATTTCGAGGGCAGGGCGTGTCGCGACCCCGCAACCTCCTAGATCTCGAGCACGGTATAACTCGACGATTTATCGGCATGGTAATTAAAAATAATTCTGGAGATCGTGACCAATCGCGAGCTGCTTCGTCCGGAGCGTCGACGCTGCAACTCGCCCTCCCAGTGGCGTAACCCGGTTAGCAAATTAATTATTAAATTCGTTTCCTAATTAGCTAATTACTGAGAGCGCTCGACCGTGCCGCCTCAACTTTCGCCCCCGGAAGAGCCATCCCCCCTTCCACCCTGTCAATAATAGAGGCTCTGATTTCTTTTCTGACTCGCTGCGATGCTTTGTTACGTCGCATTTCGTTCATAATACGGGAAATAAATGAATTTTTTAACCGAACAAAAAAAGTCGAGGATGTATTGGGAGAAGTTCGACGACAATTATTATCAAAGTATCGCAACTGGTTCGTAATACTTTAAATCTATATGTATATTGTATCTGACGTTCAGTTTTTTTTTCAGTCTGACTTCTGAAACCATACGTGTCGCGCGCAATTTTTTCAAATTGCTGTCCAGAATCTCCGGAGCGAATTTTAAACCGTACATGTTCCTGGACATTTTTTTTGGAACGAATTCATCTAAACGAAAGAGTTTCGTCGAGATTCTCTGGCTTCGTGGCATAATTAAATTCCGGGAAATTGACAAAGTCGTACGGATTCTTCATTGAGCAGCGCAGCATTGGAACGTAAAAAGACAGGACGAGCGAAGCAAAGACTCTTTGATGCCACTGTTAAATGGATTTTTCTGGCGTCTCGATCAAAGAGCTCGAACACGACTCTCCACGTGGGACTACGTTCGTGAAACATCAGGCCTAATGAGACTTTTAAATCATCCGGATCACGATACGTGGCTGCAACTAGACAGAACGAGAAAGGGAGACAGAGAGAGAGAGAGAAATGGCAGATCGACTGTTTCAAATAGACTTCTTCGAAAATTGCGTGCTCGTACAATTGGCAGATGAAGTACGCAGGTAAAAAAAATTGATGAAACCGCGGGGAAATAAGTCCGTTTTTTACGTTTAATCGAAAGCTATCGTTGAAACGCAGAACTCGGGGAAGAAACGAAAGGGCCGATAATCGTTAATACGTTTCTGGCAGTGGCTCGTATCGGGCAAAGTATCGCTATTCGATACGATCGCCCGGATTGATTTTATTCGCGCAGATCTGGATTACGTTGGATCGATCACGATAGATCGCACGAGACGATACAGTGGAACACCGAGTGACATGTAGCGAGGGTCGATTCGGTGGCGGGCGAAGAATGCGTTCGAAAAACGTAGCTCTGTCACGGAAATAATGTCTCGCGTGCACCGTGGGCAATGAGTTTTAATAAAACGTTAATCTCGAGTGGAATTGCAGGGGGAACGAATTGTCAAAATATGTCGGGCGAAATTTCGAGTTAAGCGCGGGCCAGTAAATTTGCGGGGAACAATTTCGTTTTGTTTTCGAAAGTTGCTTTTTAATACCGGAGAAATTTTACTGCGCGATATTTCGATTGCACGTTGAATTAATCCACATTTCGCATGCTGCAATCTCGATTTACGCGAAGCAGAATTTCCGACGATTTATTAAAAAATATGTGGACAATCGTGGTGGACGATATTCATTGAAATGTCCGTCTGTGTACACTCATAGCTCCCCGTGAAAGGTAAAACGGCGAAGGCTCCTCGATTTTCCTTCGTAAGAAATCGAAAGGTATCGTCTCCGATCGTGCAGAGAATGGGTTGAAAAGGCCTCGAATTTTATTCCCGGGACGTAGCTGCTTGCAAACATCTTTATGATTCCCTGGAATAATGGACGAAGCTGTAAACGTGGGCGGGCTTACGGTTTATTGTCGCCGCATTGTAACGCTCGTCTCGTCGTTCATAAAACTGGATCAGCCGAATTATTAAAATTCTTCCCTGGTCACGCTGTCCCCGTGCTTTTATCAGGAGATGAAAGTTCACTTTTATCTCGTCGCTCGAGGTACATGTAAGGAATCGCCATCGACGTGCCTATCAACCGTTCAAAGTCGAGACTTTCTTTGATCTCAATTTACACTTCCAATAGATTTGCGTTGCAGTTATCCAATTTCCGTAACCATACGGAGCTTCGTCTCCTTTCTTGCTACACAGGATTCAATCCCAGAAGATCCACCCGAAAATCCTCGGGGTGAACCCCAAATCAATCACTCTTTCGCCCCTATAAAACAAATCGTATCACCCAATTTAGAATCGAGCTCCTATCTATTACGCCTCATTGCTCCGGAATCATTCGCGGGGACGAAGGAAGAAGGGTTTCGAATCTTATAGCGATCCAGGAGAAATGCGACGTGGTTGGGGGGAATGTTCCTAACAGGGCACGTTGTCTTCCAGCAACTCGTCGAGCAATTGGCTCGGATTAATAAGAGCTTTTAGGGCGCCAGGAGCGTCCTCGTCGAGGACGGGTGTAATCACGTACACGTGCGTGAAGAACATGCATACAGGGACGCGGTGGAAGTTTCAACCGGTCCGGAACACGTGCCGCTCCCATTTGCCTCGCAGCGGTGCTCAATCATCGACTGGCCAAGTAATTGCGTGAAATTCTTCGTGATAACGGGATAGTGGTTCAACTATCGCGACCGCGACTTCCTGCTGGTTATAGCGCAACGTATCGTTAGCCATCTACATTCTCGAGTTGCCCGTTTTATTCTGAGAGAAAGATAGAAATCGTAGATACTACTGATTTTCTTCCGCAGAAGTTTGTCAATGGTATTTATCTCGTCTCGTTAGTTTCTGATCTTGCTGGGTCTGAATCTGCTTGATCGGCGAAAAGTAAAAGGGCGCCATTCACTGCGAATCGGAAGGCAGAAGCAGCAACGAAAAGAAGTGGACGCGCAGAGGGAATTCATTGCGGCGACGAGGTAATAATAGCGAGGGTTAATTAGCCACGATTGATTTACGATCAGTCGGGCTCCGATTTATCCGTAGCGGTGTGAAATATTAATCGAGTGCCGGCCATTGCTCCGGGACCCGTCTGGCGGTGCGATGCCCAGTCAAATTAAATGCAAATAAAAATCCTGCGAAACGTTTTTTACTCGTCTCGCCGGGCAAAGTATTTACCGACACTCCTCGGTGTCGCGTCGCGACCCGCTGCATCAACAATTCATTTCGAACGAACGCCGACCATCCACCGATTCCTCTTTTGCCTACTTCGTAATTTGCCAACCCGAAAAAGCTACTCTATACAAATCACTCTTAGCGCTACTCAGTTCACGAATTATGTAACACCGGCACATTAAATAAATAAATAACACTGCTTACATAAATAAAATACAAAAATAGCAAGTCGACTCGATACCAGTGCAGAAGAAATATCCCAGAATCTCCAACAAAGTCTCAAGATTTATTCCGCAGTTTTTCATCCGTTCTCCATCGTTTCCTTCGAGGAGTCTCTCCTTGGGTTCTCCTCTTCGATACGCTTGTTCACCAGTAACGTCGATCAGGCCGCAGGCAACGGAACAACCCTCGAGGCCACGAGCATCGAGCTTCTTCACGGGACAACTGATGCGTTTCCAATAGCTTCGGCGGCGATGCGATGGTTGCATAACAGTGGTCCTCGATGCCGGCGGGTATACTCGAGATAGCGCTGAAGAATCTGCCCGTGGCCCGTAGAGATTGCTGCCCACGGTAGAAAAGAATCGACAGAAATTACCGACACGCCAGGCAATAGTGGAGGAAGCATTCGTTGGAATCGCGGTAATGCTAATAATGCCGGCTTCCCCGATGCAATGGGGGTAATTGAACACGAGAGGATCGAGAGTCCGTGAAGGAGGGAGCAGAGTAGACCAGCACGTTGCGCTTTCGTTTCTCTCTTTCTTCTTATCACTATATTTATATATACATATATCTTTCTCCCTGTCTGTCTTCTTGCAACTGGCGCGTGCCTTTTGTTCTCCGTCTTCGTTGAATGATTTACGATTGCAAAAGTGGTAAAAGGTAGAATAATGTAGAAACACGCGTTGCACACCGTTCCATAGATATTATGCTGATCGGTGATCGTGTACAGCGATGCAAATATTTCTCGTAATTCCGCATCTTCTTTTTTTCCCGTTCTTTATTTTATACCACCCCTACCATTACCATTAGACTGCACTCTTCTTTCCTCTTTTCTTCTTGCTCTTCCGCTATTCTATCCTCTTAATCGGTGGCTGCGCCTGCCCGTGAAAGAAGCGACCGATGAATTACGACGATAGCATTTTGTTCTCGGTTTCATTAGAACGATGATGTATTCAGAATAAATGTAATAATAGGTTCTTTAGATTACCGTTGGGCCCTTCGCCTCATTCGACAGCTTTACTATTTTTATCGCCATATTAAAAATCATTATAGGCAGATCTCTTTCACACCTGCGGGAATTGACAAGTTTTCACCGTGCATCGAAACACGTGTTTATTCATCGTGAAAGCGATTTTCACGTTTCTCCCGACAGGGGAAGGTTCAAGCCGACGAGCTTCTTCGAGCACGTCGTTCCATTAAAATCGCCGCAATGCAAGGATTTCAAGCGTGTTCCGTGACAAAATGTCGCGCCACCAGCAGATATTTTGCTTCCGCAGGACGAACGAGGAATCGATGCATCGAGAGCAGCAGCGTAAATATTTTAGAACTCGGCAACGTTACAACCTCTGCGATGGCATATATTATTTACCCAGAACATTGAGTAATAATGGAGTCATGGACACGGCTTACGTCAGATCCTGGTTGTGCCGCGAATTTCTTGAAAAATAGCTTTGACAAAAAATTCGATACCGGCAAACCGAACTGCGATTATGTATGATGCATCTCTTTCGTATTATCCAGGAATTTCGAAAATGATGGAATTTTCTAATATTATATCGCTGACGACTTTTTTTCGCAACTCTTTGACTGCGTTCCTCCTTCAATTTATCCTTTTTGATCCCTTCCAGTGATGGTTCTCCGGTTGCCAGATTTTCTAAAGCGATTTCCACCGCTGCGTTTTGTACAATATTTACAAGAGTAAATGTACCGACGTTTGTATCACAAAGATATTGTCGTCGTGGGTACCACGATTCGACCCTATCTTTCATTCGTAGAAATCGGAATAGGTATACTGTTATCATATATCGACACATTTCCGGTTGAAATAGCGAGAGACGAATAAGTAAAAAATTTAGATAAATCAGATTACAATTGTTAGGAAAGCTCTAGGAAATACAGGTTATTAACTGAAATTTCCAAAGTATATAGAACGGTGTAGCATGCAGGTAGATTGTTCAATTTAATTACCTTGTAATCACCGAGGTTTTGGACGACACAGGGTAAGCTGACGTCTCTCCCCAGTGGCACGGTGACGTTGGGTATTGGCTCGGCAAACATTGGTCGATCGGAGAGGGCTGCGCAGACAGAAAATTCCGTCAGATTTCGCTTTTTTTCATATCAATTTGATATCACACCGCTCACGGTTCAACGAGACGACGTTGAAGGCCAGCATTAATTCGCAGTTTAAAGCATATGCGAGGAATATGCATCTAGATTTCAGTAATATCTGCGACAGTATTATCAGTGTCAGCGTTATTAATTCATAATAGAAGTTATTATTAGGAGTAATTCACGATGAAACTCGGACTTGTCTTCATCACATTTTCTATTTCATCAGTATTCATTATTCCAACTTTCTGTTAATTTTATTATTAGTAGCATTAATATTAATATTATCGTCACTGTTCCTATTATTATCGCATTTGTTTTCCTAGGACGTTATAGATATTCAATCAATACGAAAAGTCTAGCGATGTTTCTGGAAAATGTTACGGGTGTCGATCCAAGCTTCTAAAGTAGCGGAAGAGGAAGAGGAAAAGGAAGACGGTCACCGCGAGTTGCACCAGTCAAGGAATCCTTTGGGAAAGTTTTACGATTGGTCAAGAGTAAAGCAAGAGGCCAGTTGGTTGATCGGTCGACTGGAAGAAGGAAGCCATCGATTTCATTTCGAGACTGGATTTACTGAAAAGTGTTCACAAAATAAAAAACAATAAACATTCCGCCAATATTTCGTGACAATTATTTGACACGTAGTAAATTGATGCATTATTAGTTGTTACGAATAAAATATAACGCAACAGATTATTTTTCCTCCTGCACATCATAAAGACCTGGAATTTATTGCGGTCACTCTATAGAACGCAGCTATTGGTTTAAATATACGTAATACGCGTACATAAACACGCGAAATGTCTTATCATTTTCCCTGTCGCTGTATACGCCTCCTCTGTCGACGAATCTGCCCATTGTGCCAGCAGAACGTAGTTTCTCATCACGAAGCTAATTCCCAGCGGGCATTCCCGTGGTATTGATAAAAAAAAGGTGGCGATACAACGACACGATAGATACAATAAATTATTCGCGCGAACCGCCATAAAATCGTAGAGCTCTTTTAAACTCCGATTATGATTGATTTCAAGCAGCGTCGAAGAATAACGTCGCAGATACCGCGATGATGGATCGGTCTGTGATTAACGAGAAGAATTAATCACCGTGTGGCTCAGTTTTCGCGTACTTTCTAAACGCTCGTTAGGCAGGCCTGTTCCATTGCAAATCCTCTGGAGAACTTCCGTCTTCCGGGCCCCAAGGACGTGCTTCCAGTTCGAATTATTATTTGGAGTACGAAGACGAATTGCCAGACTTTCGTTGCCGAGTGTTTCGAACGATCCCAAGAGCTTCGAGCGTCGAGTGGATTACGCGAGGCGCAGTACCCAGAAGCCGGCTATTGAATTAATCTACCGCCTCGATGGATCTTTTATTTCATTACGGTAATAAAACGGGGCGAATGGAAAAGCTTTGACGAAGATTTGCGTGGAAACTGTAGCCGTTCGGTATTGTATTTGGAGCATTCTTAACGCTGGAGCTTGGACAAAGCGTTTGATCGTTTTTCGTTTTTTAATATTCTACGAAAATGTTTGTCGTTCAAGTTTAATCGTAATTCCTGGAAGAGTTCGGATGAACTAAAGAAAGATCGTCGTTAAAACGGGTCCTGTGTCACCGGCAGAAGTTCCTTTCGTAAATCACGACATCGGACGCACGTGATTCTCCGTCTCCGTTCATTCTGCTGGATGGAAGTTGCGGTGTCGTTGGAGCGGGACTGTAAGGAGCCAAGTTTTACGATTGAGTGATATAAGGAGCGAAGTTATACGCCGCTAAGTCGCTCCATTTCCTCGTGGAAGGCCTCTTAATCGGCAGTCTCGCGTCTTTCGCTAGCGTACCGCTGTATAAGTTTCAATTTCGTCGGTGATCTGTCAATAAAATCTGCACGCTCGCAATGGGAGCTCGATGTCGACTGTTCGAAGGCGATTTTTACCGCTGGCTGGAGAACAGTCTTTTCCTACGAAGATTTAGTTGAACATTACTTTCTTCTTTTTTTTTCGAATCAAATACTTCGTTCCATTCCCCGATGTCGCATACACCGAACGAAAAAAGGGAGCAGTGTTTAAAGATAAGAAATAAGTGGACGAGTCTCTACGCCGGGTAACACCAGTGATATTCGTAATCTGCTACGCGTTTCACATTATCGAGCTTATTACTAATCGAGCTCTGCACGTAAATTTGCACTGATAGCTACTTTTTAACTATAACCACGAGTCTTAATGAAACGATTTCCCTGAAAGATTTTTTGTTAGCCTTTCTTTGAAATCTAAGGGAAAGAATCTAATTTATCTAGAGTTGAAAAAACGACTAGTACTTTGTAGCACCTTGTGGACAAAAACCATTTTCTGTATATACTTGTGCACAAACGTAGATGCTATTATATAAACTGTGGAAATCTTTTTTCGTATATCCTAATAAATAAACAAGAATATTTCAGTGTACAACAATTTTGTCTCCGACTGTATTTCCCCCACCGATGACAGTCGATTCTCTCTTCGACTGTAGCATAGACATCACAGGCAGCATGTTGCGTTTTACTAGTCGACTTACAACTGTTGGCCTAGTCGGTAGCCGCGGCTCTCTATTCATTGTTCAGCCTCGTGATTTCTGTCGACACACCTATCAGCTACCTGCCGCACGCTATTCGCTGTTTGCCAATACTATCATTTCGTTTGTCCAACGGATCGGAGTGTTCTATTGCGGTTCAATATAAAAATCCCCGGCAGGAAATTATAAAATAAAAATTGAATCGGCGAGGTTGAATAAGTTCTTTCGTTTGCGTTGAGCAAGATCGGTGATTCACGATTGAAACGTAACAGTGGAACAGGATCAGATATTATTCGAGATGACAATCCGAGGATCAGCTACAGGGACGAGAGTGCAACCGAGATGGATACGTGAAATTTATGAGACTTTTAGAGAGTAAACTGCGAACGGTGACGATTCTCGATAAATTCCCTCATCGAACACCTGTGCCCGACATTCGGATTCAACATTCCGCGCGTCGCGGCGAAGGTGAACCATCAGTTACCAGTTTTATCGTTTTCTCATCGTCGATCCTCCCACGGAAACAGAGTCCCACTTATTTGCATTCGTTGAATAACATGCGATACGGACGCGCTTCGATACTGTCGAAATATCGAAACGTACATGTTATTTATCAGTGGTCGCGGAGCTCGCGGTGTGCTCACTGTATTGTCAAATTGAGAATCTAGAGATTCCGCTGAGGAGACATTACATTTTTTCGACTGTATCAATCGGGAAACTAGTTACAGAATTTTTAATTGCGGGTTCGTTTGATTAAAGGTTAGTCCTTGGATAAAAGCGATCCTAAGAGAGGAAAAAAGTCGATATTGTCCATTTATCTGTTCGAATTTAATCTCTGCCCGTAGATATGACTATGTACGCAGATAACATTGCAGAAAAACGGTTTGCCGATTGTATTCTGTATATAGTAAAATCTATGAGAACCGCCTATGGAAGTTTACATAATCAGATACGTGGTGAAGAGTGTTACCTTACCTTACCGTACGTGGTCATATCTATGTACATAGATTAAGTTCGAAAACAGACGATATCGATTTCCTTTTTCTCTTAGCGTCGATTTTGTCCGCGGGTTATCTCTTGGTCAAACAAAACCTGATAACTGTGTAACTAATAGCTCGCTTTATTGCTGTTCTATCAGTTTTGTACTTTTTTTCTACACGCGTTAATGCGGCGCAAAGTGAGAGGAATGGTTCGTACGATGGAAGAGTGCACTCCATTTCTCTGCAGAAACACTCGCTCGTGAAGCTAGCGTCGATCTTTCTAATCTTCTGTAATTGCACGTTCTTGCCTACCGTTAGCTGCATACCCATTAGTTGAATTCGTCAGGTAACGATACACTTGGTGATTGCGATTCTGCAAGTTCTACGAATGAAATTTGGCTGAAAAAATATATGTCAGTCCTTTCTGATAAAAAAAAAATATCATTCTGTTACATGAGGGGCCTAGTTTGCACACTTTGATAACACGCGCGCGAAGTTCTTGGAATTCAGCAGGCCAGGAATAGTGAGAATTTTTAATACATTCGATTGATAAATTCCGCCAATCGCTATTACCATATCCACGATGTATTTAATATTTATTACGGCAGATTAAACTCTGCTCTCGAAGCAGCTGTTTGAATTGAGTTTAGTAGAGGATTCGCGGTAAAACAAATTTGTAAATCCAAGACAATACACATCGCAATTCTCACCGATCTACGATACGTAAATATTACCTGAAGTAACACTTTCTATAATAATTTTTTCTCATCGGATACAACAATACGATTTCCAGCCACCGGACGAAATTCGATTACTGTGCAACGATAAAATTGGAGCGATATGAAATTATGGACCGTGGGCAAGACCAGCCTGATCATCCTCACAACTTTCACGCTCACTCTGTATATCCTGTCCTTCTACTTCAACGACAGGCTGTACGATATCCTCCATCTCAGACGGATCTACGTGAGGAATCTGCCCACCACAAAGAAGATCCTATTTTGGAACACGATGTTCGGTGACGACCACTTCTACATGGGCAAAGGCGACATGTTCCTTAACTGTCCAGTGAACGACTGTTACGCGACGCACGACAGAAATCACGTGGACATTCTGGACTTCGACGCTATATTGTTTCATGGAAACGAGCTCGAGGCCATTGACTTGCCAAAGAACAGGAGCCCACGGCAGTGGTACGTTTTCGTGAACTTGGAAAGCCCGGTTAACAGGCCGCTGACCAGCCATTTTTACGAGGATTTCTTTAATCTCACGATGACGTACAGATTGGACAGCGACGTCGTGTGGTCTTACGGCACCGTCCAGGACGTGCACACTGGCCAAGTTGTGGCACCAATCAGGGACACCAGTTGGAGCCGGTTTTACAATCGGTCAGGTAATACGTGAATTCTGTGACGTCTCGTTGAAATCGGTGGTTCAAGTGTACCGACGTGATTCGAGAATTTTAAATTGGGAAAATTTTCGCGTCTGCTTGAAAAAGACGAGCGACGAAAGCATAAACGGAAATATCTTTTGGAACCGTAATTTACATACACGACTCTTCTCGTGTCGAATGTTTGCTTATAAAAGGTGTGCTTCAGAGTTCAATGCTAACAAGTACTGCATCGACAACTATTCGATACTATCAATAATCGCGATTAATGTGGATATATTCAATGTTAATTTCATGTTTGCCGACCTGTCTGAGGAAATCTTGCGAACTCATGAAACATCACATTAGCCTTGGAGGTATGGAGGAAGGAAAAAGGGGGAACAAGGCAGGAATTTTTTCCGACCAACTTAATTTTCCTTGTAGGATGCCTCATCTCGTCTCGCGCGTTTCGTATATTCACTGCGCGTAATTAATCCGGTAATCAACGCGTTTCTGCCTTCGTCCACTTCGACAAAGAACGCGGCTATTTACCGTCGTAACTCGAGTAGCGCGTAACTGTTCTTACCTGGCCGTGCAGTAGCACGAAACGGGCTGGAAAAAACATTCGCGGCGGCGAGTTTCTTCGAATTGTTTTCCTGTTTCCCTTAAGGAAGAACGGAGCAATCGCTGGGAATTTAATGAGATCGCAGTGACAGCTGCAGAAACGGAAAATACAATGGTTCGATGCGTTTAATTAGCAGAAATTAAATCGCGCCCCGTAATTTATGGAAGGCAACGTAACTTCGGCAGTAAGTCAGGTAGTTATTCCGTAATTGCTGTCCGTGAATTAGCGCGTGTAAAATGGACAAAGAGAAGGTTGAAAAGGCGCGGGAACGGGGGTAAGAAAAACCCTAGGTTGAGACAATTCTTTTGCGTAACCGCGTCGTTGCGCAACGCTCGGAGCTTCCATGAAAGGTGTGCTAATTAAAATGCCGCCGGTGACTTTATTAACTGCTGCGAGTTAGCTAATTTTCGCGTCTATCAATTTATACGAATGTGCTGCCAATCCCCTTTAAGTCACGTTTTCGAGTCGTGCATGGATAGAACGAAATAATTCAGTACACATTGAATCACCGTGTTAGCCCTAGGCAAACAAGATCACTCTACGAAATATTCGTTTGAATCGCCGATCACGTCACCGGCACATTCGTTCGTTTGTACAGGTGACAAAGATATCGACCATCAGGCCGCATCGCTGTCAAAAATAATTCAAGGCAAGACGAAGCCTGTTATCTGGTTCGTAAGCAATTGCTTCGCTAGAAGCGGCCGTCAGGAATTCGTGAACGAGCTGTCCAAGCATATCCCCGTGGATGTTTACGGGAAATGCGGCAGCAGGTATTGCTCCCGTAGCAAGGACTGTTTCGCCGAGATCGCGGAGCCTGAATATTTTTTCTACCTGTCGCTGGAGAACTCGCTGTGCGCCGATTACGTAACGGAGAAGCTGTACAATGCGCTCAGGTAAAACAATGGACGATGGGACGGTTTCAATGATACAATTGTCATTCGCAGCACGCGCTCGCAGCCCTCGTCGACCGATTTCAAACCGCCTGACGGACCCGTTTCGCGGCCTGAACTCGTATGAAATTGTTTCGACACGTGGCCGCGCTGCGAGTGATTCCCTCTGACAAGCCTGTCCCTTCTCCTGTCTATCCCTTGTTTTTTTTGTTGTTTTTCTACCGCTTTTCTGTTTGCTTGTTATGCAGCGATTTGTTATGAATCGAAGGGAAACATGGGTACTATGCAGTTCGTGTAACGGAATATTAATGTCCAATAGTAGCGTAGCTCCTTTTATTTACTTTATTATCGGTGGCATCGTGCTAACGATCCCATCTTTCTTTGAACTTTGCTTCACCTTCGCTGCTTCATTATTCATTGCCTATTCGCCATTAAGGACCACGATAAATGATGCTACAAAGAGTACTATAATGAAGGTGAAAAAGAATGCAAAGAGGTGTTTAACTGAGTTGAAATGATGTTTTCAGATACAACATTGTTCCTATCGTTTATGGTGGTGCCAATTATAGTTTGTTCGCGCCACCGCGATCCCACATAAACACCTTCGACTTCGATACGCCGAAGGACCTGGCTGATTATTTGAAGAAGTTGATGAAGAATCCGCGCGAATACAGCGAGTACTTTGCCTGGAAGAAGTATTACAGGATCAGCAGCGGTGTTTCGACCGCGGCTTGCAATCTTTGCCGGTTTCTACACGAAAAGAACGAATCTCGGACGTATGATTTTCTGTCCAATTGGTATGGTCAGTCGAAGTGTCCTTTGCAAGAACTTTTGCGACACGATAGTTACATCACACGATCTAGTTTTAAGCACAAAGACTGATTTAGTACATTTCACATAATGTACTGATAATGAGATGCTATAATTCTAACAACAATAATAATAATATTAATAGTAATAATAATTAAGCGAATGCAAGTTCAGGACGGTACGTCTTGTCATTGCACGAAAGATAGAATCCTATTTATTTGCTACTTTTTTGTGGCAGTCACCAGAATGCAAATGGTTTTGGAGAGGTCAAACAATGATAGACTGTCGCGCGAAAGAAAGTCGTGAAAGTGGAACATCGACTTCCGGTGAACCGAAAGAAAATTTGGAACATCGACCAAGATACGAATCTTATATTGTTTTAACCATACACTAGTCGCTTACGTAAATTTAAGCCAACTTAAATGTAATTCGCCGAACTGACGTCAACATGTATTACCATCGATACCAAATTCCCTTTATATTTAAATAAATATTGCAGCTTCGAAGCGTAATTAGAATGTTTCATCCATCATTTAAAGAGTCGACCTGGAATTCGCGAGCGTGCCATACTTTCTATGAAATATTCACAGGCCAAATCGTTCCGAGCGAGCTGAAGGCCGATGATTTTCATAATTTATTCCACCTTCGTTCTCGATTCGCGTTGAAATGTCAATTAAGCAACCGAACGTACGTCAATAAGAAATATTCAATGTCTTTAAATCAAACAAACTTTAAATTTCGTTCCAAATTGGAAAACCATTATCGGACGCGAACCTGATAAATCGTTATTTCGAGAGCCATGCATTTTACCGTAGCCTGAACACAGAGCATACTAACGCATTTAGGTTCACTTCATATCAGTTGTATTTTTAACCAAGTAACTGTTCACACTTCTAAAATAATGCCAAGGTTTTCGCCTTTCACAAACGGAAAAGAGGGAACTCGTTGCTTGGAAATAAACCAGTTTACCTTAAATGCGTTCACGTTGACCAGCGCTTAGTTCAACGTGCGCAACAGTTACACGAAATATTTCCTGGATTGCGCCATAATTGCTTCGAAGTAAGTATTATACGGCAATTCACTTACTCTTAGACATTACGCAGATACTAAAGGCACTTCCAATATACATTGATTAATATTTGCTATATTATGTGTCATGAAATTATTACAATTTTTTATCTCTACGACCCATTAAATAAGTTATTACTTCGCCTCTTAAAACCGCGGTACAATTTCCTCAAGGCAACCAGCCAGCGCTTTCGCCATTCACAGGCATCGACAGTTATAGTCGAGTAACTCTAATAATTAACCATTCGCGAAAAGGAAAGCTAGCCGCTCGAAGGACCGAATGCTTTTTAACTCTTTCTCGTACGACTCACTGTGACCGATAGAGCCGGTAAAAGCTTTCTCTCGTCGGACTATCGGGGAAATAAAACAATACCTAGCTGTTTTGCGCGAAAAGAAACACGTATAAGACACTTGCACCCCTCGTCTTTCGATTCAACTCGTTTTAATCGAAGCAATATAAAATTTCCTCGGAAACGATCCAGTCTTCAATGGCTTCGCGTATATTTACCTCGCCGCCTCATAAACAGCGTTATTCGCATCAAAAGGGACTCAAAAGGCATGAAAGCGTATTCTTGCGCAATTTATTCGACGATACAGCTGGTCCAAGAAATTTCGTTCGTCGGCTACGTGATCGGAAAGGATTCGAAATCGTGCCGGAGTCGTTAAACGAAGAAGTTCTGGAGAATTTCGCCCCCTGTTGCTCAACCTACGGATAAGTTTGAATCAAGTACAAAGTGTTTGAACGGTTTCTGCTACAAGTGTTTCGTATAATTGGCCCTCGATTCGCGATTCTACGTAAACAAGCAGGGTGGGTGTAATTAATTGTGAAAAATGTGCTCCTGCTAGAACAATCAGCACGGATGAATATCGCTTATTTTGTCGCCGTGATTCGTTATTTCAAAACGGCGAATGGAATTCTTTTTTGTTTTGTAGTACAATTGAAATACAATACTGATTCTGAATGGGAGATAAACGTTTCACGCCGTGACATTGTTTAATATTCCGACGAAAACTGCAAGCTGTAAGTTGCTTTAAAATTGAAAATTCGTTTGACAAGCTATTGGTCGGTAGAAACCTTTTGAGCCGAAAAATTCTGTATATAAATTCCATTTCTGTTGTTTTTTTTCAGAGCTTCGCGTGTCATAAAATGGACAGCTTTGACCCGGGTTATTAATAGTGAGAACGTTCCGTTCTATACGTGATTTGTTCGACGAAACTACATCGAATATTTTTCAACGATGAATTATTTCGATCTTTGTTCTGATAAACTGATGCCTTTTAATTCGCTTGATATTTGTATCATATGTGTTATCCTGTTTCGCGAAAATCGTCACGAAATTCTGTACAATAATTTATCATTGCTTACCCCTTTTTTTTTGTTCTCGTCTCTCACTCATGATCAACGTACTGAACGAGACTGGAGGGGAATTCGTATCTTCGTGATCGTTATTTGTTGCACGATTCTCCGGCTAACTTTTTCCATACAGGGGCGCACGGAATTGCCCCCCGATTATTGTCATCGTGACAAAAGCGTAGCAGCTCGGGGCGAAACGCAAAAACTACTCGCGAAAGGAATAACGAGCTCCGTGCGCGCACTTTTCTCGACTTTCTTTCCGTTTCGAACCAAGAAAATTCTCCCCCTACCCTGAACACATTTGATTAACTTCTGTCCACGGAGAGTTCCGTCAACAAACTGGAACAGTATGATCCAGCTAATATCACACGTAGAGTGTGAAGCAAGATCGTACAAACTGGAATACGAAATGGATTTGTCATGATTATTCTATGCGCGATGAGTGTATCAGACTGGAGCTGTGGGCAGGATCGGGAAGGAAATGAAATATACTATAGTCTTAATAATAACGCAGCAGAATACAACTAATTGTAGGAAGCAGGTGGCTGTACTAAAAATAAATTTAAATGGCCAAATAAATGTTGTCGTTTTGAAAAATGTTAATCTCTCCGGCTTTGTTTCAATTATTTTCAAGATACTACCATCTACAAGGTGGTATTCATTATTAATGGAACACTTTAGGCTGAACTTACGTGAATACCATCCTCTGACCCTATCAATTAATAATTTCAAAGCTACGCATGAAAATTGTATTAACCGATCGAATCACCCTCTTCATCCGTTCAACCTCCTCCGTGGAAGTGTAATGTTCTAAGGCACCCAGGTGCCCGCAAAATTACCTTCGATTCTGTTACCATCACCATTCAAACTTCCGGTCAGACTGGTGAAACAGCTTCATCCGGCTTGTCCGTCCCGAATAAAGAACAGGAAGAATCCCATCGGAGTAATCTGTCAGACGCAGAACGCGCGTTAAGAAACCACAAACACTTCGACAAAGATCGATTCGATGCTCGACTCCGCGCACCCCTTAACGAGCTACGTCGATTACTGCATTAATAAACTATCGAATCGCGATAAACCGAACGAGGATACCGATAGGTGCTCGAAATAGATAGAAGTGGTCGAATACGAGCGCTCCTATGGGTAATCATTAAAATATTAACGTTGTAAAAGTATGTGACCACGAGTTCGAGGTTTGTGTCGTACTTTTGACGACGTCAAATGAGTTTCCAAAAGTTCCACGGTACAGTTCTATGATATAATTGATCAGAATCGTTACTGGCCAAATTTTCGGCAACGCGAAACGATGGCTACGAGCATAAGATTGAAACGAATAGGGAATACGACCCCTCAGCTTTTACAATTTTTATATTTAATCAGTGCTAATTGATTTTACTCGTTTATTGGTTAAAGGGAGTGGTCGTCGTACTTGGGAATTCCGGGGAAGATTATATTTTATTTGAAATTTTTGTTAGACCGAATGTTTAGGAACAAAGAACGAAGAACTTTTTTGTCCAAAACGTAATTTTTTAAATAATGTATAATTCCATGGCACAAGCATTCTGTTAAATTTCGCAGCAACAGTCGAAACAAACGAAGAACATGCGGCACTAATTATACCGGTACAGAGCGCTGAGAGCGATGAAACAAATTACCAGGAACACATCGAATTGCACAAATCGTAACCCGCCAATGTATTTGATTATTACAAAGTAAACGGAGATCGGGGTTTCAAAGTTGCCCGTTGATGGATCACCGGCAAAACTAGCTCGTTATTTCGTGTAACCCGAAACTACTACACCAGCAATTTCGTATACGTGAGTCCGCGCGTACTATGAGCATGTGCGCTCGACATCGCATTTATATCGGCATTTAACAAATGTGACATTAATTATTACGATGTAAAGTGCAGCTCGGCTGTCGATCGAGTATCGGAAATTTCGACAAATGTTATTGACACGCGTTCAATTGCACTTCGGTGGGAAAAGAGAGGGGAAATTGTGAAAAGAATGTTGGAAACTCGACAGGAGAAAAATTCAAGGGGTCCTTTGTACCTCCTCTCGTTTGAATTTCAATATCGTACACCCAACTTTTACGCTGCTAAAATAAACAAACAATAAACAACGAAAATGCTGCATCGATGGGAGAAAGTGATAATCTTCGTTTTACTCGATTTGGTTGCGTTCATTTAAACACTTCAGTGCAATTTCGTTACAGATAAGCGACTCGTTCAACACGTTTGATCGGGTCCCGTGAAAGCGAGGGAAAAAACTGGAACAACGATGAAATCATTGGAATTATTATCGAATTACCGATAGGAAATTGTTGATTACCAGAGGAAGCAGAAAAATGGAGGTTCGATGAGCAGGAAAATATCAATTAGAAGCGATCACTCGTGACCGAATTCTCGAGCAGAAAGATATACGTTTGCCCCAGGTGAACTCGGTAATTAGTGAAAAATTCAAAGTGCAATCAATCGGCCGGTAGATAGGTACGTTCGTTTAACTTGTCTGTCGACGTCAGGGAGAGTAAATGGAAGGTTACTGCTGTGCTCTATATCCATTCTATGTTTCCCTATTATTTGTTTCATTTAAGGGCCGTTCTGTAACGCTGAACCTCTTGCTCTAAAAATTCTCTATCTTGTCGCAATTAATGAGTCATCGGCACACGATGACTGCCCTTTAGACACCCACTCAATGACTACGACACATCAACGCCTTGTAGTCACGAAGCGCAAACCCGAACGGCGCCCTCCCTTCATGGCAAAACAAGTACTTTAGTATCGCTCGATTCCCGTCAGATGGTTTCGTCCAGAAGGTTAAGGCTGCGAGCGATAAACACAAGGGGTTTGCGGGGTGGAAACTGCAAGAGCAACGGCACGAATCACGGCGGATAGATATAAAAGGAAATTACTGGTCTCTCAGACGCACTTCGAGCCAACCGATGCTTTTCTATTCCTCGCGCTTGCTCCGCGCCACCCCATTTTCATAATTATATCCGCACCCTCTACTTTCCTCTACTTTCCCCCCCGCTACACCCGTTCGGACTTGCTCGCCTACTCGCCGTACTCGTGACCTGATTTACAGATGTCCCACGCAGGAGGTTTCTGAAACTTCGCTGGCGAAATGGGGAAATTGTTTGAAGGTCGCAAAGGGGTGCTTCTGGATAACTGAGAATTTACAGAAACGACGATTAATGTTAGTGAACGATAATAAAATTATATCGATTGCGAATAATAACGAGAACCCCGTGGCACAGAATAAAAGAATTTTCTATTGGGAATATAAAGCGAACGGCAAGCATAGTCTTTCCAATTATCACGTTGTTCACAAGGTAACAAGTAGCAATGTCTTGAACCGCGAAGGGCACAATCCTCGAACGTATCATTCTCACCCTATCCAGTATTAAGACGTCGTTATCGTTTCGAGCAAAGCACGGCCTCCCCTGGATTTATCATTGTTCGACTCTATCGTGCGAAGTGGCAGTAAAGCTTGGGGATCAGAGACGGTATCGTTTCGCCGGCGGCAGCCCTCTTCTTCTGTAAGACCATTTAACGCGCCACTTCAACCCTCTCCTCGCTCTTTCTCCCTTTCTTTCTTTCTTCTTCATTTTTTCTGCCTGCCCTTTTCTTGCCATTAATTAACCAAATAAACTGACCGCGAGCATCGTTAATCGGCCTGGTCATGGAGTAAAAAGACCGAACAGGTAGCGAGAATATTCGATTCGGGGCGGATCGATGCGATCCAAGCAGCGAAGGCTGACGCCTCGTTTTCCGTCGGCAGCGTGCAACAGCCGATTAATGGAATTGATTGGAGCCACGCGTACGAGAGGATATCTCTGGCAATTAATCAGATTATTAAGCCGCGTGCGGTGCGCCGAGCCGAGTGTTGTTCCGCAAATATCGGCACGACGACGAAGGCGTGACCTGGCGATAAAGAGAGCTAGATTGTAGGCAGAACGAGTAATTATCGTCACTCTGTCGGACAGAGTAACCTATTCTGTTTTTCCTCTAAATCATTGTATTCTCTAAGAAATAAAAAAAACCAATATCCGATCAAGAGACTCAAGTATCAATCTTTATCAAATAAATTCACCCAACCATCCAACGACCAACGCGTCCCTCGTCTAAGCGCCAAGAATATCCAGTTCACACAAATCCACCTCGCATTCTCCTTAAATTTCATAACCGTGCGCCAGCCGGAAGTTTCCGTGAGAAAATAGATATTTATAAGGCGGCACGCGTCCGCGGGGGTGGCAGAGATTTCGGCAGATTCCGCGAATATGCGATCAGGCACGGTTCCAGCATGGATCTCGCTCGTCCGTTTCGCCGGCGAAGTGAGTGGAGGTGTCGAATAATGGGCTGAAAGGGATCGTGAAACTGGGACGAGGGGATGGCGGCAGGGGAATTCGAAGGGGTAAGAACGTCGAGGGAAGAGTGACAGTAAGCTGTTCGTGGAATGTCTGCTCGCGTTCGCGAAATTGCCAGTAGCAGAAGCTTTCGAGGACGCGACGCGACGCGTCTGCATCCGAACGAACGCGAGCGTATCCCGCCAGTTGCATCTGCAACAGATAGAAGACACTTTAGCCGATACGTTGCGCCACGTCGTTGACGTTTCTCGGCTCGATCCGGCCGACGATAATTCTTCGGGACGCGTCGACGACGACGGCTGACGGCATTATTTGCTTTTAAGGGAATCACCGTGGATATGGAATTCCATTCGGATCTCGAATGGGAGCCGCGGTGAGGTATGACTTGAAATATCGATTAAATTTGCAATATTAATTGGCCCTCTGAAAAAAATAACGGGGGCGTTAATATTCAATTTGATCGAATTTCGTTACGCACCGCTAATTAATCGAGCATCGTTCCACTAATTTACCGCATCTGTAATTTCGCCGAAATCGGTTGGCTCTTCGCGGAATGAATCGGGTGATATGTAACTTTCGTATCCCGAAATCCAGTGGATACACGGGGTAGCCAGAGTATCGGAAAGAAATGGAAATCAACGCGAACTACGTGCACGTTAAGGGGCCAATTTTTATGCCGGCCAGAATCGTGATCTGGATTCCTGTATACACTCACACACACGGGGTTAATATATTCCGCATCATTTGACGCTACGTAATACGCGCACCCGGTTGAATATATGATTCGGTCTTTGTGATTCACCAGTCCGTCCATTCATTTATCCATCCGTCCAACACGTACCCCAAGATGTATCCAACTCTTGAACGTGCAGCGAGCGCGTCGCTATTAATAAGCTGGTAGCGTCGAATCCGCGAACCCTTAGAAATACTGCCTGCGAAACTGGGGCGAGCTAGCGCTTGAATCCAATTCCTCGTTACTTTTTCACGGGAATCTATCCGTCACGGCACCGATTTTATTAGGTTTCGATGCACGTAGATATGCTTAAGTCCTGATTGAATTGGAATTACAGCGGACACGAGATTCGGTCTTATACATCTCAGTAATAATGGCAATAATATATGTGAGCATCAACCATCTGCGGTGCTCGCGTAATAATTACCCGTCGCAAATATTTATTGGCACCGCGTTTCCATTTTAGAGTTCCGGTGGCCACGTCGAAAAGAATGGCCAAAGAGATCGCGCAAGGGCTAACCAAAAAAGTATCAAGAGTACCAGGAGTAAGTAGCCGCATAAATTGCCCGCGGCGAGTTGCTGGTACAATGCGACTTCCAAGCGTATGGCAGCTCTCTATCGCCAATAACTTAGGTCCTTTCATATCTTGCCAATAATTCGTCCTCTAGCCAGCGGCGGGACAGAGCGGAGGGTGGCCAGGTTACGAAGGGGGAAGATGGGCGTTCTTTCGGCCAGGGAAATTTATCCGGCAGATAAAAATGTCTGTTAGAGTTTATATAGGGAGCGGCGAAATTTCAATAAAAGCCTCGATTGTAAAGTACAGATAGAGAAGGCCGTCCAGACGTTACACGGGTCAGTGAAGCTCAAAGTCTACCCCTTCCCCTCTTTATCGTCCCTTTCTCGAAGAGGGTGCCTTCTCCAAGAAGTTCCTCAACCCCTTATAACTCCCCTCGAATACGACACGCCCCTGGTGCAGCGTCGCGTTATCGATACGTGCACTTCTTCTTCGATACGGAATCGTTTCTGTTCGAGTCGGGGTAGCCGGTGTAACGTCCAGGACGTTTGCTCGGGGAATGATCGAGGGTGTGCCGGATTCTGGCCACCCGAGACCTGGGTCTAGTCGTGGTGTTGTTTCTGTTTGCCGAGGATAAGGGTGGAATACGATGGACGTGTCGTTGCTAGAATTTGTTTGATTCGTACGTTTGCTCTCGAGTGTCATGCAATAGAGGGGGAGACGGGGTAGTTTAATGGCAGCACTGTTTATTCTCTGATTCGTTTGTTGGTTTACTGATTCAGTCAGAACATTATTAGAGAGCGAAAGACTATTCGAAGCTCTCAAGGAATTGAAGATTCTGTGAAAGGAGGCAGTAAAGAGTTTTTACGGCCGACGGAATTCGTCATTCGGAATCAATAAGCGAGAAGAAAAGGTGTGCTCGGTTTGTCGCGTCGAGAACAGTGATTCCGAAGTGCAGTAACGTTTGGTAACGCTTCTAACGGTCCTCGAACACGTGGTCGTCGTCGCTCAGGGTGGCGAGCCTTGAATCAGCCCGCTAGTGCTATCAATCCTCCTCGCACGTCCGCTTTAAGACCAGCCATAAAGTCTGAATCGGGCGATTTAACCGAGGACCTCCGCTCCATTCCTCCTCGATGCTCGGGGGACACGCTCGCGACGCTTACGGTCGATCGAACTGCCGGTCGATGATAAAAAGAGATATTTAAGGGGAATTAACCGAGTGGAGGTTTACGAGCAACGAGGATATCGTCCCTGCGTAATAAGAATCCAAGGTGTGCATCCGTGAATAGGGGAAGAAATCGAAGCAAAAGAACCGAGGTAGTTTCCCGAGGTGTTCGACTGCGCTAATTACAAGTTTTAAACCGTGTTAAATTGCGGGTGGGATTAATATAACAGTTCGGGAGTGAATTTCGTGTTTGCGTTTCTCCTCGGTTTAATTGTTAGCTTAATTGAAACTAATCCAACGAAAATTCAGGGAGCTCGAAAATTATTACATGTAATACGAAATTTCCGAATAGTCAAATGAAGCAATGCTTGTCGAGGAGTTTCTAACATCGACGAGTACGCGAATGGTCGACGTGCTCTGCACGCGGGGTACGGCCGCGCGAGAAGTGGATAATTAGTACGGTCGGTTCGAATAGTCTCACGCAGGATTAATTACGCAGGCTGCGATGTACGCGCGTAACCACATACACAGCTGAACACATAAATATTGCACGTAACACGTGCGCGTGTCGCCGTCGACACAGACACGCGTCCACCCTTATATGATCATCCATCTAGTTATAGACACGAGATAATACGTCAATTTGGGGCCCAGTGTGCTCACACGTGACTGGACAAACTTTCCAACGCTCTGCGTGTACGTGTACAATACAGTCACCTTTTAGCATTATGAGCGAGTGAATGAAGAAAAGTTATTTGTACTCTATAAATATCAGTGAACTTTTATAAATGCAAATATCTTGCAACAAATATCGGCATATTTTTCTAAGCGTCCATACATTAATAATAATAATAATAATAGCAATAGATACACGTTCAGAATTTCAGTAATAATGTATCAAACGTCCATTGCCTCTGGGCATCGTTTCACAAATTATTCTACAGCAATAAATTTATTTTTTCCCATGCAATACATTCCACGTTAATTAAATCTGTATTGTTTCACGTGTTCAAAAAATTCTCCATTTCATACGTGCTACTAACTGAAGCATCTTGTGAAGTGCGCAAATGCGTGTGCAGTGCGTGCAGAGTCGCCAGGTTGGGTGGGCGTTTATGCAAAATCGTGTCATCCCTGGCACGTTCGAGATTGTGTTTGTAGCGGTTGTACCATTTGGCGGTGTCTTGTACACGCGTTTTCCTAAGGTGAATCGTTCCAGTTACGTGTAACGACGAAATGGTGGATAGAGGGTGTGTATGTGCTGGGCCAGCGGCACTTTAGACCACGATTTATAGGACATTAAACCAACACGCGACCAGGCAACCACCGCTCGTTTCGAACTCTTCTAGGCTCGCGCATAAATATGAGCCTCCCTCTTCCGAAAGGTAATTCTCCAGGTTCCCCGAACGAAGGATTTCCTTAGCCTTGAATCAATGGAACATACCCAGCCTTCGAATATTTTATGTTCCTTCAATTTTACATTTTCTGGTCCATCATTTTGTATTGCACATTGGGATACGATTATTCGTCCGAATTTTGGGATTCTAAATTTACTTTTTATTCAAATATTGTACCGTTTCATTCAGATTAAGAGTAATGGGCAAGGCACTGTAAATAATAATTCCGCTTCCAAAGATACGATGCTGGATCTTTATCGATCGCATCATTCTCGTTTATGAGCAACCGTGGATCTCTTTCCACGTATCTTTGTTACGGTGATAGCTCTCCATGTTAGATTCGAATTTTTATACGTCGACGATGGAGAATCGATCGCTAGGGGGGATTCTTTGACGGGCCACCCGAAGCAAGGAGGCCGGTTTTGTAGTCTGGTGTATCGAGCATATTTACCATTTAGGAAAACCTATATTCTAAACGTGAGGCAACGATAAAACATCGGATGGTTCGTTTATTAAACGATAACAGCTATGGGACACAATCCTTACTACCGATTGATGCATACAGTCGTACAAAAAAATTCGAAAGCTGAGCGAATTGCAGCAACCAATTACTTTTTCCTTTTTCCATTCCGAAAGGGAAGTGCGTCGATTTCACGAGATCGTGTCTTTTATCTCGCACGCACGGTATCTAAAAATATTGCAAAAAACATATATGGGGAATAAAAAACAATTTAAAAACTGTGGAAAAAAGTAAACAAATGTAAAAGGGAGAAAAAGGAAACGCTAAAAATTGATCCTTGAAATCCCAATGCACTGTGCCACGGGGGAGCGCTGTTTGTTCAGCACTAGCGGGTCCAGGCTATTTCCAAAGGGAAAACAGTAAACGGTTCTCGCGTGGCGTCCACTTGCGGAAAAAAATGTTTCGACCGGTTTTAAAAAACGTCTGTTATTCTTGCGCTGCCTCGAGGTAAACTCGTTACCGCGGTTCCACGGACAGACGCAACGGTTTTTCGTTCGCGGCCGCTTGATACAGCAATTACGATGAGGCACACGCGTGATAAAACTCTTGGAGCAACTTTTATTTTCTACAGAAAGCGGTGGAATTCGAGCGGACAGAGCGACAGGACAGGATATTTGGACCAGCAAGTCAGAGAGACAGATTGAAAGAGAGACAAAGAGGGGACGGTTACTGGACCTAGACTCTCTGTCTCTTGTTCAGTGTCCGCGTGTTTGCACTGAATCGGTCGTACACCGGTTTTCCAAATAGAATTTCAATCGGGGGTGTAATCGCTGGAACTTCCGAGATTCCACCGGCTGAATGGCACCTATAGAAGTTTCATGGGGTTCCGGGAGTGAAGATTTTCGCCGCGTCCGACGTTGTCGAATTTATGAGCTGTTTAATTAAATTCTAACGCAACCTCTTTCAGCCGCGATGCGACAGATACGATAAATCGGTGGTCCTTTTCTTTGAAGGGCCCTTTCGTTTGGTAATTTCATGTCTCCTCTATTCATCGAACGGTACAGACCATTCAGTCGAGCATTTTAGTCTCCTTCTGAAAGGGTTGGACTTTGGAACCGCAAAAAGGTTGCTTCCCCTGGATTCAGGACTGAATCAATTCGATAACTTCCTCGTTCAATATAATTTACCGCATCGAGCACAAAGTAGCAAACGGAAGGTCCGTGAAGTCTCCCCTTCAGCGAATGTAGTTTACTGCAAACACGTAGCGGAGTACGTCCGGTCAGGTAGGATCGACGAGGAGGATTGTGTTTCGAAGTACGTGACGCAGGTAACGAGGATCAAGGCATTCGTCGTTCAACGAGCCAGCCGATGATGAATCGCGAGCAAGGCATTCACGCGATCGGTCCCGCGTTTCGTTGCGTTGTTTCCCTGTTGATCATGGCTCGTCGAGTCCCAAAGAGCCTTCTGCTTCCCGTTCGAAATCGAGTTTACAACGCTCCGTTCCTCGTTCTTTCCATTCGTACGGCAGTTCCGCGCGCGTGACCACGTCCCTCGAAAGTTTCCTTCCTTCCTAATTCGACCAGTGTGTTCCCCTTTCTTTAGACGCGATTCGTCAAAGTTGTTTTCGAACGTAGCACGACGAGAAGCACGAGACGGCTAGACGCGCCTCGGGCGTAAACGGCGAGCACCGTGACAGAAACGAGTTCCTGAGAAATTGAAGTACAGAGCATGTTAAAGTTTGTCCAGATAAGCTTGTGGAAAGTAGACGGCAATGTTGTCGCGAAGGTTTCCGGGAACGAGGCGAGTACCCGACAGCGTGCTCCCTGGAACGAGCTTAAACGCATCCTGCAGGATGAAAGGGACGCAAGAATGCGGGAGGAAAACGAACGGAAAGCTTGTGTATGTGTTTCAGACTCCATTACTTGAATTGGAGTGGGAATACAGACTGGTCCCTGCACAGACCCGCCATATTTCGGACAAATGTTCGCGCCCCTCGGCCAGCATCTTCTTCCAGGCGTCCCTGTCTCTGCTCGCAATAGGAAAATACCGGGTCGTTCTATTTTCTTCTGCTCTCGTTCGTTGTATGGCTATTTTCGGGGTGGCATGACTTCCTCTGTGGCTTTGCGACCCAGACTTCTATCTGCCGACCAGATCCCACGATTCCGAAATTGTGGTTGCTGGCGGTCGAATATTTTTGCGCGGGTCCGTTTCGTGGAGGATGCTTGGCTGCCTTTTTAAGCAGGGGTGGTTTAATGGCCGTGGCGCTGGCTCGCAAAGAATAGGTAGATCTCGCGTGTCCACGTAAGGGATCTCGAAATTAATTTAAAAGTTCGTTCGCGTACGGCCCTGGAGGATGACCGGGGGGAGAAGCAGTACTTCCGCTGGAAGGAAACATGGCCACCGAGTCCGTTACTTTCGCCCATTGACCGCGCTTCCCTCAATTTTAGCCTGCCCTCGTTCTCCCTGCGAATTTCAGTGGCGACCCTTAACGTTGCAACCCTCCAGTGTTCCAGGAAACTTGGAAAATTCTCCCATTGTGTGCAGTTCGTAGTAAGTGTACGCCAAGCGTAATAAACGTGGAAAAGTAGAAGCATCTAGCAATAGACAGACACCGGTATCGATATTAAATTTGGATCTTAAAATCGCACTTGAAATAAATCTCTACGTTTTGTTGTTAAAATGTATGCAATAATAATATCTAGAATATCTTGAACGTATCGCAACATTTAATTAATAATAATAATATAATTAAATGACGATCCATTTCGATCGGCGTTAAAGTGAATTTCTTGTCCTTTCATTTCAGAATTATATTTAGACACCCCAATGGCACAGCAGAATCGACCTCGTAAAATATCTCCAGTCGACATTAAAACCAATTAATACCGAGGTCGTTTTCATTGCGGTTTCAGCGTTCAGGTTCGATCGGATCCACCGATATCGACGTTATCTCGAAACCGTCTGCTATCTTCCTCCGCGTACGTTTTCATTCTATAGTGCCTCTGCAACGAGGATATTGCACAGAGACGTAGAGCGCAAATGAAACGGCCCCTCGTATCGCCTTAAGAAATGTACACACGAATTCGAGGGTGTATGCATGTGTACGTGGTCCGTGGGCTGGCATATGCTTGCACTAGTTCCAATTTCTGGCTTCCGTACCCTTCGAATTTAAGGAGCTCGCTATCGCGCTGCTATGATACGGATGGTGCGGACGTAGTTTGCACAGGAAGTGCATGGAATAAATTTATTCGTCAAGATATATTGACTATATATTGACTATTTTTGTGAAATTCGCTACGCGAGATTGAAAGTACTAGGAGCTTTCCAATTTTTCTTTCATTGACTTTCCTTGTTTTATTCAAATTTTCGGTATTCGTTTCGCATTTTATATTCATTACGCTTAAAGTATTTTCTTTAGAGAAGAAAATGTAACGCTTCAATTCTCTTCAGTGTGACTAATGTTTCAAGTAAAATGATTATCTATTTAATCGATCGAAGCTTGTCATCGCGTGTCACGCGTCACGAGATCTCTCTGTTGTTCCACGTATCCTGTTCCCCAAACGCAACCCTCGGTCCTGTACAAAGATCCCTCTTTTGGTGCCCTTTTCTATACACCCTTCGAACGTGTCAACAGATATTTGAACAGGAACAGGTGAATCCGTAGGGGAAAGCAATTAATCATCGACACGACTCTCCCCTCGCGCAACACCTACCTATGTATATTCTACCATCCCTCATGATTTCATATTTACTGTAATTTGTGTGGGTTCAATTTGAAAAGAATGACGAATCGTCTCGGGCAAACAATTCAATACCACCGAATTCACTTCAGATTACTTCATTTATCCAGAATTGCATAGAGGTGCGCGCAACGTAGCGTACAATAGACTTTCAATCTCCTGCATTTTTAAAGAACGTCAGGAAATAAGGCGAAGGACACAGGAAGAGAAGAGAGACGAAAATGAAGGCAGCGTTCCTTCAGTGGGGTGCACGTCAATAGCGAAACCATCTGGCTCCCATGGTTCCTGTCTTCTTCGCGGAAGATATTATATTACACGTTCCAATTGTACACCTGCCCGTGTGTCTGCAGGGATATACATCGTTACTCTGTCAATTTTTCTTCTTTGCACGAAGCGTGTAACAGCTGCGTGAAATGGAGAACAGCGTCTCGATTGGCTTAACGATGACAAGGAACGTCGACGAATGTGGCGACAAACTGTCTTTGCTAAATGTAATCCTGTTGACGCAACGTGGACGGTGTCTCGATAAATCGTCGATGAGATATAATCACTGAAATATTGTAACGCCCGAAAGATACGCGTGAGCGGGGCGACATAATCGCGTGCAAAATAAATAAAAGTGATATCTTGGCGAATTATGTTGAGAGCCTTTTCAGCCGAGATTGAATCCCATGGAGAAGCCGGAAGCGACTGCAAACACGGCTCTTGTTTGCCGAGACCGTGTGCTGTTAGCTCGGGTCCCTTTCGCACAGAAACGACACTCCTGGTGTACGAAATTCGGCTAATTTTGTTTTGGCGAGAATTGTTTCTCCGTGTGTCCGATGGTGAGAGAAACAAAATATGTATATAGAGAGAGACAGAGGGAGGTGTCTTTGCGTTGAGAGGTTGAGATTGTTTTGTCATGGATCCCCTTTGGCTGAATTGAGAAGGGGAGGATTTGGTGTAAGGGCTCTTGGATCGGTTTTATTTTCTTTATGGCTTCAGTCGAAACCCGGCTATATCGTTGAAACCGTCACGATGACTATATTAAGTTTTATAAAGTCTGATTTAACGCGCTGTTCTGTGGGTTTCGCGATATAGCGTCGTGGCAGTGTTATTGAAACTATATTTCGGGTTTTAGATAGCCTGTTAGGGAGCTAGGGATCTGGCAAGTCGTAAAGTGACCAACGTGTTTGCGGGACAAATTGTAAAAATTGCCCACTGGAATTTATAAGCATGCAATTTCTGTTCGGATGGAAAATAGCTTTAAAATAATGATAATTCTCCGTCCTATTTTCCTAATAAATTGTATTAGTTTATAACAATACTTCCTTATTCGTTCGTAGATAGCAGACTGTCCCAAATAAAATAATATATTTCAACCCATTTCGTAGAGATCAATAAACCTACATAGCTCTATCATGAATATAGTAAATGCACATGATTACATCGGTCGACATGAATACACTCGATAATCCGGGTACCGCTCGTTTTAGTAGTCCCGTCGATCAAAGGCATCCATTTTTGTCCAGGATTATTGGAGGCTGGTTTGTCGGATCCTAATACGTATCCGAAGTCTGGCACAATGCGAGCACCGAAAATGGAGAGGAAGAGGATCGAGTCGCGAAACGAGGGTGGATCGGAGATTCCTCGAGATCGTGAAGCTCTCTTGGAGACGAAACTGATACGCAAGACGCAGCCGCGGCTGAATTGTCATTGCTCGAGTCTGAATCGGAGATTCGTATGACCGATGAATCGATATGGTATTGGAATTTAGTGGAGGATGATGGGAAGCGTATCCGTTCATAATCCAAAGCTACGGACGAATCGCTGCACCGATTCGATCCTGCCAATTTATTAGAGAAGTATTTCGCGTGGAAATAGCATTGACACGAACATTTCCCGAACGTAATTGTCGTGAAAAAATTGCGAAGGGTAAGAATATTTATGCGAATATATTAAAAACATCGACCGATGGTTGAACAAAAAAATCGACGGCGATCCGCGGACGCGTTCATGAAATTCCATGAAATTGCATATTCCTTTCTGACGAGGCCAGCGCCGGCGATTTGAATATCAAAGATCGACCGGCCCTTTTTCGCCATTGATTTGCCGACTGCAAATTCCACGAGATCGAAAAGTCCAAGGGTGGAAACAAAGCCACCGTTTGATTTATATTCGGACGCAATTAACATTTTCCACGAAAACCCTCCGCGATTATTCGATTCGTGGTATCTAGCGGAAAGAAAGTGGGCCAACGTGGCAGGATCAAAGGGCTTTCTGAATACAGTTGGCCCATTTTCCGATTTTACCGAAAGCAACTACTTAATGGTGCGGCGAGGTGGTCTCGCTCTACGGATATTTCATTAAAACTTGCAATCCGATTCAAAATGGGGACGAAAGTAGTTCGCGTTAAAGCTCGCTACCGCGGCCTGACGCCTCTGTTACTCCAACTTTTTCGGGAAGACAAAACGGGCGTGGAATAATTGTTCTAATAGTAGGACGGGATGTTTTGTTTTATTAAACGAGGCAGCGGTTCGATTTATGGAGCCGTGTCTATGTGGACAATGTCTCCAGGTGTTGCACACAAATAAACGAGTGGCCGAAATTGTCAGGTAGTGGAGATCAAAAATTCATAATACATCTGAACATGGCTTGCACCGGAGCGCATTAAATTCAAAGCATTCTCGCAGCGTTGATTGACGACTTTCGCGAAAGTTTGCCGGGATGGTACGTCGACTTGCCCAGTCGTGAAAGGCCATTACTATTTTGTCGTTGCAACGCGAACGTGGCTGCAGCAAGTACTCCATGAATATTTTCTTACCTGTCAGCATCAACGCTTATTAGCCGAATCGGATGCACTCGGTATTATTCATATGAAAGTTTATCTCGAACGTTGCACGGGTCTCGCGACATTTGCAGAATGTTTCACGTATTTCGAGATACGTGATTTGTTCCAAGCAACTAAAGACGAGATATCCCGGTTTCATTCTCGTACAATTTTTCTTCGAATTTAACGAGTCTTCCTCCGCGAAATTCGGGCATCGGAACAATGTTCGTTTTCACCGGCGCGATTGAAACGGGGCATCGAGGAATTTTCCTCGCGCAATTATTTCTTCACCCGGAAGGGATTAACGACCGTCCTCCAAGTGGCACGAATCAATTCGGTTCCGTTTAATCAACAGGCCCCAATTGTTGCTGGTGAATTAAGAAATCCGCAGCTACGTATTCCCGCGGAACTTTCTCTTGAAATAACTATCACCGGCGCGTACAATCGGACAACGCGGGCGATTCGGGGGAGAAATCGAGTTAGCATCGGGGTGAATGGAGGAAAAGCCGGTGGAAAGTACGAGTAATTCGTTGGCCGCTGAGGGAGAAACTCTTCGTTCGATTTGTACGAATACTGGCCGAACTGGAAGCGTTTGACCAAGAACCTTCGGATCGTTGAGGCGGGATTTTCTAAATTGCTTTCCGTAGAATCACTCGCAGGTTTACAAAACACGGAGCTTCGTGATCGTGACTGTTCATACAAGTGGCAAAAGTTTGCGGTGTTTTAATAGGCGTTATTCGATTCCTTCTGGCGGGACGGTTATTAAAAGTGTTTTCAGCGAACGTTTCGAAAATCTCGGCAACTGTTTCATTCGGCGGCGGGGCATTAAAATCACGAAGAACTCTAGGAGGATCACCTGTTCCACATTTATTACGGGAACGCGGGGTCGGTTCTCGAAGAATATGGAGATGTTCGGGCGGGCAGCATTTCCATTTTAATGCCCGTTCCGAATGTATTCTCGCGCCGCGGGAATTGTAAAAAATGCAACTGCCCCTGGCCGTCTCATAAATTCTCCCGCGACCATTGTAACGACGTTTAACCCCTTCGAAAAGGATTCGCAATTTCGGTCCTGAAATCCTCATTTTTCACGTCACCTAAACGGCTCTACTACAATACAAGAAAAAAGAAACCAAAAAAATAGAAGGAAAATACAGGCAAGCTGTTGGCAACAACATCTGAAGCTCTGTGCTTCCCCTAGAATCCTTCTACAAGTTCTCGAGAGTGAAACGATCACTGTCGCGCTGCCCACCGAAAGGATGATGGCTCGTAATAGGATATTTCGAGTGGCAGGACCGTTTCTTTTATCGGTGCTCGCATTTGAATGCAAAGTATTATTCAAATGGCAACGGCTTCCTTTCCCTTCCTGTCCCTTATTGCTCTTTCTTGTTCCCTTTACCTCTCCGTCCCATCGTTTCATCCCTCTCTGTCCCTACCCAGCCGCGTTTCGTTTCTCCACCTTCTACCATCTCTTTCCTTCTCCGTCCCGTACGCCACTACCATTCGATATCCCTTTTCTTCCCTTTCTCGCCGTGCCGCGCCGGTTTGCACGCAGCTGAGACGCCCCTGGGACAAGAGGCTTCATTTCCTGATATTCAAATGTGCTCAAACATCATACCCGGCCATCGTGTGCCCCGTGGAGGCGCCACGCCGCGGTTTCCGCGCGGATAAACCGCTTCAACTCTCGATGCACGCCGCTGCTGCACCCTACGCTCGCGTTTCTCTCTTTCGCGCGCACCTATTTTACTCCGCTCTTCTCTGATGGCGCGGCTCGCGGTGGAAAATGCAAATCGCCACCGTGAGAGCAACGGTTATGAAATCGTAAGGTACGTTCTCTCTTTTCGGACGGATCCTGTTATAACGGAGACTCCCCGACTCTCGTTATGTTTTTTTTTCATTTTTTTACCCCACGGAATGGTGTCGGTCACGATGGTCGGCGACAGAGTTCCGTGGTAACCTCCGGGAATAGAATAGAATATTAAAACTGGATATCGGGGAAATGGCGATCGAAGTGGGAGGGAAAATCGAGAGGGCTTCTTTTCTTCGTGCAGAAAATCGTGCGCAGTAAAATTATAATAAGGGCAGCGAAATAAATTGATGGAGGGGATAGGCGTCGTTAATTCGAACGAGATAATCGATCGAAATTTAACAGTGCATGCCGGTAATCAAACGGAAAACTTCCTAGCATTCGCGACACCATGGAAGTCGACGTACGATGCGAACGACCTACGTACGAATTCGCGTTCTTCCCGAGTGCTTCACGTGCACGGGGAACTTTCCACATTCTTTTCCCCTTCCTCCATCGAAGTTCGTGCCTGTTCCTCGACGCGTCAAGGGAACGAGTCTATATCGACGCGTGCACGATGTTCAATATGCCCGCTGTCGAATCGTGCAACCTTTTATATTCTTCTTCGAGTAACCCGTTCCCCCCCTGTCTCCAAAAGGAACAAGGGCACAAGGAAGGAGGCGAAACTTGGAAAGAAAGTAGCGTGAATTAGAGATGATCCGGGAGCTGAAGAGCGTAACGCTGCAGCAAGGGTGGAAGTGCTGACTTTTCCGGTTGGCTTTGCGTGTCCTAGGGACCGGCACGAGAATGGAAAAGCTTAGGGATACGACGTACAAGGAACAAATAAGACGACGGAGACCCCGAAGGAGACCCGCCGCGATTTCTATGGTAGCAGTTTTCGTTGGATAGACGTGGAAGGAGTATTGAATCATGAATGGAGACGGACGACGACAAATTGGAGGCTCCAAGCGAGCATCGGTGCAACGATCGCGCGGTTTGTTGTCCGTCCTTCCGTGTGTAATCCAGTTTGTACAGATGGAACTTGCATACCCTAACGGGATTTCAGTTTCGTGGATCGCACGGTTCGGTGGTAATATAATAAATTAGGGTTTAATCTCGTTTAATTAATTAATCGCACTCCACGGTAATCGCACGTCTCGTCGGACGAGAAAATAGTCACGGCCTCCCCCTTGTCCCTCCGCGCCCCGCGAATTAAATCCGAAACCGTGAAATTTCCGCCCCGCGGTCGCGCAGTAAAGAAATTTATCAGACAAACAGTCGCCACTTAGAACGACACCGTTCATTCTTTGTTCCCGCCCGAAGCATCTGCATTCCCCGGTCAAAATTCAGCGAGCGCCAGCATGACGGCTATATTTCACAGGGGCGAAGGGTTCACGGCTCCTTGTTTCTGCCGAGCGGGGACAAAACTTTTTCCCCCGCCCATAAGACGTAATTAATAATCCCGGCTACAGGGGTGCGCCTGGGTGTCTTGGTTGGGAGAGGTACAATGGTGACGCTAGCTATTCTCGCGTCACGGAGACAAGCTTCGAGCATAATGGAACGAACTCCCCAGAAAACGCGAAACGAGAGTCACACTGTCCTCCGTCTGCATGCTCTCGCGGGTCATGCCGCGTGCACGCTTTTACGCAAATTGCCGTGCAATATTCGCACGAGCTTTAAACCGAATTCATAACGTCGGACAAACTGCATCCTCGAAGTATTAAGGCATTAAAGTAATTGTTTGCAGTCGAGATAATACAAGTGAACCGGACACGGAACGCGAATAATTAATTAATGCACCTGCTCGTAAATAACGAGCCCGGGATACTCCAACGTTTCACCCCCCCCATACTGTTACCTGTGCACGTTTCTCATCGTTAACCCTTTTCCGGGCCGCTGATTTTCTCGTGGAGAAAAATACAGATTCGCGTTTCTTTATACGAGTCGTAGGTAAACGGCCGTGCTATCTATAAAAGCGACGCCTTTCTCTATATCTCTGCTCTGTTTCTGTCTCCCTTTATGCATGGCATGCTGTTCTAGGTTAGGGTGTAAGGATTAATTAGACCGATGGCAATAAGGGAATCCAGCAGAACGAAATATGCAAAGTAGCAAAAAGAAAAAGGTAGGAGGAACAACTTTGGCCGAATCGCTGGACGTTTTCAAGAGCGTTGATGAAATGCTCAATCTTCAATGCGAAGTTTGCTCTAAACTCGACGAACGTACGGAAATTCTGTGAATTTGTCCTCATTTCGAATTCTTTTTCGCCGCGAGGTCAATGGGACCCTTAAACAATTTTCGAAAATTATTCATTTGAACAAAAATGATTCAAGCCGCTGAACTGTAAAATTCGTAGTGTCTTGCCGCTTAATTTCCACCGCCAGTCACTTTTCTTTTCCCGACGGAAAACAACCCCCTCGAACCTTGCCCAAAAAGTAGACAATGGAACGAGACGGAATTAGGCGACGCAGTAACGAAAGAGCAGATGAGCGATAACAAACTCGAAGGGTGCATTCCGAGATTAGTTTTCGTGGCTTGGCGCAAAGGGGCCACCTAGAGAAAAGAAACGAGTCTAGGTCACGATCTCGTCGGCCCTCGAACGAGCTTCCACGTGAACGAGATACCACGAAGTGGAGGGGGCGGATGAGTCTGTTAGCGATGGAAATAATAGGACCGCTGGAGAGTGCAGGCCGTGCGACGGGAGCGCCAGGGGACTGCGAGTGGTGCTCGAAACAGACCAGGAAAAAGGGCAACGAAGACGTCGAAGGAGAATGGTGTACGAGGGAGAAAAAAAGACGTCTATCAAGGGAGAAAAGCTTAAAAATGGAGAACGGCGACGGGAAGAGCAGAGAGCGGAATGAGATGAACTGGCCACCACTGCGGAACGCTGAGAGCGGAGAAACAAGTTTCGGGGTGTGGAGGGGTGATAAATCAGGGAGTTTCGCGAAAAGTGAGTACACGCTTGCTGTACTGCGAGTATCAAGCCCGTTACTGTGAAGCTGGACCGTCGGGGAAAGAAAGGGAGAAAAAGGGAGGGACGATGGAGGGAGAAGCAAACATGCAAGGAAGGTTGCTCTGCGCTCAGAAGGAGACAGGGGGAAGTGTCGGGAAGAATGTGGATCTCGTTGGTCAGGTTCTCGCCGTTTAACCCTTTTACGCGGCGTCAGTCACCTAGACACGTGAACTTGACCGGGCTGTTATGGTCGTATTGTGGGAGCCGTGCCGGGAGTCTCTGGAAGAGGTATAAAGTTGTAGACAGAGACGCTGGACCCTTTGATGTGCTTCTGGGAAAGATCTTGAGGTGAAAATGCATGTCGATGAAAGTGGATGCTCGTGGATACTTGTATGAGCTTTCAGAGTAATGTTTGCATAGATCGTGTAAAATATTTGTGATTGCTATAATGGAAAATGATGGAGAATCGTCGGAGATTCTAAAATTGAAGTAACATGAAAGATCCTAGAGAATATTGCGATTCAATAACTGCGATTTTTAAATTAATATTACCAGGTACTGAAACTAAGTACATACTCTGGATCATTTTCAAAACGGACTCACCATCGTCTCGAGAGCGTCGAACAGTTAACCCGAGAGTAATACCAAAAAGCAGACTCACCTGAAAAAGAAAGATAAGCGATTGTTAAAATTAATGGAACTTGCAAACAACCTCATATAATCCAATGGAAGGAACAATAAATGACGAGAACTCGAGTGGCGTAACGACTGATCGCAACGTGTTTGCGTCAGCCCGTAATTATAAGGATTTCAGAGTTATCGGGTAAGGATAAAATTAATTAGCATAATTAGCGTCTTTGGACGTTCCATAATTCTCCTTCATTAACGGAGTAAACTAGAATACCCGGGCTGGCACGTATATACAGAAAAGTGCATGTACATGTACATATTCAGAAATTGCATCTCGCCGTTTCGTAACCGGGCAACGGGAGGCCAGAGATGCGAGACATTTTTCCTCTGGAATAATTTTTACAAAGAGCGAAAGGCACTCGCGCGCAGGCTTGCCACACGCTTGCCGCTATATCTACCTTTTCCATGCGTAGCTTCTGCGGTTTCTACCAGTGGTGCACGCGCTCTTCTCATCAGCTCGAAATACGAGACCTCAAAAACCGTGCCATCGTTCTCTCGTTCTCTCTCTCTGCCCGACTGGCCGAAGCCAGGAAAAATCCACGGGAAAATTCGCGGGGGATATTCAAATTTCGGCGGTTCTACTTCTGTGCATCCTACGGTATCCTACTCTTCTATCATTCTCTCTGTCTCCCGCTCTGTACGTCCCTCGTAATTCTCCTATCTTTTTGCCCTCTTTCTTCTGGCCCAATTTATGTTAGTGCCTCGGAAAATCTAAACGCTACGCGACCATGATCATCACGCGGATTTTCTTTCCGCGTGAACGTCACAAGAAAGGGGTTGGTAGAATTTTTCGTTTCATTTTTTTAAGGCAGCAGAGATTTATACGATTGTCGCTGCTGAATATAAAGTTCTAACGATCCGGCAGCTTCACCGCGATCGAGCGGAAAGATCTGTAAAATCATTTGAAAACGTAGTAGTCGGAGTGGTGATTAAAATAAACTTGTGAGGCCACTAAAAACAGATGACAGGAGGCTTTCAAACGTTAACCGTTTCAATTAGTCTCTTTGTCTCTCGAGCATCATCGAGGCGGTTCGAATTTCGAGTTTGGTCAGAGACGTCGATTTATATCGGTCGGTGGAAAAATCACGCGGTTCTCGGTGGTCGATGATCGGTACGAAAAAATCGAACGAACCGTCGATGGACATGGACGAATGCAGCGCGTGAGAGGAATCGTCGCGGACAACACAGAGGGGAAAAATATTTGATGAATGTCGACGGGAATCGTATAGCCGAGTTACCGTGGCACCCAATGAAGATTTTTCTCACGTTCGCATGTCCGTGATCGCGATTTCCCAAGATTTATATACGCGCAGCCTTGGGAATGCGAACAGAGAGACCATTGATTTTCCGTGTCCCTCGATTTCGTTAATTTCCTTCGGCTATTTTTTCTTTTCTTTCATTCAATAGCTCGAAGGATTAAAAGTTTCGCTTCCACAAGTCCTGCAATTAGACCAATTCTAATTTCCCTCGTGCACTTTTCAACTTGCGAGTTTCTCCGCGGGAGTAAGTCATTTTGAATGATAGATCGTTCAGAAGAGGAACGAGAATTCCGGGTTCCAAAACGTTCACGAAGTCACTCGACATTGGTACAATAGGAAGAGAGAAGGGAGTGGGAGAATCCAGGGAAATAAAGAAAAGCATGAAGTGGGTAATACGCATATGCACGTAAAAGCGAGGAAAATAAGGAAATGGAAGAGAAACAAGAGGGAGACAGGAACGAGAAAGTAGTGAAAAATGTTCCGCGAGTGGCGTCGAGGGGAGCATATTTGAATTATGAGATTTAAATGTGCCGCAGACGTGGTTAACATCGGGCAAGGTGTAGCTCCGTGCTGTGTGTACATTACTGTATGCCTGTGCTTGTTCACCATGGCTCTCAATTTCGTAACATTCTCTGGTTCCGTGCATTAAGCGCGCACGCAAGCGAAAAAGTGATTAAAAATGGAGAACGCAAACGAACGTGTCGCCGGATGAAAGAGTAACGCGTCATTAGAACTGCTTGGATTCTTCCTCCATGAACCCAGCTGCGCGTATGTCATGAAAACTATGATGTACAAGCGTTGCTGGCCGATGTTCTACAATCATCCGTCTTACTGAAACTCTACGACGGAACTTTTCGCTGGCGTTTTCCATTTATTATGTTGCTTGAAATATTCGAGGGTATCAGAAGTTGCTATTACTCTCTTTTGCAAAATCATGCACAAATTGTTAAACATACAACTTTTTTGTATCTTCATTTCGCTTCGAAGATGAATTGTGTAAACTCCACGAAGCACAACAATTTACAAAGAGGAACGATAACACAGGAGCAGGGCACAGATACGAATATGGACGTGGATGGAATACGAAAGGGCTGGCAATCGCCGCGAAAGGTCTTGCTAAGGAACCGTCTTCTCCCTTCCATTCGTTCGTTCCCGCGAAATTTATACGCAGCTCGAGTAGAAAACCGCTATCTTTTAATTTATGCGGAGTCCTGGGAATTTAATATTCTTGGAGCGTCTGGGGCGCGTGCCGCTACCGACAGTCTTTCTCGCAGTCGACCAGTCGAAGGGAAGCTGGGAAACGAACCAACCAACCGAAGAACAAGACGAAGAAGAAGAAGAAGAAGAAACACAGTATTGATGGCGGAGAACAACGCAGTGAGGCACGAAGAGAAGTTAAAGGAATCGAGGACTGCAAAAGTCTCAAGGGGCCCGTTCTACTAGGGCCCAACTTTCGCATGGCAAAAAGGGTTAACGACTCGAATTAGGCATGCCAGCTTCTGTCCTCTCGTTTTCTTTTATTCGTCTCAACCATCAAAGTGCTGGCATCTCTTTGACGACCAGCTTGTTCTGTGTCGTTGATGAAATTCCGGTCTTCTTTTCGACTCGAGAACGACAGACAACTAAGCATCGTTATATGTATCTCAACTATCGGGGTGCTTATTGAATTGATCAAAGCGCTATTCCTATTATAAGTACGAAATTCTATTTGGTGTTGAAGCGTGAAGGAAATTGGAACTGATACCGATACACTCGCAGAGAGATATTGTATATGCCAGATGGCTAATTAGGGTTATCGCTATCTTGCGGAACGCAGCTGAGCGCCGTTGAAATGTTGCTTTGTTTCCAGTAGCAAAATCAAATACACGCTTGGATTACGCTGAATTATATTCGTACTTCGGTAACACGGTCGATTGCTGTTCAGTAATTCGCTTGAAATAATAGGGCCACGCGTTACGGACGCAACCGTGTCGCAAATAACATTGTACCAGCGATCAGAATAAAATAAAGCGCACAGTGAATTTCCCCGCTGAAGCGCCATCGATCGCATTATGCAAAACGATTGTCCGAATTCTGAATGTGTCGTTCCTATGGAACGAAAATGTTTCAAGCAACTCCGACATACGTGGCCGAGCCACCAAACTCAAGAATCACAGTTTCTCAACCCCCGGTGCACGCGTAAATCAACGCACATTAGCCCCGTCGAAAGGGGATTGCCAGGCTAATTAACGACGATGCCAGCACTTTCGGCGTTTCTTTCGTCGCCGCTCGTTAAAATCCGCCATCGTGAGAGTTTTCGCGCGGAAAGTCACCGGGTGAAAAGCGTCACCCGCTCTGCGAATTAATATCGCGAATTTACCGGCTGGTTCTTCTCCCTTTTTGTACCCCGCCAACCATGAAACCGTGCTGGCATCCCTTTGAGATCTTATCCAATCCGCTCGCAACGTCGACGACGAGACGGGACCTTCGAGCGTCATTTCGGACCGTATAATTGCCACCAGAAGTAGGGGTGAATCGAGGGGGCGAGTTTCGCAAGATGACGGGTAGAAAATTCCACGAGGACAAAGAGCAAATAGTTCGTTTGTCGATACCACCTGGTTCGTTTTGGATCCAGGCGACCGTTTATTATTTTCCCAAGTGTCGTATAACTGTCCAGTGAACCGTTTCGTCAAAGTACGGGGAATGTATGTGTTTAGAAATTAATTTCGAGTTCGATGGAATTCTGTGCAGATTAAGGAGGAAATTATTAATCAAGCGGGTACGTGTACTTTAATTACACGTAATTGGTCATCCTGCGCGGCAGTTCTACCAAGGTAGAATCTTTACGACGAAACTTTCTTTGTCTTTTACTCTTTATGGGCCAAGTTTCCGTGCTCGCGGAGACGCGGTACGAATTTAGATTTCTTAACCAGCCGCGAGCCACGTCTAAGAGTATTAACCCAGTTATTATTTTTGCATTAACGTTACTAACTTTCAGTATCCTAGTGCGCGGTAAAAATCTCATCGGAATTAAATGATTATTATTTTTTTTTGGTAGAAAATACAATTACTGTGTCGTATTAGACGCAACTGTGCCACTTTACTATTGTATCCAACTTAACGTAACCCGGTTTAGTTAAGGCGAATGTCAACAGAACTTTCTAAGCAAGTTGCTTAATCTACAGGTTGACTTAGTTACAATTGATACAAGTTGAACTAAACTCTGGGAAGCTGCTGGATACACGCGTACAGGTACGGTATGGCCATTATCCTGGCCACGTGAAATCCCACCGTAAAACTGTATAAAGAAGGATCGTTTTCCCTTCCAAGCGACAAACATCACGATTAATCTCATTTATCTCCATTTCGCCGGGGTTTCAAAGTCCAGCCACGTACATTACGCTCGTACCAGTTTTTGTTTTTTTTCCAGATCCTTAGACGGTTCTTCCTTGCCAAGAAGTAGAAGAAGAGGAAGAAGGAAATGCAATTTCCCAGGCTCTGATCGAGCCGTTTCCGCCGGCCACTAATAACCTAATTATTATTTTTGCATTAAGGCGCGAGCAAACTGGCGTTCGGGGCCGGGACTTTTCCAGAGCGAAATTATTCCCGAAAGAGTGAGAGCAAACAGGCGGCGCGCTCATTAAGGTGGACGTCCTTTATGAAGAGGGAAATGAGGTCTTCTATCGAAGAACCACGCTGAAGAACTGGAAAAGGAGATAGAATAATCGGAAGAGGTTCTCGCGGCTTCCTCGCTTTTCACCGCCACGTCAGTTACAAGGGTGTTCTAGTCCGCGGAGCAATTATCTTTCGCCAAAGTGACTCGACAGTCTGCTTCGAGCGTCGCGAACGAATTTCAGTTAACTGAATTTTTCTTATCGCTTTTGCGCGTTGGGTCCCCGTAGTTTCTGCCTCTGGCGAAATTGAACAAGAACGCTGATAAACGCCGCGCTGTACTACCTGTCCGACTTTGTAATTGAAGAAGAATCGTGGAAGTCAAAGATAAACTTTCTTTCGCAACTTTAGTTCCCGAAACTACAGCTGCATATATACGTACCTGTCTTACTAAAGATTGTCGATTTTTAATTCAGAATTTTGCCACGGCATATCTTGGGAAACAAAGATCCCTCTGCCACAAATTCAGACGATAATCCATTTACGTTGGATCGTAATTTAGATTCGTGTCTGCTTGAGACTCTTATCTCTTAAATATCGTACGATAAACGGCGCGGGCTTAAAGAGGAGGACCTTAATAAGACCGTAATGATTCCGATAGAGTGTGAAATTGAAAAAGGAGCCCGACTCCGAACGAAACCATTAAATCGAGCAAGTAGCCTCAACCTTTCGATCGGATTGGCTAGAATCATCCGGTTCCAGTAAATTGAAAGTATAAATTACAGATAAGGGATGCAGGGGGAGGGTGGCGCGGCGTGATGGCCCCGGAATGGCTCGGGAAGTCAGTCAGTTATGCCTCGAGCGTGATGCTCGTACCAATCAAGCCGATTTGAGTCAGACTGGCCAGCTCGTACATCCAGATATCCCTGCGGAACTACTCCTTTCTGGACGTCCGACTGTGTACGAGTTGTACGTAGTCACGCCACACGGTATGCTTGGCACGATGCTTTCGACGTAAGTGGAAATATTTCAGGGCCTGATGCCATTTTCGGGAACTGCTCGAAACTCGGGGTTATTGGTCTATCTTGTCTCTTGGGAAGTTGGGTCTTTGAGAAAGATGGACGGGACGAGCTATTTATGGGGTTGCACAGAATCATCGCGATCATTTATATTTCATTTCTCGTTAAATTTCGTATCCCCCACTTGGATATGAGAAGAAAGGCAAGGATTGAAATTCTAGATTATACCTATATATAAAGAGAGAAATATATTGAATTTTGTTCTTCTTTCTATTTGAAAAGTTCGCAAAAAATAATCACTTAACTTTCACAGTTTATTTGCTCGCGAAATTCAATTACACTGCTAACCCGAGGAAAGATGCTAAAGAAAAATTCCGTAAAGCTCAGGAATTCCACGAAGCATTTTTTCAAATAAGTTTAGACGATCCGCCAGCAATGGGCAAATAATGGCAAACGAATTTCACTCGCCTGTTATCAATAACGTGACATCCAACGGAGTATCAATTTAAGCCCATCATCCGGCTACAATGGAGAACCTCGGAGCTTCGGTATTGTGCATTATCTGATCAGCCCGATCGGTACCGACGTTGGTTCTTTCGCGGCAGAAAAAGTTCCGGGCGTACAGATAAAATATTCAGAGCGCGTCATCAGCCCCGGTCTGGAAAATTAGATTCGTCCGGAGTTGGAAAACCTCCATTACTATTACGCCGCTGGGGTAAAGTAATCCGAGAATGAGACTCGTATAAAGCAAGGAAAGCGTTTATATTTTCTAGATTTCAAGCTACGCCGTTGGGATTCCTGTCACCCACTCGTCCGTGCCGTTCGGAAACAATTTTTGCAAGAAACTAAACGTGACGGGAATCAAAATTTCCATCGGCGCCGTCTCCTCTTTCTCCTCTCCGCGTTTGATTATCTAGGGCTATTCGTATTCGTGTTACTTCTTTTCTTCTTCTTGTTTGGTAACGCCGTTCGGGCAGGTCATAAAGTCTATCCTATCGTTTCAGCAGGTTACTTCGATATTTACGAAGATCCGCTACACCGGACGATATTATGAGGAGCGAAAAATATCATTGTTGGTTTTTATAGCGCGCTGTAGGGTGCGTGAATTTATGGGAAGAGGGTGGCGGGAAAAGAAAGGGGAGCCGAGACCGGTTACTCATAAATACAAATAACTGGAACATTCGGAGACGTAATAGCTACTTTCTGGGGTGAACTCCCATCCTAGGTTTAGACTTCGAATAAAAATCAAGGCTCCATGAAATATGCTGTGCCTCTGATTGCTCCAAGCTCGATTGAACATAAACGAATATCTCAAAAGGGCAAGTTCCATTTACAATTCCTATTGTTTAATTGTTCAACCGATAAGAAAACTCAAACAGATTATTCTACAATTCGATGTCCCTTCTTTTTCAAACGAATTGAGCGAAATTCCTTAATTGCATACACCTGCACCGGCTACGTACTATCGCTGTAAGTCATGAAATCTCGCGCGAGTCTCAATTAATTCCCGAGCATCCCGCCATACATTTTAGTACGCAACCCTTCTCCACGCGTCGTGACGCGTCGACGTTGTTACAAGAAGCGAACTATGCTGAAACTCGGCTCGCGACATATTTTCGTAATTCATCGTCCATAATTCACGATCCGTGGCCCGTCGTCGTCTTGCAAGTCTCTGCGTGGGTGGTCACCTTTGGCCCCTTTGGGGACTATATTCGTCTAATAAACATTACGGAAAGCACTCGAGATGATACACGACCGCAGTGAAATTACTTTAATCTGTTACTGCGAGGGAAACGTTATGTCGAGCGTTCGTATGAACGATGTCAGTGATCGAATAGCGAGGTAATGGGATACTACACTCGTGACAAATTTTTCGCTGTGTCCAAATTCTTCAATTACGAAGCTCCAATTTTTGTGTGTCTTATCGAGTCATGGTACATCGAAATCGAAAGCAGAGATATACGCAATTAATTAATGGGACAGCTGTTCAATTATATGTTAACGTCATCTAAGAATTTGCTATTATTTCTAGATGTTGGCTGAAAAGGCATAGAAAACGGAAGGCCTTAATGCAAGGTGAAATTTCTGTTTCCTTCGTGGAAAGGAACAATTCCCCTAGGGCGGACAAACGCTCGCCCGTTAGTTAAACTCATCGCGTTTATTTATCACGGCGACGTTTAGCCGGCTTTTAATTAGCTCGGGAAATGCATCACTTTCGTTACACGGAAGCAAAGTTCGCGCGGCATATTTAGAAAACAGGGGAACTAACTTTCCAACCCCTCGTCGATGCCTCTAACGCCGCTACTCTAGCCGTGCCCGGGCCATTCGAAGCGTTTACCCGCGATACAATCGCGAGACGCCATAAATCTAGATTAAAGTCGACCAGCTTTTAATTAAACTTACTTCGTTAAGGGTAAAAAATATTTCCCCTCGCGGTTTAGTCGCCCCGAGCGCTGACCCTCGACTGTTGGACGGAATTTCACGAGCACCAGCTTGTTTCGTGAAAACATTGGAGCAAGGTCAGCCTTGTAGAAATTAAGACGTCCAACAACTTCGGGGGAAATTTCCAATCAGTGTTAAGCGATAAATCAGAGAAGGAGCGTGCAAATAAATCTTTTCGGGCGGCAAACTGTCGAGTTGCGCCACACCCTATCGGTTAACCATTAAGCTTCAAAACGGTCGAAATTGATGAGGGCGAAGGAGAACGTTCGAAGGCGTCGAATTAATAAATTCCAAAAGGACAGGCCGACGAAAGTCGAGGGTACGTTCTTTCAGGGCGGGCACCGAGGGAAAAGGAATTATCGAGGCACGCGGCCGCTCCGCGAGGCATAAATGAATCGAATAAGTTTCGAGGGCTATTAAAGTTGAAATTTGATTTACTACCTACCGTCGATTACAGGGCTGACTGCTGCCTGCTTGCCTGCCTGCCGGCCTGGATAAGTGAATCGACGAACTTTGACTTTGCACTTGAGAATTTCCCCCTCCACTTTTGCGAGCAGACACGAGTACACTAGCCGATGCAGGTGATAGAGATGCACACACGTACACGCGTTCAGAGTGGAGTGGAAGGAACGGGATCGCACGATCTCATGGTTAATTTGCTTATTAAATTACTAAGCCCATCCGACCCGACGAACGAACGTCGCGCGTCTATTTTTTGTACGTGTATTAAGAGTATCCCACTTTATTTAAAGGAGTATACCGCGTTAAATAAGTATACCTTCTGTAAGCTGTCCATTATTCCCGCCGCTGGATTTAAAATATTAACATATGAACTTTGCTTAATATTGGTGGCGCAACTGCGTATTAGAGACAATCCAGTATCGATATTCCATCGAGGAAACACGCGGGGAGTTCCAGCCCATTCATAATTGAAGAACGAGGGGCCCGTTAGTCCCTCTCCGGGAACTTCTGAAGTAAATAACAGACGCTGGCGCGACGGGCCCCTTACGTTGAAAAAGCTTTTCTCTGTAGCTCGTGAGTAACCATGGCTCCGTGAATAGCAAATGCAGTTAATGTTGTACACAGGTGCATGTGCATTCTCTGAAAAGTTCGCTCGCGCGGTAATACGAACGAAGGGGTTGGTTGCTTCGCTCGCTTGTTAGAAAATAAATGTCCGGCTACGAATGTTGATGGTATAGCCGGCGCCAGGGTAGTTTGTACGCCCGAATTGGGTAAATTTTCCGTGGGTTCGAATAAGATCTGAAAGGCAGTCACGTAGCGAAAATTTTCGTGCCCCGCACACCCCCGTTCTTCGTGCAGCAAGCTAGTTCACCCTCGAAAAACGGGGGATCTTCGATTCGGTTCCCTCGTTTCGAAATCTCTCGCCGCTCGCAGACTTCCGAGTCGGTGTTGTACGTGGAGATCGCCGTTTCACAGAAATGATCCACTCTCGTAGGGTCATTGCGTAATAAATTTATCGCTGATTCGATTTCATCCCGATCTATCGGCGGAACGTGACAGATTTCCCCTCGGATTCTTACAAAATTCAAGGGAATGATTGCTACTCTATCTTCGTATACGAGGAAATAAGGGGGCAAGGGAGAATATACGGCTCCTGTCGTAACGAGGATACTAATCGAGATTCTCGTAAAGGGAATTAAGGCCCGGCGCTCCGTTCAGTATTTTCACTATGATTAAGGGCTGCGGGATAATATGATAATCGTGTAACACGGGGCGGCCCCCGTTTACGAGCGGACAATTTATTTTCATTTCATGATTCGCGTGCGCTATCGCCGGCTGAGTGGATGGTGCTAAAGTTGAAAGGCACGAGAAACTTCTCATAGATAATTCATGATGATAATTCGATGCTCGATTATCTTCTGTTCGGCTCTGTTCAATTGTTGTGAAGATGTTGGAAAATCGTAACGATAATCGTTTAGCGTGTGAAATACGAAGAGGCGCATCGAGACGCGCAAGTCGTGGCACTGCCTCCGTGGCTCCTACTTAATTTATGGGGGTCCATCTCGTTTTACATAAAAAGAATAATAACGCGCGCGGAACACGAGGGTAGAAACTCGTCTGCATTAATTCGTGGCGCGTGTATCATGCGCTGTTTACGGGCCATAACGCGATACACCGGACGAGACAATTAAACAACGGGAAGAACGAGCCGGAATCGCGTCCGAGATAATTATCATTCATTTTCGAATAAACGTTCTCAGGTGAAAGATGCTTCGTTTTCCTCGATGCTTTGGTAAAATAAAACATGCAGATGCAGCTCGGCATTAAATTTAACGAATATTACTGTTCCTATTATTTTTCATTTATTTGTCCAACCTTGCGTTTCTCTTTATTCTACATAGATTTGCATATAAAAAATCAGCACCGTTCTATGCAGTAAATATAAGCGAATGGTAAAAATTATGTCAAGTGACATGAATGAAGAACGAGGCGGCGAAGCTGTTCGATTTCACGTCCAGATTGGACGAACGAAGAAGCGAAAGGGTGAGAAGAGGTGACAAGTTTCCGGTTGACATGGATCGGGAGCTTGGTTAACGAGATACTGGTCGTACCGACCGCCGTTCAACCAGCAGTCGCGTGCTGTAACAATTATTTCAACTGCGACAGCGATCGCCGGGGAAGGTGTTGGAAAAACAGAAGGGAACGGAGAAATGGCTGAAGAAAGCCGGATGGAAATCCGAGTAGACCGTTACGGGGAACGGCGAGGACAATAAGAGCAGTCGACCACCCTTTTTCGCAGCGTCTCTTGGCCCTCGTGAATGGGGCAAAGTGGTACGGAAATCGAAAAGCTGCTCCTGCTCTTTTTGACGCTTCAGACGATGGTTGAAGGGAGTCGGTGGAGGCAGAGATATCACCTTCCCTTTGCTGCGTTTCCTCGACGAGGGCGAATGCTTTTCCGAAAGAATTCCGAAAGGTGTGAAAGTTCCACGAACGACGGTAATGATTCTTCGAATAGTTCCTCCCTCGTTTTGCGAGCTCTTTCAACCCTCTGTGTGCGCTAGAGCCCCGAGTGTTTTAGCTGTAACGATAACTTGATTCTTCCATGTCCCATCCATCGACTACGATGGAGTTTTCTGTGAATCGATAACGAACGAATTTTATTGGTTCGTCCTGCCTCAATGAAATTCAACCCCATCGATGGCCGCGCGGAGTGAATACTTTACGTAAAGAGTGGTGTATTTGAGTATGATTTTTTCAACTACATGTGTCCGCAATTCTTTTGGAATTACTGAAAGCAATGAAATTGAATAGAATTTTTAAAAAAAGCTGGCTCACTTTATAAATAACGTAGACAATGATCTATTGTCGAAAATGGTAAAATAGAGAACTTTATATGTAAGTATTACACTGGTACAATTTGCTGTTCCATTATTAAATTTCTTTTTAAACTCGCATCAATTTTAGAGTACTATAATATTATTTGAACGTAGTACATGTTTCATGAAAAAAGTTAAACCATTCAGTCCGTGAATATTTCCAATAGTTTTTTCGGTGTCAACGAACTCTGACGCTGGTAACGTACGATAAAAAAATCAAACGTCACTGTACTCGTTAAACTCGGCCGTCCCGCCAGCGAAAAAGACAAAAGAAAAGGGCCGGAAAACCGGGTGGGAATCCGGTTCGAGCATTTTAGCTGCGGGAAGAGGAACAATAAGAACGGTCAGAGACGGTGTATTCCCTTAACCATACGGAGGGGATGGAAACGGTACAGAGATCGCGAAAATCATGTTCCGGTGAACGCTTTTCATGTTCCCAAACGGCCTCATTTTTTCCAGCTTTGCGCATTAAAACGAGCAGCGATTGCTGGCAGGCGTTTACCAGCAACCGTTCACCCCTGTACTATCAACCCTATCCAACGTCACCGTGAACCTCGACATCTGACGATCTGATGGTTCTCATTCTGTACTTGCGATTCGAGTACCAAAAGAACGCAAGTTTATTTCAGTTGATTTTAACGAAGCTGTTCCCCAACACCTTGAGGATATTTAAGTGATACAAACAGATGGAAATGGTTCAGTTTTTTTTTAACATTTTGAACATTTTTTAGTATAGATCTAGTTATCCATATTTAAACGAAACGCGTAAATTTTCCCAAATTCTATTGTTACTATTATAAATGCTGTTATCATCACTGCGAAGCTCAAGTAAGTCCAACTTTTTCTCGGGGAAAAAGGCATCGCGATTAAAAAAAGAGCAAACAAAAGCGAACACCGTGGAGCTTCCTCCGCTCTTATCCTGCTTCTCTTTACGGGCTGCCATTAGGATAGTTTCCCCTAACTATCACCAAGAAACTGCCACAATTTCGCAAAACAAACTCAGAAGCAAACAAAGCGGCCGCTTGTTCTACGAGACAAACGGCACAGGGGGATGAAAGGTCCGACCGCCTTTTTCACGTCGCCCTCTTTCACGCCACAGGGTTCTCGGATTAGGGTGTAACAATAGACGTTGCTGGAGGGTGACGCCGTAACTTAAACAGCACACCTACCGTCCCGTTTCCCAGTCTCTGGTCCCAACCGTGGAGCAAAAATTAATATCGATAGCCATTAATTTCCCCATAGACTTCTTGCCCCCTGTTTCAACTTGTACAAAACCCTCCAAGGGTTGAAAGAACCGTTCGATTTATTTAAACAGCACGGACCCCGTAAATTGCCATATCAAAATTAACACAAAAGTTAAAGCTCTACTTTAGGCAAAGCGCCTCGACGCTCGTGCACGAGTGGCCATAAATTCGTGGAATATTTCTGGAAAATGGAGAGGCTCTTCTACGCCCGGAAGGTGACATTTTACTGGTATATACGCGCACGCTGATTGCACGACAGAAAAGTGTGCCGCATCGTCGAAACGCGAAGATTGACTTCGCGCGAACTTCTTATCATTCGCCGCGCAAAGTCCCGCGGACTCGCTTTTTTCCACGCCCCCTCCCCTCGCCCTTCCATTTCGGCGGGAATTACTTTTGTTGGAGGGCTGTCTGCGACGTCTATTTGCCGACTGGAGGTTGGAACGATTCGAAAAGCGAGTTCGAGCCCGGACAAAGTCTCCGAGAGAATCAACCACCTCTCACCCTCTCCATCCGAGCGTAATTGCTTTTTCGTTCTCGCCTTCGCTCGTTTGATCCCGATTTTTTCCCCCCGCTGTTTGGCGACGTATCTCCGCGGTGGAATGTCGCGGAAAGATTTTTGTCGACGGGCTTGTCTTTCGCTAGCTCAGTGCGACCTATTGCTGCCGTCCTAGGGATGCAGCAAGAAAACGCTGTTCATTTGTCCCATGAACGACTCGGCGAGTGGCGCGATTCTTCGTCCGGGGCAAATAATGCGCTGCAACTCAGACGGAAGTTGCATCTGAACGCAGAACGAGTGTAACGATAACGTTGCAACCAACAGGGGAAGCTTGAGAGACGAGCTCCGTAATAAGGTACGACCAGAGGATGTGCATTCGCGTCTGAGCTTGCGGTACACTAAGAGGTTGCTGGAGGATGCATTTCAGGGCACGTCACTCTTCATGGAAATTTCTATTCGTCTGTATGGCTGTACTTTCTATCGGGCAATTGTGAGCAGCTCAGGTTTATTGGATCAATGATTCGATCGTGTCCTATAATTACTCCACTTTTACTCTTAAATCTATTTTCGTATCGTTAAGTAAACCAGATATACGCTAGCCTGTGTATTTTAATCAGGCGGTATATTTTCGACCCATATAAACCTGCATCCATTCACCAATCGTCTAACGATAATCGAGTTTGTCAGTTCCAACGAGGCTTTCGTCTGATTGTTATCCGTGGTCCTATTGTTTTCAGCATCTGGATGTTGCGCGTGTTGCATAAATCTTGTCAGGGGGTACAATCGTAAACAGTGGCCACATATCGCGAGATATCGACGTTTCCTTCCCTTTCAGCATTTCCTTTGACCCCTTCATCATTTCCATCGTCTCCGCGATACATTATCTCGGCACGTTGCGGGTTAAAATCCCCTATTTATTTATACGGAGGACACGTGGAAACGTGACGCGACTGTTCTTGACAGAATAGGCACGAGTATTGTCTAATTAGATTTCATTAGAGCAGAGTAAAATAAACCTGTCGCCTGGTTCACGGATATTATCCTCGTGTAGTGCAAACTCTCGATAATTTCTGCAAATACCTCCAGTGTCAGAAAATAAAGAAGAAAGGAACGATAAAAATGTTTCCACCGCATAACGTTCATGGTACTGCAATCGCTTTAATGTATCGCTCATTAGACGCGTGAACGTCACTTTCTGAAACGCATCGAGAGAAGATGGGGATGGAGGCCGCTAATTACGAGAAATCAACCGGTGTTGCAGCCTCTCTAAAAAAAAGCAATCGTTTCGCGGTAGCCTCTGCTTGGCGTCCATGTATCGCGCCAAGCGAACACACGATCAGAAGAGAATCGCTGCGGCGATAACGATGTTGCGCCGTTTCCGATGAGAACGAAGCTTTGTTCGACGGGCCGGAAGCGGATACCGCTCATCAAGAACCATCGGTCCGATCTACAATGCGAGTTTTTCGCTTCCATCGACCAAAAGCGAAAAAGGGTTGAAACGTTGATCGCGATGGAAACGAGAGAACCCGTGAAACGAATCGAACGGCGTTAGAGCGAGAAGGAAGAACGAAAGGGGTGTAAAAAGGATGAAAGGGGCAGAGGAAGAAAGTGCAAAGAGTTAGAGGGCGAAGAAAGAGAAGCATCTCTGTGTTCCACTGTGCGTTCCACGTTAGGCATCGACGGCGATTCCGGGTTCAGCGATGCGATTAATGGCGGCAAGATCATTTGCCAACCCCTTTTCTGTACCGGCACTCCCTTTACAGATGTCAGCCATTACGACGAGTGTAGAAAAAAAGACGCGGATGCTGTAATGACTTCGATCCTTCTGGATCGGGGCTAGTGGTTACCTGGCGTTAATGGTTCTCAAATAAGCGCCGCCACCGCTCTCTGTCTCTCATCCCTTTCCCATTTTAACGTAGATCCATACACGTATACGTGCAGCAAATATTACTTCGAACTTAACGTTGACTTTATTTGCAAGTCACACACAGCGAACCTATTGCACGTATTTCAGGAATCCCTGCTTGAATTATTCGTGCCCATTAAGATCCCCCAAAGATCTATATCTACTTAAGACAATCTTACACCGGAGGCTGTAGGGCTATATCGGAGCACCTAGATTTAATTAAAATTTAATTCGGGGGTTTTACTAATCCTCGAGTTTCAATGCTGCCAAGCCCTGCATGTGTCCGCCAGCGTTCGTCGGACCTTGCCGGCTGACTGAAGTCGACGCAGGGGTTGAACGGTGGTTCTGAATTGCTTGGGGGTCGTCGCGATACCGGATGGCGAGGCTTGACAACGACGAAGGGCGAGGGGATTACCGCTAAAAGCGTACAAATCCTTCGTGGAACGACGTTGGGCCAGAGACTGCGCTTCTGCACAGGACGAACGAAGGCTGGTGGATGCGAGTTGCTAGTTTAGGCCGTCGCGTCGTCGCAAGCCGCGAAAACTTTCTAGCAGACGAAACTCCTGCGGGCTTCTCCAGCTCGCGCTGCAGCGCATCTCTGTCGTTTCCCGGAAAGGCGCCGCGGCTCGATGTTCGTTATTTAACCGCACGTAAATAATCCAACGGGAAAGTTACGGCGGGTTTGTGATAATTGGCCCGGGAGCCCTCTTTGATACTTCCTGGGGGTGCTTAACGAGGAAGATAGGTGTTGGGTTAGGTTTTGCATTCCTTGTTTCAAGGGCGATGACTGTGAATGGAGGCTTCAGTTGGCTGGCTGGATAACGATGAAACGTAGAAGAGTATTCTAAAATTTTGTTTTTCTGCTGTATTAATAGTTCTCAAATTGTCTATTCATTTTTATCTTCGATAATTTTTTTATCTTCGATATCTTCGGTGTTTGTCTATTTATAAGTAATGAAGCTTCTGGCGACGCGTAATTATCTTAATATAGAATGAATTAATTCGATCAATTTAAAAAATCGATGCAGGATATTTATTTGGAACAGGTTTAAAATTAGCCCTGGAAAATATTCTGTTCTTCTCGGGCCATTTAAGGAATAGCAATTCTTAGACAGCAGGTTTCTGATAAAACCGAAACGTGTCAGCATTTGATACAGTCGCTGTGAGAGATTTATTTAAAGGCTCGTAAATCTCTTCCAATTTCAATACCGGCGTAGTTACCGCGAAATATAGATGTCTGAGCGTAAAACTGACCTAGCACGATGCCACTCCAATAAGATCTTGGCCAATAATAGCGGCACTGGATACGTCATTGGTCAATATCTCGTACACGTGCCACCGTAATGTATCGGCATTTTGCAGTTCCATATTGAACACTTCCAATATAGGGGAATCGGGGAGGAGTGTGCCTCGCCTCGTTTTCTCCGGCTAACTTCGTTTATCGTTATTACGTTCGCCATGGAAAAATAGCTTATGTATCGGGAACTTTCTTCTAACAGGTCTGTTCCATCGTCGATGATCGGATCGCTCCTGGTTATTTTCCAAATTCCGCGACACTTCCATAGAGATAATTCCGGAAAAAAATTTCAGCAAAGTCTCGAATGGTGGAATACATTTATTATTCGCGGGGCAAAAAAATATTCCACTCAAAAGACAGACAGATGGAATCATCGTGCACAGTGCTAATCGACACGGCGGTATCGTTCCACTCCGCCAAATAAAGAGATCTACACTCGTGGCGGAAGTCTGGATCAACTAGGGGTGAAAATCCCAGGAACTTTCATCGTTGAGTGGACCGGGCAAAAAATCCCGCTCTCAATCACCGTGGCTCGTTGGAACTTTTCCCTTGGAAGCAACAGCCCGAGCTGGTCGGTATTCCAAGTTCAGGAACACTGACCAGCTTCAAGCGTGAATCGCGCTGAGCTGCCCGTTACCCATTCTATCGCGCACGTACATCCCATTTCTCTGCTTGGAGATGCATACATATAACGGGCCGGTCGCGAAAGCTTTTAAATGTAAAACAGCCGGCGTTGAACGATGACACGTAGCCAGAGAAACGGGAGAGTAGGAAGTGAGCACGGTGTGCGAACAACCAGAAGCAACCGGAAGCGAAATAGCGAAAAGGGATGGTAGAAGAAAGAGACGGAGGGGCGGGGAGAAAGGTAAACAGGGAAACGGGCGGGTGAGAAGGGGCGATTCGGGCGTGCTCATCTTCCAGCGTTCTCCATTTCCCACGACACACACTCTTGTCGACGAGAAAATGGAAAATACAGTCGTTTTCTGGCGGGATGCTTTATGAAATTTAATAAATACGAAATGAATCTGCCTTGCAACCGGACAGCCAGCGCGGAACGAACGAGAGACGTGCACGGGAAGCAAGGAGAAGGAGAATCCTGCGAATATCGTGGAGGGACTAGCGGAGTTCGGGTGAAAAGTCTCGCTGTTAAGGTAGCTCGTTGGCCCAGTTTTCCCCGTTTCTCTCGTTTCTCCCGTTTCTCTTTTGCTCCGTCCGCGTGTTTGTGGTAGCTGGTGTCTTGGATTTCGTTTTCGTACGAATTCTTAAGCTTTCGAAATGGGATACTCTCGCGCATCCCCTTGAGTATAATTTGCGGGCTTATAATTTGCACGATGTTGTTTGCAACTGGACATTCCGGAACGGAAGTGTTTCTCTTGTGTAGAGCACTGAACCGCTGACAGAGTAACATAGCGTGGACGGTTCTCTCGCGTGTCGACGAGGGAAGAAAATTATTTGAAATTCGGGGATAAAAATGAGTGAAGGAATAAATAGCAGAGGTAAGATAATTCTGAACGAAGTCGTTATTCCATCAAATCTCTCGGGGGCAATTTTGTATGGAATTCAGATGTATTTTAAAAGGAAATAACGCGGAACCTGTGTTTCCGTGTTTTACGTGACCATATCCGGCTGCTGATGCTATTTTGAATGCATTCGCGGAGGTGCACGTGCCTAGTGGTTCTTTCGTTGCTGCGTGAAATAAAAAACCAAGGATAAAATCGAGCGTGATCGATGGATTAGGGATCAACCAACGAACACTACCGATGTCAGACGCATGGATTTTAGCAATGCCCAAAGAAGATGCGCTGCACTGCAATTTCATTTCAGCTGGACGACAATAAAGTCTCGAACCGGTTAACAAAAGTTCTCGATCTGAACGCGATTGTACATTATCCATTACTGGCAAGCAGAATGCTGCCAGCTTCGGGGGTAAATATTTGACGAGGACAAGTTGTAGTCCTCCTACGCGCCATTACGTCCCCTGAAAACTTCAGCAAAACTTCTCGGGCTCATCCGGGAAAAGTAATGTGCATTTAGCTAGCATAAATAAGAACTCACCTGCGGATTCTCTACGAGTGCTTACATCGCGCTCTCAGACCCGGCTACTTTTTAACTTTATCGGACGCTTATATAAAAATCCCTCACCTTTTTGCCGTCCTTTTTCCAGCAACAATAATTTTCTGTCGCCGCGTTTTCACCGCAGTTGCGTTCTGAATCACGACAAAGTCGGATGAATGCATATTTCACCGTGGCACAGATTTTTTTTCCGCCGCTCTATATACGATGATTCCGCGGAGGAAACAAAAAAAAGGAAAAATAGAAAAAATCGAACCATCAGTCCAGTCGGGGGAAAAATAGCGAAGGCAATATAAATTCGTTAAATAAAAGGTATCCAACACGTGATTCGACGTCGCTGTGCCACGAATTCAGAACGAAACACGCGCAACCAGTAACCAGCGATTGCAATTTGCCTCACGCCTCGCAAAAGATCCACAAATGCGCGTCATTTGAAATCATTTTCGTCGTTCGTTAGCAGTGCGCAGCCACGCATTTCTCACATTCACCTGAACGATAAGGTCTCGAATAATGTTCCGTCACGACGCAGACGTTACCGCGAACACAATGATTCGTGAAACGCAGCGGCGCAATTTCTTCTTGGAGAGCCGCCCCGGTAATAAGTTGTTGCCGCTCGACGTTCCCCTGGTTCGTTCGTGAAACTTCGTTTACGTAGCAACGTCGAACACCATCTTGCCGCGAGATGCATTAATTATTTGTGAAATTGCGTATTCGCGAAAGTTTCCAAACACGGGCCGGCACGCGGATAACTCGTTGCCCTGCGCCGGCAAATTGCCTGTTGCCCGGAAGGTCGCGAAACGAAATTAATTGGCACGGTAATTGGAAGTGTTGATCTATGGTTAATGTAACGAGCTGCTCTAGTCTAAATAATTGCGATCGAATCGGGACGAAATTGTACGGCTGATTGTGGGGGGCAAAGAAATGAGAATTAAATAGGGTGAGGAATAATGAAACCAGGAAGCTAAGTTTTTAGGGGACGTTAAAAGAGCTTTGCAGTAGTTTAGTCAGTAGTTTCGTCGTCATCAGTGGAGCACCCATATGATTTTCAAGCAGCAAATAATTTTAATAAAGTAATTACAGTGAATTACAGAGGTACTCGGACAGTATTAAATTATTTTCAACTCGATTGATTTTCATGTTCCGTGAAGAAAAATTATTTGAATCAAGCTCAGTACACTATTAAATAAGCTTCGATTTGATACACGTATTAGTGGAAGGAAAAATTCAATGCCACGAAAGATGAATATTTTCATAATTCGTACGCAGAAAATTAAAGACTTTTCCATAGACTTTTCGGAGATGTCCTATAATACATTGTACAAGTTTCACAGGCCCGCCTCGTCCCTGGTATAAGAACAAAATAACGATATTCACGTTTTCGAAATGGGGAAATGAACCCGTCCGTGCGAAATGGAGGAGAGAGGAGGTCTTGAAGAGACGTGGTCGCCTTGGTGAACGGTCCGTTGATTCCAACGGAGGCGAAACTTCCCACTTTGCGGTTTACTGGCGATAAACTTAGAATTTCTAATGGACGTGGACAGCACACAGCTGCCGTTGGTCTTCCAGTTCTACTTCGAATGACTTTTTAAACTTTAGATAAATATGTTAGCGAAATACAATCAACGAACACTGTCCGAGGACACTCGGTATACAACGATTCCTCGCAATCAAGCCACCTTTGAAATGGAAATAGAAAAGAACCTGCACAATCGCGTCGGGCGTCCATTTTTCCTAATGAAACACTCGATCCGTTCACCTATGAATTGCGGTTTAATAAACGTGAAACGCTTTAGAATTCAATAATGGCACCCAATTCGACTAAACGTCATTAGTCATTAGACAACGATAATAACCACCCCATTGATTTTCACGCAGGAGCTAATATATTTCGACGATTTAATAGGACATTTGTTTTCTGTCAAATGAATGACAATTCCTGAATCGAGTGGGACAAATAAACGGATGGCTGGTTCGACAGCGAAACATTTTCGTGTGGAACCAATCAGCTAGTTGGGCCATTGGATAAGGTTCGTACCATTTCTCGACTGGTACGAGCCTTTTTACCCCGTGCTAGTCGTCTTTTGCAACGAGATCACGTCGTTAAGCATTAACCGTTGCTCCGTCCGTGCGTCTACTCGTTTTCTTGCTAATGGTGTCGTTAAGGTGTACGAAAGACGATGGATTTATGTGGCGGAACGCTGCTATCTAGCCAGCTAAGGAATGGCCAAATATACGTTTTCCGGAATCGTTTGTTTCTTGCTGCAATTTAATCGAACGATAAGTGCCACGAACCACGAGAGAGGGATCGATCCAAGTTATCGCAAAGTACACAAGTTCTGACAAAACATTGTTGATTCTACACAACCTTCGATTTCGGTAGAAAAGATTTTCGCGTTACTTAATCCTTGCGGGAGGATGAGAAGAAGCTGAGAAAATCGCCCACAGAAAAACCAATACCAATATTTTCCCGTCACTAGTTTGACCCCTGTCTATCCACATTTCTCCTCGTCCCCTTCGTGGTTTGTTACGCCTTACCTCCCGTTTACCTTCTGGTTTGTTAGCCCTCCTCGAAACCTTTACCCTACCCCCGTGAAGAACGGGGACTCTATTACCGGCGCCGAAATGAAAAGTTGAGAACCTTTGACCGTTCAGCCAGTTTATTGCTACACGAGAGGGGTGCCGCCTGGCACAAAACCACTTCGAAGGAAAACAGTTAAGTTTGGCACGACAGCCTTCGCCATTCCTCTCCTTCGACCGCTTTCTTCCGGTTTATTGCCGCCCAGACTAGAAACTACTATCGGTGGGAGGCTACCGATGGCCACTTCATAACTGACAATTCTCGGCACTGATAACCGTTATAGGCGGAAAGATTCTATAAGTCTCGATACAGTAATATCAGAATCGCTTACTGGAAACGCGGGAAACGAGGCTTTCGTCTTTCGACGAAAGAGAAAAATAAATATGTCGAATATAATATATAGAATACAGTGAAGTATTCAAGAACTATTGCTCGAAACAGAGAGCCTACCTTCCGTGAAACTAGAACACGGTTTCAGATCACACCCCCTTAGAAACAGCCCCGAGACAAAACAAAAAGTCAACGATAAGAATAATAGCAGAAGAACTCTCTCGCAGGATGATCCACGTTTCAGCGCGGAGCGCTAAGTGACGCAATTAAAACTTGCATAACTCAATTAGGAGCACGATTTTTCGCGGCGTGGCGCAATGAAAGGGGGACGACGGTTATTAAAACATTTCAATGGAATTTTATTTTTTTCCCTTTGTGAGAGAAGAATTCAGACAGATCGATAGGAGAAAGGAAGACGCCTGGAATTGTTATCCGCTGTCTAGCTGGAATGTTTCGAATTGCGACTAGCCTGCAGCCGCACTTTGTCCCGAGTCACCACCGCAATTGTGACTACTTACAGAGGAACGAAACTTCTCCTCAGTATTCATTCCAGCCTTCGAAAAGTTCCCTCGTTAGGCAACGACACTTTGTTCGAGCAAAAACTGCGAGCCAATATTTCAGAATATATTTCTGTTCTCCAGAAACAGCTACATGCAGCAGAAAAAAATCTTGCAATAAAATGAGCTCTGGGCTCTCAAAGTAGAGACTTTGCCCTTTAGAATGAGACTAGTCGGATTGTCGTACGATTTTTTTTCTCCATTTTATCGCACTTTGGAGAAAAGTGAAATACCGGACTTCGAGTAACCTAAGCTACATCACTGGCAGGATGCATGGTTATATTCAAAGTGGGTGAAAGTAGCAGAAAAAAAATTGTACATCAATTTACCCGTGGTCGTTGCAAAGGGGAGACTTGTAGCTTCCAATCCCTGATGATTGTGGTCGTGAAAAAAATTCCTCAGATCCCGTACAAAATGTTTTAATTTAAACAAATTTTGCAAAAAATGCCCACAATTTGCCAACCCCCACAAACTTCTATTCTCAACGAAAATAGTATTCTGTCAATTGGAAAGTTGGGATTCCCGCTAACCTTGAGTTCTCCAAAGCGTGGCGATTGAAATATTATAATATTAAGTGAAATTAAGAAGCCTCGGAGCGGTATAATCGGCGAACTCCACAGCGATTATGCGTCGGCTACGGGAAACCGGAAGCAGATAAGGAAGTACAGAGCGTGCATCCTGCAATTTCTCGAGTGCACACTCACGACCACTTGAGTAATTTAGAGGTACTTTGGCGTGACGTATTTTCGCTCGACGGAGCGTATGATCAATCGGCGCAAATAAGTGTGTATAAATTCTGGATGGTGAGCTTCTCATCTTTGCCACGAGTTATTCGTGGATGCGCAATTAGCCTCGCCTTGTTCGGTTGTCTTCAATTACAGCTGTGCCAGTTCTCTACCGAATATTGCCACCAGATTTTATTTTCTCGCCTTTTACTGACAGGTCTCCATGGGTCTCTTTGTTTTCTACTTCTTCAATCTGTTGGAATTTCGTCGATACTTCGGAATAATTACACCGACGAAGGAGAGGAAATATGAAAAAAGTAGCAGAGAACTTTGAGTTGGTTGTAACACAAATGGATGGAAGGTTAACGAGAGAAGTTTCTCAATCGACGCGATGGACATAAATTTCCAATAACTTGCAAGAAATAACGAGGCAAATTTGCAACGAGTAAATGCAAGCGATGTGACCTCGTCGTGGGGGTATGCACGAGAACGATTACGAAAATCGTAATTGAATGTTAGTTAAATGTAATTGTAATTAAATACTGAGTAATCTATGCGGAAATAGCTAAATACTCTTGTGGCGCCTGTATTACGTCCGAGTGTTGAAGAAAAAATTGTACACGATTAAAAATAATGATGATTCGTATTATTACATTTGCGTAGAGGGTTAGATGCAGTTTGGGCGTCTCTCTGAGAAACAAAATATAATAGCAACAACTTTAAGGCAAGGTTAACGAAGGTGCTGAAAATTTCTTAATCTTCCACGCGAAATAGGCGAACAGATACTGTTGGGTATTCTGCACGTTAGTCGTGAAAGTTAAACACGGGGGGTGTGTTCAAAGAACTCCCATCAAAGGAGCAGCAATGAAAAGGGATGAGAACAGAAGGGTGGTGAAATTTCAATCTTTCACATCGTTGATGCTATAGTAATTTCAAACTATCTTTTCTATCTTCCCGCCATCAATTTACCTCGAAAACACTGAATAGCGTTTAAACCCTTTCTACCAACCCCATCCCTCACCCCCCGTTGATACCAGACCACTAACTCCCGCCATGTTTCCTGTCACTATCCGCTTCAGTTCCATCTTCGCGGTGGCTGTTTCTCCTCCTCTCACGGTGCTCGTTTTAAAGTTTTAATCAAGTTACTTTCTTAAGCGCGACAAAGATACTGCACCCGGGCTTGCGAGCAGCGCAAACTGCGCTAATTTGACGTCGGATTCTGAACGAAGACAAAGAGTCGCGAACAGACCGAAAGATCGACGGAGACGGACGAAACTACTCGCAACGTTTGAAAAGAAAGGAGTCTTACTTCTTGAAGCTGGCGAGAGTTGATCGAGCGAAGTCGGTGGTTTAATGATCGGTTCCTGTCTGCTCGACAACGATAAAATGTCGTTCTCGAAGTTTGAAAATGATGTCGCTCGAGTTTAAATATCGAAATCGATCACACGCTGCCTGTAAAATAGTCAGCGTATTTTCCATGAACTTTTGAAAGACAGACCTCGGCATAAAAGCAAAGGAATGTCGACGAAATGTAGAAACCTTCAAAAATGCTCTTCGCTTCCGATTTGTCAAAGGTCCTCGATCGCATCAATTCTTTGTCCCGCAATTTCCCATGAATTGCAGACTGCACTCAACAGCAATAACCGCTTATAAAGCGTCTCTTCAACAAAGTGCACGCGCGTACTATCCTGTGGCAAAGAAACACAGGTAGTAAGGTCACGCGGCGACGAAACCATAAAGAATTTACGAGAAAGAACAGGTGCTCCCCGTCGAGTCGTGGCAGCGTACTCTCGCGGGCTTCGTTTACAGGCCACCAGGGCCGCCGTTCCAGTGAATCGTGACCCGAAAGGGTGCCCAAGCGAGACAGACACTCGTCGTAAAAAAACGGAATCCGCTTTGTATGCCCCTGACCGGTCGCAAATCGGAAATTCCGCAACTCTACAGGACAATCGACTCGTAGACTTCGTAGGATAGATCGTGGAACGGATAGAGATCCGACGTCTCCTCCCTACCAATTGCCGAAGATATCTCCTCTATCTAGAGATCGAATATTCCCATTCGAAGATTGCGACGCTCTCATTGCTTTCTGATAACTCTATAAACTCTGCCACCGATAGCATCTCAAGTTACTTATCCTCTCGCGTGCACGAAGATTTATCGTATTAATAAAGTCGCCCGCAAAGAAGTACTTGAATAATTAATTGCGAAAGGAACAAAATTCATAGGAAATAGTACGAACACCCTTAAACGCGAGCCGAGAACGACATGATACGAAATAGTAATACGCGAACGCTGCTTTGTACTGGTATTAAATCAACACGCCCGTCAATCTAGCGAAGATAAACCAAGTTTGTCAGCGTAACCAGGTACTTGCGCCTGTCACTGACCTACCAGGAAGTTCGTCAGGTAGCCGGCTGGCTATCCGAGGCTACTGATCGCGGTTACATAGTGGTGGACTGTCAGTGGCCGGACGACAAAGGGGGAGGCAACAATGCGGATGTGATTAATCTGCAGTAATATCGTCGCAACCACTCGCGTCTTCGGGCCCGTCGAGCGAACGAGACGAGACTAGGAACGGAAAGAGAGACGATGATGCGAGACGAAGAGAGGCTGGAGATCTGTGGCGAGCAACGAAGGCTCGTGAACAGCGAACGAGGCGGGTGAGATTCGAGGTTGCAGTCCTGGCGATGGATACCGCGCAGCCAGACACAAAAGCCTTTGAACGTGAATCGTTTCGGACGCTTCGTATAGCGGACGAGTGCGTGAGCCGGTGTACATAATGCGTATTGGTTAACGGAGACGTCGAGAGTCGCGAAATTGCGCTCCCTTTCATTTGTCCCCAGCGTAGAAAGTCCACGCGTCGACGTTCCTTTGACGAGGTTCTCGTCAAAGAGAGCCGCGTGGACTGGCTAGTGTGCTACTTGGCGATTCCAGTCGACTCTTTCCGGCGTGCACTACAGGCGGAGAGTTTGCAAACAGTGGCTACTCGAGGGAAGAAAGAAAAAAATTGTACACCCCTCATTTCCCGTTGGAATTATTTTTAATCGTGCTCGTTCTCGGACAATCGTTTCTATGCAAAATAATCGAATGGCTGAAACGGCCGGTCGATTCGTCCAGGTTTAGATTAATAACGCGATCGAGTTGCAGCATCGCGAGCGGGACAGAATAATACGCAACGCATTCGACGAGACGAGGGCTCATCGAGCGAAATAAAGCGGGGTCAGAGGGGCAGGGAGTCGTTAGGCAATAAATCGGCGAAACATCATCAGGCGTGCTGTCCCTCGCAATTTAACCGGCAGCCGAATAAATCCGGCTGCTGAAAAATTAAAATGCACCCACCGTGGGAGACAATAAAAATCAGCGGACCGCCGCGCCGCCGGCTGCCATGATGGCTGCCCTCGCATTTGCAATTCGTGATTCGGTATACGCACGTCATCGCGCGCCAGCCGATTTCGTCGGCGTTCTGCGTGCTTTACGCTGTGAAACGTTCACGTTTTATACGACTCGCTTTACCTGCCGTATTTCTATGACTCGCTGCCTCGTCCACTCTTCGAGCCATTTACTGCTGCGAAGGTGAATCGGTAACGTCCATATTTTTCGTTTCCCTTGGTCATCTTCTTTTAACTCTAGCTTTTTCTCTCTCCGCACCCGTGTTTCCCTCACTCTCGCTGTTTCGCCCCTCTTTTTCGCACCATCCCTTATTTTTGATTCTTCATCCGTAACCCTGCTTTCCTGTTGGCGCGTGTATTCGAGGCACGCGCGGAAAATTTCGAAAAGCCAAGAGAGAGAACGAGATGGCGGGTGAACGAAAGAGGGTGTGCAGCGTGTAGCCACCGACACGTTTCATACAGGTACGCACGGTTGCGCGCATTACGTGCATTTATAGTCGGGGTGGAAGGAGCGCTCTTACACGTACGTGCGCGTAAAAAGCGTTTCGAAAATCTCGTCGGGGGTGGGAACGGTCACATGGGTGGAAGAATAACGCGTCGACACGCGGCGAGAGCGGAAATTCCTGCTCGATCCGCGATACGTGTTCTCTTCCGTTGCATAAAATTTCGACCCATATCGACGGTCACCGGAGGACAGAAAATAGCTTCGACTCGATACCGTCCGCTGCATGAACGATCTACATCTGTACAAGCCGCGGATCTAGTTGCATCTAAACAGAAGGGGGTGAAAAGGTAACGACTGTAACCAAGTGGTCGTAAAGAATAGGTGAAATTGAATCGGAATAATTGTATGGAACGAAAATTGTACTGAATGAAAAGTGTCTTTATACTATGCACAGAGCTACATCATTAGCGAAGTAATCACGTTTCCTCATTTGAACGGCAATGCATTCCACCCCGACTTCACGTGGTCCAGTAAAATTTAATTTCCAGCCGGAATAGAGAAATGTGGCGCAAGTGACATGGTAAACGGTTATCTTATTCGTTGCTGAAGATTTATGCTCTGAATAATTGCAAACAGTTTTTTCTATTTACAGCCAGGGGATATATAATTATAGTCGCAGTAGAGTATTTTGCAATTTCAAACTTTTGGAGTGCCTGCACATGCAGGTGCACGAACGAAATCAGCGGAATATCGTAGGCGCCGCAAACTATCAGACAGTCTAGTTTATAAGCGGACCATAAAATCAGAAACGGCTCGGGTATTCAGACACGGAACTCTGAATAGTTCCCGTGCGCGGATGGCTGGCCATTTTCATGGGGCTGGATCTGTCGTCGTTGCGTTCCTTTTATACGATTCCTACCTACGTACCTATTACATACCAACCCTCTGTAATAGAGAAGGAGCAATGCGAAAGAGAAAGGGGGAGGACGAGAAGTGCGCACGCGACACATTTCGAAGTCGCTTCGATCGGCTCTCTCGATTTGACGACGCTGAATTGGAATTACCACAGATAGAGATGGGAGCGAAAGGATTGAAGGGACGTTCGGATGGGATTGCCCAGGATACGAATAGTCGAGCAATCGCGAAAAATTGTCGCGAACCCTGTGTACTTCTAGTGGCTGATATCTGAATATCGACGAGGGAAACTCGCCGTGTGAACTGCTACCAGCAGCGTCACGCAACTTCGATTGGTCGAGTCAATCAAAAGTTCCTCGATTTTTTGCGACACCTCCGTTCCCAGGGATCAGAACAGCTTCGGGATAACTTTAAAAACGAGCTCGGACCACTGACGCGACACTATGCAATCCTTGAAAAAATGTCGAATATGAACCAGGAATATAATATTGATAAGTGTTTGTGTTATTAAAATACTAGATTCTATTCTCTCTGTTATACGTCGGAGAAAAAAATTTATTGTCGTTACGTACGATTCGAGTGTCATGGAAAGTTCAGCGTTTGTTACGCCGCAACAAGGCAAGAAATTTCCTTTCTACGTCGTAGAGGCGACGTTACGACCAAAGAAACGACGCCGATACGACGTCTATAGCCGTCGCGAGGAAGCGTTTCTTCTCGGTGGAGGACGCTTTTACACGAGACCCGTCGCGTTAGGCGGCTGAAAGTACTTCCCCCCGGCGTGGAAAAGCATCCTGGCCGATTGTAGTACGGCCTGCATTTTCAATTTATAGCCCGATACGCCGGCGACTTTATGAGGCCGACCATTCTCCGACCGAGATATTTCACCATCGAATCTACGTGTGTAAGTGCGCCTTGCCAGATGGGAGAACGTTCGAGGATGAAACGCGGGACCGTAGAACTTCACGTGCTACTCGAGTTTCAATTAATTCGAGGCTGCGGTCCCGTTTGTTTGCGCGGGCTAGTCGGTTACACGCGGTCACAAAATAGCCACCCGATGATCCAACGAGCTTCCGGTGCAATTGCAAACGTGTCTCGTTTGCTTTTCCAGCAAACAATCGACGCTGAGTTTCGACGAAATTCATTTCTGCCGGGCTGAATCGCGCGGAAATAGGGAAAAATTCCTCGCCCGTGGGAGCAAGTGTAAATAATAGCGAAAATATAATTGTTAATAAAATCGATTACGTAGTTAATAATCTTCCTAGTCGGCGGAGTAACTATGTGCGTTATACGACAGCTTTCGAAGAACTTTAAAAGCCATGAATATTTGTTCAGAGATCAGTCTTCGTTCACGGATGGTATACGGATTTGCGATTTTAATCGTGGAAATGTGCAATTGCCAACATTCCAACCATACCAGACATTCGTGTTTTCCTCGGTTCCGGGCAGCGAAGACGATTCCTGGCCGTCGTGTAACGCGTGACGATGACGTACACCGGCCATCGTTGTAAACGTTTGAACACGACGGTCCACCGGCACACGGAAACAGCGGTCGACATTTTTGAGTGCACTTCCGTCGACGGCCAGAAACACACGTAACGGTGGAAGAAAAATATAGAACGTCCGTGGGAAAATGGCCACGTAATGTCCGGACGAGAAGGGGTTAAAAACAGCCGGGTGAAAAAGGTAAACAAGCCCGCGTTGCCGTGTAACTTCGCTGGTTAACAATGCAAAAAACGAACAAAAAGGAGACAGGAAACAAAATGGGAAATGTGGCCGATACATTTCACGGTGTACGTAAATTTCCAACAAAAGAAGGGGCTCGTTTTTACGCTCGAGCAGACGGTTCGATCGGTGAGACAGATTGGAATCCTGTCGTTGAAGCTTCATCGAAATCACGATCGTATCTACGATCCTAAAAAAAGGGAAAAAGAAAATACCCCTCGTAGTAGAAACGAAAAAAAAATTACATTCGTATTTATCGAAGCTTTTCTATAGGAAACCGGAGCAGCGTGGAGGGGCGAACACAGGGAGAACTCGTTCCAAGTGGAAGCAAAACCGCACGAGCATCGACGATGCCTTTAAAGGAAGAATATTTCAAAAACGCTGACGGAACTTTATCTTTCCGATTTCCGGGACCCTATATCCTAGCCGAAAAGCACGTGGGTGCTCGAAGAACGAGCAGACGAAGGGACATTTATTCCCTGTCTGTGTATACGAATATGTGAGTGAACGCCGAAGAAGGAGATGGCTCATATCGTAGGACCCTCCGAGTGTAACAGCGTTCACCGCTACTCATATCTCGCATTATTGGAATTTAAGCCACATCACTGGGTTACTGCCGATGCGACGGCTGCCTCGTCAACCTGGAATCGACGACATCTTCGTCGGGCTCAGCTTCGATAACGACCAAACGGGAAAGATATACGCTTAAGGGACGCCAGAGCCGTCCTTTTCATCGTATACCTTTATTCTATTCAACTGTCTTTCAAAGGAGGCAGGGGAACGAGTGTTAGCGACCGTTCGGTCGCGACGCGAAGTGGAATAGGATGTCACAGCCAGACGATGCCGGTGAATCGATAGATTTATTTAGAATTATCGAACAGTAGTCTGAAAACGTAGCTTCCTTCGAGTTATTAAAACGAAATAAAGGAGGATACAGAAGTGGATGCAGAAATATCGTAATATTATATTCTCGCGGCAGAGGGTCGCGGGACAGAAACTAATAGGCATCATTAATTGCTACTGAATTGCAAGCAAACATCGTCCAAATTGCTGCTGCATCGCTACGAACCGGCTGGTTTTCAAATAAATGGGCAAACAATCTTGGGGACAGGTCGGTCGGTTTACCTTCACCGTGGACCAGTTTCCGCGGAACGTTTTTCGAGTCGGTCACGTCCGTGGACGTCGACATTCGTGGTAGTAAATTAAATCTGTCGGATTATGAAGCGAGAGAGGAGGGCATATATGCATAAGGACGGTTTACATTCGATTCACGGGCGGGCAGCTATCGTTAACCTCCGTCGCGGCGAAAACAAACGATTTCGTAATGGAAATTCGCGGTTCATATTTCCACAGAGGGTTCTCGTCGTTTCGAGGGTGGATCGTCGAATCGAACGGCGTTTGCACGCGATCAACTCGCCGTGGCAATCGAGATAAACAGTGCTTGGAAATTTTCGACCGGTATTTCGCAAAGATCTTGCGAGTGGACCGGCACGTTGGTTTTCGCGTGTACGGTTTTGCGAACTAGGAAATATTACAACCGCAAGTTCATGGAGAAGCTGCTGCGATAATGCAAAAGTATCTCGGTTGGGAAACTTTTCCTGTAAACTCTTATCCTCGAGTCCCGATGATCAGCTGTTCCCTTTTCGCTCACAGCCCCCTGTTCTACGGATCTTTGGCGGTATACGACTCCCGGGGGAACGAGACTATCGGGTTTCCAAGGAAATTCGAAATTACGGCTCGCTCGTAAGGAGACGACCATCTCGATTGCGCCACTGGGAGTCTGCCACTTGGTTGACCACGTAGAATCGGTACGAGTACGACCTCGAGTGTCGTTTGTATCGAGATGTCGCGATGATTAAGTGCCGCATCAACGACAGGCGATTAATTGCTATCGTACTTGCTGCCGAGGAAGCACCACTTTCCCATCCCCTGGCAGCTTGGATAAAAAAAGCTGCCGGTGCAACAGAAGCTGGTCGTCGCGCACAGACAGGAAATTAAAGGGTGGAAAAATGGGCGCATCGATTGCATGCAAAATTTCATGTTTAGCCAAGCATGGACATAATTCGCAAGGATTACCTGCAGGTTGTTTACCAAGGTGCAGAGTTCGTTAAATACAGAAATTTTGTTCCTTGAATTCGCAGGTGAATATCGGAAATAAGGAATAACGTATGTGCAATAATTAGAAGGATCCAATTTAGCGCAGTGCACGAATCGTAAATAACTAAACGGCATTAAACCGAAGCCGAACAAATCTACTCGACTCAATCGAATTCTGTACATCTGCTAGGATATGAAACAAAACGAGATTCGACAGAGCATCGTGGGTGGTACAGCGAGGTTCGGTACGGTGGTCGCGAATAAAACCCCGGCTGCTTATTTATTGCTGGCCCGTAGCGCACATATCTGTCCGTACAATCTTGGCCCGAACTGGCAGAAAAAGCTGAATGCGCGGGATACAACCACGTAAAGGGGGTAAGGGACGCTCACGTGCTCACGGCACGTTAAACTTTCAATGGCTCGGCTACTTTAATACCATGTGGAAGGTGTAGCAGCCTCTCTGCCGCAGCCTTCGTGGGTGGAAGAAGAAATGGAGAAGAACCAAGAGACGATGGTCCCGGGGTCTCCTGGCTCGACTGTGTGTCACTTACGTTACGTGGTGCACACGCAAAGGATATCCTCTGCGGAGTTCCTGACCCGACTTCCGGGGTAATTCGACTTATTATTAATGGTAATTTACTGCGCATCCCTCCTACCCTGGCACCTAATAAACGAGCAACGCATGACGTACCACAATAAATACCCCCCCCCCTTTTTATATTAATTAACGATACGAGCGGCTGCTTGTATGATTCCTAAGGACACGAAGTGCTAGAATAACGAGAGATCGAAGTATGAGTATGATCGCTATTAATATTCGAGAGAATATTAGAATTGGGCAAAATGAAGGTAACCCTCGAGCAGATGGAACGGCATTGTCACGTGTTCACGAGGGTGAAAAGACGATCGAACCCATATGGACTAGCTGCCTCCCATTCGTCCTGCATCATTCTAGATAGAGCAACGAGAGAAGCCGGCCTCCAATTCCGGTTATTAGGCCCTAAAATCCCTCGCTATAACCAATCGCCGATCGAAATAGTGTCGGGGGTACAATTTGGAGGATCTAAGAAGCACGGCGAGATCACGATAGGGTGAAACAGAAGAAGAAAGAATGGCGGTAGAACGGAACGAGGAGCAAGAAAGTAAAAGCAAACGATTTCGCCGTGTCGTCTGTCGTCTTTTCAAGCCTCGCCTTACCGGCACAGGTAACTTGTCTGGCCGAACTCGGACCGTTCCACGAGTTTCCAGGCTCAATCTGATTCCGACGAAATGGATACAATGTCCGGAATCTACCACGAGCCAGTTCGAAAGGTCCGACAATATCGACTCGTCCAACCGATCCCATCGTTCACGGTTTGCATCCCATTCGTCGGACTTTTTCCTTTCCGCGATTCTTTTCGTCGATTTTCGCCGACGGGAAGAGCGTTCATTGTACGCAGAATCGTTCAATGAAAGCGGCCCGTGTAATATCAGACTGGCCCGATGGAAATTGATCGACTCTTCGCCATCACCATTCACCGAAATTCTTCGACGACGAACGAGGTCTATTTAGAAACAGAATGCATCTAATCGACCGTGCGTCACGCTGCTTCGGGCTGATATTCCTCGTATCCGTCGATACGACTGCGACGAAATTCCACTTCGGTGCTTGCACCTCGATCCAAACGTTCTTCCATGAACGGGTACGAGCGGCAGATTTTATTCTGTACGAGCGTTGTATCGTTCATTTGTAATCTTCGTTTATAATACGAGGATTGAAGTAGGGGAGCAACAGGCGTATCGAATAAATATTTAGATAAAGAAGACAAAAATTAATTAAATGTGGCTGCTAGAGCACTGTTGTCGTTATACGAGAAATAAATTCAGCGAAACGTTCCTCCAATATTTAGCCATCAACGAAATCGATTAAACCAATTTGATAAGCATTGGCGAATCTCAATACTGGAACGATTAATCGGAATCAAAGCATGCCTTCAATACAAATATCATCGAATAACAAATCTCCAAATAAATTTCAACAAATATTCATAATCGTTCTTTCGTGCTCCCGTATGAACGCTGGCAAATGATTCGAGGAAAACTCTGTGTCTATGGAATACGTCATTCTGACGAAACAAAAAATCTCCACGCTTAAAAGTTCCACTACAATATACAATACATCGCGACGCATACAACTCCGTTAAGCCCGGAATTGTAAGCGTTAAGAACTTAATCACGTTGAAAATACGCATTAATGGTTGCCACGATCGAACAGACGCGTTCAAATTGTCCATCAAAATCTGCGTGTAATAATAATTATAATAGCAGCAACAGAAATAATGAACATCGCAAAATTCTGTGACGGCCAGTTCCAGGAATCGCTCGAACGAAGAGGATTACTGTGTTTTATGGACGCAATGCTGAAGCGTTTTGTATCAAGGATAACGTCATATTGGTCCGCATTTGCGTATTTAAAAAGACAAAAACATCAAAAGGGCATATAGAATTCGACAGAAAAGTGGTATTAAAATCGAAAACCCTGGCTCCGTCAGAAAAATGTTACCGAAGCGAGAATAAAAGAAAGGTTCGAATTCACCCTATTTCTCTATGCTTTTCATTATATACTTTCAGGGGACCGAAAAACGTTTTGCCGATTAAATCGCGACGCGCTTGAAAAATCTCGCATGAAAAACGGCGACGTTCGTTCGCGTTTTATCGTCGCCGATGGGGGTCCATCATTAAAACGGTGAATAATATTTCGTCGGGAAGGCTCGCACGTGCGTGCGTGCGTGTGGTCGAATCGCGTGACAGCACACGTCAAACGAGCGAATTACGCGGTCGAGGGCAGCGTATTTCCTGGATAAACCAGCCGTGGCGAAATTTTCAACTACCCGCGGCACACCGACAAATAATGGCAATTTTCTGGGCATAATGGAATCGACTGATCGCCAGACGCAAGCCCGGTTTATCCCGATTCAAATATTAAAGCCATGATTCCTCGCCGATCTTTCGCCCCGTCGCAACCTATCGATCACCGCCGAATAATTCAATAAATAGCGCAACAGCACGACGAGTTATTCTATTGTTTCTAAAAATATCTACGCGCCGCTCAAATATTTACCAAGCCGCCGCGTCGGATCGAATCACGTTCTCTCTGGCAGGGAAAATCGGAAAATTGAAATTTAATCTCGAACCAGGTTGGCCGGGCGATCGGTCGAAACTAGACTCGAAAGGAGCAAACACCTTTCTACCTCCCTTCAGCGACGAATTATCCACGGCACGTACTTTTCGAAAGAGCCAACCGTACAAGAAAGACGCTCGTGTGGTTGCAGCTTCGTTGTCGTTATTACCAGCTAGCTGGATACGTGCAAACACGCCCTGTCCAAAGAGCGAAGATATGAACCGGAGGGTCCATGCCCGGTGAACGGCGAAAATTCTCGACGAGTGGCAAGGAAGACGAGAGACGAGAGAATGAAGGACACCGTGCACGCGGTCGATAAAACACAAACAGAGATAGCGGAGGGACAGCGCATAATGTAAATGAAACCACCTGGATGGAGGCGGCACCTGCATATTTTCCATCTGCATCGCGGAATACAGATATTCAAGAGGCATCTGCCACCCACTCCTATCCAACGGCCAACCACCCTCGACTCGACCCACCCCGCAGGAAAAAGAGGCGCAGCTCTCCTTATAAAACCGAACTTCGACAGTTCCGCTCTCCTCTGCCCTTCTCCTTTTTCCCCGGGTGCAGACTTCGAGAAAGTGGTACGTGGGCGAAATTTCAACGTGACGAGAATACAGTGTCCCCGGCTAGTCCCCGTTCACAACGTCTTGCTACCCCATCTTTCCGAATGGTACCACCGCCACTTTCGTCCACCCTTGGCTGGTTGTCTGGCTGGTATGTTCACTAGAAGCCATCTTCTTAAACTGCTCTAGGGGCGAGAATTCGTGAAATATTTTAAATAAACAGGATATCGATTAAAATCCAGGGGCTGTGTGTGTTGAAGGGTGGCGGAGACTGTGAGTGCTTTATCCGAAATGAATTGTCTGCCCTGAGCTACTTGTGCGCTCAAGAGCTACGCTTTAAACCCTTCTTATGTACTGTAACTGTTGCTACTGTGCTGGCAAGTTTAAGACCTGCATTGTTCTTTAAAGATGGTCGATTAAATTGATAAGCAGAACAGTAAGTGAAATTGTCATTGACAACAGTACGATAAAATAGCAGGAGATTAATTTTAGTATGTCGCCCATTGATTACGCTGTTCTCACTGAAACAAACGCAGCGAGAGACCATGAAACAGACGATGAATTAATAACCTCGACGAGAGTGTGATCGAAGCCACATATATAAATCCAACGAACCCAAAACGAAGCGGAAACTGCAGACGTTCGTTTCCACCTCGCTTTACCGCTGATCGTATAAGCCATTTTACGATACACATCCGGCGGGGAGTTCCGGTCGAGCTCTACCGAAACGGAAAGTTAGAAACAAACAGTGCAACCCAGATGCAGCAAACCGCGTCCTACCGTAACGTGTATCGATCATTTCCCAACTTTCAGCCATCGCTTCTCCCCCGTTAGAGAGAATCTTAGCAGCTTCATAACGACGTCGACCGATCGTTAAACCGGTCGTTGTCGACGGAACGCTCGTTTCGCCCGTTGTATTCCGCGCGAAACGAAAATGCACCGAAATCAGATGGCTTCTAATTAAAACCGATGAAACGAGCCGCCGCGAGTAAACTACTTGCGCGTGCAAATGAACGTCAAATCGCGAGAAGACTGCACGGGGCACGATGGAAACGTTTCGAACGTTTCTATCGTCGGTGTGCAGGTGCACGACGAAGGAAGAAACGTGGCGGAGTCTAGCCGTGAAACGTGACGAATTTCCTGGGTCATTTCGTGTCAACGGACGGAACGTTTCCAATTCCCGTCGTCAGAGTCCGAGTAAGTCGCCGTAGACAAATTGAAAAGCTGCTAGGCACCGGTGTTTCCACTTCTATCTGGATTACTTCGCGAGGAATAAAGAGGATGAAAGGAGCGGGCGAAAATTGCAGTAGAATTACCGAACAATCGGTGAACAGTATGCAACAATGAACGATCAAGCCGAAAGTGGTTTCCCATTGGAACGGCTCGAGATAACAGAAAGAAAGGACAGCGAATGGGGCGCAGAGGGAAGACGGAAACGTTCCTGAACGCGGCACGACTATGCCCGACGTGGAGATTTTGCACCGGTCATCGCTTTGCCCATCGTTTTACGCCACCGAATGCTCGAATAGGAGGCGAGATTGCCGAAGTGGTCGACAGCCAGGCTTCTGAATCGAAGATTAATTGCGCGATTCACCGGATTCTGCAGTGGCTCGAGATCCTCGTGGCTTAAGCAGACACGATGAAACACTTTCGCAGCCGCGAGACCGGCCGACAGACGGAAGAGGAGCGGCTGCAACCGCTACAGCCCCGGAATTTCTCAAACCCGAATGGCTATCGTTTCCGGTAGCATGGTTATGTTAATTACACCGGTACAGGGATCCTTGAGTGCGCGTTTACTGGCCGCGAAATCATGTTGCATGCACGCGTGCGTTATTTATTCGGCAATATTCTCGGCACGATAGGTATAATATTTCAGTAGCTAATGTACGAATCGAAAATTCAAATAATCAATCAATTAAAGTTTGTCAAATTTTTCACTGAAAATATACTGATCCTTTAATTTTGTTAAAGAACCATTATAATGCTAAAATTATTAGTATTTCCATTCGTTAACAATTTTATATAATTTCTGGTATAGAAGGTACACCTTTTCCCCCAGAAAGATACATGGATAGTCGAAGACGAAGATACATATCAAGTGGACAACTGAATCGTAGCTTTTAAACGGCGCTGCAGATAGTCCAACGATCCTTTAGTCTCACGGCTTCCAGAAATATACGAGCGTCTGGGGTGTCTGCGAGAATAGGACGGTGGGCGAGCGACTTTTCGGCGGTTGACATGAATTATTCGGTGGGCTGGGGCAGGCTCGATAAATTTCTGTAGCCCTCGAGAGAAAGTATCAAAGTTCGTCGACGAGCGAAAAGAAAACGCAACACCTGTTAACTACGTGCCGCTGCTTATGGCATTAAGAACTTACTTTAAAATGCTATGCATAGCAAAGGCAATCCCGGGGCATGGCGTATCCCATTTGTCTCTTTCGTTTCGCGCGTCCCACCTTTTTTTCTGCCGCCTGGTGAGACTATTCGCAGTTTGTATTATAATTTCAGCATTCCTTTCGCCTGTTATCGTGGACCTAGTTACACGGGTCTAATACCGTGCGAAGTATTTTATAACACATTAACTTACACCGTGAACGGCTATTTGGAAATTTCGTTGATCGATTATTCCGTTCCCCGCGGAGTGTATCTACTTGTTATAAGATGAGCAAATATTAAGTAGCAAAGTTCGAATGGCTGATGGAAGACAAGACGGTAAGGGATTGTGAAGCTTGGCGTCAATATCGTACGAAATATAGCGCGTCGTAAAAGTCGAAGAGGTCGGTTTATTGTGTCGCACATTATCGGCATTGTCTCGGCTTATATTAAGTCCCGGTACTATCGAAGCAAAGTTCACTCGCTTTCATTCGAGCCTCTGTATTGGACAGTTAACGGCGCATAACCCGTGATCTCCAATCGCTTGGAAAAAAAAATAATTGCCATCCGGAATAACTCCCAAAATAACCCCACAGTATTTCCCAAACTAACCGTCCGACATAATAACGTTACCGCAACGATTCCGCCAACTTTTCCCCGAAACGTACCCCACTGTCCGATCGGTCGTGTATCGAGGACAGGATAAAGTTTACCTTTCACGCGACCGTATCACCGTGCCACTAGCATGGCTCTCGGTTTCTGGATCATTCGATGTACAAAGAGGAAAACTGGTAAACATTGAGATCAATTTAAACTCAGATCTCTGTAATCACAGCATGAGCGGTCCGAGTACTTTGCCAAACGGCCACCAAAAAGGGAATAGGAAAGTTCCGAATGCGTGGCGCAGCCGAACTGTTTGCTGAAATTCGAAGAAATTAACGACCCAACCAGCTCCTGTCATCGAGTTTGTTCTCCTTTCGATTTTACAAGCGCAATAAGGTCGTCCATGTAACCCCCGGTACTGTCCTTAATAAGTGGTCCCTCGTATTTTTTAGCTCTGGCGATATTTAACCGGCGTAAAGTGTGTCCCGATTTAATTATCGTTTTAATTAGAACAAAGGGAATAAGTTTCGATGAGCCGATTCTTCTTATTCTTATTTCTCGTTTATCTGGTATTTATGTCCTATTCTCGAGAGAGCAACCCCTCAGCAAATTTTTACAGTTCGATCAGTTGCGGAAATTTTTGTGAATAATTCCAAGGGTGCGCTAAAAATTTTGGAATATTGAAATTGGAACAGAAATAATGAGAATCTCGTGGAATTTGCAGAGAATAGTAGAGTGTCAAGAATTTCGGGAATGGGACAGTGTCAAACAGTGTCTTTTTTATATCGCTATCTAATGTTTAAAAAATATCTCTGCCCGTGGCATCTGCAGAATCGTATTCGTAAACTGATTCATGAGTAGTATTGGAAAATGTAGATAAACCGTGGAACTTAAATTATATTACTGTAAATTATTATTATACGCAGCCATAAATCGCAAATAAACAATATCGTGATAAAATTAATAAAACACGCGATGTGCTCAAATCATAAAGGATAGGCTGCGCATATCAATCGCGCAGCCACGCCATTTCAACCACCTATAAATACCGTCGCTCGAGAGTACACCAGTCATTTCTGCTGCGAGCGCGCTATCGATTAGTCCCACAAATATCGAAAGTCAAAATCTGCCCCGATTTTACAATTACCTAAATTACTTCGCTATTGATACCTTTAAATAGCCTAACGATTAATCATTTCCATGATTCTAAAACAAACCCAATATAGTTCTCTATATTTTAACAATCGTGCTAAAGATTGCAAAAGTCACCAGCAAAAAATATATCGATCACGAGTTATTATATTCCCAACATAAATGTTGACCATTGACCAGATTTGTGTACTAAAGCGCGGAACTTGTTGCACGTTTATCTTACGACTTCGATGGGGAAAGGGGAGTTCGTTTATATCGAACACGATGAATAGCTGCTGTAAGGAAATGTCTTTTTGTCGCACAAGTGGCCGGGTTACGCTGCCAACAGCTTGGCCATATAGGAAGCCCCGGTTCTCGTCTGATCACAGTAATTAAACTGCGTCGGATATGGTTAGTGCTTGAACGGGTAACTATCTAGAAACTCCATGTGCCCGGTGCTGGCGCATAGCCCTTCTGAAACTTATCCCAGCTAAATAACCATACCAGTCGCTGCTGCTTAATTATAGAGGTGAAAAAATGAAACGGCACACATGGGAATGAAAAAAAACTCTCCCTATATTTACAAAACGAGTCAGCTACATTACAGCACTAACACTTTGCTAATTAAAAACCATCCGCTAATTAATGAAAATATCAATACGAATTAGCTACCGTGAGTTAATCTAATAAAGCATTGCAATGTCTCTGATTAAAGAACGGTGCAACTCTATATTGTTATTTGTTTCTCTTTGAAAAGCAGGGTCCCGTTCGGATACTTGGATGAATTGCCGGATCAGTTAGCAGAAATTCCCGATCGAAACGTAACCCTGTGAATAGATAACAACTGGCGGAGAAGTGAAGGGCAAAGAAACCCGAATCCAGCAGGATAGCCGGAGAAGGCACGATAGAAAGGAGTAACGGAGGAGGGGAGAAGATTGGATAGCAAAGCGTATAGAAAAGTTAGTGGAAGAGGTTCGAGGATTGCGCGTACCCGCACCACCCTCTGGTGAACCAGGGGTTCCCCGACTCCTGTGCCACGAATCCACTCCACTTGGAATCGTTAGCGCGTCTCTGATAGCGGCGAAAAGAATAAAAGTTGCCTGAAAGTCAGACTCTGCGGGAGGAAGCCGGCTTTTCCACAAGTACTTGCGGAGCTGTATTTTTTACGGCGCTATCTGGCGCACTCGCGGTCTGTTTGCACTGGGGATGGTGTAAGTAAGGGTGAGTTCTTCCACGAGGTCTAGGCAAACCTCGTGAGTGGCTGGAAAAACCAGCGGAAGAACAACCGCCGGCCGGTGATTAAGTTATCGTTCGCGCGTGAACCTGTTAAATGTGGTTAGATATGGTATCAAACTGGTCGTCCTTAACTTTCGGTCCGACTGACTATCTAGAAGTATCTCGCAAGATATCTTTTATCCACGAATATACCTTTCCCATAGACGGTTCAGTTGGAACGAATTGTAGTTTGCATCGAATGCCGAATAGAATTAAAATCGCGGCGCTTTAACGTCGTTAACCTGGTATATATTTTCATTCGGCTGTTCTCCGTTATTTACAATATTCGTTTCGCCGTCAATTCATTAATATTTCATGCGCGCCCCCGACGTCGTTCTTAGATTCTCTGCAGTGTGGCGTCGCACGGAATTGAAATTCTCGCCGCTTGTCGTATCAACGGGGAAAATAATCGAAGATCAAACGAACCGATGCAAAAAACGGTATAGAGAAACGTGGAGAAGGCACCATTTGGAATCCAACTAATCGCAATGATCTAGCGATCTCGTGAATCACAGAGGCTAGTGTCGCATCGGGAACAAAATACAGAAAAAAAGAAGTAAAAGAGAAACAAGCAAACAAACAAACAAACGATGAACGTAATTTCGCGTTCGCACGCAACAAATTCTGACGCGACCCCATAAACGAGCCCAGGGTCGACGCGTCCCTTCCGGTCAATGGTGCAGATCCCTTCCACAGGCTGTGTGTTCAGGGCATGTTCCATTCGCGACAGAACATTCATTTCCCATGTGAACCATGGCTCACCTGGTGCATTCCGTACGATTCTCTGTTTGGCCCGCAGCGAAATGTAGGTGTCCTCGCGTGTACATACGTTCGCTCATCCCCTATGGCCGACCCTGCCACCCTCCAGTCCCGTTCCAACAATAAATCATAACTTGGTTGCGTTTTCTTTTTAAACCGCCCGAAAAGAGCGTCGCCGGAGCAGATGGTTCTTTTTGAAGCAACGTGCCGTGACAAAGAGGATCATATTTCTTCGTGAAAAGGAAGTACAAAATCATTCCACGACTGCTTTACTCAACCACCGCGTGCTTGGCAGTCAATGAATTCATAATTAAAGAGACTGTTCCCCGCCACGTTGGGGATTTAGAATCTCGAGAGGGAACCTGTCAGCCCCTCGTAAATCGCTGTTTAAAGTTTCACCCTCGAGAATTTGATCGAATTTGACGATTTACGGATCTGTCCCTTTTGAATTCATTCTCTTCCTAGCAGATTTGCTTCTTTCTGTCAATGCCATTTCGAAAGCTGGATATGTTCGTGTAATTGGGAAAAATTACATCGGTCTACCAACGTTTCCCAACATACCGGTGCTATGTCGAGCACGCGGGAGAAAGCTTGATCGCGGTCTACCCGCTTGACATACGTTTGTATACTTGCATAATGGTCGGTAAACATGTATTCTATACGCACACCTCGATGCCGAACTGAATACACCGACACCCGTCCACCGGGAATTGACACACGATACGCGCAATTATACACGGGGACACATCGATAATTAAGTCAAATGACGGCGATCGTTCGCGAACCGAAGTGACGTCGGCCGACGAGGCGCGAACCTCGAATTAACATTTCAAGACTTTCAACGCGACCTCGCCGGCTGTCCGTGTCGTGCATAGTTCAGCAATTAATGCAACCTTCAGTACCCTACGTCAGGAATATGTCGATCGAATAAAAGGGGGACGAACGGTTCGAAACAGTGATTAATCACGAGTTAAAGCGGCATCGAAAAATAGAGACAGAGAGGCCGAATAATCGAAATCGTCCAAGGCAATCTTCCAACGTCGATTTCGCGCACGCCTCGTGTCTCCGTTTTCATCTCCAAAGCGACTACAATAGAAAGAAGTGTTCAGGTTGGACAATAAATCACAGAAACTGACGGCGTGACGGAGTGAGTAAAAAAGCAAGAGCATTGCAAGACTTTTCATTCCGCGCCTCAAGGATCCAGATAACGGATCGAGCAACAGATACACTCGACGATCCAACTTCGATCTACAATAACCTGCACACGTGCACCCCGTCCACGTTACTTCGTTCAAATTCTCGTCCCGGCTCAATCGATACCACGTTTCCAATATGATCTCCAAAACGAGTCCTATTGCATTCTCGAGTCACGAATTAAATACTGGCACTTAACTAGAGGCAGGGATGAGTGGGAAGTAAATATTCGGGTCTGTGTCTTTCAATCGGTGCAACGTTTCACCTGGAGGCGGTCGGTATACCCCATTTCCCGTCGATAAGACCACGCTGGCGGAGCACGTGCATCGATTTCGTACGCGCGAGAAGGCCTAAGTCATGCGTGCACAAGCTATCGTAAATCTCGCGTAAAACACCGCGGTGTTCCTTCCCTAACGAGGAGGTAACACGTACGATCGGTCGTTGCACATATACATATACATGTACGTGCAGGGTATCCACCGCCACGGTAAACGGCGAACGTTGCAGATAAAGAAGGGCCTGGCCACCACCCCGCGATGGGGGCGGGTCGACGATTCATTAGGAAACGCCGTATCCACGGCAGATAAAAAGATTATTGCCATGGCTAATTTACGCGTACACCTGAATCTCCCTGGGGACGATTTAAGCCGCCTTCTCGCGGCAGACAAACCGTTCGAGCTTAAGGGCGAATACCAAACAACCGAGGGGGTGGCAAATGAATGCAAACGATGGTAATTTAACGTTGATGAGGCGGCACGAGTTACTGTTGCCATTGATTTCTTGTACTAATTTCTTCATTAGCTATGGACGTTATGGAAATAAATGTTTGCCTATATTTCCATGGGCGGGTTGAGAAATCGTTTGATATTTTGTTTCGCGATCCACTCGATAATCGCCTTTTCGCTGAAAGCCGGCCATGAATCCTGAATTCGGTGTGTCGCGTCGTGGTTTCGGGATTAACATTGATTTAAATTACAAATTTAACTACCCCGGAGTGCCGCCTGGCATTCTGGGTCAGCCATGGCGAGTGGCAGCTATAGGTGAGATGGTTGAAACAGGCAAACTGCTTAAAACACTCGCCGTCTTCAGTTGCCCAAGGAGCAACGATAAGTGCGACCAGTTCTAACCCCTTTTACCTCCAACCCGCGCGAGATTGTTCGGATAACTTCTCTTTCTCACCCTCTCTCTCCCTCTCACGCGGCCACGTTGAAACATTAATTCCGATAATGGCATTAGCCGCGTGCCTTGTCAGGCGCCCTGTGCACGATTTCTTAGCCGTTTCGCTTCCTTTTTTATCTTCATCGATGTTTCCGATCACGCGACGCCGCGCCGCTTTAATTTATCCAAACGATCCGATTTTTCATTGAGAAGGTACCTACTAAATCACCCTTTAGCGCACCACCCTGCGGTTCATTTTGAAAGACGGTCAGAAGACTGGCAATATCCGATTAATTATGTATTAATCCAGGACAATTTTAATACCAACCAAACTGCCTCCGCCGATTTAATACTTCCACGATAATAAACGGTATCAGTATGACATGATCCCAGGTAACCAGCAAGTAGTTCACGACATTAGGGTTGTCTACAGCCATAAGTTTCACCGTTCCACGGGGGCGGGCGCCGTGAGCGAGAAATATGAACTCGATAGCGATAGTACGAACGCCTTGGTTCTCCGTAAAACAACGAGCACCACGTGCAGCCTGGAATTCCACACGAGACACCCTTAAAATTCAATTATGGCGCCATCAACGACGTCATACGTCAGACGGGTGCACGCGGTCTTTGAAGCGTCGCGACGCCGCGGCGGGACATCATTCGGCGATAACCGCGGAGACGTGCTCATAATTACATCCGCGACGTAGAGAACTGCTCCGAATAGCAGTCGTGACGGTGGCGTTATTATTACAGAATTTATCGTCACGTACGAACGCAGACACGCGCAACGTCTGCTGACGAAAGGCGTGCCAAGGGAACGCAGCGATGAGCTGACGTTGGCTGACGAACGAACGTTGCTGTAACGTTTTCGTTCTTTGAGTTCAAGGATCGCCAGAGAACGTAAACCGCTGCGATTCTTTGTCGGCATACATATATACGCGTTAATAGGAATAGTACGACAGGGGGTTGTCGAAGCTTGTATTTAATACAGTGATTGAGCGTATCTAATAAAGTCGAGTAATGAACGAGAAAGAAGAAGAGGGATGCCCGAGGGGTTACGAAAGTAGTGGAATCTATTCATCCCCTTTACCATTGTATTACTAGGTGTTTCCCTTTTCGTTGTCCAATTAAAATGCCTAAGTGCCATTTTCGGCCAATTGATTCGTTTGGCTTTATGGCACCTCCGTTTCCATTCTCCTCGTCCCCGTTATAATAAACAAAAAGGGGAAACAGTGTGACGATTTAGCTGTATTCGTGGCAGTTAATTAAAATGAAAAAATTGAAGAGGGTGAATATCGCGGTCGCGTCGACACAGCGATTTAATTAAATCAACGCGCGATAAATTCGAAAGACGTATTCTCAGCGTCGACGTGGATATATCCCGGGGGTTGATACCTTCGTTCCTTCGTGACCGCGTCTTTTCCCCAAGGAATCTGTCTGGCGGACGAGATTAGGGGTGAGATTAGGAGGACACAGAGCTAGCTGCAGGCGCGAGAACGGCAATAAATTCTCCTTTGACTTTATCGATGCCTTCGCCCTGCGGTGAAAGTCGGCTCACGAAAGTACCGTTAAAAGGCAACATCCAGCCCGGGGATTAGGTGTGTATTCGATTGATCGAATCGCCCGGCTCTGACGATTATTTGTCTTCGTGGCGATTACCGGGATGAACGTGAAAAGCCGCGCTTCTCTCTGACAGAGACAAGGCATCGCTGGTGGGCGATGTTACTCGAATGGCAATACGTCCGAGTAAGCATGATATATGGTATCGTCGTGATATTTTCTATGGAGTCATTGGATGAATTGGCTTTTGAATCAGCGGACAGGGGACATTTCACTGAGGCGACATCGGAAAATGGCGGACGATAGTACGGAGGGAAATAATGCGATTGCTGGTCGGGGACCATTTCCCACCGATTGTCGCGAATACTTCTTCATCGACTGACCGATACTTTCGTGAAATCGTTGTATGAAAATTGCCGTATCGATTCGTACCTGCGCAACATGAAGTGCAACGGAATAGTACGGCGAAAAGGGCTTGCACAGAGATGAACTCCGAATAGTGTAACTCGGTTTATTTAACAGCATCCCTACGGGGCTGCACTGGAACCAGAGTTGATTGCTCGTTTCAAAGAGAATAAAAATGTTATCGCGTAGAACGTAAACAAGTCCCTTAAAATCTGTCGAAATAATATGGAGTCGTTTTATGCTTTCGTGCGTTCCTAGTTCATGGAGAACGTAGTACCCGATTCATTTCAAGCTAAAAAAGTCGAACGCGATTGCCCGGGTTACTACTAGCCCAGATTAAACAAAAATAAAGAATCATTGATATCGAAAGTAGAAAATTAATTGGAAGAATAATATAATCCAATTTAATGTAGCTCGTACAATTCCTGCGATCGATCATACGAATACACAGTTGAATACTGGAACGTGATCGCTGGCGAACAAATGACGAACAGTTCGAGAGAAAAATTTCCTGTCGTCTCATTGCCGCAAACAATCAATGGTCCGGCGCTAAATTTAAAAAAGGTTTCTGGTAGACCGCGTTCGAGGACATAAACTCCAATAAAGCGCTTTATGGAGAACCGCTTGGCCGACCGATCGACCGTTAGTATGGGCGATTCGTCGCGATTTCCCACGAGGTTCGTCGCGAAACGAGCAAAACAAAAAAATACATGGAAAGAAAGCTCGATTCGTCCCGCGGATTTAGCGGTTCCATCGCTTGGGATATGCAAAGCAGCAACGAGATATAGGGTCAACCCCTGTCCAGACCAACCCCTACCACTGTTTCCACAATTTTTTTTTTTCTCACCTCTGCAACCTTTCCTCGTTCGATCTACCGAGGTATTGGCGCCCGCATACGTACGTATATATGTACGAGGACTCCTGGCGGCAATTTTTGTTGGAGAAAACGCTACTTTAACCCCAAACAGGCTGAATTGAAGCTCCCTCGGGACGACGAATACCGTGGATAGCAAGTTGCTGGACAAGAACGACGAAAAATGTTATTGCATCGCCCTTGAGACACTTCTGTCCCATTTGCAACAACCTTGAACTTTTTCTTTCCAACGAAACTACACTTGGAGACTTTTATATTTCCATGTGTGTTCCAATTTTGCTTTTTGAAAAATCGCAATTGCAAGCCGCGGAAATATCCAAATATGAAACAGTCAATCATTTTAAAAGGGGACGAGTGCTCGTAATTTTATAACGCCCATACCGCTGTACAGTCCGATTCGCCTATTTCGCGGCACGTTCCAAACAAAATTCCTTCCGCAAAGTCCACACGGCGATGAGATAGCGCGGATCGCGGTGTAAAATAAAACTCGTCATGCTCCGCAAACGATCGAACACAATCGCGGACGTTGCGGCCGCTATTGCGCTCAGAATTGTTGGCCGATCCGAGTGGGGCGACACAGTATGATTAAACTTAAATATTGAATCAAGTCGGAAACGAAATGGAATTTACTTTCCATCGTGGGGATTAATTAATAAAAATAACGGAAGCAATCGGATTAATTTACATCAACGGGGAGAGCTTTCGGGCCGCTCACCGCGAGCGATACTGAACGTTTCGATTTCAACGTGCGCAACGTCACGTAGTTTTGGAATCAAAGTGATACGCACGTTCGCTATTATTTCGATTGTTGAAATAGCGTTGCACGAAACAGGAGGGAAAAAATCGTTGGAAATATTCACCGACTTTTTCTAGTTTGTTACACGATCTTTCGGTGGTACAAATGGGCCCAGTTGCGCGCACAATATACGGTATCGTTATTCGATCGAATGGCCCTGTGGAGGAAACGAGATAACCCAGAAGTATCTAACGAAGAGAAACTAATGAAGCAGCGCGGAAAACGGGAGAGACAGACTAATAAAGTTAGCCAACGCGTATGCACATGGGGCGGCAACCGGCGGCCAGCGTAAGAACACACGATCATACTCTTGAGCGAGTTTCTGTGTTGCCATTCCCATCGTCAAAGCAAGAATAAGCATAAATTTCCCAATTCGAAGACTGCTCCGTTACGAGACCCAAGGGTGTATCTAAAAATCGATACGGAACCTATTGGTCCGCGGAACTAACGAAAAAAATTAAAAAATAATTTCAACGACAAGTGTCTACTTTTCCGAGTATCTTAAATTCAGCTTCTTCCACGTGACACCTTGTGTATATCAAAGTGATATTGGAGAGGCAATGCAGGAGGCGAAATTCAGGGAATCGTAGAAGAGATAAGAGGAAAGGGCGCAGGGAGCAGATGAGATAGAGAACAGTCGGTTATACGTGACTATGGCGAACTCGGTATGTCTATGGAAGGTTGGCGCACCGCACCTAGGCGCCGTTGCTCGGAAAGTACAGTGGCAGTAATGGTCTACTAAATCACATTATATTGTTTCTTGAGGGGCAAGAGAGGGCGCGGAACGTTGGGTAGGTCCGCGGCGAGCTAGCAAAAGGCCTCTTGCTCGTGTTGTCTGAGAGAGCTACTAGAAAACAAGCGGACGCCTTCCGCAGCCCTCCTGCTAACCGCTGCCCGCAGAGATTGCGGAATATATGTTTGTACACACGGGTGCTGTTATCTACTGGCACGTACGCAGAAATAGACGTACCTTCGAAAACCATATTTCCCTTGCACGCTGTTATCTGCGAGGCGCCGCGGCGCGTCGGGGCCGTGAGACACGGATGCAATTTGAGAAACGTCACGCGAGTAGACGATATCGAGAATTTTGTTTCTCCGCGACGAATTTGTCTGCGAAGGTTGGTACGTTGAGGATGGCAGTCGAGCGGTAGAAGAAAATCTGCGGAGATGAAGGGACGTAGATACATGTGTCTTCTGGGGAGAACGGTGTGATGTAATTCGTTACGACAGGATTACCGAAATTGTGACGAAGTAGCCACAATTTTGCCAGGCTTGGTAAACAAGACGTTACGGGTGGCCATTCCGTGGAACGCCCCTACCTAATTTCACCGGAACGTATTGCGTGGCATTTTTTTGTTACGCTAAAACGCCAGGCGTTTCTTTATGAATTATTCGGGGGTTCCGGATAGGCAGGGGGACGGAACGTTTCTGTTTCGGAAGTGAAATATAATTTTTGCTCTTAATACGGACGCGTGGGTACGATACGGAGGAATGGTGGAATGCATACGGGATTTCTAGGGAAATGGTAAAGGGAAAATAGACAGAAAAGTTGACGAAAGATTATGAACAAGAGTGCGAAGTAGAGAGCAGGGAATAATTCGTGTAGGAAATTTTTCGATGCGTTAGGAGGAGCAGGGAAGGAAGAATTACTAAAGCTTATGAAAGAATGAAAGGGTAGGGGTATTGTTTTCAGAAAATTGTGACGAAGATAATAATCGAACAAGAATAGGAAATTCCCTTTCGAATTTCTATAAGAGGCGGGAACAGCACTTCGATGAAAGCAGCTGGCATCGACGTGAAGGGTGACGATTCCTTAATGCAACTAGCAATCGTAACGTTTACCAAGCTGAGAGCGTGCATCCCTTCGTAACGGAAGGAGCTGCCCATTCTACCCTGCTCCATTGAAAAGTGACGCAGATTGCAACGAAAAGGGACATTAAACCTAGAAGTGGAGCCATTGACAGAGATAGCAGCGTGGAAAAGAACAAAAAACGAAAGAAAAGGGGGAACGAAGGGAGACGAAGATGGCGTAGCTCTAAAAGGAACGGAGATAAGAAGCTGGTAAGAGAAAAATGTCTAGAATACGCTGGAAGGGAATGGAGCAGAGCAGAGAAGTAAAAGGTACTAAGAGGGGTGAAGAAATAAAAAAAGGAAAGGGAAAGAAAGGCGGCGATGAACGAACAAATGGAAAGGAGAAGGAGGAAGAATTCGTTCGTGGATGGTGAAAGAGACAGAAGTAATAATGGTACGATATTTTCACTCGGTTTTTTGGTTCTATTTTATAGGAAGGAAAATACGCTAGGAAGCATTATGTTCGCGCTGGCCGCGAGAGGAATGGAACGGAGTGAAAACAGAAGACACCAGACATCTTTGAGGGCCCCCCCCCCCCCCTCATACTCTTCTTACTCGACCGAGTCAAATGGAAAGGAGAATATGATTTCTCTGTGCGAACGTTTACCGAGATGACGGTGCTCATTGTGGGCGTCGTCTTAAGGGTGACACTGACTGCCCCGCGCGTACCTCTTCCGCTGAAGAGTGCTTAGCGAAATACGAGAAAAGCTACGAAACGTGTACCACGTGAACGGGTGGAGAGAACAAAATAAATGAACGCAACGAGATAACGAACGGAGATTACAAAGACAGAATACAATACTTCATCTGACGCAAAAGAGACTCTGCGATGAAAGAAAAATAAAAATAATTGGTAAATCTTGCGTTTTCGTCTTTTGAAAAATTAATGGAAATAAGAAAAAACGAAAATAGCGAAATAACGAAAAGACGAGATAAGTTTCATCATCGTCGAAAAAATCCCGCTATCTCGTGAAAAAGGAAAACCAGAGGAAAACGAACCGAAGCATATAGCAACTGGAAGAAACCCTTGGACGAAAATAACCTAGCGGAAAGAGGAAATACCAAATGACGATGTGAGAGAAACAAAGCAGCCAGCCTTGCTCTCTTGTCTGCGCAAGTAATGACAATTTCCCCGAAAATTGAGGCGCCCCCTAACTACCCTGCTTTTCCAGCCCCCTTCCACGCTCCCCACCTTATTACATAACGCGCGTAACGTCTGTCTAAAACGTAGGGTGTACGCGACACTTGACTGTATCGCGGGCTACTTTGCGTCGGTGTGCAATAAACGTCTGGCAAGTTCGAGGAACGGCTTCGCCTTGTCGCAACCAACCAACCGGTTAATTACCGGCTAGAATGCGTGCAACTAGCGACGACGGTCCCCTGTACTCTAGAATAAACCAATGTGAACGAGAGCTAGTACAATTTCGTCTTGATCGAGAAGGTGTTCGGTTTCGTTTGAAATTCAAGCAATTCCTGGTTACACGTAAGTCGTGTAAAAATTAAAACGGGGACACTTAAGTGTAGCAACGTTATGTAAATCTACGCGCGTTAATCGTAAACGTTTTTCGACTACCGGTTAGAAGATGCAGCGAGGACGTTAGTTCGTAGTTAAGGCGGTGTGTCGCCGTGTTATGTAGAATTAAAATGAGGTTGCGTCTACCGCAACTGCCGCAGTTATCCGCAGTGTCTCCTCGGGAATTCCGAGGTTACGCTCTCACGAGTTTCCAGCAGGCGTGTGATCGGCGACTTGTGGACACTCAGAACACTTTGGCAAGTTTGTGGCGCGGTCTTAACGAAGCGAAACCCGCTGCAAGTGAAGGAGAACGAGACTGCCGTGGCTCTCCAGTTAAGGCACCCTTTATATTCTGATTCCCGTTGAACGTGTCGCGGTTTTGTCCCCGTGCACCGGCCCCCGTCCCGCTGCGATACGAAAATACGGATCACTTTGGAGTTTCGAAACCGGGACGGTAACAGCTATCGCGATTTAGTTTCCCGATAGCAGAGCGGAGGGTGGTGATTATTGTTGCCTTTTGAGCACTCTTAATACTTTTCTGACCCGTCCAATTATCCCCCGGATTGTTGCCTAGATCGGATTTAATATGTACAGGCACAGGAAGATTTAACGTGGGCAAAGGTGATACTAATGAAACGCTTCCGAGTTGGGAAAACTTCTCGTTTATCATCGAGTGTTTCCGTATTATCTTCAACCGTATTATGATATTTGAGCTTTTGTTTGCCCTGTTTAATCTGTTCTATGATTTTCTTTGTCCCCTCTTTGCGGGCACGGTGTGGCCCCTTCGATTTCATTTCGAATAGCTCGGATATCCGTGCGCCGCCCTTATTACGGGAGTTTTAATTAAAAGTCCACGATATGGCGCGATATGGCAAACGATCCCAGCGAAATGTAGACCGAAGTTACTCTTTCGACTTTCATGTAGCTGGGCTTTTTTTAGAGGGTGCGGTGAAAAGATAAAAAAAAAATCGAAACACCTTAATCGAGGCACGGACGAGATCCCTTTTCCGGAAAAATATTTCCGTCCGCAACGTTTGCACGGACGACTATACAGGGTGGCCCGGATTCCACGCAGTATTTTTAAAAAAAGGGTAGCTGAGATGATTCTGAATAACTTTTTCCTTGACCAAGTGTTTCATGCTTCGTGTTTGAGTTATTAACGAAAAACACTGGCCAATGAGAGCAGCTGTATAGCGCGAGCTCAGTCACAATTGCGCGCGGCCGTGATCGGATGCATCGAGCGGCAACATACGCCAAATATTACAATCATCTTACATTAACAATAGTGTGTAATTCTTGGTTATTCATCAGCAACAATTTAATTACAAGTCGTTTAATAACTGTTCCATACTTTTATTCGTTTTCCGAAACGATTAAAGTGTTTTATTAATTATGAACAAAATCTTGGAACATTTTTTAATAACACGAAGTCACGAGGCAGGCCGAGTTTTATGAAACGTCCACAAAGCATACCGTGTTCTGTTTACCCATGCCGGTCAAATTTTTTCTCCCACGACCAAGCGTTTATTGCGCCCGTTTCATCGCATCGCCCGTCATTTCGTTGACGTACCGAAAATGTAAACAAAGCACGCGTTAATCGTCGAATCTATGCGTTCCACTTAAGGGAGAGTCCACATTTCCCACCCCCTTTCCCACAGTTCACAAGATATTTCGATGATTTCAGAGTGAACAATCTTCGAACATCGTTCTCTAAACTATTCCCATTCGAGAACCACTGAATGCCCAATCGAAGCTATCATGATACTGTGTTCGATTTGGTCCGTATAAAATAATCAACCGGGAAGTCTCGATGCCATTTCAGGCACGTAACCGTAAAAATTCGAGATTCCGCGAGTTCGCGCAGCGGTATTTAGCATGGTACCGCGCGGTTTCCGATATTCCCGGCCGCAGATCACAGACACGAAGGAAGCAGAAATTTTCTGCCGGGCATCGCGAGCCCCGTGGATATCCATCGGGGCCGGCTGAAACGTTCTCCAAATTCCTGTCTGCTTCGTGGCTATTTGACAGACCCGTTCCGCCTGTTGGAATGGCTGAACCGTCGCGTCGTGATCATCCATCGTGAGTCTCGATAATTCCCATAATTTCAATCGACTGAAATTTGCCCGGTCTACGGAAGTATGGAGAAAGCAGATTGACAGCGATATCGGCAAACGTTAATCACGTTACCGCCGATCGATTTATAAACGAGTCGCGGCGTCCGCAAGAAAATACGAACGTGCCTTTGCTCTCCTTTCCACGGGATTGCGAACAAAGTTTTGCTACGCAGAGCGTGCGCGAAATAAATAACTGATATTGAAGAGCGAAACTTTATTAGCAACATAATATAAATGAATCGATGACTAATTGTAATAAATGTATTGCAATATTCCAAGTGTTTCGTATAACAAATCAACACTCCAATTATCCGCGAGATTACCCAACAACACTGTTCCGTGAATAATTTTAATAGTCGGATTATCTACATCCGTCTATAAATTGGCCTGCACTAAATACTACATAGGTACTGATGCACCGCAGTAATATGACTATATTACTAGAAACAGAAACTGTATCTTCAATGCCCGAATTAATTGGGGAATAACCAGAGCGGACGACAAAGGGAAAACTGTTTGCGTGTATCAGTAAGAAAGGACGCTATTCCGCGGAGTGGTTGCTGGTTTTGGGGACGGCCGCGCGTTTCGTGGGACAGTTTGCCTGCGCATTTGATGGACAAGTAGAGAGCAGCAGAGTAGCTTAATAGCAATATTGGTCACTGTTAACTGTACGGTCGTAATTAGACCCGTGGCTATTGGTATTCTGAGGGATTCCTGAAGCAAACCCCCCGCAACAGAGCGCAGCGCGACATAATTTACCGAAATAGCTGCACGATCGCGGCCAGCATACCTTTGACAACGTCATTAAATGGGCATTCTGCGGTTACAGACACGGCCACCAGCCCAATTTTGTGCGACAACAAAGGGCGATGGGCGAGTCCTAACGCCCTTTTGTCGATAAATCAATCCCTCGCGTGCCTTGCGTGCTTTTATCCATCAATACTTTCGCGCCAATCCCTTGGCCTCTGTTGCACTTCGACCATCAAATGCTTCGCTCTTGATGCCATTTAAAGGTTGCAGAAGGAAACGATATTGGAACATCGACGCGTCGACGCGACAACGAATTGCCGAACGATGATTACAGCAAAATGAAACTGCCGTGGAAAATTTGCCATTTGACCCCTTGAATCGCGAATCAGGTCTACCCCTCCGTTCGGCCCGTTTCTCTATGACCTCGATTTCCGTGCTGATTCGGGCTGCATTACCGGAAGTGCTTTATTTTCGCCCTACTCCTCGCAGAACGGATACCACCCTTTCGTTTCACTTAACAACTCCGTGGGCAGCTGAAATTGATTTCAAGCTGAACGACACGAAATTGGTTGTTTTAATTCCGCCTGGAATTCCATCGACTCGCCGTTGTTAAATATAAACGACTCGTAGTTTATACACTCTTCGCAAGTCTGGACTAATGTTCAATCTGTAAACGCTCTTCTGATAATCCACAATTTATTTTGTCCTCGACCGAAAACAATTCGGATAAAATTACTCGTACCTCTACTTCGTTTTACCTATCCAATTCCCGAGAATCCTATATCGTCCTGAAACATTCTGAACCGAAGCGTGACGTGATCGGAGGGTACTATTTAACGACGTCGAGCAAGCCGAGAGTCTAGACGAATATCGGAGAATCCGAGATGGGGGAAAAAAGGCGACACCTGGTCTGGCTCGGTTTACGGAGCACGTAGTGTCGCAGTCAAGGCTGACCTACATGTGGGCTGCACCACTGTCTGATCCCGTGTAGACCCATTCTCCTGTGTCGGCTTAGCGAGCACCGCGAGGACGTAGCCTGGCACGACTGGTCCGCGTGAAAAGACACGCTCTCGTGTTTTCCTCGACCGAAATCCCCTTTGGCCGACGTGGCACAGGATCGAAGGAATCCTTGATACCCGTGTGCACAAACGAGGTTGCAAATCGTTGGATTATACGTGGCGTCGATGTGCGGCCGCGGTGAAGCTTGCGGTATCGATTTTTCGCTGCTCAAGACGTTATCTCGATGGGCTAAGAGCGTGGAGAACTGAAACGGTGAATAATGCAATTGCTTGAAACCATGGAAAGTGTAACGCGTGTTAAAGGGTCCCCGTTCTGACATATTGGAATGTAGTTAAATAGACTATGCACGAGCATCGATGTTCACCGAACAAAAGAACTGGATCATTAATTGAAGCCGTGAGCGCGGCCAGTAAAAAGCGATACGGCACAAAGGGTAGCGAATGAGAAGGCAGAAAAATCGACGTTATGTGACGTTCGATTCAATAGGACCGTCTGTCGCAGTAGTCTCCAAGGATTTTAGTACGGATTATTCCAGTACCTGTCGTTCAGTCACGGTACGACTGTCGACAAAGGAGGCGATCGATCGAACCCCTATTTTTTCCACCCCCTCAACCGGCACTCTTTTTCTCTGACTCGTTCTCTCTCGTCGTAAATCGCGGCCCAACAGCTCCCCGGTGGATCGGTCGATGATCGAGAAAGTTTCGCAGATTGTTCTCACTGTGTTTGTCTCTTCTCGCCCCGAGTACGTTGATCATGCCCCTCTTCAAATAAAGCATTTCCGTTCAGATATCGGAAACAAACGTATCATGTACCCTCGACGCGAGCCGTACGGCAAACCCCTCGCGTGGCCCTCCATTTTATATCCACGTAGACGCGTTTATCCGGTTCCAGATTCAAGCAGCACCGTAGAAACAAATTCATTGCCGATCGTCATCGGGGACCGGATATGATATTACCGTTTTAACACTGTGGCTGCTGACGCGCGCAGCGAATATATCATTTGTGTAAATCTTCACGACGTGATCAAATAGAAAAAAAATTGCGGTTCGGTCGCACGAGATAATTTCATTTCACCGCGGTAATACTATTACGTTGTCACGGGGAAACGGGAAATATTCCTCAGCACCGTGCGCAGTTAATAATTTTATTAGTCGCCGAAAGGTTTAAACATCGACCCCCATCGTCGCCTACATCCCAGTCGTCCTAAACTCGCTCAACTTATTAACGAACTAACCGTGTGACCACGTACCTCACCTTCCGCGTAATCGGCCGAACGAAGTATTCCCCAAGCGCGTAGGAAACTTTAACAATTATATTTAATACGATACAGGTCCGGTCGGCTGACGCAACGAGAAAAGGTGTTGCACGGGGAACGTTCGCGATGGGCAAAACGAGGTGGAACAGAAATAGATAGAACGGGACTCCTAGTACCAAGAGGTGGATATACAATGTGAATGTAAGTGGGAGGGTGGAGGTTGGGGGGCGTCATAAGCCGTAGATACCCGAGGCACCCATACCAGTTCGAAACTCATCCCCCCGTGTCTCGGCCGCGACCACCAACCCCAGGTGAAATCTACCCCTTTTGCAGCCCCATTCCGGTCCTATACTCCTACCACCTAGGCTACCCTCGTTCCAGCACAGCTATGCGGCGGAGTCTAATCAAATTTAATAACTTTTGTGCTATCCGCGCACTATGTCCTCTAGGTTCGCCCACCTTGCCACCCACCTTCCTCTCCTTCCGCGTCGTCTCCCTTGCTCCATAGGTATAGATACATAACTGTCTCTGTCTCTGGTACTCGTTTAAAGCCAGACTATCCATCTCCCTTCCTCCCCAGTACCCGTTCGTACGTTCGTTCACGGGCTGTATCCACCAACTCCCTCGGTCTCCGTCACGTTATAAACTTGTGGCTCGCCCAGCCGAGCTACTGAGTACCGCAGATTTATGACGGGGACATGTCAGACTCGCTGAAACCAGCCCCGATCTGCTCGTGACTTCATTTCAGAAGGGTTTCGCGAGTTCTACCGTCTCTGCAGGGCTTCCACTTTTTTCTCTTCTTCTTTTTTCCCCACTCCGCCTGCCTGTCTGTCCCTTTTCGGTCATTTCCGCGAACATAGCGAGCCTCTCTTCAACGAGACGTCGAGTTTCGCGATAAATCATGATTACCCTGAGTCGCCGCACGACTGGATAGTTTTTCGCGGAGTCGTTGAATGTTCCTTCCACGACGTACCGAAGGACAGGTATCCTCGAACGTCGGAGTAAATTCTTCTCGGGTAACAGAAAGGTATGCGTGGCCTGTTCACTGCTATGGCGCGAACGGTGGAAGGGGTTACGGCAGTGGTAGTGCAACTGGTTATCTAGGGGAAGATTAAAAAGCGAGAGCAGAGTGATGGATTAAGGTTTCGGTGTCGGAATGAACCATGCCACTCTTGAAGTTAGGAAAATTTCGACGATCCGCCGGTCGTAAATTAATATCGACCTAGAAGGATTCGGATTTAGAGGGTGGTAAGCATTAAATTCGAAAGCAGAATAGCCGTATCCGGGGTTTCAAACCCGACCGCATGCCTATTTTGTAGCAGTTAGAATGGTGGTCAATTCTCGTCCCCGGTACTCTCTCACTCTCCCCTCTCCTATCTCTATCTCTCTACGCTGTTTTCCCCTCAACCCACTGAACCGCCACTGCGCAACTCTGTCACGGATTTACCGATAATGTTGCCGGCTATACCTGTACCGGGTGGACAGACACACGCACGCACAAACATAGGCAGATCGACCAAAAGGGAGCTCGACCGGGTATATCGACCGGCCAGTAACTACAGATTAGTGTTATCAGAGCGTAACAACGCGAAAGCGTGGTTTACCTTGACACTGGTGAAACGCAAGATCGATGGCGGATAGGGGTGTCGCGAAAGTCGACGATAAATTGTTCGGTTTATTTAATGCCGGTCCGTGGTTCGTTCGATACGCACGCGTTGCCTTCGATTGGACCCTTTTTTACAATTCTAATTGCCGTAGGGCGGAGGGGTGAAAATTATTTGCACTATGTGTACTGCGAAAGTATGAAAATGAGTACTGTATCCGCACAGGTTAACACTACTCAATTATAATATTTGTCAAGTGCCATAATTATACGTCTCACCGCGAACGTGTATATTTTTATGTATACTTTCATACCTTAGCCTGAACATCGCACATAGATTGCAATTTACTCTGACCCCTGTACCCACCCCTGAAAACGATCAAAAGTTCGTCGACGCCCGAAACAGCCCCTAATTGCGATTGATAAATCGCGTGCAACCCTTCCATCCCTGCGTAAGTAAAGTTTGCAAACATTATTAGGCGAATGCCATCCCGGGTAAATTCATTGTCATGCATCAAGCCCGCGCGAGTTTCTTCATCACGGGGCTGGTATGTAATCTGGGATGCGGCTCGAATCAAGAATACCGACAACTCACGGGGCAGAATATTCGTTACAGTCGACAACTGTAATAAGTTTCATCGAATCGACCGTCCATTGTAAACACCCAAGTCGGCTGGCGCGGCACTGTAGATTTTACACCCCTTCAGGCAGACGTGGATTGTTGCGGGACACCGCCGCTTAATTACTGTGCTACGCGTAATGGACGAACATTTGCCTATACGAGTTACTTTGCTACGCGATAACGGTCATTACTGTAAATTGCGGGCTTAATAGTTTTAAAATATCCTCTCCACGCGGGCATCGGTCACAGCCAGCTGTGACGAGAATATGATTCGGTGCGCTGGCCCCGCTGATGACACCGTAGACCGACGGAAACGTATTTAAACGTGGTAACTTCGTTCTCTTTTATCTTGCTGAAAATTCGAGTCTATGCAGAATGCGTTAACATTGTGGGGGCGTGCTGTGTGCACAGGCTGTTGGAATTCATCGAAAAGAATAAAATAAAACAGTGGTGAGAGTGTATCTCAGTACGGAAACAGAAACTGTTTCAAAGCTAGAATTTAAATATACCTACATGTAAGTGTAAACACTTCAAACTTTGTCCAATTTGAGCTGCTGGATGCAAATGAATGACCGTCGGGTTGGGAATTGAACTTCGACGAATTAAACGCTTGAATTGTTCGTGGAATAATTTTCTCGGCGTACCTGTTCCTTTGTATTATCCCCTGCATAAAGTCAAATGTAGGAACGTGTATAACGTTATTCGAAGGGATGAAAACGTGACGATAAAGGTAAAGGTTCCGGATGATCTATGGGTGTAACAAAATTCAGAGACGCCGCTTATTGTCCGAAGGTTCGAAACGAAATCCATTCGTGTGCGTGCACTTGAATTCGAATCGCCGTTGCCCTACAGAGGGCGATGCTCTGGTGTACGTAAATCGACGATAAATCTGCCCGGGCTGAGCGTTGATAGCATTCGAAATGAACGCCATAAATTCATTAAGCGACCGTATCTGATATGGAGAGATGATCTGAGAGAGAGTAAGAGAGAGCAGAGACCAACAGAAGGAGAGCCTACGACTGAGAGCTAGAGTCAGACGACGTAGTTTCCTGATTAGAAATTACGACGCGAATTCGCCTATCATCCTGAGAATATAAATGACACACCTATACCAATCATAATTTGTATTTGGTACGAAAAGGAGCATTATCGGTTTTCCCATGCACGGTCATTTTCACGATTTTCCATTCAAAATTTGCGTCGCCGCCGAACGAACCGTGCGAAATGGAACGACCGCATCGATTACGTATAGAAATGAAAATTCACGCGAAATTCTCCCAGGGTAAATTGAGTCGATGCAACAATCGCTAATGTCTCCTGAGAAAAAATTACGCCCGGAGCGCGTTCGTTCGTGTATTCAGAGGGACGGATGGGGATGGCTTAAATCGTTTCCATTCGTCGCATCTCGTATTCTACGGTATCACGAGTCTTTATACATGAAAGCGAAAAATAACGAACAGAACGCGAGCGATATCGATAGTGATGTTATACCTGTGCGCGGTATTTTCAGCATCCTCGATGTCCCACGGGGAACGACGCGAAAACAGCTTCAGACTGCACGTTTCACGGTATCTACGATCCGCGTGCCTCGCCATACCCTCGCCTTTCATTTTATTTCGAACAATGATATCCACGGGAGAATCATAAATTTTACCTTCGCGAGAAAGGTGTCAACGGATACGTATATTCGGATAGACGGGACGAGTCTAGTTTTAAACGTTGATTTATTTACGCGATCTAGTGGATACGAAATTTCGTAGTTTAAAGAATGCTCTAAACGCGTCGGAAAAGTACAAGCAGGATTTAAAAGAGGCCGCGAGGCAAGTTGCATCTCTAGAACGATTGCAGGATAATAGGACGGCCAAGAACAATGTGAATAATGAATAAAATCCTGGCTCCGTCATTTCTATCCCCCTTTCCAAGATTGGTTTAATCTCGTTCTTTCTGACGAGCTCGTAATTGTTGCCAATCCGGCGCATCGAGACAAACGAAACGGAGCCGGGAATCGTTGGACAGGGAACGGGAGGAAAAAGTAATTCGATTTTCACGTTTTAAACGCCGCGGAATACTTGGATCGTTAGCATTATACGCGTAGTTAGTGCAAGCCGGAGGATCCGATAATTAATTAATTATTCGATGCCGTGGAGGCGTAGAATTCGGCCTGGACAGAAACCAGAAACCTCTGGATGTTGGCCGGCGGCCAAATTAGCTTATTAAATTAACACGTTCGCCCGAGACTTGGCAAAGATTTCGTAGCTCTTGAGAAAAGTGCGGCATCTTCGGCTTGGCCGTTGTCTTCGGGAAAATACGGAAGCAGACGTTTCAATTTGAAGTTGATTTGTGAAAACAACTGCGAGTAACACCCTTCGTTCGTTCTATCCCATCGTTAAACTGAAATTTATACACCAGCGTATGGAACGACGGAATTCAATTGAAATCAATTGATCGTGTCTGTTTTTCGAACGCAATCGCGGTGAACGAGTCGCGAACAGTTAAAATACAAGCTTCGTTCCAATGGTTTATCGAACAAAGTGTCTATTACCTTAAAGACCGTTGATGACCAATTAGTCGAAACAAAACGCTGCGATCCACTTTCACGCGGATCATTGTCCTGATCGTCGACTTTTACAATCGGATTCGATCAATTTCCGACAAATACGGCCCTTGTACGTTGTATTTAGCGTATTACAACTGGGCACCGCGTTCGGGCTGTTGTTCGAACACGCCTCGTAACAGATGGTAACAGGACGGTGAAACAAAAACGAGCGGCACTCACGATATTTCAAATAGCTTTTTGATTTCCACGCGATTGCTCGACACGGTTGAGTCCGCGAGAGACCCGTTTAGCCGTCGAATGTCGTCGCCATAATCCGAAATAAAAGTCGTTTCATTTGGTAAATATCGGTGCCTGTGGATTTCGAATACCGCCGTTCTCGACGCGAGCACGGTCGGAACCAAACAGGAAAGAAAAAAATGGCCCGCTGCCGCGAAATATACGAGGGAAAAAAATAGGAATGTAAACGATCGAGAAATACGAATGCCAAAATTCCGTGAGCTGGAAACACGGTGTCCATAATACTCGCCGAATATTTCGCCTTAAATAAATAAAAGTGTGCAACGTCGAGTGTCTGCATGGCGCACGACGAGTTATCGACACAAATCGACGATGATAAAAGCGAACTCAGGTCGAGGTAGCTGAAAATAGAGCAACCAAGTCGCGACATGGAAAGCAAAGAGTTCGCGGGGTCGAGCAACACCTTGCTACAACCTGCTAACGATTAACTGTCCGTGCTCACGATACAGCGATAAAGGACAATAGCACGTCCGGATACCGCTTTAGTTGTCGGACAAATTCAACGAGAAACGAGATTCCAGCCATCGCGAACGACGCCCGATTTGTATTGTTAAATTAAATGCACTTTTGCACACGTACATATATGACGACGTAAGACGCGAATACTTCTGGTCGGTCGTGCAATTTAATCTGTATCGCGCAAATTCAATTTAAATTCCGCGATTTACGCAGGGGTTTAGGGAGGGGGTCAAGTTTGCACGGAAAACCCGACTAAATTTAACCAGTTCCATAGCTGTTTCTGCTCGGTCCGCCAGGATTTCGTTTAAATTAAATTCGACAAAAATCTCCAGTGTAATTTTAGCTAAACGCTCTAACTTTTCGGTAGACATCCAACGAGCGCCAAAAAGCTGTGACTATTTTTGCCCATCATTTTTTTTTTGTGCAGTCTAAATGTTGTTTAACTCTTGCTCCCGCGTGGAAGCGGACACGCGTGAAGACCTTGAACACTTTGATGCTCGCAACTCGAGCATATTCTCGGGCGTAACGCGCTAAATGGAGGTCGCGCAACTTTCCACTTGGCGAGCAGCTTGAATACCTTCCAAGTTACATGGCGAACGGCGCGGGTGCTAATCGAGTACAGCAAGTTCGTCAAATTCGTTGCTCCGAATAGTTGTCGCCCTCCGGGTAACAGGCAACGCGTCGACCAAATGAGATTCGTTTATCTGCCATTTGAACGTGTCTACCATCCGGCTGTTCCCTTCGCCGGGCGATCGATTTTGCGAACTTTAACTTCAATTTTAGTTGTCGTTCGAATTAAAAAGGAGAAATAAAAAAGAAACAGTGTTGAACAGAACAGGGGAAGAGGAAGAGGTGTACAGCAATCTGGGTACAATTTACTTCGACGAAACGCGTTTTCAGATTGACACGGATGTAGCCAGTATTTTTACGACAGAAACGATAACGAACGCGTGTCGGAAAGATTAATCGTTTTGCGTCCCGGCGACCGGTACCTATCCCGCACCCTCGTATCGGCGTTATCGGTAATCGATTCAGCAATTTTACGCCAGACAAAACGCCAACGCGTCTAAGATTAATAAGTAAGTCGTGCATTAAGATACGGACACACAGCCCTAACGCTACACACCTGCGGTGTATGCAAATCCTGACGTATAATTAACGAACATTTTCCGGCTGATAAGCGAGCCGTGCTGCCGGTAATCTTCCGGCAATATTTCCCTGGGAAGAAACGTTTCGCGAGGGAAACGTATCTGGCCTGTTCGACTCTGTAAAAGACTCTAACGACGTCCTCTTCGCAAGAAGTTGCTACTCTTTCTTGGCGCGGCGAGATAGCCGCTTCTTTAATTCGCTTAGCAGTCATTACCGGTAAGAGAAGGCTCGGCCAGAAACTTTTCCATTTCATTACTCTATCTACCTTCTTTCTTCCTTCGTTCGTGTCCCCCGGTGTGTGTTGGCCCCCTTTCATCTTGTTACCATCAACTTTATTACTTTGTCCTCTTTCGACGTGGATGGTCGTAGGCTAGCGGAAGCTGCGCCACTCGTTTCGACTCGAGTGCCGCTACCTAACTTTCGGCTTAAATCTTTTTCTTGGCCTAGCGCCTTCGTTAACTGGACGCAGGCAAGAACGGTCCTTCAAGGAAAAAGGGTTACACGGGCGGCGATGAAACTCGAGGGATGAATTTACCTGCTGGCACCGTAAGCTCCATCCGTTGCAGGCTCGCGTTTAATTAAGGGGGTTGGGTCAAACGTGGACGGCCAATTATTTTTTTACGCCACGATATTCTACGACGTGGGTTCGATTAAAAATTCCCCTATGGAAGATCGGCAGGAATTGTGTACCATCGGGAGACAGAGAAAGAGGGGTTATAAATTGAAGAAAATATTGTTTCGTGGACGGAAGATGAAACGTCGAAAGGAACCCGCACACGCTTTTCTATGCAAAGTTGACGATTAAAGTTACGATTCTGGTCGAGCGTATGGATGCTTCTCTCTGTACCAGCGCAACGATCTCTGTTCGAATGTGTGCGTGCGTGTACACCAGCGCTGCGCAAATGACGCCGGGTATAAAATATTCAAAGCCCAGCGCGATAATGGTGGTGCGTCCAAGCATATTAAACATTCAGTCACGTAACTGGTCCACCGTCGCGTCGGGTCGGGGCCGCGCGGTGCAGGTTCACGTGGTAATTCAACTCCCGAAGTAAAGTTTCAGCCGCGAGATACATCCCGCGGTATAAACTTCGTGAAATTACACTATATCAAACTCCGCTATACATATTTATTATTTAAGTTGCGGGCACTTGTTCACGGGCGCAAAGGAACTACCGCTTTTGTCCCACGCCGTCTTCTAGTGTGTTTGACTGGGAGTCAAGGCGACCGTCACGCGTGTATCACACACGAGCGAAACTTTTTCGACGGGAAACTTCTTGATAGTCAGGGGGCGCGGGCTACACTTCGATCCAGTTAACTTCATGCACTTCTTTTGCGGCTCGCTGCGTCAACGATGGATAGATAGTGGCGATAATGCTCACACGTAAATCCAGGCAAACCGGGTGGAAAATGAAGTCTGTGGAGTCACGGGTGTAAAACTGTTAATTTCCTATGGCAGCACAGCCTGCAGATGTTACACGCTACTTTCGATTAAGCACAATTACCTTGAAAACAGTGCGACATGCGTGAAATCGCAGCGCTTCTGACTAAGCGTCGGCTCATACTGCTTGCACCGCCTGGCTAGCGATCGCGTCTCGCGCGTACCAAAGAAATCTTCGACTAACCTTCACGACCACGCAAGAAATCTCGCGTGAATTCTCTCGTCCTCGTGACGGTGGGCGCGCAATAATTAAAACTGAGGTACTGGGTTTTATGTGAATGAAGGTAAACCCAATTAATCTCGAGCGTACTGCGCAATTTCATTGTTCATGCATAAGCGTGGAAAATTTAAATAGTCCAGTCAAAAAGAGATTAAATATTCCATTACGTCGGGGTTGTAGCGAGCATCGGTACGCTACGAGTTCCAGCGATAATTCAGCTGCGTTGCCGCAACAAAGTTTCATGCTCGACGATAGCGTCCCGGCGCGAAATTATTGCTCGCGTCGCTCGGCGACCCGCGCCAGTATTTATTAAACGGTTGTCGTTAATTTCGAAATTTAAGAAAAAATAGTAACCAACGAAGGAGAAACTATCTATAGCAATAAGTAAGGCGCAAGTGGCCTGTGGCCGTGTCCTTAACGAGCCCGATATTCCCGAAGTAATTAGAGACGAGAGCTTGCTCTCTGGCTCCCCTGATTCTTTTCCTCCCTTTTTCTCTTTCTCCCCCACGCTGGCAGTAACCATAAGCATAACCATTAGAATCTGTTACATTCAACGGAAACGCCATTGGCTTTTGGCCGAGCGTGGCTTATGACCGCGCTTTTTTCTCCTTCCTTTTTTTTTGGTAATTCCTGCCGAAATCCCGTGGATACTCCGTCCATGCGATAGCGCATAGGATTCGATCGTTATCGTTACATCGTGATCCCCGTTCACGGTCATCACGACTTACAACAGGCGAAGCTTTTAACGCCTTCTCGATACGGTTCGCCGTTAATCCGCCATACAGAGAGCTGAAGAAGGAATTTACTAGGCCCGAGGAAATTTTTACCGTTAAAAAGTTCGATCGTTTGTCAGCTATCCGCGACGCTCCATTGCTAGGGATAATATTCTATGCACGATTGGAAGTTAAGGGGTGTAGACGTTCGAGGCGGAGCAGAGATAGTCGCGTGAAAAAGGAAGGGGCAAATTGAATTGACCGCTTCCACAGCGGCTTAATTTCGTGGCAGAAGTTTTCCGAGAACCTTCTTAATTGTACTCTATATTAGCAATGTAAAATATGGTGCGTTCGAGGCCGGGAAAAGGATACGGTCTAATGGTGGAAACTTTGCAATTTTCATGGCCGCCCCGGCGAAACAATACCGAGTGAAAACGGAATAAAAACGGCGCGGCGGTGTTGGGTTAACTACGAGGACTGTTAAACGAAGAATATGTATCTTGAATATTCTACACGGTATCCCTTTGTCGAGGGAAGAAAGTTGAACACCAGTTCCGCTGATCGACGTCCGCGAGTATCCAAATGTTGCTTTAACGGCTTTCCGCTGAATTAGTCAGTAGTTACAAGCCCCGACGGTCTTGCTTGTCTTTCGATTTCCATTCTCCAACTTCGCTGACCGCTTTCTATTGACCCGACCTCCGTTGCTCGTTATTCATGGTGTAATCATAGACGGCGCTAAGGGTTACGCGCGATACCACTTCTCCCCAAGACAATATTTTTACCTAGGCGTTGCTCGGAGAAATTTCGAAGCCGTTAAGAAAAATCATGCTCATACTGGGATTTATCAAATCCTCGAGATACCGATACTATTTTGCACACGGATTTTACAACCTATTAAACTCGTCGGCGACCAACAGAAGAGTACTCGAACTCAATTTGTAGCGTGGCTGGCTGTAGTTAATTCGAAAATATATGTTCGTACATACGGATCCCAGCTCGAATCGACCAGTTAGCAATCATTGATTCTTTTAAATTCCCCGTCTGCCTGTCTATATCGTTTGCATATAGTGCATAGAAATGATTTAAACTGCCCGATGGTAACGTACGCTGGATTCTCGTTTTAAAATGACTGTGAAAACATTGGGTAGGGGCGCAAACAACGGAGGTATCGGAAACGCTGGTTAAAATTCATGTCCGGCAAGGCGAGCCGAATCCGTGAACCATACCCGAATGAATCTGTTAAGTCCATTGAATCGATCGTGTCGGATCAACCTCCAAAGTAGGCTAAAGCAGTCTTAATGCCGCCGCCGTGCTTTAATGCGGCGAGCCTGTTTATCATAGCAACAACGGGGCAAGATTATTCTCCCATATCTATTAAATAACTCCCGCCGTCTAATCCAGAGGCTGCCGTGGAAATCGCAATCTCTTGACGAGTTACGCATGGATTTTCACAGCGAGAGATTAATTAGCGCGCGCAGCTTGTACAACCTCGGTACCTTTGCCATGCATTTCCCCGAAAGTTTCGGATCGTGGGCTATTCGATCCAATATTCAAACGAAGAGCAAATATTGTAGAGCAGGATTGCAATTTTTGGAAAGAAAGAAACCAAAAAACAAATCGACTTAATGGAATTACATCGACGCCAGGATTAACCATTCCGTTGGCCACGGAGGCTCGTTTGCATTGCAGCTCGTCCGTGTACATACATTATCCTGTCGCTAAGTGATGCGAGTACTTCATAGCGATGGAAGTGCAGAGACACCGAAAATCCTCGGTACACGTTCGTCCTGGTCACCAGCTGAGTCGGGGCCGTAATTTATATTCATTTAGTCGGTCTACCTCGACTATACTTATACGAGTATTGGACAAGTATCCTCTACCCCCTGTCACGAGAGTTAGCTAGGGGTTACCGTCGCTTCGAGAGGAAAACTTTAGCGTGGAAACAGCAGCACCAGCACCAGCACACCCCCAGATTAATCTAAGACTCCAGACGTTCCAACCCTCCACCTCTCTGTTACGTATCCCCGTGCACGCGAGTTTCCTTGCCAGCTTTCCTGGCTCGACGCAAACAGAGCACAGTGAAATTAGTATTTGTTGCAGTGTTATTCAAATTAGCACGAAGAAGTTGCCCTGGCTGTCTACGTTTTTCTTTGCATCAAGATTCCCGGTCGTTTTCAAGAATTCACCAAGTTCTAGACGAAGCTGATTCGGGACGAGAATGTTAATCCTTCGTCGTCGTTGTCGTGTGCTGCTGTCGCAGCGCTTCGTTCGAGGATTTCAGCGAAACGAAGATACGAAGGCTGGAGATTTCAAGTTCGACGATACATCTTCCCCGCGGAAGTAATAATTGAGTAATTTTACGTAAAGTTCCGGCGACGGCCCACTTGTTATTACGTAATTAAGGCTGGCAACTTGTTCCGCTAATTACGCGAATTGCTGGAGAAAGTTTTGGTGGTTATTCGACTTCCGGCAACGCCACGTGTATACTCTTCTTTCTTTTCTCTCTACGTTCCGCTCCGGCAACGAGTAAACTTCCGACTGACTGGTGATCATATCGAATCTACACGACGACGACGCGACGCGTGTGTTTCTACGATGTTTCACCCCGCTACCCTAGTTTCGTGAAAAACAGGTGCAATAATGTTATTTGTTTCTGTAAACGGGAATCTTTCTCCGTATGCCACACTTATAGCAGCAAGATTGATCGTTCTGCATTATTAAAGCCAGCCTCTCTCGTCGGCCAGCCCAATAACTGTCATGCGAAAGTCATCTGTTTTCACTTGTTCGCGTAGCCGGCTCTAACATTTTATTAAACTCGCCAATTTTTCGCCACGCAGCTGCACCCTTCGTGATTCGATTTACACGACACTCTTTCGCACAGTGCCGATAAATTCAACGCTGATTCCTGTCGTTGTGCCTTTAATAAACCGGTGGCGACTGAGCAAAGAAAAGTCAACAGGTGAAAGGGCTCGGGTTCTTGAAATTTCGCGGCCTGTGGCGCGGAAATGATACAACTAATCGTGTTGCAAACAAAACACCGGAGAAATCCCCGGAAACGAAACAACGAAGCTCAAAAAGCCACGGCATTTTATCGTATAAACTTGATCCCGTTTTCATTTCCGTTTCGTCCACTCTCACCTTCTTGTCCAGCTTTTTCGGTTATCCTTGTCGTTTCTCGCCAACCTTCGTTCCCAGCGTCGAACAATTCCGGCTGTGCAAAAAGCTCGTTTAAAGCTCGAGTACTTCTCTATATACACCGCGGTCAAAGAATCGTATACGGTATTATCGGGCACAAAGGGCGTCGTTACCGCTTACAAATTGCGGATGCACATCGGGCCGCGGCTACCAACGATTCAACGGTGTGCCTCAGCATTCGACGCTAAGCCGGCTTACCGGACTCTCCGCTACGATACTCTCCACCTGTACCGTTTATGCTAACTGACACGATGAGCTGCTTTGCATTAATCGTTTTCGAGAAGTTGGCCCGGGCGTCGACCATTAACCCCGCCGATTTTCGCGTTCGTCCAGTACTCGCTGTCTATTTTGGCTATTGAAGCCAAGGCCGGATGAAAGGCTAAACTATTCGGCGTGGGTTCGATTTAACTCTTCAACCGTGTATCACAATGGATGTTTGATCTATAGAACTGGTTTTTCTTTGATTGAAGTATTGTACTATTGACAGCAATTGTATGCTCGTATTTGGATCAATTAAATATTTAATCATTTTTTGTCACAGAAAATGCAATGCAATATTTACGATACGTTTTAAAGAGCTCAAGATATTCGATCGTAAAAAAGCTTGAGTACCGTGGAATAAATTTTTGAACGTCCCTGCGAATGGTTGAATTCCATAAGGGAATCAATGACAAGACATATGGAAATAGATCCCGTTGGCTTGGCTCCATGGCACGCGAAGAACAGGCGCCGTACCTAGGCATCCTTTATACAATTAGAGTTTTTGCACGACGCCGGAAATATGGACGCGAACGAGCAAGGAGGGTCGTGCGAAAAGGTGAGCAAAAGGAAAGCACAGAGGGAAGGGTGCTCGCGGAGGGTGAATAATAGTCAGGATAGAATTGTTCCACCAGCAAAAAGCCAATCCATCCCCTCGTGTTATCGGATGGCGGAGACGCTGGACGAGTAGCCAGACGCTCGCCCCTCCTCGTGAAAATGCTTCTACCGTCGGAACGATCCTCCCAGAGTAAAACAACGAGCGTGCACACTGGAAGACAACTGTGCGCAATTGCAGTTACCTAGAACAGCATCACGAATATATCGTGCATTGGAAAGTTCTGCTCAAACGGGACACACTGGCTTTCACGCGGAACGAATGGGACTGCCGCGTAATTTTCTGACGCGTCGATTCGATGGATTTCGCATGATTATCCTGCTATTGAAATATATAAATGCATTTCGCCTGAATATATCGCGGATCGGCGCGGGGCACTACATTTTTAATAACCGTGTTATCGGCTACCCCGGAGACTTGACGCCAGTTCGACGAACGAGAAACGATTCGATCGAAGCGATGTGGACGCGTTAACGCGGCCTGCTTTTTATCGTGTCATCCGCTCGATTTTTCCATTACACCCGTGGACTGATACTCTTCTATTTGCCATTTTATCCACCTTTTTTCTCTAACGATTTATATTCCATAAAATCGGCCGATGAAATGTGCTCAATTGTTCGTAACTGAAGTATAAAGAGAACGATCGAAAGTAATAGAGAATATTCAGACACGTTCGTTGAGTAGGTACTTTCAATGAAGCGTTTGGAGAAGGTCAGAAAGCGTGGGTGGTAATGAACTTCGAGCATTCACCTTACGAATCTAGAATGGAGTCAACGTCGCTTCGCAAAGGGTTCAAGTAGCTTCCAGACGTAAAGATCTCTGGGCCGACGTCAAAGTACGCTCGTCATAAATTATGCATTAACGGCGGCATTAAAGGTAACGCGGCTTCAATTAAAATGCCCCTCCTAACTGGATCACCGCATTGCGGTGCACCCCTGTCGTCCGATTCTCCGTCTATCTCCTGTCGTCCCACGATATTTTCCACGCATGAACCATTATCGTAATTCGTCGAACTATCTCTATTCTGTGCGTCACCTTTGGTCCCGGTGTTTTCTCGGGTGTCCAAAGGAAGCTAAAACGCAAGCACGGTCGCTGACTCCGCTTAATCAGCATGGAAAAGTTGTTATGGAAAATTCGACGAACAAAAGTTTTGTGTCTGCTATGTCCGCTGTCCCTCTCTCGCGTACGAAACATCGCCAGTGAAACCATAGTTACGGGCACTAATTTCGGCGGAATAATTGCGAGAACCAAGCCGTAATCCTTTCCAAGCCTCCAGAACACACGGCTCTCCATCGTGCTGTCAGACGAGCAGCCTTTCGTGGAAAATGATACGGCGTAACGACGATGACACGAATGAGACTGGCGAGAAAGGGAACGGGAGGGTAAAATAACGTCTAGAAAGGACGCCGCAATTAAACATTTTGTTCCTGTTCAACAGTACGGCACAACCAGGGGCTCTTGACCCAGATGTAAAGTGTAACGTCGCTTGCACTTTCCCTCTCCGACCTTTTGCAATTATTCTGTCGTAATTTATCATTGCAAAATGACGAGTGCAAACGTGGAAGGGATTGGACGAATAGCTGGGGAATGGATAATGTTATGCGCTTGTGGCTTTTCACGGAGATCCTCGGTGCAGCATTGAATACTCTCACATTTTTCACCTGTAGCAATTGTGCACAGGTGTGCACGTTCTGGCGAACTAATTGGGCGGCTTCGCTCGTTTCGCTAGCATTTCAAGACTTTACAAGAAATATCGATCTTTCTGTTTTCCCCTTTTCTGCTGTTCTTTTCGGCATTTGAAATGTTCTTCGTGCACAGAGAAACTGCGAAGCCCGGAATTCGAGGAAAGCTTCATTTTCCAAGATTTTCAGTGATTCGATCTACGACGAATCGATCGAGCGCGTAAGGTATTAATTAAAGGTGCAGCAAACCATCGTTTGATCGTTAGCAGGCGAAGCGGAATTCGGGCATGATTTTCCAGCCGTTTCCCGCAGCACGTAGGAAGAAATCCGTCTTGAAAATAGTTTAGACATGTCGGGAATACTTCGCGTCTCGGCCCTCGCTGCATCGATATTGCATTTCAAACTTGACGGAGATTGAAAAGGCGAAATTAGAACGGCGCTGCGTGTCAATGATCGAGTTTCTCGTAATCTCGAGAAAAAGTTTTCACAATAAGGAATATCTATCCCCTAGACTCGACAAAAAATTAGCCAGTATTTAATCCATCCAATGATGACCGATCGTTTGCAGTGTTCCAGAAAAATTCCTGGAAGTTTTCGCGAGCCCACAAAATTGAAAAAAATTATCCAAACAAAAACAAAGAGGCAGCGCACCACGAGCAAGATAAGACACGCCCCGCGGATCTCGCGTTTCCACGAGCCGCACAATTAAAAACCATTAAGCGTGCTTTTCCCCGACCAGTTTTACCAAAATGATTCCCGCAGCCAGAGCCGTATCCTCCGGAAGGCTCTAGCCCAGCTTTCGAAGGGAGTGGAATTAAGCCAGCTCCTCCAGCTGCCGTTTCTCAACGCCGAATCGCTCGTGAAGGAAATAAAACCGTTCAAAAGATAACCCACTTCTCTGCGGGGTAATCGCCTCCATAAAACCGGCACTGTGCATTGCGTCTGCGAGATAAAAATTTTACAGATTTCGCGTGCGTAGAAAGCGTTCACCCCGGGCGCCACGGAGGCGTCAGGTATTAACGAACAGCCGGCCAGCATCCGGAAGCAGTAAAATCGTGTAACAAGCGGCGATAACAGGACAGAACGAGCGAATTTACGATTCGCCGCGCGGAAGCCGGAGCGGAGGCTCGTCTTCAAACGAGGGCTAGGCGGAATTCGCAGGGCGCGAACGAAGAAAAGACGGATGCATCGAGGAGGAAGATGAATGACCCACGAAACGTAGATTGCATGGTCGTAACAAGGACGATGCCTTTAGACGTACCGAGCCTATTCATATCGGGGGTGTGACGGATGAAAAGTAAGAATTTTTCATTTTTCTTGTATCTTTTGCAGATTCTACATATGTATTACCATACATACATTTCTGCATACTTAAATTGTAATATTCGAATTTAATTAACAAAATAGCGAGATACAAGGAACTTTACATGCGATTTTTTTGAAGAAGAATTCTGTTTGTAATTGAAACAATTAATTATTATTAATTACGTGAACAACGCGTTCACACTGTTCCCGTCTGAAATTTTTCACCAATGAATAGATAGGGAGCAGAGACACAGTCGCTGCTCGACTATACGTGGCCGCAGATGTCGCAACCTCGTGCTCGTATAGGAGTTAGATCACGCGTGTACGTGGATACGTGCGTAGCCGTATAACTAGGCAACGTTGGTGGAATACGACAATAGCAATTTTTCCCGCTGCTTCGTTGCTGATCGTCCAGTCGAGATATAGTTAATGTTCGAGCACGAGCACGACGTCGCCTCCGAGTTCCGCGAATACGAAATTATTTGCACTGGCGATAGCGCCGATGAATGCCCGAGAACACGGTGTACTATTTAAATTTTTATCGCGTTCGTTCGTCAGCCGGTTAAACTACCTCGGTGCATCTAGCCAACGATGAGTATATTTGAGAGTTGAATTTGAAAAACGTTCCGCGTTTAACGTAAACAGATATAACTGGTTGAAACGAGGAACAAACAGTTATCATAATCGTGTAATATGAACGTTGGTGTCTGTACCTGGAAGCTTTACGACTTTTACTAGAAACTCCGTTTCGTTTTCAAATTGGACGATATGAAGAGGTTTCTCAATGGCTTCTGCTAAACGTACCCAGAGAGTATCGACGTTTTCGAATTCGCAAGAGTAAGCGATCCAAGCAAGTATGCGCGTCTCTGAAGAAGACACGAGAAAGGTATGGAGTCCCTGGTGGAGTTAAAGAGCACGGCTGGTATCGTTGGCTGGCAGTTTTATCGGTGTTTTAAAAGTGGGCCAACGTCGAACATCCATCATTGTGCCCGCCGTCTCTAAGAATACCGCGCCACGGATACACGAATTTCTCGTGCAGAAATTTAATATTTCTCTTTTCGGTAGGGAGCACGGAAATGCCATTAAACGGGTCGCGAGAAGCTAGCATCGCTCTCTCATCGAATCGAGTTTCGCAAAGGCGCCATCCACCCCCCCTGACAGGGTACACGCGTACCGAATGCCACCTAGAAGTTACTATTTCATGAAGTATGCATGTCTAGCCACATATGTATGTGATTCCGTATGTATCTCGCAGCGTCCTGTCACCTACGATACATAAAAATATGTTTGAACGGGCACGGTCTGCGTGCCAGCGAAGATGCAGCAGAAATGTCGCGTGTCTGCTGAGGAGGCAATGAAGAAGGTACACGATGATACAAACGTGGGAGACAGCGGCAGGTTTTAGAGACAATGAAATATTTAATAAGCTCAAGTACATATCTGGATGAAATCCTATAGAGCGGGAAACAAAACGAGACCTAGAGAGAATAAGAGCACTCAACGAAAGTAGTGAACTTTCTTTACTGCAAAATCCAAAAATAATATCTTTGCGTTTCGTTTAATCCTCGGATTAACTATTTCGCCGCTCAAACATGAAACGCCGTTTGAATGAAAAATATTGCGAAAGAACAAATTCTAGATATCGATTGCCTGTATCGTTAAAGAAAGTAGCATTTAATGTCAAAAATCTGCGCGATGCTCCAGAGGAATTCTCGACGATATACGACGACTCGCGGAGCGTACTTGAGCGGCCGCTGGTATCCTTTTACGACTCGAGTAACCAGCCACATTATGGTGTTTGCTCGCTCTCGCGTTACGCGCGTCACGTGGCTGTCGCGGATCTCATTTCCCAGGTGTATCGCCGCACACGTGCACGCGCGTAAGGGTGAACGATACCACCGACAACCCCATCGTTGTTCCCTCTAAATTGCGACACTTTTAATAACCTCGCCGGTGCTCGCGCAATCGTACCTGTAATCGATTACACGTTCATCGAAAATACATTGCAAAAGCTGGCCCTCCTTTGGCGTCGTGCTCAAAGGGACATGTTTCTGTTGCACGGTTATCATTTCGAATAGGCAATTACGCGTCTACGACTTCAAGTAAACCGTTAAATGTATTTTGATCTCATAGTCGCCGGCTAATGGTTTTAACCCAGTTCCCAAAGCTTTCGCTCGGCTAACTTTCCCGAGAGAAGAATTGACTTTCCCAGGGATAATGCAGATTATTTTCCCGAGAACACTAGAGGAAGGAAATTATTTTGTCACCCCGATCTCCGCCGTGGCTGCGATGCATCTTTGTAATTCTATTTGCCTCGGAAATCAATGGAGAAACGAAAGATTCAGGACTGGGGTATAGAATTCATTGAAAGCAGAGTAGAGCTCCGTTTAACTTTGTCCTATAGGAATATATATTATACATTCCTCTCAATTATCATCAAAACAATTGTATTACGTACGCTGATTTGTATTATCCTCTTTGCCTACGAAATAAGCCACGTTCTCTGATGCAGGCACGGAAACCTCGATTCGTTGCTCTAAAAAGACATTCGCTCGTTAACAGTTGTCGAGAGAACGATCGTCGTACGTGTTCCGCGCAGAAGAAACACTAGCTAGACGGATGTTTCTTGTTTCAACCCCTACTGCGCCGTGTCTACTTTCATCTTTTGTGCGGCTTCGTTTGTGCGGCAGTGGAAACGAATGAACGACAGCAGTTATATGCGATGCAATGTGCTCTATATCAATTACAATATCGTTGCCGCTGGCAGTGTAATCAAAAATTGCATGAATCGAGAGAAAACAGATACACGGTTCCGGGCGAAATTTCATCAGTTTTACCGATTCATCGCAAACACGTTTTCCACGTTAATATTTTGCGAATTTCGTCCACGCGATGAAACGATATATCTGTCTCGTTGTTTGTATCCCCGGTGATATTTTAATTTCGAGACGAATATGTCGTCTGGATCATTAACGTGGCGGGGGGCTCGTGTTAAATAAAAATCAATCGGGAACGCAACCGACGTTCGTATCACGCCTGTGTGTTACTATAATACGATGTAAATCAAGTATGATCGCGTGCCGTGCACAATAAATGGACACATAAAGCCGGCTATTCTAACGAGTGGCTTTTTTTCGCCCGAGTGTGCTCGACAGTCAATGGCATTCATTCGCATTCATGGTTTTCAGAGCGACTTTTTGCGCCGTCATTTATGCTCCCGTCAAACTCGCGCTAGGAATCACTTTATATTTTCCACGTCGTCGGACCGCACTTCTCCGCAGGCATATCGAATTCAGACCGAGTGTGTTGTGACGTCGCCGTCATAAAACAGGCCCCTGGATCGCGAGCTTTTCATGCATTTGCAAACTTTCGCGGGCTACTTTCGCGCCTGGCGACCATGATATGTCCCCCGGTACATTCGAGTTTCTCTTATTTCTGATCGGTGCAGGAATGAAACAAAAGGACAAAGTTCCTCCATTATTCTTTTTCTCTTTCTCCTTTAGCATTCACAGGCTCGCGCATTTGTGAAATATCTGTCTGAACGTTGGACACGACGAAGCAGTCGTGATGATTAATAAAGATGCCGATGCAGGAAGTGTATTTTTTTTTTAACATAAAATTTCTTAAGCGATCGTTCCTTTGAATAGGTGTAAATGAATAATATTTTTAAGGCGTTCTTGTGATAATAATTCTGCACATGATTATAAAATATATCGTGTCCACGTTTCGTCGTGAAATTCGAGGGTAAGAAAACCACCCTCCTTTCTCGTTGCTGGACAAAACTGAAGGGGCCAGCCTGAGAGGGCTGCATGCAAAAAAGTTGCAGTACGAGCTGCCAGGGTGAACGAAAAGTATACACGTGTGCGAGCAAGTGTGCAGGCTGGTCCGGGAGTTAAGTGGCGGGTACAGGCTCTAATGTACATTTAATGTCTTAACTTTGAATGCGAACCTGCTCGACGCCAGAGATAACATCTTAAATATGTTTTTACATTTACGCGACGAACGGGCCACCCTCACTCCTCGGCGACGAGGAAAGGAAAAAAAACGTGGCCTAGCCGAGCACGCGGTCCCTAGAAAGAAAGTTTTTTAACGCGACGACCGCCGCGCCCCGAGCCGTGGAACAACCGCCAGGTAAGGTACTTTTTCCAAGGGATTTCCACGTTTCCCTCCGTTTCTCTCCGCTATTTCTCTTTCCCTGGCACAAAGGCTACATCAAGAATCTACGATCTCGCTGTCGACCAGGGGAATACCAGAAGTTTTTCCATTCGCTGAAACGACGGTGGAAAAGACGTAAGCACGGCCGACTCTCATTCCCCTCGTGCATGCGATTTCTCGCTTTCACGTCATCTTTTTTTCCTCGATTTTCAACCGCGATTGTACGTAAAAAAACAAGACTTCACACAGACCGGTGACAATAGAGGATCTACGCTGTTGCGAGATCACAAAAGATCACGAATATAGTACATCGAGCAGATCCGCGATTCTAAGTGGCGCTTCGCAAGTGAAACATATTGGAAAGGCAAACAACGTGTATCCTCGAATTCCGGAATGCTTTATTCTGGCACATTCGCCGTCGATTCAACGTTCACCAACGACGCGACGCTCGTCCCGTGGTTTTCTATCCCAGTTCAGACTTTCCTATTGCAGTCAACGAGATTCTCTGTTTGAACTACTGGCTCGGTTCAAAGTAAACCCCGTCCGTAACTACCAGACGATCTTTTCACTGAGGAGTATCAGTGTTTTCATTAAACAATCGACGACCAGTGTCAAACTGTTGCTTCTGCTTGAAACGAAATCAGTGAAAGTCGAAAGTAATCGCACGCGGATACTTCTCTGCTACTTTTTGCCGGTGCTATTCACAATATTATACTGCTGCTACTGCTATCAGGCACAGGTGCTCGGTAAACCGGCGACGACACTGGGCGTCGTGAAAACTAAAATTTTCCCGCTGTAGGAACACCGATGGGTTCGTTCGTATGCATAGCCGGCTATGTTGATTGGCTGTCGTGCAAAGTCCCGCACTCTCGCCAACAAAGTCCTCGCACACGATGTAGCGGCTGAACACCTCCTGTCTCCTGCACTTTGCCTAGTCGACGGATGTTGCATACGCGTTGTATTAATATGTATTTAAATTAGGTCCTCAAAGCGGGACCAAATTACGGTACCACGCGCTTTACCTATCGAAGTAGACGCGGCGTCGCGCTGCACGACGCAGCCGATACATTTTCTTGCGACTGATAAAAAAAAACCTTCGATACAATGAAGAAAGAAGAGCTTGCAGAATAGGGGACATAATAGGAGGTAATTTGTAGTTCCTTCGCTTTAAACGTAATGTCGAGGGGCGGCAATTTTTCCTTTGTATTCGAAGGTAACTAAAGGAGATACAAATTGCAGGTCGCGCAGAGCTAAAGGTGGTTCGCAAGAAAATCGTTGGTCGAATCGTTACGGCGTCGCAGTAATTTTCTTTCATCAGGTCAGTGGAAGACTGTAGAAAAAGGAGGAGCTAGCATTTACCGTGCAAGGACGACAAGCGGAATTTTAACCAGTCTAGGAAAAGTACAGTCTAGATTAAACAGTTCTTTCCTTAAGATACTGTAAACATTGAAATGTAAATTAATGCACTATGCAAATGTCAGAAAATAAAATACGGCCGAACGGCAGGAAGCGAATTGATGTAAAAATATATGATTTTTTTCCAGCGATTTTCCATTGGAAAAACAATCTTGTTTTCGCGATAAGCGCAATCGATGGAAACAGACGTGCAATTATTTTTCACGTCGAATAGATTGTGCAACCCTCGGATGTTTTGATCGTCGATCAAATCAAACACGTCTATCATACAAATTGTCCATAAACTGTGCATGATTTCGATTCCATGGAAAAATAATATTTGCCGCTTCCCTTCTGTTTTCCTTGATTTTTGATATTTAATAATAAAATTCGTGGAAGAAATAATAGTAACTAACGCCTCGGCTCCAATACCGTGCCGGATGATACAAAAAATGATCACTATCGGATATCATCAGTGATATCAGCTAGAACTTCGAAAGTATCCACTGAGGCGCCCCCGAAATTTACCTCGATGCACTTTAATATGTCTTCTGGAGCGGGATGGCAGGGCCACCTTCTTATTGAGGGATAATTACGAGTTTCCAACGCTTGGTTGGCCTTCTGCGCGATCTTAAGACCGCAGCATTGCCCTTTCCCCATTGAACGAGCTCGAACCGATAGCACGGGAAGATGTTGCACGTTGAATGGAAAATTGATTAACGCCACCGACACTAACGCGCAATGTGTTTTATCAGCGCTTACTGATAAGCCGTACTTCTTCGTCGAGTTACTGGCACAGCAGTCTCTCGTATATAAAGCGTGCCCAGTCACCCTCTTACAAACGAGAATTTCGTTAACCGTGCGAAATTAAGCGATTAACGAAAGCGTCGCTTGATTCGTTCGTTTCGAAACAAATACGACTGGGTACTTCAGTCATACGATTTATCGTATAAGGAGCGTAAAATGTACTTCGGCAAACCGCCGCTCCTCTGCAGACGCTAAATTCCATAGAAGTCTGCGGCGCGAATCTAATCGAAATATAATACTAATTTACTTGATATAAACCAACATTACTTTGGCCGGTTGCAATTATTTACCCGACCATTCGTAGCTGCTACACGTTTCCTTTATAATTACACGAATTCCATTAGCACCGGCTGCTATACATAGGTCTAACGCGCGTTACGCGAATCACTTTTCTTCGCCCCGAGCCACGAAATTAGAATAGATTTCCGTATTTTCACGAGAGTTAAAACGAAAATTACGATCGTGGCAATTGGAACGCTTGGTGTTCACTATATATGTGAAGTGAATAATGAGATAACAGTTGCGTTGGAAAAGGAAAAAAGAAAATTTAGAATAAACGTAGAAATTTTTAGCCAACTTACCTTGGCACATGATGGTAATTATGTGGAGTATGCTGATGGTCAGATACCGTCTTCTTCTATGATTGTCCGCCATTTTATCGCACTTTCCGCGTCTCGATCCTTGTACCTTATCTGCAATAAAGCGACAACAGATTGAAAAATATTCAACGCCCTCGTGAATCGGATACTTTATCGTTCTCCGTTCTAAGGATTCCAAGTACGTGTACACGCGGATGCAGAGAAAAACACCGAGGGATCGATACTCTGGTTTGAAAAGGGCTGCCTGGCAATTAATAAATAAGTCAGATCTGTAATTAAGGGTACGATATCCGGATATAGGCATGCCGCATAGCAGGAATATGTAAATACGCATCCATCTAGTCTAGAACGCACTTCCGAATGCATATTGCGCCGTTGATTCGTCGATACGTTGGAAATCCATGAGGCCGTGAAATCATTAACGCATGGCTAAGTCTGTGTAATAGAGAGACGCTGTAATTAACGAACACCCAATGTTAATCAGGTTTATTGGGCTGCAATATATGTACAACCACTCGAGGAGATACAGACTGCATTCGCGTGCAGTGAACATCTACGGAGTCTGGTATACAGAAATCCAGTCTCTGAGATGGCTCGATGAACGAGATGAAAAGAGGAAACAGAAAATAGAGTAGAAGGGATCCGAATATTTTTCTCCAACGGAGGGGACGTTATTGAGAGGAACGCGGTTCGAAGTGTGATTTGACTTTTATTATAAAATCCGGGGAAGAAGAATCTGATGAGAGTGGAACTATCAAATATAAAAATAAGAGACGGTTTCGCGATTGTATATCATCGTTCCATTTAATTGCCAGACGCGGATCAGACGTTGATAGAAGGCAAACATACTTCCTCGATATACAGGGACACGGAAAATCTAAAAATAAATTTGAATTCTCAATTCGGCTAATTAACAAATGTATAATACGAGCGAGTTCCTAAATTAAATTCCACAACGCAGTTTTTTGCTGACGCGGGCACACAACTCGCCGCTGATACGAACTGCTCTCTCGTGACCCGAGAGGCCGATATTTCGAGCTAATGATTAAAGTAACACCAACGTCGTCTGAATTTATTTTATCGTCCACTCTGAGGTGTCGCGTATTTCGCTAATTACTTATTATATATGGATTCTCATTGCGCTGCTTCGTGCAAGAGCAATAGCGTAAGCACAAGCGACAGCGAGGGAATAAGTAAAGAATACGAAATGTGGTTGGAAGTTTTGTTAAACTTGAAGTTCGTGCGATCGTTTGTCTGTAATCACCTAATCACAATTACGATGAAAATGTTTCGCTTTTATTATCGATACACACATTTCAATTCAGTAAATATGCATCCAGAAAGCATAAAAATGAATATCACTGCTGTAATTCTTGTTTGCCTCTTCGCACATCTTCCCGTCGCGATGCGACATGCTTTCTTCTTCGTTCCTTCACCGCGAGTCAACTGTACAAATAGGGTTTATAATTTATGATTAGCCTCTTCTATAAATCCGACACGATCTCTACTTTCCCGTAGGCAAAATCGCGGCCGAATAATTCCAGCCCGCTTTAATATCTCCAAAAGTTTCCGGGGAGCCGCGTCTCGATTAAAGTTGATTTAAAAAATTTCACGTCTCGCAGAGTAACATTGTTACGGTGATTTTTTTGTCGCTGTTAAAACCGAGGCAGCAGCTACTCGAACGTTAAGGGCCGTAGCCGTGTAACTTGATTCATTGCGTTATTGCAAGTTTTACGAGTTAATTAACGGAGATTTTTAGAGTAATATCACACGGGCACGTCGGTAAAGCGGCTCTTGTTATTACATCACGCTTTTACACATCCACGGCGTTGAAATTACCGCGCTAACTCCAGCTATCGCGCTCGACCCATAATTAGTAAACTCGGTTAACGACGTGACGCCCGTTCGCTGACGGTATCGTGGCCCTCGCACTTTTTTTTCTCCTCCTTTTTCTATTTCGTAAACTCCTTTCCAGGCTGCAAACAGCCTCCCGTAAGTGTAAAACGAGAAGCTTACACGCGGAGCCCGCGGCATTATCCATTACCCCTTTCGTTCGTTACGGATTTCCGGTTAATAAACGTTCACGAGACTCTCGTATCGCCGGTCCACAAATTTGGCCGAGCTTCTGAAAGCGTGGAAGTCAATCTCACGTTTGGTATCGATTCAACGCGATGCACGTCGAAGCGTCGCGACGTCATACGAGTCAGAATGTAAAAGTTGAAATTTACGACTGAGCTACTGCTTTATTAGCACATACATCGGCTAAGCTTTCGATACGTAATTCAAACAGGAACTTCCATCCATTTCGTTAGAATCAGCCATTACGATCTTTCGTATATATACCCCGGTGTAAAAATCCTGAATATTCGTACTCGGAAATGTTTATCGCGTGACAAATATATTTAACCGTGTTATCGCATCTATCTAACTTACTACGTGGAAAATATTATTGCGTGACCTCTATTAAGAATTCACTGCATTCGTTCGTTGGCAAAAATACGCCGGATAGTAATCGACTTATCAATCATAGTGTCGTACAAATTTTGTATACAATAATTATTTCCAGTATAGGATATCTATCTTACACATATTTAGTCGAAAAATGATCGTACACGTTGCAGTCGAAAAATAAAAATAGCATCCCCGGTCCGTGCATACCGAACTCACCAAAAAAGAAATACTAACGATACGCTTTACCAACTTCCCAGAGTAACACGGACGCGAATTTAATTAAATTCGATTCAGGTGTCCAACGACTTATGATCGCAACTGTGCAAATCGTAAATGAACGGGCGAGGATCGGTGACAATCAGAAAATTGTCCGGATGGTAAGCGATTATTATATCGTTTTTACGGGTCTGTTTGCCAGTAATTTGCGAAGCCCCTTTACCGGCGCCGATTGTTTAATCCAATTGGACAAATGGCCTTTAGGTTGGCTAGTAGTGAGCGCCGATGCGTCGGTTTGCAACGGGCTGCTGCCTGTCCAGATTTACGAGGCGATTTACAAATTGGCGGTTATTGTGCCCAGCACGGAAATCAAACTGTCCTGTAAATCAAAACGTCTGCCAGCGTTCATTAAACGTCAGGCAAATCCCGGAAATCGGTCGGTCGTCGCAACTCGGCCACCGTTTTGTCCGCCTCCACTACCGCCTCCATTTGCCCGCTCTCTTTCTCGAATCGCGTTTCCGTTTCCGCTGCTCGTCTCCACTCTCCACACACATATGTACACACATGGGTACATACGCACACGTTAGCGTACCAAATTCGTGGACGAAAAGTCGTAAACCATTTTGGTCGCTTTGTTTTTCGCGGTGCAGCTACGTGCACAAGAAACAACGGAATAACCGTAGTCGAGAGCAGGAGTGCGTCGTCGAAAATAATTGTTTAATCTACGCGTTCGCGGCGAATCCAGGTCCGGACTGTCCGCGACGTAGCATCGCCCCATTTTTACACGACAGCAACCGTTTAAAACTTTAAAGGTATTACATCTTGTCCCTCTCGCGCATATGAATTGGAATGACTAAAAGAGTAAGGAAGAAGAGTAAAAGGAAAGAGTAAATATCATTGCACGATTTCGAAATGCAGTGGAACAAGATTTAATTTACTTGGATATTTAATATATGTAGCAGAAATTGCTTCACATTTTCAACTTTTAATCACTAAAATTTTCTACCATCTTATTTATACTTATGAGACGTCCTATACGTATAAGACTTTTCTATCAAGTGCCTTCGGCCTAACAATTTTCCTGACCAACTCGTCAAATGAATTTAAACTTTAAATGCAATGAGAGCGCTAGTATATATATATGACTTGCAACTTCGTCGCGAATTTTCAAATATAATATATGTACTTTTAAAATAGCCTGCATATACAGGGGAGGATAACGATTGATGCAGAGACGTGAAATTTAATGATAGGTTCGTGCGAATGATGGAATAAAGGCAACCAAAAAAATGTCAACGTAATTGCGATCATATACCGAAAATCACGTCTATACGCCTGAAACGAGACTGCTCGTATAACTTTTTTTTTCATCGGTGGCATTACTATTATCATTTACTGTTGCAGAGACGCAACTGTGAAACACAGCTGGCAGAAGTGTTTCGCGAGGATCCGCCATCGTATAATGTCACCGATCCAGACAGAATTTCGCTTATCTGCCACTTTTTTCTCCCGCGCACTTGGTCTAAAATCAGCGATTTTTATCGGCTACGCGAAGGGGGCAGAAAAAAAGGAAAGGAACAGCGAATCCGGTTAAAAATCTCCGCCGTTACTTCGGAATTGATTTATGAAACGAAACTATTTAAAGGATTAAACCGTCACACGAAACCCAGCATTGGAAAACGCGATCGCTTGAAGTGGAGCGCGTGCAGAAAAATATTAATAAATAAGCAAGAGAACATTATACGACCGCGGTAAAATAGTGGCAAGACAAAATTCAAGACATACGTTTCCAGAATTGATTTCTTTTCCACGTACTCTCGAACATTTCTCTAAATACTGCTTCACGTCACGGTTTCGATTAAGAATACTCCAAGAACGTCACAGTCGATATTTTTCTGAAGACAAAGTCGCCCATTCGACCGGGAATATATTTTTGACAGGACTCATACTACTGCAACGTGACGAACTTGTTCGGGGAAAAAGTTCGAGGGATACGTGTAATAATCGTCGTGGGACAGAGTCAGTGGGAGAGAAATGACGATTATTCGAATCAACTGACATTTCACTGGCGAACTTTGTGCACCGCTGTCCAGTAATTTTCCTATTTGGGTCAGGCAAGATGACACGACCGGTGTCTCTAGCCTTCCGTATCTCTGCTATTTCGCCGTGATCGTCGACGAGGGTAGAAAGGGCACAGGGGCGATATCGAGTCAATTGAAAGTACCAAACGCGAGGAAAGTCTGCTCTTTCTTCTCGACGTCCGCTCAAAAGTTGCTCGAAATGCAGGCTTAGCCAAAAGGAATCCGAATGCCTCCAATCTCCATATCGAACGTATCGGCCTCGTTTATTCTAAAGAGACTATCTATCGACGCAACAGTTCGAAAAAGGAGTCCAAGACGAACACGATTGGCGATAACGCGTTCGAATCAGAAATTCCTGAAATTGACACGACACGCGGAGGATCATAAATTTCTCGTTAACAGCTGGCCGAATAATTCCACGTCGATAGGTGCGTTCGCAATGCAACAGCAGCGAACCGCGAATTTGCGGCAAAACTCAGCGACAAATCGCGAGGCAAACACGGCCGTGGCGCGAGCGATTGCGACAAAACGTTCGTAATTACATTCCGGAAGTGAGCAGGTCGAAAAGCGACGTAGCGTGCGTTCACGGTATCGTTTTGTGTCTTGGATAATTGCCGACACGCGATCCTGCCACGTACAGCCCGTTCACGAATACATCGCGCGTTACACAAGCCAACGCGTCGTTTCACGTGCACGGCCGACATTCCCATTCTGCATTCCGTAAAAATAAAATCGCCGTTAGACCGTGCTCCACGGGCGAAGTTGTCCAGGTGAAGTTGGGAAGTTTCTCTTGATTTATCCTGAGCTACGAAATGAATCGCGCGTTGTAAAACACGTGATTCGAGATTCAACATCGCGATTGAAATGGAGAAACCAACGTCATCCATAACTTCGATAATAGCCAAGACAAACCGCGAAGCAGGTTATTTATCTAATATTAAAAATTCTTGACTACCGACACTCCAGGAGCAGCAGAACCATGGCGACGAGCGAGGCTGAGGAACGTGGAAGAAGAAACAAAACGAGGGATAAGAAAAGCTGCCGGCAGGAGGGGACGAAAAGAAAAAGTAGAAGAAGAAGAAGTATGATGAGCTCTTTGGCGAGAGCCTCTTTGGAATTTGGCGAGCGACCGGAGAATGGGCTTATTCAGATCAACGTTTCTTAACGAGGAAAGTTGTGCTTACAGGCAGCTTTGTGTATTCTTGAACAATCCAATGGGGCAAATCAAAGAAGCCAGGGTTGGTGAATTGTTATTCCTCGGGTCAAGATAACGTTCGCTTGTACTTGACCGTATCGCCCCGCTTTTCTGCTCCTCTTTTCACCTGCGCCACTTGTATACGCGTATACGTATGTGTTCCGTGTAAACGGGAAAGAGAGAAACGTTTGAACGTTGCGTTCCTATTGCTTCCCCTTTCACACGCGTACTCCACTGTACACACATCGATCCCCTTTCCTCTTGGATTCGCATAAAAATTCGACCGAAATCTCTTTACTCTGGCGGGTAGGCGTGAAACGTTTTCCCGATGATTGCACCGCCGCGGCTATCTCATTCACGACACCGAGGGTATTTCCCCGCTGGGAATACAATCATTCTTTGTAACGCAAAAATGTGCATCGGCAAACTCAAGCGTTCTTTAACCGCTAAGCTTGCATACTGTCGCGGAACGAGGGGAATGCCGCGGCTACACTTCTCGGCGATCGGCAACGTATATCTTTGTAACTGTAAGAGCACTTCGACTCGAGCACACTCGAGGAACCGTTTGAAGTCATCGGAAGAGAGAGAGAGTGAGAAAAAAAGGGATTGAGAAAGGGAGAAAGCCAGATGGATATAGGGGGTCTAGCGAGACGGGTTGCTGATGTTTGCGTCGAACGGATTCAAAGAGAACACTCGCCGCGAGAGGACAGAAAAGGGGGAGAGAGTTTGGTATGGAACCAAGCATGGACAAATGCTGGGAATCCATTAGACGACCGATTAAAACTTCGCGATTTGGCCTACGTTTCTTTTAAGGATTCCATAAAACGTGAGGCTTGATGAAGGTAAGAGTAGATTCGAGATACAGCAGCGGATCAGTCGAATTATATGTTCGAGAGTACCTGTGAATCCTCTCCTTCGTTCGGTCCGCGAGCGATACCGCGCAACGTAAATAGCGATTCTCGTAAATCAGGAAAATTTAGGAGGCAGGCTGAGCGTAATACTAGAGCAATTGGAAATTTTGATTTACTACGCTTATCAAGAAAGCCCTATAATAAGTCTCTTAAAAAAGCGCACCTACAAATCGTCCATAACTCTTCCCCCCGCGGCAAAGCTGCAAAATCCCCGATACGTTAACCCGGTGTAGCTTCGAAAGAGAGATAGTACGTACTTTTTCACGGCAGTCCGTGGATTTCCGGGGACATATCGTCGAGGATCCTCCACGAGCCACCTTTGATTCCACCGGTCAGTCTTCGAGACTCGATATTAGCTGCACGACAACGGCTGTCTATGAAACATTTATTTCACTGCACACTAATCGGTCGAACGTTCTATCGAAACGTCAAAGTATTCACCACGCGTCCACCAGTGTAATATCGATCGTTACGAGGTTGTAGATCTCCCCTCGATTTAACAGTCCAGATGCATCTTCAGTGAAGTTCCTTGGATTTTCGACGAAACGATATCGGCACTAACTGCGTCCAACGTGTCCCTTTTAGTTTCTCTATTTCGATCGGTTATCTTGCGCGAACATTGTTTCGCGATTTCGAAAAAATTCATCGGCAAACGTCGAATCCTTCGCGAGATGTTTGTGCTATACAGGAGGAGATTGATGTGAAAATTTGTTGCACGCCTTATCGTTTTTACTTAATAATTCTACGGTTGTCTGTTGTTGTTTTTCTTTTTTTTTTTCACTCCCTTCGTCGCTGGTACGTTACGATGGTTATGCTTGATTAATCGATAACGATAACAGTTCTGCGGCCCCGCGTGTGATCAGCGTAAACCGCGTGCAACGGACTTCGATAAATGTAGCTGGTTATTTATTGGTAAAATCATGCGTGTGGCACACGGAACACCGCGATAGTAGTAGGAATGCGATCATTCGCACGGTGCCAAGCCTCTGATCACCGGTGCACGATCGATGCACCGGAAATATTATAGTTCCGTTACGGCCGGTCGCCGAGCAAACGATCGCTGATGATCGTCATAAATCTCAGAGACGATTTACAGGCGAGCGGATTTCGTGTATAAATCGACGAACCTACAACAAACGGGGCTTATTTTTATTCAGGTTCATCCTTACGTCGCTACCGATTGCCATGCAAATGGGTAGTACGATTTACCGCGACCAACAGCTCTATAGGAATCGTATTTGCAAAGTTCTATACGTGGCAGATGGATTCTAAAGGAGTCCGGTTGTTAGCGAAACATTTAAAAAGAAATCAAGCGACAAGTCTCAGACCGTAACAATAGTTAACACCCAGGAGGCTGTTCCGAGATGATGGTCTCTACACGTTCCCGTTCCAATTATAAGATCGCCACTTCGGCACGTTCGCTCACCCTTGCCTGTCGATGACTCGCTTCACCGTCAGACCTTCGAGTATTTTACCTCCGATAAGAAATTCCGTAATCCTACCGATATCACGATTTTACCAAAACTAATCGACAACGTCTGTTTCCTTCCATCACGTCGTTCTAACACCTCCATAAACAGCAACCCCCTTTTACCCGAACATCCGAAAGCAAAATACCGCCAGTACCCTCTAGAACCGGGCAATAATTCATACAAAGGGAACAAGCTATCGTCGTGCACGGACCAGAGGCGTGCAACCAGCGCGAATGAACGTAGTCCTGACTTTTTTTTCTCCCTGTCGCGAAACGTACCATACACCGGTTCGAACTGAACTGATCAAAAATTCGGTTCTCCCCACGTTTATTCCAAGGGAGCACTTGTCGATCCCCCGTCGGCCCGGAACCATGCGAAGAACCGCGAACGACGAACGAAACTCAGGGCGACGAACTCCTCGAACGAAGCACCTGCACCGTCGTAACTGTTCGTCGGAACGACGTGGACGACGGTTCAACACGACGACACGCCGCGGTCGACTAGATCGTGGTGCGACATCCCGAAGCCCCTTTAACCACGACGAGGCCACTGCTGCTGAATGCTGGCTGGTGCTGATGGTGGTGCCGGTGCTACTGCTCTAACCGCCTCGTATATGCTACACGGCGAGCACGGACACGCGCGCCTGCCTTGCGCGAGCGCAATACCCTGCGATTCCAGCAGTAGGGGTTGTTTGATGCCTGCCTCCTTCGAAAATTTTCCTCCCTCCTCTTTTTTCTTTTTTTTCTTTCATTTTGCTCTCGCGCCACCGCCTGCCCGAGCAGATTTCCGAATTTCGGCCCGAACCGAATGAACGTAGATTGCCGCGCGACGATTTTCACCTGGTCCTCGCGAATCGTGCGGACATGTATCTTAGTTGAGGGTGGGGGAGTGAGATAAAAGTAGAGGTTCATTATCGTTCATTATCGTTGATTGTAGTTAAATATTGAAATATTAGTTGGAAAATGGGGCAATTGTTCTCCGACATCTCTTTTGGGAAAATGTATATAATGTATAATTCATTGATGGCCGATAAACAACCGTACGATATACGCATGTGTTTATGTGTCATCTTTGCATAATGCGGATGTTAAATGAGGTAAATGGGAAAGGGGGTATCAAATGTTCGGAGAATCGGGACGGAATGGTACTGTCGCGTATGTTAAGGAATGTGTAGTTTACGGGCATGGCGAAGTAACCATGTCGAGCACACGCCGATCGGGTGCAAGCAACTTGTAAGTAATTTCTTGATGCCTGCTACTAAAGAAAATGCTTGGCCAGCAGTTCTTCGCGGGCTAACAAAATTCCGCGACATACTCCAGGTATGTATCTTTCTCTATATTCACTAGCGTCTCTCTTATGCAAAAATTACATTATTAACGCTGGCCAAGAATTGCGAATAATTCTGAGCGACTTCATGGCGCTCACATGTTTTTCCAATTTTAACGATGCACGATTAAATGTTCCGTTTAATTGATACAGCAACGGTATAATATTTGCTCGCCATACAACCACGCCAAATATTTGAATATCCGAAGTTCGGGAAGTTCATGTAGATTTTCGTGTCTAATAATATACGCGTACATCTCCGAACGAAGGTATCAATAACGCGAGAATGAAATATTATTTCGAAATGTTAACTTGCCCCCGTTTATTTTCGTGAACAGGCAACCCGGGATTTCCTCCTCGAACTTTTCCTATGATCGATGTTTCCCGTCAGCTTTGAAAATCTCCCAGCTCGCAAAAGTCCCAAGTTTCACGATGGGGGATGGCGGTGCGGGTCCTCGGTGAAGACTATTTGCCGAGAATTCTCGTTGTTCAAGGAACTTCGCACAAGGAGAAAACGGGATAGAGGAATTCGTATAGTTACGCTTGCACACCGCGAGCGCGTTGTTTCGCTATCGTTGCGCACGATATCGCGTTTATCCGGCGTTGAAAATTTCCCTCGTCGCGATCTTCCGCGAGGACCCAAATAACGGGTAATCCGACAGTGTATAAACGTGGAAACGTATCCTCAATATATCATAGATAATAACGTTCTCGTGGGTGTGATGAGAAGGGTGTTACTTTCCTTTGAATTTGTTTGGTCTTTTTTTTCCACGTGACGCCCTTCGTCCGCGCTATGAGTCCCGCGAGGCCATAAACACGCGTAGCTTCGGTCGTTAAGTACGCCAGACTGATGGACTATCCACGGAACGCTCCTCGTTACGGCGAAGAACGTTCGATCGAAAATTTGTGGCGAATATTCGAGGGAAAAGGTCGCGAAAACTTGGCGGCGTGATTTTTCAAGGGAAATACAAGGCAGCTTTTACGAAGCGAAATTTATAAAAGCAACGCCGCTCACAAAGGGGCGTCGAGGTGGGAAAAGTTGAGCGAAGAAATTCAAGGGAATTCCCAAGTTTAATTGGAAGAAGAGGATCTAAGTTGTTCCATCTAGCGCGAAAATGTATTACGCCCTTCTAACTGACGTTACAAGTACTTAAAGTGCCATTACCTATTCATCTGGAATAATGCGCCAAGCGCGACGGAAAAACCTGCGAAACGATTAATCTTTTCAGGCTTCGCAACAAAATATTTCGCCCCTGCCCGATTGGTACGTAGGTACTTGTCTTCTGAATTCTTGCGAATGCTAAAACGTTAGAAGCAAGCGGGCGGAGAATCATCGAAAACCGCAGGCGTGCGGTGCTTGGTAAGTAGTAAAATCCAAAGTTCCAACCGACAAGCCCCTAAACCGCTCGTAATTATTTCCTTACAAAGCAAATTGCCTGTCACAGGGCCGCCCGTTTCGAACCCCAGCTCGTGCAATCGCATCAGGTATGCCGGAAGCACTTCGAGACACTTCTCTGGAAATGCCGCGTGCACACCTGTCTCTGTGCCTCCGCTCGTACCAGGTAATACCAATTTGTGACACGTAATCCTTGCTCCCGTGCGTAAGCACGCGACACGCAGAGGGACGGAAAAGCTGCCCGCGTTTCTATACAGGTACGTGTCTACCAGCACCTCGACGTTGTATGTGCGCCAGCTACCAACCTTTCGATTCAGACCAGGAGGGTGTACAGATGCTTGTGACGAACGCAACTGCGAGCATTCCCGGCCAATTGCAATTAAATCTTGAAAGTGAATCCCTTGTTGTCGAACGATTCGGGTAAACCGCAGCGCGTGTGGTCGTTATCGTGTAACGCTTGCAAATTTGCTAGAGAACGATGCAAAGTGGAACGAAAGAAGGAGGATGCGGGATAAATCTCCAGTGGGAAAATTAAATGTTTTGGCAAACCGGTTACGGAGAGGGATCCCAACTGTTACCCTTATCCTTCGAAGCAAGTGGGGGCACTTCTGTTTGGATACCTTCAAGGAAACTTACGAGGTCTGGTCTTGATGTACATTTTCTGGTGCAGTATAGACAAGTGGGCTGGTGTAATTAAATAAGCTCGTAATCGATACGCGATTCTCGTGGACCAAGTTCCAAGGTACACCTATCGATAGATTTGTGGAGCATAAATGTTTTGAAGCAAACTTTTTATCGAAGGCCCGAATGGGATTAGGAACATCGCCACAGTTACGGTTTTATACGTTTCTAAGCGTACTATTCAATTTGATTAAAAATCTCCCTCTTTGTATTACGAGCTGCACGATTCACTGCGATTTAAATCAATTTAACAGTTCCAATAGTCGAGAATCGCTCATTATCAGTGGTTACGTTTTTTACTTGATACGCTCGGCGTTACCTGCATTCAGCAACGAGGAATCCTCGACGTGCCGAACGAATTTTCATTAGGCGAGCAAAAAGCACAAACGCCATTTCCAGCTTCTTCATCTATAGGATTTCATTAGTCGAATGCGTTACATCGGTACGTAACCGCAGCTGTACTCGCAGGTCCAATCTCCCCTTTATTTCCATGAAATTCAATGGGATGGCTCGATCGCGAGCAAAGGGATCTCAGGAATACCATCCGGTTAAACGGAAGCACGAGAACGGTATTCGAAAGAAATAACGTCTCGCATAATAACGATAACCCGCGGTGCCGCAAATAATAGTTTAAAGATCGTGAGCGTAGATTGCCACGCGTAGACTGAATGGTCGTTCACGTAGATAAATCTTTACTCCAGGGTAACGTTCCCCTTAAATGAATACTATGCGATAAACCGTCTGTTATCGGAGGAAAAATTGTGCGAAATTATTTCTCGACCGTTCACCAGAGCCTTGCTCTAGTGAACGAGGGTATAGAAAATTTCGACCGTTCCCCAGCTATCGAGAAACTCTGTGGTCTACCTCCGGCTAGGTCAATATAATTACCCTGTGAAGTAATTACTTGATACGATCTAAGAAGATAAGTTGCCCCGACGAGACAAAAGAATGTCAAGCGCTCTATTATACGTAGATCCCTCCCGTTTGACCCATTATTTTATATATCACCTCGTAAACTGCATACCCCGATTGTTGTAGCTTTATAGTGAACGCAATCAACGAATATCATCGGTGAGGTTACGAGGAAACTTTTGTGTTGAGGGGGTTCTAATTTTAAATAAGGATCTCTGTTTTGCCAGAAGTTCGTTGAAGTGAAAATCTCGGTTTGCCTCCAAATAATTTTGCAAAGATTATTCAAAATACTTTGACATAAATTATGCAAATCCTATAATTTTATAATTCCATATGATAATAATTTCATCGCGCCAGGCGAATACATGGGCCCAGAATTCAACGACACGATTTATCGTAGACTTAAAGGGAACGATTTGCACTCCTCATTTACTATAAGTTGATCTGCCAATAGCCAACGATCGATATCGTAGGTTAAAGATAAAGCGAATTAAGATTCAAAGCGCACGTCGCCAAAGTTGAGGTACGACCATACATACAGTCTAGACTCCACGTAGAAGGCGAGCCACCCTGAAACCTGACGACCTTACTAAAATCCTACGCTAATTCTGTGCCCTTACACACGTCTACTGAAAATCTCAACAGCTCGAAATACCAAGGGTAAAACCTGCTCGATTCGACCAGCGTAGACGTCAGGTTTTAAAGTACAAAAATTTCCAACCCGCGTGAACAATCAAAATGAAAACAATTATTTTAGGGAAATTATGACTTCTGCAATCCTGCCCACGATCCGCGTACACTGGAACGTCCATATGACGAATTCCGTGGCACGTGATACGCGGAAATGCAGCGTAATAGGAAGAGCGAATAACAGGTTGGATGTTAACGATGGAAGGAACGGCGTTCGTTAATTATTTACAAGTTTATCGATGCATCGAGTGCAGCGTCGCGTGAAGCAAAATTGACGTGAGTCACGGTTAAAAATTGACGAGCGGCTGCTGCGGACCAATTTCTTCGTTCCAGAACGATAATTTGCAGATTCGCGGATGGGACGTTCGAATAAATGTAATAATTGAATCTAGCTGCCAGGAATCGTACCGTTCTTGCCAGGAGTTCTCTTTCCTCGGTGGCGTTTTATTTGGAACGAGCCATTTATTCCATCCTTCTAATACGAACGAAAAATAAGGCAAAAAAAAAGATAAAGTGATAACAGATGCTAATGCTTCACCATTTCTTGGAAAAGGATTCGTGTTTGTCGCGTGAACAGATACGAAAGCGAAACTCGTACAAACGCAATGCGACGTTCAGCTGATTGAAACCGAAGGAGGAAAGAGAGGAAGGCAAAAGGGAAACACGCGGGTGGAAAATCGCCGAGCTATGCAGGTTGTGACGTGAAGCTGAGGCAGTCTTCAAAACTAAAAGGCTGTGGTGGTTGCTGACGTTGTTGTAAGTAACAGATAGGACTGAGTAATTGCTTCACTTAACGAGAAACACGTTCGGCCTTTGCGTTCGTTCCCGTTCTCGTAGAATCCGATATTAACCATCGTACTGTTTGATATACATTGTAGTTCGGTGTATTCGGTGCTGCGTGCATTTCGCGAGCTCTTTTCGTTATTCTCGTTTGTCTGACGCCTTCCTGATCTTTGTGAACGTTCGAGGGCCTTCGTTACGATGTTCAAGGAATTCCACCCTATGGAACGTGCCCTTTTCCCGTTTCGAATCTAACGATACACGATTTTTCCTCGTCCTCGCGAACTTTAATTATATACGTCACGCGGGTGCATCAGGCCATGAGAAAATCCAGAAAAATTATTTCGCTAGCATGATTTACGCGCAACATTGTATGCGTTTTGGGGGATTAAAAATATTCGATGCTGTACTATCCGGACAAATAATGCATAACTCATACACGTAATGTACTACGTACAGTTGAGGGAAAATATATATAATCGATAACAAAATTCGTACTAATCCTTTAACAACGCGTGCGAGTACAACGCTGGATTGTAATACCGAAGCAAGGCATTTTTTACTCTATGTAATAAATGTTAAAAATTGTAACTAAATTGGATGCTTTTTACCAAACCTGCTCTCGTACTTGTTAAACAATTTTCTTGTCAATGGAAGCGTACAAATTTCAAAAATGTAAATTGAGGTAAAAAAAGTGAATTTAACAATACGTATCATTGTGATTCCTTGACAAAGCAAATATTAATATATATCAATTAACAGACACGGCTTCTTATTTTCATTCAAAGTCATATGTTACATCTCAAGCTGCACAGATGTGTTTAACCATCCAATTGGGAGATACTAGAAAAATATTGTTAGTCAATAGTCAATACTATACTATTTTCTTTTGGCAGGGGTGGAAAATAGGGTGCCCAGGGCTCCAGACGTGGCCAGCACGAATCTAGAAGTAACTCTCCCAATGAGGGGAGCCTCGTAAACATATGTCCCTCATGGGGTATTTAATTCAGGAACACAGACAGTGCTCGAATTGCCGAGCTGCCCACCACCCCGTGGCCGTCGACGTAGGTGAGCGCGAGAAAATATAGTGGAGTAGGTGAAGGAAAGCTGCCTCCTAAAGGAGCGGCCACGATCTTCCTCAGCACCGTTGCTTTTTCCTTAGACGTAGTAAATACTGAAAGTGGAGGCTACCTCAGGGACTTTGCCACTCCACCTAGTTTACAGACCCTTCCACCTACTCCACCTTGCTTTTTTTTCTCCTTCGTCGGCCCAGCCGATAAGGAGTCAAGGAAAGATTTTACACTTGGGCGAAATGTAAAAAGCGTACGATGGTCTTGTTGATTCAACCAAGTACTTTTGTTACCGCCGTTTCTTACACCTTCCGTTAGGACCACGACACGATAGCGTGATTCTTTAATCATTCAAATAATTTTCCCCGTTATACAATATCTACCCAATATCCTGTACTATTATAGCATTATAATTATAATGGAATAGAAAATTGTCTAAATGAAGGGACACATATTTTTAATTACACTACGTTCTCGCAAACCCAAGCGTAATGCTCCAACCTGCATGCACTACACGTACAGTTGCAGACCCTAATTCAAACTGTAAACATCGATGAATATACCCGCACGTCCGTCTACACGGAAGAATCAGGCCAACGTAGAACAATACCTGGATCCATCTATGCAGAACCGAGATTTGTGTATCCTTACTCGTTCTTGTCGCACGATCGGGCACGTGGACGTAACCTCGAACCTGGTACCCGGTATAAAGGCTCGGTGCGTGTGCTGGTCCCGTTTGAACGAAGGGAACACAGTCGACCAAAGAGGGGAATGATGGGGGTTGGAAACGCTGGAACCGGGGGAAACAGTGCCCTTAATACCGAGCAGGAGTTCAAAGGTGGACCCCGCAACAACGCATCTAATTACTTGCTTCCTCCGTGGTCCGTGGCACAGCGAATTTACATCTTGTTTGTTCAAGCACCTGTAGCAAGCTATACCACTATTCTCCCCCCACCCACCGATGTAGATTGGATACTGCCTATAAACAAGCAATTGCCTTTGACTCCGAATACTATGCTGCAGAAAGTCTAACCGCCACAGAGCAGCAATATCTTGCGCAGGTTCGTGTCGTGGCCCCTAGGCACCCTGATACTCTTTCCAGGTTGTGGAAACTCGTGGTCGTAGTATGTAGTCCGTTCGGGGGTTGGAATTCTCGAGAAACTCTAGCTTTCGACGGTATCAGGGAACGGCGACAGTTCCTTATGTGAGTAGGACTGTCTAATTACCTTAGTCAAGTGGGAAGTTCAAAGTTCAAGGACAATATACGTATGTATAGTAGTACTGAATGTTGATGATTCTTATTAATAATGGGAACATAAAATGTATGTATTTAACAATTTCAATACGACAACTCGTACGGACCACTTCAGCGTCTGCCCAACAACTCTGTTCTTTCTATATTATAAACACCCCAAGTCGACGCTACCCTTCCCCCACTTTTCCTTTGCGCGCCATTCGACCCCCTACGTCATCGGAATTTTCCGATGAGCCATTCCGCCCCCTCAGACATTCTGCAAAATTTTCCTTCGCATACCTACTTTCACTTTCACTTTTATGGCCCTATAAGGGCCCAACGCTCGCGCTTTAGAATAGCTACCTGCAGTCAACATTACAAGCGTGTTACTAAGAAAATTTAGATTGCAATAAACCACTAAAATAAACGCGATACCTCAGTATGTATGTATCTACGTATGTCTCGGAGTACACTGGGTGAAAATGAACGGCCGATTTGATAATATATAATATTATAGTGTAGATAAAGTATATTGGAAAGGAACGAATAGAGGAGATGTTAGAAATTTTAACGATAAAAGATAGGTCCAAGGCTTTTCGGTAATGTAGGCCGCAAGCGAACAGAATCCGCACCGACACTGGCTTATTTTCCTCATCCAACCATCCCTTTAGTTTCGACCCCCAAGGAACATTGAAAGCTCTTAGCAGATGCAACATCAATGAAGCTGCATGCTCGAGCGAAGACGCGCGTTTCATTTATTTCTGTGTCTTTCGTTCTCCTTTTTTTTTTTTATCCTTTGACGACACTGGGAAAGAAATTATTCCTTGCTACGTAGATGTACCGTGCATGTTCCTTTGATACCATCGATTATACCGCATGCATTTATGCGAACAATCTCTCACGAACTTATTTATAACATCGGTTACTATTACTACTATTACTACTAGTTTAAAATCGAGAACAAACTATTGCTAGTTTATTATCAGTTTATGATCCCTGCATGTAAAATTCGTTTCTCAATAATGGTATTGTAAAAACATCTAGTGCACAGATAAGGAACAATCGAAATCGCCGTCTCATTTCGGCAACGGAATCAATTATAAAGTTCAATGGGGGCAGACGCCTGGCGGATTAATATTCCTAAAGAGCAGGTCTTCACAGATCACAAGGGCAGACTAACAGTGAGCCGTGCCTGGAGACAGAGTGTAATCAGCGTGAAATGTTTCTTTCACGACGATCTTGCTCATACATTTGATGCAGTCCGTGTACTTTTATCCGCTGGGCTACAGTGGCGTAGGAAAACGCGAAATTGCGAAACGTCGTAGACGACATTATTGTGCCAGCCGACGATCACGAGTGAGCATTACGTTCCTGATATTTCGTGACGCGCTTTATTCCTTTATTTTTCTTTCATGGGAAATTCAATAACCAGCGTCACGCGAACGCAGCGCGAAATACCACGATACGAGTCTCTCGTTATCCCAGAAATTCCCATTCTCTTAAACAAACCAAATGACGGATCCGTGTAGGCGCCATAAAAATAATCGATATTAGAATTTTTCTTTGAATTCAGCAATACCCCGGGTACGTGACAATTTGTAAACAGGACAAATTCACGAAACACGTGCTGCGGCGAGGATTTGACGATCGATAAGGTGCACGTCGAACAAGAAACGTACGCAGTACGGCTTCAATAATGTTATGAACGTTTATCGACGTTACGACACTTTCTATGGCTCCAATTCGATTGCTGTTAGCCACAGCTATTCCGATTTTTCTGTTACGAAAGAAGGCAAGTGGATAAGTAAGAAGTCGCCGATAAACGAAAGTTTATCAAACACCCAGGCGGTCGCGTTTTCCATTGCCGCAACCATCGTTGCTTTTTCCGCGAGCTACGCCTATGTGTGACTCCTCTTCCTGTCATATTTTTATACACCAAAAGTGTAAATACACGCGCTTGCATTGGACACCGGAGCAAGATGCGGTCATTTTCATTGGACCAGACGAGAGATTTTAACTATTCTCTAGGGGGGGAAGATTTATCTCTTTACTTGCTGGCGTTCCAGCTGGAAATGAAAAGGATGTCAAATAAGTCTGGAATAATTTTTTACGATGCAGCCTGCTAATTTTTACGTCGTCGACATTTTCAATGTAAACGTTTAAAAGTGCAGAGCCACGGAAAATGAAATCCGGTCGGCTATTACCGTCGAAAATTAGTTCGCGTTACACCGCATGTGCGAACGATGAGCCGACGCGACGGCGGAACGTTACAGTGAAATCATTAACCCGAGTTGACTGCACGGGCGTACAGTCCATTCGACCATAATCTAGCGTCGCGTAAACACAGCACTTTCAATCATATTAATGTAGACGCGGCACACCTGAATCATTACAATAAATGGAATAATAGATGCTAGTATTCGGGGAATTTCACAGTGTACGCCACTTCTATCGAGCTTGGGCGTCAATTGTATTCCCGCGAGGCAAAGGTGTCACATTCAACTCAAGAGAAATTGCTTTTTCGCGAACGATCCCTACACTTTCGTTGTCAAATTTAATTACGCTTGATAAGTGGTAGTTTAACTGTTTACACGCTGGAGATAATTTTCTGGCCGATCGAGGAGCTCAGACGATATTTAGTAAACGGATGACGAGTGGAATAGGGGCGTAAAGAAGCGAGGCAAGGAGATATACATACTTGGTTGGAACACGGGATGCACAGTCACGTTGGTGCAAGTTATCCAATATACATTACCTAACGCGTCTCGAGAGACACCCGCGTTAACGAATTGTCGTGTCGTTTCGCATAATGCTCCACCGCGGTGCCGCGTTTTCTATTAGATAGAAATGTGCGATGCGGCGTTAGAATTAGAAATGAATCGTATGAAAAGAATCATATGAAAAGAATCCTGACACGATAAAACGTATCGCGTTGCCGGCGTTAAACTTTGTCCATCATTCAGCATAATACTGTATTTATCGTTGTAAATGAAAGTTTCGTGGGATATGCTGCCGAGCACAGACGGTAAACACCATGTATAAAACATTCGAAGAGTTGAATAGTTCTTAATCGTTCGAGAATAAACACAAGCTAATACGTCAGAAAGACGTGGAACGATTAAAGATAAATGATTTTATTCAACGATACGAGAAGGGACGAGCTGCGTTTTAAATATTCTCGCCGCGCCGCGGTAATTCTAAGATCGATCACTGGTTAATCTGATTTCCGCGCGAAACGATATTTCATTTTCCAAACGGATGCTTTCCGCGATCATTGCGTCGATCCTCCAACGCCGTTGGATTCTAATACGGAAACTGACACGCGGGAATACGTCTGTGGAAGTTCCAGCGGCCGAGGAACTCGGGAGTTTCGTTGAGAAACGGAATGAGGACCTTATAGAAATGGATTAAGGAGTTTAATTAAGTTGATTCACCGGGAGCGGCACAAAATTTCGTGATCCTCCTTCGACGAGCCTATACATTGATTGCTTCTCATCGTCAATACGACGCGTATCGATAATTTTAACGGTGACTCTTCGATCATTTTACTGTGCAGGCGCTGGTAACGATAATCGTTCGATCAATGCGCTAAGTAAGAAATATATCTGAATATTTGTAGGATAGTTTTTAGGTGAAAAGGGGCGAGAATGTTCCTTTTACGAGCAACAGCAGTAAACTCAATGCTATGAATCGATTAATCAGGATCTATGGAAATTACCGTCTGTCCAATAGAAGCAATTTGGCCAATCTCATATCGAGATTTCGTAAACCGCGGGACACGCTCCTGGCTTTTCTTGTATCTCGCGTGACGAAGGAATATCTTCGACGTTTGGTCGAAGCTAATCTAGAAACGATGGCGGTGCTCCCGGTGTAACGATCACGGATTTTCTTTGGTTTCCCGGGTTTACCGGCCGTTATCCTCTCCCTGAACGATTTCATCTTATATCCGTCGGGATTAGAGAACCTCTGTCTCTGACCGTTTCATTACTCATCCTACACGCTCTCTGGGAACTACGTGTTCGTTTTCTGTTTGTCGCTTCGTTTCTCTGTTCTTTCTTTCCACGCCCGTATCGCTGCCGTCCGTTCCACCTTTCCTTTCTTCTATTTTTTTTTCTGTGTTTTTATATTCCACGTTCCCTTTTTCTCTGCAGTTTTCCATCTCCGTCTCTGTCTCTTTTCTCGCGTCCCTGCCTTTCATTCGGTCGCACAGTCAGTTCGCAATATTGTAATGCGAAGCACAATGCATTGCACCCGAAGAGATACGACACGATAAAGAGGGAGACGCATCGAGCTTAGAGAAAGATTAAAAAGGGGAGTAATACGTCTTGCGGGATATCTCGCGAATAACGACACAATAGCAGGCGGAAGATGGAATTAATTGACCGATGCGTTCGCTGTTTCTCCGTAGTTCTGACATTTTTTTCCGTGCGGTATATTTAAGTCGATTAGATCAGCAATCTTATTTCAATGGACGATTTCAAACAATACAGGCTTTGAAAAATCTTTTACTCTTCCTAACAATGTAGTGGGAGAATGGTGCGTCATAGAATTAAGTAGCTTTGTACCGTAAGCCCATTAGCATTTGATGGGTACAATTTATTCGTTCAATTCGAATCGTATCTATAGATCAATTTTTATGTAATACTGTGAAGACTTCTTGCTACATACATCGTTGTGCGTAATATGTGTAATACGTGTAACATATATTACCGAAGCAGTGGAAGAAACTCTTCTCGCCAATTAGAAAAGTCCTACTTCTACGATCGAGTTAAAGAAAGAATACAGCCTGTCGGAACCGTATTCCTTCCACATGCCATCTCTCGATCAACTGACAGTAGAAACGGACGGGTGAACGAAGTATATAAGAAAAGAGGAAAGCCGCCGCGTGTTTTATCGATTTCTTATTTTCACCGACGCCAAAGGGCTGATCCTGTAAATGGATCAAGTGCGCGGAACGTTTCCTTGATATAAAACTTCGATACTCTTAGGAAAAGTTCGGCTTGCACTTTCTATGCCGCTCTCGATGCGCATCCCTTTGAGATTTGTTTCGTTCTCTCTGATTAGCCGGACGCGCGGGCGGAGGCGAAAGCAGCCACTTGAAGGAAATCGAAATCGAATCTATCGGGTAACGTAAGTAGTTCAACGACGACGTACACGCGATTTCGATGCCTGATAAGACGTCGTGTGCGCGAAAAGTTGTTGAATCTCCAGAGGAATCCCCGGCTCTTTGCGATAGGTATTCCTTAGAGCGAGCAAGGGCCGGTGTAATTAATAAAATTGTCGCGAAAAAATTAACGTCTGAGGAATTGTGAACGCCTGAAGGGCATCCACTCGTATTCTGGAGAATGCTCGAACTCGACAGAAATAAATATTCCCGACGGAAAAGGATGCGAAGGGGGATGGAGTTTAAAGGAACGGAAGAGCCGTGGAAAGCGTATACGAACGGATGGCTTGCTCGCAATGGGCCCGGTAAAATTTGCCAAGCGGCCAGAGAAAATTGCGATGATTATACGGCACGTACGGCGCGAGGCGCGCGAGTGGAAGAGAGAGAGAAAGGGGGAAAAAATATTCCATAAAGCGTAATGGAGGGCTCGCAAATATTTATCTTTCGGTAGGTCGGAAGCTGCGGGAGAAGCGCAAAGAGCCATGCGAAAACGTTCCGAGCCGGATGGCCCTTGTCGCGGCACAGAAACGTGGAAAGTTCTCCTGACACGATTATGGCGCTCGGTGACCAGAAATAATTTCATTAGTCGCCCCGTAAACTCATCCAACAGTCCGTAAAGAAACCATACGCGTGGGAAATATGTACTTGGGCATATATAATCGCGCACACCCACGGACGCCTTAAACCCCTTCCATGCGCACCCACGGGAACTCTAATCACGCTACTTATGTTCCTGTTGCATAGACGTGGATGCATGCCATCAGTATCCACGGGCTGTGCACGTGCACAACACCGATGTCTGTTAAGGTGAATGGAATGATTCGCGCCACCGAGCAGGCTTGTTAATGAGCGAAACGACGGTCTACACGGAAGTTAATGGACGTACATCGGCAAGATTTCAGCCGACCTCGAGGACGCTTCCTCGTTGCGCGCACTATTTGCCCTCTGCCAGAAAAATGTTAAGAGGACTTGAGAAACTTTCAGAGTTATGAGGAGCGAAAGAGAGAGAAGTTATTTCGCGTTGGGCTCTCAAGTTAAGAGCAATGTTAGTTGCAACTGGATCGAAAGGGTTGCAGAACGACAGGCTGCAGAAGAAATCATTCCAATATTCGCGCGAAACTAATCTTTCACGATCACCTTACCACGGTAACAAGTAATGAAACGATGCAAGAAAACCCCAACAAAATTCCTGACAGGCAAACCCTTGCGTTTGTTCGGGGGTACGTTGCGGTTGCCGAAGTTACCTGCGGATATCCTAAATTTGGGTTGCATAAGCGCCGTGGCAAAAACTTACTCCATGCTCCTCTACCGCTCTCTCTCTTTCGCTTTGCGAGCACTGTTGGAAGTCGTATGGAAGAGGCGAGAAACGAGAAGAGCGAGAAGTAACGAAGACACGGTCGGGAAAGAGAGAGGAAGCAGGACGGATTAGAGCAAGGAGATGCCGCAAGTGGGTGCCGCACAATCGTACCGCAGAAACTGAGTACAGGGGACAAAGAGACGACAGACACCTCTTGGTAGCGAAAGGGAGGCAGGACACAAGGTACAGGAGAGCGTGGTACGGAACGAAAAGGGGCAAGAGAAACCGAGGGGAAGGATCTCGCAAAACATACACAGCTGAAGCTGACACATCCTCTGCCAGTCTACTGGCTTTTCTAGAAGGTAGAGACGCTTACTTAGTGACACACGCAGCATTTTGCTGTCGGGGCTGAACTTTCTCTCTTCGTCTCAAAGCCCATTTCTCCCTCCTGGCCCTCTTTCCCGCGTTGAGCCGCCATGCCTCTCTTACCAGCATTCTCCACGGCATTGTATTAAACCGTGGCTCGTGTTGCGGCTTGACAAGAGGGGCACACGAGTTATCTTCCTATCGTTCCATCCTATTCCTTCTAACGACGGTACACCCTGCGCCCTTCCACGGTCTCGCCCCTGTCCTTCCGTATATTCCAGTCCAGGATACGTTGGATTATTCAGAGAGTAATTTAAACTACAGATGCCAGATATTTCAACTGTTTCAGTCTGATCGATCGCTTATGCCCGGCAAATTTCACCTCTGTTCCGTTGTCGTTTATCGTTGCGCCGTTGTCCCATTAATCAATATCGCCGTTGTCGATTATATTAAAAGCCTGGGCCATCGACATTTGGTCAGTTCGAAAAAATACGTCGCAGTTCGTAGTTTGCACGAGTCTGTCACCGGTGTCTGGTATAAATGCAAGAGAAGGATGATTGGAAAGAAAGATTTCAACACGCATGCCAGACCCTTTATCAAACCCTGCCCTCGATAGCAGTCCTCTACCTGCTGGTTTCTGACTTGTTGTCAAGTTTCAAGATGAACTCCCTAACCGACAGGAACTGCTTTCAACCCTTATCAAACGCGTCTGATTCTGACACGCGATTTGAATTCTCCGCCTACCCGCGGCGCGTCGCGTCGTCGCGGCGTTTTAAAAGCGTAACGCAGCCCATTACGTGTTGTGGAATGTCTGGCTTGTCAATGTGCTCAATGCAAAAGGCTGTAACGGTTATCCGAATTAATGTATTTTATCATTGCGCTTGAAGACCAAACGAGACAGACAGCCGAGTGTGTTGCAAATGTATTCAGATTATTTATTAACGTTAAAGGCGATTATTTCGCGCTGAAGGGCTTTATGCGTTAAAAGGTGTACCAATTAAAGGGGCAAGGTCTCTTGTCCTTCTCCAGCCATGCAAATGATACACATTTACGGCGCAACTGTGTATACAGTACCTCGAATTAACGAGGCTCTTCTCGTATCTTGGTATTATTACGACTTTAAGTAATGCAGCGCATTTAAGCTCGTAGTTACGTCAACCATGGAAAAACCTTTTGTTTCCTTCCTGAAACGTTTATCCCAGCAAAGCGTAATAGCGTAACGTACGTAAACTTGTAATTAACTATTATACAACCATTGAACGGATCATACATTTCCTACCGTTCTGTACTTTTTTCAAATTGCATAAAGTGTCTGCTGCGTACGAGTTGCACGCGTTACATCATCGTGATTGCGTGTTTGTAGGGTGTCGTTATTGCTACGAGGGCAAAACTGGTATGCACGAAAAAGCAGCATATTGCTCGTGGGAGCAGATGACATTTTTCTCGGCCGAAACTTTTCTTTAGAAACGCTAGACGAATTTTTCTTCGGTTCCAGCAACCGCATCATTCCGTACCCTGAACCAAACCATTCTCCCCTTGACGTGGAGGCAGAAGCGTACATCGAAGCTAATGGCGCGACTCTCGGTGATTCGTCTACACCCGACGCCTTTCCCTACCATGGCCTTCTCTTTTTCTTATTGCCGCCTTTCCTACGGACTCATAATTCACACACAAATTTCGAACATAAAACCCATAGAACTTCCGATAGGTTTTTTTTACCAAGAATCATTCGCATTTTAATCGTATCATCTATTTCGAAACACAGCTTCTATCGAAGATAAGACTGGTCCACTACTATTCATGCCAAATTGTCGAGCATAGAATAGAAATATTTGGTCACGATTCTACTGTAATTTCTCTCAGTCGCGAAGATTATATTACGCTAATATTCACAGAATTGCGGCGTGTGTCGCGCATTAAAGAGATAAGGGGATAAATTCGATGAAACTCTCCTCAGTCCCTGAATGACACCATTATGTTTCCCGCGATATATAAAAATGTCCGTCACAAGCCAGACGGGGCTTGGATTATTTCTGCGGTGAGCCGTGCGAGGAACACGCGACCGATGTTACAAACGGCTCACTTATTTATCGCGGCCCCAAGCAAACTGATCGTGAAACATGTTGTGAATATTTCACGCGCAGATCGTGCCTTTTTCCCTTCCACCGTTGTTCCCGGCGAATCCCTTTAGAAATTCTTACAAAGGGTGTGTAACGCCGGCAACCTCGATTCTGGTTTAAAAAATTGAAAGACCATTTCTCGTGGCTCGAGTGTTTCTCGAAGTGCAGTGCTTGAACTACGACGGCGCAAGATGCTGCCTCTGTTGCTGTTGCTTTTACTCCTTCATCACTTCTCACCTGCCATTGGATTCAACATACTTGGAATTTGTCCCAGTACAAGCTACAGCCACCAGCAACCGTTTCAAGCATTGATGAAAGCTTTGGCGGCTCGTGGACACAATGTCACCATGATATCGACCATTCCATCAAAGGTGAGTACGAATTCTCGGTCTTCAATTATTTCTACGCGAATCTTCGTTCGGGTTTGCTGTACGTTGGTAATTAATCGATCCCCATTACCTTTCCCTTTCGTCACGGGGAAAATCGTGGCAATTTTATCGCGTTACATACGATTTTAACCATTAACGTAGAACGTAGCAATTTATACGCAACACAATTACGGCGGAAGTTCCTTCATTTATCAGCGTTGGAAAAGTTTGCAGAATAGGGCGTGAAAACGGTTCTAACAAGGTTACAACGAAGGTTTAATAATTCAATAATATCGCGAGACCGTAGAGAAAAGTTCGAAAGATATTTCAGATAGGTGTTTGACTCTGTGCTCCAGTTGGACCACGCGTACGTATGTAAGTATGTATGTATGTATGTACCCCTCGTGCCGTCTTCCCACGTTCAACCGGCAGTTCATTTTTACTTCTCTTTCTCTTCTTGTCCCGCTCTACTTCCACTTTTCTCTGGCCCCGATCCCTTTCGTGTCCCCTTTCTTTGCCCTCTCCATAAACTCCCGTTCAAAGTTACGCAAACTTCGTTCGGCTCCAATTTACCCTCACTAACATTTCTTCTTGTTAAATGCGTCTCTTTGTGACACGATGCTCGCCGTTTTTCTTTCCTCTCTTTCCCCATCTCCTTTGTTTTCTCATCCTCATCTTGAAATCAAGATTTCCGTCGGTACACGACAATAACCAGAACGAGTATGGATATCAAGAAGGGTGTACATTTTGAACGTGCATTCGCGGTGGTTGAAATTTATGACCAGCAACACATGCAATCTTTCAGAAGGCGATCAAGAACTACGAGGACGTCGATTTGTCGTTTTCCTATCGAAAGGGCGATTGCACAGGTTTGAGGTGGGTTTCCCTTGTGTAATGCATTGCGCGAAGAATTCCAGGGAAGAAATTTTGTTAAATTATCGATCTTCCACAGGCACATGGGAGCATTCACCCTTCTGCATAAGAACATGCGAGAGGCGAACGAGCTGTGCGAGGAGCAACTGTTCAGCCCGCCCATCGAGCACCTAATTTCGTAATACAAATATTAATTTTATTTAAGACCGTGTAGTAGCACCGCTGTAAAGAAAAGATTGTGGCGCGGGGTAAAGTAGAAGTTCATTTCGTATACTCGTTAAAGCTAAAAGAATATAGTCGAAGAAAAGTGCCCTAACGTAATTTTCCGCCTTGAGCCGTACGAAATTACCGGCATCAACGCGCCTCTGCCTGCATTTCGTTGCTCGAGAGGACGAGAAAAAAAAGAGGAAAGAAAACACTAGCTAAAGAAATGACTGTAATTTCATCGCGTTACAACTTCATCTATATAAAGGTAATCTCGAGATCAACGCACGGTATTCTCTCTGCCCCAGGAGGAACAAGACCTTCGACGCCGTGATTATAGAACAATTATGGTACCAGTGCTATTACGCCCTCGTGAAACATTACAATTCGCCTGTTCTAATCGGCTTCTTGAGCGTCGGCAACCTGCCTTACGTCATGGACTCTGTTGGTAAGCTTGGCACGCAATTGAAAATGTAACAGGAGTACGAAGGAAACGAAGGTAAACGCGAGGCACGCTGTTTTACGATAACGAACACCTCTGACCACGGTATCCGAACGTGGCAGTTTCGTATCGTCTTCTTCTATTCTATTCGTGACCCGCTGTGGCTGAGAGTCGAAAATTGACGCAAATTGTCGGTGAACTAGAAAGTGCGAGCAATCGGAGAACTGGACTTCGTGAAGAAGGATAGATCCCTTAGTAGTGGTTTAACATGTTCCGATTTAGCGTTAAATGAGAAACGAGGAGACAATCGATCGTTTATTTAACTACAAGTAACCAAGTACGGTTTATAAATGAATGATATTATTTCCAGGAAACCCAGACGACCCACAGTTGAACCCCGACATGGCCTATCCTTTCGCTAATAAAATGAGTCTGAACGAGCGAATCTGGAACACCCTCTATACAACGTGGACCAGAATATACTACAAGTACTGGCATTTGCCGCGGGCTCAGAAGATCGTTAACAAGTGGATGCCTGACATCTCGATCCAGGACATCGACAGAAACTTTAGTCTAGTGATATTGGGAAACAATCACGTGTTCGGGTATCCGAAACCGCTGCTACCAAATGTGATCGAGGTTCACAGTCTCCAAATCACTGATAAAAGGGAACCGTTGCCCAAGGTAGGAGCGGAATCTGAAACTTTCCTATTAAACCGTGAAACCGTTGAATTTATCACCAATAAACCCTCCGGTACCGCTTGACGTATTCAAAATTCAACGTTTCCAATTTCTACGCGAAACTGGTGTATCCTGGAAGTTGGAAATAACCGCGGTTGGTTCATCGACGATAGATCAAAGTACGGTATCGCGAAGCTTCACTAGAATTCAGTCAACGATTACAGCTATTATTCCTTGCGGACCGTGCAGCGTTATTTCGCGCAGTTTTGCCGTAGCAAGGGGTAGAATTGTATATCGTTGGCAGGTCGAATGATTTCTCCGGGGGAAAATACGTAGCACTCTCGCAGGTAACCAGTATAGGGGAAAGTTTACCTTCGACGTTGCGACGCTGCGAAAGTAAAGGTCATTGCTATTTACCGCCGCTCGTTGTACCTTTTATCCCCCACACGGACTAGAAGGGAGAATATTCCCCGAAAGCTATTTCCAACCCCTGTTTCGTTTCACCGTGGAAGAGAAATCCAAACTCCGGCCGGCCGATTCATTTTACTTCTTTTCCAAACGACCATTGGACGAACGTTGAAAATTATCCTACTACGGCGTTCATTGGAACGCTGGGGTGTATCATTACTTTTTTCATCTTTTTTTGCGAGATGCAACAGTCTCGAAGCGCAATGGGGTCCGTGTCACGTGGACTTAATGCGAGGCATTGAGATGCAAAACGTGATCGTTATCCACGTGCGCGCAGATTCCAGCCGCGAATGCTTGGTGTAATTAATACTGCGCGCATTTGCAACATTTCACGCGAGACGCGTGTATTATCGTTTCGACGCAATCTTCGCGAACGATAATAACTAGAAAGCCTTAAACTGCTTAAACTGTAAAGCGTAGAACCGCTTGCGCAGTGCCAATGAAGTGATTTGGAATCTAAGCGAATTAAATTTCTCTGTCGCGTTAATCGTAGGAAATTCAAGAATTTCTAGACGAAGCAGAGCACGGGGCGATCTACTTCTCCCTTGGTTCGAATCTGCAAACTCATCAGTTGCCAGTGGACCCTTTGGCGGCATTGTACAACGCGCTGGGCTCGCTCAAGCAAAGAGTTCTATGGAAACACGCCGGGGACGCGGTCATTCATCCAGCCAACATCAAATTTGTGAAGTGGGCTCCCCAGCAAGCGGTTCTGGGTAAGGTTATCGAAGGCTAAGCTGACCCTTCGCTTCCTCGCGGCTCCTTTGAACGAACCATAGATTGACCGCTTCAGGGATATGTGCGTTTTATAGCCAAGCTTCTGGTCGTTCGCGTACGCACACATGCGAATCGTTGCTAGAAACGACTTGATACGCCTTGAAGCGTGATAGAAAACGAACGACATGATAAATCGGGCCGTAACGAGCGCATAATTCATTTCTTGATAACGCGATGAACGCTGAATTGTACTCGTTAATTACAATGGCTTTCGTTGTTCCCGTTGGAAGTTCCTCCGTATTTTTCTACCGGCAGAAACTTCTTACATAATAGTCTCCGTACTCGTAAGTACGTGTCTGTTCCTTAATTTCCGCATTTTCGTTTGATTTACGTTCATACACAACTCGTCAAAACTCGTCGCGACGGTCTGTTCGTTAAACAGAATTCAACGGTAAGTCGAGGCTTGCACAGATACTTAACGAAGTTGCCGCCGACTTTGCAGGTCCTTTCATTTAAAAGGGATGTTAATTTTCTTGGCTCGCCCGAGTGCTCTGTAACGACCTCGTCCACGCTCATTTTTAAACGATCGGATGCTAAGTGCGACTCGCGTGCGATATAATTACATCCGCCAACATTTTCACTGTTGCCCGGGGAAAATGTTCGGAACGTGTCGAATCTCAACTTTCCGCGATAAAATTAATGCGTATAAAACAAGTGTTTCGAATAAAAATTAGTAACAGGTGAGTTTGAAAAAAAGAAGTAGGGAGTGTTGCATATGTCCCAGTCGAGTAATTTTGCTACTATGATTATTGACTGGCAAGATTTTCTCGAATTTTTTCGAGAAGAAAATAAACGGCACACTAGTCCATTGATCAGAAAAACGACGATCCAGACGATTCATAACGAAACGAAAAGATAACTCATGACACAGCGGCGAAATTCTCCCGGGAAATTCTGACAAACAACTCCGCATCGCTCATGGTAACGCCCGGACTCCATGCAAATGCAAGCAAACGCAAACTTTCGTACACATTGACAGACAGGTTACGTTCACCGGCCCCTCTGAAGCCCGCAGTAGAAAACGTGCTAAAGATGGGAATACGAAAAGCAACTTAACGGCGTCAGACAAATAATGGGAATTTCAATTAAATTGCCTAGTACGGTTTACGTAGCTCCGGAATTCAGCACTTTGAGATGCAATAATACTATCAACAATGAACAATTTACAGCACCCCCTACAATTTATTTTTCCAATTGTCCATCTTCTTTTTAAACGTATGAATGGTAAAAAAATTATTCCTACAATTTATAGATTTCTCAGTTGATGAAATCTGTTTGTACTATAATTATTAAAACAGTATTCCAAATTTGTCAGGATAAGTACATTTCGCATTACACTGCGTTGATTACTAGTTGTATGTCTCGCAAAGAACGGAATAGTGAATCAGGCAATTTCTCAATAGCTAAAATATCATTTTGTTTCAAAAGCAAATACCGCATCCCTGTTTTGTTTGTACTAACTTTCAACCGAGTTTTAATGCTGATAATACTCTGGGAGGGATTAATCCATAAGGGTGCTCCTCTACTTCGGCTCGATCTGTGGTAATAACATTACTTTTATATGCAGCACATCCAAAAGTGATGGCCTACGTGATGCAGGGTGGATTGCAGTCGTTGCAAGAGGCAGTGCACTATTCTGTTCCGGTAGTCGCCATTCCCTTTTTCGGAGATCAACTTTTCAACGCACGTAAAATCTTGGACGCCGGTATTGGACTTACATTGAACATCGATACCATCACCGAGGAATCCGTCGTACGAACCCTCACTGACGTTATAGAAAATAAAACGTGAGTCAATCGAAGCGAGACAATTTTTTGAAATACTATCGAGGCTTCTCGAAATAACTGGCACGACCATCGATCAAATTGTTGATGCACGAAATCGATCTGCGACTTGTAAAATTATAGTTTGTGTTCAAACTAATTTCGTATGTACGCGTCTTTGTACTTGCAGGTATTACGAGAACATCAAGATCATGTCCGAAATTGTAAAGGATGAAATGGTGAAACCGATGGACAAAGCAGTTTGGAACGTGGAGCATGTAATTAAATTTTCCAAGTGGGGACATTTGCGTTATCACGGCCATGATATACCCTTATGGCATTATTATGGGATGATGGCAATCCTTCCGATGATTTTAATATTGCTGTGCGGAGTTTTAGTTTTTATCCATTTTAAAACGATAATGGAACGTATTTCAATACCTTACGCGACAAATCGGTTTAACGCTGCAGCAAAACCGAAGTCTGAATAGATACTTGATATTAAAATAAATTAAGTATGAAACCATTGATTATTAAATGGTAAAAAGAATATATCAATTAAATTCTTACAAATTTCGTCCAGATATATCAGAATATATTATATATAATTGGATATAATGACATTTTTAGGGAAAACTTAATAGAATAATTTGCAGAAATTATTTTCCATCGTGAATAGTTAACAAATTTTCAATGAAACTCATTTAACAAATTTTAATTTTAAGTATATCATTTACTGATAAACAGGGGAACAAGTTTACCAGCATATGAGAAAACAGACAGGTATCAGCGGAATGTTTAAATTCGTAGAAGCAGTGGTAAATTAAATTTTTACATGAATGATACACATTGGCATCAACAAATTGTTAATATATATTCATTTACGATTGGCATACTCCACAACAATAAATCTATTAGTACTATCTGTAATAAAGTATTAAAAGTTTACAAACAGGGATTTATCTACCCTCGGTTTTATAGAACTCTCTCATCGGTCACAGTCTAAACCACAGACGAGATATGTGAATAGAGAAGGCACAACGTGACTGTCATATCGACTAAGAAATCCGACACTGATTCGAGCGTCCTCTGCTCATGAACAGTGATAAGTTGAAGCACTAAAATTTATTAAGTAGTGTTGGGGACAGGAGTCATGCAATTGTTTGAATATATGGGAATGCTATGAGGGAATCAGGGAAACAATTTCCACAAACGAGATACATGAAGTCTTATATCTCGTCGCTGTCTGTATCAAAAGCACCAACGAGATATAGCAATAGACGAATCAGTCAATGTCTTCCTACTAAAAGCTACTTCCTTCTGATGTATATTTGCAGTACGCTTGATATGCAAACGTTGTGCAAAATATCAATGGAAGGAACTATTGAGATAAATGAATTTGCACCTGAAACGCACGAAAAACAGCCTGATTAAAAATTTATCTTAACTTAAACATTGCCTGCCTAATCGAAAAGCTAATTTAATTGAAGAATTGCCTGCCTGACTGAATACCTAAAGGGATTTTATAATGAATCTTCTTTCACTAAAATCGTGATCCTGCAACCTGAAACACATAAAAGTTTATAAGTATTTAGTGATATTTGTTAGGTAAAATAGCTCAAATGTTTCTACCATTTCCTTTGAATCATTTGATTTTCTTCGATTTATTTGATCCATACAGCATCCCTTTTGAGCATCTGATTACTTACGAATTGCAATTTACTTGAGGTAGTAGTCTATTATATTGACATCTTCTTTAACTTAATAATTCTGTAACAGACTTATTTATGAGATTAGTAATTGTGAAAAAGGAGTACAGTAGTACAAAGGGAGCATGTTCTCCCAAAATGCAAATATACTGAATTATAATTATGAATTACAAATAGAAACATTTACTTGGATACTAAGATCAAACAACTCGTTTTTACAGTTAATAAAATGGTGAGAGACAAAAGAGAATAATCAATAGCCAGAGGGGCATTGTACTATTAATTACCGTCCACTTGTTATAAGCTCGATTGAAAAGCGTAAGTGGATTATCTCATTTCCTCGCAACACTAATTTATTGCATTACTTGCAAAGTCAATCGCGTATATCTTCATTATCCTTAATCTAGTATTTCGTATATATTAAAAAAGATAGTAATTCACTGCACCCATCATTTTTAATTCGCAACACTGACAACGGAGAAGTCACGGTAGTCGCACCCAAGACTACCATCGAAGCAATCACCATCTGCAGCTTTAATAGGTGCCTTTGGTGACTCAGAAACCTATTTGGGCATTTCATTGTGGTCGCAACACTACTTAAAAATTGCGATTATTTATCATCGCAACACTAAATGAAAATCTAAGAAAAATATTGTCGATAGAAAAATATCGCGGTACTGAAAATGCTAATTAAAACCTGTGTAGAAAAGGAACACGAAAATTATTATCGCAACGCTAAAAGCAAGTACATATCGCAAGTATAATTTAATATAAAAGCCACTCTAATTAAAAACCACGATATACTGTATCGCAACTCCAGTTGCAATCGCGATTTGATTTTATTCGCAACTCTAATGCAAACCGCATTCAATCGTACGCGACGCTAATAAAAATCGCGATTTGCCCAATACGATGCCGATGGGCCAGACAATGGCGCTGGCCAAGCAATAAACTACAACTACAGCATGCAAAAGCGAGCATAGTAACAAAATAGTAACAAAGAATGGCTCTCCATCCAAAGGATGCAGAGTCATTGGTAGTTGCCCTCTTGAGCGACAGTTTGTCGGGCGTCTTAGGCCTTTAGCTTCTTCTTTTCTTCGAGCGCAATGCCCGCTGAAACTTAGTCTAGGCTCGAGACCCTAATCGCAAAAAAAGAAAAATAAAATAAAAATCTAAACCGGCTAGCTAAATGGAACACACGTGGACGAATCACGACCAAATACAATCGTAAAAATTGCGATTACAGAAAATCGTAAAGATTGCGATTAAAATTGTAATCGATCTTCGCCTACACGCGCAGCCTCGAGCATAATGTAACACGTTCGTTTCGGAGCCAAATCGCGACCACGACCGCGAAAAACTCGAAAAATCGATGGGCAAAACCAGAGGCGAACACATTATCGTTCGCGCCACAGCTTCACCGTCGACTTTTCAAATCAAATTTCCTGAAACAGGTTGAACACGCGAAATATTGCCTACCCGGTCAGAGACTGTGTCAACCTGCCCGGCCCTACCTACTTATATCTATCAGGCACCCCAGAAGGTATACTACCTATCCTACCTCGACCTATATTTAAAAAATGGCAAAGCATTCACACAAACACACCTCATTCTACGTTTCTCATTCAAACACTCGGGCGCAAGAACCTACACTAGAGAGACGTCCCGGGACGCCTCCGACACCCGAGCTTGGCATACAATCATTCACACTCTAAGGGTACGTACCAATTCCTGAAATCGGCTGACAAAAGCTAGCAACCATTGCGTAAATGTGCGTAAACGTATATGCTTGTGCATTACTTTCGTATGAAATATTGATTGTTAAAATAGATTGTACATTTTGTTTCAACTAAATATACTTGGTTTGTATAGTACTCTATTCTTTGCTATATTTTCATAATTCGTTATGGTATTCAATGTATATTTTCAATTGTAAAACTATGCAAAAATTATGCAATTGTAATTGTATAATTTTTTATCAAATTCCCGAGCCGACGCAATTCCACAGCCTAACCACACACACACACATAATGTGGAAAATACGTCGTGCACGGTACGCTAGCAAATGTCAGCCGCCAAACATTGTTATTAATTTAAAAACTATATGATCATCGTGCCAATTGCCTTTCACTCACCCAAGTAGCACCTGAGCACGTGAGTGAGTTCCTGACAATGAACACGGAAGGGGTTAGACCTGAAAATCCTGTTCTAATAAGATGATTAGTACACGTAAAATTGCAACAGCTAATAGAATATTTTATTTACAATCTCTTTAAAAGTGACTCGACTTTGTAATTTATGAAATATCAATGAAAACTCGAAAATGACTGATAAATAATTTATTCATTAAGGGAAATGACTGTCATTGAAAGTGAATTTACTAGAATAGGTAATGCAATTAAGAAATAAATGCAATCGAATATTTACTTGAAAAATTGACAAGATATTAAATAAGCCTCAGGTGATTCCTTAATCGAAGTAAATTGTTCAAGATAGCTACTCCGATTTGAAAATCTTCCCGTATACAAAGTGCCTTCTTGTACATAATGTGTACTAAATTTCATACACAAAGGACTCGACTATAGGATATGAAAGTTAATATTAAATGCTATCATTGGCTATGCACATTCAATGTGGATTGTAATATACGTATCGTTATAATTATTTGTTTTAGTACATGATTACTATAATCATGAAACACTTGCAGCAACGAAGTCGGAGGGTATCCGACTTCTGCACTGGCCAACAGTGAAAACAAATTGCAATTGATTATAAATGCAATAATAAATTTAATATGCAATGTCCTCAATATATATGTATACATTTGTTCAATGTATTTATTAATTTCGTCATATATTTTTATCGAAATAGAGGAACCTACAGGACCAGTGCTTATTTGATCAAATATTTGTGTAAGAATATTGAGTAAGAAATATTTCATGGTCCTCAATTTTTTTACATTAAAACACGCGGCGTACAAGAAGGCATATCTAACCTCATATAAGAAATAATACACAAAAAAATAATGGCGGTCACTATGCTCGCAAAACTACTAAAAAATACAACCAGTCACCCATGCCGCTTCGGACCAATCGTCCTACGTCATGATTGGGGACCGGAGGAACCAAAACGCATGCGACTCACCAAACAGTTGATTGCAAGATTCCCCTCTCGCGATTGAAATAATTCAAAAGGAGCACAGGTGTTGTGTTAATAGTATTAATAACTAGTACTCGAAAAACACTGACTCTACAACCGTGTGTCGCTAAAGTGTACATGAAAATTTAACTAGAGCCACTTGCTCTGGAAATACTAGAAAACTGCGGACCAAACACTGACTCTACCGACCGCATTGCGCACGGTCACAAAATTTTCTGAAAGAAGACATGTTCATCTTATTGAGTTTGATATCAGTGATATTTATGACTAATAAATATGCTCGAAAAATATGTAAAAATGCACAAAATATATGTAAATATGCATTAAAAATAGTAAAATATGCATTAATAATAGTAAAATATGCATTAAAAATATGTAAATATGCATTAAAAATATGTAAATATGCACAAGAAATATGTGTACAAGTGTGCATTAAAAATATGCAAACATGCACGAAAAATGTGCAAAAATGCAGAAAAATATGCACATATTCATTAAAAATATGTAAATATGCATTAAGAATATGTAAATATGCACAAGAAATATGGGTGCAAGTGTGCATTAAAAATATGCAAACATGCACGAAAAATGTGCAAATATGCATTACAAATATGCAGAAAAATATGTAAATATGCATTAAAAATATGTAAATATGGATTAGAAATATGTAAATATGCATTAGAAATATGTAAATATGCATTAGAAATATGTAAATATGCATTAGAAATATGTAAATATGCATTAGAAATATGTAAATCTGCATTAGAAATATGTAAATATGCATTAGAAATATGTAAAAATACATTAAAATATGCAAATAAGCAAGGAAAATATACAAGATTAACAATGCAATAAGTTACTGCACATGTTTTTAAATATAAAACATAAAAATATATGCATTATGCAAAAAGTAAAAAATAAAAAATCCTATCCCAATTGCAATTACTTAATTGTAATTGGTATAGAAAATCTAATTGTTTTTATAAGTATTATAACGTTGGTGGTTTCATCTTAGTACCAGTTACACATCATATAAAACTAATATAAAAATATATTTAAAGTGCTCACATACACAGCCCTTGGCTGCATTGAATTATTAGGCATCATTGTAGCTATTGCCATACTCTATTCCATATAATCAACTCTCTCCATACTCCTGTACCAAAGAATAGTTGTCTCCCATATGTTTTGTCAACACGGCGTCAAGTAGTAGAATGAGAACCCTCGCCGTCGTCTGTTGCCGTTAGGCTATGTTCGGTACCCCACTAAAACCAAACACCATTTTTTTTCACGATCGCTTGTGTTTCCTACAAATATTTCAACGCATACGTTACTTCGTAAGTTTCTCTTCTTGTTTCGCGATATATTGTCGATATTTTCCAGGAAAAACATGCTACCCGAGCACAAACATAAACAACAAAGAAATACTCGGAAATAATTGCGTGTATTATGTTACTACTTATTTACAACACGACTCTACATCATACAAGTATTATACGTGGTATGAATTATAATTTAATAGAGACATATTGCTAGAATTCTACTTATTTCAACAAGAAATTTGAAGAACGCTTACCTGTCAGCGACAAGTTGATTTAACAATATGGCGCCGCGTCACTTTGCGCCTGCGCATTCCCCTTGGCGCCATTTCTGATTCAAAGTATGTGAAAGAGACGCCATGGAACAGAATCCAACTGAAATTAGAGATAAATATATGAACAATGGCCGATATCATAGTAATATTGCTAGAAACTGCAGAATATGCTGCAAGATAATGGAATTCTGAGCTGAGATACATATACGCATACGTAAAAGGTAATTCGTATATGCATACTCGAGTCGATATGACATTGCACGCCGCGCGGTGTGATTCCGTTCACTGCACAATATTTTCTTCGTTTCTTGCAAAATATAAACAAAGAAACTACAGAAGACTTGGAAGACAGGGAAATGAGAACAATGCGTATATCATTTCCTGTTTTCGAGAATATATTAGACTATGTGACATACCTTAATTCGATGGACACTCGGAGCACGTCTATTCACTACGAGATCCGTTGCGCGAAAGAGGCAGATTTTTGAAATAGATTGCGCTAATTGGCTGGCCACTGGGAGGGTGGTGAGGGGTATTGTTCATTCTTTAAGGCGGATTTTTTTGAATATCGTGTCGAACTGCATATTTTCTGTTACAAGTATTACAGACTGAATATTAGTCGAATAGTGGGATACAAATATATTTATTAGTAATAACAAACACATCTGAGTAATAAAATGGTTGTAATATTTGTTACACTATAGAATAAGTAAAGTATTTCCATAATACAAATATTTGTCTTGCCTTTATTTTATTCACATTACATCGAAACAGTACCGTCATATCACTTTTTACATGACGTTTTAAAAGAAAAATATTTAAGAACGAAGAATTGAAGTTTCTAGAGAATAATATATTCGCAATTTGTACTTTGTATACAAATCGTCATACCCGCATGTTAGTATTGGATAATGTTAAGAATAAACAGAACTGCAACAGACTCATTAATTGATTTATTATTACTATGACAAATTGTCCTTGATAACGTATCTATTGGTGCATATTATAATATTAACTCCATTTGACTCCTCTAATAAACAAGGTCCAAACTGCAAGCAAAGTATAGACCATTCACCAATTGTTTAGAATCAAATGACTTGCAGATTACTATAAATTACAAATGATCAAGCAAAGTACAATTTCGCTATTAAAGAAAAATCATTCGACGACAGAAGTACAAAGTATTTTACTTTATCGTTGGAAACTTCTTTCCTTCTCTTATTCAAATTATATTAGGAAGAAAAATGACGTCAATATGCATATTCATTTTCTGTCAAAAATTTTATAAATAAATAAAATACAACAATGAAAAATTGCAAATTAAGACTGCCTTCCAGTTGGCCCATTAGCTCAGTTGGTTAGAGCGTCGTGCTAATAACGCGAAGGTCGCGGGTTCGATCCCCTCATGGGCCAATTTTTTTGGCTCATTACTACATGCATAAATATACCATACACATGTATATATTTTGTCAATCTATACATATATTGCTCCTCATTTTACCTACTTCAGTCACCCATTCTCTGCATTTTATCTTTGCCTTTACTTCCTACACGATACGCTATCGAATAATTGGCACTCAAGAAAGTCGTTCGAACGTTCCACACGAAACCTTATCAGCGCGCATCGAATCTAATACAAACTTCTTGGTAATTCAGTAGCTAGTAATCGTTATCGGTCATTAATAAGAGCCGCAAGCGCGATTAACCCATACGTTGTATCATATACTTTCACAGTGATAGGTGAACCCAAATCTCAAAACTTACTGTCACATTCGAAAGTGGGTGGAAAAGCCAAGAACACCGATCAACAAGCTTTCGGACCAACAACGTTCGCCTAATTTTTATCTGCTAACCTTAAGTTCATTAAACGCGCTGACGAATCCTTCGGGAGTTTCGCGATAAAGCCAACATAAAAATCACCATAGATAGTAAACGGAAATCGTAGAAAGCATTTTGACCCGAAGTGTTCCAGTCATAATAATCGCATTGTTCCTTGTAAATAAAATATACCGCAAAGGCCAGCGATCACGCGTGAAAGAGTATCCGTTCTCCAAGGTACCTTTTTTTTGCAACCAGTGCATTGTTCAGCCATGTAGAGATAGCTGCACCACATTGCATGCTGTACTACGATGCAAAAAAATTGCAGTAAATGCGGCGGTGGAAATTTCCATCGGTGTGCGATGGTAATTTTCTTTGGTTCAGGGCTGTAAACTTCCAGTCGGGGTACCCTTTCTTATGGAGAGGGTAGCGAGCGGTATTCACCTACCCCTTCCCAATGTATATAGGTACTGTAGGTATATATATTTTGTGTTGCACCCAAGGGGGCAATATACCACCACGTTCTTGGAACATATCGATTTGGTTGCAAGCTGAGCTTTCTTTGGTCAAAACTGACGTCACAGGCGGCAGCTGATAGGCAGAATTCAACTGTGGTCGGTCCCCATTGGCTGGCAAGCCGGTATAAACGGTGCTTTCACGGTAACCCGTTTCAGTTGTGTTGTTATCCACTCACTGTACACTTGGTAAGTACAGCTCCTTGGAATTTCCATTTTTCTTCATTGTTTCTCCGTCATTTATTCATCACTTTTCATATAACAGCAATCGTCATTCCGTGTGATAAGACAAAAATTTTAATTATTGTTCAATTAGCTTAAAATGTTGTACGCTTCTAATTTACCATTTAACAAAAACAACCTTGGCCGATCGTTTTCCTCAAGTTCGCGTTCAAATTGCATTCGAATAAGGTAACTGCTTTCGTTATTGCCGTTTCGTTATTTCATAGACGTCGAGTCATTAAATTATTAAGTGATAACTAATTGTCGTTTGACATTTATCAAAATTTTATCTTAGACGATTGCGTTTTTCAAGTTCACCACAAATTACTGTCGCGTGTACCCAAAAATTGCATTCGACCAAGATAGCTGCTCCGTCTCGTTTTTCCATAGACCATGTCGTTCAAATAATTCGCGAACGCAAAACTGTTACGGAAATATTGACATATTCGACGGCGTCACCGTTCGCCGTTCCTAAATATTCCATAGCAATACCAAAGAAGTCGATTCAGACCTGCTATGGAGCGTAGCCATTAACAATCATTTGCTTCCGCAAGGCAATATAATTGTAAAGTGAAATTCTTCCATCGACACTAGGTCTCTTCATACGATTCGACAAACAGAAATTAAGAACGATCCATTTCCATTTGACGTGTATTTGTCCTTAATGGTTCTCCGTTATCTAGACTGGTCGGACAATAGCGTCAGAATGAATGAAAATTTCAACATTTCGCGAAAGTGCATGTTCGATATCGTACGCCCGCAATCTGTAACTGCAATGCATATGCGCAAATAGTTCAAAGCCGACCCCATCGATTTGTCAAACTCCCACGCGACCACCTGGAACGTTATTAGCGTAGTTCCACGAAAACTTGGTCATTCGGTTCATCGTTCAAGAATAACTCGTGAAAAAGAAACTTGTAGAATCATGAATAAATTTCGCGACTTTGACTTTAGCTACGGAACACAGAAGCAGCGAAAACCTTTACATTTACTGGTCGTCAGTGCATACAGTAACTATTAGATTTGCATTCATGGAAAATTGCAGATGTAATTAATTCACATTTCTTTTTTCTTTATCGACCATATTCGAATTTCGTACTAGCGAGACAGTACGGTAGTTGCTTTCGGTTCACCGTGTACATATATCGCTACCGAGTTCGCGTCGCGGATAATCAATATGTACTCACCTTTCCACTGTATCCTCGTGCGCAAGGATAACATAGGACTCCGCCTCTTCAAGGCTTGTGGGAGACCGTTAGATAGAAATACATGCAATATATGTACCTAAAATATTTTATTTGCACACTTGCTTTCCAATTCCTTGGAAGGAATTTTTAATAAACTCTCTAAAATGCATGCCGATACAAACCTTTGCTGAGTAAAGATTATTAATTGTTAAAAGAGAAGAAAAATACTGCAATAAATATAGGGACAAGACCAAAGCTTACGATCGATGATATTATTTAGAGGCGCCTTTCATAGGTTTTTTTTTGTTCGATACGACCCGTCGACATTACATATTCTTGATGGGGAAATCGGCAGACAGCGTGGCGTGTGGAAAGAACCGAACTTTATAATAGAAATTAGTGTTCCAAGGCTACTTAAACCGGTTCCCAATGTTTGTATTCTTGCCTTAAATGTCAAGGTTCGATAAACTATTCTAATTTACAAACCGATGGAACCTTCTTGTTGGTTGCTTCCGTATAAAGAAAGAGTAGCCCTTGGTTCGGACGCACAAAAAAATTAACTTAAACACGACTAAAAAGGAATCGTGTGAAACCAGGATCCACACTAAATGTTTTTTTCCCTCGGAATTGCGTAAAAGTAGAACGTCCGTCGTAGCCTGTTCCACTCAAACAAATATTGTAAATGTCCAAATATTTTAAATTCAGCGCGGCAAGGCGTCATCTGCTGGTTACACCGTTTCACTTACACCAAAATAACCTGTTGGTTAAAATAACGCGTTAGAGATATAACTGGTTTCGATACAACGCAGCCCGACCGTACAGTATTAAGCTTCTCGTTCAAATCGAAAAAAAGAGGAATAGGAATAATACAAAATTACAACCACTGATATAAACAGTTTCTTCTCTTTTATTCGAAATAAACAAATAAAGCTCAAGATCTTTTGCAACCCCAATCGATTCGTCTGCTGTACGAGACAATAGTTTACATCGTCTTGGAGCACCATCTCACTGGCCGTTCTCCAATAGCTTCTTCTTCTTTTTGTAACGCGTTCTATTTTCGCGTCACTCGATCGTACCGAGCGTTCCGCTGTACACGCGTACGCTAAGCGTCACACTGTCAGCAGAATGGAATCGAGTGTGTAATTACATAAAACTGGAGGCGTGGGAACGAGTCGAAGTTGCGCGGTTACGATAATGATACGAGCATCGCGATAACTTGAATAACGACAGACAAAACAGTCCATAGGTTGCGGTTACGAAATCGTCACACACGCGACCGTGCCGTGTTTCTCGTTAATCACCTGCGTTTCTTACCGACATAACTGTGAATGACCTGTCTGCCATTAAATTTGTGTTTGGTGTTCGTCCAACGATCGATGCTTGACACTGTATTTACTTGACTTCTGTTGGTCATTGAACTTTCGTGTCGAGAAGCATCTTAGATAGACGTCCCATGCGATTTATGAAAGACCATATTTACTCACCTGCTTCTTTGTCGTTTCTTTTTTTTTACAGAAGAATAGTATGTATAAAGTACTTCACAATCAAGACATTAAACACGAGTGTTCGCGGTCAGAGGGACTGCATGCGTATCCTGATCACTTCAGGGAACCTAAAAAGCTCTGCCTCTAAACCAGCCGTTTAATAAATGATCATATAAACGTTCCTGTCCTCTGGTAGGACTCTGTATATAGTGTACATATCGCTTTTCTTACGAAGGATCTAGCTCAGCAAAAATTGAGCAAGCTCGATTTGATCGAGGAGTCACGCGGGGATTATTAAAAAAAATCGAGAGCTTTCAAAGTTTGCACTACTACCAAACCCAATTGCATTCGACGCACGCAAACACGTAGAACAAAAACAAACACACCAGCATAGAAGCGAAGAAAAAGGATCAGCACGATGAAGCAACAGTCGACGGATGATTTCCCGTTGTGGGTGAAGTTCCTCTCTGCAGGCACAGCGGCCTGCATCGCTGATTTGGCGACGTTTCCTTTGGACACCGCTAAAGTCAGAATGCAGGTAAATACATGCGAAATTAATTATTAAGAACAATCAAAACGAAATGTTAAAGACGCATTAACAATCCCTTTATGCACGGTTCAACTCAAGTTCTTTAAATCGAAACACCGAACTAGTGTATATTCTTGAATATAGGTAATCGTTGAGCCAAAGATTTCAGGAGTATTACGTGTACCGTTAAATGTAAATGTCCTTCCGTGGTTCTAGAAATATTTCAATTATTTATTGCGATTCTTAGATTGCCGGAGAAGGTCGTCCTCTCCTGCTGGCGCCAGCGGGGGGTCCTATGTTCGAAGTTCGAAATTCGCAGCCAGGATTATGGAAGACAGTAGGAAACATCGTGAGACTCGAAGGAGCAAGGTACGTTATTTAAGATCCTTTTTATATTTAAGACGAACAAGGGGTAGGTAAAGATCGATTACGATTACGATTATTGTACGTAGTATATCGTTTGCGTATATACGATTCTTCCGATTCGAATCAAAGTTTGTATACGCCGGGCAATTAATTCACGTCCCTCCCCCGAATGATTATTTAATTGTTGAAACGAAAAAGAAAAAAAAGAAATAACTAAATAAATTCCGTACTGGCTGATCGTAGGGCAGTTCGTCCCAAGTAATTTGACGTGTATGCCGCTAGTTTAATAGACCGCACAATTAACTCTGTTTGAAATACATATGTAGCTTCTTGGTATTCCGTGACTCCGGTTGTTTCTCCAATTCTCTGCACGTGGATTCGCGATTCGAATGCTCTTCTGAATTCGTTGTTCACTAACTACTGGGTCGATCGATGTCATCGTCGTTGTCCTGCCCTCACTTTATACTTAGCCAGGTCTAATTATAATCGAACGAACTACACGATCGTGTACGACCGTGCAATTCGTTATCGTTATTATATATTCGAGTGCATTGACTACGATGGTAATCGTGGATGATCATCGAAGTAATTGAACAAAGAAATAATTTTGAAGAGAATGGACAACCACGAACAGAGATCGCGATAACATAATCAGAGTAACGAAATCGTGATATAGAAGTTCGATAAATCGCTGACGCACTGGTATTTTATTTCGGTTTTTCTTATTCACACTAACGCTAATTGAGTTACCTTCTTTTTCTGTCCTGTATTAGCTTTGGTTCGATCTCAAGTGTTATGGACGGTTCATTGAATTGGCATACGATTACACAATCGAGCAAAGAACGCGTTTTTATCCATCTACAGTACAAGCAGATACATACGTCCATGACACTCCTCTATTATCTATTTATTTTCTTTGTCTAAGCACGTGGTGCCTTTCCAATTTCGATACGACGGCGACAGAAAACGACGATGCATAACTTGTATCATACAAAAATGATTAGCTATTATTAGTTATTAGTTTGTGTCAAAATCTGTCGACACGTGGAAACGCGCCACGTGGCAAAGCATCTCAAACTTCCCATTCACTATTTCACTTTTCTTATTGCTTATTTCGATTCTTATTTTTCTCTGCTTCTGTACCTTTTTCTGTTTCTTTTTTTGTTATCTTTTTTGCCTTTGCTCAGCCCGCAGTTTTCCTTTTTGAACGATCTGTAAAGAAACGCAGTGCGGCGCCTTGCTCGGTTGCGCTTCCACCGCGAATACGAATTGCCATAACCGTGTCCAGCTCTCTCAGCGCAAGCTCTCTCCCGATTTTTTAGCTCTTTTCTCTCGTACTGCTCCGACGTTGTTTGAGATACTCTATTGGCTTCCCTTCATGCGTCCATTCGTGTTACATTTCTAAATAAACATTTTCTATTCTATTCTTGCTTACCGGGGGAAAAAGGGAGAGAGAAGGAGAGAGAAGCTAACCATGTAAACTACCTGCGATTATCTTAGAGTCAATTCAAACGAAGGGGAGCAAATTAGAGAAAGAGTGAGCGAGAGAGAGAAAAAAGAAATCGAAAAAGTCAAAACAATAATGTATAGAAGCAAAATCAAAAAAAAAAATATGTATTACCCTGGGATACGTTTGAGGGTAAATTGTGAGGGCGGTGAGCTTGAGCGAGGGTGGTTACAGGAGCCTGTACGGAGGTCTGTCCGCGGGACTCCAGAGACAGATGTGTTTCGCCAGCATACGGTTGGGACTCTACGACGGGGTGAAGTCACGCTACGCTGGAATCATCGACGGTACATCCAACAAACTCCTAACTTTTTGATTACGTAATCCTCCTACATGATATAATCGAGTAGACGCTCGCGCGTGCACGAGCGAATGCCGCGCACGTGCCTCGTCTCTGTGTTACACCAGTAACACGCGCGTAAGTAAATGGCTGGTTGGTTGATTATCGACTATGATCGGCTGCCGCGTGCTTTTTCCAACAAATCCAGCAATTTTAGAATATTTAAGAAGATATGGTATCGAAGACGTGACGCCGTCTTAGTTTACTTTTTCTATTCTCTTTTTTTTTTATTCTTTAAATACACATATGCAGTAGTAATTGAAAGTTATTCGAACATCGCTGATCGTCGTCGTTTCCAACAAGCTCGAGAGTCGACTGGAAGCGGGAGAGAAAGAAGAATGGATTGTAGATGAAGAATCGAGTGTCGTTTCACTCCCGAATTTCCCTCTGAAGTTCCTGCTGATCGCGTACATGCGAAAATGCCAATCAAACAAGTATATCCGTTTTCAGTACTTTTCATGTTCGTGTGCATTATAATACTCGAGCATTTTTAACCGCGACTGTTCCAATCCGTTATCAGAAGTGAAACGTTAAAACGTAAACGTCGAACGAATCGCTAATCGTTGGCACACACATCCTCATACTTTCGAAGTTAAATGATCGTAACGTGTTTCGGGTTCCATCTTTCATCCTAATTACCGCATGTTATCAAAATGTTTCCTGTTCGTAACTTGTCGACGTAATTGTAACATCCCAACGAATTACTATTCCATTCATTCGGATCAGGATGTCTCCTGGAGTCGTATAAGTCAATAACGTAAGGCACGCGAGATCAACGACGGAACGAAACTTTCCCTACTTCTTGTGGTAATACTTTGCTCCACGAATCGCAATAAACGGTGAAAGAAAAAGCTTGACCGCAACTTCTATTAACCATCCGTCGTTAATCTCGGGTGGCAAGATATCCTCTTCGTATCGCAACATATTGTACTTCTCGTAGAAAGCGAAACCGCGATACACGTTGATAGAAATGCATCGAAACGCTAGAATTATTTCTTAGAGAAGAGCGTTGATTGTAACGTGAATACAAATATCAGCTAATGAACGTGGTGAAACGCGCTTAGCGCGATTCTGTCCAACCCTGCTTCCTGCTATACGCATACATTCTCAATTGAAAAACGTAAAGCAGAAACCGAACGTGTCCGAAACTAATACAGCCATCAACCACCGAAATCCGTGCCGTCCTTTCATCGTATTCTTTTCTCTTGACAGGTAATAACAGGAGCGGAACAAAGAATATTTATGTACGGTTCGCTGCTGGAATCACAACAGGCGCCATGGCGGTGCTCTTTGCTCAGCCGACCGATGTCGTCAAGGTTCGCCTACAGGCTGGAAGCATTGGACGGACATCGGTGAGATACAGCTCGACCCTGCAGGCGTACAAGAACATTGCTGCCGAGGAAGGGACGCGGGGCCTTTGGAAAGGTACGAGTACATCGCAAATTACCTGCATTTGCATGCAGGGACGCGATAATCGTATCTAGAACCGTCGCAAATTGTTGGGCTTCCGAGGACTACGGTTCGAAATCGTAACTATTAATCGGCATTACACTGCAGATCGAGGTCTGAGTTGTCCATGGCGCAGATCCTTTCAGCCTTTGATTCAAATTAAAGATTAATCATTACTTGCTGTCGATTCCTTCGTAATGATCCTCGCAAGCATCATTAAATGTATTTTCTAGCATGCCCTATAATCGTATGATTATTCCCTAACAATCGCACATTTTTATCAAATAACCTACGAAGGTATACAGGAGTAAATTTAACAAAATTCGTTCTTTAGGAACCGTTCCGAACATCTCGAGGAACGCCATAGTCAACGTGGCAGAGATCGTCTGCTACGATATGATCAAGGACTTCATCTTGGAGAGCGGTCGCATGCGTGACGGCATTCCTTGTCATTTCACCGCTGCCGTAGCTGCAGGACTGTGCACCACCCTGGCTGCAAGTCCTGTAGACGTGGTGAAGACGCGTTACATGAACAGCGCACCTGGTGAATACAAGGGTGTCAAGGATTGCGCTGTTCGTATGCTGATGAAAGAAGGCCCCTCCGCGTTCTATAAAGGCTTCGTACCCAGCTTCACGCGGCTGGTTTCCTGGAACATCGTTCTTTGGATCACCTACGAGCAGTTCAAGATCTATGCGAAGAATATGAACAACGATAAGTGAACAACCCCCTGGCGACGAATGTTCCTCGTCGATCGACTGACACATCTGTCGATTCAGGTGTATACCTGCAACAACAACACACATGTACCACAGAAAGTAACCGTGTTTTAATCAACTGCAGCTTCATACAGCTCCATTTCGATCGTATCTTGTAGCTTAGAGATGGGGGTATATATGTATTCATATATTTGATAGATTTCATCCATTGAAATAGAGACTTTTTTGTCTGCCGTCGTTTCGAGCTATTACGTAATTTCGATGCAAGCGTAATATTGGTCAGTTTCGAATTAGATAATACCGTCGACTAATTTGTACGTTTTGTAGTTTGAAAGAGTATACCGGGTCCGCGATAGATTTGATACGAATCCGATGATACAGTGGAGCGTGGGTTTTTATATACTTTATGCATACGTGTAAGGTATGTTTAATTTATTAAATAATTTGTACAATTAAAAAAACCGTTTCACGCAGCTGCTTCTTAGAATATAATTGACTGCATGAAGATTCAATAGACGTTATCGTTTCTTTTTCTTGCTGAAGTATTAGAGATATATTTTAAGACGAACAGAATCTTTTAATTCGGTTTCGTTGCAAACGACGGCAATCGTTCCTCCCATCCATCGTTGTATTTTTTTCTCAATTCCTTCCGTAGATACGACCGCGCGTGCACTCGAATTCTCACCCTAATTCGACATTGAAAACGGAAGAAAAATTGTCCGTCCAAAATTGTTTTGATATTGATGATATCGATATCGATTTACTATGTAACCATAATTGACGTAATTTTAAGTAAAAATTGAAACATAAAATAAAAACGACAACAAGTAAGCGTTAATTTAAAAGCATTTCGTTCTTCCACGCAGTGCACGTACGATCGAGAAGATCTTTTTTTTAGAGGTTCCTCAATAATCATAATGGCAGATTTATGGCTATGTAAGTCAGCTTTTGAAACATTAGTAGAATAACAGAAGAATGGAAAATTTTCCCCACCGAATAGCTAATATAAAATCGTGTGCATTACAATATGCCAGATAGACAATAAGGTTTTAAAATTCATTTCAACGTGTTTGCGGGGTCTTTTACCAAAGGCTAACGTAATGGGCTATTATAATTATTATTGCTATTATTAGTATTATTATTGTTGTTATTATTGTTGTTACTATGATTACTATTTTAGTATTTCAATTTCTAATCTTTCATTGAAGCTATGGAGTACTATAGCCGCGAACTAAACAGGAAATTTCTTTAAACTTGCCTCTATATAATTGTGATCATTTATTTGTCTTTCTCTTCGATTAGTAGGTTACGCGTATTTTTCAAAATAATTTGTCGCAATCGCCATTTGATATTTGAAACAAAATGCGGACGAACATTTCGTAATTTCGTTCCGGGTCAATTAATCATATGCAGGGCACAATTTTTTCATCACATTTCGATCGACGACTTGTAGTCCGTTTTTAAAGCTATGTTATTACTTACCGCCTATTGATGTATGTTTCACATTAAATAGTAATTCTTGTTTTATTCAGTCCGATTGTATTGTCTGCTATCGAATCGTTTTCGTCTCTTCTTCAATGCACAACGATTAACCAAAAATTGTCGTTCGTCGCTGACGGAAATTATTATGATACACTACTTTTAAGGTACATATATACACATTTTTTCAGCGTCAGTTCGATCTTCGTGAAATCCATAGCTGTAGCTCGACTACCGAACAGTATTAATTATTACTATTACATTTAAGTATTAATCGATACCCGATCAGGCCAATTCGTTGCGATCATAATGTTTAATACGATCTTCGTAACAGATGAATTTCACTTGCAACCGTGTACAAGCACTACGTAACAAATTTGACCGCCTGAGTTGCGTGACAGAAGCTACAGAATAGGAAGCGAGTAACCAACTGAGAAAGCTGTTTACTCAACGATTTCAGGAAGAACGCATTTTTCTCGCTGCATCTTATCATACTTTATTAAGTCAATAAGTGTCTTTAATTCTTACGAAATAAGGTGAACGCTGCAATTCAGAAATTTTTCCTATGTCACAGCAACAAAATATTTTATTTTAATCAGTTTCGGTTGCCTGCTTCGATTCAATTATTTTCCTGCTACATACCTATTTTTTTCCCTTCGCGCCAACGCAAAAATGATTTCCAGCTTTTCTGTTTTTTTTCATTCCTTTTTCCTCCGAATTTCATACACCGTCGACCGCGATACCTGTCCCACCGTAATCAAAAATAAAGTGCAAGCGTCGTAAGAAGTATGTTTAAAATATTTTTTAGTCCATTTTACTTAAGATTGTAGGAATAGGAGAAATTCAGGTGCGTGGAAATTGTCGAGTGAAGATTGTAAAAATATCTTTGCGATGTGTAGATAACCTTTATTTTATACGATCGTTTTCGATAAAATATCACATACATAATATATTCAGTGTGGTACAGCGTACAAGGGAAAATGGATTCTATTTTCCAGGGTATCGGTACAGGTTTTAAATACTTTCCAAGTTAAATTGTAATTATTCCGTACTCGGCTGGAATGGATGCAAATTGCAACAATTTCAATCGACGATTCTAATCCTTGAAATTGTTCCAAATTGCCTCGGTAAATTTTTTTGAGCCTTCTACTCCATTGGTCGTTCGTGCAATTATGAGTTTCGAATGAAAGACCCTTATTGCTTTAGGTTTTAACAATTAATCGTTGCATTATTGAAAGGATTTGTCGAATTCTGATTCGGACACGTACCTCCTATGTTTATCGTAATATCTCGCACGTCTGAGATGCTCAAATTTAATCGAAGTTTCAATTTGCAATGGCGAGAGACGACGCGTTCATTTTCAATATTGTATACAAAGAAATATGGCTTCAGTTTCTAAGTAGGATCGCCGTAGAAATAGCTTAACATTTGTTACGAGTTTTGAATAAAAATTCTTCAAAGTGTACAGAATTCCTCCCCGTTAGTTTTTCTTTTTTATTCGACAACCGATGTACAAGGGAACGAATGTCTGTTTTCCCAGCCGCTACGACGAGCCGACAGTCACTCCTAAATCTCGAAATCCGACTCATCTGACTCGCAACTGGTCGAGATGTCATCCTCCATGCATCCTGATTCCTCGGGAATGCCTTCTCCCATGGGGATCCTATAAAAGTGAAAGAGTTCATTGACACAACAGAAACATTAGTTAACAATTCTCACAATTTTAAGCACTATTCTGTTAACGGCATTTTATTAGCTATTGGTTAGTAAATCGATCAGGCAAGATTTAGATTGTTCTGTTAATATATTAGTAACGTTAACGAGCAACTGATTAATCACAGGATTTCTGCGTACTAGAATCTTGCCTCGAATCGTTTACTTAATCGTTCGCTAAGGAAGGGCAGCTACGTGATGCACCGCCGGTTTGTCCTGAATGCATTTTGGAATCTTTTTGGATTTCCGCAAAACGCATTTTCGCGGACAACAATACTCCACCATTGACCTGTGTCCAAAAGAAATCTCTACATCATCTATTCTCCCTTTTTGTATCTATCTAATTATAGAGGAATTTTATTTTTCCAACTTACTTGTCGACGCTCCAATCCTCTCCGCAGTCCTTCATCGTCGATAAAGCCTGACAGAAATCCTGTCCAATCGTCTTCAGGTGTTTCGTGTCCAGATGCAAACCGGCCAACGCTCCCTGGTCGCAGCCACAGAAGCTACTCTCCATTGTGTAGCTTCTGTACGAATCAGAACAATGGAACGTGAGCGCAAAACGAAATCGATCGATATGCCACGATCGAGATATACTGTATACCTTGAAACACCTAGTTGCCGCCATATGGCTACCCTTGCCGTGGACTCCTTGTTCCTCTCGACCTTGAACGAGCACAGTGGCAACGCGAACGCCGGAGATATTCTTTGCATGAGGTGCGGCAACATCTGAAACGAGTACCACAGGTAACACCGTGGGAGTCTCGTGTATAAAATAACCCTTCCTCCGAGTAATCCTTCCTAACCGTTCTCCGTAATTACAAAGATAATTCTAATTAGAGAATCTGTAATACGCGTGAGTGCCCCATCAAACTTTACGAGGTCGTTAAATCTATCGAATCCTGCGCTACTATACAAGGTCCAACTTTCATATGAATATCCTCTCTCCCTTTCTCTATCTCTCTCTCTTTCTCTCTCTCTCCACATTTGAACGTCTACTATTAGAGTTCATACACTGTTCGCCGTGTATTCCATCGAAACGAATATCCTTCGCGGTTACTTCCATCGCGTCAGAAAGAACCGTGATCGTTTGTATATTGACTTCGATAGATTGCGGTAGTTCGATCATTCGCGAGCAATGTGCACCGACTGGTGGTTGCACGTAATACGTACGATCTAAAAATAATAGCCTAGTCGTCGTCGGTTGTTTCGTTGCCCCTTACCAAATACTGTGCCGGCTGGTCCGGTTTCGCCCTGTCCGCGGCGCTCCAAGAACCCGACCTTGAGCAACCGAACAGAAACACGTTCTTTCTTCGTGAATGGCCGTGATAGTCGACGAAAACGTAGGGAGGCCTTTGCAACACCCTTGTGCAATACTCCATCAGGCCCTTCGTGTGGTAGATCACCGGATGGAGCACCTGGTTCGGATTGCTCCAGCGTCTGTTCAGATCTTCGTTCGTCAGTCCGTACCTATTACTGTAATCAACCGAAGACAACAACCCTTTCAACGAGTATGTATGTTGCGTAGCATCGAAAGGAAACGAAAATGGAGGATACATTTCGACGTTGATTACCTACTATTATTATTATTATTATTATTAGATAAAATGGAATGTTTCGTTCGAAGCGTACGTTAACTTGTACGTTGTACATTGAAAGTATAGCTTGTATTTATATTGCTCGCGATTGAACGATTAAACGAAGGGTGTATTTTCATCGCGCAATGAGCTTCTAAGAAGCACGGTTTTAGAATTTCCTGCCGGTTTGCAACGCCGGCCGTGCACATTGAGGCGGGGCTCGCATGGTGTTCGCACTTGAGTAGGAGAAAAGGTCCCTTGTCATAGATCGTCTTCATTTAAGGATTCAGCCGCGGTTAGAAGGACGTTTCCGGCGGCCGGAAGTCGAACCGAAGGAAGTGACGCCTCCGCGTCGCGCATAGCTAATGGTGGGGTATATAGCAGTGTGTGGACCTCTGGCGTGTACACTGGGGTCGCCGTTTCGTTTCTACCTGTTGAGTTGACATTGTTTCAAGTTGTAGATGATGCTCGGTACATGGAATACTAAATGCACCTGACGATTTTGCCAGAAACGTTATACTAGAAACGTATCCATAGTGAAAACAGATTTCCGCAATAGTTGCTAATTATTCGTACCACGAACAAGTGGATCCCTTTTCAATGTACAGAAATACAGGAAGCGCCAACCGTTAGACAGAAATAAATCTCGAGTCGCCAGTCACGAATCCAAGAAGTCGCTCAACGTGGGATTAAGAATCGTTACACGCGTAACCATGGACAGGAATCGCCGATTGTTTCTTCCGATCGAGACATCGGCCACGTAATACAAACATTAGCAATTTGACGCCTCGTAATCGCTTCCGGTCTTTAAGGTAGTACAGACGCGCGTGACACGAGCCCAAGATAGCAACGTAACGATCGATATCTCGCGTCGGACAGATGGCGAAGAATAATAAGAACAATGGTTACGGGGTGACTGTGCACCTGTGGATGATGTACGCGCAGAAATGTTCTGTCGTCGTCGCCGTCGTCGTCATCGTCGGAGCCACGGAGGATGTTCGCCAGCGTGCATTCGCAGTAACCGTCGAAAAACAGCAGTCATCGGGGATAATAGATTTCGTCCGGCGTGGAACGAGAGAGACGAAGAAGCGGAGTGAAAGAAAAAGTGGCTCTGCGACGAAAAAACTTGCGGTAACTACTCCCGGTCGTGTATTAAAATGAAATCATCGTTGACGAACAACGCTGCTCCGCGCCGCGGCGCCATTAAAAACGACGACGCGAACCACTAATCCTCTTCGAAGGTTCGATGCCGTTATCTTCATCCGAGAACAACGAACCGAAGCTTCGACAAGTAACACGGGTATTAAGTTTCTTCGTCGGTTCCCTAATCGCCGTAATGATTAGAAACACCTTGCCGATTCTTTGCCGAAAGTAACTACACTCGACTATGCAGCTGTTTTATGGGAATTCATTGCAGCCATAAAACAGCGACTTCTTGCCATACAAGAAAACAACGCGGGTAGAACGACTATTTATAAACGTTTCGAGCAGCTCTACGATGTTACGCTATACTGTATTGAAGAACAAAACCAAATGAAAAGGGAGAGGGAGAGTCGAGTACACACCAGCGACAATGAAGCAATTGTACAACGAACTTCTTCGCAGTTTTATTAGCCAGCCGATGTAATGGGCAACATCAGTCTGTTCGTGCCGGCGAGCGATGTCAATGACTTGAACGGAGGAGCCTTGACCGCGAACTTCTCTCACCTCTTGAGAGATCCTGTACAAATTACGCTTAACCGACCGCTCGTCTCGGGCTGGCTGCGCGTGAGATTTTCAAAGGTACCGCCATGCTTCGTACCGTGGCGCAGGTAAAAATACAGGCGAATTACTCGCCTGCTCGTTGGGTTACGATTAACGAGCACCGATCGCGCGATTTATTGTCATAATTTAATCGATCGTAAATCACCGCACCGTTTGCGACTATTCCAATGTTTCATTGTTATTTCCTCGCATTGCGCCTCTGTGCCACCTTAGTTTCTCACTGTCTCGCACGAGATTCAGAACCGGATACCGATATCTAAGGTCTAAGACGATGCTACTGAACTGCATTACCGATGCGGCACGCTGCAGCTGCGGTCTCGAGGATTACATTGAAAGTGGTTGTTGGCGTACTCTTTGGTTTCACTCTCGACAGCCGCGCCGATTATCGTGCCGATTCGATTATAAGAGAATCGAAAGGTCCACGGAGTACGAGAAATTCGCGCGCGAACCGAGACAATCGGCCCTCGCGTTTACATCGCGTGGGAAAAGAAAATTTCACGTTCGAAGGTTGAGAAATTTCCAGGACGACGTCAGAGTTGTACACGCATTAACAGTTGGAACGATCGTTAATCCCGTTATGCATAATTCGTAGCAGCTTATCGTCGAAACGATTCGAGATCTCGTTTGTCGTGTTTGCCGGCTATCGAGCTGGATCACGCCGCTCCAAAGAAAATACGCAGCCAAAACTCGCGGCACTTCGAGGAATAAAAGTAGGAAAGGGAAGCGGACGGGGATGAAGAAAAATTCGCGGATCGTTCTTGCAATCGTAAAGCGAAATCCTTGGACACCTTGGGAACGCTCATTTCTTCGTGGTCTCCTTCCACGTATCACGCGTTTCTTCCGTGAACTTTACTGCCAGCCTACCCGACTTCCCCTCTATCTTTGTCTCATCTCTTCTGACCACGCGGTATTTTCTTCGAGGTTATCCAGGGGTTCGATCGTGTAACCGCGCTAGTGAACTCCTTTTTCCTTTGCCCCGAGATCCCAGCAAGAAATCTATTTCCTGCGCCGGGCTGTTGAGATATGACCGTAACTGAACCCAGACTGGAGCGATCAAACCGTGTTCCATCCGTTCACCAACGATTCCCCAGACCAGTTCGGACTTCCATGCACTCGTGACAATTTCCACGCTAATGTTCCCAGAAAAGGATACGTCGAAAATACCAGCGCACATATTTCAGCCGTCCACTAATGCAGACTTTCATGTAAACGGGATCGTCCGCGTTAAACACGAGAATCTACGTAGCGGTTTGAGGACGAGAGGTAAATTTGTCGCGATATATCGGTCTTTTAAACGTGCAAATTACTACGGTGCACCTTGTCGTAGCTGCCGCGGTTATCTCGAATGTCGTCGCGCACGAGTATCGAGAAACACCTCAAGCCTCGTACGTCGTTTCACGCGCTGGAACAGCAGCAACAGCAACGGCGACAGCAGCACCAGCTCGCTGGAGTATCTTTATAGCGTCACCGATACGAAAGGGCCCCGGTGACGTTCGTTTCAGGATCGTGGCCGGCTAAAGGGCTGAAGCGCATTAGAATTTCTCGTGACCAGTCCCCGATTTGCATTCCATCGTGAAACCAAGGTCTCTGCTTCTCTTTCTCTCTCCCGTTCTCTACCTCTGAATCGCCTTTTTCTCTCGACGTTGTTCTTTTTTCGCTTGCGCGAGGAACGGTCGTGAAAAGGGTGAGCATTCACTGATGAATTCTCTCTCGGCTCACTGACGTTTCTTCTTCGCCCTGACCGATCGTTTCTTCGAAGCTGATGCGGCAAAAGCAGCCCTTAACGCGCCACGGTCCCTTCTTCGACGGGGAACGAAACGGAGGAATGTCCGTGGCGCTTTTTACTATAATGCGATTGGTCGCGGTGAACGTCGGTCCACGGGCCTCGTAAAATTCGCGTTTCACGGCCACGATGCTGCGCCACACGTAAATGGAGACGACGGAACGCTTGGATTAATAAAACACTGGCTGGAAAATCAATTCCGATAGGTTATTGGTATCCGTTAGCGGGAAGGATGCATTAAACGGAGAAGAAATCGTGCAAAACACGAGGAAATCGACGTAACTCGTTCTCCCAGTTGCGTTGCATAACGTTTATATCAGAGGATAGATAAAATATGTTCGAACCGAAAGTTGTCAGGGAAGTATCCTCCACTGAATTGATTAAATTATACGGAATTATTTTTAGCGTAAAACACAGCGAAAAAGTCATCCACCGAAAGCCAAAAAACCTCGCAAATCTAACGAATAAGTATAAATAGTTCTTGATGCGTTTTAAAGTTTAAGTCCGCGTGTAACTATTGTTAAGCAAGCAAATAGAAAAAGGAAAGGACGAATCGTTAACGGTATTCTTCGATTCGAAAACGTTGAGTGCCAAGGACAGGTTGTCAGAGAATTACGAAATATTCGTTCGTGGAGGAACGAACAGCAATTTCATGCCTACGTCATTCGTGGGTCGTCATCGAAAAGCGACTTGCTCGATTTGTAACTTCCTGCACGAGGCTCCGATCGTGCCGCGCGAAATATTCAATGCCCAAGTTTACCAGCGACCAAGTTCACTAAATCCCGAGATTTAATTCCGCGATTCCGCTGCTTAACAAATGTCCCTGCGCCGCCGGGGAATAGATTTCTCGCCTATCCGAATGCGAGATTTAATTTAGGGTCTTGGCAGGTTCGATCATGGGTATACTTCCATGGAATTCTCCTTGGTAACTCCTCGCCATACCAAAAAGCTATAGAGAATATTAAAAAAAAAATAAATGACATACTTCGAAAATACATAAGTCTGTCTAAAACGAGCAAACAAATCAAATGAATCTGTCGCTGAATGCTTCGACGATGAATTGATTTGGGAATAGTTGGGATCGACGAATTCGACGAGTCAGTTTCTTCTCTAATGATATTCGCATTATACAGTCGCGAGTGCACTTGACGTTCCTACTCCTCCAAGTATTCGAGGCCTACGAACACTCGCCCCCCACCCTCTTAATAACGTAAATCACCGTGCCGTAGTCCACGAATATAAATGAATCCTCCGTAATGAAAGAGGAATGTAAATTCACCCGGTCGCACCGTTCGCCGTGAATCCACGATGAACTTCATGATCTCTCCAGCCTTGCTTAATTGTTGAAATACAAACAGCCAGACAGACAGGTATATGACACAGGTTTGCGGACGTTGGGCCATTCAAGTGTACGCTTATTGTTAGCCACCGAAAAATCGTCGTACGCTAAAACTGCCAAAGTGGCCATAAATCTGGCCGCAAAGCAGCTCGGTCAATTATATTAAAACGATGGCGAGGCTTGTTTCCAGAGCGTGTAACCGCAAAGCAGAAGCAGAGGTTCACGGTTTCAGGTTCTAGGTCAGTCCATCGTGCCCGGGGCACGTAACAGCGGCAAGAACAGGGGCCCAAGTAAAACGGTGGGCAGCACGAGGCACATTTAATGATCGGACACGGCCACGGCTGTTATTATCATCCATTTCTGCGTTCTATCGCCGATCATGTGCGCTGTGCGCCGTGTTTCGTTCGTGCTTTCGTCAGCGAGAAGATGGTAAACAGGTAGAAAACGGAGAGTAAACGGTAAGAGAGGCAGGCAGAAGGACGCGGTTGTCTAGACGCGGGGAATGATTTAGGAAATGCACCGGGATTACGTGTCCCCGCCGACGAGTTCTGCGTCTTTTTTTCCTACGACGATCCTGTGAGAGCGTATAATCGCATTAAATCCTGAAGGAACAGCACTGTCTAAATATATACACGCGGGTCAGCGCGCGCATAACAAGGCGTGGGTATGTAATCGATGAGCCGCGGACCTAAGATATCCTCGATAACCCGGCTGCGTTCTCAACCCTTTTCCCCTGGCCCGATGATCGAGTTCGATGGCCGTTTTGCTTGGTAGAACTTGATACGCGAATATATTTTACCCCGTGGGTTTTTGTACGCCGAGAGAATCCTTGAACGTTACCGAAAGTATATACTGATTTTATTTACGACCGCGCGATGAGTTGTTACGTATAGCTTACAATCAGACAGAACTGGCACGTGAGAATCACTGATACAAATGTTCTCCGAAGGGATGAGGCGAAACGATAAACTGTCCTAGTGGCAACTGAATTATGACCCTAAAGAGCGAATCTGGAAAAAAGTGTGAAGGCCGTTCGGCCCTTTCCTACCACCGAGTCGCTCGACCACTTTACCACCGCCGCGTTTAATTGGTTTCTCCAGGAAACGAACAGAATCCTGGATATCCTATAAATATTCAAAGGATCATATTCCCTGCTCAGGTAACCCGGTGCCCGTAAATCGTAGATGAACCTCGGGGGATAGAACTCAACGACTCACCATTTCTCGTCAGGAGCCGCATCCCCGATAAAGAAAATATTCACGATATTTCGCGTTGAACGTTCAGCTGCGATGCATAGTCACGCATACGAGCACACGAATCGATACATATATATCGCGAAAAGAGTCAGAACGATGAGGATCACTGTCCTAGAGGTATCAAAATGGTAGAGAGCCGACGCCGTCGAAGCCTCCGAGGCAGTATGGCTCCTCCGATCGTCTTGAACGTCGAGGCTATTCGCGGGCTAAAACCGAGTTCGTTCCATGCTGGAAGGAACGAACGATCGAAGAAGGTCCGCAGAAAAGGGACAGGGATCGAGTAGGGGAAAAGAGAGGAGTATTCCACTGAGAGTATGGAGAAAGATAGAAAGAAGAGGGGCCTTACATAGCGATTGCTGGCAGGGCCTGAAATAGACCTCGAGAATCCCCCTGTAGCATCCTTTCCTCTCTTGCTTCGTCTCCTGCATCGCCTCCACCGGCCACCTCCTTCTCCTTGTCTGCTACTTCTCCTCCTCTTCTTTGTTCTTCTTCTTCTTCATCAACATCTTCTTCTTCTTCGCCTTCTTCTTCGTCCAACAGCCAACGTTGCCTGCAGCACACTCGGGCCTCCCTTTTCTTTGCTTTTGTTTTCGCAAAAAAGGACCAAGTCCCTCGGCTCGGCTGTGAGAAGTTGTTCCTAGCGTCTCGTTCGCGCGGCTAGGTCCAACGCGAAAGAGAAACGGAGACGAAGTAGACGAAGAAGGTGGTGGAGGATCGCTTGTTTATCCAGGATCGAGCTTCTGCTTTCGTTTCACCCACTGATATATGGCCACGAACAGAGAGACCCCCATAGGCATTGCCGGACCTAAGTGCACTCCACTGCACTCGGACTGCATTCCCATGGGAATGCGTCGCTGAGAATCCGACCTGCTAAACTGACCTGCACCAATGTACCAGCAAAACGTGACCCACGCAAGCAGCTACGGGGCCACGAACATACTAGAGATTCGAATACGCCTGTTCTCCCCTGGACAACAACCGCAGGTTCAGCATTCTTTTTGTTCGTCGCGTGCCTCCGTACAGATAAGCCAGGCCTGTTTGTTAACGAACTATGTCGTCGTAGTAAATTCGTAAAGTCGCAGTGGACGAGGTGAAATTTCCCTCCGCGGGAAGATTCGCGCGCGATACTCAGCCGAGGGGACGCGTCGTCATAATAAATTTGTAATGGGAACCGTAAACGTGGATGGGTCGGCGCGTTGGGTTCGCGTAAAATATAATGAAGGCTTGAAATAGTGAGCGACGATATGATAAGGTGGTGACCCAAAGACATAGAGGACAGAGGGATGTATACGGAACTGAAAAAGAAATCCCTATGCCGGCCGAGGGGACGAGTACTTAAGTGGCCGGTATAATTCTCGCTGCTCCCTCGCCTAATTACTCATTTCTATTTACGATCCACCCCGGAGGAGATCGGCCTACCATAATAAAGCATGCCTCCCGTAATTTCGATCCGTCTCATTCGTAGCTGGCGCAACGGTGGTAAAACAGCGTGTGCACCTTTAAATAGATCGCACGCTGGTCGTTATAAACGAGCCGTATCGACTCGTGTATCGTTCAAGAACGCGGCGCTTTTGTACGAGGCAAAGGTTTCGAGAAGATGAGGAACGACGATCGAAAGAGATCGGCGGTGGGTCTCGGATGTCACGCGAGCATCTTTTTGCAAGACGGCTCGCACACCGCGTGAACAGAAATAACACGTCGCGTATGATGATCATCGATCCCAGCAATGTTACAGGATATCGAATCGATCCGACACAGTCTGAACAAAGAGCAACTGAAAAACGATCACGAAGGGGAAGAACAGGAGGGGGAGACGAAGGAAAAGAAGAGGAGGATTTGCTTTGTGGGCTTCTGCACGAGGATCTCTCCGGTACCGGTTGCATATCGTAACCGAAGTACCAGGGCTCGAAAGGGACAAGGGAAGCGTGCTACGTATTCCAGAAGCAGGTGATCTTCTCCGCGAACGAAGACGTGCTCAGAAATGAAGCCTACCTTGAGACACGAACCTTTTTGCTGCGGCCTACCGCTGCCGATACAGTGCCCCGAGCACGGCGCAGCAAAGGTAGAATATCTTATCCTGAAGCGAAGGCAGGGCTTCGCTGCGTTAATTTAAGGGGTTAATGTCGGTCGGTGCATTAAGATGAAAACCAATCTTCGAGGGGCTAGAAAATTTCATTGGTATCTACCGGCCTGTATCGTAAGCGCCGTAGATCGGAATAATTAGCGTGGCGCGTGTGTGGACGCTTTTAAAATGGAATCCCATCCTGTGGCCGTAGGTGCGCATTAAAGTTGAGAAAAATCGGGCTGGATGTATTTAAACGATTGTAAAGCGATTACACGTTTTTCAGACGTCGAAGATACCTCCCTTAATGGGGGAGGGCGGCGGGGGGGATGGCGATCAATGCCGGCGCAGAAAAAACTAAGCGCGGAAAGAGCGAGGAATAAGAATAGACGGCGCCAAAGGCTTAACAAGGGAACCGGTTCAAACCTCCTGCACCAGTGCATGTACCGACTTTCATGGAGATTCCACCGAGTCACTTCGACCACCGTGCGCAATATATTGAACGCGCTTATGATTCCCGTAATAACTGCAACCGGTGCAGCCGTGCGCAAACGTCGTCGAGCAATTAACATCCGGGCGTCACACTTGCCGCCGTTCACGCGCAACTTCGAATAGAATACATCGATCCTTTCCAATGAGAATCGAGAACGAGAAAATCGACCAGAGGAAAGTCTTATTGTCCGTCTAGAGGGGGAACTCGGAAAGTGAATTAAACGATAATGTCTGATGACAGGCGCAATTTCCGTTTGCCAACATCGGCGTCGTTACTGCCGATGATGATGATCGTCCGCATTGTCCAGGACGAAGTACAGAGATTTTAAGGGATGGTACGAAGCGCGTTCTCGCAGACGAGCTCAGAAATGAAGTCTACCTTGAGATCGGTGTCTTTTTGCCACCGACCCGTCGATACAATTCCATTCACGACGATGAAGACCGTGAAGAGACGCCAAAGCGAAATTCCATCCGCTGTAACGTCCAGCGTAAAACAAACTAAACGATGGAACAACGTTATTAATAGCCTGTACCGCCACTCCAAACAGATTCGACCACGGAGTTCTGCAACAAACGATCCTCCCGCTGCCCTGTCTGGTGGACAGCTTCACGCCTCGTTCCCTTAACAATCGAACTCTCCTCTTCGGTTCAACTTTCAAACACGAACGAAGGGGACCATTCAAACGCGCGCATACCAACCCAGTGATATTCTATATATTCTACTGGACATGAATGTCAAAGTATACGAGGTATACATGAACGAAGAAAAAGAAGAAACGAAGGAACAATGCGCTGAAACTTCTATTGCTCGATGCCTGTTCAACGAATCAAAGTCAACGTTCTCCAGTTCGCCAAGTCACCCATTCTCTCGTCTCTGCGCAAGAAAGTCGCAGAGTTTACCTTTCCATGTTCGCGGGCTGAAAAGTTCGCCGCGAGAGCAAAGTTCGCGACTGGACGAGCCCGTTGTCGTGTCAATGAACGCAATGCAACATCCTCCGTATAAACCCTCCGGCAGCGACGTCCATTGTGCCTCTTTTTTTGCGACCTTGTCACCTTGCAGGTTTTTTGCGCGAACACAGAAGTCGATTACATTTTGGATCGGTTCGTATTCCCCCGTCGAAGTCTACGCCTGTCCCACTCTCTCGAACACGCTTGTCCCTTCGTGGTCTCCGCTTCGTCCTGCTCTAGGTTAGCCAGTGAATCATCTTCAGCGACCCCCTCCTCTGGGATCCGGGCAGAAGACTCTTAAGGGGGCCACAGCGCAGCGCGAGGCCAGTCCGAGAACGCGACCCTAACATTAACATCCGGTGTATTCCGAGAGTCGGAAACGGAAACGGCTGCTTGATCGATTAATCGACACACGCCATCATGAAGATCGCTCTGCTATTGCTGCTCGTCGCGGCCTTTGCCTCAGGTTGGTACCTTCTTCGTTTCGTATTCCGTGGAGAATTTAATTTTCAAACGTTAAAGTAAAGAGAATCTTGTCCTCGACGTTGGTAATTTTCTCGAGCGCGTTACAGGTTGACAAAAGGGGTTGTTTTAGCTTTCAATAAGCAGAGTTTCGTATTTAGAGTCGTGGCATTTTACTTCGAATTTATATATTCGGTTTTCAAAGACCGATTCGTGTTCCGGCTGGAACAGTGCCAGTAGGAAATTCTCTGCTTTACCTTGATTCGTTTTTCATGTTTTCCTCGTTCCCTTTGTTGGTTGTGGCGATCTTTCTTCCCGGTGTTCTTATTTCTCTGGCGAAATCACTGACCACAACGTCCGGTGCATTCAAAGTTTGAAGAGGAAACACGCGGACAGTGATCACGCACGCGACTTTAAGATCACTTGTTCGAAGTTCTCGATCGTTCTTCCAGATTTATTGTTGTCGTTGCATTTATTGGGGAATCTCTTCGATACCGGATAGACAATCTTTGGGTACAATTTTTAATTTACCAGACAAATTTTGTTGACTGTCACACGGATCTTGCGTATTTTATTTTATTCACTCCATTGGCAACTTTTCTTTTATTCATTGTTTCGAAGCCCCGAATCGAACGGGGAAGCAATATTTGGTTACAAATCGATGCCTTCGGTTCATTGTCATCGAGGTCACGTTAATTACGATGCAAGTGGCGTAATTCGTGAATGAATTCGTGGCTCTAAGCGTGTATCTGGCGTCTTCTTTCAAGAGAACACTGACGGCAGACGTCTCAAGGTCTTCAGGTCGTTTACCACCACCTGCGCCGTCGGCTTCACGATCCGGAACATTTTTACGCGAAATTCACCCTATACTCTGCATATTCTCCGTCTCCGACTTCCAAGAACTTGAAGATCACATTTTCGTATACGCTTAATATCACTTAAATATCATTTTCTAAATATCGTAACAAAATTTCAGCCGCAAGCTTCAATCACATTTTCAACAGCGTAATCTTAGCGAGAAATATTTTTAAATCGAATGACTTCTGAATTGGACGCAAAACTCGATAAATTATCGACGTCCTCTTTCTTTTGCGCGACGATTAAAGCGCGAACGAAATTTCGAGACCTGAGATTAATGGGGAGACTGCTCGTCTGGAGGCCATTTGGGGGCCTAAGCGGGTCATAATTTATAAGTACAGTTAACCAAATAGCCGTAGAAGTTCAGTGAACTCGCACGGTGTGTATCGTGTGAACACGCCACTTCTCACAAAGTACAGAGTCACTGCGAAGCTGGCTAAAACGTATGGCGTCGGTGAAGTGTACACATCCAGAGGTAAATTAGAATCGCGCTGGTGAATTATTCGGATCAACACAGCCGTGTACGTTAGTTAAGCTGAACGTAATCGAGCGTAACACAGAGTGACCCTGTAAATAGGCGCAATTTTTTGGTAGGGCTATTCGTAACGAGCTTTATAAAGCTCAATTAACGAGAAAGGAACGCAACAGATGTTCCATTCGTATGAATCAGGTGTTGACAAAACGATTGAATGCAACACGAATGGGAATAAAATTTGACCGATGGGTATAACATCTTTTTCATTCGTTTCACAATGCGTGAATTTAATGGACAACAAATATTCACAGTCGATACCAGACTTAACGGTTCTGACAACGATACTAAAACGGGGCGTCAAGTAGATTAGAATTCATGGGATGATTTTTCCCGCGCCTGGGGCTGCCATTTGTGGTCTGGTCGGAGTTCAATAGCGGAGACGTGCCTCGATGAGATAATACGGGGGCAAGAAAGAAATTTCTTTTTTTATTCGTCAGCTGGCTTTGCCGAGAAGACCCAGCGTTCTAATATACGAATTGAAAGGATGTCTGCTCATTCATCCTACATGTGCCCAAGCAAAAAATTCTACGGGCTACGAAAATATTTAATTTTCGATTTGTTCAATTAAATCTGATCGACAATATTGTAACATTGAAGAGGAATAAACGTCACACTCAATTCATAAAAATTGCACAAATTTCAACTATAGCACGCAATAATTCATACGAATTTTCAGCCCAAAGGATCACAACGATCCAGCTGGACGGCGTGCAATACTTCGTGTCAAGAATGAACCCCTACAGTCCTGAACTCAACTACTTCCTGGCCTACCAATACTGTCGTTCCCTGGGACTTCAATTAGCTTCTTTCGAAACAAAGGAAAAAGCCGACACTATGACGCAGTACTTGAAAAACGCCGGCTACGTTAAATACGACTTCTGGACATCGGGCAACAAATTGGGCACGGACATGTTCCTGTGGATGAGCACCGGTCTCCCCTTCAACGCCACTTTCGACTACATGTTGAGGCGACCCGGCAACAGACCTGCCGACGTTCCACCCGGCACTGAACCTCAACGAGTTGCACGGGAAAGGTAAATCATTTACATCAGCGTCAAAGAAATGCGAACCCCGAACCAAGCCGTTGCGATATCCAACGCGCGGAGACAATGTCATTATAACAAAAAAAAAAAGAAAAAAAATCTCTGCGCAACCGGAAATCCATTAGGCTATAGCGCGTAACTAAATAGAGGCAAAGGCAAACACCTTGTTCGTTGGCAACGAAGATAATGATCGACGTCCCTTCCGCAGCACGAGTTTCCACCCGGAAGCGCGTGCACCGAATCGGTAAACGGCTACCTGATATGGGTGATTTAAATTCTCATCCGGAACTTGTGCGTTTCAGCGGCGACAGCGGCAGCGCGGACGGATGCGTCGCTATGGTGGCCCCCACGTTAGCCTGGGAAGCGCAGGATTGTACCCTGGTTAAAGACTTCATCTGCGAGCAAACAAGATGCTACTACTACAACTACGGCAGCATTCCAGTCTCTGCGACTCAGGGGTAAGAGGTGAGATAATACATTGTCACAAAAATACACAAAACTGCCGATAGAAAGAGAGAGAGAAAATGAGAGATAGAGATAGAGAGAGGGTGATAGTACAGATAGCCTATCGGAAGATTTCAGTGTGTACCAAGCTGAATCACGATGGCGCACGGACGAAAAAAAATAATTGAGAATGGCTGAGTAAACGATAAGATTACGCGTGTGGAGAGTACACGATAATTGGGGACAGGCTCGTCCCACGCGCGATACCTTTGCTTCCATTTCCTTCGCCAATGGGCCTTTAATGTACAGTCCGAACAGTTTTACGGAAGGACGAGGTATCTTCGTATGTAAATTACACGCGCCTACATTAATTACGGATAAGACGTCTTTGTCTTGTTCGTTAATTAAACCGACGGGGGAATGAGACAACGTGTACCTACGCGCACGAACGGGCGCTGTGTAGTCGGTGGCAGGTTTTTCTTTTCTTCTCCGTGCAATTATGCGATTTAATGAAACGAACTGATAACGCTTCACTGGATAATGTAGTCTGAACAAGAGAGTAAAATAGATGGTAATTGGGGGACTGTGCGACGTCTTTCGCTGTCGTCCACGAACTGGAGGATACCTTACGGCTTACAATTAATTAACGCAATTCTCTCGCTTCTCGCAAACGACAGGCACACACTGTCCGTACACGGCACATAAGGAAAAGCATGGACACTACTGTATACTGTAAATAGATTAAATTTAAACACCTCTATTAAACGTACTAATATTTCATTGAATTAAATAACAGCAGTAGTACCAAGCTTTCTCCTTCCTTGCAACGCTTACCATCAAACCACTAACACCGCTTGACTATACACCGCACAAGCACATACAACCGATACACACAACCATCATGAATTTTCACTGGAATTAACAAATCCTCCCTAAGTCTATCGCTTTGCCATCGACCTCGAGTCAGTAAAGTTCCGCTCAAAGAGCAATGGCGACTTCCAGAAATCGCAGACCCTACATAACAACAACCTCGGCGCCAGCCAGCGACGACCAGGTCGAGGAGCACGAGGAAAGCAACGTCAGCATCAACGACGAGAACGAAAGTAGCATCGACGAGCAGGCAACACCGGAAGAGGAGAAATCCGACGACGAGAAGTCACCTGAAGACCCGGTCGTCAGCAGGTTAATTACCACGGCCGCTCCCGCGTCTGACAAGCAGCAACAATCCGTCCTAACTCCGTCCACGTCTTCGCCGATCGCCATCGTGGATCACGAGGAACCGGCCAATTCTGAAGTGGACAACGCCAGACCGGAACATCTTCCAGACATCGCGAGCCTCTTCACCGACAGTCCAGGTCCCCAGGCAAGGAAGGACAACGTGTTCGAGGGTCTACAAACACGCGAGATTCACCGTTCGTCCCTACGTTCAACTTCGGACATGAAAGTCGAGCACCGAGAAACGCCAGATTATTTCGAAGTACACGGTGAAACTGAATCGCCTAACAACGGTCTGGAAGACGCTCACACGATCGGTCCATACGACGGCGTCCAAGATTATTACATGAACGACCAACCGGAGCCAGATGAATCGTCCATGATGAAAGATCAAGACGACGACAGCAGCACCATCCTGCCAGAGGCGGAACCGGCCTACAGGTACAACATCAAAGTGCGCACCAACGGCAAAGTATTAGATCCTCCGTCCAAGTAACGCTTTAACAGTTTAGGCATCGTCGCGTTATTCGTCGATAAGTGAAGAGCATGGGAGATTTTCGAGGAACTAGATGTATTAATGTACGTTATATTATGTGTATAAGCGCGTCTCAACCGCGAACGAGCGACATCGTTGCGTTGCGAACGAGAAAAGTGGGTGTCTCGTTCGTAGCCGTTCATCGCTCATCCATTTCGATTTGATTTCAAAGAAATTCCCTGTACCGCTCGTCGGATTTTTTTTTTTATACGACGTTCGCGATCGTCGGGAGTTTTCGATCGACAGAAGGAAGACTTTCTAATAGTTCAATCGATGGGCTTTGGTTTAACGGGACAATTGATCTTGTCCGACCGTATGTATTGTATAGGAATAGTTTATTGGAACGTTTGTGTTCAAAGTGTACGTAAATTTAGGGCGGTCCTTTTCCTTCTGACGTCGATCTCCGACAATTGTCATCGTCGTTCTCGCAAGGGCATTCACGCGATCAATCGATCCTTAAATCGTAAATATCACTGTGGCACCGGCAGACATTTTGCATCCGCGTCTCTTCGTCCAATTTTTGTTTCCTCGTCAGTACACTTTTCGTATCATTTAATGCTATCCACTCGTAGATGGTGAATGATAGTAAACACGTACGTGAGAACTCGTCTGCGTGGGATCTCAGGCATTAATATAGGGCGAGAATTAATCATTGTTTAAGGCTAACTGAGTCATCATCGGTGTAGGGTTGGGAGTCAGCCAGTGCCACGAATTTTTCATACATATCGTTGTAATCATCTTAATTATCGTCACATGTACGTCTGCAAGATGAAACGTTTCGCAGCTGATCGACCAGAGGCACCGATCACCCTTCGGAACCATTTTATACATTAACATTTAAACGGTACCAGAGAATTCATGGTGCCCTGAATGATACTAAATAAAGCAAAGATTACTCGAGGAAGTAAAATCTTGAACCGCTGGAACGTTTCGGTCATCCAGACGTACGACAATCGGCATACGCGTAGTTCAGCATCGCGATACGATTCACTAACTGCTACGATAAATCATCGACACATAGTTCTTGAACATGATTGCGTAAAATACGACGCGAATGTGCAACTTGTGTAATTGAACATTAATAAAGGTACGAAATGCACTCCTGGCGTTATCGAGTCTAATCTTTCTCATCCTCCGAGCGTGTATCGTTCTCAATATTACTCACCAACCGTTCACCACACCCTCGATGTTCAGCATGGGCACGATTTTGAACACATAATCGTCCCGTAGACTGGCTATGTACGGACTGTTGCTTAGAAGAGCCTCCAGGGTGCCGTGCATCACCCAAGATGCATTACTCTCACCCGGATGAACTCGGGATGTCAAGAATATCACTTTGCGGTTCTGTGAAAGAAGAAAACATCCTTCTAATAGAAAATTCATCGTTCTACAGTATTCAATTTTCAATGCTATACAATTCTCCGAATTCATGCATATTTCATTCTTAGGGACTCACCTGAATAGGGTTGCTCTTAGAATCCAAAGACGTAATGGTCAACAAAGGATTCTCATTTCCATTCAACGTTTCACAAAGCGTCTCTGCTCTGAAGTACGTATTCGGTGAAACTCTTCTAGTCCATTTCCATATATTCGTCATCAAACGGCTGTACGTGTAAGGAAAGTGGTACGCCAGGTAACAAATGTCGTGCGCGTGAGGAAAGGTGACGGTGAACGAAGTTGTTAAATAATTCTTCCCTTTGGCCGGTCGTTGGTAACAGTTTCGATAGTAACAAATATCGGCCCCCGTTCTCACCCAACCGGGCCTTCCCAACTGAGCTTCGGTCACGCTGAAGAGAATCGGCTTCATGCCGAAATTGAACTGAGAATTTGCTTTCTCGCAGTTGATGATATTGAACGTGTACGCGAGGCTCGCCTCCATGTTGGAAATCTCGAAGTAAAACCATTGATGCCTGGAGCCGCTGTTCACGTCCGGCGTCAGGATCAGATCGTACTCTCTCAGGCCTATCTGCAAGGAAGTCCATTGGAAAGAAATGATGCAGATTTGACGCGAAACGGGTGCTGACGAAAATGTTTGAATGCAGGAATCCAAATTAGCACGGTTATATCGGGGTGGTTCCCAAAGGCGAACAAATTTTTTCGAACCAATGAAGAAAACAAGGTGAAAATTGTAACGCATAAAAAAAACCAATGTAGCAGTGAAAATTATGATTCAATGAGAATTGAGTAGAAAAATATTTTACAAAATTTCCGAGGTGCAGAGACAACTTCTAGTACGCTCAGAACACTGTGGAAGAAATTCGTAATATTAAAACTGCTATGAAAATAATTTTCATCCAGGTAGTCGAATATTTAATACCTTTGTGAACCACTGCTATATTCCATGATATATTCATAGAGTTATACCTGAATAACTTTCCTCAGGTTCCCACTCTCGAATCTGGACTCGAAGTGCAACTGTTTGCTGTCGGTGCATCGCTTGCCTATTCTGTTTTCATCCCAGTTGCACAACTGTGTATCAACAGGAACCTGATCGTCCGTGTTCTTTGACGACACAGCGTCAAGATCGAAGACAACTTCTTGCACCGTGGTACCACCATGAAGACCACGTTCCACACACGTAAGAAGCTTCGATCGACACACCTTCCTGTCCTTGTTGTTCAAAGGTTCATTCTTCCCTAGGCCATCGCCGCCTATTAAATCCGGGTAAGCCACCTTCACGAAACCAATGACACTCTTTACTCTGCTCGCTATCAGGCAATAGGCCTGCTGATCGGTACAATTTGGTGACATATTTCTGAAGATCTTAATCGCTGTGCTGACATTAGTTGTATGGTTCCTGTTCCCCGGTTCTTTCGGCAATTCTTTGATGAAACCCTTCGTTTTAATATCTCCCTTCGTGTACCGTGAATTTTGTTTCTCTTCTTTCGTTTTATAGTCGTTTGACACGATCAATTTCTCTGCCGATGACTTTGGACCACAGATTTGAAAGGGTGGATTGCCCAACTCTTTGAAATAAATATTGTACCTGGATAACAGAGCGATATAGGCATTTAAACAAGAACGAGAATAATGTTTCTAATTATTTGATTATCAGTAATGTTGTTCATGTACTCTGCAAGATCTTCCTCCGATCTCTGAGACGTGAAAACCCCCGCGAAGAATTTGCTCTCGTCCGCTTCGTCGGCCGCGTGAACACTTTTCACGTTCGTTCTTGAATTCTGACTTTCATCTTCGTCTCCGGAATCAAGGTCGCTGTACACTTTTCCAAGGGAACCCACGCTGCAGGGCTGCGCACACATTTTTTGTTCGTTCGGTATTACTAACGCCGGTCAAAGGCCCGGCAATTGACCTGAGAAACTTTTCAACAGATATTTCTACGGCCCCGTGCAATTATGCAATGCTTTATGACCTCGTGTAACATCTCGGACCGTTCCGTTTCACCCGTTACATCATTCGGGCCGACAAAAATACGCACCTGACTGTCGATGTCGCTGCCACTCTCCGCGCTGTTCGGCCTGACGTTCGCCTCGGGTAACACGAATCTGTAAAATTCGATCGAGATTTAGAAATTACTTCAGATGCAATAATAAATGGACTAATGGACTTACAGTATATGTATTAAATAGGTTGATATAATAACTCAATAATAAGAATTTTTCGCATTAAAATTTGATCCACAATTACGCAATCCTTTTGTGCAATGGATTTTCATGATCGACTGACAGTATTTAGAATTAATAGAGTATAGAGCCCCTTTCAGGTTGAACAGCATACAGATACATATATTGAATGTCGAAAAGGACCCGGATTCTTGCAACACGCTGCTTTATTCAACCTTCGTAAATAGGGCGAAGGAAAAGGTTTCAAGATCGAAATTTTTCGTAACCTTTTGTTCTAACAACATGAAATATGTAAACCGTTAGCCCAGATCGGTGATAAACTACCGTTGGTAGGGGCCATTTCGAGCGTCAATCAAATTGGAGCGACCTTGTATGTTTCGTTCACCTTGCCGGAGACATTTCGGGCACCGGTAACTCCTTCTTCTCCAGACACTGATTGATTATCCCGCATATACGCGACAGCAACGAATCGTATGCCTTATCCTCCGGACAGTTGTTGCAGAACCGGTACAGTAGTTGCAGACCATTGTTCGTCTTGATAGCCTTCCTGCCGGCTTCTGAAACAGGCAAAAAGAGGTCCTCCTGTAATGGCGACGTAAAACCAGCACCGTCCAATGCAGCATGGGCATAAATTTCCATACGCGATGTTTGTTCAGGAAGAATTGGCTACAAGCCGAGAAGAAAAAAAAGAAAAGGGCGATTCGTAAAATGCAGGATAATGCATACGGAATTGGACTGTTTCCTTCCGTTTGGAAATACGATTCTAAAGTATATACAGACGAATATACCCTTCTGCACAATCAACTTCCGGCCGGATATTATCGTAATTCGAGGTCGACGTCAATAAACTCACTTATGGCGCATAGATGCTGCAACGTGATCAAAGTGCAGTTGCAAATCTTGAGTCTCATCGGCCCGTCGAATCGTTCCCATCTCTCGAAGATTCTCAACAGCAGATGCACCAGGCCCACCTTCACGAATTTCGTGCAGCAAAGCTCTGCAAACGAAACGCGTTCGTGTAAGTTGCATTACCGGTACCCTGCTTAGATCTCGCTAATTGCTAAAGTTCCAGCTTTTACAGATACGATCGACACGCGTTGTTTAAACGATAAACGAAAATAGTCTACGTACTGCTGGTCGTGAAATATTTGCAACACTCTACCAGGGATCTGAGTTTCAGGTGAGGCATGTATCCAATGTAAACGAACGTTTTCTCCAACGTACCGGCGATCCCATCCTTCACCAACACTTGAAGAGACATTGCTGGCCACGAATACACGATTTAAATAGCTGTGACACGAAACCCTGTCGAAATATTTATAATCGACTACTCACAGTTTCTGGCGAGGCATTTGATGATCAACAACAAGGGCAACAACGTTTTGCTGTTATTGTAATGCTGCTTCAGAAGCGTGTGGAACACTTTAGCGGTGTTAAGCATCTTTAACTTTGACACGAATTTTTGGTCCCTGGGGGCCACCTAGAATTTTTTGGCGAACTTATTAGTCGCAATCGAGAAATCGCATTCGCAGCCAGTCTGCCTCGAGAATGATGCATTACCTGGCCCAAAAGCCAAAGCACCTCCTGCGCGAGGACTTCGCTCGATATGGTATCCGAGTGTTGCAAGTTGATTAAAAGCTTAACTAGGACTTGCGTGATACCTAAATTGATCAGGTGTATCACTGCGATTCGGCTGCTGGTTCCTGTAAATGACAGCAAATTATCCGTATTCAATTAACTGCGCAAATTTTGTAGCAATTATAGCGAGCTACAATCGATCATAGAATCCATCCAGCATTTCCAATAAATTGGAACTCTATTCCTATGAACTGTACCAAGAGACAATAACACCAACTTCTCGAAACCTATAAATTGTTATTACTTGTGGCACTTTTGTTCTTGTTCCCTTTCGTCTTCCCCTTTGCGGCACGGGGCGATATGCATTCGTGTAGTATGCTGGCAATACTGCAGGTTATCACGTGATCCTTGCAAGTCTGCGATAAAAGAATGACACGATTTACAATCGATTCAATACCATTGCGATCGAAGATGTTCGAACGATCAAGAGTTATTGGCAACAAAGGATAAGGCCACGAGAATAATTATTCGGGCGCTGCGTGCGTGCAACGCTTAACAGAAAATAGAACGAACGGATTTCCAGTTTTGCATGCTGCAGGAAGCCCCGTCGACGAGACAGACAATGGGGACTGAACCCGCTGATGCGACCTAATCACGCTATTCCGTGCAGAATGTTAATCGCGACACGGTTATCCTCACGCTTAATTAGACCCGAAAGTGTCGATTAAACGTCTTGTCTCGCGAAAACCACGGATTTCAGTCACGCCTCTCGAGACCCCGTTTCGCGATACAAGTGGTTGCGAATTTTCTTATATTGTAGTAAGGTTGACAAAGTGGTTTAATTAAAACGCCGATATACCTCCATCGTCGAGATGAATATTTCCATGGCGCCGGAATTTTTGCGCCATAATCTCTCCACTGTCCGCTCGCGTACTCGTCGATCTGAAAAACAGTAAAATTTTCGCTTTTCAAATAGAACCACTGTGATTAAACGCCTACCGAACATTCTGTAAGAAAGCCACCAAAGTATCAGCATATCGTTGTTAGTGGTAAAACGAATGAACGAATCGATATACATAGTAGTTTCCTGACTACAAACACTATAAGTCTCTGTCGTAATGAATAATCGGGAGACAAGGTGCGCATAACAGCGTCTTCCATGCGATACCAAGCATACTGGGCACTGGCAAAATGCGTGGCACTCGTTTCAGACTTGACACAAGGCCAATCTCGCTTCCAATGCCATGAACACGATCCGCAAAAAACTGGACACCGATATATTCACGCCAGGCGGCTGGCCTTAGAAAACCTTCAATTCTCAGCAACATCCTCGCGAAGATAATGGATCGTTCGACAGTCGCGCAGCTCTAATCAGTGCCAGCAATTAATTAGGATTGCTTCAACTGCCCCTCGTATAGGTATCTCTTAACGATCCAAATATTATTGAAGGAATCTATCGATCTAAGTTGCTCGTAAAAAAGAGTTTCACAGCCCTTTGACGAGCGTATACGGGAGAAGAACACGAGCGTGACGTTTGGAAAAAAAGGTCAGTTGAACCCGAGCCAGCAGAAAGTATTCAAGCAAACTGACTTGGCAACCCAGTGACAAAAATCGAAATTCTGCTTGAATATTTACTTTCTTCGCCTCGTGCACCATCTTTGCCGCAGTTTATTGGCGCAGCGCGGTGTTCAATTCTGTGAAAAGTCGATGATATATCGTAGAAGAAGCGGGTAAGAAATATTCGAAGTTCGTGACAGAGTCTTAGGCGGCGGCCAAACGATTACTCAGTGCAACGACACCGAGTTTCTCAATATGCATGAATATCGACCAACGAGACGAAGGGTCCTTATCAAATTGGCACGGCCGCAATTCACTTAAGGGGCGATCTAACGTTGTATCGTTGAGCTTCGTTGGATCGTGTCCAAACGATCTATCAGCGTTACCGAAGTCCCTTACGTAATCGAACAATGGGACAGCCGGCTTTACAAAAATAACGAGTGACGGCCAGTGTACTCTTCTGCTCGCACACCTGTTCACCGATCACTAGAATTCCCTATCGTACCGTTGCAACTGGTCGTTTTTGAAAAATGCTCATCAAACGGGGCGTCGATCGCGCGTGATCAAAGCTCGCATAAATAAAGACTATGGTCTAAATCCGTCCGGTAATGAAACAGAGCTTTGATCGTGTGATAATTTGGTGGCGTGCATGGGAACAGGATTCGTAAACGCGATACGTTTATCGTTCCACAGGAATGGTTGGTTCAAAAGCTAATCATAATTCATCTTTCATCTCTCGGAATATTATTGTGCTGCTGTTTCATTCGCTTTTGCTGGTTTCATTTCTTTTTTTGTATTTTTTTACAGTGAAGTTAAGTGCACGGGAATGACCTGGGTTAGAAAGTGACCTGGATTTAAATTTGGCGATGCTTTTCGCATGGTCGAAAGGAGAGTAGTGTCGTGTATGGTTCGTGTTCAAGTTAAAAACGACTCATTTCTTTCGGGGCACGTAAGGTTCGACGTTTCCATTTGAAGAGTTCGTGCGAATAGGAATTAACAGAGTTCGTTTCGACGTAAAAGGGAATGTTGGCTGGCTCGGGGGATGAAAACGCGTCGAGTGTTGCCGACTGCTGACGAAATGGACGATCGTGCATGCACCCCAGACAACGGTACGAATAATAAATTGTGCAAGTTTCTGGTGATTAGCTCGATGAAATAGAAGCCAACGTTCGCGGTAAAAATAGCAATTTAACAGGCACGAGCCTGTCTTAAAGTGTCCAATCTGTTTCGGCTCGTTTAAAACTTTACCGCCGCATACGTACCTCGCCTTTCGACCACTGAATGAACAAAGAATCTGTTTTCAATGTTCCACTTGGAAAGGAACAAGGAAAAAAAAATGATTGGCATCGTCATGCATGATTTATATCCCACGCGTTAAGCGTGTTAGTAATACGAAATTTTGATTTTCACAGTCGTGAAAGTGTGCAAGGCGAAACGAGGGAGAGGATAAGTAAGGAAGGAAAAGTACGTAAAACATGATTACCTGAGGACGTAACACGAGCATGAATCTTAGATGCGATATGTCTGAATGTATCAGTCTCCTGCGGCTTGCACACGCAAGTTCGGAGCTTCTCCAACAATGCATCGTTTATGGCCTCGTCAGCGCTTTTGTTGCTCGGTGACATCACACTAGACCGCAAAACCAAACAATGAAAGCTCAATTATCGGGCGGAGTCGAACGGCTACGGGCGTGGAAGGATTGCAAGTCAAACAGCACGCTTTATCTTGGCAAACCGGTGTCGAACATGCAATCTCGAGCTACCAGAAAGCTACGCAAAACGAAGAGGGGATTCGCACACGGCAAGCAAAACGATGCAGATCTGACTGATCGTTGCGTTAACCCTCTATAACGCTATGTAATTTACGAGTTGCATCGTCTCGTCTCCCTATATTTTATAATATTCTGCAATCAATGAACGTCGCAACGATATTGGTATTACAATTTTACTCACGTTCGAATACAATTAATTTCCCTTTATACTGATAAATATAATCGCGTCATAGTGACGATAAAGAGGTCACGAATAACAGGGGAATAAATTTTCGACACGACGTAAATGCCGCTCTACTGCATCATTGTATTCTTTCATTCTATCACTGTGGAGCAACGATTTATTTATAGCCATTATTCAGTCCTATCTCCCCCTGTAATGTACAGCATTTCTTTTTCTCTTGGACAAAGAACGATCCTGTTATAGAGGGTTAAAGAAAATTCTGCACGGGACAATTCGTGTTATCGAATGCAATTGTTTGTTCACGTTTAGTCGATCGACAAATATTTCTGTGGGTCTGTCACGTTTCAAATCACACGAAACAGAATGATAATATAATCTCCTTCGATCCTGTGTCTACGAAAGAGATCAGAGTTCATGGTCATCCATGGATATTGTACTTAACCGAATGAGCGCAGCAGCTCGTCCTACTGGTCGCCTACAAAGTCCTTCGTGTATCTGCGATACAAAAACAGAAGAATCACGATCCTCTTTTAGTCAGAAAAAAGAACAAAAGATTGTGCAAGAAATAGTGTCATTCGCGGTGTCATCAATCGACTGTCCATTGGCAAAATGCCAATTTCCCGAGTGTAACGCGCATTAATCTCCTTTCACGATCAGCTGGTCGCGACGCTGTTAGCCAATGTCGCAGAAATGAAAATCGAGCAGCGGAAAACGTTGTCTCTGATTCAAGGTTAATTAACGTGACCGAACAACAAGCTGCATCCGAAAGTAAATTAGGTGGTGCACGATGAGATTGATATCTAGCGACATCGACCGATATTCATCATTTCCATTCCACGATGTCTTTATTATTCCAAGTTCTTTTTGTTTTTTTTTTTGTCATCAATATTTTCTTCTCGAGTAATAATTATTATACCATTCGACTTTTCCTTCATTTCATTTTTTCATTTTTTGAATCATTTGACTACGATTATTTATTTTTTTAATTTAATGGAGATATCGTGGAACCACCGAGACATTTTATTGAAATTTTAAGGATCTCATAAGCGACAGCATTTAAAGGTAGAACAAAAATTTTAAGTAAAAGCGTTTCCCGATCACGTGCATTTTTATACAGCGACCATATATCCGCGTTCGAGAAGCACATTAAGCTATTAAAATTGATGAACCGTAAGTATTGTCACCATATCTGTAGAACGCTCGAAATAACGCTGTTATTTATTCCGCCGGAATTGGATCGTTAATCGTGCCAATACGAATTTTTTGCAATTATCCCCACCCAAACCTAATCTCCTTTCTTTCTTGAAACGGTAAAAAAATAAAATAAAAAAGCAAATGCTCTCCAAGGACAATTTAAACCCACCAAACTACCTCTCGACAGAAAGAAAGAAAAATTCCCCCGACATGTGCGCAAATAAAAAGAAGCGTGCGAGCATTTAAGCGTCACCAAATGTGCATTCGAAACGGGGACCGGAAACCTGACGCAGAGCGGCGAACACACGCACGAAACGCGGGGACGAGCGTTTTTGTTAGTGTTGTGATGATTTTTACTCTTCGTCCTGGGCATCCTGTGGGTTTTCGTCGGCCTCGTGGCTCGCCTCCATCGGCCGCTGGTTCTCCTTGTCGCACTTGTCCAATGCACTTTTCATTCCTTCCCCTTTTCGCCCTCGCGTGTGAATTCTTCGCGTTCTCTATTCTCTATCGAGGAAAACAGGAGAACGGCCGTTGAAATACCAACTGGTATTCTCGTTACCCGGAACGAAACGTTCGACCGGCAATAAACCTCGACGAACGTTCGAAAACGTAATCGATTAATTCCGCCTACGGAACGCCACCTTGCTTGGTAACCGAATTTGGATTCATTCTGTTCGACGCTGTCGACAAATATTTCTCTTCGATCAGACGAGACCGGCGAAGGCACAAACGATTTTAGAAAACGTCACCGTGGCACATTCTATTATAGTTTCGAAGCGTTGCGAGTCTTGTAACGTCGACCCCGGGACGATCTAGACCGAGACGTGTGCCACAGAAACAAGCTGAGGATTCCGGTCAGTGTTTTCCGCGAAATTCACCGAACGATCCACGCGCTTTGCCACTCCGAGGCGGTTTGACGTTTCGCGCTGCCAAAACTATGTTTAAAAGCATAGCACGCACGCACGAGGCGCCTCTATTTATAGTGACGGCCGCTTTCCGAAAACCGCGCCCCTTTTCCCATATTTTCGATGCCACCCCCCTCGATCGCACCCCTCGGTCATTAATCGACGCATCTTGAAGCTGCGTGTACCGGTACCGAGATGAAAGCCACCGTACTAGTGTGACAAGTTTCGATAAAGGCCACGCTGATCCATAGTAATCGAGGTCCCAGTAAAAACTATACTCCTCGTCTGTTCATTAAAACTGGTTCATTAGTATTCGACCATTCAGTCCACTCTCGTAATGCTGCACTGAAATTCACGAGAAAATAAGAAAAAGAAAAATTAGGAATACAAAAATTCACTGAACACTTTGCTGTGCGAATCATGGACGTTCTTCGAAAATGTTGTAAATCATATTTAAATGGAATATGTTTCGTAATCGGCGGATTTCAGTGTGTCTGTAACACGTGTAAAGACTGCAATGGAAAGATAGCGACAACGATTTCCGCTTGCCAAAAGATGGAAAACATTTCTACGACGTTTCACCGCGATCTCCCGCTGAAGACTCATTAATTTTTCGCCGAAACGTGGGACACTGAATTATTACGAGCAGGTGAGTGCATGGATTAAAATGTTTACAGCGTGATAAAGAGGAAGGATACACAGAGATTGCCACAGACGTATTAAGAAATAGTCACCGAAAATAACATTCAACGGCTTCTCGAATATTCTCGTAGAAATATTCTCCGGTGAAGATAATAAAAAACGTCATCCGGCTAAAGTCCATGGGAATCGAAGCATCTGATTCGCTCATTGTTAGAATTCCATTGGCAAAAAACTTATGCGCGCATTGGCCCGTCGACGAAACCGCGATAACGAAATCCAGAATGACGCGGAAATCCCGCAAAATAAAAAATGTCTGTGTTTCCCCAAGCAGCGAGAATCCTGCGAAAAAGCAACGGTAGCGAAGATTACCAAGCGTGCAACGACACCGTGACGTTATTAATAGAGTGCACAGGCGATTCCGATTTGCAACTCACTGAACGAGAAACCCGTTGAAACGAAGGATACGATGGAGTGCGAGAAAAAGGGGTGAAGATGTGGTTGGTCGATGGTGGAACCGGTGAATGTAAGCTTCGAGAATTCGAGGAGGCACCTTCGAGCCGGAAAAACACGCACGATTTATCGCGTCGCGAGGTGGTGGCCCCGGCAATGACAATATCAAGTATATTAACCTCGTCCTCGAGCACGATTGCAGCAACCACGACGATAGGGTTGCCACTGGTCGTGGCACACGAACGAGTGATGTCACGAAAGCTGACGCGGAATCAGGTGTATGCGGCACTTGTTGATAAACACCAAAGCTCCCGCGGATTGATTACTGGCCGTGCGAAGTTCCACGAGCGCAGTCGACGCTTCACGAGCTTCACCCTATCGATTGCCGAAAGGGCGCTTTCGTTCAAACTGGTCCACTGGCTGCTTGGGGGGTAGGCGCAGGTTGCTTTTTTTCGAGCTCGCAATTACAGCAGGGTATTCTTATCGATTTTCCCGTTGCTTGCAGAAATCAAAGGGGTGAAATTTATACGTTTGCTTTCGATGCGGCGTGATTTCTGTTACGGTATCCAGTGAATTTATCGCTGAACTGTTATTGTACTTTAACAGAATGGCAATGTAAATGTCTCTATTAGATTGCTTTGGATTTCGAAATTTCATGACAAATGGCTATTCTAATATAACCCCTTTACATATATAAAACAAATACCGTTTCAATATAAAGACATTTATCGTTACACCTGCCTTCTACTTAACGATATCGGGACTGTCTCTACTGATCGAAGTGTACGAAAGAGCGTGTTGAAACAATACAACCTACCCGGAGAATAATATTGTTTAAATAATACGTACCTCGATACATCAGCCTGACATGTGTTCCTATCGTTTGGCCTGCCTTGATTGTCAACGCTGCACTTCGTGTCTCTGAGCTGCACTATCGGAAGTTGTCTTTTGCATTTTCGTCTAACCAAATTTGTGCGCCATTCTTCGGGAGCCATAACAGACCTCGTCACGGCGATGTTAAGCACTTTTGATTTCGCGAGTTCCGTCGATCAACCATGATTACGCGGTTGTGCTCCTGCCGAATCTGCGATTTTTTCCTGCGAAGCTGTCATGAAACGAGGTTACTTGCAAACTTTAAGGGAAAATGTCAAAGGCGGCCGACACCTTGAAGTCAACCTCGAATTTTCGTCGCTCTTTGACACATAATTATTACCACTTCCCATTAAATAACATACACGATTTTATCTTTAATGAGAGGCGTTGAATTAAAATTTATTTGGAATGCGGATGCTGGTGTCAAAATCACCGGGCCGCGCCTATCGTTAATATTCAATACAATAATTTACCAACGTTGACCTGTACGTATACACCTGTCTCTCCTGATACAGTATATAAAACTTGCATTATTATAAGCTGCGTGTTCTCTGAATAAGAATCATTTTTATAAAATCAAGAAAGATTGTAGGATTCTACTCCCTTTATTGGAATCATGTCACGGAAGATTTTCTTTCGATCTAATTAAAACGAGCTTCACTTAAATTTACCTAAGAGATTTGTGAAGGCTCTGGCACGGTGACGGTACAATTTTGATCGGTTCTCGACAAGAGTAGATAGAATTCGATTATTATACGGCGCTTACGTCGACGACAAAAAGATCACGACCAGGTGTCCCGTTGATCGCCTCGGAGGATCGAGAGAGAACGGCAGAGGAGCTAAGTAAGCGTAGGAGAAACGGAAAAGAAGCAATCACGGATGATATTCGGTGAGTGGGGAGGGCTTTTCTCTCCATGGGGAATATATAAATCGCAGGTAGGGCTTAAATCCAGGTTAGTGCAGATAGTTCCTGTGCCTATTGTGAAGCTGCGGCCACGCCATGCAGGTGAGTCCGCAGTGACTCTGTTACTCATTAGTTCAAATATTATTTCAATGAACCATTCCACTGTGACCTTGCCTTATAGAAAATCGTTTAAGACTCCTAAATATTAACAACGATGCACGATGCACCGAATTGTTACAGTTAATACTATCTTTTGTCGTAATTAAAAAGGAATATAGGATTGCAAGTGATTAAACGCAGTAGACACTGGCAAACAAAAGACCAAGCCGTTTTTATAAATAATTCTTGGGACACGAACAACCGTTACCATTCCCGGCGAAATCTGTTTCCGCGTTACTCGTGAATCAGGATCATTATTATGCAGGCCACCTGGTACTGCGCATCGAGCCAAAGCTCGTATTATCAAAAGCGTCACTCGTGCTGTTTCTTTATTCGACGCAGGAAACGATCAATCTTTTCCAGAAGTACCGCATTCGTTCTCCTATACATGTGTCCAATAATTTTTTCCAAGAAAGAACGACGAATGTTGTTGCTTTGAACGTCATGAAATAGTGTTCCTATTAGATCCTGAAAAAAAAGCAAATTCCTGGAACTATTTATTCTTCCTTTTTCTTTCACAGGTCCACGTTACGCTGTTCGCCGTCGCCGCAATTATGGTCGTATCGATAGAATCGAAGCCAGCTTGGCCAAGCTCGTACATCAGTAGTTATAGCTACCCTTCTGAAACCATCCCTTTACAGTCACCGCTCTTTGAATATCCGGACTCTCCTTATTACTTTTATAATGTAAGATACAGTTTAGAAGGGATTTCATCGTTTGCTTTACGCGTGTGTTTCTCATTGACATCTGTTTCTTTAGTTACACACAGACGTGGACACTGTGCCTACCTCTGTTCTCACTGAAGACAAGACTCTGTTCCAGCAGCTGCCCGATTACAGCTTTTATTATAGGACACCGGTTTTTAATTTTCCCTTGAGCCCAGTAAGATACCGTATAATATAATTGTCATTAATTAACCAGCAATGAAATTAAATATTTGATTAATCGTATAATTAATTCGCTTGCAAAAGAAAGAAGTCAAAAATTGAGGAAGATCATGGTCGATTTATTTCTCGGCTTTCGTGCATTATTCATGGGGTGACTCAAAATATTTAACAGATGAATTCTTTTAAGATTAACGATTTCGTAAGCGTGTCCTGTTTCGTGTAATATTCATATGCGTGCAATGTTTTATTTATTGAATTATTCTGCAGGTATTTCCAGTATTGAAACCTGGTAAACCGCAGGAAGCGCCAAAAGATAATGCGGCGACGACGACCACCGCGAAACCAACCGAAGAGGACGGGGAAGCCATCGAAAAGTTGGACACGAAGGTTGAACCAGAAAAAGAGGCGAAAAAACCTATTGAAACTATGGATGGCGACAAAAACGACGCCGATATCATTGATTCAATATAAACCGACTGCATTATACTTTCTGCCATTTAACTGTATTTAAATAAAATATTTTTACTGTTTCCTGTTACATCCTTACAAGTTTCGTTTACGTATTTGCGAAGCAGAGACTTTAGTCCGCTTGCCTTTAATAATGTATGCCGGCGTTGATAGGACTAATAGTAACGTTCAATGCGATAAGAGTTCATGACATTTCCAACGAGCAGCGTCTACGATCACAAAGCGCCACTCTTGTCGGAAAACAAGCAACTAGTTCACACTCACGGATTCGCGATAAATCTTATAAATACATTTCTATAATTAGTTATCATTTGTCAAACAAAACAACAATGGTCCATGCATCATCGCGAAAGCCTACCGCCCCCTCGACCGACAGATAAACCGAGGTTAAAGATGTAGTACAATCTTCAGGCCCTCTCATTCCCTTCGTCGGTGCTCGAGTGGCTCGGATCGGTTGCAAATATGCTTGTGAAAAATCTTTCGTTTCTCTGCATCCTCGTGACGTTAACGTTCCTCGTGGTGACAAAGACGTCTGCTTCGGACAGGAATGTTAACAATGAAAATGAGAAGAAGCTGAAGGAGGAAACAAATGTTGGTAATGATGGCGGAATTACGACAGCACGGCCTTTGAAACGAGTGAAACTCTTTCGAATAAGAACCGAGACGAATGAGCCGCAGAATGGGGAATGCAATTCATCAGCCTTGGACAAAGGGGACGGCAAAATCAGGGATCAAAATCAAGGATACGAAGGGAGAGTGAAAAGAAACGTAACAGAGTTGGACGAGTTTAAAGGTGCGAAGGACTACAAAAAATTAAAACTGGTTCAGACTCAGGCTCAGTTTGGTTACAAGAAGAGGAAGAGTAAGAAGGAAGAGACCAACGATTCGGACAGTGATAAACACGCAGGCAGGACGAAGAGGAACGTTAGTCGACGTCACGTGGATTATTTGGTGCACGATAAGGCTGGAGGAATTAGATCGAAGCGATACGCCGTGACTAGGAATTTCAGAGATGACAAGACCGATTACTACGCTCAGAGGAAAGCGGTGATGGAGAGATTTTACGCCCGACAGAAAGAAATAGCTGAGAAGTACGCGAAGAAGGTGTCCAGTACACCGAAGTACATTGACCGATACGATGCGGTCACCCAGATTAATAATAATCATTTTTCTGCGAACAATAAGAGTGATATAAATAATATTGAGAAAATCGAAAACGCAGTTAATATGACTGACAGTGATCCAAGTGATAATAATTTCACTTCGACGACCACAGAATCGTACACGGAAGTCGCGAAAACGAGTACGGGAGCTAATTACGAGGGCACCATGAATACTATTCGTGTCTCTGAAAATTCGGCCGATGATAACATCGAAGAGGATACGTCGGACGATTATGATTATTATGTACTGGAGGACAATAAAGTAAAGCAGTCGTCTGACACAGTTTTGGATTACAATGGTACATTGAATGATGGCGAATGGGAATCGGTAAGTAAGATACTGGTTTAAGAAAATTCCATGTATTGTTGTATGAATGCATAACAAACTGAATCCATCGTTCTATATAAATAATACGTATACAAAGAGGTATAAAAATTGTAAGCAAAGAACTAGCGTAATTTTACAATACTTTCTTAACGCGTCCTATTAATACATAAAACTGCCATCCTCGAGCACGTGTGACGGTGATTCATTTTTAAAATATACACGTCGCGCGTAATACTGGTCCATATTTAACTTGTTATTGAAATAAAGGAGAAATATCCTTCAGGACAACAGCAGAAGTGACACGTTGAAATGGGGAAACTGCGCTGGGAAATTAGTATACCAGCACAATTTAATAATCGGCGTACACAAAGCAGAGCTGGCGGAAGCAGATCTCACAGCATCTGTGGAGGGGCCATTCTGCATCACCTGTATCAGAGTGATACCGACCAACAATAATAAAGCCGCGGTATCGCTGGACGTGAGTCGCGGAAACGATGGCAGCCTCAGTTTAGCGAAGCTCAGATTCAAGGGCTTCCAGAACGAAGAATTATCGTATATCATAAAAATGTGGGCCGTTACCAAAAGACAAAACAGCTGTAGCCACATTTGATCCGAATCGACCCGATGTGAAAATAAATTGCACTGTATCTATAAATTAAAAAATAGTGCACAACCGTTTCGTACGTCCGATTCATTATTCCCCCGGAAAATCACCATTAAGGAAATGTTGTCCACAAAATGTATCATTCCTTTCCAAATGCATCGATACAATCAGTCTAACCTCGGTGCGCCAAAAATAATTTCAAATACTCCGTCGAATTGGTCCCATTTCAGGAGCTCTTCGGCACGGCCGTTGGAAGGTGCGGCGGCGGTACATCCGGTATTTTCATCGTCTGTTCCTTTGCGGGAATTGTCTTCTCTTCGTGGTAAGCTGGAAGCAGGTGTCCAGAGAGTTCGTTCTTCGGTGTCGATGCAGGAATGGGCTCTAGAGGGCCGTAGGGTTGATAATCCACGTAGTAGGTTCCTGGGACCAGGTGAGGATTTAAACCGTTGTACGTGTAGAAATACGGATCGTAGTAAAGCGATTGATAATTAGGGTAGAAGCTGAATGGCTCGGGCTCGTGGTTTCTATTCTTGGGACTCTGTTTTGTAACATCTTTATTATCCTCTGGGACTTGACCAACTGGTCCCCCGTTGTCTTTAACGTTTCTCGACTTCGACTGTTCATCGGCAGAAGAAGGTTCGGCTTGAACGTCCGGCTGATCGTCTGGTTTTAAAGCACCTTGTGGAGGGTGCACCAGTTCCGACTGGGGTATCTGGGGTGCCACTTGACTGTAATAAAATGGAGGCACGTAACCGACCGCCGTTCGATGTATCACTGGTTGCAGCACTGGATACGCTCTGGATGGAGACAGATTTTGGTTGCTCGTGATTACAGCGTTGTATACTTTGGGCACCCTGAGAAGACCTGGATCAGCTGCAGCCAGGGTTACAAGGGCGAGGGTGATAAAGAAATTCATCTGAAAATTGAACAATTTCATTAAGAACGTATAGATTAAATCGAAGCGTATATATGTGAATGGTGTTTAATGGGATATAAGGTTGCATAGAACGGTAGTTACAATGCCAAGTATTTATTATGTATACGAGCGAAACGTATACTGCGTCACGTAAACTGCCATGTCACAACGATAATTATGTAGTTTAAAGTCCCCTGTCCCGATAGAACGCCGATAAATCTAACGCAATCACAAATGCGTCCACGTATGTATGCACGATTCTGAACTAATATAGGAGACAGCTGCCGCTGCCAATGGTTGATGCAACAACAAAGCTATGCAGAAGTGACATTATGCTATGCAATGTCGCTGTTAAAGTGACTCTGGAAAAATCTCTTGTTTTTAAGATACGAGGAAAAGAAACGTTTTGGGGGAAGTTTCAAGGTAAAGATGAGAATATCGTGGCCAAGACGGGTAACAAATCCCTTGCAATTCATCCAGATTTCATGAAAACAACGTACACGTTGTTTGGCCACGTGTCAAGCAGGTGGGTATTGTCCCTAGACAGGTATATAACTGAGTACCACGGATAAAGATCTCGCTTGTGCTGAATCGAAGCAGCGCATACAAAACAGACATGCTACGCGTGCACAGAATAGAATCTCAGACGTTTCTGTCGTAGGTGTGTTCTCGCGATCAAGGTGTCGCGCTTCACAAAATTCCTGCATCCTGCGTTCAGTTGGTTGGCAAAACAATAAAATTCAACAACGGTGTTTTTTAATTTCAAGTTGTCTCAAAAGGAATTTACACGCATTATAACTTTATTACCACACACGATTCCCAACTTCCAATATAGATTCTTCTTCTAATATTTACCGCCGTGGTATAAAATATGTGTGTATACCTTTTTCTTTTCATTGCTCGCCATTAATCCATTTGCAAAATAAGAGTGAATTTGTAATTAAACATTTTATAGCCAATTGAATCAGATTAATTTCGCTTACCTTTAGCCTTATCGAATCTTCTTTTCGTACAGAACAGCGAGGATCGACGAGAAGCTGACACCAAGTAGCAGGAGAGCTGCATGGAGCTGTAGTATATATGGCCCATGGGGTCCCAGGGTTCAAGTCTTACCTCCCCACTACGTACGCCACTTGGCGAAAGTACTCAGCGATCAGTACTGTAATGTTCAACTTTAGGCCCGCCTATATCAACCAGTGAACTGCAGAAGGACAGGCATTTACAGTGCGCAGAATCGCGATGCACCGTGAAAGGGTGATAATTTGTGCAATCCACCCCGAGTGCGGCGTGAAAAAAATTATACAATTATGAAACACAAAATATTTATTAATCATCTATTCAGAGATTACCAACAGATATGTATATCGTACATTCAACTCGAAACACCTGATCCTTCTTACGAGTACCTGCCGGTCCAATTGCAAATGTTCCACTTTTCGTGTGCTCTTTCAAATGAGTTCAATAAATCAGAATAATAAAGTTACAGATATCCCGAAGTTGAACCACAATAACGATTACACACTTCTTTCAACAATTAGCGACAAAGGTGCAATTATTATGAAAGGAGTAATAAAGAAATCAGAACATTTCCTTGGACATGACATACGGATAAAATTACCTGTCCGAACGATTGTAAACAATTTGATTAACAACATTCGAGCAAGTAGTAGTAATATAGCTACTAACGTCCTTCTTTCCACGCAGCTACGAGATACATACTATTCTTTCGGCAAGGACGACAGTGAGAAATACATAGTGCTTTCGCGAAACACGCTATAAATTACACGCAGATTGTGACGTTCCAAAGAAAAAGAGGATAAAAAATAAACGACCTCGAACGTTTTGACGTAGTTGCTGAACACATTGATCAGCATACGTAGCTCGATGCGGAACGGATATTGATCTGGATCGCTACAGTGCTGCGTTCGTGTGTCACGAAAGCTTGAATCAACCACCAAGTGACACGCGCTAATCATCCAGTCGAACCGATCATAAGTACCATTTATGACAAATGTTAAAACAATTTGTCTACTTACGGGTTGGGGAAAAACTGGTGACTAGCAAGATCAATGGTGAACATTCAATGACGCATGCTCTCGTTTATATAACGTTCGGTATAAAAGTGAAACGAACACTGTGAGAATAACGTTTAAGAAAATTCGCGAGGCAACCGCGTGCGTGTCCGGAGCTACGCGATTTTTTCGTTGGCGCAATATTTATGCACAGAAATTCTCGCGGTGCATGCCACGCGAACAGGTGAACCAGATTTCTCTGACGCACGGACAGACGACGACGCCGGTGTTCTTGGTGCGTTAAAGACGAGCTGATCTGTCGAAATTTTCGTGCGCTCGCATTTTCGCGTTTTGCGAAACGCCGTTCCCGTTATATCGCTTTTATTCGTCGCGGACGCTCGCCGCAGCGATAAAATCTTGGCAGCGAATGTGAAAGAATCGTGACAGGAGAAGAAACTGAACGATGGATTGATTCGTGTGCAGAAATTTACAATGTACCTTTGTAGAATAATCGCGGTGGACTTCTTACTGAGAAATCGGTGCGGTAAATTGAGTGCGGTATAATTTAATAGTCATGAACTGTGCGCGCTTTTGGACGCGTTACAATTGCGGTTTGCGAACGAAGTTGATAAACGACTAAATCATTAAGCCTAAAATGCTGTACACTTAAAGCTAAATACACAGAGTGAATGATATTATTTGATTGCCGCAAATTCTAATACCCTTACAGATATCATCGAGTATATTGATCATTTTGATTATTTTTGAGCACTAAGTAAGTACGTGCTTTAAACGCAGATGTATTACAGCGATGACTGCGTCTGGAAATTATTTGATAATTACCAGTCCTGCCTCCTCAACTCATCGTTGTTCGTTCACAGTTTACAATACATGTATACATTCGTGCAGGTATAAGAGTCCGAATTGTTACTAATCCTCGTACCGAATGCTTATTAGAAAAGAGAATCACGATATTGCTTCTGTGCTTTTCTAAAACTTTTTCAAATTATTAATTTTAAAAAATGAACACCTCAGAAAATTCCATGTTCTAGAATTTTTCTATCGGCCCAGGAAATCGACCTGCAATTCGTTTCGTCGATTCTGTTGCTATATGGCGCAGGTTTGCAATACAAAAATTAACTGAGCGACGATTCGATTGGTCATATCGACTCTATCGGGATATAACACATTCTTCTGAGCAACAGCAGCGGAAAATTTGGCAGGAAAACGATGAAGATCAGCACCAGAGGCGAGAGCATCAACAAGATACTGGCGTACACCACCAACCACCATACCGTCGATATTCCAAGAACTGGTTCCAGCATCATGAATCGTGGTTGGCGAAGAGGTCAGGCACGCAGAAACTGTGAAGCATCCGTGGCTCGTTCCAACGATTCGATTCCACGAGAACGATACGTGCCTGAGATCATGGTCGATCGCTACCCTTCCGATGTCTGATCGATTAACCGAGGGATTCCTGAAAACAAAGAGAATGTATGAATTTCGTAGGAAATATTTTCTCATTTTAATTTTACTATTCCACAGAGTTCCTTACGTTTCATTTCTGCTCTCTTCTGGTAAGTATGGATATATTCAATGCATGTAACAGCTCTGTAAAATCGAAATATCGAACATAGTTCCTGGGTATAATTGAAACGAATCAAATTTATAATGATACAAATTAAATTCATCGTTTTCCTAAATAAATGATGCAATCCCTAAAATCGAGTATAATCGGTCCAATTATTATTTCACGAAGCGCAGCGTGATTTCGAGCGCCAGTTTCAAGGATACGTTTCTTTCGTTGTTGCATCACAGCGACGAAGAGTTTAGAACGAAAGGCGAGCTAGTCCTCTCTACGCTATACAGAATAATAGTGGCTGGATTGCATAGCGAGCCACGAATGATAAACCATTATGGATTCGTCGAGTCGACTACTATTCCACGCGGCTCTCTATTCCAACGTGAAGAAATGGAATGATAGGATTCACAATTGCATTCTAGACTGGTCTAGACTGGTTCACTTGAGCGAGCTATTTTATTGGGTAGCAATTGCATAACTGCGAGTTACTTTGTAATCATTGTGTAACAGAATCATTGTGACTCTTGCCTCAGATTTCGTTCGGTACCTTATTATTAGCGGAACGACAGAAACTGATGCTGAGTATACGCTGTCGGTGAAAATTTTTCAGCTACCATCTGTTTTAACAAATTTTTGGGATCAGTTATTATAAAACAAGTAATTCGTTACTTTATGGTTTCCTAGGTTTTATGACTGTTTATGGCATTTTCAATCAATTGACCCTGAATGTCAGTTGTTTCTCATTTTTATAAAAACTCAGGTGTATTGTTATAACCATCGAAGCGGCCGGAAAGTTTTCGTCGGCAGTTTATAATGGACAATATAAATGTTGCGGATCAAATTTTCCTCCAAGCCCTCACAGGTAGCCAAGGACCTTGGGCACTTGAGAATTTTGTGAACAGTCACCGTTTATTACATTGTGTAGAATGTTAATGTGGAAAGTTTCCAATAAATTCTGCAACAAGTCATTAACTCGCTCCCTGTCACTCGAGTCGTACACGACACACGTTGCACTTTTCACTGCAACCTGCGCATTATTATTCGTAGAAAATGCAAGAGATTTGACGTAATAATTCCTTTAAAAAATAACGTGACCAATAAGTAAGCTTCAATCGACGCTAAAAACGTGTCGTCACGGAAGCTACAGAAATTTCGAAAAATTTCCAGTCAGCATTCAAACAACGCGCTCGTCAGCACACTCGTCCTTGTACGGATAAGGTACGTGCGCGTTATGGCAGACCGGTTGAGCAAGCCTTCGACAAAGTTAGCCTGACGAAATAAAACGTATAAAAAAGAGACAGGCGACGCAAAATGTGAATGCTCGATAAAAATTGCACGTTGATATCTAAAGGTAAGCCGTGAGTGAGTTTGCTATCTCGTGACATGTGCGCGCGATCATACCGCGGAAAGTGAAATTTTCACAATTGCGTAATGCTGGCATAATACTATTATCCGACGCAGATCGTACACGCTGCGGTTACGGTGTCTACCGCCATTAATGAAAGTGAGATTATCCCCGTTGCAGTTCCTCCATGCATCGTTTAAAACATCGGCAGCCCCGTTTTTTTCTTTTATTTAATATTTATTCGTTAGTATGCTTGTATCGGTTTGACGAATTATTTGGAGGTTCGCGTTTTATTATCGAAGACCGGGCCAAAGTGTTCAAGGTCTTTGACGATCGGGCAATGCCGTGTTACAATCTTATTCAAATGTACTTTCGATTTCAGTGTTCCACTACAATGTTCTGTATTATTCATTGATTGTCGAAAGAATCGAAAATATAAAGTCAGTCAATTGGACTCGATTTTAGATCAGAGAAAAAGAGTGGTTACTAGACGGCGAAGGACTTCCACATTTTCGATCCCTTCTCCGATATCAAGGTGTCCTTGTCCCGTAAAAAAAAATCCAGAGTCCAGGTATATTCAACGAAACGCTTTGCTCGTTTACCAATCCGTTTCTCACGTCGCATAGATTGCAACGTAATTTACTTTCAATCACAGTTGCGCTTCCTCAATCAGCAAATAATGAAAAAGATATACACGGGCTCTCTAAATTCCAAACAAAATTACGCAGACCTATCGAACATAAAATTCATCGCTATTTAAAGCGTTTTTTGCTTCACTAATTATGAACTCCCGAGCGAATGATCTTGTAGAAACATCGTTCTAAATATACCAATGTATTAAAAAAAAACCTGTCTGCACGAGCGTGAACAAGAACATCCACGAAAAGAAAAGCGAGCCATCGATCATTCCCTACCTTTCCTCGATCCGGCACAATGCACATCACAGAAAACCGTCAACGACCAACGACACGAGGATCCAACAAATGATACTCGAAACGAACAAAAGCCGCCAAAGAGAGCGAAGTTCGATTTCCGCTAATGCGCGATAAATCGGCGCGGAGAATCGTTTCTCGCGTGCGTTCAATCGCTTTCCGCGGACTGAGAGCATGTCAGGCTCCCATGCTTCGATGTACCGGGTACTTTCCCTTTCTTTCGGCGCTTTAAAACCGTCTTACACGAGTCGGTTGAGTCACCTGGTAACGCTTCGTCGACATCGGATGAACGCGATTACTGTGTCCCCTTTGCCATTTGCGTGGTCGCCCTGAAAATTCTTGGGTACGAATTATCGATGGCATTGAGGGTTTCCAACTACGACCTCGATTCTTCGTCCCGCTAAATGTCGTCGCTTAGCTAAGGAGCCGAGGAGAATGGAGATTTTGAATCGATTTAGTCACGAAAGAACGTATGTACATACAGTTTTGTGGCAAATTACGTTTAACTTTCATTTTTTACCGCTCTCTCCGTGAACCAGTTTTGGCTCTGCATAAAAACTCCACGGGGAGTTGTTATCAATGGCATAAAGGGAGAGTAGGGGAGGATCATCGTTTCAAAAAGCAGTGACGAATATGTTTGAAATAATTAATATCTGTGGCAGTTTTATCAATTTTATTCAATGAACAAAACGGAGAAAATGTGATTAAAATACAAGAATAAATGTATAAAATGTAGGAAAGTAGAGAAATAAAAGAAAATGACGCGTGCTAACAGAAGGGCATTCACCCTCGGTTCACCAAACCAGCGAAGGTACAACCCCCGCTAAAACTAAGGGAACTTAATCGCTATATTACGACTAGTACCGTGGCAGGGTCTTCAATTGTAACATTCTAAAGCGGAAAACTGCTAAAAATAAATTTACGTCACAAATAATTAAAGTAGGTTTCTGGAATTTCCGGGAACTTAAATTTCTGGGATTCTGGCAAAATTTCACAACACCGGGAGAACATGAAACATAATGATCGAGTTCTTAAAATGAAGGTAAAGGATGCTGCTACACGACAATAAACGATTTACGAATCCTACTTACGTTATTTATTTTTTATAAACAATTTAAACATTTGTTTGAAGAGGACACGGTAACTATACTCAGGGGCTATTCTAAACTCGAATGAGATTATTCCTTGAACCAAGAGCTTCAATTTGAGACATCGTTGATTAAAATCGGCCGAGTGAAAGGCGAGATAATTGAATTTGTATAAAAAAATTATAAACAAATGGAATATTTCTACTTGCAAATGAGCTACATCCCTGATCAAACAACAGACATTAAAGCTAGAAGTTAAAGCTACAATCGCCAATAAGTGTCGAAAATATTCCAGGCGTGGTTGGTTTGTTTTAAACAATTAAAAAATTAAATAAATTATTACGAGCAAGAGGATAAAGTTACAGCAACGAGACTATAATACGTGAAAAACTTATTTCTTTCCCATTCATTTGACACCTCATAGATTCAAAAATGACCACCAGGAGCCGAGATATCAAATTTATAATTAACATCGCTCTTAATAAGGTGTCAGTAACGTCGTCAGTGACAAGGAAATGGTATTGAGGCTCTAGAATCACGCAGCGACCTAAACGGTGTACGTGGCGCCATCTCGCGTTTGCGGCCTTTTTCGCAGTTTGCCGCGCCTTCCAAACCAAATTTCTGGATTACATCGTTAATTTAAACAGTTCCGTTTTTCTCGGCTTCTAGTACGTATTTTTTAACCGGAGTTGTCTTAAATTAAAGCTACGGATCATAGCTATCTTCTCTAATAGTTTCAACAATATGACATTTGTGGTTTGAAAGGTATTGACAATTGAAGAATCGGCAAAAATGCACTCCGGGTCAATGCAATTATCTTGGCTTCTGGAGGCGCTAGATTAATGATCGAGTGCTTAAAATAAAGGTAAAGGACGTCGCTACACGACAATAAACGATTTACAAAAACCGCATGCGCTGCTTATATTTTATAAGCAATTAAACAATTAAAGTGACCCGGGATAATTGCAGTGACCCGGAGTGCATTTTCGCCGATTCTTTAATTTTTTATAACTTTTAAACCACAAATGCAATATTGTTGGAACTCTTGGGGGAGATAGCTATGGTTCGTAGCTTTAATTTAAAACAAGCCCGATTAAAAAATACGCACTAGAAGCCGAGAAAAACGCAATTCTTTAAATTAACGATGTAATCCAGAAATTCGGTTTTGGCGGTGCGGCAAACTGCGAAAATGCCCCCAAACGCGAGATGGCGCCACATGCCCGATTACCGACATATCTTTACCGACAAAATTTTAAAAAATTATTATCTGAGCTCGTGGAGGTTGTTTTTCAATATATCGGGTATCAAATGAAAGGGAAATGAATAAGCTACACGTTAAAAAATACGAGTGACACGCAAATGGTATGGGGTTCTCTGATCCGCGGAAATTCGGGCCGTAAAAATACATTTGCTGCTTTCTCTATTCGTATATCTTATCGGTGATATAGGAGATTGTGCATGAACATCGAACTTAGTAAATATTTAAAATCATAGAAAATGAAATACTAAATAAACTAAAATATTCATTGTTTTCTCGATATTGAGAAACATATTCTGTAATAATCAAAATTTGTTTATATGCCTGTGTTTGCAATTTGTAACAACCATGATGGATCCTAACCTGCCGCGCGATTTTCTGCATGCGTGCCAAAGTGGTGATATATTGAAAGTGAAAGAACTTGTTTCGAAACACGAGGTCCAAGATTGGACCCTCTTCCGGCACACCACTTCCGGTGACACAGCGCTACACGTTGCAGCGCGCCAAGGGCATTTCAATATCGTACGATTCTTATGCGAGGTTTTTGAAAAGCCCAACTTTAAAGTTAACGTTGCCAATAAAGATATGAAAAGGCCTCTGCACGAGGCAGCACAATTTACACACAGCGACATTGTCAAATATTTAATAGAACAAGGTGTTTATTTTGGTAAAACACTATTGTCTTTTTGAATAATTATCATTCATGATATTATTTCCATTATAAGGCGCGACCATAGACACCTTAAAACGTGCTGATTGGACACCACTCATGTTGGCTTGCACGAAAACTGGAAGTGAGGCCTACAAATCCATCTCTGAGCTGCTGAAGGCAAAAGCGAATTTATATTTGAAAAATAAAGATGGATGGACACCGCTGCATATGATTTGTCGTTCTGGGGATCAAAATGCTTTCGATTTATTGGTGAACCAGTCCCCTAAATGTATCGATGATCGAAGCAATAATGGTCGCAGTGTTATGCACATTGCTGGTAATAATATCTCGATACGGAATGTTTGTTTATTATTAGTAATTATTGATGAATTTTTTAATTTCTCGTAGCATTTCATGGTCACGAGGGGTTAATCGAACGGCTTGCAGAAATTAATCCGAATTTATTAAGTGCCCGAGACTCTTCGGGATCCACCCCTCTTCACGAAGCGATTAAGGGCGGTCATTTAGCCACGGCGAAACGAATGATAAATTTGGGTGCCGATGTAGGAGCTACGGACCGTGTTGGACAAACTATTTTACACCTGGCGGCTTTAACAGGAAATGTTGACGCTGTCAAATTTATTTTAGAAAATAATTTACTCGATGTACACGTCGAGGCAATGTTCAATGTAACACCTTTAGTCGCGGCACGGAGAAGTAATCAAATGGATACAGTCGAATGCTTGGTTGGATATGGGGCTCTAAAATAAAGTGTTTTTGTGCTATTACTACGCATCCAAGCAATGAAAACTGCAATAAACGATAAAGTATTTTCACTAATTTAAAGCCTCTAAATGGGGGGCAAAGACAAGTCGTTTTTTTTATTCAGAGATTGGTACACATTTATTTATCCTTTTTTCCTGTATCAGACAGTCTTAAAGAAGCATACAAAAATTAAGAAACGGAGGCTCTTAGTAGATCGGAGATACCTAGATTTTTACATTCTTCTTGTTCGTTTGTGTTCTTCTTTTTCTTCTTCCTCTTCTTCTGCTTGTTCTTCGGTCTTCCTCTTCTCTTTCATTTTATTAGCGTGCGCAGGCAGGCGATGATTCACGGGAAACTTACGCGCGTAATTACTTGCTAAAACCGTGTCCACGTCTTAATTGCCGTCGTCAATTATCACTTACAAAGAGAGAACATAAATGGTAAAGATCACAGAATTTTTATTGTGAATATGAATCGCGTGCCGGCTTGTCCGATTTTCTGCAAATCGACCGTTGCTTCCGTGGCTTTACGTAAAACGGTGTAGAAAAAAAGCCGATTCGAAAAATATTCCGATATTTTCAGAGGGAGGCTGGGTGGAAAGGGGCTTTGCGAGGGATTTTTTATTTCTCGAGATGATCGCTGTACGTGGCATAGTGCAATCTTATTTTCACGGTTTGATTCTCTGTGAACTTTCTTCGTTTGGCCGTCGCTCTGCTCCGATGCGTTTTTCAATTATTTTTTTTCTCTAATTGCACGCGAAACAAAAGCTACATTGCTAAGTATCTCGAAGGTTGACACGATCGCGGTTCATTGGTAGACCCGTTTATATGACTCTTCCGGCAATAGAACGGGGATGAAAAGTAAAGAGAGACAGCACGCACGATTTAAAGGAACATTTCTAGATTGAACAGTACGGATAGGTGCACTCGATCAAAGAGAAGATCAGCATCGCGCGAATTTCGTCGCGTGAAAAGAGGAGAAGGGTGGAGATTTCTGGTGTGCGGATTAGAAGGAAGGGGAGGAGGATGGAGGATATTTATATTTATAAAACGGCTAAGAATAAAACATGCACTGTATATCTGTCCAACTGATTAATTGTCGCACAATTCCGTTCTGAATCTTTCCCCTTCATTTCTCCAATCTTCATTTCCCTTTCTATCGCTTTTGTCTACTTTCATATTATTTTTTCTTTTGTTCCTTTGCCCCTAACTTTTCGTCCATTCATTAATAGTAATCTAACGCACGGAACAGGTGCTTGAGTCCATGATTCTTTTTTTTTTTACATCCCCTCCTCCTCTCGTCGAACCTACATATTTATCGTTCCTTTCTTCTTCTTTTTTTTGCTTCCTTTTGTTTGTTACTTCTCTTTAGTGGAATCGTTTATAAATATCCAATGGTTACTTGGGCTCTCATTTAATATTTTTTTGTTTGTTTTACTTCCTCGCTTAATTTATTTACACATTAACTAATTACGCTTGGGACTTAAGTTAAACCGCCTCACGCATCCGCCATCACGATAATAGTCACTGTAATATCCACTACTTACTAGTAACTTGTCTTATCTAGTGTTATCTTTTTTTGTTTTCACATTGATCGTCTCGGTCGCCTCCCTCTCTCTCAATCTTTCGCTCTTTATGTCTTTTTCTCGTCTCATCATGCACACAAAACTCTCTCTTGCTTTCTTTCTTTCTTTCTCTTTCTCGCAGCCATTTTTTCCATTTACATTACAACGTGTTCAACATGTACAAAGCCATATTTACATTATATACACCTCGCTTCGAGAATTTTAAGACGAATAGCGCGCGCTCTCTCTCTCCCTCTCTCTCTCTTTCGTTCTCTCTCTCTCTCTCTTCTTCCACACGCAAAAAACCCTTTCAAAGACGTTACAATACCAGTGTGTGTCATCTTTACTTCAGCGTGGCCCGCCGGTTACGCCGTTGTCGATGCAATGAATCAAATTAAAAAACAAAAAGGGAAAAAAAGATAGGACCGAACAAAAGATTGGCGATAATGATAGAAAATCGTGAATCGTGTGCCTATTCACCAGGCACAGTGTGTTCGAAGTTCGTCCCCGCCTGTTTGGATCGTTCACCTTATTCCTTTTTACCTCTCTCTCGATCACGATTGTAACTCGAACGGATGGAATGTGGCTGCGTTTACGATTATATCTGTTAACAGTCGTTTCGTGGGCAAGACCTTTCGCTCGAACAAAATTATATTACAGAACCAAGTTCCATCGCGTCGCGGACAGAACGTCGAAGAACGTTAACGAAACGCGACGACGCGAACGCCGAGGGTGAGAAGAAAACCATGATGCGTAACTTGCCCCCTGTGACTTCCGGTCAGAGGTACGCGCGTCGCATCAATCGAAATCTTAACAGCATAGAACGCGCGAGGTCGTCGCGTATCGTAACGCCGTGTTTCCTGTAATCGTCCCTTTAACGTTTCTGCGGATGATGCACGAGAGTTTCAGGTGTCAAGCAGCGGGTGTTCGGTTCGCACCGATAGATTTCTATATCGCCACGGTTTGACTGACGCGACGAAAAAATCGCACCACTCCGTGCCGCTTGACGTTTGGAAACATTATCACGTTGCTCTGTAATTGACTCAAAAAGTTCTCCCGCGCAATGGTTGCTTATCGTGACGACGAAGGAATGCAAGAAGCGAAACGAGAAATGTTACTTGGAAGAGGAAAGAAAAATCTGTTAGCGGAAATCTCGACGGTGGGTTACGCGATTCGACGATGATCAATGACGGAGACGATACACGACGACCGAGGAACGCGTGTTCAAAGTTTTCAACGTTATCTGCTACGAATAAGAAACGAGACGGCAGAATTTCGTGGCGTTTGAAATTATATACACATACTCGACACGGTTATATATTTTCGTTCTACCTTTAACATTGTGGACAGAAACGGTTTCCAGATGCTTGTTCTCGTATCAAGCTACGCTTGTGCGAAGGGTCTCTAAAAGGAAAAACCAAGATAACCGCGAACGGGGTTCACGCGATGCCAGAGTGAGCAGTTACGTTTCATACAAGTCGGAGGAAACGTTCGTACGCTTAGTATAGCTACGCTGATACCCTTAAACGCTGATTACCGCTATTTATAATTCGCCTATAGATTTATTCGCATTAACGTACGAGTTGCCGAAGAGAACGATCACGGCCGACCCGGCTGAGCAGAGAAATAAATAAAAAAAGAAGGAAAACGATAAGAAAAAAACAAGAAAAAAACGCTGCTGAACCGCGAAAAAGAATATGTTGAATTTGGTGTATATTTATTTAAGAAAACAGAGAAATGTTTGAGAAAAATTTAGCAGGTCCATGTAATATGCATCGAGATTAAAAAAGAAAGGGTGGAGACTCGTTATCATAGTTAATTAACCCAACATATCTTTTTCGAGTCAGATCGGTTCGAGAAGAACGTCAAGCTGAAAATGGCATTTCGTCAGCTCGACGTTCATCCGTCCGTCGACGATGGCTCTTCCTTGCAAGCATAAAATTTCACCACCCAATTTCGACGACCAACTGGCTGCGATCCATACATCCGATCGAACTGGTTGCTGTATCGAGAACTTTAATTAAGTTTGTTCGATCGCACGCCAACGATCGTCGATCTCAACACGACTGCTAATTACACATTAGATAACACTCACGGATGATAAAAAATAAATAGCGCGCGGGTTCCCTTAGTTACATATTAGATTACGCGGTTACGACATATACCTTTTGTTCTTTAAAAAATAGTAAAAAACAGTGACTAAGTTTTTTCGCTTTTTCCACGTCGTTCGGAAAATCGCTTTGTATCACTATATATATATATTTTTTTTATATATATATATACTTGTTTCGTACAATTCTTTCGCTCAGTTTCTCTCTTCGTGTTTTATGTATATATATATATAATATCGATACTGTATACATACATATACATTTATATATATAATTTTTTTATTTATAAAAATAACATTCTGGGACTAAAACGTAACGTTCCAAAGCAATGTACAATGAGGAGCTGGCTGGGTGGACTGATAAAGGTACTTCACGCCGCGGCTACGCCTTCCTTTGAAAGGAAATTTCGTTCTCCACTCATCGAACTTCATCTAATGGACAAACGTCACTTTTCTACCTCGAGATACTCAAAGATACGCTCCACGAAGAAGTTACCCCTCTCCGGGAAGAGGCGACGCAAAATATTCGCACGCGAGCTCTTCGACGACTTTAGAAGTACATAACTCTACGGTGCGATCACTAATGTAACGCGATACTGATTAATCGAAATAAGCGTCGATCGATTATTAAGTAACATTACTTTTCTCCTACGTTCCATGGCGAGGTCAATATCAATCAGCTATTCGCGATATGTCACTGAACGTTGTCCCCGCTGTTCGATGAAAGTCGAGACCTTTGAAAGAAAACACGAGCTTCAGATTCCTTTATCGAGTCACAGCCCAATCCCATTCGGGGATCTAAATCGAATTCCCGTCGATTCACGGCCCGTTAACGAACGAACGACTTCTGCGCGCTTGCTTCAGTTTCATCTTTTTTTTTCTCATTTTTCATCGACCTCGATATGTCTTCTATTTCCCACGTCATCCCCGAGTCGTTTTCGTTAACGAGCTGGGCCAGCATCGACGAGATCGTTGAGGAAGATTCATCCTCGATTTCTCAACGCGTCAGAGAACAGGCTTCGAGGATTGATCGGCAACGAATGACAATGATCTGCCCGGACGAATTGACAGGAATAATTTGCCACGGTGCCACGGGACCACACTTGAGAATCTCTCCGTTCGTTTCGTCTGCAATACGTTCCTCGAAGCCGAATCTCTGGAAACGTTCTCCTAGCAGATCTTAGTAACCTAAGAGGACTCGTCACGTTTTACCGTTCTCCGCACAACATCGTATTCACAATTCCACTCCAATCTCCAAGCCGCTCACGGCTTCGACGTTACAACGACGTTCGATTAACTTTAACAAGAGGTCCAATTTCTTTTCTCCTTTTCCCTTTTCTTTTCTTAATTCACGCTATCGTACAATCCACCGCGTTTCGTCGCACAATCGCACGGTTCCACAACTGGAGAAGACAGACACATCCATCAGCATGAACCTCTGTCACGTTGACGCATGGGGTTCTCGATAATAAAAAAAAAAAATGAAAAAAGAAAGACAGAAACAGAAACAAAGGGGAGGCCATCCCTGTGTCCGGCCCGGTTATGGCTAAGATACGCAGCAATTCGTTCGATCTCTAATTGCGTTCACGATTGAGTTAGAAACGCGTTGTGCTCTCGTTCACGCCTCGTTCATTCTATTGAACGTAGCCAGAGACACGTCCAACGTTGCCCCCAGGATCGTGGTCTTCATCAGGAACGGATCGTTATCTTATCATAGAGATGATCATACTCATCGACGATCAATTATGATTTCAACATTTTTCACACGTCACGTGTTCCTTTCATTTCGCCGACTACCACGAGACGCGAAGCGATTACGCCTCAGCAGCGAGGAGCGTATCTATCGTCCTCGCGCAGGAAGACGAAGAGGACGACAAGATCCCGTCACCGATGGTGTCCTAACACTCGCTGTAAGAAGGCGGCGGCATTCCACGGCCAGTGTACATGTCTGTGTGCGGCTGTATATGACAGACGACCGTGTGTCCGTCCAGTACCGCCACTGTTCTCGTGTGATCTTGCTGAGGTGGAATACCATAACTGGCCGGAAGTCGAGGAAGATCGCCCCGCTCGTACCAAGCCTGTTGCTGTTTCCTTAGCTTCTCCCAACAAGTGTTCAAGGTTCTTTCGACCGCGGCACTGTACTCTGACGGGTCGCAGTGGATGTGTCCATCACCTCCACGGTCTGTTAACGTTTGCCCGTAGTGCACCAGGTTTCGATCGGTGGCTGGAGAGTACGGTATCAGTGGCCTGTGATCGCCGTAACTCCTCGACGATTGTCTGCTCATGTCGCTCTGCCTTCTGCCATCTTCGTCTGACATGTCAGACACCTGGATCTCGCCACCGCCACCGCCTCCACCGCCGCCTCGTTCGATCTCCTCGTAGACCGGTTCGTCCTCGTTCGTCAGGTCTCGCGGGAGGTGCACGTGTTGACCGTGATGGGCGTGAAGCTGATGATGACCCGGCCCGTTTGCTCGACCATCGATGATCTCCGTGTATTTGTGCTTGTACGGTATCGCAGCTCTTCTACCGCCACCCCCGCCAGTGGTCCTGTTACCGCTGATGTCGTTGCTGTCGTTCATGCCTCTTGCTCCACGATTTCGTCCGGAGTGACCTAGGGTCAAGGTGTTGTGCGTCCTGGGCGAGTCTTCTTGCTCGGAACCGCCGTGGCCGGAGTCGCGGGAATACGATTTAAAAGAAATGTTCTGTGGGAGAGAGAATTCGTTTAATAATTGTGAGACGCTGTTACGATTGTGTGAAATGGTTTCGATGAGAGGCAACATCGAATGATTTGATGCGTGACTTGGTACGTGGGAATAGGGGCGGTTCGTCGTTGCTCGAACGATGAGTCTTGTCGGTCTCCATATTTTTTTTATTGAACTTTGATGTTGTAAATTAGCAGCGCGCCACATCTACATTGGAGGCACAAGGCTTTCGTTCGTGCAACATCGACGATTTGATGAAGGGGAGGAGTTTTATACAACGAGATTCATCGAGCGTGATCCTCGAGAAGCACGAAATGTTTCACAAAAATTCACGAGCTCGCATGCATGGTCGAAGAAATGAGCGAGATTTCCTACGTGCTGTAATGATATGTACAAAGAGTATCACGTGGGCACGTACATAGTTTCATTCTGTCACTACTGAACGAAAACGTAAAACACACACATCGAGCTACGCTCCTGGGACGAAAGGAAACACGTCTATTATCGACAAAACTGACATGGTATTGTGTTTATAGCGTGTACACATTCTCTACGATCACTTTCGGCCTCGAAACTATACGACTGGACCAATTAAACATTCATTAACGACAACTGTCGCGGTGTAATAAAACATTCGTGGTTTCGAGGACGAAACGTTTGATCGTGCTAGAACAGAGATATGGGAAATAGGGGTGGAGCGCAATACTTTTCACCGGGAACAATTTTCCCCACACCTCCATGCTGTTTCGAAGCGTTGGGTCCCGTCGAATCACGAGGTGTCCTCTAAAAGTGTGCAAATTGTGTCACTAGGTGCTTGTCAAGTAAAGGAAAAAGTTGAGACAGAAGAAGTAGAGGAAGAATGAAAGAAAAGTAATAAACCATGGCACACCATGCAGTGAATTATTAGAAAGAATGGCAGAAGAACATAGTTTAGAGAAAGGAAAGTTCGATCAATAAACAACACGACACGAGTGAGCGAGCCTTTTTTTAGCTGCGGTGAGTTAGTTACCTTCCACATGAGGTTTTTGTTAAGGTGGCCCCAAGTGGCGGTGGCAGATTTGGGGATATTAGGAGCTGAGGGTAAGAAGGCATGACGGGCGTACGGCAGGGTGGCCACGATGTGAGCCTCTGTTGGAGAGGATTCACCTGGCACTGTTACTGCCGGCTGCCTATCGACAATTGCCCAGCTTCGACCGGACGCCAAGTACTGGAAAAATCGAACCATTCGCCGTTCCTTTTTAACCCTTCGTTTACTGAACCGTAATATAATGATCGATTGTGTGTCTCTGATGAATGAATGTACATATAGACATGTGTGAATGGAGTATATCAAATATACGTAGGGTATGATGTATTAAAGGAGCTTAATGAAATTGGTTTTCAACGCTCATTGCCAGCCGGTCCGCTATCGAATGTTTGTAACTATCTATGTATGTATGTATGTATGTATGTATGTATGTATGTATGTATTTATGTATGTATTTACGAGACACCCAGTAATAGGAATTCACGACAGGTCGCAGAAGACGACCATGTAATGTTCACGTATTACAATACGCGTGGGTGTAATACTCTCGGATTGCAGTGCGCGAAAGTCATTCAAAGTTGACGCGATGATACGAACACCAGCGAAGTCTGTACCCCGAGTGAATATCAAAGTAGTATCCAGTGAAGAATTTCTGCAACCGATCAGCTGCAAAATGTTGCAAAGCATTCCCCGCAGTAAACAAAGGGTTACTCGATGCACACAAATCTTTCAACGAACCACCTTGCTCCGTAACTTCTCGGCTTCTTCTAATCTCGCCAGAACTCTGCACTTTCTCCATCAACGAAACTTCCCACCATCCTCGAGGATGTCCGCGAAATTAATTAACCCGACAACACGGGAGGTCTCTCGCGACAAATACATTCCTGGGCAATGGTTCTCGTCGCGAGTTTGGACGGATTAGCTGGATCCCGTGTGACACGGTTTAAAAAGGGCTTTCAACCCTTTGGAAGCACGATATCTCGCGGAACTGCTATGCTCTACGGAAGCGTGGCGGGTTTAACTCGTGCACGGGCAAATCTACGACGCAGCGGGCTGAGATACGTGACGTCGGCATGCACAGTTTCACCGTCGTTGTGCGCGTGTTTGTCCCGGGACGAACGATACGCGATTGCACCTGTTTTCCGGCTGTACGCGGACGGGTCACGCGAACCATCCACTTCCGGCGGTGATTTTTCCGCTTTCACTAGGACGTCGGGACGACTTATGTATTCTCGAGGCGTGTCTTCTAGCGCAGCGCCGAGCACATGAAAATTTCCCTCCATTCTTTACGCACTTTCGCGGAGCTGAGCTTAAATTGATTTCTCAATAATTGAAGAACCTTCTGAAGGCTACTCGAGTACTCGGTCTAAATAAGATATAATGAAAATTGCGAGTTCCATTCGTTTGAATAATTTAGACTACGAAAGCGACGTTTCATTCGTGGAAAAGTGCAGGATTACCGATTTGCTTCTTGCTCTGTTGAAGCGGCGAGTCAGCTTAATGGAGCAAGGTGAGACGCAATACGGAGCGTGGCGCGAGGGAACGAGCCTTCTTTGTTTTCTTGCTGTTTATAATGAGGTAACGTCGGGTACCGGCTCCTCGTTTGCATGGCTGACGTGCAACCGTGCCGAGACTGGGTCGTCTGTATCAGAGAGGAAATAGCGTAATATCGATCATCGCGTAGGCGTTCCAACGATCCGGGGTATAACATTATCATAACAATCTCCATAAAACTGGCCGTAACGGAACTGCTGTTCTTCTAATCGGGAACAGCAGTTTTCCACGTTCGCCAGGCTAATTATGAATTCTCTTGCGCTTCGATTAAAGAGCGCGAAGCTTCTCCACGTTATACGAACGCGAGCTGGAAGATCGTTAGAGACTTCGATGATCCGTATTATTCAACCCTTGCCTCTCGTCGCGCGAGTACGCACCTGGTGTTAATTAGCGAAACCCACGGAGCGAAGGAAGAGAAAAAAAATAAGAAAAAAAATAGCGTGACTGTTTGCGCGTGTAGACGTGTGTGAGAGTGTGTGAACGAAGAGCGACAGTGATTGAAAAGAGCGTGTGTACGTCCTGTGTAGGTGTATGTGTGTGTGCGTTGCGGAGGTGTGAGAGAGATACGAAGCGGTTCGCTTCGACGTGGAATTTTCTTGTCTCCACGGTTTTCCTCTTGCATTCGCGGTTAAGTGACCGGTCGTGTCATAGGTGAGTGATCTGAAGAATGCCTTGACGCGTGTGAAAACGTGCGTTTTTGTCAGGCTGTGAACCGAACCGAGTGCGTTGATCGAAGAACGCGCGAACGTTTGTTGCAGGTGAACGAAAGAAAGGGTGAAATTCGAGCGCCCTTCGATCCAACGATATTGCTTGACGGCAAGCGGCTTAAAGGTATTCTGCAGGCTGCGTGGACAGAATTCGAAGAGTGAAAAATAAAATTACTGTCGTATTTTATTTTTTTAGAGTAGTTTCAAAAGGAGTCAAGGAAGCAATATTTCTTTACTTGACTAGATATTTAGATTGATTGTATTCTATCCACGCAGCTGGGTAAAACAACATTCGCTCGTACATTACGAATCTTTCTGAACGCATACTCCCTTCGTGGCCTGCGAAAAATTGTTTCAATATCTTTAGTAACTGCGTTACCGGTCGGCTCACGCACCAGTGCGTCGAGAGTAAAAAAAGGAGTCGATAAGCGACGTACAGGTTTGCGAAGAAGCCATGTCTGACTTGCTAGAGCAGATTACTACTGGACGGAATATAGGACCTGTTTTTCTCTGTTTCTTTTTTTAAAAATGCTTATTAATTTTTCAAAGCGTATATACGAGAATGGAGAGGTGACCAATTATGTTTCATTAAAACTTTAAATATACGAAACTAATATATACAGCCTCAGTTAGACAGACTGGCAAAATATATTAATTCCGCAATTCTCTTTAGAGCTCTATTAATTTTCATAAATATTTCAACGCCAAAAATGTTATTTTGGTAGAAACACTGCTCATTTCAGAAATAAATACCAGCGGACAGACAGAAAATGGGCACAGGCTAAAAGTGTTTGCTAGTGGTAGACGGCTGTCAGCGGCGCAGCTGCGAAGCCGATTGTATAAATCATCGATGTTACAGATTCGTTACGTTTCTCGTACGCTCGCCTGTCCGTAGAGAGGCGTTTCATTAACGATCCGGAACATCATCTGAAATAAATGGCCAGCCGTGCAACGTTCGCTCGTTTCACGAGCGACGCGATAAAAGTAAGTTTAGGGCTGAGACGGGTACAAAGGAAGGGAGTAAGGTACAAAGTAGCCAGCAACCGCGTTACACCAAACCCAGAGCCAGATAAGAAGCACGAAAATCACCATTGTTAGTAGAAGGTCTTGCAAAAGGTACGTTCGCGTGTTTACAGGTGTGCAAAATTGAGCGAAAGAGCGTGCCTGTATTTTTTCGCCAGGTACTGAAGGACCAATGCGATATTCACGGCGATAAGAATTGTTCCGTTTTTCTTTGTATTTATTACGATGTGTGAATTTCGCGGGATTAATTTTGCTCGGAGGAGAAAAAGCAGCAAATATTTGATATTTCGAAAGAGAGAGTTACATACAATACGAAATAAATTTATAGAGAATCATGGACCTTGAAAATCTTTTCTAAATTTCATTTTTTTTTTAAACCCGTGCGTTCGAACGAAGTTAAAAATATTGCACAACGTGGAAATTCATGAACGGCGACCGTGGACAAAAATATGGAACAAGAGAAGAACGAAAGCTACCGATGCTGTACAATTATACAATTGTCATACAACGTCGTCCATCATTTCCAGTCGATAAACGCGCCTGGTGCCTAGTAATCTCCACCGAGTCCAATGAATTCGACCGACAATTGGTAATAAATTTTGGCGGAAAATACAACGGTACTCGATCACGCACATCAAGCTGCGATTATCGTTTTATCTACAACCGAGTATCGTTGTTTCATAATACAAGGCTGTGATATGAACACGTTCGATAAATTCCCTTCTTTCTCTCTGCTTCTCTCTCTATTTTATTATCTGTTCATCAAAAGGCAACCCCGGAACATCGTTCTTCACGTGTTCATCACTCTCCCTACCACTGCTCTAACCACCCTGAATTTTTCTCGCTCTCTTCTCTCTCTCTCTCTCTCTCTCTAAATTCTCGTCACAGCGAACGCGATAGAACCGAAAGAGTAAAACGGTTCGTTAAATGCCATTTTAGCTCGTCTCGTTCCAGAGCCAACTTTTCGAGGCGGCGAAGCGATTCTCGGTGACGTTAAAAAAGTGTTTCTGGTACGCGTCGCTTTTCAGCGGAACGCGCGGCCGTTCAAAACGAATCTCCCTCGACCAGGAGGGGTCGAGGACACCCGCTTCGCAATTTTCTCCTGCAACAGACTTGGGGTAACACATTAAAAAGAAGAAGAAGACGAAGAAAGGGAGGCGACAATGGTGAAAAGGAAACTGGAGGGCGCAGTTTCGTTGACGAAGGGGGTGAGGGGGGCGCGGTCGAATTAGCATACACGAGTGAATAGAGCCGGGGGTGGTAGTTGTGACGGTGGTTAAAAGCTTAACTAGTTGAATGGGGTGTTTCGAAATCCCTCGGTTTTCTACGGTCTCGCCGTGGGGAACACGGGGTTACCTTTGCAAATCCGATCTTCGTGAATCTTACGAAATCTGTACAATGTGACAATTGCAGGGAAGATAGTTTTGTATCGAGTGGCGAAATAATCAGAGTTTACCGATAGAAGAAAGCAGGGGTACGTGAGGTAACGTTTCGTGGAACGGCGACAGTGGATGTATCGTTACATCAAAGGTTCGTTCGAAATGGTCACATAACAGCGGTCGTATCAACCGCAACAGAAACCATTCCCCTTAATCGCGGGGATGATCGTGCAACGGGCAACGAAAAAAAAAAAAGCACGACTGCTCGTTTGGGATCGCGGTGGGGCGAAAGAATTCGCCCGATAAAGGTGCAAGTACCTCGGCGAAGTTATCAGCTCGAAAGGTTTGGTTGGAGTTCGTGGAACGAGCGACAGAATGCGATGGTAGAATGCGTTATTAATTTCAGTACCATTAATCATACTTGCGTTACTGGCAGAAACAAGCGATAGTCGGAAGAGGGGGAAAAAAAATACATAATGGTGTAACAGAGAGCGAGCAGAGTAGAACAAAAGTGTGTCAGCTAGCCAAAGTCAAAGAGAAACTAGAGAGCTATAAAGAGCGAGAAAGAGAGAGACCTATTTTTAGTCCTCCTCCTCCTCCTTCAAAAAAAATAATTCTCTCTTTCGATCATACGTTTTTCTCCCTTGCGACAGATATACAGCTGTCAGAACCGATCGAACAATCGATCGTTACTAATTGGTTTTCTCGGTTTGGTGTAGAAGCGGCTATCGGATACCTTGCTGAGCGGGATGCCTATTGTGGTTGCTAGGTGCCATCATGTGCATCTGGTGTGCCCCGACCGGCGACCTCAGCGACAAATTGTTCAGGTTCACGTTTATCGAAAGATTCGTATTGTTACAGGCGGCGGTCAGGTTGTTGTGATTGTTCGGCGGTGACGTGGTCGTTGGTGTACCCACATTGGAGGCGGCGTGCGGCGACAATCCGGAGCTATCGGTCGTTGGCGCCGATGGATTCGACGAGGTGTTGTGCGAGGCGAAGTCCTTGCCGCCATTCGCGCCACCAGCACCGCCGCTGGTACCGGAAGAACCGCCGGAGCTTCCTGTTACCGTCTTCGAGCACCTGAGGCACTTGGGCAGCCACGAGTGACGTCGTACGAACTTCCTGTATTCCTTTCTCACCTGCAATAGCGAAGCAGACCCACCCCCCAAACGAAAGGTTTTTTTAACGGTGCACAAAGAACCAAGGCAAGTGCGAGCGCGCGTTTGTTTCTCGTTCGATGACGCGTGAATTAATTGAAAAAAAAAAAAGAAACGAAAAGAAACATTGGAAAGTAAATGTATAAATAAATGATGATCGAATATGTATGTACGTTGAGAAACATGAATAGGTAGACTTTATGAAGCGTTGGTGCTTAATTTACAGAGAAATTAGAAAAAGAGCGGTGCATCCTGCAGTGGCAACCAAAATGTAAACGGTATTCAAACGAAAAGAAAAGAAATGTATGTTTATATATGTATAAGATAATGAGCTGCAAATCAGGCTATAGGATCCCGGTTGATTCGACGAATAAATGTGGGTGATTTCGATTGCCACAGCACTTTATTTGAGACATCATTTGTTGTCATCGTGTTCCGTTTACGAGATATCATACGATGTCTAATGTCATGTCGCGTTTAACATGCTTTCCCTCAAATGATCCTCTTGCTTGTGGAGTTACTTGCTACTTATATAATACGAAGAATCCGCCATCGTACACAGTGCATCGAATTCTTATGTTACAGGATGCTTGACTCGTAAGTAATTGTGTTAACTATAAACCTTACGATAGAAACAGTTTTACAATTTTCATATATAAAATGCACCTTTCGATTTCTTTTACTTTCCCGCAAACTTCGCATCGCATAACCTCCAGCTCTTCGGGCGTATCGCGATTGTATAATACAAAATTGAAAAATATAGGTACGTGTAATTGATTGTACAACTTAACATTTAACGTTTTAAGTCGTAATCATTATAATCGATATGCAACACTGTCGTCTCGCAATACCGCTTCAATCCTACTGTTTCACGTAACGATGAAAATGCATTGAAAAATATGACGGAAATGAAGGATGATTCAACGAGATGTCTGAACGTTGAAACTCGCGTGACAGCACGGCCGCAGAGAGTTTAAAGTAACGTGGACGTTTGGACCCCGACGTATTCCCTTACCTTCTCGTTCTGAACGCAATGGAACACAAAGATAAACAGCCCCTGTAGACTATTCAATATGGTGAAGATGTACGCCATCACGACAGACTCTTGGTTCAAGTAGAGGAGGCCGAAGGTCCAGGTGAGTCCCAGCAGAAAGACCAGGACAATTGCGCCTCTCAGCCATGCCCTGATTGAGAAAAATGGTACACGATTAATAATATTGCAAATTAAATCTTTAAACGTGGGAACCGCGAGCGATGCTTAAAGGGGCGAGAACGGGGGTTGCATAGTTGTCGTATGAGGGTGATCGAATAGATACAGGGGAAGGAGTATCAAGAAGAAGAAAGATTAAATAATGATTGGAGAAAAGGAAGCGATCTTTTTAACCTCGTGCCATCGAAAGAATTGGGTGTAACGTGCTAAATGATCGATGCTAGTGTGACTGTAATTCTAATAATACCAATGCTACATTTGTCACATTCTTATCGAAATGGAGCAACGAGAACACGGAAGATTATCAGGGAACGGTGTTATGCAACGAAGTGCACGCAACGTTTCGAGCTACGCGATGCTAACGTCTGTACTAGCATTGCTCGTTTATACGCGTGTGCACGGTCGTGTATTGTGCACACGGTATTCAACAAAGTATTTAGCATTGTTAATGTTTTCATGACTCTGAAAACGACTGTGGGGTCCTATAAGCATCGCACACAGCTTACTATTTCTTACGTTCTTCTTCGTCTCCATTGTCCCCTGTTTTTCTTTCTTTCTTACGTTTTTTTTTATTCTCTTTCTTTATTCGGTTTTTTTTTCTCGTTTTGGATAAGTGAATCTCAATTCACCACAAACGATCACGACTACTATCTACGAAGAGGAAAGGGGAGACGAACTACAGAGGTAGGCAGGTGTATTGTTACTACTAATCTCGCGCGTATTCACTACGCTACTCTGAAATCAGGAGTAACACCCGAAACTAAAGGATAAATATGGCATGCGGTTTGAATCGTCGTGCGTACTCAGAGGAAAGGCAAACGGCGTGACGTAAATAAGGAATTCAGAGTATATCGATCGTTCGCCATGTGTGCTTTCTGTCAAGCATTGTCACAAAATACATAAGCTGTTGGTAATTGCAAACTGCTCAGGCTTGTTGTAACGTTCACAAAATAATAACAGCATAATAGTAATAACAATAATAATAATAATATAATACTAATGATAAAAAGAACAATAATAATGGTAGTATCATTTTGCGATTCCAGTGAGTTGCACGATCAATGATTACTTGATTAACAAATAGCGTGATTTGTTTTCGCGAAAAGATTACATACTACATTCTACGTTTCTACATTCGCAAGATAACAAAAAAAGAAACAATTACCGATAGGTCTGCTTGTAAATGAATGAGAAAGAAAGGTGTGGAGAATGTGTTAAATGAAAACGGTGCGATTAGAGACACGAGAAAAAGGATGGTTAGTATAGAATTATGTTATAATGATGAACGAGAGATGAATAATAATAAAAATTGGTAAATATCTTACAAGTGCGCTTGCAATTTGTTGGGAAGAGCATTCTCTTCCTTTCCACTACCAACCAACCACGCCATGCAGAAGAATGTAGAACAGTGTAGACAGAAGTGGGTAGAAGATTTAATACAAAAAATGAAACAAGACAGCAAAGTTAGGTGATTGTTCCGGCACCATTTCTATTAATTGATTATGAAAAAATAACAACTTATAGTTTTGCCAGTGCAACACTCGATTCGTATTACTATACACTGTGACGCTGCGTTTAGTACACAGCAGGAACGTTCAATAATGTTTAATTACGTTCAAATTATTCGAAAGCGGGACGGAACATAAACATGAAAGAGAAACGAAACGAAAAAAAAAGAAAAGTAAAAAATAAATGCAGAGAAAGATGGTTCATCCAGATGGGAACAGATTCGATAATAAAACGAGTCGAGTTTGCAGGAGAATTTAACTACCATCACCAACATTTCCATACAGAGATTTATCAAGTTAATACCGTGTCGTTATTACTGTTTTTCTCTCCCTTTTTTCATTCGACATTATTTTCGACCGTGCCGTTTTAATCACAGAAAACATAGCACAGGCTAATTATCGTCGTACTCGTTCGATTGCTCGTGCGTTCAATTTCTCGTTGAAGCATGGTACAACTGTGACGGCATTTGTAATATACGTATGATATGTATATGCACGTGAACGAGCGTTGTCAAAATCATAAATACATGTATAGAATAAATGTATATATAGATATATAGATATACATATAATCATGTCCATGTAATACCTAAGATTTACAGCAATACAAGTGGTGTGTCGAACGAACGGAAATTCTGCGGTCATTCCAACATAGTAACATAATGAAACAGAAATATAGTAAACGAAAAGAACTCAGCATGGCCGCCAGAAAGATGCGTGACAATAAAAGACTCTCTTTCAGGAGATCTCTTTTAAGCAAGTAAAGCTTGCGAACGTGAACCGAAAGCACCAAACAAACACCTCGATTCTACTCGACGACAGGACTGATATCTCCAATGTATTTACGGACGTACTTGATCGATTACTTTAATATAGAAATATATTATGTATATACAAGTTTATTGTTACGCTCCGTATATACGAGCAAACCCTGGAATTTCTGGGCTTACCTTGCGCTGGCCAATCGTGAATGCTCCTTACTCTTCATTGCTACGGTTGTGTTCGCGTGTCTGCACATCATGTAAATCGCCATCGACAGGAATACCAAGTTTGCCTGATAAATAGAAAATCGTGTATTAGCTTCTGTGTCGATTTTAGCGAAAAAAAAAATGCGTATGTGCATTAACTATTCGTACAGGGTTTGATATATACGTCAACGAAGCATTCGATATTACATATATCGAAAGGACGTATCGTTGCATTAAAAAGTAAAGCGGATGGATCATGATTTATCTTGTATTGCTCTCTTTTTTTACCGGGAGGAGTGGTCTTACCAGTATGACAAGTATCACAGGTCCAACGAAGCTGAAGATGAAGTAGTTGTCCGCTCGTAGCCAGCAATATCGATCGGTGCCGTAACTGAGAGGATCGATTATACAAGAAATAGCCACGACCAGCAACGGAGCACCATAAGCGACCAGATAGTACCAACGCAGTCTTGATTTCTCCGCTTCGAACACCTCGATCAGCATCACGTATAATTGGAATCCTACAAGGAAAAACGAAATAAAATTAAACTACTACCTGAATCTCGTCAAAGGCATTATTCGTTATTCTGTGGATTGGCGAGTGGCTGTATTACGGATACTGCATTTCAGGAATATACCTTCAAGGAACATCCAGGCAAATGCACAAAGGAAAAAGAAGTGCAGCAATCCCGCGACGATACCGCAGACAATCCTTTGGTTCGTTTGGCCGATTCCGCAAACGAATAAAATTTCAGCGATCAGGAGGCAAACGCAGAGATTCTTGTGGATGGTTGTTCTGTCCGACTGTAACAGAACAGTGGGGTATCCATGTAGACATTTTATTCATATTAGTTGAAGTGTTTGCTTAAGAATAATTCATAGAAGATATTCAGTATGGATTGATTACCTTTAATCCGCGAAATAATTGAAACGTTAAGATTGCTAGAACGAGGCAGACTACAGAAATAATGCATCCAATGTACGTGATGATCTGCAGAGCAACTTGATGAGCTATATCCAATCTGACAGCGTGCACGTCCATTAAAACGGCGAAGTTTGTAAGATGATTACACTCGCAGATCGTGTGAGTCTGGTTGGTTTTACGAATTTCACAGCCTTCTTCTGACCAAGCACTGAAATACAAATGAAACGTATAAATATAACAATTACACTTCAATCAGTCTAGATGTGCAAGATTGTAATTACGCAAATAGTTTTACGAAATTACTTCGACCTACACTGGTATCCAGCGAATTCAGTTTCACATGAACCAGAGAACAGTTTAGAAATCAACGAATGACACGTAATTACTCTTAATCATCACCGCCGTTATCGATCGCAGGTACGCAAACGGGAGAACTTACCTTAAGATGTAGTCCCAGAACACGCAAGTCGGATTGGTGACGTTCTCAATGGACAGGTGCTTGAAATAGACCCTGACTGGTTCGCTGAGTTGTATGTGCCTCCCTTTGCCCAGAGATGCCGAGATTACTTTGCTATTTAGGATCCTGGTCGTGTTCCTTTTCGGTAATGGCTGTGGCTCATCATTCATAACCAACGACGATACCTCGGCTTGTGGCTGTAAAATCTCCTCGAGCCTGTCAAAGGCCATGAACACCAAACGGACAATACCACCCTCGCTGTTCTCTAGTAATGCGCCTCTGGTTAGTTCGACGCGATCGTTCGAGGCTGTCCACCTCTGTTGAGCTGCTTCCGTTGGGAACACTTCCAGATCGTCGCCAATATTCCTTGCGTCCAACACGCGCACTTCCATTACTGTTTAGAAATGAAATAATAGTATAACAGCTGCGACATGCTGGATTTCGTAAGAGTGGAAATTATGGGGTGTTTAAATTTAATCTCCGCTATCCCTTGTAACTGGAAACTCGGGTTTTTCTTGGTCATGATCATCTGAATATAACCGTAGTATGTATATCTAACGTGCCGCGTTAAAATAAAATTTATTCCTCGATCGTTGCACGACGTCGTTAACAATTGTCAATCTCGAGGGCATAAAGTTCCGTTCCTAGAATAAATCCATTCTTCTCCATATGCGTGGCCTATTATTTTTTCAACCGCTAGTTCCTCCCGTAGTATACTCTATTCGATCAGTCATAAACGTGATGGCGTGGCCGATGGAAAAGATTCGCGACACGTTGACGATGGTGACTAGTTTTCTGTTAGCACGGAAGAAGGTGCACGGTCAGCCGGTGGAATATTATGTTACATGGCATCCGGCCGGCTGTCGCTCATCAAACTCATCTTCTTTTTGCTCTTTACTGCTATGCTATTTATCACGCGAGGATCTAATGTTGCTGCTACTTCGTTCGACCGCGCCATAGAAACTCGCTTCCAGCCTCAATCACGACCGCGCGCCGCGTTACTTCCAGGAAGTAAATCAAATTGCTCGTAATTTTCCCGTGGTTTTGTTGTGATAATGCCGCGAAGGGAAAGAGGTAAAGCTCGTGTTACAACATTATCCAACTAGGCACCAGAGAATTACGATGGGTTTGGATCTTTGTTTTATCTACGCCGGATATTACCAGCGTCGCATTCTCTAGATAAGAGATCTAGATTTATGCGACCCGATGCCAGGAGTCGGGCCTACGATTCTTGCATGTCCATTGTGCCAGAGAAGCAGGCGTTAATTCGTTATCTGGACAGCCATTCTTTTTTACTCGCGACGGATCATCGTATATTCTCTATCATGGTATCTAACTCGGGAGTACTGTAACGTTTGGTATATTGCAACTGTATCGTATGTAATATCGTGCAGTAGGGCTAAAATTTGGCACCAAGCCTTCCAGTTGCACGACATAAAACCGGAACACACAAAATCAATTTACCCAGCGCCGCTGAGTAAAGGTGCAAATACTTACGTATATTTCTTCCCTCATGGGTGATCGTTTTCTCGTGCATCAGCGTGTCAGCCAGCAAAAACGCGTTCTCCTCTAGTCCGATCAATAAAGAGGTTGCAACTCTCATCTGCTCCTGATGGCTCAAATCCTTCCACGACGCCATTTGTGCCTTGTCCAGAAGGTTGCTTCCCGTCCTCACAACACCTTGCAACAACTCTGTAACGCTAACCTCCCTCTGATTCGAATCCTGGTACGTCCTTATATCCTGCGCCATCTTCTCAGCCATGTTCTTGATGATCTTCGTCGTGATCATCATATCTCCGCCGTAGAGTCCTCTACTGTTGTTCGTCACTTGCGACAATTCGCGGCTGATTCCAAGGATTACATCACCTTCTGTCACCCTGTTCTCCAACGTGGTGAGCCAAACCGAGCGGCACTCGCTTAGATCCGGACTGTCCCGGTGCCAGAATGCTGTGTCACCTCTGACCAGGCATCTCCATCGCGCCAAACCGTTGGCACCACCTGGACAACTCTGCACAGCCACGTCCCCTGCCCTGGTCGTGTTCCACGACAGGTTCCTGGCTATCACCGGGGGACACACTTGTCTACCGTAGTCGTACCATTGGCCATTCGAGCTGGACTCTGGATACAGCGTGCTCGGCACTGGAATATTTGAGTTAGTTACGAGCGTTAGTTGGCCTGTTACTTGGCTTCAGTTAATGGCGTGGCTTTAATGTGATTCTAGTGTCCGGTCCCCGGTGGACCGGGGCTTAGCGCGCGCGCAACACAGTATCGGGTCTGCGAAATGGAATTTTGGATGCCCAGGGGTGTCTTAATCTTTTCGGGCGATTGTAACGAGTTCGCGAGGTACAACACTGCGGCCGAGGGTTGGTTAGTTACGCGGTTAGATTTATGGATCGTTTGCGGTATTTGTGAGGAATTTTTGCATGCTATCGCGTTTACTGGCGCTGATCTAAAACTGTTGTACTGTTGAACGAATATTAATTGATCAGGGGAGCAGGAAAAAATTTAGTTGCCTAGATATCAATTAAATTATCGTCGATGTTTTAATAAAGATTCCCGACAACCGTTAAACTGTTGTTGAAATTCAGCTGTTCTGACAGTTCCCTTTTGAGCGCTAACCCTTTCGGTACGATCGTCGACTGTAATTGACAGCCGACAAGCCCTCGGGCCAACGCGTCTACTATAATCGACGAGTGATGGCTCGAGTCAGCTGTACGCATCTACCCCGGTAAGCCTTGCCTCAGCGATAGATTAATAGTTAATTAAATTAACAATTCATCGTTGCAACCTTTTAACATTAACGCGCCGAATTCAAATGCAATTAGCTTTCTTCGCGAGGCGAGTTCGAGCACGGTTTCGATCTTGATGATAAAATAAACGATATACTGTGAACTCTTGATCAGAACGCCATTAATGTTCGTTCATCCGTTTAAGAAGAGCGCTCAAGCACTCGAGAACTTACCAGTGGTCCTTCGACTCGTTCTCCAAGGAGCAAAGGTCGACGTGGTTGTGGCCTGAGTGGTTTCAGGAACGATCGGAGGCACCGCCGGTCCGTTCGCAGACGGAACATTTGCAGGAAGTATTAAGTCTTGGTCCTCTTCGAGGACCTCCATATCGACCGGCGACCTCGTTGACGTGGGACTGCAAAATGGAATGGGTTCGTCACTTTCAGCGGCGATCTAGCCGTCGAATTTCGCGACGAACGCCTGGCTAACGATGCAATGAAAATATTGCTCCGACCAGGAAGTCTTATATAATTCCATCCATAGTGAAACGTTTCAGTGATATTATTTTGTTCAGCTGACGTTGAAACAAATATTTTTCACGTCGTAATAAATTGCGCGATTGCTACTCCACTTAAGTTTAAATTTTCTCAAGTACATCTGTGGAAAAACCTGTTCTAGTAATTCTTTGAAAATTCAAATTTAATTTTAAGCTTTTGAACGCACAAGAGAATATGAAATCCGTAATCTGGATAAAATAAAGTAAAATAAAATAAAATAAATGAAATCACAAAGTTGGCATTTTAAATCTGTTCAAATATACTGACCTCGTCGTGGTGGTTATTGGTGGCGTCGGGGTGGACGGTGCTGGTGGCTGTGGTGGTTGTTGAGCCGGGGGTGTCGTAATCCTAGATGGAGGCCTGACAGTCGGCTTAGCCGTGCTCCAAACGCTCGGCTGAGAAGTCATGAACCACGGCGGACTCGGACGGGACGTTGTCGTGGTTGTTGCTGCTGTAAGTGTTTCGCCGGGCTCGTTTTAACTTTTCGGGAAGATGACGCGGAGGTGTTGTAACACGGACCGACGGCGAACACGCGGAAAGCAGAGACGGCAGCTTTCGGAAGGATTGCTCGAGGATCCTAAGAGCTCGTCTACGAGCTTATCGGATTTTAACGCCGAGTATAATTAAGAAAGAAAGTGATTTGAGGAGCCCCAGGCTAAGCCTGAGTAGACGTACTCCTTGGACGGTTCGAACGACCGGGATGCTTTAAAACTCGTTGTAACTGGGGAGCAGGGATCAATTTTTCGCTAATTCTTATCGAAACGTTTTCTCAGTCTTCTGGCCAGATATTAGAGAGTGCTTGATCTTTCCTTAAAATTCAAACTCTGTTTTCGTCACGTTTCTACTGCCTGGAGAGTTATCAATCGCGACGGTAATGATTTTAATTATTAGTCCCAGCAGACAATTAATTGCAACCAAGAAATGAGATGCCGCGTCGATTCGCCGTTTCATCGATTGGAGAATTGGAGCACCGATATCCCAAATACCAATTTGATCCAAGCACTAAGAAACGACAAACGATCCTCCCAGGAATCGACAATTGCATTGTCTACGGCCGTTCAGACCCCTTCCAGGATTCCCGTATCTCGGTCCAAGTTGTATATACACATTCCATAACAGACAGACGTCCTTTAGTCCCGATGTTTCAATGCTAGCGACCGAACAATCGCGGCACTGCATCGATCGCGACAGAAATATTCCCGAAAACGAATATTTCCGAACACAAGGCGAGCCAAGTGACGGAGATTAGCTTACCTTCGTGGTCGATATCGCGACTATATCTGGCCTAAGAGGAGAAAACGATCTTTAACCCAAGATGGCTGCGGCAGTTAATCCCTGAACGGGATGGTCCGCGTATTTCGCGGTACTATCTCTATAGAGGTCATCTTTATTGGCCGAAGGGGTTGGCGATAAGGTAAAATACCGGACGTCGCCGATGTCCGTTACGATAGCCGGCTATGCAGGAGAAAGACAGCAGCATGCGCATTGGGAGACGAGTAAAAGAGAGACAGAGAGGGCGAGAGAGAAACGGTGAGGCTTTGGTATTGGGGCTACCAACAGATCCGACTCCCTCTTGAATATACGTTTGTGCCTCGAGACCGATCTATCGAGTCTCTCTGGATATCGATCACAAGAAAGACGAGGCGTTAGAAGTCGTGGAAGGCAAACAGAGAGGCAGAGAACAGGGGTTGACAGTTTATGGTCCAATAAGTGATTGTGTCGCCTGGCAGTTTCGGTAGGTCGTAACCGGGTAGGCGTTAACGTCAAAAGGTCAGGAAAGTCACCTTTATTCGGTCGGTGCTGGCTAAATCTGTTTGAACGTCGTAAAGTGTTCAAACAGCATGGCGTCTGAACTACGCTGAAGTTTGCCACACCTTTGGCGCGCTCGTAACTAAATAGAATTTTCTGATTTTAGGAGGACCGTAAATGGCAAATGAAAATGGTGATCATTCGATGAGTGGTATTAGAAAGTGTCTTACGTATATTCAGTGGGTGAAAGTTACGTTTCTGCGAATCGAAAATGTCAGCTGGTTTCTATGGTTGTGAATGTAAAATCGTCAACTGCGACGTTAGAAATATGGTGGACAAACAGCCAACAGTGCAAACTGATACGGCGATTACTAATTGATTGCAGGAAAATTAACCGCACGGCGTGATATAGATTTATAATAACGTGCCGAGACGTCGTTGCGTCGCAGACGAATCGCAGTATCATCGAGCGTAACGATCGATGCTCACAGCAATATTCTCTGCGTATCACTGTTTGCTCTTGCGGGATTGCAGAAGTGTTTCATTACGATATGAAACACGTCGGAAAAGTTGGACACGCGGCCGCATGTTTCTCGCGTTACCGAACCATACGATCGATTTCTCGATCGCAAAGATCACGTCTCCGCGAACTCTTCCATTTCTCCTCTCCTCTCATCTCATCTCCTCTACATCCTCTCTTTGCCGTCTTTTCTTTTCTCCACTTTATACTCCGTCTGTCTTGAGAGTGCATAGGCGATGCAAGCCGCTTGGAGATCTTTATCGGGACACGGGCTTGCAGTTACGTGGGCAACGTGAATCATAAGCGCCGGCTTCGGGAAATTCTAATCGATTCTCGCGGTCAGCTGAGCAACTCTTTGCCCGTTCATGCCGTGAAACGATGAACAAGCGTCTCTTGGACGCTTTTTCACACAAAAAAACAAGAATCTTTAAGCGGGACCAGGGAAATGTAAAGATAAAAAGTGGATGCTCGAAGCATTGCATTTTAGGCAAGAACGAGAGAAACGTATCTGTAAAAAAGATACGCTTTTAATTTTCCTGTGTTTCACGAAATTTAGCAGGAGCAGATTCTACTTGAAGATTTATTATTTTTCTAATAAATACTATGTGATATGAAATTTTCCGCGGTATTGTGAAGAATCGCAACAAACAACTTACGGTTCAATTTATAAAGAAAGTTAATGCGTATTCGATATGATATAAAATTAATCGAATTTTGCTATTCACGAGCGTTGCTTCAAGCATTAGAATATCTTAAAAAGGATCGCGAAGTCGGCGCCTATGCATTCGTTCGCCGGTATCTACGGAAGACCGCTCGTTGTATAAACGATACAGGGTACAGAGATATTACGATGGAATGGGCGCGTACAAAAATGGTGGAGTCTTACTTACCGGACACGCAACGATAGTGAGCCTCGAGGTACTTGTGCGTGTTGGGACAAGGATCGCCGAATTGCAGCGTCGATGCAACAATACTGCAGTTCTGCCGGTCGTTGCACCTGGTTTTCGATAGCTCGGTTAAAATAACAAACGTACACCCTTACCAAAGTGTACTGAACCATGGATCCTGTCCCTTTTCTCTTACCGTCTTAGATGTTCAAAGAAGGAATACACGAATCGGGAGACTTTTTCGACAAAATTCGTCACTCGTTTATACCTCGAAAATTCACATAGATTTTTTTACCCAAGACATCTAAACAATTATTGCGAAACTTTACATCTCCTTTCGCAAAGTTTCTGTCGGTCTTGAAAAAATCGTGGATCTCAGATCGCCCGTATTTTATTGACGAAGGGAGAACGATTGGTCGATAAGAAAAGTGTGCACCAACCTAGGCAATAGTACTGCGCCTCGATGTACTTTCCGGTTCCGGGACACGGGTCCTCCTCGAAAATCTCGCTGCGCACGTCCACCGAACAGGAATTACGATAATTGCACCTGCAATCGTCACGTGAGCAAGAGTGTCACCCCAGGGGACAAATAACAAGTTCACGAAGATTCGATGAAATGAGTTTCTTGAACGAGAATCAATGGCGTCGATATGAGGTGAACTGGTGATTTTGAAGATACCCTCTGACTTCGAGCTTTGACATTTTTTCTCTTTAATTAATCAAATTCGGCGATGTGCATTTGGAAGTTATTTACAATCGATCTGCCATTGCACCCTGACTATACTGAAGTTTTTGTCAAAACTCTCAAGTACGTGAAACTGAAGACTTCAACGAGTCGCGTTAGCGTTTACGAAAGGTATGTTAGCAACAAGAGATGTTCGAGACACGCGAGTTAGCCAATGACAAGAGGACAATTGGTTAGTAGAAACAGGGGTTTGCAGTAGTTCTAAAAGCGTTTTAATGCGTTCGTGGCAGGATAGATGAACCCGAGCACGCACAGCGTCGTGCGTCGTTTATTTCGTGTTAATGGTTCCACGGTGTGTATGTACAGAGATACGAGTATCATGCAGAGCACTTGTATCCTGAGTTCAAGCACTCTAAAAATCATTATTAATAACAGTCATTATTGTTAATAATAACAACGATAGCACCAATTCATTCCGATAACGAACGAAATTAATTGATTTGTACAAGCGTTGCCCTTTATTCTCGATTATTCCCGACGAACAAACCCGAAAGTATCGGTCCCACGAAATACTAAACTTTCGAGTGCAATTCTACGTTACACTCCTCCTTCTTCCGAGCGGTACTTTACGGGAGCTTTCTTCGTTAAAGAGTACCTTATTGCTGGGCTCACGGAGAACTAATAAAGCTTTGCTTCTTGCAAAGTTCACCAGACAGAGAAAGCGTGTTCGTGCTGGTCCACGACGACCCGCCGAGGGCGTCGCGTTCGCTTTTCTCCTACGATGTCGGTGTTTCCTACTTATTTTTGATTTTCCAGTCACTTCAAAGATGTTTTCCCCTGCTTCTAATTCGGACGACGCAACGTTTCGTCGTTGTTCGCGCGGAGGCTGGTCGTTTGATTTAAAGCGGACTGTAATCGCCTTACCGGCGAAAGGAGCTTTTGCCTCTTGAAACAAAATCGTTCCATTAAAAATAAATCGATGAATTAAACGCGACCTTTTCCCCGCATCCCCCCTAATACCCCCGACCACTTCAGACGGAGCAAGAAAGTGCCATTCCCGCTTTTTAATGCTATTAGAAAAATCTCGTTGACGCGAAGGCACGAAAAGAGAGAAACGTTCGTAACGAATCGATCGATAACGCGGAAGTGCGCTCGACTTAATGATCACCTACAGTCGAAACGCGTATTATGTAGTGCCTTACAATTTGCGCGCAACTGTGTATCCAAATAGAGCCAATCTTTTCAACCCCCTCTGAATATTGCTTCCTTTCTTCTTAATTCCTTGCAGTAGTAACTAATGTTAGAGATTCAATTAAAATATTCCGATTTATTTATTAATCCCCAATACTTCCAATCATCTGAGGCATGAATTATCACCGTTCGAATTTTATCGTTTAAATAACCATTTTCAATACCTCCCTCGAGATTCTCCATGTACGCATATATCGTACGTTCCGCGAATGCAAACGTCGCTAAATTTCCCCCACCCTCGACGCGGTTCAAACAAAATACTTAAGCTTATATACTCGCGTCGGTTCCAGCGAACTCATCGCTCTAACACGGCCTCGCCGCTTCCTTTCTGCATAATACACGCACGCCGGGGCTGCTTTAGAATCGGCAAAGTGTGCACGGTTTAATCTCGATCGGGGGGGCGAGCCATTAAAGCGAGTGCACGGCCCATTGTTGGCCAGACGGGGCGGTGTACAGGTGCAAAGCCCACACACGACCTGTTATCGGTCCCCGTGGCAGCTACTATTTCGGAGGATTAAGCAACCTCCGCCTTCGCGCGCGGAAATTCCGGCAAATCACGTTTAACCCTTTCTCGAAACATTTTTTCCCCGCCCCCTCCGACTATTCCTCTGAAACACGGACCCTTCTACGGGGGCGTGGACGCGAGAAACGAACGGAAGGAAAGGGTGGAAAAAGAGAAACGTTCCTTCCAACGGGAAGGATTAATTCGCGCGGTCGGCACGACGACAATCGATCGCGGGACGGAAGGGCGGAAATCCCGTTGACTTTGCAAGGGCCGCGCCACGTCAATTTGTCGTGATTCGAGTGGCGTGTATCGACAGGCCACCGGGAACTTCTGGTTACTCCGCGTAATTGGCCCTGCTCGTAGATTACTATGTTACGGGGGAAGAAAGCGTTCCTGTTATCGACAATCCGGCTCGATTCGCTATTCTCACCCCTTTCACGTAACTCCGACTCGAAACCACGATCCTTCGTTAAGCTCGTATGTATTAAACCGGGCGAAAGGACAGGAGTCCCTGAAGAAATTATCATTATTATTATCACCGTTGCGTTATCATCATTGGTATTTTATGTATGATATTATTAGCTTCGCTAATGTACTAAAGATCTCTACTTGGCTACTCGAATGAAGGTTAAACTGCGCGTATTACATCCGACGTGCAATAAGAATTTTGAACGCATCGACGAAGTCTCCTTTCCTACGATTTTTATTCGCGTCGTTTCCCTTTTGTTCGGGGATCGTCCTCTGTGCACGCGTGCCATCCGCCACCGACGAGGGTAAACGTAATTTGAGTCGGATAAACTACGAGTGAGCACGAAAAATCGCCATTTCGCGGATGTTGCGCCGCTTGTTATTAAGGCTTTCGGCTTCCTTCGCCCCCCCGATTCAACCCCTTCTCGTTTCCATCTAGCAGACGCGTTTGCGCGTCGTGTCGCCGGTGACTCGTTCTGCCGGTCGTGCTTTAATCATCGATTTCAGGATGATTCAGAGGGCCTACTGTCTCGCCTGGGCAGGCCTCGATTTAATACGTTTCGACCGGCTCACGGCTCGCCCCGTCATTTGTCCAGGCTAAGCACTGTTATTTCTTCGCCGCGGCGGCGTTTCGGAGCACGAAAACAGGAGATTCAGCGGCGAAAGGGCCGGCGGCGCGACGTTTCGACCGTGATACTTGTTTTCGTGCTGCTTTCTGTCGAATTGACTTCGCGTCACGAAGAAACGAATACGTGTAATCTATGCATGGAAGTTTTGATAGGTACCACGTTGGTTTAATGGCCGTTTTACGCGTTACAAAGAGCTCGTTCGTTGTTCCACGTACGTGGTATTGTATTAAAATTTCAATTTCGATCGGTTCTATGTTCGCCAGCTTCTCATATTGCGTACCGTTATTGTAAAGGATAATATATTCTGATCGTGGATGAGCATTGGATAGTAGCTCGTGATAGGTAGTAAATAAATATTTGGCAAACAAGTAATCGATGTGCATCGAACGAACTGCGGTGAATCGTATTGCGGCACAATAAATGAGAGTTAAATAGAACGTGTTTATATAAGAGAAATGAATTCAGCGGTGAATTTAAAGTAATTTAAGAGAGTCGATTGTTGCAGGTGCTTCGAAGTGTTGAATTCCTGGTCAATAGGAAAGAGACTCTGTGCATGTTGCACGTACACTTGACGCGTTTAGTTCAATATCTCGTCGCACACATTCTGCGTGCTTAGGCACGAATCACCAGGAGCGTCGTTCATCTTGGCGATTTAACACCTTCAAACAAAGTCGTATTTACATTCCACGATATGCAAAATTTATTGTTATCGTTATACGTATATAAAACGTGCCTCAGGTGCGCTGCAATAATTCATCGCGATTTTAACCGTCCACCAAAATGTCGAGCGCAAATGTAATAGTAATAACACGTATGTAGAGGAAATATCAAATGTCTGTCAAATACATAGAAAGTTTTGGAAAATAAAATACGTGCTTTAATATTAACGAAAGGAAACCATTAAAAAATTGACTTCCTCTTTCGTTGGAAAGAAGGGTCGTTAAAAATCGCCGATTCGATCTAACTGCGAAATAAAACTCAGACCTAAAGCCTTCCGCAAAAGGTTTATTCAAATGATAGCTCGAAACCCGGCGTTTTCCTCCTATCTAAAATTCTGCTCGATGATTTACGATATCCTTATTTATGCACCTAGCGTTTAATAACGCCAAAGGCAACGACCAAGACGCTCGGCTGTCACGCGACACCTCGGTGCTAGAAAATCCATTTCGCAGGCCGGAAAATTTTTGTTCACACCGCTCCTGCAAATTGCTCTTGTAAAACCAAGCACGTTCCTCTCCGACTGTTTTTTTGTTACGTACATTTAATTATTTCTTCAACAATATCCATTTAATTGATTCATTAATGCCATTAGTAAAACACGTCCTATATTATCATACTACACCATGTGCTTTCACCCGCAATCAAAATTCATATATTTTGTTATCTATCCAATTACTATTCGGTATACAATGATGGATAAAAAATGAGCTACTGCAGACACGCGTCAGAAATGCAATCATTTATCGAAATAGCCTGTCAGCCAATGGACGATCGAGGTATTGGTCGATTAAGAGACACGAAAGCGCCATTTGTCGTGGAAAATGGCCAGGCGAAATGAGGTCCCCGACACCGGCGCAGCAACACGGATTCAGTTTTAACCGGAAACACTACCGTCACGAGCGGAAACGTCGGTGGATCCCTCCGTCGTGAAAAGTTTAACTCGGGACGCGACCGGCCGAGTGGGCCGCGACAGGCCCACGTAAAATTAATCGATCATCCATGATCATTGATCGACCTTACCATTCTGTGGCATCCACTGTGGCGTGTATCGGCGGGAAATCAATAAATGGAGCCTCGACGAAAATGATAAAAAATTGTTTAAAATGTCGAAAAATCGAATACACGAACGTATGCGAGCGAAGGACTGAAGGGGGACAAAAAATTGGGTTTCCTATTTCAGTGTATCAGGGCTCGCGTGATATGATGAATTGAACATTGCTATATATTTTTGTGTTTCTATTTTTTCATTTGTATTCACTCTACCGATTAGTTGACGTGCAATATTTGGCATTACGTAAATGGACATTGAAGTATATCGACGAATACCGATTAAGATTGGAGAAGGAGAAGAACAATTTCTCTATTTACAATTTCTTACAGCCAGCCTCAGCAATTAATCGATTTCTCATTGCTCGCACTCCACTTCGTCACGAGTATCGCTCGGATCCGCTTATTTTGCAAAGCAGAACGACATGGACGCGTGTGAATTTGCTTATCCACAGCTGTACGAGTCCGCTCTGCCATGAAATTTCATGCGTCGACGCTTGTTTTTAGTCTGACGCGAGATTCTTAGACGAGCGCGTTTAAGAATTTTATAATTGTATCCCGTTTTGCCGAACGAACGCATTACTCCCGCCTAAAAATTGATTCTTTTTCTGAAGCGTTTAACGCAGGAATTTTCGATCGAATTTCTTTTGTCTTTTTGTACAGTGAAGTTTGCATAGCTTTGCTCGAATGGTTTGAATGAGACAGTACAATGGGTGAACAGCGAGAAGATTTAGTGCAGTATTTTTAGAGGATATTGATCGAGACTGTGATTGTTGTGAAACGAAAAGGTGTGACGAATGTCGACGAAAAAGCCTCTGTTCCAGAAAGAAATTTCCCCAGGATAATTTCCCGCGCAGACACCACAAGGATACATACGGCCGTCATGTCAGAGTGGAGAAACAAGAGGACACAACACAGGGGCATCTCTTCATGGCATTCCAGACGGTGACAAGAGTAAAGGGAAAAGATCCATGGTAGTACACGTGGCGTTTATTCATGTATAAGTATGTATATGCTTTTTTTTCCTTTCCATTAAAAATTAGACCTGGAATAGTAGCGTCGCAGAACGAGGTCTTGACGTGCACCGTTGTTCGTATGCATTTAAACAAAATATCTTCTTCTTTTTTTAAAGTAAAAACATTAAATTATTAGAATTTACTGTTTTACATGTCAAGGAATACAACAGCAGCTATTTAATAATCACAGTAATTTCTTCTGCCGTTTATCACGATTCAAGATCTCGTTCTGCGAATTCTCCAATTACCACCACGATCGTGTATTTCAACAGCAACATGCATAATCAAGGAGAAGGAAAGTGAAAGATAAAAATGTAATTCGTCCGCAGCTGCGTGACGTCACTTATCGAAATTCTGGAGTGGATCATTGCATCGAATCCGCTATAATCTGGCCAACGTAAAGCGATGCAATGATCGAAAAAGAACGTGCACGATCGTGGCTGTAATGAGTTGTAGAAATGTCCAGCAACTTTCTCTGTCTGCAAGAGTACATTACATAATAAACTTGTGGCATGCAATTGGTCGCTTGTGTGTCAAGATGGAGCAAGGATATCACGGGATGTGCAATATATGTATATATATATATATATATTTACACTGTGTATATACAGAATTCGTTTTATCAACTGGTGTTCCAGGCATCTCCCTCGCAATTTCTCGCTCGTTTTCACTCTCCTTTCGACTCTACCTGCATTCGTTCTACGTTTCCGTCCCATATCCACAACCCTGTTTCAAGGGGGTAACGAGAAATATTTGTCGGACTTTCGCCGCGCTCTCGTGATTGGAATACTTTTAAGCACCTAAACTGGAAGCTCTCTAACTCTCCCCATCTCTCCTATCCTGCGTTCAAGCCTCTTCCTCTTAATCTGCCGGAGGATTAAACGAGTTTTGTCGAGGGAAACTTGAGGATACCTAACTCGTGTACAGATATAACCGTGTCCCGAATACGTGCAGCCATTATATACTTATTTAACTGAAAATTTCGGGCAAGGTGTGCTCGTAACTGGTTCCAACTTAACACGGCCATTTAATCTTCGTGATAATTTTTGAATGCCCTACGCTTTTTGTGAATTCAACTGCAACAATTCCACTTGTTCCATCAATGGTAAAATACTATTAAACGAGAAAATCCATTCTCCAAAGTAATTTCTAGAGACGTGTTCATTAATTATCAGGGATGAAAGATACACTAATGACGTAACATCTCGTAGAACAATTTAAGTAAAGGATCCTTTGATTATATTCATTAGCGTAGAAAATTACTTGCTATTGACTCGATCAAAGACAAAGTCACAGTAAAAGTTCTCACGACAGGTTTCACATCAGGAACCGTAACGCGTTAATAGTTTATCGTAGATTCTGAATTCCTCGTTCAAGTCTATTATCGTTTCAGGTGGCTATTTAAAGGATCAACGAAAATCCTAGTGCGGTAAGTCTTCTCTGCTCCCGACCCGCAAAAAAAATTAGTGGGATCCAGACAAACACGTATGAAAGCTTTTTAAAAAAAAGTTGAGATAATCAATTAAAAAAGCCGTCCAAAAGGTGCGACATAGAGAACGGGGATGCATTTATGTCAGATAGGTGAAGGATGAACAGTAACCACGTCGCGCCTCTGACGTGGTGAACGTCTTTCGGCTGAATGTGAGAGGCAATTTTATCTAATACGATTATCGAGGGAATTTTCGTGGCTGCAATTAGATCAGATTAAATGCAGATCGAGATTGGAAAGGGCTGGCAAAAAATACAGGCTGATCGAATTAAGGGAAATCGGACGGGCAGCTTGGCGAATTGTAATTTTCGATCGGCCAGCAGAGACTGACATGCCTTTTTCCGCGTAAATGCAATTATCGAAGAGAGTTTTCCGCGTGTAAAATTAGATCGAGTAACGGCTAGCTTTTCGAGCGTGAATCGAGCGCCTCCCGTTTCGATTAGGCACCACTTTACTTTGTAACCTCCTTCATTCTTATTTTTTTTTTTTTCTTTAAAATATGCCAGCAACAATGCCTTGCTCAATCTCATCCCTGATATTTGTTCTACCTCTTACAGGCATCCAGAAGTACAATTCATAGGCGTTTCTTTTAACAGAGTTAAGAGCTTTACCAAGAACTTCGTTTGTAAATCTAATTCCAACGGGAACGCTCGCGAACGAACTGACGTCGAAGTGTTCCGACAGAAAATTACTGGTGTGTTTTCGATTTTCGTACGATTTCCAGGTTCACTCCAGACGAGACACGCGATCACCTCGTCGTGACGAGAAACTCCCGCAGAGAAATGAAGGATAAACACGAACAGTCGTCATTTCCTCGACGCGAAAACGACGTGTACCGTGATCATTTCATTAGTAGCCATTCTCGTTCTAATAGTGAAAACAATGGAGTTTGTTTATCGACAAGATACTAGATACCAGGAGCTAGGGAACCAGGTTTACTTTCCCATATTTGTTTTTTTTTTCCCCGGTTCATTTTTATACGATCACGAGAGGGGCGTGTTTTGATAAATATCGGACAGGATAGCATATCGAGGGAGACGGTCTCGAAATTGTTTGCCATCCTGGATAAGGTTAGATTGATTGTGATACGAAATTACGCACTTCTCGCGTTTCCTTGCAACGATTAATTATCCTCATCGAGCACGATGACGAATCGTAAAATTGTTTAATATATCTACGTCGGATCGATTACACCGTAACACATCCCCGTGTAGCGTGAAGAAATCTTTTTTCTGTGTTCACCCCTATCTTCTGTTTCTCCCTCCCCCCCTTTGTATCCGTCTACATATGCCGACCCTTCTTTTCTTTCCTTTATTCCTCTCGTCGATCACTCGTTATTAATTGGCAAACTAACAGGCATTCACGGATCAGGAAACGTTGAATTTAATTTCCGTGCACAACGAGAAAGACCGCGCACGTTATACGTCCACGTGTGTATCTATGTAGTCTGATATCGATCATCGATTATCGTCGATGTACGTACAACGCCGCGGAAGTGTACATATTAAAAGCGTAAACAGCAAACACGGTTGCACCTACACTTTTTATTTCATTTTATCAATTTAACGAAACGTGGCGATTATGTCGCATTAATTCATTAAATAGTAATATGTACATCGTTATTTCCCCGTGATCGTTGCTATTTGCATTGAAGAAACTTTCAAGACTTGCATGCAATATGTGCTTAATGCTCTGTTTTCCACTTATTTAACATGATCGGTCAATTTATCGAAATGAAAAAATTTGCGAAGCTGATCGATGACTCGTGCTCGATCGCCGCGATATCGTGATGGACGAGAGAGGAGAAAAATAAATTGGTAGAAAAGAAGGCGCAAGGATCTTGAAGTTTCCGAACTGGTTCCCTAGTCGGCCTGAGTTAACGACGAGAGTCGAATCATCGAGTGGCTATTAGCGCAATGTAATTACACCAGGATTGCGCAACCTCGTGGAAAGAATCCGTTCCCAGAAGACCCGCGACGGTAACAGCCTTGTTGCGAACTCTTTCGGCTACCTTTTTTCCGTGGCGTAATTTACTTCGTTTTATGGTGTGTATCCTGCTCGTCGAACACGTGATTGGTTCACACGGAATGCTTCGAATCTTTTACTTACATTTTATTACGTGGTATCTACAAGTTGATTTTATTATAAATTCAATAATAACTCCAAGTTCACCGGACGGTCGTCTAATGGAACCCCTTAATTAATGGAGGCGTTGCATAAAAATTTGTCTTTTACCTTGCACGGGAACCAACATCGTATCTCAATCGTCCAGCGTTATTATTATTATTAACATTATTATTACCGGCGCGTTAAGGACTCCAATCAGCTGAAGAAACCAGGAAACTGGTTACAGAGTCTACTTTGCAAACCAACCAAGCAGCATTTTATCTATAAAGTCCGAAACATAGTGTCGTGTTAACCAATCAACGCTTCGAAAGAGCAGCACGTGCCATTATTTCAACCGCGCCCACGGCTTCAGGGTGTTAACGCGACACATAAAACGGGGCTAATTTCCTGGCTGAAACACGCGTCCCGCGAATTGGTCATTCTTTTCCGATCTAATTGCTCGCCGGCTGGCAGTGTGGCGAATTAAGAGTGGAAAATCCAGTAACCACCAGCCGCGTCATTTCTCAGCGGATGTAATGAACATTTCCACGGTAACGCGCTGCTCGAGTCATTAATTCCGTAGACGGAGTTTCGTAGCGAACGCTGGCTGTTCAATTTCATTAATCGTACCACTCGACCCCACCCCGGATTTCACTTAAATCCTAATCTCGTAGGTAGCCAGTCCACCCTTAATAAATCTGTTTCTAACCGGCCTCTACAAGTGTCGATCCGTCGTTTCGGTGGTGGTTTCTGGCTTTGTAAGGTCGCCTACAGTTAATCCCGAGTCAATGTTCCGCAACGTGGCGAGTCAGTGGATTAGACGACTTCTCGATTGGAGGGCGTTTCGAACTACAAACGTTTTCTTTCTCGGAATGAGTTTCTTTTTTTCAGTTCGAAGATCGGAGTAAATGTTTTTTTTGGGGGGTTTTGCGGTGATTGCAGGTATAGCCCAAGGCGTTACACTGGAGATGTACTAGCAGATCTCACTACAATCGGGGAAGATAAACGCAGAAAAGGCAGCGGAGAGAAGCTAGCCAGTATAGGTGGAGAGAAAGGGAGACAATGCTCGTAACTCCACACCGAGATAACCGTGAATGCGTTTAGAGAAACCAGGCGAGTGTTGCTTGCGAGAAAAGAGGGAGGGAGACTCTGTCACCCTCGGTCAGAATTACCGTGAGCTACTTGTCCCTTGATTTAGGATACGCTTGCTCCATTTTGCTTACCGCCGGAAAAGGATCTCCCAGGAGTACGATGTCAAGAGATGGGGAGTTAGAGAAACGCGACGACTGACTGGGGTGAATTTCTGATGCCATTCAAGTTCAAGGAATTTACAATTTTCGAATGTGAATTTAGATTTGAATATTCGAATTTCAGAGTATGAATTTAAATCGAGCAATGTCGAACGAAATTTCTCGAACGTCAAGCAACGGCAACATAATTTTGCTGGATGAAGTCAGTCGACGTGTTAATTGCAGAAACAGGGTCTTGTTATTCGCAGGGAAGCGGTTGACAAAAGATCTTTTGGAGTGGAACACAGAAAAAGGAAGGTAAACCCAGAACACCTAGCGATAAGTGTTTCAAGCGAGAGTATATATATACAATATACATGCGTGTGAATACTTCTGGAAGTCGATGCACCTTGCGCGAACCACACCCCGGTGTTAAAGGAAAGAGCAGGTTAAACAAGGGATCGATTATCGCACAGGAGGCAGTAGAGGGATCAAACAATAAGAAAAGAAGAAGCGGCTGAAAAGAGGTATGCGGAAATTACAACGACTCGTGAATGAATCTGTGGAATGGAACAAACTAAAAACTTTTCTTCGATAACAAACTCACGCCGTTGATTCTCGATTTAGTTAGAGCAACGGTTTCGAAACAGCGTACCAACCCATAGGAACGGTTCTAATAAACCGAACGTCAGCTCGTCAAAAATTAAAAAAAAACCCGAATATTAAGAAGAGGTTTGACCGCGAAGATAAATAATATATTCCAACAACCGATGACGCGCCGATAAATATTGATCTGTGCAGCAGGTTATTAAAACCGCTCAGGTTCTCGTCTTGACTTAAGCAAATAGAATACGATCGATGGAGAGAAGTATCCAATCCTGCCTGAGAATTAAACGAGCTGCCATTACGAGCACAAACGTAGACATTTTTCTACACATCTTTGTTGGTACACTGTTCACGATACCGATACCGTCGAGCATACTGACTAACAATACACTGTTGCATAAAATTTCTTGATTATGCGTACGGCAACGACGATAAAACAAAAGTTGTCTTTCTGGTCCAGATCGATTCGCGAAGAGAGAAAACGCAAGAGGGAAATTTATTTGACTGCCGATAAACCGAACGACAGAGGAATGGAGAGACAGAGAGATAAGAGAGATCCGAACGTATATCAAGGGAGGAACGGCGATTACGATCAGGCGCAGTAAGCGTATGACTGTGACGTAGAAACGAAACCGTGGAACTTCTCCACTTCAAGTTAATCCGAAAGTTATTGCACTTCGACCAGAGGGGTAGGTTCTTACACCGACTCCACCTGGCGAGGGAACGCCGCGCGGCCACGAACTTTAAACGCGTTTCTCTGGAAACGTATTTCAACCCGTCTTACAGAATCGCAATCAGATTTTAACGCGTGCTCCTCACCGCGGCGATCGCGCGGTTACACGGCGCTTTTGAGTTCTCGTCTTCTTTTCTTACGCTCCGTACTCCCCGTCTGTCTTTTTTTCCCGCCCCTCTTGCCCCGGCAACGTAATCGACAACGGAGATCAAGTTTGCTCGCAGCTACCGCTTCCCAAGCGACGAGAACGTTAATGGATACGGTTTCGATTCGTCATCGCGATTATCTTTCCCAATTATTCACACTACCGGCACGCTGACCGTCTTATCGTCGTCGACGTAGCAGGAGACTCGTTCCTCTCGCCGCGAAACTAATTTCCGCCAGGGAGCTATTAATCACAGTGACGAAACGCGCGTCGCGGCTGATCAACGAAATCACGTCACCGTCGCGTCCTCCCTCTGGCTTCTCTCTCTCATCTCAGCGTTCCTTCTTTAATCCCCGTTCTTTTGCAACGGAATCGTCTGGACCGACGTGCGCGACAAGGTCAACGCGTTTTGTTCGAACGATAAAGATTGGAAAGGGATGAAAGAAAAAAAAGATTATGTGAAGGTGGAAAAAAAGGAATTCGCAGGACGTTTCGTTGGAGTGGAATTTTCGATAAGGGATAACGTAGGGTCGTGGAAATCCGTGCAATTTTCATATAATATATGTTTCACGCGTATGCATCTTATCGTTTAGTATGTGCGTGGCTGTATGTGTATATGTGTGTGAGATATTTCGAGGGATGCAGACACGAGGATCGAAGGAAATAGAGTGGATATTCACGAGGACCGGGATAGAGAAGCGACCGCTGAGTTTGCGATTCTTCCTATCGCTCTGATCCACCGCGAAGTACGCTCTTCAATGGTCAAGCAATTGGCCAGTTCGCCGGACCATATGAAGCCGTCCACTCCTTCCTCATTTTCCTTCTTCCCTGGAAAATATCCTCTTTCCTATATCTTATACCCTCTCCGTTTATTTCCCCGCGATTTCGACTCCGTGCTCTTTGCTCCATTTCCGTGGATAAACAGGAGCGGGCAGGAATCGGCGTCGAGGAAGCTGATGGTTCGAATCTTTTCGTATCCTTGCGAAATTATTGCCCTGATTTCGTTGAGCTCGACGAGACCGATTAGTGGGGGCAATTTCAGAGTGAAATAAATCCATGTTGCAAAATTAAACGTTGTTACTACTCTGTTTCAACATCGTTCCGAAAGTGAGTCTCAAAAGTATCGAGATGAAAAAGAATCGACGGTCAAAAAAAACAAAAATAGAATACTTTGCCGCGGCGATATTTCAAGGATCGATCTCACGAAGTCGTTTCCGCGGTTCGAGCAACGGCCACACATCTCCGTGCAAAATCGACTCGTCGAATTTCCGCATACTCGGTGGTTAATCATTTTTCATTCCCGTCCATCGGTCGACCCGTCCAATCGCGCGCGTAACTCTCGCTGCCGTGGTAGATCCGCGAGATCGGATCGAGATTCGCGAAGATAGATCGTATAGATCGGGCCCCGTCCAAGGTCATCGAAAGACTATGATCGATATATACACGCGGCGGTGCTCGCAGCGCATCGTTCAGGAAGCGTTTCTCGTTACCGCGAAGGGAACGAGCCAGACTCCCAGGTGTCATGCTGGATATCCCTCGAATGGAGCGGTCGTAAAAGCTTCGCCGAGTAGATACCGATCCATGTGGAAAGTTGGATCGTACGATAACCCCGGGACCAAGTGACAAGCCCGATCTACGCTCGATCGGATCGGACGTCTCCTTTAATTGGTGCTAGTCGACTCATTAAGGATAGAAAATGCTTGGCAGCAGGATCGTTCCCGTTTTTCTCCGTTTCGCTCCACCTTTCTCTGTCTACCGTATTTTTCTATCGACGATACCGACGCAGTTTCTAGAAAGGATTCGATTCCGTGCTACCATCGTGATTCCTCGACGCTGATCCGTAAGATACGGATGAAGGATTGGATATAAAGGTTGACTGTTCCATAGCAGTTGTGTGTAAGTGGGAATGCAAGGACGTCGATCATTGGAATACTTACTCGGTGTTCAGCACCCGGAATGATTTGGGTGACATACAGTTGACGCTCCAGTCGGTGTTCCCATGCTCGTTGCATATCGTTATCGAGAACCTTCCGTAGTTCGCTCTGATTAGATGGATCAGCATTCCCTCGCCGCACTCGATCCACAGTGTTTTGCCCTCGCAGGCGTACGCGGTGTCGTACCTCTCTGAAACAGAAGTAACGAAACAGGCTTGTTAGGCGCTACACTTCCCTATATAAAATATAATTATAAAGAAAGCAACGATAGAAACAACCTATGCTACGAACAAAAACAATTGCTCTCTCCCCAGTGAAACAGAAAAACAACAGAATCATTCCAGCTGGTCAAGACAAGCGGAACAGCACACTCCACAGCGGAGCTCGACTATGTCTCATTTCACTCTGAAAAGCCAGCGCACGAAACGAGGGTCTAATTAGTCGTCGCGATCGTCTAACAATAGGAAAACGAATAAAATACCTGGGCCACGACTTTGTTGCGAAGAAATAACGCCAAGGGTGCCCCTTGCCCCGCAGTCACCTCGTCGGTGATAGGCAGCAAAGGAGGGCTTGAATTACCGCGAATGAATAAGGAGTCCAGACCGAAGGGAAAGGGTTGGTGGTCGAGGTTTGCAAGCGGGGCGAGTCAAGGACACGTCAAAGTAGCTCGCACGAAATTACAGTGACGAACCGGTTGAGAGGGTGGTCGTGTTGGCTGGGCGAGCCGAGTCAGAGGGTGCATTAGCGACACGCAGTTGGCTGAGCCGTGTCGCGTTGCGAAGTGTAATGGAATTAAGATAAAGGACACCGCTGTATAGACCCGCGTGTACAGGGGGGTGCAAACAATGAGACGTCGCGTTGCCGAGAGAGGCTCGACTGTTGCCGTACGGTTCGCGGGATCGGTTGAAAGGAGTCCGAGATAGTCGCCGCGAATTCTTCCTTTTCGTCGATCCTCCGCCAGCTGCTACGAGGATTTATCCCGCGGAAAATTTGCCGTCGGGGTGTTTCTTTTGGGAGCAAATTAGCGAATTCACAGACGCGACTTTCCTCGAAGAAAGGTCGGCTAAACCCTACGGTGGCCGCTCTCCTTGGCCATGTGACACGCCGCGTTTGCCAGCGAGGCATTCTTCCGAAGCACGGTCGCCTTTCATGAAAGTCGGTTTAATGGCCGCGAAAATGGCTGCAAATGGCTTCGTTGACGCTCGAAACGTGGAAATTTAAGGGGTAAGAAATCGGGGACCGTCGACCTAACGATTATCAGGTGGAACAGTTGGGAGGCTGTCGCGAATAACGAGGGACAGAATATATTTCTCGAGGGTTATAAACTGTCTTGCAAAAATGAATCTTTAAAGATCGTTCCCCGAGGGACGGAGGCCTGTGTCTTCCGGCGAGGTCCAATTTGGAATAGAATGTCTTTCATGACACTTGGCCGCAACAATTGCAATTGTTGCAGGCGCAGAAGATGTTCCGAGCGAGATAAAAAGAGCTGCTAGGAAGACTAACAGCCAGAAGAAAGGGTCGTAAAACTAGGTCCAGGCTTATTTAGACGGAGGAACGATAGATCTGCCATAATACCGGTCAGCCATAGTGTTCAGCTCGGCGTCGGCGAAGGAGGCAGTGTGTCTCGAAGAAGGAAGAAGGCGGTGAGAAGTACATTGGAGAACAGGCCAAGAGGACTAGCACGGTGGCAAGGACGGGAAGAGCTCTATAGCCGGGAAGAGGGGCAGTAATAACTCTGTCCGTGAAAGCCCCGTCGTGAGTTCATTAGTTCCATACCGACGCGCCACAATGCCATTTTAGAGCGCTGTTAGGACTTTCCGCGTCCAACCGCGTCAGCGTAGAGTTTCTTGCTTCCCCCCTGAAATACAACTTCGAAGGTTTCTAAACGCATTGTCCATAAAATTCAGCTGGCTTGGAAAGAAGGGTACAATAACTGCACGATTGATATAAGCTCGTTAGGTTCAATGAGAATGTACCTATAGTCATTCACCGGTGGAAAAACAAAGGTCACGTCAGCGGTAATAAAGTGAAGGCGAGCCTGTTGACACCGCTTCGACGGGAGTAGATCAGACTCGAGTAGGCAGTAAAAACGCGGGGCGGTTCGAGTTGCGCGAAGAAATACCGATTTTACGGTGTCTCGAAGCTTTCCATTACCGTAAAAGATCTCGAGGTATTCGTCTTAAACGAGAACAAAATCGCTGGTCACGCCAGAATGGATTCCACGATCCAGGGTGGGGAGCGAGGAAATAGTAGATTTTATAGGATCCAGGTAATTTCTCGCCTCCTTCCCTCGTCGGGTGCTCGCGTCGCGATTAACCGGCTCCGAGGCCCCGCTTATCCCTGCCTGCAGTTTGTTCACCGTTAATTAACCGTGTCTCGATAACACCGTAAGCGGCAGGTAATCGATATACGTTGTCATCGTGGCTCGATCAGCATCCACGCTCGTGAGACAGAAACGACATGTGCATCGTGTGTAACGCATCGTTGCATATACGCGCGCAGGTACGTTGTTCGATAAAGAAAGAAAACGAAAGAAGAACTCGCCGCTGTTGCTACTGCAAACAGAGACTCGAATGAGCTTTGCTTCTGTGAAACGAACGTGCGCTAACCGTGGCCGCATGTCGCTCGTTCCCTCTCGCGTCACTCGCAGCTGCACTCTGCAACCGGTGCATTCTCTGGGTGCACCTCTAACGTGAGCACGATGAAAAAAAGGCCGCGTTCAAGCTGACGTAAGGGAACACGCTATGCAGCAGCTTCCTTCTCGATCGAACGCCGACCCTCTGGCATTCCTCCCCATTCTAGCGGAGGCGACCAGTCACTTTCGACCTTTTTCACTACTTCAGGGGAATTTTGTTGCTCCGTTTGCGTTGCTCGACGGGGGCTTTCAGGCTTCGACTTCGGAGGAGGTCAGGTGTTCCAACCCTTTGGGCGTAATGGAGAGAAGAGATGTACTAATGAAACGATAGCTTCGGCCTTCTGTTAGGGGCATTGGAGCACCGCGGTAATTAATTGCGATTTCTCGACTTCGAGAGAGAATGACTCTGCGTTTTCACAAGTCAAAACACGAGCCGGATGGCTATTGCGACCGCGACTCTGAGCTGCTTACTACTCAGTCGTCTCGCTTCTGTCTGAATTCACACAGCTACAGGGGCGAAAGAGTAGAAGACTATTACGATTCGCGCGGGATGCGAGATTGAAGTGCCGCGAGCCTCCCTTGTCACGGGACCGTTTCTCTGCATTTTGCGATTTTGTGACGCGGACTATCTTAAAAAAAAATGTTCTCGCGGAAACGCGCCGGTGTACGAAGGATAATGACGATACGTAGAGGACGCGTACGATAGCCTGACTCGTATTCCCGGCGTGTTGGAGAATGACATGGAAATCTGACATCTTTTCACCGGGGCTTCCTTGTCTGACCCTCGCGACGCACTTTAATAGAGTGCATTGAAATGAGTGCAGAGAAAACTTTTTAACGAGTGCACTCCGACGTAGGCGCGGCAACGCGTCTGCAAAAAATGACGGCGTCGTCGGTGACGAGACCCGAAGGTTTAGTAACACTATCGTTTCTAGAAAAATATTCCAACGAAATTACTGAATGCCGTTGCCGCTCTTTTCTGGACCAAATAATTCTGAAGCAAGGAAACAAGTGAAAGGACGCATCAAAGCTCCATTTCAAGGATTCATTTAGGCCCTTGAGGTTCAACTTAAAAAGTAAAGTAATTGAAGTAAATAGAAAAAGGGGCAGCCGCTAGTAGAACATACTTTCGAACAAGGTATTTCTACTAAGATTGTCTCGTTTCGAATATGTCCAACAATCGAAACGATTCTTCTTAATTGCATAACGCGCAATGCCCGTGCATCTTATTAACCGCGTTTCTCTAAATTGCTGCGAAGTCACGGAATTTCGTCGTGGTCCAATGGAAGTTCTTTGAAGTCCCTTGCCGTGGCTGTGTCGCGACAGACGCCAGGGTATAGGTGAGAACGCCCCAGGATTCCGTGCGGTCAATGCGCAGCCTGAACTCTGTCCAGGGATTCTAAGAGCGGATTTTGAGGCACAACGGGCTTCAAACTTGCCGCGGCGCTCCAGAAAGCTCTCTCGCCCGTGTGCAAGTCTCTGTAAAGGCGTGGCTAGGTGATCGGTACGTCTAACGCGCGTAAGTGCGCGCGTACCCGTGAACGATGTGGGGTGGAAGCACTTGAATACCGACAGGATCTTCCCCTTGGGACGAAGTTTCAGGGTAGTCGGTCCAAGTACACTGTGTTTCGAGTGGTTCGACCGTTCCCCAGGATTTCTATATGTATGTATGTATATCGCGGAGAACTCGAGCGAATAGAAGCTGCAGGTGCGAGATTCTGCTAGGCGTTCGTGCAAATCAGTAAGACGCCAAAAGTTTCTGGCCAAGGCTCCGTGGAGCGAAGGCAGAAACGACTCGAAATCGGTATGGCGATCTTCGAGCTGTCGTAAATAGCGGGAATGTCAGGAACGAGATTAGGCGGTAGGCTTTTTGCTTTAATGCACGAACTACGAATTAGCGTTGCCATATTATTACACGCAGAATAAAAATTATCCCAAGAATGGATTTAGCGGCGTGTCAGCGCGGTTCGGCATTGAATCAAAGTATATTCAATCGAGGTTCATTTAATTACACGGGAGAGTGAAACGAAGAGTGGGCGGCGTCTCGGGGGCAGGTGAGTGCAAAACACCCGTCGGCGATAAATAATGAGCAGAAACGAGGGAATAGGTCAAACGTGGCCAATCGACTGCATCGGAATCTCGTTGGCTCGCGTGGCCGTGCACAATTGAAGATCGCATCGTTCTCTCGAGATAAACCGAACTTCTCAACAATAAGATGAAAGTACAAAAGTGCCAATGGAAACAAGAAATTCCAAGTACCCCAGCATTAGCGCTCCTCGGAGGGGGATAATTAATTATCCGTGCCGCTCCATCGTATCGGCCAGGACAAATGTATGGCCAATAAAGCATTCGATATTTCTCGATTAATTCCAGATCCGTCTGGCTTACCGCGAGGCACGAGACATCCCGGCAAAGAAAGGGAGATCGTGTGTTCCCTCTCTCGCCGGGCATTCCGTGGACGGCGCGTGGAGGGAAAAGAGGAGAATTGCAGTTTACCATTAATGACTTCGGGTAATAATATATCGGAGGTCCGGCAAGCTGTGCCACCCGCTGCCGCGGCGGCCAACATGAAAGGGCCGACCTAACAGCGGGATGTCGTCAGCTCGATGCGGTCTTAGGCCTCGAAACTTTTACTACGGTATATACACTCGCCGTGGGTGATGCCTCGTTGAAACACTGTGCGGCCATTGTTACTCACGGATACAATTCTGCGACCTGGCCACGCTCGTCGCGGCACCCTCTCGACCCCAAAAATGATCCCCACAGCAACGATTTCAGCGGATTTGAAGGATGAACGAAGTGGGTGCACGTATTTCGACGCTGCGTCGAGAAACACCGGTGTCCGGGCGTTGGAAGGAAATTGATGACACGTGAGAAGAGGGGCCATAAGGGCTTCCTTTTATTTAGGTAGCTAGCGTGCGGTAGCAGAGGTACTCTTGTTTGAAGTTTATATACTAGGCTTTCGAGTTGTATATACACTGTGGCGAGCGCGTGGCATTTGAAGGGGTCGTAATGGTATACAGGTTCTTCACACTTTAGCCCAGATGTACAGACATAACACGGCGACAAACATGTATACACACCGTGCATCATCTGCTGCTTTAAATGCTCGCAGATGAGGAGGGTGGCTGAAAGTGAGAACGACAGTAGTCGGAGTAGTTAAAATTTACGATGCATGTAAGCAATGGGAAATGTGTTTCGCATGGTGGAACTTAGAGGATCCATTTCTATATACATACATAACATATCTTTTTACTGTCAATCCCAGTTTCGTAATATTCCAGACGAAATTGAAACATTAAACTCGTTCGAACTAAAATGCTTAATTATTCTCCCATAGAATGAAATTGCTCTTTAGTAAAATAGCAAACTATCCCTCTTCCACGTATCTACGAGTTCGCAGCGTCGTCGAGTACGTAGAGGTAAAGGTAGAGTAAACAAAGAAAAAAAGGCTCGGTTCGTTCTCGCGGCTATCGATCGAGGGCAACATTATAGAGACGCGAGTTCGGCGTCGGTGCACAGCTCGTCCGGTTGGCCATGCATCTTTGGGCTCGGCGAGCTGCACACGGTTGCTGCACTATCCGCGAAGCGCTCCCGGGACGCATAAATCAAAGTCCTCTGCGGAGACCTGCCTTGGCCACGTTCTTCGTTCGTTCCCTCTCGCTCGGTCCTCTCGTGTTTCCCTGCTCGTCTCGTTCGAGCCTCTCCCACGGGCTGGCGTATACGCACAAGCCATCTTCTCTCTGGCCCCCTTCTTCCTCTTCCTGCGAAACGGAGCCAAGCGTGTCGGCGGAATTTCTAATTCGAGCTAATCCTTTTTCGCCGCTCTAATTACATTATCAATTCACGACGAAAAGGACCTGGTGGACCGACGTGCACCCCCGGCACACGGATACGTCCGGTGCATCGGCATTTACATGGTTGGCCTGCTGCGCGTCGCGGGCTCGTCGCGCTCGACTGATTTATAGCGGTCGAATAAATTATAAGGAGCAGATAGAAAAGAGCGTCGACCGGCTTTAGCGGCCGGTGTCAGCAATTATCTGCCACCTTCGTGTGCCCCTCTCCGCGATCGATTATCTCGCTGGACCGACGAAATTTCGCGTCGAAACGAATTTCGTGGTGGATCCTTGATGCCACTGGTGCCTGGGAATGGAACTGCTTGCTCTGCTGTTTCTTTTCCTTGCATCTGATCAGCCTTAATTAGCCGTGGATATATTTTTAGGATCGTTCGATCGGCCACGTGACCGAACGCCACGACAGGCAATTATACGTTGGGATTCGCAATTAAATTTCATAATGGATAGATATTTGTGTAATCTTGGCGTATCTGCTGTTCAACTTGCGCGTCGCTGCCACAATGGATAACGCAAGCTGGGCGTAATTTCATGCTCGGGAATGCATGTGGGTATAATTTACAGCCCGCGAGTGAATCGAGTAAACGAAGAGACTCGTGTCCAGTCGCCCGATTGGCCGAATAAAAGCACCACGATCGGCTCGGGACGATTGTTCGCGTCGTCTTGCGAGTATTGTTCTTGGCACACCGGTAGGGTCGTTTAACAGAGCTGAGGTAGATGCAACGGTCGGTAATAAGAAACCGTATTATACATCCTATCGCATAGTTTCCATGGTTCACGACGACGTTATCTAAGATAGAGGGTGGAGTAATACGAGGCACCTCTTATCGGGCTTATTTAGCGATCACGTTTCATGTATCTCCCATTCATAATATTTTCATTGTGTTGGGTGTGTATGGATCGTCGATCCAATTACATGGACGCGAAATTATTGGCCGATAGGCGAGGGATGCGACAAAATGTGAGCGATGAACGACCGGATCTTGTCAGGGTTCTTTAATGCTCGTCTCTATCGTCGGTCGAGGTAGTAATTTACACTAAATGAGAATTGGTTGCTCATAGGCTGCATTGTTGCGACGTCGGGCTCTCAAAGAACTTCCTCTTCCTGGAAAGATCCTTTATTATAAAGGTGAACTGCCTGTAACACCTGTTCCTTCGATATTCTAGCGCTCTTTGTGCAGAGCAATCCGTATTAATATTTCGACATCCTGATACGGTAGACGTGTGAACAAAATTTTCTCTGACGTGTCAATCTTTTAAAAAAATTGAATATGTAAAGCAAATAAAGTTTGCATTTCTCTTAATCAGATTAGGCGTGTCAATGTATCAACTCCGATTTTCCCTCATGCTTGTTAGACATGAATATTCCTAGCCAACTGCTGCAAGACAAAAGGGAAAGATGAAGCGGCTCAGTGAACGATACATCCTTTACACGGCTCCCACTTTGCTAATAATCAGCGTGGCCCGCATTTCCCGACATCGAATTCGATTCGCATTACATGACAGGTAACACGAGCGGTCGCGTGTAAACGGCCCCAACGGGGTAGGCGAGGGGCAGCCGCGGGCATAAAGGGGAAAGGGGAACGACGTGCCCAAGAGAAACGAAAAATCGTTACTGTCGTTTTAAAGGCGGGAGGGTGGGAAAATGTTTTTTTGGCCAGAGGATGGACACCGGTCGCGAGACGTCACTCATCGAGGACGTCGGCACCGTCGTCCAACCCTGTCGATATCAGTTACCCTCCCCACCCTTCGTCGCTTGATCGATGACCGACGCGATGGAAATGACATTTCGCGGAATGCCGTTGTCGTTGTCGACCACTTTTTTTCTCTCCCACACTCTAATCCTCTCCGTTCTACTTGTCTACCCCTTTCACTCTTTGCATCTCTGATTTTTCTCCCCCTCTTCGCGCACCCTTCTTCCCTTTGTCCGGTTTTCTGATTGTCCCCGCCCCTCCCGTGGAAATTAACGCGTTTCGCTTCTGACGCTATTCGACATGTTTTCACGCGAGAATCAGGTTTATCAATCGTGGTTTGAAAGAAGAAATGTATTACGGATTGTGCACTGTCAGTGGAAAAGATGGAAGTTAAGTAGTCGCGGACAACGGCTGACCAACGCTTGCCGAATCTACTGTACTCCCGCCACTATGCATATCGAAAAATTTATACCAGCCAATGTCCCCCTATATACCGAACGTCTATTCTCAGAACCGTTCTATTGCCATTCTATTCTCAATAAACAATTGTTGAAAGTTGAAATCGAAGTAGCCGTTCATTCATCCAAAGGTTATTAAAATTCATCGACGGCGTGTATTAGAGGAATCGTTATTCTCGCCGTGCCGGCATTACGGATTAATTTCCACGGATAAAAAGGGCCCATTGGAGAAAAGGGATCACTGGCTGGATGGTTGGAAAAGGTGAACGGCTCTCATAAATTTCCCAGACCGGACTAGAACAAACAAAAGGACGATTGTACGCCGAACGCGCCCAGGAAAAAAAAAGCGTCCCGCCGTGCGTCTACCTTGATTAATACAGATAGTATACGTGTTCGTGGTGGTTGTTCTCGCCGGGGGATCGCGCGGAATCGCGCAGGCAGTCGAACAGGGACGCGAGAACTCGTGGATCCCGCTGCTGTTCGGACGACAAGAGACGCGGGAGAAAGCGGAAAGAAAGAGACGTCTAATGCACATCTACGCCTATCACGAGCGACGTAATTGCGAGGTATACTTCATTAAATGAGATCGTCTGAGTCGGTGGGCGTGTATGGCGCACCTCGTTACGTTGGTACTCGTCTCGCGGTGTCGCGGTGTTGGTACACGCACACTCGTGCACACCTGGGAAGAGTGCCACTCCACCACCCCCAACCGTAGCGTTTTTCTCCTTCTCCAACGCTCACATCCCTCGTCCCTCTCGATGCCGCCCCTTCTGCCGTTTCTTTGTACCTTTTTTCCCCCCCGCTTTATCTACCCACCCCCTTTTCATTTGCACACCGGCGGTTCACGTACACGCGCGTGCACACACGCCGGGCTTAACCCTCTCTGCGACGACGAGCGCACTCCACTCGAAAGCTTTGACATCGGAGACGTCGGCAAGTACACCGGAGGACGGATTTATCGGATATTCTTCTTCATCCAGAGTGCAAGGGACAGACGGAGAATTGCAACCGCGATGGGAGACGGGCACGGGTGGGTGGGAGTTATTACCAGGCTCGAAGGGAAGTTTCATTGGCTCAAACTTGAGGGCTGGTGCGTTACGAAAATTCGTTCCTCGGATGGAGCACCGGGAACGTGAGAGTTTTTCGTCGAGTCGAGAACTTGAGACGGAGGAAGGATAACGCGGCATCAACGCACGGTGGCCGTGTGTGCAATTTAAGAGTTTTAATATCCATGATAAAAGGACTGCACGGCGGAGTCCTTTTGTTCAAGGGTCGCTTCGTTTAGTTGGTAAATACAAAATTCTTCGCTACTTTCATTAATGTCGAATTGTTCATCTCCGCGACGAGGGGGGTGGAATTATGTTTAATTAGTCTTCCCGTTGGCCACGTCCCTGTGTCTGCCTGCAGAATCCCTTGATATCGATATTTTTTTTGCGTCTACTTCGGAACGCGAGCGAGAGAAGCGTGGCAAAAAACGATTATTACGGCGCTTTAATGAGAAACCTATGTTGTCGAAATACGAAAGCGAAATATGCAGTTGCGTACTAATATTGTATCTCTGCGTTTCAATACAGGGTGTCCCGATACTTTTATTCGTCACCCGAAAGGAATAAAGTGTTTTAATACTTATGAAAGACTTACCCATTCGTGCACGAATTAACCTGCTTCGACTCAACAGCTGATGTTACGGCCGGCTCGATGAACTCACATCACTATCACTTTCATTGCACAGCCACTTTAATATCCAATGTAAGATTTTAAGATGGTGGGACAGGATTTATTATTCTCACGTGTAACGAAGTTGGTCACTCACTCACGAACGAATTCAGTACTGTGTAATGAAAATTTGATCTCACTCGCGAATCAAGATTTATTCGATTTATTCCTCCGATCCGAACGTCTCTGCGGTCGATACAAAACTGATAGATTTGCGAAGCATTCGCTTGCACACGCACACGCACAGACACATGTTCGTTTCGGTAGCCCACATTCTTGTGTCCACCGTAATACCTTGGTTTAGCAAAAAAGGAGGGCGCGTTCAATTGGTAGTGAGGACTTGGTGGTCTTTGGAAGAGAAAAACTTCGTTGTCCTTGGCGTCTGTTTATTTACAACTGCCCGTGTCCTACGACGCGGTATTACGGTGGACACAAGAATGTGGGCTACCGAAACGAACATGTGTCTGTGCGTGTGCGTGTGCAAGCGAATGCTTCGCAAATCTATCAGTTTTGTATCGACCGCAGAGACGTACTGAATTACACAGTACTGAATTCGTTCGTGAGTGAGTGACCAACTTCGTTACACGTGAGAATAATAAATCCTGTCGCACCATCTCAAAATCTTACATTGGATATTAAAGTGGCTGTGCAATGAAAGTAATAGTGAAGTGAGTTCATCGAGCCGGCCGTAACATCAGCTGTTGAGTCGAAGCAGGTTAATTCGTGCACGAATGGGTAAGTGTTTCATAAGTATTAAAACACTTTATTCCTTTCGGATGACGAATAAAAGTATCGGACACAGTTATTAAACGATTTATTAGTTTATTTCTTATTCCCGAATAACCAAATATTCCACATTATCCCTGCTTAAAGACAATGTAACACGGCGTGTCAATGCGTTCTTTCGCGACCACGACTCTGCTCGCTTAAATAAAAGAATAAATAGTTTATTTCTTATTAATGAACAACGATTAGTTTATTTCTCATTATTTAATAACCAAACGTTCCACATTAGCCTCGCTTAAAGACGATGTAACATTTGCCGTACGATTCTCTCGATACCGTCGAGGCCCCCGTACACTACGAAGCGCCACAAAACGTTGCGCGCCTGAGTCCCGGGATTTCGAGCGCTCTAATTGGGCAGTGTTTTTGTTTAATAACTCAAAAACGAAGCTTCAAACAACATTTTGATCAAGGAAAAAGTTGTTCAGAATCACCTCAGCTACCCCCCATTTCCCGATGTTGCGGTAGTTAGGGGACACCCTGTATAACCATTGCCTTTACTATCCTTGGGTCGAAAGACCCGGGACAAGGGAAACAAGGATGAAGGGCGGGATGAAAGCAAGGCGGATAATTGTACGCAGAAAACGCGCGAGCCGTAGACCTCGAGGGAGCGGTCTTCGTGGCCAGTTCCGTTCGGTCGTACATCTTCCTGAGATACTACTCGTATCGTGTTTCCAGGAGGATCGACGTATATCGTTCTCCACGTCGCGTCGGCGTTCTTAGCGTGGCCACGGTGTCTCGTGTGGGGGATGCTGCACGATGACACCCGCCTCCACGGGTCAAAGACCATCGACGCAGCCTAATAAACGTAGCACGTCCCTCCGTCGAGGGAACTCGTAAATGCAGCCGGGCTTCAATAATCTCGGCGCGAGTTAATTAAAGAAACAATGTGCTCGCTTCCGTACTTTTATCCCTCTGCTCTCAATGGATCGAACGATAGGATTTTGTAACGAACCCGCGCACTCGATGGAAGATTCAATATTCTGGCCGATTTTTAAATAGAATGACTACTGGAGCTAAAATATAGCTGACGCTGAATAATATAAAGCTCCTTGTCAGAATACGGAACCCGATTATAATATGTAATTGTAAAAATTCGGAGGTGTACCGCAGTATTTTATAATTAATTTTCCTAGTAGGGGTTATAATATTGGTTGGGGGATTCACTCTTGAATTTCAGGACGAGCTTCTCTTTAATCCAGCATGGCGGTACGAAGGAGAAGAAAGCTGGGTTAGGATAAAGAAACTACGGGCGTGCTTTATAAGATTTCGAGAGTGACTTAATAAGTCGTACGACTCTGCTCAGCGAGCGAGGAAGCAGCGCCGGGAATCGCTGAAAGAAGACTAATGAACTTGTTGGCTCTCGGCCGAAAGGAGGGTCATTTCGCGGTTCTTAACCGCGGCTCGAATAAAATGGTCATTTTGCTCACGGCTACGAGCAACGGCTTGAAATTTCCAAAAAAAATGCGGCCTTTGATGAGCAGCTTGATAAACTATAAAGTTCTGCCGGAAATTAGAACCTGGGCCAGTTTTATCTAAGAAAGTTTACGTCTTCGTAAATTGGTAACAATAATTCGTAATTACTGCGGTTCGTATGTTTGCCTGGGGTTTCGGAGGATGAATTCAATTGGCGAAACTATCACTTACAAAGACAAGCATCGAACGAAAATGCACAATCAATTGGGGCAAGTTGACCGAAAACGGGTTACCCGCTGTGATCGATTTTGCCCAGTGACCGCGTTTAATATACGGGCGTAAATAATAAACGATTCTCGAGGGCGTAATGTCAACGCAAGTGTGTGTTCCGGTTAGCGAGGTACACAGAACGAGAGGAGCGAGCAACGGAATGCTCGGGGAAGATCAACAACGCGTCGAATTGTCGAGGCGTAGTGAAAAGTTCGGGCGGAAACGAAGGAGTTTCACTTGGGCTGAAAACTTTCTAAATTAGAGTATAGTTCGGGGCAAAGAGTGCGATGATTTTTAACTAGTACTCTTCCAGCAAGGATTTCAGAAAGTGGTTGAAAGTTTAACGTAAAAAAGAAGGGCAAGTTGTTTGGTTTTACTAGCCGAGGGCGACATCAAATTGATTGGAGTGGAATATTAGAGTGTCTGGGAGAATACCGAGCTGCTTTCATTGTGAATGTAACCGAAAACAAGGACTAGGGTATCGGGAAAAAATTGCTCGCGATATTTTCTTGTATTAATATTACTGCAAAGTTATTAATAGCTGCTGAACGTTACACGAAGGCTGCAGAATAATTTGGGACGCTGTTATAAACTTCGAAATTGATGTGAGAAACTCAAGAGTGATTAGAGACGCTGCTGCAACACGTATAAACATGGATGAAAATTTTTGAATGGCTGTAGCAGCGTTCGAGACTGTATGGAAATCTCGTGCCCGGCGTGAGAACATTGTAGGATAATTTCGACATTGCTCTGAACCGCAAAATTACTTTAGAATGTCTGAGAACTTCGTACAGTAGTAGGTAATACGATACTTTGTACTAAGTTTACTTCAAGACCCATAAAATAATAATGTTCATTTATATTCGCTTCGTCGCAATTCTACTGCTGCTGCAATTTTCCTACGAAATAAACAGTATTCTACTATAGTTCTGCATAAAAATAATATTATTCGTTGCACTCAGTTTCCAACTAAATCATTGAGGGAATAATAATAAAATAAATGTTCATTCCGCAAATGACAAATTTGAGAATGATAAAATTGGAAGGTGCGATTGGCTGCGGAATTTATACGAATTCAGACGAATTTAGTACTATTTTTCTACCCATGCTTATTCATTTCGAGCCATCATTTCGATCGAGAGATTCGTCCTGGCTTGATCCGACCCGCTATTTGGAAGCTAATTGATTTATTCATTATGCGATTCTAAGAGTAGCTCGAAATTCTTTAATTTAGTCGATCACTTTAATTTAATCCCTCAATGTCTTGTCATGTTTATATTTGCACCGTGGAAAGGTTGTCATTTCGTGTATCACATCGAATTTCCAATCAATGCGACGGAAGCGTATCTGCTATATTTTTAACTCGCTACGAGGAACTAGTTTAACCTTTCAGTCTAATGCACGGAAAAGTGGAAATAGAAACGTACGATGCAGCATGACACATAGACACGGAAGTCGGCGTCACCCTTTTAGAAATTTAGAAACGTCAACCGTTAATTAGAAAAAATAGGTTTGTTCAATTGTAAGCTTCAAGGTAGAGGAAATTCCAAGAAGATACACTCGACTCGTTCTGCAAATGTGGCGAGCTCGCGTTACGGGATTTCGTTTCTCCTGCCACGCCGAGTCACGGGTTCTCGTTGCGAAGGTACGAGAAGACGAGGCGGGAGAGGACGCAGGTGCGCACGGCTACCAGCCCTGTAATTAGGCTAGGAACGCCGAATCCGTCTGCCCGGCCAGTGGGACGGTAGCTGTTCACCTCAAGGGAAACGTGTCAAACATGCTCTTGACCCCTCAAGGATACACCTTGCAAAAATCTCAGCCCATCGGTCATCGACCAATTCTTCTTTTTTTTCTCCATTTAATATCCAAGGATACTTACAATCATTTTACACGGGATTTAGTCAAATTGGTTTCGTTAATAATAGGATTTCTATAATAAAAAAATTGTCTAAACAAAAAAAAAAGAGGAGTAGGTACTAAATATTTCGCCAGTTCTTCATTGCTCGCTTTATCGCGAATCTTGTAATTTAATTTCCACACAGGTCTTATCAGTCGAGAGAGAAAAACCTACCCTTAGCTCGAATTCCTGCAACCCTCGAAAAAAACGACGGCCTAATCTCGTGGGAGATACTGTTCTCGCGGCCGCCAAAGTGACGGCGTTGTAATCGTTAGGGTGGAGTAACAAACAGACCGGAAGAAATTTGCAGGCTGGTGCGAGCAACGGCAGCCGCAACCACCGCGACGAGTAAGGAAAAGAGATTCAGAGATTCGGATCTTCAGAGGTGCGCGAACGCGGTCGAGGGGGAAGCTTGGGAAAAGGGACAAGGGCTGGCCGGTGTAGACGAGGGTGGCTGGCTTGAAAGAGGTGCTTTACATTATTTCAAGAAGCCGGTTTCACGTTGCGGAGGGCGAGGTGCGAAGGAGGCGGATTAATGGCGAGCGACCACGAAATAAAAGAAGAGGCGGCCGGGGGAAACGCGTGAAAGAAATGGAGAAGGACGACAACGGGCGGCTACGTCGACGTTTTCTGGAAAGCTGGAGGGAGTCGCGCGAGAGATTTAATTACACGATCGGTTTAAAGGTTTTTCTTTTCAGCTGATCGTGACATTGTAAATGGACGGGCGCCGCGGGGACTCGTTTCCCACAGACACCAGCCGCGACAACTCGCCTTCTTATTATTAAGCGTTCGTTAACGAGATTGCCGTTGATATTTTCTCTCGCTGCCACTGCCTAATTTAATAAGGCGAACAGTTCCCTCTCTTCCACGGCCTTTCGTTCGACTTTAATTCTTGTTCTGGGGCGATTCCCCCGCTTATTCTTTTCCTCGGCCCGGGAGACGGCGACAATGCGATTAAAAATTCTATTTTATTTATAATCGGATTGGCCGCGCGACGTTTTTCACCGTCAACGTGGCACAAGTTATGCGCCTGCTGGTGTAGCTTGTTTTTACTCTTCGCTCAAGTTATATTATTTCCATGCTGCATGTTAAACGTTTTTCGACGCTGATAAAATGGAGGAAATTCCGCGACGCACTCGTAATTACAATCTTATTAGCGCGAGAAAGAAATGCCTTTCGACACCACCATTAAAACTAATAGAATTTACTTGATTAAATTTTTTCAATAAAAATCGATCGAATGCTCGAGGCAGTTTGTATATTAAAGTTTACTGGACCAGCTTCGAAATATCTAGGATTTCCTCGCGGAAAAAAGAAATCAACGTCGCGCACACAGCTACATGTTAAACGTGATATTCGAAGCCAGCCCGGTTTGCCGAAGCCAAAAACAAAACAGGGAAGCTGGATGTACGATCCAGCTCTGCAATTTCCACGTTATCCCTCCCATAGGGATCCCGAAAAGCGGAGTAAAAAGGCGAAAGCAAATTTCACGGTGGAAGTAGTGTTGCACTTAGTCCGCGGTATATAAGGCCGAGTCCCTTTCGTCGAGGCCAGTTACAGCCGCCCTGGGAGAAACAAGATACACGTAGACGAGCTTCCTTAAACATTCAGTGCTCCACCCTCGCCAAGGCGTACAACAGCGATCCGAACAAACCGTGGAAGGCGCTAACCTACGGAATTGGAATTACCCATAGCTAGTCGTTGCATCGTTGGCTACGCTACACAACTCGTACAGTCCTTCACTGGCAGGAATTAGGATACGCGGTTGTATTCACGAGAATCGAGCGTTCCAGTCGTATCGGGAATTTCTCAGCCAGTCGGATTCGACCATTTCTATGGACCGGTCGGTTGGAAATAGTTTCAGAATACCTGCTCGAGCTCGATATAATCCTCAGTGGGTTTTTCATCGGGGTACGGATACGCAAGGGTTGATCGTCGAAGGGATTCTTTTTTTTTTTTACAAAGGATTTCGTGAATCGACCCTCGTAATTCGTAATCTCCAAGACGATTCGAGGTCGCTGGGTGTTGCGGAGATTTTGCGAATAAATGGAACGGTCTGTGTAATGGGGTTAAAGAGAAGGTTAACGAAGAGGATCGGGAGAACGAATAAAGAAAAGTATAGAAGGTATCCGGTAATTATCGAACGGGGCTTTTTAAGGGTTCATTTCTATTCGCTGAACAGTAGGGGAACGATCTTGCGAAACTGGTCTTTGGCTATTGAGCGATTTCAATGATGGTTCGGGGAGGACGATCGGTATCGAGCGTATGGGGTTGTTTTAATTCAGAACGTTTATTATGAATGAAGGTGATTCTAATGAATGATATTGAAAGGCACGAGCATTATGATCAATAGTATTGATAAAGTATTCTGGATGGAACTGTAGAATATTTGGGTCAGTAAAATGCTGTCTAGATTTAATAAGTATTACTCCTGTCACCGAGCGATAAATTACGACGAGTGAATGTCACTTACAACACACCTAGTTTCAACCGTTCAATTAGCACGTAGCTTTAATGAGATATTCATGATATTAAATTCAATTTTCATCGCTGTCACCTGTCGCATTGTGCAATGCCATTCAATCAGTTTCGAAGGAAATATAAATTTTCAGGTTGTCCATGGAACCAATAGAAGTTGACGGGGGAGGGAAACGTTATCAGTAATCATGAATCGTAAACCTAGAGTGGCTTTACATATTCTTGCTTTCGCCCTTAAAAAATATTTCGTATCCCCGTTGATTCGAAACTTGGGTCGAACATCCAGCACTCTTTGTCCTTACTATTCCACGTAATTGCTATTGATTTTATTTCGCGAGCGCGGGTCCTGTTTTCCATCAACCCCGTCGCCGTAATTATTTTCCCCGCGTCCATAGACGTCACACTTTCGCGTTATCGCCCGATTCCCCGTTAATAAATGATATTTTAATCGACGAAATTTTCAATCGCGTTCCCGCACGCCCTGGGGAATAATTTAACCTTTGATTAGAGAGGGCATATCAGTTTTTGATCGGAACGCCGCGAAACTAATTCTCCAATTCTCGCGCCGCTTTTATCGCCGATCGGATCCCGAGCATGAATTTTTTTATGGGAATATATAAACGCAGAGCACGCTTTTAGTCTACAATCGCCGGCGATGGCGATCGAACGAGGGAGAGGCAATCCAGCTTCTACCCTCAACAATGAATGGGTCTGATCAATCGTAACTATTTCATACGCGAGTTCGACGTTACACCCGCGCTTCTAAATCCTCGCGGCGCTTATAGGAGCCAAGGCAATTATACAAATCGTTCACGCGACATCCACCTGGTAACATCTTCTTTCCGAATAGAGTCGAGGCGGCGGAGAACAGGGCGGAATCGTTCCCACCCAAATGAAGAAACATCCACGGCACGAGGACGGGCCAAGTTTGTTCCGCCGAATATCTCGTTCGATAAATTCTCGGTTGGTCTCGCGTGTACGCTTGATCTCGCGCGGACCAACGCAACGGAAAGCCGAATAACTTACGCGACAGCAAGGTCGGAGAGCGCGTTGAACGGAAAAAAGGAGGCGGCGGAGAAAGGCAGTATCCGAAAAGTAATGTGAGAAATACGAGGAGGGGCCCCGGGCCAGGGTCAAAAGGTGCATCGCTGACCGTGCCGGTGAAGACGATCCCCGGTATGAGAAGCGCAGGGGTTTGGGAGAGAGAAAGGGCCGACAGAGATATTTGGAACGTTCCTGGTGCACAGTTCGCTCTTTGCTTGCTGGCGAAATAACCGAAGAATCTTATGCTCATTTCACGAGTCAGAGAGAAAGGAAACCCGGAGCCGCCGACAATTCCGTATCGGAGTCGCGATCGCATTGTCACCACCTTCCTTTCTTTGCCTCCTCTTCCTTTCCAACCTTCTCGCCCGTTCCCCTTTACGTCCCCCTGCCTGTTCGTTGCAACCCTCGTATTTCCTCGAACCTCTGTGACACTCCTGCACGGCGTCGACATTAAATCCAGCCTAGCACAATGGTACGCGTTACGTTATATAGGATATTTCGCGGATCGATGCCTTTTATTTCTGCGTGGCCTCCTGGCGTGGATAAACGGCCGCCGCGGTTCCCTGGTCTCGGGATCACTTGCTGCCGGGTCCAATTGACGAGGCAAACGGATTTGTTTTTATTAGGAACGGGTCCTGGCTGCCGTCCTGTTTGGATTGTCGGGAAGAAAGGAGCCGACGGTGAATGAAACGCGCTTAGCGTTCGAATCTAACGCCTAGTTGTATAAACATAGGCGGATCAATTGTTTGGCGGACAACTGTTCTGATCCATTCAGCTGTTTCAATGCATTCTTTTTCTTTCGATAGCTTTCGTATTCTCTTGTTTCCTTTTTGTTACAGTACTTTCCGCCGATATGATTGCAAGGTGCAATTGTATTTAGAATATCAAATTTAACAACTATTTCTGTAGTTTCCCTCCGAGCAGTATGGTTTATCAATATTTCTGTGCAACACACAACCCCCATCGTCGTCGCTGCAATGTACCCAGACGCGGTCTGATCGATCCGGCTGAGAGATTGCATTCCAGCAAGACAGTTCAGTCGACGATTACGATTTAATCCGGCAGACGTTTCGACCTGCGTATTATATTCCCGTACCGGCTTCCGCCTGTACCAACGTTGCCAACTCTGATGCTTAACGTTACGTCTGTGCGTTTCAATTTGCGCGACAAATCCGTGGTTTCCGTCCGAATCGGAATTTCACGTGATCGCGAAAATTTACATCGCTCGGCGGAGTTATTGTCGCGGGGCACGATATCGTTGATCTCGTTGCAACATTCGCGTTGTCGTCGATATCGCGAGACGTGTAAATAAATAGCGTACACGCGGGCGCACCGACAGCATCGAGCTGATTAATCGTTGTCAGTCTATGAAATAAATAGCACGGGTTCTCGCCCAGGGTCCATAGCGGCCGGGTACACGAGCTGTTACGTGGCCTAATTAAAATTGCGGCCGCGATTAATTCGTTGCACATAAACGCTGCGGAAGAAAAAGCCCGGTTTTTCTAATTAAAAATTACCGAGCGCCGTGCTAATCCTTTCCCCGTTTTAATTCCACGCCGGTGCGAGATAATACGCTTTTTCGAATCCCCTTTTCGAGGGCGTCGTTTTCATGTTTGCGCGAGACGTGTCGGAAAATAAAATAAGCTTGCAGATCCGTGTATGCATAATAACGATTTCCTTACTAAAAATAACCAGACCTATTAGCGCTGGAAACTAGGATACGCTGAACGTAAGTTGCGGCGTTTTCTTTATCGCGCGGAGTCGACAAATTTTCCTTCCACGGTGGAAAACTAGTTTGCTGTAGCAGCGACGCTTCGATTCGAAAACACAGAAAGAAAATTGCCTTTTGGTTCTGGTTAATACACCGCTCATTCGATCGAGCAGAAGCAAAGGGCGACAGTGGAAGGAAGATTGCATGCGTTATTTTCTCCACCTCTTCCTCGTATCTCGATCTCATCCTCTTTTTATGCCCCTTTTATTCTACTCTTCACCAATGCTCTCCACCATATTATGTGGATATGGTATGGTGGTAGCCATATTTTTTCACCAAGTTGATAGCTTCGAGAATCTACTTCGTTCACGATAGTCGAAGGTGATCGATGGTCCCCCGTCAGCAATGTATGGTAATGACGCGTCACCAGGACGAAATGTACCATTACCCTTTCCGAAAACTGTGGAAAAACGGTGCCACACCGACGGTTGGACATCGATGAACGTTTCAGCTTTCTCGGGGCCACTATAAGAGAGAAAGAGAGTGTTCGTGGAGAACATTCAAGGGGCTGTAGTTGAAGTACACGAGGGGAAGGATGAAGAAGCAAAAGGGGAAGTAGAAGAAGAAGAAGGTGAAGCAGTGCAAGAAGGCCTGAAACTGCTAGTCGATATTTCATCCAGGGAACAAGCAAGATAACAGAAGGCACGCCCTCCCTTTTCTCTCCCTGTTCCTCGTTTTCTCTTTTGAGCTCGTTCCTCCTCTTTCCACGAGTCGGCTAACCCTTCAACATCGCCGAGAGTTTCTGTTCGCAACAGACTCGCGGCCGCTTTAAAATATTGCTCGCCACCCTTCAGCAAGCACCATGGCAGCCAGTGTTACACCCATTCCCTCTACCTATAAGTGGTCAGGGTGGAGACGACGACTCGGGACAGAGACGAAGAGGAGTGTACCGATACAGGTCGCGCGCGACTCTTGAAAATCCACCAGCACACGACCCTGGGCCGGATTACCCGAACCCGTGTTCGCAGTATCCCGCCACTTTTCTTGTCTGCCCGGGGGATTTTCTCTTTCAGAGATCCACCTCCCGTTGGTGGACACGATCTCGATATTTTTACGACGACTCGAGTGTACACCTCGATCCGCCTCGCGCAGATCGTTCGTGACCACTTTGCAGTCGAATTCAGGGATAGCGTTTACAGGGAACGTGTTTACAGCTGTATCGAGTTCGAGGGATAGGTACGGCAATGTAGTTGTTCACGTACGACCCGAAATACGAAAGAGTCGGAACAGCTCAGCAATATTTTGTTACAGTACGGCATATGAATTTCGCGAAAACAAGTACAATATGATTCTCGCACTTGGTCCGCTGACGCAACGCGCCAAATAAATTACCACGAAACTCGTTATTTTCATCGAGCATTAACACAGAGAGTACAAGCGCGAACAGTTAATTGATCCAAGCGGAGTTAGGTACGTAACGCTCGAACTCTACCGGCAGAAGTTTCGCGGTGTACAATGAAACGATCTGCGAGAGAAAACGCGAATCAAATCCGTGGCCCATTTATGTTTCCCGTTTTCCCTCGGCGAAAACACACCGCTGCGAATGCCAGTTTGCTGAAACTGGCAAGCAACGATTGCCTTGGCCACAGTTCCTAGAATGACTCGCGGGAACGAGCTGACTGGCAGTTTCCTGATCCCATTTTGGCAGGTTTCTCCTCTTCTCCTTCGACTTCCAGCGTATGTAATTTTCGGGCGTAACGTGTCGCTGCTTTTTTGCCGATTCACTGCGCGGAGTATATGAGAAACGAATGTTCCTTAGGTGCACGCGAGGAACAGAAGCGGACGGGAAGATGGAGTAGAAAGTGGCCGTGGTTTCCTTCCGCGTGATTGGAGACTATTCTACCCTTCGGCGAAGCGACGTCGAAAAAGTTATGCACTTGTTGCTGAACGAATGGCGGGCAGCTTTTATTCTGCGCACTTGCATGTCCATTCGATCTTGCGAGAAGGGTGCCTTTGTGATTGGCGAACGCAGAAGCTCCGCTTTGCCCTCGCAAGGGGAAACAGGGGTGAGATTTTAGTAAGCGTTCGCGATCGAAGTAGAAAGAGCTGGAGTGACCTTGTGGAAACGTATTTGAACGAAACTTCGCCCCCCATTTCGTTTGCGGGATCACCGAGAAGAAAACGAAGCAAGTCTTTCCCTTATATTTCTGTGGGGGTTGAATTAATGGCCTTGCAGAGAAATTCGAATTTTCTTGTAATGTTTTAAAATAGACATAATTGATAGAATTGATACAATGACTTACTTCGCGGAACGAGGACCAATTGTATGGCTGTTGAAACCATGCGGTTTTTTAAGTCAATGTAAACGACGAAAATAATTGTAATGGCTGCGTTTGTTCTTGCAAACTACGGTTCGCGCAGTGTGAAACACGTTCCGGAAACAAGCGTAACGGACGGCCGTTTTGTTAACCACATTTTCGGTCTGATCTCGATCATTTTCATCGCAGGTCCTCGACGTTGGAGTCCGTCATTGCGTCGGATTACAGGCCGACCCTTTCTCGCCGCAGCGATTTTCACGCTCCCGCACGCACAAAGTGGCCATCCGCTCGACTGGATCGCGCGTGCACGAACACACGTTCCTGCAACCGTGTAGATGACAAAGCAGCACGGCGATACAACCGGCAAGAGCTGACAGCCAAGGCGAAGAAGAAGGCCCCGGCACGAAATTGAAGGTGCTTTTTTCTCGCCACCTTCGTCGAGGTGTTATTCAGCGATAGGACAATTACAATTTCGTATCACGGACACGCTGCTTTTTAAACTAGTTTCATCGCGCGTCCCGTTATTCCCATTACACCTACAAAACTTCGCCGGGTACAGTTATAAGTTTGTCTTCGTGTAACGATCTATCGACGTCAAGCTCCTATCGGATAGTCATTTATCAGCGCAAGAAAGGAAAGATTCCTCCGGGCGATCAGTCTTCAGATTATCGTCGCAATTAATTTCCACCGTGGCGCACCGATATTTCTTAAAATCCCCCCATATAATACAGCGGACGCTGAGAAGCACTGCGATTCGGTGCACGAAAGAGTCAAAGTCCGGCTCTCGATTCTAAGTTATCCGATTAACCGTGACACCCGTGCAATCTACTTCAGATGGTCTTACCGACCCCATGGAAGGTCCATCCGGACCGTCTTACCTTTTCCCCCTGCCGCTGGTCCCACCCGCCTTCACGGTCAACTCCCATAAGTCGTTGAAAATCTCTTCGTATCTTCCCGCACCGAAAGGCGGGTCCGACACACCGACTCGCGGATCTTTTCACGCGCGTTCCGCGTGTCCGTGCCCGAAGGACCGTGATTCGTCACGCTGAATGCGTCGCGCTCCATCGGTATGTGCACGTATGTACGTGTGCGCGTACCAGGAGTTACGTGACGTGGAAATTTCAGCATTTCTGGCAGACGATATCTGTGCGTCGTTCGCCGACCAGCTAGCCCGAGAAATCGCGAGGCTGCTCGAAATTCCAGTGTCGCGTCGCGCCAGGTAATCTCGTTCGAACCGATTGTTAACAGCCAACAGTTGCCAATAGAAACGTGCCGCCGAAAGCAAAGACGCGAACCGCCGCGCCGCGGGGCGCATAATCTCCATTCGGACGAATAGCGAGCTATCGAGGTACGAGACTTCTGTCCACGGCTGCGTCGATACACCCTGTCAAACCTCCCCTGTTGTAACTTTGCGGGACGATCCGCCCGGGGAATTTCGACGATGCGCTCTGAGAGGTAGGGAGAGCGAGGAGCGGTGACGCGACGGGACAGATAATGGCGAGAAGATGAGCGACGGTGACGAGAAACGAAATGGAACGCGTGATCGTTCCTATCTTCCAAACAACATAGTGCACTTTAAGAATGCGAGATAACGGGCACGCTGACCGTTATATTACCGGTCCTATAATTATTATTCCAGCCCTTCTATACTCTTCTGCCCGTCGTCGCCCCCCTGTGTCCTGTTTCTTCGACTTTTTTCCCCGATCTTCGAAACTTCCCCCCGCTGCGCTGGGCAGCCTTCTTTCCTCTCCGACTGTCTCGACCGTGGAGCCTCCTGTTTATCGAGACGAGAGTGGCCCCGGTTCGGACGGGACATCCGTAACTAATGACCCTGATAGCCGGCTATCTTCCCTCTCTGTTCGCCTCGCTCTGGTCTCGTCGAATCTGCTTGCCCCGGTCCCGCCGTCTCTTCCTCGCACAATTTCTCCTTCATTGTGTCTTCAAAGGTTAAGAATACCTGGCGAATCTTGGGAGTCACTTAATTAATTTTCCGTCCCGATGCTGAAACGGAGGGGGAGGTGGAGCATCGAAAAGCTCGTTATCTCGACTTATTACTCCACGCATACTCGTTGTCCTTCCCCTGTATCATCCCATCGAAATGCCGCTCCATTTCGTGCACCTTTCAACTACCAACCTAAACGAGAACGGTTCGGGTATTCTTCGGTCCCCGTGAACCGTGACGTGAATAAATAATACGCGTGACAATCTACAAAAGGGGGTGGACGGCTCGGTCGTCATTCGTGGCATTTTTCGATGCTCCATTCGGGGCTCCGTCCTCATCGACTTTAATTTAAATTCCTCGCCAAAGATCAGCAGCCATGCCATTTCTTCTTATTCTTTCTTCCTTTTATTCCGAGAAATAGAATTAGTTACATGGACAATGTTTTTTTTTTGTTCGCGAACGCCGTGGAATACCGATTTTAGACAATCCTACTTTCGTTTGTAAAATATCTGATCGAGAAGGAGGAAGAAGATTCTCCCGGGACCATCAATTTACCTTTGCCCACAACGAAGCAAGAATTACGGGGCGCGGAAAAAATTTGTAGAAATGTCTTCCGCGTGTTGCTCACGCACGATCCGCGCGTTAATCGAATCGAACGATCTACGCGCGCAATGCAATCGCGAAGTCGAAATTCCAAGGCGGCGAACGCTGCCCTCGGCCCTTCGAGTTCGCGATATTTCTTTTGTCCTTTGTTCTCGCCGAGCTCTCTCGTGTGTTAACGCACGAGCGCCACGAAGATCGAAGATTCCACGCCTAATCGAAACGTAATAATTAAGAGACCATTGCTTTTATCCAAGGATGGATGGCGTGCACATATAACATTATATTCGAAAGCTCATAAATATTCCGACTTGAGTCGACGAATTCTCTTTGCCTGTTCCCCTTCTTCTTTTTTTTCTTGAAAGAAAACTTTATCAAGCTATCGACAAGGGCTCTCGAATTACCAATATTTATTGTCTGTACTTTCAGACTTGGTAGTATTATTAAATTTGCAAGCTCAAATATTGATAAATCGACGACGCTTGAAACATTATTAATACAATTCTATAAAGACAATGAACCCTCCTCTTCTTTCACTTTACCGCATAAGCGAGGCCGGAATAATGATCGTACAAGTTTTGCTTCGATACTAAAATTACCATTTAACAAATAATTATTGCGATCCCAGTGGCTCACAATAAATATTGAACACTCGAGGGTTTCTTTGGAACAGAAATACGTGCCTTCGTTCGAAGACGTATTCCGCAACGAAACAGGGAGTTACTTTCAACACGGGGAAACCAACAGGGAGGGGTAAACAAACGTAGCAGAAAATGCAAAATTGCCGGGACTGGTCGACCACCAGAGACGTAGTTATTATACGTGAGAAAATGAAATCATCCTCGCGCCACGGTGCCATTGTCCTGTGGCGCTTAAGCGTGCCATTTCCCTGGGAGGCGAATCCGTAATTGCTCCTTTTTTCCCTCCGCCTTTCGGCTCGTTAGCTCGCTGAAAGAAGCTGGAATCTACGCTTTGTAAGACGAGCGATGGACCGTAAAGTCTCCCGAATCTGGATGCCTCTCGTGGCTCGTCGGCTCTTCGTTTTCTCCGGCTGATCGATACGTTCGCCGATTTATCTCGGCCCTCTGGGCTCGTCAGAAATTCCCTTGGAAATTTCCTCCTGACTTCGTTTTTCGAGACACCGTGTTCTCGAATTCCTGCTTATCCTTCCTTCTTTTTTTTTGAGAGATAGTCGTCCCGTGAAGTTATTGCCTATGCTATTTTCATGCTTCCACGTTTCTTGCATGCGAATCAAGTCTTGCAAGCGACGTCTTTCGCGAAGGATTCAAACGATAACGGCGCTAAATGTCTTCAATGAATCGTATTTTCGTGATACACTTCATGCATTTCATGTATATTAATTATTTCGCGATGGGAATTAATATCTCGATTGACGTACCTCGGTTCAGAGAAATATTTGCTCAGAACTATTCAGATTCTATAAGTGGACACGTACCACCGAACGATCGTGTATTTCAATTTCAATTTTTACACATATCTGACACCTACAGGCTTCGAGGAATAAATAACACGTGTCGCGTGGTTGAATCGCTCCGAGAGATTTCGCGTTGCTACATTACGCTGGAGAAAGGATTCGCAAAGAGGGCCGCGTGATTATGCTAATCGGGCGTTGGTTGAAATAACAGACAGCTGTACCGTCAAGCTTGAGGATACGTTAGCCAGAGCTAGAGGGAACGAAAAAACAGAAGATCGATGCGACGTCTGCGAAATGTGAGGTGGCATAGTTAAAAAGTTGTCGAGCGGCGTGTTGACGACGTAGAAATTCTTGTTCGTCGATGGTATCTCGCTCTGTTCTACCAGTCATTTTGTCACTTTTTCTCTGTGTACATTTACGAATATCGCCGGGGACATCTGTGGAGGCGTTTAGACGGCGGGGCAAGTATAAATGAGACCTTGAAACGGAAAACGACGTGAATGACAAGAAGTTGGGAATCGATGATCGGCACGGGTATATGTATGTAAATTAATGATCCTTTTTTTCCAAAGATGGTGGTACAAATGTCTACTTAAGACCGCGGAGGAATTTTAATCTTCGATTTCGATCTCCTATTCAAAATAAGAAATACGCAAACCAAACATGACACATCGGTCCACTTATCAGGATTAAAATATAGAAAAAAAAAATTGACGAGTAACTATTTGCCCGAAAAAACACCTCAAGATATTCCGCACGAGTATATCCTTGTTGCGCCCAAAGAAAGATATTCTAGCCGGTGGAAGAATATTAGCGAACGATTCGGAGCGAACCCACCCCCGAAAGAAGGCTGGGTCGTCGAATCTTGTCGGCGTCCCCCTATTGTACGCGACGTCGCGTCGTCTGGCACGAAAAAGCACGTACGAAAATTGCCGTTGAAATTAGGGAACGTCGAATTAGAGTACGTTTGGAAAATACGTGAGTGGCGGTCGTATCGGCATCGATCGCCAGTTAGACCATTGATTATACGAATGTTGCCGGAGCCGCCCTGTGATTTGCATACGCCGATTGGGCCCCCCAACCACCCCTGGGTCTGGCATTAAGCGTATACTTGGAGCATTTAGACGCGTCGCTACGATAACACGCGATTCGATGCTCCTTCGTCCCTTTCGATTCGATCGTTCGCCAGGGACGTAGACGTCGCTGTCGGAATTCACGTGAGCCATTGCCTCTCATTAATTCGCGTCCACGGAGAAAAACATAATCGATTCTGGTCATGCACCGGGTGCCACTCGTCCGAAGTCGTCTGGTTGAAGGGAAAAGGGACAACGCGGTCTGGTCGAAACTGCGCGAGGCATTCGAAAAAAACCGGGATTCCTGGGACCACGTGTTTTCTCGAATCGCAGGCACGGGTGTTTCCGTCTATATAGTTGTCAGCGATAACGTCAGCGAGGGTGTATTTTTGTACGATCCATTGGGAACGCGGTTTTACCCGTGGCAAAAACTTACGTGTACCTGGCCCTCGGATAATGGAGAAACTTTGATAATCATTTGGAGACCATCGTCGTAAGAATACTTCGATACATACCTGTAACAGAAAAGGACGATTCCGTATTAGTATAAGAAAATCATTTACATATTAGTCGAACAATATACGTATATGCAGATAATGTATGGTGCTATTACGCGTTTAAATTTCACCTGCGATCCTATCTTCAGTAGGTATAAAAAGGACGTGTCTCGATTTTATGTTACAGTGAACATATTGAATTAGAAATATTTGCACCAGGGGCGGCAAATTGACTACGCGTATCGTGGAAATCGTTTGCACCGCAAATTCCGCTCGAATTCGTCTCGCGCGAGATAATAATCGGAAGGGGATTATAACAGAGGTGTACGTGTCTACAGGAGGATACGCGTATCGCGTTAATCCTGTCAGGCCGGGTACAGAGAGAAGTCGCGGACCCCGAATCGGTCGATCCTTTGCCGGATAAGCGTCTGTACTCTTCCTGTGGTCGCAGTCATAACGGTCCGCCGTGAAATACGCAAATGCTCGGTAACTCGTAAAGGCAATCGACCACGAGCTAAGCTTGCCAATACTACAGGCCGTAATCCACGAGCCGGCTGGCCAGAGGAGGATGGAATGAACAAACGATGGAAGAGGTGCAACGGAGGATAAGCAGAAATAGGTGGAAAGCACCTTGAACTCCCGTATAATCGACGTTCCATCGTTGTTCTTATCTCCCTCGTCCTTTTCCTTCTCCACTTCATCCGTTGTTCATCGATACGGTGTACGCGTTTAGTTGCCGATAATTTTAATTAATTGAAGGATGCGAAAACGATGAAATGGATTCCCCGGGAAATTGCTACGTAATTTTCTAGAGTGCTTTCTAATCATTTCGTTCGGCTGAATTGAACGCGAAGTTCGTAAGAGCTGGGGCTCGTTACCGGAGGTCTTAAAGAGTCTTAGAATTTCGTATAAACGTGAATAGGCTGTACTTTGTAATAACCATCGATGGTACGAATACGATAAGACAAACATGGATGCGTATACTTGAACGTGCCGGTATTTCAGTGCGAGTCGAATCATCGCCAATATGTTCTTAAGTTATATACCTAATTACTGTTCGAGTAGCGTACGAAGTAATATCCGTGCAACAAAAGCCGCTCGTCGAGTTTCACGGAGAACTGTAAAGACAATGCTTGTAAATTGTAGAATCCTGTTGGTTAGCTTGAGACTGTCTCGAACGTTCATTTATCAACTTGCAGCTTCGAAGTTCAGCGATTAGCTGTGGCAAACAGGTACGGGGGGGTGCACGAATCGCGCTTCAATCTGAATCATCGTCAGTCGATCGTCTATTTTCTCTCATGACCACGTCCACGGGGAATCCGCGTAATGTGGCCGTCGTGAGAATCCTGCTTAGGACTCTTTGACAGAAACGTGTCCCGCGTAATCGTTCATCGAATGATTTAAACACTGCCTTCGCTTCCATGGAAAACACGCGAAAGCATCGCTACCGTGGCGATGGAATGCGTCGTAGGAAGCGAGAGAAGTGCGACTTGTCTGAAAGTTTTCAAGGCTACCAAGTTATGCAACGCGGTGCTCCTTTCGCATTTGAAATTCATTCGCCCAGAAGAAATATTTCCTTCACTACGCGGTGACAACTGCCGCGTCGAGGCTTCCAACAAAAAATCAAAAAAAGGGCCGTCCGACGGCGTTACTTCCTTTTTGAACGATCTCGAAGAAAAACGAACGACGACCGACCGTGCTTCGGCGCGGATGCGATAAATTTTTCCCCGGGCTTTTTTATTTTTATTTTTTTCATTTCTTTTTTATCGCATTCTCATCGTCGCCTATCTTTATCGGCCGCTTCCTACGCCGTGTCACAAATCACCGCGATTATTTTTCATCGATATCCCCGATATAGCCAGCCGTGTTCCCGTGAATCGGAATCAAATCGCGATAGCCCGGCGCATGTTATTCCTGCCGCAGGACAATGCCTCTCTCGCAGGACGTTCGCACCGGAGGATTCACGAATCGCGAACGTGCGCGCACGATCGTGCCACTTTCTGCACGTTGCTGGCACAGAGGAAACGTGCACGCGTGTACGTGTGTCGTCCAGGGCGTATCTCGTTGACGTACTGCGCCGCGCTTGCGCTATCGGTATCAATGTCCTGCCGGCCCGTGTCCTGGATGGATTACGAGAATTTAAAGCTTCAGCTGTGCCTTCGCGGAATATTCATCGTGCCGCTGACTGCTTGTCACGGTACCAGAATGGAGAGATCGAATATTATTGCCATCGCGGAAAATGGGTCACATGTTAGACAGGTAGTCAACCCCGTATATTTTCTACATCATCTCCTCGTCCGACACTTTAATGAGAGACGTGCACCGTATTCGGCAACGGCGAGTTCTATTTCCCCGGCCAAGTCAAATAAATATTTCATCCCCGAAGAGTAGACGAGGAAGGCGTTAAAATAAGTTCCCGACCTTTACAGGGAGAATAGGTGCGCGATGAACGCGGTAAGTTTTGTTTTCGCGGAAGAAATAGCGGCGCTCGTCCTCGTTGACTATAAAAAGGAAATCATGAAATTAGAAAGAAAGTTTTTTTTAGCGTCTCGAAGGAGTACCGTGCTCGTATTAACCGAGCTTGCGGCTCTTCGCGCAATTCCTGCCCTTTCATCCTGCGACGAGTCCTTGGAGGGCAACGACGGGAAGCGTCAAGTAGAAAATACCTGCACGAGAAAGTCCAAAGAAAATCATTGCCTTCTGCACCGCCGGTTCTATAAATTTCGCAATCCCCCGGAGTGCTCTTCTCGTCCTTTAATCCGTGAACAACAGACCGATTCATCATCCTCTATTGGATTCTTCAGACCGTTGCTCGTAATTTTCTGAACACACCATTTTCCAAAATTTCCACGAGAATGCAACGGTATTCCTCGGTCAGTGTCTGAGTCCTTAGCGGTATACCAGTCTTGTACTTAAGTAGTTACCGAAGTTGACCAAACAAACGACCGAATCGACCAAAAAAATCTATTATTCACCGGTTTCTTCGTCTATGTTTTCTGAATCTGCAGAGCGCAGCGCAACGAGAGGTTGAGTATTTCGCTATGGCAGAAAAACACCGGCCGGCAGAGAAGTGAGAACTATCTTAAAGTGTCGTTAGGAAGTCATCCATTATGCGGCAAAGGCTGCTCGTTCGCTTAGCCCACGCCAGAAGTCTTCTCCCGGTGGACTTTACACGCGGACACGCCTCCACAGCTTTCTTCGTCCTCTTCCTCGTTGTGTTCCTCATCCCTCTGTGCCACCATGTTCTTTAACTCTTGCACAATGTGTTTTCCGTCACGCAATTTTTAGCGGCCGCAACTTTACTGTTTCAATATTAAAAATCTATAGGAGAATATCGACGAACATAATCCCGACACGCTTGCAAATTCGAATCGTTCCATTGAAATATATACGGATGTCTGTCTCAACTAATTACTCCAAATTGAAACGTGTAAAAGTGTAAACATATCGCTCGAACGCCTGATGGCCACGAAAATAATTTGATAAACAAATAAGGAATCTCGTTCGAGTAGCTAGTTAAGACTGCCACTGGCCCGCACTAACGATAGTATCGATATTCCCGTAATTTGTGTACCGAAGGACTTTCCTCCTTTTTCTCTTTTTTTCTCGCCGTTCCCAGGAACCGACACGCTTCCTGGTCGTATCCTCGTTACTGCTTATCGATAAATCCATGCGGGGAACGCAGCACGCCGTGGTATCGTTAATAAATAACGAGCACCCGATTGATTTAATAAATGCATTCTAATTAGCGTAACACCGCCGCACGGATGCCTATCATATCAGCCGGCGTTGCGGCCGATCTGTTACGCTCAATTGATCCTTCCTTCGTCGATTAATCACGGAAGTGTGTCCACGGGCCGGAATTCCGTCTAACAGATGTTACGTCTGGAACGCAAACCCCTTTCGCGTACCATTGTTTCGGTCGCGTACCGCTTTGGGAGACTTGCAACCGGCGGAAAGTTCCACGGGACACGGTGTTTCGTCGCGGAGCCGACGTTACAAGCGCGAAGTCTTCCCGAGAAAAGTTATGCTCGGGGTGCCTTGTCGGAATACAAAGGGGGCCCCTGCGTGATCCTTCACCGCTGGGAACAATGCGCCGTGAAGCACCGACGCTCGTTTCCCGTGTCGCGCACGAACATGCGCTCGAAACCTCGCGGATCGCGAGAATCTCTTTTAATATTCGAGTTCATCCGCGTATGCACTCGCGTTAATCGTAACGCGATTTTTTCGGTGGCGAAACGAGCATTGGTCAAGAGAAATATGTGTGCAATCGTGAAAAAGAATCTACCTAGAGTAATAGGGTTGCTCCCCTATGAAATGTGACAAATAGTTTTGAATAAAATTCTCGTAAGGAAAGAAGAATAATCTATTAATTTTAATAATACAAGAAACAATAAATTACAGGTATTTTAAGAGAGCCGAAGATATTGTTTGAGTAGAGCATTTAGTACAACGTGTATCGATATCGCACGTTTCTGGTGAAATACCAACTCCTAACGTGGCTTCCAATGTTGCATCGACGATGCAGCTACTTGCTTGTACAAGGCAAGCTCTGCGGTCGCGATTAAACAACTGCGTCTGCTGATTAACGAACGGGTCGCGATAATCAAGCAAGTTACCGACCACCATTGCCGTCAAACACCCGTCTGTTGGCCGGCAACAGATCGTTTAACGTCGTTTCAGCCGTCAAACGGAGGCCCAATGAGAATTGCATACAGTGCCTCCTCGTCTCGGGACGAGGATCGTGTCTCCTGTGCGAGGCGTGTACACGTTATGTACACGACGTCCCATGAAATTTTTCCGCCCAAGAAATTCAAGTGATAGTTTCAATAACTGTAATGTAGTATAGAATTATTCACGCGTTGCATTTTTTCTACATCCCGGTGAATTTTGGATTCAATAACGATTCGATTGCCAGGAACTGTTGCTTGTTTCCCTCCATCTAACAGAAATCGTGTTACGGCCAATTCAATCATAGAGGAAAACTATTTTTCCTCTATGTTTGCACTTTTTCCAGCCTGTCGTTCTGACAATAGTCGAAGTCAATTCACCTGGCGGGCTCCATCAGCGAAGCTTTTATTAGCGCGACAATCGACGTTCGGTGACGACGGTATTACCGGATATTGATTTGAAATTAGCAGGAACGTCGGGGGCAAATCGCGACGCTGAATAGAAATTGTCGTTGGAAGAACGAGGTTGTAATGGAATCACTGCCCTATTGTGAACCGTGCAGGTCTCGGTAATATCGTTTCCTTCTGTACAATTTTGTGTAACATCGTTCTGGGAACTTTCATAAATTCGCTGTGCAACCTTTTACATTCCACCGTTAACACCGTGGCATTAACATGCTGCCCCGTGTTCGCCAGCAGAAAAGAGTGGACAACGCAATCACCATATAGATACTTGAATGTTGTAACCGGTTCTGGTAGCACAAAATTGCGAATTACATATCCAAAAGGCTTAGGCGTCTTAAGTGCGACGAGCTCCTTCAACAAAATTGACCGGCCGCAGTCAAATTAGTGCTTGTAATAACCGATGAAACACCATTAGGGCGTACGTTATGGCTGTATAATTTTATGGGTTCGATACACGGGTCCGTTTAATCGGTCATAGACTAAAGAGGGGAATGACGGTGCAATCGAGAAGTGGTACGGGGTAAGGACAGGTTTTGTGGGTTATATAAAGAAGCGCCGGGCCACTGTGCCACAAAATTGCGAGGTTCAGTCATTGGGGCAGCTGCCGCGCTAGATAATGGAACACCTTGTGCAAAAAGAAATGGATCAACATTAATGCTCGGTGGGAGCGTACAAAGGCTTCCAATTATTGCGTGGTTGCAATGAGATTGCGCGGACCCGCGATAAATTAGCCGATGCGTTTGTTAATGGAACACTTCTGCGGCATGGGCCCTCCTCACGGTTTATTGGGTCGCAACGTGGGAGGGCTGCGACGAAAAAAGGGACGCTTTATAGCATATATCGCTGTTGAATGCCACGAGACAGGCCTCGGATTAACGAGCACGTTAGATCATGGCGTTTAGGTATCGAGACGCAAAAATTGTCCATTGTTGTCTTGAGTCTCGCGATAGAGCCCATTGCAATATTCAAGCAGCCACTATGTATGCACTATATTAGTGGTAATTGTACATTCGGGTGATTAAATATTTATGAATTTTTCAATACATTTGTTCGTTCCCCTGTTCGTGCGAATTTATTCACTTCAAAAAAAAAAACGGAAAGACTATTCTTAGCATTAAATTCATTTCCTTATTGAAGGGGGTAGATGATGCAGGGGGTTGTCGCACGGTTCGCGGCAAGGGTGGAATTGCATAAAGGTGTCTAATTATTAGTTCGTGCGAAGGCGCGGCGCCAGATCGAATCAGCGTGCATGCACAACAGCCATAATGTCTTCGATGTGCTTTCTCCACAGCGACCCACACACGACACACACACACACGCCACACATATATATGCATTCCCATTTTTTCCACTGTAATCATAGCGATCCATCCGCTAATTTCTCCAGCTACAACGAACGAGCCTCGGAAAAGAATAATGTTAAGAGGATTTCACGTTCCTTGCTTCGATTACACTCGAGCCCGAGGCAAAAAATATTTCATTTCGTTTTTATTGCCTGCTTTGTATATACTTCATAGGATGGACGTTTTAATGGGTAGATTTTTACGACCGCTTCTCGCGTGTCATTTACTTCGAAAGTATCGGCCGAAGCCCTATCCGTGTACGCTGGCCTCTATCGGAAATTCGAGATTGTCGTCAAACATGTTGGGGGGCACTTGATAGTTTCCGTCTAGAAGTTTTACGATTCTTTTCAAGGCTGTGCACGCAACCTTAAGTCGATCTACAGTTTCGGAGCATACTCCGATCGTTTAAAATCTCTACAATTATAAATAAATCAATTACTTTCATTGATCACGAGAGTCGCGCATGTACATACATATATACCTACGGGTATACGTATCAGAATAACTCGAGGGTTCCTTAATCGCAGACCAAGAATAATCTTTCTCGTATTCTATTTACCATTCGCAAACACGGCGAACCTCTGAAAAAGCCCATTACTCTTGAGCCCCTCAATGCTTCTTTTCTCATCCGATCAAGAAGCGTCGCGTCACACGCCCTCCCATTGGCCCTGTCTAACGAGGTATTCAAAACCCCCCATTAAATTCGCATCTGAAGATAATCGTGACTGTCTCCAACGTAGATATTCGTGAAGCTTATCGATCGTCAAGCGCACGGCCTCTCGTAATGTCTTCACCAATCTCAAAGGTTAATTACATTGAGTTGCGCCCTCGCGTGTTATCATGAAAGTGCATCATCGACGACATAGTGCAATAGTTTTGAGCACTGCTGTCGTCGAGATAGGCAAGTACGAGCAATAGCGACAGAAGGCACGTAACTCACGAACGAGCACGATCGCAGGAGTACTCATTGTCGTTTGCGCCATAAATTATTGACAGCTGCGCGTAGTTCACTGTCGCTGCGATTTATTATTGAATCGACGTGCTCTTATACCGATCTCCTTTTCAGGAGAACGTTATTGTTCACCGCGTGCCTCCGCAGGACAAGTTCGAGTCCTGCCCGGAATAACGCCTGCGTTTCCCAAAGGCGAGCAAACGTTCAGCTCTCGCGGCGGTGAAGATGTTCGCCGGGGTAGAAAACGAGAAAAGAAGAACATGGTGGACACGAGGAGGCGCAGGTTGGAAGAAGCTAGTCTAGCCTTCGAAACGCCGCGAGCGTGCGCTTTAAGGCACGCTAAAGCCGCAATTATGCCATTCTATGGCGCGCCTCTTTTACGACCTTTACTCCGCTTCTCCCTCTACCCCCGTACGCGTACATTTCTCCGTCCCTCTTCCTCACCCTTCCACACTGGTCCGACGTTAAGCGTGTACTTTTACGTACACATGCATGCATTTTCCACGCCGCAAAATGCTGTCATGCTAGTTTAATATAATTGCGCGGCGGCGCGCGATCGGTAAAGCGGAGGGGTTGAAACCGGGACGAGCTGTAATTTCGTTCGGGTACTGATTGTCGGCCGAGCAACGAATCTATTGCAAAAAAGAATCGTATTATATTTACCGAGGAGAGATCGTCCTTGCGTTTTCACTCCACTTATGCTACTTACCGCGAATACCTCCCTGACGATTCTTTATTTCCCTGCATTCGTGCGAAATCGTATTACTCGCGAGCGCAGCACAATGCAACTGTCGTGCAGCGAACAATCTTTCGTTGCACACTCCACACTTCCGGCTCCTTTTCTGTCGCAGAAAAGAAGAAATGTCTCGCGCAGGAAACGGCGACGTTCGAGATGTCTACCTAAGTGACGGGAAACGAGAAGGAGAACCAAAGCAGACTGACGATTTAATTCGCCCCCTGTTCGCTTGTCTTCTAAACAAGCGTTCTCCGTGGCAGTCGGCGACAGCTGAGATTTTCCTGCCGGGAAAAATTCTCCAACCTCTCGGAGGGCGGACCAGGGCAGCCAACAGAACGGGCAATAAAAGTGGAGGACACGGGTTGTTTGTTTGCGATGCACTTTGCGAATCTCGTCGCCAAGACCTTGACACAGCTACTTCGTTTTCAGGTTGCGTTGGCAGGATACACTTAGCACAGCCAAGCGCGTCGTGAGAACATCGCCAGGCTGTTCAGGTATTCTGAGTTACGCGATGCAAGGGAGAAACGTTGCTTCTTGTTACCGACCCCTATCCTATTTGGTGATTTATCGATCATACGATCCGTCGATAAGAAAAAAAGTTTGCATGTTTCGAACAGCTGTATAGCACGTGCAAGATGTACCTGAGCTGGTGTCACAAATGGAAATGTGTCCCTCATTCATTCACGTAGATTCTCCTTTCGTTTCATATTCTTAGCTCTGCAGTCAGCCTGTAGATATATTTGGTTCACCACGATCGAATTCGAATTTCAGAGAGAAAAGTGTATGGTCCGTGGAAATAAGGAAAAAAGTGTTCAAAATTCTGATTGTCGTTCAAGAATAGAGGGGAGAATTGGCTGGTATGACGTGTCGTTTAACAATGTCTTCGTACAACGCGACTTTTTTCACTGCCCTGAAGAACGCGTGGGCAGAATGCAGTTAGGTAGTCTTGGTGCACAAGACCTTCCGTGTCGGTTGCTTCGTCGCTTGTTCTTCGTGTATATGTATAAACCGCAAGCATCTGGCGCCTCCCTCGTTGGATTTCGACGTCGTCTGCCGATCGCGACGGTGTTGCAACGAATGCAGCACCTCTGGAATCGCAACGTCCCGCAGTCTTTTCTCTTTACAGCGAGCAACGTCCCTAAGCCTTTTCTCTGGTGTGTACAACGTGCGTCTGGCACCTACACGCGCATTCCGTCTGCCTTACGTAAGGCGACATTATCCTTCGCAAAATCGAAACACCTCCACAATTTCCACGGGAGCCATACCGGAAGTATCCTGGTCCCGAAAGGAACATCGCTACGCGGGAGAATGCATTTTAAGGGGAGATAAGCTGAGAAATTTCGACGGTAGTGGCCCAATAATTTAAAAGCTCTAAATGTTTCGATCATCATACGGGGAAATGTGTAGCCAGCAATTGTGACTACATTTTGCATCAGATTTCGTCTGGGTCAAGATAGCGCATCTATGTTTGGTGACAAAGGGGGTACAGAGCATATATCTAGCTGTAAAATTTTTACACATCATTCCAATTTATCGAATCGTACAACTTTCTGAAAATCCTCCGTTCTCTTTAACGAGAACAATTTTTTCAATCCCCCCACAGTCAATACGAAACTCAATCCCGAAACATCATACATGTAGATAGGCTCGACACGAAATAACACGCGCAATTCATTTTATACCCTATCGAGTGCGCCAACGATGAAAACGCGGCCAGTTTTTTATGTTTGCGTCAGAATTTCGCTAGGGTGGGGACGCCGATTTTCCATTCGACTTTTCCGAGACTGCTGCAATTCCATCATCGTCATAGATTATTTCGGAATTCGGGCGCAATCGTATTTCCGTTCGCTGATCGACCAGCGCGGATCGACGCTGCCGAAAACGCTCGGCGGTCGCGGAACCGGCAAACGAATCGATGGAAATGAATGTCCCGTTAAAAATTCAACGATACCCCGCGCCAGACACGGTGCATCGCAATATATTCGACAGTTATTTGAGTATTTGAAGCCGGTAAGGGCAGTTATCGCCAATATTGTGGGAATCTCTGGCCAGTTATTTCCCGACAAGATGGTTAAATAATGGAAACAAATATTATATACCAAGGGTAGTCCAGTTAGTAAAACATAGCGAGCTGAAACTTCAATATAACAGAAAGCAGTGGAACCAGAAGCTACTACGTTGGCTCTATTAGTTTTATCCTTCCTTCCTCCTCGTCGAATCTAATGAATTATCCATGGCGGAAATTTGTTCCTTACAATGTTATTATATACTGTGAGTTAATTAGTGAATAAAATATGGGAAGTATAAGATGGGACTAATAGCCGAAGTATCATGAAGTATCCTGTTACGCGCATTCGTTCCTTGCGTTCATAATAGCGTGCGGTAATTTACTCCGATCATAAATAAATGTATACGACCGTGTAGCCAACCGTTCATTAATACCGAATGTTACACGAGTTTTGACGCCCAGCCAGTTCGACGGATGAGCAGGCAGAATCGGTGGCGTTTACAAGTCAGCCACGCCACAGGAAGGAAGGTGAAGGCGATATTGGATCGGGATCGATAACGGAACGGCATAAAATCAGGGAGCTCGTGACGAGCCGAGACGTCCAAAATTCCATATTTGGGTCAGCGCAGGGACACCCGTCGACGCCCTTTCCATTTGCATACGTAGGTACATCTGTAATGGCAGACCCGCCTGCGAGAGTCGTACACGCCTTCGCATAATGCATCTGATGCATTATGTATGCTTCACACCCTTCTGATGATTCGGAAAATCACGGGAGGGTCGGTCGGCATGGACCGTCTGTCTTCGTGCACGAACGAGCGATCGTGACGCGTCTACGACTCTGCGTGTCGTGACGGCACTGCAAATCGATTCTGGCGAAAAAGTCGCCTGCAGTCGACCCGTAGATCGATTAGATCCAGGGAACGGTGTGCGAGGACCAGTTCTGTAATTTTTTCGAAATTATACGGCAACGAAAGAAACTCGTTTCTAGTCCCTTAATTTCCTTCCTACGGCTTAATGTTTGCAACATACGGACGGGATATTTTTATCCACGCGTACTTTAATCGCGCTTCATGGACCGAGGTAGCCTGAAAACGCTGGGAGAATAAGATTAAGCGTACAGCGAAACGCACGGTTAATCTTTCGTGTGTGCTCGTGAGCAGACTTATTCTACGGCCTGATTAACGCGTCCGGAACGGAACAACCTCGAAATGGGAACACGGCTGATTTGCATGGTGACGCGATTAATTATCGTGAAATTGCACGGGAACAAAGTCGACCAATTACGCTCGACGGAGCAATGACAATTTCGCGTAATCGATAACCGGGGCTACGTCGCTGAAAATATTGGTAACACAGATAGTTTTTCCGAGCTAGATCGTTCGATTGCCAATAAATTCAATCACTCGGAACTCGCCGTCTGCCATCTATATACATCGAATAATCGTTTATTTCATTGCCGAGACATCGAACGCAGGGGAACTTCGAGACAACTATCCGGAGAGCTCCCACATCCACGACGACAAATCAATTTCCATTAGCACGATTAACGCGATTCATATCGAGGCTGGTTCTCACTCGATCGTCGTGCAGTTTCGGGAATAATTTATGCATCCTCGCCGTCCCCTTTCGGACGGCCACGCCGCGCGTTTCACTCTCCCTTTTCTACCTCTCTACGTTGCTGTTTTTATTTTCGCGAGTCACGAACGCGCCAAGGCAAAGCGCCTCTCTTTTACGTCCGCGATTTAATTAGCGTGGATTAAGCTCGGACGTCCCCGATCTACGTTTCGTCCACCCCACCCTTTCCCTCCTTTGCACCCTCGTACACTTTCTCCGGCGCGTTCCTTTTCTCTCTTCTGTTCCCTGTGCGCACACAGAGGCAGACGCGTGGAAAAAAAACGGGGTGCCCGTGAATCCTTGGAGAGGAGGATCGGACGGATTCAGCGTGCCACGAAGAAGGACCGGCTGAATTATGCACGATACTTTTTCGTCCATTTGTCGCGGATCCTCTCGTGAGGACAATATCTATTACGACCGTTCTGAAATTCAATGATTCAGAACCTCTAATGAACTGCCCGCCGTTAAATTGGCGTTCGTCGGTCTCGCTGCTCGTGCCGGTACACGGTCAATTTATCCGTGGGCCGGCTACTGAATTATGGAGAAAACGGAGTGGCGTGTGCAATGCGACCTTTGGATTTTGTTTCGTTTTCGTCCACCGAGGCGAAACGGGAAACACCGATCGCCATAGCAGGTGACGAACGGCGAGCAGGTTAATATATAAAATTCATATCGACTCTGGATACGCGCGCGATTCCCCGTGTCCTCGAGTCTCGTTTCCCCTTCGCTTCCCAATGTTCGTCAGAAACTTCGCACCATTCGTATTCCCGGCGCGAGCGTAATTCATAGGCGCATCGTTTTCGTGGAAAAGCGTGTCCGGTGTATAAACAGGCCAATGCAAAAGCGTGGGATTAAACAAGTGGAAATGGCGTGCGGGAGAAAAAGCGAGAAAGAAGAGTAAAAGGGAGGAAGTCGAGCGAAAGCTGGATGCGCGACTCATAACACGCGACCGGCATAATACACGGGCCTCTTTCGTTCCCCAATTAACATAAACGCGGAGCTCGACTTCCATCGAGAATTTACACGCGTCGTGTACCTGTCGGCTGCCCCTCGCACCTCTGCCTGCCGACCGAATTGTCCTGGGTTATCGAATTTCCCTACGTTCGAACGGAACACCTTCATCGATAATTGATCGAGCCGTGGTGAAAGCTTCGTTTATCTTCCGTCCATCGCGAGTGTTCGCTTCTAATTTCTCAATAAAGAGGTTCGTTGTCCCCGAACCCGATGGAAGCTGGTAGCTCCCTTTTTCGTTGCCCGATCGACCCCAGTAACTCTCGTTTGAGGCACACCGACGACAACGTGGATCCGGCCCACGGAACATCTAAATACACCATTAAAACGAAGCCCGGGAGTTTGGTCGAATGAAAAAGGAGACAAGCGGTACGATAGGAGATAGGTGAAAGGCCAGCAACGACACCGGCGATTCCTCCACCGCCATCGTCGATGGAGCTAAAGGGACTCTCTGACTAGTGCAATTAAAGCCGAGAAATCTTTGGTAGAGATAAGGTGGTCAGCCGGCTGTTCCCCTGTAGAGGGGAAAAAGGGGAGTAGAAAAAGAGAAAAGGAGAAGGAAACCGGAGAGAGGTATCTGCTCGCGGTGGACTCGTCCCGGATTGGCTATCCGTGAGAGAGGTCTGATAAAAAAAACTCCACATTCTATAGTTAATTAATGATATTGCAATTACGTGCATTGTCCGTTTGCACGGTTCCGATGGTCATCGTGTATTCTTCCTCAACGAAGACAGGCGTGTATCATTTCTGCAAACTTCTCTGCTGTCAATAGTATCCTGTTTCACTCTTTCTCTTGCCCTTCTATACGGTTATACTATATTATACATCTGTTACTACATATTATACTCTTCTGGAACGTTGTGCAAACTCTACGAAATGTTTCGCTTCATCTAGAGAAAAACGTGTCACCGGTGGCAAAGAGAAAAGAGACCTCGCCGTTGTCTGATACTCTTATATCATTTTCCCGGACACAAAAGGTCCTACCCACTATTTCTTCCCTTTTGCTGTCTCTTTTACCAGCTTGGTAAAGCGAACGCCGTTTCCAGCTTGCTGCTCCTCTCGCGAGTTTCTCGCGTGTTGTCGAATCTCGTTGGAAACGACCGTAATAGCTGCCCTGTCTATCGTTTTATCGGGCGTTCTCGTTAATCGAATGGACGAAAAAATTGGACAAGAAAGGGTTGAGATAATAGAGCGGAATATCTGGCCGCCGTTCGATAAAGTGCTGGCGAAGTGACTTTTCGATAATGTCACGAGGAAGATGCAAAACGTCCTGCACCCTGGCGCAGCGGCGTAGGAAATGGAAGAGTGTCTGGTCCACCCTACAATGAGCCCGGCTGACTACCATCGATCGGTGGTCCACCTCGACAGCCGCCGATTACCACCGAGAATTTCTAATTAACCGTTCGGCTTCTTACCCCCTCGCGAGGGACTCTGCGCACGGCACTGGGAAAGTACCACATCGTGTTCACCGCTAATTTTCAACTATTCTCTGTTCTCCCTTTTTGTCGGTGCTCGCTGCTTCTGTATCGATGAAGTTACAGTGGAATTCGGGGATGGGAATATGCAGAGTTGGCTCGGGTTGCGAACTTTGAGGGAACGACTTTGCGGTTGCACGGTGACGATGTATCGTTTGACGAACAAGAAGAATAGTAGTTGCGTACATATATTGTGTCGGAAAGTAAGAGCTTTTGATAATTGGTCAATTTTGTATCAATATCTTCCGACCGGTTGAAAATTACATAAAAATAAAGGAATTTCTAAAGCAACGATCCATAGGAGCGATAATCGGCGTACCGTGCCAATTTCACATTTGCAGCTGCGGTGAATCACGATTGAATGACTGGAGCAAGTAGAATTTCTGTTCTCAATCTAACGCACGAGCGGTTCAACCTGGTCGTCCGTGTGAAATATCGAAGAAATTCGCAGAAGCCGCGGTAGAACGCGTTCGACCGTCGGGAATGGTTAATTCTGTAAAACTGATAACGCGTATCTGATCCCAGGAGTCGGTGCACGTACCTTCTATGATACCACTGGCTACCTACGTGGAACAACGTTTCTGGCAAGAGCTGCAAGTTCGGAAACTAGTGTAGAAGTCGTACCTGAGATCCGATCCCAGCCACTGGCTGACTATTACCGCAACTACGCTCGGACGAGTCGCGCAGTAATTAATCGTGCGTCTCTCAGCTCCGTGCTGACGTGCTCTCCAGTTCAAGGGGAATCCCAAACGTCCGTGGAATTACGACTCGAGACGCGACTATGGATTTCAAAAGTCGCGGTCCTCCCTCGACGCACCTGACTTTGATTACAACTTGATGACTTAATAACTGCGTCACGATGGATGATTAAGATATTCACGAAGATATGGTTAATTATCCAAACGACCGTCGCTGTTGGGGGAACAGAATTTTCCGGCTGTAGGAATCGCACGGACGGACACCCCTTTTCATAGGAACGCGGAAGCGGTTTCGTCGAAAGGATCGGGCAGAAATATTTGAAAACTCTTTTAACGAGATACCTTATCTAAACTCTTGAAATGTATTCAGTATTCCTAAATAAAATAAAAAAGGGTTAACCGCCCAAGTATGTCGCGCGGCAGCAAACAGCGGCAAACGGAACACCGATTGCCCGTTTGCATATCGATGGAGTTTTAATTAACTTTGAAATACCACTAATCCTCGAGCAGGATTAAAAGGGAAAAAAGGACGGGAAACGAGAGAAAAATTCAAATGCCAGGCTTACAAGCCAGCTGATAAAGGGGCGCGCAGGCGCGAGTCGCGTTAAATTCATCGTTATCGAAGGAACCCTTATTCTTTCGTTTCCTTACACTGGCGTCGTGATCTTCCTCGGTATTCTATTCCATTCTATCGATCAGGCTACTCTTCAGCCTGCTCCCATGCAAACACACACGACACGAGGGCGAATGCGGTGAAATTGCTGGTATCTGCGATCGTTGCAGGCAGTAACAACGGCAGTTAATGTCCGGGGGCCCGTGCCTGGGTACTTCGTAACCCAATGAACAGATACAATCGGAACATAGATTAACTGCAATATAGACCTCGCGGCTCTGCCTCCATGGCCTCCAGAGGACAGAGAGACGGAGTAAGAGAGAGAGTGAGAAAGAGAGGTGGAGATGGGTTCTGAACAGCCTCCGAGTCGTACCCGAGGATGATCGTCTTATAATTACCGGACTAACTGCGATCGTTTCGTGAACTTTTGATTGTTTTATTTCCATCAATTCCTACAGAGTGTCTAAGGCTTGTTTAACAGTCTGTCCCCAGTTTTTTGCTTGCACAATAGATTTCATTACTCCTAGCTCTTCTTCGCCGCAAATTTCATTGCTCCGCACCTTTTTGCACCGTTCAGCTTTTTCAACGATCCTTACAGTCTCGATTAATTCTTTCAACGAGCCGGGAAACCGTCTGAAGAGCATCTTCGAAAATGGTATCGCACCTCGATGTTCCTGGCAATCGTCCACGAAGTAACGAGCGGCCGGCCTCTCGAATCGGGCTCGTTCACCTCTTTTTCGTCGCAATAATCGTGCTTATCTCTCGCTTACCGGCATTAAACAGAAGGACCAACCTGGCCGGGCGAGCGGCAGCAGCATTCTTGTATACCGGGTGGCGCCTAGTCATCCCGCCAGACGAGTTATTATCTCGAGCTGAAACGCCGGCCAGCCAGCCAGCCAACCTCTTTCCCGGGCCTCTGACGAAGCTTAACCCGCGTCCTGGACACGGCCAACACAAGGTGAATCGTAATACCTGTGCAAGGCCGCGCGACAACTGAAAGTCGCGCCGGCGCTGCGTGGCGGTGAATAATTGTTCTGGCCGAATATCCGGTATCCAGGGAATGCCCGAGCCAGTGGCCTAATCGTCTGGACAAACATGTTAAGCAGCGAATATGTTGAGCATTTTTCATACTTATCGTCCCTTAAATCAGGCGGTGAATTACGATATTCCCTACGGACGTTAATTCGTAGAATAATGAAGCAGTTTTGTCAGCTCCGGGATAGGGCATTAGGAATTTCAGTTCGGTATAATTAACGCAATGCTCGTGTAGAAATGTTTAACAAGTGAAACCCGTGTTCCAGTATCTCGAAATCAAATCTTGCCCCCTGTCTATAAGCGAGAGTGGACGGGTCACGCAAAATTACGAAGATGAATTAACGAAGTCGTGGAAGTTCGGGATCGGCTAGAAATTATTTGAGGGGGGGGTGAGGAAGGGGACACGTCTCTGGAAGTTTTGAAGTATTTTCCCAAGCGCCGAAGCCTGGCCAGGCAGGGGCGTGCAGGTGGCAGGTGGCCGCCAGTGTTCCAGACAGGTTCGGGTCTCTGATCCTTTCGGTATAAGGACTCGCGCGGCGCGGCGAATCGGCCGAAGTGTGTGCCGGCCCTTGCTTCTCCGCTCCCACCGAAAGAATCGTCGACTTCTCCTTCTGTGTCTTCCATATATTATCGATTTCTTGCAAATCATGCTACGAATTCGATCGTAAATCACGCGCGAATCCCTCTCCCGCTCGCCAGTTCTTATCGGGGATATTCATAAATTAAGATCGAACGATTAAGCCCGGCGGATTAAATTTGAATCGGACGATTCGAAGAAGCGCGCAAAAACGAACGAGCACGAAAACGTTAGGCCCCGGTATTTCTCCTGCTGTTGCCACTTTCCTTTTTTCTCCCGTCTCTTTTCCATTCGCCCGGCTACGGGATCCACGCGGAATGCGATTATATAATTTACGCTGCATCGCGATCGTTAGACCGCACTCGTGGCCACGAGTCACGATAATTAATCGTACGTAGCGCAAGCGGGGAAGTTCATTGAATCGATGCAGAAGAGATTAGATATGACGTAGCGCGATGAAACGCGGACGTTCCGCTTACCGGCCCCCTTCCTCGCAGAAAGTCTCATCAAGCTTAACTTCCTTTTCCCGGGCGATGCGCTCGCACGAACGCGCGAAAATCACGTTAAGTCGCGATTCAGGCCTGTCATTTATGTAAATGAAACATTACCAACGTCTACCAAGTTTTATAGTCCCCAGTTAACTCTTATCCCCCCGCAGCCCCTCAGGTACACCGCGCCCCGTTCTTCTTCCCCGTCCCGCCGCCTTAACCAGACGAAAAGTCACCGTGCAGAAGAGGATGACGGGATAGAAGAGAAACAGAAGGACCAAGGAGTTGGATAGCACGACCAAAAGTTTCCATGCGATCCGCGCAGTTTAAGAAATGACCGAGCTTTAAAGCTCGACCTTATGATCCAACCCGGTCTCCCTCGAGCCGCTAACAAAGATGAACCTTCGTTTCGCTACCTAGCCTCCTTGTGCTGTTCTTCGTTCAGGTTTAGGTATTCCACGGACTTTCTCTTCCCCCGTTGCTACACGCGGAAGAGCCACTCAATTTTAGCCGAGCATTTAACACAGCGAATAACCCCATCCCTGAGAGAAGAGGAACACCGTCTCGTCCTACCCTCTCGCCTCTTCGTTCTCTCCTTTCGACCCCGTAAAGTCCTCCAAGATTTCAAGCTTGTACCTTCGAGTATTACACGGACCGAGCTTTCCTTTAGACGCCCGTGCTTACCCCGACTTAACTCGCGGGTCTCAATTTCTGCTATCTATTTTCGCGGTCGACGGACTCGCCGTTGAATCCCCGTGTTTTCGTGGAAGCATCCACGCGAGAGGGGATTAAATTTTGGTACAGTTTGCTGGCATCAGTTTGTATATGAATCCAGAGAAACTCGAAGGTTTCCGTGTCTCGATTGTGCATCGTATTCGCGACGACTCTAAGTGAAATGTACGCAGGGAAATATTTCATTTCCTCGTGCACAAAACGACCATCTATCAGACACGTTGGACGAAGATTCTGCGACCCTCGGTGCCGCTAATTGGACGAACGGATGATTAACAAGCGGCAGCGACCCTAATCGATACGTTTCTAATCATTTAATTTCCAAACGTTCAATGGGGAAATGGTACCGTCGACGGTGGTCCCCGTATCGCAGACGCGTTTGCGAAACACGGGATTATTTCGAGAATGAGCCCCGAACTGGACAAATAAAAAGCCAGTCGAGGCGCAATCGATTCCACTGGGGGATTAACAAAAAAAAAAGTAACAAAAATGAAACGTGGCGGGAAAAGCCAGCCACGCGATGAAACTTCTCTCGACAATTGATAACGGTCGGAATATTTAATATCACCGTGTTCAGTTTGATCGTTTCCAACAGGATTCATTTGTCAGATGAAACGGAAAACGTAAACAGCTTTTTCGCCGTTGAAATACAACAAATTGAGAAGCTTCGGCTTCACTTGACAAATTATATCCCTCTATCGTATACCATGCCAAAGAACGAAGTCATACATGACATCCAGGCAAATAAGCCTCCCCCTCTGCCATCGATTCGACGGAAAGATTATCGGGAGATACGAGAGGACGAGCGCAGCTCTGCTCCAGCTGAGAACAAACTTAAGGGAGAACAAGCAGAGGACTCGAGAGGAGCCGGCCCGAAGAAGCGCGAGAGAAACGGAGCGGAAAACGTTTATGCATATCTGCAGAGACGATTATCGTCGTTGCGATCGCGCTTCGGAGGCATCCTAGCACCTTCCGCTCTGCAGGCCAAGCGTGCACGGGAAGATAGAGGAGCGCGTAGATATTACAGGCGTCCATTCCGGCCCGTTTTGGCGAGCGGGTTTCGCTTTAACCGTGCTTGCAAATATCAGGCGAACGCACAAGTTCGAAGGAAAAGAAATGAAACGACGCTTTGTTTATGGACTCGGCTACGCTGGAACAGCGAAGAATGGAGAATGCCAGGCGACTATTTACTGGCGAATTATATTCTAAATCGACCGCATGATCATCGCTGGTGGTTATAAAAAAAACTGCCACACCTGTTCGCGCGTCTTGCGACACGTTTCTCGACAGGTAGAATATTATCTCTTGGTGGCTACTGTTGGGTTAGTTCGGTTGGAATCAAATATGTGAATACAAAATTCGGTTGAGACCACTTGCTTTAGTTTCTTTAGAAAAGAAAAGGATTTTCAGATACTTTGTTTTCATGTATCGTTATATTTATTCTGAAAATAAGTTTTATATAAAACACAATGTCTCTATCGCGCGATCCTGCTTCGAGGACGAAAACAATCGATACTCTTCTACCAAGAAATTCAGTCCCCTGCCGTTTCTCGTAATTAATATTCCGATAGAGTCGTCGAACAGAGAAGCTCCGGTTGCCGCAGGTGTGATATGGAAATCGTAAATTCCCGCCGGTTTCTGAAAGCACAATGGGATCGGGCAGGCTTCATTAACAGCATCTGCCGTTTACGACCAAGTACGAAGACTTTGGTCAAAGTTGTCCGTGAATTATCAAAGGGAAGAAATGTACGAACGCGATCGCCGTGCTGACATTTTTAACAAATTCTACTCGCACCTTCTAAACCTTCTGCGAACGATCGGAAAGGAAGTTCAAATCCTCGCGAATTGCCATCGACATAAAGCGGAAACGATTCGACCGAAATTCAATGTTCTCCGCTCGATATAGACATTCCTTGGAACGAGTGGATATCGAAAAGCCACGAGCCCGCTTTAATTCACAAACAACCCGATAAGCAATTGAACGAGGAAGTAGTTTTCTGGAAATATCTTGAAAGTCGGCGATCGCATTTTCTCTCTGGCGCCGTTCATATCGGCATCGCCGGAGAGTCTGTGATGGCCCTACCAGAGGACAGTTGGAAAACATGACGATTTCCACATCCTCCTTTCCACCACCGTCACAACCCCTCGGCCGTCTTTTTGCCCTGCTCCATTTCTCGCCATCCAGTGCGTTCTCTTTCAACGGGACGCCCATCAGCCGGCAGAATTAAATAAAATTTATCTCGTCGGACGCAGCCTTCACGGAATTCCGGCGCATTCCGGCGACCAGACGCAAAAGCAGCATCCGGGTTCGCTGCGATGGGACGTCGTGAAAAGAAGGAACGAGACGAGACTCTGTGTGGTTTTCCCTTGAAACGTCGTAATGCGTGCAATTTACAGACTCGTCCCCGTCTTCGTTTCGCTGCGATGTTTCTTGATTTCGCGCTTTTCAAGAAAAGTTGGGGTCACGTTCATTCAACGGAGACGTAAAACAGTTTGAAAAGCTCTCTAATATTTTTAGACTGGGGACCGGTTAATTCGGAAACAACATAATTGGCACGGCAGTTTGGATGTTTTAATAGACGCCAAATCTTACAGTTGCTTCGTTTATAGCGAGGAACAGCTGCACATCCCGTTCGGGCGGCGAATATTTTATGGCTTCCGTTGTTCATTAAATTCTTCACTTTTACGTGCAACTGTGATCCGGGCCAGCTAACGTCGCCTGAGTGCCATTAAACGTGAGTGCGTCGCGTCGCGGGAACAGACGAGCCCTGAAGAAAAGGGCACCCCGAATATTCGTGCGCACGTCGAACAGAACTGCGTATCGTTTCTTCGTTTGTTCTTAGGCGAATCGTGTTTAAATTGCGACCTGCCGGTTCGAGGGACCGCGAGTAATTTATTATAGCAGTTTCGTCGATCCGTCGAAGCAACGAAATCGTACAGGCAAACACGGCACGCAAAGAGAAACGATCGACGAGCGACGCACGCGTCTCGACAGCGTACGCGCGACGAATTTCAAATATTTGCTTACACGCGCGCGAAGCGACACGCCACGCGTCGAAATACCGTGCGATTTATTTCCAACCCGCCCCGATTCCTACCCTCCGCCAGTCGTTTCTCACCCCCCTCTGCCGTTAACCGCCAAACGTGGCCGACGTCGCGACCTTTCCACGTTGCACAGTTTGCAGAAATAATGCAATTTTCGTGTTCGCCGCTAATTTACGGGCGGCACGGGTTACGCCACCCTCCGCCCCGCTGGATTTGATCTTAACCCCCGTTGTTCCCGTGGAATTGCTCGCATTGTTTGTTTCCTCCTGTGGATCTCGCGGATTATTTTATTTTTAGTCGAGCAAAAATGGTAAAAGATAAAAACGAAACAAAACGCGCAGCTGGTGAAATTGCGGGGTGAAAAGTTTCTACATAGAAAGGGGGGAGGACGGCTGCGCCGAGCCGGGGCAGGGGTCACTATATTAAAACGTGTAAATATTTCCTCGTTCAGAGCGGATGCGTCTCGTAGCTAACACAACGGCGCAGCTTTTAACAAGCAACATTTCTGATATTTCACGCAAAAATATCGGGACGTAGCCCGTCGGGGTGTGCTGAAAGGTTGCAAGCGTTTTCGATGCACCTTAATCTCGCGCAACAAGGTAATAGGGCGACTTTATTGTAAGCGTATACGCGGCTTAACAAAGGCGCGACGAGTCCTTTTATTATCGCGCCTACATGCACCGGGCCGGTTAACGAGTTTAACTTCTCTTTGGTAACACCCCTGCGCCAGCAAATTACCGTGGCCGTTAAAACGCGACGAAAACGAAGTGCAACATCGGCCGGCAAATCGTTCGCGAGCCGCTGAAAAACTAGTTCGGTATCTCGTCCACTTTATCGTGATTCTATTTGCTTTTGCGTGCCCTAGAAGCTGGCGAGAGCTCGGCAATGTTCGTCTTGTAATTGCCAAACTAATTCGCGGATGCGAGGCCTCCGCACGCACGCTCGTAAGCGGCGGCCTTAAAATTACACGTTCGTTTAATCCTATCGATCGGCAATTTATGGCGCGGCGTCACCGTAAATGGGAAGTTTAAGAGCTCGGCTGTTAAGCTTCTCGCGCGGTCCGCCGCGACACTACGCGCCGATACGCTCGCGCCCAGCGCGATACGTATTCAGCTGCGCTCGTTCTTCGCAGTTTGCACCACGCGTGAGAAACGAGCCAATAAAAATCCCGCTGAATGTCAAACGAATATGGTAGCCGAACGATAATGATGGGGCTAATTAATGCCGGATAAACGGGGGCCGGTGTGCAACGTTAACGGCGTAATACCATGGATCCTGGTGATCATTTAATAAAGTCATTAACTGCACTTGCATACTTTGCCCACCTGTCCGTGGCTGCTTTGCCAAGCCACTATCGTATAATGTCAAGTGTCATTAAGAATCCGGCGGCTTAAGAGTGGAGGATCGAAATATAGCGTCGCGTCGTAATTTTCGAATCCGCGAGAAATAAAAATTGTCGCGGGTCGCTTGAGCTGGATGCACGGGCCGTGTTCGAAAATCGTGGAGCGGAATGCGGTACATCGCGAGGTCGCTCTCGCCGCTGCAGTAGGACGGCCGTTTAGCGTGGTAAATTTTTGACGAAAATACCAAAAGACCGCACCACGAGATACGAGTCCCGCCCCTGACTATATTTTTCTCCTCTTCATCCTCGGCTGCGCGCTCATCTCCCTCAGCTCGACGTGCTTCTCTCGCCATGTACATACTCGCTCGCTAAACTCCTCGCAGTGGATCCATTCATTCATCCAGCAAAACCTCCGACTGCCGCCATTCTGCTACGTTCCCTAATGTTACGTTCGTTCCCTACTTTCTTCGGTCCCTTCTTTTTCGCCTCCTAAATAATTAGGTTTCCTCTTTAGAAGCAGCCCATTCGTGCTCGCATCCTTCCAGCCGCCAACGTTTTTCTATTATTTGCCATGTCTTTTTTTTTGCCATTTGTTCGACAATTGTCGATCGACACAGCGTCCGAGAGGCGATGCAAGGCGAAATAAAAAGGGGCCTAGAATCGTGTTAACGCGGAAGAAGCTACTAGCTGCAGGGCAACCCCTTAAGAAAGGGTGGGTTTTCAACCGGTGGCGGAAACGGTGTGCTCGTGCCGGGGTTGTGTATACACTTGGCCACTCGGAGCTGTCGAGTTCCGTGTTTTATCGGCCACTTAAGGCACACGGCTTACATTGTGCCCTGCCAGAAACGCGCAGGCGAGAGCAACGATTGTCGCGATACCGCGGAAAAATATTGGAGGTCTCCACTCCACGATGGAAGGAGGATATTACTTTAGGCGTCGCGACACCGCGAAACAAGGGCGACCGGATAAATTGTCGGGGAAACATTCGATTGGCCGGTTCAGTATACAATCTGCTTCGTAACTTTCTCAGTTATTACACAGCTCTGTTACTCCAGTTATTAATTTTTGTTTTCCCATCGCGTGGAATGTTTCAATGGAAGAGATTATTTAGCAATATTCAATTCGGTTCCCCCGCCAAATGTAGAATATCCGCCGATCATGAAGAAAGTTCATACAATGTAACGAATTTCATAAACAAGCAATAATGCGCTAATGCGCAGCGCTATATTTCATTGAACTAATGAATTAAATAACTTCTTAGGCACGTATACACGCCGCTGCAATATGCAATTACGGCCACGATGCTGCTCTCATTGCGCCGGCTAAACGCGCGCTACGTAATTAATTTTCCCGGCAATCTGGCACCGCGTCCACTATTACACCGCTACTATTTCCCGGGCTATCGTCGAGCATTATAGTGGCAACTATGCTCCCACCTCCGAGCCTCGGCCGCGTTTATACGAAACGTGGCCTCGGCTGAATTTGTCGGGACAGTAAAACACGGAGAAACCTAGCTGTAATAAAGCGCAACGTCGCGATAATACTGGACAATAAGCGACCGGTTCACGGCCGATCTGTAATTACCAATGCTACGAGCTAATCGTGTTCGATCAAAGCGCCGATGTGATTTATTCCGTTGTCAAGTTAGTGAGCCTGTGTGCAGGCTAATTTTCCATTTTTTTTTGTCCCCCTAATAGTATTGCTCTCCTGGCAATGACATTCTCCAATGATTTTTTTTGCATTGTAAATCTTGTTCCCGTTCAGATGCATTTGTACAGAGCGAAGAGAAAGTTTGAACTTAGAGAAGACGATTCGTAACAAATCTGATGTTCAGAAACAAGCGGTTCGCTCTGCTGCACAGTCTAGTGGATCTGATTTATTGCGCGCTGGCAAAAACAAACGTATCGCGACGAATGATCCATGAATCGGGCAGGGAAAAACTTTTGATTAATGGCTGCCGTTTGTTCGGCTTATCAACGCGTTGTATTAATGTTTGTCGTCTCGGGCAACAATTTCGCGACGACGATAAGCCCCCTGGAGGAGAGTAACCGGTATCGGGCATAACAAGGTAAACCGCGACGAGAAATGCGAAACGATCTACGTGACCGTTCCTTCGTCCGTATCGAGGTTGATGCACGGCGAATGAAGAACTTGATACGTGCATTAGACGCTATAGCTGATCGATAACACGTTGTTTCATACTCCTTGCGGACGTGCGAAACCGTGAGACAGGGAGCTTTGAAATCCGGATGAGGGAAAATTTCTCGATGGCCGAACAGGTTCTTGGACTATGTTCAGAAGATATTGGTAATCCAATTTGATACGTTGCTCGGAAAAATTAGGCTTACTACCTACCCGATAGTCTATAAATAACAATATAGATAAAACTCTTACGTCCCAGAAAAAATGCAAGTATGGTGAACAGTTTTTCTATTGGATCGATTACTCGAACAATTTCGAATCGTTTAAAAGAAACCGAGAAAGGAGTCACATTCCGGAAGTCGGACGTGGGTGGCGTTGCCATGGCCCCAGCCGGCCATATTAAGCAATATATCACGGTTTTTATTTTTCACGAGCAACAAACTTGGACGACCGTAAAACAGAAACTAAAAGTATAAATCACGCGAGCCGGGCCGATATGAAACAACGAACGAAATTTCTACTGTGCGTCGCGGCCACTGTAGTTTCGTGCTTTACGTCGGTGGACGAAAAATAAGACTCGACCCGGCTACCTCCGATCGTTCGTGTTACCGTTAAAAGTACAGTCGCGTAATCATCGCGCCTACAGTCGTAATTTTGCCTTTGAACGTCCACGTTAATGCCATGACGAGTTTCGATGGGGGGAGAAAAAAAAGAAGAAATTTGTTGCGACATTGCTCGCAGAAATTGTATTTCGAACACGAGCTTTGACGTCGCCAGACTGCCAGGACGAAAGGCAAATTTTATCAACAGAAAACAAAGTTACGTGTCGACGTCCCTTTTTGATAGCTTCAATTTAATTGTTCCCCTACGTGTACACAATTCGGCGTATCTAGATTGTTTCCGGCGTTCGTGTTAGAATGATTACATTACCGTGCCACGTGCTGTTGTAATTTGCGTGTTTTTCACTATCTGACGTAGATAACTTCGTGAGCTGACTTACCTGAAAAGGACAGAAATAGTACAGATTAATATATGGTCGACGCAAGCCGTGATTGCAGGAATTAAATATATTTGTATTTTCACTATCTGTTACGGTGCGTATGAAATATGTTACTAATATTTTTAAGCTCCAATGAACGGAAGATTAAATGCCTGCTATGCAACTCGTCTGATTACTGTACAGAACAAACCATTTCCAATTTTCCATGTACCCGTTATCCCACCTTCATTCTATTTTCCATTTTTCTTATTAGATTACCTGCAATAGCTACATCCAACAGCTACGCATACCTGAGCACACTCCAAATCAGTTGAATAGCTATATTCCAGTAATATCCTAACCGGTCTTGAGTGGTAAGCGGCTGAAACTTCGCAGAAATTAGCTCCTCGAAATGATCAATAATTGAAGTGGCTGGACTACTTGTAGTAAATGGCTCCAGCCTTCCGTTAACCATATTATCAACCCTAACGATAACGGTGAGAAGAGGATTTTAGCTTCTTCAAATTTTGCTAACTTTCACCTAATCCATCGTCATCCAGACACGCTAACATATATGCAGCCTTTCGAAATACTAAATTCTCCTGTTCCCGAAACTCACATTCAATTCTGGATTCATTCACACCTCGACGTACCTTGCCAGTTCGAACGAAATTGAAAGAAGCACACACGCTTTTGCTTACACGCGATTCAGACCTGGCACGGTGTCACCCGCGTCCCTAAGGATGCACACGCACACGCGTGCACGCAAATGAAGCAAAGTCGCCCACGTCCGCTGGCGAGGATTCGCTATCACGATACGATTTACCGGTCGCATACTCGTCCGTTCTACCCCTCTCCACCAGTTCCTCTTCTTCGTCTTCTGCTTTTTTATTCCTCGTCTTGCAACTACTTTCCCCACCACGGTCGAGCAACGCACGGCACCTATGCCAGAGCCATCGGTCTTCAATCACGCTCGGATCTTTCGCCTCGATAGCGCAAGCATAAGCGTACTCCAGACCTACATGTAACCCTTTTCTTTTTCTTTTCAACTCGCGAGCACCGTGCAATCACGATGCTGGATGGCCAGCTAATAATAAACGTGGCCGTTTTTTTCACGTAATAAACCATAGACGCGTTCAATCATCGCGAGAGCTTTATCTAGGAATCTAAGATGAACAGACCGTGCCAGTATTCGAATAATTGCGCAGGTAATTGTTGGGAAATGGGGACAAAATGGGCGAAGGCTTTCGGCTTGCTTCGTGTTAGTTTGATTATATTACTGACAAATTCAGCAGCGATAAATACCGGAATGAGAAGCACGTCTTGTCGCGGGATTCTCGCCGTTGTTGCGCGGTTATTTATTAAAGGGAGCAATGAGAAGTCTGATTTAGCACGTTGAAGTAATTAATGGTCTACGCCAGAGCGGAACCAGTATGAATTTTAATAAAGATCGAGCACACAGATACACCAGTGTACGCGAACTTCGAACTGCCACACAGAACCCGTCGGCAAATCAAATTCCACGCTCGAACAATCCAACGTTTTACCGGGGAACGGCCGTTACTAATGGCGGATCAAAATTAGAATAACCAACATGTTTTTTCATAAAGAATCGCGAAGAAATCTTTTTTTTCCACATGAGTACGCATCGTCTATCCCTTTCTTTTACACCGAATTTCCTATCATTTAATTCACTATCGATCGAAATTCTTTCGAAACACATCTCCCGACAAGAAAATGATTATTCAGAGACTATTTAAAAATAACCATCCAATTCGAATCCCTCGTGATTCTACAAATATGGTATCACATACGTTCAACGCGGCATTAGCCGCGTCCTATGGACGTTCCAAATTTTTACCCCGCCGCCAGTGCCTAATATAATATTCAAATATGTTAAGCCAGCTTCGAACGGGTTTCCAGAGAGCCGTCGAGGATGGTCAAATCTCCGAATAACTATGCATTCTCTACGTCCAAGATCTTTCTACCGTTTGAGGCAGCACCTATGACCGAGCATCGGTCTTCAATCACGCTCGGATCCGTCGTTTCGATAGCGCGAGGCGCACAGAGATGCGGCAGCGGTTCTCAGCCGTTGATCGTATAGATCGACGAAGATCGATGGGCGATCGGTTGATTTACAGTCCGTCTATGTGTTCCGCGAACGGGATATATTTATCCGGTGGAAATATTTAAAGAAGATCGCCGGGCCTCGGAGATCGGACGGAGCGTTTCCCAGGGAAAATATTTGTTTAAACGTCCCCAAAGCAGTGCTGCTGTTCTAAATTTCCCTTTTCATTTTTCCCCGCGCGTGTTTACGCAACCGCAAAAGGAAGGGCCCCAATGTTTTTTTCCACGGCTTATCCACCCGCTGTGCGACTGTTTATACGTTGCCCATTATTGATGCGGTTCGCGGTGCATCCCGCTAGCAAAAGAAGGGATTGACCGTCCCATGGTTTATTCAGTAGACGCTTCAAAACTAGATTTGTGCCCCCTTAACTCGAATATTAAGCGTCGTGCCAGGTTGTAAACGTGTGTCCCGTCGTCACTGTATCGAGGTGGTGGCAAGTATGCATTGTCAGGCTAGTTGCGGTATTAAAATATTGACGAAACATCAACGACGCGGTAACTGGGCCAGGAGTTCATCTACGAATGCAAGCATCGTCTTTAATTATAACGATAATAACTGTCCGGTTGATCGACCACAAAACGGGCAGCTATTTAATAATACCAGGAAACCGTGTATCAGCTTCAATTTTCACCGAAGCTGCGTCTTATCACTTGCCAATCTCATCAATTATCCGCTTTCCATTTGATCGGGTCAGAATTATTACGCTCGCTCGGGCTATCCGCTATTAATCAATACAGGCAATCGGCGAAATCGTATGGAATCTTAAGATTCCAGTTTAACCGGCCGTTCCCACGAAAGAACGGGTATTCGTTTTGCGGCGAAAGGCGCAAGCTGAGCACGCCTGCGTTCAGCTGAACGAAAATGAGTTTTCCCTGTGTTATTAATGGAGCCAAGTAGAGGCAACGAGGCCAAGGCATTTTAGCTGGATGATAAATAACCACGGTATTCCCTGGTTGATTTTATTTATATCATTTACACCCAGCACGGCTGTCCGCGCTTTGATATAACACCACCACCCCGTTTATTTCTTGGGGTACATTAAGTCACGGCCGCCCGAACTCTGTATTCTTTTCATTATCTCGTGGACCGATATCGACAAGCACGTTCAGTACACGACTATCTTTCCCCCCTTTTTTTTCCCTCGAGCGTTCCCCTTTCCGTATCGATGCCGGCGGAGAAAAATTGATTGCCCGAGAATATATCATAGTACACTGGTCCCATGCATCGCTTCATATAACACGCAAGAGCTGCACCCGGCAAGGATGCGTTCCTTATGGTTCGTTATAAATAATACCCCGGTAAAAGTGAACGAACAGGCTTCATTGAATGCACCGCTCCGAGTAGCACCATTTAATTAATAGAAAATCGCGGTTGAATAGGCGCCTCGCTAACGTTACTAACGATAGTCTGGTATCTCTGCAATCAAGCTCACATGATCGCTTCCAATATTCAATCGTCGATAGCCACCTTATATTCGCGCTCGAACGTGAGAACGAAGCTGCACAGTCAGTGGAGTTCGATCGATACTTTCCCGCACCGATCCAGCGAAATCGCTGCGTTTCTGGTATCCGGCTGCGGATCGACAAAAAGTAAGCGAACGTTTCGCGAGTAGGTATACCGTGAGTTCCAAACGCGGAATCCATGGAATCACGATTACGTAGTCGCGTTCGCGCTGGCTGGAAAAACTGGAAGATCGATCCGGCCGGGGCCATACATACACACAGCAGTATCGAGGTGCATCGTATTCCATGGGGCTGGTATGCGAGTAAAATCTACGAGCACATGGGAGGAAAGAAAGAAAGAAAGGAAGAGAAAGATGGGTTATGGCTACGTGCATGGCAAGGAAGATCGTGCAGCTTTCGTATTATACCGCGACGTTATACCGATCGTTTGACCGCAAGATGAAACGGATTATTGCCCGACCACGTTTGTGTACCGTGGCCAGGTTTACCTGTCCACTGGCGCCGAGATAGCGACATATTCATGCCAAAGGGGTCCGACACGCCGCGATATACATATATATGCACATATACCTGACGACGCGTCGGCATATACATATATGTATACACGTATATTTAGTGACGTGAGCGCACGTGCATTTCGAGAACCTCCTCGAGGACCCGATCCCTCTGTGATCCTCAAAGGCGTATCACCCTTATCTGTGAGCACTGTTAGCTACTGTCTCTGAATCGATTTGGATAATCCTCGATCTGTCGTAAGACGTTCGATTAACGTCGGCCAGGGAATCGACTTGGGAATTAACAATTAGCCGACTCCTCGTTAGATCTTGTTTGTTCCGTCTGCGTGCTAATTCCGTCTGCTTCGTGCGATGTGACTTCATTCGGATATAGCAGTGTTTGATATTCTACGGTTCATTCGATTTATTTTGAGATGCAACAGAACGCAGAAAGCAACAGGGTAAAGTATACTTGAGCTTCGACCGTCCCGAATTATTGCGCTACATTTCGCTTTGGGATAACCGCGATGGCCGAAGCATCCCCTTGGGCAGACGCATAGGATACGACAATTCTATTTTCTACTTGCGCACCACGTAGGCAAACAGATCGCCAGATGTTGGGATTTCGGTGTTTGTTATCTCTGTTGGTATATATGTACTTCTGGTGGGTCTTCCGTGTACGTCGGAAGCTTTTTCCTTGATCGAAATGTTTTAATTGCTAAATATCGACTTTGTAGTAGGATCGAGCTTAATGAACAGCACGGTTCATTCGAATCGTCGACGTGAGAACTATAATTAGTTGCTGCGCTCAAGCCGACGCATCTGTCGTTTTATAGCCGTCGTACTTTTTTCCTTCGTTTTCGATCGGCAAACGAAGTATGTATTTCTAATGAAGAACATATGTTGGGCGAAATAGAAGGTCACTGCGAGTTTACGAGCGTGAAACATTCCAATGAAAGATCGAGGCACTTCTAACCTCGGCGTCGGTATAAAGTATTCCACGAACGGCCTTTGTACAATAGGTTCGCAGCAACAGGATTTCCGTTTGTTAAAACAGCCCCGTACGTCGTGACAGGAGCCTCGTTATCGCTTCCACCGTGTATCCCAGAACGATCGATAGCGAATTCGTTTTCACGCGGAACTTTTGGTACGTATCGAGGTCAATGCCTACTTACTACTTGCACGACCTCGCGAATGAACAGAGAGGATGGATAAGAAGAGACGAGAGAGAAAGGGAGATTTATTATGCAAGAAGTCTCGCGAACGCCAGCTTTGGTTCCTCTACGCTTTTTCTCGGCTCTATTGATTTTCGATTATCGGCCACTAATGCGCCGGACGTTTTTGGGTTAAAGACCGGTGGCAACCAAGCGTCTCCGAGCATCTCTGTGACGCCTCTTGGAAGCTCGTTCCCGAAGGGAACCCTTAAATCCTGAGACGGTCCCTTCGAGAGAAATTTTGAATTTCTATGGGGTTGTTTAATTAAGCCTGAAAGCCGCCCCCACTCCAAAGGGACGTGTCAGCACCGAAAATATCGACCACGTTCAAGTGGATTTCTGCAATCAACCGGGAAGAACGACTTCCGTAATAGTGAATTAATTCGCCTCGAAGGAGAAGATGGCGATGTAATTAATAATACTCTATCCGACTCAGAATTGATAGAACGTTAACCACCTATCGATACACAGTGGAGACAGGAGAGCGAAATAAACGCCTGACAAGAAATATCAATAACTGTTCATCCTCTGTGATATCGATGCGATGTCAAACGCACCGTAAATTCTTCAACGAAATGTGACATTTTTCAATAGCTGCAACGATCTAGGACGGCTTTGCTCGCATTGGACGACTTTGATCGCTGTCGAACTGCCTCAAAGCGCAAACAAGCGAGCAGGAAAACCACGGGGACACCCCGATGTTACTCTAGACAAGGCAGACAGATATCGTCCGTGGCTACGATGCATTCGACGAGTCGTTCGCGAAATAGGGTTAATCGAATTCGCATGCAGCCAGGATATATCTTTGATCCCGTTTTTATCCGAAAAGAAATAGGCCCACGGTGATTCGTGTGCCGGTATGAATGAATAATTTGCCGGCACGATATATCGGTTCTCGTCCTCTTTTCTGCTATCCACGTGTCCTCATCTCTTTGCCGCTCTAAATCCTGTTACTCGCGAGGAACACGTGAAACGTTCTTATATGTATGCCGAATGCATTATGTACAGAGTCGATATAGTATCGTGTCTGTAAACATTTCAGTGTGGCAGACACGTTAACCCGTCAACCCTTGTATTTTTTAGAGAAGAAAAATGTGGAAAATATTGAACATAATAATAAACTTGTCATTTATTTTTAATTCTAATTAATTGAATTGCAGTAATAATCTATATATAATATATTGTCGTTGGTTACGTCACTATTCGCATTGGTAGCAACAGCAACGTCTGGCATCCGTGCGTGATTTCACCCCTGTGTTTAGGGCTGTCCCGACCCCTCGAAAGCGAAATGGAGCGCGGCGAACCACAGAACGAGGATGATGTTCGTTGCATAATTGAATACCGCATCCTTCGGGCTGACAGTAAGTACACTGTGCACTATCGATCCACTTTCTTAATCGGACGATGTTTTCTTAACGACGGAGACCACTGTTTCACGAGATCGAAATAGTCGAACGTACACAGTAATCTCATGCCACGGTTGTATACAATACACAAGTGTGTTTGCCACTGAAGAAGAGAGTCAAGAGAGGAATAAGACGAGGGGAATAGTCGTGTCCCTTTGAATGTTCATTAAAATTGGATCCACCAGCCGGTATCAAAATGGCTTCCGATGAGAAGTTCTCCGGGCGAATCCTTTTTCGGCGAATTAATACAGGGAACGGGTAATCTCCACGAGGAGCATGAGACTTAAATCCGTATTGCCGCGAGCTAATTCCTCCGATAGGTTTATAAAGAACGCCGCGTCGTAAACAGGGCGAACCCTTTACCTCTTTCGTGCTTATTCCTCCCCTTTCCTGCTGTATATTCGTTAAAAGCCATAAACAATTCCATCTGTTTTCTGGTGGTCGAGCGGTTACATTACCTTCGCCAACAGTAAAAACAAGCAGAGGCAGAGAGGGGTACGAAAAAAACCTCGAGAAAAAAGGGGAGGGGGGGAAGAAAAAGGAGAAAAAGATATCCCGCTTAAGCCGCTGGCGCATGGAATTTAAAAGCAGTTTAAATCCTACCGGCCGCGAGAGAGCGTCATTAAAGCCATAAAAATCTCATGGATATAAAAAGCATGCACGATCTATGCTTCGACGTTTCCCTTTAAAAGACTTTTCATCGCCGGCCTTTCCCTCACCCGATGGTAATGGATAGAAAGAGCCTCGTCGAAGCTCTCTGCCGCAAATCCGCACCGCTCCGTCCTTCCTTTTTCACCCCCTTCAACCCTCCACGCCGTGTACCCACCGCCGAGCGTCGCCGTGTTCGCGCGCAGACACGTCGATTTTTATTCTCCGCTTTCTGTATCTCGTGCCAAGCTTTGGATACTCCAGAGGAGGATCCGGCGGGAGCTGACGCGAAAGGTGCGGCCCATCCACGTTGTTTCGAAAACGCGGCGACTAATGCAACTCGCTTGCCGCGCGGCACAGAGGCGTACACGGTACTCGAGACAGTGGTGAAGCTGCTGCGGGGCTTGTAAGCTGACCGAGCTGCTCGAAATCAAACAGATATCCACCCTTTGGCGAGCGTGAACACGATCGCGTATTCTAGTTACACCCGTCCTGTTACTTTCTCCGCGTGAACTCGCGGACATGGTCCTTTGGTCTCATTGATATTTCAAGAGTGATCTGACTCTGGCGGTCATCGCGTTGCCCTATTCTTCGCTTGCTTTCCTACAATTTTTTTTGTAACCACGCGTAACTTCGTCAGTATTGGCTACCCACGATTTTAGTCAGCAAACATACATACACACGTGCCTACGTGAAAGGTAACGGAGCTCTGGTACCCACGACACGTTCGACGGAGGCCACCACAAATGGGAACAATGTCGCGGCATTGCGATCCTCTGCAAGCAACGGAGACGCATCGTGCTCGGCTTACGCCCTCTCCTCGTCTCTCTGTTGCCTCCTCTTTGGTTCTGGCATGCTCCTTGGTCCTTCTGTCTCTGCTGTCCCTTTCCATTCTATCCCCTGCACCCCTTCGTCCCTCCGTGGATCTTCCTCTTTGCAGCGCTGTTCAACGTACCCTGCCCCCTCCGGTCGCCACCTCCGACGCTCTTGTGCCGGTATTAACGCTTACGCGAGAGACACAATGTACCCAGGCGCATTGTAGCCTAAGTGCATACCAGTGCAACTATCGGCCGGGCGGTCTGTATACAGGGTGACCGGTAAACAGCGTTGCAATTGTCGGCCGACGGAATCGGCAAATCGCTTAGCGCGTAATGCGCCCCATTGCGTAATCAGGCTTCTGTTCATTGCAATATGCTTTGCGTTGAAGATAATTGCCGCGGTGGTGAGAGTTGTCGGAAATCGTGAAATAGCGAGACCAGTCGATCGGAAGATTATCCTTAGACACGGGCGCTAATGCAATCGCGTAATTATGCTTGGTGTGGTGAACGGATGGTGAACAGCGGATGATTATATTGTGTAAGTTCAGTTCGGCTCGTGAGAGTTTCAGCAGGTGATCGGTCTGCCGGTTGTTCAAGTAATAATAAATCAAGTTTACGATATTCGTAATCGTACCATCGAAGCGAATTTAGAGGTACTGAAAATGGATGGAAGTCTGCAGAGAATGATAGCTGGACGGATCACGGGACTATCGATTTTCTTCGAGGACAAGGGAAATGGAAATGCGATTATTGGCGCTTTACAACCATTTCCACTTTCTATCCACCACCATTCTGTATTATATGTATACACATTTCTACCAGTCCTAGTATCAGCTAAAACAACATTGTTTTGCTCGCGTGGAATTTACGTGCGAAGGTGCGTCTGGATCGACAGAGAAAATCCTAATTTCTCTATTACGAACACGTACGCTGGCCCTAAATAGAAGGTGCAGTAACAGTTGATGTAACGGCACGATCAAATTGTGATCAATGTTGCGTGTGTAACTAACATTTGCACGCTCCAAATATTCCTCGCTCCATCAAAGAGAAGTGGTATCGATGCCCTCTCCCTCTCCACTCTCTCTATATCCCTCTATGTCTCTCCTGTTCCCTCATGCACCCGTTTCTCTGTTTCGATAATGATTAATGCATTAGGCGGAAACACTCTTGCAGATAATTACGTGTAATGAAGGTAAGCGCAACCGTCAATCTCATTTATTCGAACGCGATGCGCTCGATCGTTGGAGGACTCGGTCGAATTCGAAAAGGTCCGTCTCGCTCGATATTCGAAGCACAGGTGTTGTACTTGCCCTGGCAAAATGAGTCGACAGGAACGCAAAGTTAATTAATTGCACGATAAATACTGTGTTCTCTTTAAAAGCGAGCAGCTGAATCAATTAACGATGACTGGCGTATATTTACAACGATATTAATTACGCAAAGACGCGTTGCCTTTAATTCCAGGATTTTTGATTCCTATTTACCACGTTCAAACCAGGAACACGGGCCAACATTTTCCGGGAACCGTCGCGTGAACGGCCGTTCGTCATTAACGAAATTCAGCATCGAGGATCGCGTCGACCGTGGACAACCAAATTCGACGAGAATCGAAATTCCTGTACCGTTGAACATCAGGGGGATGAAAATCGTAGCGGGAACTTTCAGGTGAAAAATTCTATCGAACGAGCGATCTGTTCGAGCACGAACAATCTTGCGTACCCTTCCCGATTCGATCCAGTGATGGGTAGCGATTATTTTCGTATCCTGTCAAATACCACACCTGGTTCGACCGAATCGAAATTCCATCGTCGAACCACCCTGTGCACGCGCATGATCGTGGGTGGCCTACGTTGTTGATCTGTGAACCGCGCAACGCATCTACTTATCTATCAACCCGTCGATTTTCGCGACGAGTTCGGCATACTGATACGCGACTAGCACGAGCGTCGCGGTTCCGTGCAGTTTGCCCAGGGTAAAAAATATTATTCTGCGGACTGTTTAGCGTGGTCGTTAAGCTGCACGTTGCTCGTGTTCTATTCAGGCTGTAGAGTGGCTAGGAAGAAGACGAACAAGATGAAAATCGAAGGAAAAGAACCTGGATCAAGATGGAGAAGGCCCCACTGATGGATCGAAGAGGAAGGCTATATATTCAAAGAGTATAAGTGAAGGTGAAGGCGAATGGCGTGTTTAGAAGGGAGAGAAGATTTACATCGAACAGCAGACACAGAAGTTCAAGCGAAGAAGAGGAGAAGGAAGAGTGGAAGAAAGAAAGAGAGAGGAACAAGCATATACGAAAGAGTATGGAAACGAAGGTAAAGGCTGGACGATCGCGTAGATCGTTCCCTTGATTATTTAACGACGATATCTGAGGGCGTTACGAAAGCGAAGGAAACGCCAGATGAAAAATATATGATCAGCGAATGAAAAAATAGGGGGTGGGTTCTCGGGCATGAATAACGAAGTTGCGGTGTACGCGAAAAAGTCACGACGTCATCGCTCGGAGTTCCTTGCTTTCGCATTTCTATTTCTTTCGCGCCTCTTTCAAGAGAGGGCAAGAAGAAACGTACTTCAAGAATGTTTTTCGTCGTTCGAAGTTTTAAACTTTGGAGAACAAAAAATCATGGAGAATTAACGAAGTTCCCGCGACAGTACTTTAACAAAAATTCGACGAAACGAAACAAGGGCGAGGACGGCTAAAACGTCGCCATTTAAATAATTAGAAAAGGAAAGGAAAGACTGGACAAAAAAAAAGGAATTTAAGCGGCAACGAAAGTAAACGTGTTTTCAATATCATCGATTATTCGTAGCAATACGGGTGTAATTTCGCGCGCGATATTACAGTAATTTAAGGTGATTAAACCGGCTCCGGCGGGCACGCAATTTTTCAGCGACAGCGTTGTGGCACATTCGCATGCGGTTTGCGGCGTTTTCTCAGGGGGATCAAGACGGTTCCCGGTGGCGAAGGTCAGCGGTGTTAATAGAAATAAGGCAGCATTAATAAACGCCTTAATGAAACATTCCTTCGACTAGCGAATTAATTGGGAGCGGCCATTCCCCGTGGCGTGAAAGTGACTCACGTAGCGTGGCCATGGTGGTGGTGAGGCCGTTTCGACTTTGGGCCCCTCGCCAATTTTCTGCGATCAACGTTTATTAAACGCATTCCACGGTTCCCTCTCGCTCGCGCCCCAGCTTCCCTCCGCCCTCTTTTATTGTCTAAGCGTAATTATGAATTTCCGTGAGCAGCGTGCACGATCGAATTCGTTCCTGTTGTTACGCCACCGTTCGATCCAATTGCTCCTTCCCTTCTCTTTCACCTTCCCGCCCTCCTGCGTCCACGGCGTAAGAAAAATCTCCCGCCAATCGGCCGCACCCGAAGCGTGGCTCGCCTGAAAATTCGCTCCACGAGTGGATAACACTCAGTGGGTAACAAAAATTGTTTCCCAATGCCAATTCTATCGCGATAGGTTAATCAAACCGGACGTTCCCCTAGGTTCCGTGATCACAATGAAAAATCAACGTGGCCGGTGGCTCCACTTTTAACGCTCCCCGAACGTACTTGGCGAGATGAAAGGCAGCACCAGCAGCATCGGTGCGGTGAGATATGGTCGGTATCCATCAGCGCAGAGTGGATGCACGTATTTCTGAATGGCTTTCTAATTACGAATAGCTCGGCACGAGTGAAATACGCGTGCATAGACCGGTCCGAGTGCTCTCCTCTCTAGCGAGGGGTGGACGAGGGGGTGGAAAAGAAGCACAGGGATTCGCTCGTTCGCCCCGCGGCGGGCTAATAATTTAGAATTTATATCGCAAGGCCACGGTGTTACATTGTGAATCATGCGGTCCGCGGTGCGTGCCTCGGCGATACACGCCATAGGACGCCGAAGGAACAACGATTACACGCGATTGCGATCGTCAAGGACGTAAGAATCATGTCACTGCATTTTCCCTTAACGTTCAAAGGTAGAAAGGAAATAGTGGTTTAGCGGAACACGCGAAGTAATCAAGAATCCAGGTATTGTTTCCTTTCTTCTTCTTCTTCGTGAAAAGAAGAAGTCGCAACCCACGATACAGGTACTGTACTAAACACGCAGCTAGGCGCGTCACCGGGCGCATCCCGACCTAAAACCGCAGAATAATAGTAAACACGAAACAAAAAAAAGAGGTCGCTGGAATTTGTCGGCGTTTCCAGCCGGAGGCGAGGTATCTTAAAAGAAATGCCTCCCTTCCGTTGCTCGTTTTTCCGTGGACAAAATTTCGCTTGTTTAGTAAACAAGAGATTGCAAACAACATTTCGTGTACGTGCACCAGGGAGGAACGTGAAGTCCCGGAAGGTTGAGAATCAGGCGCTTCTGTTGACGTTGAAGACAACGCGGAGACAAAACGATTTCACGACCCGTACGATACCACGCGAACACTATGGCTCCTCTCCCTGAACTTATCTCGAATCCGAAAATCGAATAACATCAATCTCTTTTGCGGCGTTCCGTGCACCTCGGGACCCTTTCGTTCTTTCTCGTTCCCCTCGGCTTTTGCACAACGCCTTGGTCTCTGCAGCATTGACTGCTCGAGTGCAAGTCTCTTTGTCTCCTCTGATGGCATATACGCGAGGCAAAGGTACCCGCTTCGAGAGTTATAACGGTAAGGCGGCGGCTTTGGCTTTTGAAATTTATTGATTTAAGTCCTTCCGCCTTTCTACCCCTTTCCCCATGTCTCGTTTGCCATTCCCTTTCACCTTTTTCTCGTTCTCCTCGTGCCTCGTTTCTTTTCCCACTTTATTCCTTCGTCTGTGATGTACGATCGTTCGCGGAAACGATGCATAGCTCCGACACGGTGAAAAGTGAAGCTCCCCTTTGTACACTTTTATCTGCTAAGCGTCGGCAGATACGAGGCCGATGCAGGGGCTGGTTAAAATCGTAGATGGGATTCTGAACGACAGTACTGTGTTCGTTCTGGATGGAGAACTTGGATTGAATTTGGAAAATTTGTAGCATAATTTGCCATTTGCCACATCTGCATTATCTATTTCCGTGAAGTAGATCTGCAAAGTTGAACGTGAGTGATATCGCGCGACAGATACTCCGCAACGTAATACGAATATTATAATACGATATACAGACAGATCGTCGTACGTAATATGTTAACGATAACAAAAGGGGCATCGCAAACGAGATGCGTGAGAACGGAAATCAGATATCCCGTTCGTCTATGCAAGAACTCTTGCGCTATTAAAACGTAATACATATTGAACTGCAATATCGAATTGGAATATATACCCTCGAGTAGCCGTTCTATGCTTCTTACACTTTTCCTTCTCATTAATATTGAACATTGCAAGCCCGCAATGCCTTGGCAGCTACCAAGGCATCTGCCTTGCACATTACATCTGCCAGCGCGTAGGGGGTAGATTTTATGCTACGAATACATTAGAACCCGATTGCTCACGTATTTCGTTACGATGATTAGCTCGAGTAGCACACTCGCAGCATCCTCGCCCGATTGAATCGATTCAACTCGATCGAGAAAGTTTCTGTCCAGCTGAACGATCACGACAACGAGGATGATCCTGTTCTCTCGCCTAACACGGAATTACCAGACTGGACAAGGCTCGTCCGTTCGGTAATTTCAGGTTGAAGCGCGCCCGAGGAAATCGCGGCGGGGAACAGATTTCGTATCGGATGTTAACGATTTGAACGTAATCGAACGGAGGTCCGCGGCAAGGACCGTGAAACGACGTATATCTCGCGCGGATGTCAGAGTTCACAGCGAGCGAGTCGTCGAAGCGTCGATAGGCAATTGAAAAAAACGGGAAAGGAAACGTGGCCGGCGCTTTCCGGTCGGGGAACACGAGAAGTTACGATGGAGCGGAAAGACGAAGGGGAAATCGAATTTTCGGCCCGAGTGCCGAGCGAGTGAAAACTTGGAAACTGACTTTGGGATTTGCCGTGGACAGCACGGTTCACTCGTCGTAGCTGATCGCGGAACAACCCTCTGATCTTTCCTCGACAATTTACAGCTTTTAGAATGGCGAAATCCTCCGTTTCGTCGATTTCGACTAGTCGTCCGATATTTCTCACGGTGCTGCGCCATTGATTCGGCAGAAGTTCTGTTATTGGAAAATCCCGATTAAGTTGTTACAGAATTTTCAAACTCTAATCGCGCAATTTCTCTGTGATATATTGGCGCGATTTTGCTGTTCGAGAATTTACTCGCATAATCCATTTCCCTTCATCGAACGGACGGATTCGTTAACAGAGAATTTAACGATAAGTTTGCCAACAGCAAAAGCCATGTTCGTTCTGCAAGTGCGTGGCCTTTCGCGGATTCGTTCACGTGCATGCATCGAACGGCCGACTAATTGCGAACGTACGAGCAGTCGTTTCTCTCCTGCTGACGCGCGTCAAACGATAATTAATAACCTCTCGCTGGTCGGTGTTGAGGGTAAATAAACAGCAGCGGCTTGATCGAGCGATCGACCAGCGTGAAGAGTCGGTGCCGGCCGAGTGCTCTTGTGTAAAATGCCTAAAATACATTGAGCCACGTCGCGATAAATTACGCAGTCCGTCGCGACGCCGCATAATAGAACGGAAACAGGGCTTTAGCGCGCGAGACCGTGGATGAAAGATGTCAACGGTATCGATCGGGGTTGACGTAAGTTGCGGCCACGAATTTCGTACATTTTTAAGGAAAACTTCGTGGAAAACAAAATTAAGAGTATTTGCTACGCGTTTAGGAAATTAAATCTTAATTGAAATTTAATAAGAATATTTCGGAATTAACTGAAAAATGTATTACAATAGGGGGATAAATTTGAGCACGTGGAAAGTAGTAAATAGAATGCAATTTTTCTCGCCATAGGACAACTCTTGCACGAGTCCCGAAACAGAGACTACGTTGACCTCGAACCGGTCTAAAGGTAGTTTATGACGGTGCTCGATTTCCCAAACGAAAGGGAGGAACGGCGAGAGACCGGAGATTCACAATCCACGGGCCATCGGATTGATATATCGATGTTCCCGCACAGACATGGGGCCTCGCCCCCATGAAGCATTACAACAGGCCCCCGGTTGTTGGACCAGAGGTTCGTGTGTAGTCGAAGAGCATCGAGTGTCTTCTCTCTGTTTCCTGCTGTACATTCATTCTCGACCCTCTATCGCTTACGTTGCTCCTTCTACGTCTGCGTAATATATGTATATTCCTGCAATATTCTAATTCCATGCCCACACTTCTATTCACCGTCCAAATGTCTCAAACAATAGTATCTAGAATGAAACGCCGTTCCATTTCGAGCCTGGACCACCGACGAGATAGAGGAATAGATCGATCAATCATACAAAAATTTACATTTACAAATCTGTAGACACACTGTAACATGTGTTCTTATTTCCAAGTCGGCAGTCACGATGCTCCACGAATGTCCGTAAAGAGATTTGTCTATTCATATATCTCGTCGGTGGCTGGACACGATTTTTACCGATGAGCTATATAGATTCTGTACGCGTACACCATCTGTCCGTGAACCATGACCCAAATCGATATCGCTTCCCATCAAACACTCCGTTGATAAAGCATGATCCTCCAGGGTCTATAATTCTTGTCCGGAAGCGCGTATGTCCCAGCAAATCACGAGATCCGGGATGAGCTGGGGTGGTTAGATGTAACGCGTTGCCATTAACGTTTCCCTTCGACGACTCCCGGAAGTTCTGGTCGATCAAAGGCTCCCATTCTCCCCCAAAAGTGGCCAGGAAAAGTGGCACGCGGCCGGGCTAATCACCGAAACGGAAACAAGATTCGAGTCGTGCGAACCATAATGGCCCCTACGGTACCGCAGGTAGAACGAAACGATGACAGGGGCGAAGAAGGGCGGAGAAAGCGGGAAGGGAATTTGTTTTTTCCACCGGCTGAAACATTCAACGAGAGGACGGTCGTCTGTCGAGGCTCTCGAGCTTCCTCCGACGACGACACGAGACTCTCTTCGGTCCACGCGATGGCCTTTCTCTTCGCTCTCCGCCACTTCTTCGTCGTTACCACAGCCTTTTATCGCGCCACCTTTTCACGCTTTCGTGCTCGTGCTTTACCCGCTACTTCGTCGTGGCTGCGGCCTTTTATCGCCATCGACGCTTTTCGCGTCTGGCCGGCTCTACTTCTGTTTGCTTTTCCGTTTCGTGCCCGCCTTTACCATTTCCATTTGCGACGGGTTAATCAAACTGCCGGATCTTCCCCGTTTTCGTTCGTTTAGAGAGCTTACGAGTGACTTCGAATGCGGTTTTATGAGGACCTTGGATTTAATATTGGACATAATGTATACGAAGCCCTCTTCGTTTTTGTTCGTTTGCGGCGGTCGAGATTTGCGGAGCGACTTCAAACACGGTTTTATGAGAACCGTGGGTTTAATACTTCGTAGGATGTATTGGTAGCTAGTTGCAATGACGAGTTATTTGGGAAACGTCAAAGGGTGTTCCATTTCTTGTTGTTTTCTTTTTTTGTATGCAACGAGAAACAGGGAGAAATGGGACACAATGTTGAGCGCGTGTAAACTCGGCCGTACCTTATGAAAATACGCGGGTCGTTTTTCAACGGGATCATGCATTATTCATTGATCGCTGGCGGATCAACGATCGAGGCTCAGGGTAACAAATTGATTGCTTCCGGTACGGACGGCGTGACAGTTCAAAGCGGCTCCATCTAGTTGTGACGCGATATCAGTAATTGCAGTAGCTGGTGTCAGCCGCGCGCAGATATGATTTGTTAGACGGCACGTAACAATGCGGTTGCAATTCGTGGAATTACCCCGTTTGATTTATTTGCGCTGCTCGCACGATAATGATACCGGTGAAGAATACGCGTTTCCTCTGCGATCTCGCGTGCGCCGACGATTTCTAATCATCGACGTTACAGCTTTCGTAAATCAACCGGGAGAACGTTCGGAGATAGACAACTGAATGGAATCGCGTGATCCTACATTATTGTCCTTGACACGCTAAAATTCTATGGCATTTCCTGCCCCGGAGAACCTTTAGGATTGAAAATAGCTCGAAACCAAGAGCGCTGCCATATTTTCGTCCAGCTCCGTGCTTCTATGCTGCGTTAATCGCAAATTGATGAGATTGAAGAGCGATTCGCAATCGATACATCCGGACATTGCTAATATAATTTCTAACGACGCTAGTCCAGCGAATTGCGCACGACGGATAAACGTAATTGGCAAACGAGATTTCACGGGAACAACAGCAAGCCCGGTCACGGTTTAAGAGTACGGCCGATCGATTCAGACGTGTATCAATAACAGTGTAACGGACATTTGCGCGGCCAGTTTGTTCGGTGGCGTGTAACAATGGTGGTCATGATTCGTGGTTGACCATTAATTAAACGAGCCGCGGGCAATTAGGTCGCGGGGAATAAATTCTGGTTATCTCTAATTATTCCGCGAGTGTATCGACGATCAAAGGATTCGTCTGCATTAGAAGCGGGGCGTGACACGCCGGGAAGCACTTCGGTCGCGTTATTAGATAGAACGTGTCTGGAAACGGACCGAACAACCGATCGATCGTTTTAATTAGCCGAAACGAAATAAACGAAGCTTCGTTTGTCCACGGGGATTGCAATGGGAAGAGTGTTTTCGCGCGGCGATACAACGCGTAAGCCCAAAGATTCGTCGCTGTTTAACCGATGCAATTAACGCGAGAGAGCGAGCAGGCCGACGTAAGCGAAACGTTTCATCGTCCGGCTTGGTAATTGCGTAGATAAAGTGTCGTAATTGATGTTGCCGCGTTTATCGTCGTCCGAGATTGCTCGTGTAATTACACCTGGGCCGTGATAACAATAAGAGGAAGGAAGGAAGGGAGGCAGGAAAAAAGCAGAGTTCATAATCCGCCGAGAAACGGCGAACGATATCTACGAGGAGAGTTTCCTGCGGGTACAAGTTGAGAGTATTCGGGGAAACTCTTTGAATTTTCACGGCTGCAAATTTCTCGATCCCACGGGGCAGAAGGGGGGGGGGGGCGCAGAAGGGAGATACGCGATAATCGTGCTCGATACGAAGCTGAAACTAAAGCTCCGCGAAGCTCTTCAAACTCTTTTCTTCGTTACCGAATGGAGGATACTACTACACAAAACCGGAGAACTCTTGCGGGGCGGATCGAAATTTGCCGGAACTATCATTGCGCACCCCTCTCTCGCCCTCTTGACTCCCTCGCTGGATCTTTCTCCCCTCGGCCGATTCTCTTCCGGTATTAGCCCCGTAACCTACGCACGACTAATCGGAAAGGAGACGACGTGTTCCTAAAAATGGGCCCCTATTACTTTTTTTACTCCCCCGAAAACGGCCGGGGCTAAAGTGGCGAAGGTGAGCACTCAGGGTTACTTCCAAAGGGGGTGGCTGATGTAGCTAGAGAAACGGGTAGCAACGGAGGCCAATCAAGCCAGAACACACACAGCCGATTCGGAAACGAAGCAATTTCTCTTCCAGCCACGTTGCTGGAACTCTCTTCGCCCGCGTTTCTACCCTTCTCCCTTGCATCGTTTCCTCTCTCGTCGACGCTCGTTCGACCCTCGGCTCCTCTTCACTTCCTCTTGCTCCAGCAGTCGTGGTATACGCCAGAATTTCTCTGGTCTCGGGCGAGAAAAAGGGAGTTTTCCTCGAGATAACGACCGGAGAATACTTCGAGAGGAACACCCTTCTCGCTTTCGGTCTACCGGCGAGAGGGGAACGTCGACGAGAAAGAATACTCTCGAGGGAAAGGTGGAAAAGGGATGGACGGGAGCGTGCGTGCGAAACGAAGGAAAGTAAAGAGGAAAAGAGAACGTCGGTCGGCAGGAACCGGCCAACCGGCAAGAACGCGAGACGATCGCCATTAGCGCCTCCGTCCACGGTGTAGAAGAGTGGAGAAACGCGGGAACGTGAAACGGCAGCCATCGCGAGGAAGGCCGCACGCGAGTATGCGTGAAACGCACTGGATCACGTCAGGATGATTCCTTCTAGATACCCTTGCACGAGCCGACCTTCCTAAATGCAATGGAGGAGAAAATACTGAAGACCTTGGAATAATTTTTTTTCACTCTGAACTTTTCCCATTTAAAATAAATTTCCTGTGCGATATGGTGTGATGTTCATATTTCTTTCTCTTAGGTATATAGCCTTAAATCGCCATTGTGTCACTTTATAAAAGATCCGGCAGCGATGCGAGTAATCCAGGTGGGGATTTTTGTCACGTCTATGAGCTGGCCCAACGTAATTTACTTTGACAGTAATAAAAGCTGCGATATTAGCCATTTATGACCACGGGTGTGTACGGCGCGCGTAACGATGTTGCGAAGAGGCAAAGGAGTCGTTAAAAGTAATAGGTACACGGGGGGTAGATAGCCGCGCTCTCTTTTCGTTGGATGAAATTTGCGGTAATAGCCTAGACAGGCTGGAGGAATCAAATTTTATAGAAAATTTTACTACGTTCCATCGATGCCACTTTATGGAACGAACTTTTTATCGAAAGGGGAGGTAGCAACACGGATCGACAGAGCTTTCGAAAGCCACGGTTTCGACGCAGCTGACACGGAAGTCCGGCTACTCTTCTACGATCGGCTGAACTTAATCGCATTGGATAAAAGTTTCCTCAGGCTGTTCTCCCTGGTTCTCTTTTATCAAATTCAACGGTAATCTGAATTCCACGTGTCTGACATCACAATTGCTCACCTGTACACGGGTAAATGGAACAGTCTCGATAAATTCCTATACCAATATTAAAAATTAGTAATTTTCCATCGTGGAGTTTATAGGCCGATCGGTGAATTAAACGCGCCTGTAAACGGGGCCCCTCGCCATCGAACACGGTACTTAATTAATAAACGATAAGCGTAACTGCCGAAAAATTCCAACTAATTAAAATTCCACGGTGCTAAAACAAATAATCCCCAACGTCGACTCCCAGTTGCCCGAAACCGGCAGCCTTCTTATCTAACGCCCTGATCACATCTATCGTTCAAATTCATCTGAGCAACCAGGTGTATATACTAACCAGGTTTCATAATCCGACATACCTCCAGGCGACCCTGATCGTAAGCTATGTTTACAGAAGCCACACGACTACATTCCACAAAGTTGTCGTTAATAAATTCAGCATAACCACGATGAGCGCCACGATTGTTTCTCCAAAAGCCTATTAGAAACCTTACAATTTTATCCCGAAGCGCCACGATGTATACCTGTACATACATCCAGCTGAGGGTGAACGAAACAGTCGAAACCTACCCGTGTGCCTACCTCAGGAGGAGCACACGGTTCGAATCGTTTATCGCGGCAGGCGTCTCAATTCCCTTCGATGATCCCGACGCATGGCCAGATAATGGACGAGCTATGCACAGGCTTACGGCGACGTCGCAACGTCATCGTACACCGCAGCAACTCACACTGACCAACCGATAAACCTTCTTCACACGCCAGCCAGTGTTTTTTCAGCATATCCCGGTAAACCTTCATAGAAAGGGAGAATTGCCCCCTGGCGTGAGTGGCGCTCGCTAATTAAGAGGTGTGCCCACGCCCCGGCTCTCGGTGCATGAGTTACAATAGAAACGAAGATCGTTTCAGAGTCACAGTGCCATGTCTGCGGCGAGTTAGGTCGCCTGCGGCTAGCCGCAGGTAACCCGAAGAGAATCGCGTCCCAGCGTTAATGTGGATTTTTTTTATCATTATTATTAGAGAATCGCCTAGCGTCTCTAGACTGGACGAGATGGTACGGCGGTGTACGTTTCACTTCCGCGTGGAAAGTTCGATGATCGACGCGAGATGTAATCGACGATGCTGTGCACGGATAACCGATAATTTCAGGTCGGCTGGAAGCTGTTGGAGGCGAAGCGAGCGGTGGATTCGCGCGCCGCGGATACGGACGATGGAATTTTTTGAAACTGGATCCTCGCGCGCCACGCTCTCGCGGGATTCAATTATTGTGCCCATCGCATCGGTTCGATGGGTGGCGCGTGAAAGGTTACGGGTGGAGATCTCGTTAGGGGTATCCGCCTGTAGTTACTTTTCATTTCGGTGCTGCCATTGCGTTGGCTGGTCGTCGCAAGATAGGCACGGTTCTCGTCAAACTGTGAACTGCGCGTGTATATATCGTAGGTACTATTCGTTCGGCTACGGTTCGACGCTTTATGGAGAATATATATGGGGTTCTAACGAGCGACGTTGAAATTGTATGAGTGATTGCAGACCCATGAGCGCGGGTAGCAGAATAACGAAAAGAAGAATTGAGTAATCGTACGGTTGAACGTACGATAATTGTTCGAAGTACCTTGCGGTTATTAATTGCACTTGTGGATAGCGGAGAAAATTATTACGTAAACCACCCAATTTTTTCCCGGCCGTTGTATAGACTTTTTACTCCGAACCTTTCCTACGTGTCTAAAAAAAGATCGATATCACGCGATCTGCTTGTGAATCTTCATCCCAGGACAAGAGCAAGAATGGTTGATCGGTATTATCGGGCTGCTCGCTTGCAAACGCGAACCAGAGAACGACGAGGAGGCAGAGTGGCGAGAGCAGCCGCGGCTCGGTGGTGGAGGAATGCGAGGAGGCCATCTTGGTGAAGGGGGCATCTCCCTCGAACGTTTCTCGCATCCACGAGTCCTCCTTGTTCCTCTTCGATCCTCTCGTTCGCATCCCGTGGCTCCCTGTCCGTCGAACTGTCGGCCTCGTCCGTCCATCCGTCCCGCCGCAGCCTCTCACACACCTGCATTGATTGGCCGTACGCACGCGAGCGCCAATGTCACAATAATTATTAAAACATAAATCTTCGGCAGCCGTGAAGCAATATGGCGCGGCACGAACGTGCGCCAGTAATTCCATCCTCTCTTCGTGCTTCATCACCTTGCGCGAGTATGTTGCGTGCCGGTGCGTTCTTAGGGATTACCTTTTAGATGGAAGGGCACGGGAATCTTATTACGATTACTCTGGTGTCGATCTCAGGTTTATCGTAATTTTATTTGCAAGAAAACCGAGGTGTGTCAGGAGGAATTTTCTGGCACGAATTTTCAGTGGCCACGCGTGCGATGAGCTACCTGCAAAGTAGCTAATGCTTTCGGATTCCTGTTCTCAAGCGGTGGCAGCCGAAGTACATGTATCTCCAAGGCTTAGCTCCGCTCACCGAAACCCCGTGCCGTCTTCCTTCGTTCTTTCTTTCCGCCTGCCCGGTGTGTTCCGCGCTAAGATACACGTACGAGGTAGTGCTGGATGTTTTACTCCACGCCCGTTTCTTGACCACACACCCGAGCACCTGGACCGTAAAACACCGGAGTGGAAAACGGATGAAAAGCTCCGAGTGCTTGCCGGCCGCCGAGAGAAGAACGTTTCCTAATCCCCGCAACTGCGTCCTTCGTCGAGGCGGTAAGTGATACGGTTTAGGATTTTTCCCTTCTCGTTTTGCTCCCGCGGTTGCTGGATTTCTCGAGAATTATGACGGCAACGATATCTATCCTCTTTCTCGCGCACCTTGGAAATGTACTTGTGCACCCTGGTTACACTCATTTCGAGGGGGTTTACCAGCGGAACGGTGACATTCGCGAGTGCTCGTATCCACCAGTAGGAAGGAAAAGTTTCGCGCAGGACACCGAAACTTCTGTTACTCAGTTTGACATTTGCTCATCGCTGGATTATTGCAACCGCAGTATCGACCCTTGACTTTTTCACTACATTCGATGCGAATGAAATTTTAATAGCGCGCGTTACTATATCATTTATCGACGAAACTCGGACAGTCCTGTTTCTATAAAATTCGATATCCCCTGTTGCCGCTGATCCATACACCAAGGCCCTCGTTCGAGTACATGCACCGACGGAGTAATAGTCGGTTTATCGGCAGTCCAGGACTTGCAACAACGACGCTGACATTTAACAGAGGAGTCGCAGAAACAACTAGGCGACGATTGTAAGCTATAAACGTTGAATGGCACCAGACCAGAATGATCTTCGTTGCTTTTGTGGCGCGTATGCGATAACGGGAAACGCGCAACGTGCTTTCTTATTGCAATTAGACGCAGATAATTTCAGATGTCCTTCTAACCAGCTGGTCGTTCGATGAGACAGTAAAAGCAGGCTTTCAGAGAGCCCAGAATGCACTTCAATCGGCTTGCATCGGATGCTAGAAAAACTGGGACGCAAGTTACGACGGAGGAAACCGGCGAGGTTAAGGCTGTTGCATCGAATCGTATCGTAACTATCGTATACGGCCTGTTTAATTTTTTAATAAAGTGCACGAGAAAACTTGGCCGTATTGAAGCTGTTCACCAGCGAATGTGCGATACGTAGAAGAAAATTGCGTACTAGGATACTTTAACGGCAATTTCTTTCGTTTTCTTATACTGGAAGATGCTGAACTGTGTTTTTCATGTTGTTTATCCCTTTCAAATGAGCCTCTATAAATGATTGATAGACTTCGATATCTGGGATAATTAATTGCTTCCGTGAAATTTATTATTACTGCAACGCGAGGACAGCGTAATAGCATATGTATTGTTACATTATCATTATCATAATCGTTAGGGGAAAGCTCTTTTCTTCGTAAACGGTAGGTGTGTTCACCGACGAGAGCTGCGCAACCCTGTTCCCGTCGTAGTCTCGAAAATTGTCATGGAAAGACGAACACGTGCGCTTCTTATCGTGATTATCACTAATAATTTCCTAACTATTCATGGACGGGCGGTTTAGTTGCAGGCTATACTAAAAGCGGCTGTTCGACGGATGCAGGATGCCCTCGCTTTCTCGTATATAGTCTACAAAATGCACCACGGAAGCACCTCTAAGTACCACGGAGAAACCTGCTGCGCGGAATTACGTCGGCGTTGCTATATTATAGCTATTCTAATTGTTCAATAAAGTGGCGGGGCGGCTGCTTAGATCATGTATCGTTGTTATACACCGGTGCGTCTCCATTACCTCGAAAAATTGCTAAAAAGTTCCTCTCAAGTTTGCCAGACCTTTCCCCTTGTAACGTAATTAACGTTCGTGGAGCAGGTAGTAAAACTGTTGAACGCGGGCAAGTAGTATTTCTTGATGCAAAAACAAATGAATACTATCTTCAACCGTATCAGCGCTCGCATAGGGGAGAGTGTACGACTTGCTCTTCTAATTACTCCTAGAACCTCTTTCACTGCGATATCGCGCGACACCATCACAGGAACACCGGATTACTTGAACAGTGAAATAATTGACCGACGAAATATCACGCGCAAATGTTTTATAGCAGCGCTATTATCATTGTTCCGCGCTAAAAATTCACCGCGTTCCCGAGGCAAAATAAATATTTCCTGTATCGTACACCTACTGTTTCCTTAATTATTTCATTTCTTTCCCCTAAGAGTGCATCCCCTTTTTTCCACTCGCCGAGCGGCAAAGAGCCACCTTCCATCGTTCATCGACTACCATTAAAATCACGTGTCGGCGAGATCGACACCGCGGTCGACCGATCGTCTTCCAGGAAATTACATCCGCCGGCGTCTTCACGAGCTTCTCCACGCAATATAACCGTCGAGGATAATTACGTAAGCGTTCGAGACGGTGGCTTCGCGATGCAGGTTGATGTCGCGCTAAAAGCAGCCGTTCGATGAGTGCACCGACACCGCCGTCTATTCAGCCTGCACGACAGAGTACGGGGACGCGGTCGCGTGTTCATAGACACACAAACACACACGCACATTTCAAGCTCACCCACGATGCTGCCGCCGCCGCATCTCCGGCACGCACAGAGGCGAAACCCGCTGGCGCCGGAGGATTACATCGAGACCCACCCCCGTGGCCTCGGTAATGCATCCGATTGAATATTCGACGGGGGTGGAGCAGAGAAGCGGGGCACCCACAACGGTCCCCTGGCACGCCAACGCCAGCGACGGCCCTTACGACGAACAACCAGCCCGTGTACGTGCGCCTATTTGCACCGGCGACGCTTTAAATGGCTGAGGGTGAATGCGATTGCCGCTCCGAAGCATTTGGAACCGGGGAAAATTAGCGGGTCATCGAGTGCTGTCGTTCATAAGTACACTCTGCTCGCGTGTACAATCCTTTTATTCGTTTTTAAATTCCGCCTGGAAGTTTGGTTTCATCGTTTTCGTCGCTGATGTTTCAGCGGAGATACTTTCCCAAATGTCCGCGACCATTAACTAGCAGGGGTAGTTTTATAGGGGAGACGACCCGGTATTAGTGTTTCCTAAAAATCGTCGCGTCTGACATCGATATCACAGACTCCAGCCCTTCGTAACGTTTACTCAGAATCATCCCTTACCCGCTCGTACATATTCTACGTGGTTAAGCACACGTGTTCGCGATAGTCAACCTGCTCGTTTCAGCAGCAACACGCCAGGGCAAACAGTCTAACGCGAAATTGGTTTTTGAAAATATTGAATGGTCGACCGTTCTATGCTGGATATGTTGACAGGACTATGTTGCCGTTCTCCTTCGTTCTTCTCTGCCTCGGAAAGCGTGTCGGGGTCGTCCCTGGGCCTCTAGGACAAAAAGCTCGGGATGGCCAGGGGAAGAAGTGTACGACGTGCTCGATCTTGCAGAGGCACGTGCGACGCGCCTCGAGCACGGCAGAGTAGCTGACGATAAAGGAAGCTGGGAATTGTCGTCGATGATCGATATTACGTACGCGACGCGTAGCTGCACGCCAGCCTCGTGCTGTGCTCTATCGCTTCGTAAAGAGATTCTCGTGGCAATTTGCGCGCTCGTCGCCTACGACCCGGCAAATTCTCGCGGGCTAGGAATCGATCGCGACGAAATTCGGGGCGACGCTATCTCCGCTAAATTTATGGGCGTATTGTGTACCCGGCGTGGAAATTTTCGACGCGAGGAAGCAACGGGGAAACGTTAACGGGGGAAATGTGCGGTTTAGCGACACCGAGATCGAAGTAGCCGAATCTTCGGTGATTTATCGTTCGTCCAGGGGAACACGCTGTTAGTGGACTACGGGATTGACGTGGCGCGGCTACCGCTTTGCCCCACACCACGTTTCGGTAATTAATTACTTTCTGGAGCGCCGAATGATCCTGGCAATTATTTTTCGACCCGAAATCGTTAGGGCGGACGTAAGTGCGGGCGCTCGTTTAAATCGTTTAAACCATTACGCGCACCAGGTTATCCGTATTGTCCCGGTGGATCTTGTCTGTGTATGAAAGTGTCTTGTGGGAACTGTTAATGAGTGTCTCCGACAGTGGTAGGATTTCTGAGGAACATTTATTTAATGCTTTGATACGATATGACGGTAATACACGAAGGTATCGTACAGAGGCGCGCATAATTGAAGGACACGGTGTGTCGTAATAGAGGCACGAATGATTCGAATAATTTGCAGGCCAGTCGAGGCAAAGTCACGCGACACGTCGGAGTATACAGCGGTTGGCAGAAGGCCGTCCTTCTTCCGGTGATGATCCTCTTGGTCCCCGTCGTATATCTCGCAAGGTGAAAGAACGACTAGAAGAAGAAGAAGGATTTCGACGTTTCTTATGGACCGATTCCTCCTCGAACCGGTCAAGGATTCGACGATTTATATCCTCGCGTAAAAGGGGCGCCTAGGAGGACGCGAGTCTACTGCTGTCTTACTCGACCGCCGTATAAAACGAGAACGGTGGATGAGGTAGATCAGAACGCACACCCGGAGTAAACGAGAGAATGTGCGTGCCGTATCGAGGCACAATACGACTGGGTCGAGGGCTTTTGTAATGCGCCACCTCTTAACAGGGGCTCCGACGATTCCGTGGTGAACGGAAAATTCCGTTGGAGCCTGAGGAGCGAACGATACGGCGTTAATTGTGACCCGGCGAGAGGCCGCGGCGGAGGCAGGCAGAGAAAAGTTCGACAGCGGGACCGTCGAAAGAGAATTAAGCGATTCGAGATGAATTTTACGGGCCGCTTAAGATTCCGACGAGATTCTCGAGTACTTTCGTCGGGGTCCGTTTTTCTTCGGGCTTTCCACGGGTTTGGCTGGCTTGTTCCGCGAGCCAGGGGGTGAGAAACACAGAGGGAGGACGAACGTTGTGGAACAGAAAGGGGAGAAGAAGGAGAGCAGAGAGACGATAGGGAGGGAGAGGCCGGCTCGTTTCGTAGCTTCGGCCTTTTTAGGAGGAGAAGAAAGACCGTGAGCGGCGAAGAAGAAAAACTGGAGGAGAATGGTGACTGAGTAAAGGGTCGACGACGACCTGAACAAGGACCGCCGACGACGATTTACCGCTTCCTTAGACGTATTGGAACGCGGCCCCGTTCGCTATATCCTCGCCAGTGAAATAGAAGGCACCTTCGGTGAAAAGTTTGACGGACCTGCAGTTGTCGATTCTCCGACGAAATTTGCGGTTGCTGGCGTGACGAGCTGCCGACCACCGTAATCATCGAATCTGCATGGTCTGGGGCTGATGGCAGTTCCTATTATTGTTTTTTTCGATGCGCTTGTCTCGTCGATTGATTGATATGCTCCTTCTATTTCGATACAACAGTGACAGTCTAAAGTCCTCGTCGAAATGAATTGACGACAATCCAGTTACTAATATGAACGAATCGCGTACACGAGAATGAACCGAGAATAAGAGCACGAGTGGGTACGCTCGACGCGAAGATAGTCAAAAGGTACGAAGCTTCCGCGAGATTAATAGCATCGCAAAAGAACGACACAGAAACGAGTACAGGAGCTACGTATTGCAGGGTGCGTTCGCAAGTGGGAAGAAATCGCGACCGGGGATGGACGAGGAGCAGAGAAAACGATCGAGAGAGCAACGAAGAAACGTGCACTTTGGTTTAGGCGATGGCCTGTAGTAACCTCGCCGGTCGGGTAGAGTAGGATCGACTGCGGTTCGAGACGGGGGAAAAAGGAGATGGTGCAAGGATGGAGGAGCGACGAAACAGGCAGAGGAAGACAGAGAGCATCGGGGAGAGAAACTGAGCCTTCTTACCCAAGGAACCGGTTCTCTCCTCTCTCTGTAGTCTGCTACGACTGCCGTGCCGACCAGGGGCCTCCTTCTTCTCTTGCTCTACCTCCAAGACATGGCACTTAGAGTCATCCGGGGACTCTGCTCCCCAAGATCCGCGGGACTTTTAGCGATCGGGCCTTGCACTTGCCTTTAAATCGTTCCGCGTCAACTGCCTCTCTGTGATACGCGCTCGTGCTCTGGCGTGCACGCGTCCCTCATTGCTCGGCGAACTGGTTGCCTTTCCTACTGGAGGACGATGCCGGTGCAATCTGCAGAGAGCAGGACAGAGAGAGGGGAGGGTGGAGGGATACCTGATAGCATCCTAGGAATGTGTACGCCTCAAATTGAACGGTGTTTAATTGAAACTGACGCTCGAGGGATTCTTCGCGTCCGCTTAATTAGCTTACAGATTGCTCGTTTTTCCAGATTACTTGGATGATGTAGCGAAGATTAAATGAAAGAAGGAACATCTTCAGTTGCGTGCCAACTTGGCCGTGTTACCCTCGAGATTGCTTGTATTTTATGCCTGCGTAATCGTTGAACGCAAACTGTGACGCGTAACCAGTGCATCGGCTCGGTTACCAGATTCATCAGGGACTGGCGCTTTCCAGAAACTTAATATCGATGCACCGGTTAGCTAGTCCGCGACGTGAAATCCTAGCTCTCGGTGTACCGGATGAATATAATCGTCTATGAAACATCTAGCCGTGCCTTCGCTCGATACCGTGACACTTGCACCGAGATCCCTTTCTCTCTCTCTTTCTCTTTCTCACCCTCTGCCCCCCCCCCCCCCCCCGTTCTGTTACAGGAAACCTGTTCCGTGCGTTTCAAGTTTTCCCCGAGAGGTAACAGTACGCGCGTTTGAGGGTTAAGGTCGTCCCTGGTGCAACCGGTCCGCAATCCGCGAAACCGTGAAGCTTTAACGCTAACCTACGATCTCTTCCTGTCGTTAAACCGCGCTCGCTCGTGTTTACTATCGATGGCGTTAAACTAGTCCGGCCGTGCGGATCAACGATAGGAACGAGTATGTTGTTCCAATTCAAATGCCAATCTGATAGATCCGTTCGCGAGTGTAGAGATAGCTGTTCGATTCTGCAGCCCTGCGTTCAGTTCCGCTGCGAATTATTTGTTGTCGCCTATAGGAAAGCGGCGAAATTACAATGGTAACAGAGTTATTGCAATCACGACGGAACCGAGCGACACTTTGCGATGAAATATAGTATCTCCAAGGAAAGTTTTCAACTACCTTCGATAAGCTTCTTCCAGTAACTCATTCGTAGAATAGCGCCTAGAGTTTGGACGGGCGGAGGAACGAAATAGCGAGGCAAAACGTGCGTCCTTATGTGCAGACGCGCGGAACCGCAGCGTGCGAGAAAGCGAAAGGGGAAAAGGAAAGTGGGATGGAAACGGTCAGACGCGAATATACGAGTTGCCCTTCGCTCCGTTGCGTTATAAATCGCGGATTTCTACGTAGGGGACTGCTGGCCGCACGTATACCGTAGTCAGATGTCGGATGATCCATTTAATGCCGCGCGCCGCCATGCGACATAAATCACGCGCGCGTTATACCGACATGCAATATAACCGGCATCGTGTGCTTTTTTCGGTACAGAGATCCGCGATTCCGTCGACGATTCGTCGACAAAACAGCCCTGCGTCTTGATCGAGCATAACTTTTGAGTATGATCAAAATAACTTTCTTCTCCCCCTTTTTTCTCGAGGTTGTAGTTATAGTGCTTCGCGTATTGTTCTACCGATTATTACGACGGACCGATTAATGGCTTCCCGTTCTATCAAAACTGTACCGCGGTTTCTCGCTCGCAGTGGATATCCCGCAGCACCGAAATCGGATATCAACTTTCCAAGTGAATCTTCAATTTCGCGGAAAGAACTTCGTCGGCGGAGGCGTTCAGAAAGTCTGCTGCAATTCCTGGCGTTTACACAGCGCCGCTTGAATTTAATTGTCCTGGTAAATGTCGCGCCAACAGTTCGGATACACTAATTCGGATACCTCGTTTCCACTTTTCGAACGATTCGGCAAAAAAAATTAAAAAGAAGAAGAAGAAGTAGAAGAAGAAAAGAAAGGAAAGGAAATGCAACGACGTGTCAACGTTAAGCGCCGGCAACAACGTTATTAAAAGAGAATTCCTTTTATTAGGCTTACCAAGCTCCCCGTGATACTAATTACCATGAAGCTTGCTTTTAATTGCAACGATTTTTCAAAACTCGCCGCAACGTCAACAGCGTTGCTAGAAAAATCTGGTGCGTGTATATACACGGCGAAACGTGAAGCCATACCGAGACGGTATATGTGTCATAAATTCTATCGCGTATCCATGCATTCCGAGCGTTTCGTAGCCATTCTCCGTGTAATTAACGCCAGATGAGTCGGTCCTCGCGAGTGGCAGAGGTGAAGAGGTGAAAATCCATTAGCGTGAAACGTCACGCGGGAAGGGCCCACGTGAAATTAACCCGCTATACGATCGGTCGTGGTTTTTTTTTACCGGTGAACATTCACCGAAGAAGAAGCAGAAGAGGTGGAGGAAAAAAAGGCGAAAGAAGGCCAAGCGGGCGCGGAAACGAGCGGCTGGAGAAATTCACTGGTAAGAAGGTGCGATCGGTATGCGACCCCTATCATTCGACGATACCTATCACCCCCCGCTTCACCCCCATCCTCGGCTAATTAACTTTAATCCAAGCGTTAGTCGCGCTCTAGAAATTCTGCCGTGAATCCACGTTCACGGCCAAATTGGCTGGTTCGAGCTGCAAAGCGGGGCTAATTGTGAAATTCGATTTCGTTCGACGGTCCGTAACGAGGAAATTAATGTAGCGATTTATCGGACCGAAGAAATATTCCCGCCGAATGAACCATATCCGATTCGTATTCCGCGGCGGATAATATAAAAACCGTGGAATAATGTAATTTCGTTTCAACAGATCCAGCTTTAATCGTAGAATTCTATGTTGGTGAAAGTGCCGCCCTTTCAGTTGCGCAGAGCTCAGCGCGAGAGCAGGCAGACAAGGGGTAGTAGATCTTCGCCTAAAATTCCAAAGGATCCAGCAGAGAGGGCGGAAGGAACAGGGGCCCGGTAAATCTACCGGCTCTGCCGCTTTAAATTGCGTAATTTATATTTCCAGCCCCCGTTTCGGGTGCTTATAATTAATTACGCTCAAGTTTGCCCGGAAGCCCGGTGGAAAGAAGGCCAAAACTACCGACGTCTGAACACGAACGGTAAGAGAGAAAGGATATTCCGGGCAAGTCGAGACACCCGGCTGCGTTCGTTTAACGCGAACATTCTTGTAGCTGGCACGAGATAGTATCGAATTCCACGCGATTCGAGGACCAAATCACGCGATCAATTATTCCAACCGGCCGGTGTATCGTGTAACCAGTCTATTCTAACTAGAGGCCAAAACTTTCCGGGTCACGGTGATACGGTCGCAGCAGGTGGACGAAAGAAACGCAGGAAATCGGTCACGCGAGCGTAGAATCGGAAGTGACGCCGTTGGTGGCACTCGCGTAGGCCTTAACACGCTCACGATGTTTCGTACGCAAGCATTTCCGGCAAGCGGCATCCAATCCTGGCGGCCTACCGGCCGTTTTTCACCCGTTTCCACGGCACCGACGCTGTTGGAGATGGCGGTGGCGGCCTGGGGTGGAAAACAGTTGGCGTGGAGAGCAACGAGAAAGGGAGAGAGGACTGCCGTTGCTACTTTCGTTATTTATGACCAACGATATAGCCTCTCTTCGTCGCCTCCGTCGGTTGCACACGCGCCGCCCCAAAGGAGCACACGGCTTCTCTCCTACACCGGGCCTCCTCTGCTTCTCTTCAACCCTCTTTACTGTCGTCTGTTCGAAGTCTAACTTCGGTTACCCCGGAACAGGGACTGGAAGGGCGACCCGCGAAATGAGATCCAGCCGCGCCGATGTTATACTATTATTGCTCGCGACGACAACTCGGAATAAGGGCTGGCGGTGGTGCCGGAGGACATACATTCTGCGTGACATTTTCCTTTCTTTCTCCACTTTCTTTTTTTTTTCGTATTGCATTCGATAAATCTCCGACACGATTACAGCGACACGCCGGATGCGCGTTTCACGTCGGCGCGACGCTTTTTCAATTATTTTTAGTGAACGATTTCCCTTTGCGATGCAATCAAAGCGTGCTTATTTTTAACGATCTCAATTTCTTCCACGGCGAGGGCAGGTGTTGCTGGAAATAAATCATTCCCAGCGTTCCGGGCGTTAATGCTATAAATACGGTGTACAGTTGCGAGCGGGTAATCGGCTTATGTATTAAAAGGGCCAGATAAAAAGCATAGCAGAGCGTGACGTCTGCTTGAAGCGTTATCTCGCGAGGAGGCACGGCTCGCGAAACTCGTGGCCAGTACAGCACGACATCAAAGGGGCCGGGCCCCGCGTTTTCCATCCGAGGCGGATTCCAGAACGCGCCGATATTAATTAAACGAGCGACGATTATCTTTCCATTTAGCTCCGGTGCCGATGGATAATGCTTCCTCTCTCATTGCCACGGATCCGGGGGATCCAAGGTTATCCGGATGTCCCACGATGTTGCGTGCACCGCGGTCGATTTATCGTGTACCGTAAAATGCCACAGCATGAATTAACCACGCCGATCTTTACATATAACCGCGTTTCTTCGATTTAAATCGATTACCTGCGCCGCGTAGACACGGGGACGTAGGAAAAGAAACGAGCGCCGGTATCGAGGCAACAACGGTGACTGGGATGACCGAAGGGGAAGAAAGAGAGGAGAGGAGAGATGGGGGTTTCGAATCGAAGAAGAAGAGAAGCAGCAAAAGTAGCAACAGCAGCAGGTCCAGAAGAAAAAGAGGAACGAAGAGGAAGAAGAAGAAAAGGGAGAGTATGCGGCGTACCAGAGTCGAGTTTAACATAAGCGCTGTTTTCCTATAGCCGGGCTCATTAGGAGTGCACGCAGATTACCGAGAAGATGACCTCGAGACGGCGGAGTCGTGGTGTTCTTTTAGATCGGCGGCCATAGTATGAGCGCCACCAGTATCCACCGCGTGTCCCGTAAGCTAATTAAGACGACAAAAGTCCACGTTAATCCGAGAAACACTCGTCTCGATAGGGAGGGCCTTAAGTAAACCGTGCATCGTCGCCTGGTCGAAGATTCTTCGCGAGGAATCCGGCCGAACTGGAGGAACAACGAAGAAAACCGAGACGAATGGAATGCGACTGATTGCAAAGGAAATACGACGTCACTTCATTTGCAAAAGCGTTTAAATTGAAAAATGTCAAAATAAATGCTACACTGTACGAGATAAGTACGCTGAATTAATTTTTATTTCCAACGTATGCTTTCGATGACCACATCAAGGTTGGCTCGAGGCACGGACGAAGAAAATACATATGTTGCGGGAGAAAAAACGAACCGAAAGCATGGCGATGGGAAACGAAAAAAGAAGATGCGAAACGGGGGACGTGTTTGCGAGCGCGAAGAAAAACCGGCATAATCATATTTAATGTGCTCGTAAAAATGTACATTTATACATACCGAAAACAACGCGACTGGCGAAGCTCGAAATTCGCGTTGGGGGGTAATTAACTCGGGGTGTGGGTGAAACGAAATGCACGGGACGAAAAAAAAATATATCATCGATGATTCAATATTCCTAAACAAAAAAGAAATACAAGAGCAGAGAACTTCGATTACCCCTGCACTTATTCAGTGCAAACTACAAAAAAAGCTGGGACAGTTCGAGCTAACTGTTTCGAGATACATACCTACTCTCAAATGCCGTAGTTACGTGCGAACAGAATATTGTTCAAAATCCAGAGCTTCGCACGTTACCGTACTCGCACGACACTTACAAGGAAACATATTCGGGTGTCCGCCTCCGATTTTGATTAAACTTGGTGGACATATTAAGCAGGTGAAAAAAAGGGACACGTTTTTTTTTATAGCTGCCCAATCGCAAGTTTAGGGGGTAAATTCACCCCTTGAAGTTTCAGCAGAAAAATGGTATCTCGAAAACTGTCACAGATATAAGAAATCTTCTTAAGGAAAAGTGTCATGGTTTTTTGAGGCAAAATAAATAGTGGTCACAGATTTTGTAAAAAGTAATTTGTTTATAACAAACAAATTTATTGTTACATTATTTTCAGAGATACAACAGTTTACATAATGACAAGAAAGAACCGAAATTTTATTCTGAATCCATTGCTATATAATATGATGGATTTGCCTTCTACAGTTTTCCAAAATTTTCATATAATACGCAGACCGCACGGGTCCGCCGGGCTGCGGCCGGACGAAGTGTACACGTAGTGGCATACGGGCGGCTATTATTATGAGATACGCATTTATTAATCATAACAAGACGATATAAAATTTGTAATAGTAATATAAATTACATTAGTATGCATTGCAGTATGATATTGTTGCTTGGAAATTAATATCCGTTAATAACAAAATTCTATAGTACTATCGTAATAGACATTAAATTCGAGAAGGCTACCAGTGTCTCTACTTTTATGTATACATATAATCGCTATCGGACGAAAATGATTTCGGCAATTTAAATAATTGATGGCTATTGATAAATAATGATAGCAACGGCACGTCAAGTAATGGTATCAAGTAATGATAAATACTTGTCCACTGATGTTTACATATTCTGTGTATCACAATTATCTGGCTGAACTTCATTATTATGCATTATGGCCGCAGCCGATTAACTATAAGATTTAATCAGCACAAATTCATTCGAAATGAAACGACATCAATTATATAAATTGCCGAAATCATTTTCGTCCGATAGCGATTATATACATAAAAGTAGAGACACTGGTAGGCTTCTCGAATTTAATGTCTATTACATCTCTAATTTTTATACGAATTTTGTTATTAACGGATATTAATTTCCAAGCAACAATATCATACTGCAATGCACACTAATGTAATTAATATTACTATTACAAATTTTATATCGTACTGTTATGATTAATAAATGCGTATCTCATAATAATAGCCGCCCGTATGCCACTACGTGTACACTTCGTCCGGCCGCAGCCCGGCGGACCCGTGCGGTCTGCGTATTATATGAAAATTTTGGAAAACTGTAGAAGGCAAATCCATCATATTATATAGCAATGGATTCAGAATAAAATTTCGGTTCTTTCTTGTCATTATGTAAACTGTTGTATCTCTGAAAATAATGTAACAATAAATTTGTTTGTTATAAACAAATTACTTTTTACAAAATCTGTGCCCACTATTTATTGTGCCTCAAAAAACCATGACACTTTTCCTTAAGAAGTTTTCTTATATCTGTGACAGTTTTCGAGATACCATTTTTCTGCTGAAACTTCAAGGGGTGAATTTACCCCCTAAACTTGCGATTGGGCAGCTATAAAAAAAAACGTGTCCCTTTTTTTCACCTGCTTAATATGTCCACCAAGTTTAATCAAAATCGGAGGCGGACACCCGAATATGTTTCCTTGTTAGTCGATAATAAATGTTCGCGTGATGCTCCCCCAGCGAAACCAGCATCCACCGATATGCTCGTTCTCACCTTGTTACTTACATACAATAAGGTGGATGCGCATAGGTAACACGACGCAACGGCGCGTCGCGAAATAAACGAGTTGACAAAGGCTGAGCAACCGTGCAACAGCCGTATCGTTAGTACCTTAACGTTCCCTATCTCAAGCTTCCCACCGATGCTAGTCGAATCGCGGATATCGTTATCCGTGCTTTTTCCACTCGTCATATTCTCTTCCTCCCGCGAGGTAACATCTTTAAATGCTAATCGCTACATCGCCCGGCTGGAATCCAATTATTTATTGCTAATGCCGAACCAAGGACGTGGCTCGGAGCCAAGACGATGCCTCGAAGAAATTCAGTCCGCAGTTCGTCGGGATTTTTCGAACTTACGGTACAATGGTAATCACGACGGTACCAAACGATGCACGGCCTGCCTACTTGGAACAGCTTCTAACTGGACGCATCCAGCTTTTACTTTTAACTAAACGTCCTCGAGCGCGGCAACGGCAAACAGTTCCTAAAGGGCACCAAAGTATTCGAAACTGCGGTGGAATCAAAAAAGATGGGAGTGCAGCAGAAAATATCAAGACCATAGCACGCGAACATTGCAACGCAGCTAAGAGACATCCCAGGCGAACCGCAACCTAGACAATTTCCACCTTACTCTTTGCACCTTGTAAGCAAAGTTACTCGTTGCGCCACCGGAGTATGGCGCAATAAACGACGCGACAAAGGCGACTCGTAAGCGGCCAGACCGATGCATTCTTTCATCCCCCCTTCGCGTCGTCTTTGCTAATCCCCCAACGTTCCACGCTCTCTGCCAGGTCGCAGAAATATTTATATGCATCTTAAGCCGGGCGGCACGCGCGGGGGATAGGCGACTGTCGAAAAAGATTATTATTAACGCCCGCTAGTCGACGGCATGGGCCGAGCCGATAAGGCTCTTACGAGGATCTCCCTCTCCCTTTTCCACCGCAGGGGTTGGCACCCCGTGAAAGGGGCGACAGGAGACAGAGGAGGCGCGCATATAATCGACGCGTCGATAAGCCTCGCACCACGTCACTGACAGCTACGATGACCGTCCTCAGGGATCAAACGGAGGGAATAAACTGGTTCCCAAAGTCACCCCCCTCCGATCGCGATTTTTCGGCGAATCGTGCATATGCGTCGTTTGAAGGGATGCGTATAGGAATTGGGAAAATGGGGATACGACGGCGCGAAGGAGTCACGTGGCGTTTAGTGAAAGCGTACGAAGAGCGGGGAATGTATGGCAGTTACGCTCACGCTTCCGCATGGGGTGTAAATGAATTTGAACAGGGGTAGTTGAAGAAGAATTATTGCGCGTAGATATTCTCCATGCAAAGCTGACGCTTATATCTTGCGTAAACATTCGGGTGGAAAATTCGGTCTGAGGCATCGCGCTGGCTGTGAAAATTTCAGGCAAGCAGCCTAAACAGTATATCGATGTCGTGCAGGGTGATATATCGCGTGCCCTTGCGATAAAACCGTGCGATCGTGAACCATCGGAGATTCTTGTGTGTCGTTCGAGCACCATAAGCCACGGGAAATACCGAAAGCGCGAGGCAATAAACGTTTCGGGTTAAAAAAAATTAGTCTAACGGCACGTGGCGCGGAGACGCAGCGAAGGAACGTGGCGAACGCCTGTTATATCTGCAGCTTTAGCGTGCTTCTTCTCTGTTTTAATGCTCAACGCTGTTCTTTTCCCCTCCCTTGGCTCGTCCGTGAAACATCAGCAACGCGACGTCCAGTCGCGGGACCGTAAAGTCGAAATATTTATCCCGAATGCGGCTTGTAAAGTACACGGGGCCCCGCCATTACAAGTCATTTTCATGGGGCCCCAAGATCAAACGAGCTGATATTTACGTTCTATGCCTTCATACTTGCGTGCCCCGGACGCTCGCGGGACCCGCGTCCGCTCCCGTCGACGATTTCAACGTCGTCAGAAAAAGTCGCGGAGAACACCTTCCCCTATTAACGGCAATTAAAATCCTTTTGCCCAGTAACACGTGGGTACTTTGCACCGTATTCGACCAGCGATCGACTTTGCGAAACGACCAGCTTTTAAGGTCCACGGAACAATCTCCGCGAAAATGTATGAACAAGGTTAAACACGTCAAAGCTGTCTGAACAGCAACACAGCCGCAGTAATGAAACTTGGATTTAATGACATGTTCGAAAGTTAAAGTCGTAAGAGAATAGCGTATTTCTTTACAGCCATCTTCCACTCCGTCAGATTTGTCAAGCTGCAAGAAGGCAGACGTTTCAGAAACCGAAATCCAGCAAATTGACTAACATAGGGGAGAGTCCGGGGGTGGTTTCATGGAACGCATCCACGGAGCGCCCTACCGATTACGATCGCGACTCGACAAATTGCCCGTTCTTGTTTTCATTTTTTTCGTGCTCGCGATCCGCGGGCGACATTTTTCTCGGTGTTATCGCGAAGGACGTGCGTCGGATCCAGCCGACGTCCTCCCTCTTCCGAATATCGTGGCTCGCCCACTTCTTCTCCAACCTTCTTCTCTAGCACACGTGTTTCCTACGGGAGAAAGATGGCATTCGGGTTGGAGATGACGTACAGCCTCGGCGTGTGGCCTGGCTCGAAGCCTCGTGAAATCTCGCGAAATTGTCTTCGTGCTCCGTAGCCAGGTAAAATATTTTCCAAATATTTACCCATTTCCGTAACTTCGATTCCCCCGCTGTAACCGGTTAATTCGGTTCAACGATATCGTCGTCCTGATCTACGCGGTTATATTCGGTGTCTCCGGGATCGAGCATGTAATTAACATTTAATTGAACGTACGAGCGGTCCTGTGGGATTGCGTCGTGTGATAATATAACAGGGAGACATAAATCGTCTGTCTCGAACGCGCAGCATTTAATATACTAATCACGGGGTAACGTATTTTCACGGCTACGGACGGGGTGAAATCTCACGTCGGGGAGTAATTTCCCCGTACACCGATATTTTACGTGCGTGTTCTGACCCAAGATTGCCTCGACCGTCTAGCCTGCTCCCTTTCTTCCCCCCTTTTTTTTTACCCGTAGTCCTTCTTTCTTTTCTTTCCGACCGGTCCAGCGTCTTAAGTAGCCGTCAAAGAGACACTCGCCGACGGAATACGTAAGGGCCTGGCCCCACTGTACTCCACTTCCTTCATCGATTCCTCTTCTTCTACGTGTGGCACATTCTTTCTTCGCCCCTCCGATGCAGTCTATTCCCAGCTGCTCGTTTTTCCGCAAAAGGCCGAGAACGGAATGGCCAATAGAAAAATTTCGAAATTCACGACGAATCGTGCGGGAAGTGGCGCCACACGAGTAAAGCATTCTGACGGAGTAGTTTAGTTTGCTTTATTCAACGCGAATCCCCGACGATTTCCGGCTCGGTTACCCGGAACGTGGTCGGATAGAAAGTTTCATTTTCGAGCTTTGCCGAACCCCGCGATATCTCGTGGCACTAATCGAACAGCTAACTTCTTAGATCGTTCCTTAAGTTTGAAGTAGAAAAAAGAATTGTTCTTTTTTGCACTAACTACTGATGAGTGTGCAATGTGAAACGAGGAGAAAATTAGCTAAACGAAACTTAATACAGCAAGCAGGAAGAAACGATTGTCAGAAGAAATATTCCATCAAGAAAATAGCCAACAAAACGTGGAGTCCATTTTTCACAGACATCGTTTACGAAATTAGCCCAACTGTTTACGAAACGCAACTGTGTTCGAATAGGTTGAAGAAAAAGTCTGCATATAAACAGAGAATGGCGCGGAGAAAGAAACGATATTCCCTTCACTTAGCCGGCAAACACTTTCCCCATCAATCTTCTTCCCGGTTGCAGCAGTAAGACCGATCTACAATGCTCGGGATTCGAATCCGCGTTTGAAAGGGTAGTCTTCGAGGAAGGCGGCCGCGGCTTTTCCATCGATAAAAACGCCTTGCACGAGCGAAAGAAACTGGAAGGAACTGGGAAGAATGGCGTTCCAGCGACGACGGAGGTGAGGATGGAAAGAGAGACATATATGGCGAACGTCAGTCTGCAGAAACTTTGGCCGGCTTCATTCCTGGAATATCCCGCGGAAACGGAGGATTAATTCTCTGTCGGAAGTTTCTGACGTCTCGAACGTTCAGACCGGAGAGAACCGTTTAAAGTATTATCCTGGAAACGGTTTCCCGATGCCCGAGCTCGGCGACGTTGTCCGGGGGACAGCGGAATATCGAAGAGGCGACCTCGCCCCCTAATATCGGCCAATTTATCCGAGAATAACGATTTAAAGCAGCTTGCTTGTAGAAAGGACGAATTCCCGGTCTATCACGAATGAAATTCGTTTTGCTGAATCGGGCTATCGTTTTTCGAGATACTGTTATCGTGAATCTCGTATGGAAGCGCACCGCAGAATATAATGTAGCACTACTGTTATTATTATTATTATTATTATTGTTATAAAAATGTCACACCTTGGATAGGTGTATTAAAACGTTTTCCCGTCGTCCAGATAAAAATCGTAGGGAACAGTCGCACCTCTTCTTTCCACGAAACAATGCCGACTCTAATAAAGTGTTTTTCTTACATTCCGACGGTGGCCTGGGTGCGAATCACCCTGGCCATTTCCCATCGTCTTCGCGCGCGGTCACCGACGCCTGGAATGGCCGGAAAAACGAGCGATAGACCACTGCCAGTGCCGTCCCCCTGCAACGAGGATAATGCCAACCCATATCCGGTTGGAACGTGCGAATCCCGCGACACCTGTGCCAGCCTGGAACGGATGATCGTTGCAATCATCGAGGAACGACGATTGCCGACGCGCTCGATTCCTCTCCCGTCGTTTTCTGGGAAATCGGCGTCACGTGGACGTGACGTCTGGGATGTGCTCGAGTCACGGCAACGCGAAAGTCCCACCGGAAATGTGGAAATCCGTCTGGATCTGTCCGCTGGAGGATTACGAATCTGCTCGTTTTTCTTGCCGGATTTCTTTTGAAATCGTGCGAGAATCGCGCGGAAAGAACGTGGATTGTCCGTATTTATTATTTATCGCCCAGCATTAATTTTATCGTTGCGTTCTATTTCTCTTATGGACGGAAACTACCCCAGCGACGACTTCTACTTATCAAGAGTCACCATCGCCACGGTTATCAATCACCACTACCTCCACTCTCATCAATTCCCCGAGCAGCCTCCGCTTCTACGCCAGATCCATCTACATCCAGTCCCCTGGAGGAGACAGTTCGTCCTTAAAGAGGTTCGTCCACGGACGGAAGAAATTAAAACGCGGCAGAAAGGAAGGGCACAGAGGGTGGCCGCTTAATCGACCGTGGAAATGGCTCGATCCATCCAAAGTGAATTTCCGCGATCGTTTTCTCCCCTCGATCTGCCCCCAGCCGGGGAGGAAGAGGCGCAGAATGTCGACGCCACTTAAGGTCGAAAAGATTGGTCAGAATTTTTCCGCGGGCCTTCGGTGCACAAGCCTTCAGTCCACCCCGGGCCGGCCAGGCAGCGGCGAAATGAGACTCAAATTAAAAACTATAAATCAGGCACAGAGGTTACGCGGCACAGCCACGGGGCGGCGGAGGGTCGAAGGAGGAGAGCAGCGACGGATAAACGAGCGAGGAGGTCAAAGAGAGAAAAAAGGGAGAGATGCGGCGGTGAGTGCGCGGCGCGAATAAAAAGGGGAGAGAAAGAGGGTGGGGAGAAGTGGAATAAGAATATTCGCATAGGTAGACGCCGCCGACCCAGAAATATTCTCGAGTGCCGCCTCTGAAACTTCCACCCCTCTCTGCCCTCATCCGCGGCGTCTCTCTGTGTGCCCGTGAACCAGAGAGGGTTGCACGAGTTCCTCTCTTATCGTTCTTTTGCTTCGCGTTTCGCCGTAGTTTACATACGCGGCGGTCGGAGCGCATCGTACAGGCCAAGTAGCTGGTATTGTTATTGCTTTCGCAGACGAGGCGGCCCGCTTCGTTACAACGTGTACAAGTGTTTCGCCAAACTTTTCTCGAAGAAACAGAGGGGCTGCACGAGAGGATATTGCGGCCCCCGTTACTTTCTTTAACCCGCCGTCACAGTAGCTCTTGCAGCTTTGCGAACGCTTTCCCGTATCCGTCGTCTCGATTTTTAAAATCATGCCTGCAATATACGGACGCGACGAGGGATATTGACGTGCACTGTATTCGCGATTCTTCTCGAGGAACAGAATGCAATTTTACGTTCAATTCGTTGTTCCGTTGTTCTTGATTGCTCGGTTCGAATCGCGGGGGAGGACAGTGGCCGTAAAGCGGGTCGTTTAACCGAAATTACGGCGATCCACCGTCGCGGTGCAATAAGAATCCGTATTTCCGGCGAATTATTTTTCCCCGCGCATCGCTCGTTTCGCGGCGAATAAAGCAGGACGGTCGAAGGCGATGGATCGACGGAGACCGATGAATAGAACAGTGAAGGAGAATAAAAAGAAGACGAGTAAAGTGACCGGGGACGTTTACTTGCTCGCGAAAGGCGCCGAAACGGCGATCGTAAAACGTCGCCCCCTTTGCACTCTAAGCCACTTTTGCAATCAACGGCTCAATTACGTCCGTCCACGGGCGATCGTTTCAGCCGTGGGTCGATCCGCGTGGCCCGTTGCAATCCGGAAACGGATTGCAATGTTCCGGGAACGAGGCATGCGCGCGTACTCGCGTTCGCCAGACACTTCAGAGAGCTATGAATAACATTAAGTTGCGAACGAACCGGGCCGCGAGGGAGCGTCGCGGAACAATGTCAAAGTTTAAAGGGAATTTTAATGCGGCCGCCGGAAGGCATACATATTTCAGCGGCAGGAATCGCGCGGGAGATTATTGCGCCGCCCTGCAGCGGCGAGCGCGAATCTATCGTTGAATATTTAAACTCCTATTCGAGTTGCTTCTTCGTTCTATTCGACAGTGGAGGGCGCGTTTTCCCATTCCCGATCTCGAATCTTCGGTTTTCAAGCGGTGGTCTGCTTCTTGTAGCAAAATAGAAGAAGGGAGGCCTTTCTCCCTGTTTACGCAGAAACGACGTCCACGTTAGATAACTTTCATCGGCACTTTTCATCGGACCTCATCCAGCGTGAAGAATCGAAATTCCTGCCCGGAGACAGAAAAAAGCATCCACCCGAACGAATTCGGCCCGATAGGACCGTTTAAAAGGCAGCACCGTCGCTGTAGAAACAGAAGCGATAAACGAGCGAATCTCCGGCAGCCGGGCCGGAGAATCGGGAAGCAGGGGGTCGCAAAAGGACCATTCAGAGTCGGTCTACTAAATTTCACCAACACCGGAGGCCGACTGGCTCTCCCCTAGTCTCTACGTAAGAGCGTCGTCGTCCTGGCGAACCTGCCTCGCAAAGACGCCATCGTTCGAGCGTTTCCCCTGCTCCCTTCGACCCTTCCTTCCTCGTTCACCCTCGCGCGCCGTCCCAGCCACGGCCACAGGGTAATATATCGCGGCAGTCCGGTATTAATCACTTTTATTAGGTTATTATAATACCCGGCCGACTGGCTCTTGGTTAAGGCGCAATTTATCTCCCGAACGATGCATATTTAACGCGAAGCGCCACTCTTCGTTCGCTATCATTCACGTGCGGCAATCTCGAGTTCCCGCGCCACGTCCACCGCCGTCCAGGGTAGGCAGGGAGGAGGCGAGGAAGCGACAAGAGGGACAGAGGAAGAAATACACGATGGTTGGATGCGTACCGTGCTTCGGCTACCGCGTACTGTGCATCGCCACCGCGATCTGCCTTAGTGCTAACTACGAGACCGCGAAACTGCTTCCCTCTACCCATTCTCTTTTTCCATTGCTTGCCCCTCTAGATTTTCCCCACTGTTCCTTCGCCCTCGCGTTCCCTACCGTTGATCTTTTTTCACCCTCCTCTTACTCCTCTTCGTTCACCAGTTAGCCGACACGTTGCAGCGATCAACTATCAATTACCTGGGTCGGTGCACCGGCAGGCTGCTGCGAGCACGACCTGCTCGGAATGCACCTTCCAGCCCAGGACGACTCCTGTCGACCGCAAATCGAGCTCAAGGAATCTCGTCTTCCGACCGCCCGACATTTGTCCCGGCTTATCAAGCCCGAGTTCGAGTAGCCCTGTGCACGATACGAGGTCCCGGGACCACGAACCACTTACGATCGAACAGGCTGCTCTGTGTTCGACCGGGGACACTTTGTTCGCCAAGAACGATGCTATTTGAAAATAGTTTCGGGTGATTGTTTTATGGGGCGATTTAGTCGACGAAGGAATTTCATCCCACCCCGCAGTTTCCCCGAGAATTTTAATTTTCGCCACGATCGAGCGGGAAAAGTTCGGCGATAAGGAGCACCAAGAAGGATTTGCGTCGCGATGAGCACTTTACGATGATACTCCGGCCGTTATTCTATCGAACTTTCCACCGGGACATTATTGAATTTGTTAAAAGTTATGGTCGATTCTACCCCTCTTAGCTTTGCTTCCATAAAAGCCGCATGATCGATGGGCGGACGAAGAAGCTCCCTAATCGATATTATCGTGCCGCGTATCCGTTGCAGTCTAACAAAGGAAACGCACAAAGATGATCTCTTCTAAATAATTTTTCAACGCGTTTTCCTGCCGCAACCTCAGTTTCAACGACCAACTCGTACAACCACATTCGCTACACTCCTAAGCAACTGGCGTTTCCTCCTCGAAGAAAGACGACAGAGGCGCAAGGGTAAAGTTTTCCATGCAAGTTTCATCGCGACTGTTTCAGTCGCGCAGCTTTACGAGCCTGAGTTTTCCCAATAACCCTACCACGGCTGCGACCGTTTGCTTTTATTTTCCGGTGTTCGCCGATGCATACCGGCAATCAACTATCAATTACGACGAAACGGGCTGGCTGGTCAACCGGGAACGCGGGTTTAAGTGGAAGGTGATTTCCGGCCTGTGTAACGGCGTGTCGTTAGAACTTTGTCTCCTTGGCGAACGATCGACGAACACACAAGAGACAAGGAAAAAAAAGGAGAAGGGGGGAGCTCATTTTCTTCTTGGTCGTTGGTATGCAACGCGGGACACCGCGAGAGATCGACTATCGATCGTGGCGAGGCAATGCAAGGAAGATAGAGAGGGGTAGAAAGAGAGAGAGAGACGAAGGCTCTGCGCGCACGCGAGTGTGCGATTTGCTACGCGCATAATTTTGTACGGAGGGTACACGGCAGGTGCGAGGCGACTGCGAAATTTCAGTTTCCGATAGTTGGACGTCGCGCGCGCCTCGCGATAATGGCGATCGTAATTCGATTTACCGTTCTTCTTTTCTTGCGGCTTGTATCGCGCGTCCGTGGCGGCACGGCGCTACCAGCCTGTATCGCTTCAGGAATGTGTAGAACGTGCCAAGAGTGCACGCTTAACGATTTCGAAAAGCCGGATGAATTTTATCGGGGAAGAAAATTATGTAACGCTCTCGAGAACCGTTGCGGGGCCAGGTTTGTGCGTGATGGTGTCAACTTGAACTAATGTAGCCCCAGCCTGGCTCGTCTTGTGAAATTCAATAGAGTTTTGAAATTAATTGCGCAACGTATAGGTAGCAAGTGCGGCTTGCGATTTATAATAATTCGTGGGATGGAAAGACTAGGATGTCGCGATTGGTGACGTGGTGCGGGCTTGGCAATGTTTAAAGATAGGGCGGATTTTGTATAATTTTTTTACCCGACAGAGTAATTGAATTCTTGAAATAATACGACAAAAAGGGAGGCGAAATGCAGGTAGACGACGTGCGTACCCCGATCGCAGTCGAACGAAGTCTTTTATATGCCGGCTGATCCTTTGGCGAATGACGGCGTCATGTCACCTGGATCGTGCGGGATTTCCGGTGCACGCGCGACACACCGTCGGCCTCGATCAATCGAGTTTTTCTCTTTGGCGCTGAGGACGTCGCGTCTCGCATCGATAACCGATTCCGGAGGCCTTGGCCGCCCTTACACAGACGGTTCGCGATGGATAAGGCGACCGACGATTCACCGTGACGATCCTCGAAAAATCCTCGTGTCTCCTTCTGCTCGTACGATGGGACACGATTCCGAAACGGTCTCTAACGGGCGATGCAATTTCAATACGTTACAAACAAGTAGCGCGTGCACGTGAATTATCCGTGTCGAAACCAACGGAGCACGCTATTCCGTTGCAAAAAGAAGAACCAGGCAAAGTACTCTCGGTGAAAAACTACGACAGGTGCGGATAACGCCTCCGATTTCGTTTGTTTTGAGAATAATGGAACGCGGGATCGCGTTATTAAAGTAAATCGTTGTTTCGATGTCCCCGCTAAATCGAAATTATTGCCGACGGAATCCCAGGTCGGTGTACGCGGCCATCGAATATCGTCGCAGGGAATCCGACGTCGAAAGTATGGCGTCCAGGTCGGCGATTCTGCCGAGCTCGTCGATTCTCCTCGGGATTATCGTGCATTTCCATTTTCCAGCCGCAGTCTCGTGCGAGATGTAACAACGACCTACGACAATCCTACGTAATCGAGCGAGCTAGTCGAATAATTCTGACCTCCCCACGACTCGTAAGCCATTCGAATGGTCCTTTGCCTATCGAGGCGATAACCTTCCACGCTGGGTGGTAGCGTAATTTATTGCACGGCTTGCCCTTAAATCTTAATGGGATTCGATTAAAGACGACATTTCCCGGCGACACCAGGAGGAACCCCTACTACAACGTCTGCGACCTCCGCACTCTCGTACCCGGCCGGCTTCCGCCGGCGTCCCGCACGATTCACGATCGTATTTCCACCTAACGCGATTCCGTCCTCCTACGGTGCTGGGAATTCCGTTAAGAGCCTTGGCTTTTTCGTCCATCGTTTTTCCGCCAGCAGCCACGCGATACCGTTTCCACTAGCCCGCTTCAATTCCGTTTCGCCACAGGCTACACGTTCCTCTCACATGTACACGAATAGCGTCGATGTATATCATACGTAGTATACCGTGAATCGTTACATTTATCGTACGAGATTTTACGTTCAGTTGGGTGAACGAAAAATTTTGCGAGGCACCCATCGAGAAAAAAGAAAATACATCTACTATTGCCTGACATCAATTTTTGTAGCATTCTGGTGTCGGCAACACCGGAACACCCCAAGAAGTGTGCATGACGATGGAGGCGTCATACGATCCGAATCGTGCTAATACGAGCGGATCGCGCGTGACCAGCATCCAGTCGTCAGCGACGCAGCAAGCCCCGTACATTTCCGGGAGGAACACATCGACAATTTCCTAGACACTGAATCCCCGATCCTTCGGGATTAAGTCGAGATGGAGCAAGCGTAATCGGCCGTTTCCATGCTGCCCGCGAGACCTTACCAGGTTACACGCCGACCGGGATCGTACGAACGCGGAAGCGTTCCAGCCGTCTTTTTTGCCGCCTCCTCCGTGGTATTTCTGCTGTCGCGGCAAACGGTCTCCCCGCCGCGCGAACCAGCCGCAGCTTCCTCGAAGAATTCGAGCTGGCCATGCGCGTGAAAACGAATGGCTCTAGGCTCGCCTATCTAACGGGGATTACGTTTTCGAACGAATGAATCACGATTTTTCCTCGATCGAATGCCTCTCGGGCCGTGGTTCGCTCCACCGGCAGTTACATTCCCGCAACCGTGCAGGAGTATAATTAGCAACGCTGGGAACGCGGGAAGAGCATGCACGGGCGTGTGTTTCGCTCGCTCGCTTCGAAAATCGATGCGACCGTGGCCGGGGACCGGCGGGCGGCTCGCAGTAGATTCAGCCATCACTGGTCAGACGCGGTATAATAGTAAAGCGCGTACGGCAGAGATCTGTTATACGTTGTGCAAACTCTTCTACATCAGTACACCATTACAATCGCCGTACTTTGTATTCCGTCGTCGCGTTCGTCTACTTTGAATTTCTGTTTGCCACTTTTATGTTTCCCGGGAAGAGGAAGGACCGCGCGTCAAGTCGCTTACCCGTGCACCGCATGAACCCGGGAAATAACCATGAATCTTTTGACTGAACGTGCGCTAGAAAGACAAAATTACGGCATTAACCATCCTCGCCTTGTATAAGGAGGGAAGACGCGAATGGATCGGCTAGAAACGGATGGCTTCCGTTTCAAGCGGACAGGCGGGCAGCCATCGAGAGGCGAGCGCCGGCGGATCCGTTGATTGGCTACACAGACGAAGGATAAAGCAACAGCACGGCCACGTCCATCGCGTTGTTGCTGCAACCGCTTCTTACCTATCTTCGCATCCTCCCTATCAACCACCTACACTATCCGCCTTCTCGACAGCGATATACTACGTATCGTTTGTATACCCTATCCGAACGGCTGTGCGCCGGTAGCTCCTAAATAAGACACGTACAAGACGCTCCAATTTCAGCTGACACCTGCGTTTCACGCCAACCATGAAACGCTACCGTTCCTCCCCTTATAAACCGTGGCCTGACGTCCGTTGCTCGTTTCTATTCGTCGTCGGGGATAGTACAGAGACGAAGAGGTGGACATGTTTCATTCGGGATTCTAGGTGTACATGTGGTCGAATGGATCTGCCGGATGTTTCGCGTGTGCGTGCACGTCTGAGAAGAGCTTACGTATCGTCGCTAGAACCGTGGTCTAGAGCTTAATCGCGCTAGGATTTAACGACCGTGCCGGCACGAAGTCCTTTAATTCCGAAGATCGCGCCGACACGTCTCTATCTCTCGGGCCAGGTGAAAGGTTCGTCCGGCAGGCATACCTGAATCCACAGATGAACTCGCCCTCTCTTTCTCTCCTCCTCATTTTCTCTCCCCTTTCCATTCTCGTGTCTCTAGAGGGAGTGGCGGAGGATCCTCCGCGCCTGCTAGATGCTTTATTATTCTGGGAATCGCGGCGATCCGGCGAGCGTACGTGTAGCATTCCTCTGTTATTTCCGACCGTACGCCCTTCGCGCGGCCAACGATTATCTGGCTCATTAAAATCGAGCCGATTCGTTTCGCGAAACCGCATCGAATGGCCGCCGAATTTCCGTGAGATCTCCGAAGTGAAACCACCGCGGCACTACGCCCCGGAAGCGTTATACATTTGGGGGCACTTGAAATTTGCCGATTTACGAGCGAAGAATCGCCAAATTGCTTTCGAGGGCTGGACAAACAATCTTTTCGTCTGGATGAACCGCGGTCGGCAAACAGGAAGTCAGACACCGCCACCGTCCCAAAGTGTAACGTACGGTGGCTTCGTAAACATTATGCCCCGCGTTAAATTGATTTTAATCAGCTGTCGCTCGCAGCGGTCGGTGTTCGAAGCGTGAAGCAATAAATCGGCGGACTTTCGTAATGGATGAATTCGTTCGATCGAATTGCATAGCAGAGATTCAAATATACATACTGAATTCCTTCGTGTTCGTGAGTAGTCTGTCTCTTAAACCAATGTACATACCTGAAACAAGAAAGAAATATTTACATTTAGCATCGCAGAGGATTGACATTTCATTAATTTATATCAAATGGAAATAATGAACGCCACGGTAAAATTGGCTGGAACTTCTGTTTCCTCGGTGGACAGAAATAATTGACACAGATTTAAAAAAATATACCCTATTTTATTTCTGTACCCCAAACGATAGCAAGTTCATATGAAACATAGAAACAGAATAATTATTGAATTCTCTCATTTACTTCCAGTCGGGTTAATCAAACCCGGCATATGTAATTCAGAGACACCCAGTATACGCGTATCGTAAGGGTGGCGCACGGAGGCTCGTAGTCGTGACACGCGTGTGCGCAGGCAGGTGGGTCGTGGCAAGACAATGCTGTAACAGGGCACAGTCATCGTTAATTAGCGATCTTCAGCGTGTCGCTAAGACGTGTGGGTGACGTATGCACGCGTGTGTGTGTGCATAGGTAACCACATGCGTGCGTCATTCGGATGAGACGCGGCCCCGTTAGCATGTATATACACGTTCGTGCGGACAATGCAGGCTCGAATCAATGGCTCGTCTTTTAAAACGATGATTGCGGTCCTTCGCTTTCTGCCCCACGCCCCCCTCAGTATCTGTATCCGCGGTTTACAGTGTGTTTATCAATCGCCTTCGTTTTGTCTTCTTTCATGTGCCTCCTTCGCCTTCATTTTGCAAGCTTCCCGATTTCCCGTCAAAAGAATATAACGTGCTCGGCCCTAAATGGCCGTTCGTTAATTAGCGTGTAATTAAAAGGAAACGGGATATTGCGTTAAGTATGACTCTTAACCGTAGGTACGCTGTGGGACGTTTGAGCATAATTGCTGTGCAATCTTGCCGATGGCAAGATTACGTCTTGATCCTTTATTTTGCGGTATTTCGGATGGTCTGCGCAGATGGCACGAAGAAGGCCGTCTATCTCATCTAGCAGTTAAATTGCGCAGCGAAATCAATTATCGTATAAATCAAGTGCCTGGTATCGATCCACGGGAACGCGACAAAAATTACGGTTCGAAGTAAATAGAATCGACACGATCGCTTAGCCTGGACGTCGATACAAGTTCGATAGACGGTCGCGAGCGGGAAAACGACACAATTTCGCCGGGGCCTAAAGGCGCGGGATGGCCGGGAGTAAACGTTTGCATTGGCAGTTCCGCCTGCACGGCAAGGATCTACTGTACACGTAAACCAGCAGCGCCTTAAATCACGTTAAATAGAAGGTAACTAGCGTCGGTTGTAGCTGTCGTCAGGCCTTTAATCCTCGATAGGCCTGTCGATAGAGGGTACAGCCGAGTGACTCGCCGCGATCGATCGTACGTGGATGGGGCCACGACGACGGAAACCGAAAGATTTACGGGCGTTCGATTTATCTATGCACACAGACGAGAAGGACGACGACGACGGCGACGAAGACGACGACGATCCCACGGAGGTTAGCTATGTATGTGTTACACGACACGTCTATGTACAGGATGTTTCAGAGCTGTGGATGCACACTCTACTGTCCATTGGTAGAAACAAGAAGGGTTTGGAAGGGTATTCTAACAACAAGTAGAAGATCTTGAATGGCAGCCCTGCATTGAAGCCCTGTGACGAGCTCAATTTTGTAGCACTTATACATTATACTTCGTAAACAATATCTTTATCATCAGTTAAACCATCTGTGCATACTATACCGATACCATTGTTCGCCGATGCACAGACTCGGTTCGGTCGCACGTAACGCATTGATAACGAGAGTTAATGTAGCGAGACGATGATCCAGCGACCGTGTTCCCAGTCGTAGTACAGAAAGTCAGAAACGGAACCGCTTCTCGTGCCGCTCAATGAAACGTGCCAGACCTGCTGCCATATTTTATCCGCCGTGTGCAGTGCACGATAATGCAGCACAGCGAGTGCAGCGTGACGTTCCGCGGCACTCCCGACGCGGCCTTCCGCACACTGGCCGCCCAATAACCGTTCCCCCTCTGAATAACCGCTACCTTCGGCCAACCTTCGGACCCAAGTCCTTGGACGGATTCGCGATCCCGTTCGTGCGGTCAAGTACGACGTCGCGACCAAGACCTTTCCTTTTTCTCCTGTTTCCCATGAACTTCGTCTCAATAGTCTCTCTGATGCAACCGTGGGGCACGATTAACGGTGCAGCTGTGTCCCCTCTTCGGCTTTTTTCCCCGCCAGGCAGAATTATTCGCCACCCTGTGATTTCTGATGAATCGTCCTTTTTTTTTTATTGCACGAACTATCCTCGTGGTTCCAGGTCCCACAGGTAATTGTAGGTCGTATCCATTGGTGCCGCGCTTTAATTAACTTCGTCCTCATGAGCGAATATCACGACGTCGAGTGACGGCACTAAACATTCTTTTCGGACTAGCGCCGCCGTCATCGAGAGGCCCCTAATTACCGTGAACACGCGTCGAAGACTCGACGGAAGGGCGCTAGTAACGTCCTCGTCTGCGCGACCGAGTCCATCCGCGGGAGATATAATTTAGCCGGCTAAAAGGGAGAACGTGGAACGGAGAAGTTCCGTCGACGCGATGTATTATCTGGCGTCGCAGCACAATGGCCTTTGTTTGCAAAAGTTTTGAAACGCGGAATCAAGTCGAACGACCACCTACTTCTCGCGCCGGCAGTTGAATGCTGCGGCGCCGAGAGGATGGAAAACGGTCGAAACTCGCGCAAAGACACGGCAGTTCGAGAATAGAAGGGCAAAAGGAGCGGGCAGATGCGGAGTAGATGGAAAGCAGACCGGCCGAGATAAAAAGATATTTTCGTCGGGAACATTGATGCAAGGGAACGAGCATGAGCGCTCAAAGGGACGCTTCTTGCAGCACAGGCCACCCCTTGTCTTGTTAAGATGTGGAGGACGTTGTGCGGCGCAATTCGAGCTTCAAGGGACGCAGCTATTATTCGTGACTGCGCGGATCATAAAGTGACTCGACGCAGTTTATATTAGCAATTTGTGTCGCGTAAATTGCGCGCTTCTGCGAAGTTCGTCGAGTGGATCGGGCTGGATTTGCTAGTTGCGAGCGGACCACTCGAGGCGAATGCTTTGGACCACTTCGAGATAAACAGTGTACACGCGACGAACCAATCAATTTCCTCTCGCCTCGCTAGCCTGCCAATTGCATTGAAATTGACGCGGGCACAACACTGCTCGCTGGTCTCATTGAACGCTCGAGACCGGATAAAATTATCCCCGGGCCGTCTCGAATCGCGAACGAAACGTCCCGTTCACCGGCCACGGACCTCTTATTCCGCCGTGAAGTCGTGGTGGTCCCGTTGGACTTTTCAGCCATTAGTCTCGACCTGTCTGGATGTGCGTGCACTTTCGAAACGCTCGATTCAGGAAAAGAGGCCCCGGACGACGAGCAAAGGGACAGGTGGCTCGGTCCGTGTATTTATACGCGGTCGCGTGAACACACCGCGTGCGTCTGTGCCTCGCGTGTTCGGCCGGCCAGCGTCTAGGGAATTCGCGGCGGGTGCCAAGCAGCGTGTTTCTGACGTCTAGCGCGTTCATTCATTCCGCCAGCCGGACCCACCTATGAATAGACGCTATTTAAAGGACACACCCCGAGAGTGCAATGGCTCGCGCGTCCAACTGAGGAATTCCCGCCACCGTGTTGTCGTGGCTCTTTTCTCGGATACGTGTGACCGTCGCGATGCTCAAGAGAAATCGTTCCACGCGCCCTTCGTGTCCGTCCACATTCGTCGACGCGGCATTGTCACCAATCTCCCGCTGCTCTCGCTCCGCGATGAGTTACGAGCTCCCGTTCCATTCTAGCTGTGCTTGTTTCTGCGCCGGGACGACGGTTGTTTTAATTGAGCATAGAGAGAATTCGCGCATTCTCAGGTGCAACGTAATTTCCGTGCGCAGAACACGCAGCAGGTGCAGAATGACGTTATATTGGATATCTGTTTATTTTTCAATTATTTTAAACCTACCGAGGTTGCAGAGACGCGCGACCGTTTTCAGCGGCGCAGAGTACACTCGAAGCGGAGGGGTACAGGAAGATATAAGCTTCTCTCTTTCCACGATGAAAGGTTCCTTTTGTTTCGGGGCTTGTCATGGATAGCGCTGCTGCTGGCACATCTCCACGGCGTGCACGATAATAACCCCCAGTGGTAAGAGAGGCACGGGATCCTTGCTACGTTCCCCGGATATTGCGACTCCGCCTTGTTGTTCCGAGACCGGCATGGTGCACCGTCGCCGCGGAACGTCTCTTCGCCGTTTCTATCCTTCACCCTCTCCGCCCTTCTCTCCCTCTGTGTACGTACGAATCCGTACCCCGAAACGTTCCGTTTCTGTCTTTGATCGATGCCTGACTACACTCCGATAAAGGGAGCAGCGCGACAGGCGCTTCCTACTGGGCTTCTGATCAAAGGAACAGACGACGCTTTCGTTTCGATTCAGTATTAACGTAGCTCGATAATTTCCTGGCTGCCCGATCGATACGATCGCAGCAACCAAGGATATAACCGTGTGTAATCGTTGCATCAAGTTTGGCGGAGGCCTCTTCGGTAACGAGCAGCGCTTCGCGAACAGTTGCAATTTGCGATAGTCAAAAGCAAATCCCTTTCACCAGGCGGAATGGCGATCGGCGATCGCGTGACAAGAATTGATGTAGCACGAGTAAGCGGGCTTGTTATGTGGACGGCAATTAATGCCCCGCCGCCAGCAATTGTCATTCAGATAGTTATCTGGGCCGGTCGCAAGGCCTAGATACCTGGCCTGCTAGACTCGCTGGCGCCCCCGTGGAATCTCTACGTTTCCATTCAACGTACGCTCCGGTTGGATGCTTTCAGCGAAAACTTTCTGCCCGTGCATAGTTCAGGGTTGAATTGAACTGGGATACGAAAGATGTACCGCTCTATGTACCTTCACCCTTCTCCATTCTTTCTCCCCGTACATCTTCCTATTCTGCGTACCCATTGATCAGTCACGGAGCCCTTCCACCCTCGCCAGCCTCGACCTTTCAGCTGCGTCGTACCGCCGCGGAAAGCTCGCCCATAGAAGACTTACAATTACAGCAGGACAGCCGAGCTACCAGCGTGGCTACCTATCAAATTCAACCGGCCGTATCGCGGCTCACGGATCGCCAGTCCGTTTTGATTCGTCGCCGCTGCCAATAGAAACCAGTTTGTACGACTCATTCGCGTGGTCACGAATAAAGTAACTTATCGCGCTGTGTGTCGTACAAGCCGGGCAATATATTTTCGTGCGGCTAGGAGATGCGCCGCGCTCGAAACCGCCGCGCTCGCGGCTCACGACGTCTCGTCGCCACGATCGAGCCTCCTCCGATAACGGTAATGGAATGCATTCTGTCCTTTCCTCGCTCGCGACCACCGCCACCGACCAGCGGACTTTATCGCGGTCCTGAGAGTTACCGGTAACGTTTGTACGTCTCCTCCGGATACCGATCTACGGGGCCAAGATCGTGTAGCAATGGTCCTTCTACTTCTTCCGACGTTTCCCTGGGCTTTCGCGATCGCGACCCAAGCTCGCCTAATCCGTTAGAGAAGTACGAGTTGTATCGTTCGATCGATAAGCCCGACCCATCCGAGAACCAAATAAATAACCGATCATTTTGCTCGCTTTTCACTGGCCACGCAAACGATTCGGCGTTCGTTGGTTGTTGATTAATGAAATTGTTCAGCGCTTTCGATCGATCGATTAGGGAAAAAATTATTTTAGGAAAAATTTCGATTCGAATGGTGGCATTGCGATCCCATTTGCCGATTCACGTTCTTCCGCTCACGGCAGAACGAGAGGAGACTTCAAACGAGATGAGTTCTCGAGAGGTGTACGTCTCCAGAATCGGACAGAAATCTTGGAAACGTTCGCGCCCGGAATCTCGAAGGATTCGTGGGGCTTGCAGTCAGCGTATTTCACCGTGCAGATATTTAGACGTCGACGAACTTTTTGCCGTGACGATTTGCAAAGGTGTGTACTCTTCACGGCTTTGGAAGCGGTTCGCAACGATCGTGTGGCACGCTTCCAAATTCGATAAGGATCCGGCGGACGTACGGGAAAGAAAGCACCGCCCTGCTTCGAATCGGTGCAGCGACGAAAAGAAAAGCAAGATGAACGGGCAGATAGAGGGATTTATTGCCATCCTAGATTTCTCCCTGCAACCGATAACGGATTCTCGCCGATTAACAAGCAAAAACGGGCACGGAAAGGTGGAGGATACGTTACAGACTAAGAGCATCGGTGTTAGCGCGAAGTGGCTAGTATGGATAACGATGAAACGGGCAGAAGTGCTTAGGCGAAAAATTAATTTCACTCGTGACATCGTTGAACGATGGAATGGAGTGATCTGTTTCGATCCTTAAAATGCACCTATGAAACTCTGATTCCCTCGACCCAGTAACATTGCTTCAATGAGCTCCATATATTGCGAACAAAAGGGAGCCCTTCAACAGAGAAACAGCGAATCCCTTCATACGAGGCAAAAGAAATCGGAACGAAAAATGAAACATGAAAAAGTTATTATTAACTACCTTTGCATCGTTCACGGAGCCACCCTTAGTATTCGCGATTGTGCCTGTAGACGATTGTCTGCCAGGCTTCCGGTATATCGGTACGATTCCCGGTAACGAAGGACGATCAAGGGACAGGGAGATAACGTCAGAATAGGAGAAATCGAAGGGAGAGATGGAATGAAGATAAGGGTGAGAGAGAAGGAGAAAGAGCCGTCATATTGACGTACATGCATTCTGGCCGGCGCATATTTGTAATGCAAATCTTCGCGGGGTTTGAAGGGGGTGGAGATGGTGGGTTTGAGGGAGTTAGCTGGTGCCAGATAGAAAGGGCTGTCCATGATATACACGCCGATGACAAATAGCCAGGGAGAGAGAGTCAGTGTGGTTCGCGCACGATATAACGGAAGGCTACGCCCATACATTTCGCGCCGATACCGACGCCAACGTCAACCACTGAATTTCCTTCCGTTTTCCGTGAAAATCCTACCCTGTATCCGCCGGCTGCGTGTTCGCTTTTCCACGAAGCTTGGAACTGTTTTCGCCGGTTCGCGAGACTATTACTGGCGTGGCTAATTGGCCACGTTTTAGACAACACGGAGTGATCGTATCACGTGCCCGTGCGTTCTCGCGAGTCGAATGCGAGAATTGGCAGGCTGGTTTTTCAGAATAACGGAGGAACGGAACTGTACGAGGAGAACGGTTGTGGTGGTGCGCGGTGTCAGTCAAACCCGTAATTCCATCACGCACGCTGAATTTGCTTCGAGATTAACGGAGCCCATGCAAAGTGCGAAGAATCCTCGGGGTTCGTTGACCTCTCCACCGTCTTCGTATCTTTAACCGTCTCCTCTGTCGTTTGAAAAGTGTGATCGACGCTGTGCTTTTGACGCAGAAGTCGTTTCGACCCGTACGAAGTCGAATAAAATATAAGCTGAATCGCACTGCGTTTCCCTCGAACACGATACACGCAATGGAATAGTTAATTGAAGCGAACGATGATTGCCAAAGTGCGAAGGAAAATATAAATCTATACGACGCAGGGTGGTTCGTCGACCTGCCCTGTCCATTTATAACTCTTTGCAACCCTCTCCAGCGTTGGCACGGCCGTGACGCTTCATTTATCCCCTGATCAGTTGCGGCGCAACACACGAGACACCGATCCCTCTTCTGGCCGCGCCGTGTGGCAGAAAATTATGTAAGCATCGCGTCTAAAAACCGACAAAAGGCGGCGGTGCTTACTAAACGCAACACGAACAGCCCCGGTCTGCATTGTCAAAGGGGGGCGCGCGTCGCCGGCCGATCGTCAAAGCGTCGTCAACCCCTTCGGAAAAGAAGGAAGAGTACAGAGACACTCTCGCGCGGGGTGGATGAAGGAGGGAAAGGGTTAGGTCTCGTTTTGCGGAACGTGGCCGCCACGACGAAAGGATCCTCTTTTATCTTTCACCCCCTTCTTCTTTCATAATACTCGAAAGAGAAACAGGGGGGATGCTAGGCTGCTCTTCTTTCTCGGCGATGAAGATAAAGAACCGGGTTACTTCGATAATGAGACGAAGGCAAATGAAACGGGGGTTGGACAGTGGATACTGTGTTCCAAGATTCTAGTAGGGATTAGAACGTTCTGCTGAACCTACGATTCTCGAGTCAGACACATTCCTTCGCCAACTTTTCTGTACTTTAAGAAAACGCTAAAAGAATCTATTTTTTCAAAGCTGAAAATACAAATACCTCCTTATGCCACGCGTCCGCGGCACTGTCCATGCATTCATGAAAGTACAGCAAGACCATTGTAGCCGTGACAAGGCACAGCATCATCGTTACAGTGTAACGATGCAGCAATGTTTGCCGCTCAACCTTTCGTCGAAAAATTTACTCGTTTTATTTTCGACAGAACACCAAAAGCGACGCGAAGTTACGCCCTCGAGTGCGTCGATTCTTTCGAATTCCTTGTACGCCGTGTTACGACGAGGCCGACCCGCTGTCAAACGACTCCAAGGTGTACTCCACCTCCTGCTATAAATGCAACCTTCAACGTTGTAGGTACTTTTAATCTCTTTCACGGACACGTTCCTCGACGGTCAATGGGTTCCGCTATTGCACATCGTTGCATATGGATACGCGTGTTCGCTTTGTTAGCCGCGTGGACAAGGGCGGTACGATCCCGACACGAAAGGTGACGCGATCTCTTCCCACCTTGGGACGCTACACGGTGCATCCGCGGAGATGCGTCGCGATAAAAAGTTCATTTCCGCAGTCTGTCCCGTCTGCTGGCTGTTGCAGCGACCCGTGGGGAAGGTCAAGAAACGACTCGACGTGCTGTAATACCGCGTTGCTCGAATATATCGAAAGGAAAGTTTTTCGTACGATTCCGTCGTTGTTCGTGTCGCTCTTTTAATGATTGATTTATTTATTTGCGGGATGTAAAACGTGCGAGTAATATTAGATAATGATCTTTTTGTAATTAACGTGTGTCAGGTGTTCAGCACAAAATGTTTCGATAATTGCGAGAGTAAAAATACCGAGGCGAAAGCAATCGGAGGATATAAATCTCCTGTGTCCATCTTATCGAGCACCGAACAGACTGGACCACAATAATTGCTAGGTCGCTGATTAATTTCATTTGTCGCCGGCTTATCGGTGAACGTGCGCGATTTAAGGATCCATCCAGCCGTTGTAACCAATTAATGGTCAGTCCTGGACGCCGCAGACGATAATTTGATTGCCGTCCAGTCACGGTTGCAAGAAACGATGGAGAAGTGACGTTGACGAAAATGCGCTAGGAGCCTGGAGAACTCGTTAGAATTAATCGACACATCAATTTCCAACCGCATTTTCCGCCCGCTGATGCTTAGCGACGTTTGTGACGGAACGGTCGTCGTTAACGTTCCTCGGACCGACTGTCGAGCGACAAATTCAACGATTTATTCGAGCTGCTATTTCGTTCGGCCCTCGGAACGTCTATAGAATTAACGATCGTCCCGTAGAACGATAGCTTTGGAGCACGTGCTCACTCATATCCGGTTGTTTTATGATCGTTACGTTCTCGTATCGAATTCAAAACATCGAATTCCGGGACACAAAGGCTGAATATCAAGCGGCGCAATCTTGAGAGCGAACGAAACGATAGGAAACGAAATATCGTAACCATTTCCCTTTTCCTTTACGGGGCAGGCACTCGAGCCCGGGGTTTCTCGTCTCATTAGAAAATCTTTAACGACGCGGGATTGAGAAACCTTTTATTGCATTATGAAAAAAATGGTGGCCGGGTAATCCCGTTGATTAAAACCACTGATTATTCATAGTTACGCGTGCACCCCGCGCGTATCCAGAACGTTATTCGCCGCGCCCTTCTAAATACAACAGGCACGGCCTCTATTCATAAAACGATAATACAACCGGCGATCAGACCAGATTAAATTTTACATAAAGTGGAAAATTTATTATAATTTTATGCAACCGCTGTGCCTCACCCCTCCCCACCCTTCCGCCCCTCGGCGCAACCAGGAATATGAATAACTTATTCATTAAGCGTTATCAAGGTCTTCCTCTGTTGGCTGCAATTCAATCAGTCTTCTCGAGCCTCTCCTCTTTTTTAATCCTGTTACCACTCCCGTGATTTTTGCTACCCATAGATATTTTTTCGCGATGCAATCTCTTTCTTCCATGAAATACGATTTTCTGATTGTCTTCCTGCGGCTGGGAGGAGCGACTCCTTTCCCATTGTTAATTATTCAGGAAAGAAACGAACCTTCTCCCCGGTCCGTACTCGCGTGCTTCCGCGACACGAATACCTTTCGACCGTCAACTTTCCTCTGATATCATCCTAGATTCGCTCCTACTCTCGCAAGTCAATTGCCTCGCGGACATCGTCGGTTATAGAATATTAAGGTAGCGCCGGTGGCAGACGTTACAGCGGCGACGGTACCGAGCGCCAAGTTTTAACTACTTCCGAGATCGGACATACAATAATCCAGGACTCAGCTAGTACAGGTTTAACGACTGTACAGACGCCATCGGACGAGAAGGGAACAGACGGGAAAAGGAAACGCCGGCGGAAAAACACGAACGCGATCAGAAGACACCCCTGGAGCGCTTCCTTCATTTCTTTTATCAGATTTTTCAATTTTCTTCGTACAATATTAACGGTATGACAAATTTAACGTTATCCGACACTTTGTTCGGATGTCAAGTAACATTGTTCTCCCTATTATTGCAATATCATTTTGCATCACATAATATTCACAGCCCAACAAAGTTTAATATTTATAAAATACAATATGTATTACGTTACTGATAGCAGTCTTACAAAAGCGCTCGATAAAAGCGTACACGATTAAGACTCGCGAATTGCTTTCTCCCCAACTTTCAATATTAAAAAAATTCTGCGAGCAAATGATCGAACCGCGTTGCAATCGCAATTCCCTTTCAGCACTTCGTGTCTTCGTGACACACGCGAATACCGCGACCGGATAATATAATGACCGCTATTTACTCGGCTGGATTCGAGTCACAATCCCAACCAACCGCGGACCAGTGCACGCTGCGTTTGTTCCATTTACCCGAGGGTGCTCTCTTCTTCAGCAAGAAACTTTACGATCGCCACCCTTTCTCTCCGTGTTCCAACTTTCGTCTCCGGCATTCCTCGCGGAAGCCCGGGGAAGGGGGCTTGGATATCGTTTCGTGGCCCCCGTTGTCCCGCCACCTCGTTAAGTGCAGTAACTGCGCCCACCGACTGTGGACCTCTAATTGTTACTTGGCAACCAAATCGGATGGGCCTTTCGTGGACTTGACCACTCCAAACAAGAAGGGGTGAATCCGGTGGGGCGAAGTTTCGAGGGCTGTGTCTACTTAACGTGCGAGAACTGGCGGATTCGAAAGGGTGGATTGAAAACCGAAGCGGCTTGGCTTCTGGTTCTAACTGCTATATTGCTTTGCAATCCAGCATCGAGCTTTCAATAGGGCTTTTAATTCTGAGACGCGAACCGAATTGTAATATTGTTAATTTAAACGACGACGAATAATCGCTACCGAGAATGGTCACACATTGCCAGAATAATGTACCGTCCCGCCATTTAAAATTCGCTCGTGGAAATAACTCGGCGATACAATATTCAACCTAGTCCTTTTCGTAAATCGTGGTGGAAATTAATCGTTGGCTAACATTCGGGTAGCCCGCGCGCGAAAGGGGCACCGGGGAAGCAAAAGAAACTCGGCTCGAAAGCGATCCGTTTATCGCGAGAAATTCCAGTAATCCCGGTGACAGTAATCGTTGCGGGTAAATTGGAATCGCGCACGAAGCTGCCGTGTTATAGAGTGCCGCTTATCAGCGACAGAAACGCGTGAACCGTGCAACTGTGCAATTAAAAACAGATTGGACTTCGTAGGCGATTAGCCGGCAAAATAAAGCAAACAATAAATGCACGGGAAGAAGCGCGCTGGCCGGGGCAACAATGCGTTTGGCGTTGGAAATAAGTTAACATTGCGCTGTGCAATTGGCTGATTAGTGGCTGATAGACCGAATGCAAACAGAAGGCAGCTCGAAAACTCAATTAACCGCGCGGCTCTGTAATTGCGCTCCCACGTGGCTGCGTGTAATTAAAATCGTTGAGTTCGGGGCAGCGATTAGTCTCCTTGAAGAGGGCGGAGTGATTGTGTATAATTTTAATAGATACGGCAATTGAAACGGTAACCGTGGTAGATTTAATCTATTCAATAAGGAAGTAGCAAGTGTCGAATATGATCAGTCTGGTAAGGGAAAACACGGGTTGAACCAAATTGGCAGTCTGGTAGTACAGCTGTTCCTGAGATGGTAGCAGAGATTTTTCGGTGCAATCCTATCCCTGAGTGGTCGAACTGAGAGAATCGGTCCCGAATCGGAATAGAATGGACACGTAGAAATTCCCTGTGGAATGTGGCAGTTGGACGAGCAACGAGAAAATAAAATCTGTGATAGATACCCTTGGAAGGAGAGAACCTTTAAAATCGGTCAGAAAAAAAGTAAATCCTATATAATTTAAAAAAAAATAGATCACGAGATGAGCCGCGTTCATTTTTCGTCATCCCCTTTATGCCAACAAAAGGGAGCGGAAAGGTGAAAAAAAAAAAAAAAGCTCGTGAAACGCGCGGTTCCAGCGTATCGTTCGGCGGAATCGGATCTTTTAAAGTGCAGTAAAATTTACTTCGGTATTACACCGGCCGATTTTACGATCATTCAAGAATAAAATCCAGTCGAATGGTCGCGATGGACGCTTCTGCCACGATTCCGAGAGAAAAGAGAACCGAACCGAGGCCTTCGGTTTTATTTTTTCGGGAGAGCGCTCTTCGTCGAGGCTTTTAAATCGTTACACTGGCTTAAGAAACCGGACATCGGTAATCCGTACGCTCGCTGCTACCAAATCGAACTGGTTTCCTCTTTGCACGGAACAACCGACTCTCATGCTAATAACCGATCCGACAGAGTTCTTAAAATCGCCCGGGTAATTCGCAATTCTCCAGCAGTAACGGCAACAGTATCTCGATTGCAGAAAAATTAAATTCACGTTTCACGATCCTCTGCAACACCGGAGTGTTCGTCTTTGCCCAGGCGTCGCATCGAAAACGAATGAAAGGTGTCCCAGAATTTTTGCAACACGAACGACCCGAGTTTCCGATCGAAGAACGAGACGACCGAAAATTGAAACGTCCGGCCCGTGCATTGTGCGACGTGCTTACGCAAACACACAGACAGAAATTATTGAAACGACGGGTGGTACGATGAAAGAAACCTCCATGGGGTGGAAGAACGGCGCAGTACGGGGCAACGGTACTAGGATTGAAAGCAAAGGCGAACGTATAACGCCGCGCAGCTTTGTCGTGGAACGAGCGGAGCGGTCGTCGCATTGTCCGACGCCCATAAATTTCCCGGCCGTTGGAAAATGCATTTTTCCAGGCGTGCACCGGGCCGAATCGCGCAGGTAGATTCCTTCGGCTGAACCGATTCCCTTGTCCCCCATCCGATTCCTCTACTACAACAAGTTTTATATAGCAGAGCAGATTCCTAACTCCTCGAGTCAGCTTGCGCGAGCTGTGCTCTTCTTAGGGGCTTAACTTCCCGCTGCGCGATCCGCCAAAGCGTCTCACGGCACCAGCCCCTTCCGGTCGGTGTTTCTCTCGTGACGACAAACTGGTACGAGTCTAATAGGAGCGCCAGATTACGACAGGATACGGGTCGAAGGTATGACACCTGGGGTAATTCATGCCGCTCCCTTGTGACACACACGGGTCGTTCGATCGAGGAGCAAAATATTTGCGGCCCTTTGTCAGGCCGCCCTACCTTACGGGAGAGGATCTAGTTGACACGGTACGTTTCGGGGGAGGTTTTGCGAAATAAAGATATCCACGATGATAAATGGAGATCCAAGGTTCTGTTAATTATAGCTGTTGCGTATTTGGGGTGGAGAAAAAGAGCAAATGGGATGACTGATTGGTGGCTGAAAGAGTGTTACTGATATTGACGAATGAGGTTACCCTTGAGACCCCCTGTATCACTGTCAGATAAGTGAATTCCGGATTAATGATATATTATAGATAATGCATTTCAGCGGAAATGAAAGCTTGTGTAATCTTTAATCTTCGAACCTAGGTAATTCTGTCTTTGTTCATTTCTCCGATGTCATTTTTGAACAGACAGAATTTCATCGGTATTGGCGCGTCTCCTGCACGACAACAAAGGTGGGGGAGAAACAAAACGGTGGGGAAAAATCGAGCAGGATTTTTGCACGTAACAAAAAAGGCGACTCACGTGCGTCCCCCTTTTCGACGTATTCGATGGAAAGTTATTGCGAGCGCGGCATTCGGCCATCGAGAGATTGTGAAATTTCATGAAACTCGACCACCAAAAAAGGGGGTGATCGTAGGAGGGAAACAAAGGAGAGGAGAGAAAAAACTCAGCAGCGAGGACGAATGTATAGACCAGCACGTTGAAACCCAGCACAGAATTGTGAAATATTCCAAAGCTCGGTGTAACTTGCTTGCCATTTTTCGAAGTCTCCTCGTGTCACGATGTGTCGCATTTTGTTGCACGTTTCAGAACGCGAACGTTGCCACGCAATGTCTCCTTTCTTCCGGCTTATCGATGTCGCGGAATAAAAAATAAATCCGCAGCGCAACACCGTCGATCCGGCGGGTAACGCGACAACCGTTGACGTAATGAAATCAAACTGTAACTGCTGCCAATGTAATTTGTCAAATCGACCTACCCGAAAAACACGTTCGATACCAAAGCGTTATACGGGGACGCAATTTCTCCAATTTCCTATCAAAGAAGCTTATAACACGAATTCCAATCGGGCCGCAAGAAACGGAACGAATATATCCCTTCGCTATTAGTCGATCTATTTCCAATTACCCCAACGACCACAAACATCCGCGTTCAACGGCCGTGCAAGAAATCGAGGTCGAACGAACGCAACGAGAAGAAAAAATGGATCCGGGGAGACCATCAGTTCCAAGTAGTTTATTCAATTTCACGGGCAACGGAGTCGCGATTCTCCATCTCCGGCAGAAGGTTCTCGGCAAGACGCGAGCAAGTAACGGCACGCTGAAACGACAACAAGGGACAGCGAAATGACGGAGAAAGGGGTGGAGAACGAATTCTCAGCGGAACCGAGTAAAAACCGTCGGACTATGAAATTTCGCGGGGCTGTCGTCGGGGTAACGATAAACGCACTGTGTGCTCGATTAATACGCCGTCCGGTGTTCCCACAATTTCCCTCGAAATTCACCCATTGAAAGTCATCGTGGAGAATGCACGCGATCGTGCAGCCGGAAGCCTACGAAGGAACTTCCGGCATCGAAATCGTCGCCCGGACTTTCAGCAGTCGCCGCCCTCGTCCAGCAGCGTTTCTCTCTACACAACAGGTTCCCTGTCCTCGCCCCTGCCCCCGTCTACGTTGGTCACGAATCTACGAACGTGTATTTCACGCCCGGTGCTTCGTGGTCCTTGGTCGCGTAATGGGTAATCGTAAACTGGCCAAGATTTCCAGTCACGTACGGGAAGTCCGTTCTAAGCAGCCAAAGCTTGAGAATCTGTTCAGCTGTTGGGTTTACGCGCGTAGTTTCGTGAACATTGGAAAGCTGAAGAGGCGACGAACGCTGTAGGGACTTTGCGAGTGGGATCGGCGGGAAACTTGCTTGCCCGTTGCTTTCGTGGCGACAAACGAGAGTAAAAAGGTCGAGGAAGAATCCTCGTCTTCGGTTTGTTCGCTCGCGGCACTGTTTCAAAGCCGTTGAAGAAGAGGAAGAGGAGGCTTCGATCGTCGGGGCTCTTTGTCGTCGTAATACCAGCGCATAGTGAAACGTGCAGCATTCATGAACAGCGACGTTATAATCATCCTTGCGTTCTCCCCCGCCAGTCAGGCTGGTCGGATTTGTAGCCGTTGTTGTCACGTAATATGTAATCGTAAATTGAACAAGATTTCCAGTCACGTAGTGAAAGACCATTCGAACCACGCCACGCTGTCTCACGAACCAGGGTCCCTTCTTGTCACCCCTCGACCCCTCAGCCATTCTCTGCCTCTTCGATTCTCCCTGGCTACCTCCACCTATGGTTATCCACGTAGTATTAGTCGCGGAGCGAGGAGAAACAGAATGGAAACGGGGAAGGGAGATAAAAGATCGATGGAGATGAGCGCGCGTAAAACGTGATCGGGTAATACAATAGATGAGAGATCGATTGCGTTTTCATCCTCTCCCCGAGTCAACATCCACACATAGATCTTCCCTGTGTCCGCTCTATCCGCTCTCTCTTAGGCTTTGTTCGTCTCCTCCCGTTCGTCTATCGTGGTCTCCTTTCACCTTCATATCCGTACGTGACTCGTACCTACCGGGTAGTCGGACTACGAGTACGTGCATCCTGTTATATAAGGAGTTTAAATTGAGTATCAATTTTCACCAGCCAGCCGTTGCGCGCGTTGCAACGCACGGGAAATATGAGGGAGGAAAGGCGTAGCTGGAGCAGCGTGCGTTCGTCCGAGCTATAAAAATGATAATTATATCGAGGCAATAGCATCTCTAATTTGCTTCGAAGCTTCCTCTTGCAGGACCGACGCGGAAGCGTGGAACACTATCCGTCGAGCTCAAGAGAACGATATCTGTTCTATTTAAGAAAACAAATTAAAATCATCAACGACCAGCGAGCCTAATGGAAAGGCTATTTCCACTCTATTAATTCGCGAAAAAACCTGGTGGTTTCGCGGAACCAACGAATTCGGGTGTAGCTATTCCAGTGGCGGTCAGATTGTCGAGGAAAGGACAAGGGTTGCGATCGAAACGCGATTGCCTTTTGTTCACCCCTTGTGGTCTAGCGTTCTCTGCTTGGTTCGCGGGTTTCCCCGCAAATGGAACGATCGTTCCGTGCGCGTAATGAGTTCCCCGAGAGCACGAGAGAGGCGTAAAGAAAGGCGAGGAAGAAGAGAGGGAGAGAGTGTTGGTATCTGCGTGGCGATCTACAGAAGCGCAGGCCGTGTCAAAGGAGCGTGGAAAAGTGTGTCACGCGAGCAAACCCCGGGCGAGAAGTTGCCCGCATCACGGAAATTCAGCGGGTGTTTTACTTTCTGCCCAGCACAATGGCGGCGCCTTTTCAAGAAGTTTGCCTCGCGTTAAAGGCGGAAGCACTTCGAGGAATCGGGCCAGGCCGACCAACGACTTTTCGTGAAATTAAAAATCCACCTGATTCCCGACGTTAATAGCTTCCCGTGTGCTTTACTACGAGGCACGCTTTCCTTTACCGAATATCCCTTTTAATCGTAGAAAACGGAAGACAGAATAGATTTTGTCAATCGACATTGTTTTCGCTCTCCGTCCTATTATTATTGCGCCTGTATTCTTCGACATTTCACTTCCATATTCGTCATAAAATCCAGACAGCAGTAACGAGGACACTTTCACGAACGAAAAGCTACACGGCTCTCCGTCACGTTTCAATTCGCAATCGTCATTGAAGGCTTTCATTTCTGTGCACCGGGAACGCAGCGACGCGCCGCGTCGGTCAAACGTTTGATCCCCTTCCTCATTCTCTGTTCGCGGGGACGACAAATATCCCCAGCATTATAATATTTCTCGAGGGGTGGCCAGGACCCAGGGGGCATTAGATGGTCGCGGAGGGTCTGGTGGCCGCCTCGAGGCTCACCCTCGAAACCGACATTCCACGTCCCTCTTTCCCTTTCCCTCTTGTTGCTCGTTGGTTGCAAAACGCTCGTCTCGTTTAGTCGTTACCGCGGGACAACGGCTTGGCGGCGGCTTACCATGTGCATTTTAATTACGATATTAAGTCCCGGGCTCGTTTCGAGAGTCCGAGAAAGTCGGCGTCGCGTCGCGTCGCGTCGCGTTGGAATATTGGCAGCGTGGAAATTGCCGAGGCGGACAGATAACTGCAGGTGTTATGCCTGGAGTTGGCCTCTGATTATATGACGAATCGATGAAACCAAGATTCGATTGAAGATTGTCGAAGCTGGCCTGAACGAGCGTCGATTAATTGAACAGGCGAAAACGCTGACTACGTAGACGACTGATCTTGGCGGAACGACCGAAGTTATGCTACTTTTGAAGTCCTGATCCGAGGAACGTTTGAAAATCAAGTGTCGTCTAGCAAGAAGGAACACTTCTGGCGCGAGTTTCAATTGTTACGACCGAAAAATGTAAATGTAATTAGGTTAATGGCGGTGCGGGTCGCTTTCGTGGAACGCTGACTGGCAGGGATCGAAATTCACGACAGCTTCTCCTAATAGCGAGCAGTAGCTTGAGAGTTTCGCTTTGTATTCTATCCTGGCGCGGTGTCTCGCGAGGCAAAAAAAAAGAAACGAATAACTCCGGCCAAAGATGAGTAGCCTCTCGAGGGTACGTGACCAAAGGGACGTCTGTTCATTCGTCACGCTGATCGCGCAGTCGTATTTGAGTCTCCAAACGTTTGCCGTCGATCTTCCGAACGAAGTTCGTGCTACGAGAGGGGTCACCTGGCCAAACAGGATGAATACAAGGGAAGAAGCCTGGTTTTATTGGTCTGGAGCCCGTGAAGCTGCGAAATAAGGGTTCAGAAAGTACTTCGGGGGCTGAGGAACGTCAAACAGCGTGGCAACGCCATTTTAAAATAGGCGCCGGGTAAGTTGACTCGAAAAGCGCCCGTGGTCCTACGATTGCAATAGCCGCCGGAAATTGCGCCACTTCATGAGGCAGTCGTTGCACGATCCACTTCTATTCGCCTTCGATCTGTTTCTTTCGATTTCCCTCTCCGCGTTGCCCCCGTTTCGAGCTGCTCGAACCTAGGAGAGAAGATGGAGAAGAGTCGTCTATCCCGAGGCGTTTGTATTGCTTTTCAAACGAACGAGTGGACCGGACTCGAGGTACACACGAGCAAAACACTACGACTACGAGAGCTATCGATAAAGATTCCAGCTTGGTTTCTTTGACTGCTGGAATACGGTGGCCGTTATTGGTCGAAAACGTGAAGCGATCGGGGGGTCTCTTTAAATTTCGATCGACACGAGAATTTCGAGAACGACCGAGGGAAAGTGTTGGCGATCGCTGTGCCCTCAACTTTTGATATTGTGCCTTGGAATTTGGTTAACCTTTGGCCCTTAACTTTCAGTAGCTTTGGTAATGGAATTCACCAGTCTAATTGCGCGAGACTTTTAAATTGAGTTAGAGTCCGGGTAAAACTTCAAGGGTGTAGGTTTCGGACGTCAAGCAACAAGACTGTCGTCAGAGGTTTGCAGCAAGGGCTAATGTTTCATTCCATAGGGGAAGTTGAGTTTGACGAAGAGTAAACATATTTTTGTACGAAAAGAATTTATCCTGCATGCATACAGAATTCTTGTCATTGCCACTGGCAACAATTTTTTCCCCGGCGAATTTTACAACGTGGTTCAACAACTTTGAACATTTTTCTTGAATGCCTTCAGCGTAAAGAGAATTAATAGAAGAATTAAAGAGAACTAATAAAAGCTGGGTCAAGAAATTTTTTACCGGCGCTTTAAGTTTATAGCAAGTTTAACGAATTTTCCATCGCCCATCCTTTGGCTTCCTCCGTGCTGTCCTTTTTCTATTTTAATACGTGGCAATATTGCATGGATATGTGCAGCGATAAAGGGGATTACAGGGCAATGAGAATTAATGAAAAGGGCAAAACTAGGGACGCGCGAGCGGAATAATTTCGATGGTCGTTGAATTCATACTGCGAGAAGGGATAACACTTGTAATTTCGTTTTCGTTGGGAAACAACTGGTGGTCACCGGTCGTTTTCATTTTCCCCTTGGCACTTTACCTCCACCACGTGCAACAGCAACTACAAATTGCCCGCTATTTGGTTCACATTGCGTCGCCCTCTCGTCTGGACCAAAGAAAAGTAAGGAACGATATGCATATTATATTCATGTCAATTTACAGGTCTGCTGTAAATTAAATTTATATCGTATCGGTTGCTGTGATAACGATTGAAACAATTTTACTAAGCTCTTGGGGACAATAATTTTCCTAATAAAATTTGTAGTACCTTAAAGGAATCTCTGATTCAAAGTAATCGATAGGTACCGAGTGTTTGATAACTGAAACGAAATCTCAACAGAACTCAAATAATTTTGTGGACTTTGTCTCGGCGCTCCGGTAATTGTTACCATCGATGCAAGGGAAGCTGCTGCCATTCTTTATTCGCAAAATTAATGTTACACAGCATAGCAGTGTCGGGGTGAATACCGAAGGAATATCGGCCGTGGAGGAACAAGGGAGAGGCATCCGGTTCGAGGGAAGATATTGGTAGAAACAGAATTCTGAGCCCTCCGTCGCGACGGTAACTGTTTAATTATGTAATCACGAATTTACATAATTGGCCGAGTCGCGCGGATCTATCCCGTTCTCTTCCCAGCAACTCACCGCGTCGAAGGAATATCAGAGTAGAATTTTCATACGTCTGTGCGTCAGACTTCAATATTTCGGTACAGTTTCGGTTTTCTCTCTTTTGTAATCTCTTTTAATTTTAACGCAAAAATAATAAGCTAAGAAATAACAATTCTTTTGTTTCAATTTTCTAAACTGTTCAATAGATATTAACTGTCAGATATTAATTACAAAACACTTTCTCAAAATATACTTTCACCGCCCCGCGTGTCGTAGATGGCACAACGAGTTCAGGATAATCGCTTCCTGAACTGAGGATAATCGTGTGCCCACTCGTCAGTTACCTCGAGGGTCACGAAACATCGTTGAGTATCGAACAACGAACGTGCGTATACCGTAAAAGAACCGGGCACCGTCATTCTTTTGCGGCTTTCCACTTTATTCGGCCGTAAAGCAGCAGTAGCTCGAACGTCGCGGGATTAAGCCCGCGCGTCAGAAAGAGGCAAGGGAATGATGGCCAGGAACGAAGATGACCGAGCTGAACGGAGCGTGCGATTGGAGGAAAGGTAGTTTCGCGCTTTCGCCATTCGGATTAACCGTTAAAAGATCGAAATGCTCCGTTGCGTAAATTCGCCGCGGCGTTTTGCTATTATTCGTCCGGCGGGCACGACCAAGGCATTCGTTTACAACTTCCTCATTCCAGGTCGCTGGTAAAATACACCTGCATTTCGTCGCCGAGCCCCTTCTGGCCCTCCGTTCCCCAAGTTTACTCCGGCGGATTATATCTCGTCGAGCCGTGCATTGCCTTATCGATCAATCGCGAAAATTATTCCAGTTTGAATTAGTTCAAAGGGAGAATGGGATCGTAGGTGCAAGGACCCTTCGTACCATTAAGCTGCGATTAATTATTCAGGGATCGACCACGTGTTCACGCGGTAAACCTCGAACAGAGAGGCGCGGTGATAGCCTGTCGGCATTTGACGGACGAAACAAAGAATCGCTAATTTTCTTACAAGGAACTCAATTTCGATTCCAATTCGAATTGACGATCAGTCCATCGTTTAAATTCGTTCGATTCTGGGCTCTCTTTGAAGCCCTTGCAAGCCCGGATTTCCTTCACGTGAATGGCGCTTTCATCGCGTGAAATGAGCAGTCCAGAGTAGGCGAGAGGAAGGACGATCGGAATCGGGCGAAAGCTTACGATAATCTCGCTTCGAACACGCCGATTACACTCCGTTCTCGTTTCACGCCGTGCCAATCAACCGTGTGCGACCATTTCATCGCGTTCACGATCGAGGATGTTCCATGCTTCGCGACGTTATCATGCGAAACAAGGTTGCGTTAATGATATTGCCAAGGGCAGGAAGGTTTGTCCACGAAACCGCTGTTCGAGTAAACGTTGCCAGGGACGAAACATGACGGGGAAGAAAGTACGCAATTGGGGTGGAAATGCCTGCTCGCGGAGGAGCGGGGAAAATAGAGCAGAAAGTGGAGGGAAAGCGAAGAAGAGAGAGAGAGATAGCAAAGTGGACACACAGCGAAATGATCGCCGAATTTTTCTCTCGATCTTGCTCGTCGCTGGCTGCATCTCTTCTGGGTGCAGCGGGAAGCCAGAAAAAGAGAAAGGAAATAAAAGACGAGAAAGAGAGTATACACGGCTCTGACCTGGCTTCGATTTGGAGCGGCAGCCAGCACACGTTGGACCGGCTCCCCGAGGCGAACGGGAGCATTCTCCGAGGAAATGGACAGATGGTCTGGAAGCTGCTCGATTCCACCTCGAGCAGAATCGGAATCCCGTTGTGTATATTCCAGCACGTTCGTTTCCCGTCTGTGCCCGAGTTTGCCACACGGATCGACCGACAAAAAAATCCGCCCGTGAGGTTTGTTTACGATAGCTCGGATCTAACAATGAATTCTGTTGCCTGACAAATGCAATTTAGATCGGGAGAAATTACGTTCGATGGGCTCTACTCGGGAAATATTTCGTTTGACCTTTATATGTCTCTCTCAGATCAATCGTATTGCCGCGCGAGAGAAATTCTGTACGTTATAGAGAATTTTGCAAACGCCCTCAACACTGTTGCCCCATTCGCTGGTACACTCTAACGAAATCAATGCAACGCCGCTTCGTCGTCGCCGATTATTCTCCCCCAGCGAAGCAATGAATATAAATCAAATTTCGTCGAAGGAGGTGTCTCGCAGAGCTCGAAGAATAAGGGGGGACACGAAAGGCGACATCGAGTGCCCTCGTCGCTTCCTCGAATTAATAACCGCTGCCCCTCAACCACCCTCCAACTCCCCCTCGACGTACCTGGAGCCTTTCTCGCGCGAGCTTTTGCCACGAGCACGCTGATCGAAAGAGATCCGTTTCTTTTGGCACGAGGTTAGGAGAGTTCCACGTCTTCCTGGCCGAAAGGGTGAAAGGAGGGACAGATACAAATGGAATACACGGAATTCCGGGGCCATTAATGCGACCAATGATAAATCGCTGGCAATACTTTAAACGATGACTGCCGAGGCCCCGTTCTTGTTCGTATTTTTGCCAACAGCACCGTGCAGTCAGTCAAGAAGACATTCTCCCGGTCCCTTCTCCACGCAATGTCCCCGTGTGCAATCCGCCCGGTGTGTGTCCCGGCCCGACCAACACGGAACGGTAATTCCATTCCGTCCCGCGAGCGGTGCCCGCGCGTGTGCCTCGTCGGAGGCAACGTACGTCGCTCCTCTTTGATTTATCGTTCGCCAATGACGGCTAAGTGCTCCTTTGACTTTCGATGCTCTTGCGTTCTCCGCGAGAGCAGCCGTGCAAAGGCAGCCTGTAAATCACGCCACCCTGATAACCGATCGAAAAGGGACACGGACCTACGCTTCCGTACACTGCGTGACAGGGAACGTTTCGTCTCGATCTTTCGGCTTAATGTCGTCCACCATCGATACGATCCAGCCACGCATTACATGCGTTCGACGGGACGCCTCCCACCGTTTTGTCTGACGTTTTTGGGACCCGTTTTAGAGCACGCCACGAAGCCCCACGATCTGATTCCACCTCGGGGCGAACGAACGAGCTCGTGGGAAGAAGGAGGTTATCGTTTTTATTTGGAAAGAGGGCGGCTACAGGCCGACGAGTTTGCGGAGCCGGGTCTCTCGTTTATTGGATCACTGCTAGCCGATCGAACTGTTGTTAAGCTTGAGGTTCCAATTGGCTGGTGTCTGTTATTGATCCCCGCAGCTTGAGATATAGAGTCGTCCATCCTAGAGAATGTATTTATTAAATCGTCCAAGTTCAATTATCTCGGGGATATCGTAAAGCAGAGATTCACCGGCTCTTTCAGTATCTCGTGAGCGACTTAAATACGAAGCTTTTTACACGGCGTGTGAAATACGATCGCGTTGAAATTAACTGCGTGTCAGAGTGAACCGTCAGTCAGCAGCGGTTAGCGCTTTAATTCGCGCACTTTGCACGTCCACCGCTCGACGTTAGAGCGTGCTGTGCTGGAGGCAATTTTCCTGTCCTCTCGAAAATCGTCGAACGGGCCAAAAATTCGTGATTTATGACGACCGGCGTGTCGAGCGGAGATCCGTCCAATTATTTTCGCACCGACGTCGACGCATTTTCGATTTGATTTATCACGGCACCCAAACGATCGTCGCGATATTAGACGGCTGGCGCTGGTCCAAATACGCTGAATTCTCGAGTAGATAACGTTTTTCTAGGATGCCGGCTGTAATGCTGTCAAGTGGCGGAGCACAGGATAAAAGCATCCGTAAGAAGCGAGCGTGCATTAAAGTCTTCGTTACTTTATGTTCTTAGATTTTCAACTCGCACGTGCTTCACTGTCCGAATTTCGCGGGAGAATTGTCCTCGTACGTAATAAAGTTGCTCCGGGCGTTTAGATGATTGGGACTGGAAATATTTTTAGCGTTCACGGTCCACGAATGTCTGTCTGGCTACTGTTTGACGCACGGGCTTAATCTACCGCGCCCAATGAAAAATTATTGCGAAGTCAGGTGAAAGGAACGACGACATGATTACACAAACATTTCCGCCTACCCGCTGGCACAAGTTTACGAGCGATACGAACCAGCAACATTAAAATGAAGACTTATCGCTACCGTTATTCCCGCCGTGGAAAATCCTCCTTCTGTAATCACAAAACTCGACCAACCTCCTTCAACATTCCACGAAACGTGTAACTCCCGCTCAGACATGCCGGTCGTCCCACAACACTCGAAACGATTTCGACATCTCGTTCGTAACGGGGAAGCACGATCGACGAGGGAACGACGTTATTTCGACGAAGAAGCCCTTGGAGAAAGGCAAACAAGGGGAGAATCGTAATTTCTTTTCGCGATCCTTCGCCGTTCGCTGAGGAAACTAACCGGGGATCCAGTCGTATTTCGCTTTTCCTCGACGGTTTGACAGCTGGTCCGCGTGAAATCCCAGGCACGAACGTGCGCGTGCCGGTGATCATCCCTTGTGAAACGCGGACTAATGACGCGGGAGTTATCTGCGAGCATTCGAGCGCAAGGGGGCCTGAGAAGAGCAGTGAGAAGCCGTTTTTTTTCTAAGGGGGTGAGAATAAGGACGGCACGAAGAAAAAAGACGAAGGTCGCGAGGAGCGGCGAAATAAAGAGGGTAGCGTTTGGTTACCGATAGACGGGACAAGAGACGAGGACGAGACAGGTCCGGACACGGGAAGGTCTTCCCAATTCCAGGAGTCAATACACGCGGATATTGCAGCCATTTGAAGCCCCTTTCTGTCCGAATGCGAGCAAACGAGAAAGAGGGTGAGAGTGGAAATCAAGGCGAAGAAAGAGAGAGGGCTTTACAGAGGGAGAAAGAGGGGGGAAAAGAGGGAAAGAGAGAGAGAGAGAGAGAAAGAGGGAGGTGACCAAACGAAGGATCGAGGGCTCACACCGAGGGAACGAACGTTAGTGTCACATCCAATAAAATTGCCTGCTCGCCCCTCGAGCCGAGCCACCCTCCTGGAATAAAATGCAGTATCGGCCTGCAGTGGATACCGATTGTAAAATGAGAGCTGGAGAACCGGCTGAAGGAAGGAAGGAAGGAAGGAAGAAATGGTAGGGCGAGGAACCAGGCAAATGTAATATAGAATAGTTGCACAGCTCTATCTAACCTTTTATCTCCACCCTTCTATCTATCTGCCTCCCTCGTTCTATCTTGCTCTACCTTCTCTGTGATCTATAATAGTTCCTCTTCCTCTCTACGGCGCACGGTCAATTTACGAGATACTACGTCCTTCTCGCGACGCCGTGAACACACGTACATATACATATATATTTATGGCTCGTGGCGAGGGATGAAAGTTGTTCGTGCACGTCAACGGGGTCCCTTTTCCGCGAATAAACCGAGGGAACAAGCTGATGCGGGACAGGGGGGTGGGGTAGCGTTATTTCCAGAACAAGCCGATCCTCCTGGAACGCGTATTACCTTCAAGAAAGACCAACGATATCTCCAAGAAGCGTAGCGTCGTTGGACGGAACGCCGATGAAATTTCGGTGCACGCGAGAATAATTCAGCGAAACGACACGAAAGATGAAACCACTTTTCGGTGGAAGCGAGTCCCTTAATTCACAGTCGAGCAGACCAATCTAAATGTTTGAACGATCTGCTCCAGCGATTCCGAGAAACTTCTTCGACACCAGACGAATCGAAGGCAACCAATTCCACCCCTCCTCCCCATTCTACCCCTCGCTGATCCGCCTCTTTAACCGAGTTAAACGTTATCCCGTGGAGTGACAGTCGCTCGCAACCGCCTCGAGGAAGATTCCGCGCAGGGCGACACGGAAACCGATCCTCCACCCCAGCTGTCACGGACTCGCCACCCCTGTACTACCCTGAGGTCCCAAGGGCGTGCGACGAGGTCGTCGCGACGCGGCGCTCGTTGAAATTATGATTCGCGAGCAAAACATTTCGCCGGGAAGAGCCACTTTTTCTTCGGGCTTGTCAACGCTTTCCGTGGCCGACGGTGTTGTACGATGCTGATGGTGTGGGAAGATACACAGGGGGAGAAGAACGGGGAACGAGGCGTCGCCTGCCTTCTTTGTACACAATCCTCGTCGATGTCGACGTTGAACAGGATCGAACATCGGTACGAGGAGGACGCGTCGCGGGGAAATGATTTGTGGTACAAGGTAGCAGGCAGCTCGTTTCGATTCCCAGCGGGCCACTGTCGCGGAGAATGCTCGTGTCTCAAAATCGATGCCAGCCCTTCGAGCGGCCAACAGCCGTGGAGTACTTAATAAGAGTCAGACGCATCGAGACGCAAGTGTCACAATTACCAGCCCCTCCCCCCCAAACCCACCCCTCGACTTGCGTCCCCGGCGACGTAGTTTCTTCGACTGGCCGCAGTTCGCCCGCTCTCATCCCGCTCGAGTAGCAGTAGTTCGGGATAGTCTCGTCCCGAGAGGTAGTGGAGTTTCCAACCAGACTTCGACTACTCGATCCGGCTGCCCTCCAAGTGGTTCGCCAGTCACCCCGTTACCATCTTCATCCCCTCCGTTTCCTTAACTTGCCCGCGCCGTACGTGGAATCGTACCTGAGTGGCTTCGCGATTGGAGTACTTAAGCGGGACACGGACGAAGCGTTAATGAATCTCCGTCGGGACTCGTCCGTGCCAGGCAGCTGGTCGATATCCTTTTGCGCGCGTTTCGAGGACGGTCCGACTACTCGAAAGGGACGAATCAATTTGGAAAATTGTCGCGCGATCTCGTCGAGTCCACGCTACTTCGACGCTGTCAAAGGGCCACGGCAACGCCGCCTGTTTCGTTATGTTGCGTGATTTAGACGCGGCGGATTTGTCGACGAATATGACCGCGGAAAGTTTGGAGAGATAAGCGGGAAGTTCTGGGTGAATTTAAAAGTTTCGCATCTTCCGGGAGGAGTTGGTAATTTATTAATTAATCTCGGTGTAATTAAACCGGTGGGCTTCTATGGATTCAATTATACTTCGTCGAACTCTCGACACTCGATTAAACTCGTTAAAAGCAGCCCTATGCGTTAGGGTCAGTTGTTATACCTGGCTTTTGCGGCTGATCGAAATATCTGCCCACCTACGTAGCGTCGCTAATTATCATCGTATACCTGGCCGACCGAAATTAATTCTGCCCGGCGATCAGAAATACAATATCTATCGTCGAACTGATTTCTATTACACTTACGCTTAGAATTATTTTTCTCGGCATTCCCTTGGACCAACGGAATGTTCCTCGATATAATAATAATAACTTGCAGATCGTCGTTGTTTGGTTCCACGCGTTCGCTTCCGCGTTACACCCGCGTATCCGCAAATTGTTCGTCAAAGTACGAACCGCGCACGGCAAATCAATACCTGGAGGCGAGCGGAATGACCAGTTGACCGGCAGAATCGCGTTTGAAGCGCATTCCACTAGTAATCCGTGCACGCTGCCGGAAATCGGTATATAACGTTGCACAGCTCTTCCGCGGATTTCCGTTTAAGGGCATCCTAATTGTGCCGCGTGAGATCGGGACTGAGATCGGCGACCCTTCAAGACCGCTAGCGGGGCCGCTAGAAAATCTTCGCGTACGCGAGCGTGCAACGACGGGGCCTTGGAGAGAGAAAGAGCGAAGGGGGAACGCGTGTCGCCGTGGTGCATGGAAAGGAGATGCAATCGGCCATGTAAAACAGGCCTGCCGGTAACGTACGTCTCTCCGCTCCTTTGCTGGCGTTCGTGGCGTTCCCGTAGGAGCCAACTCGTGCGGTCACGAACGTGCGAAGGGAACGAAGGAAGTAAGGGAGAAAGAAGGAGAGGGCACGGGCCGCGCATTCGCGCTTCTTTCGGAATTAATTTTACAACTGCGGCGTGTTAATTCGTGGTGCTGGTATTAAGAATTCGCGATAAAGCGTTTATCCGTCCTCACGATTCTGCTTTTTATAATGTCCCCCCGATACTTCGGGCAACGTGGGGCAATGTTAATTAGATGTTCGCCACTGAATCCCAGTTTGGGACCACTCGAGAAGATCCGTCGATACGTAACTTTTGTCCCGCACCGCATAAATCAGGTGTTCCAACTTCGAATTACTTCTATCTATCAGAGTCACCCCGGACGAAAATTCTTCGCGCCGTACGTCAACCTTAGCGCCGCCACCAAATTACCGAATAAATGTTCCGCGAGGCCGACGTGCACCAGGGGTACTGCGCATTCTCGCCATCCACCTTCCGTCGCCGTTGTAGACTCTGATTTCAATCTGACCATTCGTGTTTCGAGGTTGCGGTAACGTGGCACCGAAACGGCGGCGGGTACCGTGGGGGTGGAGAGGAACTTGGAGACGAAGGAGGCAGAAAAGGTGGCGCATTTGCCTCGCACGAAACACGACTGCATTACGCCGCTGGTTGGCGTACATTAGGCGAGCAGACGACGAGTTCCACGTAGCACACACGATTGGCCGGTAATGCGCCAGGAATTTCCGACCTTCAGCCGCGGTTACAGATGTTCCCCTTACCGAACACATCCGGGACACTTCGGCCGGAGTACCCTCCCGCTAATGCTTCCGGCCTTTTCTTATCGACGATTGCCTGTCGCGGGTTCGGGAAAATTTTGCCGCTGTAACTTACGGTGTACAACCGAGAGAACACACGACGTACTTAAACCTGGCTGTGACTTGGACAAATCGCGTGGGACATCTAGGGGTAGTGAAAACGGTCCCAGGGCACTCGAACTGCGACGGAACCCCTAAGTGGAAGCATCCAGATATCGAAGGGTCCCAAGACTCGAACCACGCACCAGGTCACCATGGCGTTGACCTGAGAATTCCCGAAATTCTCAAGGAATATTTTTGCAGCCACACTGTCGTACGAATGCTACTTCACGGAAATCTTCGAGCCTATCGAAGGAGTATCGAAGAATCTAGACTCTTAATCCTTCCTCCGGCAATTTTCGACCAACCACCACCAGCGCAAGGAAACAATCGTTGGAAGCGGAACGCGACATGTACGTGCAATTACAGATAAGCAGGCATACAAGCCAGCGCGTTCCGCTGGTGCTCTAGCGCGCCGTCCATAAGGTCGTCGTAAATTTCTCGAAGAATTCGCGCCTTGGTCGGAACGCCAAACGGTACCCCATTCTTTTCCCTGCCGGTAACACGGATACAATGGGAAATCCATCGGCGTGCCTGGCGAATCGCGGATCGCGCTAGTTATTTTATCGAACCTCGGGTTGCGAGTGCGAAGGGGTAGTTTCGTGGCCGATCCCGCCGAACGAAAATAGAGGACAGAAGGTAGGAAGGAATGTTGCTCTCGGTGATTTCTATCCGGCCACGCATTATCATCGGGACCATGTACGGTATTGCCACCGGCGGGAATAATAGTTAAGGACAATGGAATCTCGTGGCGCGATAGCGCCGGCGACGACCGTTGACGGCTAGCTGATATAACGTATACGTTACTGCCGGTGACGGACAATGGCTGGTAATTAATTACCTACAAAGTACAGAGAGGGTCGCATTGTAGTCTGTATCTGGTATTTATCTTGAAACATCAACAATGCCAGAGGCAGCGGTGCACCCGCGAACGGAGAAAGAGAGTTTCGCAAGTGGAAAGGGAATCTGTTCGCGGCCTCGCAAGGTATCGCACCGCGTTATCACCTTCTTTCCCTCTCTGTTTCTTCTTGACCATCACCGTTCTGGCTTTCACCCTTTATTGATTTTTTCTCTAACCCGTTCTATCGCGGCTCGATAAGCGTGCGCGCCTAGTGTAATATTTTCACCGGTCGCGTTTTAAATTCCCTGTACTACAAGCGTCTTAGTCAGCACTTTTCTCCTCGTACCCCTTTTTACCCGATATTGCGACGGGGCGATTTTGTTTAGGTCATTCGCGGGTCTAAGGGGACACGCGACACGTTACCGAGGCCGTGCGATGAGTGATTGGAATGGATCGTATTATATGGAAATCGTGCAGCTGGATTATTGTAATTTTCATGATTACTTTCTGATGCGATGACACTGTGTGAGCGAGACAGCAGTGGCGATAACTATCGTATGTTTTCACGAGCGATGAATCTTTAAGGAAATGACAGAAGGGGGAATCACTAAATTGTCGATTCAACCATTTATATGCAATTCGCAACTTATAGGCAATTGCCTGACTATGTAGAGCCCTGTCCCCCTCGTGACAACTATAATTTGCCCCCCCCCCCCAATTTGTGGCAATTGGACGAGTGCGTTTGTTTTTCTGTGCCCGATCGATGCCGCCGTTCCAACTATGTACAACTTCCTCGATAGGGCGAAATAAGTGTATTCTAATTTGAGCATCCACAAATCAAGTTTCCCGTTGAAAATGTACATACCTCAATTATTCATTCTTATGCCCCGACATCCTGAGTTTCCCCTGAATCGTTTCTAAATTACCCAAGATCTTGTTCTTTTGATAAATCGCCGTGTTCGTACACGTGAAACAGAAGCCGAGAAGAAGTGGCAGAGGTAGAAGAAGCAGCAGCATGTACGGCTGATTCAGTCTGACCGCAGCTTTTCCATGCCTGCCTATTTTCGCCGCCACAAATCATTCCACGGCCAAGAAAATATGTTTCGAAGGTCTGGCAGTCGTTCTGCGGCGTTGCCCGGGCTTCACACGTTTGTGAACCCATTAACGGATTTAAGGCGGTGCCTCTGAGACTGCCGTCGCATAACCCGTCCCTATCCTTTCGTTTCTTTCGCCTCTAACCCGGAAGGAAGATTTATGGGCCGCTAAACGATTCCACGGAATTTAATTGCCACGTCGCCGGTTATTATCGCGCCCCAACTTCGTTACGCATCGCTGCTTATGGATTAGATGTCGGCTCGATGAGCGTCAAATTCAAGAGAGCGAGAGATAACCTCCCCCCGATGCAGAATTGCTACTCCGACGAGAGATTGCGAACGGCCGGGGAATGCGAGGGTCGTTTCGGGGAAGATTGATTCGCAAAATTAGATTCGTATGGAAGATTACAGGTAGGCGATCCTGCTGTTATTTTACCTTTCCTTCGTTTTCTACCGATTAGATATAGTTTATTGCCAACTAATTCAATCGGAATGGGAATAACGAGAATAAAGTCAAAGTATCGGTCTAAGCGCATTTCCAAGTGGCTCTTGCGATTCACGGAGCAACATTCTATTCCTCGTCAAGTACTTGAACCTCCGCGACCGGAATGCTTTTTCATTAATCCCACGATAAATCTTCGCGGTGGGGTCGGGAGCAAGAAAACTTCACGGAGAGGGTGCGAAACGCCTCAAGGCACGACTAATTCCGCCGTCCCCGAATTAATTAAGAAGAAACAACCGAAACCCCGCCGAAGAGGATTCGAATCGAGTTTCATGGGTGGAAGCAGTATCGAGAGCGAGGATTTAAGGCGGTGCCCCGTGAAAAGAGGGAAAGACGTTCCTCCGTGTTAAAAGTAAGTGAACCTCCCCGGGGCCAAGGAACGGGCTATAAAGAATGTACATCGAAGGACCATCGATGGCAAACCCTACGACTACCCGTTGGGAGTGTTTCATTTAAAGATTTCACGAGCCTGCAGACACGCCGAGGAAAGTTCGTTAGGAAATCTGTCGCCTTTACTTCCCGTGATCACGTTTCCCTGAGAAATCGCCAGCTTGCAGACTATCGGCGGAAAATTCGAATATATGACGGCAGCTTATACGAAGCTGAACGACGCATTGTGAATTTCAAAGTTGGAAAGTCGTGGACTATCCGCCACGATTAACTGCCTCTTTTATATTCGCGTCGAGCTACCGTTGGCCCCTTAACTATTACTTCCTTCGAATTATGATCACGATTACGATGGCTAAGCAGCAAATTAAAGCGTCGAAGATGTATAATTTTACGAGGAGTATAAGAATCCGCAATTTATTCACCCTCGATCTTTTTTGCATTCACTCGGGCTACCCGTTATAGCGAGCCACCCCTTTATTTCCGCGCGGAGCTTTCCCGAGCTCCATTACGACTTTCTTTATGTAACTTTTTTTTCCATTACGACAGCAGCGCCGCTGGAAGCAATTATAACGAAAAGTCATCCACGGTATAATACAATTACGCTTAGCCGCTCCGACTGTCAAATCGATTTATAAAATCCAGGGACGTCTGCAGCTTCTGAAATCTATGAAATCTAAAAAAACAGTAAAGCAAAGAGGTTCGTGAGAAACGACTTCAAGAAGACGATTATCTTTCAGCAGAATCTTGTGAATCTACATGCGTGGCCGTTAAAAATATGCCTTGTTCCCTCGGCGACAGTAGTGGCGTCACTCGCGATACCAACGAGCATCGGGGTGTCAAAAGACGCTCGCACCCGACCGCGTCGCGAGACACTCGGCTGAGAAAGCGACGCTCTCTTTCTAATTTTCGCCTCAGATCAAAGAGTTACGCGTCTGGGAAGTTCATCGACACTAATAACGAAACGCGGGTGTCGCCGACCGCGATGACGTCTGACTCCTTTTGTTCCCCTCTGCGGCTGGTCCAATTAATTAGGCGCCCGTTCCTTAGCCTCCGTTTTGTATTAAACAATCCACCGAGCCTGGGTCGTGGCAGACGTGTTGGCGAATCGAGGAAGAGGCCTTATTAATATACATCGTTGTTAGTAGGATCAGTAGAAGGGCTGGAGAAACTGACAATTCTGTCTGGCGTATTGTGAAGTGACTAAGAACGCGATTATTCTCTTTCCATTTGTTCCAACGAATAGAGAGAAGAGTTGCTCTGATAAATAACTTTCCATCTTGCCCCCAGGAAACCAGGGCTCGCGACCCTAGGCTAGAAGGAAACCGTTCAGCGGCATTATTGCAGCATCATCCTTTATTGCTTTAAATTATTCAAATAATAGCGTGCCTCTGATTTAATCTACTTGGATATCGGAGCAGGCCACGATCGCTGCTTAATATAGGTAATTGATAGTTTTTCGTGGCGCGCCTCTCGACACGCTTCACGCTGTTCTTTCATCAGCGAGATTGCCAACCGCCTTTAACGACCGTTGTCCGTTCGTACCGCGAAGAGATACATACGTGGAAGAAGGCGGGTGGGTTTTTATGTCGTGTTTGTTGATATATTTAGAAAAGTCTGAGAAGAGAAGCTTCTCTTAGATATAATATATCAAGTTAATATATCAAGGATTATGACATTCTCCCAGGTTCCAAATACAAAAATGAGCATAACCATTCCACGGATACGTATATACCAGTGTCAGACCTTAGCTAGTCAGGGGAAGAAAATTCTCATTTCCTATCCCACGAGTCACCCACTCTTGGCGAGTAATATTCGGAAGCGATCAGGCGTTCTATTTCCATCGATCACCGGCTCGACTCGACGCCCAATCGGCGCCCTTTTCCCCCACGAATAAATCTCTAATCTAGCGCGATCGAAATAATTCCCCGCGATGCCGTCGCGGCCAAAGAGGGATCGGTCGTGAGAGAAACGGAAGATGGAAAAAGAAACACAGCATGAAGTCTGGGCTTAGATGCGTGAGTACCCGACGAGGATGCTACGACAGGGCGAGCTGGTTTGATGGAACCTTACAGCTGTTTGCTTCGGATATCGATGATCGCGTGGGACGCGGCGATGCAATAAAAAGCGGCGGGAAACGTGGCGTGGATGGAACGAGAGCGGTACAGCCGTTCGAACATGGAATACGAGAAGAAGAGAGAGGGGGAATGGAAAAGAAATTTGCCTTCAAATTCCAGCGCGACGCGGGGATGTACGTAGAAGAGTCGGGGGTGTCTCCTCCACCCCTCGACGGAATAAGTAGATCGAGATTCGAGACGCGCCTTTGCTGACGCTACTCAGCTCGATGCCGTTGGAACGCAATAGAATCCCTTCCGCCAACAGAATCCTCGAGGATACCACGATATCACGGCTAAACGAAGCGCTTTCCGACTGATTTATCCACCGGCCCCCTCCTATCTCTTTCCGCTCCTACTTATTCGATTGCTGCTTACTCTTCTCCTACCGCGGGGGTTGCGTTTCTCGACGGCGTATTCTTTTCCCCGGGCCCACGACGAGGAATCTTGCCTCCCCGCGGAGTGAATAAGAATAGAGGACGCATTTATGTCGACCCGCGTGAATTCTAGTTTACTTCGAGTGGTGCGACGATGTCGAAGGATAATGCCAGACGTGGTAGGTTAGCGGGTACAGTTTGCCGGAGATTTACTATCTAAATGAATATGTCTCCACGATCTTGAGCGATAAAGCTGTCACGCTCAGAGCTTCCTAAATACTACGATGGGGCGGCCAAGGGGATAAAAGTCCGACGACAGATTTACCACCTCGTCAACTAGGGTCACGTGTAATTGCCAGCGAAGCGAAGGGCGAAGACGGCGCGACAGTTAAGATGGCTGGGAATCATGTAAAAATTCTAGCATCACGAGGAAGATAGATAACAGAAGTGGATAGGTGCTTTTACAAGACTGGGATGCAAGCAGAAGGACAACTCCCATGTGTTTGTCCTATCGCGATCCAATCGTCACTTTCTATACGCCGCACCAAAGTATCGGATCTAGGGATCCATCGGAAGACGCACAGAGAGCAAGCAAATTATTACGAAATTCGTCAAGAAGCAACGAGATGTCTAGACCACTCAACGAAGCGATGAAAACGCTCACACACACAGGGTTGCAAAAAAACAAACGAAAAATCATCCCTCGAACGCTGACGCGATATGTTCTTGTTGCTCGAACTTCGCCGCGGCGCGGGGGTGCCTGTACAACTAATTAGTACCCTCCGGCGATATTACACGCGTCGATACAGTTGTTCAGCTGCACCGCGCCGCGCAAGCAAGAATTTTCCACGGCGTAAGCCGCGGTAGGATCGACCCTCTCGGCTCGACTGGGGTGGATTTTATCAGTACCGTCAGAGAGCCCTTTGAAGGGGGCCAGAGTCACCCTTTCCTCGCGGTACACGCCTGTGTATATACACACCAGCGGCTCCTTCGTTTTCCCGCTAGCGAAATCTCGACCTCTCGGTGTGGAAGAACGCACCACCGAACGATCCCTTTCTCTTCCCCCACCCCCGTCTCGCGCTTTCTCTGTTTCTCCATTCCCGACAAATTCATCAACCCTCTTCAACGGTGATTGCCAACGCCGTGGTCGGTACATAACGCTCCGGTACCGAGCAAATATTTCACGTAAACGTGTTTCCCCTGTGTAGTTGTGGATATTTGCGTGTGGCGTCGTACTATATTAATTCGTAGCAAGATATATCCCATGCTTAGATAAAAGATGTTCGTGGCACGCGTGTATATTGTCGTTATATTCGTCCATCCCGTGACGATGAGAATTTATAAATGGTAGCAAAGTATCGCAGCGATACGGTATAATTAAATGTGCCTTTCACCTGCATGACCTTGCGCAACAGCCTTTCTCGCGTAATTACGACTAAAGAGATCCCCACGCGAGTTTCCGCATTTTCTTCCAGTCATTGCCCCTAGGAATGTCCCTCGTGTACGCGCCTAATTACAGGAACGATGACCGAGTGACTTTCGAGCAAGGTGCCAATTAATCCCACCTATTCTTCTCCGAAAATGAAACTTCTTCCGCTTACAAGCTGTGTATCGTATACCTGCCCGTGTCCCTCTGCCTGTCGCAAACGAGCCAAGTGAGAACCCAGCTTCGCGACGCCGCGTTACGCCACCGACAGCGCCATTCCCCACGCGAGAGGCGCGCACACATCGTCGAAACGAAAGGTATGCGAAGAGGCAGGCATTAGCCGCATCCCGCGGCGGAATCACGCGCTCGCACACATAGACAGGCCAAATTACCTGGTGCACGCGCGCACAGCGTCGCTGGATCGCGTACGAAGGCCCATTAGGAAGACACTCCAGCCTCCAAAGGTGCAACGCGAATTAAATACGTAACGCACACGATCCACCTCACCGTTGTCACACCTGCTCATTTATGGACACGTAACTAGCGGCGTACGTTATTCGGACATGCGGGTGTAAGAATGCGTATTCACGTCTCTGGTGGGTATTGCATACGTGTGGCGTACGCGAAGCGAAAGCACAGGTAGGTGAGCTAAGTACAGGGAACGGGTGCACGGCCGACGTGGTATGCTCGTGAAACACGAACTCGCGATCCCGTATCGCGTGTAACGTCGTAATAAGGGATGTTATTACTTCTATTGCGTTTCCCGCTTCCACAGATAAGTTCTTGCGCGCCGCTGGGCGGCAGAGGGGGAGCACCCTCGTCGCGAACCAGCGTACGTGTACGAGCGGAGAAAGCACGATTCCTCTGGCGCGTGTGTGCATACGCGCCGCGAGTGTACGAGCCCGTTGCCGGCTCGTCAGCCCCGGTCGTTACTCCATAACTCACTTTGCTTGCATACACGCCGCGAACCAGCGCCGACCGAGGCTACGCGCGTCTCCATTCTCATGCTGCCCCTGCCGCGTTCCAATCATGTGTACCTCTTTTCATTCCGAGTCATTCTGATAATGCGATCCGGGAAAGCGTTGGTCTTCGGTGACCCGATAAGAAAGATATTCGTCAATTTCAGCTATCAATTGTGGAGCAATCAATTCCGGCACGATGTTAATTGTGATACAATATCAGGAAACCTCAGGTAGAAGAATTATCGCTATGCAGACAATTCTTCCGACAAGTGCACCACGGTGCCGTTCAATGCACCGGGTTCAAGGGGAATCCACGGAGTCATGGCTACGAGCGTCACGTAATTCAATCGATCGTTTCCTTGCCTCAATCTGTGCAAATCTTGCTGGTAAACGCTAGAGAAAAACGCGTGTCATCCCTTTCACACGGTGTACCCGGGGTGTTCTTCGTGTGGGGAACGTATATGCCTTGGCTAGTATCTGTCTACATCACCTTGGATACACGTGTGCTTTTTACGACTCCGAACGCGACGCGTTGGACTTCATCTTTTTTACATACGACACTCTGGACACGGTGGTGTCGTGTAACTTTACCCCTGCAAGTTCGCATGGATATTTTAGTAAAGGACATAGGAAGAGACTTCTATGTTACTTTTACACTGAAATCAAAAAACAGAAAGACTCTGCGCGTGTAAGTTTAATTCATTTGAAAGTAAGCCAGTGGCCGAATGTCCCAATACCTTCCAAATATATCTATGGTAACAACCATCGTCCGATCGCAACGGTCAGGCACATTAATCACCCAGCTAGCTTCTGCCGGGACCTCGAATGAAAAGTTAATTACCAACTGTTCCGTGGTAACGAAACACCCTGCCAGCGTATTTCTCGTTGATTTTTCCAACCGGACTCAACCATCGTGGTATTGATTGTCGCGTGCTTAGTCCGGGCTTAACAACGAAAACTCGGTAAGTCGAGAACCGGGTCATGGGAAAGCCAGATGGTGTGCTTTAATGCCCGCACGTCCCGTTTGTCTCTCCCTCGTCTCTTTGCTCTTTCTCCTTTCCCGTGCACCCCCCCACACCCACACACCCACATATATGCGCACACACACACGCGTGCAAATATCCAGACGCTGCTACTGGAACCGCATATACGCGAGGACAGGAAGTGTACGAGGGTCGGCGGTCAGCAGGAGGGTGGAGTGTGGTCTTGAGTGACGCGTAACATGACTTAAGGATGTAGACACAAGGACAAACGCGCGTGCGGTGCACGAGCTTACAGAGTAGCTTTGCGAAGGGACAAGAGAGCACACGTAAAAGAGAATCGTGACCACCTGGCTGACGCACACCGAGTCGTCTTGACGAAGTAACACGCGTTACTCGTGTCAGGAAGGTGCACGGAAGCTCGCGAGAAAAAGGCATATGCACACAGTGTCTATCATCGTATTATGTGGAACGACGTGGGGACAGGGCTCTGCGGAGGTTGACTCCTCGAACACTCGGCGTAAATGGGCAGTGCAGTTGCAACGGGGCAACGTTAGCACAGTTACGCGGCGGCTTACGGCGAATATACGATTATCGCGAACACTAGAGAACGCGTTAATTGTCTTGGAGGGAATTCGAATTCCCTCGGCCAGAACGGGAATATTCTGCTGGTTAACATTGCAGTAACTCTGACTTTGCTTCTTCCCTCGCGTGCTTGCGCGCGGCCTCGCACCGCTCGAGAATACTTCGGGGACTGTTTCGAGGCTTATAAAATTCCGCGAAATTCTACGTATTAGCGGGAATCAAGTTTTCTGCTGACGAACAGCGGACGCGGCGTGTTGCGAAATTCGCGACGTACCCCCGGCGTTCGGGCAACAAAAAGCCTGACGCTCGAATGATAGCTCTCTAAGTCGTTACCCGGAAACGATACAGTGCAACTCCGATAAAATAAATCGTGAGGGTCGTTTGTTCCCCCGGTCGTGGGATGTTCCGTGAAACTAGCGGGAGCTGGCAATTTTTCAGGGGTACACTCGATAGCCCGGTCCATGGGGGGGCGCCCCATTCACGAGGGCGGTCACGAGTCGTACGTTAGAGTTCGCTAAGTCGTTTATACTCGATCCGTGGGGGTGAAACCGCCCCTGCTCTCTTCGTGCGACCGATGTTGCGACGGCCATTGGAGTCCTCGCGAAGAATAGGAACGATTTCGACGATGCACATGTACAAAGAGAGCAGAGAACCGAGCGGGCGTTCTCTCTGGATAAAACCACACCCTTTCACCCTGATTTTCGTGGCTTTCTGCGGCGCATTTGCGGCCAGACAGAGGCCCTCTCTCTTGTCGTTCATCCGCGCAATTTGAAGTTAATGGCGGTATGGTGAATTCCGTGTCTCCTGGGTTCAATTGAAATCATCTTCTCGAAGGCGCGGAAGGACGGTGAGCTCGTTTTCGAAAGGGGGAAGGAGAATAGAGATGAACGTTGGTACACAGAGACTTCGATTAGTTTCCAGGTTGCGACGTTTGAAAGGTTGAGATTGCTGCGCCACTTTCGACGAATGTTCTTTGAAAAAAGTCGACGACAAGAGGCACCCCGGAATGAACTAGACGTAACTCTTTCCATCGATTCTCTGAATCAGCTCCAATTACCTTTCCCATCTATATTCTATTGCGTTCCGTGCGGCTCGTCAAATATTAGGGCGATCAATTCAACGGTCCGACTCTTATACCTGAACAAAGAACTTCTCCACAGACTGCCGCGTAACCCGGCGCGTCGTATAGATAGTTGGCGTAATTTTCTTCGCCAAGGTGTTCCCCGCCGTTTACAACCACTTCTGTTTTTAGTGGCTCCATTTAAACCCTCATCGACAGCTGAATCCTGTCTCCGTCGAAACGAGCTGCGTACGCGTAAATCGTGAAAAAATGAGCCCGAGGAACAATTATCGGGCCCGTTCGCATTTTTAACGACGCGTATAAATTTTACGATCGGCCAGACCGTTCGATCCTGCGTCCGCTTTAATCGAAGCAGCCCGCGTAAAATCCAGCTAACCGCGGTGCTCAACACACCGACCACCGTCGTCACCACCCCTATTATACCTCGCAATCTCCTTTCAGCTTTTCCACGGATACGTTTGCCGGCGGCGCTGTTCCCAGGGGTAACATTGTCTAGATTACCGGGTGGAGTAAGCTAACCTCCGAGAGAGGCTCCCCAAGCGGGCGCGAGGACATTGTAATTATGTATTCTCGTTGCTCGCATCTGGGACCCTTGGCGGCCAAGCTACGTTCCTGGCCCCGTGTACACCGGCTACGTCTGCGTCGGTTTGTGTGCACAGTGGCATGCTAGTCTTTCCGACGTCCCCTCTCGCGATGCCGAGTATTTCCACCCGCACCTACACTCTCCACCCTGCGATCCTTTTTCTCGCCCTCTGCAACACCTTCTCCCCTCCGTTGCATTGTCTCTTTCCGCCAGACTTCTAGTTTTCCGTCCCCTTGGCGTCTCGAAGGACTAGTTTCCCTCCGGTACAGTCATTCGGAACTCACCCCGACAAACAACCACCCCCGATGACTAGAAGATTCGGTTGATTAACTGGCCCTACCTCCCCCGTTTTTGTACCTCGTGTAATTTAATCCGATTTCTCGTGTCCTTCCAGCACGGTCGAACGCGCACAAATAATACCCCACCATAGCCGGCCGGCAAACTCCTGACCAACGATTCAATGTTCGCGCGCGGCACATGCTGTACGATAATTCTTGCTGCGAAGAATCGATTATCCACGGTTCGCCGGCTGCAGATGTATAGGTTACAGCAATGGGCTGGTACACACGTAAGAGTAATATTATTACCCGGTATGTCTGGAAACGGCGTGGACCAGGGGTGTCTTGATCCCCACCCCCCTCTCAATCTATCTTTCACCCTCTCCCTCTCTCTACCGTTCCATTCCACCTTCGATCCGTGGTCACAACTGGAGCCTAGTCTTGCGCAATCTGCACGCTTATCTCGTGCACCATACGTCAACTGCAATACTGCCAACTTTTTCTCTATTTTTCCTACCCGCTTTTCGCCCGCTGACCTCGTGTACCTGTCCGACCGTTCGTTATCCACCGACTTTTTCCTCTCCTCTTTCCCTCCCGTTCCTTCCATTTTTTTTTTCTCTACCGTTACGGATGGCAGGTTGATTCCCTTTGTTTCTTTAATATCGCTCTCGCATACACGTAACAGGCTCCGCGGAGACCGTTCGGGGATAATATTCCAAAATCGATTTACAATACGATGGAATATAATCGACCGATGAATATCGCGTGGCAAAAACGGGAACCCGGTTTTCCAGTTGAAACGTTTCCTCGATGGTGGCGTACGCGTCGAGATTGATACTTCTTCCGTTCATTTGAAGGAGAGAGGACGTTTAGAAAACTATCGACTACGATTCCAGTCAGTGAACCGAGATATAATAACGCGTCGGTAGGGGGAACGTACCGCACGAGCCGCAGAAAACGAAGCAGCCTCGGCTAGGGGTGGAACGACAAAGAGGGAGAGGGAGAGGACGAGCGATCGTTCAATCGATCTATCGGCGTCGTCGTCGAGGAAACAAGTATCGCCTCGTAAAACGGGGCTTATCCGCAAAATTCTAATATTTATTCATACCCACGGTAGTGCGGGGTGCCGGTGGCGTCGGCGATGCTGGTCGACCGGGCGGAAAAGCGTTCTCGAAATCCCCGGAGGGACGAAAAGTGGATGGCGGGATTACCCTTTTCTATAAGGCACTGCCAGCAAGGCTGATGCGTATATATATAGAGATAGATAGATGGATATAGGGTGGTTTTACTCGAGAGTACAGGTAAGGCGGGGTAACCAGCGGTGGAAGAGACAGACGAAAAAATATTCCCATAAAATGAGAACGAAGAATGGAAGACGAAGTAAAACCGGGGTGAACTCATGGCAGTTAGAAAAAGAAGCAGAGAAGAGGTCAAGCAGTGTAATAGACATGAATAGGCATGTCTGATAAATGACGTAGACGTGTTGAAAGACTATCGAAGACAGCACACGTTAGATTTTTGTCCTTCCAATTTTCCTCGAGTAGTCGACGCCCGAATGTAACAGCAGCCTAACCACCCTGCGTCCCTATACCCTCCCTTATTCATCTTCATCCAGCCACGAGTCAGCAGATACGTACGCACCCCCTTGTATTCTCGCAATAAACTTCCATCGGCCAAGCTTGAGTCCATCGTATCCCATCGGTGCTTCGCTTCCTTCTTCCGTGAGCTGACGACGATGACACCGGCACCATAAAAGGCTGCCAGGGGGAGGTCGATTCCTTTGTCACCCTCTGCCAAATGCGCGGAGAATAAGGGAGGAGGGACGCGACAAGGAGGGGGCGATGAGGAGATCGAGAGGCCTCGCGAGACCGTTTCCAAGCTTGAGAGCCGAAATTGCTCGTCCCGCCGCCGCAGAGCTGCCGCTCGATCTTCTCTTTGTTTTCAGGAATTTCGTCGACGTCTGGCCGGAATTATAATCAGCGGTAGCGCGTTTTATCACGGTTTACCCGCGGTGGGAGTTAATCATTCCGAATTCGGAGGTCGGCGGAGCCAGATGAAACCCCTGCGAGATGGATTCGTCGAAGAGGGTACAAAGAAGATTTTCTTGCCCTCGATGCACCTTCGGCTCTATCCAGAATGGATCGAGTTACCGGGTGTTCTCTAAGGTCCCTCGTATACCCATAGGTGCATCTTTGTGCTGTGGATTTAGCTAGACGTACGAAACAATAAAAGGAAGAAAGAGGGGATGTTTTTGATTCCGCTAGGAACATCCGAGCGAAGTGTCGGATGGGGAGAAACAAGAAAAGAACGAATAGGTTTCATTGTTCGCTATCGCCGGTCTACCTGCCTGTTGGATATAATCGAGGCAGGAGAGAAGCCGTCGAAGATTGTCGACGAAACCTACGTTGTAACGAAAATTGCCCAAAGGTCTGCCTCATGGGTATGAAATAACACACCTTGCTGGATGCATCTCACTAGTACGAGGTGCACGCTAGGCAAGGAACAAGTTCAGAGTTCTTTGGCCGTGCAAGAGGAATGCTTGGTCACGAAACTATCTTTTCACCCTGAGCACAGTCTCGTATTTACTGGCCATGGTTTTTTTTCTTTTTTTCATCGTTTCAATCTGATTCTAGATACATATTTCTCACAGTCGTTGAAGGGCGCGGTGACGAGAAATAAAGGACAATAATGGAGGAAAGAACGACAGGACTCTCGAATTAAACCACGTTCGGGACATCCTCGACATGATCGTCCGAAATCGCCTCTCGGCCCATTGCCCCGTCGTTTGTGCGACTCCTGGAAGAGCTCGCTCTTAATTGCGCGGAAAGGTGCGATAAGAAAGGGTCTGTCTCATTATCGAACACACGCGTCGTCGAGAACGTGGCATGTCTGTTAGCAAAATGCTAGAACATTTTTCGTACTTTGGCTGGAAAACAAACAGAATGAGGGGGCGAAATAAAAAAAAAATGGAAAAAAAGTGACGAAGCAATAGAGGAACAAAAACACGAGGGTGGAGATGAAAATCGTAGCGAGGTGCGACCCGATGCTCATCCACGGATCTTCCTTTCCCTCTCGCCCCTATCTTTTTCCACGGCCGCATCCCCATGATTTCTCTCTCGCGCGCACGCTGTGGCCAACTTTTAATTAAACGTCGATGGGAATAAAAAATACGCGTCCCGGTCGCCCGGTTATATTTCAACCCTCCGGTCCGTGCCCCCAGTCTCAGAGTGATGAATGCCCCTCCAGCTGATATATACATCGCTGGTCGTAGGTCGATGGAGGTATCGGCACGGGCAGAAGCGGCTGGCGCCGCCTGCCTCCTCGTTATCGTCGAAAAATTTGGCAGGCTGACACGCCGACTTGATTAACCATTAAAGTCAATTTGCGGCTAACTCGCGGAATCTTTCGGGAGCATCCTCCAGGAGTCCCATGAGTGATCTTCCGTGAAAGAGCCCTGCCACTGCGGGGGAGGACATTTATGATGAATTGGAAATCGATCATTTCCCCATGGTAAATTAATCAACGGGATAATCGAGCTGGATCTTTCATAAATCATTGCTCGTCGAACAGAGGGGGGTGGTGCTCCAATTCGAGTTCCTCGTTCGTTCGTTCCACTATGTATATTCGTATCTCGTCAACCAGGTTTTTCCACGATCGATTGAAAATTTGTGAAGCTGAAGGGGTTTCGTATTATTACTCGGCGCGTCCAGAGGACCGAAATTTTGAGACACAAGTACGGGGCAGCTCGAGAGACTTGAACCTCTAGAACAGAGACGGCACTAACGCGAAGAAAGAAAACGCGGGAACACAGGGTGAGGAGAAGCGAACGTCGGGCGTCGCGTCGTGGTCCTTGCGTCGTCTATTCGTCTCGCTGCAAGGGCGAGGAGGAACGGTGAGAAACGATGGAGCAAAATAAGACGTCGCTCTATGCGACGCCCTTTTTTGCGACGGGTAGAGCCGCCACTTCAGTTTGACCTGCACAGCCCTTCGCGAGAGTTTTGCGCGCCCTTTCTTAAGCGTCGAGCGCCCTTTGTCGCGCGACGAGCGCCCTTAAACGAGGTCAATTGTTCGAAAAGTAGCTGGGGCTAGAGCTACGCGTTTTTCTTTTTTCTTTCCTTTCTCTTGCCTTGTCCCATAAGCATCAGCTTTCAGCATCCCTCTCCCGCTATCATTTCTTCGTCCTTCTAATTACGAATCGCTGACGATTCGTACAAGACAGCAGAAAAAATATTTCTCACCATCAAAAGTCAGCGGCCGGGTCGAATCGAGGAGATTTGAGGCAATCGAAGCGTCGCGAATGAAATCGTTTCGGTCACTATCCGATTTATTCTTTCAACTTCCATTTTATCGTGGCGCGATAACCCGAGCAAACAACCACGTAATATGATGGTCCAGGTACACACGCGTCCCCACTGTAAATTATTAATCTCTTGCCCCGGGAGCACGAACAAATAGTAAACAATACGCGTGCACAATTAATTTGCTACCGTGGCGGTGTGCCTTTTAATTAAAAAGCTCTCTCACGCCGCGTAGAACGGAAGATGCCTGGCAAACAAGCGCGAGCGCGACCGCGCAATCGCAACCAAGGCGTCCTAATTAAAAAAGATTGAATTCGTCGTTATTATTAGTACTGTTACCGTGCCGAGCAGCTGTCCTACTTTTTGCCTCCATTCTTCCCATCGGCGCTAAATATCACGGAAGCCATGAAAGCGGAAGAGAGAGAAGTCCGTGCGACGAATCCTCCTGTCGTCCTATGCGCACCTGCGTGAATAGACGGTCCGCTGCTTTTTTCCATCCTTCACCCTTTCAAACGCACGCCTCCATTCAAACAAGCCTATCCCTCGTTTCAGTACCACCACTGAATCCGCGAATTTATTTTTATTCGCCAGTTTACCTTTTTATTCCATTAACACCTGGCAGTCGCCGCGGCTCGCGTGTTCTCCGCACCAAGAACTTTGTTCTTTTTTTTCTTTCGTTGCGCGTTCCTTTCTATCCCCCCCACAGACACGACATACCTTTGTTCTACCTGCTTAATACGTTCGTCCTTTTTTCCACACCTTTTTTCCTTCCGCACTTTCTATCCTGGCCCGCCGTCTCTCCGGTTGCATCTTCATTCATCCCTTTCAAACGATAAACCATAATGAATCGTCGTCCAGCCTGACCGTTCCCCCCCATTGCCTTCCCATTACGAATTTATGTCTCATTGTCCGCGCGACCAAATGAACTATTTATCTCCCTCAGCGGATCCTTTCGATTCTGTCGAGCCGCGTCGATTGTTTTTCGCCTCGTCTCTCCTTCGCAGCCTGAACGAACAAATAACCGAATGCACGACGCGAAGCGACGAGTGCACACTCGAGAGCCACGACCAAGACCAAATGACGTTCGTTAGTAAAAGCCACCTCGTTCCTGGACCTCCTCTCCGCGAAGCTTTTGCCCTCCCCGTCGTACCCCCCCTCGTTCAATTATCCATGAATATTCGCTGGTCGTCGCTCCGTCCCGCACATATTTTTTCCCTTTTTTCACCGGCGTTTTAAAGGCTCCAGTGGAAATCCGATTTTCTCGGACGGCCGTTCGAACGGCGACGAACACAAAGAGAAACGAAACATTTCTCTCGGCTTCGAACTTAATTTCTCTTTAAACATTCATTCTAACTACGCCGCCTCAATTTTCCAATTCCGTGCCGTGCGGTGCACGCACGAGAACGCATTCTTTCGTCGCGAAAAAAGAAACGGGGACGGAAGAAAAACGAACGCCATGCGTCCACGTGACAAAAGCCTCCGCCTAGAGCTGCTCCGCGGAGTTTGAAACAAATTAGCCCGGCGCGGAGCTGGTAACGGGAAAGCACAATTAATACGCGGCGAGTGCGGGCGTGCGGAAATTCACGAGTCAGTGGAAACCGACAAAGAGGAAAGAAAACGCCCGGCGACGCAAAAGTCCTTTCGCTGTGTGCTCGTCCTTTGACCGGGACACGCTAATCCCGACCCGCAAAACGGGTTACGAGCATTCGGCCTTCGCAAACAATTTTTCGACCGCGGACACTTTTCGTGGTCACGAATCTAGCCGCGCCGAATGCGTCCCCTCTACTCGCAAAAGCCACAGGCTGCTGCAGGACCTGCTCATTTGGCTGCACGAACACCCCCGTATGCACGCTCACGCTGCGACTAAATGATGCGTTCTGAAAGGGTGAGTGAACGGGTGAACCCTCGAAGAAACAGGGCGACACGCCCGCGTTTTATGCATTGCGTTTATAGTACGTGCACGGTGGTCGCGATTCTGCTTTACAAATAGGCGGTTACAGCGACGTTGAAGGGGTAAAAAGGTAGTTTCGTAGGGCCGGTGATTGATTTTGTACTTTTTTAAATACATCGCGGGGGGTGCTGGAAATTATAATCAATCAATTGTGTTCGGGTTTGTTATGCTCGAGTAGGAACGTTTCTAATTAGACGAACTTCCTCTCCGCTTAATTACGCATGGTGCGCAGATGCGAGTAAAACAAATGTAATTATATGTTGCGAAGAAAATGAAAATATGTTTCCATAATTACGCTGCTACGTTCCTGGGGTGTGGAGGGGGGGTTTGTTCTTTCTGCACGCATTCTGCACGAGGAAATTGTAGTGTGTATCAAAGTAGTTAATTAAATTTAGAAACACGTGTTTGCATTCTCTGCTGCAGTAGTGCCTATTATTATAATAATAATTATTATTATTACTCCCGCGAATTTGGATGCCAGTGGAAACAGGGAAATATGATACCTCAGGGTTTGCTTAATTCGGTTGCTGAAAAACTCACCCTCTTATGCAGACAAACTCGATGAACCTCGCTCTACAAAACTACCAACACGTCCTTACCCTCGCCCATCTCATTTACAATGCATCCAGCGCATTCCAAAGCGAACAAAAATATCGTCATCGCTGCATTAATTTCGCGACCCCTCCGAACAATCATCGGTCCAACGTCAACGTCAAATATCCGTCGCGCGTCCGTCAAACCGGCCCATTCGCATTTCCGTTGACAAATTTCATCCCCCGTCCCCTCCCGTTCGAGGCCAGAAAATCATGAACCCTTCCGCGCGTTATTTGCAGTAGATTTTCAACGAGACTCGAACAAGCAGCCGAAGAAAAACGCCAGTCAGTGGCGCGAACAGCGCACGTAATTGCTTCGTCAGCGAGTGAATTATCATCGCGGTTCCTCCCGCTTCATGGGGCAAATCTCTAACCCTTTCGACGCGGGCTCGCGCGTGCGCGTGACGAAAAATACGCGTGAAGAAATCACAGCTGGAACGGGGGGCTGACAAAGAGAGAAAGGGTTCGAGCCGGAGGGAGAAAGAGAAATGACACGGGGGAGGGTTGCGCTGGCCGGTGCGCTTGTAATCGGAAAAGAGGGAAGCGGTCGCGGCCGAAAACACGGAAGCCTGCTTCAAACGAGCATCATTTAACAAGCGTCGCTCGAGCGCGCGAGCGCGCGCGCAAACCGAAGGCCTGATTTTTCCGGATCTCATTAGCCGCGCGAGTGCACGCGCTGCCATTATAATCCCCCGTCGGCGCGCACAACCAACGTTGACTGCACTAATTGCGTTTGAAGTACAAAAAGAAGGAGGACAAATAAAAGCCCGGCCAGAGCGGAGGACGAGGAGGTGGGAGTAAAAAAAAGGAAAAAAAAGGGAGAGAGAATGGTGTATAGCAGCGGTGCGCGGCGGCGCAGGTTCCGTTCGCGCCTCGTTTGTCGCGCTCTGCTCGCCGACCGAAAGCGCACAAAGCTGATTGGCGAGAACTCGCGGCGTATTATCGTGCCCGACCGTCGATCTGTTGGTTTTGCGGATTTCCAACGCCCGCCGCACGACCTGAAAATATTGTACTTTGTATTTTCGAGCGGGTCAGATTACTGCCTTTAACGCCTACGCTTTCGCCACAATCGAAAGGGTGAAACGGAAAAGAGCGAGCTGGAACGCCCGAATCTTCTTTGAGGATCAATTTCCACTCGAACATGTTTTTGACAGTTTGACATTTCGCAGATAAAAGAATTACAAATTACACCTGGAACGGGGAAATCCATAAAGCTCAGATCTGATTCAAACCACGGACCACCATTCATCGTACCTCCAACTCGACATGTTCATACAACTCTTGTAGAATAAATCCCACTTCCAATTCGAGCTCATTGTTCCGCGAAGACTTATTATCCGTCGCTGTACAACCGTGGAGCTATTTTACACGATTGCTTTGATGTCTTCGTTATTACGACTTAGTGCTCTCCGTTCACTTTCTCCACCGTTTCGATTCTCAACCTCGATTCACCCACGCACCCAGTCGCTCTTACCTTGCGCCCAGACAATTTGCTCTCTCACCTTTGACAGACCCAATCAGTCCGTTCGTCATCCCAGTACTCGATACACCGAGCGCACCACCTCGTCGCGTTGAATCTATAGACACACATCCCGCGGAACCGAGAGCAAATTCGTCATCAATTACGCTCAATCGCCGTCGCGTCTAAAATAAGTTCCACCAATACAGACAGACGTCACGAAAAATAATAGTCACCATCGATATTGCATCGCGTTATCGATACTACAAATCATCCCACGCATAATGGCTTAACGTTTGCCAGTACACGATCCCGATATAATAGGCAGGTTAATAATTTCGTGGGTCGAAGTTCGCACAAACTCTGGCTCGCTAATTAATTGTCCGTCACCGACGTCTACGCGCGGCAGCACGCGATATAGAAAGCAAGTCGTCTCCGGACCAAGATTTTCCAATTCTACCAGCGCATAAGCGGCATGGCAGCCCGGCAGCTGACCCAGTTTTCCCAACCCCTTCGAGCAAGAATCGATCGAGGTTCTATACCTTTTTCTGACGCTTTCAAATTACCGCGAGAGCCTATCGGAAGCGTCCGCTCGTTAAAATTCTGTTGCACCGACCGAGAGTGCCGCCACGGCCAGTCAGCCCTGTTTGAACTCGATTAAAGCGAGATTTCGCGTGCTGCCGCCATGCGATCGAACAATGGGAGAAAAACGCGAGCTTCCGGCTCTTTCTTCGCGGCCAGAAGGAGGAGAAAAACCGCGAGGAAGGGCAAACACTCCTTAGACGAGGCCCGATTTCACGGCACCGACGAATTAACCTCGGTTCTCTCCGTTAAAACAGAAGGGTGAGCCTTCTGCCGGTTCCAACGGGGAACGTTCAGTATACCGCGCGTTAAACACCGGTGACCCATAAAATCCGTCAAAAGTTTAACTTTTACGAGGTGAACGGGGGATATTCATTAAACGGCGCTATTCAATTTTCGAAGCCGGCTTTTCATACGGAACGTCGAAAACCGGCACTCCCGTCGCTTTATCGCAGTCGGCAGACCCTGAACCCTTCCGCAGAACGAGCCGGGGGTAGTTCTCCGTCAAAATAATGTTTTTCTTCGGCAGCGGTAATTTTTTCGAGCCTAAGAGCCCGGTAAGCGACGAAAGAAACGCGCCTCGTCGAGAGGACGGTGGGGGGCGAGCGAAGAGTGGAAGAGGAACAGGTTGACGCGAGGCTGGCTTCAAAAGCGCAAAACACTACACGCGAAGGGCCCAGTGCCTCCCTCGGCATTCCTCCTACTGCCGTCGCCGCCGCTGCCATTCCTCTGCCTCCCTCTTTTCGCCATCTCCGTCCGCCTCTCTTGTCTTTGTGAAGCGGTAACGATGGGTTGCCGACCTTCCCTCCCGCGTCCAGCTTCTGTCCCCCGTCTTACGCTCGTCCTTTACCTCCCCTTTACCACCTGCTCGATACTCGCGCCTCATTCTCGCGGGTCTCGGAATGCACTCGTCGCTCGTCTTTTCTCTGCCCCTCGTTCTAGCGATTGTCTCGGTTCCGTGCGCACGCACACAAGGCCCCCGGCCGAGTGCACGTCGCCGCCGACGCTGCCCCCAGTTCCCGACGATGGGAAGAAATATTTGCACGTCCGACCGGAGGTTACTGGATGATGGTATTATTCGCCGGGAACGAATTCTATTTAGATATAGACCGCGAAGGGAAGACCTACGGATGGCAGAGTCCCAGCCTTTATGGTCATAAAGAAGTTGAATTTTAATAGACAATTGCGGTTACCCTCGAGTACGAATTAATATGATTTCCTGTTTCTCCGATACCTTGAATAAACGCACCGGTTAAAAGAGCGTTGCTATCTCGTCAGCGTGTATCGAAGGGCAACGAGGGTACAGTAAAATCCAGCGGACAGCGTACGCCGATTTCGTTACATTGAAAACGCGCCTGCGGATTCTTTGCGCGGAATGGGCCCGGCTTTTAGAGGCATTTACGGCGAGAGCTTCTTGCGGGTCCGAGTCGTTAAGCAGCGCGTGATTTCAGCCCCCTTTTTATTATCGGGCATCATTGCGAGTCGGAGAGAAATCGAGGCTCGAAGCGGCGAGGATGGAAAAGAGACGGAGGGTGTTCCATTCTGAAGAAGATCACAATTTCAAACGAAGCGACGCGATAACTTTTCCGCGAGACGTTTATTACGCGGTCGTAACATGCACCGACTAACGGGCCTACCTGCCTGCGAGCCGACTTAATTGCACGGAAACATCGGGATCGCATAATGAAGAGGTCTCCCAAAAAGGTATCGAGAAGGTGCGCGAGGTTTCGTCGCCCTCTCCACGCTCGGATCGCGTCGCGACCGTACGAGGCGGATTGAAAGCGTCGAAAGTCGAGGCGTCGCGAGAAATATTGGTGCGGTGGGTGTCGTTCGACCCTTTCTCGATCCGCTGCTGCTGCTTCGATTCTTGTTGCTCGAGTCTCAACAGCTATTAAGAGAGACGGACGACGAAGGCACAGGGACATCTGTTCTCCGGAAATTGTCTTCGGCCCGGGGCTACCGGTGCCGATCGATGAACCGGTCATAAATCTAGCGTACAACTTTTATAGTTCTTTAAGAACTGTTCTGTACATCGGCTGCCTGGTGTTTCCTATTATAGCCATTTACGTCGCCGCTTCCCGTGAAACCGTGATCCCCTGCGTATTCAGAATCGCGATCTGTAGCGACACCTCTGAAAGCATTTCGCGGTACGATCGATCCTATAAATATTGAAGATCACTTCGATCGCACGGAATATAAAAGATTGTTGCTCTAAGTGGTATATCGGGCCGACCAGCGACGCGGTGTACGCGGCGCATTAAATTTGTCCGTTTAAAGCGAGCATTGTTGCCTGTCGGGCCCCGTAAACCGGTTTTAATTAACATAACAGACATCCCGTTGAATAAGAAACAACATCGACGGATGGAGCCGCGTCGTACGCCTCGGGATCGCACAGTAAAAAAATTCCCGACCAATTAAAATCGTGAACAGTCGCGCGACGTTATTGCCGCGGCCGATCGACGCAGCTAATTTGAATCGATCTAATGAAGAGGTCCTTCGCGAACGAACGCGCGGCCGATCGCGCAATTTAATCGGACACGCTGTGTGGTCCTGTGGTAAAGGGGCGGCGAAGACGCGTGTCCGCGAAATCTTCGAAAGTTGCGCCGCCTAAACGGCCTGGCCGTTTAATTGCAATTTATTACGCGCCTGCACGGGACGAGAAGCAACCTCAACGACGACCAGCCCCCTCGATTTCACCGATCGAAGATGCTGGCAGGCGGGGAAGGGCGACGGGGGGGCCAACAATTCGCCTCGTGTTCGTGCGTTCTTCTCCGCCCGTTAGAGGACGAAGAAACGCGACGAAAGGGAGCAAAGGGAGTAAACGTGCTGCTTCTTCGCCACGCGGTCCTTATTCTTCTCCTTCGAACAATGTAGCCGGCTTTAATTGCGCCAGCTACGACCGTTTCTGCTCGCTCCCGACTGCCAGGAATCCGCGCGATCCTCTTTCATGCGCCCGGACGATCACGGCGAGCCGTGAACTCGCTCGCAACACGCGCGCCTCTATCTCACGATGGAATTACCGCGGAACGATAATCGGCCAACTACGAATTCAATTATCCCGTTAATTGCAGCCGGCCATCGATCTGAACAATTATAGCCACGCTTTATTGCTCCTTCTGCCGTTACGTTTTGCGCGTTGCGACGATTAAACGACGCTGGGAATTGGTTGTTTTTCTTTTGCTCGCGCGAGTCACGGCGAATGTTTATCTCGGCGATGGTGTTGCAAAGAATATCAGGGGGTGGTTTAAATTATGGTACGCGTACTTTTAACGCCGCTTCTTCGCTCAGCGTAAAATAAACATTTTCGTTCGGGCATCGGTTGCAATTATTGTCCCGAATTTTCGCGGACCGTAACGCCGGATCAATTTTGTTCAATCAATTTTTAAAAAAAAAGCGATACCCCTCAGAGACGCGGTGGAATTAAATTGATCAAAGTTACGGTGGCCACGTAACTTTCAAGGGATGAGCGCCCGTTGCTCCACAATAGCGGCGGGGCAACAAACTTTTTAATACGTCTCGATAACGATTCCGATAATCGGGCCGGTTCAAATAAAAATTACCCGGGGACAAAAGTGGGAAGGAGGAAAGGCTAACGACGCATTGCGAACGTGGACACGAGAGAAAAAGGCGAATCGGAAGGCAAAATTGCATTCGAAACGCACGGCTTAAGCGGAAGTTACGGGTGGCGGTGTGAGCGCGTGTTCACGCTCGAAGCGGTGTTCCGCGCGGAGGGTAGTTTAAAAGATAATTCCACCGGCAAGTCGTGTAGTTGCGTTACCAACGTTCATTCCGCGAGAGGAAGGAATTTCGCAGTTTTACGATTTCGACTTTATCGGCCCGTTAGTCGCGCAACCTCGCCTCCCACCCATTACATTTTTAGGGGGTGACTTTCGTGCGATAAAGGATGCCGTGCCTTGAAGGCCTTCTGTGATGACGCGGGCGTAAGAAGGAAGAAAAAAAGAAGTAAACCAAGTGTTAAGTGCACCGTCGCGTTTCTGCAGTACGCACTTGCTCCAGGATTCTCGGAATATCATTCTTTCGCGAAACTTTTCCTCCGGGTCGAAATGATTGCCCTATGAAAAAAGTTGAATTCTGCTTTCCCAAGCAGGCTCCCCGTGGGACTGTAACCTGTTTGGAGGTTCGTTTCGCAGAGAAGCCGGGTGCAATTTGTCGCGCAGGATAACGATCCTTCCGGTCCTTTACGAGAATTCCAGAAGCGGGGTTTCGTCGTGTTTTCAGATGCTTTACGAGCGGAAATGCGTGTCGAAACACGCGTGCTCGTGCCGCCCGGGCTATTGTTGATCGAGAGGGGACGCCTTCGTTCGCGAGTCAATTTTGCGGCGGGGGATGTCGGCAAGTGGCTCGTCTGCAAATATCGGTCGGAGGAATTCGCGCGTGCAAACAAGCCAGCGGCAACTAGCTCGCGCCTGTGCGCGATAAAATTGCGATCGTGACTTCTTCGATCCGTGGGACGGTGCAAATGAGACGCGAGGCGGCTCCGTCGTAAACCTCCTTCGCGAGTTTCTCCTTTCGCTCGCCCAGCTTTCATGGCGCCGTACGAAACGAGGCGTCGTGCATACCGTCTCAGGATTTACAGCGTGAAAAATATGAAATCGCTGCGGAGCGTTCGAACGATCCTTTTTGTACGCTTTATCGCGTGCGCGCGATACGAGGCGTTAGCCTTTTATTGCGACCGTATACCGAATTCGTTGGCCGATTACGGGCGCATGGAGAGTTCCTTGAGAAGTCTGCGCAATGTGCTTTACCGTTTCCGCGATTCAAAGCATACTTTTGCCCGTATGTAGGCCGCTCGTTATATTAGAATATCGAAACACCCTTGGCTTCGTGAATTTCTTCTCGAAATTAGTTCCGACATTCTACGATTGAAAATATCGACGGGACGTTTCTTGCAATGGTAATGGGCCGTTGCCGAGTTATCCCGTTTCGAGACGTATGAAATAAATGTAAGGACCGCTTGGAATAAATATGAACGCAATTTCAATAACAGTCTTTCTGCGATTCAACGGGAGAAACGGTTATTCTCCGGATCAGTGTAACCACCTCCATATCGTTTCACGAGCAGACGTGGCTACATCCATTTTGTCTTTGTAAACGGTCCCGGGCGCGGGAAAAAAAGGAAGGGTGTCCACTTATAAAAGCAAGCGCATGCAGGCAGGAAGCGTACACGAGCTTCTTGTAATCCGCGCATACCAACCGGGTCCGGGGGAGAATGAATGCAGATGCAGGCTGCCAGGCGAGAGGGAGCTAAATTAATGTAACGCGCGACCGCGACAGGCTTATAATCTGATCCCCGGTTGCACCGGTAGCCGCGTGCCTCTTTTTTTACAACGCATCCGTGAACCCGACCGATAAGGATTATTTGTTAAATCGTGTCCTTAACTAAGAATCGGCGTCTCGCATAAAATCCTCGAATTTTCAGCGAGAGACGCCGCGTTTAATTACGGTTACACGGATCGAGGCAAAGGGGTTTCGCGAAGGCGGGCTCGTTTGCATTTAATTGTTCGAGTCGCGGGACGTTTCTTATACTTTAAACGACGTGGAAATTCTTAATTAGGGTGATAGTTTCTTTTTTATATTGTGAACGTAATATTGGTTCGGTGCGTACTTTTATGACTATAATCGTAAATTAGATTAAGACCAACCGAGGTTATCTAAAATTGGCTAGATCGTTGGGCAAGCTATTCACCGAAACCTTGTCCTCGGTACGTAATATCTAAGACAGCTGATATCCACGAAGTAGTTTAATCCTAACATGTCAGCTTTCTTGGTCAACTTAGCCTCCGATACATGGGTATCCTAACCGCAATATTTCTCTGGCTCGTTTTACACTGTCCGCGAGGTGTAACGGGCCAGACAGGAATTTACAAAGCGGTTTAACGAAGTTCCTTGGCCGAAGAAGAAACTTTGGTTTAATTTGGGGCGCATTAATGCGCCTGGGAAACTTCGACAGGAACTTGCAACCAGCACCGAGCCACCCTCCCTCCTCCATTTTTCTTTCCCATTTTTACTCCCACTCCTGCTTCCTTTTCCTTTTCGCCAGTTTATTTTTCCTTCCTCTATTTTGTCCTTCGATCGGGAGCAAGGAGCGCTTATTAAAAAATCAATAGACCTCTCGCCGAAGAACAGAACCGTCACGCTGGCAATCTTCCCTTAACGCTGCTATATTCTCTCGAATTTCACGAAAGCCGATATCGATATTCTAGCCTGCGCTCCGCCTCGACGTGGTAAAATTCTTCTGCAACGCGACACCCTTCATCCCTTTAGGCACGAAGTTTGTTTGGACGGCACGATTAAGTAGACAGGTTTCACGCTAGTTAACTGGTTTATCGGGTGAATGTTATATTTCCGTGGGATTAGTTATCTTGATATTTCGCGGCGATAAATTCGCTCTTGAGATTCATGAAAAATTGCAATTATCGTCCCGTTAAATCATCTACCCGTGCGTTGTTGAATAAAAGACGGACCATCGATGTCGTTAAAAGTGTCGAATCGATCGAGACGCTCCCCGATGCAGAGCAGATTTCCCAGGTTCGCTTATTAGTAACTGTCTGCTCAAAGCGAATCCCGAGCCCTCGAGAGGCTTTCACGCGACTTTAACCCCCGAAAAAAACCACCGTCAGTGTGTGGAGGTGCGATTGTGCGCGTGCACCGTGGGCAAACCTCCAGGGTAAAGACCGGAGGAGGTTGGCGGTGGTGGATACTCCAGAGACCGGAGAGGTTCTTTTCTCTCTTTGAGGGGGCGAGTCGACTTAGCAAAAAGGTCCCAGGCTCGCTCGTATGAATGTTAACGAGAGCGTGATCGGGGAAAAAGGTGCACAAGGAGGAGGGCCGTAAGAGGGGGTTGGGAGCGAAGGTGGTTGCTCCGATCGAAGAATGGAATGGGAAACGATTTCGAGTGTGACGACTGTTTTCCATCGGTTGCCGAGAAAGCCCAGGAAACGGGTCAAGTGCGGGAAACGGCAGCAAAGAAGAGACGAAGAAGAAGTGGAGAAACGGATGAAGATAAAAGGGAGAAAGGTACGGAACTCGTATGGGGGCGTGCATTAGCGAAGAACAATAGAGCGATCGCGCGCGTGTTCCGCCAGAGAGAAGGAAGAAATAGAGAGAGAAAGAGAGAGAGAGGGAGATCGTTTTATTATCGCGAACAGCTCCACCCCCGTATTTCGTGCGTCTTAATAAAGCTCCGTTTCTTCGATCCACCCCGTTCATTCCTGCCGCTTTCTCTCTCTCTTTATCCAGGCTTTTTGCTGAAAAGCAGCTTGGTTGCCTCCCGCCGAGTATGTATACCTTTTCTTCCGCCTTTCCCTTGCACCCTAAGCTGCCTATTATCCTCTTTTTATCGTGGGCCCGCCGACTCGCCGCCGAAAGCAGTTAACACAAGCCAGAAAAGTAAAGCCGAACGTAATCTATTAAACAGATAACGCCAACCCTTCTTAACCTACCCCTTGTTTCCACGGTTTGGATTTGCCCGTTGCAACCGGCCCTTGCAACGGGAAGAGAAATGAAACGCGGTCGAGAGTTACTTCGCGCTAGCTTCTCATAAGACGTGGCGAAGATGGGGTGGATCGGAACAAGACGATGGGGAGGGGGATGAAATTGTGAATCGATGGGCGTTGGAGCTGTCTCGCGAAGCTGGAAAGCACAGCTTATTCCGGAGTTATTTTTCACAGGGTGTTGAAAAATTGCCGCCGCTAAGAAATCGGAAATCGATTACGTCGAGGACCCCGCGACAGGGTGACGCTGTCGTAAAAGGGAGAAACTGATGGCTGCCTCGACGGTAAGACACCGGTAGCCGTTCTCGCGGAACAAGAGATCGATTGTACTCTGCGCGATCATCGATACACTAATACAACTCAATTTCGTCGAACTAAAAGTGGAGCGTCTGCAATTTTTTTGCAGAATATTCACGAGCCTGGTATTTTCTGTTCGTAAAGTAAAGTAAGCCTAATGAACGAGCAAGAAAATTCCACGCGTAGCATACTCATCGCGATATGGTTAATTGCTTCGTCGCTTCCCGTTTCACCGAGGATAAGGCGTGCAAGCAGCGTGGCCTCGGTTTCGCCCGGCGAGGGGAAACTATTTCTCTAACTGAGCCGGCTAACGTGGCTCGAACTATGCCACGACCCCGATAAAAAGGAAACGATAATCCAGCGCCGAGCGCTCCGCTCAACGACTGCTCTATGCAAATGCCGGCACCGGAGGGCGGCCCCTGCTGCGCGAAAGAAAAAGACGGGACGAAAGAAAGAACCGCGGGGGCGTAGAAGGGGTTGGGCGGGAGGGGCGAAGGGGGAGATTTTCAATTACGGTCAAAAACCGGCGAGAGGAGAGATCCTGCACGAATAGAAAACAGGTTGAAATAGGGCGCAGCTAAGGTTGGAAGCAATTTTTGTGGCAGTAGCCGGCGAACTGGGTCACGTACGCCGGAAGTAAACGTCACGAGAATTAAAAATCCTCTTCCTCCTCGGCGTCGAACCGTCGTCGTGTCGTGGAATTACGGCCGGGAGACTCGTCGCTTCTCTCCTGCTGTTCCTCTTTCCACCTTCTCCCAGCCATCTTCGTTCCACCAACAACTCCACCTACCCGTTCCTTCCGAGCCATAAGGTGGAGAGAGCCGTTGCGACCACGGGGGACGCGAAGATCACGGCAATCTCTTATTTTCCGCGCGACCGATCCATTCGGCGCGAATTGGAAAACGCGAGCAGCAAGAGAACGAAGTTTCAGGCGACCCGCGACGAAGTTCGAGAAGCACCAGCGTTGCTGGGGCGGGAAAGGAGTTAGTGCCGTGCGGGATTTCGTTCGGTCGTTTTCCATCAGCCTGAGAGATTTTTGCGGCAATGAAACACACTCCTCTCGATAACTACACGGAACACAGCCGGTTTTTTTTCTCTTCTTCTGCCCTTGTAATTATCCCGGTGTCTGCGTACACGAGAGTGCCGGTTGTAGGCTCTCGAGTCGTGATGTAATTTATTTTTTGCACGGTGCAATAAAGACTTGGCCAATACCATTGTTGGAGCAATTTAAGGATCTCGATCCTGTTGCACGCGGTCTCGGTTAAAATAGACGCCGTTGTTAAATTGAATTGTACTTCTTTGTCGTAGCAAAACGTTGCATAATGAGATTAATAACGCGCAAACAACACGACGCTGCGTTCGGTTTTTGTGGGACATCAAAATCCCGTTGCAGCTCGCGCTCGAAAAACAGATATTAATTCGACTGACCATCTGCTACGTTTAATTCGGTCGATCCGATAATCGAGCGGAAGTATTACATTTAACAGGCGTAGATCTTGGCTCTTTCTAATTATGAAACGGTACGCTAACGCGTGTCAGTGACCAGTTAAATTCTCTCGTCAGACAGGTCGTTACCGTCTGAACGACTAATCGCATAGAACTCAATGAACTCGACGAAAACACGCCGAAGGCACCGAGAGCAGAAGAAAGAAGAGACAGTTAGCGAACTGTACTCGCAGCAGCCGCTCGCGCATGATTGGAAATTAGATTAGTCACGGCTTTGAACGAGCCTCATCGTCGACCCGTATTGTTACGTGGTTAAACTATACGTCTTCACATACGTACTACTTATAGTGAAAAATATATGATACAAATTATACTACAATAAAAAACCTTTTCTAAATTACGTTACAATTAACCTCGAGGTCTTGCGGTAATCTTCCTCAACGGCTCTCGAGCGTAGAAAGAAAATCGATTCATTATTTTCAGGGGTCATTTGCGTTTTGAACTTTGAAGCAATCGATCTCTTGCGCGCGGGCATTCTTCAAGTACACATCTTCGAATATTTGAAAATGTTTGAAAAATTAAATTGGACTTTAAAGTGTAGCCATTTTTTTAAACAATTATATCCTTACTCCAGAATGTAGTTAAAATATTATCAAGCACATATGCAAAAGGATAACGCAAAGCAGCGTTCTGTCATGAAAAATAAAAATCCCAAAAAGACGTAAGAAATTACGTTGAAAAACACAGATATCCCCTCAATAAAACTTTCAGACAGCACGAGGAAACGTTGTAGGGAACGAACTAAGATGTAGAAGCAGTTTAACAAGGAACTCCAGCCTCCACTTAGCAATAACGAAAGAATGATCGAACCAGTGGGGGCAAACGGATCAGGGGAAGAATGGAAACTCCTATGGAGTAGAAACAACCGAGAAAAGCGGCGTAATGCGCAGTAAATTGGGGCCACCGTGTGTTGCCGATGTACCACAAATCTTATACGCTAAGGTTCGCGGCAAGTTACGGTTCTCTGGGTTAGCTGGAAAAGCCAGACAGAAAGAGAAAGAGAGGAGTAGCGAGGAGATGGTAGGTTGAGACGAAGGAGGTTGTTTGGCCGGTCGTTGGTGAACGACGTTGAGCCGGCGCACTTCCGCTGCCGACTGCACGGAACGTTTCTCAACAGCCACGCCAATGAACTCAGTGGCTATATCCCTTATCGTCCCGACGCTTGAAATCGAAGGGGGTTGATGTGGTGTTTGGCAGGAATTTAAAGCTGGCTTATCCAGTTCGCGTGTTCGGCATCGACGTTTTGTCAAGACTTTCGATGAATAGTTGAAAAGCGATGTTTCAATCAACGGGCCCTTGTAAATTTGCTCCACTGTTTGCAATGAGTTAGGTCGTTTCTTACGTACTACAATTATTCGATTTCTACGCGGTCGATAGAGAAGTATCGAATACAGTGACGGACTCCCTTGAAGTGGCACGTGGCAATTTTTCAGAAGTCCGCTCGAGCAATGTAATGGCGAATAAATAAAAGATAAAGCTGTCCATTACTAGAAATGGCCGTGTCACGGTCATTCTCAGTCCTTTATCTAACAGCTGCCATTTTTCTCCGCCCTTTTTTTTTGTTACGGTTTCCGGAATGGAACGCGATCACAGAATTCAGAACTGTCGAATGCACATTGCACTATGTCGGATAGCTTGATTTATCTGTCACGCAAAGTTCGATGCGGGCAAACACGAGTTCCGTCAAGTGCTCGAAGGGTGGCCCGGCGATACGCCGACGAAGGGTAAATCAGTGGAAACGCAGGGATGAGATGGTTGCGCGCGGATTAGGCGCAACGAAGTGTGTGATAATCTCGAAGGAATAGACAGAGAGGGAAACTCTTCTGTCCCCCTTTGGCCTGGCTTTCTACTTTCTCGACCCCTGGCAACTCGAAATCGCTCTCGAGACTGCTGCTCGTTAATGCTCGGTTCCGTACCGATGTGTGTGCAACACGCGTTCCGAAACTTCGGCATGGTTGCCCAACCAATCAAATTTCTACCCTTTTTGCGACACGGTTGTTTCGCCATTACTACTGCAACAAATTGCGACTACCTGCTTTTCGCACCGAGACTCACATTTGGAAAGAGAACGTTGCAAACTGTGCACTGCGTATCGATTTCAATAAAAGTACACGAATATTGTAGGAGGAATATCGACAAATATTTGATCTATGTTTGAAGATTTTCCGAGTGATTAAAGAAAAAAGAATGAGTCGTGCATTTAGCTGCGTTAAATGCTACCAGCATTACAGAGAACAGACACGTCACAAAACACCCCTAATATTTCATACAAACTACGACTCTAATTTCCTGCTTTCCCTCGTCAACCCGGACGAGGCTGAATTATAGAACAGCCCCCGCATCTGCCACGATATTTTTCCAAATATTTAACCACTGTTATCCCCGTAACGCGTGTTTGTCCACTCATTACATCGTGCCCCTGACAAACACACCGCCGTCGATTCTTCCCGCAACAATATCACTTCACACGCGGCTTCTCCTAAATCGATTAGCGGGGCGAATGAGTTAATTCTCGATGTGGCGTTCCGTACACAAGAACGGTCTTCCAAACTGCCACAACTGTGGCGTCCTCCTCGATTGTTTCCTAAGGGTCTTTCGAGGGATCGAAGGGACGATCTTCAACGAGATAGGAGAATCCAGCAGGCCAGCCAGTGTATATACACACAGGGCTACTTCCATCCTCGTTATTCACACAATGTTTGCTTACCGATAAATGTTTTAACGGTCAGTCAGTAAGCATAGTTGCCATGGTACGGTTTTGCCCGCCCGGATATGCAGCTTGTCGGTCTACATATACATATATACGTTATCCGCCCTTCAATATCGGTACAAACAGTCGCCCGAAAGTTCACCCCTGTCGAATTTTATTCTGGTACCTTTATCCATGAAAGTATTTTCGTACACGACATTCTTAATGAGCCCTATAAATTAATACCGCGAACGTTCAACAAAAAAAGTTTTAATTATTAATTTTTAAGAGTATACAGTGCATACAACTTGTTTTTTTAGATCAATTGTAACACTCCCCTTTTATCGCGCAGGTACCCATAGATTTATCGTTTACATCGCATCGCATCGCATCCGCACCCGACAAATATATCCTTCTTACCAATTATCCTCATGCAACAGAGCCGAAGAAGCATCGATTACAAACCATTCGACCAATCCACAATCCGCTCGATACTCGCGTTCGACTCGAGAGCAACAATTTTTCACCGGCCACCAGAACACGGCCGCGTTCTCGTGCAGCGCGTAAATATTCGCGCGTACTCCTCCGTGGGGAGGCTTAATTGGCACGAGGACAGAGGCGGGGGCCGTGGACAGGTCGCTGGTTAGGAATCGGCGCGCGCTGAAATCGTAAATAGCTTTCGTACTCACCTATATTTCGCGCCGCGACGGTACAACCGCTGGTTAGGAGCCATGCAAACACCAGGCCACTGAGTAGACCTTTCCGTCGACCCTTGCGACACTCCATCGTGAAGTTCCAAGCTGCGACTACGCCTGAAAACGAAACAGCGGCATCGTTAGGGGGTGAGAGTAATTGCTACCGCGAGCGGCACACCGATTTTTGTCTCCCTTCCGCGAAGGAGTATCGTCTTGGCCAGCTGAGGTCAAATCGTGAGGGTTAACTTGGTTTAATAAGTAAAAGGGATGGGAAATTAAGAAAAAACAGGAAGGGTGACTATATGAGCCACTCATTAGCCAAATCGATTAACTTTAAATTTTATTGCGAAAGCGTTTAATTGACTCATAACTTTCGATATTTTTGTTTTGCGGATTTAACCGATTGGGCAAATGAGTGGCTCCATATTCTAAATTGTATCATTTTATATGAAAATTTGTAATTAGCGCACGATCTTAAATTAGTGGAAGATTTTTCCGAACATCTCCGCAGAGATATTAAAATTGAAAAACCAAATAAACACGTAGAGAATGTTATAAATTTCCCGGTGCATCGGGGATCATCGCAGCAAACCCCGTTTAATGCCCCGTGTTTACGCGCGTCCAACACACATCGCACGCGTTTTTTCCCCCGTAGAGCTTTAAACTCGATGTCAGTCGCAATCTACGCGAAATCCCTTTGTCGCGCGGCATTAGCGAAGAAAAACATGTTATCCGTTGCGATCTCGCACCTAATCCAGCTAACGCACCTGGTCTCCTATCGCCGCTGAAATTCGTAACGGCAACGAAACCTCGTCGCGTGAATTTTTCCAAACAAAAGCGCCGGAAACATCCCCGAAATGCTCGAATGGCAAATTTCATCAAGATAGTGCCCTTGTACTCTCCTCCGTCCCATCCACTATTTTCGAAAAAAAACAAGGACAAAGGCAACACGACAGCGTACACAACGTGCTGGGGAAAAATAAAATTGCAACACTATTGTCGGTAAAGCGCTATAAATCAGCTTAATTCGCACAGCGAGAATAGAATGTAACGGGGGTGCGAAAGGCTCGCGGGGGTGTACGTTTACTCTCGTTTACGGAGCGAACAGCCGTGGGTTAGGCGAGCGAGCCAAACACTCTCGTACCGTGAATGTGGGTTAACGAAGGCAAAAAAGGAAAGCAGTTTTCGCATCAGCGTTTCGGTATTTAGCGGGTCCCGCACAATAGGACGCCGTCGAATGAAAACATTCGAGTCGACGCCGGGAGGAACGAGGCGAAAGAATGCAGAAAACGAAACGAAGCGTTGGTAAAGAGAAAAAGGGCTGCGAAAAACAGAGGGGCGGAAATAGAGCGCAGCAACGCCAATACCGTGTTTCCCTTGCCGCACTTTTCCAGACCGTGCAACCGGGATCCTAGCAGAAACTTCCGAACTATTTATTTCCGTTCACCGCTTATACTTTCATTTTCGTTTTTCCTGCCTGCGCGAGATCTGACCACGCGGTTGTAACAAACATCCTCGAGGTACGGTTCTGGGTTGCCGGTTTACACGAACTGGTATCAATTCTGTGTTTATTCAGAAATTTTTTAATCAGCTTGCTGTAAGCCCAGACTGCCCATTGTTTTCTGTTTCGTTCAATGGAGGATACATCGTTGATACTATCATTATCCATTAGACCAGCCATGCCTCAACTTGCTCGAGTTCCGACGATGATTTTCGCACGCCCAAGGAATACATTATATTCCTTGCAAAATCTCCCAACAAATTCGACATTCCACCGCGCCAACGTTAATATCAAACGCGTTGCACAGTTTCAAAATATCTCCGCCTCAATCTTCGGACAATAGTCCCCATGGCTTTCAATGAACGGTAACCGCAAGGTACCGTCCCGATTTGCATAGCACCGCGTTACGATGCAGTTCGCAAGCGAAGCACGCTGTCGTGGAAGCGTTCAAAGAGACTAACGACCGGAATATCTGGAGTTGTGCCAGTGGTCGAGCGACACGTTGCCGCTACGGGCGCAACCAGGACCCGCGTGAATTTTTCCAGCGAGCCTAATTAAGTCGCCTGGCAGTCTCGCAGTGCCCGCTCTTCCGCTTTGTTTCTGTAGAAGAGTTGGAACGTCCGTGGACTCCTGCCGGACAACGCGTACCGGCATCCTCCCTTCCTTTCCCTCCTACCCTCGTTACCATTGCCATTCAATGGCGGTTAATACGAGCCGGCGGGATAAACACGCAATCGCCCTGCAGCGTGATTATCGCGGAAACATCTGTAAACTCTCCGAGTAACAATGATAATTGAATGCAGCAGAGAGAGCTTGGTCTCTCCGGTCTGTACGTCCAAGCGCACGCACGCGGTGCACACGTCCGACGCATTATGCATAATTAATCCGACGATGCTTATCTCTTCTAACCTTGTATCTGTGAGCGTTCGCGTTCACCGCGTGAATAGAATAGAATCGACCGCGCGCGATTCTCCTTTCATCGAGGGTGCACGGTGGCCCTCTGATTCTGCACTGGCGCCCTCAACCCTGCCACTCTTTCCCGGCCTCGTTAGCTGTTTGTTCGTGCGTCGGGGTTTCTGGTTTTCTCGCTGCTTCGACGGGAAAAATGAACGTTGCACAGGGAGGATCATATTGGCCGCGTTGATTGGACGGGGACTTTTCGTTCTTGCTGAATTTATGCTTTCATTTAGATTGGCTATCTTCAATTTCATTGGGATAATTTATGGGACGGATACCCTGCTGGCTCTTATCGGTGACCGAATTCGACTGCAATTCGATTTCCCGAATATTACATGGAATTGCATTTTGTCGTACGAAATTGTGAATGCTTTAAATAAATACAGCTTTCGCTTCTGTTTCAAAGTCGATGCCAATCTATTCATTGTACGTTCACCCTGATTGTACGCGACGCAACGATTCTTACGTTGGCATTATTTTTCCGCGAAACAGCGCCTCTGGTTAATTAAAATCCGAATCGTGAGAAAATTAAATGGCGCGCGTTGAAGCTTGGCCGGTTTTCACGGCAGTGTAACGATAATCAGCATGGCAACAAACGCTGCCTTCCGTATTTTACACGGTCCCTATACGCGGCCACAACGTTTACCGGCAGAGAGCTACCGTGAAACCTTTTTGCCCGAACGATAAACAGCGAGGAACAAGCTGACGCGTATTCAGAAGCGCGAGTTATCAGCCGGATCCAGAAAAATCACGAATTCGCGTGCTCCCGCGTTTTCCTCCGCGTAACGTTATTGTTTGCTCGCTGGTCCCGAGCTAATTACATTCCCACGGACGCGTGCATTTGCACAAGCGCCACGATAATTGCGATAAACTCGATGACAACGCGATTCCCATCTCTCGGAAGTTCACCGCTCGCGGAGAGGCTAAACGCGCACTACCCGGCCTATTCGATATACAATTGGACGTTGCATAGCGGGCAGCGTAATCTCATAGGCGGCCGATTTTTCCGCCGGTTGAATACGATTCCTTGGAAACCGGTGGCGGGCCGACTGGCTCTCTTATTTTTGAAGATCGGTAATCGAGTCCGGCGAGTCCGGTCTGGCCGCGGAACGCATTCCCCCGACGCCGCTTCCAGCGTGCAGAAATTCTAAGAATCCACCACCACTTATCGGCTCGTCGGATCGTTTCGTTCTGCCTCGATTCCCGGCCTGATTCCCGAGAAATAACAGAGACTCATCTTTCAGAGTATTCCAATGATGCTGTAAGAACGATAACGAAAATGGGAGGCGATACCGATCCTCGACGAATGGACGATAAACGGGATTGCTGGAATTCACTGATCAATCCTGCCTAATATAGTTCGCAATTATCCACGGCGGTTTTGCAAAATCGTGAGGACGAACAAATCGGTACGCGATTCAGTGGACGCGGTTAAAACGCGGGGCCATTACAGTCGCGGTAATACGGATGATCGGGCGCGATTCGGTATACATAATTCGCGGGGTCCACTTAAAATCGGCAGCTAGACCGCTTTGTCCCCGTTGGTCGTCCCGCAGCGATTTCGCGGCGATTTCGAGCACGAAACGTGTTAATCGTCTAGCGGACCCTCGCCTCGGCGAGACGAGTCAGGCATACGGAAGCTTGGATGTTCCAGACGCGAAACCGCCGGACGGAGGTCGACCGAACCGAAATTATTTGTTGAAAATCACATTATCGAATAGCAAGCGTGCGGCCCCGCGATCGGTAGCGTCCGTCGGATTTGCAGGTTTCAATTTTACACCCAGACGCATTTTAATGCGGCCGCGGAAACCCCGAACGTTATCGCCGCTCCCCTGTGCAATTAAAAATAATTGCGTATTCGCGTGCTGGCTGAATTGCCGTTGGCCTGCGTCCCTGCAACCCTGCCGCCGAACGTCTATATAGTTCTGCGCGCGGTGATGAGTTTTGTTTCACCGATGGACTAATCGCCATGGGCTTGATTAGCTGTATAGCTGTTCCCTGTCTGCGGCATTCCCAGCACCGAAAGATTAACGTAATCGACGATTTATTATACGCCGCGTGTGCTTTTGAATTTGTTCGATGAACCCGGAACACACGTTGAAGTAGACGAACTATGTTTCGGCCACCGCAATGGCCGAATTGTTCGAAATATTTGCCCTAACGAGGGAAGGACACCAGCAGCACGCGTTGTCCAACTACAATAGAGAATATTGCATCGATTTCCAGGCAGCTCGGCGTTTAACTGCGGACGCTTAAAAGCAGAAACCATACGAGCCACCCCCAACAGCTCGTTTCCTTGTGCTTTTTCGCTCCATGCTCTTTTGTTTATTCGTTCGCGTGGAATGAACGGTCACGCGGCCCCGCGAGCCGTAATAGCCCGGCAAACGTAAGAATTGCCGGCTGCGGCATGCACCGAGGACATAAAATTGCACGGGTCGCGTTACTCGATTTTCTTTCGGTTTCGCGTTGCTCTGTCCTCTCGATACACATAGTCCGTGAAGAATCGGCCGACGATATCCGTGCGGACGTGGTGCGTGCATCGGGACAAAAACCCGACAGCTTTGTTCCCTGCATGCGAGCATTATAACAGCCACCGCTTTGAAACCAGTCGACTCCAAACGCCTGGTCACAATTGTTCGCCGTTCCGATTTTCAGCCTTGCTACTTTGAAGCGGCGCGACGTCGAGACCTTTATGCGACTTTGTCCCCTTTTACGCGACGCGATCTGAACATAGAAAAGTTAACATATTCTCGCAAGAAACAATCGCGCTCGCTAACTAACACGCGTGCACCCGAGCACAATACGCCGCCGGTGATAGTTTTTGTTCTACGCCAACAAAAGTGGAGTGCGGAACGCCCTTGGATTGCTGGCTTGAGTCGCGCAGACGACAAATTGCTTCCCGAAACAGTATTAACCGTTCCATTTCTCCGGGTTTTATTGTTCTATCGCTCGCCAGTTTACTCCGGACCCGATAGGAAAACAAAATTTATTCCACCGGTGATACTATTTAAAACGTCGTCCGAGGACCTTTTCCTCCCTATGAATAACCGATTTCTTTCACCCCAAGTACATACATCGCAACCATTATCTCTCGTACTGTATCGGAACTCGTCGGGCCTCCAGCTGCACAAATCGCAGCGAAGGCAGTAGTCCTTGCCATCGCGTAAATGGAACGCGTGTCTTTCCGTCGACGACGTCTGCGTCCCTCACCGCCAACCCGGCGTAACGTCTTCCTTTTGCTGCATCGCAGCGTGTATGCACATCACGGAACACGAGCTGCCAGACGCGCACGTGCACTACGGCGGAAAGCCGCGGGAGGACAATTGGGAACGGGGTCACGTCAGGGAACAAGATGGAGCTGAATAAAAAGAAGCTCCGCCGGGAGATGTATTGCGGCTAAATTTTATTTTCGCATGGAAAACCCGCCGAGATCGCTGCTACCATATCGAGCTGCTTGAAGAACAAACCTCCTCTATAAGGGCACGGCAGTGATTTATAGGGGTTGAAATACACGGAATCAGTTCGTGAAAGTTTCAGGCCGCGATGCCAGTCCGTGTGGCGTGGCGCCACGATCAACGTCTATTTCCGCTGCGTTTCCGCGAAGATCACCGGAAGCTCCGGAACGGGGAACGAGAGGGTGAACTAGAACGTTGGAAGAGAGGCGGAAGGGGAGGGGAAATTCCCTCACAGATTGGCGGACAAGGGGAAGAAGACGAGCGGTATAGAGGGCGTTGCGCGGCATTTGAGTGGCACGGGGAAGCGACACGATGGAATTTCAGAAATTGCGCTTGACATTTTCCAGTCCATCGGTATATATACCGACTAACCCTCCCCTGCTCAACCCCGATGCTAGTCCATGCACTTTCGTAGCTGCCTTCTATTTTCCCCCGTGGAAGCGCCGTCGAAGTTTGCTTCCTTTTTCGGTGCACGTTTCGCGAACAACGATCTGTATAGGGTGAAATTTATCGTCGAACAGCCGGCAGATGTTGGATATATATTTTGAAGGAATTGCGGGAAAAAATGTCAACCTATTATTATATACGAATGATAGTGGATCGAATCATGGATGTATTTGGACGGCAGTTCGTGCACCCGCCCCTTTGGCCGATTGCTCCGTTGCATTGGGGCAAACGATTCTCTCGTCCGAAAGCCCGCAAAGGAAATCGACAGACTGAAAATACGTTCGCCAGGATCCAAAGCGAAACGAAAGAATTTAGCGGAGGGCAAGCCAGCGACCGGTTCCCGTATCAAACGCCTCCTTCTGGTACACACGTATCAGAAATCGGATGTCATTGCAGGCGACACAGATGAAAACTGCAAAGTGCCGCACTCGATTATCGAAGTGGATCGTTTCTGGTCCGGCCAAAGCACAGCACCGGCTCCATTTTTATTATTCTTTCGTCGAGCAAGACCATCGTGCGATTCGAAAAATGTATTGTCATATCGGTTCACTCGATTCCGCGAATCGACGGGACGTTTAGCTGAAACGAACGGATTCGTTGGATTGGGAGAACCATCTCGGACATTCTCCAGATCTTCCATCAGTATCACGGAAAGAATGCTTATTTTACAAAACTTAATCGTAAATACGCTGAGGCAGTGCATCATTTCTAAGATGACGACGGCGACAGGAAGAATGGCGGGCAGGTGAAAGGATTAGAAAAGGGGAAAAGGATAGAAAGGAAATAGATAAAAAAAGCAGAAAAATCGTGCACCGTAGCAGAAGATCGTTCTCGCCGTCAATGACGGAATGCTTCGGGTGGCAGAGGGGTGGAACGTGTCGCATCGCCGAGGAAAATAAGTAGAAACGAGGCGGTCGCGCGGAACGAGAACCGGTACAAAGAAACAATTAAAAGAACACACGACTCTTCCGACTCGCGAGACAAAATAATTAAACTCGTTGCCCCCGTTGACGAGCTCAACGTTTCGGGAGTGCTCTTGCTCCGCTCGTTAAGCGTCGAACTGACGAACCCATCTGTCGTTATTAAACCGAATTAATGGCAGAGGAGAAATACTGGGGACCGTTCGGCCAGTCGAAAAACCGAGCAAAAGAATATTCAACGGAAATCAAGACAGAGGCGAGGAGAGGCTTCAGCGGTAAAGTAAATGCTTGAACGTTCGAATTGATACAAACGACGAGGGTGAATCGCAGCGTCCCTGAAGTTACGAGAAATATCACCGGAAAAGTGGAGAAATGAGACGAAAAACGGAAGAGGCAACGATTGTATTATTCGGCCCCTTTAGAAAATTCTACTCGATCTCCGTGTTCCACGTACGCGATCCCAGCTTAGGACTTCTCCACGGAACGAGGGCTCACTTTTCACTTAAGAACGCCAAGGGTTGCCTCCCTTTCTTCCCCTCTCTCTCTAACTGCTACGCATTATTCGTTATTACCGCGTGCGTGATGCGAGTAGGGCAAATCGGTATCGCCGATAAATCTCGGGGAGCCAAGCAGAGAGACCAGTCGGATAAAGCTTGACTGGATATACGAGCAGGAGAGGGCGAATTTTTCTTTCTCCTTCTTAGTGGGTTGACGGATTTTTCCGCCCGTACCTCCCCTATCTACGATATAGGATTCCTTGTAGAGAAGAACTATACGCGAAGCTGGCGCGGAAAAAGGAGTGAGCTCAAAGTGCTTTTCCAGAGAAGAAGAGACTACAATGACGCGGCCAGTCGTTTGCACCATCGACGGCGAGAATAACACGAGTTAAGCCAAGCTTCGACTTCCTACTTTTCGTTCCGCTTGCTTTCACGCTCGCGGATCTTCCATTTCCGAGCTCCTTGGAAAAAATACTACAGAAATATTTCTCCCACGCACAGCTGCTTGTTCTGTCCGCCGATTTCAATGAGTATTAAAATTCCACCCGCAATCATTCAGCGTCCAAACTGTTTTAATAACCCCAGTACAGGTACTGTCTACCTTATCGAATGAAACAGAGGGGCGAAAGCAACCCCATTTAAATGTCTATTTCCAATAGACCCCACTTTCGATCGTAGTCCACCGCCAAGCCAATAGGGTCCCGTATGAATAGGGACGACGGCGAAACGGGCCTGCGAATTCCCGGCTTCCGTGCGATAAATCCTCAGGAACAACGTCTATTCCCCGTTACATCTAATGATTCCGGTTCACCGGGTCCCTCTTGTTCCACGCGCGACATTAACCCCGTCGACATTATATGGCGTGTCTGAATGGCAGTAACGATTCCCTTAAAACAATTTATGCGCATTGATTAATAGGATAAAGCTCTCGAGTGGACTTATAGAGGGAACCGACACAGGCAACGGGAGGAGGGCGGCAGAGGTCTCGCAGTTGCGGGCAGACGATAGGGCGAGATATCGAGTACACGCAGCGCGAAATTCAAGGGACCGTGAAGCCATCAATTTAAATGTGCATTGGCGCCGGATCGGTTGTTGGGGGGCGGCTTAAATTCGGCAGAAGGTTCGAGATCTCGACGGAGTCGAAGGAGGTATTACCGGGAATACGAAAAGCTTTTAATCCACCTTGCCGACTCTTCGATACGATTAATCCCGCACGGAGAAGAGAGAATTTATTATGGCCCCGGACCGGGTGGTATCTTTTGTTAGCCCAAAAACGATCGACTCGAATATTTCTCCTCGTGATTCCTTCTAGTTATTATCGACGGATTCTCGAGTTTGTTCCGTGTTTCTGTAATGCCGCTGGAAGTTTCAACTGGCGAGTATAGCAATGTGGTCTCGTTGCAAATGATAAAACTGGTAAATGTATGCGGAATGTGACTTGGAAGAGACTCGACGACGAATGGAGAAATAATTAAACTGTGTGCTTATATTGAAGTATCGAAGCTCGAAGCCATCTATCTATGTAGTTTATCTAAATACAATATCTATTCTTTACTAAAAATTCTAACTTCGTAAAGCAAACAATTGAGCTGCGCTTAAAGGGCTCAAGAATCCCAGCAGCAGTGCAACGTTTGAATATTCTCGATTGAATTCCTTGTGGATTCTGACGATACGCAGCACCAAGCCCAACCCGTATTTTCGAAAACAATGATCCGCAGTATTGCGGTTACGTGCAGGAGAGCGGGATACACTCGATACGTGGTAACCGGGGAAAACCAGTAATGTGTACACGGCACGGTTCCGTGAACACACACGAGCTGCGGGGGCGTATGAAAGCTCCGAAAAGCAGAACTGCATTACGGCCTGCAACGGCGGCGCAGTTGCATTAACTCCACTCACACGTTCAGGGCACGCACGCAGACGCACACCGACAGATTTTATAAAGCTCTTTTTTCGCCCGCGATCCGCTAATTCCCGTCGAATTTCATCGCCAGACCGTCCCGTTTCGCGCCGTTAAATCGACAAATTATTTCTTCGACTCGAACGTCCCGATGGCTTTCGCCCCGTGCTTCCTTTGCCTCTGGTTTCTTTCTGCTCGAAGAGGATTCGCCATTGGTCGCGTTTCATATTTTGTTTTTGTACCTGTCCTTCCGGGCTTTTTCTCGATTTCAATCAGCCGAGATTGGTAATCGGGGTCAATCCCCGAATCTTCGGGTGATCGTATCTCGTTTGAATGAACCCCTATATGGAGAGGGGATTCCTAGAATCCCTTCCTAATACCCCTAATTATTGAGGGGTCCGGATGCTTGGAATTAGATCACCGACAATCGGCAGACGTAATTGAAACATTAAAGGTTTTGGCAAGAAATTCCAAATATTCCTAATATTTGGAAAGTTCTGTGAAAAAATGCACCCGAGATATTTTCTGATCGGAGGCAATGGAACGGATGCAGAGTGCATGACATTCCCCGGCTTTAATGAAACAATCTCGTCCCCCGTGTGCTTCGTTTTTCATTCCTCGTCCGAGGGGAGACGTTAGATCGCAGATAAGATACGACAGAAACGCGCGTATCGAATCGTGTCGAACAAATAATTCGGCAAAGTTGTTTCGGCCGGCTACAAAGAGGCTGCCAGCCCAGACGTAAAGGGGTGGTTCAACGGAGGATAAAAAGAGGGAACACCGCGAGACGATGCGGAACATGAGAGATTGGAGAGTATGGTACACGACAAGAGCGAGGTACGGTTATTAATTCTGGGACGGTAGCAGTGGCGTGACAAAGCCATCTGGCGTGATGGGGTCTTGCTCGAACCGAGTACACAAGCTCGCGGGTGAAAAAGAGAGAAAGTGAAACAAGGGAAGCTCGAGGAGATTGCCCTTTTACAAGCGCGAAAATAATTCAGCAAACACTATTGCCCGCCATCCAGATCGAACACCTAATACACAGCTTTCGTCGATTGTGAAAAGTCGGCGTAACAAATAGAAAATGATTTCTGAACGAACGCTTCTGCAATCTAGTGGGATTGCGATAAGGAATACCAGAAGCATCGATTTCGTTTTGTTTTCAGAAACTTTCGTATCCATTGCACCTTTGAATTCCACGGGCCAACGAGGCCCGTTCAGTGGAATAAATTCAGAGGACTATCGGACGATCGAGAAGCTATCGAGACGATTATAACGCGGCAACAGCAGATAGGATTCGCACTCGATGGCATTCGATCGATTGTAATTCATGCCCATCTCTGCGGTCCGTGGCGGCCTGCGGTTTTGATTTGCAACAGGCAAATGGAATCACGCATCTTCGGCGGCGTCTGGGACCATTATCGAGGCCAGGATCGAGGAAACGCGTCGATTCGTCTGGCATCGCGGCGGGAATCGACTTTCGTTGCATCCTGTCCCCGCGAATTCTCCAAAAGAAACAGGAAGCCGCGTAATCACATCGATTGCCTGGCTCGTGTGCTGCGAACCTCCTCTTGCCACGAATCGATCGGTGCGCTGCGCATTTCATTTTTGACGCCACCGTTTTCCCCTTGGCGATAATCTAAAATCTGAGGTACCAGATGGAAGGGAATCGTTTATCGCGATGGAGCGAACAATGGAGAGGTTTGTTCCGTTTGATCGGAGAAAATTTGTCCCGCGTTTGTTAAAAGGTTGGCAGCGTTATTTGGTTACGCTGGACATGACCGATCCATTATGACGGGGTCGAGCTGTCGACGTTAATGTTCGTCCAAGTCGCAAGGCGAGACAGCGAGAGGGATATTTTTCATAAACCGCTATCGAAAGAGAACAAGTTTCGTGACCTAATAAATATTCAATGGCTCAGCTAGATTATTCTCCCGCTCCTTGGCCGGTAATGGTGTCGTGATTGACATGTAAATCATAAAATACCGTTTTACTTCTACCGTGGGACACCATTAAGTCTCTTCACCCTTCGGGCAACCGGCGAAGCTGGGTACTGCATGGCTACAGACCGAGCAATAAATGTCCCGGGTACATGGTATAAATAACCATCGGTCGACGTCAGGCCGGTCGTAATTAAACAGGTTGCGGATGCACTGAAAACCGTAAAATGCGGAAATTTATGCCCGCTAAGTCGACATAACTTATTTGAGGAAAAAGCCGCGCGAGAACAGGGGTCCTTACGATCATCCTCGCGATGCTCAGCTTTTTACACGATAATTCTGCTGAACATGCCTGTTCAAGAATTCGATTAATGTGCCTGCTTGTTTTGCACTTGCATTTAAGGGGTGAAATACGTCTGGACGTACGATAGAATGGAACGCGACTGAACGACGATGGAACTTGGAAATTTCGTTTTTCCTCTCCCGTCGAGAAATCACGGGGGCGAAGAAGCAAGTGTGGGAAGGGAGATAGAACGCGAAGTAATCAGGGACCACCGACCACTTTGCGTAATTACCAGCTACCCGGCCAGGACCGTACTATTTAATCGGGCTAAAGTGCAGGCCCACTCTCCCTCTTTCTCCCTCTTTCTCCGCTGTCTCTTTCACTCTTTCTGTTCCACCCCCTATCTTCACGGCGCGCCTCTCTGTCCATCTTCTATCGCGAACTTCGTCCCGTTCTCACCGACTCGCACAATCTTCCTTGATGCAACACACGTGCAGAGCCCCGAAAAAAGCGGGCAGGTCGAAATGCGGCGTAGCGAAAGGACGGGTCTTCGTCCGTTTTGGGGATGCTCAAATATTTGAGTGGGAAAATGATATTTCCCCATTTAGCTATTCGCGTGGCGGCCTGGGGCGACGTTACCGCATCACGGTAGGGAGGATACGATTTTCGTGCGAACCGGAAACATTTTCCCTTTACTCCAAGTTCGGCCGAACGTGCCTCCCTTTTCTCCGCGATCCCTTTTTACGCGACGCTGCCCGCACCGCGCAAACCGCACGAAGAAGAACGAGAGAAAGAAGGCCGCGGTCCATCTACAATTCTTTCCGTCCTCTCGCTACAACCGTGCCAGTTGCCCAAAGAATAGGTTCGGTAATTTGCAACGGGAGACCAATAGAATTTTCGAGGTTCGGAGCACTTTCGAGATCCAGAAGCCGGTAACAACCTTCGTAATTGGTCTCAGGGACGGAAGCAATTTCCCTATTGGACCGGGGACGATCAACGATTACGAGGACAGCCGAAAAACGTCTATCCAGTCTCGCGGCGTTTTGTCGTGAAGAAAAATCAGCTTGGAAAAAGAAAGGCGTTACCAATGGAAGAAGTCGGGTCGCTATAGACGGAGCCCGGGTTTCCCGGTCTGCTGGACAGATTAAAACTACAATTACGAGAAGAATGGCTCGGTAAGAAATGATCATTGTGCATGTCCAACGAGCCGTTCGCGAAATTACAATAATTAAACCGCGGAGTCGTTCGCGCGCCTAGCATTGTCGCTTTTGTTCGTTCTTTTCATTATGTTACTCGTATTCTTCCCAATTCTTCGATCCTTTCGTTTAGGGGGTACATTTCTATTTTTATTTTCAACGTCATTTTTTAGGCCTTTTCTGGGAATTTTATTTTAAATCCGAGCAATGTTTTGCTGTGACCATTTGCACGTGTGATGGCTAATATTTTAAACACATTATACATTTCTTTTTCAAGTCAAAGGACGTAAAATTGTAGCTGGTACGCATCATTGAAGGTATTGTGGCTCTTGTGGCTCTTGAACGACGAATTCGAAGTTGCTCCACTCGAGTCGCTCGTCTTTCCCTTTCTTCCCGATCCCTTCCCACCCCACTCGTGTCTTCTTCGACTCCGTCCTGTCTTCATTGCATTTTCATGTTTCCTGGTGCTCCGCTTCTGACGCGTCACCCTCATATTTATGCAACGATCTCCTTCGCCGGGCCACAATCCTAGATTTTATACTGTGTAATTGTTCAGCAGCACGAGGGCTAAGAGTCGATGATTCACCGATGGTATCAATTCTAGGAAGCAACAAACGAGTCCTTCTTTGTTTCAGAGTAGATATTCGATGTTTTAGCGCCGACATCGTTACCCGTATTGTCCTAGCATTCTCAGATCGTATCTAGAGCGACAACGGGAAGCTTTTAATTTTTACAGGGACAGACGAAACTTCCAAAACCGGATGATTTCCAGGCCCGGCGAGAATTCGAGAAGTTTAGACAGGGTACGAGAAATTCGAGCTCACGCTCGAGTTTTCTCTTTTTCACCCTGGTCGGGCTCCACCTCTGCTGCCGTTTCTGCTGTCATTGGCGAAGCCTTCATCGCATTTTCATGTCGCCTCGTGCTCCATTCCTCGGCCGCTACTCCCTCATATTTATGCAATGGTTGCACGGCTGGACACGAATCTCGTCAAGGAAACGTTCTACCGCGCTCGTTTTTCTCTACGAAAAGCACCCGCCTCCACTCTCGCTCAAAGGCCGCTTTCGCGTTTACACGTCCAACCTTAGTTTAAATTCAGAACAAAATTTCTCATTTTTTCTTCCCTTTTTAATCTACAACTATACTGCACGATCTTTTAAATGACATTTTAAGAGGGTTCGGGTAGTGAATCTCGTGGGTGGTAAAGCTTCGTCAGAAGTGCTTCCTCGAAGACAGTTTTATCCGGTGCACATGTTTACGATAGCCAGCATGACGAATCGGCTATCTTTGAGCGAGGCACGTATTATACCCTTCGGGGTACATTCCGTCCTTTAGGGCGTGCTTTCAGACTCGCGCTAAGCACTCCGTTTGAGAGTTCGGTCGAAATGAATGTATACGGTAGACGACTCTCTATTATCTGGACTAATAGGGACACGTAACCGCTTTAGCAGTGGAATTTACTGGATAATGGGTCATCCCCCTTTCTGGTATTTTTCGTCGAGTGCAATGTCTTGAAAGAGATAACCCAAACAGAAGATAACCGGTAGCAAACGAGAGCTCTTACAAATGTTCCGGACGCGTGTTATTTTTCTATTTAAAAGTTATCAGCATTCCCTTAAAAATATTCATCTAGTAATATTGTATTGTATATTATATGCATATGCGTTCGGAAAAATCTATATTTACAACGGGTTATTCGGTGGGCGCGGTATTTTTCATGGTTCAACGAGACGGGTCGCGATCGATCGTCGAGATTCGTACGAAATAAATGTACGCGTATATTTGAAACGTATCGGACTGAAACGCGAACGCGCCATCAAATGCGGCAGAAGGAACGAGACGGGGCTCGTGTAACAGAATCTTCGATGTCAGCTACCGTATAAAACTCATTCATATTTTTTAGCGTCTTCGTCGGATCGCTATTACGCGCACGGCTGCGTAATATCCCATGGAAATGATGAACTTATTCGTGAGGGAGAAGGGTCGTCGGGATATATGGGCAGAGTTGGAACGAGGGCTCGTACAGCCAACCGTGCACCTTGGTATACCCTGCGAGCACTCGTACGAATTCCCTGCTATCAAGTATCATTCAAAAATTGCCCGAAGGAATTCGATATTCGTGAAATGGCGGCTGGTTGGCCATGACGGATCGCGCGCCCGCCGAAGCCACATCGAGGGGAGCGGCAGTTATTTGCGACTGACAGCTGTGGGTACACGTACTCGCGATGGAAACCTTACGGAACGGTGTCCATTTGGGAATTCATTAACCTGCGAGCATCGTCTGCAGGAACGAACGGGGGAGGAAAGGGAAGTACAGAACGATAGGAGGATTCTTCCACTCGATCGGAGAAGATTAGACGACTCCTCGATATATAATTCTTCATCCACTCTCTCTTCCCTTATTCTCGCCCGGTTTCCTCCATCTATCGTATGTACTTTCGTGCTTTCTCTCTGGCCTACTGGTTCGATTTGCATCGTGCTCGTTCACGGTCTCGCTCGTTGAATAGATTAAACGAATACACGCCGGTAAGCCGGCGTAACGTTGCCCGTGGATTCGAACGTGAATTTCAACCGTGAAAATATGCCCGCGCTCTTTGTACACCGGCCGAGACGCCGAGACAGGATAATCCGCCGAAACGAACAAACTCGTTTCCAACCGCTTCTTCCGACCCTACACGCCACTCGACATAATGCTAGATTATGGTTAGAGGTTGGTCTGCTCCTCCTCTCCTCGTTCCTTTACCCGACTCCCGGCCAACTTCGTTTCGTCTCCTTCGCCTCCTCTGTCCTTCGAATCGCGCCCACGAATCGTACTCTCGACGTACACACGAATATTCCGAGGCGCAGAGTTTTGTATAATAATCGAAGATTTAGAGGGGAGAACAATTCATCGGGGGGAAACAGCCACGTCGAATGCGAAATCAATGACAGTACGAGGCATCGGTGAATTGTACATTGGACGAGAGGAACATGGCCGCCCGTGGATTCTGCAAATTCGTGCGAGGATCGTTGTTTGAACAGCCTGCCTCGAAACCGTCGGAATGTTCGAGAAACCGAACGCGTGATACGAGCAAACACCAGCTTCTGCGATTAAGGATACACGTGATCCGTAATTCTGCTTACTCCGCAAACACGCAAAGTTTTACTCGATTCGATATTAATTGTCCCGTCGACGCATGAGTTTCTAATAAAACCATACGTACAGCGTTGACCGTGCCAAAGCGAAGCTGACACCATCAATTTGTCAATGGAAACGTCACTAATAACGTCACTCTCATTTAAACCGTCCAAGGCACGGTAAGGGCGGCGCTCTAATTTTAAGGGTAGATAATTACCCGCCCAGGAGATGTAAACGTGTAATTAGCAGCGCAGGGACGGCCGTGTTCCTCCGATTTTCGTCCGGCGAGGCGGATATTACGGTCGGGGCTGGTCCCGACCGATTTCGCAGGTGCAAAAACGAAAAACCGCGATTCAACGGAGGACCGACGCGACGCATGCGGCAGCCCCATCGAAGCGAGCAACGACGCGTCAAAATTGATTTTCGAGCGAGTGCGCCGCATTGACCTCTGGCTTCATTAAGCACGGCCGCGCCTCGCGCTTCGAATTAATTATACATTCGGTTTTCGCTCATCGGGCCCGCATCGCAAGAGATAATGCGTCCCCGCAGCTGCGCTTTTGCGCGCGATTTCCCGAAATCGACCGGTGGGGTCAACCGTGGTCCTATATGGACCGATCGACGAGATCGACTCTCTTCCTGCTTTGCTCATTCCCAGAACCAGCCGCTATACACAGAGTCATTAACTTCTGCGAAACAACGAGACCGGCTGTTGTGCTGCGTGTTTTATGTTGGCGCCAAATCGGTCAACACAGACGCAATCAATATTTCTATGCCACGTTACGGTGGGACAAAGGTGCATTCTATTTTCGACGTACATTCCTCAGAGACTTTAAACAACGATATCAATGCGAATTATATTTCGCATCGGTCCGTAAATCGGGAATGCTATTTTACTCAAAGCTATGGAAATATCTATCGAAAATATTTTAAAGTCCTTCCGCATTTAATTGCGCACCTGAAACTAATTGTCCGCGTAACCAGAGGACGTCTCTATTATATTATTATTCCTCCCGCCAAAATCAATACTATCGGATGTACAGTTTCGCCTGCGAGTCCGCACTTCTCGAAATCGCATAGAACTTTTCAAGCCTATGCATTTAATATCCAAGTCTTCCTAGATATCATACACGCTATCGATAAATTCACGCGGCAACTGATACGAGCGGCCACGCTTTCCGATCATCCTTAAACATCGAGCTTCATATCCCTGCAACACTTCCCACGCGTATAGCAACGCCTCGCCGTGTTGCGGCCCATGCATGGAAAGATAGGCGACGGAAAAAGACGAGCATCCTTAACGACGTTCGATGGCCACACGCAAAAAGACTACCTCCACGTGTATACGTACGCGACGCGAAGCCAGCTTCCGCGATCTCGCACAGCAGCCTGCCCATTAATCCGCAAAGGTAACGGGCCAGAGGCTTCACGGTAGTTAGCGTCGCGATACGCGAACGTCTAAGCCTCGCGATCCTACCAATTATTAATAGTGGACCGTATATCGAAGACCGTTCGGCTTTCTCCTTGGCGGGACGAGGTGCGAAGACATTTCGAGTTGCCCACGCTTCCGAGTAACGCGTAACTATAATACGTACACGCATAGCTGAGCCATTAATTACAACTCATTAGAAGAGCAACCACCATCTGTTCCCAGAAGCCTGTGAATCATTCTTAATCATTTCATTTACAGTCGGACCGCGACGACTGCTGCGTCGACTTAGACTAATGTACCCGATCTTCTTGTTGCCTCTTTGCCTCGTTCCGCGTTACTGGAGTAACAGTTTTCTACCCCCACTCCTGATTTTCCATCCCAGTCGGATCTGCCACCTAATCGAATTGAAATGAAAATAACCTACGTGCGCCGGGTGGCAAAAATTTGGAGCGGGTTTGTCGGGACCGCAAGGATTATTGCCACTTAGAGCGGGCAACGCTAATCGATGTGACGAATCGCCTCGAGTTAAGCCCGCGCCGTTGCTTATTGCTTCGTTAGGGAAACCGATCGCTGGTAATGCCTCTGCAGCCGCGGATTGATCGGCGATCCCGGCCCTTGTAATTAAGTTATCGAGTCTGCGACCATTTAGCGGTCCTCGAGCGGAGGTTAACCCATTCCTTTAATAATTTCGGCCTGCGTTGCGAACGGGCGTAATTTGATAGAAAATTTAAACACCCGCGAGATTGTTCACGTGTAGGAACGAGTTGTTCGTTCTCCCTTTTCGTTTTCTAAAAAGAAACTACGCTGGAGTAGATTAGCGACAGTTGAAAAATGAAGGGAAACTCCCACGAAGTTCTTTGGTCGTTTGAACGACGTCGTGAACGTCACGCGACGCCGTCAGTCGACGGTGTTCCACTGCTGACAGATATTCAGACGAACGACTGAGACACGAGGGCAGAGTTAGCCGGCCTTCGAGACAAATTAGTTTCATTCCCGTTTAAAGAGCAGTATACGGTGCCGTTTCGTCTTCATTTTGGAAACTCCGGAATATTGTTCGCGTTAAAGTGCCGCCCTTGCACTACATTGTACACGAATATAATTCTCGCGTAAAGCAATCGAGACATTTCCTTCGTTGAGACGACCTCGCCGAGTTAATTAAATACTAATTTACCCGCAGGTATCTTTCTCTAACTTGGAAAACTGTAGCGATGCCTATCGCTGTGCGTTCACACATTGCTACGGAACATCTCGATGGCGCACTGCCAATTAATTTTACGACAACGAAACATCACTAATTGCACTAGAAATAATATTCGTCGTCCGGACACCGCAAACGGTACGCATTCTATTTAATTATCAATTATGCCGGCACGATAACGACACGGCCGAACCAAAGCGTTATTGTTTCTCCGCGCCGATGCAGGCCGGCCGTTCCGAATAATTGTGCAGAAAATGAAACCGACGCGACGGAACGAAGGCGAGAGGATGCCATTGCTTGAATGTGTGTCAGCGCCACCCACTTCCAAGCAAAAGAGCGTAGTCCGTGCAATGCGTTAAGCATCAAAGTGGCGTAAATAATGGCCAGCTTCTTCCCTCCACGTCATCCTCCAACGGATCCACCCGGCTGATGTTTCGTTCGAGGAACGAACTATGGTCGCTCGTTGGACCAACCATGGGGGACACAAGAAAAGGACAGGAAAGCTGTGGGATCGGGGCAACATGACTGACTGAAATAGGAAATTATGACGATCAATAGCACGCGAAATTTGGACATTTGAAAGACCACTAAGAATACTCCGTGCAACTACCGGGAACGATGTCCTGAGCATTCCGAATTTAGACTGGAATTTGAAGGGACCCCGAAAGACCGAGCATCGTATACGGAAATAGAAAGTGGAAGAGTGGTGAACCTTGTTCTTTCCTCCCCCGGTTGAAAAATTGTGTAGCGGCGCTATACGTTAAATGTGTTAAATGCCTTTCTCGAAACCACGTTTTCTGGCATGGCTGACGCGACATCTCAAATTACACAAATAGCCCCCTAAATAATGAAATAGAATTTTCCTACAGTACCGACATTATTTCGACGAATGTTGTGTCCATTCTTGCTCGAACTTTCTATCAATTGAATTGAACATGAATCGTAATTGAATGGATATACATCCGTACATCAGGACAATCAGAAAAACAATTTTGTCCCCCTGTCGAGAGAGTACGCTAACTTCTTTCGATGGGAACGAAGTTTCGATCCCCCTTTCGATGCTGTCGTTACTCCATTTGATCGTAATCACTCGGATCCGATACGGCCGACTTAACCCCGGCGCTGCACCCGCTCCATTCCATATTCCGCTTTCGTCCATAAATCTTCGAACTTGTTCGACAGCCCCACTCTTTGCACTCGTGTGCAGAGAGTGCAAACAAAAGAGAAAGAGAGGGAGAGAGTCGACAACGCCGGCAAAGTTTCGAACGCGCGAAGCCCAAAAGTACAAAAATAAACGTCGAAATAGTTTTGGCGTCACGATCTCCGATGGTTCTCGAATATAGTTTTTAATATACGAACTTGTATGTTCAAAGCATCGAAAACGCCTCTATTCATTCACAATCGCCCCTTTGTTCTTACCCTCCTGGGCTACTGTTTCCATTTACCCCTTCCCCATCACTCACACATTTTTATTTTTTTCCATTTTGTTTCTCGTTTCATTTTTTTTTTGCCCGCCGTGCGTGTTTCTCTTCGATTTGTGACTGGTGGCACGCACAAAAACTGTATCCCAAAAATCGTTTCCCCACGTAAAACATACACGTGGGGATCAATCCTCGACGTTTAATGGTCGATGCCCGAAGAACGACGTCGTGTCAACGACCATTCGACCCTTCGAGCCCATCGAAAGACATTTCCTCCCGTTCCGAAGGCAGCCGAACCGAGGCTAATCCACGATATCGTTCGTACTTCATTAAGGGCCATTTCCACCGGACCGTGAGGCGATTCGTGATTTATCAACCCGCTCCACTTTATTCGACTCGCTCCCTCAGTTTCTATCCAGACCGATTCTCCACGAGTTATTTATTCGAATCGATTGCACGCATAGCGACCTCGATAACATACGCGCACCACCTCGTCTGGGTCGCTTATTCCATGTCGCCCGGCTACCATTAATTAGCAGAGAACGGTTTGCTCGGATTCCACAGTCCTCTGGTACGTCCATTAACGAAACGAATCATTTTACATTTTTCCCGATCGTAAAAAAATAATGGTCCATACCATAGTCTCAGGGACGGAACACACGTTTCTACAAACATATGAAAAACTGCTCGCAAACGCACGGAAACACCAGTATCATTTTCTCTCGCATGGTGTATCAGTATCGTGACTGACCACGATTATCGAGCGCTCTCGGTGCCAGGGTTATTTCACTATATTTATCCGTTGAAACACGTAGATTGCGGCCAATGAATGGACATTTCTCAAGCGGCGCCGCGGTATTCTGTAAACCCTCCGTACCACCCAAACACATTTCCCCCCGCCAAGGCGGCTCAGTCGACCGAATCTAATCCAAGATATCGTTTCTACTTTGTTAAGGGCCATTCTCCGTGAAGCAGTCCGATACGTGATTTACCGATCTCCGCTGCACGAATTACCTCCTCCCGGTGGTTCTTATCCGACTTGGGAACTCTTGGCCGGCTACGAAAGGGCCCGTAACGAATCAATTCCTCTTATTGTCGAACACTTCTGTACTACTCTCTCCCTCGCTCTTCCGCTTCGTTCTCGACTTCCCAACGCTTCCGCCACGCTTTCCGTGACCTGTCCCCTCGAAAACAACGAATCGTAATGAAGCCGTTCGATCCGACGATCCCCGAGCACCGTCGATAAAGGGAGAGCGATTTAATCGAGAGAGCCTAAGCCGCAAATGAACCGAGTAGAACTCGAGACGGCCGCGAGCAATCGACGACCACGAGGGTGGTGCAAGGGGGTGGCGCAGGGCGATGACGACGAAACGAAAGGGGAGACAGATAGTAAGTAGTTGGATCTCGGAAATTGACGAGACGGAAGCGCTCGAGCCAGACAAGCCCGTTGAACGAGCGTGGAAGGAAAGACAAGGAAAGGGAGATCGATTAGCGGCCTGTAGGAAGGAGAACTTAAATATAATCTTCCGACCCCACATAATCCGACCCCTTCCAGCCAACCAGTTTCTTTCCCCCTTCGCCGAGAGGGAAACCAGCGTCGTCCTCGTCCCGCTCACGCGAGCGCGCACACCTATCGCCCTTCGTTCCTGCTTCTTTTTTGTCCCGGCTACCAGGACGTGGCATTTTTTAATTAATCCCCGAGTATTTTTTATGAGAATTCCACGCCGCAATCGTGTCAGGTATCCGTCCGTCCGGCTTATACCGAAGCTCCGTTGCGTCGTGTGCGTGTAAGTGCTCGCGCCAGGGTTAGGCAGGAAAAAATTCATACACAGCAATATGCCGTCATGTGCACCACGAAGAAACGGGTGGTGTGTACGTGCAAAGAGGGACCCTTTAATGCGGGGGTTGCAGGGTCCTCCCGGTTGGTACGATCTCCGTGAACGGACCCGGAGGGGTTGGTAGGGGGCTGAAAGGAGGTAAATAACGCGAAGCGAAGGGGCGAGGGTACGTCAGCCTCCTATGATTAATATCGTTGCGACATGCAATCAGATCGGGCATATATATGTATGCGCACGACCGGCCATTCGAATTACTCCCGCTAGTGGGAGGAACTTTGCTCTCTTTTTCCCTCTTCCACTCTTTCTCTCCAACCCTTTCTGTTCCGTTCGTACTCTGTACCTCCGTTGACATTTAACTCGCGCCGTTTGTTCCTCCGTTTTCTTCCCGAGACGGTGGTTCGACCAGCAGGGGAAAACGCGAAACCCACCACCCGCGTCGACGAACCTCGATGATTCACGTGGCCGAACCGACGAATTAATTCCGCGTTCGGCGACTGCGAGCAGCGGTACTTAATTAATCCTAATTTAATTTTAATTCCTTAATTCAATTTCCTCCCTTTGTATCGTCGAGTCTACGCCCTCTGTGGTCGCGGACGCTTTGTACGCGACAAAGTCGTGAATTAATTCCTCGTGCTGCCAATGGGACGCGTGTGGCCTACCCCTCACTCCCTCTTTCTCTTCCCCTGCTCTAAGTGCAACGAAATGCCAGCTATTTCTCCATTGCGAACAGAAGAGTCCGAATCAAAGCGTTTCGGTACATACACAGTTCGCTGTTTCAACTTTCACCGTTCTAGAGTTATAACGCTGGGGGCAGCATAAGGGTAGCTGTCTATCAATATGAAAGGGTTACCGACAACGGGGAAATGGAACCGAAGCTGTCCGATCGTCTCGACCCGACACGACTCGGCCAGCGATCCGAATGTCATTAATACGACGGGGGTCGGAGCAAATGTTGACGATATAAACACGGTCACGTTGCTGTCGAGCCTTCGCGTGTATCCGCGTGTATGAGCAGCTACTTGTCGGCCCGTGGTAAATATACGCTCGACGCCGGCGTCGTTTCACGTCGACGGACGCAACTTTGACAGACGAACGGTTAACATAAGTCGCTGTCGCAAAAGACGAATTTCCGATATTAGAAATGAAATATGACAATTTTTAAGCAGTACGAATAATTCTATAATGAAATTTGGCAAGAGGATATTGGAGTAATTAAGAAACTTGGCTTCGAGTACTTGAAGAAAATGACTGGAGTTACGAAACAGGAATAGCAAGTTTCTGATGGATCCCAAGAGAATGACGGAAATACAAACGACATTACGGGCATAATTTCAAAGGGATTCGCCTCGTTGCTTGGGTTACGACGAATAACCGTGAGCAAATACGGATTGCTATAAACGTTGCGCTGAAAAATAGCGCGAGTTTCTTACGATACACTGCGTAACCCTGAAACAACGTCGTTAACTTAAAGAAGCGTCGTAAAGCTAGCTACCCAGCAAGCATACTGGCTGAAAAGTGCTTCTACGAACGAGAGCCCGATTCCCTCGCGCTAGTCATTACTCGATGGATTTAATTATTCAGCCGTATTATCCCGGTAATTAACTCTGAAATTGGTCATTATACACGGCTGCATTAAAATTTTAGGTGAAATATTATGCGATTTGAGTTCGAAGAAACCTTTTCATTTTAAAGCTCTATTATCAACAATCTCTTCTTGCGTAGAGATTTATGAGAATATCGTACGGCGGTGGAGTGAAGTGGAGGGGCTTAAGGGCGTGGAGACGAATCGGGGGAAATAAAAAGGGAAACGTAATTTCCATCGAGAGGTATGCTTCGACGTTAATCGCTGGCGCAAAATCGCACGGATCAAGATTTATGCACAGAAGGCGTCCATACACGGGTGTCTCTATTATTAAAAGCTGCGTAATAATCAGGGAGGGGGGTCACCCTTCCCGACTTTCGAACAAACGGAACGATCGTAAATCATTGGCAAATTGGAGGACATGTTAATCTTGTTTCGCCCCGAAACCGAGTGGCGGACGGAAAGAATGAATGGCCGCCGTACGTTTCAATATGTTTCATTGAATTTCTTTCGCACCGAATTTCTCTCGTCGACAAGCACCGACCCATCCGTGGGATTCGTTGTATCGATTGTATTTCATGTCGCCGAACGATACATAAAACTTATTGCTCCTAATGTATCGAGAATTGAAGGGGTGTTTATTGATTTCGTGCCTCACGCCCCGCTCTGGGGTTGAAACGGGGTTGCTACCACTAGGTGTTTGGCACTAAGCGTGTTACTAAATTCGGCATGCACTACGAATGAGAAGTGACCTAGATAAAGAATGGCGTTATAAAATTCATTACCTTATTTCAAGTGCCATTTATTCAGCCACGATGAAATATCAACCCCCGCCTATTTACTTGGTCCGCGGTTCCCCGAATTAATAAATTTATTATCGAACGGCCCGCGAAGTTCCCAACTATCCCCAAACATCCGAAAGCCTCGAGCACTAAATTCCAGTAGCACCAGCGACGAGAATGCACCCTGCTCGTGCTCCTCCCACGGCGATAGAATACGGGATACAACATTCCAAGAGTGTGACCATGAGAGAGTACCGAAAGATCGAGCGCGTGCACGCACGTACGAGCGTAGCGGCGCGTAAAATTCTCTCGACTGCTGGTTCCGTCGTACCTGGTGAGTACACGTACACGCGTGTACGATGCACGTACCCAGAAGGGAGAAAGAGGGAGATACGAGAGGGTATCGAGAGGACGCCGCGGCGTGTCGGGCGTATACCTGTAATTTCGATGTCGCCATTGTTCGTCGGATGCGACGATTAACGTCCCTTTAATAGCATCGCCGACGATAGACCGGCGAGGAGACCGATCATGAACGCGATTTCTCCCCTTCAGCATCTCGCGCAGTGTCGGCTGTAATTCGCGGCGGTGCCGCAAGATGCATTTCGAGGACCGACCAACGTAATGGCGCTGCTCAGAAGGGACGCTCCTTCGCCAGAACCAGTGAGATCATAATTGCGATCGCGGATAGGGGACGGATAGCTTTCGCCGTTCTTTCGCGCGAGAATCATCCTCATAACACGACACGCCGCTTATCTTTGATGACAGGATTATCTAGGGAGTACCTCGCGATCGCTCGGAGGGAATTCGAGGAATCGACTATGAATTTGCAAGGCGAATCGTCGCCCGCTGAATTTAGCGGTCGCGCGTTTCCATCTGAGCCACACGGGGAGATAGCATTGAGGCATCTCAAAGATCCTTTCCCTCTCGCCTCGTCGTTCTTGCCAGGTCGTTGATTTAAGCGCGAAGCTCGTCGCGCGAGAGTGGACAGAGTCGTTGGCCGAGCCGAGGATTATGAGCGACGCACCACGGACGTTTTACATAAATGCGGCAAAGTTATTTTCTGTGCCGTGGCCGCAAGAGCGTGGTAACGGATCCCATTAGACTTCCTATCGGTCGGAGCGACGGGCCGCGTGGTCTCAGTTTTATGGCGAATCGCTTTTAGCAAGTATCTAAATGACGATTTCTCGACTAAACGGCTCGTATATACTTCGGCGGACGCTCGCTTCGACCGGGAGAGAATCCGCCCGGACACGGCCAACTCTTGCCCAACGACTCATCTTTATGCTTCCTTTTCGATCGTCCAGGACTTTTTTAATGCTTTCCATTACCGGCGAGCGGATAAGCTGGCCTCGAAAATGTAGACACTAGCGAAATATACGGTTGACCGTGGTACGAAGAATTCGATGCACGGCGAGCACGTATTTCGCGGAAACTGTGCAAATTCTCGGGCGATTCGGGCAACTTTCGCAACCTGGTTGATCGAACGGTAGCCGCCAGATACGAGATCCGATAAACGAGAGATTTTCGACAGCTCCACTTGCGGTGCTCCAAAAACGTAAACCAACTCGTTCCTTTTTTCCTCTGTTAACGGCAAACACAGCTGCGTAGATATTTGATTTCGGATGTCTGCATAAACCGATTGAGACGGGAAATAATTTCTCGCTCGATCTCCCGATCTATTATGGCAAAACTAATTTGTACGTCCATCGAAAGGGAGAGAGAGGCGAAGCGACAGCGTGAGACGAATAGAAGCGCGGAAACGCGCGTGCTTTATATGCACCAGTTTCGACCTGTGCCACGATCGTAGCCACTTTTCAATCTCTCGCTTCACCACTGGCTTTCGCTTTATTGGCTTTCGATTCACTATTCTGTCCATATTTTTTTTTACTCCGCTGTATAAATATCGCTCGACGATTCGCGGCAATAATCGACGCGAGGCCAATTTTTCCTAGAGAATATAGTTGCTTGAAAAATTCGGCAAATATCTCGAACATCGTTAAACATCGATTGCATTAGCAGAAACGAAGGGGCTGCACGCCTGTTACGAATGAACCGTTTTCAGGTTATTAAGCGCAGGTGATAGTCGTGAACAAAAGTGGGAAGTAGGTAGCACGGTCAGAAACGAGCGAACATAAATCCGCTTATCCCTGCGCCGACGTCCAGCAAACAAAGCTATGGATTTCCCATGGGACTTTACATACTGACGTGCCGACGGGAGAATTCTCAAGTAGATTTCAGGTAATCCTGCTGCCTCCGCAGGCGCACCAACCTTTTTCGAAAAAACCGGGTCCTCCCTCGAGGTAAACGGGACAACGTTGAAGTATGCCGAAAATCCGGAACCGGCTGACGTAAACTGCTACGCAACAAACACGCTGCCTCCCTTTAAATCTTCGAGCCGGCCAATTTCCGTCAAAGTAACACTCCTCAAAGATATACATACAAAGAAACACCGAAGGGTTGTCTCTGCTCTCGCAGGAATTTCTGATTCACCGATTTACCGCCCCCGTGTTGCTCGCGACATTGATTTTATTCACCGAGATTCCTCCAATTTGATCAATATTTCCTGCCATTTCAACCCAGAGACATCAATAGCTCCCGTACAAAATTTTTCGCGGAATGCCGTTTTATTTTGCAGCACGTCACTGCGCGCAAGAAAAGTAATCTTCACGCGTTGAAATAGGAATTCGGGTGTCTGTTCGCCCGGATCTCCGAGACTCATGAAATATTCCCGTCGTATTACGTGGCACCTGGTGATCCTACGGCGCGATCGTGGACGAGTTCCCCCAAAAGCAGCATCGAATAGCCCGGCGTCCTGGTTAATCGTCGGTGAATAGCGACGTAACCGTTGTCTTCGTTCATGGCCGAGCAATAACGTTTCGCGAGAGACCTCTGTTATCGTGGCTTTCGCCGAAAGCCATCAATTTTACGAAGGCTGGCCATTCGGCGAGGTGGATCGTTCGATATTTTCGTCTCTCCTAAAAGCGGTTCGTCTGTGTAGCCGATTAAGCGGAGATCGTCGCGGATCGTGCCTCTGGTCCTCTATTAACTCGACGTTGCGTAGATAAAACACACCCACCGTCATACTCGATCCTATTATCTCAATCGCCGTCCCTGTGTTCCTGCGCGAGCTCGAAAAACGCACGGTCGCTGGATCGTCGTCCTGCATCACATTTGTCGCCCCGGTCAATTTGAGTATCGATCGTGTTTCAAGAATTCGACGACGTCGGAGCGTGAAAATCGATCCGGCGGAGAAGCCACGAGGTGAACCGACGTAGCTCGAGGGAATATTCGTCAGGTACACAACGAGACGGAGGAACGCAATTTACGACGGTTTAACGGCTCGTTTACGTAAATGCGCCGCCAACAAAACGCCTGTTACTCGAAAAACAAAAAGGAACGAGGCACGGCAACGAGAACGGGAGAAACGGCACGTAAAACCGCGGCCACGTTCGCCACAGACGGGGAACAGAATTTCGCGGAGACGTGTGTGCAACCGTGTCTCTTTCTCCTTCTCCGCTTACTCCAGGCCGCCCGTACGCGAGATGGCTCTTCTCCTCGTGAGCTGCAACGCGGCCGTCTTTAATAAGACGCTTCCTTATTCTCCTGGCCATAAAGCAAACATAAATTACGAAGGGGCAAGCCGAGGCCACGATGCAGAGGAGACGGTGCTGACCGGAACACACGGCGCACACTGCGGCCCCACCCTGCGCGTCTTCTGTCCTGCTTCGTTTGTTTTCATTACTTTGCCACTTTGCCTTCTACGACATTGCTTCTTTCCCTTCGTGGCGTCCACGAGGTAACGCGAGAATGGCGTGTCTTGCGGCCAACAACGAGGGTGGTCGTCTAAGTTAACGTTAAGGTCGAGAAAACGTTGATGCGACAGAAAAAGGACAAAGACGTGCCACCACCCCCAATCGATTAGGTGTATAGATACGTATTTCGTTCGGTGAGCGTGTACGCGACACAACTCGAAACTTAACGGGAAAAGAGTATTTACGGGAAGAAAAGGCTGGGCATATAAACGTTCGCCAGGCAATCCTTTCTTTTACGATATAATTCACGCTCTTTGCCTCGCGAGTTATTTGCGCCAATTCCCCGGTGAAATTTTCACGTTCACGCGAAACCCAGTGGCCGTACAAATATGCGCGGCCCACTGCACACACGCAGAGGCATTTTCCTTTTTATCCTTCAGCACGATGCACTGTGCGAATAAATTTATTGCTTTCCTAACGCGCGTATCATTCAATCTTAGAACTTTACGATCCTCTCGGAAACATTCTCTGCGTCCCATCGAATCCCGCGTTCCGTTAGGTCGCCACCATTCGTTTTGCCGTGCGCTGTTCATTCTACATCGATGACGACCAGGGCTTAGATGACCGGAATAGCTGCTCGTCAACGACCCAAGCGTAGGAGCATTTTCATGGCAGCCACTTTCAACAGATATTTGCTTTACGAGAGCCCTTCTGGGGCAAAATCTGCGACATGTATAGTCGAATAAATTTCATGCACATGGTGGAACCATTTCCAAATGCTACAACGACCCCCTGTTAAAATTGGAGGCCGACGAAAAGGATGAACGTTCCTTTTTAAAAAGAACGTCCGTACTATGCGACGATTCAAACCAAATGCGACTCGAAACGTCTGCTTAGTCGTCTATCACGATAACTTTCCTTCGTCGACGAAAATTCTTTCGCGTTGCAGACGCAAATATTTGCCGTTCGAATTCGAAAGAACGAACGACGAAGCCCGTAGACGTCGTAGCGACCCGTACGCGAGTTTCTTCCTTGAAATCCTCGTCGTACGTTTGACGACTATTAACGACGTCACTATTTCACACATCCTGTGGTCAAGCGGTCATTCGGTTCGCGCTAGCAGCTCGCCGTGCTCGTCAATGTCGAGACAGAAGTGCCTTTTAAATCTCGCGCGTCGCCGCAACACGGTTCGTTGCTCGCGTGTAATTACCACGCGGTGAACCCTCTTCAACCTTGGCCGAGAAACCGTGCTGGAACTCGCGCATCGATTTCCTCTCCGCGGTATGGCAAGGAAATTCTTGGGGGTGTTCGTTGACGGCCGAGCAATAGAATATTACCATTGTTCCCTCCACGAAATAAACTCTGAGCCTCGACAAGCTTCCGTGAGAACGCATCTACGAAATTATATTATATATGAATGAAAAGAATTCTGGTCCCCCCAATATATCACCGATTTTCCGACACCGTTCTACAACCATCCTATAAATTCTACTTCTCCCATGGAACAGTGCCCCCCGTTCAGATTAATCGCCCAACAAGCAGATTAAGTCTGCCCCATAATTCTTTCTCAAGCATTCAACTCGTTACCCCATCGGAAACGTCTGGCGAACATTTCCAACGAAACGAGCGTCATCGGGGCACGTCTGGTCGGCATCGATCGACTCGAGAAACTTGCCAAACAGGAAATCCTCGAATATTAATGCAATCGCGCGCCACATAAAGTCAAACGACCGCGAGACCTTTCGCGGCTATTCTTTCATCGGGCATACCTAGCAGCCGTGGGGGGTGTTTCGGTGGTCGGGAGTTTGCGACTGGTGGAAGTAGGCCATCGACAGACGGTGGAAAAGGTCGTGGAAAATCGCGAGACGGGAATAGAAAATCGCGGCTGTAGCAGTAGAGAGGTCGTCGTAAATGCGTTTTATTGCCGTTGAATGCCGGCGCGGAAGAATGTTATTCGCGGCGCAGCAGGGTCCGCTGGAAGGCTTTATTAACCCGTCACTTGATTTAGGGTGCATCGTCGTCTCGACTGGCTCTCGAGACATCATAAAAGCACGCACGAGACTGATGCGGCGGCATTAGGTTCGCATAAGGCGGTCGCGGTGACGATAAATCTAATGGGGGTCGCGCGATCGGGAAGGGGCAGGATGTTGCAGGAAAGGGTTGCTCGTCGGACAAACCGTTGTCGCGAGCAGTCGCCCTTAATTACCCCTCCAAAACAAACTAATCTCGTCGCTTACACGGGCGTAGTTACGCGGGATCGCTGGGCAAGATAGCGATAAATTTATTAACAGACCGATAAAAAGTATTAGGCATTAACTCATCCGGCTATCGGGCACAGGAAGCACCACGGGGGTGTAAAACTATAGGACTCACGAAATCGGGCGGTGGTGCCTTAACGCGAACGCTTGAGGGTGGAGATTGCTAGGTCGTTGCAAACGTCGCACAGATCGATCCTCCGGGGAGCTATTATCGATATAATCACTCTGGCCGTGCGTGTCCACCCCTTGTGCCGCGACAGTCGGCCACCTTAGTCCTCCCCTATTATCGTCCTGCTTTGTACGCTCCGTGCAGGAATCATCTGAGCGTGGTTAGCTGCGACTGGGGGAATCACACTTTTATCATACGACGGTCGTTACGCTATCGCCCGCGCTCCTCGTGTCCCCTTCGGTAAATTGAAACAAAAGATTCCGTCCCGAATGACGGAGCGGGTCAGATGGCGAACTTTATGGATCTCATCTCGAGAATTCGTAGGATCGCGTCGTAAAGCGCGTTTATCGCGAGACAGGGTAACCGGGCGGCGACGAGGACGGAGGAAAATCGATCTCCCTCGCTTCCGTTATGGATGCAATCACTCGAGTTGTGCGTGTCGACTCCTTCTATCACGGCAGACTTCGCGTATCGATGGCGTCACGGATACTTGCGAATCGGGCCGCGTATATTCCTTCTCTCTGTCCTATCCTCCAGACGAAAGTGTTACGATCCGAGATGTTGGCACGCGCTGCCTCCCCCGTTCTCCTTCACCTTCGCCTTCAGCTTCTCTTGCCTGGCACAAGAGCGTTCTCATCGAGAAAAAGTGCAGCGGGTATACATATATGCATAGCCGTGCTTCGGAACGCTGACGCGGTTCCTCGTTCATCGTTTACATAAAAGTCAACCCTACGTGGCCCTGTACGTGGCGAGAAGGGGTGAAATCCCCCGTGATTTCTACGCGAGCTATTTTTATCGCGTTACTCGACTCCGTACATCTATACACACCGAGCCCGACGAGGGTCTGCCTGCATCGTGTCGAGTTTTAGATCTTTGTCCCGTGAAAGGGACGCGCAAGGGATTAGCTGGCTCCTTGATCGTGTCAGCCAAGCTGTCTGAGTTCGAAATTCTGGGGAACACGATGGTAGGGGGCTGACTAAGACGAGGAGCATCTTTTCGAGGGACACGAGTATTTTCTACAACGGGCAAACGGAATTACAGCACTATGTAAGTTCGAGGGAAATTTCGTTCTGGCGAGTTTCGATGAAGTATTCGATAAAGAAATCGTCGGAAAGAGTGGACAAATTTATATCTAAAACGAAAAGGGGAAAGAAGATAGGAGGACCTGGCAAGAGCGTCGTCAACCGTTTCATAGAATTTACAAATTCGACCGACAGAAATTTCTCATCCCCTCGCAGGACTCTCGAGACTTTGTTTATGAGATAACCATTGTTGAAGCGAGTTCTTTGCCAGCGAAGTTCCTTTTCCTCGGCATGCACAGAACGATCCTATGCCAATCCTGTGAAACCGATTTGGCATTGCCTCTCTTCGGTCCCCTCGTTTCTACTTCGCCCCCTAACTTCTTCAAACTTCGTCGCAACTTTTTCCTCCGCTCGCTGCTTGTTCCACGAACAAGAAGAATAGAGATCTATTTTCGTGGCACAACGAAACCGATACATTCGAGCGGAAGCCGCGTTGCGTTTCCCAAGTTAGCGCAAGAATGTTGTAGCGGTTGGCACCTGGCTAGTCAAAACGTTAGACCGAACGTGATGAAAAGTCCACCGCCAAGAAAAATATTTCGATTCTAGGAACCGATGCCAAACAGTTATCGGGCCGAAGTGACCAGGTCCGGGGGTCTCCGTTTCAGGTAGACGAGTCGTTCCTCTGCACCTTGTGAAAGGACCCTCGGCCGAATTGACTCCTATTCACGTGCTGTTACCTCCGTGAACCTATTGTTTGCTGTCTCGGTACGGAAAGCGACAAGCGCAAAATGAGAAACGTGAACCGTTGCAGGGCCGCAGTCGAACTTTCATCGCGGGACACGACCGCCGCTCGTTCCCCGACGATTCACCAATAAGATCGGGATAAAAGCGATTTCGATTGATCCCCTGGATTCTACCTAGCGGATGGAACCCGAGGTATCTATCGAGCTGCACAGAAAAAAAAGGAGAGTCTCATAGTTAACCCGAGTCTCGAAGGGAAAAGACCAGGGAATAGATTCTTTCTTTCGCGCTCTCTGTCGCTCTACCCTTGTCGACTATTGCTGCGGCGAGGCAACGAAGGCCAATGAAAGGAGATAATGGCTAGTAGGTACGGGTAAGAACGAGAGAAAGAAAAAAGGACTGGAAGGGCCGGGGGGGGGGGGTGAGAGTGGTTGTAGAAGGGCTGGTTGAATAGCTCGGTGGAAGAGAGAGGTTCGGAGGAGGGCTGCGAGGGCCGACGGAGAAAAGAAGAAAGGAAGAATACCGGGCGCTGGTGAGAAGGATGGGCGGACGAGGCGAAGCAGAAGAGGAGTATTCCAGAAGAAGAGAGGCCAGATCCACCGACAGAGTTCACGAAGTCCGAAGGGGAACGAGAGGGAAAGGGACGAGAGAGTGTTCACGGGGAAAGAAAAAGAGGCCACAGCCGCGGCCAGGGCGGCCACGGTTCCCGAAGAGGAGAGGAAGGAGGCGAGTTGCGTGAGATGGAGCTCGGTGCGCCCTGGGGGCACATCCTGTTCCCCTTCGAGGCTCCCGATAAATCAAACGCGGCCGAATGCATAATACGCTAATTACCGAACACGTCATTCTTCGCTTTCTCTCCAGGCCCCGTCTCTTTCTACCACTCTCGCGGCCTTTCACACGCACACCCCCTCCCCGTTCACCGCGGGTCATTCGCGAGAGATCGAACGGACCGATCGACCACGCTCCATAGATTTGCCCTTACGCCCCCGCCCGATATCGAGAAACGGCTAATTGTCCGTTACACTTATCGGCCCGTGCGATCTTTGCACCGTTACCAAAGGGAAGGGACTCGTCGCCGTTCCGAAGAATACGTTACATTCCGACGTCGATTTTTCAGATCTCGCGACAGCCGTGTACACGTATGCGCAAGCGATCGAAACGATTGTCTGTCCGACTGAGCGTGAAATTCTTATTTCCAATGGACGACGTGTACGCGAGCCTCGTTGCTCATTTTCACGTTTTTCGCTATAATAGGCCAAGTACCGGACTCTTTGTTCCCCGTTCGTGGAACGCGCGAGCACAAGTACAATGTTCGGCGTTATTAACAATACACGAGGAACGATCGTGTAACACCGTATTCGAGCGTTCGGGCGCAACGCGTTACAACATAATTACGGGCCTCTGCCTCCCCGTGGAAGGATAACATTTTTATTCTGTCGCGCGTGCACGCTGCACGGCCCACGTTCAACGCTCCTCTCGCTTATTAGACGGCGGGCTAACAAGTGCGCGCGAAACGCGACGAATAAAAAATTTGACGAATACACGTACGGCGGTAACCGGACTGGCAATTAGAAGCGTGGTCCCGCGGCCCCGCTCGTCCTCCCCTTTTCTCCCTGTATCGCGACGGGGTATCTGGAGCAGGGCGTGCATAGCCGAGCGGCGCACACTTGTGTACCTTTGCAGGGAAAATCTGGGCCGAGTGCGCGGACCTGAATAAGCGAGGAAAACACACTGAATATTCCGTCCTCGTGGCTCCGACATGCACGGGCAACGCGTTGCTTCCAACGTGGAAAGTAGAGACGAGAAACGTCGAGCCAGAGAAGGAGAGGAATACGTATACACGTAGACGATCGAAGGGAAATCTGCGCAGTGGAAGGAAGATAGAGAAGATCTTGTGAACGTTGCGGCAGGGGTCGATCTTCGGTCCCGAGGCACTCTATGAAAGCCTCGAACTTTGTTGGGCCGTGACACACCGGCGGACTAACGAGATAATAGCGCGGAAAGAAAGAGATGGTTTCGACGAGGGGGGATATAAAAGAGATCCATCGCATCGGGGACCGATTTCGGGACCGTCGAGAAGCAACGATGAACATGCACGACGTGTTTTCAATTCATCGCGTGTCACGCGTACGTCGAAGCCTATTCGTAATGCTCCCAGCTGAAAACTTCTTCCCTGGCACCCTTTATTGTCGCGTCGGCTCGTCCGTAAGTACGTATGTATACACAGACGTACATATATATCCTCGATTTCTGGTTGCGCGTAAGAAAGCGAAAAGCCGTACCACGGCTGGAAAAAGTTTTCCCGTGACGAGGAACGAAGAACGAGGCAAACCCTTCGAGTCCTGCGCGGAAGTGCGAATCGAGTGAAAGAAACGTCCGCGTTGTTTCGGCCGACGCATTCTCGACGCCCGGGAATCATTAATAACCGCTCCCAGCGTAAATGCTGTTTGGAAGTTCTTCGACGTTAAGAGGACGGTGAGGAAATTAGTAATTTATCGCCGTCTAAGAGACTACGGGGAGAATTTATCGACACGGTGCTCGTAAAGTTCCTCCAGCCAAGGAAAATAAGCCGGCAAGTCTTGAACCGGGAAGGATACAAGAGTATACACGCTGATTGTCAGGGAGAGCGGGGGTTGGAAAAGGGTTGCAGGAGCAGAAGCAGCACTAGAATGACGCAATCTCGCAATTTTTATTACCATTGTCAAGGCATCCTTTACGGTTCGACGTGTGTGTATCGTATTTTTTGAATTTACGCGCCCCGTATCTTGCTCCTGGGATCTGCACCATCGTTATTATTGCGCTGGTTCTTCCGCGGACCTTCCCCTACCCCTTCAACCAATCGGAGGGGCCCCGTTCTTCGTACCTCTTTAGGTTGGGCTGTAAAGCGGCCGCGTCTGACCTGAAACCTCCGGCTTTGTTCACGCGCGGCAATAAAAGGCCCGGCTATTACTATTGTTACTGTTGTTGTTATTGCCGTCATTATTAGTAAGCTGATGCCCAGAGTTTCACAGGCTTGTTAATCGCGCCTTTCGCTCCCTTTCCCTTCTCCTACCCCCTATGCACCGTTCAATTCGCTGCCCGAACGAACCACGATAAAATTACCGACACATTCCGCCGTTGTGACACGTTCTATCGAAACCGTTCACACGGAAACCGGAAGCTTCCGCGCCGTTCTACCTCGAAGGAAAATCGAGAACAATTCGTCGTTCTAATTTATACCCGAATCGTTCTAATTTGAAAGCGCGAAGCACGTAACACCTTGGCGAACGTTCCGTGCAGCCTCGGCGAGAATAGTTTCACCGTTCTCGGATCGCTACTCATCTTAGTAGCTCCGCGGAGGGAAGACGGTAGTATGTATATGCTGTTTTATACCCAAGAGGCTGCGCGATCACGAACTAAACTTGAGCTACGGGACGTGTAATTTTGGTCTTCTACTTGAAACAGGTTTTATGTTCACCCCCGTAGGGTAACCGTATAGCTTCCAGGATTGTATATACGGGGGAACGTGCACTTCGGAGCAGCCTAGCGGCCTTTAAAAATTTTCATAATAACTGGCTGTGTCTCGGCGATTCGATGCCGTCGAGATAACACGCGTTTGAACTACCCGCTGTTAATTGGACGCTATGTTTTTGTTAGAATTAATGATAGTATCGTAATGATATCGTAACGGAGGTGAAGCTTGTCCGCAACGATTTCCCTCCGCAAGGACACAAGAGAAAGAACATCCTGCTCTTTTGCCACTGCAGTTAATCTCGATCGATGCTGCGATTTTATTGCATTGCTTAAATATGAAGAGACACATTCCGAAATTCGGAATTTCCAAAATTCAAGTATTCCACGCAAGCTTTAAACAAACCTTCACAGTCAATATACCTAAGAAAAGAGCATACGTTAATTCCAATTTTATAATTCCACACAAAAGAACAGAACCGGCTCGGTCGATCCAGGAACCGTATATGGTACTCTGAAGTAATCGAGGTTTCGATAAAAAAAAAAGGAAAAAGAAAAGAATCGTAGACGCGTTCGCGGTCAGATTCAAATTCAACTCGCAATTAAACTCCGATCGCCGAAAAAAGGATACAGCCACCCCATGCTTTATTCGCCTCGCTACTACTACGAACCAGCTATGTACTTCTTCTACACGTACGACGTGTTTACACGCGTGTGCACGCGTGCCTAATAAGACGAGACTGGTTAGATACCCGTCGATCGAATTCGAATGCCTTCGGAGCATACACGAGAGAGGCGCATTGCACAAGAAACAAGAGTTATTGTAAGGAATCGAGATTGTAAGTATCTCCTAGTCAGCGAGGTCGTTTTCTCTTTCTCGATCGCGGAGACACCGAGGGCACAACACAACGGGAGCCCGTTGCTGCCTTTTTCTACATCATCATGACGACAGATACAAATAGAAGATCGCCGGACCTTACACACGATATTCCCCTGTCGTCGCCGCGCTTGCTCCTCGCGGACCGTTTAAATCCTCTCGCTGAGATATTGAAAAATGATGGCCGCGAGACCGCGGTCGCATTAATCAAACGAACGTCTCTCGCGAATTCTCGCGGCCGCGGCGTCGCCCGGAGAATCATTGGACGATCTTGTAACCGATCGACTAATATGCAAGATACCGTGGTTCTTCTATCGACCAAGCGTGCACACATGCTCCTGTCCTCGCGTATTAATTCGAGACGGTTATACGCAGGTAAGAGTCTCGTTGGTCAATGTTTTGCGAAATCGTGCAGGCATTATAAAATCACGGGAAATTATTAGCATTGCAAATTCGCTTGTATCGCCGGGACGAAGGTCGCCCTTAATCATACCCATCGGTACATTCATAAAATCCGTGCCACTATTCGCGGTTTCCAATATTCACAGCAACCTTGCTTACACCAGCCGACTACCCGTCCCACGCCCCTCCGTGCTTTTAGCGCATTATATATCGCGCGGTAAATTATGAAACGTAAAAATCGCGCATCGATGCCGATCGCGCAACATTTCCAACCTCGGTTGGATATCTCTTCTCCCGGTTGGTCGTTGGCGACGCAAAAGGGAGACGCGGGTTCCCTGTGCGCACGAGATCTCGTATCGTGTGCGGTTGTATCTGATCTGAGATAAGGATATATCCCCGGGACGCTGGACGAGGGTTCTTTCAGGGCCACGTGACATCTGCCGAGAGACGCGTACAATGTTAGAATAGCGTATTACAATCGTCAAACCGCACGAACGTCACGGGGCTCGATTGTAATTGCGACAAGGGTAGGTGGGGTGGAGCCGAGAGATAGAAGGCGCGCGCCGGCATTCATTACCGATACGAATCTGATACTTCGGTTCATCATCGAGTCAATGACAATCATTGTTCGGACGAGCATTCCATAAGCGTTAATGCATTATTCATGGGGTTCGATAATAGGTGTGACTAGCGTTCGCCGCGAATTACGACCGCGGTAATCCAATTATAAATCGATCGAACGGCGCGCGATTTGGACTCGCGATGCGTCTTCGATGGTACGGGTCGGTGAATCTATCGATCGACCAATCCATCGGTCGCCAGCCCGCTCGATCGATAGACGGAATCCACGTTTAATGGCGAAACGATGATCGACCGTCCGCTTTATCTAATCCACTGGACGTGGACGTCTGAAAAACGCTTGGCCCGCGATCCCAACCGGTGGACGCTAAACATAGGATTGCTTTCAGAATGCGCGCTTCATTTGCATAAATGCCGTAGAAAAACCGAGGGAACGGGTTTCCTAATCTGAGACTCGTTCCCGTGCTTGCCCTCTGCCGAGAGAATGAAACTACTCTTTCTCTCTCTCTTTCTCTCTGGTAAAACACTACCCTGAACGATTAGCTGGTTGGGCAGCGACGATTAACTCGAGCCTCTAATCGTTGTCCAGCAACATTTAACCCTTCGGTACAACGAAGGGGTGAACGGTCCGCATCGTTGTAGCGCCGAGGATCTAAAGGTATTTTACGAAATCAGGAGCTGCCCCTGACAATCATCCGTGTGTAGGGTCCCAGGCTTTTTGTACCCGTTGCGTATATACATGACGTTATAAAAGTATTAAAGGGTCGCCGAGGGACGGTGAACAGAGACGAACGGATTGGCGAGATGGAGCAAAGAGCGAGGACAAAGAAATGAAACGAGGGTTGCCGAAAGCGAAACGCGGCGAAACGTGCGAATTACGGGTATAATAGGAAATTCGGGCTTATCCTACGACCAATGGGAGGGGCTGCGACCCCGAAGAAGCCGCTGTTCCGTACCGCGGTCCGTAACAACGCTCTCTAGAGCGCAACAACGGGGGTGGCTTTATAACACTTACATCGGGACAATAACGATTAAAAGCGAGTTGCTCGGGCTCGCAAGGGGAGCACGGGACCAACCAACTCAACATTTCTACCGCGAAGTTTTCAACCCGAAATGAAAGACGGTGAGGGAAAGAGGGGAAGAGAAGACCGAGAGAAAGAACGAATCGGAAAATATTAAGAGGAACCGGGACGAAGAAAATTCAGATGCTAGAGGTCTCGTGAAAAAAGAAAGTCCGCGGTGGTACGAAAGCACCTTTTTGAGACTCCTCGGAGCCGTCAACGACTTATGGTTTATTGCCTGTCTACGCGGCTTCCTAGAGAATCCTTGGGGAGCCAGAGAAATGAGTACACAGATGTTTCTTCCGCGATATTTCTCAGCAGGAGCGAACATTGTTCCTCGCCCTCTTCGTTATTCGGCGAACTCGGATTTATTATACCGTCGATTGAATTTGAGAAAGGGGCGAATCCACGAGTACAAAAAATAAAAGAAAAACAGGCCACATAAAAGTCGCTTCCGTGACTCTGATTGCGACCATAAAACGCGTGTAACGTAGAAATAAGCCCAATCATAGGTAAAGAAGAATTGTATCGCGTAGACTGCAGACTAATGACGCGACGAATGCCCCGCATGCCACTGTTCGTGTTTAAAACGCTCTGTTTTTCTCGCAGCGCGACGGAAAGCACAGTAATTTTTTTGTCGATAACGATCAGCGATGAAAATGATCAACGATAAGGCGAGCGCGACACGGTTCTTCCACAGGAAAAAACAAATACCGGGTCGGGACTCCGGTCGAACGCGAGAAACCACGATCGATCGCCCCGACGAGGGTAAGGGAGAATATTTATGCCGAGTTTCGGCTTCCAGGGACGTAATAGTACGCAGCTCCTGACGAGATAATCGTGTCCGTGGCCGACGATAAAACAAGATTTATTCCGATTCGAAATTGCCTCGCGCGCAGATGCTTAATGAGAGAAGAAGCAGCGCGTCCCGGTGCATCTGTTTATGGCGATAAATCCCCGTTTATTGTCGGCCCGTCGCAGCAAGCGGTATAATGGACTCGTTCAGCCAGCTCCGTCAACGCCATGGAGAAACGGCAGTCGAAACGTAGGTGAGAGAGGATGCAGTGGACACAGAGAAATCGCAACAAGAAAAATAATCGTTAATTGTCATTGTCGGTACCGCGGCCGTTCGATCGCGACTGGATTAACTATTATAAACGTTCGACTTAACGTCGCGTGCATCGCTATTTACCGTCCCCGTACGAACAGAACGTCGTAACAGAGTTGGTAGTAAATGAATTACAGTCGTGGATAAACAGGCGCTGTTGTGGAACCAGGGATGCGTGCAGCTCGTGAATCTCGGAATGGACGAATTGCCGGTAAATATGCAAAATATGGGCAGAGTGTTGATACAAGTAATTGGGGTTGCTCGATCATTATTTCATGACTAGGAGGGTGTCCCGATTAAATCTTTTGTTTACCATTTTATGAGATACTATTATGTATTGTACGTAGATGACTGGCTACGAGACCTGTCGCTGTAGCCCGTACTATAATCTTTAAGCAATCTTAACTTTTGTCTACTTTTTTATCGTATTAAAAGTAAAAAAACCCTGAAAAATTAAATTGAACTTTAAAGTGTCGAAGTTTTGTTAAACAATGATATCTTTACTCCATTCTAGTACCGGCGATAATCACTTTCATACTGAAGAAAATGACATCGTCTAACTTCAATGATGCGTACCTGCTACAATTTCATGTATCTTGACTTGGAAAAAAATATATAATGCAGTTAAAATATTAACAATCATATGGGCAAATGATAACACTATTCAGTGCTCCGTTTTGAAAAAAAAATGCTAAAGGCTCTAAGAAATTACAGTTGAAACCACAAATACTCCCTTAAATGATCATAATGCAAAATCCAAATGATTAAAGCGTGGCCTCCTAATGTTTGAGTTTAATGTACGAAATTACGGAGCTGCGTTTAAATGTTCAGCATAGTTGCAGTTCCTCGGTGTACCAATCGTGAGCGAGAAAGAGGAATTGTCCACGTAACAGCACCGTTAACGTTGCCAGTAAAATGCCTTGTTTCTCGAATACCAAAGAGGCAAAGAATATCCGAATCGTCTGCGTACGAGGCCGATATTAAAACCGAGCACGAACCACTGTGGCGGCGGGCAACGTTAATTAGTCGAAAACACAGCGCAGCCCGTATGCCTACGGGGTCCGGGTGATCCGTTTTATTACCTCCTGCAACGGGTACAGAGGTGCACGCGGCGTTTCTAAATAAAATTACCTCCAAGTATGCGCCGCCCTTTTCCAACCGCCAGCCACATCTATGAGAACGACGAAGAGCACTGCATCGGTCTCGGTGCGTCGTCCACCACGTTTTAAAGTGTGCACCGCGGGCACGCTATTGCGAGCCAACGACACGTGGAGAACAGACAGGGGAATTATTTCGAGTGTTTCAAGATTGCCACGATAAAGAACTGTACGGATGCTAGATTAGAATCTTTCGACGATGTCGCTAATGTTTCAGTTGAACTCTCGTGACTTTAGCGCTCACCGTTACAAATGACAGGCAGTGCGGTTCAATTCTGTAGCGCTTCCTTGCAACTCTCTCAAAATTCCGAAAAACATTGACTCGAATAAAGTATGTTTTCGTTGATGTAGAATGATTATTAACGAACAAAGCTACGATGGATTCTAGTTACTATTACATTCGCAACCGCATCGTCTCGTAACTGCATTCGTTAATGCTCTGAAACTCCAAGCCCCGGCAAAGACTTTCCCTGAAAGGTGAATAAACTGCTACGTATTCGTTAGCAGGCATTCTCCCCCGTAATCGACTAAATTACCAGCCACTGTAACGCGAGCACGAAGGATACACTTCACCTAACAATCTATAGAACGAACACCGGCAAAAAGCGTGCGAGACGGTGCAGAATAGAAGGAACGTACCGGAGCCAGCCCCATCCGCGAATCCCAGCGACGGCAGAAAGAGTTGAATCGGTAGTAGAAAAACGTGGGCATTTCAACGGATTCCAAAGTGAAAGGGACAGGAACACTGTGCACGCGTGCTGCGTGATTACGCGCAGTTACAACCCCTTTAAATCGCGTAAAAGATAAGACCGGCTTTACATTAAACGCGCGCCTGACAGAAATGCGCGCAGCCCCCATAAATAATACGAGGGTGCTTGCCTCTCGTTCACCCTGTCCGTTCCACCGTCTCTTTTTCTCCTTTCCATTGATTTTCTGCCATTCTCGACTTCTTTTTCAACGAATTCACGTGTGCGGGAGACGAGTTATTGAAAAGCACGCTGACACGACCACCGATTATCCCGCTTAGCACCCTCGCGATACATTCAACGACACGAACTCGCCGTGGCATCTCCCACGCTTCCGTGACACGCTGACGGTGCGCGAATTTTTCATTTTTTCCCCATTTTTTCTTTTTTTTTTTTCGAAACCGTTCGCAACCTACAGGGGATACGCTGGTAGATGTAAAAAGAGCGAACACCGACCGGCAGAAAGGTTTCACAGGTGCTGTTCAATTAATTCGTCCGCGGTGAACCGCAACTGGGTCATCGCAATGAGGCACAAGCGAATTCGATTTTGCAATATAGAGTCGGCACCGTCGCTAACGCTTCGCTGTACAATGCCAACGATTTCCTTTCCCGACTGACGTCTACGGCGGCCGCTTTTCCACGCCGCGTTCACAGTCACTCCAAATTTAGTAAATCTCGAGCTGCCAGCGATACGACGGATATTCGAGGTAGAAAACACGCCGGTGTCGCGATAAATCAACAGAACTTGGGGTGGCCACCTAATTTAAATGCCGTTCGGCCAACACGTTGCATCGAAGCAACCACCGGCAGAGGAGGGACTCGCTTTTTCCCGTGAACGACGTTCAGCGAGGGAGTAATTTTCCAAGGTTATTTTCAACGCTCCTCCGGCATTCGAAAACGCCTCAACTCGAGGAGAAAGGAAGCTCGACGAAGGAAAAAAAAAGCACACACCGCCGCTTTATCGTCGTCTCCCGGCGAAGATAAGCCGACGCCGTGTCACGAACCGTCGAGGTGGAGGCAAAAGGCGAGCCTAATTGTGACGAACGCGACTCGAGCGAGGAGTCGACTGAAGACGTTCCTCGTTTCATTGATATCGGAAATATCGAAGAAATTGATTGGCCTGGCGTCGCGACGACGAGGCGCACAAAAATAAAAAAGAAATGAAGAAAAGAAAAGCAGACACAAATAAGGCTCGAAAGATTGAACTGCAGCGCGCGATGCTTGCTTAACCGAAAAATTAGACGAGACCGTTTTGAATACTATTTTTTCTCACGGTCGTGGAAAAAAAACTTGCTCTGCTAAACTAACTTCCGTGACACCCGGCGGAATACAAATTGGATGCTTGCCTGCTACCATCCAAGCACGCCAATGTACCGTACCGCGAGAAGGAACTATCTTTTTTTGATCAAGAAACTTCGATTTTCCCGGGTAATCGCGAGCGCAGAAAATTTTCGGAGGAGAAAAGAGACGAAAAGGAATCACAATGCCATGACTCGCGCGGTAGTTAGACCCTGTATTGATTGCAGCTTTCCCGTCGAACGTCATTGGCGCCGCCACACACCATTGCTGACAAGGCATTTAGCTGTTTCCACTTTATTGTGTGTCTGTCGCCGCGTGGCAAAGTGGGTTTCGACGTGAATGTAGGTGGCTGCAGCGAACAGCTCTCCGCGTTTTCCACCGCGACTACGGTGGGCGCACACGAATGCGCGAATTTTCCCTTGATGCACACCGACAAAGGTGTGCATAGCGCATACGTGCAGCGGGCTACGTGTCCGCACGCTCTTTTGACGAAGCGAGAGAGCGCCGCGCCCGTAGCACGGTTCGTTTTCAGGTCGCCAAAAGGTAATATCGACCAACGAGATACGTACGTCTATAGCAGGCGCCCCTACTGAATCTGGTAGCGAGCCGGGGCTCCATTACCAAACTGTCAATGCGTGACTCGCACTTCTAAAGTGTTTCTTGTCAACATAGAACTTGACGAATTTCTTGTCCCGCGAGAGATCGGCCAAGCGTACGCGATAACCTTTCGCGACTATAGAAATTGTATGCACGGAAACATGCCGGCGTGTGATATATTAAGCGCGATAAAGTATAGAGACCTGAGCCAGACAGACAATTACTCATGTTAATACGCACCTTCGCGTAAGAGCGTTCAAGGAAATAATCGGGCAGCAATTTACCCGCGCCGCAAGAACGGAAACGCACTCGAGGTCGTGAGGTGTTTTTTTTCCCCCACCTCAGTCAACTGTTCATTCAATACGAGAATCGGAAAAGTCTCAGTCCCATTAGCTCGCCCTCCGCAGTTTGCATGCAAATCTCGGCGATAAACAGCTTATAAATAGCGGCAATAGCGAAGCGGGGAACAGTTTTCAATAACGAAGTGAAAAAGAGGAGAAACAGCATCGCTCAAAGGAGGCCGTAATCGTGCATAAATTACGTCTGGGGCAACGTGCACGTGGGTACGCTCGATGGTAAATTCGTCGCGGTACGGATTCAACGCCTACGAGACATCGGCACCTCCACGGAGGAAGAAACTGCTCGTGAACGTTATTTTTCCTCGGTTTTATAAACAACAATTTTTTTCCATGTTTACCATCGTAACCTAATAATACCGACATCGTTGCAACTCTTATCAATACGTAATTCGACGCACAGAAACGTTACAGCCATATCCAAGATCAGTTCAGCAGGGGCTAAAAGTTTATTGACCCGTTGGAGCGAATAAACGCTGCACGACGACCCGAGTAAATAGGAATCTGCACTTTTATCATTGCATCAGCGGTCGCATCTATCGCTGCGAGATGCAATTTAAAGCAGAACAACCTGGACGCGGGAGCCCGGACTCGTCGGAAGCAAGAACGAGTAGAGTTTATAAGGAGCAATTGTTTCGTCCACGGAATCGGTCCATTTCTTGGGTCACGCGGTAATAACGCCGGTGCTGGCTGTGATGCGCGCCGATTACGCTCGCAACTCGCTGCTGCGTCGTGAAATTTAAATAAAGTCGTCCGGGACGGCGAGAAAAATTGCGAAACTCGATGTCTCCTTCTGCTCGCAGCCGTCGTACGACGCTGTGCCATTTTCAAGAACGAGATCTCGCCGCTGCGACCGGGGTCTTGCCAGTCTTTCCGTGTTGTCCCGTTCTTCCCAAGGGGAGTCGGTGAAACGACACGCAAGGAGGCAGGCAGCATTGAAAGGAGAGAGACGAAGCTGGTGCGAGGCGACGGTAGTCAAATCGACGCGTCGCCACGAGTCGTTTCGGAGCGGGTAACGGGTGGAAACGGAGTTCATACTGGAAGACACGCTTCCGTCGAAAGTAATATTTTTTCGCGGTGCAAGCCGGTTGACTGGAGGACGTGCAGCTGCAGCAGAGGAGAGCGAGACAGGGGAAGAGACGCACGATGTGGAAGGGTGAGTTGCAGGGGGTGTAGCGGTGCGAGGCGCGGGGCACGTCGATAGCCAGGACGTCGGAACAGCCACCGAGTCGTTCTCCTGAATTTCTCGGGGCTCATTTTCACGGTGCTTGTTTCCTCCGGTTGCTCTCGCCAGAGAAAATACTCCCCTTTACACTTTAGGGAATTTGAAATCGCGGATGGCAGCAAGAGTACGCGCACAAAAGCCGGCACAGGTCTGAACGTCGTTCAAGGTACTCTGGTTCGGTTCACGAGAAACATCGTGCGAGACGTGAAACATAAGAGGGAGGCAGATCGGCGGGAGAGTGCGCGCACAGGTAGACGGGGGGAAAAAAAGGGTGAACAGCGAGGGGAGAGAGTAAAGCCGGAGAAGAGAAGGGCTACGCGGCCAAAGGATGCAAAACTTCCGAAAAAGAGCACTAGGTAAGCGTGAAGTGCGCCAATCACGGGCCGTTATTGGCGGCAATTATGATAATAGCATACCTCGAGCGAGAGAGCCTCTCTTACATGCATACGTAGGTGTACGTGTACGTGCACGCGCGCAGGTAGACACGCCGAGCGGCGTCGGCCGAAAGAGAAGAGCAGAGCCGTAGGCTCGCGAACTACCGGCCCCTATTAATCACATAAATGGTTCATCGCGGATAGCGATACAGCTAGCTGCGATAATTACGCGCAAATTACGCTTACGAAAAGCCGGCGCCGCTATCGAATATCCTGAAGGAGAGACACGCTTCTGAGGGAACGAAGTTTGATGCGTAGGCGCAGGAATGCTGGCGCGAAATCTCGGGATGACATGGTCGAAGAAATGGTCGAGAATCTGATACACCGGCACACCTGGTGTCTCTAATACTACCAGTCTACTACCATACCATATTGATCTTTTTTTTACACGCGTTTTATATATAATTCCACGTGTTTCATTCATTATTCAATCGAACGCGAATCTAATCTAAGTTTAATGAACACGTGTCGTTGTTCCGGTCGTATATCTACTACAGCCAGTTTTTCTCATCAAGATTAGATCGCTCTCTCCCTACCGCTTACGTTCAAGGCATGACACCTTACGGTCGAGGGCAGAGGCGTTTCACCTATTTGACACTCGCGAAATGAAAGAAAATTGCGAAGCCAATTGATCTTGCCTAATTGGCGAACAAAATCTCGGTCACGTTCGAGTATCCGTAATCGGGAAAGAGTTTCGCGTGTCTAATTGGACACGTGTAGTTATTTGCGGCACACGCGTCCATTCGTGCACAAAGTGCCAGGTATACGCGCGTGTGCGTTTACACGCGCAACAAAGAGTTCGCCGGAGCGGGCGGTCACACAGGTATACGCGCAGGGCAGCCCATAAAAGCTCGTGGACACCATAACTTCGCAAACACGCCTCCTACATACGCGGCTACGCGAGTTCTTCCACCCGATAAGAGGCCACTCGTGTACACGCCGCGTGTGACGCGACCGCGTGGCCGTGTGTGCGTGTGCACGTGTGTAAAAGCATTGTGCACGCTACGCTCCGAATCGCCAGGCGGGTTGAATCGAACGCACCGCTATAAACCGCCTTTATACGCGTCCCTCGAACTTGTAGACGTTGTTGTGTCCACGAATGATTACACGATTCAAAGAAACCTGCTGTGAAAATATTTCCGGGGCACAGAAGCCGGGAGACATTAAACGACCGTATATATGCCTCGTTGAAAATGACGAAAGCACAAAGGTGCACAAAGCTCCGATGAGCATGTATCGTAACATTTCCTCATCATTTTCCCGCAAGAAATTCCAGCTCGATAGCCGAACGCCAGTCTCTGGCGTGTACATATGTGTACATATTCGCTCCGCACCTCCACCGAGGGTGAAAGGTAGAGGGGGAGCACAGAATTGCAACTCGAATCTACCACTTAGAAGCATGCATGCCCGGGTAGGATAATGTTACGCATTTTCCGCACTCGTGCTCGCCAACTATTCCGAAGCACGGCACGGGCCTGTGAAAACAATCGATATCGCGAAACCGCCAACGGCTCGAACACCGTTACATACATTCCCGGCTTCGCTAGTCGACTATCGAATCGCGCGCCGCCACCCGCGAGTGCCGGCGCTTACTCGCGCCAGAAACGCCGATAACGCGGCATCGTTAATAATCCTTGGCACCCCGTGCTCCTGCTCCACGTTCCAAGGAAATTTCGATAAAGCTCAGGGAAAACAATGTCGAAGCGCCGCGCGCCTTGAACCCTAAAACTAAATATTGATCTTGCCAACCCTCGTTAACGTTGCTCACGTTGCGAGCCAAGCTCTGCTAAATCGCAGCGAAGCGATTTCTTCCTAGGCCAGGATCGTTAGAACTCGTGTGTCCCGTAATTCCATCGCGATACCGATACGCAGCCAAGCGTCTTGCGATAGCTGCTCCAATTGCGATTGTGCGAATTTTAAGCCGGTTTTCCTCAACGATTCGCGGGAATAAAATCTGAACGTGTGTCCAACGGATCGATCGATACGACGATCGGTCGCGTCATATCACCGGGGAAATTCAACAGTTCCCTGATCCGACACGGATGATCCAGTGTCTGGTGGACGGATGTTCCGGGCGAGCGCGTTTTTCTTCGCGTCGCACGATCCAACTCCGTCGAAGAAGGAACGAACCTTGGGCCGACAATTTAATGTTAATTTCCGATTCGACATGACGATTATCCCGGTACGGTCTCGTGACACGGACACGCCGCGGCCGTGCACGCCGTTAGACAATGAACTGCCCTGCGGGTTCCCAGGAACGGATCGCCGGTAGAGATGGAACGGGACGAAGCGGGACGAAGGAACGGCAATTACGCGTAATTCGCAGGTGTTGTGAGAAAATGGCGGTTGCTGGATGTGTTTTCAACCTTAATCGCGGCAATTTTTCTGCCATTACTAAGTTTATCGGCGCCACGTTCGGCACGAATACGTACACCGGACCCCGCGCGATTTTATATTATGCACACGCACACACACTCGCGGCCACAGAGAAATGAAAATTCGCTAAGAGCTAAAAGAACGCGAGAAACGCGCGTCGACGCGTTACGTTCCAGCGTTGGGGGGCAGACGAGCGAGACGTGTTATTTCGTCGGACGTCAAAGTCCCACCGCGAATATGTTTTAACGGCCAGGCTGATCTACGGTTTCGGATTGAGCAACGGGGATGATCGAGCGGTGCCACCGGCTGTCGTGTCCGCTTGAGGATCGTCTTGCCCGTGAGATTCTAACGGTGCACGATCAAAGGGATCTGTAACGATGTGCTCCTCGATAGCGATTGTCAGATGTTCTACGGGTGATTGTGTAACTCGCACGGCAGATATCGCGTGGCAAGAGAAAAATTTCTTTTGAAGCAATTTACAATAACCCGAAGCAATAAAAGGCCGTGCCTCGGAATTGCTTTCCTCCCATCGCACGGCGCGATAGAAAAACAGAACGTTCGGAGCATCCGCCGATCGATTAATTGCCGCAACGAGTATTTGATAGACACCGCTGCCTATATGCCTGCTCCAATTCTGCACGTATGGAACCCACATTTTTCCCGTCCCAGAAAAACGTGTAACGCACCGCTATAACCATCCGCTACTAATCCGGTACCAAAAATACCCGTTATCTCTCGGTCGCGTTTACTCGGCCAAGGAATTGATAATTATTTCAGCACTCGACTTCGAGGCGAATTAAATTCCTCGTCGCGTACTTGTCTGAGGGAGATACACGCGAATTGCGAAACGTCGCGATTCAATGGACGAGCGTTATTAGAGGCCAGCCCCGTTTAATGCAAGCGGCAAAATAAGTATGGCGATGAGGTGGCAAAAGAGATAGGGGACTGGCACTCGTTCCTCGAGAAATACGATCAGCCGAAACGGTTCAGGTATTTCCTGTTTCCTCGTATATCTTCGCCACCTGCACCCGTTTCTCAACTTTTTTTATCGGGATGTCCTCTGCATGTTTCATAAGGTTTCTGCGCGGAGGTGTAAAAAGCGGAATCGAGAATGAATCGGGGTATAAATTAAGCGGTAAGCCACTGTCGGTGACGTTGCTTTAAAAGCGCCGGACAATGCGTCACACTTGTGCGTGGGGATACGTGGAAAATTGGCAGGGCACTCGGGCACAACGCAACTTGCTTAAATAACTTTCACATTTCGTTACATTATTCACGACGAACGGAGCCGTCCGGATTGGTGCGCAACGTCGTCTGTACGTTCACGTTCGAGACACGCGTGAAACTGTAATTCCGACTGGGAATCTCAAAGATTAACGAGAACGAAACGAGAGGTCGAAGATCGGCACAGCGAGCAAGACACTGTGAATCATTCGACAAAAACAAGCACTTGTAAGTTTAATTAGCTCGTCGTGACGGCGAGCGTTCGTGTAAACGAGCGCAAACACGGTCGACTTAATTAACCGAACAAACACGAAAATCTTCGAGAAACATTGGTACCTCGGTGTTGCGTTCCTTCGACTTTCCGACTCGTCTCTGCTACTATGTACAGTATTATTTGTTATATCCGATAGAATTCTCGCGTCAAACACGCGAGGAAATCAAGGGGGCGAGAGGATTCTCTGCGAAAGAGTCTGGAACTTCCGACGACTAGACTTTCCGATATTCCAATATGCTCGGAGCCAGACGGTCGAAAAAAGTCGAAACTCGTGACATTTGTCAGAGAAAAAGTCGGCGGAACCCGTGAATCGCGCCACTCGTCGTCTCGTGGGAGAACAGATTATCGGGGCGCAGTTTTTCCGCGAACGGATAAAAGGTTCGCGAGGTCCCGCTCGCGAAAGCGAGCGGACGAGAGTACAAGAAGCGTGGAATCCCGACGGCAAATGCCACCGAGGGCCAAGCGTTCACGATGGACGTCACGATTCGAATCGTTATCGCAAAATCCACCGGCTCGCCTTATCTATCAACAATTTAGACGCATTGTTCCCAGCGTTTCAGTGATCGGAAAAAAGAAATCGTTCGATATCAGCGGGTGTCCACGACACCAAGGACAAACGTGGAGGGAAGCGTGTCGCGGGAATGCTAGTTCTAATCGTTCGGAGCACTCCAATATTGATATAGATGAATCACACGCGGCGTTCCTCTCGAGAGGCCTTCGATCACCGGCGTCACCTAAATTTCCACCAACTTCTATCCGAAGTTTCTTACGGTCGGTCGTAACTTATTCTCCCCGAGGAGCAGGCACCAGCACGTAGCCTTCAGCGCACGAAATTTCTCGAGTTTCGTCTGCGAAATCAAAGATCTACAGTCTGCACGGTAAAGTTCGTATAATTCTATGCGTCTGGTAACGTTTATACAGAGCATAGCCGGTATACCTTTCCCGATACACGAGCGCATGCAACATCAACTCGTCCGTTCAACAGACGGACTTTAATTCCCGCTCCCAGGTGGCTGGCTTCGGGTGAACGATTCAAACGAAGCCTGCCAGGTAACAACGCGCCGACCCTCTGTGCGGGTCTTTGAAACGCTTTCGAGACGGCACTCGCCGCGTCGCAGAGCTTCGTTTTCGAGGTCAAGCTTCGTCGACCGTACTTGAAAAATGTATATGTACGTTCATGTTGCACGAGGACCCACTATACCAGCAAAGATTTCTCTGCAGTCACGTGTATGCACACAACGCGTTTGAACGTTCCACGGTCTAAGCTCGGACCCGTTGCAGAGCTTTGAGCATTGGCTCGTAAAACGAGACCTAATGCGAGGCCTTCCCGCGGGATGTGTCAAAGTCACCAGGTACCGTCGCTTATCACGACCTTTGCTTTCACGTCAGAGGATGCCGTGTGCACGCTGCCACGAACGGTCGCCGTTACCTCTCCTATCCACGGGACACATCCTATCCAACGACGACTCCGTTCTATTTGTCCTCGTTGGAAAAACGCGGGAACGGGTCGCGGGGATCTAGCACGACCGATCGCTCACAAGTCACACCGTTACAGAATACAGCTTGCGTACTTACAAGATGGAAGACGAAGACGGCGTGGTTTGGATACATCGCACGAAAAATTTCAACCGGAACACACAGAACTGTCACTGACACATGAAGATCACTCCGCTTCCCGTAACTATCCAGACGGAGCAGGCTAAAAAATCCACGAAGATAGAAGCCGAGAGGGCACGATCCTCCGTCGAGGCCAATTGATCCGTACTTCCGGAAGATCGACTGACCGATCGGAGCACTGCCAGGCGTCCGACGGCTCGGCGTTCGACTCCCCTGGCAGTTTCGAGCGACGAATAAACCGTTTCTTCGAAACTTCCACCGGCTTTGTACGTACCAGGTCGTACACCAACCAGTATATCCAGAACGCTCGCGTCCCTCTAATCGCCCCAATAAATTAATACTCCTCGCTGGTCGACGTCGTTCACTTCCGTACTAGTTCTCACTGTGCTCATAGAACGTCGAGGTACGTGTACGCACAACGATACGGCTCACGAGAAACGAGTAACAGGTTTAAGCACCAATTTTTTTCTTTTTCACCCAGTACACACGAAACAAACGGAACAATTTCCCACAGGACAAAATCTCCCTCTCACGCACTGTACCAATTCGATCGTTCCACCCTTTCGTAGGGGTAGGTTCGGTCCACTCCAAACAAAAATTTCTATGTCTCCACTGTGACACGCTGCTCCGATTGTCGCACCGTTAAAACCGCGTCCCACTGGTCTCCATGACGTTAAAAATTATCCAACACGCATACCGGCGCCACACGCGATTTCTATCGACGGAAAAGTCACCGGGTCCCGAGACTAAAAAAAGGGGAACGGAGCAGCAGAGATCCGAACAGCTCGCCGCGAGGTGATCGTCCACGAGGAAGAATAACGACACGCTCGATCCGCTTCCAGCGGCGTCGACGGAGAAACTAACCGAGCTAAGGGGACGAGAGAGCGTCGCCCCCCACCACCACGTTCGTCGCGCAGCCCCTCTACCTTGGACGTCGAGTGATTCCCCTCTCGCGCCTAGTCATCCACCCCATCACCTCGGTTTGCCATCCACGGCAACCAGCTCGCTTCTAGCCCCCGTTCGCCCCACCTGTTCAATCCTTCTCGCTCGTGATCACGGCAGAACGTATTTCTCTCCCTCCAAGTGGCTTCGGTTCACCAGTTCACTCTCTCTCTCTCCCCCCTCCTTCTCTTTCTGTTTCTCCTCCTCCCTCCACTCTGTGCCTCCCTACCTCTCTTTAGGTTTCCCTCCCCCACCCTTTGTCGGTTTCGAAGCTCTCTCTTGCTCTCTCCGCTTGCCCTCGCCACTGAACTCTCAAGGTGGAGGCACTCGGCGACCGGAGAAGATGCGCTCTCTTGGTATCTTCTCGTTCTGTCTCTCGCGCGTTTGCTGGTTCTCCGTATGTGGACGGCCGTGCGTGCGCGTCGAAGACGAAGTGCGGTGTAGAAATGTAGAAAGGTGAAGAGTGGTGGGCAATGGAAGGTGTTCTAATCACTGGGGAAACGATAACGGGGAAGCCGGAGACGTGTTTGAGGGCGATGGAAATCAGAGGGGGCGAATTTTTGGTGCAGAGATTGCAGAATTGTAGATTGGATTTGGTGATACGTGTACAGTAATGACTCGCACTGTGTTCATCGCTCGGGACCGAATGTGAACAGCCATCGCGTACAGACACGATTCTCGAGCGTCAGGTCACCTTCAATGTTGTGGCAACAGAGACTCGAGGCAACGACCAGGAAAAAAATCAGGCAAGTTTCACTAGCCGAGTACGTGTGAGACAATACTAACTCGTACTCCACGCTGGGCAGATTCGGTTCTCGGAAATCACATCAAAAGTAATCCGAACGACACTTCCCCGAATCCAAGGGAGGCGGCCCCAAGTAGGGGGGATAGGAAATGAACAGCCATCGAATCACGATTTTGAACACAGTGCGAGACATTACTGTATCTGGAATCATCGAGCACCGTTTGGAGTACAGTCGTTAATCGAGACCGTCCTACGAGTGATCGCCACGGAAGATTCGACGGATAAGGTCAATTCGTTATGGAGGATCGTTTTAAGGAACGGCATCGAGAGATTTACCTGTCTCTTTGTTAGCTCGCCCGACAGATGCCCCGTCGACGGGGCCGTTTAATCCAATTCCCATTCTAATTTACAAGAGATTGTTTTACGTGATGCAAGTGACGGACGAAACGAGAAATAATTCATGCTCGTTCTACTCGTCCACCGGGTCCTTGTTAGCATCTCGATATCGAGACTCCGTTAGTCTATGAGTCGTTTAAAATCTCGACGATAACAATGCACGTCTACTTCGAACAGGAATTAAAGACTTTGACAGTAGAAACGGGGAATAGCTGGTCGCCCCGCGTTAATTCTGCTGCAACTGGGATAATGTAATTGTATTATAATATGTTCCCGTTTTGTAGTCTGAGTAAATGTAACGGATTAAAAATGTGTATACAATAATTGTCCATTAATTTCTTCCCGCATCGGCACCATCCTAAATATATACCTCACGATTGCCCTAAATTCTGCACTCCTTTCTTACTCACTTATCACTGCCGGTTGAGCCAGGTTTTAAGTCTCAGAGCGTCGGAGAGGAAGGCGGCGCCTGTAAAGTGTTCGCGAAACCGCTCAGACCACGTAACCGACCGTGTATACACGTCTTCGTAAAATATGTCGCGTCCCCGAAATTTATTCATCCGTATCTCTTAAGAACGGTGAAAACCGCCCCTGGACAAAAGAGCACCCCTATCTCGAGCTATCGCATAAACAACCGAGATCGCGATCTTCCTTGAGGATGTACGATCCCCTGGCCCTCTCTCCTCCTTACACCTTCAATCCCTTTACTCGTCTCTCGAGCTGTAGAATTCACAAAAGAGAGACGCTGCCCCGACACCGTAGGTTACCGCTCCCTACCCTCCACCTTTCTCCCGCTAATCCCAAAAGTCCATAAATACTGAAAGGGAGTTTATTCTCCGAAGGCTCGTTTACAGGATCACAGTTGTACCATGACACGGGCCGCTGACGACGCTTTAATCCACCGCAGTTATTCGCGAATGGCGTGTCGCAAAATTTGCGGCCTTAGTTTTCGCCTCGAGAGCAACGTGTCGATTAACTCGTTCCATTGGAATCGACGTTGCTCCGCCAAGTGTGTATCGTTGACAGCCGTGCAACGCTCTGCACGATCGGGTGTCTGTATCGTGGCAATTGTTCAATATAATAAAAATTGAACAGAAGAAACGTGCTTCTACGAATTCAGACTTATGTACCGAGCGGAGAATGATATTCAATATCGAACCAGAGCGTTGGAAAGCCAATATTTTTTTTTCAGGATGCCTCGGGTACAAACGTGTAATGCAAATGCCGACATGTTCGATCTTACGTAAAGCGTACGTAAAACATGATCCACGCGAACGATTACCGACGGCTCACCCGAGAATACCAATAATGCACGACTCCTTGGCACGTTTCACGCTTGATCTAAGGACAAATCGACGCTCGTTACCATGAAATCGCGGCGTATTAGAATTTTCCGCTCTCCCGTATTTGCGCAATGGAAACGGTTCCCCAGATGCGAGCGTTATCTGTTGGACGGGCTGATCGACGTTTCGCTATCAACCAGCGGCCAACTTCCTACAAAACGAAATTCCTACGAAACGTACGTGTTCCTGGGTGAAACGGGATTCACTTGGCCGACTTTGAATACCGCTGCTTGCCCTGGGAACATCAGCGTTCACACACAAACTTGCAGATCGTGACGAGTTCCAAAGCGTCGCACGTTTTCACACTCCACGAAGCTACGACAATCGTCACCGCTTAGTTTGCACCGCGTTACAGCAGCTGCCTGCTACGAGATTTCGGAGATGTTCACGAGGTATTAACTGAGTGTTTCACGGTTTCACCGTTCACCTTCTTTCGGAATGAGGGAAACTTGAATTTCAAGAGGTCTAAAAGAACCTAGAATAATAAAGTCTCCCTGGATCACGTTCCTATCTCTCATTTGCCCGCAATTATTTCCACTCGCCACGGAGATACGAGTATTTCATTACACTCAAGCGATTTCGCGAATCATGACCGTAGATGCACTTGTACGGTGTGCACGACGAGGCGAAGTTAGTCTTGCTCGATACGATGTAACTATTTAAATGCACAAAAGAAAAGACACGTACGAACGCGAAGTTCCCAAGTTTCCCTCGGGGCAAGAGTATAGATACGTGGAATACGGAACCGAGAGCCTTTCCTGGCCAATGTGTTTCACCTGAATTGCGTCACCGTTGATGGAAAGAATGAAACATCTGGCTGGAGAATTAAACTTCGCGCACAGGCTGATTCGCGGCGCTCGGATTATAGCTCGTGGGTCACAGTTGCCTTCTGTGTACCATAAATGCTGCACGCAACAACAGTTTTTCCGACAATTGCAATTATTTCCTCATACTTCAACGCTCGATCGTCTGTATGAAACGCAAACACGGGAAAGCGCACTGTGCGCACACCTATACCCGTGTATAGCTAATCAACAGACTCTAAACGTATCGTTAGACTACAAATCGAGAATCGCCTTAATAGTGCACGCGGGCACGAGTGCTCCGAGCACTCTAATTGTAAGCATTACCGATTCACGACGTGTAATAACTTCATTTACGGCGTGTTTCCGTAACGACCCCGGAGCAATTATATTAGCACCTGCTCGTGGGAAAGTATTCTCTTTGTCCGTTCACGATCGAATCGGCGTGGCTGTGCTCTACAGCAATGGCAGAACAAGGTTTCATTGCTTAACGCAGAACCGGGCTACGGGGTGACACGGCGAAAGCCAACGGAAGAGTTCAGCGATACGATCTAACGGCCACGATATCGATTAAATATCAAACGACGGATTGTCGTGCGCCACGCGGTGGTGTGCAACGGGGTACTCACCCAATTTTTCCACGCTCTGTCCGGCTGGCCCCGGGTCGCTGACGGGTGTCTGTAACAGAAAACGAGCCGGTCATTAACGCTGTATCGGCCTCAACGGACAACTATTTATACGACTTTGAGTCCGGCGTGTACACACGGTGGCGAGATCGAATCTCGAAACACGTTCGCTACCCGCGCAATAGCTACGGTTAATTTAAACGCGTTCTCTCTTAATCGTACTATTTATTTCATTATAATCCTGGCCCGTACGGACCGGCGTGCTGTACCGTCCCATTTGCGTTAACTGCTCGCATTACCTGCGTGCACCGTGGAAGGATAACTCCTCCTACAAGGCGCAGAAGGTACACACACGTTTGTACAAGCGCGTCTTAAGTACCATACACGAACAATGTACAACAGGTGGAAGGAAGAAGAGTGCTCGGGTACGGTGTGCTTATTCTCGGCGTATTTTCGTGCTCGAGAACGAGTCGAGATGCAGTGGTAGCTGGGGCGGCTGATAGCAAGGGGAGCATCCTCGCGTCTGTACGGACAACGGTGTCCAAGATACGGGAACGTTGTACCAGATTATCGTAAGGTTTTGCATTCGAGGGATTTCAGTAATCCATTCTCTTTGTGTAATCCCATTATCGGCCATTTTCCTTACGGTAACGCGACCGCTTTCGCGTTCGCCACGTTCTGGAAGACGATCTTTCAGCAAAGCTGGCCTGGTTAACAGGCGGAGCAATTCGGTTAGCTGTTACTCGAGAACGGGCCGTCTATTTCCTTACGCTTGCTTGCGTAATTAAAGTAAAAAGATCGATCCGGTTTTAAAGATGATAAACGTCGAAAGCGAAGCTTCCAAAATGGTAAAATGTATGGGATTCGAAAAAATACCAAGCGAAAATGAAATCGCGGAGATACACGCGACGAAATGTTCAGCTATCTGCATATTCGGAGGACGTACGTTTATTTATCCGTCTCGTCCGGTGGAATAACATTTTACATACATTCCGTGATTCATTCTGTGGAATCGGTGTCGCGAGCCGCACCATTCACCGTGCAAATACATGCGCACGGAGTTCCTATATGGGAACACGTGCGTAAAAGTCCACTGTCCACGTGGTAAATAGCATTTCTCTCTCACTCTCTCCCTTTTTCTCCCCGGCATAGCATTTGTGGCACGCATCGAATGCATTCATTTTGCGTAGGGAACGTCTCACTCGACGTCGCGCGCGACACTGCAAACTGAAACGTCGAAGGGGAGACACGCCACTGATACAGACGCGAGTATATACACGGACACTAAATTTTCCTATACACGTATGCGAATTGCGCGTGTGCACACCGATGCATAATGGAGTCCAAAGGGACTGACGGTCCTTTCGGGGACCCTCCCTACGGGGCAACTAAGATCGACTCGAATCAAAAGGGAACGAGCCTAACGGGCCAGGAGTGGTGCCAACTTAATGAGAGACCACCTAGCTCTAAATGTTTGTTTTTCGACGAGATCAGGCCCCGAAGAAAATACGTTGGCGCGATCCGGCGAACGGCCATCCCGTTTATGGACTTGTATCGCGAGCCCTGCTGCCATAACTTCCGCGATTGGGGCGTGAAATTACACGCAGCGAAATCGACCCGAGGATCGTCGATATTTCGTTAAAAATTCACCGCTTTTCCCATTTCTTGCTCTCTCATATTTTTTCTCATTCGTTTCTATTACCATTTCTGTCGATTTATTATTTCATCTTCTACAAACATGAAATCAAAGGTATATCTATCGTTTTTGTTAGGAGGATTTTCCTAAATAAATTCAGGATTCCCGATGGCGAAAAGTGAATAACGCGTGAACTATACTCGCCGTTCGCAGAATACGAAAACACGGGGCACGCATTAATTCGACAAAATGCACCGTTTTCCGTAATACGCCGCTATAAATTAATCCGACCGCGTATGAACGATGCACAAATTACACGCGCGTTCGAGATATTTAATTCCGAAGACACGCTGTAATTATCGTGGGTCGCGGTGCGCTCGATTTTTTTTCATGAATGAATCTTGGGCTAACGCGATGTAACGCATTCATAACAGGCTTCGATGGTAGGCCAGGACACGACCGGCCATGGAATTACCAGCTTCTAATGTCGTGTTTTCTTTTCAGACACGCTCCTGCAGAACCGCGGGTACCTTGCTACCATCGTGCACACTTTCATCATTCTTTCCTTACGACTATTCCAAGAGGAAATTGAGCAGGTATCTCTGGTGCTTGGTCATGTCCATTGTACGTTCTTATACGAGCTTTGGCTCGTCGCAATTTTTCCCCGTGGCGTTCATTAATCGATATCTTATTCCACGCTTGATTACTCCTTTTTTTATTACTCGTAATCGCTAATTGCATTCCCTTCTGCTGCTCTTAAAAAGGAAAAAAACAAAATGCCAGACGTTTTTACGCAAATTCCGTTCCCTCACTTTTCCTTCCGGCATATTTAGCGATCGGTAATACCTTGTCCCGTTCATCATTACGGACCTCGTTGTTAATTACGAATCTTCATTCGTACGATGCACTCGGCGTACGTAACCACGGTGAAAATAACGAATACTGGAAACTACCCACTTAGACCTCGGGGTAACATACAATTACGTACAATTATTACGCGGCAGTATGTTCAGAGCGGGTATTTATTAGCGTAAGTGGTCGTACGCGCCGCTTCCTCCAGAAGTGCATCCATTCGAGCCTCACCACGATACATTCCGTCAAACGACGTATGTATCGATTATGCCGTCACGTTTCACGGGAAAAACGATGAAGCGCCATTCCAGCTGAAACGTACGTGTGCACATCCCTGTTGCGTGTGCTACACCCGCAGCGCATATTTTCACGCGGTCCAATTTAAATAGTTTACTCAACCCTGTTACGCAATTCCTCTTTATTAAACATCGATAGAGTAAACCGAGTCGGCGAGGATGGGTCATTCATAGAAAAAATATAAAAAAATAAAACCGAGCAACATTTGAGCAGAAAAATATTATTTTATAGAAAGGTCAATTTACGTGTACGATATCGTCAATCGAGAGGCAAAACTAAACCGATTCGGGATTTTATTTTATTTTTCGTTGACAGCGTCCGCGAGAAAACCCGACAGAAGCTTCGTCAGCCGTGTTTGCCTTGGCGTTCGGCAGTCCTACACGATCACGAGTATCATTCACGATTTTTGCGTGTGACGCCCGCGTGAAAAATGCTTTAGCACGAAACGGGTCGGCGTTCGGACGCGTTTTTTTTTTTTCGACAGATCCCTGTAATTCATTAATTTCTCGTTCTCCCTCGCGGGATCGGTGAACCCTGGCGCAACGAGACACCGTTGAAAGTGAATAAACCCCAAGCCAGGCGAAGATGCTGAGCGCCCAACTTGGATATGGCACTTTCATCCGGCGGCTGGTCCAAGGACGATTTGTTCCTATTAGCAGGCCCGTGTTAATTGTCACGGCCGTATAAACTTGCCCGCTAATGAGTCGACATATCATTCTCTCCGTGCAAACGAATTCCGTCGGGACGAGACGATACGCGAGTTCGTATTAATTCAAGGATCCCGTGACGCGGCATAAATCTCGATTCGACGAAAATTACTGTCTGTCGGTTTAACAACGCTTTTATGCGACAAATTACGGGCTACCGTCGTAAAGCTACCGTTCTCTGCGCAAACAGCTCGACGAGAGTGACAAACCGTTTTATTGCCGTAATTACAGTGGCCGGATCTTTTCGTCGTCTTGAACCTGCGTTACTTCAATCGAGATACACGCATAGGAACGACTCTTGCATTGGATCTATAACATCAGGCTTTGCAACGTTTCAGATTCGTGGACCTTCTTCATTAATTCATTTTCCTCCCGATCGGAACGAAATGTTCGTACAGCTGGTGATTTTTCATCGCGCATTATTGAGATTCGTCGATCCAAGAGTCGACTCTTGATCACGATCGATACCTTACAGCTTACGGGGAAGAATGTCTCACAGTCGACTACACATTTCGTTCCTCTAAACTTATAGGGGCTGCTCCTTCAAACGAACATATTTTTATTTACCATGTTCTATTTATCGGTGAAATCTTCCACGAGACGAAACACGAAATGTCACTTACTTGGTAACATCATGCTACCGTACCTGCACTTCTCCCTCTCTCTCGCTCTCCCTCTTTATCTCTCTCTTTCTCGCCCGCGCCCATCTCCAGCTCTCTTCAACGTTTTCCTCGTCGACTGATCAATGCCGGCAGCGTTTCACGTTGAAACGCGCGAGGCCAGACAAGAGTTTGTTATTGCAACGGTATTCGAAATATTTGCGCTGCTCCACAACGATTTCGAATAATCTGCTGTAGGTTCGCCGGCGCGTCGGGGAGGTGAACATCGGAAAGTCGATCTTCCCCATCGTGGAAAACCCGTTGCACGTTCGAATGAACGTTGAATAGCAACTAGCTGGCCGAGCGTTGATTATCGAGGCAGAGGCGAAAAGGGGTGACGCGGACAAAAGGTGGTTTGACGAAGGAAATGTTAACGAGGGTTCGCTTCTGTTTCCTAGGACGTCAGAATCCGCGTGCACGCGCTCCTACTCGCGCGTACACCGGTCGAATCAGTCCTCTTTGTGCGGCCAGCGTATCGTGCATTTTTATTAAGCCTTGACCCTGGAATAATCGACGCGAAATTCGAGATTGCCAAAGGCGTTCTCGTCGCCGCTGTTGTGCACGCGCCTGTCGCCCGGCAGCTCTCTCTTTTCCCGGGCGAGGCCTTTGATATCCGGTGACCTGTCCCAGGCCATATGCCGAGTTTTAATAATTTTCAATTAGTCTAGAAAGAATCGACACGCCACGGACCGAGTGCACGGTTCGAATTTTAATTCGAACCTCGCCCGAATCCTTTTTCACCCTTGCGCCCTTCGACCTCGCTCTTTGTCGCGGTGCTGCCTTCGAAAACGAACGTCCGATGGCCGCCCCGATCAGGCAGCTTTGTTAGGCCTGTCCGAAGGTGAATTATTCACTGGCGCAATGCAACGCATAGATTGAACACGAATGACCGCGTTATCCCGGTGACAAACACGATTTGTATTTGTCTGCCAATTAATAATGTTGTAATAACGTTGATCGACATTATTATCGGCAAGCGAGATGCATTCCGATTAAGCAGGCGTAGTAGTGATCGCTGTTTAACAATATCTATGTATATAACGTGCATCTATTCAAGATACAGCAGCACACTATTCTTCCTTCGCTATGCTCGCGATACTCAGCCTGACAATTCATCGCCGAACACCGTAATAGTTCGGCTTACCAGCAGACGACAGATATCGAGTTCGATTATATTCGAGGAGTCATCATCCGTGATCACTTTCATCGTGCAGCACGAGCGTTTACATGTATACGTGCCCGCGTCGGAAACACTTGCGGAACGGAGTATGTACGCCTACTCCTCCCGCTTGTTCCGCGGACTCTTACAGAATAATCGACGGAGAATCGCTTTCATCGGAAACCAGGGACGTGTATACGTATACGCAGTATCGATACATCTGGGGAATCGAGTTGGTCCACGTAGACACGCTTCGAGATGCTCAGCGATGCGCGCCTCGGATCGAGGGGAGCTTTAATAGAGCCAGCGTGCAGGCGTTCGCGTTATACGGTGCTTTCGTAACAACAGCGCAGGGTGCATCGGTGCAGCGCACAATAAACCAATGTGCATTCGAAGGGGCTTAACTAGACGAACTATTCCGCCTAGTTTCTATTAGTAAATCACCCGCGCACTGCGCGCCACAGATAACGATCCCTGTAGCCGGGGCACAACACCGCTGACGCGGAAACTTAATTAAGTATATATTAATTAAAATCCTCCCCGCCGATGTTGCAGCCAGTGCCACGGTCCCATTGACGCACATGTCCTTGTGTCAATGTTTCGCTCCAACCACCCACTCGTCATTTTCATACCTCGATTCTGTAGTTGCTTCTGTCCCACGGTGAATCGAAGGGACTACATTCTGCACACGTGTACGCATATATACGTACATGAAAACTGTAATACTACGATAGGAGGTCGTTAACGCAGTAGAAATACATTTGTCCAGAGACAGGTGGAGCGGAGCAAGGTGTAATAGAATTAGTTCTATTCCTCCCTGTGTATAAGGGGTTTCTCTGTAGTGGTTCATATAATAAAAGTTCAATAAATCGGTTATTGAGACCAAAAATCTTCTAAATAAACGAAATCTTTTATTTCACTATTGATTAATCAAGCATCGTCTTTCTATTCACGAAATTTACACTCAGCGGCGAGTGCAGCCCGGAATACGAAAAGAAAGAATGCTGTTCGGCGGTCCAAGGGGGACCAGGGAAACCAGTGGACGGGGCTGTTTAAAGCTGGACGACCGCGTTCGCTCCTTATCGCGTATACATTGTAAGTACGTACAGCTGATTCTCGTTTTGCATAAAATCGAGACGACACCGCGGCCCCCGACTCCCTGTTCAGCTCGCACGCATGTGTGCACGCGTGTACACGCACGCGTCAATGGTCTCGCACAGCCTCCCCGAGTTGCACACGAATTTCTTTTACGGCCAGTTGCTGAAGACATTAAAGTCTACAAGGGGGGCAGCAGGGGACATTCGGACGGGCGGATGCCGTAGGGCCCTGTGGTCCTGCGCTAACAAGACGATCTTTAAAGGAAGGAAGCGTTTCCACAATCATCGGTTAACATCTTTGTCTCGTACTCGCGTGGCGAATCGCTGTTGCTCGTGAATACATTCATGAGAAACGGGCGCCGTTATCGACGATTTAACCCACGCCGTTTGTGAAAATATTGTGCGACGTAGTGTGCCCTTTCGTATTTTCAACGCTGGACGTATCAAACTTTGTTCTCGACGCGATAACTTGCGGCGAGAATTTTTTAAGAATCATACGGGGACAGTTTTGCGACTTCTTCCCTGTATTAGACTTTTATACGCGAGGCGCGTATTTATCTGGACCACTTTATTAGAACCACCCTGTGTATATGAGTAAGGCCTCGATCAAGGAGGTATCCTTGAAACGTTTTCCCAGATAATGCCGTCGTATCGGGTAAAGAAATTGTTCGATTAATTAACGTTTTCTAATTAACGTCGGGCGTTCTTAACGATGGACGCTTGTCAAGGGTTGGCCGGAGTTTTATTAACGCGACCGGCTCGCCAGGAAACACCTCCGGCGGACAAACCCGGCCTGATTTATTTTCATCGCGAACTCCCGCCTGCATCGTTCGCTTCCGGCGCTATCTTGATTTGGAATCGGCCCACCCCCTACGGCTGAAAATTTTTTCCATACCGAAACACACCACCCTTCGTTTCGCGCGCCACGCGTTTCCAGCGATAATCGAGGTCGTTTCGCTCTATCGAAAACGCCCATTTGCCGGGAATAATAAGTTGGTGCGTGGTAGAGGGTGTGCACCCTTGATGTTGAATTATAATTCGACTGTGTTCCACGAGAGCGCATTTTTATCGATCTGTGGGGAATAGTTTTTAATCGTCCTGCCTGGCAGACCTATAAATAACGAAGTTCGGATTCTCGATCGTTCCGCGAATCCTCAGATAATAGTTACGAAAGCGTACAAAAGATAAGGAATAGGAGGAGGAAAAAGTGAAAGACTGTCAATTCAGTTTTATTACAATAGGGCGTGAATTCGAAGAAACTGCTCCAGGATGGGTTAAACCAAGTCAAATATTTCATCGCTGGATTATTACACCGAATTCGATGACGTCGCGCCCTAATCGTTGCTTATCTCTTTGGCGGCAATATTTGCCCAGATACGAGGTTGGGCGCCTACGCGACGACAGCTGTCGATAGAGACGGCACACTCGGGGAAACAATGATACGCTGGCCACGGAGTGGCACCCTATCGTTCCGTTTTCTCCTCGTAATCGGATCGATATCGATGTCTCCATATTCGAGACATTTTTCAAGCATTTGGACGTGATAAAAAAAGTGGTGACGTAGCATATTATATGCGATATGCAGCGGGAGATTACGACCGATAATCTTGTGCGACTGCAAAAAAACATTGTCGATGAGAATTATTCATACTCCTTGTTCAAATCATCCACTCCTTTTACCGTAGTGCTTCACGATATTATGAGAATTCCAGGAATAGATTAAGAAAAGCAAAAAATAAATTCATTAAAATTCACCGGTCGTTTGTTATTTAAATAATGATCTTTGGCAAGCGAAATTTGGTAAAAGGCCTGGGCTACGGTCATTTTCGATATCTCTTTAAGGGCACAAAGATATTTTTCTATCTTTTCGAGGCATTCTTATCCGTTTCCCCAAACGACGCGACGTTTCCATTTCGTGATCGGCTCTCACTCGTGACAGCTCCGTCCCTTACAAACAGCCGATAAAGTTTTATCAGTCTTGTTGTCACTCTCAAAATGTGTGGACTCCTATTCTCACACACGCACGCACACAAATGTTCACGCACAAATGCAAGTCTCCCACCAACGCGCCATCGGTCGCCTGCATTATCTGTCTAGACTCTAGGCGACTCTCCTACTCGACACACATTCTTTGACCGTTATTCCAATGCAGCTCTCCTAACCTTTAACCTTCTTCTTTTTAATGGACGCAATAATTGTACGAGGTCGCTGCTCCTCTACCAGATGAAACGAAAAGACAATTAAATACCGGATATTTTGATTAACAGGTACCGCATCGCATTAGTCGGAATTTTATCAGAGGCCGAGAGTTATAATAAATGTATTCAAAGGGTGAAACCATTCGTTTGACAAAGGAATGATAAAGTGAACGTGCATTTTCTGTTTTACATCTCTGGTAATTTTCTATGAATTTAACAGTTGAAATTTGAAAGGACGCTCTCGCCGTGCGCATTAATATTGCTTTCAGAAACGTAAAAAATTGAATTGCTAATGTTGTCGACGTATTTCCAAGCAGGATGATATACGGGAGCGCTCTAATTCGATTCAACCCGCCTGTAAATGTGTATACGGCACCTCTATTCCATGCAACGAGCAGCAATGCTCCACGATTAACAATGCGTGCGTTGTAAATGAAGGCGCACCCGTAACAAAATATCACGAGAATTATTAAACGGAATACGTGAATCGCAGCCCTGATCTTGGAAATATGATATTATGCCATTCTACGGCTCTCCGTCGTTCGCTTGAAATCGGCGTAATTCGTGCCCCGTATATAAAACTGTACGGCCTGAAAATATTCCCACAACTATTCGCGTCTATTATATTATACGTATATTTGTAACGTCTACTTAAATCATGTCGCTGTCTTCGTTTGTAGAAGTTTATTTGTACCCGTAACTGCAACCTTCGTATCCAGAATTCAAAGACTCCACTTTCCCTTACACGGTGCTGTAATCGCGAAAACAACCCAATAAACGACCCCAAGAAACCAATTACGATTCTCCAACTCTGTTGTTGGAAGCGAGGACACTCGGATCACCCACGGAAGGTGAAAGGGTCTCCCTTTTGTCGCAAGCAAAATGCCAGTAGTTGCGAAAATGGTTACAGAGGGTTGCTGGTTATATCGTTGTATCCGGTTTTATGGGACCAGCCGATGAATGTAAGAATGATGAACACGTAAACGACGCGCTTCCGGTCACAGCAACTTGAACACGCGTGAAACGAGCCTGCCCGCCGTGAAAGAAATACGAGACAGGCGTGTCAGTAAATTCCAACGAAACCGTATCATACGCGTACACGCACAATAGTTGAAACATCGCAGATAAAATACACATAGCAATTAAACCTTAAGCTCACTGTTATCCGAGGAGCTCAACGCGGGTGGTCTATGTACAGAAAGTAAAAGCGAAACTTTCAGGCGCACGGCAATACTCTTTTTAACGAGGTAAAGGTAAAGAGAAAGGGATCAGGGTATCCCTAAGAATCAGACGGGAACTGAGCTTCCCTTCCAATTAAATACTGCACTCCAATTTTTCACCCTTGATTATTTATCTCGACCATTTTGCTACAACTGTACCACGCGTCTGAGACATCTTTTCACCCCCTTGAAACCCAATCTCCTCTATCGGCAGACGCCTGGAAGCGACGAATTCCGCGGATCAGCATTCGGGGTCGGATAAAAATCTAATCGGAGCATCGGCGAGGTGGCTCGGCAAAGACAAGTTTCATCGCGCGCACGGTGAGAACCCGCTGCATCGACAGATGCAGATACCGGCTGGCCTCACTGCTGGGTGTACCGGGCCGAGGCAAAGGGAAGAATAAGGTAGGCGTGTCGTAGCGACGTTAGGTGCGTTACACTATGCGTGTGCTCGACAAAGAGAGGATACGTAGGTATATAAGCCGGCTTATTACGCGACGCCGGAGGCTACAAACACGCCGAATAATGGTCGTGGCGTTGCAATAGAGCGCGGGCCGGCCGAAGAACGGGAGGGGTAGTATCGTATTAAATTATAATAATTCCAGCGCGAAATTATTAGAACAGCCGTCAAGGGGAAAAGAGAAAGAGAGCGTGAAAGGTGAGAAAGAAATACGTGCATACGTACGCACGGTCCACGGTGAACCTGGTAGGCATAAAGGGCTGTGCGTGGTTACGCGTTTTCTACGCGTACCGACCTATACAATCTGAACAATGTTCAACCTTATCTGGCTACCCGACACGTCCGGCCCCGCGTGTATTGAACACGGCAGGGGGCATATCCGCGACATTTGTTAACAAATATTTTACCCCGTAACACGATATACAAGCTGGCCCGTAATGACGCCGTTCGATGCTCGAATAATAGCGAGGAATGCGAGGAGGCGCGAGCTAGAAAGCGGAACAGGAATGGAGGAATCGTGAGGGAGCAGGGAATTGAACGAGAACGTAGTATATACCGGTCGGATAATAATTGTGCGATAAGCATCGTGAGCTGAGAACCCTCGCGTGTCGGGGGAGGCTTGCATAATCTTGAAAATAGCGAACGATCGCGTTCGATACGGTTGTCCAAGTTAGCCGCGATCATAGAAATTCCAGTGGACGCGCGGGCGAAAAGTGCCGAAGAATAACTGCTGCCCTATATCCCGTTGTTTTATTCCTTAAGCGAATGTGTGCATCGATACGCATCAGCCCTTTCTTTATACATAATAGGCGTTTCTGCCCGTTGAGTTTACCCGAAAGCCGGGATCTCCTCTGTTGCGAAACGTAAAAGAAAGACGTACCTACTCCGGAACGAGGTCGACAATCTCCCGCAGAAAACGGAACAGGTATCGAGATAAAATGCTGGGAAATTCTCAAAGCTCGCCCCCTGCTCGTTTTCGGGGTCCATCCGTCCTCCGTTCCACTCGGATTCACCGAGCAAAACGGGGCTGCGGGAGAGAACAAAGAATTCGCCTAGGTAAAAAGGAAGCGGAGGAAGTTATCGTACACCTACAGACGCGCCTTGCCCAAGGATTTATTATCGATCCCTCTCATCCCTATCTCCTTACAACATACTTTCGTTATCGTCTGCCGGAAAGGAGCGCTCCATTCTGTTCGCCATCCCTAGAGGCCGGTCGCGCCATCCTCCCATACGGGACGCATAATTATTACAATGTGCCTGCACGAAGCTGCTGTCATTAATATTCATAAAGTCGATCCGTCAAAACCGCCGCCATCTATGCCCGTGTTCCCTTATTTTTCCGTCGCCTTCGGAACAGCTTCGTTCGTCGACGGGCGAAGGAAAGGGGAAACGCTGGATAGACGATGGGACGCGCAAAGTCGATCAAGAAAATTCGACAGATACGTCAGAAAATTGTTACATTCTATTTAATTTAAACGATGTTTCATGTTCAGTGCAGGTACTGCGTTAAAGGAAAAATAGAAAATCTTTGTTGGATCTATTAAAAAATTTTCGTAGAATGCATACTCGTGCATTCTATTTATATTCGTTAAAAACAAGATATTTCGAATTTCTATAAATGGAAATGCGCCACAAATATTTCTAATAATTGGCAGCAGACGTTCATCGGATACGGGAAGAGGAGCCTGTTTTTAGCACAGCACCGGTTGAAATATTAAGAACAGTGTCGATCACGATCCACGAGGATATTAGCCAAATTATCCGTGATGCAATTATTCCATAATCCAATTTACAAACTTCTAAGACAAATTACCCTCAATCAATATATATCTATATATATATGTATATATAAACACATACATGTATATACAGTTCTTTCCCGAAACGGTCTCAAATTAATGAGCGGCGGATCGTGCGTAGACGCGCGCTGTAATCGCGAGAAGTGTCTGAATTGCAATCAAGAATCGAGAATATGTTAAATCATACAGCACGTACGGAGCGTGTAATGAATAATAATAGGCCACCGGGTGGCTCTAACTACCGATTCATCGTGCTCCCATGTGAATCACGGATCGACTTAAGTGGAATCGTCGAGTTTGCATTTTTCAGAGGGCCGTCGACGTTTACATGCCTCGGTTAACGTTACCGGTAATTGAGGCACTGGTCAGATCGAACGAGAAACACCACGAAGCGAACTCTCACGATTGCTTCCCTCTCAGCTTCAAAGAAAACGGGAATATTTTTTTTCGTCCCGTTGATCGTCCGCGAATTAAAAGAGCCACCTCGCTCTAGCGAGACAATTAGTCGCTGTTATTTCTAATTAGAGGGAATTAAGACGTCGCGCCTTTTTACAGGTTGGCTTGTTTGTCCTTCGGCGCTTTCGACGATTGCCCTGGCAAACAAGCCGGAAGAAGGAAGAAAGGAACGCGCCGAGGGAAATCTCCGAAACGAATAAGACGACACGGTTATTGGATTCGAGAGCTTCTTTTATAAATATGCTCCGCGATTATTATCGAAGTCCGGCAACGGACTGCAAATTATCGAGACGAACTGAGTACACCAATCGAATTCCGCGGCACGTTTCTTCGTTTAATTCGAAATTTACGAGCGGCCTCCTCGAGAACTGTTCCTTTATGCACCGTAAAGCTAATTGTCATCGTGAAGCTCAACGCTTGGAAGCTTTTACGGAGACCTGATGCATAAACATAACCGATACCCATTTTTACCAGTAGTACCTACACCTGTTATCTTCATCTGTCACAGAATTTAATTACCATAGCCTATCGATTGCATAAAGATCAAAAGGGATGTACAAAATGTTTTAAAACCACGTTCGCCATCTAATAGCCCCCAACATGTTGAACTCCACTTTGGTTATCTGTAGGCACAAAGTGTACGAGCATACCGCGGTATAATCGCCAGCCCTAAAATTTTAATAAAACATTTTTTTAGTCAGTGTGATCTTCTACGTATTCTCATAAACATTTTCATAGATAATATAAAAGATCTTATTGTAATCTTATTGTAATTTTTGAATTATTATTTTTTAAATTACGTTGAAAACAGAAGCGTCCCTCTATTTCGTTGCACCCGTTCAATGGTACACGTCATAATGCTGGATGCAGTATCGTTTATCCAAAGTCTCTGGCCACCATTCGAGACGCGGAACGATAGTGTGGGATCTTCCATTACCAAGTGCCGCTGAAGAATTTTAATTCATTCCGAAAATTATGGCACGGTCTTATGCCTAGCTACGATGTGCCGCCTTTGCTATTCTCCGTGCCGACCACTCATTATCCTGATCATTTTTTCCCCCGCAGCCTAATCGTTTCTCACAGCGAGTCACGAGCGAGTCGCGCGCTCGATCCCCGGCGAACACCGCAACGGAGAACAATTTAAGTGTCTGCGAATTAGGAGACGCGACAGAAACGTGCGAGAACCTGGGAGGACGTGGCACTTGTCGACCTTGGTATGCTTATTTCAACGAAGAAAGAAAAGAGTCCTTGCTGTGCATTATTTACAGACTTCGTTATAGAAATAGAGTCAATGAAACTTATATGACTCTTTATTAATAATCGAGGGTTTAAATAATGGTATCTAAACTTCAGTTCCATTATTGATCACCCAATGTCCTATCTGTCATTCAGAATTGTTCACTATATTTACGTATACGTATCGTGTAGAAACGCAAGGCATTTTCAAGAAACCCCTTAATGACGAGGGTTGTACAAAAATACTCAGCGCACCCGCCCCTTAAATGAAAAATAAAGGTATTATACAAAGTGCGGGCGGCACGAAATCGCGCGATTATCGACGCGACATTTTCACGTGACAGTTTCCAAAGCTTGACAACACGAGGCCTGACGAGCAGCAGGCAGGTCTGAAAGCGAGTCAGACACGCGGATTTCAAAGGTCCCGAGCGTATCGTGCTCCCTAATGACCAGAAAATATTACGAAGGAAGAACAAGAGGGCCCCGGTAGCCCGGGTCCGCAACTTACAGATTGAAATCCACCCTTCGGTCTCTTTGTTCTCATTGTTATCGTCGCTCGTGGCACGCCACGAAGCTGGCCAGCGGTCGTCTCACCCGCTGGTTATTAATGCAGCCTGCTCGGTCTGCTCGGGCAACTTTGAAAAATGGCCGGCTCGCGATGATTCAGAGTTTTGCGCGTACTAGGCGATATCGTGTCGACGGACGCACGCTTCGGTGGAAATATTCAGCGAAACAGGTGGCAGCGTTCACATCGAGGTCTCCGACAGGGGATTCCTTTTCGCGCAGCGCGGCTCGACCTTTCCAAGACCTATCCTCACCATCCTACGACTATGAATAGAGGCACGATTGAACATACATAAGTCTCGCCGATGAACGTAATTCTGTATTTCGAGGAGTTATTAACGATGAAATAAATCCTGCAATGGAACCTCCAATTTAATCTTTTTTCACGTATTTCTTATTTCATACGATATCGTGCTGTTAAAAAATTCCTACTTTATTTACGAATTTTTGCGTTGACAATAATGGCGGAAGGGTGAGTCGAATATTAATCCAGTTCAGCGGTGCTGCGGTGTCCTTTCAATATCTCCGCGAACAACGGCCTCCCTCCGCCTACCACCCCAAAGCCTTACAATCGGAAGCAAGAGAACGACATCTGATTCACGAACGCTCTGTCGAAACGGTCCAACAATTTCAATCACAATCCTCTGCACCGACGAAATTCTGTCATCGATCATAGCCAAATGCAAGTTGCCGATCCGCGACACACAAAAGGGAGCTGCCTTTTCGCCGGTTTCAATGGGCTTGGCCAAGAGACAGATTTTTTTTCGAGCTACATATACACATGACGGTTCCGTTCCTTCTATTGCTATTTCGTTTTCAGCGTCTTTCGAAAATCAATATAGCCGAGCAGATTGTTATTTATACTGGCAAGAAGATACCGTATTCCGTTTGAAGTTCTCCTCTCTTGGCATTATCCTCCAAGGGCGGTTAGCGGGGCTGTAGTACAGATAGATAAGAGAACGAACGGCGAGGAAGAGAGGGGCGTGGAACGGGCGGGGGTGGATAGGGCGGATTACAAGAAGCGTCTCGGGTGCCTCTAAGCTTGGTAATGCGAGGCGGGGAACGAGGGCTCTTTGATAAATGCGAAATGTACCATTCGAGTTTGTTATGGTCCCCACAATCCACTATTTACGGGGTTTTCTTTGAACTTCCGGGGTAAAGGCGGCACTGACGCTCGCGCCAACCACGGGTCGGGGTAAACGATGCGGTTGCCACCCCGAAACTGCTGTCCCGCTGCTAACTTAAGACAAGGGAAAAAAAGTAACACGGGCTAATACACCGAAATACTATCTCTTGCGGATTTGTTCTAAATTTACTAACCAAGGTATCCTCAACAAAAGTCTCGCGCATTGGTCCCATCTCTTTTGGTTTCGGATAAATTTAAAAACATTAATGTAGCATTGAATAATGTTTGAACAGCGAGGCTGGGTATTCCAGAATTTCACGTAGAAAACGCCAGACCAGCTTATAATAAGAGCGTACACCAGAAAACAGGCGTCGAGTTCGCAAAATCCAGTCGATTTTGCACGAAGCGCTTCTTCGATGATAGAATTTCGCAACGGGGAGCGTTTTCAGAAACGGACTTCTCACCGCCGGATGTATCAGTTGCCCGTCGAAAACGGAGCGCTGAAAGGAAAATTCTTCCGCGACACGTCAGCCGGCGATGCAGCTCGAGGAGGAACTGTCGACGCGCGAGCGCGAAAATGAATTTCGAAAGTACGCCGGCGTTGACGGAGGTTGAATGAAATTTATGAAGCTCGGTGAACGACGTACCGAAGAAGACCACCTTTAACCGGGTGATTCGATTACTCGCGGCAGCGCAGCGACGCTACGCCGGGAGAAGAAAGAAACGCGGGATCGCGTTATCTGGTACACGCTTTTCGACATTCGCTGCAATTAGTATCGCTGTGGCGAACTTTAAACACGAACCGGGACACGTTGATTACGTTCCGTGCACACCATCCGGAGACGCGGTTTCGTGTTCCTTGAAAAGTGTCACGAAACGAGCGTAAAGCTTGCTGAAAAGCTTGCAAATGATAACGTTGACGATGCAGGGAAATGTGCAGCCTTTTTCCCTTGGACCTGCCGCACCGAAACCCGCGGCCCTTTTTCCTACTCGCCACGTTATTATTACGTTTTGACTCGACAAAGTGTTATCTCGCTGCCCCCTTTGGCGTCGGTAACGACCAAAGCGACAGGGGTTTAAAAACAGCCAGGCCCTTCGATCTTTCCGTTGGAGCTATCTTTATTTGTCGAATGTATCTCGATTAACGGGATAATCGAGCCTCGGCGTTTCATGAAAAACAGGTGGATATTTACCTGCAAGCCGCTTTTAATTTCACCGCCGCGAAAGCACCGAGCCGATACCACGGTGAATACAGTATTCAATTAACAATCACTGATGCAACTTATTCAACGAGAGTGCGCGTCGTTATCTAATTGGAGACCCTTTCGTCGGTAAAAGTGAAGAACACCTTGATAGTTGGGGCGGTGGGCAACAGCCGGGAGCTTCCCGCGCTCATTAACAGATTGAAAGGAAAATGATACGCGTCTGGATGTTTTACATCGTTGAATTCCGCAAGCTTTTTCCGGAGTGCTCGACAGGAATCGGGGTCGGCGTTAACGGCGACACAGAGAACACGTACGGGGGTCATGTTTTTCTCGCCGTAGAGACCGTGCAAGTTATTACGAGGGTGCGCGAGGATCCTGCCTGAGGATCCTTTAGAAAAGTCCCAGGGTTAATAACAAAAATAAAATATCGTCCCCTTTTAAAAATGCACCGGCACATCCACCACGGACGCAACGCCGGAACGGCTCGTTAACTGATAACGCACCCCTCCCACAACCCTTTTTCACCTCTATTTCTCGCGCTCTTGTCCTGCCTCCCTTCTAACCAGGCTTGTTTACATGCCCCGTGTTTGCGAGCAACGTTGATCTCGATTGGCGGAAAAAAGGGGATGGACGCGAGAACGAGCGTCGAGTAATTAATACATCTGATTGAGCTTACCTGTCCGCGAAACTAGCGTTTCAACGGTCGTGCCATCGATAGATTTTATTATATTTCAGAGCCAAGCCGATATTATTTCCTGTGTATTTACTCCTGTCCGAATTCACGGATTAAAAATCTATGGCAATGGATGTGTCGGGGCGAAAAATATCCGATCCGGATAAAAGATTCCAAAAATTTGCAAATAACCGTGCACACTTGCAAGTTGTATTACCGTGGATTATTTGACATTCGATGAATGAAAATCCCGATAGATTGGTTTAATAAACGCATGCACGTAATGGCTTCATTGCAAAATATGAAAAAAGAGACGAATATTAAGCCGGAATTAAAACTACGAGATCGCAGATACATCGGGTAGCATCGAATAACCGCGATTCTGTCGAAATCAACGGTTCAGATCGTACGATGTAACTTCCCATGGAAACACGGCAGCCCGGGATCGATTTTTTCAAATTTTAAATCATCCGGCACAGTGATCGAAAAAAAAAATGTTGGACGTGTAGCAATTAATAGGACGGAGGCCCTGTTCGAGACCAGGAACAGTTAGAGGCAATCTATCCTTCTCGATGTTCGTCTAATTAACTAATCGACCCGAGGATCTTATCGATCTAATTCTGCTTACGACAGTTAGCAAGCTGAGCAAGGGGTATCTGCTTGTATAATCTAAACGCGTCCCCGGAATTCGTTCCTCTTCTGATCGATTTTTTTAAACACACACCTCGCGAGAACCCGTTATTAAACTTCGTCTACTAACTTCGACTGTCACAGCTAATCCGGTTTCCCAGACAGCTGGCAGGGACAGGCTGCAGCGTTTCCTGATTCCCCGTGATCGTATAATTTCTTCCTCGTTGCACTAGCTTCTACGAAAATAGTTCTCCAATTTTCATTTGTCCAGTCGAGATACGCTTGCCGACTCTTACAGAAAAAAACCCCGCGAGTCCCCGTTTCTACCGCAGGAAAATTATCACTGACCTACAGGCTATCATTAAATCGGCGATTTCCGGCACGCACAAAATTTTCCCCCCCGTTTATTCGCCTTATCGCAAGCACACTGGCGTTCAACGATTTTGCGGCCGGATTTCGCAACAGGCGGGCCGCCATCGCGAACGATACGAACGCAAGTATTAGAAACAGATCGTGCGGGGGTAGATAACCTTACGGGTTAAATATTAAAAGTCGCATGAATAAACGCGATAGCGGTCGTATCTTAGCGGCCTAGGTTGCCGGGCGTAGCATATGTAAGAAAATGCGAGGGTTCGGAGCGCCTAGCCTGCCCATCTGGGTAACGTCACCAAGAGGCTGGCATGCGAGCGGAAGCGGTATACATTTGGGGGTGCCGTAAAGCAGGCCCTTGAACGTACTACGTCGTGGGTCCGACGAGCCCGCCCTTTGGGCGCCCATGATGCAGCGTCGGGGCATTCCATGGGAATCCAGCATCGAGAGCGTACGGATAGCGATCCGTGGAATGTTGTATTATAAGCGTGTATTTAGAATAAATACGAGTATTATCATTATAGACTATTTATATCCATAAATGAGTCTTACAAATCAGAAGTGGGATTCACTACGTGTTCTTATACGTTGATAAGGCCAGACGTAATTTGAATATTCCGTGTTTTACGCGATTGTGAGTGGTGAAAAAGGAAGTGCTTTCGTGTGGGATTCGTTGCTCCTTATTGCGAGTCGGTGAAGCTTCGGCACAATTTTGGACGTTCTAGTTTACGCGATTGTGTCCGTGAAGCTACTGCGCTGAGTTGTATTGAAAGTGTACGTGAGCAGTGAGACAGACGAAATGGATGAACAATCGTATCGAAGTGTATCTGTCGGAAGCCAGGGGAGAGAACGCGTCTCTTCTCCGGATATCTCGCCTGTGGGACCGGTACGTTCGCGAGGGGTAGAACGCGAAGGTGGCGAGTCAAGGATTAAACGCCTTGAACGTATCCTCGAGGAGAGTCTACGATCCGGGCCCCGGTCGCGGTCACGTTTGTCGGCGCGATCGCGGGCGCCCGTCGGACGCAATCAACGAGAAGAAGTTTCTCCCGTTGGCGATCGTTTGAGCAGACTGGAGCGTATGATGATGGATTTGAGTAGCCGCTCCTTTTCGCGCGCGCGGTCACCTACATTCGCTCGTCCTGGCGACGAGTTACTTATTCCGCTATTTGATCCTGCGAAGGACGAGCTAGTGATTGACCAGTGGGTGAAACACGTGGATGACCTCGCGAGACGATACGAGTGGGACGACCTCTCGGTGATGAGGTTGATCGCGAATCGGTTGCGTGGGCACGCGAGAGAATGGTATGACACGCGTCAGCGCATCACTTCCACTTGGTCGGAGACGAAAGTGTTGCTGGTGGCACAGTTCCGGAAAAAGGTGCCGTTTTGTCGTCTCTTCAAAGAAGCCTCGTTGTACGAAGCGCAACCCGGCCAGTGCTTAGGAGATTATTGCTTCCAGAAGTTAGCAAAATTACGTAAGCTAGATATCAAGATACCGGACAAGTATCTAGTCGACATGGTAATCGGGGGCATACCGGACGACACAGTGGCTCGCGCGGTACGGGCAGCACAACATCGGGATGCAAACGAATTGTATTCATTTATGAATTCGTTGGGATGCATGCCCGAGCGCAGCGAGGACATGGAGCCCGCTTGCAGCGCATCAGGAGAGCGGTCACGTGCAACTTTCGACGGAGGAGACTCGTCGGACAACGACGACGACGAGCGGAGAGAAAAGAGGCGATCAGGGAGGAAGTGCTACACCTGTGGAGAAATGGGACATCACGCCAAGGCTTGCAGAATATCGCGGGAGGACCACTGAGGGGAAATGTGGTCGCTGTCGGAAGTTCGCGATCTGTTTGTGGCAATCGCGAATTTCAAGGAAAGCACCAGCTAGCAAGCGATTCATCGATGCGAGGCGTGCCACGCTGTTTCCTTTTAAACAAAGAAATGCAGGGGCATTGTTGGAGCGAAGGAGAGAGCTGGCAAGGAACGGTCGGAGCAAAGGACACCCGAAAAAGAGAGCCTTGGAAAGCAGCGGTAGACTCGCTTCTGCTTGTGGGAAAAAATGTGGTAGCCAGCAGGATGGGTCTACGTTTTGTAAGTACGAAAGCAACGAGGGTAGGAGCGATTGAGGACTGTGTGGTAAGTGTGCATCGTCCTAATCGACTATGCTTTACGAGAAATAAAAAAAAAAAAAATATGGTAATAAAATATGGCGGTGTGGCCTGTTTTATTGTCACGAAGGTCGTGTACCGACGACTAGGCGGAGGGTCGCTGCATTGCGACCATGATAGTTGTACTTCAGACTGCTGATATTATTTTGTCTAGAAACAGGACTTGGCTGCAAATGGTCGGTAGATGTGCTTGGAGGAAGCATAGAAGTGCTGAAATAACGCACAGGAAACGCATTCTTTGTGTGTACGACACAGATGCAACGATATAGGCCGAAAGACAAGGACGACGTTTCCGAGGGGAAAATTAGTGCCATGGGTCGGCCATTGACAATTGGAGGAACCGCGTGTGCGGGTACAAAAAGGACGACGGCGCGAGGAGAGGGTAAAATCACTACGAACGCGTGGTCGTCGCCGGTTGAATGAAATCCGAAGTCTTATTAAAGACGGTGATCGGGGCGACCAGCATTAGTATTTTCCTATAGGTGAAAATGGTAGCTGTGAAAACTATCGAGGCAGCAAAGGAAAATATTCACAGAAGAATTTAAATGTACATGTATATGTTTCTTGTGTCTAGAAAAGGGATTAGCGCGGTAAAGCATTGCTGCGTATAGTGGAGGGGGCACGGCCCATGAACATGGAGGGGACGCTACCTGAAAAAGGTCGTTGCCTATTGCTGGAGACTACGGAGACTGCAAGGGAAATTACGCATGCCGCGTTACGGCGCTTTAGGCAAAGACGCGAAAGGGGTGATGACCCCGGATTGAGTGGGCCAGAACAGAGTTGGTGGCTCTGGGCCCTGGCTTCGTAACCCCGGGGGGAGTAGCCCGATGTTTACGATTTCGAAGCCATGCAAGTTGGATGTAAAAGAGTACATCCTTGATTCGAGCGTGTTACGCTGATCAGGAGTATTGCATGATGCTGTCTGTTTGTGGTTGCTAGTCGTTTGCATGTGTTGTATTTGCACCTATTTCAGAACTCTGTTAACACTGGTAGGCCGTGAAAGGGCAGATCGCCCTGGATCGGGGAGGGCTGACGGAGTGGGTGGCTCCGGGTCCTGGTTTCGTAACCTGGGGTTGACGATTCCGAATCCGTGGAAGGGCGGCGGCCCCGACGCGATGAGGGCAGACAGAGCGGTGACTCTGGGTCCTGGTTCTCGTAAACGCACATTTACGCTACCGAATCCGTGAAGGGGTGTAGACCCTGGAACGAGGAGGGCTGGCAGGTCGGTGTCCTGGGTCCTGGTATCTTAACCTGGGGTTAACGATTCAAAATCCGTGGAAGGGTTGGTGGCCCTGACTGCGAAGAGGGCAGCCAGAGTAGGTGGCTCTGGGCCCTGGTCTTGTAATCCGGGGTGTCGATTTCGAAACGCGAAAGCGTTGGTGGCCCGGGATCGAGAAGGGCTGATAGAGTTTGTGACTCTGGGCCCTAGTTCGTTAGTCTGGGATTGACGATTCCGAAGTCGAGAAAAAGGGTTGGTGGATCTGGATTTAGAAAGGCAGACAGTGACACTGTCGAATTCCAGGTTTCGTTAATAGGGAGTTAACGATTTCGAAGCAGGGCACACAGAGTGGGCGACTCTGGGTCCTGGTTTCGTTAATCAGGTTTTGTTAATCAGGTTTCGTTAATGGCGAAACCGAAGGCGTAGAAAATTTAGGGGTCATGGATTGAGAACAGCAGCAGACGGGTTTGGTGAATCTGGATCGTGGTTTCCATAACCTCGAATTGGCGGTATCAAGGCACGAAAGGGTTGGTATACCCGGAACGAGCAGATCAAGACAGGGTTCGTGGCCCTGGGTTTTTACAACAAAGGAAGGAGGAACAACTTATACATCAAACGATGCCAAACAGGAATATCACAAGGAATGTCAAGGGGTTTGTATACCCGGAACGAGTAGGTCAAGACAGGGTTCGTGGCCCTGGGTTTTACAACAAAAGAGGGACGAACAATTTATGTATCCAGCGATATCGAACAAGGGATGGCAAGGATACAATGACAATAGCAGCTTGAGGAAATCACGCTGCAATGATGTCATGAACTCTGGTCCATCGTATACAAAAGCTAAGTATTGCCTGATGTCGAATTTTTACATCGGGACAGAATTAACGTTGTACTCTTTCTCTTGTTTACATAGATAGCAAGTCTGAGGACAGACTTATAGTCAGGATGGCCGAATGTAAGAAAATGCGAGGGTTCGGAGCGCCTAGCCTGCCCATCTGGGTAACGTCACCAAGAGGCTGGCATGCGAGCGGAAGCGGTATACATTTGGGGGTGCCGTAAAGCAGGCCCTTGAACGTACTACGTCGTGGGTCCGACGAGCCCGCCCTTTGGGCGCCCATGATGCAGCGTCGGGGCATTCCATGGGAATCCAGCATCGAGAGCGTACGGATAGCGATCCGTGGAATGTTGTATTATAAGCGTGTATTTAGAATAAATACGAGTATTATCATTATAGACTATTTATATCCATAAATGAGTCTTACACATACATATTCATGTCTCTTTGCTCTTACCGTCGCGTCGTTGCCTTGCCTCGCGTACTTACACCGCGAAGACGATCGGCAAGGTGTTACCGGCGCGCCCTGCACCCGTGGAAACATGCGAGACATCACGGAAATTTACGCCGAATCCATGGAGGAATTTTATATCGCACGGGTCACGTGCCACCGTAGCAGTTACGCAGACACATGGTCTCCGAATAGACTGGCCACGTTCAGATGCACATGTTCGACCGAAAATTGTCGGAAAGTCGACAGCTGCGTTTAAATCGCGCAATAATTTCCCGACGGGGCGGCTGGTGGATCGATAAGAGAAACGAATGTCGAAAGGAATTAGACCTGGTCGTGTCCTGAGCACGGTGAACAGTCACGCCATGTTAGTAGCGACTAAATAGCACGAAGTACATAATTTGAATCTGCATTCACGTACAGAGGAAAGATTTTGTTCTACTTTAGTCGCGTGGAAATCACATGGCAGGGTGCAGGATAGAATTGAGCCGGGGCGCGGTGTCGTGTTTCGATTCAATTAGAGAATTAGTTAAACTTTGCACGATCATTGTTTGCGCGTTTGGCAGATCTCTTGAAAGCTTTCGCCGTTTCATCGATGACGGCTCGCAGCTCGGGCCAGGAGAAGTTCGTGGCTCGTCTCGTCTTATACGCGTTCCCCCGTGAGGCAGCCCGCGCGCATGACGAGGCGATCTTCGCATTGACAAACGACCGTAATCATTGTCAAAAGCGTAACAGAGAGGCCGTGTGCGGAACGGTTGTCTCACGCGAGCCAGGGATTCGTTTGCCGGAGAGCGAGAATCGGTGAGACCGAAATGGAAAGGGACGCGGTGCGACGCGAAATCGCACGGAGACGCCGATAACGACGTCGTTACGTACGCACAGGCGTGACGACTGATTAGAATCGGCCGTACGTTCTTGCGCGTCGTTACTAATCGCGGGTCAACGATGTTACCTGCCACGATACGACTGGTTCCGGCTTTAACTCGGCCCGACCGATAATTCGCGTCGGGATATATATCGCGACGTGGCCGATTGGCCAACGAGCGTGCCGTTAATCCCACCGTGTCGATCACGTGCAGGTAAACGCCAAGGACATGATACGCTCGTTTGCCTTTTCCTTTTTTTATTTCGCTTCACCTAGAGTAATTAACGGGGATCAGCGGTATCGCGCAAAGGGAATCAGAGGGCCGCGTTTGTCCCGGGCGAAGGTTAATAGCGAATGATAACTCGATGGCAGAGTTGTCGTTACGTAAACGGCACCATCCCCCAAGGTGATGCGTAATGCTTGCTGAACAACTTGGACAGCGTTGAGAGCCCAATGCGAGTGTGAGATACTTGTTTGAAGCTCTCCTGGAACGTTCTTCGAATAAATTAGCTCGCACGGTTCATTTGGCGCGAGACGACGATTCGCGGCTGAGTTGTGTAACGGAGCTGCGTTACGCTAGAAATGCGAAATCACCATTATATTTAGCTCGTTTTCATTATGTACTTGACGATAAATGAGCGGACTGCTTCTGATATCTCTGATCTTTGACGGCCGAATATTTTCTCGATGTCGCGACGCTTCGTTGCAATCTGTTCTTAACCGTATCTTCGGCTTTTTCCTCTCGATGATATCATAGTGCGGACACGGGTGTTTATTCATTGTCGTAGCAGCGGAAGATCCTGCTTCCTTTCTTTACAAACATTCGGTTCAGATAAGATAATGGTTCGGCAACAACAGTACACATAGCTGTCTGTGCTGTCCATGAAATCGGTGGTACACTTCCTCGAACGATTTTCATGCTCAAAGGAAAACTTAGTGGTCGCCTAACTATAAACCACTCCGGAGTCCGGGCTCCTTTTTCACGTTTATTTCCAGGTCCCAGACTAGATTAATAATACACGCCGGTCTCGCCGAACATCCGCTCGCAATTAAGCCGCCTCTTCAATGAAACCCCTTCGGTTCTCCATCAAAATGTTGTCGATCTCTAGCCCTATTCAAAATTTAACCAGCAGGTCGAAACGAACACTGTCACGAGTAGTAGAAAGCGGTGATACGGTGGACAGGTGTGAACGATCGCGAGAACGTATCGACGCGTTTCACCCTCCCTTCACGTCCGTCACCGTCCGTTTATTTATTAACGGATTGAACCTCGTCGAATTCGCGGGGATTATACGCGCAGTCCACGACTCCCCGACCAGCTCGTTCACGGCTTTAATCTTTTCGTTCCATTGTACGGATGATTTAGTGGCGGCGCATTGCCCCGCAATACTGCCACTCTATTTTCGTTGAAAATCAGTCGGAGCGTTAACACGACCGCCAACGCGACGAGACGCTTCGCGTGGCGTAACAACGGATTCGAGCAGCGACGGGGTCGCATATCCGCCCGTGTTCGAATTTCGCCTGCCGTGTTCCCGTTTGCGTTCGCCAGACTGGCAGGCCACGCGATCGACGACGATAGGGTGGATAGGCGTCGTCGCAGAGCAAGCGGCGACGTGTTCGAACAGACGAACGTTCATCCATGTGTGGCGCGTTGGAGATCGTGTGCGACAAGCCGACCGTTCATCCCTATCCACCCCGGCGCTGGTCTGGATAGGACAATGTTTTCATTAACCGAAAACACGCTAGCCACGATACGATAGAATCGAGCGGAGTCCGAAGAACGCGGAAGCATTTTCGCGCGGACATTCGTGGTAGAAGTGTTCGCGTTGACCGAGCGTGACGCGCGTCTTGCGGGACGTTGAAGCGGAGTGATAGCGTGTTGCAACGGGCGTGCAATGTGTCACGGTGTCGAAAGGCATGACGTTTAGATTGAATAAAGCAGCCATAGTTAGACGAAGCAGGGAAACACGGCGGGACACATCTTTATCCCACCGTGTCGTACTATCAGCTACTGTGTACACAGAACGTAAAGCAATATGGAAATTCGGCGTCGACTGTTCCCGGAACTCTTGCCGCACGGCTGTTGCAACAAAGTAGCGGGCCCGATATAGACAATAAGATATCCCTAAACCGGGCAGAGCCATGTACCGCTTTTCCAGAAAATATATCGGAAGAACCCCTTCATCGAAGCCTTCGCCGACTTCCATTGCCGTTCGTTCCAATTCTTAAAATCGCTGAACGCACCTCGCTGAAAGGCAAGTCTCACGACTAGTTCTCGACGAATGCAGCGACGAGCGTGGAACGCGACGGTTGCATCACGTCGTGCTGACATGACCAAAAACGTCGCGGCACAAATACCACTACCCGCGGTTTGTCCTTTCCTAGGGCCATAAACGAGCAATTTCTGCTCGATTTTCTCCGCACGGTCGGAACGAGCGCTCGATCACAGGGCGTGGCAATTAAGCGCGTAATTAATACATTAACGTTGATGAAGCATCGAGTGGCCGTTAATTCAACAGCGCCACTCTAGCAGGCCATAAATATCGTGCAGTATCGCGTCCCGCCGCCCTCCTTCGCTTTTCTTGTTTCCTCGTGCAAATCCAGCCAGTGTATCGGGCTTATCAGGCCGGCGGACGCACACTGGTCTAACTTTGCGTTCCGTAATCGTCGTTCATGTGTCGCGATCCTAGGTGCCTGACGTGGTTAGCACACGAGAGAAACCTAGCTCCGATACTACAAGGCCAGCTTTCTTTCGCCGTCACGTTCCGGTTCTTACGTTCCATTTCACGGACGCGCGTTCGTTTCGCTGGTTAATAAGAAGGGGGTTGCGTTATCGGGCTCCCGCCACCCCGAACCTGCGAACTCATGTCCCAGGTTCCGCGTGTCGTCGGGGGAACGCGAGGGCGTTCTGCGAATTCGCGACGAGGGCCAGGGAAGAAGGGAAACACCGACGCCACTCGGGGAACGACAAATTCCCGGCTGCAGGGTAAATAAAAACGCGGACAAAATTGGAGCATGCAAATATATTCCGAACAGCATGCGACCGCGCAATCCCTAAAAGTTTAGCTCGCGGTGGCTGGCTGGCTTGTGTTCCGCGCGGCGCCCACCGTCCGCGGCTAGGAAAAACCGTCGCCGGGCGAGACATGTATATGCAAGGTAAATTAAATATACATGCTGCGCAAATAAGAGACGACTAGCTGGTCCCTCTGGTCACGACTCTGTCTCTCTTGTTCTAGCCGTGTCTCGTTGGTACCCGGTTATTCTAGCCGGCAGACAGAATCGCGACGTCTGCGGAATGGTACAAACGAAGGAGGTCACGGCCCGACCGGTGGATAATCGCGACGACGCGTCGCGTCTCAACGTTCCCCCTTTCAGACCTTTAATTGCGACGAAGCTTTCCGAAAATGCTGGCGATCTTGTTTTACGCAATATCGCGCGAGCTCTTGCCGATTTAAACTGTCCTCCTTACTGGAAACTTAAACGGTCGAGCTTATTAATATCAGCTGGACATTCTGCGAGTGGAACTGAAGAAGCGGAAGCAATGCGAACGAGTGTCTCAAGAGGTTCTGTTAGAAGGTACGACGGGAATATTGAGCACAAAGATATAGTATCGTTGAAGATCAGTATTCACCGAACTTATGAATGGTCATGAAACATTCACGGGCGAGTGTTTATACGACAGTCCTTTTCGTCTGAGAAAATTGAGACGGTAAACTATGGAGTCGCCTGTATAAATGATTTATTTCTGTCGAACTTATTTTATCGGGAAATGAAAGAATTGCATTCGTTGTTAAATTATTACCAAATCGTTGTCGCTCGACGATATCGGGCGTGAGAAAAATATCATCGACAGGGGGGATGCGATCCTGAAATAGTCGCAGACGTCGTAGACGAGCTCGCGTTAATATTTCGTGTCTACCGGCCAGCTCGTCGCTTGTCCATGACCGGCCGGAGCCCCGTTCTAGATTTCGCTTCTCCTTGCCGTAACGCAATATTAGTACACGGAAAGACATGAAAGTGTCCTTCCCTTTAACCGAGCCACCACGTCCCCGACATTCTTGATGTTATGAAATAACGACGCAACCCGCGCGACGGCCAGCCCTCTGCGTCAGCTTTTACGCTGCCCCCGGTGCTGTTTGAAGCCCCGGAATATTTTTCACGGAATACTGCCCCGAAGTGGTGCTCGCGTTCCTCGCCGCTCGTGTGTTTTGCACGGAATAAAACGGCCAAGATTACCGCGTCTCTTTTCATACGACACCCCGGCGATATATTTGTTTAATATATACGTATGTACGTTGCTTTTGAAACGACCGGCCGCGCGCCACTGTCCATCATTTTTATTATTCCCCCGTGAAAATTAAGTGATAGCTTCGAATAAAAAGTATTCTCGCGGCTCCGTCCGTTTCCCGTGGTTCCGCGGTCGGAAAATGACCGCGGTTTTTCGCGGTAGATTAACTGTCGGAGCGTTTCGACGGCGAACACCTAGAAATTCACAAAAATTCGCGGGAAAGTATTATTCCTTGCTTTATAGGAAATAGCGCAGAGAACACCGGGGCAACAAAGAATTTATCGCACCGTCAACGTTTTAGAGCTTTCTATGCCCCGCTTACCATTCCGGGTACAAAGCCGCGTACACGAGATACGCGGCATTTTGTAGCTCCTAGACGCGACGAAATTTCGCGATGAAAAATTGCAACTTAATTTGCACGCCCGGCTCACGGGGGAATTCCAATTTCGTCGTCGGTAATCGTGAATTATTCACAGTCGAACGTTGAACGGCGGCGTTGCGTCACGACGAGGATATTCAGCCCCGTCCTGGAATTAGTTACACCGCGTAATAAAGTGTTCCAGATTTTTATCGAGCGAGTTTCAATCGAGGATACCGCGGACCAACGTCGAACGTTGTTTCCCGCGGACGTGACGGTCTTTGCCTCTTGGCAGCTCCATTATCTCCTCCATCAATCGACCATTCTTCTTCCCCTTGCATCATCGATGCACGGGCTAGCCGGGGCAAACCGAAGGTGGCGAACAGCGACTTCTAGAACGAAGAGCAACGGCGGAGAAAAGCGTGGAAGATGGCGGCTAGATGCCAGGGAGCGGAACAAGGGAGGAGGAAATGGTTTCATTAAAACAATCCCAGTGGCTCGTGGCGCTTGATCGAAACCCCGTGTACAGAATAATGAGCGTGTATGCCCGTGGTGTATGCGCCCGTGCACGTACATACCGTTACCTGTGCCCCTCGCACCGGTACGTGTATAAAGGCTCGTGCACACCGTGCACGTTGACCATCAGACTAACTTTCGCCTTGAACACAATCGAAACTTTACACCACGGCTGTTATCGTAATTCGCTGTTTTGCGTGAGTAGCTAATTAAGTGAAACGTAGAGGGGTATCGTTCTGCTTTCGTGACGTAATCGTCGTGGTGCTGCCCGACGAAAACGGCCTATTAATAAAGAATTATGCGAAACACGATTCCATACACGCGTTCCACTTACAAATACGATACCGTCGGATCGCTTGTATCGATCTAATCGTCGTTCCCCCCCTTGGCTTTGCATTTTATCCCCTGGACTTGAAAAATTACGTAACGATACGGTTGTACTGCAGAAAGGGAGATACGGTTTCCACGTACCTACATATGTATTTCTCCTGTCCACTGCCTCCCTAGTTTTACATTAATGAGCCGTAAAATTACTGAAAACTCTCACGCTACGTGCAATATGGGGCCGCTTAATAATCAATTGATAATTCATTAAATCATCGCGAGCGGTATGCAGCCAGCTTAAAATTCGGCGCGCATAAGCGACGCGAAAAGCGATACAACGATGTGTGCACGAGCGGGTGTGTGTATTCAGTGGCGCACGGGCGAAATGCGTGTATTCGAACAATTAGATTCCAGGCCAACCCCCGTTCCCCGGTCGGCGGGGAAACCGCCGCGATAATATGTACGTACTAGAAACTCTCGTGTTTTCTGTTAACGTATCACGAAAACATGAGAAATAACGTTTCCCACTGCCGTGCCCTGCCGTGACGCCCGAGTTAAAACGACGTCGTCCAGCTCGCCGTGGAACGCGACGCGCCCCTAATCGTGGAATGATATTTCCAGCTGGCTGTGCGACCGCCACGTACACCCCTTTAACCGACTCGCTACGTGTGAGTGCGTGCGTGCGTAAAAAGTCTCGTGCCTTGCCCGCTCGAAAGCACCCGAGAAACGTCGCCCGTGCTCGTGGTATGTTCGCAACGATAACTCGTTTCGTCGCGATAGACCGCACTGGGGGTTGCTTTTTATTAATTCCTCATAGCTTCAATAGCGATGCGACGAATAATCAGAGGGGAAGTGTCGCGGCCTTTAAGCGCGCCGATAAGATGCTCGTTTTGTGAACAGTGGTGTAATCGTTCTACTTTCAATTTGTAGAGATACGCCTTTTATTGCGTTAGGTTTAATATCACTGTGCTGTGCTATACCGTTAGTACATTAAGTCTGGTATATAGGGGACGAGGAAACGCTGTATCAACTGTTTCGAGTATAGGTATTACTTGCGGTGACTTGTTGTTCCGCGTGGAAGGCTGACGTTTAATTAATCACCGTTTATGAGATGTGGAGACCGTAATTGACAGCGTAATGATAAAATAATATTATAGCTGTTCCAGTATTCTTTTTTTTGCAGCGTTCACTCGTCGAGTAATCATTGTATCTATTTTTACCGTCCACACTTCAACGAGTACCTCGAACGTTATTAAATTTGTAAGAGAACTCGCGAAAGTACGCGAATCTCGATCAGCGGAAGCTTGTGTCGAAGGGGATAGCTCGAGGAGAGGAGACAGATCCCGTTTACCGTGAAAAGGGACGAGTGGCAGGGAAAATATTGTATCTCTCCGCGGCGTGGAAATAATTTGATTAATGAAGGTTATTTAAATTAACTCAGGGCCCTGCATCCTCTTATCAACTATCTGTTGGCCCGTGGAGATTCTTTCGAAAGGGCAGCTCGCCTCTTGACGCTTCACGGTGATAAATGTGGAACCTCCGGCTTCAAGTACATAATACGAAATATGAATTATTCTTGCCGCCCTTTGCACACGCTAAGTACCCGAACCTATTGTTCAACTCAGAACAGATTACTCGTCACGATTTCAAGCCTCGTTGCGTGCAAACGAACAGGCTTATTGCGAATGCAACAGAAATTTCTAGTGCCGTTCGTTTAAAAGACTTTCACCATTTTTATCACCGTCATAGAATTTCCGTTGATTAAATAGATCAAAAAGGCGCCGGGAATGAATCACGGAAGCAAAACACATATAGTTGTCGAATTTTCGGGGAAATTTAGAAATCACATAAACTAAGCTCAGCCTGATGCCTCGACAAATATTTATCTTCGTCGCTAGTAGTGGCTAATTTGGGCGGAATCGCCCCTCTGACAGCTGCGCATGTATCGTGCGAGCTTTGAATGCTCTACGAATACTCCCACATTTGTGGTGATTCCTAACTTAAACTGTTCGCGATATTTCCACAGGAGCGATCGTCGTTCGTGGCCGCCTGCCTTCCGGGAGGTCTACGCTCGAATTCCGAAACGTTGGCGACTCGCGTAAAAGGGAGAAAAAATATGAAGCGACGGATGTACAAGTGGCTGCTACTCCAGTCGAGGCTTTTCCAGAAGGGTACATATGTATGTGTGTATTGGGAATGGTATTCGTCACGAAACTGGACTTATCGCCCCCCTCGCCACGGTCCTATATACACTGTGCCACGGGGTTTGTTTTGAAGACGTGACTTAACCAAAATAAGTTCGGCAAACAGTACCGACGTTCGAATCCCACAGGACAGTGTATACACGTTCGCCTCCTTAAGATCCGTCTTCTTATAAGGTAGCCCCGGTGAAATGAGCCGCGAGCAAATACCAGGGAACAAGATAAACGAAATGTCGGACCGTAGAGTGTTTACAATTTATCGATCCTATGGGAAAATGATCGATCAACGTGGAGGCAAATCGGCGGGGACAGAATGCAAACGAGACACGTGGTCAGACTGCTGGCGGGCATATTGTCGCGTGGATTTCGAAGTCGGTGTTCTATCGCGGGACTGGGTCGAAACTGAAATAATTTTCGTAAACATTGGATGGTTTCCTACCAACTGGCCCGCTGAAACTTTTTGCCTACGACCTGACGTTGATCGGGACGGTAAACACGAGACGCAGTAATGTTTATCGGCGAAGAAGTAAATTTTGTGTGGACGAGAGAACTTTCTATAGAAGCTACTTCTAAAAGGGAAATACATCACAAGGATAGCAGATATCGATTCTGCAACAAAGTGCACGTCTTGCCATGGAATCTCTATCGATGATTCATGGAGAAGTTTCAAACATCTCGCGAAAACAGTTGTCTCACGGAACCCGAATTAATTAAAGTATTTCACGGGTAGAAGGCAATAGCGTTTAGCTTCTGTTTGCAAAGTAGTCTGGAAGCAGGAAACAATTATTTACACCGACATCAAGCGGTACGATGAGGTGAGGGACATGTCGATCTGGGAACGCATACTATTTAGCCAGGGTCGGCGGGAAAAGGGACCACCGGAAACCAGAAGGAAGATAAAGGGGCAATAAGCCGGTGGTAGTATTGAATTAGAGAAATTCGCCGACTCGTATTTCATTGCGACTCGATAAGACAAAGAAATCCCTTTCCTTTCGCAAAACGGGAACCCTTTGTCCTGTAAAGTAAATTGAAAATCGCTACCTCGGCGTAACAACCCTTCATCTCGTGCGCTACTTTGGTTTTCCACGAGAATTTCAACGGTGTTTTCTCGGCGACAGGAGAGCGAGGCATTTGTAGACAGTTTGTATAATTGGAGGAGAGTCCACTGTGATATTTATCAAAATTTATAACCGACTAGATCTCTGAACTTAGTATCATTTCACTTAGTCAGCGTTCCCCCGCATTGAAGAAACACTGCGTTCTGCAATATAATTAATAAGAAAATATCTCCTATTTCAAGGTAATAATGAAGATGTAATAAATATGTTTAGCACTACCATTTATTTTCGTTTCCCTACTTAATTATTCACAGAAGAACTTCCTAGCAAAATTATATATACCAAAGCAATGAGAAAAACTGTTTTCTCGACGCGAAGTTAGAGGAAAGGAATGGAAGGTAACAAGGGAGGTTCATTGACAATGCGACTGCTTGGCCTCCGAGCCCGCGTTTACCTTCAGAAGTTGAGCCACTGCAGCGAGGAGCAAAGAAAGACCGTTCGCCGATCAGCAGTGACAAAAGACAAGATTACTAAACGAGATGCCTCTCACCCTATTTCAATCAACCCCGTCACCACTTGATCCCATGGAAAAGTTTTAAGGAAATCCACGAGAACCCGCAAGGTGGTCTGAGGAAACCACCAGCTTTCCTCTTGACGAGTTTCTTCACGTGGCTGATGAACTTTGTATTCCCTTAAATCGATGAGCTACGCGATAGCAAAGTAATCCCATCTATTGTCGGATTTACTCTACAAGAATGTTCCTAACGAAATTAAAAAAAATTCAGGGGAAAATATTTAACGCAATATGAACCTTAATCAATGCAGAATTAATTTCCAAATTGAAGGGCTGCCTCGATTTAATATACAATTTGAAATAATTATCCCACCCTAGTTCCATTTTTCTCATCTCTCTTTATGGCCACTCTTTCGTGACTCAATTTTCAATTCTCATCCAATTTCCCCTTTCGCAGCGGCCAGTTTATCGTGTGCAAGGGTGCTTCATTCACCCAGACAACAGTTCGTGTTACACACGCGTCCATCGCGGATCACCCGTTTAAGGTAACCATTCTCCACCGGTGATCCCCTTATATCCCTTTTTATTTCCATCGCCCCGACTCGGTACGCCTCGAGTCTGCAGCCGAAAAGCGCCATGGCAGGGCCGGTATCTCGCATCGACCTGAGAAATGGATGAGTCTTGGCGGGGTTAATAGAGAGCGTGTAAGCGAGGTACCTCGCGCCACCTTGTCTGGCAAGAACAAAGGTGGTTAGGAGGTAACGCAGAAAGTAGAAGGCTGGAGGGGATGGAGAGTATTTTCGAGCAGCAGATAGCATCCCGAAAGATTTAGAGGGTCAGCGGTGCAATTAGCGATGTTTAGAAGCGAATTATGAGGCCGTATATCTCTTGTCCCCTGTATCTCTCTTGCTCTCCTTTGCTTTCGGCCCGTGCCTCTCTATATACCATCTCTCACGGTGAAGCTTCTCGCCCTTCGCCTCTTTCATATTGTACACGGGGAACACGGTTCGAGGCGCGCACAAGGGGAAGCCAGCTGGTATCGAGAGATTCACCTGCGCGTTTCGTAAACTGTCGGTGTATTTATTTCTTCGCCCAGCGAATTCTCCTGTTCGTTATTTGGGCGGCCGGTGATCGGTCGCAATCGTAATTCGGCCACCGAAATTATCTTAGTTCCTTCTTTTGCGGTAATTACGAAACTACTGAGTCGATGGTGTCGGTACTTTTCATTCAGATGAATAGAGTGCCTAGGAGGATATTCGTTTTAATTTCAGATGGATGCTCCAGTTCTTAGGAGCCTCGTGTTTTCGAATATTTCAACGTTCGACGGCTTTGTCGGTAATGCGTAACATTTTTCAGATACCCGATCTCCTTTTCCGTTTATTTTCCGGAAAATCTTTTTGCCCGTCTTTCTCCATAAAGGGCGCGTCTTCTCTTGACGTACTTTTCAGCCGAGAAATATAGGGAACGTATCGGGGCAACGAAGGACGGGGCAGAGGATTCTAAGCGTAAGAGCAAAAATACATTTCGTCCCTCTTCCACGAAAATATATCTTACCCCCTCGACTCTAAAGCGACCGGTGTTTTATTTTCCACCGGTCTCATCGTTGCCGATCGATTCCCGTATTATTTCATCTATACGCGTTCGTCGTCTCTTTTCACCCGGCCAGGAAAACACTGAGGGAGAGAAACGGGGACAGCGGACAATGAGAAACGATAGTTCGCGCACCGATGCGCTTCTGTGCCACTGGACATTTCTGTTTCCTTCGCGGTTGTCCTCGACATTGCACGCGAAACGTACAAAGGACCGCCGGAATCGGAACGACGCGACGGGTGATATGTTAACCGTTTCATCGCAGTTAAAATGCTGGGAAAAACCTTGGATGTCTCGAAACTGCCACGGAGGGTATAAAAACTGCAGAATGGTATATATCTTCGTATCGATACAGTGATCGCGGTACTTTCACGTGCCTACGAAAAATATGGGATAGACCCGGAACAGGGAGTCGTAAGGAGAAACTTTCTCCTTCGCAGTTTATTCCGAACTTCAATCGTCCTGCTCGAAAGACTTTCCTGTCCCTCCGATGGGTAGTGTATATCGATTGTGCGTACTTCGCATAATTTTATTTCGCTCCCGGGTCATTTGAAATCTTTGCCTTCGTTCCCTTCCTCCCCGTTGTCTTTCTTCCAGTTCTCCATGAATTTTCGATCGTCCTGTCGCTGAGACGACCTTTCCGCTCTCGTTTCCTTGTTTGCCCCGCCTTTAATCCGCTCGAATTGCAGGACGAAACAAACGAGCAGGTATGAGAGTGGTTTCGCGTCGACTTTAATCGCTCCAGCTCGCGAAGAAGGTGGCAAATCCTCCCTCGCTCCACGTCTGGAGGTTTCGTCGGCAGTTTCGAGCCAGATCAGCCTTTCGCCAATCGAATAGTCGCAATCGTTCAGGCATCATCGATATTTCTGATTTCCACCGTTTGCACGGTCATCGACACACGGGAAATATGATGTGACAATTTATTCCACAAATCAGGACACGTCGCTCAATGAACGTTATTTGATCGTGCCTTTCAGATGACCATTGAACTGCATGTTCGATTCGTGGTCTAATACAGGAAAGATCTGTATCGCGAAGCGACACAACGGAACGTATAGGAACCGTGACGTGACTAATTCGATTTAATTAAAGAGATAAGTTCGTCAAACGTACATGAATAATCAATGAACCTCCGTTTGGCCGGAAAATGGCACCCTTTCGATAATACTGAATGAAACTCTGATCCCAGATCGAAAGGCTACCGATAAGCGACCGAAAAACAACCGTGTCTAGTCATTTCGGCGGCCAGTCATCCCGTGACGTTCAGAATTGTTAGCAAACGAGCCTGAGTCAGAATTTAGCGTGAAACGATGCGGAAAAGTTGAGGATGAAAGGGATACTCGGAGAAACGAAAGAGCGGGCAGTCGATATCGCGCGAAGCCGTCGCGGCGGTAGCTAGTTAAGAACTTCTTGGATGGCAGCCTCGTCTCGGAACCGAAGCCATTGTCAGCTTATAACGATGCAATAATAAAACCGACGGACTAACGATCGGATCGTGTTTCCCGGAGACGCCGGTCTCCCCACGAACAATGAAACATACATTTTCTTTCCGGTCATAATCAAGCAATCCAATTGTGTCGGCTTATTGCCCGAGATAATGCCGTCCATAAACTTTCGAGACAGCTTTTCGCGCTTAGCAATCATTGATTTAATTCGCTTTTTTACGACGAGACCCGTTTTTATCGCCCAGCACGAGAATTGTTCGCCGACGATCATCGACGTTACACTTCCCGCCGCGATATTCCTGGCGGATATGTTTATTTGACAAATGACTGGCGATTCTTTAGCGCGGATCATTCATACGAGCCGCCCGATCCTATTTACATTGGATCCATTTATCCGGGGTCAACGGAACGAGCTTCATTTTCCGCGTTCGTGAATAAGAGGAGTGAAAAATGGCGGGCCCTTATTCACGAGGCAGAAACGCGTACACAACATTTGCTTTCACGACCGATTGGCCGGTTGCTAGATAGCGGTCTAATGCGTGGACGCGACGTACATAGAAGGAGGTTGAATTATTGGCGAAGTTCTTTCGTTGAAATAACGCGGCGAGAGGAACGGCAAAGGGGGATGTGGCTTCCTTCGGAGAAAGATCGACTGGTGGATACGCGAAAAAGTAATTTGCGACTGGTTCCCCCGGGGGTGACCATAAAATTCCACTTTTTGGCTCGCCCTTTTCTCTGCTTGTATACGCCGCGTAGAATTCCCACGTGCGCCCGCGCCCGCGACTGTATCGCGGCCGAAACGGGAGGCCAATTATGATTCGGATTCCCGTATCGTATAAAAATTCATAACGAGCGGAGAGAGGGGTAGGAAAAAAGGGGAACAGAACGGAAGATATCGGGCACGATAAAAACGCGTGCAAACGGAACAGGAAGAAAGCAAACGAGGGGGAGAGTCAGACGCTCTTTGCCATTAAATCTCTCGCGCTAGAGCCGCTTTTGATCGGAGAAAAAGTGGAATTCTATGCGCCAGCCTGATCGTAACTCGAACTCCGTTGCCGCTTACGGGGAGCCGACGTAGGAGTGTGGAATGAAAAATCGCGCGAGGAAAATCGCGAGATAAAAACGGCCGTGAACGAGTAGCAAAGATTCTGCGTGAACCTGGTGCGTGCACCGGTCCCGTGTATCGCCACGCTCGATCTACCGCTCGTTATTAATATCTTATTTTGCACAAGCATAAATATCGCGTGCCCGATGGAAGGAAAATAAAAGGGAAAGAAGGAACGCATTTGTTAATCGAGCGAGAACGAATTTTACGTGGCTTTCCTTTTACTCTCTGCTGGCCTCTGTCGTTTCGACTGGTTCCTTCTCGTTTCCCCCGTGTTCCCTTTCTCGTCCGTTCGTTCTAGCTGCCTCTCTTGCATTCTCCGTCTTCGTTCTCGCCCCCACCCCCATCCTTCCCCAACCCTTTCGCTGCGGCTCTTTCTCTCGAGGCAATCTCGCTCGATAGAACTCATGTTAATTTGCATAGCCACTTCGAGGGCCGACCACGATCAGCGGCCCCTATCGTATGTATCGTTGTAACTGCGGCAATATTGCGTCGATATGAGGCTATCGTGCGTGGCCGCGAAACGATACGGCGCCGATAGTTTCCGTTTTTACGGAATCTTCGAACGATCGGCACGAATATGCTCGCCGCACTCCCAGGAACTGGCGAACGACTAATTTATATATACGAAGGTAATTTCTTTATTAAATGTTACTACCCAGCCACGGCACCGATGCATCGCTATGTTTCGTAACTGGACGATTTAATACGTCGAAGGGGGGAACGGATGGAGAGGAGCATTCGCGCGCGCACGTTGCACAACACATTGCGATTATACAACAACAATTGTTACCATGGAACTCTGTAGGTTTAAATTCAGGTTAAAATGTTTCAGGGTAGAATTGGATCACAGGGGACGAGGTTAGCAGCTCGGTCGCGCAATCGCGATGCAAAGGACAATTCCGAATCCGCTAATTTAATATCTATGATCTAGTTGCGGGATTTACAGGGCGGGCGGGCAATCGGTGTTACGTTTAAATTTAATCACCGCTACATTAGGCACGATCGGTTCATTGCCGCGACCATCGAATTCACGAAATAACCGGCGACTCATTAAACCTAAAGTTAATCACTCGTGCTACACCGGCTAATAGATTTTCAAAGATACGAAGTGGCACTCGATGGCTCCAAATTACTGACCGACTCTCCATCGTTCCCCATCCGTCTCTGTCTATTTTTGCCGCCTCGATGCATTTGCGCGTCGAATAATCGCAACGCATAGACGGTACCCATAGAGATTAAACGATCCCGCTAATCGGCAGCTCGTAGCTCCGTATAAACCAATAATTGGAGCATTTAGTTATTCCTCGATGGTCGGGTGAACCGTCGATGGTTCGGCCGGCCACCACAGGGTCCACAGACCTGGCCAGAAATGAATTCAAAATGCCCCTGCAGCGGAATACCATCGTACCCCGGCGCACCGGACCCTCCCCTCTCTAATCGATCTTTTTCATTACAATGTCATTAACTCGAGGCCCTCCGTTCGTTTTTCTTCAACTGCATTCCGCCGGCCGTTCGTACGTTTATCCGTTCGTTCCCTACGTACCGAACGAATACGCACATATATGCAGGCACGTGTACACTTGTACACGGGGTACGTGCTCGATGCATCGCGACGCGAATACGAATCGTCGTTGGCCCCTCCTGCAACGACGATATTTCATTCAAATCGTCGCACTGAAAAGTATTGATGACTTCGAGGGTTTTATCGCGTCATCTGCGAAAGTACCCTGGCCGATCTGGTACCACCATGGCAGCGGGACCGGCGGGACGACACGATTCCGTGTATAGATGCGTCCCCTTCGTGCGTTAAACCTGGAGTGTAGGTACTCGTCGTAGCTATGCCACGGGGAACGGGATGTCGTCCACGAAGCGGGCACACCGAGTGCACGTTTCTGCGCCCTGACGAGATGGGATATCGAATACGTATACACCGTCGTCAGCGATATCGTAGCCTGTCAAAAAGAGCAACGGCGACTACCTGGTGAACAGATTTTGGGCGCAGCGTCGGATTTCGTTCGTTGCGAAAATGCACAACGTGGACCCAGTTGCAGAAACTCTTCGTCAGGCTTTTTTTCTCTACGCTGAATTGATTAATACGGGAATGATTTTATTAATCTATTTGGCAATGTTTATTGACTCGCGTTGTTCGAGTCTAGGCTGGGAGTGTGCTGAAGCAGGTGCAGAATCCAAAGGAATAAATAAAAATCTAAATAGAACTGTATTGGATTTTAATTCTCAGCATACAAATTACTTGTAATCTACTCTAAGTATACAGTACGAATCTACTCCGTTTAACAAGCAGTAGGAAATGATCTAATGCTTGTTAAGAAGTACTCTAACAGGCAATCTAACAAACACGGTGGGCCTACATAGGTTGGGCATCGGAATTAAGAATCGATGTAACACTGAAGGGGCCAACCTCGAAAATTGAATAAAGATGACTAGACCGCAACCCGAAACCGGATCCTACGTTTGCCGGACGACTGGTCTAAGCGATTGAGCTATTCACGCTGTCGACAGGCTTTTTTTGCTTGGCTCCAATATTTCAGGGAAAGACCGCCGCCTATAAAATCCTCTAACGTGTCGACCGATCGCGACCAAATAGAAATATGCTCCTCTTGGTAAATGCCATCAGGCCAAAGAATCTCGCGAAACCATTGAAGGAACATGGATACGATAAAGTAGAAGGAGCGACCTCTTCCTTGCCCACAAACTGGGTCAAACTTTCGACTTGCTTTAAAACGCGTCCCGATCTTCACCAACGAGTTATCCGTTCGTCTGACAGAAATTCCGCCCTAGAATTCCTTATTCAATTATCAGCGTCGGGATAATAGCGGATCCGACGATTTGCTGACGCCACTTGCTGGACACAAGTACGATGGAAACGACTTCAGAGCTTACGCAGGAAAACTGCGTTCCATTGCACGCGATTCGTTGCAAGACAAATATTTTTTTTCGATGTTTCATGTCGGTGTTGCGTTAAAAGCTTTGCACCAAAGGTGGTAGATGTTTAAGGGCTTCTAATCATTATAATTAATCCACGTCACTCAAGTTACACGGATATTGCAATGCAGTCATCCTCGAAGCACTCGCGTAATTTAATTTATGTTTAAACAGAAACGCGCTTGGCAAGCCGGACAGAAGAGGATTTACATACGCGAAGAATGTGTACATACAACGGGCGGCCAGTGGATTCGAAAATTGTAACCGGGGCGAACACGAATCTGTCCGCCTCGCGTAAGCACACGTACATCGTTTCGAAAATTCCAGCAGTCAAGCATGGCTAGTGAAAGGGCCGGATGAAACTTTTGCCCGCGTGAACCCGGCTAAAAAGTAAAATTAATCTCTCCAATCAGGCTGAATCGTTGGCGGGCAAAGGGAACGCTTGAAAAAAGTATTCCCCGCGTTCAAATTTCCCTGGTGCTCCCGAGTTTGGCACACAGATAGACGGACAAAACGAAGATAACTGGCTTTCGAACTTCGCGTGGGACGGGGCGGCGGGACTGCGGAATTGCACGGTACATTTGTAATCCGAACAAACACGCCGGCCTCTCGCGAAATTTGCAGACGGGATCGCGCCAATAATTTTGGGAATTACCGCGCGAAAATCTCCTATCCCCTCGGATAAACATGTAGCAAACCTCACCGTGAATTATTATAATTTCGATCTGGTCATCGCGTGCCGCCCGGTTATTAACCTAGGTGATTATGCGATTGCGCACGATCGAACGTTGATTTCCTACAGATTCTTGTCCACGCGTGATCCCGATACGACGCTTCAGAGAGCACGAATACAGGAATAGGTCCCTGGAACATCCAGCTCGAGGATCCAACAACGATCAGGCCGATCACTCGGGCCGTAATGAAAATTCCAGGCTGCATTGATATGCTTCTACAAGATTCCGACTGCAGCCGACGCGCGCACGCCGCTCATTTTGCGCGATTTCACCACTTTCCAACGGAATCTCGTAAAAGCGAATTCTTCGCGACGGGGATGCACCTCTCCACCTTCTGCAGAGCACCGCTGCTTCTGCCGTCTCTAAAACAGCTTCAGATCGTGATAGAATGCGTTGGCCAGACATTCTGAAACCGGTACAGATCGAATCGCGATCTGTTCACCGAATCTCGCGTGCCTCTGGAATTTCGCAGTAAATTGTCAGAGCTGTTTAATTTTCGCGCCGGACCACAGTTGAAATGTTTCTCGCGTGGACGTCGTTTTAAAACCACGCGTGTCGCTATTATCCCTGTCACCGTGACACGGCCGGTGGTCGCCATAAATTCTTCCTGTGACAATACTCGGTTCGATTAATATATAGGATGGACTCATTGCTACACAAATGTACAGAGTCTCTCCTATCGCTGTTGCACGGCGATTATATCGGCCATTGATTAGCACGGTTCGCGGACCAGTTATTTATAATCGAATCGAATTATCGACGGAATTATGATACGCCCTTTCGTTCACGAAACTTTTCATTTCGCTTAACGTTGCGCGTGAGCGGTAGGCCGTATCAATTATTTCCTCGGTCAATAAAGCGGAATGAATACTTTTCGTCGCCGCTCACCGATGTCACACCGGTGCTCCCTATTAATATAAATATGCACTTCCCGTGACAGCACTCGGTTCAATTGATTCCCAGAATAGTGCAGCTAATTGCAGCGCAAATTGCAGAGGCTCTTTCTTCTTGGCCGACTGGGCCGCTGTTGCAGCGTTATATACCGTGGCCGCCGATTATCGTCGCTGTCGACCGATTATTTGTCACCGAGCCTGGATCGTCGACAAGATCGGCCGTGCTCTTTTTCCTCGATATCCCCGACGTTTTGTCACGCGCGTTTGATCGGATTCGGTATAGGTGGAATGCGAAATTTGCAAAAACAAGCAGAGAAAACACGACGGGGCACACGATGCTGCCGCGTGCAGGATTGTTTGGTACATGACCGCACATACACGAAACGCCTCGACCGGAGAGTTTGGCCGGGTCTGCAGTCGACTCGTCGACGAAACGAATGGGATTTCGAGAGCGAAAGCGCGGCTAGGGCACGAACACTACCTTTTATCGCTTTTTTCTTCCTACTCCATTTCCATCCGACAAGCAGGAGACAGTAAAACGCGTAACGACATAACAGGTGGGCAAAAGAGAGCAACGCACTATGCATCGTTACATTAATTGAAGAAAACGATATTTCTGCGACGGTTCCAAAGATTTTTAGGCAATATTTTTATTACAATTATCATCATCGTTGAATTTGGCATTTTGAAAATATTGATAGTGTTGCGTTTTTAATTTAACAAATACTGTGTTATCGAAGATTACGTGGAATTTGATTAGTCACGCACCTCTTGTCGTTCCAATTTGCCTACGTGAGTACATTAAAATTGTTTCCCCCTTACGCGGCGTTCCACGTAATCGTCGATCGTGACATTAAATTAGTCGTCACCGGCGGCTCTTTCACTAGCCGATTCATCCGCCAAGCATCCGAATATCTCCGCGACCCTCCGCGATGTGTCTACGGCTAATTTCCGGATGATGTTCGTGTCCCGATAATTATACGAATTCTTCGAGACGACGAAAGAATCTTCGCAGCGGTTTGCCACTCCGGAAACTAAATCTGAATCACGCCGCACAATCGATCGCCGCACAATCGACCGCCGCAATACGAGTGTATTTGCTGGAACCATTTCGAACTTTCGCTCGTCACAAGAAACTGACGCGTATCCGATTTGATCCAATTGAAAGGAGGACGACGGTCCGGGGTGAGATCAATAACGAACCGTTATTCAATTAAATCTCGACGAAAAAAGCGGCCTCTTTGTAATAAGGTTTTTATAACTCCACTAATAGATCACGCGATCAGCTTCGATCGTATCAGACATGTAACACCGATAAATTGAAATGAAGCGTGGACAGATATGCTTTTTTTCGTACATTTCTCTTTTCCGTTCTTTTTTTTTTCTCTTCTCGTCCACCACGTTTCGTCCATCGCGAAGCGTACACGCCGCGTATCTATTCGTAACGGAATGACTGTTTCATCCAATTATAGCGATGCCGAACGGTCGGATATCAATAATATACCGATACTCGATCGAATTTGCCCGAGGTCCAGCAGCTGAAAAGCGTCGCGGGTGGGGCACGGAAACGGCGGAATTTTTGAAACGTTTTTTGACTAATAGACGGAAATCCCGGGCGACGTGCCAATTCGTCGCTCGGTTTTGAAGCGTGTAACGTCGAATGACGTCGTTCAACCGGCGGCGTTGTATGGGAGGCATTCGGAGGTCGGACCGCAGCGTTTGGTAAATTTGGCCACCCAGAGGTAAAGCAACGGTAATAAATGAGCGGCGAGCGGGCTGCCAGCGTGCCTGCTCCAGGTCCAATTTCCCAGGAGGGTACACCGGGCAAAACCGCAGCCTAAAAACAATATCCTACTGCTACGGGCCAGTGACAGTGTCCGATAGGCGGCCGCACCGCGACGATAACTTATCGTTCTCCATCTAACATCCGAAAAGGTAATAACCTTCGCGATTGCGAGGGGGGCCGGGGCAAAAAGCCCGTCGAGATTGGGTAGATCGACGAGTCGTTCGAAGGTACTAGCGAGACGAAAGTTGACCACGAATCGTGGCGAAAGAAAGATCTCATTCCTCCGTTGATCGTCGCGGTGCCGTGTCCACGGGAGTAAGAAGTTCGACGGTAAATTTCATCCGGGGGATCCACGTGCGCGTATTATGTCGCGTGATTCGTTTACTTTATGGATGGAAAATAGGGGGAGAATCGGTCGAGTAACGGAAAGTAAGGGAAAACAATCGTGAAGCTTTCGAGAACAGCAGACGAGAGGAGCGGCTGGAAACATCCTCAGAAATGATTATGCGATCGGCGAAAAATCTCAGACTTCTATTTGACCGTGCCGGCTCGTCGATTCCCCGAGTTTTCCACTTCTATGTACCGGCGAGCTCTCTCGAAAAATTCCGAGGGTAGCTCGAGCGTGTGTCCGTACAGTTTACTTCTCGCGACATTCGGGCTGTGCAGCACCCGAGCGTTTCAAGAAAGACCGCCGGACAGGGTAAGAGAGAAACAGGAACGAAAGGGTAAAAACGGGACGAAGAGAGGATGAAGGGGGTCGAGGAAAAAGAGAAAGCACTGGAAGATGCGCGCCGAAGGAGCGGTGAATCCTGAAGGGTTTGTCGATTTACTACTCGAAGATAGATAGTTTACTCGAAGTCTGAGCACGAAATGATTTCAGAGCTACGGGTGCGGCAAGCACTTGCCTCTTCTATCTATTTCGACCCGTGCTTTCCTCCCTCCGTCCTTCCTTCTTCAACGGCCACGCTCTCCGTCTCCGTGGCCTTCTCTTGGTCGCTCTTTCTTCTCAAGGTAGTCGAGTTCCACGGGCAAAAAGGAACTGCGGACATTGGGCTGTATTTCATAAAGTGAGAAGCCAAGTTCAGGCCGGGCTCGGAAGTTCTGCGAGGTCCGACCCCGAGACCGCGCACTTTAATACAAGTTTTCCATTCAGACCAGAGGGGACCACTTTTCTCTTTCTCTCTTGGCGCGTTAGTTTATTAACTGATAAGGAGAAACGTGGCGCCATACGACTCAACACGAGGACGGTCCTCGTGGTGTTCACGGTGCACGCGGTCGAGGTTCGCAAAAATGTAACTGTAAGGAAAAGACGTCCAAGAGGGTGTTTCTGCTTTGAACTTTGAAAAAATCGATTTTTTTGCGTCACACGACCAGCATCGTGATGAAACCGCGAGGCGAATTCGTCCCCAGGCACGTGTGCAATATATACGCATATATACACCGTTCGTCCGGTGACTTTATTGCGACTTTCCAAGTACTCAGTGATACCAGGCCGGCAAATTTTAATGAATATTAATTTTGTCACGTTCCTGAAACGCCGGCGAAGACGCACCATCGACTCTTTCAATGGGAAGCGCTTTTCTACACCAGTCGTCTTCTAGGAAGCAATTAAAAAGAAGGCCACGGCGTGTTCGTCTTTTCACCGACTGGTGCACTCAATTTGCACGGAGGAATATGCAAATGGGAAAATGTTGCGTATCGCCGACCCTTCCGTTCGAGCATCGAGCCAGCTACACGGGTTCTTAATTTACGGGAACATTTTGCAATCGAGCCGAGCTCCCTTTGAAGCTGGAATCACGGTACAAAAATTCATATTAAATTGTTCTAAATCGGCGCCAATCAATGTTCAACCGTTTGAATTGCGTTAATTTCTCTCTTCGAACGAGTTCATTAGTGCACAAAGAGAACCGTGGAAAAAGTACATTCTTACTTCTCTCCACTGATCGAATCGCGAGGCCAGTCGTACGGTTAATATGATATAATTGAGACGGTCTTTAAAGAAAAAAAAAACATGTTAGAACTGAACACCTGTATGCACTGGCCGTACAAAAATTCGTTTCACCTCTCTTATTTTCTTCCCCAATCCTCTTCGTCTATTACAAAGTGTACGATAAAAGAGGAAAGCACGGGCATTAGTATTATATTAAGAAGATTCAACTACCGAACATTAATGTGCACCGGAAAAGTCGAACTCCCAGAATCTTTGAAGCGCAAGGCCGGAGGAAAAATGACGGCCACCGAGCAACAGGAAGAAAGAAGTAGAAGATGCTCCATGGGAAACATTGCGAAACATTTGCCGAGATTGTAATTTCAGGGTAACTCCACGAGCGCAGCAGGTAACGAGCGACTATTCATAACGAGTACGTACGCGCGTACATCGTTCGCACAAAAACCACCTCGCCCTATAATTATCTCGCAATGCCTTGGTAATGAAAAATTATTGCTAATAATTATCTGTGAACGTTAGAAGCGCCGTTTCGCCGAGCACCGCGAGAAGTTTCCGCGATGCCCCTTTCGCCGACTCGTCTTGCCGCGTTTCTTAATCTTCCGCGCGTTCTGTCCTATACCCGAGCATTTCGACGCCGGCGAAAGAATTATAATCAATCGCGGGAAAAGCGGGGCAATTAACCATTTTCACGATGCATTTTCTAAAACGCATAGCTTTCTACCTTCATCCGCGGAGATTTTCACCTCTCGCTTCACGAGCTTGCATAATTAAGCCGCATAATTTCTTGAGCCGTTAAGAAATTGCTACAAGTTCCCCGCGTGCTCGTTGCGGATTTCTTTCCTTGAACTGGTTCATCAGTATGTTCAGTTCCCAGCTGCCTATGGCTAGAGAAACGTAAGGGATGTTTAGGAATTTTTTAAACTCCGCACGCCGAGGAACCTGTTCTTATTTCGCGTTTACGCGTCGTTCGAGTTACCATCCTCTCGCCATCCGTGCATCTTCTCTCGCATTACCGTGGTAATTACGTTTGCATCAACGGAATCGTTACTGCGACGTTCGTGTAGAAATTGCGAACGTGCTTCGATGGAAATGACCTCGCGATAATCGCCCCGCTAGAGAAATAAAAATGAAGAAGATGGCGGCAGAGTTAATGATGAAATTGGCGTAGCGTGTAACCACAGCTTAAAATATCACCGATACTTTAGCATGATCGATGTGAAATGATCCGCAATTTCATCAACGAGTAAGCTCGTTTTACTGAAAGTCACGATTTTTCCGGATCCTCTTTCTCTGTTTCCTTCATCTCCCGTGCGCGTATTAGAACTCCCCAGCAATCTCTTTCCGACAGCGCTATAATATCTTCCATAGGTTGACCAATTGTATCGTTCTTCGTGGGATTATCCAGCGAGGTGATTTTTCATCAAAGAATAATACGAACGCGATAGCCAATCAGTCTGCCGACTACTCACCTCCACGATCTTCTTCAATCACAGTTATTATATATATCGAAGCAAGAAGGTTCGACGTTGGAGCGAGAGTTATTTTTCTGTCGCGTTATATTTTCCTTGCAACTTAGAAACCTGACACAAACCTAAGTCATAAAGACATCACATATCGATTTTACACATGATTGCTGTCGGCTCTTACAATCACTTCTTTAATAAATACTTTATCGAGTGGTCGCCGTTTCTGAATAGATGACGCCAAAATCAGCGTCGAATTTCTAAGTCGATTTGGCAGTCAGGATGGGCCACGGAAGTCCACAAGGTGATTTGTCTATTCATATATCCCGTCGGTGAGGCAACGCAATCTTGTGGATCGATAAAAAAATGAATTAGAGCCCTCCTGTGGCCGATTCCACTCGAATACGCTTCCCCGTCATTTTTCTTTCGGCGCTGTTACTTCGACACCCAACTATGCGCATGCCATATCAGAAATTGTATCTTGAAGGGTGAACTATTCGCTCGTGTACGCGAGTAAACAAGTACATAGGTATCTAGATGATGGACTCGAGAAAATCATTCCTATAAATGATCTAGACACACGCATATCGCAAGGCACTGTAATAAAGTAATAATTTATCCAGGGCTATTCTACAACGTTCATTAGAACTGTTATCGTAAAATTGTCCCCTATTTTGTTAGCAATAACGACGCAGCACGCTGGAATGCAATGAGCAGAACGGTGTCGTAAAAGAGAAATCGTTCCTCCCACTGCATAAACCTGGCTAAATTCCCAACGAGTATATGAATATTTAAAAACTTCTACACAATTTCGTTTGTTCAATGTTATATATGTTTTTTTTCATGCTCCCACCGTACAACGATGCGAACGTTAAATTACCTAATTCCTGCACGCGTAATTCATTAAATCCGTTCTTGCAAGATTAACGCGACCCGTTCCTCCATTTTCGTAATTATCCAATCCAATTTGCTCGTTAATTGGAGACAGTAAATGCTATACACACTGTGATACGCAAATACGGTACTTAGAACTTAACCAGTACCATTCCTCGTGCTAGATCACGGTCCAATTTCGTGTGATGTTTTACTCTGTAATCAGTGGCCTATTTTACGAAAGCACGTGAGCTTAAATACGTTTTTGTTCCGGATTGAACTTACTCATCTGACTAATGACTACCTGACGTCAACGTGGTTCGCGGGGCTTATAAATCAAGAGCAAGCATTTCCCTGTGAAACGTTCAATTTCCACGAAGACTAGAAAAAGGGCAACCGCTGGACGAACATCTCCGTAGCTTCATTTCTACATCCTCGCTTCCACATTCCGCGAGAAATTTCACGGCCATTACACGAGGCGAGCGAAACATCAATTTGCGAAAACAAGACGGGTCGAATGCACACGATTACGAGATTACGGACATTTTTTTGTTTTAATTCCTGTCTCGAAGTCTCCGGCGAATTTATTGCCAAAACATTCTCGCGAATCTGCACGCGTATCGGCTGGTACGCCATTATCGCCGAAACTTCTTATCAACGATGCCGTTTGTTTGCATTCGTCGACGGGACGGGAAAAAGCTTCGTGGAACAGAAGGGAGAGAAACGGGGGGAGAAAAAGGCGGCGAAGGGAAGATGCCCAGCCATAAATAAGCATCGGAGAAAAAGTGTAATCCCTTATCGTTTGTGTAGTCTGCAGTGGCGCCTAACAATAAAGGAAAAGTTTCTCCCTTCTTCTTATGCCTGTTCTTCTGCACCCACCCTGCATCGTGCGCGTTCTTCACCCTTCTTTAGCAGTGCTCGTCTGCGAGTCGTATGTCGCGGCCAAAGAGAAAGAAAAAAGCCAGCGCAGTCTGTTTCGCGTTCGTCGGCAGGAGGGGCGGGGAACGAGATAGTGGCAAACGGAGTAGAAAAGAAACGCAGGAAGATTTCGGTTGCGCCACGGTGCTGCATATGACGAGAGTGAATAAGAAGGTGAATGATACGCGGGGAAAGAGCGGCGGGGAGACGATGATAAGTCGGATTGTTGTGCTGGGGGACAGAAGGGCGTGCAAGGGAATAAGCAAGAAAAGGGTAGAGGAAGGGGGTCGAGAAATCTTTTAAGAGTTGCGACGCTTTAAGGACGTATTAAAAATGGCAGGCGGCGTTGAGGCCCGAGGTGCAACCTGCAGTTTACTGTGGTATAAATTAGACTCGCTGTTCCAGCATAATCTGATATATTAACGAGTCAAACCTCGGTTCTCTGTGCTCTCACTGCTGCGACGAGGACGGGGCTGAACGGTGTAGCCAGGTGAAACGAGATCGAGCGAACGAAAGAGAACGAAGGAGATAGGGGAAGAAGGAGGAAGGAACGAAGAAGTTAAGAATGGGGCGGGAGGGAGGGAGCCCGCGGGATGTATCGTCGATTTTTACTTGCTTAGTATCTCGGTTATAGTCTCGCAGTTTTTACGGTCCGACGATCTCGCCGGGCTTAACGCCGTAATTGAAATTGTGGCCTTGCTTATCGGCCTGTCGTAACGCTGAGAAATGGATCTTTATTAGGGAGCCGCGCGCAGAAGTGGCGAGTTGAAGGGTGTTGAGAAATTCAGGGGAGGTGGAAGGGAGAAGAACGAGAAACGGCGATGGAGGGAGGAAGATAGACAGAGGGATTAAGATAAAGAGGCAGGGGAGGATAGGGCCGGGCTTTGGCAGAAACAAAACGATATCGAGTACGTTGTTGCGAGAGAGGGTATCGACTCTGCCAAAGACTTAAATACTTCGCTTTGCAGCTCGCTCGCCTCGAGCACAGTTCGCCAAGTGTTGGTGGGCGTCCCACAGTTACACAGAAGACATTAGGAACCTTAAGGATATAAAGAACATTCCGGAATAGAGTCACGAGGGAACGGGATTTCGGGCGACCCGTTGCGACGGTTCGAACAAGGTCGCGGTGGCGAATGGAGAAAATGGGACGCCGTGAAATTACGGATGACTGTCAGGCGATAAAGTAATTAAACGCGAACGTGGATCGATGAACGACGATGACGATCGAACTTCATGTGGACACGAAGAAAGTGCCCATTCGATCAGACGGGTTATGAATTAGAACCGAGCAAATCGTTATTACTTAATAGACAGCAGAGGATGGTCCGTGAATAGATTATATCGATGGCGAGGAAATTTATTTTCGGAACGTTGGCGCTATCGGTGAATGGCGATGAAGATTGCGTAAAAGCGTGACGCTCGCTAGTAATGAGGAAGAAGCCGCCTCATTATGATTTATTTGTCGCGGTCAATTAGAGCGGGCTGCTCGGGAGCCGGCTAACGCCGGATGAAAGAAGAAGAGGCAGGCGATGAAGGAATTACGTAGACTCTCGTAAAACAGCTCGACGGTCCCTCGGGAGAGTATCGAGTGCGAGTTAAGTGGGTAAAAAAATTGCTACGCCTGAACGGAGAGACGCGTTTTTCTCAGTCGTCTTCTGGTAATTCGTCGAAGCACCCGTTGCCCCGACCTCACGACACTTCTTGCCCGTGCCCACTTTGTGATTAACTTAAGTTCTAAATCGGAACAGCTCTGACCGAATGAATCGCAGTTACAGCGGCGTAATTGCATCGGCAACGATCATAGTTATGGTCCTAATTATGTCCCATCGCCTTGTAATCGTAATAGTAATTTTATTCGCCGATAATAACGCGCGTTAAGTAAATAAACGTATACAAATATACACGATCATACCGTTCGACATAATCATTACACCGTAATGTGTTTGTCGTATTTAACGGCGGGTTGATAATAACAATCGCCAACAGTGTGCAGCGATAATCGTGGCGTGCGTAAATTCGAAATTCCGAAATCGATGCGTTGCGTTCACGCGAGATCACGAGGGACGTGGCGTTGTCCACGGAAAAAGAATTCTTTTGTGTAGGGTATTAATATTTAGCAGAGAATAATGATCTGGGTATCCAGCCTCTCGCCTGCACAGTATCACCTTCATAGATCGTTAGGTATATCTTGTCTCTAATTATAAGTCTCATTAATGAAGATTGATTTAGAATTCAACGCCTGTAATAAACACCGATTCAGCGTGCAGCGGGTAATCATGGAATGTCTGGCGTACAGCGGGCTATTAATTCTTATTAGAAATCGTTACGGCCCGGCATCTTCCGTCCCGTTGCAAAACACAATTTGTTAATCACGAGATACATTCGAGCATTCATCCACGCGAATCGTTTCTCACTGTTAATACGATTCTCACGGCATTCGAATGACACGCCCTGGATAGTAACGCTCAATAAAATCCAGGCTACCAAGATTGTACCGGCGCTCGGTTTGATTCGGCGAACGAGGAATAGAAATAAAGTACAACCCCGGACGGATGCTAGAGTCGATTCAATTACCAATACCACCCTGCAAAAGTGACACCTGCCGCATGGTATTAAATCCTTTTATACATACATCGGATACCGAAAGGAAATTCTCACAGACTACAGCGGGCCGATCGCGACGGCCACGACACAGTAGGCCAACGTGTTACGATCCAGCCCGGTCGAGCCGTTGCAGAGACAGAGGGAAGGGAAAAGAGGAGAAAGTGTCTTTCAGAGAATCGTAAGTGGCAGAGGGACGATAAAATCTGTCGTTTCTATTCCGTTCAAGGCGGCGGCGCCGCGATGGGATAACGACGGTGCATTGTCCAGCGCCGTTGGTCTGATTGGTGCATTTCCGCAGGTGCAACAACGCGCGACACGAAACGTAACGAGAACCTTTTCGACGTGCCTGCATTACTTTTATTCCGACACGGGCGAACGCTGGCGAATGCTGGCGAACGATCCGCGAGCCTCTTACGTATGTATCGTAAGCATCGGCGTACCGCGCGTAAGCGCACGGAAATACTCGTTAACGTCACTTCTCGTCGCTGTCGTAATTCAAACCGCGCTCTACCTTCTTCTCGTGCCCCCCATCTTTGCGTCCACCGTCCACATTCGTACGCATTCTCCCTGCCGCTATCGTTTTGCGTGGCACCGCCGCGGCGGGGCCCTCGGCCACGCAACGTACAGCGCAACAGCTCAGAGACGAAACATTCCGCGGCATTTGCATACCTTTTTTACACCAGCTGCATTTTCCAGTTGTCGTATTAGCCGATTCGTCGCGCGCCACTCGCCAACATCGTACGGGCCCTGTTTAATCGGTTTTATCTTCCACGCAAACAGAGGAGCGTCCGAACGAACAGTTTGCGTTCCACGGTCGCCGGTGTTTCTGCGAATCCGACTATTGCAGATTTGTCCAGGGAAATCTGTCCTCTATGCCGTGCAGTCTGATTTATTTACGAATACGGAATGAACGTAACGTGCTCCGGAGATTGAATCGCGCGCCGGTGTAGATGTGTTCACTTTGCTGCCTCCTCTTCCGAATATCGCGGACACCGCAGAGGTAATTCAGACGGGGGAAAAAAATCGATGAGAAAAATGAACGACGCGTCGTTCCGGGGCTGTATAATCGTCGCTCACCGCGGGGCTCTAGAAATTAACGTTTCCCGTTCAGGTGAACATTACGAATCGGTTCAATGAAACGAACGAATTCACGAGACGAGCCGAGGGAATACGAGCTTCGGTGTCGTGTCTCGTATAAAGTCTTCTCGGATACCGAAAATGTCCCTTTGTATCGGCTTTACGCGCGCATTGAAATAAGTGCGTACTTGTCGCACGGAAATCCTCGTTAACGTCAATTCTCGTCGGCGTTGTAATTCAGGGAACGTGTCTCCCTCTCTGTTTGACTCCGTTGCTTCCCTTCCTCTACGCCACTCTGCGCCTTCCTTTTTTCTGTCACGTACCTGCGCGGGGTATATACGTCCCACTGTCGCCCCGCGAACTTTCCGAAGGCAGTTTGCTCGCGGATAATGGAAATACAAGCCGGCGCGTTTCGACGCATTCGTTCCGAGCCGGCTCGCCTCGAAACGTGAAACAGGCCGAACGGGGGTATATATGTATTGTCGGTTCCCTCGACGGCGATACAAATTTAGTATTAAATGGATACGTCCAAAGTTCCGTCTCGTTACAACGTTCCCGTCCCTTTTTACTTTTTTCCCACCTGCGACCATGAATTCAACGGCGACACAGATACAGGTTGCTGCTCGCGCGACTAACCGCTTGTAAATATAAGCTGACCGATATAACGAGCGCGGCGAACGTAGCCAACACGCACACCGAGTACCTCTAAATGATCGTACACGTTCAAACAATGGCGGGGATATTTTCTGCGGATACGAAATGCTACCGCTTTTCGTTCCAATCTTTTACTCTCATCCAGATGCACCCTGGAAATAAGTGACAATTTTACGGACAGTGCGAAAAAAAAAGAAAAAAAGAAACGATGCTTCCTACGCAGTCACGGTACGCTATCGTCTGAAATGTGAATGCAACCCTGTTTAAACTGCATTAAGAATGTTAACAATTGAGATACGGCGAGGCACCGAAGATTACAGAACGATTTCGCGCGATTCAGTTTCCCTGTTCCATTAGCCGGTCGACGCGATATATAGAAATTGAACGAAAGATACGAACTTCTTCGCGCGACGTCGATGATATCCTCGTGCTTCTTCCGATATATATCTCACGGGACGAAATTTCCGCGAAGTCGATTCAGCGAGGATAATAGTAGCGCTGCGCTCGATCCACTCGGCCGACGACGGCGGCGTTGTTTCGAGCAACCGAAAGAAAGTACTGGTTTTTCTTGTTCCTTCCTCTTTTCTTTTTTTTTTACCGAGCTCGAGTGTCAGAACGAACAAGCGGGATTTGCACGCGGACCTCCGTGCAGGTAGCAATCGGCTTATTTCCAATCGATTCGGTCCGCGGCAAGTGTCTTTCTCCCGCCGCTCTTTCTCCGTCGCGCTAATGCTGTTCTGTTATACCTGCACCTCTTCATCTTCCATTCACGTGCACTTCCGTTCCTTTTTACCCGTTACCTCGCGATACCTCGTGCCCTTCTATACGCCCAGCCCTTCGACGGTCCCTGTTTTTTTTTGTTCGCATCGACATCGATAGTACGAAGAAAAATATTTCCCCCCGAAAGACACGTTCAAGTTAGTAATATCGAGTTTAATATGCGATATCCATATTAAATGTTTAAAGATTGGAAAATTGCCCGACAAGAGAGTGACACAATAAAGTAGATTAAGTCGATGGCGCCGGCCAGATCGTGTCTGATCTCGCACGACTAATTCCCCTTTTAGCGGTCTGACTCCGTACAGCGTATACCTCTCCCTGCACTGCTCCAAATATTGCCGTCTATTAAATTAAGCAGTAGCTCCGCAGAAGCAATTGGTCTACCGTGTTATCGTCAATTCCACTGGAAATAGTCTATTTTCAGATTGTATCGCAACCTAGCGAAAGCACGGAGATAGCTCCATTATATGCACAGAGTCTAATTCAAACAATTCCCCTACAAAACCGTTTTCAGAATGAAATCTGCGCCCTGTGTCTATATCCTAATTTTCTTTCTACGTGCAGCGCAGATCAACGGCTGTGGGCAGTTTGCCTACGTGGCGGAACGAAGGGCCGGCCCTTCTTCCGGCATAGGAAAGGATCACGGTGTAGAAGGGAAAACCGACAGGCAAGATTGTACAGCGGTATATATTTGTACGGCGTAATTGGACGTGAACGAGGACGTGCGGCAAAATTCAGCCGCCTCGAGTTTGCGTGGCAGGCCGTAGTATACCCGGAGGACCTATTAGTATCCGATTAGAAGAAGAGACCAATGCGTATAAGGTGGCCGGACGCTTTCGCGAGCCTCTTTGCAAGCGTTTTCCACGTTTTCGAGATAAGGAGAAATCGAGTTTCCTCCCCCTTGTACTAGCAAGCCACTTACGGGCGAAACGAGTGGACCCTCGAAAACGAGCGTCTACGTCGCACACGAACGATTCAGGACAAGTAGATAACTCGGATGTTACGGGTATGTAAAGCGGCCCGTGAATGGAGACTCGCATGCAACGGAATTTATACCACCGGTCAGATAAGAAGCGAATCTGCGGATATTCGCCCAAGATCTGGCGAGCCCCGGCGAAAGTATAGGAGCGCACACACGTGCGCGCGGCCGCGTGTGCACCTCGGTTAACGATAAAATAACCGCAGAACCCGTGGAATCGGAAAACGAATTTTATAAGCGCAAGGAAATTGTTCTATCTAAAAACGTTAATTCCGGCGGCCAGCGATATCCTTCGACGCCGCACGTTCGACCGTAAAGTGCGGCTCTTTCGATGAACACCGCCGAGATAAAGCGACGCTACGGGCCGTCTCTGCTTTCAAATGCATCGCACGTTACATTTCGAAATACATACGTACGTGGCGCGTCTCATTTTCCGCGGATGTGAGCCATTATTTGCAATTACGACGCAACCGTCTGCACGCTTCGCGAATTCGCTTATATTGTGCTCGAGAAGTAAATTCGCCTCGCTATTTCGAAAGGATCGGGGCGTCACATTTTTGTCGTTCGTCGTCAGAAATTCAGATCAATCGCAACGGCACTGAACACGCAATTGGTTCCGTGTAAGGCCCGCCGCGAGAAGAATGGTCGGCTTGACAAAGCCAGCTGGCCCAAGAGGGAGAGGCGTCCCTCAGCTCTGTCCAAGGAGTCGCGGAGATACGAACGGCGGAGAAGGGGGAAGAAGTGTGGGTGCCTGCGATCGGACCCGGTGACGAGCCACGCAAAAAGGAAGAAACATCAGCAGCCGCAGCAGCGGCAACGGCAGCAGCAGCAGCAGCCAGCGCACTTCTGCTTATTCCGAGAAACGGCTCCATTAACGAAATGGTCGGACAAACGAAACCGAACGCGGCGCGATCGCGCGCAATACACGCAGTCCACGGGCCCCGGCACCGTGTGTATCGCTAGAACGATCGACTACCTCTCTTACCGGCGGCCCCGAGAAAGAGAGAAAGTGAGTTAAGAGTTGCTGGACGAGAAGATGCAGCGATCCGCTGGATTCCAGCGTCAAGGCGGTGAGGCTTCTTTGAAGGTTGCATCTGTTCGTCCCTCGGCCCGGCGGAACGACTCCTCTTGCGTTTGCAGAATTGTATTATCGATTTTTGCAACATTCGATCGCGTGTTTCCAGTATTTTCACGATCGTTCTCCCCGCGGCGCTAAGGAAACGGTGGTCACAGAAGTCGTTTCCCTTTTGACGTAAGGGAAATTGCCGATGAAGCGTTTCAAAGAAGAAGTACCTCCGCATGTTGCACGTCTCATCGTGTGCGCCGGGGTTAATTTCGCAAACGAACGCCGTGTACCGCGAGCAGCGAACGAGGGAACGGCAATGCTCAACTTGTCCCCGAGTCGTTCGCACGTTTTCCACCCACGTGAAGGATACCCCCTCCCGCAAACGGGATAACACCGATACTTTCGAGTGTACGCTACACGCGTTCTGCTTACGCATTCAGCAGACATCCTGGCCAAGGTACATCGGGAGGAACGTTAAGCCGGCTATTAAAAGCGCGATAGACCGTAATACCCGTAGTTAACTGAACGTGGCCGGCCCACTACATTTAGCGGGAACTGCGAAAGTTACGGGCATTATTATCCATCCGCTCTCCACCGGCCTTTTTTTTCTCTATCGAGCCGCGGCGCGCGATGCTGCTACGTTGCAACAATAAAAGCTATTTTACTTCTTAATCCGAGATACTGTAATTTTCCGCGGCATGGGAGCGGACAGGGGGAGAGAGAATCGAGAGACCTTTTTAGTGGGCGCCATTGGACGCGGTCGCAGCGGTCGTAGCCGGGGAATGCCTCTCCACCCCTTCGACCCAGCGTTTCCCAGCATTTACTTTTAAAACTCATTTTTCCCCATTACGCTCTCCCGACGTTTTCGAAATCGAGTTTCATCGTTCGCCGATACGTACATCCGCCGGATCGTTCCTGCACAGAGTTCGCCGCGTTATTGCGAGATGCGCCGACGTTTTATTAAAACCGCATTTAAAAACGGCGCCCGTGTATTTCCTTCTATTTGCCGTACTCCGACCGAACGGATCGAAGCCAGAAATTCGTAGTGCCAGGCCGACAGAAACGCTGGCGAAATTCAAAAGAAAATGACAACGGCGACCGAGCATTTCCACGCGGCAAGTTGACGCATCTCCGTCGGAGAAACGCGATGTTCGTCGAGCAACTCTTTACGCGACAGGGCGATGCAAAGGGGCAGAGAGAAAAAAGGGAGAAAAAATCTCTGCTCATGCATTTCGCATGAGGGCACGGTTTTGTCAATACCGTTGTTGTGATCGAAAATGACTCCTGGAAGATACGATTTGAATAAGAGGGCCGTGGGGACGGGGCCCTCGTGTCGAACCTGAATCAGCCCGACTGTAACGAATAAATTGCTCGCATTACGAGCGTCGGCAGCGATCCGCCGTTCTATTCGTATGACTACGGAATAGATCAACTTTTGCTCCCGCCGCACTTTGTACGCCGATTTATTTGAGACGCTCCCGTCACTCTGCGAATCCATAATGCATACCGATTTCTGGTAGGCTTCCCGCGATCGTTCCGCGGCGAGATACAAGGGAAAGTATCTTCGGGAGGGCCCTGTCCCCCGCGGTAGACGTTACATCCGTCGACAAATGCGTGCGAGTCCCCGTCGATTCCATTTAAACCACCGTCGTATTCAATTGCAACGCGTACAATCAATTTTCTTCGCCGCCGTTCGATTCGGTCGAGATACTTCCGCGTGCCATTAAAATCCTTTGAAATTCCTATTGTTCGCCGGATGAAAAGAGCCTGGTCCGGTGTCGGGGGGTCGACGTTCTAAAGCTGATTATTTCGACTGCAATTATGGAGTAACCATGGCAATTCTGGAAATCGTAGGCACTAGGCCGGGCAAGTGGACTTTTTTTTCGTTCCAGCACGAAGGCAGAGAAAGAGTAAGGGAAAAAGGAATAGAGAAAGAGAGAAAGAGAGGGACCTGTTTTTACAATCGGGCTGCCCTAGCGACTGTTGCCAGCAATTATCGTATATCCGGTGCTTAGAAGCCGCGGCATTTAAAGAGTGCACGTCGCGCTCAAACGGGAGCAAGCGCAACGGGGAAAATAAGAATGCGCTTCACTTTGCACGGCCAATTACAGAACGGCTAAGAGCACCACAGGTAGCCCGCCGTTTATTCTCAGAAAGATACTTCCCCGTGGGTTGCATACCACCGGTACCAGCAACTGTTCTTTCTCTCCCCCCATTTTTTCCCCCTTTTCCTTTCATTTTTTACCTTTTCGAATGCAAATTACTCGGGGCACCATATTTCGAGTTCTCACTCGTAAACGATACGGTCGGGACTATCAACGACACTATACCGTATATCAGTGTGACTCATACCCCTATCAGATGACACGGCTGCGCCTTAGTTTGATAAACGTATGTGTTGCGCAGCGAGAGAAAAGCCTCGCTCAACTGGCAATTGAACCCTGGATATGACAGATAATGGCTATATCCCTGCCGGAGGAATGTTTCTCCGATTCGACCCATAATTGATCAAATTGCATCTTTATATTAGTTGCGTGGCCGATTCGTTGCCGGTGTACCTTGAAACGGGACGCGTAATGCATGTCTTATTCATGACGGTGCCTCGCAATTCCAACGTAAATATGCAAATCCGTGCAGTTCCACTTTCAAGCTCGATCTATCGTTTTCTTTTTTCTCAAACGCTACAGAAACCTCGAGAGCCCTAAAATCGAAAGCGGTTAAGTCGCTCTGTGGCCTTAAAAAGTGCTCGGCCCATTTCCCCCAAGAAGCCGCGATGCCACTTTTCCAGCCAATAAATTCCTCCGTGGCACGGTCATATTTCCACCGGTTAATTCGACCGCAAAAGCCAGAGAGCTGTACATTCTTCAGCGAATCGTACGCCAGAATGGCCAGGTATTTACACGGCATGCGCCGGTATTTATGAAAAGCGGGACCAAGGGACAGTCGGTGGAGGTTCGCGCAATTTACCGCGAACTCGTTGATTAGCATGCGAAGAGCAACGCAGGGCACCACCGTGTCGTTTCTCTGGCCGAGGCGTTGAATGATCGTCGCTCCAAAAAAACAAAACCAAAAAAAACCATGTCAGCCTGGACGTCAACGATTTTAGCATAAGAATACCGAGATCTCTCCGCGGCGGCCAAGTGTACGCGTTGCTTCGGCTTGTATTTGTACGCTCATTGTCCGGCCCGGATACCAACACGGGGAACGGCCGAAAGAAAAATAGACGGCGTCGCTGGTGCCGCGAACTACGTCGTGATCGAGTGCAGTTATGACACTCCGGACGGCGCATTTGTATTCGAATAAACACGAGCGTGGGAGGTGAGAGACTGAATAATAACTGTGGATAACGTCTCGCTGTCAGAGGGACTTGCCGGCCGTCTAACCAACTGCATACTTTTGCGTCTTCATTCGCGGAAACGGCAAGCCGTGCGAAAAGATTTCTATTAATGCCACAGGGGTTGCCGGGGTGGAGGGCTAGTCGGATTGTCGTAATTTAAAATTTACAGATCGCTTAATAAGGTCGCTTAAGCGGGCGACTTGTCGCAACGAGACTGGACGAGGTCGATTAATTTCGAACGCGAAAGGAATACGCGATGGCAACAGCTTCTTTCTTGCACAGCGCTTTGCGTGCCACTCAACCGGACGTCTTTATAAATATTTACAACGATCGATTGCGTTACGCGTTCTCTCGTCGCGATCCCATCGCCAGCTACCGCGGCGAAAAATACCTGCTGCGGCAAACCAGTCGCAGCGCCCCGCTGGATATTATCGTAGCTCGACTCGCACGATTCCCGATGATCGCAAACGACACCAGGCGAACCCTGCCGCGGATAAATCCAATACGCGAACCAAGCAAGGTAACTAACGTGGTAACGTTGAAGCGCGCTTCGCCCCGGCTGACAGGTGAGGCCGCATTCAATTTTCGCAATCGAGCCCGTGAGGCCTCTATCCGCCGACCCTCGGCGATGATCCCATTCTCTCTGCGCCCCGCGGATTCGGTAGTTTCGACCCTCTTTTGTGCCCGACAGTTAAACCGCAGCCATTATTCTCTCTTTTTCTCTTGGCAAGTCCGAGGGCCACCCTTCGCCGGTCGCGGCATTCGCTGTAACCTTTTGTAGAGGCAGCGGTATAGTAGCTGGGAGTCTGGTCGTGCGCATCGATAGCGGTAGATAACCGACACGAGCAGGGTACAGAGAGCGAAGCACCAATTAGGAATTAGATTTCTCCTGGATGCCGGATCTCTTTATTTGCTCTCTTGGCGTGCCTCTGTGTACCCCGCTGCGATCTCCGCGGCTGCACGAGGCCGCGTACGTGTGCCTGTTTATTCGGTACTGGCACTCCGGCCTGTGCTGGTTCGCAGCCACTGGTACACCCGGTAGCACGTGTCTCGCGATCGCAATGAGAAGTACACGCGTACGGAGGCAGAGGTACAGGGAAAGAGAGAGAGAGAGGAAGGAGAAACCTAGCCAGCTCTAATGAACGCTGAAAATTAGCCGCTATCTATTCATCTGGTTGGTAGCTGCGTCCTGCCGCGAAGGAGCAGAGAAGGTCGATGAGAGGGAAAGGGGGAGAGGAAGGGAGAAAAAGAAGATCGGGCAAGTCGACGGGCTATACGAAACCTACTGCCTTCTGTCGTGCGCCATGTGCCTCCATCGGGATTTAATTCGATCGCCCGTTCGAGCAGACCGGAGCTGAAACGCCTGTAGAATCGCTCGTCCTACGACTGCTAATGAAATTAATTCTCCGTTTATTAGAACGAATAACTTCGTTACGTTATTAGTTATTACTCGCAATACTGCGTCAGGGAGAATGCAGTAACACAGTGGGGACTGTTAAGAATGGAGCGAGACAAGAATGGAGCTCGATGCATGCGATGTTCGATTGCATTTATCCGCGCTGAAAGGGGCAACGACAGGTTTCATCTTATGGAAAATACGAGCGATAAACGGAAATATCAGAAACAGAGCTTTGAATTGCGCGCTAGAGCATGGGAGGAAAGGAAGGAAAGCAGTTTCAGCGGGGACAACAATTTTACGAGGTAGAACCGCGTGCACGAGAAGATATAAAACACCGCTTCCAAGGGAACCTACGCCACTTTGGCTCTCCCGATAGCCGAGGACGGGGGCTAAAAGCGCGACGTCGTTCGGCGTCGTAACTCCGGCAAATTTGTCGCAACGAAAAAATATTTCGCGTTCTCGCCCCTCGTCTGTCGATCGCGACGGAAAAATAATCCCCGTCGTTCGTTGCGCACCGACACGGCGATATTATTCCTTATTTATCGGGAGAAAAACCGATGCCGGAACGTCACGCGTTCCACGTTTAACGCGTGCCCAATCATGCCGCTAAACTCGCCCATGCTGTTCGCTGCAATTATTTATCCCGGAGCATAATTGATTCGCCGCGTATGAAGCAATTAATACAGATGGTATAACGAGCGTGTTTCTGTGCATTGAACTTCACCGTATCAATAAAGTATCTTTTTCCCATCGTGTTTCCGCCGCCCCTTCGCCCCTCCCCTGTCTCGTTCCAAAAAAGCCCGAATTGTTGGCCCGGAATTAAATTTCTATCACTGTTTTTCAACAATGTTTATCCGATACCGTGAAATTTGCCGCGCGCGCTTAATTGAACGCGGAACCGGAAACAAAGCCGACGTTTCTTTCCAGCCAGGTCACCGATATTCGCGAGGCACGATCGAACGTGCAGATTCTATTATCGCGGGCAGGGACTCGTAGCTTGGTTAAATGGAGAGAGAGAGAGAGAGAGAGAAGAGAGGGAGGGAGAGCATCCACCACCGTTGCTGCTGCTGCCTCTGCTGCCTGGTCGAGCAGAGTTGGTCAATCGGGATCTCTCTTGGATTACGCTTTACACGGATCCAATCCCCGTTCCTACCCTTCCTACCTAATTAAACGGAACTAATACTGACGTTGCACGTAGTCACTGAAAACGCCTATGGCGAACGCTGCAGGCCAGCCGCATCTACACGTACGAGAATTGACTTGTGTTCATTCCGTTCGCGCGCGTTCAACGGATCGCTGAATAAGACAAAGCGAATCGAATCAGGTCCAAGAAACTTGTAACCGATAATGGTTCTTGGTACATACATCTTGCGTCCACTCCCGCAAGGTTTGGTCATTTTACTTCGCGTTGAAAATATCCGGGATGTTTGGGTTTCCAAATTCAAGTTCACCGTTCGATGGACAACGCAATATTATTTTGTTGCATCTGCTTATCGCTCGGACAAACGGCGATATAAAACCTTCAGAACGCATATGCACGATCATTAATGAAGCAGACGCGTTCGTCCGCCGACTACTGTAAGACCGAGCGTTCGACCAATAGCTTTATTAAATAAAATCGCATCAAGAGGATCGTATACGACGGGGTTAATTGAATGATTGGTCCCGGTACACCCGGGTCAGGTCGCATCACATTTTCCTACAGCGCGTATCGCCCATACCCCCCGCGTCTTCAGTCAATTCAAATGATCGCGTCTATGTGCAACGTCTGTGTGCGTTCACGTCTACGATAAGCCCTTCTGGCTTGTCTATTCACGGTTACATAACTACATACGACGTACCACCGGGCCACGCATTCATTTACACACAGGTTGAAACACTTTAGCGTATATTTCGTTTGACGCAGTTTGCGCATTAGTAATGCAAATTCCACGTTAGTTCACCTTTCGCAAGGGCTCGGCCAACATGGATTTTCAAAGATACCACTCGACCATAGACCTTTTCGGCGTGCACGGAGCGGGATGGAAATTTGGCGGCATCAAGGGCTGCGTCAATTTCGTTCCGTCGGTATAAGTGGAAACGAATTACGCCGACGCGACGCCGCGCACACCGAATCATCGAATCGCTCGGGAAATTGGATCACGTTTTACGATCTGATCAATTTCATCGGCGACCGAACATCCTTGGAATATTTGTCCTTGCTACACACGGAATGTTTGACGAACCCCCTCCTGTGTTTCTTTCTCTATACACCGACGTTTCGTGTCATTAACTTTTAATGCGCATGTGTTATCGACAAAATGTCACCTGTTACCCAGACGCACCTTATCGGCCCGTTAGGAGTGCCCATTTTTGCCTCGTTCTACGACGACGACGGTTCGCGTAAACCGCCTCCTACTTTTTGGCCGGCAATCAGCGAGGCCATTATCGAGGGCAGTTCTTGCCGAATCGTGCAGCTTTACGATCGATTTTAATCGCCAGATGGATCATCCAATATCCAAGTTTTTGCCAATCTAATCGAACGCTACTCGACGTAGCAAAACGCGGCGACAATTCAATTTTCATCGCAATTTTTATTACGAAAACGTGTCAGCGTCGAGGGCGAGCCAATTTTTTCCCCCTCGCTTCATCGTTCATACTTTCTTCTACGACCTTGACGTTCATGGAAGAATAGAGATACACCAAGTACAAACAGCGCATCTTCAATTCTTCCTGTCAATATCGCTTGCTCATAACGGAGACGCGACATTGATTGCCTCGCGTATAAATGTAGACGATAGATAGTTAACGTTGACTACGGATTACACGCAGTCGAATGATTTAATCAGCCACGCAGCATTAAAGCGTGGCCAGGTTTCATTGCGGCAACGAGAAGAAAGCGCGAATAAAATCCACTCGCGGTTGTTGGCGCGTCGCGGGTAGAAGGAAAAGGCAAATGAAATTCCTGAGAAAGAATTAATTACATCGGTATTGCCGGACGTCGATGGGAGGGACAAGCGTTGCCGGGCGAAAGTATTTTCCATGGATCAATAGAATCCGGCTGAATTGCATTTGGATCGAGCAAAATGCTAATAAAGCCGGCATCGCATTGTTCGACGGACACGTAGGACTGATTCACCGATACGCCAGACGACAATGGCTTTTTAATATCGGTTCAAGAGGCGCGACTGTTACACCCGCGGAATTATTATAATAAAGGCTTCTGAAGTATCTAGTTACCGATGGCGTGGTGACCTCTCCCTACTCGTGCGTTCTTTTCAATAGAACGTATCAAGGGGGATCTTGCATTTCGGTGAACGTGTACCTACGCCACGCGTGCCTACGTCTTTTCGGTAATGGCCCATTCTACTGATCGCGACAGTCATAAAACTCATGAAACTTACCGCGTGCACGGGCCGAACCGATAAATAACGATCGCGGAGCGCGCTAGATGATCATTAAAATGCAATCATGCGCCCGTTTCGGCGCCCGTTTCGGAAATACGTAAAACGACGGCAAGAAAAATGTACCACGAAGCATACACGAATGAAAGAAATTATTGTGAGATGCCAGAAGAAAAGGGTAGAAACCGACTGAGGATCGTTTCGAGAAGTCGATGAAATAAAACGTAACCCCCGCTACGTTCTGCTCGTCCTTTCGTTCCTCGGAGTGGAAACATTTATTTCTCCAAGAAAACCTTGGCATGCATTTCTATCTGTCACAATTTCCGATCACGATCGTTTCGTCGATTTCATGGAATAAGCTCGGCGACCGTAGAAGAACAATAATCCCTCGTCCCATCTCTGATTATACCCCCGTTGGAAATCGCAAAACGTCTAGCACAGCTCGCATGGCACCGGCCATGGACCTATTATCCATTTATATTATTTCCAGTGTCGATCGATCGCCTCTATCTCAACAATTACACCTTCTCCCCCGGTCCCCTCTTACTGCATTTCGAAAGGTCATCGAGCGTCAGTGAAATAGAACCGTACTGGGTTAGCCGCGTAGAAACGTTGGTCCACTCGTGGGCAATCGTCTCTGCGGGTAACACAGGAACGATTTCGAAATTTTCAAGATACCAACGTCGGACGGTCCACGTCATAATAAAATTAAATTCATGCCTGCGATCAGGGGAGCGCAATAGCTACCGCGACGTGACCTCCGTTTTATCGCAATCGTATACATACGTATGGCCTCTTTCGTTTTCTCCCTTTCCTCCAACTCCATCGTGCAGTTTTCCCGCCGCTTCTTGCTTTTTCATCGTAACCCTTTTGCCGTTTCCTTGCCTTCCTTTCAGCTTCGTTCTCGCGCACCGTTCCGTATCTCTTTCTCCGCCTCGAATAGTTTTGATTCATGAGAAGGGTGTAACCCGAGCGTGCGTGTTACACGTGTATGTGTGCACGTGAGCGTGCATGCGTGCACACCTTGAGGTGTGTTCCTCCGCTCCTCTCTGTACACCTCGTCCCGTTCTCTTCTTCGTCTAGCGCGTTCTGCCGGCGGACAAGGCGAAATCCGACACTGCATACCAGTAACTCGACTTCCAACCCGGCGCCCACCCTCTTCCTTCTGTCGCCTCGTCTGTCTACCTTTTTCTTCCACCTTCGCCATCCCTCCACCATCTTCCCGGGAATCTAACGTGTGCTCGCGCGAGCGCGAACGGTCTACGTTTAAACACGTGTCAACATGTCGGTTGACATAGATTTTTCGCCGAGATAGAAGTTGGAAAATAAGAAGAGTGGCTCCGAAACGCACCCGAAAGAAGCATGATCGACTCCCCGGCATGGGAGGCCGGAGTGTGAGAAAGAGAATGGAGCAACGACGAGGGAGGAGAGTACGACGAAACCAGTTTGTACGTCTCGAAGAGGCGCACCGTTCTTAAAAGTACGGCCACTCGGGGCGCTCGTGGATCCGCGTTTAACACCGGGAGGCATAGTGTTGCATTGTTGGCCAGCACGGCTTTTAGGATCCCCGTATCGCGTTTGCTCCTTAATTGATGACTCTCTCTCTTCACGATGGTTATTAGCTATAACCGACCATTAGCTGTAGCAATCGATTGCACGAAACGAGAGCATCGAACGCGGGCAACCGCACGTAAATTCTTCCATCAACCTTGCTCCGTTTCGTATCGTGTTTCGTTAAATGATCCAACGGGAGTTAAATAATATTCTTGATAACCATGCGGTATTCATCATATCCATATTTCCCTAACAAGATCTATCGTTATCTCTTGCCTGCACTCAGATTTCCATTGAAGAAGATTCAAAATGCGGCTTACTATAAGGAGATTAAAAAAAATCGATCGTACCTCGGGACATCGTGAAACCGATTCTTACGTACACCTGATAATTGACATTCGCGATATTTTCCATGGAACGACAATTTTCCTCCTACGTTCGTGCCGCTCGTATGAATCATTCGGTCGCGGCAAAAGACCAAGGTGTACATGTACGCATTACATGTACACGGCTCTAGCCCGGGTGAAAGTTGTGATATATCCGTTATAATTTCGTACGGTCGGCGTATTGCTTCCGTATGTAGGAACCATTTGTTCCGGAAAATGGTGCAATTTTGTCTCCCTCGGATGGGAGAACAAGCGCAATACCTTCGTGGATATAATTTAAACAAGGGCTCTTTATGTAACACGGTATATTTATTTGGGCATACCTACCCCTGTCCGTCGTATACAATGCCCATGCGAAACGTCACACAATTTCTGTTAAACGTCCCCGCCCCTAATGGACGTGTCGACTCGCGTGCGGCTCCGCAGAAACGTATTATATTCTGCGGCTTCGGTCAGAAACAATGCTCGATTTCACCGACAATCGTCGATATATCCCGGCTCGGTCAGAATTTTCCATTTTTACGCGGGTCCCGCTGTGCTTCAAATGCTTGCTTGTTTATAGCAAGAGCCAAACGTACAGAGTGTCGGCGAAACGTTTCAGACACTCCGAAAATAAGAATGATCGTAGTCGTTGCACGGGCGAGTGTAATTCTGGAAGTTCTCATAATAAATTCGTGGATATAATTAACACGATATTCCACCGATCGTTTGCCGCGCGATGTGCTCCTTTCGTAAAGTTCAACAATAGCAGTGGTTCTCGTTTAAGTTCGCGTATCATAGTCGCGCATACGTACGAAGTACTTCATTCTGCTTATTAAGTATAATTCTAGCGGCGGACCACCGACGTCGCCGTTCTGCATTCTCGAAGGCCAAGAAATTTCAACAATAAAACCGTACGCTTCTTGCCCCTCGACCACACTCGCAATTTCATAAATCGTATGCGACTAAATTGCACAGAAACGCCGACACACGAAATCGGCACGTTCGACCGACACAAGTACTTTCGTCCCCGTCCAACTGACGTACGAATTTTCTCTCGCTCCCTGGCCCAGCGCTACTACTCTTTTTTCTTCGTTTTCTCCTTTTCTATCCCCAAGAGGACCCTCGTCTCGGAAAATTCGATTTCAAGGATTTGCTGGCGACAGACACGAACACACGTCTTTCAGGGCATAGTGCAGCACGAACGGAGACGGTGCTCTTATACAGGTACAAAAGCTATTGCAGCTCTTCGTCAACGACGATACGCGTATACATAACACACACCCGAAACTCGAGCGCTTCAACGACCAGACATGTGCACGCTTTCTGCTTTTCTACGTGGGTATTAGAATAAAATTTACTTCGTTCGCTTATCGTACCGACTGCCCTAACAATTATAATTTAACTCGTATTTACTATTCGAAAGTCTCATAGTCGCTACCGCAAAACTATAAAATAGAATACCTATGATTAAAATATGTTTCAACTGCAGCCATGCTTCTATCTCGTTTCGCGACAAGTGAATCAGTTTTCGCATTCTGTGCGTGAAAAAGCGTGCACCGAATTTTATTTGCATAGCAATTTTTGTATTAATCAATGCAATCCATATGTACATCCCACTCTGGCTTCGCGCATCAGTACGGTTTATAAATGCAGATATTACTTGCACCAACGCAATTCGCCAAAAAGAATGACGGGAACAGAGAAGTGACTGTAACTCGCAAACAAAATCAAGTGCGGTACACGAATGCCGGGTCCGCGAACCGTTGCTCGCATATCATAAACACTGACTGTGTTACACGCGAAAGTATAAAATAAACAGGCGATTCAGTGCCATCTTTGTTATACTGCAAATATTGACCCGCATGCGTCATTTTTCGATTGGCGACAACGTGTACAGTTGTACAGTATAATTATTTGATCGTCGATGTTGCACTCACCTTCGGCAGGACGTGTCGTAATTCCACGAGGCGTTCAGTAAAATTGGGCACAGGTAAAATTGAAAACACGAAGAACAAAAAAAATCAAGATCCTTGGTGGCAAAGGGGTTCTCCGCTCCTTAAGTTCTTCCCTCGAAGGGGTGCGTGAGTGAGTGCGTGCGTGCGTGTCCTACGGTTCCTCTCGCGTGTGGCGTGAGAATTCTTCTTCGGTGTTCGCGAAACGAGGTAAAAAGTAGACGATGAGGTTGGCCAACTCCTTTCGCTGTTGCCACGGTCCGTTTCTGCCTCTTTCCACGACGCCTCGGTTCCCCGTTTTTTTTTCTCTAATTGCCCTCCTTAATATGCGAAACGGCACACGAATTTCAATGGGTTCGCGTGATTATTAATTAAGACGTTCCACTCGAATCGGGTCCAATGATGTATACACCGTAAGGTGATCAGGACATCGGGCCGATGATTGGTCGTGCAGAACGAATGTCTCCTTTCGCTTGGCCCTGATTAATTATCTATTCGAGTAATCAGCGTCGTTCATTTACTTTGTTCGCCGCTATACACATTCTCGGCAGCCCTTAAGTATGGACACCAATGGACTCTGTTCACCGGTTAATTAAGTCGACGGAAAGTTGCTAGAGAGTCACCTTTTTCTTTTCGCTGCGAGACCACGTGACTTCTATTCTTTTTTCCCCCCCGGCCACGTTCGACGAGCGATAAACACTTTACACGACCGAGGCACAGATATTATTCTTGCGAGCAGGTTGTGATGTTTTTGTTTCTTAGACGTTCGTCGAACGTGCAACGCGAACGTAAACGCGCATGACCTGTTCGAATCTTAAAAACTCCCAACACGATAGTGATATAAGTAGCTGACGTCGGATGGAATGCCAGTCACACGGTTCACGATCGCTCGATCGTACGCGGAGAAAGATGTCCACACCGGTGCATCCCGAATTAACATAAAACGTTGGTCAAGGCGAAAGGTCGATGTGCGACGATTGACGCCGGTATCGATGAGTTTTTAATTCACCTGGCGGTGATCGATACCTGGCCCCCGACGAAATTATCCGCTAATCGGGCAACGCAGACATTGCGAAACACGGCAACGAAACGCTGGATCGATTTTGATTAGCCAGAGGTAAAAAAATCGGTGCAATCAGTGCTTGGGAACATCACTCTACGGATTCTCGATATATTTAATGATTGATCGGTCTCGCGCGGCGAAAGCTTATCAATGATCTTGATTTTGCCCTGCTCGCGCCGCTTTTCAGCTCGTCTGCTATCGACTCTCGTTGTTCCCAATCGAGACGAAAATCTTTCGAGGTTGTAATCAAACGACGAGCACCAGATAGGTACTGAATCGATGTCAGTGATTGACTCTGCGTGGAGGAACGAGGATGCCTGTCCGCACATACGTCGGATTAATTACTTCAGCGGTTAGTCGGTACAATACGCTCACTCGTGGCCAAGTTACCGGTATATATACGGGTACACCGGCTTCCAATTGCAGTTACTCGTGGCTGATGCACCGCAGGACGCATCTCGAAACCCACAAGCATACGGTAACCCCGAAGTTCGCACTAGAAACACCCTCGGCGGCACTCCAGAGTACTCGATCGCACTCACGTCGACGGATCATGATGTTGCCAACGAGCACTGATTCAATGTAAACACACACACATACACGGGTTACACACAAGTATACATTGACGTATCTGTACGGTCGCACTGTAGCCGTGTCACAAATCCGAACGGCGTTGTCGTCAAAATTAGTTACTAATCGTGCTCCAATCGATCCCACAAGATGAATCCAATCGACGTCACTTCTCGTAAAGTATCCAACACGGTGTACTTGTCGTTCGAATTTGCACGTGCACACTCGTCCCAGTTATACGCGGATCGCCTTGATCGATATCCCAGGCTGAATTTCCCTGTTATCACAGCGCGCGATCGTTGCCAACCATATTGTGTCTCACTTATCGGAAGGTGGGTCGAAACTATCCGGCCGGGTATTACTCTAAATATCGATTCCCGATTACGGTAGATAATCACGAAATGGCTATTATTAAATTCTCATTTGATATCGATTTCGCGCGTGAAAACGTATCGACCGGGATCGATCCTGTCGGTGAGCTGTCACTGGTTTGACAGTTTCGCGGACTGTACACGCGGCTCGTCAGTGATTGTCGAAAATTTGCACGCGAATCGGTCGTATGGACCACCGTGATCCGGCCTCGGAACACACGCTCGTTGAACTGTCGTTCGGAGCAGCTCGGCCCGCGGTTTAGTATCAACGTTCGTTCTTGGCTGGCGTCGCGCCCCTCCCGGGACGCCGGTCGACGCCAATCGAGTGCGCGTATACCTACGTGCACATACCTGCGAACCTGAGAGGAGAACCCACCTCTGCCTTTTTGCCTGAATCTCGACTGCGCGCACCTCCACGCGGATCGTGTGTGAGTGCGTTTTGTGTTCATATTCGCGTACCACTGGACGATTTTGTCTTCGTTTCGCCAATTTCTGGTCTTTTCTTTCTTTTGCTTTTTTGGGCTTTTTTGTTTCTCGTCACGACTATCGCTGGGCGTTTTCGATGTTGATTTCTCATTCGGGGAACAGGCGTGGCAGAGGGGATCCGTCGTCGAGAATTCGGTTTCTGGTGTGCCTTTTTTGGTTTTGAACGGTAGCAGGTGTTTTGTGCGGCATTAAATTCCTTTTATCGAATTAGGTGTTTCATTTCGAGAGGGTTTTAAAAGCGGTGCACGCAGCGCTGCCGTTGTCGCGTTCGGCCGGATTTATTTTTTCCCCGCAATCGAACATTAATTAATGCTTGCGAACAATTATTTATTTAAATTCGGGGCACAGAGTACTGTTATAGTGGGCCAATTATTTTCGTGTAATATATAATACATAATATTTGCTTGTGCAACTCGCGTTTGTGCAGCAACCCTTTCCGTTGTTATTACTTTTTAAGCATTCGAATCATTTTTCGAAATGTTTGCGCAACGAAACAGCAGCGTTCTCGTTAAAGATATTGCAAATTAAATTAACTCGTTTAATTGAAATACAATCATATTCCTGTTGCTACCAGCGCGCCTGTATCAAATTATACCGAATTTTCTCCGTTCGAGTATTCCCCTGTTTTACGAGAATTTTCTATAATTCTACTTCGTGGAAGTCGCGCCCGCGTTACGATAAAATAACTCAAAGGAGTAAGATAGAGACCGTAGATAGATCAAAGCTCACGACGAGTACATTAAGGGCTTGCCTCTCAGGTGGCTCAATTTAACTGGAGAACAGCAGGTATACACTGCTGGAAGATCAGACTCGTTTTCCTTCTCATCGTATTACCATACTTGAGTAGCACGCGCGGACAGCAAACGCGGAATTCACAGTGTCGTCCCGACCTTGCCGCCCGCTCTAATTGGCAGACGCTGATCTAAAGCCTCGAATTTAAGCGTTCGTTTAATGACAAAAATACTATTATTCTTCACAGTCTCGTTTCGTTCGCGGCACCTTGTTACAAACCATGACTGTTTGGATTTGTATTGGATTTCATATCGGATTTATACGGACTTATATTTTACAATGGCCTTTTGTTCTTATCATTAATTTCCTGGCTACGGGGGACGACGCGACTGAATGGAAATAACATTAATGTGCACAGAATTCCAATGCAATTACCGTTTCACGATTAAAGATTCAACACCGAGAGAAAGAATGTCGATAATAATTATGCTGCTGATGCAAGCACAAGTAGATGCATCCTGCCTTTCTATTAAAAACGACATACGTATGTTCTGCATTCTCTATTGATTAAACGATTCGAGCTACATTTAATAATATCGTACAAACTAAGTGCTTGCACCATTCCATGTGTTAGTGGAAAATTCTTTCCTTCCTCTTTTTTCAATCATTTTATACCTGCCACGTGCCGCCTCATTGCGTATCTATTTCAGTTTGCGATCGCTTTCGTTTCCACTCGCACATACTCGAACGAGTGCACGGAAAGTATCGGTCTGGAACTTCTGAACACTCGATTTCGCTGCCGGTGTTCGTAGTTCGCGTAAATGTAGAGAGAAAGAGGCCAACCAGAATGCCGTATGCAGACCCACGCATGTGCGCCTGTTGGGAAGAGATTTCATAGTCCATGTAGTTTGGCATCAATGCGAGGTCTGGGGTTGGTTTCAGACGCGCGATAAAGCCATTTCAAATTGAATAACAGATTTCTGAGCACACAACAAAATGCACTTGCCGCGAACGCTTCTGAAACCTGGAAAAGAGGGTGGAACAATAGTGTGCGCTTTCCCCTCTACTTACGCTTTCCATTTGGCATGTCTGCGAGCTCGGCTCTGTCTACGTTTTCAACAAATATATACGTTCCCTGGCTGATCGACAATTTCACTTCCATCACTAATCCCTACATACGCATGTGTATATACATATATCGCGCTATTCCTATCATGCACGACGATTAAAGCTTTGCAATGCTCGATGAGAGAACCGGTGTTTCTTTCCTCTTTTGTTTTTTAACTTTATTCGCATACCTCGGCCGTGGAAAGTAGACAGCATTGCCACGGATATTGTTATTGGACGAAATTGTATTTAAAGAGGAATCACCTGTTAATTTTTTTAGCGGTCTATGATGAATATTATTTTGCCACGTTCTATTGTCACTTTCGACAGCCATTTACTTCGTCCTTAAGTGCTCGCATAATTGATAATAATTAATAATGTTTGAAATATGACGAATGAAATTTAACGAGGTTTATTAATTAATTTAGCGAAATATCGTGTGTCGATATCACTTGAATTGAACCGCGAGTTTCGATCAACATCCATTACCGAAAAACGTGCATGATAAAATATTCGTTGAAACGACGTTCCCGTAGGAAACGAAAAGAAGAATACGAATAGCGACACACGGGTCCAGTTTGAAATCTCTGATGGGCAATTAAGAGGATGTCACTCCATTAACTTCACATTTGCATGCAATTATTATTGTACATAGGTTAGTATCCTCTACATCATTAACGCGGCAATAAAACAGGATAATTAACTGAGAAACTAGTTTCAACTAAATTAATTGGTCAGCTGGTCGTTCGATCGGAAGTAAAGAAATGCAAGCAATCAGAATATTATTGCGGCGAATGCTTGCCATTCTAGGAATTTTATCATTTACTCGACAATCTGCTCTTCGTGGTAATTCGATATCGTGTAAACATGAAATATTTATGGAAAAGCGTTCCCGCTCGCTAGTATAATACAATAAATCCTCATACACTTTTTGCCCATCTTTGGTACACGCATTTACGAATTCCGTACTCGTAGGTAGCGATGTATTCAACGTTTCAACCAGGAGTATTGATATTGGCTCCGATATAATAAAAAGGTCGCGGGTATTTAGCTTCGTTGAAAATTATTTGCACAAATTGAATGGTCGAGAAATGTTTTTGTCGCTCACGTCGCCGATGCGATCTGAATGAATAGGGTGAACCCGACAAAACTGCCAATCATTCCGCCTTTAATGACGCGGCTTTAGTAATGATTAACGCAACGGTATATGCAATTCTTCAGACACAAAGCTCCGATTGTTCACCGATGATCGAGTAATTATTTCGAAAGATTCGCCCGCGATGCGTCGCGGGGAAACATTTTCCTTTGGAGAACGTGTCGTTTCCCGTTTTCCCTAAATTACCTCGCACGGTGCACTCGAATAATCCGGCATTAATTCACATCCTGATAACAAACTCCCCTCCCACCGTCGGCCCGGTTTGTAACAATACCCCATTATTTATTTAACTTATATTTCACACCGGGCGATTGGGTCAATTAATAAGCGTTCCAGCACATTATTACCAGGCGCTGTCAACGCTATCATGGGTAATTGCGATTTTAATTGCCATCCATAGCTTGCACGTAATTACGTAACGAGATTACCACGACCCATAAATCCGGGGAACGCGGCGAGACATCGAAAAATAACCAAAAACATTCCTTCCAAGATCCGGCAGCAACGTTTACCATACATCACACGAACGTTCCGTCGATCACTTTGCTTCACCTTGTCACGACGCGCATATACGTGTATGTATTTATTCGATCTGTGCAGATGCAAAGTTTCGATGCGCCTTCGGGTCCCGGTAAAAACTGATATTCCGAAACTTTTCACGATTGACACGTTCGAGGGTTTGGTCGCGTGAGGGACGTGGGAAAGGGGGAACGGATAGGATTGACACCGTGATAGAGATAGGTATACAGTGAAATAGAGAGAGCGACAGGGAGAGAGAAAGAGAGTTTACGGCGCGAGTTTCAAAGCTCGAAGCCAACAACACTCGACAGCCAGAAAGCGGCGGGGCGAAGTTTACGCGCATTCGGAGCAAAGCGTAAGCGTCTACGTGTTATGTATATACCAGCGCCGGACGAATGGTTATATAGCTTTCCACAGGTACCAGGACCTTGTTGTACGAAATTAGCATGGCCGTGATAGGATTGAAATTATTCATGTACGATTTAAACTAGCTGACGAGGGTAGCGCACCTTTGCCCGAGCGTCCTCGGACGTTCCTTACTCGTGCTCTCCCCCTCCGTCATCTTTCCGAGCTACATATTTCCTTCTCCCTTCGATCGGCTCACCCCTTCTCTGGCCATCGTCCTCCTCCTTGTCCTATGGTACCCCGTGCATATATGTATGTTGTGCTCGCGACACGATCGTCGCCTCTCTGTGCAAAACCGCGGGGCCAGTACCGGCACGAACGGCATGCCCTCCCGCGCGTGCCACTTGTGTGCACTCTTTGCGCCGATCGAACGTTATGCAGATCCGCCCGGGGGCTGAATTTCTGCAGGACGCGATGGCGAGGCACGAGGCAAGGGCGTTTATCAGGCGACGGAGTGACCGAGACATTGGTCTACGATCGGGATCTACGGGAATTTCTGAAATATTTCGCTCACTGCCTCGAATGGCAGGAATTTCTATGCGCAAGCAAAATAAATAATAGCAATCTTTCTGATCTATTTGCAATTGTGTCTATCGTTTTCGTTATTATTACTCTGTATATTACTCTATATTCTGTCGAGCAAAGCATTGTCATGTTCCGTGATCGATCGGATGTCATCCGAAATTCTGTAGTCGTCGTTGCGCCGATGGCCAAGCGGGAAACGGGGACAACGTCGAAAAGGAATCTGAATAGACTGCATTAATCGTTCCCCGTTCGTTATCGCGCAAATTGCGCATTCTTGTCGCGAAATGAATTTCCCGCGTTCCCTAATCGAGTGGAAATGATTTAATGGCCTGTTTAATCGGCAAATAACGACGGACGATCGAATCATTCTTCGTCGTCGCACGTTTCAAGCACGCTTCAGTCAGTATCGGGATCGATAGACGGTGTTGCCCATACATCGAAGAGTCGAAGGGAACGAAAGGAAGATTACATTTTTGTGCCGCCTTGCTCGAACGCCTGTATCATCGTCAAATTGTACTCGAGCAGTTGCATACCCCGAGGAGTATCTGTAATTTCTGCGATACGATTATCGCGAGAAATCGTGGGCGAGATGGGGCGGGAGGGGCGGCGGTAGGGACGCAATAAATGTTGCAAAGGCATCGTCGTTGAAATTAACAAGGAAACCTACTTTGCGAAGCAGTGCTCCGTTGTCGGTATCCGAAATGGTAGGTACACGTGTCACGTGTACGTGTTCTCACCGAATCAGCTCGGCGCAGTATTTACGAACAACGGCAAACACGTGTCGCGCCTAACTAAACTATGTACTATCCCAACACCGAAGCGATGACATTAATTGCTTGGGTATAAATCCGACGGTGAAACAGAAATTCTGCGAAAGACGAAACAGGTGCCGGAGCTCTCCGTTCCTCCGTTTCGCGAGTCTGTATGTCTAAATTGAATTTCGATGCACAATCCCCGAACGTGACCGATTATTTCTGGAGCCTGCGAGTTCCGTGCCCCTACATGAACATCGAAGAAGCGCGAAAGAAAATTAATAAACAACGTAAAGACAATGGAACAAAGAGTACGCCGCGAGTGCGCGGACTTTCCAGGAATTGAAAAATGATTTTCCGCTCGACACTCTAGGTTCTAGGGGGTGCTCGAACGTAAAATTCTCTGCCGAGAGGAGGCTGGAAAATTTCCTAGGAAAAGAGCGATCCGGGTAGCTCCATGATGATAAAGCGTCTCGCGTTGGATCTCTCGCTCCGAGTTGCGGGCTAATTAAATTAAAAGTGGGAGTGTGGCGGGCGGGTCACGATTGTGCACCCTTAGAACGGGGGAAACAACCGAGTCTTAACTAGCGTTCACAAACAGCGACAAGAGTTGCGAACGGGGCGCCGATTAAATCTCGGACGACGATAATTCTTTGGCGATGACTCAGGCGCAGGCGCTATCCTGCGATTCGATTCGTCGTCACCATGGGACATTCTATTGTCCTGACTCGAACACAACGACGGCCTGACTTTATGTCGTTATTATCGCGATCGTTACAGCGATGTGCGACCTAGCGAACCGGTGAAACGCGATGAAACCAAATCCGCGATACGGATCTACGGGGAATTCCAGCTACCGTGAATTTCGTTTCGAACAATGCCAACGTTGTTTTCGCACCGCGTTTTGAGATACTTTAGTGGCACATGTGTATGACGCGTTTATTTTTTCACTATTTCTGAAAAAGGAATAGATCTTTTTTAAGTGGAATAGTTCGGCGCGTTGGGGAAAAAAACAGGAACGTTCACATCAGTTTCAGATTTTATTCAACAGATGGATCATACGGTATAACGTTAAACTTATATGTATAAAACGTAATTATCTGGATGCGGCAAGTCTTGCTATATCTACATCGCATGACATTTTATATAAATAAATTCGCTAAGTAAGGTATCATTAAACGGTCAATAAAATGCGTGGAAACTTTTTTTTTAGCAGCGCCTTAAACACTTCGCAGATAAACGCGTCGAGCGTACGGGAAGCGTGGGCGTCCGTTTGTTAACCCCGGTTCAGGTAATTGCTCGAAGGACTCGCGCTTTTATTACAAAAGTCGCGAGGCCAGCTATCTTTTTTAAATCAGTTTTTAATTTCACCGTTTTATCTCGTCGCTTAATATAACTCGCCCCTGCGGCTCATAAAGTTACGGACAGTAATTCCCGTGGCCGAGTGAAATTTTCATTGATAACACTCGGTAGAACTCTGTGCGTCCAGGAACGAGACAATTCCACCGCAGACCCTATATAATTCATCAAGATATCCCCTTTCGTTGCTCACGGTTTTACGCGCACATCTTACGGCATATTTACCATAAAATCCCGCGCTTTAACGCAGCGAATCGTTTATTTGATCTCCAGTCATTCGGCAAAAAAATAGTGGAAACCCTTCGAAATTCTTCAAGATCCTTACGACTCGAAGCCACCGCTACGATTTCCCTGCGCTACGTTCATTTTCATATCGGGGAAAACATCTAAATCTCCCGCGAATACCTGCGTCTTGCAACGCCAGAGGCAACCATAAAGCCGCCAAGAGCTAGTTACAAACACATAACTCTCCCGTCCTCCCTTTTGCTCTCGTGCATTCCTCGTTCTTTGTATTCTTCGATACGGACGATTACGTTTTGCCCGAACGTTTTGCGCGACGAAAACGACAATTTTCTCGCTCTTCCGTGGCAGAACCAGTCGGGAACTGTGATACCGCTGGAGGGCTAGGCTTACATCAAGCATCTTTGCTTTCTTACTTTCAAACTCGCTTTCAGTCCCATCGCCGACGACGCAAAGAAACGTAAATGGGCCGACTTAAGTTTAATGCCACGTTTTCCGAGGGATCTGACCGTGTACACGTCGTGTCAAATAAGTCCCCTTTTCCTCCGTCCGACGTTTTTAATTTGCTGCCCGCCACCTTTCCAGTGTTCCCAGTTTCGCACGATACCTTCGTCCATTGCCGACACAACGAAGAGGACATGTAGCTTCTCGACCGGTCCGATAATTATCTCGAATCCGAGGTGTACTATTAGTGATCGTAGTTTGACGTGTACGCAGGCCCCTTATCGCACCAGCTCGCTAGATCCGGCGCGTCCTTCTTCGTCATTAAAAAGCAATCTTTCTGTCCGTGCCGCGCGGTTATTACTACGTACTTGCGACACGTTACGCGATAATTAATACATCACTCGTCCCGGACGACACATACGGCGCAGCTGGTGCGAAAGGGACGCAGAGTTTTTCTTCGCGGTATGAATTCATCAGCTTCATCTTCATTCGCACTATCGATGCTTCGACTTGAACGAATAGAGGTAGTTTCAGTAAATGGACGACAGTTGATTTCGCTCTGAGACGTCGCAAAAAAGTTGATGGATAAATTAGTGCAATGATATAGGCGCAATGATAATTAAGTAGCAACGATCTACTTTAAGAATCAATCGATATCTGTGCAAAAGCGAATTATGGCCTCCATGAAATACACGCGCTTCGTAAATTCAGACACAGCTCGAAGGAGAAGAATGGGAAAACTAGATACTGCGGCGAGCATCAATGTAATATCGCAATGATTGACGTTCCCTCGTATCCCTCCGAATCAAAGCTTTATTACCGCTGACTGAAAGTGAGATGAGTGTGTCTGGCGACAAAAAGGGACCACCGATTAATTACCCTTAACTGCCGCGAATAGCAATAGAAAAACGTCGTGAATCGGCGTTGGTAACAGGTTGCAAATTGTTTGAAGTCGAAACGAAGGGACGTAAGTGGACTGAAACGTCCCACGCGGCTGCGAAATGGCAGTTCTGGGGTCGGTCGACAAGCGGGAGGAAGGGGCGGTTGGGATTAGGGGGAGCGAGAGAGGGTGTGAGGATAGAAAGGGAGGAGGCGATAGGAGAACGGAGGGAGTCGGGATCGCGTGCTACGAGCCGGTTGTGTAGCCGGCATAAATGATAAAAACGGACAGGAGGAGCGACCGGTTCGCGGCTAAACCTCAATAAGCGTAAAGACCGCATGCAAATGCCAACCAATTATAAAAGGGAGTCCCTGGCCTCTCTTGCCGTGAAATATTATCAATTTTCGACGCGCGTTATCGCACTCCCCCGCATTCAGCGCACGGGCTACATTACCGCGGGCCCGGAGTGCAGCTCGCGCGTCGTGCTCAGATGTGCCGATCGTTCGTAAAGTATGAGACTATATTCGATACCTGCAACTTATACTTTCCGCTGGTTCTTTGTGATCCAGCGGAACGAATATGGCGTTGATCCGCGAAACGTTCTCGCTCGCAATCAGCGATACTCCGAGGGGCTGTCTCGTGAATAACTAACATTCGTATGATTCCTTCCTCTTCTGTTTTTCTTTTTTTTATCCGAAACACAATTTTCCCCGTTTTGTAAGTAAAGTATGGAAAAAGTGTAAGAGAGGGGGCAATTGCGTAGCGCACAAATAACGATGTATTCTCGAGCCGATGAGAGATAGCTCGTGACAAGGATTAATGGAGCGCAGCATCGGCGTTGCTTATTATTAGTAGTACTACTCGCATAATTAGCTATGGGAAAACGTGTAAGCAATGATCGATTCGAACGTCGTCTCTCGAGTTTCGCTCTCTTAGTCTCCCAGTGGAGAGCGTGTTCTTTTTCTCGGCCACTAAAGAGCCTCTTCTTGCCCCGCCGGTATTCCGCCGGTGTGCAACGTCGATCTGACAGTGATCGAGGACTGTCATTCGACTCGACGGCGCATACCTTACAAGATTCTGTACGCGCCGGCAATTATGCTATCTTGGGAATGCCTTGTATCACTCGCTTCTCGCTTTTCGCGGCATTAACAAAAGTACGAGCACCCGGCCGGCTACTGGAAACGGCACGGCATGCCGGAACAGACAGGCACGGGGGTTATTCGCGGTAATGCCACACCACCAAATATGAACCGAAGCTTAATTAACGTACAAGCAATTAACCGTAGAATTATCGTGGTCGGTTTTGCGCGGGCGATTATCGGGAGGAGTGGGATTCCTCGAAACCGGAACGGTACGACGCGAGTCGACGCGACGCCCCGAAGGAAATTATTACGTGCGTTTTTGTTCTCTGTTACGTCGAAATTGTGCGAGCAGGAAAAGAGGGGCTGGTGGTTTCGAACGGGTTCCGTAACACCGTACATTCAGTCATTTTAATTGTCCTTCCGAAAGTACTGTTTCGAGGAACTCTATATGGTACCATTAAAATGTTAATACTTAATTGCGATATTCATTTTTATTCGAGGTAATTGCAGTGTAATTATTTAATCATTTTACACGTAGGAAGTAATTTAGTTTTTTTTCCAGGGCAGTGATTTTTATGATGAATGCAAATGTACGTGCACGCGGAGGTTGTTTAAAATATTCCGAGCAGTTTGCTGGAATGTCTTCTAGGCGAGCAATTTTTCGAACTGTTTCGATTTTCTCCAACTACGCCACCAAACGGGGAAAACTTTCTTCCGGTTATTATTGTTTTGAAAGCCAGCGGTATCCGAAGGGGGTTGGAATCCGGTTGAACGATTCGTGACGGTCCTCGCGGATGGAAACGCGGGTACCATTGACCCACCCCCTGTATCCTTTTTCGTGCACTCACTTTCCTCGTGGATGCCGCGAAGAATTCGCAGAATGTAGCAGGTCGCTTCTCTGCGGGCGAGAGCGGACGTCGTCCGGGCGCTGTCGAAACTTTCTGAAACAGAAAAATTAGATATCCGTTCTGTGTCTGTCCGAGAGACTCGTGGTTCAGCCACGTGAATTTCCTTTTCGTAGAACAGGCGACGCGCGACGTAGCGTGGAAGCTGGCGAAGGAACAGAGATGGTGCGAGAGGGAGAGAAAGAGAGCGAGCGAGCTGAGAAAGAGGAGGCGTATGATGTATGGGAGTCTAAATCGAATTTTTGTTCGTTTGCGAAGTTCGTTTGGTCGAAGGGTACAGGGCTAAAAGGATCTTTCAGCCGGGAATGAAATTTTTTCGCTATCTCAGAAAACTTAACAGCGGCATGGGGTTCACGGCGGATAGATTCGATGAAAGGGGGTGGTGTTAGAGCTCTGTGCGTTTCTCGTTTCGACTCGTTTGATAATAGCCTTCTCGCGTTTACCCACTCATTATCGCGATGCAAGAATTCATCAAAGTTCCGGAAGAGGGAACGCGCGTCCCGTGGCCCGTTTGAACGTAAATTTTGAGAATGCCACTTCCACGTAAGTTCGTTTATTATTTATACGATAATTATTAAGACCGGGATTAAAAGTTTCGTCGTTGCGGCGTAAGCCCGCTGTCCACGGAGTAAGCGGTTCAAGATTTAACGGGGACGGGAAGGGGACTATAAAAATTAAATTAATAAGAGACGGTTGGTTCTCATGGAAGATGAAGACGACCTGATTCAGCGAATTTAAGGCCAGGGTTCTTCTTGTTTTTCTATATATATATTTTTTTTTTCTCTCCCTGCACGATCGGGGTCGGAGACCTTCAGCGTCTCGAGGCTTCCATCGCTACATTCTCGAGGATCAAGGGTACGGAAAGTCAGGAAGGGTGGATGGGTGTCCTAACTGAGTTATAAACGCGACTATAAAAATCAAATTTGCGGCGTCTCCTCCGGCTAAATTGGCTTAGACATTATTCCAATCCATTGGAGTCAAGGTCCCTTGTAAAACGGCGTTCAGCCTTTCATATCCCAATATTCCGAGCAGTGTGGAATTTTTTATTCAGGTGCTCAACAACATTTGTCTAGATGGAAATGCATAGAAGGAAAAGCAGGAACGGAAGAAACGTAAATGGAACAATTGATCCGCGGTTACATCTGAACCGTGCCCGTTTCAACTTTATTGTACTGCTGCGTAGAGTGGTCCTTCTTCCACGAAACCATTGCGATATTTTCACGTGGAATCTCGAAGAACCAACCACTGCAACGTCGCATCGCATCTTTGCCATTCGCACGACCGCTCAATTTTTTCGCGCACGTGCTCCTAAGCATTCCTTTTTTCTCCGCGTGCATTCTTCTTCCTCCTCTTCTTCTTCCTTTTTTTCTTCACCCTTGCGTTAGGCCGGTCGACGACGTTCCGTTTTACGAAACATAAAAGCCGGTGAGACGGCGTTCGACGAAACAGTTCCTGCCAAAACGAATGTCCAGAGACGAAGTCAGCCGACAAATTTCACTTCCAATAAATGGCTGCGGTCGGCGGCCACTGTCAATCTTTATGAGATTTCGTGGTCAATGGAGATAATTTAGAACAGCGTCATTCCGCGTTCCCATGGCGCACGATTTATTGCCGGCGTTATTATGAACGGCCGTACCAAACCCTGTTAAGAATGGTTGTTGCAGCCGGGATGCAACTACACGTTGGGGAGGAAGGGGACACGCGGAGAGAAAGACGGAGAAAGGGAGAGCCTTGGAGCTGCATCATGCAGAAGGATCTCGTGTGTAGACGTCTTTAAATAGTATGCAGATTTCCACTGCTTGTTCTGTCAACGTTATTATTTTATTGAGCGAGCGGTCATAGGTGGGAACGTATGTCCACTCTCGATCGTGTATTACTCGCACATTTTTCCCCCTTAAGCTAATTTATCGATCCCCTTCGCGCGGTGTTTTCACGGAAACGTGTTACACTTTCAAGGGCGATGCATCACTGTACGACACACTAGGACCGAAATGGCCTTTCTTATTGCTTACCACGAGACACGCGAAAAAGTTGCAACGGCTATTCCGGCAGCGGGGCAATAATACAGATATCGTTCATTAGAATTCCGCGAGTGTGCTTTTAAAATCCAGTGCATGCAATTACGGTGGGATCGTTAGCACGAAGAAAAACACCGGCTATGATAATTCGCCCATCCGTACACTACGCACATGTCTCATCTAAAATTGAAATCAACGTTACCACGAAGACGAGAAATTTACAGAGCCATGTTTATTAATACCTGCTTGAGCTGTAAAACCCTTGTAAATTTGTTGACGCCGGGGTTGAAAATACTTCCTCCGGGGTGCCTTCCGAGGAAAGAGATTGGATGGGCTCCCAATTTAACGCCATTATCTCAGCCGACGTCGAACGCGAGAACACGAGGACGAAGGCGAGGGTGGACGACGTCGGCGTCGCCCTCGTCGTCGTGCTACCGGCGCAGCGGTCGGTCGCAATATAAATTTCAAGGAAAGTGTAACGGAAGCGATTTGCAGTATGCGGTGAGCTATCCGGAGGCGGCAGTTATGATCCGTTGCCAATAGCTAATGCGGCGATGGCGTGCAAATCGACGCAGACGGAACATAATTCAGTTGACTCGAAGTTGGCGCGGCAGGCTCTGCCAATCGATCCTGAATCTCTGCATAAGTCTGTGCACCCGCTGCAACCGGTGCAGGTTGCTGCAGTTCACGGCTTACGTTGCAGACAGTCGATACGGAGATGCGCCACCGGCGATTAAGAAACTTGTTTTAACGTCGCGAAGTTCCGGCGATAAAGGGAGTAATGGTTCCGCTCGGCTCGAGTGCTCGTGTCAGCCGCTGAAAACGGATTTCTGCGACTTCAAGTATAATCGAAAGCAATCGAGCTCCCTTTCGATATGGGTACTTCATTTTCCTCGTGGCGCGATATGTTAAATTTTTGGTGATTGCATTTCCGTTTTGTTCCGACGCAAATCATTTAGGGAAAACGGTGCTTCAGAAAACTCCGTCCACGTGCCATTTCGATATTCGCGAATGTATGAAAGCGCCGATTGAAACGCGTCGTAGTCGGATACCTCTCCGTCTTGAGACGCCTTTATGGAATTCGCGATATACAACCGATACACTTTATCGATATCGATCGAGGGCAATAAGCACGACGGAATAATGCATCGAGGGTATACGGAACGATTTTTGTAATGCGATAGGGACCGATGCACAGGCATCGATTTTCAATGAACACCCTCTTTTAAGTCTAACAAGCTGCTCCGTCACGTAAATCCTTAAGAATTGGAATCGGCCGTTCTTATCGGGCTTCATTGAGACGGGATGGTCATATATATTTCTTAAATTCTTCTCTACAATATCTATTCAGGAGCTTGGTCAAATACTTGAACTTGCAATGGGTGCGAACAATTTCCCTCTACGTCAGGGAGCGGGACGACTTCTTACAGTCTTCTGTTAGCGATACCCGGTTCAAACCTGCGAACTTCTCGAGATTCGCAAAGGGAGGAAGGAATATCCTTGCTGTCAAACGGCTAGGATGGGATCATTTTAAATTCGGGACCATTCGTCGGTCAGGGCACAGTCTATTAATTTAACTGGCGGGGGCTTAATTGAACGCGGAGACCCGTTTCGCGTTCGCAAAGGGGACGTGTCGGTTTCACGTAAATTCGCCCCGACCGAAATGATACGTCGAAACGCATCGGTACATCTAGCGTAATAACGACCAGCTGATGTTTTCCTGTACAAATTACAGGCCGTGTTTTCACGGGACCGCCGCGAAATCGGGGAACGAAAAAGAAACCCGAAAAACACAGTGTTCCGTTTGTCCCGTAACAGGTGACAGGACGTGCCGATAAAATAACCGAATTCCAATTGCAATCGGCATTTATCAGCTGTCATTCCGAACACGTAAACAGCGAACGAGGCTACAGGCTCGCTAGTTTTTCCCATCGCAGAATTGGTGTGCAATCGCGTCGGCCATTCAACGGCCAACGCGTAGTCGCGATCTGCGCGTTACAATGTGCAATATTATGCAACGGCATTCAGCCGTGAAACAATTATATGCGTTTCAAGCGGACCGACGTTTGGCCTCGTAATCGTCGTAAATCTATTTCGGCGCTGTATTGTTTGCGGCGCATATTAACTTGTTACCGGCCCTTTCAAACGAACGATACGGCCCGAGCGATAATAATTTCCCGATCGCGATTTCGCGCGTCCGCGTTCTGCGTTTCGATTGTGGGAAAAGTGCCACCGAAGCACTGTTTTAACTGTTCTCTCCTTTTCGAAGTGTGCACAAACTTTGGTGGCTCCGGGCAATTTTAATTGGAACCCGACCTTTTTGCAATACGACTCATATTACGACCAGGATCGAACGAGAAGAAAGGGGCGAGCGGAATGTGAATGTTCCAATCGAACGCCAGAACGTTCAATTTCATCGGTCGTAAATTTTTTTGAGTTCCGATGACACGCGTGAAAACCAAGGAAACGTTCCTATCCTCGTGACGAATATAAAGCTCCTTCGACTCTGGAACGTCGCCCCCGAGGTTCCGCAGCTTTCTTCTTTCTAATCCCCTCGTCGTGAAAAACCCACATCTCTCTGCTCATCCATTGTTCGCAGGGGATAGAGATCTATCGCGCCATCATATCGCTAGATTCTCCCCGGATGTTTGATTCGGAGTAACCAGGTGAACAGTACCATATGCGACGCACAGAGTGCCCGGACTAAATTTCTGCGCCGGGTATAGATACAGGACACACGAATTGCAATCTCGCCCTTTGTTCCAGAGTAAACTGATTTACACTCGTTGAGGCGAGTCCTTTTCCACTTTCATACTCCAAACTCTTTCATACGCCGTAGGCAGCGTGCATTGTGCTGTCTGCAAGGATTTCCCACGTGTCACAGTGCCGCTTTATTTTCTGGCAATGGTAGCCGCCACTTTCATTTGACCTCTTTGTCTGCTACCTTGCCTCTCTCCTTTCCTTTTTCTTTTGCTTTTTGACGTGTACCCGACGCAGCAGCAAGGTGTAGCACGCGCGCCTTGTCCCCCATTCTTTTCCCTTCGCGTGTATGCATGTATGTACATTCTCTTGTCGCGTCGCACACTGTTCGACGCCAATTCTGAGGACGTGGACGCATCCCAAGGAGTGAAATTGGCAGGCCAAGTCGACCGTTGATTTCGAGAATCACGTACTTGAATTTCATTACTATGATCGCATTTAACAATTGCCGCACAGTCTATTCGAGAGAAGGATAACCGAAACTCGAGCAAAGCTCACGGACTGTGTGTAACGACGCCCACGTAAAACTGTACCGAGACACGCGTGAGCATGTATGCCGCATTCTATGTCACACCGACTCGTCTGCTCGCGGAAACTCGACCTGCGATATCGCGGCGAAATAAAAAGGAAATTTATATTTCGCGCGGTCGTGTTCCGAATCGGTAAAGATACAGGAGCCTGGGCGTAAAAATTTCACCGCCGAAAATTCCTGCCCCGGACCTGGCCGAAATGAAGGCACGTCCCACGACGAATCGTGCACAGGGTGTCCCAGAAAAAGTGTCCCAATAAATTTTCACATTAACCGGCGATTTTACTCATAGTATAAAGACTCAAGCAAAATTATATTTTTCATTTTAGTGGGAGTCATGTTACTTTAATAATATTGTAACTTTATACTGAAATTGTCCTTCTACCTCGCAAATTAGATTACCCATTTTTCTATTCGACTGTCTTAATTTCGTATTAAAAAATGTTTAATCCTTTCATGCTTACACGTGGTCGTCGAACAATTAAGATAACGACGCACATACAGGTACAGTACTTTCTGCTTGAAATTACAATTACGATTGCACCTCTCCTTCCTGGACACCCAATAGAATGCTTGCACAACCATGTGGCTGTGTGGTTCCACACAGACAGTCATGGACAGGCTCCTTTGAATCGAACCACGCGCGGTTATGGACGTTGTCCACTTTGATGTTCATGCTGATGCCGTGGAATCGGCTGGGCAGCGTCGATGGATTTCCACAAAGTAAATGTCGACGGCAGGTGGCCGTTGGCCCGCCATTCCACGGAATTCTCTGCGAAATCGTCGACTGCGTAATCGCGGCACCGACCTTTACGCGCCGCGGGAGCCTGCTCCGTTTGTGTTGCGCTCGCAAAGGCTATCGTTAGACGGAAAGATTGACTCCTGTGCGTGACGTAGATCAAATAAGTAGAGTGGTTTAGGAAGTGGGTTTTTCACCTGGGATGTGAATATTGAGCTGGAAATGTGACATTCGTTAATCATGACGACAGAAGCTTTCGGGCTGTTCATATTTCGGTAACTGCAAATAGCTTGCGACCATTAAGAAGAACAAGTGCAGAATTTGAAGCAGTGTACAGGGAACCCTTAAGTATTCTCGAAATTAATTTATAAGTGAACGAATATAACAACAAATACAACGTATTGTACACTCATCGCGAAAATTGCAACGAAATAATTGAAATTCCGTTTTTGCATGCCATTAGCGGAGGCGACCGGCCGGCCTGGCATAATTTACCATTCCACGGTGATTACAAATAATTGTAATGTGACGCCAATTATTAAATAATTAATAGCTCGAAATTGTTGCACGGTCGTTCCGTTGATTATTGAAATGTTTCATTCGACTCGTCATGAAGATTAATAAGCTCGTCATTACGCGAAAACAAATTGACGCGATAATGTAACAGACGGTCGTTCGCCTTCGGATACAAATGAACGTAACGCACGAGCAATTTTATATAATGTGTACACTTCTTATTGCCTTCGTTTTCTCCGGCTTCGTTTCTCTTTCCCTGGGAACCATCGATTTCGCATAAACGGGGCTGGCACGGCCGCAAGAAATTTCGTACGTGTTTGCGACGCGTGAAATTACTCGATTCGCACCTGCGTTTTCGCAACGCGCCGTCGCAGGCGAAAATTTTTTCCCCACCATCCCCGGATCCTGTTCAGGAACGCGCCACCGTCGTGAACGTACATATACATAACACGAGGCATCGATAACGCTTCCCTCGTACCGTCGGATAAATTAACGAGTCGCGCAACGATAAACAATTCATCATCATCCCGTTACAAAACGCAACGCTACGATACGTTCACTGCGTCCATTGAATTCGCGCGTTTCGCAAGAAAAGTCGGCGAAGGTCCAACCGCGCGATTACCACACACCCGCGATTGTCCGGAGGCATAAATAACCACGGACGGTGTACGACTTGCGCGGTATAAACAAATAGGGCAGGAATTATTATTAAAATGACCGCAGACAGGCGGCGCGTAAATCACCGCTCGGGAGCACAAAGACGTGGCGGAAACCGCGAAACCTGTGCGACTGTCCCGCGGTATGCACGGGAAATGCAACGCGCGCGTTGTCGACCGCGAGAATAGCATTCACGGAAGAGGGGCACAGAGTCTTCTTTCAGCGACAAGGGCTCTCTGTTGGGGCGGAGAAGCGGCGTGTAATGACATCAGGACCGGGGACGTTACTGGACCGATCTCGATCGTGATCACTGAACGACGATTATTGCGAACTCGCCGCGTCGTTCATGAACGGCGTGTGGTCCCCCCGGGTCGGTCGACAGAAACAAAGTTCCGCGTTACATTGCAAAATCTCGTCTGGGCGGTTATTGTCTACCGTTGGTGACCTGGACACGGCCACCAATCGCGCGTTTTCTTCGTATCTCCGATGCGGCGCGGCCAGTGGAGAAATTGATGCGCCGAGAGTGAAGGGCCGTCCGTCCGTGAATACGTGAGCACCTGTCAGGTGCATCGGGCATTTCAGCTCCCTGTACGTTCCCGCTTCTATTCTCGATAGACACCGGCCACGGCTCGATAAGTAATGCGGCACGGTGTAGGTGTTAGGTTTAGCTGCAGCGGACAGCGCCGGACGGGGCACTTACGATCGAAAGGTCTGCACCGTTCGCTGAAGCTCTCCGATCGATACAGGGTGACGCGGTAATAACATTATGACAGAATCGCGGTTGGCGGAACCTTAGGGATGGAGATCCCGTCTGCACGAAACGATACACGCGCCAGCGTGTGCGAGATAATGCAGCGTGCAAGCTGCTGCTACGACGTACGGCAAGTTTCAACTTGTTATTATTGCGTAATTGCGTTAGAAATTTATCGCTTCCCGCCGCGAGAATTCGTTAACTTGACAGTTAATAGGAGATACCGAGGACCAAGAGATCGGCCAGATCGTTTTAATCGAATTGAAATTTTACCGTTGATTATATGTCGCAGGTGCAACGTCCCCGTGAGTCGGGGCAGCAAAATTAGTGAAAATTTCGGGGGAAATATAACTGGGATATTGGAACATTTGATTGCCGAAAGGGATGATGCCTTCAATGGCTACCATACTCGGCAAACATTCCAATGGACCGCAACGTAACTGGAATGAAAAAAGTTCGGCATAAAAATCAATCGTTAACGATTGAGATTTGTAACGGACCATTGGAAATAGCCCGGCATTGCACGTCAAACAGATCGTCGCGATTCTAACATTGGATTTATTTTTAGCCCCGCAGAAGGGGTGTCAATTAACCGATTTTTCCTTTGACTATAGTTCGATGGGCCGGAGCATAACGTATAGAAAGCTCTTTGGTACTCGAATTCGAGTCGTTCGATCGACCTCGTCAAATGTCGACGTAGGTTTTCCGACGGAATCGATTCTGGCTGACGTATGTGCGGCTCGAGTTGAGATATGACGTCCTGTGTCATTGGGTACGTCGTTATTCATTAATCTGACGTTCCAGTACTTCGGTCAATCGAACGATAATCGACGTAGATGTATAGGAACGCTACCGTAGTGGTGTCCCATTGGAGGCCTGGCTCTTTCTCTTGCAAAATGAATGTCCCGCGAGAGATCCAGCCCGATTTCCAGATACCAGCCATTCACGGATCAATCGTCTACGTTGGAAATTTTACACGAGGTATCTAAGGAGGTAACGGCTGCAGATAGAATAAGCGCTATCCACATTTTATTTTTACCTCCACTTAAATTCCCGCAAGCGTTTTACCAGCGATCGAAACATGCTTCCGGTTCTTTGGCCGGCCCCGAAGGCAATCGGGGAAATGTATCGACGTCACAGCTCGAAGACGCCTGTTTAAAAAAAGTTACAACCCCGTTCTCATTTGCCTAAGTGCTACTCACCGCGATACTCAAAGCAATTTTCTCCGCGATTGACGAATCCAATTTTCCGGTTATTTTTCCGCCACCCCATAAATCCTATTCCACTTGCCGTCTGTTTACGAATGACTCGTAAAATAACGGCGCCATCCCCTTGTCACCCCTGCCCCAGCTGTCACGTGCTGGTCCTTATCGCCCACCCGTTGGATTACCATTCCACGGTCTCGCGGATTGCAGTGCTGCCCGCATAAAACGATACGCGTACGCATTAAGACGTGCGCGTGTAGTCGTGAACACGAGTGAAACCCGTGGAAATGGCCGAGGTGAGTGCGTGGGTAACGGTCTTCACGAAAATTACGAACCGATCGCTTCCCCTCGAGCAGAGAGAGGTTCGACCGGCCAAGAAGGCGAGCCACGGCTCTATACACGAGGCTGTCGCTTTATCGAGATCACATCGAGCCGGCAATTAATCGGCGCTGATCACCCGATGAAGAATTCATCGTCATAAATTGTAATACACGCCTTCTAAAAGATCCACTTCCTACTGGCTTAACGAAGCGAGTCCGTTAACCCGCGGATCCGTTTCTCCTCCAAGGTAGCCCCGAAACCAGTCATCGACTAACTGGATGCGCGATTAGAACCGGCCTTTGCTTTCCAATTATACACGTTGATTTCTATCCGAGTAATTAGCACGAACAAGTTGTTGCTCGGTGTGCCGGGGCTTTTACCGGGCTGCTGCATCCTGGATCGTTTTCATTCAGCCATCTCGCAGCGACGAGATCATCGAACGTTATTATGTTTATACGGTAGAATGTGTATTTTTCACGCGGCGTTAACGAACGATTATTACTTAATCAACGTTCGCTATAAAATATCTCGTAAAACTTTCGCAGCACTGCGTATACATCTCCGGTACTCCAGCTATATTCCCTTTAATTATAATTCGAGACTCGACGGATATATTCCCTTCATTCGTTCGGTCTGTCATATTACGCGTGAAACTTTCTCTACTTTTCTTTCAATATCCTTCGCCCCTCGAACTTCAACTCGTCTCTCACAGCGTCGTTTCGTTTTATCGTTACCACCCCGTTGATCATTCTACTTGTTTATGCACGCATGTTACGAGAGGAATGACGAGGCTCTCGTGTACCCGCGAGATATCAAAACACACTAGCGACGATACCGAGGCCAAGGTATGCATACTCGAAAGAATACCTGGGAGGCAACGTACACAGACTCTCTATCGACGCTGTATCGGCGCGCACACCGTGGCGGCCGAAGGCGACGCGAATAACGGTGACTAATGAAAATGTATACGCGATCCTGTATAATATACGAGTGTGCCGGGATTTACGATTTTGTTTAATATATTCCGCCACTTATTAAACGTCAGCTGTGATAACAGGGCGGATTAGGATTGCGTGGGGAAACGCCGACGTTGAACTTTTCTCGGCAGGATCACAAGCGCGATGCAAATGCAACGAGCAATTAAAATGCGGTGGAAATTTAATTTTACATAGGACGGCGCAAATTGAACAAAAACTATGATCGAATCGCGTAAAATAGGTTACGCTTTGAATAGTAATTACAGTCGGCATTGATTAATATTAGAAACGAATGTTTAGTATGTACACATTTAGCATCATTGAAACTGTTGAAAATCGAACCAGACGGGGAACAATTAGTCGATCAAAATTTAACGAAACACCAGCTGCTTACTTGGCCCCGTGAAGAAAATATTAAGGACATCAAAAATAATTAATTGATATTCAATTGCTTTTAATAATTGCTGCTATTTTCGCGTAATCGTTATCGCCGTTTCGTTGGAATTGCATTAAGCACACTTAGCGCATACGAAATTAGAATAGGTTAATGCGTTATTGTGGGATGATGCTAGATACGTTGCTATTATTAGTAGACTTACGAGGAGAGATGCGCCGACGAAGAGACTTGTTGCCCCCGGGGCAACGTGCATTTACACGGTGCATCGGCGTTGCATCGCGCCTCTCGCGATGCCGCTCGTCGCAAATAACGGTGACTAATGAAAACGCGCATTCTATGGTCTCGTGCAGCTTCGTGCGAGCGAATCGGCCACAATAATCAATTGTAATCCCTACAAATCACCGTGCTGGCCAAATAAAGCAACGCGGCATGGCAGATAGGCTGGGTCTAATTTCAAATCCATTGAGGCAACGTAAAAATCTCCACGCTTTTGATTGACAGGCTTTAAAAGGCCATTGACCACAAGAATGTGTAATATTTTCAACGCTAGCGACAGTATTACAAAAATAATTAATATAGAAAAAAAGTTCGTTTAATCCTATACAACCAATTAACGAGGCAATCTTTCCTGATTCAGTTCAGACGTTGTCAAAAGCCTGCAAGATGTTGCTCCTCCAAGTAGTACCTTACAAGTGCATCACTTTTGTTTCAGGTACACGCACCGAACGTTCTATTTTCCCCTTTCGCAAGCACGAGCCCGCCCGATACCTTGGCAAGATCGGCAACCGATAGATCACTGATAAGCAGATAAAAGCGAAACGCTGGGTAATGTGCGCCGAAGGCTACGTGGAAAGGCGCGTTCGTGTCGAGGGCTGCATCGCGGTGTATCTGCAAGGGTGCAGCAAATAACGGTGACTAATGAAAACATGCATTCGCTCATCTCCTAGACGGGGCACGATAACTTTTTGAATGATTCATTGCGCCATTACATCGCGAGGCCGACGGCTCAATACGTGCTCATTGTGATACCGGCGATTTATTGCTCGGGCGGGTACCGCGACGTTAGCGTCGCCGTGACGGCCACGAACTCCGAAACTGGTCGAAGCTTCCTCTGGCTCGCGAGTTCGCGGAACCCAGCTAAACTTCCGTGGCTCTGGTGCCCACGGTGTTTTCCACGAAGGATGATCTCGAGATAGCTGGCGCAGCCAAATTGCATCTTTCGATCCTCTCGCAGCCTGAAATTCGTCTAACGTTTAACATGCAAATGACAAAGTTCCTTTCAACTTTCCACGAATATGATTCAGATGCGCCGGATAAGAGCGAGCCAATTTTTGCGCTAAGAATACCGGATGAGCGTCTTCCCGTTACCAAGATTCCCGCTGCGTTCGCGTCATCCCGACAGTATTAATCCAAACGAGTGCGCATCAGCGTAATAACCGTCAGGCTTAAGCGTACGTTTAACTGGTTTACGTACACGAATCCCCCGATACCTGGTGCGCACGGTTACGCGGGTACTTTTCATTGAGCCACGATCCGGAGTGGTGTCACGCACAGTATTAAACGGTGTAACAAGAATTATCTAATCTTCCGTACGTGCCCCGTTCGGGTGGCGGTTCGGTCTCCGTGTGAGTCATAGGTTTGCCGCGGTGCTCGAGAAACGGGAACAGAGAGCAATAGAATAGCTGACGAGTACGTTATGTATGCATGTACATATGTATGTAACTCTCCGCTGTCCGGCCTCGTATATTACCAGCCTCGTTCCGTGTGAATCACATCAGCCTTAATATAACGCTTATAACGCGAAAGGTTGGCGAACACGAACGCCGCCACGATAAACGCCCATAGGTGTGCCCGTTCGTGTAAGACGAACACGCGTACACGAAAGAGTGAACGTACTGCAAATCGCGCATTCCTCTTCGTTAACGACCGATCGGTTACGTTATTTCATTTACATCTTGCACGACTGGCTAGCCAATGCGACTGCGTCGCGTTGCATTCCCCTGCTCGCTTCGCCGTGTTTATTAAACAGTCACGGCCTGTCAAAACCGCGTTTAGTTCGGTAAATTAATTAACGGCTGGTGTCGCGGGATAAATCGCACCGAGTGCTTGCGCGGACACGTTCGTTCGAATCTTTTCGTTCCCACCCCAACTTCTTCCTTATACATGCTACGTATGAAATTTATAATCCAAATCGGCCAGCCGGTGATGAACGACTGCCAGCGTTCGCTCCGAAGCGCGCGGGGCAAAAACTCTTTTGATGCACCGCTCCGGGAGGAAATAATCGCGGGGAGGTTCATGGACGTTCACGAACGTTCAACGAGAGTCTGTATTTTTTTTTTTTGTTATTTTCGCACGATAGAAACGACGACACTCGTCCGGAGGAATTCGCGACGGATCGAATCGTTCGGTTTCTATACGCTGCTCGATTACCTGTCGCGCGGTTTGTCGAAGAAAAATTAGATCGGGATGCAATTTCGCAAGCGGGATCGTTTCCACGCGGTCGCGACACTGTGTGAAAGCTGACCGATTTCACCACGATATCGAAAATAGTGGGACGTTTCCTAGAACACCGTTTTCCTATGTAGTTCGACTCGGGGTCGTGCTTTGTCGACGACGTTTAGATCATTCCGTTATCATCGCGGTAATTATTGGAAGCGCTTTGTCACCGAGAATTGAACTTCGATATCGTCAGCGACATTTTCGATCCGAACGAACGTGATATTTCACCGTACGGATGCGCGTACTTCGACTAGAAACAAACGTATCGTCTGATCAATACGGTAATATACGCGGTGTGATTCACCTGGCTCGACGATGCTGAATCGCTTGCAATCCGTACGTTGGATGAAAAAACGGGTGGACTACGTGTTGCATTGAAAATAATATAAGGTCGCGAAGTTGATAAGTGACTCATCTGGTGTACCAAATCAGGTATGCGATAGGTATGAAAATGCGGCGAATTCATCGATAAAATAGTAAGACTAGGGAGGGTAATTTTTCGTGGAATTTAATTTCTCATTTATCCCCGTCTTTTTTCTTCCGTAGTGAATGCTTTCACGTTCCTGCGCGACGAAACACGTTTCAAACGATTATTAAAAATGTATGCCTGCGCTTATAAAGTATTAAGTTCGCGCATATGAAAAGGAATCAAGCGGAGCAATTTTTCCGAGAGGCGTATGGAACAGCGCTAATAATAAAACAAACAAGGAGCCAAAAATAATTAAAAAAACGAGAAAATAGAGAAGGAGCGATGGCCTGGCAAAAAAATGGAAGTTTCTCATGCAGGTTGCCATATCGAAGCGACCACCTACCACCCGTTATGACGAATATATTCAACCAAACGGAACGTACGCGGCCTGCCGTTAAAACTCGTCGTTAATCCTGTGCCCACACGCGTCCAAACCCCCTCCCACCCCCCGGCCCCTCATGAAAATTACGAGCTGTATTGTGAAATCCTTTCTCGGCTCGCTCGTGCGCGTACCACACGAAAAAAATGTCTACCCCCTTCGTCGCCGTAGTTCGAGCGCTAATGACGATAGTTATTAGGAAGCGGACCGAATCTCGGCTGGCGTGCGTGTACGCGAAAGAAAAAGCAGGCGAGAACCTTGATGAAGAAGGGGGGCTTGGGAACACGGGAGGAGAAACGGTCATTATCGACGATGACTGGCAGCGGAGTCATCGTCGTCGGTAAGGTTTAACGCTCTTTTATAAGGGAGGCTTAACAATGTACGTGGTCGGTGTGTACAAACTTGCCGAAATCATTAACGGGTGCTGCTCGATTTAACCTGCCGCAGCTGCCCCTATTTTTCTCACTGCTTTTGCCAAAAACCCTCCCCTATGTATATAATTCTCTATATTAATTAAAAAAGTTCGCCGAGAAAGTAGAAAATTCAGGGGCGGCGCAGCTCCACAAGTTCATTGTAATTATTTTTCCTGCCCGATAAGCGGTATCGCTATCTGCAACGAATAAACATCGTAATCTGAACCGGCGGGCGAGAATTCATGGCGCAAACGTTAACGATATAAATATTAATTGCAGGGATCCGGCCATAATTGCGCGGCTAAGTAGCGACCAATTTTATTTACTGTACGCGGACCAACAACAGTAACGATAATCAGGCGCGAACGCCATTTACCGCAGTAATTACGGAATCGTAAATAACCGCGTCGCGTAGACATTATCACGAGGTGCCCGCGGTACTCTCCCCCGAGTAATTGTAATTTCTGGTACGCCTTCGGGTAGTTCGTACATAACGGCCGCCGCGGCAACATCGTGCCAGGTATAGTAATCGGCATCGTAATATAATCTCCGTCGACGTGTAGAACTGGCGTTAGCTCACGTACCACTGAATCGCGTAACTTTATTGAAAGACGAGAGTCAGGGACCTAGGCAGTGGGTTATCTCTGCCAGCCGACGGGGACACACGGACGACACGAGACCGAAAGCTTGAAGGGACGCAGACGGAGCGAAAGGGGTTGCCTCTAATAGCCCTTAAGTTGGGCAAAGTTGGCCATTGTGCGCGCCACCCGGCCGTACGTGATCAGTTTTACCCTTGGATAATCACACCGGCGCAGATCTGACCTACCCCTCCTTTCGTTTGTTTCCTATGCTGGAACGTCAAGACGGGCCAAGGGTGAAACGAGAACGAGCACATAATGGCAGGGATTAAGATTCGTGGCTGTAATTGATAGTTGATCGTAGCCACTGCTTGGGCGGCAAATATATCGCTGAACTTTCGACGGCATCCCGTCTATGAAAGAACGGGGGTGCTCTTAATGAAATTCGTAGCCGAAGGTTTCCCTTATATATTTTATAATGAAATGTTGATGCATGGTTATTCTGCGGCAAGGTATTGATTCATGGTTCGCGGGGAGTACAAGGGGTTGCTGTGAAAGAAATATGATCACTGTTCAATTTATCATAGAGCTTTTTAACAAACGATAGTTTGCCTTGTCTACGGCGTCGATGAACAAGAAGGTAGCAATTCGCAAACGCGGATAGCTTGATGTTCGCGTGTGTTTGGCTTTGAAAGTTCTTGATTATTCTTCAAAGGAATAGGTTATTACGATCGCTCACGATTGCTCGAAACGGATTACCGTGCCATCGTAATTCCAACGTACTGCACGGATAACCTCGCAATCGGCATGCACGTGCTTCGCTGTTTAGCGCATTAAGTAGGTTGGCCATAGTTCCTAGCTCGACACCTCGCCTATTTGACTTTGCTGCTGCTATTAAATGAATCTGAATCGATATCGTGCGCGTTAGGGAAATTCGATAGTAATCTTTGGTAGGAAGACCAGGAACGAAAAATTATTTACTACGTGCCACGAATTCTATTGCAATGGTGTCTGGTTTACAAGTATCAGGCAGATTAATAATTAATTAATATTGTCCGCATAATAATTCTCCGTTGTTTGAAACACACAAGGTCTTTCATCAGAAACACTAACTCTGATATAATCCATACACATCGTCATGGGATCGATTAATCTCTCAGTTATCCTCCGCTTCACCTTTCCCAGCCTGCGTGCACATAATCCGCTACGTTGCTCTGAGTTTCACAGAGGATCCATAGATCCTCTCTCTTCACGATTCCGCTTATCCTACGCCTTAGGAGTAAACAAGGCGAGCTTGCATCGGTATAAGTGCCAGTCACGACTGAAAACGGGGGGTGTTCTCCCGGCGCGTCGCGGAATATAAAATGAGAAAATTCTGAACAGGTGTAGGTCGTTGAATTATTTTGGTTCTTACAATTAAAGGAACGATAATGCGCAATATTCAACACTATATCAGTATATTATAATATTCCATACTGTATTAACTCATCTGTCGCAGAAAGTTAATTATCGATACATTGACAGTCAAGAGAATACTAATGTATTGACGTACTTCGGTCTCGTTCTCCCTTAACGTCCGTATAACCAGCAAGGTTTAGTTCCGTTCTCCGAAACCGACACTCAGGCGAACGTATTAGCCTACACTTCTCGCGTCTTGCTTGAAAGTTAGAAATATCCGTTTTCGCGTCGCTCAAGGATTGGACTGTGGCAGGCATAGGAAGTTCTCAACAGAAGGGAGGAGGATAAGGGCGCGAGGAAGACTTGTAAAGACCTTTCGGGGAAGGGAGGATACGAGGAGCCTAGAAGAAGGGTTTACACGGGGATGGGAGTGCAGGGTGGTTGTATAGCGTCGAAGCAACGTTTAATTGGACGACTTCCAGGAGCTGGAATTAGGAGAGACCTCGGGCTGAGCAACGCGTTCCGTTGGAAGAGTCGTGGAATAAGGATGGGCGGCATGAAAGGGGGAGAGAAAGACGCATAGGGTGGATGAAGCGCGGCTTATCGGCTAATGTCACTTTAACATTGTATCAAATTATCAGTCGCCTCGCCAAACCGACGGATTAATTAAGCTAATTATTGTTTACGCTTGTACGGATACGCAGCCTCCCGTGCGTCTAGAGAGCGAGTCATTTCTCGCGTACTACAGTTTATGCCGAACTGTCGCGTTGTTGTTCCGCCGCTTTCCTTCACACCTCGATGCGTATAACTGACGACGATGCCTCCCGGAGTGCAGTAAGCGCAAAGAAAAACTGAACGACAGAACGTGGGGAAGGATGAGCAGAGGAAAACGAAGAAACTCGATGACAATCTGGGTGGCTCGGTGTGAGGTGCATTTATATCCATGCCTCTGGTTTATCGTTGCCCTCCTTGTTATCGAACCGTCGTTACAGTTATTGCGCCAATGTTTGCAAAGCAAGTCGATGTAATTAATTTTCCATGATTTTAAATATTTACAATTTGTTTAAATATGTATATGCGGTGTGTGTACAGTCCCACGTTAACTAGTTGAGATTCCACTTTATAAGGTTACACTTTTCCAATGAATGACCTTTTCCATATATTATATCTTTTGTATTATCCATGGAAATGTATATGAATATATGTTAGAAATCTGCCTAAATCACAAAATTGGGCATTTGAGTAGTTTCATAGAGGAAATCGTAGAGGATCAGCTAAAAGATAGACAGAATCCGTGGAAGTACAATAGATACGACCCTGGAGTCGTAGGTTCAGTTAAAAGTTGGTCAGAAAACGTAGAAGTCCAGTAGGTCTGACCCAGGGATCGTAGGTTCAGCTAAAAGTTGGCAGAACTCGTAGAAGTCCAATAGGTCTGACCCTGGAGTCGTAGGCTGGGTCAGACCTATTCCACTTCTCCCTTTTCTTACCAACATTTAGCTGAATCTACGACTCCTAGAGTCATGTCTACTGGACTTCGTTTTGTATAATCTATTCAGTGCTCGTGGATCTGCACGATTCAGATTCGGAAGAAGCGGGATTGGGCGAGTAAATTGCGCATTTAGTCTTTCCCCGTTGCCCGTGGACGTCGTTAAGGCTCGTTGGCGCACGGCAAAGCGAGACAGAACCAGAGAAGATAACGCAGATTCTATCGATGCCTTACGAACGTGCGGGATAAATATAAAGAAATAAAAAGTATAGACCTAAGAAATGGATTAAGCCTAACGATCTATTTAGGTGCACTATAAACGCATGCAAATATGCCCAAGTAGAAACTTGTTTCTTTCTATCGGAGACAGCCTCTTGCCGGTGCTAATTTTTATTCGAATCTGTTTTTCCATTTCGTGCTTTCCCGACTGCTTCATAATTAATGACGATTTAAACCCGAGACATTTGTGCAAGGAAAATCTCAGAGGTAAAATGTGCTCAGCGACCGTGGGCCATGCCTCGTAGCAGCGCAACGAAGTAGCCGGAACAAAACATTCATAAACCGCGTTGCAACTTTTTTTTAAGCTCCTTCGACGAAACATTTTGGAACAAATTTTCCCCGGCGAGGCTACACCGCGAACATCCACCACGACAAACTAACGATCGAGTAAAGAAACCTCGGCAACAAACTGTATCGCACTCTTTTTTCTCGTGCCAAACGGGCGACGGGAACGGAACAACGACCTTCGAGCAGACAGCGAAAAAAAAGGGTTCCCTTCCCGATGGGATCTCAAATCGATTACTATCCGTCGTATGAAAGCGAGTAAATTGAGAGGCCGATTATACGATTAACATGAACAGACAACAGCCGCCACCGTTGTTCAACACGCTGGTCTACGACCGTAACAAAAAAGCATTCATTTATCGTACTTTCCTAACAAAGACACTTTCCATGCGTTAACGTGGTTAATTTGTTCCCAGAAAAGAACAAGCTGCGATATCAACGATGACACGGAAGATTCATCGATGAATCAGGAGAGGACAAGGGGGACGCATTCCATCGGATCGAGATTTATTTGCCGAATAAATGTTAAGAAGGTATTTTTAATGGCCGACAATAGTGGCCCGATAGTGATCTCAGAAACGTATTGTCGTTGGACGTCGTATATAATCCCGGAGGCATCGACGCAACCAACAAAACGGATACACTCTCTCCCCATCCTTCTATGCTGCTTCTCTTTCGTCCTCTCCCACGTAACTCTCGTTGTTTCTGTACCGGCTTATCGGTCACGAGAGAGATACAGAGAGAGCCTCTTTCGTGCTCTCCCCACACCGTGATCTTTACTTCTCTCCGCTCCTTCGACCCGCGCTCATTCACTCGCATTCCATCTTCATTCCTCTCTATTCTCGTTCAAGTTCTCCCCTTTTTTCATCCCGTTCCTTCTCGTCAATTCCCTCCACTCTCGTACGCCGCAGACTCTCTCGTTCTTCCTCTCATCGCGCGGACTATCACGGCGCGCTCACCTGCTGATGCCTTTGATGTCGATTCTTTTGTGAATCGACATTATTATTCTAATTGAATACTTGTCTCCTACACGGGTATCTCTTAGCACCGTTCGTACATACGTTACAATGCGGCAGCTAAAATCGGGACCAACGCAGAGCGAAGGCCCCTGCTCTCACCGTGGTCGATGCGAAAAGATCGACCCAATCCTCCGGGCGTTGTCTCACGCGTCTTTCGCTCAAAATATTTTACACCGCCATCGAGGCCATGTATCTGTCGTGAACGCTTATCCGAGACGCTCGGAACCTGAACTTCTGACGCAACCGTTGTACATTTTCGATCGAGGCTACCGATCATGCCGTGCACCGTCCTTCTGACGTCCCCAACGTCCACGAGATTTATCGTTTCATTATCTTAAATCTCGCCAACAGACTGTCCCTCCCTTTTATCGTCGCGAAATTAACACCGCGCGGCGAGACGCGTCACCCCCCCGAGCGACAATAAAAGGACAACAAGCAAAAAGAATGAAACACGGGAAAAAAGAGTCTCACGATTCTCGTCAGAGCCTGTTCGTCATTACACGAGCTCCCCTGTAGCTGTTCGCCATAAAGCTCACGGTAATAGAAGCGCGTAATGGGACCGCGGAAAAGCCGTGCGGCCGTGGCTGCGCGGATTCGTTTTCAATTTCCACGACATCCCCGTCGAGGTTCACTCTACAGCCACGTCCTGTTCCAACAGGCTGCGCGAATTCCCTGTACACGAATCGAGGTACTTAGGCCAACATTACACCGACTGCGTGCCAGGTTCCACGCGGCTCGCCGATTATTGATGAAGCGGCGGTTCGACCAGGACGCATATTCCGCTCGAAGGATACAGTTATGATTGCTACAAGCAACGGCCCCGCCGCGATCCATTGACGCACTACCCCCGGGCGTTATTAACGTGAGAAAATGTGGTTACATCGTCCTCCGATCGTCGGCCGGCGCGGCTCCTCGTAATGGACATGATTTTCCATACTTCGGGAACTGACGCGAGCGGATAGAACATCGGTGCGTGTACCGGGGAATGCCGGCGTGCACGAGGTGCGTGTAGATCATCAAGGCGAATCCTGTTCCAGCCGATCCGTTCATTTCGAGGACGTGTTACAGCCGCTCCTGGACTTTTCCCTCTTTTTGTTACTTCGGATCCGCCGAAGGGAACGACGCGGCATCGTCGACGATACGCGAATTTTTCGCGCGAAACGGCGAACAGCCGCGGAGAAAATTGCAGACAGCAATTGCCGTTGCGGGGAAAAAAGAACCATTCGGATATTCTTAACGTTGAGGAGGATTACTTCGGCGGATCGTCTCGGGATGATTTTTCTTTGGGTATCTTTCTGATGACCGTGAACTTCGTGGAATTCGATGCCGCGAACTGTCGAGTCATAGAACTCGACGCTCTGGCGCACGACGTCCTGTAGCAGTGTCTGTGGGCGCACGGCCGTTACTACTTAGGTTTTCGCAACGCCTACCGCGGCGCGGTGTGTCGCAGAATTCCCGATGAATGATTAAAGAGAAACGGTTCGAGTTTCGCGTAACTGAAACTTCCGCAGATTCGTATCTGCGAAACGGGTGGTTTTAAACAATTTCAAGACGCTTTCGATAATAACAACGTCGCTGCGCACAAAGCGACTGCCCCCTCGTTTCACGTACGAAGAAAGGGGTGGGCAAGATCGGCCGGTTGCAGACGATTTTAATCAGACAACCCGACCGATTCTTGAAATGAGATTAGATAAGGCAGATAAGAGATACGTGTTCCAGTAATATCCTGCACGGGGAGTTCTTTTTCTGCGCGCCGCAATTGCGCCGTGAGTCACGTGTTAAAATTCAGTCGCGGCCCGAAACCGCCCCCTCATAAAGGAAGCGTCAGTTCATAAATTGCCCCCCACCCGACTCCCCGTTCCCCGTGTCCCTTCCTCTCTGACCCTTCCCGCCGACGGTGCAACGATCTCAATTTTGAGGGTGCCAGCAGGAAACTACCACCCTCGACAAAACTTACTGAATTCATTATGGAACGAACAAAGGCTTCATGGAAAAGCCTTAGGCGACGTACACTCTGCCACGGGAACGAGGAAAGACCTGGCGCTGCAGAGACGAGTCGCCACGAGCGCGACTCCATCGGCTTTAGTATCGGTTCGAACACTTACCTAATGTCGCGATCAAACACACCGGATAGATTAGTAATAGCCGGGAAGAAGGTTCTCCATAGAAATTGTACATATTTATAAATTCTTTCGCAAGTAAAGGGCATTCCACTTATCAGCAGAAAGTTGAAACGAAATTTTGAAAGAAGTTTGAGACCCCGGGAACGATAGTTGAGAAATGCAGAACAACGGCGCAGTATCGAGAAGCATTCCCGACCCTCTCCACGAAATTGTTCCCCGTTGAACGTATTCGAGGTTAGCCCAAAAGCCAGACTACATCTAAAGTGCATCAAACAACCGGTTACCGGTCCCGGGCTCCATTTGCATCCCTCACGAACGTATCAATAATGAACGCTCAAGCTGTCGAGACCAACACACAGCGGCAAACTGGAGAGTACGAGAAGCGGGGGCAGCTGAAAGGCTTTCGATCCTGCTTGGAAGCCGAATCGTAGGAAGTATACTTACGGTGCAGCGTAATTGAACTTACTCCCCTGTTGCGATCCAGTGCACGCGTAACGAAACCAAATTCTAACACACCTACGTCCCGTCTCTGTTACGAGACAGCTCGCAAGACGCCACCGGGGCAAAGCTCCGCCCGTTCGAAGGGAACCAGGCTTCCACCAATGAAGATCTGAACCTACAGGGAGCACGCGACCAGTTGGGCTAAGGGCAAACGTAAAACTTACCGATCGGCAAGATAACTGGTGTTTAACACGCGAGCCAAACCGCCATTAAGCCCGGCCCACCGTACGATTTCCACGCGGTCCGCACCGACTCTCCGCTTCTTCGTATGCCGACCGTGGATTTACGGTCCGTACCGACACTTTTTCTCATGGAAAGAGTGGATCGGGACACGTGGAGACACACGCATGCACACGCGTGTCGTTGTGCCGCGGAGACGTGCTCGAATGCCGGTTGCAGGGAACGACAACGGGGCTGGCCGGTGATTGCTGGTGGATCGAGTTCGTTGCACCGGGGCTCGAAACGGCCGGAACAGCGAGATGGAATCGAGCAGGCGGATGTGATCTGGCTAGATCGGATCTACCTGCTCCTTCGCCGTGGTCTCGACTCGGTGCTCCATGGGAATCGATGTTCCCGATTTCTCGAAAGCGATAGTATTGATTGGAAGCCAAGCGGTTTCCCGACGCGGATGGGTTTAATTAATTATTTTTCCCCGGATCGTTGTCGTCGCCGTTGACGCGTATTGTTCGACCAGATGGATTTAGTGCCTCCTCGAAATGCAGTCTGCACACCGTTTGATCAGCAGGTAGTAGTCGGTGTCGTCGTGCACGCTTAACGTGTATCTCCTCTCCGCTTGGATTCAAGTTAATTGATTCAGTTTCGGTACGACTTCTAATTACAGGACTGCCACGACTACTAATTATAGCGAAGCCCCGAGAATTTATGTACACGCTATCACTTCACGCGATACGCGCAAAGTAGGCAGAGTTTGTCATAGCGTACTCGCGAGAGACAGTTATCTTATAATTCGCCGGCAACCTGTCCACCCTGTTTTCCGCTACCGATTCCTGCCCGATATAAGAGTACTCCTGGCCGATGGCTAATTAACGGGGCGCCGCCTAATTAAGGTCCGTCCAAGCTTTTTATGGAACTTTATCTTCGACTCGAGGCGACCTTCGATAACGCCGGGAATTCGAGTTGGCAAGAACTGACGTTGCAGTCGAAAGATGAGACTCGCTGTGAACGAGACTGTTCATGAACGTTTCTGCTCGTTCTCTGTTGAATTCGTAATACCATAATCACGAGACCACGATTATCGGGGAACGTCATGAATTAGAAAATGCTCTTCGAAACGGTAGCGAGAATGGAAGTAACGAGACTTGCAAATGTAACCGGAAATTGCTCGAATACATACCTTCATCTTCGAGCGGGTTTTCGTGTACACATAACAGCAGCTGCGATTAACATCTTCATGCATAATCTGAAACATCTTTTTTTCAAACACTTGTAAGTTCATTTTTTTTTTAAATAGTTAATAAAATAAAATTGTTTTTTGTCAGATACAAATACGAACATACCTGTCGCGTAATGCCGACTCTTCTTAGAATTTCTCTCTTAAGCTTCTGTCGAGCAGCATTGGTAGAACAGCTCGGTGCAACTGTAAATCGTTATCGATCGGCCGTGTATTATTTAACAAACGACAAATGGACAAGCGCGTCGGAAGTGAACTCAATACAGATCCCCTATCTGTCTTGGCAACTAGTTTCCGTATCTTCGCTAACTGTTGCCTCGAGTTGCAATACGTTCTTAATAATGATACAACCGGCAGCTTCGTGCGCTTCAGCGAGTCCATTTGCCGAACAGTTGAAATATTTTATGCAAGTCGATACTGGAAGAAATAGCATGCCGACAGAGGTATATCTAATTCTATCAGGAATGTATTATCAGACGCATTCATGAATTAAATTCCGCGATCGATAGCTGAGTAGGGGCGGGGTGGAAAAGAGAAAAAATAAGAAAAAGCACAGTTTCGGGTTTTCAAAGAAAAAGAAATATGCTGGCCTGTGCAATAGTGTATTGTGATCCTGTTTTTTTCCTTCCCTATTTTCTTATTTGTATACTCGAGGAGACAGAATGCTCAATGAAGCCGGGGATTGGTCGAAGATTCATTTTTATAAAATCTCCGATTTTCGATATTTTTCTCGGTCATGTTTAATAAGTATCAGAAAAAAGACGAGAAAAAATAGCAGAAACCGTATTGGATAAAAGGAATGAGAGGAATTGCAGGACGTACGGGGATCGTTAATGCATACCCTTTTATTTAAAACACCGTGACCTAATGGGTAATTTACATTCACTGTGCCCTGATTCGAAAGAATGACCCAAAATGATAATATTTAAAGCTGACGAAGGTTTCCTATTCAATTCTATACAAAAAATATACGTAGGATATCAAATGATTTCATTGAAACCTCTCAATGGTACCATTAATAACCCTCCCTACGAACCGTTTGCTATAACGAATCACTCTTCCAGTAAATGGAACTCTCTCTCTGAAAGCAGGAAATCCCACCGAAAAATCTACCCTTGTAAAACACAAATGACTACGCCGCTTCTTGATCGTATAAACACCACGTATCTAACTGCATCGTATATTCCTGTCATCCTCTATCGAAACTATGCTAGAAATCGTTTCTTTCGATTCTTTTTTTCTTTTACCCGATCGTGATTGAGTCCCCCCCGGTTGGCAGGCTATCTAGAAATCGCCTGGAGGACGGCGCGGAAGCGGGACGTTCGATCGGGACGTGGCGACGTCGGTGCTCCCGCAGAAAATGCAGTGGAATATAAATCAGCGTCGTAACGAGTAATCGATCAAGATAATGCATTGGGAATCGGAGAAAAAGTCACGTGGACAGATCGATAAATAAGGACAAATAGAGCCGACCGCGAGAACGATACGCAGGATACGTGAACGTCGGAGAGAAAAACGGCACGCGTGGCGCCCCATCGACGTTAATCTGCCCCCGTGTGCACGCGAAACCGGGAAAGAGATGGAGTGACACAGAAACGAGAGAGGTGGGCACAGACGGATGGATCGGAGTGAAGGAGAGCGAGTAAGGGAACGTGTCGCCGGGTATACACGACACGTACGGCGCGCTCCTTTTTCCGATCGCGTAAAAGAAGTTGACTCGCCGCTGGATTTACAGAGTATCGACTGGATCGTGGACCGAGGCCTCCCGATGTCTTCGTGATTAAGACGTCCCTAGATCCAATGGATCGCGGGCTGGATCCGAGGAACGGGGAGAAACGCCGTTCCGTGGCAAGAATCTTTGATAATGGGAAAATCGTATTTAACGGAGTACGAAGAAATTTTGTTACAAATTTGTTGTATATTTTGTTTACTCAGCACCGAATATGTATGGCTTAAACTTTGCCATCAGAATGTGTCTGTTCCATTTGTAATATTTTATTCAGCGAATGGAAATGTTTAATAACCAAGGCACCTTCGGTAATGAAGTTTTAATTGCAACGCGCAATTCTATATACGATTATATTAAGAGCGCAAGATTGAACAAGGGATCGAGCCATAGAGTCGAACGTTATCGCGTGTTCTGCATGACAAACGGCGTCTTGACGCCAAGGCGTTCTTGCTCGCGTCGTTGCGGCTAGAAAAAGCTTGGCGTGCCACGAGGAGCACGTCGATGCAACTGCGACCGCTCGACAATCGTCAATAAAACTCGACTTTAAGTCGGACCGGCGGCACAGCGATTCAATCACAAATCAATTTATCTGCCATCCGACGCATACACGAGAAAAAATTTCATTACCGAGCTGCATTACCTGGTGAATGTCCGTGATACCTTTATCTATTACACTGCCCTATTAACAAGTCGATTCAATTTTTGTGATTGACTACCAGTGCCTGCAACGTGATCGACAGCAACGTTTGCTCCCGTGCTTTCCCAGAGAACAAAAATAAATGTAACCCAATGAACGTTCCAGCTATCACGGTTTTAATTTAAACGCTCCCATTGCAACGAATTTATGTGATTGATTTTGGAGTGGATTCAGGAAAATAGCATATCTAAAAGCGAAACCTAAATTCGGATTCGTGTTTCGTAGCACTGGCTTTTTCGTGGAATCCATTTAGAAGCACTGTTTCATTTTGTATGCAGCTCGTCTGATAAAGCCACTTTGTGCACGGCTCGACCGAAATACACACGGCACTGTCGCATTTATCTTAACATTTATGCAGCCGCTACTTATACGTTGCCCCTTTCGATCGACGGCGATCTAAGGTATCGAAATTGCATTTCGAAACAGTCGATAAGCACCGTGACAGGCCATGAATATTTTCGACGGAGCGGTCCATCGGCTGTCCACGGTAGAAAATATTTTCTTGAGTGGCAGCGTTACGCTTGACACAAAGCCGGATTAAAGTGGCGGGCACACTATAAGGTAGACCTAGAGAGATCCAAGGTTGCATTCCGAATGGCGTTTTCAAACCTGGCGGTCTTCATTATTCGTAAACTGCTGAACTATACGTCGCCGTCGTCTCTGTTTATACGACGTTGAAACATTCACGCCTCAGAAGAATATTCTTAAAGACTGGATACATTATGAAAGATTAGCATGTCGACGTTCCTGGAACTCCGCGCCGCTGTTCTTTAATTAATATCAACCGTGTATGAAACATTTGTTCGTGGAAGTTATAGCCAGTCTCGCGTGTACGTCGCTTTTTTTTCCTTCGCTTTTCCCCACACTGTTCGCGTTTCTGCATTATTAACTTTCTTCTTTCTTCCCCTCACCCTATCCCTTTGCGTACGACGCTAACCAAACGCACCAGCTACTGAAACTTCTGCAACGAATCACCCTCTACGCGTGCACGCTGAAAGGAACGGTTTATCGACATCGTTCGACGAGGGAAAATCGTATCGTGGCGATAACGAAACGGCAGCACAGAATCGATACGTGATTACAGGCTTCGGTTATCACAAGAATGCATGCACGCGTGCTTCAGGCCAGGTTCGATGTATGGTTAACGAGGCTACAGCAGGATGAACTGCGTGGCCGCTGAGCGAAATAGATCTTTGAAATAATGCACGGCATTGATGATCCGTGGACCACCCTTTCTTCGCGAATGCAACCGCGACGAGGATGACAGTTGTCTTTGTTGCTAAACGTTGCTATCACGAGGCCCGCGACATTTATCTCCGCGTGGTTAGCGCGAAATTTAATATGCTCCTCGAAACGGTAGCTGCGCGTGATATTCATTTGAAGCATAATAGTGAACATTTTTCGCGAACGCAGTCGCGTTAATTAACGCCGGGGGCTTATCGGAATGGGCCCATCAAGTTATTACATAAAACCGAACCGTGTAGACAACTTGAAATTACCCCCAGGAACATCATCAACTCTTTGCAATTCTTGTGAGACTCGTCATCCTCGATCCCACATTTGTCACGTCACATTAAATCATGTAATTACACTATATGTAATCGTTTCACGATCGTCGGAAAGTTTCAGCACGACGAACGCGCGGAAAGCGTCGAATTTCTTCTGACGCATAGAAGGGATGGTTATAGGGGACACATAGTCGGTCGCAATTAGCAGCCTCCACTGGCAAAGTGGAAACGCTTAGAGGTGGCATGTCAAGGGGGCAAATTGCAGTTTTACTTCGGCACGTTTATCAGAGAGAGCGCGTTCGCGAGATTGCAGGTACACGACTGGCCCCGTGTTAAAACAAAGTCACGCCGCTGGATGGCAGCCGCGCGGCATATGTACACCCCGTGCTCGTGCAAACAACGCGGTTTCACGCGGGCGCCAATTAGCTAACGACGAAAGTTTAGCGACGACGCCGTGGAACTAATCAAGATACGGTGGATACTGTAATCACCGTTGATACCGCCGCTAGACACCGTCTTCCCCCGATCCTGTCACGACGAAATGCAAAAGAGGCGGATTTCGCCGGGGAATTAGCCGGCGACGCGTCATCAAGGTGTCTTCGATGCCGGGAATTCAACCTGATTTCGTTTGAAAGGTCGATTTTTTAAGACTACACGCGCACGCCGTCTGTGGATGATTCTTGGAGAAGGGGAAGAATTTTTCTCGTCTATGGTGATTCGAGCAAATGTGCATAAATATGCAGTATTTCAACTTAAACGGTTCGCGATGTGCCCTGCCCATGTATAATTCATGAGGAACTTTCCACAGTTTGGTGGAAACGCGAGTGCAACTTTAAAGAACCGAATTCCGTTTGAACGCTTGTCGTCCTCCGGCGACTGGGTCGTCGATTAAAAATTTCCCACGAATACGCACGAGCTTTGTGGATCACACATGGTGGATCGTTGGCTCGTTAAATAGACGTAACATCAGATTCTCGTTTCTTATGGGACTTTTCGAGTGGAACGAATGCTGCCTGCTCCGTTGAACCTGGTGTTCGTTCCTCACCATTTTTTTCTCCCACCTCCTCCTTTTCCTTTCACTGTCACTGACCCTGTCGGGCCATCACCGCATCATCTTTTTACCTCCGCTTTCTCATCCCTCTTTCAGTTGCACCACGTTCCTATTGTACCCCTCGAACTGACGGACAGAAGAGATAATTCCATCCCACCGTTGTATAATAATAATAATAATTTACTGATAATGACCGGACGGTGTCGTCAAGTTAGTACACGACCTGGCAGAACGTTCCCTCCTCCGAAGCACAGTTCCACTTGTCGAGATTCCCCGAAACGTGTACAAAAGGTGCCAGACAGACTCCTAACACTGACTCGTCGATTAATATCGCCCACATCCTGCCGCAGAAAAAACGAATTAAACAAATTCCAGCATGGCAGCGTGTATACGAAGCGTTACTCTCCTCCGCCCTTACATCCTTTCACACTCTCTCGGCCGACGAAAAATTGTCAAGATCGTTGATCGATAGATCCACCGTACAGACGACCTTGACTGCCCATCCGTTCACCCACAGAGGGAACCTATTCCCGATACCAGACGCTAACCCAAAGAGCTGCGTTCCCGGTGCCCGGACGTAACACGGACATGCACTCAGGGCTTTCGATTATTCAGGAACGGGAAAGGACACGTCCCACGATCTTGTCGAAGCCGATCACTGTCGAGCGTTCGCTGCGCGCTCGCTCGCGCATGCATACACAGCCCCCGATCGTGGGGCACGAAACGTGTACAGATTGGTCGGGCAGCGAGGGAGGACCACGACGGAGAAAGATCAGGCCGCAAACAACAATGGCCTGATTGATATCTGGCGGCCGGCATCAAAATAATATCGCGGCGATAGGCACGCCGGGACGAGGTTAAAAGCTTAACGAGTTACAGGCATGATATTGGATCCAAAGAAATTTATGGTCCTTGTAGTACCGGTGGGGCCCGTTTGCCTCCCGCGGCGCGGCCCACGGACCTTGCGGTCCACCGCTACATCAATAAGATACCGCGCCGAAATAAATTCGCTGTTTTGACGGCGTTTAATAATAATTCGCCAATCCTACTTGCCGCACGGTCCCGCGACCGCTAGGGCGCGGCGGGGCAAGGGAGGCGACGGTAACGAAATATCACCGGGGCCCTCGGACGATGGCGACGGGCGTGGAAATTTTCTGGCGCGCCGTCCGGTTTTCCGGTTTCATAGGGTCCGCAGCAAAATTGAAATTCGATGTCAGGGCGAGAAGAGCGAAATGCCAGTGGCTCGTTTGCGCGTTCGATTTTCCAACCGACCGATTGAGATTTTCCGGATTTATCGAATTTTTTTCGCCGATCGCATAGCTCGCAGTTGTGTCCAAATCTGACGCTGCGCGTGACAAACGTTTCGTGCATTCAAGTTTGTTCATTTCAGATGAACCGCGGAACGAAAGCTTTTTGTTTCCCAATTTTTCCATCCCCTCCTTCTCACCGTCGTCGAGGTGTACGCGGGTTCGATGCTCTCTTCGCTTGACCGGATGAAAACAGACACACGCAATAATTCACGCACGCTCATCAAAGCGTTTCCAAGTCTCGTGTTCTTCGTTGCTGGTAATATACATATTACCAGGGTCGTCGTCCAAACTCGATGACCGAACGGTCTTTCATCGTGATTCACCGCATTCACTTTGCACGACGGGTGCAAGAAGTGGCAGGGGATGAAGACATAGCCAGCGCGACCGTGGTATCCCCAGGCTTCTGCATCTTTGTCGCTGCTGGAGTGTTCCCTTGCTTAGGTATTTCCTGGAGCCGGGCAGCGCATTAGCATTTCCGTTACCGTTACCCTCCTCGTGGGTACCGTCCACGGAAATTTCTGTCGTGAAACACGGGACACGGGGGCGAGCATACACAAGATGCGACCGCAACTTGTATGTACACGAAACACTTGACTTTGGGCGTTCCGTGAACATCGAAACTTCCATTTAATTAATTCTTAACTAACGCGGCAAACGGACGCTTTCAACGCGCTTTCCATTTATCGTTAAAGAATTCTCATTCTCGGGGAACAGCGTACTTCGATGTCTAAAAACGGCACCTGGCGTTTAAGGAAACTTTCTCAACCCCCTTGGTTGTCTGTATTCATATATTTCCTAGACCGTAAGAGACAAATCGTTTTCATTGTCAGTCCAACTGCCATCGATCATCGCAGGTAAAGACGACTGTCTGGTGCAAACAGTCGGGCCACGCGAACGAATACGCTCCTCCGTGATCGACGAAGTTGTGGGAACATCTTTGAAAAGAATTATTTTTTGTTAAACGAGCAAAATCAAGTTTCCCTTTTCTGTGGAATTTTTCCTGACAATTCCGAGTCGCTACTTTCTTCAAAGTCTACTGTCGTGGTCATTTATAACAGATCGTCGATAGCAAGGAAAGCACTATTGCTTAATCTGTTTCTTCAATTTCCACTATTACCCTTGTACCATTAACGTGGAATTAAAATGTGCATTGCAGAAACCATCCTTGCACTACTCGAGCGCTCCGTCTAGCCGGCTGACATTAAATTCTGTCGCTCGTATCACGTGCTCGTTGCTCGTAATTATATTGTTAAGGCGAGCCGGTCGCAACGCCGCGTCGAGTTTCTTTCGTAGAACGAACACGTGGTCTCCACGCTCGGAAACGTTCATCCAAAGTGGACGGCATAACGAGCAGCTGCTCGAGGAGACTTTTTAGTGACCAGTATGATATCAGCAATTATATACACGTTCCACAACAAAGACCACCGTCCAAATGATTTCGTTCACTTGAGGCCACCTGGCGATCAGGCGACTAGCTTTGCTCCGATCATCGCCACGAACGATTAACGTTCGTCCTTGTCTACCGCACAATATCGATCCTGTTCCTACACCGTCCGCCTGTCTTATCCTCACGAGTCGACAAGAAGGATCACCGGGCGAAGGTGCGCCCGTTTAATCGTGGGCCGCGAGTAAAATAAAAGTGACTCCATTTGGTTAAACGACACGGCGACTATAAATTGTATTAACGAGTCAAATGTACGGCGGATCCTATTTGCATAATGTATGCTTATCTGGCGCGTTTAATGGATATCTGAATGTCATCGCTAATGGGACCGGTAATATCCCGGCGTTTTAGCGGTGGACGCTGGCCTTTCACGAAAATTTGAGGAATCTAGTCCTGCTGCGACCAGCATGCTTTCGGAACAATTAAATATTTCTCGATTCGGTGAACCTGTTCTCTAACGCAAACACGAAGTCGTTGGACGCGTATCGACTGTTCGTATATCTGTCCAATTATTCAATTAGGTAAACTACAGGAAAAAATATGCCCGTCCAATTTTGTGTTATTATTTATACCCGTGCACGAGTCCCAGAATTTCAGGAGATGATTACGTCGCGTGTAAAAGTGGAGGATGACACAATGCCAAGAATGGTCGGGTGACTAGATTCTCGCCGAATCTTATTGCCCGTAGGACGCGTGTGCGCGTAATGTTTTACGTCTGCTGTACACACGGAAGCCAGAGAACAGGCACGAGGAGGAATGTTTCGGTAAATAGAGCTGGTACGTTCGTAGCGTTGACGGTACTGCCAGTAGTAACGTAGGCCAGCAACGGGGCGGATAGAACCGCAGCGTCGATTTGCAGCAAGATTTACAGCCAACACTAAATATCCATGGCTCGGTGTTATTATCGACTTTATTACATCCCCCCGTCGAACGCGGCCGTTCACGCGGCACGATAGGGTTAGCAGAAAGAGCGAATGCTATATCACGTCTGGGCGTCATATATCATTCCGGGGTTTCATTGATTCCGCGTTGACTTGGCCCGTTCCGCTACAACTGTGCTCCAAGGACCGGAAGATGTTTCCTGTCTGCGTCTGCTGTCTAACATTCGGCCAGGAGCACAATGCAGTCTACGATAGAATAACAGAGGAACACCGGGCGTTGTCTGTCTCTTTTACAGCCACCCTCCGACAGCAACGGTTTTCGGTGTAAATAACGTTTCTTATCTGAACTGTCGCAAAGTAGGAGCACGGGGTTCGCTGTGCGATGGTGATACGATCAGAAGCGTTTCCAGTTTATGTTGTCGCCGATGGGGGAGTTCCTTCTAACGTTGATTTCTGCGTCGTTTCCTTTCTTCTTGTACCTCCGCGACCTCGTTCCAAACGCGCGAACATCTCGAGCGAACGCGATTGGGCAATTACAGGCGAAGAGATTTATCGTGTTGGTAATTCTGTCCTTCTGTCTGCTTGTTTTTTTGTTTTTTTTTGCGAGGTGACGTTATTCGGATTTTGATATCCGCATTTTAATATTCATGAACAACGGAGCGTTTAATTGACACTTTGATCGGTAGTACGATTTTCTTTCGTTGCATAACTGAGGGATTTACATAATTTTCATTTGGTGACTGGTGTGACGTAATGACGACGCGAGCTTGCCCTTTGGTGTAATACAAATGAGCCGTGTGTAATGTAAAATAAATACATTTGTCTCGTGTCTGAAATCCATGACACGTTTAAAGGCGACCGTGAAACTTTCGTACGTATGTAATAGCGTGCCGTATCGTTCGTAATTGCAGCGAATTTTTCGTTGGTCGCTTGAAATTAAGCTAAACATGCTCGTCGCAGTTGGATCGTTAAAGAAATTATTCGATATTCACAGTCGGTGTTGCAGCGTCGCAACGAGAAATCCTCAAGAATCACCGCGGTGAAACGACAAGCGATAATGCTGTAAATACAGCGAGGATTTAAAGAAACGACGAGGAGAGTCAGAGAGATACCGACAAAAGGGCACCGAACTGGTACCAAGCGAATGCTCGAGGATCGTGAAAGGAAGGATAAACGAAAGGGGGAGAAAGGAAAATACGCTAATGATTGGCACGGTGAAGATGAGCCCGGCGTAACGGTGCCGCACGGCCGAATGCATTCCTCGATTTTTTAAGGAAGTTCGTTCGTTAAGAGGCGTTTTACTTGGCGAACACGCGGCACTGTTTCGCAAACAGCCCGTTGAAAAGACGCGGGACAAAGAAGAAGTTAATTGCGCCCCTTTAATCGATTCGACGTCGCTTTGATATTTGTTTTTCAAAGCGTTCATGCGGCCCGGCCGATGAGTCAGGTTTTAATTACAGCACAGTTCATCTTCGATTAAACGGTGCCTCGTCGTTTTAGCCTAATGACTTGCAGGACGATGCGAGACCGAGGGAAATTTCATACGCAAGCCCCGAGAGCGCTACGGGACAGTTTCAACGAACGTCATTGCCGTCTTAATGTATGTGTTGCTCGGTAAAGAGGTCGTGATTTTCAAAAGACAGATAGACTGCGAAGGATGGGGCAAGATTGCATCTCGAAGGCCAATCGTTTGCAAAGGGAGGAATTTTTTAAACGACGCCAACAGATAGATATCGTCGTGCGGCTAAATACTGGCTGTTAATAAGTGGCATTTAAGACTAGACGAGGGAGGAACTCCGCGTTTGCATTGTCGCGCTCCCCTCGACGCAACATGAACGGCGAAATTTCGTTTGAATACACTTATTGTCGGGGTCCCGGCCGTTCCACAACGCCGCCGTTATCAGCGGCGCGGTATTTCGCTGGAGGACACCCCTTTCTGATTATTCATCGACGGTAGGAAAGGAGAAACCGCAGAGGCCGGCTTGTCAAAATGATTCCGTGGACCAACGGGAAGGGAATGACGGTAGGTAGACAACCACGGACACGATAAGAGAAACGGGGACAAGGGATGCTGGTGAAAAGGGAAAGGGAGGAAATGGCGGGGCGAAGGAGAGAGAGCACGCGAGGGGTTGGAGCGTCCGGGCGGGAGAGGGGAAGGAGGGCCAAGAACGAAGTGAAATTTATTCGCGTACAAACGGATGTAAATTTATTTAAATTACGCGATTTCGACCGGGGGTTTATTGTGGCGCGGCGCGAGCGGCTTTATTTGCTTTATCACTGCGTGGGACAAGGGATGGGCGTGGACCGTAGCTAGAGCGCGAGAAGGATTCTATTTTGCGGGAAATTAAAAACTCTCTGGCGCGCGCGAGACCCGGCCTCCGATCGCGTTTACATCGCGCACCGCCGGAACTGAACTTTTATGTTTTCACTTCTTCCCCTTCGTTCTGGGTTTGCGACCATTTTCGCTTCGGCCGTCGCGGGTTCATTATCAACGGCGTATCCTGGAATTTAATTGATCACCTCGTTAAGAATCGAGCTTCGAAGGCGGAGATATTGAAATGATTACTTCCAAAATTATTACGCCCCACTTTAATTCCGGCAATAAGCCCGCGAACGATCCTCAACCCCCCCGGACGATTAAATTATTCTAATCTCTATGTAGAGGCACGGGGGAACGAGGCAAACGCATATTAGGTGGGCGCACCAGTCCGACCGTAAATCTCGTTTTGTTGACGTTTCGCACGTATCTCAGCGGTAATAGGCAGAGCGTTTCGTAACCGGTTCGGGGCACCGATTAATTTCGATTCGATCGGTACGCGTTAGAGTGGCTGGTATTTGCAGTGCTCTCATGATACATTACGCAACAGTTTTGCGACTACGTACGCGGACGTTTAACATGACCAGTGAATAATTACCGATATCGCGTGTACGAACGTACACGTTGCCGCTTGCGTATTATACGCACATTGGTATCGAAGCTTCGAAGCTTTCTATGCATCTGCATAGCCCAGGCGGCTTTAATTAGATTCATTGTAGAAACGGTCCGTGTGTCGTCTTTAAATGCGCCCGCGCGTACGTGGTACGAGATAAATACAACGCTCGAGCTATGGACGAGGCAGGCGTATAGAAGCCGAGGGACCCGTTGATTATCTCGTTACTTAACGCGAGTTCGATAAGTACGCGGAAAGTTTCACGATCGAGCGGTTGCCAGGGCGAAGCGTGCACCCATACGAGCCAGGTACGACGATATTAATTTCAAAATCGCCGGCTATTAATGAACCGGTGAAACGTCGGGGCTACGAGCATCGCGTGGATTACGCGGCGGAAATGTTGCTTTAAATATCGGTGCGTGCACGGTTCATGCGGTCGCCACCGGTTAACGAGATAAATAGTTCGTAAATAGGATAGACGCCGTATAACTCAGAGGCATCGATTAGCTTGTTACCTCGTGCGGCTGAAATATGGCCCCTCGTTGGAACTTGTTGAAATGCGCTCGCATGGGGCACCGGTATACTCGGCGACCATTGAATATTTAATAGACCGGGGCTATACAAGAACCAGAGGGGGCTCCTTTCTGGCAGATAATTCTTCGGTTAGACAATGCATCGATTCGGGTATATTTGGAACAATTTGCATTGCGCATCGCATGGAAATAAAAATTGGATGGTTGCGTTTCGTAGTAAATTAACGACCCGTCCATCGTGTCGTCTATAAATTAAGTATACCCGATGTTGATCGATCGGGTGAAGGCACGCGATGGGGAGCACCAAATCTAGAAAGGATTCGCATTCGCGTGTGGGAAGGGGACGGGCGACCGAAATCACGTTGCAACAGTGTCACCGACAGGCAATTCGAAAGAGCTAAACAATGCGCGGCGATGGGCTATCACGGGGAGTCTCGTTCGCGGTACTTCATCTCGGGAAAGAGGCCGGCTACGAGCGATTCGATTGAATTATTTCATGCCATCGGTGCCGTCGTTCTTCCGAGCGGCGTATATCGGAAGCCGCTGTTGCAGCGGGTTGCAGTGGGTTCCAATGGGGATGGGAAGGGGGCCGAGAAAGAACGAAGGAAACGCGCGACGAGCGAGAGGAGACGCGTAGAAGACAACGGACAAGGACGAAGGGGAATAAGAATAAGAAGAAAACGGGAGAACCACTCGACGTTCTATACCTCCGGCTACTGCATACGCATTTATTATAATCTACGAATTCCCGAGGAGAACGATTCTGGACGGGAGCTGGGGGCACGGAGCGGCGGACGAGCGCCGTTTCGAGGGAAGACGGAAGGGAGATAGATGAGAGCGAGATGAGGAAGACCGAGTGGAAAGGAACGAGCGAGGGAGCAAGGTAGAGGCCGATCTCTCCCGATGCGAAGAGAAAATATATCGTCGAAACAAAAGCAAAGAGAGAGGCTTGCATGGTACCACGGTTGCGTTGGTGGGACCAAGAGGGGATGGTCGAGTTCACGGGGAGGGACGAAGGGATCAAGACTGCGCGGAAGAGGAGAGAAACAGAAAGGCAGCGACGGAGTGTGAAAGAGAGAGGGCCGATGAGGTGGACGACGAGGGAATAAAAGGGAAAGAAGGATTCGATGGTAGCTCTCGGTGGCTGAGGCACTCCTGGGCCCGGGGTAACCTCAATTTTTGAGCATAACTCATGTGCGAGCGCGCTGCGCTTAAATCTTCTGTCCGAATAATAAGAGGAGCGCATTTACTTTGGGGCTACTGCGGTGACAACCTATCCGAGGCCCGTCCACGCATCGGCGACCTACGCTGCACAAGGATCCACCAGAGTTGCCCGATAGAGAGAGGGGAAGAAGAATGGCAGCGAGGGGGGAAAGGAGGTAGCGCGTATTCCTGTTTGGCAAGGCCGAAAGAATCGTTATTCTCCGCTGGCACAGGTTGGTCGGCAACCTGCCTTATACCTTATAGTCCTTTGATTTCACCGATCCCGCGGACAGTCCGGCCGCTCGTTGCTTTCCGACTCGTCTTCTTTTCATAAGATCGTCCAAACGTTGTTGCGTGAATCCGTAGCTATCCGACCGATCCACCGCGCAGATTTGCGAGCCAGCTTCAAGAACCTGGATCGTTCTTCGTTCGTTCTTCTCTGCTCTTCGTATCGGAGACGGAAGCAAGTTGCACGGTAAATAGTTCCTCTTCTCGAACGTTCTCTATTCCCATTTCGAATCATTGGATCATAGCTCGTCGTGTATTCGTTGCGCGAATTAAACGGAATCGCCTAATTCCAACGGGTGGTTCGATTAACGGAAGTCGACTACGATGTCTTGATTCGCGAGCTGATGGTTATCTTCTTTCGTTCAATCTCTCTAAATACCTCCAAAATGGTTGTCGCTTGATCCGTATACGTCTTCATGGAAACGTGATTACCGCACGAATATATAGACGCTAAAAATCCGACGGAGAAATTCCTGTCGCATACCGGCCGCCCAATACCGCGGCACGATTCTTCAGGATTGAGAAGAACACGCGTCCCGCGTCGTCGTGGACAGAAAAGGGGATGACGATGGATCGACCGGAATCCGCAGATTCTGCGAATCGACCAGACGCATCGAATCATTTACCGGGCTGTTCCGCGCGGCACGTTCGCCGGATCGAACCGTACCTGGACGAGGACCAACAAAATTCCACAATAGAACGAACGTTGCAAGAAGCTCGCGCGTAACTGGCCGGCAATTTAATCGGTCTCAAGAACGAAGGAATGCCGGATTAATGAGTCTGTCCGATACACGTCGACCGATCGGTCTGAAACGTGTCGACAACGAGCAGAGAGTAGTGACGCGTGGATGAAAAAAAGGGGAAGAAGAGGACGAACACGGAAAACTGTGTGCAAGCGTGCTGGATCGGGATCAATCGTTGCAGCGAAGTTTTAATTGTCTCCCCGTTTTCGATAAAAACCGTGCGTGCAGACACTCGGCGAGCAGTTCGATGCTGGCCTCGAACTTGCCACAATGTTACGCTGCAACCAGCATAAGCGTGGAACACGTTTGGCTCTATTTGTTGTGGCTAACAAGGTTCAGAGAGAGAGGGCGAGTGTGCTGACGTTCGCACAGTGTTGGATAAGTTAATGAGTACTTCTGGGGCGAGGGTCGATCGAAATATTATTAACTGATCAGTAGTCGAAGCAATTAGATTGCAGAGTTCTGTACAACTGAGTAAAAATGGTGTGGAAAAATGTAGGATCATTATATGCAGGTATACCTATAAATCATAGCCGAAGGGGTATAATTGGAGTGTATAAAAGTTGGTGTCTGAGAGAGGCGTTCGTTCGATGGTGAAAAGTTTCTGATATCTTAGACAGGTCGTATTAGATTAAGCGGAACTTTCTTCCGATCGCTAACTCGCGTCGATGGACAGAGAGCGGGGAAAAAAAGCGGTTCGACGAGTGGCGAATAGTTAGACTTTATAAATATCCTCTGTATAATGGTTTTACCGAGTCTTCCTAAACTTTGGTAATTAGTTCGAGCATAGTTTAGTAACCCGTCTGCCCACCTTTCGCCGTTCCCTCTTCCCCGCTGCCTACACAATTCTAGCTTACTGAAAGCTGGCTAAAATACCGCTCGGTGGTTCGATACCACAACCGCCTACTACTGTCAACTATACACACAGACCTTATGAAGAGCTTCTTATAGTAGAAACCGAACAGCCTGGCCCTTGCATATTTAATTTCTTAAGTTCAATTTCACCTCCCAGCTTTGCCTCGTACGTCGCCAGCTTTCTTTCGTCTACCAACCTACTTATTTCGCCTCGTCTGATTTCAATATCGCGAACGGCAATCGACACGTCCAGGAGATGGCTGGGCGACCGTGTGCCCCCGGGCGATATTTACTCAGGGCGGTCGCACGAATTTTCGTTATTGCAAGAAATTAACAGGTGCCGGTAGAAAGGGATCGGTCCCGATAGGCCTTGCTCTCGGTAGTCGGATAATTGACGTTCTCGTATGACGCGCATCGAGACGTTCCTAATAACATGTCGAAGAAGGATAGTAACCGCTGCGCCGGCTGGCGTGCTGCGCGTTAGCGATTGAATCGATTTATCAATCATAAGTTATCGTGGCCGACGATCGTGTATCCGATCGATCCGGTCGACACTAAGTTACGCGTGCACCCTTGCTCGTTCATGCTCGTGTCTCCTCGTCTCCTGTCACACTAGTGCATTCCTTTGTATTTCGTGTTTCTACGTGCACGTGAAGAACGTTCACGCGTCCTCGTACATCAATCGGCGCCGTGAGAGATTCAAGGTGTCGATCTCACGAATCAATAAGTCGGGATCGCGTCGCGTAACGCGACGAAATTATTGTGCACCCTGTTCAACGAAACGACACATAATTCGACGATTCCCTGGTCGTAATAGTATCGTTATTCCCTTGCACGATCGATAAACTATTTCTCTGTTTCTGCGTCGCGTAAAGATCGCAGATAATTCAGTGCTTTCCGCGCCAAGGCAGATTCGGTTCGCCCGTGGTCCAACTGTTGTTATCGTGTTCGAATGGTGTCATTAATCGGTTTAACAAGCCGCTTTCGACGATATTTCGGCTTTATCTGACCGAATGAACATATTCACCATGTGGTCCTACAGTTAGCGTACAAGACACGCGTACCTTTCTAACTGATAAGATGGCCGTGCGCGGGTCCAAACGATGAGCGAATCTCTAGATCGAGATTACGTCGCGTATCAAGCGTATCTGCCGCTGAGCATCTGAAGAGTGTCATCGATAACTACGGCACGCTTCACTCTGCCATATTAGTTGCTCCTTTTTTTCGTTTTACCTATTCAAGGAACGTTCGGCTCGTCTGGGCCCGTTTCGAATAGGAATGGTACGTTCGTTCACAATGTTCCCCCTTCGTTCAATACCTATTTAATGCGAGGTAATATTTCAAAAGTTAGGAGTTACGTGTTTTCCCTTCATAATAATAGCCAACATTCCACGGATGAATTTCATCAGACCAACGGAAATAGGAAATAATACGTTCGAAACGAAGATGCCAGAGGATGAGACGACGAAAATAGACGTCAGCCGGAAGATCACGGGTCCAAATCGGTGGCTCACGATTGAATCACCAGCAGTACTATCCTGTCTTTAGTTGCTATACGAGGACGTCCTCGGATCACGGCAAATCTGGGGATATTTTATAGCCAGTCGAATCCGAACGCAGACCATGCTACGCTGCAGCGTAGAAACTGTGAGATCCTTAAAATTGAAGCCATAAAAAGCATTAAACCAATGACAACTTTACCGTCTCGGAAACCTACCAGTTCGTGTCCAACAACGAGCATCGTCGTGCAACCACGCGAAATTCGGATCTCGCTGTATTATTTCGATTATGTTCCTTGAAAGCGGTGGAAAAAAATCACAACGCAGTCGCGCATTCATGGCGATTCTCCCGGAAAATATAGAGGAGATTCGAGCGCAAGGGCGACATAGACAAAAGGAAGATCGAAGGACAAAGAAGGGAGCAATCGAAAAAGCCGTGGGCCCTATCGTGCCACCGAACCGGGGTATCGCAACAACGCACGCTCCCCGTGTATCGCTCCGCGGGCGGCTGGTCGCAGACATGGGCGCTACAAATGGGCGGGCCAGCCCGTGGTGCCCTCGGGTCACGAAGAGGAAACGCACGGCCCTGCCAGCCACATTGGGCCCGGGTGCGAGTAGGACGAACGCGGCGATTCGGGAAGACAGGTGAGAGAAGGCGAAATGGGTGAAGAGACGAGCGGTCGTGGAAAGGGAAGAAGGGGGACCATGATGGGAAAGAAACGGGGAAGGTGAGGGCCGATAGGTGGAGGGGATGATAGGGCTCGAAGAGGAACAGAGACAAGAAGAGGTTGATTGTCTGGGAGGAGGAAGGGAGAGACGGCCGTAAAAGTGGCAGGGGAAACCTGAGCACCATAATACAGAGAGGGGGAAGGGCCCCGAGGTAAAGAGGGCCCTATCAAGGTGAACCACTTACACTTCACCGACTGGATTACACTAAGCGATCGAACTCGGCCTCTCAGAGGAGGAGGAAGGGTCGCTCGCATTGCGTGCGATCTCCGGTGCTCAGAGACCGTAGGAGTTAAAAGAGGAACAACTGTATGGAGATGAACAGAAAGAGAAGGAACGAACGTTTCTAGCTACAGAACTCGTTTGCCTACGATACGAGGACTGTCCGTCAGCTGACGGGTCTCGATGCTTCGTCACAATTGTTCGCGTGGCATATCCATCGTCCGGCTCTCTGATAAGTTATCGAATAATTTACTGCTCGATCATGGCTACGCTTCTGCGCGAAGGGCTTATGAAAAATTATGCGAAACGATGGAACCGATGCTCTTGTCCATGCGGCGTGGGCCGAATCGTACTGTAGGAGCTGTATTATGAATAAGTTTACGAGCGGAAAGTTGATCTGCACGAATCCAGCCGCGCTTCATTGAGGAGCACAAGATCGATAAAATTTACTAGCGATCTTCGTTTAAATTGGGAATTCGTACGGACGTACGGAAATTGGACGACTTTTACGATCGCTTACGAAGCAACGACCTATTTCTCCCTTATCTCGAAGTTACATCGAATAACTTCGGCTGAGACTGTAACTTTGACGTTTCCGCCAGGGAATGTTTAATCCTGTTTGCATCGCCCCAAACGTCCATTATTTGATCAAGCAGGGAAGGCATGAAAATGCGAGAGAGATAGTCGGGGACGCGTATAACTAGTGCCATTCGATTCTGTTGTTGAATGTTCGAACATTAGGCGACTGCACCACCAATTATATTTAGCTATTTATTGCTACTATCGTTTGGTCGTGAAAACTTTCGAGAACCACTGGTCGCGAGTGGCGTCCAAAATCGGCAAGAACTTTCGTCACATGTTGGACTCGATTCAAAACGTTCCGCGCAGCACGACGGAATCGAGGTTAAAGGTCGTTCGATAGGAGTATAAGCTCTCTCGGTGACTGTTCGAGCATCGAATTGCACGGCAAGTGACCGGAAAGCAGCTTCGAGTGGTGCATCCGGTTAAAAGAGAACGAGCATCCTCCTCTTCGAGTGTTTGAACTTTGTAGGCGTTTTCCGTGAGTTCTCGAAATTCTCGCCTTTCGCTTTCCCGATCGGCATCCGCGCAACAAAATGAAACGAAACGAAATGAAACGGTTCACGCCCATCTCGTGGCCGAGTCGCTTTCTCGAATTCCGCGCGAAAAAAACCGGCTGATTTATTACACAGCGGGTCAATTGAAAACACCTGCAATCCCACCGCTTCCCGCAATGCGGTTTCGCAATCGATCCGTCGGCTTCGATTAATATGCCCCGTTACACGATTAGTAGGTTGCGCGAAGTTTATTACCCGGCTCGTGATGGAAAAATAGCGACGCGAGAAACTGCGGCCCTCTAATAAATTCCTGGGGTCGAGAAGTCATCCCCCGCTGGTCGGAAACGCGACCCAATTGTCGGGCATCGATTCCTTTCTACTCGCGAAACCTACTTCAGTTTTCCATCTTTCTTTCTTTTCTTTTTCACCGCAATTACCAACACGTAGAACTCGATTGCCAGTGCCGCGTTTGTTCAAAGACAAACTGCGCGTTAAGTGCATGCTGTCTTCTTGAAGCTATAACGTGTACTATACCGGTAAGGTCATTGTAGGAATGGAGGAGGTAATGTACCCTAGCATTTATAACTTATATGAAGAATTGAAGTTAATTATACATTTATTGGCGTTTCTGGGATGCATACAACTTCACATCCAATGGACCGGAGATATTACCAGAAGAAGCAGTAGCACCTAGAATATTAAAACTGGGCCAAGTTTCAGGCTTCATCAAATCGTCGTGGATATTGGTCGGAAAAAATCTTTATACGCCCCGTTGAAAAGCATGGACTTTATGAACGCGTGTGTACGTGCCGTCGTAACTTTCCCGAGCAGATGCAGGTAGAGAAAGCAGGAGAAGGGTAAAGGCGAACGCACGTGGTTGGATAGAGTAAGGGAGAATAGTGTTGTACGGTTGAACAAGGGAGGAGAAGGAAATCGAGACGCAGAGAGACGTAAAATGTCGTGCGCGCACGCCCGCTCGTAATTGCAGTTTGCGTTTCTCACGCGAGGATCTTCGACGTGATCTTCGGCTCCGTAAGCAAGGTAAAGCTTGCGAGAGACCGTGATAATTTCCGATGTGCGATAAAATAGTTCGATTTATGTCGCAGGTATGAGACACGAACTTGCGAGGGGAATTTGGCAAGAAACTCGCGATGGGGTTGCGGGTATGTCGACGCGGGGTTGCTTTCATTATTTACAAGCTTAATATCGCCAAACTAGGGCGGCGTATAAAGCCTGGGAATAGGAAGAAATGGAATTCCGTTCGAAGCGGCGCGTAATTTATAAATCACTGCTGTCTATAGACGGCATTAACAATTCCACTGGCAGAGACTGGTCGTCTAGAGATAAATGACGAAGGTGGCTGGAAGAAAAAGTCGATAAGGGACGTGAATGCTTGCCGGCCTAAAATCAGCGCGGGCAAATAATTTAAGCGTTCACGACGCGCTGTACACAAGAAAGCTGCATCAACAGTTTAACAGTTTTTATCGTTTCTACAGTAAGAAAATTTGAGATACGATCGAAGGAGAGTTCCGTCAGTTTCTTTGTAAGCCTTGCGGAGTATTTTATAGTTCGATACCGCAAGATAGAATTACAGTTCTGGTATAGATTGCGCAAGAAGTCTCTCTTCCTTAGAATACCGTTCATTTACGATCAAATTCGCGTCTTATCGAATTCGAACGGTACCGATAATATCATTTTAGTCCCGTCGTTAAACGTTTTATCATGAGCAGTATAGCAAAGGGAACCGTGGTATTGCGCAAAAATCATTGATGTATTGGTACGATTACGTGCCTGCGATGGCCACTTAATTACCGGTAATAGCAATAAAAAAAAGTTGATGGTCATTGTTGTTGGATCAGAGTATATACATAAATGTGATTTGTCCAAGGAAACCTATACTGAATTGTTGGGCCGCGGTATTTATCGTCATTATTTGTGCCTTCCATTGATAGATACGTTTGTTTCCAATGATATCGTGCTAGGGTTTCGTAAAAAATGGCAATTATTCGGTGGTGAAAAAAACGTTTTGGACGGTTAGTCTTAGTATATACATATAATCCGCGTCGTACGTCATTTTACGGCCAGGAATATTTTATGCGGCCGGTCATTCCTTCAGCCCGAGGGAATGGCAAACATTCGCGGCGTTCGAGGGTTCGTTGACGTTTTCGGCCGCTGACGTAATCGTTCCGAACGCAACTACCAGTCACGACGACAACGTTGCGTATTTATTTCCAAGTAGAATTTTTGGCGATCATCAGTTCTTGCTAAGGTTGTTCCCATAGTGGGAATCGCGTTCTTTGATTTCACCATTGGTATCCAAAACGGGGATTCGCTGAACGGTTCGTGGGACTTTCGTTCATAATCTGGGATACACTTAAAATGGCGACGCTACAAGGATAAAGCGAACGATAAAGAGGAAGGAAATGAGTGGTAGAAAAAATATAGCGATTAAAGATGTTTGACGGCATTTCACAAAAATAATCCACGCGATAAGCATAATCATTGAATGTGCAAATCGACCGATCCAGAGAACCACGTGGATACAGTGTTTCTGCGAGTTCCACGACACAACAGAATTATGATCCGTATTTATGCGAGATCATTATCGCGGCACGGAAACGTTTCTCTCTGGAAAGCATCAGATAACGCGTATTGTTCTCACGAAAGAAGGTTATACCGAGGAATAAAACCGACTCATTTTCAGGCGACGTTTACGAGCCCCGTTCAAACTTATGCTGTCCCATTCCCGCTTTTACGATTTATTCTGCTTTAAATACCTTTCGACCGTGTGCCGGCTTCAAATTTCAGTCGACCATTCTTGTTCGAACTTCACGTTGAACGAGCATTCGCCGTTTTAACGATTCCCCTGATTCGTGTACCAGAAATGATTAATTCTACCCCGTGGCGGCGCCTCGTTTCGACTATATTTTAGTTTGTTGCTCGATTAATTGAGAAAGGGCACGAGAGTTTGAATAATTCTGGAGAATATTCTCCACTTTCGTATCGTGATTAGTCATTTAATTTAATATTCTGTACTGCAATTAAGATCGATCAGACGGTGGGTATTACTTCTTCCGTGTACCCTATAATAATAATAATAGTGGAGATTAATGAAATATGCATGCTTGCAACGAGTACCAGTTAGAACCGCAGAATATTTAATCAAACACCGAAAATTTATAGTTACCGGATATGTTAGCTAGAAGGTTTATAGATTTCCGCTTAGTTTCACTTATAGCACAAACCGGAAATTAAAGGTAGCTGCGTCAAGGGACGGATTGATTTATTAATCCAGGTTTAAATTGCCGTGCGCACAGATTAATTCACGGAGTCGTGAAACTCGGAAGATAAAAATGAAAGTTCGAAATGTAAAAATTTCAGGTGCTCAAATATATTTTTACTTAAAAATTCAGGAACTTGATATCGAGACATTATTCTATCCCATCGTTTCAAGTGAACTGATAATGCGGTACAATTATATTTACCATAAACACAGCGTAATGTAAATACTTTTGCGAATGTTGAGGCTGCAATAACACTGTGTGTACACGTGTTTCAGTAGCGATACGAGCGCATCGATGCGCACACGAGCGTGTTGTAGGCTTGAAGCAGAGTTTACGCACGCTATGTCGCGTTTGAATGACGGGTGCACGTGTGACACACGCGCTCGCACTAGCGGGCATCATGAAAAAGATTCGAGGAGCTTGCAAACGATTTGCCCGTGCCTCGCTGATCAGTGAATAAAGGACCATTTTCGAAGGGGAACAGCTAGCCCGAAGGAGCGATTCTGTAATCGAAAATGTTACCTTTTCGATTTCATGCTTGTTAAACATTTTTTGCTGTTTGCGTTAACGGGGTCTCGGGTTTGGCAAATATTATGAAACGATCTGCATCTAACTTTTAATTGCTATGTGTTTTGGTATCGTTTATGTGTTCGTTCTAAATATATGCGTTTGGATATGTGTGTCTGTACGTGTGATTCTGCATTCTAATTGCTGAGGACAACTTGCCTCACGTGTTTTTTTATGCCCGTTTGTAATTCAAGGCGGTATCGTGTCTGGGTTTTTAATTTTCTAGGTCCGAAGCGGTCTAACTCCCTTCGATTTCACCCTCCGTTTTTCCAGTGTGTACCTAATTGCTCCGTTTATAATCATTGCAGTATTCATTGATATCCAGCGCACGTATGCATACAGCAATTTTCATTCTGACGTTTCTCACACTTTACTGCGAACGTCTATTAATTGCGACGTTCGTTTTCTACCCATGCAACAATTCGTGGCAAAGCTGTAACGTTTCGACAAACAATCGGTATTATATTGATCCATAGATATGCGCCAAGGAACTTTTTACTGAAAGTGAATATTCTATTGCTCGAACGAGGAATAAACGTAAGCCCGTTTAAACGCATCCCGCGAATCGCAAATTGCCGAATCGCGTTACGTAGGCATATTGAATTTAACGAGCCTTAACACGTTCGAAAGGTGTTTAGTCATACCGCGTGAAAGTCCTTAACAAATGACAAACGTTTTACCGACAATGAGACGATGTTTTTGCACGGATAGCATATGCCGTACGTCTATTAAGGGGAGACGGGAAATAGTGCATATTCATCTGCACTCGGCAATCGAACTCATTGAAACTTCATGTTGAACGGATCTTTTGACAATAAAGATACGAGACACGCAGTCGCGATAAATAATCGTGTTTTCAGAGTGGTGGCGTGGTTTAATAACGAATGTCTCGCGCGAGAAGGCAAATTAATCGTGCAGCTTTATCTCCCGATCGCTACAATACACAGAGATTCCGGCGCGATTTAATTAATCGATTGACTCGCGAAGCGAATCGCGTAATTTCGAGCGATCAATTGCCTTAAAGTGGCCGCCATGAAACGTTCCCTGTAACCGTTACGTTACAGCAACCGTGTTTGTTCGGCGAATGTTCGCGCGTTTATTCTTATGGGCACCAAGAACTCTACGAGCCCTCTTTTATAATCATGGAGCGTGCCATTCTTGAGAGACCAGCAGCTCATCGCGGGGCGTTTTCACCCTCTACATTTTTAAACCTGCCCCTTTCGTCCCCCCTCGCGTTGTACATCGAAGTAATAATCTATGGTTAGAGCGGAAGACATTAAAAGACAAAGTAAAATACGGAGGACACCGACGGCTCGACTAGGGTGGCGAATTACGGGCATTATTTATGGCGACGCGAAGCTGGAACGAAAAATAGTGACGACAAAGTGGAATGATCGCGAGAGAACGGCAGCATATACGACCGTGGACCTTTTTCCTGCCACGTGGCAGAGACGCGATTGTAAATTGCTTCCGATATGGACGAACGAGGACGACACGCGTGCTCGGCTAGTCTGCGTTGGATTTACGTCGGCTCCCGTCTCCTTTAGCTTTCCTCCCACCCTTTCTTCGCGCCTCTCGTCTTCCTTGCTTCTCGCGGCCCGAGATATTTGCGGGATCGTTCGCATTCCACCCTTCTGAATTCGAGGCCAGACTGGCCGAGAACCGATTTCATCGATACGAATGAAAGAGCCAAAAAGGGGCAAACGATGAACCGAAGTCTGCGTTCACGTGGAAACGATCGCGACAAATCGCGACACGAACGGCGAACGGGACGAGGACGGAGAAATGGATGAGCTCCCGTCGCGATTCACGTCCGGGGATTATTTATAGAATAGCGTAATGAAAATAACGAGGACGGAAGCGATCGGAGAAATATTTACATTGACCTACCCTTCCGCCCCTTCTTCGCTTTTTCATCCCTCGGTGACGCGTGCACGGGAATACGCTTGGTAAATCGCTGCCTCTGTTCGCGGCTAAGTGGCACGCGTGCGTGCGCTCGTCTGCTTCGAATTTATGACGACTATTTCCCTTTCACCCCTACGCCCTTTTTTCCGCCATACGACGCTTCCGCGACTCGATGCCACTTGTTTCACAAACGAGCACCGTTAAAGCAGCTTCCGTTCTTCTCCGCAACCGTTGTGTCCCTCGCGCTTGTGTTACGACGATCCTCCACTTAGCCTCCCGATGCCTTTTTTCACCCCTCTTAACGCCAGGCGTTTTTCATCGCGCGTATATTGTGTATGTACGCCTCGCGGGCTCGGGATCTCTCTCGTATCGGTGGTTTTTCTTTGTCTCGCTAGTTAAACTACGCGCTACCCGCTTTACGCCGCAAGGGTGGTAATACGAGCCACTAAATCGTCTCATTCCAGGGAAATTTTGTTAAGCAGCTTCACGCGAGTCTTCTTGTCCAGCTAAATACCGCGATGCTGGTTATCATTGCCATGGTTCTGGGAAAATAACGTGGGCGCATTAGCTATTACTCTGGTATCCTAAGTGGGAGGAACTTTCATTAGCCGGGATAGCAGGGAAAAGAAAAATAGCACTACAGCGAAAGTTAGCACGGGTCGAGATAAATGCGAATGGTGATCGTGGCTAATAAATTAGAGTTGCTCAGATATCACATTTGAAAATAACCACGAATTTTTTGTACAGCATATTTTACATTCCACGTCTAGTAGAAGTAGTAAAAAGGCGCAAATATTGAGCCACCTGTATCAGACGAGGGGCTAAACACAAGTATGCAATAAAAAAAAAGTAGGACCAAGTTGCAACTACATAAATACATCAAATGAACTTGACGGATCGTGAAGCGTATTCGGTGATAGTAATTTGCCAAGGCGGTGATCAGAATCCGCGCAAAGTAGCCGGACTAGCGGGTGGAGGTCTTAAGCCGACTTTACAAAAGGCACGATGTTCATCCGTGCCAGCGGTCGCGACGATCCTCGGTCCTCTGCTTGGTGGCGGGCCGGAATAATTTCTATTTCGATCATTAGAAGACAAAACGTGTCCACGTGTGTTCGCCGATAGTATCAGGGCAAGGCCAGTAAGGGAGCGGAACAGTGTGTTGGCCGTGTAAACGGTAGACGAGCAGAGTGAGAGAGAGTGAGAGAGAAAGCCCAGTCTCGAAGCAACGGCCAGTGGACCAGTGGGGCAGGTTTCCTCGGACCTCCAGAGAGGCGTAGGAGCCCGGCAAAAGGTAAAACGAGAGAGAGACAAGCAGATAGAGAGCAAAGAAACGGAGGGAACGAGAGATCGAGGAGTTATTACGGGCAGAGGTTACGTGGTCGTTGGTGCACTCGTAACTGTGCGGAATATCTTGTGTGCTCGGCAAGGTTCGAGCTTGAAACAGGAAATTCTTGAATCAGTTCGCGAGGCGGCCCCGTGTAACCTTTTATACCTTATACCGTCGTAGATTGATTTCATTTGACAGGGGAACTTCGTGTGTACACGATCGAATGACGCTCTTCATCATGGCACAACTTTACTCTGCGCATAGCGTGTTATGATTTATTATCTATTTCCAACACATTCTGATTTTCTACGTTGAACTTGATGGTTTCGAGTACGGTTCTAAATGTTTATGGGACTAAAATTTGTACTGCTCCAAAGCGGGGTAAAATATTTTTTCCTTAATTCTATTGTTAAAAACGTATTGGACGCGGCGTGCGACTAATTACTCTCCAAGCGAGACCACGGAAAGGTGGTACCCGCGGAGGAAGGTATCGAAAAATTTCGGTCGCCTGAATAATGCTTATGACCTGAATCGTAGCCGTGGGGTGTTTCGGATCGTCCCGTGGTCCAAATAGACAAAGCACTATCGATATATCGTTCTGGACAGACGTTAGATAAATGATGCTGCTAGGAAACGATTTGATTGGTTGACGCGGGCAACGTATTGGTAAAGGAGAGAGCATTAATGTACGACGGGAACAGTGATTTTTACCGTGTAACGCTTACGCAACGAAATTTGTATGGGAATCGAGAACATCCTTCGCGTGTAAGACAAATAGTACGTTGCTCACGGATTGATGGCATGGGGCTACGTTCATCTGGAATAATGTATACAATAATGCAGCCTATCTACGAGAAAGCTGGGCCCCCAGCAATTTGGGAACGGAAGCAGAAGGTACGACTGCAACCTGTTCCTTTTTCTCAGAGATCCACGGCGAGCTGGTGACGTCATACAGGAACGATCCCGACCACGAATACCGAAGATAGCGGGAGGCCTGGATCGCGGCTACAAGGTAGGCATCTCTTGTCAGTAACGCTAGATTCCAGTACACTGAACATTCGTACATATATTATGATTGCCGTGTCGATACGTGCCGCCGAGTTTGCTTAAGCCGACAAGGAGCCTGATGCTCCCAGGCAAGCGGGCCGCGAAAATAAGCGCCGATTTCTGGAGACGGAGATGGCCACTTTACACACTTTTAAACATTCTTCCTTATGCAATGTGTCGACGTCGAGGGCTTGTCAAACTTTTCACGCAGAACATCGTTACGGAATATATCAGCCGTGCACAGAGACTCGTGTATGCACCCTGACTGATTTTTATTCACGTTCCGCTTGGTATCCTGCATCCTTCGTCGCGGATATTCCATCTTCTTGCGCGAGCCAAGACTCCGAACTTTCTTATTGCCCGAGATAAGGTGAATACGTCGTAAAGTTCGTTGGCACAGAGTCAGTAATGCGTGAGGTAGTAGGGAACAGGCATTTTTCCCCGCCGTTAACAGCAATTACGACCGGTCCATTAATTGCGTCGCATTCCCAACGAAGATTATCACCGGTGGCATCGTAGGTTCGCCGCGAGCCACGACCTACTACGGCCTCCTTTTTCTACTTTTAATACATCCTTTCCCGACCGTGTCCCTTTCCAGCCTGTCTCTCCGGTCGAGCGTTCATTCGGATATTGCCGAATATCTCGGGCGGATAAGGCAGGGGTCGGCTTCGTGGCGCTTTGTCCGGCTTGCACAATGGCGCACGGCGGGGGAATAATAAGAAACCGGTGGATTCTCGATCGAAACGGTCTAGACGCGGAGAAAAGGGGGTTTGTCGGCGAGAAGAGGCGACTGGTTGGCAAGGGTCGCGTGCACGTTGGCCAGAGCGAGACAGCAATAGGAGGCATCCAAGAGACAAAAGATAAATTCGGCCGACTCGAAGATACGATCCGCCAAATCCACATTTGTATATTCCTCCTACCAACCCGGCCGGTCCACCCTTTCTCTCCTTTCCGTGTTTCATCGTCCTGTTCCTCCTCTGTCGCTGTTGGTTCCCCGCTGACGAGCTCCTTCGAATCGGGACCCCGAAACGTGTCCCACGTCCTAGTGCGTTTCGCGACCCGTCACCGTGCCTCCGGGCCAGCCCGACCCCGCTTGTTCCCCGTAGCGAAAGAAAGAAGAAAGTCGAAGGGAGCGGGCAGAGGGAAGCGGGACTCCTCCGCGACGACGAAGTTCTCCAGGACAGGCGAAATTCAGCTGTCATTCCGAATAACTATTTACAACTGGCTCCGTGAGACCGGCCGGATTCTTGCATACAAGAATACCAGCGGTTTCGTGCATCGCGCCTGCGGCCTCTCCGCGGGAACGGTCCTGCCAGAAGAGGCAACGTTTCGCCTGCAGGGCGGTCTGTCCTCATTAAACGTTGCACGGGGCCACGCGAGATCGCAAGACGGCCGTTTCGCAGCGCGCAATCGTCCCCGGAGATCTCTGTCATTCGACGGAATGACTTTTCGCGTCGTTCACCGGCACCGCCGTGACCGTGCAGTCGGTACGACGAACGAAACGAAGAAAAAGGGACACGAGGAAGAAAGCGTCTCGCTGCTACGGGGACGAGCGTTTTCGAGGAACGGTACGGGAAGACGCGTGGGGCGGTTAGGGGGTGAACGCCGCGGCAAGCAAACTAATTAATGGCAATCGGACAAATTAAAAACGTCGCGCTGCGAGAATTTGTTGCCTCGCCTCGACTTTCGCGTTTATTCCACGCCGGTCCCCGGGAACAAAATCATTTCCGCTTTCGCGGGCCGATGACAGGTCGGCCAGGCCGGTTTAACCGGGCCGCTGCATTTCCACGGAACTTCGTTATGAACAATAATTAGTTTTCGTCCGCGCGGATCGTGAAATCGTTTAACGAGATGGGCACCGATTGTTCGGACGCCCCTCGTAAACTGGTTCCGTGATTCGTATCGAGTGGCCGATGCGAGAACGATGACGCGACAGAAGGCGCAACGTTTACTTTCTGTGATTCAACGTCTATTTCGGCCGGTCAGACTTTCTAATGCAACATCGGTGGTCGCCCAAAAGATCGATCGAACTTGGGTGATTTGTGGAACGGGGTCGGCAGAATTCCGTGGATCTGAATGTGTAAAATGAGGCTATCAGGAGGAGCCCCGGCAACGCGACAACACGAGTATCACTTCATTGGCGCATAAAATTGGCATTAAACGCCTGCCGGCAGGCACCGCGGGCGAATCACGTAATTAAGTGTAAACGTTTAAACGTACTCGCGCCATTGAGTTTCGGATCGACGATTCCCGTCGTGGAAATTTATGAAGCGTCACGTTCCTCACGCCACGCTGCATCAGCGGGCATAATTAACGAGCCCAAGAAGAATTTGCCGTCAGAACTTCGACAGTTTGGGCGCTGCCCGACGTTCCATTGCGTCGCAGGGCAAGCGCAAACGCTTAGAACGGAAGAAGCCATTGGGACACGATAGAAACGCGAGATATCGTCCGCGATATCGCGTAAAATAATACTCGCGAAATTTATCGTCGGCTCGCAGAAGCAGCCAACCAGCCACTTCCGCGTAGATCGTCCATTATCTCTTTTGCTCGAACCGGAGAAGTTGGCCGAGGACTCTCTTTTCGTTCCGCAACTTCCGCGGCAGATAACCGGGGCCATAAAGCGTCCCCTATCAGGGTGAAAGTTCAACGGGACATTATTATTGCGTCCCGTGCCGAAACTGGGTGAAATTAAAAGAAAACAAAGTCGATCGTGTGTTCGGCCATCGCTTCGTAGATAAACGAGGGCACAGCGGAGCTTATTACCTTTTAATTAAACGCCAGCGTTCTTTTGTCCGCTGCCGGCGTACCGTTTTCACCTGCTCCACTCTCGGACGATTTCTGAAATCGCGTAGGAACTGTGAGGGCGGCGTGTTTCCCCGTGGTATACGGTGTCGAGGAAAACGCAGGTTAGCATAGCATCGTAAAACGACCGACGGAATTGTTGGTGGTAAAAAATAAAAACGTGCGAAGAAGGACGAGGGAAAAAATGTGGGTGTTTGTGAATCGAAACAGAGGGATCCTTCGACCGCGTAATCGTTCGAACCAGATAAAATCGGAGCGTAAGCCGCAATAAAATCGTAACGAGATTGCGTCGCGTGGGCGTGGCGGGCGGGCTTCAATTATTTCGGGAAGCGTGGCTGGATTTAAAGCAGCGAGAGAGAGAGAGAGAGAGAGAGAGAGAGAGAGAGAGAGAGAGAATGTGCGCACGCCCGCTGCCACGTTTCGAGGGGTTTACGCTGAAGATTATTTTACAATTTTATAGGGATGTACAGGTTTCCGCGTTCTGAATTTTACACCTGGTGTACGTAATTCCTGTCCCTTGCCCTGATCCACGTGTATCGCAACTATCGACGCGTTACGATTACGTGCCAAGTACTTCCTCCTGCAAAATGTATAAGCAATACGACCATGCCCAAAAACTACAACGTTCATAAAAAAAATCGTGATTTTTCGTTGGCTTGATTCGAATAATTTGTTCAGCATCCGGTATCTTACATTTTGAACAGTGTGAACAATGTTTGGTGCGAGAGAATTTTATTGGGATAATTTATTTCTGCGAGGAAAATACCAGTGGTGTAACGAAGGACTTATTTTAGTTCCACTTTTTATATCTTCTCGGAATCCTATATTCGTAAAATGCTTCTCTGAAATGTTAAACTAGATTTTGAACCAGAGTTATAAGCTTAGCGCAAGGTAGGTACACAGAGACGTCGAGTCTCTAATAAAAGAATTACTCAGCCTTGCTCTTTACTTTCGTTCCGCGTTTCCGGGAGACCGTTTGTCAGGTAAATCAAGAAACACCGGTTTGCTCGACTTCTCAAACGTAATTATTTCTTCCAACGAATAATTAACAAATCGCAAAGTGGTTTCTCACAGACAGCGTCTGTTAAGTCTCATATTTGCAAAGGATTCTCGAAGTTCTATATGATATTTTGGATAATGAACCCTTGCGTGTAGGTCCGTCAGCAATAATGCAGCGCAATAATTACTCGCCTCGTCCCGGTTGCAACTTTGTGGCTGCAGCCGGTTGCGTTTGCATAATTAGATACGCATCTCGGTCGAAATGTTTATACCATTGCCCTTTCCTTTATATAATCACTACATTGCGCGCCCACTTTTTCCCCGGTAAACACAAATACATATCATACGCTTTTCTGTCTCGGCAACCCCTCTCCCCAAGCTTTTTAAATCAGAATATGTACCTCCACAGTAGCACTCACTTACAATCTATACCACGTTCTACCGCGATCTTATCACTATTTCTTCTAAATTCTCCAAATGTCCCGAACGAACCCCAAGTATGGAATTCCCACTTTCTCCCTGCCAGCTTCCCCTTACGACAACACATGGAAAAAGCAGTTCGAATGGTAAGGAAGCAAATTTTTTGGGCCTCGGGCTAATCCAGCCGTAAGTTACTGAAGGGAAAAGGGAGCACAATGAACGACATCCTTTCTTTCCGCGGCGTTCGGTCGCGCGAGCGTACCTGTAAGCACCGTTCAGGTAACAGCCACAGGATTAATTCCGACCAAGCGTTTCAGGGCTCGCGATGCTCAGCTTGTTTTGAGTTTAAATCGAAGATAAAAAGTAAGAGTTATTTTGAAATTTGTTTAGGTAAAAGTAATTGATAAAAAGTTGATTTTCATTCTAATAAAAGGAACTTATCATTCAATCATCGTGTTATTATTGAAAAAATGACGTGCCTAAAAACTTTTCATTTTTAACTTTTCTGGTTATGAATAACGATTATAAATTACTAAAATTTTGTTGGTTATAACCATTATTGATGATCAAAATTGTTTTCGATTATAAATAATTGTTATTGAGAGGCAGAAATCTCTTTGGGTACGAATGATTATTACTGAAGACAAACATTTTTTTGTTGCGAATATGTAACCATTACAGATGACGGATATTTTTTTGGTTAGGAGTGATCGACGAGGGGTCTAAAATGTTAGCTTCGCGTATTTATTTGTTTCTGAGATACTGATAAAAAGACTTTCACTGCTATACATTGAAAGCTGCGTAGCCAGATATTGCTAAAACAAAACCGTATTCACAGTGGCAGGGGTCAGCGTCGAGTGTCGAAAGAAATTTTGTTTGTAAACATCGATTACGAGTATGAACGACACAGAGTTCTGTTGTACGATCTTGTATCTACCCGATTTATAATGCTGTTACACCTAGTAAACATTTTTTAATCATAAATGTACAATATGAAAAAAGGTCAATGAAACACAGTCGTTGTCGCAGTACGATTTGCGATCCATCTTTTCCTTCTGCTACCAGACGTTTGCAGATGCAGATAGGAAGCAGGGTAGCCAACGCAACAATGTATCAAAAATCAGAATATAGGAACAGTGTTGCGCATCAGTAGCATGCCCTGACTGGTTACGATTGATCACTTTGCCTTAATTGGTGATTTTAATAGAAGAGAATGCTCTATTGGTGACATTGTTGGTTAGGTGGACCAATGAGCGCATCACATTTTAAACGTACTTTTTAAAATTAAGGAGAAGAAGCAGTAACTGGTGGCAAGTGACGTTGATCGAAGTTCTTTTAACGAGACAACGAAGGTAATAATTTTAATGGCTATTTATCGCAATCTGGTTATTTTTAAATACTTCGGATAGCAAGTCAATATTGTCGCGACGGTTTTCTTGTATTCGCGAGCTTAGATCGTAGATGCAAAACGGTGCACGACTGAAAGTAGAATGGGCTTTCCGTTTTCCAGAAAGTACGGGCCGGACGCCATGATGTACGTAGTGGCCCTTTGGCTTTAGTGCGTGAGTGTCGTTTCATATCCTCCGCTGGATTTTTCAGTCGTATCGCGAGTGACTGTGCTAATAGTGCAAGTGCCATGGATACCTAGCAATGGATACCTCTTAATGGATACCAATTAATGGATACCTCTTAATGGATACCTAATAATGGATACCTAATAATGGATACTGTTCAACGCAAACGCTACATGGATTACAGTCGGACCTCCATCTTGATCAGGCGTCTTCTTGGTGTTCATTGCAAGGTGGCTTTGCCAGCGAACGGTGAGTCCTGACATATGTATATGAACAAGCTTTTTTCATTTCGTACACGCATGCAGCGTCGAAATATTTGTACAATATTATCGAACAAACAAGGGAATTTCGTTCGGAAGAACAAGTTCGATGCGCGAAATAATTAATCGACATACGAAATCCGAAGTATTGGCTATTAACATTCGAAACAATGTGCAAGCGCGTTTTTTGTCACGATTTTCATAATATCATTAATACGAATATTTAGTTAGAAAATGTTTGGAATTATTTATATATACCGCAATTCATTTCTCGCAACCGGGATTGTTAGAATATAAAACGCACGGTTCCATTAAAAATTACGCTCTTCGCGTTCTCATTTAATTTTTATTCGGTCTATGTACCCCCGCCTCTCCTCATAATGTAAAATGCCGCGAACCTTGTCATGTGCATGCGTACCGAACTGAGCATCAATATAATATACGCGCACTGTCAATTGCATCCGCCAACAGGTACACTAATCATGGAGCCCACTGTTTTTTAAGATTATTAAAATCGTGAAAGTTTCAAAGACCTCAAAGGGTTGATTACCCTACAAGATATTTATGGCTGGGTTGATCTCTTCCTTTGCTCAGCCGCTTTGCTCAGCCGATAATTGATTTGTGTCGTGTCGAATAATTATGTAGTTTTGCGGACAATATTAATAATACGTGATTTATATATGCAGATATTCCTCTAACGAATCCTTCGATACGCTAGCCGTGATTTCAATATACGTGAATCAGATTATTTTTCCTGCAACCGAGTTCCTTTAATAGAAAATGACTATTCGCAACCAACAAAAATATTTGCCTTCAGTAACGATTGTTCGTAACCAAAAAGATTTCAACTAAGATATTGACTGTCATATCGTAACTTTTTTAATTTTGGTTATAACAGTTATGGTGTCTGGTTTAAATACTTTCGCTCGAGCGGGCCGGAAAGAGGGTTCGACTTAATTTATCGTGCGGGTTAAGTACTGGGAAGCCAGCGTAAGAAGCGGCAGAGAATCGCGCGTCGACGAAACCGTCCCAGAGCCCGACGATTCCGCTCGAGCGGCCGCGGCAGGGACGAGGCGGAATCTCGTTGCTTTGGCCCAGAGCACGGCAGAAACGTTTTAAGAATCTCGAAACATCTGCTGCCAGGGCTGACTGGGTGTCTGTGAAACGCACAATCGGTCCACGCGTACCACACCAGCACGGCTCGATCTCGATTTTATCGAGACCACACGCCTGTTACCGAGCTACTCGATCCTCTCGATAAACGGACCACTCGTAACAAGTGTGCTGCTCTCGAGGTTGACTTTTCGCCCAACAATGTGGTAAATTGCGGGACGATGAATCATAGCTTGAAATATGGCAAGATTCCTTATATTTAATGGTACGAAGGGGTTTTTGATTCCAACATTGGCATTTTATCTTCCTATAACATCATGCGATTTTGATTCCACGGCTTTACATATCTTCCTCTTAGATGCACAGCAACATAAATAGCTTTTTTAATAGTATGATATGTATAAATTGAGCCATTGCCGCAAATAAATAAATGAAATACGATTTGGCAAATGTGGAAACAAAATCCTTGCACAGAGGGATGAAAATTGAATTGATCCACCGGCGATTCTTTAAATTATTCCTTTACCGGCGGTTTCGTTCGTTAGTGTGATATTTCGTTTGCGAATCTGACACTCGTAAAAATGTTGAAATTTAAATGCAACCGCCTGGTTAACACGACTTTCATTCGCACGTAAAATTATGCAAATTCCCGAGCGAAACGGCTGCCCGTGGAAATGCGAACGATCGCCAACAGCGTTGCGGCCGTATCCACGTTACGTTCGGGGAATCGAAAAACCGTCGTGAAACTGTGGCCCGCATTTCAATTTCGCCGGTGTTCCAGCCATGAATCATAATTTAAGACGCACGGATGCTTTGTCTCGCGGCTCTGCGACGCGCAAGTTGCGGATTTCTCCGCGAGAAATCGTTGCCCGATCGTATCAGCCAGTCCTCCGTCAACCCGGCCAACTTTTTCCTCCGCGGAACGTTTCAATTTTCTGTATTCCCCAAACGACGATTTTACTGTGGCTGTTTGGCCATGGACCGTCGGCGGGTCAGCCATGTTATGGTTTTTCGAGCATTCAGTAAATAATGCATCCCCCTCGACCGTGACCAGGCGCAAGAAATCAGGAATTTCGAGATCGTAACGCCCTCAACGGGAGCTACTTTGGCTTTACAGCTTAAGCTTGATGGCTTCCGTCTTAAGGGGGAACGACGCGTGTGATTCTGAATTTATGAATTTCTGGGGCGGTCAGTTTTCGAATATATCAGGGGCTAATAATTTCACAGTGCGTTCATATTTTTATGAGATTTTCTTATGATATTTACCTATTGCACGTGTACGCGTTGGCCCGCTGGTAATGCAAATATTTCGACTAAATGATTCCGAGGATATTTCCAATAACCTCTCGCTGAATATTTCTGTACTTGCCACAGTACTTAATGTTTACAAAGCATCGTTCGAATGGAAGAACAACATTTAGCGACCCTTTGATTTTATTGAGTAGTTTACGTTTCTTCAAAAGTGCTGTCCCTAAATGGCCAATCGTTTGCGTGGTCAAGGCTCGATCATTTTGATTTCAAGGGTCAGTTTCGATGTACATATAGCAGCCGAGTCTCAATATTTGGGAAGATATAATCGGCTTATAGTCTCTGCATGGTAAGTTAGGACGAGGTCCTACCTGGCTGCTCGCGTTCCACGAACGTGACATGTGAAGGGGTCTGGATATATTGGTAGTAAGAATAACAGAAGCAGTGGGACCACGGTGGACATGGCGAAGGGAGGTTAAGGGGAAGGGATAGGTGGGCCCCTGGACATCGTATCGACGCGGTGAGGAACACGAGATTTCAATTACTTGGCTACCATTTCATCAAACCGGAACTCTTACCCTCCCTTCCCGTGGTCGAAAAACCCTCGTAAGTAGCGAACCCCATCATGCCAGTCGCCATGTCATTTCTAACGAGCGACCAAATGGGACAGACCTGCATACCGAGCAGGGCCTGTCTTATCTGCTGCTCGTTGTTCTGGGAACCAGATCAATTTTCGGCGACAGCGTGGCAGTGAGTTGCTCCCGGTTTTGGGTTTTTTGTTGTAGTTTTGCATAACTAATATAACCGATTAATTTAATGTCGAAATGCAATGTATTCGATATTATGTCTGCAGGCTGTACCCCGATATAGTTTAATAGAATTATATGCATATACTGGGCAACTGATTGTGATTCATGTTACCTATTGTATGTACCGTAAATGTGTGCACAGGGTGTTCCGCTTAATGGTATCCACGATTTTTGATCCTCTATAGTGACGTATCAGGAGAATGGTGCGTACGAAATTAAATGACTTCTGGTAACATAATACATAGTGTAGTCTCTGTTAACATTTTAAAGGACTAATAATGATAAATCATTGTTGCTCGATTACGCAGCGGCGCATTGAACAGACCGTGGAATGCACAAGGGTAGATGTAGATAGATGACCGATTACCATTCTACAGGTTGTTCTCGGTGTTACCTGTCCAAGCTATACCATTGGAACTTTGACATGAATCACCGCTATGAAATGTTAACAAAAGTGGCATTGTACGTTGCCATTAGATTGATCGGTAGCCCAGCTACGACATTAAAAGAAACACAGAATTCGATGGAAATGCAAGGTAAAATCTAAGGTACAACGCAGCAACAGGGAAACTGTGGCGAGAGCAAGGAAGAAGGTGGGCAGAATCGGTTCGACTCTTTATCTCGTTAAATCTAAGTGAATCTCCGCGATATAGTATAATCTCTGTATTCAGCCGTGTAGAAATGAGGGCAAATAAAGAAACGTGGATGCAAGAACGCTTGGCGTTCGCCTTTGAGCAGAGTCGTCCGCTTATCTCATTTGGCGAACTACTAGAAACTACCAGGTAGGCCGGCGTGCACCTCTTATCGGCTTCCTGGAGCTCGTTAATGCTCGCCCCATACCAATTAACGAGATGCGCAAGCATTTGTCATCGACACGCCGTTTCCGCTCGAGTTTCCTAGTCGATAGTCTTCCGGTAACCTCTTCGTGGAAAACATACCTGACCAAAGGAAGCAAGGTGTATTGTTATCTCCTTGGTTAGATAAGTTCCGATCGGAATCGTGCTTTCAGGACTTGTTCATAGGGCTCCTCGATTGTTGAATGAAAAATGGTGGAAGGCTGAGGGATGATGTACGATACAAGGGTAGCCTGGAATACTCGGCAATATGTGTCGTTCAAATTCGATGTATCTTTTGACGATCGGAAGTCATTAAGGGCTGGCGCAATAAATATGATATGCACGCAAGAAATCCGTTACGCAGCGTTTACGGCCCCGTTCAGCTTATCTGTGATTAACGATCGTATGGACGGTCTTGCAGGCGATTGGCAGTGATCATTTTTCAGCATATACGCGTTTATGAGTTTATGTTTTGCATTCTTGTTTCCACATATGCATACCGATTTAATTGGTATACGTAACTACGATGCGAAGGAAACGAAAGATTTTCGAAATTCTTCGATTAAATAGCTCCTCTTAATACAGTGCTACATCTGTTTTTATTCAACCACACTTATTATTATTTTGAAAAGTAAATCCAATGCTAGCCAACAGAATGAAACGCTATTTTAATAATAAGTAATAATTTTTCAAATATCGCTTCTCTATCAAAAATCAGACACGAGATATTCCTCTTTTATCGGAGTCGAATTCCTCGGCATCTCTTCGCGGGACCATTCGTCGGAGACGTGCGAACAGGTGTTAAGGAGTTTCTTCTTTGCCGATTGCCTATTCGTTCTGAGAAATGTTTTCGGGCGTCTGAAATATACATTCGCGCCATAGAGACGGTGATGTACAAGCTGAGGGAAATTTACTAAAGCTAAGAACAGACGGGCAGAGGTGTTCCAGAGTTTCGGGACCGCCGCTTAAACACTGCGGTGTTACATAATCCCGGGGGATTAACCGTACTCTCGCGGGATTAACTGGCGGAGACGGATTTTCGTAGTCCTCGTCAGTCTCGTTCCACGGATACCCTTGTTCGACCGAAAATATCAAAGCGTGATCGCCGACGCCTACGACAGATCTTCCGTGTAATCTGTTCCACGGTACACGAATCTGCTCCTCCGGAGATGGAATACTCTTAACGAAGCGTGACACGTTGTTTGGACTTCTCCTTTTGCGAGCTGCTCGAGGATCCTTATTCCTCGATATTCCGTGAGGCGCGATAATTCAATGGGGAATATCGTGTTTTCCATCGTTTTGCTTCTGTTCCAACTCGTCCCTCGATTTTTGTATTTTTTTTTCGTAATTCCTGTGGATTCCCCTTGTTTGCAAACCAAAGTGGCACGATAGTGAGAACGCAAGGTGCTCGTATAGTATTTAAATATGTACAGATGCAACTTGGTATGCATCAAGGAAGCTAGAATTATTTGGCGCGTGTAAAAATATTATGGACCACCAGGAGTACATAAAGTTGAAAAATTTGGTAGCACCGAAATTAAGTAAATTATACATTTTTGTTCTCAATCCTTGCCCAGCCGAGTTTCCTATCAGCTCGTTCGTTATTTAATCTGTCGACTAGCTTCTTCATTTTAATCGCAATACATAAACCGAAGGAAGTGCAACGATGGTTGAATATTTATTTTTGCACACCGCTCCGGACCGAAAGGTCGCTGCGTTACGTGTTCGTGGTTCAACGTTCTCGCGCCACGCGATATTTAACTGTGCCATAACGCGATATTAATATTCGAGCTAAATCGGCCCGTACATCATCGCGCGGAGGGCAGCAAGAAAAAGGCGAGCCGCGAATCTGCACGACCTCGTGGAAACACGGACAGGAACATCGGATCGCTGGAATTATTGCGACAGAGTTCCAAGAAGGCGCCACGAAATTTCTTTCCTACGGCGCGGGCCCTTGTGAAGCAACCAATTTCACCGAAAAGCAATTCCTCTTTAAGATTCGACTTTCTTTTCCACGAATATTAAATTAATATACGACCGAGGGAAAATGTGATACTTCACATGGTCGGTTTTATTTCTGAGCTAATTTCATTCACATTCATGATTTGCATAGACTATGATTAGTTAGCGGCCCCATAGTTAGAGGGTGGATTAGGCGTAGGAAAAACGAAGAAACGGAACCACGGTCGGCGAGCACCGTCCAAGGAATGCGTCGCAGTTGAAACGATCGTAAAGTCCTGACGCACAGGGACGTCACGCGAGACAACGTCAAGAGCAGAGAAGACCGAGCGACAAAATCGTAATCTCGCCAACACGTCGGATAATTATTCAGATATTCCCGAGAAGAATGTCCGAGGTATCTAGATACCTTTAATGGGGCAAGCTTTCAGCCGTTATCTGGCCAAGGCTCACTCGGGCTTTTACTCGGCTCAGTCGCCCGCGCAGATAAAATACACTCGTAGCCCCCCCAATATAATTAACCGCTATCGGGACGCGCGGCGTTCCGCTTTCTTCCTTTTCTTTCCATTTTAAACCACTCGTTCGTTCTTCCCTTTACTTTCCTCCGTTTCTCCCGCTCCATCTTCCCCCCGTCCCAATTGTTTTTCTTTTTTTGCTCCTCCTTTATTTCGTCCGGATCGAAATTCCATTACGAGCCATTTATTTTATGCGTGCGTGATCGTCGTCCAGACATCCTCCGCGTCTCGTCGCCGACCAAGAGGCGAGCACGATAAGAGAAGAAGCTGGCTACGCTCCGTGCTGACGCCGAGCCGCGCGGCGTTACATGCGAATAAGCGGCCCCGACTCGCGGGAGAGAACGGAAACCGTAAACTTTTCGCATGGGGGATATACGATCATGGAAATTGTTTATCCCTCAATATTTGATGGTCGCAGAAGCGATCCCCGTTTCGCAACTCTCAGACGAGTGTCTGGAAACTTTTACAAGATAATCGTTCTTCTCAAAACAACCTATTCGCGGATACGTACATAGGAAACGCCGAGGAAACAGTTTCATAGAAACGCGGTGAAAAGAATGCTCGGAATAGCCACCATGCCGTTGCATACGATACCCGAGAAAAGTGGTCGCAGAAACGAATGGAGGAGCCGATTCGTCGAAATATCGCGAGACAGGGCTTGGCCGCGAACGGCCTCGAGACCCCGTTATCGCTTGCATCGTGACAGTCCATAATTTCCCGCGGAGGCCGCGCGCCGAGCGGAGCACAGCGTGCATGTAGCAGACGCGTGCAGAGCGGCGAGCACGAGGATCGGCCAGCCGATCGCCGGCTGATAACCGGCGTAGGAAGAGAGCCGTGGCCATTGTGTTATCGCTCGTGGTAACGACGCGTCTTAGCAGTGCTCGTAGCAGCTGTCGTTGCCCGTAAGAAAGAAGCGTTACCTGCCCAACCCCCGATACGGAATGCACGCGAGGGACACACATGCCCCTCTCATATTAATGCGTCCTTCTCGCGCGGCCCTTTTCGCGATTTTTTCCCCGAGATCGTGCAGCACGAGCAAAGAGAGAGCTGGTCCACCCGGCCACGAAAGGAATATCAATTTTGAATCCGATCGGTGGATACGCCCGACTGTTCCATCTCGGGAGACGAGCGCGCGACGGAGGGTTTTTATTTCCTTTCTCTGTTCAACTTTAGACCGGTCCCGAAACTGGTTCCCCTGTGCTCGCTCTCTTTGCCTGGCCTCCGGCCGATGCAGCTCGCGGTGGACACCGACGAACGATTCGTTATGATCGTCGTCGTGAACGGCCCTATCTAGATTCGAGGGGGGCAGGGAAAACGAGCATAAAGAGGCGGTTCTGCTAATTGGTGATCCAACGCGACGGCAGAACTGTCCGACGTGCTTGCTACCTTTTGTTCGCTTTCTATTTCTCTGCTACCACGCGTCCTGGCCTCTGATAGTTGGTTAATTTAATTAATGCTAGGCCTACCCCCTTCGTCGCGCGAGCGGACGAAATCATTGTGACTTTGCCCCGAAAACGAGGATAAATCATTGATATCGCTTAGTTAGCATTAGCCCCGAGATGAGAATGAAAATCAGAGCCCGTGATACCTTATCCAGTTCATAAACCGTTCCTGGGTCCTCCCGGTCCCTACCCAGAATGTTCGCCAAGTTAAATCGGCGTATACAGTCACGATGACCCTCGAGCAAGCAATAAACCGGGGGATCCAAACCGAAAGCCATTTACCCATTACGAGACATTACCCTCGCGACCGTATTACATGCGGCAGGCATCGCGAGATCGTCCTCCAGCCGCGTCGAGCGGGCGTAATTTTGAAGAAGCATGCAACGAGTCGCGTCTGGTCCTTTCAGGAAGCGAGTATCTCGAGGTTGGTTGGCAACGAAAGGCAGCCAGCCAGCAAACCAGCCAGCCAGCCAGCCAGTCAGTCAGTCGCGCGTTATTTATTTGGAGCCCGACGACTCCCGCATCAACATAGTATCTACGTCGAGCATCCGTCGCCGTCCTTTCTCGCGGGCTGATTAATGAGCTGCCTCGGGCCGTTCTCGTGCGCTGGAATCGGATACGCGAAAACGGCCTGCTAACATTAATAACGACATGCTAAAGTTTGTCCGACGTACGTCGTTGATCCCGAAGCCGCGATATCGCAAGAAACAAGAGCAACGACGTTGGTTACATCGTAATTAAGCCACCCGCGGACCACTTCCGCTTCTGTCTGGCCGCGCCTCTCCGTTGGATCCCCTCCTGGGGCGACGTTCGCCACGAGATCAAAGGTGTCGACTTTTAACGAACTACCGGCGCAACGATCAGGGCCCCGTTTTGTCTGCAGTACGTCGTTGAAAATGTTGGAAACCTCAGCGTGCTTTGTGCTTTGAAAAAAATAAATAAAAACATAGATAACGTACGGTTATTTAACAGGAGTCGATTTCGGATGAATTTTAACAGTCGTGCCACAATCCCAGAGTTTGGCCAGCGATGCGGAGGAGATTTTTCGTTGCACCACAATGCAAACCCCCCGAGGCGAAAATTGACTAATAGAGAACAGTGATGGAAAGTGTATATGGTATACGTTTCGGTGCTTTCGCGTATTCTATATCGGGGGCGAAATGTACGGTTCGATGTTGAAAGAAGGATGCTTCAGATTAAAGCATCGAAGCGCGGCGTGCCACGAGAACAGCCGATATCGCGATTTTTACGGGGCCCCGTCGCAGGAGTGCGGTAAATGAAAAAGTAATGAACGAAAGTGCACCGAGCTTGCGCTCTTCTCTGTGCAAAGCGATCCAGCTCGATCGAGGGGCACTGTCTACTTCTGGAATGTACATATATACTTTCGACAACCATTCAGACTATTTTTTTCGCCCCTTCATTTTCTACCAACCGCAAAAATGGTGGGCGAGAAATTGGCCAACGGTATCAAACGGGAAAATGTCCACGTGGCTGCGTTAAAGAATTCATTTTCCGTGGCGCAATAAAAGCGTCGAACCTATCCGGCCGAGTGCCATTAATCCGTTTCGTTCGTCCACGTTCGAGGATGATTTTCAACAACGCGAGTAAACGACTCGGGTCGAGGGTAAACGAAGCAGCCCCACAGGCAGGAGAGAAAGCTGGCTTCCAGCACGATTTTCCACCGCTGCGAGAGCACACTTCCCATCCACCCCCACACCCCTCTTTCTATATGTCTATAAGAAACGAAGAACTTAACCGAAGTCCTTTGCGCGTGGCGACGGGGAGGATCGAGGAAACGAGAACGGACTGGGGCTCTTTCTTCGACTTTTCATCAACCGCGAGAATGGTTTTCGATTAAGGCGCCGGATTGGCGGAAGTGGAGATGGAACGAGATGTCGAGGAGACAGGAACTAAGAGAGAATAAGCACCGGGGACAAGTGGTTAATTACGGTCATACCGGCTATAAGATGTCGCGATGGCTAACTCTTCTCATTTAAGTTGCTGTTCGAGCTTTTCGATTAGCCGAACGGTCTATTTGTCTATTATCCTTCATGGACGTATCACGAAGATTCGCGGAGGGGAAGTGAATCGATTCTCGTGGATCGATCGTGGTCTGGTGTGGCTACAGGATTGTTCGTATTTTTATGGGATACAATTTCCGGATTCGATCATTTTCCAATCATTTAATGAAAATTGAACGAAAGTTCAATGCATTTGGTAGTTAATAATAAGATTGCAATATTTGTCTCTGGTTATACGGAATATTAATATACATGCATTAACATGTCGCGAGCAAGCTTCGATCAAGTTTGCAAGAATACTCGGTGTCATCCCTCGCAACAAGATAGGGAAACCTTGAAATTACCACTCGAGTTGTCGAGGGTTTGACCCTTCGAGCTGTCGATTCTCGTAACTATGGGTGTCCAATTACGAGGCTGTATATACAGCTATTTGTTCCGTGCAGCGTTTTAAGGAAACGACGGTCGATTAACGCTGTCCCTATTGGAACGTTTTTTCTACGAATTCCCCATCGTCAGGCTTCGAGGCGAGTAATTAGTACCTTTGCCAAGCCATTTATTTCCATCCGTAGGTACGTTCTGTCGGGCGTAAAATAAATTAAATTTCGTTCTCACCGATCAATATGTTCTTATTGGAATTCCCGCACGACTCATATTTTCCAATATATAATATTGCCATTTCTATTCGTCCTCGTATACTTTCCCGATCGTCACGTTTCCGTTTCTGTTTGGCGACAAGCTTTGCCGCAGCCGCGAAGCTCGATTATCGCGTTTGACGGCCCTTAACGACGAACGGCCGAAACGAAACGAAACGAAACGAAAGGTTCGGGATCGGGTCGAAAACCGGAACCGTCAATCGGATTCATCCGCTTGGATCATCCTCACGGGCTGAATAGAAAACGAAGAACAGGAGGATGCCTCTTGCGAGATGCGGCCGCTCCTGTGTTTGGACAAAGATCACGGATTGTCCCTCGAGCTAATGAGATTCCCCTTGTCACTGTGCACGATCTGACGATGCGGCGGCGAAGGATTTTGCAAGGAGAAATTCAGCCGGGAAGTCCTTGTTAGCCGGGGGCTGACTGCAGCCGGGGATATGGCGACTGGTGTCGATTTCCCGGAAGGTGAAACGTTCGTCTCCTCGCTGAATTCCATTTATTAGCGCCCTCGTCGATTGCTTTCTTGGAATTCGACGTCGGGGCAGAATTTTCCTCATTGGCTTAATGATAAAAAAGATTATTTTGTAATTCTTTTCTTTCATATATTTTTTTCACCGAACTAGAATTAACAAACGTACAAATAATAAATTGAAATGAAAATCTTGCCAACCAGGTGAAGTAACAAGAAATGCACCGAAGTCTCACTATGTACGAAATACTACGGTAATAGAATCGTTAGTCTGCAAACTTTTCTTGTAGTTTTATATCGGGCACAAACGAGCCTCCTTTAGCCGAGACAAAACATCCTTCCCGACTCAATTGCTCCAGACTTCAGTAACCAGGAACACGAGGCAACATCGAATCAATTTCGTTCCGCGTTGCTCCCGTGTTTTTCGACCATCGCGAAATAATAACCCTCGCAGCGGTTGATTCGTCTCGCTGGTCAATTTATTATTTTATCCGGTTAAGCGTTGTCACCCACGCCCGGACAAAAATCTTCCCCGTCGAAAGGGACAACGCTGCTTGATTTATTGCTACGCCCGTGTGACACTCGCATTTATCACGAAGTGGATCAACCGGTCGCCGCTGCGTTGTTATGACATAAGACGCTTTACTTTTGTACCAGACGAAGACTCGTTCACCCCGCGCACCTCACTGCCGTGTCTCGATCTGATCGAGCTGATCGATTTCTAAACGGAGCCACCCGTTTGTGAAACAACGATCCCAGCCCGTGTATAAGTGTAATTGTTGTTTGTAGAACAACGTGTAACGACTCCTGTTCTCGTCAGCGTGCCATTAATCCATGAAATTTCCGGTTCTTTCGAATCGACGGCCGCAGCCAGCGTTTCATATTCTTCCGCCGAACATCGTTGAACCGTGAAAAGCGAACGCGGTGCACCGGTCGAGTATTTTAATTAAATAATCGCGCGGTGGCCGGCTTTAAAGGGATTTACCAGGAGCCAGTATTAAAACGCGGCCCGATTATACATATTTCATTGCATTCTATTAATGTCGATGAACCGAATTATCGCGTTAAACCAGATAGATAATTAAATTTCCATACGCGCGTGCCCGTTTACGGCAAGGGTTCGTGGCGGGCATTTTTTCCCCCCGCCGCACGGTAACAATGTAATCGAGGGATTTTGATAAACGACGATTTCGCTCTGTATGCAAATGCCCCGACGCCGATACTTGTGTTCGCGGTCGTTCGTTTGACAATTGGCCAAGAGCGTACCACGCACTTTCGTACACAGGAAATCGATACAGCATCCAGCGTGGATCCCCTTAGCGCGTCACGCGAAAATCGATGCTCGATCGTAAAACGATTCAGTTGCTGCTACGACATTGTGTATATACGTGCGCACCTTGTCTAGAAAATATTCTGGGATACACGTACGGACGTATCTCATGCTGCGTGGGTTTCGTTGTTGCTTACGTTCAGCGATACACTGACAAGTTTCCAAGAATCTTATTTATACACGAAAATCCGATTAAAAATTATTCCTCCCACCGCGATGAAAATTTTTAACGCAGCATTCTACATCTGCAAGTTGAACAACCGCACCATTGGCATTCCATGTGCAACCTACTCCTCGTGGAAATTGCATTGCGCAACGACGCAAGTACGTATCATTAAAACGCATCGTGTCGGTTTCACGGCGTTAGAGAACAATAGTAAGAACGCTCGAGTCGCTGGTAAGGATCGATCGATGTCTGTCCTCGCGTTCCGACGATTGTTAATCGCGGCGAAGGTGTTTGCCGTGGTTACCTGGTTGAATGGAACTTCTTGTAATTTAAGCGTAGGCGGCAGCGAAGGCAGGGTCCGCGTGTTTTTGCTCGTTCGCAATTGCGAAATCGCACGGGGCGTTTCATAGATTTCGCCGTGGAATCGCGTGCTGCCCGTTGCGTGCGCAAAGACAAGCCGCAAAAAGCTCTGTTACGCTTGTAAGCGTTGTCAGCGTTGCACTTTGCCGGCGTGAACGTTATACGATACCGTTTCCTAGCATAGGGGGAAAGAATGATGCACGGACATGGATTGTAATTGTTTCGGGAAATCGTGGGGCCCGTTTGACGGGCGATCGCGTCTCGAAAGTTTCTTACCCACCGCGGGGAACTTGGAAATTGAATGGCACGTGTCCGGCTGACGTTTTTAATTAGCAAAGTCCCTGCTCGGGTCGTTTTACCAACTTCCTTTCATCGCGTACAAGATTAATTGTATTCTATAGAAAACGGGCACAGGTATATTATTTTCATGACTTAATCGATGCAGTTCTCTGTGATGATAAAATAAAACGCACAACCAATTTGTATCGAAAAAAAGGAAGAAAAATAGTATATTGCTATTCGTACAATCGTTTCGTAGCTATGACAAGCATTTGGTACCAGAACATTCCCGTCCAAAATTATCCACATTAAATCCGAAATAAATTTCGCTACGATAACACGGTCCTAACAACAAGAGCAGTACAGACTGTAAATATAAAATCAAGTAGCACAAACAGGAAATGTAGCTCGAAGTACCGATGGTATCAATGGTACAGAACGTGTTCAAGGAGCGGTCATCGTCCAACCTTGTTGCCCATCGCAACTTATCTCCTCTGCGGCGAGGCACGTGCACCAGAGCCTAACTAATAAAGGAGCACGAGTTCCTAGCGTCTAATTCGCGTCGGCAGTCGACAATTAGAACGTTGAGCTATCGATTCGTGCGCCGCTGGAGGTAATCAGACCGCTCGCGAACCTGTCCGCAAGGATTCCATCGAAGGTCGTGCGACCGCTGGTCGATACCGCTATAACTTTACTTTCGTCCCGTTGAATCGCTCCCGTTGTTTGTGTACACGCGATTAACCGATACGACTATTATTGCCGGCATTAAACGTGCCCAGCGGCCAATCCGCGCCGCTACGAATCGGATCGGACGAGCGACGCGGCCTGGCCTGAACTTGGCCGCGCCGTATGATTTATGTACGGCATAATTAATCGAAGTAGTCGCTGATTAAAGTAGCGATAAAGCTTCGAGGTGTTTGCGCATCGAGCACCGTAGCTACGGAGCCGCGGCGCGGAGCTAGAATAATTTCCATTACTAACGAACAGTCGGAATTAATAGAACTCTCAACGTTCGTAGGAGATATACGAGATTGCGCGTCGAGAAGTTCGCTCGAGATCGATGCGATCTGTTTTAATTCAATTGGCCGACGCAACCAGGGGGAAAGGAACGAGGGATGAACGGGAACGGGGTGCAAGGCGCGGCGAGGGGCCGTCGCGACGGATAAAGAAGGAGAAGAAGAAAGAGTAAAGGGTGGCGAAGAGGGAAAGGGTGAAACGATTCGCGTAATTCGTCGGGTCGACCCAGTGACAAACGTTCGCCACCTACGCGAATGCTCGCACTTATTTAGGAGGGATTAAGCCCTAAGAAGGAGCCCTCGTTTTCGTCGACGGTCTTACGAGGCTCTTTCTCTTCTTCGAACGCCTTTCCTCGCTGGAGCGCACCTTACGTAGAAAGAGTTGGTGGTCTGGGTACCATTAGCGATCGATGGCCTTCCGAATTAAGGGAAGAACTAACTCTCTTCTTCTTCTTCTGTTCGTTTGTTTGCTCATGATCTTGTCGTTTCAGACCCCTTTGCTCCGGGGCGAAACTGTTTCTACTTGAACCAATCTACTCGCAGAACCTTTGGACGATTCAGTTCTTCGCGCCCATCGAGAGGAGTCGCAATGACTCAATTTTATGGCACATTACGGAATTGACACTGCCGCGCTTAATCGGCGGGGGGAATGTGACTTATGTTTTACTGCGATCGTAAATCGAACGGGAAATAACGGGATTGCAAAAAACCCTCTCAATGAATTATTGCCACAGGGCATGCATCCGAGTGCAATTCTACGCGCACCTGTATATATCTCTATTAATCGTTTCACCGGCCGAGGAAACAATCGCTCGAATTCTCTCTCGATGTCTTAACAGTCGCGCACGCGACAGACGCATTGTAATTTCTTCGAAAGATGACGCGCGTCGGAAACATTTATTATCGGCTCCCCTTTGGCGGTTCGCTGCTGTCTGGAAAGGGGGCAGGTTGCGTCTTTTCACCCCTTCCACGAAACAGGAAGAAAAGGAGGAAAAGGAAGAAGGGAACGGTTGCTTGGATGGGCGTTCCCTCGGAAAGTAGTAAATTTTTGCTATTCATGGAATAGCGATTGCTTCCGTCGCCATAAGCGAACATCGACGACCAGCCACTGGCGAAGAATACGCTAATTTTGCGAGGGGTTGTCACCCTTCGGTCCTTCCGACCTTTCGCTCCTTCTTTCTTCCCTCGTTTCGCCGTTCATTGTAAAAAGGGACCACCGCCAGAGAGATAGCCGATGCAACCAGTGAATCGGTCGCGTTATGAAAACGATTTTACAAGAGTAACGTTCCCATAAAGGAACTTCCATTCGATCGCATTAGCGTCGGGCAATTCGATTCTGGGAACTGGATATCGCGTAATGGTGCAAGGCTGCCTTGCAATTCTGAATATAACAGGGACGTTCGAAAAACACCGTCCTCGGAATCAGTAAAAATATCATCAGCGCTCGTGTTAAATTTTTATCGAAACCCCGTGTAGCGGTCTCCAGCTCAGTGCTCGATTTTACGAGAAAAGTGCGCCGGCCTCGAAGACACCAAGACCTGCCGGCACGCAGATTACCTTTTCTCCGCGTCCTATGGCATCCAGTGATATTCGATATATTCAGGCAGGTCCGTGAAGGCTGACGTTTTATGAGACACGGCCAAGTCGCCGCGATGGCCTTTACCGGGGATCGAGGGAAAGTTTCCTGGGGCTTCCGAGACTCCCAGGATCCCTCGCGAGCATTATCCGTCCGTTGGACGTCTCATGGCGTCGCGTCGTCGTGGTCGTCGATTATATTCAACCTCTAAACCGGCCGTATGTCCCTTTCACCCTATTCCCTGTCATATTCATTAAGCAGACCTCTCGGACAGCATTAACTGATTAGCCATGCAGAGTGCGAGCATCATCTCGACCCTGGTTGAAGCGTTCACGGTCGAGATCGTCCGGGCCAATTATGAGAAATTTGTCGCGGTCCCTACAATTGCTTCGGGTAACGTGAAATTCTTCGTCAAAATTGTGGACGCCCGGTCACCGTGCGCCGACTGTACGTACGTACAGAGAGATTGTCGATTACGCGAGTCGATTTGGAAAGGAGGCTCGAAACGAGTTGACGGTAATTTATGTGGATGACAACGTGCATTTGTCGGGGCAGGTTGTTCCCGTTTGTTGCATGACTGTGAATTTATTATACCGACGATAAGTGCAGCGTCGTGGGATGTAATCGGAAATGTTTTGGTTCGCATGTGATAGGTATTATTTGCACTTCGCACTCGCCCTTTTGATAGGTCTGAGATAATTATTTCAGTGTGGCCGCCGGGATGTCATTTAAATCCCGTGCTAGTGTCGATATCGTAAGAGAAAGGTCGAAAGGGACAAGCGTTTCCTTTGATGGCGAACCGGGCGCCAGGGGCAGAAGGTGGCACCTGATTTTCCCTGGAAATAACTTGAAAAAAGTTCCATTACGAGACGGGCAAGGTTTGTAAACAGCAGATCCAGGCTGTGCTGTTCGAGGGTGAACGTGGAGGAGGAAGGTGTCAGTGGTGATTCGACGGAGGGAAACGACGAGTGGGACTTGGTTCGGTTGGTCGGCAGACAGAGGACGACGAATAGGAGGGGAACGGAATTGTTGGTGGAAGCAAGGGAGACAGAGAGGCAATGCTGCGGAGACTCCCTTTGGTAACTCAACTTTTGAAAACAGTGAAAGTCATTTAAAGTTTGCCCCGCGTTCGCGTCACCTCTCTCATTTTCCGTACCCTCGAACGTTGCGGCTCCTTCTTCGCCCTTTCTTCCACTTCAGCCCTTCCCCCTATTCCCTTTTTCTCTTCGGCTTCCTGGCTTCCCTTCGCCGTCCCTCTCCTATCCCGTAACCTCTCTACGGTTCAGGATCAAGCGTACACGACCCGACCCGAGGCGGCCGATCGCTGAATCCTGCCGGCATGAAAGCTACGCTTGAAATTTCACATTCGAGTTAGCTTTTTACTCGAGCCGAGACTCGCGCTAGATCGACTTCCTGTGGCGTGAGGCTTGCGAAATGCAAGAAGGGGAAAGGAAGGGCGAATACGTGTTAGGACCGCGTTCTTACATTTCGACTCCATTTTCCTTCCATCGCTTTACCGTATCGCGAAGTTTAACTGAATACCGATTCAATGGATTCGATTCTTCCACCGGTGGAATCTTTCAGCCTTGTCGGTGGTTAATGCACCGAAAAGGGTAGGTGGAGAAAGGTTATGTAAAGCAGCGGTGAAATGTTTTCGAAACGTTCCTGTAATTGTTCCGGGAATGAAAAGTCTTCCGAGACTTTAAAGCGCTTTCGGTTGTTCCACTTCGCTCTCACTCGAGGCGAATCGAACTGCATACATACCGGGGAAAGCTGTGCCCTAAGAATTTTGTATAATATATTGCAAGAAAAGTGCAGCTGCGACCTAGTTTCGTTGCCTGGCACCTTAAAGAACGCATGTGCACGACTAAGAAACTTTGCATTTTCATTTACACAATTTTCATGTTACCCCTCTGCCATTTCCATGAATATTTCTCTGCCGCGGCTTGAACCCTTTGCAAGCGTCCCTTCGCAATCGAATGCCGTTACAATATTCATCTCCTCGCCGCAAACGATTCTGCTGGTACCGAATTACCCCTATTCATTGGGAAGGGGCAAATCGTTCGCAAAGTAAGAAAGTAAACAGCACCGAAAGACAGAAAGTTCCTCAGGACACATAGGAACTGCTTCTTGCCTGGCTTATACGCATCCTCCTCGGTGTTTTGACCAATCGGCGGGTATGTTCGCGTCGCAAACTGTGCACCACTATAGCATTACCATACAGGAACCAGTTCAAACAGCCGTAGACTGATGTATGCATGGTTCGTCAGCGTATTCGAATTTCGTATTCAAATGGCACATCTCCCGGAGTCTAGATGGCTGTCGACCAGCCACAGGAGAGAACCGCGGGAGAAAGACAGACCAAGAGGATGCGCAATGATAGAAAGGGAAGGAGATTCGTCGTAGGTCGATCAGAGCTCGTGTGCGTTCGGCAATCGCATCTCCACTTTCGTATTTCGGTGTTAACAAAGCAACGCGTGAACCCAAACAATCCGAGACGAAGGATAGGGAGCACAAGAGGTTCATCATCGATCCACCCCATTAGGGAGTGCGACGATTGGCACCGCAGGCAGAAAATTTGTCGTAGGAATTTTCACAGTGGACCATCGACGTTGAGACTGAACAATCGATGCGGTACGGTGGTAGGCTGTATTTAACATTTATCGAGTTTTCGTTAGGGTTATTTCTCTTCGCTTTAGGGATATTTGTCGAAGTTGGCGGCGCACGATATCGACATTCCAGTTTAACGGCCGAGGTCTTCATGAAGTTACGATCGAGAAATTGTGCGGTTACTTGAGAAACTTTGTGAGGAAGTAGATATTGAAAGAAGCCATTAGAGCATTAGAGGAAAATTGGAGAACGTTATATGTCGTGTCTCCAGCTATTGGGATAACAATGCATTTGAATGTCAACTTTCTTGCCTCCTATAAGTGCGTCAGATCTCTTATGTTGATAAAAGATTGCAGGGTGTTAGGTGAAGTGAATAGTATGATTTTTACTTTCAGTTAATTAACTACAACTTTCGTTTTAAACAATTTCGTTTGATAGTTGTGTTCTTAATTTTGCCTTCGTTGACAAAAGAGACTATTTTGCTATAATTATATGGGCCCTGTTTATACGCCTCTACGATAATAGTTACGATAAGCATTTTCTAACAAGACTACTTCTTGTACGAACACAAATTACTATTTGCATCTCTAATCCAAAATGTTATCAATCTTCGATTTACTAGCAGGAAAACGTGCTTCTGTCTGGTTGTACTAAACACCAATACAGACCTTTATAGTTCACCGATGATTCAATCAAATACGAGAATCGCCCGGGCTTTTTGCCGTGATTAACGCAATCGGAAAACTCTGCCCCGTGGCTGATTTCATAAAGATAGTAGCCACGCTAATTTGTACAGGCGAACCACGAAACAACGGAACAACGAAACAAACGGAACTTTCGAATATGAAAACGATAATACATTCAATGAACTTTGACTGCGACTGGCTTGAAACGCTCTTTCACCTTATATTAATGGAAATCAAAACTCTGTTTGCAATGAAAATCATCTGTACCGTGCAATTTCCTTTAAACGAATATTACACGAGCATTCGAAGTCGATCTAACTACAATTTGCTCCAACGATCTCTGCGTATCAGTTCGCTGGAAGGCCCGTAAACCAACGACCCGTGGGGCTAAATATTTGCCCAACAGTGTGCCCCAGTTCGACGGCGGCGGTAATTTTGGTAAAATCGCGCCGGGGCCAAAGTGTAAAGTGTAAACTCCGTCGGCGAAGTTACTTTTTGAGCAGTCGTTCTGCCCCACATAACAAAACGTTCGTCCGGATCAGCTCGAGTAACTAACAGAGGACTATCCGACCGTCCTCTTTTCTCTGGATACCGATATTCTGTTCCTCCTTCCTTTCGGCGAGAAACAAAAACAGAGCAGGAAGAAAACAAAGGACAAAGACAGTCGCTATCTAAAGAGGGGGTGCCTTTTCCACGGCATGAACTTACTCGAAAACTTGCCACCGCTGCAAGCACCACTCGTTCGCCCGCCTAGGTTCTCTCGCAGCCATTTCCTACGTTAGTACGTAGGAGAGACTCGTTGCGAGTCAGTGAAAGACGGTATGCCGCGTTAAAGTTTATCTCCTAGCGAGCGGGAGTCTTAAAGTTCACTTTATTAAAGACCCCCGTGACTACTTGAACGCTGGCTGCGAGTTCAGGAACGAGGATCACTTTGCTGCGGTTCCGCACAAGTCTCTCGCCCGACGTATACGTTTCGCGCGAAATTAAAAGCTTGTAGACTTTCACCGCCCATCCGTCTCGGGTTTTATTAATGGGGGCCGATGCCAGCCTGTAAACAGACAATAAACGCGGCCAATGAGGGTGCGCCGCATTCGGCGCAAGGGGGATGGTACTAGCTGGAAAATTTCCTCGACCATCCCTGGGAACGATTCGTCGAGTTATGCGAATTGTGCTTGCAATGTGTTCCATTGCCTCTTGAAACGTTGTTGCTCGAAGCACGTGGAATTGGAGGATATATTAGAGTTGGATTGCCGGAGGGATGCAAATTGAAAATATTTTAATATCTGGTATTTTATTGGATAATTAATTATTGGACTGAACTGTTGTATTTACTATTCTGATGCAGCAATTCGTGAGCATGAATGTTGCAATAATAACACACCGCGTCCGAATACCCAATCAATACCATCGCCCTTATCATAGGAATCGCCATAGACGATCTGCCCAAAATCGAACTCCAGCCAGAATGCAGATTCGACGTTCTCGAATTTCTCCCCGGGCAAAATAATTTCGTTCGCGAAATCGACCGATCGATTCGCGTTACTGCCGCGCCCTACGATAAAAAAAAAAACCCGCCACCGGGTTACGGCCGGGGTGCGTTCGAAGGGTGGCAGAGGGACGCGATGAAATTCGCGAAGAGACGAGAGGATACGGTGAGTGGCGAGAACAAATCTGCGGAGGTGAGTGTCGGTTATCCATATTTCGAGTCGTTGGACCGTGCAGAGGGGTTGCTAGAGTTCATTACGGTAATCTACCCTTCCTGAGTAACGCACCGATGAAAATGTATAATCGTATCTGGCGCTCACGTGCACCGATCTCCAACGATATCCCAGGTATACGCGCGCCTATGTAAGGTGTACATAGGTAACCCCATCAACCGATCCGAGATAATTATCGTTCCAGGGAAGCCCGATCGCGTCTCGATGCGTCCCGATAATCGGGATGCTTAGGATTACCATATCGTGGGGGCGAGCATAATTTTTTGCAGTTGCCTGTGGTCGCCCTTTAACATTTCTCGCGGCAGCTCTGAACGTTTCCGTTCCATTGATTAATGAATAGCATTTATTCGCGGGGCGAGTTAATATTCGGCGAATCGATGTCCCCGGATTAAGAATTGTCGTTCGGGTGATTCGTTTATTTTGAGGGGGCAAGAAAAGTTGCGGTGTTATTGCACTTCAGCGAGATATCGATGCGGAGCTATAAATGTAACAAAGAACAGGACAGAAATAGTTCTGTGGATTGCAGGGTGTCAGGTACTATATTATTCCGTTTACACGTGGGACCCAATAGGCGTAAGAAAGTCTGTTACAGATGTGTAGAGCAAAAGAAACTCTCTGCTTTCTGTGTAGAGTAATTATTTTTAGCTTGCGCTTTTGCAATGCTCGATGAACGGTTACGGCCTTGTGCTTGAGATAACTACTTTTAATATAAAATATAACAACTTGCATATCCCTGTGGAATTTTAGCAATAAAAAAAATCTTGTCCATTTCAAGTGGTCTTAGGTGTATAAAATAGTATTCGAAAAGGTCGACGTTACTTCAAAGGCTGAGTGCATTTCTGCGCAAGTGTACGAGCGATTGTCAAGTTGAGTCGATCCGGCAAAGTTCGACTTTGAGGAGCGTGAAACGGTTGAAGATGAAACGCTACTTTTCACGGTAGTTTGAGGACCGCCTCTGGGAAAACACGGTGGCTGTGTAAACGTGCGTGTTTTCCGGCTGTTGGGAGCGCTTTTTATGGCGGCTACCGTAGACTTTACATCGACGTGGCCTGTGGAACACGCGCCGAGTGACGGCTCAGTTCGTGTCACGTTCGACGCGGTTTCACCGTAAAAATATCCACGGGGTGAAACAGAGGGCGTACAACGAACGTGTGAAACGTAATGAAACGTAATCCAGTGCAGTGCATTTACGAATTCCAATATACTCATTACCGCTCTATATAAATATGTAGGTGCAAGGGAAATTTTTACACGGTGGCCAGGGAAAAGGGAAAACAATATTTTCCGGAATATCGTGCAATCGTCGCAAATGTAGCCCCGCGCCATGAATAAAACAAGCATCAATAACACACTATTTCGCCGTGGTTTCTATGTATCCTTTCTATAAGAGTTCCCCGTGACATGCAATTTCTTCTGCACGCCCCTCTATAATTTGCGTCGATCACGCGGGACTAAACGTTAACGACATGTTCGGGGATCCCGTGAGAGAAGCACAAATGGTCGGCCACGCGTAGCCAAGGAAAAATGCTACGTTCCGTCGTCGTTCGGTGTTCAGGGACGTATGTACCATTTTTTTTTCTTTTATTAATCTAAGAAAGGGAGAAGAAAGCACGAGCGTAGAAGCTGCTTTTACGTGACGAGCGCAGTTAGCCGTCGCCGCGAAACTTAAATGGATATCCATAAAGGAGCGCACGCCTACGCGGAAGTCGGACAAGTTCGTGGAAAGGGTGGAAAAACGACCCTCGGCATTATATAGCGGGGGCGTAAAAATAGAGAGCGGGGAACGATATAAAGCGGAAGCTCGTGGCACCGACACGCCAACGGCCGATGGAGAATAACGTGCCGGCGAGGGAAGGAACAAATTCCTCTTTGGTACGACTGCCTCGCGAATTTCTTTCCTTTGCGAGGAGCGCGATCTCCTCGGGAACGCGTTAACGATAAAATCGTCGACGCAAGAAGGGGTTTGAAGGGCGGGGACGCACGTTGGGGAATAAAACCCTGTCTCCGCTACTCGTTACCATCTAGCGAACAACTCACGTCGTTTAAGACGCGGAAAATCAGCGCAATTTTCGCCAGGCTGCGTCGCGCAAGCTCTCGCGCGATCGAAGATACAATGGGAATTAAAAAGGGATTCGAACAAACGGATCGGGATGAAATCAACTGTCCGTGAAATCCTGTCGCCGCGAAATGGAGCGGCAGAAATATGAGAAAAAACCGGCAGAGAAACGAGCAAACCACGGGGGTGGAACAGAAACTCGTGTGTGCGACCGGGTGTATCCGTGCTGGCTGGACGGGGACAGGAATCAAGCGATGCAAAGGGAGCGAAAGAGAGTAAAAGGAGTGTACAGGGGAGAGGAAACAGTTGTGGTCGTTCGAACGATAACACACGGCCACGCGAAACGATTGTTCCTCTCTTTCTCTCGTTGGCTACTTCTGACCGGGCTGCTAAAATTCCCGAACGAATTATTTTTCCCGTGTAAATCGCCGAGTGCCACCATCTGCACGGGTAACAATCGCTATGACGCTTGCACATCGACCGGCTGCCCATAAATATTTATCGACGATTTTACGCGAACCAACTAATTATTTATACGGCGGGGCGGAATGATTAATTCATGGGGGACGATGCGATGTCTCCAAGTTCACGCGATATCCGAATCCTTTTCCCTCGGCGACTTACATAACTTAGCGTAAGTGACAACGAATTATGGTTCGACGCAGTGCTTGTTTCCTATGGACCAAAGCGACCGAAGATAGTTGAAGGGTGTTGGGATATCCTGTGTGGAGAATGAGAATTCTCGTCCTAGTATCGTGTGCATCGGGGGCAAAAGATACGTTTGACCAACTCGAACTTTTCGCCTCATTATTGAAATTGCAGGGCCCGATAATATCGTTCAATTATCGGACTAGGGTTAATTTAAATTTCGCGAAATTTATTGGCTCCCGTAGGACGATCTTTAGTTGCACGTAATTACCTACAATGTTGCCTAAGGATACGTTGTAGCTGGGTCATCTCGCGCGTGAAAATAACCGTGCATTAAATTTATTGTGGAATATCATTAGACGGAATGAATAGGCTTTCGATGTCTCGCGATTTTCGACACGTATAATTGCAGCACACGCGGGCATACATACATACTAAATGGATGTAATAGTACCTACCTACCTTCGACCTCGGACAGAAATATGCAAGACCAATTACTCGATTTACGATATTTAGGTCGCAAATATTGAGGTTGAACAGAGTCTACGTCCACGAATCCTTAATCAAAGGAACCATATTTCAACCAGAATTCGATACAATCCGAACTTTTTCTTCAGCTTGGATCTCGCTTTAATTTATTCCGATGCTGTTACCCGTGACCGGATCACGAGTCAAAGAAATATCGGGACGGTTAATAGCTGGTACCGGTCCAGACTTGAAGAAGGAAGAAAGGCGACCCCTCCGCGAAAGTATGCCCGGTTTTAACGATCAAAGGGGACGTGGGTGTATATTAGCCGACAGAAAGAACGATGAAAAAAAAGGTAGCGGGAGAGTGAGAAAGCATGAGAGAGGCAGGCAAATAACGCCGGACGCAAAAAGGCGAGAAGAAGTTCGCGGAGAGTGATCTCTCGAGCAGGAGGAGCCCTAAAGGGAGAGCTCGAACCACCCATGGTGTCCGTTATTGGAGGACATTAAGCCATTATTGATTACCTCTGCGTACGGGCATCTATTGCGGTCTACCATAGGCAGCGTAAGTAGAAGCGAAAGGGAAATAAACGAACGGGGGACTAAAAAACGGCCAAGCATTCGGAGATATGGATACACGTGCTCACGGTACCCGTGCGTGCCCCATAAGCGGTCATCTATCGGTCCACCAACGGGTTATTGCAATAATTTGTTACTTTTCATGGCCAAGTGTCAGCCCTGTTCCGTCATAAGTCACTCTCGAATTCGTGGTCCTCGATGCATCATCGTGAACAATGATTCCTCTCGGTCCTCTATCGAAATCATCTTCGATCTTTCTCCGCTATATCCTCTTTGGTACCTTTGTTCCTCGCCCCTTGCACCCATTCGAGAACACTCGCGCGAGCGGAATCGGAATGGTTCGCGGGCACGGCTTTCACGAAAATTCACTGGCTGCCTCTGTGACGCTTTCTGTCTGGACGACGGGACGTCGAGAAAACAATTTAGCTCTGGTCCAAACGAGAAGAGTCGACCGACCTAACTAAATTTTTAACGAATCGACGAACTTCTCCTTCGTATCCAATTAAAAACTGGCAGCTAGAAAGAGAGAGGGAGAGAGCGGGACGAGAAAAGGAAAAAGAAGAAGCGAGAAAGGGAGGTCGGGTAACTTTTTCGAATGCTCGTTTCGCTTCGTCGCGTGCTCGTCGCCGTTGGCTCGCTCGACGTTTAAACATTCGTTATACGGGCCAAAGAACCGGCCCGGATAATTCGACGTTCTAATTAGCAATGGCGAGATGCGTATATCGTTTCCGCGCTGAAGTTAATTACCGAAAGGAAATTCGGGCAAGGGCCATTTAACGTGTTACACCGTGAACCTTGCGCGGAGCATTACGTTACACGACTGGACGGCCACGCTCGCTAACCGACCGCGTTTAACGATACACTCCGTGCGAGATACAATTGCTCGGAAAGCTCATCTGTATCAGCGCGAGAACGCGTGCACGGGACGTTCGATAAATTCGAGAAGAGACCAGCCGTGATAATTCGTGACCGTGTCTGGGGGGAACTCCTGAGATCATCGATGGGAATTTCACGGGCGGTGCACCTGATTACGTTGTCGTAATAATTGTGTTTGGGAGACGGGCCGGAGGTTTGTTCAATTATTCACGTGTCTGCGCAGATTTTCGACGAGAATAGTCGGGGATGTCGTGTGGAATAGAATAAATGCGGCATTGTAATTTTGGAGCAATGCAAGTTACGACTTGGACTCTTAGATTATTCAAATTGGCAGACGCGGCAAGGCGAGTACATGTATGTCGTGGGTCAATTAAAATGTTTACATATGTAGGCATGCGACAAACACGTGCCGGTCCTATGCATATTCATCGTATAGGAATTCACAGCTAGGCGTATGTTTGGGTTTCATGCCGATCCACGTGTACGGTACACGCGGTTGTGTGTACTTATTCGTACTGTGTATTCGTGCACGTGTATGCTGATCGAGCCTGTTAAAAGTTATCTTGAAAAATTCAGCAAGATGTCCCCGCCGAAGAGTTAATTGATAAAATTCATGCTCGTTAATTTGGTCGTTGACAAGAAATATTCACTCCATCCTATCGTACGCATATTCATCGCGAAGGGTGAAACTAACGTTCAATTGAAATCGATACTATCAATTATACCCCTACATTATTTGCACCGTCCATATTAAATTGTTTTATCATGCTAAAACCAACGCTATCTAATCACTGTGTGCTTTAAACGCGTACATGTATCGTGGATCGGCGTATAGTGGCTTTAACAAGCTTGCACGCCGGCGGATATAAGCATTACGTAGACGCGGACTACCAGGATACGCGTGAACGAAACTAGTTGGTCCATGGAAGTGACATGCTCGGGCTAAAACCCTCATAAACCCGGCATTATCGAGTCAGCGTCATGGCAGACTAGGCCGAGCTGTATTAATTGAAGGCTATCAATTTCAAGCGTATTGCCGGCATCCGCGACCAGAATATCGCCCAGTTCTATAGTTCGATATACATATCGTGGTCCACATTAGACAATTGCATACGGTGTAACCTGTATACGCGTATGTACACACGAGGTTCAGAGAAAGGAGAGAGAGACAGGTACAGAGATACACAACACGCGCGCAAATGTACATAATGGAGTTTCTATGCGCGATAAATGTGTAACAGTAGTCCGTATCAGCCGTTGATCGAACTACGAGCCGGGGACCAATGTTGCAGTTCGAAAATATTTGATGGGTTTGGTTGGCTTACGCTACGAATGGATTGCAGCAGGATGGGATCGGTTATTATTAGTTTACTATGGACACTGGATGGAACTGTAGTTTCAGAGTGGGAGAGCGATGTAATATTGTAATTGAGGTTACTGCGAAATAGAATATCGCGTGTCGCGATTAGTCCATTTCCTTCATGCTCGTCGGGGGCGCGATCACGTTTTGCTGGAATACGCTATTTCGGTTGACGGATATGTGGGATAATTATGGCGGTGCTGGGAAGGATTTTAGCTGTTACAGGAATAAAACTGTAACGCTCAGCGAAATTATTATATTCCTATATTTCAGGATGTGAGTTTATTTTGTATCCGATATTTTTTAAAGCTACATTTAGACCGAAGCTGTAGTTCGATTCTCCGTAAATATGGATAGAAAGAAAAACGCAGATTTACTGGTTTCATTGTTTTTGCTTTTGTTTTCTGCGCAGCAAAACGGTGGAAAAAGCGTTCAGCTATTCTACGAAACGCGATCGATTCATGAAGTTCCTGAGTAGAACATTTCAACAGGCGTAAATTTGTTAACGAGGCTCGATACTATGCCTCCTTTGTATCGCACGGTTATTCGAGCCGTGCAAAGTACTGCTAGTCCATTACATGGGATTATTAAATTCTATAACAGACGTTTGGATCATAGCCAAAACGGTTCGTGGATGTTCGGGCGGCTGACGCGAACACAGCACGGATTCGAGATAAAAGGCCAAGGAGGGAAAACGCTTGTCGGAAACAATAGGCAAATAACAAGGTAGCAAGAAACTTACTTAGGAATTTATACCATGTCTATAGAACACACTATCAATATTTAACGCTCTCCTCAACCACGGTGTCTACCCCTTCAATGGCCCACCAAGCTCTAATCTTTCTCTCTCATATTATCCTAATTTGCACAAGACATACAGTAAGCTCATATTCGTATTCAGCCACCGCAATGCTTCAGATATTATTTCTGTCTAAATTTGATTCAGTAACTAGCCCAACAAATGCCAAAGCTTCTTTCCTCGGTAAGGGTCGCGCTATTAATTCGAAACGAAAAGCCCCCCTTCGCCAACAGTATCGATTCTCACGTCAGCTCGAGGAATGCATTCTTCTTCGGAGCTCTCGGTACTATTATTCCGCCTGTATAGATGTGTATAGTGGTTTGTATATCGGCCGAACGACGGCGGCAATGCTCGCCTGGATACGAGAGGCCAGGCCCGGTCCCTCCGGTTTCACGAAGGGACCTGTAACCTCGAGGCTATTAGGGCGGTCCAAGTATTTGAACCTCACACCTCGATCTCGTGGCCGAGAGGCACCTGCTCTTTTGGGACTGGGCGGTCCGTAATTACCTACCCTATGTTTCGCCCACCGGTCCGCGCGTAGATGTAATCAAAACGAATGATTTGAAAACTCAATTACCCTCATTACGTCTATTAAAGTGTCTATCCACCACGACCTGGATCGTTTCTCGACGCGGCATCGCCATCGTTGTCCTCGTCGTCGGTTTCTGGTCTCGTCTGTTCCACGCATCCCCACTATGCACCGCTTTCTTTCACGCGGACGCGACTCGCAGCACATTTTTCTAACCGCCCGATGGCTCTCGACATGCGGTGCCCGTGGTTTCCATTTCGCTAATTGATATCGTCGGACCTTCACTACGTTTTATCTTCGTCTCGATGTACAAACCGTGCGCTATCGGTCTGACTTGTTCCAGGTCGACGCGAAATATCGTTGCGATACTTGAGCACTCGAGTAGGTACACCGTAAAATACTCGGCGAAACTGTGCCGCGTTACAAAATATCCGCCTCACTATGGTTTTTATTCATCCCACCGACCGATTCTATTATCCCGGTCTTATGTTCCGGATGAACGAATAAAATTACAAAGCCCGCGATCCGACAGGAGCACGTAGAACAGAGGGGACGGGGCATCTAGCGGATCCATTTGCACGGTCGCGGCGTATCGTAAAGCAATAAGATTTCGTCGTGGCCAACGAGCATTCCCACGAAAAGAGAAACTGAAATTGTGAACACGAGAAGAAACCAGAGGGCCGAGGGTAGGTATGTATATAGCCGTGGCGCATTTTAGAGGCTTATTGGCGAGGAAAACAGCTAGCCTGGCCTCGGTCGGGCTCATTGCTGCGGCTTCGAGTAAGCCATCTATATGTTAAGAGGACCAATATCGGCATCCCCGAGTTACCAGCAATAAGAAAACCGCTTCCACGTCGTCGTATTATGTTAATTCGACCGTGGTATCGGGGCCTTCCGGTATACGCGACTCGTCCGCGTGCTCGTGTCTTCATTGGAAATATTAGCCTTGCCAAAACGAAGTCGTTCTCCTTTCCCCTTCACTCTATCGTAGTCGATTTGTTCTTTCCCCCGTACCTTTCACCACGTTCCCGCATTTCTTTCCGCGATCCCGGCCTGTCTGTCGTGTACAGCACCAGCGATACCTGTATTACGCTACTAAGGTCGACGATATCTCTATTTGCGATTGCACGCAAGCCTCCTTCACTTATGGGCTCCGATCTTTCTTACCATTTAACCGTGGCATTGCCTTCTCTTTCTTCCGTGGGACCCGCAAGGTTTTACCACGGGGGCGACAAAAGCCTTGGATCGTTCGGGTCGTTCGGCAGGCAAGAAACAGGAAATCGTAATTGCCACTCGACTGGTTATTAGAGCGTACACCTAGCGGCTATTAACCCTTTGCACTCGGCGCCATCCCGGGCGTTAGCTAGCAGCAACTCGACGGCACTTTTCGCGAAAGCGTGGATATAGGACTCGCGTCATATTATATAGTATAACTTTGGAACCAAGTAATGTATTGTAATGATTTTTGATTTATATGAATGTGTAGACATTGAGGAACATATTTTTTGCAAAAAAATCTAATTTTATTTCTTATAATTTTCTACACTGTGATATATTTTGAAGCAATTTCCAATATGCATTGCAGGCTGGTTTGTACAAGTTTCACAATAATATGTTGTTTGACGTCTTCCACCTGGCGTTTTCCTATCAGAACAGACAATGCAATCTCGTTTTCTTTCCCCCACATTGGGAATATGTAATTTATTGTTTAGTCTATGGTCCGACGAAGATGTGGATGGACGAGTTCTTGGTTCACGAAAATCACCTCTCAACTGATTTATTAGACTTTTTACAAACTTGTAATGTGTCATTGGTGCTTTATTTTTACTTTCTTCTGTAATCCGGTAAATTATGTAAGAATTGATAACACACATTTCCAGTCCCCAAAAAAATAATTTTCTCCACCATTTCAGTGACTTCCGCAAAAAACAATACGTCGAAGCGTATTGATCCGCAAGATCCACACCACCCATGTTTGATGTATAATCTAAAACCATTTCAGGCTTATTGACTGATATTACATTTCCACCGCGTAATGTTCTGGGGGTAGATTGCATTCCTGTATTATTGTTATTACTAACTCACAAGATGATATTTACCAAAAAACTTTTACCAAACAATTTATTTACCAAGAGTAAATACTTGTAAATACAATTTATTTACCAAGAGTAACACTTTTCCGATTTTCTCACTCGTTAGATCTATCTATACCAAACGACGCTTCAAACCAGAGTGAGTTCAGCTTCGAAAAATCTTTTTCTCCAGTTGTAGGCTTTCTTGTTTATATTCTCAAATTTTACCATGCAGTGCGAGGCATACTTGCATATCAACCTCTTTCTACGAACCATCCTTATCGCTTTTTTCAAGTGGGTAGAGAAGCGCTCGCGACGCGTGGAGAGCGCGCTTCGCACGTTCTGTTCCGACGTAAAACCGGCTGATATATTTTTCATATATCTTGGTAATTATACCATATTTTGGTTTGGTTTTTTGTTCACTTTCATTAGAAAGCTTCAGAGAAACATGCATTTCTCAAAAAGTTGCGGTGGAATAAGTTTATTGTCCGTAATCACTAATAAACTCTGATGTCCCCTCAGAGGGGACATCCGAGTGATATGCTAGACTTACGATGTCCCCTGAGAGGGGACATCCGAGTGCAAAGGGTTAAGATATCTCGAGCACCGTATTGGCCATTAGCATAGTCGTTGTCTAGGTCGGGTCACGAATCGTTGAAATCGGCACACTTTGTGCTCCCTTGGTAATTAAATCTGCAACGAGGTGAAAGTCTTTCGGAAAGGTTTCTTACGGCCACTGCAGCTCGTTAATGCCGTTGAAATTTCCCCGCGAGTTTCGAGTTCCGCGCAGGGACACTTTTCGCCTCGCGGTTTCTTTTGCTAGTAACTGTGAACGAGGGAAACTGCAATTAAACGATTGTGCTGTCCCACCATGGAGCGTATGAAATTAATCAATCACAGATGCTTTTCATCTAGAATCTAGAATATGAAAAATTCTTCAAAATTCAAAAATGTGAAGGAAATATTTTCAGACATGTAAAGAAAAAGAAGGAGAACAAAATTTGCTAGCCGCACTACCCGTGGCGCCAAAATCGGTAATTACAATTACTGTTTAGTAATTGCTCGATGCGCCCTGTAGAATGGTTGCGATATCGAAAAGTTCAAATTCGGATAGCTCGACGATTGTCTCTGATTTCTGTTAATTGGCCCGATTGGCCCAGCTACGAGTCTCGTGTGGCACGATCATAAACGGGACTCTCATTTAGCAATGATCGGACTGACGCGGGTTATGGATCGGTAAAGTTCGCGAGGCCCGATAAATGCAAGGCGGTAACGCATTGCATCGGGTAAACTTCTCGGACGCTGGCTTAGTATTGCTTAAAACTTGGCAACGGAAGTTGATGCCCGGTTCCTATACTTTTCAATTACACCGACTATAATCCTGTTAATGCCTCAGCCTGCGCGCGCCTGCCAGTATCGCGAACGGTATAACTTTTCGTTAAGATGCCACGGCTTGAACCGTTTCACAGTTAGTACGCATAACTTCGTCGCAGATATAGATATACGACGATGGGTGGACATTTTGTTTGTTGACAGGAAATCGATTGGAAAGATAAACTAGTTGCGTTCAAGTTTATGCGTCTCGTATAATTCATAGCAATTCAGTGCTTTCCAAGTACGTATATTCCAGAGGAATAAAACCGCAAAGAGAATACTTGCTCAGGCAAAGAACAAAAGACCGACAGCGTGAATCAGCCGCTAAAGAGCAGAGATCTGATTACGATGTTACGGGGCGCCTTCGTAAACCGTCGTACCAACGGGGAAAATTGCGCTTCTTAATTAGTAGCTTTTCGTGCTTGCAAAGCGTGCGGGAAAGCCAGCCTCGATTTACTCCATGAATGTAACCGCTTTTAATCCACCCTTGATTGACCTGCTAATCGTTAGATACGTTAGCAGCGGCATCGTTATGTCATTAAAAAGCTGTTACGTCAGGGATAACTCGCTTAGAGGCCGTGGACCTATTACGGAGGCAGCGCGAAACCGCGACGGATGGTGCGCGATCAACTTTCAAGTTTCCAATGATCGATCGATTACAGTGATCACGGGCCGTCGTTGGAATCGATTCCTACACGCTTTCGTCCCCGTCTCACGACGGTAATTTCATCGAGTAGATCGGAAGCTTATAAATTCTCACTACCTGTCCGCCATTCCCGATAAGAGAGAAACGGCCACGGGGTCTGCGCTCTCGTCCCGTTCTCGAGCAGTGGACGTTCGGCAAACCTCGCATTATATCGCAATCATCTAGTACGCGGCTACCTAGATTGTTTCGTAAATGGATCACTTACCGCAACGAAGTATCGATGGAATAGACAGGGGGAAGAGGGTAGGAGAAACGAACGATCAAGAGATGCCTCGGGAAGCCCGTCCTTTCTGCCGATACCTTTTCGCTCGCCAGCGGTGATCGAGAGTATCCAGGAAGGTAGGGCGATCTTTTATGATCGCTGAGAATCTGGTCTTTACGATCCGCGACGAATCGAGAAGCGCTGTCGTGCCTCGGAGCATCGAAGTAAGCGGACTTTCGATGCGGAACGATCCCCCTTAAAAAATAGAATGCCGGTCCGCATTTCAACTTGGCATTTCACCAAGAGATTCGGTGCCGCGAGAAGCTCTGTCCGAACGTGCCTTGTAAAAAAAAGTCCAAAACGGCTATCCGTCCCAGCGCGCCATCGCAGAAAATGCCGTGCGCGTTTATTTCTGGAAAACGTTCGTCTGAAAACATCCACTCGGTTATTCATACGTAGTTCGTGTCCCTGTCCGGTGATACTTACCCCTTCCCTCAGTCATCCCTTTTCTTCTACTTTCTGCACTTTTTGTTCCTTTATGCACTTCTTGAATTTCCTTCTATCCCCCCCTTTGCTCGTTCTTTCTTTTTATCGCGTTATAAAATAGCGATTCCGGGTCGCGGGCATCGGTAAAATCCGCGTGAGATACTATTTAGTTTTTATTGTCCTCGTAAAAAGCATATGTGCGCGCAGGTGCGCGTCCGTCCACGTACTCGTCGGAAATCCGGAGCATATAGAGCGACTAGGCGTGGCAGGGGTGTAACTTCCGAAATTGCTTCGAAAAGTCGTGTGCACCGTGTTTGTCGTTGCCTTTGACGTGGATCGAAATGCAGGTGCAGGCTGTTTGTACGCGACGGAGCTGTTATGAAGAATTATCGAGCAAACGTCGTTGAATTTTCGTAGACATTGAAGTTATATTCAACAGCTCCGTGAAACGAAACGTCGACGTGCATTGTGATTTGAATAGCGCATTTAAATTGTGGAAGAAGTACCCGTTCATCTTCTAAAATATACGCGGGTGAACGTGAGGCACGATTGACACCTCGGGACGATAGAAACGTAATTTTACAGAGGACGATCGCGAAAAGGTGGCTGGTATCCAATGTACATTCAGCGTGGCAATCAACGGTAATAGAAAAAAAATCACACTATCGCGAATCAGACAATTATCTGAGTGATGGCAAATAGAAGGATGTCAACGGAAAGCGATTTTTAGTTAGTCGGGTCTCTCAATAGAATCGATAAATTCGCACTATTGGACGAACGATTGAATGGAGGAAATACGTTGATTGAGAAGTTTGCACAATGAAATCGAAAACTTTTTAATACGATTTCTAACTAGTCCCAACTAATTTCAGATCCTCAGAGATTCCGTTCGTGCATAGACCAAAAGGAGTAAAGATCGACGGCGGTTAAAGAGTTCTCTTTTCCAGTAAAATGATTTTTGCGTAACCCAATTTTCCTATAACATTCGGAACACTGAGCGCATTGCTGTCGTTTTATTTCATCGCAATCGAGGTATTCAAATTCCGCGTATCGATTGACCGTACCATTGGATGCGGGAATGAATTTTTTGACGGAGGTTCGTCTAAAATCGCACCCCCTCCTTGAAAATGGATATCCCGTTAAGCAACAAATTATCCGCCAAAATCGGGAATTTTCATTTACACGGACATTTTGACCGGACGAAATTCACGTAACGAGGGTACTACAGAATATGATGTGTAAATAAAAGCTGAACGAGTCACCTGCTTGTATAAATTAATACAGCTGGTATTAGGAGTAGCATCAGTCACGTAACGTAAAATTAATAATTTATACATCCATTGTAAGCATCGATTTTACTCTTTAATAAACTGCAACCCTTTAAAACGTTACTACTCTTCTATTGTTAATACGTTAACAATAATTTCAGTATCGGTAACACCTGTTGGATGGCAGCGTAAATTATTTTTGTATCCTCATTTATCCCCCGTCTGTTCAAAAATCGAGGTATGTACTAGACACATTTTACTTCAGCGTCCGTATCTCGTGCGAACATCTCCTTTCTTCCCGACACGTTTTTTCAGCTGTTCCCATTCGGCGTTCCTATCTCGCGAAATTACGTTCTGCTTTCGTCATTTAGTTTCACGCTTTTTCAAGAGAAAGAAAAAAAAGTAGGGGGAAGATGGTGCACCGTATCGTATAAATAAGCGTCGTTAAATAAACGACATCGTGAAGCACGTACACGTCTGATGAGAGATCACGATACCAGGAAAGATAAATTCATCCCCGTGAGGATCCTATTCTTTCCGAAATGGCTACCGGCACCGCCGTCCGTCCGGCCGTAATTCAATTCTTAAGGGTATCAAACACACAACCCTTTCATTAGACAGAGCCCTTCATCAGCGTGAGAGTCGTGGGTCGGGACAGCCGGTCGCGGGACAGACAACGAAGTTACGTTGCAGAAGTACTTAAAGCGAAAATTCCACCGATCGATAGCGTGCCGTCGAGACTCCTGGAAGCCACCTTTGATGTGTTCCTTCTGTGAACTCGAGAAATAATTGTTGGGTAGTGAGGCTTTTATATCTTATAGCCTAATATTTGAATAGTGCTGCGTGTCCGCCATAGGCAGAATGACGATATCATTGAAGCACATTAAACTCAAGGTGAAAAAGTTTCTGGATGAGTAGGTAAAAATATTTAGTGGATTTTCTGGTAATATAAATAGATTTCTAATATAATATTTGAAATATGCCGGCGTAGTTATTTAGTGTTTAAAACAGCGGTAGCAAGATATTATTAGATTGGAGAGCGAACTATTTTCACGTGGAATAACGTTACCAGAAACAGTATTTCGGACTGCGAGCCAGTTAACGCGATGGACAGAGGTGGAAAGCATAAAGTTTTTAATTAATTTATTTTGTTCCGGGACGATCGCGGAAGGAAGGCCGCTCCTCCATATTCATAGTGGCCGCACTCATCGAGAAACTATTTTATTTCGGGGATTTCGTTTCACGTACGCGAAGGGGAACACGAGAAATGTATTCTGCGAGCGATGCCCCTTGAATTTCTCGAATTGTCAAACTTTTACGAGTGGTTTCGCTTGCGCACCACGGCCATTGCTGTTCATACGTTTTATCTCGCGAATTTGGGTTGCACCGCGGCGGTACGTAGTTAAAAAGCACACAAGTATCATGCGAATATGTGCAATAATATGCAAATCCATCGTTTCCCGTATTTCGCATTTTTGGCTGAGTGCGCCGAGAACGAAAAAATTAAACATTCTTTAACTGATGATGGAAGTTTCTCGCAAATTTATTTATTTATAAATCACTTCGTTTGCGCACCTCGTTGTCGAGAGATGAAAAACCTGATGAAATAATTTTTTTTCCATGTTGAAGAAGTTCCCTTTCGAGAAAGTAATAGAGTAGAAGACATTAAGCAATACTATCGTCTTCAGAGCTTACTTACTGTCATCCTACTAATATTACAATTTAATTAAAAGTAACAACAGTCGTGTGATTTGCGAACGTGAAATGGATTTATTTAGCTTATCATTTATTAACGATAACGATGGATTCGTTTGAAATCAGTGTAATTAAACTCGGTGTGTTTTCCATTGGTAGTAAATTAATAATTCTATCTTTATACCAATGCAAGGCATTTTACTGCAATCTCAAAATCCATATAAATATCAGATTTAGCTATTACACGTGAATAAATATGTTGCTCTTACATCAGCAATACCGTGACAATGAACGTGCATCGTGTTTTCAAAAATATTAACCAATTAATAAAAAGAAAAAGGAAGGCGTTCTTGTTGCTAACAAGCACGTTTAGCCCCTCAAAGCGAACCGTTCACTTCTTGATGGGTTCGTGAAAGCGATAGGAGGTAGGAAACCGGTCAAGACAAGCGAGACACTGCGCACCGAAATGCAAGTTGCCTCGTTAAACAACTTACACAGCCCGATGGGATCGTTAAAAAGTTACAACACGACCTATCAAACGAAGAATTAAGGAGACGTTACTTATCGCCACAGTTTTATCAACAGGAACACAACGCCTGAGTCTAAGAAGATAGATAACGAAATCGTTCACGAAAGAGCGCCACCCTTGCATTCACTACACGGCGACCGAGCGTGTGCCTTCATTAATGCCCCAAAAAACACCCTAACACACGGACGGCCGTTTAAACGATAAATCATCCCCGCTCACGATACGCATTCAATCATACAAACTTTTTCATTCCTTCGTAAACTTTAATCTCAACCCTTTACGAGGCCCTGCCACTCCACGGGCGACATATTTCAACGGCGTCGCGTTATACCAGGCGATTTTCTCCCTTGGCCATGGCTGCTCGTGGCCCATAAGCCAACGCCGGAATATCCGATAAACGTGTACGACTTAATTAATGCTTTGTCACCCCGGTGTCTTACCACGCATCGCGTACCACCACCACCACCATCATCAGCTATTACAACCACCATCAACGTGGCGGCGGTTGGACACGTTAAGCAGACCCACGCACGCATGTCTCCTGACTTCCTGTGCACTTCGAAGGATCCCCGCGTTAATCCCTAAATCACCGTATTAACACGTATACACGCGGCCCCGGCGCGGGTCGCACGCATGAAAATGTTCGATTCCGTGATCGCGTTGGTACACGCGTGCGTGTGCTCGCGTCTTCCCTGTTTCTCTGCTGCATGATAAATCCATAACGCCCGTTCACGCGGAGGGCATACCAGGCTGATAAAAATCGAGTGATTTAACCGCGTGGACGATGAATATTGTGACGGCGTGGCAACGGGCTACAAGGCACCGCGATGCGTTCCCAGGGCCGATAAATTTCGCGGAACGTCCCGCGGCCTCGCCTTCCTCGGCGACGATGTTCGATCTTTCAGGGGATCCAGACGCGTTTGATGCGACGGGACAATGCGCCACGAACCTGCCACGACGCTCGCCGTGTACTTTATTGCACGGGCGTTACGCGAACTGCGGCTGCTTTATGGTTTTGCGGATTTTTAGAGCCGCTCTTGTACGAGTTAACCTCGTTTCCGTAGACTGGGTCTCGGTGTACGTACGCTTTTTACGTTTACGATTCATCGTCTGGGGTGGTACGGTATTTTGGAACTACGTTGCTTGTGTTATGGGAAATGGAGTACGCGAGACGGTGGTTGGATTTGCACAGGGAAAGAGAAAGGATCGTATGTTAGAATTGCAGGGTTTGAATTGTGGTTGGGAGAACGAAAGCGACGAGTGCGGTGAAATTGTGAGCATCCATGTAGGTATTTAATTTATTGCTTGGAATTTTTCAATACCCATACACACTGAAATATTTCATTTCATTGAACACTTCATTCGACCTTTACTTTCGATATCGAAAGCTCAATTGAATCACTCTATCGGAACTACGTTAATACACGCCGTATTGCTTATGTGTTAATCAGCACGTATATAGCTTCTCTGTAACGAATCGAAGCGAGAATCGTAAGAAAAAGAAGATTCAACGCCTCGAGCATGGTGTTCCAAAGAGGGGCGCCAGCGAGATGATAATTTATGATTATGAATATGTATGACGTTTAATTAAACGTGTGCAGGTAGAGAGGGAAACAGAAAGTCGTACGACAATTTCGGGAAACAATATCGACGAGATACGATCGGGCATTGCATGACATTTCGAGCCGGTTCAGCGAATGTCAATGCAGTGCAACAAAGAGACTGTGCATTAATTAATGTATGCCAATTAATGACTGAGTAACCCGTCGCGCTTTTGTGTCCTCATTTGCCCGATTGACTATTTCCTTTCTAGCTTCTGTCGCTCCTTGTCCACCACTCGACAGGCCAATACCACGATCTCGACCGCGTGTGAACTTATTTCGCAAAGAGTTCTCGCGTGCACGAGAAATCATGTATAATTGATTGAATCCTCGCACGATTGATCGTTCAACGGTGAACGAAATTAATTTATTCAAAGCCATTGTCAAAATTACAGCACTGTCAACTTATGTTTCTGTCGTAGGGACACTTGAGGTTTTTACAATAACTAGAGTCTGATATGGTCGTCGAAGGCCATTCTCTTTCTTTTTTGCAAAATTGTATATACGTCAGAAAGGTGTCATAGAGCAGACAAATTTATGCATGACGATATCGAAGCTCCTGGCATTTTGTATGTAGATTCGCAAAGAGGCAGCTGTCGTGAAAAACAGGCTTGATTCATGTAAACCTCCGGCGTTAGAACATGAATTATCGCTTACGTGGACGCGTGTAAGTGTATAAGTACACATAGGCATTGCCGAACGGGGCGGTGCGCAGGTATGAGAATTAGCGCTAGAGAAATCGAAATTCGTTCCTTAACGTTGATAATCACGCGAGGCAATCTGTGCCCGGATGAAATTACGTTGTTCCTTTGTGAGAAAAACCGATGAAGCTGTACGTACTTGGCCGATGTATCATTTCGAATGTAAGTACTTCAAAGGCGTATTATTATTTCCTTGTGCCGTGATGTGAAAAGGGAAACGTGACACGCCGCAATATTCAAGCGGCTGACGATACTCTGTGCGCAGCTCTGTGCCGGCTTCGACATTCTGATGTCGGATGGACGTGCAAATCACGCGATCGCCGAGCCGGGCTACCTTCGACTCGCAGATGCCGGCGCGCTGGGTGGCGGCGGTAATTGCATGCAATTTTTGCTATAGATTAAGAATCGAGGTGAGCGCGTTTTTCTTTTTCTTTCGTCGACAGCAAAAATTCACCGTTCGACGTTACACGAGACGTTCGTTCGTAGCGCCAGCGGCATTTTGCCGCTTCTCCCGTCTCGTCGGGGCGATTCGATTTCATTGTTCCGTTCAGGTGTTCCCGGACGGTCCGATTAAAAGCCAAAAAGGAATGGTAATCGAATGCCTATTAAACGTGTCGGCCCGCATAATCTCGTAATTAATATTTCAATCTCGTAGCACGCGTTCGACGCGTCAGCTGCAATGAATCGACAGCTACAATCAATCGGGCGATCGTACGAGTCGGAGGGGTGGTTTTTCTACGGCGTGATCGAAAAAGTTCGCGGAATCGCAAAATTTCGAAGGCGTGTTTAAAGTCCATCAGCCGTGGCGGCGCTCGCTCATTCAACACGTAGGGACCGCGGCTGGGCCTCTCATTTGCCGGTGGATTGTGCCGGTACGTTAATGCACCGTTTGCACGCCACGTTCGAGGGAGGTTTACCGACGCGAACGAAACATTCTGCGCACGTTCGAACGCGCGTGAAAACTGCCCGGTCAGCGAATCCACGGAATTCATTTTTCTAATACTCCGAACGCAGTTTCGCAATGGCACAACTCTGCGGTAACTGGGGATAAGTGTGCGCTAATAAACGCTCTTACGATACCTGGTCTCTGATTAACAATTTAAAAAAATCGAACTCCCCGCGCGTGGTCTGGGTAAATATTCAAGAGCCCTGTGAGAGAATTCCTGGGCATGTAGAGTTCCGTTGGATGCAAGTTTTCCTTACTAAAATGGCCGATCGCGAAGGTTAAAATTTATGCCCCGATCTCGACACGAGGATTTTATTATCGCGCTCGACTATTCATCACATTCCAGTTTCCGAAACAAGTAACCGAATGGGTAATTCCACGAAATGAATATAAAATGTCTCAATGGTGTCCTCATTAGCGTTTCATGATATTGCACCGTTTTTAAGATTTATGCTATCCGTGCGGGTGGTGGGTATACCAGCGTATCAAGGTAATTTTTTAAATCCGCCGCGGCGGTCGGCGCGCCGTGTACACGCTTGCTCCGCGGATACGATGTAAATATTTAAATAATCCGCCCCGGCAGATAATTAATGTGCCGTTAATAAAGTGCGCGCGATATTCAAGGCAATGCGGGTTAATTAAACAGAAAGGCTCAATTAGAATCGAGCAATTGGCTCGTTCCTTGACCGACGTGCGTAAATCGTTTTAATACGTAACCATTTGCATTTTAAATCTGCCGTCAATATGCTCACCACTTTCACTTTGTGGCCAACACCGCTGCTCGTTACGCGTAAACTGTTTGCAAATTCGCGAAAGCAAACCAGTTACATAGTTAACAATATTTCTTTCATTGAATAAATTAGAATCAACGGAGCCCTCGATACATCGGTGTTTAAAGAAACGTATTTGCTTACGATTATTATTTGAAAACATTGCCAAAGCCGTCCAACCACCTACGCTAACAATAAGCCAACACGACCAAACCAGAGCAGGATTCATCGTAATCAAGTAATTCACTGAAACAATTGTCACGATTAATTCCTTTCCCATTGGCGTTCGTTGTCCTGTTCGGTCGAAACGATCCATTAGACCAAACCGCAATCGTCGCGCTCTCTCCTCTGCCCACGTGCCGCCTCCACGCAAACACGTTTCTCGGTTTGATGGCTTCCTGTCCTCGGATTCATTCGAGGGCTCGCGTGTCCCCCGGGGATCGTCGCCGTCGTCGTGTCGGCAAAACACGATGGCACGCGTGTTCCGCGACCTTTATGGCCGGCGCGTGGAAATCAAGCTTGAATCGAGCGGTGAGGCGCACAAACGTAGGCAGACGTAGCGGAGGAGGGCTTTTCGGACCTGATCGCTTGGGCGAAAGGGTGACGGATTAATCTGGTTATGTCATGCAACCGAGAGTGTGTGAAACCTAGCGCCCACTTAAATGGACGGAGTGTTTCGTCCCGGTGGCGGGATTACCCGTGTACACGCTCTGTTGTAAATACGGGCCCATTGTAAATATAAATCTATCTAGGCAGCAACCCTGCCAGCTAGACCGTAATACCTTTGCATCGTCGGACCGCAGCTATTTCATTCCACGTATTCCTTTCTGCCTTTCGCCTCCTTTCATCGCCTTCCCGCTTTTCTGTTGTCCCCTGTAATCCGCGTGCACCGGTGTCGTGTCACGTGAAATAATGGGTGAACGGGAGCGGCAGGTGAGCTTCGACAGCGCGGCCGGAAGTGACAAGGATTTTTGGACTAGGTGCCAGTGCGCTGCTCATGGGACAGTGTCAGGCAATTAGAGTTAATTTTGGTGGGGTTATCGTTAGAATGATGTTGCAAGTGCATGAATGGAACGGTACAGGTACACCGTTTTAATCGGGCTGATTGTAGCAGCTCTGAGAAAAGGGCAGCTCAGTTTCGGAAAAATACAAAGTTACGTTCTTTGGTGACGTTCAATGAAAACGTTTAAGCTCGAAAGCAGAATTACCAGAGGTACACGCGTTTCTCGGTTGGTCGTTGCGGAAATTCTTGCATGTTCTTTTTCTTATTCCGACATCAGGGTAGAATTTAATCAGACCGTGATGGCGGTGGTGTTCAACCAGACGGGAAAAGGAATAAGGGGATCCGTAGACGTGGCCGGGCCACAGTTAGCCAAAGAAAGATAATTCTGTTAAACCGGCTAAGATGGCGGCCGTACGAGGGCGAAACGCTTCGAAGCCTGGAGGAAAATATTCCACGAAGGTGCCACAAAGATGCCACGAAGCCACGGTTTCGCCGTTGCCGGCGTACAGGGATCGCTCGGATAGTTTTGGTCCCGGAATTCCTGCATACAAGAAAGTCCATGTCGGTTGCGCGCAGAAGGAGTGGCCTCTCGAACGGAGAATAAACAGAGATCGAGGAAGGAAAAAGGAAGCGAACGAAGGGAAGAAAGAAAGCGCGGGGAGGCGCACTAACAAAGAGAATTATTGACCGTGCCGTTAATACGAACGCTGTCGGTCATGGTCTCGTCGTTCCTGGATCGGCCCGCGGACTTCTCAGGCCCCCGAACAACGGTTTATACTTGCAAATTAAACGAAACGAAACGAAACAATCGGTCGTCCAGTCGATGTCCTCAAGAATTTCGTCCGTGCCCGTTGGCCCTGACTGCGCGTACACGCCATTCCCACGCGACGAAACGTACTTAACCCGGGCCGTCGAGCCTCCACGAAACGGGGGTGCAATTAACCGACGCGAATCGAGAAAGGAAGGGCACATTGAGAGATCAAATCGACGTCAGCTGATTGGAATAAAAGAAAAGTAATTAGCATGGGTCGCGAGGGAAAACGGGTTCGTTCGACCGTCCCTCTGTGTCGCGTGTCCTGTGTGTGTTCAGGCAGCTAATACAACGAGGATGGGACCATGATCGCGATTACCCGAGCTTTGGGCTCTCGGAAGGAGAAGCGAGCGGTTCGCTTGCGCGGGAACACGCGCGCCACCGACGCATATATATTTTTTTTGCCCTCTCTTCCTCCGGTTTTCTACCTCCTCTTCGTCGGTTTTTCGTTTCCCTCTTCTTTTTATCGCCGGCCCGCGCGCACGGGATTCCTGTGTAGACGATATAAGGGAGGTGTGACGTCGGACGCACCACGAAAATTTATCAGCCGATTCAATGCCGCGGCGTTACTCGCGCTAATTTATATACACTCGCCGAAACCGCGAACGGCCAGTGGTACTCGTCCGGTTACTCCTCTCGATCCGTTGTACCCTTTTATCCTTTGGCTCGATTTGGAAACATCGGAACCACGGCGAAGAATCGCTGCCACGAACGAAGAATCCCCGACGTGGTTAATAAAAACCGATGGAGCGTGCCGGGTACTACTAGAAGCATTGATCTTTTTCATAAGCTGCTATATCGAGGCACGTAGAACTGCCTCGAGGAACGAGGATCGACGAGAGAGGCGGTTTTTCAGCAGCCGGTGGAATTAATGTACATTTCGTCGAAGACGGCGGCCATGGAAATGAATACGACCCGTGCAGGATTAAATCATTTCCTAGCCAAGCGACGGCTGCAATTTGCAATGCTTTAAGTGGCCCTACGATCGCCTGTTTCTACACGGACCGATTGCTTTCTTCATTAACAACGCGCCCATTCTTTTCACCCATTATTCTATTATATTCGTATACGTGTGTGCGACGAATATAGATTATTACATTTTTTTATTCAGGATAAGAGGAAAGCGTAAAGAGGATGCGTCAGCTTTATGCCCTTAAAAATGTTGCCAATGCCAGCATTGGAATTTCAGCTCATCGGCGAGTTGAAAAGAGTAAGAATTAAATAATATTGGCGATGACAAAGGGAGGCCAACGTCGGATTATGAGCGGAAGATAAAGATGGCCCGCGATGAAATACGCGGCGGTTTTTCAACACCGGCGATTAATGTACATTTCATCGAAGACGCCCGCGCGGCAGATTAATACGCCGCGAGGAGGGTTAAATCATGCTTCACCCCGTGTCGCGCCCATGATTTACAAGCCGTTTAATGGTTTTACGACTGTCCACTTGGGTTACGATTGCTTTCTTCATTAATAAACGCCGGCTTCGGTCCCGCTGCCCGTAAATCTTGTCTTCGACTCGAATAAAAATATATCGCTCTGAACTAGCGAACGTTCGTTACGCTGGTCCCTTAACTTTCGTTATCTCCGGGGCTTCGAAACAATTTGATTATCGTAGCTCAACGTATCTCTACATATCCTTCGATCGTTAACTGTCAACCCGTGATTTCGCAAGGAATTCTAGCATTTCTCAGCCACTTTTACGATATTCAATTAGCACAGAACGATCGTGTTTCCTTCGTTGAAATTAATTCCAAACAACTTCCACTGTCCCCCGTGGCGACCAACGGAACCAGCCACTCGTTTCACGAACTTTCCCGTGGTAAACGTGACGAAAAAAAGAACCCGCTCCTGTCCACCCCACGGATCGATCCACAAACTAGCTTCCACGAAACGCGCGCAGTGTGGACGTTTTTTGCCACGAAACGGTAATTGTTGACGAGAGGCGAAGTGACCTCCAGGTCCGTCGCGTTAAAAGCGAAAATACACAGAGAGGTAAATTAATTTACGGGGAGGCGGATGCCGCTACGCGGCCGTTCTTGCTGTTCCTCGCAATTAGTATCAGACGACCTTCGTGTGCCGTTCCACTAATTCGCGAAGAATAAATGCAGCCGCGGGGTCCTGGGGTGCTTTCGTCACACGCGCCAGCGAAACGGAACAGGTCGAGGGGAACAGGCGTGAAATTAAAACGGCATCGCCAAGCTATCGTGGCGAATATGCTCCTCAACGAAGGCAGACTTCGTTTCCAGGATGACGTTGGTCGTGAATTGGCTTCGTGGCAATTTTTTCGCAGGACCACCGAATGTAAACAATTGGACACAAAATGAAACAACATGCTATGCGCAGTAAATTCGAAGCCAGAATTTGCATTGTTTCTGGGATGTGAGATGGATCGTTGCGGAATAATTTTTTTAAGGAAACGTTCATCGTACGGTTCTCTCCGCTAACGAATCTCGTTCTCCTCTGCGGATAGCTTGGAGAGGATCGGCGATCGTTCTCGTAGAGTCCCGCGGCAGGGAAAATAGGCAATTCGAAGGTAAATCGAGGTAATTCGAAAACGGATGAATCTTGGGTTGCGAGGAGCATACTTAATGGCGTGACGATAAATTACTTTAAGATACAACAGGTTCTCGCTGGTAAAAGTATCGGCTATATTGTTGGGCTTGCCGCGGGGATTCTTGCGAACTTCTGCACGCGGACTTTCGTGAGCGGTTTGCATTCTTCTAGCCAGATATTTGCATTAAATGTGTATTTCCAGGGAACGAAGTTGCGAGATGTAGACTGTTGTACAGGTTCCGCAAGATATTTTCAAATTAAAATAGTTTGTTAGCGTGTACACTCGAAGTTTACACTTCGTTATGAAGTACCAACAACGAAATGTTAATTAAACGCGGAAGAAACGTGCGGCCAAACAACTGATTTCTGTTAGGAACGACGTGCAATAATAGTATAAACGCTGGCAGAGTCCAGTGTAAATTTTTCACAAACTCGTATTCATTTCTTTCTTCTTGAAATTGTATAGCTGCCTCCAAGGAATGGCCAAGGGTCGTTTAATGAAAGGAAATCATGAAATAAATAAAGCGTTGCTCTCTTTTTCCCTGCCTTGGCTCCAGTCGAATAATCGGCCTGATGAGTTTCATTTATCCGGATCGACTACTAAAGAACGATAAATAGTTCGGAAGGAGAAAGCCTGCCAGCTTTCATCTATCGAGTATTGTGAGATCGTTTAATGAACGAAACGGATGCACACACGGGCCGGCGTAGTTAATTCTGATTCGGTGAGGAGCCACAAACTCTGGCCGTGGAAAGACGTGGTACCCGAGCTGCCTCGAATGAAAAATTACCCCGCGTCACGGTTTTCAAATTTCCGCCCGCGGTACATCAATAAAGACGCTGACGATTATTAAGCGGCGCTCGCGCCTACGTGCTTGTTACGTGCCATTGTTTCTCCGGCATCATTGTGCTTCACCGTTGGAGAAAGTGAAACACCGACTGTACGACTTAATGACGGGACCAACGTGTGCAGCCAGTATGGAGAAAACTGTGCCTGGAAACTGTAATTATCGACGTATCAATTCTAATTTGAATTCAATCGACGATGAATCTTTCGATAGCATACTTTGAACTCGATAGCCTGCGTACATCTACTTGCCTTTAGCCACGAAGCTTGAGTACGACGCTTAATGTTCCCGAACGAAAAGAATTCGCCGTAATCGATCGCGTCGTGCAAAGAACACTCTGTTACGAGAACACTAGTCTGGTTTAATATCCATCATTTCGTACATTGATCGTTGCTTTCCGTGGGCAATGCGCTGTCCCGCTGCGACGACCAGTACATATGCCACGGGGTAATCAATGTACACGGCGTTCGGTAAATCGTGCCAGATTTAACTCACCGATCCGTAAGCTGAATAGCTTTTTACCGTCCCAGCTTGTGCTACTGTAACAATTGACCAAACCGTTTGACATATCGTTGAATAAATTTCTTCGTACCTCCTCTGCCACTTAACTGTCCACCACTTTGCGATTCTTGGCTCGCATTTAACGGACGCCCTGTGCACGGCACAATTTTTACCGCGAGCAAGTGCGCACGCTACGTTGTACGAACGAGGACAGAGCGATCGGGCCCGACTACAAATCTATAGATCGGTTGGTAGCCGGCGTAAGTAAGCATTCTAAAACATAATGTCAGTAATTAATTGTCTGCGAAGAAATGATGCGGCTATCTCACGCGACCGATGCGAGGTCCTCTCGTGGAGATTCTCCCTCTTCTTCATCCTTCTTGCTCTCACGTTCAATCCCTGGGCCATCCCAGGCTCTCTTTCAGCCCTCTTCTTCCCAGCTGTGCTCGTCCTATTTGTCCTTTTGTCCGGGCTTCTCTCGCTCAGCCAGTCTTGCCTTTCCACCTCCTTCGTTTCTTTCCTCCGATCGGCCCCGGACTAGTAATGCATTTAAACAATCTCTTTATCTCCAATTCGACACTCCAGGCGACCCGGCCTGAGAGGAAAACATTCCCGCGTGCCGCGGGTACGTGTCGGAGGATTTTTGTCGTGGCCGCCGCGCCGGTGGCGATCTTTCGTGTCTCGTTCTTTTGCTTCTGTCGCGTGTAGGTTGCTCCGATCTTACGAATCGATGTCCTTGTCAATTGAGGGGGCTATTATTAAGATACCAAAATTGGCTGGCTTTACACTTTTCCAGCTTACACGCTAGATCGTTCCCGGAGCAGAAACTGATGACAGACGCATGATTGTAAATTAGCAAACGCGTATACATACCTTGAAACCTTGGCGAATACAAAAAGCGAAGATAGATCTTTATTATAAATTCTACGAGATTTTTAGATATTGGTCATTGGGATGGCAGAATTTAAAATGATTTAAAGTGTTAATAGGAAAATTGCTTTTGCAGTACTTGCGTCTAGGTGGTCAGTAATTAGAACATGGTTCTTTATAGAAATTCTACTATGCTCCAAGCAACGAGGTCCATCGCCTGTGCTAGTGGCGAACTAGAAGAACCTGTATATACCCTCGGATATTTCTCACCAGGCCAGTTATTGATACCAGTCCCGGCTCGATTCTCCCCCATGCCGAAACATTCGCCGGCCTGGTTTTAAAAATTTTTGATCGATCGGGGTTCCCGGGCGTCTTGGCGCAGGTCCTCGTGGTGGGTCTATGCATTCCATTCCCGGTGCATACGCCATGAATGGCGCACAAGTCCCCTATGCCACGCACAATAACTTTACGCGGTCATTGTACAATTTGATAATCATTTTGCCGTTGAAGTCACGCGTTCATTAGCATATTTAATTATGAATATTTAAGATTTTTGGCACAGCGGGACAGCGTCCTGCCCGAGAGCTGTTCCCCCTGGCGTATTAAAATAAAGCCTGCATGGTGCATGAGGCTCCGTCGTAAATTTCGTCGGACACACAAGGACTGGTTGTTGCTCCGATCTTGCAGCAAAAGACGAGTAAAAAGGTATCTGGAAGACAGGCATACGATACGTATTGCCACTAGCGGCGTAACACGAAGAAAAAGGCACACGGGGTCCACCTCTGCACATGCGTGTGTACACGCGTGTGCGTTTCACGCGGGGACGCCTTGGAAGTTGTCAAGGAAAGGCCAGAGCTTTTCGTATTTTCGTTTTCTCCTCCCTATGGTGGCGCTTCGTGGGCACGGAACTTGCATAAGGTATCGCAAATTGGCCACGAACAGTTCTCCGAATAATTCGTTTTAATCATAATTGTGTTACTCGTTAACGATAATATGGAGACATGAATCGAGGATAAATCGTGTTCACCAGATCACCTGTTTAATAGAAATTTAACAAAATAAGGCCGCTTATATTTTTGTATATTGCAGAACCAGCATCTTCTAACGTAACGGGAGCAGATATAAATTGATGCTGTTAATGAAAATTTTTCACCCGGTTTTTCTTTGATTTGCATCCCTTAGGTTTTTCTGTCTGAACAACTCAATCTATCGGAGTTGAGCGAAAGAAATTACATAATACAAGGTAAGCTCACGGAACGACCACTGAAATGCCCGTAAAAATATTAATTGCAAAGCGAGCTTTAAAGTTCATTCCGTAAATTTACATAAGCAGGCCGGAGAAAATTCTTTTATTTATCGCGGACCATTGTTCCTCGTGGCCTTCCATCGACGTTAACAGAGGAGAACACAATCCACGGTGTTCCCTCTACCGTCGCGATTTCTGAAGCGGGTTCTTACGCACCAGGTCTCCTTCTCTCTTTTGTACTCCCTCGTTGCCCACGCATTATAATAGCGGCACTTTAAAAGGGTAAAGGATGAATAAGGTGTGTATAGAGGCTCCTAGCACCTGCAGTCCATTATAATGAGAGGGTCTGAACGCCTACTTCTTTAAATAATACGTAATGGGCCCTAATAATTAGTCGGGGAAACAGCAGTAGGGTGTGTAAAACTAATGCTGCTCGAAGGACCGAGCGGCTAAAATCATTTACATGACCGGCCATTTATTTCCTTCTTTTCTTTTTAATTGTCCCGTCCGTTCCTGACCACGACGTGCTTGATCCCACAGTTATTATTATCAACCGGATCATCGCTAGAATGATCGATCATCGATACCCGTCCTTGTTTTGTGACTGTTTGTATAAACTACTTTCTTTTTTATCGTGATTAACGAAGATTAGGTTAATAATTAACTTGACATGCCTTCATAGAATTTCGAATAGAACGAACGTAAATTGATGATAGATAATTTATTCGTCGAATCATCTTCCACAGCTGCTTTTTTTATTCAATATGTCCAAGTATCGCGAACGTTAGACTGACAAATTAACGACAGGATTTCGTGAGGTATAATAAGATCTGTATAGTTAATAAAATGTTTGACGATGCAAATTCAAATTAGAAATCTGAATCGTGTTGCCCTCGCTGTCCCCACCTACAAGTCACTTTCGCCGTTCGCGAAATTAAAGATCGCTTTTTACTGTAATTATGGCAGAATCGCGTCTTCAAAATAGTACGCCGCGGGGTGCCAACTTAGTGCGGCAGTTAAATAAATATCGCCATAGGCGCCCCATTCGTTTCTTCGGAGGAGGCCCAGCGGTGCACGAACCCGCGGGATTAACGCTTTCTGCCCATTGTAGCCTTTCTCGTAAACGTCAAAACGTAACGATCTCGCCCTCCACCTCCGCATCCACCAATTCTCGGTCGGCTCATGCACACGGGTGCGCGTTACGCACCCTATAAAATCCAATCGAATTTACCGCATTGTCGGCGGTTCAATCGATAATAAAGGTTGTAAAGTAAATATCTGGCCCTGAGCACGTTCCATGCTCGCATGAAATTATATGAGCTGCCTTCCTCGAAGAGGGTGCTTTATAACATTCTAAAAAATGTTCTCGGTTGGCAATTTTGGAAGTCCTTAAAGAGTACTCGAAAGGTGATTCCCTTTCTTTCTTTTTGATATTAGACATATAGTTTCCGGTCGAACGAGGATGAAAACGAAATAGAGTGTTTACGAGGTTTTAAATCCGCCATGAAATTGAGTGAGTGGATACTTGAAGGGGTTGATTTAATGCTTGCACGTATCGCAGACGCACAATCGACGGTGCAGTTTAAAAAAAAATTTACCGTTGCAAGCTTCAGAATCTGCCAATTTTGTTTCTCCCTCGCGAAGCCTTAAACTTTCGCCTTTTCCCCAAGGAATTTCACGTTGATTACGGGCACGAAGAAAGTCCATCGGTGTAGTAGGATGCACAAAGTACGAGTTAACCAGAGAGAGAGAGAGAGAGAGGGAGACAGGGAAAGGGTGGAAACGAGACAGTGTCGGTGACTTAATAAGAGCCTGTAAATATACAACAACGACGAAGCTGAACGATATTAAAACCCGCGTTCCATGACGCGGCCAATCTTTTTTCCAGCGACTCATAAGTCAGAACGCCGCGCCGCGGCGAGCGTACACGGACCAGAGACGCGTTCCTCTGATCTCGCTTTAATTGCATTTCTCTCGTGGCGAAGTCAGAAAAAGATACTGTCCGACTTAATTCGGCAGAAACGCGCAGCCCCGGGGCCAAGAGCGACGGGAATAGGATCGACTGCTCGCCGTGCGGGCAGAAATCATTCGTCCGCCGATTTATTACTTTTAATTAGTATTAAATTCAATCCGGCCCGTCTCGCCGTAGGTGGCGCGTTTACATCATGTAATTCGTGTCTTCCGTTATGGTCATTTTCTCGTGGCATGCCCACGCTTTATCAGAACGCTCGCCCCTGGACACTCCATTATATCAGTCGGCACGAAACAAATAAAGGGACACGTATAAATAAACGAACGCGCGATACCGGGCCGTACGGGTGCAACGACGCGCCTCGTTTTCTCCATTCAACCCCTTTACACCCTCTCTATTCTCCATATACATCCATATACAGTGTACATATTAAGAAACAATCGGATTTCGAAGCGAATTATACTTTCGAAATCGTAGACTACCATCGCGGGCAGTTCGTTCCCGTAGTTTCTCACAATTCCCCAAACTTGCGATTCCCCCTGGCAATCGGGACGACAATTGCACGCAATCACCGGCGAATGATTGTTCTACCGTTTCGCCGGATACAGGCCCCGAATATGCTCGCAAATGCAATTAGCCCCATCCAAACTACCGATTTTGCCTGATCGCTTCCATCGAACGCTGCACTGAGCACGTCGATCACGCCACGTTTCCTCGGTTTCAGGGCCGGCGATAATTTATAGGCTCCCCGTGTAAAAGAGTCACGCATTATCATACATTACGAACGATCATGTGCGTTCGGAACGCGTAATCGTTCCCGTGTCACGTCCGAATTTCGACCCTTACCTACGACTTAGTAGAGTTTAACCGGGATTTTACCTTGAGCCCGGCTTAGGGATGCCAGCCCGGCTCGCCACGCTGATGCACGATTGTTTGTAGAAATATTCTTCCGGTCGTTATTTACACGCCTATCAAAACGTCCAACTAGAGTGGCCCCGCGTAAGCTGGTTTCATGGCCAGTTTGTCCCTACACCCTGTCCACGTATCCATCGTTTCCGTGGAAGATCGGAGGATTACCGAAGCCGTGTTACGATCGCGCGTCGCCACACCGGGACAACATTGTCCTGTTACGTGGCGCGAAATCGCGCGTTACCGGTAGATATCCGACAATCTACCCCGTTCCATCCGGGTGGATTACAGGGGAGGGTAATTTAGGTAGGTAGAAAGCGGAGAACATTGTTTTGTACGAAAGTATTGACGCAGGAAAGAAAAATGTGGTATATAACAATGTGGATAGAAGATACATATAACAGAAATACCGTAAGAAGTAATACTTCTGCAACGTTCCTCGGTCCCGCGATAATTAAATTGAGTTTCAACCCCGGGATAAACCATTTCCATTGTCACCAACGATCTTTCCGTTCCGTTTCCCTCGAGTTCCCTTTCCTGTTTTCCTTTCCTGAATTTTTGTTTGCGTTTAGTTTAATTAAACTCGCGCTCTGACCGCAGGCGCGCGAAATTGTATCTCGCGGCTGGAAAACTCGCAGCGGCGCAGTTTTGAGTGTTTAATTAATTTGTGCTTTTTCGAGGCGGTAATTAGGAAATCGCGGCGGTCGTTTCGCGGTGCGTGAAAAGGCGATCGCCGCGTTTCGCCCGGCTCTGATTATAAACGTATCGCCGGCGAGCTCCTACGACACGATTCGTTCCTCCGCAGCCCCGCAGTCGCGACCCTTTTTATCGTTTCTGTGTTCCCGAGCCATTGGTGGAACTTTCGTGTCTCTCCGCGGTGAGCGCAGTTTCGAGTGTCGTCTGCTCGTCGAGCTGAATTCACGATAATCGTCTCTTTCCGGCCTCTTTCTGGTTTTTAAACAAGAACCCTGCCGGCATTTATCGTAAATTTATTCGCTTTGCTTCTAGGGACCGCGTTGTATACACAAGTAGCTCGAGGAGCGGAGAGAAACGAAAACAACGAGATTGCGTGGTTCTTCGAGCTATCGCTAAAAATTAAGCTCAAAAACCGGGTTCCCGTTTAGCGGAGGGGCTGGTTCGTCGTTAAGAGAACCGAAAAGGAGAAATAAAAACGAAAAATGAAGGAGAAGAAGGAAAGGAGGAACCGTAGCCGTGGCGCACCTACAACGGCAGGCTTAAATCTGATTTAAGTCATATACCGTGTCGCGATGTTTCTGCCGAAAAAAGACAAGGATCCCTCCCGTGAGCTACCTTAAATTTACATCAAACTATACGCGCTTTAATCCGGGAATGCGGCGGTCCAGCTTGCCCGCCGCATCTCTCGCTTGCTGGCTGGGCCGGTGCACGCTGGTTGATGCACTCGCGCGTACACGCACACGGGCTCGAGTCAAACGAGTGCACACAGCGAAGGAGAACGCATCATTGGGCCAAGTCAGGCCTACCCGTATCTCGCCTTTTAATCTTATTACCGGCCCCGGACGGAAGATATGCCCGAGACGTATCATTTTCGCCTTCGCTAATTTATCACTTTCCATAAACTGCTCGGCCTCTAAGCGCGGATTCCGTAACGCCGATGATAAATCGCTCGCGAGTGGATCGGCTGGCCGATATACCGAGCGAGACCCACCGTGAAAACAGCGGCTGTGAAAGAGATGGAAGAAAGGAGGGAAAAGGGGCGAATTCAATGGGGAACGGCCAAGCGATTCGATAAAAAAAGGGTGGAAATATTAAAAAGACTGGCCTGCGTGGAGCGTATTCGGGGTGAAATAAGAGAATGACGGTCGTGGCAGCCACGTGTGCGAAGACGTCTCGAAGAAGGAGACGAGGACGATGTTAGCTCGGTCTTCGTTACGCCATATTAAGGTGCAGTTCGGCGCGCTTCTCAACAGCGCCGCCAATTAAAATCAATCGCGGCCAGCGATTTTTAATCGTTGCTCGCGCCACGTATCCCGGTGAAATCGAGTACCGTGTGTACGGGAGAAGAGAGGATCGAACGGGGCAGCTCGTGCGCCGACGACGAGCGAGCGTGCACGGGGATGCTTGATTAGCTCCGCGATTAATTCGCTTAGGCAACAAAGGCGTCGACTGAAAACTCTCGTCGGGTATAGATTCGCGGACGCGATGTGCTCTCCACGCTCGAGCTTATCTCTGCCTGTGTAACCGTTCCATCTCTGCGATAAATGTAAGTAACAGCAGTGGTTACAGACGCGATTTCGTCGTCGACCGTTGGATTGAATTTTTAATAACAAAGTGCTCACCCATTCTAACCGAACCGTAAATATTGAAACGTGTTCGCTCGATTTTCACGCTTCGACTCATCATACATTTACGATTTAAACAATATTCCATAAAACATTGCGTCGGCTGAAAAGTGCGGGTCCCTGGGTTCGAAAGGCGAATAGATTTGGCGGTCGAGAAGAAAGGGAAATTCAATCACTGGCCGTAAATAATTGACCGGTCCCGGCACGGGGCATTGCGCGTTCAATATCGGTAAAACGGGATTTTCCGCAGGCTGATCCCGGGGGGGTGAAACGCAAGTATATACGCGACGACGTATATCCTGGGGAAGGTGTGCGGCGTACGGCCGACGCGAGGCGGAGGCGTCAGGCTTAAGGCCTTAAAGCCCGTGCAAAAAGGTCGTAAAACAAAGGAAGGCCCTATTTAATAAGATTACCGCGTCTCGAGGAGATTGTGTTGCCCGACTCTCGAGTATCGGATAACGTAAGCTACCTAAGGGGCAACGTTATGCGAGCAAAGGAAGAGGACGTCGGTGACGGAGGGTGACAAGACGGAGCAGCGTGAATACATACTTGGTCGCTCTTATTTTAAACATCGTATTAGCGTCCTTGGCACCGCGACGAATTCTTTGCTCCGTGGCTACGTACCGTACGCGCGAGAAAAATCTGCTCCGTTCCCCCGGTTGAGATGCACGACGATTCTGCGAGTAGCAGAGTGCCGAGGCAAAGCTTTAACAGCCGGGATCTGTGTTTTAAATCGCGACAAAGCCACCCCGGTGCTGCGCTCAAGGGTGAACACCGAGCGAGTTCGAGGTATTTACGTGAAAATAAAGTCTCGTAACGATATAATGCGTAACGTTGGGTACGATGATAAAACCGAGAGATGTTGAAGAGGGTGGAGGAAGCAGAGGGGGCAAACGAACGTATTTCTTGCCGGCGCGTACGGTCCGCCGCAAATTGCGAGCTGAAACACGGGGGAAGGATAACCGCGTATAAGTAAAGAATAAAGAGCGAAGACGGAAGAACGGTGAAGTATTCAACAGAATTGTAGCGCGTACAACGTTACATTATATCCTCCATCGTATATTCTGCTACGTAGCTGAAAAACTCCTCCAAGCTCGCGATATAAGCGGCTTTTCTCTTTGCCATGTTTCGCCTCGGCGTCCCTCGGCCTTGGCTGTTGGTTACCCCCCCTCCATGCTTTCCTCCTTTTTATTTTTCTCCCCCTTGCTCCCGTCTTTTTTTCGCTCTTTTTTCCATCCCTCCCACCCTTGCCTTTCTCCCTTGGCTGAATTAACGTACGACTTCCGGCCGCGAATTGTCCCGCACGGGCGGCGCATAATCTCCGAACGAGGCTGCTCCTTTGTTGGTCCGTCTTTGGAGCGAACGGTGACGCGAGTAATATAAACTGAGCCAGGTAAATGCTTTTACTTCACTCGAGCATCAGGAACCGGGGAGGGAAAAAATGTGTCCGCCAAATCAGCATGGACTTCTCAACAGATTTATCTCCGCCTTACATTATTCGTGAAAGCGTAGAAGCCGTAAAGAAACTTTACGAAGGTACCGAAAGCAACACCGTGAGCGTTTCCTTACAAATGACGCGAGTCACGCGGCGCGGCGGCGCTCGTGGCGAATTAAAAGACACCGATGCAGCAGCATCGTTACCAGTTGAACGCAGCTTGCCGTGTCGCGGCGAGGACGCGGATAAGTGAAACTATTTACGACCACCCTGCAAACAAACAATCGGCCGGGGACGAGTTAATAGGCGCGTTGATCACGGGGAACAAGATTTTCGATCAACGGTTTTATCGGGCCGTTGCATCGCGGCCGCCTCGTCCGACTGCCGCGATTCCCAGTCAGAATTGAGCCAATTAAAAAGAATCTTCGACGCGGAGGGGGCGAATACGTAGAATGCAGGCAAGGCTGCGACAGGGAGGTGGGCCCAGGTGCCGTGATTGCAACTTGTCACTCGTTGTCGCGTTTTATCCAGGAGGCCAAGGCCCGTCCTCGATGCCGGGGCGACCGGACACGCTTAATGGCTACGTCAAGACCGCGTAGCAACATTTTTGGCCAATGTTTTATCGCGGCGAGATAATCCCTTTTGGCCTTCACGCTTTAATTCATCCCGCGACCGGGAAAGGGGTGAGGGCCCGCTAATGGCGGCTCGAATAAAAGTGAAACTGCAACCGGACCAACGGAGGCGACACACGTTGTTGCAGCTCCGGCCCGATGCATCTTGGATGCATTAAGCTTGTCTTACCTGGCGCGCAGGACTGTCGCGAACGACCGATTAATCCAGGGATAAGAATTCCCTCGGTATAAATGGATTGAGAACCGATGCGCGCGCGAACTCACTCCCGCGTCCACTCTGGCTTTGCCTCGTTTGTTCGTCCCATCCTGTCCCGTATCTGCCGGCCGTGGGAGCTTAGATTTTGCATACCGAAGGGTAACCGATGGGATTAAACCGCAGAAACCCTTAAGTGCATGCCATTCCGCCGCTGCTGCGTGAAATTCACGCGATATTATTTCGGGAATTTATGGAAATGCCCCGAACATGGCTCTGCTTTCTTATGTACGTAGCTTTTGCTGTTGATAAAACGACCGGACGCGCGGAACAGTTCGGTATAATATTAACGATCGTGGCTGGAATGAACGTCAACGAGACGGCACCGATACGTCAAGCTTCATATCGCGATAGATATTATCGCGTCAAGTTCGCCATCCTTAAATATGGAATAAAAGCTTGCTTCGAAACAAGAATAATCTACCACACTTTCTGCTGCTCTGTTTTCGCTCGTCGAATACTGGACTTGAATCTTCCAGGGCAAAGAAGACTCGGGCATCTCGAGATAACGCGTAACTGATAGGATTAAGATGGTCTCGCTTCGGCGAGCATAGATCGGGTTGCCGCGTGGATCGAGGCCTGTAATTACTTGGCGAAACGAGAAAAAAGCATTCCACCGATGTATCACTCGGCTGCTGCTGCCCGCATGAGCGGTCGCCTCTCATTAGCATAACCCACGGAATTGATCGTGGCAGCCTATGCGAAATCGGAATATTTCCTAGCGACCTTCGAGCGCGACAACCAGGTATCAACGAATGAACCGCGGCGAGGACACGAACGAGACCGGAGCTCTCGATAATCCCGTGAGACGAGGTAAGCGTTCGACGAGAAAAGCTAGTTCTCCGCGCGACCAAGCACGAGGGACGGCTGTTCCTTTATTTTGGAATTCTCGCGTGGTACCACGGAAGCTGCTGGTTTAACTTGATTCGCGAGAATCCTGGAACCGGCGGTCCTGGCCATCGGGGGCATCGAAATCACCGACGCCCTCGATTACGCGGCGGCGATAAAGAATTCGTGGATTAACGGGCGAGCTATTGTAAAATAACACGAAGAAGTTCGTGTCGAGGTTTGATAAACGATCGCGCGATAAAATGTAAACCTGGGAATTTATGCGCCGTTCTCTGCGAGCTTTCGATTTTCGGGGATTATTAAGGTTGATTTATAAGCGCCCCGGAGAAAGTCGCGCTTTTATATCGCGCCGCGAGAGAACAGGTCGAATTGTAAATTGAATTCAGCTCCGATGAACGATTAAAGACTGGAGGTGGTCGCTCATTTTTCAACGTCGCACGGTAAATAATCTTTGTTTCCGAGAATTCTTAAATGGCGATCGCACGCGCCATCGGACGATCCCCATTGTGCCCCCGGCGAATCACCGTTGATTGACGTTTCTTCATCAATTATTCGACTGGCACAATGGGATCCCACTGAATCATTGGTAGATTGAGAACCCGCGAGTCTTTGTTGAATGCCGTGCTCGTTGTGACCATTGTTTTCTCACTGACGCTAAGTAATATTAATATTATCGGCGTTCGTATCCAGCATTTTGCATGCATAGTGGCAGTCCTTTTGTATGGGTAATCAATGTCCACGGGAGGATTTGCTGTATCTGCGCCAGGTCCTCTCGTATTTCGTAATTTCTTTCAACCACGTTCTATTCAATTCAAGTCTCCCCCGATACTCGTATTAAACAGCGTATACAAGCGACAAACACGTTCCGCGACCCAGTCGTGAAACTATAAATACGCCTTGCTGAAACATACTTGTCCGATACGAGTGAAAACGCGGGCGCGCGCAAGTAAATTGGCAATTTGATTTTACGGGGCGCCTATGACTTTTATGACCGACAGGCGAGAATCGAGGCGAGAACGAAGACAGAGGACCTCACGCGTGTTTCGTGTATCCGGCGTGTTCACGCTTGCTCTATCACCCGCCACGCCATGAACTCTGCAAGAATGTACCCGAGGTGGAGTAAGAGGAAGCAGCTTTAAATACGTCGTATTCACGTCCGGCCTGATGAACCGCCTCGCTCGTATCCGTCCGCGTGTTCGTGCGCGTTTGTGTGAATCACGCGAGATGAAAATTTATCATACGGTATTTATCATCTTAGGGTCGATGCGTTTAGGCGAAGAACTTTCGTTATGTTATGCACACCGGTTCGGAAGTAATCGTCGAGGTAACCGCGCGCAATAAAAGTCATAGATGTCGTTTTTGTCGAACGGCGATTCAATTAGATCGAGGTTAATGCCCAACGACGGAAAGATACATTGTGTATCCGGAAATGAATTTGGAGGCTGCGACATTTCGCGAACGCGATACGTCTTCACGGATTCGATCTGTTTTTGCGGCGGATGATTGAACGCAGCGGTTACAGCTGTCCGGATGAGCGATGCGGTTGGAGAACGCGATTCAGGTTAAGGAAATCGAGCCGCGATTCTGTGAACGTGTGACTGGGGCTACCTGATCTTGAATGGGTATCTATTTGAAACAGGCGGCAGTAGAACTTGTATAAAAATTGGATCACAAGAAGATAGACTTTCTCGTACTATTCAATCGTTTGTGTGTACTACTCGTTACTGTGTTTGCAGTCTGAACCAGGTGCGCGATTAGGCAATTCTAGTTTGTATCTAAAACTGTACATGATTCAGAGCGGTAATCTTGATTGGCAATTGCCCGAGATGCAAATGCACTCGCGATCGTTCAACGGCCAAAGTGTATTACTGGCGCAATGTTTCGCATTTCAGTTTTCCGCAACTCGAGACGGGTCTGGAGCCGCAAGCATGATTTCGCAACTGTTCGCGTATAGCTCGCGAGCGCATTAATTAAACCGATACATTTCAAGACTGGTCTTTGATTAATCACACCGCATTCCATCCATTCCATTCAGGAAGCTGCTGAATAATCCCTCGGCCGAGTAAGACACATTCGTGGCTCGTACGAAATACAATAGGCTAACTGAATCTGGTATCGATGATCGATAGCTTCAGATGATATCCCCGCGATCGTTTCGTAACAGGAAATCGAAGAGCCAACGATACGCCCACGCGACGCGTGTACACCTTTATTCTCGAGCTCGCTGCTTTTAAAGGTGCATTACGAGTATCGATTGTCCGATGAACAGACCCCAACAAATGCACGTTAAACATGGAGTAGGTATTTCTTTCAGCGAGAGTCATCGTGAGTTTTGGTCATATCGAAACGCAATTACACGTCGAATCGTGATTCACTGGGGAAAGCGCACACGATGGGAATTACCATGACTTAATTAGGTAATACCGCAAACTCGAGAATGCTCGTGCACGTGTGCACCGATCTTGGATCGCATTGACTGGACGTGAAACCTCAGTATGTTCATCCAGATATGTATGGTGTACGATGGCGAATTGCTTGTTAATCAGGTCACGTTTATACTACGGCTTGGTATGGTTGAGCAATATGCCTTTCATTGGGTTTACATTACATTATACGATCACACTTCCTTCAGAAAAATCGCTTGCTGTATTTCGAGTACTGTATGCATTTTACATTCTTGCTAAATGATTCTTGATTCAACATTTCTAAGGAAGATTTTAAACATGCGAAATATTAAAAGAGATTTTACTCTGTCAGGAAGCCCGCAATAATTTCTTTGTTTTGTTTCATGGAATAATAAACATGTAATTATCGTGGAGATCATAGAAATGCTTATATGGTATTCAATTAGAAAATTCGCAAAAAAATCATGGCCGTAAATTCACGTTCTCCACGAAAAAATTGTTATGGTTGTCGATGATCGTGCTCTCCTCAAACCGTTCGGCGAAGATTTACATCGAAACGCAGAGTCACGCCGGTAACACCGGTAGCATGATGGAACGTTAATACAGTGCAAGTAACCTAGCCATCAGGTTGTAATGGAGCGTCAATTGTATCTGAAATTTATCATGCTCGCTTTGATAGACAATTTACATAAGTTTGGGTAATGACGATCCTAGGGTCATACCTACTGAACTTCTTTGGCTCTGACCAACTTTTACCTGAATCTACGATCTTTGAGTCAGACCTATTGGACTTCTACCCTTTCTGACCAACTTTTAGCTGAACCTGCGGTACTTGGCCTATACCTATTAGACGTATATTAATCTAATAATGATGAGAATGGGATTTCTCGAGAAATATAATTTAATTTCTCATTTCCCGAAAATCGAAAAATATCGAGAAATCAGGAACACTAGTTATGATCGATTAAAATTTTCTCCAAATTATCCTGCGACAGTACACCATTGCAGGAATTACCTTCTATTTCTTTTTTTGTACTTAATGCGTTAAGTAGTCCGTGGAGGAAGATACATGTGGTCCTTCGTGATCCGTCCTTCCTCGGTTCCACGAAGAAATTACAATCAGACTTAAACTGCGTTACACTCCGGACAGCGAATCGAATTAGTCCGGCTAAATTATTGGCGTGCAGCTCGATAACCGTGGCGCATGATGAAACGAGAGGCTCACGCGTACTATACTTAAACGACAATTTGGTCCCAGCAACGGCGGCGGCCGGCGTTTAATCGATGTATTTTAATTTCCATCGATTTCGCGCGCTAAATCGCCACTTACATTTGTCGAGGGCGCCGATTACCTTTATCGTGCCGGTCCTTTAAGCGGCTCGAGTACACCGCGGCTGATTAACGACTTTTGACGCCGGGACCGAGCTGAGTCGCGTGATTAGTTCGTCCCAATTTTCACGCGAGTCACGAGTCACCGTGTCGGGTCGAGTGGTCGCGAACATTTAGATCCAATCGACTTGAAGCCGCTCCTATGAGATTAATTTTCATGCTCGCATGCGATGGAAACGCGCGATCGCATTACCGGTGCTACCGTTTGAAGATTTCGGATGCAGGTTGACGGGGGTGGGTGAAAGAAGAACGAAAAATGTGCGAAAATTAGAGCGATGGCGAAGTCAGAATGAAACCAGTAACCCTATTTCCAATATCGACACAGGATTTATTGATTTTTATTTTCTCCCGCTTTATGACACTCCTCGAGTTGTTTCGGTTAACAACACAGAAACGAAGGTTCCTACGTTTTATCTTAATTCTTCGGTCCAACTTAAGAGAAAGCATTTGCACTGGCCCGAAAATAACGCTCGTCCTGCATCTCGCTGATGCCCAAAAGCTTCTAAGGAGGAGTGCGTGTCCGCTTAAGAGCGGATCCCAGGGAATCATTACTTGCCCAGGCAGCTTTGTACCGGCTTGTCGCGCTAAGTTCATACTTTATGCACGCAAAGGAGAAATTATTGTCCGAAACTTATTCAAATACGTCGCGATAAGAGGGACAACCGGTTCGTCAGGATCAGCGTTCGGGTTAAGCTACAATGTGCCGCGAACACGGGGGAGTGAGAGGATATAATGCAGTGCGCTCAAACCGGAATTATTCGTAACAAAGTTGCATAGCGTAGGGATGTGGAATATTTTCCTGGAGTTGCGTGTTCCAGGAACATGACGCGAAGAATGAAAATTAACGTCTCCTTATAATGTGGTGGCAGTCAGATGGTGGGTCGGAAAACTAAGCGGTTAGATAAACGAAGAATGCACTTCTTGATGCGCGAAAGCCATTCCACGATCGGAAATGCAACAAGGTTGTTCGAACACACTTGCAATTCGGAAGATGAAGATAAATAGATAATTTAATACTCATGCCTTGCATCGTTGTGTACACGATTCCTTCTAACGTTATTATATTTATATAAAAATTAATATTTAAACTTCATGAATTAAATCTTCACTGCAATAGCGATTCATTTTCATCGCACGTTAAACAGTCTAAATTAGTATTAACATTATTTCCTTAAAAGCAGAATCGACTGTTAAGATATTATTCATCCACCCAAGATATATTCAATATGTTAACTACCCGCCCTATAGACAAATTGTACCCTTGACGGATAAGCGACGCGTCAAAAATAGCGCAAAGATCGAACTCGAGGGCAGTATAATACTCTCATTTCTCACGGTTGACGCTATAATCGAGAAGCAACCCCTACACGGGGGTGGCTTCGTCTCCTGCGAAGAATTAACAGCATGTGCCGCGAGGACCTACCCCAATCCGTGATTTTTACGGCTCATCGGGGGTTACCGTGTACAGAAACACGCTGCCACCGAATAGAGACATTTGTTAACGCGCATCTCAGCCCGCATATTGCACCCTCCTGGCGACGCACCCCTCATCCCGCGACATTTCTACGTACCCCCTTGATTTATCGTCCCGATCGTCATTACTGGGAAGCTCGGTGTCGGGCCAAATGCGGTCCGCGCCACGTCTGCATTAACATGTTACACGCCGGTTCGTGCAAACAAACTTTTGTCAGGATTACGCGCCGACGGTTCCGTCCGATCGACGATATACTATACTGGGCATCGTGACACGGGGCTCGTGTCGTTGAGGTTAATTGCTTAGTCTCCGTTCACCCGTCAATTCGACCGTATATCCAGGTGAAAAAAACATGAATTCACAGAGCGAGTAGCCTTTTGTTCGTGCGAATTGATTTACCGTCCACAAATGGATAGGTTGAGTTTATATCGACGGGAAGAAATCTTTTCACGCAGGGCTGATTAATAGAACGCGAGTGAACATTGGAATTTAACGAAATAATATGGATCCAGGTAACATTTTACCTCCAGACGTATTAAAAGTTTCACTGTTACTATTACACGCCCATCAATGATTTAATCGTTCCGATCCTTTCAACGAATTGCCATTGTTTCGAGTTGCCTTTTTTTTATCGGGGCAATCGCACGCCGAAGGAAACTCGCGAAAGAGGAAGAATTGCGGGAAAGGGTGAGGTAATCTGTGCAAAAATAAACGAAGGGTTTAACGTGGCACGTTTCAGGGATTTCGGGTGTTGGTAGCGTTTTGAATTGAACTTTCAACCACGTTAGAAACAGACCGCGCGCCAAGGCCTGGAGTCTCTTTGCGATCAATCACGAGATAACCGTGGAAAAGGGAAGCTATTAAGTCGGCAGGAGATTTAGGTTCCTCAATGAAGCTCAAGAACAGCGAATAATCCTGCGTCTCGTCTTTTCCTCGCGAATGAAATCGCTGCGAAATTGCAAGCTACGAACCCTGTTCCTTTAGCGGGAATCTATGTAAAGAGCTCCTGTTAATATTCTACGAATTCGTTAAGTTTCGACTTTCTTGTCTAGATGCTGTTGAAGCGGTGTAGAATAAAGTGAAGAAGATTAATGGGCGTTGCAATTTATTTCAACGATTACTGCAGTACCTTCTCTTTTAATACAATTACGTTGCTATTTTGTCTCCATCTGCAAATATGTATTATTTAATATCGCGTACAGCTTGGACCACACCTGAAAAGTGAACCGAATATCGCGTGTTCATTGTACCGTTGTGAACAAAGACCTAAAGATATTTCAATATTATTGCGAATAAAATACGATGAATTCGAATTTAATTTTTGACACACTGTTTTATGATATAATATTTGTTGAAATATGAATCTACTTAAACTGCGGAAAACGCCCTTTCCGTCATCAGATTAAATATATATTTAACTGTTTAACCGTATAAAATTTTAAATATTAAGCTATTGACTCTTACTTTCGTAATAAATTGAAAGTTCGAGGTAAACGTTCAATACTTGCCTCATTCGCGTTAATATTTAATATTAATATTTATCTTTACATCCGTTTCAAAATATAGATTACGGTTACCTTTGCCGAGGCACCGTAGCTAATATAATCGGTGTTGCTTTGCAGCTCGTGTGTTTTGCGTGGTCGCGAGCCACAGTTTTCTTGCGTACACGCGGCGTTATTTATACGGCCGAGAACAGACCGCTCCAACTCGCGCGCATCCGTTACACATTTTACCATGGTTACTCTGTGTGTGTACGTGTTTTTTTTTATCGGGTAATGATTAATCGATGCCGGTGTAGCGTCCTAAAAATATCAAGCCACGGGGTACGTACTCTTGCCGCGAAAAAATTTCTCGCCCCTTCACTCGTTTATTTCTGAGAGCGACTTCCTCGACAGTGGAAAGGCGAACGTTTGTCACAGACACTTCTTCGAGACTTGTTTCTTTCGAACGACCCTGCTTAATTGATAGGAACGCGCTCATCTTCACTCTCGTCCTCTTCCTTCCGGCTGAATTATTTTTAAATGTTCAATTTATTCTGTCTGTGAGCTGCGAAGGAAAAAGTAATGGAGGAAACAGATGCTGCCAAACGAAGAATTTAAATTATCATTTTCTTCAATTCTGTAGATTAGCTGCATCTGAATTATTTATAAAACAATGTGCCCACCGCGAAGCCCGGATAATAATGATTCCAGGGAGCACCGTTCAATGTTCTATCCAATCGTTGCATACGATCTATAATTAATCAAAGCAGGTCCGCTCGGTGTATACCAAGGGCTGCGTTCTCGACTCCCCACGAAAGGTAGCCGGCAAGCAAGGGTATGACGAGGGGGAGAAAACATCCCTCGGCTACGATAAAGCGAAGCCTTGTTGCTTAGTTCGTAACAACGCCCGGCAGGACAATAAACGCGTTTACACGTGTACACGCACACCCAGACAGGACGCATGTGACTTTAAGAACCTTGCTGCTTACGCGCAGCTTCTCCCCCACCTGAAAACGTGGCGCTGTTCAAAGGTGTATAAATTCTACTTTCTGTCATTGATGCGTTGAATCCCAGGAAATTTCGTTCGCATTGGCACGCGGATAAAAAAATCAGATATATGTATTTTAACACTTTTTCAAACTCTGCGCGCCACGAGCAATATATTATAATTATCGACGAACGTTGGACAACGCGGGATCATTTTACAAACCGAAATACGTGTAAGAACGTGGCACAGTAAATTAATAATGACAAGGATAGTAAATATTCATTTGCATCGCGCCATATTTTTCAACCGAAACGGACGAGATCCCCGGCTCATAAATCTTCGATAATAAAATCTATCGGAAAGTCGGAAATATTTTATACCATAAACGTCACGGGAGGACAATAAAAAAGTCGTAAGCTGTCACGAATATCTCACGTTAACTATGTTTATAAGTCGAAGCGTCCCATGAATCTCACCGCGAACAGCGCACAACCTCAATTATTCATAGGGCCATTGATGCTTGAAGTTGGAGAGCTAATCAACGAGTCATTGATAGCGTTCGTGATCTAACGAGCTTCCTTACGACCAATACGATGCATCTGCGACGATTATATACGGAAAACGAAAACGCTTCGGTTGTTGTTTACGACTTTTGTACGCGAACGAAGGTATACTTTAACAGGCTTCCATTATTTCCCCCGTAGCATTCGGACCACGATCTATGGGCATATCTAGCTAGCTCGACTCGTTTCTTTAGTCTTCAAAGATTGCATTTTTTAACGGGCGTTTGTTTCCCATCGAAATCGCCGGGAAACTTTTGTCACTTTTGTTTGAATACTTCTCGATCAATCGAATATTTCCGACGAGCGAACATGACAAAATAAAAATGAACATTGATTATCTTGAAATACAATTAGATTCGACGTTCCAAAAGATATCACTGCGAACAATACGAGAGGTCGATTTCCGCGGCATAATCGAACACGAGAGAACATACGGGTATAAATACCGTATCGCGGATCCACTTTCCGCTATCTCGAAATATGCGCAAGCTAAATTACTCGGACACGTAGCATTAAGCTACCCCGCGGCCACGCTTTCTGTCGTCCCGCCCCATCCCGTCGCCGTTAAGTATGTCGATACAAAAGGGACGGACCCAGCCAAATAAATCTGCCGCACGACCAGTCTGCCTCTCTTTCCTCCGCGCGAGCGGAAGGCCCGCACTCCACCACCGGCCGTTTGATCAGACCTCGCCGTGGAACCGGCGAATGGTAAAATGGTTGAATTGCGACTTCATTAGCCGCAACTTTGCGCTCGCCGTAATTCCGCTGCGTTCTGCAGTCGTCCACGCAGAAAGAAGACGGTGCAATCAGCGGGGAAGGAGATGGCGAAAAGGAGAAGCAAGGGTACAGGTTGGGGAAAGAGGGCGGGAGGGTCGCGTCCACCACTGTGGCTACGTGGCCCGAAAAGCGAGCGGAGATTCGACAAAAGAATGGACAGGTACACGTCCGTGGAGGAGGAAGAGGTAAACGCGGAGAAAAGCGAGAAACACGAATGAGCGGTGGTGGAAGAAAGAGGAGGGCTGGAAAACGAAGAAGACGGAGCACGCGTACGTACTCGCGTGCAGCCACCGCGTAGACGAAGACGAAGAGAAAGGAAGGACGAGTGGTGGAGGACGAGGAGGTTCGGGGAGAGAGGGAAGGCAAGAATGAAAAGCGAAGAAAAAAAATGGACCGTTCTGTACATCGCACGCCATGGGACGACCACTGGCCTCTCTCGTTCCCCCTATCTCTCTTTCTCTTTTACTTCGGGTCCTTCGGGTTTGCCTCTTCCTCGGTCTGCCCCCTTCTTCGGGCCCCGTGCTCTTTCTTCTTCACCCGGTTGCATCCTGTACAGTGCGTGACGCAAACGCACCGGTGTCGCGGCACCGCGAACCACAGACTTCTTGCGACCGCGTTCTCACCTCCAGTGTGAGGTAACCTTGTTCCGGGTGCTCAATGTTGTCACGGGTCGGTCCACAAGCCATTCCTCTTTCATTTATTCCTACCAGTGGCGATCCGAAATTTGGTGGAAGAAAATCCTGTAACTCGAAGAATCTCAAATTGCCACTGAAAATAAAATCCAGCTATGGATTCGTCGAGATCCAACGGTAGCGCGAGAGCCGGGACTATCGAAAAGAGCAAATCGAAGTAGCTCCGTGCAGAAAAGAAAGAAAGAAGAAAAATCTCGCGATAGCAGAAGAAGAAACACGAGGTGGAAGTTGCGATAGGGAGAGCAAACGAAAGACGGGGGACAGGAAGAGATCGTAGAACGAAACAAGCAGAAGAAGAGTGGCAGAAACGCAGTGTCATCTCTGCCAAGTTCTCGCGACCGATAATGGCGAGAATACAATGCACCGACGCGAATTCCAGAAGTTGCGCCGAATAGGGGACGCCCTTTGATTATCTCGACTGTACCTGGCCTCGGAGTTTGTATCGATGGGGACGAAGCACAGATCGAGCGGCCGAGAGCCAGAGGGGGATGGACTCGCGTCGTGCGAAAGAAGGACGGGGCGACCGTCGATGAAACGAGCTGAACGCAAGAATGGGGAACCTCGGGGTGACGGAACGTGGAAACGGAGGAATGGAGAACGACGAGTGCCAACCGCGTGCACGATGGACCGATCAAGCATACCGGCTAGGCTCATTATAACCTTTATGACTGGTCATTTGGTCGGTCCAGGGCCTTAACACGAATGCCGACATGCAAAGGACGCATCATTGTCCGTTACGCGAACCCATCCCCGAATGGGTCTATCCGGGCGCCGTTCTGTTATTATGAATCGCGCTGAACGCAAAAAATGATTGGATCTCTGTGAGCAAACAGTGTTGCTGACAGTTCTGGGACGTTACCAATGATTATCATGCGCGACTTTTGCCGTTTCCAGGCCAGTCCGTGTAGGGTCGTTAGAATGCGCAGGTATTAGAATGGAGAAGGGAGTGGTGTATTAATGGCACGGTTGATGAACTACTGGGACGATGATTATGAAGTTTTCTTAGAATAGATAGAACTGCATTCCTTTTGTCTCAAATGAAAATTTGTTACATGATAATGATTGGTTACTGGCCGCACAAATTGCTGCAAGAATACCGCACAGTATGGAGCTGTGCGCCATTCACCTATGCGACTGACTTATTGTTAGATGATTTCCTATGGCGTACGGCGTTACAAAAATTATCTAACTATAGTATGCATGAATCCCAACCGCAAGCAGGAAAATTGCTTTTCATATTTCTTACTATTTCAAGTAAATGTGCGTGCAATTAAAATAGGACAAGCTTCTTCTATTTATGTTAAATACCCTTGTTACCAGCTGGGACTCCTTTGCGATATTAAATCAGCTAAAACCGCAGGACTATGCAAAAAGTGGTCAAACAATTACGCTGCTATGTTCCATTGATTTCTTTCAACCTGTACCGTGCACGTGAGCGTAATTCTTGCCAGCAGAACAGAACAAGACCAGTAGACTTCGATGCGAGTTTAATAATGACTCGGTAGAATAATTGAGGCATACAAGGTCGAGTAATCTTCCGTCACGGTTTACCTGAACGTTGCTGCCATTTCCATTCTCCTTCTACCGTTCTTCCACTGCCGTGAGTTGTACGCGCAAGTCAATTTATCGCAGAAAACAAGCACGTGAAATTGTTTCGTCTAAGAAACAATTGTCAGATCGCAAGCTAAGAAACTTTACAATCTTCGGCTCGTGGATTCCTTGACGTCGGAAAATCCGGATGCAATTTAACCACCGCCAATTCAACATCAGTCTCGCGAAGCGTCTCTGGAAATAATTTATCAAAGAACAGTTCGCAACCGTCTATCTCCCCGGAAGGGGATACATCCGAAAGAAAGGTCCATTACCACTCGCCCACGGTTTCATTATCATTTATCATCAGTATCAGAGAAATCGTTCTATGGCCGGTTGCGTAATAGCATCGGGCCCGCGTGTACGCGGCGCAGAGGTTTCGCGTACGCACCTGGCAATCGATCATCTTGGACCCGATTGACCAACCGGTGGGTCGCAGAAAAATCGACACATCGAGAAACGTAATCGAGCCGGCCAGTAGATCGTGAATCGTCCGCGAAACCCGTACCCTCGAGATCGGAGCACGGTGTCGTGTGTATCGAGGCCCCTCGTAGGAAGACGCGTGCATTAAACCCGATAGAAAACGATATCGTTGTGGAAAACGATATAGCGTTGCTTGGCGCATGCGCAGCGACTTCATTGATTCGCGAAAAGGGGCGGCATGGGGTTGCTTGCATGTGGGAACGTTTGTGCGAGGATTCGCACACCTGTGCACCTACCGATTCTGTTTACGCGTTCGCATCTATAAAGTTTCATGGGGATACTCCGTGGGGAGGGAGGCACGGAGGGAACGAGAGGGTTGAACGGGTTGGGGTTAGAGGGGGATGAGTACAACAAGCGAAGATGCGTTCATTAATGCGCGGAAAAAGGCGACAGAGGCAAATGGTGTAGGTAAACGATGGGGTAATCTATCAGCGCAGAAGGGTTGACACCCTTCGCCGCGATATTTTCTTTCCGTTTTTCTCGTCGAACCGCCCTTGTGTTCGTCTTTTACGTCGATATCTAAACCTGGAAGCACCGGAGGCCTCGTTATTGTAGGAATCGTAGCCACGAGATTCTGCGGAACGATAAGTTGTTTGCTCGTTTTCGTGGAACATGACCGAGCATCCGAGCACCCGATGCTATCTGTTAGCATCTTTGTATTATTAATAAGGAATGCTAGTGAAATTATTATTTTTTGCCAATAGTTATTTCGATTCTGGAAAATCGAGGAGAATGTAGTTTCAAGTGGAACGAACAGCACGAAAATATTGCGGATAATAATTCTCGCTATTCTCAAGAACCTCGTCGGTAAAGAGTTCGTTCAGCGTTCGCCTATAAATGACGAAACACTCGGTTCTATAATAGAAACGATATCGAGCCCGACGAAACGTTGATTAATTGAAACCAGACAGACACAGGGTTTCGCCGTTTCTTTAAGTCGAACGTTCTCCTTATCCCCGATGACGATGCTTTTCGTCGGGCTTTCTTGCTCTCCCTTTCGCGCACGTACTTAGCGGAGAGATACGAGACGAAGATCCCGACACCTTTTGATCTTTTTCTCCGCTTTCTCCTTCTTGCCGTTCGAAAGTGACGTCCCTGCGGGGCGAACCACGTCGGAACACGCGAAACGACAAGGGTATTGACAATCCTTTAGACGTACTTAGCAGCACTTTTTCCTCTTTCGCGCTACTGCTCGTCGGTTCTTCGCGCGAATCTCTCTCGCGTGGAGCTGTCTCTCTCAGGGCTGTCCGTGGGATTTGAGGAATTAAATTTCTCGTGCTCGCGGAGTCAGAAGGACCGGTCCTTTAATGATACATCGCCCCTTTGTGGAACGATTTCCTCTCACTTTACTCCTCCCCCGTTTTCTTGTCACCTTCGCTGTTTCTTCAATCATCGCGAGTTGCTCGAAACGAAGGTACGACTTCTCCGAGTGTAGAAACTCTCGCGGAAATCCCCGATCGAAAGTCAATATCGGGCTATATCCGTGTCCCAGCGGCGGTGGTTATTATTTCTTATTCTCCCCGCGATCCACTCGTCCATTAAAGAAACCACCCCCGGCGTTTTATGGAGCCATACCAGAGAGATTGAAGTCTCGATACGCGATTAGCAAACCCTTGCGCAAGGGTTCTCGGTCTCTAGAACAACCAATCAATCGAATCTCTCGAGACTACCCACCCCTTGTCACGAACCGATTCACCAGCATATTCTTCCCGACAGTATCACCAGTGATACTTGCCAAGGGGGTGTACGCGAGCAGAGGCAAAACTGTCCCCGTCGCGATTCGACGCGTCGAAGCCTTTCTTTCTTTCCCTCTCCATGTTCTTTTTTCATTCGTTCATTTCATACTTTTATCGTTCGACGATTTCGAGGGGGTGTAAGGGTCATATAGGGGGTTTCGAACGCCACGATCAACGCACCCTCCTCGACAACGGTGCTCGGTGTCTAGGATAGCGCTGATCAACTGGATCTCCCGGGAATATTGACTGCTTTCCAGTCACAAAGGGGATACCTCTACACACATCTGTTTCCTTTGGTTTGGTGCACACGCGAAACAGCACCCCCGTGCTCCACCTCGTCGCGTCGTTTCCTTCCATATCTCGATTTCTATCTGCTCGCACGACCGTGTTCATCGTTTGAACTGACCGTTTCAAAAAGCCACCAAGTCCATCTCTCCAGGAATCGTGTTGCCACCAGAGAAGATTCTCCCTTCTATAAGTTTATCGATGGGTCGATGAAACTTCAGCATTGAATCTTACAAGCTTTCCGATTAATTCGTGACGCGACTGTCTGCAACAGAGCTGTTACAAGTGGTGTTAATTTTAAATTTGAAACAATTTAGTGAAACGGTATTTTCACTTTTTCCACGACGTTTGTAATTGACCGTTTTATACGCCGCCCAGAGCCGCGTAACGCCTGGTTCCCTGTATTTTTGATGCCGTCGCTTTCACGTATTCAGTTTCATCCGATGTCCAGAGATTGCGCCTACGGGGCCTCCGGCCTGCACAGTCGGAAAAATGCGCAAAAATGTACCGTAATTGTTGCGGTGCGAAGTTATTATACAGTGTGTATTAACGTTCCTTCTGGCAAACGTTTATTATTAATAGATTATTGCAACGTTTCTAAAAGTAGTACAGTAAATCAATTGCTGGACCCACTTGTAACTTCGATTTAGGTCATAATAAATATTCGACAGGAATATATTACATATTTCATTATCTGGATCGAAACTGTCACACAAAGTTGATAAAACGAATTAGTCGTGCAAGAAAACGACATTTTTACCAACGATGAATAACACAGCGGTCGCTTGACAAGAAAGCTGTCGTTGAAAATGATAAAAATTCATAAACTGACGTGCCACGTGTCTGGGGACGATGAAATTGGGAAGTTCATCTAAATTAGTGGAAAGTCTAGAGGCGAAAAAAATAAGAATAACCAGATTCTTACGAAGATTCATTAACACGCAGACGTTGCGCGCAGCCTGGCCCAACAAGCATGAATTTCATCAAATCAATCTTCCACGGAAATTGCATATTTTAAACACACCGGCAACACAGAACTCCCATTCTTCATCTGTCTGCTCCTTTCCCCGCTGCTATCCCCTGCGGTCTTGTATCGAAATTTAAATAAGAACGTTCCGGATGTAAATCTCCTTTCGAGCGAGATGGTAAGCAGCGGATAGCTGGCTGAAAGTAGAAGCCGCGGATACATGAAGCGGAATTACACAAAAGTAGCAATAGAGGGAAACGTTTTATCGCGAGTGCCCCGAAGAGAGGTCCAGAAAGATACTTTTCCATTCGCCTCTCCCCTTTTGCATGTATTCGAGCGATCCTGGACGGGCCGGAGGAATCTTGTTGAGGAAGGACTTCATGAGATCGACCACGGTAGATTTATTTGTGTTGGTCCGTGCTCCTCCTTCGAGTCGAACGAATGGGCGCAAGTTCGACTCTGTCTGCGGAAAGTAAAGGGTCGATATAGCGTTGGAATTGGAAGGAGATCGACATCCATCACTCGGTTAACCGAGATAAGAGGAAGCCCGCCTGGATGAGCTATCGATGGAGCGCGAGCCTCCACTTAGGAAAATACAATTGGATGGTTCAAATAAATTTTCGTAGTCTTTCTCGTCCGCAGCTCGCCCTCGCTCCATCTCGCGGCATTTGTTTCCCCGGCCCCAGACCGATGATAGCGGTATATTACGGGAGTTCCACTCGAGTTATCCGCCCCGATCGCGCCAGATAGATGGAAGTAACCAAAGGATAAAGCGAAATCTGTCAAACATTTGGAATTGATATCCGTAGTGCGATTTCGTTGAACGGACGGTTTTATTTCCAAAGCGGGGAAACTATTATTTCCAAGGAACATTTCGTGAATACTCGAAGGGGACGACTTTTATTTGAGTTGAATAGAGTTCCGTCGAGGAGCTGAACTAAAATCGAGGGGAACGTCAACTCTTTGAGGATTTTCGATTAGAGCGAGGAGAATGTTCAGGGGATACAGTTTACATGCACTCGTGACAGAACGCTGAGATTTTGTGTACCCGCTGTGACACACATTCGTAGCCCGTACCAAAAACGACGTCGCAGCCTCCAAGCAGAAGGTGTACCGTACGGTTGCCAAGTAATTTCCAGTCCCGTCCCAGATTTCGCTTGTCTCGCTTACCAACCTTTTCATCGATAACCACGCAGGCAGCACGGATATACGTGGCGCGCGAGACAAAGGGCTTGAACATCTTAAACAGAATCGTCGATCTATCGAGTTTGGATGATAGTTCGGTGTGCAAACAAAGAAAACTTTCCCGGGCGGACGTTTACGCGGCCGGATAGCTCAGGGAAATGATTTTGCATACAAATTACTGTCACGTTATTACGAAGGCAATAATATAGTGGAGGGTAGCCGCGCATCTAAAGTGTATTACCGAGTACACCATTTTGGTGGAAGCAAATTGAATCTCATCGGCCGTGCACCCACCTACACCCGCACACCGGGGCTGACGCCGACGCCGTTCGGATCCTTTAGACAAAGAAGGAGGGTAGTTCTGACAATTTGCATATTTACAGCCGGCCGGAATAAAGAGGAGACCGACTACGGTATTTTATTTTCTAGATACCGACATTACGACTGCTGGCCTCCTCGCGCTTAAGTGTACTCCACGATGACTTCCGGGACGTTTAATTCGAGTGTACCGTTCCGCCGGAATTAAATCACGACATAATCTTCTTTTTAGCGTAATAGGAACTTTTACTCCCGCGCCATGAACTGCTTCCTTGATCCTATCTCTCGACGTCCATTTCTGTTTCCTTCCCTCTCTTTTCATTTTTTTATTTTCTCAACAATTTAAAAAGTTACTCGGTTAAGAATAAATCGTGTCAAGTAGACGATCCAATTATACGCTCGCTTATTTGCATTCAATCGTACCACACCATGCTACGTTTCGCTGTGCCGCAAACAGATCAAACATAGCGAATCGACTATGCATAATGCAAACGAGACAATAATAAACCACCACTTTCCCAACGCACAAAATACTCGGACTGTCCCGAAGGGACGGTGCTCGTAATCTCGGCGATACAGATTCTTCATCACAGAGGCGGCAGCTACGAAATCCCGTGGCGCGGTCGCAGCTCGGGTCCCCCGATTGTTAAACGGCCAATAAAGTCGCGCGATCTCTTCCAGTCTGACAGCGACCAACAATGGAGCGATCCAGCCCAGCGGCCTGGCCGTGCCTCTCAAATAAATGTATTTGATTTTGGTTTTCAAAGGACCAGCGAAACGCGCGTGCACGCACACCCAGCAAAAAGGGGACGCACGCATGCGTGCACGTATACACCCTCGAAACGTAAACGGGGCCACGTGTCTACTTTAAACACGAGCCGCGAAGGGTTCCCCATGGCCGGAACTGGGCTCACCGTCACCACCATCGCATCGCCGACGTGAGCCGCGTTTGAATTCAAACTCGATGATCCCGAGCCGAGAGTGCGCTGAACCGTAAGGTATTGTCGTTGGGTCCCGGCGACCCCTCTTTGCTTTTCCTAAAGCCCGCACAACCACCGCCATCGGTATTGGTACAATTACTACCACCGTAATAGTCGCCAAGCGTGTATCACCTTAACCCTCCTCTTCCTCCAATCTATATGTGCCTTTCTCTCTCTCTCTCTATCTCTCTGTGTGTACCGAGTACGCAGAGAGGGGTTTCGGATTATTTCGCACAGTTTTCGAACAGCCCATTATATAGCCGACTCGTTGGGGAGATAAACGCTGATTCGGTAGTCGATTTTCTCTGTCTCCCATGAGATACACAAGCCCAGCCCTTCGTTTCGTTCTTCAGAGAGCTTTCCACTTAAACGTAGACCGCCCGCGGAGATTCGCTCCCCGTTTCCTGCGCGCCGGGAGTTCATCAAGGTGAGCGACAATGAATTTCGCGAAACGAACCGGGTGTGCAACGGAGGGCACTTTGTTCTCCGCGATTGTTTATCGACAGTGTTGGCCGGGACGTGATATTCTGATCGGCGCTGCTTTGGGTTTTTAATCTTACAGAATGTCTGTCGGATTACGCCGATACGCTTTACGACCCTGGATGAAAATCGAAACGGCTGCGATGCTGATGAATTTTTGTCGATTTTCTGCACAGTTATTAAAAGCCGTCTCGTTAACGAGGCGAACGATACTTCGATTTCCGATTAGTCTCCCCTTCCCATCCCTCGTTTCTCTCTTCTGATCTTCCCCCTTCTGGCACCGTTTCGATTTGCTTCGCTACCTTCCATCTCGGCGCGGACACCCTGCAGTGATCCGTTTCGTGGTTCGCGTATCGGACCCGAAAGGATATACAGCCATCAAAATCCTGAAACCCCGTGGCAAAGTGATGCGTCGAACGGTCCACTCTATCGGAAACGGGGCGGGTTCTCCTGTGGACGAACGCCGCTCTACAATTTCTTGCCCCAGTTGGCAAGTGCCGTTTTGAATATTTCTAATCGATCTGGCTGTCGTACTGGATAAACGAAAAAACCTGGTGCATTTATTGAAATGTATTATTATTGAAAATAAGCAACAGTGCTTTCCGCGAATTTTGTTAAAACGAATAAGTGTATAAACTTTGTAGCATATTTTACACGCGAAAGTATTACTGTTATTTTTGTTCTTTCTGATTACACTTTCTACTAGAACGTAACTTCGTTAGAAATTATATGCACGTCCTCTAGAGAATGATACGTGCACGTAGATTATATAATAATAAATAGTTTTCATCAGGTCCTATCTCGCCCAATGTTTCGCTTGCTTTGATTGGTCAATTAAAGTTGGTTGCATAGGATTGGGAAGCACTGACAGGCTCATCCCGGCGGTTTTCCTCCCTTTCACTGTCTTCTACGACGTCGAAATTTCATACAGTGGCTTCCTTTTTGAGCCAGACACCCCGGGGCGTTCTGTTTCGTGTTTCCCGTATCGGTCAGACCGAGTGGCTGTCGAGATGCATAACAATGAAAAGCTGGAACGTGGTACGCGTCGAATTGTCGTCGAACCGGAAATGTAGCGTGGTTCTTCGCCGGCCGAGGGGTGTGTTTATCTTGCCACGTGGATTCGTTTCTGTTCACGAGCGACGATAAAAATTACACGCGTCGCCTGTTTCCCTATAAGCTGACAGGTGATTGTCTGACTCCACCTTTCATTACGCTGTCAACAACTTCGCCACGAGGCATGATTATCATCCTACTCCTTTTGAAGTGAAAATTCTTCGATACTAATTTGAATATAAATATAACAATTATAAAAATTCGCACCCATCTCATTAGATTTTCCTGTCCGTTCTATCGTTCTGTTCCACGCGATGGGATCAAGAACCGCGCTGGGGAGGGCCTCTAAATATTGTATATATACAATCTACAGATATATCTATATAGGGGCGCATTATAGATCGAGTAGGCATAGCATCGTCGGTCCATTATCATATAGCGGAGTTGGCAACCCTCCCACGTTGCTCGGTTGAATTGCAAGGTTGCCCTTCCAGCCGGCGTGGCGAGATATGACTTTCACTCCCACGTCCGCCGGTAGTAACGCACAAAAAGATGTTCTGAATAGAAACTTCGCGGCATTAGGGGACAATTGGGCTCTGTCGTCACGTTATTATTCCTGCCGCTGCTGCCACGAAGAGCGAGTCAAGGAGAGAGAGACAGAATGGGAGAGGAGCGACCAGGCAGCAGCAGCAGCAGCAGCACTCCAGAAATTGCTAAAATTTATGGACTCTGTCGTGAAACATGGAGAAAGGGGAAAGAGCAAGCGAAAAAAGGACAGGGAGATTCGTCGAGATCGCCAAAGAAAGTTTTCTCTTTCCTCGCGACGTTTACGCTCTCCTCTTTCGACGAATCGTTTCCTCTTTCTCGTGACTTTCTCGCAAGACGAACGGTTCACGCTAAGAAACCGACGTTTCTCGTGAAAAGATCGCCCTCTTCGGCATCTCTAGACTCCCCCCTCACGGCGTTCGATACTTCTTCTGTACTATACCGGTAATGGGATAGTGATCCAAGGTTATATAGATAATTTATCGACGATTCGCTTTTCCTCCGGATTATATCTGGTCACGATGGTATCCTTGGGATACATCCAGCGTGCTTTAGCTGAAACTGAACGAACTGTTTTAATAGAAATTGTTTAAAAGTTTCCGTGGAATTTTCTCCAAGGTCTAAGTTATTGTCTGCTCGATACATTCAGAAAATTTCTTTGTGCAGTAATGTTAAAGGGGCAGTTTCGTCCTTTGCTATTACAGTAAGTAATATTATACTAAGAATGAGTACAGGAACATTTTGGCCTGATACTCTTTGTTACACGCGCAACCGCGTATCCCAACGAATATAAAAAGCTGCACCGCATAGAGGGTTAATTGCGTAGAAAATTGAACAGACTTCGACTGTGTGAAAGTATCCGGCAACGGGAACCGGGGGAAAATAGTGGAACAATGAAAATCGTCCCCGCGACGTGTACATCTGTAAAACAAATGCGTATACGTCGAACGATGGCAGTTGGCTGGGATGCATAGACTAGGTTTGGTGAATGATAAATGTGTTTGACTAACTCAATGAGGTTCGCGAAGCACGCGGACAAAAACGGTTGAAATGCGCGCAGCATAAATACTGAAAGGAGGACAGGAACTTTCGGTGCTTAAAACTCAGAGGTCTGCAACGGAGTTTCGTGCTTTAATGCTGAACAAATACACGTATACATTTGATATCGGAGGGGCAGTGTTTCAAAACCTGCAGCTTTTCCTTTCGTTCTGGGTTCTCTGAGCTCGAGTTTAGCAACTGCAAACCAGCATTTGCTTATTCTCGAATCCGCGTTACACCATTATTACAGAACGATACATTTCTCATTATTTTGTAATTTATCCGGACAAATTGGATAACCATTCTCCTGCATTATTATCCTATTACTAAGAATCTCACTTGAAAATTCCCGTACGTGGTCAAAGTGGCAGCAAGAATGTTGCCCGCATCACTTTTAATTTTTCGCAAAAGTACTCTTATCAAAATTGACTATAACGAATGATTAACGAGATTTTAATGGATGTTTCCACCGCCTTACCACCATAAATCTAATACTTGAAATCTTTTTCATGGTAAAGGCGCAGAAATCAAGCAGGCTGAGATCCGTTTAAGTAATGTAAAACACTTTTGATAAAACTTCTTAAAGATTCACGGCCCCACCTGCCGCCCACCTACATAAATTTCGTTGCACTACACAAATATTTCACGTGGCGCTCCCCATTTAAAGTTAGTTCGAGAAACTGCTTAGCATCTACTTATTCGCTAGATTTTTCAGCATGAACATCGAGCTACGAGGTATCCAACCGGTCTGCATTTTCAGACAAACGTATGGATCACGAGCTATAAATATCAGAAGACTGTCTCGTCTTCGATACGAGTATGACCGTTGCTCTTTCGCTAGAAATATTATCAGAAGTACATATATCTACTATTAATATGTGACCTCCCAATTATATTGAAACACATGAATTCGATGCTTTTCAAAGTTATTCAAAAATATGTTAAAATAGAAACGATAATTCGTCCGATTTCAATAAAATTTCTAAGAGCTGATTTTATAATAGCCTCCAATTATTTAATAATCCGAGTAGAGACGACTCTATTTTTTATGCCCCACGGCTGGCAATGAGAAATCAATAATATAAAAGTTCTCGAGATTAATTTACAAACGGTAAATGGATCTTCCCCTCGTTTCTAATATTAGCCTGCTATTGGGTGAGAATTCAAGCACTTGCATCTATGTAAGTCTTTTCACCAGCTGATTTATCAAGATTTTACTATCCGAGAGGAAATCGTGCAGAAAATGTACGTATGAAATATAGAAAAGCAAGTTCTATAGGCGTGTGATAAAATATTCTACTCCGATCGCGTAGAATAGCGGAGCCTAGATGATAAACGGTTCAAAGGAGCAGGGAAGAAAATCGTGAATTGCGTTGCCTCATCAAAATTACATCGACGCTTGCGTGCAAGATGCACGGGATATATTCAACAAACGCCGGTAGACAAAGGCGCGGTGTTCCAAACTACACAACATACATTTTGACAAGTTCCAGTTTCGCTTCGCAAGCAGCAGGAAATTGAAGGTACGTACAAACGCCGCTGCTCAGGAATCTCGTTTAATGAAATGTCAATATCCGTGACCGAGGCTTTGGTCTTGTAGACCAGCTATGTTTCCTGCTCCACGGTGCACCGGATTTCGTGATGGTAGTTTTACCGTGCCTTCAAGATAAACCGTGACGACAAAACGGATTTAAACGAGAAGACAGACACGCTCGCGCCAAGTGTCTGGCCGTCGTTGCGACAATATCGTTCTTCCGGATTAAATATTTCAAATTCCAATCGTAGACGACGCGTCTATCGTTGCACCCCCTACCCTTTCCAGGCTTTCCAGCGGCGCCGTGACCCTGGTAATTCTCGAGGAAAACTGCTCGAGGAACGGCGCCCGTGGGGGTAGATTAGAATCTTAATAAAGCGACGACCGTTGAATTCTAAGGTAATCTTTCGTAGCTCGAACTGCTGCTCGCTAACGGATTACGCAGCCGAGACGAAAGTAATCAGTCTAATTGACGTTGGTGATGCGCGGAAATACGGGAAGCTGAGACCTGATCGCCGGCGTGCGTAATTTTCCGACGAGCAATTTTTATTAGCGCCACGGGGGTGTCCCTTTCCTATCTCTTTTGTGCTCTTCCGTTTCCCGCGGTGATGGGAAAACAGAATGGCAGCGATTGGTGGGGGGGAGGGGGACAAGATTCCCATGAAATACGTCTCCATTTCTTTATTTCTTTTTTTCTACCTCTTCGAGAGGAGAAGTTTACATCGATAATGATTGCGCAACGTGATTTTATCGGGGAGCTAAATTGGCCTGCTCCGATCGACCAACAATTGCTGACAATTTTTTTTCCGGGAAAGACTTGTGAGTTCTAGAAATATCCGGCCACATAAAAGAATCGATGGCCAGACGGGAGAACCTGAAGGGATGGGAATTGCAGCAGGGCGCTCGACGGCAACGAGTGCCAAGAGTTTTCAGGATTTTTAGAGCATGGCCCGGCGTACATGGTAGGAACAAAGTGCGGAAAAAGGTTAAGATGACAGAGGGAAAATATAGGGTACCATTCCGTTCGAAGAATAGTGGCCGAGTAGACGGTAGTGACAAGTACATTATAAATAGGAACGCGGAGAGGTCAATTTTCGACGATCGGTCCAATGGTGAAATGAATTAAACCGACCGTTTTCCGCATCGGAGTTGCCTCTATATCGGAAATTTAATGGGTCATCAGTATTCGCGACCTAATTGTGCCGATTCGGGCGATTAAGCAACGGAAAAATGTGATTTCACGGTAATTGAGAGCACGCGGTCCGCGGGCTTCGACAAACCTACCGTGTGCCCGCCTTATTTTTCAGTTATTGCGCATTAATGATGCAGTACGTTAAGTCGATCGATCGCGATGACATTATTTGAAATAAACTAGCCGCTGCCGTGAAGTTTACAGCTACGACGGGATCGTAAATGTGCTAGAATGAAAATCGAACTGCGCGTGTTTCTATCGAACGCTTAAATTAATCCCATACCTCGAATATCTCATCAGAATAAAAAGTTAATATCTAACTGGTTTTATTAAAAAGCATTCCCAACTGGCCCCCGATTTTGTCTCCTTTTTTTCCAGGTATACATTATAGTACTCATCGTTATTAATTCGTTCCGTTTTTTGCCCGACCAATTTATTCGTATCCAGCACTTTGGATCCCATACATTACTTGTCACAGCAATTCCTGATCTTTATACACGACCTTTAAAATAATTCCACTCCGACTACTTCGGCATTGCAATGCTCGAATTCGAGCGCCATGGCCTGGAGGTATCCCAATACGATTCCCACGACCCTAAAAGTTCCAGGGCAAAGATGTCGCGAAGGGTTCCAGCAGGTGAGAAAGAAACGATCCGTCTGATTTGCGACAAAGTCGGTGCCCTTGAGGCCTTCGCTCGTCCTCGGTCGTCTCTCGTCCTTGATTCCTACATCCGTTCAATTCTGCCGTTCATCCCCGGGGGCTGTGTAACACGTGCGTAGCACGGGAAGACTGTCTGTAGGAGGGTGGAATCGGCGGCGGGTTTCGAACCGGGGGTTTAGGTAGTAGGGAGCCGCGCAAGAGTAACTGCTAGTAACAATGTTTTCTCACCCTTTTGCGTTTTAGCGGCGGGGTCGTGGGAGGGGGGTGAGTGGAGCACGTCACCCTCTTTCGTTCTTCCCCCCGGATAGCCTCACGGGTAGCGCCACCCCGTACGAAGCGAAGCTCGGTTATACACCCTCCGCAATCAATTTCGTCAATACCGCTTGTTGCGGAGGGGTAGCTGTGCTGTCTCGCCTGCGGCTGCCTATCACCCACCCACGCCCGCCACTTCATCCCCCGTGTCGTTCTTCAGAAGAAGGGTCTGTTGATAGATTTTTACGTTCAAACCGCCGCGACCAGAAAGTCACCAAGCTCTTTTGTTTTCCCTACCTTACAGACGCGCGAGCGTCTTACTCGGTTTCCTTTGATCTTGAACTGGTCGATATTTTGTATTAAATAGGACTGGAATGAAATTTGATTGCTCGGCAGGGGTTAATTTCAGTGGCTCCTTGGCAATACATTCTTCGTTTTGTTTTTGTAATTTATATTTACATTGCGGGACGAAGATGATGGCATTTGATGACAGAGCGCAGGAAGGAATATAAGTCAACGTTTTTGCCGACGCTTAGTTTCAATCGGACACAGTTCAGACAGGATGATTTAGCTGTCTATTAGGGTAGGCCGGTTTCACAAATATTGTTTCAAAGTTTTCGACGGCGGGGTAATCTTTCGGGCTTCTCTAACGATCGAAGATGTTGAGATATAACGCTTTTCAGTGAAATGACATGCCTCCGGGCATTCGTGACCCTAACGTTCTGCCGCGTATTTCGTTCTTCCTCTTCCCCATATAATTGGAGTCCATGATTCTGTGCAAATATCGCGTAACCAAGTAAACAATGGCTCCGAAAGGCATAGGCTGTGTAAATAAAATAAGAATGTCTATCGAGTGGAGCGGAAACGGATAATAAATTGGGCGTTCGTACACTCGGTGAAAATACATTTGTCCACATTCCATTTAACAAAGAATAACTAATTGGACATTGATGCAATTATTCTACTGATACCTTCAACAGAATAAGTTCGCCCAGTATGTGTCTGACTAGCGATGCACGCGCCGATACATTCTACTTAAGCATAGTACTGTTCTTTAGATCCGAAAGTGGCCAGATATGTTTTTTAATTATAATGTTTAATGGACATATTCTGAAAGTACAATTCTTATAATATAATGTAAATATTTAAATGAACACCACGTAATCAATTTCGTTGACCAGCAATTCAGAAACTCGGCACGTAAATGGGAAAATGTGGTACATATTTTTAATCATCATAACAAATACAGCGAAAGAAAGGCAAGGACTTAGTTCGCAGTCTGATATATCCGCAAAAGTTCAGGAACCACAATATCTGCGGCTTAAGCCCGTTTTTCGAACGCCACTTCTACCGGTGGATCCTTTCTCCGTTGCCACCCACGCCCTAACTTCGATATAAATATCGATTACCTCGGTTATCCGGATAATCCCTACAGATTGAAATTACCATTCGTAGCTCGTGGTCCCTGTAACTATAAGCTATACCCGGACGTGTAGCACAGACTTCACCGTCGTTTTTCATCATGTTCCCAATCTTGTCGTCGATTGTCCGTCTGAAAGCCTCCCTTTAATTGTCCAGAACTCAAGAACAATTTTTCGTCATTTCCAAGTCGATCGAATCGACGAATTCTGTCCACTGTGGTACAGCCCTGCAAGGCTCACTGTGCACGGAACAAAAAGTTACACGTGGAGGAAAACTTCTGTTGCAATATTTTCTGCCAAAGAACGCAATGGAAAATCGTTTTCTATTTAGAACTGGAAGCGATCTCTTTCTACGATCGAATAGAGAAACGATTCGTCTCTAATTATAAGCCTCGATAATTTTATTTACCGGAACGCTGCTCCTTCTGCCCGCAATTTCCAGCAGGTTAATTCACCGTTAACAGACCCGTTGATTCACGTCACTCTCCTAGCTTTCATGAGAGATTTAATGTTTTTATTCTTCGCCCTTTGCCGAGTGACGCGACCCGTCTTTTACGGGAAGGCATGAAATATTGACACGTACAAAGCTAGCAGTTTTTGTGCTTGTAAAGCTCACGAGAAGGGAAGAGAAGTTAAAAAAAAAAAGAAAAGACCGGGGATAATGGTGAATGGTCTCATTAAAGGAAAACGCTACTGGGAAACGGTTTTTCGAGGGACGAGGCTCAGCCTATTTACGGGCTTTATTTTTAGAAGAGCTCGATGCCGATCGGTCTGGGCAAAGGCCTCTAAACTCAGTTTAATGCTTCATAAGTCAAACGAAAGCGGCGATTTTCATCGGTACCATTATATGAAAGTGCTTTTCATCAGTCAATCGAGAAATTGCTTTATTCATTTATACCGACCGCCCTTTCAACTTTCCACCCCCTCCCACCCCCTCGCGAGCTAGGCATTTCTGGTTCATTCGAATAATCGCTGAGGCAAACTAGGGGGCGGGGTGGAAGAAACGTTCGCCGTTCGATGAGTCGTTCGAGTATCGAAATTATCGCTATGAATTTTAATTACTCCGCGTAACGAGCGAACTCTCCATCATAATATCAGCCGTAACAGTTCGTCACTTTCAGACACACTACAAACTTTTTGATTGAAATAGTTCGAATAACGTTACATTTTATTCATCGACCACCAAGTTTCATGACGCCCACATCAAATGTATACTTCCAGTGTCCGACCGTTGCAAATTACAGTATATTACTCGTGACCCGTCGAAAAACTGCCTTCCGGTCTTCCGGGTACGCGAAACCCTAACAACCCCCCGGCGATGTTAACCGCGCCCGAAACATATTACATCGCCCTCCGTCCGAGTTCGAGGTTCGTTTCTGCAACTTCGACGTTTCACATGGTCCAAGTAGAACGATAACGCCTTTACATACATAATTCTCTTCCAGAAAGTTGCGGAGCATAGAAGAAGCGGATTCCCCGCATGTTCACCGCGTTCCATCCCCTTCGCAGCATCCAGTATCCAAGTAGAAATCTTCGTTCGGCCTTAGTCAGTACGATCCCCGGACTCGTTGGAACGTAAAAGAATTCGGTTCATTCGATAGCACGCATGGATGGCCCTCGCTTTTATTCGTTTTATGAGGTTTGCGTGCGTCGTCGGGGAAAACCAAGGCCGCGGCATTTTCCATCCGTGGCTCGCCGAATAAAAATTCCAGACACGTCGGCGATGGCACACCCGCCATGGATTCGTTTGACGCGACGATTGATCGCGGTTTATGTTTCCCACTTTCTCTGTCTCCGTCACCTGTTTCTTTGTCCGCCCCTGCTGGTCCTTCTCTCTATCTCCTCGTCACTATCTCTCCCTCTGCCCGCCTGCCCATTACCTAATTGCCACGCGTAAATAATTATCGACCGATCGAGAAGACGAAAACGCGGACCAGTGATTTCGATCGGGCGCAATCGGGGGCCGATGTACGCGAGCTGGCACGAGCGGGCCAGGATAGCCGCGGGTAATACGTATTACGGTACAGCCGCTGTTTGTACACACGGCGTACGAGCAAATAGACTATGAATTCGTGTACCTCCGATTGCCATTTATGAAATTAAATTTCATAGCCGGTGATCAGCTGCCGGGGCCTCCATTTCCGTGCGCGGTCACGTGGCACCCCGTTGCGGGATGCTTTTTCCGTGGTTTCGGTTTTCGATTGTACGGCCGAAATTGGGCAGAAAGTATATAGCACACCGGCGCCCGGGGGGTATTTAATTGGGATATCGAAGAACACAATACGATTCACATATTTCCCTTCGATAGAGTTTTTACAATAATTTTAGATTAATTTCATTTAGAACGATACGCAGAAATGATACAATCTATCGAAGCGCGATGTACGTTTTCTTGATGGACGGAATATATTTTTTGCTGCGGGCATCGATCGTCTAGCGAAAGAATGCGAGCAAATAATTCGACACAATTGTTTGCATGTAGCCGCTCACTGCCAAACAGCACCGCACGGCTTACCAACGATAGCCATTTATGAAATTAAATTTGATGGTCTGCGGTCGGGCCTGCTGCTATCGGTATATTCGAGCCGACGCTGAGTTTCACGGGATAACAGTGGCTGTTTCGATCGGCTATGACCGACCTGCGCCAGAGGGGCGGGAATTATTTGTTCATTTACGAACGCATCGCGATCGAACGTTTCCACCGGTAATTGTCGATCGGGGCGAGCGAAGAATCGCGTTGCAACTAGTTGCGTTTGTGATTAGTGTAAAAGCGACTGGCGTATCGATTTAGTCTGTTTCCCTCGTTTTCGTTTGAGCCGCTGGCAAATGTTGGATCGAGGCCCCATTCTGTTGTCAAATTTCATCAGGATAGTGACGGCTTTGAAGTCGGGAAATATTTCTAGCAGAAGATTTCCATATCTGAACTAAACAAAAAAGAGTAGATTCATGTGAATTTTATTATCGTATCACGATGATAGCAGGTATTCTCCGCCGGTCTATAAAATCACACTGGTGCTCGTTCCTTATTTTAATCTAACATAGGGATCGGAAGGGGAAAAGAAGCAGCGTAACAGCAACTTGTCGATTGTTTCACGTCCGATTAGACGGTAACAACGTAAGGGTGAATCCCCATGGCGCCGATACTTCGCAGACATCGAGGCGACAAGAAGGCGTACACAGATGCGTGCGCGGCTGCGTAATTAAATAAAAAGTCCATCAGTTGTAGTGGTGTTCCGAAACTGTTGTCGGGCGTTGACAGGATCAAGGACTCGCGGGAATTTAGATGGGAAGCCACTGGTGTTTCCTATCGATCTTCGATTACGTCGACTCCTAGGCACAATTTATGCTCGAATTGGAATCATTCATAAATATATAATCGAGGATGAATCGGGAGAAAAATACAGGATTGTATCTCGATCGATGCGACACGTTTATTTTTTCCCACAGTTTTGTATGTTTAAACGAAAATATGAAACGGGAATTGAAAGGTAATGCCTGCGATAACGATGAAGATAACAAAATACCAAATTCCAATGGGAGTACCACGATTGGATGGGTGTCAATCCCAGCTTGCACTAATTACAAAAAAAAAAAAAAAGGAAGAAGCACGTTACATGTGCAAATGTTTTCCACGAAACAGCTCTGTTTGCGGCCAATCCTATAGTCTCGTTCAGCAGAGCGCTAAAAACACGCTTTCCAGGGTCGTTTTCGCGCCGACAAACTGCACACGCGGATCGACGCCGATTTTTCCCGGATTTACAAATCGTCGAAGCAAAGTTGTCGCCATTTTCCGCATAAATGTCTGTGAATTATAGACGTGCATAAAAACAGCGAGACCTAGTGGCCGTTTCGCGGCAATACCGGGGTGCATTTGCTGAAAATTCTAAAGCTATTGCTGCATGTTTTATTCAAGTTGTAGTACCGTCGATATATCTAAATCAAAAAAACAAAAGAAGGAATTTACTGCGCATATGTTTGATAAACTTATTTTATTGCTAGTAAAATATCAAGGTTTTACGTCCTTCGAGGATAACAACTTTTGATGGGAAATATTCATTTATAGCATCACACGACGTTTCTCGATAGTAGACGGACATCGTGGGGAGAAGATCGAGGAGAGTGACTGAGCAATAGAATAGATGTTTCGTAAATCGACGTCGATGGCCTCGATCGCTTATCTTGGAGAAATCTCTCGTATCTCCTGTTTGGCTTCACCCTAATCGAACCCGTGGCCCCACGGAATTCCGTCCAATCCATTTTTGGGGGTAGTTTTCTTTAGCGCACCTGATCCCACGGCTTCACCCTCGGTTCGCTCAGCGGACGATCATTATTTAAACGCCAGGGAAACCATTGTTTAAGCAACAGCCTGGCTTTCGACAAACCTAATTTTGGAAGTCACCACAGCGTTGAAAACAATTCAGGAAAAGTGTCTCAAAACCATCCGCACAAAAATAGAAGAAAAATCAGAGCATTTGATGTAACAAATTTAAGCCTCGCTTTGCGAGTCATGAGAATAAATCGATATTCTTTGCCGGAAGGGTGAAAAGGTTGTTGCTGCAACTTTAAAACATAAATCGCGTTACTAGTAAAAGTAGCAACACAGGCGTGTATGTTTGTGATTAGCTTGATTGAAGAGGAGTTAGAGTATCGACGTCAGCGACAATGCTCGGCTGAAAGTTCTACCGGGCAATGTCGGCAAATTGGTGAAAGGGTTGACTTCAAACTGAAATTGAGAGGGGTTGGACGTCGCAGTACCCAACATCAGAAGGGCAGAGGCGGGATACGACGCTTCTGGGCTGTCGTGAACCCCGGCTGGAGCCACCGGTGTACTTGGCAGAGAGTGCTTTTCATCTCCGTAAATGGACCGGCGGTAAAGCAATTTTGGTACATTACCTATACCTGCTTTGGCTCCCCCTCTCGCCTTTTCTGACAGGCTTCCCAGCCACCCCCTTCGTCTTTCATCTTGCATCATCCGACTCTCGATCGCGGGGAACATTTGATTTCGATGGGAAACGTCGTAAGGGCATTAAAGAGAAGGGTGGCCAGACCAACGAAACAAAGAAGCAATTTTCAATGCTACCGCGAATAACTTTTAAAATAATCGATCGAGATACGGTGGAAAGTGGTGTTGCATCTTTACTAGCTTTTTCTTTACCGGCCAAATCAATCACAGTTTCTTTCTATAGATATAATCGTATTGCAATTTTAACTTTTCACGCGCGTGTTATACGATAATATTGTACATACCGCGTGTTCCATGTGCACGGGAAACTTCTAAAATCGGTGGCACTTTCTTTCGCTCGACGGAGTTCACGGTGATAGGTCAAGTGGTTTTATTTTTATCACCCATTTATCACGAATTGCTTCCACACCGACGAAACCAATCTAGTAACTTGAAAAAGTCGGGGAATATATATTCACCTCAAACAAAAGTTTGTCACAAAGCCGTGAATTCTCCGAGTAATCGATTTCGGTATCAACGAATGTTCAAACGCATGCCAACGTTATTCGGCGAGCTTGTAGTTTCGCCGGGGCTGCAATTCAAAAATTTCGCTCGCAATCGAACCGCTGTTTAAATGTCGGCGACCCGTGAAACCGTGCGATCCACGTTGACCCACTTCGCGGACCGCCGCGTTAGATTTACCGCAGCGAACAAGAAAGAAGAGCGGAGCGAAGAGAGGAGGACGGTGAAAGGGGAGAGCATACAGAGAGAATTGGCTCGTAGCTAGAAAGTATCAACGTTTAATCCAGCCTGATTGCATTCTGTCGTGCGACGATTTTACGAGCGCTCTCAAAACGGACAAATACATTTTCCTTTTCGTGAATTTTTTGTCCGCAATCACGGACTGAGGCGGGTAAACGTTCGTAAACTGGCGTCCCCCGTTCCCCGGACCTTCTATCGGACTACCTGCTTCACCGGCACGAATCGTCTAATTTTCGCCCGTTAGAAAAAGAGCTTGGGCAAAAACCACTTGCCGACCACCCTGAAGATTTAACGAATTAACGAAGGGAAATTGACTCGCGTATATTGCGAAATATATGGTGATGATTGTTCGATAATCATCGATTTTTAATCATTTACCACATGCACTTTTATTGTTGGGAATATTTTTCGATTAAATGTCCAATATGTTTAAATTCTATATCGACTTTTCAAATTAAATCTGGTTCATTTTACCAACGCAACGTTACTTGCCATCGTTACGTATAAAGGGTTGTGTATCATAGGGCGACATTTTTAGTCAACAATTCATGGTGCAGCAAAGACAAAGACATCTACAGACAGACAGAGAAAGAGGAAGGAGAGAGTACCTTTCCTCTGCACACTTTGCGGCCGCGAAGAAGGGGCCTGTCGCTTTTGTTGCGCTGCACAGACGCGTGGAAAAGAAGGGGGTGAGTTTTGCGGCAGCATTGTCGTGGCTCGCGTTGTCCTTCGCCCCTACCATTGCCGCCATTCCGATAACAAACGTCAAGGTTTGAGGGTCTCGCTTTTCCAGCCGGTGGGCAGCCTCTTTATAGAGTAATTACGCTTACACTTGCTTGTATACCTACGCCCCGTAATATTTTTTCATCGTTTTTCCAGGTGAGCTATTTTCCCCGTTGACGTTTTAACGTTTTTCTTTTTCTGAATTTTTTGTCCATATTTTTTTTTCCCCTTCGCGTTTTCGCGAAAGTACAATTTCTAGATTGTCATGCCGTGGCCACGGAACAATGAGCCTATGGGCGAACGTGGCGCAACGGTTCATATCCAGCCACTCTTTGTTTTCTGCAGAGCAGATTTGTTGCTTTTGTCGAGTCGCGCAGACGCATGAAAAAAGCAGAAAAAAAACAAAAAAAAGGGACGCTTAGAATGCTCACTATTGTTGCGTTGCAACACCCTGTGCCATCTTGGTAACGAAAATCATGAGGCTTCGTCGGAAGTCCTTGAAATATTGCTGCCTTCTTTAAAATCGCTCGCTTTTATTATTTTCCTAACCTTCGTCACTCGTCGTCGTACGAATGTCGCAAACCCTTCGCCATATTCTTTAGCGAATTTCTCGCCAACGTGACGCCACTGTTACGTATGACTTGCCACGATCGCGGTGATCCAAGATAATTGCTACACCTGAAGGACTTTAAACCATCCCCGAAACTTCGTAATCGCACATTTTCGGTCAGGCGAAATCCCAGCCACGAAACCACAAGTGCAATAACTTCCGAGACCCGTGAGTCGGACAATAGACGCTCTGATTAGTCGCTCCCTTTCGGCACCTTGAAGGGGTGCGAATTACCCGCAGGTCGACCTGTCCGTGTCCGCTCGAAGGGTTTGCGGCGTCGCTATTTCGCGAGTTGAAGTGGCCGTGAAGGAAGTCCGCTTATACGGAATGCGATTTCTCCATAGGCCCCGGGGGATCGGACCTCCCTTCGAGATATCTAGCCCCTCCCGCTGGACGGCCATGACTTTGCACCCCCGGCCAGAAATAACCCCGGGCACGCGTTGCGCGTGCCTCTCGCATCTTCACGAGGGTCGTGGATTTCCTTTGCTTGCTGGTATCCAGGCGAGTTCGAATTGAGATTACCTCATGAAGGTCGCGTTTTATTGTCGCCCCGAATCGATGCCATCCGCAACCCCCCAGGAGCGCTTTGGAAAAGAAGCTTCAAAGCGACTCTCGGGAAATCTGACTAGATTTAGGGTGACGGATCTCGATGGAATTTAAACAGAAGTGGATAAGGCATTTAGGAAACGGATCGGACAGTTTAATGGAAGAAGAATATTTCATTATTATCGTAGCGGTGATGATATTTAATAAAAATAAAATCATTTAGTTTTTTATAACCCATATGCTACAGTAGTTAGCCGATTGTTGTCTCCCTGTATTCGACGGCGAGGTTTTGTTTACAATATGGCCCTGGATTTTGACCGCGAATACTTAGTGTCAATATCATCAGTTCTATCAATGTTATTCCGTTGCATTCCGGCAAATATTGACGAATAGATTGCAGATGATTTCCCTTGCCACAATCATCACTGTTAATTTCATTGCTCTCGCCAAACTCAATTTAAACTCAGTTGTATTGGTGGCTTGTATGATAAGAAATTGCATCCGAAATTCCACGACTCGGTTTCATCCCTTAGCGAGAGCTTCGGGGGATCGATTCAGCCGGTCCTTCGGTAGAAAATTGAAGGGCAGCCTCTTGTCCCGTGCTCGCGATGTCTCTTACCCTCGTCTCTGTCGTATAAAATACAGAACGCATTAATTAAAGCGTGGATGGCGATGGGAGTGATGTCAGAACAGCGGCGGCGATGGCGTTGCAACGTGCCGTAGCTCAAAGCGGTTTACAACCCCTGTAAATTCGAGCAGCAGGAACAATGGGCGCCTTAAATTTCACTCGTAGGCCGCGCAGGGAATTTAAACCCGTCCGATTTCGAGGCACTCGACGTCCAAGTGTGTGTACGCTATCAGATCGACACGGAAGGCAATGAAACGGGGTTTATTCCGTGCATTATCTTGTATTGCCCTTTTCCTATTGTCGTTAGGGGGTAAGCGGCGACGATAATGCCATCAAGATTGAAACACATTGACGAGGATGTTTCGTTTTGTTGCACCGTCATTGTTAAGGATCTTGATACCATTTTAATTTCCTCCGCCTTCTGAATATTGTTTGCTCTATTAATGAAACGCAAATTTGTTCGTTCCGCGGTCCTGGACAAGATAAAACTTCTGCGCAAGAAGCATAATCGTTGAACCTGCTCTCAAACGTAATTTCCTTTCATACGCTGGTGAAAGAAAAACAGTTTTCCCCCGCGACCAAGAAACGACTTTTGTTACCGTAGCATTTTTCGCGGGACGACGAGCGTTGCAGCGGTAAATTAGCGACGAATCCAGTTGCGTAAGAGAAACTAAACGGCGGATTCGCAGATTTAAGATCCCCAGGAGCGATTGACGACGCGATAATCGGTCACGCAACCGGAGATCACAATAGCCCCGGGTAGCGAGAATAAATGAACTGGTTCTGATACGAGAGAGGGTGAAAGGAAGTCGAGATAGGAAAAGCGAGCGACGTTCTAGCGCGAGCATGTCTACCCTCCAGTCAAAAGGGTTTATGGCGCGGACAGAAATCCCGCAGACAATGGCTGAATTAATTCCTTACGGTCTAATCGGTCTGTAATGATCCTGATCTTAGTCGCTCTGTCGGGATGGAATTAGCCCAAGTATTCGAGGTCGCCCAGATTGCTACCGCTCGTCACGTAATTAACGACGTTTCGGCCGATGATTTAAGGGTTGATCTGAACGGACCGACTTTCGGGCCCCGACCTTCCTTTGTTAGCTAAGAGACAGGGGTCGAAGATCGTTTTGCTAACAACTGCCACGAATTTGCGCGATTTTTAATTAAATAAAGTCCCTAATCCTGAAGTGTAATTGAAAAGTGAATATTAATATAATACACAAATTTCGTACAGAAATGGAAATGAATTTTATTCGTGCAATCAATTTTTCGTTCTCCCGGTACTTCTTACAATTCGTCGTGCATCCAATAAATTATATTACGAACGCCATAAACACACGTGGCGTCATTTCAATTGCCAGTCGCAGCGGTCGAATTTAATCTCGCACACGTGTCTTATCCATTTATCAGTCATAAGCTCTTTATCCCGACGCCCGCACCCCGAACGATAATCGTTTTACACGATCTTCGGCCACGTGACAAAGTACTGTCGGACCGGTATCTCCGTTTCAACTGTTGCAACCACTCGGTTATTGCTAGCCCCGTTGCTTTTATCTACGAGCAATTACACTGCGAAGCGGATTCGGATTACTGCTACCACGGTATCGCGATCCTGCCGTTAAATTCATTAACGGAATACGACGTTCGAATCGCCTCCCGTGGAACGATAGCCGCGAAAATGATTACGTCGTATCGCGTTGGAACGGGCGTACACTCCGTGATAAGGATTTCGAAGTTGGTCTATCCTTCGTTTGCCAATCTCCGCTAGTAATGAGCTGAAGTGATAGCCCCGAAATGATTGGCGTTCCGAGAGCGTTCGTTTCTACCTATTGCTCCATTTCTGGGCGAGAAGAAGGAAGTTAATACAGATTCCCGTGGTCCCGTCTCGTCTTATCTGGACATTTTATGGTTGTGTGGTCGTTGTTCAGCGGAACATATCATTTTACCCCGTGGCTAGAATGCAGCCCGGTAAAACACGACACTCTCGGAGAGGGCGGTTAAAAAAGGTCTAAGGAGAAATAATAACGAAGACCTGGCTCCTTCGGACACGGGAACACAGAACCACACTCTGACAGACATTAGTGCGATAGCGGGCCGGCCGCGTCGACGTCCCAACGTTCGTCCCAACTATTTCTGTCGCCAAGCTAGCGGGGATCACATCGTTTCGTGGACTTGGTCCGGCATCACGATGACACCGTGCGACGCCGGGCGGACATGAAACTCTATTGGCCTGGCAGGTATCTTGAATACGTGCGATAGCGCATCTCACCACACGTGAAACTGTAACCATCCCGCGGAAATTCTATTCGATGATACATATATCGTTTGCTCCAGTCGGGCGTGGAGTTGCTTTATTATCGCGGAAAAACTCGTCTCATTTTTCGATTATAGAGGCAACGTGATGCGTCCGTTATTTGTACGACGTACGAAAACGTTTTCAATATCCGCGTATAAGGCAGAAATGGTAAGAGCCGTTCAAATAATGCGCAGATCGGGGAACGATGGAGTTTTCGGTCTATCGGAAAGAATTTTATTTCCTCGTAGTGAATGACTCGCCAGGAACGAGTTTATGGTGATTCAGTGGTAGAAGAAAATTTGCCAGACAAGTGGGTCGATCTTCGACGAAGCTTATCCGCATTGAACCGCGCGACCTATTCTGTTTCGATCGGCCTCAGAGAGGGTTCTTCGTGGCTTGTAGGTGACAGGCGATTACTCCGCGCCAACGGATGGTCATTCATTGACCAAAGAGGGTCATTGCCGTATAGGCAGTAGCGCAATCGAAGCAACGGCCACAGACCTCGCCTGTAATCATCCTCCGAGCCCCGTTATCCGATTGCCAAGGACTGAACTGGTTCGTTGATCCAATGGTTCAAAGGTGGCAAAGGTCTCCGTTACGGAAAAACGTTTACAAAAATCTGTTAAAAAGAAAACACCAGCGCGTAACGCGTTTGCGAAAGAGGTCTTTTAAAGTTCTGACTATATTATAAATTCCACTAAAATTGGTTGGCGCCTAGGAAACTCAAAGACTCAAACTTCACTCTAACTTTTCTTTAAACTAACTCTAAATTTCTTATCGTGACCCCTTGTACTTGCCTTGCATGTAACTAAAAGTCCTTACGTTCAGTTCTATTAAAACTTCGAGGCGGGTAGTTTGAAGTTTCGTTCCGGTGTACTGATTCATCACCTTTTTTCCCGACTTCTAATCCTCGCGGCCCTGTTAACCGTTTTACACTAGATAAGAACATTCAACGCATTCGTGACAGCTATCTTACCTTCAATATTAGATAACCAAGATGTTTCGAGCATTAAGTAATATTATGAACAAATAGTCTAGAAATCACCAGACTCGTTCCCCGACAGATCGCAGAGGAAACCTGCGAGCCACGACAAACCGGGTGAACAAGTCGAGGGAAATTTACGCGGCATTTGAAATTCGCGGTGTGCCCGCGGAAAGCGCGAGCAAACGGGCGAAAAAACCGACGTGATTCGTTTGTATGCAAATGTTTTCTTGTAGCCGTTGGCTTGCACGGTCGTCCCATACCTTTGTCGGATAAAATGTGCTGGCCCCGTAAGCCGCGGGCGTACACAGGTAGCACGGGTATGCCATAAAGCGCGCCAACTTACCATGTATATTGCGAAGGTCTACCTGAATTTCTATCGAATGATCAGTGTGTATTGGGCGTGTTTGTGTGTTTTTGCACGGCCGTATGGGTTCAAGCTGGCTACGGAACAGGTCGTGCCGCTTAATGTATTCCTGGCGATAAAACCGCATGCTTAAAATATAGGTCGGTTTCTAGGTCGAAACGGTGGCTGCTGCTACTTTGGTGGTATCCAGTGTCGTATGAACTATACGGGACCGTCCTGTAAAGCAGTCACCTGTAAGCGTGTGCTCGCGCTTTTCATGTCGCCATACTGGAAGGGATGATCGTAACGTTGTCGTACGTGTTCGTTGGTAGACACAGAATCCATAGATCTCGTTGGAATTGAACGTCGGCTACCTTCGATTTTTGGTCGCTTTTACATTGGTCCAAATATAGGCAATTGTTCTGGGAAGTCTGCATTATATGCTAGTTTGAAATGTCACGATCCTCGAATAGATTAAACTGACGCTTCAACCGGAAGCTTGTTAACTATGCAGCCCGCACGAAGATTAAAAATAATTCTACGACAGAAAGGTCAAAAAGTCTACGCGAGCAACGATTTATGTCGAACACTGATTCTCAAGATATCGTCTACCTTGGGCCACGAGTAAATTCGCCGAAGCAAAATTAACAAGAGTATCGCCGTTGTACTCGATTTCGAATGATAGCGAGTCGAATTATGCTTGAGCGCAAACCACCGTAGTTTCGGAAGCCCGTGCCCCAGCCAATGACGGTGGAATTTAATAAGGGGAATGATTACGTCCACCGCAAATCAGTATCGAAATGCAGTCGGCTGACTTTGATGAATCGCGAACGCCGCCAACGCGTTCGTCGCTCCGTTTCGACTCCCACTGTATCTCTGCCTGCGTTCACCGCCACCCCCCAAGATAAGCCAATTTAATTACATCCGTGAAATACCCCAGGACTGATCGAAATGATAGACCCCGGGCGCAATTGCTTCGCGGATACACGACGCGCCACTTGTTTGCCATACCTTTGACACAGTGCGTGATCACGTCGGTGTCGTCCGTTTTATTGGTGGCCAATTGTCGTCAATTTTCAAGGCGCGTGTCATTAGAAAAATTATGTCCAACGCTGTTTTATTGTTATTGATCATGGCATAAGCTAGACTGCAGACAAAGTGTAATACGCGCGGAATGAAAAAGTCTGCAATGATAAGAAAATAGACTATTGACGAAATAATACAATGAATAATTACTACAAACGAGGATCGATTTGAGGCGGATTGCGTTTATAGAAAATTGCTTCCCATAGCTTGGAAAATTGCTTTATTTACCATGCAACGATACGCCGAGGTATAAGTCGCTTAATAATTAATTACCTTCGTCGAGTAGTTGTACGTACGTTTCGGTCTGTCTGTTTCTACCATTACGTTCTAACATTAATGTGACTGTATGGCAAGACAATACAATGGAACGAGCAAGGAGAACGATTGCCTCTCAGTTCCCCGTTCACATAGATGTTTTTACATCTCTATCGAAACAGCTGCTGTTTCCCGGACGAACAAGAAGAAAGTTTTCGACGGAAGAAAGACAACGAAGGAGCAGCGAAGAAAAGCGTTATTGTACGCTACATTGGCCTGCATGCGAGGCAACGATTAGCACCAGCCACATTTAGAATTCTCTACGAAATAATAGAGACAGTACACCGGAAGTGAAGGTATTCCACAAAGGCATTGACCACCGGCTTTACCTTACCACGTAAATCCCTACGGCGATCAGCGTGAAACACAGCAAAATACGAGGAACGATTACTGAACAAAGAACGCAAATATAATGGAAATACTGCGGGATAAACGGAGCAGCTTTATCGTTTGTTGTAAACAGGATTATAAAATTGTGCTACGCTCTTTTGAAAACAGAAATGATAGAGAATAGAAAGCTTGTTAAAAAATTGTTCGCCGATGGATACGCTGCTGGTGGACTAACAAGAAAATACATTTCGAAAGAGAGGGGAGAAACAAAGTGGAAAAGAAAAGAAACATCGGGGAACAGGTTGAGAAAGGGGAACGGTTGAAAGGGGAGGGGACTGTGTATCGCGTGTGTCTGAATGTACGCAAAATGACACGGGGGCAGTCGGTCGAAAAGGCCCCCCACATACACAGGCGGCCCTTTAGAAAAAAGTCACGGATCAGAAAAGACGCGAAGGTTCGCAGAGGAGACGGCCGAAAAGAGGAAGTCTATATCGGGCGGACCTCGCGTTTAGGTGGATCCTCGACTCTTTTACTTTTATTTGCGCTTTGTTGTTGATGTTCATGTAAGGCTTCGGAAAGATCTATCCCGGTCCTCTCGTGTTTATCTTTTTTCCTCTGGGGGGAGAAAAAAAAAAAGGAGAAATAGCGGCGGCTATGATGCAGAGGCGAGGAGGCTGTTGCGGTGGACTATAAAAAGAAAGTTACTTCTTTCAGGAATTCGACCGTTCGTGGGAATTGCTCTAGATTTTGATTCGATGGTGCCAGATAATAAAACTAATATTATTTTTGCAAACTGCCTCTTATTATTACTTTATTATACTGGTCGTGCCGAATGAACGCTCTTTACGTTGGACTTCGAAGGAACAATTCTTTTAAAACAACGGCAAATTGATAATTATTGTCTTGAAACATTTTTCTATATGTTTTCATAACTATCAATGAAACATTATTAATCCCCGTGTGCATGAAATAAAGAATGGTTAAGAAAGGTCAGGTATCTTCATAAGTATATCTCGATCTCTAACCTTTCCTCCAAAAAGGTGTGATAACAGCAGATATAGTAGATACTCGGGGAATCCCTTCGTGAGCATTCAACCACGAACACTATCGACATCCCATGGCGTTTCGACGATACGCCAGGAACTTCGTTATCCATTAAGGCGTCTTAATCTGGAGAATCCGCTGGAGGAGTTTCCTGTGCAAGTGGTTCACAGGGGGCAAAGGTTGTTCGAAGGAACGCCACAGCTCCGTTGTTTACCCCTCGGTGGTAGCTAGTCCCACGGTGGTTTCTCGTCACAAAAACAACGAGCGTCATCGAATCAATATGTAAAATAGAAGAAGAGGGTTGTGGAACACGGAGAATACATTTCCCGTGGGTACTCAGTGCTAAAGAACGTCACAGAAAATTTATATTCGTAACTAAAATGTTACGGACCGTAGCGATTTCAATTTCTACTGTCTTCTAGATCCGTCTTAAACCAAATTTTCGTAGAATTAAATTTCTCGTCTAAATGGAGATATCTGTATTTTTGTCGATCTTTTTCTTCATCGACGATATCTTCGTGCCATTTGGAGCGTCGTGGAAACGGTTGCTCTCGTTACTAAACTCAAACGAAGCGTTCCCGGACACGAAAATGCGAACAGTTTCTATTTGAACGGGGGGGAGGCATTTGTATCGCTCGGTCTGAAGCTCCGCAGCTCGAGTTTCTTGATTTTCTGTCGCCCAGTTTGCGTTCTTAATTGAGAGTAGAAGGGAAACAATGCTCTGGAGGTGGCACAATTGTCAAGAGAGAGGAGCGGCGTGTAAAATGAAAGACCATGGCGGAAGTAGAGGAATACTAGGTCGTAGATTAAGCAAGATATCGGGTGTAACCTAGTCCCCCTCCCTCTGTAACCTTGTTCGACGAAAACGTACAGCGAAGAGGTCGCATCGACCATTTTCTGTGCCAAGAAAGTAACCCGGTGCACACACTGTAGCAAGCTCTTTGCATTAATACGTTCGTGATGCTCCACCTTCATGGAATGACGGCTGGCAACTTTAGAAATGCCTGTCCTTATTCATTGCACTAACCAACATTTATTGTTCCTTATTTATCGTCTACTTCGCCGAATCAAAAGCCGGCTAATAATACAAGGAAACTTGTTGCTGAAGTACACTGCAGTTATTGCAACGTACCTCGGCTTTCAAGACTTCTGGATGGCTTCCAACATTATTTCCAACAGTTTCCAACAGTTTTCTACTCGCGCTTGTTCGAGATCCATGCTATTAATGTCAATATTCTTGCAGTGTTATCTTTTCGCGAATTCAAGCACTTGGAATAGGAACAGTTTACATTCTCTAACCGGCTGTTTCCGTTTTATACGTGTATATACATATATGTCTGCCTCTTTCGTTCTGATTCTTGCGGAGTTAACTGTTTAAGATGGTATTTGTGTTTCGAACTTCGAAAATATCTGTGTCAAAAGATATGCCGGAATTCGTAAAAATAAAGTAGCTACCGATATTATATGTATGCAACTATGTTTTCTGAGTTGACTGACACGGTATCTCAAGATCTAGTTCTCGACTTAAAAAATATATATATAGTGTAGTCAAAATATTAGGTGCCAAGTGTGCAAAAGGCTAATAGAAAGCAGTGTTCTGATTTCAAAAAACAATTCCCCAAAAGGCCTAAGAAGCGACGTGAAAAGTACAAATACCCCTTTTTAAATCGCATACGCATGGGATCTTGGAACTGTAATGGAAGTTGCGTTCTTCGGTGGAAACGAACAACAGACGACAAAGATTTCATACGACTTCGGCAAAAGAAATCGCCAAGGCAGTCTCGAACTTCTCCAATAATACTTTCTGCCCGTTCGGCTTGGCCACTCTCCCGCGTTTCCCTTTTTCCCCCTTTTTTCCCTGGGAAATAGGTCTTTTCAAGTTTTCATCGGAAGGACGTTCGGTTATCGCGACCGGACATATTCCCCGCCAGGAATGAAACGCGCTGACTAGTTTAGAACTCCGTTGATCGTTCCTTATACACTTGAGACCCGCGAGGGAAGGAAAGGATATAAGTCGAAATTGCGGTCGAAATCTGTATCACCGCGTGAATGGGAACTCTGATCGAGTTAACATTAAACATTAAACTTCAATCAGCTAAAACGCACTTCGCCCGTGGCAATGCGCTCGAAGAGTGCCTATGTCACGATTGCAAAGAAAGGTGTGACCCGAGCACAGCTCACTTTCGTATCTCAAAGGGGGTGGATTTATGCGGAGAGCTCACGGGCGTGAGAATTTCGCGCGAACGATTTCAAACGTGTCCTTAACGGCGACCTCGGGACGTGCTCGGTTCTTTGAAAGACGAGCTCACGAAAGGTGCAAAAAAAAGGAAAGAAAAGAAGAAGGAGGAGCATAGGAGAGCGAAAAAAGAAGCGTAAGGAAAAAAGGGGTGAATGGAAAGGGAGGAAAAAGAAATTGCTGGACTCCCGTTTAAAAAATGAGGCCTTCGACGGTACGTGCATGCCTTTTCGCGGCGATTTTATACTAGAGCTGGATGCGAGATTATTCTACGGAAGTGGTACATTTATTTATTTCGACTTACGTACGTATTATTTATTCTCCTCTCTTGATATCCTGGGAAAAATGTTCAATTGAAAAATACAATTAATAATATCGAACACCTAGATTCTTAACTACATTCTTCTCTTTTCTATCCATTCAAGAGATAGTAAACGGGATCAGAAAATTGCTATTGTTATTCCGATCGCGGTATTACGACTGCTGGGATACGTGGGAGATTGTGTCATAAAAATAGAGTCCATAAAACTCTAGCCGAGAAACAGGTCAGAACTTTTCTTCCGTCAAAGGAACTCTCGCCTTCGGAAACGTATCGCTTCTCTACGACTGCGAATAGCAGTGAACATAAGATACTTGTTACCGCAAGAGCGGCTATTTGATAAGTTCTAAAAGCTTGGAACTTCCGGAAACAGTGTTGCCGCCGATGCAAGCCAGTTCTTCCCATCCCATTTTCCAACTGCACCTATTCCAACGGAGCAGTGCGGCAAGAAAGGCGAATTGACGGAAGCCGAAGCTGTTTCCGAAATCGTTACGATCCCGCGAATTGTCCACGGCGTTACGACGCCTTTCTTCTCTTTTATGGACGGAAGAACAGAAGGACACTGTAGTGTAAAGATTATAGTGCGATTCTACTTCATCCCAAAGCAATGAAACGATCGAACTGCTGAGCACGCGATAAATTTTTTTCTATTAGAGTGGCTTTAGATAGGAAGCCTCTCGAATCGGCGAGCTTTTTAACTCGATATCCGCAATTTTAAGAAAACTATCGTCGCATCTCCCTGAGGCATTTCACTGAATGACCGGGAAGTTTTCACTTCATCGAGCGCCCAATGAAACATTAAAGCTCCTCTAATTTAAGAATACTCTTAAACAAGCTCCCTTCGTACACTATCGACGACCGTCCGCTGCTTAAGAAGGAACCATAATCTATGTTCCGCGAGGCAAACGTACTTTTCGTGTCTCCCTCGAATAAGAAATGATCGCAAGGACCGCGAGGCTGCGTGGCACTTTTATCGAGCAGATCTTGCGAGCCGCAGGATACAGAAACAACGGCGGCGACGACGATCGGCCTGGATGCTGAGGCTCGAAGCGCAACTGACGTCGGCGAGGCGGTGCCATGCAGATGCACCGGTGCACTGCAATTAAATGCGCGTATATAGAGGAACGTAGAGCAGATTTATGCGTCACTGCCGGCTACGAGATATCTCCATCCCGCTCGGTCGATCGTCCCCGTCGATTCGCGGCCTTCTCGTCTCGAATTCTCCGCGGGACAGGCTGCAAAAGCCACCGATCGCGCCCAGCAGGACCTGGGCGATCGTTTGCGTATCTCAATCTCGAAGGTGGATACGCGCGGCTCCCAGCTTTGATTAAGTATTAAGCGTGATTAACCGCGGCCCGTGACAGTCGGGCAGAAATTACGGCCGCGAAACCGGCCCCCAAGGTTGCATTGTCTCGCTTGTTTTTACCGGGCTCGGTGCTGTTTTACGACATTTCGAGGGAAACTGGTATCTCGGTAGGGAGGTCGGGTTTATTATCTGGATACTGTTGAGTGGCTGGGGTGGAGGACGAAAATGGGGAACGTAAAGATCGGTTGGATCCGGGCAAGTTTTGACGGGGGTTTGTTAGCCTAATGGACTTCTTGCGGCTTCTGACCAACTTTCAGTTGAACCTACGACTCTGGGGTCGTGCCTACTGGACTTCTACGGGCTCTGACCAACTTTTTTTTCAAGTCTTCAACACATGAGCCCAATAAACTATAATTGATCATTACTGTACGTGCTTAAGTACTACCTAATCTTGTGATTTATCCAGGTTTCAAAGATATTTTCATATGTAATATAAAATATATAATACATGAAAATGTGCATTGTATTAATATTGTGGCACTTCTGTCTGATAATTCTTTTCGAACTTATTGTAATCTTATCTAATATCCCACCAAATTCCACACAAAATTCTTACAAGTCTCGCAGTCCGTCTTGCTCGGCAAACCTTACAAATATCTGGTTCCCCGCGCTCCGATACAGAGAATTAATCAAACAACGAAAAATAACAAAATAGGAGGGCATACTGGTTTGACTGGCAATGAGTGCAGTGGAATTTATCATTTTAATGGGCGATGAGGTGAGAATTCGTTCCAGCGATTTTCGGGAACGTCTTCGCGATTGTGCACTGTGAAATCCGCGCATCTCATACACACTCACACAGTGTCTCGCGTGGCGCGAAACTATAGATTATCGTGTGTATCGTGACGGTAGACGTGGCATGCGAGGAAGAATATCGAGCGAGCATTGTGGCCCGATCGTTCCGATCCGGTTACGACAGAACGGACGATCCGGCGCGATAGTTATTTAGCGTACCTGGTAATCAGCGACCATAAAAATGAACATAAACCGACACGTTTCGTACGGTATGTGCATATGCGTGTGTGAAAACGGAGGACGCACACGCCGATACGGCTTGATAGCAATGAGAGCCTAAGTTCCGACAATAAAGCCTAAGTGCCAACTGCATCGTTTATAGAGGTACTTTTTCTCTTTAGAGCTTCGGGAGGCCCTAGCGGTGTAGTACGGCAAAATCGAGTTTAGGGTGTCAAGCTCCATACGAGGGGCTACGACTGGCTTTCACTCTCGCTCAATATACCGCGACAGAGAATTTCATTGCACAGAATTGCTTCTGTTCAGTCTTCCTCTGTATACAGAATCGAAAGAGAAGTATTTTATTTTCGTACTATTAATCGTCTCTAATTCAACGATCCAGAGTTACCTCGATCGAGTCTTCCGTACCAAATTACTCCACGCCTTATTTTAATCTCTCCCCAGAAATATTTGCAATAATCGCAGACAATCCCGGCGATCTCGTGTGCCGGCGAAAATGGTGTTGGCACGCGCGACACAGATTAGCCGTAGGCGGTCGTTCCAGATTGTTGTAAGAACAATTAATAAGGATCATTAAGGGGACGACCCAGTTTCCTCGGCGATCGGGGAAGGACGATGCCACGAGGGGGGCCAATTCCCTTGGCCCCACGGCACCGTCGCCTTCCTTTCTCGCTCCCAGGAGAGAGCAACGTGTTCACGGCGAAACATGATTCTTGACTATCCCGCTCGGGCCCAAGGATAGATCGTCCGTGGAGATTGTCTGGGGCGCAATTTGTTTCACTGCCTAATACGAATCTTCTTCCACGAGACGCTCTCGCTACCTGGCTCCCGCTCTGGCCGGATAAAATCCGGCTTCCATGTATGCGATCCCACAGCCACGCGAATTTGTCCGGTCGGCCGCAATAGCATAATTTCGCGCGGCTACAACACGAGCACGGCTGCTGACTTTCCGCGGGGAAACTGTGAATTAACGTAGTCGTTGAGATTGCTACCTTGCCGGTGGTGCGATCTATTGATTAGCAAACTAAAGCTCTCCCTTCCTTGTCTTATCTTGAAATAATTGTTGGATTACGTAGGTTTACGAGTTTCAGAAGCTCTCATAAATATTTGGCCCATTTGCACTCTTTTTCAAACAGCTAATACCAATTTAATTAAGAGGATGGATCGTCGTTTAGCGTGAGCAACCGCGATACGAGAAATACGGAAAATTATTGCCTGTCTCTCGTTTCACTTATACCGGACACACGATCCCCGCCTCGTATTCCTCCGAAAGGGACCCATAATTCTTCGAAAAATCCATAATGCCTTACGTCATGTGCCACAGTAAGGCCGTCGAAAAAAAGCTCGTCTGAATGCACGCCGCATTCAGTTGCGCAATAACGCGAAACAATGAAACCAGTTACCCAGAGAGAAACAAATTAATCACGCGAAGCAATAACCCGGAGCTTTCCATTCGGCTGACCCAGAACCAGCCACGTTCTGCCAAGATCTTTATCAACTCCAAATAGAAAAGTCCGCTGTAGGTATAACGTTGGGCATCCAAAAGACGACGGAGCCCGAGATAATCCCGTTAGCGCGATGAAAACGTTTCCGTGCCGAGGTTCTGCCAACACGGCTACGTGTACTCTCAATGACCGACGTGGCCCCTTTTATTTCCTCTCTCGTTCACGAGACGTTCATATTCCCGTTTTTAATGCAGAAGGAGACCGAACGCTCGGCAATTATTTTCGCGGCGAGTTCTAGAGAGCACCACCCAAGCTTCGAGAGACGCAACACGATCAAGGTGGAGCTTCGAGGTGGCTTCATTGCCTTAACTCACGAGATATTTGCATCTCGAGCCAGCGTCGATTAATTCTACCTATCGAGTCACCGCAGTGTCCCTTTCTGTTCCTTTCGTTTCCCTCCGTCTCTTCCGTCCTCCGGCGTAGCTTAGAAAATTAACTAAAGAGGTCCAACGGATATGCTTTAAATGCATTGGAAACTTTGATATTTTGCAATTAGATACGCGATGATATCATGTATGTATATACGTATGTTCGAACGAAAGGTCTCTGATCACAATTTGTAGCTCATCTTTGTTTCCCAATGGCGTCGTGACTTTTAAATATTCCAGTACGAAGAGAGAGATTTCTCGCATACTTTCTGCTGCAAACGATTCGCAATAATGATATGGTAATTATACTAGCATATTCCGACGCGAATCTTCTCACGTAACTGACCTTTTCTCTTGAACGATCATAAACACCTTTAGTCTAGCTGGTGCTTCCAAGTGCAGCAGTCTCGATCCGTCTGGCAATATCGATGGCTCGTAAAAGTCGAAGTAACCGACCGCATCCATCCGCCGCATACGATATAAGCGTGATAAATTTTCAATTTTCTCGATACCGGCGGAAGAGAAACGTTACGAAGGGATGGAAGTGCCGTTCAAGGAACGGCAGGATGATTTGAATTTCTGTAATTGTTTCCTATTGCATGTTGAAAGCCACACTGTGCTTTCTGTGTCCATGGAAGTGCTACGGATCATCCTTTATCGAGTAATTCCTGCCTTTTTTTTCATGCATTCAAGAACGAAACCGTCGGTTCATTTAAATACTTCTGCTTTCTGTACTTTAACTGAGATATCCAGCAAGCTATTTGCTATCAATCGTCCATGCATATTGACTGTCGAGCAGACTAAATGGAATTACCCTGGTAATGGTAAGCACTTGTAGATCTTTCCGCATTTTATTATTTCCTTTTATCAGTAAACGGAATTAAAACGGCGAAATCCGCTGAAACTGTTTTCATCCCTGGATCGTGGAATATCTCTCCAATCGTCGCTAGAATATCGAATCGTAAAATCTCTTTCTACTCATCGTCCCCGACGACGATAAATGGGGAGGGTAATAAAAGTTTTTAATAGATCCAGACGCCTTCGAAAGTAACCAGTCTCGAAGTACTTTGAGGGAATCGATACACCGGATGTATGCATTTTTAATGACCAGTTTCTAAATTCGATTGGTATCCTTATATGTGACGGTGTTGTAAATTACACAGATATGCCTATAAATGGCCAGAAATAAGGTCATACAGAATTATCGAGACAGGTTCCAGGGTCCACGCGGGGACGAATATGAGAAATCGAGTGACCATTTCAATGACGTGGCACGCTTTATTAAAACGTTCTGAATTCTGAACGAACCAAGCTAAAAATTGCCGTTTTAACATTCAATGGAGAGGATTTTTTCAGACAATTCGGGTTCAGTGAGTTATACAGGAATAGTAAGGTAAGTTATGCGTATTGAAGTAGCGGCGCGCTAAGTAGAATACGCCGTACCATAGCAGACTGAAATTTATTGGCGCGGCCGTCACGAGTATTGAACGCAACAAAAATTAACTCACAGTAATAATATTTACGTCACCTACAGTGTGTTCACGAACATCTCTGACAATCCAACTTGCCCAAACCCTATGGTAGGGCAATAAAAAATGTCATACTATCAAAGGTGCCGACGAATCGAGGGGAAAGCTCGGCGCGTCCAATTCGCGTGATTGATTAGGTGGTCGGAGGAGGTTCGCGTTGCACTAATTTTCCCGGGGCACGAGTAAATTAGTACGAAGTTCGCGGGAGGTCCGTCGAGAAATTAAACCGGACCGAGACCCGAAGGTCAGTCTGCATATGAAACTAAACACAAAAGAGGTAAACCAAAAAGATAAAAAACAACAACCGCGTACTGTAACAAGGAAACAGAAGAGCAGCAATATCCAGAGAAAAAATCCGAAGAAGTGGGACGAAGAAACGGGGGGAAAAAAGGTTACAGAGAGAGGCGTACCGCAGTAAGGTAAGCAAGCGAGATCCTAATTACCGACGAAACACGCGGGTGTACGCGCGTACTTCGCGCCGTATTCCAAGCCCTCGCCTCGGTACACCCACCATCCTGGCCGCGTGTGAAGCGAAAAAAAGGGGAATTACACGTACGAGGCAGGTGGGGGTGGCGAGCAGAACCATGCTGCCCTGTGATATTCATGTTTCCAGATTATTTATGACTCGTGGAACGAGTGGCCGCACGCGTACAACAGTGCTACGAAACGCAACCCGTGCGCCTAACACGTACATTATACGGGGAAAGAAAAGAACGGACCGCTGGGCTGCCAGTCGGCTGGTCGGGGGTGTGGAGTGAAAACGAACAAAAATAAAAAAAAATAGAAACAACCCCGCTTGCGACTACTCGCGGGCGCAGGGGCGTCGTCTTGCTCTCGTGCTCCCCGTGCTTAACACCGTCTCGTGCCATGACCATTCGAATAAATGAGTTCCGCCGCCTCTTTACAAATGTACGCGTGTGTTCTACAACGTTGACCAACGCTGCGTGTATATAAGTACGTGTGGCTTGATCGTGATGGAGAGAGTAACATAATGCCTGGTAGATAGAACAGCCAGGTATAAGGGGAGGTGTGGCATCAGCACGCGTTACGGGCATAATTCATCCCAAGCAACGGCGCGGCGTGCACGACTGGTCGCGGGGACATACACGTGTACGAATGCACATTTTATCGTCCGATTCCGATAAGGACGAACGTTCACGGAGCGTGAACCACGCGCTCGGCCACGAGTGCACCGCGAGCCCGTCATTCTGTGCCGCCGGGGCTGTCCGGCCAATCGATATTTAATGAACATGACGAACTGCATGCCTGCCCCTTGACGATCATGTGCGATTCTCTTAGGCTCGCCGGTTCTGCTCGACGATCGATGACGGACGCGTCTGCCTCGGCTGTGTTTCATGGAATTTCTAAGGAAATTCTCGGTATTCTCGTTTGAGACGCTTATTGGGTCAATGGAACGAAGGGCAACCGGGGAGATCGGTCTTGGGAAGTTTTGTGGGAAATAATGAGGGATTGTGGGATTCGGGGTTGAAATAGTCCTGATTGAATTTCGATCCATGCAACTATTATATGCGCTATATATTCTTTGTCGGTTATACTAGATGTATCTAGGTATTTCTGTCGTTGCAAGAAATTAGAAAGGCTTCAAGGAATCGAAATAAAATAATGCCTAAATAAGCGTGACCAATCCTATTGGTTTTCTGGTTCCACGATAATGCAGCAGCAACTATTGGTGCTATTTGTAAGCGATGCTTGTAGCCTCGCGTAAACACACAGCCGCGTTATTAATTTATTTACGTACTGGGACAATAAGCGCCGCCGCCCATGGATCGATTGATGCGTTTTACACCTTCAGGGAAGGTGGCCGCTTCGCTTCGATCGCGTTTAAACAAAACCGTCAGACGATTCGACAAATACCCTGTGACCAGCAACGCGCGCAAACAAACGGGCTAAATACACCTTTGCTCGTTGCTCCTACGGCCGGGATACGATAAAACGCACGTGGATCGAAAAAGGGAACGAAGGTTTCCTCCACGAGGGATGTCGTAATTTCGCGTATTAAAACGGCCGCCATACGGCGCAGAAATGAATAAGCCGTTTATCGACGACCACCGACTGATCTGATTTATGGCGGACCTAATATATTTTTACTGCACGTTTACGTTTTATATTGAATTTATAGTACCTGCGTTTTGTGTCGTTTTCACCCCTCGCTGTCAGCGAACTAATTTTTTATCTAATTTGTACGTGCGACTAGAAACGAGTGCCTACTGCGGGCGAGTGGAAACAGTTGTTCTTGAATTAAAAAAATGTCAGTATAATTGATAGGCGTGGGAGCAGGTAGCACTAAACGTTGAATTATTGTAGCAGGGTGTCGAGTTCGTGTTAGGGGATTCAATTTCATTAGCAAGTCGAGTGTAAAATTATTTCAGGGAAGATGCGCTTACGTGTCGAGTTAGAAATGTTCACGTCAATTAGCAAATTGTTAAGTGGTTTTTGAAGACTCCTGTGATTTAATCTAAAGATGTTTCTTGAACGATGAATTCACATAAAAAGACACGCAGCAAGGTAATTATGTTTTTATCCTCCTCCATTTATCACGAAATACCTTTCTCTGCACAGAATAGCTGCGAGTTATTAAAACCGTGTTACGCACTTGGTAACTTTACTACGACTGGCTTAATGAACGCGATTTTTCGACGATCGCGCGTCCCTGTCTCTGATCGTCGGTTCGAGATAAATTAAAATTAAGCAGAGCTTGGCTGCAACGTCGCAAGCAGAGAGGAGGAAACGCGCTCGGCGAACGAGCATCGCGTTGAATTAATTGAATTCATTGAAATCTGAAGGCTTGAATTCATTCAGTATCTCTCTTCTAGGCGAGATTGGAATCTCGAGAAGCCGCAATTAACGAACGGGTAGACCTTCGTCAGGACTTGGAATAATTTTCTTCGAACCGGGTTAACACCGAGTCGAGAAACCAGATAGCTAGAAATCGGACTCGAAACTGTTTGAAAGAAGCATTACAAAGAAATAGAATTTAATACTCTCGTAGAATCCCCAACATCGATTTTTACATTTTTATTATTAACGTGGACGATCGAATTTGTTCGGACGGAAGTCCCAGCTTCCTCCGGATGTACAGGTAGAAACTAGCGAAGCGAGTTGGTGCACGAGGGCAAACCTGTGCATTCCTCAGGACGAGGCCACGGCGAAACGGACGAGTACAGAATCCATTTAGATAAGTAAACGACTTTGTTAATTAGATTTGTCGAAAGTAAGAAGGGGTCGGGAGGGGTCGCAGCTGGAGAAGGTGAAATAATCCCCGGTGCACCAAACGGAGGAGTTGAACTGCGCACGACCGACAAAGAAACTGCACGTTGCACTTTGACAAAGATTTGCAAGAAAGGCGAGAAAGACGGGGCAGGCTAGAAACAGAGCTGGTGCGGCTGGCGCAAGGGGTGGGTGGACAAACGAGAGGGAAAATCGGGGCGTGCGAAAGGGAGTAAAAGTTTCTCGCGATAATTGTCCGACTTTAAAGCGTCTCGAGACGCTAAATAACGTGCTCGAACCTTGCTTGTTCTCGTTGCTGCTGCCGCTGAGTTGTCTCTGATTTCTTTCTCGCGAATGAGAACGATCGTAGACAAAGTGAATGAACGTAAACGCTTCAACCGTCTTAGTTGTTTTAATATTAAATTATTCGTCTCTGTACTGTACTGTACGATTTATAAATTACAGACAAACTGCAATTCCACAATTGCATATAGTTTTTCAATGCATAATGAATTAAATATACTACGAGTCTCATCATAATGTAATTAATTGAAACTACGTCAACGTTCATGGAATAGAATGAGATATATTAATTAATAGCGATATTTGTTTGACAAGTATATGGACAACTACATGGAACATCCACGGGCATAAATTATTTTGCAGGTATTAATACTGCAACTAAATTTTCTTTCCCCTAAATGAAACATGACCATTTCTCGCACGTAACAGACGAGACACGCAAGCGTACTTTCAAAACGTGATAGCAATTAAAGTGTTAATTACTCCGGTGAACGTTGAATCGGCGGGAGGCGCGGTTGAGGGAAGACGGAGGGTGTTCGAGACGCAGGGGTGGTAAAAAAAAGGGTGCGGCACAGTCTGACAAAGATCCGCGAGAGAAAAGGGACCATCCGAGCAGAACACGTGGCGAAACTTTTGTACGATAATTGTCCCGCTTGAAAATACGTTCGGTCGTTAAGTCCTTGCCGCTTGCACGGAACAAGCTTGACCCCTTTCGTCTTCTGACACGGCGTAATGCGCCCCCGCATTTTTCCGCCTGGTAATTCGCCCCCCCTGCGCGCGGAGGTGCCGCGGCTGCAGGCAGAATGTGCGCAAAAATGCTTAGCCAACGTGCGAATACCACCAGCAGGCCTTAATAAATATTCCCAGGCGAAGTTGGACGAAAAATTTGGTACACGACGAAGGTCGGTGCTGCATCTTTTATCAATCTAAACTTCTCTACGAACTCTTGGTACCTTCATAGGAGCGTGTTTCACGAGAAACGACTCATTAAAATTTTCCTCGGAACTTGATTAAGATAAGCCTCCCGCAGTACCAGTAAAAGAGTAAAGACCATGCACTGCTGAAAATATTTATCGCGCGTCATAACGACACCCCAGGTAAAAATATCATTACTCGAGCTATTTCGTCTGAAAGGGCATCGGCCCTTAACTTCAAATTAAGAAACCGCGAAACGATGCAATTCTTTCGATGCTCGAAGACAACGGATGCGTCTGGGCTCGATGTTTTACAACCCAAGCAAAAAGGAAAGAGCACACAGGAGAGCAGGAAATCGGAATTTTTCGCGAAACGAAGACACATGTTCAAGGAGGTTTCCGCGAAACTGTCGTCCGCAGGGGATCCACGAACAAAGAGGCGGGTCTCCTGGTGCAAGAAGACGAGGCAGCCGGTGTCCGACGAAAGGAAACGCGGTGCGCCGTAACGGATAGATAACGATCGTGGGGATCGCGGATCTAGTACCGATTCACGGTCTCTCGTTCTCCCGAACAGGGCCATACGTATGCCCGTTTACGTATACATCTACCGGACGCGAGATTCCAGCTCCATGGAAGTAGCTGCCCCTGCAGTTAAGACCTCAGGGTATCAGGTTTCCCCGATTGTATCATCAAACGGTCTCTGCTCGGTTTCTTCGTCATCTTCCACCGCGCCAGCACACTTGGTTATTTTCAGTCTCCTCCTGCGCTCGGCTTTCTCGTCCCTATGATTCCTTGCCCGTGGCTGGCGGTGGCGACGGCGACGCCGGCGTCGTGCTTTTGAGAAACGCGTTTAATCCGTAAGGACATCTCCGCGATAGGGGTCAACGCCAGCTGCACGCCCTGGGTGACGGCCCGCTCGTTTCAGCGTCTGCATAGGCCGGCTTGTATCTCCCAGCGAATGACTCTGCCTGCCGCTGATCGTTGATTGTGCTATTGATGATGAATGGCGTGTAGTTTGCGGGATTTGTTTGGAGGGCTTGTTGAGCGTACGGTGAAACTTGTAATTGCTTGGGAGAGAAGGAGGGAATCACTTAATCATGCGTGCTGCGTTATAGGATTCCTTATTCCTATCTCGAGAGATCTGTGTTTTTACGCGGGGGATGATTCATTTGGCCTTTGTCACGCGAATCCCGGGACATTTTAGTATATCTGCGTGCTGTATGTATCGGTGGGACTACTTTGATCATCGATTCGGATGGTCATTTTATAACTGTGCCTCTATTCTTTTGATAAATTCGTTGGAGGTGAATTTGTGTTTGTTAATCCGCGCGGGGCAAACGATTCTGTCAAAGGAAGTGAATGGCCGGGGTGGTGCATCGAATTGCGCAGTAACTTCCTTTAAGTGCAAACACTGAGCGTTCAGCGTCCGTTTTCTTTCAACGAACGCCCTCGATTTATGCGTATTAAATATAGAGGCTTTTAACCGCGAGTCCGTAAGTACCGAAACCGATGCTTAATGCGCCGCATATTTATGCGCGCCCGACTGAAATTCGTTTGCACTTCTTCTCCCCCGCGGTGGTGGGGTGAAAAAGAACGCAAAGCGAGAGGGCGAGAGGGCGAGATGGAGAGAGCGCAGGGACGTGCGCGCAATCCGAGACAGTATCCCATTTTGGCTAAGAGGATCGCCGTCTCGACGACAGTTTTAATAAATTTCAACGATTTCCAGCGGGGAAGATCTACACTCGCCGCAACACACCATCCTGGTTTGCGAGTGTCTGCGACTAAACAGATAAAACGCGGATATTCTGCGTTCAGCAGGCGTCATTAGAAGCTCGATCTATTGAATTTCACAGGGCGAACCCATAACTCAGTTATTTAACCACGAATATATTCTGCAATTGATGTGTGGCATTTCCCTCTGAAAATTAGAAAGTTATTTCTGCAATAAATTCAGGGTTCGTAGTGGTACAAATATTGGAGAAATAATTTGACGAAGAACTCGAAGATAAACCATTTGATGTCCCGTAAGATTTTAAGTACCTTTTTATCATAAACTTTTTAATCGCGAGTCCATCCTCTAGCAACCATTATCGTTTACGGCACAGTAATTTAAAACGAAATCGCCATAGTTCCTCCTGGAGATTTCGGCAGTTCCTACTAAAGCAGAGAAAATTAGCTGGGTGAAAAATTCACGAACGGTTACGAGGTCTCGGTATCAGTAACCGTGGTCGGATAACGAGACAATTAACTGGAAATTAAACAACGCCGTTAATAGAAAATCGACGGTGGAGCCCATTCATAACGAGCTTATCGCGGAGTTAGCCGAGGTTTCGCGGTAGCTGTTCTTTCCGTCTCACAGCGTGTAATGGATACCCAACCCTGGCTGATGATCTATTACCGCGAAAATAGGTCAATTAGACCGGCTGGCCTCGGGCCACGAGGTTCGTCCCGAATTTCAGGTTAATTCTGTTGGCTGCTTCAATTACTCTCGCGGCTGGAAACGCGGCAGATCAAAGCGACACATCCGTTAGAACGATTTGCAGTCGCGGGGAAAACGTGAAACCTAAAATATCGGTCCGGTGATTCCGCCGATTCTAATTTGTTACCTGTGCCGCCCAACTGGAGCAATTCGAAGTCGCATTGTCTTCTTTGTCCACTCGATGGATTAGTGCAATTGCATGCGAATTCTTTGGAGCTACGAAACGGTAGAACTCAGGACAAAAATCACCTGGAGATACCAATTTTCTTCCCATTTATTTGCCCCTTTATTTGCCGCTTGAAAGTTGTACGCAAAATATTGTTCGCAACGTTAAAACTAGAACAAATACTTAGGTCGATCCTTTGGTACTGGTATCAGTGTCATACGAAACTATTAACAAACAGTGACAAAAATGTACACTTACTGTATACATATATTTAAAGAAATGATTATTTGAAATATCGATTGAATATTCATTATTTTATTCTTGGCAGCGAAATTTTCGTCATTTCGCTCGGCTAAACGGGCCCGGAAAACGATCAATAAGTCTTTGCAAATTTGATAAGTAAACTGCTCCGTGTGGGGCCCTGTAATGGATGGTTCAGGTTTCCGTGTTTTTGCGTCTCGTTGCGGGCCAGCGTGAAGATTGTACTGCCACAATGTAACTGGTCGATAGGCAGAGTGCGAAGATCGTGTTACGAGTGAAGGCACGAGAATTAAGTACTCGCGTGTGTTCGACGCTTCGTGTAATTTTACTTTGTGCACCGTTCCACGGGCAAGCTGGAATTTCATTGAAGCTTCATCTACCACGGGTCACGGGTAATAGGGGTGGGAGGTGTACACGAAAGAGAGAGACAGAGGGAGGGGTTGGAAGTTTCTTTGCAAAATGTGTACACAGGTTCGCAGATAGAAGTGTTCAGAGTTTCTAGAGGCAAAATAATCCCGTAGGGCGGCGAGGTTAAACGGAGGGTTCACGATAATGCGATCAGACAAGCAAGAAATTATGACGAATTCAGGAATCGTTTATTTCCACGATGTTCGTGTTTTGTCGCTTTAAAGAGTTTCCTTCGTGGTTATTTCACGACGTGGTACTCCGATCTGAATATTTGTTACGCTGTTAACAATGCGCGATACACGATTTGCCGGTTACCCATTTCACGAGTAAATTCTACATAACGTTCTCGCTCGCTTTTTGTATTCACTTGATGTTATTGTAACGAAATTGCAAGAGAATTGACGTAATTAATTCAATCGAATTGTACGAGTCAGAAACGTAACATCGCGCTCCCGCCGGCAACAGTGATAAACTATTGAGCGGTGAACATAACGTTTCCCGTTTAATGAACCGACAAGCATGATCAAGTTATATTTATTATGTTACGCGAGCTAGTCGGGGCCTAATTAAATGGTAATGTCATATTATTCCTGGAGGATATTAAATTCACCATTTGTATCGTGTACGCTATTCAATACTGTGTCCTCATTTTTGCAACTTCTCCCTTCGTTACTATAATATCTTCGATCTAATCCTGGACCAATGGTCCTGGCGATCAACGAAATGAACACTGATTACTGATTACCTGAGCGTTCATAAAAGTCTGATATTAATTTTATCGCCGCCGCGGATAAAGCAAAAGAAATCGCCGGAGATGTTGCATTCGAGAAGAAGGACGGGCACCTTCGCCAAAAGTATCGCAATAAAAGAGACCGCGGTGTCCGTGGCGTGATATTAAAAGTTCCAGCCCGACGTTAATGAAATTGTTCTGAGGTGTATCTCGCGTTAGCATCGACCTTCCTGTCTACGTGCCATGCCCCTCACCGCCGGTGTTCGTTGGTCTCATTAACAGCTCCCCACTTTTTCCCACATTTGTGTGTGTGGTTTCTTTCAGCCTTTTTATTAGAAAGGGGACGCGTGCAGGGAGGATGTTAATCACGGTTGACGCATTTTACGTGGGCGGTCAAGCAAGCGGACAGAAATTTATCACGGAATCGAAAGGATAGGCCGCAATAATTTTAATAGAACATTGTCATGAGCAAACTATGCGATTCGATATATGTATACCTTTTTTCCACGTTGCGGATAAAATATTACGCCTCTTGCCATTTATGTGTTGTTTAACGACTATTGGAAAGGGCTTTTTATTTTAGCACGTTTGCTGATTGGTAGTATCGCCGCTTCTTACATTCCTCGATCGTTATTCCCGCTCGTCGATGCTTATGATCGTCCAAGATGTTTCACCTGAGACGTATGAACCATCCGACGATTTGCCCGAGATGCGCCGCACAAACTTTCATTCCGCGTCGCTTCGAAAAGCGAATTAATTGTCTGGCGAATTATTGCCGGCGCGTCGCAACGCGTAATTCCGTAGCGTTTCGAGTACGTCGAAAGCATCAGGTGCAACAATATTTCTGGCACATGTGGCGCGTTATATTGCTCTATAAAGACGTACTTTCTCATTAAGAAGTTTCATGCCATTCGCCATTACCGGGGCAAGCCGTATGAGGCATGCATTTACGTGCCAGTTGTTAATAAATTCATCGCGCCTTCGCTATAAATAACAATCATTTTCGCGAGAAACAACGGTGAAGGTGGAGTTAGGGGGATAAGTACAAGAAGAAGGGGGGGGGCAAGAGGAAGTGAAAGAAGAGAAGAAAACAAGAAACTGAAGAGAAAAGGATCGCGAAAAAAAGAAAGCGAACGGCCGGCAGAAGACATTATTCTTCTAATCTGTCTCGATGCAGTTAAACCGCAAATTGCATTACACCTATGTTTTATGGTCTTGCCCCAGATTAGCTTTATTTATACAGCGTTCAGCAAGACAAGAAGGTAACACCTTTCGGCTTCGTCCCGCCGTAGCCGGTTCGAGAGTATTATTTTTATCGTCGGCGATAATGTTAAAGAATTGGTCGCTGTCACGACAGGATATTCGTGAGTATATGTTAAACATCACGTGCCCGCGTACAAAAACCATTTCATTCGGACTTGTGTCCTAAACCAATGGAAATTAGGTCGGTGAACATTGGTATCGCGTCTAATTTATCACGAAGGAAATTTATTTTTGATTAAGTTGTAACTGTCGGAACTCTTGTTCAACTGGGTCAGCGGTTCCAACTCGAAACAACGAATACAGAATGTTTCATGGAATTGTAGTGGAAACAGGGAGCAGTTTTGTTCGTAATGCGGCCAAAATTAAAGCTGTAACAGTGAAAAGATAGACGGTGCATGTAGATCCAATAGAAATTGCTATGTGTCCCGCGGCATCCCTCGAGACGAGTCTGAGGAAGGAGCGCACATGCATATAAAATGGGCCTTAGGGTTATTGTAAGCCTCGGCCTGCGGGAAATTGTGTTTATACCGGCGCGTAAAGAACGTTACGAAACACGGTCCACGAAAACGTGAAACGTCTTAGGAAAATTTAGGGAAGCCCCCTTGAAAGGCGATAAATTTACACTGGGAGAGCGACGAGAGTTAGTCCAGAGGATACGGGGCGATTCTTGAGCGTGTGCAAATACGGGATAAATTCGAGATAAGTGAAACGTTAAATTAAAATGGAATAATCTTATCTTACTTAATCAGTGACACTCCATAATTGGTTGCTTTAATTTAAGTAAGAACGGTCAGATGCGGTAATATTTGGATGCACGACATATACCCCATTTTCTTGATAAATCATTTATGCCGAAGTAACGCTTCTGTCTCATTTTGTACCACCGACATATTTTATGAAATATTGGATTTCAATTACGGAGCACTAATTTTATGCTTCTATCGATAGATTAAGAGCGACGTCGATTTAACAAATTCCATTCGTAAATGGAAACTTGAAGATCTACGTTCGTATTATTCAGCCATTTCTATTTAAACAAACTGTTAGGTGTATACGTGGGGTTTTTTTTTATGGAAACTGTAAAATGGTCACATTGTCGCCGTATCTGTCCCTCCAACTAATTCGCCGATGGCACAAACGTGTCGCAGAAAGACAAAGTGTAATACTTAGCTTTCGTCACGCGTTCGCTGATTCGACCGATATTTATGAGACGGCCTGTACAAACAGACAGTCACAATCAGAGCTGGGGAGATGCCTTTTTACAAGAAAAAAGAATCCTCGCAGAAGAGAGTGGATACGTTCATTGTGTCGCTCTGTGTGTCATCGTGGAATAAGCAAGACGTCTCTCTGCCAATTTATCTCAGCAATACTAGCCGTCATTTCTCGTTTCAAAGAATATTCCAATGGGGATTGAAATGAATGGACCACCTCCTCCTCCCTTCTCCTCTTTGTCGTTTCTTTCGGGGGGATGCTCTTGATTATTGCTCGGGAAACAATGACTCGCGAAGTCAAAAAAAATCGTCCGTCACGGAAATGCCGCTACAGTCGAACACGATCGAACGAGAAAAGATTGCGGTATCTTCCTACCGGCAGTTTCGCTATGGAAATAGAAATATCGCGACGGCGGCGGTTTAATCAGGCTTTTCTCACGGAGGACGAGACCGGCAAGGAATTTTTAGACGAATAACTATAAATACTAATACCTTCATGACTATGCTCCATTGTAGAACACGGATTAAATTATTGCAAAATTTCCAGAGTGATTTGCTGTATGCGAAATTGACACTTGAACACCTGCCAGGCAGAAGTTTTTTCTTCGCCAAAAACGTAGATGAAATTAAAACAAGGAAACGAAGTAAATAATAAACGAAGCCGAATTAAGCTTCATATATTATCTATACCAAAGACAATTTATATGGTTAATAACCAACTTTTGTACCTGTCAAATATACGGACTATTATTTTTCCTGCAAGAAGGACACCTGTCCAAAACGAATGAAATAGATTCGAATATTGATCGTACAGGCAGAACCGCATCAATCCGATAAAAGAAAACTTCGTTCAACTTAATCAACTGCGTAGAATCTACGCACCTGCGCGCCCGGTTGACCTGTAACCGCGTAATTGAGATTTAACCGATGCACGCGGCGGTGCGTCGCGCAGCAACGACGCCAAATATTGCCAATACTCCGGCGTCAATTTGCGATAAAACGTCCTCGGTTATGAACGGCAGATTGTAAATATTAATTTCGGTCGGGAACGAGTTTCGCCGGGCGGCCGAGTGGCCTGCTCGAAAATCTGGTCGCGTGAAAAGCTAACTGCGCGCTTTACGCGCGCCCGTCAAATCGAAATGCGCCCTCGAACCGCACGTAATTTTTCCCTCTGTCGAAAAGGGCAACGATTCCACTCTCTTTCACCCCTTCTCCCTTCCCCTCCCCGCCGAAATACACCAACCTTCGCGTAGCCGTTTCCCTGTTCGCGACGCGAGGGTCGATATTAGCGGCGTGACAAGCACGGACGAGCTCGAGAATCGGCGACGAAGCCCCTTCTATGAATCCTCCGCGCTCATCAAGATTCCGCGTTTAAGCTCGTAAAGTCAACAACACGCGCCGAGGGAACACGCTGATACACGCAGAATGCAGACGTCGTCGTCGTCGTCGTCGGTGGCGCTCGCGCGAATCCACGTTGGAAAAGCGTGATCGGGCAACTGTTCCCGATATTAAGGGATGCCATTCACTCGCCGTCTCTTAATACCGCGCTCAGGGGTAAAAAATTTGCATGGAAAGCGAAAGCGGCGACACAGTGCAAGAAAGGGGGATGGAAGATCCGGGCTGGAAAGGGCGGGAAGGGTGGGGTGGTTGGTGGAAAAGTGAAAGCAATTGGACCGCATCGTTCTGGCGAGCTTGGAGAATTCGTTTGGGAGGTGTGCTGCAATTTCGCGGTTTGCAATTGCGAATGGCCAATAACGCGAACGAGGGGTAGGTATATGCTGTTGCTCATCGACGTTGCTTCCGTGAGACTGTGCGGATTTTCTTGGAGGACCTGTTTCCCTGCTGGCGAAGTGCCATATAATTCATTGATTTGAGTGGTGGATTTTAATGGGCACTGGGTGACATCTGTTTCGAGGGTGCGGTATTTTATTTTTCAATATTCCTGAAAGCGTGGGAGGCTACTGGAAATTAAAGGGAGCCGAGGTTTCCGTTTTACACGCATTATACCCGAAGGGCTGGCCCGTAAAAGAAAGAAGAGCCAGACTGTTATGTTATGAACATCGGTTTTGTTCAGAGGATAAGTCAAGTTCACAATACACTAGCGTAATCTCAGACAGCGAAGATCTCGCATTTTGAAGGATAATTAAGGAACCTCGCAACCGTCTGCGTTCCTCTGATACGAGACAGAAGTCAATTAATAAGCTTTTGTGAAGGAGCCAGTTTAGTCATTGGCCGTACAGTGGCTATATAATATCCTTAGCCAGCCGATGGCAAACGCTGCTATTCAAGATCGTCAGCGAGCAGAGGGTTGCCGGTGGAGGTGTACAATGGCTCCTTAATCCCGAAAATTTTTTTCAATTATCCCCCCGGAAGGATTCCGCGGACGCGACGGCGCCGGGCCGACGCCTTTCCCCTGCCCCGACGGAGAAGCTAATTAAACTTATTTCAAAATTCGCCGCAATTTCTTTGGCAAACATTATTCATTGTTAAGTGGCTATCTAGCTCATTTTCCCTGGCCGCGTTTCCACTTCCTGCGTCCCGGATAACCTTCTTCTAGCTGGAAAATTGAACGACCTCCGAATTAATCTGGCCAGCTTGCTTCCGTCCGGCTATCGTTGCGTTTCCGTAATCACGATCCCCCCCTTTCCTATTCTTTCCCTCTTCTTCCCATTGAAGATTATAAAGTGCACCGTCGAACAGAAAATTGGATTTCCACCGTGGAAACTTCTTCATCGCGCCTCGGTCGAAAGAAACGCCAGGTTCGTCTGGCAATCTGACCGAGGCGCACGGGGAGTTCCTCTTTGCTTTCGAAACAGACACACCTGGTCGCAATGTTATTTAAAACGTGCGACGACTGTGCTCTGTCGTCGGGCTGTTTCAGATTCTAAGGAATAAGCAGAGACTGTACGAACGAAACGGTGGTGCTTTAACACGACGTGAAATGGAAAGTACAATTATTCTTTGGATCCTCTTAGAAGTTTCTAAGCTATCTCAGTTTGTAAGCCGGTCTTACCCTAATTCGGCGAGAACTTTCGGCCGACGGTCATGCTAGTCGAGCAGGCAATGCTTGACGTTCGTTCAAGTTGGTGAACTCGAATGTTGAACTGGGAAGACATGCTTTACTTGGGTTCTCAGCGACGAGAATGAATGTTAAAACTTAAAACTTGTCAGTTAAAATGTCCATGCAAATTAAACTACGTTCACGGAGTTTCTAAAGCCTCCGGTAATTAATAAATGTTTATCGGATGTTCTATTTAACTTGTCACTTTTCTTTTCAGGTAAAATAAGAGATACAAAAATTAATTGGCTATAAATTCGTCGTGCTGATCTGAACCGCATATACCATTTTCAAAGTATTACGATTTCTCATATTTTACGCTGAAATAATCTTTGCAAATTTCTGTGCAGCTGCACAAATACCGACGTGTATCCGTTCAAACAGAAACTTATCATTCCCTGGCGGATAAATACTTGCTGTTGAACCGGCCCCGTCTCTCTGGTGCACCGATAATAGTGGGGGACAATGTGACAAATAAATGATTGTTATAGACTGTCGCATCCATTCGGCAATCGCAGGCATCGAAATGTAATTGTAATCGTACAGAATTCATTAGTCCTCCAATTAACGCGGTAATAATTTCAAGCCACAGTGGATAAATTGGTTTTCAAATTTTAATTCTCGACCGTGATTATTCCGAGAGTTATTGGCTTATTCAGTTATAATTACGCAAACGACCGAGCACGGACCGCAACGTGATTTCAAAATATCATTGCCGCCGCTTTGTTCTCGGACGAGCCTCCGAATTTGTCGCCGGAAAGGCCAATCGTGCGAAAAATTTCGATAGCCGAAGATATTTCCGCAAACGAAGCCAAAAAGAAATCCACCTACTCTTCCAATCGAGAACTCTTTTAAAACTTTTCGCTTCGTACAATTTTTAAATTGGTAAATAAAAAGTGAATCGTTTCCACATCATCCTGCAATTTTAATTATCCTTAAGATGGATTATCCTTTCCATTGTTCCCTTTCACACACCGAATAATACAGAAGGGTTGATAGAAAAATAAATAGGCTCTATTATCTCCTGTATAAAGTCGAGCCTCCCTCGCTGTATCGCAAGTCAATGAATTCGCAAAGCCCGCGGAGACAAAACTAACCGAAGACTCCTATCCAGCTTTGGAAGGTATTCTTCCATTGACAGAGCTCGCGTGCATAGGGGGAGCTCGTTAATTTGCCCGTGAAATTGCCGCCCGGTTAACTGTGCTTTTTATCGACTGCAAAAGGGACAGCGCGTGTCAATCAGGGAGGCGCAGTTCGTTCCGCGATTCAGAATTGAATAGTCCTCGCAATTACGCTCGTATCTTTGCCATCCAGGCCGCGCGGAGGTGTATTCAATTTTTATCTTCGCGGAATATTTCACCAAGACGACGTAGGGGGGCGTAAGCAGAGGGGGGTTGCGAGATAATCGCGTTTGACGCTTCGGAGCACTCAGAAATTAACTGGTTCAGCGCCTCTAAAATTATTATGAAACGCTTCCTCGTGGGCCGTTTTGCTCCTTTGCTCGACAGTTAACTGAATTTTTCAAAAATACGTGCCATCGGCTGCATTCGATTATACACGAATTCGCCGCAACCGGAAGGACCGTTCAGAAATGAATGAGACATTTAATGGCAGAAATGAAATATTCAGCCGAAAGTACGAGTGCCGAAGCGCTTTCGTAAATGAAATAATATTAGAAGCAAAAGTTCGTAGCGGAAGTGGAAATTCATTTTTGCATCACAATTTCGCACAGTAAGTTCAGACTTTGGAAAATAGCCCAAATAATATTTTTACACGACCCATGCATGCACCAAAGGGGTGTATGTTAAATACTTTGGAAATCGGGTCGCGAATCTTGCGTCAAGTGGCAAGCAATTTCTTGACTTAGCGGCCACTTTGCAGGAGCGGAACGAAATTGCATTCGTTACATCGCAGCGGGCCAACACCTTGAACTTTCTCCACGACAGGGCATTTTCAACTTCGTTACAACTTCCGCGCGGAAACTTGCAAAATACCAGAGGCAGAGTGGTTTTTGGGGATTTACCGCGCGGAAACTATGGACCCAAGTCGATACGCTCGATGCAATTTTTTCTCGCTTCAGACCGAGAACACCGGGAACGACGAGCAGACGCGACACTTCGTCGTTCGAGTTAAATCACACCACATCACTGTCGAAGTACCAGAAATTCTCGCAGTCTTTAATTGGAGACCATCCTAGCAGCGGTCGTAAATCCATTTTCATGCCCAACGGACGTCAGAAATATTAATGATCCTCGGGGAAAGAATATCCCTCTAGGATTCATTATTCACGTGTCTGGTTTGACACCAAATTTCCGGCTTATGCAGAAGCAATGGTATTTTTAAAAAATAATAAAGTTCTCCAATTTTAAACAGGGTTATTACTAGTTGGTGAAATTCTGGCTTTTATAAATCACAACGAAATATACTTTTATATTTCTGGTGTCCATTCTGATTAAATGCCATGTCATAGTTAATGCAATTTTTTCTAACGATCTGAAAATGTGGGTAACGGCGGCGAATTAAGGGTAGGTGACAAACATGCATAGCAAATATTGGACTGCTACGTTGCTCTCTCGCGGTCATAAAAATAACAAACTATCCTGAAAGCTCGGACAGACGCTCTGACTGACTAGCCACTTGAAACGAAAGGCGTGACACAGTGAAACGATGCCCCAAAGTAACCCTTTTTGCGCTCTTTTTCTGAACACCGACCGAACGATACGTGTTATGACACCACGATCTTTCGTGTTTGCTTTCTGGCCAGAAAAAAAATTTGAGAGGCTCATCCTGAATTGACGATTCATTGGCTTGGACCGAAGGATCGTTTTAAGTTTTTCGACGGACAAACAGTCACCCGGCAGGGTCTCAAGAATCAGGAATACATTCGATGTTATTCGAGCACGATTGGAAATGTCAGTGGAATACCTGCGGTGTTTTTAGAGGAAATATTCAGCCAACGTGCGAGGTATGATAAATATAAATTTACTAACAGCTAATTTTACTCAAGGAAGTTTAGACGTACAGCGGTGAATATTTGCGAATTTTCGTAAACGTAAAAACTTGCCGTTTATATTTTAATTAAATTCAAACGCACGGTTTTCGCTTAGAAATTCAGAAATTCTCTCATGTTGTCAGAAACACACGCTTTTTATCTTTACGGCTGCTAATGAATCATGTTTTTTAAATATTTTTTTCTATAATAGAATCACGACTACAATGCATGGGAAAGTCAAAGCGTAAGGGGAAAACAAAGCGCCATAGAATCTCGAGTTTGAAACAATCGAACGTCAAAAAATTCCGATAACGCTTGGTTGACGAAGAGAGGCACAATGTGCACCGAGGTCGAAAGGGATTCTAGATAATCAATTTCTGGCTTCCCTCCCCTCTCAATCGTGCTCACCCCTTTAGCAGCAATTGCCTAGTTTGCTTCGCTGGTAATCCTATCTCGCACGCCTGACGCAATCATCGGACCAAGTTCGAAACTAGATCACTCGCGAAACGATCGTTCGTACAGCTTCAAATACGGCTTTTTGACAGGTAAATCGCCAAGCGAATGCGATGTCCGATTGCAAATACCTACAAGTACATCTTTCAAACATCTACTTCAATTACAAAGTAATGTGCCATTTCATCAAGTGAAATATTTATTAAACTATCTCTGACAGGCCGAACAATATTCGACCACTAATTTTTCATTTATGTGACACAATTCTGTTTAACATGTCCATCACAAATTACATTTGGAATAATAAAAAATAACTTTAAAAGCTTGCAGCCTTGTTAGGGCAATTACAAGACTGCTTCGTGGAAAGGGAAAGAGGAATATACAATTCATACCTGTACTGCGCTATAGCGTTGCAATTAAGGGTGGCACGCGAACGATAAAGGCATTGTTCGTGCGCACGTCGCAATTACCATGATCATGAGGAACAAGACGCAGGCTCGAAGCGAGGACGAATCTAAGCTGTTCCGTTTAAATGCGTACGCTAATTGCGCGTACGCGCTTTTGCGTAAACGCCCATTCAGAAGTATTACGCATCCAACGAACGCTTGAAACGTTCATTATGCACACTTGTTCCGCGACGTTGTTAATTAGATGCTCCGATGAGAGGATAAGGTCGGGGCAAGTTCTTGCGTTGATACGTCGATTTTTTGTCAACCACTGCCGATTATCGTGAGTACTGTGACAGACGAAGGCGTTGAAATTGTCATTCTACGATTTTATGTATTTTGACTTGAACAAATATATATACTTAACGTAGGTAAAATATTAGTTACCATATGTGCAAAAGCCCAATTACAAAGCAGAGTTCTGATTTGAAAAACAATTTCCAAAGAAGTGTGAGAAATGACGTTTAAAATACAAATACACCCCTTAAACAAAGAAAGGAACAACACACGCAACGTATATGAAGCGCGACACGTAAAAGATTCATTTCTACTAGTTCATGATCAAGTTCGACCGTTACGAACTCGACAAATATATTTTCCCTCTTGTTGTTCATAGAGGTCGGAAAAGGGAGTTGACGGAGGTAAAGGAAAGAATAAAGGGAAAAGAGGAAGGTTCAGTCCACTCTTCGCTCGACGATTCATGGACTCAGCGCGATCTCATCTTAAAGATTGCATCTGAGAAGACTGTAACGAACGGGGGATCTTTTCCTTCGTCCCGCGACTGCTCCGATTCTTGCTACCCTTTATGATATCGCCCACCCCGGCTATTTCCTCTCCCCACAGACATGGAAGGGGAACGTTGAACTGCTCTTTGATGACGATGCGTCGCCGACTTGTGCCGTAGCTTTATTTTATAGGCGTCTGCCGATCGAGATATTGATTGAGATTTGCGAAACACGCCGAAAGGCTCTTCCTAAATCGCTGAAACGAAATCTATCCTGGGAGGGTGGAGTCCTCGGTATTCCAAGAACGTTCCAAGTGGTTAGCTCGCGATTGTGGATTTGTACGAAACGAACGCTGTTCCATTAGGGATAAGGATGAGGAATTTCTTCTGGGGAAAACAATGATATCTTGTACATAAATTGAATGCGTGCTGGAAGTTCTGATCCAGGTTACCACCGCCACTATTAAGAAAGATTTGTACTTCATCCCCCTCATTCAATATTTCTCAATTTCGTATGGAATCGACACAAAATTGCTGAACGATTTATTCCAATCTGTACAAATTACTGTCATCATTACTATTATTATTTTATTAATACACACAAAAATGATATACATATATCACACACAAAAAATATATATAAATACATTTCAGAAGAAATTCATTAAATTCGCCGTTTCATTAAGCGCCAGATACCCGAACACTGCATCTACAATATCGCCGACACCCTAGAAAATGAAACGAATAACACAATTGTCGTAAGAAGCCCCGTCGCGAGGAGTTATCAACGCGTCCATGTGAGAAAGAGTCTCGTTACAAAGCGCACGAGCGAGCTGTGCACAAGGACCAATCCTTCGAGTCCTCGACGTGAAATCTGTCGCGTTGTCTTAGCTCTCAATCATTCAAAAGAAACGACGGGCCACTCGTCGGGCTGAACGAGCGCGTTAATAGCGAGAAGAGTGCAATGCGTGTCGCACAATGCAACGCGTCACGCTTCGTAGGGGCAACGAACCGAGGAGCAAGGGGGTTGAAACGTGGATACGGGGGTATATGTATACGGTTCGCGGTGGCTGCCACTACCCCGGTGCGTCATTTCGATGCCATATGGGACGAGCGTGGATGCCTAAGTTTTCGACAATACCCACTCTTTTCTCTATTACTCCGTTTCAATCGACCACCCCCTCGACCATCCCCCCCAGCCGATCCTTTTTTAGCCGGAATTTATTGCGTAGTCTTTCCTTTGTGTCTGGAAAATATGTGAAGGATCGATGCCGAGGATATGTTCCAACACAACGATATCCCTTTCTATTTCTCTCGCTCGACGTGTATTTTTCGTTGAACGTGTGATGACAGAGCACGGTTTATGCTCGTCGTTGTTGCAGAGATTCATGGCGGACGAGATGGTAATAAAATTCAGTTGATTTATTAAATTGCTGGTTTAAAGGAGAGATTTGTCGTCGCGGCCGTGGTAATAAAGCAACGAAGGAAATAAAGTTCGAAGGAATTGGCTAATAGAGCGACGAGTGATCACGGTCGGAATTTAATAATTCGCGATGGAAATGTCGAATCGGTGTCAACGATTTTATCGAAAGTTACAAGGGGTTTGTCGTTTCCGCGACAGATGTTCGACCACGATAACGCAATGTCAGCAATAATGCCGAATGCCAGCAGAATCGATCATCTTCGACTTCTCGAGACAAGGGTCGCGTTAAAATACAGAACGGGAGAGCCGTCCAAGGTTGGGCCAGGTTATCGGGGTATTCTAGGGTGGATTTCACTCCAAGTATCCGGAACATCCCCCAAAGTGGGGAACGATTTGCTCCCCCTCCGGAGCAGGTCTAAGCCAGACACGTTTTAATTTGTACAAATTTGATTCAAATCAAATCCCGCCTATTTGTCAGAAGAAAGCGAAACGAAAGAAAAAGAAAATACCGGGTGTCCGAGGTATTGCTTGTCAAAGAAAAATGTTCATTGAAAGTCGACCTTGATAAGTCTTCACTCCAAAGTCACTACATCGGAAATTAAAAAACCGCCCATCCTCGCACAAAAAAAAATACTGAGGGACAAAATACAGAAAAAAATGTATTCCTGGTTAGCAGCGTGGATCACTGCAAGCCACATAGAATAGATATCCCCTGTAAAAGGTGACGTCTGTCGTGTGTGATTTTATTAAAAATTCATGCGTTCCAGAACTGCTATCGGGATCGTGCTCTTCGTGCCCAGGTTTATGCTGTCAACCCTCTTCTGCTGTACGACACCAGAGGGGGATTGATTCGTTCGGTTGACGATGCTGTGCACCGAGAAAAGGGGTATAAGGATATAGACGTCGACGATGCCAAGACCGAAGACGATGGAAACTCTACCAGCGACGTCACGGACTAGAAAGGATACCGGGTGGCTAGTGTTCTCTATACACTACCCTATACGTCTCCCTTCAACTCTCTATTTCCGCCTCTTACTGTCCGCCGGGCTATCAGAATTTTACCTCTTCCACGGAAGACGATACCTCTCTGTTTCACCGCCAAACGAGTCTAAGGAGACGGCGATGACGACGACGACGAGGTCCGGGCACAAAGACTTGCACGCCTGTATGCTCCAGTCTCATTTAAATAACAGATAATTGCCAGTCCTCTTAATTGAGGCGCCGCGGGGAGGATCGTCGACAGGGTTAGAGAAGAGTTAGCCAAGATTTCGCAACGGCACCAAACTCTCCCCCGCCCTCGCAATTCTTCCCTGTCCCTTTCATTCTTGGAGTTAATGCCGGGCCCGGTTTCCCGTGTACCGAACTGCTGCAACAAATAAATCGCTTTTGTCAGTCGCACGACACCCCAATCCACCAGCCGTGTTTCACCCGTTCGTTTCTTTACCCCCGGCTGTTAGCGACGTTCGTCGATGGTACGGTAAAAAGTGTCGGTTCCCTGGAAATCACGGCGCAGTTAATCCGGCTAATGGCGGCGAGATTCCGCGGGGTGAGTTGTACGTTGCGCGGAAATTGAAAACGTATCATTATCTTAGAAATTCCGCGTTCCCCCGTTCCTTGCGCCACCCGCTGTCGCCCTTGTTTCGCCCGTCGTTCTATCCGGCTGCGTTGAAGGACAAAGGTAGGGAGGACCTCGTTTAAATAACGGATAATTGGAAGTCTCCTTAATTGAAGCTGCGCAACGAGCGAGGAACAGTTAGCCGTGTTTCTCGGGAGACGCCTGTTTCGTTCCCCTTGGGCACCGCCAAGACGGATCTTGTTATTAACGTCAACCGCGGTCGTCGGGGATATTGTTTGGCGAAAGAAATCTGAGAGTTTACCGTTTATTCTTTCCGCAACATGGCAGGGGTATTGTTTTTAAGAAATTGAGAGACAGACGATTATTATCGTCGAATGTTTCGGATACAAAGTTAAGCCGCGGTGGAAGAGTATTTTTTAAGGGAAGAAAATAATACACTTTCTGTAATATGAAAGAAAATATTTTTCGGCGTAAATGCTTTTTGAACATCTGAAATATTTCAGTCTATTTGAAATCGTACAGTGCCGCATTCAATTCCCGCTCACCTTATTTATTTATCACATAATTGAACATTTATATCACTTCCGAGATAATCTGATATAACGCTTTAGTAAGCGACTGAGTAACGAGACCTGACGAAACCTTTTCGTAAGGTCGATGTTCACCAAAAATGGAGCACACCGTGGGGGGAATAGTGGCGCCAGGACGAGGCGATAGATGCCCGAAGGAATTGTAAAATATGGTTTACGACGGTGCTGCAATGCAGGTCTCCGCGGTAGAGAAGCTACACGAAGGAATCACCGTCTCTTCTTCTCTAGATCGATCGATAGGTCGGATCGACTGACGGCAGCCATCTCGATTCTCCGAGGAAACGGATTTCAGAGCGCGGTGGTGCCAGGAGGCGAATGAAGGCGTTGGCGGGTCCCGTGGCACGAGACAAAATTCGAAATCTCCTCGGGCAGATTGCCTCGGGGCGCGAAGTTCTCTTTAACTCCCTGCCGCACAAAGAACCGCGTTTGCCCGACGGAAGTGTCAGGATGAAAAGTCGCGAAAACGTCTCGAATCAACGTGGTTCGCGGGCCAATCGACGCGCAACCAGCTCCCGATTCCTCCAGGCGCTTCGAGATCTGCCATCCTCGCTTCTCGATTCCCATCGCGCTCGACTGACTTTCAGCGGGCTGCAGTAGCGTTTATCAAAACTGACTGCCACGTTGGCCAACACTAAGATCCCCAATAAAGAGTTGAAAGTGTCCGTCCAGGTGTTCATATAATAGGATACATTTGATACCGTGGATCGGTGGATGAATAAATTTGAAATATATTCAACACTATAGATATATCACAGTTTATTGCAGTTTATTGCAGTTCGTTCAGTTTTATTTGTTCGCGCAACGCAGGAGAGATTCTCTAATTATTTTGATAGTGTAATATCGAATGTCACGATAGAGTATTTTAATAGCATGCAAGCGACAGCTTAATTTCGAACCGACCATGGCCCTTCTTGCAGGGGGCGCGAGGTCCTCGGCGCATATCAACCCCGTCCCCAATTTCGCGTTTCATCCGTCACGGTCAATGGCCGTCAGTGCCGTATCGTCGGGCCTCGTGAGAGTGGCCCTGACAGTGACATGTGGCCAGGAGAAAAACAGAAAATTCACGTGAAAATTTCTCGGCTCCTCTGATCGCAGCCCGTGTACAGAGAGCCAATCACTCCGTGCCAAATGAAATTGGCATTTCGATTGAAATAGACAAAAATTGCAGCGCTACCCGACAACGACGATGCGACGAACGGTCTTTATATCGCCGTACATATCGTGTTCTCGTCAGTCTCGGAAAGTCACGACGGACCGTCCGCATCGGCCAATTCTTCGGAGACGCGTGAGAATTACCGATAGACCCAGTGACAAACGTAGAAAATCGTTCCCAGGCGTTCTGCATCCAGGTGTCGTTTCGTTTGTCCAGCTCGATTGGAAACTGGATCGAATATCCGTGTCGTTCGATTTTTGAATCGATGCTCCACAATCAAACACGTTCTATTCTACGCCGAATGACATGCGCGATAGTACCCACATTACACCCACGTTACCTGGGCATTGCATACAAACATGTAGGTTGACGCATGACAACGGTGTCGAGTACTTTCTCTAAAAGTATGCAAGTATTTTATGCAGCACAGAAAAAGCTATAACTCAGCCACATCCCCCCAAGTACCACTCGAATGCTGGGAACTACACATCGCACACATTTCACCCCGCGTTGTACAAAAATGTCGCAACAATTTCACCAACTATAAACCACGCTTGTCCTACCTAAGAGCAAGGCGAACAAGCAGCGAAGGATCTAAAATTCCATCTTCCATAATCCACCATCTGCCTCGTAGCAACGTGTCCGCGGCTCGAACGCGCTTCGCGATTCCGTCGAAGTTGTTCAGACGGAGGCCCGTAAACCCTGCCGCCCTTCCACGAAGTACATCTGCAGGTATCGTTTATGCTCCCATGAAGTACGTCGATTATCAAGGTGTGGTTCATGGAAGTTATTTCTCCGCTGGATGTGGGTACGCTCTTATAATAAGACGCGCACACACGTAGCCCCGTGCATTTACACGGATAATGCAATAATGTCTATGCGAGCCTTCACGCGTCTAAGCACCCGTGCAAAAGCCACGTACTCGTTGCAATGGCTGTGTACGTTCTTCCATCACGATCGTCTCTTCTGGCGGCTCGAGCACTCTCTCCGTTTCTTCGTTCCTGCCCATCTCGTCGTGCGTTGGACGCGACGAAACGTCGTTTCACCGCCGCCATATGGCGCACATGCCGATATGCCCATTTAGCTCGTGATTTCTGCTGATCCCATACTGATATACGTCTAATAGATAGCGTCCGCTACCGCACGCTCGTCTCACGCGTGTACCAAGCAAATTGCGGTCCCGCGCCATCGTCTACTGGCACCACGATCAAAGCAGAAATAAGTGATATTAAGGAGGGAATGGATCGTTTCTACGCTTCTTTGACTATATGGGATTATATTATTCCAAGTTTGTATCTTGCTCCGTTCTGTTGCATGTTTTACCTGGATGATGTTAAACCACCCAGAGGAATTAAATGATACGATCGAAGAAAATTCTCCACCAACTGTGTTACAGATTCGACGGACGTTTCGCAAATTCCTTTTTCAGAAACGAAAAACATCGACGCGCTTAACAGCGATGCACGCTATAAATCTCGTTCGACTCGCCGGGTGAAATTGCACGCTTTACATCTCGCCACGGGTAAGTGGAAATTGGTTCTTCCATTCCGACATCCCTGAAACTACCAACTTTAATCTCGCGCCAAAATCGATGTGGCCTTTGCCATCTCCCGATCGCAAGGGGTGCGCGGCGCAGAAAGGGGACAGGGGTGCACTGTAGGCGAGAGGGGGGCTACATTGATTTACTTCGCGAGCGACAGGTTTATTACTTGGATGTGTACAAACGCACCTGCATGAATAAAATCCGAATCGTACGACTTGCCGGGATTGATTCGAATTCTCGCGGAGAAATCAAGCGTTCCGCACGGGGAAAACGGGGAATGTATAACATTCCAAGATCTCGAGATTGGATTCTTCTTCTTCGTGTGTTCCCCCCTTTATCCCGACGCCGGGAACAAATTCACTCAAAAGTCCGTCGTTTAGGATGGGGGAGATCGTTGATTATTGCGAACAGTTCGTCGAAATTCTGCCTCTATGGTGTTTGGAAAATATTTGCTTGCTTCTGCTGTTCTTCTATGGGTACCGCAAAATAGGACGCAGAAATAACTCGAAATGATTTAAACTGGACGACGACGGTGCTCGCGACGAACGTGAAGTAACGCTCGTTTAAAAATTCATTCCTCTTGAAATATTGGGGGGAAAATATTTTTTTAACGACAGAAAGCAGACGTGCCACGGCTGCTAACCCCAATAATCCTCGCTGTGCCATAGCCCTCTCATCTTTGCCCGAAAGCTGCTGATTGCAACCGGAGCCCACGCAATTCGAGTTTCCGCTAATTTGTTCGTTGTTACTGGAGACATCTTGCACAGAGATCCGTGTTACCTGGTCCTTAGTAAGCCGCCCGCTAGGCCCCATCCTTAATGGGGGGTCATAGATTATGGCAAATGAGGAAAGTTGGGCAGCAACGCGAGGGTGGGGCAACAGAGGGGCCATGTGGCGCCAGATGCGGAACTGCAGCTTCCAACTTCATAACCATGTGCCTGGATGGGACGAGTTGGCCATCCAGCCTGAAATTTCCAAGCTGTGAACCGGCCGTTTGCATCCTTTTATATATACTTTCTTCTTTTCCCTCTATTGTACGCCAGTCGGGCATCCCTTAAGTTTCTCTCGTTAATGCCGATCGACAAACGAACGCATAAAGGGATAACAAACGTCGAGACTATTAAAGTGCGCCAACTACGAAGCTCGTTTGGCCGGATTTAATAAGTAGGTCTGCAATTCTTAGTAGAGGTATTGAAGCTTTACATATCTGAGCGTTCGGGTCAATCGGATCTTGTTAAAAAGGAATCGAAGTGACGTTGTTGGTTCTATGGATTATTCGAGGTCGATCTAATTAGAGGAACATCGTTGACAATACTGTACTTTCCAGTGTATGATAGCTGGTTATCGTTAACGTTTGAAGTCATCTGGAAATCTGTAAAGCCATTTGTTCCGATGGACCGTGCGAATGGAGGAACGCTTTTGATATTTCTTAGGTACGGTCAATCAATAATTGCCTGGTCTGGACCCACGTGTCCCTATAGAGGGAATCCAATGGGTAACACCTGATCCTCGTACATCTTGCCTCATGTGCGTCCCTGAATATTTTAAAGCAGCCGGTCGTTCTAAGTACCCTTTTAATTACGATCATATGTTGTAATTAATCGTACTTGCAGAGTTGGGTAAAAAATATGTACTGTTGCTTAAATGAAGCTAAGGTATAGAATTATTTTATTGTTAGCGAGAATTGAATTTCTAAGTTACCCAACATATTGCACTAATATTTAATTTACTTATATACAAATAAAAAAATGTCTTTCTTCAAGAATGCACTGATCCTATAAAAAATAAATTTACTAGCACAATTCAAAAATGTATATTGCTTTTCTCTTAAACTGAAGTTGCTCCACCAAAAAGCGTCAGGGAACAAAGGCCTTATACTAAATCATTCTTATAGAGATTCACGGTTTTCCTTTTCTATTTCTTCTAAGTTTCTCTTTCGCCGCCAGTTTCGTGGTTACTGTTCTTTCCCGCCCCACGTATATACAATATACACTATATGGACAGAATAGTAACGCCGTTTTCCCCCGCAGCCAAGAAGTTCGGCAGCTAAATAATTAGGTTAACCCTCGTTGGTTTGTCAGGCTGTCGTGTCTCGACGCGATAACACGAAGGCGTGGAAATTTCGAGGGACGAACGGACGACGAGGTAAACGACGTTTATCTCTATTTCCCGTCGACGCACTTTTACGCTAACAAACTTCGATAATGAACAAACGCTGACGAGACGGTTCTAGGTAGCTCGTTCCCGGGGACCGAGTAGCCGGGAGACGAACAGATTAAGAGTAAACGCGAGAGAAAAGTATTGTCCTGATCGTTCAAGAATGTCAGCGTCTCGTGAGTAAACACGGCGAATCGGTGTTAATCTCCGTGCAATCAAGTGGCGTGTTTCGCGTGTAGCGAATAATTGCAGCCAATTAGCCCGATACCCTCATTACAATAATTATCAGAAAATTGGTGGCTTGAATTAATGAATATATGCGTAACACCAGGAAATTACTTGTCAATAGATCGACAATCTTTTATCTGTTATCGAGCTGGATGAAGATAAATGGAAAATAAATCAAGAGTGTAATTGATAATTTCTCGATGGTTTCACATGGATGTACCATTAAAGATCAACCCGTGAGTCATCCTTCGCCACGTTCCTCCTGTTTTTTTTTACCTGTCGACGAGACACATTAGCCTCGTAAATTGTTGCAGGTGGGCGTTCGAGATAGACTGCGGCTTGCAAATATCGTTCGGCGAGACGGGTAATTGAAAATTAGCAGAGCTAATAGCAGCGGCGGGCGAAGAACGACGCCGGAGTGCTGTCATTTGTGCCAGAAAATCGAGTCGCCTGGCCAGAGTGCCTTTTAATGCAATTTTACGATCGAATCGAGGAACGAGGGTAACGCAGCCTACTTCGGCCACGATTTTCCTGCTCCTGGTTCGCGCTGCCCATGACTCCGAAGAAAGCGATTCCACGAAAAAAAAAATAAAAAAATAGAGAAGAAAACAAGACGACATTCTTGCAAAATTCAAGTTTTTATTCTACAACAAAACTGTAACTTTAATCAGAATTGAATACGAAGTGGAGCACAGGCTAAATTGGAGGGACGTTTCCATGGCGAACGTAGGTAACACGATTGCCATAAATAACAAGCGAAACAGCTTGAGATATTTGGACTATAGAAATGTTTGCACGCGAACTGGCTCAATAGACTACGTAAACACACAGCGTCTAAGTACACGAAAGTTTGACCAACTAGAACTAATCCCCGAGCATCTGAACGACACGGCGAGCCATGGAGCATACGCACCGTGAATATTCCAAACGTGTAATCGAAAAGACGATGATAAAACGGGTGGTCCCTTTCACGGCCCGCTTCGGGGAACGAATAATCGGTTCGTTTCACACTGACAGGCACGTTGATACGGAACAGCGGGTGGGATCGTTAAATTTTACCTATACCCCGAAGAAAAGAATGTTCCTCCGTGCTATCGACTGACAATGTCGCACGGCAACTCTCGGCATCCGTGATATCCCGCGAGCAAAGTGCCAATACCTTCGACGCGGAAAGAGCCTAACTTTCGAACTATTACAAAACTTCCGAACTAGCCGACGAAAGATTACTCGGGAATTAGTGATAATTTCGAGCTACTTTCCGGCAAATTCCAGCGTACTCGATAACTGCACTCACTTACATACAATCGACTCGACAACCTCCTTTCCCTGCCCAACTTTCTCTGCCTTCGTCCTTCTCTTTCCTTCTCTTCGCAGTTCTACTTCTTATCTCGAAACGACGGAAACCGTTCGCATTCCTAGGATCGCTGCAACCATGGCTTTTCCCTTCCGATATCATCGCGTGATCGCTGCTCTCGACTATTAGCGGTCGTTGCCCAAAGTAGGAGCGCCCAGGTAAACGAAGTTAAGGGGAGCACACCGATAAACCGAATAGACGAAAGAAATAATAGAGTACAAGGTGTACGAAGAGTACAGGAACAGGAGGGACAGAGAGGGGGTGACGCGGTGAAAAGGAGAAGAAGAGAGAAAGCTCACTCAGCAATCTATTCCAATTTAACACTCGACTCCGTGGCATTAAATAATCGCCCTCGCCTTCGGAGGAACTGGTCCCCATTCAATAATGGACTTTTATCCAACGAGCTTGTACTTAGCGCGAAACGGGCCCGGCCGGGTCTGGGATATTACCCCCGGTAAGTCGGTGTTGTGACAGTAAAGAGCTTGAAATAAATCTTAGTTACAATCATTTCTTTTGCGGCCGGCGGCCCACGACGGACATAAATCAAATATCATCGTTCCGTGCGCCCTCCTTCGCGGGCTTTTGCGCGCTCTCTCCCTTCAACCCGCCCCTTGCCGTCGCTATCTGTCTCTTTCTCTTTTTTCCGTCCGATCCTGCGGCTCATTGCACTTGCATTTACATTCAAGAACATCCGAAGAGTCTCATCTCTCGATCCTCGTTGCGCTTTCGTAAAAGTCAGAGGGAGAAGGAAGGTCGGTGAACCATTGTCTTCCTTTCTGTTTCATCCTACGTTCTGAAAGCGACCTTGATCGATAAAACCGGAGCGGGGGCGGCTGGATCTAGACACCCCTATCGATGTAGAAAATTTATTTCCTCGCACCGAGTCCACCTCGTGGCAGAACACCGTGGGCACCGTTGCTTGCGTAATTCCGTAGGAACGCGTGCGTTGTGAGGCGCCGTGTTTTTTGTGCTGCATGGAAGACGGACCGATATGAAATCTAGAAGATTTCGATATGAAATGAGAATAGAAGGTGCGTCAAATTAAGCCTGTATTTAGCGATGCTTTTAAACTGTTCCGAGACTATAATACTTGGGATTTCTTAAACTTTACTCCGATGGGAAAAAAATAATGATTGCTTTAAATTTATATTAATACTTCGTATCATTAAATTAATACTAACACTAATCCTGTCCAAGAAATATAAAAATTGAGAATATCACAAATTATAATAATTTTCAATTACTCAAAATAACGCTTGAATTGATCATTATTTTCCATAAATCGTAATTCTTCGGCGCGTGCCATTTTTGAAGTTGATTCTATGGAGAAATGAACTGTGCTTCGTAGGGCACTCTTGGGACTTGTCTAGCAGTGAAACGAGTGCTGCGATTCAAACTTTAGAATCGTGCCGTGGGTTACTGGCACTTACAAATCGGTAGTTCAGCGTTTATTCTCGTCACGTTCGAGGCACGTTCGCTGAAAATCACGCGTCGAGCCGGACACACGGTGCCTTTACCGGTGACGAGACAATTCGTTTGTCCCTGGAGAAAGCAAGGGTTGTAAATAAGAGGCGGCCGTTCGAGTCGCATCGAAGAAAGAACATCGCTCACACGCGAGGATCGCGGCCCTTTGCGCGCCTCCACGACGATGCAATAAATCCTCTCCGATGATCGAGGGATCCAGTTTATCGGCTCGTGCCCGTCCGGAGAGGTCACGATGCTGCATGCACCGGGACATTCATTACGGCACGTTGCAAGTAAAGGGTTGGCCAGCGCCAACGATTCACCAGGGAATTTCCATCTCGGGACTGTGTTGCGCCTGTGAACAAAGCGATAACATCGGGTCAATTTGTTTCGCGAAATATTTATCAGGGCTTGGCGAATTTGGAAGTGCGATAGAACAGAATATTGCATCACGAAGAGTTCCCTTTTTTGCAAACGATTGCACGCGGCAGAAATTGTCTTTACTTCGAAGGTGCCCGTAGAAGGATGATCAAGTTTTACGTGTTTATTTAGACTAATTTCCACTGACACTTAAATATTAGGTGAACTGCTATATTCAGCGGTCGATCCTTAGCGGTATCAATAATTTAATCTTGGCGTATGTACGTTGGCGTACTATCCCCGTCGTAACTGTACCTGCGATTGTAGATTAAAACAGACGGGCCATAGCTGCTGCCGATTGAGCGCGACAGAAGAAAACTTATGCGTACGACAAAATATCGGTTCATCGACGCCCGCGGAAGCAGATGGTGGTCCAGTTACTTCTTCGAACGCAGGACGTTGCCGGAGGCGAACATCGTGTACCTTCGCGCTTTTTTCTTTCAGCCTTTTTACGTTTCTTCTTTTTGTCGGCCTCACAGATCGTGTCTCCATCGCTTGCAAATTATTCGCCGAGTAAAAATATAATAAGCAGCCCCCGAGCCTCGCGTATCTGAGATCGCGTCGCTTAAGCATTCGCTTTCTTTGCGGACTCTCCTTCCGGTCCTTTCCACTACATCGTGTCGCTTTCTTTTCTCTTTTTCTTTCTTTTTCTTTTTTACTTTCTGTTTGCTTTCGACCATTCGTTTTCCCTCGCTGTCACGCGAAACACTGCGGCCCGGGAACGTGCCGCGACAAAGGGCCCACACGAATTTACGCGGGAGCAGCTCCCCGCGAAAGTTTAATCGAAATTACGCATACTAAACGAATGTAGATTGCGCGTGGGGCAATAATTCATTACTCAAAAGTCCAAGAATTGTTCTCCGAGAAGCGTGTTTTTTCAAGCAAGCTGAACGCAGGAGCACAACTGATTAATCTCTTTCTGTGTTCTGGCGTGAAGCCACGAGGTGAACAAAAAATTGCACGATCTTGCAAAATATTCAAGGACGCAAAAATTCACCGTCCATTTTCTGTATTACCTGTGAATTTATTTCCGGCGACGTTTGATTCTATAAATACACGGAGCCGAGTCGCAGAAAGGATAACCCGTTCAACATAAACCATTCCAAATCAATTTCGAAGCACAAAGCAAGGGCAACTAGGACTAGAATTATGGAACTTCACTTTCTATATTGTATCGAGATTTATCTAGAATATGCCTTCGCGTGTTACACCGTTACAGTGTATTATCTCCGCTTCCAATCGTTCGAAGTAACAGATCTTGTCCCTGCTCCCTCTTCCATTGCAATACCGTTGCAGCCGTGTGCACAGAATACGTCTACTAAATGTCAACGGCGTGGCGTTTGGAGAGCCTCGTTCTTGCCGCCTGCTGCCTGTTACAATTAACGAACTAATAAACGACGCGTCGACCTGACGGGCGCAGCAGAAGCACGAAGGAAAATGTAACGATGTAGCAATTTACTCGTTACATCGTGGCGGCCCCTTCGTTCGTCATGTTCGTGAACGTTCGCATGTGTTCGTGTCGTAATGGAGAGTACGTAATATCATAAGCCACAATCGACGTTAGGGGGTATACGGATAATACGTACGTATCCAGGGATCGCGATTTGCAGTACACGGCCGCAGTACGGCATACATATTCGCGGTACAGCCGGTAAACCCTACGGGTCCCGGCTTTTACGTGTCCGGCATTTCTAAGAGCCGCTCGAACCGGTTACATTTCGAATTTCCAGTCCCTCGAATGCATATATATCGCGGGGCGTTATTACATCACATTGTACCGAGACATATAAATCGACCTTCGGAACGGGAAGGGGGCAGACATTTCTCTAGTTCCCCTGAATCTTGAAATTCGTGAAACCTGAACCTCGAGACTCAGTGGAGACTAGACAACAAGATAGTCTGGCGAATAATTTTTTTAAGGAATTATATGATATGTATTACTTGTATAGAATATATTTAGTAGTGCCGTGACATTTGAGTGAATTTTATGATAAAATTCAAAGTATTTTACACGACAGACATTCTCGTCGAATTGGTCGGTATTGAATTAAACATTTTTTTCATTGTTTGTCAGATTTGATTGGTTTTTATGTGTCCCATTGTCATTGGAACGACGGTGTCGATTCAAACGCGATTAAAATAAAAGAACTGAACGCTCTTGCCTGATAATTGTGTGGCCCCAAATTTCGACGCGGCTGGACCACGCTTGCAACATTCCACGGGATAATCCTCTTATCCGAGTTACGCGAATGGCATTTGCCAAGCATAAAAATAAATTCCCACTCGCGACGCTCCGAAACTCGATGCTGGATTACACGAATTTTGCAAAATGAATGTTTTCATGCGAGGGTAAACATCGAATTAGCGCAATTGCACTGCCCCCCAAAATTACTCCAAGCTACCGGGATAAACTGAAAATAATTGCGGGGAAAAAAGAGCGGTGCGGATAAAATCTACGTGTCGATGACGAGCTTCGTGTCAGGAGACAGAGAAGGACTCGTTGGAGCGCATTCCCAATCCCTGGCACCGCGGACAAATTGGTCAGCTCTGTAATTTAAAAGACCGCCGACGGGAAACTCTTGGATTTCGTTGGCCGCCGTTCTTTCTGGGACGATCGTGTGCCGGCAAATTGAAAATCTAATTTACCTCAACGGCGCAGAGAGACTGAAGGGGATAAAAAAAAGAGAAAGGGGCATACAGGTGAAGAGGAACGGGATCGTCGGACAGAGCTGGTGCGTGTCCGTCACTTTGCGGACGCTGGGTGACTGATGAATGATATTTTCGGTGGGTATCAGCAACACGTTCAGGATTTAAATGGATCCTAGAAACTATCCGTAACCGTCCACGCCGGTGACGAAGGCCTGCGTACCGTTCCCGCGCCATGAATGGCAGACTAGGAAATTAGATCTTCCAACCGTTGTCTAGAAATTACGAAATGTCGCCCGAGACAGCGCTCCCTCATAGTACCAGCCGTCTGATCCGGCTACTCTCGCATTCCATAGAATGAATTATTCGTCTTTTCACCCCTGGCCCCCTGCCCCCGAAGACAATTTATGCAAATGTATCACGCGGACAACGGACGGAACGTCATTATTTCTAATCCAGTGAAATGCGCGCCGCTAAGAGGCGTGCCCACCTTGACGCGTATAATTGATGAAACGTGGATGAGATATTTCGATGAAAACTAAGGTCGCCTATAATTAAAACGGTTCAACGATATTGAAATTTCCACCGGTTAAAATAGCGTTCAAATCCGATGATGCGGCCGACGAGAAACCTGCGATGACAAATGATGATATCACCGTGCGCCGTTTTGACAGACGTCGCGACAGGATGCACCCGATGAAAGTAGAAGCATGGAGTCCTTGACCTCGCCGCGAAGCTCGTCAAAGCGTCCCGTTGGTCCGGCAAAAAAGTCTCGAGCAATTTGTTAGCGTCATCGTAGGTATGTCACGACGAAGGAGCCCCCAGACATTAGTAGCCTTTTCTTACCTCGACGCGGCGCGGCGCCGCAAAGAAATCCGAAATACAGGCGAGAACACCCTGTGGACGTCCGCGACGAGGCACCGAGCCAGACTCGGGGGCGAGTGTGTTTTATTCCATGGCTCGTGGAAGCCTTACTTCCTCGCGGTAAAAACGTGGAGCCAGACACAAATTAAACGGCTGTTAAGGTTCGGGGTTATCCATCGTCGTTGCAGTGAATCTAAGGGGTAGGCGGTGGGCGGCGGAGTAAGGGGGAGAAAAAAAGAAAGGAAAAACAGAACGGGGAGGAGCGAGGGAAAAGGAAGTTGTGGAAGAAGAACTTGACGTGTAGTCTATTAGTGGACAGAGAAGCATGTGGCAAGACTGTCTTGCCGGGGTCTGGTATCGTTTGGAACGCACACACTTCGGTTTTCCTCATTTCTCTTCCCCGGGACGTTCTCGCCCGAACGTTTCACTTCGTAGCCACACGGATAATTTTCTTTCTTTCCGTCGAAGGAGCTGAGGGGAGGATAAAGAAACACTTACTTGGACGCGTTCGCCGATTTATCATTGGGTTCCACCTGTCACGCGGGACGTCTCACGACAAAGGAACAATTTTTAACTTTCCTTGCTAGACACCGGGCTCGAAAGTTCTGACGGACTGATAGCGCGGAAATCTGACGTGGATGCGAACAATTGTTGGACAATGCTTTCTGACGTCCTACACATATTCCACGATTTCTCTAAGGAAGCACTGAGAAATAGTTTACTCGGCGAACATAATTCTTTGGGGGACAAAATTTGTCACAAATTTCTCGCAATGATCGTTACAGAGATATCAGGAAGACTCTGCCTACGCTGATTCAGACTGTCGAGACGCGTGTTCTTGAAACAACCAGTCTGCATTGAAGAAAATGAATTGAGATACGAACGCCATATAATCTATTTTTGATGCAACGAGGTCCCCAGCGGAAAGATGCCCCGAGGTTGGCAGGAAGGGAGATGGGGCGCAGTTACCGGTGCTAATGTAGTTAAAAAGTGATTAGACCAACCCTTCCGCCGCGCGAAATGTGCACTGCGGTATGAAATAGTCGCAGTTTCGATATTAACGCGACGACGTTTATAAATGATCCTGGCGCAATCCAGAAACATTCTGTCGCTCAATAAACGCTACATGTTTGACGGTGGGCACACGGGGGAACCGGAACAGGAAATCACGTTGCACTCAAACACCTGCTTGCTCGTTTCGAGGATTATTACCATTACATAATTCACGAACAGACGACAGTCACGGGGTTTCTTTTTACGCGTAGACTCTCGATGTCTTCATCATCGTGGATGCTTTGCAAATTGACGAAGACCACGCTGTGAAAATCACGCAATTCCGCATGAATTTCGTCGTCACGCAAATGGAAACGCGTCGCGACGACCGTGATTCGACCAGGGGGGTGCCGAGTAACGAGCCAAGGGGGAGCAAAACTTGAGAAAAGAATATAAACAACGAAGAAATTGCCAGAGGAATGGTAACGCGGATGATAACCCCGCCAATGGGCTCGACTTTTAGATAGCACGGGAGTGGACTGGTTAAAAATATTTTCCTGGAAAGTTCGGGACAAAGTTGAGAACGGTTATTTATAATATCGACGTAAAAATTATGAAGTTACGAAGGGCAAGCGTACTTTACTACTAACGGTTTACGATGGTCATTTTAATTCGCTTCCTCGAGGATGAAAGTGTTCGACCAGCGCGAATTTACGAACATTCGCCAGGAGGCAGTATAAAACGATTAAAAAGAAATTTATTACGCTGTAAACACTTGGCGTATCTTGCATCCTTGCAACTTTCACGAGTTGGCCGCTTTAATTATTTCGAAGTCGCCCAATCCACGTGCTTCCACGCTGCGCCCAAGGTATTACGATATTTTGCAATGCTTTAGAAAGCATATAACATGGTAGAATCTTCATTATCTCAATTAAGAACTTCCGGCTGCTTACCTTCATTCACTTCGTTCAATCTTTACGCCCCGCAATTTCAGACACTCGGCGACTTATCTTTATTTTACGAAACGACCCCGTCTTAAATGAAAGAAAACAAGTCTATATCCGTACGGAACCGCATCCAGATAATAGGATTTTTTACGGTAGAAGTTTTCACCGTAATTTTCACGCAGAACGTCCAATAAGTTGAAACACCGCGGGGAACAGAGAGAATCACCCTCGAACCAGGCGACCCGGGTAACGGCGCAGGAACGAGGGTGCGTCAACCCCTTCAATCGCGAGAACAAACGGGACGCACGCATAATTTTTAGCATGCTCTCAGTCTGCTTGCCCTCGCCCACGGTGATTGTAATTTTCTAACATTTGGGCATCGCATAATGAAGACGAGCCGGGTGCAACGCGAGGATGGGGCACAAAAGGGTGCGCCGCGCGTCGCATCTCTGGTATATCGTATATATATCAACGTCTTGCTAATGTTTCTCCCGACATTCACCGTATACACTCGACATCAGCGTAGAAACGTCGCGTTCTCGCGCACGTTCGCCATATAAGTAATTTATTTAAAAAAGGCGTGCATTAATTTGGTTTTCCCTTTCGAACTCGTTGAAATGGAGATTCCGGGGCCGATTTCGTACGCGCGCAAAGGGAATTGCGTCCGACCCATTCCGCATTGCAACTTTTACGAGGCGTACGGAAAGCAGGGACACCTTTACGATCGTCGCCGGCAGCGGGAACTTGCACTCCGGCCACCCCTTGTCGAGTTTTAAGCGCGCCCATTAAACAAGACGTACCCGCGCGGACGATATCTGGTCGCGGGGCGTAGCCGAAATTTCCGCGTCGCGAATTATTTAAATAACGACCGGCGAAATATCAGCCCGCCCGTTGCTTCGTCCGTGCCCTTTATCGCTTTTCCCCACGTGAACCTACGCCCCCCGTTAATGGCGCTGATAGCTCATTGCGAACGAAATGTTGCTCGAATTTTTCCACCGTTTCTCACTGTTCACCGCGAAGGATCTATCTAAATAGTCGTCGATTCTTCACGCACTCTCCGGCAAGTACATTGTACGGAACGTTCAATGAACGCCAGGCACGCCACCAATGGTCGTATTCCACCCGTGTAACTCCCATGGCGTGCTAAGATCCTGAATGACTTGTAAATCTACCGAGGGGGAACAGCATCGAGATTTTTTTCCCCTCCTCCTTTGAACGACCCATACCGGGAATGTACATATGTACACACGAAAATGAAGTCGCGTGAAGTGAGTAAAATGCGAGTTTCATGGAACACGAAGTATACCTGGAGTTCTACGCCAATGCCAGTTAGTCTTCGACCCTTTCCATCGGCGCGGGGCAAACCTCTCTTCCTTCGAATTCACCTAACTCCTACCCCTGTCTCTTCGTTTCTCCGTACGTGCCATTGCACCACGCGTGTATACCCGCGCGTGTGTGTGTTCGTGGTAGCAACATCACACTTGTCTAATTGCGTGTACACAGACACGTACACGTTGGCTCGTGTGCGTGCTTCCAAGGGAAACTGAAGCACTACCCTTAATGACTCTGACGACAACCTACCAGCTCCGCACTTACTTCGCCTCCCTTTATTTATAGACGCGAAGATGAGGCAGCCAGAAGAGGCTGGGAGATCTAGCGAAGGTTGTAGGAGGAACAACTCGAGAACAAGTTCTGAAGGAAAAGCACCTTTCAAAGTACGGTGGTCACTTGTCCCGTAAAATGAAAAATGCTCGGCCCTTTGAGGGTATCTGTCCACGACACACGACACCTGCCCGATAGAATCGCCCATAAAGATTCGAGGGTGGCTCGTTGTCAGATATAAAAGCGAACTGCTCACTGCGTAAAACTAACGAGGCTATCTTTCCACCTTCCCTAATGCTGAATATAAGGATAATATTCTTTTAATTAATTTCTATGCAGGTATGATCTCTTTTAGACTTTATATGAATTTTCGTATTTATTATTAGAACTTAATAATATTGTCACAGTCTAAAACATCTTTTCATCTGCTTAACGAACACAGTTTCGTTTTTGTTAACAAATACCTGCATCACTTTTCTTAATAATGAAAGACGATTTTTTATTACGATTTCATTTCGAACGAAAGCCTCCCCGATAGTACGTTCAATCTAATCGTTCCACATTCTTGTAATACAAGCGATAAGCGATAACGTGCACGTAATTTCTGCTGATTTCTCCGTCGTTCTGTGATGTCGAAGCAACGAAAGCCACGTGTGCACCAGCGACGAGGGAACTGGGGAGAACCAGACGGTGACCAGTTAGCGCTTTCGTGCGATGCACGGAGACTTATCTTTTCATCGATTCCTTGTTAAATGTCAAGTCGTTTCGCTTTTACCATTCGCGCTCGCTAATGAACATCACGTAACCGGCTGTGCCCGGCCGATACGCTGGTCGATGTCAACATGGGCCCACCTCCGCGATTGCACGCCACGTCATATTTACGCTCGGACAGACCGGATGACACGATGATGGATAGACATCGCAATTTTTCAAGTTATCTTTTAAGAAGGCGACAGTATGCTATGCGTACTCTTGTATTTGCTACTGCACATGTTATGCAAATCACAGCCTTAACGTATGCCCATAAAAGAACTGTGTACAAACACTGACGAAATGAATCTGAATACACGTATTATTATTGATTTAGAATTTGTGAACAGATTTTTTTATCAGCCATTTTTCTTTTGATCTAGTAGTGGTTTAGAAGTGAGTTACTGTAAGCTGGAACAATTGATGCGCAGATTGAGCAAGTAAATGTCCGACAGGGATAATGAAAATTAGGGGTACTTTGTCATAGTATTCATCAAGCACGGAACGTTCCGACTGTTTCTGGATTACACGAACGAAAAGTGACCGTTCCAGACGGTCCACCGGGGGGAGCAAGGCAGCACGAGTAAACTTAATTAATAGAATAAATTTCACGGGGACGGTAATCTCGCGTACATTTACCTTCTTGCGAGCGAAAGCAAAGGACGGGAAGGATTGTCGGTGGTAAGGGGTATGTGACACGGAGCAAATGTGGAATTCCCGGGGTGATTTACGTAAGTGGCCGCGATCAAGACTAACGAGAGCTAATGTCAGATACTCCGTGCGCCCGTGGCTCGGCAGACTGTCGCAAAGAACGAAAAAGGAGCTGGTCACCGCCACCTGGAGACAGAGAAACTTCCCTCGTTCGGGATTTTTATTTGCGCCAGATCACCCGCGGTGAAATAGGTGACATCGATGGCTAATGAGTTCCCTGAAGTGCCCTCTATCAGGTTGTCCAGAGTCCAGACTATGAAGCAGAGAGGTATATCGGAAAATACGGTGAACACAAAACACTACTCCTTTAAAAAGAACAGAAATATGTAATCGTAATTCTGAGCGTTTATTATTATAAACAATTAATTATGAAAAATCATGTATCAATATCCTTGAAAATTCGTGTTCCTAAAAAACAACAAAAATTGACACGGTAACTCCCCAAGCTTGTACTCCACTACCAACCCCATAATCCAACCTACAAGACAATAGCCCTCACAGACTGTCGTGTAAACGGGTTAAGCGCCCTCGTTAATCGTAACGAGTGCCCGTTCGACGACGAGCGAGTGTTTTCCATCGGTGATAATCGAGCGATAATTGGGTGACACGGGCCAAAAGAGGGCAGCAGGAATTCGACGCCAATGAAATTTCCGAAATTTATGGCGCCGTGGCTCCTGCGAATTTCGAGTGCCAGGCGAGAAACATCTTAACGAGGGGTCGGGCTATCGGCAGGCGGATGTGCGTTCTAGTTCCGTCGTCGGGATGGGGTGAAACCGGTGCAGCCACGTTGGCCGTAAAATTACTGCTTGACGTCGTTGCACCGTTTGCTCGACTTCGAGCAGACAAAACTTTGCCACGCCCCGTGGTGTATCTGCAATAACGACGGCATTCCCTTTAGTCATTGCGAGGCGCAGCCAGGAACTGGTGTACTTCAATAATTGGTCTTTGACGTAGGCCATCTTTGCCAGAAAGCTGCGGTAGTCGACAATTTTCGCTGGTGAAATGTTCGACGTGATGCGTTGCTTCATTGGCAGGTCCGCGTGGACACCCTGGACGGGTTATTTATACAGGGTTATTTATTCGGGGTGAAAACTACACCAAGAATGTTTCTATTAATCAGTGACATAGGGGGAAAGGACAGATATACGAGGCTGCGTTGCTGGCTGGTAGTAAATTAATTCTGGCAGTGCTATCGCGTGTTAAAATAATTTATTACAATTTTCTTCATATTTATAACATAGCTCTCATGTGGACCATAGTATCAAAAGTTTACTTAGCAACTTCAGATTTAATGTATGCACGAGGCGATGGTAATACGCTAAAGTGCACGATAGGTATTATATTTTTGGATGGAACAATTTTGTGAAGCAGAGTATAATTGAAACATACTTTCCCTGTGTTATTTGATAAGGTAACTAATTGCCGGTATGCGTCTGTCGCAAAAGAATTAGCTCAGCTATAATCGCGAATATTGCGATGGTCCCCGCGATAATATATGAAATTAAAATCGTCGAAAATCGATGGAAAAATAGCACGTACGGGGATTTTGCTGGAAATTGCCCGACGAGACTGGCCGAAAAATGCATTTGTCATTATTCCGTGCCCGTTGCGGAGGTCGCATATTTTAAATAATGCACGAGACGTGCGTCGCATAATGCCGGGCAAAATTGCAACTGGAATTTTCACGCGTGTACCTGCCGTTGGTCAATACAACGCAATTGCTCATTGCACATAATTCCCTCGTACCATTAATACGTAATCGTTATACGTACCATCCTGATGCTCGTTGATTTAATCCCGGCTATGCGTCCTATGTGCACGCATGAAATAAAATTAAAGGCAAAGGCACAAGAGAGTTGGCGAACGTTCGAGAAAATATTCCGGGCAACTCGATCTTGATTTTACCAAGAAATTTATTCCTGCCACTTTCATCCGCCACGGCTGTGAAAAACCTTTAAACTTCCCTCGCTTCTCTTCGTTGCAGCCGTCATTTCTCACTTTCCGTTGCAAGCGTATCTGCCGCGAATAGGCTACAGCCTCATGCTGCCCTGCGCACGTCTGTATTATCAGACGATAGCTTGACTTAAAGAGTTGCTCGGATAGACCAATTATCACGCCGATTCCTAGGCCAATTAATTTTAAGCGTGTCTGTGAAACTCTTCGCGCGTTCGCCGAGGCGTTCCAATGGATTACCCAAACAAGTGACTACCTGCCACCGCCGAGATCGTGCAATTATCGTTGAGCAACCGGGATCGACGCGCGTTAAGCGACAAACCGTGATAGTCGGTACGGCAAACACCTTGAGTGCACACACGACACAGGAGAGAATTATTGCGTCTGTGATAAACGGGCCGGCAGATTACGCGATTATGGAAGTAGGTCTGCGCTGCAGGTGCGGGGCGAGGTGTGCAAGGGTTGCTTGCAATCTTAACGTGGAGGCAACACTAGTGCCCCACGGACATCGAAAGCGGCGTGGCTAGGCTAGCGTACTCGTTAAAAAGGAACCTAAGGTCTAAAGGGCATTACTAGGTTGGCTCGAGTGGCGAGTGATTTACGATCGAGCTTCCCGGGGGCAGGAAATTCGTTAGGGGAATCTCTGGATTCGAGATGGGCTCCTGCACGCACCGTACACGCCGTTCAAGATAATGTTAACGAGTCCGTTGGATAAACGCGAGGTACTCGGCGGTTCCTCCTTAATAACCCCATGTCGTGAGTTTCTCGTCCGATTGTCTGGATCTTCAACGCACCGTCTCGTCGATAAAGCGCTACGAATTCATCACGCGGCATTGTACTGCGGGGAAAATTCAAGTGAGTCGCGAGACTAACCCTTCATTCGGGGGATGAAGTTGAAGGAAGAAGATTGAGTAACGGGGATCGTCTGTCGTTCTTCTGTGGTGTAGTAAAATGGGCGATTCTGGGGAATTTGATTGACGTTGTTTCTTGGGGGACTAAAACTATGCATCTGTAATGAGATACCTGAATTACGATGGAATGAGAGCAGTGGAAAGAGTATATATTGGGCATGATTTGGTGAAACGATTGGACAGATTTTTGGGAATGATTAGTCGTTCATAATATATTCATTTCTGAAGAATTTTGTTGCATAAATAAAATTTGGCTTCATTAATGGAGCTGTGGAAAATGATTTTAACACTTGCGACAGATCGTACCACTTTCTAGAATCGGCCTGTACGTTACCATTTACATAAACACGAACTTTCAGTGGCGATTGCATCGGGCTACAGTGCAAACGAACCGGACGATGATTTATTACCATAAAATATCGCGTTTCTTGATGTATACACAATACTTTATTAAGACGGGGGGAAAAACTAACTGATAGAGTTCATTATTCTTTCCGACCGACGATGCGTGCAGAAGGCTCCGGATCGAAAGCGAAGCAAAGTCGTTGCACGGCTTAACGCGGAACGAAATGAAAATTATTAGAATTATTAAAGATTGCGAGATACCCTATTGATCCCAGTTACTGCATACGATCCTCAATCATGATATCTTCATGATTGCTACTTATACATCTATGAATACTCCAATGGAATCCATTCACATTCCAAATAGCAGAGTTCAATTTACAGAATTGTCTGTTCTATTTACGTATCTATCGGCCAGAAAAATTCAATGTAGCCTGCCAATGAAGGGCCCCCTGTGCTGTGTTTCTAATTTCTCTCGAAACCCGTACAAGAACGACAGTACTCGAAGCGTTCACGGAACAGATCGTTAATCTTCTCGCGGAATTACCTCGTTCCTCGTTAGTTTTGCATCGGGCATCGGAATTCGCCTCTTGGTTCTCGCTCCTGGAACTCGCGCGTCCACGGAATGCTTCCGTGAGCGTTAAGGGACCGGATAGAAAGAAAGAGTAAGAAAGAAAGTGAAACGCGACACGACCTCGCGTCCCCTCGAGGGCTTGAATTATTTCAATTCTAGCGAAATCGCAGTTTTAACGCGTACCGCACGGTGCACAGGGGAATACACGAGCCGCCGGCTGGCGATCGCCCCAGGACACCTCGTTGCAAAAGTCGACGCTAAACAGCCCCTTTTGCCCGCGAGTTTTCGTCTTCCTACACGTTATACGGCCGCGGGTGATTAATAACATCTTAGCGCGCGTTAAACGCTCATGCTTCTTCAGATTAGCCCGGGCAAAAATTGCCAAGTTTGAATGGCCGCGCATGCTCGCGGCCACCAAACGAAATAAATCACTTTGGGAAAGGAAGGGCCCCGGTGCGTTCCAGCGAGGGCGCTGTTTCGTTGCTTCCTCCTCCTATCTTCCTCTCCTTCGTCCTCGTCTTCTTCCTCTTCCTCCTCTTCCTTCTCGTCCTCGTGGATGGCTTTTTACCCGCCGCGTGACCTGAGTTATGGCAAATAAAAGAACGGTCCGGGGGACGCGCCGCCCGAACATTGTACGCGCCCGTAAATATTATTTTTTGCTATGCAAGCGTGATGTCCCCGAGAAAATCCGCCAGTTAAACGGTCGTGGAGCATCACGACCATGCGAAAAATTTTGCCCCGCGGACCCCTGCCTCGCGTCCCCTTTAAAGACGCGTCTTGTACGAAGAAAGGGGGACAGGGCAACGATTCCACGGATGAAAGTGTGCCCGGTGTAATGAGAAAAATCTGTGCCGCCTCTGGCAGCCTTTTACCGGTGACCACTGTCGCTCGTGATTCATAAGTTTAAGTGCGTCGCCGGGGGTGTCGGTGTTTTTATTGCTGCTTTATTTATCCGTTTGGTATATGAAATGCTTGAACAGCCTTAGATAGAATTTTTGGTAGATTTGGTCGAAGGCTGTATCAGCATTCATGAGAGAAAAGTGCATACCGAGAAACATGATGTAGGGTCGCAGATACAGTGTTTTATCGAGGTAACGTTGCAGTTTATTAGCATATGAGCGATATATGGGGAATTCGAATTCGTTAAAAATCCATGGGATAAATAGGATGGTGAATAATACAAAAGAGATTAAAATCTGTACAACGCACATACGATTTTATATCGCAGTTTAAGCGGATAATAGTTTCATAAATTATCGATTTCGTTCTTGCGCGTACAAACTCGATATTGCACGAGCCACTTCCCTCTGATCAAATCCGTGCATTAACAAAATCATGAGAGGCACGCATGAGAGGGATCCGTGATAAAATTCCGCACGGTCGGGTGTAGAATGAAATTTGTAAATTCCACAGATCTGGATGCGCGTAATTATTTATTAATAACCTGTAATTTCATTGGGCAAAAATGCACGGCCGAGACGGAGGGGGGACGCCGCGTATGATAATATCGCGTATTAAATTGAAAGTCATTACTTCGTCACAGTTATTAGCAGTTTCATACGAATTACGCTAAATCGCCGGCATGCATCGAATGATTTTAATGTCATTATCAAACGCGGAAATGCTTAGCGCGCAGCAGTATAGAAAGGGGATGGGATCGTTCCGAATTGCATGATTAATTATTAGCTCCAGCTAACTTAATGCGGGGCGGTCGCGTTGCATCGAAATTGGCCCGCGAAATAAGTCATTAAATCCAACAAGGGGGCAAAATATTTCCGATATAACGCGTTTCTCTGTTGAGATCAATAATAAATCGCTGCGAAATGGATTCTTGAGCGCTTCAAATTAAATATCGATCAACTTCGATCGTATATCTTTAAATGCTTCATTACTATCGCAATTACCGAATTAACTCACGGTAGCATGTTCCATGAAAAATAATTCGTAAAATCAGCACCTGTGACAGAGCTTCGTCGTTTCTCATCGTCTAGACATGATTTACCGAAAAATGGATTCCCTCGGGTTCTCGCCGATCCAGGACTTAAATAAATCCAACGACAAAGGGAAATAGGTACGGCAGGCGGTATGATAGTCGTAGAAAGTCAAGTGTCTCGGCCGTTACTGGCGCAGTCAGTTACTATAATACGGTCTCGTGCTTATAAACGCAAGCTGTGACATCGAAATGGAGCGTACGAAGCATTCTTACCGGGATCGTTCGCCTCGTCGCTCTAGTTCGAGCTTCAGGCACGAGGTATACTCGCGCCGTCTGGACGCAATCCAAAAGTAGGTGTCGCAATTTATGAACGAATTGTACGCGCAGGGGATCTCCCTGGTGATTCGTGCCGATTATCTTACGCAGCGCGTGAAGCCCGCATTGTCTGAAAACGAGCCAAGCAAATACGCGTCGATAGAGGTAACGTGGAAACGGTATTTCGCAGACTTCCATTCCACGTTCAAGTGTCAGTAACTGACACGTGCCGGACAATTGAACCGGTAACGCAAAGCTCTTGTCGCGTTTCGCGGAGGCGGAAACCTTAATCCGACCGTAGATAGTCGGACCATCGGCTCATGAGACGGAAGTCGAACGAAACTGTGCGTTTAAAGAATTATTGAACGGCGTTTCGTTGGTAGCTGCCTCCGAGACGCAGCCTCGAGAGCACGTAACAGCCACGCAAATACGAAAGGAGAGGGGACACGATCCTCCAGAAATCCGCAACGCGAGGTCTTACCGGTTGAATAATGTAACGGGCATCGGGCTGAATGATTTAAAAGTAAAAGTCCTGAGCGACGTCACCGAAGAAGAGTGGCGCAGGAGGCAGGGACGATGGTACCGGGGGCGAGAAACGAAAAGTTTTATGTTATTCCATGCTGGGGGGACAGGTCCTTTGGGGTGCGAGTAAGAGATTAACATGGAAAGTTTCAGCGTTGCTGAAGTTCGCATCGTGGAAGGGCAAATGAGCCGGCGTCATTCTTTCGCCTGAATGGAAATGGAAGAGCTCCCTGTGCCAGTGAATCGAGATACAGCGTGTCAGGTTTATTTTCACGCTGGATCCCGAATTTTCTATGTGCTAACGAAAATCCTTGTCCTAGGTGCGGCCCTAATGCTTTCGGTGAGGTAGTGCGTTACGGCGTTAATATTTCTGTCCAACGATTTCTTGTTTTGCATAAACCTTGGCACGACTCCGCCGAGTAAATCGTGCCCTTTCGAAAGAAACTATTCCCGGCATTCTAGAATCACAAGTAGCGAATTCCATAAATCAATCGTGACTGTTATTTACCTGTGACCACGGTCTATGAGTTATGATTATATTCATCGAAGTTTTCTGTAACTACTATTAGACCCTTCCTATACTCCAACTCGTATACAGCCAACTGCACTCCGACGAAACTTTTTCCCAAACGTTCATCCGCATACATACCTGTCCCGTGCAAGCCACTCGAACGATACGTCATTGAATCAACAACCGTGAATCGTCTGACGGTAGCGGAAAAAATTAAATTGTCAACGGTGTGCGTGGATAAAAAGCTTCGGAGTAAAGCCCACTAACGAACTATTCGCGTCAGAGAAATTACCCCTTTATCCCGTTTCGGTGTCAGTTCTGGGTCAGCACGGTGTATTACACTTTCCTGTTGGACATTAATAACCCATAAATAGCGGGGTCGTATATACACGGGGGCCAGTGCAAGACCACCGAGACACTAGCTTCGTTGTACACATGCACACGTGCACGTGTTACAACGAGGAATGCATTTCACTGACTCGCTTAGGGATAAGGAATGGGGTCCCGACCTGGCCGAACGTTTCACGCCTAACACGCAGCGACGTAGACACAGCCTTATAATAATAAACATCGCCACTGCTGTATGCATTGCTTTCTTGGTAGTCACGAGACCACTCCCAAAGTCGTTTGTAAGTATTACACTGTTCCGTGTACCGCTCATCGATCCCTTTGATAGTACTTCCGAGACAGAAATAGAGACTGTACGTGTACGATATGTAAAATTGAATTCTCCTAGGGATTGAAATATATTTATAAATTAGAGGCGTTTTGGGGGAAAAATTTGATCGATGATCGTGATGCACCTTTGCGACCTGGGCACTATTTTTAATCAATGAAATTTAAAGGCTGACAAATAATTGTTCTCGATTTAATAAAAATGAGTGACCCTCGTTTACTATATTCTTCGAAATGCTTATCAGAAAATCTGTATCATCACTCCGTGACAAAGCTTCAACCCTTCGCAATTCGCGTGCGGGATATAATTCAAGTGATCACGAGAATAACGATAATGGAGCATTGTAAATTTCATCGGTTTACCGATAATAAACTATTTTCTATAGAATTATAATAGTAAATACAAGAACGGTTCGCTTCGGCCGCAATAATCTATCGCAAAGCATAAACTGAAATAATTAGCGCGCAATAAAATAAGGAATCGACTGTACAATGAAACTCAGCAGTCGATCGATGGTGGGTACGTACAATAAATCGTGACGATTTAGCCTTTACGGCCGCAAGGTTGCAAATTAGAATGCCACTGGAAAACAACGATTCCTATTCGAAGGCACAGTGATACCTACAGACATTAATCAGACGCGGTGTTCTTTCCAATCCACTTCCACTTATTCTTTCCCCGGTTACCTAATTTACGGTACAGTGAGATACTACTTTACAACCTCCGCGTTCCTATTACTGTATTATGCTGTGCACGTCACTGGGAATGCTTTCACTGGAACTGGTTGGATATTCAACAACCTACCATTAGTTTATACCTTCATACAAAAACGATGCAGTTCATTTGTGAAGCTAGTACGATTTGTTTAAAGATCATTTATCCTCACCATTGTTATTAGAGTAGTTTCTGATACGATACAGATAGATACGTTTAAATAATTGGTTAAAATGTAATTCATAAAAATCGTAATAAATATTTTGGACCGACTCTTGCTCAATTCCTGTGAAAATTACTGCAATACATTACTTCAATTTTCGTTAGAAAAGAATTAAATTGTATTTGCGTAATCTCAGTGTTACAATATTAAATTACAATTAAAAAATAAATTTCTAGCTATGCAATTTTATGGGACAAGGTACGCCCTTGCCAGGCTTTCATCGTAAATTCGATATCTCATTGATACATTGATAATCTGGACTCTGCAGATCGATCAGACCAAATGCATACAATCTCGTTAAGCCTGCCATGGTATTGACTCGGGAAATGGGTTAATGATCCCTAAACAGAGAACTGTGTCACGAATGGTCGAATGATGGTTCGACAGATAACGCGATACATTCGTGATATCAGTCGCGGATCGACGACAAATATGTCCCGCCGAACTTTCAATTGATTTTTATCGTATACCCCGTAAAGGGGGGTTCGATTAACGTCGATGGTTAGAATTCAGCCGTGTGAGTCCAGTTGCACGATCGTGTGGCAATTTTTTTCATTGCAACGGCCAGTCATGCGTGCGATACTGCAGGGCATACGTGCTCGATTGAAATAAGTTAAATATTGAAGGAACGTTCGCCATCGGGTCGTGAAAAGTGTATAGGTTGGAAAAAGGTGGAAGAAAAGATTCAATTCTCTTCGATTGAAAACCGCTGCTAATCTTGCGACAGATCAGTTGCTCGTAAATTGATTGATTAATCGTTTACGTCTAAACGAAGATCATAGAGTAGAGAGTGTAAATAAATTTAGTAAGCAAAGATTCGACGAAAAATTTTGTGCAGAATATTTTTCTCTCTCAGGTGCATCCTCGATTCCGTGTGGAAGGCTCGTTACGCGAAACACAATATTTCGATTCCAATGAAACACAATTTTTATCAGACGTGAAGCACCATACAACCAACGATGTATTTTATCATCAACGGCATGCCATAATTGCGTCTTCGCGTGTTACCTAACAGATATATTCTTTTTCCAAGTGAGAAACGTTCGACTAGCTGTTCAACGATACGCGGCAAACACAGGCGAGGGCGTTTCGAGGAACGTGGAGCTTTCCCCATGAAATCACAAACCGGACTGTCAAAGACTGCTTCGAGCATCGTTATCGCCTGCCCACGAATTATTCATTGTCGCGTTAGACAATAGAGATTACTTTATCTTCGACGATGCGAGAGGGCACGTTACGTCACGTACTTTCCCGGTTCAATGCAACCGTAAAAGATGCAACGTTGTATCGCAGCGAGCAGCATTGGCTAATCGTAATTTATACCCTGTCACGGTTGCCTAATATGTAGACCGTTTCTCTGTCGACTCGTCGACTGACCTTAAGACAACGCGAGTCAAGCGAATAGCTTGGATGACGAATCTTCTTGGGACTTGTATGGAAAGATTCTAAATAACTCCGCGACGAGTGTTTGTAATCTAGCTGGTATTGCTACGCTGATGTTGCGGTACAGGCAGTGGCAAAATTATGCAAACGAAGTTGCTTATTAATATTGAATTATCATTCAATTACCATTGTGCTGTTTTTCGTTAAGCATGATTAATAATAAATTTCATGCACGTCGATCAATTTAATCGTACAGTGTGTAGAGTGTAGGCGATGTTGTGCAAATGTTTCGGACAGCACGGCGAGCTTGGAATGAAACGAAGATTTTTGTATTGCATTAATCGTGGAAGAAAGGGAATAATAGTATAATAGCTGAATTATTGACTGCCTCGTTGTATGATTCATACGACTGGTATCCCATTGTACTTCTTCGAACACTCAGCTATCCGTCCTTTACATCCTGTTACCTTTCTACCTTCACGCCGCATTCCAAATAACCATTCCCAATACCAGGAATGTCAAAATTCGGCCACAAACTACCACATTTAATGAGTCGTATCCGACGAACTTCGCGCGTAAATCACCGCCGTAAATGCCAAAGTATCGGGAAGCCAATGCTCCCAGGAAGCGACATTAAGCGTGACGTTGAGACGAGTAGCGATTAGAAAACTCTTCGCGGGGAATTTTAAAGGCGCGCAAATGAATGTTGCCCCTCCGCGTTTGTCTCGTGGTGCTACGCACGGCGTGCAGAAAATGTCGATAGCCCTTTACCTCGATGCCCAAGGCGAAACCCATAAAAGATATCACTGCTGGCCAACGAATATGATAGCCCGTCGCTAAATGAATAAGTTATCAAAGTACATAAACCATGGGAAAAATTGTTCGTAAAACATTCGTACAAATATCAGCCAAGGGAAAGAGCTGTCCTCGCAACTCGGTATGGAGAGAATTTTTCGTCGCGGAAAAATCTGCTCGTACTTTCACGTGGTCGCGAATGTCGTCGATTCAGAGACACGGTTCATGCGCGTATGCATATGGCGAGTGCGTTTTCCCAGACACTCCTTGTTCACTTAGCCAAGATCTGATAGCGGCTAACTACAATCGAAGTTTTCTCCGATCGCCGCTATTATTTACTATATAGCGTGTAGGCGAGTGTGCGCGCTCGCGCGACTCCGCATGCCGGCTGTCGATGTATGCCGAACAGATTAAACGGATATACAGGTAATACACGGGGCACAGTCGAACGAACGACCGTACAGCCTCCCGGGGTCAGGATTACGACACATTGGATCAACCGCATACCTTTTCAGCTCCGTAAGGCTCATTCATCTTGGGGGTCGGGTCCTGCCTCTCCAATCTCCGCGTGATTATGTATTACATTAATATGTAAGTCGGCCTACTCACGTGCGGATATTATATCCATCTGAACGACGGCCGCGTCGCCCTTAATACCCTGCTACCCCCTTTTGACTTTCGACGAGCGGCCACGCTGGTGGGAATGAACTAGCCGACACCCCCAGACGACACCCCAGATTCTAGACAATCATCTTTGAATGAGTGCCTCCCGTGTTTGCATGGTATTTAGCAGCCTAGATCTATTGTATCGCACCTTATGTGGCCATTGTGCCCTAGATATGTACTTACGGAGCGATTGAAAATCGGGGGAACGATATTACAGTTAATATCGGATAATTGAATTCTGCACAAAAGACGAAGTTTTACGCCACGAAGTCAATTTTCATTTATAACAGATAATCGAACGATTGACACAATCTTAGGAGTACATTTCCCCTCTCGACGATCGTGGGCGTTCAGAGACAAGCCTGTCACACCGCCACGAGTCTCCGTCCCCTTATTAGTCACTCTCGAGTAAACAGAATACCTCGATATACTATAAACAAAAATTGCATTCAATTGCCACACCGGTTATGGTGTCTGTGCAGCGTAGTTGCACGCTCGCCTCAACATTGACGCGGGCCCGAGACGCCGTTTAACTCACGGCAGAAGATAGCCGGATATTATCGGCGACGTTAATCAGGATATTGTAAAATGAATATCGAGCCGGGGCAGTTTTTGTAGCAGCTGCGCGCCCCGCTTCGAAGCTGTTAATTGTGCCATTTTTCCTGCAAGCCGCCGTAAATACAATACGGGACCGAGGCGATATGATGCATGGCGCGATACACATAAATATCGGCGGCAATACAGCAACAGCGCAAATATCAGCGGGCCTGTAACTCACGGCGTGCAGCCACGGCTAACAAATATGCACTTTTTTCAGTTAGCTGCGATTACCGAGGCCGCGTGTAAATAATTATCCCTCGACAGGCAATCGTTAACGAGACCTAATGGGTTACAAAGTAGTACGGTTATTATTTTCCCTTAAGCCGGGCGTTCCTTCGGCCCCCAATTATCCGCTCTTTTAACGATACACGCGTTCGCGATAGGCATAAGCTCGAGATATTTGTCTCACTGGCAATAAGATGCGCTGAAACAGAATTAATGCGCCAATTTCCCGTCGATAGATCGCAACGTAACGAAGAACGAAACGATCGTCACCGTTTAAATCGATCCGCGATTACAGGTACAAATCGACGGGAACGTGCAAACCGAGCTGGTCCTCACGGTGACTGATAACGTTAAGCTCCCTGAATCTCTATCTCGCTCACTTCCTCTCTCTCTCGCGCTCTCCTCCTGGCTTTCTCTTCTTCTCTCCATCCCTCTATATTGCCCGATCGAGCGCCGCGCGAGGCGAAGTTCGCGCAATTACCGCGATGAATAACGATTTTCGGCGTAGGCGTGCGTACGAGCGCCGCTTGTAACCGATCGCGAGATGAATGCAAGACGTCCGACCTGCGGCTACGAATCGAGGTATTTATAGGCGGCTGGATCACAGGTAGATCAAGTAGATAAGGGTATCGATGCGTGCCGATTCCGATTGTCTCTGGCCGGTACCAATCGCCGTTGCATTCGATTGATGTTTTATAAGGCGTTGCACTTGCCGGTGCTTCTACAACGAGCTTCTCGTTGTTATTTATACAAGGTGGGATTGCGATTCGCGATACCACCGAGTGAAACGTATCTACTCGCGGGTCAAAGGTGCGGGGGAACGTTTAATTGCGAAAGGCGCTCTTAAACCCAGAACAATTCCATAAAAGGTTGCGTAACATACAGTAGAATTTTCCTTTGAACTACACAGCTTGCTCGAACAAAGTCAAAGTGTAAAATATTAAGAGGCTTGAAAGAGGTTCAAACGTTTTACAATAAAACGGTCGAACAATGAAGTAAGCGAGGCATATATTCGCGAGTATTGAAAGGCGCGTACCGTGTACCGTATTAAGAAAGCAGGTCCACTTCGTAAAAGCCATTGTACGACAAAATACGTATCGTGAAACACAAGGAGGTATGTGTGTATTTACGATTGTGCGGCGGCGGCGGCGGCGGCACACCAAGTGACACACGTTAACAATCCAACTGACGATTTGCAGCGTGTACTCTACCCACGCTGTCTACGAACCGCATCGAATATCTATTGTCACTCTCTACGTAACCGGTTACGTAGGACATCGACTTCTTCGATACCGATTCCACTCGCGTTGCCGCGTGTCCAACGTAAGCAGAAAAAAAACTTCCAGGGAACATCAGAAAAGAAACAATGTGCATACAATGAGCGGTGACGCATTCAAACGGGAATCTCATGGAAGAGGTAACCCGCCGAAGCCAGTTATATACCTGCTGGAACAAAAGACGGGTCATACTTCCTTTATTAAATTTTTCCTATTCAAATGAAATATTTTAAATGCAAATGGCCAACGCGGTCGGCTGTAAAGCGGCGAAGACCGCTCGGTTCCATCAAGCGGAATTCGCAGAAATGAAAGCGGAGTATCGGTCGAGGAACAACGAACGCTCGGGCAAACGAACCGTGTTTAACATGCAAATCAACGCAAAACGGAAGCACTAAAGATGCGTGCGTATATGGCAATTTCGCGGGCAAATTCGGCGGCTTCCGTGAAGGAACGATCGAATCTCGCCGGGTAACATATTTACTCTATCGCCCCGTTGTAAATCAAGGATCGTTACGACGCCGTTACATCATGTAACACGAGTTTCTTCGTCGAACGAGCCTCGTGTACGAGCACTCGCGTGAAAAGCTCACGGCAACACCCACGTCACGGTCGTTCGACGCTTTCACGGGCCTCAATTCGGGTCGCGAACGATCTTTACTCGTTTGCCTCGCTGAATCGTTTGGCGAGTTGTCTTTATTGTTCGAGAAGTACTAACCGACTATGTACTAGACTTTATTTCATTACACTTACCGCGTGCACATTATATTATCCTGTCGCCATTCATCGACGCGACATCGTTCGCCAACTTAAACAATAAAATCGAAACAAGTCTTACTCCACAATGTGAATCTGAACTGGGACACGCGGGATCGATAACTCACAACACCTGGTGTTACGCAAATCACACTTTTCCACCGGCTAATCGCGTTACCATCCCACTTCCGTTTCTATTCCGAAGATGGTGCCATCGAACCGGAAATGCCGCTGCGATACGATCTCGTAGACGCCGGAGAATCGATCTGCGCGAACCAGTTCGTTTTCTGAATTAAGACACCTGAACGACCGGTCCATTCGCGGCGGACAACCGCGAAGAGGTAGCTGTTTAACAGTATCGATTGCATAGCGGTACCCGGATCGATTTTCCCCATGGTTGTTTAACAAAACTACGTACAGCCACGCAGAAGCGAGCGTAACTGTGATTTACGATAATTCGCGTGATTGTAGAAAATGAGGGGACGTAGACGGGCAACGGGCACGATCTATCTCAGGAAGCAGAATCGATATAGCGGATGGCGGAATGGAAGGAACACGCCGGTAATAGAAAGATAAATAGAAGAGGAAAGATAGAACGGTGGAAATGGAAGATAGGAAAAGTACGGGACGTAATTGGCATTCTGGCGAGCAGCACCCACTCGCCTCGTGTAACAAGTACACTAAGGTACTAACGTAATTACCACGTACGTACAGGCCCGGTCTCGCGTATTCGCTCTCACAGAAACCATGCCTAATCCAATTAAATAGCCAATCAGATGGCCGATACCGAGCGGTTAATTAACGGCACATTCTTATGCATGTAGCCGGCAATCTCGTTAGGTTACGTACACAGTGTACACTAGATGTTCGGGCCTACTTATCATTATACAAGGTGTCCCGGCAACGAGCCGTAAAGTCGATCGAACGGATCGTTTAAATTGCGGTCCAGGATCCGCGGCGGGACCAAAACGTACGGCGCCCGTTCGTTCACCGCGGACGAACGCGAGATCCGTTTTCAGAGTAAGCTCATAAATATGCAGTTTGTTATTCCGTGGCTCACGGTACGCGTGCCTCGCTTTTCTCCCCGTGCCCTTTCTTCCGCGCGTTGCACGAGAGACGATTGAAAATTCATACGGCTCGAATCTTCAGGGACAGCTGAGAATGTTTATCTTAAATGGTTGTATCGAGGAGATGGACACCGTGGGTCGCTGCGAGAAGAATAACACTCGATCGTGTTTTTTCTTTCCATTTCTGTTTTTCATTAATATCGTTGTTCACGGATAGCACGGAAAATCTCCAACGATTCGTACAAGTTTTCCCACATTCTTAGTTCTTGGGTTTCTGCTTCAAGATACTCGCCGATCTGCCGTTCGATTCGCCGGGGCGGCATCCACAAGAAGCCTTCCACGGCCAATAAATTACCAATCGAGCATCGATCGGGGAGATCGAGCCACGTGAACCGGTGAAATCGCGGCCCTCGAATCGACAGGGCCGACCGGTTAAAGATCGACGCGCGGCGCGGACCGCTCGCTCCAACTAATTATCCGTCCGTAAATGGAATAGAAACGTTAGCGGGCGCGTACGTAGCCGGTGCTGCGGAGTTCAGGAACGCTAAACGAGGACGAGACCGGGCTGGCGCGGCACAAAGTTCATGTGAAAGGGGAACGAATGAACACGAAACATGCGGCGAGTGTACGCTTGTCCGCGATACACGTCGATGCGGCCGCACGCTCTAACGGGGGGCACACATGCCCGCGAATGATCATCTTTCGCAGCAACGGTTCACGGGACGTTAAAGGAGAACAGAAAGCGCTCGAATCGTCTGCGATACGAGAATTCAATGGCCATCGAGTTGCGCCGCGGTAGGAGAAGTTTTACCTGCTTCAGCCGTTCACCGTTAATCTCTGGCCGCGCGAGATTGATACGCGAAATTTTCTAGAAGATGCCCGGACGTGCATCGCGTGGAAATTGTTTGTAGATTGTTCGGCGAACGAGTTCGAGAATGGAACACTCGCGTCTATTGATTTATACGCTGCTGATTTTCGCGTGCGTCCACCCGATTCGCGCTGGCAAGAGACGGAGAAGCTTCCGTCTGTATTATTTATGAAATACCGTGTACAGATTGTAAAATTGTACGCGTCTGTATGTCGTCGCGATCTCGATGGTGTTAGGATAGAGAGCGTGGAAATAGAAATGTCTTCTTTCGTTTATAACGATCCGATTGAATTCTTGTTGCTTGTTAGAGATAGTGCACGGATGATGTATAGTTGGACAGTTGACAGATTGCACGGGATAAACCGTCCGTGGTGTGCATCAATGCACGAATGTGATAGGTTAGTCCGGAGAAAGTCGGGGGACTTTCGGCTGTAACGCGTGAACGATTCAACGGTAAGTCTAAACAATTTAATGCGGATGAACGATCGACAAATTGCGCTTCTTTCCCGAGTATAATCGGGGTTGCTGTTTGGAAAAAAAAGCCGCTTCGACTTGGCTGACTGTATCCGCGTGTTTTCCTGCCAGCTCGTCGCCGTGCAATGGAAAAAACCAATTTCCCCTGTGGCGAACAGATGGCCAGAGGCACGAGAGACGGGCACAGAGGACGAAGCGAGGGAAAAAGAAGAGAAGAGAAAGGAAGGAGGGGGGAAAAAAGGAAATTAACGTGCGATTTCCTAGACTCTCTGACCGGGCGTGCCAAAGGGAGCAAACATGCCCCAATTTAACACTTTGACTGCGACGCGCGGAACGAAACGACGGAGAAAAAACGACGGCGACCCTTGTAAACGCGTGCATGCAAGAATCTCGTTCGAGTGCGTGACACGTCCGGCGAAATGCTTTACGGAAAAATCAAATGCCATTGAACGCAAAAAACTCGTCTCCCCGGGGAGTGGTTTTTCTATATTTTAATTATACGTTTCTTGATCTCTATTCTTCCTCGTTTATTCTATCCGCATATTTGTTTAATATTAAATGAGCTGCTGCGGGACATCGCTCGACAACGTCCCAATTCGACGGGGACGTGCGATCCAATTGTCGCGGAAAGAACTTTAAAACAATTAATTGTCACGATATCCATAAAAACCGATTTTTCCACCGCCTTTCGATGAATATATATCGCAAAAAATTGAATCGAAAGTGTCTGCGGTGTTGAAAGGAACACCGTGACTCTGCGACTAGACACCAAAGGCGGGAAAATCGAAGAACTGGAGGGAAACGATAGGGATACCGCCGCCAAGGGAACACAGGGAGACAGGGGAACGGGGCGAGGGGTGAAACAAAACCACGTGCAACAACGCCGGCGCAAAATGAGTGCCGGCCGGTATATTAATTCTGCATTTAAAGCTGCGGTCAGGGCACACCGGTCTCGGTGGTCGAGTGGTTAGTACGAGTGTAGGTAGAGAACGCAACAATTCAGAGGGGCTCGCCGGGTGTAATGGCTGGTAATTAGAGTGCCATGATAGCAGGCTCCGCGAAACCAGTTATCTCGCTACGTGCATCGTGCATGCCCATACTGAAACCCTCTCCAGAACACAGAACCTTCTCCCTTCTTCTACCTCTCATCGTTCTCGCCTGCTGCTGACCTCTCCTCGTCTCTGGGCTCGTCCTTCCTTCCTTCAGGCTCCTTCCAACTGCAGCCTCCGCTGTGCTCTCTTTCCTCGTCCGTTAAGGCGTCCTGTGCACCTTCCGCTAGTAGCTTGTAGCGATGTACCGTGAATTGACACGTCAGGGAAAACCATAATAATACATATGCACCGAGACACTTCACCCTTAAATACAGGATTCACGCTGGAAGGATACATTATCATTTTCGAGAGTGTTGGATTTATATTTACTCTATACACGTATGTAGAGTGCACTCGTATAATTTCTAAATTAATACAGGAATGAAAATATTCGATGTCGGTGTCTCGCTCAACAAGTGTGAACTGTCATTATGTGCCGTGAAGTATAATCCGTGTGCATGTTCTTGCCTCACGTGTGTATGTGCATATGTATGCACATGCAGAGTGGACAGTTCGTCCGGTTGTGGATAAAAAGTATCACAACGTGGAGGAATGAAAAAGGAGCAAGCGGTGGTTGAGCTGAACGCGTTCCAAACGCTCGACTCTCTGCGAGCTTTCTGCGAGCTTTCTGCGAGCGGCCGCTTTGAAAAATCGCGGTATTAAAGCGGACCTTTGGACCCTTATCTAAGTTATTGTCCAGGCTTGGTAGTACCTCCGGATATTGCTGGAAGGCAATGACGCAAACTTATACGTGTACCCTTTGGTTGCGTGTGTGCACGTCCGCCGGGAGACTGAAAGCAAGTCCACAAAGGTCCTCGAGGATCCTTTCTCCCTGTGAGCGTTATCAGTGTCTTATGACGTGCATTAAGGGATTGAAAATGCCAAAGATTGTCAACGAGGCCCTTTATCTGTCCATTAGCCAAATAGCCTCGTATGAATTTCACGCTCCATTCGGCGAATGTGATGGACCTCGTGGCGGATCCCTTCGCCTCTCGTCAGGCTGATCCTTTCTGTTCATAAATATGGAACATCGTTCGTGTGGAGCTTCTTTTTCATTGCCCACTCAACTCCCCGTTGCGTCGGCCGGAATCGCGTTAATAGAAGGATCGACGCTAATCTTTTGAAACAGCGCGTGTAAACCGCGCGCGTGTAATTCAAGGAATTACTAATCGGAATAATTTATGAACGGGCGCTTTTTCCACTTTAATCTGAATTCCCACGGAGGATACGCGCATTAATATTTTTCTCACGTAACAAGGACAAAGCAGAGGAAGCCACGCGTATATACACGTACGTTTGTGTAAACGTAAAACGCTCGCCGTGGTGTGTCTAGAAAGCCGATGCAAAAAGTCTGAATAAATGCGCGATGGATGTTAGGAAGCCGGGCTTCAGCGCGTAAAAAGCAGCAGGAAGAGGGATTCCTGCTGCCGGCAAATATATTCCTCCTTTCATGAAAAAGTGCCCGTACGAGTGACAAAATGGACGAGAATCGTTCGCCCCGTTCTCGTATAATATCCTTACGGTGAATGGCGCCTTTATGGTCAGCGGCCGGGCACAAATGTACGTCTCAACTTTCCTTCGATTGTTCGCGTCTCGTCTTTCTCTCGTGACGAAATGGCCCGCCGTTAAAAGTGCTGCATCCGCAGTAAGTACAGCGGCGAGGGTGAAGGAAAAGAAAGGGCGTGAAAGAAGGGATGAGAGAGAGAGAGGGGGCGAGCTCCTTTTTATCCCCGGTATGGTCGAAGGGTTTCCTCCTCGCGGACGAAAACCGATTAAGCCGGCCTGTCCTGCGGCGAGGATGTACCGAAAATGAAATTGCTCTAGGAAGCGTCTGTATTATCTTTCGCGCGTACAGATCCCTTGGCGGTCGGTTTTTTTTTTCATGAATAAAAAGGATCCTCCGCTTTCATGGGAGTTCTCGCTGGCACATCCTTCGCGCACGGACACCGGTGTATCGTAAGTAATATAACGTTCCTGGTAATTCTCCGGGCAAAAGGAGGAAGCAAAATCGTCTAGTGTTCTCCGGGCATCCGTTCCGAGGAAACGTGATAGCGTAGAACTTCGTTTCTTAGCGGAAAGAACTTTCTCTTGGTTCCGCTGTCGTGAAGAGGATTATTCGTTATACGTACTTATACGGAAAGGTGTAAGTAACTGTTGGTGGTAACATTACTTTTAAAATTGTTCCTGATGCTTGATAGTTTGTGGGGAAATTGAAGACGGATTTTACAAACAGATTCGTGTGCTGGGAATGTTCGATTGAAAGTGAACACTTTTTGGACACGGATAGGTTATCGAGAGACGAACTTATGAAACTGTTCTATGTAGGTATAATATAATGTAGGATAAAGTTGTACGATAGCCCCAAATCGTGTACTTACATGACGTCGTTAACGTTAGAGCAGCGACCGGTTAAAGGGTCTGGACAAGCTAATTTATCGAAAGAATGTAATGCCAGTGAGGGGTGATACGTGGGCAGCGGTTATCAGGGCGAGCCAAGCCGACCGACTCTAAATGATCTCTCGTATCGTGATTTACCGAGACCTCCTGGGATCGTTGGTATTTTAGAGTCTCGTCAAGTGACATGTTCAACGTTGAAACGCGGTTTCGCGGGCCCACTAATACCTTTCTCGCGTTGCTCGATATTTCGTCGTATAAAACGAAACACAAAGCCAACTGCACCTTATTAAATATACAAGGTACAGAAATATATCTGTGTGTGCATAAATGTTTATACAGTTTCCAGATTTCTTGTGTCTGACAAGATAGAAGTATTTGAAAGACTGCGGTGATACTTTTAATAAATCACATCGTATTTCTTCATAATCCCGGCAGAACTCGTGGACAAAGATGTTTCGTCGCGAAAGAAAGGAAAATCGCGTACCAAGAGAGATATTAAAGAAGAGACGGCCGCATTTCTATGCTCACGAGCCCCTCGGCAGTCTCACTTTCCATTTCGCGTAATATCTTTCCACGGGCAAGCTTAAAGTTCAACAAGTCCGAAAGCAAAATCGTTACCGCTGATTTCTTCAACGGCGGAGAACAAATTGGACGTTCCCTATCGTCTTGTTAGTTACAATAGGAAATATAATTGCGAAACACCGTAATGACACGCGTCTCGTTATACGTAAGGAACATTTTCCTCGTTCAATTTATTTTTTCCATAAGATAATACGTCTCGATGAATCGGACAAATTAAATTGCCAGCGGTGAAACCGGTGCTCAACCATTGGATAGGGAGAAATCACGTTTGATCTTGCGAAACATGTAACTCGAACGTAGATAAACATCGATGAAATATCATAGGTATAGCCTCGAGGAATCGACCTGCCTCCGAATCTCTATTAAAGCTGAGGCTCTCACGATTCTTCGCCGATTCTCCGTATTCGCATTAAACCGTTAATTTCTTCGTCATTTTCTTTAGTATGAATGTAGTTATAACCCCTACTAGAAAGGATCAAAGATCTCATTGTTTAAAAAAATGGCGATACTTTTAAGTTCAAGTTGATTTTTATGTATTTTATTTTTGCTTCTAGCATAATCAAAAATTAGACAAAATTAAGTTTGCATAAAGATTTTAGTATCAGCTGTAGCGGCAGGTTTACTGAACCACCTCTCCAAATTTCGAGTCTACCGAACAAGTAGATCTGGAGATAAAGTGTCAGCCATGCCAGAAAACATGGTTACAATGGTTACATACATTTAATACCTGTAACTTCGTTATTTTTACGAATTCCCGCATATCCTTTGACACACATATCTCCCAAGATATGTACTTTAAGAAAATGCATCAAAAAAAGAATCGATTTTTTCAAAGTTCAAAACACAAATTCCCTCTTGAGACAGAGAGGGTACAGTTAATTTGGCTATTTAATTAATAATTCTTCGTGTGTTAGGTCATCGACAGATAATTGATCTCGTTTCGTGAAACATTCACTTGACGTGTCCCCGGTGAGTGTCGTTTGCAATTTGCTGAATGCTTAATTGCAACCGATCGCTTCGTTCGAGCGCTTTCGCACTGCAAAATAATATATACCTTTCGTTATCAGCAAAGGCAATCGCGTTTATGCGGACGCGAGGGGAAGCAAAGCCAGGCAGATGAGTGTAAATAGAAACGGCAAAGGGGAAAGAGCGGCAAGGACGATAAAAATGTAAGAAGCGGGGGGGAAAAAGAAAAAGAGAGATGGATGTCGGGACGGCATGAAGAGTGGAAAGTGCTCAGCCTTTACTCATTAGTCTTTGTACCTCTAGCAGGAATAACAAGTTCGAGTTAACCAGGCGTTTCTAAAGTCTTACGCAAATGAAGGAAAGAAATGAAAAAGAGAGCGGCACAGCTTTTAGAAATGGAAAGTACAGCGGGAACGGAGTACAGCTTAATCAGTCGTGCCTGTTCAAGATATTCTTATTTCGCCGTTCCTGCGGAATACGGGATGAGATTCGAAAAGTGGGCAGGCGCTCGGGCCCTCGATGCACACGGTTGCACCGAATCCTAGATTAGGTATGCAGCTCTAAGTCGGGCACGAACGGCAAACGCAGTCGAACGTTTTAATCGCGGATCGCCGTGAACGTACGCTGATTAAGTTATCCTGAGTGCTGCGAAGATTAACAACTTTGAAAACGATAGTCGCGAAGCCGTGTTTCCTTGTGAATTGAAAAGAAACAGCGAAGAATTCCGGGTAAAAGCTGCGTAGAATGTAAATTGTCGAATTTCATTCCGTCGACGATCTGAGATGGTCGAATAAAGAGGGTTCACTGAATAAAAAGTAAGAAATTGGAGTTAAGGAAACGGGGGAGGGGCAGGTGCGGGGGGCCGGGAAGAAATATCTGGTAAAAGGTAGCAGGTCGGGGTATCGCGAGACGCATAGAGTGGCGAAGAGCAACCGAATCTCGGATTCCTGGAAGGGACGGCATGTAAATGGATTAAAGTTTTTTTTAAATATCGCGTCGGGGCTCCCTCGCGACGTCCTCACTTGTAATTAGCATTATTATCTCGGGGCAACTGTCTGCGAAACAGACCATCCCGGCCAGAGAGTCCGAGAACGCTGCGTGACTGGCACCGGCCGGTGGGAATTGAAAAAGGAGCAACCTTAATCGCACGTTCACCGTTTCAACGGACGTCTCTGGCTCTCGCGTACAGGTATTCAGCTAATTATAAACGGAACAATTATTTCTTCTGTGCCACGCGTATCCTTTACGTTCGGGCGAATTTTAATGAAAAGAATTAAATAAGAAGAAAAGCTAGAATGGTGGAAACGGAAATAGGACGGGGAAAAATTGTGCACTGGATAACGCACGTTTGTCCAACTATAAAGAAAGGTTCTGTTACGTTCCCTCTCCCTTTTGCAGAATCGACGTACAATTAAGGAAAGCCGTACGTATAGGAGCATTTTCGAAGAATCAACATCTTTGACCCTGCACCGTAATGACTGAAGCATTCTAAGTGGCGGAAACGCTGCGACGTGTAATAGTGGCGCGTTTGTTAATAATAGAGGCCTCGTTATTAAAATAAGCTGCTCTTGAAGTGTCTTATGAGCTTATAAATATTATACTTCAGCAGCAGGATCCTCGTTTATTTCGCTCGAGATTCCAAAGTAGTTGGTGCACCAATTATTGCGAGCCTGCCAGCGTTCGGAACGATTTAACTGAAATGCTTAAAAATCCTTTGCATTGTAACGTACTAAATATAAAAAAATTGTGAATATAGGATGAAGTGGTGTGTGAATAATATATGTGTATACAATTTAGCATACCAGATACACGATACAAATAATTTAAAATCATCCTATATCTATAATACCATTAAATTTCCATTATATATCTTCAATTTATCTAATATTTACACTTCACCGAGAACCATTGAAATCACGAACGCAATAAACTGTTCGACGCAACGGGTCATCCAATAGATACGATAACAGGGGGCACGTAGCGAACAATACGCGCGGACGTAGCTGGATGAGTCAATATTTGCCATTACGTGCAACTTTCACGAATAGCTATGATCGGGGGCAACCTAAACGTTACGAGAACGAGACAAGCCATGGCACTGTAACTTTTCCCGGAAGAGCTCGATCATCCGTAATCACCGATGCAAATCTCACACCTTGCTAGTGGTACACGACGAACCATTCGTGCACTCCTAGTGAAAGTACGATTTTCGCAAAAAGTCAGATCCGCGCTACGTTTGTATTGTGCTGCGTTTTCGTCAATAATGGCAATGGGGTCCTCAGGACCCCATGAATTCGGTGGTAAAAAAAAAGGTTTTGGACGGTTAATTTTGTTACATAAATGTGATTTGTCCAAGGAAACCTGTGCCGAAATGTTGCGCCGCGGTATTTATCGTAATTATTCTCCCATCCATTGGTAAATACGTTTGTCTACCAATGATATTGTATTCGCGTATTAATCTTGAAACACGTAGTCATTCTCAGTTTGTCAAAGTCCGTGCAAATTGGTAAGTTATGAAATTTCTATTTTCGTTGCAATTACGTAGATTTAATTGGGACCACCGACCGTACAGACGAACGCATCGAACGCGTATCCTTCAGCAGATTCTCACTCAACAAGTGCACACGTCAAAACGGAAGGGTGACTGGCGCTGGTGGACGCATTACACGCGCATTACCTACCAATCAGTAATCGATTTGACTGCCATAGTAACGGTGCACATTTTTCTCTATAGCTCGATAACGAACAGGGGAATAACCGGCGACCAGGGCCGGCAATACACTCGATATTAACTCGATTCGCGCTTGTCGTGCCGTTCAACTGCTAACTGAATTAACCACGGCGAAACTAGGCTCGTCGATCGTAAACAGATGCTCGGAGACCTTAGTAGCAGCCTGGATATTGCATATAATTGAACGGCAAAGAAGAAACGAAATTAGAAAAATGTTGTTCGGGGTGGGGAGTTCGGTACAATTTAAAGTTCAATAATAAGTAAAAAATGATAGAGCATACAATTATCGGGACTGGAAGAACATAATATAGTTTCAGTAAATATAATACATGAATATGAAATGAGCAATCGAAACATGTTTAACGTAACAGAGTTCGAGTTAAATTTAATTTCAATTTGAACGCATAAATTTAGATTAATATTTAAAATACAATTAAAATTGAATTTTAACTAATGACTCGATTTGTGCGTAATCGTGGCATTATCGCCATGCTCGGCAGTCAATAAAGTTGTAAAAACGTTGAAACACTGTAGTAAACAGGGGAATAAAATCCGTGTTCGCAAAGTGAAAAAAAAGAAGCGCGGAGAAAAGTGGCAGCAGGGGAATGGAATATCTAAGGATCCCACCAATATTCGCAACGGTATTTCGATGTCGGCTATAACCATTCGGCACGGTCGTTTGAATCCTGGATTGGCCTGTGACTTTCAGACCGGCATAATTTTCTTGGACAAAACGCTACGGCGAGATCCCGGAAATGGACAATTGCGGCGAGCATCGTGTTGTTCGCCCGTACCGGGGACATCGAATCAATTGCCCAGGGAAATTTAAATTTGAACGCGATTGCCTGCAATAACCCTTCTGCATGCTTATTACGTCTTTTCCAGCAAATTAGCGTTTGGGATAGAGATTGGAATAAATAGCAGATGGAATTGTAGAAAAGTGTTTTCTTTCCTGTTATTACGTTTCCAGGAGAAATTAATCATTGTTAATTTTCTTACTTTTCCTTCTCCTCTATTATTCGACTATTTCTTCCGTAACATCATACACATCGAATGATGCTCGATGGTATTGTATTTTTTTTATCAGTATTTCTATACACGAAGTTCCACGTGTAAATGTCTAATCACTGCTGTTTGTTCCAAATTTCATCCTATCCTATAGAGTGTGTCAAATAGACAAGTCGACGGATAAATTTCCATAGCAGCTGTTCGAGCAACGTCTCGCGAAGAATGGAGGAGGGCGAGAAGTCAAAGGAGAGAGGCAGAACGTTGACAAGCCGTGGTTCTGTGACGAGGCGCATTAAAAGTGTTCGATCAAACAGGGATAATTAAAGAGCTGGAATCATCCGTCAAAGGAGCGTCGACTAATCGCTCACGGGCATCCTGAAAGCGGCCGCTATTCGATTATGATTAAGCTAATTCGAGTTTGATCCGCGTCACGTGGAAATAATGGAGGTCTCGGTAATTACATATAAATCAAATTATACTTCGAGCCGATAGCTCCATTTGATAACTGGTGGCATTCCATGTCAAGTGATCAAGTCAATTAGGACATCGCCCATACGCGGGGCAAATTTCATAGCGATCGCCATACTCCGTTGAAATACGATTCTGCAAAGAGAATGAATTCCCAAAGACTTTACAGACAGGAATTCTTTACGTTACGATAACTTCCGTGTGCCACGAGGACACTAATCCACTGCCGTTGACCATCATTTCAAAGAATACAATTGAAAAAGAGAATTCGTCATTTCCACGCGAGCTCCCCACCCTTCTCCGCAAAGATTGAAGGAAAATGCAAATGATGATAAATCCATCGCGTCGCCTAACCGATAATTAACATACATTGCCACGGAAACGCATGCCGGCATCGATACTGATCTCTGATACTGGCGAGTGATTGACGTATCCAGGCGTTCAGCGGGCTAGCTGAAAGAGGGGCATCTTCCCATGTCGTTTCGCAACGGGGTACACGTAAAAGGCGGCAGTTACTATCGGATGAACAGGTCGCTTTTATCGACGTCGGATCTACGATGCATTTAGAAAGAGATCTGTACGCGATTCATCAACGAAATCGTTCATCGCCACCGGCGTAATACCGGACCGAACTCGCGTTTGGTCTTCCGCGACTTCCTGACTGGCGCGTCTAATTGCAGACACGGTGTTCACATGCGGGAAACGCTGGCAAGCACGTTCACAGACACGCGCACAGCTTTCACGTAGCTTACGGGAAGAGAGAATCTAGCTGCGGCCGTCTGCCCATGGGCTCTGGAGGATCTGCATTTAAAGACAATAAATTAGATCCATAGCGGCGGCGGCGGCGGTGTAAAGCGGGTGTAATTTTGGTTTCCTGCCCGTCCATCTCACCCGTGTCAACCCACGGTAGGTTGCCTCGCTTCCTTGCCGGATAGCCCGAGTTCCTCTGGAAAGCGCGCCGTCCAGATACCAGAAGAGAAGAGCAGAGAAGAGGAGCGAAGAGAAGAGAACAGGAGGGAAGAGAAGAGAAGAGAAACTGTTGATTTATCGTATCGTCTGTCAGAAGCGCCCGGGGCCGCGCGCCACGTATCCCCAGACGAAACATCCTGGATCTGGGGAAGATCCTCTGGGGGCACAGGTGTGTGGCCGTTCGCGTGGACTGTAATGGACGTCGGAAGTCCGTGTGCTATCGCCGGGATCGGTTCGAGGCGAGGGTGCTTAAGTGAGACCCGTGAGGAATGATCGAACACCGTTGGGTCCAACTAGTGTCAACTCATCCACGGACTTTTTCACTTCGCCGCAATCTGTCTGCAAATCCATTGGAGCCATTCTAATTTTCTGCAACACACGTCGACAGGGTGACCGTAGCTTTATTCACGTTAGCGTTATTCAAGTTCCGAAGCTAGGCTCACGTTTATTTTGTATGCGATTTCCTATTTCTAAGGGCGCATTAATTAAATATTTTGCGTTGAGACATTCTATTGAAATTCGCACATCCGTGGTATGTTGAATCTATTTTATCGCAATGAAGGATTTTACGCAGTGGAATTTAATCATTCCTTGCTAAATCAAATATGGTATGTAGTGGATATAATTCTTTCATTAAATGAAGGGGAAAGTTGTAATATAAATTTGATAAAAAATTACAATGAATTTATGTTTCCAAGAATATGAATAATATGTACGTATCACTTTGACGAATGAAAATGACTACATTTAAAAACTGAAGTTGAAATTAATAATGTCAAATATTGGGAAATTTAAATTTAAATTGAACATTTCAAATATTTATAAATTCGTGATTAAATTTAATTGTTCGAAAAGTTTCAATTCTACCGAATGGCGCGAGCCCATCATAAAAGTTATCGTACAATTATCGTACAGTACAACCATTCCTGTGACGTTTATCGTCCGACCTCCCAATATTTTCATACCGAATTGCACTCGTCCTGTACGTCGTCTCGTCCTCTTTCTTCTACGGTCTCGTACACGCCGCACCAAAGGGGCCAAGCCGCGATCGGCTCATTTCCTTCGAACACCTCAATCGTGCCACGAAACATATTCTCGCCATATATTCCAGAGAATAATCTTCGTAACTCATTCGTTCTGTTCCGTCGTGTAATTTTCTTTAATTGTTAAGGTGCACGGATATAAGTTCCACGAGAGTCCTTTTACGATTCCATAAAGTATAATCGTCAAATTTATATCGGAATAAAAATTCCTCGGTCGCAGGGAAATGAAAGGAATTTTTACAAGTTCGCCATAGCTATAAATAAGTAGATGAAGATGTCCTTCAGAGAGAAATAAAATCAAACTTTATTCTCGTCTCACGAAAGACGTCGAGTCGCTATTAAGGAAAAGTTATCGACGACAACAAACGACAGATTAAAAATTTCTCGATTCATTCAAGATCAAATGAAGAAATTCATTGAGAGCTCTCCTTCGGCCGTTACAGCCCCTACAATTACATCGACCATTTTTATGTCTTACTTTCGTCACTGCGAACAGATCCTGTGCCTACCGTAAAATCATAAGGTCGCGAGCGTTGTTTACATTTTATTGCCCGGCTCGTGGCCAGGTCCGGCATACGATCGAAAGAAGTTCTGCTCATCCGTGCTATACATATTCACCCTCGTGTGCCTCTGTACACATAAGCATGGGTTTTACCAAACGAAAGCTTGACGGTTAATCGTGCACAGCTATAGAACAAGTACCGCGGTCTCGAGTTACCCCCGTAATAAATTAGCGCTGAAACTAATTTAATGAAGGATAGATCGCCATTATTCAAGTAATTCAATCCCGGACGGGCTCACGATTCCTTTCTTCCACCGTAAACGCGCTGGAATACGTACTACAACGAATATTACTATTAAGGCCGGAGTTACGGGCCCGGGTGACGTTTATCTCGCTGGAAAATGCCCGGCAATCCGTACTGCCTGGCCGTATTCGACGTGACCTGGCTCGATATTGTTCTGCGCGCAATTTGCAACAGTCGTTGGCGTGGCTCGTTTTCAGTTGGCGTTAACGATCTTCGTTAAAGCGAGACGGGCCCCGATCCAGCCGATCCTGGCGTAGACATGGTCGTCTCTTATCGTCTTGGTATTGCTATAGAACATTGATTGGTAAGGCGACGACCATTGTGATATGAAGGAAAAAAAGATGCGGAATGGAAGGAAAGACAAACGAGAGGATGAAAACTAACCCGAAGCAGTGTAGATTTGGGTAGATCAATTAAGGAACGGATTATTTTAACCGGTTGCTTTGCTGACGAGAATGCACTCTTCTACAAAATTTAAGGGTCAAGAAATTTTCATCGAAAAATTCTGCCGATGTTACAAATGCTGTAACTTCGTGAAAACAGAAGTATCACGGAATGGGAATATTTTTTACGACGAACCCTGAAGCTGCAATTTTTTTTTCTAACGTGCTCGATCGTCGAAATTCGACTGAACTCGCTTGCAATTTCCGGCTGTTACATTCGAACTCGCCAAGTCGATAAATAATGTATCAGCAAGCGCGCAGAACTTTACCAGGCGATGAATCAACGCGCATGTACGCGCGGAAACCGGGTAACTCGTTGTGATGTAAATCGGGCCGGATGAATCGAGACAGAAAGCAGAAACTCTCTGCCGCTTCTGAACGAACTAGCTTGCAATTTAACGGAATTACAAAGGCACTACCGATACACGAGAAGCGAGGGAAAGAAACGAACGAGCCACTAAACAATTAGAGATTATCTCAATTATCCCGGCTACAAGTGACAAGTACGATACTACCCCCTTGGAATTTTCAATCTTCGAATGCTCAGCAGGCAAGAAATTTGAATAATGTCTCTGATCAAACGGCAACGGAATGATTAACGAATAGAGAGGCAAAGGAAAGGATTAATCTGTAAGATTCCGTTTCACTTTTTCCCCTTTATAGCAGAGCGTTCAAGAATGAATCGAAATCGATGTTCTTTCTGCAGGAAATCCATCCTTCGGCAACAAAGTCTGCCAGTAACGATAATTACCGATCGATATCCGATGAAGAAGAGTAACTTAATGGGTCCACTGTTACAGATCGTTAGTCCTCTAATCACGAAACACAACGAGCGCCTCAGAAATTGATGAACCTTAATACTTTGCATCCATCAAATTGAATATACTCTCGGAGTATATGACAGAGTCAGATATTTACTTATTTATTTATTTATTTGTTTTACTCTCATCGCTACACCTACAGAACGATGATTTATACAGCCTAATGCCATCTTCATTCCGAACAACCGTTTGTGGGAACACTACTTTAATAACTTCTTGTGAGATATTAGAACACTTTGTAGCTGCAAAGCTACACTGTCATTAGCTACAACGAACACAAGATGGATCAAAAATATATTTCACAATTACGCACGACATACAATAATTCAATTATCCGCATGGTTTTCCATCCAGTACCTTGTTACGCGATCGCACCGTCGCTTTATCAATCGCACGTGCTGATGCGTCGTTTAATTGAAGTCGTCGTTACGTCGAAGACACGGTCTAACTCGCCTACGTGACTCGGTTAACGTGGCGTCAAGTCGGTATCTACTAATCGGTTAATTAAATCTAAGAAATTAATATTCCGCCGACGCGCGACGCATACGCCGCCGGCATACGGGAAACGAGCGTAAGAGCGTCGCACGGTTGCTCTCGCAAACGGCACTTTTTCAGAAGACGTTTTTATGGTTCGAGTGGACAGGAATATTTTATGTCAGGTCCTTCGAGTTTCTCTGAATTAAAAACTCATCCATGTCGCGGCGTACTTTCCGCCCGTTAAGCAAATTCCAGTGGAATCGTGACAAATTGTGCGTTTATAATTACAAACGGCAGTTGCGACAATGAAATTTATTTTAAAAAATCTCATACTATGAAAACAATTAACTACAAATAGTCGCTTTATAATTATAGTTTTGCAAGAGAGCACTCGAAGACACCACGTAAGTGCATTTAATTAATTTCATTAAACAACTCGTTCAGTCTTGTTAACAGGAATTCGTTGAAATTCCAATGCTCATTTTCCACAGGAAACCAATATAATTGCTTTTTATTGAAACATCTCCGATTACTCTCAACGATCCCATATCCGATATCGGGGATGGTTTAGAAGGTCTGTACAGTACTAGAGGGATGGGAAGCAGCGGGATTGAAGGCGTAATAATTATTCTTGGCCCTAAACTTCCCAGATCCATAAGAATAATAGGAAAGCCGGGCAGGCAGAGTAGACGATAGACGACCTTCGCTAGAAGAAATCATAATAGATCCTAAAGAGGCTTCCTGTTGAATTTTCTTTGAGGACTTTTGACGGGCAGTGAATTCTCGAGGTGTTCCGCGTTATGGATTATGATGAATATATCGTATCGTGTTACCCGGCCGATGTTTTTCTTTTCCTCCCGCTCCTTCCTCTCCTTTTTTTTTGTTGTATTTATTTCTTGTTTTGTCTCCTTTTTTTTCTTCCTCTCTTCTATAGGCTTAGTACTCTTTGTAACGCGCGGTTCGTCAAACTTACGGGGGATTCGCGTTTTCTCTGGCGTGTTTTTCAAGCGTTTTAGCAACGGAACCGTTTGACCGACTTCCTGCCGGTGTAAAAAGCTGCGAAAACATGAGAAACACGAAAAACAGTGTTGGATGAAAGGACGCTTTGCGGATTAATCCGGTGGAAATTGTCAGCCGATCCCAGACGTTCCAGTCCCACGCGATCAGCTCGTAAATAACTTTATCGAACACTTTCGGCGCGATGGAATTTAATTACCGTGTAATAGATTCGACGTGATATTATATTAAAACCCGTAATAAAGTATAATTAAGCCGGTCGAAATGTGAAAACAAATTAATTGCCGTCGCTGAGACACAATGTCGGATCGTTAATTTCACACCAAGGAAGGAACATCGATGAATTTCATTGGTAGTGTGTGCAGGTGTATACAAATGGGGGTAGCGAAGTGAGTGGCGAAGGGGGTGGTTTTTTCGCGGATCGATGTAATCGGCATGAATCACGCACTGTTTTCGACGTTTCGCGACAAAGATCAAATAAATAACTATACATTAAAGATTTTCCAACTGGTCGTGATCGATCCAGTTTACTTAAACGAAATACACATTTAATCGGAAACAGCCCACTCGAACCTTACAAATATTTGTTGGTAAACTCGATTCGTGTCCATGTCGATGAATAAAAAATAAAGTGAAAGAAATTGCGATTATAATTAATGTCGCACTAGCTGACTCCGTTCTTTTTCCCTCTGTTTTTCTTTTGTTTCGCGAGAACAGTAGTCGGTACGAATATCTGAATTTTTTAAACACGAAATCTTTAACGAATTCATGAGCGCGTTTTGGGACGCCGTTTAAAACGTAATGAAAGAGTAAGTGCTCATATACGAGTAGATGAAATACAAGCGTAAACCGCAGTGCTGGCTCGTGTGTGGCTGGCGCACCAGTTCCCTGCGTTTCGCTTTTAATCTAGGCCAAACACACTTCACGGTATTGCAGTGATGAAAATTGCTGCCGCTGCAATTTCAATCTTACGAATTCCCTTTCCTGTCGAAATATTAAATTCACGCGTCTCGTCAAACGTGACGCACAACGAACGACATCGACCTGCATGTGAAACAAACATGGGAGAGTATGAACTGAACACGCTGTCAAAATGGTTTTCTCCAGTGTACACCATTTTCGAATTAAAATGGGTGTCCGTGAAAATGGCAACGGGGCAAAAATCTTCATGGAAGTTTCGTTACTTCATTTTGGACGTCATTCATTAGTTATGTACGATCGCCAAGAATCAAGAAGTCAATTTACCTATTCTTATAATACATTTGCAAGATTTATCTTGCCATTATGTTCCAACATCCTTGGCTGTTAATAGCACAAGTCTTCTTCATGCATTCCAAACCAAATATCGCTTGCCAATTATAGATGAATCAAATATACAGCGCCAGCTCCACGTTCCACCTTCAACCTCCTATTCCAGAGACGAGAACGAAGATTTCATTCCATTCATTATACAGAAAATCCACTACGCCTGGCATACCTTTGAGTCGAACATATTTCACCTAAATAAACACATATAGTACATGTATTACTCGTCTTACAGAACCGTTTGTCCAATAAAGTACCGAAAACAAGGCGAGAAACAAAGGGATCACGGAAAGAAAAAAATTTGAGACATCCGATATCCACAGACACTTCAAGAACTCTTTCATAACTACCTTCCGAGCTTCTAGGGGCCCAGGGACCCAACATTAAAATTCATCGAACAAAATGATTAGCCTAGGCGTCCATCTCGTTCCGCTGGGCTCTCGGTCGGCTCGTTCCGGCGAAAAGATTCCCACAAGCCTGGTCTCGGATGCCCCACGACACGAGTCGAACACCTCGTTCGCACATCGCTATTATTTACTCGCGTGCAAGCGTGAACTGCATACATGTATACGCGCGTTGTGTATACGTATCATTCGAAACCTTTAACACGTCCTGTCTTATCGAGCAGCGCCCCTCGACGAGCCTTAATACAACACGATAGCGCTAAATATGGTTCAGTGAGTTCTTTATGCCCGAGCGGTTCGGGACCTGCTCCTAACGCGGATCCCAGGGCAGAAGTGTTCGCTACCGGTTCGCTATACCTGGCCCCTGCTCGCCGACAAGTGTATCTCGCGAGCAGATTGTGTTCCTTTCCGTTCTACGCGCCCGTCCCGTCGCTTCTCGCAAACACTGACGCGTCACGCAGCTGCCGACCGCTCGATTCCGCGTGCTTCCGCGCCGATCCACCGTCAGCTCGTTCCCGTGCCACGGGGAACACCTTTTATTTGCCTATACATGCGTTACCATGTCTCACTGAGCAGAGAGCGGGAGGGAGTGGGGGGAAGGGTGAGAGTACGCAGGTGCAAAGCGGTTTCGTAAATTGACAAGCGTGAACGAGGAGAAAAAAAAATAATCAGGCAGGCTTCAGAGGGATTGGGTTTAACGACCGAACGAAAATTTCGCTGGTATCGACTTGACTATCGAACGGTGTTTGTACTCCCTCTTGGACAAATTTCACCACCGTTTTATTCAGGATATTTTCGTATCGAAATACGTCGCGGTGTTTGTCAAAAAGTATAGACGACACTAGCATATCTGGTTCGAAGGGCGCACAATTTAACTCGCACGAAGTCTAATAATATTTATCGTCGTTTATATAAATCCGGGCACCAGTGATTCCGCAGTCCGGCGACACTCACAGTCTAGTTCTCTGTCCAACGAGCTGGCCCATTCAAGAGTGCCCCCGTCGACGACTATTTTCGATTAGCCAGCTCGGGATAGCCGTGCCAGAAGCCACTCGATTTACGTCTCAAGTGGCGAGGGAGGATCGCCCCGAACGGAGTGATAGGATGTACAATTTCGCGACCAACGCGGCTATAGTCCTCTACCAACGTGTCCTCGAGTTCCAATTGCAGGGACGTGCGTATATAGTCGATTCACGCATCTCCAGTCAGATCATTCGGACTTAGCATATCAAAGCCCTTATCGACTTAGAGACGGTTGGCTCGAGTGCGGCAACCCTCGACTCGGACAGGGGTCGCGGCGAACAGAACTACATATCCCTTTCGAGATGCCTCGGGAAATGTGAAATTCAGAAAATACATAGGGACCCGTGCCCAGTGGCCGGTCAAGCGAACCGTAAGTATGCGGTCGCGTAGTCGACAAATCACGGTCCCCGGACGCGTAACCCTGCCAGCACCCACGTATGTATACGCATACCCGCGATACGTGTCCGCCCAAAGTGGAAAATAGTGAGCTCAGAGATGGACACACCAGCCACGATAAATCGAATGTATGACTGTTTTATTAAAAGGGATACTCGCCGCGGATTTTCAGTTACATCCAACCAGACCCCGTCTTCGGCCGGCCATCCTGCAGAGGTGGGCCTGCTCTTTCAATCTCTGCCGCGGGGGATTTATTGCGGCATCAAGATGGAGCTTTTTGGACACTCGCGCGTAGGCTAGCTATATTTTTCCGGTGTGCCAAGTTCGAGTATTTCCATACAGACGCTTGCTGGCAAGGCCTGGATCATATTCTCGATAGCGAGCTACTTCGTAATAGGTTGTTGCACAATAAAGCGGATGAATTAATAAACGCGACCGCCGGTTACAATGATATTTGTTTCCCTCGGAATTCCGTGGATTAATGATCGAAGCCTCTCAACCATCGCGCGATTGATCGATCGGGGATCGTTCGAATTATGTACCGTTCAATTGTTTCGAATACTCCAAATAAAGTATTCCCCGCTGCGCACCGCATCGTTTGTAATACAACTTCGACTCCCTGCGAACCGTTCCAACGCACATTAAAGTCTTCGGAGGATAAAAACTTTTAACCCCAATTCCTAATTTCCGTACAAGTACCCGGTAGGCGCACACGCCGCAAAACGGTTTCCACCCTCGACCAAAGTTTCCGTTTCTCGCGTAAACCGCCCGTGTTTCCGGAACCGCGACGGGAAAACAGAATTCGAGTGCGTCGTACAATCCTCCGGCGCTACTTCTGGTCGATCAATAGCCCGGTGCAGCGGAGCAACTACGATAAATGCAGCACCCCCGCGATATAACCTCTGGCTGCGCGTCAACTTCGCCGCAATCTGCATAACCGTGAGCTCATTACCTTTTAATTACCAGCCCCGACGGCCGCGATGATTTTCATTGCCACTGAAACTCATCTAGCGCCTCGTCCCTCTCTCACAATGAAAGGGACTTTTCCTCGACAATGTTACACGCCCATTAATTTCGTTGCTAACTCCACCGGCGTCAGAGCGATAATTCTCTTCCTCTCGCTTCACTACGGCTCTCCACCCCTCTCTCTCCATCTCTCTGCTTCACTCCTTCAATCCATCCCCTTCCGATGTTACCTTCACGGAAGGAGCAAAGCAACGCAGGTATTGTAAGCGTGTTTAAATGCGCCCGGTACACGCGAAATATCAATAAAGAGAATACCAAATTATATTTGCTCGTGAATCGTGCAATCCCATCGCTACTGTTGGGCCGCGAATTATTCCACCTTGCAGTTTCATGCTTAAGCTTGCATCGCTGTAATCGCTCGTCACTATTTACAATTCTCCGAAGCCGACCATTTTACAAATCGAAGTAGGAGTATCGCGAAACTTTACCAATGTTGCTCGTCTTAGCAAATTACTCGAACGATCAGTAAACTGTAATTAATACGAGTGAGTGAAAGGGAAAAGTATAGTTATACGATTTTACTGACAGGGCAGCGCATCGCATTATTACACGCCTGGCGTTCAACTATCACCAGTCTGATGTGCACCACGAGCCATAAAGAATCACTGGAACCGAGTGTAATAAAGCCATTACGCGGGCAATTTTCTGCAACTCGTGTATTCCCGTCTCGGGCAACATTTTTGAGTAAACAGACGGGCAAAGTGAGGCTCGCCGGTGAAACCGATAACCCTCAATCTGCATTTAACTATACTATGTAATGCACGAGAGAAGTAACACGCCCATTAAAAGCAGCGTTCGGCCGCGCGTCATTATCCCCACACTTTTTCCCCGCATCGCAAATTTGTAAAACTTTACCTAGGCGACGACAGATCCGCGAGACCGTGCAATCTTCGTGCGAGTGCTTACAGCGTCCACTTGAACGAAATATATGACTGAGAATCGTGTATCGATTTAAATAGTCTACAGAGAGCAGCATCGGATCGGGCGAAAGATTATAATGATACGGGCTGTGGAACCGCGTGATTTCGTAATCTCTCAAAATGATACCCGCAGGCCTTCGTGGAACCCTTTGCCTCCAGAGAAACTAGCAGGACATTACGAAAGCACGACGACACGATGCCTTCGTTCGTGGTCGACGGTGTCGCGGAAATTATATCGGCAGAGGCGCAACAGGATGTCCACCAGGTAATGACGGTAATCACGTCTCAGCCAGGTATAATGTCTTTGTTCGAGGGTCCCCGGCGTTTGCTAAGTAACTATTCGTGTAACGCGCGATTGGGGATGTACAAGAAAAGCGTGGACTAATGAAACTTCGAGGAAACATGGGGTTTCGATTATTTGGAACAGAGACCGTTGGGATAATTCGTTGAATAATAAAACGATTGCTAAGCTATATTATTATTACTATTACTATTATTCTAATTATTATTATTATTTTATCACGCAAGGGAAAATCGCAGCGAACCAGAAAGTACACACGTTTAACAACGTTAAACAAGAAAACAGCAAAACGATGGGAAAGTGGAAAGCTCCATTGTAGAGGACGCTCGAAAGAGACGAGGAAAGTTGAAAGACAAATATCGGAGGAATTAGATAGAATGGTGGATATTGCTTCGGAGGGAGAAGGTGAACGAACAATCCAAAGAATCTCGAGGAAAGTTGAAGAGGCTGGAAAGTAAATCGATGCGAAAGGAGGAGACTATCCCGGGGACAAGGTGGCGGACGAACGACGAAGTTGCGAGGCGTCTGAAAAAATTTACCAAGAACTGTAAAGAACAACGAGTGGACCTGGAGTGGTGGTTGCGAGACGAGGCGCGCGGGAATTTCAGCAGGAAGCGAATGGAAGTAGAAACGAAACGGTCGCCGGTGAAAGAAAAGGACGAAGCGCGGATGACTGGAGGGATGGTTGTCCAGGAGGGGAGGAGAATAATGCAGGAGGTGGAGAAGCCTGCCGCGTATGATTATACACCATCACGTATCTACGATTATGGCCGTTCGACCGTGCAAGACCGATCCGTGCACCGTATTATGAGCTTATCGTAGGCGTATAAGATAACCATGGTCGCTAAATTGAGATAGAAACACGGAGGGTAATGTCGAGTGTCGATAGGTGGCAGGTCGAATCGGGATAGGCGAAGAGCCGCAATGGGAAAGGGCGTACAGAGAACCGATAGAGAGACAAACGTACATACATACAGATAGACGAACGGATAGATATTCTTCGAAGGAGTAGAATAGAGGGCAAAGGGAACAGGATCGAGAATCCTAATTAACGGCATTGATCCCGACTCATTTGCATACGTAAACAGAGGGGCCGATGTGTAGGCGTACTCAGAGATTCTTGGTGAATTCGAGAGCGATTCTGCGCCAGGCCACCCTTCCAGTGTCTGTACGGGCCGAGCACTGGCGCTTTCCACATTCCACGCCACCGACCGACACACCATCCAGGATGATCGGCACATCGTCGACATCCACTGCATCAGCCGGTGAGCAACGAGGCACGGGGTTGCACAGGGGTAGCGGGCGCAGGCGCCCTGATCGACATCCAAGAGAAATGAAAATGAAATCCAACATGGCGCCGGGTAGTCATCCTGCCACGTCGAGATTGGAGTTGCCCTTTCTCTTTACCTTCTCACCCCTGTGTGCTTTTCGCCGTGTTCTCTCTCCGTCGACGCGTCTGCTTTCCCCTGGTAGTGGCTCTGCCGTTCGCCAAGCACGACTCGTCTCTTTCACCCTGTTCCAACCCACCCTGCTATGTAAACTTCGGCCCCCGCGAGCCCTATCGACACCTTCCATTAGTCGGTGGCTGCGTCGAAGGGTGAAGGAGCAGGTTTTATCGCGCTGCGAACTGTCTTTGCTCGGCTCGTCCGCCGAGTAGAAGTAAACTGCGGGATTTCACGGGTTCATAGAAACGGAATCCAAACGGAATCCAAAGCTTACCTATCCCACCCCTCTGCCCTGACTCCCAGCCCGCCAAACCACCCGTGGTGCACCCTTTCCGCCACTTTTGCCGAGCCGCCTTTTTCCATTCTGGCCCGAGTGGACTCTTCTGGAAAGCGGAATAAAGACTATTGCCGTTGAAACCAGAGAGAAACGGTGAAGCGTGGAGGATTCGATTGATCGTTCGATTACTGTCCTTGTGCGGGATATTCAGGGAATGACTGCGGTGGACCGTACACTTCTTTCCACTTACCAGAACAAACAACCGCGAATGAAATAAAAAAAAATGATTCAGTAGAATCGGAGCATTCGAAAGCCGAATAGTCTGCTTCTAGTGTTGCTCGTATTTTTTAACTTTCTTTACAAAACTGGCAGAAAGATATTCAAGAATATAATTTTAAAAAACACAGGATCGACCGTGATAATTTATAACCCGCATCTACGATGACTGCTTACCGTTAGTTACACTACTGCAGCGTGTTTTCTTCAGAAAACAGAACCATTTCTCCGGCTGCAGCTTCCGCTCGAAAACAACGGATACCTCTCGCCATGCCAATTAGCGTCGCGGGCGAACACGATCATTCTTGAATTATCCGGTCGTTTGCTCGCCCGCGCCTCGTCCCTTACACCGTTCAGAAAGTCTGAGCAAGGGAAACAGTGGAGAACGGCGCGGGGAAAAACAGCAGAGGACGGAAGGAAAACATACGCGCAAATTGTTTCACCGTGGCAAACGTGAGACAGTCGAAATTGAAAATATTGGATTATTTGCATCGCGGCGCTCGCGTTCCCCGCACACGATTCCCAAGCTGCGCCACGTCGACGCGACGGCGACGGCGACGCCACGGGATACAAATGTTTCGCGTCGGCCGACTTGATCTCATGACAGCGGTTATACGTACGCCGTTGGCCGCGGGATAAAAATCCCGAAATTAGTCGAAATCAGTGCACCAGAGGCGACGAGTCGAAGCGTCGACGAACCGTAGGGGTGGAAAAGGCACGGGAGGGCCGACGGATATGGAACAAGCGGACGGCTGTCACAATTTCCGGGTTTCAATATTGACGGCTGCCGAGAGCGAGCGTTATCCAATGTGTAAACTTTCGTCCTGTATTTTAATTTCGCAACGCTCAATATTCCGCCGTCTACGACGACGGCGACTAGCGGGAGGACGAATAGCACGATGTCGACGCCAACGGCACCCGTGGAAAGTTTGCAATAACAGTTTAATCCCCGATGATGAGAGACTCCTGAAGGCCTCTTACCTCTCTTACCCTTTACCCCTTTCAGTCGAGTGCTCTTCAATCAAGCCGTGTGTTTGATTTAGAGCTATCCAAGATGCACTGATAATAATCGATAAATCCCGGTTTCACTAACGCGCATCCCTGCCGCGAAATCTTATCGCTGCGTTGCCGCTTGCAGCTTCTATAACCGAGACAAGGGTGCGCGTGAAATATACATGAAATATACATCCTTTGTTTGGACGGACCCTCCTATCGTGATCGTTGCGATGGAAATAGTTTGAACGTAAAGTGCATCTTTAGATCAGACGGATTTTAATACAATTGATTGTTATAATTCCCGAGGGTTCATAAGGTTTTCAGGCTTGCGTAACAGGGCCACAATTGTTTCCCTCTAAACGAATGTAAAATATAGACCGAAACAGGTTCCGCAAGCGGCGATATTCTCCTCTTCGCATCGCGATATCGAGCAATTTGTACCCCATGAGGGTCAGTTTAACCACGTCCACGTATTTCCCGCTTATCAAACATCGCCCTAAAAACGAACAGAAGAAGCCTGTATCGTGATTCGTCGGCGTAGCTCGCGGTCGACACACGCCCGGCCGCTTCCATGTAAAATCGATTTGCCGTTTCTAACACTTGCTTCTTAATAGCCGGTAATTGAAGGCACGCGGAGAACGATCGTGCATCACGCACATGGTGGACGCGCGCCGCTTAACACGATTTCTGTGCTCGACGGAATGCAACGTGTCGCGAGCGGAAGCCACTTGGAGCCAACGTTCTATGTCAAGACGAAGAGTCGAAGACAATTTTTCGAGTAATCTTCCAGCATTGAAGTGCGTACATCGATTATTATTACGCAGCACCGCGCGATACATGTGCCGAATACAGTTTTGCTAAGCTGCTTACGAGGCACTGCTGTAGGTCAGCCGCGACAAATCTATAAACGTAATGTTCAATAATGTTACCCCCGGCGAAAAGTGGTATCGCATGACCGCACGACACCCTCGACACGCGAGCCACGCCACCAACACGCATCCACTCTTCGGCCTGTATCAGCGTTTATTGCTTAGAAACGACCCACCCTCGGAAGGTGAATACTAGGGCAGACATCTCTATAGACGTGAAAGATGTCCCGAGTAAGACCGTGCGGTCCGTTGGACTGCGACGAATATCGTCGGGGATCAGCCACGTCACATGTCACTGGGACGTACCTTCTAACGAAACCGGCTGCGGTAATCGGAACGGCGTTTAATAGGGCAGAAACAAATCAACATTAGTGTCGAATGCTTTTAAATGTCACGTCGAATTCCGATGAATCACTGATTCTACTTGCTCCGTTCTGAACCGTGCGCTCGTGGAAATAATTACTGCATCACCAGTTAAGAATCTGCGTGAAAGTATAATCGACAGAGCAAATGTCATTGCGGCGTAATACTTCCTTACGCGATATAGCAATATTATCCTTCTGTCCGGAACTTAACCTGCATCACAACTACCTCGACCACGTTAACCCTATAAAAATCTGAGTTAAGGGAGGTTCGTGCGTTCGACTAGACCGCAGGGTATCACATCCAGAAGCAACTCCATGCTCGTCGATCCGTCGAAATTGGATACTTTTTTATCGGCGCCGCGATCAAGGGTAAACTGCCTGTGTAACAGTTTCTCGACGATTCGTCGAGATGTATCGGTGCGCCGTGAGATAGATGACAAAGGGAAGCCTGTCGTGTTCACGCGAGAAAAGCAGACAGGAAGGAAGGAAAAGGTGGAGGACGAGAAGAGGCGACAGGGGTTGGTCGGTTTCGCTTTTATGAAGCGAAACACTTCCACGGCAGGGAGAAATATACGAGTTTCGCGGTGCGGCCCTTGGGCTCGCTATCCCTCGATTTGAGCATTTGTCTCGCGCCAAATAACGCGTGTTATTCATGCTAAGGGACAATAAAGTGCACATGTGAAGTTCTGCCCGAGCGTTCCATCCAGCGGCCTCTGCCATACTCTTTTCCAACCACCCGCCTTCGACTCTGTTAGGTAACCCGTTGCCCACGGTCTCACGATCCGGGAACTTTTTTCGACGACACCCGAATCGTATCCGCAGTATTTCGCCGTTGCACTGCGTGGGACTGACGCAAAGTAAGCCACTTTTCCCGGACAGAAGGGAACGGTTACGGAATACAAGGGTTTTGTATCAATGATACATCGGGGAAAGTTTGGCAGATCGTGAATAATGACATTGCGTCTCGCGGTGGTGAGATCGATTTTCCTTTGGAAACACAAATGTATCCGACTTTAAGTGAGTCAGTATCGGACGCAGTTCTATGGCCTCTGCCGGGGAATATAATTTCTTCTCGAAAGAAGATAACAATACTTCCGCGGGGGAGCTAGTGGTACAAATCGAATTTGCAACACACGATACAGAAAATAATAGTAACAAGAACATTCTCACTGATCCATCAAGCAACTCTGCATCACCCGTTCCCGTGCAAAAGTGTAGATTTTTCGCAACGCCATCGCGGCAACGTATGCAGCGCACTTAATTCGTGCCCGCGGTTAACCAGCGAGCAATCCGGCCTGCGCCGTCTTCGGTGATACAATTACGCCGCGGATGCCTCGGCCGTAGATTCGTTCCCGCCTTTTCAGTATGCCAGAGCGGAGAAATTATTCGGCTCGGCTCATTATCCGGCGGAGTCGATTTACCGGCGTGGAATTCGCCCGTGCCTTCGACCGCCGCGCCGCTTCATTTTCCACGAAACCGGAGATTACGTGCGGCTACGACGCCCGGTTCCCACACCGACCCGCTGGAATTCGATTTCTGGAGTTCCTCCTACGTGGGCACAGTCGCCACGTTCTCCGTGTCTCCCTCCCGTAGCATGTAGACATCGCGACCCTGCCTCCCCGAGAACCGTACGACGATACAGAGCACCCACTCTCTTCCGCCGAGATAGATATACGAAGTTAAGAACGCGGGTATACGGGGGAAGTAGGCTTTTATCCGGTCATCGAGTTCTGACGGAAACGTGATTATTCCAAGTGCAGCCGGAACCGGCTTTGCACGCTCGCTCGATCGACGTTTACGCTAGCCCGTTTGGCGTATCCGTGTTTGCAGCTGCATTGGACGCTCGATCGTTTCATGGTGTATAATCTGTGATTGCGACGATTACTGGTGATATCGAGGGATGATTTCTTGGAAGGGTTGAGTGTTCGTAGAACTTTTGCCCGATCATTTCGAGCGGGGAAATTAAGATTGCAGCTTGGGTTGGCTGATGCGCGTGAAAGTTTTATTTTGAATCGGGAACTTTGAAACGGGGGATATGTTTCGTTTGATAAGCATTGGTATCGTCTCGGTGAAATAAACGAGAGTGCTCCTGTGGATTGGAAAGAATTCGGGGAATATAATATTCTTGTGTCTCTTATTTTTATGTTTTGCGATTATATATTTAGGCTTTGCAATTTTCGTGCAATCACTTTTTTACTTTTTTTCTCTTTTGTCATATAAGCTGTTACCCTTCTGCCATCGTTACACTGATAGTGTCAAAGCTCTCGTCATTCGCCCTATCATTCCAACTAAAAAAAAGTGTGTACATAATCTATAATATTTACGTTTGGCATACATGGATGGTGCAATAGTTCGTCCGTTTCCTTTCGAGGCGCAGCCAGATATGAAGTCACAGAGACGAACTTATTGTTGAGTCAATTTGTGGGGAATAGTATGGCTGAAGACAGATTAAAGAACGCTAGGCCTAACAATAACGCATGGTGCGTTGGTCAGCGCCGATGTTTCTTTGAAAGAGATGGATGCGTATATAAAGCCAGTATCGCCCCATGCGAAAGGACAATATCGGCCCTGCTCCGTCATTGCGGGACTATCTATCTGTCCAGTGAGGCATGCATACCTCGGACTCTACGGAGTGAAGGAAAGGGAGAGAGAAAGAGGGAGATCACAGGGCACCCTACATAATGGGCTGCGGTCCGTAATGCAGCCAGATCCCTTTTCATTATTTTATGGTAATAATGCGGCTCTCAGCCACCTTCTTTCTCTTACTGGCCGGACACCATTTCCATCCCCGATTCGCGTAAGAATAACTATCGAATCTCCTTTCTTCGGGCCAATCGAGATGATAAAACGATTCTCTGCTTAATAACGATGATGAAGTCCTGAATGAGGAATAAAATCGTCGACTTCATACATTTCCCTTATTATATCCGTGTTCGCTAAAAGCCACAGAGTTAGCTTTCCGCCTTTTTTTTAAATGCCCTTTGGTGGAATGACGTTCGATCGTCAAAAAAAACTATAGATATCAGAGGGAATAGAATTTTACGTCTCGATCAATCAATAAACGCAAGGAATATAAGTCGAATCTGAAGTGGCTACGGCAATCCCCTAGCGGGGAGAGAGAAAAGGAATTCGTACGTGAGTACATTTCTGACCGTTCAAGACGTCTGCCAGAAAAGTGTGCCCATCGTCCTTTACCAATAGGGAACGTGAGCCTCGTTTTAAGTTCTGGCCCTGCCAAATCCCGAACAGATTTGGGGTCTAGCCACTCCGCTTGGCCATTCGTCTTTCTGCTCTATCAGTATGTGACGCACGACGAGCTAACCCTCCCCCTTGCACGCTTTCCACCTCGACACTGCGTTATCCGATTTTGCGGAACAAAATTTCATCGGTCTCACAAATAACGAATGGTATAAGCACCTCTTATGGATCATTGCTGGTCCACTTATTTTTTAGAAGTGTCAGGGAAGTGAGCGGATGAAGCAGATCGTTTCTATTGCACTACATTTTTTTTTATAAGTATAAATTTTGTATAGATATAGATTCTATAAATATATGTATATAATGTCTCAGATTAATTTTTTGCAACGATGTATCCTGGAACCGGAGATAAATTATTTAATAATCTATCGTTTGGCAGAACGACATACGATATCGCGACGCAACGCGAATAAAAGCAGCGGCGTTAGGTATTTTTTATTCCATACCTGCACAGAAAGGAATTACGGGGATTAATTGAAAGCGATTACAGCCTGACATAAAAGCGTGAATTAATAATGCTCGACTCGGCCGGTTTAAAAACTTTCAAACAGCTACAATTTTTTTTCACCTCCGGCTGCCTGAGAGAAGGGTTTCTTCCTCGAGGAGAATGCAGAAAGAAGAAACTGTCCGCAAAACAACGTTCCCATCTCGCGGCCCTTTGTAATCTCGCCGTCTCTCATTAAGCCTGTCGACATTTTTGCCAATCAACCCCCGTGATCGTTCTACGAAAAAACAAGGGAATTAAGCACTCTAAAACGCGTGTCTGTGGAAGGGGTGAGGATTAGAAACAACCGCGCGGAACAAGGTCGACGCTTTAAATTGAATTGATACCGTGCTCACGAAGACGCTTTGAATAATTCGCAGGCCACCCCTCGTGCTCGATTCTAGCTGGAGCAAGGGGACAGTTCTGTTTATTTCTGATTACGTCGATGAAAAGGGGCGAGTAGATGAATGACGCTTGTCAGCCAGACGGCCCACAGACACTAGCAGTGATTAAATGCAAGATTTAACACAATTACTACCGCGTCCCATCGTTGAGACTTTAAATTACGCGAAGGAGAACTTAACAAAAAAACAAAGAAAAAAGGAAAAGGGTTCTCCCCTCGCGTCGGCAACTGCGCTGAAATTCTTGCTCGCTGCAAACTTGCTCATAGGCAGGGAACTTCGTTGAAATATTTCGGGGAAAAAAAGTTATCGTTATGGTCGACAAATATTTTCGAAGCCAGTTCCAGTAGCTCTCAGAGACAAGGCAGACGCGGATGGGCGAGATTGTCGACTCTGGGCTCAAATCAAGACGCTGCCTAATCCAATCAGGGATGGTAATTGCGTGCGTAGCTCGGGGCAGGAAAGCCATTGGGGGGTGGCTGCAGACTACATCCCTGTGCTGCCAGGGGTGAGTCAGAGTTCACCCCTGGTGCGCGTGCCCATTTGCTTGTCTCTGCCTACGTAACTCAACCATTTCTATGACGCCAATAGAGAGCAGACGCATTCGTTGCTACTGTAAGGGCAAAGGCGTTAAACCGCGTCGTTATGGCTTTGGAATTGCTGAAGTTTAAGATGCCTGGACATCATCCTTCCGGGAATCGACGCGAAGGAGGAATCAGCGAAAGGAACTGTAACGATATTATTTTTTGTTATCGTCACGAAAATTTTAATCGATTGAGCTGTCGTGTATTTTCACGGAATCGAAGGGATAGTAGGCTGTATAGAAAAGAGTGCATGGAATAGAAATTGATACAAAATTACTCGAAAAGAATTGGCATGGTTCGAATAGAAACCGAGAGACGAGAGGAAAATTGAAACGATAGTTCTCGCGGTGCGGGTGAAATTTTTAACGCCGCGCAGAATTGAAGTTTATTGGTGGACAATTTGTAAACCAAAAAAAATAGGAAGAAGGAAAACGTGGCGCACCGGGTGCGGTATACCGGCAGCAATTTGTCCCTACCCTCAGTGGAAGCAAACCCCCGATGGCCCTAACTAGTATTTGTGGCGCAAAATCTGGTGCCGCGATGAACAGAACGGTCAAAGTTGACCCCCTACACCAAGCCTGCATTTTAGATTTCGTCGATCTCATACGCTGACTTGTTCTTCTCTTTTTTTATCTCATCAACTGCACGAGTATTATCGACTCTCATTACTTATTACCATGCGTTACATTGGTATAAGCCCTTTGTTTCCAGTCGCCAACGCAACCCCCGTTGTTGGCCACTGTTTCGATCAAAAGTTACTATTAATTAGTTACCCAGTCCAGCGATCAATTGTAAACGTCGACGACCTATCAACCATTGCAACAGTTACAACGTTACCAGTAAACAAACTTCCAATTAGTCGAAGAAAACTATGTTTCACATCGGCCTTCCAACCAATTTCCATCGAAACGTTCCAGCAACAACGTCAGTTTGCAACAACAACGCGCCGAGCGCAATTTGTATCGGGCCAATATTTTCCTCAGTTCTTTTCCCGTTGAAAGTATACGATCAGCCGCTTATCAACCGTTCTACCGGTTTTCCTGTAGCGCGTGTCATACGTATCTAGGAAATAGCAGGGTTATCTTAATTAACTAAATAACTGTTCCACGATTAATGGGGATCGATTGGAGACAAACGTTTCGATCAAGAGGCTAGCTGCTCGCAACACTTACGGGCACACGACATATCGTTGGGTTAAGGTAACGGCACTATAAACAGGATCTGCCACGATCGTTTTCAGCGAAGCATAAAGTCGATACGTGTCAAACTGGCAGCAGTAATTGCGCCAGTGCTGTATGTACCTGCGAATCTAGACGTCCGGCCTCGACTATACACGTGATACGTGCCTGTACAAGATAATGGTCCTGCATTCTGGCAAGGATCGGCTTACGACACGTGTCAACCAAGACCGAGACATCGTTTCGCGTATCCATTGCACTTTGCCCATCGTGTACCAACGACTAGAAGTGGAATCTACATACGGGGATAGCTTTGGGTGTAATTCAACCGCGTAACGACCGTGATCCTGTGAAAGTACGATCGGGAAATCGTATTGAATAATATATGAAATGACAGTAATCAATGTCGAAATTCCTATAGGCACTGAGTACTAGCTATTCTGAAATGTTTATTTCTCCTTTCGTTTAAAGATATATTTATAATCAAATTATAATATATTACTTGCTTCCTTAATCTACAAAGTCTTCAGTGCAACCTCGAGTGGTGAATCTATAACATATCCATGTGTACGGTATCGAACACTACATTTACCATTAAAGCAACTTCTACGCGCGTGCATGTGACAAACAACTACTAAGACTGCACTCGAGAATCCCTGCGCCTATAGGGTAATACGGGATGATCTAACTGCATCACTGCCAGGTCATGCCACATTGTTCGTATCGGGCCGATCATCGTAACTCTAGGATTCAGATATCTATGCCAGACGACGATCGTAATGCTGGCAACCCTCCTTCAGCGTCACCTATTCTGAAGGTTCTCAAAAGCGGGCTCTCAGAATAATCATAGATTACCTATAAATAAAGATGTCATAAATCTGACAGGCATCTAGTCATCTGGAAGATGGATTAAAAAATATTTATCCCTTTCACTGTAGATATAGCGATAGTAAAAGAAAGTTGCAACCATAGGTGAACGAATATCCCATTCTATAAATGAAAATTATTTGAGCCCGTTCATTTATGTTCATGTGAAATTATATGCAGAATATTCAGGAATCCGGGAATATTTCTTGACCTTCTATAATTCGTAACCCTATCGTTTGAGAACCTATGACAGGCGTGCCTTCTATCTTCGGCTCGAACCTATTCCGTATGGCGAGTTTTAGCGATACAACGGATTGTCGGCGATTCAAACGAACAGTATAGCCGGTCAATCCCAGATAACGGGGTGGATGCGTGCCAGAAGCAAGGGCACATTCTTGTCGTTCGGCAGAACATTCACACAAGCCAACAACAGAGATGATCGGAACAGAGGCGGGCACGGAATAAATCAGATATCTACGATATCGTTCAAACTTTTAATTAGACCAGCATTCGATAACCACAAAGTCAATAAATAAACTTTTCTCCTCTCAAACTGCATCTATTCATCGATTGAATAAAATTCATTAATTTCATTACCAAGATACTCGTGATTTTATGTGCGAAAACAATTTCTGAATATCCGTAAAGAAGTTTGAATTGGTACAAATATTGCGGAAAAATTACAAAAATTCAGGAGTCTGACATTTTTCGGTCACAATTTAGCGATTCTTTAATTTTGTCGGACAGTGGATCTAGATTTCTCGTATCCTTTATTGCAACTTCCCTCTTGTCCGTCCAATTGCGTGCTCCGCTAGCCAAACGTACTTTAAGTAGATTGAACCAGCGTTGTGCAGACACTACAAGATACGTTGCTTATTTTAATGAAGATTTCGAACGTCTCGCTGATAGGAAGCGTATCATCTAACGCCCGTGTGAAACACGCTCGTGATAGTTAAAGGGTTAATAGCAAGCTGCCACGAAACTCAACTTACACAGATGTTCTAGACGCTTGGGCAACAACGAGCGATCTCAAACTCGGCAAGCAACCACGAACGACGGATTAAGAAAGATTAGGAGTAACGTTGGCTCCCCAATCCGATATTTTCTCCGCTTTCCCAATCCATTGTTACGCTCCTGTTACACACGTCCCTCGAACGTCGATGAAAGGACTATATCCGTCATGTAACGTCGATTACCAAAAATAGATTCAATCAGCGGTGCATTTTCCGCGGCGGGAAACAGAACGTATACGCGCGGGGGACAGTTATTGTGAAGTGGCTGCTGATCATGACGAATCGATGAGATCTGGCATATGTGGCCGTGTGAACGCGAACATACATCTCAGCGGTATGCCCCGATATTAGACAAGCGTCTAGGCTAATATAGAAAATGGGAAAAATGAAATGGATATAAATGCATGGCCATTGTTTGTCGTTCCGAGCCCAGATACGTCCTCGTTACTCGGTTCCGACGATGAAACGAATGATCCGAGCTCTTGTTAAAAGTTATACGCGATAATATAGCGGGCTCTTTGCTGCTGTCGGGAAATCGATAGTTCTCTCATCAGCTAGCGCGATGGACGGACCGTGACGAGCAATTGTAATGGATAGCATTATCATTTTATTTATGACCCCAATGCTATGATGCATGCAGCGTGGATGGTGAACGAGCGTATAGAGCTCTGTGTGTCGTAATAAGCTGGAGACATTACATTCCTATCAAATTCTGCCTAAAAATATCTATCGAGTGTATATAAAGCACGCGGTTTATTATTAAAATATTGAAGGCGATTTAATTAATCTATAGAGTGCATTCTCTAACTGTCGCATAATTATAGTTAACAAAATATTTGCTTCAAAAAATTGCCACGTTACTTCATACTAATTTTCTCAAGAATCAGTCATTCCTGAAGCATCCATAATTTTCAGACAACGAGGTAGTCCCCCTGACTTAAAAACCAAATATTCTTTTCAACGATATCGATGCGTGTCCATTATATAATTTTTAATCTCTATCACGTGCATGCGATACTCTATGCCGTAGCGACGCCGGCGTCGCCGGCAACGTCGTTACGCCGCCGTCGTCGTCGTCATCGTCGAGTTCGCTAGCTTCCGGAACTTCTGCGTGATAAAAGGACGGCGCAGTGAAAGGGTTGCAGGAGCGACGCTTTCCACCGTTCCAAACAGAATCAGCCAACCACCCACGCCTAGGAAATGCGGTCGCGCGGTTGCTTGTATATACACACACACGTGTACACACTTGCGTACACCCACAGAAACTCGATGCGTCGCGCGAGACGGTGCTTGTGCAAACGCGCGAACCTGCAAACGCAAACCCGGCGAAAACGAACAGTTTCGCGCCGTTGTAATGATTTTCAGTTGACGTGAATATGCCCGTGTGTGGGTGAGTTAAAACGATTAGGAAGGTGAGCTAACATCGTTGCGTCCTCCACGAAACACGGAGACCGAGTCACCCGACGAGAGAGAAGGTGGTTAACGAAGTGGGGGAGGGAGGCGAGGGAGAGAGAGAGAGAGAATCGACGTTGTGAGAGAAACAGGATAACTGTTAACAGAAAGACGGTAGAAGAGGGTGAGATCGACGTGGGTGGGTGGAGGATGACAGGGAAATGCTGGCAAGGGGTTGGAAAATGCATGACGAAACGCAACGGCAACACCATAGAAGTGAATTACGCGTAATTGGCCTTGGCAAGTTTAAAATATATTTTTGGTGATGCGATTTCAGCGGCTGTTTCAGACGCCACGGCCATTAGTCCGACTTTGTCTAATTGTTCACCCTGTTGTACGGCTTTCGTGCATTGCCACGCAGGTAGCCTGGGCGACGCCGCCAATCCCATTTCGGTAATCCAACTGCGTCCTTGTTTACTCGAACCCCGGCCAGGACGGCACCGAGTGGATACGAAATACGGCAAAGTGGAAAGGGAATTAAAGCCGGACCGCCTCTTGGCTCCGCGAGTTTCGTTAGGAATCTGGGGGGAAAAAAGTCCGGCAATCGCGTTAACCCGGTAAACGTTGTACACGTCGGCTCTGCCATTTCGAGTCCGCGGGCATTCGTTAGTCTGTGTGAAGCTTAAATAATGTTCTTTTCAATTTGTTGGAACGCGGAGGACTTGGTAAATCTCGTTTGCGGAATGTTCCTCTATAATGTACGCGGGACGTGCCTGGGGTAATATGATTCATCCTACCTCACTGTCTCCGATTGTTTTCGATGGACGAACGTATGTTTCATCAGCGACCACGAAGGGCGCCCTTAATGTCCTATCGCTGGCATGCAATGATGTTCAGGGTACGACCCCAGCATATTTATGCCCTTGTACTAATGGCCTAATAATACCGGTCGTAAAAGACTTTGGCGCACAGACGGCGCACAATATACTGCTGGACACATTTCTCTTAATAGTTTCGCAATCACTGCGTACGACACTCGCTATCCGCCGTGCTCTACGTACAGTGCCTTCAAATTCGACGAGCGAGAATATCTTCTTCTAAATGGAAAATCTCGTAATTCGAATAGACGAGCACTCCTTGGATCCCGAAAAGCTACCCTCGATACGCGCAACAGTAATTCACGTGAAGCAACGATGTTTCACCCCTCAACAATCGACTATCTTTCTACCTTACCGTCCAAATATCGCAGATGCTCGCGAAAGATTTACGCACCGGAGACCAAGAGAGCGAGAGAGAGAGAAAGGGGACGATATAGCATAAGACAAAGCAACGAAGGGGAAGTGGCCGACGAAGTATAAGAGCCGTCCATAATTGCCAGTGCATTGTGGATATTAATTTAGTGGCTCGTTCATATCGAAAGTAATATCGACCGGCCTGGCCAAGGGAAAGTCTAATAGAAGTCGTCCAAAGATGAGTTACTGCCTTTAATTTCCCGATAATAGGGCCCGAGCAACCCTCCTAGCCGTCTCTCCAACCCCCTATGCATCCAGCCCCACCACCTCCTTTCCCATTTCCCTTGCTCTTCCTTTCTCTTTCCGTAGGTCTCTCCTAGCCACTTGGAAACCAACGAACCATCGTCCTCCTGCTCGCTGGCCCCCGTCCTTCCCGTGGGTGCCATTGCTAGAGGTGGCGGCAGAATTGTTCGCTGATAGTTTCCGTGAGGGGTGCAGTCGGGCCAGTAGTTAACTTTGCGGTCGAAGCCATTCATTCCCGCGGAATAACTGTTTTATTGGCGAGTCCGCAGTACCCTTTCCTAGTGGCGGACGTTTATCAGAGGTGAATTATGCATGCCGTGACCGCGCCTTTTGTTTTTAATAAACGGATAAATCAACCCGACGTAATTATACACAGAATGGAATAGTATTTATGCGACCGTTTCGCCGTTCCTATTTTGGACGTCTATGGATGTAAGATGGTAATAGTTTTGGGAGACAGTGACGAGTTTAGAACTAACACCTGTCAGCTTTCCATTTTAAGGTTCAGTTCGCCAGTCTGCCTTTTAATATACACGAGATCGCAGTGGTAGTCTGGCAGTCTGAACGGACGGTGATTCGGCGAAAATATTAATTTTTTCAACGCACTGTCCACTCGGTCAGGGGTGCGTTACACTTGGCTAACTTTCCTGCGACTTGTCGAATGAAATTCCGGACGCGCCGGTGAATCTGCATCCTTCCGCTTCACGCGGCGCCGAGTTTCTTTCGCCGTCCCGGACAAAAGGCAGTCTATCAAAAGGAGCCAGCACCCGTCGCAGGCGGGCAAAGTGATGTGACCGTAATTGAAATCGTCGAATCGTACCAGCAAAACTCTCCGTCCCGACCCTGTTCACCGCGAATGAAGATATGAAATATTTTTTACACGAACACCGCAGCTGTGGCCATCGAAATGCCCGCCACGAGACTTAACCCTGGGCGAGTGGACTGCTTCCACGAAACAATTTTTCCTGAAAGGACACACTGTCCCATCTTAACGAGGCGTCTGTCCGGTCGCCGTAAGGGGCATGACTGGTGGAAAAGGAGCGGTCAGAAGAAAAAGTAAGCAGCTAGACCAGCGACAATTTTCTCGATCACGCCGATCCGTCGGATTATGACAGATCAAACGCAAGCGAAATCGTCACCGTGAACGATTCAGACAATTTCGTGATCGTCACTGATTTTATTGAATCAGAAAAATGTCCCCGATTTTCCCGTCCACGAGTGCACACCACCAATCCCGGCGCAATCTGCATCGTCACTTCGCACCATCATGCTGACGCCCTCGGAATCCCCTTCTGTCGTTGCGTCTTGTATCTCTTCTGTCCCTTCATCAGCCGTGTACGAACGTAACCGCAAGCCACGCTGTTGCCGTACGTACTTCACCGAGTTTACCCGGGCATTCCGGCGATATTGAATTGAAATAAACCTTCTCCGCCTCACTCGCGCCGTGATTCGAGCTGCTGCCGTGAAAAAAGAACCCACGTGTTTCAAACAGCTTTCGTGTAATGCAAATCATTCGGAGAACGCACCTACGTTCTTCAAGAACGGTTTCTAAACACTTCGCGCGCCTACAATATGGAATTTACACGTTCTCCGAAATGATCTGCTGCATCGAACGTAAATTTTCGAACAACGCTTGAAAAAGACGAATCAATCGTTACTATATCTAACTGGTCGCGACGTTAATTAAAATAGAAGCGTCGATTTTAAACCGTCCAAGTCGGCTGTGAATTGAAATTTCGGATATTCGATTCCACCGGCGAAATGAAGACTGCAAGTCCAACGTAATTATCGACGCACGGGCTGAATTCCTCCGGAACGAAACAACGCGGAACGACGGGCTCGATGATGCCCGGACCGCTTCGAAAGCGGCGCGAATGATTCATAAACCTGCGGCAATCTCCAGTGTCGGTACAAACCGCACAAGAGCGATTGGAATTTGTGACCTTCGGCGGAGCGAGGCGCAGCCTGTAATGCCGCGTACTCGCGCCCACTTGTGGGCGTCGAAATACGTGCCGTCCGCGCGAGCCTCGGTGAAGTTTGAGCAAATAAATTCATTCGGCCGCCGATACACGCTCACAAACACGGCTGAATTATTTTAAGCAGCGTGTGGTTGTGTACGCGGCCGCATCTCGCGAGTGCTGCCCTTTGTTGCGCGCAACAAATCCACGCTGAAACGCGATGAAACTAAAAGTTCAGCCGGCTTATTGGCGGCCAGACAATTGAGTTTCTCTATACGATCGAAAGCTGTTTTCATATCTGCTTGCCGTTTTGTCGAGTCCGGCTGGAGAACTTGATAACGCGCAATGGGCATTCGTTAGGGTTTCACGGAATGGTAAAAGTTGTTTTCCCTTTTATTTCTGTTATTTTTCCGTTTGTTTTTGTCCGCGTCGCGTTTGAGACGAAGGCGCAACCGTACTTATCAGAAATGGCAAACAATTTCCCCAGCTGGCATGAGAAATGGTCGAGGCAGCGGCTCATTAGCCATCCTTTTTGTTCGTTCTAAAACGATTTCCCGCGTTGTCCCGTAGAACGGAAACGGCCCTCGGCGAGCACTCTTATCGTCGTGCCTTCCTGTTCGCGTAAACCAACCGTGCAGACGAGGGACGTCCTGCGAACTGCTGTACTTGCCTCCTTTTTTTCTAACTTCCACTTTTCATAAACGCCTGTCTGGCTGACGAAAATGTCCGTTCAATTTTGCCAAACTGTAATGATGGAAATACATAATCGGTTCGCGCGAAACACCCACCGAACATTTGTTCGCGTAAAACAGGAAGTATTAGCAAATTAAGCGGCGTATAGCTGCCGGGTCAGCGTTGTTTCGCGTGCAAGCACGGTGCGTCGTAGGGTGGCCGACATGAAGACATCAACCGTGACGTTGTCGAATCGTGTAATGCGTGCATTAGAACGGGCGAAGTGAGGACAGATGTCACGCATCCCCCGAATCGTGCCACGGATTTTCCACGCACGTGTCGCCACAGATTTGCCTCGATAGAGGCGGCCACATATGTTGTCGATATCGGTTCGCCACGATCATTAATTATTCGAGCATTTTTTCACCGCGCACCTAGGCCAATACTCGCTCGTTCGACGGCGGAACGCGATTGCCGTTGGATATGCGGCTTAATCGGCGATTGATCTGTAAATAAGTGAGCGGGAAACGATCGGTCGAGCGAGGTCCCAGCGACGGATAGCAATCGGATAGTCGGCCAGCGTAATTTCATTTCGAGTAATGTCGGAATACTTACCTACTTTCAAACCGACGGGGCAAGAAAATTGATGCGTTCGTACTTATACGATTTATACAAGATCGAACTATCACGTACACGCGCAGCGCAACGAGAATACAAGATTGCTGACGACGAACGAGAATACTCGGCTCATTTTCTTGCGACCGATCACGGCGACGCAGGTGAAACAAAAATTTCACGTATCCCTGATTAACAAGCTTACGTACGCAACACACGGCGGCCGGCCTTGCGTTTTTATCATGAAGCAATTGAAAATTTCATTATCAGGCGGTTATTAAAACTTCATCGAAATCCGATACATATACATCGTTCGATTCCATTAACTTTTCCATCTACCCCGATCGAGTGGACGAGCACAATGAAAAAGTTCAGTTACGGCGGGGGAACGGGGGGAGGGTTTATTCCGTGCCGGATAACTGGTTTCCTAAAATAAAATAGATCTCTTTAAATGCCGTGGCGCGGGGGTCAACGGGGCCATTCGGATTTTAGCGAATAGACCCGCACGTTAATTGTACCGCGTTCCTGTTTTCACACATCCACCCTGTCGGCTCCCATAAATAAACGAGTTTCTTAATTAACCAAATTATACGCAACTGCATCAAAATTTCACATTACCAGTTAAGGGTTAATTGCATTCGCACCAGTCAACCGCGCAGCCACGCTAAGCCCTTTACGCCACTCAACTACGTGCCAGAAGCGAGATTTGCATCGTCGCAATTTCCACGTACAGATTCGCGCATATCTACGCGTCTGCCTCGTCGCTGCACCCAGTCGTATCTTGGAATTACAATTTTCAGACTGGAACTTCGAGGGACTACCTGTCTGACGAACGATCAGCGTGGAAACAACGTTTCCCGCGAGGGAACGATTAGATCTCGCGTTTTCGACTCTGAATTCGAGGGGAAATTAACTCGTCCGCGGGAACGAGGTCGAATGCTACGCGTCTTATCTACGAGGACAATATCCTTTGACCAACGATAAACGATAATAAAATTACCGTCGCGGGGGAAAAGTCTTTTCCAAGGAACGCGATGGAAGCAAAAACGAATGCCGGTAATGGGTGTCCAAGATCGGGAGATTTAAACGATCCGAGAAGCAGAAAAATGGAGCAAAAGAAACCGATGGAGGACAGAGAGGAGGAAGAAAAAAGGGAGAAAAGAACGAGGAGAGGAAATATAAAGGTAAAAAAGGAAAGGGGAGAAAAAATTGAGACGACGAGGAAGGTAGAATGCAGAAGGAAGAGGCCAGCCGGAAAGGAGAGAAGGGTGAGGAGGTGAAAGGATGAGGAAAGAAGGCAGCGAGTATCTCGCAGTACGGTAGCCACGCCAAAGGTGTATCATAGCAGGGCCCAAAGTGTCGGATGCTCGTGGGATGTTCGGGGCCGTGAAGCCTCTTGCCAGTCGGTCCAGTCGATGGAGGTAGAGTAGACGTGTTATGCTCGGGGATCGAACGAGAGCGACGAGGATGGACGCACGTAGGGGGGAAAGAGTGCGAACGGAAAGAAGAAGAGTGCCGGAGGAGAGGCAGGGAGGCAGTCGGCGTTCCGTCTTACCTTGTAATTTACTCACCGCGGGCCCCAGGCTATCCATCTCGTGGCATAACTCAGGGATGGGCCCATCGGAGCCCGACATTGTCACTTCCTCGCAGGGCACCGGCCAGCCTGCGTTCAAGAATTTTGCCTCACCAGCACGCTCCGCCGATTCCACGCGATTCAGATTTCACGCGTGTTTAGTTTCCTGAATGGACATAGTATAATTCCGTGGCGTGTCAGGGGATCATTCTCCTCGTCCACTAAGCTTCGCCAACAGTTTCAACGGCGAGGAAAGATTTTTCCAGGGGAAACGGGCGCAACATCGCGCGCCCAGAAGACGATCCTCGTGTTCTGTCAACGGTGGCATTTCCGTCCACGGTCCAATCTCCTTCGGCTGATTGCACGTGACAAATAGCCCCGTCGAAGATAATTGAATTTATGATAGCATTATTCAGGCGCGGCTATTGTTTGCAAGGGAACCGTGTACACACGGCTCGGGCATTGAAGAACGAAGACGCTCGATCCGCCGGCGGATAAGCACTCTTATTCTCGTTCACCAACGAGCAATCGCTCAATTACACCGTGCCGACTAATCTCGTTAGAACTCGCACCACCTACTACCTGTCTATTGTTCGCCAGAATTATTGCTCTGCCAGCCCTGTGCTAGCGCGATCGAGCGTACACGAGGCGGGTGGACGAGGAGGACGATCGCTGCACCGTGTAAAGGGAAGTTTTTGCGGCGACCCAGCACGAAAGTGGCACGCCTAGGCACAGCCCTGACTTCGAAGCCGAGCTTCAATACAACGCTGCATACGTTTAGCTAAATTACACTTTATATATACCATTATTATTTCATGGGTCCCACTGATGTGCCCTCTCACGGCTGACGCCTTTTTCTCGTCCTCCCCGCCGCTACTTATCCCCCTTCTTCATTTCTGCCCCGGAGCAAAGCAAAAAGGTGGCGCACGAGCGTTCTGCTCTACGCACCGGGTAACCTCGCTATCGTTTCATTGCGCTTACGACATTACCGCTAACTAGATTTTTTACTGCACACTTATCCTCGTCCACCAGTAACCTTTTGGAACGTTTCAACGTTTGCCGGATAAGGAACGTGTGTTATTACGGTTCATTACGCGGTTACCGTCAAAGGGAATCGGTAATGCACGAATGGCAAACGCGATCATTCTCCCCGTGATATTTCACTCGTTTCTTGTACGCCGCGTTTCCAACAGAGAATTAAGAATAAAAAAGAAGAAGAAGGGAGACGAGAACGGAAGGGAGGAAAAAGTGGAGGAGAAAAAGTGGAAGAAATAGGATTCTCCGATCGACTGATAAAACCATTCTAGAACGTCAATGGTTTTTCAGCGAAGGAACTTCCAAGTCACAAAGACCCTTTACCGTAAGTAATCAGACATGCAAAATCCTTCTTTTGTGCGCTCCATCTTCCTCCGTCCTCGTTCTACCGTTCACCACCCTTTCTTCGCCCTCATTCCCTTCGCCTCCTATTAATCGAACCGCCCCGGTTCTTGATTTCAACGATACTCTTCGCCTGTCCGTTTTTGATGACCCTAACCGAATCTCCATTCCGCACGATCGCATCGACGAACTTTCACAGTCATTAGTGAAAGTGGTGCATGATATACGGACACTCCACCACCTCTTCTTCATGCCCCTCCTTTTTATTTTTCTGTTTCTTTTGTCATTTAAGAAAAGCTGCATTAATCCGCGACAATGTAGCGTTGCTCTCCTTCGTCTTCCCCTCGTCTACCTTTGCCCCTTCTTCTCTGTCTGCCTCCTCGGTGCACACAGCTTGAGGGAACGTTTGAGACTAAAGTGCCACCAAGGTTGTCATATTGCTCCCGATCTCGAATCTGAAATTCAAATGACCGGAGCGCCATGACTTTCAAATCTATCGATTAGCAGATAGCACCGCGAGCAAGTACAAATTCACAGTGGCAGACGGGACGCTCGCGAATATTTATGCTGTCAAAAACGGAAGAGGGTAATATCCCTGGCAAATGAAAAATTTATTCCGCGAAACGTCGTTTGTCATTTTGTATCCCCCGTGCATCGATTCACTGCGCGAAACAGCCTCAGTTATCGAACCATCTCCTGAGAAATTTTTCGACGTTTCGAATTTTCCTTGTTCCGACTAGAAAGGAAAAAATGAAGAAACCTTGCGCACGCAACTTAATGAAAGCGCAGCAAATCGTGCAATACGTATACCACGAAGGACGATAATCTTAATGAACCCGTTGTCCGCAAAATAATATGTATCATTCCGACATTGGCCGCGGCAGCGATAAACTACTTAATCGTCGACCGATTGCACGCAAATCCCTCTCTTAAAAAGATTTACTTATCAGCCGTCATGTAAGGCGGTAATTAATTATTTGCCTCCGAGGCTTCCAAGGCGCGCTCTCGGAACGAGAGGCCGAAATTAATTCAATTTAATCCACGTCCACGCGAGGCAGGCGCCAAGATTCAGGTTCTACGTCGTAGCCCTTTTCTTCGTTCCTCTCGTCAAGCGCAAAAACAAACGGGCATGCGAAAGCCACTTATGCAAAGCACCAGCGACGGCAATTAAAACTAAGTAACAATTAGGCGACGAAGGGGTCGAACTATGTGAATGCGTGACCCTTTGGCGAGACGCGTGCACAAAAGCGAGTGCGGGGCCCTTTTCTTTTCTACGCCGTGTCACCGTTGCTTCGTCTGCTAAACCTGTCTCTTTACCACTTGTTCCTCTCTCTTTACCCACCTCGTCTCGCGGCGGCCTCTCACCTGTGCACCATTTCATGCCTCCTCCGCGTACGCCAGTCGGAGAACCTTAAACGCGGCTTTCAGTTCGTTCACCGGCAATTTAATGGACCCTAGGTCGCCGCAACTTCCGTGGCAGTTAAAAAAACCGAGTCATCGCGTTGACGATCGCAACTTTGTCAACTAATAATTAGCGATATTAATTAATGCAATTTTCACCTCGTCACTGGCAATTAATTCGAAGCCCTTTCGTGTTTCTTTCTCCCTTTTCCTTCCCTCCATTGCCGATGAATCTACGCTATTTCATCGTGAGACTCAATCTTGCGGTATCCGAATTTCTCTTTTTTTTCGTTTGTACGTTTTCGTTTCTTTGTGACGCATCGAAAATCCTCGGTGAATGAGAAGTAAAATAAGGTAGTATTAAGGGCGCAAGAATGCAGGTGCCGTTGCGAACATTTTAACGCGCGCTTAAGAAAACCCGTCACATTACGCTGTAAAGTAGCTACGCAAATGGTAGTGAATATTTCAACGGGGAAATAAAACGAGTGGAATCTTTCCGAGGGATCTCGCGTATGGGGCATAAAGTAAAGACGCTAAGAGGAACGGGGGAAGGAGCAGCAAGAAACGGATTGAATTCCCCTACGCCTTGCAATTAAGCAATAAACATAAAGGACCGTGGACGTTTCAACATTCGCGGATAAACGGAAATATTTACGGGCCTGTATATCTGTGTCTAAAAGTCCCGCGGACAATTAGTGCTACATTCTTCGCGGGAGACGCAGTCGTTCTAGCGAAGTGTGCCGACTATCACGCGAATTTACAATCAAAATCGTCTTCCAAAACGAGGAGAACGGCATAGAGGACTCTCGACGAACCTTTATGGATAATCGCGCACTAAATGAGAAAGCAGAGAGTCCTCGCGAGTACGCGAGAAACACTGACACCGGCTGCCTCGTGTCTGCGGGCAATTATAAGTTTTTCAAGCCTCTCGCCGACGAGATAACTCGAGTATTGCCATTCAAGGTCCTTCCAGTGAGCATCGAACCAAGTACGATCAAGGTCTTAACGACAACTCTCGCCGTGAGTAAACTCGAAAGTTTTCGCGAACCGGAGAACCCTCGAAACTACTGGCTTTTACCAAGTTAAACAAACGATAACCCGTTCTTCGCCCGCGTTGCATCTGTACGTTATGACTAAGCTACCATCGAAGAAACATCGAGCAATCGATCGGGAGACGGGGAAATGTTTCGCTTGCCACCTGGATGCCAACACTCGCTCATAATTGTATTCGTATGTTTCGAGGGTTCGTTACCTTCTTGCGAGCAAAACGAAGCTCGCCCCGGCGAGTTTACGAATGGGCGTTCGCGTATCGCGGACCGAAACCAACACTGTAATTCGTTGGCCGATGATCCGGTCGCAAGAGCTGTCAGTAACAAATGTGCAGTCGGCTGCGAGCACGCTCGAAATCGCGCGATCAGAAGTCACGGTAACTTTAATTGCCAGTTTTCAATTCGTTAGCGGTGCGCAACCGTGGCTGCGATACGTGACCAGAATCCGAACGTTCGACGGGCAAAAAATTAGCATGCCTTCCTGCGACGTACCGCAGTCTGGCTAATTCGCAAAGACGCAAGGAATCGATTGGCTGGGAATTGTTGTAGATTGGCCGTCACCACGAAGGTGGACGAACGGGTAATTTGAAGCGTAGACTGTCTCGCTCGATTTTTCTGCACGAATCCACGCTGCTGTTCTTATTCGTTCGTTTCCGGAATCCTTTAATTTGTGCTTCGGGAATTATACAACGGACCGTTGTGTGTATATAATTGAATGGAAAGAAAGATCTGCTTGCGACAATGGGATCCAGTCTATATTTTGCGGACGAAAATTATTCAAAAAATATCGCTTCCTGCGATTCCTCCTAAATAATTATTAGATTCTCTAGAGATAGTACGTCAATCCACGTAGAATCAGTTGCTTTGAAATTAAATTAGCTCCGATCGTTAATCGCCAGGGCTGTGCGTTCGTTATTACGACTCTTCGCCTGCACGCTCGATTGCAGTATCATGAAACTTGTTGGACGGTCAGCTTTTCAATAGCAGGTTCTATGTTTTCATAATACTATTAATTATCAATTATGATAAACGTTCGTCCATCACGCGGCTGTGGTTGCGCATAGTCCATCGTTTTCGATTTCTCATCGCCGAGCCCCCGAAGCGCTGTCAATCACCGCGAGTGACGTGGTTCACTGCGGAAACTCATCGTTCGTCCCTACACCAGTATAACGCATTTCATGTGTACGCATATCACGCAATGGCCAAACCCGTGCTGTCGCCTCGGAGGCTATTGTAAAAATCGCATTCTAATTTTCACCAGGTGCGTTTTATAGAAGTTGTCATCCGTGGGTACGTCAATCGTAAATATAGTTTAATCGACGAGACGATCAACCCTTTTCTTCTCGACACAAATGTACAACGCTAGGCATTGTGTCACCTAAATTGAACCACCGATGAAACACCCAAACGAATATACATAAGCGTCCCTCTTCGCGCGATACGATGGACACGAATATTGTCCATCTCTTTGTCGGAACGTTGTTGTTCGAGATGAAATTGAAAATACGAAACGCTCAAAGCCGCCCGGCGATACGATACGCGTGTTAATACTGAATAACGATACGATTGATACGTTTACATAAATTCAATTAAGGAGTATGCATTTGGAAATTATCATTTACGTACATGAACGTAACGCGAGACGCATGAAAAAGCAGAACAGACCCGCGTTGTCCTGTGTGAATCGTAATCGTATTATCGTAACGCCACGCCCGGCACGCGAGAACAAAGGGAAATTCGATTTGAAAATACCCACGGTGCATAAAACAACCCGTTTGTTGGATTGGGAAATAATTTAGCCGATGGCACGATCGCCGAGGCTCGTGTCATTACGCATTTTCTCGACTCTGTACGAGTTGTAATTCAATCCCCCCTACGCGGTCCCTGCTTTGTTACGCCGCGGCTAAACATCATTATTTGTAAACGGGGGTATGATTGATCGAAACACGATGAAAGTGGCCAGACTCGCCATGCCACGCCGTGTCTCGCCCCGTGAAAGATAGATCGATGTGGATGCGAACGCCATTTCCTGGCCGGCATAAATATCGTTTCATGGAAATGAAATGCAACTCCTCTGGCCTTTGTTTAAATCTGCTTCCACCCGCTAGAATTCATTTTCCTACAACGCGACATCGTGTTACGGTAGTTACTTTCTCTGTTCCGTTGTTTGTTGAATACGAATGTTACAATTTACAATTGTAATTCCGCCTGTATAATTAATTGTCGGCTCTTCGTTTCGATTATACAATATTGTGAACGATTATTTCACAATACTAAACAAATGACAGTCTTTATCCGTTTGAAAAAGCACCCCCGGCCGTCCTACTCTTCCCTTCCGAACATCGGCAGGCTCAAATTGCTTGTAACAAAGATTTAATTGAGGCAATTAACGGAGACAGAGTCGAGAGTGGGAGACGAGAACGGGAGTGACAGGGAAGTAGTGCAGGAGAAGGGTTGTCTGCGCGAGCGTGGCTATCTAAAGGAGAGCAACCGACACGTGGACACACGTGTGCCTCAATATTTATATATACAAGGTGCTCCCAGAACGCGTATACCGTTTTTCACTTGCAACGTGGGACACCCGCGATCATTTCCATATCACGCTACGGTCAAGCAAGCCTGCGAGAAATTATTTACACGCGAAGTAAGTACACTGAAAATTCAATTAATACACCCTTTGAAGCCGGCGTTCTAATTAAAAACTTGATTGACACACGTTTTTGGGGCCGACCAACGGAAACTGTACGTTTTTTAAAAGCGTCAAAGGTAGATTTAATATCGCGTCCCTTTGTAACTCGGAACTCGAGCACAGCTGCCCGTTACTATTTTTCAGGATAGTCAGAATCAGCGTGCAATATGAACAAAAAATTACTGCCGCTCAAACGAAACTCTATTACAATTATTCTTGCGTCCACTTTAAAACCTTCGCATACATGTCCATTTTCATACGCCTATGTGTTAGCGCATACGGCAGTCACCTGATTATTATCTGATCGCAGCATCGAGCGTACCGTTGAGCGCACAAATAAAAGTGCCGTACAAACGGAACCATCGCGGTCAATCATTCCAACCATTTCTTACTTCCAGAACACCCAGTACGTCACGGCCAGCTACATCTATACGCGCACAAGCCGATAGATATACAGGCGGAGTGTGAGACGGTCGGCGTAAGGGTGGAAGTCCTCGTTGAAGGGTCCTCCAGTTTGCCGAAAAGGAAAGGACTTCGAATGCGTTATTTGAAAAGGGACGTCCGTCCTGCTGGGGTGGAGACGAGCCCCAGAAGTGACCCTCCATGTATTATTCCCTTCGAACGTCATTTCAAAAACGGCTTATCCGCCGCGAGACTATTAATGTCAAGCCTCCTCCTCGTCGACGCGTAAACGGAAGGGAAGGACCGGCGGATGACGACGACTACGACGACTACGACGACGTCACCGTGAACGGCGATCTGATTTGTCCAGGATCCTTCCCGATTTAAGGCGACCCCAGATTTAAATCCTTCCGACGACGAGCATTCCGCCCGTAATGAAGCTGACACCGACCTCGCCACGGCACATTTCTCTGCCAGACAGCAGGAAGAGCGGAGAGGGTTCACGGACACTTGATAATTATTAACGTCTGGATAGCATAGTCAGTGCGACGTTCGCCATAATTTTCGACGAAATGAAATACCACCTGGATGTATATTACCGTTTTATCATTGATATCCATTCGTGACACCGGCCTTTGCGCCCGATTATTCGTGTCCCGTTATGGAACGCCATAAGTGTCGTAGGCCAACGGTTTCCCTTGAACAAAACGTTCCATTCGCAACGCTGATCGATTCGCGATGGAGAACGTTAGAGGTGAATCAACCTGTGACCGTGTTGTGCTCGACTTTGGGGCTGAGAAAAGAATACTATAAATTCGTAGCGATCCCAGACAAAATCTATAGCGAATTTCCTTGATATACAACCACGGCGTGGATATAAACACGTAGCAATATTTAAGATTGAAGGGTTAAACGGTATAGCAGACAGGGTGAATACGGTGAACGAATCGTACGGTCAAGAATAAAACCGTGACGATTTGTCTCCGCGTAAAAGGGACGACATTCGCCCCGGCGGGCGATGAAATTTTATGCAACGCTCGCGATCGTTGAAAAATTTGCGCCAAAACGGATTGTCGGAAACGCGAGGCGGAAATAAAACGGGAATACGTGGAACGGTCGTGAGGGGTTTGAAATTGTCGCGAAACGATCGCGAAACGAACGAACAAGAAATAAAGCAACGTTCGCGGTCGAAGAATCTTCCGTCCGGAAGGATTAGGGCGTAACGTTGCATTGTCACCGTGAATACTTTCAACCCTCCCTTTTTTTTGTCTCCCTTCCTCCCCTTCGCCACGACTTCATAAATGTTTCCATAAATTTCCGCCTGCACTACGGTATCGCCGGGCCAAGCATAAAATTCAGCCGACTATTTTCCTGGGAGGCAGTTACGCGTTATCCGGCAGATTGTCTGCAACGTTCGGACGTTTCTATCGCGGCATGAATAAAAACGCATCGCTTACCGATATCGAAAAATCGTTAGGAGAGCGTAACGCGAGATATACGTCGCGGATATTCCTGTGTACGCCCTGGTGGATTGGCGCAGAGGGACGCCTCCCGATGCTCGATACTCTTGCTCTGACGCCGTTTCAATTATTCTTCGTTACTGACCCCGCGGCCGCAGAGCGTTTCACTCATTTGCGAGCATCGCGCGTGATCCACGTGTTTGCTTTTCGAAGATTGCCGCGATAAATCAACGCTTCCACTGCGATCCCCGGAACGAAGGAGGACGGGGATTTTTCACGATCTGATTTTCTAGTGTGCTGCATGACAGATTGCGTGGAAGAAAAAGAATTGGGCGATGGGAGGCGTGATTTACTGACGGACTACCTTGTATTCTTGTGCAACGTGTACCCTTTGGTGTGCACGGTCTATTTAGGTTACTGTTATTATTATTTTCGAGAGCGGAGAAGTTCTCACAGTGGCATATATTTCTGGTATTGTGTTGCCTATTCGTGATAAGTAATCCAATTCCAGAAAGGTCCTTTTTGGCATGTTTTATTCCATAGAAACTATTAAGTTTAAAATATGTTCGAAATGATTTCAAACGGCGCGCTGCAGCGTTGGCAATAAGAAAAGAAGAATCGAGGGAATACATAGGAATTCGATACGTTCGAACACCTACTGTTGCGAATCGCCTGACGCTTTTATTATGGCAATCGTAAAGTAAGTTAGCGATCACCTGCGTCCGCTTGACCGAATTTATGGCGAGGCCGATTTTACGTCGCGTCGAGGGAGAATTTCGCGCGGCGAACGTTCACACCGACACTCGTCCCCGTACGTGTACACGTATATACAAGACGCGTTTAATTGCGACTGGAACGACGACGACGAGTCGGTGATCTTATTTTTACTTCCGGCGAATGGAAGCGTAAAGCTGTGTGAGCAACGACGACAGGAAGAACGAGGCGCTAGACCGAGGGAAAGAGCGCTTACGGTTTTGTTAATTAAATTTCTGGATTAATCCCGGTCGTCGCGACGCCCACGGTCGGGGCTAATACTTTCTCTTTAACCTGCCACGGCGAGAAAACCGACATCTCCGGCACGTGCGACTGCGTCCCTACAGCGTGGCGTTCTCCATGGGCCTGGAAAAAGGAAATGTGCTTTCACCTCCTCCCGTTGCCTTGAACTTTATGCCGCTGTAAGCACGACCGTCGCCTCCTCAGACTTATTGCCACCGGCGTCGCGGATAAAATTACGAACGATTAGGGAAACGAATTTCGGCGGTAATTTCACTACAGTCCGATGTCTCGTTTCGCCTTGTCTGCGACGAATTTCACGTCAATCTGCGTGACTCGAGGAAACTGCGATAAGCATTGGAATCTCGTCAGGGTGAACTTTAAGGGGCGAAAAATATTGCGTCTTTTATAATATTCCTCTTCCGGAAACTACGAGAATAGTGTAATCAAAATAATTAGAGATCGTGAGATCTGGTGTTGCTGTTATTAGTTTCGTATATAAAGTAAAATCACCCCATTATCGCGGTGAAAAAAATATTGCACACATAAGCTGGTAATTTATTAGAAATAATATAGACAAGACTGATAATATGAGCCAGAAAAATGATTGTACAATAAATCGGTATACCGCCGAGAAATCACAGTGATCCCCTCAATCGCAAATAAAATGTGTCTGTCGTTTCGCGCGACTTAGTTGTGCTATACGGTTGAAATTCGCGAGACGCGGCCAAAAATACGACGACGTGGTGGACATTTAATCGCGTGGTTGACATGGTCGCGTTATTATCTTCACGCGGGAACTACATACGTCGGTGGCGCGTATAAACGAGCGTCAACCTTATATTAATGGCGCCAGGTTTACGCCCTGACGTTTACCGCCTTCCACTGCTCAGTTCTCGGAAGTTATGAACTTTTCAGGAATTATGAGCGACGAGCGGGCATGGCCGACCGATTCTATGCGTACAGAACGGGGTCAGAAGAGGGAAGTTGAAAAATTCGTTAATGACAAACGAGAATTTCGCGAGGGGGAACCTCGCATCGAGCATTAAAACACGGACAAAGGAGGTTCGACCAGTGTTGTAGGTCGCAGTGGTAAATTACTTTTTAAGCAGTCGCCGGTACCCGGGTGAGCTTGGCTGAGGAAAAGAAATATCTACGGTCACGTCTTGATTATAAACCCAGATGACGACGCTGCTATAACTGGATCGCGGGAGGTCTTATTAAACTAGATCTCCTTTTTATGCTCTTCGGGATATGAGGCTGAAACGTTTTTACGTCGATGGTGCAAAAATTGTTGGACAATTTGTTCAAATTCCCACGAAACTCTAAGATTGTTGTTTGAGCGACCTGTGGAACGAGATAAGGCACAATTTAGGGAATTTAAACAGCGCATGTGTCCTAGGTGCAATACGGCGGTGTTATATCCTTGTCAGAATAAAGGGAGTACACATGAATTCATGATGACCATCCCTAAGGCCGGTTTTCTCTTCATTGAATCTCTATTGCGCTACAACCGAGAGCGCGCGTTGGTGTCGAAACTAAAAATTCATAGCTGTATCAATTATTAATGCTGTGCCGATGCGTCCACTCTCCACGATCTATTTCAGGGAGCATTAATCCCATGTGGAATTCGGTACACAGCACCCCTATCAGGAATTAACTAGCATCTTCACGCTGGCCCCGTGTTAATTGAAAGATAACTACTCGTGTCGAGGAGCAACAGTGTTGAATCTGCTTACTGATCTCGTTTTTACCAAGCCACGGACGACACCAACGCGTTAATATATTTTACGGGCGCCGACGAAGGAAAACAGCGTGAGGGAAAAAAAGAACGAACAGAATTTCAAGGAGCTGCATCGCGGAGCAAGGGCTGAGAATGGCAGCCCTATCCTCGCGTTTGAAATACGATTGCAGCGCTGATATAAAGCATGTCACGGACTGGGACCTTTACAGCGCACTAAAACCACGGGATCGAGGATGATCCAAAGGATAAAGATTCGGCCAGAGACACCATCCTGAGGGAGATACCCGATCCTTCGACCCCGTACACACAGGGAAAGCTGATTGTTTGACGTCGACGTGATATCATTTCCTGTCGCTCGCCCACGCGCCTTGATACGTCGGATTTAGCCTTTGCTTTACGCGGCTAGACGCCACAGTATACATGTATACGGCCGTCTATCACTCTCAGGCAAAACACTGGGTCTTGATGTTTTAGGTGACACAAAGGCATGTTAACGTTCGGATATTCTTTTGAAACTTGTACGAAAGTGACCCTTGGAAAAATATCTAGTACTTAATTTAGGTTAATTTCCAGTGGACGAAAAATATCAAAAGGGGGGACATCGTTGTTCCAGCAGTTAGATACTAAAATTATTTGGTAAATGTTAATTCGATAAAGAGCGTTCCGCGTTAGAGACTGCAGTGTTATACTTCATAATGAACGTATACAAAATTTGATCACCTTTGGAACTCGTTCTAAATCATATTATCTGTGATAAAGTAGGTTTTATCAGTTCGTTAATAATGAAATTAATATTGGTGAACGCATTACGGCGTTCGCTCTGTACTCTGTACCTTGATGGACAATTATGAATTTAAAGGGACGACGAAGGATATCGTTATGGCGGTAAAACAAAAAAGTCATTCAAGTTCTCGTTCGCGAACTTCTTTTACTCTGCGCCGAATGCCTGATATATTGTACAAGAAAATTAGTGATCATCGATTTGCAGCAGCTTCTTTTTTTATCGCCCCCGAGTGTTTTCCGGCGAATAAAACGGCGGTAAGGTCGTAAACGAACATCGAAGGGACAGGAAGAACGATGCCACTTCGCGGGAACAGCCGTTAAGGTTAAGTCGAGTTATCGTCGTGGATTTACTGCAATGGATCGGCGTTAATATATCGTTTTACAGGCTCGAATGCCATTTATTTACGACGAAATAACTGCTGATGCGCGTGCGTACGCTACCGATCAAATTTCCGTATGCTAAATGCGAAGCAAAAACGTAGAAATCCTCTTATTTAATAATTGAGACTGAATTGTTATCGAGCATAGAAGCACTGCGAGTAGAAAATTAAAAAAAGAGCTTGCAATTTGTTTGAATGATATTTAAACGAGCCGACAGCTCGCAAGCAGATGAAACTTAGATTTATAACACGACGACTCAAAATAAGGGATAAATTTTAATTCGACCACGTGTCTCGCGGGTTCACACGCCACGTATGTTTATCTAAATTGTGCAGCTATAACGAAAACGTTGGGCCGTTGTTAGTATCGACCATTTCATCCATCGTTTCGCCAATGCAAAGATAATACACGGCTAATGGAGCCTGTACGAATCGTAATTATGACACATTCAAAGCATCGATACGAAGCGAGCTGTGTGAATAATAATTTGCGGGCTCGACCGCCTTTAACGAGTTCAAAGCCCCTTGCGATGCACGTTATTACCGCCACGTACACCATACGACTTGATGTTCGCGCGTTGCAATTAGATTGCTTGCATATTATTTCTAATCATCAGAAAATGCCGTTCCCATCGCGCCTGCTGTCTGGTTACAGGAATTTCATTTTCTACCACGCTCGTCGGGGAAAAAAGTTAATTTGCTTCGACGATCATTTCAAACCTTTTTCACCTGTCCATAAATTCCAGCAAGAAACTATGAGATATAGCGCAACATCCCCAAGCGTCTTGCTGGGCGATCTAAAATCTAATTTACAGAAGATGGATATCGTACATGAAACGCAATTAACATTGCACCCTATCTCATTCACCTCCATTAGCAAAAAGAAAAGAAGAAACATTTCCTGCTGTCCCTCGTCCAGTTTTTGCCGAAATGAAATGAGAAAAAAGTTCATCGAGCTTACGTACAAATCCATTTTCGTGAACGAATTATCTTTTCGCGAGGCAGACTCCGACCCGTGTGTTTCGTTTCGGTACCGTGTCTGCAAATAACCGAATCTCGGAAGGTAACTGTTTGAACCGACTCGGTATACTGCGAGAAGTTCTGCGTGTTCACTGTGCAGGCCTCGACGTTCCTCGTTGCAACCGTACACGTGAACGAGTAGAACGGCAGCCGTTATACATATTGCCTATCGGAATGAAACATCACCGAAATGGAAATCAGAGGAAAGCGTAACTCCCTACCTCGAGCCAGCCGGGTGTATTATATCTGTCCACGCTAGACGCCAGAGTCAGCTCTCTGCACGTCTATATAACCATTCGTTCTTCCAGAAAGCAGCAAGAGCACGCTAGAAACACCGCCATCGCCATCACCACCCACCGAGAATTTTATCGCCTGCATGACCGCGGCAATAAAGCGCCATATTTAGTGCGCCTCGCGAATCTCGCCGTCAAAGTAATGAAAAGCTCCGTGCACACATTCGTGAAATATCCTTGAACCATGCTACACCCTCGAGGAAAACGTTTAATTGGGTCAAGGGACCGTGACCTCCTATCGTCTAACGTGTGTGCCTACCAGCTGAGCTGAGGAAAAAAGGGGAAAAGAAAAAATGGGGAAAAAAGAGAGGAAAGCTGCTTGCTTGACAAATGAAGAGGGTGGCTGGCTGCAACTTGTGATGGCTGGGTCGCTTTTTTTCAAAGCCATTTATGCAAAAATTAAACGGTCTTGTTAAGTCCCCTTTTCGCGGGGATATTATAAAAAAAAAGAAAAAAGTATCAGTTCAATGTTTAAAATTTCTGTCGGATAAAAATATCTCTGCCTTTTAAATAACGAATTTCCTTCCTGCGTAATAAAAATATTTTTCCCAGCCGCTTTTCTATTGGGATTGCGCGTTAATTAAAAAATGGTACAAGTTTCCATTCGTTAATTACCATTGCCGGGGGAGGTCGTTATTGTGTCGAAGACAAGGTACTGCGCACACGACGAAGGGAGTTAGAAACAGTGAAATTTCTATTCAGCTACGATATTAAAACCATCCCCCGTCCCTTTGTGCACCGGCCGAATTACGAAATTACTTAAAGGATCCATGGTAACTTCTACCGAAGGCTCTTTTAATTAATAGTTCGCTAGCTGCGCGTTGAATACCCAGCAATCACCCAAGTGGTTATCAAAGTAATCTCTGTTCAACGTGCAGAGACTTAACGGAGATTTTCTCTAACTCACTCGTTCTCGTTGTTATGCAAAAAAAAAAGAACGGGATCGATGGAACGCAATGGGTAATGATAAATCTCGGGACTTCATCGTTCCCAAATTTGATTGCAGTGACAATACGCGATATCAATATACGCCAATGTTTACACTTATTTTAATATGCATTAAAGCGCATTTCGATCATAAACACACGTTTCACACAGTACCGATTATCAGCGAAATGTTCCAAACAGATATACAGGTATCGTCATGCCAAAGAAACAAATTTAATCAGCCGCATCATAAATTTATAGTATCTGTAATTCGATGAACCGATTGGAAATTCGCTTCGAATTCCCATATCGTACGCGGACAATCCTGTTTCATAGTTTCGCGTGAAAAATACTGATCTCGTCCGAATCATATCTATTTTACAATCCGTAAAAAGGCCACCGGCCGATTAAACGATCAACCATATCGCATAATTCAGAAACATCAAATTCAAGCTTTCTAGCCACGGTCCCGTGATACTTACGACCCACTGACCTACCTCCCTTCCGAATCATGCACCCTTCCTGGGATGCACGAAAGTACCCATAAAAAAAAAAACGAAGTCTGAGCGGTAAGTCTCGGTAAGAACCATCGACAGGGTTAGTGCCCTTAAAAATGCATACGATCCAGCTCGTATGTTTTTTATAGACCACCGTCTGTATACTTTACCTTTTACCCTTACCCTACCTACCCCAATGTATAACTGTGTGCGTCCTCGATCTCGTATAAGTGTCAGGCTTTCTCAGCCCTTTTATCATTACGATTCACGGAAGCAGCAGATCGGGTGCGAAAATTCGAAGGCAGATTGATTATTCATAAGACATTTGGAACCGAAATGATCGGGGGTGCAAGAGTTTGCGGAATAAACTTCTCAAGTGTGGAATATTGCGCGGTTCGCGTAACTAGTAGCTGCGAATGCAAGTACAGGCATCAATCTCCGGTACAAGCTCCCATAACTAATTATAAGTTTGTTTCACTTTAGTAGATACTAAGCAGAGCGTACTCTCTATTGTTTGGAAACTTCAACTCGACGCTGTCCCTTTGTGTGCAACGCGAGACTAGCTGCTGACCCATCTACTACCTTCGATTCTGCGATACGACGGTATTAATGTTAGGGAACTGTTGCCAACTAATGACGACCGACCAAGGAAAATTCCCACCCCGCCCACGATGCCGGCTTGTTTATCTTAAAGCTGACTATTGTACAATTAACCAAGTCGAACCTGTAACAATCGCTGATTGAAATTCGACGTGGCATTACCGGGACTGGCAAAACGGAAAACTCCATTGAAATACATAGATGATTGCCTCATATATTTCCAGGCTCGACTCCACGAATTAGAAGACAGCCAGACAATAAAATACGGCTGGTAGCAGAAGGAGTAATGATTAATTGTGGAAAGTATATCGAGTAGAAAGCGTGGAAGAAAATCGATGAAAAGGATATCAGGTAGGAGCCTGAATTAATCATCGTGACAAACGATGTATGACACGCTGACGGCAATAGTTAAATCGTACTTCACGGTGGCCACGGGCTGTTTATAATCGAGCAACACGTACAACATATCGTTGAAAAGTGGAGTAATCGGTGGAATAAATTACTTTCCGACTTCCTATCCGATGAACCGGAAGAATCTGTCATCCCTTTGAGTTTTCCTTTTCTTTTTCATCTTCTTAGTCGATTCGTTTGCTGAAATCCTCTGGATTTCGCGCGAACGCATCGTAAGCGACCGCTTTACTGGATGCTTCGGTGTCGTTACGAGCCAACGAAGATGGACAAAGATAGAGGGAGGGAGACGGGTTCTACAATTTATTACATTTTCCCGTTAAATAACCTGGCTCACGGGTCGGAAGGAATTTGATCGATGGAAATGTTGGCTCGGAGTCCGACGATAATGCAATCTCCTTTATCATTATGGCAGCTGGCTTATGTAATTATACGCGAAAATGCAACGTGGACGGTGTGTAATGATTTCTGAAATACATTTTATATTCCCCGGCCGTTCCATTGAATATGTATGAAACACGGAAGATTGTGAATGTAAATGTAAATCCCGGGCGCAAGAAAACGAAACGAAAAAGTGATATAACGTCACGAATGTGTTCGCCGCACGAGAGTAGCCAGGTATCTACAAATTCCTTAGAATGACACATATTTCGTGCGCAACCAAAACAAAAGGAAACAAAAAATGCAATTACATATATCCTACTTCTCGTTCGCAAGAAATCATAGCCGAACGCAACGACGAACCGCATCTCCTACCTTTTTATTACATTGTCGACAAAACAACGATTCACCGTGGACAGATTTATTTAATGCCGCAAAGAGGGCAGTTAACGCGGGATATTCCCCCGTCATAAATCAATGGGGCTCGATTACGTCAGTCCAGGCGCTTCTTCAAACAAAAGGGGAAAGAGAACGGGAAGACGTGAAAGTGGCAAGAAGTTCCGCGTGTCCTGCGAGCACCGTTTGCACAGCGGTGAGAGAGACGGTCGAAGAGAGAAGGAGATATAGGAGGAAGACATTAATTTCTAAGCTTTATGCGGTTCTTATTAGAATCACCGTGAAGCCGGTGCAGGCGCAGCTGCCCCCAGAAATATGACTCTATTTTTCGTCCGCCCCCGACTTATTTGCACGACTGGTGAAAACGTCCGGCACCAGAGGAGGCCAACAGTTTATATTACGTGAAGGTGAACACGGGGAAGCTGGTTCGTAAGGTTACCGGCCATTCTTTTTTTTCTTCCCTTTATCTCCGACCGACCTGGATAACATCCAGCCTCTCTGTTCCTTAAATTTGACAGGCGTTGGAAGGTATTTTCAAGTGAGTTCCACGTGCACGGGGCGATATATTGGCCGTCTCGATAGAAGTTTAAAATTCCCTCTGCCGCGTGGCTCCTGTAAAAATGCCAAGATAAAATGGCACGGCTTAATTAAAGGTATTAAAGTAGTTTTTTGTCGAGCCGCTCGTTTCTTATATTATCACCATATTCATGAAAGTAATGGTAATTACATACGGGACTAAAAGCGTAAAGAACGTAATTTTTCACAAGAAAAAAAATGTTCGCCTGATAAAATCTACATGATTCTCTTGTTCCCACCCCCGTCCACCCGCGCGGGTGCATCTATACATTCATACGTATACATATACATGTTACTAACCCAGCCAGACTTTACGATTATCCCCTCTTTTTTTATTTAAACTTTGTCACAATCTAGAGGAAATATTTAACATGGAAGCGTTGTAATATCGTTCGAACCCGTTGCTCCTTCGTCCTTGTTCTTATTCTTCTCCATCCACTTCGTCTTTTCAACTTATTTTGTTTCACCTCGCGCCGCGCCGCCTTACGTTACCGAACGACACGTATCTATCCACGCTTTTACGCTTATCCCCTTATCCCGTTCACATCGCGTTTTATCCATGCGTCGAAGACGTCTCGATATTGGTAGTCAGTCAAGCGAACGGGTCATATGAAATTCCGCGCCATCGTTTTCTATCGGTAATGGACTATTTCTATACGGAGTAGGGAATTTAATTCGACGATCCTTTGAATGGGGCACGCTTCTCTGGGAGCATCACGGATGAAAAGTTCGAGGGCTTCATAAATTCGGTTGCAAACGGAGGCGCGTCGTGTTTGGTCGAATAATAGGATCTGGAAGGAATCTGCATGCAACCGAGACGGCATGTGAATGAAAAACGAATTAAAATTGCGACTCTTTATACTCCGCAGAGAACTATCAACCATAAAAATGTACTAAATATATATGAGTTCCTTCGGGCATAGTATTCGATAGGATTCAATAATCTGTTGATACGAAAATGTAAGCAGTGTCATTTGGTTGTCCTCCTTGTTATACTGACATACCCAGAAACATGTATCAAGTACTACGTTATGATACACGGGAGATCTATTTGTTCTCGACGTTGCTAAAAACCGCGGCAGCCGGATAACGGGGCATAAAAATGCGCTCGCTAGGTTGCAGTAATAAAATGAGCACAAAAGATTATTTACGCTCGCTGCACTTACATCCAATAAAGAACAAGTATTGGACGACATCAGCGTGGATCCAATATGTTCCCTTGTGTTGGATACCGATGTGCATCGGCCACGAATACAAATAGAACGGGAGTCGCCGCGAGTGGGGCTGCCCTTTTAAACTGACTTCGGGAAAAATTGATATTCTTGCCTGCGTGCGTTTGCCTTAAAACGTAATAAAGCTTATCCAGCGCAGTAGACGCTCGCAAGCGTGGTGGATTTATAAGGGCGAGGCGAGGTTGGAAGTCAACGCTGAAAACAACGCGAGACCCAGGGGAGGTTATTTCGCGAACGTAATCAAAAAAACTTTGAACAATTTATTCTGGCTAATTTCCAACGATTACCACGGCAGAAGGAATGGAATTACCAGCAAATTGCGGGGGAATTGTATTACCCTTGTAACGTAACAAACCCCAAGGAAACTGTGTCTGTAATTATTAAACCCAGCCGTTTCTCCATTAAAAAATATATATCGAAATTATCCGTTGAAGCGGGGTAAAAAATAGAAAAAAATTGAAAACCAATAGTGCATGCAAAGATGTATAACAGATACCCAGCCACGTTGGTCTGACGTCAAAGTTCAAACGAATAATATATGTAAGAACTCTCATCGATCATTATTATTCCCCGTGGAACAGTGAAACGAACAAATCTGATTGTAAGCGCACAAAAGGGCAGCGAAGATACAAGTGATGCAAGCGCAAGTTAACTGTAAGAGACAGCACAAACAAGTACGAAGGAGGGTGCATTTGTTCCAACGAGCATCGGGCCATGAGTCGCACAAAGAAAGAACAAAGGCAACGAGGAGGTCAAATGGAGAGATAGGAGGATCTTTTGTATCCGTGGAAAAGCGAAGAAAGAAAAGCGGACTGAATCTAAGAGCGTTTTTAAATCAGCGTAACCCAGCGTATTGCTCGCGGCGTTCACCTGTGGTAATGGCTGCATAAACTGCCGACTCCGGTTCCCGTCCGTCCTTGTTCCATCCTGTCGGGAGTTATTTGGGTGCACACCTTTCTACCTTTTCTCCCCCCTCATTTCCTACCATCAGTACCACCTGTATTCTAATTTATCCATCACCGTACGTTCAACCAGCGTCGAATGTATTTTTATCTTTTTAATCTCGCATCCCAAGTGATGTGAACTAAAAATATGTGAAAAATATATGCAAACCTGCGAAACTTCGCGCTGTTGTATAAAATATCTATTCAATTCACTGTCAAAGAAACACTTAACCAATCATTCTATCGCCACATTACCGATTCTCACCATCGACGAAGCCCACCTGGCCGAGAGATTAATTCGAACGGCACGGTACGACAAAAACGAACAATATCTACACACACCTATATATAATATATACCTGTTGGCAATTAATAAACGCGGTATCGAGAATGGTAGAGACCCCGTTCCGTTGGCGTTATAACCGCGGCATAATGGCGATGAGGCCTGAACGCACGGTGTCGGAAAGATACTGCTTGAACGAATTAACCATTATAAGTACCAGCAGAACGTACCAGGATATCGGATCATTTGTAAAGCAATAACGCCCGATAAATCTCCATCCTTTCATTACTATAAATTCCCGGGCGTTGCGGATTTTTGCTCGTCCGCACTCGACCGGTCAGACGGCCGGCAATAAATGTTATATAGGTATATAAAATTCAGGCTGCATCCGCACGGCTATGTTGTATATAATCACAATTAGCGTCCTATTAGGGACTGAATGTGCCTCCTTATTTATGCTGTGCATTAACATACCTACCTCTATGTAAACTTATATCATTTCCATCATCCCCCTTTACTTCCTCGCAGCCCTTGAACATATCGTTCTCGGCCTTCGACTCGTTCGACCCGAAACCGCACGGTTCCGCCATGGAACCTCCAGAAGACAACGGGTTCTCCTGGTTCCCCAACCCGTCGTACGATTTACGATTACATTTGCAGTTGGTCGAGCCTTAAATAACAAATATCCAAGCGGGTATTAAGCACTTTGGATAAAGAATCAGAATCGACCTGTACAACGAAATGTACGATTGCTTTCGATACGAAATAAATTTCGTTGCACGCGTATATTAACTGCAATGGTGGTTCTCAACGATTACTCGACGGAGTAGGGAGCATTCGATCCAGTTAATATTGTTTGCATTGTCCTTATCTTAATTGCACGGAATTGCTCTACCAGTAAAGGTACGTCTAATTGTGAGAAAAGTCTTGCTCCCTAATCTGAATAATAACCCCAGCGGTATTCATATGTCATCGAAAAGAAACAGCTCCGATGTTTCGCACGATAGCGAGATACCACGTGAAATTGAATCGAGAGGGAACAATGAAAATCACGATGCGGCTCTCACCGTGTGTGATGCACATAGGAACCCGTGAACCATTCCCTGGACCCTGGCGATGGTGCGGCCCCGAGGTCAGGGCCTTGCCCATGGTGTATCGTGAGGACCTCAGCAGGGTGTCCGTGCTTTTCTCTGTATTAATAACATGGCTCGACCAATGCCAGCTATACATTAAAGAAAATAATCATCATAATCGTGCGTAATACGTCCGGCAAACCGTGATTTCGCGTACGTTCAACCCGCCAGAGACAAATAGCACTCCTACTTGTGGAATGGTTATTGAATACAAATATTCAGCTTGTACCTATAAATTCTAGATAACTGGTTTATTTAAAAAAAAAATCCTAACAAAGATCCAAGTCATAGTGGGAACCATTTTCAATTTACCATTCATATTGCAACCATTTTCATATTGTTCCAGTAGTCTAGTCCCATTAACGAAAGACCAGCGTAGAAAAGTGCATCAAGCTGGCGGAGCAAAGAGGTTGGCCGTGCCGCTGGATAAACCAGCGAATAAAAGGCGGGCCCTTATAAACAGCGAAAAATTATATTAGCTTTTTCATCTAGCTGCGTATCGTAAAGCTGGCGCGTTCACGTAGTTCGTTAAGGGGCGCATATTGCTAACAGAGTGTATATGCAAATCATGTACGGAATTAATTTTTCGCATGCTGTGCATACATTGCTGTGTACGCGCACACGCACGGGCGCAGGTACACCGCGAATCCTGCTGGGGGGATAGACGCGAATATTGCGAAATGCTAGGGCAAACCAATGGCCGCGGCTATGCGTACAATTGATTACAGACGTGACCGTCATACCGCGCTAAATCCGCGACATTCTCCTCAATCTTGGCTGCGGCTTTGACCACGTTCCCCGATTCAAGCCTAATGCAATCGATATCATTATGTTGTTGTTTTAGATCAATTGGTCGAACCCTTGATCAGTCGTGAACGCCTGTACACTTGTGGGAAATAGTCATATTTGGTAATCAACCAAACATCTAGTGTGGATATAATGTTCAACTCTTGGCAACGCAAAACGAGATGATTTATTGTCTTTAGTTTTACACTGTCATTTATTATTGTTTGATGTTATTTGTGTTTCCAACGTCATTTTTTTAGGCCGCCCTCGGGAATTCTTTTTTTTAAATCTGATAATACAAAATACATAAAATTGTAAAATGCAAATGCCCCCTTAAGCCCTTTAAACTCCTATGGAAAGAGCACTCGGGATTGATTTTGATTTATTATTTGTTTTGAAACCAAATGTGCCATTGCATGATAGAATAATTCAATAGCATGAACGATGTTGGATTTTAAATACCAAATTGGTGTATTGTACAAGTGCTGCTTGCCAACACATTTGACGATTAAATTTTGAAAAATTTGGCTCGCTTGAAGTGTCAATCGTTTCATGAGCGGCAACATATTAATTCCTGCCCAAATAAAATTGCCCGCTTTTATAAGACGATATCAGTAGAATTTCCAATAGTACGAAAACCATAATTAATCACTAAATCGGATTGGAAATTAGTTATCGCGCCACGGAAAGCCAATACGTGAATATTTTATCATCGAGCCCGGACTAGACGAATTCATTCCATTCGATCCTAATGGCTCTTTATTTTATCTTATTATACATATACATATACATATATATTAGGCACGCGACGGCAATATTCAACTTAACGTGCTACTAATGGCACACCTAGTCGCTTAACGTAGACACAAGGTGTTCCTCGTCGGCGTCTGCCCGAGCACGTTTTCAATAATTCATTTTCCAGGGAACGTACCGGTAATAAAGTGAGTAATATCGAGTTGGTGTAAGTTCCCGACAGCACGCGTGACATTCGTTCTCATGGAATCTCGGCCGGTCCCCTTAGTGTCCTCTTTCTTCTTCCCCATGTTCCCCGTTTCTTCTTCCTGCTTCTCATCCGTGTCTTCCTCTACCCCTTTGCCGTTGTCGTCGTTCTAGTTGTCGTCTCCTTTCGCCCGTCGGCGTTCTTATGCGATTCGAGGTACCCGTCACGGGGCTTTGTTATGTATTTATGTGCATATTCGCCTATTTGTCGAGAAATTCCAGCGTCGTGTCGGCTCTAGGCTGCTCACGACTCGTTCCATGCACGATCCCTTGAACGTCGACCCCAGAAGAGATGTGTTTACTCGGCGTACACGCGCGTCCTTATACGTTTGTACACGTGAAATTCTCTGCTGTGAGCTCGGGGACTGTCTCTCCCGTGTCTGTTATATTCGCGTGACTTCGCCGTATGGAACGGCCCGCAATAACCAATACGATTTTTCATAGATTCGCACGGGATTTCTTCTCGAGAACGCCCGATCTCGATGGAATCAGCCCGAGAAGTATTAAAATCTGCCTGTACGATCTATGAAAAGCACGCTCTCTATGCACGGCGCGTTCGTCGTACACATTGAAACGAGGATTTCGACCGACACAGGAATTTCCTTTCAGTCGTTCACGAACGTCCATTTCAAGCAGGGAACTATCGATTATTGCGAAGATTTTGCTAACACGTTGGCCGATCTTTTTTTTAATTGCCAGTTTATGGGTACTGGCGTGTGGTTTTTTTTATACAACCATTGTACGGAGTATGAAGGAATGAGGGAACGAAATTGAGAGGTCGGTAAATTTGATTTGCCAGTAAACGTGTCAATATCCTCGTCGCAAGGTTTCAGATAACAATTGATACGATGCTGCGCCGTTCTAAAACACACGAAACCGTGGTAATGCGAGCACGTTTAATTACATCCCCTCGATCAGTGTTCTGGATTGCAGCTACTGTATTCTCTGATACCAATGACCCGGGATTTGTTACCAATACATTTGCGAAATTCAAGGTTGAGGTCTATTCACATTTCTGATCGATTGGAATATCGGCGAAATATCTTTAATATGTTTTAATAAAGCTCTAATAATTCGGTATACGACAGTCGTCCTCTGTTTCTTTCGTTCTACATATCTTCATAACAATAACTATGAACATTCTATGTAACAATATTATTAATTCCTGCAAACGAGGTACGCCAGATTGTATGCACAGAACAAGAAGAGGCAGTTAAAGAAATATTCTTTCTGGCGCAGCACAGAAACAAGTTTCAACAACATTTTCGGCGAATTCGACGCAATTTTATCCAAGCAAATAAGAGACACGATGGTACGTGTGCGAACAAATGTATCGCAGAAAATACGTCTGTATTACGGGGATACAGTTCGTCTTCCAGCGACTCCGGCATGAAAGACGGAAACAACACGTTGTTCTATGTGCTTTTCATCTGCATTTTTTATCCTCGATAAATTATCAACTACGAGCACTCGTTGCCCATGCACGATAAAGGATTCATCGGAAAATCAGCCTTGCTGAACTGCCGTGTCACATGTGTACGAAAGAATCCGAGAGAGTTTCGCAGATTCGAATCGTTCCCATACATACATACTCGAATACAAGGTGATGTCAAATAAAATGTACGAAATATTAATTTCCATCGAACAAGTTACAAAACCAACTACTTAAGAAATTAAAAGGAATATGATACATATAGCAACGAGCTGCGCGAAAAATATATTTTGCAAATAACTAAATGTATTTTACTTTCTCTGTTAACAACAGAGGAAGAAAATAAGAAGCAAGAAAAGACGTATGCAAATATGTAGTAAGGAACTGCAGACAGAAAAATTATGCTTTTCCCACCGTGGAACACTCGAGGGCCACGTCATCTCCCAAACACGCCTCTCTTTCGGTCGTTGTAAATAATGAGCAAGCGGTGCTCTGTGCCCGGAAAAATCTCTCATTCCGGTTTCCCCAACTCGTCGAGGCTCAACGCCGCAGCGAGGTCGTTCTCCAGATTTATTGATTACAAATTGCACGGCGATCAATCGCTTAATGGTACCCGCGCGCTCTCGCTCTCGCGAGATGTATTTATGAATCAATACAAAATATAGCCTTATTAAATCACCTATCGCCCCCACCGAGCCGTGGCCGAGAAGGTTCGTACGTAACGCGTCGTGCTTAGCCGCGATTAATGCGCTTTCGAACGCGATCCTGACGGCTATTATTTTCTTCGTAACGCGATATAATCGATCCAAGGTGTACGGACATTTCGCGTAGAAGAACGTTTCGCCAAGTCGATAGAGGGTGGGCTGCGAATTTGCATTTAATTCTATCGTCGTCGATGTAAATTTCGAATCGCCTCAAATTGAAATTCTGACACGGTTTCTTTTCTTCGCACTTTTTTTCCTAAAGCGTTTGTCACGATTTCGAAGTTATATGTTGTCGTACGGGTGACTAAATGGTATTGACGAGCATTGGCAATTATCTGTTTCCGTTGAACATTTGAGCAACAAGGATCGCGTTGTATATGATTTGTTTAAACATTTGGGGCGAGCTTGGCAGAGGAAGATTTGGTGAAAGAAGAAACGTCGGGGCGAGGTTACAAAAGAGGCTAGCGAACGTGAAGCAATAAGATCAAAGCTAACGATCGATTCCTCGGAGACTGCAGCTTGGCACGATCCTTTGCCAAGATCGTTTCCGGAAATCGACGACTCTGTCGACGTTAAAATTCAATCCCAAATGTAAGAGGGGGGAAATAAAAGCAGAGGGAAAATACGCGAGCGAGTACAAGCCGAGAGGAATTCCTTTAACTTTAAGTCTTACAAGAATCCTCTCGCGATCGATAGCTCCGTTTTCATCCAACATACTGGTACTCTGGGCTCGTCCACGTTGAATATCAATATTTCACACACCACAAACAATCCCTTGCTCGAATACTAACATCGCCTTTCATCCGAATTAAACACCCGCTCGCAAACATAATATCCCCCTTCAACGTAGTTTATCTTTCATCTTTTTAACAATCTCTTAACGCAGCGATAATGGAACAAGTTACTTGAGACGACGCTCCATCGGCGAGAAAAAGGGAAATAAAACGGGCAAAAAGGCTGGCATAAAAGCGACAACGACGAGCAAAGTGAAAAAAGGGAAGACTTTTTTCACGAAGGAGGAAGAAGTAAGAAGTCAAACCTTTGAATACTGTACTCGAGTACGGCCCCACGCCGTGCCGGAGCCAATTGCCGGAAATCGGCGGCTCCTGGGTGACGTCAAAGTCGAGACGACTCGACATCGTCGTTCAGCAACGGGTACGTCGACGGCGACGGAACGGAAGGGAACGGAACGGGGCGAAACGAAGGAAATTGAAGAAAATGGGCGAAGAATGGAAACAACGAGGCGACGATGAACAGAAGAAAACGGGGCGAAGTCGACAGCGTGAAACACGAGGAAATAAATAAATCAACGACCGAGGCGGTCTCCTGGGCTGGAAAGAAAAAGATCGGGAAGAAAGGGTGAATAACAGGGATGGAACGAAGGGGTGGACTACGGCAGTTCGCGCCAGCGAATTCGAAACACGGCTGTGTACGCTCCGGCTTCGTTGCCGTTCCTTCCTCTTATCCTTCTAGCTTCATTCAAATGTAAGAACTCGAAAGGAAAACGCATCTTCTCTATCGCGACCGATCTTTCTCTTGCGGCACGAGCGGAAACGGAAAGGAGGCCTTTCCACAGACGCCGCCGAGTTACTCAGTCAACGGGACCACCCTCTCAGGATATTCCACTGATGTTCGAATACACGATGGCTCGAAACGTTGCCGGATTCACGCGTGTAAGTATGAGCTTGCACTCTTGTGTACGCTTGAATATTTGACACGGTTGTTCCGTTACGTGTTCGATACCGGATCGATGGGAACAGCCTGTCGAAACGAAAGCGCAAATTCTAGGGCAATATGAATCGACCAATTGAACGACAATTGCTAATTGTATTTGCCGGGAATTTCGTTCAATTAATTCGTAGACAGGGTCATTGATTAGTACGGCGGAATCAAATATTGAATATTCCAAGGAACGAGTTCGTATTACATATTGTTCGATTACTTCTAACCACACGTGTCATTTAATGTACGTGCGAACGAAACACCGTACGTTTGTGCAGAGAGTTTCAATTTGAAATATCTGTTTCACTTACACCAGCGTCCGCGCGATGGAGAAATTCACGTCAGTATAATATACACCGTTAGTGGATGTGGCTGGTATGTGGTCAGACATGTAAAGGAAGTTAATTGCACGGCGAGAATGGAGAACCGCGCAAAGTGACATTCGTCATACGTAAAACATTTATACTTTTCTCATTGTATTTCTTGCTTGCAACATTGTCATTCAAATAGCTAAGGTAAATAATATTGCAACATTCGTGAAACACGTTCGAAATCCGTGGGATGGTTCAAATGAAAACCGACGAATTTACCCGCCGACCTAACTCGCTTCAAATGTTGCTAACAGAGGATGAACAGTAATTAGTTGTGATTTTACATGAGTGGGTAACGTGGGTACAAATGTTCTCTCGTGAAATCCACGAGGAAAAGCAATAATCGGAGAACGCTAAAGCGAATCGTTAGTTTTGTCAGAGAATTTGCATATCAGAATTCAAGCCCCTGAGATTACACGAAATTTGGTGAGAATTAATTGCCCTGGACTTTCGGTATTATTCGATTATTTCCAAGTGAAAATTTCGTGGCCAAGAGTGGCGTGTTATTTGCGTAACCAGAACGTCACAGCCATTGTGGCTATTTTTCTTTCACTGTGCGTGTGTGCGTGTTTTTTGCCAGAACCGAACAGGAAACGACCATGCAAACAAAAAAATATATAAAACAACCATGTCGCTTATAAATGTGGGAAAATAGACATTCAATTTATTGCGCACTGCAGTTTCCCCGAAATAGTTCGTGTACCGAATTTGCAGCAGGGAATACAGGGCTACATGCATAAATATTGGCGTGGCCAGATACAATTTCGTTATATTATGAATAAGTGACGCATTCGACGAAAAGAATATTTGCAACGTAATCGGATTAAATGTCACCGATATGTCAGGTCCCTTTACGTATTTTATGAATATCCGAAAGTCTAATTTTCACCGGTGACACAAGAGCACATGAAGAGCATCCCCTGGAGGGGAACGTATTAGGAACCGCGATGTAAAATTCAGTAGCCATCGAGCAGTATGACGTAAATAAACTACAGGGCGAACCTCTGGTGATTTATTCTCCGCAGACAACGGCGACAACGTGTTTCGCACTTTTAACGAAACATAATTCGGTGACCACAATGTAATTGCCAATTTTAAACCATCCCAAGATTTCCCCTCCGAGAAGTAAAAAGTATCAAAGATTATTCTCGAATAGTAACAAAAACAAAATCATTCCATCTTTCCAAAGATTCCAAACACAAGTAAAGTGCCAAGCGTTCGTTCGAACTTTGCCCAATCCGTCTTCCTTTCCTGTTCCTTTTCCGGCACAAATTTCTATTCAAATTCGAACCTTAATCAAACGACATCAATACCACCGAATGCATCGTAAAAATCGTTAATATTAAAAATCGATCACAAATCTCTGCTTTGGTGTAAATGATTCACCGACGCAAAGAATAGTCAAAGCACAATATCAACGAGTCGCGTCGCAGTGGGAACTTTTCCACGTCAGCCAGCTAACAAGTAGAAATACGAGACTTGGTCTCGCGGCGTCTAGGGCTTGGTTGTCATTCTGTTTACGGGCTCTACGTACTAACTAGAGCGGAAACCGGGTGGCCAGCATTGTGTATCCGGGACTGGCTTAACCCGCGGTCCTCCGGATTAAGTCAGCGTCGCTGCGTACCCTCTGCGCGTCCACGCTTCCCTCCTCGCTCGCTTCTTTGTTTCTCTTCGCTTGTCGCGGCTGCTTGGCCGCGTTTCCTTTGCGCGCGTGTCTCTAAAAAAGGTAACAGGTGCGGAACGTGCGGTGCGCACCGTCGAGAGGATTGTCCACTCTTCTCCTTCGTTCTTTCCGCTCCTTCTATCCTTCTCCCCCGTTCGTTCGCCGATCAGGAACAATGCTAATTTATGGCGCAACCGCGAGGCCGATACGCGCACTTTAAAAGACACCGCGGGACGAAGCTAGACAAACGCGCACAATGCCGCAGCGTCGACTTTGATATCGCTCGGCTAGTGGCTTTATCGTTGGACTTCCAGCGAGTTTCTTTGCTGCTGCCACTGTTGTGCGAAGAGAACGATGATTACTGATATGGAATTTTGTATTGGAGCATTGATTCAGTTTAAGACCATCGAGACGATTCTCAAGTAATTGATGCGGAAGGTTTTACAGGGGATTTATACTATTCGTCTGATTCGAATAATTCGATAAAATAAATACATTACACCCTATGCATCGGGCGAATTTCCTGCCGCGCATTAAACAAGAAGTCGAGTGCGGCGTTGTGACACCGTATAACGTTGCTCTCCACGCGAAATTGAAAATTATTCCTTATTCGCCTTTGAACCCGTTTCCAAGAGAAGTTCCCGCGCCGCGTAATTCATCGCGACCCGCCATTAGGAAGGTATACCCTCGTGCAAAGTCCAAGGTGCCGCGTGCCAGGACCTCCTCTAATCCGCTTCTGTCCGAGATTCTCCGTGGCGCAGAAAGCTCCGCTTTTTATATCGTCCCCAGGATTTTTTTTTACCGCGGCACAGTGAGGCGATGCGTGCAAAACTCGCGTCGCTACGCCCCCGCTTATTCACAATGCGACCCATCTGGCTCTCTTCGTGTCTTGTCGGCAGATGCGTGAAGCTCGCCCGGAATGCGTGCCACCGGTGGTCGTGAATGAGAAAGAAGGGAAGAGCTCGGAGGAAGCCGAAGAAAAATGAGCAAAAGAAGGATATTTGATTGATGAAGTGCGCCGCAACGCGGAAGAAAGAAAAAAAAGGGAAGGTAAGCCTCCGTCCGGCGCAATTACGCATTCGAACTCGCCATCAATCTTAATTACCAGCCGCGGTCGAAAATAGTTCGTTAAAATATTAAAAGTGCGCGCTTTCTTTCGCGCGAATAATTAAAAAGCCGGGAGAGTAATGATCGAGCGGGGTGGAATTTCCGCGACTATTTGCCACCTTCGAGACACGATTCGATCAGCAACTATTAACGTTGCACCTTGTACAGCCCGTGGCAAACTTCGTTCGTGCACGTCGATCAAGCGCGGAGATCTCCTATTTCGCGGAAGGAACACCGCGTTGATCTATCGGATCGTGGTAACGCAGCGTTAAGTTAATCCGTTTCACGTGATACCAGGTGTTCCTGACCACATACGATTGTCATTGGAAGAATTTAGAAAGTAAGCAGCGCACTTGCATTCCTTTGGAAAAGTGCTCGTTCTGTTGTCTAATATGTACGGTAATGCCGAATGTCGGCACTTCAAACGCATGGAACTCCGATAGTAATAAATAAATTCCGCGTGGAATAAGCTCCGAACGCTATTACGGCCTCTTTGTAAACGCGCTCCTCGTGATTGGTATAAATTAACGAAGCCGGATTGCTTTCAGCCCGCGAAACACCGTGTCAACGTAAGATTTATCGGTTACCGTTGAAGAGTTGCATGCCAGCCGGAACGGCCTACCGAATTAATTGCCGGTTATCTTTCGCGTAAACGCTCAATCGAAATTGAACCGTTCGATATTGTTCGTTCGGTATCGTTCTCGATTCGAGAATTGTAATGAAATTGGTTAGCTCGGGGAAGATACATTGATATAAATTCTATCTATGTAAATGGAAAAAGTGAATTCGCCAATATAGCAGCGGGTAAAAAATAGAGAACAATTTACGATATGCAATCAAAAAAAAATAATAGGAATATCTATGAGGAACTAATTTTAAACTGCACCGTGAGTTCCTATATGTTGAAGATACGCTTTGTCTAAAAAAAGGAAAAAGACGGGGAAAAAGTGCTGGAAGAAATACTTCGGCGGACTGTACACGGTCAAAAACCTGCGCTCGACATCTATATTTATAAGGCATCGCCGAACGAGGCGACCCCCGATCCTTTGTAATTAAAATAATAAGATTAATGTTTCGCGCGCTGGCGCACAAATTGAGCATTTATACATATGTAGCTGTCAGACGGCGAGACATAATGACTTTGGCTACAGCACGTACACCTAAAATACAATCCGCCTTTACAACTGCTTTAATTGTACTCATTACGCGTACCCGGGGAGCGTGCGTGGCCATATCAATTCATCCGGCCCGTTTAAACCGATCGATTCCAGATAACGAACCAGTTAAGACCAATAAGCATCGGTGGAAGCGTTATTTAAGGATGCGAAATGTTGCAGGGGTAGCATACTTTTCTGGCGAATTTGTATATCTGCCTGTTACAAACTCCAATTGACACGTCGTTCCAGATAATCCGCGGCGAGGCAGCGACGTCTCAATTGCCAAGCAATTTTCCAAACATTTTCGATTTGTACCCAAATTTAATGAAAGTTACACTTCCACTACTCGAACAAATCAACCAGACAGATACTAAATACAGATACAAAATTGCATAAAATAATGCATACACAGGTGACAGAATAAAAATAAAAATCCCAGCTGTCAAGAAGGCTGACAAATTTTCGTTCATACGAACGATCGCCCCCATGTGTCGAATTTACATACGACGATGACCAGAAACTTTTATCAAGGACTGTGTGCCGACCGACCACAATGCATGCATAAAACCTATCGCGAGGCACCTAATCGAAATGCGGGTGTTCATTTGACCGCGGGGGCCGCGATCGCACGAATCCAATCGGTAATCGAAAAAACTCTGGCCCGTTCGTTTTTATTTTCGTTTCGCCGAGTCGAACGGCCGAGAAGTCGTTCGTTAGGTATCATTTGCATTCGCCCGTTCGTATTAGTTACATCCAACCGGCTGATCTAATTAGCCGTCGAACTTAGCGGGTCGTTAGCACATCCACTATCGTTGTGCATTGTGCCCGTGGACAACCGACCGGGGCCCAAAGGGTTGGGATATGGTGAACGGGGCCAGGGGGGGACGTGCCGAAAGAATTATCGAAATTATCGGAATCGTGGAACGGAACAAGAGCAAGCCACATGTCGTACAAACTGTTCCATTCGACCGCGTACAACTTAACTGGCGATCCTGACCCGGTGCAAACCTGTTCTCAAACGTTGCCCCGGTTCAGATTGTTGCGCAAGGGTTTCCATTTAACGACAACGCCGCGGTGTTCTGCGTTATCGATCAGCGATAGCGTAACAAACGAGCGTTTGAAAACTGGCGGACACTTTATGGAATCGAACGCGCTGATCAAAGGGGCATTAATGTGTATCTCGAAGCACAGATTGACACGTCGCTACGCGTCGCGTCGATGCTTGTCCGTGAACGAAAGTTTCCTTCGATTTTATCGCTTGGATATTGCAACTTCGATCGCGATTCAAAGAAAAACTGTTGATTCAATGGCCGTGCGCCGGCTGCGAATTCAATTTGTTCGCGCGTGGTATCTAAATATAGAGGGGCAATCTACGCAATTCGCCGACCGACGTGTATAGGTGAATTGTCAAAATCGGTCAACTTCGGCGTGCATCGAGCGATGCGGTTTGCCAGACAATCTGTTTCTCAGCTGCGGTTTCGAGGTAGGCGGCTGAGATTCAGAACCGCATTACAGATCGTCCGGTCCGGTAACCGCAATAAATATGCAAGTGCATTCTTCGCCCCCGTTCGAGACACGTTTGCTTTCTCACACCATTGAAATAATCGAACTACCATCCGTTAATTAAACACACTATTTTTCAAAGAGAAACATGCGCAAATAAATATTAATCAATTAACTAAAAGCTTTATCGAGTGACAAAAATGAAGGATTTTTTTCACACAGCTATACAATGCTAACGATTGCATAGTATGTAAATTATGCAATAAATGATTTCATTGAAAATATTGATAATTGAGATAACGATCGAGGGATGAACAGGTTCACTCGAATAAGATTTTTCTCACGTGTAGAATTAATTGTTAGCCGGGACCGTACCCCTTTTTTTGCTACTTTACGGTATCCGGCAACGGGTCGACGTTGGGGTTTGTTCCCTCGACGTATAACATCCTGCTGGTCAGAAGAATAGGTAACGCACTCGAGGTTCTAAGTGCTATTGTTCTAAAAGCCGCTCTTGCCTGTTAAAGTGCGCCGGGCTATGCGGGCAGGTCCCTAACCCGCCTCTCCTTAGTCTTGCGCGTCTTTCACCCTTTCCCTATCTTCGTGCACCCCACGCTGGCAAGTGTCGAAGCCTTGAAATCAAGGGAGAGCAACCGTGAGAACACTGTGGCAGAGTTCGCACTTAATTTGTTCTAGCGTTTGCGAGGCTGCTTCATTCATTGTGCTATCCAATAATATTTCGCCTATGATCTTGGTTTAAACCTCTTCCTTCATTTTTCGCCGCAAACTGACCGGTGAATTGAAGCACTTGTCGCGCAGCGTAGACGACACGGTTGTTCAGGTGCACTGGAAAAGATGCATCAGACATTTGTTGTACGAACATAAATTAGTAAACAGCCGGTTATTTCCTTGAAAGGTCTGTCGCGAGAGATCAGCGTAAAAGGAAAGCAACGTAGTTTCGCGTTCTGATTTTCCCCGGTGTTGCTGATGCATCACGTTCCATCCCGTCGTTTCTACGTGCTATCGGTGCAACCATGTCGTAAACCTATCTCTAACGACCATACCTCGTCACGGATGCTTTTACAGCTGCCCTACTCTTGCAACATTACGCACGGGCAACCTCGACATGTACAGCGATATTCGACATTGCAGAAAGTTCGACGTTGACCTGCGACCTTAGACTTCGTTCAGACTTGCATTAGACAAGAAGAAAATCTAAACGAAATTATTTATCCCCGTAATATAATACAGTCGTCCACAAAATTAGAGAGTCACTGAATCACCGACAAATAGTCGATATTTCAATTGCCGTAATTTCGTGGAAAAAAATGGTAGAAGAGTCTACCTGAACTCGTTTCAAAGCGTAAAGTCTCCCTTTCGACAGCACAAAGCTCATTTTCATTTAAGAATTTTTTCCGCATTGTGTAGGTGGTGGCAAAGTGAAGGTAATTTTTTTCAAAATTTGTACAAATTCTAACGTCTGTACGAAACTTGAGAAATTTTTTTCGCAATCAAAATCATTATGGATTGAAAGCTGAAAGTCTACCCTTTACAACGACCATAGATAAAATGGTGTACTATTTTTTTCTACTATTTCATCGCACTTTCAATGAAGCCATGCCATCTTGGGAAAATTGAGTGATCCTTTAATTTTTTCGGGGTGTGTATATATATTTTTCTTTATATTTGCCAGGCTTCACTAACTTCTTCTAGAGACGATAAGTTTGATGATACGTGGCGGAAAATCGTAATGTTTCCTGTCGCGGGGGTTGAAACCACAGTCGAGAGCGAGCACCGCGACGGTGGAAGTTTGGAAAATAAAGGAAACGCTTCCGTCGTGCAATCACCGGAGCACCGGATGCGACGGGGAGGCAGAAACGACGAGAACAAAAGTAAGGAGGAGGTGACGTTCCTCCGAATACATATCGCGAGGCAACTTTCCAAGGCATCTCGGATAGCAGTCAAGCAGATTGCTCGTGCATAATTAAAGCCGGGGCAAAGTTGATTTCGCTTGCATCCATGAAAAAAAGGGACTCCATTTTCTCCAGACAGCTGCTTTGCTTAGTTTCCGTTGCAGCTGCGAACGGAATTGCTTACAAAAATTAAGCATTCATTCGTTAATAAATTTTCAATATTATTATCACAATGTATCGAGCTGCGCATAAGTTGATCGGTAAAAACTTAAGTGCCAGCGTCCCGAAACGAACCATCGTTCTTCAGACGTTTAAACTCACCTACACTCGTTCGGGAATAGTAAACATGCAATACCTGTCGGACAGCTTAAAGACCAAACACGACGGAAGAATTTCCCATTAAATCACGAGGATGTATCGAAGGAGGAACAAGGCAAACAAGTCAATTAGGGAGCGGATGAAGATTTCAGGAAATGAATACAAATACGAAGCATTAAAAGATATATAAAAGTAGGTGGCTGGATAGGTTTTCGCGGTAGAGGAAGCACCGCCCTCGCGAGAGCGTACAGAGATTAAACCAGTAAAATGCAAGTGCCCATAAAACCGGTAAACGCTGCGCCCTCATCTCCAGGGCGCCTGGACGTCAGTTTAATGACGGGAATAATTTTACTTGTGACCCGGCCAGGAAACCGGTTTTGCTACCGCAATACGTCAATAACGCGGCTCTGCCGAGACAGAATAAGAGACAGTGCAAAATATGCATGACAATCCCCGAAAGCAAATGGATTTTTTTCCTTTCCAGGGAAACAAAGTTTCTCACTCGATTAGAAGAGATAAACTTTCGTAACAGAACGCGGCTGTATGCCCGTGAGAAAATTTTCATCCCGGGAAAAAACACGATGAATAATAAATTCGATTACATTTACGTTGTCGTATAGTTGATTACGATTGATTATAACGTGTCTCATGGTTCTATATTCCAATGCCGTACAGTAACCATAAATCAGAAAAATTTACATTATTCGACACATATCAATTAATAATTTACTTCCGACCGATATTCTTATCCTTATACTCAATTATCCAATCCCCTCCATTAAAAATTGAACTTCGCAAGAAAAACTCGCCAAATCAAGGATCACTGTAGGTCAACCGACATCTCGTTCAATTCAGCGTCGACCCTAACCGGTCAGCTTTCCATTAAACTTTGACGGGAACGCGCGAAAAGGTGCAAGTCTGCAAACCGCGGAGCGCACTGCCTCGTTAAACACTGTGGCGGCTGAATTCTATCCGAGCTCAAAAAATATCCCAAGCATAATCCAACCATCAGCCATGCACAATCATCAAGCAAAAGCACTCCTGTTCCACAAAACTGGATCAACGCTGGCCCCGCGTACGGTGCACGCACTGAAATACTGAAAGTCATCAAACATTCAGAAGTATTTCGCTTTCGGCACGACGGGCAATACTCGCGAGTAATCGCACGAGGGAGGCACGATAAATCAGAGATCGTCGCAGATTAGCCGACATATCGTGCGTGCAATTCGGGCGCCGGGCGAAAAGCAGCCAGCGGGCCGTGGCTGCGTAAATATACATGACTCTTGCAGCCGTACCTTCGCGTGTACACGTACAAACATCAATCCCGTTGCTGCTTATGCCGCCGGTGAGAGTTCCCTTCGCGTATCTGCCCATCGATGCCGCGCAGTGCAAGAGGGAAATATGTACGTTGAACGAGCGTCGCGTAACGGCAACGCGCACCCGTACATCCGACTGGCATTAATGCAGGAATCGATCATACAACCTATCGATATTGCGGGGTAAATCATTCGCCTTCACCGGTGCTGGTGGCGGTGGCGGTACGATGGTGGTGGTCGTCCTGGCGCACTAGAAAGTTACCCGGTTGCTCGTGCTCCGCCGCCGCTGTACCAAGTAGCAATTGCCGCTCATTTGTCAGCCACGCCACTGAAATATCACGGCTGAAATAGAAGCTGCGTGGCGAAACGACCGCGTTTCCCGTTGCCCCGTATCGGTCACTTTACGCTTTGATCACCATCCTGCAACGTGCACAAATTTCCTTAATGGTAACGTCGCTTCGCGAGCCCGGCGTGCGTCTGAAGCGAAGCGCAGTAAAGAGAGGCTGGGCGTGGTGGACGAGGGTGTGTCGAACGCTTCGAGCTTTCGAGGGGTACATTTAAGGGGGGAAGTGTTTTTCTTCAAATTGTTCGCTGCTTTTTCGTTGGACAATGTAGTACGTAATTGTGATACGTGGAAGATTTTATTTCGATGGAAATATGGAACTTTTCGTTGTGCTGTTTTATTACTAATGTAATGCAGTGCTTGATGGTAGATTTTCCTTTAGCCGAGTTCCCCTCTACCTTCTTATTTTTCGCATTGCCCTTTAGCATTGCGTGTATTCTTCAAGTGCCCTTTACTCTGAGCCCACTTTGACCCGGTCCTTATAGAGCTCTAATCCTTAGACAACTCTCCATGGCACTCAACCCTGAAGAGGACGAAGGATTTACCGTGGAGGTACGGTGCGCTCTAAGCAAAAGAGAGAAAGATAATTCGAGGAGAGAGGAAGCACAGGCCGAATACAGAGTATTATCGCCTCAACTAAAAGGCATTACAGTATCCTAAGAAGCATTTATTCGGCCACTCGTTTACTTCGATAAGTAGCTTCAGCCTCTTGTTACGCGACCACCATCTAAGGACGGATCGCCACTCTCGTTCGTGGAATTATAAAATAAATTAGTCTACACTTGCACGAATTCTCTTCGAATTCCTGTCACTTTATATAGTTAACGAAGAACACCAATTCAACGAGTGAGACTGATTATTTGAAACCACGACGATAATGTTTGCTAATGCACCGATAAATATTGATGAACATTGCACGCCAACGTCTGCCCCACATTCGACGGGGCAGTCAGGTCTCAAAACGGTTCCATTCCTTCGCGTCCAGGTAAGAACACGGTGATGGCATTTCGTTCAATGGAATTCCACCGTCGAATTCTTGGACAGCAATTTGCCAGTTGCATTCGGATTTCGCGAATTCCTAGCCCTTGTATCGGGCGGAGAGGTAACCGCCATAGTCGATAGGCACAAAAACGACTGCATAGATGCACGGACCACCCCACCTGACCACGTCCCCGTTCATCCATCTCCTCGTTCCAACATTGCCGTCGACGAGCAAACGTTGTCCCCGATCTAGCCGGGCATTAACGTTGCAAATATCGGGGACGTACGTGCACGCCAGATAATGTCATTGATTCATCGGCTGGCCGAATTCAAATTATACCGCGTGTTCACGATGAACAGTGACACGGCACTGATAGCTGGGGCACTCGTAAAGCACGCGAGAGACGATCGATCGTTTGTCTCGCTTGATCCAATTGCAAATGGAAGCGGCGCTCGTGAACTATCGGACGCTCCCATAAATACAAGCCACCCTTTTGCACCTCGACGTCGACAAAAAAAAAAAGAAGAAGAGTATCGAGGGAAAAAAGTGGCGCGCGTCAACGGACGAAAGTTCGCGAAGCGAAATGGCGTCAGGATCGATTGTTTGTCTCGTTTGATCCAATTTCAATCAGGATTTCGTTCGCGAGCCACGATCGTTTGTCTTGCAAAGTTCCACTCTAGTTAACCGATAACATGAATTTCACGACGAAACTCGTGTTCATATTTTACTTTCCCCGTGCCGCTTTCAATCAAGCCTCCCTTAGTTGGAGTACATTTTTGTTCGACAAAAAAATGTCCCTGTACACACCGGACAGTGCATTATCGTTACGTAAACGATACTAGGTTTAACGCAAATCGATTAAGATGAAACGTATGGAGCATCCGGCACTAAATTCCGAAGCGTTCCGCGTAACACCTCTATACAGCGTTGCAAGAAAAATTCCCACAATCTTCCCACAAAGGTCTGCCGACCAGCGTATAACTTAATAACGCTATCCCAGTTGAAACAGGCCTGCAAGTTCAGCGTGGCGATCGTAGCTCTCGGCTGAAATCCGCGGATGTGCGAGCCCGTAGCGGCACGTACAGGTACGCGCAGCACGCACGCACATGGGAGGCGAGGGAACTAAGTCGGAAGGGTTATGATACGCGTGTCAAATTTGGACGGGGCCCCGAGAGACCGCCCACGCGGTCGAATGGAGCAGAGTGAAAAGCTGCTCCGGTGCGATCGGGGCCCAAGCGGCTCCTCGCTTAATTATCGTACCTACGCCACATTCGTGCGCGTAAATCACTTGACGATGCCTTGAGACGTGAGATGTTTCCTCCCTCTCTCGTCTCGACTTCGTTCGCCTTTTTTTTTCTCTCTTCCCTTCGCTCCCCCTTGCCATCTTACCCATCTTTACGTTGGCACCAACTGCTTCCCTCTTTCTCCCTTCGTTCCGTTCCATCTCTCCCGGTCCTCCTCTTGCCGCTTCATTTCTCCGGTTCGTTTTATTTCCACCACGTCTTAACCCCTTTTCGCGGACAGGCTATCCGTAGACTCTCCTCCCTCTTCCACGTGTGCCCGACCGAGAACCGAAAATACCTTCCCCTCGCGTCCTCCCGCACGAAAGCATTTCTCTCGCGGTCCATGCGCGGCCCTAAAATATGAAGGGCCCCGGAGTTAATACGGCATTTAATCGGGGATGTGTAGGCACAACATCCTGGCGTAGCATGACGGAGGGCGCGAGCGGACACGGCCTCGTGTGCGCGTATCGAATAGCCGCGTGCGTACACGGATAAGCACGCGTGTGTATCCCAACGACGAACGGGCATCACAGCTAATTATGAAATATTGCGGGACCATTGGCAGACCACCGCCATCCCGGCCGTCGTGCCCTCCGCGTTCCGAACGTCCGCGTGAGTGTATGTCACGCGTGTGACCTCGCGGCGCTCGCCTGCCCTACGACCTCGCGAGTGCGAAACGAAAAGACGAAGGAACGGTTCACACGCGGGCCAAAGCCAAGGACGGCACTTTTTCACATGGACATTTCTGTCTTTGCACGCCGCTGACCTTTTCCACCGGCTGCTTCTTGGAAACTATTCGGCGCTCCTTCAAGTTCCTGCCCGAATACTTTCCGAACAAGATACGGGCCAGCCGAAGTTATAGAGGATTAGGCACCTACTTCGCTGCTCTCACTGATATTTATTGGACTGGCGATAGCGAAAGCTCGTACATTTCGATCTTCCTCTTCTTCTTCTTCTTCTCGTTCTTCGTACTCCTTTGCTTCTTCTCATGCTAATAATAACGATAAAACTCGGTGCACTTAGCTTAGCCTCTTTTCTCGGGGCCGCGGGTCGTGATTTAAATGTGTCCGCAAATTATCGAACCGTCCCTTCACGGTTAATCAGAATTGTTGCTTGAAAAATCGTTAAAAGTGCGCTTATATATATATAAGTGCGCTAATAATTTACGAGACTTCGTCCTTCTTTACTCTCTGCTTGCCCCTTTTTGCCCCTCTTTTTTTCTTTTCTTATTTCTCCCTTCTTCTCGAGGAGCGTCTCGCGCCGCGACCGTGCTTGTGTTCGTGATACGTAGAAGCGGCCCCATAACCCCGTGAATGGTGCACCGTACGGAAGAATGATTGGGAATGTCGCCGCGGAATCTCGTTTGCGTGCGTGAAGCGCTTCCCAGGGAGGACCGTTTCGCGGAACGAATTTGATTTAACTCGGGCCGCGCGTACTCTTTATGGCCCCGGCGAACTTTCGGGGATAAAGTCGGATAAAAGCCGCGCATCTTTGTCGATGAGGGGGCTGGCCTTATTGCGAATTCTCGCTGCCCTGACTGGCGCGAGCAAAAGTGGTGTCGTGTCTTTCGAAATGACCGACGATAAATGCACTTGACTTCCACCACCCAGTAAAAACCGTTCATGGGCTCAATTTTTCCATAAAACATCTTGTCTACTGATTGCTTGATAGAAAGGGAAACAAATATATACGACCTTAGTGCATTTTATCGGAGAGAATTTTCTTTATATTTTTTCCCCCTTTGCATGGTCGTTACGTTCAATTTCGATGATAGGAATATTTTAGTACGTAATGTACAAAATTTCAATTTTTAGGAAGTGGGTGATAAACGTACCTTTTCACGATCGTAACATCAGTGACTGCGTTATCGCACAAAAAATCCTGGCGATATTTGCACACTGAGAAGGATCCCCTTTATGGAAAAAATAATGACCTAAACGATGCACCTGCAAAATGCAGCTGCAGCTACGTGAAAAATGTGTTCGTAAGAACATCATCCTTCTTATGACATTGAATTTTTTTCTTCCTGGCACTTTTTTCCATCATCAAGCGAAAATGAAATACGATTCAAGTGACGCGGCCCATGTACGATTTTTACAATGGAAACTACGGGCCCGCAGCTGTTGAATATTAACGACGTCGTCCAAATGAGAGAGGTACTCGTTCGAAATATATACGAAACATTAACGCACTTCTTTCCCGAGCCCCTTCGCTAACATAGCAGCTCGTCCTTTAAACAATTACTAACAAATTCCCAATAAATACTTGCGAGCAAAATTTAAACCCAGCCAACTTAATCAATAACGCATCAATGACTGAATTCTCGAATCTATAATATCTTCATATTCTACCCGCGAATTCTATAAAAAAAATAGTGATTACACAATTTCTTACACGGTGCAACGTTATAACATCCAGACCAAAAATTCAATAGACCACACGTGCGCATTACTCGTCCCATAATACTTTGCATCCTTTATTCCCTCCAAACAAACCAACGTCATAGCAGCGTTCCTTCACATGTCTGACTAGACAACCACCCCCTAGTGATCTCGAAGATCCATCGCGTCTCCGCCACAGAGTATTCGTTTGTACGACACCGCGGCGACGTGTACGCACAGTCGATGCGCGCCGCAAAACCGCAGGTGGCACGAAATTTTTGGCGAGGAGTATTACTAAGTAATTTGCCTCCCCTCCGTGCTAAAGTCTGCGCCGGAGAAAGGGGGATCGTCGCGGTGCATAAGCCGCAATATAATCTCGTCCATTCTCTGTGCGAAGGTAGAGGAAAGGGAAGCGACGATTGCAGCGCGAAGAAGACGGCGCACGTTCTCCCCGCGGCCTCTTTCGTGGCCACCATCGACGGCGAAGAGTGGGTAATTAAAGCGGACAATGTCTTACACGCGGAATTAAAAGGGCACCGACACCCCCTGGGTAGCGAGAAATGCAATAGGCCGAGAGTTTCTACACGCGAACCCACACGAGGGCGAGTTCTAACAATATGTGCGCGTGAAATTGCGTTCGTACACGCCTGCGTAAATGTACACGAACGGTGGTACCAATCTAAACGTAGGAACTGTATCAGTTAAGTGAAAGGTATGGAGGAGCAATGGGTCAGATTTGTTAGTTTAATGAGATTGCAGGTACTTTAAGAAAAGTCGAGGGATACTTATGGGAGAAAATATAACGAAGACTGAATTCTATCGCTCTTACCATCGCTCTTATCATTATTATCATCGTTATCCTCACAACGGTGATGAATACAGCGATACAGACGAGGTACAGTATGACGGCGAGGTTCGTTGTCACTTGCAGCTACTGTCAAGCCTAAACCGCAGTTGTAATTTAACAGCCTAAGCATTTTTACTGCACCAGAGGATTCTTAGCGACGAAGGGATATTACAATTGCAACAACTGACGTGAAATATTCGGAAGCCGAATTGATAGGAATGTAAAAAGTATGCTACGCGCTGTGCTCGGGTATCGGACGAAATTATAAATGATGGCCGGTCAATTTGGATCGCCTCCAGTCGAAGTGGACGTTAATACCCGATAACGATTGCAAAGACACAAGGTTTCGAGGTGTCTCCTCGGCGCGGCCGTAGAATACCATATGAGCGCGAGTGACATCTTTTCAACTTCGACCGATAAACCGGTTCACCGGTGGTCCAAGTATGGGTAAACAACTTGCTTTTTTCTTCGCTACGTTCCGAAACATCGGTGCGCAATTAAAATCAGGCTTAAGTCTCGCCGGGTGACTTTAATCCTCCATAATGGCAGCTAGGACATAGCTCGCAAGATCCTTTAGCAGAAGTCGAACAGATAATGACGGCCGCGACGTGTTTCGTTTTCTCATTGGCTCGGGGACTGTTGTTAGTCCTGTTCTTTCAAAGTCGTGCACGGCCTCCATTAGAAAGTGCTGTATAATCGTGGATAAACCCCGATGATCTTAATGTTGATCCTGTTTTATACGGCGTGTACCAGCCGCGATTTTTAACGATGCTATTATACAACGATTTAAACGCTATATTTTCGTAGCACGCAGATAATCGAACATGAATTTAATTGCACGACGGGCAAAGCTTCGTTTACATCTGCTATAATATCTTCTTTTTTTTTACGCGGTTTAATAGATTGTCCTCGTGCGTACGAATCTTAGTGGTCGCTGTTTGAATATCGTCGGCGATTATTATCCGTACGAGGTAGTTTCCTCGTCCAGGGTCCAGTTTTCTGTTTTCTGCTTGCTCATCTTAACGGACGATCGTAATTCTAATTCGCGACATTAAAACTCAGCAAGCGTTTCGCGCCCGATCCATTATCGCCCATCGATACCCATTCTCCCCGCAATTACAGACGGGTCCCCCAGAATACGGAGCACAGGTATAGCGAGAGTGGCCAGTCATAGAAGACTCCGGTGTCGTCGGCACTTTCATCTCAATCGACACACTGGCATGGCGCGGGGATAAAGACATAAAACGTAACGGGCGTCCGTGAAGCGAGTGCATAATGGTAGCTCGCGCTTGGACGAAACGGTCGAGGAGCGATCGAGGTAAGAAGGAAAGAAAGGAAGGAAGAAACGGGGAAAGAAATGATGGCCAGATGGAAGGAAGGAAGGAAGGAAGGAAAGAAGAGCCAGTTGGCGCACGCAATGGATAGTTGAGGGACGTCGAAGAGCGGTCCAGAGCAAAGAAGGTTTCACCTCTGCTCCTCTCTTTCCTTCGCGTGCCTTTCATTCTCTCCCATTTCTTTCCCTCTTCAATTTCCCTTCTCCCTGTCGACCTGTTTCTTTCCTTTCTCCGCGTCTCTTCCCGTTTCTTCGTTCGCGATGCGACGATGTGTGTGGTCCATCGTGGCAGCCGCCAGGGTCGACTCGCTAATAACATCCCCCCGGCCCTTCCGGCCCCGCTCACCTTCACCCTTCTACTGTCCATTCTCTTCCATCCCTGGTTCGGTCCTCCCCGTCATCTCCTACTCTCGCCCGATGCCGGCGAAGGAAAAGGGTAAAAAGGTACCAAACATTCAGAACCCAGTCCGCAAATCGTCTTCTATGAATGCCTCCACGGAGGAGCCTCAGGCTCTCCTGCGGCTTCCACGCAATTCGTCATCCTCGTCCTACCTTATCCAGCTTGCCTCCAATCTTCGTGATTCGCTCCTCTTCTATCTCGTTCTCTTCTTTACTACGGCACAGCTCGACAACGACGCCCCTTCCCTTTTTGCAACGCATTCGAAAACGCTCGGACGCGCGTCCGCTTGTCGGGCTAGCGAATTTTTCGCATTCTATCGCTTCATTATAAAGGCCGGCCTCTTACACCAGCTCCCGATTTCGGGGGATCGGGACGCGACACTGGCCGCGCAGTCGAATCACGCCGTCCTTTTAGAATGTACGAACCTGTTTTTCGCCCCCTCCCGCTTTCCTCTTGGGCCATGGCCAACGTCAGGGGTGCGGTGCACCTTCCTCGTCCGCTGTCGTTCTTTTCTTCTCGATCGTCCGTCTTGCCCGCGTATCAACGTGGCCCCATAGTTTCGCCACTTTTCTGCGAGATCGGCCTCATTTCGTGAAGAATTCCACGGTAATGATAATTGGATCGTTGAAAGCGGCTTGATAGCCCGACCGGTATAAAAATTCTAATAAACGTTCAAACATTGTCTACCAGTTAATCATTAAGTGGTATAGAAATGTGGGTAGGAAATTTCGCGGCAATAACAGGATTTCTACGAACGGAACAAAGGAGGAAGATACCCGACGAGTTTCATTCGCGAAGAGAAGAAAGAAACCGCGGAGGAAGAAACGTAACGGAGTTAGCAGCGTTTCAAAGAAATCGACGGTTCAACGTAAATGGAGGCGCTCATCAACGCGTCGATTGCAAGAGGGAGAAAAGAAAATTCCTTTTGAGAGATACAATCGTCGAGAACAATCAGCGATCTAGCCCGGGCCGTGTTTAACGTTGCGCCACCATAACTAGCGCACGCTAGTTACCGTTTAAAGAAATTAATGCCCGAAACGGCGTAACCGGTCGTCGCGTCAGTTTCGTACGCGAATTCGTCCCTGTGAATTTATCAGCGACCAGGCAGATGTATATTCGCCGAAGGATCACGGTTAAAAAGATGCTGAGCGGTTGAAGAATTTACCAACAAATTGACCGTAAAAAAATTCTATAAATTTACATCGAGCATGGTATAGCCGATGGTCACGATAAGTCATTTTACGCACGGAGTCACGGCTGTCCGCTAATTCTCGGCGAGCGCTGCCACCAACGAATTATCTATTCGCAAATTAAAGGAGGGAAAAGAGTTATGGCTGCTTAAAAGGTGCCGTTTCACGACGGCCATTTGTGCTTTATCGTTCCGCCCAGGGTATCCACGTAAGCACAAAGTAATATAATCGATTGTTCGCCACCCCTAAACGCCGAAAATTTACGTCTCGGTTTACGAGTGAGACCGCTCCTCCCGCTTCGACGAAACACGTAACTCAACGATTCCAAATAGAACAAAGAAACCGTACAATGCACGCCTCTGACAATTTACGCGGACTGCCGCGAAACAAAATTCTAAAATTGATATTTAGTGCCGCGAATTTGTAATTTATCGGCCTCTTAAGCTACCGTTTCGTTGCCCCGCTCGCCCACCTACCAGTTCGACAATTTTTTACGGTCACAAATTACGGCTAATAAATTAGATAAAAGATACGGGGTTGAAGCACAGTTGCGCGATGATCGCACGCGAGATGTCTTTTGTTCGTTGACTCCGTTTTACTTCTTTTTTTTTTTTTAAATTTTTGAACGATCTTTTCCTTTCGTTGAGTAATCGTCGTGAAATTTCAATTTTATTGATCGAACCATCGATTTACGACAGAGGGTTAGTTTTCGACAGTCATTAGATTTTGATTCGAGGTAGCCAATTGCAATGACCGTTCCGTGGCTGCTGTCGATACTCCATCTGATCTTATTGCATGTCTCGCCCCGTGGATTTACGTGGGCAAGTTGGGCGGAGTCATCACCAGTGGTTCTCCAGGTGTTCCCGAATCGCGTGAGCATTGAAAATTCGCCGAAGTTCATGGAAAATATGACGCGAAAAATAATTCGAATTACAATTGGAGTAATATTCTCAATTGCGATTTCGTCAATTCGCGAGTAGCATTTACTAATATCAATTTCAATTCGAAGCAGGTCAGGAAAAACATCGATCGCCCGTCAACCTCGATGTACAAAATTCAAACGTTCAAAACTGCTGCGTGTTCAATCAAAATGCACATAAAAATCGTCACGTTCCTTTCACAATTTTCAAGCGGTATGTATGCACACTTTTCCTCCAGGACAGCGTCCAAAAAAAATTGTAACAACAAGTTATACACATCCGTCGTCCGTTTAACGCGACAATCCGCGAAACAGCAACTTCGCGCAACGAACGGTGCCAATCGAAAAGTAAATACAAGCTGCACAGCAGGATTTATCAACGATCCTGTGCATGCATACCTGTCCTCCGTTTGTTTTTTATTTTTTTTCCATGCGACGACAAGTGCGATCTGTGCGAGACGCATCGCTCTGTCAAAGGAAAAAAATGCTTTCGAACGTTTCGAAAGGATGCGTTTAGGGATGAAAAACGTAAAAACAAAACAAAAAGAAGAAAAAACAACAGGGAAACGAAACAAAATCAGTGAGAAGACCAACGAAAAACGAATGAAATAGAGGAGAAAAAGCGACGTGAATCGGGGCGAGCAGTGCGTTTCACGTGACCACGCAGACGCGACGCATCGTTCATCCCCGACGCTATCGTTCGACTCTAGCTCGTCGTACTTTGTCATCATACCTCGCGTTTAACGATTTGTCGCCGCATCAGGTTTTACCCCCTATCTCTCTCTGAATCTATCGTTTTTCCCATGGACCCGTTCCAGGAGCACTGATCGCTCTACCTCTCAGCCAGCGTGTGTCCGATTCCCAAAAAGCCATCGTTAGAGCAATATTTTCGCGCAGATCTCCACGCGTCGCTAACATAAAACAGCAAAAACCGCCGGTATGTGTCTGACGGCGCGAACAATACCTGGCGATATCGATGCCCATTGAAATCGATAATACATATCCCGGAAGCTTCGCCGAACGAGCGGTGCTAACCTTTTCGACACTGGTGACCCCACTTTCATCCCTTCTACTAATGGTAACCCGAACTACCGATATCCAGCCGGCTCGTTGATGAATAACACCTGTCCAAACCGATTATTTCTTTCGATATGACGAATTTCTGCGTGGCCAGTATTTTTGTTTTTGTTTTTTATTTTGTTTTCGTTGTTACCACGCCATTAACTGTGTAGTTTGTCGTTATTGGATTCTAACGTGCAACAATGAAATTGAATTTCAGCGATAGAATGGAAATTGACATTTTCGTTGCGAACAATGGCGATCTATATTTTTGAAGATAGACGAATGTTGGGAGTCGTCGGAATTGAATTGAATCCCAATGATTTCTGAAATTCGCTTATTTTTAACATTTTTCTTTCCGTTTCGTCTCTTACAAACTTCTGTATTCGCGTAGGGCAAATTCGAAAAGGAAAATTCGGCATTACATAAATTCGGATGTTACAAGCAAATACGCTCGTGTAGACGTAAGCCAGGCAAAATTCTGCACCATTTCTTCCTGCACCGGTTTACCTTCGGTTCACGTACAAAACGAGACACTTGCAACGACCATTTCTCACGGTGCAACAAAAGCCGCCGCAATGTGCACATATCTTACAGCGTCGCCGTTCTAGTTGAAATGCGTACGCGCGTGGCTGCAAAACTATCCAGGTGTGTGTTTACGTCGGCCGGGCTCTTTAATAATTGGACAGGTGGACCTTGTAAGTGACCAGTAAAGACTGGTATTTTCACGCACGATTAACGCGAACGGCGCGTGCTACTATCGCAACGAACTCGAAACGAGGGCAAGAAGTGTGCCTATTATTCTCTGGTCTACGACACACTGACAGCGGTACCAACTAGACTCGACGTATTTGGTAATGCTTTATGGCAATCTATCCTCGAAAGTGAAACGAGTTCTAACCGATACTTTGTAAGGTAGAATTGATTTCATGAATTAGAGATATCACTTGCGTCAGATTCAATTATCGAATGTAGAGTGAAGATCGTTTCTCTATGAATCAGAAATAAAGGAAAATGATACCGAATGCTTGCGATATTGTAGACTAAGGTGGAGCACACCTGGAATTTATTTCGAACACTTTCAAGATTTACAAAACCAGTGGAATGAAAAGTTGCACTCTCTCAATCTGCAAGTCTAATCATTCTCCGTATTAAAAGAAGAAAATGCATCAAACATTCCTCGCAATTCGATTGCGCTGAAAAGAACGCTCTACTCGTCCATTTTCTCGTTCCACTGGCTCGCTCTCTTTTTATTACCGGTAACGCGTGTGTCGTGTGGTACTCTTCGTCTGAAAAGCAAGCGCTTTATGCCTTTGACCCGAAATACGGAAGGGGTGAAACGGTAATTACTGTGGCAAAATGTTCATTGCAACTTCACGGAGGAGAACGAAAAGAACACACATTATTAAATCTGATGTACGGCTGAACGTCCAATCTATGAATAACCAAAAGCTGTGCTATTATGTAGCTCACAAAAGAATCGCTCCGGCTAGCGAAAGATTAAATAGTTCCTCCGTGCCGTATTTATAAACAATTCGGTTCAACGTTAAGCTACTGCATGATAAAGTGCAGAATAAAAATGCCACGCCACCGCGAGCAGTTCATAAATCAATGAACACGCCCAGAATATGGGCAGGAATTTTAGTGTCTTTCTGCGGTTATTTAATGCGCCACGACCTGTACGTAAAATGGGGGATGCATACAGGCAAAATAGGTGTCCACTAAAATTCTACCAGAATTTTTGAGGTCTCCCGACCCCGACATAGTTAAGACCAGTCAAGGGCCATGACATTTTCCGTGCTTTTCCCGCAGTGTTTTCGCCCTTTCCTCCTACTTTTTTCGTCATTCTTCTGGTATTTAATTCTGATATTTCTTTACTTTTCCGAAGGATTTCCCTTATTTGCCTGTAGCTATAATCTAGTCTACCCCATGTTTTTTCCCTGATTTTCAATAGAAATTGAATTTAGTTTCGCAAGCGATGCCACGGCTCATTGGTTATTCAGACTGCATACTTTATTAGGCTGGAACGTAGACCTACGCAGGAAGATTATGTGATGGTCTCGCCGTTGGTGGTGTTAAAGGAAAGGACAACGACGATGACGCCTAGAAGGAACTTCACCAAGGTAGTAGGAAATTAGTAAGGGGGGCGCAGGAGAATGGTGTCTATAGGACGGCCCACATAAGGCAGAGAAGGATAGGATGAGAGAGTTAGATATACAGCCGAGTTGTAGGAGGGTAACTCGGATACCTTGTACAGAGCTACCGGCGTTTAACTTCTAATTGAATTGTGAATCCCAATGCCAGAGCGGTAGTACAGAAAGACCCGGCAGTTAAATCAACCGTGTGAGCTGTCTAATTGAATTATTAATCCCGGTATGGTGGCAGAAGGAAAAACCACGGAAAGATACACGATCGAGTTAACGAAATTAAAATGAAAAAAATCTGGTTGGTAGTGAAAAATCAGGTACAATAAGTATCGTTAAGACTGCAAGACGAGCGCGACATAGAAAATTCAATCGACACAGTACTATCATTTACCAACAACTACAATAATTAGGAAAGTTAAATGATTAATAATTCCTGGGCGATAGCGTAACTACTAAAATATTAATGAACCGATCAATGAAAAAGAAAATAGCTGCGTGAAAATTCTTGACGATTTCAAAGTACTCTGCTGTACAGTAATCTAATATCGCCAGGCGTGAAACGTTTCAAACATGACAAAGGTTTTACACGATAGACGTGATAGTCATTCTCGTCATAAAATTCGATCTGTCTGGGTGAATCGGTTGAACACGGTCGCCCCGTTATTAAATTATCGAACAGACATAGACGCGAGCTTTTGTGGAAGGGATGCACGAGGAAAGCCGCTGTAATTGCAGTAACTATGGCTGGTGAAATGAAGTTCGGCTCCAATTTACGATCGAGTACCGACTTACACACACCGGCCGACAGACAAATTGGCAGAGGAGCAACTTACGCTTTCGGATAATTAATCAAATCTGTGTGCGGCGGCGGCGACAGGTAACCTTTAATGAAAGAAGGATTCGGCAATTCCTGTTAAAATACTCCTAACCGCAAATATGTTTCGATGTTTCAAATATGTTGAATTTGCGCTCACAGACGAACGATGATTTGTTTGTTTGAGACTCTACAATTAATTTTTTTCTCAATTGCGCAAGGAACGATTGACGATAATATTAAAACGATATAGGTAAAAAAGTGTCTACCATTTCCATTAAAAGAATCCTTTTATCTATGCTGCAAACCCCTATATCTGAAGAATTTTTTTACAGTACGAATAAAATGGCTATAAAAAAATTTCCATCCAGCTATACCGAGGATAATTTTATTGCGTTGTTGGGACAGAGGGCTCTTGAAAATAAAATCGTATGTGCCCTAACTTATATTACCTATACCATTCCATCGAATTTAGCACAGAGAATTTAATCAAAGTCTGACCGAGATTACTATGAGAACTATAACACAAATATAATTCAGATTAACTTAAAATTAATCTTTTATCAGATGGGAATTTTTTAGAGTTCTTCCAGCGTTCACATTTTCCCGAGAAACGAGACGGATCTCGTCTACAATTCAGTGCCGCGGACGAAAACGACAGTCGTCGTGCTGTACGAACTATTCGCCAGCATCAAGCTCCACGAAACACGCCCTCGAGACCTAGCAATTCTCCTGTATTGCACTCTCCGTGGACTCGCGTTGCTTGCCCCTGTAGCGTTTTCCTCTCGAGAGCATAACCACCGGAAACGAGCTGTGGCAGTCGGTACCACCGCGGCGAATGTTTAACGCTTGTCAGAATGCGACTGACGCTATCACGTATCGATCGATGGAGCTCGATGCGCATCGAAAATTGCACCAACATGCTCCTCTACTTTGGCCGAGGCCGCGCAACGATGAGCAGACGGTCACAGACGAGGAAAATAGAAAAACGTTAACAGGGGCGGAATGAAAATGTAAACGAGCACAGGTAATTAAATATGTACCCCTTCTGGCCGCCCTCAATTTCACAATTAAACGAGAGGAGACCGAAGGGGTTATGCAAAGGAGCACGTTGGATCCGTACGAAAGGCGAGGCAACCGCGTCGCGACTTTTATTCCACTCACGTAATCGCCCTGCGATCGCGATTTTTTCATCTCGGAACCACGAGGCCGGTGGTGGTTCTCACGAGCGCCGCCTAATTAAGCCCTGCAAATGGCGCATAATCATGACTATCGGGATGATCCACGGAATGGGGTGGCAGAAGAATCTCAACGATGGCGGTGGATCGTCAAGAGCGGATCGGGCTCGCGATTATTTTTAATTCAATCAATGTCACCGGCGTCTCGCTCGTGGAATCGTCCCTTTCCTTTTTCTGCCGTATCGTGAGTTAGGGGACGGAGCCGTTCGGGACGGATTTGAATACGCACATGCCAAATGTCCCGAGGTCCGTGCACAGCGTTCTGCGCTACCCGTTCTGGCCATCGATCCGTTTGTCCGGCTCGCTCGTGATCCCGCGGCAATAAATAAGGGGAGACGAGACGCAGTGGGACAGTCGCGATGTCGTGCGGAATGCATCGGCTTCTGTCAAACGGGCGAGTGCTGCGGAGACAACGACGCGGAGGACGAAGACGGCGACGGACGAGTGAAACGAAGAGGGGCAACGATCAGAACGGAGACAGGTAACAAGTGGAGAGGGGTATGCTGAAGGAGGACGGATAGATCGAAGATGGGAGACGAAGACGAAGGCGAGGACGAAAGCGAAGACGAAAGCGAAGACGAAGACGACTACGACAGCAACGGCGACAGGCCATTGAACGCCCAGAGGGGCACGTTATACCCATGCGCTGATCCGAGTCTAGATTGCATTAAGGCTTTTCCAAAATGAGCGATCCCTTGGCTTCGAACTCGCAGGGAAAGGGAAAGAGAAAGAGAGTGGACCCTCCTGTGGATATTCTACTAACGACTCCCAAATGTGGGCAAACCGAAGGTCCGAGGCACGTAGACCTCGTCACCTTTTCGTGCTTTCGACTGAGATTTCATGATATCGAACGGCACTGCGCGGAACGTAGCTGGCATTTTAACGATGCAAATGATTCGAAATGCCGGATGGACCGCGATGGCGGTATGTACATACCTGCGTCTCTGACCTTTTGACATAATCAAATCTCTGCGGACACGTTTCCACCGATATTGTATAAAATGGCATACGGCCATGAGATATAAAATAGACGCGGAATATTTCGAGGGTTGAATTGTTTCGCATGTCGACCAGGCAGGGGAAAGGAAAAATATGCGTTCCGTTTTATCTTTACGAGCGGCTATTGTTTTAAGGATCATACTTTTGCGTGAATTTCATTGTACAACTGATGAGACACCGGTAACAATGCCCAGTCGTACATCGAAGTCGCGAAGGACATGGGTGGACCGGTGCATACGAAAGAACACACTCTGGGAATCCACATAATGGTTGAAATGAAAGGATTGAAATTTGTTGTCAACATTTACCGCTCTTCTCTTTTCTTTTTTTGCACTTGATTGCATGCGAAACGCAGGTCTAATGTAATTATCGAACATCGTGATTTTGTGTAATCAGAAGGGGCTCTAATAAAATCAAGGAAAATTTGTCGCGAAATGAAATTACGGGACACTGGGCAAGTATGTAGCACTTTTCACGACGTGTGCAATCGAATATCCTAGAGGGATGTTGGAATTCGGGAATAAACGTTAACGAACGGATATTGCATCAGATGGCAATCAAGGAATTAGTTTCATTAGACCGTCTAAGAGCACTCAGGCCGCGATCAGTCTGAACTTTGACACGTTTCAAAGCACGATACAACGTAACTGTTCGTCAAGAGCACTCCGGGGAACTTTAATCCACGTGTATCGTCGAATTTGTCGAAAACGGAAGATATTATAAGTGCAGATAATTTAATTAAAGCACCGAACACGAAGGACGCATGTGGACGATACAACGGGGCGATCGAATTCCCCGCTTCGCGTCTACGACTGTCGAATACCTTTAAAACTTAAAACTTTGATTGTCAAAGAATTTTCAGCTTGACATTTTTCATTCCCTGTATGTATCATTCTCTACGATCCTCTACAAAATTTCAATAATAATTTTTCCAACTATATGTATATACAATATACTATTATAAAATCGAATTTATGCCTTTGGGGAACACTATCAATAAATATCTTGTTAACGATAAAATTATACAGTATGGTAGCTAATAAATGATAGATTATAACGTTTTAAACCCATCGTCCACAATACCCAATTCTTTTTCCAGGTGAATAAACGATTAATAAAATCGCAGTATTGTTTTCACAAAAGAAGAAACGAAGTGAAACGCAATAAAATGGAACCTGCTTCTGAAACAAGGCAATACATACGTGCAGCACAGCCAGCTAACCAGCAGCGGGATATACATAACCCTCGACCCCCTGGGTGCAAATCTGATCGTCGGGAGATAGCTGAATCTATCGACTCAAGTGGAATCGGTAGAAAAGGGCGCGACGATGTCGCGAGATCGCCGTCGAGTTGGGGCCTATCTCGATTTATACTTTCCATATATTATCCCCCCGACGTCCGTCGTAAAACGATACTCTACCTGTGCCGTTTGTCCAACGAATGAACACATTGCCACGGCTGACAAAGGCCCACGTTACACGTAGCCGCTACTAAACGCATTACATTTCCAGTCGCGCCTTCAACCGTCTAACCCTCCTTCCTTTTCACCACCAATCTTTCTCCTGTCGCGTACGCAAATACGCGTAAACGCCTGTAACTATCCGTATCCTATCCGCTTCCGTTTCTATCCTCGTACGTCTACCAGTATCAGGCAAGGGAACAAGAGGCAACAGTAACATTGATATTCGAATAATAAACGAACCGCGAAAATATGTTTGCCCGCCGGCCCCTTTGGGGCGAACTTTTCTTATTGTCTGTCCATTGAGTAGTCGATGGTAACCAGGTGAGACAAGTACAAATAGTTGGATCGCCTGTGGAGGCAGATATATGTATCTAGAGACATGACTCCCCAATTCTTCTTCCTCATAAATTAAATTAAATTTCACTATAGAATAATGCTCTGTGCTATCAAAAGTGAAAGAAAAATCGAGAAGCAATTTTTGGAAAATCGGAAAAATCCCTGGTTCGATGAAACATCGAAAGCACTCTCAGAAGTAGGCTAGTTCGATGAAGGCTAACAACAGTTCGTGATGGAAATCCAAATGGGGTGGTCGATGAAAAACGTGTGAAGCAGCTAGACTCGACCCATATTCCGCCGCACTGTCCACGCATTCTGCACACGATGCTGCATGCCGGTGGTAATGGCAAGGGTATTTTTGAAAGCATCCAAAGGGAAAGCGAACGAGACGGAACAGGCCGATCGAACAAGTGGGTCTGTCGCGCACTCGCACACGTGGGGCAGCGCTCGTTAAGCGCAGCGCGATTCCCCGAGATATCGTGCCGGCTTTAAATCAAGTCCCTCTGCCTCTCGACTGCTGACTGACTTTGAGCCAAGTCCACGGGCGTATACGTAAAACAAAAGAATCGTTAACGTCCACCGCGACGATGCACGGAACCGCGGCGCATTCAAATGAGCTATTGGCCATGGCAAAAATGACGACGAGAACGAGAGCAACCCGACGACCGTTCGGTCTGCCTCGGCCCAGAACACGAGAAACCGATCTGATGAGAAATAGGCAGCGCCCCGACGATTTCAATAGCTGGTCGAGGGTAAGGCTTCGCGAAAAATCGTTCCAACGATTGCACTCGTTTCTCCGAGGTCTCCTCCCTGATCAAATATCGTTCGCTGAAAAATTTCATTACTTCTTCTGGTAATAACTATTCCAGGTGCATGTACAAAATTTCGAACTTTTTTATATTCATAAGTCGATCTCTCGATTATGTTTGAAGAATTAAATAGACAGACAGGTTGTTGCGTGCAAAGCGTTACTACTTCAACAAGTTGCATAAATTATTTTAAGATCCCTCGACTGCGTAGCTCTGTCTACGTATAAAGAGTAATTACTGTAATTGCTGCGCGACGGTCACTTTTTCTCGTCTGCGGAGGAATAAGAAGAAAATGCGGTGTCTTTGACAACCTTGTTCTATAAATTGTCAAGATTTACGAAGCAATTAATTGGCCTTAAGCAACGCGCTTTAATCGAAATCAGTGTTCAACACGGCGACAATCGCCCATGCATTGGAATAAGCTGTCGACTAGTGGAAAAGCAGGAACAAGAAGAGCGTCGCGAGGCTACTTTGGCATGCAGTGTTGCACGGGCGCAATCTGACGAGAAATGAGACCGGTTCGACGATGAAGCGAGCTCGCGTGTCGACTGTTAGTACAATAAATTCTCTCTCGGCACTATTGCGTCGAGTATCGCAGAACAAGAATGTACGAGTTTCGCGCTTAATATACGTTCGTCTTCTTCATCTCGCAATTCGTTAGTTCCCACGATTGAAATCGCAATAACACAATGTCATCGAGACATTCAACGTGATTTAATACATTGAATTACCCGCTGCAATTAGAACGGCCGTCATTACATTGCTCGTCGTCCCCTTATCAGTAATACGACGATTATTTATTTAAAGGAAGCAACCCCTTTCTGCCCGTGACGTCAAGTCGAAACGTTTCGATAAATCGCAGCCATGCATCAAGCGACACGCGGTATCGCAAAATTATTTGCCCGCCCGATTTCGTGGCCGCGATTCAACCGGTATCTCGCGTTTCGACCCCAGCAGAACATTTCGATGCAACTTCTAACGAGCTGATACGTCAGAAAAGTTTGCCACGCGTACCGCAACAGTATCGTAGTATGCGCGTGCATATCCGACGAAGTAATTGTATTATCGTTCGGGGTCGAGAAAATTTGAACGCCGCGCGACTCGAACGAATAATCGTGTTTATTTCTCGCTGAAAGAAAACGGAACGAAATTTCAGGCAAAAAAAGGAACATGCTTCGACAAACGTTGAACGACGCGTGGAATCTAATAGCACGGTGAAAATCGATCGTCCCACGGTGCATACTCAAAAGGATCTAATTTCACGGGAATCTTCTATGGCAGTGCTACCGATAAACGATCAACGGATCGACTCCCTCGTTCACAATTGGCCCGATATATTTCACTTCAAACAGCTTTAGCGCGTCATGGCCCGTCGTGAAGCTCAAAAGGCACGCGTTGCCACAACGGCTTTGAAGTTGCATCCAGCTGAGATTGATCTTTGAGAAACTCCGTTTCTAACGAGGGCCACGCCGTCGATACGGGACACGTATAAAGGGAAACGGATGCAGCAGACGAATGGGGGATTGGTATTTCTCTTAGCGAGTAACGACGTTTCAAAAACACACGTCTAGCTTGGCTAGCGTGTCGATAATTGGCAGGCCAATGGAGGACAGATGGAACCGTAGGCGGCCAAAAGGTCGCGAGCCTGAATAAATGAACAGGCTTAAAAGTGAAACGCCGCGACGCTGATAGACGAAGATGAATTGGTTTCGTCCTGTCGAATCTACGCTGGGAATGGCTACCGCGGAGACAGCTTCGAGATCGCGGACGATAAACGTAAAATCGTTGCATCGTGGTAATCATTTTTACGAGACGTCTAGCATCTAACGAGGAATCACGCGGGACGTGGCACAGTGATTTCAATAAGACTTCCTCGCTTTCGTAACGTACTGTTGCGTACTACGGCGGGCAGCGTATAATTTATGGAATATTTAATAGGACGGATCGCGATTCACGTGTGGATGCGTGAAATATCTGCGACACGACGATTCTGTGGTGATAGATATCTATCAGATAGGTACAACGCCATTGGATAGACCTAGTTCCATTATATAAACGCGGCTACGAAATGCAATGTATAAATATAAATGTATTATCATTTAAAATTCGTTGCTGACACAAAAGAGCGGTAGATAATTCTTGGCAGTAATAATTTTAATACTACAAGTTTCATTAAATAATAACAACAGTTTGTGCCCGATCGGTTCTACTTAAAAATACGCGCATATGTCTGGCAACACGGGCGACCTATACTACTTATACTACTTAATAGAACGAAGCCAGAAGTAATCGTACATACCAAACGAGCTATTCCCATATTTCTTTAAAATTGGTGATAAACTTCGCGACGGACTTCCCTGTCTTCGGTAGCAAATAAAAATAAAACCGTTTAAAAAAAAATATACACAGGAAGCGCTTTCCCTTCGAGAACTCGCTCGTCCGTGGTCCAATTGTTTAGCGCAGCTATCATCAACAGTTCATTTGGTTTAATTCCATCTGGAAATCCGGCGACATTCCAGCCAAACGAGGGGGAATAAGAAGCGCGGGGGAACGCATTATCGTGGTACACGGCGACGTGCACACGCACGTGTACGTGAGTAGGTGCCCGTGAAAGAGAGATAGAGTAGTCGATGGCGAGGTGGAATTGGCCGGTGCTCATCTCTGCCTAGAAGCCAGTGCATCTCCGAATATGATTAGCATATGCATGAGTCGACCAACCCCTTTCTGCATCCTCGAACGACTGACCGCGCATGTCAGCGTCAGCGTTCTCCGCTACCATCCCCCTTCAACAGTGGTCCCATACAAGTGCACGCATACAGAGTGGTTGATACCCACACAACCTCGCGTACGCACATTGAACCGCGTAAACGTTGCTACACGCACAGGTACGGTCGGACGCAAACAACCAGAGCATCCAGAGTCTGCACCACTGCCATCAGAAACTTCAATAATACCTTCCACGTCCCTCAATTACCTCCTATTTAATTACGCCGCCGCATAATTAATGTCGCGGGAGCACCCTCGCCTGACGTGTCACGGCTTGACCGGTCGACCGCTGGCCACGGGAAGCCCGTTTACTCTTGCATATCTAAGTTTCCATCCGAAAGTTATGGAATAAGCGAAAGGGGCGCAACCTAGGCTACATTTGAGAGATATTAATGTCTCGAAACGGAAAGTAAGTGGGTGTTGCTGTGAACAAGGACGAAACTTTGTTTACATGTTTCTTTGATTTAATGGGAAGTCCAATCTCGTACGAAGGTCCGCATTGCTTCTCACACTTAACGATGAATTGCTTGGAAGTGTTTGAAGCTTAGAAATCGTCGGATACTGAAGATCGTACGTTGTTATTCGCTCTTCCGATGCACACGTCCCTTGCATTCGTAGGAATGTCGTCGGGACGTGGCTAAAAAGATCACGCACGCTCGATAAAACTTTCAGGAGATCTCTGTCGGTTGCATAATGCACGAAAGCGGACAGTGAGCCGCGGCTGCGGCGACGCGAGCAGTTTCTCACGTTGCCTCTGTGGTATTCTGTCGTTGCACGTTGTCGACCTTCATCCACTTAAGGAATCCGATGCTTGGCAGAGAAATTAACGTGGAAAACTCTCTGGGGCACGATTTAGAATGCGAAATTGGACGGGGAATAATTGTTTAAACTGCTAGTGTATTATATACGACGAGCTTAAGTGCGAATCGATAAACGATTTATTAATATAATAGAAACGTCATCCAAAATGAAGAGGAAACTGCCTGCATTACTGAACGAAGAAAATAGAAAACTCATTCAAGAAACATAAATAATTATTTTTGGAAGGAACGAAAGAAATTTTAATTCAATAATATTTCATATTTAAATAGAATTCCAAAAGTAATGATTTGAAATATTTAGTGAAAACTTCTCAAGAAAAGATACCTTGCCAACCGACCCGCTTATTCAGACTACGATATCCATTCCAAAACGCTCGCACCCTTTTATCCGCTACAAATAGACCACTTGAAAAGGTAATCTGCACTATTGCGTAAAAGCGACGCCGATGCAAATGGAAAACTGATTGAAAAGTGGTACCTTAACCGCTTTGATACACTATCGATCGGCGCGACGCGCAAAGATACGGTTTTGTTCTGACTCTACACGTAATTGTCTTCCACGGGATTGGCGTACAATTTCCGTCCAAAAATGTCTATGCGGGAGATTGAACGAGATTATTTTACAGAAATCTCCGCTGTTCGACCCGTTATTAAAGAACGCTTTGTAAAACGATCGTCTGATATCCATTGCGAATCCATTAACTCCCACGATGATAACGCTCTACCGATATTGATCACAGTTTGTAAATTACTTGTCTACAATAGTTCTATGAAACCTTCAAAACCAGAAGACCGGCTCGTTAATAAATGTTTCCCAAGAAAAACCTTCCCCGAGCCGTCGTCGTTTTCTGCAAACGTTAAGACCACGATTGACGGGAAAGATTGCCGAGAAACTGTACCCTTTCACATGAAGCAGCTTTCAAGGCGGCGCGTCGAAGTGACGGACTTAGATTAACTTACGAAAGAGGCTGGTGGAAGTTCAAAGGGGGCGTCGCGACGCCGCGCCGCGTCGCGTCGTACCACCACGAGGTATTCGAAGAACGGAGATTCGGCGGGTGCAATCTGAATCGGTGGGACGACGCGAGGCGACGCGACGCGGAGGACAACGTAGCAGGAGCGGAACTTTAACAAATTTCCGCGCTGCAGGAAACAGAAGGAAGCGTGAAGGGTGTGTATAGGGTGCTCGTATCGAAACTTTCTTGTATGTCGGCGGGGTTGCTGCTGCCTGTGACACTGAGTAAGCGCGAGACTTTCGTATCGATTAGAGAGATTAGAGTGGCATGATGGAGCAACCTGGACTGCGGAAATCGACGACGATTTCGTTTCTGCTTTGTCGGTCGAGGAGGATTCGCAACATTATACGTGGTCCGAATACAAAATTAGTTAGAAGGTAATTGATCCTCTCAATGAAGGAAATATGTGTTGGAAATATCAGAAATCCGAGCGAGCCCGATGACACTTGGGTACTTGGAGGAGTTCTCAGTATCCTTTGGGCATTCGAAGAAATCAAGCGAACCGGATTTTCCGAGATTCCCGATTCGCCCGTGCTACACTGTCAAGACACTACCGATCTGCTCCCACAGGTATCGAACATTTTCGCGCTCGGCAATATCGTCGGGCATGAAATATTCACGGACTTTTAAAAGCATACAAACATTTGAACTGCTCGAAATCGTGTATACCTCCGTACTCGAACCACACGAACATACACCGCGACTGGCGCGTGGAATTCCCGAAGTCATATGAAACGGGAAGATTATGGAAAGTATGTCGTAAATGTATTCGGCTACTTGGCGGAATGCGTGAACAGGGTGACCGCGTGGATGCCCGACGCTGAAAGGGTGTGCGCACGAACGAAGAGGTCCGGGCCATTTAATAATCAGTAAACTAGTTACAGGTCGCATACATTCATGCAGAAGCGAGCCTAGACCGGTCGCATGTGCGCCTTGAATTATTTACACGGAGGATGACCGCTCGCCAAAATGGACTTAGAATTCGTAATTAAGGTGCACGGGGCCATAAGCCCCGAAACGCATTATCACATTATTATTAAAATCGAGTAAAGCCGTCGCGCTCGGCCCGCGTTCGCAAAATGCAAAGACCTTCGTTCGCTTAAGCATCCCTGGCTGTCAGGACGAAAATGTGGACGGCAGAGGGAACGTTGGGCGGGGACGAGAAATGAAAATTCACGCGTGTGCCGAGTACACGGACGGGCTTACAAGTTGCGGCCAAATTTTCATCCAAAACACTCACGGGAGTATGCGTTACCGGAGGGAGCTAGGAAATTCTGACCCCGGACTTGTTTATACAACAATTTCGTTCGCAATGGCTACAACGCTCGCCGCCGCAATGCTCTCGAATAATCAAAATTCAATCAGAAAGCATTCCAACGTACACAGGGGAAACGGCGATCGAGTGTTGGAAAAATGAAAAGCTCGCGGATTAAGGGAGAATCAGATTTTTAAATCGCTGACAATTGAAACAGGTGTGCCAGTCGTGGCTTTTAAACCGCTCCATTGTTTCTCCTCAATTTTTTACTGGTCTCGTACTAATTCGATTTTTTAATCGAAAAGCGGAAGTTCCATTATCAACCGGATCTTCTAATTCTTTTAATAACCCGACCACTTGTTATTAACAGTGCACCGTTGTGAAAACCAAGTGGTTTGTTATTTCACCGAGTCACGGGGACGTTTGCTCATTTTTGCAGTATTATTTGGCGGACAAACTAGGGGCTCGGTAGACGTGTAATAACGGGACAAAAATTTGCCAGAACCGTTCGCAACACAGGCGCAATGACTTTTTATTGAAACGCTGTGGCGCACACATTCGAGACGAGCTCTACCGTGGTACCGTGCATGCAAATTTTATAGGCTAAATAGGGCAGGCGACCGACCGCGGAAATAATTATCCCACTCACCTTCTTGTATCCACTGCCTTACCCATTTCTACCCCTAACAGACCCTTCTGTACAGGCCATACAGCGAGTTTTACATTCGTATGCCCCCTACATTTATGCCTGTTTTCAAGCACCTTCGTCGATAAGTGAATGGTACACAATTTGCAGGAAATTAAAACCCACGGAATTCCCGAATAACAGAAAATAAATTTCACTTGTAATTTCAGAGAAAAACTGCTAAGACATTAGCAATGTTTAAGGAGAATAAATAATATAACAAAATGCCAAGTCTACTAATTTTGTTTCGTCATATTAAACATAAGACTAAACAAATAGAATGTACTAAAATCGATCGGAGGTACGACTCACCTGAACTTTATGAGAAATTTTCGCGAGAATAAAAGCTAATAAAAATCTCCAGAAGTTAAAGAAACTGCGCGGGGATTTAATAAAAGGCCCCGATGCTGGTAATCCACGGTGCAACTTATTATAACGAATGAGGCAACGAAAACATTCTGCGATCGTGTAATCTTAACCCGTTATTACTAAACCTTCGCAACGAGTAATTAAATCGTTCGGTTCTAACGTATAGGCCACATAGTCGAACGATGCTCGATCCGAATTCTGGTACATATATTCTGCTAGCAATACCTTAATTCCAGCCAGTGCAGTGTCTAGGAAGTAATTAAACGTCCGATGATTATCTATTTCCTACCCAGCCCCCCAACTACCATATCCTGCTTCACCCGCCACCGTCCACATCTTCCTGATTCCTCGTAACTAGTCGCCTTTGCACAATGACGATGCGCCACCAGTTGAACCGGAAATTACCACGGAGTCGGGGTTAGTCTGCATGCTCGGCAACATCACACATCGACATTACGCACGGTGTACACGTGCACGCCATCATCGGGAACCAGGTACTCCAGAGAGGGAAGGCATAATACCTGAACTGAATTAGCATGCGAGCAACCGTTTCGAACTTCCTATCACTCGAAGACCAGACGTCACCCCTTCCTTCGCCCAACAAATACACGCACCGAGGCACGGATGTTTCCTGCCCGTTTCGACCAAGAAAATATTTTCACGCCTTGCAAACCAACGATTAAACCTGTGTAAACTGTGCGGAAGTGTGTTAGAGTTGATGTAGGATGTTAATAAAAAAAAGAAAAAGACAGATAGCGTTACGTGAGATCGATAAAGGGTAAATATTTGAACGACTGAGCTGCTTCGATTTTAGATATTTGACTTTCGCGAAAGATCCGGGCGAACGTGGGGGGAATTTAATTTTTGCCCCGGTTAGGCTATTCGACAGTTCCCTCTTCTTTCTTCTCGTTTTTCTTCTTTTTTCACAATTCCGCGGTGAACTTGCAAACTTGTTCTTTAACTTGCGTCGGCCGAACGTGAGAAAGAATTCAAGCAGTGAGTACCTTCGCCGCTTCGAGCCCCGCTTTAATTCTACGCTTCTCCCGAGATATAATTTACCGTGTAATCAAGTGAAACATCGCAGTGGGTTACTCGAACTATTTCCTAGGGCTGCCGCGGGCAAGGATTTTTCTGCTCCCGGTATGAGGCAATGTGTGGCAACGAAACCGATGTTTCATCATCGTTTCGATATCGCTACGTTAATAGCGCGCTGTTGCACACACGTGTGCATGTAAGTGGCGGTGCACGTCGTCGGGTATTAATTTCTCAGGTTTCGAGGTGGAAATGAAAACGCGGTCGAAATCATCGCGAATTACATACCCACGATGATAACGCGCAATACATACACGTCGGTGAAATTCATTTTTTCTCCCTTCGATTTTTTTTCTTTTTTTTTTTTGCGTGCAATTAATAGACAACGAAATGCACATCTGCGTTCGATGAAAATTGAGAAGCATCGAATCCATAACGAAGGATTCCTCCAAACGAGGCGGTACAAATGAAGCACTGGTTCTTTTTTTTTTAACTTCTATTTTAACCATACGCTGTAACATTTCGGGGGGTGGTTCGCAGAATAGTCGGAGCACAGCGTTTCGGCTTGCGGGACATAAACTTTATTCGCTGCCCTTTGAAAATTAAAATTGGTTCCTCTTAAATGGCACGCTATCGATTCGTAAAGGGCATTCGGCTAAAAACTCCTCCGCGACGTCCTGATGACATTCATGTGTCGATAATCTGTTCCACTGGAGAAAACGAAAGCGGTTTTCACACATGTATTTCGGGAAGCAATATATTCGGAGCAAGATTTTATTAGGCTGATCGATCGCTTACCAGTCTTCCATGCTCTACCCCGTACTCGAGGTTTCTTTATTTGCAAGCGCATATTATGTACAGCGAAGCGTGGTAATAAATAATCCATATAACGGTGCATATTAGATACAGTGTCGCGTACGTGATCGATATTTTAATTATCCAGGCAAGGGAACAGCTCCTCCAATTTAGAGATTGGTTCATGTCCAATGAGAGGAAAAATCGATTCAGCATTAACTGTTTTAACAAAGATGCTCCAGTACGGTCAGGTTATAGGGTCGTTCGAGTGTGTCACTGTTTAATACGAAATTGCGCACAGACACGAATGTTTATTATCGTTCACCCTTTTTGTACTCTCGACGCGACCCAGTGGAGCAACAACCGACACCCTCTATACTTTATGCGTATATTGGCCTGACGAAGAGTTGCACGAATTGAAATCCGTCGTGGGTGCAGTCGTTGTTCAACATCGACAGTTTCAGCGATAACTGCTCTCGCGACTACGCGAACGGAGCGGAGCGTGACAAAACAGCGGAAGCAAGCGACTGTAAACAAACGAGAATCTCGTCCCGTGCCGTTTCGTCGGGCATACTTTGAATTTGTTTGCTGTGTCGCTCGTTCCACCTCTAGCAGCCAGCCCGTTTCCTTGATTTTACGACATTGTACGCGAAAGATGCGACAGATAATTCTTATAACGCTCGATTAATTTCGTCGCGACAGACTTATCGATCAATCAGGGAAGATGTCGCTTGTTTGTTCGACCAACACTCGCTGTACGCGTCGGAAAAGATTCTTCAACTATTTCGGCGTGTCTACGTTTGCCGAACTCTTGAGATGCCGAGCGATCGTTGACCCCGGATTAACAGAAGACTGTTCACCCTCGAATAAATTATGCGAAACCGATCGAAACTTTCGGAGCAACCATACGCGCAAGAATGAAGAAGGAACGGCTCGTGGAAACAATTGAGCGATTTCGGAGCCAGTAAATTCGTCGGGACTCGGTCAACGACCTGCATTCGGTTGATGAAGTCGCTCCAAAATATAAACGGTAATCTCATTGCTTCAGTTGCACGGTTGGTAATTATTGTAAAAGGCCCCGGGAAGCAACTATCAATTTCTGATAGGCGGTGCCCCGCGCGTCGTGTAACAGGAGATTCTCACATAAATCAGAGTTATTAATGAATCCACCTGTGTAGGGATGTGCCCTGGCGAAGATGGCCAACCGCGGTAATACGTGCATCGTCCCGTCGAACACTCAACTAATCTTGTCTACTTAGCTCAAAACGAGCTCTGTAATTTAATAACAAACGTATGCAAGCGTCTAACACCCGAGCATGCTGCGCATTGGTCGTCAATTAATAATCGTTTATCTGAAATGAATAAGCGAGATAAATCGAACTGTTTCAGCTCTTTGACATTTCATGCTTCGCCAACGTCTCCGTAATGTTTCTTTAAAGGGAAGAAATAAATGGAATCCTTTTATCATCTTTCCGTTTCGTACTTTTTAATTTTCCCCTTTCTTTCTTTTTTCTCATAATACAGCGCTTTCAGTTGACTGGCCTTTAACCAGGAAATCGAGGACAATTCAGAGAAGAGGAAGCGATCGGGTAAAAAGAATTGAACGAGGCCCTCAGGAAAAATAAAGAAATCGTAGGGAACGGTGTAAGAGACAAAATAACGACAAAGAGGGCGAAGGAAACGCGAGAGTTCGTGAAAATAATTACTCAGCAACTACCACCCTTGTATCTACCATTAGCAACGCAGCGATGGCAATATTCCCGGCGCCCATAATCGTATTTAAAATTTACAAATTTGTCGAATCTCTTCCCCGTCCCCCGCCGGGATCCATGAAGCTCGTCCAATCGCGTCCTTTTCCGTATAATTTATCCCGGGTACCGGGTTTGTTAACGACGAGCAATTTGTTCGTCGAGTGTTTATCGGAACACTCGTTTGAGGGAAAGGTAATGAGGTCTGAAAAGAAACTGCCGGGACAAAAGTATCGGACTCTTTAGCGACATCGAGACGAAGAGATCTCGTCTCCTCTATTTTATTATTAATATGCATCTTGCGCTTGACTCGTCCTCCACGATCGGACGCTAACGATTGCTATTTAAACGAGTTGCAAGAAACGAGCACTGAATTCAGCCTCCTTCTGTGAAAGAAGAAAAAGGCAGCTCGGAGGGAATCGTACTGCAGAGTAAGGAATTTGGGACAATTATGGAACGAAGTAGCGGCAGAAATCGCACAGTTGTATAAGTAATAATACAAAGTTGAGTTTCTGTTTAAAAATGATAGATACGAGAACCATAGCTTCACCTTTTGATATTTTATAAATGAAAGGAATAATTCTATTTCGTCAGAACTTTGTGCAAAATAATTATCATACACTTTTCATACAATTTTCAACATGTCTCTCGCAAGGCTACGCCATGCCACATAATTAGTACTTTCAGAAATTCCAAATTTTCGTGCAGCACTTATAGAAAATGGTGCAAAATGAGCGAGTGGTACGTTGCTCCGAAACCTATAAAGGCCTAAGGTCGATTTTGGTCGCAGGCCAAGCGTGGCGATTTTGCGACCGCAGAGACAATATACGAAACCATCGAATATATCAGCAAATATTGGTTCGACAAAGTTCTATTGCCCAATGGTACGCCGATCGCTACCACGAAAGTTACAGCTCTGCATTAGAGAGGCGTTATCTGGCGCGTGGGATAAGATGTTCGCCTCCTTAAAATTCAGCTGACTAGCAACGTTCTTAGGTCATAGTGCACGCTGCGATCTGCATTTTTAAACGTCTTGAGGGCTGCTAAGCGAATGCACATACGAACGCCTCGTCGCTGACATCGTTTTAAGATTAAGGTCGACGGTGAGATAATGTCGTGTATTAAAATTCTCGAGTGGCACAATTTGTGCCTTTCTTTTAACACGTCGTGCATCTAATAATCCTGATCACCAGGGTGACAGCCTCTTGTGAAACATCGGCGGTTTCGTCTTGCCTTGGGTTAAGCGTTTATCGTTCATCTGAGATTAAGAACGACGCGATACCGATGGAAGCTATTGCACAACTTTGTAACCACTGTTCTACTTGCGTCCAGGCACAACTTTTCCTTACTGTCCGACGCGTATAGGAAAATTTGTACACGAATCGTGATGGATATGGTAACAGAAGTAGGTCGTCGCATGTTTTTGTCAACAAGAAGAAAGATGTACATCGCCCAGCAGCTACTGATTCTGAAGTGTGCCCAATCACCCTCGGTATCGTACGTTTCTGTCCATTGCAGAATTACAACGTGCATATTGCAATAGATGTGTCCTTTAAAATAATTACGAGGGGCACGTGACAAGCCATTCAGCTGTGCAGCAACGTTGCCCGATCCCCCGTGTCCCGATCTAGATAGTATCGTAATTTTCATAAGCGTCTCCCCCCGCCGATAGGCCTCTATTGTTACACCTTGCACCTGCATCGAACGCGTGCAATCCCCCTATGCACCGAGCGCTTATTATGCATCGTCAATCTACAGCGGGCTCTACGACCGAAAAAAGAATCAGGCTAGAAAGGTGCTAACAGTGACACCCTAATCGACCATCTCTCCATAATTCATTCGCCCTCGATCTCGAGACGATGCATCTGTCGCCAGACGAGCATCGCTCTAAATACCATCGGAAGTTCACACCACTCGACCCAGAGGCATAAATCGAACACACGTACAGATCGTATGGCGCGTCCGTGATCCATCTCCATGCAGCGGAGGGCCCTTGCACGCTCGATTACGGATATTCCGTACGGCTGCTAATTAATCAAGCGAAAAAGTGATTTAATTAACGCGAAGATAGCGTATCTAATTATTCGCGGCGACTCGCACGACCGAGTTCATTCGTTTCAACTTCGTATTGCGAAAGTGGCGGCCTAATGATCACTTTCGTGGACGCGTTTCCCAGAAATTCCACCACCACAAACGCTCTGCGTGCACACGACACGAACACTGGGACAACGTTCGTGCACACACCTGGAGGCGTACGTGTCAGAGAATTATGCCGATCGATGAGCACGAGCAGCGAGGTGGCCGGCGTCGAGCGAATCGCGCGAAAGTGTGACAGATAGTTTCACGTATCGTTTATTATGTGCATAATTAGAGCAACGAATAACCGTACAACTTTCCGCCGCCGACTAACGAGCGAGCATCGCGAACGTTATCGCCGTGACTCCAAGATACGAACGGCGAACAGATGACGCGGAAAGTCGCCCGCCAGAATGGTATTCCGCTCGAGAAACCTCCGGAGAAAGCTTAAAGGTCGCTAGTTTGCGAAGGACGTTGTACCGTATGCCACGTTGCACTTCCTTCGCTTGTTCATGGCACTCGTTTATATGCCCAATAATATTCTGCCGCACTGCTCGAGAGTACTACATTGTAATAGAAACTGGGAGAAGGGGAAATAAAATAAAATAGAGAAACACCTGAATATCCTCGATACGTGTTTGAAATAAATCATCCACCTTGGTAGAACGGAACAGAGTCGTTATTCTTATCTCTGATACGACGAATCAGATAAGTGTTCCATAAATTGACTTATCCGAACTGAAGTCTCCTAGATACATTGGCCAATTAATCTCTGCATCGCTCAAGGATAAATCACCGTTGGCACACGAGATCTAAACGAACGGGGTAATTAAAATATCGTTTAAACGTTAAAGCAGAATCATCGTAACGGTTGCTTGAACCGGCCGATTATTAGACACCATGGGAACGTCAGATTCCAGGTGTCGAGATTCCTATGCTCGTATTATTATCCCGATAATAATAGTAATTAAGCCGCTTCCAGCAGTTCGCAGTAACACTTCGCGTGTAATATCTGTACCTAATCCAAAGCAGCATATGGTCCGACATGCTCGCTGTCTCGGCCCACTATCGTCCCCCTCTTCCTTCGCCGTTTAAATTCCCCATTAAAATGTGTTACGCTGTTCGCCATTTACAGCTCGTAGCAGATATTTCGCGGGACTATATTATCGATCAGTCATTCCGGCTGACGAGGGGTGAAGCCCAATTTATGGGGCCCCCTCGCAACGAACGCTAGCTTCCACGAGCTTCTTGTGTCGCTTCAACGTTTCTACGCGGCGGGAAATATTCCTCTGGCTTGCTGTCTTTTAAAAGATTATATTTCTTTTTAACGGTACGCGGAGGTATAGTGCAATCGAAAGTTTTAATCACTCGATCCGAGCTGCCTCGACCGATTCCCCTCGTAGATATCGAGAATCGACTAGAAAGTCGGTGCCAGACGAACGGTGGACGCTTGTGATTATAATGGAACACTATTGCAATGGCAAAGACTTTCACAGAGACGTCAAAGAATCGAGATCAAGGGAAAGAATCGTCCGCAAATTCTGTCAACGTGTCGGAATTTCATTTCATTTAACCCTCGTCGCGTTACTTTTTCTCGCGTCCATTTTTCTCGAATATCTCCGTAAGCCGCACTGACGACGCGTCACGTATTTTTCTAAATTTCCATGTCGAAATAAATCAGTTTGAAGTCGCGTTTACACTACATTTGCTACTGTCGTTGACAGACAGAATCAATAAATAAGACTTTACGAATGGGTACACGGCGACCGTCTTCGGTATCCCCTTCAGCCTCGATATAATGTACCAAGTCCACCCCTTTAACTTCGCCCCTTTCTCCCTCGCGATGTAATGGGTGCATAAATTATACAGCCTGAAATATGCTAATGCTAGGCTCAACCGGCATTGCTATATCGAGGGACATAATCTAATAAAAAAGTCGGCATCCTCGGAGGAAAGTCCGAGAAACGTATTCAGTAGTGTGTATCGTGCGCGACGATAAGATCGGGGGTGGTACAGCGCACGATGCTTTTCTGTGTCGCGCTAATTACGATCGTTCTAATTAATCGACATAAATAGCATCGAGATTGGAGACACGTTAATATTAACACGCAACTGACTGGCGTTCATTAACAGCGCTATAATACCGGTCCCCTTCGCGGCCAGCAAGAATGTGGAGCAATTATTTCATCTTTCCCGAGATGCGCAACTATCGGGCAACCGGTTCGGCGTAAAATATCGACGCCGTGGCGTCCGCGAAGTAAGACGTTCATGAATATTTAAAGGAGAACGCTTTAATATTCGACAAACAGTTTTTCATGGTGTCACGACGAGCATCGTGTTGCGTTCTTCAGGCTAACGTAAATAACCTTTTTGCCGGGATATTACCGGCGCCGAGTAACATAATTTTGCCCACTGTCCGGTTAAATGGCGTAGACATTTTTCTAAACCGAAAGAATCAACATTTCCAACGTCCACGTTTTCAACCCCTTCGAAGCTTAAGAAAACCTATTTCACGAGCTGATCACTTTTCTTCGAGCCACGTCGGAGTTCGTCGTCTTTCTTCCCCGATTTCTTTCATCCCCTTCTTCTCCCCCCTCCTCGATTTCTCTTTCGCAGACAAGGGGTCGTTAGTCGGGATAACAAATTAAGGAAGCAACGATGGAAGAAGCGAGTTTTCCAAAGGCGCATTGCGTTCGTTTTACTGGCAAACGACCCGATATATCTAATCATTAGAAATCTGCATAATGGTCAGTTGGCGTGCCCTGTACGCGCACTCTACATACACTTAACTCTGAAACGGCAACCTCCTCTGCACGTTTGGGAACACCGGCAGGCGAATAAAAAAATTTCCACCCCTATCGTTCATTGACGTTGGATCGAGGCAATTCGCCATTAGCGGCCCAGGTAAAAACAGATCCCAGAAAGATTGATGCTGTCGGGGCGACAAAAAATTCTGCTACGAATTTTTCAATTAAAAATCGATTTGCATGATATTAAACCCGACGAACGTGAGGCTTCCAAGATTTTCGTGCTTTCATCTTTCTTGTACGAAGGGATACTTTGAAGAACTGGTAGCGGCATCTATCAGGATTGCTCTGCACAAGCTCCACGAACACTGATACCAAGACTGTGTTACAGAAAACTTCCCATGCCATGCAGAATCCTGAGAACCGTCGTAAATCGACGTACAAGCAAATGAGAATTTTCTTCCAATCTATTAATTGATCGCTCCATTCAATTCCAAACGAAAAAGGGAATATATTAAATATATTTTAAGTGCGAATACCTCCCGCGCATACTCAGCCACCCTTTTGGGCCAAATGGATAGCGCCTGCGATTTCTTCCACGCCTGTCTCTAATTGCCATCCAACACTTTACATCGACACGCTTCCGTCTCCCATAAATTTCCTCAGCTCGTCGCCGGAGTGCTACATATTCCATAGGGTCAAACAAATAGGGGGTCGAAACTGTACCGTTGACCTGACACATCCTGCTTTACATATAATGGGACCCCATAAGTTACAATGTACCAAGGCGGTAATACACCGGGCTGGTGTGTACGAAGACGACCGCCACGGCTCACGGTTGTTGCCGCAATTGTACACAATGGTCGATCCGGAGGGCCAGCCGGTTCGAAAGGGTAAAAGGAAAGAAGAAAAAAAGGAGAAGAAAGATAAAAAGAAACGAGGATAGAAAGGGCCAGTGTCGAAACATTTGGACCCCGCTTACCGAGCCAGCCACAATGCATTGATTAATGAAGGACATCAAGACCGACACGCGGTACCCGCTAAGAATTTAATATGGACCAACACCGTGTGATGCTGTCCGAATGTTTTACTAGCGTATTAAGGCTGTCTAACGATGCCCTGGGTGAGAGACGAACATATTTTCGTGTATGATATACGTCCACTTGTCAAGGATGTCAGGTGGCGGATCCGCAGAGAATGATTGCTAATAAAGAAGAAATAATGATCCTATTTCTTGCCCGAGGTTACCTTTCGGTGAAAAAAAAATGTACACGGTAAGTCGACCGATGTTCTTTTCGATAACTTAATGCTTCGTTTCGTGCCGTCGATGCATCGCCGCGAGAAGAACGCCGGTTGAATTTTTCTTGCCGCGTCTTGAAGGAAAATTGAAGGAAACCGGATACACGCTGAGAGCAGGGAACGTTAATTAGAAGAAATAGATCCGCGCGGGAAATGTAGAACAATTTTCCTCCGCTCTTTTTATAGTTCATAGATATCATAAATTCGCTCGCTGGTTCAAACTTAGTTAGTTATTATCCCCATCGCCGGCAGACGTGAAACTTTCACGGGAATCATTCTGGAGTTGGGAAAAAAATTCGAAGGTGCTTCGCGCCGGGCAAAAGTCGTTCAATCTCGGTCCACCGTGAAACGTATCGCGGTATTGAACGCGAAACAGTTTCCTGCGCGAAGCACCTACTCGAAATCGCGCCGCCTTCGTAAATTCCCTGCATCGCGAAAAATGCTCGCAGTCCGTTCGCGGGTTGGTCTATTTTTATTATTTTACTTTTCACTTTTTATTCGATCCCTCGCGAAACGTATCGCCGTTCGGTGTGTAAGTTATTGCCGCGTGGACGAGCAGAAGGTATTGTTCGATACGGATACAAACCCGTATAGACGTTGTTCACGCTTAGTAAGAATAAAGTCACATTGTCCGCAACGGTGAACGATGATGGACCATTAATCTGGGTCTACCGGGATGGTGGAAATGCTCGGGTTAAAAATCTCTCCTTTCGCGGAGAAGTAATAAAAACGCCTTGGAGAATCTGACTGCCTTCCAGTTTGAATTTCTCCCTTCGTTTTCTGCCCGGACTCTGATTAATTTCATTCTGGTGCTTGTGGGAAATCGCATGAAATAATTAGGAGTTCCTTAATTGAACGAATTCGTTGCACGATTAACAAAAAATTCATTATGGAATTCGAGAATGATTCAACTTCGTCGAAAATCGTTAAAAAATGAAACAAAACGAAAAGGAATTTTCATGGATTCTTCCTGAATTTTTTTGTAAATTTTTCATGTAGTAAGAGAGACAAATATTGGGACTCAAGGAAGTGTAAAGGTTGATAGAATTTTGAATGATAGGTACAAGTTTAATATGTTTCCTGGTCAGATGAAATGTGCAGGATAGATTGCAAATTAAAATATGTACCTTTGCTTGCATCTGTTCGCGGTTTTTCGAATAAATGCTCGCGTACATAGGTACTAAACATTTTGATCACGTTTCAACGCGTGCACGCGTACGCATGAAATTTCATTTGTCAAGTGTTTCGCCGGCATGGAAGCCCTGGATCACGTGCAGTAATCGGTCACATCCACGAATCGTCATTATCTATGCAAATGTCTGAGAGATGTAACAATTAATTTGATCGACAGTCTGCAAATAAGGTTTGAAGTTGTCTTTTTCAAATAATTTATACGAAAATTTCACGACTTACGATTCACATTAAAACTCCATGCAACTCGTCTAACAAAAAGACAAATTCAAAATTCTACGGGATGTCTACAAGAATTTTCCTTGGTGCAATAAATGCATAGTCGACGACTCTCGTGATGTTACTCCCAACGATATTCACTTTATTAAAAACGACCAGCTAACGAGACGCACAGGGTCCCTGACGATAAATTACGGCACAACCGTACGGCTGAAACAATGAGAAAGGATCACGTTGCAATAACACCGCGTTCGAATAAGTTCCCAGATACATATACGGTCGCGATGCGAATTCACGCAAGACTTACGCCACCCGCCGAAGGAGTGAAACAGAGAAGCGGAGAAAGGGACGGTGAAAGAGGTACGTGAAAGCACGGCGCTCTGTTGGCGAGCTTTTGTCGGCGTTTCTGCGCCCGGTACCAAACGAAAGAATGAAATTCGCACTGTTACGAATGGTATTGTCCGCGAGAGCACTGTAATCGATCGTCGCTCGATGAATGCCAGGAGTAGGTGGTGAGAGGCGAGATCGAAGGGTGGAGAAGATAGGGTGCGTGCACGGACAGATACGCAGAGCCGATTTTTATTACCATCCGTCGCTTCCACGAGCTTTGTAATTCAGGCTATATGAAATCTGCCAGCCAGCTTTATCCTCCTCACAAAGGAGAAGCTCCGGTATCGGAGGAGTCGATCGGTTAACGGCACCTATTCATTCAGTCAGTGAACGTCGAAACGTTGATGAATGAACGAAACAACAGTCTTGTGGGACCCGTCGCTACACGGATAAGCGAAAAAGAACCTGCCCAGGGAGTTCTATATTATTTTATTACCGCTATCTCCCACGCTACATCGCGATCGAGTAGAATGATTTTGGGAGGCTCGTTAGAATTCCATGTAATTTACAGGGACGCTGAAGGAATGACACTCGGGGAAGACACGTAAACACGTATTCTCCCTTGCCATCGTTCCCACGAAGGGAGGGGACGAGAAGCAATTTTTCGGTTTAAAGTGGGACGCGAAGTAACGCGGAAAGTTAGATTATTAAAGTCTCCGAATGGCTGCAGGAGGCGTATTATCCGCGCTTTGGTTTACTTCAGATTAAGAAAGTTCAAGCGGCTGGCTCTTGCGTCGAAACCCGACGAATCATAATAACGATCCGCAAATTCCGCGTGTACTCGACGAGGCAGCGTATATCGCTAAGTAAGAGCGAAAGGGGTGTACACAGTCGGCTCGTGCATAGAATTATACGTTGGAAAGTTTTTCACGACAGGCGAATTAATAGTTTACAAACACTCGGCGCACGACGATCGCAGGGTTATATTAGCAAAGAGAAGCTACCGCGAGCGTGTTCGTCCCGTCTGACGTCTCCGCCGTTATATTTATGCCGGGTCGAAACGTTGCTTTCCCACGCGAGGAGAATTACTCGCGTATCTCACGCACGCGCTTTTACAGCAACGCTCGACGCTGATCGACGAAATATCAGATCGTAGCCGATAAAAATGTCCTACCTTTCCCGGTACGTATGTAGGTACGTTTGTTCTCTCGCGTAATGGAATTATCGTTCCGCAGGCACCCTGGCACGCGATACTTCGATTACGCCAAATGCCCCCTTTCGCGGCTACCGCGACTGCAACCCTCTATCCACCCCTTTTTCCACTCCATCCTCTATCTATATCTTTCCTCGACGTTCGCGGTTACGCGATGCATGCAGCTCGCACATGAACTTGTGTACACTTTCACGTAAGTACATGTAGTACGTGAAAACTTACGTCGGCCAATTACGATCGGTGCTTCAGGGAGATTAGGAACGGCAATAAGAAAAGGATTAGGAACGCGTCAATTTGCATTGTAAATCTGGCTGCGCGATCTCCGTTCTCGCAGTAAAATCGACCGTTCCTGAAGGTGAATCGTTGCCGATTCACTGGCTGAGGAATGAATCAGAACCGTGGGGAAAAAGGGAAAGACTGACAGAGCCCGTGAATAGAACGTCGCCCAGGAGCTTGAATGACTCGACTATTCCGGGCAGCGAGGAGGAATTTCGTTCGGAAATCTTTCGACGCGAGACGATGTACAAGCACGTGCAAATAGCACCCGAGTCCGAGTAGGTACGGGAGACACGAGTATCGTCTGGAATTACGCTTTCTTCCATTTACATGCTACTGGTAGACATTTATAGATCCCGACGTTAAGAAACGTCGGTGGATCGTCTGTTCGCATTGGACGCGAGTAAGTGTACTTGCTGGCTGCCGGCGGAACAAAAAGGACCGAACATTCGTATAGAAATGAATAGAATATTACGCTAGGTTAGAGTTTCACACGAACGAGTATTATACCGAAATACGGATTACACTGTCACGGTTTAACCAAACGTTCAATCAACCGAACGCTATGCTGTATAATTAGTTATTCGATGGTACTCTATTATGTATAGAGAATGTTGCGTATTAGGTGGATGGAACGGAGCGAGATATCATAAATTAACAGCCTCGAATTTTCACTTATATGTATAACTTCTATAATTACTTTTATAAATAGAATACGATTCGAACAGAATTTGGTATGTTCAAGATGAACCGTTTCGCGAATTTTTTACAATCTCAAAGATACATAACAAACGATATCGATTCCATCATCGATACGGTCGAATATTGAATATAAAATATCGCTAAAATGGATTCAATGGTTAACGTCGCAATAACTAGCGATCAGCCGGGGATGTGCAGAATGGTATATACGAATATCACACACGGTGGGATAGATCTCTTGGCCGAAAGCAATTTGTCGCGAAACCCTTGGCGCGCAATCCGAAAGCAAAACAGAAAACGTACGGCTGAGCAACGTCCAACAAACGATCCACGTGCAGCCGATCTTTTTGTGCCAGAGCCGGAAGCTGGTGTGCGTGGCTCGCCTGTCTGCTCCGTGGAAATATTTCGCATATTTTTGTTACGAATTAATCCAACCCGTAATACTCGTCCGCCAACGTGTCCGCCGCTGAAAATTCTCTTGACAAACAACCCCCTCGGCTGCATTCGTAACCCCCGGTTTGCTAAAGGGCGCGCAGCTTTTGTGTTTGTACGATTCTCACGCGTGTGTACACGGGGCCACGCGACAGTCTGCGAGCAACGAAAACGCAGGGAGATCCGACGAAATGGTCAGCGGTAACCACCACCTCCAACGACATCCCCCGTTTGCAACCCTTTGCACACCGCCTCTGCACGTAGCACGTGGAATTCCTCAAGTTTGCCCAGGGACAGAAATTAGTTGGAGCGACGTAATTGCTCGAATGTATGCGTTCGGCCGTTAACGTTATGGCACCTCTCATTACGGTCCTAACAGCAGCTGACACAAACAGCGGACGGGTTCATCCCGTGTGTACGGTTTATGCATTGTCGGGGAGAAAAATGTAAGCGTTGCCCAGGGAAATCCTGGAAAAATTTCGCGATAAATTCATGCCCGTACGTGGCGACCTTTCCTTTTTTCTTTTCTTCCCCCTTTTGTAATGCAAACGTGTAGGTATTATATTAGCGTAACTGTTTCAAGTTGAAAAGAAATGTGAAGAGGGATAAAAGGGAGTTGGTAATTTCGTTGTTACCCGTTTAAGAACGTCGCCGAGAGGAAATGTGGTTGTTAACGTTTTTTGGTCGTTCCTTTTTTTCATTGATAATATGCAATGGTTCAACGTCATTCGACAATAGACTGAATTTCGTTGGGGATTATTATACGAAATTGACGCGGCAAGTGAACACCGGCAAATTATTGCCATTCCATTGGGTCATCCCGTTAGTCATGATTAAGCAAATTTCATACCCGAACTATTAATATTAGAGTGGTTGACCGCGCGTTGTCCACAAAATTCCCCTGGCTAGTATAGAATGCATATACTGACCCAACGACGACCACCCACTGGCAAACTTCCTGAAGTTGATTAAACCGGAAAAGGCCTGAGAAACTATGTCCACGGTGAGACGGCTTTGTTTCGGGTAATTAAACAATTATTAAATTACAAGTTGTCTAATAATTATTTGGCTCTATGGAGATAAAGTACGGACAGGAGTTTTTGTAAATACTAGTTAGTCACATTGTTCTTTTGAATAGAAATGCTTGCTTCATGCAGCAAGGAAAAGATGAACGGATAATTTGTAACAAAAGTAATTTTCTGCATATGAATATTGCACTGACCCGGAGTGCATTTTCGCCGATTCTTTAATTGTTTATAACTTTTAAACAACAAATGCAATACTGTTGCAACTCTTGAGGGAGATAGCTATGGTTCGTAGCTTTAATTTTAGACAAGTCCGATTAAAAAATACGCACTAGAAGCCGAGAAAGATGCAATTCTTTAAATTAACGATGTAATTCAGAAATTCGGTTTTGGCGGTGCGGTAAACTGCAAAAATGCCCCCAAACACGAGATGGCGCCACATGTCTGATTATCGACACATTGATACCGACAAAATTTAAAAAAAATTTAATCGCGGCTCCTGTTTGTTGTTTTTTAATAAATAGGGTGTCAAATGAAAGGGAAACGAATAAGCTACACAATAGAAAATTAAATTTTAATTGCATAATTGTTTATAACAAATGAACTGCATATTAAATATTGTTCACACCTATGGGAGATCGTTGCATATACTTGTAGCTTCAATTTATCTCATTTGATCATTGATGTAACTGACCGGCAAGTCGAAGTAATCGCATTTGTTTATCATTTCTTTAAACAAAATCAATTATCTCGGCTTCTGCTGGACCAGTTTAAATCAACAACGCCTTAAATCAAAGCCCTTGGTCCTAGGAACAATCGCATTCTAGTTTAGAATAGCTTCGGTGTATAGTTACCGTGCAATTTTCAAACAAATGTTTAAATCATTTATGAAAAAAAAATAATGCAAGTAGCATTTATAAATCGTATATGGTCGTGTTGCAGCATCTTTTAACTTCATTTTAAGAACTCGATTATTATGTTCTTATATTCTCCCGATACAAAGTCCTGATGTCTATTCTTATATCTCGTCTGTGCTATGAGGCCATGTGGACTGTCTTTTAGATATGTTGGAAAACTAGATCTCTAAAATATCGACTGTGTTTAACATGCTAGAAAATACGAGCACGAGCTCTTTGCGTACATCTGCCAGAAAGCTCATGATCTGTTTAAAGTAATGGCATTTACGACTAAAAGTCTGCGATATTTATATAAAATATACAATGCAAATACAACAACTACGTACTCGGCACTTCGCCTACCGATTGCTCGGATATCAGTCGTTCAAACGACACAAAAACATTATTATAACACTGAAAGTAAGTAAATGCAAAAAAATATAACCTTGTAAAGCCGAAGCACGCGCTACCCCGCATGTTGTTAGTTGTAATATGCGTTAAGTAACACTTAACAGTGAATGGGATAGATGTTGCTCCCGTAAGAAATTAATATAAAGAAGAATGATATATAAAATTCGGTCTTTTTCTGTAATATATTGATTACACGTTAAGGATTTTAACTACATACTTCTTTACAGCACATAGGCCAAAAATAACAGGTAGTTTAACAAATATTCAATCAACCGGAGGAACTGTACAATCTCTGACACAGGATGTTATAGATAATAAAAAGTTAGACGAACAAACAAAAGAAGAAGCGGAGGATAAAGAGAAGCGTGAACAATCTCAGAGAGTGCTTAAATATAGTTTCGCGTTTTTGGGGGTATTCACCACTGTTGGCCTCTCTTACATAATATATAATTTAACGAGAACTAAGTATGATGAACATGGAAATATTATCGATGATGAATTCTCAAATCTACCATTTTATGAAAGAATATATAAAATGCTCAGAAGGGAATTTAAATATTACACTAAGGTACAAAGTTTATGAAGTAAAAGTAAAGATAAATTAATTTATTTGAGTCTTCAGCTGTATCTTTAAACTATCGATTGTTTTAGATGGTTCAAGAACCTAGCAGGGATAAATTGCTTCCAGATCCACTGAAATTTCCTTATATTCAGCCTCCTTATACATTGGTGCTAGAAATGACAGATGTGCTAGTACACCCTGATTGGACAGTGAGTAGGATGTCTTTTAAAATATATTTAATTATATGTCACATTTATTTAGTTTTGTTACTTGGTTGTATAGTACGAAACTGGATGGAGGTTTAAGAAGAGGCCTGGCGTCGATCAATTTCTTGAGGCTATAGCACCACCACAATTTGAAATTGTTGTGTATACAGCAGAACAGGGAATGGTAATAAGCAGTATCAATTGGCTGACATACTATTATTCATAATTTTATTCGTAATATGTACCATATTTTGTTTTATACAATCTTTAGACTGTATTCCCTATCTTGGACATCCTAGACCCTAATGGATATATCATGTATAGACTAGTAAGGGATACAACTCGTTTTGTAGATGGTCATCATGTTAAAGATTTAAATGCTCTTAACCGTGATCTTAGTAAAGTAAGTATTAAATTGGTGAACTTTTATAGAAAGTAAACACTATGTAATATATTTAATTGGATATGTTATCAGGTTATAGTAATAGACTGGAATTCAAAAAGTACAAAGTTTCATCCTGAAAACACTTTAAGACTACCGCAATGGACGGGTAATGACGACGATACAATGCTGTACGATTTAGCTGCATTCCTTAAAAGTATGTCAAAGTGCCCTAAAAGTAATGCTCATAAATATATTCTTCTTACATGTACGTTGCTTTAATCTAATAATTGAACTTTACAGCTATATTACAAACAAAAGTGGAAGACGTACGAGAAGTTCTCGATTATTACAGACAGTTTGATAATCCATTACAAATTTTTAGAGAAAATCAACGAAAGTTATTGGTAATTATTACAACGATATGTATATATATAGAGAGAGAGATCTCTATCAAATAAATCTAATACGTGTTATACGTAAAATATTTTCAGTTGCAAATGGAAGAAGAAGAAAGTAAAGTACAGCAGGAAAGTAGTAAAATACTTACATCAAAGTGGAAACCATCCTTCAATCGAAACCGTTAAATTTCTAGGAAATGCAATGCTGTAAAATACAAGAACTTGTAAATTATTATTAACATGTTCGTTCGTTTTGTCAATACATATTGTGTAATTATTGTATAATTTTTGCTATATAAATAAACAAGTAATTCGTATAACGAAATAATTTGTCCTTTTTATTAAATCATACTTTACAAAAAATATTTAGTCTCTATTATTATTATATCCTTTGCTTTTTGCGCACATTTCCTTTTTTGTTGGAACGTGCTGTCTTCACTTTTGGTAAAAGGTCTTGCAGTACATTACTATCATCCAAACAAGTTATATCTGGTTCTTGTGACACGCTTATTAGTTCCTGCGTATTTATTGGTGTTGGTACATTATGTAATTCTGCTTGTGATAAAACGTCTTCTCTCGTCTCCGCAGATTCCAGCCAACTTAAAACTTTTTGATGAGGTGCTGCCGCTAAAGGTAATGGTACTTGTTCATCGATATCCCATACAGCTAAAAGTTCTGGCGCTAATATATCCATGTAAGTGTTCAATTTTTCGAGAGATTGCTTCCAATCTGGTTCAAAATCATCTGAATTAGATTTGTCATATTTCAGTCGCAACTGTCTATTCGTAAAGCCTATAAAATTGAATACACATATGAACATTACGTCTGAAATAATTTATACGGGTAGAATAATTTTTTGTTTACTTACTTTTAAAAAGATGTTGCATATTCGATTTGCTGGACACTGTATGTGGTACTATGGTATCTGTTTGAGACGATATTGCATTTTCCCATGCGTTTAATAAACAACACGATTTACCATTGATAGGTGAATACTTGTCCAACGTGGCATCGTGTGTTATGCATTGATAATATATGTCGCCTATGGTATATATTTATATTAATACTTTTGAAACCCAAATGCAATTTCAGAATCAATAGAACAATATACATACCAATAGAATTTTGACGGTACAAAAATATATTTTGAGTGTCATTTTGGATAATCAAGCTGCCAATATTACACAATTCAAATCTATCTCTCAAGTATGGATCTAAACACATACCCTGCATTTGAGATTCGTTCAATGTGTCTTTAATGTGTGGAGGAGTGTAGGGAAAATTAAAGGAGTGTGAAGTTTCACTACTTGTCCAAGTATTTAAAATGATTGTAGTTTCACTGGAAGGTTGACTGGATAACACAAGAAATTCATTATCTTCTCTGAAAATAAAAAATCAATTATTTAAAGTACTATTTATAAAATTATATTATAAAAGTAACTATTATTGAATATGTGTTTCCATTAGAAAGGGAAATCTTTTACCTATTTATTACTTGTCCCATAAGCGGTGGACTTTTAAATTGATGAGTCCATTTTTGTTGAACGCATTGTTTTGGTGAACGACTGTCGCACATTACAACACTGTGAGAAGTCCCTAAGTATCTACAAAATTTATTTCTACTGGCAATATCCAATGAAAGATGATCACATTTTTCTAAGTGGAATTTTGGGCACAATGTTAAACTTGGTGCATCAAAGCGAATCTGTAATTTCGAGCGTACTAATAGTTTGTAAGTTTGCGCGAATAGAATATTTCTTTTAATATACAATTGAAATAATTGCTAATAATATTTTCATACGTACCCTAGTATCTAGGTAATGAAGGCAGCATCTATCTCCAAATAAAAGAATGTCGGGATCAAGTAGTTGAAATTTTAAACTACCCCATGAATCATCCACTTCGGTAGATAACAATATGGTATTGCTATTTATACATTTCCTATAAAATCAAATGTAAACATAAAATTCTTCTACATAGAATACTACATCCTTTAATTCTTCTTACTTACTTTTTCGTCAAATCCCATATCATTACTTTTCTTTGAACATCGACTGTGCAATACCGATTTGCATTAATTTGAGATAAATCTGCGCTAATATAAGGTACTTTCGATTTGTGTACATGTATACCAGTAAGATTGTATTTATTGTCATACTCAGATAGTCTGTAAAAATCACAATGCTGTTTGTATCTACCCAAAATTATACCTAAAATAGGAATTCAATATTATAAGGATTAATATTTTGTAAGTATGCTTTTTATAGAGAATACCTACATGTATCAATATTGACATTATGTTTCAATTCATACAATGTGCCATTAAGTTCGCACTTAGCACCCTTTTGTAACGATGGTTTCCATAAATATTCTTCTACATTATTAATGGGTACACTTACTGAAAAAATTGAAATTTAAAAAAATATTTAGCTATCATAGAACACGCGATGTTATTAAAATATGAAAGATATGTCATTGCATTGTAACAATACCTAACTCTCCCATAAATGGAAATAACAAAATATTGTTGTCGTGAAATTGCACTCTGTCTATACAACCACCAGTATAATACCAGTTATAAACCTTAAGCAAAACATCAGGAATATTAATTTAACTATATTCTAAAAATCTTTGTTATTCTAAGCAGTTTATAATATTCGATCCAATTTTTCAATGAGATAAATATCCTACCCCATGAAAATGAGGGTCTGGGTCTTTGTCCATTACTTCTGCTATATCTGCTATATATTTAGGAACTTTAGTAGTAAAAACATTTCTTTTCCGGTTCCATTTTACATCCTTCTTTTGTGGAAGTCCCAATTCTACAGAAATATTGTTATCTTTAGATATAAATTTCCTTGTACGATGATTAATAAGTTTATGATATATTATACTGTACCTTCCTTATGCTTCAAAACGTAGTGCTTCATTCTTTTTACATCAATACTAATGTGATTTTTAAGAGTAATCAACTCTAGCGCAGGATCTTCTTCATTCAGTACTACAATTTATAAACACATAGAGATAACCTTAATTTAACGAGTATTATCTAACTGAACCAACTTACCAGTTCTTGGCAATCTAGCAGGTGGTAATAGAGGCCTTGGCAAATCACAATGATAAGGATATTCTTGGCATTGTTCTATAACATTTTCTAAATCGGTATCGTCCACTGAAATACTGCTGTGCAGATTATATCCAGGTAACAAATAATGGGGATGGTACTTCAAAAATGTGGATCTTGCTTTATCCTTTAAATTTGCTTCTGCACGTTTGTATGACTTTGATAGCAAAATTGTTGCGTCCTCCATTTTTGTACTATCTTAAACCTATAACAGACAAGTATTATTTTATAAATGTGATTGCAAGTTTGTTTACATTGTTACGGTACTAACCTCTAGAAACCCAAACTATTCTGCATCGTAATATTTTGTAAAATGACAAAAAAAGCATTTCACCTTCTATTAACATAAATATTCTTAATAACAATTGCAACATCAGTCCTTTAATATTAACAGCATCCACAAAGTGATGTTTATGAGGAATATTAGTTTTACCGCGCACATGTTCTGTCAAAACTAGCATAAAGTATTTAATTACCTCGAAACCGAATAAATGTTTACGAATTCCATGTATGGAAACCCAATCTAGAGTCCAGCTTATCACTGTCCGGCGACGGGCAACAACTCATTCTCTGCCTACTATTTTTAAGATATAATTAAACTTTGCAATTCAAAAGAAAAGTGCAACTGCATTTGGTCACCGACGAGATATATGAATAGACCGGACATGCAATGTATTTTTGCGGCCACGATTTTGGGATCCGGGATCCCATTACCATTTCCGTGTCACTCGCAACGTTACCCACAGATTATAATATTACAATTGTAGTATAAGATTATCGTCACTATCTTTTTCGTTGTGGCAACCTTATTGTTTGGGTGTTAACAAAATATACATCTCTTAGCTCAGTTTGTTTGGTCATTTATCAGAAAATAATGCAAAGTATAACTTTAAAAATTATTTCATTTATTAATAGTACAAATTGAAATAAGAAAACTTGTTATCATGTGTTTCTTTAATTAAAATTATTATAATTATTTTTTTAATTAACATTAAATGTTTCATATCCTTTGTTGCCTTTCATTACGGCAAAGAACGAAAGAATTCTTCAAAATTATTTAATTTTCGCATCATTTTCTATAATCTGTGGGTAACGTTGCGAGTGACACGGAAATGGTAATGGGACCCGGGGTCCCAAAAATCGTGGCCGAAAAAATAGATTGCATGTCCCACGATGATACTGCAGCCCGGAAATGCAAGAACCGCGACCATGATTCCAGATTTAGGGCGAAAACCAACAACCGTTAGAGACGTAGTCTAACAGCGTGCCTCGGATCCTTCCTCCAGAACCACAATCACGCCCCCACACATCGTTACTCGCTGACACTGAGTCCCCAACCATCGATCCTCCGGGCCGAGAACGGAAAAAGGAATGAAGCTAATAGTGGTGACACGAATGTAATGAAAAGTAAGGAGAGTGATTGCTCCCGGCAGAGAGAAAAAAAGGGAATGAAGCAGAAAACGGACTGAAGCAAACAGGGCAATGAAGCGAAAAAGGGAATGGGGGGGAAAGTGGAATGCGCAGTCAATTCGCTCGAATTATTTTCCACATAATTATCAAACGTCTCTTAAACGTTTAATAATTATACGATAAATAATTGATTGCCCGGGTCTCACCACGTGGAGGTTACTGCGCATGGAGACCCACCCTAGCCACGGCCCTTCCACCCTCCAATTACGCGAAAACTAATTCTAATATAATTTGTGAGAAAGAAAAATCCTCCTCTTATTGTCAATTTGTAGAACGTTCATTAATTGATCGAAGTACAAATATGACAGCAAGAGGAGTACTTGGAATAATCACGACCGAAAGCTAAATTGAATATCCGAAGGAAACCTAAAACAAAATCTGAAATCATTTTCCTGAAATTAAACATTCTTAAAAATATATCGTACGATCTTAAAAACTAGACAACGAAATATTATTACAGCAGTGTACACTGCTGTCTTAAAAACTAAGACACATTTGAAAAATAAATCCTACTTTCTTAAATACTAGATTAGATTCGAATACACCCTGCCTGATTAAGGATTTAACTTAGAACTAGAATCACCCTACCTAGTATAACATCTAAGATTTCAATGAAAAGAATAACACCAATAATATCCTACCTACATAAGAATGTAATAGATACTTTATCATACTCATGGAGGTATAAGTATGCACATCCTTAATATGGAATAATTGTTCGTGGCCCATGGTGTCCTAGAACAGAACGAATCGATTTTTAATTTCGTAAACCCTGCCTAATTAAAAGTCTAATAATTTCAATTCTAAAACCTGCCTGTATAAAGATCTAAAATTATGTGTTCAAACAAATCCTACCTACATAAGGAGCTAAAAGTGTGGATCGATTTATAATTGGGCCTGCCTAATTAATTGTCTAAGAAATGTAGTTAGTTAAAAGGACAGGGGTAGGGTAGGGTCAGGGTCAGGGGCAGGGTCAGGGGCACGGGCGGGGACGGGCGAAGATGTGGTCATATTATTATACGTATCATGAATCCTCCTCTTCAGCTGATTCTTTTCAATGCTTCTGAAACAAAGACAAATTGGAAGTAATTAGTAAAGTATTATAAAAATCTAAAATTCACAAATGGGATCAAATGGGAGGCAAGTAACGGAAGTGACTGCTACCGAGCAGTCCGCGAGCCCTCGGCCCTAAGTCTGGACAGTAAGAGGACTTAGAATCTACACCAGTTTCGATACCGAGCCACAGCAATCATTGTGGAACGGAAGCAAGACCGAACCACGATTCCAGATTATGTCCCATATACCTTCTGCCACCCCAAGGTGTGCTTGGCGTGGTCTAACTCGCAGGAATTTCCTACTAGGCGGGTCACCTGTCCGGAACGCAATCACAGCCCTACACACCGCTCACGATGACACTGCAGCCCGGAAATGCAAGAACCGCGACCATGATTCCAGATTTAGGGCGAAAACCAACAACCGTTAGAGACGTAGTCTAACAGCGTGCCTCGGATCCTTCCTCCAGAACCACAATCACGCCCCCACACATCGTTACTCGCTGACACTGAGTCCCCAACCATCGATCCTCCGGGCCGAGAACGGAAAAAGGAATGAAGCTAATAGTGGTGACACGAATGTAATGAAAAGTAAGGAGAGTGATTGCTCCCGGCAGAGAGAAAAAAAGGGAATGAAGCAGAAAACGGACTGAAGCAAACAGGGCAATGAAGCGAAAAAGGGAATGGGGGGGAAAGTGGAATGCGCAGTCAATTCGCTCGAATTATTTTCCACATAATTATCAAACGTCTCTTAAACGTTTAATAATTATACGATAAATAATTGATTGCCCGGGTCTCACCACGTGGAGGTTACTGCGCATGGAGACCCACCCTAGCCACGGCCCTTCCACCCTCCAATTACGCGAAAACTAATTCTAATATAATTTGTGAGAAAGAAAAATCCTCCTCTTATTGTCAATTTGTAGAACGTTCATTAATTGATCGAAGTACAAATATGACAGCAAGAGGAGTACTTGGAATAATCACGACCGAAAGCTAAATTGAATATCCGAAGGAAACCTAAAACAAAATCTGAAATCATTTTCCTGAAATTAAACATTCTTAAAAATATATCGTACGATCTTAAAAACTAGACAACGAAATATTATTACAGCAGTGCACACTGCTGTCTTAAAAACTAAGACACATTTGAAAACTAAATCCTACTTTCTTAAATACTAGATTAGATTCGAATACACCCTGCCTGATTAAGGATCTAACTTAGAACTAGAATCACCCTACCTAGTATAACATCTAAGATTTCAATGAAAAGAATAACACCAATAATATCCTACCTACATAAGAATGTAATAGATACTTTATCATACTCATGGAGGTATAAGTGTGCACATCCTTAATATGGAATAATTGTTCGTGGTCCGTGGTGTCCTAGAACAGGCCGAAGGATTTTTAGTTTCATAAACCCTGCCTCATTAAAAGCCTAATAATTTCAAATCATGTAAAACCTGCCTGTATAAAGATCTAAAATTATGTGTTCAAACAAATCCTACCTACATAAGGAGCTAAAAGTGTGGATCGATTTATAATTGGGCCTGCCTAATTAATTGTCTAAGAAATGTAGTTAGTTAAAAGGACAGGGGTAGGGTCAGGGTCAGGGGCATGGTCAGGGGCACGGGCGGGGACGGGCGAAGATGTGGTCATATTATTATACGTATCATGAATCCTCCTCTTCAGCTGATTCTTTTCAATGCTTCTGAAACAAAGACAAATTGGAAGTAATTAGTAAAGTATTATAAAAATCTAAAATTCACAAATGGGATCAAATGGGAGGCAAGTAACGGAAGTGACTGCTACCGAGCAGTCCGCGAGCCCTCGGCCCTAAGTCTGGACAGTAAGAGGACTTAGAATCTACACCAGTTTCGATACCGAGCCACAGCAATCATTGTGGAACGGAAGCAAGACCGAACCACGATTCCAGATTATGTCCCATATACCTTCTGCCACCCCAAGGTGTGCTTGGCGTGGTCTAACTCGCAGGAATTTCCTACTAGGCGGGTCACCTGTCCGGAACGCAATCACAGCCCTACACACCGCTCACGATGACACTGCAGCCCGGAAATGCAAGAACCGCGACCACGATTCCAGATTTAGGGCGAAAACCAACAACCGTTAGAGACGTAGTCTAACAGCGTGCCTCGGATCCTTCCTCCAGAACCACAATCACGCCCCCACACATCGTTACTCGCTGACACTGAGTCCCCAACCATCGATCCTCCGGGCCGAGAACGGAAAAAGGAATGAAGCTAATAGTGGTGACACGAATGTAATGAAAAGTAAGGAGAGTGATTGCTCCCGGCAGAGAGAAGAAAAGGGAATGAAGCAGAAAACGGACTGAAGCAAACAGGGCAATGAAGCGAAAAAGGGAATGGGGGGGAAAGTGGAATGCGCAGTCAATTCGCTCGAATTATTTTCCACATAATTATCAAACGTCTCTTAAACGTTTAATAATTATACGATAAATAATTGATTGCCCGGGTCTCACCACGTGGAGGTTACTGCGCCTGGAGACCCACCCTAGCCACGGCCCTTCCACCCTCCAATTACGCGAAAACTAATTCTAATATAATTTGTGAGAAAGAAAAATCCTCCTCTTATTGTCAATTTGTAGAACGTTCATTAATTGATCGAAGTACAAATATGACAGCAAGAGGAGTACTTGGAATAATCACGACCGAAAGCTAAATTGAATATCCGAAGGAAACCTAAAACAAAATCTGAAATCATTTTCCTGAAATTAAACATTCTTAAAAATATATCGTACGATCTTAAAAACTAGACAACGAAATATTATTACAGCAGTGCACACTGCTGTCTTAAAAACTAAGACACATTTGAAAACTAAATCCTACTTTCTTAAATACTAGATTAGATTCGAATACACCCTGCCTGATTAAGGATCTAACTTAGAACTAGAATCACCCTACCTAGTATAACATCTAAGATTTCAATGAAAAGAATAACACCAATAATATCCTACCTACATAAGAATGTAATAGATACTTTATCATACTCATGGAGGTATAAGTATGCACATCCTTAATATGGAATAATTGTTCGTGGTCCGTGGTGTCCTAGAACAGGCCGAAGGATTTTTAGTTTCATAAACCCTGCCTCATTAAAAGCCTAATAATTTCAAATCATGTAAAACCTGCCTGTATAAAGATCTAAAATTATGTGTTCAAACAAATCCTACCTACATAAGGAGCTAAAAGTGTGGATCGATTTATAATTGGGCCTGCCTAATTAATTGTCTAAGAAATGTAGTTAGTTAAAAGGACAGGGGTAGGGTCAGGGTCAGGGGCATGGTCAGGGGCACGGGCGGGGACGGGCGAAGATGTGGTCATATTATTATACGTATCATGAATCCTCCTCTTCAGCTGATTCTTTTCAATGCTTCTGAAACAAAGACAAATTGGAAGTAATTAGTAAAGTATTATAAAAATCTAAAATTCACAAATGGGATCAAATGGGAGGCAAGTAACGGAAGTGACTGCTACCGAGCAGTCCGCGAGCCCTCGGCCCTAAGTCTGGACAGTAAGAGGACTTAGAATCTACACCAGTTTCGATACCGAGCCACAGCAATCATTGTGGAACGGAAGCAAGACCGAACCACGATTCCAGATTATGTCCCATATACCTTCTGCCACCCCAAGGTGTGCTTGGCGTGGTCTAACTCGCAGGAATTTCCTACTAGGCGGGTCACCTGTCCGGAACGCAATCACAGCCCCACACACCGCTCACGATGACACTGCAGCCCGGAAATGCAAGAACCGCGACCACGATTCCAGATTTAGGGCGAAAACCAACAACCGTTAGAGACGTAGTCTAACAGCGTGCCTCGGATCCTTCCTCCAGAACCACAATCACGCCCCCACACATCGTTACTCGCTGACACTGAGTCCCCAACCATCGATCCTCCGGGCCGAGAACGGAAAAAGGAATGAAGCTAATAGTGGTGACACGAATGTAATGAAAAGTAAGGAGAGTGATTGCTCCCGGCAGAGAGAAGAAAAGGGAATGAAGCAGAAAACGGACTGAAGCAAACAGGGCAATGAAGCGAAAAAGGGAATGGGGGGGAAAGTGGAATGCGCAGTCAATTCGCTCGAATTATTTTCCACATAATTATCAAACGTCTCTTAAACGTTTAATAATTATACGATAAATAATTGATTGCCCGGGTCTCACCACGTGGAGGTTACTGCGCCTGGAGACCCACCCTAGCCACGGCCCTTCCACCCTCCAATTACGCGAAAACTAATTCTAATATAATTTGTGAGAAAGAAAAATCCTCCTCTTATTGTCAATTTGTAGAACGTTCATTAATTGATCGAAGTACAAATATGACAGCAAGAGGAGTACTTGGAATAATCACGACCGAAAGCTAAATTGAATATCCGAAGGAAACCTAAAACAAAATCTGAAATCATTTTCCTGAAATTAAACATTCTTAAAAATATATCGTACGATCTTAAAAACTAGACAACGAAATATTATTACAGCAGTGTACACTGCTGTCTTAAAAACTAAGACACATTTGAAAAATAAATCCTACTTTCTTAAATACTAGATTAGATTCGAATACACCCTGCCTGATTAAGGATTTAACTTAGAACTAGAATCACCCTACCTAGTATAACATCTAAGATTTCAATGAAAAGAATAACACCAATAATATCCTACCTACATAAGAATGTAATAGATACTTTATCATACTCATGGAGGTATAAGTATGCACATCCTTAATATGGAATAATTGTTCGTGGCCCATGGTGTCCTAGAACAGAACGAATCGATTTTTAATTTCGTAAACCCTGCCTAATTAAAAGTCTAATAATTTCAATTCTAAAACCTGCCTGTATAAAGATCTAAAATTATGTGTTCAAACAAATCCTACCTACATAAGGAGCTAAAAGTGTGGATCGATTTATAATTGGGCCTGCCTAATTAATTGTCTAAGAAATGTAGTTAGTTAAAAGGACAGGGGTAGGGTAGGGTCAGGGTCAGGGGCAGGGTCAGGGGCACGGGCGGGGACGGGCGAAGATGTGGTCATATTATTATACGTATCATGAATCCTCCTCTTCAGCTGATTCTTTTCAATGCTTCTGAAACAAAGACAAATTGGAAGTAATTAGTAAAGTATTATAAAAATCTAAAATTCACAAATGGGATCAAATGGGAGGCAAGTAACGGAAGTGACTGCTACCGAGCAGTCCGCGAGCCCTCGGCCCTAAGTCTGGACAGTAAGAGGACTTAGAATCTACACCAGTTTCGATACCGAGCCACAGCAATCATTGTGGAACGGAAGCAAGACCGAACCACGATTCCAGATTATGTCCCATATACCTTCTGCCACCCCAAGGTGTGCTTGGCGTGGTCTAACTCGCAGGAATTTCCTACTAGGCGGGTCACCTGTCCGGAACGCAATCACAGCCCTACACACCGCTCACGATGACACTGCAGCCCGGAAATGCAAGAACCGCGACCATGATTCCAGATTTAGGGCGAAAACCAACAACCGTTAGAGACGTAGTCTAACAGCGTGCCTCGGATCCTTCCTCCAGAACCACAATCACGCCCCCACACATCGTTACTCGCTGACACTGAGTCCCCAACCATCGATCCTCCGGGCCGAGAACGGAAAAAGGAATGAAGCTAATAGTGGTGACACGAATGTAATGAAAAGTAAGGAGAGTGATTGCTCCCGGCAGAGAGAAAAAAAGGGAATGAAGCAGAAAACGGACTGAAGCAAACAGGGCAATGAAGCGAAAAAGGGAATGGGGGGGAAAGTGGAATGCGCAGTCAATTCGCTCGAATTATTTTCCACATAATTATCAAACGTCTCTTAAACGTTTAATAATTATACGATAAATAATTGATTGCCCGGGTCTCACCACGTGGAGGTTACTGCGCATGGAGACCCACCCTAGCCACGGCCCTTCCACCCTCCAATTACGCGAAAACTAATTCTAATATAATTTGTGAGAAAGAAAAATCCTCCTCTTATTGTCAATTTGTAGAACGTTCATTAATTGATCGAAGTACAAATATGACAGCAAGAGGAGTACTTGGAATAATCACGACCGAAAGCTAAATTGAATATCCGAAGGAAACCTAAAACAAAATCTGAAATCATTTTCCTGAAATTAAACATTCTTAAAAATATATCGTACGATCTTAAAAACTAGACAACGAAATATTATTACAGCAGTGCACACTGCTGTCTTAAAAACTAAGACACATTTGAAAACTAAATCCTACTTTCTTAAATACTAGATTAGATTCGAATACACCCTGCCTGATTAAGGATCTAACTTAGAACTAGAATCACCCTACCTAGTATAACATCTAAGATTTCAATGAAAAGAATAACACCAATAATATCCTACCTACATAAGAATGTAATAGATACTTTATCATACTCATGGAGGTATAAGTGTGCACATCCTTAATATGGAATAATTGTTCGTGGTCCGTGGTGTCCTAGAACAGGCCGAAGGATTTTTAGTTTCATAAACCCTGCCTCATTAAAAGCCTAATAATTTCAAATCATGTAAAACCTGCCTGTATAAAGATCTAAAATTATGTGTTCAAACAAATCCTACCTACATAAGGAGCTAAAAGTGTGGATCGATTTATAATTGGGCCTGCCTAATTAATTGTCTAAGAAATGTAGTTAGTTAAAAGGACAGGGGTAGGGTCAGGGTCAGGGGCATGGTCAGGGGCACGGGCGGGGACGGGCGAAGATGTGGTCATATTATTATACGTATCATGAATCCTCCTCTTCAGCTGATTCTTTTCAATGCTTCTGAAACAAAGACAAATTGGAAGTAATTAGTAAAGTATTATAAAAATCTAAAATTCACAAATGGGATCAAATGGGAGGCAAGTAACGGAAGTGACTGCTACCGAGCAGTCCGCGAGCCCTCGGCCCTAAGTCTGGACAGTAAGAGGACTTAGAATCTACACCAGTTTCGATACCGAGCCACAGCAATCATTGTGGAACGGAAGCAAGACCGAACCACGATTCCAGATTATGTCCCATATACCTTCTGCCACCCCAAGGTGTGCTTGGCGTGGTCTAACTCGCAGGAATTTCCTACTAGGCGGGTCACCTGTCCGGAACGCAATCACAGCCCTACACACCGCTCACGATGACACTGCAGCCCGGAAATGCAAGAACCGCGACCACGATTCCAGATTTAGGGCGAAAACCAACAACCGTTAGAGACGTAGTCTAACAGCGTGCCTCGGATCCTTCCTCCAGAACCACAATCACGCCCCCACACATCGTTACTCGCTGACACTGAGTCCCCAACCATCGATCCTCCGGGCCGAGAACGGAAAAAGGAATGAAGCTAATAGTGGTGACACGAATGTAATGAAAAGTAAGGAGAGTGATTGCTCCCGGCAGAGAGAAGAAAAGGGAATGAAGCAGAAAACGGACTGAAGCAAACAGGGCAATGAAGCGAAAAAGGGAATGGGGGGGAAAGTGGAATGCGCAGTCAATTCGCTCGAATTATTTTCCACATAATTATCAAACGTCTCTTAAACGTTTAATAATTATACGATAAATAATTGATTGCCCGGGTCTCACCACGTGGAGGTTACTGCGCCTGGAGACCCACCCTAGCCACGGCCCTTCCACCCTCCAATTACGCGAAAACTAATTCTAATATAATTTGTGAGAAAGAAAAATCCTCCTCTTATTGTCAATTTGTAGAACGTTCATTAATTGATCGAAGTACAAATATGACAGCAAGAGGAGTACTTGGAATAATCACGACCGAAAGCTAAATTGAATATCCGAAGGAAACCTAAAACAAAATCTGAAATCATTTTCCTGAAATTAAACATTCTTAAAAATATATCGTACGATCTTAAAAACTAGACAACGAAATATTATTACAGCAGTGCACACTGCTGTCTTAAAAACTAAGACACATTTGAAAACTAAATCCTACTTTCTTAAATACTAGATTAGATTCGAATACACCCTGCCTGATTAAGGATCTAACTTAGAACTAGAATCACCCTACCTAGTATAACATCTAAGATTTCAATGAAAAGAATAACACCAATAATATCCTACCTACATAAGAATGTAATAGATACTTTATCATACTCATGGAGGTATAAGTATGCACATCCTTAATATGGAATAATTGTTCGTGGTCCGTGGTGTCCTAGAACAGGCCGAAGGATTTTTAGTTTCATAAACCCTGCCTCATTAAAAGCCTAATAATTTCAAATCATGTAAAACCTGCCTGTATAAAGATCTAAAATTATGTGTTCAAACAAATCCTACCTACATAAGGAGCTAAAAGTGTGGATCGATTTATAATTGGGCCTGCCTAATTAATTGTCTAAGAAATGTAGTTAGTTAAAAGGACAGGGGTAGGGTCAGGGTCAGGGGCATGGTCAGGGGCACGGGCGGGGACGGGCGAAGATGTGGTCATATTATTATACGTATCATGAATCCTCCTCTTCAGCTGATTCTTTTCAATGCTTCTGAAACAAAGACAAATTGGAAGTAATTAGTAAAGTATTATAAAAATCTAAAATTCACAAATGGGATCAAATGGGAGGCAAGTAACGGAAGTGACTGCTACCGAGCAGTCCGCGAGCCCTCGGCCCTAAGTCTGGACAGTAAGAGGACTTAGAATCTACACCAGTTTCGATACCGAGCCACAGCAATCATTGTGGAACGGAAGCAAGACCGAACCACGATTCCAGATTATGTCCCATATACCTTCTGCCACCCCAAGGTGTGCTTGGCGTGGTCTAACTCGCAGGAATTTCCTACTAGGCGGGTCACCTGTCCGGAACGCAATCACAGCCCCACACACCGCTCACGATGACACTGCAGCCCGGAAATGCAAGAACCGCGACCACGATTCCAGATTTAGGGCGAAAACCAACAACCGTTAGAGACGTAGTCTAACAGCGTGCCTCGGATCCTTCCTCCAGAACCACAATCACGCCCCCACACATCGTTACTCGCTGACACTGAGTCCCCAACCATCGATCCTCCGGGCCGAGAACGGAAAAAGGAATGAAGCTAATAGTGGTGACACGAATGTAATGAAAAGTAAGGAGAGTGATTGCTCCCGGCAGAGAGAAGAAAAGGGAATGAAGCAGAAAACGGACTGAAGCAAACAGGGCAATGAAGCGAAAAAGGGAATGGGGGGGAAAGTGGAATGCGCAGTCAATTCGCTCGAATTATTTTCCACATAATTATCAAACGTCTCTTAAACGTTTAATAATTATACGATAAATAATTGATTGCCCGGGTCTCACCACGTGGAGGTTACTGCGCCTGGAGACCCACCCTAGCCACGGCCCTTCCACCCTCCAATTACGCGAAAACTAATTCTAATATAATTTGTGAGAAAGAAAAATCCTCCTCTTATTGTCAATTTGTAGAACGTTCATTAATTGATCGAAGTACAAATATGACAGCAAGAGGAGTACTTGGAATAATCACGACCGAAAGCTAAATTGAATATCCGAAGGAAACCTAAAACAAAATCTGAAATCATTTTCCTGAAATTAAACATTCTTAAAAATATATCGTACGATCTTAAAAACTAGACAACGAAATATTATTACAGCAGTGCACACTGCTGTCTTAAAAACTAAGACACATTTGAAAACTAAATCCTACTTTCTTAAATACTAGATTAGATTCGAATACACCCTGCCTGATTAAGGATCTAACTTAGAACTAGAATCACCCTACCTAGTATAACATCTAAGATTTCAATGAAAAGAATAACACCAATAATATCCTACCTACATAAGAATGTAATAGATACTTTATCATACTCATGGAGGTATAAGTATGCACATCCTTAATATGGAATAATTGTTCGTGGTCCGTGGTGTCCTAGAACAGGCCGAAGGATTTTTAGTTTCATAAACCCTGCCTCATTAAAAGCCTAATAATTTCAAATCATGTAAAACCTGCCTGTATAAAGATCTAAAATTATGTGTTCAAACAAATCCTACCTACATAAGGAGCTAAAAGTGTGGATCGATTTATAATTGGGCCTGCCTAATTAATTGTCTAAGAAATGTAGTTAGTTAAAAGGACAGGGGTAGGGTCAGGGTCAGGGGCATGGTCAGGGGCACGGGCGGGGACGGGCGAAGATGTGGTCATATTATTATACGTATCATGAATCCTCCTCTTCAGCTGATTCTTTTCAATGCTTCTGAAACAAAGACAAATTGGAAGTAATTAGTAAAGTATTATAAAAATCTAAAATTCACAAATGGGATCAAATGGGAGGCAAGTAACGGAAGTGACTGCTACCGAGCAGTCCGCGAGCCCTCGGCCCTAAGTCTGGACAGTAAGAGGACTTAGAATCTACACCAGTTTCGATACCGAGCCACAGCAATCATTGTGGAACGGAAGCAAGACCGAACCACGATTCCAGATTATGTCCCATATACCTTCTGCCACCCCAAGGTGTGCTTGGCGTGGTCTAACTCGCAGGAATTTCCTACTAGGCGGGTCACCTGTCCGGAACGCAATCACAGCCCCACACACCGCTCACGATGACACTGCAGCCCGGAAATGCAAGAACCGCGACCACGATTCCAGATTTAGGGCGAAAACCAACAACCGTTAGAGACGTAGTCTAACAGCGTGCCTCGGATCCTTCCTCCAGAACCACAATCACGCCCCCACACATCGTTACTCGCTGACACTGAGTCCCCAACCATCGATCCTCCGGGCCGAGAACGGAAAAAGGAATGAAGCTAATAGTGGTGACACGAATGTAAAGAAAAGTAAGGAGAGTGATTGCTCCCGGCAGAGAGAAAAAAAGGGAATGAAGCAGAAAACGGACTGAAGCAAACAGGGCAATGAAGCGAAAAAGGGAATGGGGGGGAAAGTGGAATGCGCAGTCAATTCGCTCGAATTATTTTCCACATAATTATCAAACGTCTCTTAAACGTTTAATAATTATACGATAAATAATTGATTGCCCGGGTCTCACCACGTGGAGGTTACTGCGCCTGGAGACCCACCCTAGCCACGGCCCTTCCACCCTCCAATTACGCGAAAACTAATTCTAATATAATTTGTGAGAAAGAAAAATCCTCCTCTTATTGTCAATTTGTAGAACGTTCATTAATTCATCGTAGTACAAGGAAGACAACAAGAGGAGAACCTGGAAAATTCACGACCGAAAGCTAAGTGGTATATCAGAAGGAAACCAGAAATAAAATCTGCAAGTGAATTAAACTTTCATAAAAATATATCACACAATCTCAAAAATTAGTAAACGAAATACAATATTATTGCAGTGGTGATTACTGCTGTCTTAAAATCTAAGACACAGCTTAAAAATAAATGCTCCATTCTTAAATACTAGATTAGATTCAAAGGCGCCCTGCCTGACTAAAGATCTAACTTAGAACTAGAATCACCCTACCTAGTATAACATCTAAGATTTCAATGAAAAGAATAACACCAATAATATCCTACCTACGTAGAAATGTAAAACATACTTTACAATACTCATTCCTATATGAGTATGCATATACTTAATTGCTCTTCAATTAGTGTTAAGTTCGTGGTGCATGCCTTCCTAGAACAGACAACTGGCAACAATTTTTTGATTTCATAAGCCCTGCCTAATTAGAAGTTAATAATTTCAATTCGTGCAGATCCTGCCTGTATAAAGATCTAAGATGGTGTGATCAAACAAGTCCTGCCTTCATAAAGAGCTAAAAGTATTGTTCGATAAATAATTGGGCCTGCCTAATTAAATATTTACGGGTATCGCGAGTGAATTTCAATTTCTACAAAGCAAGACCGAAAAGTTATAAAAAATGGCTCTACTAAAAAAAAGGGGGAAATAAAATTGCAGGGATTAAGAGAAGATATTTAAGAGTTAAACTCGAATAATGAACAGTCACTAGTATTGTCTCTAATTTAAATCCCCTATCTCGAGTTATCATTTTATCAATGATTCTACAAATTATTTCATTTTCTTTCTTTTTTTCTTCATTTTCTTTTTTTTAATTTCGTTCACACAGTAATTTACTATTATGTAGGCAAATTTTTAGCAGTATTTCGATCAGCAAACATACCAGGTAGTATAAATATGAAGAAAAACAATAATAAGGAAGACAAATATAAAACACGGAAAAGAAAAATTACACCATATAGAAGAAGACTTGCCAAAGAATTCGTCAGCCATGATCTTTGGCTGACGATGATGTGCCATCCTCCAGGGTGGCTCCAGGATGGGGACTGGTATTCGCAACTCTAATTAAAAACGCGATCTTTATCAATGCAACGCTAACTGGAACCCGCGATGCAATCATTTCGCAACACTATTTATTAAGGCTGATAAAAAGTTAACAGTAAATTATCAGTATTTGTAATATTAAAAAGCAATGTAATTGGTGATCCTCTGAAAAGTTAGCTGAAAGCTCAAGACGCGAAAGTAATTTCCGCAACACTAAAAGCTTTCTCATGTGTAAAATATATTATAAAATATTACAATTTAACTAACAATAAGAATAGCATAATTGCAAGAACAATCGCGATATCATTGCGCAACACTAAATCAATCACAATTTTCAATTGCTCGCAACTCTAATTAAAAACCGCGAGTCACTTCGCTACTCCAAGAACACGCGAGACTCGATTTCTTTTTCGTGACTCTACTTGCAAACCGCGTAGCATTTAACGCAACTCTAATTCGATCCGTTCTCAAGTTTTTCGCAACTCTAAAGCAACGCGATATTTTTGGGAGGGCTGCGTCGTTGGGCCGGAATGTGCGTCGGCCAAGTACAAATAAAAATTCTACAAATTAAAGTGCAAGCACTGTGACAAAGTAGTAACATAGAATGATTCCCCATTCTTATAAAGAATGGCGAACCATTAGTAGTTGCCCTCTTGAGTGACAATTTGTCGGGCCTCTTCAGCATATAGCCTCTTCGTTCCTTCGGATGTAATGCCACCTGAAACTTAATCTAGGCTCGAGGCTCTAATCGAAAACCAAGGATAAACTTATAAATGTGGAATAAAGAGTTTAAATCGCGGAGCTAAATGAAACACACGTGGCCGAATCACGATCAAATAAAATCGTAAAATTGTGATTACGGAAAATCGCAAAGATTACGATTAAAATTGTAATCGTTCTTCGTTCACACGTGCAGCCTCGAGCATAATGTAACACTTTTCGTTTCGGAGCCTGAATCGCGACCACGACCGCGAAGGATTCGAAAAATCGATAGGCAAAGCCAGAGGCGAACGCATTTTCGTTCACGCCACAGCTTCACCGTCGACTTTTCAAATCAGATTTCCTGAAACAGGTTGAACACGCGAAATAGTGCCTACCCGATCAGAGACTGTGTCAACCTGCCCGGCCCTACCTACTTATGTCTATCATTCACACCAGAAAGTATACTACCTATCCTACCTGGACCTATATTTTAAAAATGGCAAACAGGCACACCAACACACGACACTCCACGGTTCTCAGTCAAACACTTGGGCACAAAAGCCTACACTAGGGAGGCGTCCCGGGACGCCCCCGACACCCAAGTGTTATCACACAACTTGCACACTCTAATGTACGTACCATTTTACTGAAATCGACTGACAGTGGTTGGGATCTTTGCGTTCGCGTGTGAAGAAAACCACGCCGCGGTTGATATTTAATAGGATAATGAAATAGCACCGATACAAGAGCTACTTGATAGCAATTGACAAGTATATTCGATTCTAAATGGCAAACACTTCGTGCCTCAGTATAATGGGGATTATTAATGCAATTAAGAGTAAAAGTGATGTCTCTGTTTTAAATTAATGGACATTTTATCTTGGTCAACATAACTACATTTTAGTACGGAACGACGCAAATCCACAACCTAACCACACACACAATGTGGATATTACGTCGTGCACGATACACCAAACGCACTGTCAGTCGCCAACAATAAATCATTATAAAATAAATAAATATCATCGTGCTGCACCACCGTTTTCCCACTCAAGTAGCACCGGGGCACGTGAGTGAGATCCGGGCAGTGAAGACGGAAAGGGTTAAACCTGGAAATCCTCGTCTAAAAAAATTATGAACACATAGTGATTTTCTAACGGACTAAATATATACATGTATATATACCAGATCAATATATGATTTTATTTTATTAAAGAGAAAATAAAATGACTCTACTTTATTAGATAAATTATGTAATGACTCTACTTTATTAGAAAATCTGTGCAATGACTCTACTTTATTAGAAAAATTGTGCAATGACTCTACTTTATTAGAAAAATTATTCAATGACTCTACTTTAATATACTTTGAATGAAATTGAAACATCCTCCGGTGTTCCCGTCATCAAAGCATTGCTTCTAAAACGCACGGTTGCTTTTAAAGTAGATTGCTTTGATTTCGAGATCTACCCGTTCGCGTATTGTCTTCTTGTACATTCAGGTTTAATTAATATCTTGTACGGAAAAAGTTAAATTATTGATATCTCCAAACGCTAAAGACTAATATGGATTCGAATAATAAAATTATTCGATAGTTCCAACAAATGGACAAGGTAAGCAAATACCTTTACTTTATATATAATCAAAGTAGAAAAAAGATGAAATACTATACTCTTACTAACAATTTATTATAACTGTGCAGTAATTGCAATTGACAAATAAACGAAGTCGAAGGGTATTCGACTTCTCCACTACAAACTAATGCACGTATAATACCGCATTATACTTATTAAATATGTGTTTCATACACATTCAAATAAATACTCTATTATAAAAAGATATAGTGATATACTTATATAGAAATATGAACTAACTGACTAATATGATCTCATTTAATAGTATCAAGCTATTTAGAAACGCGTTATACAAGAAGACCTATCCTCGTGTAATATAATACAGTAAAGAAGTTACTACTCATGAGTATATTTTCATATACCCATGGTCACAGTGCTTGCCAGAAAAATCTACGTAATTACAACCAGTCACTCGTGTCGGTTCGGACCTTTCGGCCTGCGACATGATTGAGTGACCAGAGGAACTTTAAAGCATGCGACTCACCGGTTGCAGACTCATCAGCGGCGCGGTCAAGCACGTCTCCACCGAAGCCATGGAAGCTGCTGAAACACGTTGATGGCCGAATGCCCGAACTCGCCGAACAGGACACTGACTTTAATGGAACACTTATGATTGACAAAGTGATTCTAATCTCGCGAGAGTATTATTTCGGAACAAACACTGACTCTAATTTCACGTCTCTTTACTGTGATTCAAGTTTAATTATTATTAAGAGCGGTTGCGCTCAAAAAATAATAAAAAGAACTTTGACGGAGCAAACACTGACTCTACCGACCGCATTGCGCGCGGCCAACAATATCGTTATGGTGGTACATCGAGCCCGTGGCAACTTCTGAAACATTCAAAAGAGGAGACAACATTGAAATCTTTGTATTTTCAGTACTTTTCGAACACGGTAATGAATCAAAAATCATTGCAATATACGATTAAAGAAATACAGAGGTACTTACTCTTCAAGTTGATGGATGAAAGCCCGAACTCGCCAAACAGCATAGGTGTTGACTCTAATACCGGAATACTTATTGCGATAAAAAAAATAAGATAAAAGACTACTATCGCCCGCGTTTTTTAATTGTGATCGACGAACAAAGTGACTTTATTTTTCGCGAGAGCAATACTTCGAAGCAAACACTGACTCTACTTTCGCGTATCGTTACTACTATTTATATTTAATTATAATTATTAAGAGAACAATTTAACGGAACAAGCACTGACTCTAACAACCGCATTGCGCGCGGTCATCAAAATTTGCTGAAAGAAAATCTGTACAAGTTAGTAAATGATGGGAGGAGGTAAAAATTAAAGCAATACACGTGTGATTTTATTTGTCTCTTTCTTATTTCTGTATGTCTGTTGAGGAATTACTGCTTTTGTTGTTTAATAAAGTACTACTGTATTATTAATTGTCTATTTTATATTATTATAGATTAATATAAATGATTTATCAAAAGCGTACTGTGACTGTTCTATGTCAGAGTTTTAAAAGTGAGCATGCTCCTAGTAAGTAAGCAATATCGCGCATTTATAAATTCTCGTAGCTGCTTGCAGAAATCAAGACTCGAAATTATTTATCATGCTTCAAGGGCATGGCAACACGTACGTAAGAACGCGAGCAATCCTGCATTGTAAATACAATTTGACTAACCTTGTGCGTAGGTTACAGAGATAATAAAAGTGTTTATATAAACACTAGTGAAGCTATAATAGAAATCGCGACCGAAATGCAGTGAAAGATGAACATATTTCAATTTTTCGTTTAGAATTAATGATATTTACTGACTCTAGTTTCAATCGCGAATGATATATTGTAAGCTCTATTTGAATTGTTTTCATTGTTTAATGAACATGGATATACGAATAGGGAGAAGTAAGTATTGAAATCTATTTACAATAATGAAAGTGTTCAATAACTTTCAATCGAAATCCAACTGCCAGACACCAAGGCATATATGTACATAAACCGTTATGCATCGCAGTAATTGTATCTGAATACTCCATTCCTGCAGCTTCCATATATTATTCTTTACCAACCAACCATCCATTGTACCTACAACAAATAGAAAAGCAACGTGATAAACTGGTGCTACAATCAGAATCGAATGCAAAGTTGCGAAAGGACATATGTAACTGGGTATGTAAGTGACATTGCAAAGAAAATAAACGCAACCTTAACACCGCATCGAATCCGAATGACCGTGTAATAAAATATAATAAAGATTCAATGAACCGTTTAAACTAATAAATTAATTAACCCGATATTTTAATAAACGACTAGTTATCGCGTATCAAACAACCGATGGTACCGGATGACCGGTCAAGCGTCCAGCAAAGAGACTCGAGAAAGACTTTAATGTATATCCACAATAGTTAAACGATTGTTAAATAAACGCGTATTAATTAATAGAAGCTAATAGACAAGCGTATGCGGTGGAAAAGTAAACCACGAGATGTTATTGTATTTAAAGCTGATGTATGTCGGTAACCTTCGACACCATAGACCAACCGTACAGAACGACGCTTGAATTGATAGTGACACCGCGTGCGCCGCTCACCGTCATCCCCACCACGCGGCGCGCCGGCGTGTCGGTAGCGCTCGGTCGCGCTCGGTGGTACTCGCAATTTCAGAACACATCGAAGGTCTCCGACCGCGGTCGTGTGTACTACTGTACTAAGGTCATACGTACTGAACTTTTGCGGCTTCTGACCAATGTTTAGCTGAACCTACGCTCCTACGGTTATACTTATTGAACTATTACGTTTTCTGATCAACTTTTAGCCGGACCTACGACTCTAGGGTCGTGACTATTGGACTTTCCCTGTTTCTGACCAACATTTAGCTGGACCTACGACTCTAGGGTCGTGCCTATTGAACTTCTGCGTGTTCTGACTAAGTTTTAGCTGAACCTACGATCCCAGGGTTGTACCTACTGGACTTTTACTATTTCTGACCAACTTTTAGTAGAACCTACGATCCTCGTTAAAGAATTCTTAATTTCTTTGCCGCGCAATAATAACGGGCAGCACAGGCGGCACGTTTGACGTGACACGCATCTCATTTTTAATTTCATCGCCCCGATGCATCGCGATGTGACTTCCACTCAACTCGAGCCGAAGGGAAGAGTATCACGCGACCAGGGACCGTAGTTTCATTTTTCTACAGAAACGTTGACCGAGAAATAGCTTTCCTGATTCCACCAAAGCAGTCACATATATTCACACAATCGCATGAGTATTGTCCCTAACACTACTTCAGTAAATACTAGTTCTTTAACTGTTCACTGTTCATGAGCAGAGGACGCTCAAATCAGTGGCGGATTTCTGAGTCGGTATGGCCGTCACGGTGGGCCACGAAAGTCCATAAGATGTCCTGTCTATTCTTATATCTCGTCGATGATTTGGTCTACAGTCCACGGAAAGTAATACGTGTTGCCATCTCGTGTTTACCTTCAGCAGCTTCAAAACTAACTGTCTGGGTAACATCGTTAAGTGAAACAATTCCGTTTTTTTAAAGTGGATGTAGCTCTCTTTTTCAATAGGTTTAAAAAATATGACATTTATAATTCAATAAGCACGAATCTTGAATCGCAATTTCAGTTAAAACTTTGGCAGAAAACGTAGAAATCCAATAGGCATGACCCATGATGTAGGTTCAGCTAAAAGTTGGTCAAAAACTGTCTAAGTTCACCCACTTTCTGGATTTTTACCACTTCTGATCAACCCCTTTGATTAACTGTAAGCCGCGACAGCTGGACAGGAAAGCGTTATTTATTTGAAATACATTATACCGAAAATAATCTATTATATACTTGTACAAAAAATAATTATTCTTTAAAAATCTTATATGGAACTTAATACTGATTGTCGAGATTTTTACTTCATCATTTATTTTTAAATATAATTATTATGACACTGCGAGGAGTGTTTTTATGTAAGGATTTTCATGTGATAAAATTTCTGTCTTATATTTTGTTACTTCATTTTCCAGATCTGCATCAGATAATGATTTGTCTAAATTCTTGCATTTATCAACAAAATCAGCAATAAGGGTTTCTGCTTCCTGTAACATTATTAACAATAACATAATATTACATAAATGAAAGACACTTTTCCACTAACATAGAAATTAATTAAACCTGATTTATAACGTTACCTTGATAATTTCCTGTTTTTTTTGTGGACTATCAAATCCTTCAAAAACCGAATCTTGATATCCTTCAAGTTCGGTTTGCTTACGCCTAGCAAACTAAAGACAAATATATGTTTAGTGTTAATATCAGAAATTTTTTTTAATGGTACAAATTAGAAAGATATATACCTCTATAACATCTTGCGGGAAATGAGCCATTTTAGCAACATGTATACCAAAACTTTGGTCACATATACCTGGTTTCACTTTGTAGAGTAAAGTTAATTTATTGTCATCGACGAGGGCTGTAACGTGTTGATTTTTAATAGCAGGTACTTCCTCTTCTAACTTTGTTATTTCGTGAAAGTGTGTAGCGAAAAGACAATAGCACTTAATTTCCTTTGCTAAATACCTATACGAATCGATACTGATTTATATCATGTAATAAAATGGATTCTAATTTACTGATATTAAGAATCTTACTCAGCGATTGACCATGCTATACCGCAGCCTTCATAAGTAGAAGTTCCTCTCCCCAATTCATCAATTAATACAAGAGAATTACACGTTGCTGTCTATTAAAATTGCACGAAATGGAAAATGTGAAATACTTATTATATATACACGCAATGCGTTCAATTATGCATGTTGGCTATTTTAATTTACCTTTAGTATAGCAGCACTTTCTATCATTTCCATCATAAATGTTGAAAGTCCTTTCAATTGAGAATCATCAGCGCCTACACGTGCTAATATACAATCGAGCAGTGATATTTGTGCTTTGTCACAAGGGACAAAGCTTCCAATATGTGCCATTAATGCAGCAACTCCAGCAGATCTTATATAAGTACTTTTACCTCCCATGTTGGGCCCGGTTATAATACAAAAATGAGATTCCTCTATAATTCGAATAATTAAAGGAAGTAAAAACAAATCAAGCATCGCGAATTGTACTTATAAAAATAATTACCCCTTTTAAAATTCACATCATTAGCTATATAATCTACACCTTCTTGGACTTCGAGGCAGGGATGTCGAACTTGAATAAGATTAAACTGCCCTGCTTCACTAGGTAACATTTCAGGGCGAACATATGGTTTATTAGCACTTATGGCAACCGAAGCAAATGACGTAAGTACATCAAGAGTCGCCAAAACAATTCCAATTGATTTTACCGGGCTACTGTAACCCGCTGTGTAATTGTTGAAATACAATAATAATAATGGCATAGAACTTATTATCCAATCATTGCTTATTAATTATTTTAACACATTGGCGACGGGGGATTTCGAATACGGTTCAAAAATGACGCGTATTCGCGTCATCCGTCGCCAATGTGTTAATAATAATAAAATAATAACACAAACCTGCAATTTCAATAATTTCTGCAACAACCTTTTTTTGTTCTACTGTATATTTGTCCCTAGCATTTACGTACTCGTCGTTCAATTCGCTTAATTTGTTACTTCGGAATCTTACTCCACTTTTATTCGAATCCAAAATAGTGTACTGCTTTTTATTCCTCAACACTTTCTCTTCCTTCAATGTTACGCGGAAATAATATCCAAACTGTGGATTCGATTCTAGTTTTAGCGTTTTTCCAGCTTCGATTGAGAGATCATCAGCAACTTTACCCAATTGTTGTTGCAGTTTTTCCTCCATTTCATCCATAACGTTTTTTAATTCTAAAAATATTAGTCGTTATAAGTTTGAGTAGAAAAATGAATTGAATTGCTGCATTACACTACTATACTTACCTTTTAGTTCGTTATCAAATTCTGGTCGTACCAAGAAATCACCCCTTTCAGCAGCATCCAAATCAATTGTTTGCTCAACCATCTGCTGATATTTGTCCATGTCTTTGATGAATTCACTCAAAGGATCAGTAAACATTGTTTTTAAAGCTATTGTATTTATATTAGAGATTTGTTCTACTAGTACAGGTAAATGTGACATACACATGTAAATTCTGAAACAGAAATGAAAAAAATTTTATTAACTCTATTTTTTTCTCGAAAATGTATAATATTTACTTACTTATAACAGTCCTGTAACGTTGCTTTTTTCCTGGCCAATTTTTTTGCAAGTATTTGTAGATCTGGTATACGTCGTAAATGATCTTCGCTAAGATTTGACCGTAATTCGTGGTCATTGATTAATGCATCAACAATATCGTGTCTTTCTTTTATAAGAGATAAATCTTTCAAAGGTTGTCTGACCCACTGTGCAAGAAGTCTGTGACCTTGAGCAGTTCTACATTTATCCAGAAGGGATAAAATGCATGTAGGTGTATTTCCACTTAAAATAGAATGAGTATCAATACGTGGCTCGATATTAAGTGCTTTGATAGCTGCTGAATCTAACTTCAAGTAACGTGAATGTTCTATTTGGTCTATATTAAATTGATTCAAGTTTCCTTCGTCCGACGTCAGCTAATCAAAAAATTATGTTACATTAAATATGTGGTGCAGAAAATATTTTTTCCCTACCAGTATTCAATACTTACATCTAAATATTTTATAAGCGCAGAAGTCGCTGACATAGCTAAGTTTAAATTGATTTCGGGTAAGGACTGCACATTTTGTTGTTGACCCTTTTTGAACTTTATCAAGGTATTTAAATCTTGTACAACTGATTCACTAGAAAATTCATTTTTCTTTCTGGTCGTAATCATTACATTATTTCGTTCCATTAGCTAAATAAAGAAAGGAGGCATCACCGTTATACTCCTAAAATAGTCCAGATTTTTTGTATCAAGAAATTGTTATGAACATCTACCTGTTTCAGATTCTGAAATTCATAGCTTCCATCACCCTGAATGAGTAAACATTCTTTTGGGGCAAGGGTTACAACAAGTGATTCCAAATTGGCAAATGATTCATTGTCTTGAAATTCACAAACGGAAAATAATGTTGCTGTGGTATCTACGCAACTTAAACCGACCGCCTGCAAAAATCATAGAGTTTAGAAAAATTTCTTAGATAAACTTTCTCGGCAGAATGCGCCTGCAGCATTGCTCATAATCACTCACTCTGGATTTTCCTTCCATTCCTAATTTTACTGCTATTACGCGAACGCTAACTGCAATATCATTATTTCCAAACAGCACATCTTCAAATTGTGTTAAATTACCAGGGGAGCCTTTATATTCTAATACCCAATTTTGATTTTTGACTGATCCTTGATTAACGTATACCTCTATTCTGTATTGCCTCACTAATAATAGGTCACGTATAAACGACTCAAAATGATTTTTATTCAGAATCACACCCTCAGTTTTGTATGGATCTGCAACAGGTAAAATAATAATACTATCACTGTCCCAGAACATTTGGCACTACATCAATGTTTTAATACTGAATTTAAAATCTTACCTGCTCCTATCATTTTGCAAACTGATGTAGTTTTAAAAACTTCCTCTGCAGCAAATAAAGCATCACTGCCATGCAATGTGTAATAATCTGATCTATTGAAAAACCTTACAGTGGTGTTAAGTTTCTGAAATCAATTATTATTCGGTTATATGTATATTTTCGAAGATACAGCTATCGGAAATGGAATTTAAGCGCATTCGGTGTACCAATAAATCTTTCTATCAAGGAATTATATTACTGAAGATTATCTTTAAATACATCCTTGACCTAGTTATATAAGCTAATATGTTTCTACATCGTCAGAAATTTGTAAATTCTACAATTTCATGATACAAGAAACTATGTTAATATGTTTTACATTCGACGAGTTGCTTCCAATTTAGTATTTGATGTTACTTTAGCTATCACTTAAATCTATATGTCACATGGATTTCAAATCTTAATTGGAAGTAAAAAAAAAGAACACACTTCCACTTCATTGAAAGTAAAACTACATCTTACTATAAAGAATCTCTTAATGATCTTACTGATTTACCGACACAATTCTTTCATGTGATAATTCTTTATGATACAGATTAATTTTTTTAACTATATTGATTCATCCTTATAGTTATTGGAAATATAGATGCTTGTAACAAGAATTGTGATTATAGCCAAATCACAATTATTACGTTTGTTTCCAAGAAAATGAAGAATCTTGTTATATATCTGTAGGTCAATGTCTATCTGAGGTCAAAGTATCATGAACTGATATTAATGTAACGTATATGGCTTCAAGGAAATGTGTAATATTATAATATGGAAAATACATGTTACTTTAAAGATATAGTACAGAAAAACTACAGACTACAAAGAAGTTTGATGAGTGTATTGTAGCAGAGAATGATTTCTGTGTTTAATATCTGTTGAGGTGTTACAGTGCATGGCCCATCTAATATTAAACTAATATTTTAGTGATCATGCTTCCATTTATATGTTAATTTTCACAGTATATACAAATGCATTAGTATAAAGCAGAATTCAATAGAATAAAAGAAAAAACAATTGGGTAACTTGGAAAATCCAGAAATCCCAATAACACCCATTTTCATGATATTATTGTGGAAGCATCACACATTCTTAAGATGATAAAAGAGCATAGATCATATAACAGGAAGGTCAGTAATACATACACTAAGTAGGTCATTATAAAAATAATGTGTACGGCACTACATGTTTTTTTACACTGTTTGTGTATATAAATTATTCTTGTGAAACAAGCAAGACAAATGGACAATATGAAATAAATTATAAGTATCATTTTTTCAAATAATTCTAAGAGTGGAAAAAACATTAAAATTCGCTTGTTTTACAGTCAGGGATATAAATATATTAAATCTCATTGATGCACTCTAATACAAATCTTATGGCCATCTGAATCATCACCTTGAATTTATACCTATTATGAAATAGGAATAAATTAAAGCGCTGCAACAAGGATGTTATAGATTGAGAATGACATCAGTGATGACACACAAGATTAAATACGGAAAAGCATTCATATCCTATACTAGGAAATTGAAATAATATATTTACACAGTAACAGAATGGATAAAGGAATAGTATTGTTATGTAAAATGTTATAAAATTACTAGAAAAATATATATCTCCTTAAGAAATATATATTCTTAGAATAGTTTGAAATAAAACTTTGTTGTCGAAAATATTGTAATTTCGTAGTTATGAAAAATGTTTGAAAACCTGTATCAAATAAGTAATAGGAAATTAAATAAAAATTTGATGACAGTTCCCAGTAAGATTTTGCAATTTAATCAGGAATTATAACTGTTTGTCAGCCACTTTCTTGACCCTTCACAGAAATTAGTTCTGCTACTGTGAATTATTCGTGTTGATAAGAGCAGACGTGAATTGAAGAAAACCCACACAAAACATTATCATCATGTAAGAATGAAGGAGAATGTTTTCAAAGATGTGGTCAATAGAAGGGGGAGCTAACATAAATGGAATTGCTGCAACTTGAGTGTAGTACATATCAACCTACACTGCCACTGAGATCATCTCAATCGTCAGTTCTGTTTTCTCAATTAAGTGAATTTTGGTCTTTTACCACAAGGTAATTAAATTGTTATTTTTTATATTTTTATTTAACTGTTTCGAAAAATAAGGAGTATAAAGTCCTTTGAAACAATGAAAGTAAGTTTATGTAGCCATGTGTTTTATAAAAATGTTATTAAATATATTTTGTATTTCAGAGACCAATCTAGTAATATGGTGGTACACAAGTTTATCATTTTATCCTTATTAATAACTCAAGCATTATGTGCTCCAAGCCCGTGCATAGAATCTTGTACTTATCAGAAGCAACATCAATCGCAGGCATCAAATATTCAGGACCATAGTGGTTTATCACAAATTGCAGCACATTCACAAGGCCTTGATTATTCAAGGCCTGGTACATGGTCTGAACATAATGATTATGATGTAGACAGTGGACATGGCAAAGTGCATGAAGAAAGGGGTCAACTTGTTGAGGGCCCAAAAACTGTAAGATACTATAAGAAAAATTATACTTCTTCTTATAACACAGGGTATTCTAATGGAGCAGGATTATCAGAAATTAATCAACAAAGTAACAATGATAAACATGTTGTGCATATACCTACTATGGATGATATTCTAAATTCTCAAAGGACATACAGTCAAGTAGGAAGTGCAGAATCAATTACACAACAGCAGAGAAACAACAGGATATATAATCAACACCTTGCCCAATCAGCACTTAGAAGAACAAACGCACAAAGTGAAAGACTTGAAGATCTTGGAGAGTACAGTGGAAACATGCATACAGTTCAACAAGGTGCATCTGATGTGAATACACAAGTGTCACGGGGACCTTATAATACTAATACAGACTCTGGAAATTGGAGTAAAGTAGATTCATATAAAACAGATGGTGGACATGGACGTGTATTTGAAGAAGAGGGGCAATACATGTCAGGAGCTAAAAAGATCCGCTATTACAAAAGAAATTTCACTTCTAATTATAGTTCATCTGATGGAGTTCCTATACCTAGTGTTGCCAAAACTGGTGTACTAGATATACACAAGGAAATAGAAAAACTGCATAGAGAAATTGGAACAGGATTAAGTCAATCATCTACAGCTGGAACCATGGGTTCCAGTAACATAGCACAAACATATATTAATGCACATGATTCGTCTAGTGATCAGCTTCATGGTGTAAATAGTAACTATAGAAGCCGAGACAATTACGAAAGCAGTTTATCTACGGGTCATCGTAATGAAGAACGACACTTAGTGGATAGTGCCAACCAACGTGTACCCTATACCAATCCATCTCCAAATAATTATGATACAAATAGTTACAGTACATACGAAAGAAACGAGAGACGATTAACAAAATTACAACCAAGCAGTCAAGTTATTAATCCCACATCGGGATATACTAGTGTACTCAGCACTGGAAATGCTGGTTATCACACAAACAGGTTCAGTGGAGTGGCCTCGCAACAACACACAGATAATTTGCAGCAGGCAGAACTTTTGGATACACATCAATCTAAACTTGTTCAAAATCAAATGTTTCTTGATAATTTAAGGAGCAATGCAGAGACTCAAAACAGTGGATATCATGCAGTTGCACCAGGACAAACAACCAATTATAGGGAACATTGGAGTGCCAGCCATACGAAACAAACATCTGTGCCTCAGTATTCTTCTGACATTTCAGATACAAACCAGCACATGAATCAATACAACAGTAATCAATATGAACGTAGACATAACACACACCAAGCAATGCAACATCAGGGCAGTTATACACATCAGTTTAGAGAAGATGGAATGAATTCTGCCAGAAACACACACTTGGGGAAACTGATAACAGGAACACTTGATCTAAGTCAAGTAGGGCATGACACTGTCGACTGTGAACATAGCGCGGGACACACTCACAGTCATTCCCAGTATCAAAGAAAATATAAACGAAGTGCAAATTACAACAAACAGGATGATATAGAACAAGTAGGAAGCAAAGTTCTTGATGATGATTTCAACCAGCACACTGGACAATTTGATGATTTTACACAACAAGCTTCTGGAAAACTTGAGCTTGATCAGGAATCACAGCAATCCTATCAACCTTGGAACCCAAATCCTACTAGTGAAAGACTGGAGGATCTAACTCAACAGACAGGTGGATTTGATGATTTCACACAACAATCTTCGGGAAAGCTTGAGCTTGGCCAGGAGTCACAACAGTCTTATGAACCTTGGAAACCACAGAGTGCAAACCAGAAACTGGAAGATCTAACTCAGCAAACAGGTGGCTTTGATGATTTCACACAACAAACTTCGGGAAAGCTTGAGCTTGGTCAAGAATCACAGCAATCTTATGAACCTTGGAAACCTCAGAGTGCAAACCAGAAACTGGAAGATCTAACTCAGCAAACAGGTGGATTTGATGATTTCACACAACAAACTTCGGGAAAGCTTGAGCTTGGCCAGGAGTCACAACAGTCTTATGAACCTTGGAAACCTCAGAGTGCAAACCAGAAACTGGAAGATCTAACTCAGCAAACAGGTGGATTTGATGATTTCACACAACAAACTTCGGGAAAGCTTGAGCTTGATCAAGACTCACAGCAAACCTATCAACCTTGGAAGCCAAATCCTACTAATGAAGGACTGGATGATCTAACTCAACAGACAGGTGGATTCGATGACCTTACACAACAAACTTCAGGAAAGCTTGAGTTTGGTCCGGAATCACAGCAGTCTAATCAGCCTTGGAAGCCAACGCCAACTAATTCGAAACTGGAAGACCTCACTCAGCAAACAGGTGGATTTGATGATTTCACACAACAAACTTCGGGAAAGCTTGAGCTTGGTCAAGAATCACAGCAATCTTACGAACCTTGGAAACCTCAGAGTGCAAACCAGAAACTGGAAGATCTAACTCAGCAAACAGGTGGATTTGATGATTTCACACAACAAACTTCGGGAAAGCTTGAGCTTGGTCAAGAATCACAGCAATCTTACGAACCTTGGAAACCTCAGAGTGCAAACCAGAAACTGGAAGATCTAACTCAGCAAACAGGTGGATTTGATGATTTCACACAACAAACTTCGGGAAAGCTTGAGCTTGGTCAAGAATCACAGCAATCTTATGAACCTTGGAAACCTCAGAGTGCAAACCAGAAACTGGAAGATCTAACTCAGCAAACAGGTGGATTTGATGATTTCACACAAAAAACTTCGGGAAAGCTTGAGCTTGGTCAAGAATCACAGCAATCTTACGAACCTTGGAAACCTCAGAGTGCAAACCAGAAACTGGAAGATCTAACTCAGCAAACAGGTGGATTTGATGATTTCACACAACAAACTTCGGGAAAGCTTGAGCTTGGTCAAGTATCACAGCAGTCTTATCAGCCTTGGAAGCCAAAGGCTGGCAATCAGGAACTGGAGGACCTCACTCAGCAAACAGGTGGATTTGATGATTTCACACAACAAACTTCGGGAAAGCTTGAGTATGGTCAAGAATCACAGCAGACTTATCATCCTTGGGAATCCAATAGTGCTAACCACAAGCTAGAGGTTTTTAACCAAAAAACGGATGATGTATCTCCTCCCCAAGGACTTGATTCACATACTCTTAAACCAGCAGAAAAACCCAAACCGAAATCAAGATATTCAAGATATGGGTCTGTGATTAATGTACAACTACCAAATCAGAACATACATACTACCAACAATCAAGGAGTTCTAGACCTTAATGATGCAGATGCACCAAGTATTTATGAATTACCTCCACATGTTGATACAGAAGATAATACAGACAGTGTAAGGAACCAAGATAGAAGGGGAGATCAAGATTTACAAAGCACAACCAATGGAGATGTGCCAAAAAATGTAAATGAACGCACTGAAAGTAACGGATACAATACTGCAGGAGGAAATGTAGATCACGTAAACTGGTTGCACAAATCGAATAACGATGCAACTGTAGGATTACAATGGCATTATACCTACCATCCAAGTGATCAAAGGCAGTTTGTACAACCAACAGATCAAAAGGATAAAGAGGGTATGCAGCAGCAAACGTCTGAACCGAATTTCTCCAATTTGCAACAGAATTTAGATCAAGAAACACGAAATCTATATACAATTCAACACTCAAATCAGCAATTGGGATATAATTGGCCATCTCGAAACCAAGCATCTGGAGAAGGAGTCAAAACTACCAGGAGAAACCTAAGCCCTACTCAAATGGGAAATAAAGTATTGTCCAATCAAGATTCGCAAAAAAATTCCGGAAGTACCGAAGGCCCACATCAGTTGGAACCTAGAATTTTAGAAGCATATGGAGGAGGACAATATGATCCACATCATAGCGATGATATATATTCAGGAGTGACAATCAATCCCAGTGCAACGCTTCCACCTACTAATGATATGGATCCATGGTACATTAGAGAGAAGCCAAGGGAAGTTGTAACAACGGAAGAGTCAACTCCACCGCCATTACCTGTAGAATCTTTAAATGTTGATGATGTTTCAGTTAGTGAAGGTTCCGATACTAACGAAGCAACAACACCAGCTAATGTTTGGTCCAGAATAGGTAATAAAATAACTAGTACTTTTGACAAAGCTAGGGAAAGGGCCAGGGTCATCTTTGGATAAAGTATGGCTGTATAAATAAAACATTGTAAGAGTATAAGTTTATTGTATGGAATAAAATTGATCAATTTTATATAATGTACCATTTCCCTTTAAGTTTGCTAAGTTAAGATCTATAGGAAATGAACGTAGTATTACTGTTATAAGATAACCTTGTACTGTGAGTTATTATTTAAATAAACAAATTTATTTGTCAACACTCAATGTTTCATTACTTTACTTAACGACATGAAAACTTTGATTAGATAATCTTAAGTAAATTGATTTACTATTAAGCATAAAGGAATGATTTAAACTAGTCTGTAATTATTTAAAAACGTTTACTTACTTCTGGTAAATTCTTAAAAAATCTAACAAAACTTTGCTGCGTTGGTGGATCTGAAATGTATTTAATATATTATTACTTATAGATTCGAAATGTTAACAAAAAGTAATATCAAACATTACATTACATTGTACTAACCCATGTTAAGTTGCTGATTTGGTTGGACAGCCATCTCTTTCTTTATGGACAATAACACTAAAATTTAATCTTTCAACTATGAACAATATAATACAAATATTAAGCAGGGTATGACAGTAAGATATGTTAAAGCTAATTCACCAAACTTTGTTGTTGCATTCGTATCATATACACATTCTGGGGTTTCCCGCAAAAATCAACGGAGCCACGGATTTAATAATATATAGACTACGTACTTACTTAAAATTACTTGAAATTTATTTGAAGGTGTCCTATTAATTAATTTCATTGGCCAACGAAAATATCGAAAAACAGCAAGTTTGTATGCTCTCTTTTAAACTACATGATTAGTGCTATGTATTTTAGTAGATAACATCGTGCGTCGCCTTGGTTTAAATGTTATTAATAGCTGTAGGGTGTTACAATTTAACTGTTTATTTTTCTACTAACAGATTCATTGTTTTACTGCGATAAAAGCTATCTATTATCCACCACCAGATTAACTGCATTCAATAAGGTGAACTATTCTTTGTGGTTTTACTTTAAAAAATTGATTTCCTGTAGCATCACCGGCAGTCGGGAAGTAATTATATATTAATTAGTATTCTATTTAAATTCTACAGAACTTATGTTTAAAATATTACCTATTAAAATTTATAATTGGATGCATATTTATAATTGTTGTTTAAAATCGATATTTGTGCCAAAAAGAGATGTAGCGAAAATTGTAAATTTAAACCCATGTTCGTAAACATGCAAAATATGTATACCTGCGATTCTTTTCACAAACTTTTTTACATATACTTATGGTGTTCAATTATTTTAGCGCTCAACAAAATGTAACATTAATAATAAATATCTTATAGTTTAAGCATATAGAGTTAATGCAATCTCTGCAAATTTTACCATTATTCGATGTACACTATAAAAATAATTGCGATGCATTTAATAATCCTGAAAAAGATCGTGGTATTTATTATTCTTATCATCATGATAACAGACTACTTATTATCTCAGGGTACCGATATAAATAATGTACGTACAAGATACTTTAAACATTCTGTGCCCGAATACGAGTAACGCAACGACCCAGATAAATATCAATTATCGTACAATTTAAGCCCTATTACAAGATTGATTGAACGTCAACTGTGTGTACTACGTATCAGACAATACACTGTAAACGTTGTGAACCTCGTGCAGCGTCTACATTTTCGGAGTAAAAATTTTCATGAAGTAGTCTATTATTTAAACAATTATTTTTTAAACAAATTTCAATATTTTGGTTTATACCCGAAGAACATAATTTTAGCAACGAATTTTTTTGCCACTACTAAAATTGTTACTTGTGAACTCAGTGACCAGTATATAATATTGGAGTGTGTATAAAAATATATTAAATAGAATCATTTCTCGTGTGAATAGTTTATATTTCAAATATAATACAGTTTGAATAAAAACTTAATAGACACGGTAAGTGTAGGACTGCCTTTCAACGATTATCTCGAAACCGTTTTGATCAATAAAGCATCGATACAACATTAATTTCATACCTTTACATATATCAAATCGATGTGAACTAACAATTGTAACACATATCCTGTTTAAATTATTACTAGAAATAAAATGGAACTGGAGAACCAAGATGCCGTACTGGTTCCAGGGCAACAAATCCGTCCACCAGGAGGCACGAAAATAGCCTCGCAGCTTCTAAATCAACTTTACGGACTCGAGGCGGCGAGCATAACAGAATTGATTGCATACGACGACAGAAACTATCATGTACTTTGCAAAGAATTCCATAGAAACCCTTATATAACGACCATCAACCATCACGGCTACGTTCTGAAGATCGTCAACTCCTTGGACTCGCGAAAAGGTCACGTAATCGAGGCGCAAAGCGAAATGCTGATCTTCTTAAACCAGCAGGGTATAAACTGTCCTCTGCCCGTGAAAAACACCAATGGACAGTATTATACCTTGGCTGATTTAACTGACGGGGGAAACACCGGTAGTTACGCCGTGAGGCTGCTGGTTTATCGACCTGGCGAACTACTGCACCGTGTGCCGATTACCAGCGAACTACTTCGAAACGTAGGAAGTTTCACAGCTAAATTGGACAACGTTCTGAAATCTTTCTCTCATTCAGCTTACGACAATCACAAGACCCTGTGGATGCTGAGTTCTGTTCCAAAACTGCGCCAATTTACTTACGCAGTAAAGGACGAATCCCGCAGAGAATTGGCGCATCAGGTGATACTTGCTTTTGAGAACGACGTCCTCCGGGTCAGTTCTCAGCTTGAACAGGGAATGATACACGGCGATTTGAACGAACAAAATATTGTAATGAACTCGAATGGCAACGGAGTAGCTGCGGTAATAGATTTTGGAGACTCGCACCGTGCTTGCCTGATCTTTGAGTTAGCTATTACGCTGTGCTATATGATTTTGCAGGCTGGCGATGTAGCAATGGGCAAGCACGTAATCGAGGGTTACGAGGATGTCAGGAAGCTGACGGATCTCGAGAAGAGAATTTTGAAAGTCGCTGTTTGCGCGAGAATTTGCCAGAGTTTGGTAATGGGCGCTTACTCTCACCTTCATGACCCACAAAACGAATACGTGCTTGGCACGCAGAGATCGGGGTGGGCTTTGTTGAAAACACTTTGGCCTCTTAGTCAGGATATGGTATTTCGAGATTGGGGATTAATGGGCTGATTTTTTTACTACGCAACGAACGTATAATTGCAATGCAATTTTAATGTATACTTCTCGATTTTTTTTTAATATTTGGATAGTTGTGGACAATCTACGAGTCAATTAACACGCAATACTGTTTCACTGTCTGTTGTCGATTACGCATGCAAGCAAAATGTGGAATATTGAAGTTATTAAGAAAATAATTGAAGTATTGTGCAGTGATATATCCTCTGGTTTTATTCGTATTTAGGCAGTTACATATTTACATAGATATAATGAACAATAATGCTCTTTGAATAATAGTGTGAAGTCACTTTACGTAACTACATTGTGGTATATACAAAAATGCAGGTATCGGAAATTAATTCAGAGGAAACTGTGTGTCGACACAGGCGATAGTAGTAGACGATAATGAAAAATAAAAGAAAGTAGGTTACCGTTCGTAATTAGTTGGATCGAGTAACAATTACCGTGGTTTTAAAAGCTAACTAAATATTTGTTGAAATATATTGGTAATGTACAGAATTTCTTCATAAATATAGCGTAAGATAACATAATTAGATCCTGCGTAATACACTCATACCTGCGCTGAAGTTGGTGAAGTCATTTTTTATCCGCGTGCGCTTTTACATTACTTACGTAGCTTGTAATATATATATATTTGTTTTATCTCGATTTCAATAATATACTAATTTATTTATATCTCATCTCATTTACGTCAGTTCGTTTTGGCAAACTGTCTAGCTGTGTTGAGGCAAATTCGTTGATAGCGAAAATCTGTTCACAATATCGTATAACACAGAGATGAATGAAACGTAAATGAATAATATTATTATATTGAATTATATTGTAAAATAACAATGATGAATGTTTTTTATAACAAACGGAGTAAAAATTTTGTGTAACATTTACCGGCACTGAACAGACAAATTAATTCTACAATCAAAATAAAATTATTGCGACCGTTTACATAACAGAGTGTGATCATTTTTTACCATCGCATAATCAGAGGCACGCAAGTAAACATTTTCTTTTGAGCCATTTCGATCTAACAGTTGAACGTCATGTTAACGAATTTTCGCCAGAGGTTGTTAACAAAATAGTATATTACAGTACCTATATATTTTATTGCTTAGAATCTATTGGCTTACGTTCGGCCGACGAGGCGCTTATAAGCGCATAATAATTCATTTATAACTTATATCCTTAGTAACTTTTATACTTTATCATTCTTTAACTTAACATCGTTATGTTTAATAATTTATATCGTGTATCGTCGAACCTAGAGGTAACGTTGCAATAAATACAAATATATTCCTGTGGAAACATAACAAAATGCGTGTAACACACCTCTATTTGGAAGGGTTTCAACGGAATGTGTGTGAAGACATTTTTGGTATATCAAAAATCAAAGGAAAAAGAAAAGAAAATGACAGGAAACGAATTTCTCGATTATCGCTAACATGCAACGGGAACGGTGAACATTGCGAAGTTACAAAAGAAGTATATACAACGCTTTTCAGTCTTCGATAAAAGTGACAAAAGCCGCGAAATTTTTCAAATGTCAACCGAGGGACCGTCGATCGTGCGTCGTTCAAGAGATCACACGTAAAAAAATAAAGCCTCGAAGAATGAATTTTTGTGCCGTCCATTACTGCGTGATCGAGATTACTGTTCCGTTCACCCCTTCCCACCCTATTTGTAACATTTCCGTGTAAAATTTGAACAAACCTTACGAAGCTCGTCTTTCGTAACACAAACGTACGACGAGCTTCGACGACGTATCGTTCCACAAGGACGACGCATCGTGATAGCTCCCCTCAAGATACAATTATCTTTCCTACTATTCCTTTTCTCATCGAACTTCAACAATATAATTTCTCAACTTTTTGGACGAATGCCGAGAATCCCTTGTTCTCCACAGGGGGTATGAGCGCGTGCAATTAGGATTCGTGCCAAACTACACGTGATACACGTCCGAAAAATTATAGCTTTAATTAGCACACAATTAGGAATCAGATTCTTGGCGGTAGCAAGAAGAATCCGGTGTTCAGACGCGAACACGTTTATTCGAGGGCGCGGAGAAAGGATAGGGAACAATTACCAGCGGAAGTAATTTGGTCGATACCGTTTCTTCGATATTTCTTACATATTTTGTAGCCGCATCCGATATACGACGAATGCTCGTAATTTCGAATGTTCCTTTTATTTTTTTCTCTTTTTTTTTGGTTTTTATATTTCCATCCCCTGAACGGACAAGCGTTTCAAGGAGTTTCAATTTCTATCTAAAACATTTTCTCTTATACCAACAATTGCTATCGACCTCTATCGCCTAGCGACACGATTGACAGCATTGCTTCTGATAAAGGGGTACCCTGCACATGTTCATCGTTTTCACTCTGCTACACAATTGCGAGTGGTCCTTGCAGTCATCTGATTAAATAATCATTCGTATGTTAGTATTTCCACAATTTCATATTACCTCATAACGATTGGTAGAATTTTTCATGCATCTTTACCTGGAGTCTGAGGACACGGCGGACCTTTACATGTTTTCATAACAGGAGGTCGTGGAATATCTCTACAGGCATTGCCGGCCGGTTTCTTCGTGCCAAACCAAACGCACTGTAGAATTCTGTATTTAATACCGTCTTCTTCGCAGGATCCTGTACACTATGGGTAAATTGTTAAACGATAGTGCTCAAGAACGTACTTTTAAACAGGCCTAATAATAAATGATGTTTTAATTAAGGATGTTCATACCTCAGACCATTCCCCAACCCTCCAGACACCTTTGCAAGCGTCATTGTAACATTCTTGTCTTTGCAGAGGTCTAGTAGTGTCGTCACATTTATTAGGATCAAGCAGTGTGACGTTCTGTTGTCCATTTTCCATGTCCTCGATTAAACGACAAGTAACGTCGCGCCTCTGCATCGCAGTTTTCCAATTGAAGCACCGCGAAGCTTCACACGGTGTCCATTCGGTCGTGTGCCATTGAGGACATTTACCGAATCCACAAGGTCTAACTTTCTGTGGCACCGGGTGTCCTGCATCTTCGCACAACGTCGCTCCAATCACTGTTCGAGGTGGTGTACGCGTTGTATTTCCAACTGGTTTCGCTGCACGTACCGTACACTGTGCCCCACGCATCTTGTTGGAGTATAAAGATATATTATTGTTTCACTTTTATGCAACTCATATTGTTAAATCTTCAGTGGAAGATTGTTTCAATTAATTTTAGTACTCACCTGAAATCCGCTTCCTCCGCAAGTTTGCGAGCACTTTGACCAATCTGTTGTTACCCACTCGAAAATCAAATCCTCTGTGGTGTCTGTAATTTTTAATTTTTTTAAACAAATCGTATGGCTGTTTCTTATACTGTATTGCTTTATTTATTGCATGAAAATTCAGTTTGCTTTTTATTTTACCTAATATATTAAGGGACGCGAGCGTAGAATCGATGGTCACGTTCGGTCCAGAAAACGCGGTAGTCTCAATCTCCAAAGATTTATTTGATTTCTGTGTTTCTTCGCTAGTCGTGTGTTCTTTGGAATTCTTTGTATCCTCTGAAGAATTATGTCCCTCCTCCCCGTGCCGAGGTACATTCTCCACATCCTTATTCGTTTCTACGGATTCTCGATTTTCCGTTAGCGTTAAATCGATCAAGTCCTCTTCCAGATCTTTCGGAGTCTCAGATCGCGCGCTACCATTGTCGACTGTGTCATTCTCAACGTACACTCGTTTCTTCTTCATTTCTTCTTCGAAGATATCACCATACTCGTCCGTCTGATTTATACCATCGGGTTTCTCGTTATCAGTGTCCGGTTTCTCTGAAGCTATGTCCAATCCTTTGAGCGGTACAGTAGGGGAAATATTTTCACTTCCAGAATTGTCTTGATTTCTTTCATTACTCATCTTATCACGAGACTCTTCTGATTTCTCTGTACTATGCTTGGTACTTGACTCGGGTATATAGAACACTTCTAAACCGATATTGTCCGTGGTGGTTTCCAAGTGCGCAGAGTCTTTATTATGATTTTTGTGCGTGGAGCTCCGGTGATTTTTCACTTCCGACGTATCGTGCCATTGTCTCTCGACATTCTTTAGAGATTCTTCGACGTAATCCATGTCGGATTTCGAGGGGGTCACCGGTAGATCTCTGTTCAAAACAGGAGTGATTTTCACTGGATCACTGTGCTGCAGTCCAAACATGGAATCGTCTAAATCGTAGGGATCAACGTCGATAAATATTCTTTCCTCATCTGGTCCAAAAGTTTCGTCAGGTATAGCGGTGTTGCGGTACAGATTTTCCAAATTCTCCTCCACGTTTTGATATCTCAGACCGGAATTTCTGTCAGGCATGGTACGTTTTGTCGCTATTGGCTCTTGCCTTATATCATCGATAAATGCCACTGGGGCTGTTCTGTGAGATCTTGACGCAGAGCTTCCGCTTTGGAACGGCCAGTATTCCTGTTGAACGATGGGCAATTAAAAGTTTCCTCTTAGAACGATAAATTGTTATAGATTCTGCGTAGGTCAGGTAGAAAAATTGGTCAGATCGAAGCACGCATGCGTTAGGATTGTTAATTTCGATTGTGCAGTTATTTAGATCGCCTCACCTTTAATGCCGATATAAAGTATGTTAAATGCGGTACGAGGGCAGAGGCACCTGAACTCGAAGGTGCAGTCGATTCCACGGACTCGTGGTATCCTGGCTGATATATCAGACGCAAATATCCACCACCATACAAAATTATTCCACATATGGGAAGCAAGAAAGTAAAGAATCATCGAAGAAATATTAGTATATCATGCGGTTATTTGAGCAGAGTTAGATCTGAATGGAAAAGTTGTTCTGGGTACCAGCAATATTTTGTTCAATTGAATTCGACATCGACGACGGTTTTACCTGATTCAACGAGGTGACAGTGTGCTCTTTATGGTTCATCGTGGAATCCGGTGGGGTCGGGCTGGTCTTCTGCTTCTTCTGATGCGGTTTTCTCGTCGGTTTGCTAGGGAATGCACGCTCGTGACTCAGATCTTCACTGTCGATTGGAACAAATCTGTTCCCGTATGCGGCTGTTAGGAAATTGGTTGAAATTACTTAGAATGCCCAGGATTAAATAATTAATGAGGCTAGTATCAAATCGAGGCTGAAGGTAATTTTTACCTGCTCGATCGGTGTAAAGGCTTTCGCCTGAATTCGCTGGAGCCGAGTCCAAATTCGCGTTACGCTGTCGATGGACGGAATTACTCAATCGCAGATACTCCTCGCTACTAATCTGTTCCTTCGAACGAAACTTCACAATCAACTGTGTCCGGGCCTGCGAATTTCCCGCTGCAACAGATAGTTTTGCTTCATGGATGCTTTCTTTCGATATTATTAAAAACTTATCTACTCACCGATACACGCGTAAATACCAGCGTCAGCGGATGTTATTTCGTTTATCTTTAGCGCGCCCTTTCTGCTAATCTTGTATTTTCTTGACTTCCTTAATTCTTTATTGTCTTTGGTCCAAACAATCTGTGCTCTGAAACAAATATTTTGATTTTAATATAAATTTCCCAGCGACATTCTACGGATAGTACGAATGACGTATACAAAGTGGAAAACGCACTTGTCGTATTTCCTAACGGGGCAACGAATTTTAATCGACGGCGTGCCCTGAAACACCTTCGCGGTACCGCCAATCTTCAAGTCGACTTTCGCGTTCAGATCTGTCTGATTGTAAGTTGTGTTCTGACTGGTAATTATCGGCAAAGAGCTGGCATCCATATCGTGACACGCTCTGGTATTGCAGGGCTTCTCTGTAGCAGGCTTTTGAACCTTGCATTCACGATCCTCTCGACTCTGTTTGCGCCCTTGGGCCATTATTTGCTCGCAGATCACTTTGCGTTTCTTTACACCGCCCCCGCAAGTTTTCGAGCACTGAAACAACATAAATTACTTTTCACCCCAGTTACAAAAAAATCTTATTTCATTTTTAACTGTTTACAATATTGAATTAAGTTCTAACTAAATCATTATCGATTTTCATTTTGTCTCTTATATACCGATAGTTTCGTATAAATCTCGGAGAAGCAGAAATTTAATTCAATTAAGAGAAGTGTGGAGATCGAAACGATCGCGTCGTTTAATTCAGTGAACAGAGGGAAAGTACCTTGCCCCATTCGCCGGTGTACCATTTAATCGGGCAATCCCATACATTGCAGTATTGCCTGTCTGCTGGCGGTGGCTGCGGGCACATGTGGTTTGGCACAGGAACGGTCTTACCTGTGCCACGTGTCACCTCATGTATGCACGTGACATCGCGAGTTTGTATGCCGATCCCGCATGGGCTCATGCACGGTGAAAATTCGCTGAAATTCCATCTGTCAATAAGAATCAATTGCAATGATTAAATAATTTTCCCCAGAATGTTGTCTTACGTATTAACTAATCATCCATCAGACATTGCAAGGAAAGTATTTTCTTGCTGACAAATTGATTTCTCCGATCGTTTATTCATTTTCGTATAATTTACCTGGGTGGACAGGGATGATCGTTGCATACTCTTATCCTAGCTTCCGGTTTCGTTTCGGCTGTGCACAGAAACGGCATCACAGTTTTACCGCTGTCGTCCCTCACGCAATTCACTATCAGTTCTTGAACACCTGAAACAATATCGCAGGGGCAGGTCAGTAGTATAAGTCGATCATCGATTCGACCAGCGAATGAAACGTTTGCATTTCCGTTTGTGCTTGATAAGTCAACGTGAATCGTACGACTTCAATCTCTCGACTCTATGCGATTCAATCGGCTCAGTTGTCGTGCACCGTTAATTGTACTGCCACGTCGAATTATCCTGACTAATTAAACGCCCCATGCGGAACGAGCGTAGGTTCGTTTCGCTAATACCTACCGATCTGAACATCGATAATTCGCTGACTTACGTTTGCGGCTGCCTAGAGCCGACTGTACATAGTATTTAGAGAAATCGAAACAGATAATTCGGTTAAAGCATTTTCCGAGCATCGATATTACCTACGAGGATACACTGTCATACGGTATCGAGGTTTCGCCTGTAAACTTGCATTCCGTTTCCGTTGCTCCATTAAATTTCAAGTCCACCAGACCTGTCCCAGTTTTGCCAATACCGTACAATCCGTAACATCCTCTTATACAATACAGGCTTGCAACGTTTTGCTGGTTTAGCCACGTTTAATTTTCATATTACGAAACGAGTTACAATACAGAATTTCCCTTACCCCCGAGACAAGTGGCGCTGCAAGGTGTGTAGCCAGCTTCCTTCCACGAGTAAGTGGTCTGCACGTCGCTTCCTGGTGCGACTTTAATTCCAGCGTCGTAGCCGCTCCCGCTGGAACCTCCTGCGGGAGATCTGTAGGTGTCTGTCAGGCTTGGCTCGGCGTACCCGCTGTCACCGACCGTGTCGATACCGTAGGCCAGGCTGTTTTCTATCACGTTGCACGGCCCCATCGTGCATTTCTCCTTCTCGATCGGTTTCGGGCCAGAGCATTGTCGATCTGGTAAATCGGCGATCGTTCGGCTGAACTCGAGAAATATTTTGCAGCGAACCTCTCGATGCCTGATACCTTCGCCGCAGGTGACACTGCACGGTGACCAGTCGTCTGCGATGAACCTAGAGTGTCGTTCGTTTGATGATACTGATACGAAACGATCTTTTTCGAACGAAGTACGTTCGGGGTTCTTTCAGAATTGAGGCTCGACAGTTTTGTGTAATTTTACGAAATTGATATTCAGATTTTCTGTGGTTCTGTGTTCTATAATGAGATTCTATAAATTCGATAATAAGATTTCGTCTATTTGATTTGAATAAACGTTTGATAGACACGAGCTATTTATATATATTTTCTGCGAACAGTAAAGTGGAATTTCATATTCTACATTTTATAATATAATGAGACGGGGGAACTATTGTTAGAATTCGTTTCGATGCTCGCGTTTCTCCTTCACTATTGTCCCGGGCCAAGCGACACGAAGCTCGCGGCGCAGAATTTATGGATCTTTCGACTATATATTTGTGGTACACGAAGCGACCCGTATGTCTGTCCCGTCATCGATTAGATTCGATAAATAACTGCCGGTTATCCCGGGATCCCGTTTAAAACCGCGCCTTCCATTTGCTTTCGTTCCTCCATTCAACGCGATTCAATCGGGCCGCATTCAAACATACCCACAGTATCTACTTTTGTCCATCGACCAATGATTTCTTCCTGACAACGTTTCCAATTTGCCTTCGCCTAGCTTTGATCTATTTCGATTGCGCGTGATTGCAGGTTTGACCGTTGCGCAAATAAACCTCGTACAATGCTCTGTGCATACATGGGATAATTTCGATTTTACATTTTCACGTGCAACGGATAAAACGCGATACGTAACGCAGTTGTCGACTTTAATAATTGCGTCCAGAATGTCTATCTGTTGAAAGGGGTGCGCGATTTTCCTTATCAGAAGGTAGTCTGGCTGACATTCGTGTCAAATTCGTCCGACAATCACGAAGGAAAGACAGGCAATGAAAGACGGAGGACAGTTCTAAGCTAAATTATGCATGCTAAGCCTACGATGGTTACAGTGGAATAACGCAGACAAGAAAACGAGAGAAACATTATTGTAGAAAAGAAAAGAATGAAAAGGAACGAACGTAACAGTCTACGGTAACATTATCGTCATCGGTCTATGCTAATGCTTGCTCTACGACATTCGCGTTATGCGCTAATTAAATCACGGTAAATCTCTTAATCTTCACAAATGCATTAGGAGCAACAGCCAGGAAAAAGTTAGCTAAAAAACAGGGAGATTAAGCTCTCGGAATTTCAAGCGACGAAGAGATATTCAAGTTGGAAAACTGTTGCGCGTCAGCAGAAAATGGGTATGTCGCGACCGCTGTACTAATTAATATTCTCCGCAGGTAATGGAAATTGCATTGTACCTTAGAGCAAGTGATAAATATATTTATGCTCGCGCATAAATTATAAACAGTTATACGAATCGCGAGTAAACGTCGCTAATTTTTCTGTTTTTTTTTTTAATCCGCATTCGCCATAAAAACGAAGCTTTTGCTGACGCGCTTAACGCGTTTGATAAAGCAAAAAGAAAGCTGGTCCCGAGGGGAATCGTTCTATTATCTAAACTTAGTTAGTTAAGGAGAGGGGTCGATAAACGAAAACGAGAAAAGGGAGCAACGATGAAAAGCCATCGCGGTAGGGGGTTGATAGGAGGACAAGGAAAGCAAATGCTTCTAAAACTCGCTTACCCCTGATTTCGTTCTAAAAGGAGAAGCGTCCTCGAACTTTGCAGCTTTGCGGTGAGTTACACAAGCGTGCGAGGAATCAACGAGAGTACAGAGCACACCGGAACAGAAAGGAGAGCATCGGTGATGCTGGTGGTCAACAAAGAGGAACAAAGAAAAAATTTCAGCGAGGGGCGGGAAAAGGAAGGGGACAAACATCGGTTTGCTTTGCTCTATCTTGGAAGCGAGAAGCTTTGGAAATGTTCTGAGGGTGAGGTCGTGGAAGAGGGGACTCGGGGGCTAGACAGTAAGAAAAACTTAAGAAGAGCAGAGAGAAAGAGAAACTAAAATGAACGTGGGAGAGCAAAAATGGGCAGGTGGGTGCGAGTGAGTGGAAAACCAAAGAAGTTTGAAGAAAAACAGAAACAAACACGGGGGAAGAGAGACAGAAGTAAAAAAGAGTTAAACTGATAGAGTAGAAAGAGACACAGTAATGGGATACCTCAGATACAACCAGCCACAGGCAAAGTAGATCGTATATCTGTCGGGACAGACCAATTGACGTCAAGAAATGAATGCTTTTAAGAATGAAGATTTTCTATCTAGCTTGTACGAGTTTTGTTTTATTTTGTCCGGGGGACAGCGCAACGAGAAGCTTTACAAGACGATTTCTGTGTAACACTGTGTAGATATCCAGCTTCGTACCAGCTGGCTGAATATGTATGCCACTCACAATCAGTGTATTTGTATTCGCGTGTGTGCTTATCAATTTTCAGAATATGTATGTGTATGCTTACGTGGATTCCGAGGGAATTGGCTGGTCGATCAGTTTTTCTGACACCGGCGGAGGTGGGTACGGTTGCATCAGTGGCTGTGTCATTTCTTCGCCATCTGAAACGAGAGTTCATCGGTCACATAATCGTCTTCGACGACTCGAGTTCGGGCCGGCTATCGATTGGAGTCGCATTTGCGTTTCGATTCGTGCACGCGAGAAATCAGAGGGGCTTCTACCAACGAACCCGCCTCGAATGACACGGTGGAACGACGTTTCTGTGCAGGAATGCAACTCATAAAACTTACATATCGGGCAGGGGATGTTTGTTTTGCACTCTTGCTCGGTGTGCGGTCGTTCGGAGGAGTCGCAGTCCTTTGAGATGACACCAACAGCATCCCTGCACTCAATTGCCCTCGTCCTTACACCGGTACCACAGCTCGCGGAGCACTATTCATCACACAGGGAAAAATAAGTTTCTGTAACTATCGGAGACCGGTTCTAGAACTACGGAAGGCATAATTTGATAATCTGATTATTTTAATTCAATCATGCGCGAACAATGGCGTCTAGAAGTTTACGAAATTGTGAATCTCGCTGGAACAATAAAGCACGCCGGATCGTGGAAACGAAGTATGTTGAAACGTTCATGGAAATGCAAAGTTCCATTTTACACTCCGCTTCATTTTCGATCTTTTATTTTGGCAAATGTGAACTGCTTTAGTTCGAACACGTCTTTCACGACGAGCGGGGAGCACGAAACGAGATAATACCGAAGTTGGTCCTGGATAAAGTCCATAGAAACAAGGAAACGGGAAAACGCGAAGGAAAAGCATAGAACGAAGGAACAATAAAGTTTCGCCGCGGCGCGGCACTGCGGAATCTAATTTCGTATACTAACTGGTACTTTCAATGCTCCATTCTAATGTCCGAACGATTTAAAGGATCTTTGTAGAAGTGGAATCCGTCGGTAAACGGAAACACAAAATATCCTCGAACTAAGGATATTTTCCATTCGGTTTTAGTTCTTCAGAGACAGAGTTTGAAAGAGCACATTACGTTCCGATGGTATACGCTGGCGCAACATTTTTCAAGCATCGCCAAGCTACTCTCCTACTTTATTATCTACAGAATGTGCGGGTTTCACGTACACGCGACGTGACATGCAGAAATATCGAACGAATTTCCTCTCGGCGTGTTGCAAATCCGGAAACAAAGCACAGAGCCTGACCTCTTTGCTTCCTGTCACGGAAGACACGAAGTAATTGCTTTCGTTGATCGACAGTAACGCAGAAATCTTTCTTTTCAACCCCCTCGTAACAATTTGCGAGCCCCAGGGTGCACGGCAACACAAAATAATGGGTTGAATAGTTATCGATTACTTTTCCTTTCAGCTTTGAGGTAAGGAATTATTGTTGCACACCGTCTACACGTCGAGCAACATTTACTATCACGGCAAATAAAATCCTTTCGTTCCGTGAAACATTGGTATTCCAATAAAAAAAATAAATGATAAAAGAACTGTTGAAAGGTCGCGTTCGAATTGATTAACCCCGATTGCGAGGGGGGACGATTGAATTCCTCACACACGACACATTGACTTTTGTATCGCGCGTCCCTCTATCGAGTACGATCAGATTCGCTTTTATGTCGAACCGAATCGCGGCGGAATCTCAAGTGGCAGGTACCATTTTCAGCGTGCCGGGCCTCACAGAGAAAGAGGCGTGAAAGTAAGAGAGCAGTACGTCTCGTTCAAGGCGGCACGGTGGCCTCAAACTTCTCTCAAGCCAGAATAAAGTCTGCTGATCGGCGAAGGTAAGAACCGGGAACGGTCTGAGCGGTTTAGAAGTGCGAGCGTGGAGAAGGATGAACAAAAAGCCCGGATGCCGGAGCTATCGTTCAAGACGTCGAAGGTGGAAAGGTGACATGAACGGGAAAAGCGGAAACCCACTCGACTTAGCCACTCTGCCTTTTCTTTCACCTCTGCTGTTGACTTCCAACCTCCTTCCACCATTACTCTCGCAACAACTATCATGCTCTTTTTTCTTCCTTTTACTTATATCTAATTTGCTTTTCCTTTTATTTCTTCCCTTTATTTCTGTTAATCGTTCCACTGAATTCACCGTTTACTGCGTCACGTTCCTTTCTCTCAGACTCCTTCGCGTGCAGTTCCTTGGCCCAACAAGCGATTCACCCTTCGTCAGAATTACTGTTTTCGCTTTCTAACCCCCCATTCTGCACCGCCCTTTCGCCTCACTTTGCTTTCACTTTATCTCTCATGATTCTTTTTTCCTCTTACTTCCTTCCTCTGTTTTTCAACCTCCACCCCTTATCCAGCATATACTTTCTGCGTTCCCCCTTCCTTCGTTTTTACTTGGCCTCTGTCCCCCTTCTTCTGAAGCATAGCGAAGGAGGAGTTACGATATCGAGGGAGTGCTTTAAGGAGCCCTGTGCTTTCAGTTCAATATTTGCATGGCTCCTGAGCTCACAAAAGAGAGAAATCTATCAATTCCTGTCTTCCGGTGGTGGTCCTATCACCCTCTCTTTTGCTCCCTCCTTTTCTTTGTCCTTTTCTACAGCCTGGGATGAAATCATTACCATGCTGACGGGTATAAGAGGGCTGCCTTTATGTATCGCCAGCAAAGGGATACCAACGTCATCTCCTTGCTCCTGGCAACCTGCACCGCTTCCTTCGTCAGCCCAAGCAAAGCTATTGTGGATCGATCAAGCATGAGATGAGCCGTAAATCATGCTGCGCACACTTTTGCTTACATGTGACTAGGGATATCTTTGTGCCATCGTCGAAGACGTGCAGTTTATCGTCTTCGTTATCGATGCTGATAAGCGCATGATACTGTATCGCGTATAGACCGGCATTTTTGCATTTCATACAAACGACGGAAAGATACCAAAAAAAATAATGAAAAAAAAACATCGTTCCGTCATAGACTGGAGATTCTATCCGACAGTTGTAAATTTTCTTCCTGGCTTCGGGTTATGGACTGGGGCATACAGATAGGATACAGGATGCAGACGTAGTCCTTTCGCGGCAAATATCGTTCTAATATACCCGTTTTACGACTTCTTTATTCTGTTTTGAGTGCGTGTAGCAAGGCGGGAGATCGTTGTCTCTATTGATCGAGGCACAGGCGTCGTAAATCATATGGACCCCTTTCCTCATCTACGTGACTAGATTCTTCGCCCCCTCGTGCTTGTTGTTGTATATGGGCATTAAACTCTCGATATTCATTCGACGAATTCATCGCGATGATCAACATCCAGTAATACTTTATCATCGTCCACTCTTCGTCGGACAAATTCTCCAAGCGTTCTTCAAAATTCAAGTCCTACGTGATAAATTTCCAGTCCGTGGAACCAGGCCGTTATCTTGTCAACCATAATACGTACACGTATTAATGAAATGATACTCCACTCGTCGTTCCGAAAGCGTCGGTATAAAATTCGCAACATTGTGCGTCCCGTGCTCGCAAAGAGAAGAAGAAACCAAAGAGCAAACGACACGGAGGCGAACCGGTAATCTCCGAGCGGAGTGGAAACGAAATTTAACTTTCAATTTGCAACCAGGAATGTTTTTCTCCCCCCTCGATTTTTTCCTCGCCGAGATCCTCTTTTCCCTCTATCGGAGGCGCGGATCTTAAAATATTCCGAAGCGAAAACGACGAAACGCCGCGATTCGTCCTTACCGCCTGCTGCCATTATGAGCCCGCACGATCCGAGAAATATTGCGGTGCTTTTTACGTATCGTGGAGTAACAGCAATAAATACGTATCTGGGATGCGCGAGTGCATTTAGCAGGCCTCATGAATAAGGCATAGCTTCGCTCCGTGGATTCCGTCGGGAATCCCGTTGATTTTTCCCACTTCGCGTGTACCAGTTGGAAAGTTCGTTCGTTCGTTCTCGACGTAGGACGAGATGGAAAGAGAAAAAGCGTCCTGGGGAACACGACCTTCTCGTACAACTTGTCCCTTATTGTCGCGTCTCCTTGCACCTCTTATTGCAACCTTATTCTTGTTGCATCTCGAGGTTGCATCAGGAATAATACGGGACCACGAGAAACGAGTCACTTTTCTGCCCAGTCGTTGCATTCGGGAACGGTTTGCCTCCCTTGTTTCCCGCGCGCCGGCAGCTGAGATACGATGTTGTAAAATTTTATTGTCCCCAGAACTTTCTTAGCGTTTCCAGTTTGTCTCTGAATATAAACGAAACGGTCTCCCGCGTGGAGTTACGCAGCGAAGTTACTTTAATTTCCTCCGAGCGAAACGATGCCGTATCATTTACGTTTCCGATATGGTATGTGTACCTCGTTCTTCGTCGGGGCTTTCTCGAAAAATCGGCTCAATGCTACTGTATTAATTGTCCGACGGATTGTCGCGCGTTTGCATCGAACGTTTATAGGATGCACAGTAAGTAAGGATCGTGGTCAACTACGAAATTACAGAACGAACGAACGAGCTCAGTGAAAGTTTGACAATTACGGCACGCTCGTATATATGCATAAACGCGACAACGGTGGAAAAGTTTTCAATGCATCGAGTTGAAACAGAATCGAAACGAAATCCAGCGAGGTAGGCCAAGCGGGACTTAAATTTCCATAAACGCATGAAATCGGACGTTCCCGAAACCAAATGTCTGGAATGCTTCCAGCAGATATCGTGCTTTTCGGGGCGCAGTTGTCCGACCGGGCAAGAAACGGCAGCGAGAGAGCGAGAACAGAAGATGGATGGGTAGGAAAGAGTCGGTCATCGAGCATCGTGCCAAAACGTGCCCCGAAACTTCCATAGACGCCACAGAGTCGTTCGAACCTCCCACAATGCGCGCACTCTGTATCTGAATCGCATATATTATCGCGGCGAAACGCGTACGAATTTCGTTGGAAATGCCGAGGAAACGTGGACCGGCGTGGTGCACGCTGCAAGGCTGCAACGACGACGCACTTGGCGGCGAGCCTCTTGAAGCCGTGCCTCGAATCGACTTGCAGTCGCCCATGCACGTATATAACGTTGCGACGGTGTGCACGCGTGTCCGTGTGGCATTGTACATGCACGTGGAAGTCCACCACGAATGCAATCGGCAACGATGAATTCGTCGAGCAACGCGAGGCATTTTCCACGAGAATGCGCCCCCTTGCCCTCTTCTTTGCACGCTTTCCTCGCTTTCTTTCGCCTCTCCTCTCGAACCTCTTATCGCGCCGTTATTTCTCTTTTTTTCTCCTCCGTTTGTCTTTTCCTCGCTATGGCTGGCTTCTTGCCTTTCAATTCCCGCCAATGTCTCCTGTAGCGCCGTATAAAAAACTCGCAGCATACCTGCTGTCATTAAAAATTCTAGCAGCAGAGAGCTATCTGAAATTTTTTCATTTTTCGGAGAGCAGACATTTAGGTGCATTTAGGTCTTGCGGACTTCGTTTATAATATACACGATAGTGTATCAAGTAACACCGCTCGATCGCTACAGATAGGGTTTCATTTCACTGAAAGCGCACCTCTGCCACCCTTGTCTGCTTTATTTGCGCCCTTTTGACCCTCGTTTTTCCACTCGAACGTGAAACGACATTGAAGTACTACGCGGTTTTTGGCCCTTCGAACGTGAACACCCATCCAAAAAGTTTGCAAATGCGACGACCGCCTTTTTGCAGGGGACGTCGAAAAACGATGAAAGATTCGAGTGAAACAGGGCCAGGGAAATACGCGAAGGAGGACGAACGAGGAGGGCAAGGAGTGGGTTATTTGACGACTAAATTGTCCTGTTTGATGTCGGTGGTTGATGCGGTCTGAAATGTCCTCAAAGAGTTTCGTGAGAGAGTCAGAGAGACGGAGGCGTGATAAAACGGGGAAGGAGGGAAAATTTCTCGTAGAAACAGTTCGCGAAGAAACGAAGGAACGGGCAGGTGTAATCACGACGTGCATTTATCGCGGAGGGTAGCTTAGGACCTTCGAATGGCGGCGCCGTGAAGGTGAATATCCACCCCAACCACCTGCTTCCACTTTTATGCGTTCAAATGTGTCGCCTTTCCCCTGGCGTTATTGGTGAATCCACGGCGGCAGTTATGCTTGGTCGAGTTCCACCGGTTTCGAGAAAATCGGATTTCCTTGAATTTCTGGCGAACACCCGCGCCCTCCCCGGACTATGTGCAAGTTCTTTGGACTTGCACTCGACGCTTTACCGAGGCGCTAATGTCGTTAGACACGCGGGGATGGAGGGCAAAAATGTTTGAGCAAATTAAGTGCTTTCCGACCACCGAAGGACGGAACCGGATATGAAATTACTGGCGCGAAGGAAACTATTTCACGACCCGTTTCCCCGTCTGCTTCGAGGGGGGCGGGCGGAAAGTTTTAAAGGACTTTGAACGATGGTCCGCCGGCGTGCTAATTTTGTTGCACACTTTTCTTTCGCTGGCGTCAACGACGTTTCCGGCCTGAAAGCTACCCGTTTCTTTTTTATCGGGTAGCCGTTCGTTGAATTATTACTTTTCAGTTCACCACGATCCAAAACTTCGATACCGATGCTCGGCCTCGTTATTCACGGCTTGGTTTAATTTGTCACGTCGTTGCCAATTATTTTTGTACAGTTCATACCGGTTGCGTGCGGGGTAGAGAAGAGAATATTTCTTTTTTCCGTTGCGAAAGATTCGACGGGTATCGTTTAAAATTCTCCGTCGATCGAAGAGGGAAAGCGTACGGGCCATCGTTAACCCGTAGCGAATCGCGATAACAAAACATTCGGCTCGCACAAAGCAAATTGTAGAACGAGTTTCATTTCCCTTTGCAACAATCAGCCCGACCTGTTTACTGTTCCCGGAGGAAATCGGATTTCCTGATGCGAATAGACAAGATATAACAGGATAGAGAAAGGTTACACGTTCGCGTGCCTCATCCGCGAAACCCGTTAACGTCCTTTTAAGAGACAAAAGGTCCGTCTAACTCGCGTAACGACGTTAGCCCCGACAGATAGAAATTATTCCACGGCGTTTATTCGACGTGAAATTCCCCGCGTGTGTCCTACGAAATTCTGCGATCGGATCGCGTAACAGTGGATTTTTTAATATTTCTTTTTCGAGAAAAATTCGTCTCAAATAAATGTCGTCAGACAGTGGTGCATAATTTCTTCGATTTACTGACTATCTTATATAAAAGATTCATCTCGAAACGATAATAAATACTGGCGCAACCCAACTCCCTGTAGGTCGAGAGACCGTCACACAAGGTAGCAATAAATATTCCTTCCCACCCTGGCGTCTCTTGCAGCCCTAAATTCCAACGTGAAGCGAATGACTCTCGTCTGTCTGCGCGGGTAACTCTCCTTGTGCCCGTTTTACATGTTCACAGTCCGCGAGAGGATCGGAGTTCCGGTACCCGAGATTGCCCTGTACTTACCTCGCTCCATTTATTGGTCTCCCACATGGGGCATGAGATGGTGTTGCATGTCTCCTGGTTACGGAGTTTGTGCGTGCTACTGCACTTGTGGTCGGGCAGCTGCAACCATAAAGATTAAATGTTCTTAGTAGCTTCAGTTTCCGGAGGAATCGAGATAATCCTAATATTACATTTACTTCCCTTCTTAATTCGATTATTCCATTATTTCAAAACTGATGCAAACAATCGTCCCTCTATATTTTTCAATATTGTACACTCTGTGAGAATATTTCATACTATCTTCTCGGTGCACATTACATCCCCTATTACCGTTAAAAGGAACATGTAAACGTTCCACGGGAAACGATACAGAGGGACCAGCGGAGAAGAAGATGCAAATCATCGCGGTAGACGGTACACGCTGTGTAACCGTGTACGTATTTTCAACGTGTGTTTCTGGCTGCTCTCGTCGAGTCTCGGATGAGAGGATTTTACGGTGGTTGACAGAGAACCACGAGCAGCCCTTGCAGTTTAAACGAACCGAACTGGGTTAGGGTTCGTGGGTTTTGCCAGGCTGCTGTAGGCACGGGGATGAACGGACGAATGGATGGATGGATAGACACGTATCTGCGCGACATTTGTATCATAGAACCGTTGCGTGGGCACGTCGTAAAGCATCAAAGACGATGAAACTTATTAACCTATTTATGCGACGAGTTCCCACTGTAGGTAGACCCGTCGGGATTTATATTAGCGAATTCGAGCCGCGACGTTTGGATTATGAGCCATAAAAGATTGGGCGCCGCGACGCGAACGAAATTCCGACGATAAAGCGAAACGAATTTTCGATTACGTTGTCGTTATCGTGGCTTCGTACGATCGTACCACCCAAATATACTTCGTAACCATAAATCCCGCAGACCCGACGGGTTCGGCGAAACGTTGAATTTTCGCGAAACACCGAATGGAATCCCCCTGCGGGTTCACGTGCAGTGAAAATAAAATCTGATCGATTTCACGGCGACGTCTTCAATTTCTTCTGGGGACAACCAAGGGGAAACACTTCTCTGTCGTTTATAGTGAAAAAGAAACGGTGTGGTGTCTGGGTAGAAATCTTGGAATCTAATATAAAAGGATTTCGCTTATTTAAATTATCCCTGTATTTGTTTTTATTTACCTTTGTAGTCTCATTGCCGTTCTCCTCGGTGCAGAAAATGGTCCTGGTCCTCGATCCCCCTCCGCAGCTGGCGCTGCATGTACTCCACTCGCCAGCTACCCATCTAGAAAAGGATCGTTTGAAATGCTGGTAGTGTGGATAGTAAGAAGAACTGTCGATTGATATTAATATTAATAAATGAACCTTTTTTCTCTCGAAAGGTTTTCTCGAAAGGACGGTTATAGATTTTAAAATAGTTATTAACTTATTATTCGATGGGATATTAAAAACTACGAGGGACCTTTGACAGCGCTTTAAATTCATGTATGCTCTGAATAATTCTAATATTTGCATGCTTTTTTCCCCGAAGGATCGAATAGTTTCGTCAACGAGGAAAACCGTGCAACGATCGAAGTCGACGGTAGTTTCGGTGGTCATTTTTAATATGTTGAAAAGTCTTCAGCAAAGAAGTCCCAATTACACGTTCCTGAAGAGCACTTTGAAATCGTTTAAAAGGGATCGACAGTTGGATTAGAAACGAGGGCCTTCCCTTCGACAGGATCCTCGTTCACCCGGAAATGCTCTTTGATACCATGATCGGATTCGGGGAAATTTCCACGTGGAAAAATTTCGCGTATAAATCTCAGTTGAAAGTGGAATCGATCGTAGGTAGATATTTACAGCACAGAGCTAATTGCTTGCTATTTCTACCGTGGAAACGTTTTTACTTGATCGAAGTTGCCTTCGATACGACCGATAGTATATCCGACTGCAGGAGAAAAATTGCAACGGGCAACTGCTCGATACTTCATGTACCCGGGTGCTCAAATTAATAAAGTGAAATGAGGGAAAAGAAAAATACACGTCGAGCAAGCAGGCACATTTAATTGGAAAAAATATTTAAACGTCAAATGCTATTTCTATCCTTGTGAGGCGTTTAAAAACGATTTCTGTTCAGTTTTAAAAACAGTAAAAGAACAAAGAAAGAAAGGGTATATTGGTCGACTCGAGAAGCGATACCCGATAGAAACAGGAAAAAGCTTCTCGAAGCAATTGAAGTAACGTTAATCGCCGTGGACTTTTTTAATTTCCGCTACATCGCATGCTCGCCAGGAGAAAGTGTCCGTGAGTCGCCAGACGGATCCATCGATCGCGACGAGCATAAAACTTTTGCTCGATACCTGACGAGCTCATTCTTGTGTAACACGTGTATATACACAGACGCCACTACGCGTTCACCTAGCCTGCCGATCATTTTCTCTTTCGATGTTCAGGCATAAAGGCCACGCTAATGGCAAGGGAAACAGATGCTGGATAAACGTGTCTCGTCCGATAAAGCCTTCACGTCTCGTTCCCCTCGAGTAATTTCTGTCTTGACGTTCATTCATTAAAACAGTTTAATAAAAACACACTAACAAAAAGTCAACTAAACTTATAGTATGTTTATGTTTTGAACAAATTTTTCTAATCGTCATGATCGCAAACGGTGGATTGTAATCTATGTCTTTCCACTGTTTTATCAAATAATAGGATATATAAAAATAATATAAATTGTTAAGAACTGAGCAGTCAAGCAATACATAAAATGCAATGAAAATTAAGGTCAATACCGGCTCGTACAATGACTTGAAGAATTATAAGCCAAAAGGTTAATTCGTGTAATCCTTTTACTCGAACATACTGAACACGTTTAATTACCCAACGTTAGTCAGCACAGATTAGACAGCGGGACGCAGTACCAGATTCTAGGTGATCGACGTTGGTAATCGGATCGAGGGATTAATCGTCAAATGTGCCGGAATATGCTTAACAGAATTTAATTGGGCCTGTATCCCTAGCTCGACATGAAATAATAGCCGCTGAAGTATTCGGTGGCTTAATACACAGTTGCGGGCAGGCAGCGGTTTTGGAATCCCGGTTCTCCTGGGGGACGGCTGAAACGCCGACCACTTGCCCGGCCTGGCTGAACCGAATTAAACTATATTCTCGACCGGGCCAATTAGCACCAATTTACCGTTGACGAGGTCTACTCCACCGGTGATTTATTAACCACCGTAGCCCGTAAAACGTTGCAATCGTTCTTTGCTACCCTCGCCGTCTTGATTTTTCAATTTCGAACACGTCGATCGATCGCTGCGTACCTTCACTTTGCAGCCGAAATATTCGTGATTAACGAAGAACGCTTGTTAAATTATTCATGCCCCAATTATGACTATTGTAGTCCCTGCAACCTTATCTCGTGAATCGTTTATCGAATGCCCCTTTTCAGTTCTGACTATAATAGATATTCCATTAGAATTCAAAGGTAGCCACCGCAGCGGCTGGCATTATTTTTTATTATAATGAGTTTAAAGCTTGTGTTACTTTTATCTTTAGGGATATCTCCACTTTGTATAGAATAATGTATATAAATTGTGAATTATACGAGTGAGAGAGAATTATTTAAAATTGTGACTGGAAAATTTTCAATTTTTGAACTTTTGCAACTTTATGATAAAAAGTCGTAGGACATTCTGATTGAGCTCATTTTAAAGCGCGAAGCTTCTACTTTCGCCCACTGTAAGACATTTTTCCCTGCGAAGTTTCCAATTCTTGTAACGAGTGAGAAGGTAAACATAGCTTTTCTCTTTCAAATTTGCCCAAATTGAAGCGTCTGCCCGGACCTTGAGAAATATTTTTCATGGCTTAAATTACCATGTATTTAAAGACGGAAGTCTCCCGTTTATGACGGCGGAAGAAAATTTTACTCACGATTTTTTTTGTGCATGTTATCGCACTTTGATTGAAACCCTGCAGCCAGCCCATGGAGTGGCTCAGGTTATCCAATCGCAGGTGGATCGCTTTTCATTCAGAGTGGGATAAAACGGCACAAAAAAATCGTAGAGCAATCTACCTGCGCTCATTTTAAAGGGCAAAGGCTCTGCATTAACGTGCCTGAGTTGATCTATAAAAAAAAATTTGTGCGTCATGTGGGAACTAGCAAAGAGAAGCTAGCTTTTCAAAATTTTTTTGCTAATTCAATCCCCTGCAGGTAGCTTGAGAAATTTGTCTTCCTGTACGATTTTTGTTGACCATTTTATCGCACTTTCAATTTTGTTTTAGTAACGTATAATGTCAAACGATAATGGCTTATTAAAGCTATCAATTATCTTGGCCGGTATTTTCGTTTGAAGGGTAAGCAACACATCTTCGGGGAGCATCCTCATAAGGTCTAGCAGGTTAAAGAGGAAAAGGTGGCGTGAATCAGTCGCGTGACTCGCCACTTGTGGAAAGTTAAACGGGAGTTCGAGTAACCCGAGCCACTCGAAATCCTGGTTGGTGCAGCGTTAACCATGAAGTTCCTGGCTACGTGCATCATCCAAGTGGCGAAGTTTCCTCGTTCTGGCTGCATATAATAACGTCGAACAGCTACCCAGGGAAAACCGTGGATGCGTACTTGACAGAATCTTCGTAAATTAGCCGGCGAATATTCTTTGCTTGAAACGCTTAACGCGAGTTCCATCGGACCGTGTGAAATAAAAAAAGGAAGCGGGCAGCCTGGGCTTAATACGAAAGAATTTCTGAAGCATTAGGGGCGGTTTGTTCCACGACGCTTGGCTATGCGCGACTGAAGGAAGCGAAACGCAGTCCATCTGTTTCCCTCGAGGCGGTTGGAGGTTTTTTCAGAAGCGTGACTACGAATTCACGCTTGACACGAAAAATATTGTGGCCTGAGAGACGAAAAAAATTCGCCTACATTTAGAGAATATAAATAATAATTTTCTTAGGAATTTGTTCGTGGAATATGAATTGCGGTAGGGAGATAGTTAAATTTGTTTTATTTCATTCTAGAGAGTTAAGCGAATGCTAAAATTTTAATCGATGTCTATGGAAAGTAAGAATGAACTGACGAAAATCTGAGGCAACTTTCGGGACAATAAATGTCGATGCACGAGAGGCTCTCGAGTATATCGAACCGTAATTTCGATCACAAAGAACCAAGCTCGATATACATACACACGCCCCCTGCACATTTCAGCAACATCCTACGTTTTCAGCAAGGCTGTACATCCAGTAAGAATGGTTCGCGGCAAGTTCTTTGTCCGAACTTCGTCCCTGACGTAGTATCTGCTCGTCTGGAGAACGATTCTCATCGGGACGGGAGCTTTAAAGCGCCGCTTTTTACCCCCTTTCCTTTATCCAGACAAAGAACAGACCGTATCGTTCCGAGAACTAAGATTGTTTCTCCGAAAAAATATCCTCGGGACGTTTTCCCCTTTCCTTCTCGTTATCCCGTCCGATCGTTACACTTTATCGCGAACAGTTTCACCCCCCTTGGACGTCCGTGTTATGAATCAGAGAAATAAGTTCGTCTTCCATGGATAACTATTTCTGCGCTTTGTTAAAAATTACTCGAAATTTAATTCGGACTAATTAAACGTGTTCTTCTCGCTTCTTGTTGCATTAAAGAATAATGTTCATATATTATTTTAAGTGAAATTTCGGAGAAGGAGAAACGATCGTAACCTTTATCAACATGTTTGCAATATACCTATATTTTTCAGCACTTTGTAATTTTTGTTATTTCTGGTTTGAGAAATCTCCACGGGTGAGCAATAAACTGTTTCGAATTTCTGCATTACGCGAGTAGCAAAGTAAGGATAAAGGCACACACCATGGACGCAGGATATAAAGTTGTCTTGCTCCTGCTTTGCGCCGGTCGTATCGTGGAATAGAACACGAAACAACAAGCATCATCGAGCGGAACAGGGAGTCGTTTCTACAACCGTGGGGAGATTCGCGTAAAAGTCAAAGAATTCCTTTAAATAACTTTTTCAGGGGCACCATCGCCGAGATCCTTACGATAGTCCGGCTGACTGGTATTTTATGGTCTCCAGACCGTTTCGCGGATTTCGCTCTTATGGCGATTCTGATCGCCTTCAGCGGATGAAGAAGCACGCTTTACGTCTTGGCGATTCGTCTGTTCGTTGGAAAAACAGTCATATAGGTGGACGAATTGTTTGCCGGGCAGTCAGAGAATCCTCGTTTCTCCGGCTTGCTCGCCACTGTTTTTTGATCAAAATGTCGCGATAAAAAATGAGAAATGCCAGTGACACAAAATGGGCTCTAGGATGAAAGACACAGAGAGGAAAAGCGCAGCGATGTACGTTCCCCTTTTTTTTTTTTTGGCCAGCGCTTTAAGGTGATTAATGATGAGCGATGAGCTAACGGAAAATGGGGTCGAAATTTCGATGAAACGGGAGAACATTTTTGTAAGCACTATATGTACCTATATTATCTGATAACGAATTCGATATGCAGAACAGCATAAATAAACAAAAGTGACTCGAAGTGAAGAAAGTCTTGTAATCGGGGAAACGGAGAAATAAACTCCATTCCAAATACTTGTATAACACCCGCCGCGAGAAGTCGTGAACCGTTTCGATATGCAGCTAGCGATTCTCGCGGCCAAAGTGTTCGCAATCGGAGCTTTCAACGCGAAGCTAGGAGGGCTGTGTCTCCCCGTTGGAAGGGACAGAGGGCTTGTTTTTCCAGGTCTCTTTTAGAAAGAGGCCCGCCGGGCTTTTGCTCTTTCCCTTTCTGTTCGCCGACTAATGGCCGTTCAGTCCGCTTGAAAGCTCTGGCCCACCGTTCCCAAACCCGTATTGCAAGCCTGCGCGGCCGTAGTATCCATTTCTGTGCGGTTCCACGTGCACGCGTGCACATACACGCACACGCCACCACCTGCACAGGTTGCCTAACAATAATCGGGACTGCTTGCTTTGTCCGCGGTCCTGGCAAGGAAATTGGTCAGAGAGGAAGATTGGCCGGCGTTAATCGCAAATGTGGGAGTTCCGATTTCACGAATGGCACGTGGAAAATACGAGAATTTCGAGCATCTGCACGTACGTGCTCGAGACGGATCAAACGTTTCCCGGTTTGGTTTTAAAACCCAGAACTCTCAGTCCCCGACCAGTTTCTGCGATTAGAAAAGCTTTAATGAAGTTGTTGGCCGACGACTTGATATCAGTACGCGACAATCTCAATGGTTGCGCTTTTCAAAGAACGTGGGTATTCTACGCCTTTGACGTGGTAAATACATTCACGTTGAATAATGCTATTCAGTATTATTAACGGTATCATTATTACCGTTCTACTGTGAAAAATAAGCAGCGGAAAATTGCGTCACTAAGGCTTCAAGAGCTCGATCGCCAGCGTTCAAAGCTATCGGTCTCTCGAATATAGATATAAGATCGTCTGTTTTTCTCAACGATATTAGTAGGAGAAGAAATGAATAGGAATCTCGATGTTGAGCTTCAACGTCGTCCTGGATAGAGAGTCGGCTTTTTATCGTGGACGCGAACAAACACGCGATCCACGACGCGCGCAAAAATCTACGAACAATCTGTCAAACGACGTGGCCTTTCCGTTTGATACAAAAATCCAATCCATCGGCTCAATATTCTTTGACACGTGCACCGTGTACACGCAGATCAGACAGCAGGAAAGTACTCACTTTGCGGTGCAGGGGTGCGCGTTGCACTGTAGCAGGGTCTTCTCGGGCCTGTTATCTGAATTGCAGTAGCTGTCGTCCACCACGCTGTCGTCCGGCCCGATAGTTTTGCATACCGCCATGGCTATTTTGAAACCTGAGAGAAGATAATATTTTACTTTGCTATCAGCAGACGATGACCTGTGATTTATGAGTTAATCATTCCGTAGAAGATTGCAAGATTTTCGTTTAATATATTGGGATTCATGTTTGCTGTTATTAATTGCGGAAAAATAATATGGGAAATGTTAATGAAACATCACGATGGACTAAATTGACGAATCGGATTGCAAATCCGTCGAGGAGCTTGAGCAATGGTGTTCTGCAAATAAATGTTTACCGTTTACGGAGCCTTTCATATTCATCCTGCCGCGGAGAGTCGAAAGGTTTGCATATGAATATCTATGACAGCTGAATCTAGCTCAATCTACTGTGCAATTCTGTCACACATATTCTCATTTGAAAGAAATACTAGAGACCCTTTTAAATCGTGCCCGCTATTTTCCATTTTGCAAAATGGTATCGTCAATACAATTCAAGGCAATCATTTCAAGCATTACAGAAGGATGTATGAAAATTTAACGCTACGTGGTCCGCTCCTTTCGTTTCCAGTCACCGAAATGACCGAATCCCATTAATGACAGTACACAAACCAATCACGATTGAAGGTGTAACGTCGTGATTGGCGGAGGAATCAAGCGGTGCAAATAGTTCTTATTAATTTCGGCAAAGGGTAAGGGAAACGCTTAAGGATTCGCGGGCTCGAAGTTCATTAGAATTCATTGCTCCCAGCGTCGATGTAAATGGACTAGCTCTAGAGAACTAATTGTAAGTGCTTGAAGCGAATGAACTTCGTAACCAACCACTCACCTCCGCCGCATGATTTCGAGCACGCGGATATCGATTCCAAACTCCATGAGTATCGCGATTGGCAGCTCGATCCGTTTCCGCCACAAACGCCGCACGCGTCTGTGTTCTTGTTGCTGCCTACTCGCAAGTCGCATCCGACTTTCTGAAACAGAAATTATTGCACGCAGATTAATGGAATGTCTCAAGAACCTTCGTATTATGTTTCAATTTTAGATTTAAATGAAGGACCAGCAGGACAATATTTCTCTGGAATTCTTCCAAGAATTTTTTGCGTGTTTTGCGGTGGCCCTTCAATTTATTATTTACTTCATTTTACGTTCAATTATTTCGATTGAAATTTTTCGCTGTGACACTGCAAAGAACGATTACTTCTATGTTTCTACTCTGTCGTAAATTTAAAATTACAACCGATACGAAATCGATATTTAAACGATAACGTCCATGCTAAGTCCCCGTTTTATAGCAAATCAAAACGATAGGTCCTCGAGGGCGTATAATCTAAAGGCGATCCTGCGCTATGTCACGCACCCCCGGGAGCAACTGCTTCGACTTGCAATAAACTAGAACTCTAACTCAGTCTCTAGATACCTTACTGCTCGAAACCCGAAACAAATTTCGTCCCATGGATCTACAACACACACAGCGGAATTTATTAAATAAACCCAACCGCGTGTGTCCACCCTAAGGAATGTAAATGGCCAAAGAAAAAAGAAGCAATAGTTATCGATTCCGTGGAGTTTCGAGTATCGAGGTTCTTCTTCGACGACCAGTTAAAAATGAATCAGTGAAGTACAAAGAGCAACGGCGTACGCCACTTCACGGAATCTGAATGCTGCCTGCTGCTGCACATCTCAAACGACGTCCCGTACAAATTCACCAGCACCCTCCAGGAAAATGGAGGAAGAAGAAAAAAAGATAGAACTGAAAGAGAAGCTGACGTCGATTCGTGACCTGGCTCGGACGGCAAACTGATTTGTCATTCAAGCTGCATGGAGGTTTGCTCCGAGGTCGGGCAGTACATTATTCATCCCTTATCCGGGCGAGAAGAGCGAACCAAACTGGTGGCAAAGGTGCAAGGTGAAGGGAAGATGAGACGAGGAAGGATACATAGTAGATGGGTTGGGGGTAGAAAGGAGAGACACAGGCCTAACGAGATCATTGACACGACGAACTATCGTGGCGGGATAATCTAAGTTTTTTATCCTGCGCACATCGATTTGAATAAGTGTTTACAGCGATGCTGTAATCACTTGTTAGTATTGCACAAATTCCGGGAAATATAATTGGTTTTCCATAATCAGGTAATTCGGCATTTCTACGAGCTGACTGAAAAGCAATAGGACTCTTTACGATCATGACTTATCTATTTTCTGTGTTTCTACTGTAAGTAGGAATACTCAACATTTAAAATAAACCTGATAAAAGAATATATAGAATACATGGATAATTGTCTATTTTCATGCAATATGAAAAAACTACGTTACTTATGAAATGACTTAATAATAACGAACAAATATTTTAGACACTGTTTGTCGTAGTATTCATTCAGGTACTTTATATACGTTTTGACAATGCTGTATCAAGATTGTTGGGAAGAGGAGCACGATTTGCGAGTTCCGTGCGGCTAATATTCAATTGCAACCCTGGTGCAAAATTTCTCGAAAAATTCTGTCACTCTCCTGTCTTGCTTAGGTAACAATCGTAGAAACGCGTTGCGCGTATTTCCACCGGAAGCACGTCCGCTCTTTGCCAGCATTTAGAAACAGAATTTACACTTCAGCGAAAATGCTTCGACAGTTGTGGCTCGTTTCACGTGTGTAGAAAGTCGATCTCGAGTGCATCACGAGGAGTTCGAATGGGAGTTCGAAACGGGGGATACACGATTTTAGAAAAACGTCGACATAAAGCTCCACGAGTTCTTTCCCCCATTTTGTCCTGGAACTTTTTCCACCAACTGTTTCACCGTTTAATTGTACACTGAATCGAATTTAGCGGCTCGCTATTTAAAACAGAAAATTTTACTTCACAATTATTCTTATTATTATTCATGATTTGTATACATAAATGGATAAGTAAATCAGCTCTGTCTTGAAAGCGTTAACGCGTTTCTCAAGTATCTTCGAATAATAGAAATCAAGTGAAAGATAAGGATGAACGAGGGGCAAATTGAAAATGACTCTTACCCTGAAACCCATTCTGGGCCCTTAAAAAATTCATAGCGGATCCCTCGGACGTTGGATCTCGACCGTGGGTCGACGATTTTTAGATTCTGTCAGGGACAAATATGTGAAAGGAACAGCCTGCCCGTGCACACGAATATATTCACGTACACCTGCGTTTCTCTGTGTGTGCAAGCCTGTGTGCCTCTGCCTGTGCCCACACCGCAGCCGCGCGAGCGCGCAAACAGAACGGAAGAGGCGCGCAATACGGGCGCTCAGGATTAGGTTTACTTTGCTCGAGAAGTGGAAACCTGCAGCGGGAGCCCCGTAATTGAAGGATAGGACCATCGAAGCAACCAGTTATTTCTCTAGGTAAACAAGCCAAGAGAAACGGCCAGCCGGTCGGGCGTGCGAAATGAAATATCGCGGAACTTAACGGCGCCGTTCCTTCGTTCTTGCAATCCTTACTGTCCGCGCTCGACCCGCGCAAATAACACCATTACATCCAGTAAACACCTCGCCAATGGTCGCTTATGAGCTGAGGTATATGAACACTCGATTCGAAGGACCGCGGGATTCATGATACCCTTGAGTGAAAAATTCACGGATAAATGAACAGCAAACACGCGCACGTACTCCTTTCAGTGGAATTTCATACTTGGCGATGTGAAAAAAATGGTTAAAAAAATTGGCGATTTTTTAACAACTGCAAGTTCGTGATAAAAATTGTACAACGATGTACCTGGCCTCATTTTAAAGGCTGGCGTTTCTACATTCGCATCCCTGAATTGAATTTTCGTTGAAATTAATGATCCTCGGAATTTATATATTTAGAGCATTTAGAAAATAATGAAAAATAAAGCTGTCGCTACAGGCTCTCTTTATCTACTCGTCAGGTAACAAGATACGGTTGAACAGGTAAATCGGCGATTTCCGCCAGTTTTCTTCTCCACGGCTATTTCGTTACGTAAATTTGACTGGTGTTCAATTATTCAAGCTGGCTTTCAAGGTTCCATTCGACAGTCGGTGCACCTTCAAGTTAGCCCATTACGCTCAATACACCATTTCCTCCGCCACGGGTTCCCATCCTTTCGCCCTCTTTCCCCAACTTCTCCAACTCATCCCACGGCTTCCTTTCTCTACACTCGTTTCTGCCTTTTAACATAGTTTCCCGAAGAATGGGATTTCCCGGCGGTAGACGGGCTCGATCACTTTGTCTGCCTTATTCGGGCCGTTTTCACTGAAATGATGGAATTTATCGCCCAACCGCCGAGCCTTGTATACCCCTAATTTCTCACGTGCCTTTTTATTCGTATTGAGCTCTCTTTTAGAACGAACCACAGAGGGTATCATGGGCTTTGTATTGCGCCCAGATGAGTTAGAGTTGCACAGAATAGGGGGGTGATTTTACCAATATTCGATGACGATGGAATATATGGATCATATGAAGTATAGGAAACTGTAATTATTACATTATAATTTGGAAGTAACGTGGAGTATTGATAATTATTTTATTTATGGAGCACAGCGGTCGGTTTGCGTTACAACTTATTCGAGACTCCGCGTGGAAAAGGATAGGAGACGAGGCAATTGGAGAAATTCCCGTGGACGAAAGACAAACTCTAACGAGTCGCGATAGTACAAAAGCGTCGCGCACTTATCGAGCGTGTCTAACGCGAGAGGAGAGAACTCGCCGGTGCTTTAATAATGCAAAACCAGTTTACGTTTACCAGAGCTTGGTTAGTGCTTAATTACGCGGTCCTGTCCGCTGATTAGATATTGTCCTTCCAACTTCGTTGCCACTGTCGTCGCTATGGAATCCCGTTAATTATTTCTTGACGCCCCCTTGGAGCATTTCAGTAAATCGTCGACCGAAGGCTTGTCTGGTTTCCTCTGTTGCTCGTCGATACCGGAAGCTTTTCTGCCAAATTTTCTATCCCCCTTTTCTCACCTTATTCAGACTGCATACTTTTTTTAAAAAAAAGAAGAACGAAGTATTTCCTTCCATGGCGTTTATTAGCAAACGTTTTAGTTAGAGTTAAAAAATGTACATTCGCAATGAAGCTCGCCTTTTAATGGATACGGTAGTACGAAAGTAAGATGATAGATGAAACGATAAATAATATCAATATTGATGAATGTCACCTGCCTCTGGGCATGGTAAAACTTTACGGTGACCTCGACTACTTAAGGGGCTAATCGAAGAAGTAACCCTCTCTCTCTCTTCCCCTCTCACCCTTTCCGTATATAAAGTCGCCGACGGTGTAAAGTAAGATCGAATTAACTTAATGGAGGAGAAGTGCGGGCGTCTCGACGCACCCAAGGCAAATATTGGCCGAGGACGAGAGGACGACGCCTCGTTAACTGACATTTTTCCATGGTCGTAGAAAAATGCGGCCGCGAACGTATTGTGGATAGACACCGAAAGTTATAAATAAGTTTCAGCGAGTCCGGCGCAGGGGAGTAGAGAGGGGCAGAAGAAAAGGGGAATAGGCGGATAGAGGGTACTGTATGCTCCACCTGAGCAAATTTCTCGACCTCGAGTTTCTGCCAGAACTTTCTTCTTCCTCGCCAAGTTTCGACAAGAGATGCAGCAATTGCGACTTCATTCTTGAGCAACGCTTTCCAGCGTAATACCGTGCCAAGGGTCGGGTCACGATCGCATATTTAAAAGTTCGATCTCTGTCTTTAATTAATTATCTCGCAGCCGACTTGCTTCCGGAATTCCTGGCTGCGAATATTAACTAGGAAGTGGAAGTCGTTTGAAGGAAGGGGCGAGGATGGACAGACAGATCATTTTTGCTTGTCGGGCGAAAGTACTGTTTTTTTTATTTTTTTCACTTTTTGTTTGTATGAGATAGCGCAGCCCGTTGTGAAATGCAAATGCTTATTTAAATATGGATGTATTTGGACCATCGTGTTTGCACTTGCGTACCTTTACGTTATAGAATTCTAGCTCTGCGTTGTGTTTTATTTTTAGAATGTGAATTTACCCTGTATAAATTACGAAAACGTCGCTGTCCAAGGAAAATTGGAGTTCGCTTCGAGGGTAATGGGATCATTATTTTTGTATGCATACATGCGTGCACATACGTAGATTAAAGGAATAATTAATGAGATGGTAAAACTTTAAAGTGAGCTTATATAATATTGAGTTTCCAGTCGGAACGATTTTTTCCGTGATTCTCGATTTCTTGAAAAACCGATATTTTTTTTAAATAAACATATCGGTATAGTGTTTGTGTAATATTGTTTAAATTAACAGGTTGAACAACGCCCAGGAATTGTTCATTTTTGTTAATTGCTGGAAAGGTTACGCACGGAGAATATTTCATGCGTCTGACCCATGCTCGACTTATTTCACTTGCTCGTTCAGACCACTAATGGGAGTGTGCGTACTTGAAACATAATCAATATAAATGATTTTCTGCGTGATAAACAATCGTAAAACTGAGTGATATGAATTAATAATATACGCATATAACGTGGCATTTAATAAAGCAACATTTGCCGCCGTTATTATTGATTCGTACAGTAGAATTGATATTGGTTCCTATTGTATTAAATTGATTTACTAAAACAATTGGAAAAATCAAACAGGCAGCTAGCATAGATTCTGTCAAACGTATTTTAATTTTTTATCGTTACTCTATAAACCTAAATTGCAATCCCGCAAAGAACATTTAATTAATAGTATCAATTAGATTGTTCTATACCTACGTTGATTGTATCCATGGGTAAATAAGCTATTTCAATATGTATACAAGTGCATTGTACCGGTATTAAATATTCATGAAGCTCTCGCTAATGTTCCGTTAACCCAAATAATATTTGAGATGGGAATAGTATTATTGGTATCACGAGATTAATGTAATGAAATATGATAAACTTGTAGCAGTGTGATTGTTTCATTCCGAAACCGAACGAGCAGAATTATTCTGGTTGAACAAACACGACAGCTTAAAAGTCGAAGTGGTTGCACGAATAAATACAATATTTACGACGAATCGATAACAGTTCCGTTTATTTTGGGTGCAGTGTACGAAATTATACATCACTGTATAACTTTCCAATAACAAATTTAATCCAGTATTATAAACGTCCATCTGGTTGGTTCATTATTGTTAATTAATTTAAAGATTGTGACGCGTGTCAATTGGTAACCGAGGTTTTAATCGATTTAAACAAATTGCGCGATGCTTTGACAGAGGAGAGCATAGCAGATCGATAGTACCAGAAACTCTTTCTGTTCGCCATCCAACCGATTTACATTCGTCCTATATTAAAACGAAACCCGAAGATAGCATATTACGATTCACAGATTACCGTAATCCGATCTAATTAATAATAATACTACTCGGCGATTTTCATTTATTCGCGCTCGACGTTGTAAATTTTCCGACGGGGAGTGCTTGGCCTTTCCAGATTATTTCCCAACTAATTTCAAGAATAATTTATGGAGTGCAATTTCACCTGGATGTTTGTGCAAGCTGCGCGAATCATCCAGTGACTTTCTCCTTAAATATTCATAACTCGACGTACTATGAATTATTTATATGCATGCATCTTCAACGACAGGCGAAATAAATGAGTTAACTCGAAGTAATTCGCAAGCCAGCATCCAGTTGCCCATTGAGGCCCCGTTTCCCTTTCGACCACAATTTTCGTCACTTCTCAATCGTTCTTTGGCATACCTTCCAATCAATTCGCGTAATCAAATTTGTATCGACACACTCTCGTGCCACGATGCACTACGCTCGATTAAACGCGAGCCAGAAATCGCGTTCGACCGTGCGTAAAACCCAAGATTGAATGGGGCACGGTTTGGCAGGTCGAACTTTCGTGCAAAGTACAAAATATGGGGCATCGGAAGGGATACTGACAGGGCACAAAAATTACACCCCCACGGGAGATAAACGTTTCCGGTTTCCCTGGCGCCAACTTTCTTCCAATCGCATGAAACATGACCCGCTTATCAAATTGAATTCGAGCTGGCCGAAAATTTGTTTTTATGCTGTGCCAAACAACCGTTGCTACATTATGTGCTTTACAAAACTTTATATTTTATTCTACGCGAATCGAACAAATGTAGGCATTCGAAATCACTCGACGATTTTTAATATTTAAAAACCTCCTTTCTCCTCTCATGTTTCCATGAAATATTATAAATGAAATTATAAAGACAATGCTAATGTTACTGAAACCAACAATTCTATCCCCTTTCACCACCCATCTTTCCATTAATATTATAAAATAAATTTGAAAGATAAATATCAACGCCACTTACCATGCAATCACCGCCAATACAGACGTCCGTGCCCTCCATGTAGCATTTTGTACCGTCGTCCACTTTGTCCGCGAGTTGAACCACGATCGTCTCCTCGCTATCAAACTGCAAAACCTCGGTGGCGTCTCGTGGAAGCGTCTTTTCGGCGGACGTTTCCTGCCTGAGACGATTCTCGGTGTTCTCCACGGATTGTTCACCACGGCAGATCAAAGCACACGGCTTCGCCGGGTCGTAATGCGGATACCATTTCAGCAATTGTCCGCTGTATGGCACATCGTCGAACGAGGCGCATTGTTCCGCTCGGAAATTGGTTGGGGTTTCGCAGGGCTGAAATAAAAAAAGAAACGAGTTTTACTTTCGAACAATTCGTTGTGGATTATTCGTGTGCAGGTGTTAATTAAATTTCGACTTAATGGTTTGTAAGTTATGATGGGAAAAAAGGTATATTGGGTGCACAGATTAATTATATCATTTATTATGATTCCGTTTCAGTGAATCAACTTTGCAAGGCAGAAGAAATATCCACGATTGTATTAATGAATTATTTAATTTCAATGCACGAATATCTTTTAGCCACAGCGTTACGCTACAACAGTATCGTTCACATCGGAGTTTATTACGATAACGAAATATCGTTTTAACGATTCCAGGATTATTTGTCTGCAACCCGCGCGCCAGCATCCACCTATTATTGCCACTTTAATCGTTCGTAAAGCTGTTAAACGGAGCGTGCCAGCCAGCTTGGAAATCGTTCAGGATTTTCACAGGATCGAAGGCAAAGGCACCGATTTCGACGTACCAGATCATTAACCAATTAGGTCGAAGTGTTATCGATATTATGGGGTATCCAACCTCGAGCTTGATCGAGGACTCCTTTAACCGAACCAACCGATTGAGTATTCTCAACGAAACAATGAAACTTTGTTTCCTCGTGTAATTAGCCGACTGTTCATATTTTATCAGAAATTATTTAATCGCGACGATACGGATTTCAATGAATTTTCTCGGCCATTGGTTGCTCCCTTTCGCGTCCCTTTGAAACCCGTTGTTCCATTTAGTACCATTAAAACGTTTTCCATCCAATTGCTCCGTTATATATATTTTTTCCCCTCTCTATCTCTCTCTCTCCCTGAAGGGATGAATACGCACAACAGCGAGGTGAAGCGGCAGTCGATGAAAAATTAATTCGCGGAGATGCGATCGTAAACGAAGCGCCCTCGTTTACAGCGTGAAACAAGATTAAAAGCGGTAGGTGTTTCGTTTGCGTTTCGCGATATTCGATCATTCACGGCCAACGGCGAGTCAGTCAACAAACTCAGCCGTGTCGGTGGTCGTTAATTATCGACGTAATTAACGGTCTGGTAATCAGATCGGATATGACTCGAGGGCATTTCGATTGTACGTTTTTCCAGGCGCGTCGAGTTCACCTCTATCCTCATCGAAACGAACGACCCGCGATGTAAATTGACCAAATGGAATGGTTCATTACTGTCGATCGTTCCATTCACTGTTGCCACCATTTTTCCAGCCGTTCGGCTTGAAGCGAATCGAAGGAGGATGAAATTAATCGTTTTAGTCAATGATTAATCGTAGCCCTTTTCGTTTAAGTTGATAGGGTGCTCGGCGTGCCTTCGACGAAATAATTCTTCACTGTGGCAATTGCTTTATTTCATTTGTTTCCCTCGGTTCATTTAATTTATGGTGCTTGCACTCCACTCAATGGACCCGTCGCTCTGCATCGAACGATGAAATTGTTTTGTATAATCATGAGCCGGACGAAACGTTGTTTGCAATGCACGTACTGTTACAAACTATCGAGTTCTCCCAAGATGTAATCAAGTTATTCATCGATAGATTCTAACGCGATGAGAAGTTTCAGATTCGTAGTGGGAACCAAACCGTGCTGTATTTCCAGTATACACAAATCTCGCGCCGCCAGTGAATCTGAAACTTCATTGATTGATACAAATAATAATGTATTATACAATGAGAGAGGAATAGTTTATAAACTCAATAGTTTTCCCGCCGGATGGGAAATGTGTGGACCGATGGGAAGCAAAGTTCATTGTTGACAGAGCACTGCCAGGTTTATTTGCAACAGAATCAAAGAATGTTATAGCGGATGAATCGAATGTTTATATATAAATAACGGAAGTTATGTTTGATGTCATTTTAGTAATCTGTTTTATCGTCGTCGATATCACCGGCCCGAATAAACGAGCGCAGACGACGCGACAGGGGAGAAGCATGTTTATGAAATCGATGGTTCATAACCATAACGTTTCCAGTGGGACGACGAATGGAGAGATTGTCCACGGCAATATTTTTTATTTTATCTCCACGCCCGATCGTACTTTAGGCACGAAAAACCTCGACCCGTGTGCAATCTCTTTCCAGTTTTTATTTCATTTCTGTCGTCCACTTGCCAATTCTCCTGATTCAATACATCCACTATCATATCATATTAAGAAGCTATATTAATCGCGGAGAATTTTACGGAACACTCGATTGGAAATTATTCTAGATGAAATTATATTCGATGCTCGTCAGAGGCAAATGTAAAACGTTATTCCTGGGGAATGTAATTCCTGGCGAAATTGAGTCCATCAATGGAAAGCCTTTTTTCCCTCGGAACACACAAGCTACGATAGCAGAACACGTCACACAGGCGCGCTGGCTTTTGTATTTTTTTGCCGGTTCGTTTTTACGCGGAAATCCTTCTCGTTTTATTTCACCTTCTACATCTGTCTCTCGCCAATCCATTCTCACCCCGTTACGTCGCGTCTGCCTTTCCACCTATAGTTTCCTCGTGGAACAGCGCCATCGTATTACTCGCCGATCCATCATTTCCTACGTCCCGAATGCAAAACGCTACTTACGGGACACCTGTTACTGACTGTCATTTTGGCCGATAAAAAATTCTACATATTATCTAATAAAAAGTAAAAAAAAAGAATATTGTTCCCGGTACCTTGCGCAGAGTACATTGTGAACGGGTGATTATTTGTTTAAATCTGGAAATCGAAGAGCAGTATATTCGTATTGTATAATACTATTCATAAGGTGGATATATTGTATAATAACATTCATCTGTGGATTAAGATAACATTAATGTATGCTACAGAATATTTGATGTATTTTCGTACGAAGAATTAATGCACCTGGAATTGCACCATACTGATAAACAGAATAAGCAGAAACAATTTGCGGTTCTTTATTATCACCCAAACAACAGTCAGAGTAGCTTTGTGGATAGTTCGTTGGATGTATTTTATTTAGAAGCAACTCCACGTTCAGAGGAGGCAAGAGGAAAAAGGTAGTGAATGTTTCAGCGTTCGCAAAGGAGATCTTTTTATCCGCGGAACAGGGGTATACTATTCGCGGATTAAAATGTAGTACACGAACGTTAGCTCGTGCAACGTCCCGCAAATACAGCTACAAGCTCTATCTTTCATCTGTTATTCCAAAGAATTTCCGCAGTGAGGGCGTTGTTATTTAGTCTGCGTCAGTGAAAGTAATTTTGCGCGGACTGAAAGGGGGTGACAGTCTCCCCCTTTCGGTCGTTCACTTCTTCTACGTTTACGCAGACACAGCCCTGCTATTTTCATCTCGGCGTTAAATTCTTAATCCCTCAGGATTATATCACAATTACGACAATGGGATTCACCGGGTCTTACCCCGTGTTAACATACTATTACCACTGCTGCAATAATAATTATTCAACAGAAACATTATTCTACGATATGAAATTCCAGGCATAAATGTCGACTTTTATATAAGCTTGAGAATTGTTGAAATTCTCGTATACACGAATGTCTTGCTTCTACATTTTTTTGTCAATAATTGATTTTTTACAATATCACCGTATCAAAACAAATTCATCGCCAACAAATTATTTAAATAATTCAATTGTCCCAGTTTGGAAGCAAGTGTCATGTGTCTAATTCAATTCGTAGATAACTTCTGTATTCGAATGAAGATTTACATAAAAATTATCAAGCATCGCAAGATCGGGGGACACATAAATTCAATCGAGACTTTCTATTTTCGTCCAAAGCAACTGATCGCGAATGTCATGGGCCAAGCACTGCCCATTGTTTCCTGTGCAGGCGACGTAATCGGCTAAAACGTCTGGCAAATCCCCGGCGGGGTTTCGAGGAAACGATGGATGTAGAAACGTTCTCGCGTAATGAGTAGTTGAGATTCCTTGTTAAGGAGCGTCTCAACTCTGCACTGCGGATTTTGCGGTCCCCAACCCGGTTTCGCCGTTTCGCATAGTTTCATCCCCTACTGCGTTTCGCCCTTGAAGTCCTAACATCGGGTCCAGACTTCGTAGGTTACATCCTTCCCTTGAACCAACGGCCAAGGATCTGTCCGCGATATATCATGCATCGTGTCCGAATTTCCAGCGTAAGGCTGTGTATGTATTCGCTGCACAAACTTTGGCGGATGAATAATTTTGAGGTGGAATTAAAAATTGAGGACAGTCGGGGAACATGGTTTTCCAGGACGCAGAAAGTCATCGAAATGAAACGCGGAGAAAATATGTTTGAAAAGAGCTGATCTTGCTCGTACTATTAATTTTTCAAATCGCAGTCTTTGTTCAGATCTGAGTGGTTTCGAAAAATTCAGCTCGCTTTATAAGGATTCTCTGAAATACTTATATACTTTTCTGATTGTAGCAATTGGATATCAAGGTGTGGAATTTATTTAACACTTTGAAAAATATGCGTTTTAGCAGTACTGACGGTTTATTAAAATTTGACCGAAAAATGGTCGATTTTTGAACTGCCGTGACTTCGATATTTGTTAAAGAATCGGTACCTGGTATCTCTAGAAAAGAAGGAAGCACACCTTGGAAGGTTATTTCCTCGATCCGGCGACCAAATGACGTTTCCACGACGACGCGACGCGACGGTATAAAGGAAAGCATACGCTCGTGGACGCTGCTCGTTCTTACGATAACACACGGCCGCTCTTTTTCACGAGGACTCGTCGCGAAAAGAAACGAAACGTACGACCGAGGATCTTCAGGATGCCCGGTTGCTGGAAAACGCTTGCGAAAATGACATCCCTGAAAGTATCCAGGACAAGTGGTCGTCGAGAATCTTGTTACCTTCGCGGGATCATTCGCGAAATTTGTGGAAATATGCTTCCCATTCGAGTCGCCTTTCCTCGGTTAGAATCTGGAAAATTTCTCGGTTGCTTTCACCAGAAAGCGAGTGGGCATTTTGGCAGTTTCGTTCCAGCCGAGATACGGGACAATTTTAACGTATCGAATTCGAGAGAAATTTTCGAGGAGTCTGTTCCTTGAAATAGATACAGGTGCATAAGATATATGCCGGAATAGGTTCATCTTTAAAAGATCCCTTATATTTTAAGACGAATAAAAATTCAGAGTCCGTACTAGTTCCTCCAGAGTCAAGCTTAAAATTCAAAATTAAACTTTCAAACAGTGTGATATCTACTTTTACGATCTCTATACTTAACACGAGATCCTGTATTGTTGATCGATTGCACGTGTACTGGGATCGATAGAGTGGCAAAGGTATAAAGGAGAAAAAGAAACAGCGGCAGTCAGCACGTTCCTCGATTATCCGTATTTACGGAAATTCCGTGCACGTTACACCCGATAACTTTTGTAACGGATTACTCGCCAAAAGTTTCTGCCGGACCGAGGGAGAAAGAGAGAGCTCAGCCCAATAAAATACACCCGGCGAATCGTCAATGTAGTCAAATGGACTCGGATGGCTGACATTAGCTCAAAGGGCTGGATACGTGTCTGCCCTCGCATTGTTCGCACCACGATTATTCCTTCCATGTTTTATTCTCTCAAAGATCGTTCGTTAGAAAATCTCTCTCGTCGAGGCTCGCGTCAAAACGATATACTTTTCGCAAAATATATGCACCATTTTTATGCACGGAATACTGAAATCGCTTTGCGAAGCAAAAGTCTGGGTGGAATTGAAAAACTTCGAACGCGACGAATGGAATGGGGAAAATACCAAGTCGAAAAGGTGCACCGCTGTTGATGCAGCTTCCTTGGGAAGGCAGGTTTATGGGCGGAGGTGGTCGATGCTATTTAATGAAATGAACAGAGAAAATGATCCCCGGAAAGTTTTCCCCAAATATATGTACAGCGAGACACCGCAAAACGAATAAGAGAAATTTCCAGCAATTACGTAGAATGCAATTTCGTGTTCGTCGTCAAAATCCGATGCGCGCGACATTTCACGTTTCGATTGTTAGATATCGAGAAATTTTCCGGCGTGTTGTAACGATATCCGAAAGCGACACTTATTGCCGACAATTGAAGATCGAAACGTGTTAACCCCCTGCTCTCTATTAAAGCTGCCGGAGTGGAAAAGGAATGAAGCTGTAGAGGAGGCTGATCCTACGGTCAACACAATAAAAGGCAGTTCGATAAAGAAAGCTTAAGACTTATTCGCGATCGGGTTAGCGCCAGCATTTTTTATGACCCGTTAAACGTTTTTCAATCTCGGAAAATGGCCTTTTGATACGCCGTATTTTTTTCTTCTTTCTTTATAACGACAGTTCTAATGTACAGATAAACTCACAACGAAACAGATTGCCTTTCATTTATCAGAGAGCTTTTGTTTAATTTTTGTAATGTTTCATCTATTCTTTAAATTCTCTCTATGCAATTGTTACAAGTTTATCAGACTTTGTGTTATGTATGTATCGTATAATATTTTACGAATGTAATTTACCAGTGCTGATACACAACTGTGACGAAGCAAAGAGTAGCCCACATCGCTAGTCAAATAAGAAACGAAACGAAGATGCACCTGGTGGTGAACACTGCCAAGTTTGCATTAGGAAATAGTCACGTTAATTCCAAGGACAGATCCCTCGGATAACAAGAATCGACGATGTAGTCGTACAACGAGCCGTTGGTTCTTTCAGACGTCCGTGGATTTCGAGGATGTTAATCCTCGCTCCTGGATTCGACTTGATCCACCAATTCCACCCAGTAGCCCCAGCCATTGCAAACGGACTCAACCCTGTTCTCAACCGCAATGCAACGGTGACCTGATTCAATTCTATACGACCTTATTTCACCTAGTATTCTTTGTTAATCGTTTACCATAGTTTACGTATGACTTTACGAAATATTGTCCATACAATTGACTTTTCGTGAGAGTAGATTTTTGTTGGAAATTATTTTTACAACCTCTGAAGATCTTCTACATTGTTCTGTATTATTTTAGCAACAATTTGATCAAGCGGCATATGTTTGTCAGGAGATTTCACCCCATGCACTACACCTTTCAGAATCTGCTGATCGATCAGATGTTCCGCCGCGTATATTCTGCGCAACAAGTTCAACTCCATTTTAGGTTGCGGTGTAATTGCCTCAGGTTTCATCGGATTCGACCTGATTCAGGCTGTTTGGTACTCTTCGTTACCCATTGATATCAAATGGTGTGCTACATTTCAATTATGTCTATTACGTATCGAGCCCGTTAGTATTTCCACTGGACTGGCCTATAAAAACACGCGACCTAACGATCGTAAAAAATTTCGTTTCACGTTTCACTCGAAGGATGCAGTAACGAGTCCTTTGGGAAACTTCGTTTGAAGAGCCAAATTAATTTTTACGATTCTTTCGTTTTATAGAACTCTTTTTGAAACTTTCATGGAAACGACCACAAAAAAAAGGCTCGGCTTCAACCGATTCGAACTCCTTTCGCGGGAATTTATTTCCTGAAAAATAAAATAAACTTCCATTTCGGCCCTCCATTCATTCGTTCGCTACAGAGGAATCATTCGTTTTTTTCTTGCCCTGCGTACTTATCCACTCTCGATTAACAGATCTCACCCCCTTTTTAATCTTGAAAGTTTCACGTTTTCGGATGAATTCTCCTTTAATAATAAACGAATGCAGTTTTAGAAAGGACCTTGATCAGCTGAACAAATCTCTAAGTAAAGCTCGAGGACGTCGATCGAAGGATACACATATTAGGGTCGCAAATACAACTTTGTTATTGACCGGCTGGCAACTGGCCTTGGCTTCATGGAAACTGACCTGATTTTCCATCGCGTTCTTCGTCAGGTATTGACGTCAATTGACCTTTCAGGTTCCAACCACTGCACGTTTCACCGTGCGGATGCTTCGATATACGTTTATAGGCCGTGGAAGCATGTCTAATTTTAATGGATCGATGCTTGGTCTCCTATTTTCCAATTTTCATTGAAGACAGTATAAATATAGTTGTAGTAGTTACAAAAATTAATTTCCAATAAATCCAATCGGTCTACTCGCACGATATTAAGCTCCAAACGTCAGCGAAATAAATACACTTAACATTGTACCGAACCACATTCTAATAGTTCCTGGTCCCACTAAATTTGACCCGATTTAGCACAGCCGCTGCTGGTGTACCGGTGACGTCAGATGATCCTCCTCGAATCGACCACGAAATTAACGCAGCTTTAATCTCCCTCCTGCGGGAGGCAGATCGCTTTCCACTATCCCATAAACTATTAATATAATGAAATATTTGCCTCGAAATGATAATGCTCTTAGAAATTGATAATTCGAAACTGCCTCGTTATATCATCCCACGATAAGTAGACCATTTAATCGAAAGCTAACAACCAACCAGTTTCTACTGTGAAATATTTAAATTTGCCCAAATTATTTCCAAAGCAATATTTCTCTACCAATTATTTAGATATCTGCATTATCTCCATTAAGAATTCGATGTCCAACTTGATATCCAGTCCAAATGGAACGAATTCACTCTTCTTATCGATGCCAGTTCTTTTTAAATCTCTGTCTAATTCGGACACGTGGCTCTTCGCTGATCAATGATGATTCAGGTTTTGTCTACTCGAAGACCAAATCCGTTGGCGTATGGGCACGTGGGGCTGTATCCAATCGGTCACGTACGCAGGTACGCACAAAGGGTTATTCACGTGGCGGAACGTCTCGTGCAAGGAAATGCAGTGCGGTTCGTGGAATGCATTTCGGTGATTGCTATCAGACAGGAGACGGCCGTTAGTCAGAATGGAACGTCGATTCGGACCCTGATCCAGAACGTATCTACTTCACGTTCTCTTGTCCTTCCTTCCACTTCCTTTCATTTTTCTCCTTTTGTTCTTCGCGGGATGTCGCGTTGAGGTGACTACTGCAGTATTCCCCGTATACGTTTTCACGGGACACTCCATTCACCGTGGGTCCACTAAAAATGCTTGTTTATCGATTCGTGCAGCGAAAATGTTTGACAGTGTTCGTGGTTCGCATCCAAGGTAGCGTGAAATGATATGGAATTCATTGTTCGCACACTAGGCTGAGTATTCGGTAAAATATTTGCCGTTCTTGGCGGCGCGTGAAATATTACATATATACTCTAAAATATTTTTCCGGGACGCGAGTGATATTTTTAGATGCCAGAAATGTCCCGCGGTGCTCGCGGATTTCTTTGGAACGGAACTCGTCCGTGCTCTTCCGCTACAGGGAAACACTTCCGTAACGGAGAAAAAAAAGATAGGCAAACATACGGCGGTTCTTGAGAAGAATTTTTTCTTCCACGCTTTATGCTGTAATAAAACCCTAACGCTGTAATGGAGAAATCGAAATTCACGCCTGCTTGTATTTCTTTGAATTTTATTCGGAATATAAAAGTACGAGACTATCGAGATCAACTTTACCTCACCTTTGCTTCAATTTAATATTAGATCACCCATACAAGTATATCTAGTTCATTTCTAGATTATTTATGAAGTACAAACGTAGCTGTAATTAAATCGCAATTATATAAACTCTAACATTATCTTCGAATAAATTTCCAAAAGTTTAATGTCAAATGCAATGGACTAATAATTATGGTGAATGATTTATTCAAAATCATATACATTTTTCGAGACGACGCACCACGATTTCGTTGAACTACACGTTGACACCGCAGCATGGCGGCCTTGAAAGCCAATCGAACCAAACCGCAACCCTGTCGTGACCGAGATTGTGGTTTCGTGGTATCCATACGATTAACCCGGAGTCCATTCCTGGTGCCGCTTGTACACGTTAAGAAAGACAAAGACTACCGATTATCGACGCATCGACGAAAAATACGACCGGACAACGTTCTCGACGCAGACGATGCTTCAACGTCCTGTCGATGCGCGAGAACGATGCTTCAAGAGATTTAGGTCTCGCGAAGTCTTTGAAACGTACATAACGTTTGATGCATCATTAGTAAATCAATTTTTGAATACTTTGTTTCCAATAATCGTATTATCATACATAGGGTGCTGAAATAAATTTGTCTGACGTATGTTTGACTTTGTTTTAAGCAATTGTGAGGGAAATAGCAGCGACACGAGCTATTTTCGAACATCCTTCGATTTTTCTAGGATCGACTGTTTTCGTGGTTACAAATCGGGGATCAAGCAAGCCCCTTTACTTCGCAAAAAGAAAGGAAACGGAGCAAGCAAGATTTTCCATGCAAACGGGCCAGAAGTTCCTCGTCCCCGGTCTCTAGACGTATCAAACTCGATCGTAAAAAATTAATCGCCTGGAAAGCGGAAGTGTGTCGGCAGTAGTCTGTTCCCGTAGACGTTCATATGCGTCGCGTCGATGGATTATGGAGGTTGTTGCACTGGTGGAAGTACAATTGACGATTGCGTACAAAGAGTAATATCGATTGGAATAAAAGGTTTAGTTATACATTGTATTAGCGCGTCACAGAAACATATCACTCTGCATGTCCCCTGATTAATATATCTACGTACCTTTTCAACTTTCATCGAATGTATTTATTTCGTGAATATTCGCTCTACCGGGAATTAATAATCCTTCGCTTTAATTTAAATTGCCTTCGAGTCCATATTGTCGCAGCGACGATAATAACACCAGGGCAGCCGGTATATCGTTCTCATTTCGTGAAATAATAATATCTCTGCCGGTGGCACGGATGGAATACTGGTCACCACTTAATTAGATCGCTGGGGATTATGGTAACTAAACAAATTTTAGCATCCCTCTTTCCCTCTCTTTCGATTTAATCGCCGACGGAAGATCGTGATTTAACGATTTCAATCGGGTCGTCGGATGTTTCGTCGTTATCGGGGCCACGGTCGATGACTAACAATAAAGTTCCAGCATTCTAATTGTCCGTATGAATCGGCTTAGCGAAATATAAATCGCGTAAAAGCCGTACGCGACGTGTACACGTTTAATGCTAGCTCATTCTATCCGCGACTAACCGCGAGAAATCGATATTTCGATATGTTATTATCAAGGGGACGAGTTAGTTGCGGCTCATTATTCTAGAGCCCGGCGAACGTTGTCGCTATAAAATCACTGATAACTGAATTACTAACGCGATAATGTTCGAAGCCGAAACGTTGCGCGTATGCGTTACACGCGACAAATTAGTTAATGCCCTCTGTATCATCATCGGCCTTTACGCTACTGATTTGAGCCGGTATTTTTGCGGCAATGTGGGCATAGCGGGGACAAAGCAGATTTAGTTTGATTATTTTAATTAGGAAAGAAAAAAAAACATTGCAATTAATTATTACTTATTTTTTATTTATTTTATTAATTATTTTCTGATTCTTTCTTTTTCTATTGTATCTACTACGTTGCGCTTGCTGTTATTTTATTTGACATTTTCCTCCTCATCAAGGTATAGCATTATATGGTCCGTGTAACTACGTTGGGGTGTGTTGAATGGAAGGAAGAACCGGTGACTTTTAGCTAAATTCGAGCGTAAATTCGAACACACAAGCTTGTCGTAATTTAAGGCTGACCGCACTTTGAGAGAAGTTTTAAGCACTATTAGTCCGACGAGATTCAACGAGGTTTAATGCGGAGAATCTAAGTATAATATAGCACACTTTATACGCCATTATTCCACGTAAATACAGCTTTAACTCCGTAGTTACGACATTTTGAAATCTCGCGCAATTCGCTTAGCGACTAACGAGCGAGTAATTTCGAGCTTTCGATCGATTTAAATCGCTCGGCATCGCGATGAATTAAATAAGCGAGGAAGTTTATCGCATTATTACTCTGGGTGTAAATATCTGGCATAAAAAAATTCTACAATTGGAACGAGCTCAATTGAAATTCCACACATCAATCGAGGTATCATAGAAATACTTTCATTGTTTCCTTTTGATATTAAAATTGATATATATAAATAATAAATTAAATTCCTCTGGTTTCGGTCGCCGATTCACGATCATCAATTTTAATTTATCCCTCAAAGAATATAGTGGTAGCTGCCCGAACGTCGCTCAATTCATTGTTTCAACTTTTTCCATTTTCGAAATGAACGGAACCGGGAACGCCTATTTTGTCAGTAATAAGGTAAGTTGATTTTACCACGCTAGTCCGACGGCTTCGTAAAAATTCCATTTTATACGTCGCGACTAACCACTTCGGGAAACGCGGTAATTTTCCTCTAAAATTCATGTACCAAATTTCTCGCTACTAATTAGAAATTACACACAACGTTCCGTAGAAAATCTTTAACGCCGCCTGAAAGATTCCTTTCTATTTCTATCCTCGACGTTCCTTTCTGAATATTTCTATGCAAATGATGCTAATTAACAAAGTATCCAGCATGTATATTGCATGAACGAATACGATACGGTAATATTACAAATTCTCCCATAATATTTTTCATCTCAATGAAACTCTAATGAACCAATTACTATTATCGCGTATTTAATCCAATACTGTAAAAATCTCTCATTTCCCCTTCCGCTTATTATAATTTAAGCAATGATTACCGAAAGGCAGATAAAAGAAAGTCCGCGCTCACGAGAAAAATTTAAAAAGAATTATATGTTTCTATATAATCCTTTCGTTTCATTTTCCTATCGCTTTGAAATCTCAATTCTCCTATATTTCATCGCATTATATTCATCATTTTATTAAAATATCAAACACCCTTCACGTCATTGCCTGCCGCGCAACGTAACCGACTATTTTCTTACCTCTTCGTAGCGAAGAGAATTTCCCTCTGCTCATCCCGCGAACAAAATAAAGGGGGAACCATAGCCGTGAAATACATACTGGCCCATTACCAGTGCTAACAGAGTACAGACAGGGAGATTCGGAGACAGATGGAAACCGGAGGGCTGGAAATCTGAATTCACTGCACACCTCTTCGTTTGGTTATGCTAATGATGTTGTGGAGAATTTTTCCTTATATACATTTTTCAACCCCCGTGATTCTGTCAGCCATTTTGACCCTCCCTGGTCGAGTCACGACTTGACTCGTTTCCGCGTCGTCAGTGCGAACAATTTATTGCAAAACGCGAGCGTGTGTGGGTTCTAGGTCGAATATTAATGTTCCCAAATGCGGCCTGCTCGTTTCGCAGCAATTCTCCCCCAGTGTTTTTTTTTGTTCCATGGCCACACGATCCCCGAGTCTCGATGCTCGGTCGATTCGATCGTTCTCTTGTATTGTTTATAGGATTGTTTTGAGCCAGAGAATACCTGGATGCCCCTTAAATGTAGAATACTGTGACTGTATTTGCAATGCAAAGAGCAAATGGAAACGATAAACCACCGATTTTATCGAGTGTGCATTCTTCCTGATATTTTTGTAGAATATTACGAAAACCATGGCGAATGGGTATATCGGAAGTAACGCGAATGGTAATGGAGTAAAACGTGAATGGCCACAGATTGAACTGGTTCTCCGACGTATTTCGAGCTTCTAGTTTTCTGAAATATGCATCACCGGAGAAAGCTACACGATCAGCTTTGATACAAACGTAACAATAATTTCAGCGGCCAGCAATTATCTCAACATCGCGGGGACGGAAAGGACGCGTTACACGTGAGCTAAATGGAATTTACGTGCCGTGCAAGTTATATTATTTATAATTGCGCTGGCGCAACGGAGATCCCGCATCGAATGCGATATGAATACCTCAACGAAGTTAAAATTGCACCGGCTGGTAGTTAAAGGCAAGTGAAAGTTGTTGCCGCAAATTACCCATATAATATCATCAACACGAATATTTTATTTAAACCCGCCGTTCGGCACATTTTTCAATCGTATTACCCTTCATTCGAATCTTTTGCTCCTGTAGCCGAATATAATTCACATATCAACGCGAATTCATACAGAAAATCGATAATTAGCAGACGTACAAAATACTGCATGCGAAACAATTCTACGACTTGCTGACAGAACACTGCAACTACATCGTCACGATGTGACATTACTAAACGCGACGTTAACGCCGCTATAAACTTTCAATTACTCTAATAAAAGTTATCGTGCCGTGTTACCTACGATTTTATCTGTGATATCATTTCTCATTCAATCCCATCAAAAACTGTACCGTTTCTTCGAACGTCAACAGTCTGCAAAAATGAAAACTGCAGATGTACTATTTTTTTCTGCGAAAAGTAAACAGATTAATTTATAATATTTTCTTTCCCTATAGTATACAATACTTGTAATATAATGCATATTATAGATACTTTACAGAATTGGTACTACATATTCATATCGCATAGAGGAGATCGCGCTGATTAATTTGCTTTTTTTCCGAGCTCGGTCCGATTATCCCGTGCCGAGTTACAGCCGTTTAAAGTATCGTCAAAAATATGAATGAAGATTAATACAGTTCCCCTTTAAATTCCTAGAAATGCGTACGCTACTACTACTGCTGTGTAACCGCTACGCGTGGGAACGTCCTTGCAAGGCTGCGAGGATGCATTGTCGTAGTACCAAATTAATCTCGATTTCCTCATAAATCCGTCAGTTTTCCATTGGCGTAACCATCCAAATTTTTTTACTTAATTTCATTTTCTATGAAATTTCTCTTACATTTTGTTTACCTTTCGCGTTCGAATAATAATCATAATCACGCGAAACTGCATAAAACAAAAGAGCAACGAGACAGTTAGTGGTGAGCAGTTTATTATTCTCTTCCCTTTCATTTCATCACTCATAGATTAAAACATAACCATCAGGTGTCGAGATTGAAATTTTTTAATTTTGTTTCAAGGAAAAAATATGTGGCGCCATTTTGCGTTTGCCGCACCCCGAGCTGCTGCGAAACTAAGTTTCTGGATCACATCGTTAATTTAAACAATTGCGTTTTTCTCGGCTTCCAGTGGGTATTTTTGAACCGGACTGGTCTCAAATTAAAGCTGACGACCTTAGCTTTGCTTTCCAACAACATGGCATTTGTAGTTTAAAAGTTATAAATAATTAAAGAATCGACCAAAATGCACTCCGGGTAATTGTAATTATCTCGGCTTCTGGTGATCATTTTTTAAATAAATGATGTATCAAATGAAAGGAGAAAGAATAAGCTACGCATGTCCGTAATAATTATTTAAATTATTTATTTATTTATTATACTTCAATCGCGCATGGAATATTGTTGGAACCTAAACTTTCGTTGAACAGCACTGATCTAAATACAGCATATTGTTGAACGTTTAAGCACAAAAAATACACGATCTATTTACGTGCAGCGGAATCAAAATATATAGAATGGTTTTCCGTGGATCTCGAGCCACCCACGTGCCTCTGTTTCTTTACGATATGATAAATTGCAGTAGCTCTTCAAAGGGGTCCTTACAATGTAGATTTTAGAATCTTCTTGTTGGGTTGTGCCAGTAAAATGTCGTATTATAATTTGTATTGTAACTGCGGGTAAGTAATAAAGTGCTGTGGATTATGTTAGTACCACGGTTAGGGTTCATAAACCTCGTAGCAATGAAAATAAAATGGTAGAATGGCGTGCCTTTACTATACAGGTGAGATTGGATCTCTGTTTAACAATTGCGACGTGCTTGGAAACTTTTCCATTTTTATTATAATTTATATCTTAACGTTAATGGGGGAAATGTCCATAACTATTAACAATCCAGTTGAAATAAATTTCGTTGCTGCTTTTACAATACAATACAGCCGCTGCTGTTACAATACAATTTCTCACCGAACCGATTCAATTTTCCAAGAATACCGTTCACCAGAGAGGATCCGGTATACAAGCATTGTCTCCGCCTTCTTTTTGAGCGGGACGCGCGTCGATGAAAGAAGATAAAAATAATGGACGAAAGACGCTTCGAGTGAGGCGAGGATAAAGAATTTGGAGCAATTTGTGGCTGGACCATCAAAGGCTGGAAAATGGAAGTCACTTTGTATTCTCTCCTCTTCACTCGTTTTCTTCGCCCTTGTTTCTCCTTCGAGTCGAGGGTGGAAAATTCATACCCGTTTAACGCACTAGCTTTCCCAAAAATAGTAATGACAATGAAAAGAAATCGATCTCACTTCGATCATTTGCCTTCGGCGCGGATAAATTTTCCATGTTAAATCCGCGGTGAATTTTCGCCCGACCAATTTGCCCGTTCCATTGAATCGGCAGATCGGAGCGGGAAAATTTTCTCGGTCGGGAACAAGTCATTAATAAACGTCGAGGCTCGAATCAAAATTCTATCCAGTCCTTTTTATTTTTCGGTCGATTATCAGGCGGGGCATTACGGGCGAAAATGAAACGATTCTATCGATATTCCCGTTTCGTCCTTTTCCTCCTCTTTTTCCCTCTGCCGCTTTTTTTTCTCGTACGCATGGATCTGGATATTGGAATTTAAAAATTCACTCTCGCCGTTATGTCGTCGCGCGGATTTAATATAACCAACAGTCCGGCCGCGTTCAAGCGCAAAGAACGAAATTGATACCGAAAGTGCGGGAATTATTTAACGTTCCCGTATCTGAATGCATATAAGTTTTTTATCCGCGACAAAAGGAGCATACTGGGATACACAAAGAGAGAATGAAATAGAACGAGGGACGGCCTGTCTCACACGATTTAACCGCCCTTGGAAGTTTAAAGAATCGTCCCTACAAAAGCCTCGTGGCTTTCCACTGGAGGTCGCATGATTCGATTGCCTTCGTTTAAATTTGTTGTTAGCATGGCACGTGAATCTTCCTCACCCTCGAAGTACAGATACATTATTTTTTAAATAAAACGGTGCCAATAATTAATGTTACAATATATTATACAATATATAAGCTTCATAGTCGGATTAAACGCACAAAAATAATACAGTGAAATAAATAAAATGAACTGAGAGGAATGAAATAGACTAAAAGCCGTATTGAAAGGGCAGTAGTATCAAGATGTACAGAGCTTGATAAAGTATCGGGAGAAAGATCAGGTAATAGAGACAAGCAGATGGAAGGACGCAAATGTCAGAGTACTCTCTGGCAGCCTGAAAACGTGAATCCCTTTTGGCTGGATTTTAACGTGAAATTTATCGTGTGCGCTGGTAAATTATTGTCCGCCACGGTATCCCGGTGGACGTTGGGTCTCCGTTAGATAGAGAGATCTGCGATCGAGCCTGCACGCTATTAATATTTCCCGGAGTCTAACGTGTCTTCGATTACTTTATAAATAACATGGGAGATACACATGTACATTGGTACAACGTTATATGCTGTGTGGACTGTGTGCGTTGATTGGTGTGGGTGCAACCTACCAAGAGGTTTTCATAAATTTTTCAATTTCGTGGTCGCCGATCCACGTAATCCCTCCTTTCACTATCGTCCTTTCCTTGGTTTTGTATTAACCGCGGTTGGATACCGTTTCGCGAGCCAAATTTACATTCGAGGACGGATGAGTCCGCTGAAACGTATCGCTGCACAGGTTCGCCGTGGACGAATTAATTTTTTCTATTTATTCCCCCTTCCTCTTGATATTTTCCTTCTTTCTTGCGACCACGGCCAGTTTGCGTTTGTCCCAGTTGCACACTTCTCTTCCTCGTCTCGCCAAGCTTCCTTCATTGTTTCTTTTCCTTCGTTCCATTCATTTTCGTTTTCTTTTTCTTCCGTTATTAACGAGCTTCGTAAATCTCTCGGCCTCCAAGTCGACGATAAACCCTGCGTAATCTCGCGTTTTATTCTCCGTCGCGGCGATAAATTTGTTTCGTTAGCACTTTGATTTCGAATTGCAGCCGCGTTTAAATATTTCCATGCTTCTCCTTTGCCTTTGTTCTTCTGTATCGTTGCCGCGCCCCGTTTATCGAATCGCTGCGCGACGCCTCCCGATTCTTGTTGGCGATCTTCTGAAAGTGTTACGTCGAATAAACGTTTTCTCTTTTTATCGGCCAGTGGACGGACAATTTTCTTCTTTCGCGCCTCGTGCCCGACACGCCGTTCATTTTCACGGCCCGTTCGTTCGAGCGCGTTACGAAAAATGAGGCGATTATAAGCGGAAAATAAATTCATTCCGATGAATACGGGCCGAGCAACAGCTCGTTGCGTAACGATGCACGAATTGTAGCGAGGGCAGTCTGTCGGAATTGCACGCCGTTGCGGGGATGTGTCAATTACGTTTAACTCGATCCACCCGACAATTGTGCCTTATTTCGGCCAGCCAAATTGACCAACAGTCGTTGGTTGAAATCGTTGTTCCGTTGTTTCGTTGGTTCGAAAAAACAATTCTATGTCTACCATAGCTGATGCGCAAAAAAATGACTTGCTTAAGAGCTTAACTATTATTTGTTTGTATAAAAAAAGTTTAAGATTACGTATCATTCAGATTGTAAAATATGTCAAGTAGTAGAAACAATTTTTAAACGATTCCTTTTCCCAGACCGATACTGATGCCTGAATTTTTCTAGCCAATCTCTAAACACAGAAAACGCCCCGCATCTAAGACTGCTCCTTTGTTTTCAGCTGGCAGTGAACCGAACGATTTTTCTCTGATTCTCATAATCCCCCTTGCCCCGCCGTCGATCGCCAATATAGAAGTCCGTGCGAAGGCAATCCGAAAACCACCGTAAAAAATATACCACCGACTGATCCGTGGTGTATCGATAGAAATCACCATGGACTTTTGTCGTTCTCGACATGGCGTGAATCAGGGGTGGCGACGTCCAGCGTCGTCGGATTTGTCGACGAGTTAGCTGTCGTTCATACCACGACGGGAATGTGAGTGGACCAATCGTCCACGCCAGATTGGATGTGACATCATAAAAAAAGCTCAGTAGCGAACGAGCACTTACGAGTCAAGGAAAATTGTCCATCAGGCTGAATGAGGGATGTCTCGTGGAATCCGTGTCATTTCGTCGCGCGAAAAACGTGACGAAACTCTTAAACGATTCATCGTCGGACCGTTCTCGATGTTGCTACGAAATGAATGACCGACCTATTCCGGCGCACACACGGAGGGTCAAAATAAGTTGAACGGGTTGTCGATCGTTTCGATGCATCGCCGTCGCGACGCGTGATGAATCGGGGCAAGTTGCGAGCACGTAATTTTTGTCCGACGCTCCATGGATTCTGGACGCCCTCGGAGTCGTAATTTTCGGATATTTCGGGTGTTTTATGTATGCGCACGTACGCGAATAGTGCATAGACAAGAACTTCTGTATGGTAGAGAGTGAAAAGTTTCTGGTGTGAGGGGAGTGGCTCGGTCGTCGTGCAATTTTCCCGTCACAGTTTTCTTCTTTTTTTTTCTGGGTAAATAACATCTGCTTTGGTACTTGCTCTGCAGACGGCACGAATAGTACGAGAATCTAATTTAAAGTGCAATCAAGGCTGCCATTAGGTTAATGAATTTGTAAAACTCGTGCACCTTCCAAACGGTTAATTTCCAGAACCCATTAAACCTCCTTGGCGTCCCTATTCACTAGAAATAAAAATACACTGCCGTAACAGTTGACAATTTTTTCCTTTCTTCTCGTTTATACCCGAAGCTTCCACAGACCTTTTACTGTTGCCATGAAACAGAGATCAGCAAGCAAATTAATTCCAACGCTCATTTATTTCTTTCCGTTCTTTCACCGCCTTTCACGTTCGCGCGACTTTTGCTCGCTGATATTCTCCCCGACAGTTTCGCTGTTTCGATTCAACTCACTTCCCCACCACCCATCTGGTTTCACTATTTCGAAAAGGTAATGGACAGCACGTTCACGGGTCTGGGCTAGGTTGACCGTATGAAAGAGAATCGTTCGTTGCAACAAAGATCCAATAAACCCCGTTTCCTGCCGGTTAAGTGAAAGAGATATTACGCGTTACGTATGCGGCGAACGTAGCCGCGGAAAAAGGGTGGCAAGATCGACGTTGCCTTTGTGAAGGGTAGCTATCGATAGCTTTGTTGGCGGCGCATTTACGGACGTCGTGTGCAGGGCCTCCCTCTGTTTGCAGGAGTGGCGGTGGCGCCGCGACGTCGATCCTGGAGCGAAATGTCACGTCGCGTCGCGTCGGTCACACGGCAACGACGACGGCTAAGAAGTCGGCTTCTCACCTGGGACCAAAGGGAGAGACCGTTTCGCGAAAATTCCAGATGCAATTTTATGCCACGGGCGACGCGACTCGCATACGAGAAACGGGGATTGAGATTGCCCCCTAGATCGAATCAGATGATGCCAAAGGCGTTTAACACATGAACTTGTCTGTATTTCACCGATCTTCTTCGAATTTGGTCGCTTTGTTCGGCGGGAAAATTTCATCTATCGATTATCGTGGTATGTTTGATAAAATCGTGGAAGCAGCGTTAGTTAATAACATTTTTATTTCATAGTGGATTTCCATTGCCACGGGGTGTCTTTTATAATACTTGAGGGTCGCAATTGACGTTCTCCGTTGCCACGGATTTTATATCTGGAGCAGAGAATAATTGTTTGAATTTGTTTCGAGTGAACAATGGGGGTACTCGGGTCTCGGTGTCTTTTATTTTTATGCACGTAGACGTTCGAGACTAGTTACTCAGGAATTTAAGGAACAAATTACTGTAGAAATATGCGGACGTTTCGAGGAGTCGTGTTGCGCATCGGAAGTGACCGATTACCCATCGATCAGCGGTAATTACCATTGCGCAATATTCCGCAGCCAGAAGTGCTCTACTTCCTTCTGCAATATTCATGATGCTGTTCGTTCTGCGAGAAGAAATCTCGCGGCGAACGAAATACAAACAACCAGATGAAACAACGAAGTACCCTCAACGCCCGACAAGAATGTCCATCAGTTTAACAATGAACTCGTCCAAACTAACGAATCGTCAAAGTTAAACTATTACGCCAGCCCGCATTTCACCGTAACACTTTAACGACAAACGGAACAGCCGCAAAAACCACTCGAACGATTTCTATCCACGCGCGAAAATCTCCCACCCCCGAAGGACCGCAAACGAAAAAAAGAACCCAACCAACGTCAAACGAATTAATCAGAATCATCGGACATTCCGCCGAAGGTAAACGGGACCGTTATGGAAAAAAAACGGAAGTATGGAGATAAAAGCGTGATACTTTTACAAGCTTCACAAAAGAGTGCGCCGGGATAGCGTGGAAGTGCATCGATTTCCAGCCACGTATCTACGATCCGCAACGGTGCAACTTTTCTGCGGTTTCGTTCGTCGGCTATCCCTACGTTTCTTTATTTCTTTACGACTTCGTCTATCGTGGACATGCGACATATATAGGTATCCGCATACAGGAGGGAAAAGAGGGTTGCACGCGGCGCACACAATACGCAGCCCCCGTTCGCAAGCTTTCGGAAGGAACGGGGGAGGAATGTGGGAAGAAAGGAAAAAAATGGTCTGGATAAATTCGACGGAGCATCGAGTTGGCAGATATCAATGGGGAGAACGGCCACGTGTGTTCGTGAACGGGGTCGAAACTCGGCCCAGATTCAGAATGTGGGTCGGGTCAGCTGCATCCGTGCATCCCCCAGGGTATGGCCGGGCGTTGCAGAGCGAGCACGTATTCGATGCACTTGCAGACTCGGGACACGGTCATACGTGACAGACGCAGCTGACCGTCATGCGTCGAATTTGAATTGATAATGCGCGTTAATTTCTGACCGGCCCTGTTGGCATAGGGCCGTAATAACGGGGGCGAACAATTAATTACGGAATCGCGGCCCGAGCTGTTCTTTGACGTATGAAATGCTTGTCTGTCCGCTTGACAATGATGGGTCGGCCGTTTCGACTCTTCGCCAATGCTATCTGCGTGCGCGAGTGCGTAGATGTGTGGATGTGACGGCGACGGTAATTATTTGTCGGGTGAATTGGTAGAATCGGGAGTATCCATAGTTGGACAGATGCCTTTTGTTCGCGTGGCATTTCTGGGGATGGGAAGATGTCCGAACGAGGTGGATATTATTACAACGTTGATAAAGTTTCGTTCCTCTGTGGTATTGTAATTTGTAATTTAGTAGAGAGGTGAGAATAGATTCCAGGGTGCAGTGGCATCGACGAATAAGTCATTACTCTGGGATGTGTTGGTAATAATTAATAAATTCGATAAAGAAATCGAAGCTCAGTTAATTGTACTTTACGTTATATTACCCGTACCGTTCCCTACGCGTGCTAATGGAAATATTCATGGCAGCCCTCAAATATTTAATACACTCGCGCTTCTGTTTCGCTTCACGTTAATATCAATGTACTAAGAGCTTACTGTGCACCATTTCTCGCGCACGAAAACAAGAAAATTACATAAAAATTAGTCACCCCATCGTTTGTAGATCCCCCAGGAACCCGATTCCCGGAAAATAAAAAGTTCGCCGTGTAAACGTGGAAATCGCGATGGTTCATCGAAAGTTTCCTCGAAGGAGGATAAGGAAGGCACAGCTCGTCGAAGCGAATCCCGTTCACCAGACGTACGTATACGTAAACGGGGAGGCGAGCAAACGTTCGAGGGGTGATTCGAGGTGCGGCGTATCGCAGCGGAATACTGCGAGGCAGCTTCAAAAGTTGCCAGTTAAACGACGGAGTTAACTTCGTTTCGTTGTTTGCGTGAACCGCAAATTTCCTTCAGTTACTCAGGCCCGCAGCCCGGTGCCGTTATAATCACGCGGATGTACGTGTTACTGGGGCTCGGGCAACAGACAGAGAACAGAGCTGTACTCGTTCGTCCCGTTTCTACTCGCGTGACAACTTACTCTAGCTGTACGCTTCATTCGTGATAAAGGATAGATGGAAACACGCTACAACCGCTCCACAGGACGCGCTTCTATCTCTCCCTGGTGTTCCCTATACACTATGCGCTGAGTCTTGCTGCGGCAAGTCGCTTGAATAGAATTATATTGATAAGGGAGCCGCATTCGGGGATGTAATTCAATTTAGGCCAGTGTAAGGCAAGTTAAGCGGATACTGTTGTATATCGCGCGAAACTTCTGCTTGTTTCTTTGTCACTGATACGCGTACTTCGTGCTTGATTTACACTTATTTTAGTTTCGTTTTCGTTATTTGTTTATCGAGATTTCGAATTTTTAGGGGGATTTTATGTATCATGGAGGGTATTCTTTAAGGGCGGCAAGGATTTCTTTTGCAATGGTTTGAATGGATCTTGTTTCGGAATGTAATTAGGAGAAACGTTTTCTTGTACGACTTACCTCGAGATTGCAGATCTTGTATTTCGTGCTCCATGCCCTACCTTTGCAGGGTTTCCTCCTGCAACGCCTCTGTTGGCGTGAAATCCCGCCGCCGCAAGTCCTGCAAAGTAGAGCGAGTATAATTGAAAATTATAAAAAGAGGTAACATACTAACAACGTGTTGCAGGTGTTTCTTACACCAATTTTGTTCTTATAAAGGAGCGATTATTACGGGTAGAAAGAAGTTGCGAAATATACAATATGTATCTTGTTGCTGTTAGAAATTTGTTCTGCTGTTTTTTTTTTCATTGATTTGTATTACGAAAAAATTGCATTGTTTTTCCTTTTGACTGTTTAAAAAATACTATTACGTTTCACGAATTTGTACAACTTTCTTCCTGTTCCAGTACGATCTCCACGGTTATGAAAGAATAATATGAAATTAGGACATGTAACCGGAAAATTCGAGGCACCGAAAGGAATTACGTCATACGCTTTCGTTGATTGCGAATGACTCGTTTCGCGAGTTTAAGTGGCACTTGTACTTCCGGAACATGCGGGTCTGTACACTGCAGCCTTGACGTCACGACTTTGTATTAAACGTGGTTGCGCTTTAAAACATAAAAGTAATGGTATACAGGGTGCACATCGAACGAGCGTCGATTGAACGAGAACTTTAGAGAGCAGCTGCTTTTACAAAAATTCTCTCTGCAATCACTATTTCAAGACTTCGATACTAATCAACGATGGCGAACTAGAAACTTCCAGAATACAGATTGGAAATTAATTTGTTTTTCAGCTTAACAGCGCTCTATTTAATTGTATGAGTTTTTCGATAACTCTTAAACAACTGTCTAGACGAAATAGTTTCAAATAAAATATTCCAATATTATTCTGTATATTTTGTATTAAAAATTTCTGGCTATTGCATTATTAGTAAACAGCGCATACTTGAATCGTATCATTATATATTGTCGACTGGACTAACCTTGTTCTTGCTTATTATAAACATCGTAGGACGCGTCGTTCCGCTAGTTTGTGCCACGTAGTTTTTTTTAAAACTACCACCAAGAAAATTGTATGCTAACGAGTTTCCGCGAGCGAAAACAATTTTTTTAATTATTGTATCGAGAACACGAGCAAAGATTTGCAGGACCCTGGCAAGTCGCGTCGAATGTACGGCGCCGTACATCATGCAATAAGCTTCTCCAAAGGGGTGAGTGCAGTTCACCAGCGGTAAGCGTCATAAATTATTTGCTGGCGCAGTCTGCACCGTTTCTGCTCGGCTGAAAAACGAGCTGGCCGCTCCGACGTCCGCCACCGGAACTCCACCTCCGTCGAAATGAGTTCTGGAACGCTTAACATTCCAACGGCGTGTCGGCGTCCCGACGCGATACCAGAGCTTTCGATTCGTCGTATCGTGCTATCAAAGTGACGAGTCGCGACACAAAAACCTATTTTCGAGTGTCACGCTTTGATCACATCACGAATGAGGGGTGTTTATTTGTCATTTGTTTAATTAAAAAAGGCAACCATTATTACCGATTCAGAATGCAACAATTTTAGAGACATTTAATATTTAATATTTAATATATTTCGGAATTACTTCATGTAAAGGTTGTCGCTAGTTTAACGTCGTGAGTCGTTAATAATACACGATGTCTGTTCACTTTCCTTTTATGCAAGTCTAGTGTAAATTTAATGGAAACAGCGACACAGGGAAATCGGTGCATCTGCATGCTGTGCATATAGCACGTGGTTCGCGGTCATTCAATTGCGAATAAAAGAAATCTGGCAGACGTCGTAACAGAGATAAAAGGAATTATCGTATTTCATGCCATCCTAATTATTTCTGACATTCGAAGCCAGATGAATTAGAAATGGGGTTATCAGTTATCCGTGTCAGACGTATGAATTTTATGATTACACGATTGGGCATGTCTTTCTTTTTACGACTTTTAAATATTTCACGTATGTTTCGGTGCCATCGATTTTATTATTGAGTTAATTATAATTTAAAATTTAAATTGCTTACCTGGAACAACCGGACCATTTTGACCAAGGCGACCATTCGCCCCACGTGACGCTCTGCAAGCAGAAAACAATTTGTCACATGATTAAATTGTACAAATGAAACGCTCGCAAACGTGCGTGCGTGTTTATCATTTCGCGGAAAAGTCCGACATTCAATTATTCGCCGTGGCGAATTAATCGGAGATCGTATTTGCGGAGCACCGTCACCTCGTTCGGCGCAACTTTTAACGAAATTGGAGGATCCGTTGCGAGCGAATAAATTCGTTAAAATGCCAGTCGATGCATGGAAATATTCGATAGGTAATTGGATCAGCCCTCATGAGATTGGGGAACAATTAATCCATGTAACGACAAATCTGCCCGCTCGCCAGTTTCTCGCCATTGTTAAATATTTCCCATTCACGTTTCGTTAAAAAGAAAAATGATTCGAAATTTCTCCAACTTTATTTTATATCATCTATGGAACGCAGGTGTAACTCAATAAATACAAATAATTAAACTGTGTAGAAATTTAATTAAATATATCATCTTTCGGACAAAAGACCAGGAAAAATTGTGTGCATTCGGCGCTTCATTTCCTGTATTTCAGAACGTGTCTCGAGAATCGAAGAAAGCAAACCTAGCCGTAGATAAAGGAGCAACCGTAAGAACGTCGATATATCAAAGTATTTAGCGTCTTTCCACGGCGTGGAAACAGAAAAATCTCGTCTGTCGGGCGGGAAGGTGTTCCCTTGCACATCGATATCCCTCTCGGAGCAATAAGTTCGCAGTGATACGTGATAAAAATTTTGGCGCCCTTGCAACGAAATGCTCGGCACGTTCGCAGCCGAACCGAGCGGATTTCGAAAATTCACTTTTACCAGTCGGCCCGAGTCCTGTCGAGTTGAATTTCTGTCTGGGTAGTTCGTGTTGGCGAAGGGTGGTGTTGAGCCCCGATCAAGGACCCATAGAAATAAACCAAAGAAGTTAACAAATCCCTCTTTAAAATTTAAATGAATTGCAAAATGCAATTTATTTATCATTTCTTGACAAGACAAAAGAAATTGTTTCGAAATATCGATAATCTTCGCATGACTGATTAGGTCTCGATTAATATATGTTACGTTAAGTTGCACACAAATTGCAGACATATTTATTTGTGGTAAAAAAATATATCATACGCCAAAAAAAATTTTGTTCGCGATCGCCAATTTTTCAACAAGTACGTCTCCTTCACTTTTACCTCACAGTAACGAAGTTCGTTTAGTTATTGTACTCAATTGTTTCAGGTTGGTGGTTTTCAATTTTTTACTGCGCCAGTCTGTGCCTCCCTACCCCGGATTGTGATGCAATTTCAACCCCTTAACGAGAAATTTGAACCGGCGAACAGTTTCTACGCCCGGCTGCAAGGAATATATGAAATGGAAAACGGAACCCGTTCGCAATTTTTTGTAACAAAATTTGGCAAACTTTATTAATGATACCGTAACATATTTATTTATAAAAAGCGAAAAATAACGCACGGGCACATTACAATTGCAACCAATTCCGTTTTTAAACTTCATTGCACGGCAATGGTTTCTCCGACAAGAAAATGTATATCTGTAATTAACCAGCAGAGAAATTCTGTCGCAACTACTGAAATTCAGAAATCACTGAAACACTAGATGGAATCATTAACACCCTTGTTCCTACATCACGTGAAAGGTTCCAATAAAATATGAAATATCTTTCCGACTATTTTACCTCGATCATTCGCTCCCTTTATCCGAGCTACCCTATAATGAGCTGTTGTATCGGCTTTTAGTCCGGAGAAAGAGTAGCAGGGGGTCCGCAATTAATCCCTTTTATCCGGCTACCGGCTTTATGGAGTGAGAGAGAAGGAGGGTGAACGAAAAGGAGAATACCATAGAAGAAAGCAGAACAAAATGGTAGGAGGGGGATATCATAGAAGAAAATGGATGGACGAGCCAAAAATCTAGGAAAAAATAATACAAAGGGAAAGTGAAGTTATGAAAAAAATAGGGTGAAAAAGGTTGAAAGGTGGATTCGGCACAAAAGTAATCGAAAGGGTGAAAGAGCTTTCGTTCAGTTACCCTAATAACGTTGGGCTGTTTTCATATTTCGTAGTAGCACTTCTGTGTTATATATCTCTTTTTCCTTTCCTTACTACCCTGCACCGATGGTGTTGCGTAGACCGTTTCGCGATTGCGTTTAATTCTGATTTCACGCTCGAGCAAATTATAATAGCACGAATTTGATGGGCCGAGCTTGATTTAATTCCTCTTCATTTTTACAGCCATTGACCTTTTACAGTGATTTATTTCTCTCACTTTTGTTTCTTGTTTTTTATGGACGATTAATGTATACCTGATAAACGGCCCCGTCTATCTTTTCCCTCGGCTGGCTCTCGGTTATTTTGCGAGCTGCCGCAAAGTTTGCACGCTGCGACGGGGCGTCGCGACGCGGTGACAGCAGTCGCGGATACGCGGCGCGTTAACATTCGCGGAGTGGGTTCATTAAAAAAGCGCGGAACAAGCTCCGGGGCGCGCTCATTTGTTAAAAGTTCGCGGGCTTGTTCGCTGTTTGAATCGCTGATTAAAGAAGTGCCGGTCTCTGGTCTCATTTTTCACAACTCCTCCCATTTTTTTTACACTTTTTGTGTGTATCTTTTTCATTCTTCACCCCGTGATACAGTTCGCCGTACGTAAAGGTTCTGAAGACGAGTTTACAATAATCACACGAACGTCTGTGTCTTGTCAAGGAGCGACAGTTTTTTATTGGCCTACAAAATTTTTTTCTTTGCTTCAGACGGGGTCATACGTCGGCAGTGCAGAAGCCATTTAGAAGGATAGGACATATTTTCTATTCATTTCCTGTATTATCTATATAGATTTACAAATTATTTTCAATTAATAAATATGGAGTCAGTTATGTTCCACGTGCATTGTTACGTCATAATTAGAGCTTTCGACATGCCGCTCGACCGACTATTTGACCGAAGATTGTTTCAGCGCAAGTATCAGACGACTGAAACTTTTCGACCAGATTCGTCCAACCGATCACTGATTTCACTGGAACAGGTGAATGTCACGGTGAGAAGCAAAGTGGCGAGCACGATGTCGTACGTATATAGGGCGGTACGAAAACCCGCATTGCGGAATGAGAGATCGTCTATCGGCCTATTGGCCTGTCCTCTCTGCTCGTCCATTTCCATCTTCCAACCCTTATCCTCTTTCTCTCGTCCTGTTCGTCGGTATGTTGCTGTATCCGTCTCTGTCCGCCGCTCGGCGGTCCTTTTTTCCTTGCCAATTTGCGGCGAGATTCGCAGCTAAAGGCGATAGCGACGTGTGCGTGTCCGATAAGAATCGTTTTTCGCCTAGAACACGTTGTCCAGCCCGATCGATCGCATAAATCCACGATCGGATTCGTCGCTGGAAGATTTAACGACGTGGGAAGCCCGTTCTGTAGAACGTGTCACGCGATTTTTCTACATTCTTTATAGGTGGCTTTGATAAGGGTGATTGTTTTTTTTCTTCTTCGGAGCGTTGGAAAAAAGGTCGCCTCTGTGGATTGAAAAATTTTACCTCGACAATTTGAATTTATGCAATTCGATGTTCTCAGAACTATTATTAATACTTATTCACGGAGATAATTTGATGATTAGGTGCAACATACATTTTCATTGTTTCAAAATATCGAGTAACTTGAATTCTCGATTGCCCTAACTGCGAGCTCGATGTAACGGTGATCCCCTCAGCCAAGTGTCAGTGGTTAGCCCGAGGCAGTCTCGGCCGATACGCGTTACCTTTAGACGTAATCCAAATTCCGTTGAATTTCAAGCAGAACCGAACGCGATAAACTGCTCGTTTAAACTCCTCTTCGCTCCGAAGCTGATCTCTCTGCGACGAAATGACTTCACGCATTCGCGGCCGCTCTTCAAAGCATTCCGCTAATTTACATGCATACAAGCCTATGCCAGCGTCGAAGGGGACTTTAATAAAATCAAGCAGAACGGAGATAAAAGCATCGACGGAAGGGTTACGAGAAAGGGGTCGGGAGAGAGGGAGACAGCGACAGAGGGACAGAGTGGAAATCGTGTTGCCAGAGAGTAACGGACCAGCTATTCCCAATTCCCACCCAATCTAAAATCAATCTTAGTTCGTGCTCTTAGACGAACTGGAAGTAGGATTCTAAAGGGAGCTACGGAAGGTGTGCCGGGGGTGAGGTTGGACCGATCACTTTTAAGCAGGCTTGCAAGTCTGCATTATTCAAACTCCACCGCCAACCAAACTAGAGTTCCAACGGCACCCTCTAAGAAACCCTCTTGTGTCTTTCTCCACGAAAGCGACCCCCAACCACCCAACTCCCTTTCTATCCGCGTTTCTCCCGATTTCTACACCCTTCCATTTATTTTCCTTTCGGCAAAGCGCGGGGTCGCGATCCTGCAATTAACATCTGCACCTTCGTCGATGCTTCCGCGATTTTAGTGCTTCGATATTTCGAGGACCGCGATGATATTCGTGGCCGCTATTTTTTCATATACCCAAGCCACTTCAGGCGCCTGTTCCGAATTAAGATATTCTCGAAAATTGCGACGAAAACTGCAAGAACACTTGAGCTGCTATTCTTTGTACGCCAATACACGCATGCATACACACGTACTCCACACCACTCCAACAGATCATCGCTATTTCGCTTAATAACCCCGTCACGCTTTTTCCCCCGAATTCAGCGCCGAGTGCACAGAAGCGTCTCTGGAAACACTCGCTCCGCTTCCGCCGCCGCTGTTCTCGAATCTTTCAAAGGGGCGCTCGCGAAAAAGCAGCCGCACGAATTACGAGTTAAAGCGCGTTGCGCTCCAAATATTTGCGTTCGCGCCCCGCTCGGCCGCCTACGGGAATTTCAGCGAGCGCCATCGTCAGATTAACACCATCGCCGGAGAACAAACACCCGCCCGGGACCAACGGTGCAACATAAATATTTCGCAATTACACTGGGTTCACGTGAATCCTTCGAATTTCATTCGCCTCTTCTCCTTCATTCTCCAACGTTCGCTTTTCTAAGCTTCTTTACGGTTCGTTGTCGCGTAAAAAAATCGTAGAATGACGCTACGCGCCCCGTCGCTGCAAACACTCCTGGGGAAGCGTCTTACGGCTTCAGCCGCGTTCTGCTTTCTTTCGCTCGGCCCGGCCCGTCTCGCTAATCTCTTCACTGCCGTTCTTCTCGCTGCGTCTCTTGATTTCTCCGAGGTGCCTGCCGCCTCCCCAGACGCAATAGCGGACGAAAATGAACACCCCCGGCACATTGTGAAGTATGTGGCTTGTGCTTGGGTGAAAGGAGTTGGCGTAACAGAGGGTGCTGACGTTACAAGTTTTATAGAAGGACGGGCTGAGTTTTTCGGGTGAAGGGATTTTATTGTTCTGACACGGACTTGAATTTTTGGGGTAGTGATGCTTTTCGAGGAAATATGTAATGCATGGGGATATGTCGACTATTAGGTGCCGTGATAGATTCGTTCAGTTTGGAATTTCTAGCAGGAGTGTGAATAGAATGAATTAAACCTGGTGGTAATTCAATTGCGAGAAAATAATAAATTCGAACCGATATAAATCTGGATAATAATCTCGTTAATAATTCTAGCATAATTCTCACTGTAGAACGCGACGTGAGCTAAAATATATCTGAGATGATATTTCAGATTCTGAGGAATTTTTAATAAGTTTAATTGGATTCGTGCGGATCATCGTTACTTCGCAAATTACGCAAATGAGTGGTGCAAAATATCTATCCAACTATTTTCAGACTTACTCGTTCGATAGAGTAGCTGCGTCATAAGTAACCAGGGATTATCAGATCTTATATATAACGCGAGTTCGCCAAAAGTGGCATCGAAGGTGAAAGAGTGTCAGGTTAAAAGGGGTGCGTAATAGGCTTAAAAAGGCTGATGTCTTAAGCGGGATAAAAAATAAGCCGCGGAAATAAATCTTGTGTCGGTGATGGGTCCCAATCCGGACCGGTTATCCCAGGGTAACGATATCCGGCAACGCTTATGAGTTTCGGCTGTCTAAAAATATAATCTCGATAAGAGATAGCGAGGGCTTGCTAAGACGTTTAAAAGGGTGTCGTCACCCTTCGGGGAATTTCATTCGGCGACGATAATGGAGGGATTTTAATGACAATGGCAGTATGAATACATATTGAGGTATAAAAAAAAGGACGAGCCGGGGCGTTTGTGACAGAATGATAAGAGTTAATGCGTTTCCCTCTTGTATCGTGGAACGGGCTATAATTGGCTTAGAGTCGCCAGAAGGAAAGAAAATACTTCTGCACACGTATTTGACGTGTCGAGCAAAGCCAATTTTAACAACAATTACAAAGACATCGCCACGAGTATTCCTCTCGCGATCGATTGGTATCCGAACACGAGCGCAATCGTCGATAATGCCGCGAAGTGTTATCTTTTCCACGACCTCGCGACGAGGGGCCTCGAACCCTGGGAATAGAACGGATGATCGGACTTTTAAGCAGGATCCTCGCGGTTTCTGCATTATTCACGCACCCCTTCGTCCTCGACGACGCTTTCGTCCTCGTCGCATCCAGCCAGGACTTTATTCTCGCGTGCAGGTGTCAATTTGTCTATCAACCTCTCTGCCCAACCCTCAACTTCTTCGCCCTTCTGTTTTCGTCCCGAGTGTCTGCCCCTTCGATCTTTCGCTCTCCGCCTTCTCGCCCGAAATGCTCTTCCTGCACGCCAGGATGGTACATTAGACTCCCAAATTATTTAAAGCAACAGCAGGAGATCTGGCGTACCCACCCCCTCCTGTTCTCTGCATCTCTCTCGCTCCCTTTAAGCACACTTGTCTCTCCGTCATCTTAGCGATTCCATCTACAACCGTCCATTGCTAATGGCGGGACCAGGATTCAATCCCGAGATCGGTATCTTTAGTGGGGCATTTTCGTGGCTATCTTCAATATAATCGTAGATCGGCTGGAAAAACTAGACGTGGGTGTCATTAACATTGAACAGCGTGTCGATCATGTTACCTGTCTGCTCATTATCGATGAAAACGTTTCGAGCAGGATTCGTCTACGACGTTGGACATCGCTCTCATCCCGTTAATGCTATGATACCGTTCCTCGGTGTCAGGTTTAATCGTTTTCCAAGGTTGTCAATTAGAATGAGAACCCTGTTGTCAAATATCCTTTCTTCGCACCAGAAAACATCATTTTTTACAGTTTCCACTGAAAGTAAGTTCAGTGTAGCTTTATTTTATTTTCGTTCGGTATTCATTTATTTCATAGCTGCCTCTATTTTTTCGTCAGTCGAAAGCTTCAAAGCTCTTTATTTGAAAGTGGATTCAAATCAAATTTACGATTTTTCAGTTGAATCGTTTCTGTATTTTGGTATACCAGTTCGACAAAGGCGTGTGTCCACTTTTAAGCAAAAATTTCATCGGAAAGGATAGCACACTCGTGAGTGTAATTTCCGAGCAATCGAACAACGAATAGCACTCGACCGATGTAAAACACAAATTTCGGTGCTAAAAGTGGACGATACCGGCCTGCAGGGTTGGTCAAACGTACGTTAAACGCGAAATGATTTTCCAACGAAGCGCTTTATGGGGCGATAAAGCTGAGAGGCCGTACTGTAAGTTCCCACCACTCCAGACAGCATAGGATTACTGCTAATATTTATGATTATTCGTGGCTGCCAATTCGCCTAGCTCACAATTTCGTCCATGGAGTCTCATTAACTTTTTCCACCGTTTCAAAAATCTGCCAGTGCTCACAGGAACACTGACTAACCCTTCCCTGTCGTTCCGTTAATTTCATTCCTTTATTGGAATATCGTTGAACAATGTAGAAATAGTAACGAGGGAATACCTTGAGAATTCGCTGTAAAATTACACGAGAGCAAAGTTTGGTGTTTCGCCTCAAAGTGCCTAACGATTTACCCAGCTCTTCTTTCATTTGTATAAAGTCCTGTATCTTACTCAGCGTTATCTGCGAGTATACATAGTGCTCATAGAAACATTGTATCGAGCCGCTTTTAAGTAATGGTTCTCGATGTTTCACAGCGAAAATCGACGGAGCACGGAACGCGGAAAAAGGGGGAAAAAGTGAAACGAAGGAAAAACAAGGAGACAGATCTAGAACGGGGCAGGGAGCAACGAGCGGAGAGGGGGAGGCAGACCCCGTGGGTTAATTTAACTTGTTCCCATCCGAGACACGCTCGGTTCCTCGAGGAGCATTGGAGAAAAAATGGCTCCACTCCGGGGTTAATTTGTAAGCGGTGCTTCGGTTCAAGCTCGAATCGATGCCGAGCATGAATTCGCGGACGCTTGAAAAGCAGTGGTTGGAACGTAGCACGGGGGAAATAGGAAGGAAGGGGAGAGAACGGTTTGGAAGTCGTCTCGAAACACGGCTCGCCAGTGACAGGGGGGGTTATTACACGTCAGTCACACCTCTCTCAAAATTGCGAAACTTTTATAAGACACAACGATCCTCGTCCGATTGCGCCCCACGCGACTTATGACCGGGACCTTTATTATTGCGCCGAGTAGCCTTGCGTTATATTGCACCGCGAAAAACAAATTGATCCGAGGTCTGGCCACGGTTAGGGGTTGCTCTGTTTCCCGCGCAACCCTCGCGCGGTTAAATGGTCCCCCTTCTTTATTTTTCTGGCGGCACCGATGACGAGACTTGAATGGATGTTTGTTGCGCAGAGAGTGCGCGATGTCATCCCTTATGTGCACTGTGCTGTAATTTACTTTTTATAAATAGATACGCCACGTATATTTTGGACAGATTGTTCGGGGAAGATGGATTCAAGAGTTTCGAAGACGTACAAGTTTTATGAACATTGTTTTGCTGCATTGTTTTTGATCGTGTATATGTGAAACATTTGTTAAATATTTTATACGTTTTCAAAGAACTGCTATTGCGTTTGTTTAAATAGCGTCTATATAACAGGAACGATTCTGAAGCAGAATGGGATCGTTAATTATAAGTAGCGTACTTCCTAGGGCTTTAAGATCGTTCAGACCGTCGTCAATATTGAAGGAAATCGGGAGGCAGAAAAAAGTGGTGGCATTATCGAGCCGCCATTGTTTAAAGCGTATGCATATTCAACGACCGGCCGTGTATAGACATAGAAAAAGACATGCAGGATATGGCGGCCATATGCCGGAGAGGTTTATCGTTGGCTGATACCAACATCGTCCATATGAAAAGGGAGGGCGGGAAGCATTTGCAGATGAAAGAGAATCGACCGAATTGAAAGTAGCTCGGAAGAATAACCGTGCTGCGGAATGTCGAGAAATGCGATAGAACAATTGCCGAAGAAACGGAAATATAATCGCATCAAAGTCAAGTGCGCTTTAATGAAGCAATAATGTAACTGTATCTCCCTTGGCAATTTATTCTTTCGTTTCATAATACTCGAAGGGATTCCGCTAATAATTGAAGGATTTATTTTTCTTCCGTTCGCGATTGAAATAGACGATGAAAAACATTACAAAATTATCGGTCGAAACGCAAGGAAAATGCATAGATTTCTACATCGCAGGCGACCCCGGTTGCTGTTGAATTAGCTAATGTATTCCAACACTCACGTGTACACACTGCGTAGAATTCCAATTACATATTCCGTGTTGCCCAGATGCCATGTGATTCGTGAAATTATTAGATCGCGGATCTAACAGACGAATCTGTTCCACAACACCAGCATCGAGTGTGGCGTATAATTAACCGTTCGAACGGGGGCTAATGAAAATTTGGAAAGGGAAACGAGCGTAATTGAAGGGCCGAGGGAGGACCGTCAACGAAGTGGTTTCGACGAATGATAGGGGAACGAGGGGGTTGGAACGATATAACGGCGTCCAAGTTTCGTGACAAGAGCCGCGGTCGGATGAGAATTATTCAAGGATTTTCCAGATAATGCAATAACGTAGCGGCGAGCACCGCCGTGAGAAATTAGCGGCATGAATTATGAATGAGGCCGACTTCGCCGGCCGTTTATCTTCTTTAATGTTTCTTGGCGTCTTTCGGTGGACGAGAGTACCACGGTGTGTCGTAGTACTCCGTGATTTCTTGCCTCTTCGCTTTGCGTTTTCGGCACTGGCTATGAAAACGTGCCTTATCGACGTTTGCGAATTACGAAAGTTAAATTGCTTCTCCAAATGGGAGAAAGAATTTTTGGGTTTGCGATTCGTTGGGTTAATTGGAATATTAGAATCCTGGTTCGCATAGAAATAAAAGGGTTAGTCAAGACGATGGTGCAGGGAACTTCATCTGAATAGGAAGCAGCAAGTGCCACTTAATTCTTACATCCTCCTCCTCGCCAGGTCATTCATGTTTGCCAAAAATGCGGTGGATCAATATCCCCTAGCTTCTACGCCAACCCCTTCTACCTGGCTAAAAAATCTCTGCACAACGATTTGCATTTGTATTCAGAAATGATTAATATACATATATAATTAATGGTCTCTTTTTGTTACAAGTATTTACTACGTCTTTTATTTTAGCATGAATTTATAGTATCTTTTTGGAATCAGTTACTATAATTTCAAGGTACCTGTGGCGAGCAGTTGGCATTACGTGCGAATGTTCTTCATACACCGCAAGTAGCCTCAGCCACCTTTGAAATCGAACACCCGTTAAATGCAATTAGACAATTAGACGGGAGCACGATGGAGCAGTGAGTGCTTCGTCGACGCTTTTCACCCTTCTGTTCGCGAAGAGAGCCACTAGAGCCGGTCGACGGAGCCGCGTCGTCGATCCGTCGACGACGACAAGATAGGAATGTTCATTGTCAGGGCACGCACGCTCCTCTGTTCGGGTGCCGTTCGACGGTCGGTACCCTCCTTTCGTTGCACTTTCTTTGTGGTCGCCCAGTTTTTTTTTCCTTCTACGGTGCACCAAGAGGAACACCTTTCAGTAAACGCCTCTCCGGCAACCGCTTTCTAGTCGAGCTTGTTGGTCGTTAATTAGGGAAAGCCACTTTTCTTTGGGCGGAAATTGGGCGAAATCAAAGGTGATTGAATGTTACTTTCCGAGTAGGTATTTTAACATCGCTGGTGTTTATATTTTTATATTTTGTGGAATTGAATTATAATTTTATCAGTATATTGGCTGCTTTAGATTTTATCGTAAATCGATTATGGCGCAGAAAGTTTGATTCGTATTGTTTCCCTTTTCTCAATTTTCCCTGATTTCGAGTACTGCCTTTTATAAAGGCACTTGTTATCGTTTTTCTTTTCTTCTTTTCTTTCTTCATTTGCCTTCGTTAATTGTGGTTACTCGTTTACGTAATCGTCCAGTGAAACGCATTTAAATGTGCTCTTGTTGAATCTTTACGTTATATAAAATTCCAATAGGCAGGGGGAGACGTTCAATAGATAGCTCTCGAGCTTCAATTCGAAGCATTGATACCGCGCCGCGCGAGTGCCTTCTGGCTTGAAACCGCCAGCGAAAAATAAGAGATGGATGAACGACGTTTGTTAGGGAACAACGATGAATAAATCACAATGCGCTAATTTACTAATTCAGCCAATTAAATTGTAAAATTTAATTGAGAGGGCCTCGTAATTATCGTCTTCCACCGATCGATTATTTACGTTTTAACGAAGCCGCTCGTATTCCTGCCCGACGTGGTTACATTCACTGGATACAATTTAACAAAATTCTATTCTAAGCTCGTGAATTTACCGTTTGACGGAAGGGTACAGGGTAGGAAAAAAAATGCTACCAGTTGGTAATACGTATAAAATGAATCCTTTGTTAACCGACCCGTTTCCTTGATGCTGGAAATTAGTTGAATGCACGCGCCCATTTTATCTGGTATTCGTCAGAAATATTCCGGTGACTGTTTTTTTATTCGAACGACAAAGCATTCGGTAAGCACGATCCGTGGAATATACCCCATTCCCTCTTTCTCCTTTTTTATATTTTTGTTTTTGGATCGGGTATAATGAAGCCTCTGCTTGAAAAGACAAAAGCTCGCATTTGAAATGATGCAATATGAAGTACACGACACCGAGAGCACGGTTTAAACGCGTTGCTTTGTTTATCCTAAATATTCGCGATGGGAGTGCACACGTATTCTAGTGTCGAGTGTTGTTTTAATCAGTTGTCGTAGCGCTATTCGTTTCGAGGGGTGTTCTAATTACGAACCCGGGAGCAAAAATGAAACGCATTATGTATAGCCGCGGACAATGAAGAGGTACGGCATAAAATTCATTTCATTTGTCAAACAAAAAAAAAAGAAATAGGAGCGACGTTGCCCGATGATAAAGCAATTACAAGTTCGTCGAGCAGTTTTGACGCGAGCACTTTTGCCCAGTGAAACAATCTCTACCCACCGACAACTATTCCCACTAATAGCCATTCTGGCAATTATCCAAATAATTCGTGTTAACATGAAGCTCATCAAGACTTCCCGGAAACTTCGAACGTTCACTCTCCGGCATCCGGAATAGAATTACAACCAATCGAATAACTAACCGTCGCAAATTCCAATTACATTTTGCTTTCCCCTTCAAACTCATTTCGATATTCTCCCTTCCAGATTCATTTAAAATTACACCCACCTCTAGTAGCTCAATTTCAATCACGCGATGCTCCTTTCATTTGATCCCGCTTTTCGTACACCTTTCTATTCAAAATTCTACTCCGCACTGGAAGACAGTAGGTACAGGCGAAACAAACTCGAATCATCGGATATTCCAAACTTCAACAAGTTCTACCGTAAGACAATCAGCTAACGCACGAATCGTCTCAATTTCAATTACATCTTTTTCCCTTTTCCTTCCATAGCCCTGTACCCCGTGTTCCAGTGAAACTGCGCCGGTTTCTCGGTTGAATCGAGTTGCCAAATTTCCACCCCCACGCCCCGCCGCCAGCCCCCGAAAGTTCGCTGATTCCGTATTCCTCGAAAGGAATTCCCGAAAATACAACCAGGACAAACGTTATTTCGATACCGTCGCGACATCCTAATTCGACCCCGCACGACTGTTCGCGAACTTAGTTTTACGCTTGTAACAAATGCAATCACTGGCGGAAGAAACACCGGGAGATATCCGAGGGAAATACACGGGGGCCTGGGATACAGTACGTCGTGCACGATTTCCTATACAGGATATGACCTTATTCGCCTTATCTACTCGCATATCTCGTATCAAAGGTATTTTTATATGCGCATGCGAAACGCCGCAATGAATGCACGCAAGACGCACACAGTTGTCTCAGAAAATCATCCTATTGTTCGCCGAATTTCGGTCTCCCGCATCTCCGTTGGACTAGTGCGGCTGGTTTATGGGGGAATCTGATTGAAGACGGGTAGTATACAACAGATAGTATGTACATACATACGTTGGAATAATATTTTACGCGGTCCAGATAAGCGAAGACTGGTTTACTCGTGGAAGAATATAATCTGTAGATTTTATTCTCAGCGCTGTTCCAATTGGCATGGAACGAAACTGGAGACTAATTGATATGAATAACGAAATAGATTTTGTATTGCAATAAATGGCAATGATAAGCGCAGTATTATTTGATCAATGGGTTGGAGAATTGCACGTGAAGAATTCGGTATTTTTAATAAAGGTCGTTATCGGTATAACAAGATCTTTCAATTAATATACTAATTTAGTCTACCGTAAACGAAATCGGGGAACCGATGGCGCAACGATGCCTGATGTTACAGGTTCAATTAGCCGCGGCTGCACGAGGAAATGATATCGAAATACCGATCAGAAATCTCGCATTCGCGCGCTCGAATATTGCTGAAGCTTCAGGTACCCTTTAAAATCGATGGGGAACAGAATAGCATTTCCCCGTTCGTGGAATAATTTTATTTGCAGTACATATGTATATATATATTCGTAATACAGATTTTTATATGCGAATACAAACTAGATCTCGATGCGATAGCATGGTCATCTTGGAGGATAGAGTTTCGAATACAGGGAGTTCCATGTAACCGTGACACCGAATTCATAAATTCTGATTTGTGCATTCAAAACGCGATAAACGTGAACGTTCGATGATATACGGTCGTTAAGCTCGAACATTTTACATTTCTCGTAATCTGTTACGCCAGTCCCCGTTGCGAGAGGTGAGTGTCAATTAATCACTCAACTGTTATTTCTTTCTCCTCTCGTGAGCATTCGATTAATTATTCAAATAATACGACAGCTTCCTGCGGTCAGCAGTTTCTAAAACTAAAGGTAAAGAACATCTGAAGGAAACACTCATCATTGGCTCCTAAATTTCTATATTTCCTAAGGTAATCTTCATCCGAAATTGTTTTTCTGTTAAAAAATGTTTGCCTCGTCCATCTGTTTCTCGGACAGTGCTTCACCTTTTTCTAAACGCGTCGCTTATCTTAAAGTAGACGAGACACAAAGCAACCATCATCAACATCTCGCGTCGCCGTCATCCTCGACATCGATAAAATACACGCGCTAACTGATCACAGATAAAAAAAAATCACCGATAAAAAAAATCACCGTAAAACCCCCCATAAGAGGGTTCCTTTTACATCTCGCAAGGGATTCTCAATCCACCCGTGGACCAAAAGAGCATGAACATCTGCGAAACGTTCGAGGGAAATCGTTCTAAGTGTCTGGTAGTTTGGTGAGTTTTACGCCCTAACGCAGAGGACTTCCGGTCGCTCTGGAAACAGAGTAAAACGAGGCGCAAGAGGGAGGAAGTCGAGCGCCAGGGACATAGGGATCCCACGGGTGCCAGAGCAATAAAACCGGTCGCACATTTTTCGAGCGTTTCGCGACGTCAAGTTTTACGAATGAGCGCCGCGACGCTGGACGACGCTGCGTCGCGACAACGACGAACCCCCAGCCGCTTCCGGTCGACCAGGGGTTTTAATCGCGACGAAGCGATACGGCAAAATAGCGCTGCAACATTTACGCCACTGGAGACGTACGCCATTAGTAGTTTTTCGTACGATATTTGATGAATTAGCACGAGTGAATTGTCGCGCGAAAAAGAATTTCTTTTCTCCTTTCATTTTTGCAATATTTTCGACGTGTGCCATCTTTTTGCACGGGCTTTTAACCTGTCTTCTGCTCATTATCATTATTATGTATCTTAAAGTATAATCTTAAGGTTCATTTCGCTTGAAGGAAGGAATCGGTTTCGGTGAAGAATATTTTTTTTATATCTTTTATATTGAAGTGCAGAAGTTAAAGAAGAGATGCGGAGAAGGGTCAGGAAGTTTTAATTCGTTTTTCCGGCGGATCGGAAATTGGTTAAGCGGCCACCAGTTAAGCGGGCGAAACTTTCTCAGCTGAGGCGGAAAATTGTTGACCCAACTTACACACGAATGACGAGTGTTCCCGTTCCACCTTCGCCACGTACAACTCCATTCGCCTTTGCAATTGTTTCGTCCCCGCATATTTAATCAACGCACGTCCCTTATTTAATTGTAATTAATGGGCACGAAGGTAACCACGTTGAAAAAAAACGACGTTTACCGTGTGCAAGGGAAAACTCGCGACCCCTCGTGCGTGGGGTGTAATGCTCGTCAAGAATTACCTGCGTTTACGAGGATACCAATTTTACGATACAATTATACTCTGCGCGGAACAACGAATATCCCGGCTACAAAATATCTCCAAGTTAACTGCGGCATAAATTAGAAGTAAAATTAATAATAAAGACAAAAAATAGAATTACGCGTATTTGCATACGAGATATTTTTTTTTATCACCTCGCCCCCTATTTTGTTTCACCGACAGCCGTAATCGACGTGATTTCCGTCGGAAAATCCGTCGCCGACGCTGCGCCCCGGAAGCATAACGCGGCAAAGTTTACGCGCTGAAAGCGCCGTGAAGTTAAATGTTACGGTCTCTCCGTCTTTTTCCATCGCAAACAGAGCCAACGGAATTACGTGCGAAAACGCTGCGAAATTCTGGAATTTCTCGACAGCGGCTCGAGACAGGCGAAGGAAGCGGTTCGTGGCGTGGCAGAAGGGATTCTCTCCTTTCGTAATTTACGTACATTCGACGCGGGATTGAGCGTAGACGCGTTTAACTTTCGTATTTGCCGGTGCATTCACAGACGCGACCCACAGTACGCGGCACACGCCGCGGAAATATTTTTCTGGGGTTTTTCGGTTCGCGAATCCTTGGAACACTCGCTGTTCGGTTCGCACAATATATAATAAGTGTCGAAAGGGCACGTAGGGAAAAATCAGACCCGTCGGTGCATTTATTTTAAATCAACTAAATGTAACACCGGAAGATCCTAATTTTGTCAGGATTTTTTTAACTTGCTGTCTTGGAGCAATAATAAGAGGGGATAAAATATTACACCAGTGCAACCTTCTTGAAATTCTGCTAAGCGATTTGAATTCGACCATAGCTGCAATTCGATTCGAAGCTTCTGACATCCACTTTAGTGGAGACCCACATCGAAACACTAGACTGCGGTGAAATTCGAAAATGTAACAGGAAAACCATCGATCTCGCGGAATTTCGAGTCGACCGACATTCAAACCGCGTCCAAGAAGGAAATATGAAAAAGCGTTACACGTATATCGACTGCGGTGCATCGTGGTAGCTCGTGTCTCGCTATACCGCAAGCCAGAACTAGGCCAACGTTGCTTCTCCGCTGTGACTGTGTTCCAGAAGCCTTAAAGGAAAGTGGAAATTCCTAGAGGAGACGTACCGTTCGCAAAAAGACGCCGGTGGCTGGCGCGAAGCGTCGTCAGGATCCCACGATCAGTCGAGCAAAGAGGAAGATGTATTTAGCGAGCCTTGAGAAAAACAGTAATTACCAGCACGAATCCGGTCATGTACGTATCTTTGTACACGTGTGGGCAACTTGGGAGGAACAACGGAGATGCCGAAGTGAGTACAGAGATAGCGATCATCAAGATTGGTTGTAAAAATAGATCGACCGGAGGAAAAGACAGTGGATATAGGAAACAAATAATAAATATCAGAAGATCCCTGGAATAAAGTTAACTATAGACTAAATCGGTTAATCAAGATGTTTTTAAAAATGCATATACATATTTCTATTACATTATCGACTGCTTGGAATAGTCGTATATACGTTATAGAACGATCTAGTAAAATTGAACCGTGGCGAGAAGTACTCGCGACACGTCTACACGATTAAGAACGAAATGACGCAAAGCATATAGGTGAAAGCAGAAACTCGACAACTTGGGGGTGAACGTCCACGTGAAGAGGGACTCGCGTGCAAATCGTGAGTTCGTTTCCGTGTCGTTTCGCGGCTGTGTCCCGGAAAAAAGAGAGATCGCGGAGAGTGCGTCCGTAACGTCATCTTGAGATTAGTCGGGGCTGAGCAAGACGCCGGAAGCCTCCGTTGACGAACTACCGGCTAAACAGAGCACGAAAGACGAACGTTGCGTGGGAGGAGGTGGCCTCGCGAGGCGTAAAAGACTTTTACACCGGTGTGCACCGTGTTTCGCCGAGAGAAGCGAAAGGAAGGAAGAAGAAAAAAATGAGACGAAAAAGAAAAGAAGAGGAGGAGAAGAAGAATAAAATGTTGGCAAAAAAGAGAGGGAGAGCTTTGCCAGGTTTAGTGTGGGTGTAACGGTTCCGACGACCTATTTCCGGCTGGCTGGCATGAATAAAGGTGTTTATTTTTCCTGCAGCTTCAGCGACGCCCTCCTATATTCTTTCGCAAATCCACAGGTACGAAAGTGGAAACCGGTGAAATATACGCCCACCGGTAACACGCGTGTACCAAATGGAACGGTTTGCCTTCTCGTACTTACAAGATTGATAGTTGCATGTATTTCGTACGACCCGCAAACGCAAAGGATATTGTATCGGAACATGAGAAACCGCGATAGATTTCTTGGAGAGTAACGTAGAACAGTGGTTCTAATCGACTTACCTGGTCACCGAAGTCTGTGTTGAGGTTGTTGTTCGTTTCAGAGACCTCTGAAACATCCTCGATGACTGAGTCGCCGATTGTGCTGTTGTCGCTCTCTGCGAGGCCCAGCAGGCATATCTGAAACAATTAGGTAACCAGTTTATTAGTATCCTGCAACTCCGTATTCTAATAGAAATCATCGTCAAATAAATTCAATTACTCCTTACATAATTATACCAAACATCTACGAACGAAGACATAAATATTGCCAAAACTAATACAAAGTATAACGTAATATCTAATATAATGCAACGGATGAAAAAACGTGGATTCTCGTTGGTTCAGAAAACGTGAACAGAATTTCGCACGAATTTGGCCCACCACTTTGCTAAGTAGTAACGTTTGTTAACGAAAATAGAATCTCATCGATTTCTTCGACGCAGTCGCGAAATAGGGGGCAAATATAATATTTCGCCGAAGCAGCTTCCTATTTGTTAAAACGGCCACGTCCGCGAGAAAGAACGTAGCCGGTCCAATGTCGTCGAATTCCTGAAAAATAGCGGAACACGTTTCGGTTGCAGAAAGGCCAAGCATTCGAGAATCGATCCCCCCGACAACGGGGAGGAAAAGTGGCGCGGTACTCCGTGTCGTTCTGTCGTCGAAATAAAGGGACGCGTCGCCCCTCTTGGCGAACGAGGGCGGCGCAATTTAATTGTAGCCGCACTTCCGCCCGAAAACGGATACTCCATTTCTGGTATTACCGTGCAAGGCGGAACTTTTATAACGAGCCCTCGGCCCGGCCGCTTTTCCATCGAGTGTACACCACGATTCGGTGAATTTCGTGTCGCTGACTTCGTCGAAACAACTGGAGGGCCCGTATTTCGCGACAACTTTCCCTGTTCAGCAGTCCTTTTTTTCGAAACAATTGTGATTTCATCGTTTCCAAGTGGAAATGTAGTATGCTTGAGTTTAATTGTCTTGCTTTGAAACGGTAGAATTATGTGGTTGATATGTGCTGAAACGTTCCTTCGGGGGATGAAATTAGAAAGGGTTAAATATCATTCATTTGGTGTTTCATGCGTAATATTTAATTTTGCAGACTTATACATATATATTTATTTTGCTTGTACTAATTAGGAATTGCAATCCAGAATAATGATTAGGGATTAGTTTGCTACAATAATTAGCTCTCCTTTTAAATTGTCACGAAAGTGTCATATTAGAGTTACACGAGAGAAGTCCTTATTCAGTGGGTTTCTGTGTCACGAAGAACGAAGTGTAGCTTCTGACGTCCGTTATTAGCGATAAATTTAGACGCCTGCGCCGCCCTGTAATTAAAGGTTAACGATAGGCGCCTCGGGCCTTCAGAAAATGAACTCGTACGGTCTAGGATTAGTACAGCAATGTGAAGATCCCTGGATCATTGATTTTACAATCATGATGCGGTGTTTACCGGCTTGTTATTAGTCGGCACGATTAGACTTTGAATATCATTTACGACGTTCGATCTATGCACATGTATCTGTACTAACAAATCGCCGGGCCAATATTGTAGAGTAACATTTTCCAGAGTGGCATAATTCTGTCCAAAGAAAACAATAATTTACACTGTAAAATTTGCTAAGAAATATACGTGAAAGAAGATTATCCATTCTGGTTACACTTCAACAAATCTTCCTCGTTTTGTTCGAACTTTGACAATTATTAGTTAGACATCAATGAGCTCATTAATGTTACGAGAAATCGTACAAGCGACCATTATAGAGACTGAACGGGGAAGTTTCAAAATATTCGGGACTATAATTCCTCGTGGAAATTGATCAAATCGTAATAGTAGGGGCTTCCTATTGAAACTGGAAAGTCATTATTCATCCTACGATCATTATGATTAGCCAATCGACCACCTAGAGCGTTCGTTGGCGAATGCTTAGCAGCGTACCCTCCACCAAAAAAAAAGCTGAAAATTATAGTGTTCGAGCTTGTCGATCGATTAGCTGATCACCATTATTACCTTGCCGTTAATACGTCCGCTTAACTCTTGCTATTGTTTAATCGTAACACGTATCCTCGCCTTCGACTTCAAAGTTCGCTTACCCCTCAAGGAACCAATATTCTACTAATTTTTCTCGGACAAACCTATTAATTACACTTTGAAATTACATTGAAAACTTAATTACTGTACCCTTCCGACTGCGCGTATACATATATTTACACGTTATTTCTATTATAGCGATTCAGGCTCGAGAATTATGTGATATGATACACTGTGAAAAAAAAAGATTAAAATTATTATACATATGTAAAAGAACAAGACCTGTCCCGTTTCTCCCTTCGCATTAACGAGAAATAATACTCAAATAGCGGAAGATATGCGTAAAACCATCGCGAATCACGTGACAATCCCTTGCAACCAGGAACGAAAAAAAAATGCATCCAACCATAGATACGGTTTGGAGAAATGGTGGAGGGCGATACAAAAGCGTAACGTATGCGTGTCACGCGTTCGCTCGTCCACTGGACAATAATATCGATGAATAACCGAGATTTCAATTGAAATACGGGGGGCTCGAGGGACGAGCTGCCGATACGGATTCGATCGTACGTACACCGACGCGAAACGAACCGGCTTACCGGTGAAATTTATGCTCGACACGGTACGACTAACGAGGCGTTCGCGTTCGATACCATTTAATTCTTATCTGGACCCTTGATTGGCTCGCGTGCCGTACCTGGATTAACGCCACGAATCCACATTAATTCTGGTAATTAACTTAGTCTTCTACCTCGACGCGACTTGGATCGCCGCTCTTCGACGACGACTTCTCGAACTTCCTCGTGACGCAATCAAAAACGCTCTGGTAATTGAATCGACCGGAGTTCGATTAATGACTCGTCACCCTTGCTACTATTGACTTTCGCTTTGATAGATTTCTGGTACTTATGGAAATTCTCGTTATTTATCGTTACCTTTTAAGACCACGCAGGAAGTAGGGAGCGAAAGTTTCCAATGGTCTAAAGTTTGCATTCTTTGGTAGAAGGAACGAAAATTGCATGGTTCGATTAATATTGTTTTGTTTCCCTTGGAGTTCAAGCCTGGTAGGAATGTTTTCGCGAAAGTGCAGAGTGCTTGGAGATGAGCATCGTCGATTGAAATTTCATTCTTTCGGCGATGATACCAGTCTCCTTTAGGAGTCAGTGTACCCGTCGATGGACAACAAGGAGACACACGCGCCTCCTCGATGACACCCTGAGTGGCTCATCTTCTATACATGCAAATTTCTTCTTTAGCAAGCCTTTGTAGTCTTGTTTATCTCGTTTCACCGTCGAAAGAGCCTGCTCGGACACGACACACATTTTAACCAAAGGAAACCGTGCATCCATAATTATCCTACAAACCTGTTTCTCCATTTCTGAGATAGTAACAATAATAATAATGACGATGATTCAGCTCCCACTGGTACGTCCCACTGTTCGCTATTTAACAAATATTTCTATGCATCTCAAGAAACCGAGCAATCCTGTACATTGTCGCCAAACAATTGAAGAGTTGAAAGAAACAGCCGAATAAGCGTCGGGACGAAAGGCTTGATTGAAAGGGAACTTCTATGAAATACCGTGATCCACATTAACAGAGGAGCCAGGAACGAAATGCATTCAGGATGTAGCACACGGATCATCGATGGTCGTAAACGCTTCACGGACAGAATCATTTTTCAGCCTCCGCCCCGGGGAATACCTGCCGTGGCGATTTATCTCGTCAATCAGACGGCCGCTTTATCGTCGAAGAAAAATTGATATTCGATTACGTAGCTGGTACGAGCGTCTTCGTTTCGCGCTCCTCTCCAAACAAACCGTAACCCGATGTGGAAGAACACGGGATGCTACTTCGCGCTCCCGTGTGAATAAGATTCGTTTTCCGGCAGCGGTGAATTAATATCGAGAAGTGGAAGGGTAACTGGCCACGCTAAAAGGTGGTCCGTGTAGACAGATTAGATCCTCCTCGAGGATCGACCTAATCTTCCACCGTGGACGCCTCTGGACAATGCGTCCCGCCCGATCTACACGCTGCGCCGTATCGCTTAAGATAATTTCTTTATTTATGATCGCAGCTGGAGGCCAGGCGTCCTGTGGGTAGTCGAACAGGGATACTACAGGTTGTTCCAAATCGTTCGGTAGGGTCTATAGAATGCCATAATATTTAGTGTTATTAACACGAATTGATTGAACCGTTTTGTGTGCAAGCCTCTCATTTGAGGGCATTTTATTTTTAAGTGATATGTTTCAGAAAATGTTATGTACTTTAGAAAATGTCTTTCAATCGAATGGTGTAATGAAAGAAAATTTTACATGAAGCATGCTGTATTTATGTGACGGTTTGCGAAGCGGTATCAGCATTGATCGCTTCAATATATCTTCGTTGTAATTCTGCACGTGGATATTCAAACAGGATCAGTTCCGTAACAATAAAGATTTATGATCTAGTTCTCGGTTAATGCATACATTCAACATTATTAGAAACGAAGAATTTACCAATATTCTGCCTGTTTATTCATTTTGAACCCTGAAACGATTGAACCGGTCTCAATATTTGTATCCATAAATACACTGAAATGTAACTTAAAAAAAAGACCATCCCTCCAATTCACACTGGGCGGCACTTCTTTATAAATTACGAACTCTCGCCAATCTCGAAAGTCATTCAATTCGTCACACTTTGTATGACGCGTCTCGTGATCGCCCTCCACGATTTATCGCAATTAATCCGCGCACATTGCAAGCGTAAACGAAGAACCTCACTTATCATTCGATCGCGATGAACGACACACCTCCGTTCCTCTCGCGATCAGCCCGAACGGGCAGGTTGCGATAATCAACGCTTTTTACCAGAGCTCCGGTATGAATCAAACACTCCTGTTTGAACGCTAATGAAAAACGATCCCTCCGCGCTTGCACCGATGGATCCTCCAGCAAGGGAGGCAGATTGATTTAATGCATCGCGCTGCCGGCGTTCGTGTCGAACAACCACCTTCCAGGTTGCATCGCCACGCGTGATTGCATAAAAGCGTGCGAGGATGGTTGATAAATGGCTGCCAGCTACTTAAACGTCCCCCGTCCCGTTTCAGCGTAATTGTTTCCATCGATTTCGAGAGGCCGTTGGACCCTCACTAATTAACGGGCCGCCACCCAGTTCGGGATTGAAGTTCCGCGGAAGAGATTCGCGAATGTGGGTCAACGAGATGCAGAGGGATGCCCTTTTTCTTCGTGACGCGTCGCTGAAGGGTGGATTTTGTTAGGGTGAATGTGCGTTGAAACGGTGTACGATGAAACCGGGGGATCATGGAAAATTCCGATATAAAATTGGCCCGTGATGTGTGATTTTTATGGAGCTGTTGGCAATTGGATGGATGCTCAGAAGTTATTGGAATTAGGGTGAAATCCCTGTCAGATTGCGTGGGAACAGATGACAACGGTTTTTCGTGAAGATTGATCCTTCAAGATCATTTTTTATAACAATTTTGACGCTTTTTGTAAAAATTTTCCATTATAGGGTAACGAAACTAGTAGAATTAACAACTAAAGCAGCTGATGTATTTTATGAAAAAATTGAGTGGTTGGTTAACAGGTAGATACAAGAGCAAGAGGATTATTCTTGTTGGTATCCGATTCGATTAGCTTCCTTGCCACCATAATGGGAACAGTGCTTCTCTTAACTCTCCCCCGCACCCCTTAATGAAATATCATTACGTACAGTTAATCCGCGCTTCGCTCGCGAACCCTTTCTAACAGCCATCTCTCTTCTACCTTGACGTTCAAACTAATCGGACTGCTCTTGTGACTTTTAATTAATGAACATTCATTCGCCTAATATGCTAGTACGAACAGAATAATTATCGTTTAAATAATAATGAAAATCGAAATCACCCTCCAAGCACACTCGTATTTTATTTCTTTCATCTTATTCCTTTTACTGTTCGAACGAGGAAAACCCATCGACGGAGAAATTTCCCTACTCAAATTTTTCCTCGACGATGAGTTTGATCAGTCGTAAAGGAAATGGAGCCATTTACTCGATATCATGATTGTCAGCTACATGAGGTATTAGGCGCGTGTATGCCAAACCTCGTTCATGTTCGTGCGCCGTCTAACCGCCCAATAGTTACGCGATAAAATCTTCCTGGTCCACCCGGGGCAAAGGCGTTTTCTTTTCTGCTGCGGCTTAAACGGGGTTAAACCCCCCTTCGTCTATCTGCCATTCATCTATAAACCTAAACACCTCTTCGCCCCCTGAACCCCATAAAATAAGATTGGGCAATCCCGACCATGCCCTCTGACGAGCCTTAAGATCCGCCCGTGACTTTTTGTCTGGTTCCAGTTCCATCTTGCAAGTTTCTATCCGAATAAAAATTCGCCGGGAGAAAATTCTTACAAGCTTTCAAGTATCAAGATGAATAAATAAAAGTGATATATCTTGAAAAGGGAAATGCGATATAAATGATTGGATAGAATTGTTTGCATGCAAAATGTGTACACATATTTTGTTTACTCTTTTCATTACGTAGATTATTTATTTTTTAAAGAAACCGAGGTAGTCCGATTTGAATAAATCTTGTCTGGTATTTATGGAAAAAGTGTGTAAAGCAAATGAAATTATTCAATTTCAATTGGAGCAGCTTTCTTTATTAAACTTATGAATTTTATTCTGCGTTTTCATTTCCTTTCAATGGAACGAAATATCATTGAATTTGAAAAGCGTTCGTATTATTCCATCAGTTGTTAATTATATAAAGATCATCGTTCTCGATTCAGCAGAAAATAGTACGCGATTCCCTCAATCCTAATCATTCTGCGAACTTTTACTACTCTGTGCCGTGCGTGGAAACAGAGGACAGGATAGCTCCAGACATGCAACGATCCCGCTTATCCCACGACCCTTATCTCCCTCATTTACTCTTATCTCTGCTCAGACTAAGCCAATTAAAGTGGCCCGTGAATTTTCCAGCCAATCGACCCAGCTGCCTCTGAATAATACATCCAGAGACATCGCTGTCTATTCGCTGTCAAACTTCCTTGTATTTCAGCGTCTGGATTTTCCAAGATTGATCCGGCTATAATACGCTAACGTTCATGAGAGTATCTTGGACGTCAATTTCCCGGCGAGAAGTCGCTTAATCAAATCTGTTCCTGTCTGCGTTGTACAATTTTTTTTACTGTTACGAAAGCTCTTCTTGGATAAGACAGAATGAAAGTAGTTCTATCCAAATCGTGAAGTTCTTTGTTACTTTAATTAATCTTCAATAAATTATGAAATTTCATAAGAGGGATAATTATCTATTGAAAGTGGAATATTATTTTCGGACGTTATTTGCGGCCTCGTGAGGGAACCCAGAAAATCCTAGAATTGCACCGGAATGGCTCTTCTAATATTGAAAGTAACGTTTATGGTGCCTGCACGGGAGAACCCATGGGAACACGGTTGCGTAAGTACTGTAGCTGATGGAGGTTGGAAAAAAAGTGTTACAGAACATTGACGTTTCATTTAGGCGATTCAGATTTAAGCATAGTACTTTACACGTTCAAGAATAAAGAATCTTAAGTATTCGAGATATCACGTAGGAACAAGTACACTTTGAAGTGCTCTTTAGCGCCTCTAGCCTCGCTCTAACTTATGAATCATACATTCTATAAATTACACTTCCCAACTTCCAAGAAAATAGTTCTCAATCACATAATAAGGCTCTCTGTTCACATCCATTGCAGCAAGTTTCAGTAGAATCTACGTCGCGAGACATCGATTGCCAGCAAAATTCTAGGAAAATCAAACCCCAGAGCGAGACTTCATTAACGAAACATCACCTTTCGACCTGACACCTTCTGCTTTTCGTTCGTCTACCTATTGCAGGACATTCTGTATATTCCCACAATTTTGTCCTGCATCGCAGTCAGGCAGTCAAGAGATTTTAGAATTCAACAAGCAACATCCGGAAGAAACAATGAAAAGCTAAATATGAAAAGAAATTCACCAGTTCACTTTTTTTCAAGGAAAAACCGGGAGAAGAACCGTTTGCTTCCCTTGGTACAGTTATCTAGACGAATTTTGCATACCGGGCAGCAGTGGTCTAGGCTGCAAGGAAAATTCCAACCAAGATAAAATCTTTATTCACAGTGACGGGGAGTCAAGTAGTTGCAAGGGAAAGCTCCCGCGACTGCGTGGGACGATTGAAAAGAGAACGGGTCGTGTATAAGAAGAGAACTCGCTTAATTTGTGGCACCGTTGCCACGTTATCGGTTTTCATTATGGTTTTACGAATTTCTTGCGAAAGTTTTTACGCGTGTGAACGCGAGACGGTTGGTCCGTGTCGAGGAGGATATCCGTTGCAAGCAGGATTTCTCTCTCTTTCTCTTCGCCGTTGGTTCGCCGTGAAGGTGACAGAGAGAGTGCTTGGAAAAGTGTTATTCCCGTGTGGGACGAGGAAATTTCGACGGAGAACGGAAGTGTCCACGGGGACCTACGATAAATTTCACGGTGTGTCGCGCCTTAGCAAGACAAAGGGGCCTGGTCTCGCGTGGATAAGATCTCGATGATCCTGCACGCGATAAGAACTTACAAGACGGCACTGGGCCAGGTTTTACTTCAGTTCAGTTGATCTGTCCTGGTAGGGATCGATCGTAGAAGGGTAAAATAAGGACAACTTTTTTTGTAAATTATTTTCTTACCTCTGGCTAGAGTATTCTTATCGTTCTGTTCTCCCTTTCTTGCCGGACCTCTTGTCGTATTTTTTCTTTTATTTCTTTCATTTTTACGGTTCCATTCCTTGGTCCTTTAGTCGTCTAGAATTTACTTCTAGACTTCAGCTCTCGAGTCCCTTTCTTTCCCTTCTCTTGTCATTGGTATTATATATAATGTATACGTGTATACGCGACACTGAACTTTATGCCCAACCACCACTATCGTCTTTATATCATCCCCTCCACGTGTCCCTTTGTTTCCGGTCATCCCCCTTCATCTTACTTAATAATCCTATTCTTTCCCTCACTCTCTTCACCGCAACCTAGTTTGTATGAACCAATTTGCCCCATCACTCTAATCCTCTTCCGCTATTGCTCCTTTTCTCAGATTCATTCTTTCCCTCTACCATTTCTCTTTTAATAATCCTCACGCTTTCTTAATTTTTCATTCCCTTCCCCCACATTGCTCGACCCATTTTCCTTTTCTTCCTGCTCGCGTTCACCCCCGCGCTCTTGTCATCCTCCCTTGCCCTGCACTTTCAGTCGCATTTATCACCACCTCAATCCGCCGGCCAGTTATATCTCCGGCATTTTGCATCAAACGTTCCATTCCTCTCTGTTCCATCCCTGTGTGTACAAGCCTGAAGTGGATAGACGTCGGGTAAAAGCGTTCCCCGTTTAACCCTGCCGGCGCTAGTAAATTGAATTATGCCCAGGAGAACGGTGGAAGGCTGGAACGAAAGAAAAAAAGAATGGACGAAGGAAGGGGATGGGGTTTATCGAAGAGACCGCATAGACCAGATCCGTTAATGATAGGCTATAATGGAGCTGCCGGCGCCACTGGTTAACCTCGAAAATGGAACGAATTTAAGTGGAGCAGCCCGGCATGGAATTAATTCGCTGGTAATCGGAAGTCACCGGCGAGGTCTCGGGCAGCGTGATCGATCTTCGATGAAATATGCCCCGTTTTCACGTTCTTCCTGATACTCGCCGTGTTCTCCGTGCGATCTACACCCTGATCGATATGCATGGAATTGGTGAACAAGAGATCGTTCCGGTGTAATGCTCGAAACAACTGTGGGGAGGGGCTTCTCGAGGATGATTAATTCAGAGTCAAATTACAACTAATAACCAATTAGTCGGACTTGCACGTTTTAATTCCTCTGCGTTTTATCAAACATTGAATGGAACTTATCTGAACAGCTTTCACCAAGGAATTAACGTTGGAATATTTTTACTCGTAATTATCGTGGAAGTTACATCAGTGTTTGATTTTGACGAGTCTGTCAGGATTTTAATATTCTTCTGCAGGAGTGTCTTGGCGTTGGTTGGCTCATTTCCGACGGCCAGTTTCCTGAAGAATAGGTCGAAATGAGTGAAAATGCCATCCTACGGCACATAGTGTAGAAGAACGAGAGAATGCCACGAGTTATTCAATTTCGATGAGACATTCAAACGCGTGCACTACAGAGCCATTGAATTCTTGTTCCGAGAAGTCTGCCATTTCGTCGGACGCGTAGTTACCGATTGAAAGACTGTAGATCTAATCCGCTGACCGTTCAAAAATCGATTCCACAGGGTCGCCGTAAATTTTCCAAGGTACGATCCCGTTGGTGGTCTGCCCGTAAATTCCCCAGCGGCGGTTATTTTTGAGGGAAGCCGTGAGAATCGAAACAAATCTTGCCGCCCAATTAGGCGTTCGACCAGCGAGCATTCCTCTTTTCTTGTTCGTCATGCGTCCTCCGGTGTTTGTCAGATCTTCCAGCTGGATTAGAAATTTATTAGAGCCCTTCACGCCTGCTCTTTCTCCGCGTGGGCGCAACGTGGGCCTTTTACAATGTTCAGGGTGGAAACAGAGGGCGTGGTGCGGGCCCCTTGCTTCGAGTGGACGGGCGGGGTGCACAGAAGAGCGGTCGAATTTATAACCTGCCCTATTGTCACGTTCCTTTGCATCGGGGTGGGTCCAAGGAAAGCGTCGCACGCGTGCCATAACTGTTCCCCTAATGGGGCTAATGGTGGTTTAACAAGAGCTCCATAATAAATAATAAATGAATCGAACCAGCACACGGGACTTGTTTATTTGAAAGGAATAAATTATTTCGATTCGTCGGCTAAACTTTGGTCCCTTTTAATGTATTATATGCCTTCAATTATCCCTGTTTTGTTAAACTTGTAAAGAAAGCCCAAACAAGCGTGCACCATATACAGTGACATAATTTTGTGCCATTAATCCATGCATCGTCACGTGTGAATTTATGAGCGCCCCAAATTTTCGGTCACTTCGACCGTCCCAGATATTCCCGTACAACAGCCGGAGGAATACTCTGGACGGCGTGTCCCTCGCTGTACAACGAAGAAAATCCCATCAGGATAGGTAGATCGTAGGAATCGACTTAAACAGCAAGAGGTGTTAAGGCGCTTAAGTCATCAGGCTTTCGTCGAGCGATCGGGGCCAAATCCAAGAACATTTTGTTCGAACCGGTGTGATCAGATAAGGTGGAACGATGAGCGCGGTATTGCTTTCAAATTGGTTTCCGATTCGAGCGTACGATAGTACCGATCCACGCCTCGGCTATACTCGCGTCTATTCATCTACTCGAGAGTTCACGTTATTAGAAGCCTGCTCGTTTTTCGACCTCTTTCACCCTTCCTCTGCCTATCGTTTTTTTCTTTCCCTCCTTTTTTTCCGTTCTATGATTCACTTCACCGTGCTGGTCGATTAGACGGTTGATCGATCCCCTGGATCCGCTCGACTCGACCGCAATCGTTCACGGCAGAGGAAGAGGCAGCGTACGTCCGTGTGTGTTACCACGTTGAAAGTAGGCTATCATCGCGAATTTTCTGGCTCGACGACCTCGAGCCCTCCCTTGGCGTGATTTACACGAGCCTACGCGTGCTAGACCCACGGCAAGACCGTGGAATTCGTGTAAATGATAGGAGATAACGATCTCCTTCGGGTGATTTCTCGAGCGGTGAAATAATTTATGTCTGGCATCGAATGCGAAATCAATAATATTAGAAAGTAGAGGCGGGATTGAAATTTAGAAAAATTTACGGCACGATTTCGATCGGTATCGCAACGTCCGGGGAACATCTCTAATCTTAACTTTAAGCTTTTTTTTAAACTGTTAGACATTCATTTTAGAAATGCTTAATTCGCCAGCAAATGATCGTTAATTTACTACAAAGATCGCTCGACTCTGTTAATTTCGTTAATGTTGTATCATTATTGCGTCTTCGCTTGAAGGTAAATTGGCTGAACTGCATTAGCGTTTCTCCAGGGGTCGGTAAATATGCAATAACGCGAGAACGATATTAATCAACGTAGGTTCAAAGATACACAGCACGATAAAGCACCTGTAGGCAAGTGGAACGTGTGATTTTAACGTTTCTTGAAATTACTGATTCGGCTAAGCAGCTACCGGACCTGCAATATACACCTTACCTGCAGAGACTTGTATTTCACTGCGAGCACCACGACTGCAACGAATAGCGAAACTTGTTGCACGTTATTTGCGAGACCGGCGCGAAATTAACGACAGGGCCGTAATTAAACTATGGCGTAGCATTGTTAGTAGAAAGGGTGAGATATATATGTTGTTCGAGCATATTACGTGGGAGGAATTTCTAAAAGCTGTTTTAAAAAAAGAAGAAGTGAAGAATAAATATACCATTCGAGTAAGCTGCGATTAAGGAAAAAGAACAAAAAAACGGAGATCGATAAATAACAAAATGTAGGTGCAATTTTAGGAAGCTTAATATATCGTAATTTCTTGTCTACGATATGAGACCAATAAACTAGTCTTTCCACTGTTTCGTCCTTTATCCGGTCGAGATATCGATAGCTTTACACTGACCACCCGCAATCTCGGAGCTAACGAGCAGTTTTAATTGCATATCGACCACGGATTTCTAGGAAAAAGGTATTTGAAGGCAGATAGTTGCCAGCAGATCGTTTTTCCGCGTTAAAGACCTCGATGATCGTCTAACGAATCACGTGTTCTACCAATTCACATTCCTCGTTGCGACTAATGATATTTTTAATCGAATCAATTTGCGAGCCACCCGTTTTACGTAGAAACGTGTTCGTCCTATATTCCCCACCTCTAATTCCTCTTTGAAGGGAAAAGAAATTTGTTACGTTTACTAATATTGAATCACCGAAAAATAATCGACATTAAGCTGCTCTTGATATTAATTAAAACAGCAACTTAAATTTTCAAGTGATTCACTGTGATACTCGTTTAATAATTATTGCCTTGAACATCGCTTCCTAAGATATTTAACACGTTTGTTGTTTTCAATCGCGTACAATATATCGAATGATAATCGTAAGGTGTCCAAATACATACCTATCAATATAACTCACTGTGCAATCATTCCAGCAACGTTAAATTATGATCGAGTACGGCACAGAGATGAAGAAATAGACCTATATAACTTCCCCGCGAAATTCGTCTCGTTTCGCCGTGAAACCCTGGTATTTGCCTTTCCGGGTGGCGGAGCTAAATCGAGGAAAGGAACAGGCATTGTTGTACGTACGTAACAATGACTACTTGACAGCAGAAAAGATTCGATAAGTTTCGCAGCTGCAGTCGCTCGATGCTCGTTCTTTTTTTTTGCCTCTCTCTCTATTCGCGCCACCTTTCGACCAAGGGAGGTTTCGTCTTTTCATCCGTTCGGGAAGTTTCCGCGTAAGACCTCGAGAGAGGGTCGAAGATCCGAGAGCCGATGCTGCCTCGTCGAAAGTCTTAACGATCTCCAAGATTCTCGGAATTTACCTTCGCCAGCGGGTTCCTCCTCTTCGTAGGTGGTTGGCGGCGCGAAACTACAAAAGTGCCGCGACCGAACTTTTTTTCTCCCCATCCTCGTTCACTGTTTATTTTGCGCCAACCCCGAACAATCTCTCCGGTTTGCGCGAATTTTACTTAATCGTTAATTGGAGCAATGTGTTTATCTTGCGCCTTTGCAATGGAAATTTTTCATAATTGTCTTTGGGTTGAAATTATTTCCCACGAAAATGAGTACATATCTGGTTATGCTGATGCTCGAGAAATTTCGTAAAGTAGTTAGAAGAGAATAAATCAAGACACGGGTAGAAAAAATATGTTATCTGAAATTATGGTCCATTTGGAGTCTTTTTATGTGAAATTTTATTATTCACGGTCTCCTTGGGCAAGTGCTTGTATATTGAATCTGTATGCCTATATGGATGAAGTGGTTAAGTCATCGTAACGATACTAGATAACGAAAGCAATAGTACGTCTTCGGGGATGAAACAGTGAGAAAAGATTATCGAACGATGGGGAAACCGATTGGCATTGTGTACCTTGGCTTACTAACATCGATCGCAAACCCCTTCAGACAGGAGACACCAAACAGTGTTTATCAGTTTACTGGTCAGCGAAGGTGTACCAACGCGGAGGTGTTCAACGAGGCTGCACGTGTACTGCATATTTGCAGCTAATCCGATCGATATAGAAGGATTATTCAATTTCAATTCCTGTTCAGTAGCTATCCCACGCGTTTATACTACCTGCAGGATTTCCAATTACTGTCAATCATTTTTTCAAACCGCTCAGATATCGTTGCAGAATTTTACAAATCACCATTGCGTTAGCATAATTCAATGAATTTACACGACTCTTGTTGTCATACAAATGTTAAATTCGTTGCTTATTTGTATTATCCCATCGTGGCTTATTACTCTTGCGAAATATTTTTTAACAAATTTTTCTATCTTCGTTCTAAATTAAATATTGCCCGTAGTATTTCATAAATATCCACACCAGGCGTTGCCGCACGGAAATGAGAGATCGTTTGCTAATATCGTTCGTCCTTATCTTTATATGCGTGGGCGTATTATCGTTCACCAGGATGCGCTCTGGGTGCATAGGAGCGGAGGACTTATTAAAATGCCCGACGTGCACGAGCCCGTGAAGCACAATAACATTTGTTAGCTGCGGAAGAAAACAAATTGAAGCCAGTCGCGAGTGGTCATTTTTAACTTTTAATTGGATCGCGCGCCCGCGTGGATCCCGGTGTTCAACTGGCAAACGTTTCTCGGGCCCGTCTAATTAATTCGCGATCTCGTTCAAAGCGACCAACTAAACTCCCGGTAAAAAGGAAGCATGACGAAATATACATATCCGTGAATAGTTGCGACCCTTTCTTGAACTGTTGTGTACACTACTATTTATATTCTTTATATTCCATGGCGCACAGAATTAATTATATCTTTGCTATCATAAAGCAGGTTATAGGATAACGAATAAGAATAACTGTCTAAAGAACTCCAATCTTCAATTACGCATTATTATATCAGTTCCACCGCACCGAAGAGGCGTTCTTCAAGCATTATCAGAGTATTCCAAGAACCCACAACTAAATTCAAATCATCCATTCCAGTCCCCTCGAAAGATCCGACATCCCCCGAATCCCGTGATCCACCCCTCCAATCAATTTCCTCTATCGTGATTCCCAAGAAGAGCTCAACGTTGACGAAACGAAATTCCATTCACTCGTCGCTTTGAAATTGCAACGACCACCTTGCAGCTTCAACTTATCTGCGCATATTTTGTACGCTCCTCGTGTGACTGAAATTTCCGTGATAGCCACGTGCGTATTAAACGTTAGCACACGCAGGAATATATTCGCCACTTTGCGGTACGTATCCTGCTTAAAGCCACGACGTGTACGGTCGCGAAACATCGAGCCACCCTCTTTCACCCTCCCTCACCCTCTCTCGATCGATGACCCCTTCCAAACGGCGTGGCCACGAATCGGCCAGGGGAATTCGATATTAATCCGAGATGGTAGCCTGCGGACGACGGGCTTGATCTCGCGTTAATCAAGCGCGCAGGAGCGCAGCGTCGAGAAGCATCGACGTCGACGATCTGTCCGGGATACATCGCTCGAAATATATCATCAGAGCATCTGGCCGCGAGATAATGTAACCTTAATCCTTTGCATACGATTCTATGTGAACGGCGGGATGATCCGTGGCTCTACACTTTGTATACGTGTCCTTAAACTTTGGAATACTGTTCACCATTCGTGGATGGAAGCACTGCACGCTGATGCACTGATTGAACCGATGCAATTGGCCGCTGTTTGCGCGGATACCGCGGATGTCGCGAGACGGACCGTCGTGATGGTAAATTCGCTGGATCGAGATCAATTGAACGGATTTTCTGAATACCCATTGACTATTCCTGTTGCGGTATTGTTTTATTTTGGTATTCATGTTTTTCGTGTTGGCTGATCCCTGGTATTTATGGAGGGTATATTTTCAAGCGGAATACTGGGGAGTGGATTTCTATGTTATTCTGATGATACCGAAGATAAGGTAATACCAATATTAATTATTTTATTTTAGTTTGTCTTCTTGCTGTTTCATTGCAGAATAATACATGGGTGGTTCGAATAGAACTTCCCAGATCTCGAAGACTGGCATCCGATATAAACGTTTCCAATACCATCTTAGAAATCGAATTAACGCGACGTCGTTTATTCGTTCGCACAGTACAACGTCGAGCACGATGACTTTCGTTGATCAGAAATGGAATTCCCTTATCTAGAAAATATCCATAGAGCGAACGAGGGGCAAAAGGACAGCCCGAATCTTGCGACACACGTACATACAACGGCACCATCTGCTGCATCGTTCACGAAGACGACAATTCCAGCAAATTGGGCCGAATATAATTTTTAAGGAATCGATCGAAAATTCCCGTCGCGTTTCCATCTGGTTGATATTGATACTCGTGCGCACAGAGAACGAGGGCTGGTGCATCGAGGTAATACCGAATTCACCGCGGGTATAATACCGGCCAATTCGGGCAATCAGGTAAACGCTGGAGGACGTGGGTTTTTCGTTTTCGATACCAGCATAGAGAAAATTGATGTATCGTCGTCATGATCCCCTTTCCTCTTTCCCTCTGCCCACCGTGTGCGAAAATAGTGTGTATAATAAAAAGAAAAAAATGGAAAAAAGCAGAGATAAAACGTAACAGTTATTTAAAAAAAAATTTTTTTGGTATAAGTATTTCATAATAAGTTTGCACTTTTCACGTATATATTTCAAGCAATATTTCATAATTTAATATAGAACAGTACTATTATCGTTTCAAATCGGAATTTCCTATCATGGAGGTGCTAAATTAGAACACCCGATAGTCTTTGAACGTCGCCACGATTCCATCGAATCGTTCCAGCGTGAAAATTGTTTTCCCTTGGAATCTCCTGGAGGAACGACGGGACAATAGGATAGGAAAGCTAGGTAGATCCTCGTCCTCGTTGCAGTTTATGGAGCACGTGTTATAGCGGTCTGATTTTGTGGCCGTCATACAGCACTATTCGCGGGCTACGGAACCTCTAGCAAAGACATTCTGCAACTGTAACCGGTGATCATTACAGATATGGGCGATTCGATGACAAACCATGCATGTCTAATGGCAGTTATCGGTGCGATAGTTATTACGGTTTAATTGCCTCAATTTATCGACGCACTGGTCTAATTAGTGTTTATACGTTCGAACGGCGACGTCGAATTTACCGGATCCACATATTCAATACGCGACAATTAGACGAGTTTATTTTGCCTTGGCAAGCAACTGTCATTGTTCCAATAAAATTACACATATATGTAATAAGGCGATGAGGTATCGAGCTGGTATTATGTGTTGCACGTGGCGATTAATAATGAGAATGATCGTTGCTTGAATTTCATTAGTACGGAAATGTTATCCCTGGTGAAAATTTTATTTTTCCATTTCGTACGTTACAATTCGGTAATTTTCAGTAGTAACGAATTTTCTATTTATTTACTCATTCGTTGTCCGAAGCGAAAAATACATAAGACTGTATTATTCGGCCGGACGTCATCGCTGTGGTAATTAAAAAGGTTTAGAAAAATAGTATGAATAGAAATGGAATAAAAAGTAAAATATGGAGAGCGAATTATACAAGTTGAACCAACTACATGTATTATTCTGCCCGACGAAGGCATTCGGTGGCTCATCGTTAGTCAACGCAAAGGAGGTTCTTCCTTCCATATCTCGGCAAAAAGGATTACGTACTCGCGCACTTGTTTACCAGCAAGCGCATAAAGCTTGCCCCTATATCGTTTGTGCTCGTGATCCTTGTTTAACCGGGCTAGTCGTTATTTTATACGATGGTCGTTACTCCGGTGTCAGAGTTATGCCGGTCGCGCTTCGGAAAATTGTACAGGGAGCTGCAGAAAATTGCTGTACAAATTATTGCGTTAAACGAGAATCACTCTCGCGTGGAACACCCTTACAGCGATCGTGTCATCCGTTTGTCCTCGCTCGAAACGCGAATAGTCCTTTAGTGAAAAGGAGACAGAAAATAGAAAACATGTCCGTAAATCAATTTTTCTTTTCGGTCCATTGAATAATCGTTACAATAAAAAAAGGAGAGCAAACAGCAATCGAAAAATTGCTCGTAAAATTGATTCTGCCATCTATGAAAGGGGATGAAATTAATCTCGCGGGCCGGCGATATTCGTGGAGCAGGTGTTTAAGGGCGAAACACCGTGGAATTATAGTTCCCCTAGTCCTCTTTACACGCGTGGCCAATAATCGAGCCGTCTATATCCATGGTCCCGCGTTGATAAACCGGTATGCACACGCGGATATGTGTACAGGGAAGAGTGAATAACCGTGGGATCGTGTACATCATCCAAGAAACTGGAATAGAAAGGCAATGCACCCGGTTGCTGGCGCGCGCCTACTCAACTCGAATGCTAGATGTTCCATATTTTTATCGATTTCGTGTAAATCCAGCGAAACAATAGCCGGCTCCTCGTAAAAACCGCGAGCATCGTTGCTATGACATTTGTTATACACGATGCAAACGTATGCACCGCGATAGATCGTTCTGTCATAAAAAGCACCGACTGACCCGATTTTTCCTCATCTCATCTCTATACCTCGCTATACCAATTGCTCTCTGTCGTTTGCCAGTTTTTTTTATATATATATATCATACATATAGACATCCGTAAACGTTACGTTTAACTCTCTTAAATGTCTGCTTTAGTGGTCAAAATTCATTGACGAAATTCCAGTCGGCGAGGTTTTCGATTTTCGTTGGAATTATCAAATCATCTGATATTTTTAGTATTGCAGTCAAAAGTATACTCATACGATTGCGCCTGTGTAATTGTGCAGCAGAGTGTATTTAATAACGCAACCTTTAGCGCGTACATTGCTGCTGATTTCGCGAAAAATCGAACCCGCCAGCCGTGAAGCTGAAAATTCGACGCGACGGCCTCTGTCATCGTGTTTCTGTCTTTAATCAAGGAAATGCGCACGGTGCCGTGCGGCGTTCTTCGAGCTGAATGGAATATCGAATCGCGGAGAAAATTGGCGTCGATCGATTACTCGTGAACGGAAATTTCATCGCAGTCCACCGGGACAGAAGGGAGCGTCGATTTTCGAGCAATCGAGCGTACGCGCGACGTCGTTTCGCCTCGCTACTCCAGCTTGCTTGCGCTCTCGAGTTCGTCTTAAAACATTGCCAGTCTGTGTGGAGACCTTTGAACGGTTTCTAGATCCCTACTGACTCGAGACTAGAAACAAGAGGAAGTGAGAAACCCCGCGGCGGAACATCAGAGTAATCTCGTGAAATGAATCGACACTAACTTCCCCTTGTTCGATGATGACTTTAACCCTTTGGCTTACGCTATCGAATGAGGGTCGCGATCGAAATAGCAAGGCAAACACAATAGCAGTGCTAATAGTATTGTAAAATGTCATCGTATCTTGATCAAATTAAAGTGACTGCAGTCTGTCACACTTGCAAACACTTTATTCACCTTTTTATTAATTGAGTAATATCTATTTCTTTTCCATTTTAAATATTTATTATTATATTGATGCAGTTTTAATACATTTGTTTACAATTCAAGCAACTGATCATAACGATACCTCGAAATTTAAGACAATTCAGTTTGATTGTTCTATAACAATTTCTGAATGTCCTGAATTAAATACATTTCGTTTAATGAGATGGTGATAATCAAGTAATTGTTCTTACAAATATGTTTATTCGTTTCAGAGCACATGCATCAGTACTACTCTACAGCACACACAGTTGCAAATTGAATCATAAGGTAATAAAGGGTTAAATTCCTTTTCACCTCCTACGAACCTACCCCGACCTCGAACCCAGGTTTCTCCGATTTCGCGAACACGGGCATATTGTTGCACCTGCAGCTATGGAAGCCCGTACGCTACTCGAATTTCCCCTATGGGATAGCCTGTTGTCTAGACTGTAGGACACATGAAAAGCAGCTCCTCGATCGCACGATTCGTCCTTTCCCCTTTCGCGATTGAATTCGCAAGGGTCCAATTTCCTGGCCACGAATCGCGGCCCTTTTTAAGATCGACAAAGGAAGAGGGTTTCCTTTCGTGGCAGCCGTGCCACGTTGACAACTCGACTTGACGGACGTCTTGTACGTGAGTTGGAATATCACGGCAGGATTTTATGGGAATTGCGCAAGGGGAGAGGGTTGACTGGTGTTGATGTTGCGGCCATGAAAAGCGTATTAGGCGCGGAACCGTTTAAAAAATTCAATCGTGAACAGAAGGAGGGCGACGAGTGAGATGTTTTGCTTGGCCGAGGGTATTTCGTAAGGAGTGGATGTTGATGGAAACGGGAGATTAGGTTCTATTGAGGGTCGATGAGCCCGTTGGAGAACGTGACACCTGATGGATACCCTACGAATGCTATTGCAGACTGCTACGGAAGAAGGTCGAAGGGTGGATGAAGTCACTGCATCCCTCAGAAACAAGGGGTGGCGTTCGCCGTTCAGATTTGGCTGGAGCTTATTCAGTAGTGCTATCGTTAACTGAATTCGGTGCAACTTTTTAGTACCTCATATTTTTCTTCGAACTACCTCATTTTATATTTAATCAAATTATTTTTCAATCCTCAATTATAAATTCGTTTCGTCATTTTTAATGCAACGTTGAAACTGACGGGAATAATTATTCTCCCGAATGAACTTCAACCCAAAACGTTTCGTACACTGTTCAATTGAATAGTGATTAATTTAGGCTTTCCAAAATATTTGTAATTCGGTAATTCTTCTATGGGTAACACGTCGAATAGGAAACTATTCACCATTATTTTCACGAGAGAAACGGTAACCGAATTTTCGGTTTCAGCCTTCACGTTTTTCTAGATTTTTAGTTTTTTCGTTTTATCGGTTCAACCAGAGTGTGCAGTTTGGAGATGTCTAAAAGGATGGCTGCACATTTTTTTTACTTTTTTTTTAATGCGTCGGTTTAACGTCAACACCGATGTATGTATACTATAAAATAGTATACCGGGTGAAAAAAAACGCGTTCCCGCTGACAGACAGCGAACAAAAACGAGATCGAGTGTAATCGAAAACGTTGGTGTGCCGACGAACCGAGGACGGCTCATTCGAGCGTCCTTCGCGATTATAAATCCGAAAGTTGTGAGCGTACAGTGTGACACGTGCCAACTGCAAATCGTTCGAAACGAAAATAACGCGACGCCGTCTCTGGGGGAAAAAGTGATGCATTTTTATCGATGTGTAATAGAGCAGCTTTTCCGTTTATTCAATTTCATGCGTCCTCGTTCTGAGAATATTAATCGCTTAATATTGGGAAAGGAGAGCATTCAAATTTTCGTATATCGAATGTTCTAAAATGGGATGCTCTATGTTTTCTTAATTTATTTGTCTAGACAAAAAGTGGAAATTTTACATTGAAACAAAATATCAGATAAATTTAGGAAAGAATGGAAAATTTGTTTCGATTCAGAATAAATCATTGGGGAAGTAAACGAAGTTCCTTGTCAGAACAAAACTTTCAACAGGAATGTCATAAACGACAATGGAATATATCCACTGGCATATTATACCGAGACAGCATAATCAGTAATGGATTATCAAATAATCTCGAAAGCGAAGCCTGGCTAAGCACTGGTCGTGATTAGACAGACAACAATCTTGATTTATCCTTTGCCATCTGTCCCTCCGATACAGCTGCAGGCTACTTCGATAATTAGCAATACGAATACGATTTCGATCGTCTTTTATTCTCAATTGTCGGGGTGCGATTTTCGAGGGTTGCGAAATTATTGAAATTTTTCACAGGATCCTTTACTTTCGTTGAACATTTTTATTTCTCTATCTCCACGCCACTTGGAAAAAAAATCACCGGCCATTCGCGTTTCTTCAGATATCCACGTACCTTGATATCGAGTTCCGGAAGTGGAGGCATTCCACCGCGACATTTTCCAGCGGAAGTCCGCTGCCATTCGCGACGGTCTTGCGCGCCTCGAAACGATGAGACGGAAAATTGCGGGCTAAGTGAGAAACGAGAATGGACCACATTGTACACGGTTTCTTGAACCAATGTACGTTAAAGGAGGCCGCCGACGACCAGGCACGACAAACAGAGATGTTCGTGGCGTAGAAAAGTTTGAATCCGATCGAATATAGAAAGAAAGGAGCACGAATGCGCGATTCGGCGTTTGGAAATAAGGACGTTTGAATTCCACTCGAAAACCGGGTTATCTCGTTATCTTTCAGAGCTTGTCTCACAACCTTCTCCCCCGATTGGAAATACGAAGGCTGGATGGAAACGAAAAAGTGTATTACTTATCGACCCCTGTCTTGGCGTTTTATGAACGGACCAGCCAATCGCAGTCGAATCGGAACAATCGCCAGAAATCGATGCAACTGTTGGCGTTTCACGTTTCCGAGGGGTTGTTTTCCACTCGAGAATTCGGAATACCTGGATATGGTAAACAGCGAAATTGCATATCGTACCAGCAGGTAGTATTAGTATGATGGAATTTAGATACTTTTCGAAACTCGTGTTATACAGAATTCTTGATCCTTTTGCACTTTCCAATACCCTTGTCTATGGAAATTGCTGTCTAATTTCGAATTCAGAATGGATATTTGTCATACGGACGGTGCTTGAATATAAACTAGTAGTCTGCTTTATTGCTCGAGAGATCGATAGGTTGTAAGTATGCGCCAGGTATCCTTGGAATTTCTGTGGAGGAACCTGCCGCTTGGAGTCCCACTTCAACATCCTTTAAACATTGAAGAAACGCGGTCGAATAATAAATTCCACGTTTCTATCGTCTCACTGACTCAAGAGTAAAAAATATTCGCCGATAACTACTGTACGTAAAATTTGAAACGGAATAATTCCGCTATATCGTACGAATGGTTCGAACACACGGGTCACGTTACTCTGGCTTGCGAGTAACGAGAATGATCGAAATCTTGATCTGCACTATATCAAATCCTCCCTTCGAAATCTTCATCCCCATCCAGTTTCCGAAACTGCCTCCATCCTATCATCTTTTAGGAATATCGGTCCGATTTCTCTATTTGTCGTCTTTCACCTACATACCGATGCCTTAACATTTTACCTCTCGAATCCTCCAGCAGATCCATCGACTTTGCTTTCGTTCCATCCACTCATGCCGTCCTTCCCTTATTTTCCTTTCCATCCCCTGGGCGGCACACGCTCGATTTGCCTCTTTTTTCAACGGATATCGCAGCCGGCTAGATTGAAATCGTGGACCATCCGCTTGGTTATAGCTTCGAGGATGCTCGTCGATCGATTCCAACGGGCGATGCAATGGAAGAGGATCGTGGCTGATTAGATTAAGGCCGTCGCGTGTGTGGGCGTAAGGCGAATAAATTTTGCGACTTGTTTTCGAAGTGAATATTTCTTTTTTTCAGGGAGCCGTGTTTTCGGCGGGTGTGCCTTGTTTCGAGGATTTATCTCGCGCGGCTTCCTTCGATTCGCGTCCCCTGTTTTTGTCCCTCGAACCGTGGGGAAATAAATTAAAAAAGAATTTTGGGCGACCCTCGAGGGAACTGCTGCGTTTGAATAAAAGTTCAGGACTACGATATAAATTGTTTTCCGCGGGATACGAACGACGTGGACACGTTCAATTAATAAATAGTCGAAAAGCACGATTGTTAAGAAGCGTCTCTCGGTGCTCGATACGTATGTAGGCTTGAGGATTTATTTGACACAGCTCGAGTATGCGAGGGAATAAATTAAGCAGGATTTAAGGTGAATGGGAAATTTCGAACGCTCGTGGAATCCTCGAACGTAGAAGCTATCGCGTGTTTGATGAACTGCTGGCGAAGAATTGCGTGGATTTTCTCCGAGCGATAAATTTCTTCTAGTCAAGGGAGACCTTCCGTTGGTTCTATATTTTAAGGAAACCGTAGACATAAATTTGTATCAATTTTCTGCATCAAAGTGAAATAAAAATTGTAATTTTATGAGTTTTTAATTGTAGGTGGAACACCGATGGTTAAATATTTCGTCCTTTTTTTCTCTTTTCTTTCCGTTACTGATTCGATCGATAGGAATTGGTCGAAGGTTCTACCAAAGACGTGGAGGACTTTTTGCTAGAATTAACTGGCGCCAAGGCGCTTGTTCTTTGGCCAGAAGGCCTGGCCAAGAGAAACTGCCGAATTTGCATTCGACCCTGTAGTTCGTGGAAACGCATTTCGAGGATGCGCCGCCTTAGAAACAATGCGGCGTATGGAGAACGGCAGAAATAAATATCGGGAATGATATTAAAGAGGAAGGTCCCTTTGGTTAATGGTTAATAGAGGATATATCGAATCAGTTTTGTTACGTTTAAATGATACGTAGTATCCCCAGGTACAATTTTTGTCGGGCACTGAACGTAATTGAATATTTTAACTTTTTAACCTGTGCAACTATCCGATAGTTACCTGTATAGAAAAGGTTGTTAATACAAAGGGATATGGATACATGGTTTGACAAGTATAAATGAAATATTCGATATCGCGTGTGTGATATTCAACACAGGCAATATAATACGTCATCTGTTCGTTGAATTTTAATGGCAATATACACAGACACAGGGACAAAAAATAACGAGAAATGTTATTCAAAAAATATAAAAAATAAATATAAAATTATTATCAATTATCTTCCCTTTGCTAGAGCAAAACATAGTTCCTAACGATGGGCCTACATCTCACTCACTCAGTGAGTCTTCTATAACCATACAGTCAAAATCCATCCGACCTAACCGCGAACGACTGAAAAATCAAGATGCAAGGCTAAACAATACGGCACAGACCAATGGCTCCACGAACGGCGTGAAAGACCGAGCGAAACAGCGATCATGCGTGAAGCAAACCGAACATCCAGATGCCAGATTTATCGCGGATTCGACTTTTAGAAGAATTTCTCTTCCCGAATCCTAATACAGACTGGCCACTATCCTCGATGCACTTTTGCTGGACGCGTGCGAGAAAATCCGACCTGTTCTCGGGCTTTGACGCTTCGTTGGCTTCGCCATTCGTGGCGATGCATCGCCGACCACAGAAACCTCCCCCATCGACGAACCTTTTCACCTACTCTTTTTCTATTCTTCCGCCGCGTAGTACTTTTCCTTCTTCCCTCTGTGGCTGAAATTCACGTTCGTAAAACGGCGTGATCGCGAACCGTGCACGGGCAACGATCTGTTCTTAACACGGCGAACAACGATTCCGAAAGTGTGCCTCGATTTCACTGAATTTTCGGATTACTGGTTGGTTGGATTATTTTCGCGTTTTGTGGACCGGTACCATTTTACATCCGCAACGTTGCGTACCAGATTTACAGTTAATACATTAAAAATATAAATAATACATTTAAAAATTTCACCGAGTAGCCAAATTTTTGTCACAGACTCGGATTCACCGAAGGTAGACTATTTCTTGCCGAAATTATTTCAGTCTAAAATATTGTACGACCATAAAATTCGTCCAATAATTATCCAGAACAAAATATCTGTCACGTCGAAATTATAATTACCAAGCTCAATAATTCTTCCTTTTAAAAATTCCTTTAGCCGTATCAATGTATTATTGAGATTGTCCTGTCGATTTCCGAGAACGCGGCTAGACTACCAAGAAAATTCATTCGAGATCAGCATCACCCGTGTTAGTTGTAACTCAAGATCATTCGAACCACCCCGAACGCTACAATACGAGGGCGATAAATAACCCTTCGCGAGCGTAGATATTATCTCGAGTTCCGAAAATTCCTTTATCCTCTCGTAGTTCAAGGCACCTCCGTAACATCCGTCGACCCAGAATACCACTCTAACAAATAAGCAACACGAAGCCCTTTAACGTCAGCGTTTTGGCTTATACCATAGGATGCTCTTGTGTCTCGCCGCCGTCGAAACGTCGTTCGCGTTTTTCGAATTAGGACAATTACTCTCGTAGCGGGCTCGCGAAACTGTCCTCGAACTGCTATCGATAAAAGGACGAGCCAGACTGGTGCTGCTCTGCTTCATAATTTCTCGATGACTTCCGGGATGCTGTAGCTCGCAATAACAACCGAAAGTTGCTGCGTTTACGTTCGCATTAACTTTGAATAATTTCGCCAACTTCTTATCTCGACGACGTCGTTCATGGTGCGTGGCCAGACACCGGCGGAAACGGAACGAGAAACCCGTCGGCATGGCTGGCTTTCTGTTTCTGGGAAATTAATGCCGGCCAGGGCCAAACGAATTTCTGTTCGTGCCCCGCGAAGAGTTTCCTTCGTCTGCTATGTTGCAATTAAGATATTTAGCGAGACTCGTTTATGGGATGCCCCTCGAGTTATAGTTGGGTTGGGATGAAATATGTATAGAGTAGGCATTGTTGCACCGATTATTGAAAGCAATAATTATATTGTCTTAGTAAGCAATACGTTACCGTGACAATCATAGAGCCAAGAATTTTTTCTTCCATTCGGTTCTATCCACCAAAATGCAACAAAAAAATGTATAACGCGACGAAAGATTTTTACTCACGTAAGGACAACTTGTCTGTGGTCGGAAAGAAGAACCAGGTAGAAAACTCACCTGAAGACAGAGCCCCTGCAACACAGAACACAGAAGCAAATGGTTATTGATAAGTATATCTTGAACATTTTCGAATGAAAATTTACCAATCACCGCGACATGCCTACACATACGTACATACATATACATACAGATCCTGTATAAGCCCATTTCGTCTCGCTATAACAATTTCTACCAAAACGCTTTCGTCGTAAACAGAACGAGAGTAGCCTGGGCAAGTGCTCAGATAAACGGCACTCGACGAATAAAGAGCGCTCGGCGGCAGGGTCTCACGGTTTCGGTTATGCAGAGCTTGTAAAGCTCTTTCCCTTCCCATAAACTGGCTTGCTCTCCTTCGGTCATTGCCACCTTCCGCCATTAAAGCCTTAAAACCCGTGTCTTTTCACCACGGTTCTACCTTTACGAATAAGGAACGCCGTGTATCCGTATCCAATCGAACGAATAGTTGCCGTTATCGGCAAACGATGCTGTAATCTCCGCCGCGAAAGCATCGACGAGCATAAAACAAATGGATTCCGTGAGAGCACGGAGGGTACCTTAATGGGGTATTTACGATATTGTTCACCAAGGGAACTCTGCTGGTCCGCGGTTGCGTCGACGATTGGACACGACCCACGATTATTTCGTTTTCGTGGGTGTCTCGGTGGTTGCGACGATTTAATATGTCGCAACAGTGAATTAAGTTCTGTAATTGTTCGAATGCTTTCTAAAGAGGATATTTACCGGGAATTTCATTGAATTAGAAGACTGATCTTTCATTGCTTTCGTTTCTTTTCGCTTATTTTCCTTCTTCTTTGTTCCGCCGGAATTGTAAAATTTAATATGTATGCATAACATTTTCCCGGGGTTTTATGCAGAAACCAGGGGGATTTCTGTCGCGAATGAAAGTACGGTTCATCAGCGCCTCGCGGAGAACTCATCTTGCGTAACTCGATATAATAACACAGATGAAGAAAGCGGATAAAACGGCCTGGCTGGCCTCCAATTGGCTATCTGAGAAAGAAATGACATTTACCGATACTTTCTCGCGCAAACGTCGTTCCACGTAATTCGTATCTTGAAATCTGACCGATTCGATCGATCGGCGTGAAAATGCAGGAAACGCGCATCGCGAAGAGAGTGAAGAAGCGATTTCAATAATTCTCTCCTCTTTCCGATGCATCCTTTAACACGAACGGCGACAAAGGTGCACAAAACAGCGAAGACGAAAGAAGAGGAGCATCGTTTAGGACAATATCCCCACGCGTGATAAGAGGAAAAGTATCGTAAAGATTCGCAGCGCTGGGAAATGGTCGTCCAGAAAGGAAACTGTTTAGGGAATTTTCTTGGTCGCGTGCCACTGGCAGCGACTCAATATTGCGTTCAGGATATAAATCATCGTGGGCTCGGGCCGCTTCCTGGACAAAGCAGAAACGGCGAAATGGGCTGTGTTTTAACCGGGCAAATAACCTGTGATGCTGCTGGCCGTTCGTTACAGGCGTAGAAAGGCCGCGAGCGCTCGTTTGCGAAAATACTCGGGAACTCTCCAGATGAACAATCATTTTTTTTCTTCCTCTTTCCTCTATTTTGCCTTTTCTCCCTTCCCTGACATTCTTCTTTCCCGGATTTTTTATTTTCATTTTTTGCTTTATTTCTTAACTTCCCTTTTCGAGGGCGGAAAACCTAGACCACTTTCGTGGTCGTCGCCACTCGAACCGTTAGTTCGTTGAAACACCGCCCGAAGAGTCACTTTGCTGGATAAAAACGGGTGAATTTCTCCAGTGGCGGATCGAGATTATTCATTTAATGCGCGACGAGAACATTTTCGCGTTCGAGGGCATTCGGAAGGCGGTTCATCGCTGGCCGTTTGCTGAACGCAGAAACTTTCACGGGCGAAGGGTGGTCCGCTAATGGGGTAAAGCCAGCCACTTTTATACGTCCTATCATCTAGTTGGCGGAATAAATATCAGAAATTGATCGGGTTACGAGATTCGCCCGATTTAAACGGCACTTCTATCATTATTTTCGTGGAATCGGAGAGGTTGTTCCTTTACCTGAAAATATACCGAACGAGACTTTTGTTAAGGAAGAAGAAAATTCGTAAGACTGGGAGCAAGTTGGTTCGATCGTTATTCCGAAGTCAGATATCGTTGCCAAAGAGATTTCTAGAAATTTATAATTACGACTCCGCGTCGTTGAAACAACCCGGGTTAGACATTCATTTAAATAATTCTTCGGAAGATTCAGATTTAACTCGTACTTCGAAAAAGTTGAAACGTGGCCACGTTCAGCGATCGGTTCGCGATCCACTTTGAAAACTGCGGAGTATTAATAAAACGATTTACCGGTCCAATCAGAATATCCATCACACGGCTGGAGGATTATAATATAATATCGGTCCATCAGCTGGATAATATCGATGGGAGCTCGCCCCGCGATTGATCGGTGATTCGATATTTCTTGCACGAAACGCCTGCAACACTTAACCCCCGCGGGAACCTCTCTATCCACGAATTTATGTCGTCGAACGACGGTGAAATTAAGACCCTACCACGATTTCCTAGCTGGAGGATAAGCAAATCGTGATCGACGTCGGGGAAACTTTTCAATATCATGATCCGTCGTCATTTCCCGGATATCTGAAATATTCTACACGATGATTCTGTTTAGCAAAGTGTGTCAACGTGGAATTGCATCCAGGAGGAGACATTTTCATAAATTAACTTTTAGTAAATGATATTACAGCTTTTGAAATTTGTTATATAATTCATTCAGAAACTATGGTATCGGCGTGCTTTATTTCTTCAGATCAATTAACCACTTAAACGTGCGTATGCTAGAGAAAATGGGTGGACGACAAGTGCACCGCACAAATGTATTTATATGCGTGTATTCGTTTGTGGAGCGTTTTTTTTAAAGGCAAACAGTGCTTGATGAACGAGAGCGCTCGTGGGAAAAAGCTTCAAGAGAGACATTTTTTCAGGGAGATAGAAAAACCCGTCACATTAATTCTCGTTCCTTCTACATCATCCAGGAAATATCCTTTACCCCGCTACTTTCTGAATCGCATAACGACTGGGTCGAAGTGCAAAATTACACGTCTCATAAATTGTTCGGGGATTCGTCGTCAAGAAATTACAATGAATAACGTGCACCTGGCGCGTTCCTGGCGCGAAACGCAAAGGAGAAGCAAATTTAAGAAAGAACTAACAAAATATGAGAAAGGAAAAAAACGACGCTGAGAATGGAACGAGCTTTATATCCCCGAGCCAGCTTGTAGGAAAACAATTTTGCATAGGTGGTAGGTGCTCGAGCCTGAATACGATACAGGCATAACACCGTGCTCACCTGAATGGCCCGCGCGTAGGAAACGGCTTTCGTAGGAGGGTTCGAATCGATAAGTCGATTCCGATATAACCATCTAACGTGCAGCATATAATACGCGGCCATGGCTAACCGGCCGTGAACGCTCAACTATTTTAAAATCCGTTAATTTTACGCTCCAGATATTCGACAGCCCATTTTTGCCCGCCCGTGTTCCTACACCGTCTCGTTATGCTAACGAGGAATCAGAAAAATTGATCGCGCCAGTTCCAAGGTGGTGGCACGGCGAGATTGTTCCTCGATTTTTTTGTCGATCGACGAAAAACCAGATCCGCCCTCTGAGCGGCCGCGTTTTAATTAAGTTTCCCGTCCAACGGCCCGGCAGAACGTTTGTTTTTCCCTCTCGGCTGGAAACAGCCGACGCGCTGTTTGGATTATTATGCGAATTATTTTCACAAACACCGTGGACGTTTTGCCGCGGGTAATGCACAGCAAGTCGCAGTCAGAGAGGGACGAGTTCTCCAATGAACGGAGTACGAAGCCGTTGAGCGGCTACCATTCTTAATTAAATGTAACTTAATCGGCCGCTTTAGCCGGCTCCCATTCGATGAACTTTCCTATTGTGAAACCTTTTGCGGGGAAGCATTTATAAATGGCGCAGCCTTTATACGGGACTGTGTAAATGTCACCGGTCCAAGGAAACGAGGAGAGCCGCCCAACATGGATATACGTTTCAGCGAATTATAAATGACGAGTATTAAAACGCGATGCGTAAAGGATCTTCGTTGTCACTTGACGAATGTTTTGGTGCATTTGAAATCGGAGATCGTATAAATACACCCCTGAATATTTAACCACGGTTCGCTGAAAATCTGCATGAACGGTTGCTAGAATGAAGTATCGCCATTTCAATTATTTAAATAAGTGATATCTGAAATGATTCAGCAGAGTTGCAAATTGAAATGCATAGTGCCAGAAACGTGCGCAGAGAGACAGCAAGGACACGTGTCTCGAGTAGAAATGTATCACCATCAACAAGAAGAACGAATCCTCCGCAAGCCGAACATTTCCTACAGGTCTGTCCTCTTTTCGTTAAACGCACGCCGGCTAGAAACAACTTTATCATTGAGCGTCAGCCCCGGGCGTTGCGATTCACTCAAAGTGAAGGGAGGAAGGGTGGTGAACGGGGATAGAAACAGATGAAAAAGAAAGGAAAAAAGGGAAGGATCTGCAAAACAGGAACGAAAGGAAAATCCGGCGTTGCAAGCTTCCTCGGCCAAGAAACAAAGAGATCTCGTTTATTCGAACTCTGCTCTGCATCCTCGCGGGCCGGAAGACAAAAGCAGGATAACGTTTCGCCGCGGAAAACGGCGCGGTCGATCCTTTTAAAGCGGACGTGCGGAAACGTCCCTTGCTCCCACGATCACCTCGACATTCCGATTCTCTTCTGTTCCTCGTGATCATCGCGACCCATCGGCGGCACCAGAAACGAAATTTAATACCCGGTTACTCGTGTGCCTTGCCAGCCAGTGGAACGAATCTGCTGCTAATTGAATGACAGATACTCGATAGCTCGATATTTTTTAATGAATCCAATCGGGATGCCACGCGGCGACAACCTTTGATTCCCGTCGACGTTTCTGAGAGCCGTGTGCCACGGGTCCACTGGTAATAATGAATCAAATTATTTCTGCATCGATACTAGATGCTGAGCTTCCATGGCGTTTGTGATCCGTCTGATCGATAATTCGATCATACGATCGAATGATTTTCTTCGTTATTTTCTAACGGTATCAAGCATGAACAATTAGACTTCAGTGTTTTGTCGGCTCTAATGCTTTTTCTCAAGGTAGACTATACGCTGGGTACGGAAAGCAGGATAATGGAAATACCACTGAACAGGGGTGAAATATTTAATCTCATTATGAAACGATTGGTGGGGAAGGAAATGAAACCAATGAGTCTCATCTTCTCCTTGTCTGACGAACGTCATAAATTAGTCGTTTTATATGCAAATCTTTTCACATCGCGCCGGGCCAAATGACACGTGTAACCAAGCACGAAAGATCGTACACGCCGAGGCATCCGGCTCGAAACCATCGCGCTCGATTGCTCGATTTAAGAGCGAGCCGTCGCAATTCGTGCCTGCCGTTTTACATAATACGTATTTTATGCGTCCGAGTGAATCGAGCGCGAACGCTCGGTATAAAAACGATAATAATCGCACGTTGCATTCATATGCCATCGTTATGTTTTCAAACGCGTTATTATCACCTGTCTACAACAGGAATAAAAGAATATATCAGCACTTTTCATTCCACGCGTTCAAACTTCTTTTTAACACGAATAATGCCAAATATGTATGCGAGCATTGATTTACAAAGAAACAAGAAACACCATGTAGAAGCTTCGCGATAGTACAAGACGCAAATATACTCCTCGACGTCGAGCAAACAAATCAATAAAATCCGGCTCCCGAAAATCCACCCTTAAAACGATCACCGGGGCATCTAACAACCATGGTCATCAAATGGTACGCCATAAACACAATACGCAACAAATCTGCAAGCATTCAACCCTGCAAACGCACCGCCATTGAAAGCACAAAGGGGAGCCGCTCGATAACAACGAAGGAAGCTTGGCAATAAAGCGCAACGATGGAGAGATATCTCTCTTCGGACGTGGCGGACCGTCGCGTCGTGGCTGTAAGAAACCGTGGAAACAGAGGAACACAAGCGGAAAGATGAGAAAGAACCGTGAGCCAGCATCCGGATGTAAAAGAACAGTCGAAACGTAGAGTCACGAACGTTAAAAGATAGAGCGATAGAATGGGAGATACGATGTTGGGAGCGGGACAGAGATGGTCGAGTGAAAAGTGGAAGAAGGAAACGGATCTGCGGCGCCAGAGTGGCGCGGGCGACGTCGCCGAAATACGGCCACCGAAAACCAAAGGTGCATTAAACTTTGGCAAGCGTGTGGGGATTAACGTCGCCACCCTCTTCGGGCGTAAAGGGGACGGTGCGGCGACGCCCCCTCTTCGCAAAGCGACAACGATCTTAACCCCCCCGGCGATCGTTTGTCTGATGACGCCGTTCACCTTCGACAACTGTGACTCTTGCTTTTTCTTTGTTTCGGTTTATGTATTTTTCTGGGGATATCTGAGCGATCGGTGTGGCCGAACGTTAGAGTGCTTCTCGGTTTTTAATTGACGGTACAGAATTCTTGGCACTGCTGTATACACATAGATGAATTTTTCTTCGATAATTTTTACGACATATTCAAGGAAGGATTGATCGAATTTGAAAAGGTCGAAGCGATTTCATTGCCGCTGCGAGGAGAGAAATTTTCGCAATGTTCGCCTTCGTTCAACTTTGCTTATTTATCTCGGGTAAGCGTGGCAACGGATGTGCCTTATTTTTATTTAAAAGTCTTTCATAAATTATTTCACTACAAAACGGACGAAGATATACAAATCTCCGAATTGACGAGCACCACGCGCTCTCGCATCCGTCGTTCCGAATTAAAACGCCATTGTCATACGTCCACTTTCTCTCTTTGATTCGACCCAATCCCCTTCCATATATCCACCGTCATCCGTCCAATCTGATTTGCTTTAACAAGTGCAAGATCGTTTGGACGTGTACCACGCTTGATCAGCAAGAAATCACGACGGCGTATGCTCTCCGTCATTCGCTTACTTTGTTGCCGGCGGCGTATTTACGACTTGACCGGCTATTTGCGCCGTGAAAGCGCTTTGTAGAAGTTCCACGCGATGTGTAACATCGGCTGGGTGGGCGAGGATACTCGTGTCGGGATACCACGAATAGCCGCGTACTCGACGGCACGAACATTCACCGTCTATGTCGGAGCGGGTCGAGGCACGCGTGAACATCGATTCCTGATCGTTTCGGTGCCAGACACCAAAAGGTCCTGTCACGTGATCGTACATCGCACGGAAGAGCCAAAGGGCGAGAGAGGACAGACTGATTTCCATCGCTCCCTTGATAGGCGTTTCTGCCTCGCAACTGTTCCGATACGACATCAAATATGTACATATCTACGTGTAGATATATTGGTAACTCGACGATTCTTCCTGTTCGATTTTCTCGTTGCGAATCGATAAACGAAGTGCACCTGGTGTTTATTCGATTGAAATTTTTGGTAACATTCTCTGGGGACACTGTATTGTAAATAATGCAACAATTTTAAGATCAGTTTCCATCATTGATGGAATGGGTAAGGGTGACATCGTAGCAGGGGCATCGACTATCAATAATTCCGCAGACAAGTGACTGCGATATATAAAATCGCATCCGCTTGGCTCATCCAATTTCGATTGCGTGTAATAATGAATAACGTTTGAACCGCCGCAGTTGGACGGCGATTCTATTGTTAACTCTTTCGGGGATCGGATTCAGACTCGCGCGGGATTCATTGTGGCAATATCGCAAGACCATAGAATTTGGAATACGTAATGCTGGAATCTATGTGAATAGTTGAAAGAATTTAATCCAACATTAATGCGCCTGTTATAATACGACGAATGAACCGGCTACAAAATGTGCAAATATCTGTCATCTAACGGCGGGAAAAAAAATTGCATCGAACCACCCATTCACGACTACCTGTAAAAAAAACAGGAAAAATAAAATAAACTAAAAGACAAAGTCCATGTCGATAAAAAGAGCTAATAAAAATTCAAAGCTTCACAACTCTCCGCCCTGTCATCGAATGCTTCCGTTCACGGAACGAAAGTTTCCCGTGCAAGATAATTTCCCGCAATCTTCCAACTTCGACTGGATATCCATCCTGCGGGATGATCCTCGAGGAACACTTCGTCGTTCTGCTAAGTTTCCGCGGGGCACGAAAGCCAAGCAACACACAGCAACATCAGTCCCCGGCGCGTTACGTGGTCCGAGTACTGTCAGTCGCACCTTCCGGCTGCACGCGATTCAACGACGTTTACAATTTCCGGCAGACGTCGTGCGGCGAAGACCTGTACCCCACCGCCACCCCCAGGAGGCAATCGCTTGCGCAACACCTGCTGGGTAAACGGCTTCTACGCAATCGTGCTGTAATAATCCGGAAAGCCGAATTGACAGAAGACGTCGGTTACCGTGTACGTGCTCGTTTTCCCATTGCCTTCGAATACTAGTTCGTGCTCGTGCCCTGGAGACTCCGAGTACGAATTTATGAAACGTGCATCCCCTCGTTTTTGCATTTTCGCGAACGTCGCGCAGGTGACTTTAATTGTATTCGGGATTGGTTTAAGAGTAGCGCTATAGATGTGACGATTGAAACCATCCGGTATATTGTTTAGTGTATTATAGAAAATGTACAACGTTTTATGGATAAATGATATCATAGGTAAATTGTGAACAGATACACCGACTAATATTGATAAAGTAATGAGGTTCGAACATCACCAGGAATTACAGAGCCTCCATTCTCTTGCACTGACTATTTCCAAACATCCCAATTATTTCCCAAAGGAGTTCCACTATTCGCAAGTCCGCTGGTTCTACGTTTCCATATCGCGAATCAATTGGCGAAATGGCAAAGGCATGGTAACCGGCAAATACAAGGAGACGTCGACATTCCCAATAGGGGCCACGGTCCCTCTTCACCAAGACGGAATAACTTTCCGCGACCGTACGAAGAGCACGTACGAAAGATCCAATTAATAGAAGATGACAGCTGTCATGTACACAGAGGTGGTCTAGTCGAGGTTGGTCGACGGTGTGCGTATCGGAAGCGATCGATGAATCATTAACCTGCACCGCATGTTCGATTGTCGTAGACAAGACCTTTGTTCGTTGCTTAATTGATAATCCTCATTCGATGATGGCAGCCAAGTCGAGCGAAGTGAGCCACCTGTGCGATAGCTGCCTGACAGTTTCTCGCTGGGACCAGCTTCCGATTAACTAAACAGGAATCAGGCGTCACACTGTGTAGCCTTTCGTGCAAGATTATACGATATCGTGTCTGCGTCGCTAATGCGTCATGTCTGCGGATGACTGCGGCGCGCGATGATCGACGGGAACGCGTTTACGTGTTCCACCCACGAGATATAATCGTCCTGTTTCAATTGTTGCGTGCTTGATCGAACGAGATCGAGGGCTAATAAACGAGAGTGCCCGCTTGTTCGTGGACGAACCGCAGGAAATACACTGTCTTAGCGTAGCGAAGCTTTAGAATAAATTTCTCTCAGCCATCGAATATTGTTTAAATACACGTGTACTGGGTGGAAAAATGATCTACCAGCTTCTATATTTTGTGGACACAATTCTTTTTCTTTCGAGAATTACCAAGATTAAAGTTCTTCGACGTGTTCTTATTTTAGAGATACGTCAGAAGAATTTAATATCGAGTAAACACAGCATCCGATTTTTCCTGCAACGTCCACCGTCACTACGAATGCGTAATATAAATTTTTAATAACCCGGATGCCATCGAGTCGTTAGGAAACCTTCGCCATTCTTTCCTACAATAATGACAACCCTCTACAAACCCCCCGGGCATGTTAAATATTTAATCGAACCTGAAAAACTTCCATTCGGAAAAATCCAGAAACCCCATCTGTAAAATATATTTATATTCTCAACCTTGTGGACGATTCCACTTTTAACTAGACTGGCTTGAAAAATCCAATAACAAGCACAGAAGACATCTCCAAACTCCCACCGTCTAATGTCTCATTACCCATTCAACGAAACCCCACTTCAAGCTTTCTAGACATTCACTCCGGAACGGACGTTCACGCCCGATGTTTCGCGATATTTTCTACAACCACGAAACCAGCGCCAAGATCTACCTGGCAAATTTTCCAGTGCCGTCCCAGCACGATTCGTGCCAATTGTGCTCGTTAATCCTGGCAAGAGGCAGGTGACGCTCCAATTTCTCGCGAAATCGGCCTTCTTTTCGCCTTTCAGCATCCGAAACCTAATTGCATCCCTCTAACTTCGTTCGATGTAAACATTCGTCTCTTTCCAATCCCGTCCCATCCTTTTCTACTCCTCTTCCCCGGTACAACGGAGCGACATTAACGCCATCGGAGAACAGACTCCGTGGCGCCAGAGTTCGTAATCTGTTTTATAAGCGTGTCCCGAGTGCACACGCGTTTCTGGGATAGCAATAATCTCATCGATTCTCGCCGGCATCTCGTGGTCAACCCTTTACGCGTCGAGGCTGGCTGGAAACTGACTCTTACTTATTCTTCGAGCAACGGTGTTTTTCGTCAGTCTGTTTTACGAACTGGATACGTGGACTCGTAAATATCGGGAGGAATTTACAGCGCGCGGCCGGCTAACTGGGGTTTGGAAATAAAAGGGGATGAAATACGAGTCGCAAGTGCGACAAATTCGACGGGCGAACTGAACAAGGATCGAGACGGAACGATTTTTCTCCCGTGACTTTTGATTGCGACTTGGAGAAACGACAGGGATACGTGCGAGACTGAATGCACCCGTGGCTTGCGATTATATCGAAGATTTCGATGCCGGTGTCTGTGATTCATAAAGTATAATAAGGGTAAAGTTCATTTGGTTGCGCTGCGATATTTGGCACGCTCGCTAAAATTGTTGCCCGAATGATCAAATGTGATATGAAGCTTGATACAAGTCTCGATAGAAACACGACACTTTTACGGGGCTTCCGAGCAATTTCTTTAATAATCTGGTAAAGAGGAATGGAGGGAATTATCATCTTCCCTGGAGGCACATTCATATTCGCTAATACACGCTTCTCATACACAACCTGACACTCTAGTCCGAATACTCTAGACGCAGGAGCCTAGGCAACTCTCTAAGCTTTCCAGGCTTAACCAAGTCAGTCGTATCTGAGTCCATAGGTCTGCCAGGAACTGCACAGTCCTGTAAATCCGCGCGGTAGCTAAAAACATTAAGCATTTCCATTTCAACAGTCGATGAAGCAGTATCCCTTGATAAACGCGTACGTTTCCCCAATACGGCGAAAGACATCCCGGAATCTGGTCCAAGGAACGAGGAGGAGAACGTAGGTGTAATTCCGCGAGATTAATGAGACGGATCGCGAGACCCACGTGTACAAGACGGAATTTTGCAACGCGTTGCGTTTCGAACAGCGATGCGGTTTGGAATCGGGCGTGCGCCCCCGTGCTCATTTGAATAAGACGGCAGTTAGTTGTGTTTACGGTGTACAGCGGCTGACAAACGATTACAAATTGTCCCTGTGACAAATCACCGGGCATTACTCGTGCACTTTTGGTGCACGCGGCCCGCCTCCACCCCCTGTCACCCTTGCGCCACCCACGCGGCTGAACGACGTGTCCGATCCTTCAGCGGGGGATACAAAGTGGCGCCGCGTGAGCCCCTTGTCTCTCTTTCGATCCGTGTCGCTATCGATGATCTCGAGCGTCGAGGACTCGACAGGTGATGGATACAGGGTTTTGGATGGATCGTGCATAATGCAGATCAATTTATTAACTTCAGACATTATATTCTTCTGCTCGATGTTGGCCCAGGTTTGCCTCGCGACGGAGATTCGGAAGATTTGAAGTTTTGTTCGGCATAATCTGACGATAGAACATTTTAAAGTAGACGTTGGAAGAGTACGGGGTTTAACATCGATTTAGAGGACGATTGGAATTATCAGCAGGTGTGAAGTTAATTATCATTAGCTTGGGAAATTGAAATTCCTGGATATATCTAGGAAATACAGCTAGCTATTACCCAGAGCACGAGAGTAGTAGCTGGTAAAACGAAATTAATCATTCAGACAATCCAGACTTTGGCCAACTCGTATCCCACAGGGCTTCCAACATCCCTATCTGGCAATTACACTGCAACAGAGCAACATTTTCGTGTATACAGAAACGTGTCCTCTAAATTGCTCATACCTCCGCTTCCGCCAGGTATCTTAAGAAAATTATTTGACAGATTGATTTAGCTGCTTCGATTATCAACGGGGCTGGCTTTAATAACGCGAAGGAAATTAGTAATAAATAATATTACGCAACGACACGTAATTGGACTGGTTAAATCACGATACAGATCCGTCGAATAATCCCCGAATATTTATGAAAGTACGCGAGAGCTACTGTATCAATCTTCTCTTGCTATTATATACACCATCCAGTGCTCCTTTGCATTCCAACGAACGGCGCTACGCAATTTATCTTCCATTAACAACGGGATCCATGTAAACCAGACAAATTCTCGGCGCACGATGCACGGGAATACCCTTTTTGCGTTTCCCTCCTATCCGCATGATAGATACATCGCGATAATATTGATGCAGCGTGCATTACTCGCGTGCTCCTCGTGCTGTCGAGTGCCACTGATCACGTCGCACTTATTCGAGATATTCGTCTTATTATTAGACGAACTGGCTGTCCTGACATTTAAGAAATTTCCCCAAATTCTCGAGGTCTTCGGAAGTATCTACGTTTGCAGTTTCTTACAATATTTATTAATTATCTAAAAGTGAAATATCATACAAAAAATTGTCACGAATATTTTTAACGTCTAAATAGAAACCTCTAAGGTGAAGTAAAAAATCGTGCTCAACATAATCCAACCGTATCCCCGTGCTGTCATCTCTGCCTGAATCCAACGAAACTAAACTACCCCCGATAGCCGCGAATCAGCCACGATTCCTCTGCCAGCAAAAACTATAGCTCATTAATCGATTCCGAGGCAGCTGTGACGGCGCGTATTCAGCTTCCCGACCCACTTTCGTCGGATAATAGTGGCGTCGGGTGAGTACGCAAAACTGGTCTTTTCAACGTCACGAACGGAAGCACGTAATTTAGCAAGATGTAGAATGTGAACAAAGGGTTGGTGGTGGGGTCGCGGATATCCAGTGGAAGAAGACGCGTGGTTATCGACCCCCCCGGCCGACGAGGACGATGCTCTGAACAGAGTGGTAGCCGTTGTGGCGCCTAAAAGACCGCTCGGACGCCGCTCACCCTAACCAGGGGGTTGAGAGTAGGGAGGGTGGAGGCTGGCTCGGTTACATCATCTGATACGCCAGGGCAAAGTCGATGATGCTGGCCGCGTGTTCTTTAAGAGAGCCATAGTCGGGAAGGCTCCATTATGCCAGACCAGACACGATGTAGCCGACCAAGAAGCTTCCGGTCAGGCTTTATGAAAACTGTGAATACTTATGTATGTATGTATGTCTGTGAAATGTCGGCGATAACACAGACGGAGTGGACGGGGCAATCTTTTTTTTACAAAGTCCTAGCTTTCATGCATATTTATCGGGCTCATGGTCCAGTTTACGGGGGCAGGTTATAATGTCTCCCCGACACGACAATAGAGCTCTTTGTTTTTGCTTCGTTGTATAATAATTACCGTCCGCGGTCGTCGACTGCGAACGTCGTTGTGGTATAATTGATTCGCCCTGTTCAATTGGGGGTGAACGTTTCTCTTTTCCTTTCTTTGTTGGCTGGGGTTGACGCAGCTGCAGGGATCCAGGGATATTTGGTATCGTTAGACGAGATTCATTTTGGAAAGGATTATGAAGAAATGGAATTTTTAACCGTGGGATATTTTCATGATTTATCGGAGTTCGAGGTTTACTTCGACGTTTTAAAAGGCGTTCTTTGCTTCGGATTCTGTTTCGAATTAGAAATATCTCAGATGACTATTACCATACGAATGTTAATTATACTTGGAAACCTTCAGATTTCGATGCTAATCTTGACTAATTTTAGAAAAATTTATGCCTTAAATTCTTCGCGAAGAGTAACTGTTTTTTAAAAGCAAGGTCCCCCGGCAGATTAAAAATTATTCCCCTGATTGCACAGGACTTTGAGCAACTCTAAAGAGTGTGCCTCCTGGGGGATACTTTAAATTACTACAAATCTTTGATGCTTCGGCTTATCTGCCGTTCCAACTTCAACGACGTACCGCCGAAGGAAGTCCTGATTTACAGCTTGATTTAAGTAGTCACTGGATTAAGGCAGCGTCTTTCAAGAGACCATTTCGTCAGATTTATTGCATTTTTTCGACAAATGAGAAAGGCACGAAGTAAACCACGAAATTCTCTACTTCTACTTGTTTCAAGCAAACGTGCCAGAGGTAGAATGAAAATTAGGTCGAACTTCCGTAGAACGGATGAAAACAGAAATACAGTGCGACAAGGTTGAACGTTACGTAACATTGTACAACGACCACTTAACAGAATTTTCAAGAAACTACGTAATGAAAGGAGCGAAATAATCGAGAATACAGAGATGGAGGAAATTTCTTTAACAAAGAAAGAAAACTTGCACAAAAATATTTTTCATGCATAAGCACCCATTAAAAATGAATTGCAATGGTAGAAAGAGATTCTTTTTAAACCATTTTATTCTACCTTCATTACAGTATCGGACGTATTAACCGGTGGTTAAATATGTGCATAAACCGAACGAAAACATTCCATCGAAAGTCCGAGGAATGCGTAGAACCGCAGAAAGAAGAAGCGGAGAGCAAACCGGATATCGTAAAAAATTTCCCGCAACTAATTTTCCCCCGATGTTCGCCTCCGCCAAGAGGAAATTGGCCGTGTGACGGGAGTTATGCCGCGGCGACGTGCCCGTTAATGGATATTCCATCAGAATTTTGCAAGTAATTTAATCGTCGATAAACAGTGGAAGTTCGAACAACACGTGTACGATTCTTCACTGGAATTACGGGTGCATTTTCTGCGAACAATTTGTTCGATTACCTTTTTCGTTCAGTTTTCACCGGGACTGATTCAGAGTATGTATTTATTAATCTGGCAGTTGATACCGCGTATGTCTAATAAATCGATATCTAATAAATCATTACTATCCCTAAAATCGATAATACAAGAATGATATAAGTATGACACTTATTCAATTGCTATTGAAAAATACTTTTATTCTATTTTTACAAATCTTATTTCATTGCTACTTGTTGCATTATAACTAGAGGGAAATAGGTGAATCTTTGCTGGAATAAGTTTTTACAAATTTTCTTCGATGCTTCAATAAATCCTATTTACAGCATCTAATAACCGTGACAGGTTCTGGAACGCATATCGAATGCAGTAATAATTAGTGATTAATGGTCTATTTGTAATCAGCACGCGTCGACAAGGCGGGCCGCGTATCGCATCGCTAGAAAAGTGCGAGTTCGTTGAAAAACGCTATTAATCAATAACACTGTTATTAATTACCTGGAGCATGCGAAAACGAGAGAGATGGAGAGTACGCGTGCGTGCCGTGAAATCGATTCGCGTGCACTCGCGTCTAACGTGCTACTCGTGTAACAATAACAGCGAGACGTTCGTGAATGGCGAATCAACGAACGCATACGCTGATTTCCAGCACGGCACCGTTAAATCGCTGCCTACGACCGAATGCACCACCTTCTTAATTGTGTTTCATTTTTCTGTTATACTGCAGGGAATTAAATATTACTAGAAATGTTTCCTATATATTCCTTTAGAATAGATTAAAATCGTTCAGAAAAATACTGGTAGAAACGATGAATTATTCCTTCACTGTTGCAAACGGTCCCGAGATTGCACCTCCGAAAGATAACGGGGGGATTAATGCGTCCCCTTTTTCTGCTTTCAGTCGGTGTTGATTCGTGAGAAATAAACTTTTTCCGGTGAATAAATATCACGGTGAAAAGCCTCTTTACAACTGATGATTAGCATCTGCGTTCGTTTGAAATGGAAGAACGCATGATTTTCGGCGAAAGAAAAAATGGCAGAAATATTGTATACATGAATTTGTGCAGAATCGTTGTAACAATCGAGTGAAAAGTTATGCGTGTTCATTTGTAATTCGCCGAATTAAATTGTTGAATTCGTTTAATAGCTATTCTGCGAAATTCCACTTCGCGTAATTACCGCATCATACTGGCGGAATCGACAAACGTTTCAATCGTGATAACGTACACATGAAAATGATACTGTCGAAGTCGGGTTTCATTGACCGCGGAAAGTTGGTTAATTAACATTCACATCAACCTGGTCCGGAATCGAGTTTTATGCGTATTCCTCGAACGAACTGCGTGCAACGGTTCTATGATATGCGAGCGCAAATAACTGGGAGAAATGGAAATTCACTTGCCGCTGATATCGCGTCCCCTGTATTTTGCACCGTTCTCGTCTATTTATGCAACAACATCACCGCTCTGTAATTCCCTCTAAACCGGTTTCGCGTGCGTAGCTCTTCCATTTTTCAGCCGCTCCCTTGTGCGATGCACCAAGCTGTTAATGCACGAAAATGTGTCGCAAGTGACGTTATGACCCTGACACCTTCAACATGTCGGTCCCTGATAGAAACTTGCGTTAATTGCAACAATTTCTACACTTTTTCTTTTCCATCTTATTCTTGTTTCAAGAACTTATTGTTATTCATTTCAATTTGGTATATGCGGTCTTTAATGTTCCATATTTTTCTGATCAAAATTCTCTCATTTATCCACGCTGTTAACTATTAGGTAGTACAAGTTTTTTGGAGGGTTTGTGTAACTATTTCGTGTCGATCATAATTAATGTAATTCTTCGTTTGTAGATTTGTAGAACAGCAGATATTATTTACTGTGCCACAGCTAAACATCAAGCTACTCTGCATACAATAATTAACATAATTTGAACATCGTGTGTCCATTGCTTAATTGATAGATGGCAAGATACGCGGTTATAATAGTGCGTTAAACATTTTCCAACGGTGTGACATAATTCCAAGTATTGTGGCGAGAGATACTATGGGACCTGGGGCAATGATTGTAGCTAATACCGCGACCATTCGATGGGATTCCCTTTAGTCACGAGGCCGAGCAGAATGGGAAATTATTCTAAAATATGTATAATTGATGTTGCGCCATGCATCTGAGCCTGTTATGTCCGTGTACAATGCGAATGAATTATTTTAATGCTAGTGAAGCACAAGGAAGCTGTGGAAAATGTAATTGGTCGACCAGTGACGAGGTAATTTTATTGAAAAAGGGGTGGCAGTGTTCCACGTTGCACTCATCCTTTATTAATGCTCCCTTCTAAGAGTTAAGCAGCTTTGGGTAGAATAACATGAATATTGAGTACTCTGAATGACATTAATATGGTCAGATTTTCTAAGCTGGGGTTAATTTCTTGAAGTTCCAAATTTCTGCATTTTTATAGATTCCTTAATTTTTGAATTATTGTGTTGCGAAATGTTTCATATGCTTGCAATTAATTTTTTAAAACTTTTACAAACCTAAATGCAAAAACGAGAACGAATCTAGCGATAAATTAATCTCCTACCTGAAGGAACACCTTCGGTAACCCACTTTCAGAGAAGCTTCCACTGAAATCGCAATTCACACGCGAGAATGTGCAAACTTTATTTTACGAAATGCATGCTCATTTCCTTTGGGGTTTAATTGGTACCCGGGAGATCGAGTGAGCCGTGAAGGCTGTCTTCTTCGAACTCGACACAATTAATTCTACCATTATTCTTAACCCTTTCTTAATTATCGCAATTCCGCATTTTTTTATCTCCGCCTAATTAAAACCCGTCCTTTGCACTACAATAACGAAGTCAAACGCAAGAAAGTGCAATTAATGAGAACGAGTGACAAGAAAATTTTCCGCTCCATCCATTTTTCCAAAAGAAAAACGTTCACGAGAAGCAAAGCGAAACGAGGCAAAGGAAACATTTTACCGGACCGGGCATCTAATGCGTGCGGCTCTTCGCGATAAATGTTCGACATTCGTTTCGAACAGACAAGAGATAGAAAAGGGAAGAACTAAAAGCATGAGCTTCACCGATGGTTCTTCGATCTCGTGAAACTCGATAACAAGCCGGCGAAAAGGGTATCAAAAAAATCGAGTTAAAAGTTTGCGCAAGCTGCCGGGTACTTTTAATAAAGACTTTACGCTGGAAGAAATCTCGAAGAATAATATCGGCTAAGTAACCGTGGAGAGCTAAGAGTCGAAGTTGGCGGAGGAGCACGTGGCCAACCGTCCGACCACGCTCGATTTCCTCTATTTTTCCCTTCTGGAATTATCGATCGGTCGGATGGCATCCTGCAACGAAATCACGTTACCGAGAAGCTCGCCCGCTACCGGATAAAAACCGTTTTAGACCGTTTAGCGAGGGCCTGGAAAGTGGAAAACGATGTTTTTAGAAGGGAAAGATCACACGAAGGCGATCGTGCGTTCCTTCCTTCTTTTTTCCTCGGCCATTGGGCGCGAGAAGTCACGACACACTCGTAAAATCGTGTTTGGATTGTTTTAAGCCGAGTGACACGAACACTTTTATGTTCTTCTTGTTCCCTTCCACGCTGGACAGCACGTTGTGCTAAAAGCCTCGGACCGGACGTGGAAACGAGCATCACAAAATTCCTGTAACCGTTTAATCTTTGCCCTCTCAGATCGACATGTCCCTCGACGAATTTAGTTACAACCTGTTAACCTTTACCTTAGGGGTTAGTTGCGGCATGTTGTGTAAGAGTGCATAGAAAAATCGCTCTCTTCTCTATCAATCTATATAGAATGCTAAAATTAATAGAGAATAAAAGTATTGGGTCCGCAAGAAGTTGGGAACTTGTCGATATAAGCGTCGATATAAACAACCCAGAAAGCTCTACTGGGCTATTTAAATTTCACGACCAAACTTCCCGAATCAATAATGAGAGCGGTCCATTTTTTTTAACAACTACAAATAAAATATTCCAGCCGCGAAACGAAGAAGAAGACCGAACCTTGTCGACGGGGGTAAAAAAAAAGGGGGTTGAAGCACTGGGCGGGCAGAAAAGTTGGATGGTTCCCGGGTTGTCTTGCCAAATGGCGCTTAGTATTCCGCGAGACGATCGGACATCGCGAGTACCTGGGAGCACTGTGACGGAAGTGCCAAGTACCTTCGAGGGGGAAGTGTTAGCGAGAAGGTTGGCTGGCTTGAAAATAGTCAGAGATGTGACCAGCAGTTTTAAAACAGTCCAGGGGAGAATTAAGCACGCTAAACGAATGATTTAGGGTGGGTGCCAGACTGGTACCCCTACCCCACGAAACTCGCAATTAAATTAGGTAAAGCGGAAGGGGGTGCAGGGTGGTCCAAGTGTCCGCAAACTTGCTTAACATTCGGGTAACGTGGAACAGGCGCACGATATCGATCTGTGTGCACGCGTGAAGGCATTCTACATATTCACACACGCATGTGATTACGCTTACGACGAGTGTATTAGTTTGTGTAAGCAGCGAGGACAATTCTTGTGTTCATATTTTAATTATGAAACGTACTATTACCCGCACTATTTATTCCATTCGGGTATTTCTTTTTACCAGTGTGTCTTGGAAATGGCCAAAAAGTTTAAAATGGTAGTCGAGACAATTAAAAATGAATTTAAATCCCGTGATCGGATAGAGAAGGGCAGGTGGAAAATATACGATCTGTCCGATGGCTAAAGAACGAAGAGGGAAGGTTCGAGCTGAGTTAAGAGGGTGGTAAAAAATTCGAGAGGAAGAAGAACCATCGGTGTGTCTCTCAGGAGAGTCCTAGTTGCACCGGACCGGCTGACTCGCAGGTTAGCGAGCAAGTCCCAGAACGGATCTCTCCGCTTTTAACTACATCCCGACGCTGATTGCTTGCAAATTGCCTTCCTTTACCGGTGCACCATCTTCCCCGATGCTGGGCCGATCGTGCCGTGACGCCTTACGATCAAAGTCTCGGCTCAAAGGTAATTATACGATCCACGGACTTCTGTCTGCGATGAGAGAAAAATGGAGAATACTTCGACCTCGACTAGCCTCCGTTCCGGGTTCCTCCGTTTGTTATTAGTCTTCTGCGATAGAGGTGGATCTTCGGTGCAATCACTTGGCACAATATTTTTCCATATTATTATTTTATCACGATTTGGTTAATTCTGTTTCAAGTTGAAAGAAGTCTCGCGTAGATTTAAGTTCAGGTAAATTAGGACTTTGCGTTCCAACGATATTAAAATGATTCTACTTTAGCTAGTACTAATTTTAATATTAGTTTTCTCATTATTCCCATCGCCTACAGATAACGATTTCTTCCTCCTAAAAACAAACGCATACAAACGCAACAAAGAGTAATCGTTTTTTCTTCTCCAACCGCAAGCCCGAAAGGACTAATCACGAACTAACCAAATCCCGAGTCAGCCGAATTCTCTCGTACTCTCCAATCCAAGTTTTCCAAAAGTAGAAGGAGATGGTGCGAGCGAGTAGTCGCGGTGGAAAAACGGAGTTCACCTAAGTGCACGCTTGCTCATTCCAGACGCATTCGCCAATGAAAACTGTGGTTAATCGTGGCGAGGATCCCAAGGGTAGCCAACGGATGCAGGAAGAGGATAGAGAAAGAGGAAGTTAGCCTCTTCTCCGTGTCGGTCGTGTTACCCCTTTCGATAGGAAAGTTCTAGCTCTTCGAGCATTCTATCGTTTCTTCGCACGGTTGTCTGGCTGCTTCTAATGCAGTAGCGGGAAAGAAAACCACGAGGAGAATTCGAGGGGGTAAACTGTAGAGGAAGGTTGGCGAACTGTTAAAAGAGTTTGGCTCGGTTACAAAATTTGTATCGCGAGGCTGACTCATCCCCTTTTGTCCGGTGATCTTATTGAAAGGGTCGCCTTGGCTGACTGACGGGCGATTCTACTGGAAATGCCGCAATCCCTCCAATCGTTCGTGGATGGGGAAAGGTTTCGGAGATTCGCCCTAGGGAATGCGAAGGGGGAAAGTGAGCGTGCTAGAAAAGTGGATTGGGGGAAGTGGAATAATGATATTTTCTTTTGAAGTTACTTTCCGAAGGATGGCAGCGACGATGTTGAAAACTGACAAGGGTCTGTGCTTCAGTCGTAACCATTTTATCATTCGAGATAAAATAGGAATAAAGGATTATGCTTATACAGTTGTCGGCAAGTCGCATAGAAAGTTATTATTATTATTACTACCATTTGTTTGAGTTGTATTATATGTTGTACTGAAATGCGGACGTATCTGGACAGAAAAATAGGTAAACGTTTCTGCTCCCGCAATAGCTGTTTCATGTATTCCTAAAACTACGTACAAAATTATATTTTTACCCTCGCTGTAAGGACCGTCTCGGCTTAAAAATTCACTTGAACAGTTCTCATTTAGTCCAGATCCTCAACTCGCTTTGCAACCTGAATTGCATCAGAACACTTGAGACTATCGTTCCACCTCTCGTTCCTCCACATGCACGCGCTTTACCCAAGCGAAATCCAAAAAGTCCCCTTATAGAAATGCTGCTAAACAATACGTGACCGCAGCGCGCGTACAATTTAACGAAGCGTCTCTCCTCGCGATTCAATTGAAAGATAAATGAAAAACCACGTGCGTGTAACTAGTTTCTCGTGGTTCCGCGGCGACCGCGCGTAAATCTCCGCTTCAGGATGGAACAAAGCCGCGAAAGGAGCACGATATACCCACGACAAAGCAGGTATCTACGAGGAGGCCGCAAAGTACGAATCGTTGGCCCGTCGAGGCTCATGAAACGCTCGACGAGCTACACCGGGCTCCCAGAGTTGCCGGCCCATTCCCGGTCGTTCGAGCGTTAAGATCGCCAGCTCAATTACCAACGGGATGAAGCAGGGATGAAGGGAAAGAAGCAGACGGCCACGTTCGTGACCCTAAAGGGCAAGGACGTCGAATATCTCGTGTCGTGGCACTGCCCTTTGTATGTCCGTCCGAAAATTGACGAGAATAAACGCTTGTCCGTTTATGTCGCGAGGAAAAGTTCTATGGGGCACGGCGAACGGCGGTTACTCGGAATGATTCTTGTCTGTGGGAGACGATTCGTTTGATTGTTCTTCTGGGTAAACAGGGGTGGATATTTAGGTCGGATTGGGATTCTGGTTTTTAGTACGAGTATCTTGTTTCTTCGAGGAATTGACTTGCTACGTGGACTCTCGTTTTTAAAGACCGTTCTATCATCTTATATAAGTATTGTTTTTGGTTTATATTGTTGTAAGAGTATAAATTGGTGAGCAATTATTTAATTGAACGGGAGAGAATAATTTTGTTTCAACACGAGTGGAACACCCTTATTTTATGTTTATACACTAAATTCTGTGTCACCCTTTCTGCAGCACGCCTTATTTCAATGTCTAACTTATAAATAGCACCCTATTATTACGCGTTCCCCTATACGCAACGTGCTTACAGGAGAACGTTCAGAGCCTTTTAATAGCCTTCGTCATATTATACATCTTCCAATTGTCTTGATATAAACATACTAAATCGGACTTCAGGTACGTTCTATTTTAAAGTGACATGTAAAATATCGACGTAAACAGACGAGCGGAACGAAGTACATACAAGAACTTCATAAATTTTACAAAGGAGCAACATCAGGGAGCATCTTGCACGATACACGTCCTCCGACATTTTTGTTTCAACCTTCCTTTTCCCCTTTCGCTTCGAAGGAGGCGTTTAAGCAGAAAGCTGCTCGAAGGATAATTGCGGGGAGGACCGTGTTATTTGAGAGGCTCGCCAGGGGTGTGGAGGACAAAGGTGACGCGGAAGTGGTCAATGAAGAAAAGATGAGCCAAGTAAAGAGGTGGGGAACAAACAAAGAGGGGAAGAAAAAGGAGCACCTTTTTGTAAAGGGTTCTAGGCCACAGGATGCCCGTGCACCATTAGCCTCTGCATGAAAGGGTCAGGTATAAGAATCTTAAAGCCAAACCACGATACTTAATTTTTAACATTCCATATTAAAAATGTTCGTACCAAGTAGAACGAAAGAAGTGCGCTGTTCTTCGTAAAAAAATCCAAGATTCGAAATATGAAAGTCAAATAATTTTGGAAGATAGTAGCATTCAATTGTTCTTCAAAACTAGAGGAAGAAAAGCAGCATTATATTCACTGCAGGTAGTCTGTCCTGCAAGATAGTTCAGTGATGAAATAATCAAAGAATAGGAACGAAAGGTTCCTGCCGCGTATCAAAGGAGCGAAAACGAACCGAATAAGACGACGCGGAAGTTCGCTGGGGGAACCTTTCACGTCCGAAATTAAAAAAAAAAAAAAAATGAAAGAAAAGAGGCAAGACGAGAGGAGAAAAGCAGCGTTCACGATGAAAAGGCGGCCGACTCAAAGTGTCTCGTTCGCTTTTCAAAAAGTAATCGGCTCGTCGAAAGAAATTGCGCTAATCTCAACAGTAGTCTCTTTCTCTTTAAAAAAGCCACTCTAAAACACAACCGTACTTCTCGAAACGAAACTCCGTCAAAAACTTTCGTCATTTCTTTACGCTTCTACGCTTTCATTTTTTTTTCTTTTCGTAACTTTTCCTCTTCAGCATTCTACACGAAAAAAAGGAGCCGGAAGAAGGGTAGAATTCAGTGCAGTATCGATCGATCGTTGAGGAAAATCAAAAGCTGCGTTGAATTCGTGCGTTCCGCGTGTTGCAAAGGCCTGCTTGCAAGCTGCAATTACCTGAGGCGTCGTTTAACTTCATTAACGACACGCGTCCGTCGCGCGTTTCGCCGAGTTCTAATTGATTTTCAGCCGGCACGGTCAACATTAGGATTCAATTGGATAGGCGGCCGCTCCTAAATTGAGTCTGCAAATTCGACGCGAAAAACCGGGATGTCGCGTGCACCACGGGCTGAGTTATGCTTATCGATATACAGAGATGAAACTGGAACGGTGTGTTCGTTTCGCGGCGAGTGTGCTAAATTTTCGAATGGTACCCGACAATTACCTGACTGCCAGACCGGGTGGTATAAACTTTGTTAGTATATTATTTAAACAGTTTATTCTAAATGCTTCATCTGTTCGAGAATAATTTTGGAAAAATAGCCTGTTTAAAAGATGATCGTATTATATTTACCGACACTTGTACAAATTCGCTTGAAATAATCTATTATAAATATTAAATAATCAAGAAGATTTACTGCGGAAAAATATGCAACGATTTTTGGACTTGGAATAAATTTCAATAACATTCGGTTATTGTCACTCTCCTCGCAGATCGTTCTATGCGTCCAAAATACGGAAACTTTCGTTACCACCATAGAAATATCGCTAGGTAATCTTGGAGAACCTACACGATCATTTCGCGAAACAGTTTTGTCCAACGTCGAATCGTTCCGCAAGGGATAACGAATTCAACCCCCGAGGCGGTGTGTTCTCGCGGAAGCCCTATCTTAACTGGATGCACGATGGGTAAAAGTCGTGGAGTGGGGAAGGTGAAACGAGATGAAGTCGTTTAGTCAACGGTGGATACCGCAGCCGTGAGCCAGGCGAATTCATCTGATCGCGTAAAAATCCGGGAAACGCTGCGAAAATATCCAGCAGAAATTTAATATGCTCCAGGGCGGTTGGGCAGCGAGAGGAGAAGATAGAATGGAAAGGAAGGGAAAGAGAGAACATGTAGGTTTCCGGGTCAAAGGGGATCACAGAGGGAGAAAAGCGGATAAGACAAAGTAAGCCTCTCGTTACGATTTCGATCTGGTCGGAGAAAATGGAATCGTCCACCGTCTGTAGTCCACTTTCCTCCGAGATTTTCATCGTACTGTTTTCTTCTGACGGCTCTTCAATTTCTATCCGCAGTTATGCGTGTAGAAAATACATACATACATAAATACGAATGTTTCGTTAAATCGCCTGTTTATCTTTATGATATTATATTATATACCGGGACGTTATGGAAGATGGAATTTTCCTGGGTTAAAATAACCTAGGGATTTGTAGTTTGTTAGATTTTAAATCGCATCGCTGACCAACTTTTACAGCTTCAGTTACAAAAGAAATCGTATCTGCTCTAACGCAACGAGAGACTGCAGTAGAAATTGCGTCTGACCGCGTGCAGTCTGTTTCTACTTGCGCGTAGGTTTCTCGTATCCCGGCGTTTCTTGATACCCAATAACCATTACCGGATACGTAATGTTTAAACGCAAAAAAACTTTAACAATTTCTGCGGTGATATTTAAGTTAGCTGTTATTTGAAACTCCCTACGGTTAAGTGTATTAAAAATATCTCAAAGAGGCAATTCGCTCGAAGCCAAGTTCGTATAAGTAGAAGCACAAAGAGCCTTGAAAACTACGTTAAGTATTTGGCTAAGCCAGCCAGTGGATCCCTCCTTTTTAATACTTGGCATCAAAAATTCGAGTTGATGGGGTAGCTCGTTCCATTTCGAAGACCATTGTGTTGGACTCTGTTGGAAAGTTCATTCAGCCGAAGCGTCTCTGGAATTCACTTCGAGCAGAAATTTATAACAAAGGCGGTATAGGGCGGACGACTTTTAACGTTGCCGTCTGAAACAACTCGTTTCTTTGTTGCACCCCTCTGACCGAGAGATCCTTCAGAGAACGGAACTTCCACGGGAAGAAGACACAGAGTCCGCGGAAAAGTGAACAATCAACGTGCTTCCGCAAACGTCCAAACCTGATTACACTTCTTCGTGGAAGCTTCACTTTTTTGGACTTCGTTCTTATTTCCATGGGACACGGGAAAAAATCTTGCGAATAAAATTGATAATAAAGTAATATATTATGATTATAAACATATGAACTGAATTTTGAAAAATACTATTGGTACTTTAAAATTCTGTAGCATACATATAATAAACAAAATACAGCCGATTAAAAAATAGGAAGCCCAAGGATAACGAAAGTTCTATCTATTTTATAAGACATCGGGCACGATGTATGAGATGAGAAACGTAAAAAACAGTCGAATCGATGGTAAACGATGAAAGACGAGGGGGTTGAAAGCCAGTGAGGGGAAGAACGATAGTTTACCCGGCTTAACCTCAGCATCCATTCCATGCAAATCCTTTGAAGGTTACCGGGAAAACGCGCGTCACGGTTCTATTTTAGCATCGATGTTTACCGTGGATTCACTTGTTTGTGCGGCTTACCCCTTTGTGGCCAGCTACGGAACCAGCAAGGACGAATCGACTACAGGGGGTTGCATTCCTCTCCGACGTGCACGAGAGAATACTTCAATGCTATCTTTCGAAGAAAAAAAAGGGCCGGGACGTGTAAATAGCTCGAGGATAATTTATTTTTCCACGTAGAAATAAATAGGTCGAGACGATTAAGTCTATTGTAGAAGCAATGATTATTTATTTTTAATCTTTTACCCATCGTGTGCGACCCCTAGTGGCTCGTGAATATTCGTCCAAGTTTTATCAATGTTTCGTCTAAACTTGAGCATTCTCTTTGATAGAGATTTTGTTGACGGATGCCGATGAAAAATTGACGGCTAAAAACTGCTGTTAAATAATTCGCAACTTTTCTACACGCGACTGCACGTAACTGCAGAGATGAAAATATAACAAATATAACAATCGTTTTACGTAAATATCGAAACAATCGAAGCCGTGCATCTTCAATCGCCATTGACAACGACGACCAGCCCGTAAACATTTTTATAAGCACGTTCGAAAATATTTTACGACGCGATATCCTGGAGCGGCGCGGCGCCTAACGACCGGTCTCCACGGAGGCGAATGAAATTGTTGAAATCAAAGGAGATGCTGTTCGTGCCAGAAGCACCTACTTGCCGACGATACTGTTCTGCTGGATCGTGAGATTCGTTTAATATCGCGAAACAGCTCGATGTTCGCAATAAACAGGGCTATATCAATTATGACATTCGCCTGTGCTTTATCTCTCTCTCTCTCTTAATTCGTGTTCAATGCATTGCATGGAAAATGAAATTCGAACTCTATCTAGGTAGAATATTGGTTCTATTCTTTTGATACTAACGTAATTAGTCTGGTTAGGTATGAAGAATATCGGGATACGCAAGTTGTTTGGGTGGCTCGATATATCAAATTGATGAATGCTAGTGTACATGAATTGAAAGATCTGCCTGTTAGCGATGCTTCCATTGAACGAAATATTGCCGGTTTAAACTAATGACGCTTGTGCCATACGAATTTGGAAAACCCCTAACCTACTAGTTGAATTTGTTATATGGTGTAGGTATACATACTGTATAATGGAGTCCATTCAGAAATCATCATTGATAAACCGTGCATTTCATATTTTTATTTATAGTTGCTATAAAACCCTCTTGAAGCGCTGAAAGTGTTTTTAAATATTTTCCAAACACTTGCCAAAACTCTTTCGACACAAATATATTCGGAGATATGTACTTTATGAAAACGCGAAACAAAAAGGAAGTCGATCTTTTTTAAAGTTCGAAACACAAATACCCCCTTAAGTCTATAATAATTTACCTTTTATTGGCGCGAAGCATAATCCACAACGTATCCGGATATATTTCGAGTTTTCCATCGCGTTCAAATAACACCATATCAGCAATTCTCTCGATCCTCCGTGGTGAATAATTCGGAGTCGCAATCACCTGTTTCATTATGATATGTACACTCGCGAGCCGTGTACACATCTGGCCGATTCGCAATCACCGGATCGACCGTTCGATTTCGTGAAACGTTAACGCGCGATCGAGTCGATTGAACGTTCGGTAATAAATCTTACGGCCGTTTGAACCATGGTCGTCCATTATTGTCACCTAGACCCGGCTAACGGGCGAAAAAAATAACTTGTTGCACGGTCGTTCTGCGCTCGCCCCCTCGAAATATCTACGCGTGAAAACATTTTCAATCGTCGAGGCAGATCGCTTTCGCTCGAATAAGCGAACCCGCCAGCCGTGAATTCGATGTGCAACTGGGAATGTGAATTGTATGTATGGCGACTACAAAGTGTGGTTCAAAAGATTTTTTTTTACGTTAGTATTTTTCAGAATTTCTTGTCTGCAGGCACATTTTTGGGAGATTTCGTAGCGTTGATATTACTTGTAAAAAATATTCAGGATTTGCTTCGTTTTGAAAGGAAAAATTAATATTTCATTAATAATCAAACGAAACGGTGGGTATGTATAGGTGTTTCAATGAATATTGTAAGGTTTGTTGAACATAGGATATAGAACGGTTGCTTCCGATCCCTTTGCTCTTATATGTACATATACGTGGTACCACTTAATTATCTATTCATATCGTGCATACGTAGATCCTCTCGCGAATACGCACGAACTACCTGGATAGGTAGTTTCAGGAGTCAGGGGTCCGTAAATATCGTACAAACATGACGGGAAAACTACGGATGTAGGTATATAACATTTACCGTAAAAACGAATTTTATAATTAGCAAATATTCGTGCCAGCTCCTCGTATTGTTTATTACTGTACCATTTCCAATTTTCATTCATTATGCCGGCGTTATTCAGTTATATGCGTCAATTTGTTCCGAGTACATCGATAAACGTCGCTGATGACGAGTAATCACGCTAGCACCAAACGGCAACTGTTTATTATTAAATAATGTGAATTTCGACGGGTCAGAGCAGCTGCAAGAGACGTCACAGATCTGCGGGTACCGCCTCTGTAGGAAATATTTGACGATAAATGTTTGCGCCGAAAATGGAGCTCGATATATTTGTCGGTAATCAGCATAGCCGTGGTAATTGCTTAATGACGCAAACCAACGCGACGGGGCGTAATCATCTCGAGAATGAAATGCTCGAATTGTGCCAGCACGTTGCATCTCTTATCCGAATCATGAATACTCCACGGATAACTCATTTCTGTTTCTTTTCCTATTTCTGTTTTGCGCCAAAATTGATATTTACATCATACATCACAAATCTGCGTATGTTCCTTTGAAATGTTTTCGCGAAGGAAGCTTTCTTCAAACGATCAGTTGCAGTGTGATGTTTAAAGGGTTTCAAAATGTTCCAGTTTCTTTACGAAACATCCCCGAACCGAGAGAAAAATTTAATCTTCGTCGTTTGATCGAATATAAATCCACGATATGAAATGCACCTTTGACATACTGGCGCCAGGAAATGGAAAGGTAAAGTCGGGATTCATCCCGAAATACCGTCGGCTTGTGGCCGCTTATCCTCCCGGTTACACGGTCACGGTTCACACAGCAGGTATTAACGTTTCACGAGCTGTCCGTGGGATTTTGGGAAGCTAAATCCACGGCTGAACGTAATTGAACGAGTTCGATTAATGACGGAAATGCCGGTGATATTCGTTAATAATTCGAGGAACCAGCAGACCCTGGAAGGGGTCCGTCTTAATTAAACGATTATATGAGATACTTTATTAACATTAATATCAAATCACTCCAACCAAATTTTCGGGTTCTTCGCATTATATATCATAAGCTCATAATTATAGTTTCACGAGAGTTTCCACAAAAAAATATGACCCTATCAGTAAAGGAAACTAAGTCCTACTATTAAAAAGCACGAGCATTAATGAAACTCTAGCTGCGGCCAAAATTAGCGTGCGAATAATTTATACGATGGTAGAACACCCTTAAGGATTCGCCTCGTCGCCACTCTATTTTCATGCACGTTTAAATCCACTCATCGGGGGCAAAGTTGAAATTCTTTTTCAAGACCAAACTTCGCCGAAGGGGTTAAATCCAAAAGGATAAAAGAGGACGAAAGAACAAGAAAGGGAACGTCGTAAAAAGCTACGAAACAAGAGTTAAAACACGCGTAAAAAGGACGATGGGGTGAAGAAGAGACGGAAATTAGGTGGCATCAAGAGATTAAGCGTAAATTAACTACGGTGCAAGGCGGTGAACTGGCTAGACCCGCGTCTTTCCGCAACATAGTGCTATCAGGTACCCACCGAACGAGCAGCGGAAGCGACACCCTCGGTTGCACACCGACAGTTTCCGGCGCTGTAACGTATCAGACATTCAGAGCTTTATTTGCGACTTATCGTAAATCTTCAACGAAAAAAAACCAGTGCAAAGAATCAGTAATGAACGAGGTATAAACCAGCGCCAACACACAAGCATGTTTAATAATATTCGTAAACGAGAGTTCAAAATGTATATACAATCAAGCCTCGGTCCAGGTGTGATTCTTCAACGCAGACTCTCACACATTTCTGTGAAACTACGAATCACCAACTATCCGTTCCGTGTAATTAAAACGGACTTGATTTCGCGTTGGATGGAAAATTCGTTCGTTTGACTCCGAGATAGGGGAAACTTTTCTGATAGTGTTCCCGTAATGTACTTTAATTAATTGGAAGAGTTATCGGTAAATGTATCGACGCGGGAAGGCAAGGGTAATTTGGCGTGATTCAGTTGATCGTTGGTTTAGGTCGTTGAATACACTCGACTCACAAGGAGAGGGCGAGGATGACGGGAAACGGATTTTCCTGAAACTTACAGTATTTGAAGATGGCGTATCCAAAGTTACTTTGGCAAAATAGTAGGACGCAATATTCAGAATTTCCCGAGAAAATTGCATTTGAAAATTGCTGTACTATGTTATAAGGAGTTCGTATTAGGTATTCAACAAGAAGGTTAGTAGCCGAGTGGACAGCGAGAATTACTGGTAATAGGAGGTTGTTGGTTCGATTCCTCGCTACCGGTTTTTTTTTTCCTCATATGCATGGAATCTGTGCCAATGAAGTCAATGAATAATTACTTTCATTTTGTAAATAGAAAATTTAATAAAGCGTCTCCAAAATTATTCTTTTTTGCTACAGCAGAAGCGGGAAATAATTTGGTTGACATTCATAAATACTTCTCTGCTATCACACAGTTTGGAAGCAAACCACGCATACTTTAACATATTGACAAAGATCGGAGAAGATAGTTGATGGTGAACTATTGAATAAATTTTCATGCAATCTTCTCGGGAATTTATTTCCCGCTTCTGCTGTATCAAAAGAGAACAATTTTGGAGACGCTTTATTAAATTTTCTATTTACAAAATGAAAGTAATTATTCATTGACTTCATTGGCGCAGATTTCATGCATATGAGGAAAAAAAAAACCGGTAGCGAGGAATCGAACCAACAATCTCCTATTACCAGTAATTCTCGCTGTCCACTCGGCTACTAACCTTCTTGTTGAATACCTAATACGAACTCCTTATAACATAGTACAGCAATTTTCAAATGCAATTTTCTCGGGAAATTCTGAATATTGCGTCCTACTATTTTGCCAAAGTAACTTTGGATACGCCATCTTCAAATACTGTAAGTTTCAGGAAAATCCGTTTCCCGTCATCCTCGCCCTCTCCTTGTCAGTCGAGGCGTATGATTTATTCAACAACGAATCAGTCGCTCCGTTTTTTCATCATTTTTTCCCGCACAGCACCTCGCGCCGTGCTTGTGAATTAAATTTAGCAAAAGTTTTGGAACTCTCTTTCGAATGATAACAGAAATGACGAGGATTCAGTCCGGGGATGAGCGGGAAAAGGGAAACTTCCACGGAAGAAGATTTTGTTTCCCGGGAAATTGATTTTAAAAATGCAAGCTGGATCCGCTTGACAGAGCGAGCAACAATGTTGTCAACCTTCATGCTTCTTCATGTATCTAGTATCCTCAGGTTCTTCTAAAGGAAATTATATTCAAGGGTGTACTTCATCGTCTGATTACGCGAAGAAATCTTGTTCATATGATACCATCGAATATTTCTTCCCGAAGACGAGTCAATCAATTTTTATAACGATCCATAATAATGGAAATAAAAAATTAGACTTCAGTATTTTATTTATCCGACAGCGTGCTTCTTAGATTCTAGGTTAATAATGAAAACGTAGTCCACTCGTATCATGAGAAGAAAAAAAGATGAAGAAAAAAGAAATCGAAGAGGTGCACCAGAGCTCATTGGTTCAACTTTCGTCGGCCCGTGTGCTGCACCAACGGAGTAGAAACACTCGTCGTCGTCTCCCCCGGTAATTTTGAATCTGTATGCAACCGAAGAGGAATCCACGGGCCAATAACGCCCGCGTATTATTATGCAGATTACACCGTAACCCGTATTAGTTTGTTATCACGCCTACATCTTGAGGAGCTCTCGCGCCCGACACCGAAGTCTGCTCGTCGTACAGATTGCGTCGGGAAAAATAGGGTACCAGGGTGAAGGATCGTGATGAGGACACCGGTGCGCTACGCGATCGGCCTTCCAAACTACTTGGCTTCCGAATGGAACGTTTACGGAGGCGATTCTTTCACAGCCCCAAGTCTTCAGGGGGTAAAATGAATGGGATATAATAGAGAAAGCTGTTGGGGGTGTTGTAAATTTTGTTTAGATCCGGGGGTTATTTTTCACCGAGAGACAATTGTTATTCTGGAGTTCGTAGTGATGTGCAAAAATTTTGTTATGAAAAGAAAGTCGATATTAGATTACATTTACATCGAATTTCAAAAACTTTGGATCAGTCGGTACGTAAAATCGACCCTTATTTATTTTATTGAAATTAATCAGAATTTTATTTTTTTTACAGGCATTTCTGTAATGCTTTTTTTAAGAAATTATGATATGGGGGTAAAAACCTGGCTTAATTTCATTCATAACAACGCCCACGTCTGTAAAACCTTCGTTTCGAAAGTTATGCTCGTTGCACTTCAAACTCGAGCCGGTGGGATAATAGTATTTCGATTAAATGTGTTTTTGCCCGGTTTTTCGCCCCGATTAAACTGCCAGGAGCATTCGTCTGCTACCGTGCTGCGTAACGAAGGAAACTTTTAAATTAGTTTGATATTTCTACCTTGTACTATGCACCGTTGTACATGTAAGGGTTAATCGAGTTCGCTGTTTCGAATAAAAACTTGCACCAACTTATGAACAGGTTACGGTGAATCGACGTGTCGACATCATCGTCTGTTCAATTTCTGAATCACCCACAGCATAGAAACTGCATTCAGGTTCTACTATTAACCTACTTTTATCCTGAAGTTTATTCCCAAGCATAATAGTTCTCTATTATTTAGAATCGTATGACTTTCCAGCTTTGGCGGACAGAAGACAAATAAATAGCGGAACGGGGAAGCTGTTCTAGAATAAGAAGAAGAAAATAGACTTAATCTATCGAACTACTAGAAAGCATGAATTAATTCTTCGCTCGATATATTATAGAACGCTGTTTCAATACGGCAGACCTTCTCGCTGTGGCGGAAATTCTCTCCGCGAACAGGAAGGAAGGAACAGGCCAGAGTTAGCCGCAGTTCCCAGACAAAGGCTGCATCGCGGGATTCGTTGGAGCATTATCGATAACAGAATGTACGCGAGGCCGCGACAAAAGGCTCGTTACTCGCCATCGATTGACGAGAATCGATCGATCCTACCAGAGGATCCGCAGCAACGACGACGACAAGCCATTACCAATTCTTCGAACTGAAAAACCCTGTTCAGCGTCACGAGACGTCCATTGGACACCGGAAACGACACCGCAGCATCCCGGTTGCGCAGTTGTTTCCGCGAGACCAGTTCATGTTTGCTCTGGACCCGCGTCGATCCTGCTGCTGCGTGTTTTTGGATAATGAAACGAACAGATCTAGTCTGTGCAACGGGCGTCAATGATTCCGCATATTTGTACAGGCGAAACGATTCTGTTGTGCAAATCTGACGCGCGAACGTATAAATAAATGATCGACGAATGGCAGTTTAAATAACAACCGGGTTACACTGATTCGCGTCGCTGGACCTGGGGGACACAGCCATTTGGGAATTTTATTGAAGCTCGAGGTTGCTTTCTATTTTTTTGTTTGTAATAGCCGGTGGAATTCACAGGTTGACGAATTTGTCCCCTGCTTTGATTTTTAACTGATTCTTAAATACGAATTGTTGCGTCGAATGTGAAGTTGGTTAAAATGCCTGAACATAGCGGGGCGAGAATAGAATAACGTTTCACTGTCTCTGCCAGTAAAGTGACTTTTCAATAATATTTAAAAATATGTCGGGTGTAGTCCGTGCAATAACCAGAATACAAATTCGTTGAACAGCTGCATCGACATTCTGTATCGAGGACGGGACTCGGCGTTGTTCCTATCAGGCGCGACGAATCGAAAAACGACGAACAGGCCCGATAAAACGGGATATAAATTTTCGCCGCGACGAGGCCATTATATTTCAAAGCGGTCGCCTCGAAAGTATGTATGATTTAGATACTCGCCGTGTATCAGCTGTGGGCTCAATAAAAAATTCAAATTACCCTTCCATCGATATCGTTTAAAATACCGTTTGGAAAAAATATCTCCTTTCACTGAATATTTCCTCGAATCTAAGTATACTCGAAATTTTCAACAAGAAAAGAGGAATGAAAAGAAGTCGCCGCTTGGTCTATATCGTTCAAGAGACACCAGAACTTACAAGTACTTTCTTCTTCATTTTACAATAACTTCGGATCCTGCAAGCTTCTCGCAACGTGTTATACTGTATATAGAGATGTTCAGTCATCACCCAGGGGACTCGTACGGCTTCGCCGTACTTTGTATTCTACGTGTACACGAGAAAACGCTGTTATGATGGTGGCCACCCCTTTGGGGATCCTTCTCGAGGGTTGGATAGACGAAGAGGATGGATAAGGGCAGGATATTTCCAGACGTATAGACAGACAGGGCAGACAGAGAAAGAAAAGAGAAACTTGGCCATTTTATTAACGTTTCTGAAGTTGAAAAGCACGAGGACGTAGGTCGAAGGTGGCGCTTCTGAGTATAATTAAATGTTTCCAAGCGAGCGAAACACGGTAATTTCAGTGCCGCGAGCCCCGTTTTTCCTCGCGCGTCGCGAAATTTAATTGCACCGCCGCGGGAAGACGTGAAAAGGGATAAGGATATTTTGTAGCCGGCGATGGTGGTTAAACAAAGCGGCTAACAGGGAAACTGACACGATCATAATACACTGAAACAATTCTTTCCACGTTTCCCGTGGTCCGAATCACTCAAATTTACAAAGCAAGCAGTTCTTGTTTCCAGCTTCAGAATACAATATTATCGTTATTTTTTCTGCGATCTGTCCGTATCCTCGATATCTCCGGATCACACCTTTGTCCTTGTCCCAAAGTTCTATCGGAGCGTTCAATTTCCTCGCGGCAGGACACGATTAACTAGCAATTCATAGCCACTGTCGCGATAGCATCTAGGACCCCTCGTCGACGTGCAAGTTTCGCCACACATTAAGTCGAGGATGCGGAGGACTCGGTCTGCGGTCTGAGCTGCCCTCAGTCGCATGCTGCATCGAACGGATGTGCAACTCGCGTCTGTTGCAGCCGCAGTGCAACACGCGCGCGCGTCCTCGGCGAACATCCGCACCGTCAGGAGGCCACGAGTATTGGACACGAATTTACGAAAGGGGTCGTCGAAAGTGATTCTGGACATCACCCTCACAGTCGTAATCGTCATCATTAATATTATTATTATTACCAATCTATGGATATACATATTGCTTATTCATTGCGGTTAAATTTATCTCGTGGGCTTGCTAGATATAAACGGAGAACAGATGATATGTAATTCTGTTTAAGAAAAAAATAATGATAACTCATTTTTTTTGTAGAACAATGTGCACGAAACTCGTTGATCGTACGTACAATATTCTCGTGTTATTAATGCGAGGGATAAAAAGCACCCTCAGTGCAGTTGCAGGGAATTACGTATGCACTGCAGAATGTTGCGTAAAAATGGAGGTTTACCAACGGCGTTCTAATTTCGAACCTTCGCGTGACTTAACGGAGGACAGAGAAATTCAGATTAACCAATGGATCGAGTCTCTCGGTTGATTTAGGAACCGTAGAAAAACGGGGAAGACCGTCGCGTCGGTATAGCGATAAAGAATAGAGCAAGGGGGGAATAGCGAACGATAAGAAGTAGCTACGAATTTCGTATTTTATAGTTGAACTAGCTGCGAACGTTTGCCAAACGAAATCTCACGATGGAAGCAGCGACAGGATTCGTGTAGTGTTTTGCGATTCAATGCCTGCAGATTGACTTTAAAATCGAAACTGCTCGATCACCGTGCGCATCAGCTTCGTTCAGTAACTCCTCGGGAACTATGTAATCCGAGGTGTATGCCCCGTATAGCCGGGAGGACACGGATGATAGTTTAATAAAAGTTTAAGAAAATGCAAGAAGCTGTTTGCATTTTAAGGCGGTACTGGTAGCGGGATCGTGCGATGCATACAGGGTGAATCAGTTACCCCATTTAATTTAAAATCATATTAACTTTCTGTGCGACACGACTTATAATATTACATCTATAATTATCTTCTTCGATCCGGGGCATTGTGTAACTTGCATCCATCATTAACATTCAGCGAAGCTTTCGATTCGCCGGTATGAAATACGCCTGCAGAGTAGAAAAACCAGTCGAAACGAATCAATTTCTCCTCCTATCGACGATCTCTCCTCGGACATCGCTTGTCCAACTAAAAAACAGGGACCAAGTCCATCGACCAGCCACGTCACGGACAGACTTCTCTAGTGCAGGAGGGTTTCGTGATCGGACTCTGTACACTCGTGACTCTCGGCGATGATGAGGCCCAACAACCACGAGGCAACAACGCCTGGTGGACAGCGACAAGCATTTTTCCGGCTGGTCCACGGTGTCCGGACATCGAATCCTTTCGCCACAGAGAGCTGGAACGCGGAATTCCCCCCATACACAACGGCGTGCCAGTCACAAAAGCAGCAGAGACGTCAATTTGCCTTGGCACAATAGGCCAATCAGAACGCAAACAGCCGGCACCGGTTTCGAGCTGCATTTTAAATCATCCAGATTTGCGTGTCGCCTCATCGTCGACGTCGTTTCTGCGCTTTTGTCCACGGTCAGCTTTCAAGCGAGAATCACGCGCGTTCTCGAGGGCACTGCGAAGATTTACGAACGTCCACCGGTGCTCGGCGAAGGTCGAGGGTTTTTTCTTCCTTTTTTTCTTTTTTTTTTGTGTAAAACTGGATTGTAGCGAGATTTATGCGCGAGCTTTTCCTACCCACATCCCCCACCCTGGACGAGTCGAGGATTAATTAAGGGGCGTTAATTAAAATTCACCGGGAAATGTAAATCAGGTTGGTCTCTCGCAGGCTTGTTGTTTCGCGGCTGGCTGATCGCGATGGGCATCGATTTTATTAATTTCGATGCAAGCCAGACTGTTTTCCATGGAGCAATTCCCGACAGCCACTGATGGAAATTTATTTTTCGAGTTATTTCTGTTGGCTCGAATAGGTTTCGCCACTGTACTATCGTTACGATATTTCGTTAATTTCTTATATTGAATGATTTTTTCGGAAAGTCAAATGGCCAAATAATAACTGTATAATTGTAAATGATGCGTACTAATTATTGCAATCATTCCAGAACCAGAAAACTGTCGGTATTGTAACAAGTTTACGCATCAATAATTGTCCCGTCAACATTTAGTGATTCTTTCATTTTATTGCCAGGTACATAATAAAGCTTCGTTCAATTTTTTTTTTAAACGCGTATCCCACCATCGACTAAAATCAACTTAATATGAACCTCGGTCTCGACTACGTGTTTGTCGATCATATATATCCCGAGCCTCTCTGGGCAACCACAAAACCGAACGATAAGAACGTTAATTTTATCGAAGTTCGATCCGCCACGAATTCCTTCCGTTCACCAGCTACATACGTGCCGCCCCTTGATTCGAGGCCGACGAACGCCTCCGCTTTTTTTTCTTTCGACCCGAGTGCTTCTTAATCGATAACTGATTTACGAGACGGCGATTGGAAGAGATGGGGCCGAATAACAGGAGTTGATCGAATTAACCGCATAACAGTGCAGCGTCGCACTAACGACGTTATTTCCACAGTAGAGAAAGAACAGGGGAGACAAAATAAAAGGAAATTAAGATCGTTTCCATGGACAATACCGATCCGCCTGCACTCTGTATTCTCTGTTTCGTGAACGATTCGTTCGACACAACTTCGCGGAAACGGTCTTTATCCTGTTAAATATGTTCCCGGAGCTTTCTCTCACGCAATTACGTTTAAGTAGCCTGAACAATGGTAAAAATATAAGAAAAGAGAACCAGCAAAGTGCTTCGAATTACAATTCGCTCCGGTTAAACCCGTTGCCTTCGATTATCGACACCCTGGGAAATCGAATGGGACAATTGAACCAAGCGTTCCCGGCTACGGGCACACGGATGTTTAATTCGGCGTTGCTTAAAAGAATTCTGAAGAGACACACTGTGTGCAGGTATTTTTAAACAATTTGTATTTGCCAAGCAGTTTAAGCACGGTGTAATCCTGATCAACGTGCATTGAAAAGGATTCGACGAGAAATAAACGATCGACAACAGGTATCGTTCGCTTCGCGGAGGAACTCGTGTCCGTCTTCAAGAGCAACGGAACGAAAAGGAATTGGCCCGTTGACTTAATCGACAACGATGTACCTTTTCTTCAGGACGAAAGCTTGCATCGTTCGGATGGTTACGGAAATACGTATAAATTTTCTCGATTTCCTTCTGCTTCTTCTTATCGGATTGATCAAATCGGATTGATGAAATACGAACGTCCTTCGAATATAATTTATATAACTTTAGATCATACATTAATATAATTTTTAAGCTGCAAATATTACATATAAACTTATGTAGCTCTCACCGAGTACGAATATCATGCATGAGCGTTAAAATTGTCCTCGTTAAATGCAGAGAACCGAGTCGCGCCTCTAAGCAGTTCGAGCAGGAAATCTAAACTTCCGGCGGAATTAGTCCCTTGAGGCCGGCAACAAGACCATCAAAATGCAACGAGTTTGACAAAAGTTCGAAAATACGAGGCTTCTCGCTGGATGCTCACGGATATGGAATGACTCGTGCGAACAACCGTTTGAGCGGAATCGATCTCATTTGTAGCAGCGGGATGTTCGATGGAAATACGCGGGCTATTTCGCGATTCGAATCGACCAACTTTCCTTACGATCATTTTCTAATCTTCCCGTTGGCTCGACTAAAATTTCGTCCGTCAATCGTGATTTCTTAAAAGGAAAGGAAGTATTTGGTCGACGAAATAAATCCACTGGGTAAAATTCGCATGATATTTCCGTCGTTTCTATGCCTATAATCCTTAAAAATGTATCCCAGCGTCGAAAGCAATGGAACGCTGAATTATTAGTTACCACGAGAGACATTAATGCTTCGTTTCATGAAACTTCAACCGAAGAAAAATCGACAACGAAAAATCGAATTCTCCTGCGTTTATTTGTCCGGCTTAATAATTGGTTCAATAATAAGAATATTTGCCGAGTATGTGTTAAATATAACTATAATCTTAAACATGAAAAGCAGTTTCCTGCAGTATTTCTTGCTGGAGTTTCTTCGATTTTCCTTTAGCTTGGTCGCTCGATTAAACAGAATCTACCAACCGAAGATTGTAGATTGGTTCAAGAAGCATATCGTCGCTTTTCCTTTTCCATGGCCGCGTAATCATACTTTGGAAAATCAATAGAGCCCTATTCAACCACGAGAGGTGGATGAAGGTTCTCAAACCATTGGGAAAACAGTTAACGGGCGATATTTCTGTCGACGCCGGAGCTCGGGAAAACGAAGGAGGGATGTCTTATGCTGTCCGACTCCGACGATCCCTCTGGACTACATAGGGTAACGAAGGGTTTCCTGATTCGATTCTGATTATTAGCGACCGAGAGCGGAACGGAGTTTGTTTAACTGGCTTTATTACGCTGTTTCGCAATTACCTCAGCTCTTATTGCGCTGGTTTACCCGCGACAAACATCGATGGACACTCCTGGTGGAAAACTTGTCGAATAGCAAACAGTTCAACGAACCGACAGTTTCCTTATCAATATTAACACCGCGTTGAAATGAAAACTCGGAACGTTTGTATTGCTAAGAGGTCTGTAATAGGATCGTGAGAATTTCCTTCCTTTTTTTTTCTTTCTATTGTGCAATTGTTTGGAGAATCGCCGTCGATATTATTCGAATAATCTTATATTCAGATAGCATATGAATAAACATTATTATTAAGAACTTGGAACACCATGAAATATATCTACGATAAAGAATTACGTATTATTTTGTATTTCTTAATGGAAGAGTTTTATCAGACTATGTCTGTGTAATTAACCATTACAATTGGCTCCTCTCGAGACGTACACACATTGGAGCCTCTAACGATTCTCAGTCTTCGTCGCGACGCATACAATACGACGCGACGAGAGGATTCAAGTCAGACGCGTGTCTGACGTTAATTTCGCGTGCCGCACGTGCGAAAAGGCGGTGGGAACACGAAGGCGACAGAAATTATTCCGGCTGTGTAACGGCACTCTCGCTTGTATATTTGTAACGCAAGCCTGGGAAATACATTCGACAGAATGTACCGAACTAGACGTCGCGCTGGAACCAAGGACGTGACACGAACAGGTGAGTGCTTCGTCAACATCGATAAATTGTATGCGCTTCAGCATGCAGACTGCTCCTGATCCGACGAATCTCTGTTCTCGAAGATGCGCTTAAAATGTGGCATGCAAACACGAGGACCAGGACAAGCTGCACAAGAACGGACGGAATCTTACAAAGAAGCTAGATGTTCGAAAATAAAGACGCGTGAATAAATAGAAAAAGCTTCGCGATACACCGTTACGTTATTTTTAAGATTCATGAAATACCTTCTAACGAATGTGAAAAGCGTTGAATTTATTTTGCTTACTTTATGGTGTCATAAAATCTCTCGGGTAGATGTTATCCCAAGGAGGGGTGGTATAATTCGAGGGAGCGCGGATTTTAATTTTAAATTTATCCTACACTTCATTCTACACTCCTCCTCCCTCTCTCTCACGCTTGTATGCCGTATATGTTCTTAATACAATACTTCTCCATAACGTGATACGTGCACAATTTTTGGGCCACCTATGCAAGACATTATATCTTAATTAATTTAACACAGTATCTACGCTTTTATATTCGCGTCCGTCCCATATTAATTAAAACTGTGCCGCGCTGTGCACCTAGAATATTTCGAATTTTAAGGGTGGGATGGTTAAAATCGTCGATAAATAAAACGATATTTTATTATTATTTTACGTACTCGTTCACGCCAGACCCGTTCGCGGAATGTCGTCGTTCATCGGGCGAAAAGAGACGTTTGAAAGCGGAACGGCCGTAATTTGTCGTCCAAATGAGACAAACGAAATTGGACGAGGTGGACGCGACAAAGAGGCTTCGAAACTGCGATGCGTGGCGAGGTGTGCCTACGCGAACGGTTCATCGTGGACGGACATAATAAAATCAATTCGAATGTTTATTCTCGTGTGGTGCTCTTTGCGCGCGGCGCACTTTTTCCCTTCTCCTCTTCGTTGGGAAAATTCGTCGGCCGAGGTACAGCGCGATTGGCGATATGTACTCGCCGGGTAGTTATTTTACAGTCGGAATCAATCGGTCGAGAAATGAAAATGAAAAAGGTGGGAAAAAGCATATTGACGTTACGTAGCATTAACACGATGGCTGCGGTCATTCTTTTCTATATAACGAACTGACTAAAGCACTGCTCGTGGAGTGAATGAAACGACGAGAACGAGAGAACGAACGATAGTCTCGGAGGTTGAATTAAAAAATCTTAAATATAGATGAAAAAACATCGATAATATTTGTTTCCCTACACACGCCCCAAGAAAAGAAATAAAGTGATCCCCGGAGAACAATTGTTTGGGATCAGAAGGATACAAAAATAACTTGACACCACGTGTTTATTAATAGAACTTATAGAATACAAATTTACGCTCACGTCCATTCTTTTAAGCAAACCAGACGGACCTAACGTGTCGAGGCAACCGTTTCAGGTATCCCACGCTGCGGGGTGGTACTTTTTGCGCAGCAAGTTGGCTCTGGGTATCGGGGAGAAGAAAATATAGGTTCATCGAGATAGATAAATCGTTCGCGGCGTCAGCAAGCGTCGCGTTGCCCTTCGGAAATTAGCCCTGATTAAGATTGGTGGTTCGATAATTAATCTCCGGTCCGCGAACAGGGTTGCGCTAATCTGTTCGTTTATGCATCGCATGCACGATAAGGTGAAACGTCCTTTATTCGTTCTTCCTCAATAGCGTGCCATATATAGAAGGATTCTCGAAAAATTCTTTTACAGGATTATTTCGAGGGCGGATAGTCGTTCGACCGAGGGAGCCATGGCTTAAAGTATGATTAATCTTTTTCACGGGTCAGAAAATGAACGAGGGGACGGGACACTGTTAATCTTTATCAATACTAGGGAACAGCGCGCTCTAATAGTTTCCTCGAGAGCTGCAATCAAGTTGATGCTGCGGACACAGCAATATCGAGCGGCAATCCTGTACTTTTGGGCAATCTTAATATTCAATATCTCAAGGATTCCCTTCAAGTTATACATTTCTTTCATTATTCGAACCGCAGATGAGTTACAGAATAATGTCGACTAAATATACAACAGTAATAATAACCATAATAATAACGATTGATTTCTCTATATAAAAAAACAGAAATTGCAAGTACGATTCTGTCGACTGTTACAAAAATATTGATTGCATTACAGTTGCAATAATGAAGGGACCTCGTCATAGGAATTTCACATAAAAAGGAACCATGGTTTTCAAACAATCCAAACAGTGATTATCCTGGCTAAACCGAGGGTTCACCCTATACAGAACATCGACATCGACGACCGTCGTGACGTTAAATCTCAGTCGAGAAATTCCTGTGCCCGGTTCACCGACGCCTGCTTCCTCTGGTGGAGAAAATTTTCGCGTTCACGAAATGCGACATGGCACGTTTTCGCCGCATTTATCTAGACATATCTTGTAGTTCGGCGAGGGGTAGGAATATGGAAACGGGAATTGAGTTTCGTGCGGCTGGCTCGCAGTCATCGCGACTCCAACCCTCTGTGTTCAATGTTCCCGTCATCCCTTGCGAACCCCGACGATAACACTTACGCAATGTCTGCTGTCACGACGCGTAACCAGCCGCGTCAATCAACCATCGCGAAACGTGTTAATTCCCTCCACTAACCATCCCGTAACCATCAACCTATCCGTACCCAAGTGCCCCGTGTGTCGTGGCGTACAACTACTTGATTTCGATGTAACGGTAAATGTTTGGGGTATCATTGATGCGAAGGACGAAATTTTCGACTCGATTTGACAGGAGGATTTTGGAGATTAATTGGTTTTGATCGACTGGCGGATTGAATTAGTGACTATTGGATTGCGTTTCTGTTTGGCTTCGAACGGATTTTTCAGTGACAGAATAATTTTTGCTGAGAGGATTGTATCTTTCGTTTCGATTGCATGGTGGAAATTTTGGACAGTTAAAAATTTGGTTCTAAACAATATAATTATTGTGTGGCATCGTTGATAAAATAGGTAATAATTTAGAATTATTTTCCTGCGATTAAATGAGTAATTTATATTAAGCAGTTTTGTAGTGGCAATTGCCTTTAATAGTTTTGAGGAGATTATTCGAGCAGATTGCCCGAGCAGTAGGGTTAGTCGAAAAAATCGGCGAAGGAAAATGTATGTTGATTTGAAAATTGCAGAAGAATAGGTCGATCGATTTTTATGCGTTTCACACACGGCCCGACAAATTCTCCAGTGAGTTCGTTCCAGTTATGTATTGGTATTTCTGTTCGAGTACGTAGAAGCGATTTCGAGAAGTTCCACGGGTCGCGGGCGGAAGCGAGAAGGGAATTGTGCAGCGGCTAGGGAGAAATTGCAAATAAAAGGCGCGTCCTCGCCGCCGTTTTATCGCAACTTTTTATCCAACCGTAGAAAGGAATAAAGAAACAATCGATACGAGCTCGAACACCCATGTGTACAATGAATAACGAGAAAGCAAAAAAAAATGTAGAACAAAAAGGCGTTCGAAGCCAAGAAGAACCAACAAGAAAATTCAAAGGGAACGTGCACGCGGCTTTTGTCCAAATTCACTGATTAAAAAGTCATCGATAGCTACGGTGAAACGCAGAAAGGAAAACCCCGATCGGGGTTTATGCATTCAGTTTACCCGGATTGTTCCGCGCCAACGTGGAATCCGAATTTGTGGACACTCGCGGAGTGTGGGCGCAGCGAGAGACGACGGTGAAAAAAGAGCAGACAGGATGGAGAGGGGCAGAGAGAGAGAAACTGGAGAAGGGAAGGGACACAAACAAGTGGAGAAAAGCACAGGAAGTCAGAGGGAAAGAGAGAGGCCAATTAAACGGAAAAAGGGGAAAAACGACGGAGCGGGAAAAGAGTGGCGCAGAGAGAAAAAAAGAACGTCGAAAATAGAAGTAAGAATCAGAGTAGCCGACTCTGCAAAAAGCTGTTTAAACGAAACACGCCGATGCTAAAGCACGAACTGCGGGGTAAAATCTATCCCACGTCCTAACTGCTAGGGAGACTTTTTTTCCTTCCTGTTTCACGAATCTCCTCTCGCGTAACAGCCAACTCAGATCCACGTTAGAGGAATTCGCGAATTTCCCGAAGAGAAACCACCCGAAAATTAGCCGCACGACTGTAGAGAAACGTAGACTCACCTTTCTCACGAGCACGATACGTATCCACTTATGGAAAATTCGATCGCACAGATTGAGAACAATGCGACGAGCAACGAACCGCGAATTCCGCGACGTTTCACGGACAGCCACGCTGGAAGAAGTATTGGCCCGTCTAGACGACCAGGTAACTTCAGTCAATTGACTCGATCAACACTCGCGTTCCCCCGAATCGTCTGCGTTCCTTCGCATATTCCTGCCGAGCGTAACAACTGCAGAACAGTTTCTTCGTGCTCGACAAGCTTCCACGATGCACAGACCGCCTTCACCGACGCTAATCCACCGATATCGAATTCTTGATTTTCGACCGTCTATTTTCATGCTTGGATAGACAGTAGTCGCGAGTAGTAGTCGTTTGTACGCCAAACTGCCTTGGAGAATCGACGCAGAAAAGTTACTATTGATTTGAACGTTATATTCTGATAAAACTGAAACTATAGCAGGAACATATAAACTATACATATATTCAACGATAAAAATGATTTAAAAAAACGTTCGATTCGAATGATTAGAAGAATTGTGCTGCTCTCTTATCCGAGACAGCGTGATCCAGTCTCCGTTCAGATCTTGGCTGGAGGGAGTAAAAAGACATCAAAGTGACGCAGGTTCATCTACGTCTTGGTCGCCATGGTGACGCCAATCAATGAATGAAATTGCATTTGCATCTGCCAGCGTCATCCGCCCTTCCTACGATGTTCTCGGCTCTATATAGGGCAGGACAATTTATCGGATGAGGCAATCTAGGATCACGCTGAACGAATAAACAAGACCCGAGGCCAGGGAGATGTTCTTCCAAATATCGACGAGAATTCCGCTTGATTTCCAGCTTGAAACAAGGTAAACACCACGGCAAGAGCCCGTACCGTAACTGTGAAGGTGGATTTCCTCGCTGGAAGATTGATGGACTTATCCTGCGCGCAACACGGTTTGCATGATGCAGCGAGAAATAGGCTAGTCTAAGATCCAAGGAGCCGAGTTTGTTCGATGTTGTATCGATAGTTCGAACGAATTTGGTGCAGTGTTATCGACACCCGGCGAGGAGAAATAAAACCCGCCGTGAGGGTTAACACGCGTTGCGCAAAACAATCCTGGTGTATCGCTTTGCAACTGATGTTTCCATATTTTTAAACGATTCAAGAAATGCTCTTTTCTATAGAATCGAATTGCGAGGTATATGACATAAGAACAGAGAAGTGCAATGCAAAGGAATGCAGATAGTTGAGCTGATTTAGAATCCATCAAATTATTAAACAATTTGTATTATTTTTCTTTTCTACTGTTACTTTCGTTCTGCGGGTAGCCTTTATTTTTCAATCCCTGTGGATTAAATATTTTTTCTGTACCTGTAAACTCAGCAGAATTTTGTATCCTGCGCCTTGTGACATTACCAAGTATATGTATAATATATTCAAATTGAACAATTAATACAAACTGTCGTACAAAGAGTGCTTACGAGCTGTCACCAGAGATGGAACTACGAAATTCATACTAGATGGTTATAACAAAAAAAAGGAAGAAATTCATACGAGCGTTCCCGATTGCATAACAAATCCGCCCGTCGAAAAACACGAAAAGCTGTACCGTGCATATGCGTGCCTCGTGACTCGAGCCCCAAGCCCGTCCCAATGAACGCGAATTAATAATTCGCCGAAGCGTTGGCTCGCATGAAACGCGTGTAATTCAGAAACTGCATCGAGAGGGTTCGAGCCGCGAAACGTAACTCGTTGCGAAATTCACCAACGATAGAAAGCAACGTATGAGCGTGGCTCGCGAACTTCGTTGCCCGTTTATAATCCCCCGCCGCGCGCTGGAGCGTTCGCGTTTGTACAAGCTGATCAATAAACGGCTCCCTCTCTCTGTCCCTCTCATCTTCTCGACTTGGTCGACGGCGTGTTCGAGATACCCGAGGCAGAATTTAGAACGATGCTGCGGAAATGCGAACGCGCGAGCCCACGGAATATAAGGATATTCGTGCGCCACGCAAGTGCACCGGCCAGGCCACGGAAGACACACAGCCCTGGGCGAAGTAACGCGGCGACGTTGAAGCGCGTTAAATTTCCGCGCGAACCACCGCCGTCGCGACGCTTGAAAGCGTCGCGGCGAGGCGCGCCGCTGCGCCCCGACAGACTGCACTTTTCTTCGAAAGACTTTTCTTTGAACGAACGGCCCCTTTTGAGCCTACGTTGGGGAGCGAAGTGCGATATCACTGCAGGGGAAAATTTGGATTACTCGCCTGTTTAAGTGGGCAGGCGACGAAGGAACGTAATTTGTAGGTAAGCATAGCGCGCTCAATTTGGTTAATTAATGCAGAATAAGGTACCAGCAGGTCAGAGATGACGACTAAGCGTGTAGAGATAACGTTCCGTACGACGAAGGATCGTAATTAAGGTATCGCCGTTCTGCAGAGGCGACGCCGTGCCCCTTCTTAACTGCAAGGATTTCCGTGGACATTCAACCGAGACTGGTGGTTGAAATCCGTGGATGCATCGAAAATAGAATTCCCGCGGAAAAAGAAAGTTGTGCCTCGGATTGGAGATTCCGTGGCGCCGGGCGAATTGCGCGAACTTGAATTGCTGAAACCGTGCCAGCAGGATCATTGAAATCGATGCAACGTAGGAAACGTACTTACGGGGTGGTGGAAGAAAAAAAAAGAAGAGAAACGCGTCTCGGGGTGTCTCGTATCTTACAAATCTCATTAAGTGTACGCTGAACTTTTCCCAGCAGGAGAACCGTGAAGTCGGCGTCTGGTATTTTGCTTGCTGGTTTGAATGCTTCGTTCTTGGAAGCTCGTCTGTAATGGCGGCCGTGTACTCGGAATGAATAAAGAAGACCAAAAATCCAACACCTTTCCTACGTGTACAATCCGTAGTCCCTTATGTTCCTAATAGAACAGCTGAGTTGTACAAACCTGGGTAACTAAGTCTCGTTTCAATTTTACCTAGAATGGAAGCTAATCAGATGAACGAAGAGGTAGACGATGTTTGCTCGTTTGGTCGCGCGGAGACGACGATTCAGGATAGTTCGAACAAAACGTAGACTACGAGATACGTTTCAGTACGCTTGACAAATTGACGCCAACTCGGGCAGAGTTTTTTTTGTCCCCCTTTCTCTTCGGCTTTTTCCCGGATAGCCCGAGCGACTCGAACTTAGCGCATTACTTTGCACGAGAATTCACGTCCTCGCACACGAATGCACCCCCAGCTCAGCGTCGCCGGGAGTCACGGTTATTTCTTCGAAGCCAGAGCATTTTCGGTTCCTATTCGACGAAGTGCGAGGGATGCGAGAAACTTTGAATTTCGTATCGTCGAAAGTTGCGTGCAAGTCGCCGATACGAGAACGCAGAAGGAAATTGACAATAAATGCCAAGTCGCGTGTCTCCTGACAGATCGAACTTGCTCGTCCAGGATTGGAAACGATACACGCGGAACCGTGAATCGTGCGCCTCGTTATTGCAGCCGAACGATGAATCGATGCCGTTGAAACGAGTCTCGTTAGGAGAAATTGGGTTATAGTTGAATGGGACAACGATGAAACCCACTTCCGTTTTTCTCTGTTCCTTTATTTCCTAGCTTTATGGTATCAATATTTTTAGTTGACCCCGTTTTGCTTTAGAGCGGCACGAAGATAAGGAGGCGCAAATTTTAGGCCCGAGGGCACTGGCGTTATTCGACTGTGATATTACACGTAAATATTCGCCGATTACACGGCAAAGGTTCAAAGATGCACACGTTTAGGATACATTTAACCCCTTGCACTCCAAGTGTTAATTAGGTTGGCTTTGAACGTCCCGGCCTTCCGTTTAGCCGCGACACGACTAGCGGTTGCCTTTGTTGCAGCTTGGTTACAGCAATCTCTTTATTTTCTGGCTCGCGAACGTTTTGATACACCGAAATGTACGCCAAACGTTCGTAACTGGAACGTATATAAATTGGGGCAGAACGTTGGCGCTCCAACTGTGCTGAGAATAAGGAAAATTGATATTCATATTTTACCAACCTACTTTTACTTTTGTAGTAATACAGCCTTTGTTCCATACGTCTCTTCTCGTTTTATTCGCGTTAAAAAAACGCAAGGAGAAATATTGTGACTTAAACGGAAACAACGGAGTAACTCGGATATTCAGTTAAATTGCACCCATGCGGAATTCTGTTGCGTAATAAAAATTTATCGGTTTAAGGGTCTGCAGGAATCCTAACGATCGAAACATCGTCGATAGTAGGAAGGGTGTCTGCCGCAGCGGCGCGCTACGCCAATGCGAAGTCATTTGCGTAAAGGTAATTAAAGTTGGACAAACGAAGAGGGTCGGCCACGAAATTCGATTCAAAGTCGCCGACGTCGAATGGAGGATCCGACGCGTTCGCGCCCCCAATCATTTTCGCCCGGGGAAATTTTTACTAATTGACGTCGAATCGATGCGTATCTTAAAAATATGATAATAACAAAAACTGCAAAGAAATGGATTCCTAAACATGAGAAAGTTGAGTTTGAAAATCAGCGCCATGAAACAGCTGATCCGCGACGTGCGCTGATTCGAAACCAAGTTCGCGTCGACGAAAATTCCATCGGCAGGTTTGAAATTGTAACGCCGAAGGGGGAACATCGACCGAAAGGAAATCACTCTACTAGGACCAGACGCAGCAATAAAGGATCTTTTCGTGCAGAGATTGGGCAATCGGTTCGGCAATTTTATCCTACCTTCCTCCAACTTTACTCGTTCCTGCTTCCCGCGGTTAAATCGCGCGATCAACGTAATTCCACTCTCGTCGTCGCGTTTGAAAGAAAAGCGGAGCCGCCATACCAAGACGTTCCGTCGCGAGTATTATACCGATACAAAACTTCGATATCGGTGAAACGATTATTATTCGATCGGTCGAAGCCTCTGGTACCGCGTGTTTCCTGTCTCACGATCGCGGTTTGCGAACGATTCTTGGAATCCTCGTGTCCGGATAATTGCTGCGTCGACGTTCTTCTGTCAACAGATAGGCCAGTACGAGCGACGAACTTCCTAATAATTAGGTAAGCCGCCAGGTACCGGTACTTCACCGGTTAACCGGTCGAACAACTCAATCGAAAGGAGCCTTGGCTGTTGCTCTCGATCGATTGATCCTGTTTACGCGCAGACACGATAATTGTTTTTCGCGAGTTAACGAGCCTGACGGAAGAAGGTGCTCTAATAAGTCGGGGCGGGGGCAATCGTTATTAACCCTTTCCGATTCGACCGTTTTTCTCTCGAACAGCCGGATCCAATTAGCGAACTTGGGGTATTTATCAGTTTTATCTGGCCCGTTTGTCCTGGTCGCTTCGAGGAAGAAGGGAGATAGAGTACAACGTGAGCGTGATTTTAAGTTTGCCGAACTGGCGACACAAATACTTGTGCTGTTTTCAATATAATCGAACAGCGCGGTTGAAACGAACGTATTATTTTATTGGAACTTCGTTTCAATTAACATCATCGATTGTTATAAATTGAATGCTCAAGAGACAAATGCGACACAGCAATGTAATATTTTATAAACGAATGCAATTTCACCCTTCCGCTTTTTGATTATAAGACAGGTTTGCATTGAAGCGCGACCCTTTTCGCAGTCTCCTTAATAAACTTCCTAGTCGCGGGACAAAGTGGCCGCCCTCGTAGCTGAGCGTTTCGCACAGGAAACCGCCGGCTGCGGCGATACTTCGCATACCATCGGGGAACTATGGAAAGCCACGGAATCTCTCGTTCGCGTACACTGCGTGTAGGTGTTCCCACTCGCGTTCAACCCTTTCCCGCAACGTTGTACAAAACAAAAACTGCTGAAACAGACTGCTAAGGACCCGTCTACCCACTCACACGCGAATAGAATTTTTTATTCAATTAAATCCAACGCAACTTCCCCCGTCAAATCGTTATCCAACGTTTTTACAATAAATTTTCAATTAACACCGAGAGGAAGAATGACAAACTCTGTGTTACATGTAATTCTGTGTTTAATCTTCCCGTGGAAAAAGAATACTGGCATTTTTATGAAAGCAAGAAGTGCATTTACCCCTTTCGCCATAGATGTCGGAACATATTTCAGAATTGAACGTGTATCGAATAGAAGAGTACAAGCGAGGGCGGCTCGCTAATGTCGTAAAACGCTCGTTCAATCAGAAATTCTCTATAAAAATTTTATACCGCGTCGTCCTGCTCGATCTCCTCGTGACGCTTGTGTCCGTGCTGCGTCATGTAATCGGCTGCTTAAAGCAGCAACGTCTGTTCGTCGAGCGTCATAACAGGTCGCTGAGAAATATATTTTCGTTCGACGCTATCGGTCGTCGCTTAGACGCGATACTTTTTTTTCCCCCTCGCGATTTTATTTGTCATTCGACTTCGTGTGACTTTCAACGAAACAATAAAAACATGAATTCAAGAACGTGGGCCGGGTGAAAGTAATTAGAAAAGGGACGACGGACAGTTAGCAATTGGTTATCGCGATCGAATTGCCTCGATGTAAGCCCCGGATCCGAATCGTGCTTGACGATTTACATAATCCCTGAGAGGACAAGGCAAAACTCGGCCCCGTGGAATTATTCTTTCCATAACAAAGACCGCGTAATCCCATGAATTACCCGATCTCCAGGGGAACAATTGTCTTGGGTTGATAAATCGTTTACCTTAGTAGATTACTTTTTCCGAGATACATGTCCCGGCCTTATCATTCGTTAACTGAATGAAATGTATTCAGCTAACTTCGTAACAGTTTGGATTAATTTTCAATTGTGACTCATAGACATGTAATATGTAATATATTTGAATAATAATGAGGGAAGTAAGAATGACAGTAAGGCGATTGCGAATAGGGACGTGTCACTTACATTACGGGAATAAGAGATATTTCGTACCGATTGGACAACCTATCGAATACCTTATAACACGATACGAAATGGAAAACCAATTAATGCCAATTAATTTTCTCCTCGAAGCTGCAATTCCTTGAAATCTCATTGAGAGAGGATGACACGCGATATTAATTCACAGGTCCATCACGTTAACAAGATGGTGAAAGCTATTTACCTCCATCACCGAGTTGTTGCACGATAATAATGAAGCCGGCTGGTGTAAACGTGGCCCGACGTTATGTGGCTGCTGGATTGTCAACGACACGAGCCGTGCAACCGGTGAGCGTTAACAAAGTGCACGCTGAACCTTACGCCCGCAATACGCAATACGCTCGCAAGCGAGCACACGTTTCTGCGTGCATGGCACGAGTTTACGAAATCAAAGCTGCGAGGAAAATTTTAATGAAAACCAGGGCAAAGTCTGGTTATAATCATTGCGGATAGTTGTATAGGTTGATCGAAAGCGTTTGGCAGGGTGAATTTAACGACATGTAAGGCACCAATCGGTCAAACCGTTTACAGTTTGCCGAAAGTAACGAAATACCAGCGACTATACTGTCGCCGTGCTTGATTATTATTCGTTGCCTCGTCGACAAAATCGAATATGTAGAAATTAGAGCGGCGCGCGGCCGCGCTGTGAAATCAATTTTGTTCGCTTCAAGTCGAATCTAGAATAAAATGGTAACGTGGACTGGTAAAGCAATTTCAATTCCACCTGTTATTGAGGCTTGACAAAAATTTGCCTCCCCTCTTGTAACTCCTCGCGCATCGATAACGGCACCGGAGTATTTCATAAAAACGCGCACGTAGGTGAAATTTTCGTCAAAGCTATTCGAATCATTTTTCATTAATACGTATTGATCTTTAATCACTCCGTTACCGAAGCGTTTCTTTCCAACGGGAATATCGAATAGCTTCGTATGTGAGCTGCACATTAGCCAAATCGATTAATTCCACTTAACAATTTTTTTTATATCCTTCGATTGACTCTTAACTTTTTATATTTGAAATAAATTTCTATTTTTTTCTTTTTTGGCAGAGTCAACCAATTTCACCAAAACAGTGAGATCGATTGTAATCGTAATGGCGATGAATCGAACTGAAAATAGCTAGGGTAACGACGTCGTCGATATGGGTGCTCGCGCCTACACCCCTACAGTTATAACACGCTAGTGAAATCTGAATTTTACAGTGCAATTCTATTCGTAGCTTCGAGCCTTTTCCATCGGGGCCGTTCTGTTAATTATGTTGCCCCACGCTTTCCCCGAGCAAACACATAGCAAAGCGTGTAACATTGAAATTATTCCTAAACTGCGGGGTCCACCTGCAAACGAGGCACTCTACGGAGGAAACGAACATTGTGCGCGCGTGTAGGAAGTTGTTCAGAGCATCGGTATCGCGGCTGGAGTGCCGTCAATGAACATTCGCGACCCGGTAGCGCACCCATGAAATCTGCTACTTTAACGACGTAATCTCCTTCCTCGGTTCGCGGCTTTCTCGTTAACCAACGTTCAGCGCTATTACACGAAACTAACGATGTACCACGTACACGTTGGTATCGCGAAATTAACCACGAATCATTCGGGCTATCGAGAAACGATTTTCTAATAACCTAATGGAAACGTTTTATGCTGGAACAGGGGGCGTGGAAGAATCGCGAATAGTCCAATGAAACAATCGAAGCAACGAGCCTCTTCGATAGATAAGGAGGGTGTTCGTCTTGTCGATAAAATACTCGCGCACGAATCGGGAACAGTAGAGTACGCGCGGCGACGCGTACACCCTTGCAAGAGTTTCGAGCTTGTAGAAATCGTTTCCTTGAACTTCCACGGCGAAAGGGGTCTGCCTCGATGTACTTGTGTACACGCGTCTTATCGCCCGTATCGGTCTGCATAACGTGACACCCTCGAGGAATCCTCCTCGCGCGAGATTAGGTTTACAGGGTACATAGGTGAGCGAACGGTGCCTTTAAGGCCGCTTTCTCACGACCGGTTCTGGTGTGTCTATTATACACGTTATCGGACTACGGTTATTTCTTCGTTGAAATTTAACTCGTGACTTATGCTTTCTCTTGATGACATCGCTCTGATTAGATTTTACATGCTCTCGCCCTACCAATTTTTAATCTGCTCTAAAACGAAAGCGAACTGCCAAGTACCAGATACGACGCTGATACGGGGTAAAATAATTTCTGTCCGGATCAGTTATATTATAGTCGATTTTTCGGAGCTGGTAAATATTCCAACTAAAATTCGACCGATGTTCGTTCGATAAAGATTGATAAGGGAACCCCTGTCAATAATGCAGGATCGGCGTAATAGTATTTTCACTTTAAACCGAATAGGTACACGCTACTTATCCGTTTCCTCGAGATATTGTACGTTCCCATCGGTTGGCCACAGGGCCTGGCAAAATATCATGTCATCTGCAATGCGTGACATCGATGTAATCGATATCTAATCTCGTCGTCCTCGTTACCAACCGTGCAAGGGGTGAAAGGACGAATTCCACTTGGTTCTCGATCGATGACAAAGTTACGGTGGAAGGGGGTGGAAAAGAAAGACGAATCTATCGAACACGATGTTCCTCGATGAATCTCAGACGCACACGTGTAATGTTTGCCCGAGCGCGGTTCCGCAAAGGCATTACGCTTGTTCCCCAGCAAAAGTCCCCAGGGATTCGAAGATTTTTCGTAATCTTCCGGACTCTCGGATTCCCCGGCTGGTAAGGGCAAGTTAAAAGCTGACTAGAATCCACGGACGCGTCCGAGAAAAATTCCATTTTCATAATACGTTCTTTTTCCCTTTTTCCATCGTATTTCTCTTTCACAGGGCTATCTCTCTGGAGGGGTTTGTCTCTACGGGGCGCGCAAACATTTGTCCATAAACGGAACAGAAAATACTCTCACCCTCGTATATATACCATGTATTTTTACAACTCATGCCGATCGTTACGGGAGCTACCTGTATTTATAAGAGCAGCCGCGCGGATTCCCGCTGGAGAACGTGGAACAGTGGCCGGGCGAAACAGCTGTAACAACGTACAAAGCTAACTAAGACTATCAATCACACGGGAAGAAGCTGGCAAGGGTTGAATTTCTCGTCGGACGTTGTTTCACTGTACGGTCGACGTTTACGCGGGTAATTGCTTTTCCGACACGTGTGCAAGTCAACGACGACGTAGCAGGACGATCCTTCGAGCACGGGCAAGCAGACAACGACGCTTAATCGCGAGCGATAAATCTACCCGTGCATGCAAGAATCGTCTATTGTTACGTAATGCTCAGCACCAAGGGGAGCATCATTGAGTTGGTTCGGATTCAAATCCGGCCGTCCCGCAGCTGGTCGACTTTTTACTGTCGATACGACTTCGAGACTGTCGCAATTTTAATTCGTTTATTGTAACCTGGATGGTTGTTATTCTTCTCTTCTGTTTTTACGCTGACGGGCACCGTGAAAATATTTTCCACTTTGCCCACGAGTCGATATTTTCTTCAACGTGACCATATATTCTTAACGCGGGTGAAAGTACTATACGACCCGGGATGTTATATTTAACGGTAGCATCGGTTGCATACAACAGACGAGGAATTATTGACTAGCCGCGCTAGTCGATGGAATCCAGAATACAATATACAGAATATCCCGGCGGTACTGGCCCATTACCAGCTTGAAATGATGAAAGGGGTCTAGGCGCATCGATATCCCGCTCGGGTGGCCGGGTGTACCTACTTGGACCACGTCAACTGAAACGTCTTGGTTATATCGATTGACGCTAGAGAATCCATAAAACGCAGGAGAGGCTATTACCGTGGAAAAGCATTGTGCTTCTTTGGCACGTAAACCGGTCACAAAGTTAGATACATCTATATTCGTCTTTTACTGTTACGCTCAACCCATCCATTGTCTGCGAGTTCATGACTTAATCCATGAATCTCGACCATAACCCGTAACGTAAAATTACGGGCCACTCAGCCCCGGCATTCTCATCCTCGTCGTTATCAACAAACACCGAAATCTTAACTTCTATCTTCCGTAAGACTGCATATTTTCGATGACACGCTCCAAAGTTCTCGCAGACGGAATGAAAATTGAAGAAGGCAGGCCCCTTCTGTTGCCTTGAACGCTCGCCACATTGAAATCGCAGCGCAAAGTGCACAAGGTACATTCCCGATGATGGCATGAAATGATTCAGGAGGCAAAGTGGACGGGGGATCGAAGTGGAACGCGGTTAAAGCGGATCGACCGTGTATCGCCGCGTTATCGTGCAAGTTGATTCATAGATCCTCCTGTAATCTCGGAATCCAACGAACGTCTCACCTGCGTGGACGATCGATTGGCAGACGACAGGAGAATCCGTAAAACGCGCGTTAAGAAACACACGGATAAGCTTCCTACGGTTAAACGGCGTCTCTCGCGCGTGGTCTCCGGCGATAATCCTTTTAGCCTGGCGGCCGTTTGCTTCTTAAAACATTTTCTGTACAGCGCCAGGCTTAACGGCTTACTACTCGAGGGCAATCTGTAAAGTGGCACTAGGACCGGCAGAGCCGCTCCTCGACCCATTAACGGCCCACTTATCGCCGAATAAAGACTGATCGAAGGGACGAACGATCGGCGATGCCCGCCACCGCCACGACTCCGGTAATGAGCGTATTTTTTATCGACAATGCGCCACGGAATTCTACGACGGCTTCAATTTGTATTTGCACGCGAGAACCGAGTGCCTCGATACGGTTCGAGGTGGAAAGAAAAGTTGGCCCGTTATCGATGCGCTCGATTCCGGCTAACGACGACCCCGACTCGTCGCGAAACTAGAGAGCGACGTTGCGATGGCTTCAATTCTGTGCACGGGCATCGCTTGGTGGATGCTCGAGAATTTGGGGACACCGGGGTATCGCATGTATCGTGATTCAGTGGCACGACGTATGCAGATAGTAATCTGATTGATTTTAAGTGGAGTTTTCAAAGATCGAAAGACGAATGAAATGAAGAAAAAGGTATATGAACTTCTGTAAAATTATATATATATTTAATTGGAGTTTATTTTGAAAAGAAACAGTTCAATTTATTCAGGAAAAATTAAGCAATTTTTTTTCATTTGATAGTGCAGTACTGAGATTCAGGTGATGCTTGATGATCAATTAAATGAGAAAGCTTACTGGCACTACCTAATGCAGAATCTAGTTAAACGAAGTAACTATGCGAATGAACATTTTTCCAATTCGACTTCAGCCCTGGTTTCTTTCTTTAACAAATATTCGCGTCATATAAGGTAGTGACTGATTATCGCGCGAGAAAATTACCTGTGGACTTCGAGAAAATTTAATCAAAAGGCTCAATCGACTAGGCTACGGGATTGGAATACATTCCGTATTCGCTGGGCAAAGGATAGACGAGCTTCAGACCCGGTCCAAGGAGACCGGCACTGAAATTCTCGCAGCCATTGCCGATCTTCGTGCACCAGTCACTCAGAGAGACACAACTATACAACAATATTTCCTTATGCTTTGCGAACCACAGTAAAAGATGATCGCCGAGATTTCCCATGGGCTGTCGTGTAACTAGAAGCCGGGGTACACGGTGCACTGTAGGCCTTTGATGTGCTCTTACTTTACATAGCGTCACGTGTATCGCCAATAATCCCAATTTCAATTGTCAGAAGCAAAAGCCGTTAATTAGAAACCGCTCAATCAAATTTCCCCGAATTATACGGTTATTCCCGGCTGGACGACCGACAGGATCGCGTGTAATTTACGAGATTGCACCGAGTTGCGAACGAAAGCTTTCGAGTGGACTCTGGTGTTTCACAATTACCATCAAGAAATTGATTGATTTCTGAAAAGTCGTTTGTAACTTGTTACCTTTAAAAAGGATACCGCGATAGTTTTGTTGCTCCAAGAGCGTTTTGTCGCAAAAGAATGCAATCCGTGTGAAGAAATATCGATATATTTCCAATTTTTTAATGGCGGGGAACATTTATAGATTAAGAATTCGTAGTACGGATAGTTGCCGCGAATTCCAACCAATTCGATCAGCGGGAATGATATTAGGTGCACGAACAAATATAATCACACGGCGTATCTCCATTTTCCCCGAGAATATCTGATAGCCGTACGGTACCATTGTCGATTCTGATCGTCCAACCTCTAATTATCGGTGTTCCAACTGACACTTCGATCGGCAAGGGACAACAGGTTAGAAAGAGATGGCTGCGGCTTGCACTGGAACACGAATTCGTTCGTTTGTAATTCTGTTCATGGGTGGAAGGTTTCTGCTCGTTAGAAAACGTGGTCGAATTGGTCGAAGCTCGAAGACAAGGCGTGGGATCTTTGTTGGTCGACAACCTTTGCTGGTTCTGCCAAAAACCTGTGCTTACTACCTGGCTGGACTGCAGGTACGACAGGTACGACAGGTACGACAAACAGTCCCGAAACTGAGAGAAATTGGCACGTTCGGCTTGGAGTTTACATAGTTTGCACGAAGGCTTTACGAAGTCCTTTTGAAGTCCCTTATTAGCCTCGATCGTTCAAACTGACAATAAAGATTGATTGACGTCAAAGTATTTGGGTGGTTCGTTGAGATTAACGAATAGTGAAGTTTAACGTATTAAATAAAATCGATGTTCAGCATGAACGTAAATTTATGAAAGATCCGACGATGGGTAAATATGTATTTAATATTTATTCTTAAACGTTTTTGAATTGTGTTTGTTTCTCGCAGCAACAATGCACTCGACAAACTGAATCACTACGATTCACCAGTGAACGCAGCACCACCCTGACAATGAGCTATGGAACCATTTCGGCCTCGTAAATAGCCGCAAGATGCTCACTCGCAGCTCACTCGCAAAGAATAGTCGAATATTTCATGCGAGGCGTAAATATCTGGGTTTTCTAGCCGAATATGGGTCAAATGGACGATGTCTGTGTAATCTGTTCTCTCCAATTTCCTGTTACCTTTGTTAGCCGTCGTATTAAAGCAACGTCCGTGAATCATGAATGTCAGTCCACGGTCGTCGTCGAAACCCACGATCGATGGATAGATAGAATAAAAAATAGTTTCGTGTCAAGAATTATTTTGATTGCACGAGGTCTCGCGGTCACGAGGACTCGTGAGTGCTGGATTATCGCTTCGAGCAAAGTAGTGGCGTCTTCATTAACACGGCAACCACTTGAACACCTTTTCTTCGCACCGCCAACAAAGTGTTCTATAGGCGCGATCGACCCTTTCACTCATCTGCTTTCACGCTTCCATTATCTGTTCATCGCGACCGCGCTTACGAACTTTTTATTTGCCGGATGTTTGCGACTAGTTGGCTCGTGCTGATTCCAATGCTATTGTATGAGACACCATTCTTCGTGCCCCTTCGGTCAGGTATATGCTACCAGGGGATGGAAGCGGAGTGGGGAGGTGGCAGGTTAGAAGAAAACAGATGCCACGGTGCTTTTTCTTCGCAGTGGACGACCGTGTCTACAGGGGTGGGCCAGGCAAAATCCACCAGATAATAAAGCAAATTTTTGTCAAGCTGCGCTGACGGCACTTTAGCTTCTTTGCAGAAGGTGAGAAGATTCTACGGCACCAGAACCGAGATTTCTGTATTGTCCACCGAGATTACAGCCCGTCGCCTTTCTGTTCGTTCGACGCAAAAAAGCTAAAGGTTTGCTTCAACGTTTGTCGAGGTGAACAGACAACTTTTTCGCGGTACACGTCTGTGGTACGATTGGGGCGTTGGTGAAATATCCGTGTTGTTTTAGAACAGGCTACCAAGGCAGTGATATGATCACGACTTGCGCGGAGTTTATTACGTTCCATCATCGTACAAATGGAAATTGGACAGCGTTGTACCGATGCTTCTTGAGGTACGAATTTTTGCGTTACTTTTGGGCAAAAAATGTATACTCTACTGTGACGAATTCTGAGAAGAGATCAAGGTTGGAAAAAGAAACAAGACGTATAGTTTGTGTACCCGTAGTATACTGCAAGGGTTGCAGTTTACGGGGTTGAAGCTGGTAAGAAGGGTAAATGAAGAGAAATCGCAGCGTCAAAATTTCTTTATCTTTAACCTGGTTTTGCAATATTTGTATACCTTGCGCGGATATTTCGGCGTGATTGCGAACAACAGCTGCGCACTGCGACGAGTGCTCATTGCCGAGGAACGATTTACAACTGAGCCTATGAAACAAATTTTTAACGGGCCCGAAAATTGAAAACGGCAAAAGAATAACGTGGCAGTAAAAAAAACGATTTGCGTTTTCAACCACGAATTCTATACCGACACAGTTCAACGAATAACGGGTACTTTCCGAAAAATTCCTATTGCACTGTAATGAATCATTAAATATGTAAGAATAGCATGTAATCTGCTATCGTAAATTTTCCACTGCAATTAGTTATTATTCTTCTCAGCAAAGCACAGACGGCACTCACATTCGTGCAAACATCTTTCCAATAATTTAAAAAAAAGGAACAAAGAAAGGGAATAATAAGTGCGAAATGAAAAAAAATTTAGAGAAGAAACACGGCGATCGTAGACGAAAGCTACCAAATCCAAATTACGACGAAGTCTTCTTAGAACCGCAGCCATACGTCAGAATATTTGCAAGATCTTTTGAAAACGCTTTCTCGAAACAGGAACGAACTCGAGAAGCTCTAGAAGCTCTCCTTCTTTCTCTGCTCCTCGTATTATACGGATAGGAGTCCCGGTCGTAAGTTTCGACCAAGTTTCTGCAGCAACAAACAGCAATGCCCCGAAATTCGTACAATACGATCCGAAAGGTATATAACTTTCTTCAGAAACTGGGAATCCAGTTGCGAATAACTACGATTCCGTTGATACGAAATCCACCGTATTCGTCGCTAGCTTTCTGACATTAACAGTCTTCTATTAATTAAGACACGAAGAGATTTCGACAATATCGTCTCGACGGTTCAAGAATATTCTGCACGTTACAGCGCGTAATTAATCTCAAACACGAGTTTCTGTTTCAGCAAGATTGTGTTGAGTCGAAAAATATATATGTATGTACTCGGATTATAAGGGCAGTTTTCAGAAATTCTTTCAATCAATAATTTTATCGTCTTTACAATACATCTATCGTATATTAATTATACTCTCACTATAGTGCGAAATTTCTGTGAAAGATTTCTAGGTGTAGCTTACCCGCGACCCAAATACGACGAGGTTCGAAAATTTATCATTCCTTCCGTGTCGACAGACCTATGCGCTTTCCGATCTTGATTTTCTGTAACCTATATTACCATCCTGAAATTTCCGACCGTAAACGCATACCGTACTTCACAATTACGTACGTCACGGGCCCAGAAATACGGTAGCAAAATTTACAACCCCCCATAAACTACGCCTCTCGGGATTAATCAGTGCATATTAAACGTTAGCAATACGATACAAACGAATCTGGAATGGCACACAGCACCATTGTCGGTCCAAATCAATTTGCCGAGTGGCTATTTGAACTTCATGAGCACGAAGAAAGAATCGGCCTTGCCCAGGGGTCTCAGGTGGCCGGCGAGAAACTTGAATTCCATTCGTGAAACTTCCAGGATGGAACCCTTGAGCTTCGGAAAGTCTCGAAAACGACATTGTGTGGATCGCGTGCAGCGTCTGACCTCGTTCTCTTCTCCAGTCAAAGGGTCACGTGGCCTCTCCGTTAATTTCGTCGAGTTCTCGGGCAAACGGAAAAGGACGAACGAAGAATCGCGACGGTCAAGAAGGAGGACGAAGGACACGCTAGGTTCAGGAGTTGGAGGAACGATGCATCGTTCGACCCTTGCTAGATTAAATCGACGTTATTGGCCTTTCATCTTCGGTAAGGAGTAACGAAGAGACGAGGTGTGCATGGGACAGGAGCATTGGCGCGTTATAGGGTGAAAAACTCCGCGGAGAATGCAAACTCGCTTTCACTGTCCACTCGCGAGTAACGACAATCAAATGTGTATTAAAGAAGAAGAACAAAGAGAAGAAGAAGAAGAAGAAGCAAATGTAAAAGGATCGAGAAAAGGGCACAGTCTCTTGTTAAGAAACACTCCAATCAAGCATTTTCTTAGCAGTTCCCCCAGCAACACCGATGGCAGAAAAGAAGACTATATTCGCTACTCACCAGGAGGAGGTAAGGCTTCTTCATGGTCCTTCCAGTCGTCAATCGGCAAACTAGTTTCTTGTTCGTCCTCTGCGATCGTATTAACACCGCCTCTACGTACTCCAAACACTATGCGTCCCGCGAGCTTTTGTCAAGGATCTTCCACTTGCCACCGCGTATAGGCTGCGCCCTCCAGGGAAGGGCGCATCGAGGAACCGGTTCAACCCTTTCCCGAAGACAGATCACTCCGCAGTGTCTCACTTTCCATTTACATGGGTGCCACTTGTTTCTTTCACACTCGCTCGCGTTATCGTTTACACATCCTTACAAAAATCAAGTACTTATCTGGTAACACGTGATAATTACGTCCTGCGTTCTACGCTTCTCTGTATTCGTACAGCGGCAGGAGAAACGCGGCAACAAACTCAACCGTGATGTAAATTTTCACGATTTTCCGCGACAAGACAGGCGACGGTCCTGAGAAAAATCGACGACTTTAATCGAACGAAAGAACGAACGAACTGGTGGTGCGTCGCGAGATAACTGTGTCGATCCTCGACGATTTGTTAGGGGATGATTCTGAAGCGTTAACGTCGCACGCACGTGTACACGTTCCCGGACGATGTCGTCAGGCCGAAGTACGCCGCACGAGTGTCGGCCTTAACGTCTCGAAAGCGCTTGACGTTGGCGCCCGTGCGGCTAGGGTGGGGGCTGGAGGGGTACGCGGAGAAACACACTCTGCCCTTCTCCCCTCCAGGTATAACCAATGCCAACTCCAACCCCCGAGCACCCCTTCCGATGTGCCTGTTCCTCGTCCTCTTTCTCGTTTTCACCCCTTGCATATCCCCGTCTGCCCACATCGCGTTGAGGCCGAGGTTGGAATAAAGTGCTGCCGTAGGGGTGGTTTGGCTGGCCGAGACCAAGAAGGGGTAAGAGCGTGGAGAAAGACGGTTTAATCGGAACGGCGGTAGATTAAAGAGAGACGGGCGAATGTAAGCCGCGAAGAGCTTGTGGCGATCACGCGGACTGAACGTCGGCTTTGTTTTTCTTGCGGATGAATGGCGACGGCTCGCGGTATTCTTGAGCATATTTGGACGATGGAAGAATATTGAGAAAGGTTAAGATTGTTGGGAGGTAAGAAGAACGGCTGACTCTGGGGGACACTTCAACCTTTTTAGCTTAGTCCCTGTCTGAAGCGCGCTGTCGCGTTCTTATTATAGATAAAGTACCTACATTTTGCACTTCTGCAGAACCGTGGCTGCGACTTTCTCTGGGTCGTCTTGTGGAAATCCGAGAAATCTGAAAAGAAGATACAATTAGAACAAAATACGTTTAACCCGTTTCTATCCCCGAACCACAGATCCCAACGAAAGACACGAAGGTGTGAGGTTAAACGCGTCGACAGGATGTACAATACATATTGACATTGCCGACAGGTGGATGAGAACAAGCGGTTATAAATATCAGAGGAACAACCCGCCGTACTATGTACGTACGGGAATTTTATAGCTCGACGAATTTCTTGATTCGCTGGGGGAAATATCTTTTGTGAAATGTCCCGTGGATAGACAGTCTCCCGGTGGCAGAGATTGAGACGCCCCCGATAAAGATTTGTCGGCATTGAAAATCGAATTTGTTGGAGAAGTTGGGCATTATTTGAAAGCTTGTCAAACGCGTGAAAAAATCGGTCAGCGCAGAAATGATTACTGTCGTACAGGCCGATACGGTCGTTCGTTGTTTGATGAACGTTAATCGAAACGTTGACCCGTTTTGTGTGTGCGTCCGCGTGTGTGCGCTCGCGTGTATCCACGCGTCGAATCGAGCGTCTATTTGTTCTGCGTGCACGTTGCGTACATGAGAAATGACGCGTGCGACCTGCAGCCACCGGTGTTCGACGGGAATATCCGGACAAATTGTTAAACGTTTTTTTATTTGGAAAATACACGGCGTAATACGGAATTTCAATTGGAAATTGCGCCGCGTCATCTTCGTGGTACCGATTCGATAAACTTCTGTTCGTCCTTTTATTTTTTTTATTTTCTATTGTTTCCTGCCATTTGGGTTAAATGTTGACGTTCGAATTTACCGTGATTTGATACCACCGTTTTCGTGAAAATCATCCACCGCTGTATGGGATTCAGGATTCTATTTATCAAGTAAACGGAAACATATCGGAGGAAATAATAGAAGCGTCGTTGGATCGAATAATTTTTTATATCAGCTAAATTGGTTTATATTTAGGTTCGCTTTTATTTCAATCGAATGTATACTTCGCGAATGTATGATGTAGTGTTTTAACGTTGAATTTATATTTATTTATAGGCGGCAAAATATTTAGGAAGAATATGGTGTTATTAAATTTACAACGCGTTGGTCCATTTTCAAGATGCACGGGTATGTCTGAAGAAAGTGTTTACTCAAGTTCGACTTCTTTGAGCAATCTACTAATGCAGCAATAGTAGGTCAATTTTCGAAGATGCACGAAAGTATTCTGACGAAGACCGGATATACGAATTGCAGAATTCGTAAGAATATCTGTTCCAATTTTCAATCTTTTCCAAAAGAAAGTATAAAATGATATCTTTTATAAATATAGACTTTACCTGGAGGAATTTAACTCTCCAATCTAATAAAATATCTGTTCAACAACAAACATTTTGTATTCCCATCGATCTCCGGTACATATTCCTTTCGATCTACAATAGCCATTATTGTTCAAAGATAAATACATCGTATATCGAATTGATAGGTATAACCAATATCCGAGGTTCCACAGAACGTGTGCCCGATACAAGACAGGGTCCCCCACGACATACCTGTGCACAAGTTTCCGTATACCACTTCGAATAAGCCGTATTCGGACGATTGCCGTTTTAGATAAACGGTATCCGGATAAACTGGATCCACCAGCACCTTAAATCGAACGAGCACTCTTCGCATTTCACGTTTTTTCCTTACTTTCTCCTATTACCGATGATGCCCAGTGGGAAGTGTCACGGAAAAGCCACATAAAGTCGATTTCTCTGCTGCCAATAAGAAAAGCAAATCTTTGTTTAACATGTAGATTTATTATCTTTCGAAGTGTGAACGAATTAATCGTCCCGTCGAAATTTGACTCGACGTCCATATAATCAGGCTAATTTATGAACAGCCGTATAATAATAGCACGATGATGATTTCATAATACAGACGAACGATCAATCAATAACATCACCATTAAATATTAGGTTTTGATGTTCGTAATTAACTACACTCGGCACCTGTCCTGGTTACATGTGTACGTATTCGTTCTGACCACTTCGTTGCTAATTAATATCCTGGAACTACCGACTTTAATCTATTTCGTTCTCCATCCAATAATCGATTGGGATCGTGGTAATAGTGCCAAGTATTTTATTTTATTTTAACAATCTTTGTTAAACGCCAGGTATTCTTCAATTAATCGAACGAGAGAAACATTATATTAATCGACTTGCGTTAAATTTTATAAGTGGGAAGTAGAAAAATCTTTGACATCTTCCAAGGCATCAAACGCCGAGCTTTCCGTTCTCTAGTCTGGGATAAACGTTTGACAGAGGTTAAGGACTGTGCCAATCTCGTATAAAATCCTCGTTTTCTTTCCGCTACATTTATTTCGATGAGTGACGAAGTGTGTTCAAAGACGGGTAGATAAAAAAAGCCCAAAACAAGAACGTGTAAGAACTAGAAGGAGAATAATATCGATCGTGGCGAAATTCTAGCGTTAACGCTGCACCGAGTATATTATCTCGGGCGGAAAAAGTTTTGTATTAATTTCTAAGAAGCGAAGGAAACGTAAGGAAAAGCTTTGGAGTTTCCAAGAAACTCCAATTACCGAATCAAAATGAAATCTCATTATACGTCGATTCCCCGTTGGAAACGATTAATATCAAAATCTAAACGAGAAATTGCTCTGCACCGACGAGATCGGCGCATGCACAATAGATAGAATTTATGGTGCATTTTAAATTGCACAAATAGAGCCGTTAAACGAAAAAGGGAGCAACACGTATACCAATCAAAGCTCTCGTCAGTCGGTCGGTCGAGTTAAAATTTGCCGATTTCGCTTGGCAAACGTTAAGCTATTCGTGTAACCACTTTGCTCTTGGAATGAATTCAAACGATAGATGAAAAATTCCGTGCACCGAATGGGAATTCTGTTCGCGACGAAAAGTAAAAGAAAAAAAAGGAAAAAAAAGTGCGCAGCTTGAATGTATTAATTACACGCCGAATAAAGCCAACGATGTACGGCTGCAAGCAGTGATCGCCGTTACACCCCTTCGTTGCAATATTTCGTTGCACTTTTTCGTTACAAAAAAAGCACTCTGTCGAGCTGTGAAACATATTCTGCGATAAACAAAAAGAACGACTGATAACGAAACGGGTAAAGAAAAGGGCAGAAGCAAATGATCAAATGTGTGGTTTCACTTGACGAACGTATAGAACGCGAATAAAATTGTCCGTGCGCACTGCAGGCGTGAAATCGATTTCTACGCGAGTCAGACTTTGTGTAAAGCAAATTCTACCTGCTTGACTGTCAACCCGCCTGCAAACTCTGTGCTCATAGCCATTTTTCACTTTGCAACTTTGTCTTTGAAAGAACGCACAGTGCGTGTGACCTTCTTGTTCATTTTATCTTGGACAGATGCTGATACTTATACTTGGATACTTGGACAGATACGAAACTTTAGGTCAGGTACAACAGCCTCGTCCCTTGTTACTTTTTCTGTTTTATCCATTCTACATTTTCATTTTTTTAGTCGAAATAATAGTAATAATAATTTACATTTTGCATGAATGAATTTCAATTTTGATGCTCGGGTGAGATTTAGACCTCCACAGACACTTTATAGTTGTTTATACTGATTGTACTGTGTATAACAAAGTTGTTGTCTTGAAAGACCTCGACGAAGAAGACTTAACTGGCTTCATGAAAAGCCGCAATTGCAAATGAACAGGCTTCTAAAGCACCGTCTGTTGCAGTTTCACTTTCGCGCGTATTATTCGCAACCAATTGCGTCCCGGGCACCACGGTGCCACCTCCAAAGATCATTTAACAACAAGAAAATATTTCCCTCATCCCACTACCTGATCCTAAAAAGGAAAAAAAAGCTAGCACGCCTCCACCCGCAATAATTACTCAGCCGCATAAATGCATACGTCCGAGTACTCCCGGACCGACAAAACCGGAAGTCAAAGCGAGGAAATCGTCGAAATATGCAATTCTCGCGCCACGGTCGCGCACGTACGACATCGTTCAAAATACCATCGCGGAATTCCTGCTGCGTTACCCTGGAATATAAAATTCTGTCAGCCACCAATAATAAAACCGTTCTCGCGGAGGCCCCAACAACCCCACCTGACGCTCTGTCGTATTTCCATCGTCTCGGGCAAAATCCATTGACGATTTCTTTAACCCTCCCCATCCCGATCCCTCTTGCGACGTACGTCGAGGTGGGAATCGTCGCTGGCAACAATTGATTGTCCTTGCCCGTAGGAAATTGATGTTGTCAAGAGACGAAGTAGTCGGGGGTTGCGGAAAAATTCGCATTCCTCGCCGTCGTCGCCGTAGTCGTAGTCGTCCACGGTTGACTTCTATCTACGGCGATCCCGCAGAGGCACGCGAATTTTCAGACAAATCGCGCGGCCGAATCCGTGATTTTAAAATTCAGCTGTTCGCGGCACGTGCGCCGCATAAACGGCGCCATTATACGAGAGAACACAGTGGCGCTTCTTCCCGCAAAACCATGGGCTTACACGCCCGTGGCCGCCTGTACATGCGCGTGTCACGTTTTCGTTATATATGCACGTGAGAGGCGGCGCGTGTCACACGCGACTCTGTGCACGCCCGTGTGGATATAAGGAGATGAGGTCTATTGTTCATTGTGCCGCGCTGGCAGAGTAGTCGAGCACTTGCTCGTAAACGGCCAGCTTGCTCGCGTAAGTGAATTTCCGCAGGTGATCTCGGTCGTCGCGACAGCTGGAAGGATACAGTCACTCCTGGGCCTGAAACAGGTACGGCTCGGACGTTTTGCAACGAAACGTGCTGGCAGATAATGAGACGCGGCTGATTTAGGGCGGGATCGGCGGAAGTCGAATCGCGCGGTTAATGTACGGTAGAGATATCGGGGGTTCGATTAATTTTAAAGGACCTGATTTCTTGCTGTTGTCGTTGCTGTTATTCTGGGAACGATTACGCGATTAGATAAAAAAAATATTGTATACGAAGATTTTATGATAGGGAACTCTATAGCTGCAGGTTAACATGTAGATAGAACTGACCGACTGGAATTTCAATAAGAGTTCAAATTGTTCGTATTTACTGCACGGCTTCCAGAATGCGCACTTCTGCCTTTTCCTTCCTGATCGCATGCTTTGCCTCCGGGAAAGATGCAGAAAGTGCGGTGCATGAAACGTGACGCGTGCAGCGGGATTTTCGTATTATCAAATATCTGCTCTCGCAGAGGGAAAGATTCGAGGAACATTTCTTTCTGTTATCCGCGTGGAAAACTCTTAATTGTCGGCGACCACGATCGTTTCGTTCGAAGTTCAAGATCCAAGTACGCAAGCATGGCGAAAACAAGCGACGAACCACAGAATGCTAATACGGACGGTAATAATTGAATTTCAATAGAAAGTATCCACCCGTTTTGCATTCAAAGCTGTTTTAAATCGTTCGGGGCGAACGTCAAAGCGTAGGGACACCGAATGTCGAATGACAAAGAAATTCAGCAAAAATGAAAGTAAAGAAAGACGGCAAGTGGCTGGTACACCGATTACCTTTCCGGGGTTTGAGACCCGACTGGGCTCAAAGTTCCCTTCGTTAGTAGAGTCGGTGATAAAGGATGTCTTTTTGCATTGAAAGCGTTTACTGTTGCCTCAGCTAGTCTTTCTGAAAGCCTGAGACCCACTTACGTGGCGAGACCCTTGAATTCGCTAATTAACGCGGCTGAGTCACGATGTCACTCGTCAGGTATACACTCTTGCAAAGGTCACGTCCAGTAGTGTGAAACACTTGACCGACACACTACGGTCCCGGCATTATTCTCAGAGGCCAAGCTTTTCCATCGTGTCGTTTCCTGAATATTCTCTTCGTCCCCGGCGAAAGAGTAATGCACAGCACGCGGTTATAATCGCAAAGTACACAACGACATGCCAGAGAACTCGAGGCACTGTCATCTTTCTGGTTTCCACTGTCGCCACGGTTCTTCGAGTGCTTAGGCGTTCACTTAATTCGTCTGCGTTTTGCACCTAACCATCGGTACTCTCCAAACGCATGAAAATCATTCAGCTCGGCGCCCACGAGTTGAGTCAACCGTGTAAAATATACTGGAAGATCCTGACGATTTATATTTTTAACCGGCCTGCTGAGAACTCGGGGCTGCACAAATCAGCCGTCCGCAAATATCTAGAAGAAAGTTCAGAAAGCTCAGCGATCCCCGGTGGCCAAGACTAATTTGAACTTTCCCCAGACGTTTTCGGTGACAAATTATCCCCGGTGAAAATGGAGTGCCGCTTGAGATTCTATGGGAACGTTTATTACGTTACACCCCCAAGTGTCGCACTAACGCACGCGTACACGCACGCGTTTGGTGGCTGACGAAGGTATGGGGACAGGTGTATATAAAGCGGGGAGAGTGAAAAATGAGATCTTCAACGACAACACGGAAACGTCCTAACGCGTAAATGAATTTGCAGCAGCGAAACAGCCAATAATGTCACGAGCAAACATCGTTACTTCTTGCTGCATATGTTGTTATGCGACACTTTATGGAGGAGCGCAAACTGTTACACAAATATTTTCACTTTACATGAAAATTAATGTGCGCTGCTAAAGTTCTGCCACTCGGCGAGCGCATTGCTTTTCTCGTTCCGGTTTCGTTTCTTTCTTTTCTTTATCGAAATTGCCGGTGCACCAGAAACACCAGATTGCAGTATAAAATCGGAATGAAAAGGCTTGTTGCACGAATGTCCTTCTAATCCAGAAGGAAAATGTCATCTCCTGGTCCCGTGTTGGTCCCAACGTGGTTGTCCCAGGCTACCCGTTCTTGGGCCTCGACCAATGCGACTCCAATTCCTTTGACAATCGAAGGAACAGTACCAATCTACAAATGAGTTCGAAAGAACAACCGCGGCAGTGAAAAGATGAATCGGAAAGCATCACTTGTTGGATGGACTGAATGGCGGACAATCGTAACAGAAAAATCACTTGGACGTTCCGAAAGGAAAACTGGCCCTGCCGCAAAGCAGTTTTCGGGTTAAAGATCTCGTTGGAACCGTGGCAAAAAGTCGTGGTGAGTGGTGGATCGATGCCACAGCAGCGACAGCGTGGCTCCAGCCAGCAGACGTCGTCGTCGTCCCGTACCACCGCATATATACAGCCGTACACACCCCCATACCCACCTATCCACCCCATTGCCATTCCCATTCCAACGATCTTCTCATCTCCATCGCCATCTACGCTCATCCCCCTTTCACGTTCCACTCCTTTACCTCCGGGCTCTGAGGGCGTCCTCGTCGTTCTATCCCCCCTGCCCCTTTCCAGCCTCGTTCATTCCCTTCTTGCTTTTCTACACCCCTACCAACCCCGTTCCCTCGCATCGTTCGCCCGTGGGCGCTCTAATACGGCCACGAAGCGCCACGACTGTACTTATGAGAATGTAACCCACATTTCGACCTAACGTTACTTCCGGTTTGCTCAGGAAACGTATTGTGAGTTACGCTCAATGCCGTTTCGATATCTGTCACCGTTAATGGCATTAGAGATCGCGTTAGAATGGCCGAGGGAGGAAGTTTTTGGTGGAATTAGGGAATAAGAGGGTATGAAGTCGATGATAGTTGGGGATTGCTATCTACTGGTAACTGCAGGTAGAATATTGTCTCTCATTTTTTGTCTAATAATGCGCCACGTTTCGTGAAGAAGATTGCCAGTGCTCGCCGTCGTTCGATCGCGTCTTGAGGGGGCGAATTTCGATGGAAAGGACAGGCGTCAGACGCCGATTCCGCAAACGTCACTCGTAGTTCTGTAATACCATTCTATATTAACCTAATGTCTGCGGTGCCGTTGCTTAATTTCGCGACACGCGAACGTACTCGACCTTAGAGCGATGGCACCGAATACCATTCAAAGTTTGATCCTTTCCTTGCTACTCTATTTCGACCGTATCGCGAACAGCTAAACGCATCGGGAATAGCAGTGCAATCCACAGACCGAAATGTTACATCCTCTCTTCTCGGAGAGATATATACATGTACGACGTTCTTATTAACCATGTCGTCTATAATAATAATATAGTAATCAAATTTACAGATAGCGCGCGTTTAAAATATCAATTAATTTCTTAAATTCGTGTGACTTGTTCCGCGAAAGAATACAAGGTAATAGTAAAAGCATTTATCGAAGAATGGGACTCGTCCCAAAGATCCCGTCTCGTCGTGTCGTTCCAGTCCGACCTATTCTCATCTCCCTACTCTCCTTTTCCCCTTTTGTAACCGACCTTCTTGTCGCCCACCCCTGCGTAATGCGGTCACAGTACGTGTTTGGAAGTATTCCTCGGAGAAAAATGTAACCCACATTCTGGCGGAACGTTATTTCAGAGACGCTCGATAGTGTTCGAGAAAAGGGAGGAACGAGATTCGAATATTTCGAATGTATTTGATTGGACAGAAAAAAATGATAGCTGAGTAAGCAGCAAAGTGATGAGTGATTAATTAGGTCGCTTTATTCATGGTCAAGGATATATTAATTAGTTTATTTAACAGCATAATAGCCGCAGATAGGGGGAATAAATTATGCATTCCAGGCTAACGAGCTCTAATTAGCAGCAATTTCGTATCAACGCGGAGATTTCCCCCCTTGATCTTGAATCTCTAAGCGATTCCGTAAGAAAGTATTTAATTAAAGTAAGAACAGAGAAGGAAAAAGGAACTGGAAAACTCCAAACCGGGCGGGCTACGTTTAAAAGTCGGACAAGCTTTAGGAAGTGTTCACACGCCTGTAGTATTTCGTGGAATCTTTTTCCTCAAACGCAGTGATCTATGGCGAAAGTGAAAATAAAAAATAAGGACCTTAAAAATTTACTTAAACAGAACGCGATCAAAAATATCTCGTCGATCCAATAATATTCGAATTTCCCACATCGCCAAGTCTATTTATAATAAATCAACGAACTCGTGGTATATACAATTCAAGGAATGAAAATCATTCGTGTTGCACAATCAAGTTCACAGTACGCCCCTCTTAAATTATTCAACGAGCGTTTCGAACGGAACTTCTCACATGACTCGACTACAGCATTGCAATTGAACTATTAAATGATCCCGCGTGTAGAAAAACCGATTTAAAAACAGTTCAACGTTTCAATGCCCTGCCACTTGTCGACGCAAAAAGCTTCTAATGTTACTTTGTTCGCAACAATCGCAGCCTCGCGTACTCGTTAACACCAATTACCATTCATGCGACTGCAAGACTTTCCCCGCAAACTCAAGGTGTACACACGACGAGCAATTTCAATCTTACTCAGCATTGTGTCGCACGTTTGCGATTGCAGAATCCCGCAAAACATTCCGCATGGGCGTAATACAACGCGTAAGACGCGATGTAATACCGTTGTCGCGTCGTTTACCTCTCACAACTCCATAAAGACACGAGCACTCTGATGCCGTCTGTTCGCGAACTTCATGGGCAGGAACAACTTTTCCTAGACGTAGAAACAATTTTTCTTCCCATACCCTCCGCCACGAAAATATTGTCAAAAACTAATATCGCACTTAACGGTTTTTCCATTCGGCAATGTCGAGCGATAAGCAAAAATTCAATGAAAGGCAGGCTACAAAATGGATCACTTTATCAGCACCTTCCCTCGGAATAATGAATGGAAGCGAGATTTAAAGAAGACGGAGGAGGCAGGAGGACGAGCAGCAAATAGAAATCCCACGGTAATCTTAGCATGTTCTAGCACAGTGACGTTATCTAGCCGGATCGCTATTTCGCGCCTCGCGCACGGATAATTTATTATTGCAGCCCCCGTTGCATGCTTTATCGATCAACGCCGTTGCATTTAGCGCGCGATCGTAGGTTGAATTCTGGTGAACTTGTTCCCTCGATTCGACGCCGTCGGCACCCTCAACGTACGTATCGACACTTGATCTGTCGTGTTTCAATCGAGCGTTGATTCATTTCCATTTCGTCCCTCTTTCGTTTCTATTTTCTACTTTCCTTATGGATTCGGATGTATTATATTTTATACATTTTAATGCGGAGAATTTAGTGTCTGCAGTGTTCAGGAATCAGAAGTATTCGTAGAACTTTTATCCATGTGTACAATGTACATATTCATCCGCTACCGTAGCAATTTCATCCAGCTGATTCGTATTCATTGTCGGTCACTATTCTAGTTTACATCGTAAAAAATTTTTGTTTACTCCGACCACTTCCGCGCTCCGCCATTTTCCTCTTTACCATTTCCCATCGTTACATTATAACGCAGGCAAAAGCGTTAAATCATTCCGACGTTCTATTTCGCCGCAATCGGAGGCACAAATGCCTAGGGTTCTTTTACACGAATATTTTAATGAATGCGGCTCCTCTGATGCGCGGGCCCGTGCACTCCTCTTCCTACAATGCTTTCCCTTTTTGCATCCTCCTTCGCTTCGCCTCGTGCCACGCTTATTTTTTGCATTTTAAAACAGAAAGGGGCGAATAGAACGTAGAAAGAGAACGAGAGGGGTAAGAGTAACGTGAAAAACCGGCAGCGATTCTTTCAGCCCCGCGGCTGAAAGGTTAAAAGGCACAAAACTGAAACTCGATAGGCGCATAGGTATCTGTGTGAACATCTGTCACAGATACGTGTCGAACGCGCGGACGAGATTAAAGAATCTCGTTGCATCGTGGAATGTGTCCCTTTTACTCTGTAGCACGATTTTCCGTTTCTCCCCCTACTTCGTTTTTCTTTCATCGCAGCCCTTCCTATTTTGTTCTACCCCGATTTTTCGCGAGGTTTCACGCGACACCGGGAAATCGAACGAACGAACCGAGCACCGAAGAATATTCGTTGTCGAACTCGAAGTGGTAATTGCGCGACCGTTCGCCATGACGCGTTTTCGCCATACGGATTTATGGAAAGTAGAAAACCGAAAAGCAAAGAATCATCGTCGTTGTCGTTTACCAGTAAAACATTTGGTTGCGCCGGGCAAACCATCGCACCGTGGAGAATTATCGTCGACATTTCCCTTCATTTCGTAACATTGCGAAATTTTACGCGACGAAAATTCGTTCCGGGGGAGAATTCGTATCGAACGAAACGGACGGCCTGTTAGCAACTCGTCGCCAGGGGCGATCAGGAAGTTTAGAACGACCCGAATAAAAATTTCGCGACGCTTGAAAACGCGTCGAACACGGGCTGTCGACACAAGCAACCGGAACTTTTCATAAACTAGAACGCACCACGTTGAATATTCTATTTTTTATTCTTCTCTATTTCGTAGAATTATTCACGAGACGGCGCAAAACACACTGTGGCAGGTACGGTCAGAGCATTATTGCCGATGCAACCCTTAAGCAGACGGGCAAAAAAAGCGGGGAAAATACGTCGCCGGAAAGATAAAGGATTTTACCAAGTGCTTGTCAACCCTTTCCCTTCGATTGCTTCGAGGGGTGGTTCGTGTGGTCGGACATTAAGTACGTCTCGCATTCGACACCATCCACGTTCATTTTCGTTTATTTTCATTCGGCAATTGTACTTGCACAACAATACGGAAATCACTGTCGTCTGCAGCGTAAGACGAGAGAGCACCGCGTGGGAGAACGTGTCGATTAGAATAAAATCGAGTACGCAACCCTTTTTGTCACGTGTAAAGATAAGCACCATTGTTAAGTCTCGAAGGTATTCGGTTTGCCTCTGTTCAAGCCGAATCTAATGACAGAAGTGTCAAAATTCGAGGTTCTCAAGCAACGAGTATAATGGAACAATGATGGAAAGTGAGCGTGCCTTTGTACCGCAGTGTTTGAAACCATCAATTTTTACCGAACGAAGAAAGGAGCCTATCAAGTTCCTTCGGGACGTGTAATTATTATGATTTCTGTACGAGCACTTCCATTGAAGCTACAATAGCTGAAGAAAAATGACGTTATCTCGTACAATATTTTAAGAAAGAAATATAGTGGCACGTGAGATTACAAAATCAAGAGGGGTAATAAGTAAAAAGGAGTCTAACGTTACACATCTGACAACGCAATAAATGATTTCGAAAAAGAACATTTAAAACATATTGTTATCTGATTATTCGACTGGCCCTTTCATTCGTCAACCCGTTCCGGAATACCATTAAAAGAGTAGCAGTGATTCACGGTATCAGATAATAGAACTTAGCAATCTCCTTCACCTACGAAACATTAAGGAGGACGAATTTAATAGGATCACTAAATCACTATACATATGCATATACATATTGAAAGTGAATATCTTTGATGCAATAATGTAGTATGTGTTATAAAAAGCTTCTAACATATGATGAATGCTTCCAACCAAAATGATAGAAAGAGTGTACTGAAAGATACCAACGATACATTGTAACAGAAGTTCGCAGAAAAATCATTTTGAAATATGAAATTAGATAAAAATGATTATGCAAGAGGAATGTTACGAACAGTAATTTTTAGAAACAGTGAACTACATGGGAATCATTGCTGTATACCATGAACCACCCGTGCTTCTGAGCAAGGTAGTGAGACTGTTTGTACGTGTAAATAAATAATCAGCAACTTTCATTTATAACACAGCGGGGATATTATTTAAATGCAGGACTGAAGATAAAGTTATAATTCATTCGATGGAATGAATAATGCATTGGTGCTTGCTTAGAAGATGGAATTGGAACATTGTGGTGAAATTAAAAATGATGAAGCAGCATAAAATTACGTTACAAAGTTCTACAAACTGTTTGTTTAATTTATTATTCGCGTAAACTGAATGTATAGATTTGGGTTTATTCGAAATTCAAACAAGGGTGGATCAATGAAACATGTGATGCCCCATAGCGATCGAACAATAAAGGGCAATGGATATACCAGTACACGCGAATGAAAACATTATCACCGACGAGATGTAGGAATCACGAACCAGATATATCTCTGCATTTAGTACAAAATTAATAAATAAGAGCTATTTATTCTTCTGAGAGATCAATTCATGGACGAAAGTGTTGGAGATAGGAGTTATGCATTGCTATCGTAGCCTTTGTTTTTAATTAGATTATGTGACACTAGTTTATGGTCAAGCTTAAAAAATTGGTTAATAAAAAATCAAGTTATTACAGCTTGAACATCATACATGTGAAATTTTTGTATTCGTCTCGTTAGTATAATAAATTAACTAAGACTGCAGCTTGCGAAACATTTTGCTCCCCTGTATATTAACTATATATGGGGCCTACCCTAATCTAGAAAGAGATTAATCCGTGAATCAAGAACTTTTATTTAACACGTCGTTGATGAAAATTTGTTTAAAGAAATTAAAAACATATGAGTTATTTCGACTTTCAGGAGAGCTATATCAATAATCAGTGAACATAAATTAATTCTAGACGTGTAACATACCTTTTCCAGTAGGTGTGAACAATATTCCATAGTTTATTTGTTATGAACAAATCCAAAGTTTAAACAATTATTACGGGCACGGCAATGAAGTTACTGCAACGGATTATTTTTTTCTGAGTAGCTTCTTCTTTTCCCTTTCATTTGATACCCGATTTATTTAAAAATAACCTCCGGGGGCCGAGATAACAATCTTTAAATATGTTACCGGTAACAATATGTCGATCGTCAGATATGTGGCGCCATCTCGCGTTTGGGGGCATTTTCGCAGTTTGCCGCACCGCCAAAACCGAATTCCTGGATTACATCGTTAATTTAAAGAATTGCGTTTTTCTCGGCTCCTAGTGCGTATTTTTTAACCGGGCTGGTCTTAAATTAAAGCTACGAACTATAGCTATCTCCCCCAAGAGTTGCAATAATATGGCATTTTTGATTTAAAAGTTATTAAAAATTGAAGAATCGGCAAAAATGCACTCCGGGTCACTGTTAATAACTTTTCAATCACAAATGCCATATTGTTACAACTCTTGGGGGTGATAGCTATGGTTCGTAGCTTTAATTTAAGACAAGTCTGATTAAAAAATATGCACTAGAAGCCGAGAAAAACGCAATTCTTTAAATTAACGATGTAATCCAGAAATTCGGTTTTGGCGGTGCGGCAAACTGCGAAAATGCCCCCAATCGCGAGATGGCGCCACATGTCTGATTATCGACTACTAGTACCCCATTACCGTTCAATGTCACACACAACGTTACCGATCAAATTTTTAAAAATTGTTATCTTCACTCCTGGTTGTTATTTTTTAATCGATGAGGTCTCAAATGAAAGTAAAAAGAATAAGCTCATCTTTAAAATTATTGCATTTATATGTCTATGATAGAGAGCGTTAACATTGTTTTCTATAATCCCCAGGAATTTGGGTCCAAAAAATACATTGTCTGATTTGTGTATTTCAATATCTAGTCGGTAGAGAATGTCCGAAATTGGTAAGGGTGCTTGCAGCCCCCTTTGAAGAATGCTGAAGAAGCGCGTTGGGTGATATATCTATTCTATAACTCGTCTGTGGTATATCTAATCGTCGGAGGAAGTAATCAATACCCTATGTTAGCACAGAACGAATGTTTTAGAATAGATATTGTACGAATAAAAGTTGGCCTAGTTTATCTAGTGCATTCTACTTATATGTTAATATCTTTGTATTATAAACAATATGTTTACATGCACTTATTATGTGATAATAGTATAAACAAAGCGCTATAGATTACAAATTCTTTCTCGTAAACTCATGTATAATTGAGTTGACTTGATGTATTCCAACAGATGGCCGTCAGATGGCTATTCGAGTTCCCTGTTGCATACGTCAATGACCATACGCGTGGCGTGAAAGATCTTCGCAAGCTTTGGGATGACCCACATCTTTACTGATTTACTAATTTCTTAAGATTGTACTATGCCGCGCGATCGATATTTAAACATATAATAAATAATAATTTAAACAAAATAACTCGGGAATACGGAAATCTAATGTTTGTGTCGTTTAATAAGAATGATGTATCAACATGACATTGCCTGTTGCATTTCAATTTTATTTATCTTAAGTGTTGCCAAAGGGGACGTCCAGGATTATCCGAATCTTCAGGTAAATAAAACAATATATGTATATACTGATTTAAAATATCAATTGATAGTGAAATAAATAAAATTTAAGTCTGCAAATTTAAAATTAAATTTGTTTATTCGTGTGACGGAGAAATAAATAAATTAAATCACATTTCGAAACACTATACATTTTTTAAATTCCTAATATAAATGTCCTATCGAGTACCAATCAAATATGACTTTATTTAATGTTACAGCACAGAGAGATACGTTTACCTGATAAGAAATTTAGCTTCAGCGAATACTCTGAGTATAACGATAATGATGAAAGAGATAGAGGATCTTTAACATCGCAATTGGATCAAGTGCCAGTATTGTATCCAATTGGACACTCACCCAAGGCTACAAAAAACACAGAAGCAGAAGCCAAAGATACATTCGATAAAAGTTAGTCAAATAATTCTGGAATTAATCTACCAAATATGGGGTACATATTTTTGTACAATTATATTTTTATATGCGCAGATATTATATGGAATTCACAGTGGGCCCGTGATATAAAATTTGGCCAGATATCAGCAGTATCTATTGATCCACATGGCAACGTTGGGATATTCCATAGAGCCTCAAGAATTTGGGACAGTAATACCTTTGATAATGAAAACAGATTCGATAGAACCAGAGGACCAATTCCAGAAAACACTATAATTTTATTAGACAAATCTGGAAGAAAGTTACTGGAATGGGGTAAAAATATGTTTTATTTGCCACACGGTTTAACAATAGACTCGCAAGGAAACTATTGGGTTACCGATGTGGCATTGCATCAGGTGTTGAAGTTCGATGCCAAGGATATAGCAGTGATGAAAGATATGGAAAGATTGACGAAGAGGCAATACAACCAGGAAACTGAATATCTCAGTAATCATAATTCCGATGATATGTTTGAAAATTATATTCCAAAACCTTCGCTTGTTCTTGGAGAATCGTTTGTTCCTGGCAATGACGATAAGAGATTTTGTAAACCGACTGCTGTTGCTGTGCAAAGTAATGGTGACTTTTTTGTCAGCGATGGTTACTGCAATTCTAGAGTCATTAAATTTAATGCTAACGGAGAACGAATTTTACAGTGGGGTCGACACTGGGGAGTAGGAGGTATTCTACTTTTATGCTCAATATATATGTAACATTGACTCAAGTGAAAATATAATGCCATAATGATATTTTGTATTTTAGGTAGAATGTACGAACGAAAACCTCCGCTAAATGCTTTCTATGTACCTCATGCTTTAGCGCTCGCTAATGAATTAAACTTAATATATGTCGCTGATCGGGAGAACGGTAGAATTTTGTCTTTCTGTGCAACAAATGGAACTTTCCAAAGGGAATATAAACATTCTACTATTGGCTCAAGAATATACAGCGTAGCATATGCTAAAGAACGGTTGTATTTAGTCAATGGACCAGATACGAATTCCAGTACGCACATACGAGGCTTCGTTCTCGATATTTATTCCGGCAATATACTGTCACAATTCGGACCAGGACAAGACATGCGTAGACCGCACGATATAGCTGTGTCTGATAATGGCTCGGAAATATATGTAGTTGAACTAGATATACAGATTGCTTATAAGTTTTGGCAAAGTAAGGCTATATTAAATTCTTCGTATTCAATTTGAAATATCTGCCTAATAATTATCTGAATTGTCTCAATGGAATGTGCATAATATTTCCTTTCCAGATATAAATGCATCAATGCAATCTGGAAATTCTGTGGTACGCACAAATCCTCATCACGAACGAGCTCCATTAACGGACAGTGATATTAGCAATACTTCTGGAGGTACTACAACAGCAACATTAGTCTTATCACTTGTTACAGCAGCAGTCATTTTTATTGCCCTCTGTATAGCAATTGCTGCAGTTGTAGCAAGGTGTCAGAAAAGAGGTAGATTGTTTCAGTATGATGAATCTGCTGTTGAATTCTCAAAACTAGTCGAATGAGAATAATCATTTGACTAATTTTGGGTTGTTAAGTAATAGCTGTGCACGCATGTTAATTAGTTTAGCTGAAATCGAGTGTTCAGTAGTGATTCTATTCAAAGTAGTTCATTCGATTAATCTATCGTATGATATTTAATGAAATGCAACTTTCTTAACGGTTAGAGGAGGACTGTTGAATAGCCTTCAGAAACATAATGTCGGCAGACATGCTCTTTTCTGCTTAATTTTTCGAAGACATTTAACCATTTGCTGCATCAAATTTGCCAAGCTTTCGCCATGGCTTTGCATATATTTAATATAATACATCAATGTTTTATTATTTTCTAAAAGAAATCGATCTGTGAAAAAGGCAACTATTACGTTTAAACACTTTGAAGATATTAACATGTGTTTTTGAAACTATACCAGTGCAAAACAGTTGTACATAAATGTATAAGTTAGTGATTAGATAATTCACTCCTATTTTAATCAATTTTATTTTTATTATAATTGTATTTATGATTTTTACAACGTTATAGAAATTTGTAATTTTTATAATTTTTTTAATCTCTTTTTATATCGTGCTATTATACCTCCAGTTCTACAAAGATTTTTTTTAAACTCTATTATTTAATATTCCAAATATCTTCGCCTGACTTCCATTTAAATGATAGAGTATTTAGTCAATTATGTACTTATTGTGTATATACTATTTAAAATTTCCTGTGATCGCTCAAACATACAAATATTGCTTATAGTTTTATTATAATATCTTTATATTGTACTCCGAACTAAAGTGATATATTTCACTCAAAACTGAAATGTCTTAATCAGATTTCAATGGATTTCTTCGCGCGTGATCCAATTATTGAGAAGTTGCATTTTTTATTTTCTACCTCTTGTATATGATTATTTATTTTAGATGTCCATATCTTGTGAAAGAAAATATACGTGTTTTCATTTCAACAATGTTTTGTGTTATTCCCCTATGCGTTATCCTATTTAACTTGGATAATTTCGAACAAAACGATGTAAGTATTGAATAGACCATAGTGCACGATGCTTAAAAATTATGTAGCAACTAGATTTCATACCATACACGCAATGTTACTTTTTTTTCGTAAAGTTATATAATCCAAAAAGACATGAAAATAACGACAAAGTATCTCGACGCCAATACTTTCGATTACAAGTATACGAAAGGATAAATATTATCCAGACATTATCTAATGCAATTTTTTTTTATAAACAGGATGTTTGCTAATAATGCGCAAGCGAATGCGTTGGGAAGCTGAGCGGCTAGAAAACTTTAAACTCTCAAACCTATTGGAAAACAGAAGAAGCAAAAACTTCAAGATAACGGAGAAACGGCCAAATCCGCGTGACTTTAGTAAATTGAACACGGAACCAGAAACCTCGGAGGATGAATATCCAGATAACAGTCTAACGAAAGTTATTTAATCCTATCGAAATTTTCTAACGAACATATGATGACTTTGAAGACTTACATTTCTTAAACAGCGCGTTGTCCTTTTTTTCAATTTATGCTTCCTCCGTGCAGACTCTAATCTGGGTTTCCACGATAGAAATATATTCCTAACTATGTGTACAAATTAGGAGGTACTTCGATTAAAGCTCACAATCGTTGCCTTCTAACACGACATCACTTAATTATCACTTAATATGTTAAGTACAAGTGTCGCATTGTTATAAGAAATATCAAAAACTATTCGCACTAATTGAACGTAGTTGAATTAATCGATTAATCGAAAGCCGGTTAATCGAATATCGAATATGGATCAATCGAATAATTAGTTCGCCAAATACATATGTTCTTGACCACCGCGTAATTAGTGTTACCAAAGAACTGTCGAGGTTTTTCATTTTTCGGTTCTTGAAGCAGAATTGTTTACTTAAGTACAACTATTTATGTGGTTTCAAAACTGGTGCGCATTTATGAGTTTGTGAATGATCGAAATCAGGGTTCAGATTATTGAGTGAAGATGTGCAACAGGTAATGTGTACACCCTTTTGCATTTCGAAGACGATGGCATTATTTTGAACACATTCGATATTCCTGAAAGATTTTATCATTTTACGTAATGCAAGTCTGTATAAATTGATAGGCGACATATAACAAGTTCCAAGTATCCTATTTATTAGAACTAATAACATAACAAGTCAGTGTATCCAGTGTGTTTGAGATATAAAATAATTAACATTTAATATATATTTGTTTCGAAGTTGCAACTTACCTGAAAAAAATGGCCTTGCAAATAATACTTGGAAAGTGACCAAACTTATGCTGTGTGTACTAAATGTCAATATCCTATTACAAATTATATTATAGACTTATATATTGTAAAACATTAACATATCCCTTCGAAAGAATGAACCAAAACAAAAACAAACTAAATATACAATATCTATATTGTTCCTTTACAATGGCCATTTTCTTATACATATAATTAAATGGCTATTTAGAGCATGTATTATAGTTTCCAATTAATGTTCCAAAAATATTCAGCCATTCAGATGTGTTCATTGCAAACAGTATTTTCCTAGTACCTGATAATGTATTTAACAATTAAAACTTACAATACAAGTGTCTGACTTAATTTATATTTTATATCTTCTAGTTTGTCATTAGTTATTTACAATTTACAATTGTCTTTTTTTATATGTTTCGTTTAAGCATGCTGCTGACGTTATATTATGTACAGTGTCATAAATATAACAAATGTACTCTCTTCAGTATGAAAATGTATATTTTCAAATAAAAGTGGTGTTTATACTCTTCTCAGTAACGAAATAAAGGTTACAATGGGTGATAATGTTAAACAGGCACATTAAATGTTTCACTTTTTGATAATGATTTATTTTACACACTTAGTTGTCTTCTATACACAACTATACAACGATAAAAATTAAAATTCTTCTATTTATCACTAATTAAGGTCATTGACGATAATGATTTGTGTTAAAGATGCATAAAGTCAGTCCATACTTTAGCAACGCGTTCTATCAAATATGTTTCATCGCTTGTAAAACTTACGAGCCAAGAATAAGAACAAAAAAAAAACGTTCGGGGGAAGTACGTAATTGATCAATTGTCGTTGTAAAGCATTCGCACAATTTAATTCAATCGCTAGCAAGCACGACATTTCGATAGATTCGATCGGTGAAATCATATTATCCACGCATGCATGTGAAAAATAAATATTATTACTTGGCGCGCATTCAACCAGGGAAATGACTGCGTAAACGTTGCGTACACTCTTCATTATGTATGTATAAAAATGTGCAAGTAGGGTAGCATAGAAAATATTCTCAGGGATGAGGGGGGGGGGGGCGACGAAGAATAGAATGTCAACAAACAGGTAAACAACGGAGCAGCTAGGATCAGTTCGAGTATAAATTACTTCATCCTGAACACAAATCGTACCAGCAGGATGAAATTTCGAGAGAACCATCGTCGTCTCGCGGCTATACCTTTTTTTTGTACATTAAAAATCGTATACATTTCGTAGTAATACACTGACAACTGCATATCGATCATTTCATATTTATCACTAACTTTTACCTATGACTACCATAAATTCGTAACTAGAATAATCGACGTTTGTCGTCCCTCGCGATCACTACTGCGGTACCGCATATTTATCTTGCAATATCATGTGTACGGCTAGTCGCTGTCGAAAAAAAAAAAAAAAATGGAACAGCGAGCCCAAAATATCACAATGTCCAAGTATACTCGCGCACGTTCACTCGTAAATGGGATGTCGTGTTCGCTTACAATACTCAATTATTAATATTAGACGTATACCCTATTTACAAAACTTACGCCCCGGTGTACAACAACAAAACAATCTATGCTTTCGGCCAATCTTGGGGGCTGTTCGGGAAATGCGATTATTACGAAGGTGCTACCTCGCGATTTAATTATTCCTCCTCATGCGAAACATGACGTTACACGCACACAGTGGTGTTCTTTCCTCGAGCGCATTCTACCTTCGAAATACAAAGTCGAACAAAGAAAAACTAGCCTTCTTTTTGCCGTTTGCCTTAAATAAATAATTAAAGCTTAAAGCAATCGTCGAACAGTATCGTGGTCATTTCGCTTAATCGATGATCAAGTACATCGGTAGGTACATGTGAAACGGGTTTGCAGAAAATGATGAAAATGTGATTTCCTTTGGTTTCTAGATATAGGTTTGTAAAAGGAACCATAAGCAAACTAAACAATTTCAGAAAGTTAACAGTAATGTTATTAAATTTAATTGTAATAATTATAATCGTTCATATTTGTTACGCCAATTATTTTACTATATTTACAATGCCATACGTAATACTATAATAACTTGTCGTATACTTTTCCGTTACGTCGTGCCACAGCACGCGAACTTGTTATCTATGATTCGCAAAAATCCTTCGATAGAACATAAAGCAGTTAATGAAATAGTTTTTCTTGTTCCCCAACAAATTATCGTTTAAATAATTCATTTAAAATCCGCCTGGACACAGGAACTAAAAGGGGAAAAAACCCGCCGAAACAAGGGTGACGTTAAGTTACAAAAATATTGAAGAAATTAAAATGATCGGGTTTCAATGTAATACTTTGAAATTTGCAATTGACCTCGTCACAAACATAATAGAACATTACCAAATCATCCAACGAGTATCGGTAATCAAGTTAATATATGCATATATGAAGTAACAACCACCACACTTTCTCACCGTTGCACAGCTTCAATATGACACGAATCCTCTTGAAGATGTCAACTTCATGCGTTATACTTTACGTTGCCGAAGCCTTTCTCTTTCGTACTTTCGCCCGTACGTGTTTCATATTTCCGAGAATTTTCGCAATTGTTTTTTATTTATTTGCTCAGTCTAAAAATTCACTTTTCCCCGCTATTCATACATCACGATCGCACGTATCGTTGGAAAAGAAAAAAATGAAACAGCCATCAAATCAGCTAGCACAGTGCAATCATTGAAGCCGAGCAAAATTGTACGATCACTTGAATCTTCCCTCTCCATTACAATAGACTATCACGCAAAATTGTAAATTCATCAGCCAAGCAAAAATGAATATCAACATCAATATTGCGTGTTTTCCTCAATCATCATAGAGACGATAAAAATTCGTTGTTGCTGCAACTTCCTTTATCATGTCCCAATCTTACTCCATCGTTTAATTACTCCAACTCCATCGTCTCGACACGGTCAGTGTCAGCTACATAGCAACAAAATTCTTACACTTCAGCCCATATACAGTTCGTGATTGAAACTAACGAAACAACAAATCCGTGTTATCATCGAGGACACCTCGACCGACAGAATCGCGTGCCATTATGCTGACCGTCGTTGATACCGCTGAAATTGTAAATATACAGAGAGAAACATCCGCGAACAGTGTGTCGTTCCATCCCGTGGATACTTCGATCTTCTACCCTGCACGTTGGCTGCTCAGAACCGCCGGCCACGAACGTTGAACCCTTGTAACGTTTCCCTGATCGAACTTATCATTGAATTGATAGCAAAGCTCGGTGCATCTCAGTAAACAGAATTGTACTCCAAGTCTTGGGCGTATTGCGGTGGTCCTGGTGGTGGCGGTGGTTGTGGACTATACTGCTGGGACGAATCCGAGGCACGACGCCTGAGCGCCGCGATGCTGTGAGCGCCTCTCCAATCCGACGCCTCGGTTGCATTCACATCGGCGGACACGCAGGAAATGCCGCCGCCGCCTCCGCTGCCGGAAGTCGTTCCAGGCGAGCCCTGGCCACAGTTCAAGGCCGATCCCAGCCCACCACCCTGTCCTCCGCCCACGCTAGATCCTCCCGGAGGTGAACCCCGGGACGCTGACACGTGCACACTCCCTGGAAGTCAGAACATCAAAATTCCAAGTGCTTGTTGATAAATGCAATACTATTTGTATCAATATTCGTCTGTATTTACTCGAACTAGGGTGAGTTTAAAATTAGGAAAAAAAAGGCGGACCTCACCGTATTACCTATTCTAAACCTTTATTATTTAGTTGTTTAGTGTTGCGTCGAATACTCGAACTAGAATCCCTTAGGCGTCTCAGGTAGCGAAAGGGCAATATACAGGTGCGATACCGCAGGTGCAAGGGAGTAGGTTTCCTTTCTTCGCAGGAGATATTAATACGGTAGGCTTACGAAGTGCGTGGGGTGCGCTACCGGGTGTCGTAAAGTCGTTTCCGCCTTTTCTTGCGCCACGTTTGTGGGCAGGACGACCGGCAGCGAAGAAAAGGGATCGTTTTATGGCGCTATCGCGGCGATAGCACAAGTTTGCGGAGGACCATCGGGCCCGCCCATTTCAGCAACGAAGAATGGCATGGCTAATGGCATCGATGAACGCGACATTACGACGTATTGTATTAACCCGTCGATTTGTTCGTTTGTTGTTCAGCGAAGAAAAGTTACCCTCGGTCCTTCAGAAAACGTGAAAGCTACTTGTTCTTGTATCGTTATCTCGAAAGTGTTCAGAGGGTCGCGCGTGACACGTAACTCGGGCATTTTCGGCCACCTTAATTCACACCTCATAGACGCTCTTTCGAACGCCGCTGCTAGACGAGAATAAACAAAATAGAGCTTCGTAATCGACTTGAGAACCGGCAAACCTCGTACATGCTACCGTTCGATGCTAATCATCATCGAAAACCAACAAAAAAAATAAGACGTTTCTCTAAAAGGTGTTTGCCCTAAGCATTACCGACGAGTAAAAGCGGATAACCGACTATAGCCAGACTCTCGAGTATTGGCGTCCACTTTAAACCGAGACCATGCGAACCACACCGACGGTGAATTACGCCTGTGGAACAGCAAATTTTTTTCTCCTTTCGGTTGAGGCTACCTGCCCCGCGGCGATAATACGTGATAATTGACACCTTGTACGTGTTACGTATGTACACAGGTACGTGTTCGCGTTTGAGATACACTCACATTGGCGTACATTGTGAAACTATGCTACACGTAAAGGTGATTTCGTCACGCGGTTTAACCCCTTGGCTTTTGGAATGAATTGCTCAAGCTCGATGGTACTTTACCTCCCTTGATCATTTTAATTGTGGGAGACAAATATTCAAATGAAAATCGCGAGGATTATATATTATTGATAAGTTTATAACGTTGATCGTGTTCAGAAAAAGCTCCGAAAATCTATGCATAATTTTGCCTTTTTTTATTATACTCATTGCCCGCCAATGATCGGTTCAGGATTGGAAGTATATCTGTGGATAAGTTTAGCTCTGAAACAATATTTGCACGATATCTGGATTGCTATTCGCTGGCCAAAAAATCTATATATTTTCAATATTTGCACGATATCTGGATTGCTATTCGCTGGCCAAAAAATCTATATGTATCACAAAAAGGGATCTTAGAAGTTAGTGACCTCAGGACATGGCGGTTCCAGGTATATCCGTCGAAGTTAATCAATTTATAGGTGTCAATATAAGTTTGGCGACGGCAGTATTGAATATTATGTTTTTAAATATGAATTATTGGACGGGTATATTATCGGATAAGCGAAGAAGCTATCTCCCTAGAAAAGTTCCATCACCGACTTATCAATATTTTCGACACCTTACTACAGAGATAATCTTTCTATCGCATTCTCAGAAAAATCTCCCGGCAAGTACCGAGAATTAGCTCAGTTCATCTACATACAATTTCCGATACTTCTTCTTTCCTCTCCCAATCGTCGCACGTAGCAGGGATTACAAAACGAGGAAAGAACTGGTCGATCGTTCAACTTGCCTTTCCATTTCCTCAGCTTCTTCGCGCCTATGTTCTTTTAAAATGTTTCGACCGTATCATTCGTATATTGGAGAGAAAGACCGAACTCGTATGATGGGTAGAATTTCGTGAGACAAAGAATTTCACACACGTCTCGTCTTCCGAAGCATCTTCGAAGGTACAAGGTCCCTGGATAAGCCGAAGCGTAACTCAACCAAGACAGGTTGCATCGGGATGTTATGGTAAACATACAGCGAAAGATCTCGCACCTAGGTGCGAGACCAGGCTCGAAGTTTGCCTGCGTAAACAGAGGAGAGGACGAAGTTTATGTTTCTGTCTCAAATTCCTTACATGCAGGCGCATAACCCCTTCGAGCGATAATGCACCGTAACGTTTAACGACTTCGTCAAAGAGGAACCGGGTTCCTCGATACTGTTTGCACATCGTCTTTTTTGGAGGACCACGGTCCAAAAGTTTGGCAAGACGATTATCGAACCACCTATAAGCGTCTACGTTAATATTCGTCTCTTTCTCGGGCTAGAAAATATTCCTCTCCTAAAAGATTCGTTTGCGATCGATGTCGGTCTAAATCACGCTTTAAAGACTAACACATAAAATTTTATTATCCCGGGAATATTCTACTCAACGACCTCTTAGTAACCGCGTGTAACAGCACGTTAAGTTGTCCTTTAAAATTGCATAAATACGATTGATCTCTTGGCTTATTGTTAGTCTCTAGAGACAGATTATTGTATACCGTTTACTTTACTGGCGAATAAAGAATATCCGATTTCTTGGTATACGGTTAGTGTCCATTCCTATCATGCCAGTATTATCGCCCAGTAATGTGATAATAATTAGTTTTGTAAACTGAGCAAACTTGTATGACAAACTTATACACCCAGGATTGACTTCTTCCAAAGAATCTCTGCGACTAGTAACTTAGGTAGCTATATATGTACGTATAATCTGCGTATCGCATTAACTCACCAAGGGAATTCAGCCCATAACTGGCTTGATAGACAGCCTGCGACGGACTGCTGATCGGTAGTCCAGAATTACCAAGACCCAAACTCGAACCAAGGCTGCCTGTGCTTTGCTGACCAAGTTGTCCTAAACTATGCCCGAAACCACCCATTCCCATGCCTCCCTGTCCCAATTGTCCAAGACCTGCGAAACGAACGGTTTCAATTAAGCTGTGCGGCGGGTGTCGTTCGCAAAAAGGCGACGAAGGGTTTGCCGACGAAGGGGAAGAATATAGGGGAAAGGGAAATGGATGATACGCAGATCGTCGGTTAGCTGTAAAACCGACGATATGAACGCATTAAATTAAATCAAAAGCGAATTTCCAGAATTTGCCGACGGTCCAGCTATTTAAGACAACGTTTCCCCTCGCGTAACCACGTGTGAAACGCTGGTAATAAGGTTACGGGTGCACCAGGTGACACGAGAAATTGAATATAATTTATGTAAAACCGAGGCAATTTGCTGCGATTGAATAATCTTCCGGTGATCGCTTTTCCACCCTTCGCTTTGGAGTGTATACGCGACCTCCACACTTTGCGACAAACACTCGGGTAATGCGACACATTAATGGTTGATTGGATGCAATTTTAGGGATCGATGTGATTCGTTGATTTCCGCCGCCGACAATTTCAGCCCATTGACGTATGCGCATAAATGACACAGAATCATCGATGACTGACCTGTCCCCATGCCCCATCTTTCAGGAGGCCCGCCAAACATTCCTGCGCTGCAGAGGTCGGAGCTCATCGGACCAAATGGTGGCAGGCTGTGCGATGGTAATAATGGCCCTGACGGGGGACGAAAATCTGGGCCACACTTCCTCCGCTTTTTCCATTTCGCGCGACGATTTTGAAACCACACCTGAAAACGCAACGACCAGGTTGATACATCGCAGAACAGTGCAGCTGCAATAATGTAAGTTCACACACACACATATATATATATATATCGAATAGACAATTATAAAACAACCCCCGCAACGAGTACTCGTTCTTTCCGACGATTCTTTCACGTCCGTGCGAAAGCAAATTCGGCACAAGATGTTAAGATGTCCCTGGGCGTTACGACAATATCTTCGACCCCACGGCGAGTAGCTATTAGCCGACGTTATGAGCTGTTGATTCTGGCCACGTAGTGGCCCCCTAAGCTGCCTGGGTCCCGGGGACTTGATTTATTGATATCGCATGCAAAGCCCACCCCTGTGCTCTCCGATATACCCTCGTCCTGCATCCCCGCCAACCTCCCTCCACCCTGCACCATGGACTACAGTCCCTTTCCTGGCACGGTAAAGCGCGCTATAGTCATCTCATATGTGCCCATAAATTAGTACTTTAGCATTAGAGCACGATGCGCGCTTGCGCCTCCGACGCACACGTAGCCAGCGTGTTACCTGCGAGAGCGACCGAGGTTGCTTCTAGGGGGGACAGAGAACGAAACAGCCAGCCAGCACGAAGGGTGGAGACACCCTCTGCTAACATGCAGGGATTATACGAATCTAATTGGATATATGGGTTTTACACGCTCCAGTGTACTCCAGGTATTGCCAGAAAGCGATCGCCGGATTTCTCCAACGCAGGCAATTTATTATGGACCCGTGAACTTCCGGGAGAGTGAAAACTACCGATACAACGATAGTTACCTTCCACGATTCTCTTTAAAACGTTCGATGATGTTTGGCGGTTGTGGACGTGCAGCGTAGATGTATTTGTATGTGGTTCAAAGTTGAAATACTTGCAGGACACGATAATGATATACGCCATTTTTACGGGTGATCTTTTAATAGGACTTCTAATAGCATGTATCGTGTTTTATGATCGGTCTGCCCTATGATACACTATTGAGCTCTTTTTTGTTGCGGTTCGAGACCTATTATCTTGGGATATCTTGGTGCATTTGGCGAAGCTTAGGAACATCTGGCACGTCCATTGGCGCTCAAGGATGAACGCTCGTGACGAGAGAATAGCATTAGAGCTGGATGGGTGTTAAGTGCATTGGGATCGAATCGGTGTCTGTGGATCATCCATTGGCGCAGCGTTTCACGATAATGCTATCCATCTAAATCTCGCGCATAAAGATTGTCGAAACGTCATAAGATTAAGGCGAACTTGCTCTGCCAGTCGAATGAAAACTTTTCGCTTTTCTCCCCGTCGTGGGTCGAAGAAATCTATGCAAAATCTGTTCCCCCTCTGTTCGATCCCTTGGCAAGTTGTCCATGTTTCTTCAGCGATCTGTGGGTGTGGTTGCGCCGATTTCACGGTACAACTACACCAGAACGACAGCTAAAAGCCCGTGGATAATTCGCTGTTACACGCCACGTGAGCATCAACGATACAAGCTGGAAGAGGGAAAAAGCGCAAGGAACTGTCGACGTATTATATCGCGTATTATCACGTGCATACACCCTCCTCCAGGTGTAGCTGATGCATCCTGCATATACGTACGGTAGAACTTCCGTTAATTAACGCAGGTGAATGCTAATGACTCCTGTTACGAAATAACTGCACGCAAAACGAAAGCTTACGTAGACGATATCGGGTACTAGGCGTTGGATGACCGGTGACGGAGTGGCAAAATTTTCTTTGGAATAATTCGACTGGAAAGTGTTAGACGACGTGCAGAATTTAGGAGGTGGGACACAATTGGATCTTCTAGTCTGTGATTTTAAAGTGACCTATCTTCGTTGCCGCGAATGTAAAGCAGCACTGTTAGCATCTTTCAATTTCAATTTTAGTTTGTTCGCGATGGAACATCATTGATATTTTTACTGTCTAATCGATCTACGTTTATGTCAAGCGTGCCTACCTCAATGATGACCAGCGTTCAGGGATACCTATGAAATTGTGTTAATTACACATATCACGATACAGGTCGCGGTATGATAGGAAATGGAAGCGTTCTCTATGATAGCACGCGAACAAAGGTAACTTCCATGTATGTTTCTGCGCTAATTGCATACCTGGCGTGATAGATTAGCAATCATTGATTCATATAGGTACCTGAAAAATCCACCACTACTTGCCATTAGAGTATGTCGAATCGATAATAGTTCTACGCGAAATTGCTACTACAATGCGACTATTAAATACTAATGGGCCAATCAAAAATTCAGCATACAAACCGGCAGCGTCATTTAAAGATGACTATATTAACAGAAGTACCTATATAATCGAAATGATTAACGAGCCGTTAAATGTCAGTGAATGAAAAAGCAATGAATGCTGAAGGGTCTGAGATGTAACTGGCTGGCTCGAATCACGGAACACACCTTTCGATGACTAAGGTGGCTCGACTGATGCCTTTCGTGGCCATAATGCCTCAGTTCGAGACGAGCCGTCGAGTCAATTAGGAACATTGCTTTTTAAAAATTGATCAATCACCGCATCGCTGTTGCGGAGGCGCGTGCGCCGGGGCAGCTGTTCCCAGGAAGCACCTGGAATCACGCCGAGGGTGGAAACGAACGCGAACGCTGTTGAATAATCAGTATCAGTACCCCAGCGATGACTGGACTGGATATTCGATGAGATCGTGCGATCGAAAATACCATCAGGAAAAGTTGCAACACGTTCTTACGCTTACAAGAGAATTTCCATCACTGTTCGATTATATTTTTCGCTACTGTGAATTCCACGCCACGAACGTGAAAATTCATTACGATACCACTGTGTGCGGTTAATTGTACGCTTGACTAACCGAGATTTAATTTTTCCCTGCCGATGTAGAGTGAATTTACCCGACAGTCCAGCTGCCTACCAAGTTGACGTCGAATTTGCATAAACGATTACCCTCGACTGAGATTCATTGTGTGCACGTAAATTCGTGGGCGGGGCGATAAATCAATGGACAAAATTGATTCATATACGTTTCAACCCTTTCTCGAATAAAAAACAAGTACTGGCGAAAACTATTTAATAGAAAAGTTTAAATATCCCTGCGTCCCCGACTGCGATTTTCCTCCCTCGGCGTCAGAATTCCGAGAGAATTCCATTTCCCTGACGCAATTGCGAATAGCTTAGTTTAACTCGACAAAAGAGTTTTCGAGCTCTCAGGGGGTCCGTAGGTGGCAAGAAGCAAGGTTCGGCCAGGAAAGTCAGGGGTGACCTGAGGTTAGGGTGAGGTTTAGGAGGTGGAACAGGCGGCGAGACCTCGTAAAGGGGGTTTCAACGGGCGCTGATATAAATTGAGCTTGCCATCAAGGCAAGCGGCGGGATCTGGCCAAGACCCTAAGATATATAGAAGTAGCTTTCAGCACGCCATTGAAGAATAGTTCGGCTCGCTTCGCGGAAAAATGCTTGGAATCGTCCGGAGCTCAGGTAACGTTTTTCTTCCGAGATTCTCCTTCGGCCGAGGGAGGATCGAAGCGTTTCCACGATGAAAACTTAATTCATAGCCCGCCATTCTCGTATCCCCCGACGATGAATTCGCTCGATGTGTTCGATCGTACCGAGGCGAATCGTGTATTCCCTGGATTTGTCGAACAGCCGAAGTAGAATCGGACGATCGCCGCCAGACAGTCTTCGTTGCGTTGAATTTCAAACAATGACGTTACTATTTCGGAAACGATCGATGCTTTCCGTTCGAACGCGACGTGTATCTAGTGGAAATGGCGGATATCGAAATTTGCGACAATTATAAAAAGATAATTGATTATTGAAAACGTTCCATTTGCGTTATTCGATACGGGGGATTGTTCAGGAAATTTGTGTATTCGGCTAAATGTATTTAGCAGCGTGTAAATAATGGAGCAATGCGAAGTCGCTGCGAGTAATGCTGAACCACGATTTCGATCAGCATCGAGTTAATATTCACGAAACATAACACGTTCACAATTATATATTTAGTCAGTTGCTATTATTTCGTTCTTAAGATTTTTCCAATCGATTCCTTCGGGGACGGCAATATTCCCTTCTTCGATGGGATAAGAAGAAGATAGTCTGATGCACGCGGGCGGCTAATATTTAATGAAAATAAATACTACATAAGTTGGTGCGATGCGAGGCCTGATTGATGACGGTGGTCGGGATGCTGTCCGAGGGTGGCAAGACGCATTACCCGGACCGCCTACTGTTTCATGCTGCGTTACGTCGTCAGGAGGGACATTTTCGTTGGGCCATTAGTGGTTCGTCGTGATCTAATGCCACGCAGAATTAAAATTCGAGGATCACCATCGAAACCCTAGCCACGCCGATTTTGCATTAACTTTTCGTACGATTATTCAATCGCGGCCGATTTTATCGCGAATAAAAATAAATTGCCGGGATACGAATTCGTACATTCCTAAGTAACATCTCTTAAACCGTGTAGAGCTGCCAGCTGTGCGATTAAAAAACAAGAAAGATGAAAATGCACCACCTTTCCCGTAGTGCAAGCTACCTCATAAAGGTTCCGGAACTGCCGATAAAAAAAAAGCATACTCGCGACTCTCGCATGCGCCGCGAACCGTAAACTTGATCCATTCGTTCTTTATTATTATTTCACTGGCGCAATATCGTTGGCTTAGGACGCCTGTCGTGAAATTAGCCCGAATTGCTCGTGGAACTGGATTTATCTCGCGAAGTAAGTGCGCTCGCAAAAATCTGTATAGCGTCGTTGGTTACCCGGTGAACGATCTATCAATCGTTTCTTTGCGAAATCGCATCGTTCCCTTCGAGATATATTCGATTGGTGTTTCGTTCAATTGTAAACATATCTATCCGTCGCGTCTTAAACGTGTATTTGGCGACTCATCGAAATCTCAGGATTTTTAAACCGCAACACGCGTTTCATCCGATCGAGGGTCGACCACGAAAATCCAAGTTCCAAGGGTTCGCCGATTGGTCTCACCGCCAGTTGGCTGCGTATTTTCGCGGGCGTGAAATTATTCAGAACCGGTAGACGTCATAACAAAATGGGCGTTAGATGATGCTCCCTAGGGTCATCGCGGCGACATAGTTTATCCATTGAGAACCCCAATTCTCCACCATGCCATGCCGCTGCATGTGTACACGGGGATGCTTTTCTCGTGGCGTGTAACGCGCCGGCACGTCTGTGTGCGTGGCCAGACTCGTGTGCGTGCAGTACCAGGCGTGATATTTTTCGGCCGGAGACACGTAAGAGCTAATATCGCGGTCCATGCATATTTATACGGCATTAAAAATCACCCCTCCCTTAAAATGCATAGACTGTTGCATAGCAGACGCGTTGAATCTTCGCCGGGCTGCGTAGGCTAAAGCGTTTGTCACGCTGGGGGTGGCTGCTAGACGGTATATATCGTTCCCTTTGAACTTTTACTATTTCATCGAGAGATTTCCACGAATGCCGCTTGTCCGTGGGTTTCGTCGCTTTTGTTCCATTTGGAATGAAACAACAGGCTTAATACTTGGTGCAGTAATAATCATGATAACACTACTAATATTAATGGGAGGTTGTAAACCTAGATACGTGTAATTAATCTTGTTTGAGTAATTTGTAGAAATTTCGTTTCTAAAAATGGGAACCGAATGTGATGGAGCAAAGAATATTTATTTTAAATATGCTTTTATCCCGTTCGGTCGTACCGCGCCACATACAAATAATAAATTTCACGTTTAATACTAGCTTAATGTTAGACGAATGTCTGGTGCTCCCGTGTATTCTTATTTCGCCAGGGCATTGATTTATTTTCGACGCACGTCTGGTCATCGTCGCGTATTCGATATTCGTTCGATGGCGTTCATACATTCCAAACGGTCCAGAAACAATGTGGCAGTGATTTAACACGGGGCGAAACCGTGATCGTGAATGATTCGCGTTGCGGCGAAACTTGACGCGGGCATGTTTGATGTGCCGTCGTAAAACACTCGATTGCCGTGTACACGTGTCTGGTTATACGCTGGACGCATCCAGGTAAATGATCACTGATAGTTTACGGGCTGAAATTTTGTAGATGGAAATTGCATATCGATCATGCCGGCCTTTCGATACACGATTCAATGCCCGCCGATACGAGGTCATAATTCCCTATTCACCTTTTATTTCTTTTTGCACCTCTTTTTTATGATCCTTTTTTCTGGCGTTCGTCAAGTGAAATAGCTTGAACGATGCAATTGAAAACTTGTACTTATCGAGATTTCAATTTCAGCGGTCAGTACGAATTTAAGAGTAAAACGCGTGATCTGAAGAAAATTCAGCGCAACGTGTGGAAAACTTTGCAGCTCTACCACTGCCGTACACTGAAACCATTTCCCATTTCTCAGGACAAGACAATAACGAACTACATTTACCCTCGGCACAGTCACTTGTTTGTCCCAAAGGATGGTCGAATGACACTGCCATTCGTCCAGCTCCCGTGGGATACTTTGAAAGCAATACCCAACATTCGCTACTATGGACCGTCTCCCAGAACGGCATATGTGACTTTTAGCAGTCGAGATGCACTGTGGTGACATATTCGAATTTCGATTGTTCGCCAAAATGAATCAGGGGGAAGAGATTGAAGAAAAGATTTTCAATACTTTAACTTCCATTCTCACACAAAACTACGCAACCAACTTTACGTTACAGATAAAAGAAAAACATTCTCGTACCACGAAGTGCAACAAACAGATAAGTGTCGAAGGTTCTTAAATGCACTCGAGGGCTCGTAAACGTCTATCAGGAAACAAAAGCTGCACATTTTTTCGCAACCGTAAGAGCAATTCCCTACGTGCTAGGTTCGTGGGCCCAACGTTATCACCATTGAAATCATCAAACATGAAGGTCCATAAAACCGAGCGTCGTTTCCTTTCCATTTGAGGCTGCATCCATTAGTAGCGTTAATCCACGTTTCGGGAAGATCGCGACGGATAATGTGCAAACGAAAGGGCGTAAAACGTTCGACCAATACAATGAGCGTAGTACAGAGACAACGTTTCACCCTCAGCCCTGTAGTTCGCCCCCTGTTTTTTTTTTATCTTTTTTGTTTGATTTTATTTTTCGTCGCCCGACTTTCCGTACAGATCGTGGCCATCGACGAAAGGTCGTGCCCCATAAAATTTCCGGGGAGTAGTAATCGAAAGGACCCTTCAGCCTAGAAACGAGCAGTTACCTGAGGCAGTTAAGTTAAATGCCTGTTAGCAGACGTTAACTGCTCGCCGCTATGGGTTCTATTCCGTGGACGATTGCAATTTTAATCGCCTCTTCATTATGATTAAATTTAAATCGGCTGTGTGCAGGTCTAATAAAGCTCGTTCCGCGGCAGCCGTGCTGGAAACAGAAAATGTCTCCTGGGCGGATTAAAATACGCGTAATTAAAACTGTAAAGCGCCAATACATGTTCCCGAAAATAGACTGTCGGTTTCGCGATAAATGTCCGGCTGAAAAAAGCTTTTTGTCTGAACGGCGCGGGCACACATACACGCGAACGGGCGCACGGCCGATCACGTTTCCCGGTGGACACGTTCGTCGCTGCAACGACGGATGATTGAGTTTTATTTGAAGCATCGAGAGCGGTTAATTAATATTCTAGAAATGATTGACGGTAAGGAACGGCCTGATCGTGAATACCTTTCTAAAAATCGTGCCTCGAAGCGCAGATGGAATCGTGCGCGCGCGCAGACAGTGGAAAAAAGTGCCATTAACCTCTGGTTCGGGGGGTTTTGAGAAGGGATGAAAAACCCTTTCGACGCTTTCAGGGGATAGCATTTTTCGATGCTTTCAACGAGCCTGCGAAATTATTTACGGTCGCCGAATCGGCGTTTCGCGACGACTAATTTTTGTGAATATCGCCGCTGTGTGTCGGCGATGCCAAATGTTTTTTCAGCAGTCGGGGAACGGGCTCCAGTGTTCAGAGGTTTTACGATTTCGCCAAACATTTGTAGCGCGGAGGTATTTGTGAATTGTCACCGATGAGAATAGTTAGAAGGGGACGCGCACGAAATTGCTGGAAGAGATCGTCGTATTTCTTTATTCTATTTTTCCATTTCTTATTTGACTTTGTCGCGGTTCGGTTTTCACGCGATGGCGTCGGGAACGTTGACGGTGCACGTGGCGCGGGCACGAGCCGACCAACGAAATGAAAGTAAATGAATGGAAAAAAGGAAAGGATGAAATAAAAGGAAGGATAAATAAAGTGCCCTTATATTTTATTCGAAATAATAAAAGCCGGCCTAATGTAAAATTCATTGTATCCATTATTACTAATTAAGCTGCGTAAAAGGTTGGCGAAGAGGCGCGTGAATTTTTCAACGATAAAGTCAGTGGCTTTTGTTTGTTTTATTTAGGATGATTGGGGTAGAGGTTTTTCACACGAGCCGGCCTCGCCTTCATTAAATTTTCAGGCGCGAACGAAAATTTCCGGCCGAAGTGTATCTCAGACAGGCCGATCGCCGTGGAATGTGGCCACGCTGAATGAGTGGTTGAATTGAAATCGTTATCACGTTAAAATATAATTAAATGTTTCGCATAATTTGGAATCGGCTACGTGATGCCGCGTCGAAGTAATTGCTGATTGTAAAGCAGCTTCGACAAATTCGTTATCGCGCAAGCAATATAATAGTTGTTAATTAACAGCAATTAGAGACGAAGTAGCAATTGCATCTGGCTTCGGGTAGTAATAAATTACAACAGATCGATAAATCGTAATATTTCATTATACTATTTTCACGTATTTGGTTGATAATTAGAAACGCTTTACGTGGGTCTCGTTTCTGCTGGCGTGAGCATCGTATTAAAACCGAATCGTCGTTAATTTTTAGTTGGACGAAGAACACCGTTCATCCTAATACATTTCGTAGCTACGGAAGTACATACCAGCGGCAAATTGTTTCGTCCGATTGAAAGGGAATAATTGCTGGCGCGGATAATACTGTATTTACCCTACAATAAATTTTATATATATGATAAAATTAATCCTATTTACAATTGAGGTAAAATTACAGAAACTCCGTCATTCGAATTTCGGGTGCTCAAGAAACCCCAGCAACACAAAAGATCGAAGGCCAATACAGGCCGTGTTAAACGAAAAACCTTCAAATATTCTTTCCGCGGAAAATAAATTTCAAACCGGGAAACAAGGAATCCGGCGCCCAAGCTCAAAAGGACTTCCGCAGCTATCAGCTAAGACCTTCAGCCGTTTCAATATCCTAAAGCGAGGAACGAAATCTTCAAGAACCAATAACAAGCGATGCCCAGAGACAGTTGCAATACACTTGAAGGTGTACAGGGTGCGCACGAGCCACGTGTGCACGCGGTATCGTTTGATACAGCCACGGGGGTGGCCCAGCCCTCGTGAAAATGTTGAGCGGCGGGTCCGCCATGGCTAGCCAAGAAATCTTTGATAGCGACGCTCGATAGTATAGCGACGCTGGGCGCCGGCGCCTTTCCCTAGCAGCCCCATTGGTGCCTGAGGCCCTCTCCACACGAGAGTCAGCCGCCGTGTTTCCTTGGAAACGCTTCGTTCGCTCTGATGTCTACCCTCGCCCACGGAAAACCTCTTTCAATTAGGCAACCAGCCACCCCGAGCACCGTCCGACGAATCTCTATGTCTCTCTTTTCCTCTCCTTTCCCTTCGGATCGTCCACGCCGCTTTTCGAACGCACATCTACCTGCGTCTGGAAGGGAGCACCGTGACGAGCTCTCGTTCGCATCGACGACTCTCTCGCCACCCCTCTCGCCCCTACACCGCGCCGATTCCTCTGTTTAGTGATTTCCCTCGTTCTTTAATAATTATGCTCGATGTTCCAGAACCAGGACGGAAAGTAGCTTTACGCTTGAAAGCGTTGTGACGTTTCTCGAGTGGGAAAGATGATGAAGAATCGGAGGAAAGAGCAGTTGTTACACGGGAGAATGAAAGAAACTGTACGGGATATTATATTCGGGAGGGATGAAGGTTGTCGTGGATAGAAATCTGCTAGACGGAAATAAGTAAATCCTGTCTGTGAATTTAAATGACTGAACTGTGCCCGGCGGGATATTTTTGGACCACGTCGATCATATTGTCACAGATCAGCGAGATTAACACGTATATATAACATCCGCGAACGGACTTCTTTATAATCGTCGCGGTGAATATGAGAAATATTTGGAAATTTATAGACGCGACGCACACATACGGTTCTTACATATGTGTAGGGTCTGGGGGCGATACGAGAAAAGAAGACGAGCGAAACTGCTTGATATGCAGCCCGACGCCAGGCTTGACTGACGCTTCCAAGTTGCGAATAAAATTTTCATGAATTTCTATTAGCTTCGTTTTTCTAGACGTGCCCCGGAGGCTTAAAAAAGCTCCAGCTAGCTGATGACCGGGGATGAAAAAGTGCACGCCACCACTTTGGTCAACACTTTAGGTATCGGTTTTATCAATTTCCCCTTTGAATTGCGGTCAACGATTCGTTCTTCAGCGACGACCCTCGAATTGCTTTGGAAGTCTGTAATTCGGGATTTCTAATTTTTGACTATTTGCACGCTGTTGTTGTTTTTCTTTTGTTTCATTAAATATTTGAGTAGCCAATCAGTAAGGTTCTTGCAACGCGGTTGTATATCTGGACTTTTCAATTCTCGATAAACACGTATCTCGGACAATGTACCGTGGTCATTCTCGTGATCTTTGAGTTTGTTCCGCGCTTGGAAGCGGGGAAAGTTTGCAGAAAGTTTCGTGGTCGCCTGACGGCAACCTGGCGTCCGCCAAAATTCGAGACCCCGTAGGGTGAAAGCTTAACGCTACTCCAAGTTTCACTTTAATCCGAAAAGCCGCGCTAGGCCGGTGGAATTGATTTCGAGACACTCGCGGTTTCATCTAGTTCTGCCTATTAAGAGCATCCCTTGCTGTCCAAACAGCAACACACAGTTAGATACGCGTGCCGTCGTTTCAATTACGTTACGAAATTATTTGTCTAGTATCTCTGGTACTTAAGCAAGCATCCTAAACTTTCCCACTGTAGACGCTATCGTAAAAAGTAGAACTACGTATTCGTTCAATTTTTCCTTAAAAGCTTTCTCACGGATAAAATAGTTTTGCGCTTACCTGAACCCGACTTTCCGTGAGGCCGATTCTCGCAGCAATCTCCTCCCTGAGGAAAATGTCCGGATAGTGTGTACGATTGAAACACTTCTCCAACTCGCTCAGCTGAGCCGGCGTGAATCTCGTCCGATGCCGTTTCTGCTTGACAGGCTTGTCATCGCCCTGCCCCATTCCCACTGCGTTCCCTATAGTAAGAGGAACGAATTTTCAATTCTCTCGTTTCGTCGAGTGCAACCCCCACCGTCTTGCCTTTATTACCCTCGCTTAACCAATCGACTTAATATATACTGTAAAATATCCACTTCGCGAAATCTTCTTCTGTACTTAATCTTTAGAAATTTTCCCCCGTTAACACAATCGATTTCGATTCAGCTTTCTCTTTCTCCCCCTTCCCCGTAGCAACGAGCGCACACGCGAACCGCGAAATTTACTGTCCATCGTGTCGCACGGTACAAGGATCGCTGATAAAGGCAAGACGGCGTAAAGGAAAAGAAAGGAGGCAAAGAAACTAGAGCATTCGAACACGGCAACAGGCTTACCGGCCCCGGGCATGGTCATGAGTAATTCCTGGTGAAGCGTGAGGCCACCGCCGGCAGACAGTCCGGTGCCCAAATTCACTCCCAGCACGCCGTCCAACTTCTCGTGCCTCTTCAGATCCTGCACATGAAGATCCTTCGCTCCTGCGAACGCGAAACGCGAAAAAAACCTGCCATTACAGTTCTCTGTTACCCCGCGTCCACCACGTGCCCCTCTTCACGCTCACTCCCTTTTCTGCTCTATGTAGTTTAAATTTGTATAGGAGCAGAAGCTGGCTGGCCGGTGGCGAGGGGAACACGGACCACTTAGCACGAAGGTGCGAGAATCGTCACCGGCCTCCGGCTTCTGGCGAACAAACACACACATCCAACTCTGTCTCGTGCACGCACGAACACGTGTCCGCGCGCGCGAACAGCCGCGGCTACGTGGTCGTAGAAAATTTCTAGAATGCGTGGGAGGAACGGCTGAAACGCCCGCCACGAAACGCTCGTGATTGCGCGGCCATCGCGCGTCGTTGTGCTTTGTCAAAGTCGCTTACGTAATGGGTTGAAAATTAGTTCCAAACCTTTTCGAAACGATCTACGGACTTCTTTTCCTCTCCCCGGCGATGTCTACGTACGTGCACGTATGTATTTGCGGGTGGGTTCGAGGAACCCGGGCCCGGAAGTCGAGGACTCGCCATTGTGGACCGAGTGCCCGAAGAGCGGTCGAAATGGGACGTAAATACATACGGCATGAGCAACGGGAATGGAATATTGAATGTTTAATGTTCGTGAATTCAACGGAGGAGGGACAAGAACGAGATCCGGTGTATCGGTTCGGGGTGTTCGGTTTGTCCATCGAACGATGGACGAAATACACCCTCGACGGGCTGAGGTATCGAATTGATTGCTTGCGAGGAAAGTTGCGATAAGAGTATCCGAAATATTAATTCGCGATATCATGGAAATTCAGGCTCATCTCTGGAATCATTTCTCTCGATTTCTCGAAAATGAACGCGTCGTGTATCGGGCGTTTAATTGAGTCACGGGGATCGCAGCGAAACGATAATATAACGGCCAAGGAATTTTATTGGTTCCATAAACATGTTGACCGGACCTGCAGTTTTGCATCGATATTTTATATAATCCGGTTTTGCTAATAGTGATTCATTTCGTACGACTGGTGCACGCGTATTCAAAATGCTTAATGCGACCGCGCACGCATAATAACGTTAATAGTCTGGTATTTCGCCGTGGCCCGGAATCATCGTGGAAATAGTTGGGAAAATTCTGTGCGCCGCATATTTCCGCGAGAAAGCTAGCACGACGGATTTTGTTAGGCTATGCAAATGTTCGAGGGAAAATCCGATCGTTTTTATCGGCGCCCGATATTTCATGCATCGTGTACGCGTTAATGTAATTTGTATATTCGATGAATATCGACTACCACTACACGACATTTCCATGTATCGTTCGTCACAACGTTTCGGTACCGCCCTGTTATGCTATTCCGAGTGGAACTATTTCGTGTTTGATGGAAAACGCGGAGGGGGGAAAGGGCTTCTGAAGAAGAGAATGAAAGATCTGCCAATATTGTGAAAAGTTCGACTGTCGCGTCGTCGAAAACATACCGTGATCGACGAGCATGAATGATGGACGATCGAGGGTAAAAAAATAAGTTGACGCCGTTAATGACACGAAAGGATCATAAAAAAAAGTTGGGAGAGATCCTCTAGGTGTCGAAGAGCAACGTTTCATCGAAGAATGAGACACGCCGCTGGCCGACCACCAGCGTGCAGCAACCGTTTACTCAATGGAAACTTTGTATGAATGAACTTTATGACTGGTCTTTATTTTCGTTTTATTTTTATGGGTCCTGATGATTTTATTTTGATTTTACTGGTCGGGACCCGGTATTTATGAGCGCCCTCGCCCGCCCGTCCGATATTCGGAAGGTTCCTTTGATCTCTTCATCGTGGTTTTTTCATTTCTGTCAGAAAAAAAGAGGTAGGCGGCCGGGGAGCGGGAAAGAGAAAAGCTCCGAGAGAGGTAGAATTTTCGTCTCGCAACTACGAGTGTTTTAACTGAAAAAGTGTGCGCTGAATTGAAATTGTCGCTGCGCGATACGCGCCATGACCCGTGTAATTTAATTCGTCTCGATCAAGATCAATTTGAGTCGCTGAAAAAAAGAGCGTCGTTCACATACAGAACAGAACGACGTGTCTATACGCGGGACATATACATATATTACCTTATCCCCTTGATCCTTCGAAGTGCAGTTCGCATAGACGCTTTAATCCTCCCGTTTCAAAAGTGCGGAAAGAAGAAAAGTAGGTGCAGAAATAAACGCGAGACCTTTACACGAGATTTAGCAAATTCAATCAGCTTAATTGCACTGCGAAGGTCGATGAAAATTTGCAAACGGGGTATGATTATTTGCAAGCACGCCGGTTCTTGGGGATTAGTGCAACAACCTTTTGTTTGCTTCGCCTGCCGTTTGCCTCTCATTAACGCCAAGAATCATTGTTTAATCCTATTCCACGTGATCGTATTATCGGGTCCTCTAATTGAATTAAAAGTGTAGAACCTAAGGCAACGAATCTACGTTTGCTTATCTTCTTCCTCCGTTTTCCTTCTTATTTATCATTTCTTCCTTATCGCCCTTATTCCTGCGCCAAATACCGGGAAGTAGACATCAAACGAGTCATAATTTAATGTCATATCGACGGAAACGACCGTAGCAACGGCACTATTCGTGCATTAACGGCCGTTTAAAATACCGATGATTGACAATCATCCGCTTCGATGTGTCTGATTAATAAATTCATAAATCACATTACTGGATTCGGGAACGACGTGACGGACGCGTTCACTCGATTGTCTGGAGTCGCGGACGATGTATTGTCTCGGTACATCGACGTTGCACCAATGCAATTAACGTAACTGATACAATTACTTCCCCGTTGTCACGTTTCTTCACCTCGGACCAGACGTTACAGAGCTTTGCGGGCACAGCTGGACGATTCGTAGAAGAAAACGAAAAGAGCAAGCACAATGGCCCTTACAGATTCTAAACACAAGTGCATTAATGAACGGCTATAGATGAGCAATACGGTTGATCGTTTAGACAAAAACAGAAGGTTAATTGTTCCTTAATCAGGTCTACACGGCGGGCTTTTGCTCGGTTTCTACCACTAGCTCCAACTCTAAATCGTTCCTTAACTTCTCGCCTAATGTAATCAGCGTTCACGTAATTAAGGTCATCAAACTTGAGAAGCGGTTTCCTTGAGCGGGAGAGAAGCGAACAGGCGTTCGCCACGTGTTATCGGACCTAAGTCTTTTCCTTTTTGTCGTTCGGCAAACTTTTCCCCTTTTTTTCTCTCAAGCATACTAGTGACTTTCGACGGTCGGACCGGGTTGATCGGCACCTTCGATACACGTTGCGTAGACTATCTGCATGATCGTTGAAAGGTGAGAAAGGGACGAATAAAATCGACGGAGGTGAAATTGTATTTTGTTAATTTCTGCTGTCTGCATTTTTTTGTGTACTCATTATGAAAGAATAGAAGCATTGATTGATGCTTGATTGATGAGATACAGAGTGAAGAAGGCAGAGTGATTTAATTTGGTACCTGATTTGTACAGCTTTTAATAGGAAACAATTGGAATTAAGTGAATGGATTCTGGGGAAAATATTCTGAATGATTTGCATGTTGTTACTTTTTAATAGGGTGTACTAATTAGGGGAAACTGAATTTTTTATAGAATGAATATTAATAACCAGTTAGCGATCAACCATTATTTCTGTATGAAAGTTATTATCAGGTCCTTTGATTCATAATTGTTTCACGATTCGCGGAAAATACGCGGAAGATCACGTGCCGACGGATGATGCTGCACCAGTGCATAGCTTAAAGTTTTGAGACAAAGGAAATATGATGAACTAACTATTCAAAATTGAGATTTTCTTATTTTTTTAACAAACTAGTTGCTAATCAATATCATTCATATTTATCGCTGACTTTTGAAGAACTTTAAAAGCAAATGGCGTGACAATTGGTAATATCCTGTACTTTTTATTCATACCAACGATTAATAAACGTAAGTTTTTATTCAGGAAAACAGGATAGTGATAATCGCCAAAAGGCTTACAAGTCTATCATTCAGTAAATGGCGACTGCTACACTAACAGCGCGCAACGAGTTGCAAAATAATTGACTAATTTTTAAAACGATCAAATGATTTACAGAAAAATTATTTTAACGTGTGACATGATGGGAAATGTGTGGTATCAAAGGTGTTAAAGAAATTAGTCGCAGACCGTCGCTAAAGAGATACAACCCGCCATGCTTTCGAACTGGCTAGCGCTTTCTTACTCGCCCCGTTAATTTTGTAATTAATTTTTTAACACGTCCCTACAAACGAGGAACATTTCGTTCATGCAAAAATAATCATCAACCTTTGGTTCTGCACAGAATAGTCTCTCCACCTCAATTTTCGACAGGCAAAATTTGGCATCGCCGTCCAATCAACATCCGAAAATAAAATAGCCAAATACTTCCGCAATCTCAACGGTTTCAATCCCGTACAACACAACCAACATTGTCCCCACTTCTCACATTCAAACCGCAACCAGCCATCAGCGTAAAACTTCAAGATAATCTTTAAAAAAACTCCACCAAGTGGAACCAACGGAAAGACTCCTTCAATAATGCTCCAAATACGAGAGCGCGCGAGATCCGTCCGAGTGTTAAACATTGCGCTTGCACATTTCTGCAACTACTTACCGGTGATACCGTGTATGGAACCGCTGGTGGAGATGTTGTTGAGCATACCGTTCCCGGGGATCGCAACCCCCACACAGATAGAGCTTGGTTGGAAAAAAATTCCGCGTGTCACCGCGAACCACCCTCGAATGTAGCGTTCTACGAATCGCGTACCACTTCGAGGATACCACGAATTTGCCGTGAATGGAACACGAATGTTGTAAATTCGACGAGACGTGTCTGAGGAACGGCCCGTGCCCCAGCAAGGCAAACAGCGGACTGCCTGGCTGCCATATCCGAGCTCCCCCACCGCTGAGAAACGCCGCTGATATCCCACTCTCTTTGTCATGCGAAACACCCTCCTACGCGTGTCCTTATCTACCCCGATGATTGTGCCAGGCCTTTCTCGCTCGCACACCGGGTTTGTGGGCGTGATATTAAATCGCTGCCGTGCTTCAGACTCGCCGCCGTCAGGAACGTAGCTACCTGCGGGGGAACCTGATAACGATACCAGCGTGGAACGGATACCTCTTGCAACGGTGTCTGAATATGTTCGATTGCGGGGACAACAAATTTACGTGCACGCAGACTAATCGAAGAGACGGATTTCGAAAATGGTCAGATGTGTAAGACCATTAAGGGGTTGGTTGTATTAGCATGGGGGATGCTGTGTTATAGGGAGACTTTACGGTGTACCGTTGTTGCGCGGATTATTTAATTCATATACTTGAAGGAAATTGAATTGCGTTACCAGAATTGCGGCCTCCGTCGAGCGACGGAGTGCGGTGTTAGGACGGTAGGCGTACTTCCGGTAGCACTTTCCGGGCCGGTGTACGCAACTGGAGAACCAAGAGATGGAAGACAGAGCAGCGCAGGAGGCGCAGAAAAATATGAGGAAAGGTAAGAAGGAATTTTAACACCCAAGAAGTAGAAGAAGAAGAGGAAGGAAGATACGCGTGCTTGTAGTCGAGCAAAAGAAGAGGGGGATGAAGAAGAGATAGAGGGAGAGAGAGAGAGAAAAAAAAAGAAAAATCGGCGGAAAGAAATCGAGAAGCGGTAGTGGCAGAGTTTAGCTCGTGGACTACGGTGGTTGGCGAGGTTGTCCATATCCGAGGTAAACTCTATCCAGGTTACTGTAGTCTGGCTGTCTCTGTTTTGCGGTAGGCGGCAACCGCCACGGACGCAGCTCCAATGAGCGAGTAGCCCGCCCTCTAGATACCCCACTAGCTTACCCCCTGCCGGAGATTTATTGAAATTTTATTTTTATGGCCGGTGAGCACGGCGTCCGGTGGATGCAGGGGGTTGCAGGGGGTTGCAGGGTGCGCGCCGAGGCCAGACGGGGCGAACGAGAGAAGAGAATTCCTTCTCGTTTCCTCTAACTTTTTTTCCACGTTTCCTCTGTCCTCGTTCTACCACAGCGACAGCTCTACCCTCCGCCGCTCGAGTATTTCATCCCTCTCTTCCTCATTCCAAGCTCTTTCCCTCTGCGCCGTGGCTGGTACGCTGCCGCGTATCCCGGCCGCTTTATTCGCTACGTCCTTTTAATTCAATAGCTACCCCTTTTTTATAAGGTGGCGGGCGAAGACGGAAGTCGGCCGCGTCGCTTTGAACGTCAGGAACAATATGCCACTGAACACTTCGCTCAGCCACTGTACGCGGCCCTATTCTTTCGTTTGACATTCTCGTCGCTGTTTGGTGACGAGTTTGTACCGTTCGGGGGTGTGTAACGCGCCCGTTCTAGGGGGGACGCTCCACACGGCGATCGGGAATTAACGATCTCATCGGCGGCGCACTGGGTGAAACGTGTATCGCCGTGGGGATTTTGCGGAACATTTCGGAACATTTCGGGACACCGTTTCAGGAAGGTTGTTATGCGTGGGGGCAGGTTTAGGCGAACGATTGTAAGCGCGTTAGAAGGAAATAGATTGACTTCTGGGTACGGCCCGTCGCGGCGTGTGCCGTGCCGTTGTAGTCTGATATTACTGATATTACTATGTCGTCGCGTGTTTGACGTGGTATTGATCAACGGCCTCGAGCATCTCCTTGAGCATAGTCTGACGTAGTGCTCTATGATCTATGCTTTCTTAGGTATGTATCACTGGCTGGGTTGAGGGAATTGCGTTACGTCATTCGGTACTTCTGAATGTGATTAATGGAACAGTCAGAAGATACGGCTGCGGAGTCGATGTAAGAGTTTAAGTGAAGTCCTGTCAACGCGTGTGTGACAGGAAGGAAGTTGCAGGTGAAAATTACAATTCGTTTCCATTTATTCGCATTTGCCAGAGGGTTTGTGGTCCGTTGCTTTCTTTCCGCGCAAGTGATTGCACGATTAATTATCAAAAGTATTCATTGCGCTGCGCGTGCAGCGAATGCCTTTGCAAAAGAATGGGAAATAGAACATCCAGGCACTATATTCGTGGAACGTCAAAGCGAAAATTCATGCTTGTCACAGAGAACAGTTATTTCAACTGGAATACTGTGCCTGCGTTCACAAATAACCCAAATTCGATTTTATTGCAAGATCGATGCAATTAATCGTTGTTTTCATGGAGAATCGCCCGCGCGACTTACGCGCTACACAACGTTCAGTGCATTCTACAGCTTTCGCGCGACTTGAGGAAAGTTTCACGTGAAAATTCCGCCCTCTTCGAGAAACAGATATTCGAGAAACGTTACGCACAGATACCAAGGCCCCATATTGCTTTAGAAGGGTGGATGTCAAAGAAATTTAATAAACACGACAGAAACGCCTCGTCGGTCAACTGTTCAGAATTCTTGCATTAATTTGAAAATAATTTACAACGCGTAGTTAGTAGCCCGGGCCTGCCTTCAAGGCGGCCACTTCAGCGAGCGTGCAAAAAGGAATTAGATACTGATATTAACTAGCTTCTTCGATCCTTCCAGTGCTTCCAAGTGTGCACTGTAATTTCTACACTGCTTACAGCTTCTTCGTCGTAACGATATTTCGTGGAAATCGGAAGTCTTTAACTGCAAACTGTTATATGTGCATAGTTACTTCGAATTTCGGTCTGTCACTTTGGGAACACAATTTCAACAGGTACCACTATTGATTAAAGCACCCAAAAAAATCGATATTTTTAATTTGGTAAACCAGGCTCCCTCATAAATACAAGTACGGCCCAAAAGGGCCTTAGTATTCGATCGCCGATCGAGCGAGAACGACGAGAAACTTTTGTGCCTGTCGTGCAGCGATATCGGTGGACGAACAAACGCTGTCGGTCCATGGAAAGTGGGTGTAACCAGCGGTTTCACTCGGTTTCATACGCTTCCAAAAATACGTTTGAATTCTCCGGTTTAATGAAACAGACATACCGAGGAATGCACGGCACGATTCACACGCGCACCACAGGAATCCTCGGCTTCGATGCAACCGTATATGAAATATTCGCCGGTTCAAATTTTTATAATCGGTCATCGGTTGCACCCACTCTGCGACAAGCTGATTATCATTTAATTATCGTTACATCGTAATTATATCACACTATCGACTACATTCGACGGGCCAGTATCGAAATACGAATTGTTGAAAGAAGAAGCATTGACGATGAGGAACGGTTGTTTAATTCAAGAATGCTGTTTTTATTTGTACCTGTGCTTTAAACGAATTTCAAACTACGCGATAGATTGGATAGGCTGCGATCGATTGGATCAGGTGTGCTCGTTACATTCGAGGATGTACGTTCAAGCAAGGCTATTCATTTTTCCCTTGCCGATGCTTTTTGTTTTTAACGATGTTAGAGTGGAGATGAATGGCAACAGCGGCAACGAAACACTTGGGCGGCGGAAACACGCAGAGGCATATGTGCCTGTACGCGATCGATTTTAAACAGGCGAGACGAGCAACAGCAAATTGACAATGTGTCGAATGCAGGCAACCGATGCCTCTGGCTAAAACTACCCTTCCGTGCTGCGAGACCGTGGTCCGTTTTAGGTGTAACACGGTTCACGTTTCCCGGAAGACATCCTCGCCGAGAACCCCGTGCATTCGTTAACGTTTTTAAAGTTAATGGTACCTACTCACTGGCGAAGATTCAATGGATGAAACGATTCAATTGTACAGCAATTGTCTACCGATGCAAGAATCACTTGAACAACTGACAATTTAATTTATTCGACGATGATCAATTTATAACTAACATATTCTATCGCGGCAACAAAAAATAATAGCTGCGTAATTTTTTCGCGAGATACCAGCGCGCAACATTGAAATTAGAAAACAAATGCGCCGCTCCTTTGTAGGCGGATTTGTGCCGTCAAACGAAACCGCTGTCTAGTTAATTTTTCCCGTCGTAGGACGTGTATAGTTTCGTCCTCCGAATATTCGACGAATCAGAGGGCGGATGCTCAAGCTCACCCTCCTGGGCCTGCACGCCAGCAGAAGTAATACCACTTTCGCGACGCACCGTGTGCCCCGCCTGTTCGAATTGGAACAACGTGCACGGGCAACAGGCGACACACAGGTAGACAGGAATTTCTGATATTACATACCAGAAGCCGGAATGCCCCCATAACAATCCCGAGGGAGTGTACGATGGTTCTCCACATATGCCAGACATATTCGGCGTCTAGCACGCCTCCACGGTTCTCGTCAGTGTCTCCTGTTCGTTACAAATAGAGAGCTGTATCTCGTCTATCCCTACTACACTTTATCCTCCCTCTCATTTTCGTTTTCCGTGCGCCCGTTCCCGTTCGCCCCGTTCGATTTCGATCCTCCAGGACCGTTCGTGAACTCGACGTGTCTTTAACGAAGTGGAGAAGCCACTTCAATAAAAGTTCCTATAGGAGTTCGAAGGTGTTCCACGTTGACTGAGATATTCCGAGCAAACACCGTTTGGAATCAGGCGACGACAGGTAGAAGCCGTCCGCGAGTCGTTTTAAAATATTAGCGTTAAGCCCGTTATGGGTGTCCAGCGTAACTATTAGTGCCTACAACCGCTGGTGCTTTAACTGTGATTGCTGTAACCGGTTTCTGGGTGAATAGGGTATAATTAGTTTAAGTAATTCTCCTTTATTGAGGAAATTATAGACTGTTAGAAATCTTGTATAGAAAGGTGTACACTTTCGTTTCATGGTCCCGTTTTGGAACGCGAGGAGCAACGCTCGAGACAGAAACGAGGAATACCGCGGAGAAATCATCGAGGTTCCTTCGAGCTTCGTGCAATACGTCATCGTGGTGCACCTGGTCGTGATTTGTCTATGGAGCATTTTAAACGCACGGCATCCACTCACTTATCACGAAAATGGGCTGCACGTTGAGATAGGTCGTTCCACAAGGATTTAGTGCCTTCGTTAAGCCGTAAGCTTCATTCAATTTTCTCCAATTTGTGGCAATTTGTGCTTACAGCACCCACATGCTCTCGTGCCCCCACTCTTTAACACCGAGCCTCGGACGAGAGTACGAACGCGCGCCCGCACACAGGTATACAAACAGCCCCACACGTAGTAGACGTGTACGATCACAGAGAAATGGTCCTCCAGCGAAATTCATTCTGCGCGTACGCTTCTCCAGCTCGATCTCTTGATAACTCTTTTCAACGCCGGCCTGCCGAAAATACCTGGCTCCCTATACACGATTACAGTTGATCGTCGAAAGCTTTCGTCCGATAGATTTTAATCTGGATATTCGTTGAGCTTCCGCGTGATTCAGTAGCAGACCTTTCACTTCTTCTGTTCCTCTAATCGGTGAAGAATTTATCGAACAATTTTTACGCTGCAACGACTGATAACGTATATACTGTATATATAATATTCGTGGAACGCGCCGAAGATTATGATAATACATTCACAGTACAAATGTATCCCCTTTTGAATTAACGGTAGCAGTTCACGGCGCACCCGTGAATTTTTCTTCACGAAGCAGCCGTTCAGTTTTATCAGAACCGACAGACGACTTCAAACGCGACGAATAGTTTCAGTCGCACCGCAGGAACACGCAGGTCAAGCAGCCAATTACAATTTTACAGAGGCGCAGATCGTGGTGTAAATTCTGATCTCCCCGTCTGCTTTTCGTTCTCCATTTCTTCTGCTCGCAACGAGTTACCTTGATAGCCGAACCAAAGCGCCCAGAGCATGGCTCGACTCGACTCGAATGAACTTTTTAATAAATCGCCTATAGGTACCTGGCCCAGCACCGCGTCGGTGCAGGGTCGAATGGGCGGCGGGTGGATCCTGGGAACGCGGGAGCCCGCGGCACCGAATAGCTGCACGCGTGCTTAAACCTTTGTTGCAGAGAGAAGTACGGCCTCTCTCTGAAGTACCATTCCGAAATTATTACATTCTAGTGGGGTGGATATTAGCTCCGCGCGTATGCTTTCATTAGACGTTACCTTCGAGCGTTTCAATTTAACGCGGAAACCACCCCTCAGCCTCGTTCACAGGTCTATAATATCCGACCAGGCACTTGCCGACTCTCTAGCCTGCTTCATTTGGACGTCGATCGAGTTCCAGCCATATCTCACATTCCAGTTACGTGTACCAACGAGTTTCCGAACTGTGATGCCACGTTTCTGCAAATATTTTGCCACTCGACGCGGCCTAGCTTTTGCTTAATTGCCGTATTCCCCCCGGGTCTGCGCGTTTACGCCGCTCGCTTTTCACCTGTCCACGCTGTTCCCGTGCATCGTCTTCTCGACCCAGGTGACCGACGCGACGCGACGCGACGGTGGCCGGCTCGACGTCCGTTGTTACTGCCGTGGCTACGCGGTTGGTGTAGTTATATGTACGTAGAGATTCATCTGGCTGGTTGTGGATTTTGTGATAGATTTAATTGAGAGGTTGGATCGTCGATGGACCGGCGGCTTGTTGTTTAAAAGAAAACTGATGAATTGATCGAATGAATTTTGTTGATGGTCGAGCGCCAGTTTCAGCGAAGAATATTATAGATTTTCATTAAGACGATTTGCCGTTGCGCTTTTGTCCACCGATGAAACGCGCGAAGTATACGAGTAGCATAAGAGAACTGAGTTTGGTAGATTGTTGAGCAGCAGTGAATTAAAATGTCTTTTGCAAGTAAGTCTGTAAAGTTTTCAGTAAATCTTTCTATAATAATTCCCTGCAGCTTTCTTTTTTTTTTTTTGTTTGTCTTACAGCAATTATTCGCTCGCGATAAGAACGGCATTGAAAACGTGTCGACAGCGTGATTATTTCAGCCCCGTAATTGCATTTGCTCGAAGCCTTCAGCTGCAAGCATTTTTGCGAGCAAGAACTCCGCCCGCTTAATCCACCCCGGAGAATCGTTCGACGGAAACTTGTGGTCGGGCCTCTTCTTGTGTATGTCCAAAGTTTAATTAGTTTTTAGAATGTATTGAGCGGCGCGAGGACAGGTTAAGTTTAGTGCAAGTTCTAGTGGCGGGACAATTTTACCGGGAAGTTTTTCAATTTTCCCGGCTCACGGACTACCCCAGGAAAGGGTCGGGGACGCCCGACGCTTCTCTCGTTATCCTAGATTTGTTTATTGCTATCTCAAAGAATCTGGGAGGAGATGGAACCGATGAAACTTTCTGCGAAGCGCTTTACTTTTTGACCTGCATCGTTGTTGATTGATGATGTTCATTAACATCTGTATTATCATTTCAATCAAGGGGGCATTTGTGTTTTGAACTTTGCAAATATTGATTTCTCTTTTGCAGTTTCTTAAAGTATACATATCGTCGAACATATCTGCGTCGAAAGATATGCTGGTATTCGTAAAAATCACGAAGTTATCCGATGTTAAATGTATACCATGCAATACAATAGAATTCACGATTTTCCAAAGAGAATTTTGTTTTAATTTAATAGGAGTAATATCGCATCTGCTGAATTATTATGTAAACGCTATTTCCGTCTCGTTTCTCCTATTTTACGGCGATAAAAAGTAGAGGTGCATATTGGTTTATGTTGAAAAATTGAAGAGTAGGTATCAATTTCATATCTCTCATTTGTTTAGATAAAAAAAGGTGTGAAACTCGATTACGACGTCGCCTCTTTAGATTTGTCTCCAGCCATTCGGGTTTTCTTTATCTCCATTTCACCTTTCGTTTTCCTCATCCTCGTCCGAAGCTCGTTCCTTCTCTCTCCGTCTAACTATACCAAGACTTCGTTAATGGAAATTGATTACCGCAAGAAGACGATATCTAAATCACGTTGTTCTCTCTACCGGTCCGTCCAAACTTTATCTCACTCCATCGGTCCGTCGCAATTCTTTATCCAAGTATTTTCTTTCGCGATAATCATTCTACCCCACCAACCGGATATTAATCAAGTATTTTTGATTCTTGATTCGCCGTAAGTGACCAGAAATAACATTCTGCCTGAAATCGAAATAATTATTCAATTGGTTAATCTACGTACGATTGGAAAACAATTTATTACATATTATTCTAAATAATTACGTGATTATCGATGTAGTTGTGGTATGCAATATCTTTCAGAAACGCGATATTAATGCAAATTCAACGATGCGAATTATATTGTTTTATTCGCCAGTGATTTACTGTTAAATTTGTTCCGGCCATTTGTTGTAAAATGCAATTAACCAATTTGAACCGTCATATTTGGTATTTTGCTATAATTCCCGTAGTGCGTAAATACGTGCGAGTGTATATGATCTATAAGAAGAATCATTCACATTTTACGCGAACTTCAGTCGGTACTTCAGCTTAGAATTGTTTAATTGTACGTATTAGAAATTTGTACAATTTTTAATTTTCATTATATCATAGATGGGCCACCGCGTAAAATCGTTCGCCAAATTCTTCCACAGACAACAACTATTCTCTCCAGAATACTTGAACCTGAGAGCTGCGTTCACTGCTCTATAGAAGCGTGGATTGCGTGCCTCTACAGCGGATTAAGGCCGAGGCACATCAGTATGGGCGATAGAGTCGATTTTAAACTCGTCACAAGTGGATTTAGCACCTTTTCTGGACTACGCAGCCGCCAGTGTCGTCGAGACCATGCAAGCTGTTATCCTGCAAGTCGGTATTCTTGATCCCTTTCCACAGTGAGCTCTGGACTTACTGCTAAAACGTGGCAAGATTTACTTCGAAACTTAAGTCCTGGCTAAAGATTTATTACCAACCTCTCATATCTTCGAATTCTTGACTACTGCCGTGCCGATGCAATGTTTTGCATTTTAATGGCCCTCTGCAAGTGGTCCGATACAGACCGAAGAGATCGTTCTCGTGTTTAGAAACGAAGGTGTTGCCGTAGGGAAATCACTGGAAGACAAATTTCGATCGATAATTGTGCAGTCGAAAGCGCATATATTCAATACTATCGTCTGATCTTCAATTACTGGAATATATGTTAAACGAGATTAAAGACTCGGAATAAATATTTTTCCATGGAAACTAATCACATTATCTACTGTCTTCCAATAATTCATACATTCTGATATAATTCGCATCCTTTTCATCAATTTATAATTGTATTATTACCGAATTGGGCTAGCGTATATTAATATCCTTCTCCCATCGAACAAGTATATCACCAGTTGCTTAAAGAATATTTCAAACTGTTTTATTAAACTGTAGTTATTAAGAGCGAATGATGAACGTCTCTGCAATCCAATATCTATTATCCAAAACCGATCGGCAAGCCAGCAAAACTGCATCAGAACTTTCAAGATTTTCCTTCCGTGCCGTCGTTGTTCTCCAAACAAGAACGCAATTTCACCTACGTGAACTTTCCCAATCCAGGAAGCCAATACGCCCCTATTGAGCCAACTTGACCACTCATCGCGTGAATATCGCGAAGGATACATAGCCGTACGCGTTGCGTCCCGCTGTGTTTGGCTTCACAGGCACGTAAGTCACGCGTTAAGGGATGATTCCGTGTTGCGTGCGTTTCACAAGGCAAACAATGGGCCAACCCCGGCCAGGGTGCGCCCTGCAAACACACGGCTAGGTGGCAAAGTCATGTCCACATCGGTCGAACGATATGTAGGAACGATCGCGAGACAATAAATCTACGGGGCCTAGGTCGGGTCAGTCATTCTGCTTAATTGGGGCTTCGGGCGTGAAATGTTCACAAAGTCAAGTCGGAGGAAGCGACTGCCCCTAGGAAAGCGGCCTTTCAGATTGCCGATGTTCAAACGACCATGGGAAAAGCACAGTATCGTCATTCACGATCACGTAGAAAGGGGTAATCGTTCGTTCGTGATCAATTTGGGACTACATTTTGAATCAAATGTCCGAGGGAAATTCGAATACCGCCAGTGTTGATTTCTCTATACGTGGTCCAAGGATTTTATTTTTTAACAAAATCATTGACCGAGCGACATTGTTGGAAAATAAGGAAGAAATAAATTTTCCCATTTTATCGGCTATTTAGGGGAATCTTAGGAGTTGCGGCTCCTCGATAGACACGTAAGGTTAAACTTCGATTCTGCTTGAATTCGCTATGTGCGCCCTCCGTGTTATAGGGCGGCCGGCTACCCCATTGGATTAGGAGACCCCATAGAGGGAAAAATGTAATATAAAAGGCTTACCGGCTAAGCTGTTAATATGTTGTAGGACGATGTGTCCGAGCAGGAACTATGTATATATTACACTGCTCAAACATATGCCTTTGCTGATCGTGTTTGTCTAGGGAATGTAGAGATTGTGGTCGCATTACAGGCCATTTAATTTCAACTACATGACTTCCTGATTTCAATTAATAGCGAACGCTCCCGTTCTCTATTGTTACTTAATAATCGATACCAATTTCGTTTCTAAATAATTTCTTATTTACGAATTAAGTAAATTTGTCGAAACGTAAATTTGATTCAGAGTCATCCGTTTTATTGGTACACCTTTCAGGTAGCTTGAACGAATTAATTGAAACGTGCCCTAGTAGCCTGTGCTCATCCTGTCAGTTAGTATCGTGTCCAGTCCAAGCAAAAGATGCTTATCAAGCTAAACGAAACAGACACGCTTAACGGAGTCTCGGTGTAGACAACACTTAATATATTTGCGTTTGAATTACACCCCTGCCTACAGCAGCGAAGATGCAAAAGGGGGGAGAATGGGGCGAGTTGCAGGGCAAACGCACGCCACGTGCCGTCACGTGGCCGAAAAACTAATTGAGATATGAAATTTATTTGGCACCGTGCTGTCAGCTCAGATATTCTTGATGAAAACTTTACATTACACGACAATAGCTTCGAAATTTCTCTCGCGTCTATCGAAAACAATATTTATACTCTATTTATGCCTGTTGCAAGGCTACCTGGAAATAAAGTTAAGCTATGATCGATCTTTCGAAGTACATATCTATATCTAGAAGAAAAAATATCATTAAATTAAGCAGAACAATTCTACCATATTACCAAAAACATTGTTAATATTTCCTACGGATTTTCACCGGCGAATCGAGGCTGACAACAAATTTTCCGTCAGACCCTCAACACGTGCTCGCCCCTCTGCACAACAACTTGGAACCCACCATCGGGCAACAATAAATAACAATATCCAGCTCGCTCTGCTCCTCATAAAACTCTTGCGATCCTACCCGACATGGTTCGTCGTCCTGACAAAACGACGAAATCCACCGAATCTAATTTCCTCCACGCGAACGTTTAAAAATTCGTAATTGCAATGGAACGTCTTCACCCCTGTCAACTACATTCCTTTCATCTCCCTGCTTCGATCACTTCTCACGCCAACGTGACAAGACACCGAAGAATTCTCGCGTTTCCCCGTGGAAACGCGTGTGAGAAAAAGTGGCTCGGCATTTTGGCGCACGAAATTAATCGTCGTCGCTCTGTCATTTCGATTTTGATCTTAACGGGCGAGGGCAGCGAGGCGTTATACGCGTCCGCTCGATATAGGTAGCAATCCGGCAGTCTGCAGTTAATTTAGAGGCCATTTCCTCTGTAAATAGCCAATAAAAGCATGCTGCGCGCTCGCGCTCGCGCCCCGACTCGCGCGGCCGCCCCTCTGCCACGAAGGGGGTAGGTAGGTGAACGGTGGCAAGGGGGGTCGATGTCGAGGAGGGACGGCAGCGAGACGGGACGCAATATTATAAAATTTAATGTCTTGGTTTACGGGCCGCGGAGCCGGCTATAACCTCGCCCCGATATTTACTGGGCAATCGCGGGGCTATATTGTACGCCGATCCAAGCCAACCCTCTTCAACCCCCTCGACCTCGGCCTTTCTCTGTTGTTTCACGTTGTTCCACGTTGTGTCGCGCTGATATACTTTGCTATTCGGTTTTCGATCAGGCTCGCAGACCAACGATAGTTGTTTCGTTGACAGATTTTTTCCAGGGAGAACTTGAATATAGATTCGTTCACCTTGTAATCAGTTTTATCCGACTAACTTCAATGACATGTACTTGCTAGAATTTGATGTATTTTTACTTGGAAAAAATATATAATGTAGGTAAAATATTAGTGATCATATGGTCAAAAGGCTAATACAAAGCAGCGTTCTGATTAAGAAAACGAATTTCCGAAGAATGCCTCAATATCCCCACTTAACAGAAACGTTTGTCTAATGCAAAGAATTTTCCGTAAATAATGTGTGGCTACCATATTTGTAACAAGCATTTACAAGTCTGTGGAATGTGTCCAACCAAGAATATCGATGCATATTTCTAGCGACAGACAAAGAATAGTTTATACAATTGTACTCTGTGTCAATTGTCGATTTTGTCTATTGCCCAAACTATAATTTATTTCACACGTAACGGGGATAATATTTCCAGACCCCTCTTACTAAATAAGTATCCACGCTATTTAAAGCTCGGACATAAATCCATCGCAATTGACAATAAATTTATCATCAAGGAAAGAAATGAAAACAACGATTATATGTATTTACATACACCCTGCTGTATAAAAGGATATTGTTACCGACATCAAACGTATACCTTCGCTCGTCACAATGTTCATCACCTACGTATAAACGTTCTTCAAACGATTCCCACCTGCAACCCCTCCTAATTTATCAATCCCAACCCAAAAGGAACTTTCTCCCACAATCGTCATCCACGATCAACTCCCAGCCCAATTCTCGCCTTCTGTCAGACAGTCAAAGCCAAGATCCATGCAGGGGGAGAACTTGCGGTGTACCAACGTCTCTTAATTTTTTATTACCCCGGCGTAATGCGTTTTCGAGAGGCTGAGATGTTTACCGTGATATAATAGCCGGTGCAAAGGGTTTTTCCCTGGGCTGGAAAGCCTCGAAAAGCAACCAGGTCGCTTCGTGTGCGTGCGTTGTATTCCTAGCCGGAACGATATACGTAGGTAGGGTGGAAGGATCTATCTCTGCCGGATAGTCCGGGTGGCTGTTCTTTCTCTGTATCAGGATGGGCTGCTAGGTGGGTGGGTGTGAGCCTGGCACATAGAAACGGCAAAACACAAGACACAGAGGAACAACGACGGTGGAGAAGGTAGAAGGAAGAGGCGCAGCGGTGGTTAGAGGGAAAAGGGCAGCCGAGGTAGCGACGTCACCACGGAAATCAAGAGTAATGCCAACACGAAACTGCACTACCCCTCGCACACCCTTGCCAACCTCTCTCCTTTCTCGCTTCATTCGTTCTATACCTTTCTCATTCCACTTCCGTCTCCCTTTCTCACTGTTCCTCTCTATCTTTCGTTTTGCCTTCTCCTTTCAACGGTTTGTCTCTTTCTAAACGCTGCTTCTGTCTCATTCCCACGCCAACATGGCACTCTTCCCTTGCCAGCCACCCTTCTACCGCCCCCGCATCTCACCTACCGATCTCACCTACCCCCGGGGAATAACCCCCTTACAGTTCGTGCTATATGGAGCGGCAGCGGCGAATAGAAGAGCGACAGAAAGCGTAGTGGCTATATACGAGCGTGAGCCTGAACGCGACTAAGGCTACGCTCGAATCCAAGAATTCTGCTCCTTTTTGCGCTTTGCTTCTCCTTTTTCGTTCCTTCTCCTCTTCCTCCGACCAGCCCAGGCTCGTGTATCGCGCGGAGTAATGCGCTCATCCTTAAAAGCTCGTAGACGGTGAAGGGGTTCGGAACTGGGGCTAGGTTTCGTAAAAATAATGTTTGCCGCTGAGCGAGAGGCGACGTGGAGCTAACAACAAGTTGAATTGCAAGAATGATGAAATGTCAGAAACAATATTTTTGATTTGACGGGGGCTGCTTGCGATAGATATTTCTCACGTATGAATTTTTCATTCTAAAACAACGTCACCATTCTTTTCGTATTGATTATGTGAATATTTATATGTTTCTATAAAAATACGCGCGAACGTTCTGCCCGTCTTGGATTTACTTCCAACGACGCCTCTGGATATTTGGAAATGTTTACGGCATTTCTGTGTTCACGACGGACAATCGGCGATCGTAAAGTTGCGAAACTGACCTCGTTGAGCCCAGCACGGAAAACGAAAGTGAACTGGTTTCTCGCGAAAATCCTGCTCCTGAAAATGTGGCCATTCGTATGATCGGTCGTATCTGTGCATCCCCTATAACGGCTTCCAGAAACGTCTTTTAATATACACTATATCTTCGAAGGGCTCGGGGATTTCCCTTCGTTCTCTCATGGGAGAAAATACACAAGTTGCTTGTCTTAAATCCGTCATTACTACCGTATTAACCTTCCCCGCCGTTCCCTATCAGGACCCTTCAGGTGATAAGCGACTAATTTCTCGCCGATTATTTATTCAAGAGACTCAAACATTCGGAAACGGATTTAGACGAAATGTGGTCGCAAAAATGTTCGTTAGAACATTTGTGTCTATCTGGAACATAATATTCGTGTCGTTGAACGAGCTATAAAATGTTAATTTTAAAAACATTCTGTATGAGAAATCAATATAATCGTTGACAAGTACGCGAAAAGGGACATGCCACTTTTCCCCTTTTCTTCGGTTATTCTTGGCCACTTTATGAACAACGGTAGCAGGGAAATAAAATTGTCCAGTAACGTCCATTACAATTATCATTGAAATTTGACGAGATCTGTGTTTATTTTTAAAGGCGAATACTTTATCGAACAGTTTATTGAGAAGAAAAATTGACCGTGCGCAAAAGAACATACAGCGCTGTAGTTCGCCTACAAGGAATCGTACAGACCGCAGGATGGATCCTTCTCGGCTTATATTGCAGCAGATTAAATTAATTTCGTTCAATTAATTGGTAGTTAAGGTGTTTAGCGTTAAGTGAAAGAGTCTAGTCCCTGCCCACCCCCCGCCCTATTCCGTGACTGTACAGCGTCTTGCTTCCCTTTCTGACTTGCTTCCTCGTACCCTCCGTTCATCTTTCCCCTTTGTGTGAAACAAATTTGTAATTACCTAGTGAATATCATAGCATACGTGTAAATACCTCCACTCAATTAATAAATTATATATAGTGATATAACAATTCGACCACTAGAGCTACGAAATTTGTAACAGCATCTAATGACAAGGTACGAACGGATTGGCGGTGGATCGCGTAGAAAAAAACATGTGTACACATAGCAGTACAATCTATGCAATTTTATTTACAAAAGAATAACTTTACACAGCGCGTATAAATTTTTCAAAATACTTTGCCGATCTTCGATAAATACGCGCAATGAAAATGTATGTCTACATATTTCTAAAATAATTAAGTACATGCGACATATGCAAATGAACGTTTATGGTACAGGCGATGATACTGATAGTTTTTTTTAAACAAAAATTAAATGATCACAGGTTGAAATGAGAAGATATTTCACGGTGATACGAAAATTAATACACAATTATAAATATTAAAGTAGGACAAAAAGTATGACTTTGCGGTCCTCTAGCAGGCGAAATCAGAAATATTTTATCTTAACAAAATCAATAATCATAATTTTCTGTCCCTACGTTAATATTAGTCGATATATTGTCGTTTGATATAACGATTGCGTCTATACCAGCGCAAGGTACAGCAGCATTCGTTTCTACATTGCTGTACGAATTTCTTTATATAATGCTGGCAATATCTTTTCCTCTCCTCCAACGACAAACAATAAAAAAAAGTACAAAGGTATATTAATTTATATATGAGTGTCCATTTGTTATTGAATAATTATTCTTTAATTCGGATCGTATTAAGCGTGCCAATCTTTCCATTGCCTGAAAGAAAGAAAAGAAATCTCTAGATCTGTCGAAATAAAGTTTATTCATAATCAACAAATTTGAAACATACCAGATCCATTTCTTCGTAAGATGCTTTAGCGAAGCTTGCCCTAATAGCGTTGCAAGGTTTGCTGGAATCTTTCATAAACGCAGCCCCAGGTGCCATTAAGACACCCTCCGTGACTCCTCGTTGCATCATCATTTTCCAGGTGTCCTTAATACCCCGTACTTTGAGCCACAGGAAGAAACCACTTTTTGGCAACGTGAAGTCCACCAAACCTAGAATACAGCAAATTATATTATAATATATCATTCATTATGGCTCGAAAAGTGTCTAGATAATTAAATAAGAAAAAAAAAGATAAGGCGGCGGTGTTTTTCGCGCAATGACGTATGTTACCATAAAACTAGATTACACTAATCGCGGCGGTATCATAACTATTTGAAAAACACACCCACGATAATAATAAATAATCAAATAAATTTCCGCTATCTCTTTAATAGCTACCAATTTTTTGTTTGCATCCAAACGGGTTAACAATCTGCTAAAAGGTTATATCTTGGCGTGCGAAAAAATGATCTGTCCTTGCAATAAATTATTGAATCTAGTCAAGTTGTGAACTTAAGCAGGTTCAACAAAAGTTTCAATAAACGAATGCCAATTATTTGCCACATCAATTATACGAACCGTTCAAATGTTTTTCAACGAGTGCAGCGATAACGTCCCTGCGCTGCTTATAGAAACACCTTATCATCATAAAATGGTTCATCATTCCTTCGTATCCCCACAGCTTTATGAGCTTGTACAGTATTACCTAAAAAACAGAGAAGTAATTATGAAGAAATAACTCTCTCCTTCATTTCGCGGCTGGTGATAACGAGACATCAATGTTTACATTTCCGATAAGAGATGACACGCGCCACTGTTCGCGCGGCTTACGCGCACGCCCGATGATAATTACGCGGGGCGTGCGAAGCCTTCCCCGATATTTTCCACCCGGTTTCATCATGCTGAAGAAATAATATTTACGGCCTTTCCATGATACTTGACCGCCAGTCATGTCCTTACGAAGCGTGCAATGACGCATTTTATTGACAATTGAATCGTTATCAACGTGATTATTCATTTGACCATCCCCCTATCGTGGTTGAAGACGTCTGGTACCACCCTACAATTTCCTATCGCAATATATTGCATATGTGTACACATGTACGTGTCCAGATATTTCAAACCAATCACGTTTTAATTTATCCCCTCGCACCGCTCCATGGTAGTCAGGGTAAATTAATATTTCAAAGAATTGTTATGAAGCACACCCTAAATTTAATGCTACACTCCGCGTGAAAAGGTGACGATCGAATGCAGCAGAAAAAAACAGCTCGTTAAAAATTTGTAAAATGATAACCCAGAAGAGAGGTTACGCTGATTAATTTCTTCGTCAGCGAATTGTTACTAAACGCGTGGTCGATAATTAAAATAATCGTGCCTTTCGAAACATAAATTTAGAGGTTTTGTAACTATCTTAAATTCGACCCGTATCAAATTATAAATAAAAATCGACCCGCCTCGTCGCAACTTATCGTACCTCGGCAATGCAACAGAAATTCGGTGGTGAAACTTGTTTCTGAAAAGATCCCCCTGGTTCAGTGCGTTTTTGGGGTATTTCGAGAGTTTGTACCGACGGCAGGCACAATATTGACCGTTCATAGCAAGGGATAGACCACCCTACCAACCTGGGATAACGTAGGGGCGTGAAGGTGGCTGCTCTGCAAATGTAGCTCTATACTCGCTATCAATGGAGCTGCTGCTGTGATATATCCTAATCTGATACCACTGCTGACCACTTTAGAAAACGAGTCCAACCTGATCACTCTGCCTTCTGTGTCCAAGGATAAGAAAGACTTCGGTTCCACCTGTGAACGCGAACGGTGCATTTAACAACTTGTTAACAAGAGACAAATCACTGGAAGCAATTTTTTTTTTCTTTTTTTCACGTTACTGTTATTTCATGCGCTCGATGCATGGAATAACATTTGGGATGATTAATTTCGTAACGCAATGGCATTTCGAATGATTAATCGAAACGCTGATTGACGTTTATAGGACGGTTTTATGACTCTAACAATTTTGCAAATGTTTCACGAGGAATTGAAATACTGCATGCATTCACCTAGTTTGCTGCAATTAGAAAATCATTTATGGGCACCGCGACAATTCTATTGATAATGGAAAATTGAATATGTAACACGACTATATACCGGCGAGTTCAATTGTTCCGAAAAATTTCGCCGATAGCGTAACCATAATTTATACGTAACCATTAACTTAACGACGCTAATTAAGAATTAATCTCGGCCAGCGCTAACTCTGCTTGTTATTCAAAATCTCGATCACCATTCCTTGCAGAAACGCCTTATCTCTCTTCGACAAATCATTTCCCGTTTATCTTTCCTCGCGTAAATCAATAAATCATTGCGAAACAGCCGAAAGCTCTACTCACTTCGTCGAAGTACATGAAATGGTAAGGGTCGTCATCCAAGATCAAGAAATTGTACTCGCAGGCTATCCTGTAGATTTCTTTCCGCCTTTCCAGAGGAATAACGACACCAGTCGGATTCGATCCGGTGGCGTTTATGTACATTATTTTCGGCATTTTCTTCCCAGACATTTCTCGATTTCGTAGTGTCTCCCTGAGAACCTCCGGAATCACACCCTGATCGTCCTGAGGTATCGGAATTAACTCCGCCTTGTACGGCGACACCTGTAATCGAAAAGCAATTTTTCTCGTATCTACTTATGTCAATCACTTTTGCACGAAATTCTGCCAAGCCGGTCAACTACCGTATTCGCAATTACTTATCGGCCAATAGTGATTCATTCCTTCGATTCTTTGGCACGTGGGTGCACGATAACGAAAGCTGTTTGTATGATCTCCGAGACACTAATGCCGGATGCAGCGATAAACTATAGAGCAATTGGGTAATTAAATCGAGACAAATGGTCCGAATTATTACATAACACGATTAACATTTCCTTATCGTAATTTTATTATATAAATTCCGATCGGTGACACAGTATACAAATGGTTGGTTCAACCCCATCCAATGTTACCGATTATTTCCAGCATCTTTCCATTCGTCTCGAGTTTTCTACATAAACGGTGTTTAACCTTGTCTTGCTATTTCTAATCCTTTGCGAATAATTTAAATAATGGTAATGGAGAAAAGACGGTTTCAAGGGAAATAAAGGAAAAAGAATAAATGATTGAGGGTAAACGAATAACAATGGATAATTACTGACCACAACTTCCACGCCTGGATAAAAAGGATCGTGCACCAGGAGCGGATCCCCGGGGCCGATTATGGCCTCGAGAGTTTTGCTTAATCCGTCCTGAGCTCCGGAGACGACCACGATGTCGCGGCTCTCCCACAGGGGAGGTGCGTGCGCCCTTCTCTGGAACTCCCTGAGGCTCTGAAACCAATTTAATATCCAATGTCGTTAAACATATTGAAGGCAATTGCATTATCCCACGGCGGGAATAAAAAACAAAGATGAGAAGGGAACCGTTTATGAATAAATACACGATTATCTGGCACGCTTTTGATAATGGTAATCGGTGTTCGAATATCGCTGGAAATCTAGCCGCCTACATCTTGAACAACAAACTCGAAAGTAACGCAGGTGTGACACGATAAATAAGAAATGACGATTTTTGGTGATAGTTTTGCTTGGACCCTTGAGAATTCTTATCGCTGATATTGCGATAAAATCCACGATTTTAGATAACAAATGATTCACTCGTCGACCGGAACCCAAGGGTTAATGATACAATTGAAGAATTTATCGATGCATGTTGCATTTGTAGGTAATAGTTTCATTTATCCAGTTTGCTTAACAAAGTTCAAAATTTTGCCAAATTGTCTAATATGTAAAACGCTTATCATTTAAAATAAAATCATACTCAGACGACTAATAATTCGTGCAACTAAAACCCACAGCCTGTCCACTGATTTATATCGGAAAGATAATTACCACGAAGAAATCGAGTTTTTAGTTACCTGTAGAAGCGGCGGGTAACCCTGTGTAGGAATGTACTGCAAGGCAGCGCCCAATTCTCGCTCATTCAGGGTGAAAGAGGATCCATCGTTAAGTTTGATAGCGATTTCTGTGAAAGGGAAGGTTTCTTCGTTCGGCATACCTTCCGCCAGAGAGACCACACTTTTCGGCGCGGAATACGCTATTTTGGCTGGAACGTATACCACAGAACGTATAGTTAAAAGTTTATCCATAGCTTCGGCATAAAGTATTTCTATTCTTTCCTCCTTTCATGAACATTTATCGATAAATAAAAATTTCCAGTATAAAAATCTCCTTACTCAGTTCTCTGGTGGCGGCCGATCGCCTCCGTTTGCAGACATCCGTTTTGAAAGACGAATAATCCATCAAGAATTTTTCTTTCGTTTTATGCATCTTCGTTCACTGCGAGGGATGTTTCAATTCACTTGGTCCAATATCAGTGCACGACTACCGCGAATCAAAAGTAATCGATAGAAAAACGAAAATCTGTCTTACGACGGAAATTAGCAAAAGATAAATGTATACGTGTATATTGCTCTGTTCTGACAAATCCTGGCACACTTGTAAACACAACCCCTACAGAACAGAGATCGAGAGAACGTAAAAAAAAAAGGCTAGATCCGTTTATAAGCACAGAATTTTTCATGAAATACCGACGACTCTAGTATCAATACTGACAGCGCGTCCCGTCCACCCGGCTTTTATATTTAGCGATAGCTTTGGTTGCGTCAGATAACATTAACATATTCAAAAAGGAATACAAGTTTCATGTATTTAGATACTAACGACCGCCTCTAGTGTACACTAAGAGTGGGGACGTTGGAGTGGAGGTATTTTTCGAGATGATGAAAATCTTCGATAAGTGAAGGAAGTACATGATAGAGATCGATACGTAAATGACACGACACCATGAGCACTGAATTGTAGCACTGGCTCAACCGTAACCAGTGCTTTCGTAACATCTCTGTGTACGTATGCAGAAATAAATCTACAACGAAAGATGATTAGTCATTCGAATGACGAAACCAATATTTTTCGTTCGAGTTGTTACGAATTTGTTTTCGACCAGCAATGCACATTGTTGAGTAAGGTTACTGGACCCCCGAATGAATGAAGTCATTTCGTTCCAAAGTATTGGATACTACGACGAGAATCGAAAGTTGCTGCGTATGCGAGAATGAAATGAATGTAGAGGAAAAGCTGCAAGGAAATCGGGAATTTCTACAGCGGATCAGAAACAGTCGTCACAAGCTTCATCTGATGAAAGATTTGCAATATTTGTCGTTCATGATGTAATTAAAGTTCAGTGTTACATAGACATGAATGAATGATAAAAATGACAGCGACACTGGCCTGATTCAGCAGTGGATGTGACCGCCAGACATTTTTTTCCCAAAAGAGTGACGAATGCTCGGAAGCGGCAATATCAAAATCGTAATTACGCTCTCGTAACACCACGATTGCGATGGAACCGTGGAAAAAAAAAAATTCAATCGGAGCTGTATTTCCATGCGATGAAGAGGAACTAATCAAATCGAGCTAGCCATTTATTACTAAAACTCCAATATCGGAATAAAATCCAATATGTATAGCCAAAAAAGTCAAATCGAACGAAGTACCAAACTTTTCTACAGATTCTTCATGTTTCTTCTATTCTGTTTTTGGTTTTCTACGTTCGACGTTTATGCCGTCGAGACCGGACATGACGGGATTAAGGGTCGTTACGAAATTAGTCATGGACATTTCCCCTTTCAAAGTTCTTATCTGTTTCGAAAGATTGAAACGCATTTCGCTCTGATCTGCTTCTGTACACAATACATAGTTAGAAATGTATTAATAGAGTGCACTCTTGCTGCATCATCCAGTCTATTTTGCTTTCTTGTCTCCCTTCTGCAACCACGTACAAGGGGAATTCGAAAAACAGTGGGACACTTGTGGGTACCTCGATGAGGCTTCGATAAACGACGAATGACGTCGTATGACGCGAATCAACGCGGAATTCATTTCTCATTCAGCTTCTATGCAGCCGATCAATGCGTATGAAAGATGATTCGCAGTATTCGATTGTTGATAATCCACGGGAAATAAATGTCATAACTCAATCAATCTTGATAAATTTTTCTCTGGCATCAGTGACTCGATTCGACGCACATAAGTACGAATGCATACCAATGTACAAAATATATCCGTCGTTCATACAATCAACTCCCAGCAGGAAAACGAGGGGGCACGCTGCGTACTTTTTTTATTTTTTTTCCCTGCTACGCGGCTAATCAAATACATGAAATTTCGTAAGCACAGTTCTGATGCAAGACGCCCTGAGGATTTACATACATACTTGGCTGCGTTCCTTTCTCACGCAGCACCATAGCTAACTGCAGCCTGCAGAAAAATGTTAAACAGTATACCTGAAGAGTGGGTCATCAGTTTACCTTTTGATATTCGAACAATTTCCTGGATAGATAGACAGATATCGGTGGCTTATCTATCAGTAAAGGTCGTGTAACTCTTCGTACTGAATATTTATAAAGCGATAGTAGCTTATCTGGGCCATTATGGACAAAATACACAATTATTCTTTAACTCGGTATGTGTTTAAGGTAGTTGACGGAATGCAATAGAAAACCGTAATAATTCATGCGCTCCAAGCGCATGTGGCGAGATTTCGTACAACGAGCGCACTTAATTATGCAAAATGCACAGGGACGAATGTTTTATCTGACGAATTGTTATATTATCCATCGATTATGTAAAAACGAGGGAGGAATCATATCTGTCTGATGTTATAAAATGGACGTCGGAAGATTGTGTCAAAATTAAATCGATTAGATTAGTTCAGGGAAACCATTCGTTTTCTTTAAATTTATAGCTGTTTACCCGATATCGCGTGCGCGATTACGAAAGTCAGCAATTATTCTCGCGACCGTCTCGGTTCAAACAATCATTAATACACGACTTGTTTTACGTCGATGACGTTGAATGACTCGTCGTTCAATGGAATTCGGGAAAGCCAAGCGCGCATTGCTGTGCATTCCCGAATACTGTAAACCACCGAGATAACATCGCTCCGTTTTGATCCTTTTTTCCACTTTCCTTTCTTAATGAATCTATGCACGGCTTCGGAGTTGGAGTTACAAGATAACGACCACGTTTACTGCCAACTAACAATAAGACGATGCATTCATCGATTTCATTTATCGTTTTTCCTTTATTCGTCAGATTTTTCAGAGAACAGTAGAATGCTTGGCGAACGTGAATCTTTTGTTAAATACATTCAAACACTTTTTGTTTTGTAAATCTTTCTGCGATCGATTATGTAGGAATTCCTTAACGATTTCACGATCGTGATATCGTAGGGAATCTCAGTGTTATGAAATTTTTAAAAACCTTGTATCAGGAAGATTAGAGCTGCGTCTGGCAGCTGTGTGGCTTTGAAAATGCGGGGCTAATCATCCAAACCGATTGGATTATCTCCCCGCAGTAATGATGATTAGAAAGTGATAACGATGTAACGGGAATTGAAAGGTTATCTACTGTTCCTTCGTGGCACGCCCGTCAGGATAATGTAACGGCGTACACATGATGTAGTTTTCTTGAAAATAGGGCTACGATAACTAAAAATCGCCAGCTATCGTTGTTAATAAAAGAAAAAAATGAAAATGAAAGAATAATAATAAAAATGAGAACAGATAATAGATGGCTCGAACTTGAGAAAATTGCATAAGCGGATTTTATCGATTGTCGGATGGGTCGAAGGGGATTTTATATTTCGATCAATTATTGTATTTCATGTGCATGGTGCAACGGTCACTATTATGTATTTGTCACGATAAACAGGCCTCGAACCACTCTCGTCGATGCACGGCTAGGAAAATACGCCTATCAGAGGTGAACTCTTTGCGCTTTGTTAGCCTTGGATCTGCTTATTATACAATCTTGCTATTTTCCTGAAACACATTAGTTACAGTCTCCTCGAATAATTCAACGTTACAAATTAAGGCGGGGGGAAAGTTGTGCTCGTAGTATAGGTAAAGGGGAGCCGTTCCAATCAATTCAATTTCCTCCGCGGTGTACAGAAATACTCTTATCGCATACCGAAAGCAAGAGAAAATTAAATTCGCCCGCAGAATTCACGAACCTTTTAATATCCGCGTGAAGAAAAAATCTTGCAACACGACTCTTGAAGAAACATTTCTCGATCTGAACGCTCGTGCAATTCTGAAACAGGCGAAATAATAAAAACGGATCACGAGGCCGGGATGAAAAGCACAGTGTCTCGAATCGGATCCTCCGGCGTGAAGAAACTGGTCCGCGAATTGGCAGACGACGGAGATGGAGAAACGTACTTAACGAACGGAGAAGTTCATTAAAAGCGAAACGACATTAGCCGACCTAAAATCAACTCTCCGACGATTCCGCTTACGCCTGCTTCCCACCTGACCCCGTCAGTTAGCTCCACAGGTGAGCTAGAAAGAGCTGGCCGCCGAAGGAGACGCGGACAGGCGAGGGTGTGGGTGTATAAACGAGACCGAAGAGGAACGATGACGGCGATGACGACGATGGTTGGCAGTAGCGGAAGAAAGAGGGAGAAAGATGAAGGACGAGCGCAAGCAGGAGCTAGAAAAGGAGGCGGAGCAGAAACAGGAGGAGAAATCATGTCGCAGTTCTCCAAGCAAAGAGGTGAAAAAGAAAGGGACGATAGGTCTGCCGATAGGAAATAGATCCTCACGATTGGCGGTAGAACGAGACCCGAGGATCAAGAGGTGAAGCTGAGGAGCACGAAGGGGGATGAAAAAAAGGCCCATCTCCTCACGGGAGATTGTCTTCCTTCGAGTGCTCGTAGCCCCTTCGGTTGCCGACTGTCGTTAGCCTTAATAGAAACCACTCAGCGACTATGAATTGCCTACCGATTATGCTGCAAATTTCATTATTTTCCCGCTGGAAACGGTGTCGCCTTGCCCGTATTGGTCGATCGTCGACGATTCGGCGAGAGGACTCGTCCGTTCTACGGGGCCTGCGGGACTGTGAGAAAATTTCCTTCGACGGGATTATTGAAAAGAATCGTGTCACCCGGTGAACTTTGCCTGATCTTGCCCAGTGACTGCTGTAAGGGTAGAAGCGGTATTAATTGTCACTGCGACGACATCAAATATTCGTTGGTTGGAAACATTCCAGGACAGTTTGTTCTTACATTTCACGGTATTTAATAGTAACCCTGTGGGTCTCGAGATATTCTAAAGAAGTAGAATTTCGAATCACTTGTTTATAATTGCAAAATATTTAATCTCGAAAAGCACTGTACGCATCGAACATCTATTTTATTGGCAGAAAGTTAATAAAAATTGGTTAGAATGTGTGGGACTCTAGTGTTCCACCAGGACACGAAGTGTTAATTTCGACAACAATTTATTTATCGATAAGCACAATGAGCACTGTTTACAATAAGAATAGTTAGTAATATAATTACAAGAGAGCAAGACAGATATACAAGTAGGATACAATAGTAACACAAAAGTACTCTGTTACAAATCATCTCCCTATTAAAATTCCATCACAAAAACGAAGATTCCCTGCGGCACGCCTTATCCCACTGTACTGTACGCGTTGTTTAAACCACCACAATGACACCTTCAGGGGGAGTGTTTCTAAACATGTCTATTCTACCAACCAAGAAAAATCCTAAACGATTTGTTGAATAGAGCACAACGTTTCCATGCATTCAGTCGGTTCCACGCTTACGAGATAGTTTTGTATCTTATTCCATGCGCAAACTGGGCCCTTCACGCCCCAACGTTACCTAATTGGGTGCACCCCGTGGTCGTGGCATTATACGGGGTGTCAAAATACCTCTCTCTACCTTTCGTAATCCTCCGACCCCCCTCTTTTTCACGCCTAGACCGACCTTCCGTACTACGTTGGGACAAAGAGTATGCGTGCTTGTATCTCAAAGCGGCCGACCGAATGGAGTGCACAATAGAATTGTCGCCACACGTCGTTTCGAGAAGTAAGAGACGTTTTCTTCATCTTGTCTGCCACGCTATAAGCCGTCTCAAAAAGAGACCCTCCAACAGAAGTGCTTTCCCAAGTATAACAACATGTGTTTACGTATGTTTCTCCTTCACCCCTTGCGTCCCATTTCACCCCACGGCCCATCGTCTTCGTTCTACCAAACCCTTTGTCGCGTGTTCGTCGACACTTTCGTATTACACTTTTGTCTTTCCATTCTGATCATCCTTTCCCCGTTTCTTTTTCTTCTTCCCCGTCATTTTACCTTCCCTTGACTTTGTCCACGTTTATTGGATGCTCGCGCGTTTGAAGTACACATCGTACACGAGAATTGTGTAGCGAGTACCATTCTGCGGTTTCCGTGGAGAAATGTGGAAAGAAAGGGCCAGTTTTATTGTGCCGGGATGGCGGAATCAACGGATCTCGGTTTCCCTTACAAACGTATCGCTTACAATTCGAGCGTGAACCATATGGAAGGGGGTGGAAAGAATTTCGTGTCCCTTTGTAGACTTTTCGGTCGAACCTTTCACTTCATTTTTCCCCTTCGTCACGCGATTTTTCATGTCAAAACATTCTACTTTTCCACTTCCCGGGTTTCGCCGGAAATAAATGAATTTTCTCGCAAGAAGGATAAGAAAAAAGTGGAAAAAAAATACAAACCGACCGTGGGAGTATGCTTTCCTTAGCATTGTTCGCGTAATTACGCGATCGCGAAGGCTCGGGCAAGAAAATTCTGATTTAATCGAGAGGATTCCCGTCGGTCGTGGATGAAATCCGATTTGACCTTTTGATGGAGCGAGCTTTTAGTTGGCGCCTTTTCCAACTTCAGCGTGGCTAACGGAATTACATCGAAGGACCGATAATTGCTGATAATTCGGTAGAACTTCGTTAAGACGCTCATCTGGGTCGGGGCGAAATGCTTTCATTTGATTATTACTCGATTTCGATAATGCGATTATCACGTTCGCGTCGCGAATCGATTACATTTTCGTCTCGTTCGACCGTGGACCGCGTCACGGTTAAAACGTTCAACGGCAAAATGATAATTCTAATGAGCCGTGAATACGTACGAAAGTGGAACGCAATTGGTGTTTTCAATTGTCCCATTGACAACGTGAAACCGTTCATCGGAGATTTCGTATAATTAGTCGCGATATTACATTCGTAAACGGATTGCAGCGTTCAGAAGCAAAAGCGGACGAATCTTTAATTCCACGCGACATTCGATTCTTCTGTCAATTTGTTCGAATTCTCTGCTATTGAAAGCGAAGGGTGAATTATGCAACAGTAGAAATGACTTTCGAATCGAACCGGCATTAACGTAATTACGCTGGAATAATGAGCGAATCGAATTAAGATCAAATCGCTTTGGAGAATGCACTCGTACGCGCCACTAGTTTCAAACCTTGTTTCACTGTTAATATAACTATAATACAATAATAAACGCAATGACAATTACGTGCTTTTAATTTCCGATTGGCTCGCGAGGCATTGCATTTACTGCAACTACGTTGCGGAGGAACAAAAGCTACGTTAAAAAAGGATAACTTAAAATTGGAATAAGGCAAACGGAAGAAGGAAGAGGAGAGAAAGAGTTCCTCATTTTAAATATGTTTGAAGTCAGATAAGAAAGCCGCCCCATTATCAGCGACGCGTAGAACGACCCACCCCTCGGAACGTCTCCGATTGCATTCTTTATCCTAATTAGGTTTACGAGGCTTTGCGCCTCGACCAGCCACCAATTATTGGTAATTGCGTAAAGATGTCACTTGGTAAGCGGATTGCTGGCGGTTTTACAGCATTGTACTCTTCTAAGCCACACCACGAGGCTGACAAGAGCAAGGGGACCGTTGCTTCTCGCTTCCCCCTCGAGCAACGCCGACAATGAGGCAACACGCTTGCAGATTTCCCTCTCGCCCTTTCATTTCCATTCAGCCTTATTTTTTCCATTACTCGAAAGGGCAAGAAACTACTTTTTTTCCTTTCTGCACAAAAAGTACGGAATCGAAAACGTATCGTTTCCCGAGCACCTTCGATTCTCAATGGTCGCAAAAGATCGGGAGTATAAAAGGCTAAAGAATATTTCAGCGTAGTTGATTTAAAATTGAAGATAAAAGGGAAGTTTATAAATTAACGAACAGCTCTCGATTAACCTTCTAACGTAGAGTGGCGTAATTAAGGATCACCCTGTACATAATGATCCAGCTAAAAAGTTTGATGGAGTTCTAAATGTATACACGGAATACCGTGAAAGATGTTTGTAAGCAGGTTGCTGCTGCAGTGTCACTTTAATTAAACTCCAAGCCATTACAGCTGCTGAATATTTAATGGCTCGTTAGAAAAATAAAGCGGGAAGCAGGCTGCAATGAATTCAGCAGCTACTCGCAGCTAGCTGGATTGCGTCAAGTAAGCAGGCAATTAGAGACGCCGCTCTACTCGATACGATGCGGCGGGATCGAAAGTGTTCTAAATATTGCATATCATCGAAACCTGTGCAACGGCTCGATAGCTGCTGAAATAATTGCTGAAACAATTGCACGCCGCCGCAGTTGCCGTTGCAAGCGACGCGTGATCATTGCGGACAAGCGTCAGTGGATAATCAGTTCTTTCCGCCGCATCGGTCCCGCGCTGAAATTAAATTAGCTTCTCGCGGTGAAATTGAAAAATCCCTTAAACCGAGGCAACGTTGGCAAAAGTGGCTGGATAGCGGGGAATAGAAGAAGGGACAGCCAGAGGAAGCGGCGTGAAAGGGAGAAAGAGGACGGTGGGACGGGCCGGGTAAAAACTCAACGCACCGCGAAAACTCGTTTAAAGATGAAAGGCCGGCTAACGACTTATTTTCGATAAGGAAAAGTTAAGGCACTTGCCCCCTCGCCACCATCGCATCCAACCCGGTCGAGCCCTCTGCGGGCACTCTCGAAAACGGAGGGGTGAAAACTTGAACGTAACACGCGAGGGGTAGTTTTCCAACGACGCGACGTCGAAGAAACGGCGATGTGCTTCCTCTTTCTCCGCTTCGTCCCCCCCTTCGCCGCTTTGGTACATTCCTCTCGCTCCCGAACACGAGCAAAAACACAACAGTTGCGCGGAACTCAACTCAATTGCCATGTCAAAACGATGTGAAATGGGATTGATGTAATTTGGTTAGGCGCGCACCCCCACCGCCGCGTTACTCGTCTCCGTCGCACCCTCGTCGAGTTGTAACCCCCGCGGTGGTGCCGTTTATATCGTTGTCGACGCCACTGTCCTCGTCGTTTGCTGGTGTTCACCGGGTGTTTCGCGACAAACGACTCGATTCAAGGCTGATTCTAATGACTTATGAAGTCAAGCCAAATGACCGAGGCTCACCCTCTTATGTGACGCTGTTTCGACCCCCCCAGTCTCCCCTCCCGGGACTTTCGATAACTTTCGAGTTTCACGGCGGGCAAATCGAATAATTTTCATCCCCGGGTATGGGGCATAGAGTTCCCGTTTAGCCGGTCTGCCTGTCGCGTATAACTTGTATTATTGTTCGTTTCGTTGCGACGAGGAGGGGTGCGAAAGTGGCGAACGAGAGACAGAGAAGTTTGCCGGGCGAAGAAGTCGAGAGACAGCGCGATTTGATTGTTGCTCGTTACGGAAGCCGGTTCCATTATCTTCCCTTATTATATTTGCAGAGACTAGCCTGCCACCCTTGCGCACAACACGCGTCGAAACGTTTTCTCGTCGGTGGAACGGTCTGTTATGGCAATTTCGCTAGATTTCATGGGCCATTATATTGCAATCCTTGTTTTTTTCTTCTTCTTCGGAGACCTATGTATACGTGCACGCACATATAACGCGTACAATTTTCGCGGTAGAATTAATAAGAGAAATATATTTCGCGAGTCCTATTGCGCTCGATTATTTGGGTCGTTTAAAGGGAGCGCCGTTAAAAGAATAAATAAATGAATTCCCGCGAGAAAAATCAATGCGGCATCAAATTTTTTCACGTTTTAAATAGACGCGCAGGCTCGTTTCCGGTGGTACTCGCGAAATCGCCCGATTCACCGCGGTAAACCTCATTAAACTTCTATTCCGGCTAGCCGGTTCTTGCCTCAATGGCCGATAATAGGTTGCCCGATGGAAAAATGGTGGTGGCTAATTAGCCGCGCGCCGGAACCACCGGCGAAGAAGCGAAAACCGAGGTGAAAAATGGAGGCAAAAAACGAAGAACAGGCAAGGTAAAATTAGGCGGAAAAAATAGCGCCACTTAAAGGCGAGTATCATGAACAATCGTCCTATTAATCGTGCGGTACGATCAAATTAATTCACGACGGTGTCGTGCTCTGAAAGATTAATTAGCTTCCCCCCCATCCCGTTAAGTATCGGGACTGAAGTAATCTTGTGAATAGGGAAACTAATAAGAACCGATTCTAAAGTGTTTCGCAGCCAGACTGGAGTATAGTTTGATCAGTAGTTCGAAAGCTGCCTCAAGTGGCGCATTTAACCGAGTTACGTTATTTCGCGTGGCAATTTCGCCGTTTCTACCGTCGCATTCGCTAAAAGTCACCTAATTAGCTTCCCCGTTACGAGACGACCGTTTTAAGAGCGTTATCCATTCGGAGAGCATTGCAACAAATCATTTTGCTCTACGCACACGTACGTCCGCACTCAAACACACCGACAGGCACACACGGGGGCGCGGAAAGATATCACATGCAAGCCCCGTTACGTAATTATCTAGTATAATCGGTTTTGCAAGTTTCGCTTGGAAAATCTTCATCGCGAAAGAAAAATCGTGCTGGTACAATGAAAGCTGTACTGCAGCGCGATTACGTCATAATTGCGTTGTCGTTGAAATAGCGGACTCTCGTCGGGCTGTATTATAGGATTCATTACTGCATCTTCAAGGTAAACGTTTTTGCTCGGTGCAGGATAATGTCTCCATTAAACTACGATGCAAGTGCATCCTCTGATTGTCCCATTACCCCGTGAAGTGGCTGAGCATCAAGGGGGATGGAAAACGATCGGTGGCGAATCTGTATAAACGTCGCAGTTATTCGAAGCATAGAAGCTGGAGGAACGACGCGGCGGCAACGACGCGACGCGACGACGACGATGGCGGCACTTTGATCGGTAACCTCGTTTATGGTGACGCTGGACACAGAATGTAGGAAACACCGATAACACCGGTGACGGAAATATCGACTTTTGAGAGCTGCCACGAGCATCCCCTCCTCGTGCCGGGGGAGGCACATCAGCCCCTGGCAAATCACCCCATCATAGCGGACCTCTCGTTCGCGACGAGGACAGGCGGATGGGAAGCTGCGACGGGGAGAAAGAGGGGTTCAGGGAGGAATGGAGCGAACGAGGGACGCGGAGAATCGAAAAGAGAGAAGGTTCGGCGAGAAAGGGAGAAAGAGAGTGGAATGGCGAGATCGTGGAGGGTTGTGCACAGAGAGAGGATCGACGAGTTCGGTGAGTGTGGAACGCCGTCGGTTCTGGAACGACGCGGCCTGCGGGAGGGAGAGGGTAGAACCGACCGCCCTGGTGGCGGTTGAAAGAACCAATTTTGTCCTAATAGAAAAATCCCCAGCGCCGAACCCAATTTATAAACCCGCAAACATGGCTGGCGGAGGAGGGTGCTCGTCTCGTCGCGCCGCCGCCGTATCCCGGCACACGACGCCGGCGAACATCGGATTTATAAAGCCGAGTCAGCCGTGCACCGTGCACCGTAGACGCGTAAATTCCGTTCGCATAAACGGCCAGGATTCGCCGCCGGATTCACTGGCACGACGATGACGAAACGGTGGAACGAAGAATGGAGAAAGGCGAAAGAAAATTGTCTGGTGCCGGCGTCGTACGCGAGCATGGAACCAGATTCCAGCCAGTGCAAACTGGAAGCTTGTGCGCTTGATAAACGAGCCGGATGAACTCTGTTAGCTTGATCTCGTTACTCGGTCTTCGCTCGACTTTCGCGGATTCTGCCTGCCGTCACGCTTCCGGTTTAGCTCGACGGGCCTACCGCGAGACGCGTTGTCTACTTTAATGTAGTTTTGCGTATTCTTGCTGGCTAATTCGTCGGATACGACGGGGTTTATTAAACAATGAACGGTATTTTAATCTGAAGAAGGAACAAACGGGATAGTATTATTATTGTTGGTCCAAATCCTTGTGCAACAAAATCGTGGTAGTAAATAAAGTGTATACATATTACCTTTATTCTCTTTGATACTGAAAAGAACATGAAAGGCAGCATCCTATTACTCTAAAATGAATACCCCCGTTCACCGCCGGGCACAGAGCAGAAGTGCATCAAAATTATCCTGCCCGACGATGCAGTAATGATACCCGTTGACAAAAATCCCATTGCAATTATTGCTAGCACGGGATCACCGTTGGCTACATGTAATAATGATCAAAAAGGGAGAAACGGACGATCGAAATGAGCGATACAGAGTAAGAGAGAAAGCGTGCAGAGACTTGGTAAACGGAACACATGGCCCGAAAGGGTACTCTCGTATCGGCTACAAAGGTATCCAACAGAGATAAATACGTCGCAACTTCCAGCGCACGCCTCGCGCGTTTCTGCCGTGTATCTTGGCACATATGCACGCAGCAGGAAGCATGCTTGGTCCATCTGCAGCGATCCCATTTCGCGACAAAGCCTGTGTAATCGATTTCAAATTTGATAACGCCTAACAGTAGAATGGGAGAGCGCGCGTGTGCGAGAAACACGTACCCTTATCTGCACGGTTTATCGTTCCTCCTCGACTGATCTGCTCCTGATGAAATTAGTACCCTCGCGGCGCTGACGAGCTCGCTCAGCCTCGAAGAAATCGAAAAGCAATGGCAGTGGAAGAGCATAGCGATGCAATTACAGCGATAACGTAATTGATTTTCGAAACTGTTCTTGTGAATCGTGATATTGGAGAATTTTCGGTTCCTCGTGTTCGATTTTATATTTTTATTAAGTGAAGATTCATTAAGCAAATTTACACAGATTTGTATTATGATATACAGTAATGCGTTCGTGCTGTTCATCTCTTATTTCTAATACGTTCCCAAAGTGTCGAATAGACAAGTTTCAACACTTCGTCCTTTTATTCCCAGTGTGACGAATAAATGAACTTCGCTGGCAGATCCTGGTTTTCAATTACACAATCGTTCGCACCAAGCCAGTTCAACAAATGTCTCCCATGAAAAATGCACGATCCAAGCCAATTAAGATCTTCGATTTGAAATATTTCACCTCCCATCTACCGAATACAAACTTGAAACAAATTATCATCGATTTGCCACAAGCTCGCGGTGCAATAAAAGAAACTGTCGCAACGATCTGCATAGCATGCACTTTCTCCAAGCGGTTCCCGATCACGGTTACGCTTTTAATCGCGCGTACGACTGTCTGACCCCGTCCCTCTTCCCCATAGTTTATTTAACAGCGCCCTGGGCATCGGTAAACACGGGTTAGCGAATTGGCCCCAGGGCGAAACCGAATGATAGTTAACGTACCGCTAAACGCCATTGGAGAGGACCTCGCGTCCCTTCCCGGTCGGAATATACCAAGGCTCGTATATTGCGTGCACGAGGGGAGCGAAATTTAATTTTGTGCTTTTTGTACACGCCAAATCGTTGTCTCTCCCACTTCGCCAACCCCCGCTTCCCTTTCGCGGCAGCTCTCTTTCTCTGCCTCTTGCCCCCTGTCCGTGCACGCCTTCGCCATACAGCGAAACAGGAGCGATAACGCAGGCGTCGATGAGAGATCTCGCTGCGATTTCGCTCTTGGCGAGCACCGTTCCAAGGGGACCGACTGTGAGCATTGTGTTGGAGAATCTCGTTCTTCTGCGGGTACACGTCGCTGTGACTTACCCCGTGGAGGGATCCTTTTATTTGCTGGAGAACGATGCGCGGAATGGTGTGGCATTCGTGGGGCAATTGAACATTCGTGAATATCTGGGCCAGTCGTTCTAGGACAGCCTACAATATTCATATAAGAATATGCAACGAAAATTGTAAAAATAAATCCATTTTTCCATCCGCCATCGAACACCATCCGACTACCTCGAATTTCGCCCCTCGGCATCCCCGTACTTCGATTCACCCGGTCGTATCCAACGAATCATTGAAGTTTTCGGCTAACTGCTAACTGCTTAATTAATTTACGTCGTCTCGACGAACTGCGTCGCCAACTGGTAGGTACACCTGGATCGACGAGTCGCGGAAACGCGAATCCAAGCTATACAGGCACGTAGCCGGCGCAACAGAGACACAGCTCGGAGATGGTTGACTTGATGAAATCATGCCGCGAGAATTAAACCGGGGGATACCCGTGGCGTGTGTCGTCGTCGTCGGCGGCGCGGCGTGTGGAGCCGGAGGACTCCGCTCGAGCTCCAATTGGCGGGAGCAAGACAACGGTAGGAGTTGACTGCAGTGTATACACAGTTAATTAAGCCGGAGTACCGCGAAGGACGGCGTTGCGCGGGTGTAGAGGGACGGGAGAGATCGGTTGAATGATAGACAGAGAGGGCAAAATGGAAGTGCAAGGGAGGAGGCACTTACGAGAGGAACGGAGGGAAGAGGGTGGCAACGAGATAAAGGGGGACAAATATTGTTCCGCCGATGGGAGCAAGAGAGAGACAAACAATTTTGTCCTGTGGGCTGCAAAGGTAATTTGCTCTCTGGATATGCAGTCTCAGTGGCTCTCAAACCACGTGGACGATGAACGTGGGCGACTCCAACACGAACACGTAGTTCGTCAATCGTTTTGTCGCTCGGTGATTTCCAAATTTCGTTTGGCCCGACTAGAAAGAGGGCAATACTAGCTTCCTGGTAATTCCGTGCAAAAATATACGACAAGCGAGTTTTTACCACAACGATTCTTTATTGTTCTTCTACGAACAGATATTATGGATATAAAAAGGTACGATTATTCTTTCCTTTTTTTTACCGTCGGTCATTTGTACAACGATTGTTGCACGATTGTCGCACATCGTCGAAAGAAATTGCGAACGCGAAATTGCGTTTCCCACCGCGGTGGTATTCTTGCGGGCAACTGGCTACCGGCGTGGAACGCGAATTAAAAAGCAATATGTGAAACCTTTTTGAGATTGTTAAAAATGTGTCCTTCGAATCCTGATTTGTAATTCGATTTGTAAAGAGCAGGCTGCCGCGCCACATCGTTGGCGAACGTCGCTTTTTTAATCCCGCGAACGATTTCGTTTCACGATTTTCCAAGCTCGCGCTGGCCCCACTGTACGCCACTGGAGCCGGACGAACCAGCGAATTGAAACCGCCGAAAAAGCCAAAAATGAAACCTAAATTCGTGGCGTTCGCCGCAACGCGACGATTTTCGTTGCCCCGACGATCAATCCGGAAAATAACGGAACCGTGTTCACCGAGTTTCCCACTGACGAAATTTTAACTTGAATCTAGCAAAAGATTTGTTTACCCATACAGATATATGTGTAGGCGTACGCTGACGATCGAAAATTATTTTCGTACAGGACGTCGAAATGTATTAATAAATGAAAGGGAACAATTGAGAAATTAATTGGTAGCGTTGTACGATTATGCCAGGTTGATAAATTTGTTTCGCAATATAAAATTAGTCTCCAATGCTAAACACATAAAGTATAAACAATACCATAGAGAATAAAACAACTGGTACTCTCTCTACTGTACAGAAAATATAATGCCTGCCAAACTGACTTCGCAAAGCGTAGGGAGCATTTGGACAACAGCGAGCATTACACCAATTCCCCCCGCGTGCATACATATTAATTCACTGACATTCTTCACCAAACACCGTCCAACCATTTCCATCCCCACACGCCATGGATTACTCGAAGGCGCACAGTGGCGCACGCCAGATTAGGCGTCGTAAATCTGCAAGATCCTTCTCCTCTTGGGCCAGGCTACCCGCTGAGAGTTTTCCCAAAACCTGTCGCGAAATCCCTCTAACGTTCACAATGCCGACGCTTTCGAACAACACCACCCGTGGCTACTGTAGACCAAACAAGCTTTTCTTCCACGACTCGAGCACAGAAAACATCGCCGGGCAACGAGCTGTGATCGCTTTAGATTCCTTTCATCTTACATCTCTGTTCCTCTATTTCGCACCTCGTCGCCGCGCTTGGAACGACCGAGCTGCCGGTCAAGAGAAACTCGCCCAAGGAAAATTGGAGCGGATTCCGGCGCCGCGGCGTGCAAACGGTCTCAATGGCCGACACAACGAAATTAGACTTATCTCGGTCATCGAGGGCCACCATGCAGCTGCCTGGATAGAGGATTCACGTTCGCGTGAATAGACCGACCCAGTTTTCCTTTATTATGCCTCGTTTCGAGGGATCGCGTACCGATTTGCAAACAGTCCTCCTTGTCCATCGAGTACACGGTTGCTCCTTTCGACGGCCAGGACACGCGCCATTGTGAACGTTACCGATCGATCCCGATCGCTGATCTCTCTAAGATTCTCTCTACAATGAGGATTTCCATGCAGGGAGTTTCCAATGAGGAGTTTTTAGGCAATTTCGAGGAGACTCGATTTTGTTCCCTTTATTGACCGGTGAATGGGAGATCTTGTAGCAAGGTATTCTGGACAGTGTATGAAATTCTTTTGCATGAGAGAGCACCGAGAATGGGTACCGAGGGGTATTTAGTTTTTTCGACATTGGTACTGAGAGAAGGACTATTTGGAGAATTATTTGTGGGACTCGAAACACTGTGTGACTGTGTTAGAATGATTTCGAGGCGTGAAAGAGATTGCGTTTGGAACTGAAGAACCGCACTGTATCCTAAATGAGCGGGAGCAAAGGAGGAATAGAATGCAAGAGAAACTAAGGACGAAGGAATATATAGAGTGGACGATGCCTACGCGATTCAATAATCGTTTGAGAATCGCTTGAGTATTGATAGAGAGTGCGTAGAGAATTTCAAGCGAAACTGAAGTCTTATTACCTCCCCTGTCCCTACAAAAGAAGGAACAATCCAAGTATACAAAGGAATTGTATTAATTTTAATACGGTTACACTGATGAATCAAGATTCGTATACATCTCGAAAAGAATTTGTCCATGGAACATGACGTCTGTTTAGTCCTCTAACAGTGACTGGAAATTAGACGGGTTAGAAGGTTTGCTTATCTTTGAAAGTCGAGGCGGTATCAGCTGCTCTCAATACGTCAGACAAGTTAAAACGTTTAAGCGTCACAAGGCTACCTGAGTTTTTCGGTGCTACGGAGAGTAATCTTCCGGGGACGGTGTTCGGGATCCCTCGAGCGCTCAGTCGAGGATCAACGCTCAGGAAATTAGCTAAAACTGGAGCTAAGTGCTGCCTCGAACCGGGCCAGCCACGAAATAAACGCGTCGATCTAACGACGAGCCTCGGCTCCCTCCGGCAGATATTTATCGCTGTAAGTGGGATCCGGTTAAATGCAACTTGTGATCTGATTTCTACAGGACCTAAAAGCCCTTTCTCCGATCTTCCTCGTGCTGGGTAGCTGGCTAGATCCGTGGCCGAGATTGCCCGCGTGGAAAGCGACGTCGCTTTTTAACACGCGTGAACGTAGCAATAGAAGGGCACGTGGGAACATCGTATTAAACCTTTGAAAAAGATCGATCTCGATTCATTCACTGTCGATCATCCGTGTAAATTATCATATTTAACGGATTCGTGTTGCTAGAAAAACGATGGATTAAATCAGGACTATATTTTTAATAGCTTTGCTCCACTTGCTTGGTGCCTTCATTTTTTTTTCTTTTTTTAATATCTGGTATTAAATATTAAATGTCCCGGTAAACATACTAATTTTAACTTCAACTCCCTTGGTTATGGGAGGTTGTAAAAAATTTCGAGGTTGTAAAAAATAATTTCGACCAAGTGACCTGAATATTTATCCACGAGTGTTACATTAAAATCTGTACTAAATACATTTTTTTTATCCACGTTTATTTTACCCTCGTCGTGTATATTTCACCAGAAATCATTGAAACCTCGCGAAAATTCCAGGTTTCACAGTCAAATTACAGTCGCAAACGACACCGGCCATCTTTCGCCCCGCAAATAAGTCCAATTACGTTCAACAGACAGCGTTCAGGCGTTGACGCAGCTTAACGTCCACGCACTATTTCGCAGGACAATTATAATCGAATACGTGGACCGTACAGGGGCGGCCGGTTAGTTTTTCTATAACGGAAGGGCCGTGAATCGGTCCGCAACGTATAATTTGCCTCGATTTTCGCCGGATCGATTTTGAGCAGCTACTGTTTCGCTACAGACGGATATCTTTTGTGTCGCGGTTTTGTGGGCGTACACTTCCCCCTGGGCTAAAACGCCAAATGGTAACGACGATACGCGGAATCGAATGCGGAATGGGAAACCGGGATTTGTTTTGTGCGCGCCCGGTTTTCGGTGCGCGAACGAAAAAGAAACAATCTACGCGCCGTCCCAGACAAGCGAACAACCGTTGTCCGCCCACCTTGTCTCTTTGTCACGAAGCTAATTCCGAAAGTTTGTGAAAGGAAATCGAGATAAAAATCTATCGCCAGTGTCTGCGGCGACGGGTATGCGGTTTTGATCGAGCGCACCAAAAGAACGGAGTATTGGAACAGTTCCGAAAATGGCATTGTACGAAGGCGGAAGGAGAAAAAAAAAATAGACCGCCACCTTGTGCACGATATTATTTTAAAACTTGAGAAACTGAATACCAAAACCGGGATGCTCTCGGAAGGGTATGCTTATTGGAAATGTACTTCAAAAAATTAAAAGTTCGATACGTGCTATTATTATTATTCGACACGATAAAATAGATTGCGAAACGACAAATATTATCGTATCGATAGGAAATATTATTTTCTGCAAAACATGCATCGTCGTGTATCCCGTCAAAAACAACCCCTATCGATATGTAACCGAATCGTCCGTTCTCGAATACCGCCTACGTCGACGTTATCCCACAACGGGAACAGACTAACATCGAACGAGAATAATTGCGCTTCTAAAACACCCTCATCCCCCCAATCTGGTCGCGGTTCATCGCGGAATAGACGCGGGGTGAACGGCTTACGCAGGCGTCTTCGAAAAATTGGAACGCTCGGTGCACGCATAATGTGCGGCTAACGCGGTCAGGTAGCACCGTGCTGCAAGTCAGAACGAACGTTCAGAGCATCCAGAAGCGTAGGAGGTTTGGCGTATAAGCGGTAAGCTTTACCTCATTTCTGGCAATTACAGGGGATGCCAGAATCCGCCGCAAGAATCAAGCCGCACCGTTCACCCTTGTATTCGTGCACCCCCGCGTGTGTGTACGTAACGTACGTTTGCACGAGAGAACGTTGTGTGGCGCGTGTGCGCGCGCGCTCGGCCACCCCGTGTATCCATCCCTCGAGCAGACGCACACAACGGGGCCACCCATGTATACACACACCGTGTACACGAACGAAGGAGTCGAATTGGTGCGCGCACGGTGTCACAGAAGCCCGACCCGAGTCCACCTCTTCTACCCCTTCGAATTAACCCCACCTAGACGCCGTGAGGGAGAGGGTGGAACGTTTCCAGTGGTGTTTGAGCACCACTGCCTCGCCATGTTCTCGGACCCCAAAGCTGATTGGCTCAAAATTCCACGAACAGCACGTCGGATTCGTGGAGGGAAGCCACGCCTCACCTGACAATTCCTGGACCACCTCTTTCCGTAGAGCGTCTTGGTGCGAGTAGTTGTGTGCAGCTACAACAAAGGCCACCCCGCTTCTCGGCCAACCGACTAGTCCTCGTTGGCACGACGCACGCTCAACAACTTCGACCTTACCCGGCGACAATTTTATTCCCCACTGGCCCGACGCCGTTGCCACCACGAGTTATCGAACACGCTGCGCGGACGTTCTCGGAAGCTTTGATTTCGGTGCTTCGGGACCGGACTTGGGCGATTTTGGGACGCGAGCGGGCGGATGGTAATCGTGACGGCAGGAGGACGATAAGAATCGGAGCGGACAGATTAGACTTAGGTGGTACTGGAAGTCGCGGAGGGACACGGGAAGGTTGTCCTGGATGCAAGGTATCGTCACTGGAGCACCGGCCGCTGGTTCAACCGGAGGCTATGACATTAGAATGGTTGGACAGAGTTGTTTGTTAAAGTAAGAGGAAGACGTCGTGCAGTGTTCAAGAGATCGAAGGGACAGGAATTGTATAAAACTTTGCCAGTAGTGTTGTGCTGTGACAAGGATCAGTCATGAGACGTTGCCAAAACCGATGGTTACCGTTGTCAGGCTCGTGTAGACTTTCTCGTGGACATTGTAATCCATTGATATAAGTACAATTGTTAGCTTCGTTGCAGAAGCTTCGCGAGCACAGACTGTCGGGGTGGCGTCGAATTAATAATATTTATACCCGTCGATGTGAGCAGGGCGACACTTCATAGTAAGAAGAAATATCGCTTGTTGTCGTGACCGTTCTCAAAATGGTTTTTGCATTCGATAGCACGTGCCTTGAACAGTCGTTTCGTGTTTCGATCGAGCAGTAGTGTTTTCGCAAGGGATCCGTTCGAGAGATCCTTTGGTCAGGAACAACGGGCGACCCGAAGAACAGCCTGGTCTGGGATCAGTCTTTGGATTTTCCGCGATGGATTCGCAACAGCTCGTTGACACAGGTTCGCAGAATAGCCAGGACATCGTTCTGCCGAAACCAGCGAGCAGTACACCGAGGCACAGCATCGACGCGATTCTTGGACTGGCGAACAATAAAAGAAATCACCAGGAAATGGAGGATAACGCCCGCGACGCCCAGGAAAACGCAGGTAATTTTATTATCATCCCCTTCAGTTTGCTTTTCTTATTTATTGCAGTTCAATTCGGCAGTAGGAATTTTCTTTTACCTGCATATATTATTACCTGCTAATTTTCTGCGTTAGAAAAATGTCGCAAAACTTGCAAGAATATTTCTGCGTTACCGGATCAATCCAATTTAAATTCGAGTACGATCATTGAATATGAAATTGAAATTAAAAATTTCTTTCTCATCTCGTTATTGCACGTACCAGTATCTGAATAGTAATTGCACTTCGATTTATGTTTATGTAATAAAATAATTATTTTGGAACAGCAATGGATTCAAAGGCACGCGTATAGAAATTATTTACAGCCGACAATTGCAACGACGCTTATTAAAATTGCAATATGTTCATTCGTCGAGGTGATACAATTAATATAAACGTTGCAACTTCCGTCCGTCGGGCTGGCACACGCACGAACCGCAATCGAATCTCGTGCGTTTCTCCCGCTGCCATCAGATTCAGGATACTGGATCCCAAATCCCAAAACGGCTCAAGTTACCCTCGGAGACTTATTAACAAAGCAGCTTCGATCAATCATTTCATCCAATTACTGGTTTCGCTATTATCCTCCGCCCGAATCGGGAGTCCGATTAAATCCGGCACGAACCGAGGAACGCCGATCGATGTTCCTTTAATTTAACAATTTTTCATTACATTTTCTCAGCAGGAAACACTGTTATGCGAAAAATTGACGGGCCGAATATTTGTTCCCGTTCGTCGCGTTTTAATTTCAATAATAGATATTCCGAACGTTTAGAGGCGGACGGCATCAGGTGTTTCGATACGTCTGTCACGATTAACAGAGCAAATAAATTACCGTACCACGTGCGTGACGGTATTATCCCGATCAGACCAGTTAATGATAGACCAGTTAGGTGAATTGCGATGACGCTCGTGATAATACTATCCTGAAAACCCTAATGTGACTTCGCTTTCCATCGCGACGCTAATTACCGTAGCACTATATTTCATTGATATCAGAGAATATAAAATTTCTGAACGGGAAGGTGGACAATTAAACGAATTATATAGCTTCTCGTTGGGCCATGCACTTTACGTTAATTCAATTCTTGAAAAAGATTACCGCGCAGAAATCAAATAAACCCAATGTACCTATCTAACGCATAATCCAACACCTGAACCCAATAATAATATTTGTCGAACTCTTATCAAACAGAATACTTATACACTCTCTATCAATGCACTTCGTCCGCTTCAATTGTTATAATAGATAATCTCATCGATCTGGGTTAAGCAAACTTACATCACTCGTCTATTGTACAATACATTCGATTACTTCGCTCGCCTCGTAAATTTTGATTTCGTTTCACAACTTTCTATCCGTCGTTCCATTATTCTATTATTATCCTCCCAAACATTATGTTCATCGTTCGTAACACAGCTGTCCCCGCGTCAAAAACAATTTACCCCCGGTTCCATTATCTTACTCTCGTTCTCGACGACTCTAACCCTTTAATGGCCCTCTCAATTTATACAAATCGAACAGAATCTCTGCATGTACATATAATACTCGGGCTAAATTACCAGGCTATTGAAAAATTGTTACTATCGTTAGTATCTCGTGCTGTTGTGCACGCGGCTAATTAGTCGTCCAGGGCAAAGTGAAACGCGTACCCGGCCAGTGTGTCGGCCAATTCAAACAAATATCCGATAATTCCAATTTCGAGAACGAGCCAACAACGAGCCCATATCGTTGCCGTTGTCGTCGCGAAAACGCTCTAGCCACCGACTGTCATTTATAATGTCACTCGGTATTGGTTGCACGCGGTTGTACAGCTATCGGCGCGACACTCTCGTTGGATGGGTCAAAATCGACAAAACAATTTCGTACGGGCGCTGCATCGTTCTCTTTTTTCCCTCCCACCGCGTCATCGAAAGCCGCCGTTAACGAAAAAATTACGCCCCCGCGGAGTTAGAGGGAAACGGGACAGGGTAGAGGGGGGCCGTATCAATCGATGATACAGGAGTGGTACACCACGAGATTCGGTGACCGTTTCAAAGGGAGGAATTAACCTGGCCTTCCATCCTCTTCCGGTCCACGCGGTCGATCTTCTGTTTGTCGTATTGCTAAGCCTCGTGTAATCTCGTTGGTCGAGTCTGGATTAGGGTGGACGATAACTGAAACGCTTTTGCATAATGCACTTGTCGTTTGTCACCGTCTCAGATAGATCGAGATGGACATAGAGCGGGCCAGCTCTCTTGTAACACTCTGTCTCGTTTACCTCCGTTCTATGTGCCTATGTATCCGGTAGGTTCGGACAGATTGATCCGCGCAAACGGAGAACAGAGTCATCGAACGTGACTCTTCGATTTATTTGGCCACGGTTTGGCCCTCCCTGTTGCCCTCCCTTTTTGCACCGATTAATGCGTCCCGATAGCGAGATCGTTCGACCGTCCATCATATTACTGGCGCCTGGTAGCAACTGAGTAGCCGTCGATTCATCTTTATTCGGTTTTGTTAAGCGCAGCATCGGCACTGCGAAGGGCGGGATGGTAAAAGGATGCTAATTTGTTGAAGACAACTGTGTAAGAGACAGTTGACGTGCCTCGATTTGACCGATAGTGCGAATTCGAGGCATTAACATGAAATTAGCGAATGCGCCGGACGAACGGGAGGACGAGGGAGCGATAATCGTTCGTAATGTCTTTCATGAAGGCCTGTTAGTGCGGAATAATGAAATCAATTAGCAGTTGGCGCTGCCGGACAATTCAGGAAAACTTTCATAAATCTGTCCTAGTCGGGAGAGCGCCGAAAGAAGAGAAATCGAGCAAGTTGACGAAGAACTTTGGAAGGGATGGATAGAGGAATGGAGATAAAAAAAAGAAAAGGGAAAAGATAGAACGGAGGCTGCTTAGCCAGAGTCCAGGCCTTGTCCTGTTAATCGAATTATCATTAATTATGATACCGTACGCGAGAAAAAGGACAGCGTAAAAGGCAAGGTCGGCCTCTGCTAATAAGTATGGTGGAACCGAAGAGAGGAGAATGAAAAGAGATCGACTGAAGAAAAAGGGGATAGATGGAAGCGGCTTTAAGTCAGTCGCTTCTTAAGAGCTGAATTGACGTGTCTACTAATGGATCACGCCTGGTCCCATCTACTTTCTTCCCCGGCCTCTTTTTCGTCGTCTTCTTCCTTCAACCGTATCCACTTCTTCCTCCACTTCTTCTTCATCATCGTCCCCTCCATCGTCTTCTTCTCCGTGTACCATTATTACCGGAGCGGCTACTTTCGTAGCTTTAAAACAGACCTGTTATCCCCCGGCGGAGAAGCTTCTGCATACGATACAGCCCACCGATTCGAAATGCTTCTTGATATTGAAAGGCTACACATTTTCGCGTCGTACACTCTAATTTAAATAGACGTTCGATATCGAAACGATAACTTCTATTATTATACTTTAATTCCCCTGTCCCTTCGTCGTGCGTTGAACAGACCTTAACGAAATGAATCTCTTTACCGTAGACGAATCGATCGTCCTGTGGCACACGAAGCAATCGTTAATATTTTCAATTAAAGGAAAGATTAATCACTTCGTGTACATGCCTTTCAGAAATGGACGATTAGCATACTTTTCCCTGTGGTATTGATAAATATCAATTCATCGCTGTTAATATTCGAAATTGCTGCCTAGGCAGGCGTATGCGGCAACGGGTACGATCGGTTTTCCATGTTAGGGCATAATTCGAAATGACACGTTGTCGAGATAAATCGGTTCGATAGGCGAATTAAGAGGGAAGTGGAAAGAAATAAAGGAAGGGAGGGGGGTGGGTTAAAAAAAGGTTCACGGGAGGAGCGTTAAGTGTGCCGCAATCAATCTTACCTTGTACGCGCGCCAGAAGATTAATGCACTTTCGAATTTCATTAATTCTTCGCTGCATAATGAGCCGCGGGGCGAACGAATAACTTTCCTTAACGCCGCGATAATGCTGCCGAGACTCCGCACCGTAATTGCATCAATTCCTTGGTAATTCGCACAATTATCCTTTCTGATTTTCCGCCCGGCACCAAGCTAACTGCTCGAGAGCACGCTTCCAATTAATCACACGCGGCCCCGACGAATCTCTTCGAGTAATTAAAGTATGTCGTCGCTGCGAAACTCGACGATTAATCGGCTGTCTTTGTAGGAGATCAGACGGGAAATTCATCGACGAAACGATCGTCTATGCAGCCCGATATTGCGTATGCACGCGCATACCTGTCTCAAGGTTTCTTTCTTCTGGCGGCAATCCTCTCCTGAATTTGATTTCGAAGCAGATATTAATCGCGACGGCAATTATTCGAAATTCTTGCGAAACGTTTGAAAGCTTCAGATAAATATCAAGGTCGTGTCGTGAATGTACTTCAATGATTGCTCTTAAGTGCAGGGTAATACAATTCCAATTGGGTGGTTGAAATGTTCTTTCAATTAAGAACGATCATCGCGTTTTCCTATTAAAAGGTTACACTTACTCAGCGTTGACAGTCGGCATTTCTCAAAGGGGCATTAAAATCGAACGTGAATTGACCACTTTCACTGGGAGATTCCCCACGATAAGCAATCACGCGGCCTCAGCGCCGGGCTGCGTGCACCAAAATGGTAGGACGCCTCCGCGCTTTATGGAAAGAAGCAATCGACGATGTAAAAATTTCGTTATTACATGATCGTTTCACGCGGGCTGATTAACATCTCCTTTAAAGGAACATACAATCACGAATATTTCGTCGCCAATGAATACATAGAAAGAGAACACGATTGCGTGCAACAAGTGTACGCAACAAATCGAGGGCGAATAATTATTATTTTATAAGTAGAACGTGCCTGCAAGACTCTGATTCAATCCGTTTCATTGGACAAACAAAGTAACGAATAGTTGCACAGGCTCGCGCAAAACTATAGAACCACGTAGAAATGAACGTTTTCGTTAATTAAAAATATAATAAAGAGCAGAGGAATATTTTTTCTGGCAGGCGCCATGCAATAAAAGATATATAATCGGGACGAAATGCAAATAACAAGTGGAGGGCAAAGGGTTAATAGAGAGAAAATGTTCCCATTGAAAGGAACGGCGGAATTAAAGCGGTCTGGATAGAGGTAACGGCGTCGCGGCGTTCTGGAACGCCGCAGGTAAAAGTGCTTTGTTAGGGGGAGTAATTTCGATCGCGTGACAACGGCAATGTAGCGCAAGGGGAAGGAGGCTCGAGCAATTACGTGTAATTTCATACCCATTTATTGCCGGGATAGCTCGTTTTTCGACTGCTTCTTGAGTCTCACCGGCGGCGATCGGTCGGATCGGCATAGAACTCGAAACGAGCTGGCTACGTTGGTATTAATCGATTTCACTCCGTCGGGTAAAACAGTGTCGCGTGTTTCTGATATTAATCTGCTTATGAAACAGGGCAGAACGAAGTACCGCTAATTGTAAGCTTCGGTAATAAATGTTACGATTAATAGCAATTTTTAACCGTGATAAACTAATCAACAGAGATTCAATTGCGTGGGATTGGAGCGTACAATTTCTTGATAAAAATATGCCAAGCTTATTATATATAAATTTGAAGGCTCTCATTATTATCTAAATGTTGTCAATCAATTCTTACGAAGAAGCTTAATCATCACACTAATCAATTCCAGCCGAAACCCCTGAATCGAGTTTCACTGCTTCACGCTGTCAAAGGAAGCAACCCCTTTGCTCAGAGCGTCACAACTCTGTTATACAGGATGGTGGGGTCGCGTCTCCTACCAATTTCCGTGAAATTTTATTTTTTTTCTTCTCTCGTGGATACAGTTCGACATGGCGTAGACTAGTCGAAGACAGGGACGAAGCGATTTCGCGGGACAGCGCGATCGAGAAACGCGCCGATTTAACCGAATTACCGTTGGATCAAAGCTTGCGAGTGGTAATTGGTGCACAGGTGTCGGCGATCAATCGTACACCGGCCGTCAGGGAAGCTATTTCGCTCGGATACTGAAACGTTTCGTGATCGATAGGACGAACAGACGAGGTCGGTGCCTAGACGAATCCAATGAGATACATCATCGAACGACGATACAGGGACAGACGGGTTAGATAGAGGGGGTGAACCGTCGAGGTGGCGGAAACAAGGGATGCAGAGACGCTCGTTGCAGGATATACCTGTGATTTGTGCGATGATTAGCGATTAGGGACGATTAAAAGAACATGCGGGAATATATTTGTAATTTTTTAGCAGCTATTAATTAAGAAGAATTTTCAGGGGACAAAAGTATTGCAGATTTCGGAGCATCTGTAAAAATGTATAATTAATTTTCGTTTGCAAGATGACGAGTTGAAAGTTTCGAAATTAAAAAACTTGAAAGTTTGAACAGATAGTTATCCATTTCTTAATATACTTACTCAGAACGAAGGTAGCACATGCCTCTCGAAAAAAAGGTTGATTCGTTTAAAAGTGTGGTTACGTACGTGAGAATTCGTATTCGTGCTTGCACGACGTCGATGGAGAGATTGTAATAAGCCTTGCATGCTAAGGAACAATTAAATTATTAGCAGGTATATTGTGCACGACGCGGTGTTTTATTGCGTGGCTTGCTTCAGTTCCGGCCTGCTTTTGAAGCTTGCGACGATCGTGAAACATTCGATTCTGCTCGTGCGATGACATTTTGGCATTGTTTGACGAACGATTAAAAATCTATTCTCTCCGAGTTTATTTAAACTCTATACACGACCCTTGAAATTTTTAGAAATTTTTCAGAGTTCCAACAATTGGAATACAATATTCGAAAAGGATTTAAATTCATTCCCATATTTTTTAATTTAATTATCTCGCTGCCGTTCCCATCTGGGCACGTTTATAAAATGCCAAGGAAACGTTTCACGAACGAACGCACACTACAGCGATCGACCGTCGCACGATCTAGCGAAAGATATTCCAATAAAGGCCGCACGCCAGCGAACAATTAAATTATTAAGAAGCAACGATAACAGGAGCAAGTCGCTTTGATTACTATTACAATGAAAGCGCCACGAATCGCAATCCGTTCGCAAGGAACGCGAACAAATTTACAACATTTTTTTCCATTGCACTTACAAAGTCCTACATGCAGGAATGAATTATATTAACGAGAACACGAGAAGGTTGCCCAACGAACTCGTCATATTAATCGCTCTTATGAATCATCACTGTAATGCTTCCACGAAAATACTAAACATTGCAATACATATATTTCTAAAATTATTACCATCAAATTATATGCATTATTAATCCAGATTAATCCAGATAAGAATATTTCAGTGCACAACTTTCTTAGAGGTTCTCCACGCCAATCAACCAGCAATATATGGCAAGAAATTGAATCCCATGCTACCACGTATAATTTACGTTCCATGCTATTAAAAAATCGTAAATAAAACAAGGTACATGGTCCGTGAGATTTCGACGAGATCCCGCGGTTGAAGCGTTCAGTCGGATTCACACGGGCCACCCCTATTCAATTAAACAATTTCTAACTCCAGTATCGTTTCAATTAACGCGCCACTAGATGATTACCAGTACATTGACCCGTTTAGATGGAAATTTTATCCCCGTTGCAAGAACTTGATGACAGCTTAAGAGCCTTTCGCCGAGCGTTCTTAAGACACGCTTCGCGCAGTCTCCATCCCCCTTTCTCTTTCACGCTAGCACGCATTCACGCCACCGCTTTGACAATTTAATAATTCGATACCGGTACGCGAATAATCGACGAACCCGATACTCTCCTCTTGCCAATCGAGGATCGAGAGATCACGTTCATCGCGTTCTCCTCTCATCTTCTATCTTCCGCCAGCTTTTCTCCAGTGTCGTTCGTTTTCTTCGACTTTTACACGTAATAAAACTCATCGTTCGCCGGCTGAGAGCGTCGATCATCGGGGAGAAAAAATGATTATCCGATCAGGTTGACTTTTACTCGAATAACACCTCGCCACGTAACCGTGGTTTCGTAAAGCCATGGATAAATTAATGATTCCGGTTCTACGGTGGCGATAGGTGTCGATTAATCGTTGAAAAATTTGCTATGTCTCGTTCAGATTCAACGAGTATATCTAATCTGCTTGTTGGATATAAAAGTAGTTACACTGATTAAATACAATGGCAATTGAGGGGGTGTTTTTAACGTATCATTTTAACGCTTCCTTTAGGAATTTTTTTTCCTTAAACGGAGCAACGCTTTGTATTAGCCTTTTGCACATATGGTTCCCAATATTTTAAGTGCATTATATATTTTTGTCAAGTCAAGATACATAAAATTGCAGCAGGTACGATCAACGGCTATTTTCGAAGATAGGTACACTTTCAGAAACTGCGGGAAGAAATCGATTTTCTCAAAGTCCAAGACACAAGTACCCCTTTAAATTATCGTCATTGTAATTCGATTATTTACATCATTCCGTAGCCACCCGACGGCGACCATGTTAATAAAGATATTAAAGGCCCTCCTTTCTATCGCGTGGGTACCGTGAAAAACAAGATAACTCCATGGAGACGGTTTCCGTGGATCGATACGTGCGTCAGATTAAAGAATGCGACAGGTGACAGTGGCTTTTACGAAGAAATTTCCGTCGAAACTTTGTGCCGCGCAAAGTGGCCATTGCGTTTCGTTCCGGAGATAAAAACCGTGGCGAGAAGGCCGCCAGGAACGAGCAGAAGAAGCCCAGGGACAGGAGAAAATAAAGATCAGAGAAAACGAGCGGGAGAAAAGGAGAAGAAGAGAAAGAAGGGGTTGGAGGGAAAGAGAGAGGTGAACCGGTGACGGTCCACGGGAAGACAAATTCTGTAATCCTCTTTGGTCGGCGAGCTAAGCCCTCTGTGTGACGGCATACCATCTTCTTTCTCTTATTTCCTCCTCTCGTTTTGCCTTTCCTTGTCTCGGCCCTGTCCTCCCACACCGATCAAGGAAATTAGATTTCGAATCGACAGCCGTGCTTAAGTATAAACGACGAAGCGACATCGAACAACGGGGAGGAAACTGGAATTCATGGCGGATAAGTGGGAGGTTCGTCGTTTTGCTCGAGAGGAAAGAAACGTTACCCCCTGGGTACCGGGATCGTTATTTATACCGATCGATGGTCGTTCGATTTTATTCCGTTCGGTTGGCTGGAAAATTGCCGGCGATAAGTAATATTTAATTAGCCAGCGAGAGGTGAAAATTGAGAGGGAGAATGAGGGACACGCTTGTCCAGGTGAAGGTTTGGATTTAGCAAGTCGGGATATACCGTCCAGAATTTCGCGCATATTCGAAGAGATAAACTAGGTAATTGAACTGAAATTGATCAAGTGTGGATGAATCATAGGAATAAAGATTAATAGCCTCCTTTTAAATATACAATATATGTTTCTATAAAATTTACCAAATCTCTAGCGTGACCGGTTAATTTTATGACTACGTGAATGTAAATAGTATAATAATAGTACTAACAATATAAATACGTAAGTATGGGCTAACTTGTTTTTATATCGATTTTCGAGATTAACCACTAATTGAAACATCGCAAACGATCTTAGAAAAGAATGGAACGTTGTCGCGGTGGTATTCCACGTTCGTGGGAGAAACAAGATCGTATCGCGACGGTGTAAAGCGGTCCTAGTCCATTCCAGCTACTTAAGAGATTGACACGGGAAGATAGTATAATGGACGAAGCGGCCAAGGAATCGTGGCCTCCTCCTGAATCGAGCACCGACTCTTAATGGGCCAACACTGATCGTTGATAATTTTCAAAACGCCACGGGCCACCTTTCGATTCTTCTGACGGGCCCCGGTCCCGGCCATAGACCATATTAAGCGGCATAACAAAGTCACGTTAATGTATTTGTCCGCGCTGTTATAGATATCGATGCCAACACCGATACAAAACCCTTTTTCTATCCGAATATAATTATTCAAATTCGAACGAAAATATGTTCACCTTGGTGGCAAGGGAACTTGGAACTGATGTGTATACACTTCAAGACCTGTACACAAAAGCGAGACTCGTTTCCATACGATTGTCAATCATTTCATTTCTCAAATTAAAACGGCCAACATTTTGATTCGCGACGCAACGCGACAGGGTGTCGCCTTTAATCCACGAAAATTCGAGCCACTTGAAGCGATACATACAGGGTGCCCTCGACGGGACGGTGAGCGGTAACAGCACCGCCGATGTACACCTGCGCCTCGTAGAATTTAATCACGATGGTTACTCTGTTCGACCGAAACCAATTATTGCGCAGACGTACTCACACACGCGTTTACACCGCCCAGTTATGCGGACGTTCCCCACGCACCTATATAAATCTCTGCATCCCCGTATGAGTATAATGTATCCGCATTAATTTCCCTCTGATCGCACGCGATTCCGCGTTTATCACCCGCTAAAATGTCCGCTCGTCGACTCCTCCTCCGTAACCAACAGACACTTCCAATAACTCGATTCAAGTTGAAACAGTATCTATCCGAACCTTCATAAATGAACTGCTGACGAATGTTTCGAATACTATGAGATGAAGAATAGTACAAGGCAAGCGATAGAAAAGAACGACGCCAGAATAAATTTCGCCAGCCGCATACATAATACACACGTAGCTCTATAAAATTTAATCGTCACCATATCGTATCGTGCTCGTTTATCCTCCATCCGTTTCATCCTCGGTTCCCTTTCATCGTTCTCCTCGCGCCTGAGCTCGAGTGCATCGCATCCTAAAACGGGAGTCCCTCCTCCTGGAGTTTAGATACGGTTCACGTTTAGAGCCCCGAGGAAGAAGGGTGCGCAGCTCTGTCTGGTAGCATGACGGAACGGATGGGGACGAAGGAGGGCCCGAAGCGAAGGAGAACGATGGTGTTGGCACTCTCGGGGGCCATTATTGATTGTTGTTGATAATTAGCCGGTACAGGCGCGTCAATCACGAGCCAAGGCAAGGTTATTAGGCTGTTGGTTAGCACCGGTCCGATAGCACACGTACGCGCACGTATACACACCCACACCTACGTGTCCCGTCACGGAGGATACGTGTAAACGTTGTACAGGTGTCCGCGTGTGTAGGTGTGTGTGCCAGCCGCCATTGAGCCACCCGATTACCCCCCACAATTCGATCTAATGCGCTACGCTGCGATGCGAGAGAAGGTTAATTATGCAGTTAATGAGAGGCTGAATATATATACCCCACGGGGTGTCAGGATGGTCCCGACGAAAAGAGAATCATTTGGTGCCCGGCAAAGCTGAATTGTTGAATTTGGTTACGGTCGAAGAACGCCGGAATACCGCCGTCCATACTCTCTCCGCTTTAAATTAATCGTGTTAGAACGTTCGAAGCGTGCTCGAATGAAACGTAGTCTGGAAATCGCGATGCCTTTTCACTGCAACTAAAATTTGGTATTAATTTTAGTTGCAGTCAAAGGGCATCGCGATTTCCAGACTACGTTTCATTCGTTTCACGGATTGGTATTATCCGTGAAACGTTTTGTTGGATGCAATAATGATATGACAATGATGTACACATATGTATGTACTGGGGAAGCAAAGGATTGCTGATGAATTTGTATTGTATTCTACGACAGTATCGTGGACAATGACGACAAATTCTGGTCGCCATGGTGATTTTTTTTGTGAATTCAATTACTCAACCCTTAACTTGTCATTCAAGCATACGTCGATGTAACTTGGAAAGTTTAGAAACAGCAAACAGGACGATCACACCGCGTGGAAAATTTAGATTTTCCTTTTTCGCATTTGCCTTCTCAATTTCCGTTGCGCTGCACTGAAAAAAAAAAAATTGCCGAATTGTGCGTCACGGAATTCGCCAACAGGTATAGCACCGAGTCTCGACGTCGAACATCTCTTTCGATTGCCCACTGTGTCAGAAAACGGGCCAGTTTGTTGGCAATTGGTTGCACTCTTACACGTGAGCCCTTGATTATGGAAATAATAACGTTAAAAAAAGATATACGTTAAAAATAGTTCCCGTAATGAATTCCATATCGCAACTAGACAACTTCCATTCATTTGCTTTGTTGAACGTCAGATATGATTTGCTTCATTTCGTACGGTAGCTGCTAAACACAATCTGTCCTGCAATCCTTAGGCTGTCAGTCATTGTCAGTGTAATAAACATGCGTATCGATGCATTCAACACATTTCGAAGGCGACAAGCTTTCAGGATAAAGCGATTACGATTCTCGCGGAGCTCTCGTCTCGTCCATTGAATTTTCGAACGCATATCAGCGAGCGAAAAAAAAGAGAGCTGCGCCACAGAAAATAATTATATTCTGTCACTTTAATATATCAAATTAACATTCGATTAGCAGCCCTTTTGATTTTGACGGTACTCGAAATTGCGCAATTTAGTAAACCCATTACAATTTCGTAAATATTGAACCGGAGAATTAATTGTTCGTATAAGATTCAGGGAAAATCAGATGTAATTTTCCGCGAGCTCGTGTTGGATTCGTTACAGATATTGTAATCGTCCGGCGCGTTGCACACGGTACCAGTAATAATTTCAAACCCGTGCAAATCAATAATTCGTCGACAGTCTGGGCGCAGTGTAGCGTTGAAATTAAATAATGCATCAGCGAAGGGAATCGGTGCGCCTTTCGAACGATTCCGTGCGCGTAACTTATGCGTGTTGAATCGAAGCATACGCTTGTGCTACTGTGAAAATCATTCAATCATTAACGCGGCGATCAATCACTCAAAAACGTAAAAAAAAAAAATAAACATAACACCGTCCACTAAATTCTACCGTTTGATTTTTCTCGAACTTCATTTTCAAGACACGAATTCGAACAGAAACTCTACATTCTACTACCGATTCAAATAAATCAGAAATAATAAATCGAAGCGCAAACTCGAGACAAGGTATCGTGAAACCACGATTACTGACGAACACTACAAATCCAACTCCGCTCGTTGTGAAGTGATGAGCGTTACAACACTTGTAATAGCTAGCATTATACGTACATAATGGAGGTAATAGCCGGGACTGGGATAAATCGATCACCATTACCGTACCTATTAACCGTAACGACCGTTTCCGAAGAGACCTGACCACTCCCGTGGGTTCCAGGTGAGAACAGCTGCAACTCCACCGGCGGCGGCAGCGACGAGGAACTCGGCACAGGCTGCGGGGACGATTTGAACGGGAAAGGCGGCAAGAGGAAGCAGCGTCGAAACAGGACGACCTTCACCACCTACCAGCTGCACGAGCTCGAGAGGGCCTTCGAGAAGTCTCATTATCCGGACGTGTATTGCAGGGAGGAACTCGCTATGAAAGTCAATCTTCCGGAAGTGCGCGTCCAGGTGAGTTACATGGTTACTCGTATACGGGGAGATACGCTAGATTTAAAGTAAAGTATGAAAAAAATTGATAGCGGAGCGTGTGCTGAAAACCTGCGTTAGATGAAGGGGTAGATTTGCGCCTGGAATAGATATCTGGTAATCTTCAACTTTCGTTGCTCGATCCTATTACGATTTTGCTTTTTTATTTACACCTATGATTTGATTCGAAGTTAGTTACTGCTGAATTTAACGGAACGCCAAGAATCCATAAGACAAGCGGGAACGTAGCTAATGTTATTATACTTTCGTAATCGGAGATCTGTCTTTCGGATAGCGATTGGAAAGAATAATTAGATAAAATCGCGTTGCTAATGGGCATAAAGTGGGGGATCGTTTTCGCGCGGGGAAAAGGACTGTTCATACATTTTTAAATAATCACCCAAGCACGAAGTCACGCGAGTAACGAGGTATTAACTCGTTAACCCTCACGACACTGTCGCGAGATCCTGTTACTCTAACGATTTCACGAAAAAAGAAAGAAAAAAAACAGAAACCAAAGGGGAGAATGTTACGAACTCCAGAAAAGTATTGAACCGCACTGTAATTTCGAACGACGTTTATTAAATAACCGTCAGCGTTGTGTGCCTTTTGCTCGGAAAATAATAAAAAAAATGCACCACTCGAATCTCCCTTTATAGACTTTCATGCACAGAAAATTTCACGCCATGAAAGAATGCAGAAACAAAAAAACATCGTGAAAACTCGTCGCATCGAGGCGAAACGAAAATATTCGCCCGGCCGTCCGGGTATTAACGTTCTCCACCGTTCGATAGGTAATCGAGTGGACCCGTGACGGTAAACGATCGGTCGCGAATCAACCGATTTATTATTTCACTCCCTTGCGGCCCCGTTTTTCTCTGTTTCGCTGGAACTAAGCGGATATGAGTGTCGTGCGCGCGATCAGCGAGCGGGCCGAGTTTAATGGCAACGTTTCCGTGCAAACAATCGGAACAGCAATCGCCGGCTGACGCTGGCCCCGACGTATTAAACTAAATTAAATTAATTATGTGCGTGACAGCGATAAAAGCACGCAGTCGCATGCGACGACGCATCGATTAGACTCCCGGGGGCATGCTTTCCGACCGTGCCACCTACGTATACGTGTCCACGACCGACGTGGTTCGTCGGATAACAACCTGGTCGCTTTGCAACCGCACCTGCTTTTTTGCCTGTCGAAGCGCGAAATTGTTTTTTCGCCAGGTTTTTGAGTCACGGTAGGGATTCGACTTGTCTGAAAGTTGACCGTCGCGATGTTATTTGGAAACGGTTGCAAGCATGATTTTGTAATATAACAGAGAAGAAGTCTGTATTGCTTGAAATTAAAGAAAGCAAAATGTAGTCGATTTTTGCATTTCAATCGAGGGCATCTGAACATTCCTAATCATTAAGACTGTACGAAATTAGTTGCAATTACTGTAGGACGATGTTTCCGTTTGCGACGTGGTGCACAGTTTTTCGACGACAGTGCGTTGAAACCAGTATTCGCTGTGGTCGTGGTCGAAAACGGCTGTCTACAGTCTTCAGTTTCCCTTCTTTCCAAATGTATATATATGTATATACATATACACAATCTGGATATTACCACGCCGCACTTTATTACTACCTAAACCATCTCTCCCTCGTGCCTACTTACACTACCAGAGAACGGATATATACGAAAGGGTATCCACCAGGCGACACGTGCGAGAGGGACGAAAAATAACGCAATGGCACCGCCGCTCCCAGAAGAGAGTCGCAATTAAAAATTTAAATTGCGTTTAAAACCTGCCGGTACTGCCACAGTGCTCACTACCCACCACCACCACCATCGTCGTTCTACTTTTTTCAATTTTCTCCAGAGGGGTTTGCCGACCTTTCTCTTTTCCCCGTTCTGTCTGTCACTTATTTCACTGCCCCATTCGCTACTTCTGCCGTCGCGTCGACTGGAAAGCGAAGAGCCGGAGAAGGCCGAAGAAGGAAACGCCAGCGCGCCCCTAAGGTATACCTAATCGCTTAAGCTTATTACGCGAGCAGACAAGGCGAAGGCATCAGCCGTGAACCTACGAGTAAACAGAAGAGGAAGACGAATGGTAGATAAAGAGAAATGGCGAACGAGGGACAGGGAGAAAGAGAAATGGAGAAAGTGGTGGCTGGTTGGTAGCAGGCGCAACGAAGAGGCGGACGCATGTTCAGTTTCATCATTTTTAATTGGTAGCGCACGCCAATCCTATCTGTCGGATTTATTAGGCCGCTCGACGAGATGGTTTTGCGGAGGGTTGGAAGGGGGTGATAGCAAAGGGAAACGGAGCTTTTATTGGACAAACCGGGTTGTTTCGGTGGTATGGGTCCTGTCCGTGGTCACTATAGCCCGATTGTGTGACCCGGGGAAAGCACGTTTTCCAGATTTTCATGCATCCTCTGGCTCGAGCATATGTACACGCGTGTAGATATACATACATATATATGTACATATATATATACACGTATCTATCTATATACGTGTACAGGCAGATTGATTGCGGGGATTAACGCTGTTTTCTCGCGATAATTATCGTCCACGGTGGAGCGCGGAGATTTTATTGGATACACGATTTCGCTCCACCTCGGCCGATATCGAAACGTCGAATTGCTTGTTAAGCTTGTTATTGTAATTCAGGTTTACGCAACGAGCGTTTTCAGCGCGGGCCAGCGTAATGGTTTCGTAAAATTAAGCAAGAAAACGTTCGTCGAAACTGGCAATTTAAAATGATTTCACGAGCGAACGTTCGTCAGAGCGAATGACCAGTTACATCGTCGGTAATTGGTAATATTCTTCGAGTTTATATTCCCGTATTAAGAGTCCGCTTCGGAATTACATTAATTTACAAGACTGGCGTGCCGACGTTGGGAAATTGAATTATGGTGCATGGAAAAGGACGGACGTAACACCTTCGAGCGATGATTGAACGGACGGAAGAACGAAAAAGGGAACGCTGGGCGTTCTTCGAAAGACACTCGGGTAAATTCGATTCTCGAATACACTGCTTCCCCGTCCCACGACCGGGAATATTTATTTATTTCCTTCGTCCTTTTATTTCGTTCTTCGTCGTATCTGAGGAATCAAAATCTACGCATCTCCATTTAAAAAAAGAAATACCTAATTTTTCACGCGTTACAATTAACCCCGTTCGTTCCTCCCCTTTGTATTTAATCATAGTGTAATGAAATATTACCAACATAGATTATACCATTGAGCGCATCATCGTGCTTTCTCTGCAGTCACGCGACCGTAAATTCGCCTATAAAAAAATAGCGCGTTATAGGCCGACGATTCGGTAAAGCTGAAATCGATAGTCAGCTTCGTTGGAAACACTCATCGAAATGAAGTCTGTTATGAAACAATTGCTCATTCGTCTGAGCATTCTCTGCTGGAATGCACAGTAAAAAAAGTAAACTCCCAAATTAACAACAAACCAAATTAACCGATCATCGTTCATTCTCGACTTTCCATTGGCGAAAATTAACCATCCAAAGAAAAATGGCACGCGTGGAAACCGCGACGAGTCACGTCCCATGACGTTTCGGCCGGAGCAGTCGAATCGATGGCCGACGTATTTTCCCGAAGCAAACGGGGAGAGAATGGAATCGACAATCGTCGTGGAAAAGGCACGAAGGAAGGGCGGTCGGGAAAAAGCAAAAAGAGCGAGCAGATTGATTTTTCGCGGTAGGCCAACTAATTTGGCGAGAGAGACGGTCGGTTCGGATGGACGACCGTTCCGCGCGCCCGGCTGCTCGACGATTGCCAATTGGAAAAATACTCCAATTCGATTACAATTTTTTTCCCCCGCCTGCACACGCCAGGCCGCGGAAAGAATTTCGCCTACGACGAGAAAATACATTCGTCGAACGCGATAGATGGGCGTGGGTAGCTGGTAGGGGGTTGGCGGTGCACCAGGTGGAGAGCGGGCTGGAGGGACGTGAAACTAATATCGAAGCTTGCAATCGTTTCTGAAAGCGTTTGAGGGCGCAATTTAAAAGCGATCTTCTCTGTTTTCGTTCCATTTACAAAGAAAATCGTAACCACCGGCCCGCGTCTACGTTTGGAAAATATTTTCGACGATCGCGCGGAGATTATTCGCGCGACCCGAGTTTCGGAATGTTCGCCAGATCGACGGAAGCCGGCACGGGGGAGCACGGCGGAAGGGGTTGCTCGTTCCCGGGCAAGAAAATCATCTTTACCAGAAAGCAAGAACGCGTGTACGGAATAAAAGGGGGGCTTCTACCGTGCTTGACGTTATTTACCGTCACGTCGGCATGGGAACTCCGTTCAAAAGCAAGAGACACGCATCGTTCTACAACTATTTTCCTACACACAAGCTGCATTAATGAAATTCTACTTGACTACACCGTGAACAATTACCCCTAGTTTCATACAATAATTCGCCGTCTACTCGCGACACAAGGGCGACGGTCGTTTGATCTTTGAACCCTGTAGACACTGTTCGCCGGTAGAAAATGTTTCACTCCAGCGTGTAGAAAATCGTGTCACGAAGGATATCTTTTATTTCATCATTTTGATCTCATTGGGTAGTAGAACGAATTACTAATTATCAACCCTCCGCATTCAATTATCGCGTTCTATCAATATTTATTCATTCGTAATCAGATCTATTAAACTAATCGGGCACTAGCATCGTTCTTAATTAGAATACGCAGGTAGAACAATCGATCCATCGTGATCGTTAGCAAGATTCTAAGCTATCGAATCGAGGGAAAATCGTCCTGCTTGCTGGCTGTTTCGCGGTGTCGGTGGCGGCGCTCGCCGAGCCGTTTAATTCGGTTTTATTAGGGGGCCAAATCGTGATCGTTAGCGCCGACACGAGGCCGGCACGAATCGCAGGTGACTGTCTGGGTTAGGCGCACCTATATCTACGGGGTGTCAAATTAGTCACGCACGCCGCCTCCGCCCAGCGGGCCGGCGATCAACGCCCGTAACCATGGCTACTGCCGCGAAATTCTCTGCACGACGATTCCGCGTCGCTTTTCGACGCAATTGCGCACGCAATGCGGGCAAAATTGTGCGGAGAACTGATGAAAATTTTTCTGTCGCGATTCATTTTTTCTGAGTTTAATGTGCTTCTTTTTCATCGTACACCGTTGCGACGATATCAACCCCTTAAAAATGCTTTTGACAAACGATCATTTTTAGACGTTGTGACATTTTAATTACCCTCGTGTATGTTTAATAAGGTCCATTTATTTAATTGATAATTTTTGGGGTGATTATGTATTCCCCTACTCGCGTGACACAGCAGTAGAATATTCCGAATGAATATATATAGAGCGTTGACGAAAATAGATTAGTGAATTGAAATATTAAACAAATGTTTCCTGGTGCAATCGTTATTGTTTCGCCGACAGCCCAGTAAATGTTGTCCCCTTGATGGAGGCCAACTTGCTTCGTGCCCCTCGTAGTCAACGGACCGAGAGCCATAAGTTTCGCGATGCGATATTAATACCCATACGTGGCACCATACATATAGCTGTTTACCGAAGGGCTCGCAGTGAGAATTCTCGCACCAGGTTACATTCGACTAATGATATCCGTATAGGTTGATCGTTTGTGAACATAAATCAACGTAATACCTTGACAAAGTTGCGCCTTATATCCTGCTACAAAATACCAATCTGTAATAAAAGACGTACAATAACGTGTGGACGTGCGACAACTTGAGAAGAAACATGTGCGATTACACGCATTCTGTTTATTACATTCACACACCGAATCTTTCTTAGGTAATTATCCAGGAGAGTTATTATTTCACCAATGACAATTATTATTAGGGGCAAGATATATATCCGCTGTCGCCTTAAATATACAGATCTGGTATGCCTATATGATAAAAGGTTCTCAAGTAATCGCAAAAATCCACGATCATAAATGACCATAAAGCATACCTTTATCCACTTTTATCCCACTTCATCCCCATTTTTTTTCATTCCACGGTCGCGAGTAGCAGACCCAAAAATCGTCGTTCAACGACGTCAGTAATAGTCCACACACCAGACCATCCAGCCAATCATGACGGACCAACACCCTCGAGATCACCACCGAACAAGATAAAGTGCGATCCAGCTCGATATCAGAAGGAAAAAGAGGAGTGTGTTCGCGGATACAAATGTTATTATACGCAAGCACCTCTGATCTTCCGCGTGAGCAGCCAATGGGCTTACTCTCCGGGCCTCCTCCCCAGTGTCGGATCGTTTTTCTTGCGGGTGCGATGTTTCCAAGCGTAAAATAAGATAATGGCCTCGTGCTAGGCGCGAGAGCAGCTCCGTCGTCGGGAGAGAAGAGAAAATGGGACGGCGGGAAATAGCGAAGATCGTGGGAGCGGGACATCTGCTGCACGACGGAGACCGTCACGAAGGATGGGAAAAAAAATAATGCTGATGGAACACGTTGGACAGACGATTCCTTGCCTCTTTTGCTTCTGATCTGACGAGGAAGCGAAAACGTTTCGGGCTGCACAACGTCCACTCGCGGGCACGATTAGGTGTCAAGTAGTAACAGCCGTAATAAGTCAGGCAAATTCGTTTCATACGGTCCGCGTGAAGGAACTGTTCGGTTCGTGTGTAGGCTTCGAATTTTTTTGTGACACGTTTCCTCGTATCATACACGACAAGATTACTTGGGAATTATCCTGTGTAATCATGCTGAATGGGAGTGCCTGTGTGCGTGAAAACTTTTCAGCATTTATATTTGTGCGCACCATTCGTTACTTGTCTAGTATTTTCGAAGGTATAGGTGCGCGTTGGGATTCAAATTTCTTATCGCACGTTCTTTCCATTGTTCTTCGAGAAATGATATTGCAAAACCTACCTCGATACGATTTTTCTCGAATCACCACTTCGACGAGTATTCAACCCATAAGAATTTAGAATAATCGTGACAGTTTTGTCAACAGAAATAACTCCATACATTTCCCTGGAAGATCTACTTCTTTTTAATAGAAGGAACCGAAAATTGGTGGATTACTCGTATTGGAATAATCAACCCGTTTTCGAATGTATTAAACCCGCTGTTTTAAACGTATTAAGGAACAGTAAACGGAAAGGAACGAATTGAGTTTATAATTCACGCTTTAAATCATGGATACCTTCTAATTCATTAACGGAGCATCTTTTTCCCTATCCAATTTAAACGGTATCGAGGGAAAGGGTTGAGGGGACGTGGTTCGTTTTCACGGTAACAGACTGTCAAGACCCTTAAGTCGGCGGAGAAACACGTCCTTCGATCCTGCGGCTCGCGAGAGCATGCGAAGTGGGTAAACTCTTGCAGCGCCGTCTAACGAGTATTATAATTACTGTCGCGTAACTCAATATTGCCCCCTCGATATGCTAAACTCCCGCGGAATATAGTGTTAATAGGCGTGGAATGACGCGGGACAACACCCCGCTTCTATTAATTGCACTTCACCCTAAATGCAAATTGTTCGAAATTGAGCGAGGGCTCCCCGAATATTTGGAAACTCCATTACGGGCCAGTGTTCGTCCTTTCGTTCGCTCGCACACACGTGTACCAATCGTGCGCTCGCGCGCACCGGTTCCTAGACGATGCTGAGGACAATTCCGATTTCGGGGGAGACTAAGGAAACTTACAATTACAACTACGAAAGCTAGGGGCAAAAATAATCAGGTATTATAAAAAAATAGATAGAAATATTACTGAACTTGAATCTCTGGTTTATCTCGTTTTACTTATTATTATTATTATTATTATTACTAAAAGTCAGTGAAAAAATTTTAATCGTGTACTACACGAAGGTTGAAGAATCGAAGCAGAGTTCCACGTGCCCTTGTAACGAAAAACCTTTCCCCGAACATCTAACGAAAGAAGACGTAGAATCCAGTTGCCACGGGTGAAGCAAGAAGGACAAAGGTCCATCGTTTTCCGTAAATACGTTCGGAAGATTAGCTGTCCGAGGTTCTGAGGTCTGTGGCTCAATTAAGCACTCCGTTTAGCGCTTGACTAAAAAGGGTTGGTAGACCCTTGCTCTGCCCCCTCGAGCATCAATCATGTCAGAGCAACCCTTTTCCCGGGGGCGGTTTTGCTCCTCTATTGAGACGAAGTGTTGTGCTCAAACACAAAAACACTTCATTTGGCAGATTAGCCGTTAAACACCAAGGGTACGAGCAGGCTAAGCGGGATGAGCCACGAGAAGAGTGAAAGATAGAGCGAGAGGGAGAGGCGGCTGGAAAAAGACTGGCCGCTCGCGTCGTTCGCCACCGTAAATTACAAATGTAATTACAGGGATAATTAATTGCGGCGAAGTCGGTCCTCGAGTCCTTTAACGAGTTCAGAAAGAGGCCTGAACGCTAGGCTTCGATGAGAAGGAGACGATAAGAACGACGTTGCATGCACAGGAGTCGAGACCTCTAACGATGTACTGCTCGACACGCGAGCGTGATTAAATCTTGCTAATTGCGGACAAGAAGAAAGTTATCGTATCGTCGCGATCGTACAGAGGCGCGCTCCTTTAATTTCTTCAAGGATACTGAAATATGTAATAGGCAAACTCCCTCGTCGAGGTCTGTATACGTCGTCTTCATCAGCTACCGAATCTGTCGAGCCTAAAAAGCTTGACACCTTCGAGGGTAATCGTTCAATGTCCGAATACATTAAAAAAATGTTATCAAATTCTTGTACCTGTATTCCAAGGAAAAGTAAGGCGAACGAATGCGAATGCGAAGAAGTGGTGGAACTACGTGTATGCTCGAAGACGACAAGGAAGACAAGAGGGGCTTTTCCCACGAAGCAACTGGATCCTGGATCCAGAGACGGTGGTTGTTCTGAGCGCGTTACGAGGCCAGCAAAGGGCCTTCATATAGGGCACACGCATAGAAAATCCACGCATGTGCCTGCTCGTTTTAATATTCCATATAATGTTATGAAACCTTTGTCGGCATATGGTCCTGAGGCCAGCAATTAACAATTAGCTGGCGGTCCTTGTAATCGAATTACGAAGCCCATTGTCGGGCTCAGGTACAAACGTATTCAGTTCCACTGGTTGCTGCCGCTGCTGCCCCTCCCCCTATTTCTCTCCACCCCTCTCGCTCTATCTCTCTCTCATCCCTCCTTTCCTCGCCTTCATTGGCTCGTCTCCTTTTTTTCTAGAATGGTTTAAGATCGAATTTCTTGCCGCTGCATGCGCTCCACGTTTTCGGCCGGCGCATAGATGCAAAATGCAGCCGCGAGGGGATCCCTTACAAAGGCAGAACCGAGCCACTCTCTCCGACGGGGATGAATGTCACTTCGTGAAAATATATCCGTTTCAGGAGTTCGAGATTTCTGGCGGGCCAGGTACCGGCACGCTCGAGATGAATGCGAACCTGGAAATCGCGCCCCCGAGGATTAGTAACACTAAACTCTCCCGTGATCCGCCCCCGATCCATCGATTTTCTCGGCTCGCTTCAGAAAGACTAGATAAACGATCTGAGTTTCACTGGCAAACGGAGGATACATCGATACGGGGACAAATGTGCTCCTTGCGGCGATCAAATTTTCAACGCGAACCTTTCCACAAATTCGCCCTCCAAATTGGCAATTAAATTTCCCCTGCATTATTCGACGGGACAAGAACGAACGGCGAGGGGTGGCTTTCCGTGATTGTGAGGATATTCTCGTGCGATCTTCGAGAAAATCGAACGATCGTTCAGTACAGTGGACCTTCATCTTCTTAGCGTGTATCAGTTGTCCGTAAACAGTCCATCGAGTTACCCAGTGCAAAGGGCACCGTGAATCATCAATTCTGCGATCCCGTTCAATTAACCCCATTCGAGGGCCGCAAGAGGTTCGTTTGATCGAGATATCGCGCGACCCTTTAACGAGTAACCGATGTCAAACGCAGCCAGAGACAAGGAGGAAGGAAAGAGAAGCCGGCGGGTCAGTCGCGGGGGAATACACCGAATTCGAGATATATCCAGCAGAAGTAACTATTAATTTGGTTCCCAGGCGGTAGTAGAAGGGCTGGCATGGCTGTTTCGGTGCAGGGGTGGTGAAACAGAGAGAGAGAGAGCGAGATAGGTATCGTCGAACGTTGAAAGGAGAAGAGGGGTGGAAAGCTGGACCAGAAAGCCTACGGGGCAACAGATTACTGTGTACGGCCTATGGAGCCTCTCCCCTTCACCTTTTCCCTCTGTTGCCCATCTCCTGGTCGACGTGGCTGGCCCGTGAAGTTAATAATCATCAAAAGTCACAGTGTTTGTCGAGGGCGGCCGCCCTTTGTGCGCCCACGCGTGCTTCTGACGCTAATATGACTCCAGCCAGGCTTTATTACGAGTTATTAGAGTTATTACATCGGCGACGGATTTTCACGTGCAGCGTGGCTGCTGCACCCGTTTGCAGGCGTCCCTTTATCGAGACGTTCTCGCGGTTTTTCCACCTTTTTGCATGTTTCCCGTTTGAAATTATCAATTTCCACGGGGAGAATTCTGTGCGCGTATGGTACAGTGTCGCTCTATTCCATTATTACTATAGTCCAGTGGACTAACTGCAGTGTTCTTGCGAATCGATCAGGCTACTTTTTATTTGGAAATTTGATTAGTTAGAGTTTCCTCTCATATCGGTTCACCACAATAGCGGCCAACCTGCTAGAAGATTCCGTGGCTTACGTGTATCCACAATTGTGTGGAGAGAAGTCGGTCTCGTGCGTGGTTCTGAGCATATTGCTCGATAAATAGCTTCGTGGACAAAGGGTGCATTCAGTCGAACTCTATTCCGTGGCTGTGCAACCGAGAAAGGGAGTCCACGGCGGACAATGAACGTACGGTGTCAAAATACGAGGGCCATAAGGCTAATTTGCCGAATTTCTGCGCGGCTCATTCACGCGATACACCCTCGTGATTAGGCGGGAGCGGCCCGTTGTCTCGGCCGTTTTGCATTGTGACCGACTTTTTGAGAGCTAAACCACGAGGCTGATGACAACCGTAGCTCTGCCGCCGGATACAGAACGCTGGCCTTTGATTTCGCCGCGATTCCATCATGATTCGAATGTCAGGATAACTTGAGGGATGGCCGATTAATAGGGACTTGAATAGGTATGGTTGTTTAGGATGTCGGACGAACTTTTGGAAGTTTAATGTGACGAAAATGGTAATAATTGTTGAAGAGGGATCAATTAGTTGGATTAGATTAATTTGATTGTCTGTGGGAAGAAATGTATGAAATAATTACGATATCATATTTTTTCAATAATGATAAGAAGAATAAAAAATTGGTTTTATTATTGGATCGATAAATTAAATTGCTATTATGTTGTAAACTGGGAAGTTTAAATAAAAATGAACGTATTTAAATATCATATTGTATTCCAATCAAATTATTTTCATTTGCTTGTCAGATCAAAGGTTGGTGCAATATTTCGTAGCTGTATTTATATAGAATTTATTTACCAGGTTTTAATACTTATTAATTATTAATATCTTTTGTGATAGCGAAAAAGCACGATTTCGTTACCTTTAATCATGTTCGCCGTTACTTGCGTACACAATTGCCAGAATTAATCTACAATTTCTTAACCAGGAACACGGGAGGATTTTCATAAGTTCGTAGAATTATTTTTGCATCGCAACGGGCAGCCCCTGTACCTTCAATTCGATTTAAACCCCTCGTTCCTTCAACGCCGACAGGGTCTTAATAAGAAGGATCGAATTTCAGGGCACGATTCGTGTACTTGACACTTCCGTGTTTCTCCGATCATTGGGAAAGTCGATCGTTGGTAATTCTTCGTGAAAAAAAAAGAAAGAAAAAAAATAGGAAAGAAATAGAGAAAACGAAAACGTTCAGCCCCCATTCACGTAATTGCCTGTGTATATTAACCCCACCGTCTCGCAAGGTTCCTTTTTCCCTCAGAAATGCCAACCTGTCTATCTTTAAATTAGCTGCAATCTAATAATCCTTTGTTACTCGAGAAATACCGCATGCTATCAATACATATTAATAAACATCGTTGGCACAGCCCGAATACAATACGCTCGTTCTTCGTACAATACCCAACCACACCCACTTTAAACTCTCTCGTTTTCTCGAAGATAATCAAATAAATTGAATGTTCGTATATTTATTTTACGAAACTTTTCGCTCATCTCCCCGTCAATTATCTTTCTCTCATCGGACCATTGCAATCGACGAATATTTGTTGCCTGTAGCTTAATAGATTCTCTCCATTTCAACGAGAAACTATATGTATATATTCATGCGTATTTTCGATGTCCATGAAAAACGTTTCACTGTCTCATCATCGACCGACTGACTTCCTGACAATAGCGATCTTCACGATCTGCCTTGAATAGAAACGCACAACAAGACTCATTGTTCGACAACGGGTGCACAAGGATCCTCTCGACTAAGAGCGAACGATCCGATGGAGTATCCGTCGTTGTCGTACACGGAGCCGTTTAGTCTCATTGTAAAAGTGAAATCGCCTCGTGTTTGGGATGTTATTTGTAGCACATTAGTATTGTATCGCCGTACGCCGGGGTTAGACCGGGGCGTTGGAGTGTTTAAGGGTGATTACACGCAACGACAGGGGTGGCTTTATTGGAGGAGCTCGACAGAGGTGCTCATCTTCTATTCTAACACGATTGCAGCCTTTGTTTCGCAACGTATATACGTGATTCGCTAATTTGTCTTCAATTAAATAACTGCTTCATGGTCATCATAATTGATCTATGAAATGATTAACAATCGTTCCCTTCGTTGTTCGATCAACATTTACGAATCTCATGTCCACCAGCGTCAAAAATTGCGATCAAATAGTCGAAAAGAAAACTGGATCGCAGAGTTCCATCGAGGTGGCCCAAAAAAGCGTTGCACGTCAAAACGGTTTGGAAAGTCGGCCGATCGGCGAACCAGCTCGTCCCATTTAACTAGAAACCGACCACCCTCCGCCCAGTGGAATTGATTTAACTCGCACGCTGCATGAGTCACGCCGCATCGTCAATTATCCTCGAACGTATCCGCACTGCGGATGCATAGGCGACGAGCTTGGTTCGCTGCTGCCCTTACTGTCGGCACGCTTCTCCGACCGAATCGAAATGAGAACGACTGTATAGGATTGAATTTGCACGACAGTTTGACAGGCCTCGAAGGAGAAGGGGGAAATAGTATGGGCTAGGGTAGAGAAGGAGAGTGCTTGCTGCAGGGGGAGAGGGGTATAAAAAGCACGGTGAATAATAGACTCCAACCCTCTCCAAACATCTCCCTTCTCTACGCATATCACGGTCACGGTGCTCTGGACCGGAATCTACGCATATGATCCAAACGTGCCCGCCTCTCGTGTTTCCCCCTGTTGGTATATCCTGGATGAAGCTTTGATAAACTTGTAATACACCAGGCAAAAAAAAAATAACTACAGCTTGTATCTGTTATTCTTAAGTACTCCGATTTGATCAATTAGTATGTACTTAGAAGAAGAGAAATTTTTATTTCTCCGATAACCAATTTTTATTGAGGAAAATTCCCTTATTTAAACGAGCAAGAAATATCGTCACTGCGTTTTCCCGTTATGGAAATTACAATTGCAATACGACGAATTTCGGTAGGAATGAATGTAACGGGTTAGAAAAGCGGACGGACTCGTGGACGCGTGAAACACACGCCGACACCTCTCCAAGCCCGCAACTCTTTCGCTAGACCGGAGGCGACCGCCATAGTCGAACAATAGACGAAATCTGTTAATACCCGCGTGGACGACAATGCGTTCGACGTGGCGTGAGCGGCTCTCGAATACCTTTTTACCGGCGCTAATCCGAATTCGTCGCTCGTCGGCGAGGATAAAGCGATCATCATCCCGGAACGATGCGCTCTCGAGCGGGAAAGAAGATCGGGAAGAACAGGGGTATGAAAGAAATGGCATCGACCGATGGAGAGAGTGATTTTTGCCGCGATACGCGGAGGCCTGATCGAAAGCTCCTCGTCACCGTATGGCGATGCTGATCGACGAAAGCTGTTACACGGGGCCGCCCGCCGGAACGACGTTAACGTCGATATTTCCCTGTAAACGACCACTCCTGTTGGCCGATGTTTCTCTAACCGGGGTTGAGATTTTCCGGGTCCGATTGCAAAGCGCGCCGCCAGCAAAGTGGTTTTCTGTCGAAAGTAACGGGGCTTGGCGTGAACGCGATTTCGGCCAGCGTTTCGAGGGTAACTCGTGCCCGAAACGGATGGGAAAATCGTTAGGGAAAATCGTGCATCCCTTGCGTCGGATGGGTTATTTTTATGAATTTTTCGTTCGTTCCATGCTCGCTTCTTTTCTTTCGTTTCAACCGTGAGTAATTTTCTATTCCGTGTTCGTTCCTTCCCTTAACCACGACGAGCGGATTGTAGTTGACGTTAATTGCGAAACGAAAAAACAATTCCTTTGTACCGTGCAAACCGACGGAGACGCGGAGCTCGCACGAATCATGGCAGAAGGAAGTGTCGCTCCGTGGCGGGATGCGTCCACGTAGACAAACACAGCGTGCAATTTTAATCCCGGCATTACTTCCATTTTATTCCAATTTTCTTGCATTTAAACCGTCTAAGCGAGTTTACCTTCGCAATATCATTGCCGAGCAGCGTCGTACGGCATCGGGCAGAGGGCAGGGGGTTGGACGGCGGGGAAAGAAGAAGAAAGCGGAAGGATGGGGAGAGAAACGTAGAAGGTGGGCGGGGAACGATGGGTCGGAGATGGAGAAGGTGGAAGTACCTACTCTAATAAATTTACGACCTAAAATGGTTAAGCCGCGTTAGCCCTGTTCTTTATATTTCCGCGAGAAAGAGAGGGAGTGACGAGGATTCCGGCCGTCGACGAAGAGGGAATCCCTCCGGTAGGAAAGAGAGAAGGGACACGATCTTGTATACGCGACGGTCGTCGTTGGCACGGGGGAGGCGAAGATAGAGCAAGATAGATACGGAATGGAAGAGAAAGTAGAACGATGAAGGATGAAAGACAGGAAGAAGTGGATATATAAGAGATACGAAGGGAAATTTGCTTATTTTCCCATCATTTCGACGTGGCATCTTGTCCATGGCCTTTCCTCATCCACGGAGCCAGGAAAGAAAATTGCTTCTCGTCCTCGAAAGTGGAATATCGTCCTGATGAGCCCGGGAATGCCTCGATATCCGTCCCCCTTCGTCCCCCAAGTGTTGCTGCCTCGCCAGAATCAGCCTGCTGACGCGGCTGCCTTCGTTTCTTCCGCGTTTTTGGCTGCACTCTTTCGTCTAATCAACGACGACGACGGCGATGGAACGTTCAATTTATTCGCTATTTATTGTTCGAACGCGACGCCCCTCGTCGTAGAAACGGGAAGCTGTTTAGAAAAAAGGGTGCTATGGGATGAGAAAGGGAAACGAAAGAGCCGGTAAAAGGGTAGGGAGGAAATTCATGGAGTTCAACGAGAAATTACAGAAGGATCGCGTAATAAAATATTGCAGAGAGGAATCTCCATCGACAACACAGTGAAACGAGAGACAACACAGTTTCGCTCGAAGGCGGACGCGCGTTTGGTCGTAGCCCGCCGGAGACGAGGACGATATTCGTTGCTACGGAAGTCTTGCTGGGAAATTCGATTTCGGGATCTGTAGATTCCCGTGAGAATCGGATTGATTTATTCGTTATATCCTGGCTGAGATGAAAGGCAATGGCTGTGTAAACGATAGGAACTTCTCGAAATTGAAACTCGATAATCGTGTACAACTGTTACGTGGCTGTTTTTATCCGATCAACGACGCACGAGACCGGGCTCAGCTATGTCTCTTCAAATAAAATATAGGACGCGTATTTTGCTGCGGGAGCAACGACACACCGTTAGCAATGTCTACCTCTCTTGCACCCCCCAAATTAATTCTCCAGCACATCGAAACAAATTATTTAATCGCATCCGAGGTACGAACCACGACTGGCCCCAGCAGTCCGCACGAACGTGACGATGCGATTTGCCGGAGCCGAAGATAAGAAAAAGAAAAAAAGAAAAAGAAATGTCCGAAGTTCCTGACCGATCGTTCCCATCGGCGGATACCACTCCATCTTCGTTCTTCCTCCTCCCATTTACTTTCTCCCTCGATTCACTTATACTCGTGACGAAGCGGGTGGAATAGGGCCTATCGGCGTGTCTCTGCGGTGCTGAATAATTCATAAGGCGAGAAGCCAACAGCCGATACTTATCGCGATAGACTTTAGCGGGCTGCCAACAGCAGCCATGTTACAATAAAGAAATCAACATGGCCGACCGTCCTTTCCGTCCCTCCTTTGTGCCACGGCTGCCGTTCTGCCCTTCTTCGGTCCACCTTGGGAGCAAGGAGATCGCCGTCACGTCGCTCACTTTCGATTTCACCCCAGCAGTTACCCTCGTTACCCTCTTGATGTCGTGGAAGGGTGGTACCCGCGCGGACTTCTCACCCTACGAGCACCCTTCTTACCTCCTTTTCTTGGCCCGTTGCTGCCTCCAGGGGTGGACCGCCCCGCCCAGAGATATTTCTCCGCAGCCCTCCTTTCGCAGAGATTCAGAACGGGGCGAGCAAGACGGAGGAATTGAAGAAACGAACGCTAGTGACAGGGAGGATGTACGGGAGAAAGAGGGTTAGACATAGTACGGTAGGAAGGGAAAGGAAGTCAGGAGGGTGGGAGAGGGTGAATTCGAAAAAGGTGATAATAGAGCTTTGGCAGCCACTTTTCTCGCCTTGCACGGGATCAACAAACGCCAAAGGAACTCCATTCTCTAGCTATTTTTCTTTAGGGCTTGTCCTTGCCTTTTGAACTTCTCGCAAACGTGTTTGACTGGTTTAAAATCGAATTTGTTATGCCTTAGACTTTGTGTATAATTTTTTTGATAGTGATTTGTTTTACAAATTTCTTCTCCCTTCTCTGTCGCAATTTTTCCCACGTGAAAACTACGCACACGCTGGGTACCAAATTCTCTTCGAGATTATACGTATACTGTGCATGTGTATGTCCAATGTAGCGCACTCGAACTTTCTGAGAATTACGGCGAAGCTGAATTAATGTGTAATGCGCGACGTCGGTAACAGTTTCCGTGTTTTCGTGTTTCAGGTGTGGTTTCAGAATAGGCGGGCAAAATGGCGCAGGCAAGAGAAGATGGAAGCCGCGAGGCTCGGACTCACAGAGTACCACCATCCCGCCAACATGAGGTAATACTTCAAATAATACAACATAAATATAATCGCCGTTTTGTCTATTAACAGCAAACAAATTGATTAAAGTTATTGGTTTCGCTACAGAAACGTCGCAGGCCCGGCCCTAGGTTTGCCAGGAGATCCTTGGCTCACTCCGCCAGGTCTATTAAGCGCTCTTCCCGGATTCCTGGCTGCACCTCACACAGGATATCCCAGTTACTTAACGTCCCCCAGACGATTGCCGTCGCCGCCGAACGTTGCCACCGTTGGAAACACTGTACCAGGTGAGATCTTGGCTTTCAGACACGACAATTCACGTCAACGATCCACTCCCAATTGCCAGACAGCTGTGATCAAAGCTTGAATTACCAAGAAACAGAAATTGTAAAAATTTCTTTCGTTTAAAAACAATCTAACTTGATCTTATAATATTATTATCTCACAAAAATTTTCAAGTATCTATGGATCGCCATCAATTCTCTAGCCAATATAATATAAAACGAGAACTGTTTATTCTGACCTTAGGAGCCCTGAGCGGAGGAATGACGAGTATAGGAAGCATAGGAAACGCAGGCCACGTCCCCGCAGCGCCATCGAGTCCACCGGGCCACGATTCACGCGCATCCAGCATCCTGGCACTGAGAATGCGTGCTAAGGAGCACGCCGAGAACATCAACAAAGGATTGCAAATGGTCTGAAGTTTAACGTACGACCCAGGAAGGCAGCAGCACCCGAAGCACGGCCATGCCGTGGCCACGCTTTTAACACCACGGGCGTGAGGAGAAGGGAAACTACTACTACCCTCTACGACTCAACCCTTCGAGACCGGAGAAACGTCCCGGTAACAGGCAGACAGATCGACAAACACGTTCCCTCGTCCCTCTTCCTACGTAGCGGGTGAACGGCTTCGTCCCGGGCGTTTCTATGCGGCCGTTGGAACCGTTTTATCGGTTATCGAGCAGTCCGAAGAGAGTACAGTAAGCGAAAAAGCTTTGGAAGAAACGGGACGATTAACGCGTTCGAGTACTAATTCCCAGTGGTAATCGAGAATAGGAAGAGGAGGAGAGCTGGGGTCGTTGGCACGTTTATTACCTGGCTGATTGGTAAATCAAATTTGTTATATCGTTCTTTGATACGGGCCGAAGGAACCACCGGTCGTTCGCTCGTGTTCACGACGAAAGGGACGAGAGAAAAGAAAAGAAGAGATTCATTGTTCCATGATATTTGTCGAGGAGCGTCGATTTCGAATGTCCTGTTCCCATGGACGGTCAGTTTTTTGCTACCGCGTCGAACTTAGTTCACGATAATAGTGCAATAAACGGGAAATGGTCCAAGACTTTTCGTAGTGCGGATTGAAGAGTAGCTGTAAGACCGAAAGACGGTTACCTATCCGGCTTGCTCGAGAGTCGCGAAGGATCCCTCTTAACTTCCTGAACGGTTACAGCTCAGTAAGTAATGTATTGTATTACGTACGTGTAGTTTTGACGAGACGAAGAAATCGCGAACGAAACCGTGAAACGCGCTCGACAGATGGTTATTATATTTTATGAATGTAGAAACAGTGAACTGACGATCCGGAGGGTTTTCGCGAGACGAAGATCTGTAGGGATTTGTCGCGTGTAAATTTATCTCAGATAAGTACGTAATGGCGTTAAGAGTGCGCTGACAGAGGCTTCGATTCGAAAGCAAATAGTTTTCATATGTAACGCCCCGAATCGCGATGCACTGTTAACGTAACGATCATCGACATGAACAAATCGAGACTACGAACTCGATGTTGAAAGTCAGCAGTGAACCAAGAAATCGTCGAACTGCAATCCTCGAGCACACTTTTCTTACTTTGGCGAAGTAGAACGATGCGAACTGCAGTCGATCGAATCGAGCTATGTGAGTCGAGACGTGTAAAGTGGTTGTGTACTTTGTCGAATTGAATTGGTACAAAACGCGATGGGCCAATTGCCAGGCTCAGCTGAGGCGATCGTTTCTCCACGAAAATTGCTCTGGTATCCGAAATACGATTAGCATAATTGTTTGATAATTACGTAAGTCGGATAGAACGAGCGTGGATTGGGCGCAGAAATCGGTGGGGATCGATTGTCCCACGGACAACACTTGTCACTCGTACCGAAAGGAAACGTGGCTGAACACGACAAAGTGGACGAAGAGCAGGCGACTCGATTGGAATTTTGTCGTCGAACGAACGAGTGTCAAGTGTCAAGTTCTAACGAAGCGAAACTCTCCCAACATTATTAGCGAATCGCTCGATCAGGATATATCGAGGTGTGCGGCGAATCCCGAGAGACTAGATCAATATTTCTTGTAGCATAGAGTACAGAGTACGGAGAGAACGTGAGAATGAGAAGATGCATTTTGACATAAACAATATTCTGCAGTATTAATACCTTAAGGCGACGATTTGTGCATAAAGTTACGGAATAAACGATTACGATATGCGAATACGGTTGACTTGGAAGAGGACTGGTCGGATGAAACGGGGAGTGAAAAAATTCGATCGGAAAGAAAAATTTTAATCCGCTATGTTTGTCAACCTTGCGTAGGGATAAAGTTCATTTTGTATTCAATTACGTGGATTTTATGTTTAACGCGGTTTCAGAAGAAAAAAAGGGAAAAGTAAAAAATAGGACGATTTATTTAGATCGGCCAGTCTGCTTCCAGGAAATCGGAAAATCAAGTAGAGGGTGAAAGAAAAGAACGTAGAGAGTTACCCACCCCCGAATGTCTATTTGTATATATACCTGCTCGTGACGAAATAAAATTTGATGTACATATTTAATCATACCACACGTTCGTTTGCACAGACGATCCTACTTGATTTGTTGCGATGAAAAATCGTCGGGGAATTTTACTTTTTGCCTGACTCCTTACCGAAATGTCCCGTTCTATTTTTCCTTCTATCACGAGAGTCTCATTTCGCTGCTGAATTTCCTTTTGAGCGTGCCTACTTCTCTAATCGATCGTTTCATTCGATGGACTAAGGTCACGTGAAAAAGAAGAAAGGGAAAGAAGCGCCCAACGGATTTTTAATTGTTCCGCAGGAGGTCCCGCGTATTTGTTAAAGAATTAGCATTTCAAAGAACGATTTCAATTAAGGCTTAATTAATTTCGCGGTAAGCGTCGGGCCAAGTTGGCGCTGTGCACCTCATTGTTCTCCTTACTTTCGACTTAATTGAAATCGAAGAACCTCCCGGGCGAATTCGAGAAGCCGAGGGTCCCAGGAAGAAAAATAGAAGACCAGGGAATTATTAAAAATTACTCTACGAACCGTCCGTTACACAAGGTAGCCGTTTAATGGAGGTTGACAGTTCAACTTTTTTTTTCTACTCGTAACAAATCACCCTCGGTTTCACCAATTTTATCGCAAGACACTTAACGCGTGCAACGACATTAAAGGGATGCGAGCATGCAAAAATCACGAACTCCTTTCAACCTCCGATTGACAAATTTGAAACTCCTAACATCGAGCTGTACAATAAACGAAACTAGTGCGAATTAAAAAGCCAACAAAAATCTACACCACTCGAATTATCGAGAAATTAAAAGAAAAAAAAAAGTGACAGTATCCCCAACCACGAGGAATTTAAAATCATAATCGAAAAAATGCTTCTACCACCCAGTAAGTAATTCATCCACCGTGCAGTGCCACGTCGAACTACAAAGGGTCCACCTGAAAAAGAAACAAAAGGGTGGCAAAAAAAGAGAAAAAAAACAGGCAGGGCAAATCTGCAAAACTGCATAAATCAACGCGAAGGGCGACGAGGCGAGCTTTGGCTGGTTATCTTTTTCCAGGGTGTCGGTAAAAAAAGCGGGGGCGGACGCGGTGACGGGGCGTGAAAGGATTCGACGTTAACAGCACCAACAACGCCGGCTCGCTGGAACAATGGTGCTGAATGGTCCCTGAACGATTAGGTATTCCAATCGTCGCGTTAGGGGTCGCTGTGAAGTGCGGCAGAGGGGTTGGAGAAGGGGCCGGCGGTAAGAGGGTGGCAGAACTCGCCCAATAAAATGGTAATTCCTGTTTGCAGAAGTTAACCATGCGAGCGAGCCTGGAGATTCGAGTCCATGCGTACTCCCTAACTCCAAAGACTAATAATACTCTCGGGGCCGAGAAGTGAGCTGCCGACAGTGATATAGTTGTACGGAAGAAAGGCCGTGAAAGCGCGTTCGTATGCGTGATCTTGAATCGCCGCGATCCTTGATAGGGTTTCGATGGTGTGCGAGTCACGTGGACGAGCCAATTGAAGAATTGGGGAAGGCGGTATAGTGGAAAAATTTGGGGGATGAATTGTGGTGAAACGGGGGAGGATTTAGATTAAACATCCTGTTGTCTCGTGTCACGATAATGGTATATAATATAACAATGGTGCATATTTAACTAAGAATATCGCGCAGACAATTATAATCTGCTTGTCGATTGGTACTCAAACCCTGTGCTAATTGATTCAACCTGGTCGATCGGACAGGAATACGTGTACATCACGTTAACCAACGTTGCGAAGATTGGAGGCGGCAAGCAATCTGTTAAGGGTTGAAATTGGCACGGAAATCGTGGCTTTATTAAATTTGTTTAGGGACAGGTAAGGGGTTGGGTGGGATGGAGCAAAGAGCGGACGTCGAGTAAGACCTAGATTCTGAGCGAACCGACGTCGTCCGCCTGATATTGCTCGATGCTTGGCCTGCCTAACCTTATTGCCTCGACAAAGTAAAGAACCGACAAGGGACCCGAATAAGACCAGTTTAGGGCGAAGCAGATCAATGAAACACCAAACCAACGGGGCGGAATGCTCAAACAGTCCCGGGGACAATTCGGTGGCTACGATGGAAATGGATACCGAGATTTCGAAGCGGGAGGATGGCGTTGTCTTCGTTTCGTGGCGAGCCTAAAAAGGTTCCTGATTCGGTCTTGAGATTGAAGATACGTCGTTTGTCAATTTTCTGCTCCGCTGTAAGGAGAATCGGCTTGCTCCACTTTGCTCTGAGTTCTTTTGCACCGGTCGTCCTTTATTAGCAACGAATGGATTAATATGGTCGATATTTCCCGACCAATGTAAATATGAAAAAAGAAAGCATCCGAAGTGTAACTGAGGAACACGGGCACAGCGGCGAGGCGGTTTCAGCACGCGGAGGCCTGGCTGTTTAGCATTATTAATTAGAGCCAAAGTCATTCTAAGTTGGCAAGTACATAAGCAGAAATAATATTTGCACGGGCGTTCATTAGACGTGGCAGAGGGTACGAGATGGCGCCGCAAACGGGTTGGATTCTCATTAAAATAACCTTGCCTTTCATTTTCGCCGCTTCTCCACCCTTCTGCTCGACAGCAGCCTACCTTACTCCTAGCGCCGACCACGGGGGAGCGACGGAGACAGAAGGGAATAAAAAGAAGAACAACCGACGGAAAGAATAAAATGACGAGGGAGGGGATGAACAAAGTGAACGAGCCAACCACCCCGCCACTCTTCTTCTATCCTTGTTCACCTCTGTGTCGTCTCTTTTCCTTCGTTTTTCATCCTCATCGCTATTAAGAGGGACGAAGACAGGACAGGAAGGAGAAGAACAGAGGCGGGAAGGGGCGAACGAGCGACTGAAGTGGGGAGAACGAGTTACGGGGGTAGTTTGGCTACCACTAGGTAACTTAAATGAAAGTCGCGGTTACCCCCTTAACGCGAAAATACGCTCAGGGAAAATTTCGTTTTTTCACCCTGATTAATGTAATACCCGACGTTGCTGCTGCCGCTGCTAGCCACGCTAATTGGTCATTCTCTGCTCGCCTTTGATTCCCCTGCTGCTCTAGCTTCATCGCTACCTGCGACCATCCAGACTCAACAACGACGCCCTCGCCACTGTGCTTTTTTTCTGTCCGTCGTCTCGCAGGAGAGTGGAAATAAATTTCCCCTGCATGGCGAATTAAAAGGTGGCAGCGACGCGCGAATCTGCATTTGCAGGAAGAGCGTATTGCGCCTCGAGTACTCGTGAAAATTTTCATGCAGAACTCTGCGCGAGAAGTTAAAACGAGTTTTGCCGCGCCGCGACAGAGGAGAATGGACCTTTATCAGGCTCCAATTTAAACGGGGATGATTTCCAGCTACCACTTTATCCGTTAGATAGCATACGCTTTCGCTTCAACTTAAACAGAAAAATCAATGAGTTATACTTTAATCTTCTGCGCCTTCTCTGCTTGAATTTCGCCGATTCGTCCCAAAATCGAAATTCATTTTCGCGAGGGATTATCGTGCAATTTGGAGAACAATAAACGCTTTTCCAAGTGGATGAACGAAACGGGGGATCGCGCGGTAATAAAATAAATAAATATAGCAGCGGGCGTTCTAATTGCCACGAAGGATCGCGTCGGATGTAATCCCATGAGCAAACGCATTCGTTCGCGAGTTTATCGCGACAGGATAAAAACGCCGCCGTGCACGTTTAATCCCGGCAGAAATATAGCGACGCTTTTTGCAACATGCCGCACCGCGACAACGAACGAATATTTTTCGTTCGCGCATCCCCATTATAAATATTATAATCCACTCGTCCGCCGTTCGACGGCAATCAAAATCTACATTCCCAGCGAATTCATCATCATAATACTGCCGATTGATAATCCGTTAAAAGGTTCACGTGTCGCCACCACCACCCACCCCACCCCTCGAACGCAATTTTTTCCGCTGCACCCGCGCGACTTATATGTATATGTATTTCGCGTCCACACACACAAACACGCACGGTTGTCCAACCAACCGGGATATCGGCAGTGCTGGCTCTTCAATTTCACTGCTCGTCGAACATCATAAATTGCGACGCAGCATAATAAAAGGATAATAAAGTCGACGGAGGCAGCATCGCATCGACGCTTTAATTAAACAATTTCGACCTATAGGATGGCCGTTGGTAATTGGAAAAAAGTCCGCGGAACCGGGTATCGGTATCGAAGGGCGACTTCCGGCCACGGATCACGGCCATTGGGTAGGGGTTTGGTCACGAGCACGAGAGGATGGTGGTAGTGAGGGTGGATAGGTGGAAGTGGGTGGTGCGGTGGGTGGATCGGTGGAGAAGTTCCGAAATGAGTACCCGTGCAAATACGCCAGGATTGTTTCTGCCGCTAATTGCTCGGTTTTTTGCAGGGGCTCGGCCAACAATCGATTTGCATTTCAAAGGTAGTCCGGCATAAAAATAAAATGCGCCCCGTTAAAAGTTGACTGGCGGCGGCTCGCGTGGATGTGTGCGTGGCCGATACGTGTATCTCCTCGATTCTACGTATATTCACGCACACCGTCGGAGTCAGGCCGCTTGCGAACGACAAATTGCATAAAACTCGTGCCGGATTAAAGCCGTCGATCGAACAACGTCGATTCACGCTTTTTCCGCCTACTACTCGCCGATCCGACCAAGCGCCGCGATTATATTCGCGAATATGATGTGTTTTCTGGCGTTTTCCCGCCTCGTTTCGGTGAGATTTATCCGCGAAGAAAGGAGTAACAACGGGGTGGCCGTCCGGTAAATTATTTGTATTTCTGTTATTTAATTTGATTTGGATTTTACAAAGCTTCAAAATGATAATGTGTGATCTCATTGTAAAAGCCGGGCAATTTTTTTTTTATTTGGTTGGGAAGCTGAATCGAACGTTATTGGGTTAAGGGAGATCAAGTTGAATTTGTCGAAAGTACGAAGGGATCGACGAGGTGGTTGGTCAGGGTGAGATCTGAAATCGCAGTCCCCGCAGGACGAATATTTCGTTTCCTGCGTCGCGGGGTGGTCGTACAGTATTTGATTTTACGCAGTACGCATCGGGTGGTTTCCACGAACGTTAATTATCACTGACCACCTACAGTCCCATTATATTCCAATCGACCCCTTAATCAACGCATGATTGGTGTACTAATTGATTGCTACTCCGTAATTATAACGGTGCACTGGCAGACACCGGTATCGAAATCTCCACGCATCGAGAAGCGGTTGTTTGGTATTGTATGCAATAAAGCTGTTTATTGCGACAAAGCGTAGAATTTTCGAGAAATGTATCATTAATTCTTGTATTGGATAGGTAGGCGAAAGACGTTTATTAATGCGTGGAAAAAGAGAATTAAAATATTATGTCTCAAAGGGACGTTCAAAGCAGGGTCATTTCTTGATCCAGAACGAAGCTATTCCTTTACATGAAAAAAAGATACCTGATAAAAAATGTATTGAGGAAATGGAGAATAATAAAGAACCGTATAGGGGTAACTTAACCGTGAACCCTTATTTAAAAAAAGATCCTCGGACCAGGTGCTGACGCGTAGCAGCAAAATCTCGAACGAGCCGCTGCACCCTTCGAAGATCAATAAACGGTCGGCAAAATTTTACCACGGTCGGTGGCCTTTAACTAGCAACGGATACAGCAGACCATTTTCTTTACCAATGAAAACTCGACCGATAATATTGGCATCGACCAAAAGAGAGCCATTTTTTAAACTTTCAACATAGAGTGCACTCTAAATTTCGAACATTTCTACCTATTTCAATGCAATATCGCAAAGTGCACATAAAGATATTTCCACAGGAAACCGGAACACGGTTTTAACTGATTAAATTGCATATAAGATAGATGAAACGCTACGGGTAAAACGCATTATACAGGCATTGTAGAGCATTAATCGCGAAATTTCCGCGTACTCACATATTTATTATTACATCAAACGTCCATGTCTCCAATTATTCAAAATTATCCGTATAGAAATTAATCCTATTGACACGCGGGTAGCTCCTATCCCACATGTTAAAACGGTTCTAATGAAACACCATTTTCTCTCTGTCTTTCAACCATCTCCATCCACCATAATCGCGCTGTTTACAATTAGTAACATTAATTCGCCATGATTTCCAGTCCCGTGTACGCGAGAGAGGCTCGCGAATTTGTATAGAATTTCATTAAGCCGACGGTTAGCCACTCATCGAACCGTAGAACGTAACCGGTGGTCGGATTTGTACCAATTATTAGAAAATGTATATACAAGCGGCTTTGCGCTATCCGCGTTCCGTTTGGCAAATATTTGACAGCTCTCCATTGGACACCTCGATCAGTCCGAATACCTTGCGTGGTCGCTGATATTTCTATATCGAATAAATTGAATCAATCCCCTCTGCCCCATATGGACTAGGAAAAAAAATCCGCGCAGTTCAATACGCTCGTAGTCAACCTAGGAAATTTTTCCATAGACCTGCCGAAAAATTATTTTCACAATTAAAGGAAAAATCTGTTAAATACAACCCGTCCAATAACAATTCTACTGCTCATGTAAACCCCTTTCTAAAACAGTCTTTTTCCACCTCCTTCCAATCCACCCCAAGAAAAGGTTCCCCTCGGCCGTACGTCAGAGTCATCAACGACGGGCACACGTTCGCCACGGATGACCATCTCACGCGCCACAAGCGTCCAACTGGCCAGAGCCAGCAATTCGAAGTTTTTAATAGAGATTTGCACCGCTCGGCCGAGCCAAAGAGGTCGGTATAATCCAATAGGGCCCCATTGTCTGCCCGTTCTCCGGACATAACCAACTCCCTTACCCCCTGCGCCGCTGCCTGACTTCCTCTCACCCCCTCTTCTACGGTTCTCCGTTCCACACCACCATGGCCATAGTAGAACACGGTCACAAAGACGTGTTCCCATGTATATGGATGTGACACTGCACCGGGAAGCAATGCATATTCAAAATCCAGCCGCGGGCGGCTTGCCAGGGCAACGGAGTCTCTTGTTTTGCTACAGGCATGGAGCACGAGTCCGCAAATTCGGTTACTTCATTTTGAGCCCTGACCACCCAACCCGCCACCCCATTTGGCCCGCCACCTGACCCCACCTGGCCACCCTGCCTCTTTTCACCGTCACCTCCTCCACAACCAACGCCGTCACCACCTCCTCCTTCACCACCCCCCGTTCACGTAGAACGCTACGCGTTTTAACCCCTCGGCGTATGTCCGGGGTTATGAATTTTAATAGCTTTACGCCGCGCCACGTGAGGGCGGTAGGAGAGGCCACGGGGGTGGCTAGAGGGTACAGACTCGTGGGCGCGAGCAAGCAGTACGCCAGGGGGTGGTCGAAGAGGTGGCAGAGAGGGTGGTGGATACTGCAAAAATGGCGGCGAGTTTTTTGCCCGTCAAATTGTCGATAGATTAGATTAGAGAAAAAAATGCGCGCGTGTTGCGCGCCCCTCTATATCCTCTCTGTGCGCCGACCGATGACAGAGAGGAAAGATCCGCGAACGGATCGGGTGGAAGAAGGAGAACGCGAATAACGCTGACGTCGTTGTTCATAGGCGATTCTGACCCGTACGCGACACGTTTTTCCAACCGGCTCTGTGCTTTTCTCTATATTCCCTGCACTCTGATTTTTTTACGCCAGCACACTCCCGGCGATTTTTGTTTCGCCCCATCTCGTTCACCTGCCAGCGCACAAAATCGCGAAATCCATTCGCGCCGCCAGGAATCGTTACCTCCTACTTTCGAAACCGCCCTATTCTACTCTTGGATCCCCATCGGTGTAACATACTACTTTACTCCCTTAATTAAAATAGTTCAGGATTAATTCGGCACTTAGATCCTTTCTCCCTCAAAATCTTCCTCTTCAAAATGAATAAAAATTATTATTGAAAATTAAGCTGATTTTATTTATCTTTGCAAGAGCTCAATGAATGTATAACACGTTCGTTTTATAGGTTTATTGAATTTTTCCATTGTTCATTGTCTTCTCGTATCTTTTGATCGAAACCAAACTTCGTACCATCAGAATATTTTCCTTTGCGACGTTGATTGGCAGTATTCGCACGATCGTCATCGAAGACGACTCTGGACACCTGACCGAAAATTACCACGCCGCAATTTATTGCTAACTCAAATCGTCTGACTTGCATCAATTATTTTCACGTAATCAAAGCATTCAGGCAATCATGAGATAGTTTCAAGATCGGCTTACGCTCCATCCGTGTCCACGTTATAACAGTCGCGCAATTGTTACGGGGGGCGACGGTTTAAATCGTCCCCGAACGATTGGTAAATTTCGAGTACCGAACAGGGGAACGGCTTGACAATAATAGTAGCGGCCTCATCAAGTAAAATCATCGTCACCAAAACTCGCAGATGGCTAAGCGTAACGTATGCAACCCTCTTCCCCATGTCGAGGCTGCCGCCGCCACCCCCGCGCCATTTTCAGCCCGCGTCACATCCTTCCCTCTTCCAATTCAGCCGCGTAATCTACTTTTCGTTTTGACCGTGAATGTCGTTAGCACGTTATGAAACTCATTAATCTCGCAAATACTGGCCCAACAATTTCGTGCCGCGTAAACGCACCATTGAATTGCTTCCCGGTCGCTCCCTAATGGCGAAAATTTCGTGGCGCCTCTCTTACTTTTTCGTCCGTTCCTCGCTGAACGTCGATATCCGAGCAAACTGTGTTACCATTTAACTGCCACGAATTTTGTAAGCTATCAAAGGTCTCGAATCCGCGGACCTTTTTCCTTTCTAACGTTATTCGTGTATTTCATGAACGTAGTGTAATCTAAAATAATTAGTACGACTTCTTAAATGCTTGTACTTTTGTATTTTCGTATTTTGTCCCCCTTTTCGTTTTATTCCCCTCGCCTGTACAGTAACTGATATCTTTCAAGTTATAAAGATTTGTCAAATTTTCTACCATAATTTGCCGTTTATCTCAAGTAGTGAGGAGATCCGTGTTGCAGTTGACAATTTGTGAGCGATTAATTTAACAATTCATCTGCTACGAATTAAGTAATCCTCTCCCGTCGCCTGCGTTTAGAGAAACATCGTCGATCTTGAAACCGTCGAACGTTCAACGGTTGTTTGCGTCGTTACGGCCCTCGAAACGAGGATCGAAGTCAACACGAAACGATAATGGCCGAGATCGTCGGAGCGGTATCCACGTTTAAGGAGGAATTACCGTGAGAAAGGATCCGCAGTGGCGTCCGATTCAGCCATCGCCGCAAGGATATCCTCTCGGCGCGGAGAGACACCAGGCGAGCACAGCCAGGTACCGGTAATGAACTCTTCAGGATCTCGAGGGATTTTTCGTAAGTACCTGCGGCCCGCAACCTCTTTTTTCCTTGACACCTTGAATGGTGTTAGTTCTAACGCCTATAGATCAGCTCGGCCAGGCCACTAAGACTGTTGTAGAGGGGCCATCCGCCGCTCCCGGATCCCCGAGTTTCGCAAATTCGGTTCATTTGCCGCATTGTATGCGGCTTAAAAGAGAAATGAGACCCTCTTGAAATAGAGAGAAAGCAAGTGAACGCGACCGGGTGGGGGAGAAACGGGAAGAGATCGACTGAACTGTGGAGATAGACGTGCAGAAATCGCGGCAAAGAACGTTGAAGTTTACCGACGAGTGCCTCGTAGCCAGCTAGGGGTGGACCAGCCACCACTTGACACGCACCTTCTTCGTCCTGATACACTTGTGTCTGCCAGTCGCACAGCGCGAACACGCTCGTTTACCGCATCGAATGCCTTCCCGACGTGTGCACCGATAACGTGGGCGTTGTCTTCGCTCTTTTTCTTTATAATGGAGGAAGTGACATTTTGTTTCGCACATTTTCTGTCGCGTTCAACGGAATAACGTTAGGAGCGAAAAGGGAACGCTGTCTGATACGCGAATAGAAACTTTTCACTGTCAACCTGTGCCGAGAATTATTGCAAAATGCAAGGAAAAAAGTGTCTTTGCATATCGCAATAATCGAAGAAGGGGAACGCAGGTTTGGATGGACATCGATCGATTGGATTAGAAATGATGCGAAATTGGAAGCGAGTTATTCGTAGGTGACACGGTTATAGTTATGCCGCTGCACTGAAGTTCGGTAATTTACGAGTAATGCGATTAAACTGGCCGTGAGATTAGAACTTCGTAAATTGGTCGCTTCGTATGACATACGACAAAGTAATTAGTTTACCATTACGGCCAAACCATCCCCGAGCGTTTTAACGAGATTGTTTCGTATTTATAAACGTTTCATCGTAGGTGCCTATGTATATGTTATGGGGTTTCTTTCATGTGGACGAAAATCTCTTAAATATTCATAACTATTTTCTTTTTCGATTATTCGATATAGCTCGGGCATAAGATCGAACGCGTTTTAATACGTTCATCTTTGTGGTAAACGTAAATTACCCTGGTAAGTATCTGATAGAAAATGCAAGCCATCGCTTATCGCGAGCAGGAAATGGTAATAACGATGATCAAACAATTTCGTACGCATCAAAAGAGAATGGAAAATATATATTTTTTAGATGAAACGTCGCGCGCGAGTAATTACGATCCTTATCGCGGACTCGCGCGCTCGCATAGGTTAGCGAAACGGTAAAAAACATCGCGTGTGATTTATAATGTATCGAATCGTAAAACGCATGATGAGCGATTTCTTCGTTGTATAGGAGTGCGTGAACGAACGATATATTAATCATCCACGCGCTTCAACGAAAAGTTGATGGAATCATGGAATATTAATTGTGATGCAAATTCGATGACGCACGTGCAATCGAAAGCACGATACCTGTTCGTCGATTGTAATCCCGCATCGGTCCCAAAAATATTTGAATAAATCGATCATTCCGACGTCTGTATGCCAACAATTAACGACGTACCATTAACGCTTTGGAGTTCTCTTCATTTTATTTTTTGGGTTTTTTTTTCAGGAAAGATTACATCGATGATTGCCGGCGTTTGTTCCAGTATAACTGACGTTTATAGAATTCGTACTTTGTTTTGAAGACTTTGAGAATTTTAATAATAAATATGTTGTCTGGTAAGGAATTACCTGGCCACAAAATTAATGTCGTTCAATTATTTTTACCATATAACAAGCCAGGCCTTGAAACAAATTACTTCTGTGCTTTGAAAAAGTTGAAACTGGAATAGCACCACAAAGTTCCCAATCAAAATAATGTATACCTATAACACATATTTACAACGAGGCACTCGTCAAATAACTATTATCAGACGCATAGAAATTCCACCAAATGAAAAGGAAAAATAACAGCAAGTTTTTCGCAAACTCTGATAGCCTCAGTACCAAATGGGGACGTTCGTCGCAATTAGCTATAGGAATAATTTAATACGGCCAATTTCCATCGACTCGGCTCTGCCGGTCGATTCAGATGATACGAAAAGAAAGTACACCGTTCGAGGTCCGATCTAGGATCAAAAATTACTACCTAAAAAATCCTCTAACGCCGGAGAAAAAAAGAGAGAGGACCTTGCCGAGCAGTTATTAGTTTTGCCAGCCGGAGAGCTTAAGTTTTAAGCCGGAAATCAATGCACCCGGTCGGACGGCTTTGTAAGCTTCCTCGTATGACGGTTTTAACGAGTACGAGTTACGTAAAAGTAACGCCGCGCCATGATCGACCAAAAAATCCTCAAACATGGGTGGAAACCCCATGCCGTGAAACCCCTTCCCCTCGGAACGATCACGATCTTTACAACCCCCCCCCTTTTTTGCTATTCAACTCTGTACTCGTTCTATTTTCACATTTCAATTAAACGACGCCTCGTTAAAAAGACGGCACTATAGATCTTAGTAACAGTAAATCTAAATTACCTGCAGTCCAATTTCCAACGTCATTAACATGAATTAATAAATGGTCGTATTTCATCAAGATAAATAACCTCACGTTGAGTATACAATTTCCAATCCACTTTTTAACGAAAACTTCAGCCCCTTGAATTAAACAATAGCGGCCAGACACACGCCGGAAGTACACAGTTCGAATAGCAAGTGGACAAAATAAAGTCGAACGAAAGATTTACAATTTGGTGGTAACGAAGCCAATCCTCCGCTGACCTGTAATACACGAACAGGGTCGTATATCGACGCGGGCCCAAGTTAATCAGCGCTAACCAAGGGAGTCCTTAAATACTTCTCCGGCCGGCTTCATTCTTATGGACCGGGGAAGGTCTGGCTCGCTTTTCAATTAAGCAGCGCCCTGTGTTTAATTTTCACGGAACGATCCACCTAGCCGCGACTGAATGGGATGCACCTTCGAGATATCGATCAAGCGGAAAGAATAGAATGGCCCGGCCTCTTCCTTCTTCTCTTCGTTGAAACTATAATACGGTAACTTGGTATAATTTAATCAAGAAGCAGAGATCCCGCGAGGCACGTCAAACGGTACACAGCCTCCGGAACGGTGACAGATATATTAGCTGCGATTCAATAGAGACGTCCACGTTACACATTATTCGACCGATAGATCTGTACGACAAACACAACATCAATTTTTCCCATGCAGCCTCCCTCCACGCGGCAGGGGTTCTCAGAGGTGGACACAGGGGTAGTTCTCACTGTTTAGCCCCTTTCTTCCACTCTCTCTCTCTCTCTCGGTTGTCTCTCGATGTCAATCCTGTGTTTGCGAAAATCTTCCCCCTGGACAAACGTGACGCACAGGAGAAATCATTGATTCTGCTTGGAATGTTTATCGAATTTCGTCCGTGACTGATTTCGTTTGCCGCAAGACCAAACTTAGAACTATCTATTAAAGTTATTAGGCTCCGTTTGACATTCGAGCAAAGAGGAATTGTAGGCCACTCTATATTTAAACAATTTACAGTTTCTTAAATACTTTACGACCAGCGCTGCGGAGAAAATAGATATCCGCAATATTTGTATAAATCGAAACGATTAACTTAACAATTTGTAGCTTGGAGAATATTTCGCCACGAATACTGCACCGAAGAATAGTGTCCACTAAAAAAATGTATAAATTGAAACGATACTAATTGAATAATTTTGTACGTAATTTCTGGAGATAGTTTCCCTCGCAAACGTAACGCTGTTCGTTAAACGGCGTTCCCACCGGAGATGTTCCTCTCGAAAACGTGGCTGTAGTTATCCGATGTAAATTCCATGTTGCTTGTAATTACTCGTCCTTACACTGTTATCATTGAAGCTTATTTAACGAACGTTAAACGCGAAGTCTTTCCGATGCAACGGCATGAACCGCGGTCGTCCAGCACAGAATTTATGGAAGAAGAACCTAGGTACGTACGTGGTTACACGGATGTTCTAATCGGTGTGCTTCTGTGTGCACGTGTGTGAGTGCACGCCGCGACCCTGCGGACGGTACGTACGTAAGTGAAAACAGGACGAAAATGGGAAGCGCTGAACTGGTATAAACAAGGGTCGCATGCAATATTAGGGGCATTAAGTCGCCATAAAGAGCGCATTAGGGGTGCGCCCGTGCCCTCGAGGGGTAGTTTAGCGTTTAATTGTCCCACCCCGTGTATCAAAGGTTTCGATTTCTGCTTGACTACGCGCGTTATAAATCCACGTACGTTCGTCGTTTCGCACGTTGAACTTGATCCGCGCTTATAGTTAATGTTACACTTAAAACAGAACGCCGATTTATCCTCCGATCAACAACATTGAGAGACAGTTAGATCACCTGGAGTCAAAGCATTCGTTTGCATCGAAATTTTATTCAAACTCCCCGACGAACATCGACGTCAAATTTTCTTACAGACGTACCACCTGGCAATTAGCTCATCGCCTGGATCTTCCTCGGCTGAAAGCGTTCGCTGGTAATCAGGCCAGACTCTCTGTAACGTACAACGCAGGGTTATTCGTGATGATTCGCTCGGTTTGCGGCGATGACGAAACGCGCGCTCATAGACAAATCATATTCGCCCACGTTCCCAGAGAAACAGACAGGCAGCCGTGCCACCGAAGATTCACGCACGTATGCGCAGCCTGTGTATGTACGTGCACAGAGGTGCAGGGTGACGTGTGTACACGCACACCGTCGCGTAGACATTATACGTGTGGGGTACCCGAAACGTATAAGAGGAACAGGCGAATACCCAAGTTGCTATTGAACCGATTTTCAGCAAATATCACTTGAAGCAGGTCGGGGAGATTCGCGATGCCGTAGTGACGGGGTAGTTGGTGGTTGCTGGAAGAGCGAGGGAGGTAGGAGGAAGTTGAAAAAGGGCCTGGAGGGGGTGGCAAAGGGACGAAGAGGTAAGGGTACGAAAAGGGGAGGGGGGCAGAGGGAGCGGGACGGAGGCAGAGACAGGAGCAGAGAGCTCACAAGCCCTTCGGCAAATTTCATAACCGAACTTGTCGTATTTGCCCAGATTATTTCAATATATTCGACTCAAGCTGGGAATCTGTTTGCGAGCGAGTGTATGCGTGAATGGAACTTGCCGCGGTCGCAGCGTCCGCCTATGTGCGGTTCCGTCTATCTTCGCGCTACCCAGTGTTCCCCGTCGATGAAACTACGTAATGTGTATATACGTGCACGCATATCCCCGCCAGAGGGGGGACGCGTGTCGTTGATACAGCTTTTTAAAGAAATCCCGAAATGTCTCTGCTCATCTCCTTTGGACCGGGGTTTTTACTTGACGAAATTGTGCCGAAGGATTCGACGTCACCCTAAGTTGGTTCGAGTCCTCTAGTAGAACTTGCCACCGTGAGGAACCAGGTTATTACATTTGGTGATCGCTGCTCCTGGATCTCGACTGATGGCACAGAAAGTTTAATAACACGGTTCCACGGGGTTGTGTTCTCTAGTATTTTGCCAGACGCTTTCGGAAGCTTGCAAATAGACATTTTGATGCTCACGATAATTTCATCGATCTTTGAAAGACCGCATTGTAATTCGTATTGAGTCGTTGTATTCGGCGTCGCGCATTAATATCGTTTCGTGCGATCGATCGAAATTTATTTGCGCCGTCCCTTGATTGCAGGTAATGCAAATTATCCAATTATCAGCAGAGAAATGTACCGAAGTGGAAACAGATCATACGCGACATCAGATACTCGATGGATATTATCCGTATTAATATACGGGCAAATGTAAACAGGATCCCGATTATATGAGCACGAATTTAATCTCAATCGATTTAACCGGCTCGTATATCTTGGGTAATTTCTATTTTCGCGGGACGGATACCGGGGAAAGAAATATTAACGTGATTCACGCGGTAACGGGGAATTTTATTATTATTAGGGCTGATTAGCGGGGGCAGCTGGTAGATCGCATGGCCGTTGATCCGTCAAATTGGCAGGAAATGGAGCAGAGGCAAACGCGTGCGGCACCTTCATGAAGTCGCGCTAATTAAATAAAAGGAGACGAGATCGAGGAGCACGGGAGAGTGGCTGCCGTGCGTAGCGCAGCACGTGCCGGCACGTGTGCACGCCTTTCCCCAGGCCTGTCCACAGTTTCCTATAATGTATTATTAGTCCGTGGAATGCGATATATATTAGTTTGGGAGCCGTGCACGGATTCGGGAATCAATTAAATAACAATAGCCGCTCGTTAATCCAGCGTCGAGACCGCAGACGCGACCGTCTATCCGAAACGATCCCGCGATCATTAATTACTGCTACTTTCATCGGTGGTTCGCGTTTCCGGTGGTATCCGTTTCATTGTGGTCGTTGTGTGGTACAAGCTATATACGTTTCCTTGTTTCTACAAAATATTGCTGATATTGAGATGAATAGTATCTAACCAGATCTGACGATCTATTTATACAAAGAGGCACTTAATGAAATTTGAAATAAGGAGGACGATTGGAAATATCTTCTAGATTTTGGTCCATTTTCCCGTCGAAGGTAACTTCTTACTTGTCAATCAATTTCTGCTGGATACAACAGATGGGATGACTTCGATGAAATCGCGTTATCGACGCCACTTATAGTTCATCGATCGTTCGCGTGCTCGAGCATGGAAATATTCGAATCGCGGGACCATGGAGCAGAACTGAGCCGGGGGATCAGAATCGAAATACATACGTAAGTAGCCTCTACTTTCCCCCCCTCGTCCTCCATCTCATCAGAAAAATAGGAAGATGAGGGAGTAGTAATTGACGACAGACAGCTGATTCGAGGTAAAATTAAATTCTCTCTCTCGACGACACGTTAGGCGGATAATCAGGATTCGAGGATCCCAGTAGACGGCAGCCTCCATTGTTTCATTCGATTTACACCAGTGCTTCATACCCATAATACAGAACCTGCAATTTACAGGAGAATGAAAAGTTAAGCCCGTGCAGAAGGCTCAGGGGTGGCGTGCAGACAATGGGCCCTGGCTTTAAAATCTCTCCGGCAAACAAATGGGAAAGCCCGGCTCAAAACGTAATTGAGATATTGAGATCTGATTAAGATGAAATCAATAACACGGACCGGTTGCCGCATTTTGCCTCGTCCTACATTCTCTCTGTTCACGAATCTTGAAACGATCTCCGATCGCTGGAGGGGTGGTGGCGGCGGTGGGTAGGGGTGGCTAGCTGGAAGGCAACTCTGGAATACTTTCGATTTCTCTCGACGAATTCGACGAGTTCAAAGCGCCACGCTCGAGCACAAAAGGGTTTAAGGGGCCGGCGGGTGGAGTGCATTAAGCAAGGTTTTCAACGACGTCGAATTTTACGTACAAGTACGAACTGATACCGTGCAGATGTATCTAACGGAACGTTCCGTAAGTAGGATATTTACGTTGAAAGAATAAATATTACAGCGATTCGTGTTATTTGTATCGAATTGCGGCGAGGCAGCGAGATCCCCGATAAAAATTCACGGCTGCATTAAATAAAGCTTCATAGCTCGTTTATCCGTACGTTGGATCGCGCATGACGTGACGTTCATATCTTGAATCGTACGTTCTGTACCGTTGGAAAGAGGCACGCGAAACCGCACGCGAAATAAAATTGCAAGACCGGTATCGTCTTTCGTCGTATTTAGGCTGGACGACGCGGCGCGGGTCCGACAGTCGTTTGTCTCCTTGGAATATTTAGCACGGGCCCCGGAGAGTGGAAGTAAGCTTGTAAGCTTACACCTATAGAGGGGTCCCTTTTTCGGATCACCTTTTGGAACCACTGGAATTACAATAAAAGATACTTCTGTGGCCAAACACTGCGCGAACAGATTATTATACGGCCCTCGGTGCGCGGTGTACATACAGGAGACGGCGGTGTATAGCCATATATATACCGGGTGTCCACATCTGCCGTGACGCCGCAGGAGGTCGGTCATAGGAACCCATTGAGGAGAAAGGCCCTCGAGAAATCTCCTTCCACGCTTCCGTACGGACGAGCCTGTTGTACTTTCGAGTCCAGACGATCGGCAGCACCTTTGTACCGCCAATAGCAACGTCGTGCACGTCGTAAATCTACCAATCGTCGGCCAGACCTCACCACCGTTGCACCCCTGCCGCCGTGTAATCGTGTAACCGACCCCCTTTGTCGCGGCTTTTCACACCGAGAGGCGCGTACATATACCCGGACGACGCTTCTTTTTTTATCCAGCACCGCTAATTATCCACCGAAATCCCCTTAAACGGCCATTAAACCCGCCCCTTAAACGACCGTAAAAGCACTTTAGGACTAAACGGATACAGAACGGCGAGTTCTTGCACGATGCCTCTCCTCGTCTTTCCTTATATATACCTTCGCCCTGGGACTGCCGAATTTGATAATGACGCCCGATTCCTCTACCGGCGAACCTTCTTTGTCGACGAAACGACAATTTCCTCGAGATCGTTTGTTACTGCGACGACGTAAACGTTGCGTTTGAACGCCTTCGATTTTTTAATAGCCTGCCGAATTTCGACGAGCGAGAGGACGATCGTCGATAAGTTGGCTATGTGAAAGAAAGGAGTCTGTATTTTGAGGGATCGTTTCCTTTGATGCGTTCCTTCGAAACGTTTACAAATAAACGGAGCGATCTTGCAATCCATACTGGCGTGAATATTTAATAACATGATAAAATACCAACATGATTTCCATATTATATGGGCCGTAATTTTATATCGAACGACTGAGAAAACGAGAATCTAGAGAACCGACGTCTCTTATGCTTGGCGTAACCGTGAGGTAGTAAATTGCAGGCCGATCTAAGGCCGACCGATAAAAAGTATGTACAACCGCGCGACACAGATAATCAGCTTAATGTAATGTAATATTACAGGTGAGCCGAGAGACGGGGCACGGGTGGTTTATCAAAGTGTACCTGCAGCCTTTCGTGTCTCACGCTTTATTAGACTGCACGCCTCCAGTTGGGAATTAATAGTCCGATTAATTTATGACTATGAAATACGCCAAACTGTCGCCCTCTCATAAAGTAAATCGTGTGATATTTCCTCGTTAGATCATTCAAATATCTTCTCCGGCGCTCTGTTCGCTGCGTTCTCTTTTCTTCGACCGATAAAATATCGAAGGCCTAACAATCGAATTTGCAGTAGCTTTAAACGATAAGAAAATTATTCTACGATCGTGAACCATGATGCTCGGCACACTCTCTTCCTCCATCACTGAATTTCGTCGCGTTTACACACCTTTCGCCCCATATGAGAGACGTCGGAGGACCCCCGATGCGCGTTGTGTACTTGCATGGCTAGATGCACCTTTTATCCCGCGAAAACCGCCTCATTCGAGAAAATTGATCGAGTGTGAAAGACCTCGTTCTACGATCCATTAGAATGCCGTGAGCTTTGATCTTTTCAACGAGCTGGAGCATCCGATCGGTCGGACCCCCTTCTTCTATTCTCTTTTTTCCTTTTTTTTCTTCTTTTTTTTGTCACGAAAAACATCTTTGATAGAATCAACCACGAACCTTCTTAAACTGGATCAGGGTACAACCTTTTAACGCGTCTTGATTTACCGTAATAACTTCTTGCACTGCTAATCGAGCCAGATTAAACGGGCCACGATTTTATGGGAAGAGAGTGTGAGTTTTCATTCTTTAGCTTGGAAAGTTTATAGACGATACGTGGGAAATTTTTGTTCATAATTCGCGTGTATGAGGTAATCATGCATATTTTCCGACTTTGGCCAATCTATGGAAGGTAAGCTCCCGAGTGAAAGAAGAAAAAAATTGTCCATGGACCGTGCAGGTATCTCAATTTCCAGGGGTGCAGGCGTGCGGGGTGCTCACGATATCTGATGTAAGCCTATCGACGTAAAATCCATTATTGTCGGTCACCCTTGGAGGGGTTGAAAAGGCGAAAGAGATCGGTTCGGGGGTTGCAGGTCGTCGCCTTGCTGTGCTCAGATGCCTCCTAATGGCCTTAATGAAGTGTGTACGCACCGCGTGTATAGAGTTAGAACGCAACGACACTAATTTTTAAGCATAATCGTACACTCAGCTTCACAACGTGTGAACGGGAGCAGTTCTCAAACATCCGCGTCGACGGCTCCCGTTTCTGCGTCTTCGCGCGGAATTTCTTACGCCGCGGGTGTCCATGAACGTTCCATTGAAGTTTTGGGAATACCTAGTCCAGAGACTTCCCTGTAATTGGCTGGGATTTTTTTTATTATTTGCAGCTTGCTTGTTTCCTTTGTTGTATGGCACTTTACATCTGCGGTCGGTCTGTCGGTACTGGCTTCGCTCGTGAAAAATCTGAAGCGTGTAGGTTCAAGTGCATGACGTAATTAATGATAATGCTAAATAATTGAAACTATTTAGAATTCAATGGAATTAGACGTTTATTTTGTTCGAGGAGTAGATACCTCCAACAAAAATGGCGTTTATGGAGATGGGATGTATGCAGTTGAAGCATAACGCGTTTAAGAATAGCAAACAATTCTGTAAGATTTTCCATCGCATAAAGCGGTAAACAATACCCACGCAATAGTATCATGCTCGTCCTCCTTAAATACCGTTTTACACGAGCTTCGTATAGCATTAGTTACCATTATGTTGTACAGTTCTGCTTTCGAGTAGCTCGATGTTCTTCGACAGCTGGCAAATGTAGATACAATTTAAGGGAAGCCTTACAGGCGAGCGGAAAAATCGCAGCGCCTTACAGACAGTGCTTGGGACTCAAGCTAATTGCAAAATTAAATCAAATTATCTAAACAAAAAAATTTATTCATTCACTAACGGACGATATAAGAGAAGGATATATCCCGCAATTCGTGTTGCACGACGAACAAAAATTCTTGAGTACAGGGAAACGTGGAAAGGGAAACGTTGAATAGATAGAAATGGATATTTCCAAAGTAGGTACGTAGGAGATACACGCTTTAGAGCTGGTCGTTGTATTTCTTGAATTCAGGGCAAGTATCAACAATAAGACGTTCCCCGGAAACGCATCGGCCAATGCTAGAACAGAGTAGGGGAAATATATAAGCGCAAGGAGAAATAAGCAGTTTCGGTTTGCGTGGAACGAAGTTTACCGCCGTTCACATTATGCGCCACGATTTCGCGGCGGACAGGACAGTGCAATCAGTGGCAATCAGTTACTTAGCGTCTGGTTGTCGTTGCTGGGGAAGAAAAGGCACGGAGAATAGGTAGTAATCTCGACGATGGAGGTTTATCACGGCAGATGGACTAATTGATGTCATTCAGGGTATCATTAATGCCGGTGTTCTTGGACGTGGTATCAGCGTAGCTAGTGATTTTCACAAGCGGAGAAATCTTTTCAGACTGTGCCACTTCTCGCGACTTTCCGCTTCTCGAAGAACAAGGGAAGAGAGTGGGATGGAAAGCAGGAAAAAGAAGACGCGGAACAGGGAGAAAGTGGCAGGATTAGAAAGGGATGGAACGCGCAACGGAACGAACGTATGTGCAAGAGTGGAACGGGGAGAGAGGGCGAGAAAGAGAGGGAAAGCTGGATGGAGACGTGTTCGTGGGTGTCGAAGGCGGAAAAAGGGTGGGTGAGGGTTGCAGGAGGGGATGGAAGTATGAAGTGAGCATATTACTATTGAGAATAAGTACCTGGCTTCGAGATGGTGGCTGTGCTCGGGGGAGAAGGTGGAAGGGGCTGAAGTAACGGCACACGGGGGTGGTACGTCGGGGGTACAAATGGGGTGGTACAATGGGCACTAATGGATCTCAAGCCGCCGCGAGAGGCGCTGCTTTTAATCTAATTGTCCTTCGTAGCCGTCGCGATCGCGATCAGTGGTATTCAACTCTGATCCCTCGTCCACCCCCTTCAAACATATGATTACGCGGCGCAAAAGGAAAAAAGGAGAAAGGGATGGACGGTGGACAGGCGGTTCGGTTCGTGTGTCCTGGACGAATTTTTTCCACGGCAACGGCGCACAAAAACGCAACAGCGAGCTTGTAAAGCAGCAATTAAATTCCAACGAATAATAAACGTTTATTAAATTCCTGTAATACGCCGTTCTATTAAAACTTCATTGCATTCGGAACGTTCTGTGTTTAGACGGCGACCTAGCAATTTGCAATTTGACGCTGCCTGTGTTTCGCGAAACATCACGAACCACCGTGCATTGTAAATGTAGAGTGAAGTATGTTGAACTCTAATTTTCATTTCCTCCCTCATTCCGTTCGAACTTGTGAAAAAAATCATTTCTTTTCGAGCAACATTTTTTGTTAACGGGTCAAACGTACGTTGAAATTTCGTGGAGAAAAAATTCTGTAGCATGGTTCCTTAACCCCTGGCTACTATCGATACCTCAGTGCATCGCGTGGACACAGGTATAGGTGTAAATGCTTACGAATCTACACGGCGAATGAAAGCGGGGCGAAAGTGGACCCGGAGCGTTTCTTTCTCCTCCTAGTGGTTCCATTTAGCGGAACTTTACAGCATTATGCGCCACGGTTGTTGAGCTAAAATGCAAGAGGGTGGGGGTGGAATTTCGAAAGCATGCAAAGCGTGCTCTTTCTAATGTTGCGAATATAAAATGTCTGTGGAATATGTCGAGTACGTCTAACGCTCGTTCCACCTAACTCCGCGAAACGTATCTGTATCGCATTTCGAGCAATCAATACTGTTCTTTAAACACGACCATACACAAGTAGATACCCCAGAGTCTTGTCAAATCTGAAGAATCTACTCAAAAAGTGCTGCTTCTCTTTTCTCTCTGATTCTTCTCTTTTGCAAAGCTTAACAGCACGTCAACTTGTCTGCCGCATTAAATTGTAAAAGGCAAAAATTTCAGCTGTCTACGAATTAATCGCCGTCCCTAATACAATGAATGCAGTTGATTAATATGCCACCCCCCATAATTAGACGCGATACAACCCTGAAACTCCCACGGTTTCATAATAAAACGCAACAAAACGTAGGGAGAAAGGAAACGGCAGAAATATCATAGCACGAAAGCTCAGCCAGGAAACAAACTACAATGTTTCCCGCAAACCCGTGGCATTATCTGGTCGATCTTATCGAGACAGAACGATGACGATCGTCCCGGCGCAGGTGGCGCAATAATTACTTCCCCCGACATCGCCACGAACTCGTTCAATAACGATAACGATAATTGTCGCGCATTGGTGTCGTCGCTCCGCGCCTCGTCCTTACCAAAGATAAATTTCTGATAAGGCGGATAAATTGGTTGGATTGTAATTGCCGTTGTGCGTGTTACCCAGGATGAGCAAAGTATAGCCGATCAAGGTACGTGGAAAGGCGAACGAGCAAACGGTGTGAACGGGTGGCACGATTAAACGCCACCGTTGATGTTTACACCGAATGTCCGTGGGAATGAAATTGCCCCCGTTTTCCGTCGACGAGGGCGGGGTACCCCCTGGCCAGCTGCCCCTGGCTGATCCAGAATTCAGGAAATCGTCGTAACGATTCCGGCTAATGTGAAATCTTTTCATGGCTAATGACATAGAAGCGATTTTGTCGCGTGTTAACCGCGTTAATCGTGTTCTCACACAGGGGAACGCCGGGGGCGAGTCTTGCGAAAATATGTTCATTAACTGCTGTTACTACGGGGACCGTGTTCCTAGTAGGTTGTATAGGGAGAGGGGATGAACACGATAAGTGATTTGTAAAATGAATTGAGCTCATTTTGTTGACAATGGATTTATTCATTGATCGAATGTATTGGAGTGTATCTATAGATAATATGTATGTATTTGGGACGGGGTGGTGAAATGATAAGATTAGAAGTCTTGGTAGTGTCATATATTTCTCTCGATGTAATTAATTAGCTACATATTTACATGAAATAAACTATACGTATCGTACGCATATATGCACGCTTGTATATAATACATGTATATTACAAAAGTTTTACATTTGCTAGTAATTCGTTTCGATCGTTCCCATCGTGGTTTCTAAAAAACCGGATTCTCTAAGAAAAGTGGTGCCCAGTGAAGAGCATTTGTGCTTACGTTGCAAACAGTTGCCATGATTTGAATAAAAATTACCAAATTATATTTTCAAAATATCACACTCCGGTGAATGAACAATCCGGCGACGAAATCTCGCAATGATCCTAAGATTAATTGACTAAACAGTAATTTTTATATTGCATGCTTATGTATCTTTCTTCGCCCAAAAAAAAAAACAAAAAGAAAACAGGAGCAAAATAAAAAAACGGATCCTGCAATCGGAACCGAATAAATATCCCCAAATAGTAAGAAAACCGCCCGCGGTTCCTTCTCGGCTAGAAAACCATCAGCTCAAATGAAATGTCTGCACCGTGCACCTCACAGACTAGCTTGTTCTATCTCGTTCCAAAGTACAAGTGTATCCAACAAAATTCTTAGAGTTCCACCCTTCGCGTTTCGAACTCTCATACAGCGCTCCCCACACCGCGGTCCGCAACCATTGTTCGACCCCAATCAAGGCATCGATCTAACAATCGAAAACTTCGCACACCACCAATACCCTCGATTAATATCCATGGATCCTTCCACTTTCTTGCACCCCCGTCATATTTACATCAGTCCATCAGCATCGTCTCGAACGTCCACAGTTAATTGTCTACCTTGCGAAGAACCTCCTCGGCCTTTACTCTAAGCACTTCTGCGCTCTGCCTCCTGATCTCGTCATCCGACGAGCCCGAGTCTTCTTCCTTGTCGTGCTTCGAACTTAAATTCTGCGGCAAACTCTGCACACCCAGATTCAACGGATGTCCAGGTATATGACTTCCAAGTGTGTGCCCGTTCACGTTGTTGTGGTTCAGAGCAGAGGCTGGGTTCAGACCGACCGGAAGCACCGAGCTCAGAGAGGCCAGGTTCTGCGGAAGGGGTAGGCCGATGTACTGCGACAGAATCGCGTGCAACGGGGGTAGTTTCGGTGTACTGGTCGCCCACGGCGGTGGGAACACCGGAGGGATGAACCAGGGAAAGGCACCCGCTGGTCCTCCCGATGGATCCGCACCTGGCATACCACCGGCGGTTTGAAGCAGGCGGGCGTGAAGGGACAGCTCGTTGACACCTGCAATCACACAATTTCACAGGGATTTTAGTTCGTTGCGAATTTTTTTTTAAAGCCGCCGCGGGTGTGCCGCTTGGTCGCGGTGAATTGGCATCTCGCGATCCAACTGGGTTTTTGTTTCGCTTGTTTGTCTAGAGTCAATTGGCCGTTCAGAACCACGGAGGAGTGGTTGGGATCGTTCTGTTTGGCTCTATCTATTGCTTTCCGGTTCAGTCGCTTTGGAATTATTAAATGGGGCCACGTAGAAACATTTGCAGTAGTACATGTTGATTTTAAGCAGCCAATTGATTCCGAACAACTTGAATGGGAAGAGTCGTGCTTTATTCGACCTTTTCTATGGAATTTTTAAATGAATTGTGTACCGAGAAAGGGGATGGAAAAGTGAGCGTAAAATTCGTCCGGTTTTTTTTCGTCGCTGAGATCGTTAGCTCTACAGAAAGTTTCAGGGAACACCGATCGCACCTTCGTAAAAAATTAAACGGTCAAGCTTCCGACGCGCATCGTTCGCGTGTGATGACCACGATGGCCGACACTGAAATTAGACGTAATTGACGCCGATTACATCTACCCTCCTCAATTTTCCTCGCGACTCGCTTCCTCGCATATTAACAAATAGACCACGCGATCCCCCTGTGCTGCAGCCAACGTAGAAAATCGGGAAGAGGACGATTTTTTCTTCAAATGAATATTCACTCACCGCTTTGCTCCACGTGCATGAAACTGGTATCTCTGCCGAGAACCTTCTCCTTCTTGCGCCATTTCGCGCGTCTGTTCTGGAACCAGACCTGGAACAATAAAAATAGTACGTTTCAATACACCTGAGCCTAGTATATCAATACCAAAATATAATCAATTCAACAGATGCATCAAATAACAAAGTTGCTACGCTGCGACTCTGTCTGTTTTTATTTAAAACAAATGCAATTCCATGCAATTCTTGTCTGAATTGTTTCTTGGAAGAAAATACGAGGACAACGCATGAGAACCCCAGCAGCAGTATCAGAACCATCCAACAAAAGCTTGCTCTCGAGGTTGATTAAGCTAATTGTTAACAATTATCCTGATTTCCTCCGTACCCCTGAGTGGCAGCAACCCCTGCCCTCGCCTCTTGCCACCCCTTTGAAAGCACCCGGCACACCGTTACCGCTGGCCCCGTTGCCATATAAATGCTTTCGCTTTCCGCCTGAGCTGCTCTGATTTTTCGTGGCCACCGGCAGACCCCGCGAAACAGACAGAGAATGAGGGAGATTGCATTTTACATCCTGCCTCTATTGTGTAGGAAATCCAGTGCCTTTCAGTCAACGACGACCGTCGGCATAGATCCGATACACGTGGATCGTTCGATGACACTTACCCTCAAGCGCTGTCGCTCAAAGATTTCGGCACAATTTCTTTTGAATATATACAAGAACATCCGAATATACACCGCAATTTATTAATATAATATCTAAGCCGTCAGTCCCCCGTGACCAATCGCAATCGAAATTAACATGCAACGATTAAAATTCACGCCAATCTTTCCAAAGAGAAATTAGGAATATCGTGGTCGAGATTGAAGATCGAGGGTAGTTTCGAAAGGGACTGGGGACGTTCTGCGGAACAGAGGAGGAACTGGAGAGGAAAAGAGGCGAGCGTCGTCAGGCCGGGGCAGGAAATTCAATTGCCTAATTGCTGTTAATTATTTAATCGCTCCTGAATACCCCGCTAACGCCGAAGTGCTCGCAAACCTTGCATAGCGTCGTTTAAGCGACCCAACGCGAACCCGAAAGTTTGAATCCCCCTATCTCGTTCCGTACAATCTCGGTGTAACGTTTCCACCGGAGCGCCGTCTCCGCCGCAAAATTTCCTGTCGACATTCGCTTACTTGTTGAAAGTATCAACCAAAACATTTTCTCTGCGATTCTACACAGTCGAATGATACCAAAGAAAAACCTAACCGAGGAGAGAGAAATTTCGTTTGCCCGCGTTCTCCCCGTTGCTTCCATACAGAGAGACGTCTCCCTATATCTCTGAACGACGATCGAAAAATCCTATCAAATCGAAACGCGACGAACCCTGGCGAAAAAGCGAAAGCGAGCCCTCGAACAACGCGACGCGTCTGTTACGCGGGGAATAGGAAGCGGGCAGAAACGATTCGCGATTCCATTACCATCGGGGCCGATCGACGATCGAACACGATACATCGGCCGGCCATTAATACCGAAAAATGGGTAATTTCGCATCTGGAATTGAGGGCGGCGAGGGAGGAGGAGTAGCGGAGGATTTCCTAGATTGAAATAAAGTGGCCGTGGCACCACTGCGCCGCGGCGGATCATTTAGCGGTTTTGTCGAGCGACGGCCAATTGCCGGCATTGTCGCTTGGCTGTACCACAATGGGCCAATCGGAATGCTCTCTGTCTCTTTTCAACTGCACACCACCCTTCGACGACGACTCTATCCACGACCCTTCCCTATACTCTACATACACACGTATATCTATATAGATATATATTATATATATATACATGTTGCTCTTTCTCGCTCTTTTCCACCCCCATTTCGCGATGTTACCCTTCCTTTCATCTCCCCCTGACTCACTGTTTCTCTCGTTCGAGCCGATTCTCTTCATCGTTCGTACGTACGAGGGTGTCAGGGTGGTTACGCTAATCGAGTAACCGATTTCCATCTATGGAAAAGTCATAAATTATGGGAACGTCGCCAATATACCCCGATTCATCCCCTTCTAGTTGTCATCGTCTGTGTTGCCGTTGTGCGCCGATTCCACGTCACGTAACTCATATTCGTTTCGTGCGCGATTAAGTGATAATACTGTGGCGAATCGGAGGGACGAGGTTTATCGCGATCGCGATCGAATTAAGTTTAAAAGATTTCAGAGGAAAATAGTACATTTTCTATGAGAGTTTAACATGGCGGGGCTTATCAATATCGATTGCTTTGCGCGTTCGTTTTATTTGGTACTTTTCGTACTATGGTTAGGTTAGGTTCTATAACTTGATTCTATAACTTTTCGTATTGTTTTAACAATGTGTAATTTTATTACTCGAATCTCTCGTTTTCGTACCCGACTGAATTTCCTGGGTTACTTCTTTATATTTTATTGACGTCAAAAAACGTTCAGCAGGTGCTCTCTCACGACCGTTAAAAGGCGCGGCTGGAAAATAATTTCAAAGCAGATTACAACCCCGTGCGCTCTTTACCGTTCGACTGGCTCGTATGAAATTAATCCCCGTAGCACGAGTATGGTCTGGCGCGTCTTTCGTGAAATTACAGACGTCGAAGAGGAACGGCAGGTTTTCGGTACAATAGTGTGTAATTAGTCGAGAGGCTAACGCTGAGGTTGCGGCTCATTCGGCAGCGGCTTTCCGCGTTCGAATATTAAGCTTGAAAAGCTGGCTGCGCGCATGCACGGCTTTAAACATCATTTCGAACATCTTCAACAAGCACAATTTTCACGGGACACGAACGTAAAAAGACAGATTGTACAAAGTTTTCTGCCATTTCGTGAAACCCTTCTCCAGATCACGAGACGAGACTAGCCAGTCCAAACTATCACTCAACCCCTGGTTCCTACCTAAAACAACCCTGACTTTTAAGCACTTATCTTTTTAGTACTCTAGATTTTATCTAAGAAGCTTTCCGATACTTTATATTTGAAGATACACAAAATCGATAAATCAGACATTAGTGATTAATAAATAGAATGATCACGCTAAATTAAGTAATCGAACTCACCTGCACCCTAGCCTCGGACAGGTCCAAACGCATCGCGAGCTCCTCCCTGGTGAACACATCTGGATACTGCGTGTTCCCGAAGGCCTTCTCTAATTCGTGCAGCTGATAAGTGGTGAAGGTAGTCCGGGACCTTCGTACCTTTCGCGGCCGGTCCGATTCTCCTAGATTTAATCGGTCTGATTCTCCCAGATTTAAGGGATCGTGCAGGGCATCGTTTATCTGATGGTCGCTTAAGTGACCGAGTTCCGTGTCTCCTGAATCGACGATGGCATCGGACGACGTTGCGTGATCTGAAACAAGGCCAAGAAGAATTTATTCATTTCGTGCTCGAACGGACCCCATACATCCAAATATTATTCGTCCCTCCCTAATTCACTTAAACCACTTTATCACGGGATCGTAATCGTATTACTGTGACACATCGACCGTACAATAAGCAACAAAATTGTCGTCCAATGTTCACAGCAATCGTATTAAGATTTCAATCGACAAGACACCGTCGCAGCTATTGCATTCTGGCGCGTAGAAAGGGGAAGCGAGAGGGAGAGAAAGACAAAGAAAGATAAAGAAAGGCACAAATGTTTGGTGTTAAAAGGTCGTGAACACGTATTGAAACACGGATAGGTACGCGTATCAAACGATCACGCGGGCCTTCGATGCTTGAGCAGAAGAGAGGATCGGGGCGATTAAGCTAAATCGTCCGCGCTGCCAAAACGAAATTGACATTTGACTGATATACACGAGCGGCGAGGAACGCGAGTAACGCAACGAGAGAGCAACACGAGAGGGGAGGAAGAGGATTGCAGATGCTGCGGGGTCGGTGCGGGTGCAATTTCATTTTTAAGCCGCGCAACGACTGGCGCCGATATACGCCCGATACGGCGATCATGTCCGATCGGCGGATTTGCCAATTTTAAGCCTCACCCGGCGCTTCATTTTTTGTACATCCGACTATATGTGAAATATGACGCATCGATGCGAGCCTGTACATTATACGTACACGCTCGATAGTACTTAAAAACCGTTGCCGTCAGTGATTAGCAAATATCACGAGTGCATGTCGTATACACTGTGCCTCCCCCCGCTCTTGTTCGAGCCCCCTCACGGTGCAACCCTTGCACATTGCGAACTTGTAACACACGCCTGTTTCTCTAACTCCCTTTTTCTCTCTCTCTTTAACTTTGATTCCCTGTGCCCTTTTTCGTTTCTCTCTCCCCCTCTTTCGTATTTTTCTCCCTTTGTATTTTGTATTTTGTCTTTTCTATGAGCATCGAGCGGGCTTAAAGAGTTCGTTAGTGCAAACTACGCGCAAAACGTGGATTCCACTCTTTGCATGCTGACTTGTGGCTGCACGAAGTATAGACCCTTATGAATATTACGGTTGATTCATTCACAGAGTAAATGATTTATTACCGTAATGAATTATTATATTTATTGGTAGACAAGCATTGATAAAAAACATCCAACATCATCATTTTCTGAATGGAATTTCGAGGTAGAAAATCATGACGACGGTGCCAAAATGTTATCCCCTTAATTCTCACATTAATGTCTACCCAGTTAGACAGAACGACACTTTTAATTTAGCTGTGGCCGAGCATTGGCCACGAAATTAGATAACAACCCGATAACGACCACCGGCGCTACTTTCCAAAGTTTCAATATACGTCTCACCCCCATACGCTGCCTCTATCATCCCCCTGCACACGTTTGCTTGGACTAATTAGACGCGCATTTACTACTCGTGCGTAATAACGTTAATCCTACTTTTCGGTGCCACTCTAACCGGCAATTGTGATAGATTGCGAACGAGGCGAATCGTTCGAACCGGTACGCATGTCTACTAAACCGAAAGAGACACACAGGCCGAGCGAGGGAGAGAGAGGGAGAAAGAAGCAAGTATATGCGTGTACACGTTATACGCGTGTGCACGTAATCGCACTAACATTTAGGCAAACAACGTCCGGATAATCCACGATGAATAGAGAGATTTTTATGTTTTCATGCTAGGGCACAATGGGGCACCCACTTGATGCCTAACTCTCTGCTGCTTTTTATTAAATCTACGAGCCGTCGATAGGGGTTGCGCCAGAGAGGGTGGCCCGTAAAGACAGTTCGTGGCGCGAAATTAAAGATTTATTTACCGTGCCCAATGACCACATGTCCAGATCATTTTTTTTTGTCGGATACCCGTTCAATATATCCATTGGTTAATTGAACCCTTCTAAATAATATTGTTGGTAGAACCATTGTGACATCGAAGCACTAAAGGTTTAGAGAAAAATTATATTGAATAGAATGAAAGAAATGAGAGTCATTTATTCCCCCATTTATCAGCACCTTTCGCCCAAATCATAACCGTGGAACGTGTCGATTTGTAAGCGATACCCGGCAAACGGTACCGTTGGACACTCAATGCACACCTATTGTCAGACGCATTAATTATGTTAGACTGTACGATCGAAATCCGCAAACACATCCTGATTTCTGCACGCCACAATCGGGACGGCCCAATAATCGGTCCACCTGTATACAGTGATCATCGACAGTATTCCTACTTGTGTACTCGCATGTATCATGAAATGTTCATACATACATACTTGCTTCCCCTATTCGTCGAGTATGAAAATTCGATTCAATTATAGGTAGCAATAATCGTCGCGACAGAAATATACATTTATGTATAGATAAAAAATAGAACAAACATTGTTTCCCCTCGTTTCTGATCATCCGTGGGGGAAATAGATTACGAGCACAAGATATCCCGTGCCGTGTCTTTCCGGGCAAGATATACTACACGAGAACGGATTACACAAGGTCCAGCATTACGCTGAAAATCTAATAAAATCCTTAAGAGGTTTTACGGGTAATACGTTAACCGCTAAACTGGTCCGGATAATCCTTTATGGAGTAAAAAATCATCGTGCCACGAGTATCTTCGTGGAAATTTAATAAGTGTAGCTTTCCGGGAGTTGATTAATCTTCTACGGTACGATCGAGTTAACATTGTCCAATGATTTTCCATGAAAATCTAACACGGCTATCCTATATATATTAATACAGAATATCCCGGCTTAATTGCTTTATACTTTTGTAATTCAAAGAGAATGAAAACCGTTCTTTGTAACGTGTTAATCGCTACGTCGCGTTTCAAAGCGTCTTTTGATGTAGCGTTGGAACGTGATACGTATATGTATACAGGTATACCAATACAGCATCGTGCTCGCGTATAAAAACGCTATAATTTATCTCGAAACGGCAAACACCAGCACCAGCAACAGCACGTGGCGGAGGCAGGAATTAGCGACATTATACGTAATTGTTGTTTCTTGAGAAATCCATTGTTAGAATATTTTAATGAAATAATTGCGTGTTCGTGCGTACGCTCGGCTCCCGTGGAAAATGGACTCGCAAACAAGCGTGCACATGCAGCAGGACTGGCATTCGCGTGCTACAAGTCACACGGTAAATTTACATCGTGCTGATCGTCGCTACAGATTCGAACCTCGACCTAATTAGCCTTTTAAAACGCTGACGGCAATTAAGTAATGCGTAACGAAGTAGTCGTGAAGAAAAAGGAAAATAGAGAAGCAGAAGGGAAAAGAATTGTGAGAATGAAATTTGTACATGCGACTATTATACGTAGGTTTAAGGTTGATCTTAGAAATGTAAACCGTATCCGTCATTAGGACGGATCGATCAGCCGAACGGCGGTAACGATTTTAAAAATCGGTAAAACGCCATTTGCTAAATTGCCATACAATTACGAAGCTTATCTGATGCGGTGGTCGATGGGTTAAAATAGATAACCCACTTTGTTTCAGTTAGAAGGAAATTTTTATTTTTTTATCGCAATCGCGGCCGGATCGATGGGACAACAATAAAATGTTGGTAAATGAGACCTTCGTTTACTTAACGATATTAGATATTAGATAATAATGCAATATTGCCAGGCGAGTTTATTGTCGGCGCACGGATGTTTCGCAGTGTTTAAACGTGTATAAAAATTAACGACCACGATCGTTTCGGTCTAAACATTCTAATTACGTTAAGTATGACAATTATCTCCCAACTTACTTGCTGCGTAAGCAAAGAAAATGTGCCCCGAACGAAATATCATTAACTAAATATGTAAATAACGACCGAGAACATTTAAATTCGACTATTTCACAACATCTTCCCAGCACGTTCACCACAAAACCACAAAGTGAAAAGAATAAATCCTACCTTCGTCCTTCGCATGTCCCAATATCTGATCGATGCTGTACACGTTTCTCTTCTGATTGTAAGTTTGCGCCATGCTTCTTCACCGCAGCGTCGCCGGAAATCACTGTTGCAACCGTGTCGGGGGTTAACCGGAAGCGATGCTCGGTTCACGAAAATTCACTGGCGAGAAGTTCTTTTTCATCGGTGATCCCGATCGAGGGAAATCGTATTTCCCGCTGTTAAACGCGGACAGATGGAGCTTCGTAAAGACAAAGTTCTTCTGGCGCGATCAACAAAAGAATGTAGTGTTTATCACGAGGTTGCACGATGAAAAAAACAGAAGAAAAATGCAGAAAAACTGATATTCAAGTATGAATGAAAATGGATGAGAGAATGCAAGGATACAGCGTAGCGTCGTTGTTATCCACGCGGCTCTCTGCCTTCGAAAAGAAAACGCGTCAATCGACGGCGCACCACGAACTGGCTCGTCGGACATGAAAGCAGCCCTTAATATCGCATACAGCCGCCCCACCTCGCAACCCCTAACACCGCCATATTAGCCTCCCCGCCAATGAGGGCGTACGCTTCTCACCCAAAGCCACCCCGTACTCGGGGGTTGAATGAGGCCTGGGCGGGGAATATTTTGCCCTTTCCGCGTAAATCCCCGGATTTTTTTCCACCTCCTCTCTTACCCCCTCCCGAATCGAGTCTTCTTCCTTCTATCTGATCCTCTTCCACCCACTGTCCATCTCCGTTCATCTCACCCACGTCCCATATGTTTGCCCGTTCGTCTGTCTTTTGTCTACTACTTTTTCACTCGCGCTGCTTCAATTTCGATCTACTCTACTTGTTATTTCTTCTTCTCTCTTCAGAACGCGGGCTGTTTACCGCGTCTTAAAATGTACCCGTTTTTATTTTTTTTCCAGCATCGATGATTATCCCTGATATTCAGCTACGTATACTTCGTCGAAACGAATTATTCGGCATGCTCCTTCTTGCCTTCTCGTTTTCCGAGAAAGAGGCAACAGTTCAATCGAAATGGAGTTGGGAAATTTGGTACCGTATTAGTCATGCTCGTGGATAATTTAAACGAAATAGTAATCGCGGAATTAATCACGCTACACTGCAACCTGTTCGTCTGCGAGATTTCATTCATCCAACAGGCAGACATACCTAACGGAAGGTCCAGGTAACCTGGGGAATACTGGAACCCCATTGGTTTCAATGTAATTACGAGAAACGAGGTCGGCTACTTAATCAGTCTGATCACGACAAAGACCATTCGAAAATTTGCTTACGATTATCCTACTTATTCTAAGACAACACCTTCCTGGACGCGGCCGTTGTGAAATCAGTAGTCTAATCCTTAAGACGTGGCTCAGGCCTGAACCAGGGCGAAACGCGTACCCGAAAACCCGAACGCCCGTGCCAGTTTTCGAGATTTTATCCTTTTTGCGAAATCTCCTCTCGTAATCTGCCCGTCGGGGATAGATAATCCAAAGGATATCTGTGAAAATTGTTGACCACTGTTACGAAAATCGTTGCTCTAATTCGCCCCGATTGTTGCGCCGAAACAACCTGTTGTTTCACTTTTAATTATGCGATTCCTGGCTTCCTATGGACACGCTGTTTCTTCGCGAGGTCGGTATATTTTTTACAGCACGCGGAGAAAACTTGAAGCCGCTATGTTGCTAAACGCAGTAATGTTTAATATACGTGAATATATCGACGAATTGTGAACAAAAATTTCAAAGAAAGGATCCTTCAGAAGATCTTACGTTTCTGCAAAATGGCCCCTGTGAATGGGAAATTTCTTTTACATGGGCAACAATTGAATGCAGGTGAAGGTTCCTATATCTTTCACGCGCGACGGTAATATCGTTCGCATCTCTTAATTCGACGTTTGCTTTTCATGCGTTTTGTGTGTAATTTTACGAAATACGACTGGGAACGGTACAACCGGTTACACGAATTTAGCGGGTACGTGCATTTAACAAAGTCGCGCAATTAAATGGTTAAATTCAATAGAGCCGAGAAAAATTTGATCGTTACAGGACACCGTGCGATTCGCCGGTGGAATATTAAATTTCCAGGATTTATTTAACCAAACAGAGTATCTCCCATCAATCACGTAAAAGTGTGGGTGTACAGTGTTTCACCCCTTTCCTCCCCCTTTGTACAGTAGGCTTTATAATGCAAATAAACCGTAGCATAGGGCAGGTAGGGTGGGGGAGTGATGCCTGGGTCACCGCTCCGAGTTCGTGACTGTACAAACCAGATTTTTGGGAATATCGCGCCATCGTATCGCAAAAAAAAATATCTCTTACGCGGAGGATTTTGAAAACAAAACGCTTTGTCAGCGAGATGCGACGCCACGGTTTTACATACATACGAAAACAGATTACCCGATCCAGGGAGAAATGGACAATTTGTGTACCATATTGAAAAAAGAAATATATATACAATATGGAAAATTGATCTGGCACGCATATAATGTGACGTCGCGTTGAATGTCGATCCGTATGAAACGATAATTTTAAACATGACCAACGTAATATTTACGATGCAATTACAGGGTAATAATAAACTAAAGGCAGTATATATTTCAATCATGCGCGTAGAAGTCCAACAAGGTACGGGGAATGTTTAAAGTTCACGAGAGTGGCTCGGTCAAAGAAACGAACCGTGTGATCGACATCCAACGTCAAAGTGTCACCGCGGCATCCACGGAACTATCTAAAGGGTATCAGGATGATCCTCGAAGTAGATACTAACAAACAGTTAATTCCTTGCAGATGTTAACTCATGGCTATGGGCATTAACGATTCCAGAAGTACGTGTAGAATGTACTTGTCCAGATAATTGGGAATTCCGGTACCGAGCGTTGACAGTCTAGACTCTAGACATTAGAAAGATTATCCATGCGATTTTCAACCATTGGGCAAATCATTTTACCTGCATTGTGTGAAGGGGATGTGTTGAGAACGTCGCAAATCGTCGGTCGAAATGAATAGAATTGTATTCCGCAACCAAATCCTACGAATTACCATTCTTCTATTATTTATTTCTTTATCCCATGACGTATAACAAAAAAATTAAATCAAACCGTCCAGGATATCGAATGAGTCCCGGAGAAAGGACAGCTGTTTAGTAAAATTTCTTCCATAAATACACCAAAGCATATTCGTGACGTACCCGACCAGTCTCATAATAACTAATTTGCTCGCGATCGTACGATAAGGAAACGATTAGGGACACTCTCGTACTGTTAACAGGTTTAATGCTCCACAACGGGGCAACAGCCAGGTAAATTTCCAGCGAACTAATTAACGTCCTGATGCGAGACGCACTCTTTAAAACCGGATATTCCCAGCTTGAACCGCTCCAGGCCACGCCGAGGAAAAACTTTCTTCAAAACACCTTAAACCCTCATGGTACCCTCGGGTAATTCGAGTGCGGGCGATAATCTTCGTCATTAATGAATTATCTACGACCTGGATAATTCGACCACAACATTAACCGGTGAAACCAAACAATCATCAGTGAAACGCTGAAACGGGCGAAACGTGTACAAGAATTAAACGAAATAAAAAAGAAAGAACAATACCGTAAACAGTCGCGTCGCGACGACAGATCGTTTTCGTTCCTCGCTAACGGGCGGATAAAAAAAAGAGAAGCGAAACGTGTACCTTTGATACGATCGACGACGGGAGGGTGAGGGGTAGGACTTGGCGAGAGGGTAAGAGCTGATAACTCGTGGGTGTAATTGTTATATCATGGGCCCAAGCAGAGGGTGGGTAAGGGACGAATAAAGAAGGAGAGCAGCGCAAAGTGGTGGGATGGGACAGGAAAGGCATGCGAGGCGACGCTCTACAATAGGCAACATTAAATCTGCAAAAGAGAGGAGACTCTCTGGCGCGCGTGACTGTAGGCGCGGGGTCGACGGGGTCGGGATGGAATCGGGCGTAAAGGAAGCAGATACAATTCACAATAGACCCGGCGAACCGGCTCGAAGATCAAACGCCACCCCCAACCCCACCGCCCTCCCTCGGCAAGAACTACCGACGCCTATAACCGGTGTGCGTCTTCGAGTGTCAAAAGTTCGGTCGTGGCGGCTTGCATTCGCTGGACGACGACGAGATAGGCTGACGCGATCGGCGGGCAAACCAGCAAAAAATCGTGGAATTTTCTCTATCTAGCGTTTCGCGCTGCGGTAACGTTGTATTTCATTAGCACGGCGAATGGTGGGTGGAAGGGAGAATCGTTTCTGTCAGTTTAATTCCGCCGAATATAAAAGAGATTCGTTCGTTGATTTCCTTGTTGTATTTTTTTTTATCCATTTTGCATCTGGTTTTTTCGTTTTCGGGTATGGAGTGGACGAGGATAGAGCCACGGAGGGCGGCAGATTTCTCTTTATCGAATCAGTAATCAACGTCAGGGAAAATGATTTCTTTCGCGGCGAAAAGATATTCGAAACGGGTAACTGTGCATGGAAATTGGAAAAAGGAGAACAGTTGTAAGAAATAGATATTTGTACGCTGTGAATAAAGTCTGGTATCCGATTGCGGGGTGGTGCCGGCAGGATGTATCCGTGCAATGCGGTAACGTTTTTGCCAATAACCTAGTAATGTAATTCATTAAACACTTGGAATCGTACCAAACGCAAAAGGAACGAAAGAAATGCAATAACGGAGGTGGTTATTAAATTGCATTAATATCGCGTAACAGGAAAATGATATCGATGGTTGGTGTGCAAAGAAGCTAACGAACGAGCAGCGAGGAGGAATATTAAATCAATGTTAAAAAGCATCGGGAGTTTGCGACGATGAATGAACGAGAGAATTTGTTCTCCTGTCATTGTGAAAAGGGTTGCGGTGTATAGGAATCGTTTATCTATGTGTATCGTTGCAGCTCTGCTTATTGGAACGTGTAAAAGCAACGAGATAATACCGTGTCTCGAATTGGCGCGCTATTTTTCTTTTTTCAACGGCACAAAAAAAAAAGGAATGGGAGAACGAATTTAGCTTGGATTCTGCAAGGGAAGCCACGGTATCAAGGACGTAGTTATTATCCCCCGGGGGCACGCGCGTATTGTTGCCGTCGAATGAACCGGAGAACCATTGAATTTTATGAGACAAACGAGGCGAAGACTGCATGTTTAAGCAATCGACGTGGTCTGAATCGAATGAAGGCAGACAAGAGCGCAGGAAATAATCTGCGGTATCGAACGATTAATCTTACAATTATCGCGCTACTATTCCCGCTACTATCTGCCTCATCCATTCGCTAATAAAGTCTTGTTCCAGGTAAATATTTTATTATTATTACCCTAACAGGATCACAGAAGATTCTGCTAAAGGAGTATCTCTTCCTCGCTGAAGTGTCTCACTATTATTTCTTTTTCGCTAACTCGAGTAGGAGTCAAAAGAGGGCGAGAAGACTCAACGCCGCAGAAACAACGGTATCCTTTTCCAAAACTATCTTTTCCCTGGTTTTTTTTTTCTTCTTTTTGTTGTTAACGCCCGGATCCTTTTCAGGCGATAACAACGCGGTCGAGCAGCCACGAGGAGGTCGGTGGTCGGGGGTGGACGCTCTTTCGTGGTTGTATATCAGGGGCGTCGCGTTATTGGCCCCTGAGGCGCCACCCGGCTTTGTCGGGTGACATGCTGCGCACCGGATAAACCGAGACCGAAGAACCGCTGACTTTTATGGGATAAACGGGGTAAAAGACTACCCCTTCGGATTTCTGTAGATGTGCGCACGACACAACCAGCTATCACTACGTTCGTGCACGCCACCACGTAGATTTGTACACGCTGTTTACAGATGAAAGAGGGAGAGGGGAATAGAGATAGAGAATAGTGGGGAATACTGGATAATGTACGCTTTGTGTCACTGGAATATATTAGGATTACAATTATCAGCTTCTTAAAATGTAGCAAATGCAGACTATTTCTTCGGGTGCATTAAAATATTGAATTTGTAAATGGTCTTATTTCGTACGCGGATCTTTGCGTGTATACAGTTCGCTGTGTAGAAGTGTCGGTTTGATTGCGAAAGAAATGAGAAGCGTCGACAAGGCTGAGGGCAAGATTAAAATGTACTTACTCGCCGCATAGATGGATAGATCGACGAAAAGGAAATATAGGAAAGAGGAGACTGTGACTACGCCTCTGCTAAATAAACTAAGCCCCCAGGGGCGGAGGGAAGGATCAGTGGAGACAGAAGGGGTGGTTACTGCGCACCCCGACGCGGCTGCCGGGATTTTATTAACTTCTGCACAACGACGACGCGCCGCACGTTTCGTTCAGGCCAGACAGAGACAGAAAGAGCCCGAGACCTCGTCTCCGACAAACAGCCAAATAAAGAGACAGTAATTATTGTGTTTGTGCCCGGTTTATTTCTTCGTTGGCCCGTGCCCTCGTCACTTCCACAATCTCTTCTCGGTGGCGCCGTCAGCTTTATCTTACTCTCCTCTTTCTCTGTTGCTTCTTAAAAAATCACCACCATCCCCTTAGAAAAGCATCCGTCCTAATTAACCAGCTGGAAATTGTATTTTCTTTCCCGTTAAAGACCGCTCGTTTAATCAATCCCGCGACCTCGTTATTTTCTAATAATAGAAAGCTTTCCTCTACCTAAACGTATCGCTCGTCCCGCCAGTAGTACGACCATCGAACAGATCGCACGGGTCGGCGACACGGATTCGACAAAATTTCGCCGATTCGCCGACGTCCAAGAACGTGCCAATCACCGTGGCACAAGCCAACTCGCCATCGAAAGCCCGTAACGAAGGTGTAACATTAAAAGGTGAGGATTGCCGTTGGGGGATGGTATAAACGAGGCGATGGACGGTGCAAATCTCGTGCACAAAACCGGCCACGTACATCGTCGTGCAGCGTACGCATATGTAGGTGAGCAGGATTGGATGGAAGGGCCGTGGATGAGAAACAGCGACGGAACATTCGGAAGTCCGATCAGGACTATTGGCTTTGATCCGTTGCGTAGCATAGCCGGGCCACACGTGGCTGAATGCCTCCCATACTACCCCACCAGGGATCCCAGAAGACACCCCGCCGCCAAAGCAACGAGTCGGCTCTTCCTCCCTGTATTCACGAGGAATTCCAAATGATCGCGAAATAACCGCTCACTTATATCAATTCACTGACTGCTCTTTATAAAGGCGCATTCACGCGTGCCATCCACGAACGATCCACCCCTACGCACGTTAAGGGCTCTATATTTCGCCTGGTCTCTCTCTCTCTCTCTCTCTCCATCGTTTCCAGCAGCTTCCTCTCGCGGTGTCCTTATTCATTGGCCTCCTTCGTCATTCTTCCGTATCCCTTTTAGCGTGATCTCTTTCTGGTCCCCGTTGGTAACCCACCAAACGATCGAGCCCCTGGACACATTGATGGGGACCCATCGTTATATACGTATAGAGTTAGGGGTGATCGTCCCCTTCTCATATCTTCCTTCCTCTTTCTTTCTTTCTTTTTCAAGCCTGCTTTTAACGTTGGACTCGAGTGGCGATCGGGAATTATCTTAGTCAATTAACTTGGACGCGTACCACGCGCTCTCTCGATTATCGCGGGCTAATCGCTCGTCGAAGGGGGCTGAAAGAGGAGCGGCACTTTGTTTGCGACGTGTGCGCGTGAGGCTACGTGTTGGACGTCGTTGAACGACGGTTCGGGGGAGAGAACGCTCGTCGTCTACCGGAGAACGATTCTCTCGTATGGAATTCTACGTTCCTTATTCGCCTCGCTTCTTATTTATTCTTTTCTTCGTTCGCGATTCTTCCATATTCCGGTTGAATGTGCGCAACGTATTGTGTAACACGTTGCAAAAAAGAAAAATATCGCACAAACATTCTAAGTCGAGAATGTATTTCGGATGAATATGTGAGGCTTAAATATAAACATTTAAATTTGAATCCTCCCCAGATTTCATTCGAACGTTTCTTCTTCAACGAAGTATCTTCTCGCGCCTGCACTGTCCGCGATATACGTGACGCGACTCTTTGTCGAGCACTCGGTAGCCCTCTCGCGCGTCGGTAGAACGAAGAAGAATGATCGAATTAACGGGGAGCATCGATAGGAGCGGAGAACGAGACGCCGATTAGCCGTTGAAGTGGCGGCCGGATAGATAGATAGCCGAGCACGACGGGCTGGCTGAAAATCGACGACGAACGAAGAACGAGGAAATGATCGTCGCCGAAAGGATTTCTCTGGCGGTGGGTAACGGCGACGGTGGATTGGTCGGCGGTAGGATTCAGGAGACAATGGACAGAAGGAACGAAGAGGAAATATAATTGAGCGATTTGAGACGTCGTCGGAGGGGGGAAAGAGGGGAGCGCAGAAGAAAGAGGCGGAGGCAGGACCGCCGCGATAAAGTATAATTATTTTCCGATAGAGTGGAAATTATTCGGGGAACGAGCGACGAGTTATTGGCGATATTCATACTTTTATTAAACGGCTCTATCTCCTTCTGCCGCTTTTTCCTTCTCCTCGTTGGCCGCTTTCAAGCCCCTTCCTACCCCCTACCCTTCGACTGGCACCCTTTTTTCCTTCTTTTTCTCTCCTCTTTTTTTTTACTTCAACGTCGATCGGAGATGTATAGCCGGCACTCACGGCAAATTAAGCCCTCTGCTTACTATTTTATTCCATTGTCCTTCCGGTCGAGGATACGCCGCGTTCCACGGCCAATCGACGAGAATATAATTACCCGTTTTCACCGTTCGGTCGTGTCGCGAATAATAACGATATGTATGCTGTGCAATCGCATAAATAATTAGTTCCGTCGATTAATCAGGCCGTTTCGTTAATCGCCGCCGATAGAGGATCCGCGTAATATCAGAACAGGAAATTTCATTATATTCCAGCTGGGGGCGGGACGGGGATGGTTCGTCGGTCGTCGTGGCTTGAACGATGCACAATCGGAATTCGGGACTCGAGAGTCGATTCAACGGTTAACGAAGGAGAACGACGAGACTTTCGTTGTCACGTCGATGACGAATCGATGTGGTGCTCGACCTGTGCTACTGTGCACCGCATCACTTATCGGTTCCCTCGAAACGATACACGTTATCAGTGTCCTATCCAACTAGATACCCCCTATGCCTCGTATACTTTGACGAAAACTTCACCGTCGCGGAACAATATCAATTTCACGAAATTTCCAGGAAAAGTATCAAGCTACTTGTCGATCAAGAAATAAACGAAACACCTGCACGAGCATGGTTAGACCTGGGAACGTCTATCCGGCTTCCTTCCTGCGCCATGCTATCTTACTTTATAAAAGCAGACGATCCTCGTCCTGCTGATGACACGTTGATAATGATACTCCGCAGCTATTCAAGAACGAGTAACATTGTTAACTTTGCAATAAAACGGGGGGGGTTGATACCGTCAGCCAAGGGAACAGAGGAAAAGAGAGAGATAGAGAGGGAAAGAGAGTTAGAGATAGGTAGAGGGTGAGTGGATTGTGGAGAAGGGTAGCGACGAAATGGTAAGAGAGGGGTAGGAAGACGAACAGGATAGAGGGGAGGGAGATAAAGCGACACACAGAAAGCGAGATCTCACCCATTGTAAGGTAAGGGATGATAATAGGTTGACATCTGCACTCAGCAGCCCCCGGTTCCAGCAGCTCGTTGGAAACGCAATTAATATTCGTAATTATGCCACATCCCCACCTACGTCCCACTTTAAGACCCCTCCGTCCCCCCCAGTACCGTCACATTCGTTGCTTTCTATCCGATGCTTCGTCTCCGTATTCGACCGAGAGTACTTTCGTAGTACCATCGAAGAAACGGGGATTTAACGAGATAAGTTGCAATCACGACATCGGCCAGGTATTATATTCCCCCGCCCCCCGCCCAACCCGCCCCCTCTACTTTGTGTCTACCTTATATTCATAGCTAACAAAGAGTGATAGAGAAAGAGTGGACGAGGGAGGTTGAAGAAGGGGTGTATGCAAATGTTTCGATCCGATTAAACGCAACACAGATACTTTCGCAAGGGGTTGCAGTCGAACTGTGTATACGAAATGAATATTTAATGAACGTCGATAAATAAAAGACGGTTTTATCGTATTTCATCGGTGATTTGTTTCGTTCCTCTAAGTTCGTTAGGTTTGACCGATTATGACCCGGCAATAAGTTTCCGTGGGCTTTCACGTAATTCGTAGCCCATTAGGCCACGGGTAATTACATTTTCTTTCGGCACAACGCGCGCGTGTACTCGTCGGGTGGATCTTATATCTGTCGCCATCTAAACGACTAATGCGTTCGTATGCTTCATGGAATAATAATTAGCACGATCGGGAAAGGAAAGAAAAAGAGCACACGCAAGGTGGGAATCGGTGGGTGAACGTTACCAGTCACCGGACACACGATGTCCCCCGGCCAGCCTCGTTACAAACAATAATAGAGTCGGGATTTATTTGCGGCATTGAGGTAACCCTCCGTTCTTCCGCCCCACTAAAAACTGTCACGTTCAGCTTACCACCTGCTGTCCCTCCTAATTGCCGACGTGGAATAGGAAGAATCGATACGTCGAAGATCATGGCGATTCCAACACAAATTCGTCTGTAATAATTTCACCAACACCGCCAACAGGTTCGGGAAGCGTGGACAGAAATGAAAAGAAGAAACGCATAGCCACTCCGGGGAACGTTACATCATTTTCGTAGCAGAGAATATTATAACGAGTAAGTAACTTTCACGAATTAAAGGCGTTAAATAATGGGACAATCGTAATAGTGAGATAAATCGTATCTTTCTTCTTTTTTTTTTAATTGACACTCTCATAAAACGGTCGTGAAACTTCGCCTTCGCGTTGGCAATCGCCGGTTACGGCATCCGTAGGCGAAACACATAATTCCATACCTAAGAGAGACGCTCAATGGGGCGGAAATTACGCAACGGAATTTGCGACTTCTCGTCCACCGAAAGCCCGCTGTCCAAATAGAAAATGGATTAAGAGCATCGAGGTACAGTTTCGAAGCTGAGTCGCAGATATTATCGGTAATAGCGCAATTATGATAATGGTGGGTAATTCTGCGCAAAATTCAGATAGAGAGAAAGAGAAATAGAGAGGGGGAGGGAAACAGCGTGACAGAGTGAGGGGTCGCGGGAAGAAGTGACAGAGATAAGGGCGGTCGGTAGAAACGAAGGGAGAAGGAGACAGCCGAGCGAACTGAGACTGCTAATGAAGGAAACAGTTAGATTCAAACGGCCTCCAATAATTATCCTGCCAGCCATCCATATTATAGTCTCGACAATGCACGAAATTGTTCACACTTCCCTTGACAGTACATCTAACGCTCCGTAGTTCCTGGATGCTGGATGCAAAGGGACGTTTCGACACAGAGACATGTTTCCCCGTGTTGCAGCACGAACGTGCAGATACACATGTAAGCATGTATATAGGTAGAAACATGATTCACATTTGAGTCATCAGCAGTATTCTTGTGCTGCATAAATGGCGAACCAATTTGCTAATTATGTACGTGTAAACGGATTTGAAATTGCGAAAATATGTTGGAACTGACGCGAAGGCACGATCGTTATTGAAAATGCCCAAAGTGGCAAAACCCTCGCGACGAATTATGTCGTTAGCGAATTTGCAAAACGAGGTAAATGGATTAGCGACCCCCCGCGTGTAGTTCAGCCCCTTGGCCTATTATTTCTAAAACGATTCTCGGAACAATAGTGCGGGTCAGCACGGTAATAAATCATTAGATTTGGAAATATCGAATACGCAATTGTCGTTTAACGATTTCTTGAAAGGTAGACAGGTATTAACAGGCCAATAAAGATCAAGCCTCGCGTTAATCCGTAATCTAATGTTACGATAATGAATGGGACATACGACGAGGAAGGGAAGAAGTACATTGGTTAATTTCAACTTCGCATGAATTCGAATTGTAATATACGTATGTATTTATTGTAATAGAAAATTTTCATTTCAGTTACGTGCTTCGTAAAAGAATATGATTGAATGCGTATCTCCTTGATATTAATACGATTTATTGTCACCGTAATCGTTTTACGTTCATTTCTCCCAATGTGACTTGTTATTAAGCGCGTTCCAACGAAATCCAGCACGCGTGCAACCGACTCGTAATTGCAGACCTCTTAGGAAATATAATCAGACCGATGAATACACGTCGAACCGATCGTTAGACACGTAAATTCACTTCATCGCCGTCGTCATCGGGGGGTTTAAACCTCCGTACCCAGACACACGGTGTTCCGCTATGATGTGTTGATATTAGTAGAGCTAATTTGATAGTTTAATCAATTTCCGTAAGCCGACGGGAGTTTAATGGTGATGTCATCATTTTCAACGGGGTACAATGGGGTTAATCTCGCTCGACGAGCTAATATTCGGAGAGTTAACAGAGTTTCAAATGCAGGCTGGGCCGTCATTTGCTCTCGCATCCGCTCACGATCGTGCTCGTCGAGCTAGAGAAAGAAAAACGCACGGACGTCGATCGTCTCGTCCCGTTTCTCAAAAGGTAAGTACATACGAGAATTCGATATATCGCGGCAAACACGCGCAAAACCAAACAGAACACTGAATACAATTTGGAAAGGATCCAAGACTTTTGCATGCAAAATGTAACTAATCGTTTCAAGTATCTCTCCGGCCCATTTTTTGATTCTTTTCCAGTGATCGAACGAATACGGCCCTCGTATCGTCGATGCGCGACGATGACACTCGATCACCAGGATAAAGGATCAAGTTGTTTTACTCGCAATCGAAAAACAACGAAGGAAAAAAATACAGGACGGGAATAAAAATGATGCGAAAAAATAATACTTTTTCATAACTGATAACGAAATGAACCACTTCATGGCGCGTGCACTTCGACCGGATATTCTATCAAAAATTTGTCCCATGACAAGAGATAACGCGAAATGAACGGGGAAAAAAAATATTTAAAAAAAACCGTATGGATGGTACACGAAAAATCGGCTAGGTACTGTAAAAACGAAACAACGTCGTCATTAAAATCAAAATATAGACGAAAAGGGCGGAGCTGGATGGAACGAAGAAAAAAATCACGAACCCCCTCGCCATACCGGGCAGACGTCGTTATATAAAAAAAAGAATGAAATCAATGCGTAATGCAGGTATCGACGATCGTATAAATGAAAAGTCAGCACGGTGCCGGGGGTTCGTTTGCAAACGGACGATGAAGAATTCTCATACGATACACAGCTCGCCTCTCGCGAGAGCCCAGGGAAAAATCAAGCTCGAATAGGCCGGTTGACTGGGGTGAAAGGAGAGAGAGGTACTGCAGCCGGAGAAGAGAGGGATGCTGGATTACCACCGGCGGAATTAAAGATTCACAGGCGTGTTTCGCAGTTTTCGTTCGAGCGGCCCTGCATGCGAATCCCCGAGCGGGCATATTAGGTGGAGGCACGCAGTTAGGCAATAACCGCTGTCAATAGAACCCGGCCTCTCCTCCTCTCCTGGAGTGGCCCCCACTCGAAAATGCTACTCGCTAAATTAGGTAGGTTATATGGGCTTCGTTTCATTTGCGAGCAAACTTTAATAAACGCTAAAATTGCGTAAAAGAGCAAGGTTTTCAGACGAGCGAATCAGGGTCGGGGGTGATCCCTCCTCGTCGCCAGCCTCGGCATATACGAATGAAGAGAGAGAGAGAGAGAATTGCGGTGTGCTTACTTCGAGACCACCAAAATCTGGATATTTTTCTTTTTGTTTCTGTTATCTTATTGGTTTGGTAAGAAAGGTAGAGCAATGTAACTTTTTCTTTGTTACTGTTATAAATGTGTTTAAAGTTTTAATTATAGGGGCACAGTTGTGGATGGATTCTTCGTACTCTTCATGCTGCATGAGGAAAACTGTTATATTTTAGTTTAGCGATATTTTAAAGCGTGTACCTATACTTTTTTAAGGAATTTTATTGCTTTCAACGAGATACGGTAATTGTACAGTGGTGAATAAATAGGGTTTGGTACACACGTATAGTATCGAGTAACATTTCAATTTCTACGTTACAAATCACAGTCATCTTTTTGTTATTGTGTTCGATAATTGAATTTGTTTAAAGAAATTATAAATAAATGGGTTATTCGATATGCAGGCGAGCTACATCAGTGATCAAATGACCTAAATTAAAGCTACAGGTGTGCACTACGATTTCCAATAGTTATTAATACTATTCCATACGCGATTCATTTGTTATAAACACATACAATGTTTAAACAGTAACGGGACACTTTTTCTGAATAACTTATTCTTTTCCCTTTCATTTGACACCTCATGGATTAAAGAATAATCACCAGGATCCGAGATACAAATTTTATAATTAACATCGGTCTTCAACAGCGTGTCGGTAACGTTGTCGGAAACTTGGAAATGCTACTTCGGCTCTAGAACCCCACAGCGACATAAATTAGTGTACGTGGCGCCATCTCGCGTTTGGGGGCATTTTCGCCCCCAAACGCGAGGGGGCATTTTCGCCGTCAAACGCGAGGGGGCATTTTAGGGGCATTTTAATTTAAACAATAGCGTTTTTAAACAAATCAAAGCTAGAAGTATATGTTACCATCTCCAATAGGTGCGATCATCATTCCATCAAAAGTTCATTTGTTATAAACAATTAAACAATTTAAATTGTTATTACGGCCACCTGCATATAGTTACAACAACAGGGTATTTTTTATCGTGTAGCTTATTAATTTCCCTTTCATTTGACATCCCATTTATTATAAAACAGCCACCAGGAGCCGAGATAACAATTTTTAAAATTTTTTTGGTAAGGATATGTCGATAATCAGACACGTGGCGCCATCTCGCGTTTGCGGCGTTTTTCGCAGTTTGCTGCGCCTTCAAAACCAAATTTCTGGATTACTTCGTTAATTTAAACAATTGCGTTTTTCTCGGCTGCTAGTGCATATTTTTTAACCGGACTTGTCTTAAATTAAAGCTAGAAACCATAGCTATAGTTTCATACAGTGGAAATAATAGGGAATTTGTGGTTCAAAAGTTATTAACAATTGAAAATTGGATAAAAATGCACTCAGGGTCACTGCACTTATCTCGGCTTCTGGAGGGGCTAGATTAATGATCGAGAGCTTAAAACGAAGGTAAAGGATGCCGCTACATGACAATATACAATTTATAAATGCTGCATGCACTGTTTAGTTTTTATAAACAATTCAAAATTTCGTTTGAGAATTGCCCCGTAACTATAGTGGATTGTCCTCACTGGGAAGAAAATTGTTCCTTGAACTGAGAGCTTTAATTTGAGATGTCATTGATTAAAGTCGGTTCAGCAGAAGCTGAGATAATTGACTTTGTTTAAAGAGTTATAAACAAATGCGATTACTGCCACTTCTTGGCGAGATACATCAATGATCAGAGGACATAAATGAAAGCTAGAAGTATAAGCTACTATACAACGGGTGTGAACTTTATTCCTTGTGAAGTTCAATTGTTATAAACAATTAAACAATTAAAATTGCTATTACGGCCAACTGCATATAGTCACTTCAACGCGGTATTTTTTATCGTGTAGTTTATTCTCTTCCCTTTCATTTGATATCCCTTTTATTAAAAAAGAACGATCAGGGGCAGAGATACAAAATTTTTAAAAAATATTTATCGACACAGACAGTCGATAATCAGACATGTGGCGCCATCTCGCGTTTGGGGGCATTTTCGCAGTTTGCCGCACCGCCAAAACCAAATTTCTGGATTACATCGTTAATTTAAACAATTATGTTTTTCTCGGCTTCTAGTACATATTTTTGAACCGGACTTGTCTTAAATGAAAGCTACGAACCAGAGCTATCTCTTTCAACAGTTGCAACAATATGGCATTTGTGGCTTACAAGTTATTAACAATTGAATAATCGGCAAAAATGCACTCCGGGGCACCGCAATTATCTCAGTTGGAGGATATAGCTATAGTTCGTAGCTTTAATTTAAGACAAGTCCGGTTAAAAAATATGCACTACAAGCCGAGAAAACCGCAATTCTTTAAATTAACGATGTAATCCAGAAACTTGGTTTTGGCAGTGCGGCAAACTGCGAAAATGCCCCCAAACGCGAGATGGCACCACGGGTCTGATTATCGACACATTGTTACCGATAAAATTTTAAAAAATTGTTATCTCGGCTCCGGGTGGTTGGTTTTTAATAAATAGGGTATCAAATGAAAGGGCATGGTATAAGCTAGACGATAAAAAATACCTCGTTGCTGTAACTATATGCAGTTGGCCGTAATAATAATTTTAATTGTTTTATTGTTTATAACAATTGAATTTCACATGGAATGATGATCACACCTATTGGAGATGGTACCTTATTCTTCTAGGTTTACTTTATGTCCTTTGGTCATTTATGTATCTCGCTAGGAAGTGGCAGGAATCGCAATTTGTTTATAATTTCCTTAAACAAATTCAATTATCTCAGCTTCTGGTGGGCCGATTTGAATCAACGACGTCCCAAATTGGTACTCTCGGTTCAAAGAACGATCTCTCTCTATTTTAGAACAACCTTCATGTGTAGTTACTGCGTAATTCTCGAACGAATTTTTGAATTGTTTATAAAAAATAAACGGCGCACGGCACTCTCGTAAATCAGTTATTACCGTGTAGCAGGATTCCTTACCTTCATTTTAAGCCATCGTTTATTAATCTAACGCCTCCAGAAGTCGAGATAATTGAACCGACCCAGAGGGCATTTTCGCCTATTTTTTAATTGTTTATAACATTTAAACCGCAAGTGCCATATTCTTGAAAATATTTGAGTAGTTAGCTGCTATTGGTAGCTTTAATTTAAGACAAGTCCGGTTAAAAAAGACGCACTAGGAGCCAAGAAAATCGCAATTGTTTAAATAAACGATGTAATCCAGAAATTCGGTTTTGGCGCTGCGGCAAACTCTGAAAATGCCCCCAAACGCGAGATGGCGCCACGGGTCTGATTATCGTCACATTGTTACCCATAAAATTTAAAAAAATTGTTATCTCGGCTCCTGGTGGTTGTTTTTTAATAAATAGGGTGTGAAATGAAAGGGAAACGAATAAGCTACACGATAAACAATACCTCGTTGCTGTAACTATATGCAGTTGGCCGTAATAATAATTTTAATTGTTTTATTGTTTATAACAATTGAACTTTACATGGAATGATGATCACACCTATTGGGAATAACAATTCATTTACGTATTTATTTGCGCTGTTCCATTCATATTTAAGTCATTGTTCTAGTTAAATGAAAATTTAGTATTGTAACATCTTCCTTCCCTTTGCGAAATTTATGTCTTTGTATTTATCTGACGTCATTCGTTAATCGTGCTTGGCAAATGTAATATCAATCAAATAAAAGTATGTTAGTCCATTTTATTTACCCGATACCCTGGGTTTTTGTCTGTCCTACTATAATGGAAATATGTCTGGCAACGCACAACCTCGCACTACTTACGACGACCATGCCTAAGCGGTGCCTTCAGCATCTTTAAGTAGTACGAGTCAATGTATGATCTGACAACAAAGCAGCAGTCGAAAGTCAGCTATGCAAAATGGAAAAAGATACTCAGCGTGTTACACGTGTTTAATAAAATGAATAGTAAAATTACAGCGGTATAAAAATATTTAAACTATACGAATATATTATTAAACAATCTCATACTCATAGGCTTGAAGAGTTAAACGAACACGTTTTACGCGACGCTGTTACACGGTACAACATAAATACTATTGACTAATTTCCCTAGACAATAAAGTTCGACTCATTATTGATTACCTGAATCACAGATAACACTTTATTCTCACTTGATACATATGCGCCTACCAACAAAAAATACCTTGTCCTATTTACAGGATAACCCACTAGTTTGCACGGTATACCGTTCTAATTTCCCAGATTAGTTGACGCGTATACCAGCGGTAATTTTCAATGTAAAAAAATCGAAAAGAAAAAGAAGATCACGGATCACGTTCCACCGATGAAACTTTTATCGCCGTGAAATTATTCAGCCGGAAGTTCAGTCTCGTAAAGCGGTCTCCGTCGGCTCTGTGTTTAACGCACTTTATTCCTGTCCTCTTGCCGGAACTTTTCAAACATTTTTTTTCGAGACTTTTTACAGTCGGTCCATACCGAGTCTCGCGTCGCGGTTGCAGACGCCAGAATGACTTCCATTCACGGAACTCTGTCCAACTTGAGCGGGCGGGTGGGAAAACGGGGGGACAGGGTACAGGAAAATGGAAGGGGATCTCGGACAAATCTGTTGCAGACTGAATGAACGAGCCTTGCGGTCGAGTTCCGTTTTCTGGCTGGCGTAGAAAATGTTGCTGCACGCTTAACATCGTGCTGCTTTAAATTTCGGCCCGGAGTTCTCCACGCCTTTTGCGTGATTTCGTCACGAAACGTTTCCCGTGTCTGGAAGCGTTGAGATATTATTATTACGTCGCGCGCCCGAGAACGGAGAACTTGGTGCTAATCTTTTGTAGTCAATGGACGTTTCTTTGCGGCGGTGGTAATTTATGAAGAAGTAATGATAACGTTGCTGTCAAGTTAGGAATGCAAATTTGTTTATATCGTCGCGGTTCCTTTTGTGTATCGGTGATTTTGAAAAATCAGTCGATTGTTTAATTGTTTGATATTAAAATTACTACGCGTTGCTTGTACACCTTTTACACTTCTTTCATCAATCTATTATTTGTTGGGTATTAATAATAAGTGCACATTTCAATAGACATTAAATAAATACACTACTTCTACTTATCGTTCAAAATAAACATTAGAATTAATCAAGTGAGATACAAATACAATACACTATTTAATATTGCACGCGTCAAACCCGCGTCTTTTACACTATTGTAACAGGAGTATGTAGGTACATACATATCTACAAGTGCATGCCATGCGGCGTACAACGTAGACCGACGGAATAAACAAACCTGATAACTTATCCGTGGCGAGACAACAAAGAAAAAGGTAGAAATTGCCGAGTGAAACAATATAAACCCGGGACCCAGTTGAGTGACACGTTATGCTGGTTCATTGATTTTCTCCTGCCCCGTGTCGACTCTCTTTTCGCTGATTACTCGACGAACCGGCCACGGCACTGTGATATTACGAGGTAATTTCGCGGTTCACGTAATTTCCCTGAAAGGCCAATGCGATTTCGGACCGATGCGATGGACGTCGACAACATTTACGCAACCTGTATACACGTCGTTGTACTTAATCGATTATGCAATTATTGCTAGACAGCTCCGAATGCAGGGTGTATAACTCATAGTATATGTATATTCATTTGGTTGTAGAATGAGTAGCAAAGTGTTTGGTATAGGTATCGTTATAGTTTTGTTGGTTGAAAATATGGGATGAAAAAATACAGAATAACATTTTTTCCGTATGATGCTTCGTTATCGAGAAGTTACAGACACGGGATTAGTGAGAATCAGCTGACATTTGTCCCTTTCATGGTAATACTACCCTCGTGACGAGGGGTTATATAGCGTTGGCGTCGACTAGCTTTATAATTAATCACCATAATTACGAGCTCTTGAAGGCTCAATGACGTACACATATGTGATTCTACATAATTGCTACACAGTTTTTCGTTTTGTATAATTTTTAAAATTTGTGTATACTTGTAATTACTTCCTCTAGACGTATATTATATCTGTAGTAGATATCTAGAAATACTTACTGTAATAATTCATGAAATAACACTTTAACAATAGGTTTCAATTTTGTGAATTATCGTGAAATGACGTAAAATGGCTTGGTAATAGTTGCCATTCAATTAAATAATGTTTCCAATTATTCTTTCAAATTTATTATTTTCCTCATTACACTCATTCGGTTTTTCATTTAATATGGAAATTGAATTAATATTTTCATATTTCCAACATCTTTCATTTCGTGCAATTTAATGTTTGGCTCGTACCCGGTTTTAGGCAGCTGGCAAACGAAGCAGAGTAATATAAATTTTTGTGCACGATAATAATCAATTGACTCCTACTTTTGGAATTAAATAATCACAACGAAACAAACCCAGCTTCCGACGCAACAGAAATGTTTTCATCAGAAGGGATCTCTATTGGAACAGGGGGGAAAAGTTATATCGTAGATACCATAGGGAACGAAATGTTAACAAAAGGTAATTATGTATTTCGAGTCTGTACTTCAAACGTTAACTGTAATTAGAAATGAAATACTGTTTTATGTTTCAGCTGTGCAAACGCATGACAAAGGTATTAATTTGCGGAAACCGCGAGTGACGTACTGTCTATAGCGAATATAATAATTACAAATGTGACAATACAATTATAATTTTAATAATTCCCCTTTTATTTGAAAGTAACATTTGATATATTGTACTGATACAAACACCACATTACAGTTGTATTTTATCTACAAGATTTCTGTATTCAATTATATATTTAAACCATCCTATCGTTATAGACATTTCATAATATCATTTAACATTATTCGTAAATGTTGCTAGAATTAGTTCACACGGTTTAAATATTCCGGTTTAATAATTGATACATAATATTTCATTCGTGCAGGGAAATAGAAAATTGTAAGTATAAACGTCTGACCATTGTTTCACTTTACGCCTGCTTCACGTTCCAACGAAGAGAAGACAGTAATTGGAGCGCAAGGATTTAACTCGTAACTTCGTGAAATCCAGAATCTTAACGAGTTCAGAATCCATTTTCCTTCCATCTGTGATTGTTCCACGTTTGTACAAAAGGATAATATCCACGGCGCAGTAATAGGCAAATGACAATTGAAAAGGAGCAATCCAGAATAAAATGTGCACAAATTCTCACCTCCGGTTTCGTTTGCTTTCTTGCACCTGAATTACGCTTATTCAATTAATTGTATGTACCAAAATTCTGCTGTACATTTATTTGTAGAAGAATTTTCGTTATTCATTCTGTATAATTATATCTAGAGAAATATGATAATACAAAAAAATTTATTTCATAAAATAAAGTGAAATTAACAACCATACTTTTCCTCCTGTACCATACTAAAAGTAATGATTATTCAGAATAAATATGCTTTGAGTATTTTATTTACGAGTAAAACATAAGGCAATAAAAATATGTATCAAATACATGTTAAATATTTAATTATGTAAAAAGTATTACTCGTAAGTTTTGATTATACAGTATTTTCTATTTGTCAGCAACTTTGGTTTTATTTTTCAATTTTACCTTATTCTTTTGCTTTTCTTGTTCACTTTCATCCCTTCCTCGTAATTGACACGTTGCGCACAACAATAGCGGCTTTGTTCGAGATTTTTACAGAATTCCATATTTCGCGTCATTCAACGGTTTGCAATATTCTTTAGTATGTATTACGCTACTTCGCATACATTATAAACGTGGCTACGACTGAAGAGAGGAACTTCGGCGGCGATGACAGATGAAAATGAATTATTAATAAGCACGCGAGCCCTCAAAAGAATTTTTAAGGAATGCTGTGCTCCGTGTTCACGGGAACTTGTTGCATAATATTTACACTAGCATTCGTCGACTACTTACACTCGTAATTCCCGTATGAATTTGGAGGGGGAATTCAAAATGCTTCGTTTTTTTAAAGCTTCATTTGCATAAAGGTACGACTTCCCGTTTACCTGGCAAAAAAAAAGTAGGAATATCCGAATGGAAAAAGAAGTTATTCACTTTCGTAACAGTTATTCATAGAATACGTTACCCTATGTTAAACAAGATGCTGCTTTTTATTATAATTCTTTTGCACCGAGGTGTTTGAATAAGTCAAGCGTTGTACGCAAATGTAATAATGACATTTCTAATTTAACGCAAGCTAAGTATTATAGGAATTTTAATTGGTGTCCCAATTGAATTTAAATCTATCGTAAAATAGATGTTCTAGTAAATAGCCAGCTCGTTCGATATGCAAGCCAAGCTTTAAATATTAACTTTATAATACCTAATAAAGGCCAAGGATGGTCGACATATTGCAGGTATTAATGAAATGTGAGTGAAACGAAATTCGTAAACAGAGAGCCTATATGCACAGACCCGAAAACTTGGGAGATACAAAGGACCTCAGTATCATTCCTTAAAAATAGAAAATACGCTGGGATCATTGAGAGAGCGTTAAAACGATGATGTACCAAATGAATGGTTTAATCAACGTTCGGATATTGATTACTAGCTGGAGGAGGTACGTGACGAAAAAGGCTTCGATGTGAAACGCTGACAATGAGTAAAGCGACGAGGAACCTCGGTGATAAATTAGATCGTCTTTATTACTAGCATAATTCTTAAATTATTGATCGCCCGTCTTGTCAATAATTAGCTAGACTATAATAATAGAACACTTCTCTGTTAATGGCTGAACATTTGACTGATATTAAATTGCACGAGAATCTTAATTAACTTAAAGACTAAAGAACTGTCCACTTCCTTTACTTCGCCTCTGGTTATTTTTTTTCTTTTAATTTCGTTTTTCCGTGTTCAAGTGAAAGGGATTAGTGATGTAAATCTTGATACAGGCCCCTTAGTATAATATAACAGCTTTCAGGTTACTTTGGATCAGAGTTTCAGTGTTAAACTATTTTAATAAACTTTCGACGCAAAGTTCTGACTGATCGCGTTAACTAAAGGGGATGAGAATACGGGGTTCGTAGATACGTGTTGCACAGTGTTTAATGAAGGGAAAGTGATGATAGATGAGCAGGAGTGGTTTTATACGAGATTTTGAAACGGAAAGAGTTTAAAATCGTTCGATAGGATAATTATTAGTTTTGACATACAGAATGTTTGATCGTAAAATCGATTTTATATTAAAATAGATTTTGTATTAAAAAATTGGAAATTATATCGGGATAACTAAATATCCGATTATATCGCGGATACGTTGAAAATGCCTGAAAGTATAAGTTAAGAAAGAAATAATGTGCAATTTTCAGTTTTATAAGACTAATTAAAGGGACTGAAAGAAATGTGATATTCCTTTACAATTTCAATGAATTCTTCAGCCTTATCTCTCACTACAGTCTGTTAAATTAATCACTTTTTCATGGATTCGCTACGCTCAACTACCACTCATTAGAGTTTAAATTTCCCAGATTAATTACCTGCATTCTTTTATAAGGAACTTTCAATAGGCGTGACAGATAAAAGTTCAACCTTTCGCTCGGGCACAATTTTTCATTTTTACTATGAAACTTCAATTGAATAGAAATACCATCTCTTTATGACATGTATGATTACATCAGTGCATTACAATGTATGACTATTTGCAAATAGAAAATAACGTTTAATATCGATAAAGTTTTACAACGCGCGTATTTATTCCTCTTCTGTTGTTCCATTATATGAAAGGAATTTATAAGAATTCTATGAAGTTCTATTAGAAAAAGGGAATATTGTATTAAAAATATGGCTATAATAAAACAATGAATGTTAATAATATTCAGGAAAGAAATTTAACATTGATTCAACATTAAGCGAAGAAAATTATATCTAAAGATTGAGAACTTTAGAGACGTCACTGTTAAATGGCAAAGCCGGCGGAGGATATTAAAGCAGTTGACCGAATTCGACCAACGGGTCATTTATTAAAGTACCCTTGTTTAGTTAATTCTGCTTGATAGCCTTGATAAAGGACTGGCTGTGAATTTCAACCGCACGTGCTATGTGGTTGAAATTAATCAAAATTCACGGCTCGACTACAAGATCCTCTTAATTCCACGTTTGAACATACGCCTAGCGTTTATGCAAAAAATACGGTAATATTTTATTTATAGAGAAGCACATACGTAAGATGTGTAATACTTTGCAAATATAACATTCCAAAAGTTTCCTTGTAAAACGTGGAAAGAGAATAAATTAATTATTATTGGTATCATACAGTACAATTTTATTGATATAAAAATCGATCCCCAACTGCATGACATGCTTTACAATTTAACATTATAATCTAACTGCAACCCTTCCGTAAATCGCCACCGCACGAATTGTCATTGAGGCACCAGTAGTTCCCAAACTTCAAATCAGAATTGAGAGTATCCTTAACCCTAAACTCGACCTACGTGACAAACATAACTAACGCCACCGTCTGGACTCTGTTCCGATTCTTTCTAAATTATCTAAACCAACAACAAAACTCAAACTAAATATATAAACGTTTGTCGTAGAATGTGCCGTAGCGGAAAGTAGCCCTTTCATGGGGGTGCATAAAATGCCTGGGAATTCCGCGACGACGAATGGAAAGGTAATCGAGATATTAAATAAACGACTGCCGTTTTATTATACCGTGCAAGGAAGTAAGATGAAAAGTAGCGATAAGGGGCAGGAAGAAAGGGGAAGATTGCTCGTCCCGAGTCTACATTGTCGTCAGCTTTGTGTTCTATTTCATGGGCAGCGTACGACGAAGACGACAAGCGGAAAAGCGGGACAATAAGCACCGTTGGTAGACGAAGAGGCAGAGACTTATTAATCAACCTTTGGGGATCGTCCGCTGGAAGAACAAGACCCGGAGGGGGATGAAGGAAGGGATAAAGGGTTCTTCGTAAGGTCGTCCAAGTTTCTACGATATTTCTGTGGCTCATTAATGGCCTTCACTTTGAGAAAACGAATGAAGGGTGAACGTTTTTTTTTAATTCCCGCCTTTTTTTCGTTATGCCGTTTTTATAGTTTTTTCATTAAGTGACGGTCCACGTGAAAGGTAAATAAGCTGCGACGGACACTTCTGGTGTTTGCGTTTTTTTATAAGCAAATATAAAAATGTTTCTTTAGTTTTAATGTTGGAAAATAAATTTTGCATGCAGTTTTAGTGGTTTGAAATGACGAATTCTTTGCGGGAAAAATTTGTTTTTTATAATTAATAATGGAAAAGTATCTCGTGGCTTATAATGAATATGCAAGTATTTCTATATTATAGTTTAAACGGCTTTCAATCCTTTTACGCTTTAAAGAAAATTAAATCTTGTGTGGATCACGAACATTTTTTCAAATAATATTGTTTCTAATGATCAAACGGAGGAATAATATGAAGTTTCCAATTTATTCTCCGTAGATGATTTGATACCCTCTTTTCGAGTGGCGCGCTGCTCCGTAAGTTTAAAGGGGGAATACTAGAAACGCTTTTATTGCCGCGAAATCTGCGAACCATTGCCAGGGAACAGATTTCTGGCAGCAAGCCCTGAGCACTGTGCGCTTCTGAGATTCTGTTAAACTCTTTCGTTCCTTTCACGTTGCGTTTCACTCTTCATGATTCAGACGTGAGGGGTTGACAACGTTCAAAGGGTCGCTACGATGAGCTACGATGATCGACACCTTCTTTCCCACGGAAAATCGCACTCCCATATAATACTTATACGAATACTAATGGATTATGTGGAACTGCATTACCATGAATTGCACAGCGACATTTTTTCCGACGTTGAGCAAATCAGGCAGTCTGGACGTGCGCGTGCACGAGGTATAAGAAGAGGAAACGAAGTTACCAGAAAGTGTAACGAGGTACCGTGAAATTCACCCTTCTGCCGCGTTTCTATCGGCCATCCTATGCGCCGTTTCACGTCCAGTATGCGACGAAAACGGACAAGTCGGCGATGCGAGAAGAAACGAGACGCCACGTCAATTTACCGTTTAGATCACCAGTTATAATCGAACAGGATAGAAATTTTATTCGTGGTATAAAATCGTGAATTTTGTGGAAAGTGGATATTTCGACGAAAACGAAAAATTTGTGATTCAATTCGATGAATAATATTTGTTTGACAAGAAACGATTGGATAACTGTAGATTGGACAGTATCTTATGTATAATCGTATCGAGTGCTGTAGTGACATATAATTATGGGTAATTTAATATAATTGTTGAAGGAAATTCATAAGTGAAGGAGAACAAGTAGTTTTCGAGTGCGAATGTTGTTCAATTCGCAAACAGGTTTTCGCTCACATTTTTCTTGTTTTCCATGAACTAATCATTTCTGTCGCAAGAGGAAAGTCCAGTTTTCTGGAATTTTTGGATGCTGAAAACTGATACAGGCTTTGTGCATTTTAAGCAATAGGATACGTGTTATGGTGAATATGCTAAATTGTTATAGAATATCGATAGATACGCGCACCGATCAAATATTTCTTAATTTATAAAGGATCATCTATTTTCAATATAAGATAATAAATTGTAACGAAAACTATTGTACCTCTCGATATGTCTGGCGATCCGAAACTTTTGCTCCCGCTGGTGTATGTTGCCTCGAAACAAAATTACTAAATCTTTCGTACCATGTCTTCGTCTACTTAAACAACTATAAATCTCGCAACTTTCAAACTCGCAGTAATGAAACTACCTTTCAGGGAGAACTCAATTTGGAAATCCATATGAACAAACGGCTTTCGACTCCTCCTCTAGTTCGCTCGAACAACAAACACACGAGCGAACGCCATTTCGTAGAAAAAGAATCGTCCTGAACTTCTATACTTTTGCGCGAAGAAAAAAATAAAGGAAATTAATTGTGTTTGTTACAGCACAGTTTTATACGCCATAAATGAATTTCGAACTGAGTATCGTGGAACGAAACTGCGATATTGCCCGAGTGAAATTGAAAATTATACAAATCTACGATATTTACGAACGTAGAACGATGAGTGTTTCACCTGAAATTCTGCAGCATCTCTATCGCTCGTTTAAGTCGTCGTTCCAGGCCCTCAGCCCTCTAAGAGTAGTATGCCGGAGCTTGAAACAATGAAACGCCATACGGAAAGACGAGACGCGAAGTATGTAATCCTGGAGTTCTGGACCGACGGGAATTAACGTATCACCGAGTTTCTCACTTGGTTATTATTAATACGGGCTGCCCGTACGTGTATCGTATACAATGCAGCCGGAAGTTTCTAATTGAATCTTGATAAAACGAATAGACATATGACATTGTAGAATGTTGTGATATTTTGTATAGTTCCAAAATGATTAGTAACTTATAAAAGAATTTGTTTTTAGATGAGTGATTAATGATAAGTTCAGTAATTAAAAAATGAACGAATGATATTAAGGGGAGACATTAAATTCTGTATAGATCATTGAAATTCAAGTGATTTCGATATTTTTATCTCTATATAGTTGAGGCATGCAATTAAGGTCGATGCTATAAATTTCAATTTAACGAGCATCGTTATATGGCATAATTACCAACTAAGTGGCATCAATGAACACGGGACTTTCTACGTTAAATGAAGTTACACGTGTCGAATGAAATTTTCTTTCATAGCGCTTATTAATTCTTGCTAGTGTACTTATCAAAACGAGCATTACGAGTAGTAAAGGAAATGAGTTAGCATCAAATAAGATCACTGTCGCTTTTATGGTTACTGCGAAGCAGTTAATAACAGATAATAAAATGACAAATGTTCTTCTGCTACAATTGATCAATGATCTTGTTTTATCACCCTTTGACATCAACGGGGAATTAATTGACTATTATATGTATCCAGAGATAAACTTTTATTTTTGTTGTTTTTATCGTGAATTTATTTTTATAAAAATAAAATATTCTCTACTGAAATAAGTTTTGTAATAATTACTACATACTTACCGGCAAAGTAAAACGATTGAAAACACAATACGTATAAGAATCTGTAGATATGAATATATGTTTCTTATCTTACACATAAGTAAATAATAATTACCAATTGAAGGGAACATAACTTACGTAAAAAAAACCTGTTGCCGTAATGTGATATGGTAGTGAAAGTGCATCTCACATTTCGATCGACGATGTTGTTTCTTAAATATCTCAGAATAATCAGAAACAAATTGCCCGAACTTTCTAAAAGAAAACCAATATGCCTGTAACACGGGGCTTATAAATGAATGATGAAAATTACTAAAAGATTGATATTACACGTTGTAGTTGAGATCGTTGGAATGTCCAACTTATAATAAAGCTCATAATTAATTACTACATTATCCTCGCATGAAAAAACTTAGATTGATATTAGCATGCATTGAAAAGTAAAACTATTGCCCTACTTTGTCACATTAAATATCTAACAAAAGAAGCGAAAAAAAGTTGCTTAAAATTAAAAGTAAAATTAAAAAGTATAATTTTAAATATATCAAACAATGTTAAGCATTGCGATATTACTATTTTCTGAAGTTCTTTCAAAACTTATTGCGAACGTTTCGCCTGTATTTCCGCTTCGCTTTAATATCTACAAAGATTGATGAAAATTGGGAAAATGAAAGGCAAAATTACGATCGATCTTGCCCACTCAGGGAAACTTTCTCCCTTTGATCCACCTTCATCTCTTTTTTGTCAGTAACAACCTACCGATTGCAATCGAGATTCCAGACGAGAGTCGTCGATGGTTTCTCCTCGTTTTACATCCGCGCGGCGCATTTGACCTTTCCACTCATTTCGCAGAGGCGATATTCGTTTGAAAGCAGCCACAGGGTATAAATGCAGTCATAGTTGAAAGGAGGTTACGCATTTCGAGTAGCGTAATTTCGCTATCAGCATAAAAAGCAACATCAAATGTTAGCTGCATTGAAGTTTGGTGAATGAGCAATTATCAGAATAAGATAAGAAGATTATAATCGAAATGTGCCTGTATGTATAAATACATATCATTTGCAAAAGGAAGTATAATACCAATGGGGTTTATGTTAATTATTTCAGTAAAAACTGCATGTGTTTGTACGTGTTGATTAAATAAAGACGATAGACAATTATGTTATTAATCGATAATATCGCTGCGATTCTTTCCTTCCTCCGGATTATGCTCGTTCCAAAACAATCGTTGAGTAGAATATTGATATCAGCACCTATTTGGAATTCCCTACGTCCACATTAACGTTTATGTAATCTCTTTCCTCTAAGGTTGAACGAACTTAGTAAATTATGCAAATCATAAGAGTAGATTGTAAGGTTTTACTGCGCATGTAAAATGCATAAAGCAATTATAACTTAGAAATGCATAGCTGTAATAAGATAACTAATGCGTCCCATCAAAATGATTAGATAAAATATACCAACATCACTGTAATTTGTCATTATGTATAATTTCTGCATTTGAAATTTAATTGAATATGTTTTAAACAAACAAAAAATGGATCCGTTCTAATTATACGACCTCCTTTTATAATCTATTCTGTTTATACATTACAATTTAGCAAATAAGAATTTGTGGAAAACACTGAGAGAACTCCGAAAGCTGTAAGAATAGACGAGGAATTAAATGAAGAATACACCAAGATGAAATCCTTGTTAACAATAAATAAAGAATTGAAACGATAGACAAAATGACAAAGCTCTGCGAAAATAAAATAAAAAAAAAAACCCAGCAAGATGAACGGGTCAGCTGGGACGACAGAAGATTTAAAGTCGCGAATAAAAGGGCAAGAACAGAAACGCCCGTTACACGGGATGTTCCAAAAGATTCATAATTTTCGTACGACGGCGAAAACAGTGGCTTGGCTAAAACAAAAGAAAAAACGAAAGATAAAGAGAAAGGGTCAGTCGGATAGGGGAATCGAGCAGCGGAAGGAAGGCCAAGCTCTGTCTGAAATAACAGGAAGAAAGACGAAGAAGGAACGGTGTGAGACGAGAAAAAGAGGATCGAAGAGAAGTAAGAGTTCGTGGGATGAGTGGTGAGTAAACGAACTACAGGAAGGAAAGAGGAAGACCTTAAAAATAGTAAGAGGGCCGAGAAGGAAGGAGAATGAAGAAGAAAAAGGAGAAGAAAAAGAAGAAGAGGAACAGGAAATCGCAGGCTGCGCACACACAGAGAGGCTGCTACAGTCTGTAGCCCTGGCTCGTGCTCGAAATGAAACATTCGCGTTATATTTTACGCCCATGCCCAGGACGAAGATCTTTTGGAAATTAATTAGAAGTCTCGCGTTCATCCTGACTAAGAGGCTATGTGCCGCCTATGAATTAAGTTTTACCCTCGTTTACATCGCCGTACTGTTGCTGCCACGGCTAACGAATAAGTCGACGAGCTTAAAAAATTGTTCCACCCTGGATGAACGAACGCGGTGGATCCGTGGGGCTTGTAGATGTTTGGGGAAGTGTGGTTGAATTGCAATAGGGGGGTGGAGGAAGAGAAACGACAGAGTGGTTCGCGACGAAGACGATTAATCAGAGATGTAAACAGGAGGACCGTGGACGAAAATTAATTTGCATTCTTCTTCGATGGGTTACCAGTTTTTAATGGGTCGTCTGTTTTTATGCGTCTGCTGAAAATCCATGGGACAACGGTGATTCGATGTAGAATAATTGAAGCACGCGGATGAATTTCGATTCGTTGTTTTTTTAAAACAATTTATGCGTTTCGTTTTAATGAGATGTATTGATTGTTCACCGAGACGGTGGGGGAAGTTGGAAACAGTATTGCATTGTTGGGTTTATATTTTGCTTGTAATTAGTCGATTCTGTCGTAATGCTCCTTTACAAAAAAGGTTCATTTATACTGATTCAACACTTGTTCACCTTCGCAACGAAACGAGGTACTTTATTAACCAAGCTGTTTTAAACGAATAAATAAACTGCAATGTAAATAAAATTTGTTCTAATCTTATACCGTATATCTAGTATCTAAATATCCGATTGCAATCTTAAGTACAAATTAAATACACATAACCGGATTCATGTAGCATATGTTTTACGCGTATAATGCAAGAGGATGAGAAAAATAATCAACAGAATGGAGGAAAATGATCTTGACTACCAGAAAGATCAATGAATAATGCATAAATATACATATATACATATTAGAATCATTCACAATTACCAATCCCAATCATCCACACGCATCATGCCACCAATAAAAATCTGCTAATAACTTAATATTTTCTCCAAGCGAAGTTCGTCGGTTGCTCGTAGTCATCGAATCATCCAAGTTTGCTTGAAAAGTGTACGAACGGACAACGGACAAAGACTGAAAGGTAAAGACTGGCCGCGGGTTCAAGGATTCAACCAAACCAGTCTCACTCAGTATCAGTTCACCAATTACACGGACCACACCAAGTGGACGCATAACCAGAAGAAATAATAAAATAGGAAGGAAAGATATGGACACCACCGTAGAGGGGAATCTTCGGTTTGGAGAGGGAGATCGGGCAGAAAGAGGCGCGTCGTTGTGCATAGTCTTCTTGTCGTTGTGTTCCCGCGGCAAGCCTAGTCGAATTTCACTGACTGAGATCTCTGCTGTCCGTTCGCGCGAGCGTACAGTCGCGTTTCTGCGTCCGTATTCGTCGCATCGTTGCGTGTATTCGATATGTCGGATCGTTCGTGGGAAGTTGTACTACCTTGGCCAAAGATAAACGATAAGGGAGTCGATATAATCGACAATCGTGGAATTTATCTAACGTTGACACTACCGTAATTCGCCCGGATTCGCTCTTCAAATATGTACATCGATTCGTCGATTACAAGGATTCGATTGTTACGCGAGATTCACGTGTGTCATTCTGTTTAATTAACTGTGCGGTATATAGTATATTATGGTTGAACGCGTTTCGTACATGTTTGTCCAGTGACCGGTGTAAAAATTGTGAGAACGAATGTGAATAATTAGAGGATCCAGTTTGACGCAATAAACTCACGAAGTGAACTTCGAGTTCGATCGATATTCTTTATATGGCGAGATTTATCTGGGGAGGCGATATTATTAGAAATAAATAAGGTGAACAGAATAAAAGACGGGCGAGATTGTTGAAATAATTGCAACTCCTTAAGAAAGAGAAATAGGAAGGATTCGGTTCGCAGAATCGGCCAGCAGTGGAATAGTCATAAATAGGCATAAGTCGGTGGAAAGACAGTGCGACGTAAAGAAGGGTGTAAAGTGGTAATAAATTCGGGCGAAGGGTGGCAGAGATTGTGAGACCTTCGGGGCGGAGGAAGCTGGGAAATGAAGCAATGGAATAATAACACAGCGAACGAAAACGAAAGGGAGATGGAAAACTTGCGAGAGGAATATAAATTTTAAACTGTATAATTAAGTTGAGCCCCTGAACGCTCCAGCAAGTGTTCGTCAATGAATTAATAAATTCAACGAACTACAACATTTCTCGAGTGTAGGTTCAAGAAAAAGCACTTGCATCTAACAGAGAAAGAACTTGCAAAAAGAACCCAGAAAAGTAAATATTTCCAAGTGTAAATTGGATCCAATTTAATTCGAATGCTTAACAAAAAGAAAAGTAGTTTCCAAAGAAGAAACATTAGAGTGTGTGGAAAAATTCGGAAATCAATTACGAGAACAGTCAGCGAGGTGGGAAAATAATAAATTATTTCTTGGAGCAGCACCGATCGAGTATCTGCAGGCGACAGAGACACAGTGAAACTTTTGGTCAACGAACCGGGGAGACGTCGCGACGTGCCCGTAGTTAAAGTTTCCCTGAAACTGGCGTCCCTGCGCCACCGATAAGATTACTTTCCACGAAACGTGCCAGCTAATTTCGAGCGATACCTCCTTTATAATTGTCTGGGCTGCCTCTGGAGATTACCAGGATGCAGCTGCGTGCGTGCCCCGCGTTGCATTATGCAACGGAAGCGACGATTTAATCGACCAGAGACAGCTTACGCCGAATCACTTGATGATTACCATTGGGACCGACGAGTTAGGCCAGACTCGCAAGATTAACGAACAAATTCGTTGCGATTATCGGTCACACGCGTTCCACGTCTCATCGAGACCAGATAACAGTGTCCATTATTGCGCAAATCTAACGCAATTAGAAAAGTTCTGTCGAAATAAATGCAAGTGCCATTCGACGAAGAACTTTTGCCAAACACTCGACAACCTTTAAACTTCGTCAGATTGTTTATCGTGGTTATTTTGCCTGCTTCCTTTTCTCTGTTGCTCAACGTCAGACCCAGTTAGTTGCTTTGGCATTTATAGTGGCAATAAAAACAAACGTGCCGAACGACAACACTTAGCAGAACGACAGATCAAAGTATTCGGTGGGTCGTCATCATAGGGATCTGATAAAGAGATACGAAAATAGAGAAAACGAAGCACCCTCGATCGGATGGTTCCGCGTACAGCGACGGATCAATTTTAGACGTTTCCAGGAAAGTCCCTGCGTCAACCATTGGGGCTCGAGCTCAAATGATTCAAGCACTATAACAACCGCTGGAGAATCGTCGAGCTTCGCGTTTCAGAGCATGTTGGAAATCGTATCGACAAGTAGCGGTCTCGTACTGATTCTTATCGATACCTCGTTTCAATCCGCGATCCGTTCAATTTTTTCCCTATCGGTCAGCCGGTCTGACGAGTGGTAACGAAAAAAGACAAAAACCAAAGAAGAAAAAAGAACAGATATTCGGTGTGCAGTGTCAGGCTCGTGTAAACGTTTCGGGATTCGAACTAGGCGCTGTACAGTGATGAATATTCGAGTGTCTATCGAGTAGCAAAGTTCTGACATGGTGGCAGAAAAAGAAGAATTTTTGGTTTAAACTACTACCGGATAAAAAGTATCTCGAACTTGTGTACCATAGACACTCGTCCCGTTTGAAGTGACGTATCAAGCGACATTTCAAAGGGAACAGCGTGATTATCTGTGAAACGACAGGTCGATTAATCTCTAAGTATTTGAAGTGTGATTTATTCACAACGATGACGGCGACGACAACTGTGGTTTTATTAATTCTGTCGACGTTGTCGGCGAGTGTTTCGTCGTCCTCGTTCAGAAAATGTTGCCCGCCAGGTGAAGTTTTCTCGGGGGTGTCGAAGGTAGATTGCGTACCGGCGCCTGAACGCGCCACTGAGCTTTACATCGTGGACTTCGACGCGGAAAATGTCACTTACGACGGATTTCCTATCTGCGAGAAACCACAGGACATTTCTACGACGCCCCTTCTGGAGCTGAAGCCCAGTGATTTCCTACAGGTAAGAGACGGATTGGCCGTTTCGTCATTGACTCTAGGACGATCATAAATTTCCAACTGGACACGCGAGCGGTACACTACTCGCAGAATTGATTGAGAGCGTGCTGGCCCTTTTCTTAGCACCTTTTAGCTATAGCTCGCGTTTGATTGATTAGTTGGGACGTTCTGTTTTCTGTTCGAAGAATGAATTTATTGGAGAGAAAGATTGCCAACGGGATGCTTTCTTAAAAATTTTCATGCTGGTCCAATGATATATTCATTCTTCGATGCGTGCCGTGTAATATTTGATATATTATAGAATTTAATTGTATAATTTTTAATGCAATTTTAACATGTTAAATTAATGTAATTTTTAAGATGGATATTTTTCATCGTGCTATTTATTCCTCTTTTTTTTTAATCATTCGAGATTAAGTGGGCTTCTTTGAAGATGGAATGTTTATTAATATTAATTAAAATGGTCTTATTAAGAAAACTTTCTGAGAGATTTTATTAAGAAGATCAGATTAAATAGAAATGTGTAAGAGGTTCAATAATAACGTTCTAGAAAAAGGGGTCGAACGTAATTATTTCAAAATGTTTTCCGAGCTCCAAAGACTCCTCCAATTAACAGAGTCGTAAAAAGAGAAGAAGAAATTTCGCGGTTAAAAAATTCATTTCAGCTATGCAAATACATTTCGAAGTTATACGAGTAGAGTAGAATTGTAATATTAAACTTTCAAGTGGATATTCCACAAACTGCATACGTGTATTAAATCAATTTATTAGTTCCCTGTGAAATAAGGTACATATTACGTGAAATTATTCATTCCACTTGAACTTGAACAAACAAATGTTTTTCGCTTGCAGGAATCGTCCTGTCTGGAAATCCTGCACGAGCAAACCGCACAACAAAACGTTCCTATAGTTGTTCATTGTCAATCGAACAAAGATAGGGCTGCCCTCGATCCATCTAACACGAGAATCGCGACGCTGCCGCGACTTTTTGACATCACAAGATGTTGCTCGAATAATACAGTTTTTAACGTATACACTGGGAGCTGCGAATTGACATACGACATTTCTGGCAACAGTAATTCACACGCCGACGACTTTTTGTCGTTACTTCCTAAAGAATTGGAAACGTGGGATTTTCTGAACGTTCACAAAGGCATGGCCAAATGTTCGGGAGCAATCTTCACTTACGAGATCAATGCTGAGGATGTTACTTTCGTGGACGGGGCTCTAAAGGTGAGCATATATTTGAATTTGTCGACACAGCGAATGGGTAGGAACATTTCTTTCTTTTTTTTACGTTGAAACGTATGAACATCTTAGAAATATCGGGGATAATAAATTTCGAAGGGCAAGCGAGAAAGTTTCAGTAGTATTTTTTAAATTTATTGGGGCAGAAAGGTGCGATACCTCCATGGTTCGTTGATTCGCTGGTTGGATTATATTATTGAGAATCTTTCAAGGAATTGTTGAAAGGATCGTGGACATTTTCTGGTGCCAGAGTTTCTATGTGAAGATGAATATTTTTGAAACTACCACTACGTTTATGATTAATAAAGAAAGTAAATATTTAATATTTTCTGTATTGTATTAGCAAATTGATTTACACGTTGTTTCATGAGAAACAGTCTTGCATCGTCTCGCTTAAAAATGTACAGGTCCTTTCTCTAATAATTAAAGTGTCCATACAGGGGAGAAAAATGTAATTTTTCAGTCTTGTACGATTCGTGGTAAATTAAACGTGACTGATTAAAACTGAAGACTGAAAGGCTGAATTTGACGAGTCAATTTACATGTTGACTTTCATTCTTAATTTCCCCGAAGAGCAGGGTAGGTATTAACGAGGAACGATATGAAAATTCATTCGGCTGATTCACTGAGCATATTTCATGTTTATATTTCACCCTATAAAAAATGACTCTGTTAGCAAGGTGTGTCCAGTTACCCTGAAGTTTGCATTAATTTCTCACATGTCGTGTTGTCTGCCGCGCCTATGTTGTTTAAACGTAGTATTTGATACAGGTTATCACATGTATCACGGAAAGGTGTCTGCTATACAGAAGCTTGTTCCCTCCAGTTCTACGTGTTATATTATATTAGTATGATTAGTGCCGAAAGTATTCAATTAGTTAGAATTAATAGTGACGGTATTCTGTAACAAATAATTTGTTAAGAATCCAATTATTGTTCTGTACATATAAATCTTTTTTTTTAAATACAGAAGAATATTTTCTTGACAACTTTATTCCATTGTGAAAATGTACATTTTCATAAAACGGAATAATCGCTGCTATTATTTATTGTAATGAATCGTGACCATAAGATATGGTACAAAAATGGTAGAAGTTCCATGGAACTCGGGAGATGGGGAATTACGGCTATTAAATAGCGGGAAGGAGCAATTGAAAATCATTCATTTGTTACCTAACAAGTAATTGCTAAAGTGACTAGCTGATTTAAAAAAAGAAAAAAAATGCAGTAGAGCCATGAGGATCAATTAGTTGCAGTATTCGAACATTGTCTGATCGTATCTTCTTTTGCTACTACATACATGGAAGGTTCTATTGCACACATAGTATTATCTGCTTCGATAAAAATAGGTATAACGTATAATTATTGATGGTGTACTTCTAGTACTATAGAAGAGTGGCTCTAATAATGGGAATTGATGGAAAACAAATTCATCCAAGGATTCCGCAAACTGAGGCAAAACACATTCAGTCGCGTAAAGAGAAATATACATACAAGGATGGACGACTAATTTAGCGAGAGTACGTTTATTTGCGAGACCCATTTCTTTGCCAAACATCGCTGCCTTCCGTTTCATACAGTTAGGTTCTCATCCATTCTGGCAGATAGTGCTTTTATCACCTAGTTGCGTGACTCTCTAGATATGCGTATTGCCATGTGGAATGTTTATCGAGTATATTTTATTACAGCACAATATCAAGGTCTTAATAAAAACCGTATAAAGTTCGAGCATATACGAACAAGCTTCATCACACGGTTACTGTTACTCAATTCTTTATAAATATTCTGATATAAATTATAAATTAATATTTCGCAACGACATTTGCACCTGGAAATATCAGAGCATAGATAATTCCGGACACAGAATATAAAACGGTACCATTGGAAAGACAGAAAGTAATATTCCATGGAGGAGGCAAAAATTGCACGTTCGTCTCAATAAAACGAGCATCCTCCGCGAAGGTTATGAGAAACAGAGGGAACCGGTTTCGTAATCGTTCCCATGTTTTGTTACACTTTTCTCCCCTTCAGTTACGCCACAAACGAAATAGATTTCTGGTATTCGTTGTCAACCGTATACCACGTGTTTTCCACACGGCGGCACGAAAATGTGGAGAAAAGCGTAAGTTTCGAGGAAACGCCGGTATATTTATCGTACGGCAAAAGGAAAATATTTTGGTTGAAACGACGCGCCGCGATGCGTAAATTCGATGTCATATATGGTGTCTCGATGGAATTGTTCATGGACGACGTGACGGTGTTGTAAATTCAATGCGACGCTCGTTGCACGAGAAACTGTTTTATTCCTGACTTCAGCCTGCGATAATTGACGCATTCGTATGCGTTTCGACATTTCACCTGTGGCACTGCGAGATGTTTCAGATACAATTTTGAATTATGCCTTTGATAACAAGTTTGTCATTTCGCGGCAGCGGTAAATGTGGCATAATGCCGCGAATTTATAATACATGTTCAATTACTAATTTATGCATCCGCGAGCTATATACCGTTGGTATACATTTCTTTTCGTTCACTTAAGTATACATTTTTTTCTTCTTCCTTGGGAATATTAACGACGTCGAAAGTATACATATACGGCTCTTAACCATGCTGTTTTAAAACAAACACGCTAAGGGGGAATTACAAAAAATTCTGCTATGGATTCTTGAGTCTTTTAAGACGAATAATAATACAATTTTTGTGCTTAAAGCTGTTTTAATTTAGAGTCAAGCTTGTTATATTCGGGGTATCGTAAACGAATGTGTTTGGCAGCAAATGTAAATTATCTGCTCATTGATTTAAGTGTCTCTTTTGATTTTTTTTTAAATTCCATTTTTATTCTGTTGCATTATATTTGCTGCTTAATCCATTCCCCGAATTCGGTAGAAATCAAAAGGGTGTGGAATTCCTATATCGTGAATACTATCATTTAATATCGCAGAAGAATTGTTCTTTGCAATCGATCGTGATCGTCACGTGAGCGGTATCTTCCTGAATGCTAATGATTTGATTCACTTACGTGAGCTGCGATCAAGGCAACTGATAGTTCGGATTACATATTCCCACAACCGTCTGGTAATTGTTCATTGACAAGTGTTAACTACGCTACTTCCGACACGTTTATCCAAGAAACGCAGGGGATTTCCTTCTCCACGCTACGCCACAAGCGATGAAATCATGTTCACAGACGCCGTGTGTGGGTTTACAATAAACAAAGTTAATCTGTTTTAAGATGCAGCGCGTCGCGGCGCCGGCATTTGGTTCATCTTTGTCTCTATTCCTCTAGACTTGTTACATTGGGAGAATAGAGTATGGACACTGTGAAGGAACAGTAGAATGGTCCATTTATATTTTCATAAAATATATGTTCTACAATTCTTTTTTGAGAATTTTTGGATTTGTAGTCGAATCGTGCGGTGTGTAATAACATTCTGTTTCTTCTTCTGATTTTTCTTTCATCGATTTGACAATCACATTCACGATTTCTAAGTATCATCGTGATTATATTTTGTTTGTCGTAGACTTAATGAAATTGATAATCAAGTTGATGTCTACAATAATTGTTTTCCGCGTTTGAGAAAAAAACTTTATCATTATACATATGGTTTTGCTTTTGCGATTACTAATCTGCTTTCATTTTATTTTTGGATTTAATTGACCTAACTGATACACTTATTTATCTTTTGCTTTTCCTCCCGTTCTGTTCTTACTTGTTTTTAAAATCTTTTGTATTTTGATTCGTTGCGCACTATAAACTATCAATATTTTATTTCAGTTTGTTTATTTTCAAGAACCACGAAATTCGTTCAAAATAGAACTTCACCGTATTTTACACAATCGATGCCGGTAAATAATATTTCTTGTCCACTCAATGTTTTAACGCGCAACCTTGCTGCGATACAAATAGATCAATAATTCATCCGTTTAGATTTTTTACGTCACTGACATCTATACATGTTTAAGAAACAGATCGAAGTTTCACATTTTTTACACATATGCATACATGTGTATAATTAAAATCTTGATGAACTTCTGAAGGCTCATGTTATCAATTTGTTTTTTAAATGCCAAATGATAAAGGGGGGGGGGAGATATAAAATTAGATCATACGTCTAGCAATTTTAAAGCATCGTGTTTTATTCTCGGCTCTTATGTAAGGTTTTCCAGGGCACACGATCTCTACGTAGGAATCGTATTTAACAGACCATCGATCGATATTTCGTTTTGGATTCCTTTTGTTGGTCTCTCAAAACGTTCGATTAATTTCATAGGAAATGGAGAAACCTTCCGTACATTCAAAAGATTAAATTGGAACATCGGAAAGTTCGTCTTGCCCTCCTCCCTTCAACGGCGTAAAAACTTCTCTTCTTCCAAAAATAAAATTCTGGCTACGTGCCTGATCATACCGCTTATTCTATGGCACTGAACGTGCTGAAGTGTTACACCTTTTTAGATGATTCACCTTAGTATGCTGTTTCGCGAACTGCAACGCGATTTATAGTTGAATTTGTTTCTAGTTAGTATTGTGACGTAAGAAATAGTTGGATATATCTTACTGAAGATAAAATTGCTACTCAATTTTTAAATGTCAATACTGTCATCGTTTCGCAAATGGGGCAGCAACAAATTAAAATCGGTTATACTTGTCTACATTTACCAATTTTAATTTGATATAGAGAATGTATGTATTTCGTCAAAGTTAGTGTACCGCGTGAATCGAGATTCATGTTATGTAGGTAGTAAAATATTCACGTGTGCTTAGCATTCTCAAAGCTTTGATCTATCTATCCTAGTAAACAGACTTTTTCCAATTTGTAGTATGGTATTACGAGATTGCAAATGTTTGTATATATTTGATAAAGGATTGCGGAAGATTTAATTGAGAGTAAATATTTGATTCGATTTATCCAAGATTTATACACATTTCAATGATTAAACTTTTCGAAGGTATAACAATCCAACGTTTGATATTAAAACTTAAAAATGATATTAAATCTTTTCAAAATTAAGGTTGACATGAATTGCTAGTATTAAACCAAAAGAAAATTATTCAACTAAAGTCTTAGGATAAGAAAAATAAATTGAAATTATTTGATCTTTTCAATACATATTCTGAGTAATTTTATTAAGAAAGAATCAACATATTACGCTGTACACTCCTTCAATTTATTTTCCAAGAACTTATGTCAAAAGCTAGCGTACTTTATCTGAAGGCTTAAAATTCGTTCCACTGAATTTTATGCCGCATTTTATGGGAGAAAATGTTATTTTTCATTCGTAGCTGCAGGGCGTGATGCTTATTCAGCTACTTTGCAGTATATGCTTCGATAATCTAGCTCGGCATCCAGAATCGGAAGTGAACAGTTCGGAATTCGATGTTTGAACTTTATCGTCCGTGCCCTATAACTTTAAGTATTGCTTATAGAGTAATGAATTTGATAAAAAGAAATTTTTGTCACCGTTTCACTTAGTGCTCCACGTTTACTGCGACGATCGAAATAAATCGGGATATATATTTTCTTTTTTACTTGTGACTTTCTACACAGATAAATAAGTTATAAAATTGCGATGCTTTCGATTAAGACATTTCGGTGCACATTTACTTTCCATTTATTTCTGAATGGAAGATCGATGTTTGCGGTTTCTTTTTTTAATGGAATACTTGTCGTTGCGAATCGAGTGTTATAAAAACCGACCGCGGGTCAACGAGAACAACAAACGCGAAATGGTAGTATGTATTTCATTCGACTTAATTGCAGGGAAATTCTCTGAAAAAAAAATATATTTGCAGAGGCATGAGAGTTTCACATTCCGTTCCTATTGGGTTTGGAAATCTGAGCCGCAGTTTTCACTGCCGTTTTGATGAATTGGAGCAGTTATATACATGTGCAGGTGGATCGATAAAATTTTAATGACATAGGAGATTAAGCTCACATTTACGCGAATCGAATAATTTGTGGTGAAAATAGAGAATATTGATGCGGATTAGACAGACTAAGATTAAAAGCAGCGATCTTTTTTAAGAACAAAAGGAAAACTGACACAATCATCTAAGATTATTTAACAATACTTTTTTAACCTGCTTATATTTACAATATTTTTTCTAACTTATAATGATTTACTTGTGTCATTATTTTCTATTAGCAATTTATCACTACATTAATTTAAATAAGTAATGTTATTCTTCTATACTGTGCAGCTTTTCTAGCTTAATACATCTTAAAATTAATATCATCTATTTTCAAAGGTCTCGTCAAAAATTTGAATTATAAGACCCAAATCTACGTATGTACTTTCCTTAACATTTCAGTGCCAAAATTTCACCCCGTCTTTTCCAACACTCTGACACACGTCAGAGAAATAAAATCAAGTAATCATCCTCAAGCATATCGTCTCCTCTAAAACATCGAACCATGGTTCAAGAGTCTCCCAAACTTCCCCTCCAGAATTTGCTCTTCCTGCCTAACATTACCAGCCCCCAATTACCAACTACCAAACTTATACAAACCACCGATCAACATCCCCCCCTCCCTGGCACAATATCCAATATCCTCCGGGCAAATGAAAAAAAAAATCTCGCACAAATCACGCGTCAGCTTGTACCGCCAATATCGAACCTAAGCTAAGTAGCCCGCAATATACCCATTATCAAGCCAATCAGCGCACCACCGAATTCCCATTACCAATTCCACCAACAATACCCGCGACAGTAGGTGGAAAATTCATCATCGCGACCCCGTGTCCCGACGTTTTATCGATCCGCCGGCAATAAATCGTCGATTACCTTGCTAGCTTCGACCGTGCAGGGGTGGCTCGTGACGCTGGCTGGGTCTTTATCCAGCAAAAGGATGTTGTACGGTAAATAAATCCGACTCATCGCCGGGGAATCTACGGGGCGTGGTGATGGCGACGGCACACCGGTGTGCAATGGCGTAGCAACGATGCGCCGCGGCCGTGTCGGTGAAACCAAGGCAAGGAAGGACCGCATTGCGGACGGTGTTGGATAGAACGGTCTCTGGTTTCAATCGAGCGTGCCCTTGCACAGTCGATATCTGTAACACCGCGTTCTGATAATGCCTCTCGACCCATCGCGCCCGTGGAAATTCTTCTCATCGATGAATTTTTCTTCCCGCCTTTCCCACAGTGATTCAAAGAAAAAAATGAGGGGTGGGGGTTGGCGACGGACGGTGATGCTTCACTTCCCCGATCCGACCCTTCTGTCTTCCCTTTTTTCGTATTTGTTTTTTCCTTCGTGCTCGACTGCGGTACGATAGACATTGCATGGGTTTTGTATAGGCGTGGAAGAAAATTGGGGTCCTGGTCGCTCTTTTTTGTAGACAGTGGAAGTGAACACTCGGAGACGATGGGGGAACCAGGAAGTTTCAACGAGCGTTGACGGAGAACCGGGAGCAAGAAAAAACATGTATATTATTTACGTAGTACGCATTACGCTCTGGTAAATCTTATACAATCACAAGCGAATAATTAAAAGAGTAATTGGATGTGTCAGAATCGAACAAATTAATCCGACAAATACTATGACTCATCTTACAGCTATGGATATTATAAACGCCTCGTTCGAACATACCATGTGCCTAAGGCAAAAAAAATCGAATTCCGAGCCTCCAAAATAGCCGGCAGAGATTTTCTGCAAAACATAAGTGTTACAGAGTTAGTGTAATCGTAAAGTTGTTTAAAAAAAAACCCGCGAGAAATAACAAACCATAATTGAACGAGCGGATGGTGAGCAGAACAAGAAACAGTAATTACGAGCACCACGCAGCACATAACGCGTCATTAAAAAGAGAAACAGATGTCGCGAATCGTAAACTTGAAACGGAAATTGAGAAGGGAAACCTTGGAATCATAATAGAATTTCTCATTTCTCTCAATTTTTGTGTGACACCACGACAATTTTTATTTGTACTGGATATCTTGTTCCACTCGTTATCGTAAGTTCAATAGACGACACCGTCGACACTTCCTTTTCCGCCTGTTCACATTCTACGTTTAGGATATAATGGCACAGAAAATTGATTGCCTGTCCAACATACGAAAACCACTGTAATAGTTTCTCACGTCGAACTTCAGCCAACGCGAGAACAAGTTTCATGGACACATATGTACTACATGAATATCGTATTTACACGTGTAAACAATTGGCGTTCTATTCGACGGTCGATTTAATACCAAACTCCTTCGTTTAACATTCTGGTAGAAGCGTAAATCAAATTGTTTACCGAATATTCTTAATGTGAAGAAAATTTTTTTTAAAGGCTTTTGAGAGGATAAACATATGTACAAAAAGAAATGCACTTTCATCTTCATTTACTCGTGATATTCGATTTCTGCGAACTCCGAGGTGCATTTTCATTCACCTTCATCGACGTCTCGAAAACTCTGGCAGGGTCCAGCATAACTTTCGAAGACCCCTCGAAGAATCCGTAGCATCCACTCGAATCGTTAACTCGCGTAAGCGTCAAAACAATCCAAACTACTCTCGGCGCTTTCTCGCGGTTCAGGAATGCCCCAGGGCTCGATTGTTTGAATATTTAATCCCTAAATCTTCGACCATTCCGTTCCTGCCGGCCAGACACTCCATGGGGACTATTTCAAGAATTTCTGTGTAATTTTCCAGGTGACAATACCGTCGCAGAAAAATACAGGCAGAGAGAGAATCACGATGAACGGGGGTAACACCTGTCTGGAGCTGACGCCGGACTTCCGGGAGAGACGACAGCTCGTTGCTCGTGTCTGCAGAAGCGCTGAATTTTGTCTAGGGCATGGTTGTGTAACCAAGTGTTGCGCCGAAGGAGAATACTATTACAAATCACGGTGCACGAAAATTCAGGCGATGGAAACTGTGATGGACTTCTACGAGGAGATCTCGAATCTTACTATGAAACCGTGGAATGGTACAGGTTGGTCTGTCAATGATGCAAGTTCAATGAACGTAAGGGTTGTATTTCAAGGGATGCGTTGGTGTTTTACCGTTTTAGTTTAACGTAATTTCTTTCATTTATTTATTTTTATAACAGTATAAGATTAAGGGTGAAATCTGTTTTTTCCAATATCTTCAAATTATGTTCGTTTGTATAAAATGACATATATCTTTTATTCTGTTTATGCGTCCGTCATAAATCCTTATTTTTACTTCGAAGAATACGGTCTGATGATTGGTTTGAATTGTACGGATGGAGCGTATCCTCTACGTTCGAACGAAATACACGGTATGACGCCGGAAGGTTACGTCCAAGCAGATCCTGGTAATGAATTGTTGCAACACAATCAGTACTGCTTGGAGATATTCAATAATAGAATGGAAGTCGCCAGCCTTACGACATTCGTTTGCTTCGAGTCTGCACCTGAGGAATCAGAGGAAGAGCCTAGTAGGTATGTCGTTAATATAATACATACTTCATTAAAAAATAAGAGAAGATAAACATGAATAATGACAAGCATGTAATTTTGACATTTCTAAATTTAATTCTCAGCCTTTGAATACATGAGTTAGCTATTCCAATTTTTATATCCGAGTCTTGACCCAGATCTTTTTTCCGCTCGTTCGACGACCAATTATTGATAAATTACTCCAAACTTTAACGTATGTCATGAGTCCCGTTGTCAATGGATTACATACATCTGAGACTATAGATACGAAAGATTGGAATGACCATTCACGATGCTGGTCAACCGTGCAAATCGGAAACCAGCATCTTTCGCGGCGGCGCATATTGTGCCCACATCAATGCCAGATAGCCATGTTGTTTGCCAGTGATGCGAACAATGTGTACGCTCGTATATCTTGAAGCAGAAGAATAAATAACAATGGTACAAGTCCATTTGCCTGATGAATAGAAGAAGGGCCATTCACCGGGACAAGTCGTAACGAAGTGGCTGTACATTCGTGTTCGTTCATTTGCTACTCCTAGTAGAATATATGTGTGCATTTCTTTTTTATTCTTTCGCTGGGTACCACTGCGATTTTTCCAGCACTGACCATCTTGAAATTAATGGTACGATTTTAATGGTTTCATTGGGAATATTTTGGCAGCGCTTAGCTCCACCCTCGTTGTTGGCTTTTTGCTGCGGTACAATTTATTGTAATGGATATTTTTGTTTAAATTATACGCGGTACAATTTATGAATGGTTATTGCATAAATGTTTGGGAGTAATATTGCTTTATTATATTTCGATGATTTCTGTCACTTTTATTTTCCGTATTGGCGCATGGAGAAATTATGTTGTTAATTTGTAAATTGTGTAATAATGATTATAGCTAGAAGTGGTGTTAGATTAATAGTTGACATTATTGTAGATCGAACTTTTAATAGAACTGTCTGGCCTATTTACGATGAAAGTGTATAGTAGGTCAATCTTCTGAAGGAAACGGCGGCTGTCTAGTATAAATAATTATGTCAAGTTTCATTTAGTAGTACATGCTCCTAAATGCGTTCAAGAATAATTTGCTCGATTTTACATATGTACAAAAATAACTGGCTCGGTATCGACTGTTTTACTAATATCTTGTTATTAAACCTTCTTCTGAAATTTCACGAGATTCGCCCAATATAAATTTTTACGACCATCTGTTTATTATAGTTCACGCAAACACGGAGTTTATTAGTTACCGCGTCTCATTTATAACCAAACAGGCTGTTGCAGTACCCACTTAAATAAGCAAAATTTATTTTGTCGTAAAATTGATATTGTTGCGTCGCGGACGAGCAACAATTACGATCCCGCGCCTTACCTGCGAACGACGCCAATAAAACCATCGCTTGCCAAAAAGGCAGCTAATAATCTGCACAAGGAACAACCGTGAATGTGCAGATGTCTAGCACGTTTATGACGCGCAAGTAACAAAGCTGTTTTTGAGGAAATTCATTTTATTTCCCTAACCATGACTCTATAAACCGTCACATCTGTACACGACCTCAACAGCTAATTGCATGCGTCATAAACGCGGACCTCCAAAGGGGGGCTTGACTCTGGGCCCAACAGCCGCTGACCAGGTCAAGTCTCAACACCCTGGCGGAAATCCCCATGCGTTGTCAAACCGACGACAACGCTGAAGTCGCACCCCCTCCTCCAAGGAAACACGCTTCGGGCGCTGAGGAAGGGTGCGGCTACACCTTACAAAATATGCTGATTGGTATTTAGACTTTCCCTAAATGACCAATCAGCATGCTCAAACCCACTTCCGAGTCGACGTGTGAGGAAACGCTCGATGAGGAAGTCAGTTATCGTCAAACAGTCCAATGTGTCGCATACCACGACACATAAGTCAATATCAACAATCCAACGTGTCGCATACCACGACACATAAGTTAACGTAAATCTATCCAACGTGTCGCATACCACGACACACAGTTACTATTCCAACGTGTCGCATACCACGACACATAAGCTATATCAATCCATCCAACGTGTCGCATACCACGACACAGTGTGTGTTCAAGGAGTCTAACATGTCGCATACAACGACATACTAGACTCCATCCAAGCGTCGCATACCACGACATACAATAGCATCAACTGAACACTTCATTCGTAACATTTACCATCATACAACCAACCGAGTCTTGGTTCCACCTTCTCAATAGTGACTCGTTATAATTAATATTTGTAACGAGGCGGTATACCGAGTATTACCGTATCTCCAAAGCGTCGCATACCACGACGCTCAACATTTTGGTCCTTCGAGCCGGATCTATTAAGATCCACACCACACCGAGCCGGATCGACCAACATTTTGGTCCTTCGAGCCGGATCTATTAAGATCCACATCAACCAGAGCCGGATCGACCAACATTTTGGTCCTTCGAGCCGGATCCAGCTGTGGAAATACACACTGATCCATACACACATCGCGAGGAGTGATTAGACTGTGCAAACAGTGCATCATCCTCGAAAAACCGGATCGATCAACACTTTGGTCGATCAAGACAGATCGGGAACTCCCGTTCTACCAACCATCACCACGGATCCAGAATCCGAACTTGGGTCTACATTGCTAGACAACTTCCAGGACCATATCGCCAAAGTGTCGCATACCACGACACTCAGCATTTTGGCCCTTGAAATCGGATCCAGCTATGGAAAGCTGATCCATCCTACCACGCGAGGAATGATTCGACTGTGCAAACAGTGCATCATCCTCGAACAACCCGATCGACTCAACTTATTGGTCGTTCACCGGATCGAGCTGTGGAAAGCTGGTCCACATGCACCAACCGAGGAATGATTCGACTGTGCAAGCAGTGCATCATCCTCGAACAACCGGATCAATCAACGTATTGGTCGATCAAAACGGATTGGGAAGGCCCGGTCCACCAAACCATCACCAACAGATCGAGTATCTAAACTATGGGTCTACATCTCTAGACAGCATCCAGGACCTAAGGCACGGTCCAGAACGACGTCAGCAATAAGTGCTACCGTCGTACACCACCTCGTTGGCGGACACAGCAGCAAGGCGCTGCACCCGCATCCATCACCAGTACGGTCGCAATCGGCGCCGTAATTACCGCACCCCGTCGCCGACGGAGTGCAAGGAACCACATCGAGACGTCCTGTTGGATCTGCATCCCAGGAACGATCATCGACCTTGAGAACGATCTCAAGCACCTGAAGACATCCTGATCGTCCATACGCCACCAGGAGACTCACCAACCACAAGGACACATCGTCGCACGTTGCCGTCCACACCCTGGGTCTCTACGTAAACGTGAGTCTGCTATTCGTTGATACTCGCCAAGCTACTAACCTTCCCAATACCAATCACATCCAATTTAATCTCATTCACTAACGATGTCTTCCGAAGACAAACGCGAACGCGAATTAGTTCGAAAACGCGCTCCGATGCAGGGTAACCTCACGCGCTTTCGAAATTTGATAGACTCACCCGACTCACCCGCGTCAAGAGACGTAGATCATCTAAAACGCCGACTCCAAGCACTAGAACGAGACTTGGAGGCGTTTAGCAAAGTCCACGATGAATTGGAACAACTGGGCTCGGACGAAATCTTTGAAACTCGCCTCGCGGAGCGACTAGAATTTAATACGATCTATGACGATACTGTTAGGAGGGCACGGCGCCTCATATACGAACTCGGGAATCCGAACATTCAGAGTACAACATCGATACCGTGTCAGCCTCTGCCAACCGTAGGGCAAAATATAAAAACGCTCTTAGATAAACAATCAGCCGATAATCGCGAAACCAACCAAAGTGAATTAGTAGCTGATACAGCCGGTATCCTGAGTTCGCCTGGCGACGAGATTGATACCCATGAAAAAACGATCTCTAAGCCAATCATTCCAATCACGTCGAGTCATATCGAAATTCAAGTCAACCCTCCTAAAGAACCGCACAAAATTAACCTACCTGCGACTGAATTGCTAAAACGCGAGTCGTCAAAAGGGACAGTAGGCGTGACTCCAACGCAGGTAACTGAACCGGTCGAAGCCGGTAGTTGCACAAAGCTCCCATCCATAAATACAAATGTAAAAAGGTACGCTGAATCGGTGATAAGTCCTACCGAAGAAGGTCACCATACCAAGGTAGTTATTAGTAAACTTCCAATCCAGAACTTGTCAAATGAGATAGTCCGGAATACCCCCCCGTCGGTAGTTGAACCGGCCGAGTCCGGTCTTCATACGAATCCCTCAATCACGAGGCCTTCTATTATATATGTCCAAGCCCGCATGTCCAAGGCAAATACGACACCAACCGCGAAGAAAGATCGACAATTATTAACATTTACACGGGGTTATCTACACAACCCACGAGATTTGAAATACAATCAACCCTCCTTTTCGATGCCTGACATTGCTTCAAATGTCACATCAACCAAATCTTACACGGAAGATTATCATGTCACCTCAGAACTAGGGAGCACCTCAAGTGTTAGGCCCCAAGTAACCAGCCTCCAACGAATGCGGTACAGGAGCATAAGATTTCTCTTTTCCAAAAGAGTCAAACTCAAGACTCACGCACCCCACATACCACTCCTGAGACGGAGAGGTATGATCCTGACCGGCTATGCGAGAGCGGTCAGAATCCTCTAAAATAATTAATCAGCTACTGTAGATATAGCGCAGATATCAGTAACTCGCATATCTTGAGCCACCATCTTTTATATTCCAATCGACTTCTGATTAAAGTTCATTATGTCGAAAACCATCAGGCCCGTGACGCATTTATTGCAAACGGACCCGTTTAATTAAACCTTCGAAACAGGTCGCCGTCCAACATACAATCGAAACTGCTCCTCATGTGCATACAACACATAGCAGTAAGAATAATCATGCTGATTCGATCACCTACTTAAATTCCTACGTCATCTACATTACTATCGTGTTAATACAAGCACTCTATCCTTAAATTATTTGCGTCTGCTGCGCCATCGATAAGCGATCGCAGTCATAGGAAGACAGATAGTAGAATCACCGCAGCAGGTATAACCTACAGGGTAACCTACCTGAACGTCATACACAGTTCGCGTTGCCCGGTATACCTGGACTTAATGAGCGTACGTCTCAGCATTGGACAAGGATAGTAATCGTAATTGAAACTAAATACGATTAACGCATTTGTTTCTTCGTCAATCGCACCCCCTCGCAAATCCTGAAAGGGGCGCGACCAATTTAGACCACCACCATCGCGACATGAATTATGACTGATCAACGTCAATCTCTGAATTGACCTTCCGCGTAACATCGCGAAGCATAACCATGCTCCATCCATACCTTTAAACCTTATCCTCTGCTCCAAACAAGCTGAAGACGATCTAACACCTTCACATTTCCAATTTGGCGATCTATTAACGAATATGCTAGATTAAAGATTTACAGCAAATTCACCCAGATGTCCCATGTAGCTAGTAAGCTACGTATACTGTATTATAACCTCGATCTACGATTATGTATGTACATAATAATATTTATAACGGAAATACCGTTTAAGTGCGACCACGCGCATTGAGTGATACTCTAACCATGCGACCTCGCAACCACCATCGATTCAAATACAATGTACACCGACATTACAATATGTTGAACGGATTCGTTCAAAGGGGGCCGGTATGTTGCGTCGCGGACGAGCAACAATTACGATCCCGCGCCTTACCTGCGAACGACGCCAATAAAACCATCGCTTGCCAAAAAGGCAGCTAATAATCTGCACAAGGAACAACCGTGAATGTGCAGATGTCTAGCACGTTTATGACGCGCAAGTAACAAAGCTGTTTTTGAGGAAATTCATTTTATTTCCCTAACCATGACTCTATAAACCGTCACATCTGTACACGACCTCAACAGCTAATTGCATGCGTCATAAACGCGGACCTCCAAAGGGGGGCTTGACTCTGGGCCCAACAGCCGCTGACCAGGTCAAGTCTCAACACCCTGGCGGAAATCCCCATGCGTTGTCAAACCGACGACAACGCTGAAGTCGCACCCCCTCCTCCAAGGAAACACGCTTCGGGCGCTGAGGAAGGGTGCGGCTACACCTTACAAAATATGCTGATTGGTATTTAGACTTTCCCTAAATGACCAATCAGCATGCTCAAACCCACTTCCGAGTCGACGTGTGAGGAAACGCTCGATGAGGAAGTCAGTTATCGTCAAACAGTCCAATGTGTCGCATACCACGACACATAAGTCAATATCAACAATCCAACGTGTCGCATACCACGACACATAAGTTAACGTAAATCTATCCAACGTGTCGCATACCACGACACACAGTTACTATTCCAACGTGTCGCATACCACGACACATAAGCTATATCAATCCATCCAACGTGTCGCATACCACGACACAGTGTGTGTTCAAGGAGTCTAACATGTCGCATACAACGACATACTAGACTCCATCCAAGCGTCGCATACCACGACATACAATAGCATCAACTGAACACTTCATTCGTAACATTTACCATCATACAACCAACCGAGTCTTGGTTCCACCTTCTCAATAGTGACTCGTTATAATTAATATTTGTAACGAGGCGGTATACCGAGTATTACCGTATCTCCAAAGCGTCGCATACCACGACGCTCAACAGATATTTTAATGCGCAATAAATAGTTTCCTAAATTAAATAGCATTACCTTCTTTATTATAATTAACGAAAAACTGTAATAATAGAATGTTGCAATGAAAAAGGATGAAGGGTTATGAAACAACATTTTTGTTACAATCTCATGGCTATTTTTTCTATTAGTATCAATAGTATTAAAATCTTCTGTTACTTGATTTCAGATTTATAGTTGCCAGTGTTCTACAAGGTATCAGTTGTTTCTTTTTGCTATTAACACTAATCGTATATGGCTGTTTACCTGCACTTCAAAATCTACACGGCAAAACACTGATGTGCCACGCTGCGAGCCTTCTGATGGCTTATGCATGTCTTTGCATAATACCATGGGTAACACCAGATAAGCATCCGAAGGAAGACGAGTATGCAACCATGTTTTGTTCAGCACTAGGTATGTTTATTTTATGTGTCACCTGCATGTTTGTGCAGAAACCAAATGCAAGTTGATTATACTTTTTCTTAAAAGTATTCTCTCTTAATTAAAAACCATCATTACAGATGATGTATACAGTACCAAATTTTTGAGTTATTTGTTAAAACTGTAAAATTATTGGAAAAATTATTAAAATTTCGTTTGTTATATATATTTATATAACTTATTCGTCCACAAATTTCCATTCTGTCGTTTGTTATTTCAATGCGATAAATATCCAAATCATTAACGAGGCTTCACGTAAATGGCTATTTATATTACTCATCTATAAATATACAACGCAGTTGATACATCTTTACTGCCCGTGTTCAATTACGTTTAGATGCATGCATTGGTTATTTTCAGTATTTTATAGTTTAATATAATCTCCAGACATGCTCACAAACATCATATTCCACTTTGAATCGAATGTGAATCATGTCCAAATCGATGTACCTGAAGTGTGGGTGCCTCTTTGAAATATCAGATTTTCAGTAGGAATCTGTTTTGCGAGAAATTAAAATTTGTTTTTTCAAAGAGGAACAAATATGACGCCAAGACTGATTGGAAATTTATATTTTCATCTCGATTGGAAGCAAGCGAGTTTAATAAACTCCGACGACTTAATGGAAATTTTTAAAGGAAGATAAACGTTCATGGAAATGAAATTTCGCAGAATTGAATGTGGTGCTTTATAGCCCTATCGATTAGTACAACTTCATTCTAAAGATTCAACATTATCAAAGTCCAATTTTAATTAAAATGAAATAGAACAGTGAAGTTAATTTCTCCGTCTTATTATACACTACTAAATATACAGTTAAATTGAGATGAATGATTAAAATTTGTAAAAATCACGCTACATATAAAATTTAAAAATACAAGAATCACATACAGCAGTGTAAATATGAATGATTCTATATCTTCTTTTTCAAAGGAACCGTCTAAAGTCACGTTATTTCAAAGTCGGTAGAAAGCCTTGGATACGAGAATCACTCCATTCTACATCTAATAAATTGAAATTTCTCAGAATCCGGTAAAGGTATTAGAAATTCTTCAGTCGAAATACTATTCAATTCGAAATGGATTGAAAACGTACCACATTAAGAACAGACTAACATCAATAACGGTATCTAAAGTTGTCTAACTGGTTCGGTCTATTAAATTCAATAAGAATGAAGGATCAAATTTCACACCGTACCTATTATAAAAAATACGGAATATTTTTCCACTAAATGACACAACCAGATGGCAAGTTCTGCAAGCACTAAACGATGCGATTTATCTTCATTTTCAGGATTCACCATGCTTTTCGCCTTCCTGTCTGCCTTTTGCTGGTTGAACGTCATGTGCTTCGATATATGGCGGACATTTGGGTAAGATGTTACTAGCCATTTCAATTTTCTCTCTCAGCCGCGTCGCTCGAGCTAAGCTTCCCTTCTATCTTTTCGTACCTTCCCTTTGTCTGTTTTAAACTTGCTAGTTTAATTTTTCCAAACAAAAATCATATCATATTATTCATGGTGGTGATATTATAGATAAGAAGAAGTCAATTTTAAATTTGCGTAAAATAGGAAAGAACTGAAATGACAAGTGAATTAAAGACGTTGTTAAATAAACATTTTTCGCGTCAATGATAATCAAGAGATCAAGGAGGATCTTTCACTAAAAGTTTTGCCAGACCATTATCCAGTTAGCCTCGCAAGCTGTATAATATTCTTTCTTTAGAAATTTATCAATTGATGTATTCCTATTGTGTTTTGATGTCTCGTTATTCTTATAAATTTCGCTTCACGTTGTCACGATGAAATTATTTTGATTTCTCCCATAATGAAGGAAATATTGATACTTTCGTCTTTCGAATATAGAACCTCTTCTCGCCTCGCGTTCTCCTATAATGGAGCCACAAATAATCCATCTCACCTCCTGTCCACTCAATGCTAATTCGTTTATGTACATTAATTTCCAAATGATATCGTATACAGTTAAAACTACGACAAAGTGGCAACCGTGACGGTGTAACTGCCGTCGTGCTTGACGTTTAGCGTAAACTTTGTAACCAGGATCAACGAATTTCCGGTTTCGAGCGCAACCACTATGTCAGCCGCCTCGTTTTCACAGATGTGACTTATTGCGCAACAGAGAGGGAGTGCTTGCTGCCCGGTATTTATTTTCTTGCCTTTGTCACGAATTTCAGCAGGTACATTTTTTTTTGCACATTTTTTGTCAATTTCTGTCGGTTTCATTCGACTGTAATTCCGTGTGAGTGGCTGGCGTCTAGACCCTGAGTTAATTCCTCTCTGTTGCTTCATGAAAGATGTGAAGTGCAACGGTTGCAAAGTTGAAAACAGATTATTCGGTTTTCTTTCAATTATTTAGTCACCGATCGAAGATTCATTTCCCTCAGAGTTCTACGATTCTTAGTTATTTACATTCAGTCGAAAATATGAATAATAGTATACGTATCTGTCGAAGGATAGTCCGATTACAACCTTTTCATTTTTTTAAATAAACGTAGATTATTGAATTGTATTCTTCAATTAAATTTTGCAGGTGTTTCATTCAAACTCGATACGTATGAAATATGGATCCTTCGAGATAACAATTTTGTTAAAAGAAAACAATTATCAAGTGGTTGTTCCTTTATTATTTTTCCGCAGCATATTATATGCTGATCAAAGCAAATTGGAAACTATCAGTGAACTTTCTGGATCGATCAATTTCCGATTATTTCCCGAGCAATCTTAATTCATCGAAGGTTCCCGCGTACAGTCTCTCATCGCGCAACATGCCGTGGATGTTTGTGTTTCTAAGTTTGCTATTCTAGCTGGGGGGGATTAGTAAACATGCGGAGAAAATAGATCTGCAAGAACAGAGAAACTGAGACATCCTCCGCTTTCCCAGACAAACTTCATGATATTGTTCCTACAATGGATGGTAGAAATTTCTTTCCAATCAGTAGCACCTTAATGTTGTCTCGCGATTTATTTAATTATTTCTCACCATTTAGATATACATATCGAGAAAAAAACTGCAAGCAAAGTCTGCAGTTTCTTGATGATAGTATTCAAAGATTACAATGGAAGAAATCAATTGGAGAAATAGTATTTTACATTAATTAATAATATTATTCGTATATCACAGTGTAATTAATTTTTATTTATCTCATCGTTAAACCTATTCAAAGTATTATGTACTTCAATGGAGATTTATTTTTTACTGGATTATTGGAAATATTGAGACATTCAAATAGTTTATTCGGTAATCATTTCTCCACGGGAATATAATCACGTCTAGATTTTCTTAATGATTAAATACATTTATACAAAGCAGAGTGCATGCTGTTTTTCTATAACACAGTAAATTTGTATTCGATATAATTTATGCTTACAATGGTCAATCCCAAGAATTTTAACAGATGGGGATAGGGTATCAATCATAATGTAACTCGAAAAAATAACAACTTGACAATTACATTCTGCACCTGTTTTATCTTATGCGAAGAAGAGGAGTTCTTCGATTCTCCTGTTCCCAGCATCGAACATATGAATATGTTTCCAGGAACTGACTTCCTTGCAAATAAACATTCCTCCCACCTTTTATCCAAAGCTATTATTAATTTATCAATTATCCAACAAGGACATTTTTTAGAACCATTCCCAACCACCTCATTTCCGTTTGGATTTTCTACGTAATTATAGACTCACGTAAGCTTTATGGAGATAGGTAAATATTAAGAAAGAAAGGAATATTTTCTACTCGTGAAAGATAATTTTATATAAAATCTAGGTTTTTTTTCGTAGTGTGCATTGTACACACAGATCGAAAATGAGTCCCTTACCATCATTTGTCAAACATACCTTCAGCATTTCAGTATTTATCTTTAACAATATAAATTATTCATAAAACTTTACAAATCATGAATATCAAAAAATAATATTTTTTCCTTTAACTTGTTAATATTAAAAAGTGCTCTTCAACATACACGGAATTGCACAGAAATAATGATTCACGATTAACAGTGATGATTTCAAGGCTTTGGTAATGCGTGACTGTTACTCCTTAGATCCAAGCAAGATAAAATACAATGGACAGCGTCGTACATTATAATTATGCTGTCATTTATAAGAGTTATATCGTTATTCATGCTCTTTCATATTTCTATATGTTTCAAAATTATTATACATAAATTATGCGAGAATGTTATTTCATCAGATTGCCTGTAAAAGATAGGAAAGTATGACTAACAATCGCTACTACTATTATGTTGTTACTTTTTCCGTAACAGAAAACTTCTCACCGCTTATAGTTACTATGTAATACCGATCACCTCAATACTGCACAGATTACCCGTCAAATGATTTTTTGTTCATTAAATATAAAATAACATTATGAGGATTCAATTTTTACTGTTTTGAAGATGTAGTGAAAAATTATTACTGTTTCTTTTTATTACGGCTGAACAATCATGCTACAAATATTGCGTTTCGTTGAAAAGCATTTTTTCTGCGAAAAAAAGAGGCAAAGGTGGAATTGTCAAATACGTTCCTACACCGTACCTTCTCTACAAAGCAAATTAAACATTTTTTTCTAGGAGGTTACGAGGCAATATCAGCAGGGGTCAAAGTCATCGCAAAAAGTTCCTGTGCTATTGTCTCTACGCGTGGGGCCTGTCCATGTTCATCACGATTTTCGGCATCCTGACTGACACAATGCATATCTTGCCAAAAAATCTACGGCCTGATTTCGGCTCGATGGCCTGCTGGTTTGCAGGTGAGTCATCGAGTGGAAAAGATAAGCCTTGCATTCAATGCGATAAATCGCATGTTCGCATCGATCGATACGCTTATCCACAGGTGTAATCGAAAAAGGCTTGAAAATTCACTCTTATGCAGTGCGATAATTTACTATTCGATTTCTATTTCGATCTGATCCAACTACAACTCGAATTCCATTCATCGACCCAAACTTCTTTCATTTTTCTTTTCTTAATTTTATTGAAAATTTTAAGGGAAGTAAATTGATGACCAACGGGTGGAAGTTTCTAAACGTGCATTACATTCATAAAATAAATCGCCCAACCATGCAGAAATTTACTGGATCATTAACCCTTTAATTCTGAGGTTACTCGAATTTGTATTTCATCGGAGGCCATTTGTCTCGGACAGTAACTATAGGGAATCAGGTTTTCGTCTTGGTTAGCAAGTAAGTTTGAACACGACAAATTGTGGAGTGAGAGAGGATAGGAGATAGTGATGTAGCAGATAGTGAACTTCTACATCCAGGACTCAGGAGAATATTCAAGTGACTTTTAAGCAGCACTGCACATTTTCCAAAGTTTGCCAGTATCATTATATTAACATTATTTTTTAAAACTGTCTGACACAACGTTTTCGCTATAAAATCCTGAGAACAATATGTATGTCCCAAAAGGCAGTAATATTTTGCATACTTAAACTATTCTAAAATCCTCATGTTAAAATAAATCTATCTGACAAGAAATTCTTAATTAAATTTGTAAACAATTAAAACAATGACAATGACAGGAACACCATTCCAATAAATGTTTCATTTTGTTATGAAACTTTAATACACTAATTTTTACCTTTGAAACTTTGCATTCCACGTAGTTATTATTCTTTTCTATACATCAGATATTTGGGAGAAATTGTCTTACTATTCAACGAGTCTGTATCTGAACGATTTTTGGAATTTTTCTTTTCTTCATCTACATTCTATACTGATCTCTCTCGATTAACCTCGTTTGTCATTGCCATGTCAGTCAGTCTTAATGACACGAAGAAGTTTCACATCAATTCATAAAGCTGAGCACTGTGATCACGATCCATAATTAAAGAGTTTTTCTAAGTGATTTAAACATCATCCAGTTAAGATGAGAGCGTGCAGATTCCTCTCCAATTTCATAAAACTTTTCCGGTCCGACTTTGCGAACTCTGATGTCCATCGATTAAATGCCTCAAGTTTTATTGAACTAGACAGCACGGTCTCTAATGATTTCCTTGGAATAAGGTTCAATCTTGGGTGAATTCTAAGTTTTATTCTGTGATGTGATTGGTTAATGGATACATTGGATATATTGGATAATGGATACTGCAATGGCTTTTGATATACTGTAAACTGAAGACTGTCAAGAGTCTGATTGTTTAAAAATTATTCTATTCCACAACTGTATGATATTTTCGTTGCTTATTTAATTCGACCTTTTTCAATTTGCAAAGTAGAACATCAACTATTGAACACCAGAAAATATTTATCATGTTAGTTTTTGATTATGAAATATTATACTACAATTTATGTTTTATAGAAATGATAAAAGATATTCTATGTACGTGCTCATTAAAATTGGAATTATTTAATAATAAGGAAGATATTCGGAGATATTCCGGAACATTTATTGCAAATGCCTGTTAAATTTTAATGAATAATTATTTGCTGAATAATAATGGTATTTGTCAGAACTTTGCCGTGGATAAGTATAGGATGGAAGAAATACTACACAATGTTAGTATTAATATTGAAGAATATATATTTATATTAGAAAACACAAACGAGTAATACACACACTATATATAAAGTACTTTGAATGCTAGACGCAACTGGGGGGATGCGATCGTCGCACACACCCTATATAAACGGCGAACCACATGTACGCCACCACGAGTCCTTGTCTAGAACTACGATCGGCGCTACGCGCCATAACGGGCATATCGATCTAGATCATAGTCTACGCTCGACAGTATTGCAAAACATGGGAAATGGTAATCGATAAATATATTAATTATATATAATATTTGATGTAAATGATAATATAATGTTTCATCTAATTTGTGGTGTAATTTAAAACTTCCTTAAAAAATTCAAAGCAGTTATGATCACACAACTGTGCATCATAGCCCATCAGTCTAGTTTTGTCTCTTTTGTAAAAGATAATAGCTGCATCATATCGAAAAAGTCAGAAAAGTTATAGGCGTCAGAGAACGTGAACTTTTCGCGTTAAATTCGTGGAGATTTTTTTTCCCCCCTCTTGGGTCCATTTAAATTTCCAGAATTAAAGCGATATAATGCCGGGGCTGGGAGTTTCACTAAAAGAACAACCTTCGTGTTCCCCAAGGATTTTTGTCTGCTGCTGGTACAACTTGTGACCACGATTTCGCATTTTTTTTTCCAAATCAAATACTAAATTAGCACGAAGCTGTTCTGCAGGATTTTCCTCGTATCGTATTTTTGGTAGTAGAGTTTTCTTCGAAGGACGAAGAATTGAGTAGGTATCGTGTTACCAAATTTTCTAAGTCTAGAAATTCAAAAGTATATTTAGATTAAGGTAGACAAAGTCTTTTTCAGTTTATGTAATCTGTATTTTAGTAAATTCCAAGATTGATTTAGTCTGTACGAATTGTGCTACACCTATATACAGAATTTATGCAACGAACGATGACAGGTATATTTAGGTCAGTACGAACCGTTCCTTTTTTAAACATTCCGCGTGGCGCAGTTTCTTCGTCAGTTTCGCTAAATGAGTGTCAGCCATTCAACTAATTACACTAATTAGTTCGTGTTGGTAAACGATGGTTTTACACGAGGTCCACATTTAAGAGAGGTAGCTCGTTAAAGACGACCAGCGACCAAGTTTTTTATAATAGAAATGTTCCGCGGCTATTTCGTTTCCCTCCTTCTTTTTGTTGTTCTCGCTCCCTGAATAGCGAGGTGAGATTTTATTCTAACTAACGTCGAGTTGGCAGAGTTACTTTTCTTTTTAAGGGAAAAATCCTTTGTTACCGTATAGAAAATATATTACGTTACGTGTTGTTCTAATCAGGTTTTCGACATTGTTATTATACGACAAAACAGTCAATACTTTTCGTGCAATCAGATTTCACTAATTAATTTTATTATTTAATATTGTTTACTACAAGAACAAGAAACTATATTTTATTTGCAACTGCTACTGTTATCCACAAATCTATTTGTAACAACATCAAAATAATCACAAATACATTTGTCTCGACAAATGGAATATATATTTTGAAGAAAATTAAATATTCAGAGATTTGATTTCATTTCGTCGCCTGTGTTAAATATTAAGAATCGAGAAACTGCTATCCTGCAAGTACAACCTTTTCTAAGAACATTAATATCGATGATTGTTAATATTACAGATCTCCCAGGATTATATGGCGAATTAGCTTTCTTCAGGGGGCCAATAGCGATCCAGTTAACATTGAACGTGGTGTTCTTCATTCTCACGGCAGAGCAATGTAGCAAGGTAAAAGCCGAGCTAAGCAGGGTTGCCGACCCATTGGATCCCAGAAGCAAACGATTTCACGCTGACAAAACTAAGTGAGTTTATCGACTAAACCCTTAAACTCGGGCTAAAATGAAATCTGATAGATACCTAAGCATAATGCCAAACCTCAATTCGTATTATGTCTAATTGTAGTTATATTTCCATTTTGTCTATTTATAATTTCATATTTATTCAGTATACCTTTAGCTTGAAAAATTGTACTAACAGATTCGATGAATTTTATGCAAACAGTAATTTATCACTGTGTTTACTTAATTTCTGAAATTTCGGTCCACTTTATTCGAAGCAATTATTAAGTTTAAATATTGATGCATACACAATATTTCAGATATTGATAAGAATTTTTGAAAAATTAAACAGCATATTTAATCCGTTTTTGTTTTTCTTATAATAATTGAATCACTACATTTCAGAGTATTTCAATTTTTTTACACACGCCCGTATTACCATATCTTCCTAATGCTTGATTTTTAATCATTTCGTCGTACTGAACACAGATTCATCATGAACGTGAAGCTGTTCGTCGTCATGGGTATATCATGGATCGCAGAAATCGTTTCCTCGTTTGTGAATCAGTACACAAGTTACAAGTGGCACAAAGAAATATTCTACGCGACAGATGTGCTGAATTGCCTCCAGGGCCTTTTGATATTTCTTTTATTTGTGATGAAACGTCGTGTTCACCAGGCGTTGAAGAAGCGGCTGGGGTTCGACTCAAAGAAAAAATGCTCCAGCCAGGGAACCTCGATGCTTCAAGATCCGTACAAAGTGAAAAAGAGCGCGAGCAACAGCACGCTGACATCGAGTTTCGCGGTTGGCGTTGCGCCTTGACCAAAGAAGTAAGAATTCTCGATCACTGGAAATCATTTCTCGCGCATTTCGATGAAACACAATTTTCTTAATATTTTCTACTCCGTTCTTCGTGTTCTCAATTATTCTCCTTCGTGGGGTTTCTATTAGGCGTTTCTATTTAGAACAATCTTAGATAAAGATAGATTATTTACATATTGTTCTGGGTCTGAAAATTTATGACAACACTGCCACGTTAGGAGAACGTTTTTTGAAGATTTTTTATTTGTGACAATCGAGCTTGCGCGTTTTATGAACAAAAGTTGACTACACTCGGCAAATGATTAAGACTACATACGTTTGTATTATGAATAAATATAGGATAAATGATTGTCGTACTTTACAGTCGTTTACACGACAATTTTTGTATGTGATATTGATTCTCGTGTTCCCAGGTAAGACGTACCTTTCGTTTCAGTGATACATCGTTTAATTTGTAATACGCTATTTTATTTAATTTGTTTTAAATTGTGGAACCATTGATTTTCTTTTTTCTTTCGGTTGATATTAAAATGAAATACTGGAAAATATAACTCCTATTATTCTACGAAATCATTTTTCAAAATTTAATAAAATATGCAAACAAATATAATTCTCTATAACCTGAATATAACACTTCCTGAATATTTACAACACTTCCGGACGATTTGAAGTAACTAATCTAATTGATTCTCAGGGAGAACGAGAGTATTGTATATTTTCTAACGTCGACAAGTTGAATGTTGTATGCACACGATTATGTATAAGATTTTTATTCTATTGTTAGCTTTATATGTATGAATTTAGTGTATTGTAATATTGCACGGATTCGTTTTTGTATGTACCTACGTGTTTAGGATTGAATGGTAAACGTAACTCTTTATATTGTTGTACGTATAATCCATGCACATATTGTTACGATATACTGAAATAAAAGGAAGTAAACACGAAGATCATTTTTCGGTAAAAATTTAGTAATCCTTCAATCCTTTATAGAAGTATATAATCTGTTATAAATTTTATCAATCTTAATTCCCAATACCATACCTATCAACAATTTCTCTTGAGAATTTTCAAATGCATCCACTGATCATCTTTCTGGCCTTACCATACATTTTATGCTTCAAGTTTTCTATTCTATTTACACCCGTAATTACTGATAGACGTAGGGACAAAATTGAAGAGCTCACCTCGGATCTTCCATAGAGCGTGAGATATCGACGCGTTCTTTTAGATCTCGAACAAAAACGATGCATCGTTCGCAAAAAATGCTTGCAGTTTTGAAACCGGCCTTAAATCATGCGAAAGCGTGGTAAACGATTCTTTTTTATTTTTGTTAAAGCTTTATATCCGTTCCACATGAGCCGAGGAAACGTTGCATGGATTATTTGTTCGACGAAGGAAAATAATCGCAGCAGAGGGCACCTGACATTTTGTAAACGCGAAACGCCTAACCGAAATTACTGAGAATCGTAAGCGATTTCATCGAACGTCTGCCATGTATCTTGTTGGATTCGCGAATTTTCCATAAATATAATGTCATTAAATATTTGCGTCATTAAATGTTCACGGTAATTCGAACCCGACGATCTTTTTCTTTCAGGGAAAATTATTATTGATAATTACAGCGTCAAAATATTTAAGAGCACAGAGAGTAATAATTATAATGTTTGAATATGGAAGTGTGTATCCGACTGAAGAGGAAAATAATTTCAATAAACACGAGGTAAATTATTCTGGAATAATCAACATCGTCGTTTCAATGTTAATAAAAGATATCGTGCGGTTTAAATATAATATAAAGGTGATGTTTGATTAACAAATATCAATATCTGGTTATTTGAAAATATATGCAATATTTCAGGAAGCAAGCATTCTTCCCTATAAAATTCGACGGGGGACACCGTAAAACTTGGTGTAATATTAAATATAGCGAAAAGTTTTATTCAGTCACGTTCAATATTGATGCAATCTTCATGGATCTTTAAAATTCACTGCCATAGTTTCGACCTGAGCTATAAAATTTTCCCAGCTTACACGTGTTTTCATAACTAAGGGGTGCTCTGGGATATGAAAACTTATTTTAAAGGTCCCACCACGGAATAAAAGTTGGAAACGCCGATCTATAATACGGATCTGCTGTCAGAGCTACTCATTCAAAAGTATATACCGATTTTTATATATCCTTGACACGTTAAATAAAGAGGACAGAATGAGCGTAACGTGTAAAACATGTGAGTTATTTTGGGGAATAAAAATTGCAGCTATACCGTGTTCATTTATTATTCTCTTTTTTTTTTTAATCCGATATCTCCAATAATAACAAAACACTGCTGTAAGTAATACGGTAACAATAACGTAAATGGGTTTCATTTTTTTGCATGGTTACTATTTCCTTCTTTCTTACGAACAGAAAAAAAATGAATTAATCTTGCGGTTTCATCCGGTACGATGGCTCGATTATTCTCGCCATTTTATTGCCTTCATTTTTTTCGTGTAACCAATGACTTCCGTGCTGGTTTCCGGATCGAAGATCCACAATTCGGAAAAATGCATTTTCCCTCACTAATTTTCCTGCCTCTTTGCGGCTTCCGTCTTCATCGTCGCGTCGCATCGATGCACAGTTACGTTACTCTTTTACACGTACTTTATTAAGTATGCTCATATAATATAATTGGAATGAGGACAAAAAATCTGTGCTGTTATATCGCGCTATCTTGTTGAAAATTAATATAAAGAAAAGAATACACATACTTTTACTAAAACAGGATGAAAATTCCAAAGTATTATTTATCCAAGAAGTTACAAAGTATTATACTTTGCGATATGTAACTAGGAGGAATGTTTGTCATATACAAGAGATAGAATAATAGAAAAATAAGGAACACAAATAAATTGATAACTATAGTCATTATCTTTAATGCTGACATATTGTAGGTAATTGTAGATTTTAGAGTTTAGTGTCTAATAGTAAAATTTCACTCTCTCACGCAGACATCCTCTTTCCCTCCGGCAAATTAATCCCGCAGCGCTCTTGAGCCAATTAATTAATCGATTAATTTACGCGAAAATACAGTTTACTTCAAGTTTCAACTGATCGATTAATCAATTCGCTGGCTCTGCTGCATTCCTCTATCACTCTTGTATTCAAGGTTAATTGTACAGGCACAGGGTATGTACACGTGTCCATCCATACACACACACACACACACACACACACACTCCCTCGTCTAACGCGTTTGTAAATTATGAACAGCTCTAGAACAATTTTATAATAGTATATACTGTACGCCTATCTAATTTTTAATACATGAATATTGTCTCATCTTTTATGATCTTTTGACACGTTTCCTATTGTACGTGAAAATCTACGATAAATAATGATTTCATGTTTTTCGAGATCAAAGAAATATAAATTTCATTTCCTAATAATTTAATTTCGCTCAGTTTAATTCAATTTGATGAATATGGAAAGGTCTTTGATTCTACGTTAGGAATTAATGTTATTTAGGAATGATTGCAGAAATTATGCATGCAAATACTGTTGAGTTAAAGTTAATATTAAGTTGATATAACCTGTGCAAAAACAGAAGTTCAATGATTAGAATAATTTTAAATTGTAGACAAAATAAATATCTTTGACTTTACCCTAAATATTGAGAAGATATTTTACTTGGATAAAAAAATGCAGTGAAGTGCATTTCATACTGAACAAATGCTTTTGTTAATTACAGTTTAATGTGTTGTAAACTTTCGTGGCAGGGTGAAATTATCTCTCGTATAGTAATTTTATGTTTGGAGACATCTGACTTTAAAACTTCAATCGAACAATTATTTTTCCAACATTCACGTAATTACTTCCAAGTAGCTAAAGTTTCTATGAAATGTACTTTTAATCGAGTTGTAAAACTTCAAAACGTACAATCTTCTGCAGATAAAAGTGTTGCACGAAAAGAAAGTTAGAAATGCTAAATTACTTCATTTTCTTAATCATCTATTAATCATTATGTTTTATAATGGATCGAAAATGCAAGCTTCACTAACACACTCTTGTTGGTTTTTAAACAATTGCCTGCAATTTAATTTAAATACATTTTTTAACATATGTATAGTATTGCTTAATTGAATGCGCTATGTATGATTAATGCTTCTAGTAATTAGTTTATTTTTATTTTCTTCCCATTAATAAATGTGTAAATATTTTTACAAAAACATGAATAGCACCTGATACAACAATACCTACTGTTTTTTTATACAATTATTAAAAACAGGTATCTTTCGAACGCCTAGTATTGCAAAAATACTGTTTCGTAAAAATTTCTTCGCTTTACAACTAGAATAATCAATCGCTATAATTCAATGATACATTGTACTCTTTCGCTCATTTAGTAATCGTTTCTATGTATACAATTTTGGAGAAAATTTTAGACTTTCATTTCGAGAGTCGAAAAGTTAAATCTCGAAATTTAACAAAATCTCGATAGCCAATATCGATCATTTAAAATCTATCAAATTACAATACGACAGTCTTTTTATTTTATTTGCCTTACAGTAATTTTGCATCCGTAACTACTTTCAACATCTCTGGTAATGAGCTTCAGCAGTAGGTACATACTATTATTATCTAAATTGTTTTCGTTCGCAGTACAAAACAATTATTCCCATTGCTCTCCGCAAAAAGATATGAATTTTTCTTCAACTATTTTACAAATACTGGTATATAGTAGTTCTGTCCCTTGTGGTCGCATTAAACACCCTAATCAGCTGCAAGACTATATAATCGCACGCTTTAAACAGGATAAGTCCTTCCATTCTGAAAACGAAGTTCATAGATAAATTGTTCAATTACTGCTCGAGGTTTCCATGCATAAATCATATCTGTAGAACGCCTGTAAGACGTTAGCAAGCATTTCGAGGTTGAATGTGTAATGATGCTAAAGTACATTTACCATTTTGTCAAACCACATACGTTTTGTCGATCAATCTGTGATTAATTAAGAAACAATTTCATAACCGTATATATGTTTTCCAAATTTTAGCTTAGCTGTTTAAATGATTAACACGTGTCGTACTGAGTAAAGAATTTAAACCTAAAAATATAGTAAAATCTTAAAGTTGAATGCAATACTTAATTCTAAGGTTTACGCAAAAATAATAGGTTCGATGATTTCCTTACACCACTGTTTCGAAAAAAATGTCATAGACCGTTAAGAAAAACGATATTTTATAAAATGACTGTCTTTTTTTTTATCAAACCACCTTAGTGAGATTGAGAACCATAAGTTACAAATACAAGCTCGAGCAGACAGTATAATATATACTACAGTAAAACTTCTTAAACTAATAACATTAACTACTAAATGCGTGTCCAGCCTGTCTTTGAAGCTATTTTTTGGGGGGAAAAACAAAACTCTATTTCAAAACAACATCCCAGATAGACGCACTTCACAAACGGACATCCCAGACCAGTATTAACAGGAACTCCAAATATAAAAGAATCTTTCGACGTTCAATATTTATTAACAATACTAGATCAACACCAGACCGAACATTATATTAATAGAAACTTGATACAACCATTAGTTATCCAAACCAAACTATTCGTTCCCATAATTTGTTACCAAATCATTCTATCTACACCGCAAACGAACATTACCAATTTCACAATATACATCGTCGTACATTCCATAAAGTTCCCAATCAATATCGAAAGTCTGGTACCTTTCAAAAGCTTTCCAAAAAAAACAAAAACAAAACGACAATCCTCCGTTGTATCGTCAAAAATTTTCATTCATAGTCAATCCTCCTCACTATCTCTGCGCACAAGCCTTCACACAAGCCTTTACATAAGCTTCTGAACTTAACAGATATAGAAAATAAAAGAAGGAAAAAATTACAGAATAAAATTCAAACGATACGAAAACTCTCGCGAATGGAATTCCCTCGGTTGCACAATTTACAGAGGAGGGATAGATAGCGAAAAACGCTTCACGTCCAACCGCCAAACGCCTCAAGGCTTCCTCTCATTTGCGGTCTCCTCGAGGTCTGGGTCCTCGTTGATGATGGAGATGTCGCGAATCGAGGGTCTGCGCGCCTTCCAACCCTCTGCCGGCGTGACTGGTGCCGTGGTCTTCGTCAAGAGTTTTGGTCCCGATAAGGAAATGAGGATCGCACCTGCCGGCGCTGTGAGCAAAATCGACAACACGCACATCGTCACAGTGATCTCGGCGTAATACACCTGTTCCGGATCGTCTGGATTCACTTTGTCCAGTGTAGTCGGCGCCAGAGCTGCTTGCACCGTTGCCTTTGCCATCAACGACAAGGCAATGAATATTTTTTCCTTGAGGTTCAACTTGCAACCGATCCCAACTAAAACAGTCATGACAATACGGATAACGATTGCGGCCAAGAGACAGCTCACACCTAGGTAGACAGTTTTCCCCTCGAGCTCGTCTATTTTGATTTGAGTGCCCGTGACGCCGAACAGAATTGGCTCGAAGATCATCCAGAATATCTCGAACGCCGTCGCAACTGGATTCTGGAAGGAAAAAAAAAGAAAAATTGGACGATGTTGGGATTTAGTTAGATATTCTACGTATTTTTAGTTTCAATTTACATGCAACACGGAATATTTATAAAACATAGTGAAACTTTTATTTGTAGGAGTCCAGATAAAGGGTTACGATAAGTGATGATTGATTGCGTTTGAATTGTAGGAACTTGTACTAAAGGGGACAGTGATCCTGATTGATGAGTGTTTATCAATCTTTTTATAAAATGTTATGCTACATTCATTTTCTATGTACCCTATGCGGACAGATAATTTCTCCGTTTAGATTACAGTTAATTAAAAATTCTTTCAATCCGAGGATAACGAGCTTAATGGATGAATAAAGTTTTAGTTAATTCCGGTGGAAAAGGGAGCGCACGTTACGAAAGCATTGTGCGAAAATATAATGAAAATATAATGGCTATTCGAGACCGTTTTCCGAGGTTCAACAAGAAAACCTTTGAACACAATAATCCAGATGCACTGAAGCGCTAGTTGGCTTCGAGTTTGTCTAGAACTCGAGATACCCGCTGTTCGACTTTTTCGTTATTCGATCGACGATAGTTCACTGCCATTTGTTTTCAAGCAAATACGCTACATGAACAGCCACGCCAGACGACTAATCCTCTTATGCGATAGTATTGCTACGTAATGGTGACATGGTCTAAGCCGTCGCCGATCGTATCGTGAAAAATGGGAGAAACAAAAGTTCGTATGAAACGCCAAGAGCTTATAGGCATATCCTTTTACAGAATTGCGTTCAATCCACCAACGTTTGCGCTACCCTTTTTTCACGAATCGTTTTTAGTTCAGCGTGCGCTCGCCAAATAGCTCCATTCCATTAAAAGATTTTTGAAAGAGGAACTGAAATAAGGGGGATCCTCGTAAAATCATTTTTCACAATCGAACTAATACTGTAAAGGGCAACAAAAGAAAAATATTAACGAAAATTATTAATATATTTGCCCTCTCTTTTAAGGGAAATGAGGAATTTGTTAAATTCTAATAAGAATCTCGGACTTTACTTTAAATGATAATACATTATTAGAATCAAATATGCAGATGTAAAATATATTCAGATATAATAGAAAGTAATTAATATTTCTTTTATTACAAATGATCATATCAGAGACATAACTGATTTTCATTTTTAATAAATAGAAACAATGTTTATAGTAAATTCGATGTCTAGAACGAACTGAAGAATTAATTTTCTGGACACGTTCATTTTTATCTCTACTTAAAGACTTGCTTATTGCTGGAAATACGAGCTTCTTTATAATGAAAGCTTCGAATTACGGTTGCGTTCACGAAGGAAACTCCGTCTAAAATAGGCTTCGAATCCATCATGAATCACAGCTCCTCACTATGTCACGGCGATACAATTACTTCACTCAGAGTGGCGTCGTTATTCTTCCATCTCATGCCATAAGAGCTCGTCAATATCATTAATATTTCGCCGTGGATATTGCAGCACTTAATAATCCTGGCTTAACAGCCTCACTCTTTCCCGTTGTAAATCAACACCATTAATACCACAACCAAGGCGCTGTCGGGTTTATCGTCTCGCCTAGTCATTAGAATGAGTAAATAATTTCCCAGCATTAAGCACCTTATACATGTAGGGAAATATTTATCCCGATCGTGTTCTATCGTTATGCATTTTCTAATTCACTATTGCTATTTAATTATAATTTGCAACAAAAAAATTCTAGTAAACGAAAGAAATATTTTTGAAAACATGCAAAAAGAATTTAATTTGTTTCTATCGCATAGTACACTTTTCTCCTTCTATTAATCGAAGTGATTATAATTTGTCTCGTTTTATACTAGCTTACTATTAGTAGTATTTAGAGGACGTTATTTAAATTAATTAGTCGTCAAATACGGGACATCATCTGTATTACATTACGAAAACGTATTGGAAACAAATTGTATACCCACATATCGCTGTGGGTCGATGTCTGACCAAAACGAATCTATACTACTTCGTGCGTTCGTGAGGCTGGCGGGCTCATTCTAATTCTGCCATACGGGGAATTACTGCGAACCCATCACGAATCACAAAAGAACTCTTTCAATGCTCAATCAGAGCATTACATTTATCCAACAATTTTTAAGATCCAACTTCGTGCTGTAAAATCAGATGCAGTAACATAACAACGATTCTTTTTATTTCTAAATTAAAATGTCCTCGAATTAAACATCTCGTTGGAAGATAACAATTATTATAATTGAAATAAGAACTAAAATTTTGTTTACCTAAAACCTATCCACATGAGTTCAATTTCAAAGTAATTCGTCAAGTTTCCGGAACACAGATCATAAATTAAAATCACGCATTCAGCCAGAAGCACCAAATCCACAACTATCCGGAGACCTTCAAATAAACTAGCGAAATCAATCGAAATTTACATAAACCATCGAGCACAATCCACGTTCCACGACAAAAGAATCGCCCTATAGTTCTGAAGCCCATTATTCCTAAGCAACAGCTCGAGTTGAACTCAAGCATCGCTCCCTCCTCGACACGATCGACAATCACGAAATATAATTCTCCCTCGACCAAGGACCGATCCTGTCGTACGTCCTTGGTATAAGCTGCTGCTGCACAATTCAGCCTAGCCAGTTGATTTCGCGTAATTGAATTGCATCGCTTGTACGGCCCGACATGCATTAATTAACGCGGACCCGATCGAATAAGTCAATTACGGGTTGCCAGTTCTTTTCATTTCCAACCGAATCGCTGGAGTTTCTTTTTCCACCTCCTCTCTTAACTCTCTGTTCCCCTTTTCCAATCCACTGTATGTACTTTCTTCCTCGCACTTTCTCCTCCTACTCCCCCTTTTTTTTCCTCTTGCTTTCTTTATTTTCGTTTTTCCTCTACTCGTCTTACCAACCAGCACGTCCGCGAGAGGCTTTCAGTGCGACCTGTAACCAGAGCAACCCTCGGTATTTCGCATAATTAATGAAATCGATCGTCGTTCGAGGAAGGCGAACTTCATTATACATATAACCTCCAGTACTTAATTACGAACCGCTCCCATTCTCTGCCAGTCGATCGTGCAACGCTTTGCCTCTCGTTCTGCCCAATTCTCTCTCGCTCGCTCTGTCTCTCTGTTCTTATTGAGCTTACGTTCCAGCTATATTATCGTGCAAAGTCACTTTATTTATTGGATCCTCGGCGAAGAAAAGTGACATCCTTTCGTTGGTTTTTTTTAATTGAAAGGCTGGCTTCATTCGCTTTTCCTTTTCGTTTCATCTTCTATTGCTAGACTGGTGTTGCACCTTTTTACGCGTGCAGATTTATTGTCGACTCTTAATTAATCGTTACTGATACAATCAATAGATTGCTAACGTTGCAATTATTATCATCTTAAATATTTTACGAAATATGTGAAACATTTTATATTAATATTTTACCGATCCGATATAATGTAGTATTCATCAAATTAAATACGATACTGCGTAAAACGACGTACTTAACAATTTGCCTTGATCATTTAATTATTTAGCACTGCAGGAAGAAATTTTATCCTTCTCTCAAACATCATTATTTCCTATCCTTAATCGAGTAATTCCCTTCTCCATTTAACCCTAACGTATGGCAAACACACTTCTGACAAACGTCAAAGCAAACACAGAGTCGCTCAAAATCCAAAGGATTCGACGAACCCCCAAAGCAAGACCTTCCTATACTGCAGGCTCCCTTCGGAAACAGCGAACCCATCTATAGCTCGCATGTTCACGATGGATACGACAAACCTATGCGACCCACCCTATTTCTCCATAAATTGAGGCAAACTAAGTTGTCACTAGTTCCCGCTGAGTTTAATCTAAGGGAAGGGGGGATGCCTGCAACTGGCTGCACACAGGAAACTGCAACGTCTGATGTGCTTCCTCGGGGACCCCTTTTCGTCGGTCATTTTGCAAGCTTCGCCGTGTTATTTTTCCTAAGAAAACAGTAGACGACTTATCCTGTTACCTGAATCTGTGCTTTACCACGGGATCTCTTATAAAGTTTGCTTCTCGAGGAGTTTAGCGTTTAACGCCGTTGACTTATTTATAGAAGGAACGTCCTCATTAACGGAAAGAGAAACCATATCGACGAAGAACTGTCGATAGTTGAAAACGTCTGAGCTAGTATTTACGTTGATTATATGATTTTCTTTTTTATTTTCTCGTTTCTTTCGAAGTCTTGGATTAGGCGAAAGTCGAAGGAAGTGAAGGAAGTTGAATTAATTGCTTGTCTTTGGGATGTAAATGGTCGGTGAAGAGGATTAGAGGGATTGTAACCTGATAATTGAGTACGTGTTTGGTTATCAGAGGTAAAGGGATTTATTTCTGTGGAGGGAATCCTGCGGTATACTATTCATGGAGTGGTAGGGTTTGAGTTGATTCTATGGTTCGATGGTTATTATCAATATTTTAGTATTATCAGTATTAGAGAACGTTTGAGGGCATAATATTGTCGGATTGGTATAATATTAAGGATATTTATGGTACGGTTCAATATATGTATAATAAAAGTCAGGAAACCATTTTATTTTATATTTCAGTAGTAAGTATAAATAATGCTGCAAGTAGTATAGGTTCACAACAGGGACATTGAGCGAATATTGTTAAGAAATAAGTAGTTGAAAATTTTACATGCAATTTACATGCGTGTATCAGTTACATGCAATGCTTCAGATATTGTTCATTGTTAATTAAACTTTGTATTTGAACAGACAATTTTGTGTGAAATGTACTTGGTTCCGTTTCATTAATAAATGCTTCTATTTATATTTCTCAATAATAAATTACAGTGCAGTAAATGGAATTAATCGTATTCATTGCAATATTTTTGAAAGATCCATTATTCACAATTGTATTACGTAAATTTATAATACTGCTAAAGGCTACTGTTCAATATCTACATGTTAATATAACTTTGATGTTAAATTCTATTCACCCAATTATTGAATGCATATCAATTAAATTTTCATTCTGTTATTAGCCTATCTGCTGGATACTATTCTGAAATACAGGGTGTCCCGTAAATACCGCAACATCGGGAAATGGGGGGTAGCTCAGGTTATTCTGAACAACTTTTTCCTTGACCAAAATGTTGTTTGAAGCTTCGTTTTTGAGTTATTAACCAAAAACACTGCCCAATTAGAGCGCTCGAAATCCCGGGACTCAGGCGCGCAACGTTTTGTGGCGCTTCGTCGTGTACGGGGGCCTCGACGGTATCGAGAGAATCGTACGGCAAATGTTACATCGTCTTTAAGCGAGGCTAATGTGGAATGTTTGGTTATTAAATAATGAGAAATAAACTAATCGTTGTTCATTAATAAGAAATAAACTAATTATTCTTTCAATTAAGCGAGCAGAGTCGTGGTCGCGAAAGAACACATTGACACGACGTGTTACATTGTCTTTAAGCAGGGATAATGTGGAATATTTGGTTATTCGGGAATAAGAAATAAACTACTAAATCGTTTAATAACTGTGTCCGATACTTTTATTCGTCATCCGAAAGGAATAAAGTGTTTTAATACTTATGAAACACTTACCCATTCGTGCACGAATTAACCTGCTTCGACTCAACAGCTCATGTTACGGCCGGGTCCATGAACTCACTTCACTATCACTTTCATTGCACAGCCACTTTAATATCCAATGTAAGATTTTGAGATGGTGCGACAGGATTTATTATTCCCACGTGTAACGAAGTTGGTCACTCACTCACGAACGAATTCAGTACTGTGTAATGAAAAGTTGATCTCACTCGCGAATCAAGATTTATTCGATTTATTCCTCCGATTCGAACGTCTCTGCGGTCGATACAAAACTGATAGATTTGCTAAGCATTCGCTTGCACACGCGCACGCACAGGCACATGTTCGTTTCGGTAGCGCACATTCTTGTGTCCACCGTAATACCGCGTCGTAGGACACGGGCAGTTGTAAATAAACAGACGCCAAGGACAACGAAGTTTTTCTCTTCCAAAGACCACCAAGTCCTCACTACCAATTGAACGCGCCCTCTTTTTTTGCTAAACGAAGGTATTACGGTGGACACAAGAATGTGCGCTACCGAAACGAACATGTGTCTGTGCGTGTGCGTGTGCAAGCGAATGCGTAGCAAATCTATCAGTTTTGTATCGACCGCAGAGACGTTCGAATCGGAGGAATAAATCGAATAAATCTCGATTCGCGAGTGAGATCAACTTTTCATTACACAGTACTGAATTCGTTCGTGAGTGAGTGACCAACTTCGTTACACGTGGGAATAATAAATCCTGTCGCACCATCTCAAAATCTTACATTGGATATTAAAGTGGCTGTGCAATGAAAGTGATAGTGAAGTGAGTTCATGGACCCGGCCGTAACATGAGCTGTTGAGTCGAAGCAGGTTAATTCGTGCACGAATGGGTAAGTGTTTCATAAGTATTAAAACACTTTATTCCTTTCGGATGACGAATAAAAGTATCGGACACAGTTATTAAACGATTTATTAGTTTATTTCTTATTCCCGAATAACCAAATATTCCACATTACCCCTGCTTAAAGACAATGTAACACGGCGTGTCAATGCGTTCTTTCGCGACCACGACTCTGCTCGCTTAAATAAAAGAATAAATAGTTTATTTCTTATTAATGAACAACGATTACTTTATTTCTCATTATTTAATAACCAAACGTTCCACATTAGCCTCGCTTAAAGACGATGTAACATTTGCCGTACGATTCTCTCGATACCGTCGAGGCCCCCGTACACGACGAAGCGCCACAAAACGTTGCGCGCCTGAGTCCCGGGATTTCGAGCGCTCTAATTGGGCAGTGTTTTTGGTTAATAACTCAAAAACGAAGCTTCAAACAACATTTTGGTCAAGGAAAAAGTTGTTCAGAATAACCTCAGCTACCCCCCATTTCCCGATGTTGCGGTAGTTACGGGACACCCTGTATATCATTACTACACCACTGTTAGAAAGCTTAACCAAAATAGACTCTTAAAAAAATAAGAGAATAGAACTTCTCTTAAAACAGACCACGTATCTTTAAACTATACATTATTCTACCACCACTATTCCCTCACCTATCTATCAGGATCACCCAGGTTTATCCCAGCCAGCAACAATCCCGATCGCTTATTAATATACGAGCAATACCATCAGTATTACCTGGCTGCTGTATAAAGTCCAGCGTAGCTTATAATGCCGGAATTGTGCTGTATTAAATTAAATAAATGAACGTGCAGCAAGGTAGTACGTTACGTAATCTGGATTGCAAGGTAAACAGCGGCAGTAAATATCGGGGTTGAATAGGCGACGTGCGAATTCCAACCGCTCTGAACGTGCATCGAAATATGTATTTCCATATTCTGATGGAGAATAGGTGGAATCGGTAACGTGTTATGGCGGACGAGTCGTGGAACAGCAGTCACGCCGGGTTGGCCATTGCAGGTACAGTGGGAAATTTTGATGGCTTTCTATTTCCACTTGTGCTGCCCGTAAAACTCGCTACATATAATAAAACGGAAGCGATCTTCCACGATAAAGGGGGCTTGCAACTAACGGCCGACGATTTTCACGGGGGTATCGTAAACAAATGCAAGAACGTATGGGGTGCCCGGTGAATCGTGGTACATATTGAAGGGATAAAGATGATTTATTGCGCGGAGAAGAGGATGTGTCGGTGATCGTGGCTTTACTTTCGAGGGGTTGCATGCATCTTACGCGTGGATTTTCGAGACGGAAATAATAATCGCGTAACCCGTGAAATAATTTTTTCCCGAATATTTAGCATACGTACATTATTATAGAAAAATACTGAATCGTGACGGCACAATGGCTATAACAGCTTTCAGTTTTATTAACAGATTTAGATTTTCGTTTTATATATTTGCATTTGATTTGATATGCAACAATCGTTCTGTGCAAATGTAATCGTCCTATGCTGTGAAAATGTAATCAGCGAAGTAACACTAAACATTAATCCAGTATTTCAATTATTGCAGTGGCCGGTGGTCTAACATAATCCACAGTTCCGATCCAGTGTTTCAACTAAAATTCCCAAGTACGTGCGTACAACATCCGAACGCCTTGTGACTCAGTAATATCTCTAACAATTCCAACATTCATCAGCCAACGAAACATACGGTAATTAATGAATCCAGCTGGAAACCCAAGGATCAATTCTAACAATTATACCTACCGAATGAAGCGCTATAAATAATAATTCACGGACACAACGCATTCTGCCAGTAAACAAATTCTTCCTCTTTCCGTTTTTTAAATTCCCCCTGCGTATCGCCGCGACGATTAATTTCGCGATCGGATGTCCAACATTGACAGAACAATTGACAGAAACGTAATCTCTGCACAAAATCGATAGATTGTATTTCGATGGCGATCGGCTACAGCGACACGAGCTACCTACGTGCCGAGCCACCAAGTCGAAGGATTTATGGGCAAACTGCGGCATATATTAACACGTTCCGCTGGTATGGTGGATCGATGGTGGCCAGCGGCGGATTTTTCCTTCAGGTTATGGTGGAAAAGGGGGGATGAACGATAAGCGACAGCGCGCTTTCAACGCCGCCGTCGAGCCGTGTGCAGCTGGTTTATTGAAAATAAAACGGGGCTCGGGTGGAAATTGTTCGGGTTCGTCACGTTGGAGCTGTAATGCCGATCGTGAAGCGTGCACCGGCGATAAAAGAACCAAGGAGGAAAATCATTGGAGGAAATTCGACGTTTAAGCTGATTGGAACGATGCGATACGCGGGACGAAGGTGCGCAGCTCGATTGTATTGTTAGAATTGCGATATTGAATGAGTTCCGGCACGATTTGGAATTGCATGTTTGATGCCGGATATAATCCGGGTGTAGCTGGAATATTTTGTGCAAGTCTTTTTTTAATTCTTCTTCATTGCATCGATTGCCAGACGACTATAGAGTGCTGTGAAATATTTGCAACAGAGTTTACGATAATGTTCTGGAAATAACAGGTATTTCTATTGAAATCAAATTATTTGATACAATGTATTACTGTAAATGTACGGATCGAAATGATTGAATTAATTGCCTGTTTCTTCTGTTGCCCTGTCTTCGATTAATTTTGAATGAAGCACAAGTCCGAAATTAATATTCGAACAATTAATTTCCATTGTGGCTATAAAGCTAGAACTCGTTGAAGTGATCAAATGAAAGGGGATCATACGCGGCTACCTTCCTTCCTGATTCATTAAATTGCGAACCAAATGGGCAAATAAAATGTTGTTAATTAACAACAGGAATATACGTTCGCAGGAACGTTAATTCGCTAGAAAGAGTAGAATACAATACCCTTTATCTACTTCCTCGACGTCTGCCATGTTATTACGTTTCACGCCATTAACGAGTCAACAGGAAACTGATTTGCAATGGCGGAAACAACGGGCTGCGGAATAATAATGCGATTCCATCCGCTGCTTGAAATATAATAAGCGGTAAAGTTTCTTCACAGACATATAATTTGGATTTGCGATTCTGTAATAACTCGGAGACCTGAGTCAAATATTACACCGAAAAATATATATTATTTTGTTATTAAGGTGAGTGACGATTACGAAAATCATTTAATACCGTAGCAATTATAGACTTGAAATATGGGAAGTAGGTACCCAATGAATATAAATAAAGGCCGATGATTAAAACTAATTTTTCTAAATCATACTTTCAGTTTCGACGGACCCTACGTTCGATTAAAAAATTAGGGATGAGGGTATCTGCAACCGAATGATTTTCCACAGAATATGTAACTTCGTGATATAGTGTCAAGTTCGTGTTAAAAAGAAACACGAGGGAACTGTCTTTTAATTGACATTTAGAAGATTTTCTTACGTCTACGGTGGAGAGGGAACATGATACAATAGGTAAGAAGGACAATGGCAGTTCTCGAGCTGCGTGCTTTGCTTCCTCTGTGCTTAAGTTCTAACTAAGCCAAGATCCGAGTGCAAAACGCTGGCTTGAGTGCAATTTAACGCTACACTGCGGCAAAGTTCGTCACTTGGCTGGTGCGCCTGTTTACTCCCAAGTGTCGTTGCACAGATAAGATCGAAGCGAATAATGATTTCAGTACGTGCCTATCTAGTGCACACTGTTCTCTTTAATATTACTTTTCGAAAATTAATATAATGATCTCCCTTGTTTTGCGAAGTTTATAGAATATTCTTGTTTCTGTTGATACAACGAAGTTTAATTATTTTTCCCCTGAGATTGTATCTTTTCTTCTAATATTTATGCTTACCACACTACGTTCTTCTGTACTGTATTGTAAATATATTAATATACTACTAACATCTACGGACTTCTTCTATTCATTTCTTTCTCTTATAATCTTTATATTTAGCGATAACCGTTCTTCTAAATAAAAAGAAAATAATGGAATTCTTATACTTTGTAGAGTAACAAAAAATAAAGGATGTTTTACGATTTGATCGACGGTGCCAATCGCACGAAAGAAATTATAAGGACGCATTGGTCATAATGCGCCAGCAACATCTGGACATAGTCTCGTCACGAAGAGTACGTGTCGGATCGCAAACACGACATACCGATGTCCTACGTGTCCGGAGTTGCAGCGGTACGAAATGGACGCAGGCTTGAATATTTCACGAAACCTGAAATTATTGCAACCGCTTCGTGAACGCCACCTTCTCGATTTTCCAATCGTTCCACGATTTTACGATCGCCTCTCGTGCCTGTTTATTGCGATTTTTTTGGGACGACGTTCAGGTGCTAGCGTTTGGTAAACGCGTTACCTCGAATACGATGGAAGATATTTGATAAGTTTCTATTTGGTGTTGATAAAAATAGTAGACGGTCCGCAATAAAAGTGCAGTAACGATTTCGTTATAGTACTTTTCATGTTACTGTTGCATGTATTTATAGATTTGTATTATAACAAAATATTTATTGCTGATGTGCGGAACGTGTTTAATGTTGCAAAGAAATAGAATAAAAATTCAGGGTGGTTTATGCTCCACAATGCAATTGTTATGTTCGAGTGCGGTAATATAGTACATGTAAGACTAAACTAGAGCACTTCCGTTTGATGCTTCATTTTCGTTTAAGACGTGAGTAGGACGGCTGTAAAATTAAGTTTATTGGTTTCCTTGCGATTGGATTAAATTGAAAGCAAACAGCTCGTGTAAACTGCACTGGTATTATTGATAGTAGTTTCAGATGTAAACTTTGAGGTTGAAAATCATTGAGCTTACATGATTTTTTTTATTGGTTTGGTACTTGGATTTTGAAGACTATGTATTATATAATTTCTGACTCGAATAATTTTAATTTCTTTTTCTTTACAGCGCCAAAATAATTTTGACTGTTTCTGAAATTGCGTAAGGCTCTGCCCGTATAATAATTGAAATGGACTAATTTCTTTCTCATCGAATTTTTCGTTGTAAATATATAGATGTACTTACGTCGTCGACCTCCCAACCCTGCTTCTGCCAGAAGTAACAGCTGACAAAAGCTGCAGTAACTACTGCTAAAGGTCCAGCACCTCCTAGCTCAATTGCTTCGCTTCCAAACACTGCGAGTAATCCACCCCCTAATAACATCAGAACCCGCATGGGAACCATGAACGGCTGAAACATTAAAAATGGAGAAATCGATTAGGATTGAACTTGAGACATGATATATGAAAAGGTTTTTCGCTTTACTCCATTTATTGATTAATCAACAATTAATTAATTAAAGACATTAAAAATAAGTTATATTTATTAACTATATTGTACCCCATACTTTTTTTATCAAAAATATCAAACACTAAGGAAAATATTTCTGACGGTAGCAGATATATTTTCCATACCACTGTGTTTTCATTGCAATGTTACATTACTCCCTTCTATTCTCAATATAAACAAATTATTTGTATAAAACTTAAATTCACAACGTCAACGCTGCTATCATTAAACTTCTTAATTATTATTTTTAGTAGTCGTCTATTTAATTTTGTTCTCGATTATACAGCTATTCTTCTTGTATATGATACACTTTCTACAATTCACTTCACGCAAGATAAAAAGATATTGACTCTCTATCAAATTTGAAATATATCTAGTCCAGACAAAAATAAATGGTCTCAGAGCGAACGTGTTCTAAAGGTTTCAACAAGACCATGCGACTATAATTTTCGCGTGCGAGGAAACAGATAGCAAAGAACACTCTTGCATTCCCACGTTCGAGTATTTCATCGATCGATGGTGAACGAAGGAAATTTTGGGTCACGTATATACACAAGTGGGACCGAATGAACGCAGTTCCATCTTTGGACCACCATGAAACATGAATACGGGGTGAGATGGTGACTTTAGGGACACGTGTCTTCCTTCTGAACTTATTTCGTTATTACTGAAATTCTCGTACCCTTCGATTTTTCGATGGGGAACGAGAACCGTTTCGCTTGTGGCTTTTTCACATAGACCCTCTTCCTTTACACTTATTCTTTCTTCAGTGTATCCCACGAATTTCCGTGTCGTTTTAAATTTTTGTACTCCTATACTCAGTTCTGCAGAGTCGGAGTATTTTCTTGAATCTGAAGACATCCACGTACCTATTCTTTTCCTGTCTTCGCGAATCTTTTTCTGCATTTGTAAGCCAAATCCATGGATACTTCTTGGATAATGTTGATATTAAAGTATGTAAAGAAAATGCTTTGAATTGTGCAAAGGGAATGAAATGGCATAAAGTATAAAACGTTCCTTTTGCTGTCTGCTGAGTTGCTGGTCATTTTTATTTTCTTCTACGTTTAATATTTATTTTGAATGGAAAACTTGACTTGACATTTAATATAGTGATTTATTTATTATGTAATATTTAAATTTCGTATTATTCTAAAGAAGGATTATTTTGTTAATGCTCAGAGTTTCTTACGCAAATCATTTAAGATTTTTAAATTAGCATTTTAAGTGGAGGAAGTAAAACGTTGTCGTAATACCACGTTCCACGAAAACAAATAATTGGACACACGATCCACGTTCCCTTTAGCTCTACACCCCTACCAATAAACCCTGATCCAATTTTACTCTTACCCTCGTTTGAAAAGCTGAACCTGTTATACAATACACCCTCCTTATAAATATCTACACGTATCCTTCCCCGAAGAACGTGACACGTTTGTATCATTTTTCTTTTATACTTTGTATTTATTTTATTTAACAATCTAATTTCTCTAACATAAAGTTCAGTAAAATTTGAAAGAAATATTGTACGAAACTTTTGTGTAGCTGTAAATTATAAACAGTTACAAGTTGTCGATATGTCTCAAATCAGATTTATATAATGTAATTAATACGATGGCAAGAAATATGTACTACTGTACAATTAAATATGAAGTAGTAAATAGAGTAACATCACTTCATTTACTAAACAACACTATTAGAATATAAATGATTCCCTCAACACCTCTGATCGATGACAATTAAAATTCATTTAACCAAGACTGTTCCTCTTTAAAAAAAAGAACGAAATTCACAAAGAAATAGATCCAGCCTTTCTTGAAGCTATTTATTACACAAGTAACGTCGACAAGAAATCAGATCGGTTTAACTAGAAGCAGGGGTCGATTAATCTTCTGTATCAAACAGACAGAGGCTCGATTCTGTCCATTTCAACAATTACATTATTCACCTTGACCTCCTTAAGTCTTCTTCCATCCACCATTTCATCCCTTTCTTTAGTATATTTCGTGGAATTCTTTTGGTGAACAGCTTCGCTTCATCTCCGGGCAATTTTATCGGGAACGGTAAATCCGCTGGTATTAACGAGCGAGTCGTTAAGGGTAAGCCACACTTTGTGAAACGGCACGGAATAAGACGCCACCCTTCGCCCTTTTATTCCTTTCTCTTTTTTCACGAACCCTGAGTGGATCTTCGATCCACTTCCGTTTGGAATTTAATTCAATAACGCCACGAAATTGTCCCTCCCTGTTCCAGTCGCTGTTTCGATCGTTGTAAAGTTTGCTCGTGGGGAATATCTCGTGGATTCCCCATTTGGGCAAGTGTACATGGGTAATATTTGGCTAGGAGACTGAAATTGGTCTAATTTGCATTCAATTTCGGCTTAATTAAGTATTCTTCCTATACTTTAGATAAATTTATTCCACCAGTTTCTATTTAACAATAATTTAATCTATCGTAAAAATTATATAATTCAATTTCATTCCTTTTCTAAGTCATAGGAATATTAGTGAAAATATCAGCAAAAGTATTAGCTAGGATATTAGTTTTATCTGCCTTCATACAGATTAATATTTCCATCTTCTTTTATGTAACAAAATCGAATGGAAACAAGAATAAGGAATTCGATACCGCGATCGAGAATTAAACGGAACGAGAAGTCAGATAACACGGACGGATATCCTGTGTCTCCAGTTTCCGCAACCAGGGTGGATCCCACCCCGTTGTTCCAGTGGAAGGTGTTATTAAATTTTCGTTCGCACACAACTACACGCGGGCGCGTGTGTAACCTGCACGTGCCCCATAGCGATCAGTCATCGTGGTTACACGCGATCCTGCAGCCTTTTCCTAAATGCGTCGCGATATTGCTATAAGTCGCTAATATTGCGTTCCCCGTGGCGACTGGCCGCTTATGTGTGTACGCGTGTGAATAACTCGTGAATAAGTAAACGCGTCGGCGGAGGGACTCTTACATTGATGCGTGCCCACCCTTAGACCGCCGTCAAAATATTGCCGGGATTCTGAATTCGATGGGCGAATCTGGAATAAAGAATAATTTCGAGGAGCATCTGGAGTAGATGAAATAATATTGCGATGTCCCGTCGTATAAAATTTATGACTGGGTACCTTTTGTTCCAGCTACGTGGTGGGATTTTTAATTCTTCCAGGCATTTTATGATTGCCCCGTGGCCTGTTACGACGGAATCTAGTGTATTTTTGGTGTTTTCTCATTCAGTTCAAGGGTCTGAAATCTAAAGTTGAGTCGAACTCTCGACCGAGGTGAGGTGGCAGTCGAACAATTTTTAAGAGAGCTCTGCTACCAAGAAGTACGTCGATTCTGAGGCATCGTATCTCGGATTTGGTGAAACCGGTGTCGTTTTATTCCCAATGCAACCACGCGAACGAATTTTACGATACGGAGTCGTTTTCATTTTTTTGAAAACTCCCCTCATTTCCATTCGTAATCGATATTCGGTAAGAAACGCACGTCGAAGGATTCGATTCCAATATCTACGAACTATCACCAGGTTTTTCTCTCGCTGGTATTCGCTATGCATACGACGCTTCCGTGTTTTTTTTGTTCTATCGGCTTCGTTTTTCAAGTACCGGTAGAATTTATTGGTTCCCAGAAAGAAGAGAGGGATTTAAGATTGGTATTTATATTGTCGGGATGTAAATGTTATTTTACCCGGAAGGACGAATCTATTAAACAAAGATTCGGGATCAGATATCTGAGAATAAAGAAGACAGGATTACTGCAATAAATTAATTGCATTCTTTATTTACATTAAATGGGCGACATACGAAGAAAGAGTTAATTCTCAAACAATTCTGCTCTCGTTCGCTCATCAAATCTGAGAAATGTAATAGCATTAGGTGCCACGTGATTCGTTTGAAACGTCGGAAACTTGGTGTCCTTATTCCCGACGGCGACCAGGAAATTTCCAGGCGTTCGAGGCGAAAGAAAAGGCCGTCGCTCATTTTAACTGAGAGGGCCAGGAACAAAGGGCAAGAACAATTCGTGGCAGAAGTAAACCGGTGTGCTGAATTAATTAACGTTCAGTCGACCACGAAACGATTTTCTTCAATTGACAAGTTTTCGTCTTCTATTTTACTTCCTCGTTCATAATTGTCATAGGACTCTGCCCAAAGCAAAGGAAGGAAACGATAATATGCGTCTCACGTTGATATGTTTAATAATGTATCATGCAACAACAATGATTGAATAGCTAAAGTAACAATTCACAGCTGTTCAATTCGGCAAGAAACTTAAACCTGCACCAGAAAGATGTATATCGTGATCTGCAATTCAGACGAAAGTAGCAGAACTTTTCGAACAATCCTCGATTCGAGCCAGATCGGGATAATCAATTACCGGATTACAAAAGTGATTGGATACTTGAGAGGAACGAGAAACGGAAACAAGAGGAAAATACCACGATGTATTTCCTTACACCAGTCGGATATCCGTTTCTGGTTAATCCCTCGCCGTTCTGGATACAGATGCCACAGATGCCGTGAACGGAAACAAGGAGTTATAACACGAGAGAGAAACAATACGTCTGTTATCAGTTAGGAGGTTCAGGTTATGATAAATACATGTAGAAATGCTATATGTCATTTTTGCTATAGATTACGTACTGCTGAGATAATCGTGATTCGCGTTTATTCTTTGCCAGTTCAGTTTTTCCCTTTCTTCCGTGCATTGTGCTGTCAGATTTATTTTAATTGTTCACTTTTAATTAGGCGAATGCCAACCCTTTCGTGAGACATTGTATTCGCGTGGTAAATTAAATTAGTTTTTTTCGTTCAGCGTCAATTACAAGATGGAATAATTTTTATAACATATCAGAAGTAAAAGTACACGAACATTCATTCAAGCAAGTCGTCATTTTTTATTGACAGTATTAGTGGTTTGTTCTTAAACTTTTAAATCGTTATAAAGATTTTATTCGAAACGAATCAGAACCTGAAAATCGTTTCTGTATCTTTTCTCAGCAAAACTGGACAGTTGCGCAAGATAGCGCATTACGTGCTAACTCACTATAGCTCGAATGCTTTTTACGACCAGCCACCAGCAGTAAAACTCTAAACTTCGTAATCGTCCTAATTGAAGATCGTTTAAGACAGATCTCTTGAAGTATATCTCACAACAATTTTACCTTTTATGTGTGTTTTTGTCCCTATAACTATAACTTATCGTTCATCCTCAAGAACCGTTTCTAAGATACGTCGATACCTAAATATTATTTTCATAATATTAATTTGTTTGTTCTAAACATTTTCAAGATATTTCGTAAATTCTTATAAATTGTTACGGTCCAGAACCGTCACGCAAGTTTTTATCGTTTCAACAAAAGATTAAAAGGAAAAGATAAGAATTGTAATTAAAACGCACCAGAGTTACTTTGTTGTTAGACTTGAATGCACGTACTCAGAGATGTATGAGTTTTAATTGAGAATGAATTCGAAACAATGGCGGTGTAAAATTCGTACGACGATTTTTGTCTGGTAACGACTCTCGGCCGTTCAAGCTGAGAGATTTCCTGTAGATCTTTTGGGAATTCAAGATTGTATACATAAATTACAATAGCGTGCGGCAGTAATTTACGCGACAATAGGTGTGTGTCAATTGCGTTTTAATAGGCGTATTAACTTGAATGAAGTATACCGGGGTGGTTCGGGAATTGTAACACGATGCCTGCTTTTGTTCGACTGTTATTCGGTGGTTTCAGTCGTCAGCTTACGAAAATACGAATAGAAAACATTTTTTTAATGAACGGACCTCATACTTCATTTTTTTAATGAACGGACTCTCATAATTCAATAAATAACCTTACAATAACGACAGTAAAAATGTAGCACCCATTCGAATATTTTGCACATATTCCAGATACTCGTACTTGGAATAGCTACTATTTAAATAATTAAAAATGACCACCATCATTTAACGCAGAAACTGTTGGTATGATTCTTGCATTGCCAAGCTTTCCTCGTATTAAACGCGCACGAAACAAGAATTGTTCCCTTAGAACGCAATCGACGAGGAAACGATATTTCGTTTCCGGACCGACCCTTTACCTTTCGAAATCCACGGTGGAGACAGGAAAGCGAACCGATGCCGTGCCGCTTTATTTCTCCACGGTTGAATCTATCGAGATAGCTTTCGACATCCTGCAGACGGAAAAACCGAAGACAGAGAGAAGCACCGAATCGGTAGGGGAAAAGAGAAATCGTTCGTAACGCGTGTGTATCTCGAATAAATATGATAAACGTCGTTGGAAATACGGCTAAATTTTGTTTGCAATCATTTGACGGGCTGTGATCAAATTTTTCTATCGATACACCGCTCGAATACAGCGTTCCAGTCACGTATTTCTATCAACGTGAGTTACCGTTTTCTGTTTTCTTCGAGAATATTGATTCTAGATGAAAGTTTCGTAATATTGTTTTCCAAGAAACCATACCTGGAACTCTTTATGATTCGGTGAAATGTGAATAACGATTGTACATGATAAAAATATGACTGTTGTTTTTTTTTGTGTGTCACGATGATCATCGGATATGCAATTATTTCTTACAAGTATTATAAATAGGACTATTTATTTATATGTAAAATGATTCGTTTCATATACAATAATAATAATAATAATAATATATAAATAAATATATACAAATTCAAACCTACTTCTAAAGAGTTGTCACTTGAAATACGATTTTACTATTTTATCAATCCCCACGCGTCGAGTAAATAAACTCGTCACCCATCAAGAACCAATACTACCAAGGACAATTCAACAAATTCCCCTAAAACGATTATCTTCCAATCCAAACATCCCCTACAACCTTTTCCAACCCTTTTCAACCCTACCAATCGTCCTTTTCTCTCCTACTATCTCTATCGTTTCTTTGACGATTCAACGGTGACTCGATTTTTCGTGTTCAAACTCGGATAGAATACGATGCGAAGTGAGCTGCGCGGAAAGGGGTTGGTTGCATCGAGGGTCGAAGGGTGGAGAAAGTGGAGAGAGAGGAAGAGCATGAGAGGCAATGCAGGTGGCGATGCGGCAAGCAAGTGCTGGCCGGCTTTCCGACCGAATCCGTACACAAACGTTTAATTCGCGCAAATCGATAGACATCGCTGGTGGCGTCGCTTGCCGGCCCTACGGATTCGATTGAATTTCAAATCTTTTGAAATCAATATATCGCGGGCAGCGGATGCGCCACGGTTGACAATTAAATATTGCTCGATATATCTAGGCCTCGAGGGGTGGCCACGATGTCTATGATCGTCTTGCTTATAGCGAAAGGATTGTTTCCAACTGCGACAGATACGTTCCGTTTGCTATTAGGCGATCGACATCAACGGTCAGCTTTATTGGAATGAAAAAAATCGAAAGAAATCGAAAGGGTGGACTGAATATACTAGTTTAATACTAAAGTACAATAATATTAATGAAAATTAGAATTTTATGATTTATTTGTTTATTATTGTACTGATCGTAATCTCTGTACTGCTAAATGACTTTGTACTTCAAGTGTATGTATGTATGTATGTATGTATGTATAATGTATGTATGTATGTATAAATGTATACATTTATACATATAGTAAGTAAGTATAGTAGATTGGTACTATACGTTGTACAACTTGTAATGAAGGATTAATTTTACGGCGTATCGTGATCTTAATTTGCTCGTAAACATATGTCGCACGGAGTGCAACAATTTACACGCAACACACCAATTTAATCTGCCGTGATTGATGAGCACGATATTATATGCTGGAGAGACTTTGGCTGATGACGTTAGGTTATTTAGACGGCGGCATTATTTGCACGATTTATAGCAGATGGTAATTGAACCCGACTTGTTGATCGTAGATAGTTAACCATGTTCGCAAAGCAATATGCCCAGTTAATTTCTAATTGTACCGCGAGAAAATACTTTGAATAATTAAAAAGTTCACTCTTACATTTATACAGCTGAATTAATGAAAATGTTTTCTTTCCGTTGTCCAAATAAAAACTGCTCCGCAGTTTAGTAACTTTAGCGAATTATAAATTATATAATTCGGTTTCATTATAAATAGAGAAAGAATGGATTCTATTTTAAGGATCCACATTAAATTACCAAGATCAAACGATCCCGTCTAAATCGCAGATGCAACTCCTTCGATGCAACCTATGATCACTAAACCTCGTTTGTTTGCAACGAACCAGCCGTGTGCTCGAAATGATTAACAAAGCAATCGGTCCGCTCTGATAACAATTGCCCATTCGCAACTAATCAGCTGATTAATTGATCAAACAAGAAGAGCATAAATCTCGGTCGACGTTCGATTTCCCGTTATTGTATTACGATGCGCGCAACACTCGTTTAACGAACCGTTTAACCGACTAATTGTCAACAGAGTTCTACTGTTGTTCCGGTATTTTCAGAAGTCAGAAAAAAATATACGAAGCGAACAAAGCGCCGATTAATATTTTTCTGAAACTGCGAAATTTCGTTTCAAAAAATATTAAAATAGAATATGCAGAATTTTTTCTATTAATAGTAATGTATAGAGCAACATAAAAATCGCCGCCTCATTAATCTAATGATGCGTACTATTCTTCCTCCCACTGGATTCCTCTCTTTTTTTCTTGTTCACCGATGAAACGTTAATCTGGACACCGTGGTTACAGAGGCAAATACAGTTACGTATTGCGGCAAATGTTGGGCTAAGCCTCGGAGCCATTCGACCATAGAATACGTACAAATTTAATCAAGGATCAAAGTTTGCTTAGGTTTAAGCACGTTCAGGCGGATTGTCCTGACGAGAGCTTTGCGGGGAGCGGCCTCTTAAGGATCTAAACTGTATCTTCCGTGCACATAAAGTATGAATCGCATAACTGACCGCTTACGTAAACTGTTCCCCATTCATGTTAGCAGAAGTGACACGATTCGAATAGGGATTTCCGAAAATGGAACAGAAATAGCTTTCACCTTTGCAACCATCAAGCTTCGTGAATACTCTGGACATGCAGTTAGATCTATCAACCCTTAAGGGGTATCATCAAAATTTAATTAGGTAGGAAAACGTAATAAAAGACATAGAAAATTCCAATAATAAAATAAGAAGCATTAATGTGCCCATAACGTCATTAAAGTCATTAACTTAAAAAAAAATTGTTAAAACAAAATTTCCTTAGTGTTAGAGAAATAATTTTCGAGCAGTGAACAAGCAAATGAAATACGTATCACTCAATTTTTACTTTCGATTGCTCGATAAGAAGCAAAAATAACGAGTATCTTATCTCGCCACCGTTCCCTTGTCTACTGACAGCCAGCGAAATTCTTGTCAATATGAAGAAAAGATGGTTCCGTTCCACTTACGTAGACCTTAGATCGTTTTCTCGGTTAATAACTTCGGTTTGGATAGCGATTAAGAGATCTCCAAGTTTGTTATCATCCCAGTTTCTAGCCAATTTGTCGATTGGCTTGTGCAACTGACCAAGTGCAACGAGGCAACAATCGAAATGCTTCATTTATTCCAAGAATCACACAATGGCCCCCGCCATTAAATTTATATCGACGTACGAAATAGGCAATCACGGTTTCTTAATTCGTAATGCACGATAATTGAGCAAAACGATAGCTCGAAAACCAATATTCTTCGTGGACGTGCAGTTGTTCATACTCTCACATTCGATGAAACGCAAACGAAAAGGCAAACGAATGCCTGTGTACAAATAACGTAACACGTTGATTAAATCGATGATAACACCGAGAACGCATTTGATCGGGGGAACAACGCAGGATATTTATATACGCTGCCAATTTATGCCTCCAACATTTTGCGCGCGATTTCGAATTGAATTTACGCGTGCACATACAATACGATACGCAAATAAAATACGAAACGACGAAAATATCGCGAGTTAAGTCTCAAAAATAACACAAAAAAAAACAATACAAAACGCTTCGATATAGTCAGCTGATAGCTTTTTTTCGCGATCAAATATTTTTTACTTCGTTTTTTACCGATACAAATAAACGTGATTACAATTGTTCTAAGTAAGCGGGATATGCATATTTCCTATTTACATAATATAAATGAAGTGAAGCGGTATTAACCAAATATTAGAAACTATATATAACCCAGTGTGTAACTTTATTAATTACACTTTGATATTAATTTCCAAATTAATTCTCGACATGCTGCCGTAGGATATCCTCTCGCGGAAAATTATCATTTGCATTTTCGAAATGTAACAAGACGCGATTATAATGGGAGGTGTTTAAACGGTGCTGATGAAAATCGTATGGGAATCACTTGGATCACCTTAAATCTTGCCTTAATCTTAAATATATGCCCAATTTAATATAATATTTAATTTCATATTGATAATAATCGATTGTCCGAACTTTCATTTTCCAACAAGGAGACAGACGTGTGTGTTTGATTGGAACACAGTAATACTATACCATCCAAGCAATAATTGTTTGCCTTGATTCTTATCTGTGATCACTGCCAACGGCTTTTGTAATGACCGATTCTCGAGCGAGTCAATGCTATGCGTCCAGCTTTCGTCTAGTCTCAGCCACGAGCAGATCTGAATCCACGAGACACGCATTCAGGATTCCAGTTGTGGAAAAAGCTCGCGGAAAAGAGTATTGTCTCTGGCCGTTCCTTTTGTGACCGCATCATACTGTTCTGCTATGTCAACTACGAGCATGTCTTAGTTTTCTCTTTCATGAAGTAGCATAAGTCGCTTTGTCTCTAACCGGTTGTATCAATCTCCGAACACGATGGATTTTCTTGAACAGCTTGAACGATCAATTGCTGTCGAATCTTGTATAAGATTGTATCTTTCAGATGATCTATTGTTTAATATATTGTAAAATGTTTTAAACCTTTTTCTAATGATTAGGTCATATGAGCACTGAACTCTATGGGTGGATTTTTAATCATGAATTCTTATTGGGACAATAGAATACAATAACTCGCATTGGGAAGTAAATGATAGATACCATGGGTTTGAAATTATCATGGAACTTAATACACGTTTGTCCTTGAACACGTGATTTTAACAGGAGTACATTCTTTCCCCTTTTTCGCACGAAATATTGTGTTGAATAGCATTCAAGGAGTAGCAAATCTAGAGAGACACGTCAATTCGTTTTATTCGTAGGAACGAGGACGTGTTTGCGCGGATGAAATTGTATATAACACAGGCTGACGTCTTCGCTGCCTTTCAAATAGATATTGTAAATATGTATCTCGTCGAAGCGACACAGTTACGTTCTACGAGATAACATGGAAAATTGAAATAGTTGCACATAAAAAATTTCGTATCTGTGAGAATAATATTTCTGCTGCGTGTTCATGTATAATAACAATAACAATAATAATAATCACCGCAGTTCTCGGGAAATTTTGTCAAATGTTACTGTTTAATATTTCTGTTCAAACAATTATTCCCACGTGATTGCTATTTAATAGTATGAGTTTGAAGAGTTGAAAGAAATTCAATCAATGTCAAAAATTGTTGAGTCATATGAATATTGAAAAACCGGTCTAACATTTGGTTTTCGAAATATGTTAATAATTTAATTGACAAATTTCCATGCATGAAAATTAGCCGAAATAATGCGCCATTTAACGTAAGTAGAAAAATTGCATTCATCTTCCTGTCATATTAGTCTTTAATTCCATTTCAAGGCGCGAGGGACCGGAATTTACTTCAACAGATTCCAATCTCGTTTCCTGTCGGTGACAGGTGGAGCTGACGCAGATTTTCATAAACTTTGTAGCCGACATTATTGACGCCAAATTCGAACGACAAATGTTACTTTAACGCGCCCACGATATCTAACATGATAAATATTTTTGATATCATCCAACAGAAATGTAGATAATAATATATATAATATAATAATAATAATTTCTAGTACTCGTTGTATAAGTAAATTAAGCAAAGGACGCTGTGCAAAGAAAATGATATATAAAAACTTCTATGTAGATGAAATTTAATTTATTAAGAAGTTTAAAAAATATTACGTTAACTTGCATTTCTATTATACTCGACTTTCCTCTTTAGATTCACGATTAACCATTATCTATCTATGTTGTTATAATAAAAACTGTGGGTGAAACTTGTAAGCATTGTTTCAACAAGTCAACAGTCTAATGAGTTCCCTCGTTTGTGAACTGCAGTGAAAATGTACAGCTTATAATTATACCAGACCCACTCCATTTAAACTAACCATATGGAAAGTGGTTTCAGTGTGAAATTACATTTACTAAATTGTAGTATAATATTAGATTTAATTGTCCAACTATTCTGAGAAAGATAAATTGTTAAATAAATTGACAATCATTAACATTTTCAAAGTTTAATTACTTCCTTTTAACGCAAATCAAGTTCTTGCTTTAAAATTAAATTAAGATAATTATAAATTAACTTCCCCATACTATTACAAGTTCTACAATTCAATATCGTAACTTATTTGCATAATATTTTATACAATTGACCCCGTTAAACCATACAAGAAAAAAAGAATTAAGAATATAAAAGTACAAAAGGATTATCAAGATAAAGTAGATACGAAAATACCAAAACGCCTCGAATCATTGCTCTATTCATTTCAATATCGAGCAAAATCCAATGAACTTCGTTTCACGATCGGCATGATCAAACAGGTCCCGCCAAGCAATATTCGTTTCGCGAATACAAAGAATTCCCCGATCGTCACTCGAATTCGTTCGAGCGTCGCGTGTTACTGTCCCATAAAATTCCTGCATCGTTTCCCCGTTTCCTACCCGCTGTTCCTCGATACACTGTCGCTCCATTTCAACGTCATTTCCGCGAGATCGAGCCCCGACACCTTCGTACGCGCCGCCGAAAGATTTACACTTGCTGCTTGAAATTCGACCAAACAGCGCTGTGCATACGTACTCAGAACACGTACGAGGAATTTCGCCGTGCAACGAGATAGCTGTTCCAACCCCTTTCCATCCCTTGGGAGCCGATGCATTTCGCGCCGCAACGGACACGCTGCATCGTCGCAGTGAATTCGCCAAGTCAACTTTTGTGTAACCGTTCGCGTTTGAGAAACTTAAAGCTCTCGAATTTGCGTATACTTACAGGGAATCGAAAGGCGTTTCGAAGCGGGCAATTTTCGTAATTATCGTTTCGCGATTACTCTACAGAATTTTAAGCGAGATTATGTAAAACAAAGTAAGGTATTTCTTTTTCTTTAGGTAGAATGCGTGAGAATTAAGGGAAGCAGATTATGTTATGACTTGAATGCACCGATTGGGAATACTGTAATATTTGTGCGTCAGTGCAATATCTTGTTATATCAATTAGGAATTGTAATATAATAATGTTACGAAATTGAAATCTATAATTATTTGGAAAATCGTGATATTTAATCTTGCAGTCACTGATCGCATATATTTACACTTTAACATTATCAATGGGGGTTTTAAGTGTCTATGAATGTTTTTTCGTACATCGTCAAGTTTCATGAATATTGTCGTCTCAACTTGTTCCAGCTTTGGAAGTACAGAACTGTTCGAGTTGCAAAAACGTACTCCAATAGAGACGATCTCCCGTTGATCGACCTACTGGCCCGTTTCTTGCATTTCCCTTTCCTATTTCTTGCGTTTGGCTCGAAACCCCGATGGAAATCGCGTTTCTTGCCAGACAATTCGCCCAGTCTTCCAAACGAAATTTATAACGGAGCGCGATCTATTTGTATCCTCGTCTATATTTATTGTTTCGACGTACATTGCCGTGTCGCGTGCTTTGAACCTTCGACAATTATTACACAGAGTTGTAACGAGCGTCATTATCAATTTCCATTACGCAGAGACGGCTAATTTAAACTAAAGTACAGGGAACTGGAAATGATCTGTGGCACATAAACTGTGTGAATTCATTTTTCAAACAGAAACAATTACTGGATATAATGTTACCACCGAATGCGGTATTTTAGCAACAATTCAGTACAATGCTTTACATTAACTAATATCCAGAAAAAATCAGATAGCAAAATATCAATATCACGCACACTTTCCCTCCGCCCTAAAATCCAGTAACACAGCACCCTTTTTGCTGTCCCTTACTTCCAGTACGAGAAAAAAAAAACAGAATCAGCATCCGATCGAATCGAATCAAAGCGCAATCTAAATCCCATCGACCCCTTCCCGACACTCTTCCAAGCCTCCAATCAAGAAACTCAACCCCGAATTTCCCCCTTCCCAACTCGGCCAAACGAGCAACGGAGTCATTCCAAAAATTTCCCTAACTCAACTGCTTTCCCCATGAACATCTTGAACGAAACCAATCGAGGATTCGCGACACGTGCAACCCGCCACCCGTTGAATTTTCATTGAATCATTAGCCTAACGATCCGAATGTCTTTGTCACGTAATCCACGAGGAACTGTCGAGGCGCGCCAATTTCTCTGAGTCGAACTTCAAGGACCGCTGAAAAATCGGAAATACGTTTCGATATTCGCACGTTCGCGGGTAAAAGTCACGACCACGTGCGATTTACGAGCAGGTAGCCAGAGATCCCAGCGTAGATTTCCCTCTCCGTTCCTGTGGAACGACGAGCCGCGATAAACACGGATTTATCTCGCGAAAGTGGATTTATCTGGCACCCCTCTGGCGAGGGATGAACGCAATGGACGCGCAATCCGATGGCGCAGGGATGAACGACCCTTCCCCGCTGACCTGTTACCCTGTATCCGGAACAGAATTTCCAGGGGAGAAAGTTGGCCCCGTAGTTGCACGATAATGCTCTGGCTTGAAATTTTTTAAGAAGTTTCACTGCGCCTTGCGAACTTGTGAATGATATTGTATGTAGTTACCCCAACGGCGGCATTCAGGGGAGAAATGTTTATTGAGACAATCAACGATTCGATTGAATAAATTACGAAGCAGAGGTGATAATAAATAATCAACCGGTATGAAAAATTGCTCACACATGATAATAATTAAAGTGCTGTTATTAAACGTAGTATAGCTTGTACCGCACTACCAACGGGGCATGTTGAATGTCTCGTTGGAAATTTACCTGTTTGCGATACATAAATCTACAGGGCTGTAACTCGTAGAATTGTAAATTTTTCATATAGAAATAATATCGAACGATGGATATAAAAGTAGCACGAAGGATATTCGGAAACGTTTTCATTTTATAGGCATCAGTAGAATTGTGTTACGTTGGGCAGACAGTGAAATATTACAATGTGAACAGCTCAGTTCCAAGGAATATTTGACAGCCGTTATATTTCCACGATTTTATAATAATATCGCAGGCTGCTTTAATTTTCCTTGTCAGAGTTGATCTGGTTGAGACTTTAGTACAATTCGATTGTATTCCGAAAATCTACCTATTTCTGGAGCACTCTGCACATTTCGAGTCACAGTGATTTCGACGATGTACCCAGCGCCACCATATCCTGCTGGAAGTCTCGCGTAAATTCTGTAGCATTGGTGAATCCCGCTAGCGTTTCTGGAATTGTTCCGTGACACGGGGAAAATTAGTATTCCCGAGGAAAATTTGCGAAATGGTTGGGTTACCCTACTCGGTAAACAGGGATCTGGTTTCATCCAGAGGATTAATTGGGCGGGATCAACATTACTCTCTTACGAGCAGTTATCTCCTTCACTGCGAGTTCTGTGATTCAATGCTCTGGTAACTAACTACGCTGTGATTAGTAGGATTTAGCCCTTTGATGGGAACCGATGTTAAGTATAGGTAGGCAGATGATGTGACATTTCGTATGTTCATTATTACAATAGAAAATACTGTAGAACGCAAAGAATGATTTTCCGGCACGCTCTTGTATAATACAATATATAATTTTAATTGTTAATTATAATCCCGATGTTAATGAACTTTCACAACCATGCGTATCCCTTAAAAAAAATAGAAGCAGAAATATCAGTTTGTGGATCAGAAACGATCGTCAAGAATCTACGCTTGTCAGCGGTTCAACCCCAAACACAGTATCCAAACAGAATAAAAAGAGCCTTCTTCCAGCCGCGCTCTCTCCATCCTTAACGAGCCACCCTTTTGCACAAAAATTTCAATGCAACCCGCTGATCAAGCTCTCCGGTATGCCGCCACGAAAAGACCCGACTCCCATTGGTAAAAGTGAAAGACAGAGTGACGTCTTTCTCCGCTCCTTTTCGGTCGACGTAGGCCACGAGACGAGCCGATTTTCAGCCGAGACTTTTCCATGGAAAGAGGAAACATCGGTGAAACCCTTGTTAGCTCGCCGACCGACCCACTGGCCGGCTTTTTACGTTTCCCCTGCTAAGGCTTTCACCCTTCTCCACCTTGAATCTCTCGTATTCGTGGCGGACGAGCCACTTTGCTGTGGCCGGAAGCGAATTTCAACAATTGTTGGGAAATCGATTTCTCCCTTGTCTCTCTATCGTTTTGCGTCTCTGTCTCTCTCTCTTTCAGCTGATTCACCACCTCTCACTTGGGGTTACCGCAGTGGAAAAGTTTGTCACGGTTTGTCCAACCCCCCTGGAGAGAACTGGCTCGTTTCGTTGGACTTCGATCAGCTCTAGTCGAATTTTGCTTAATTGGTGTCGTTCAAGGGATTGCACTGGGATTTCTTCGTGTCTGTTCGATACTGGAGCTTAGTTTATTTTATTCGGCTTTTTTGGTTTTTTATTTTTTTGTTTGGTTACCGAAATTTCGCTGAGCTTCGTTCCCTGGAATATCGATGGACTCGATTACTTAGCGCGCACGTTTTGTTTGCGATAGTTAATGGTATCGCGTCGAAGGGATTTTTTGTCGATTTTTGTTTCTAGTGTTTCTTGAATGAGAGTGTTCGTTATGAAGGGAAATTTATTTCCAATATATTCCACGCGTTTTCTTTTTATTAACGAATTTGGAAGGTATGCTTGCCAGTCTTATTTCTGAAACGTTGCAAAATTAGTTCCTACCGTACTTTTTAAGTGGCTCAAAAGACAATTATTAGTGCAATTCTTAATTTTTGTATCACCTTTTATAAATATTTCAATGTAATCCGTGCTTAGTTAGAAATTGTATTATCTTTCCGGTGACAATTAACAATTGCCATTCCGCCATCGACAGCATTTTCACCCTAAAACCCATTAATTCTTCTCACCTCCCTTTCCCTATCTATCAAAACAACACCCAAGGTATCAAAGAATTCACGCCCCAGGAAACACAGCCCTCTTTCATACCGAAAGGTCAGTAAAAATAATTTACCATTTCTATCCCTACTTCCTAAACAATCCTGCAAATAAATAAAATCCTAAAAATGTACTCTAAAGAAAATCACACTCTTCGGAAACACCATGCAAACAGACTGTCTCCCCATAAAATTCAAATAGCAATAATGCTAAATTATAAAAATATTCATTCTCTCTAAATAATTGAGTGGCAGTTCGCTTCAAAAATTCAGCAAACCATATTTCCTCGCTTCATCTTTGACGCCACGTCATCGTCCTATCGAAATGTAAATAAAAAATATCGTGCTCTGAATAAAAATCGCACCATTCGCCAGAATCATACAAATGAACTGTCTCTCCCTAAAATTCAAATAGCGATATGAAATTATTGACATATTCGTTCTGTTACATACCGAGTGAGAGAAAAAGACTGACCATAATTGCAAAGTTACAATAAACCCTGTGGCCATTGGAAAAAATGGACGTCCTCGATCAACCTAATCTCCGATCGTCCAAAAACGAACAACGAATGGCAACAATAGCAGTGACAGCAATAATTATCGGCGGGGGGTAACGTAATAAGTCCATGGCGCCATCAGTTTCCGCCTCGAAATTGATCATTTAGCCGGGCCAAGACGGATAACGTACAATTTGCGTCAGGTCGCGCGTCCTCGTGAACCACTGACGTAAATTACGTCGAAACATGAGTCGAATAATAAATTCTGCCAGCTCTGTCTCGCTGTCTCGCCACGGTATCTCGCGATATACGCGCGGACGTGCCACGTATCCGATGAAAACCTGCACCACGGAGCAGGAAGTAGCGTCAAGAGTTTGCTTCGTGACCGTGGCAACGATCCATCGATCGATTATGGTCAATCTGACGTCGTGAGGGCACGTTAGAACGATACTACCCTTGGATGTGTATTGATGGAGTTTCCTTGTTTCGTTTCCTTTTCTCGCAGCAGGGACTGGATATTTCGTGTCGTTTATATTTAGCGAGAGGGCTGAGGGGCGGGGGTCGGGTTAATTCAGGGTTGTATATTGGGGTTCGTTTTTGGTGAGGGATGGTGAAAGAAGGGAGGCATTGTTTCGTAAGGGATAGGGATGGTTTGGATTCATTTTGGGATGTACGTTTCGTTTGAGAGTGAAGAATGATTGCTGGGGCTGGCGAGGGGTGTGCAGTGAATTAATGGAATCGAATGTGCAATACTGGGTCGATTTCCAAACATAATAGCGGATGTTAACTGTTAAATGCAATTTATTGGGCGCTGTTTTATTGTATACTTTGCGTCGATGTAAAGTTACGGACAGATATTTTGCGGATAAATGATGTTTAAATTGAAACGACGGCAGTTTCAAAAACAGCACGACAGTATACAAAAGTGTAATACCTGAAATAGCTCCAAAATGAACAATACTAAACTATCCCAGACACGGCATTTTAACAATTCCCTTACCTACCCTGTTAGCTATCTTAGACTAATCAATATTTCGCCGATCGACCACGTAGAACGACAACAACAATAGAACCATTACACAGCTTCATGTATAACCACTACGTCATCATCCACTCGAAGTGCTGTCAAAACCACGCGAGATCAAAGGGTCACGAAGTAAAGAATTGGCCCAATTTCCTTCGAATCATGTCTCTCTAGACCCCTTTTCGTTTGGGGGGGAAAAAAGGCTCGTTGATCCCGTTTCCGCGTAACCAGCTTGCAACGGGTTATTGCCAGTCGTATCGTATCGAGTTCGTTCACGAGGCTTGTCTCGAGCTCGGTGTCGGTGTTAAAGAGCGGAATCGAGGCGGCCGCGTGCCAAAGCGTTATCTTTTATTGCACGGGGATTGGGTCAAGCGTTACAATATCGCGAATCATAGCGAATAGACCCTGGCTCGAGCGAGAAGTGGCAAAAGCGAACTTGAACGTGCAAGCTTAGAAAGGAAAAGTTGTTTTTTTTTTGTCAAAAGTTACGAAGGTTTTATTTTACGCATTCAAATGTTATTATGAATCGAAATCAGTCACGCGAGTTATTATAGGAATAGCTTGATATTTTTTTAGACGAATTCAAACGTATTCTCGTAATTTTTGGATGGAGGAGATATGGTTTTAGATTGAAATATTAATATAATGGTATTTTGGTTTGCTCATCATATGTGTACACGCAACTCTTTCTTTATTGCTCTTGCGGCAAATGTTTGTCTTCCGGGGTAGATAAAATTATGGTTTAATATTCCTCAGAAAGAAGTGTTTGTTCATTTTTGGTTTCATTAGTCGAAGAATGTGATTTTAATTATCCGCTGGCCGGGTAGCGCCAGTTGCGAGCTGGCTGATATTACACTGGTTATTACTACTTAATGCTGCCCGTACGCAGTTATTCCAGTATATGCGGCGGGGTTATTGAATTTCTGTAACTATAGAACTGAGAGAAATAATGTTTAAAGTACTCAGATGCGTCCTAATTTTCCTATTTTTCAAAACATGTAAAGCATGATGTTAATTATAAAAACTTCAATAGGATCGCTTTTTAATAAACGCAAGATTGTATCAATAATCACGACACTGTAAAAGAGATTCTGTTATGTCAAACTTTCCATTCAAATATTTCCCCCCCAAAGATTGACACTGAACACGCAACCCAGCACAGTTGCACGGTTTTTTCAAAGCCAACAACACTTCTCACGCCGTCGAATAGCAGAAATCAGAAATACATAAAACGCAAAAGTCACAAACGGATCTATTTCCTGCACAATTTTTGTCTCCAAGGATAGAGCAAACAAATTTGAGTGCAGCAAAAAGTTTCGATCGATTCGATGCCGTACCGTCGAACCGACCCGTTGAGGGGGAAGTTTCGATTGAATTTAAAGCAACAAAAACGTATCGTACGACAAGTCTCCGGTTTGTAGGCAAAGAGAAAAAGGGAATTTTCGCTCCCTGGTTTCATCGAATCAACCCCATAACCTCGTTGTTGCTGGGCAAACGCGCATGAAACGGACTCTCTTTCTCTTTTTTTTTTTATTTTTATTTCGACGATAAGTCAGAAAGGATGGGAATCGCATGGTTCGTCGGGCGCGTTTAACAGCGCACCGAACAACGCCAACGGCATTAAGAGACCTATTAGATGGGTAGTCGTTACTAGGCGAGACACCCTCGAGGATTTGGCAGCGAATTCGTTTCTTACCATAATCGGACTTCGCGGGATACATGTGTGGCCAATTTGACTTGATACATGAATCCGTCGGAATGTGGCTTGTTTTGGTATCGTATCTATTACGAGCAAAGCGGTGCACTACATTTTATTCTCTTTAAAGTAGGATTAGACTAGAATTTAAGTAGAGATGGAGTGGAATGTGAGTGGAAATTAAGAAGAATTTAAGTAATAATTATTTCAGAAATGTAAATGTTGCAAGTACTGCGGCGAGAAAATATACCTGTGCCTTTAAAATTAGTATCATGTACTTACATCTCCCTTCTCTGGAACGTATTTCGCTAACCAGCCCCATAGGACACCGAATCCAAGACCACCGACAATGGAAATTGGTCCCTGAAGAATTTGGTACCATAGTGCATCATGAGAGAACATAATGCTCTTTACAATACCGTGGATCGCCACTGATGCTGCATCATCGATTCCGGATATGGCGATGATCAAAGTTGGAATACCCTGTAAAGAAAGCAGAAGAGCAAAAGATGAGAAATTTGATAAGTAAATTATATTTATACTAGTTTGTATACAACAAAGTATGTGAAAATTGGTGAATATAAATGAATACCCACAATTTTGGAAATTAATAGAGGAATTAATATTTCACAAGGAATTATTCTACGAACTTAATTCTACAACATCTTTCTATAGAAATTATTCGCAGTATTTACTAAAGATAGTAAATATAATTGCCACCAATTATTTCAAATCTGATATTTTTATATCGAACATCACAAAGCAAGCACACTTGCCAGCCCACAATTTGCATACAAATAAATCACCGATTTAATCCTCGAATTATTACAAAATTAAGTTTGAATTGAATTCCTTGAGATTTTTTGACGAACAGAATTATTAGCCATCTCTAAGAGCCGATCCCACAGCAAGTTCGATTACCACGAACATCTTTCCAACACGAATCGACGATTCCCGTATTTTTCATCGACCACCTTATAACTTTCCTTATTTTCCATCCACGGCTACAACGTCCGCGATTCACGGAAATCTCATTATCGGCCGCAATCAGATTCCTTCGCGGTAACTTCAGAAACCATTAAGTAACTTTCAGCTGAAACGCTCGAGGTCAGTGAAAATAATCCTCCGGCAGACAGAAAGGGAACTAAGTTTGAGGAATCAGGAAAAATACGGGGAATGAGAAATTAGTGTGGGAGGGAAATCTAACGAGACCACACTCGTGATTCTTTCGAAAAGCTATCCGGCGAAGATTGCTCGTATGGGATTTAAGTTAGGCGATCATCCTTGCCACTCTCGCATAGAATCGCGGCGAAATGGTCCCTCGATAAACGTTCCACCTGGTCAGCGATTCGTTCAATCCGGTGTCTCTCCTTCGTTCTCTTATTTTACGATGTCCTGGGGTCTTTGTATACGAGTGGCTTAAATAAATTAAATTTTGTTCACTATTTCTTTGTCTAAATTCTCTATCTAACAGTTTATATCTGAAACAATAATTTGACCCCTGGGAAATTTTAATTGACGATAATATTAACCAGCCTGAGAAAAAATTAACAAAAATTCCATTGCTACTGCACAATTTCAAACACAATTTCCATTTTCGACAATTCTCTCTCAAGTTAAATATATGTTTCAAAGACAAGATCTCCTTCCCATCGTAATGTATTCTTACAAATGCAATCGTACAAAGTTTCTCGAGAAACCTGTGTTTAGAAAAAGAGAAACAAAAAAGGATACAATTCTAGAAACGCAGGAAGAAATAATAACAGAACGACGAAAGGGTTCGACAAGTTGCCAATCTGCTAGCAGTCTGAGAATTCTGCTTTGAAACAACGACTGTATGAAAAAGGTCTTTGATCTTTCAGATAATGCGAATTACTCGGCACATTCCTGACAGAGCGTTCAATTTCTTCTCTGCGCGTTGCTTGTTCCACCGCAGGCCGAGAAATAAACAAAAAGCTTCGTCTAGATCTTTCAGCTCATGAATATCACATTCCACGGAATGGCCTTTGCACTCTTCAAACAGCTTCCACTCCATTTTCTAAACTGAATTATTTAAGTCCATCCTCTGCTTCTTCTCTATGTTTCAGGCTCTCCTCCCTGCGTTACCCTTCCGTCCATTCTCGCTACTATTTCTGACATTATCATTTTAAGTAGAACTGCATCGTTTCGCAACAGCAAATCTTCCGGATGTTCATATCGCTGGCCTGACGACGATTCTCCACTCTACGAGATACGCATGCAAAATCCATGCACAGGATTTCGTTAATGTTCACCCCTGTCTCTATACCGGAATACAATGTATTCGTTGAATTTCAATGTGCGAATATTTTAATACGAAAAACGTTTACTTCGACAAGTTTTGACTCGTTTCTTATTTTACATCAAGATTCAATTTTTTGGTTTTTTGCATATTACGGCATGAATTATTATGCATTATTTAGTGACATCTTACGCATGTTTAATTGTTCAGGTATATTGAATTTTCGTCCACAGTTCTCAAGAAATCTAGGACATTCATCGCTTGAATATATCAAACATATATTTCTAACAACTTCGTTATTTTTGGATGCAACCTTGGAATTACTAGGAGACGTGATATAAATTATATGCTGATGAAGTGCCCTCCATGAACTGTGCATAATTGAGAGGTGCGAGAATATATGACATCCTGAAGATTGATAAAATGCGCCTAATTAATTTTACAGAGAAATCAATATTGTTAATTGTGAAGTGAAAATTATTTTTCACTTCGTGTTTATCAAACAACTTTCTCAATCATAGTAAATTCAATAAATTTTCCTAAAATTGTACAATTCATTCTTTAAAGTAAATTTTCAAAAAATCGATGCGAAACGACATCACCACTGACTGTTTCAATTATCTCGCACGATAAATCGATAACGCTCTAAATTCGTTAAATCGAAGGTGGAACGCCGAACAAGTAGTTACGGATCGTTATGGTCAGACGCCTGCGGTATTGAATTAGCCATTCATGGAAATTCCCTCGCGCCACTTCAAGATTTGATGAATACGATGATTTGTCAATAAGAACTGTTACTGACAGGCCATTCTGGATGCGAGGATACGCCTTGCGAATAAAGGTTGCAGTCTGAATATCGATTACTTGGCTATCGACAGACGATATTTTCGACAGCCTTTATGTAAAAGACAGTCCAACAGTTGCACAATTCGCGTCAAGAATTGTTCTGCCAAATTATTTCAATTCGATTCTTTGTTATGTTAATTCGATTGCTTGTTACCTCTGAGGAAGTTAAACTAATGAATATATAATTTAAAGATTTGATTAAAATAAGAGGTGTAACTAGACATTTGTGGGATATATACGAACAATTTTAAAAATTTGTATATGCGTTATTATTATTTGCAAAAGTAATGAATCTTAGTAATCGGCGATCTTCCTTTAACTGTCATTCGTATATCCTGTTTTCACTATTCCCCGCTTTTAATATTGGATAATTATCGTAGACGTCCAGCTAATAGCTTGTAACCTGTACAGTAAACTTCATCGATAAAGATCTGGTTAAATCCTGCTGCTACTGTAATCTTCCGCAATTACGAAACGTTGTTCGGGCTGTAATCCCATCTAATTCGAGGCAATTGGAGATTCTCCGAGTTTTAGACAATTTTACTGAACATCAGAATTGCATAGATGTCTGTTTCTAAACTAATTAATCCCAGCAACAGAAACTTTACTATATCTTCATTACACAACGAAAACTTGTTATTCGGTTTTAATCACTTTCATCTGACTGCCATGTATAAGATATTAATTATTTCAATTGAACGTTCATAATAATCGGCAACAAGGAAAGAAAAATTGACGTCTTCTGAAATGATCTGCAATCTCCAATAAGGAATTGCAGGAAACGATACTCGCCAAAGTTCAGTGACATTCCTTATCATATTTACTGTGTCTCCGGTGTTTTTCACCGACCCTGCTGCAACTTTCATTAAACTTCCACCGAAAGGAATAGAACCTTTAATTGCGTGCAATTTCAATATAATTCGTCGCGATACTATCAGGTTGTAAAAGTACTTGAAAGAAGTGCTCAACGAAATCATTCTGATTTGTTATCAGAAATATAATTTTATCTTACGACAATATAAATTAGTCCTGTCTATAGTGATCAATTCCAGGCAGCCACGCTATTTTTCCAAATTCAAACGAATTTAAAGCTATAATATAACTTATCAACTACCTCCAGCTTTCTGTAATCTATTCCCCTGTACTCGCTCCCTCGAGTCCCGCCTCCAAATTGAACACCGGTGGACACCGTCCACTGAGACTTTGCCGAATCCAGTGACCACCGTAACTTGCCGCAATTGCAGAGTGCTATTTAATCCATGATCCTATCTAATTCGCCGGTATACTACTCTTCGACGAATTTACCGTCATCGGTTTCCAGAACATCGGATTCTCGGGAAACGTTCCCACTCTTGGGGCTGGATCGGCTTGGTGTCTCGCGGTTTTCGTATTTAAGCCAGCCCAACCACGATGAACAAACCACAATAGTATCGAGTCCAGTTGGAATAAAGCGGGATACCTACTCTTCGTATCGAAGTTCAGATTTTTTTTTTACGTTGATTAACGAAACCTGCCGAACCGAAGCAACAGAATACGGGTTGGGCAAGTTTGAATATGTTCAATTAACTTTAACACTATAGTCTTTCGTTCGTTTAATTATTTGATGTGGTTGCGTCGCGTTATTACTGGTATTGCTGATTTTGTTATTCCGTTGGAAAATCAGTAATCAATTATTTTTGGATTCAAGAACCTCCATACATTGAAGCTTGAAAACACTATTCCATATTCAAGTCATACAAAACAACCCCAATATTTCCATTTCACACAAAAAAGAGAGAGCTTTGTGTGAAAGCCAAAGATGCTCGAAACTACTATTCCATATTCACGTCCCATAAAACAACCTAACATTTCCATTTCGGAGGAAAACAGAATGTAACGCGGGAGAAGCCTAAAAATATCATCCCCCACGTTCGAGCCCCATAAAGCAGCCTAACATTTCCACTTCGCGCACCCACTTACTGCAGTCGCAGTAAACCAGGCCAGATCCGAAATCTGGGAAACCAACCGTTTACATTCTAAACGCGTTTCCAAAGAAATACGCCGCGTTACTTCAATGAACCGCGGTCGACGATGCCAGCTCACAAAACGAACGGCTTGCAACTGTTGACCGAGTCTCGTTTCCCTCCGGCGTGTTGCGAATTTTTCCCGCGTCTGCTTCCAACGCGATTGAGCCGGGAAATTGCAGCGGTGTGGCTGTGCCGGCGTGGTGTCCAAAAGAAATTTAATTAACGTCGACGCGCATTCAGGAAGTTTTGGACTCGCGAGTGTTGCCAGCCGCGTCACGCTCACGACGAACACATGCAACTTCCCTGGCATTACTTATGAATGCATCCACGGTGAAGCAAAGGGATCACCGTTTTAGCGGCGCGCCTAATTCGACAGGTGAAATTCCGCGCGCGCATGTTTCGCGTCGCTCGCACGTACGTTGATAGTATCGAAGAATTCGGAACGGCCGGGGATATGCTTAAACGAGGCGTGTTAACGAATAGTTTGCGGTGGAAGACATTTTTATCCTGAGTATTATTAGTGTCACTTGTTTGTAATTTGTTTGTGATTGCACACTGATGAATAGTGATAATTGAATCGCTCGTTTGACAGAATGGTTATAAAGAAAATTGATCAATTTCTTAAATGTTGTTCTTTATATTTCTTATAAGATGTATATCAAATATGCACCGGGGTGCAAAATTTTCGATATTTCAACTGCTGTAACTTTGTGGGGGGGAAATCTAGTGATATGCAATAGTTGGAAACATTAGCATGAATCTTATTATTATCAATTGCAGTAATCAAACACATTATACAGAAATAGAGGAACATTTGAAAATAATTATTTAACCTTACCTTGGCAACTCCGTAACCTTTGGAGCGTAGCCTGAAGAGGCAAGGTACCACGACGGCAGGAGAAACGGCAGCTACCACGCTTCCAAGTAGAACACCCCATATCCAGGGTAAACCGAGAAGATATTTTGTTAGTACAGCCACCACAAGCGCCTCGACGACCCATGGAATTAAACCCAGTTTCGGTACGGTGAGCTTTAACCTCCTCAGTGCGTCTGGATCCAAATCCAGTCCGGCTCTGGTGAGGATAATGACTAGAGCGATTTTTCTGTAAAATGAAACAGAATTATTAATAATTGATCCTTATAGAACCATTATTGAAATCAATCTCTGCTATAATATTTGTATACAATTATGTAATATTATAGAACAGTTGTCGATTAACTAGTATATTTTTGTTTTAGCATATTGTAAGAAGGTGTTTCTTTATATATAAATTTAATATACAGTTTCACAGCTACCTTCCATAGCAATCGTCAGCATGCAAGGTGAATGGTGATAAAAAGAGAAATAAAAAGAGAAACTATAGGTGGAGGATGAAGAGATTGATTGTTATCGGAGCTGTTGGTATCAGCGACCCATTTTTACAGCGCTTTATCAACGATGTTATTATAAAATACATGTACTCATTGTGATAATTTTATATCCGGTTCATTGTAGATAGTGTTGGAATGAACCTCCTGGTCGGGGTTTATCGTCGAATCTTACTTTACGAGCAATAAATTACAGTCAGTTAAACATAACATGCACTTATTACCTTAGTATAAAATGTATCAATATGAACGTAGAAAATTCTAAAATTCGCTTATTTAAAATTCGCCTTCATGAAACAACTACACTATAACATTCATTTTAATAAGTACAACTTATTAAAAATAATTATCGAAAATAAACGTGGTAACACGACTTCGTAAATATTGCAATCAACGCTCCCTTCCGGGATATAGGTAGTTCCATTTTCCGCACTCAAATTCTAAGCATGAAACTCTGACGAGAAAATCCAAAGAAATCTTTCGTTCGTTGCACAGCGAGTACCGTGTACTCGCGTTTTCCCTTTCAAGACACATCCGCCACGTTTCTGTCTCCACGCAGAGGACATGGTTATCGTTTAAATTTACGTTTCAGCGTGTAAATTCGACGGTTTCCCTCAAGATTGTCGATGCCTTGCAGAAGCATCCGCTCACCAGACCGACACTAACCTCTCATCTTTCGCTTTTCTACTTACGCCGGGAAACTCGTAATAGGATAAGTTTCGGACGGGCCGACTAGACTCGGCGAACCGGTTTCGCAAAGTTCCAACCGTGGCTCTCTTTAACGATCCACGGATCTCGAGCCTTCCACGAGCACATTTCACGGCTTTTCCAGATTCGAGCAACACTGCTGCGTTCGCACGGTCTGTGCTGATTTTCATTTGCATAGCTATGGAAGAGAAAATTCATCGGCGCACCGATGGGCCCACGGTTCGAATCAATTGGATTCGTTTTAGGAATCCTTTGGAATAAACGAACCAAAGATTTTTTTAAAAAAATTTTATTGCGTTAGGTGAAAAGTTTGTAGTATCATTGATTTCGATGAATATTATATTTCTTTAGTTATTGCTATTTGAGTACTTATACTATTTCGACGTAGAACGAAACTTCTTTTGTGCGAAAAAATAATTCCGACGGCTTCTGAAATTTGACGTAATAAAATACGAATTTCCGTATTAGATCCATTTAAACGGTTCAATTTAAAGTCTTCCTCAATTAAAGTATATGAATATTAATAAATAATTTTCAATAGATATACTATGCAAATAACGATAATTGTATGGTAATGAGAATTAAACAGAATACCGGTCGAATCACCATAATTGACTCCCTTTTCATAATAGTCCTTTTTTCGTAAAAAAAAGGTGTAATACATAAATTAAAACTTGGGCGTTGTAGAAGCCTTAATTAATTCATTCGTTATTTTACAATTTAAAGGGTCTACCCACAATTTACTGCCATCTTTTCATCATAGAATTAACGTTTTCACCTCGTGCCATAACTTTCACAGTTGTCATTATTCAAGGCAATGTTTCAAATATAATTAATCAAGCGTGGGATAAAAATTAGCAGCTAATTTTGAGATGCAAATACAGGACTTCAATCGGATTGGAAGTATCTGTTCTTCGAACAGTGAAAAATCCTGTTTATACAACAGTATTAACATTGCCCTCTGGCAAAATCAAAGGCAGACTCTATGGACACGTTTCACATTTAATTCGAGCTTTCGCCTCTAAGGAAGCTTTAATGACCCCCGGTCCAGTATTTTCAAGCATTTCAGCAACGAGAAAAAGTTTCGCCGTCCCGTTCGGACCAGTCGAATTGAAATTCAACAAGATTCTTGTCGCCTTTTCTCTTTAGCTCGTTTCTCCCCGTACCAGCTCGACGGAATTTTCGAGCGAAATTTGAATTCCATTGCCCCTTGGTCTATCTGGACCCTGATTGAAGAATAATATCGTTTTCGGGACGAAAGTTACTGCAAGTAGAGGCGATGCTCGACGCGAACAGTGCAGTTCGATAAATGGTAATTTAATTGAATAAAAACAGCTGCACATTGAATGTCGCGTACGATTGGATATTAAAAAGATAATTGTAACGTAACTTTAAACGGAATATCATTTTTCACTGTTCATTTAATTTGTTTGTTTGAAACACTTGTAAGAACTTTGTGGTAACAAAAACTTGAATATTAAGAAACTCTTAAATTAAACAGCAGAAAGAAATCTTTTATTTAATTAAATTTTACAACCCGAAAAATTAAGATGGCTAATTTTAATTATTGTCAAGCTGAAAAATTATTATTGCAATTTAATGAAACGATATGGAGTGAGAATTAATAAGTATCTAATTCGTGAATCAATGAACAAAGTTACGAAATATGATGGTTTAATCGAATGGAAAGTTCGTGAAACTGTTGGTATTCGGGAGCAACGAACTAAAATTATTTAGCTCGACAGGCGTATATCCGCAGGTGTGTCTAGTAATTGCATCAACCTCGATTTTACCTTTCTGTTGCGTTAAAATGTTTGTTCAATTGGATTGGGTATCTACTTTTTCCCTTTGAGCACTTTTCAAAAAGTTGAAACGTTCGAAAGATATGAAGCGATTTTTTAATACGAAATCTACACCATTTCTTTCATTTTTATTTAGACAAGCTTTTTAACGTAATTGTGGCGTTCAAAGGGAAATTTCGAAATCCCAGATTGATCTCTCGATTTCATGTTCAAACGAAACATAAATGCACGCCTCGACTCTTTCAGGCTTTGGGAACGAAAATAGATATACATATAAAGCACAACAATAGGTATTTAAAAATTAATATAAATAGAAATACCCAAATATTTAGTACAACTACAATATTTGTTTGTTTATTATTACTTGACGACTTGAAAAGATATGATTCTTTCAATTATTCTTCATAACAAACAATCGAGAATGATGCAATTGTGTCTCGTGACTTCTTATCGTCACATTGATAAGTACTTAAAGAAAGTGCGCTATACTTTATCAAAATCTTTTAATACTCTACTGTCTACTTAGGTATTATTCGAGAGTTAAAGAATCGAAGTAGCGGATTGGAAATAGCAATTGATCTTCCACAGAATGATATAAAAAATAATCTAGTAGCCCTAAAGTTACTCTAAAAGTTAAGACTCTAAAAGTTAAGACTCTAAAAGTTAAGAAATAATTGAAAAGAAAAATATTACCACGAATTTTCTCTGCCTTGCAATCAAAGGTTAAAGGTTATCCGAGAACAAAATTAGACTAATTCTTACTGGAAACGAAATCTAGAGTGGTAATTTATGGGCCAATTACAGAAACGTTCTAGAAAATGAAGCAGCACAAGTTCGGAGGAAATGAAGAGAGAACTATGTAAAACGAATAAAATGAAGTCGGACAAAATATAATGGAAATTCTCCAAGTCACAATAATTATCTAACCGATATCATTTTTAATCAAAGTTTTTCTTAACTTCACTATTCATCCAAATTGCTAAAGGAATTTTTTGTTTAAAGATTTATTTATTTCTCCAGTCACTTTGAATCGTCAGTGCACATTTACATGGAAGTACTAAAAAAAAGGATGCCAGCAAATTTTCCGGTTCTCCAAAAATAATGCACCATCGGAAATCATAATTAAGTAAGAGCAATTAACCGACGGTTAATAATAAATATTCCAGCGATCCATCCTATTATCAGGAAGGCAAACAGCATTCGAGTTTTGCTTCATACCAGGGAATTGTTAAAAATTCACGAAAAAATTAATGAAAGAGCGAAAGCAACCACGACAAAACGATAAACATGCTCGTGCGATTTATCCTTCCAATCTGTCTATCTCACGGGATTGGTGGCGGTCTTCGAGTGTAAATGCAAAACGCGTATCGAGCCGCCGGTGTATCGTTGAAAATAAGTTATTTAAAAATCCTCCCCCTGGAAAATGTTCATTCCGGTCTGCAGCGATGCGATTATTTAAATATTTCAGATGCCGTCCCCTGGGGAGGTATTTTCCCTTTTAAGAGACGCGCTTCAACGACTCAGACATATGTGGACGGAAAAAATATTAAGAGAATTTACAATACCGTCCTACTTTTCACCCCATTCCATAACTTCACATTGCAGAATTTCAAAAAGCAGTGATCGAATTAATTAATTAAAATTAATTTGAATACGGTGAATGTGAATAGTTGAAACGAACGGTATGTTCAAGCGTAATTTAATGCCGGCGAGAAGAAAGAAAAAAAAACACCGACAACTACTAAAAAATTCAAATAGAATTCTTGCTACGGATGCACTTTCGCAAAATTTTTACCCCCGGGTTTTGTCCGTTCGAATTTTTTTTAATGAACGGGCACTTTAAAATCGATACCGTCCATTGGAGCACTCTGTAAAAATTTAATTGTCACTTCAATAATTGCCCTTTTCTGATATTTCAATAATATACTATTATTTCTTATAAATTGCTCGAATATTCATTTACCTAATACCACTGAAATGATATTTTCTGTTTCATATAATGCAAATTCAACAGTCGACATATTTCTCAAAACGAAAGGAACAATCAAAAGTAAGCACAGGCCATTTTCATAATTGCCATTACAGTTACTTCCCGAACGGAGACATCGATTAGGCAAAAGTCTGATAAAGGTCTCGCTGTCTCTAAAAAAAAATTGCTGCAATATAAAAGCAAGGAAGACCAAGGTAACTTCTTGCAAGAGTACAATAGCACCTGAACAAAACGTTCCCGGGCAGGAATTATTATCATTTGGCGAGCATTCGTTGGCCAGTTCGTTGTTTCTCAGCCAAAATGTGTCGCGAGAAGAACACTTGACCTACATCTTGGTCGGGCCACCGGTGAACCAGCGAAATGTGCTCTAATTTGAATTAATGGTTCACTGTAATGTGCAGAAAACAACAACACCCACCAGGCGCACTTTATACACCAGTGAATTCAATCGTTCGACCTTCGATTGCAGTTGGCCCCGACCTCTTTCCCTGGGACCAGACAAAATCGCAAATCTGTTCTCCGTTTCGGCGATTATATATATGTATATATATATTTTTTGTCATTTTCTACTCACTGATCCGAGCATATCGTCGATTAATTGAATTCCAATCTATCTAGAACCCAGAATGATAAGAATTTCGTTTTCCCATGCAGGATTCCAAGGTGCTCTAATTAATATATATTTTCTACAATTGTGCCTGGTACATAGTTAACGAACAATATATTACCCTTCATAGAAAAAGCATAAATGTGCAAACTTCCATCTACCGAATGGTCAATTACAACAATCATACGATCGAACAACCTGGGAACCATGCATCTCAGCGCCAACAAATGATTCTCCAAGTAATCGATAATCGAATAATCGTAGCTGCTGGACGACGTGTACGATGGACTATAAATTCGCCCCGAATAAGGTCTACGGGGAGCACGACGAGCGCTATCGATCGAACGAACAAGGGGTTGCGCGCCCCTTTCGCGCCCGTACGAATTGGCCTTAACGTTGTCTAACCCAGAAACGCCAGGATTCCTGGCATGCCTCCACAATCCTCGATAATCTCGATTCGCACGAGAGGCGCATCTGTGCCGGCAACTTTTCTGCACGTTTCCCGCCTCCACAGTCGTAGCCTGCTTATCCTCGAGGCTGCAGACTTATCATCCGGTCATGTTACTTATTTCAGTCGCGAATGCGAATCTACTGGGTTGGTCGAAAATCGTGAATTCTCGGGGCGGAGGAGTTACGGGGTGTTTCTGCGAATCGTGTGGAGAAAATTCTGTGGGGAAAGCAGGGTTTCCGTTTTAAAATTATTTAGACTTCGGAGCAGTTGAAGTTTCAGATTGAATTATTCACTGAATGAAGTTTCCAATGTATTGCGATGAATGAATTTAATGAATAACACTGCTGCAATGGGCTTGTGGATATTTCTCTGATTTCCAGGGTGATAGGTAAATGTTTTGAAAATGTGATCAAATTTGGGGAGATTACAGGAAAGTAAGTCGTGTACAGAGAAGTGTATTTCTGAAAGTGGAGCTTGATATTTCAGTGGCTTTTAAACTGACAAACTCCAATATTGCGGATGAAATATTAGCATGAATATTTCAGTTAACAAACTTAAATTACAATCATCCGTAGTTAGTTACACGCATGTACATACGTGTCTGCGTGCATGTACATGCACACATGTCGCCGATAAAGCCATCGTAAAGTCCAACATAATTCATTATGTAACATTACAAGCGCATTATTGTGTACGCTACGGCTTTTGACGGCTTTTCATCTCCCACTTATAAACTGCAACACGTCATACCAGGCGAATCGATGGTAAATTGAACGGAAACAACATTTTGCTAATCGTCAATTATTTAAAATTAAATGTTAAAACGTGTTAAATAATATTTGGTTATTTATGATCATAAAACGTTTTAATACATATTGCAATTAATAAATTCACCAATTCTGACTCCAGGATGTCCTAAATGGTTTTTAATGTTTATAAAATAACGCACGATTTTTGCAGATCGCCAAAGAAAAATACTCTCACATATTTTTGTATTTACGTGGCCCCTTTTGATATAAATCGAAGTACTCGTGAATCACAGGCACATGAATGTAATTGACTAACTGTTATCAAATGAAAATATATGAAACCTGTAAGAGCTTCAGATAATACAATCGCATTATATGATATACAACGTTCACGCGGATTTCTCAGTAATCCTAGTCTACCAAGCTAGAAACTAATTTAAAGAAATAAAAATGACAAATAACATCACAGCCAGTATCTAACTGCGAAAGTATATCTATACCTGCAGTTTCTAAAAACAAAGAAAATAATATTATTCAATACAACCGAACGAAACTTAAAACCGAGAATAATTTTTACCCCGAAGAACGTGCCAATCTATTGACAAACAATATATGTATTTCCACTGAAAGCAACATTCGAACCACAAATAAATTTCGATAGTGAGGCAAACAAACCCGAAACAAAGTAGAAAGAACCAGAGATAAAGACGACAGTCGTTTCGTCCTAAAATAAAATCGTTCCGCCATGGGTTCACAGTTAACGAAACTTTCAATCGCGAACGTCGAACGTCGCTTTTAGGTCACGATGTTAGAATCCACCATCTTTTCCTTTGGTCCCTGATCGAGCACGGAGACAAGGTTTCGATGCGGCATCGATAGCCGCTGATTTACGATCCCTCAAGACTCGCGGAATCGACGATCGTGAAAGTAGCCAGGAACCCGTTTAACGAGCATCTTCGATGCGTCGGCAGGTCTCGAAGGATCAAAGGAATCTCGTCTGAACGAGAACTTGGGGGCCGTGTTCTAGGATTTCTTAATTCACGTTCTTGAAACACTCTACCGTTTCAATTCCCCTTTACGTGCCAGCGTGCAAACGCGAGACGTGGGATTCTTCGGTATCTAAGAATTCTAATAAACGGGTGAAAAATAGAAGCAACAACGTACATGGCGAATAAATGGAATATCTGACACCGTTGGCCGTTATTTTTGATGGCTTGCATAAATATACACAAGCTGGAAATACTTTTCCTGAACGGGTTAAGCACGGAGCATATGTATTCGACGAGGTCGTAAGACCACCAGCGGACGCTCGATCATTTTTCATGTTGGAACGTAGCAAGGATGATCGTAGAATCTCGCCAGGAGAACATATTTTCCGTGTGCGCGAGGATTTTACATTTAAATGCCCGCGACAGAAGACCTTCTCGTCGACGATGAAACGAGGCACGCAGTACCCCGTGAATCGATCGCTTCTTGGTAGATCGAAGAGTCTTTTTAGGGGTGCAGAATATTGGAGTTAAAAATGAAAATTATTTGCGGTTTTTAATGTGATGAATTAAAAAATAAATAAATGAAGATTTTTTTACGGTAGAAATAATAGCTGTATTGGATAGCACTGGAATTAGTTTTACTTCTAATTTAGCAATGGGCTCTCCTTCAGTACAATTATTGCAAGTATTCTATCCTGCATTCATATTTTCTTTTACTCAGTAACGCTATGATACCATAATAATAATAACTATAATATTCTCTACCAAGTTTCAAGGGTTTCCGTGATAAAATAAAAATGTTCGTAATAAAAAGTTATTATAAAAATCTGTGACGCCACGCACAGTGAATGGAGTCGTAAAATAAAAAATAAAAAAAATTGTAGGTAATCATTTCTGTGTGATTATAACATTTCCCAAAAGAGCAAGATACTATTAAACGAAAGCAGCAGGGATATTAAAACGAATGTGATATTGAATAACAGCACACAATTATTTTCCACTTGCAAATAGCTATATTTTTGCATCGTAACATTTATACGCAAAGCTATTTTTCTTGTACGGTTTCATAAAAACTCTATCCGTGCCCGAAACACACTTCTCTCCTTCTTTATATTCCAAACCATCTGCCTCATTAGTAAATAAATGGCGCCAGTGGCATTAGAAATTCGAAGTATGAGTCTGTGCCCCGCCGACGCTCGCACTTTCTTTTATTTTTCATTCTCTGCCGACTCTTAAAGCGCCTCCTTTTTTCGGTATTTGCATCACGTCTAGTAGCGACTCGCATAAGGATCGATTTAAAGTTAGATGCACCCGCACCCACGTATATTTCTCGAAACAACTCTTCGACACGGGTCGGCGGAAACAAAGTCACAAATTGCACAATCTTGTTACCTATGCTTCACATAATTTTCTCAATGAACCTTAAAGGTTTAACTGAACGAAAATTCAGATGAAACCCAACGGGGAAACGAAGTCACAACGTCGCGAAATATCTATTTCCAACAGTTCAAACATAAACTGACTTATTTGCAAAGGAAAAAGACAGAAATAGGATCAGGAAAAATAAAAAGAAAACGCGAGTACAGTTAATAATCTCCCAGCAAAAGCTAGGAATAATATCGTGGCTTAAACGAAACGCAAAAATTAAGAGAGCAGCCGGTGGTACATAAACGCTCTACAAATATTTCCTTTTTCGCTTTTTTCTCGACGAGTGAAAAAGCCTCAGAAGCAATTAGAACTAATTACCCATGGAAATAAACGCGACTTAGGAATAGAATAAAAAAGAAATAGAGGGGGAGAGAGAGAGGTAAGCAAAAAAAGATGGTGAAAAAAATGACGATAAACACGCAGTGTTTGCGACTGCAGAGATCAAAGCGACTGCATACATACACGGTGGGCACTCAAAGCCAGCGTCGCGACGAGTCGTGTTGCGCCAGACTTCTGTGCTCGTATGGAAACGCTGGATAGAATTTGTCGCGTTCCCAACCATACATTTCAAAGCGTAAATTGCGACGACTTCAAAGGACGTCCACGAACGAATGGAACGATACTGCGAGATCAAGGCCGAAATGTATCTATTCGCTGGGTAATACGCTGTGGCTACCCACACGACAATCGAACCTGGCCTTTGCAACTGTCCTGAGGATTGCTGGGAGAATGTTTAAGTGTTTCTGATTCGAGTTTCGTTGGACAATGGCGTTCGATGATGGATATTTTCGGCGATTTTCGTACGGATGAAATTGATATTGACTTAATAATTTAATTGAAAAGCTAAGGGTGGCGTTTGGAATTGTTCAACTGCTCTGGTATATGATAGTTTTGTAGAGAACTGTTCATTACGTACTGATGGGAGAAATAGTTGAATGGATTCGTAATGATCATGTTCGTACGACGTTATTATTTTTGGCGACATCGAGAAACTGCTTTATATTAATAAAAATAATATAAAAGTATATGAAAGTATTGGATAAATCAGTTACTCTGCAGACACGATGGATACGAGTGGGTTTCCATTCTTGTTCTATTACAATACTTCGGTCTGCGGATTGTGTTTCGTCAAAGTGTATTTGCTGTCTTTTAGTTTCCTCGAGAAATATGATGAAACTGAGAGATGTATTTATATAATAATCAATGGTACGATGAAAATAATGGACGAGAGGAAATCTCTGTTACCTCAAGGCAAATCTACTACAGCTTTCTCTTTATGAATTCCATTCGACAATTTCCATGGTTAAGGAAACCGCTAACTTTCGAATAAAACAAGAACCAAAGAAAAACGTTTATCATTTACAATTGTTCAGCAATAAACAAAGCACGTTTGTGCTATAACCGTAACTCATAAAAAGCCTGCAGACTCGAACTCTCGTATAAACATTCCGGAACAGTCGAAAAACCTCCCGAAATATCCATCGAGGGAGAGAATGAACGAGAGATCCATGAATCAACGTTCCCACTAACGGAAACTTTGTACATGACGTATTATCCCACCGTTTCAATTTATTTTTTCCCCCCATACGAGCCGGATCTGTGGCTATATTGTACCACGTGTTTTGGAGTACCCTTTATTAATATCCCCCGTGAGACTATTTTAAAACATTTGTCCATTACAACATCCCATCGAACGAGTGGACTTTTCCTATTCTTTTTCTTCCATTCCCAACGTACCGAGGCTCAATAAATTTCGCTTATATAAAAGAATAACTAATAATAAAATATCCGGCAATTGGCGTGCATTTCATTCACTGCTAGAGAATAGATACTGTTATAAACATTCTTATTTCAACATATGCCTTTATACTTTCTAAATGTTCATATTCCACTCATTTATACGTAAAATAATTCCGTCTATGCCAGATTGGCAAAAAAAATCTAATTTCCAAAAGTTATTTTTTTCGCAAAATTCGAGGGTTGAAACGAGCCGGTGACTAATGAGCTGCGGTATCGGTTAGGCCGTACAATTTCGAGGTCGCCCATTCCTCGATAGATTTCCACCACGGGAACATTTGCGTGGGCGTTATAGCTTCGAAGGGACGTGGCGAGGATACCTCGAGCGCAATATCAAAGTGCAGCACGATTTGATTTGAGTATTGGCCCACGTAGGGAATCGAAACACGTTGATTGTCTTTTCCATCACCGTGTGTCCGCGAGTTAATTATACAAACTCCTATTTGCTCATTTACCAATTATAAAAATGGATAAATTTCAATTCTGGTAAATATAAAAAATAACAAAATAGCATCGAGACAGATTTAACGTGATATTAATTAATCAGAGAATATTTTAATTAAAACAAAAATTATTCCGTGGAAAAGATTGGAACAGAAGTAAAATATTTTCGAAGTGTTATTTTCTGTTGCAAGTATTCGTTCTTCCTGTGGTTTATTTTATACATAATTAATACCTGTTGTGCTAGACATATAAAAGTGGATCGATTAGAAGTAAACAAGAAATATATATATATATGTATATCGTATCGGCTATCAGCCAATACTTAATTGAATTTATTACAAATACTTCATCTTATCTCAATATATTTCACAATAATAATTCTGGAAGCAATAAGCTTGGCCGTTTAAAGGGGGGTTAATTAAATACCAATCAACGGTGGCTCTTCCTCGAGGGCTGATTAATTATATCGAATATAACTTTAGCCACTAATTTAGCGTGGATGAAAGAGTTTGGATAAAAGATTCACAGAATATATTATAAATAGAATGATTTCTCGTTCGAACCACTCAGTTTATTGCTTCGAGAACCTTGACTGAGACGATCCTGCCGATAGCCTTTTAATGAAATCACGTGGAAACGGGAATGATAATGGTATCGGGCGCGTTTCATTCGACTCCATTTCTCTAATTGCTTCGATAGAAATCGTTCTCCATCTCCGCGACCCTTTTCTTCGCGCGTTTTCATGTCGTCGATTATTATTCCCGTATTCAATGCGACGATGCATCCCTCGTTTATTGGGTCGTTCGTTTTCCCACCCCCCTTCTCATCCTATTGTCTTTTTATTTCAATTTTGTTAACTTCCGAAGGTGAAATATTTAAGTATATGTTACACAACATATATACTGTATGTTTTATACACATCGAGAAAGGAGCCTCTATTATTAAACAATTTATAAATGGATAATTAATAGCTAATGGTGTTAATACGTGTTTATTATTTAAGAAAATTTGCAGCAGTTTTGCCATTTGTCTTTTAGTGCGTTTCTAAATTTTAAGGATGTACAATTGAGCGAGTGGCACGTACGGTGAAAGCTGGTTAATGTTTAACTACTTTTATGAGCGGTACGTTAACGAGTTGTATCAAATAAGTATTCGATATTGATTCAGACAAAAGTTAGCACACTTCTGTAAGTGGGGATCAGTAAAGGAGCATATGCACCTTACAGCTTTTCGATGCTCGAGCCCTAAGTTTACGAAGCACTTCGTGTTTTATGTGGGATGTAAAAACAGTTTTTCATTGTTCCTTTAGTATTATAAAAACTGTCGCCACGGGTGTTCAATTTTATCATTTCACCTATAAATATTGTGAGGATGTAGAAGAGACGAAAAAATAATTTACATTAAATGAAAAGAAAATATGTATATTGAATAAAACATTTAACTTTTATATGTTTTCCTGCATTATTCTGTTTGCAAATAAAAAAATAACTAAGAAAGTTTCATTTTAAATGCTAGAAATTTGACCACGTCAACTGTATGAAATAAATTCTCATAATTAAGCCTAATCATCCAAATTACTTCTCGCCAAATGCATTTATAATAGCAGACTTTCGCACCTGAACGAAATAACAGATGCTTTGAAGGGGCTTGGTAGGTAACAAGCCAGCCAAAGTGTTCACCTCTTTTTCGAAGGAAAAATAGTCTACATGCCTGGATATTTTCGTGATCTTCATCATGGTTGATCGATTTTACACTACGTTGGATACATGGCGGAGTTCGTCTTGTCTGATCGTATTTCGACGTGGCAGGCTACGTTACTGAAAAGTGGTTCTCTGCTTGAAACAAGCTCGAGACGTGTGGCAAGATTCGCGCGTGTTTAAGGGTACATCGTGCAACACTCTTCACCTATGCAGCACGAAAATTGTTGATCAGAGAAGGATTTAATGAGTGAATGATGATACCCTATGCATTACCTATAGGAAAATTGGAGACCACTGAAAAGGCAAAGCAACTCAAAGTGAAAATAACTTTTATAGAATACTTTCCCAAGTGTGCTTAATTGTATGTTACTAAATATTATTAAATGTTAATAAATAAATGAAAGTCCTCCTTTTCTGTAAAAGAAATGTAAGGTTCCAGCAATATCGTTCATCCTTATTCCATTAGTTTCTTAGTAAAAAATGATATTACTACCTCATAATTTAATAATTTTTAAAAAAAATGCATATCTTCCAGGTCCGATTTCAAGATTTCCATAAAATTGCAAACTAATGCACCATTTCCAACTATATCAAATTACATTTATTATATTTATCCATTACTGATATTACCAAAATATATCACAGTTTAAACTACCAAGCAGAGTAACAGAATTATCCAGCTAGTTTTCTTTCAATCAAATCATTCTATCGAACTTATATTCCGTCGTGTGTCAAGGAACGACACAAATTGGCTTTGATCATTTAATTTAATCAGAATATTACATCAATACGTATCGACGTTGATTAATATAATAACTTAATCCCTTCGATTCGCTACTGAACCCCGCTCATGCTCATCCTTCTGTTGTCACAAACGTAGGCCGGCGCTTTTGAAAAAGCATTTCGAGGTACGACTCGTGACGAGGTCGGCGAAGAGATAAAGAGACCCTCGAGTGCATCGTGCATCGAGCAAGTGTGTATACACATTACACGCTACGTACGGATCAAGTGGTTGAATTTTAAAATGGATTAATACGCGCCGGTTAAATGGGGACAAGTATTTCGCGGCATGCTAAACCAACTAATACACGTGTACGTGTACCGCGGCCACGGTACGGTAGACAGACCAACTTTTGATACGAATATTGCGACAATGTTCTAGTGGGTGCTCGACCCTGTTACTTGTATCACCGTTCGCGACAACCGAATTTTGCACAGTGGAGAAAAAATTCCAAGATCCAAACACGAAGTAGTTATGTGGCTACGCATCTGCGCGACGATAATATTCGAAAATTTGTTATAACTGTTTGGATTCGCAGACGCGATTTTTAAACGTTTACATAGATACGTAGAGGAACATTCTGTAAATCTGTCAAATATTTCGACACCCATTTTCAAGCATTATAAGTTTGAATAAAAATATTACTAATTTTTGCCGATCTACCTACCCCTTCTTAACACTCTCCACTGAAAAAATCATACAGAAGCATAACCAACCCCTTGTCTTTCGAGTATCGCAACCACTCTAGAATTACAAGCTCCGTGAACGGAAAAAAAGTTAAAACCTTTGGAAAACGGTCTAATTGCTCCTCAACACGGACGAGCTTTACGTCAATCAGCATCGATCAACAGCCAAGCGGACGTGTCAGCGACTCGTCAATTACCCTGAACGTTTTGGAAGCCGTCCAAGAACAGGCGTCTTCACCCAGCTAGACGACCAAGTTCCACGTGAAACGGTGTTACCGCGGAACGAATCCGTTTCACTGGGGCTCACGTAGTGCAGACGTTGAAGGTAGGCCGTCTCCGGAAGAGAAACGGTGCATTTGGGCTTCACGCACAATGCACCCTCTAAACGGATGTTTACGGATAAAGGGTAGGTAACGGGGACAGAGCTGGCCAAACATAGCCGACACTGTGCCGTCGTAAGCGATTTGCCAGCACGCTCGCTTAGATAGACCAAGCCGCGTTCTATGCTCGTGTAAACATCCACCGGCAAATCTAACAAAGTGGTCGATCCGTGGCCGACCGCTTATTGACTCGAACGTTCCGACTTCCAACTATTCAGGATGCGGAAGTGTGTGCACCGCTCGAGTCTTCGTCGGGAAACACGGAAGTTCCGTGTCGCGATCTAATCAGCTGGATTGTCTTGTCTGTTCTGATGAGTATGCGACGGTTGAAAGGGTTTAACGTTATGTGCATGTGGATTATGCTGTCGGGAAATTTGGAATTAACTTTTTCCGCGGGATATCGTACGTTTTGGAGTTTCCTTCTTTTGCTGTTGCGAGGATAATTTTATTGCTAGTTGGGATATTTTTCCTTTTTTTTGTTAAGAGTGTGTAACGTCAATTTTGTTGGGGAATTTATGACTGTTTAGATAAATTAATCACGGTTTCCTTATTTTATCGGCTTCGCAGAATTATGCCCGGATAAACGATTTACGCCGCAGCTCAGCATTTTCAATAACGATGCGCCTCCCTGAAGAAGATTATCCTGCATTTCATATACGAATAAATCTTCTGCATTTTCTGGCCTGTTTCTTTAGAGAGCCTTCTCGACCAGAATATTTCTGTCAAAAAAAATAAATAAAAGATAAAAAGAAACGACAGTCCAGCGGAAGCCGACAGCTAGCTGTTAAAACGAAATTCTTTGCGGTTACTTGCGAAACGATTACAAACGTGCGGTAGAAACCGTTTGCTGTATCTGACAGCAATTAACGTCACGTGTACGAATCAATAATTCTGGTCTCTCAATGACTGCTTTGCCGGGATGAAAATTTCAGAGAACGCACGGAAAATTCTATCATATGCACGCTTTTCAACGTTGGCGAGAGTATTTTGTGTAATTCATTATTTTTTAAGTGATTTCATAATTTCATAATAATCCGCCACGAATTTCCGTACGGAGATATTGTTTACAATGCACAATCATAACTTCTATAAATTACTTCTGCGATAATTTATCCTGAATGCATCGAAGTAGCACAATATTTGAAATTCAAAGAGCAGAGAGCATTTTTGTCCAGAGTGTAAAATGGAACACTGTACCCAATCGAAGATTATCAAGGAACTACTCACATTCGAGGCAGCTCAAGATCGTTCTTATCGGCGTGCGACGAAAACGAACGAGACGCATAAGAAGATAGTGTACAAGGTTACAAACTTCACGACATCGTGTAAATGTTTCAATAACGTGCGGCTGGTAGGTAGGTGAATAAAATTGCGGGAAGCCAGACCGGAAGCCGTAGGTCGACGGCTTTGTGTCTTCGTCGCCCGCGACGTCTTGTCGTCGCAGACCTCGTTTCCGTGTAAGTCCACGAGATAGAGCAGCGCGAATGGGCGTCTCCCGGGTACGCTCCTGAAGGAATTTTATAGACTGCTCCCGGATGTCGCATTTTGTCCGCTCTGTTACCTACCAGCGACCTCTGTCCTCGTGAAACCACACTCTGAATACTGTGCCAGTTCTTTTGTGAGGAAAATGGACTTAAGAATAATAGTTGGTGATTAAAGGGCTATAGTTAACATCCATTTCAGAATTCCACGAAGAAGAATGATTTTTCAAGAATTTTAACCCTTTACTGTAAATACAGTTTCTTACGAATATTTTGTCCATCTATTTTGTAAATAATAATAAAGAAATTCTCGTTAACAGAACTTTACAGGTAACCCTTACACACCCTCGCGTACGTGCGCAATTGCAAGAATTAATAATAAATAACAAAAGTCATACGGGAACGAAGTTTTGGCTGAAATTTTTTTATGATTTTCGTGCGTTAAAAAATATCAATCAAGGTGTGCTCCCAACGCGTTTTAATTTAATTCCACGCCCTTTACCTTTATCCTTCAGCCCCTTTAAGAATACAACTGATCCAACTTCACGGGACGCCCTGTAAAATATACTCTACCCGGGAAACTCGGAAAATTCAACGTAACGTCCACCAGGGACAAAGGTAGCATCAATCTTCCATCAGATGCGACAGGCCCGCGAATTTCGCGCGAGATTGCGCGCTTAAAAGCCGAGTCAGTGCATACGTTTGTTCCTAACCGATGCACGAAAAGACGTATTGCCCGGAGGTGCGCGTTGTATCATCCCAAAGCAATCTGACGACGATATTTTAAATTCACGTCGTATCCTACCGGAGCATTCTATAAGGAAATTCCCTATGGGTACCACCGCGTGTTCTCACAGTTTGCCGTAGAGGTACACGACACGATTTCCTTTTCGATGCAACCTGTGCACCCGTGCACCACGGAAAAGTACATGGAAACTCCTTTCTCGTTGAAAGTTTCACCGTTAAATTAATATCGACGAAGATACGAGACATAGAAACTTGTTCCGTTACCATGTAAAACGAATCGATGGGGTTTACGTAGCCGGTCAACCGATATTCAAATATAATTGATGGGGAAATTTTTCGTTATCGACTTGCAATTAATATTCTGTAACGATTAATTGCAATTTCCACTGATATCAGTAATTTATTAATAGAATATATTGCTGAGGTTTATTTGACCAATCTGTTGCGTGAAATATTTCGTATTTAATGAACGGTAAAAAATTTTAATCGGGGATAAATTTTCGATCGAAATTTTGTCACGGTGGAATCGAACGTGGCATATTTTTAATTCAATTAAATACAATAAAAAAATCGAAGTAATATTACACTGTAGAATTTCTAAATTCCATCCTCGTTTAATTTACTTTCAAATCGATGTATCAGCTGCTATTCGATTAACTTAATTCTGTCAACACCTTCGAACACCAAATCGAAATAAAGTACTACGACAATTTTACACCACCCAACGATCCAATTGATTAAAAGAGAAAAATTTACCATTAAAAAACATTACTCCATAGTTCGTAGAAAACTAACATACGTAAGTCAACAGATAATACAGCACCGTGCCAAATTGGCACATCTTCTCGCAGGTTGCACAGCCATTTTTATGCACGACGACGACGGCTGGCATCCCCGTACTTTTTAGATCTGTTTCTTGCGTGTCGGTTCGCCCGCGTTTAACGAGCGTGTGCACTCTCAAACTCCCCAATATATGAAAATTAAGAGCGGCGGATGGCATATTTGGAAAAACGGTCTAAGCATTCGCGGACTGCATTGTTCGGTCAAACGAGACGCATTCTGAAAATGTAGGACGGATAAAACGGCGGCGTCCCAGTGGAATTCTTCTCGTATAACTCCTGTCAAAAGGACTGCTGCGGCGTTGTTCGGCGAGATTATGCTCGTGGTAACTCGCCACGGCCGGGGATCTGCTTGCGATTCTTCGATAATGCGTTCTGTCTGGCGTGACATTAATTTTAGTATGCATTATATCGTACAGTTTGATGCTCGTTTTTGTCGGGGTTTGCTTTATAATTTCACTCTGTTTCGGGCTGTCGCTCGTTTCTGATTCGCCCTGAAGGTTTTTATGGATTTTACTTTTATTCTATTGGACCGGGCTGTATGAATTTCTCGTCTGCTTCGTTTTTTCATTATTGGCTAAATTTTTGTGGCTTCTGGTCTTTCATTTGATTTCAATGTCGAGGTTTTTCTTTGTTTTTAACGTTGCAGGGGATTTAAATTAAGAAAAACAATGCTTTGTTAGAGACGATTTTTATTGCCATCAAGAAGAGCATTTAGACTTTTGGAGATTAATGTGAACATGAATTTATAGAAACTGACTTTGCTAAGTGTCTTTTCGAACGCGTTATGTTAGAATGAAATAAAGGGAATCGCATTATTAAACCGGGAATAGAGTTTTCTATGTAAATACAAGGATGAAATGGGGTAAAAACCCGAGTAAAAATTTCAGGGAAATACCGGGAAAAGATTTTCTTTCAACTGTTACTGGTAAGATGCAAGATATGTCGTGAAATTGAAATATCGCGTCAGATTGCTGGATATTTCGACTAAACAATAATATACATATATATTTACGAAAACGTTCCTGCTGAATTTCATCGTTCCATCATCGTGCACCATGCAAATATTGCAGCAAAGAGGTACACGCGAAACGTTTTGAATTGTCCAAATATGTACCCATGGTAATATTATGAATCGCTAGCATATTACTTCTGTTATCCTACCTTTTAATTTTAATGCACATTAATCGCGAATATGAAAATGAAGAATATCACCTCGATTTCTGTTTTGTAAAAATAAGAACATAGTGGAATTTTTTCGAATTCAGGCAATATTCACTATCGGTTAGAAGTAGATAATATTGATATTTTATTTATATAGATTTATTAAAGTGGACTCTTGAAATACTTCCTGCTCACTGAACCCGATTAAACACAATAAATGTACACACATATAGATGTGTTTACTTCTAATTCATTAAGTAACTCCGAGCACCTATCAATACACGATCTTATCACGGATAGTAATAGAATTACGACGGACGTCTTATCTGTCGTGACACGAATAATTGATTATTTCGTTTGAGCAACCTTTTTTTATTTATGACTAAATACGTTTGATTAGCTAACATCTTCGATGTTCGCAAAATATTAATGGAAAAAATCCTGCCAAATATGAATACTAATCAATAACTAATTATTCAAACAGATTCAGCATTGATATGAAAGAATTTAATTATGAATTTCTGGACATCCCTATTTTTTTTTAAATTGACGGACCCAACATACACATATAATATTGACTAATTAACTACTTTTACGTAATGTAGTAATAAATAAGCAACTGGCAGAAAAATGTAATGCAATTAAGAAAATGCATTTTGCTTAAGAAAACAACCCCGACGAAAATTAAAAAGAAAAATTGTGTATTAAAATCTCTACACCCTGATCCAATAATCCCACTATAGATTTTTTTTCTTTATAAACAACCCCGATTGTTCGAGCCTCCTTATCTACTTCTCCTCTGCAGCATGTACTGAATAACACTGGCCGTTTTAATTTTTTTTCCACCCCCGCGAGCCACGCCCTCGCCATTATCGACACTCTGGAGATTCCTGTTGCGTTCAGAAGGGATCGTAAGTTTCGGGGGGGGAGTTCGAGAATCGTAGAGCGAATATCGATGCGAATATCATCGCGAAGGAATCGAATATAGCTCAGCTGTAGCCTGCATACATATAAGCAAATAATGCAACGCTCTTCCGCATCGAAGCTCCGCCACATGGTGATAAACCAATGGGAGGTGATATACGTACACTATGCATCAAAACCATAAATTCTCCGCACTTGACGGCTAATATTTCACGAATCCTGGAACCAGAACGTTGTCATATTTGTATATTAAAACGACCGATATTCCCGGATCTTATTTCAATATTTCCTCGAATTTTCTACGGGCACTAATAATGAAGAAATAATAACGGCAGAACGTGGTGCAAGGTGGTTTTAAAGAATGTAACTAGATAACATCTGGAATATATTATATTCCAGTAATGGTGGCATTTAACGTGGCGAAAGGAACACAATGGTTTGGAAGTGGTCTGAATAGAGATTAAACGTTTGAACGATGTCAAGAATACAAAATTCTTAGGTATCTCGCACGTTTGAATGGATTTGGAACGGAGTTAGATGTAGAACGATGTTAACTTTATTTTCAAGTCGAAACACGTATGCTCCGATTTTCTTTTACCTGTCTGCGTAAATTCCATTGAATTTAATATATTTCGAACTTTCAAATATTTCCCATAGGGCGATTATACGGTGATTTCATGTAATTTCAACATTTTTATTTCTTCGTGAGAATTTTAAAGATTGTGAATGCTGCTTATTTTCACAATGATGTTCTGTTGTCGAATTAAACAATTCCATACTTGAACAATGTTACCGGTTTTATATGGAAATCGACAGAACACAGTTTCACAAGCGTAACACACAGACAACACATAATTCAATATCTAAAAGCGGGTATACGTTGATTTATGATTATGAAACCACGTGAAACAGTATATAAAGTCTGTTTCGTGACGCTCCATATATTTTAGAAAACAAACGACCGCGTTTATGTATATCTTATGTTACGACACGTAACAACCTATCATTTAGGCTATTTTTTTTTAATAATTTCGGATTACTTATTTTTTTCATTCCAATGTTTTACTTCTCGATAGTATTTGTTTTATTTCAATTAAAGTACAAGATTACACAAAACCTAATACAGTATAAATCATTATTTTTTTAGTAATTTTTACCACTAAAAAGAGGGCATTAAAAACTTGAAGTACAATGTTTCGTTTGCACTCGCGCATATGTCGTACGTTATTAGACGAGCCTTAATGACATGCGAATTGAAGCGAATTGTAGAGCTAAAACGGTCGGCAGTTTGGTCAGTGACGTGTTAATAGAAAGCTGGCACAGGGAATAGTTTGCGACGACCAGCAACACGTCTAACGAAATATTCTTTTATCGTGGTATCACAGATAATGAAAGTATTTTTGCAAAAATATAACATTGTTCCTATTCTGGCTCCATTGAAACACCTGACCTCTTTATATGCGAAGATATAAATAACTCCCAAACTTTTTTAACCGTGAAAAGTTGCACACACACACATACTTACGATCACGATTCACAATTAATCGCAGTCCACGTTCCAACGGAACCCCATAAAAATATCAACGAAAACTTCTTCGAAATCCGGCTGCATACAAATTTCTCCCCGACAATAAAACTGCTGCGGGGTCACGAATTTTAAAGATTCCAAATGTTCAGGATTTATGAAAGGGTCGAGGACGATGGCGCATTCGTGACGTACTCGTGACTGGAAATTTCGACGAGTTTAACGATGAGGATGCCTTCTGCAGAAGCGTTGTAACAGAGTAAAAGAGAAAGAAGAATCTTCCAATAAACAGCACAATTAAAACCGATTACCATCAAGGATACACCGTGAATTTTCACTGTGCTACGCCATAATTTTCGATTGCTATGCCGTACACGTTATCGTCGTATGTGCCCGCGACGAATCGCTGGTGGCCGTCCTCGGCATTAAAAACTTAGGCCACCTTATGATCACGACGAACGGATCGTTACCTCGAAGACTTTCTAGGAACATTCTGCTGACACTTTCCATGTGACTGACACGTGAGTTGAAAGAATGATCGCCGCGAAATCGTCAAAGGAAATGTCATAATCTGGTTCAAGATCTTGGACAATTGGTGTTGAATTAAATAGCCTGGTAGAAAAGGAAGAGGTGTACCTTGGTGGTCGAAAGTTTCGTTTGCGGTGGAATGTTATATTTTGAAACGTTACTATTTAATGTAAAAATATGTGTTTCTATTTATCAGTAATTAGCATTTCTGTATATGAATAATTGCCAGACTTTCTCAATTTGGAGACCGTATAAACACGTTGGCAATGAGTTGGAAACTTAATTATCGTAGAATAAAACGAATAATAGGGTTTATGATGCGGGCGATAAATATCAGATTTTCGAAGGCAATGTGGGCGACAAGATACGGTAATAATGTGCAAAATGTAAAATGTAAAAATGACTGGTGTGTAGACCGAATATTTACGATACTGGAATCGAAACATATTTTAATATTAGAATGAAGGGCGACCTCTGCATATTTAAAAATAGGTATACTGTCGTCGTATGTAAAAAGGACATCCTTCCCTTCAAAGGAAAAAATTGAAATTTATGGTAAATCTAGGATATAAACCACTTTTATTCACATAAAAAAAACGATAAACCTTGAGATTCATAACGCACATATCCATTAGAGCCATTTTACCCTAAATGTACAGCAGAATGTGTGGATATTCCCCATGGGTACACTTCACATAAACCCTGACTTTCAGACCCTAAAGGGGGACGCATAAACGAGCAGCTAAGCAGGCAAATAATGCAATAAATGCTAGTGAAAAATCATCAGTCTACAGTTTTATCTTTCGGTATTGTGCCCATATTCTGCGCCATAAAAAAGAATGTGAATGCCAAGTTACTACGTGCATTCAAGAAACCTTTAAAGAACATCTATCTTTAAAAAGATTTGATAATAGCTGTACCTTTACTCTCATTTTCCATGTCAAAAATTCCAATTTCTAAAATAAAGTATTTCAGATTCAATGAATTAAAAAATCTTAGGATCTATATGCTACTTTAACGTTACAAAATAAAATATTAATCTTTCATTAAAAAAGAACTGTCACGGGAAAGGAGAAGGAGCTTTGTCAAAGAAGAAAAATCTCAATACCTGACCGTGCTTTATGATTGAGGATGGAAGAAAGAAATAATACATTTTCCTTGTGGAATAGAAATGGAATTGAAGTGGTGCACATACATACGTAGAGCTGTGATTTAAATCTTCGATATCATTCCCGCGTGATCTATCAATCTCGAATGAAATAGCTGACAAGCGAAAAATCTCTATTATATCTTATCTCGAAATCCTGCGTGTGATCCAGAATTTTATCCACTTCTCTTCGTGCTTTTTATTTGTTACCGGTGTCTGGGTATCTGCTCCATCAAACCGTTCAACCGTACGGTGCACGAGTTCCCTATGAAATTTCTTATTGTCTGTCGTAAAACGCACCCTTTAACGTGATCAAAATGAATTCTCTGCTTTCAGTGTAAATAGCAATAAAAATCAACGAGCAAGAAGCACGAAAGTCCTGGACAATATTACGGAGGCGTTATTGCGGCAAGTTTGTCGTATGAAATATTTATTTTGTGTAAAAATACAGAAGGGGTTGGAAAAATTAGTAAACTGTTTGAAATAATTAAATGCAGAAAATTGAATTCTATATAAGTTTGGTTTTGTACATTGTACTTATTAATAGTATTTCGCGATAATCAAGAATAACTAATTTCTTTTTCACAACGTAATAAAATTAATTTAATTTTTCGAATTATTTCAATTTAATCGAGCAAATGTATTTTTTATATCACCTAGGGTATTACGAAATTGAAGAATTTCTTCAGGAAACTATGTAATTTTTAAAGAACTAATTCCAAATACTATACATATAATACATCACCTCTTTCTCAACACATGCTTGACGATAAAACCATTGTAATATATTTTCGATGTTGAAAGCGTGTTTGTAATCGATTCCGGTGATGTACACGCGAGCACAAGGAACAAATATTATCACATGACGCGGCGGAATAAATTTCAATTATGAAATGATGAAGTTCCATTTACAAATTCAGCCGAAGAAGTAATGTGTGCGTAACGGCACATGATTTTAATCATGTGATCAGTTAAGTCTAACTGTAGTCACGCGCAACAGAGTAATAATTAACCCCTTAGCTCAGTTGGGTCAACAATGTCGTTCAACCAAGTACAAACACACCGCCTGAATGTCTGCCACTAGTAAATTGTAACATTTGATGGCAGGACATTCATTTTCAGATCACGCATGCTCACATTATCGATGGCTAACGCAACGAAACATCATAGCATTAATTACGAATTAAATATTCTATCGGGGGGTTAACGTTATAGAAAATTGCATTGCAGAATTCGCGGTGAATTAAATATTTCAAACTGCTCGCAACATTTCAGTACGCTGATTAATTATAAAATTCGGGCATTCCATTAGCGTGCCAGTAAGTAATATATTAAACTAATGTCTCGTATAATGGGTAAAATGTTCTTTAAATAGAAATGAACTTATTTCTACTCGTCATATAAATTTCTCTACGTAATATGACTGATACCTAACTATGTATGAATAAATTCTTCAATCCCTATTATCCAAATAATTTAATCATCCAGTATTCCGTTGCTCAATTTCTTTAAAATTTTAATTCAATTACCTCCCTCACGCTTGGATATCCATCTCACAAAAAACCTATTGCATTATTTCCATCATTCACATTAGGACTCGACGATTAACCCTTTGACTACAATGGGGAGCACCGTTATACTCCTGAATCCAAGTATAATATAACAAAGGAAAACAAAAAATATAACAATGAAGGCGCAGACTCACCGTAAGTTGGAGACAACGACGACGTAGTCACCCTCGATGGAGACCAGACCAACGTTCTGCAGTATAATGCCGGTGATCAGCATACCGATTAGGGCAGGAAGGGTGGTCAAGGAGAACAACCATCCACCGAAATGCGCCGCTATGCAAAGGGCAGCGAGACCGAAAAGCTGGCCACCGGGGGCTGCGTCGTCGCCTAATATCGCATAGACGATGCCCCAGAGCAGCAGCCCTAACAGGAACAGACATAAGAGCCGGGCGAATTTTCTGTAGCTCGGGCAAAATGGTTGAGGACAGGCTTTCCTCCAGCCAGGCGGCTCCCACGATGGCGTGTCGTCGCGACCGTGGCATCGCGCACAAAATAGATACAACCACGATCTGAAAGGAACATTACAGAACAGAATGGTTAGAATCAACTTATTTTTGTTTTACTTGCGTTTCAAGTGTATCGATAAGAGAATGTACTATTTGGGGGAAATAATTTTCTGATTATTACAATACGCGGTCAGAGTATTGAACTTTTTCTATTTATTATTATTATGCCCAATTATATGTATTAATGTTATAATTCCTTAAGAATGGAATCCTCCCTAGAGGACCAATCTTTGATTTATAGGAAGACCAATATCGATATCACCAATATCGATATCAGAATCGCACGAACGAATAAGGAGTCAATGCAGGTAAGTCGTGGCCCGTCTTTCGCACTGGTATTTCAAAGTCGGAAGTGAAATACGCCAGTAGCGACGGAAGTAAAGATAGAAGGAAAAGAAGGGAAGAAGGTAAATATACTTTGTGCGTCGGAGATGGTGAGAAGTTTGTGGACGAAAACCTTTGGTAAATCACACGAGCACCACACCGTTAATATTTGACGCAAAAATTGGACGAATTTTTCACAGAACACCGGGAAAGAATCTGTACCTCTTTCAATCCTCGTTCGAACAAAAACATTCATCGTCGCCAGGAAACTTTGCGTTGCCATTGAATTTTCCTTCATTTAACATTCAACCTTTAAGTTTCAATTCTACATTGTTCTCTATCGTGCGATTCGTATTAATGGAGCCGATCGTTGACAGGTGATTTTCATCGAATGAGTCGAACTAAAAAAAAGGAACAGAGGAGACGGATAGCATTAACTGAAATGCTTACCGCGGTATGTGGACGGGAACAGATGTCACAGGAAACTTAGAGCGACGCTTGATTCAATCTCATTAGACTTTATGATCTTATCAAGGCGATTGGAAATGACAGGCTCTGTAACCGTGGTCAGCTGTTACATCACGATTCACGCGGCTCTTCCTAGATCCGTTACAATTCCCCCGATTAGAATCGACCGATTCGCATAGTTTTCATTCATTGTCTACGAATCGATTGTACGCGGATATCGCTTTGAGGGAAAAAACATTTGTTTACACGACGATGAAGTGTAATAGTAAGTGAACGGATTGAATGCTGACGCGTCTGTGATCTAATGCCAGTTCTTTTAGAAATATGTGTATAATTGGTGCTTATTATTTATATGTTATTATTGTCTGTTTGTGCCGTTATGTGTTGATCATTTTTATGGCTAGCTCCGAGAAGAAATTATGTATACACTGTTGTGCTAATAATTAATAAAACATTGCCGATGGAAAAATATGGATTTTCACGATTTTTTTTGTAATTAGAAAAATTCTTCAACACAGATAATGATAATGACATAATTGCACTTATTACATCGATACACTGAAATCGTTTATTCGTTTACTATTTATTACCAGCTCGCTTCAATTAAAACAAAAAAGCCTGTACTCGCCTCTACATTATCCTGTTTCCAAAACAGGCATTCAAAAAATCTCCTTCGAACCCGGCAAACAGAAAAGTCGAAAAGCCACGAATAATTAACACGAATTATCACGTTCTCCGTCTACAACGCGTTGCAAGGAGAAGAGAAAAAAAACCAAACGAGTCCTCGATAAATTTCCAACAAAAAAAAAAGAAAATCGAACCAACTTATCAAATCCGCACATCCCAAAGGACCCATACGAAAAAGTCTCACCGTTCCAACTCTTCCGAGTACTCGATCTTGTCCCTGATCGAGCTGGTCAAACTGTGCGCCGACTTCTTTCTATTCCCATTGATCCTGCCGTTTTCAAGATCGAACTTGTGCTGCGGAATATTCTCAGCGCTGCCATAGTTACTACTTCCGTGCTGCAGTATCGATTTTCCGCGACCCTGATCAGAATTGTGCTCAGAACTGGCGCTTATCCGACGGTGATGATCGAAGCTCGGATTGTCCATGCCATGTATCTGATCGCTAATGGAGACACGTCTTTTAGCCAATTCCTCGGTTGATTTGTTCGTTTTCCCACTCATATCGATATCCATGTCTTATTCTCGAGAATCGATCACGGCAAGGATCAACTTACAAGACAATTCTCTGTCAGGTAAATTTCTATGTACATATATGTATGTATTCTGTTATTCACGCGAAACGCTTTCGATCGACAGTCTGATATAAACTGAACCAAGTGATCGCACGTAAATGCGTCGATGGTGTTCCAAACCGAGACCGACAAGGTGCAACGATCGATTCGAAGACAATAATCGAACAGACTTTCTTCTGGTTCCGCGATGGAGCACGGTGAATGCTCTTGATTCACGAAGTCCTCGATTATGTACTTCGAAGTGACACAAATCCATGCACACACTTGCGACGTTGAAATTAGAAACACACCGAATCTGTCCGTTAACAGCAGAGTGAAATAATTTGCGAGAAATATGCCCCGAATAAATGAATCTCGACGAACAGTGCAGTCAATTCTGTTCTGAAATGTGCACTCCTCACAAACTCGATTCACTATGACGAATATATGATCGAATAAAAACTATGGGGATCAAAAGCAGGTGCTCTTCGAAATTAAACGAGCAATACCAAGTAAACGATTAATAATATTCCGCAGTACACGTATATATTTATATGATATGTATGTAAACCAGAGTGGAACAAGCGAGTCACGATCGGCTTTCCGCGATTGACTGGCAATGGACGGCGGCGCGGTTTGCGATCACGGCTCGACGTCTCTCTGTCGATCGTTGACAGTGTGAGGAGTCGCGTGACGATGACTCCGAGAAAGTCCAAACACAATGATCCCCGATCGTTGATTAACGATCACGCGGCTGATAGGGGGGCTACGGGTCGATTATTAACAGTGTCGCGTGACGCTATGTTTTCCTAGGGAGGCCCGCTAACACCTTGTGCCGATATCTTGAAAACTGCTTGACGTCTTCGACGTCTTCGACACCTTGACCCGCTTTTTACCATCCGCGATCCTCTCCACCAACGCTGCTCCGGCAGAGCTTTGTTCACCTCGTTAGACCGAGATTCAAGGTTCACGCGCGCAGCGCCGGTTCTAACTCGCTTCCCTTCGTTAGTATTCCCAGTATTTCCTCGTACGCCGTGTCACTAATCGTCCGCCGGCTGGATCTTCGTGCTGTTATCTTGTAACGATCAATTGAATGCCACTGATAATCCGTCTAGGAGGAACGATAAACGTCCCCGCGGAAGAAAGCTCGACGTCGATGCACGATCCACTTTGTTCATCTTCAATAATATCGTTCGGGTTTATTCGTTTTATTCGTATTTACTTTTCTCCTTCAATTGTGAACGTCGATTGATCTTATCTGGATCGATTGGCAAATGCGACGAACGTGCCGGACGGAACGTCATCGAGGTGCGCACTGCTTCTTTTCACTTTGATTCGTGAATTTCGTTTCCAGATGGGGTGACGGGGAGAGGAGAGAAAAAATTCTTTTTAGTATCGACGCGTGAAACACTCCGAGGCACGGAAACGGACACTTGTTAAACGAGTACGGCCAACCAGCAACTAAATGTCACAATGTGTGCAGAGCGGAGCTGTGTTTATGGGAATGGTGGGGCTGGTAAAAATGTGCTGAAACACGGGCAAGGAGGGACACTGTTACGACCGCATCAATAATTGTTACCGCGTTGCACAGGATGGGCACAGCTGGACACCTCATTGACAGTCTATTCGGGCCTAACCAGCCGACCTGTCGTGCCCCTGATCGTAACCGATGCCTCGGCGCAGCGTTGATTTAGCAAGATCCACTAGAATCGCGGATAGATGGAACGGTGAAACGGCCTCGGAATACGAGAGCAGCTGGACGATTATAAATTTCCAGGGCTTCTGTAACTGTTCCGATGATAGCTTTTCCTTGCGGTGTAATTCTTTGCTTGGAGCCTCGACTGCTTGTTCTTTTTGTTCTGAGTGGCGTATATAGTTTGTTGGCGGATTTGCAAGGTTGTCGTTTTACTTCGAGTGGTCATAGAATTTCTTTCTTTCTTTCTGTTTGAATTGAATCGAAAGATTTATTTTAAATATTGCCTCCGTTTCTTTCAATTCTGTTGTTGTAAAAATCAATTAAATGCTCTGTTTTAAAACAATATGACTCGCTTGCCTTTCTTATCTGATTTTATTCATTCATTCATTTTATATAACAATGTAACATGTAGTATTACTGTTATAGATATTGGTAAAAAATTAGAATCAAGTTTTGCTGTTAGATTATAGGATACTATCCCGATATGTTATCAGCTTTTCAAATGGAATATTTGCTTGAGGATGGTTTTTCTCTCGTACAATTGTCGATCAACTAAAAAAACTCTTAAAGCCCGACAATCGAACGAAAATCACTTAATCAAACTCATCCGTTTAATTCAATTAAAACACGGGGAAAATTTCAACGCGTGCAATTCTAAATTGATACAAACCGTGCAAATTAATTGAAATTTCGCGGTCTACTGGTCGTACGATCGAACCAAGTGGACATCTGCCGTTTTGGACATTTCGACGTAGGCACAACACGCAAACACGTTTTACACATACACGTGGTATAATTGTTGTTTCGCAGTAGTATGATCTTTTCTGTGGCACGTACGCAGGTTCACTAAAACTCGCTGTCGATTGATTCATTGTCAATGTTACGCTGTTATAACTATATTCGTTTACACGGTATTGGATTCGGATTCATCCATAGAGTTAAATCAAATGATGTATTTATTAGACTGTAACTGGTGGCGGCACATTTTACGAACAAATTTCTTGTTCGTCTGACTATTTTTTTTAATAGCGTTGGAGTTTATGTTTCACATGAATCATCATGGTAAAGTAATTAAATATATTTTTATTACCTTCTACAATTCTGGGTTAAATTATTATTATATTTATTTTTATTTTGTATCTGGTATCTTGAGGGTATATGGTAACAAAACTTGTTAGCAACAAAATAAATTGAACAAAAATTATCAACGAAGGCATACGATTCGAAAATACTGTCAAGTTATAGTATATTATATTCGATTTAGAAACAGGCCAAGAGTTAATATACTTCTATAAATTCCGTTTCGAACGGACGTGCAGCTATCGGAAAACTCGACAATCTCCGCCTCGATTCCTAACCCTTTGTTCTATCTACCAACAATAAGCTGGTTCGACTCGAACTCGAATTGACTCTAAAAAAAAACGCATTAAACGCGAGTCTTGTTTGATCGTTTTAATGATATCGAGGATCACCGACGCGATTTTCATAGGTATCGTAACAAGCTAACGATAACCTATCTCCAGGTAAAAGGATCCCCTTCTTCGAGCAAATTAAGTGTGCTAATTACGAGATAATATTTCAACAGCGGAATGTTTTGCGAGCTGTCGCGTGTGCATTAGTCACGGTGCTAAAATCGTTCGACATGTTCCATCGACGAATAAAAAATCCAATTTCAAGTATAGAAGAACTAACCAAATTATAAACTCCACGATTAATCTCTTCGGGGATAACATCGAAGCCAAGGGCCGAAATAATTTAAAGTGAAAAGAAAACGCCGAAATATCCAGCCCGTGTTCCTTCGACCAAAGCCAATAACTTTCACTTACTTCCAGTTAAATAATACTTAAACGTGCTAAATCCTCCCTAACTCTCTTCGCCACTCGCACAGAAGTTTCCTCGTAGACCATTCACTTACAAAACCTTTAAGAAGGATTTACTTAGCCCAGAAGCTAGCTCTACCTATCTTTTAAACACGTGCTTCGCGTCACCCTCCCGGCGACCGAAGGATCGAAAAGAAATCCCGGTTCTTCTTCTCAGAACGAAACGTGTAACGCGAGAGGACAAACGACGGAAAGAAACTTCACGGTGCAATTACGAAAAAGTTCCGGGCAAATTACACTCGGGCAACGTCGCTTTGATTTCCTGCTTAATTGCTTGTTTCCGCGGATATTTCGGTTGAAATGACGCGGCACAAACGGGATGTAAGCCCGAAGAAGCTTCGGAAACCGGAAGCTATCCTTTCTTCGCGTAATTAATCAGCCTCTTTCTTTCGTCGCGGGAAAGGCGAAGAAACGACGGTTCTAATTGATGTCCCTTTTATAACGCAACAAAGCGGAGCCGACCGAGGGTCCACCCACTTCGACAAGTTCACTTTAACCGTTGCGCGAAAAGACAAAAGTTGTGCGTAATTAGATTTCGAATTGACGAGAATTGAGCGTCGTTTATGGAGGAAGTTTTAAAGAACAGAGTGCATCAATTTTCGAGTGTTCATTGTAAACTGTAGACTTCGTTCCTCACATCTAAAATAAATTGCTTCGCGATAAAAAATTGTTAAACACCGTGGAATCGACGATTCAGAAAGCACCAAACTTCAATATGTACACCGGCGCACAAGTAGAGGTTTCGCCCTTTGAAATGACAGAGATAGGCTGTCGCACGATATTTCCCCACAAAGTTGCGGCATTTCCGTTAATCGACGATTCTTCGCACATCCGATGCCCGACATTCTTCCGTCTACAATCGTGAAACAGAATCTCAGTCCATTATTACCAAGCGCAGCCTGTATTACGAAAATCTCATCGGGGCGTCGCGTTCGATCGTCCACCTAAACGCATCCCCCCGAGAGTGCGGGCCTGACGCAAATTCCGTGTCTAATTGCTTCCAGCCGATAGCAGGTGACACACGGGGTCACGATGGCGACGACCGTGGTTTCAGAATGATGGTCTGACGCGATTCGTCGGGAATGGTGACGGTCGCGAACGATCGTCACCTCTAAATCGTGCGAAACGATTCATCTTCCAGACGGGTTGGAACGCGGTGCGTGTTCGCGGCTCGATAGCACGGTATTACGGTCAGTGTTCAGAATTAATTACTCGTCTTCCGTGCTCGCTACCGTCTGTAACGAGTCACGAAAGTATCCGCGAACGTTCGCAATTAAAACTTCGCGTCCGTTCCGATGTTTAATTTTACCCCGTATGAACAGGGGCGCATGTGGGTCAATGGGGACCCTGCCGTGCAGCATAGAATTATGGAAACGCGGAACGAATGTGGGATTTGTTATATGTAAGAGAATAATGTTTGCGAAATGTATGTAATGATGATAAGGTAATGAGACCTTAGAAGAATACAAAGCTTTTACTAAATCAATGAGTGCACTCTTCATGTTACATAGTTATAAGAGCGAATGTTGGGTCCCTCGCGGACTGACGATTGAGTTACCTATGGGAGAATATTCGAAATTGAGGATTGAGCGTGGAAGGATTTTTCGTTTGTGGAGCACGGTGGTATAAAATGGATTTGACGTTGATATTGAAATTGGAACAGCTTGTAAGGTATGTAATCACTTTTTGGTACAGATCTTTCGTTTGCCATGTTACGTTTATATGTATATTTCTATACACAAAAAGTCAAAAGTTTTTTTTTTAATCGGTAATAAAAGTTCTGTGTAGTTTGTTAGATGTTTGATGGTGGCAAACTTTTGACTGGCAGTGTATATTTGTTTAGCTTTCGAGTTGTGAGATGGGTTATAAATGTGTGAATTAGCTTATGGCTTATTGAAGTATCAGTGAATTTTGCATTACATATTTTCTTTTATGAAGGTGATAATGATTTATACTGTAATTAAATCGTTTTGATATCAAAGTGTTAACAAAATTATAGGATTTTGAGAATCACAATCGGTCATGTGAGAATTACCCATTTATATCTGTTGATAAAAAATAATACTCTGATATGTGATACATATACGTGGTAATAAATTAATATACATTAAGATCGGTAGTAGGATATTAATAATAATAATACAGTGTACTATGTTTGAAAAATATAAAAATATTTTAATTTAACATTTAAAACGAAATGTAAAAGTGAAAAGAAATTGTTTTCACCAAATATAACCATAATAATTTCAGAATACAAGGGGAAGTTACGATACTTCTGTGAACCGCGAGATTGTTTATTGTACTATTAATCGAAGATTAAGATTGTTCTTGTATAGATTTACTTTGAAAGCGTATTGCATCAAGTACTCGATATGGAATAAAGATATAAAAACCCAGATAAATGAAATCATATGACCGTCATAATCATTTCTTTATCTGTTCAAATTGCTTCTCGAGATATGAAATACTACACACTTAGAATCTCAATTACATTTTTGATCACGTCGATTGTTGTCACTGACAAATGTAGTCAAATGTTATCGGCGTTAATGAATCTAGCAAATGTACCACTACACAGATACACTCGGAACACAGTGTATAGAAGCTTTTCGTAATAAGCAGATAATGAATATATCTCTGCATTAAAAACTATTTACTTAAACAAAGTAGGTACAACAGAATCCAGAAAAATAACAAGAGAAAAGATATATGTATATAAATATTTTATTTATTCATGTGAAACGAAAGCTGGTGAATAACGTGTAATATTTTATACTTATAAATACTTCCATCGAAGTGATGAAATATTCCATCAAATTTGCTACAAATCTATCGCTCGACTCACATTTTTATCAATTTCTCCATGCGTTTCGAGTGCTCCCTAATTTCATCCGCCTTTTCCCATGGAGACACACACATCTCCCTTTCGAACGCATATTTCCCCATCATGTGTGGACGGAACGCTCGTTTTTCATCGGATAACCAGCGCACGCGTCGCGAATCGTCGTTCACCTAATCATGATTTCGCATGTCTGCGCGGCTAGAGCTCGCGGAAGTCGCGAATTTTCATTCTTCATTAGCTACGAACATGAGCGCGTGCGATAACCGAGGCGTATTATCCGTCGATCGCATATTTCAGACACTTCGGGCCCTGGAAATTCCTCGTGAGCTGGTCAAAAGTTGAAATATTCACGAACACAGTACCGAATTCGTTCGGCCTCGTTGTAACAGAGTACACGAGCATTTTCCGCTTAATTACTGGCCAATTCTACGCACGCTGCATTGTGATTAGTCTGTGGACAAAGTAGCTCGAGGAAAAAGTAGGTTACTAGTTCCAAACTTTCCCTGCTGGCAAATGTTGCCTTTCAATTCGTCACACTGTGTATAATAGTAAGAAGCAGTTGTAGTTAGAACAAAGATATGTATATAAATGTCCTTTTAATTAATATATTTAAATATATGATAAACAAAAAAGGCATCGGAACGCGTAAGGAAGTATGTATGTACCCATCTCCGCCACAAAAAATCAACCTTAAAATACAATCGAAACCCCAGGAGTCTAACTTCCAGGCAAAAGAAAATATTCCTATCGAATATGGTACTCGTTTTCCCGCATTCGCGATATCGTTTCCAGTCGTTCGAGAATGCTGGGCGTGCCAAAGTCGAACATGCACGCGCGTCCACGACCTGAAACGTGATCGTCGAACTCGTGAATTTTCCGCAATTGAGAAGAAGCCAGGGCACCTAAGAGGCTGCCCGTGATCTTCCGCGTTGTGCTCCGACTTGCGATCCCGCGAATTTCCGTCCTTCATCGAGAATTCCGTAGTCGCGGCACCGTCAGTCACGCGAGAATCGTTCGTGTTCGCGGCACACTCGATGAACGGATGAACGTGTATGAATAGAGAGTGCACGAGATAATGCAGAATATGGAGAAAGATAGAGAAGGGACGAGGTCGAAGGTGGAATCGGAATTGCAAATGTACGTCTCCCACGTTTCTTTGATCTCTCTCGTGTGTCTTTCTGCTCCTCGTTTCGTCATCGCAACTGACCCTCAGCCCTGTTTCAGACGAGACTGTTACCGTGGGGTAGTCTAAGGGTAGGAAAACATCGTCGTCGATTATGAACTTTTCCAGCAGAGTGTGAGCATGAATCTCGGTGGATCGTTAGAGAATTCGCGATACTTTGATTTGAGTAGCTTGGCATATTTATTGCAGGATAGTAGATATCTGTTTCTTTCTTTACTCGAATCGATCGATCATTCTGTCCTTCTCAAAAGAAAATCAAACTTTTCCCCTGTAAATGGAAATTCGAAGAAAGCCTGTCACGTATCAAGACTTATTGGTACAATGGAACGCGGTTAAATCGAAATAGAAGCATGTATTCAAGCAGCTCACGTTTGGGGATAATCTGCGAGGATCAAGATATTTTGCGAAACAAACCCTGAGGGATCAGACTGCCTTGAAAAATGCAAGGGCTTTGTCAAATCACTCCTGATTTATGTGAATAGTATATACATCAATTTTCTACTAGTACACTGCAGTATACAGCATAGATAAAATGTAGATTGAACATGAAAGATTTGATATAAATGATATACCTATCGCTAGAAGGTGTCACAGAAAAAGAAATTTCTCAGAGTAGTTTTATAAAACGCCCTTAATTTGTGCCCAAAGTATCATGATAGCTTTCTTTTTAATTCTATAGAATGTCTATAGAATATTTAGTGTGAAATATTTTACACGTAAAATTTATTTCAAGGGGAGCTTAATTGCAGGTACTTTAATCGATCATGTGACTCTGAATTTTGATCGTGCCGTCGTCGTCGGTGCATCAGATGGTCATTGTCTTTGTTCCGAAGGAAAGCGTACAAGTGCTCTAAAACAAGTCCTGTAAAGGTGGGTCCACACTTGTTACATCCCCGCATACCGTTACCAAGATAAGGACCTAGTCACGTGGTCTAGAAGAGGTTTTGGAGCAAATGTGGAGTGTTTTCTGTTTCCTCGTTGCATTAGTCGTTACTTGGTTCGGCGGGTGCCGAAATTGTCGGTATTTTACCCGCTCCAAAGGAGTCAGTGAGCTGCCGTAGATGTGTGCACTCGTCCATGCGCCACTGCCAATGTGTTAGCTCGCTCCTGAACTGCTGTACATGTGTGAACTCGTCTGTGCGGCGCTGTTCCTATGTATTGTAGACTACATATTTAGGCCTGGGAGATAGAGCTCATTCAGTCTATGCCTATGAGATAGACCCGCTATTTTTTGCGGAGTATGTAATTTTTAGCCTTTCGCCCATCTAAGTGCAGGATTTAGATGGCAAGGACTAGAATAAAAGAACACATGGTAAAGAGCCATGCAATTTCAATCGGCACAACACTTTCCCTTTTTTAATACAATTAACGCCATTAATAGTGATCGCCAGACATGTAAAAATCGAAGCCGCAATATTTCAACAAAAAGTTATTTGTAAAATATTTTTATAAGTATTTTTATAAATAATGAAGATTTATTATATACGACTTAGAAATCATTATTATACTAGAATTATGAACTTTAGTCAACCTAATCCGGCCAAAGGCAGCCAGAAAAGATACAAATTCAAAGAAAGCTATAACCATTCACGAGCGACTCAAGTACTTCCTTTGGAGCGGGTCAAATACCGACAACGCGTGGAACGGCTAAACCAAGTAACGAGTAACACCATGAGGTATCAAAAAACACTTCACATTTCTTCCCAGACCTTTTCTAGACCACTTGACTAGGTAACAAATCCCGGTAACGGCAACAAATGTGGACGGACTTTTACGTGCATATGGACGGAAATCTGGCCAAGCCCACACCTCGTTACCAAAAACTGACGTCACGGGTAACAGTAACAGAAGTTTGTAACAAGTCTGGACCCACCTTTAGAGGGGTTATTCGGTTCCACCTCTTTCCTTCGTCTAGAGCAGCATTACGAAAGTCGTTTATATTGAGAATGCAACGAGCGCAGGGATCGAAACAATTCCTTGCCACTCGTCGTGAATTATCGAGATTTTCGAATTCTCTCGCAGGAAGTGTGCTCAAATTATTTTGACAAACGTCGTAGAACACTCGAAGACTTTACCCCTAAAACTGTGAAACTCTCGTACCGCTTGTCCGTGGAATGTATTTCCTTGACAAGAATCACAGAAAAATGTAAATTTATTTCTAAGTACGGTGCTTTGGCTTCTTGGGCAACTTCGTACGTAAGAAGATTGCGTATTTTGCAATAAACAAACTGAACAGTATTATAAATATAAAGGAATTAGAATATGTATACATATATTTATTTACTATCAAAGAAATACCAAGTGTTTTTCATCAGATAGTTTAACAATTTATTGGTACCTGAGATTCCGAATAATTTCAGAACTTAGACCGTCAGTATTTGTAAGACAGAAATGTTTAATTTCAATTTGAAATAATTAACATTGACATAGGTAATTTTCTGTTACCCTACGGGGTATAGAAAATGCGAAAAGTTGAACATTTGTAATAAGTAGCAGACAAACTGATTAGAGGCGAAGTGGCGTACAATTATAGCTTTTATAAGAAGTTGAGAAATGCAGGTGGAAAACTGTCGGTTACATCGAGTAGGGCCAGTAACTTCGTTAGAAGGTGTGCAACACGACATCGTAGTTGTTGCTAACAAGTTTTAACACACAGCAACTCATCTGTGAGATTGAAATTACAGTGAAAGTGGAGCCGAGGGGAAGGTGGAACCAGTTGAAGATTCTTTTTTTTCCAATTGAAGCCAACTGGCGTGCCCTCTTCGATAATCGATATTTTGAGAAGAATAAATGCTCACTCGAAACTGGCCGACCGATACGCCAAAAGTTACACGAAAACTTTAGTCCTCTCTAGAATTACAGCACAATTGCTTTCTTCTCCCCCTTTCTTTACGCGACAGTACCGAATCGATAGTATAAATAATTATGTAACTGCACAACTCGTGTTTGTTCCCATGAATATCATATTTACGATTCGAGCTTGACATCATCGCGAAGAATTTTCTGTAAAAAAGATATCAAATTACAACTGTCAGCTATTATCTATTAAAAAAATATATACATAAACGTAGCCCGGCAAACAAATTTAATTTGAACCACCCCTGTTAAAAACGCCCAAAAGAATCCAAGAATATGTCACGATCGACTCATGCTAGTAAATCTGAAACTAGTGAAATTCCCGGTTTTCACAGGTCAGACAAAAAGGTTGCGAGCAAGGTGGATAAAGAAGGTGGTTGGCGTAGGGTGCAGTTGCAGCTGGTGCGCCTCGAATTAGCTTAAAAGCCCGGGGCAACGAGCACATGGTAACGCGGAAAAGCGCGGCTCGTTCTCGTATATCACCGAGAGATAAAGGGCTGCCAGACGACGACGGAAAGTATAGTGGTTTTGGCGACAACCTTGGGATAGCTCGGGAACACCGTGCAGCTGGCGTGCACCATAATCATTCAGTCTGTTCGCAAGACGGACAGCAGAGAAATATTACAGGCCGGACCAGAGATTCGCTGGTGTATTTGGTCTATCGTAGAAACACGATGGACGTTTTTCAATTCTTTTTCTCTTGCTTCTTTATTCTTTGTATAAACCAGGGGACGACGTGGTTGAAGGATTGTTACAGGAACACGAGAAGCTCATTTATTTATTAGTATTATAGAAAAACGTTCCTGGTACATTATAATTGATATTCTATACAAAGTCCAGTTATATGAAACGAGCAGCTGAACTTTGTTGGGAATTGATAGGAAACAAATTGATCTTTGTCACAAAATAAATCAAGTCTTCGTTCATAAATCATTGTGGAATTACTGTGCTTGTAACTTCGTTGCAAAGATTATGCACTGGAAAATATTCGTAAGAAGAAAAACGGTTAGGTATGTTAACATTTATCGTGATATTGGCAGAAAATTTATTATGCGCATATAGATTATGATATACAGAGTGGGTAAATATTTTTGAGCAGCAATGTGGGTGTTAAAATAAGGAGGGCATTCACGTAAAAGGGAGGCCAAACCTTTTGTGCAATCAGTATCCCCGCTACTTTCCCAAAATCAGAATCCATATGTTCCCCCCCCTACGACAGAGCATAGAAAACCTTCGAGACTCCGTTAACGTCTCCCTTACCCTAAACAGTGGAATTTATTTTCAGCTTCGTGCAACTTCGACGCGCCACCCCGTCGCTCTCTACGAGAAGAAAAGCTAGGAACCCTCGCGTTTTATTTCCACTGCGCCATTATTACGAAATTCCCCGAGCACGTGGCAATTTCTCCTCTGTACTTTACGATTTTCCAAACTCAACTGCCCTCCTTTCTCGTCGCTGTCGTTTCTTCCTGCGTTCGTCAGTCCTCCCGCTCGTAAACTGGCTCCATTATTATACGAAGTATTATTTATCGTAGAAAGATCCTTCGACAGAGGGATCTCATTTTCCACAGTTCATCGAGTGTTGTTGATCAGACGAGCTTCGATAAATATGATTCACGAGTTTTATATTTAATCATATATTAATTCCAGATATTTCGTTACATGTTTTAACGCCTGTAATGTCTTCCATTACGAGATTCGTCATATGTCGCTGTTCATTAATAATGATAATAATAATCAAAATTATTCCTCGTGATCATGCTATCGTGGACTTCTGCTAACCACTGCTGCCAATTATTATCTCTCGTTGCCAGAGCAACGAAAATTATTCCGGCAAGAATTGTTTTTCGCTCGGTCGAACTCGAACAAAACGCACTGACCGCGCATTCAAATAGGTATTTTCGTCATCTTTATTCTAATGATATATGCTTTTTCTCGCGATAATGCGACGGAAAAAATATACTCGTAATTTATTTGTCGAAACACCAGTGTCAAGTGTAGAGCAAACTGACACGTGTGAAGGAAAAAAAAAAAAATGAGCGGAAAAATAGATGAGAAGTAGTGTACGGCAAATGCAACGTTCACAAGCGGAAAGAAGAAGGAAATGGTGTCACCTAATCTGACGCAAAGGGAAAAACATAAGGTTTGCGAAGACAATTAGCAGAAGATTGGAGAAATATTGATTGAAGACTAACGACGTTTGTTACATTTAGATTGTGTTAGAAACAGAGTTTGTTTTTCTAATTCTGAATAAAATGACGTTACAGTCACGAGTGATCACATGCAGTGGAGACATTGTTTTAGAATAATTAGACACCGCGAATCGAACGAGCGCAAGAGTTTCTAAGTGTTGATAGAGCTATTCGAACACTGGAGAGAACTGGTTATCACGTCCCATGTGACGTTATAAATCTAGTTAGAAATCTTTGTACTTTGTACTTCTGATTATGTTAATAGGGAATGAATGATGATTGCAAGTAACGTGATACAATTTCTTTTTCAACTACATACGTGTTAGTGACATCGTTAAGCAACGAAATTTCCAGTGGAGAAAAGTAATTTAAATACTGGAAGGAACCAGTTACCAAGGTCTTACCACGGCGCTTTAGAGATCGCGATAGAAACGTGGTCAGTTCAGTGTTGTCTTCGAATTTTGAATGATTATAATATGGTGCGTGATGTAAATAGAATAAATACACTTGCTTGTATCACAAATTTCCCTACAAATTAGCTATAATTTCATCGTCTACTTTTCGAGCGGATTACTAAGCCTGCGAAGGTAAAAAATTGTCTTAAATGTGTTTCCACTTTAGCGCGTCTAAAGTGTGAAAACGCGTGGTACAATTAATGAATTCTTCATTAAACGGGAAAGGCGTTTATTAACCTCTTAAACGAGAAATTATGCGAGGGAAACAGCTCGTGCATTTTTCCCCCGTCTCACACATACATTCCTTTTTTTTTCCACCTTTTCTCTCAGTATTTTTTTGCTCTAGAAGCAGTTGCCCCTACCCCCTCGCCGCCACGCTTTGCACTTTATATGATGAAAGCATGACTTACTTATTATTCTCTTAAGAATTGTGAATTAAAGGAATAAACACTGTGCAGGTCCTTGCAACTATAGAAAAGCCTTCTGGCAAAAGAGTAAATTGGAAATTACCAAACTATAATATTCAACATTCGCTGTTTAATTGAATTATAAGAACTTCTATCTTTAAACGAGATTTTAATACATATTAAGTTATGAAATCGTAAACCGCGAACGAAATATTCAATTGCAACCCCATTTCTTGAAATAGGTAGGTAATTTTTCTTAAAACCATATGGTATAAAAGCGAGCTCAACGAATTGTTAAAGTGTTATTCTGTGGGACTAAAGTTCTGTCTCTCTCGAATATCTTACTCGAATCATTGTAACTTTTAATGGATGAAATTTCTGCGAGTAAAACTGTGGTAAAACTTTGTATTAGAAGAATCATCAAGCATAACAATTAAAATAATAACTACATATATATATATTAATATACAGAATAATTCTCAGTCAATTTGTATCATTATAAGTTGTATTCACTTTTGGATAAATCAAGAAAACAGAATGCGAAGTCCGTAATTCCATAGAAATTAATGAAAATCGTCACACTGAACGTAATAACATTTGCCATTGAAGCTTAACGTTACAATGTAAATTATATTTCGGGCCAGAGGCGTTTATTAACGAAAGCTGCGTTGAAAAGTGAAACGGCAGCAGGACGTGCGGTGAAATTTCATTGAATATTGGATAACGCACACGGTTCTAGCCTGTTGGCTTTCGTTGCCAATCTGTAGCAGAAACGGAAGTGGCGCTTTTGGATAAATTCTCCGGCGTTATAGCGAGCCATGCGAAACAACACATTACCAAGAGACGTTTCAATTAAATCGGACATAATGCAAAATGTCCACAGGTCAATGATCACGCGGTTTTCGTTTCGCGTTAATGTTAGTGACAACTGCTGTGGACACATCTCCCAACCTCATGGAACGTTAATTGAAATATTTTTAGCGGGCTCGGAAACTTGGTGCATCGTCGCACTGATGCAGTATTGTGTTCTCCTTTGTTAACGTTGAACGTGAAAAAAAAATAGAGATATATAAAGGAAGACAACGAGGGCATTTTTAGAAAAGAGATTTCTCTGAGATGCGCATGTATATATTGTACATACATGGATGACGGATATTTAAATGGTTGCATTTAAATGTCTTATTTCCTTGGTACTTTGCATATTTACCATAGAAACGGGGTGGATAAGAAGATTGCTGTTACGTGACGTTAAAAAATATTAATGGAACAGGTATGCTATTCTAGGTATGCTATTTGTTCTAGATTACTATTTTGAAGTATGATTTTGTTTATCGGTCTATGAAATAATGCAATTAAGAATAAGTGTAAATAAATATTTTACTTATTGTTAGTTAAATCGCAGTACATCTTGGAATTTACTGCACCCATTCCCTTGGTATATTTAATGGAGAAAAAGGATGGTGTTTTGCATTAGTAAGTTGGAAGGACAATTATCGTTTACCGATTTACAACTTTTGAACGACACTTCGTTTGCAACGCAGTGCAGAGGAGAGATTTGTGTCGTAGAGTATCACGGTTGCATTTGCCACGCCACGCCGCACAGTGGTGCCATTTCTGAAAAAGCTGGCCAAAATTCGTAATTTCACACGGTTTTCATAAAAATGGATATTTTTATGTTTTTGGGGTTGTTAGTCGTCTATAATCTTAGACACATCAGTATTATTATTAATTATTATTAATTATTATTTATTTATTATAATTTATTTACTTATTTATTATTATTGTAATAGTGTTTTCGGTAGAATTTTTTATCTCATACTCAATTTTCCATATTCAAACCTTTGCACGAGATATCGCCACTATGCTCTAGAGGGACAGCCCGTAAATGCCCCTACTAGGATACTTTAAAATTAAATATCTCAAATTGGCGCAAAAAGGCGCAAACTTTCTCAACTGGATATCATAGTGTACATGCCACTTTATATCGAGAAACTTGTCGCAGCGTGAATTACGGTGAATAACATGTTTGTTTTCCTTCCGATTCATTAAGATCTAGGTAATATTTATGATATATTGAGAACGGAATTACAAGGATAAATTCAAAGATATGTTACTTTATTTCTGTGGAAAATGGATGTCTATAACACCTACTTTAATGATAAAATGTTTCATATATAAATTTTTATAAGATAAACTTTCCCTTACGCATTAAATTAGCTCCAATTTTCAAGATATGCAGGAGCATGAAATTTCATCAACTTTGACGGCCTATATCTCAGTAACCAATTAATATATTTAAAAAATTCAAGCGGCATGTGATGCATTGATATATATACAATAAATCTGCTATACCAAAAAACCGCTGCTATATACTTCAAAAATTGAATTATGGCCAGCTTTTTGGGAAATGGCACCACTGTGCGCCGCGCCGCGCCGCGCCGCGCCGCGCCGCGCCGTTATCCCTTCCTTCCTTTGTCAATGCGTGTCTCGAGTTCTCTCCTTCCTGTGAGTTACGTTCAAACCACGATAATGACGGCTAATTGACACTTACGAAGGCTGCACACGAACGAAGTCAAGATCATACGAAATCTGTGGCGCGAACCAATCGTCGTTCTTTTCCAACCAGAATACCTTCGCTCTTTAAAATATATGTATGTATATCGATGCAATGTATTTATGCATTATTTAATTTACGGTTTTAATTTATTCGTAGTGTATCTCGTTTAAGCAATGATCATATGACGAACAAACGATCATTTTTTCTCGCTTGGCCTATATTGTATCCTTTATTACGGATTGACAATTTCATCTGTTATAATAAATATATCGTAATGTTGTTCTGTTTTATTTACTGCGGTCTGTACTGTTAAACCTATACATATTTGTATATGTTAATTTTTGTTCAAATGCAACCTTTTCTCTGTTTGAAATAATTTCAATGAAATATTAGAAATGAATGAAATATTTTATCATATGCTGTTCTGTGAAAGTTCTGCTCGATGCATAAAGTCATTTGGTATGTGGAAACTGAATTTTCAGCACGGGGTCCCATTTCGATATTCGAAGAGAAGTGATGAATAGGATAATTATACGAAAACAAAGAACGTGTTGCCGTGAAACAAATTCACCGTAAGCTATTCGCAGGAACAACGCTGATTGCAAATTCGATATTGGCGTTTATAGTTTGCTTTAGTGGAAACTAATTATTAAAATGCAACCGCAACAATTCGAGTGGATGACTATCGATCGACACAGGAGGCCACTAATTTTGAGACAAAACGGTGGAACGGCACATCGCGTAGAGTTCACGTGTGCACCAGTTGATTTGCAATTGACCGAGAAATTAAGATCACGGATTGCTTGGATGTAACTTTGCATGATATTCGAGAGCGAAACTAAGGAATATTGAACTAACTGTTGAATAAATAATGATATTACTGTTATGCGTAATTAGGTAATGAAGAGAACTTCAATTTCTTTATTATCTGTCTAGCAATAAGTCAGAACGAGGATTTCAATTTGAATAATGGACTATCTGTATGAAATATTTACTTTGTCGATATATGACTGTGAAACAATTTTTATGGCATTCTTTTTATAATAACATTTTAGTCGGACTCCAATGTGAGTAATGAAAATATAATGAACTACTGATACTGTCACAATTCTGAATTAATTTTAAATTAAACGAAATTTATTTAGGTACTTGATTGACAATAAATATTCCTTTTTCGATTGAATGTTCAACGAGATCTGATATTGATTATGAAAATTGTAAGTTTCTCTCTATCTATCGTTACATCAGTATCATTTAATATACGAATGTATGTATATCTGTACATATGTGTCTCGTTGATCGCCGATCGGAAACTCGTCGACGTATAACGATCAATCATACGGAAATCACAATTTTTTAGCTGGTGGAAATTATTGATAGCGTATGCGAACAGTGCAGCTGCGGATTCGAAAACGTTTTATCTGGCCTCGAAAAAGGCAATACCATGATCATGGATTAAAACGTACCAACTGGTCGCTCTATTGAACTACCTCGTCAATTTTTACTTACAGAAGTAATTGCTTTTGAAAGCCGTTGGCTTTTCTCGAGGCTGCACGAACTAGAAATCTGTAACGTTTTGCATTTATTGATGCAACAGCTCCATTTGTGATATTCTGGTGCTCAAAAATGGTTTTTAATATTTAATCTTTTCTTTTTTATTCGAAACTCCGATATGTACATTGATAGAAAATGCATTCTATAATGAGCTGGTTTGAAAGGGTGAAACCTTTATTTTCACATGCCCGCATTGAATTTCATCGAAAACCCTTTGTATTATAAAAGCTGGTGAAAATAAAGAGAAACAGGGTTCTTTATCATTCAGTAGAGTTGCGAATTATTATGATTATCTATTAATTTTCTAAAAAAAAAAATTGTAGAAAAAACGCAATCCGTTCTTTTTATCATTCCACGGTTCCCAATTTTCATTTCCATTGTTTGTTACCCTCGTATTAAATGCAAAACTGGATTCTCAAATAACAATAAATCCTGGCCCCCCCCGCCCCCCCCCTAGAAAATATTATCCAAGCGACTGCCTTGTCACGTACGAAGCGTCACATGATAGTTATTTTTGTTTTTTAAACAATGCACACTAAACAATTATACGATACAACGACGATTCGTAGCCGCGCGAGTTGGAAGTTCATAAAAATTCCGTGGACCGTTATCACCGCGTATCTCGACGTTACCAAGCTAACCGAAAATGATATAGGTACTCCTTGGAAATTTTAAAGCACGTTTCGATCAGCCCCGAGGCCTATAAATTATCGGGCTGGCCACAAATTTCATTCCCAATATGGGATCAGGGTCCCGTCACGCGCAACGTGACGTTTAATCGACTATAAAATACGTTCGTGGACCGGCCGCGTTAACAAGTCTGGTAATTATTTCGATGCACGCGCGTGGCCTATTCTTCAACCCTTCCGCTGAAAGAATTCCGGGATTAAATTCGTAATTTAATTTCCTTGGCACGGTGGAACTTTGTGTAACTGCGATTCAAGTGAAAAGTTTCGGGGAAGAATTTTTCGTACCGCCCCTTTTTCCTTGTTTCTACCGTGGAAAGTGGGAGGTAGAATTTAACGCACGTATACAGACGGTGTTCTACGTGATAAAACTTCAATGTACGTACAATATTTTAGAGTGGAACGGTGGATGAAAAATGATTTTTTCGTAGTAGGAATGTATGAAAGATTGGAAGAGAGTGGAAAAGCTAGAGTTAGTACAGAGGCGAGAGACACGTTGTAAAAATCGTAGGGATTTGTATTTTGAAAACGCATTTGTATGATATTTTCTGGATAACTAATTGTTCATTTATATGTTTTACGGTATATATATATTCCATTTGAAAGTAATCTCGAGAGTGTAAATAATGTTTCATAATAGTCTATTATGTCACGTAATTAATCCTCAGAATCCCTGGAACAGTAATTAACCCTCCAAGATACGTCCGATTAAAATGCCCGATAAATTTACCACCTTATTTCGCGCAGAATAGCGATTATCTATTGTTCCTGTAAAATACATCGGCCTATATATACTTCAAACCAAATGCAATTAACAATTTCTAATAAGTTTCCATGGAAGCACCTCGTAAAAAGCATTGTAAAATTAAATATCGTATATGTAAATGAAATTCGTCTGGAATTAGCAATGTGGATATTTCGATTACGTATTTTGTTAAATAAGCTAGTAAATTTTGTGGGGAACATAAATTCATATTCGGTCATTTGAATAATTCGAAACGTAATCAACGATACTTTTGCGTTTTGCCGAATATCCCAACGTGAATATGCATAGTATAACATTATCAATCTCGTTTGCGAGATTGAATTTCAATTTGTTGAACAGGATGGATTGATTTCATCTAAAATTTGGAAGCATCGTTTCATGGAAATTTCAAATAATTAATGCTCATCGCGAGTTTTGTATCCGGTTCCTTGAAACTGGCAAAACTCGATCGGAACAATGTGAAAGCCTTTTATGAGTTCGTGCAGTAATTAATTTTATAATTGCTGCAATAAACGGAAACGTTGAAAGTATTAAACCTAACGCATTGGCCTATTTATAAGGCATATCGAATCCAATTTCAATCATTTAAATTAATAAATATACATTTTCTATTCGCATGAGCAATTATGATATAAATGCTAATATAAATAAATATAAAATTCGCTGAAATAGGAAAATAAAACTGAATTCAGAGGAGACATGATCATCGCGAGAGAAACGAAATGGCGAAAGGGAAAGGGTTGTGTATGGAGGCTATCCACAGAACAGAGGTAAGATTTACAACGATTCAGAATTCTCATTTAAATATTTTTCACGATTCCCTTCAGAATATAAACTATGCATTCTCGAATAGAAGCTTCGAAATCCTTTCCGGTTTATTCAAGCAGACAGCAATTTTACCGTTTTATCGTTACACGGATGCACGCCATAGCTTTTCCCCTCGTCCCTGTCGCGAGTAAAATGCGGTTATAGCAGAAAGACAAGTTATTGCGTGAAATAACATTTCAATCATCCGTGCTTGATGAAATACTTCTGCTCGAGACGCAGATATCGGGAATTTAACGCAATGAAAGCCGAAATATTTCGCGCCGCTGACTCGGTATCGCGTCACTGCCATGCTTGAAATTTTTAATTGCCGTCCATACATATCGGCGCGGTGAAAAATTTTTCATTCACGGCCTGAAACAATTCGAAACGCGCGTCAAAAATGTCACCACCTTTGCACAACCTGTGAAAAACATGTAATGTGTATATTTCGTATGTAAACTGAATGTGAACTAGATGAAAAGGAAATATCGAGAACTATTGTCATTGTAATTGTACATTTACAATAAGTAGTATAATATTCACATTGTTATCCATTGATTAAATTGTAATTGTAGTGGTTTGAGAGTTTACATAATTTTCTGTCCAATTTAATAGCGTTCAAGTGTAATTGAATAATGCCGTCTGTAATAATTAAACTGTAGTAATTGATGTGGGAATGTGCGTGTGTGAGGTGCGTGCGATCGCAAGCAACAGAAGGAAGGTCGAAGGCGAGCGCGTTAAAGGGAAACGTATTTTGCGTAGCGAATCGATCGAGAAGGCAGTCGGTCGTTAGCATTCGTGCAGCCCTTATCTGTACTAACTTTGTTAACATTAATTAATAAAATACTTGATACTATCCACTCCCACATACATATACGTATATCCATATCGATTTCTAAGTTTAATGTAGCGTACATTAAAGTATGTATATTTCGCGTGTATGATAGTTTGGAATGCCTAAATGCGGGTTTGGGGAGCAAGTTTAATTAAGTTTGAATGTAAAAGTTAAGGAGTAAAGGGCAATCAAAGAGTCGAAGAGAGCACACGGAGGTTACACTCGGGGAGTTTAAATTAGTTTAAATTTGTATTACCATAAGATGGCTTGCTGCTGTCGCCGTCTATGCAAACTCGCTCAGTATGATAAATTTATCTATTTCGAATATTTCGTTCATATTCGACGTTGGAAAATATTCCAGTATTTAGGATCGTAATAGAAGACGAATACAAGAATATAATTTTTCGTCATTTCTGTGTCGTCACAGCGGGAAAATTTATTTTAAAATGGGCAGGCTCTCGGTAAGCGAGAAAGGACACAAAGGAAACTTCAATCCTCGCGAAGAAAATGTAAAAGAACTGTTCCAGGAACTCGATATCCCCGGAATCTCGCTAACGATACACGTAAAGCTTGCTATTCTACGCCTGGATGGGGAAAACATTTGAAAACGGAAGTATTACCCGAATTTCTCAAGGAAGAACGTCAACATATTAATTAATTGTAAAAACGTAACGTAGAACGTAATTAATCAGTTCCACTACAAATCTATATATATGTAGGAACTTAAAAAAAATGAAGGGGTGTCACCGGGAATCGAACCCGAGACCTTCGTATTACTAGGCACTGATCAGTGCCTCGGGTTCGATTCGGGTCTCGGGTTCGATTCCCGGTGACTCCCCTTCATTTTTTTAAAGTTCCTACGTATATGTATATTTACAAATAGATTCTAAAGCATTTAAACATTAAATAAATATTATAACATTCTATGTAGTATTACATTTCTTCCTTTCTGCAATTACTCAACTAACAGTAGACTATGAAACAGTGGCAACGAAATTCCTTTCGACTGAAACGTTTAAACAGCGCTGCTGCAGAAAATCCTAATTTAGATCGTCTTAGTTAACGTAATCGTGAAATAAGGAAACAATACGCCAGGGAAACGGTGGATTTGAAAACAACCACGATATCTATCGCAAAGCTGAAGCAGCAGTTCATTCGCAAATTGACCTAGTCTTTAGCTTCACAACGTTTCACGGTTCTCTCCGACTGCGAAAACGGGACACTCACCAGCTGCAAAACTACAATCCCCGCCCTCTTAATTATCCCAGGTACGATGAGCCCTGTATCTATTCGCTGGAACAATTAGTACCCCTCGCTGTTATGTCGACAGTTTCTTTCCGAGTCAGCCGATTATTATCCCGAGAATTGAACGCCTCGGTGACGCGCCCCCAATCATTTCATCCTTCACTATCACAATATTTTCTTTCGTATTCGTCGACTTATGCAACATTTCCCGACTTCTCCATCGAGCAACGTAATATTCTCCGGCTCGATAGGCTAGCCACTGTTACAGTAATTAGTTCGATGTTTCTGCGAGCTGAGTTAACATTACTATAACAAATTCTTTTTTCTACTTCATGGTACCATCGCGTTCGCTCATCATCCGCGATAAAATTATTTTCCACGTGGCTCTCACTTTAGCGCAGCGCGTACCGTGCTAACTCTTACGTAAACAGAAATTTCCCTCGTCCCTTAAGAATTTATCGTGTCACTTCAAAGTCGTTTATCTTGCGCCACAGAATCCCCCCCTTCCACTTGTACCACGAATTACGGACCAGTGTGTATGTATGCACATGCGGGTCGGCAACTTAACGCAGCACGGGGATATCCATACACCTGTATGTACATGGTGTATGTATATGGTGAACACGGATATACCCCAGTGAAACGGTTCTGCGACAGGCTTCAACTCACCCTCCTTGTGTCTTGCTCCGCGCGAGCACATCGTCAGCCGAGTATGTATTACGCTGACAAATGGCAAACTACCCTCCTCCTTGCCATCCCGACACCCTCCCTCCCCCACCTTCAATTGACCCTTGCCAATATCGACACTCTCTCGGCTCGCCTACGCACAGTTATGTCCGAATTCTCTGGAATTCCAACACGAAATGCCGTGGTTTGCGCGTTGCTTCTATGTCCGCGTCACACTTGCCCCTAATCCACTTAGATCAGTGCATTGTTCACCGATACGGCGTACGCGGACGATTTAAGTAAGAGCGTTTCTTCAGGTGAGGCTCAATGCACGGGGCTGAATTGTTTTCGTAAGTACAAGTACTATACGTTGCGGTTGCGAAATTCCTGGGCATTACGTTGGAGAAATGTTTATACAATCGAGGATACACGTCAGTGCGAGAGATTAATTATACACGATGGAGGATAATGAAGTTGCTTAACGAAACAGTCATTCTTTCAAAGATTGAAGCTTCTGGTACGCAAGGGGAAAATACTGAAACGTCTGATAGAAACATGCCTTTGAAAAGCATAAAGTTTGCCGGCACACTCGACCTGCATAAACTTTAATGGAATTCCTTGTTGTCCCGAACCAAGTTTGTACAAGTTGCCCTTGTAATTCTCGCGAGATAATTTGCTTTTCTGAAATCCTGCATTTTATTCAATTAGCCTCGATGTTCTTCAGGTGGCTGACTGACGACTGACACTATGAAAAATTACAATATGTATACAAGATATTGAAGAAAGTCACTGCCGTATTACAGCGTTATGATAGCTAGACATTTTAATTACCAATGGGATTTCAAGCTTTGTACATTCTTCATTTTCAGCAACTTAAAATAATTGCAATATTTCTAGTGTCTCATTTTATTTCATTCATTTTGTCTACCAGTCCACCGTAACGAAATTTCAAACATTATAATCTATACTATTATAAAAAGCATCCACAAGACAGTATACGCTTTTAAAACGATTTATCTAAAATTCGAGAAAAATGTTTCCTCCAGTCATTCTTCCATTCGTCCATTTCACACGAAAATCCGATAATACGTAAATTCGTCGGAATCGAATTCTAAAACGTTGCGGTTTGCGTAACTACCAAACAATTATCGATTTGAACAGGCCAGTGCACTGAATCCCAGCCAAGTCTACTGTATTCGTGGAATTTCACGTTTTTCACTACCAAATTCCCAGCGGTATTTTAACATTTAACGCGCGGTCACTCTCCCCGGCGAATGCCCCGTTATTCAGACATCATTTCCCTCCTTTCCATCAGATATTATAGATAATATCTGAATTAATCTATGACTCACGATAAGCCTAAAAAAAGAAAAACTTGCCAACCTATATCAAATATTATTATAAAATGCTACCGGACATAGCGGGCACAAATAATAAAGAAACAAAATCCAATTTAATTACAAAAAGTATATCATATTCAACTCGACGTGAGAAATAAACTACGGTGTACATTCAACGTTTTTTACATTTTTCATCAAGTGCTACTTATACATACATATATGCCATGCTTTAATCATACATTCTGTCACTCTATTTCGCTCGATTTTCCTTCTTATGTCCTTTAAAGTGACAATCGTTTGCACTTCTGCTGCCTAACTCAATATTGATTTCAAGGGGCTAGGCCTGCCACTAATTTATTTACAAAACTCTATCATCAACTTCGTCTTGTCAAGGAAGCACTATAGAAAGTTAAGGAAACTAATGTCCGAAACTTACTCTCCTAACTTCCTACTGAACATTATCTTACGCCGTTATTCGGCAAGCCACAACTATCCAATGTTTTCCATATTTATCGCCTCACTTATATCTAATAACAATAAATAACACTTAACCATTGTCGACGTTTATCCAATTCAAATGATTCTAAAAATACTGTCGAATGTCACGCAAAACATTACCCACAATCAAATTATTTAAATAAACATTCAGACGTAGAAATTCATTCCGTCCCTCAATAATCCATCCTATTTTATCGAAAATAGGACCATTAAATAAATTCCACCGTGAACGGAAGAAAACAAAATGATACCAACGTGCACGATCGTAACAGTACGAACACTTCTCTTCCCCTCGCTGTATATAAAAATTCCAATGAACCCATTCTCACAACCGATTCAATCCCCTCATTTCGCCAAACATTTTCCTGCACGTGTTGCGAAGGAAACCACGAGAGATTCCCTGGCCACCGAATCGTCTGCCGTCATACGGAAAATAACACTTATTCTTAGTACCTCGATTCAACGCTGCTGATTATCGGGGTGCAACCTCGTCTACACCTTCATCACGTACAGCGGGCCCATTCACGGCTAACGCATATCCGTGCAGAAAATTCAACAAAAACTGACAGCACACAAAAGACCAGACCAGTTGTGATAGCAAACGACTCGTGGTTTCTAACCGACGTTCACCATCACGTTCACTATCCACGGTATTTCAATTTTATCAGACTCCCCATATTTAACATTGCATTTCCCGTCGCAATATTCCACATCAGCCTTCACGGCCGTTCTCTATCGCGCCTTTCCGTCCTTTATCCACCAAACGATCACTCTTTCCCCCGTCTCCAATCTCTATGCACCCTTCTACACACCCTCTTCCACTCCCTCGAGTGGACGCTCCAGCTCTTTCGATCCACGCTCTCTGCAATCGGGCACGGTGCACACCAACGATCGTTGGTACATATACCGCCCGATGGAGGGTAAACAGAATTACGTATAGGAAGCCGAGTGGCGGTCACTGAAGGATCGACTTCTGCTCTGAAGAAGAGGCTGCAACGAGATCCATCCAGCAGCTTGCCGCTGCTAGGAGATTGTCCGTTCAATTCAATGTGAGATATGTGAGATGTAAGGTGAATTTCAGTTTTCCAATGGGATACGATGAATTGATCCTGCACGTCGTTCTGGATTCGGGGTATTACGTGTATGAGTGATCAGTATTCGATAAGCAGTATTCTTTTCTTTAGGTTTGTGGAAGCGCTGGTATACCCTTTGTATCGATGGGGTGCAACTGTGTATATTTCGAGATGATGGTGGAATGTTCTCTTATTTCTGCCAACTATGTTTTCCTTCATTTTTAAAAGCGATTCTTTTGTGAAATAAGTTATTCCGCCATTCTTATTGAATATTCAGTTCTGTCTTATTTTTCCGTGTCTGGTCAGCGAACATTTGTCAACTTTTATTTTATCAGCATTACAATTGCAAGGCTTCTTTCTTAAGCAAACATTATCGCTATTCCAGGTTTATTGAATTCAATTATTTCATTATTTTTCTTCTTTTTGTAGCGGAATTCGCATGTCCAGCAACGATACCTACGTAAACAATCAATTTCGAACGATGCATCCCGATAGGAGGCTCCTTAATATAATATATCAGATGACTGTAATTTGCTAGGAATGTTTCGAGTTTATATTTAAACTCCTTACGCGCATACACCATATCCATATCTATACCCAGAGTCTAGAAATCGATTCTAATTTTGTAAAGGTGAAGTACACCAGTTTCCTACCAGGTTCTACGATAGACACGTGGGTCTGTCCTTTCATAGTTTACTTTCCTGATAATTAATAAGATAGGTGCATCTGTTTAATATTATGCAACAAGTACCTATGTATATGCATGACGCTTTCAAATGAACTTTATCACTTTTATCATTGATCTAATTATAACAGATAATAAATCCCACTGAATCTAACTTTAGTTTAATTCATTTAAATTTTCCAAACTTTTCTTTTATCTGTGCTATTTGAATATATGAACGAAAAATTCCGGCTAAAAAAGTTTTCTGTCATGTTAACTGAACCTCTGATTCTACATAAAGGAAAAAACACCACAGCATCAAAACACTCGATATAAATGAACATTTTTTACTACCGTTCCTATCATATCACTGTTCTATTCTGGTATCACGAATGTACCCATTCATGCATATTCACAACTAGAACTGCATTAACTGAGCCATATGTGTGCCAGATGGTAACAAACATGCGGCCGGATTATATGCTTTTATTTTCATTTTCACCTAGTCATTGTTTTTTGAAAAATTCACCTACACTTTCACTCTCCGTCTTCCGATCTTCCCAATTAATTACAGATATTTATATATCAATCTATTTATCTCGACGCATCAGAAACTCATTATTACAAATCATTGCAATTTTATCAAACTCGAATTGATTCGGGGAAAATATATAAGATTGACCAGTGAATAAAACATACTCGTGTACGTTATGTATATATATATGTGTAATAATAGACGAAAAATATACGAAACGACCATAGAAGAATCTACATATCCGCATGATTGTACGATATGATGTATGTATACAAACGTATAAACACGTGTACGCAAGCGGCCATCGTAATACATACACCTAAGAGCACGAAGGTTCAAAGTAACAAGAATTTATTGGAAGGAAAGTACATAGTAGTCAACATAATATGAACTTGGAGTAGTATCGCTTCTACAACTAGAAGCGTGGCATGATTGCAATAGTAAGCTCTTACGCTAAAATACCCTGGCAGGTATACGCGGACCAGATTTACTTTCCTTTGAACATTCTACCTGAATCATGTTATTGCTGATTCCGAAATGATGGTAGTATAGAAAGAAATCTATTTCGTGCGTGCATTCGGATATATTCCAAGGCCATCGAAAGTTTCATTAAAAATCGGCTTATTATTATTGTCGAATTGTTTCAATATTTTTCTAACTTTATGTATCGCGGGAGTAATCTGCACAGGTGTGTACAAAATGTTGTACGCTTTTATTTTATAATTTATACAACAATCCCACAAACTCATCGGTGTTAGTTAATAAAAGGAATATGGCAATTATTGTTCTGCGACCCCTATTTTCTTTCGTTCAAGTTCAAGTTACCTTCCAGGTTTCATACTTTTCTTTTCACCTCCCTATTAGATACAATTAAATTGATTGACGTTGAAAGACGTGTAGGTGCCTCCTATACTTCGTACGACAGCTTCAGCATACTTTTTAATTGACGAAGGGATTTAATATTCAGAGCCACGTATAAACTCTTATGAAAATTATGAACGTTGCCCAATATTAAATACCCCTTACATCAAACGAAACGCAATGAAATCTTCCCTTCTTCAATAATAACGTCGATATTTTTTTCATAAATTATTACTTAATGAATCTTTGAACATCAAATTCTTTACCATTTTATATATTAATTATCCTCTTTCCTTTGGCGAGAACAATATATCAATATTTTTAAAAAATATGTACCTATATGTATACACCACCCGCATCGAAAGGGTGAAACAACATACAGCAGACCAGAGTAGGCTTTGTGAATAAATAAAATATAGCACTTACTGTTCGGTTATCCAAACGTAGACCATAACAGCGTTTCAATCCGCCTCTCGCAGAAGCGTCCACTGTATCCAAAATTTCTACGATTTCCGACCGACTCACCGAAAGGCACCAACGCGACTCGTGTACAGAACGCGTCAAGCATTATTCCTCTCCTATACAAATTGGCAAACTGTGTGAAACACTCGCGACCAAAGGGACGAACGACCTGACACACGCGTTTCTCATGCTGCCACGATTTACACTGACTCGACCGTTCGTAAACCGTGTGACGCTTCAACCTATGCGCCTATCGATTCCTTTCACCAATGAAATATTTCTTCGCGTTAACAACTATTCGGCACGAATGTAAACGGTCGATAGGTCGTGGAATTTCACTTGCCTTTTATTTCTTCCTTGCTTTTACCTCTCTCCCCCACCCCCTCTCTCTTTTCCCTCCATGAAGCAACACAATGTGCTTCGCCTTTAGTGCTTTGGTTTTGTGTTGGTAATATGCGTAAGAATAGAAGCACGAGGGCGTCCAGGTTGAAAACCTACCTGAGTTTATGGTGTGCATATAATTTGCACGGCAAGAGATCAGGATTGCCTCTAACATTTTGCCACCCTCTTGTTTGGCGGATCCAGGTAGCGGACTACCTAACGGTACTCTTCCTCGTCACGTCGAAGAGGCCCCCAGCAAAGAATCGCTTTGAATGCTCTACCTTCGGCCAGCGAAAGAAAAGAAAGAGAGTATAATATAATGAATAAAAGCTTGTAAAAAGGCAAAGGATCAAGCCCGGTGTCGACATTTTTAACGTCAATTATTGTAGAGATTTTTCGCAAATTTCTCCTCCACTTTCACCAAGGTTATTAACAGTCGTTAATAACAGCCACATCATTTTAGACAACGCCATACAAAAGGGTCCTCGGGAAAATTCCATTTTGGGTGGTGAAAGTAGACGCCTTCACCCTTTACAACAAGCCCAGGTAGATTGTCGCCCAAAATTTTGCCACAAAATTACAGGCTATTGAAGATTGACTTCCCTGCTAAGATATTGGTAGATTTAGTGATCGTTTAATTTTGTTCCGCGTGCATCTGAATCGTTCCAAGGACCACGCTCGATCTCGCGCGTCTCAAATCTCAGTATTAACTCCGTTGTCACGGGGGAACGACGAAAGAAGCTGTCGGAAAGTTCGTATTCCATGGAATTTATCGCTTTATTCAGTGGTCTCGATTCCAAGCACCGAGTCGACCCTCCTTTCTTGGCTGGCATTCATCTGTTCGTAAGGAGTCCCGATCGATGGCTTAATTCAACAGGTGCAGCAACGCCGAAGATGCGAGCCATTCCAGGCGAATTTCCGGAAATACCGCCACCCCGATCAAATGAGGATGAAAAGGGAAATGATAAGATTCGTTCGCGAAATGCCACACCTGACCTCGATCCGTTTGCCAGATAACACAGAACACTGTCCATTCGAAATTCGGTCATATTTATCAAAGTACATAGGATGGAAAAATGAAACTTGGATATAGGAGTACATATAATCAGAAAAGAATCGAAATGAATAAAAATAAGAAGTAATGATTCAAATTAAATTTTTGTTCTTTTCATCTGGTTTTTCATATCTGACGGAGATGTGCATATTTAATATTTAGACGAACGAAATAATTAAACGGTGCGGTAAAGGCAATTGTGAATAAAACTCAAAAGAATTTTTGGAGAATTGTCTAACGTTATTTTCACGTGTGTAACACGTCAGGATTGAAAATATCGGGCGTATACAAAATTAAATCCTGTTCATACATTATCGAAACTAAGTGGCCAATTATATTAACGACTCTATCGTTTAATGGTTCATTCATTACCTGCTAATGATTTCACAATTTACATTCAATTATTAATTACCAATATATGTACATACATATATGTATATTAATCGTGCCTGAAGGATATTCAATTATTATAATTATTAATAAAGTGTATAAAGTTGTTCTCGTCCGTTGTTTGCTTTATTTATTGTTTTACAATATTTCTAAGATTTCCGACTATTAGACTCGCGAATAAAATACAACGCTGCTAGTTTGTACGAAGAAAACGTGAAAAAAGAAGCGAACGAAGCGAGAAGAAGTCTGGCGATCTCACGTAGAATAGATAAGTTGTCGGAAGTTTTATCGCCACCGATGACTCGTGAATTCTGCGGTAAACCAAAATCGATTGTCAGAACCGACTATCTCCCGGAAGCATCTTCTACGAAGGAACTCCTCCAAGAAGGATAAACTTTTCACCAGCGAAAAGATTGGGTGTTCGTTTTGGCTATCTTGTTGCAATTAAACTGCACAAGATCCTTTAATACACTTTGCCCAAAAATATATTATTAGCGTACTGAAATCTTTGTAAATTGGTACCATTGCTATGAAATACAGTTAGGTCATTTTTTGTATTATTCAATATTAGTTTACATGTATATTCATACGCTGTGAAGTACAAGAATATTTTCTTTCTCTATAATGCCGAATTTATAAATCAAACATTTTCAAAAGAAAGTGGGAATTAATAAAAAAACGAAAGAAAAAAGCGATCCTCTTCCCCAAACGGATACAGGTAGTTCAATAAAATTACAGAGCCCCAAATTTCAGTAAAATTTCCAGTGAAGGAAAAGGAAGCACCAACAGAGAGTTTTCCAATTGTTGAATATACATATACGTGTATGCAAGAACTGCATTAACCTAAAAGCTCCATTTTTACCATCGCTTTTATGCAACGCCAAAACTCTCTAAGGGATTCGTAAACTCTATTTCAAATCAACCTAAAACGGGCCATTTTTTTAATTAATATCAATAATTCTCCGTGATACAACAATTAAGAATCCCGACTACACAAGTTGCCCTAATCATACAATATTTCCAATAAAAACAAACCAAAAAAACAATTGTGCCAAAAGGAGCTTGCGAACATTAATTAGCCCTATCAGATAACCAACTTTCTTTCGTTAGAATAACCGCCCCATTTTATCGACATTTCCAAAGATTAACCGTAACGGATGAGGGAAGGCCAACAGTGTTCCCGTTGCTCGTATTTCAGATGCTATTGTTCGAGGTGGGAAACGGGAGACAGAAACAGAGGAAAAAAGGGAACGCTTCAGTCCTTCGGATTCGGAACAATATTGTTTCCGTTTGACGAATGAAACATTCCATTCCAGGGACGCGCGTTCCACCTGATATATTTCCAGTAATTACTCATTTCCTTCTCTGTATGCACACACGTGCATCCCCTGAACGTATACAATCGCCGCTAGTCGAGCGATTTAGACGGCCCTCGTTAAATTCAGTTCGACGGCCCGCGAAGGAATGTAACCGAAACAGCATTTTCATTTTTCCGTGAGATAAATCGCAAGAAAATACCGATACACCGGATCGTCCTCTATCGAGTTTCTGTCACTCCAACTGTGCATCGTTTTTTTACCCCTTTCCTTTTTTCTCCATTTCCTTTTTTCTCCTTTTTATTTTTATTTCCCCGTCGCCGTTCCATTCGTTATCGGCGAAAATATCTTTAACCACGACTCTTCCGTTCGATCAACAGTGGATTTTTATTGGTGCCCATTCATTTCCGAATATTAATGGAAGTTTACATTTGTAAATATTATTCACATATCGCGTATGTATAAAATTTCATAATTAGAATATACCAATTATTCTTCTCTTCCTAACTAACTTTGTAATCTTTGTCATTTTTCTATAACTTATTACAATTCTTGTGACACGTTCGTTGTAAAAATTATATAATGATCCCTTTAATTCTCTCTACGATAGATGCGTGAAAAGAAAAAGTAAAGCTGTTTTGTCTATTAAAAGAAAGAAATAGTTTACACGTTGCATAAGCTTAAACTTAACTGTGCCAAGGTATCACCGACCTGGAAACAATTTTCTTCCCTAGTTTGCCCGCTTATGCTATCCAACGAAGGAAAAGAGACGTGGATAGCACTCGTAGGGGATGAAAAGGGCTCGATAGGAAGCTGAGAGCGCCACCGTCCGCGTTAATCCACTTTGTTAGCTCTAAGGACGGGCGTGGTTTATACCCTTGGCTTTTATCGAATCGACCAAGCACCGACAATGAGCCCCCTTTACGTTCACCGACCACTTTGCCATTATTTAATTACCTTCTCCACGCAGAATACACTCGCGAGATTGCCACGGCTGTTTAAACACGAACCTGACTGGTGGAATGTTTTAGAAAAATTACAATCGTAGAGAAAAGTAAGGTGAGAGGTCAGGTCCAAACACGTACAATGGTATTTGAAATGAAATTTTAGTATTATTATCATTATTATTATTATCATCATCATCATTACTCTTATTATACATATATTTCTAATGATAATAATAACGTATTATAGTAAAAAAACATGAAGCCATAAAACAGTAGACAAAAATATTAAAATAAAAGGACTTTTTAAAATGATAAATCGTTTATGACGGATTATTGTCTGCTGTTGCAAAGGAAGCCCCATGAAAAATTGGAATAATTACAGTTGCATCTGTGTAATCCATAGAAAAGTCTACAGATGCGACGTTCGAATTGTATCGAAGGAGAATAAACTTAAATAGAATAGTGAAAAAGTATCGGGATGTACAGGACAATCAGCTTACAATTACATGTAATTTAAATCTATCTTGCATCGATACAGATTGACCATTTAGCCATTCGGAGGTCAGCAACGCCATTACTTAGGTTCCAGAGCTTTGTTACAGAACGTGAGCCCGTTAATGTCCTGTAATATAAGGTGTGTGTGCGTGTTATCTAATTATTCCCTAACGGCACTACTAATGGCCGACAGTACAATCGAATCGCGAAACATAACTCTACCGAATTGCAAAATCGACCAACGACGGACCACAATTTACGAATTAAACGCGTTCCAAACATCGATGTCAACTTATCTCGATAAATTGTAATACCAGTGTACAAGTGTATGTAACACGTTTCAAGGATTTATTTCGTTCATATCCGGAAATTACGCGATTCAATTTCTTTTCAATTCTGTTTTCTTTTCTTTTTTTTTTTTGTTCCGTGAAGTTACAGCCGTTAAAAAATCGACAATTTTTCAGTGAAAATTTAGTCACCCTTCCAATTGCCCTGTGTATTTGAAATTTCGTTCACTTCCATGCTTTTGCACTTATGTGAAACAACTGGTCCTCTTAAAAATCAGTCCAACTTCCTCTCAAGCATCCTTCGAACGTCCATGGCTTTCGTTTAGAAAAGTCAAATAGAAGTTCTCCTAAAATCTCAAATAAAACCAACTTACGACCACCATATAACACTGGCTCCAGCTCGCGAGGTACAAAAAGTTCATGTCGAAAGTGTTTTTTACACCATCGTAAACAGAGACTACAGCTCCATGTAGTGGAGCGCTATGGCTTCTAAGTTATCCGTCCCCCTCTTCCTCTTATACTAAGCACTTCATAAAGAAAGATAGAACACACACTTTCGAGGAAATGTTTGCTGAACCTTTTCAAGTACGTGCAAACTACCCTCGTCGATAATTATCCGACAACAATGTTCATTATTTAAATACCAATGTGTACAAGAAAAATCACAAGCACAGGAAATATGTTCCTCTGTCGATAAAAGAAAGAAAGGACAAGCTTCCTCACACCGTATTCAATTCGTGGAGAATTGTGGTATAATTTGAATTGAAATTAAATTTTTAAAACAAATTCTACAATTCTACCCAATTTCTATTTCTTAAATTGAATGATATAAATAGAGTATCTCACTCGTTTGTTACGTAGTTATTTTATTTATTATCACATAAATGAAATTCCCTTTTCAAAGGATCTTCGAACGAAGTGAGCGTATAAAAATCACAATGTAGTCTTTAACGGCCGTAACGCGTGAGAATTTTATTTCAAAAACGCCTTTCATGTGATCATAAAACGTGGAGATATCCATAGAGTTGGCGTTATCGCCACATGCCCAGTATGTTGCTCGTAAATGGTCGTCAAATACTTGAAGCCCAAGCTCATGCACCCGTATGCGAGGGAAAACACCTTCATGAAAAAGTCTCTCCTTGCCGTCGCCTCTTTTCTTCTGCTTTTTTTACAAGTCCGTTCTTTGCACTTTCTTTCTATTTATGCACGGAGAATATTCACGAATGTGCAAAACATAAATGTAACACCGTGAAAAAGATATGGCCCAACAGTGCCACCACGTACACTCGGAAGAAAATTTGCATTAAAAATTATGAAATTTATTTTCATCCCAAGTTGTACTTTATTATTGAAGAAATTTAGTTGGAGGTTTATGGACAAAGTATTGTTATTTCACGAGTTTGCAACAGGGGCTGAAGAAGTTTGCGATATCTCAATTATGCTTGGCAATGTTTTTTAAATAAATAAATTATTTTAAACATGCCAGAAATAATCATACGTTACACGCGTATTGTACGCCATTAAATTAATGTGATTGCATTTAATCTAGATTCTCGCTTTATTTGACTCGCGTGGTCCAATACAAATACATATACTCGACTAATTTAATAAATGTCGACCACGATACCAGACCTGCCCAACACCGCGGCATTAATCGCGACACGACATTTCATGCAATCGCATTTACTTTTTCACCGATAATGGAAGTCACATCTAATCGATAATGTTTTACAGTCAGCATGCAAGCCATTTGTTGTTTATCTTGCAACGCTACTTAACGTCAGCAATTAATTAGTACAAACGAGGCGATTATTCAGTGCCTGTAAAATCCTAGCGCTCTACTTTGTGCCCCGTAAATGCGCATCTGGTAAAACGAATCTGACCGAGAAGAATAAAAAGAAAAATATATAAAATGAAGTTGTTGGTGTTTGACCTATTTAGGAAACATAGTGGCCCATTGGAGGAACAAATTCGAAAGAATTCTGATATTTAAATGTGAATTTTAAGGTAATAATGCTTCGAGAATGAATAGAATTTCCGGAAAATGTTATTCTACTGCACCTTTAAGACTCCTCTAAACGTGTGGAAATATTAAAATCTAAAATAGAAATAAGTTGCACTTCCAACAAAAAATACGAGATTCTCTTAAATAATTTAAATTCGCATTTTTTCACGTGTTAATTAAAAACTCCATCACACACAACCGACACATTATAACAGAGAATATTGTAGAATATTCTACACGCAGAACCATCCACAAATAAAGAGGAATCTCCGAAACTGCATCGCATCACAGAATTACCATATTGGCACCATCCATTGTAAACACAATCTATTCCAATCGAATCCCCGAGCGAACCCCCAAACTTGAATTTTCAAATCCACATATACAACCGCCACAATCTGTGAAAGTAAACTTCTTCGCGAACGTGGAACCATTAACCAAAACCATAGATCTCATAATCAAATCGGAATTCCTGGATCTCCATAAAAGACCCCTCGGCATCGCTTATCATCGTACACATTCACTTTCGATAAAACTAACTCCTCTACAACGACGCAATATCTCCCACTCGATTTCAATGAAACCACCCCAACCACCTTCCAAGACTTCATAAACGCCCCTCGGCAGTAACCATCCCATCAATCCCTGACGCTCGACGTATCTCCAGAAACAAAAGAAACATCGCGAGCGTTCTCACTCTGCGCCCTAACGCCTCTCCTCTCCCGCAAACAAACTTCAGATAACGAGACAGTGAGCCAAGCACGCGAACAAAAATCATCGATCGGGACGATATCGAGCCAGACACGCCTGGCACATCTAAACACCGATTTATACTATCCGTCCCGACAGGGGAATGACTTTTCTCAACGTGGGTTTTGTTCAGACCAGTCCTGGCTGCTTCAGATACGTTCCGACCACTTGAGATAAACAGTGGCACAGACGAAGCATTGCAGTTTGAATGGATCAGCAAAGTATTGTATTAATACGTCCATTTAATTTCTCGCGAATAACTTTGTCCGCGAAGAAACAGTGTGAGTCTTAACAAATACATAGTACAAATCGGTCTTGATTCATTACTGCATAGTGGGAAAAAAAGTACCACGTTCTTTTACTTTCTGTGCTGGGCCTATTTACGCGTCACCTGGTAAATTAAATATCTATAAATTTTTTTTCCAAGTTTTAGTCGTTTAAAATCACAATGCGTCGTTGATAAGGAAAACAGAAAAAACCAACCCTGCATTGCTACACTTTTTACAAATAAAATCTCTGTACAACCAGAGTCCCTTTTCCTCTCGAAAGTCCTTCGCCCTAGCAGAGTTAAAACTGACATTCCCAAGCAACTGCTCGCCACGTTTCTTGGCTCGCTATCAGTGAATCACTGGCCACCCCCGTTCATACTTACAATGAACGTACGCGAGAAGGGGGGCCGTGTCCATCTCGGTTCATCCGCCATTAATCGTGACTCGGTGGTTGTCTAGGATCACCAGGAAACCTCATTCAATTAACCCGTGCCCCTTTTCCACGAGCTCGAAATATACATGGCTCGTATATACCTTCTTGGTAAGACATGTTCGATAGAAGGAAACGACGTTTCTGGCTCGCGCACACGAACCTGCTCATTTACATTCGACTCACCGGTGTTATAGCGGCAATATAGCTGGTATATATATCCGACCGTACACTCGGTCTATGCCACGGACTGTATGGCATGACTAATTATACTTCAGCCCGCGGCAGATCTCGTTCGCTCGGCTCTCAAGAGGCGGGAAGCACCCCATTAAAGCTCGAGCTTCGGCTACCCTCCGTAAGGAAGACCGCGAGACGTCAATACAAGCCTCCACCGACGCCACAGTCGTCGAGAGGACGAGGACGTCGAGCTGAAGATGTGGCGAAAGGGAACGAACGGGAAACGGTGGATAGAAATTAGAAGTGAACGCAGGGTTATATGCGCCGCCTTTCATTAGCGACAGGACACAGGTAATAGAATTTGATTGAAATTAAAAATCATTGGAATCGTTAATGTATTTAAGGCACCAGTCTTTATTAATATTTTATGTAATTAACTAGTGTGCATGATAGAGACCACCAACGTGTAAAAATTATTTCTGGAAAAACCTTGCCGAAATCGTTAATAATAGTTGGGGCAATATGTGTGCAATATTCTATTCACTTTCACATCCTAGAAATCAATCGCTCTTATAATTGATAACGAATTATCATTTTATATCGCTCGATAAATCCACGATTAAACCAAATAACGATTCAAGCAACCTTCATCTAGTTTCGATTTCTCATACTCTGTGTTCAGAAAATTTTGATATCTGGTACAACATCTCGTACAATACATAAAGGGTGTACAGGCACGCATACGCAGCCACCGGTTTGTCACACGTGCCACTTTGGCGGGCCAAGGAGGTGTACATATAGCACAGGCAGAAACGATCCTCGAGATTGCTCGTTCTCTAGGAGCCGCGAGGGGCCCGGAATTTCCATTACCCTAGCCCTAAAACATCGAGTGTCTCCGTGGTTTTCACGGCAGCTGGCATCGCCGACGGTGGCGGATTCTCAAGGAGGAATGGTCCCCTTCAACGTGATCGAAACGAAGCGCACGTTTCGCGTGGAAGCGGAGCACCGCCTCGGGAGAAGAGAATCTCTACTCTACACCACGACTCGCGCACCTTTCACGCGAGATACACGGAATTTCTTGACCTGTCTTCCCCTTGGATTGCGTTTGTTATCTCTTCTCTTCGCCGCTCTTTACGGCTTGTTTCAACTGTAAAGAGTCGTGGGGGTCTTGAAATTTATTTTCGGAATTGTTGCCCCTTGCGATATTTTTGTTCCTTTTATTTTTTATCTTTTCGGTTGGTCATTGGGGATTTCTTTATCTTCTCAATGAGAATTCAGTTGATGTGATATTTGGCTGGGCAGGAGGATACAGATAATAGCTTATTTGTAAGTCGTGCAAGAGATACTATAATATTAAAATGGGTGGCTGAATTTTTTTTGAGTATTCTATTTATCGACATGGTAAAAATGCGATTGTATTTTCGAAATACTCGGAATATTTTGTTCCGCCAACAATCCAGTGTTGCACGTTGTAACTAATATTAGAAAAATATCAACGACACTTACCTATTCTGATGAAAAGCAACCTACTCGATGCACACACAATTGCTGCACTTGAAGAGTTGAAACAGAGAAATTATCGGTGGTAGTCTAAAAATAAGTAAACGCAAAATCGTACAAATCCAGGTATTAAATGAAAAATTAATGAACCACTTGAACCAATCAAATTACGTTACATCAATATCAATAAATAAATTCGTACCAAACGCGTACGCTGATTTCCATCAAACTAAAATCCCTACAGAGAAAAGAAGAGAAGTAATTTTCCAACCAGAAAACAAATTACCAAGGGAAGGGAGATACATGTAAGAACAAGTTCAATCAAAGTGCCAATATGTTTACGCTTTAAATGCTTTAAGTATTTATTTAAACAAATCCCAACATTCCAAACATTGATAATCGTGTACGTGTACCTGTGTATACACGCGTGTGTTCGTGTCTGTGTACCTGTGTGTACCAGTGTATGATTTCATTTTAATTCTGTATGTAAATGACGCTGAAGACGTCGCTGTTTCATACGTTAATTCATCGAGAATCCTGGATCTAACGTGAACATCCGTATCGTTTCAAACGAGTACATATTTATCATTCGAAACGATCGTGAAACGGGAAACATATGTTGATCGAACGAATCGGGGATTCGTCGATGAATCGACGAGTTTCCAACGACAGGACTTTCGAACTTTTTCCTTTCTCACTTTTCAGCACACACATTTCAGCACACAAACAATATCACTTGCTCTGTTTCTCTCTCTCTCTATTCTTTCTTTTCTCGATCTGCCTTTTATTTTTATCTCGCGTTCATTCAAAAATTCATACCGTGACTCGAACAAAAACAAACAAGATGGTCTCGGCACAATTGGCCCTCTTTTTTATCAGGGCGTTAAGTCGCACGGATCCTTTAACGATGGAGAGCGTACCTTGACTAAACTAGATTAGCAGTTAGACCTTTACTTACGGCTGGCCCCTCGTGCGACTTCTTTTCGTTTCTTTCGTTTCTATTGCGCCCCGACTCGCACAGGTGCTTACAATGACTTGTTCTTTTCCTTTGTTATCACGACTCTACCGTCATTCGTTTCCTGTATCGATCGTTCTCTCCCAGTTGTAACTACTTCACAGGCGATATCGCAAAGAAAGGAAAACAGGGATAAAAGATGTTGAGGGAAAATTGCAGGGAAGAAGTTGCAGAAGTTGTTTCCTCCTGGTTCTACAGAATTTTAAATAGGTTCAAATAGTATATCTATTGATTATTCCGAATTACTTTTGCTTAAAGGTCCACGTTTTATGAATTAAATAGTTTAGTTGATTATTCGTTGCTGTATAGTATGGACAAAAATAGATGAACAAAATTTGTAGCATCGATGAAGACAGATTTTAATCAAATTTATTCACATCTTTTAATTCAACTGAAAAATGATTGCAACGTAGGCAACGGTATAAAAATTAAATTTGTAGTAAAATACGAATTGAAATTTAAATAAATTGAAATTTATAGCCAGTATAAAATGGTCCTGTTAATAAATTTCGCACACCTGCGCCAATATTCAGATTTCACTGCGTCACTATTTTCACGTCTCACCATTACGAACTTTTACTACTTTCATTAAGTAGACATTCTGGCGAAATTCTATCTTCGTTCGATAAATTTTACTACGTCGGTGAATTACCACGTCCCTCCAATAATCCATTGCTCTCACGCTAATGAATAAAAATTGTTGCCGTGAAAAATCTTATTTCCTTCTTCGTTTCGTAGTAATTCATGCGAACAAAGAGACTAAATTCACTTTGCTCCGAACTATGATACCTACATAGTACTCGCTATGTGGGTCAGGTGTTTCTCGTTTTTGTTATCAACTTGACGAGGGTGTAACTTTGTTTCAGCGTTGTGCATAAACGTAATCAAGGCTAATTGTTCGAGAACCCGGGTTACAGTGAGGAACAGTTCTCGTAAACAGCGACATTTGTGAACAGAAGTGGCACACGCTCGAAACAAGAACGCAACGTTCCTAAAATCACTGAATGGAAATTGCATTTACCCTCGACTACCAATTTTGCAAATCCACATTTGCTTCACAACTCCTCGAGGCTTCTATCTTTCATAAATACACTTTCTATACCCAATTAGACAAATAATGTGAAAAATTGATATTATCACCATTTCGTCATAAAATAAAACGAATGTTTCTATAGAAAATAAAAGAACTAAATTCCCACAAAAATATTATGAAGAGGAACGTTAGGGTGGTATAAATAATTTCTTGGCTATATATTTTTTCGGTTTAAATACGGTATATAAACTCACCCGAGTACTCTGAAAATTCCTCAAAGACCGTCGTTGTAAGCACCTTTCATGTAACAAACAATCATAAATACACACGCACAATCAGTACGAATCCAAGGACATCCCATACTTCAAACGTTTCCCCACACCGAGTATAATTTACAATTTATATTGTCCACCTCTACACCAACAATTAATTTTTGTTTCTCTTCCACCGTTCCACCATCATTCTCTCGGTTCAACACTCAATACACAATTCTCTTCCGCTCTCTCCCACACGCTCCTTATCCATCCCTTTCTCTCCACTTAGCGCACGTAACTAATGACACACGCGATTACACTGACGAGAACTTCATATTCACCATATTCATTAGCTAGCAGGCTCCCCCTCTGTGCTAAAACCTGCAGCATTTCGCTTAATCAGGTCCAGTTTCTCTCGTTCGACTTCCCGCTCTCGCCCTGCCACGAGAAAAGTCGAGGTCAGACCTTTTTCCAATTCCTCGAATAATTCCACTTAGTGCTCCGACAAATCCGGATAAAGGAAGCCCGAGACATCCTGCCGGGCTTCCTCGGCGCGCGCCTTGTGTTTTGGGTTCCTGAGATTATATCAATCCCCTCGTTTCACGGCATCGAGCGTCGCGACGGCACAACTGCTGCTGCTGCTTCCTCTCGATATCTCCCTTTTTCCATGGAACTTCCCTACCAGGCCCTTCACCCTATACACTCTTTTGAAGAAGGAAGATAAAGAGTCGATGCTTCTCGTCGGCGTCTCTCTAACAAACAAAAGAACTGTCTTTTTTCTTCGTCTCTCTCTCGCGGTTGAATATTACACAGCTCGATGTGGTCAACGTTCCTCATTGATACCGCTCGTATTCCGATTACACACGAGTCAAGAGAGCGAGCTAAGACCTTCGAAGTAGATTGAACTCGAACATACGAAATAGCTTCACCGCGAGCAACGGACGATAAAATCATTAGTGAAAATTCGCATCGATTACGAGACGATCTAGCTTTGTTTCAATTTTGTTGCGAGCTTGCAAGAAATGCTGGAAAACATCTTCCTCGTCGAGTCTGGGAAGATGGATTGTTGGTTGGCCGTCTTTTGGTCGCGCGGGTACTGTGTCCCGTGCCCTCGCGAATCGTAGATAACGCTCCTCGAAAAAACGGTGCGATTTTTCGCCGGTAAAATCTGCTTCGAAACCGTTGAACACCGACGCGTCAGAGAAATTAAATCCTGCGCACTCCCTTTGCAAATTGTCGCCTCGTTGTGCCCTCGAACGTATCGTAGTTCTGCGCGAAACTTTTCCAGAAATCTCCTTAAACGAACTTCTCAAATCCATGGCGTGAACCAGCAACTCCAGCTGATCTCTGTAACTCCGATTTCTGTCACGAAACGTTCGGGCCTCTCCCGTCTCGAAATTCATCGACTACTGCCAGCAGTAGATCGTGTATTACATCGACAGGCTCATAGATGATCCCAAGGACCGGCAGAAGTACATAGATTTCTCTCAGCAAATAGAGTCTTTCATACAGAAATCTCTTGAATCTGAACACGTTTCTTGGCGCTGCCTGGTGTACCCGGTTGTCTGAGGATTCCTGGACAGGACAGTGCCACGTTTGGCGCAGGAGCCTTCGGTGGCGGCGGTGGTTCCGGAAGATTGTCATCGTCGTTATCATCGCTGCTACTATCACCGTCGTCGTCGTCGTCGTCCTCGTCCATTCTGGCAGTGGTGGCGTCCACGCAAGGCGACGGAGTACGAGTTCTCTGGACGCAAGGGCTCCTGCTGTACAAAGGTGGCTCCAGTATCCTCTTCCCTCCACCTGGCGGTGGTGAGCATTGAAATTCCTGCAGCTGCAACTCCAACTCCTGTGCCAGTTTCCCCTTATGGGGCGGTGGACTCGAGGGCGGCGAGTCCATCAAATTCAACGATGACAATCTCTGTTTGCCAGAGGACAATTCGATCCCGGAGCAACCAGCCTCTAATAACTCCTCTTTCTTCTTGTCCCCAAAAGCCGAAGACAAACCCCCGGTCACGCTCGAAGCGTTCCTATCCCTCTGATGATAAATTCCAGCGAATATGAGAATGTTCAGTAACAACAAGAATACACCCACTGCTATAGTAACCGTCAGGGCGGTGGTGTAGCTCTGGTAATGGCTGGATGCTAGCTTTCTGAGCAAATTGTTCGGCCCTGGGCCCAGGTTGGCGTGCTGCAACGTTCTCGAAGTTGTTGCCACGGTGGTGGCGACCGTGGCGTTCGGTGTGCACTCGGTGGTCGATATCACGCTCGAGACAGACGACGGTTCCGTGGGCAAGGGCACCGGTAGCGGCGGCGCTGGCAACGGAAGCGCCATAGTCTGCGGGCGCACAGCACCTTCGTACAGGCTGGGACTCTCCGCCAGGTGATGATGACGCATGCTGATCTCGTAGCCGGGTCGATGGAGCTGCGGCAACAGATTCAACCACAGGGACATTTTGTGGCCCCTATAATGCGACCGCATTTCCGTGCTACGGCCAGCCTCTAGGTACAGCTGATTTATTGAATCGTACGAATCCCAGAACGGTGGGCTAGTTGGAAGCCCGTCGGATCCCGATGTCAGAGGGCTGACGCCGTTCGGGTCCCTGAAACATCCCCGTGCGCATAGGCACACACGCGTCTCCATCAAACGATCGACGGATGGAAATTGTGCTACGGACCGTGATCGGTTTGGAAATGCGAGGATTGATGGTGTGGGTGTCGGGAGGATGGGGGTGTGTCTGTTGAAGATACGTGGGGGAGGTTTGTTCGTGGGGCTGTGGATATTTAGAGTGATGCGGGTGAATGTCTTTATATTGGAGGGGAGGGTGAATGGAGATTTGTGAGATTTCAAGCGGAAATGTTTGGACCCTAGACGGATTATATTGATGGGAGAATAATTAATTGTAAAATAGTAGTGCAGATGTGTGTAAATAAGGGTAGAACCGTGTAAGGGGGGTTTATACGTATACGTGGATGTAAGTAAATTGTATGGAATAATAAATGTATTTTAGTAACATTATTTGGTCAGTTCATAATGCTTTGGAATAGTGAGAAATTAAGAGCGTTGTTTTTGGTGGTATCGAATTATAGCTTTGCGTAGAATATTAATTCCCATGTGTATTTCTTTTGCGTAATTGAAATTGAATGCTTGGGGAGGGTTTTTCGGTAATGAAATTATTAAACCACGAATATTGGCGAAATGAAAGCACGTGGACATTTCTGTTCTCCAGTTGACAGACTAATAATAAACAAAAATCGGTCAAAGTTGCCTTTAATTAAACTGCTGCTTCTGAGCATTTCCTGCCCCGTTTAATTACTTCACGCGGAACCGATACCCAATTTCATTGTTCAATTTGTATAGACGGCGAAGAATGAGAAACTGGAACAGAAATTGCGTTTCGAAATTGAATTTACCAGACAACTGGCTTTCTCCTAGCACGGCAGGCGAGTGTCCTCGCGTTATCGCACAGATACGAACGCAATCGAATTATGTGTATTCTATCTCCGCGCGCAGCCTGGATTTTCATTTCGCGAAGAACGATCGACCTGCTGTTTCGCTACTTATGGATACAAAGCAGTGTATGTTACGTTGTCAGTAAAAGCGACAAGGCATTAAAAATATAGAAATTGTAAAGCGAACATCGAAAGAACAAGAATTCTACAATATTCTGATATTTAAAGATGAAATATTTTTGTCAATAATTTATTCCTAAGGATTATGTAATGATAAAATCGATAATTTTATAATTTTCAAACTTCTGCAAGAATACTTCTAACTACCAATCGTATGGAAGGAAACTATACATTAGGATCCATTAATCTATTACTTTTAAATATAATTACAACACCATGATTCCTTTAATCACGTTTATAATTAGGTGAATGCACCCTACTCAAATTGCTCAAATTTTTACAGACTTCGCAATGGGAAAATTAATACGATCGGTTAACTAATCTATCGACTCTGTAATCTGCCATGTATCAAATAAAATAGATTTTTCGACTTCCGCCGATCAGAAGAGTTGGAAGCAGTTCCGCGATCGGAACTGCTACAACAATATTAATTAAGGCGGTAATATTTAGGTAGCAATATCGATGTTTGAAATATGATGTCGAGATGGTTGCAACTTCTGTTGGATTTAATAAGGAAAAATGGAAATTCAATTTATAAATTCGAATGTATTCGTGCTTTAATTCTTTTTTTTGAGTCAAAATTACATTTTTTATTATAGACTTGATTCTTGAACAGTTTTTCACGTCAATTTTTAATTAAAATTTGGGGTGTAGGTACTTTAACACCTGAGGAATAAAGTCTCTGACTCTACAATTTTAAATGGAATAGAAATTTTATTCGAAGTTCAAATTGCTCGGGATGATGCTCGAACTGGGTGAAATTGTATTTGCATGGAAATTGCCTTGTGCACTGGCCTGAAAGGCTAATCATCTGAACTGTTAGTCCAATTAAATACGTTATTCATGATTTTCGTGCAGAAAAACTGCATTTGATGGCGAGATAAAATATCAATCGGACTGAATAACGGTTTTTTAATCGAATTATTGCAACAAACTGAATAATGCTGAGCAGACTATCGCAGGATAAAGATTCTCGTACCGCCGAATACAATCAGACCTGTTATCTGCATGCTTTATCAGAGCAATTGTCTTTAAAGATAATTACATCGTTTCACGAAACTCTCAGAATATTTTTCTCTTCCCCTAACAATCAAAGAACAACAGTAGTGTTCAAATTAATTTCATAAAACCCTACTAATTCTAAGTTATCGAGAAGCACTTTTTTTAGTTTTAAGTTTAATTTTTTTTTAGTCGAAAAGAGAAATATTTTCTAATACGACCCCAGTAAAAGTCGATCTTTCCATTCTCTACAAACGTCACGAGCCAACTATGTTATCAATCGACTGAAAGGAAACGATTGTACGAGAACAACTCCCCCCTAAACTTGACAATCCATTTACCCTAGCGTCCCGTTCCAATACAACACATTTACAAACACCAGATACGATCTTCTATAGTTCAGCACACCCTAACCAGAACACAACGATTTTCCGCGAGACACCCGATACGCAAACATTTTCCATTATTCCCCGCGGTTTCTGAAGAAAGCTCCAGCTCCCAACGCGCTCGATATACCGCTCGAAACGAACCACTACCAGCAGCTACTTCCCAGAAAATCCAATCTCCAAACGGAAGCTCGTGCTTCGACTCGAACACCATGTCCGGAGTAAGGAGAACGTAATTTCATACAGAGGTTTCTTCCAATTTTCGCAAACGCTCGTTCAGTTACATTTGAATTGAAGTATCATCCAACGTAAAACAGTTTAATAAAGACGAACTTTGGTAATTATTGAACAATTTCCCAGCCTTGTCGTGTATAGATCATTAAAATCTCGTTATCTCGAATATAGCAATTGGGCAAAAATGACCGCAAAATATATAATATAAAATGTTTGGCACACAAAATATACTTACAATAAATAATATAAGAATATAAGTATTCCGAGCACAGCAACAACGAAAGTATCTAAATAAAAATAACAAATAGCAGAAATTCATGGATATTTTCTAAAAAGGATTAGCGATGACCGAGGGTGTCTATAACTAGGACAACAAAGGAACCCTGCACAGTGTGCAGTGAGGAAGCTTCGAGCAAAAAAAAGAAGAAGCAAAGTCGATAACAGGCCCCATTGTACGACAAGTATAATAGTAGATAGTGACTTACCCCCGCCTCACGAAGTTGGCCAAGTAGTGGACGAGCAGTTTGGACAGGTTCTCATCGGCCAAAGTATAGTTGGTCTGGGTGAAGAAAACGGACACGACCTCCCCGCGAAGCAGAGGTATCCCCAGGAGATATGGTACCTCCTCGCCCCTCTGACTCGGTCGATCGCCGAGTTGGAAGTGCAGAAAGTAACCACGTCCCCCGGAGGCTGAGTGTAACAGTGCCAACCTCAGAAGAGGAGCCGCGACCTGGCCGTCGCCGAGAAGCGATAGAAGACCCTCGCAGATCGCCGATGGACTCTGTTCACCTCTCTCCCAGTCTGTGTACTCGTTACGAAGGGTCGAGTAGATCTCGTGAAGGTGGTAACGATAAGTATTTCGCACGTAAGTACGAAGTATACGGTCCCTTCTGGTCTCGTTCAGACCGTTCTGCAATCATATCGAAACGGGATTATGGTTTGGGTAAACGGTACAACACACTCGACTGGGATTCATTTTTCGCCAATTCTTGCTAGCTATTAAAATGTTACGTCGTTCGAGGGTGTATATTGTATATTCCTTGTATTTTAATGGAGTTAAATTATAATTTATGTATGAATATAATTAAATGTTGTGTCATTTTTTATCAACTACCGACCTGTCTAAAATTGTACAGACATTTTCACAGAAATATCAGCAAGCTGCATCAACTACAAATGCTAAAACAACGTAACTAAAATTCATTCGCCACGAATGATCCGCTTCTCAAGTTATGCCTGTGCATGAAATTAAAATAAACAATTGGACCGGCACCGCACTACGTCCGATCGCTATCGAATTATCAAAGGGGCACGGAAATACGCTTTAGCAAAGGTGTCCGTCGACTGTGACCGTCGAATCGTCGATAATGTCCGGCACGAATCGGTGGCCACGTTTTGCAACTCTGCATCCTCTAATTAGTAATTTATTGGCTCCGTGTCAATTATCAGCGTGTACCTGCTGCGCTCGTACCATCCCCGTCGCGTTAAACCCGCCACCTCGATTAAAAATAGTTTAGCGCAATTTCAACAGCCGCACCGCGTTCGAATTCGTTTAAACTAATTTCGCCATTAAAATGCAGATTTCATTTCGACGCGTAAGACACACTGACGAGCTTGATCAAACGGAAAGCAATAAGGGTTTGCGTTCAATATCCATAGTAATAACAATCGGCAATATTTTCTTGATTACCAACTGAATAAATACCGAAGCAAGAAAAAAATCTACTACAAAATTTCTTATTACATATACAAGGCTGATAACTTTATCAGCTATACCGTCAGCAAATTCGAACGCCTATCTTTCGCATCGTCGAACGATGTAAATCTCTCAGCAAACGCGCATCGGCCACCAACATAGGAAGCTCGACAAAGTGAACGATCTACGACGAACAGAATCGAAGACACCGCTAGCCACGTTGAATAATTAAAGCATACGCTCGACCAACCCACTTACGCTTCCGTTTACCTGTAGATCATCGTCAGTGAGATTCACCCAAGCTTCCTCCGACGTCAAGCCAAGCAGCAGGTCCCTATCACTGAAGCTGGCGAACTCTGTGCCCGGTCCAGGCACCAGTGGCATCAGTCCCGATGAAGAGGCGGTCGGCTGGAAGTTCTTGACAACAGAAGCAGAGAAGAACGTGTTCAGCGAACTCGTGGAACAGTGATAAATCGATCTGGGGCCAGGCCACGGGTGCAATTAAGTCGACGCCCGCGAAAAGGGAAGTTGCGGCAACTATCGATTTTCAAGACCGGCCTCCAATTGCCCAGAACTCCGTGGGTAATTGCAATTACACCGTATACTTTACGGCCTTTAATTAAAAGTTCGCCGACGAGCAATCTTGCCCCGCCGATACTCTCGATCGATTTTCGAAAAAGGGAAGGAAAAATAGAAAAATAATGGTGAAGGCGGAGAGGAGACGGCGCGACGATCGAGGCGGTCGATTAAACGGCGAACTGCGACGCTAGGTCGGGACTTAATACCCGGATTCGCATGGCTCGACATCTGTCAGTCGGTTGTCGGTTCAATTAGCGAGCTCATCGCTTACCCGTCGCATCGGCCACTATTTCGTCAGACGGAAACGCCTGTGCGATGCGGCTGCGCGTGCACGCATCGATTTCAAGTTTCTTTTCATTTCTTTTTCCGTATTTTTTTTTGTTTGTTTCCACGATGATTGCTTGATGATCGATATCGGCCATATCGATTTTAATCCAAAGCAAATTGATTAATGCTGTGACAAATTTTTGTGGCGCACAAAGAACTAAAAATGTTCTCTCACAGTCGAGTGAAAATTAGAAAATTGTCTGAAATATGTGAGAGCATTATTCTACAGTTTCAGACTACCAGGTATGTAATCGTGCTTCGTGGAATTGAATTAACGGAGGCGGAGTAATTAACGTAATGAGATGAAAATAATTATTGGCATTCGAATGACACGAGAATGTCGAGTAGTGTCGAGTTATTTTTATGAAGAGTACATGAATAAGTACAATTTACGCGACCGTCTGAATTAATTGATTGAAATCGTCTGTTACCTGATTAATCGGCTGAGGCATGACCGCTCCATCGGCGAAAGGGGCGAATCCAGAAGTGAATCTCGGCGGATCCAGCTGCACAGAGAGAAGGTCTTCCAAGCTCCGTAAACGAAGGCACGGCGCGATATCGTCAGCCTCGACGTCACCAGGACATCCGGTCTGATCGGCGACGCGACGTTTCACCATCAACGGATCACGCTGCACTGCCCATGGTGACAGGGCAGAACCGCCGAGTAAAACCACTCTCTCGACCAGCTCTATAATGGAACAGACGTTCAACTGAATAACCTCCTCACTTAATAATAAATAAAAAATAAACTTTACCTAAGTACCAATTTGGAATTGAATCCAATTATACTAGGGAACAAATAACAGGCATAGTAACTGAATTAAATATAAATCAACACACACGTCTCCCTCCCACCATTGCGAGAATTTCGCCTTATCAAAGATAGCCCATGGCGAGAGAATAGAATAGCGTTATGGGTAGATCCGAACAGCAGGGGGTGAAAGAGGGTGAAACGCATTGTGCAAGAACATTAAGGACGAGACACGTGGTGGGTTCGTTAGCGGAATGAAGGTGCAATCTAGAAACACGCTGCGACCTACGCCTTCTCCCTTTCCTAGGGTTCGCACCCCACCACCCCCGTGCCAAACACCGCTACCCCCTTATTCTCTGTCACGAGGAACGCTACACTCGAGGAAGCTTGTTAAGGTCTCTAGTGGCCGTCGACAACGGAGACGTTGATGACACCGTCGTCGACGAGGAATATCCCCCTCGACTATACGCTCCCCAGGCGTTTATCTTGACACCTTCTGACTCTGTCGACGTACGTGGATACGGCTCGTCGAATCGAGTTGAATAGAGAAGAGGAATCGGAACGAGGATGTAAGTATTTCTGCGGAACGAATGATGACCGTGTTAAGAGCGATATCTGGTTTCTCGATTCTGGTTGAAACCGTATACGTTGTTCAGAGTGTTTTCCAAGATAGTGTAAAGTGGTTGGGAGTGGGACAAATGATTCAATAAACTTCTCGGGGATGAAATGAAAGTATGGGATACTTCTAGGTGGAACAGCAATTACAAAGAATACCACCGATGTATGTTCAAAATTTTGAACAGGACAGTATTTTGGAGAGTGTATGTTCTTTTTAATTATGTTATTTTAAATCGTGTGAAAATATGATTGAATGCAGATTGATTGGTGTAATTAATGATTAGTTTACGAGTTACATCCTTGCAAATAGCTTTATCCTTAATTAAGTACATTGTACTTCAAACTAAAATTATTCAAAGTGTGGCAAAATTTCTATTGAATCTGATGAAGATATTCTAATATGAAATAAAGTCAAATGATCCGTTATTTATAACTCCTCTGTGCATCACTCTAAAGTGTATTCTCGTAAAAATACACGCGAAGAACCAACAACAAATATAGTAACTCATGCGTCATCTCTTGGAGATAAAAATTGATTGCAGTCCCTATCAGAGTCTGTACTATTCATAAACAACGCAAAAATATAAAAACACGTAGAAACAGTAAATATAGTATAGGACGACGTAATTCCACGGCGAAATAAATTTTGATACGTCACACATTTTTTTCCACCAAGGTAATATTCGGAAAATTAATATACACAACAGCGAGATCAAATATTATGTCATCCAGAAAGTTCATAAAGTTTTACGTGCTGCACCTTTATTGTACATAAATATGTATGCGACACATACCGGCGCTCATAAAATCCAGACTCTGGTAAAACAGACTTTAATAGCCAGATTAAGACAGAGCATTTAATATATCGTGTTTCTGAGGTACCCCTAATCAGTTTCACATTCCACATACGTAATTGGTTACGTAAAAAAACATTTTACGTCCATATATCATTCTCAGATATGGACATGCGCATCAAATTTACTATGAATCGTATAGAGTCATATAGAAACGGTGGTCTTACCTTTCGCCATGGGCGAGACGGCTAAAAAATTGGCAAGCGCGGCTCCAGTCCCGTAGCCAAAGAGTGTCAATCGGTCAGGGTCTCCACCAAAAGCGCCCAGATTCTCGTGTAACCAGTGAAGGCCTGCCACTAAATCCATCAATCCGTAATTTCCTTGTGCGCTCCCCTTCGCGCCAGTTTTAAGAAAGCCTGCAAGGAATTTTGACGTATTGATGAATGACAAATTTTGTCACCCGGAAACAAACTGTTCTGTTCATATGGAATGCCGAATTATAGATAATTCAGAAAGGAAATACAAATTTGCAAATTAAATATGAATGCGGAAACTAGAGGAAATTATAATGTAACAGAAGAGTAATTTTCAATAATAATGTCGAAATAGAAAGTAAATTCCACCGACTATCTCGTCAGATTCTCCACGAAAACAGAGAAATCTTTTCACATCCTACACGCTGGCTGAAAACGTGTCAGAAACTTCTGCAGTTGCACCTTTCAGTGCCAACGAGACGGCAAGAGTTCAGCACGCTCCCCGTTTCAACCAACGTTCACGTGTCGCTTAAATAAATTCTCGCGGTTTGCGACGGACACTGTCGTCGCTTCGTGGTTCCGTTGAAAATTTAACAAAGACCAGGCGGTCGACGTTTTAATTCGACTTCACGAGAGTACTCCGCAGTGACGGTTAATCCAGGACTTCTTGAAACACGAAATTCCTTACTGCCGGGCATAAAGCGATCCTTTATGCTTTTTCTGGGCGAAGTCGACGACGTTTTACGAGAGCCTTCGAAAATAAAGTCGTGCGGTTCTTTGCGAACGCTATTTCTCTAAGAATTGCCGCGACGTGGCGGCCAAAGCTCGCTGACTTCTCAAGGCTTCCCCCCTTACAGCGAGATACAATGTTCCCACTTTTATGCGCAAAAATATAATAAGTCGGAGGAAAACAATGCTGCCTTCAGAAGTATTGAATTTTAGCATTGATCAGAAATACCAGAGTTTGGTATTGTAACAAAACAGCTGCATACATTATTCTCTGTCATACTGATATGATTGAAGAAATTGCAAAGAATCTCTATTATTTGATATGCGAAGTATTATTATATAGATGAGTTTAGTATAAGGAATATTGTATTTAAAAACTGTGAATACTTGTGTTGCTATTTGTATTTGTGGTTGAATATAAATGTTATTAGTAATATAATTGTAATACAATTTTTACCGAGATACGCCGTTAAGGAGAACAAGACCGCCACAGTCAGACACATACTACCGTATCTAAATGGAATAAACTACATCTTAATGAAAATCTTTATAGAACAATAATAAAAGGGTCTTACCATTAAAATTTTCTGCATAATATAATTTTAATTCATTTTTCTTTAAAATGGCAATTAGTTGAGCATTAAATTTCTAATCTAAATTAAGAGTAAAATAAATAGTGAATGATGCATTATTTTTCCTTTATTATAATTCGTTAAGATCGATAGTTGAAATAATCAGGCGAGTCTTTCATTCTACACTTTATTTCTGCAATATTCTTTTACCCCAGTTATACCGTGGAAAAGGAAACTCCGAATTCCAATTAGAACACTGGAAGACGCAGGTGTCTCCTATTTCTTAGCAGCAATTAACGCGTCATAAACTCACAAAAACACTCAGAACCAGACCAGAATTTAATGTTATGAGCTGGAACTCACATTTGGCCGCTCATTAAAGGCACGTGCAAAATTCTCACGGTGCAGTAAACTTGTGCTAAGTATACACTACGCCTGCAATGCAACAATTACCCTGAAACATAATCATTAACCTTTCGAAATGATCCAACCAAATATGCATATTCACGTTAATCCAAAATTATTTCTGTGCGGAAATTTCAGCAGGTAGATATGATAACATGATATGGTTAATCAATATTCCTTACTTCAGTGCACACTGTCAGAGCTATAATTTTCATTGCACACTTTTCACGCATGTATTACACAGCAAACCGATGCATTTCAGCTTCTTATGCAAATACCACGAAGCGTTCAAGCGCCACTGGTCTAATTACATGCACACCAGAGATCTGGTGTACGATTACTTGTAGTATTCACCCTAACAATGTTACATCACGGTGCCTCCGTAATTACTCAAAGCTTATCGCCCGTTTCATTAAATACGAACCCGAGAGCAAAGCCACCGGTTCAAGGTTAGTCACGGGAAGCAATCAGGAACTTCGTGGCTGAAACTACGCGAAGGATATTGCTCTGCGTACTATGTGGTCGAAACCCGAATTGCTGATATGGGAACTTTCCTATTAAAATGCAAATTTTCACGCGGCGCCGTCGCGATTTGCCCCGATCATTTCTCCTCCTGTCGGGTACGCTGACATCTTCAGTTGACTCGTGCCGTAAAACGGCAAAAATAATATCGTTTATAGCGGCAGAAAATTCGTGGACCGTACGAAGTTTGGAACAACAGGAATTAAGATAAACTTGAACAAGAAGGAAATTTAAGTTTCGGAAAATTCGTGAATTGTACGAAGTTGGAAATAAGAGGAATTAAGATAAATTTGAACAGGACGGAAATTTAAGTTTCTTCTTTCGTGTATACAGTTGTTGCCATTGTTCGGGGTAGGAGTTTTATATTTTTCTTTCGGTTAAGTTCACTATCTTGCTTTTGCAGTTGAAGTGGCAGTTGTTATACTTACATCTGTATTATCTATAGGAATGGCGAGTATTATAATTATGTTTAAAAAATATTGCTTGAAACCTGAGGAATTAATATAATATTTTTTAAATTGAGAAAAATTGAATATGGGACGGTGCATATATTTGTAAATTTGTAGCATTCAGCCATTTAGTTCTTCTTGTACGATTATATAACATGTACGATTTTATCAGTATGCGTTCTAAAGTTCAATACCGACCCACGAGACGACGTAACAGAGAAACGAGATTTCACCGCTGAGGTTTTGCCCAGTCGATTGTTCGAATTCCGCCTTTCAACAAGAACAAGTTCTCGTCAAGATTTACTGCCAACTGTGGTTTAGAATTTAACTATGTAATTAATGCGAGCAGTCGGCTTTAACGGTAATGGCTTCGTTTCTCTACTAACTTCAATATTCTCGCACAGAAGAACCAATTCCAAGTACTTTGGAAACCGTTTATTCAAGAGTTCATTCAACAACTTTTTAGCAGAGTAAACTTAGCATTGTAACATTAAAGGCATACCGATCCTTTTCAAATGTTCATTTCCTATTTTAGGACTACTGCTTCTGAAATTTCAATACTGTTGAAATTGTGTATATACATGATAAACATAATTTTGGAATTTTCAGTAGTTTCTTCGTGATAAAATATTTTACTTCCGTACACTACATATATATTTTGTTCACAGAAAATATCATTCACCACCGCAACCACCAGGCATAATAGTTTTCAATTAAAGGGAGATGTTGAATCAACTGTAACGATCTACTTCTGTCCAGTATAAAATTTCGGTAGTGTTATTATAGTAATCTTGTGTATCAAACAAGTCTATGCATGTATCCACGTAATAGGAGAACGCCTTTCGAAAATTTCGAAGGAAATAAAAACGTGGCGGAGAATTATGGTCCTCGAACGAAAGTGGGCACACTAGTTTTTGCAAACACGCGATCCTATTTGAACATCGAATGGGTAGGAAAGAAAAGTAACACGTTCAAAGGGTGGAAAATTACGGTCAACCACTGCGGTGAATAGAGCGGTTCGATTTTTGATTGCTCTCGATTTTTCGAGTCACGTGAAAAAGATTGGAACAGAGGAAAACGATAATTTACACATCTCTCGCGATGTTCGTGCTTGAACTGGAAGGTATGTAAATATTGTAGTATCGGAAAGTACAGGGTCCTCCTTAATTAGTAACCGTTTATTAAAAGACCAATTTCACGAAAAAATTAAACGCATTTAAAAATTTACAAACGTCCTTCAAAATAGAACTCAATAATATTTGCAAATTCAATTAAAAAAAGAGAAATTCTGTATATTGATTCGCGACTTTAAATTGGCACTTTTAGCCCCCTCGCATTGATGTTAAATATACAATACAAGAAAATATAGAATTTCCTCATTTAATAATCGTTTTATTAAAACACTAGTTTCAGAAGCAAGGCAAATACGCTTGATAATTCAAGCCTACGAATATCCGCTCCAAATATTGTTTAAAATGAAAATCAATGATATCTGCAAATTCAATAAAAAAACAATCTTTTCAATACCAAAAAAGATCCATAATTTACAGCCGACGCATTCGTTCATCAACATTCGCATAATAATAAGGCACATGCAGAACAAAAATTAATCTTCTGCATTCGCCACGTAATTATTCGAGCCACCTCATGATGACGCTCTCGTTAGATACACTCGAAAATAACATAACGTAGGTAGTGTAATATGCATCGAATGTCACCAGAATGAACGATAAAAAGAACGGTGGAAAGCTTGTCCTATACAGCAGAAAATGAATATATAAGAGGGACTTTTCTTTCAAGGGGTCTCGTTTTACGGGGACACTTGAAACTCCTTTTTATCGTAATATTATTTTCTTTTTCCTTCACGCTTGTTCAATTAAACATTCCATTGCTGCATCGCGATTGCGTGCCGTTCAATTCGCGCGAGCCATCTTTACAATTCGGCGTTGCGACGACGGCGATTTAGAAGGAAATCCTTGATCATCGACGGTGTGTCACGTGAAATTCAAAGGGGGCCTTTAAAACGGTAAATAACGGAAAAAGGAGAGCTGGGCTTTCAAGAGCTTATAGAGAGAGGGAGAGAGGTATTTCGCGTTTGAATCTCGCCTTATCACCAGAGAGTATTTTTATTGTGGTTATATTCCCTTTGTTTTCTTTGCACCTTTGTTCCACGGCCTTTGGTTTTATCACTCGCGGCTTAGATTACTGCTACTCCTGCGATCCACTTTATTTCACGACTTTGTTAATCGAAAATCATGGTTCGATGTAGTGATTGGCCAACGTGTTTGGGAACCGCTGGAGAGTATCCGGAAATCACTCTGTTAGAGGAGTACATATTTGAAATTCATGAGAAACTCAAGTGTTCTGGGCATCTTGTACTATTTTTACAGTGGTTTCATTGGTAATGTAAAATTATTTGCAAGGTAAAACATCGGGAATACGATTGCTAATTATCGCCGGGTTCTATCATTTCCAACAAACAAACAATTAAATAAAAATCCGTACACGTGTCACAGGTGATACTTCGGTAATAATCATTCTATTGCCATCATTTCTTACTACTTTTATATACTATAACAACACGAAGCTCAGACGTTTAGTGGAGCCTTTTCCATATCTCTAGCGAACGATTAGAGATTTCAGAGTAACCAGAGAGAAGAGTGTCCACCGTTGATGCAATCCTCGCGTGCGCGTGAATAGACTGTAGCAAGCTTTGCTGAAGCTGCCTTTGGTTCTTATTCAAGGGGAAAATTGCTTGGTGAAATATTCACACGGCGATTAACCGACGGTTAAATCGCCCAGATTCGAGAACCCAGACGTCTGCGCGTTAAAGAGAGGCCCGGTTTACACGACATCTCAGATTGGGAAGCTGCACAGGTTGCATGAACACCGGCACGACGAATAGCACCTCATGCGTGAGTTTTTAATGAAAATTCCCTTTGAAAACGGTCACGAGAGATCCAGATTGAATTACTGATCGATTAAGGATTCCTTTTCACGCGGAAGACACTTTAGCCACTGTGCTCTTGGAAGCTTAAGAGGAAATGAATTTATTCGTTCGCCGTTTGTCCTATGCTTTAGCTCCACTTTGAATGTTTTCTAGCGTTCAGCGTCGATATTAATAAAATATTGAGTTACGATGAAATCTCTGTATAATTCGTATCCCAAGGAATATAAGGAAATTACTGATTTATGAATTATTGTCATAGTGTCGAAAATGCAATTCATTCGTAATATTTTTATCTATGTGTTTTATTTAAAGGAATTAAAGCCAAAAAAGCACAGATATCCGTCGATAAAAATAGTGGATATATTCTACGTGCTTTATGGAATTTTCACTTTTAAACTAATGAATGTTTGAAATAACACAAAACAAAAAAAATTGTGTCCCGTAAAGAAGCAAAACGTTTGAAAGTTTCAGTTTCACCTACGATGCGGAACGCCGGCAGCATTTCGCATTTGTATACGGAGAGGTAAAATTGCACAAATAAGTGAGATTAAACGTAGAGAAATGAGAAACGGTTGTAATAAATCTTCACCATTTCAGAAACGTATATGCACCGGGAAATACGGCCGAGAAAAAAAAAAGGTCACGCACGGTAAACAGACAAAAAGGACGGGAAGGCACACAAGAAAAAAAGAGGAAATTGGAAAGAAGCACAAAGACAGAAAAATTGCGATCACAGCAAGCAAAATAAGGCAGGGGTAATAAAGAAAGGGTACAATAAACGAGAAAGCAGGCCAGAAATGAAAGAATGTTAAAAAGAACAAAAGAGAAAGATAACGATAAAAATGCGAGGATTCTTAAGAATGGGAAAATGCAATTTGTTCAATAAGACCGTGGGCGTAATTTTTTTTTTAATTTCTGATTATCATTAGCCGTATACCGCGATAAACAAAGCTCGTGCAAGGAAGTGCACTATGTAAATTCTGGTTGCACTTGTTAACAAGTAAAAAGCACCATGGGTAGCTGGCATCCTCTTGTTTTTCAAGAACGATGCCGGAAACTTTTGAATTGGTCTGCAGAAACCACTTAGAATGTGTTGACCGTGGATAATTAGAAGTTTAATCCCGCTTCACGAACAGGGGTCCGCGTTTTCTTTTAGACGACTCAGGCAAATTCAAAACAAGGACCGTCACGTGGAATCTTTATAAGAGAGAAAACAAAAAAAATACTGAGAGCTTTTCCATACACTGCATTTCTTGTCTGTTTAAAATTTTACTACGAACCAGACATCGGTGGCATACTGTTACAACTTGGAGAATTTTTTTACAAAAAACAGCACAATTTCTCGTTTCTTCTCTACTTTTTTTCTGTTCTTGTTTTTTCCTTTCCTTTTTTTAATTAAGCTTCTCTTTAACATTCTGCTTTACTGAGAAAAAATTAAATACATAGCGAACCACGCAAGTGGAATAACTCTTGCGTCTTTTTTTATTCAAAATAGAAGACAGAATAGAAGAGAAAAGTGGGAAAAATAAGTGTATAAAAATATCTTACGTCACTTGTACCTACGTACGTCTCGTGCAACTTTATTTTAAAAAAGTAGGGTGAATCCTTTGATTTCAATGGAAAACCGATAAGATAGATGGTAAAATAAAAAAAAAATGTACTAGTAAACTTTTATATAATATCTTGTATCTTTATTATTTAACGAACCGTATATACTATATTTATTATGTAAGCACCAAGGATAAAAAGAATCACGTCAAAAAAGATGTGCATTACCTATGTACAACTGAAACCTCCACGATCTCTCTTTACGTTGAACACAAGAAAAATTCAAGATAAGTTTAACTATATAGGTAAATTCCTGTTACATGGAATATAAATCAATGGAAACTCCGTAAAATAACGCTGTTACAACAAATAACTACGATACTGTGCAGAACTCTGGAAAAAAGTTGGCAAAAGCTATTCTTCCCGCCTAGAATAGAGACAGCTGCTTCATTGTTGCTCGATCCCGTCTTCAATATTTCTTTCTCTTTTTTTCCAACAAGAATACAGAAGTTGTTCCGCATCGATTAGCGATTTCAGATCCAGAACATACTGGCTGCTGACCGACTTCGAAGTTGAAGGCATTGTTACGAATTTAATATAAGTTAAGAAAGAAGTCCGGTTGCTACTTCTACTACACGGCGAAATAGAAGGCAATAAGACAAACAAGAACGTCATACTTTCAGTAAAGGTTGCCGAGCAAAATCAACTGTAACGAGCGAGAATTTCATAGGCATTATTCCTTGGATTCAATACATTTCAAATCACAGATAATAATGTTTAATTATCCAGTGTTTAATGGGATTTTGCACTGTTTGTAACTGAATAGAATAAATGAACGGAATATTTTTCTAATAGTTTTATACTATACGTATGCAATTGTTCACAGCCACTATGTATTTATAAATAGAAAAGAATGCTCGACGAAGCACGAGATTTAAAATCTTGTTCACCTAAATTGTGTGGGTGCAGTGACGTTTATTTGCTTACTAAAGTATTCCTATAGCTGTATATCCATTGCCATTCTAAAAGTAAATCTCTTTATGGTTGAAAGTTTTTTTCCATGAGACCTGTCAAAGTTGAAACTAGACGTCTACCATTGTGTTATTTTCGCAATAAACTCGTCTTGTTTCTTCTCGTCACTCGCGTACAAGCTTATTCAAAGGAACAGTATATAAAACAGTACGATAATATAAGATACCAGTATCGATCAAATAAAATGACACTCACCGAGTACGCCGAGACGAAAATTAATGGAAACGACGATAAGACGACCATAAGCAGCTAACGCAGTGCCGTCGAAGGCATTTCCAGCTCCCCAGGAATAGGAATCACCGTGAATTAGAAGAATAGCTGGCAATAAGTCTGGGGTACTACCTGAAACATCAGAGAATTAACGTTAAAATAATTTCCTTTTTATTCTCCACGATTGCAACATTTTATGACTATTTAAAATATAAGTAACATTACAATAAATGGAGAAATAAATAAAATTAAAATCAAATTAGAATACAATTTTCGTAGAAGAGAAACACCTTCAGATTTTATTCCATTTTTTAATATATTGGTTCTGTGAGGATATCAATTCAGTGTTTTCAATTACATAGTGTCGCATATCCAACAGAAATAAGAAAATAGAGTTGCACGAAATATCATCTGAATACAAACGCAACATTTTGACCCATGGTAGTTCTGCGAAAATTTTTTAATAAAGGCTGGCACAAAAAGGCCGCCATAATTTTAATTTAGAAAATACTTTCGAGCAATTAACTTAAAAGCAAGCCAAACACTCGGACGCAACAACATACAGAGCGCCTCTGTAATCTTGCACCGTATCACGAGCAGCCTTACATTGCTCTTCCAATTTATAAATGGATAGTGCAAGAAAACCATTACACAATGCGTTATACATATACCATTGTTAACATAAAATGTATTTTTATAATAGAAAAATACTGTGCAATCATTACTGAAAATAGAACCATGGAAAAGCGAATTTTCTATTTCTAAAATTTCTATTTTCATCTTTGTGGAACAACCCTCCTAAAGAATTAAAAAACAATTTTCAATCGAAATAACCCATTACAATAATGTGTTTAAGAAACTCCAAAATAATTGGACTGATCGTTAAAATTTTATGTCACCATAATATTATTATCACTTTTATATTAATATTAATTTGGATACATCGAAAAATTCCGAATTCACTGAAGCAACGCCGATTTAACCCTTATACTACTTATGCCATCCGAGACTTAAAGAATATTTCCAGCACGAGCACGTATACCTCATAGCACAATTTTCCAAAACACCTGATTGCCTATGTAGGTTAGTGAACGTGACAAAAGAAATCAGGTCTATGGGTCCACGTTGCATTCTTACATCGTGGCTCAAGGTATCGTCCGTAGAGGCCCATCGGCGCGTCCGCGAATCATAAAATCACATAATCGTCTACGAGCGTGCCACAACGGTGCTACTTGTAAGCGATGGCAGACGAGACGAGACGAGACGTCCACCTGTTGCGAATTCTGTCACGATACCGCACTATCATGCCAGACCGGACAGATAGGTGAGTAGACCGAAGTCCGTATCTCCTTACCGGGTCCCTCTTCGCCATCCGGTGATCCATAGATCGTGTCCTGGATAAATTTACGAGTAATCTGGTATTTCGTGTTAACACTGACGTTTGGGCTGGTAGCCCAGTACCGTCTTATCGCTATTCGGGATGTCTGAACACGGATTAGAGTTAACTGTGTCTGCGGACCGAGGTTTCACCGGATGAACTACGTTACCCAATTATGTTACAAGTATTATCACCTTTTTAGTCTCAATAAATATATAAGGTAATAATAGGAGATGGAATAAATCGAAGGAGAAAATAAAGATAATGCAATTCCTCTTAAATCCAGCAGGATTAAATTTAAAGAAATCCCAAGGGTGAAATAATTTTGCTTCTATTTGCCTACCTTTAATGGTCGATTTTTTTTATTTTGACGACTGCAGAGAAATGAGTTTGAAACACACCATGCGTGTTTCTAGAAAACATTATCCATTTAAAAAATCACAAGAAATACCTGAAAGATTAGTTTCTTAATGGAACAACAGTAGCCTAATGCACAGTACGAGAATTAAATCGAATTCAAAGGTAACAGCAGCGGTATTGAAATCGTCGAGGACTCGGTAGTTCATAATCCGCGGAGAACAAAAGTCGAACGAATGATTTGCATCCATCAAGTGCACACAACTCGCGGTTGGAAGAAACTTTCAACTGTCTAGAGATCTTAACGAGAGATCTTGAAGCCGTTACCAGAAGAGGAGGCCGCAGCTCGAATTTAAAAATTACCCAAAGGGGTCGGCACGAAGGAAACGTAGATCGCCTTGGTCTCCATTAATTACCTTTCACGGTATTGTACGAAAAAATTGGCCGGATAAAAGAGAATGGAGAGCAGAATGGAGGGAGGGGGGGAAAAACAGGGAAGGTGAATAAGGGGGAAGAAGAAGGGAAGAGCTCTCCGTGGAGAATTAATACCCACGACCTCTGACCTCTTCCATGCACGTCTGCTGGATTTTATCGGGCTGCATGCTTTCAGAAGTGAATGAATCTTCAGGAAATGCGACGACCTAACCAATGGATATAACGGATAGCTTTCGTGGACAAAAATTCTGCCCCCTTCCGGTTCTAAATCAACGAGTGTCTTAGCCATTTAGTGGCGAACAATGGGAGCGAAGATTGTTTCTTTTGCAATTTAAATGACATTCTTGAGATCTCCGTGGGCGAGGAAACAGTTTTGTGGCATTGGCACGGTTTATCGAGTTACTGTTATCTGCAGTTCTTTTCAAGTGCGAGCCGACACTTTTCATGGATAATATTTCCGTCGATAAGATATTTTTTCTCTCATGCTTTTTCCTCGTAGATAGTTTGCTACATAATTTAAAACAATTTTTTGTTTAAAAATTTTTTTAGTTGCACGGTAATGTGTGTAATAATATGGAGGATGAAGGTTTGTATTGAATTTAAGTTGCACCGAATTTACTATGGATTCAATAACAATGTGGCGAAGCAAGATGAAGGGGCGTAAAATTCATGTGGAATTCTGGTGTAATAAAATTATTATTCGTGGACCGTTTTAGTGTAATAGCATTTATAAATTTATCTCGTGTTAAGCATTTAGTAATCGTGTTTCCCAGACTTGTTTTACATAAGCATGAATATTTAAGTGCTGCTTGTCACAACAGTTACTGGCTCCTGAACTTAAATAATTGTAACGCATCGTACTTAAAAGCTCAATTCTTTTCACGAACAGAAAAAAATGTGAAAAATGAAGAGAATGTACGAGTAACCCAAAAGCTTTAAAAAATATAATAAAGGAAGGGTGCTATTGTTTAATTAAAAAAAAATTATCTTGCCTTTCCCTGGAACATCGTGCTTGAAATAAAACCAAGCAGACGATCCATAATGATCGCGCGTAGTTTGACCCAAATTAAATATCCTTCGATTAAAATTGCAAACACCTCTCTAACGATTTTCCGCGGTCATTCAATTTTTATAACGATGCAGCTACAATGTTGCAACGAAAGTTTTACCCCCCTAAAGCCACCCTGAAAGTGTGCAGGTATAAATACATGGAGAAAAATCTATTTCCACAACGCGAAAAAGTGCAATTACATTCTAAAAATGTACCGCTGCGACAGCGTAAAATATCATACTTTTCCAACCCGTACACTATACTTCCCCATATTATTTGTTCTACCTTTAAAATATCGACACAATTATTGTACATACGTGATCAAATATAACAGAATGTTTCAACATATCAGAAATTCTCTCTGGAATAAAAATCCATGCGTGAACAAAGTAAAAGAATATCCTTATACTGTTCCACATATTTCTCTTCTTCCATTTTCCTCGGAATCTTGCAAACTGTCCATCGTTGTTCATCGGAGTAAATCGTCGATCAGACGCGAGGCTACCTCACTCCCGCGGTGCTTGCAGGTACTCTCTCGTTAATCGAATAATCGACTGCAATGCACTACGGAATTGAAGAAGCAACACATCCAAGCAAATTCATACACACGTATGTACGTACGTCCGAGGCACGTGCGCTGTATTCCATTGGGGAAACAGTTCCTGCTATACACTTTTCTTCTTCCTCTTCCTCTTCCTCTTCTTATCACCCTGTTTAGGGTACCATTTTCACTTCCGTGACCCGCGGCATTCTTCCTCGGTGACGTTCAATTCGGCCGTTATAAATGGAGAGAGGAGGGCAGCAATTTTCACCAGTTTTCAGATAAGCCCGACCTCTCATCCGCTTTCATTCTTTTTTTCCCCCCCTCGTTCGTTCCCTTTGATGTCGAGGGAACGATATTCCCTTGCACAAGAGGATATGCATGCATTGTCGCGGAGAGATTACACGCAGCGTACTATGTATGAAGAGAAAGAGAGAGAGAGAGAAAGAGAGGGAATAAACAGGATAGACAGAGATGGATGAAAAAGGAACTATAGTCAAATAGCGCGAGTCGTTAAGCACCAAAGTTCGTGAAATGGGAATTTCACACTGGCGAATTTGATACGCGTATTTGCTAAAGACAAATCCAGCCGGCTCTACCCTTTGCAGAGTGGTAAACTCGAATGGAAAAATGCATAAATTGGTCTTACTTAAAATACAGGGAACAACAAAGTTCTATACGATTCAATCGCTTCACGTGTGTAACAATGTGTAGAAATATGGAAGTTGGATATCTTTTTATATCTAAATTCCAGGTGAGAAATAGAATTAAGAGGTCGCAAACTTGCCATTTCGGGTCATATTCGTGTCCCCGAATACTGCACAGTACATTATTAACTACGGTCCTCTGCACCCAGGAAGCATAACAATTAACCAGAATTATTAGGAACACTTGATACAATTATTGCATCCCACGTTTTCATAATTTCAGCCGGGGTTCGGTCAATTTTTATCACAACCATTTCGCTCATTTGTCTGGGCGTCTCTAATTCAGGAATTCAACGTCACAACGACGACTCCCTCAATTTATCAAATTTCAGACGTCCCCATTTTTTGTCCACGTCACGTTAAACGTGTAAACCCCTGCCGTTCAACTTCCAACGTGGTCTCGCTTTAAAGCTCGCATCTCCCCAGGTTAATTTCTCATAGTAAAAAAGAACGTTCCGTTTCGCGCACAGCCAGCACAAAGTGTTATCACTCTTAATTACTCGTTCTCAACCAGCCAGCCACAATAACGTTACCCTTTACAGGACAACCGGAAAATACATGTACCGTCCATTCATTTGAAACCGGTTCAAACACTTGAAAATATTTCGCTGACAATTTGAAATCGTTTGCTGCTTCAAGAAAAAAAACCGGGTATTGCAAAAGGACTTTTATTATTAATTTATTAAAGCCATGACTGCCTGCCTTAAAATTGTGTTGAAATTAAATTTTGTATTGTATTATTTCACATTTATATTTTATATTATTATTAAAGATTTTTATTAAAGCTCCAAGAAAATATCCTTTCTATTCTTCCAATATCATTCTCACGGCGAGGGTCAAAGCTTTTGAGCTCTATTAGACGAGAAAATTTGTTCCATCACGAAATGACGGAGGTATCGTGAAAGCTGTTAACGCTGTAGCTACAGCTTACCACCGCACGGCTTTGAATACGATCTATTATGTGGTCTTACTCCGAACTACCTTCCAGAATCCGACATTATCTCACGCGGGTGCCTGAAATATGAAGCCAGTTCATAGCCGACTGATTTCATGAATCATAACATTGAATTAACCCTTTGAATTTCAGCCATTCGCGTTTAATACTCGCGACACTCCACGGGAAGGGAATATTTAAAAAAGAAAGGTTTCAAGAGTAGAATGAGGCTGGAAGAATCGACACTTTCCATCACAACGACGAACGAAATTACGACTATCTGTTGTTATAAGATAATTAAACAGATGAACGAAAAATGATTTGAATATAGAATTAAATATGTCGATTAATGTATGGAAAATCTAAAATAAAAATTAATTAATATTAAATGAATTAAATTAATTGTAATATTCATTCCGCAAAATAATATTGCGAGTTTCATCAATTGAAATCTTACAATATTTATAAAACAAAAGTCACGTATATCTTTAATAATGCATTATTAATTGAACCGGTTGTTTTTCAATTATTCAGCCTCTCATTTCCAGCGACAATAACACCGATTACATTCTCCGGCTACAAATATATTCATACCCGTCATAAAGGCGACAGAACCAAACGCGGACATAATAATCTAGACAACGCGAAAACTTAATCCTCCAATGACCGAAACTTCGCGACTAACTTCGAGCCTGGAACTGCTGTGCGTTTTCTGGTGCCAAATGGCCCCCAAAGGATTAGACGTGCTAAGCCAGACAATCTTCATAATAATTGCCACGGCTGTTATCTCGGTGCTACGGGTTTGCTACAGTTTTAACGTGGAATGTATTTATACACGTAGGTGTGACACGTTGATTGAAACTGTCTCCTTATTATCTTCAACTGAGTAATTGGTCCGGGTATGAAGCCTTTTGGGGGCAAAGCGAATTGAAGGAACGCAATTCGAAAGTTTCAAATTACGGCGAACAGAGAGATAAAAGTTCTTACTGTTTAATTATGCGTAGAACTGGGGAACCCTGTACTAATGGGGGGATGTTAAACGATGAAAAGTTAAGCACCACGCTGTAAACTGTTGTCGCGAAATGCGTAAAAGTGTCAAATGAAATGACCCGTGAATCGTCCATTTGTACTTGAAGATTAAAAGCGTTTAAATTCGTCGGTCTATTCAGGGCAGGGAAGGGTAACATAGAACGGTGGAAATGTCGAATAAATTAAGTTCGTAAAAGATCCAGGATAACCGGAAGGCGTACATATCTAGAAATATCTTATTGCTATAAAAGTTTGAAGGATCCGACCGTTTGCCAATGCTCCCTTTACGAATCGGGAAATAGGAATCGTAACCGTTCCAAGCCAAACAACCTATTCCGCGGGCGGTCTGATTATTTATTAACATTGCCGCTATTATTTGCGGCCGCTTAACGCCGTATCTCTACTATTATTGCCATCCTATTTCCAGTATAACTTTGACCAACAGAAATAGCGTTCGCGCATACGAGGGAAATATGAGAGTGGAAGAAGAATGAAAAGGTCAGAGATAGCGGTGTCACGTATGATGTATTACGCGTATTAGGATACACATGATGGACGGTTATGGTTTGGTAGCATCATTTTAAAGTGGCCATTGGGGCTAAGGGATCGTTGAAATTTACGAATTTACATGGTCGTTATGTGGAGCAGCCAACGGAATATAGCGTTGTAAAAATATTCGAAACACTGACTACTGTGCAATAAACTTTATGGCTGCTTTTATGAAACTTACACGTAAACTGACCTTACGGTATTTAAAATCTTGAATTTATAAAATCCTCTTTCACACTGCTTTATTAAATGTGGTGTGCGTATTGCTGTATACGTGTGGAATTTGTTTGACAAGAAATATTTCAAACATTTGTGATTGTTGCAACAATTCATGTGACCTAAATTAATGATTAAACTGTTCAACAATGTTACATACGATTGATGAATAACGCCCTACATTTTCTAGAAATCATCCCCCTTTTTAGACCGGAGGACAACGTCGCTGCATGGGAAATCGATAGCACGATAAATCGATCGAAGGATCATAATGTCTTCTTAGAGCTGACCTGGATAATGTCCAACGATAACACCTGTATTATACGACCCATGGATCAGGCTTAACTTAAGCGAAATCGATGCTGGCAATTACATTATCCCTCTAAAGTATTCTAAATGCCCTATGTACATATATACATATACATACGTGTACATATACACAAACGGTGCATAATAAGAATGAATTGCACGTTCAGCAAAAATAAAACGTCGGATATCTACCAAAAAAATTTCCCGGCCATTATTCTCCAATGCTCCAGTTTCTTCAACCCGCAGTAAAATTGTTGTTCGACCCGAATGCACCAATATCCACGATCCACGACAAACAAAACGATTACTTCTAACGACATGGTTATGGATGCGCCATAACATGAACGTTTCGTACAATTGTACGTGCAGAGGGGTAACAAATTAACGACGCGTCAACACCGACACTGAAACTTTTCCGCTTCCAAATCGTCCTTGCCTAAATCGAACGGCGCACGAACGGAAAGGCCAATCCACGTGAATGATTCCGTCGAGACAATTAATTAAAACGTTCAATTAGAATACATCAGTGATTGCCCCTTGGAAATTATCCAGCCACTTATAATTGGTAGCGAATTAATTCTTTTTCGTCGTTTCGTCCCGTCATTGTGTTTCGTGTATCGATTATACATGTGTGGATATACACTGTGCGATCGTGGAATATGCGGAAACTGAAACGGGGCACATTACGCGTGACAGTGATTTTCATGAAATATTGAATATCTCATCCAGAAAAGCGATTAACACATTGCTACGACGACCTGGAATATTACATAATCCTCGACATTAGCGATAATGTGTTCGATGGTGTCGATTAATGCTCTCGCACGCGTGCTTTTCAGCTCATTACCGTGGTTCCGTTGAACCGCAATCTAGTACTGTTCGAAATGCAAGGAAAAATGTTTCGGATGTTTAATAAAACAGTGGAAAGTGAAAAGTGAAATAGCTATTATTTTTCAAAGCTTTGCGAAGAATATTTGGAGGAATAATAATAAATTCAATTCGTTCCTTTCGTATTTCTTTCATCCTTATTCATTTTTTTTTAATGATGTTTTTGATTCTTTTGATTTAAAAAATTTTGTGATGCTTCGTAAACTATGGTACCCTTCAATTTAGTGCATTATTTTATAAATGTAACAATTTATAATACTTTTGATTTTAGAAATGACAATTCTTGTATGACATTTGTGAAAGTGATTAACTATATTTTTAATTAAATAATGTGTTACAGAAATTGCATTATTTCACAAGCAGACTTATTGAAAGATCCAAATACATATCTGTGCACTAAAGTTTATGTACTCGCGTTGAAAGATAAAACTAATTCTCACTTGCAATTACTAATTTTGAAGTATCTGCTTTCTTCCAGCCTTTCACGCTCTAATTTCCTAGATATACTTGCTCTTCGCTTTTCGCCTCTTAAACTTTGAATTAGCTTTCTACGCTTTGCTTTTCGCACTCCAATTCTGCTCTATACTCTTTCACTCCGCTCTCCCTCCTCTTCGACTTTTGAACTCTAAGTATACCCTTCGATCGCTACTAACTCAATCACATTAACACGCATGCTCTCATTAATTCTCTCAGCACGTCACATGCGTTCATTAACAGGCTTCATTCAAATAATCTATCTATTCCACAGGTAATCACACCCGATTTTCAAATGATTTTCAATCAAGTTAGAAACATTCTGAATAACAGTTCTTGGAATGACAATAATTAAACGTGCATCCAGACAGTAGTACAGATCAATCACTGAGAATCTCCCAATAAATATTTTAATTAAAATCAACAATACTAATCAAATATTGAATAAATAAAATCATAGTACATTCTACTTCGATCGAACCCTTAAAATCAACATAATATTATCCATCACTGTCCACGATTTTTACTAACGACCTTACTAAAAAAGAAAAAGAATAATCGAATACCGACAAAAACCAACGTCTTAGTTTCCTCCAAAACCACAAGTTCTCCCCGTAATTGCGCCATAATAACGAGGCTAGGAGCAGGAGGCTCTTGCACGTATATATTAATACATACATTACGAAGCACGCGTCTCAAGTACCACGTTAATTGTCGTACTCAAATTCCGCCCGTAAAATCATTTACAAGAGCGTCACAATTTGGTTGGGGAAGAAAAAGGATCTTCAGCGCGTTAAGTCAAATACGTTTCGCCCAGGGAATCTCATTTAAATGTCCCGTCTGGGCTGTTCGAATTCCAGCATAAGGAGAAAAGAAACTATCCCACTGACGGAAGTGTGTAGCCCAGAATCTCTATATACTACTTGCTCTTTCTCTCTGTTTCGTTTTGCATAGCTGGCTAGATCCCTCACGGTTATATCGAAGAACAGAACGCAGAACGGCTAACAATAAGCTTCTTACGTGCAGACGATCCGAAACTTGTGCACTGGTATCCGTTTCGACTTGCGACAAACCTGACACGTGTGTCCAAGACGACAGGGATGAAATATCGCGAGAAAAAACATCTCGAGTCGTCTAGGTACAGCAGAATTTCACCGAATGCAGCGTACACACCCGGGTTTATCTACTTTGGGCATGCGAATTCCTTCCTTCGATCGTGGGAATTTACTTAACGTGCTTCGTGGATAGAAGAAAGATAATCGTTTAAAGGAGGATTTTTAAGCTCGAGTAAAGAACAATTATTGGTGGATGCAACTGGGGAACATTGAGGGCTGCGTCCAGATTCTTGTCTTTTGGGATTCTTTTAAAAAGAATTTGGTATTATTCGACAATCATACATATCACAGAATTTTCTTATGGATAATTGAAATATTTAAAAATTGTATTGCCACGTTATTTTTTACTGACAAGTTTAATTGTGATTATTATTATTATTTAATAATAATGACTTATTCGGTCGGAAGCATTTTTGTTATAATTTTAATTAATTTTTTCTGCTGCGTGCCTCAAAAACGAATTCCCCATTCGCGACTTTACATTTAAGTTGATGATAATATTGACCGTCTATTTTCCATCAAAGGCTAGGGAACGAATTTGCTTCGTGGTGCTCATTTTAGTATAAGGAGGCAACGATGCGCTAATAAAATGTCTGCCGGCAAACATTTTTTGCAAAAAAATTCCTCTGCCTGATAAAGAAACGGCAGACCTGCGACAGAGAGCAAAAAAAGAAATTACACCATCGTTATCCTTAATCCTCGGGCCGTTATATACAACGGAAAATCGTTATACGCGTTCACGTCGTAAATCTTTTTCATCTTTGATGCAATTTTTAACGTCCTTTTAGCCTCGTATGATGCGTTCCAGCTTCACTTTATGCTCCAACTGCGTCCTCGCACGGAGAAATATTAGAAAACCCATTAATTACGTTTCATACACTCTTCGTAAAGAGAGGTAGCACTTCAGTGATATATTTAATATTTGCAATTCGAAGTACGTAACATTCAGAAATGAATTCAAATGTATTTCATGCGGAAAAAGAAGTACTACGTAATGTAAGAAATTATGTATTATACAAGAAACTATATTTTTATTCGAGATTTTTCATGTTCAAAAATTTATTTGATTTTTACGTTTTTTAGCACCTGCAATAAAATCATGAAACACCTGACAATCAATGACGAAGTTATACGGTCTTGCAATAGTGAAATTTTCGATTCACTTGAACCGCTGCAAAATTCGGCCAACCGGAAGTTCCGCGGATAAATTTCCACGACCAAACCTCACTGCCTCCATTCTTTCTTCAATGGCCACCCATAATACGCTATTTTGATATTCACAAATCTATGAAATATGTATTATTTCCTTCTATTCGTGCTTCTTTTCATCGTCCACGAAAAGTCAAATATTGGCCCATGACCAATTTCATTTCCACTGTACAGTTCACCGTTTCGAGTTTCGAATACTAATAAAATACAGATTTACATGCGCACTCGTTTTTCCAACAGAATACAAAACTAAGTCGCATAATCGGCGTGAATAAATTTCAAATCGCAATATAGGTAAATAAATTTCAATATAAATTCGTATTATTACCTTATAAAGTTCTGCCTGGTTTAATTCAGCTTCCACTGCTTGCGAGGGAATAGCTCAAGTAGTATAGAGTCACTATGATCAGACGCAGCGGATACTTTCATTTCCATTTCTAGTTTCATTGTGGTATTACTACTGAGTAATTTGTTTTAATTAAATTCCATTCTCTATTGTGTTAGAGCATTTAGCATAATAACAATTTATTGTTAAACTACTTTACCCGATTAAATATATGCAATTAATTTTTTATTCCCAAGATATAAAGTTAATTTCATTTATATATGACTATGTATCATCTTACTTAAAATTTAGAAAAGAGAATTCACCTTCGTCTGCTCAAGTTTTGTATTTAACAAAGTAACATGATCATTCCCACGCGTTCCTCTCTTCATTAACACAGTAATAACTATTAATATCGAGAGCAACCAGTACCATACCCGACAACTTTCTCCACTTCGACAGCGATAAAAATACACTGCCTATAATAGACGACAGTTATATTTTCCTCCCTCAGAAAATCGATATTGTCAGAGAATTACGCAACCCTTCAGTCTTCATACACGATTACTCGAAATTCCTAATAAATTAGGCAAGTGTTGTTACGATATTGATAATAAATATTTATTGCATTTGTGATCAATATGATGGATAATATCATTTCTACCGGACTAATAAATGAACGCATATTTAAATGAATGAGAATCGGCTCATCATAAATTACCTAATGAATATGCAAAGATTGATTGATATAAATATAATCCAATTATTGAACTAGTTTCACTAAAAAAAAAATATCCATGAGCAATTCCTGTATTCCAACAATATCGCTCAACATCATATTCTAATAATATCGCTTTCTTAAAAGAATTATAAATAATAATTGCATTAATCAGATAATTATAATATGTAGCTACGAGAAACAAGATGGAATACTATCAGGTGTTTCAAACTTTCGAGCAACGGGTGTACGCACACAGAAACCGCGTTACACGCAAACAGAAAGAAGAATGTTAGGACAAAGGGAGATTTTTGTCCACGTTAGAGAATCCCTACCGAAAAAGAGCCACCACCTCTCGAATCGCTTAAAGCGCAGCTCCCAAGCTAACAGCGGATATGGTAGTCTAGATTTTCGCCTCGTCTAGTCTCCTCGTTTCGCTTGGCACGCAATCAGAAAAGCGTCGCGACGCGACGCGACGGACCGATCGATGACGTTCCTTTGTCGTAGACGCTCCTCTCTTTTCTTCCGCTTTCTTTCACTCGCTCTCTTCCCTTCTTTCGCGTGCAACCATCCCATCCCTGGTCACGTCTCAAAATCCGAGAGAATCGGAACGAAAACGCGGGGAAGAAAAATGGAACGAAGATGAAACGAGATGGAGAAATGGAAAGACCAACGTTTAGAGTGTTGCGAATATCGAGAGGGCTGTAATCGGCACCCCTAGTCCTTGCTATAAAACGCACCCCTGTTGCTCGACATCTATTCATTTTTTTTCTTCCCATTTTTTGTGTCTACTTGTGTTTTATCTAGATCTTTGTTACCTTCGATCGAAAGCTCTGTACAGATCTTCTTTTGGTTTCTACGGAGGGTGAATTGTTTCTTGTGCGCCACGGTTGACTTGGCAAATTTATACCATAAAACAATTTCCATACAGTGCTTGTTGTGTTGGAATTGAAACGGTTGAATTGGTGAGAATTCAAGTGGAATATCTGCAGTGGCGGTAGTTTAGTATATTAAAAGAGTTATTAGTCAGGTTTAATACTGATACTAGCTATGCTCCCAAGTTTAATCCATGGGTATTTGTTACAAAAGGTAGTAATAAAGGTGGGCTCATATGGCTCGGAGCCATTGTGCTAACACATGCCTCTAAGTATATCGATAGAGTGTGGAATCTCCGTGCGTGTACTATGTGCATGAAGTAATTAAATTATTTAATACTGTCAAAGGAAGTGTAAACTATAATAATTCTTGGAACACCGAGGAACTTTAATACAATTCTATATTTAATTGCGTAAAGTCACTGGATTTAACAGGAATATTATTCAGAAAAATTCGAATTAATTGTCTACTTCATTGTGTCGCAAAGTTAGTAAACCATTCTCCCGAAATAGTATCTATATGGATACAATTTTAATAAACAATGAAAATTTCAAAAGGAATTGTTCTTCAGGGTATTATTCTATTTCGAAGAAACTCGAAGCACGTATGTATATTTTTTGGATTTCAATTTGAAATACATTTTTGAACAGAAGGAACTGAATTTCTCTCTGATACTTATACGAAATCAAAAGATATTTTCACGGTACCGTGGTCGAATGTTCAACGATTCCAGATATAGTGTATCTTTCTTTCGATTCCAATATGCAAGAATAGAAAAATAGAAGAAAAGAAAGAAATCGCCAACTCTGCAGTTGACGTGGAAGCCTTCGGCAGAAAAACATTCCACTGCGGCTCGATAGCCGATACATTTTTCGTCTAGTGTGCAAAAAAATTCAGTCGGCTCGTACACCAGACCGATAGAAAAATTTGCCTGTCGTCTGTCATATTAGTGATACTGCATCGAGGAGAATGTGATCCGATTAAACTCATTCCTGGCGTATCACTTTTCACTTCGTGTTCAAAGTGATTCCGTTTCATCGAGAAACCTCGGGGATATTATTTGAAATGGAATTCATTTGATGAAGGGAAATGGAGTTTGTCTTGTGATACCGAAACTATTTTTTAGTGAACATTTTTGATGGTGTCTTTAGAAGAAGTAATTAGATATTAGCGAGTTTTTTTCAATCACCTGTCGTTAATTGATGTAGAAGCAAAATTGAATTTATCATACAATTATTGTTTATATCGGGAAAAAAGAATGAAGTTACAAAAATTCTCAATAGAATTCAATATCCGCTTGTTGAAAAGCTATTAAACAAGTAAACTTTGATACTTTCTGTACATCTTCCCTTGAATTTATTAATACCTGGTAAATTACGCTACCACGGAATATCGTTAATTATAATCAAGAACAACATACTTGTTGACCAAATACCAACTTCATAAACTCTGTATAAGCTAACAATGCGCAATATTGTAAAACAAAGCAATAAAGCGTTGGGGAGGAACAAGGAGTTTGTGTACAACCGTCAAATTGAATATATGTATGTATATCGAAGGAAAATTAAATCCCCCATGTTGTTCCGATTCATTTAATTTCCACGCGTTTTCCTCTTTCCTTTTCCAATGTTATAGTAATAAGGTGGCTTATACTATTAAAATTGTTATACTATTAAAAACGGCAAAGAAACTTCAATAAGTGTAAACAATATAGCATGAAACGTGACTGTGATCGAAAATTAGCAAAGACAAATGTCTCTGTCATAAAACACTTGATATTTCGCGTGCAAACAGGCACTTCGATTATCGTGTAAAATTATTCACGCCTTAGCGTGTACGCTTCACCGTAACAATCAAGTACAGGGTTGACAGGGAATCGAATACCCTTATCTAAACGAGATTTCACCCCTTAGACTTGTCACGCTTGCTGAATAAGAAGTTTTTATTTAACTAACAGTTCCGCAATATTTAGTTGAAAGAAATGTGAATACAAAACACTTGAAAAGCATTACCAGAAAAAATTTTAACATTCAACAAACAGAAAATAAATAAGAAATATTTCCACACGTTTGTACAATAAATAGTACAGTGCTTGCTTCTGCAACAGACGTACTAAAATATTGTTATAATAAAAACCATAACTTAACAGATATCTCTCACAAGAAAAATTCAACGAAATCCCTGCTGCGTGTGAAAACAAATAAAAATCATTTCACTCACCATGAGGAGGTTTGGGCACATAAAGGTTCAAGTACAGGCAGTCTTCGCTCTGGTTGGCCAGCAAAGGCGCTAGCCTCTCGAGGTAGGCGCGTCTGAGTCGCGGCATGCTCGAGTCCGGTTCCGGTGGTTTTTGTGGACACGCGGGTGGCATGGTGTCCGCCAGCTTGGTGCCACGCCACGGTGTCGGCGTGACCGGCGGCATGTATCGCAACGCTCCAATTGGCGGCGTGGCGTATGGCACACCATAATAAGTCTCGACGGACGTCGACGATCTGGCCTCGACGCCGCGCAAGGTACCGTACCTAGTTCTGACTGTTCTCGTGCTATACTTCTGACTGCCAACGAGTGCCTCCGCTCCACCGGAACACCAATGTCCGCACAACAGCCCGAGGAACACGACGATCGTCGCCAAACACTTTTTCGACCTGTCTCCCCTGTTATCGTAACGCGTTTGTACGACTCCTTCCCTCCACTCTCTTCTTCCCTTCTCGCCACATTTATCTCTTCTTTCATCCCCTCCTTTCTGAGCAATGCAACTTTCTCCCGCGCTCGCATCGACATTACAAAGATCACACAATTCCGCCCCGTCCTGAAGTATCTCGCTCCCCGATGAACGTACTTCGAGCTCGGCAGACGAATAAAGTTCTCGGGTAGCAGCGTCTGACCAAAGGCACCGCTGGTACACCGGAGCACATTGGAGGACAACGCCGACACATTCATCGTGGCCCGTATCGCGGAAGTTGAAGGGACTACCGAAACTATTGTCCAAGGTAGACAGTCCTTCGATAGGATCGAGAGGCGAGAGGTCTTTCCTCTTCCTCTTCCTCGGTGACGAGGAGGAGGACGTCCGCATCGCGTCACGCCGCCGCGGACTGGCCCCTCTGGGCCCCGCATCTGTGGGGCCCTCCTGCTAGGGGACGTCCCTCGTCTTCTTCCTTGTCTCTTATCGTTTTCGCTAGATCTTGTACCCCTTTGCTCTTATCTTCACCGTTTCCTCTGACCAGTTCTAAGGTGTGTGTTATCTCCTCCTTCCTGTAACTTTCTTTGTTCCCGAAAGTGTTTATCAGTATTCGTAATCCGACTTGTTTCTTCCTGTAGATTAGAAGTTCTTCCTGTTCTTCGGGGTTGCTGTGTTTCTTCTTTTTCGTTTCGCCTGCACAGCTACAATCTGCGGCTTTCCCCTTCGAATTCCAGTGGCCTGGATGTTTATCTACCCGCTTCCCGGACTTTCCACGCTCTTTGTTCACGCCTAGCTCCCAGTGTAGATCACTAGGTTCCTTTCTCTGGATCGTGTAACGATTCACCGTGAACTCGCGAGATATCGGTGCTGGCGCGCTGATACGCTGTAAAGCTCTCAGTTCCATCCTCGAGGACGTGCGTGGCCGGCAACGAGCGTCCGCGTTAAACGGAGGTCGTCGTTCCTGGAAATGCTCGCACTCGTCGTCGTAGTCGTCGTTCGTCCAATGAACGACGAGCTCGAGTCGACGTCGGTGAATGATTTTGAGGGAAGCATCGGCGGCTGGGGTACGACGATACCTATTGCCACCTCTTGGATCACGGAGATGTTTTTTTCTTCCTTTCTACACTTTGATGATCTAGCGACGACTATTGGATCGAATGACGAATATTCTAATAAGTATCGTTTTCTGCAGAGCTCTGCGGGGGAAAATGTTTCGAAAGTTTCATGGAGATCGAGAACAGTTTGGCAGTAATCGAAACGGTTTTCTCTTGGATAGCTTTTAGTAGAGTATATGATGACTGTATTTATCAATTCCTTGATTTTCTTCGTAAGATAGTTGTTTTTGTGCTTCTTCCTATTTAGACGGGCCCGTTGACACGTTTCTGTAACAGAACGAAGAAAAATTGGTTGGGCTATATATTTGTCTTCAAAGCGTAGAGCATAATGCATTGTTATTAAATATATTTAAATATCTAAAGATATCTAGCAGTGATCAATGTAAAAAAAGACAAATAACACTCTGAACTCGGACAGCGATAACTTATAGAACCATATTTACAGAAAGATAAAATAGACAAACGAAACGGAAAAATTTATTAGGAAATTTTAGTGCAATCTAAAAACGAATAATGATACAACCTTTATTTCTTTAATAAGGCCCGATTACAACGAGTTGACGAGGAAATACGAGGCAAAGGCGCCTAAACAGATTAGTCTCGAAGTGAAATTACGTTGCATGGGAACGAAGTGCGACTCCGCTAGGGACTAATGGAATAATAACATTATAATATAGCGCCAAAAACCAGCGGGGTTGCTTTTGTTACGCGTCTAGGTAGACGTTTAACAAGCTTTTTCAGTCCAACGACAATTACGTCGGCAATTCAATTTGTCACACGGTCCGTTTCAAGTCTCCGCAAATGACAAGAGAACCTAATAACCACGGGGCACTGAGATAATGCGAGAATTTCCAATTTCCATGTTGCACAGCCACTTTAAACGATCCGCCAAGTTCATATCGACAACGCTGTTCGCCGAAGAAGTTACCGTCGATTATTAAATAACAAACTTCACATGTGTCGATTAAAAAATAATGTCTGAGGGAATTTTTCAAACTAATTCACTTTCGAACGAAAATAAATTGTATTAAGTTATTAAAGTTGTCTTGGATTGAAATACGAGAATGGTATATTACTATATGTAAGTAACACCACGACGAACAATCAAGGTAAAATGATCAGCAGACTCTGTCACTGATTTAGAAGAAGCTCGGCACACTTATTTATTGCTGACGTTGATATGACTTATATTCAATAAAATTTCGATACAAAGCTCCAAGTTCTCAGGATAGTACACGTAACAAATCAAACTCTGGAACTCAAAGTCAGTGGAGACTGATCGCGATGAAATGTTCACACCGGCGTAAACCTCGTGGAAAAATGTATGATTCACCGTGTCTTGTAATTACGAATTGAAATACTGCGATACGTCTGCATATAAAAATATCTGTGTCAGAGTACGACGTGCGACTGGATAACGTTCCTAGGAGACAAACTCCAGAAGGCTTTAGAACATATGCACAGTGTCGTTGCCACGTACCAAACAGCTATTACGATACAATGCAATGAAAAAACGCCACGCTGCGATATTTTTTGTTTCTAGCGCTTGAAGCGCTAGCCCATCTTTCCAGACTTCCTGACAAACCGAAGGGAACCAAGTAAGAGAATCCTAAGATGATAGAGTTCTAAAAGTACTGCCAAAGCAATTAAATCGGAACAATAGGAAATAGATCTACCGCACGGCAAGGAACACTCAAGAATCACTGGATCTCGGGGCGCACTAATAGCAGAGAACAATGCACTATTTCTGCAAGGCCGCGGGATACCGAGAAACCAGGTTCATAAAGAGAGCAATTGTTGTTCGAACGACTGGCGGGATCGTTAACATTGCGGACGACCCCCTCGATAAAAATGTGTACGACTAATAGTCGTCACCGTGAAGTCCCCGAGGTGAGTAAAGTTTCAGAAGAACCGTTTAAATTATCGCACGGATAGAAAATTTATTCGGAACGATAAACGACGCCCGTTCTACAGCGTCGTACTTTATATTCCATTCGAAGAATAAGGTACACTTTGCCGCCAAGTTCTTCGTCACTTCAATTTCAAAGTTGAATCGAAGTGCGTAGTAACTATATCATACTTGCTGATTCGTCGTTTGTCACATGGTTGGATCGTTGCAAGCGTAGCCATAGGATTTGCGACTTTAAAAAGAGGATCAAAGTGTCGACGGATTCCGTGTCAGATTCGAAGGGATTCGTTCGTCTTCACCCTGCTACCACCACCACCATCACAGCCACCACCACCACCAGTGTCCGAGATATCGATAATCCAGACCATCGTCGAGATAGGTAGGACACGAGAAACGACGAAGGTGGATTGTTCGCAGCGAAATTAAATTCCTAGCTCGCGCTAATTGCAGGAAACGAACGGGGCGATTAATAATACGACCAAGCCAGCTTCTGTCCATTCGAACTTCCAAGCTGAAGCAATCGATCGTCGAGGTATTATCGGGGGACAGCAGGGCCTCGATGGACCTGTGAACTTTCCGATCTGAAGATCTGATCTGTGCCTTGACCCGCAGACTCGAATTGGAACTGTGTCTCACGGTTAACCGCAAGGAACTTCGATGTACCATTGACAGTGGTCACTTTGCTCGGTCGAAATCGCGAATGAGTTATACCTACGAAGTGGTTCGCGTTTCGTAAACAATTATTTTGAAAATTGGACGACTATTCAACGAGTCCGAAGACGATATTCATTTAATCGAACGAAACGAAACTATTGAGAAGGGAGGGATTGGTAACAAGTGATGTCTGTCGCGACTTACATCGGCATCGTCAGAGGGTTAATTTGAAATAGCTCCAACGGAGGATCGAGAGAAGTCGGAAAACGAGGGAAAAGTAATTCACAGGAAAGCCAACGCAACGGTTTCGCTCCAGCAGCTGTTATTCAGAATTCCGTGGCGCAGCAAAGGAGAAGCCGGCGGAGTTACGGAACCTTTTCAACCGTGATTAAACCGTAAGCTAACTAAAAGTTCGCCATCCACCGCGTATTTGCATACCATCGAACTTAAACAGTTTCGAGTGGGGAATAAAAGGAGGGCACGAAGTTAACACTTCGCTAAGTAGTTTACTATTAAACCATAAGCCCGGTCGAACAAATTGCTCGGCATTTACACGATGGAACAACGATACCACGGGCTAAAGAAAACTTGCGTCCGTTCGTCCCAGCACTCTGTTATCCACGTACCGTTTATTAACTTTCATCGAGCTCCACGAGGATGTCTCCCCTCCACGCACAGTCAATGCAACTGAAATCCGTCGGGCTGGTTCAGTCAACGAACCGCGACGCAAATCCGATAGCAGACAGCCGTCTCGTCTCGATCTGGTCCAATTCTGTAGCGGCGGACAAAGCCAGCACACATCGCGATGATAACGAAAACCGTAAAAAAAAAAGAATCGTAGACAGAACCGATAGGACCGATGTCAGATACACGTCCGCCAGTTCACAACGCACTCGTGCAGGTCAGAACTACGTTCGCTCGGTTCGCGAACAAACTCGTCCACCACTCCACCACCTGCACCCTCTCTCGTACCACCACTACCCACGAGGTGTATTCTTCATCTCGTGCTCGTTCATCCCGCTATCGGTGCACTACCATCCCCAGCGGAACATTGTTGCACGTCGTCGATTTACAAACACGTCCAGCGCCGATAAATTTCATTTGCTCGTGGACCTTCCATTTAGCATCGTGCAGGGCGGGGGGAAAAAGCGGCGAATAAAAGTGGAGATAGAAAGAGAAACTGCAACACCGTCTCGTGTAGTAAAGTACCGCGCTATAACCGAGCCACCGGCCAACCAAACCCGATCCCACGACCAATCCCAGGGACGACCTGCACCCTCTGTGTGCGCGATCGGCAGTCTGTCCCGGGCTCTACTGGCGGCCAACCGCGCGACCTCCATGGAGGTGGCGGTGCTGGTGCTGGTGCTGCTGCTGCTGCTGCTGCCGTCGGTGGTGGCGATGGAGGAGGTGGTGATGGTGGTGGTAGCAGTGGAGGTGGAGGATGGTCCGGCACTCGAGAAAGCCGGGGTATCCACGGCGCCGACGCCTGGTTTCGTACCGACCACCAGTCCGGTCGATAACGCCACGGCAACCCCCGGGTCGTTCCGGCTCTTCTCCTTCTCCCTCTTTCTCTCACTCATACACCCTCTCTCTCTATTTCGCCATCCGCGCTTTTCTCCCTCTTTTCGTTTTCTCTACTTCTGCTCAATTTTCTCCCTCCGCCCTCACTTCGTATTCACGTTGCTCGTCTTCTCCTCTCCCTTATTTTCTCCAATCTACACCAATCGCGTTTCCCTCGTCGATTCTCCAACCCTTTTATATTCTCATCTTCGTCATCGTTGTCGATTTCTTCTAATGTTCATCGAGCCACACGGCTTGCTCGTTCGACTTTCCTCCTTCTCTGCCTATACTCTTTCACCCTCTCCTACCTAAGCCACGATTCCTCCCCGTCCGACGGCATCTCTCTATTTCAGAGAACTCTCCTCCGCTCGTCCACCCACCTAGACGCTGCTCGCTGCGCCTTCGACTCTTTCGTGCGCCAGCCGAGACCAGACCAACAGCAGAGACGTGGCGGTGGTGGGTGAAACGGGGATGGAGAACGAGACAGGGGATGTTCTCTTTGTCGAAGTTGGCAGCAACAGACAGCCCTCTGGCTGGAAACGGAGGGACGGGTCCACGGCGTGCACCTTAAGTTCGTGCAGCCGCACTTTGTGACGTGGCGTCGGGACTATGCGATCAATTGCAGTTTCAAAGCGTGCCCGCCACCGCACCGGTGTGGTCACCGGTACGCCCGTCACGATTGTTTTCGACTCCGCCCGCGGGATAAACAACGCGCGACAGGGATTAGTAAACATCGATGAAACCGTCCAGATAAATTAACGGGAATTGAGTTAGCCTGACTTGCGGTTTTCTTTCGAGTGAAAGGGGTAGGTAGACGTTGCCTGTCGTAGCCCGGGCAATCGATGTTTGCGTGAAGGAATTACGTGTTCATTGAGGGGGAAAAGAAATCGTTTACGGGGAGTTAGCAGACGGATGACCGCGTAAGCGTTAACAATTTTCGCCCGACGTTTGTTTACCGGGGTAGTGCTCAGGCACCCTCGATTGATTTATAAAGATCGCTCTGCCTTTAAGCTGGAAGATCAAGTATAAATATTTAATATGTTGCATCAGTGCTTCGGGGAGGAGAGATGAATAATGGCATGAAAAGGTTTGTCGGCTTTCGACGATGATTTGAAGAACGGTAGCAATTCGAGGGGGAATAATTCATGTTCGGATATTTGAATTGTTTCACAATTTTACAGCCGATCAGCAGAATATATCTGTAGATCTATCGATATATTTCTTTTGGGACAAATCATTCTGAATTACGAAAATTGTAACCAGTAACCAGGGCAATGTGACAATCCTGGAATGGGGTAAGAATGACAAAAATATCAGGCGAGGAGAAACATTTATTAATAATAACTCCATCGCTTGCAACCAAATTGGAAACGTAATATAATGGGTTGTACGCGATAGACAGCATTGTTCACAAAATAATTGAATATTTAAACCCTACTAAAGAAGACACCAACACAGTTTGACCGTCTAATTTAATAAAAGGGTAGAAGCGGAGCATGAATTATCCGTTCCAGCGCAGCACAGTAAATATAAATATTTCAATCGATCGGGGGCTGTCTCCGATCGCTCGTAAACTAAAATTCTCGCGAGAATTCCGCTTTGCTAAGTAGCTCGCCGCGCACAAACGCGATGCATGTTAAATCCGCCTCGATGCTCGCGGATACAGCTTAAACTCCAATCAGCGTAAAATAACGCAGGAAAATTCAAGACAAGCGGAGCTTCGGCCCCTTTCGTAACTTTGCACACCGTACGATGGAAACTAAAAAGTGAAAGAGAGAGAGGGGCAGGGGGGTAGAGAAAAAGTGCTATAAAAATCCATAGAATATTCAAATCGTCCTTTCAACGCAATGAAAACTCAAACATAGTTGAGTACAGCCGATGTATCCGGAAATTGCCTAGTTATCCTCGATGTCTCATTTATATACGGATCTTAACGAGCTGAAGCTTACGATTTCTCCTCTTGTCACACCGCTACCAGACTCGTTTCCGAGCAACCCCGTATTTCGTTCTTGACACGACCGCTTTCGTTCATCCCCCACCCAACATTTTTCAAGTCGGTCTTAAAACCACCCGAGAAACGAGTTTTTAAACGATGAAAACTATATTCCCATTCTGGATCGATGAACGGGAATATCGAATGCAAATGCAGGCGTAACGCGCGAACGGATGATATTCTGCTGTATGAAACGTTGAACAACTTGAATTCGCTGATGAATATAGAAGAGAGTAAGACGGTAAAAGAATTTTGATGATATTCGAAGAACTGTGGCATATGTATAGTTAGAAAGCGGGCAATGTAATTTGGCGATTTCAATTTAAATAAAGTTTCAGCGGAGCATAGTTCTGAATGTCTACGATATTGTGTTCCCTATCTGCTCTTAAATTAATAATTTAATCAAATTAATAACATTCTTCGTTATTAAAATCTCCATTTATTGCCCAACTATGAGCAACATAAATATTTAAAACAAATACTTCAAACTTTTTGGCGGCATCGATTTCCCCAAAATGATAATTCTCACGGTTCGTTTGAAAGCAGAAATCGATTACTCTCTAGCACATTGAACATAGCTTGCAAACACGCATTCTCTTTTATTCTCTATTTTTCGATTTAGTTGCAAATAATTCAACAACACTTTCTATACACCCTTTTCCCATTTTACCCTCACAATACCAGAAAACAAAGATAACTATCGACATCCCCGATTTTCCCGCAATTTTTCCAAAGCTGACCGCGCGTGTACGCAAACAGAAGCGGAATTCGAATTCTCATTCATTCGCCTACATTTAATTTCCAACGTTTACATTAAATTTAATTTCGATTTCCACCTATTTCCCCATCGCGTTGTCTCATTTCCCCCTTTTTTCGTCTTTGTTTTCCCAGGTCAATTCGATTTGCAATTTAACTTTCACGCCTCTCTACCATGTTCGAAACTGACACTTTTCGTGTGAATAATTTACGCGAACCCGTTAGTTGATATGCATGTCCACCCCCTGCCGTTTTTCCTCCTCCCATTAATTACATGTACTCTCATAATAGCTGGTTTTCAGTTTGATCATTCCAATTTCCCTCGCCCATAAATATCAATGCATATACAATTTTTCGCTCATTAATCACCTCTTGTCTCTGCGTATCGGAGCAAGGAATTGAAGTCTTATTTATCCGCTAGTATAGACGTATTTCCAGTCTCTAATTTCACATTGTCAAACGTTACATCGATAACTGGTCCTGGTCGAATAGAAAAAAATTGTTAAACGAGCAGTACGTAAAAGCTACATATATGAAATATAATAATAATTATTATTATATTCTCTTAAATTCTACTTAATGAAACGTACGTATGTACTTACGGACATGCAGCAAGTTGTCAGGAATTCGATCCGCGATCAGACGACAATGCGTATATAAGATCCTCGGACAAACCCATCTACGAACAATCGAGTTTTTCAGAGGGCACAAGTAAAAGCCCGTAAACTAAAAATAAAGGCGTACGAGCACAGTTGAATTCTTTTTTCGCTGGTCGATTCATCTCTATCAAGGAAGGGGAGCAAAGAAAACGCTCGTCACAGAACCGAGAGATGGGAAATTTAAAAAAAAATCTCTCGAAGCACGGCATTTCAGGCAATCGATCGATTCACGTCGCAGTTAATTAGATCCCCTCGATCCAGTTCAATCGAAGGGATCGTGGATCAATCGTCCAGCGGACAAATAGATCGAATTTTCCCTCCCTCCAAGCACAAGGGGAACCGTAACTTATGAAGCAACTAGCCCGGCAAAAGGGAAAATAAATAAGAAAAAACGCAACGAGAAAAAGGAAGAGATTGGCTGTTCCTTGTTTGCCCGGTAAGGAAACGTCGTTAATTAAGCGGCTGCAACCGGGGACACGTAGTTATCGGGAGAGAAAATTTAAGAGAGGGAATAAGTCGCGGGAACAACGCTGTTTAATTTGCATATCATTAGTTCGATGCTAATTCTGGGGATATCCCGTGCACCCCTTCAAAGGAATTCCATTCGGAATACGAGAATCTGAAATTAGATAGAGGACAAACATTTTCGATGTTCTCTATGGAAAGTTTAAAATGTACTACGTTAATGCCTGTTCGTGGAATGCGACGAGGTGTGCATTGGAATATTTGTATTTAATTCGCAACTGAACCCGTTTTCAGAAAATCGATTTCCAGAAAATATTACACCTATAAAGTACTATCAACTTTGTATGTTTAATTTGTTTTTCAGCTTGCAAGTTTGCAAGGCCAGTAACTTTTGCTTTGGGGTTTATTCGCTTCAAGTTTGATCGTTTGCCGATAAACAGAATTTATATCGAATATTTTCTTTTTATGACCACTCCGCATCAGAATTTCTCAAACACGGGGAACTCTCGCCTGTTTGAGAATGATCGTGAAACACGACAGAACAGGAAAGAATTTTTATGTAACGAGTTCTTTTAATGATCTTTTTACTGGTTTCAATAAATTTCGAACGGGATAAATTTGTGTACGTGATCCTTTATATCTGCCCGTTGCAATAATTTGACGAATATGTTCATTAAATTATGAGGATATAATGCGTACGTGGATAGTTGAAAAACGTAGACCGTCAAATAATATATAGTACGGGTTATTAAATATTTGAAGACCTTCGAGCACCTGTTGAATACTTTTCATCGTGAATGCTCCATTTTTTTAAAACACTGAGGCAGACACGTTCACTGTGCCCATCTGATTCTTCGTTTTCCCAGATTAATATCATTTAACTCTCCCAAATATTTTTCACAAATAAAAATATAAGGAAATGCTGGAAATGCATAGGTAAGTAAATGTTAAGTTTAAACAAATCTCACCATAACAAATATATCAATAATTCAATTGCATATCGCATCTACGAATTATACTATTAATAAATAAATAAGTCACACAAAATTCCATATAAAAAATAAAAACAAAGCAAACAAATAATATCGTAAATTGTAAAGCAATAAATATATATTACTCACCGTTAGTTACACAATTCAACTAGACTCTTCAACCTCCGTACAGTACACGGTTTCAATGTTAATGACTTCCTGGAGAGCACGAAGAGTACTATGCTTCTATACTTCGTTAAAAAAAAACCGTGAAGGTACGTCGCAGCATATTTATTTTCCTTCGACAGTCTTGACAATGTGTACGATAGAAAAAAACTCTCGATAATTTACTGCTTCCACATTTCATACACACAACCTTTCCACGCGACGATGTTGTCGAAAGAACGAACGAGGTACGACTGGTGCAACCCCTATGTCCCTCGCGTATAAAGGCACCTTGAACCGTGGCAGAGGACTGTAACGAGAGCAACAAAGATATTCTACGATATTCGGGATACGCGGTAGTTCGCAATTTAGTAAACCAATATTTACCACGCGTAAATTCGTGGAACTGTCCTGCGTGCGTAAATTTGTTGTTTACATCTTATATTGCGTTTCGTATTCTGATTAATAGTACGAGATTCGAGAAGCGCTCGTTGAAAGATGCGCGCGCATTTGGCGCCAAGGGAAAGAAGGTGACACGTAAAACGAGATGTCCGCACGGCGCAATATTTCCGCCGCTATAGAAAGAGGGGATATTTATTTGCGAGATAAAAGCGGACTTTACGCAACTGCAGCGTGAATATTATAACGTTTGCTTCGCACAATTTATTTCGATGAAAGCATTTTTTTCGTTATTCGACAAAGGAAATTGTTGTGCGCTGCTACCAAAGGGATGACATTTTTTTTTAATTTTGCGGATATTTTTTTCGACCATGCAAGAAGAATATTGCGTGCGTTTATGAACAGGTGGTTGCGCTCGTTATGAGTAGAAAGGTAATACTTGAAGTGCGTAGTCGCGATTAGAGTAAATTACAAATGTCTGATATAATCTAGAAATCGAAGTGGTGTTAAAAATACGTACCCTCTTCGATGTGCAGCTGTAGTTGAATATCGCCGTCTTCTTTTTGCACGATTTTAAGTACACTTTTGTGTACGATTTTGAAAGCAATTTAGAGGTGCGGAGAAAACCCTTCGAAGCAATGCCTTATAATTGCGCACTGAAGGTTTGTTAAAGTTGGTGGCTCCCTCCTGCATATGTAGAATGTTTAGCCTGGCGCCAGTATTTAAACCCTATTCAGTACTGCATTCTCAAAATCGAAACTTAATTAATATAAAATTAATAAAATACTCTTGCTTTTAAATAATCAATTCTTTCGCCGTTAATCTATAAATAAATGATCAAAATGAATTTGAAATTAAATTACCACAATAATTCAATGTGAAACAACTCTCAATTATTAATATTGTGAAATTGTTTCATAAACTGCACAAGCCTTATTAATTCTTAGTTTCATATCACAACATTCGGCTGTGGCGATAACATTTTTTTATACAATTTTTAGTCTCCATAGTTTTGTAGCAAAGAAACGCGAAGGATCAATAGATCTAATCGATGGATTTAATCGAATCGTGACGACAATGGCTGCTAAGTCTGGAAAGAGTGAACGTGAGTTCACACGATCCGATTTAACGAAATCGCGATCCATTCTCCACTGGCTTCAACAAGACTGTTTGAACGGAAAACACGATGAGCGCAAAATCAATATCTCGCGGGTCCAGTGCTCCTTTGAATCACTGTATACGACGTGAAGTTTAAACTCTTATAGCTAGGGGAGAAACGTAATCATTTTTAACTCCTTAACCCTGCAGATTTTATGTATCTGATGGAGCTTCTGTAAAAGCAACTTAAAATTAAATAATTATACACGATACATTTGCGAGAAATTATATTGTCAGAGAAAAATGTTCTATACCTTCGATTTGATTGCAGGGCTACTTTTTTCAGCACAATGTAATTACATTTCCACAGAAAGGAAAATAAAAGAGCGAGTGCTGCATGGATCTCAATTTTCCATTTTCGCTTGCAAATTTCAACACGATTATTTCTTTAATTCTGTCAAATGAAAATTCACTGCAGCGAAATCCAATTGCACACATTTCAAAGGTTTATCTCTATATAACACCTAACGATAATGATATTCATTTAGCCATATTAGCCAGTGCAATTCAAACGAGACGCGACAATTCAACAGATAAGTGAAATCCCAACAAATGCACGTTTCGTTACACTTGAACTAATCACCGTAATCGCAATTTGCGGAAATCCTTTTTATGCATTTCTTTAACTTCGTTATTACCATATTATTCCTATTGCACGGCTATACCCACCATTAAATTTATGCTCTCTTCCTTTATCTCTCAAGCTATTTGTATTTTTTTTAAAGAATTACTTTCTTTGCTTACACAACGAAGAAAATATTACTATTTACTGCAAAATTATTCCCACGCAAAAATATTACGCCCGGCTGAACATGTACCTAATAATTGTGGATTTAAACACGCTTCTGGCGCTGCAATTATAAATCGTTACGAGACGATTCAACTCCACCGTTCACCGTAGCAATTTTCTACGATGAAATTTCTCTCAGTCGCAATACGCGATAAAATGAAGACGATCATCGCTTCCTAGGTCGGCTGCGGTTGACAGTTGTTTTTGGGCATTCCCGTCGCGAGAAATGCAGTAACGAAACTGAAATAACCACGAAGATAAACGGTTCCGGAAATGTAAAATGGCCCCCGAAATGAATTTCGAAGAGTTAAAAGGACAGACGGAAAAAATATACACGTATGGCCTAATTCGAACCACTATATAAATGAGAAAATATTTGTTCGCCTTTTTTTGTGGCGTGTAAAAATGGAGAAGCATAAAAGAAATTAAAATATTGTATTTATTACAGTCTTCTTTTCATACATAACGACGCCGTTACGCGTTTTCCCTTTTAGAGGAATATTTTTTACAATTATTTCACACATAGACCTGGACGCACAATTAGATGGAAAAAATGATATCTCATTAATCATTTGCATTTTTATGTGAGTGGTAATTAGTAAATTATTTTAACATTACATGAATTTAATTAGCATTCTCAATATTTGAAAATTCAATTCCTTTCGACTAACGCCGTGTTAAATAAATACTATTATAAAATAATTTCATCCCGTCGTGCGTCCAATATTTCATCCGTCAACGTTCCTCCGACACGTCACGGCCTTCAAATTTCCATGCAGAATTTAATGAAAATTCATGAAAATGATATTCCTCATAGAGCACAATCCGCGGCCTGAAGGTGGTGTATATTATTCCATTGAGTAATAGAAGATGCATATTCATTGGACGTCTGCTGAATATTTAGTGTATTGTGAATACTCGATAGTTTTAGTGTGAACAGCTATACCAAAATGAAATTGAAACACCTAACTATTCCATTGAGTCATCGAAGACTGCGCCTGTTTTTAACATAATCTACGCCCTACAAAATTTTTAGCATGCATTGGCAGGACGGTGGCAACTTGGAATAATCGTACAGTGTATTCAATAAACAATAAACTGTCCTTATTTGGATGTTGGACATTTTCAATTAGAATACAATCGACCTGAAAAATTGATTTATCAGTGAACTTAAGAAAAATATGTACTCACACTCACCCCATTCATTTTTTACTTTATTTATACGCCTCAATCCAAGTGAATTCAAACGAAACTTTAACATCGATCTTTCACTCGCAGAGAGTTTGGTATTTCAGTGTTCAACTCGAAACTTCCGTCTCGATTGCAAAGCTGCGGACAGAAAAAAAAACACACGAAGATTTCACGATTTCGCGAAATTTCACGGCGACTCGTTAAAATTCATGATCGCAGCGCAATCATGATCCCTTCCCTGAGAATGGAGCGTGCTGCTTCGACCGGAAGTGGTACATATTCATCAGGGCGGCGGCTAAATGTCGCCAGTGTTCGGGTCAAGCTAGCAAACGAAGATGCTTCTGCTTTTACCCTATTTGCAACGCCTAACTGCTGTGTAACGCGTAATTAATGGTGATGACACGAAACGCTCGGATAATGCTCAATCCCATTCCGAGATTCACCCGATACTCTTGCGACAATTTAATCGAGCGTGCGACTTCATTCGAATCACGTGCATTCGTTCGCATTACGGTTCACTGCGTCATTTTGCCATTTTCAAATTGTTTTCTCTATCGACAGAGTATTTAAAACACCGACAATTGGAAGAAAAGTAATTCGACAAGCAGACTCATCAGTTCATACCTACGACTCCTATACGGTGGTTTATTTTGAATTTTTTTTTATTTTATTCTTTGATATTCTTCGTTACCGAATTATATATTTATAACAAGGGTAAAGCATAGTGAACCAATTACACCATAATTGAATAATTAAACATACATACACCTCTGTGATAAAACGAAACGTTTATCAGAGTCTCAATAAGGTAATAACGAATCTTAGTTGAGCGTTTATCCAGGGAACTGGAATTTACCGAGCAACGCGAAGGAACCGCATAAAGGTAGCGGCGGGATCGATGCAGATTGCTTTAGAAACGGCTTGAAGGGACGTCTCGACTCTATTGACGCATTGCTGACTGCTCTTATCTACGAAGCCACCTGCAGGTGAAGAAGGAAGACACTCATCGATTCGAGGACGAGGCCGCGATTTCTTGAAATTGCCAAGCATTTGACTTGTCTGGATAGCGATTCCTGCCGCTCCAATCCAAAGGATTGGCATGGACTTTTTCACGCTTTTCTATATGTCTAGCAATCGAGGGAGTCTCTGTCGATTAATGCTGTCTAATTTTTATATTTCGACATCTGGCATCTCCACTCCGTTGAAATCACTGGTCAGAGAAAATAATTATTTAAGCGGTCAATCTTCCTTTCTACTAATAATATCAACCATATAATAAACATTGAAAAAAGTACTATCGAATCTTTTACTATCAATATTTTATCCATAATATTTTTCAACATCACCGTAGAAAGAGCAGGCGACTGACGTTATAAAAATACAATTTCGTCAATATGAAATTCAGCATTCGCTCTTCACAAGTACTACTAGTCTCATGATATAATCTACACTCGTCAGAGTTCTATGTTTCAACGAAAATCGAGGGAATTCCGAGCGCCTTGCAGAGGATCATAAAGTTCCATGCGATGCCGTGCTCCAGACTAAGCTTTCCCAGTACCTGTCACTGATCACCTGTGTTTCCATTTGTCGAAACGGTGTCGATAGGTTCCTGGAAACTATACTGAGCTGATAACGATCCATGGATTATCGCTCGTGTTACGACTGAGCATTTCGAGTACCTGCGAATAACACTGCGATCGATGCAGTACCTACATACTGTTACCATTACGACTGACTATAAATTGCTATTGCACGTTGTCTCCCCTACGACATCTGTATATTAATTGTAATACAAATAGTATAGATTAGTATACTTCTTAAAACAAGAACAGTATTTTCAAAATAATTGCGCTTCCTTATTTTTATTTTGTCGTTTACATAAGTACAAAATTAAATGGTCCATTACCTATAATGATCTGTTTACAAAAAATTAGAAATAAGTATACTAATTTTATTCGAGAATAATTAATTTCTCAAACACTTAATTAAGACAAAATATAAATTAAATTTCCACTGCATATACATATACCCTATCAAATCCGCCAACCAATTTGCAAGCAATTTCCACGGAAACTTATTAAAATGAACACGTTACATAACAACGTTGCACTTTAACAGACCATTACACCCAAGCAGTTAACAATTTTACTATACATTTCATATTCGATCCAGCGCACAACTAATTTGAACGCCGTTTAATTATACGTAGTTGAGAAACAATCTAGGGACGCCCAATGACTGCAACAGATATTTATTGGAAAAGCGTAAATGTTCAGTGATGCAGTTGATAAAATAATTAGTATAATTGAGAACGAATCAAATCGGTATGTAAAAGATTCATGTCCGTGCAAAGCCAGTCAAGCTTGCTCGGGATAATAAAAGTGGATGAATCTGTAAAAATAAGAAGCGCAATATGGTAGAAATAAGCAGAAGAAATCTTACAATTAGAACGCCCATTCAATTGTACTGAAAGTATTAAGTGCATTATTCTGGCAACTTTCGTGGGACACCACTGGGAATGGTTCTCATTATACTCTTTCACTTCTTCTTTAGATTCAAAAACTATTCCCCATGCTTCGTATCTATTTTCTCGTTGAATCACTGACTGGTGATAATTTTGTGAAAGAATTTTCTGTGACCATATTGGGGGTTATTATTTTTATTAGTGTTTTTACATTGACCATCATTTGAAACGAGGTAAAATGTAATAGTATTGGTTTTAATAGATTTGAACCAGTGAATAATTAAATTCGTTTAAACTAAAATAATAAATGCATATCTCATTAGAATATGTAATATAATACCAGCATTAATAATCTAGAAATATTCATGTCGAAATTGATTATAATTTTATCGATTTTTGAAATTTTTGTTTGCGTTCCTGTACATGATAAAATGAATATTCAATTTAATAATACATAGCGAAAGATCATGTTTCACGATTATTGAGAATTAATTGGCTTGCTAATTCAGTTCGTTGTCCTCTTGCATGTGTGTCGGATAAATTAATTCGAAACATATTTCGTATTACAAATTTAATTAATTTTATTACATTTCCTGCAAAACTCCATCAGCTAAATATGCAATCCATTCAACTGAAACGGTTGAGTCGGAGGTAAAAGAGTGTGAAATTACAATAATAATATTCTCACTGTGCAAGTAAGAAATCAAATTACGGAAAATGTTAATATCAAAAATCAAAATCAAATGCACTTATATAATAATATATTTATTTGATATGTTAGTGACATAATATTTTATCACATCTTACTTCAATTCTAATTTAATTATTCTTCACAATCCATACAAGTATACTTCGTTCTCGCCCGGAAAAGCAATAAAAGTTGCGCATTTAATTATTTAATATAAACAAGCTGCACGTCTCGTCCATTGACAGACATGTGCCATCGGCTTAACAAGTTATCATTAACAAAATAAACAAGTATTTTGCAAAACAGGTTTTACTGCACGTCGATAATGACACATGCAGATTATGTGGAAAATGACAGTGACAAAAAACAGGGAACCGCACTCTGAAAATTATAGTGTATCCGTTCTACTATCTATGTACATACATTCACCAGGCTATGATTCTTTTTTCAGAATTGACCATAGGGGGGTACAAAAATGAAAACAATTACAAGCATCTCGGAGAAATTGCAAAAAGAATAAAAATACAGAATATTACTAATCAGTCGTAAAATTTCTCTGCAGCTTAATTCCTAATTGCTCCAAAATTACATATATGTATACGGATTAGAATACCTACCACCAAATGCCTCGCCCAATTGCTATCGAAACGCGGGGCCTTCCGCGGAACACCGAACCTCGAATATCTTTGGCATATCAGAAACCCTATTATAGCTTATCTGAGCAAATGATCGCGTACGCGTAAAACATGTTCCACAGTTCTATCCCAGGAGCGCTAATGTCGCTGGTAATCGGCGATTCGGGGCCAATCGATTTCCACAAGGAAAACACACCAGTGTATTCGAGCACGTGGTATTCCCTTTTCTTCGGGGGGAAGATCGACGCAGTGCAATTTCATCCCCGTAATAACGGGAGACTGGATACGGTCTGTTCACTGGCGTGGGCTAGCTCGACGATGGTAGAAACCAACCAGAATCTCTCTATTTTTAGAAGCCCCGGGCTACCACTCGGGATCAACCCCATCGTCCGGCTCACCCTGTGCCCGCGACGAGTGGCTGTCGTTGTAACTGTCCGGCTGAAGACGAAGTAGAAGAACCACTTGTCTGTGGAGCGGAAAGTGTGGGGCTGGTATGTTGAAAAATTGTGGAAGGGTGATTGTTCTTTCGTGAATTCTTATTTGTTCTTACAGACAGTTTGGATGATTGATAATTTGATAAATTGTGTACATTTCTATAGCACGAGCTATCGTTGTAAAGAGTTATAGGTTGACTGCCATGCATTATTACAATAATCAAATTTTCATCTGTCGTAATTAGATTCATTTAGAATCCTTTCTTGCGTATAAATTGTGTCTGTGAAATAATTTCTCGCAGCTGGCAGTCAACGTGATAATATTTTTACCATGCAATTTTTTAGTTTGCTTTTTTTATAACTTATTCGGAGAGAAATGAGACATGGTAGAGTTTTGTTGAACGACAGGAAGATGTTTCGTCGCAAAGGTAACGGAAAGTTCGACGAGGAGGGAAAATCGACGGAAAGAGCTGAGAAGGGATCGAGCTATCGTTCGCACCAGCGTTTCGTGAGGTTAAAAGGATCCAGGATTGGGGCAAGTGTGGTTACGGTCTACCCCGACCTCTGTGTTCAGTCTGCACATCAGCTAGAAAAGGGGAAAAAAGGGTATTTTTCCGAGCTGGAGATTGGCTGTCGTAAACTTCAGTTGGAAAGGTGGTAGCCTCTCAACATGGCATCTAAAACGATGAATAACGTGGCAGCTGCGATTTTCGAAGGGGCGAGATAGGATTAAAGGTCTGATAATTTTAAAAACGTCCCCGTTGATAAATTTAATGAAAGCGTGAACGAATTTGCGGGAAACCTTATGGGGGAATTCGTTTAACAGGATTTCGAAATTAATGGATGTAGAATTACTATATTAAGTCTTAGTCTCTGATAATCGTCAGATTGATACATATTGCAGCAGGTAGTGTAAATCATTGAAGAAATATTTGAAGAAGAAGGGATGAAATGGAGAATGAAATAAAAGATATCTAGCACAAATTAATATATGTATACATATTAGAACATCTTAACTTTTCTTTTTCATTAATTAATTAACCAGATAGAAGGAATACATAGATGAGACGAAAGACAAAAGACGTAGGAAAAGCAGAACAAGGATAAAAGTGGGCCGTAATAACGGGGTTAGCGAGTCTACTAATTAATAAATTCCAAAATGAGTATCGAAATTAAGGGGTTTCAGGAGATGAAGCAACTGGTGGCAATACTGTCAGTGGCTTTCAATTTAATAAGCAATGGAACCTGTTAATATTAATATAAAAGATATTAATTTAAAGGATATTAATATAAAACATAATAATAGAAGGATTAAAACATAATAACAGGATACGTGAAAACTATCAGAAATAAGTAGTGAGCGTTAATTATAATGCCAAAAATATTACTGCAATTTCACTGAAATAAATTTAAAAGTAACGTGAAACTGAATATAAAAATTTGCAGGCTACGCAAAGAATTCTGGAATAAGGAATGGAATCGTAATAAAATAATAAATGTATTTAGACCAATAAAACTCAGCGTAACGAGGCAGCAATGCTCAACTTCCTTACAACGACGCTATATTATTTTTACATGCATTCCGACAACATAATTCTGTCCGATTTTCTTTTTCCTCGCAAGCATAAGGCCATTCGCGTTATCCGACGTATTCATGCCTTATTTTCTGCGTTCTCTTTCGCATTTATCGCACCCGGTGTCTTCCATTTGCCATTTTATTCCCAATTTACTGACATTAAATTATGAAAAAAGAAACAGTTCTGTAACGCAACTTGATGCACGTGGAACATACCTGTGCCATTTAAGGGCATCGTAATGGAACAAAACTGTTGCAACGAGAGAGAAACAAAATAAATGCGCGCACTTATGGTTACTGCCAGTATGCGTGTTAAAGCATGTGGTAAGGAAACACTGAAGAAATCCATTGAGAAGAAAACACACAAATAAATTAACGTAACATGCTGGAAGTTTTTTTATCCATTTTTATTTACGTTCGTTTTTCGACATTGAAGAAAAAACATAAATATCCGAAATTCTATTACCTTATCCTTGTAATATATTCTATAAAGTCTTGGCGTCGATATAGTTCAGAAAAAAGCCGTAGATAAAAGCATAAATTAAACATATTCATCAAATGTGTGCTATGCTAATGGTGTACATAATATTCTTGAAATTTCCTTGATGTAATGAATTCATAGAATATAAAATACAAAAATATAAATTGCAATCAGAGGGCGTAAATCAAATTAGCCACGTTTCTTATATTATTAAATACATTCTCGTACCTATAAATGTGAAATTATATATAAATATATTGAATGCATCGCACTATTCTGTGACTTACAATAACTAATATTAGCCCCAAAATAAGGCATTATCATTCCCCCACTTTAACTGTACATACACTTTCATCTCCGCTGCAACGATCTAAATAAAACTCATTTAAAATCTCCCTGTACCGTTCCGTAAGTCATTATAATACTTAATTTAGAAACCTGTCCCATCTGCATCAATCATTAGTCAGAATAAAATTCTGTTCGATCCGCCTTTTTCATCGGCCTCCTAATGCAACTCCCTTATCTCCCCATCAAACACCTTCTCGCCGTCAAAGAACGGCACACAAGACTTGCATGGTAACGCAGTGAATCGTTTCAAGTGTGACCTGCGCCCGTCCACTTCAATGGTCCCGAAATCGTGGCCAGCACTCGTAATCACACGATGTCAGAGGAATGCAGGCTACATCTGATGTCGAACCTGTCCCGTTACCTGTGCCTCTGCGCCCAACGTGCAGACGTTTCAACCAATACACGCTGGAGGGACGATGGAATCTTACGGGGCAGGTTACGCACTTTCCATACTTTTGGTCGGACATTAATTGACGTTCACGCACTCGGACGTTCGTGTCGTAAAAGCTGGTCAGTCGATCGTTCAACCTTGCGAGAGTAAAATCATCCTTGACTCGGATCCTACCCTTGTCCACCCAAGACAGCGAAGATCCGAGGTGGCTAGACACTGTCTGAGTATCCGGAGAAGGTTTCATAGTAACGTTCATTCGGCTGTACGCAGGGTGGATAGGGTTCTTACATTCTGCTGCGGTTAATTGTGATATTGAAATGGTATCATGTTGACGGGCATGGAGGTGCATTGATTGCGGAGATATGTGAAAGTGAGTTGCAAAATGGTCACGTTTAAATGTGTATTTAAAGTAGACGCAAGGAGGATCGGTAAAGTGTATGGAGAAAGGGAGAGTTAAGAAATATAATTGTAGTAGTAGGATAAAGATGAAAAATGTTGATTCCCTCTTTTCAAACATTCGTTATTTATATGTTCAAAGTTTTGCAGAGTACCGCGTATTTTCTCATTTCAGTGATGCGTAGGAAAATATTAAAATTACGAATAGCTCTATTTCTTTGGAATGAGCGAAACACTGTCATACTCTGCAAGTTTATTAATATTTATACCGACGGTGTTAAAAAATTCGTGCCAATTTTTCTGGACACTTCTTTGTAGAAGCAAGTGTCATAGTGGATCCACTTACAAATTCTCTTTCTTAAACTTCTTCTTAACAAGTTTCATCATTCTTTCGTACTTTCCAGCGACAAGCAGCGCAGAGTATAAAATGAGGGAAGGAAGGAGCCTGAAAACGTGGTGGCAGCAAACGGTGAGTCGATCTCCTCGAAAATAAAGTTCGACACTTGACTCGTAAAAAAAGTAACAAAATTTCATCTCTTCGTCCCAGTCCCTCTTGAACAGTATTTCTATTCACGGCAATGTAACCACTGTAAATTTCTCCGATTCACGCATTGATAAAAAAAATATTCCGAGAAAGAAAGAATCTGCAAAATAATTAATTTAATATTATTAGAATGTATTCGGTCCATTGCGACCCATTTTAAATTCCTACATAAAATTATTCAAATTTCATTTCTCCCTACTGCACGTTTTCTTCTATTGCCTACCATTTCGCGTCGAAAAAATTGATAAACGAATATCTGCATAAAATATGAAAATATTATTCTAATTTATAAATAATAATATATATATATAATGCAAAAATTTGTCAATTCCAAGTCGTACAAATATCAACCCCGCATTTCTATTCCACATGACGCACAGAAACCACGAAGGACTTCGTAATCGCCGATAAATTCGTAACAGTCATGACTCGTCGAGCAACTGGCCACAAGGAAGATCTGACAAAAAGAAGCAGCTGGAAAGAAAGAAGAAGAGACCAGACTGGTTGAAAGTCGAGCGACCTGCCATTTGTGTCATACATATACAGATCAAAAAAAAATTGGCAGTCACTGACAAGACTTGTCCCAGCTCTGTTTATTCCTATCATCAGTAGATTTACATAAGGATCAATGTCACCGACGTTTCTTCCGCTTCTGACGCTGTCGCTTTTCCTGATTCCGCTGCCGACAGCGGAAGCTGGTGAAATGATGGATCTCCTTGCCCTGATACGACGGACGCTCAAATATTGGCACAGGATCTACACGATGTACGAGGAGGAAGTGACTCTGGGCTACTGCTTGGCGGACTATTTCCTGCAGCTTGGTGTAGGCGTGAAGAGTGCGCCAATGTCACCTTTAGTGTCCGCGGTGCCGCTGAATTTTGTACCTGTCGACATCCACGCTTTCGGTGGACGTACGAAAAGGGACAGGTCTTCCGATAACATTTCGATGGGCAGTGATCGAAGATTCGATGCAAGGAAGCTGTCCTACGAAATGGCGAACGTTACGAGAGAGAAAACAAGTTCAGAGACTTTGGAAGGTGTCTTGAAAAAATATAATGGCTGGGAGGAATCTGCTGAACGACCTATGAACTTCGATGGGGACTCGAGACGCATCAAGGGGATTCAATTATATTCGAATGCTGGATCTGCGAAGGATTATTTGGACTATAGTGATGGAAAACATAATCGCGTGAAACGGTCTCATGTAATGGGGAATACCACGGGGATGGGAGAGATTTGGGGAATTTTAACAAATGTTATGGACGAAGGTAATAGACGGAGAAGCGAGTCTGTTGAAAAAGTTATCGAGAATAATGATTTATATTCGAGAACGGAATATAAGAGGGATAATAAAGGTGGGCTCGAGAGGGTGGATAATAATCGAGTACATGGTCGTACGAAATATTCGTACAATGCGCCAAGCTCTGCGAGGATAGAAATTTCCAAGAATTTCAAGGGGCTCGCAAGGACCACTTCGGACTTCAAAATATCGAAATCGAATGAGAGAAGTTCGAGTGTTTGGAAGAATTTCTTTGCGAACAGCACAGATCAAAGTCGCGTTACACGAAAGAAACGCTCGGAAACAGTCAAAGTGGATGTTCCGTTGAAAAAACTAAAAATTCTTGTCTACTATAATTGGAGATCAATAAAGTCCCTTTGTAAGACGTGTCCTCAATTTTCGACCATTAATAAAACTACAAAATCTCCATCGACAAATCTACTGAAAGCCCTCCTCCATGCAGAAACACAAAGAAAACCTTTCTATGAACATACAGTGCAGCTTAGACTCGCCGAACCTCAGACATCCCCTGCGTCCTCCGACAGAAAGATCGCGTCCTTGAATTCACGACTTACAGATATCGAGCCGAGGGAGGGACTAGAAGATAATAGAGAATCAGACGATTTTCTTCGCCAGAGGTACGCCTTGTCGAATCTCGAATTCCAGAGAGCAGAACAGAGGAGCTTTCGAGAGAATTACCGAAGAAATTTACGTCGTAAACGTGGCGCAAATGATCGGATAAGAAGTCGCTCGGTTCTCCCTCTATCGAAAAACGGTGGAGCGTCGTCGAATAATCCGACGTCTCGAGATGAAATTTCCAGATTTTCCTCGTGGTACAGAATGTCCGGGAACCGAGATATTTCAACAACCAAGATCGAATCGTCATCCATAGATCCCAGGGACGACGACCCATTTCTTAAAACCAAAATTCCCATATACCATTTCGAACATTATCGAAGGAACGATAAAACTTCATCGAACTATAAAAGAACTGCGGCAACGTCGTCCGTTGCCCCAGATAAGACAAAAAATATCTCCTCCGACTTAATGAACGTCGACGGCCAAATATTTCCCTCGACGTCGAACTATCTATCGCCGAAGAATCTATCAGAGGCCGATGGACAGAAACAGACGAAGAATCGGGGCGAAGGTAACAGTTCTAAACAATTACTCATCCCGGACGATAATCGACAACGAAGGACCGTGAACACTTTCCTCGTCAAGATGTCAGTTCCTGGGCGTACGAGAAAAAACCAGGCTATTCTGTATCCCGTGGGACGGCCCTCGTTACTTCCCGTCAGCTACCTGCGATTTATGGGGGATTACGGAAACTCGACGAGCGTAACAGCACGGAATTCGAGAGCCAGCCAATCGTCGGGGGTTAAGGATCAAGGTCGACGATCTTTGACGGAAAAAGTTGAGACACGTGGACTGAAACGATCGTCCGTGGCGTTTTTTCACGTTCGTCAACTGTTTACGAGCTTTCTAAGAGCTCTGGGATTCGCCATGAACGTCGGTAGACAGCTGATCGATTACGTGGACTCGAACAGTGCACTGGCGTGCACCAAGGACTATTTAGTGGCCAAGGCTATTCACTGGATTGATTCGTGAATCGAGTGCCTGTTTAGACATAGAGGGGGGGAGAGAGAAAGAGAGAGTATGGTTGTGGTTGTGGTTGTGGTTGAATTTAGAGGATACCCTATTTTTCTGTGGAGTAATGCTGGGTGGGTGAGCGCAAATGGATCGATGGGCGATGGTTATGTGAAACTTAGAACGCATTCGATGGTGTGTTAATTTTAAGGAGATTTCTCGTTTTTAGGAAATTAAAATTATAGGATGGGCAGCGGAGACAGCGTAATATGTGATAAGGTTGATTAAAGCGGAGTTAGATTCTTTAAGTATCCAGTATTTGCAGTTAATTCTGTATCGATAATAAATATTGTCGTGCCTATTAAAGACAAGATAAAATATTATATTAGACTATATATGACAAAAAATATAGGGAGTGGATTCTATGGACTTTTACATTCCCCTTCAACGATATGGCGAACGATGTTTCTTATTTTTATTCTAAAAGCAGCGTTCAAACTAGCTAGACAATTTATACTTTTATATTTTACGTTATATATTTATGTACAATGAAAGTGTGATTGCATTGTATTAATTTAATTGCTAACAATAAATTATTATAGCACTAAGTCTCTAAATTTTTAATAGCTATAAGTGACTATTAATATGAACAACGGAGGTCTCCTCATATATTGCCTCTCTTGGTTCCTAGACAATTCGAGAAACGAACTCCGAGACGCAAGCATCTTCGAAGACTTCCTGATTACTATCGAAATAGCACCCCTAAAGCATTATTGCCTACAAACCCGGAAAGCAACCCTCGAAACGTTCTCAAGGGAGCATTCATTTCCCTCATTAAGCCACATCAACCGATCCCTAAAATCGATTCGACTCTCCATGATGATTCCTTCTCCAATAGAACTTGTTTCATATCCCACAAACTTCCGAATCACCTCATAAGAAGTTCAAACTCAATCGTAAAAATGTCTATAAAAGGATTCGATATCTATCGTTATTTCATGAAGATATTCGTCCAATGAAACAATTCTCTGTTAATTAGTACTGTGCTGATACTGAAAAAAGAAGACACATAAAAGAAGTGGCATAATAGAAGAAGATGTAACACAGAAGTGTCTATCATTAAACGCGTGCCTTCGTTATAAAAAGAAATTTTAAACTTTGATGAGAAACGTTGAACAAATAAGAGAGAATTGTCTGTAAACGTAAATTGCTGAATTTAACTTACCTACTACTTTAAATACCTCAGATTAAAAAAAATCATCCCAATTTTTACTTGTATAAATAATACGAATAATATATAAATACGAATAACTTTTACCACTCGCGATACTCTTTCTGTTATCAAACAATGGGAAAGCATACCAGAACATTTCTTCTTTCGATGACAAAAATGACACTTCCGCCTATTTATTAATTGACTATCTAATTTTATATAATAAACTGACCAATTCCTAATTCTGAACTTTCGTTCACTTCGACAAAATCATTTTCTCATTCCTGCCCCAATATAATATCAAATACAGGCACCACCCTCCCCAGTTTCGTTACTAACAACGATGTTCTGATTTATGCGCATACCCCGCCGGAAGTGTCGTAAAGACAAACTAAGAGCGGTCGTAAAATCGTTCAACCCTGCTGGTCGTCAGCCCTGGTCATATACGTTTAAGCGTCTCGACGCAACAATAATAATCGAACGTCGAGGGCATCGATCGGGTAGCATATTAGGCGCGTTCGAGGAAGAACTATCGGGCGAATCTGGGCTTGGTTCAAGGGTCGATGGTAACGCAAGTGCTACCACCGATTCCGGCTTACAATTAAGGGCGGCAATCGATCCCAAGAAACAGGTGTCCGTTGTAGTCGATAGCGGGCATCGGGAATGAATTTTTGATGCCACCTGTTGCTGCCGCCAGTTCTCTTCGTTCTGCTTCTCCTGGCCCCCTTGCCGCTCATCTTCACAGGTACATTGCACCTCGAGCTGCTCTTCGTCCAGGTATTCGATCGTCAGAAGTGAGTGGTATTTGAAAGTGATGGATATTGAATTGCCAAACAAACATTGGTACCTGGACCGTTCAACCGCATCTTTAATGAACTGCAATATTTGCTGAACGAAACGGTTCGACGAATAACATTACCTCTATTGTATATTTCGCAATGAAATTTCTCGCAAATTAAAGGATTACTTCCTTGCAAAGGCATTCCAACCATTCCCTTCAAATTCTATTTATTTTTCAGTCCTCAAATGGTTATTACATTTGTGCAACTTAAAGGATTACTTCCTTCCAAAGGCATTCCAACCATTCCCCTCAAATTATATTTATTTTTCTGTCCCCAAATGGTTATTACATTTTTGGAAACCCTTTTTAACCTCTGCTGACTGTAAGAAATTTTTCTCCTGGGTATTTTTCTAAATAAAGCATATTACCCCGTCCATCGCGCGAGAGCAGACTGAAGTTAAAAAGAACAATTTGAATATGTGCAAATGTATCGGCGACGTTTATCCCACTTGCATAACGCGAGCATCTAAGCTGCCGAGAGTTGCGCGAGTATCGTCGCATTATGCTAATAAAATATATCTGCGTGATATTTATTTCTGAGATATCACCGTTCATACGAATTGATGCGGCAGATGTGTAAATTCATTGAAACGAGGCACCTGTATCGCTGAGAAATTGCTGCAAAATATCGTTGAGTAGTTTGCGCGAGTAAAGGAGAATTCTGAACTCCACTTTGCAATTCGCTGCTTTATTTCCCGTTTTACAGAGAGGAAATCGCAAGTGTCTTAAACTTTACACTGCACGAATGTGATAGATAATAATATTATTCGATTATTCGATCTTTCGTCTGATCGATTCATACAAATTTTCCATCGAATAAAATAAACAAAGTATTAAAATAATAATCGCCTCTGTTGCTTTGAAAAAAACCATATGAATATTTATTTTCTAGACAAAAGTTTTATATAAAATTCCTTGGTACAACTTCCACGAAATCGTATAAAATACACGCCAAAAAATATTAAAAAAAATCAATCGTACATCTTACCACAGTATTACCTAAGCCGCGAATAAATAGTCGATATTAATCGTGCTCGTGTCATTCGTTAAACTCGTCGACCCACCGCTACACACTTTTCACCAAGATTTCAGTAGCCCACAAAAAAGAAAAAGATAGTCGGATGCTTATGAAAGGATTGAAAGTCCTGAATGAGCTCGCATGAAGAGAACGAAAGAAGATCAAACAGAGGGGGTTTGGCTCGTCAAAGGGATAAGGAGGACGATGAAAGGCGAAACGATAGGGTGAAGAAATAAGAACGATCATTTATGTAGCACGCTCGCAACTCGCGTGAAACGAAGGTACTCCTTTTTACCCTTCACCCTCTACCTGTCTCTGTCTCTCCCAGTTTCTCTTTTCGAACGACTTGTTGACATTGTCTCGCGCATAGACGAAGAGAAATGTTGATTAAACGCGGCGAAAAGTACTATACTCTCTATATGTATAGACGAGCTACACAAGGAGCACATTTATTTCGCTGCCTCCTCGTTCGCCTTCGTATTCACCCTTGATCTTAGAGATTTTCGTTTGCTGGCCAACGTTTGTGTACCAGGCTGCCGGCTGATGAGTCTTCCGGAAGGAGCCTTTTCTTCTCAGGAGATCGTGTGTGAACGTATACCAGCCAATTAAGCGATACTGCACCACATGCGAGATCGAACGAAACATTGTGAAACGGCGAAATTACGTTGGACAGGTTTGAAGTGAAAGTATCGAACGATAGGAAAGATGATTTTTTAGTTTTGATAATAATTTATCTAAGAAATTATTCATTTCAATCAGTGCACTAAATATTCGAGAACGCCTGACAGTCTTCTTTCCACGCTTCGTATGCTACACAAATGTAGTTTAATATTATAATATTCGAAAATTACGAATGCTCATAAAATAATCAAGTACCCACAAAATTAATTACATCGACAACAAACATTCCCTGCCCCACGTTTCTCTCGGCACTTCGTCCAAAGAAACCTAAACTACGCCAGCCTAGAAAGCAGAAGTTTGCTGGCGGCACCGGAAGTCCATCATTCGCTGGTCGTACACATTAACACCCTCTGCACCCTGTACCACGAAAAGGAAATAAAAATGACCTCCTAAATACACGGGGAGGAGAGCTAAACAAAAGAGGGTAGCACCGCGACCTCGTATTCACGGTGGAATTCATTATTAAACAGCTCTTAAAGATCGTCTTTCGGAGGATGGTCGAAACGTGATCTCTTCGTGGTGAGCCATAGAAAAGAGAGCTTTGGTGTTTCACCGTGTAACCATTTCCCTTCAAACCCTCGGCTCTTCGCAACGCACCTATTCACCAACCACGACGCCATCAACTCGAACTCCTCTCCCCATAAATATTTAATTCTTAATCACGCGACTAACGTACACATCGTCGAACAACGTCGAATAGAAAAGTGGAAAAGGTTTGGCGGTTTCCTGCTGGCTCTTCTTTGGTATACGATTCACGTGGCGACGATTATTTCGTGTCTCTTCTCCTCTTCTATCAGACACTTGTATCTGGGTACACACGACCATGCTTACGGTCTATTATCGTGCTCTGAGATTCTTTTGAACCACGCTGACCACTATCTTGTGGTCCTGAGAGTGAGTTGGTGAGAGGTGTCCTATGAAATGGGACGAGGGGGAATCGCAGCTTGAACGTTGGTGTTTCGGGGATCATTAAATATTATTAATTTTCTTCAATCGTAGTGATTTGCAGACCTTCTTCAAATGATACCAGCGTGGTGGTCGACAGGTGAGATACAGGGACAAATGAAGCCGATACGACATAATTTATGTAAATAAATATCCACTTTCTAAGATTTCGTTTCGGGGTGTGCTGATTATTATAATAGCAGTAATGGAAACATAAAATATTCGCCGTAAAAGAAATGGCTCTGTTTACTTTTTACTTTTTGACATACCTATTAGAAATATATTTTCCATACATTGGGCAACATAATATCCGTTCTATCAATTGTTCATTTCTTTGCATACAACTTTGTTCGTATTCACAATAAAGACATCATCATTATTATTATTATTACATCAAGCTGCATATCTCTTTAGAGACCAATTAATATCCATATTAAACGCGTTAATTGTCACGGACAGTCATTAATTAACCGCCTCGAACAAATTCCATGTTTAACACCCGGCTGTGCGAAGTGGTCTAACGAGCCCTTTATCAGCTATGAAGGCAGGGCAATTAAAATTCGACTAATTACTCACGAGAATCTCGCTCGCAGCTGAAAACATTTCAACTCTCCGCGTGTGCCAATCGAGAGATTTCATGAAACACCGCTCGAATATTCCAAGCTGCATGAAACCCGACAGCGATTGTACTTTAGGCCGATTCTCCCGCCGTTTATTTACTATTCGACTGTGATCCAGATGACTCGGAGATCGATCCCAACCGATATTTAGCACGTAATATATGAAACGTGTCTACCAGTGTTTCCTTGTACATCGTTTCCGTATTCGAACCATCATTTCGTGAATTAAGCTGGTAATTGAGAACAGGGATGTTCCGAGTTGAACACAGTTAGAATTTCATCGGGGGATGTATTGAGACTAAATCGAAACGTACTTGGTATGTAACGTGTGTGTGTGTGGGGGGGTGATTTAAATTCGCTTAATTGCTGCCGCGTGTACGTATTGATATCGATTCCAAGGAAATTCGCTCGAATCACTCCGCACTTATCCATATATTCGCCATTTACAATACGTACACGACTTCTCCGGTGATTTTTTTCCAGCCATTAGGAAATAATGGCTGGTTCTGGCGTATAATGTTACAAGTGAACGATTTTGATAATGAAAAACTTAATTTAGTTTAATAAGTAGAATATTTGTTTGGTCATTTATATTTACAAAATGTAAATATAAATTGTACAATTAATAAATTCACATTAATAATTTAATTTGTTAATTATTTTCGTGCCTCGATGTTTATTATAAAATTACTCTGCTTCCTAGAAAACATGCGGAAAAAAATTGTAACCCTCCAGAGAAAAAAATTCAACTGCAGTTGCAGCATGCGCGTTACCCCCGTAACCTGCTTACACTTATTGCTTTCTGGACCGCTCTATGTAGTATATAATGCCTCGTATCTCAGAGAATTGTACTATATGGCGAGCAAGGGTGTTGTAGAAATAATTACAAGTTCGTTCGATCGACTGAGTTGTCGAAAGATCGATGCCTGGCAAAAGTTTCGCCACTGCGGAAAGTATAGATTACGGTGCACGATTTATCATCCGCACAAAAGGCAGCGTCTGACGGGAAATGTATCGTTGTTTGAATATCAAACCCTTCTTTGTTCGACGTTTAAGGGAAGAAAGTGTGGAGCATTACGGGGAAAACTTGGCGAAAATTTGCTACGGTGTTTTGAACGATAATGTACGAGACTGATAAATAACGCGGAAATAATTTGAATATAAAGACGCTTCTAAAAGCGATAAATATTTACTATTTTGTCAAATATTGTTGTTGCTGAAACGCGATGATTTTATTGAGGATAATTTGTTTTAAAAAAAATATGGTCTATAATTAAATAAATAAAATACAAATATGTTGCGAGGGAAATACAAGAAATGTGAAACTTCTTAATTGCTCTGCACACTTTTAATTTTGCGTGTGAACTGCCTATAAAGGTATAAAAAATCATTTTAATTATAAACATTTTGCAATTATATTTTCCACTATTCACATGTTTCTTCCAAAGGTTTTCAAGGTATGCAATGTATATATACTTAAAAAAAAAGAACAAATTAGGAATGGTGCTATATTCGGTAAGAGCAGTGCTATAGGTAAAGTGAAATACATTTATATCGCATTTCATGCGGCTTTAATGGGTACTAGCCACGTTATTACATTTCAAATTTACACGTTTGTTAGCGAAACGAGTGTAACTCGATATTTATGCGGGTACCTTGCTACGCAATGCAATTATACTTAGCAAAACATATATCAGGCGACAATACTGAACGCACCTCTCTCCACATTGTGTAACCCGCGGTTGAAAAACTTCCTCGCAAGTATGTAGAACACAAAAATTATGCTTATGCTTTAATAAATTTTCCGTATCTATTTTACATACTTAATATCGATCGCGCCTGGTGTCACGAATGGAATTTTACTTAATTTCTGCATTAACTAAATATTTATCTGAGGCAGTGTACATTTGAAATATGTACCAAGGCAACCTACAAGATTTCCTTCAAATTATCGTAATACTATTCGTCCATTTGATAAATATAAAATACATTTTTAACGCAATGCGAGGTCGAATTCACGCGTATTGTTAAAATTGCCCGCGTAGCCCAAAAACTGAAAGCGTACGCGTAATACGTGTCATTTCACGAACACCATTACATCTTCGTTCACCCAGTTCATTTTTATGCATACCCCGAAAATGAAAAATTGGCAGTAACTCAAAAGTACACCATTTGCGAGCGCGGGTGTATGTAAATTTTTCGCATTGTTTTCCCGTGTGGAATGGTTGCCAAAAAAAAACTGCCTTTATCTTTTATCACAACGCATGTATGTATCATTCTCTGCAAGTATCACCGCAAATACATTTCAGCGTCAGCCATGAATTATTAAATTGCACGACACGAACTTCGCATATCCGGTTCCCCATTGAACACAAAGATCTTAAGCGTACAGTGAAATCGAAGACCATAACAACAGTTAAATCTTGCAAGGACTTAATACTCGCGGTATAAATTAAAAGGCACGATCCCCATTCGACTAGCGTATCTCAATTAACCGATAGAAGCTGTGGAATTTAAGAATTTAATACCGGCGTGGCTAAAGCGACGCTGGCAGGAGAAAAAAAAGAGAAAAGATGAAAAGCAGGAGCAACGGATATGAGAGAAGCTCCCTCCCCCTCTCTCCTTTCCTCTCCGTCTCTCTCGTCGATGAAGAATGGCGGAAAATAATATGGTTATCGAGCATTCCGTAGATCTGGAACAGCCATGGAGCACGGGACGAACGGCTCTTCTACGCGGAACGTGTCTCGGAACAAAGGGGTTGTTTCTCGGCAAATGGGGTGACGAGCACACGGCGAAGCGTAATACGCCGAGCAAAATCGTGGCAGAGGGTGAGAGGAGAGGACACCTTATACGATAGAGCTTGCTGATACGGTTAATACCGCGCGACATCGAGGAATGCGATTTTCCTCGACGAAGGGAAGCCCAAGAAACAGCTATGTTGAAGGCAACGACGACGTAAGGGGTGAAGACGAACGATAACTAGATAACGAGGACGCGACCTGTCACGAATTATTCGACGACAGCTTAATCCGCGTAATTGTCGCGAACGATCTAGTATTCCGCTCGATTCGCATTTTGAAGGCGTCGTGCGAAGGTCTTTGTTTCGGTTTGATATGGAGGAATGCGCTTGAAGGATGAATGAAGAGGGTTTCTGAATTGGAAAAGTGAAATGTTATAGGTTGGATGGATTGGAAATGGAAGGGTGAAGCATGCACTAGTTTATAGTGATTGATGCTAGTCAAAAAGGATTAATTATAATACACTACGCAACGAAATTAAGGGATCGCTAAATTGTGACCGAAAAATTGCAGATATATGATAAGTGAACGTACTACTTGGTTTCCAAATCGTTTCCAATATCGCAGTCATTTTTTAACAAACAGAAACTTTCAGCGTGAAATGGCTAACACATCCACACAAAAATCGTGGCGCCAAGTGGTTAATTGCGTATAGCTAGAACGAGAATGACTACCACTAGACTATTCACGCAGAATCGTAATGGTATTCTGCCCAGGTAGCCACCTGTTGTGGTGTCATGCGCCAAACCAAGCGACGACTATGCTTTGCCTGCCCATTCTCCCTCGTCAAGCAAACAGTTTGCACAGTGTTAATTAACCATTTTACCGGTCGTCATTGCCGCCACGATCACCTGGATCGCACACGATGCTAACGTTTACATTCGAAAAATCCCATAACCCTGTGTAAGCCAGCCTACGAAATTATTTGTCTTCGTAATTGATCGATTTGGGAAACGGTCACGAACGAGCCAATTTATATATTTCCTGGGTTGTTACGAATCCCACTGGTATCTGTTGTTCGCGTGTGTAAAACACAGACACGAAGTGAAACGATAGAGACGTTCAGGTTCCTACTGCAGCTATGATTAATCGATTTTAGCTCGCCGCCAACGACTTCGGAACGCGGCCAAGTGCCGGTGCTAATTTCAACCCTTCTGGGACAGGTAAGAGAAGTGTGTGTGTGTGTGTGTGTGTGCTGATAGCTAGCTTTGGACGTGAGAGAAAAATTAATGAAATTGGATGACTCGGAGAATGCTTGCTCCTTATATATAATAATATATACCTGCACCTTTTTCATTGAATTTCATTGGTGGTCTTTTTAATAATATCAAGAGAATTAAATAATGTGACTGAAGGATATCTTAATTTTATTATTCTACCTTGTTATCTACAAATCGAGGATCGATTCTTATTTAGGGTAAAAGCAATATGATTGGAAAAAAATATATTTATCACAAGGAAATGGAGAGTGGAGGAGAATTCGCAGGTGAAGAACGAAGTAGACAGAATAAATTACAGAACACGTGTCATCCAGCAGGAGACAATAAATGCTTTTATTAAAGAACTGTACAGAGTACAAGAACGAGGCTTGTCAATTCCTTTTAATTACAACGATCGTGGCAAAGACCGTTGATTCAAAGATAGTTGTCCATTTTTATTACCAATAAAACTCAACGGTGAAAGGTCGTTTAATCGTGTTTCCCGATATTAGGCCCTTTTTCAGTCAACCACAAGGACTCGATGACGGACAGACCACGAAGATAACATCTCCCGGTGGCTACAACCTCCGTGAACAATATTAACGGTGGCTTGCTGCCATGTAACGTCGAGGAGGGATGTATAGAGACCGGCTGCTTCGAGCTCACCTACACAGACGTACAATCCAATTACTCCTAAATTCTCGTTACCCAGTCGTCGGTGGAGGAAACTTACTTAAACTGCGCCCTATACTTCAGGGAAACTTGTTTAAGCCTCAAATTCCCGGCATGACAACAAAATAATGCCCTACTTCCTCCTCCCCCATCGTGTAAAAACTACACCCTTAATCTTGTTGTGCAAAGTTTTTGCCCTACCACTGTATATTGCTTCCGTTTGTCAAGAGACACAGAAGTAGATACTTCGTTTTGTAACGTTTGGTAAAGTTTTGTGACGTTTCGTAACTATCAATTAATTTATTTGAATGATAATTATTATTGTTGAATGATCTACCGTCTGTGAAGCAACATACATAAAAGCATGCGGGGATAACAAAGATTATCCAAGTCCATAAAATAATACTGTTATTAAGAACAAGAAATATTTAAAAAATTCTGAAATACTTGCAGGGTAATTGTAAAGTAATAGTATAAAACATATAATATAACGTGATTCAATTGCATGTAATTTCGTTACACAAAAATGCACAATCAAACTGGAGACCATATATTTCGAGAAATGAACAAAAATTTTCTTCCAACTCGATAACACCGGAATTTATACAAATTACAAAAGAATTTCCCTATCAATGTCCCTCGATATTACAGATGAAATACCTTCGAACTTCACGAGTATCCAAAAAATTTCGCAAACTTTCAAAAACCCCATTCCACTCCAACCATCCAACCAAAAAAAAAAAGATGAAATTCACACACACCAACAGAAACATAAAATCTAGTTCAACATAAAATTTAACAAGCACCCTCTTCTACCCAGCAAAAGAATCGCCCCTTTTTCCCTTCAAGACGAATCTCCCTGACCCACTTAGGAATTCGTGCTGCCAAAAGTTCGGCCAAACGGTCTTTCGACTCGGTCGAACAAGCACGAAATCGTCGATCGCGTACGATGGGGGCGAAAAATAAAAGGGAGAATACAATGTACTCACGGTGACGTAGGTCTGGTCCCTCTGCAATTCGGCGAGATTATCGTAGAGACCCTCGAGTAACGCTCTCCTAAGTTGCTCTGTATTCGACCCACAGCTGGCCCTCTCCAAATTTGCACGTTCCGCCAATGCGGCGAGCTGCTGTCGCACTTCCGTGGCGTATTCCAGATTTCTGTGATGCAGAAAGTTTTCGTGACACCAGACCTTCTTCTGCTTCGTGTTCGCGTACGCGCGGAAAACGTTCAGCAGCGTGACATGGTCTCCCTCGGGTGAGGCGAATCTGGAACGAACGAAACAAGCGTAACACAAGCTTGCTAGTATCGATCACATCGCTGACGGGGTTGTTTGACGTTTATGGGAATCCACGGGCACACTCTGGGATGCCCTATATTTGTCGAGGTCTTTAATTGCTACTAGTTTTTATGAATGCCAGTTGGTTCGCTGATTGTGAGTCGTGTGCGGTTTTGGCGATGACTGTAATTAGTAATTTGTGGTCTACACGAATTGTTTTATTGGGAAGTATCAAGGAGAGTACTATGGTGCCATTTCTTTGTAATACAAATTTTAATACACGTTTTTGTATTGGTGGGCAATTGATAGAATCGTTACCTTAATCTGGCGACATAAGCTTGCTGTCTTTTGGCGGGCGGATCAGTGAAAACAGACTCTCCTGATAGTAAAGCGACAACTGTGAGAGCTTCTTCGAGGCACTGATGTTCTATTGATGCAAGAATCACTTTGGTAAATCGCGGATCCAACGGGAATAAGGACATGGTTCTACCGAGTGTCGTCAGCTGTGGTGGTGAACCTATTTGCGTGAAAATGAATGGGGGAAATTGTTTATTATAGGACAGTACTGTGTCGTCAGCTTTTGATAATCTGACAATCAGTATGAAAAGAGAGAGAAATGTGTTTGATTAATCCGTATCGTTACTGCTGGACGTAATTACATATACGGGATGACGAGGTCATGGGTCACTAGCGGCACGACCAACATGTGGGATATGAAATATTGCTCTTCCAAAAAGAAACGAAATGAGGGAAACTATTGTTTTCTCGGACGTGGATATATTTCCTCTGCGAACGGATGTCGCTTATTTGAATTTCAGAATTTTCTGTTTGGAAACTTTACGATCCAGCTAAGTTAGTATATATTTTGCAGGAAGAATAATTCCATGCTTACAACTGTGACTGCCCTATTAAATTATTCATTTCACTTATTTTAATACGATCAAATTATGTGAAACGAAATGGTACTATTGCGTTGCTGCAAATTAACTCTGAAATATTTTCGAAACACGAATGGACATTGTAATGTAATGTCAAATGTAATAGCCCCTGTTTGGAACTTAAACTGTCTGCAATGTTTTATTTAATAAAGCCGAATTTACAGGCATGGTTCATCACGTACAATGAACCACTGACCATACAATATTTTTCGTTGTGTTATGCTCAAGTAGCAAAGCCGTAAGATTACAATGTAGTCAACGAAGAAACAGGGTATGAACAAAATGAGATTAAAATGGAGCTAACAAGTCTTACAGTTTCTAGAACACCTGAAATCTTTAAATCAATAGAGGATGGCATTATACAATTGACACCTGATCTCATTCTTAGTTCACAAGTTGGACAGAATACTACATAACATAGGATATGAAAAAAGAGCCAGAAATTTTGATAAATCTTCTGAATTATTCTTTTAAACATTTTCCAGAATTTTCTTGCAGAACAAATTAGAAAAGGAGAAAAGTATTTAACGGCTGAAACAGATTGTGGGAAAGAAAACAGAACACGTCAGTTTGAATAACTTGAATTGACAGGACGAAATGATTGTGGAATCCGAAGATCTAAGTTGAAATCCCAATGCTACGAGCCAATCCATCAATCTATCTGTAGTTTTCACAAATGGGATTGGCCTCATGCGTGTAAATTCAATTTTCCAACTTCGATTTTCGGTCAATTGCATATCAAAGTTCACGATTCACCAATTAATTTTTAATTAAAACAAACATAAACCTTCCAATAATTCAGATGACGCAATTCAACAAATCAATCTGCCCGCAAGATTATATACAAAATTATATAAAACTTCATGGTTGAAGTTCTGTGCACAATCTTACTGAAATATGGACTAATCCCAGTTTTTGCACCAATGTCCCCAATTTCATTCGTTCTCCGAGTGATCAAACCCACCTTTAACAGCTCCCAGCTTTTCCAAGCAGGTCACAGCAACGTCGACAGCCTCCTTCGGCGGTTTGTCCATAAAATCAAAGGTGGTGATATCTACTCCGATTGCGAGCAGCTGGAGGGCTACTCCCGCGAGGGAACACCTTTGTATCTCGGGCACGGGCATCTCCTTCATCCTCTCGAATTCTTCCTTGGTGTAAGTTCTGTAACATTTGCCGGCCGCTTCTCGGCCCGCTCTGCCGGTCCTCTGCCAGCCCTGTGCCTTTGAGACTTTTTCCACCCTGAGTACATCCAATCCGGTGGTCGGGTGATGAGTTCTCGCTTTGACCACCCCGGTGTCGATCACGTGTCGAATCCCTGTGTAATTTGATCGGGATATCACTCTGTGCAGCAGAATGCCGCTGCGACGCGACGCGATGCGCCGCGCCGGTCCTTCTCGCGAATGTAATCACGAAAGCGCGGCGAGTAATCAAGTCTGTCACGAACGAGTGTACCAGCGTGTTCGGCGTTCGGCTCGAGATATTAGTAGATTGCGCTGCTCGCAGAAAATGAAATTGGTCCCCTTAATGAACAATTTGCCGAATTAATCCGTTACGAGGCGGCACGGTTCGTGCTGAACGAAGAACAATTTTCTTTTCGTCGTACTATTTCTATCGCTTCGTGTTTAAAATACTCAGCTTTGTGGCCTTTTGGACAAACGATAGGGGTTTTTTTCTTTGAACGATTGAATTTGATAAAAGGAATATTCGGTTGAGTCGAATCACTTTCTTTTTTGCAATTTCATAATAATTGTTTTAGTATTGTGCATGGCATCTGTGAACCTCGTGTGCCATCGATATTGATGAATTAATTATAACAAATATTCGTCGTTGAATAGGGGTGGACAGATAGAAAAGGAATAACATCGAGATTAATTTAATTTCATTTATTCGTACGTACCGCCAATGGTAACGGAAGTCTCAGCTACGTTGGTGGATAGAATGAGCTTCCGCATTCCCGGCGGGGATGGTTTAAAGGCTTCCAATTGCTGGTGCGTTGGTAAAGCCGAATACAATGGAAAAACTTTTAACGACGGATAGCCTTGTCCATCCAACTGTTTAGCTACTTGTCTCGCGCTTACGACCGCAGCTTCTATTTCTTCCTGCCCAGTTAAGAAGACCAAAATATCCTCGCTGAAGGAAAGATAGAAAAATTCAGGAAATCGCCCGCTTCCTTTTGACCCAGTTCCCGGGCCTTCCTATTCGAGTCGTTCTCCTCTAATCTAATAAAAGTAACGGTATGCAAATACGCGGGGATATCGCGATTGGATTACTAACAATGAACCGAAAAAATTGAACCGGTTATATTTTTGCCAACGTGTCGAGGAACGTGTATATAATTTGTAAATTATTTCACAAATATTCTGTACGATTATTTGCAACGCAGTTTTGTATAATCCTGGAAATGAAAAATTGTACTTTTAGGTAAAAACGCCAAAAATGGTTTGATGGTATTCCACGGGAGAGTAATATTTCATTTCGAGCCGAGACAAAATGCTCAATTAATCGATGTGACAGGTTTCATTGAAACACTGTGCAGAGTGCTGTGGTTTTAATAAGCTCGCAATACCTATCGTTATTCATAGAAGTGATCTTTTGTATTTCCAACGCGAGTAATTCGGAGAACCAGTTAATAATAATTTAATATGGTGATTTGATTAATACGACCAGCTGGATGATTAGTCAGAAATTTTGCACTCCGAAAATTCTGTATGAACGTACGTTACAATCATTTCGTGTATACTGTGTAAAACAGTTTCCTACTATAGATGTCGCGTAGAAGTAATGTGAAAAAACGAAAAAAAATTCTACCTACTCAATAGTTAGAAAAAATGTATATAATTACTTAATCATTTCAGTTGGAAATTTAATGGCAGCACATTCACTGCCATTTATTAAACATGATACCATTGCACGACCGGTTTGACAAGATATTCCTTCTCAGAATTACAGCCTTCAACCTTTTTCACTTCATCCCTGTTATCTTTTATCAATATGTGAAATGTTTGGAACATTACTCCAATATTCCTAACATGGTTTAAAGTCACAATTATTTTTCTCAAAAAAAAAAATATTCAATATAACAATCGTCTCAATTGCTTTAACATCCACCTCCCATAGAAAAAATACTCAAGTTACCAATACCGATGCAAAACTTGACAAATCTAAAAAAACGAAACAAAAAGGAAAGCAAGCCGAAGAAAAACGAACCACTTACTTGGCAGGGTTGTTACGATGAATCTGGAAAGCTGTAACCAGGGCAGAGAACGCATAATCGTCCTGTGATTTCACGGCGTGATAAATCTTTACCGGATGTTGACGGCCCTCTAAATACACGGCCGGTGCTTGAAAATACTTGGTGAACTTATCGACGTCCATCGTCGCCGACATCACGAGCAGCTTCAACGGCGGCAGATTCTTCAGCTTGCGTAAATTCTGTGCCCGTCTCGCCACACCAAGCAACACATCAGTTTGCACTGATCTTTCGTGCGCCTCGTCCAATATGACCACCGAATAATCTGATAAAATCTCGTCTGTCATTGCCTCGCGCACCATCATTCCATCGGTCAGATATTTGATTCTCGTTTGCGAAGAGGTCACATCCTCGAAACGCACACAGTAGCCAACCAATTTACCCGGTTCGACCCCTTGTTCTTGTGCTACCCTACGAGCCACGCTTACCGCTGCTACTCTACGGGGTTGAGTGATACCGATACAACCGGAAGCCCCGGCGATACCAGATGAGAGAAGCAATTGCGGGATTTGTGTGGTTTTACCACTGCCTGTTTCGCCGATGATAATTAGGGTACTGTTTCTACGTATCTCCTCGAGCAATCTGAAAGCGACGTGGGCGAAAGCTCGTTAATTGAACGATACGGGAGAATTCGTATCGTTGAATCAATTTCCAGGGAAGAAATATTGGTTTTCAGGCTTTCGCGTCTTAGATTGTTTAATATATTATTTGGGACTTTACTGCTTGGTAATTTAATAATGTATGTGGTGCGCAAGTAGTGGGATGATCATTTATGGTATTACAAAATATGAAGTACATACTGCGTGTTCGAAGCACCCCTATCGCGTAGGGGAGACAGCGCTGAGTAATTTGCTTTTTTTTCGAACGCGATCCGATAATTCTGAGCCGAGTTACAACCGCTTAAAGATTCGTCAAAACACTGAATGAATATTGACCCAGTGCCCCATATAAATTCCAAGAAATGCGTACGCTATTACTACTGCAGAGTAACCAATACGCGTGGGAACGTCCTTGCAAGGCTGCGAGGACGCATTGTCGTAGTGCCAAATTAATCTCGATTTCCTCATAAATTCTTCGATTTGTCATTGGCGTAGCTATCAATTTTTTTTACTTGATTTTATTTCATTCTCGTTGAAATTTCTTTTACCATTGTTTTATCTGAGTCATTTTTGTGTGCAATAGCGTTTTATTTCACTTTCGCGTTGCAGTAATAATAATTCCGAGAAATTTACGAGATAGCTACAGGTGAATAGCTTATTATTTTCCTTTTTGTTTGATATTTCACAGATGAAAAATTAACCTCAAGAAGCCTAGATTAAAATTGCTCAAACAAAAAAACACACGGAGCCATTCAGTGTTTGCCGCACCTTCAAAAGTAATTTTCTGGATAGCATCGTTAAATTAGACAATTGCGTTTTTCTCAGCTTTCAATAGGTAGTTTTTATCCGGACTGATCTCAAATTGAATCTACGAACCATAGCTATATTCTCCACCAGTTTCAAACATATGGCATTGGTAGTTTAAAAGTTATTATCAATTAAAAATTTTGCGAAAATGCGCCCCGGGTCATTGCAATTATCTCGGCTTCTGGAAGCGCTAGATTATTGATCGCGTGCTTAAAATGCAGGTAAAGGATGCTGCTACGCGACAATAAAAGATTGATGAATGCTCCTTGCCCCGTTTATCTTTTATAAAAAAAAATTCGTTTGAGAATTACTAATTGTAATTTTAATTAATTCAGCTATAGGTTACTAATTAATTCAGCAATAGACTTTTGGACATTATATGAACTTGCATCTAAATGGTTAATTGGTGTACTTATATCATAGAAATCTTCCAACAAAAAATCTTTTAAAACATTTGCAGTGCCCGCGTTTCGAGTAGAACATAGTGGTGCCCCTTCGCGGCAGACTAACGAGCTACAAAGCCCAACTAACTACCGAGCACAGTCGGTGATTCTCCATTTTGTTTCACGATGCTTCCCGACACGCGTGAATATATTGTTCACGCGAAAGGATGGCAGCGCAAATCACAACCGAAAAAACAATAGAAAATAATGCAGAACTTACCGCTTACGAAGCCTATAGACCGGTAAGGTCTTCCTTTGTTGTTGTATACTAATATTTCCTTTATCCGCGTTTTCCGTCTGTACGTTTTGTTGACTATCCTCGTGTTTTTGGATTTTGCTCGGGCTCTCATTAAACACGACGGTTGTTGGTCGTTTCGGTGCTAATTTCGAGAAACTCGACGTACCCATAACGTTGTACTTCGAATCGGCATTGTCGTGGACCCCCATGTCACCGATAATGAAGATAAATACGGCGCACTTACCAATTGTAACTGTGTCCACAAGCACGCACGTGTTGCACACTACAGCTGTGTACAAATAAGCGTCTTGACAGGACGTGGTAGCAAATGGCGTAGACTTACAATTAGTAACGTTAATTGTTTGTTAGGCACTTTTTTAAATATACACAAATTACTTATTCGTATAATCGCGAAATAGATACTTTCGAATAATAAATAGTATAATTATAAGATCTACATTCGTTTTTTTTTTTTTTTTTGGGAGTAAAACGAGGGTGTTAAATAAACAGAAGAAAGGTTGCACAGTTAATGATAATTTCTGTTTACAACGTTAAATAAGAAATGTTACTATGTGTTTAAATTTTATTCGTAGACGTTTTTTATTCGTTAAAAAAATGATCACTGGGAAAGAAAATACTCAAAACTTTTTAAATAAAATAATTGGTTTAATGCAATATTTATATGATACACTTATTAACATGAATGAAATGAAAAATTACTGTTTTTTCAATCTACTTTCGCAATGACTAAAATGTTCAATTATTATGAATTTCTGTACAAGATATTATTAATAGGTATAAAAGAGAATAATGCAAAACAATGTAGTGATGATTAGTTACAATTATATATGATTCCATCTATATTACGATATACTTATATCCAATCAAACATTACAAATCTTAAACAACATTGAATTTAAACTGTCACGTAGATTTTTAGCTTAAACAAAAAATTATTCTTGATCTGTTCGTATGACAAACACATTCATCGTCATAGTAAAATTCGCGTTATGATTAAAATTTGTAATTACATTGAATGCCAAAACAAAAGTATATATATATATTTACACATCTGTCATTTGTCAACACTTGACATTTCGACTTTTTTTTTGCTAGACCATCTATTTGTCGACGTATTAAAAATCAATGATAGTTGGCTTTGAACATATTGATTAAGAAATTATCACAGATCAACGCTGTGCATAAGGAAGACACAGTGAGCAAATCTTTGAACGAGATTTCAAACGAACATAGCTATTTATAATATCAAATTTGTCTCTAAGTTAAATGCATCATCGTATAGGTCGATGAATCGGTGCTTTCACATCGGGTGGCACCTGGAAATATAAAATTATGCAAAGGAGTTAAGAAACCATCCGAGAAATTAACTAAGAATCTCGGTAAATAAAAATATATTACCATTCCTCCGACTCGGGAGAGATAGCGATTTCTAATGCTAATGTCGGATTGCGATTGCAAGAGATCGTCAAACGATAAATCCGAAGTAGATTCTGGAGCTAATAATTTCTCCCTCTCGAGGCTCTCGGGTGTACCTCGAATTTCCTCGTATTTTTCCCTCTGACCTGGTGTCATATTAAGATATCCACCCCCGCTCGCAGCATCCGACACCCAGATTGCAACGGCTGTTATCAGCGAAACTGTAGAAGACGCGTGAATTATGAATTTCTGCATTACACAGTAACATCTTTCGTTACACTATAAAAAAAAGGAAAACGTACCCCAGAGCCAACCCAAGAAAAACATTTCGAGCATAAAGTATCCACCGCGATCAACAATTATACCGGCTAAAATTGAAACTACAGCCAAGCCCAGGTTTTGTACAGCCTGCGCACTGCAAATGAAAAATGGTATGAGATTAAGAATTGGAAATATTTCTGATATATTTGAAAGTATACTTTGATCTTCCCTTACATTCCGTAAGCTGTGCCAAGCTGATACTCTGGAATAACAAGAGCAATCAGTGGCCATAAACTACTAGCAAGCATAGAATACGACAATCCCATAAGAATCATGCACACATAAGGATTCACATATGTGAATGCGAGTAATCCGTGTGCCACTATGGTTGTAAAAATACTGATAAACACCCATGTAACATTCTTCCCAGTTCTGTCAACGAGGTAACCCAGAACGGGAGATGCAATAGCTGAGATGGAATATACAAGAGAGTTCACTGTATTCGCACTTGACGGCTCGAATGCGTATTTCCGTTCGAAGAACACTCTGGAGAAAAATGAATAATATAACATAGCAATTATACAGAATGTACTTAAAAGAGTTTCTTATTGGTCATACTTACTTTCCTAATGCAATGAATGGGAATATCGCAACGTAATAAGCTATGCAAATGAGGGTAACTAACCAGAATATTGGCTTAAAATCTTTAACATCTGTTAGACTAACAACCTCGGTTTGTTGACCCTCACCTCTTCTTAATAATCTCTCAGCACGTTTATCCATTAGGCCCAGAATGCACGCACAGATCATAGAACCAATACATGTAAGACCAGCAAGGAACAGAACTATTCCAATACATTCTGGCCCTTTGTAATACTGAGATACATATTTATAAACCGGTTCCATCACTAAGAAGTTCACAGTTGATCCAACCCGTGCAAAGCTCAATTGTAAACCAAACACCATGTTCAGCTCCTTTCCTTTGAACCACAGGACAGCGTAACTATTCTGAGCAACAGCCAATGATTCTGCGCCGATGCTGTAAATATAATTGAATTCAACAGGTTGAAGTCTGTAGCCGTTACAACAAAATGACTTACAGACAAAAACATACCCAAAAACAAACCGGCCGAGCATCATTACCCAAAAAGTGTTGATCATGGCTCCGGTGGCAAATATTATCTGGCCAACCAAAGTGAGCGCCATGTATATAACTGTTCCCAAGCGTACTCCAAACACGCTGTCCAATAAGAATCCTCCGATGAAGCAAAGAATCACATTTGGCCATGAGTAAATGGAATACAGTAGTACAAATTTGCTAGTCGACATATACAGGTCAGTTTTAAAATTGTCTTGCAGCGCGCCAGGATTGTCGAAACAGAAATATGAACCTGCGAATGAAAGTATACTTTATTAGATAAATTGGATAAAAGTGCAGTATGATAAAGGGGTATATGACCTAATGGTCGAAGATGATACTAGAAAGAGCACTCGGAAAACGTGATTAATGCGTAATTAGTTGCTTCGAGAACGCACTCCGAGGCGTATTGTATATCGTTCTTCGAAACAAATTCTATTCCATATACCGATATATTTGAAATAATAACGGATGGAATAAATCAAATTTCAAGAACAAAAGAATACCGATACGGCGAGCTTATCTAATGTATGCAGAACGAGCGAAATATCTGGCACAACTTGCGCGAGTTGTAGAATTTGTGCATCATACGTTCTCTATTTCTTGAAGAAATGACGGAGATAAATTAATAATAGGGCCTTATCAGTCCCTACTAAGATACTAGAGAAATATAGTCCGTAAAATTCTCATGGATTGAGCGCTAAAAGTACGCGAGCATAAGCCTTCGGATATCGGCCAAATATTAATAATGTCTTTATCGGGCGCATATTCGCGTAGGGCGATTAATTGACGATATTACTTAGAAAGTTGAATTCCTCCGTTTCGAACGAAATGTATTAAATCAATATCTATTCTTGCTTTAAAAAATCAATTATGGATTTTACTGTGCCGTAAATTATGTGTATAATTTATAAATAACGTAAGCGACGAAAAATCGGAAGTGCAAGTATTAATAAAAAATGAGAACTTAGAAATTGTGACAAGATTGATATAATTTTATAATGTTTTAGGCAGGCATAACATTTTAATATCGCGGAGCAATGGAAACAGGAAAATTTACAATAATCATAGTCCAAAGATAGTGTTGTTATCAAATGGAAACCACATTCTTAAAACATCGTGTAATTAATAATTACATATAAACTCGATGACCGTGATATAGAATTAGTAATTATATATCACGCTCATCGATTTTCAAAACAATAACGTGTCCATAAATATTTGATGTCACATCTTTCTAAATTCAATATTATTTCTCTACACATCCATGAGAATAACAAAGAACATAAATTTAGGATGTCACAAAGTTTGATCAAGACAAAAAATCAATAAGTAAATAAATTGCATATAGAGTTGCAAACAATTCTACGAACAAATTTCTTGATAAAAAAGAGTTACCCAGTGTAATAAAAGATACTAATCACTTCTGATAAATAAGATGCAAAGCTCCTCAATTGAGGTCGTACTGTCACGAAACAAAAGCGCTCAGATATAAACAATGGCTACTTCATCACACGTTGTAAAGATAAAATTGCATTGACAATCGTACCAAAACCTACTAGGCACATCAATGCCAGGCCAAAAAATCTGTACGGCAATTTTTTGGGGCTGCAAAATCCTTGCAAGGCGATCTCATCCGAGTAGTAAGATCTGTCCAAAGTAGGATGTAAATTCTCTTCTACGCCTCCTTCCATTGTTAAGTCTAGTTGTGGTGATATTTTAATGTTTACAAGCGTCTGGCACAGCTACAGGTGTCACAAATTGCAGACGTTTACTCGAGTTCACCGAACCAATCATTACACACTGGTGAAACACGCACGAGCGAAACCCTCTTTAAAATAAGACAGCTGTAACTCGATTGAAGAAAGAGGATTGTGGGCGGAGATCAGCTTGTGAACACTGCCGATTAACTAACTTGGATAAGCTAGGTACAATGCCAGTCGTGTCATCGCTAGCTTGTCAATCGACACATGCGTCATACAGAGAAGGAGCCAACATAAGTCATAACTGCTAAGTACCAAAGGATCAACAAAAAAATCACTATCCAGTCGGACAAACGATTAGTGAGTAAAAATTGCTGCCAACAATTCACGCTTCCATCTCATTGATTTTCCGGTTTGTAGCGCCCCCATTAATGGCACTAGTGCACGGACAAGATATATGAATAGACCAACCTTATGGACTTTCGTGGCCCAACATGACTGCTATACCGACCCAGACATCCGAGTACTGGGAATTACGTTGCTCATCTACATTCACTTTCTCTCCCTTGCACCTATTTTGTTCCACTGCAACCCCTTTTGTACTCGATTAACCATGTGCTAATAATTACAATTTAAATACTTTTCTTTCTCATTTCTTTCCCTTTCATTTGACACCGCATACGTGCAGCTCATTTGTTATAAACTATAAAACAATTAAGATTGTCATTACGGCGAACTGCATATACTTCCAGCAACAGGGTATTTTTTTCGCGTAACTTATTCTATTCTCTTTCATTTGATATCCCATTTATTAAATAACAACATCCAGAAAAACCATCCCTTAAATTTTTATCGGCACAGGCAGTCGATAATAGTACAAGTGGCGCCATGTCGCGTTTGGTGGCATTTTCGCAATTTTCCCCACCGCCAAAACCAAATTCTTGGATTACATCGTTAATTTAAACAATTGCTTATTCGTTTCCCTTTCATTTGACACCCTATTTATTAAAAACCAACAACCAGAAGCCGAGATAACAATTTTTTAAATTTTATCGGTAACAATGTGTCGATAATCAGACATGTGGCGCCATCTCGCGTTTGGGGGAATTTTCGCACATTGCCGTACCGCCGAAACCGAATTTCTGGATTACATCGTTGATTTAAGCAATTGCGGTTTTCTCGGCTTCTAGTGCGTATTTTTTAACCGGACGTGTCTTAAATTAAAGCTACAAACCATAGCTATCTCCCCAAGATATTTTAAGCACCCGATCATTAATCTAACGTCTCCAGAAGCCGAGATAATTGCAGTGACTCGGAGTGCATTTTTACCGATTCTTCAATTGTTAATAACTTTGGAATCATAAATTCCATATTGTTGCAACTCTTGGGGAAGATAGCCATGGTTTATAGCTTTCATTTAAGACAAGTCCGGTTAAAAAATACGCACTAGAAGCCGAGAAAAACGCAATTCTTTAAATTAACGATGTAATCCAGAAATTCGGTTTTGGCGGTGCGGCAAACTGCGAAAATGCCCCCAAACGCGAGATGGCGCCACATGTCTGATTATCGACACATTGTTACCGATCAAATTTAAAAAATTGTTATCTCGGCTTCTGGTTGTTGTTTTTTAATAAATAGGGTGTCAAATGAAAGGGAAACGAATAAGCTACACGAGAAAAAATAGCGCGTTGCTGCAACTATATGCAGTTGCCCGTAATAACAATTTTAATTGTTTAATTGTTTGTAACAAATGAACTGCGCATGGAGTAATATTCACACCTATTGGAGATGATAGCATATATTTCTAGCTTTAATTTATGTCTTCTGGTTATTGATTTAGCTGGTCTGCAAGTCAGAGTAATCGCATTTGTTTATCATTTCTTTAAACAAATTCAATTATCTCGGTTTCCGCTGCGCCGATGTTAATCAAAGACGTCTTAAATTAAAGCTTTCGACACAAGGAACGATCTCTACCTATGTACCACCCGCATGTATTGTTACTGTGGAATTTTCAAACGAATTATTGAATTGTATATAAAAAATAAGCAGCGCGTTGAACATTCGGAACTCGTTGATGGCCCTGCAGCAGCATCCTTTTCCTTCATTTTAAGCACTTGATCTAGGAATCTAGGAATCGCTTCTAGAAGTCGAGATAATTGCAATGACTCGGAGTGCAATTTCATCACAATGTATGATTTTATTATTCATATGTCTCTTCGGTGATGGCACTACAGATTTTTGTCCACTTCTATCAAACGTTCAGCTCCGTTACGAGAAATCTCAAGTTTGCCCCTCGACTTTCGACCGGTTTCATTACCTCTTCCTCGAATTACACGGCAATTAACGCAGAATAATGTTTCCCTTACGTGCTCTACGATTCCTTCCCTCGACCCTATGCGAACACTCTGGACTGATTATTCGCATAAGTGCTGACTTGAGCCCGTCAGCAACCTACGTGGTGCGTTCCACGATCCTCCGACTTCTACCACTGTCGAACACTGTATACTACTTGGTCTGACCAGTGTCACGCTCATTCTACTGATCCCTGTCGGACCGCCTACATCCAGCGATTCAGCTTCGTCAATGTAACTAATAGAGCGCTTTAGCAGTCCTGGAGAATATCGATGCCTATTGTTGCTCATTTCTGTTCCGATTAAAATAAATGACAAGGGTTTCTCTGGAAATAAAGGGTCGCGGTGAAATCGCCAGGCAAGATCAGCCATCACCTGGATCAATCAAATAATTAAACGCGACAAAGGAATAGAGGCCCCATTCATTTTGCATGTCAATATTAGGTTGGTTCCATTTAATGCGACCAAATGTATTGCGATTATGCAGGCAATCGCGTTTTTCTGCTAGCAATTTCGAACATCGGATTTTCGATGCGTAGTAATTGGAAGTAATAATATTGTTTACCCGGCGATTACGCGGCTCAGCTCGATTGTCTATCGCCCGTGAATTCTGTTAATCACCCTTCCTAATTGTTAATGTTTGACTCATCCACGATAACTCGCCCCAATCTATACCACTCGATATCAATCACTCGCTATGATTTCGCCGTGAACTGTGCCCGAAAGTTCGTGTCGTGCTCCTCGTGGCCGTCAGCTTTTCGAATTTACCGAATTTGTTTATTCATCGTGTTTGTCGGGAAGGTCCCGCAACGTGGCACTCACGGCCTCTACAGCCGCTATCATTTGTTAAGATCGCCAGACCGGCCAGCTCCATCGATCGACCTGTGAAATTTTCAGTAGAAGACTGACGCAAGTTAATTGTAGAACCGTAACCTCTGATCTGGCTGGCTTTATTTCACCCTCGGAAATTCTTTACGCGTGGCAAATCTCGTACAAACTGTGCAAGGGTTCGTGAAGCCGTGTTCCAAGATTATTAGCAATAGAAGAAACGAATGGATCTTCGACGATCGACGTTGACGCGACGATAGCCAAGGGTTCAGACGGTTTTCAGGGATGGACTGTAGCGACGGGGCCCGCCAGGCATTTCCGCGTAACCGACCTCGACAAACCGAGCGAAACGAGGTCAGGAACGACGCGTACGAGGAACGAGGGTCGTTGGTGGGCCGTTCGCCAGTCGTCCACCCACCACCCTCAGCCAGGGGGTTGTTTCTCTGCTCGGATTCTGTCGGATCCGCTCGGACATTGTCGTTTCCACGAAGTGCCGTGGAAGCGTGTTACACAGGCACATACTACAGCAGTACAGGCGGACACCCAAATATACGTGCTCGACGCTGCTGCACACGTGCGCACACGTTGGCCCAATATCTGTGCACACGAATATCGGGTACGAGACGGACTTAAGGTACAGGCAATGCATACGAGCGCGTCTACGTGATCGGCCACGTGGGACACGCGTATCGTCCATTTAATCCATGTGCCAAGTTCCATTGATGCAGGGATCCCGTGCGAAGAACGGGCAAATAAAATTACGTCCCCAATAAATCTTCGCCCGCGTGAGCAATTAACGAATACCAGAGCCGCGTCTCGTACGTGCGCTGTTCGATATAATTGGAGAACCAAGTTGTTTCCGCTTTGTTGGGTCAATAGAACCGCTTACTGCAACGACCGTCCATAAGGCTGATTTATTCTCGGCCTGAGTCACTGAACATTTAGCACATTTAGACCGAAGATACAAATACTTCGGCATACGACACTTGCACCGAAACTGCATACACATAAGTACAGAACGGCGTCCTATGAATAATTCGGGAATGCCCACGAATGTTCGCCTCGTTATCAGAAAAGCGAATCGAACCGACCTGTCTTCGGCACGAAAAATAAAAACGAACAAAACCAAAAGAAAGAATAGGCAGACGCAGAGTCTCGAGTCTCGCGTCCCCCGAGACGAAGACCCTCGCAGGTGCGCACTCCCCTGCGAGCACCTGAGCGCCGTGTACCAAGCTTCTACGGGGCGAGCAACGTACACCAGGTCTCTGCGCACACATCGAGCGCCTTGCACAAGGACACGAGCCTCCACAGCCACTGTCGGAGGCTTTGGAACGCGGAGAACGCGCACACTTTCGCGCAGAAACTATCGTGTGTAAGTTGGCGGGGGTAGAGGTAGCGCGGGCAGGTAATACAAGGAGGGAAGCAGAGGGTCGGTGAGGTGGTGGTAGTCGCACGGCCGTCTAACGCGGCACAGTCGTCATTGGGCGTCGGGACGCCGTGGCGACGCGGTCTCGACTCGAAAACACGCTCGACGAATCGAGCACACGCGCGCGAAGTGTGTACGCGACACGAGGACCGAGTTTTCCGCGACTTTTGCCGCATCGTTTCCTGCAGCCACACTCACACACCACTGGCACACACTCGCCGTCATTCCGCGTACACGTTGAACACGGTACACATCTCGCGGTACCAAATCGGCCGGCCACGAGCCGCGATCTCCGACCGATTCGACAGTGTTGTTCAATTTTGTTCCGTTCAATCGTCTTCGTCCACGACCGTGCCGTGGGCGCGTGTGATCGATTCCTTTTGAGCTCGAGGCAGTATCGATCGGATCGAGGTTGAATAGGATTGTTTGGTGCGTGGAGACGTGACCGTCTCTAGCCAGTTCTCCGATCTCCCTATCGATACGATCCTCTTCGTGCTCCGTTTTGTAATTAAGTTTCGCGAGACCGGTGGCGCGGTGAGTCGCGAGAAAAGTGTGCGTTGGCCCGTTGGAATCGGATTCCTTCGAGGAAAGTGTTGAAAGATCCGCGTTTCGCGAAGAGAGGAGGGAAAACACGGAGGGAAGAGAGAGTGCGGGGAAAATCGCCGGCTGGATCTCCGGCGTGGATACGACGAGTGTTCAGGGTGATTGGATCGAGCCGAAGGTGGAGGAAACACCGCACGATGGGACGGACGACGAGAGGATGTCGCGCGGACACCGCGGGATTCGTCTTGGTCGCCCGGTTGATCGATCGCTGGCACTCGAAAGCGTCGAAGAGGAACGCGTTACGACGGGGCTGAAGGGCACCAGGTCACCGTCGATGCCGTACCATGATCTGATGGGACGAGTCATGTCACGTGTCGTCGGGACGCTGCTCGCGCGCTCGACGCTGCTGACGAGCGTCACCGCGGCGCTCGTCGTGCTCTTCTGCTGCTGCAGGTGCACCCGTGCCAGCGAATTCCCCGAAAGGGAGTGCTGCGACCTGATATTCCCTATCCCGGAACCGACCGGAAGATCTACGTCCGCCCCGACGCCTACTGGAAGAAGCGGTGAGCGTTTGTCCAGATATCTCTTCTCTGTGAATTCTTGCCGCGGAATTTCGCCGTTCTTCGGCGGAGAGCAAATTTTCAATTTTCTTTCGCAATATCGTGTCTCGTTTTATTACGTTTCCTCGAGGTATTCGGCAGAGGCATTCCTTTGCAAGTAGCAATTGCGACCGGCCTTGTTCCGATGTCAACAGAGTAACGTTGGTCAGAGAATCGCTTCTGTTGACGTTGGCTCGCCAGCCAGAGCTGATTCGTAAACACAGCGGTCCTTCGATCCTGTGGAAAGTCGGCGAAAGCTTTGCCACAGTTTGATCTCGACCCAGTTGGTCCCTCGTCTGCCCTTGCTCGGAGAAAGTCGGAGCACGGTGGCGAATTACGCGACGCTCGTCTTAACTACCCCATGTACGTCGTTATTTTTCAATGGACAACGAGGGGCATACATTTGGCCCCGGGATTTGATATTCCACAGTTCGGAAAATAGGTGCTCCAGTTTGTGCGTTCGAAATATTTGACAGGCTGATATTATACCACGGGAGCGTGTATCATTTTTTTTTTTAAACACTCGTTCGGTCGGTGGTTTCGATAGAGCATTCCGGTATCGCCGATAGGAGGGCAAAGGGAAGCCAATAATTGGACAGGAACCAATAACTGTACGTATAGGTTGGTCGTATTTTGCTAGCCACCGAGCAGCTATTACAATTTCCGTGGAGGGATGCGCGGATTATTAATTCAATTAGGATCAGTTATTAATCCAACAACGACGGTTTATCAGCGCGAGACCAATGCGGCGGTGATTTAAATGGCGAAACAAGCGCGCAATCGAGTGGCCTGTTTTTCAAGCGAAGCGCCACTCCTCTTGCATCTTCCACGCTGTCGGCTCAAATCCCTTCCAAACTTTCAATTTCTTTCGAGGATAATCTGTCATTAATTAAGCTAATTAAGCGATGAAAGGTACTATCGTCGCACAGTAATATTCGTGGAACCGAACATCGAACGTCGAGGTCGGGCCTGCTTCGTCCGCGAAAATTGCCTCGAAAATATTCCTCAGACATCGTTCCCGGGTCGATACCTTTAATTAACTCGAATTTACGGGCCACGGCCTTTGCCAAACGCCTGTTTCGTATTCATATTCGCGGATCATACTTGCCGCGCCCAAGCAGCGCGGATTTCTCATTCGATTCTTTTCTTCTGAGGGCACAAAGAACCGAAACCCGTCCATCATTAAACGTTCCTTTCAGAACGCACTCAACTATTCCGTTCTTTGATTTAACATAGACAACGAGGCACGTGGCTTCGTTCTAGTTCCTCGATTGCAAGTTGAACAAAGTGCAAAGGGTGGAAAGGCGGTCGAAGCACAGCGGTCACTGATATTTTATCGACAGCACGATTTCCTGTCCGTCGAAGGCGGGGACGTTTCATTCCTTTAAGTCAAGCAGGGAGCGAGATGGGGTTAATGGAGGCAGCGACACTCCACGGGACACACGCGAAGGGTTGGCGGTCGACATTGTCGTAGGAGGCGATGTCTGCGGCCATTGTCGGTCCTCGTACGGCATGAACTTCCATTAAGGTCGGCCGCGATCGAAGGTTATCCGGCTCCTCTATAGCCGACGACTAAGTTTCAGGGTATAAGTCAGTTATCCACCACCCCCGCGGAATTCCGCGCCGTCGAAATGCCTCGTGCATTCTCGTGCAGCGTTAATAACGGAAATCGACCTCCTGTATTCTCGATACTTCTTTCTCGAAGAAGGTCGAGGGTGAACTACGCCCCAGCTCTTTTCCCCGTCGTTCCCCTTTTGTTTCCCCTCCTTGCTGCCACCGAGAGAAATCAGGATCCCGATTAGTTCTTCCCCGGGGACACCGATAAGTGGTGTAGATGTGACTCGATTCGCGGAACTTTCCAACGATAATATTACCTCCGAATATTAGCTGCCGCTCGAAACTTTCCACCCTATCGATCGTGCTTTCACGGTCGACAGTTGTAGCGGTAGATTTATAGCGACAAATTTGAAACGAGGTCTAAATACAGTTGAGGGGGGCACGGGGCTCCAGGAGACCGCGGCAAAGTGAAAAGGGCAGAGGGAATCGTCGCGGTACGCGGAGGTACGAAAGCGTGCGAAACAGAAGGCGACAGCTCGTCGAGGAAGGAATCCTTCTCAGCAAAAAAGCGCGAGCGCACAAAGCCCGCGTTTGCTCGTTCGTTCACGTCCAAGGTAGCGGGCAAAGATTTTCCAAGTGCTCGTCAACGCCGTCCTACGATTCCCGGCTTAAATGTCGCGACTCAGCCCGCAAAAAGAAGGAGACGCGTCGCGGCACGGGGCGGGGATGGCAGAGGCGTTCTGCTGCCCCCGAGAAAAAGGAGCCTGCCGAGAAAGAGGAAAAAAGGGGGAGGAGAAGTGGCCCATTGACGTTAAATCGCACGGTGAGGAGCTTTTAAACGTCCTCGGTATTTTCATGCGACCTACTTTGCCAGCCGCACCGTAACGAGGTTGCTTTCGAATAAATTCGAAGTACCTTCGAGCACGTTGGCCACCCCTTCTTCCGGCTCCTTCGCCGCGGCTGTGATTTCACGAATTTTTGGCGCCCGTTGCGCTCGGCGATGAGATACACGTACAATTAAAACGAGGGGTTGGATTGCCCGATTCGGAGTGGAATAATGCAATTATTAGATGGTCGAGTGCGGTGCTTCGTAGATGGTCGTGTCTGTGGGGAATTCGAGCAGCGAATGGAAACGGTGCGCTTATTTTTTAAAAGATCGTAAGCGTTCGAGCAGCGGTGGAGAAGTTGGAGGGCAGCCCCGATGGATATTTATGGGCCGGGGTGATTAATTAATTGCGGCGAAAGGATCGAACTCATTCGAGAGTACTATTCAAGCTACCGCGGTGTGCTCCCGTTACTCTGTTATCTGTATTCGGCGATTCTTGCTAGGATTCGGAATATCGATATCTGGCCGCAGAATTTGGCAATCCATTTCTGTTTCCCCTATTATTCGTTGCTACACTTGGCGGGGCGGCGAGATACGAAGCTGACAATTTTTCACTGCGTAATCACCATTAGTCAGTCGTGGATGGAATTTAAAAAGAACGCCCGGATATCGAGGCGGACTGTTTCAGGGGGCTATAGCGAGCGATTCAATTAAATTACGGAACAGTTTGATTCCTCGCCCGTTGGCCCCCGTAATTAATTATTCGACGAAATTTCATTATTGGAAATAAATTCGAGTGCCGCGCAAGCTTCGATAGCTGGCCAGATCGTATCCGATCCTAAACATTCTGCACCTGCTCGTGCGTTTTCCAGCTCCATGCTGTATCGTAAAATTTAGGACAGATGATCTGCTACATGAATTCGTGACAGAAGATTGGTTCTCATCGCAGATAGTTGTATAAAGTCGGAACAACCCTCCCGGGAAGTAGTGCCTGTTGTTCTTTTATTAATACGTTAGTTAACATATGTTCCACGGTTCCTGTAATAAATGTTTGCCGGTATTTTATCGCCCGACCATTTTTCTCAAGACTCACACGTGTCGTCCATTTTAAGGCGTTTGCCGGACCAGAAAGCCGCCCCGCACTCTTATTTTATTCGACTTGACCCCGTTTCCGTTTTCGCGATTCGTCCGACCCGTTGGTGCGAGCCATTCGAAGAACCCCCATTATTACTACTTGTACCGAGGCAAAGGAAACACCTCGAATTACGAGAATTCTCCTCAAAGAAATTAGTAATTAATTGGCCGGCCAGCTCGGCCTCCTTGACCCGATATACGTGCTTCTCTTTGAACTCTCGACTCACCGACACGGCCTCGTTCGTCGCAATGATTTGCAAACCTTCTCGTTAGCTTTTCGATTCTACACTTCTCGCGCGTTTGTTCGTCCTCGAATCTTGGAGGTATCCTCGACCTTTCTTAACGCGGATACGACTTCAGTTTCCAACGTGAGTGCGTCAAATATCAGCGGGGACGTGCGAAGTTATACATAGTCTATTAGCGAAGCAGCAGTGATTTATTTAATGTACGAAACAATTTGTCCATTATCCAGATCAAATAGCGTCAGAGGTTCCACGTTGGTACGACATTTTTTAATTTTCCAAACTGTGTTACAGTTTCTACATTTCCAATCGTTCCATCGAAAACTAATTGTACGAGGAAACAGATTCGAAACCTCGTTTGCCGATATTATCACGGAACGTCTCCGGCGAACGGTAGAAGTCGGGGCGACTAACTGATAGACTAGGCGGTTCGATTTGATTAAGCGACCGTATTTGATTAATCTTCGATCTTGAAGACTGCTGTGCATAATTCAGCGGGAAGTATCCGAGACACGCGTTGTGCATATTTCACGGGGAATCCCGAACGGAAAAACAAAGACAGCCCCGGGACGCTTATTCCCCGTAGTATTTGCTATGTCGCTGCTCGAAATTAATTCCGCGATCGTTAATCAAGCGGGATGACGTTTCGCGTGCACATCAGGAGGAATTAACTTTTAGAGGCGTCCGCACGCGAGACGTATTCCGCATTCCTTCCAAACAGTTTCTTCCCAGCTTCATCCTGGCTCCGGCATCAGCTCATATTTTTCTCACATATTCCGTACGAGGAGTGTTTGGGTCGAGTCGAATTCTCGTAGCGATCTCTCACGATTTTTTTTACCTCTTTCCTTTCTTATCAAAAGTTTTCGTAAGGTTCCAGTAGCCAGATAGAGATCTGGTGGACGATATCGAAATAAAGAAGTGTACAAAACGGATAGATATTAAATAATATCATGCTCCGCGAGTTTTATCGGCTGCAATTCGACCCGATGGACGCTGAAAGGGATCGACTTTCCTCGAAGAAAGCCCATTAATAGCGCATCCGATCGGAGAAAGGTGAAAGTTTAGTTTTTTTTTCGGTTCTCTCTACTACCAACGTTTTTAGTTCCCCCGGCGAGAACGTAGAGACGTCAGGTATCCAAAACGTAGATCGCATTAAAACACCGAATGCACCTCGTGCTCCACGGCTAATTAGACAGATTTTTGCCTCTCCTCGGCTCGGCAGTAATTTTTTTAACGAAATTTGTGTCGCCGTCGCGACTGATTAACGGAAATGCAAAATTTGCCCGATTGCGTCTGACCCTTGTCGGGCCGTACTACTGTGCGGCACAGCTAGTGGAGGAGCATTGCCGTGGCCGGACACTCGAAAAGAGACGATCGCGTTTTATATAAATTTTTTCGACGGTCCCGGCGCTTGGAGTCGTAGTCAGCGTTATTTAATCATGCTGCTTATTCAGTCGGCTAACTTTACAGACGCCCTCAGTTCTCATTATCCGCGATTTGGGCTTTCGGCGAACCCACTTCGCTCTGGCCGACCCGATACCAGTATTTTCGTTCCATATTTCTTTCCATAATAGAGGGAGGTCCATTGCGTGAGAAATTTGTCGGCCTTTTAGCTTCGTGAGGTTATAATAAAGTAGCGGGGATGCCGGTGAGCGTAGGGGGCGTAAATAGAGGGAGGGAAAATAACGATCCAAGGAAACCAATATCGACGACGGCCGGGCAGGTGGAGACAAAAGCTTCCAGCTAAAGTCTTGCCCTGCGAACTAAGCTTCTGGCGAAAGTGTTGGGCAGGTACGATAGAAGTGGAAGCCTCGAATGAGCTTGCACGATTCCCGCAACCGTCATTGATCATCCGGGATGTATCGTAGGTGGGAAATATCATCGTATCCCTGACAATGCATCGGGTTTCGAAAATTCGCGGCGACGGGAAAAAATGTATATTCACGTTGGAATATTAAATTCCTATCTTCAAGATAAACGATGGGACCGTCCAATTTGATCGGTCAAATAGTGGAAATTTCTGGCGGAACTGGCACGCTATTTTTACCGCGTTTATTACACGACCGGTGCAAAAGCGGCGTGACGTTAATACCGGCGTACATATTAATAAGTAGCTGCTACGTTTAGAGTATATTTCCGCGAAGATCGATCCATCAACCTGAATGAAGTCGATCCTTCCAGCCGATGGATGTTTGCGTGAATTTGCTGAAGAACTTCTTCTTACTGAAGCTCTTGAAAAAAAATGAAGAGTCCTCTGTAAAATTGTACCTTTCCATCTTCAACCGATTATTTCGAAAACCGATTTCGACGTCTATTCAACAACGGACACCATCCACGACCACGATTAGAATAATCGTTACTTCGTTGACGCGCAACTGTTTTTGAAATGAGCGTGTCGCGAACTGTTTCGTAGTTGGCAGCGTTATTTACGAGGCATCAACGAACCGGGTAATCGAGTCCAACGAAACTACCTCTCGTTTAGACACCGGAATCAGATTCGAGGGGTCGTAACGCGAGGCTGGAGCGGCGGGGATCGATCAGGAGATTCGATCGAGATCGACAGGTCCCCTTTAAAACGCTCGCGAGCACTCGCGTTTTTACGTCCACGGCCACCCGTATATTATAGCTGCCCGGAGCTGAACGGAGATTGACAACGAATCTGATTTCAACCATTGTTCGTTGGATTTTCAAAACCATACTGTGAATTCAATACCTACCTGCTCCGGTTGCAACCGGCGCAAAATTAAAATCGCTGCTTTTTCCCTGCCCTGCTTTTTTTCGCCGCGTTATCGCCCACTTCCGGTCCCCGGTGCGCGTTCACGTGGACCAGACAGCCTTTCCTCGGTTGCCTAATACCATTTTCCTTGGTGACAAAGCTAGATTTAATCTACTGTTGCACAGTTTGCGATACGCACAGAAATCCTGGCAATGGAAATCGACATGTAGCTGTTATAAAACCTGCAAGACCATGCTTTTTTAAAGAAGCAGTCGAAAGGTGTATTAATTGATCTTGAATGAAATTTATCTATTTTTCGCGATGAGCGAGGCGTTTTATGAAACGTGAAACATCGCCCGTATTCAATGACGGTGCCCTTTTAGCGGTTAGCTGCTCGTAAACTGTAAACCGGAAGGAAGATGCGTCAATTTCGTGACTCCGCGGCTCCGAAGGCCTCGACCGTTCACGGATAAGAAATACGAGGGCAACTACTTTGAGTTCATCGCGAACCTCTGGCGCATAAACGGGAAAGTCCCGCACAGAGTTTTTACGGGCAGCCAGCTCGTGAAACGCGCAAAGAAGCGTGCTCGGGCAATGGCTGATCCTCCAGCACGCGTATCTCACCCCTTCTGGATGAGATTCGAACGATTGCCCTTCATATGGCCGAGCGATTTTGGGGTGAACTCGTGATAAATGCCTCTGCGTATGCTGTTTCCCCCTTTCGTCATGATACAGTCCAAAGACAATACTTTCCCCCCTCTCGTTATCTGCTCGTAGAAAGCAATTAGTTTCCTCTCCATTTCTCATCCTTCTTGGATTTCTGTATCGTTAAATGGAAGGGTGGTTCCAGCAGGAATTCAATTCAAGATACTCCGTGAGTATCAAACACCGACGCCAATCCTCGGCCGTTCTGCGATTGAAGCTTCCTGGTATTTCGAGGCCGACCGCTCCATTGTCGCGGACGATTCGTTGAAATAATCCTTTGATCGCCGTACAGATACGGGTTATCGGGTTTCTGGGTCAGCGGAGAGATTAACGCCGCAGAGAATAATGAAGTCGCGACATTCGCGAGCGCGAGTCAATTAGCGCAGTCGTTTTGTATTATATTGCACGGTTACTGGCGGGGCAGGGTTCTTCTATCCAGTGCGAGACTGTGAAACGCGAGATGATTTCTAAATAAAACTAAAGCAAATAGGGCATGAGAATATCCTCGGCCTTTGCCGCGATTTATCGAGCATGCCCTCGAGTGCCGTCTCTGGTCGACTGTACGCTCGCCTTCTGTGAAACGCAATTAGCATCGCAATTATCGACACGAATAACGACACGGTCAACACACGCGCGCGTATATTTAATTAACCGTTTGAATCGCGTTGAAATACTACCGGCTCTATCGCTCCTCCCGAGCACAGAACTAATTTCACCCTCGCCAACTCGGTAGATTTTGGTTTACAATCTGGTCCTCGATTTTCTCGATTACCCTTAACATTTGGAATTGTCGGAAATTTGCGGCGAGCGACGCGAAAATCGGGTTAAGGGCGATCAAGTGCTGACTTGTGTATAGAAAACTCGTAGACAATGGAACAGTAGCTGTACACGAGATTAATCTACTTCTTTGTAACGGAGCACAAAATCTATCGGGAGTAAAAAAAAAATTGTGAGACCAGAGCCTGGCTTTGAATCGCCGCCGAGGGTCTCGGAAGTTTTATTCATCGCACAATTTTTCGTACGGTTTCCTGTGGAAAATCAACGTCAACGGGCAAAAATAACCACGCGACCCGGATCGACCGTAGAACCGTCCTTTCAACCGGCGACGACCGAATCGTTTCGCAGTTCGTATTTAAAGGCACGAGGCGTACGTAATTGTAGGAAGGGGAAACGTCGATTCCCCCGCTGAACAACAAATTATGAATTACACTCGAGTATTTCTGGGTGAGCCCTGCGCAAACAGGGCGTAAATATTCTCAGGCTTCGGTGAGACTTATCGAACGAACCGGCCCGGTACATGCGCCGGCTATGTAACGCAATTACCCAGGTGTCTAACGTGTATGCGGCACAGTGTTCGCCGTCGTGCCTGTGTCCACCCGTCTACCCTTTGTATCTCGCGTCTCGATCTGCATACATCGACGCCGGCTGCATCAATAATACCTTTCCGACGAGGCTCGTTTTGTAACCGGATTTAGTAATCGATCATCGACGCCCGACCGACGTTGTAACCGCGGCGTAACTGAATATTTCAGCGGGATGCGCGTGTACATGGCCCCGGTAATGGTATAATCGAAACTGTTTTCTCGATCGAGGACGAAACTCGACCACCGTTTGCTCGCAGCAGAATCAGCTTCTTTTAATTGCATCGCGCTCCTGGAATCGCGCTGCAACGAATTCGATAACACGGAGATCGCGGGGCAATTCGGAGCCGTTCAAACGGTTCACGGAAACGTAAGAAATGTGCAGCCGCGCTCAGCGTGGAGGGATTTGTGAAAATTGAATAATCCAACGCGGACGGCTGCGTGATTGAAATTCCGTTGTTTATGCCGTCGAGATTCGCGGGTAGCCGATCGTGGATCGCCCGCGAGCGGGATTCCATACGGCCGAGCAATTAAATCACGCGCTCGCTTTGAAATTTCGGCCCGAGCGCAGACACGCTGCTGTTCCTCTGTGCGCCGTGTTGCGCGCCGCGGCCAATTAACGATGCACAACGCACTCCCCCGAGGTCTCGAAGCATCGTGTAATCGGCGGTGCGCCGTCTTTCTCGGCTGGTGCACAATAATCGAAAACATAAGCCGATGGAAACCGGCAGCCCGTTTCCGCTGTTTCGCGTACTCCGCAGAATCTTCCCAAATTTCCAGCGCAACTTCCACGCAATTACCTTGCACAATTCGACCAATTCTTCTTCGCTCCATTGCGAAACCTTGCGCAGGTACTCGGCATTCTCGCGGGGAATTTAAGCCCGCCGTCGTTTATCGAGGTGGACGATCGATTCGAACTCGGTGCCAACCAACGAACTCGCCGTCCTCGAATCGAATTCGACGCTAAACTTTTTCGAACGACCGGGCTGCCGTCGAAGGGCAGCGAGGAAATCGGCAAGGAAAAAAGAACCGGAGAATGTTCCTGTTGGACACGATAGACAGGAAGTCGTGGGGCCAAGAGCCTCGCGCGGGTGGAGAGGAGGACGGTTGCCACGTTCCTGCGCCAATGTTCGACACGAAAGCTTCGCGAACGAGCGCGTTTGCAGGCCTTATCGCGGAAAGGGCCGGCCTACCTTAACCCTTCGGCCTAGCCAGCCGGCAGATCTAATCGTGACTGGTTTCCCTTGCTCGCCAGCCGGCTGCTCGTTCTCGTGCCGTTAGCTCTTATATTCTTGGAACTCGAGTTCTCCCCTTTCGCCCCAGATCCGCCCTATTCCGCGAGCCAGGATTTCGTCGAACGCTCCGTCACCGATTCCAGCGCAAATTTGCGCGCGTCGATCGTTCCAGGAATACGAAACGAAAAGGAAACCATAGACGCGCCTTTCGAGCGCCGTTTGAACGAGGCTGACGAATTTGGAAAAAAAGCGTAGCTCCACTCGACGTTCCACTGTGCAACGCAGGCGGCTCGATACCGTTTGCCGTCGGAATAGCCGGGGAAAGGTTATCGGCATAAATTGCAGACTCTCGTTCGCGTTATCGTTCCACGATGTTTTGCTCGTGGGCTTGGCGCAGGAATTCATCGTGGACTTCTGAGAAAGCGTTTGCCGGTCCCGCCATAGATCGCATCGTGCGGCGCGCAGCAATTTCAGCGACTGCGTGAATCGCGTATTTGCGCGAGTTCCCGTGTAAACGGCGACGAGATCGATTTCTTTCGCGAACGCCGCCAGGTCGCGGGCAACCCGTCCGCTTTCCCGCGTTTCTCGCCCCCGCGTGCTCTCCTAATAACACCGTCGCTCGTTTTTGCTCCCTCGTTGCCTCTCTTTTTCCCCCGGAGCGTGTATGAAACGTATCAAGACGCCCCGCTGCGAATAAAGCTGCAACAATTATGCCGGCGAACGTCGCGGTCGGAGGTGAAATGTTGCGGGGCAACTTTTCACTGCTCTCGAGGCTCATGCTTTTGGATTGTTTTCAGCCTGACCGCGCGATTGTATCGAGTAGCGTCCGACGATTAAGATGGTATCGTTAGTATGATTGATGCTATCGTTTCTTATTATTGGTACTACTTCCTGCTATTATTATAACAATTGTTATTATGATCACCGTTGGAGCTGTCTCATAAAAAGAAAAGAATAAACATGTCCGATCTTAAGCTGTCGCAAAGCAATAAGATATTGCACCGTGAATAACAATATACGTCGTAGCGACACTTTGCAATCGTAAGCCGTTGCGCAGGAACACATAAGTCTTCAAACTACCCTCCCTTTACTGCCTACACAACACTTCTGCTCCATCGACATCGATGGCAACACTTGCTTACAATGTTCTCCCAGGAAACCCCAGTTTCGGTAAGAAGAACAAACATTCTCCGTGGATAAAAGTCAAGCAGAGCATCCCCTCGTCAAAAAAGCTCCCTTCCATTGCCTATACCGAGGGGAGCTGGAGCAAATAAGCGTCGCCGAGGGACAGAAAATTTCCAGAATTCCTTCTCACCCTTTTGCGGTGTATCGGGGCTGGCATTTTTTTCGCCGCCCCTCCGACCCCCGTGTAATCACGAGGGAATCATGGTTGACCGTTTACTGCCGCCCGTGTAGGGACGGCTCGCTCGATGACGACGAATTTGCACGCCACGCGACTGTCGTACACGCGATTCCTCCGTTGCGAACATCGTTACCAAGTTCCACATGCGAACGGGAAATAAGGGTCCGCCCTGACATCACTCGGTATCGAAAGGAATGCGTTCACGCGCGATCACCACGCGACTCGTCGAATCACCGAAATCGCGCCACCGCCCCTAAAACAGTGCTAATCATTTTCAGCCCCCCGACCTGTGCGAATCTTGCGAACGTTCACCCCTCGTCTGTTCACGCGTGCACGCATATTGATTCGTTCAGGGAACGGCGACGCTCGTGGACAATCGGTGATCGCGTTCGATCCGCCGCCACGGGGCATTTCCATTTTTAACAGGTCTGTACAGGTGCACGCGACACACGGGTCTAAACTCGACCACGCTCGCAGGAGTGGTGCACTCACGCGAAACGAAAGCGAAACTGTTGCGTTTCGTGTGATTGTTCCCTCCGACTGCATAGAACAATTGATTGCCCCGACCGATGGGACGGGGGTTGGGTGTTAGAGGGTTACGCAAAACGCGATCGTTATTTATGGCAGTTCTTTGTAGGCGTATTACTAGCGGCGGCATCGGCGGCAACCCCTTCCTGATTGGCTCGCCTGTAGCTTTAAAAGTTCCGAGGAAGTCGGATGGCTGTAATGTCTCGTTTTAGAGAGCGCATTTGGAATTCCCTTTCACGAAGTTAGGCTCTAGAATGGCGCGGCTGTGCAATCTGGGACACGTGTTGGCTGTACGTGCCCGTTATCAGGCAGCATATATGAATTAGGGCGAATACGGAGTCATGTTTGCAAACAGAGGTGTCGTATATCATCTGGAAAAAAAATTGTGCTGCGATTCGAGTGCAGCTTGCGTCGATAAAAGGGCTGGAGTGCCGTATGAGGTGTCTTTTTGTCATTGACATTACGACGCCGCGTTACAATATCGTTTGCTTTCTCGGTTTCTCGTTTGCGTTGCCCGTAGAACGAGCACCAAAGCTGAACACGCATTCAATTCGTGTTCTTTTCTGCTCGAAATATTTTTTCGGGCCATGTTCGCACGAAATTTACTGCGTTCGTTATTAATATTTCGCGAGTAGACTCGCGTTGTTGTTGGCCCGCGATTTTTCAACCGACGAGAGAAAAACAATTCCGCGCAAATTTACGTAATTTTTTTCTTTTACATTCGCCCCCACCTGGCCATTCTTCGATGCGTTTTACATGCGGCTGAAACGGCCGGGAATTTTGTGTTAACTGCGAAATGGCTGGTTCGTTGTAAAACTGTTGGTACCGGCCTACAATTATTCGATGGTCTCTGCTTTTTTAGTTATTCCGTTTTAATTAATGCTTGTTAGCGTCACGACGAGCGTCACGACAGTGTATCGGTATTTCTGGGTCGTCCTTGTTTTAATTATTGCGGTGTTCAATAATGCAACCGTGTGTATCAATCAATAATTATTTCATTCTTCCTATCGTGGTTGTTCCATCAGTATGCTATTACATTTTATTCATTTATTTTTTCACATTACCGATACGTACGGGCATAGAATTTAAAAGAATGACGCGAAACGATAAGCTTGCTGTACGCACGCGACGTGCAACTAATTAAGCACAAATCGAGAACGCGATTCATTGTGAACTGTGCCCGCAACAAAATACATTGTTCACACAGAAACAAAGCGAAATAAATGATGCTGGTGAATTATCGTTTCGCGGTTCGGTACGCAAGCCTTTGCTGGCTAACGTCGACGCTAACAGATTCCTACTGCTATAAATACAGTGATTCGTGGGCATGTCTCAGGTGCAATGGAAAATTATAAATAATCCCCGGACGGATTATCGTATTCCCAAAATACTTTGCGATACACGCGCTCGGCGTCCCGTAATTGTACCGCTGTGCGGTTAATTTCGACGATAATGAACAAAAATTAACGATGCCTCCGCCGCGAAATTCGTAAAACCCCAAACGATACTTTCATTGATATTACACGATTTCCACCGCAACCAGATTTCTATTTTTACCAATTCGTGGGGGTAGTCGAATCGCGTTAACGACCAAAGGTAGCCACGGAAACGATCAATCTCCAGCTATATTTCGCAGCTTTCAGTTTCCGCAAACAATCGTCGCGGCGATACGTTAAAATTCCTCGATGACCCAATTAGAAGCAGAGAATTAGCGGAACCCGATTGTTCCCAATGGCCACGAGCATCCGACGTTCATTCATCCAGGGTGCAACGGTCTTAAGTCGGATTTACGTATTACAGAAGTTCGAGTGGTCAAAGTACCGGGCGCGCAACGCGGGTAATAAAAGCTCCTCGTTGCTCTTTGTTTAATTCGTCGACGTTGCCACTGCGCGCTCTTCAACAGCGGCCTGTCGACGGATTACTGCTGCGAAAAGGGGATGGAATGCAAACAAAATTAAGTTCCCCTGCTTCTGGTCCGCGCTTCTTCTCTGGACAGGGAACGAGAGCTGGGCAGAGAATTAGCCCTTCGAGTTTGTTTCGACGAATCTGTGTCACGGGCATGGCGCGACGCCAGACGTCCTCAGACTGACGCAATTAGCCGAAGCTTCGTTTTGACGAGCTCGCCGGATACTCTGGTCGGGGTTAATTTCAGGCTTAACGGCGACGCTCTTGGCGTTTCCTCGTTTGCACGGCCCATGGTCGAGTGGGCTGTCTGTAGCTTGCAACCTGTACCGGGGAAATCGCGAAAAGGGGAACCCCTTTTTCGTGACACGGAACGCGAGGTGCTTGTCGAGCCTAAATAATTTCATTTATAATCAATCGATGAATCGTGCCCAGGTATTATTCAGTTAGATTGCAATTCAACTTTTCTAATCAATTTTAATTTTCGATTTCAGCTAATATTACGTATATATATTACATAAAATACAAGGCGCCAAGGTCATTAAGTATTGAAATCTCTTGAGAAACGGTGTCACGAGTAGCTCTCTTCCTCATTACACAAATTGAGCGATTCATTATTCGTTTTAATCTACCCGGGGATGCCTATCGTCTGGACTTGAATAGCCGAGTAGATTAAAATCATATCCGATGTAATATTAACCATCGCTCAAACGCTTTCAAACAGTTTCTTCTCCATTTTTCACCCCCTCGGAATTAGTTATCCCGCGTCGGATAGCAGCAGCTACGGACGGACACACCGATCGCGATTTTTCAAGCAGCAAAATAAAAATTGGCGGCGTACGGCAGCGATGGCGTCGAAGCGACCGATCGATCGATGTTCTACACGAAACACGGGGTCACGAGATTCCGTCGTTTCGGTTATAATTTTCGCCGCGGCGCCTGGGGAAACGAATCGCGCGAAACAACGGACGAGAACACGGCGGCCCCGATGAAAATCGATAGCCGGTGCAGGTCTGCCATCGCTTCGCGACCACCGTTGACAGATGAGCGTCTTCCATGAACCGACACACTTTGATCATCGGCCATCGATCGCTTTTCTAACCGCGTTTTCGAATTTTTCCCCCTTCCTTCTCCGGCGAACCCACCATACACCGTCGTGTCACGGAACAGACGTCATCTGTTCACCGATCCTGACGTTGTTCGCCCTACTGGTTTACCAAAACGAAGTTCCACGAGGGCTCTTTGCTTCTCCTTCGACAGTAGGTACTACTTACGAGAGCCCAGATGAATATTTTCCGCGTACACTTCTCGGGATTGCTGGATAAATATGGTAAGATCGACGAAGAATTCCGCTTTACTTTACTTATCGTAATCGAACCGAGAGGGGGACCATTTTCCCCTGGGTACCGAAGAAGAAGACGGGAGAACCGTAGAAATCCTGGTGAACAATGGTGAAGTAGATAAACGGGAAATCTGGTGTTCCTTTTTTCCGCGGGAACTGGCGACTCCTGTACGCGTTTTGTTTCCCTTCGATTTTCGTCTCGAGTCCGGGGAAGGAATTCAAGTCTGGTAAACAAAGGATGGAGACCGGTCGATATTCCTTTCTCGCAGTCTGTTACATTCCCTCGCCATTCCATTCCTTTTCAGTTCCTGCATAAGAATGACCGGGCCGACAGAAAATTTCCGTGGTCCGAACACGATCCTGCCGATTTTCAAAATTCTTCGAACGCCAGGAAGTTACGTTCGCCTCTCAGACCGATGGGAAAAATGATTCGAAATATTCCTATCCAACGATAATCGTCGGAATGATCGTTCGTCGACCGAACTTCCACTTGGAAATCAAACGACGACCGCGAACGTTACTGCTTCCGGAGGAGGGCAGAAGGGAGGTTTCATTGAATTTTCAACGGCAACCTGGTCGACGACGCTGGCCGGGGACGACGTTGTCGGTGCTCTGTTCAATTTTGCATCGCGACAAGTTGCGAGGGTCGCGTTAAATAAGCATTCGCGTGGCGCAGTCGTTTTCGTATGGTATTTGCAGGCGTGCGCGTAATGGAGCTTACCGGCGAAATCCTGTTTTCGCAAAGCTAACCCAAGTCGCGACGGGGGCGGTCTCCGTGAACCGGAAGGCAAGCACGGGGGCCAGCTTCCGGACTTAAGTCGAAAGTTTCTCTCCGCGGCCACGCTGTTTTCTTTGCCGAAAGTCTCTCCGTTTCTCGGGGACGGCGCATTAGAAATGCATCGATGCGTAATGCACCTACTCGGTTCGCTTGCAACGAGGCTGCTCGAGGGCTGGGTTCTTATTTTTCCCCGGGGCCTTCCAATTGAATTGCGCGGAAGGGTTTTTGGATAATTTTCGGAACGAATCGTGGGTGGTCGTTCGAAAGAAATGCATCGACGTTGAATGGAAAGTCGCGCGTATGCAAATGCAAAATTTTCAGAGGGGTCTTGATTAGAGTTTTAGTAGGACAGAACAATATAATTGTCATTGTATATTCTTTCTTCCACGGTAATAGCAAGTCTGTTATATTGATTCTGTGCCAGACACACAGCGGGATTCCAATTAAATTGAATCGCGGCAGTCGATAACTTCGTAAGAATTGAAATCGTAGAAAGGAATCTGATTTCGAAGGTTTAGCAATATTTTGGACGGCGGCGTGACCTAAGCTGGAAGCTAGGCACCGGAAGACGGCAGGCGCTGTTTTCTTTGGCAGTGGTTTAACTTGCCAGGTAACATAAGAGCCGAGGTAGCAACGGGCCGCATTAAGGCTGCATCCTCGCGCGCTAATCCCACTGCTATTCCCAGGACTTTAGACAAGGGACAAGCCTCGTACTAACCCAACCTAACTTGCGGCTATTTCAAGGGAGACAGAGAGGCACGAGGGTACGGTCCTTTCGCTCGTGCTGGCTCGATTGAACTGTAAGCTCGACCAATGAAATATGCATCGGTTCTGAAGCCTCCGCTTCTGGTTGCTAATTAGCCAGAAAACAGCAGACAAAAAAAGAGTCTGTTTTTAGGACGCGCTTATTCGACCGCTATTCGTCTTTTTTCCAGCCACCCTTTGAGTCCAACCCCTCTCCGTGTCTCTTCTGCCACGAGTGGATTCGGAAAGGGACCACTTGGTTAATTCATTTAACTCGGGTTGCACCACTTTTCCAAAACAGTTTCGACCTGATTTCGCCGGTGCTTCCTCTGGATAACAATGACCGTGTCGCGTTCCATCAGAGTGTTATTTCTCGTTTGGAAATAGTTGAAAATTGGCACAGAGAAGCAACGTATCGTTTCGCGTAGCTTGAAGGCAAAGTTCGGAGTGCTGAGTCGAGACTGGTTCGCATCTTTAAGAATTCACGCGGACGGGATCTTTCTTCGTTTCGGTGTACGTATGCGCGAAGGTGGCTCGCGAACCGTAAGAAACTTCGTTCGCAGTGATGCTTTCCCGTCGAAGACATTTCTGACGAATGGCGTTCGCGTGAAAGGCCGAGGAATAGAAGCGAATAAAAATTTCAAAATGTACCACTGAAACTGTGCTTCCATTCGGCTCGCGGTTTCCCTAGACTTTGACGAATACGTGGCCATATTTGTTCCCGAAACTTTGCACCCTCGTTTTCTTCCGTTCGTCGTTCTTCCGAAGCAACTTTCGAGAGCTGTTGTTCGAAGAATTTTAGTCGTTTTTTTCAACGTCGGCGCTTGGCCAGCATTAAGAGGACACTCCAGTGGAGTTCATTTACTCCGCGACTCCTCCTGGCGAACAACCGAGCGCACGCAAAGTGAATTATATATATATCGGTCCCGGTGCAACAACTTCCGGCTGCTAATTAGCGAGGAAGACAATGTCGGAAGATTGGCCGTGCCTCCTTTGTTTCCATTGTCCCTTCCGTGTATTATTCGGCTGGTATAATTGTAACTGTAATTGTAATCGAAGCGCGAGCACGCCGCGCCGTCGACGTTGGAAAACTTCGAGCTGTAATTTGTCGTCGACCGGAGACGAGTCGTGTCACGAAGCTTCCGTTCTTGCTACCGTATCGTTCCGACCGAAGACGAGTCCTGAGACCTCTGAGTTAATTAAGGTGTACGCAGTGTTTAAGCTATGCTTCCCCAGGAACACTCTTTGTCGACCACTCTGAATAACTATTCAATGCAAATCCGCCGATGTAATTCGTCCCGACGAACGAGAACCATGGCAGACGGTAGATGGTTGTTCCTCGTCGGTGACGAACGATCTTCGAGTTCCAACGTTCTCCCTCGGCGAACGTAAAGCACGGACGAATGAGGCGGAATCTTGTTTGCTTGAACGCCAGAATCGTTCGTCTCTTCGAAAAGGATCATGGGAAAGGATGCGGCCTGATGGGTGGGAGCTTGGTTTCGCGAGGACCTTTACGTGTCTTGACCATCGGACGAGCACAATGGTCTCTGCCAAACAACCGGTCGTAACTCGCGACCAGATAAAGGATACCACTCTCCTGTACTTTCTCCGACCCTCTGTTTGGCTCTGCTTTCGGTAGGGGTATCTTTCTCCTACTTGTCGGTGTCTCATTTGCCGGCACGATACTGCCAAAACGTGCTTTCGGAACGAGTGGCTCGTGCAAGGCACTGATAGAACGATTGCTCTTGGCTGTCTGACGATGTCCGCGGCAGCTAATTATTTCTGTGTCTCTTTTTATTTGCTATTGCGTCCCGGATTTCCAATTGATCTTTTCAGCCTTGCAATATTGACAATGAAGTCTTTGCTCCACGTATTTCTGTATTTATTCCATAATTTTCAGTATTTTGACACAATCGATGGTTTTACCATCTATCTTTCGCTACGGTTGGAATTAATCGAGGAGTGTTTTGTTAGTTTAATGGGAACGAAAAATGAAAATGGGACTTGAATGGAGAACATTTTCGTGGTAGTAGATTACGCTGCTCAGTGGAGCGTTAAGTTCTTCCCAAGGTTTACACCATTTACGAGTTTTTCTTGCGACCCGATATAAACATCGCCTGCAATTCTTCTCCAGCTAGCGAACGATCGTCCACTGTTTTATTCCGCGAAATGAACTAATCGTACCACGGTATTAATTAGATATATTGTACCACCTCGAATTAATTGCGAAAAAGTCGCACGTTTCTTCGTTAAATACCTTGCAGGCAACAAACCATGCAGAATTGTCCAGCCATGGTTCAATTTTCTTTCCCGAGCATCCTCTCAGCGACGCTGCCGTCGAAACTCGATTTCGCTTTGCTCGTGGGAATACGAACACCGCTCGAGCCATCCAACTCCGCTTGAAAATTTCAACCATGGACCCGGTTTTAAGTCCGGCGTTACCAAGCCCTTTACCAAGTCACCTCAATGGTTTCGTTAGGTGGAGCCGAATCATCGCGACGAATTTTTCGAAACTGCCCTCCATTCGTGCCAAGACGCTTCCTTAATTCTTAAAGCCATGTCCGTCTGAATTCGTCGCGAATGACTCCTCGCCACGTTCGGCCTACGAGGCCGGGACAATTGGCCGCGGAAATTCGATTTCATCCGGAAACTTTTCGTCGTGGTAGTTTAAAATTTGATCGCGGGACCGTGGCGGTAAAGTCGCGTTGTCGTAGCCCGAAGCCAGAAGCACGCGTTCCCCCGATCGTGGACTGGAAATCGCGAAGGGACGAGAACGGAGACGGCCAACGGGGAAGCGTGATAAATTTCCAGAGACTTTTATTGCGGGCCTGGAGCTGGAACGCGCCTTAACATCCCGGATTCTGACGCTTTATCGGCAGTTTGAAAAGTTTCACGGCCACGGGAGTTTTACATAGTGGCGCAATAAACGGTCGTGAACGCAGATAAGATAGAGAGGCGTAATTCGACCGCAAAAGTACCGGGGGACTTGTGTCTTTGGACGACTATGGACGGATTACGTTGCAACGGGTCGCAGAACCTAGAGATCGTTCGTAAAAAATACTTCGACAGAGCTCTTCGAATAATTCGTGACAAACTGCGGGACGTCCTTCGTTTCTTATTTTTTCTTTTTCACAAGACAGGGATAATTTTCTGAGCTGTTAAATTTTACTGCTGGTTAACGTCGGTGGATAAAGTCATGTTCTCCCGTGGAGAACCAGCCCGCGGAATTTTTTAACGGTGCAAACTTGTCCGTACCGTGTTTTGAAAGGGGGATAAAGCTTTTATAGAGGAAGCTCTTTTAAATGTATTTGAAAAATTCTATTCCCCGGGTGGCTGCAATTAGACGGTCGAAAATTCCACGGATAATCTCGCTGCTGGAGGAGTTTATCAGTCTTGTTTCGACCCTTTCCCCACTGTTTGTCGCACTTCACGTGGGTACGTCACGCCGGCAAAGGGCGCATAATGTGGACGCTGTGCGTGGTTCCTGGTTATTGCCGGGAGCGTGTAACGTTGCCGCGGAAAGTGCGAAACTCGCTACGCTTTATTGCGCTTTTGCCACCCCGCTTCGACGTGCCGTGTAACTGCTGAACAAACGCGACACTGCTTCCGTCGTCTTTGATGTTTCTGCGAACTCGTTGGAACCGTTTGAGAGATGATCAAACGAAGTAAGAGGGATTTTGAAGTTATGCGTGTTGAGTAAATGGAGGCTTGAACAGTCGGAATGTTTTCAACGATCAGACGCAAGCAGCGCTTTATTTTAACCGCATGCTTTCAAAGCTATTATCGTGTACTATAGTCGAAGAATACGCTGCACGCATATACAGATATTTCGACCGACAGAAGATTTTTCAACAATTCCACAGCCCTTCGAAATTTCTGGGTTACAAGAGAAAATACTGTACTCTTTGAATCCAGAGTGAAATAAAGGAATCTGCATGATGAGGAAATGTATTGGAAAAATTTGCCAGCCTTTCACGTACGGATACAACAGATACCACGTTACTTATTCTACATATCACGCAGAGACTTGCTTTCTTATTTGCTCGCACCATTTATCGCGCCACACTCGCAGAGGAAAAGAATACAAATCCGATTTGCAGATCGGAGAATCAGATCTCGGGGCGTGTAATGTCTCAGGAAGCAAAGAAGGATTAAGGTTTTCCGTGTGCCGTCGTTGTCGGATCGGCATGCAAGGATTCTCGGCCGGCGTTATTATTCGCAAGGAATTACATTGATTTACACCGGTTGTTCGTCATCGTCGCCGCTACCAACAAAGTCGGATATTTTACAATGGACTAAATGACACGCTTCAGCCAGGGTCCATTTGATATCGCGTTCGAATGGTAATACTGAACGAGCTAGAACACGGATCGCTTCATTTGCCGCGAATTATTTCCGGACATAATTCCATTTCGAAACGCGACACGCCTGGCGTTCGCTGTTTTTTATCCGGCGAAACAAGAAGAATCGATCCTCGATTCTTGTAGATCTTTCTTGCTTTGAAGCAGGCGTCGAGTGTGAGAAAAAATATATTTGATCGATCGACCGGAAAATTAGCGATCAGATCGTTTCTCTTTCCTCGACGGTGTGAACACGAGATAGTCGGGTTCAAACGCGGATAACAGTGACGTGAACGCGTTCGAGTTAATTCGAACGGAGCCCGGCTAGGGACCTCCGACCAGCGATATGGTTTTATTTCACGGCGGTGAATAAAATAATATTTTGACGGGCGAGCTGGCGTAAGCCGAAATAATTAAGTCTACCGGCCCGTCCAGAAATCGCGCCTGCAACTGAAATTAATTTCAGCCGGGCGTACGCGCTTTATGCGCGCTGCTCGATTTACAGCCACGTTCGCCCGAAAATATCGCCCCTTCCGCCCTCGCGTCACAATAATATGATATTCATTAGCGTCGTGTTGGTTACCGTTCGCGTGCCCGTAATTCCCCGCTCGAATAACGAGAATTCCACAGAAATTTCCGCGCTTTCTCTTTGGAAAACCTTTACAAATCACCCCACCCATGTTTCCAGTAGCATAAATGCACGAGAAGACCATTATTACCCTGGCGTATTAGCCTCGAATCTGTGAATAATTTCAATGTATTATTTCCCATTGTCCTGCTGATCTCGCGGATCGCTTGCGGAAAATTCCAATTGAACTTCGAACGTGAAAAGATAAGGATCGAATCGAATTTTCGCTTGATTCTCCAGTCGAACGATTTTTCTCGTCGCGACTGCTCGATTCTCGCATTTTTTTTCTGGTCCCCAAATTGCAGATAGTTAGCGCAACGAGTTCTTCCACCTGAATTTGCAACAGATTCGAGTACAGTTCGCGTAACGAGACAGTAGACATTGCTCGCGACACGTACGATCGCTGGAAGCACCTTCGTCGCGCGATCCTTTTATAGTTCCGTTGGTGAGTGTCGTTTGCGGTTGGATTCCCCATCCGCGGCCGCGCATTTGTTGCTTCTGGCGAAACTTTTCTCGTCTTCGAACTGAAAGCGTTTTCTGATAATCCGATACTGCGGAAATGCAATTTTCTTCCCGCACACACGCCTTTTCTTTCCCTGTCCGGCCAGCCACTGTTGCACGCCTAGGGCGCGTCCGTGCAATTTCTTTTCCCAGGTGTTCTGTAATTAAAGGTCGGCAGTGTGCTCGGACGATGTAACATCGACGACGATGGGACGACGATTGCTGCTTGTGGAGAAACGTATGAAACCGCCGCGTCAGGGGGTTGCTTACGCAGTCATCGAGGGATTAACTTTAGTTCGACGGAAAGGAATATTTAGTGGAGAACAGTAACGAGCAGTGGCGATGAAAGACATTCAAATATATATATACAGACATAAAATTGCGCGAGTTTGGAATAGTGGGTGCAATAGTAGAAAATATTATTAGCCGCGTGTTCACATGGAAATCTGTTTTCGAATTAACAGGAGATCGTACAGCAAATGTCTGGGCGAAAATATGTTTCAAGACGGGTTATTGACAAAGAGTGCCAATAAGAGTGACTTATCGCGCTATAGAAAACGTGTTTTTAATACCATCAACGGCACTATTACTTCCGGCAAGGGTAGCGACGCCGTTATCGTCGCGGCTATTGCTCCAGCCAGCGCTGCTATTAGCGCCGCTACCCTTTACGATACCGTTATGTCCTGCACAACCATAATCGTTTACACGCCGCTTCTGGTATCGTGTGCACGCCGGTTAAGTAAATGGAAGCGTGTGCGCCAATGTAAATAGTAGCGCGAATGGCGGCAATCGTGTAATCGTGACAGAAATGCCGGAGGGCAGGTTGACTTAATTAGCACCGTTGCCGATTAAGCAATTAGGGGGGGTGTAGATGGGTAAGAAAGGTTTGATTACACGTGTTACATGCTCGTTCACTCATGACATAGAGCTTTGGTTTGTTCTTGTCTAACAGGGGGCCTTCTGGAACTCTGCGAGAAGATTTAACAACCGTTGGAACGTTGAATAGAAGGAAAAATTATTGCGGCCGGTCCGCGAACATCTGAAAAGAGGAAAGAAAATATGGCGGGGTGCAGCGTGGAAAGACGAGAGGGAATAAAAGGATGCTGGTTCCGCGTGTGTTTTGCGGTCAAATCGATATCGCTAAAAGATCCACGAAGTTCAACCGCGACCCGGATAACTCTGTGGAAGTTCTGAACGAGATTATTTTCTCATTTGCGGCGAGGGGACGAGGCTCTTGTAACGATTTTTACCGGGATATTCGACATCGGTCGATACTAGCTTACACGCGTTTCCCTTCCTCCATCTCCGAGCTACGTGTAACTCACTTTTCAACCTGCGAAATCAATCCGAATGCGTTATCTCTTATTTTACGAGCCTCGCATTTTTATGCAATTCTTTGCGGAAAAGAATACTGCTTGATCGTCGTCCCTCAGAGTACACGTTACTCCTTCCGCGTCGTCGAGTCTATTCGAAAACAATGTAGCAGATCGCAGATTGGAGATTGAATGGGAGGCGAACGTTCGAGCTGCATCCCCGCAGGAATTAACACGGCTGAGTGTTTTCCGGTGTGAAAATTCGCGAGGATGTCGAGCAGATGCGCTTTCTCGTGGCTTTCTTCCGCTGTTGGCGAGGCGAGGGCACGGTCAGCGGAAACGTTTCCTGTCGAGCTGACACGACGGGAAACTTGCTCGCCGCTCTCCGGATGTTTGCTCGTCGCGAGAGTAAACCGAACGTAAAAGCGACAACACGTCCAGCCGAAATCGGATAGGTTTTTCGGGTTTCCGTCTAAAAGCTCGATGGTTTCTCTCCATTTGCCGGTGGCGTCATTTCTCTGACCCCCGGTCGGACCATTGGTTTATTTTTCGCTCGAAGAAAGCACGCTTTCACTCGTCCGCCCCTCGAATATCGCTCTCGAGTCTCCAGTGGTCGGCGCCTGCTTCCGCGGGTTCGCTTTAGACGCGTCAGATTGCTCGATCCTATCCATTAACCCTGCCAGCGTTTTCTTTTCGTTCCTTTGTCCCCTAATGGCGGGCCAAAGGTTGCTAGATTAACCGTGACGTCCGATAAAGGTCCGTGTCTGTTCCGTGCGAGCTATAAGTTCATTAGAATTCAACGGTGCTGCAATAGAATTAAAAGCACGTCGATGTAGATAGTCTAGGAACGTTTGCGTAGTCGTGCTCTACTGTGGAAACACGGGCAATTTCATTTACAGGGTACAGAGCATGTCGGTAATAATTCGTTGAATCACTATTTCAGTCGCTGCGACGGAAACCAACAACCCGTCGCGTCGTCCAATATGTTTTACACTTGTGCGACATGATTTCAGCGAACAAAATTGATACGAATCGACTTCGACCGATCGCCATTAGTTAGATGCGATCGAGGATCTTCAATAGTGTTATTAATCTGTTCGTTACGAGATCTCGCTGCCTCGGGGGACGTTATCCCGAACGTAGATTTCGGCGACATGGTCGATCCAGCTATTAGATTGCGGGTGACGTTAATCATATTAATTGCAGTAACAGTTGCGTATCGTCCTGTTGGTTATAGAAATATGCTTCAATAACTTTGCGCTTTAATCACGCCCGCTCTTGTAACGCGTCGAACGCAGTGGCATACTTTTGCATAATTACGTGTACGTGTTTAATTAAATCACCTCGTCAAGAGCCGCCCATCGAAGAGCTTGCCGATCTAATTCTCCCAATCAATTAGATAGATCCCTAATAATCAATTATTAGGTCAGATTAATGCTGAAATTATGGATGTATTGCGAATGATCATGAATGCTCCGATCATTTTATTTTACATATTTTAATTTTTGGTTGAATATGCATTCCAAGTATTTAATATTCGCTCTCTCGATATTTTGCATTTAAATCTTTTTACATGGGTCTGTAATCATGTTTATTCGACCGTTATATTATACGTTTTTCATATAGCAAATAGGTCCTCTCTTTTTTTTTTTGGTAGAGGTATCTTCAGGTTTTACATTTTTTCCCAATTTTTTCGACTGCTTTTACTTCAGATTTTATTGCTTTTTTCATTTACTGTTTTTATTTTATTCGTTTTTTATTTGCCCTTTAGTGGACTGTTTTATCGAAGATGCCTCGAAGAGATCGCGCTTGGCCTCGCTCCGTGTTAAGTGCACTTGTCGGATTACCGTCGACTCGATTTCCTTCAAGAATTTAATTCCTTTTTCAGTAATTTTCGAGCGTAAATCGATTTCGTCGAAGAACCGCCCATTATCGTATTAAGTGTTAATTTTAAATCACGGTATTTTTTAATGGTCACTGGAACCTCTCGAGCACGGATGGCATATGTCTGACTAATGGCCAACCCATTCTACTTGCGGCGTTCCATCCACGGGCTTTTAATCCTGCCTTTCCTGGATTTTATTTCAACCTCGAACGAGTTCAATTTTATTAACTATTTCAATTTCAATTTCCACAAAATTTCTAAATGATTTGTAACTTTAATATACCTTTATTGGAAATGTCATGAAGCCGGCCCAATTATATTATAATTCGATTTGTTCTATTATACATTGTTTATACCCGTTAAAGTTATTACTTTCGCAGCCACTATATCTAACCGCGTTATACTTTCACTGACATATGTTAGACCTCCATCGAAAAAGTCCGGCAAAGGATTTCTCATAAAATTTCCAGCACAGCCCTTTGCCATGAATTCCTTAGAACACTATAACTCTAGTTCGAGTGGGATTGCTGGTTTTCGTATTCCGGGCGAGTATCCGCGAAACGTTCAGGGGAAAACACTTTGAATAACGATTGTTACGAAGATGTTTCTCGGCCAGGGGGATGGGCTGCACGCATGCATCGTATCGCAAGATTGAAAATCGTTCGTTTATTCGAGAAATTCGACGAGCTTAACGAGACGCTTGCCAACGAGTGGCTGGCCCTACGTGGCCCGAATGCCGACACTCCTCGTGATTTGCCGTGCCACTCTATCGGAATAACTTCATCGCGACTTTTCCACGGATTTCTTTTCTCTGAAAAAGGCGCACCAACCTGGGAGAACTGTCACCTGACCAATGCCACTTGACTCAGCCGCTTCTCGGTTTCGAACTTTCCCTTCTCAGTATCCTTTTTGTATCCTCTTATGTCTCGCTTTTCGAACACTGGGACCTTCGAGTCTTTATTGCCATTCCACCACCACGTTTCACGACACAGAAACTGTTATTCATTAACTGCTTGCGAAACCTCAACGATTTCGATGCCGCCTCAGGTGAACGCAGAAGTTTCACCGCTTTTCTGACTTGATCGCGAAAAAATTAAGTAGAGACCTCCGTCGCAAGGAACGCAGAGCGTTCGCGCGCGAAAGCGTAGGCGCGCGTGGCGTATTCCGAATTCCAACTGGCAGCTAATTAACGCCGCTTCCAGGCATTTGCGCGGACAGTTGGCGCGACCGAAATATCGGAATGCAATATTCATAGCTGGCGCGCGCGCGCACGCGAGATGCCCGAAGCAGATACATACCTTGGGGCGCGATGTCGAAGCTGCCATCTGCGCGAGAATCGATGTCTCGCGTTGCTCGCAATTTCAAGCATAGCGGCGGGGCTCCTTCGTCTTTCTTCCTTACTTTCTTTTCCATCGATCAACATCTTCAATAGTTAGTCAAATATTATTAGACCGTTTCCCCTGTAACGAAAGCTATCGTCCCGATTTGTATTGCGTCTATATCGTCGTTGAAATAAAAAATGAATTGGCAATATCGAACGCAGAATTTCGGTTTCCTCCACGGTCTCGTACCCCGGCCATCGGGCTTCCAATTTATTCTTGGATTCGCCACTCGTTGAAAGAACACAGTATCGGCAGACTGCGACAGGACAGGTAGCGAGACGTTTAAATTGATTTCCACTAGCGGTGAAAAGAGGAATCGGTTTCGCTTCGGGCGACACTTTTTATCGCCCGGCTCGTTTGTGCCATGGCAAGTAAAACCGAAAGGAGAAGAACGAAGGACTCGGCGAATGGTAGACGCTGATACTCGTCGCGTATTTTCTTCCGGCCGTTTTATAACGACAAATGAATTTTCCACTGCAACGGGCACGGCGAAAGTGCGGCGCGATTACGTGAAAGGAATCCGATGGCGGGCACGATTCCTCGAGACTTCGGGGAACGTTGCCCTTTTAAGCCACGCGGATAAATAGCGGCTGGCCTCGACGATTTTTCACTGCGACGTGTTTAGTTTCGAATTAAATTAAATAATACATTTGCAGCCCCATTTTTCCCATTAGAAATTCTTCTTGAAGCTTATCCAAAGAAATATGATTGATTGAAAGTGTCGAAATAGTACTTTCTCTAATTGCAAACGACACCGTGCTGCAATTACCGACCCCTTTCTTCGAGACCACACCCGGTGACGGCAGGGAAACTTCCTGGCGCATAAACGGGACATCTTTCCGTCGCGTCGTTTGCGTTTTCTTCTGCTGTTGAAGACTCTCTTGATTTCGCTTGCCTACGCACGGCGATCTCCTTGTCGCTGAGAGGCGAAACTGTGTTAAACTGTGCTTTTATCGCGGTTACGACGGCTGTCGGTTTGCTCCAAGAGGGGTGAGAAAGTAGAGCCCTGAGGAGCCCGTTTGATAGTCGTAAAAGTCTCTGTTTAGTTCTCCACGCAATTCAAAAATACTCGTGGCTTTAATAAGTATGCATACTTATACCTTTCCCGTTTATCGCCTGATGAACATGATCAGCTTTTATAAGATAATCGATAGATAGATTAGTGTCTGTTTAGATGCGAAATGAAGAAATGCTGAAGAAGCAGAACAGAACAGTCTAAGGGGAAAGCTGTGGGATGAAATAAATGGCGGGGGTATTGTCGATGGTGCGCGTGAATTCGTCATAATAATTATCGTGGGGTTTTCTTCCCGGCGCAGCGGTGAGCGCAACAGGTGTCTGTGAGCGAACAAATCGTTCAGGATAACGACGAATCCGAATCGAAGACCGGTGATTACCGTCCCGATGGAAATTCGATTTCGAGGTGACCGTCGAATGGCCAAAAGGCGAGGCGAGCTTGGTCGCCTCTCTCTTTCTCCTGCATCGATCCGTATCGGGGGTCGTTGAAAAAGGAGGAAAACGGAACGGCAAGGTGGAAAACTGGGTCATCGGTGTGCTGGATGCTCCTCTTGTCCGGGGTCCTGAATATTTTCCTTAATGCACGCGCAGGCCGAACGCGTCTCAGATAAATGAAATTCTGCCCGCGTCTCGATTTATCTGCCGATTGAATTTGATTTGAAACACACTTTTTGTTTAAACAAAAAAGTTCTCGGTTTGGAAAGCATTCGTATTTTAATGTTTAATGTATACACCCCCCTCGTCGATATATCGAATAATGCTGGCCCACCTCCGTTTCAATCGTTTCGGTCGATCGACCGTAAAGCACACCAATTATTCGCGCCGGTCTACACTGTCCGTGCGTGTATTTTTTTTAATTCAAATCCCGTTCCATTAAACGTACCATTGGTGGAATATTTGTCCAGGGTGGCATTCCGTTGATTCCCGATAAAAGTCCTGCGACCCATTTAACCGACAATGGTTCACGTGAATCTGTGTACGTGCATATAATCGAGCACGAACCGGTTTAGGTGGACAGAGAAAGCAGCCGAGATCCTGCGAGTGACGTCTATCATCGATGCTCGCCGAGGCCATTGAGGCAACCCCCTCGATCGATAGTCGCCACCTAGAAATGATCGACGTGTCCGTCTGCCCAGATTACGATGTTGGATCTTGCGAGATTATCGGTTGGGAACAATGTAAATTGGTCCCGCTCTTGGATACGCATCCCGATTAATGGGAAACTGTTACGTGTCGTGCAGGTAGCATCGTTATCGCCCAAATTGCCAGGCTGCTGTCGCCATAGCGATTATTCCTATAAATTGTTCGTTAATTATTTACCCGTTGGTAAATCGAGCGCTCTCGATTATTTCCTCGCCCCGATACGCTGGGAAATTGTTTAACGATACGCGCGATTGAATATTGAATTCGCGTCGAACGATACGATACGGTGCGATACGATAACGAAGCTGCTTAATTAGGAACGAGGGTGATGAGGAACGACGTCGGATCTCGAGATCTTTGTGGCCGGGATTTAACCCGATTCTCGTGGTTGCCTTGCGGTTCCAAAGAAGAGGATCCTCGAAAGCTACCCCCGTTTCGTTAGTTCGCCGCATTCGGCACGTGACGTGCGCGCGCGTGTTTCCTTTCTATTTGCCCCGGGATCGTTGTATCAAGGTAACCGCGTCTCTCGGCGTTTTCAAAGTCCTCGAATTTAGATCTTGTACGAAACTCGACAACAACGTTAACCATCCGCTAATAAGCATTTTCCGTGCGCCAGTCGAGTCACGATTTAAATCGTTTCCCGCTTTAATTGGCCTGGTTCCGACTCGACCCACCTCCGCCTTCGTAGCACTTTTGTGCATGCTCATTGAATTCAACCCTCTTCTCCTACCCTACGCCCTTTGCCCCTTCTTGCCTTCTCTTTCACTTTCCGCTACCCTCACTACCGGATCCCCGTTTCATTCCTACGCTCGCTTCGTTTTCTTCTTCCGCTTTTTAATCCATGCCCACTCGTCCATGCTTTCTGTATACATTCACTCGCCTTTTGCCCACGCTGCTTTTCCCTTTTAAAGGCATCGCTGGCTTTCCGCTTGCCGATTCCAACGCGAATTTCGATTTTCCGCCTGCGATGGAACCTCTCTGAATTGCGATCGGTGTTTGTCAATCTCCCCCCAGGTAACGACACCGTTACAACTGTGCTCGCTATTCTTCGTCTTTTCTTTCAATAGTCTATTCACCCACGGCAACAATTTCAGCCCGCAGCATGCCGTCATTCATCCCCGCGTAATCTCGCCCCGCCCTGACCCGTTTGACACCGGTTTCAATGATCAGCGGCAATAAAGTAAAGGGAGGCGAGACAGAGGGCAGCGTGTCCCGTCGTGCCTTCGTTTTTCCCCGACCTTTTAATTATATCAGCGGCCGTATCAGATCGTTGAGCGGGCGGAACGTCCACGAGGAGGTGCGATCGTACAGTTGGATTTATAGGGGCGCCAGGGACGACAGCTGGAACGAGAATTGACGGATTAATGGTGGACGCCGGGGACGTCGAATAAACACAGCGGCAGGCGAATTATATTCCCTCTGGCGCGTCGTTTTCAACGTCGAAACGGTATCAGACGTTTCTCATCCCCTTTTTTTTATCTCATATCAAATTTTATGCACGAGATACAGAACGATCGCGAACGCCGGATAAATAACGAAGAAAAATTACTTATCGATTAGAGTTTTGTGGAGACAAAAATTCGTTTCCATTTTAATCGACGACGCTTTGCGTACTTCGATCTTTGTCGGACCGGTGAATTTTTCATTTCTATTCGGCTGTCCCTTTTCGTAGTCGCGGTTCAATAATGTTAATGGATTTGTTGAATCCGTTGAATACCCACCAGCTTCCCCCCTGTCCTGACCACTCTGAAAACGAACACCGGCCGAATCAACGAAATAAATCGGACTGCAGCCGGCGCAAGCTCGTCGAATGACTAAACACAGTCGCGTATCCAATTTTCCAACGGCGTGTAGCTTCGACGTTTGCTCTGATCGATCATCCGACGTCCAATAGGTTCAAACTTGGACCATACTAGTTTTTGTTCAAGGCACAAGCAAAACCTTTTGCAAAATTTCGTTTTAGCTATCGGAAGCTGGAGGAACGATAAGAAGAAAATTATTTATTCGTTAAATAAATCTGCTGGGGTTAAATTTGTGGCGAATTTATTACTGTTGTTATTATGATTATTAGTGTTGTATTTTGTGTCCTCCTTTTACGTGCACCCTAATAAGATTGAAAACCCACCACCCTTTCCAAGAAGACTACCAATTATCCTCCAATAATTGTCATGCGTTATGCAATCGCGTAACACAAAATTTGCACGAGATTCTAAATCCACTGTGTGTGGAATATAATTAAGGAATAGCAGCGACGAGTGGTGATAGGGGAAAGTTGTTTGCGAGGCAATAAAAGACGAATTAAGACGAGAGTCCATGGTTGAAAATGATGTCGATAAGAGGGGCGGGTCAGGCTAATTTAGGGAGAACCGTAGCTCGTTTAAAAGGCTTTAATTCCGCTCAGATAAGTGGATATCAAGTAGTAGCAAGCGTAGCTATTATTATCTCGAGCCACGTCGAAGCAATTTTATAAGTAATGGCTTTCAATCTAATTTCCTTTGAAATGCTACTTTTGATAGAACACTGGCATTTTAGAATTTTCCCCCAACGCTTCGATTTTTCCCTGCAAAGACTTCCACCGCTCTCCTTTGTCTATTCACCAGCTCGCCGAGGTTATTACTCCAGTGCTGGGCAGACGTATTGTTGCTCCTCACGACACCTTTCATTTAGTCACGAACGCCGCTGGCAGTAGCCCCTCAATTATTAATTATTCCTCCGCTGCTTTTACCTCCAGATTACCCTTAACCCTGGTACTCGTGATGCCTACTATTTTCTCCCCGGCTCGCGAAACGAAATCCACCGCCCTACGAACTTCCGGGTAACTGGAACGAGCGAAATGTATTAAGAAATCGAGATTTCCGCGTTGTCGACGAAATAAAAGCGACACCGTGCTCTGAATCGCCCGGTGTCTACTTTAGCCAAGGGAGAATAATGATCCCTTCCCTTTGGTCGTTGACGCGGGGACCGTTTTCAAAGAGAATTATTATTGGACGACGCTTGATGCTCCTTGGAGTGTTTTATAGTTGCGCAGTGGGCAAACCGAGGGACATATCCGAACCGTTTCATCGGCTTACAACGAACGGCTCTTTGCCGGGGAATTGGATCACGAAGTTGATCAAAGAACCACTCGTTTTTCGCTTGCACTCATTTCCAGCGGATCGACCGGAAGATCTCTGCGGGGCCCTGTTTGATAAAGGCCACTTGTCCGAAAGGATGCTCGATTTAGAGCTTATCCTAGTGAACAGGATCCGTGCCGTTTCTTACTCGTTCGAGCGGCGCGGTATATCGTGGCGATCGTAAGAGACCCTTTGGACGTCGAAGGACGCGGCAAACGAACTTATTAAAGAGGGAGCATTGCAGTCGGGCACTTATTAAAATTTCAGCCGTCGACTGAGAAAGAAGCGGGTCAGGTTGATGCAAAGGGAGTAAAGGAGGGGTTGGAAAATCTTGGGGGAGGAGAATGGGAACTGGGCCAGCGAGGACAGAGGGAAATGATGAAAGACAACGGGGTTAATGTTTTTTTAATGGATAAATTTCCCTCGGATAGGTACGCTGCAGGTAAACAGTGCACTAAATGGAACGTCCCGCGATCGTGGTACACGAAAGTTTCTTAATCGGTAAATAGATAGCTATCGAAACAGCAAAACTCCTGGAAAATTACAAACTCGTTAAACATTCGTTTCTGATCAAAGGGGATCCAGGCTTCTGCGGATTCTCGAAAACGTGTCCACTCTTCGAGACAGTGTCTCCCGATTCATACCGGTTCTGCAGATTTTTTCCAGGCGCGCATTATTCAGCAGCCTTATCAATCTTTCATCTGAACAAGCGGAAGAGGATCGAGGACACGGCTGACTCCTAAGGGGAGGGGGTGGTGGCGAAGGGTACGCTTGAGAAACGAGCACCCGGGTCGCGGCCTAATCTCCAGCAGAAGGTGCACCGTGTATCCTCGACGATCTGCCCGCAGTGTCGTCGAGATTCGGCGACTCGCTAAGCGATTACTTTATCTCGCGTCGGCGATCTGCCAAACCCTGTACGAGTTCCACGCTCTTTCCACCCCTGTTTCCATCCCTGACCAGGCATTTCCGCTTAGTGTTCGCGGCATTGTCCCCCACCCCCAACCCTCGTCGTGGTCTTATCGAAGGGTCATCGCTAAGGGGGTGCGACTGAAAGACCTCTTGCTTGCACAGAATGTTCCGGCCTCTGTCTTAAATTGCTGAAATTGGAAACGACGAGGTACGATAGCAAGGAGAGGCTGGATGGTCTGTGGATCCGGGGTTTCCAGAGTTGCCGGCTTGAAACGGCGTCATTGAAACGGGATTGGGGATATTTCGCGTGGATCGGAGTTGCAGTTAAACGCAGGGATAATGAAATTCGAACGGGGCCGAATGACAAAGTAAACAAGGAGCGGCGAACTGAGCTCGAGTCGAACAAGAATCGTGGAACATCGTCGGGCCAGATACCCGGTCCATCCCGATGCTCCACTTCTGCCCTCGGTCTCCCCGGCTCGTGAAAACTTTCCTTGTTTGTATTTCCATCTCGTTATCGCAGTTATCGAAGCGTCGTAGAGTGGCCGTGGACGCAGCGTCCAAGAACGAGGAGCTGCTCGTCGATGGGAAGCGTTTCAATATCAATCTCTGTATCGCAAAATTGATTCCGCCGGAATACAGGTTCTGTAACTACGTTTAAGTAGCGTAATTATGGAACGCCGGTTCCTTCGGCTCTCGGGTCACGTCTTTTTGCTTTCTATTAACGAAGACGGCGCTATGTATATCGTGGCTGTCGCGCAGTTCATCAGAGATTAGCGCGCCCGCTGACGTTGAAGCGAGGCGGTAAAGTAATTAAGCCGGCCGGAAAATATTCCCCCGCGAAACAAATTGCATTAGGTGGAAGTTGTCGGTTTGGTCCGGCGGGCTCGTGGAGGGATGGCGACGTCGGACGAAATTATTTATCGTAAGGAGGCGATAAGAGGACTCGCGGAGCTGCACGAGCGTACAAGTTTTTCCGTGGAAAATTGCCCAGATCTGTGTTTTCCGGGATAGACGGAGTCCCTACCGAGAGACCGGGGAACTTGGAGATGGGAATTCGCGATGACGTAGGAAGCTTGGCAACTTTCGAGATTTCGAGTGCTTGCGATGCTCGGTGGAAAGTTCACCGTGGCCTCGACATAACGGTCTTCGATGCTGCAATGACTCCGGAAATGCAGATGACTGTGGGAATAAGTGACTCGATGGGATATGACGGAGAATAAATTCGTCGATCGGTTGCGTTCGCGACTAGGCGTGCCGTTTGACAAATTCGAAGGGACAGAATTGCTTCGGGAAAGGATTTATACCTTTCGGCAATCTTCTTTAGGGGCTGTCGTATTTAATCGAACTTCCATTGTCGACCCGCCGCTTAAAGCAATTAGGAGGACCGGTTCTGTGTAAAGAAGTTGATCGAACTCGGAAAAGATGAGGGTAACTGAATTTGGCTTGAGACTTGCTATTGGATTTGACAATTATGAAAACTACTTTAATGTTAAGCAAATATTTTATTTACTCGACAGATTCGATTAAACGCGATTTTATTCTCGAGCCGGATATAAAATCCGCGAATTAAAATAGCGTTGCTCAACAGTTTCGAACTGCCCCACATTTTAACCTACATTTTGTTCTTCCACTTTAACTTTGGTTCCGATCCCGTATACTGTATATAATACCAATTATAATTACAAGGTAACGCGTAACACGATGCAATTACTTCGCTCGTGCAAGTCGCAAAAGGGCTCAACGATAAAAATGATAATAATAGTATTGCACTGCTTTAACTGTGCCGTTCATTAAAAGCGTACTTTACGAATGGACCCGCGATTGCGGTTAATGCAGCCGAGTCTAATCCTTTTCTTTTTCACTTTGTATTCCCCGTGTTGCCTGATTCTATTCGATTTGGCCACGTGCTCACCGAGATTTACCAGTTATTGCGTCTTCCCGCAATTCTTCCGCTCCCCTTTTCCTTTTATATCTTGGTATCTATCTCGTCGGGCTAGCGGCAACCCCTTTGCCATTGTTCCCTATTGTAGCAAGTATACGGTGTATAGAGTAGCGCCGGAAACGAATTCCTGCCATTGTGGGATTCGCGGTGAGTAATTCGAACACGGAGAGGAGTTGCTCTCGATCGTTCTTCCGGATTGGAGAAATCGAATTGCTCCCATGCCGTCGTTCACGTCAGATATGATTCCTCCGAACGAATTACTTTGTTGAAATACGTACCTCTATTGTCATTATTATCGCCGCCAATTTTCTACTTATTTGTTGGAACGAAAAAAAAGGGAAGAGAAAAACGCTCCAGCAATTATTTGTAGAAAGTGGCTACGTATGAAGTGCGTTGCAAGACTTCTAATTTAATTAATCGATAGAAATCATATTTGCCCGATTACTTTGATTACTATTCAAAGGTAGCAGAACAAAAGTGTTGCTGCGTTATTCCATCCCATGGTTCTATATTTCCCGACGCAAACTTTCAACTTGCTGCTCGACTTATCCGCGGGAACGTTTGACCCTCGCCTCACGCCCGCTCCTTCATCCCTTAATCCCGCGGGTTAAGCTGCTTGCGGCGGCGACAAAACGACGAAAAGGATCGCCGGACAACCCCGTCACCCGTTTAGCCTTCTTAACTGGTCTCGCTTTGCGTACGGAAATCCATCGTTTTACAGTGACGGATTAAAAGCTCGTAAAATTCCAGCCAACGAATGAAACGACCCGGCGTTACGCGGCGGAAAGCTTTTAACGCGACGCACGCTGAAACACCACTAAGAAAGCACGACCTCCAGAACGATTTCTCGGACGGTGCAAAAATGTTTGGCGCTTGGTTTAAGCTTCCTCCTCTTCTTATTCTTGTCGCCCTCGTTCCAACTTTGTTTGCCCCGGCTTTTTCTTCAAGCCGTTTGTCTCCCCGTGACCCGGATCGCCCAGCTTTTTCTGTTCACATGCGCGCCATACACGGTAGCCTTCATTTAAAACGAAAAACCTGGGCTGATTTCACCGATCCTTTAATCATTCGAATTTTCTATCGTCGTTCACGGAACAGGCGAGCAATTAATGTCGCGCAAGTTCATACAATACCGGTGCGAGGGGTAAAGGTGCTTGGCGGGGGAATGTTAAAAATCGGGCGGTTTAGTTAGGCACGTGCACAAAGGCGTTCGGTGGCTGGGCCTGTCTCTTTGTAAGGGCAGAACGTTAATTACTACGGTAATTAATTTTGCGGTTTTTCAGCTGAACAGCTTTCGGGGCTTGCTCTTTTCCCCTATCCTCCATGAATTTCGCCTTGTGAAAATTTCAGTTTCCACCGTAATCATCTTTGTAAATGTAAATCCATTGCTATCTTGGACAGATGTCTATGAAAAAGTGAGGAAGAAGAGGAAATAAGGAAATCGGTTAGACGAGGCAACGGGAACTCGATCCAGACCGCTTAAGCGGATAAGACACTCTAGTCAGGACGCTTCATGGCCGACGCAATACTCATTGAAATCAATTTCTGGAATTGAAGCTTTCCTAAACGTGCTCTTTTCTACGCGTGGATGGTTTCTTTGGCGGCACGTTTCCGCCTCTGTTCTATCGGTTCGAAGTGTTTTCAGTCCGGCGAGGAATTAATGCCGCGAAACCGGCGCTATAGGCCGGCATGATTTAACTCGACAGGCTGAGAGAGAAAGAGAGGCAGTGATAGAGAGGGAGAGAGGCCGTGCAGCGTGTTGCAATTTTCCATTCTGGATGGGAACACCGATTCGAATTCGATTCCGGCTTCCCGGGTCCACACACGTAAATCCGGGTTTGCATGTAACGTCGCTGACGGTTAACGTAATCGAGGTAGCGACTGGAAAATTAGCCGACAGGGCTGAAAGCTCACGCGCCTCCGAGACATCAGCCGATTTTCCCTTCACGCGCCATTCGTTAGACGATCTTCTGCTCGCCTGGTTGTCGCCGTCGCGTGGAATTTTATAAAATATCGAAAAACTCTCTCCTTGTATTTAGCGTCTCTGGTGATTTTAGTACAGGCCACAGAATTTTCAGTGACATTTAAACGATGAAGCATCGTGTCGAGTTATCATTGCCGTTACTGTATTAGATACTTGGAATATCAGACGGACATGAATTTTTTTTTGGGATACTCGAAAGGTCGCAATGTCGAGAACGAATCACAATTTTCTGTGAAAGGGATCCGCGAAATCTTGAACGAGGTCATTGCAAGAGATCGGCGCAAAGAGGACTGAAACAAGAAGCTTGCCAGTATCGCAACTGAGAAACTACGATACACCATGCTCGAATGGCACCGTGGACGAGTGTTTCTATCGTTAACCGATGGTATCTATGAATTTTGGATTGCGTGGAGAAACGGTGGATCGCATCGCGCCATCTCGTCTAGTGGCTTGAATTATGAATTTCGAAGAAAGAAAGACGAACGAATATCTCTCCGTTCACGACGAGTTCGGCAGGCTTTCTAGGTGGACGACTGGGTGGCGGAACACGGACGATCGGGTTCATAAATATCGATGGAAGTTCCGGGATATTCGTGGGGGATTTGCAATCCCTCGTCTAGCTGGAGGCTGGGTCACCTTCTGCAATATAAACGTTCCGCGGGATCCAGAGGAAACCTGGCGACTGACAGTGGTGAACGGGGGTAGTGTACACATTGGATAGATTTTGTTCGGACGGAAATGCGACAGAAGTAGCACGGCGTGTACACAGTTTCGAGTAGATTAGTTAGAGGTAAGGGGGCCGTAATCGTTAATTGACGAATCGGTTAAGATTCGTTCGACTTTCCTGCGAAGGAATTTGACGAAAGAGTTTTTTGGATGTTCTGGACACTTGGAATTTTTACGGGCAAATAAAGAGGCGTATTTTGCCTCGAGATAAAGGCAGCTTCACTGTTGGCTCAGCCGACACATAAAGGCGAGAAGGCGGGCTATGCCGTAAAGAGAAAAAGTACGAGACAAAGTTCGGAAGCGGAAGGGGAAACGGACCAGGTTGAGTAGCGGAAAGCGGTCCCGCGACGGAAGAAAGAAGCCGGGGGTGGAGCGCCTGCTCTCCGGTTACCTTACTTATATTGACCTTCGAGAATCTGTTTAACGTCTGCTCGACGATCCTCCCTCTCTCTCGAGATTTCGCTTAGCGAAACAAAGGATCGAGGGTTTTCAGCGTTGACAAGAATTCGTTTGCTCGGATTCTCAGATTTTCTGTTGCTCTTCGATCTTCTCGAAAGTTTATCGGCCTTCGACAAATATCAGAATCCGCTGAAGATTGCGATTCCGTTTCGAAGACTTATCGGGAGTCCCCGAAAGCGTTCGAATCGATGATGATTCGAACAGTCAGGTGCCGCGAGAGCCGCGGAAATTCTGTCGTCTCGGAAATTCCTCGTGACGTTTCCGCCCGCCACTTTTTCCAGAGGGAACGACCGCGATATGGACATCGCCGCACCGATGGGGAAGGTTTTGGTAGGTGTGCGTCAGAGATTGGTTCGCGTCAGTTCGTGGCTCAGTGACGAGGCACCAGTCGCATGTGTCCCCTTTCAGCTCTATCGCGAGCTGCAGAAGGGGCGAGGGTCGTTCGAACTAGCGTGATGGATAGTGGTGGAGGCAGCCTTTCGCATATCAACTACAGGGGGTGGTAGCAGTCCTCCAAGCTACCCTTCCACACGTTCCACCACTTGCGGCTTGCCATCTCGAGCGAGCACCATCGACCACCTTCCTCTCCATCCCACGAGACGTACCCGATCGTTTCGCGTGTTCTTACTCTTTTTTCCTCTCGAACGAATTCAGTCTCCTCTTCGTTTCCTATCGCTGCTTCTTCCCTCCAGGTTCTTCGGTTCACCTCCCACTCGCCATTATTCTTCGTTCGTTCGGTTCGGTATCTGCAGCTTCTTCTCCGATTCTTTGTTCGACTCGCCGCATCTTCTACTCGCGCCGCTTTTTTCCCTACCCTTTTCAGCTGGCTCTCGACCAAAGGCCTCCCCCGACCCTTTCCTCGCTCGTCTTTTCTACTTTCCACCCCCCTATTCCCCTCTCGTGCACCCCTTTGCATCTCGCCCGCGTCGTTCTCCGCTATTTCTGCGAGCAGTGTTCCTTTGGCGTGGACGGTTTTTGTGTCTCCGCGTGTATCGCCTTCAATCGCGACTCTCCTCCTTTTCACTCGGCGAGAAAGGAACTCGGAGCTTGCTGCAAGCACCGACTGCCCCTAGTTGGCCGCTGGGATTTGCATACTTCCAGCCGGACACCGGATTCTATTCACCGATCCACCGTTGCACATTTCCGTTGGAAGTCCTTGGATCGGTTTGCCGATACGTCACTGTGGCCAATAATTTGCCGGGAAACCGGTCAAACTTTCTCCATGCCTTGCGAGCCATTTCTGCAGCAGCTTTCCCCCGTTCCTTTCGACCATTGGGTTTGTATAGCACACCGGTAAAAAGTTCTTCGGTGCATACATTCCGTGGCACTGCTCGTTTTATTATAAGCAGTTTATGCTGTCCATAGCGAACATTTCGCTGCTATAGAACACGCGCTTCTTCGAGGTAGAAATACGTACATCCTCCAAGGGCATACGACACCCCTTCCCCTGCTTCCTTTTACGAAGTCACGAATCTTAAGCAAACGAGTACATCGAAAAGGTATTTAAATTCGTTCAGCATACCGGGGCAATGTTCACGGTACTCTAGTAAAGCGCGTTCCATTCCTTTGGTCCACGCGAGGAGGAATCCTTGTCGAGTCAGAAAGGTCGGCAAAAGGGTGTGTCTGGGTGTATACAGAAATGAGAAAAGAGGTTGTAAAGGGTCGCGCGACGGGGTTGAAAATCACTTGGCCGATGCTCGAGAGCGCGCCACGGAACAACCCTCTCGATGACGATGAATCAAAGCAGCTCCAGCAGACAATAGAGGAAAAGGCAGAGGAGAGGGCCAGACGTCGACGGCCGGCACAAGGAGGTAGAAAAAGGGGGGTAAAGTTCGAGGGTTCGTAGAAAGCGGAGATGGCAAGGAGGAAGAACTCCTGGAAGAATCGACTGGAGTGTCATACATCGTGACATGAGCGAGGCGCAGCGGAGGCTCACGCATTGTTCGACGCAGCGCCGAACAGTTTTCTATGGGCAGAGGTCTCGCCCCTGTCACGACTCCGTCGAGCACCCTCGAAACTGGGGACAGACGCGAAAAGACAAAGGGGATTATGATTAGTCACGCCAGCGATTCCGAGCTCTCGTCGGATTTTACTACGCTTGTCGTCTGCTGTCGTTTAGCGATTATTCGTGGAAAAGAGCATCACCCGAAGCGTATTTTTGCCTTCGGACAAATATTCGAAATATTCCTAAGCGTTCTCCTCGCCCTGCGCTTTCCTATGGCTGTGTGTACGGTTCTCTTTCAGAAACGAATGGGGGCTAAAGAAATGCGGACATCGATGTTTCTCAGACCATCTTTATTTATAATGGAGTGCCTGACGATGTAATTCAAACGTTACGTAAAAGAACTTCCTGCCTAGCCACGTGTACTAAATAGATCACGCTACCAAAGCGTAACACCAATCTTTTTAAAACCCTCAATACATCGTCACGCCGTTGCAACGGGTTGGCGGTGCTATTTGTTTCTCGATTGGAGAGTCTCGACGTTTTATCCCCGCGATTTTTGCGACCGTGTACGACCAGCGGCACAATAGTCTCGGGGCCGTAAGTGCCGTAACTTTATTCCACGGCAATGAATAGGGGCTGCCTCGATGGTAACAATCAAACACTGCAACGACAAATAGAGAAAGACAGAGGAGGCTCGTTTCGTCACGGTTCGCGGGCCCGATCGCGGGATTTAATCAAAATCGAACAATGCATCTTCTTTCCATCTCTCTTTGCCGCTGTTCCTTTTTCCTGTTTTTCGTGCCGCGGCTGATTCTCTGCGGGCCTCTAAGCGGTGAATACACGCCGGGGCACGGCCTGCAGTCGATTTCGCTGCGGCAAAATAGCAGCACGATTGAATGGCATCGCGACTGAATGGTCCATAACCTGACAGTCGAAATGTGTTGGTGCAAGACAGAGACCGGGAACGCTTCATGGATCCTACCACCGCATTTGCGGGAGTGCTTCAGTTCGAAGATATCTAGCCGCGATCGTTCGACCGGCCGGCTGATGTCGATCAGAGTCCAGAAATGACGTTCCATTAGCGTTAATTATTTGCTCAGTTTTGGAACTGTGATATTACACCGATACTGTGCCTTCCATTCTACACGCATCCACAAAATCGATGGACCGATACATTTTTGCCGAACAATTTCCGATATTTCTACTATTGTAACTTCGTGAGAAAAAAGCGTAGAGCCGTCTACCTGGACGCATTTGAAAGGGTGAAGCTTCTAATTGGACAGGTGTCGGCTTATTTTACTTGCCAGATTTTTTTTGCATTATGTGAAGGTGCATTTTTGCAACATTTGTACAAATTCAAACGGATGCACGGAGCTTGAGAAGTTTTTGCTCGCGACTAAAATCATTGTGGAACGGAAGCTAGAAGTCTCCGCGAATTGAAAATTCCATGAGGTAAGGTAGTCAAGGTTTCATGGAATAACTCTGTACGGGTTTATTAATGGAAAAAGACATTCGTTCAGGACGATGCTATCTGGAAAGTTTTCATGGCACTCCGGGGTAATGTTTGGACGGAGAGAGCAAATAAGAAGAGGCCCTTCATGCTCAACGCCGATCTAACGGAATTAACTTTTCAGCGGTGAGATAAATCGTGGCATCGAGATGCTCTTGATGGCCGAAACGGTTCGAAACGACAAAAGCTCGCCAGCCTAACGATGCACACTTCTTTGAAGCACTGAAATCCGCGAAAAATTTCATTTTCGGCAATCTCACTCGCAGGCAGATCGTCTTACCATTTCTGGGTATCAGCTTTTAAATCGATTCGATTTAGGGAACAATCGGTATCCGATGATTGGTTAAAAAGTGAGAAAGGAACGGATAAATTTCACGACGGTATCGAACGATAAATAGCAAAGCGAATGGGTTCTTTCCTCGCCTGAAATTCCGCAAAGCAGAACCTTTATCTCTTTCCCAGCCGGTGATATCGTGATAAATTGAGAGAACGATTTGATCGAGGCCCGTCGCTTCGACAAATGATGATTAATGGTATCCTTCGACGGAAATCCTCGAGTGTTGAATCGTATCCGAAGGTCTTGTGTTTCCCCTCGAGCTCATAACTGTGCACCGCCGTTCACATCTACCTCACACCCCCGCACAAACATCCGCCAATGAATATTTTCCTGGATTTTCCGACGGCCGAGTAACTGAAATTCCCAAGCACCGACCACGATCGTCCCTGCTTGAAAGCACTCCGCGAGAATTTCTCCTACGTAAATCTCCAGAGGGCGAAAGGTGGTGGTGGGTTTCAAGGGCGGTAGGATAGAAATCTGGGGGACGCGTGGATAAGTCTAATTTTTCTCGACGTCATCCGTCGGGAAGTTCCGTCGTTAAGTCGCCTATAAAGCTCGACGGAGTTTTTTCCTCTTCGTTCGCGTCGCGAGTCTACTCCGGGCGAAGATGTTCCCGGACAGCTTGGAAACGAAGAAGGAAGGGGAGCAAAACGGGAGACGGTGAGACAGGCCGGAGATAAAGGGCGGAAAGGGTCGGGGAAAGAGGCAGAGTTTTCTTCAGACTTAAGCGCTAAGCTGACTTTAAAGTTTCTGTTGTGTCAAGAAGTTCCGGGCGAGCTCTCCCCGGCGAAAGCTTGCCGGCGAATTCGGCCCGTAACAACGCTGCTGAATTCGCGAGCAACCTTAATTGCAGCGGGCATTATGAATTAATTCGTGCCCCTCTTGGCTGCAGAATGTTGCGTCACCCTGATCCTACCATCTTCACAATTTCCATTGGCGTTCTGCACTTCCAGGGAGCAGAGATATTCCTTGAAATTTCCCTTGAACCGCGAGCGGGACACCTGAGAAGGGCGTTCCTACGGCTGACACATTTTCTCAAGATTATTATTGGGGATGAGAAGTAAATTTTGTCGAACTTATTTCCCATGAAATATGCCCCGACAGGAATATATAGTGCACTGAATTTTGCGTGATCACGATTCCGTACGAGACACGGCGGACACGGATGTTTTCAGGCGGAATGGTATAGTTTGATACCGGTGCAGTGATCGAATATCACAGCGGCGGCGTTGATTACTCGCGACAGGAGGAGGTAAATAGGCGGTTTTTACAAGTAATACAAGGTTATTGATTTAATTTGATGCAGCTCGTTCACGACGGTACAGAAAAATTTAGTCCGACGTTGCTCTGATATTTCTTCCATTTATATGCTTGATGTAGTCCAGCACGTTTCAAGCATTTCATCAGGTGTGGCACAAAGGACACCGTGATGCATCAATTTCCCGCGAGGCCCCGATTTTTGCCATTCGTTTTTATTTCATTACCATCGCCGCAGACGATTCGTCACTGTCGTTTCAGCCGAACAGCGTTACGATCGTACGGCGAAACACGCGGAAATCCCTCTCGTCGTTTTTTTATTTCTCCACCATCCCGGATAATCCAGCCAGCCTATGGATAAAACACCCGTCCAAGTTGTGAGAGACAAGTTCATTCGGCAAAAATCGACCCCATCAATTCTTCCCGGCAGGGTTCCTCGCCCTTGAGATAGTCCACTCTATAATTGCTTCGCGTATCGTTCTCTTCGTTGTCCGCCTCGTTTAATTTAACATCGAGATTCGTGGGTTTACGCGACACACTTCTTTCCCCTGATCGGCAAAGGATGAACAGCGCCGGCGTGTACCTCGGTCGATCAAAAATTCGTTTGGCAATCATGAAAAACCGAGGCTGGCCGCGTGACAAACAAGGCGTTCGATACAACCTCATGGAAACAGGCTAGTCACTCTGATCAGCTTTCGAGTTGAGCGCGTTTTAATCACATTGCCGTTGAATTTTTCAAACACCACGGTATCGTCTGGGGTTATGCGAATTAATCGCGCCACCGTATGATTCCCGGGGCATTTTAACGTTTCGTACGAAACCAAAAAAAAGAGAATACAAAAAAAACGAAGGGAAACGTAGGTGGAGTTAGAGAGCGGAAGAAAATCGTTGATGAATCTGCATTTTTTTTTCGGCCCGTAGAGCTCGATGAAAATAACGGGGAGGGCGGGTCGTTGGCGGGAAATCGAAATAAAAGCTGGATGCTTAAATTACACGGCGGAACGGCGGAGTTGGTGCGGCCAAAATGGCGCACCGTGTAATCGATGTACCGAATCGACCAGCGAAACGTTCTTCCACGCGTCACCTCGCCCCGCTTCCAAGTATCGTCTAATTGGACAGGCTTTCGCCGGATTTTCCATTGAAACGCGCACGCTTTTCGAGAACTTCCAGATAACTTCGACTTTGAGCTGCGAGTTACGATCACGGGGGGTGTCAGACACTGTCTACGGTTCCGAATCGGAGGTATGAAATGAGCAATGTGGCCACAAAGGGTCGGCATTGTGTATAGAATTTGTGGAACTGTTATTCGTTTCGTATGACAATTCTGACGGTAGCATTATTGCTATCTAATTTTTCAATGAAACCGAACGAACATTCCACTGAGATTTTTTCGCAACTCTTACGAAGGCGAAGGGTCGTTCGAAGGAGTCTTATCGGAGCGAATGGACCAGAGTTTTTCAAAATCAGGTTTAATTTCCACGATCGACGTGACGGTTTTTGCGACGAGTTAGAAGGGAGTCGCGACGGGAATGTAGTTTTGATGCCTGCAGGAAGAATTCCACGGATTCAATTTCGTTGATGGACAAAGTTGCTGGAAGTCGGAGATGAGTGACACTCCGCGCGCCGGAACGATTCCGATCCCGATTCGCATAATTGAACGAACTTTGGCAGGGAGAAGGGGTCTTCCCCGAATGACTGCTGAGAACTCACGATTCATTACATCCGGTATGAGGTTTCCCCTTTTTATGCGAGCCACGAATTAACCGTTTCGTTGGAGCTGGAAGTTTGATGGAAGTCGTTCGGTTAGTTGTCGTCACGTTCGCGTGGAGCAACAATAATTGGGCGACTTTAATAACTCGAAATGGGACTTAGTAAGGTTGCATGGTTAATTATTGTTAACATAGTGTACTCTATATTAGTTTACCCTTAAGACAATGGGAAACGATAAACTTAAATTTCATGAACGAAATATTTCTTTCTCCCCTTACTGCAATTTGTTGCATACAATTTAATTGATATACATCGTAAGATATACACTTTGTTTTTTATTATAAATGGTGCGTCGGTGAAAATCAATATAGGGGAGTAATAATGAAGTCTTCGCCCTTTAAAACGAACCCGCGTAGACTGTTGTACGATTTTTTTTCACGGAGTTATAGTGCTTCAAAGATCGACATTTTCCCAGCGAAAAGTTAGCGATCTTTTCATTTTATCGAGGAGCGAATTTGTTTCTGTCGTCGCGACATCGAGATACTCTGTCGTGATAAACTCGCCAATTAATCGAGCGTTTCGATTAATTCGTCCTCTGTGAGGCTGCATTCGAGCATCGACTATTTCGGTGGCGATCGCAATTCACCCCGAAACTATAGGCAGGACTATAGGTAGTATCGGAAAACCGGCGGTCATGTTCGCATGCGTATCCTAGGTGGAACAGTTCGTTTAAGCCGATGCACCGTTGAGAGAAACTCGCGCTGTCTCGAGGAGAGATCTTTCTCGTTTTAGCTGGCACGATAGCGTCGGCCCGGCTTTATGCCGGCGCACTTCGAAGAAAGTTCACGAAAGTCGTTAAAGAACCGAGTGACCCGCTGTAAAATAGTGGCCCCGGTATACAATTCAGTAGGACTAAATCCCCACTCTCCTGGAAACAAGTTGTCGCGTTTCGCGAGGAAGATACCCAACGTTCAGCCACCGTTACTTCGCGAGCATATCTTCTCCCAGGTTATACAAACGGTCGCCGATAAATTGAGATTACCGTGAACGTTGAATTCGGGAGCAGTTTCGGTTAATACATTTTTCAACGACGCTGCATAGTTGATGATGGGTGCTTGCATATTAAAAATGTGGAACGCGAGAAATGAGGCGGCTAAGCTATTTATCATTACCTTTGTGCTTTTTTCTTTTTATCGTTGCACGTATCAATGGTTTTTTCAGTATCAACGTATCAATGGTTTTTTCACGGTGTACCCCGGTATTTCAATGCGATAATAATAATCATAACAATAGTAGTGACAATGATAATAGCAATGATAATGATGGTGAATGAGTGCGTGGCTTCGATGGCCATTCCGTGTGGTCGTCGATAACTGGGTCGTCGGTATATTTCCCTGTGAAAAATTTTTCGTCCACGGAAGAGTTGAAACACCAGGCCGGAACAGGTCGCGTTGATCGCCGAGGCGATTTATTTGGCCGCGGTCCACCGGTCCGACATAATTTTCCACGCGGCCCGTTTTCGTCGCGAGCGTGCGCGCACGTTCCGCGCCGAAATTTTAATTATTTCCACGGTGATTTCGTCGCTGCCCGAAACGGACGTGACGCGTTAATTGCGTTGGTCGATTAGCGGATTCACAAGACTGCTGAGATTTCACGGGAAAATGCCAGGCAACTCGAATTGTTTCAAATGGCGATTTCTGAAGAATCATATCTACCTCGACGTTACATCAACTGTACCACGAATCATACTTCTAACTGGCATCCTAGCAGTTCGATTGAACATAAATCCCTCGCCTAAGAAATTGATTCGCCCCGGCCAATCTACGTTGCAAATCTAACTCCTCCTCGCGGATACAAAGCTTTGCTCCCCTTTGCGCAGCGGTCGAAATTAATTCCGCATTATGCGATAGTACGACTGAATCCGGACAAAAACGAGCAGGACTCTTTCCCGCGTGCCCCCCGCAACAGCTTCTGCTGATGCGATTTTAATTAGGGGTGACAGCCGCCTAATCGCCGTGCGTCCGCAGAGAACGGCGACTCGGCACGCCGCAATTTCCGCATTTCTGGCGTGCCTTATTATGCTCGTACCTGGGCACTCGTTAATGCTGATAAGGCCATTTTCGTCCGGCGTCCTCGGAAAATCCGACCGCGGCGCCGAATTCGAGCACACTCGCGAAACTTGTGCGCGTAAATGCCTGTCGGATGCTTCCGTCTTTGGTAATCGCGCGACGGAACGTGACTCTCGTCGCCGCGACGTTAGGAACGGGCCACGTTTGCATTCGAACAGTGCGACGTCGCAGCTTCTTCGCCTTCCGGCTGCGTTGGAGCGCATTTTCTTTGGGTATTACAGACATTTTGTCGCATCTAAGGTGGACGTTTCGTACAGACCTCGGGTTTCCTTAGTTATTACGCTGACAGCGTTGTATTAGGGAACCGTGTCACGCTCGGGGTGGCATCTTTGAAAAATGTCTCGACGCGTTAAACGTTTGGGTATGAAGTTAGATCGGCAAGGTTCGGCGTGGACGGGCTGGGGGAAACTAACGAGATCACCGGGTTGATCCTGGTCGTTCTATTAATCCGTGGATAGATCAAAGGGAGTTTAGACACGTCGGGCGTCCAGAAAGAAGTTGGAATGTTTGTTAACCATCGTCGAGAAATATCGAACTGGCTCTTCCTCTCTAACTGCCTCGAGCGTTTCTTTTGAACAGCCGATTAGTCGGGTTTAATTAAATTGCCGCGAACGGAACAAAAAAGAGCAGAGATGCTACGTTCGATGAAACGTGCACTCCTGACAGAGACTTTTGCAGATAGACTACCTCTGCCGAGAGGAACAGCTCTTGTATTCCGCTGGTTTCATTATACCTGCCACGTGAAAAGTTTCACCGTTGTAGACGAACCTTTTGTTAGTGTATTTTTTGTTCTTACCTCAATCGGGAAGAAACGAAACTTGAGAACGAGGAGGCATTGTTATTCCTGGAAGAAGATCTTTGTTAATATATTCTTGATTCACGGTGATAGCTTATTTGAAAAGGAATTTTATTCGCTAATGGATTTTTCTTGCCGAGAGCTCGGTATTCGAAAGGCCGGTAAGTTATTTGAAACACAGAATTGGGTCTCTAAGTTCGCCTGCTTCTAGACAAAACGAGAGTTTAGGCATCAGGATGAAACCGGGCGGAACTGGCCTATTTGGATACTCAATGGAACTTGTTCATGAATGCTCAAATGGCCTTTCTCTAGTTAAAACGTCACTAAGGGCGGCATACTCGGCTAAAGCCTGGAACTTTGGCAGAGGGGAAACCGCGGCATCGTAATTGTAACCAAGACTAGACCTAAATCTCATTAACTCGAGGTCGTCGCATTTCGATGCGATTCGAACCAGGAACTTCACTTTCCATTATACTTTTTCCCGTATCACCTCGATTCCTGGAAATTCACTCGGAATCACGTCTCGTTTCGCCATTTATACCCGTCGATTATAAAATATTCATACGACGCCGAGAAAATTCACAGCCTCTCTCACAAAGGGTATTGTATAAACGAACATTTTTCCTTTGATCGATCGATCACCAGGACATGGCAACAGAGACTTTCGAGCCGTCGCGTCAGCGTGACGACAAACGCAGTTACAAACACCCAGGTTAGACCATCGCGTCACCGGCGTAACCAGAAGCAGACCGAACCTCGTTAACCTCTAGTCAGAGTGTGACCCGCCGCGACAGACACGTGGGTTACCCACTTACTTACTTACTCGAAGGTGGAACGGTAAAAGCTGCCCTCGCCAAATGGTGCACGAAATAGAGTGCAAAGTCGCGTCCACGCGATCTGATTGGAAAGGCGAAGCCGAAATCGAATCGTATCTTAAAAGGTGACATTCGATTGCGGATGAAGGTACAGCTGGAAATGCAGTTTAAAAAAACAGATCCATATCTAGCACCTTATCGTAGGCATTTCTTTCTTTTTATTCAACCGATGGGACCAGGTTTTTCCGTGAACGAAGGGCCACCCTACCAATACGCTATTGCTAGTACTAATGCATATCCCCGATATACAAATAAAATGCCTATTTCAATGCCGAGATTGAACGTCTCGCCCACATGCCCGCAAACAATCTACCGTGTGGAAAACGAATTTCAGCGATAAGCAGCTGAGTTACTCAGTTAATTGGCCGTAAAATTATGACGGAGAGCGTTTACGGAACGCGGGAAAATCGGCTTAGTTTAGGCGGCCGATCCTTGCGCCCGACTCGAGAGGCGAAAACGTCGCGATAGAAAGGCGAACATAAACAATGCGGCTACTTAAGCACCGGCGGAACCGCCATCTAATATTTGTCCGTCGTTGTGCACCAGCGAGTGCTTAAACTACGACGACAAACTGATCGAATTTCTGGTTAAACTGTTGGTCATCTGCAGTCCCGTGGGAGTGGTTCACCATACCGTGAACTAGGACCGCTAACTACCTTGCGGAACTGTAGTGAAATCATGGACCAGGCAAGTTCATCTCAGCCTTAATTGTTTAACCGGAATTGTGTCGCTTCTCGTCCGTGAACGAAGACGATACCCTGGAGAAGAGAGGCGGCCACTCTTGACTGAAATGCACGACGAAACGGCCGCTCGACAGGTCTGTACGGGACAGTATCTCTTCTGATATCGTAGTTGTTTAAGGGCTATCGCAAACCAGACTCGGGTCCGCGTCGAAACGACTGTGTCGAACAACAGAACAATAGCCAGGACGAGCAGCCTTTTCGTTGCACACTTACAATTAGATAAACCGTTGTGGATTTATCATGGTTCACGTATGTACATGTATGCATCTGCATGCATAAACTTTGTTCGTACAGATCTGTATTATTATTTAGACGTTCATTGCAACGGTGTCTGCCTGAGGTAAACAGTAAAAGCGTTGTCTTAAGACACGCGATGCGAGAATCGAATTGGAACGAACTTAAAGTTTCTTCGTGTTGAAGTCGGGAGGACGGCGGCCGGTCTTAGACGGAATTGCTCGTAGAAACGACGGGGCCATGGCGGTATTATTTGGCCTGAAATTCAACGAAACTCGTTTCCTACTCGACGGTACAGTCGTCGAGTTCGGAAGGAGTTCCCCTGTCCCGGCAAATCCCAGCGGGGGATATCGAGACTGTAGAGGGGCTCGGTTACGCCGGAAATTCCAGGGTGAATTGCTCGTTTTGTGTATATACGTTCGTTGCAGCCGAAATGCTAAGCCGTGGTGTGACCGTCTATTAGACGCGTAAGCTCTGCTTGTTTGCTGGGAAGTCGAGTTCTGTTAACGATCACCTTAAATATACCAGTGCTCCGGTCATTCCCCCGTCCCGTACATCTTCCATTTCCCCGTTTGTTTTTCGACGGGGCGCTTTTAACGCGTTGAAAAAATGAACGAGTCGCGCGGGGAAATTCGACCCGCCACGAACCGAACGAATTTTCGATCGGTCGACCAGTTACCGTATTTTCCCTGCAAATCGAATTAGGAGGAGAACGAAAGCGCTCGGTGGGTTGAACCGTTGGATGCCCTCCGTGCACCAGCGTTACATAAATTTTTTAGTCCGTCTACGTACAGCCAAGAACAACTTTTCAATGTGTTTTCAATGTATTTCATACGAAGTTATGGATCCAGTCGATCCAGAGTGGTCCCGGTTTTGTTCCATTCAATCCGACGAACTGCCACGGATTAAACAATGTTTCAAAGCCTCTGAATTTGGTCACATTCACGGCACGAGACCAGACGTGAATATACTGCGATACTGCGCTTGTTGACGGGGAAACGAGGGCTCGCAGGTGAGAGGGTAGACATTTTTTTCCTAAGCAAATATCGCCGTTCGATTATACAAATTTTGAATCTTAACGAGGCAGGGCTGCGAGACTGCGGGGGACGAGAACATTACGGTCGAGTCGTTTATCAACGTGGTCACATCGTGCACTTGACTCACGATCCCGCTGGCGTGTCCCCTTCCGTGGATAATATCACCATTATGGACAATCGATCGTAGATAACAATTTAAGGTGTGCTCGGTTGGAAAATATATCCAAGCCCGCCGCCATTCCGGCACGCGTTCATATCAAACGCCACTGATGGCCGATCAGTGGATACCGGGCACAATTTGTACGACAAACACTGCGATTAGTTTTTAATTAACACTCACGCGCCCGCTATCTCTCGCCCCTGCCCTTTGATAATTAATCGTTCTGTTTAAAAGCGGGGGACGTGACAGACGTTAAACGCTAGATAATTCTACCCCTCGCCTCTTCGTCACGACAGTGGAATTGGTTTTCTAAACACACCGAGCGTGTAGATTCATTGTCGCATTTACTTTGACAGAAGCGCGAAATATTTATGGGGCGTTTTTCTGTACAGTGAATTTACCTTGATCCTAAAATTATTCTTCATATCAGATCTCTGGAATTACATACACGAGCAGGCAATAAACACGTGGATTGTAAATCAAGCAAGTTACTCTACTCGAAATCCTTCGGGTGACTCGCGTTAATCGTTCCCGCTGAATTCGTGAGCAACAGACTGTCACGGAACGACTCAAAAAGTTGGCAATCGTGTTTAAGAGGGTTGCGTACCGCCAGCAGAAATTACAGCCCGGCCAGATCATTAGTGACGCCCAAATTCGGCAATGCGGAACCGTCGAATCGCGTGAACACGAGCGACGCCGTGTAAGTCGGCGCAAAACTAATCGCAGGATTTCAGATTCTTATCGGTGGAATTGAAGTCGTTGTGCCTGCCAGCTGGTCGGAAACGTTTGGCGACCGTTGACGCACGCCGGCAATCGTAAGTCAGGAATCGATTCTCTGGTGGGCGTGAACGTGAAAAAATGTGGAAAAAAGAAAAGAAATAAAAACGGAAGGCTGTCGTGGTGAGAGCTTGGCCTCTCTGATTACTCCCCTCCCTTTCCATCGAGGTAGGTTTGATTACCTTCCTAGAGGAAACGTTGCCGGAATCGTTCCCGATGGCAACGGCGAAGTGCTAGGCTCGAAGGTAATACGTCCCTAGCGTTTCTGAAGGTCCCGCTGTGGCCTGGTAAAGTAATTGCAAATAAATGTATTCATATTCGTCGAAACACCGATTCTTGCCATGTGGCTGCTTTTGATTGATACCTTGTTCGCGTGATCGAGGGAAATGGGTGCACCAAACGAGGACATTGGTGATAACGAGTTCAATAACGACGACTACGACGACGATTGTGACGGCGGCGGGAAGGAATCGTTAAAAATATCGTATCGACGATTTTTATTCGACCGAGTCCATTGGAAATTTATGTACACAAATTTCAGAGCAGTCGGGGCTTGTGCTTCTCTAAAGTCTGCTAGTGGTAGCGCGACACGAGGAAGTCGTCTCGAACTTGCGTTAAGAGCTTTTGAGTTTAATGGTGACAATGAAGCATTAATCAACGTGATAATTCTTGCGTCGAAACGACGACGATAATCGTGTCGCTCGGTCGAGGGAAACACTCGAGAAAACGGTGTTTCGTTTTGATGCCACGGACGGGAAAACAAGAGACGATTGTCGATATTCTCGAAGGCGGTAATGAAAGATCGGAGGAGGAGTTGATATCCCAGCAGAGAGTGTCTCCATCGAGCCCCGATGGATACTGGCTGGCTAATTTTCTAATTTCCAGCCTTTGCGTTCCAATTCGACGGCTAATATCCCATTAAGCCCTGCCAACCCCTCGTCCCGTCGTTAATGTCTAATCAGCCATCGGGCTTAGACGATCTACCGCCTACGGTTTCGCGACAATCTCCACGTATCCGACTGCTGCACTCCGGCCGAGCCCCGCCACGTTAATTTGTCACCTTCGCCAGATTTGCCTGGGATAATTGTTCCGATTAGGTGCGCCGGCAGTTCTAGTACTGCGATAAAAATTCAAACACGCAGATTTTATTAGAGATATTGCTTCTAATCGCAATGGGGCTCGCATAAAAGTGACACTCAATATGGAAGATTGTGGTTATCAGTCAGCTTGGGATCCCTCCGGGCCATCAGAAATTCATCGGAATTTATGTGCACGTAAAGTTTTTCCTGAAAACGACAGGGACGCCCAAAGAAAGGGGGCAGATCCGTCGCGGGAGAGATATATGTCGTTGATCGGGCGTAACGATACATTAGGATCTAGAATTTTGCACGCGATCAACAGGATGATAAATAGCAGTGAACGGAGACGCGGCTGCGAGAGGAATTTCCAACGATAAGGCAGCCGACGGTTGTTACACGCCCCAACGACGAAGACGTCGAGGAGCTCGCGGGGCCCTCGTTATTTACCGATTCGGACGGACAGAATATAATCGATCTTTCCGCTTCCACGCACTCTTCATCATAGTTTTACGAGGCAAGAATCTCCCTCTATTTTCTGGGACAAGCGGTTCGTTTCCAGTTATTCGGGCGAGACAAACGATCGAAGGAATTCCGTTTAATTGCTCCGCTCGCAGCCCCCGATTCCTCCGCCCCGCCTCCGATCCTTTTCATTCCGCCACCCCTTTTCCTAACTCGGCAAAGTAACTGCCAAACAACCTCTTATTTGCCGCTGTCGCTTCGACGAACTCGATTCTTCTCCTGGTCGCTCGCTATCGTCGTTTTCAATGGCCATCGTAGAGAATGGTTTAATCATTTTCGACTCGCGAAACGTTGTAGTCGTCGATAAGCGTCGCGACATACTCTGCGATCAACATAGACGAACAACCATCGTGTGGGTGCTCAATATTCGAATCGTTTCGGAGCCCAGCGGATCGTGGAATTTTCCGAAGCGTTATCGAAGGGAACAAACCTTCGAGTGTTTTCCCGGTGGCGTGCTGATTCGTACGAAAGCTCCTCGACAATATTGTCGATACAATTTTTCGTCACAAGAGAATCGTATCGCGTTATCGGATCTTCCATGGGGAAGAGAGGCGCGAAACGGCTGCATGGTGGCTGCCGGTGGGTGAAATTCACGCGTCGACTCATACGTCTCCGGAAAAATACCAGAAGCGTCAGCGCAGACGTATAAATTCGCGATGTCCGGTTTTTCCAACGAACCGTGAGCGCGTTCGGTATTGAAAAAAAAGGGGGAACGAAAAATGAAAAACTCTGTGGGGGAAAAAAAAATAAACGAGTGTGCTGCGCCGGTTACGCCGCTGGAAAGTGCAGCTTGATTAACGAGCCCGTTATTGGAACTACTTATCCGTAACGGAGGTATTTCACGAGTATTCTTTCTCTATGCCGCATCGGTGCTCACTGCGTGAACACTGTAAAGTGTCGGCAACGCGACGTTGTTCGTCAGACAGTTTTGGACAGCTCAGCTGAATTGCCCACTTTGCTGGAGTGGCTGTTTAATTTCTTGTCCACGCGAACCTCGAACTTAATCGTCGACTAAAATATGGCAGGGCAAGTCGAAGGAGCGAGGAACATCGATGTTGCAAATTCGGAATCCGGTTTCTCCAACGGGGACACCTTTTCAAGGGTCCAAATCTTGTAGCAACGCGTTCCACTGGTGTCCGTGAGGTGTCGATGCAGGTGACGCCCGAATCACCGATAAATTTATGCGGAAACTTTTGCGGTTTCCGGACGAGCCGACATAAATCGTTGCCCGGGAAGGCAACAGTGGCGAGACGAGTGCAGAGGTGGTGACGGGGGTGATGAAAATTCCAGCGGAAAGTATCGGTAGTTTGAAAATATTGTTTAAGGGTTCGAAACCCCTCGAGAATTATATCGCACACGAACGAACCCTTGAAAAATATTCCCGTGTCAAGTAGCATCGTTGTGTCAGCCAAATCGAGGGTGCGTCAGAACATATTGAACGTCTAGCGTACTCTTCGTTATCGAGTGCCAGAAAGATCGAGACGGCAACGAGAATGTGGTATTCGTGTACATACACGGAAGTATGCCGCAGTGTCCGTTGTCAGATGCGAATAGAGCAACTCGAATTAAACGTCGACCCCTCGTTTGGTCCGACAAAGGGGGATCCCTCGATTCACCGTCGAAATAAATCACGGTCACGATCGTGTTGCGGATAACACAGAGGGGGAGAAGAAAAGTCCCACGGAAGTATATTGAGAAGCTTGAGGAGGCTGATCCCAGTCGGAGAACGGCGGAAGGGTTGACGTGAGAAGGAACGATGATATCTAAGCGGTCGATCGAACAACGACGGCTTGAGAAATTTCAGTTTCATGGTCGGCTGAAAAATCGACACTGGCGTTTGGCCGGCGTGAAAAATTGCCGAGCTGTCCGCAGGATTCGCCGCTGATCGTCCTATCCAGACCTATGTATATGTATAATCACGTCGATAAAAAGCCGGGCGATTTGCTGCGATCAAATTGGTCATTCGGGTGGCGTGACACGCGAAGTACCAGAAATTTGTGGTAACGCGCGGTGTCCTGCGAGATCCTGCTTACGGAATAGTCAGCAGGATCAAACAGTGTTTGCAAACAGTTAAGGGAACCGGCTGAGTTAGCTTAGTGCGTTCAACTTACAGGGGCGAACAATTGGTTGTAACTTAGAGACGAGGCTCGCAGCTTTGGAAATATACACGCGCAAACTTGTTCTATTATCTTTAACTGTTGGGGCGACTGGGGTGGGTAGACGTTTTCCATAGTCGAGTACCTTGCTGGTGGAAATGCATCAGGCTCGAAAGTCGGCCAGGTTAAGACGGCCGCTGATGGACAAACTCTTGAATAATTATCGCGCGACCGATGATATATCGGGGACAGGCTGGTTATATATAGGTCGGATCGGGCAGGCAGAAAATTGGAATTGGTTCGATCGACGACCGTGCCAATAATTCGCTTCGTTACCCAGCTAAGGGCCCTCGAGGACGTTCCTCGATACGTGCTCGAGGAGGCAGGTGACGAAGAGGGTACGAGGCTCGCGTGGAAAATGAGCAAAATTTCTCATCGGTTCCGGGCAGCTCGGACGTTTTGGAAATTGGGAAAGTTAGATGGGGATTCGGGGTGAAAATAAAACCTCCGCAAGCTCGAGAATTCGTGTATAAATAAGAGAAGGAACAATTATTCCCCACGTGTACATTCTTTCCAGGTTCGAACAGGATGAGCGGTTGTACAGCGAAGGCGTCGTCAAACTTCATCGATCGCTTCGTCGGTCCAAGCATCGCGCCGGTCGGTGGAGTTATGCTCGCGTTCAAACGCACAGCACGACGAATTTACGAGCAATAATATGTCACGGATAAATCTCCGCACTGCGGGACGCTACTTCCTTTTCTTGCTCGCGCTCGCGAAACGGCCAGATCGTTTCGGCGAGACCTCTAGCTGGCTGGACACGATTAGAATACCGTGCACACTCGCCGCGTGACGCTAATTGTGTTTAATTAATCTAATAACGTCGCATGATAATTTGCATACGCGCGAGCGATGCTCGTGTCAAGTTCTATACACGGTGTGCATGTAATATCAGCGGAGGACTGATCGGACTTCGATATTGCGCCGGTTTTACGATAAACGTCGTCCGCGTGTTCGGACTTTCGAGCCGCGGCGATCACGTGAAACCTCGATACACACTTGGGGGCCGTTATTCGGCCATTAATCCTGAAAGTGGCAGGCGGCGCGTGATTTCGGTCGCGTCGTCGTTCGTTGATCTTTGGAAAATAACAATTCTTCGCTGCTCGTTGACCAGGCAGAATTTTCCGCCGGCAAACGTTCGAGGGTGCATTAAACGAACGATCGACAATTCAATACTTGCCTCGTGGCAGATGCCGCGCGGAAACGCCACGAAAATTGGAACGTCAGGGAAGCCGTTGTTCCGTTCAACTTTTGATACCTGTGTTTCCTCGGACCATGCGCCTATCACGAACGTTAATATTTCGATTTTCGTCGGGAACGCGTGTTCCGTTTTCTCAAGCGAGGCCAAGCTTCGGTGGGATGGGGGCGGTGAAATGAAGAAGGCAAGTTCGGGGGTTGATTTCCCGGTCTCTTGCCGAGATCTCCCGTTCTCGAACGTTGTTTTCCTCGAATGGCACACGTCGTGCAGGAAATTGCTAACCCCCCCTGCCCTCCCGGGCTCTAGAGACCAGTGACGTAATCCTCTGTATCCTTCGTGAGCAGATTTCGCGATAGCGTAGGGATATTAAATGTTCGGGCTACGCAATAAAGTATCGAACATCACGTGAATACTTCCGAGGATCATGCGATCGAGGCAAACGACGCATTTATGCGCCACTTTATCGCGTAATTGCCTGTAGGACCTGGCCGTTACTTTCGTTCGTAATCCTTCGCGATTATTTTTCAACCCGCCCTCTAATTCGTGTTCCCTTAATCGCGCGTTCGTTTGGAAATAAATTCAATCGTATTTAATAAAAGCAATAAAAAGATGCGGCCGATTCAGCGGTGAGCACAGTTTCCGAACTTTCGTCAACTTCGAGAGGAGATTAATTGTCGGCCTCTCTGTCTCAGATTGCACAATTCCACCCCTGTTTAATGGAGCTGTTATTCTCGTACACGGTCTACCCTCTTCCCCTAATTCTTCGTCTCGCGGGAGACGTCGAAACCACGGTTCTCCCGTATCCTCTGCACAGTTGTAATGCAACGTCCGCGGATCCGGCACGTCGGAAAATAACCCCTGTATTAACGAAACTGGCGGCTACGTTTCTCGTCCGATGCGTCGCCGTCCCGTTTGCCTCGCGGGTCTCGTCGACGGCCAGTAAAAACAGTGTCGCGGCTTGCTGCTTCGGCAAAGCACTTGTTTGCTTGTATACGGTTATGCGCGCCGCCGTTCCCGCCGAATTGCCGGCCCGAGAGAAATTCATGGAAAAATTTCCACCTCGGAGACACTATTTCCACGCGGCGACTTAACCGACTGCCACGAATTATCTCGCTCGCTGGAAGAGTTCCGCGCGGCAAAGGGGTCGTAAGATTTTCCGTCGTTCCGCCCTTTCTTCGGGATTAACTTGTTTGGCAGTATCGTTGCTTTCTAGTGGCTTCGCCGCGATACGACACCGGGCTGGGTATCGTTTAGACGAGCTTGGAAATTTCTATTTCACAATTTCACGGTACACGTTTTGTTGGGGAGGGTCGTTGTACGCAAACCGAATCGATGGAACATCGGCGGTAACATCTGCAGGTCTGGCGGATTATTTAAACCGGGGCCAGGAGTGACTGTAATGTCAGCAGTTGCGCGATGCCGAGCTACCATATGCATAATGCCCTCTATTAGAATGGTTACTCGTGTTTGTCTTGGCACAATGCGACGTGTACACGGGCGAATCGTCCGCCGTGGTTTGCCGATGTAATCGACCATGCAAAAATTTCGTGGGACCAAGCTGGCGCGAACTGTACGATATAGGAAAAATCGTGATTCTTTTTTTGTCTGGGAATACGTTGTTTCTGGTGTTTGCCAAACGCTTCTCAATTGTTAAATAATTCCATCGACGGAGAAATATTTTTAGCCCATATGACATAGATACCGGGCCACGTTTCCATGTATTCCAAATATAGATTTTTCCCGGTGTAGAGGATTGGCAGCAGTTTAACAAATCCGTCGGATATTTACATCCTTCTGAATTTGCCCCATCCATTTCCTGTACTGTTAAAGGAACACTGATTTGGAGAGCGAGAATCGGAACTTAAACGAATTCTTCTGAGGAATAATTTTCAACCGCCCCTTTCGAGACATCGGACTGTGTCGACGAAAAATTGAGTCGGACTTTAAGACGTATCCACGCGAGTTACAACGAAGGAAGGGAATTACTACAGGGACGTGCGAACATACGACACGATTGTCTATTCAAGCTCGTAAAAACCTGCCCAGAATGGCTCCGTAAAGGAAAGCCTTAGAAGGTTCGTAAGTTTCCCTCTGTGCTTCGAATTTATTCGACTGGTTGCGTTCCGTCGAGTCGACTGTTCGGCCGAACGTGTAGTCGTTCCTTGGCCGCCACGATCGAGCATCGTTGGTAGACGATCCTGCACGACGTTCCTCGAAACTTCCATACGTGGACGTATTCATCGTTTCCCAACGATCGACCAGCTTTGGGGTGAGATTAAAGGCAATCACTTATCTACCTTGATCCCGTGTTTTCGGTTTTCGTGCAACGGGTTCATTTGCAATTCGGGAGTTTGTACACGCTCGAGCTCCTCCGCAGGATAAAAATGTCAGTTTGGAGAAGTGGAAAAGAAAATGGTAGATAATGGCAGGAAGATGTTAACCGAAACAAGGAATATGGAAATCACAGCGAGAAGCGGGCAAGCAGAAAATGCCACTGCACTCGAGATCACGTGAACTGCGTAATATGCAGTCACGTTGTGCGTTCGACTGCGAACCCTTTAAGCCGGCAATAAAATCCGACGATTTTCGTCGTGTGCATCCACTGCGGCGGCATCCTTTTTCCAGGCTGCGATGCCGTAACGGAGCAACCCTTCCTCCCCGTCTGGCTCCGCGTCCTTACATTCACTATTTCGTCCTTATACGGACGGGCGTGCATTTGTAAGTCGAAACACGTCTTGAATATACGATAAAATTTTCCCCTAGATTTGGGTTCAGCCCGAACCACCCCATACCTGCCTGCGCCTCCCTGGCCCTTCCGACTATGCAGACCGACCGCCGGTATCCGCCTATCTGCATACATGCGGAAACGGTGACGCCTACACTTTGTATCGCATTGTTCTTCCCAGTCCACGGGAGACAAAATTCAGAGACCGGCGCTGGTGCAACAGAATTTCCGAGCAGCTTGAACTTTTGGCCGCGTCTACGCGCCGTAATTTGTAGTCATTCGACAGGTGAATACTTTTGGCACCGACTTCAGATTCTAAAGGTATTTTATGGGGACGGTATTAGATTTATCTAGTTTATTCAAAGGACGCCCCGCCACATTGGAAAACCCTGCCTCGCAGGGTCATAAATTCTTCGAATCACCCGGTACTTGTGTAGACACGACGGAAAGGGTGTATTTCTATGTACGTCCTTCCCCGTTCTTTGGCCGCATCTACGACACGATTGAAAGCACACGGCGATGCACTGAAAGCTCCCCTCCTACTCGCCTTCACCCTTTTCTGCCCTGAAGTCCCGTAGGGTTGGGGGCTTCTTCCGGCATTTATGGCAATATGCCGAGCACGAGACTGGACAGGCTGGCCGATTTTTCGACCTACAGGGATATCTCCGCTCGAATTCCGCGCAGACGAAAATTCTCCGGTCCATGGAAACGCTTGTGTCGCGAGAAATCTTTTACTCGTCTTATTTAATTAAGAAGATGCAATCTGGCCGACGTGAACGATTCTGGCAGCATTCTGTTGAAAAATTTACGCCGGCCCTGGATGGATTATGCGAATTGCTTGAATTATGCGAAACCGCGAGGTGAAATTCTATTTCACGCGGGGCGACGAAAAATAATCTGCATACATATTCGAGAATTGTAGACATGCTCCTCCGAGTTTTAAAGTTTGGAACGCGTGAAACGAGAGCAACTGGAGAGGCGGCTGCGAATATTCATTCGCGCAGTTGAAACGCGAAATCGAGCGCGACGACCTGCCGGCCTTCGTGCAGTTTCTGCGTGTAATTAAAACGAGCGTCGTGCCGCTCGACCTTCTTCGAATGGTAACGCTTTAATCAAAAGGCCCGCCCCCGTTGAAAAATATCCAAGACTCCGCGCGACATATTGTTCGATAATATCCTTGCGCGTCAAACGTTCCGCGAGCGAAATTAATTAACGCAACGCGAGTGAAACGGTGTCGTGCGTACGTCAGCGACCGCCCCGTGGGTTCGTTGCGAAACCTTTTCGACGCACAAACTATTACTTCATCGATAGGGAAATACGGTTTCGACGCTTTCAATTTTTCGACAGCATTTTTTGCATCGAACACTAGTGGATCGACGAGGAAATTAATCGTCGCGACACAAATTGCGAGAGCAAATTGTAGTTATAACAATTTACTGCAGGACCCTTAGAGGGGTATCGTGAAATTGTTGTAAAATTGTTTACTACGGAGGGGGTCGCGGCTCGATCGTTTTCTTATGAGATGCGCAACAGTGCTGGCAATTTACCCGTTAGCGTTTTACGTCTAGCCGTAACGAGACGAGGTAGGACAACCTACAAAAAATTTACGAGGTCGAGTTCGATGCGGCGCCGTCGAAGAACTCCACGACGCTAACAAAGGGATGGAATTTTCCCGATCTCGATTGTGCCGCGGCGTGTTCAAATTAAAAACGCAGAGGGTAAAACGCGAGAGCGGCGTGTCGCGTTGGTGGTTGGAAATATGACGACCATGAAGGAGATCGCAATAATCCAGGTACTGCGGCGAACTTTCTTTTTACACGGATAAACGGGCTCCTTCTGTTTTTAATTTCCTCTGATACGAGCCGAACGGTTTACAGTGTCAAAACGTAATTACGAGAATGGTCACGGGAGAACGTTTATGAAAACCTCAGCGTCGCGTACGACGATAATAAAATAGAGGAAAGTGGTTAATAATTCTTTGGGAGAGAGGTGACACTTCTGCCTCGACCTTTTACTCGAGAACGTTGGGCAACGCGGCCGTCACTGTCGCGCAGCGAAAAATTGGAACGGGAATTTCCAACAACAAACGTCCCTCGCCTATTCGATTTCGAAATCCTCGGATCGTCCCTGTGGCCGGTCACACTGTAGCTCGTTGGGTCAATCGCCTAAGCGAAATGTCGATAGACGTGAGTAAGACAAGTGCGAAAGTAACCCCCGTTCAATCAATCTTGCCGCCATATCAAACCCCATCGCTCGCCTCCTCGAAACTCTGTAACATCCACGCTACCTGACGTTCGTCTTTCGTTTCTCACCGGCCATCACCGCGAACAGAAACAGCATCCCTCATCCCTTCTTCTTTCTGCGTGTCTTTTCTTTCGCCCCTCCTCAGTCACCGCGAAATCCTTCGGTGGCAAAAAGGGCGACACGTTCAGGGTTGTTATCCACGGGTCGGCGAGCCGGGAGAGCAGAGTTTTTTTACACGACCGGCTCGCTGTATCGGAAACATGATTGGGACGGTTATACACGGACCGATATCTGAACATCCACTTCGCTCGAAGACGAACTAACTTCGTATAGGTTCCCTCCGGTTAGGGGATACTCTTTATTTGCTCTCACCTCGCTCCGTCTTTTTTCTTCCGCTGGTTTTTCCTGCAAGGAAATATGAATCAGCAGCGATCAGGAGGTTTAAGCGGGTTTCTTTCATAGCAGCCGAATTCATTTCAGCTTTTTTTTATCTTTCGTGTCAATCGCCCCTGTCGTTCGTATATCCACCGAGATGGACTCGCTACCCTCGCCTGCGAGAAAAGAAAGAAGTACGTTTCAAGTCGACGCCAAGGGGGCGGTGGAGACAAGGTGGAAGCTGCGGTTGAAGCTTATCGAAGAGGAAGGAGCAGGGAGCGCATTATCCGAGCGGATGGAATTGTCCTAGCCGTCATTCAAATTCGTTTAAGCTCCCTTGCATGCTTGGTCGTATCCCGGGAAACTCGAAAGCCCTCCTGGAACGCCTTATCCTTCGCACGACGAAAGCTTGAAGATCGATCTCTCTGCCACACTCGCCGACGAGTGTTTTCGAAGGGTTAAGAGTGCCGTTTAAACGACAAGAAGTACAAATTGTTCTTGCCCGGGGAAACTTGCTCCTGAAAGGTTCCCCCCGTTCCTGCAAAGCTACTGACTGCACTCGTCCTGGACGGCCCCTATGAATGTAGCGAAAAACCCTCCAACCTTTTTTCGCGGCCCAGGAACGTTATTTTATTCCAGCAAATTAATTTCAATCCTACGCCCCCGAGTTAATTCGGCTGAATCGCCGGTAGTAATTTCGACGCGTACGTCACGAGCGAAGCTTTGCTCGTCGGAATCCGTTTATTTATCGCCACCGGTGTATTTTTCTCCGATTAAAATAAACAGAGGGAGCGATCCATCATGTGATATTAAATCTCGCGGGACCTGCAAACATACATCGGAACGCGAGAGCGTTTCGAGCTTTCGCCGTACTATAATTAAATTGCACCCTCCATCCGCCACCTCCGTCGTTTCTCGCCGGCTAGTGCATCCCTTTCACCGGGAGGATCTACTTCGAAGTTTTTGTTGTTTTTACGTTTCCTCGAGACGGACCGGAACGAGGGAACGGTACACACGGAAGAAAGGAAGAGTTCGCTCGACGCTGACGTCGTTAATTAGTTCAAGTGATTTAGTGTACTTTTTTTCGGACGATTTCACCAAAGAAAGGGCAAGCCTCGCGTAGCTCGTCGCGATTACGCGTTCCAGCGGATCGCGAGGCAGACACGAAACCCTCGTTTTTTCCTCTAGACGAGACAAATTGGACGGTCGAAAGTGTACGAGGTTCGGGTGCACGAACGAGCTGGGTTAATAATTCCGTCCACGCCATCGATTTATCGCCGCTGTTTCGCCGTTTGCATTTATTCGCCATCATGTTTGCTAACGAACTTTCATCCAGTTCGACTTATTCGCGGACTCCTAGAGGGCCACCTATTCACGTGTATTTATATGCGATCCGCAAGCCGAATCGGGGCGCTGGTTTCTTTACTTTTTAATGATCGCTCGACATTCCATAACCGATACGAACCCGGCCGATTAATCGTCCGGTCATAAATCATATCTGGACGAATCTGCATATGCGTATATTAATCATTGTAATTAATGATTTGGCGCGGCGAATGGATCACGCATCGGCACGTACATATTAATTTTATATTACAGCGAGTATGCATTCTGATCGCGCGGCCTAAGTGCATGATCGTGACGTTTCAAAATTTTACGTTTCCGGGGGTTAGATATTATGCGACGATAGATCGCGCACGGTGCTTAACCGCTGATTGATCTATGAATTATCAAGCGTTCCATCGATCGATTCCAGTTGTACAGCGGCAAGAGTCCCATACCAATTACTAAATTATTCACCTGCTCTGTACGCGCATTAGCGACGAACTTGTCTTACTGCTTCGACACTACCTTGTAGAAAATTTCCGTCAAACTACTACCGCGAAAGATCAGCTTGTACGGTACAGAGGAAGTAAAAAGTAAAACGATATATATATATATGTATTGGAGACGCAAGATTTCTACGGCAATAAGGATGCACAAGGTTCACTGGATCATCGCCGATGAAACGAACACTGGCTAAACAAGAAGTGAGGCATAAAGGGAAGGATTGTTCGGTTGGTACGTGGGCGTACGCCGAAATCGAGCTTAAGACTCGACCATTGGCTGGTGTACCGAGAGGATACGCTGCGTTTAAGTGACATCGTATTACGGCAAATCCATCGTAAATAGCTGGAGATGAAACCGGAGACTGGAATCACCTCTGGAGGTGAAACGTCGCTGCGCTTCGAGCTTCAGGATTTTCTCGTGTAATTTAACTAGATCTCGTTGCCGAACATCCGAGCACACAGCCTCGCAAGACGTTCGCTCAAACTCGGAATCGCGATCGCGCATCAAGAACTTGCACGAAGAAACTTACAGAAGTCTGATGGCCGCGATTTCCATCCCGCCGGAACGGGCAGAAGCTCGAGAATTTTATTATTAATAGAACGTCGTCGCGGATGAACGGGGTCAGGTTATATCCCCTGGAACGATTGGATTGCTTTGTCATTGATTCCAGGATTATTGTTACTCCGGGGGATTCGAGCAGCCGTCTATCCTTCGAACTGTTCGTTCGTGAAATACTTCATGCCTCACCCTTCACCCTATATTCTTCCTTCGCTCTTGCTTGTCCCTGTCGAAAGGAACGAAGTAAATCCAAGGGCAACGGTTGCTCGCGAACGTCGGATCGATTAAAACGGTGCACGTGAAGTGAAATTGCAAACAGGAAGAAAAGGTGACTAAAGGTGGAGGGAATCGATTGGCAGTTTGGTTATCGCTGGCAATTTGCGTATACGGTCGAGCTCGCGTCGCAGAGGTATCGTTGGCCCCAGAGATTGTCTGGAAACGAAGAAACTCGAACGATCGTCTATCGTTGACCGAAGTCGGCCGACTCTCAACGGAATGCCTTGGCGTTCCATCGAGGCCGTTTCCATGTTGATTCCTCTCGTTCATTCCCACCGCGGAAACATCGGCCGTGAAACGAAATGAAATCTATAATGGGGTACGCTCGTGCGCGAATCGTCGCGAGATAAAAGCTGTTAAGGAGATAAAGTGCATCGGGGGAAAATGGAGGAGAAGCTTGCCGAGTACATGGCGACGCGGCGCGAAGGGTGCCGTAAAGGGCCGCGCCTTCTTGCGGGAAAGACGAGGCTGGTCGACTTTCGGGGGGCTTCTGAACTTTTAAAAACGTCCCCGCAGACCGAAACTAACTTACCAAAGTGTCGTCCCTTTTCTTCGCGATATGGAAAGTTCGACCAAAGACAGTTCCCCTTTTTCACGGGAGGAACGCCAACCGATTTGTACACCGGATGCATTATCCTATGGGAGTTTTGCGACGCTTCCGCTTTCCCGCGCGACACGATTCTTCGACCAAGGATATTTCTTTTTACAATGTATTCTGGCCTGGAAAATTCTGGGAAGATGGTACGCATTGCACGCTGATTATTCGTCGTCAAATTGGATGTTATCGTCACGGTAGCACAGTGAACGTTCGAGGAGCCTGAAAACCAGCGAGGAGAAAAGGCATAGAGAGTAAAAATAGGGTGGGAAGTCGTTCGTGCACAACGATAGGTTCCCCCGTGGCACGGCGGCGACAAATCGATTCGTGCCTGGCAATTAAAGTCTTCCACGTTGGCGTGTGTCTAGATACGATCATTATCTGCATCGTGATTGGCCTCGCCACCGTCAAACAACCCCACACAATGATTTTTATTCACACGTATCGCGGGTGTCTGGTTGATCCAATAACGAAACCTTCCGCGATAACTTCCCTCGTGCATGACAAATGCTGAAGTATGAAACAAAGAACGTTTGAGGGAAGAGAGAAAACACAGGAGTGCCGATCATTCAAAGGGAAATCAGATTTTGAATCGATCCATCTTCGTTTCGTCAGGTTTTTGGAACACTGAACGACGGATATCGTAACAAATAGCGCCACGGCCGACTGACAAAGAGGGTAGATATTTTTGTTCAACAGCGGTCTACATCACGCGAGGCTACTTCATTTTTCGGCCGGTGGCGTGACGCGATAAATTATGCATTACCTTTGGCCAGAACCGGGGCCTCGTGAAATTCCAATTATGCATGCCGATAAATTATTATTACGGCCCGCGGTCTTTCTGCATATTCTGCCTGGTGTTTCGCAAATTCGGTGTATCGCATGGACTATTTCCAAATCCAGCCGCGACTTGCATTGATCACTGCATCGCCCATATGTTCATCGGGTTAAATACATATATTCGCTCTCACTGGAAATAATGCGTAATCAACGGACAATGTAATGTAATGGAAAGATGGACCGTTTGTTTCGAACAACGAGAAGAGAAAGTGAAGGAGCCATCGACGAGACGAGACATTTCGTGCAATGGTTAACGAAAATTCGATACCAAGGAAGTTTCTTTCGCCTTCGATAAAGGTCGACGAATTATCCAGCCGGCGCTGAACTAACTTCACGAGCCACGATGGCAGCTCGGTTGAACGACTGAATGCTCTCCAAGCGGAAGCTGCCGCGTACCCTCGTTACCCGGAAAGGTCTTTCACCTCGTGCAATCGAGCCTGCGTGAAGTCTGCCGGGACGACTTTTTCAAAAGCACAACTGCACAAGAGTATCTTACTCCCAGCGTCCACCTCCTCGATCTGATCAAGAACATCGTGAATTAGTTTCGTGGAAGTTTCACGCTGAAAGGGTTAAATTCCGAGGCGTCGAACCGACACCAGGTCGTGCTGGCACGTATCTACATTGATTATTCACGTCACACTGTGACGACTACGTGGGGAAGATACTTGCGTACGGCAAAGCATATTTTGTTTATTGAAATCGCGAATTGAAATTTGCGCGTGCTATCGGCGAACTGATCGAACGATTGTCGAGTATTTAAAAATAATCGTTTTTATAGGATACGCGCCGGTGTTGTCGAAAAAGAGAGAGTGCGAAACGTAAAACGGAATACTCTTCCCATTTAATTAAATCGGCCGGTGTATCATCGTCGATGTATGCCTCGATTCCCTCATCCTATAATCCTGATTTATCTGCCCATGCAGCGCTGCAAAGCTTCATCGAAATTCAACGCATTTTTACATTCACAGCGGCGAACGTGACAAATACAAACTGTTATTGTCCGCGTACTAAGATAAACGTCGACATAAATACGAAGAAAATAAAGCAGGAAACTGGTGATCTTTTGTCAATTACGGCAGGCAAACGCGTGACCCGTAGGGAGGACGAAACGAGTCCGCGATATTTCCACTTTTTTCTGCCCGGAAGAATCGCATTGTTTTGCGAAATGCGATTATGCCGGATGATTAGCCGAGCACGATAACATCATCAGTATAGCGATCATACTTCGCAACAGGATCTGGATTTATTCTGGCGAGACAGAGGGGCTTACACGACCTTCTATCGAAATTAAACGGGGATTTCACGTTCCCGTTGACCCCCTTTCCCGTCCATGTCCACGCTCTATGTTACACGCGTGCACGCGTACACGCCGATGGAAACGCATCCTCTCTGTACCAACGTGCATCCATCGTATGAACCGGCGAACATTTTAATCGCGTCCCAGCGAATTCCACGGGAAATTTGCTGCAAATCCCTGAGGCGCGGCACGCAGTGAACTTCCCAGTCCACTGGGACAGTGATTTTTCACGCCATTGCGCGCGTCGAAACGATAATCTCGATGCTTCTTGTCGTACTTTCGTTGTACACGATTCCTTCGACGACACATGGATCAACGACGAACACAGTGGTTGAAATCGCGACACTGTTTGTTTCCCGTTCGAACATGTGGATGTTTAAAATCGCCTGGCGGGTCACGGCAACGTGTTGTATTCGAAACCGCATACAGAGGATACAGGGGGAACATTGTATAACGTGTCCGTTGTCCGGACGGAAAGGTATCGTTGGCTTCAATTAACGTATTATACGGGGACTCTTCATTCGAAAACTTTTTACGTTCGCGTGGAAAAATATTTCGCCGCTGAGTCGTGCGTTAATGAAAACTGTTTGGACGGCGGCAGTCTATATTGGAAAGCTTTTTTGAACGTACGCAAACGATACTCGACAGATTAATCATTATTATCGCTTCCTCGGTTCGAGCGTCCTCCTGGAGGTAAGAAGTTTACGGATACTAAGGGAACTTCAAAGACATGAATCACGATCGCAACAAAAGTCGATAGAAATATCCGTCGATGGAAAAGCCGTGCCCGTTGATCCTGGAGAGGTCCAACGCCCTCCCCGGGCGCGTTCATCGGGGACGAAACATTTTAATCGCGACCCAGTGATCGACGAGCAGGTTCGACGGAAAATCCCCGGACAAATCCTGACACGAGCCGATTCCTGGCGACGATCGAGCGTCGCTCGCGTCGTCGCGCGCTGCGAAAACGATAACATCTCATGATCTGCTGGTCAGCTACGGATGAACAGCGGCGGCGCACGAGTTTCCTGCCGAACCGATAATTGAAAATCACTGTCCCATATATCGATTTGCAGGATTGTCCGTTGATACGCGGTGGCTCCTTCCTCGTCCCTGTGCGCGCGTCCTCTGCTTGCTCCGCCAAAGATCCACCATCCTTCTTGATCGTCTGTCCACCGATGAGCCGACAAAGTTTCGATACTTTCGGTCCAAGTTCTCTAGGCTCGTTCTATTTGCTTATTAATCGGGCCAGGAAGCCTGGACAGTAGACACGACATGCAATACACGGTCGTGGCGAGGCTGGGAAAAAACGAATCACGTTTGATAAAAGGGAGACGAAAACGGGGACAAAAAGGGATGAAAAACGATATAACGAGGTTGCGGGGACAAAAGGGCAGTTCTGCACGCCGATGTTGTCAAAGCGGCAATATCGATGCTGCCAAAGATTATAAATAGAACTTCGAAATTGACGCAAGTACTAAAAGAGACTGTTTCGTCTTCGTGTTGGAAGCAAAACGTGCCCGACGGGGGTGTACGGGCAGGGAACGATTTTACGTTTGTAATTGGAAAAGGAGATTAGTCGTTCCTCGTTTTTCCGCAGCTTTTTTCATCCAACATTAATTCGATACTCCCCCTGGATCCGAATTAAATCGGATTCGAATATCCGTATTACGTTTCTCCTTTCGAAATCCTCGTACAGAACAAGAAAAGCTACGCGCTCCTGCGAAATAAGCACATGGTCCCCTTTCGATTTTCTTATTTTTTCTTTCTTCTTTACTGTAACGCACGAGTACGCCTGGCAATATAAATGCAAGTTGCAACTGCAGAAAATATTTCTGCCTGGGATTTCCCGGGTGCGAACGAGGTTCTATTTGAAAAGCGAGCATTAAGGGGATTTTCAAAATCTCGAAACAAGCGATGTCGCGAACCACGAAAGAGACACTCGACAAATTATGCGACACGTGCATCCCCGCTTGATGACGAGCGTGAAAAATCACGGCTTCCTGCTAGCGAGATAAAGCAGACGGAAAAAGACCATTGTACAATGAAAAGGTACATGATGCTCGCGCATCTGCTGCGATGAGAGTGGATTTAAAAGTCTCGAGACTGATTTCAAACGTAGTTGATGCGCAAATTTTCTGCCCGCCGGAACGTGCAACCCCGTTTTCAAAATTTCACGATTGCGTCACTTGGAGTATTCGTTGGCCAACAATTGTCATATTTATTCATTAACCGATAAGAGCCATCGATGCGAAGCGGCTGGCATAATCGAAGGAAAAAGGCTGTCCGGTTTGAAAGCTCAAATTGACCCTGTAATTTGATTCTCTGAAAATTAATCGAACTGTGGAGGTGGTTTCCAGCCCTCCTGTCGGAAGCGGCTTTAATTACTGATGGTATTTCAGGTATTTATTGGGCCAGTCCATTCTCGCGATACGTATTGAATACGGTTCACTGTTGATTAATACAAAAATCTCCTTTTTTCTCGGGTCTATTTAGAGCAGCGAACGAAAAGGCAACTCGGTTTCGCGTTGCTGAAACGGCATAACAATAATTCATAATTCATAGGTAGCAAATTAAGCACCGCGGTTTGTTAAATGAAGTCTATTATGTATTATATTATTTTGTTGCATTGCCGCGCGGTTATAATAAACTCGCCAGCAAAATGGATCACTCGCGTGAACTGCGAGGCAATCGTTTCTATATTCGTTCGGTAATTTTATTACAAACGCTGAACGTTGATTATTATCATCGGAATTATTGGGTAATTTAATATGCCGATAGTATTTGCTTATCTAATGCCATACAGCATCCAGCGTTCGTACAATTATTCGGCTGGATGTTTCGATCGTGAAAGACGGCGGGTTTTAAACGCAATCAAAACGCAGTTACTCTTCCTGCTGTATGTTTGCTATCGTTATTGCGTTCTAGGAATTACAGCATCGGACATACGGTAGAATCATAGCTTTCGCATCCGGTAACATCGAAGGAGGTGCACATTTCGTCAGAAAAGAAAGAACAAGCAGGGGAAACGTTGTGATATCGACTCGCTTAACCACGGCTAGCTAGAGGGGGACGAAAGGGGTGGGAAACAAGACTGAACAGCGAGAAAGAAGAAACAACGAAGGGGTAGCGGAAGTAACTGCTGGGGCGGAAGTTCCAATTGCAAGCTAGATCTATATTTAATAAGACAGGAGACTTATACGTTCTGCTGGGCGTTGTAACGTAGTTCGAGTGTAAAAGTTTCGACCTCTCCCTGCTGGTCATTCCGGAATTATCTTCACCACCTTTCATCCACCAACGTCTACAGATAATTAAATACATCTGCGCGCAGAAGGGAGCAGCTGGATTTTCCCCGAACGTAGACGGCCGTGGAAAGAATTTTCGAGGGGCCGGAATTCACGAGAAAATTCCAACTAGGCAGCCTCTCATCGTGTGCTAGTTTGACTTACTGACACGATCTGGAAATGCAGGACCGTGTACTTTAGCCTTACAATTAATTATAAACACTCCTCCGCAAAATTAAAGGTTCACTAAATTTTCGCCGAAAAACGTTGGCAACCCAAGGTACTCCGCGGGCAGGTTGCACGGTTTGAATGAAAGTCCGATAACGTGGTGAAAAAAAATCGTGCATCGATTTTTCTATGTTCGTTGTAAAGGGGAGACTTCAATCTTCACATTCACAGTGATTTTGGTTGCGGAAAATTTCCTCGAGGTTCGTGCGGAAGATTGAAATTTGCACAATATTTCGAAAAAATGTACCCTCACTGCGCCACCTACAACATGGTGTAAAAAAATTGATTAAAAAAAACTCGTGGGCTGTTAAAGTACAGACTGCACTCTTTTAAACGAGCCCAGGTAGACTCTTATAAAAAAAATTTTCACGATGTCACAGCCATTGAAGTGTCGACAATAATTTTTTCGGTGAAAATTTAGCGATCCTCCAATTTTGTGGCGGAATGTAGACAGGAAATACGTGCAACACCGAGTTACAGTGCAGTACACAATTTCCACGCTGATAAAACACACTTCCAACGAAAAGGATGAGACCGACGATAAATACTATAACAAATTAACAAAGTGTGCCGTTGGTACTCGACGATGAACAGTTTGCTGTCGCATGGCGAGTTTCCTAATCTACGAAAATACTGCTGATTTCGAAAGAGCACGACGCGACTTGATAATTTTGCGCTTCGACAAATCTGATTTACTAGAACGTGGCGAGATTTTCCGCCGTAGTTGTCCGCGATGGTCTGTTGGCCTGAGTGACGAGACGAGCGCGGCTTTAGGAAATTGTAGCAGTGGCTGCGTTCCTCTTGAGAGGTGCCATTAAGTTTCATTTTTTTCTCTCGTTCCTCGCCCTCTCGCAATTGGGTTAGCCGCGGGAACTTCCACCCCGTAAAGTTAGCCACGAACGAAGGACGATAATTATTATGCCGCATAGCGCGACTCGGCTTGCACCAGGGCACTGCGACAACCAGGTGCTTTGGGACCTTGTCTCCGTCCATTTAATTGATGCATTCGTCTTAAGGTACGGGCCTTCTATTTTGTCTTGTCGAAAATCTTACCGTCGTTATCGACGGCGTAATCTTACGGCGTTACCGTCTTCGTTTGCTACGATTAAGTGGCGGGATTTCGGCATTCCTCGGTGTTCAACTTGGATTAAACTTAGGAATCGTTTGAGCAATGGTAATCGAGGACAGTCACGAAGCAGAAACTTTAATACTTACACGCATTACAATGCACACGGCGGAGGTAAACAAAGTTTTGGCATCTTCAGAAATGACAAGACGATTTCAGAAATTGTCCAAGGAAGTGGTGCCTTGAAGCCGTATGAATTGAAAGCCTGACCACGTAGTTTAAAGCTAGTCAGGTCGGTCAGAAATTAGTGTACGTTCTCTGAGGATCGTAGGGGGTCCGCGACTTTTTAATTTATTCAGGGAAGTTTGCTAGAATTCGAGCAGTTCGAAGCCGAGTTTTTCAGGATCTTGTCTGAATATTGACCGACTGTTCGGTCAAGCAAGGCAGCCTTTCATTATTTTTTGCATTCTTTCTATTAAATCCTGCACGCTATTCTCATTCCCGCTGGCAATTTACTTGCAAAGTTATGAACTAATTGTAAGTCAAGACTTGTGTACCATAATAATACTCTTATTACCTATTTATATCAATGGGGCAACATTATTCACAGACATATATATATATATATATCCCTTTCTCAAACTTCCAACGACCACGGCCCAATATTCAATACATCCATCGATTCCATCCACCTCCAAAATCGCCAGAGAATAACTACGATATTCCATCACCGGACTTATCCAATATTAGACACGGAGAATCCGCGGAAAATCGACTCCACCCTTCCTCGAATCAGCAATTCCCTCGTACAGGCTAATCCTTTTCGCCCTACCTACGTCGAAAATCTTCTGGTCCCGGTTCGCCGTTCCAGCGTCACGGCGATTTTCCAAAATGTCTCGAACATTGCGAGCCATCTGGCTGCACGAACGGCCTGTACGCGTGCGCTCGCACAGCTGGACTTTATCGTGCTCGCGTGCTATCGTGAATCATAATGCGTCGCGCGATTACACATTACGCGCCTCCCTATCTAGCCACTCGTACGCATTACTGTCCGAGTGGGTTCGTCATTATGCCGGCGAACTGGATTATAGCTGTATCCGTGGCAATGCTTTATCGTTCCGCAGGGTTCGCGTGTCGCCAGTTTCCTTGCACACACCCCAGCCCGTTTCACCCGCTCGGAAATAAAACGCTCGACCTGGCCATCAGACACTTTCGCGACGAATACTCCGGTTTCGTATCGATTCGGCTGAGTTTGCAACGATATCGCGATTCTCGAGTTATTCCACGCCACTTTGTCTCGTACTGTCGTGTCGTTTCGCGTAGATTCCCGTGCACCTGCATCTATACATAGATACCCAATGTTCTTTTCCCCGATGTTTCGTTTACTCTTTAGAAGGTTCGATACTTCGATGGGGCGTCGCTGAGAGCGTAAGAGACGCGTTCAAGAATTGTCTAATGAACACACAGCTCGGGAATTCGCGTGGCCTGAAGGGATGCAGATCGGTCAGGCGAGGAGGAACTCTGCCAGAATCCATCAAATTTATCGTATCAAGTTCGGTAGTGCAATTAACGGACTCCAGCAGAATTACTCTGCGGATTGTATTAGCGCATCGCCGATAATAATGCTGGCGCATGGGCGGCGCGATATCGTGTTACAGCATACCGTCGCCGAATATGTACTCGCAATATTATCAAATGTTAGTTCTGTTAAGCGGCGTATTGTACGTGTATTTGTTTGGGGAATAACAGCGTTCGGTGAATATAGATTTTTCGTTCGTGTGAGAAACGATGGGGCTGCAGTTCGTTCGGTAATAGCGGTCCGTTGCTGCTGGACGGGGGTAAATCACGATTAATCGCAATTTCATGGACGTTGCCCGTAAGTCATGAAATTAATGTAACGGTATAACTCGCGATTACGTATTACGTGGCCGCGTATCTCTCCACTCGTTACCGCTGTCGGGCCGGTTCAATATGCTGACTATACGCACGTGTCCTCGTGCTTTATCGTGCGAGCATAACCAGCCGATACGCTTGGGAATAAGAAGCGAAGCACTCGATAGAAATATGCCTGTTACGATACACCGTTTCGCGGGACATTGCGCAGCTGCAATTACACGGTTACGCGAATCCTTTCAGGATAGTGCAATTTATTCCACGTAGATCGAGATGGTATTTTTTTTTTTCTTTGGCAAAATGACACCGATTCAAGTGTCGATCATTTTGTGAATACGTCGCGAATGCCTGATCATGAAGTGGCGGGGGGATTGTTAAGGAAAATGCTCCACAGTAGTTAGAAATAATTGTCTTTCCAAAGGAAACGAAATGGGAGACGTCGCGAGTTCAGAGCAGTAGTTGCCGAATGGAAATATTATTCCGTCTCGACGGCACACGTTTTCTTAACTACCAGCTGTTATTCTTTTTAAATACAGTTATTTTTTGTATTTTTTTTGGGATACACTTTGAAGACGTAGCTTTATGAATCGTTAATTAAGTTGACATTTTTCAATGCTTTAAAAACAAACAAAAAATATAGCAACCTAGTTGCGTTGTAAAAGTACGTGTATTTATTGAAGATACCGTTTTCTTGATAAAATGAGTATAAACTAGGATTTAGTAATGTACTTTTCATTATCACTGTTAAAACATTGCCATAAAAGTGATACCACGATAGGGTATCCGTGCTACAATTGCACGCATTAAAAGCTTCGCTTACAACCGCCTGGTCTCGACAGTCGCGATGTCGGGGCCATCTTTTTCACTCGAAACATCTCAAAGACGATCTCTTGTCGTTCGGTGCCTGTGGCGAACTTTACCGCACGCAGGTATGTAACATTGAAATAAATTTCCATTTCCCGTAGAAACGAGCGCCTCCATCATGGAGCGTTGTAAACTTCTACAGCGTGGCCGTACACCCTGTTAAACATTCATATTTTCTCGCACGCATGAAATATTTCACGGAAAGTTTCCTTTGGTGTCCCGTGGCCCGCGTTACTCTTCGTTTCGCGGCTCGAAACAATAGAAAGAAGGAAATTGCTCTGTTTGTTTGTTCTCGTTTGCAATCTTTCGTGAAGTGTGCTCGGATGTGCTCGTGGAATAAGGAGTGGAACAACAAAAGTGGCGCGTTTCAGCATCGAGCACGCCTCTCGAGGTCGCTGTTGTCTTAACAATTCGCCAGGATATAGTAAACCCCAATTTGCTCGAAGGCTTCAGGTATTCGTACGCTCGCGTACGTGTCACACACAGCGGGTGTACACTTTACGCGGACTTATATTTCATGCTCCCTGGTCGTTCTCTAAAGCTTCGTCGAGTACGGTTAATTTCGTAATATCTTGGCTGGTGCATCGGGAAGGATCGCCCAGTGAATAATGTGCCCGCGAGGCGGTAAAAAAACGTAGCCGGAAGCGGCGATCCTTAGCCCGGTCGAACTCGAAAGAGCGGTGCCGTGTTAAAAGGCTTGAATTCGATTTACGATTCGAAAAATCCCGTCTATCTTCTGAGTGCACCGCGCCAGGGATATGCACGAGTGACTACCACGAGAGGAATATATACGAGATAGTGCATTTCTTTTTTCTTTTTTTCTTTTTATAGCTGTTTCCAGCGGTAGCGAACGTTTCGTAATTAATTACAGCGCGGTACGCTCTTCTTTTATCGACTTCCGCTCCGCGAGTGGCTCGTAAAAATCCGTGAGAGTCCGCGCAGGTTTTTCTGTCTCTTCCGTTTCTCGTTTTCCATTTTCCCTTCGGTTTTCTTTTTCCCTCTGTTACCGCGTCTATCCACCCTTTGGCGATGGTCGCAGCTTTTAAGTCCCGTGCGAACTTCCTTATCGATTCATCTTGATGAACTTGGGAAGGAAATGAATAATTTCGAACGACCCGGTACCTCGCTAAGGTTGTAAAGGACATTTCGCTTGGCTGATAAATCGGGATCACGTCCCTTTGACGTATCCCTTCACTTTTATTTTTGCAATTTGTACGAGACCCCTTCTGTTCCAGTATCTGCGTCGTATTTTGCTTTTCCACATACGACACCGGCGGATGTGAAATTAAATTGCTTCGCGACCGAGATCTTTGCTCTCGATCCATCTGGCAAGCCATTATAATTTTCGATTATTCTCTTATCTTTATGGGAGCTCTGCGACCGAAGTATATATCGAATGGAATAAATCGTACTTCACCTTTGCTTGTGATCACGCGAATGCCGTATCAATTGTTTACGTTCCTCCTGGACTTGGCGAGTAAACGCGATTTTTCTTGACTGAGTAATTCCGCTAATCCTATTGCTGTCTATAGATAATACAAGGCCTTTGTCGAGCGTGTATTAAATTGTCATTTCAGCCGTTTGTTCCCCACTCGTTCGTTTTTTCACCCCCGACTGTTTCAGTCCACGCGTTTCAATATCTTCGATTTCCTATAATGAGAATGCAGTCCATCGGCCTTAATTATTAACGATTTTCTGCGCGATAGAGGTTCCTTTCACCTCGCCCCCTTCGCCCTTTCATCCCCTCGAATGTGTCTCCCCATAAAAGGACACTTTATCCCATCTTTATTGCTAACGTCTGCTACGTTATTTCTGCTTTCAGGATCCGACATCAAAGTACCGGTTGCCATTCTGAACTGTCTTTACGCGCGTCAATTGTGCTTCGAGGATCCATCCTGCAGCGCCATTCTGGAGATTATACCGAGGGTCTGCGGTCCGGAGCTTGGTGAGTACCGGGGAAATATTCACTTAAACTCTTCTCAACGGATATTAAAGGAAACGAAGGTGCAAACAGTTTTACAAGTCGCAAACAAATCGAATTGAACTTTTCGTTGGGTTCGGTTGTTCCAGCTGGAGTGGGATTTCGCGTAGCTTCCACTCAAAAATCGCCCACTGTCTTCGCAGTTCTCCTTGATTTAAATAATTGCTCTCGAGGGTACGATTCGATCGGACCTGCAGCTCGCGAGCTCGAAAGGTGTCGAGTAGTAGAGCCTGCTTTCCCTTGGCCGATGTAACGAGAAGCGAAGAATAAAAAAGAAGAGAAAGAGAAAACGGGGTGGTCCAGAGGTACGGTCGACGACCTCGTTCTTTTCGCACTTCTTCTTCGCCTCTTCTTCGTCTGGCCTTTCCTTTCCGTTACATCCGTGACACGATGAAACTTGTGTTACGCATACGTCACACAGCCATCACGCAAATTGTAAATTATTTTGTATTCGACACTCGGTATACGAAGCTCGCAATTAATATTTTTGTTGAATTTCCATTGGAAAAGCTTTTTCTTTGTACAAGTTCATCGAACCCCTTCGGGTGGAGGTAATAATTGCAAGCAGAACAAATTATCTCCTGCTTTATTAACTTCCGCTCACGGGTCGGTAGATAAATATTTCTCCCGAAGTTATACCTAGTTTCGTTCCCCTAATTTCTTAGGGGCATCAATGCGATCTTGTTGAGAGTACTACCGAATCGATCCGCGATATTCCCTGACCGGGCACATCGGGAACCAATAATCGTATCGAGAATCAATGTAATCTGGATAAAATCTGGACTGACTTTTATGTAATCCAATACTAATATTCAGAGTATTTCTATCACGGTTTCATATTCGCGACAGTTTGTCCGTGGAACGATATTGCGATTCCGTGATCTCCAGCAAATAATTAGATTCGTAACGTGACCCGGATTGAATCTCGAATTATCCGAGTGATACGTACATTCGGATTAAATATATTATACGAATATATTTTTGAACGGTTTTGCAATTTTACACGCAGCGCAAATTGAATCCCATAAACGAGCTCAGCAATTTTATAGATATCGAATTTTAATGCAAGTTTTGGTATAAATTTCACACTTCACATTTCTTAACGAAATTGATCATGTAAGTACTTCGTGACCAAGAAAATTCGTTTCCATAAAAATAAAACAATTATCGTAAACAGAAGCAAATGCGAAATGGTAGCGGCAGTTGGCGAGTGAAATGGTTTATTTTCCGTATGAATGCTTTGGAGAATTAATTAGCGCGTTTTCTCGCTGTTCACGGCAGACATTTGGAAAAGTCCTGTTCGCCGGAAAGGTTTCAAGCCGAAATTAACAATTCTCGATTCAGCTGACGCACCGACCTCGACAAAACTAACGATAACTACCGTGCGCCTGCATTTTCCTGTCTGTAACTTGGAATCTTTGCGCTTCCAGTCATTGTTTTTGTTAGAAAGTAACAATTTCCTCGACGATAACGAATTCCCATCACTTAGTAGAAAATGCTCTCGTCTAGAATTCTATGTGTATCTCTTTTTTCTGGTGCAATATTATGCAGCTGACACTTTCCTCGACCTCGTTCCACGCTGTACGTACGTTTGAAGCTCTGTCCAGCCGTCGATGCTTTTGCAAAAAATATGAACAAAAGTGTTTGTAAAACTTAGGACGCTCGCTGCCGTTGGCTTCAAAGGCGCCAAAAAGTAGAGAAACAAACAAGAAATAAAAGGAAGCAGTGAACGTTCCGAGTTTTAATTTAACTTCGCCGTGGCAGGATCAGTCGGCGATTGACTATTCAATAAACCACAATCGGAACGCAAAAAAAAAAGGAAAGGTCGACCACAGTTTACACCGGTTGTGCTACTGCGAAAGTAGTACAGCTAAACGATTCGAACCGCCGACGAGTCTGTTGAAAGTGTTTTATCGAAATCCAATAAAATTTCCCTTTAATCCCTTTAAAAAGGTGGATTAAATCGCGGCACTTGCAGCCAGGCGACCGCATAAGCAGTAGCCGAACGCTTCACAGTGATCTTTGAAGCGGATCGAGAATTCACGGGGAACGAATATTAAGTGTTGAACGTCAGCGATCCAATCGTGCCCCGAGGTTCGCCGGTCGATTATAAATTTAGTGCTCACCGTAGTTGGTAATAGCTCTCCCGTTGCTATCAAGTTATCGTGTTACAGCGTGCTAGATAACAACAGTTACATCGTGATTCGTAATAACAGAGTTACCGGAGAAATTTCTGCCCGCGTCGATTCGTCGACGACCGAGGTAGAATCTACGCGGGCTTCGTGCCACGTAATTTCGATATTTCAAGGCGGAGAGATTCAGCAGATAAGAAAGCAGCAAGCGGTATCCACTTCGGAGACCGTGTCGGGGAGGCTCGCGTAAATTCTTCAACCAGAAAATTCTGGGTCTCTGATAATTTTCTGAATACCCATGGGAAATTCGAGTGAAAGGGAACCGATGCACATTTCCCGGCTTACGAACTACTCTTCTGCTTCCGCCGTGTTTGTTTGCCAATCGTTACGGAAGAGTCTGGCCTGATCGTCGTTTCGTTTCCACCAATGTCCTCTGTACGGATCCACGTTTGCCCGCGTGCCTGGAAAATTCTTGCCCCCATCTGCCGGATACCCGCGACGATCCAAATTATCGCGAGTTACGGAACAATTACAATAACCGGCCGCAATATTGCGTTTATATTACTCGTGCGTTCGTCGAATCCGCCGATGGACATTTATCGAGCTCATAATCAACCGACCGTAAACAGTGCCACCCCCACGGAACACGAATCGAGATATCGATTCGCGAGGCTTCCTGTTCGCGGCGCGAGCTGAAATAATTTCTACTGCGGAACTTGTAGAGATAGGTCAGTCGGAAGTAGCCGATATACTTGACGCATTTCCTGACACATCGCTGTTCTCCCTGAGATTGGCGTGCAATTGAAGTCATCAAGAGAATCATTCAGAGAATGCTGGTATAGGTACCAGAGCGAAATTGTTGCTTAAAAAAATTAAACAAGTTCTACCGTATATCGAGCGCACGGGTATATTTCAGGCTGCACAGTCATCCCTGTTGAAATATCAATATTAAGGAATCGCAGGTGAAGTGCAATATCAATTGAACGAGCGTTTTGTCCAGTCTTAGAATGTCAGCAAAAAAGGAAGGAATAAAAGGCGCGATGGAGAAAGCTACAGATATGGACGATTTTCGTGATCGTTAACATTCCCCCGAACAGCCACAGGAGCCACCATAATCTTATCCGCAACGCTTATTTCGCGCGCTAGTACCCCATAGGATGAATATTGTCGACCATAGCGGACCTCCATTTCGCGCGAGCCTTATCGATGAAAATGATCGCTAGCTTCCGGGAAAATCTTCGGAGATAACACGCTGTTATTTCGTAAACTGCTTTCCGCGACGATCCTGCACTTGCAGCTTATCAGTTCTTGACCTACTAAAATTGTCAGCCCGATTGAATGTTTGTTATTTAATGTACCACGCTTAGTCGTTATTGAACGAACGTTTAATGGCGAAACTTTTGCAGGATACGTCTAATAGCTGTGCTTACTGTTTTTATAATTACTTAGTACCTGTACAATACTCTGCTAGTTCTATTTACATACGTAATCGATCGAAGGCTACACGTCGATCGACTAATGAACGCTTCAGCTTTGTAACAAAAATATCGCCGACACCGTACTCGTGCAGAAATTTAGAATCATGTTTCCCATACTCTTTGACAAAGACGTCGAGGTAATATAATAAAGGCTAACGGAGCCAGTTACAAAATCGGTAGGTGTGCATTACATCCACGGTATTTGCCATATTCGGGCCGACAATAAGGTTTCAGTTTCCATTTTCCAGGCCGAAGTGAAATTTCGCGAGTGTACCTTTGCAGTATCCCGAGGGTTGTGCGCTTGACAGGCGACTCGCTACCGGGGGTTTGTCCAGAGAATCGGTCGAAAGAGTTTGCGTGGAAAGGGGTTGCCAGTTGGTTTGGGATTTCGTGGCTTTTCGAACCGTCACTCGGTGTACAGACACTTCTCAACCCCCATGCCTTATATCAAACGATCATTTAGTTCCGCGACTTTTTCGACCTATCAATCCGCATTTACCCAAGCAACGTTTCGCGTGTAACTCGTGCTCTCAGGGAAGAATCGCATCCAGAGGGTGAAAGGGGTGTCAGACGATGGCGTTCCAAGTATGCAGGTATCCGAAGTAATAACACGCTGGCGGGAGGATATGGTACGGGAGACTCTCTTATTAAAAGGCTTCGGTGGCACTTCGGGGTCGGTACTACTTATGCTCATAAATAACGACCGGCAACCACCCTTAGTCGCCGCGGACTCGCAGAATACTTTGGCGGAAACCTTCAGAGCCATCGTTTAGACTCCACCCCGTGCCTCCCCTTTTTTTCCCCACTTGGAACGCCAAGTTTCGTGTTCGGGGAACTTTGCGGAATTTGCTGCAATGTTTGCAGCTTCATGAAAGCGTCTTCATCTGGAGGCGGCTCTGTTTTGCATATTTTCCGGTCGCCGGGCAGAAAATCTACGGATTCTTGGGAAAGTGTGTTTTTTTTCTTTGGCTAGTACAATTGCTCGCGGTGGGAACGTAAATCTTGGCCTCCCGAAGTTTATTAGGGTAGTGGCTGCGGAATCGATTATGAGCATGGGGTGTAATTGTAGCGTTTCCTGGCGCCCTTGACGGCTACGGAAATTATTCATCGATTGTCCTGATTCGGGCGGACTAAGTAATCGGGTAAAATAAATTGGTAGAGCTCGTTGAGATTATAATTGATTGTTAATTGCGAAACCGTAACTTCCTCGACGAGGCAATCCTTTTCTTCGATGCAAATTAACACTGCTTGGAAAATTCCCGATTAGTTTGCAAACGTTCCCTCACGGCTTTCGTAAATTGCGACTCCACGGAGCTGAGTTATTTCAATATACAGTGAGCTAAAGAATGACACGTCAATTCCGGTTATCGTTAGTCGAATCGAGTATACAGGCGGGTGTGTCGTTAAGGGGCAATTTTCCAGGGAAGATTAAGCTTTCCAATCTCGGTTGAAGCGTCACGTACGCGTCGAGATTTATGAATGCCAGCACGTGCAGATTTTTATTCAGCCGTTCTCCTTTAACCCGGAAACATCGGGCATTTTCTGCGCTCAGTGTTAATTCCTTCGTATCCCGCGGCAGTTTTCCGTTCGAAGACATTTTTGTACGAGCTTTCTGCCCTCGGGGGAAAGAAAAAAAATATCCGCCCTGTTACACGAACCGTGCGAAATATTTTCATTGGAGAAGTTAATCGCGATAAATGAAACGATGCGATTATATATTGCCACGGTTTATCGTTTCATTTTCGGCTGCTGCGTGTGCACAGCTTTAGGGAGGCCGAGCAGAAATTACCTGTCAGTCGCGTAATAATGGACAGACTTGATTTACTTTAAAATTCAAATGTCAAGTCGCCCTGGTCCCGCGCCATCGCTGAATCGTACAATGAATAAACGTGGAAGGGAATATTAAACGAAGGGAAGGGATATTCGAATTCGCTTTGGAATCGCGATCGTTTGAAATCTGCAAGGCAGAAGAACCTCCAAACGTTTATTTGGATTTATGAATCTCCCTCGGCTTCTCTCATCGTCCCTTTCGTTCTTTCTCTACTCCATCGCAGCCCCATTGCCTTTGCAGCCGCCCCTTCTACCCTTTTTGCTTTTCGTTCCCTTCTGGATTCTCCGCTCTGCCAGCCACGTAAAACTCAACGTTAAAAGGGGTACCGTTGACGTTCGAATTAATTTTGATTTATCGTCGTTTATTAAACTCCGCGCTTTCGCGACATAATGTCTGAACTATTGTGAAATGCACGCACGCTCGTTATCACGATAGATTCCGTCCAATACGCGAATTGAAACACGGCTCGTGTCGATAAACAAATAAAAAGTTATCATTAATATCATCGGTTTGTCTATACATATTTCTGCTGGTTTCACGTATGCCAGTAAATAGAAGTTGTATTCAAGAAACTTTGTCTTGAAATTCAGGAACATTGCTCAGCGATTCTATTAGTTAAAAATGATTATTCGTGCAATCGAGAAAGTTCAAATGATTGTCATAATTAACAGAACGCCGAATCGTCCTGTTATTTATGCTTTCGGTAAATACCACGTACAAATCGTGGCTCGCGTAAATGTACAAGCCGAAGTTTATGTTTCCTGTCCCATATTCGACAGTCTGGTTAAAGGCTAAACCGAGCCCGCGCGGGACCTCGGTGTCATTTGAAATAACGCTTTCATTTGGTCAACAGTTGGCCGTGGGGATGATTGATCGTTTGAACCAGAGCCAAATCATCGATTACGCCGGAAGGTATAGAACGAATTTACTTGCTGCAACTCCAAACCAAATTAGTCCCACGGTTGCAAAATAATACACGGTCGATCCTTTGAGACATTCACGCCGCGTTGTTCGTTTCACTCCGCCAACGGCCGATTTTTGTCTACCTCTCTTTTTTTTCTCCAATTCGAGCTGAAAAATTCGCAGAGCGATTGTTGCGCTTTTTGATCCGAGAAACACGCGCAAATTGGTCAGCAAGGCCAGCGATACCGGGTTTCTTTTCAAAGAATTTCTTTGATTAGCAGCCTGATTCCGTTACACGTGCATCCAGCAGGGCATGCTTCGTTACTTTTAGCTTCGTGTTTCAGTAACCAGAGCTTAGAGTGCAATTTTCCCTGGGGCAAAGAATAGCGGCAATTGATATCGGAGGAATCTCGGACAAACTTTCAATTTAGAAACGTCCGCGTCTCTACGCGAATTTAATTTATTATAAGTTTTCACCGTCGTGCAACGATGCAATTGTAACGATAGCTTGTAACTTTCTCATCTGGCCCATAGCAAAAATTATACGAGACCGAGCGAAGCTTTTGAAAATTGATTCGCAGCGAGTCTTCGTACTTCGAAACAGCGGTCGAAGTTTTTCAGTGTCTGTACTCTGCGAGTGAAGTCCTTTTTATAGGGCTCCGCCGGAGTCATGCAGAAGCCATTTTCATTCAACTGCTATCAGAGCTCCTGCCCTGAGAATCTTTTTCACAACGTCCCGACGATCGTTCAATTTTCATAGAACTCGAGGTAGAAGACTTGTGCACGACGCAACGAGCGTCGTTAGCTAGACGCTTTAACGTAAAAATCTCCTGGTAAACGTAATTTCCTTGCTGGAAGGATTATCTACTTAACGGTGTATCGATAAGAAACTACTTTAGAAAATGGCGAGCTATTTTAATCCTGCCTTGCGCTAGTCTGTTGCAACCCTCCAATAGGGAAGGTCAGTTCTTCGCTTGTTCAAGTCACGACCCCCTTTCATTTTGGAAACAACAGGACGGCCCAGCAAAAAGTTCCTACAAATTTCATCACACATTACCCGATAATGGGCCAACTTAAAAGTGCTTATCCCCGTGCCCGATAAGCCGGCGTTGTTTAATTGTACAGTGTCCCGTAGGAAATTTACGCGTTTGATTACGTGCGCGATCGGCCACGATTTCGCAACGATATAATCGGTGAGCACGATTACATTTATTGGGTTTAGCATGAGCCGTAGGGGCAATCAATTTGCTGCTTAAACGTTTATACGGTAAAATGATCCGGAATATACGAGCGCTCGGCCCTTCGTCCCTTGTTATGGCAACCGGTAGACAAACCGCCCCTTCCGTTAAACCCTCGATCGCCACTCTACCCCGTTCGCCGGGTGGAGAGGAGAGACAGAGAATTTTGCCCCGTCGTTGCTTATTATGCGCACGAACGAAAATCACTTTTCGAACGAACGCGGCAATATCGTTGCACGAGGACGTTGCGTACAATCCAGTCCCCGCAGCGAAATAATTTGACGCGGCCAAGTATATGCACGCGACGGACGATTCCAGTTGTTACCCTGGTTAATTCGACCGAATTCACGTAGCCTGTTATCACAGGACGGAGGAGGATCGTGAATCGCTCTGGGCGGAGTCCGGGAAGGCTCGTTTTCGACTGTTCGTTTTATTGCACGTTATTTCTGGCGAAAGTTCTTCAGGGACTTTGCTATTCGATTAAAGGAAACGCCAGGCGGACGCAAACTTTGCCATTACTTCATCGGTTGCAAATCACGGACGGACGGCACGGTGGACGGGGTCGCAGTCAGTTTTTGTTCTCCGGTACCGGTTGCTCGCCCGACTTAAGAGCTTCTTTCGGATCCGCGGCCCCGAGTTTCCGCGAAATGAAACGGTTAATTATTTCGCGGGCCGAACTTCACCGGCAGAATGGGCAGGGCATTACTTTTAAGCGCGCGGGATTCACGATAGCCGGAGTCCAGATGAAATTCGAACCGAGAACTTTCGAACTTTCATCGCTATGAAACATTACGGGTATTTCTTTCGTCGCTACTATATTTTCACGCTCCGTAACTTTTTAATCGTTTCGCGAAAGCCATTTGGTCCTGTTCTTTGGTTACTGGCGGTGAAGATTCGTTTCGACTGCGCCGGAGAGGATCTGTCTCCTTTGAATAAACGTTTCTCGCGGAACCTGTCGAAAGGGTGAGTCAAGAGGATCGCCGATTAGATCTGCTTATTGTTTGTTCAAACAAAGGAGGGGAAAATTTGTATGATGCATCGACGGTTCGCGAGAATGTGTAGGGTGAATAAGAAGAACGAAACCCTCTTAGATGAGCGATCCCGATATTGATGTGGAAACGAATTGGTCCCCGCTAATCCACGAATAATAAACAATCTTTGGAAAATGTATCAAGGAAATAGGGACAATAACTCAAAGGAAGATCGTGGCGGTGGTACATAACGCGATCGCAAATCAAAGTACGGCGGCCGCTTGCCGCCATTAATAAGCGAGGAAAGTGTGGTCTTGCCGTAGGAAAAAAGACCGATAAGGTGGAAAAGAGGGTGAAAAGGGTGACGGGACTGGCAGAAGGATCCCATTGTTCGAAAATACAATGTACGTTGTTACGGCAAAGCGCCGTGCACAGTTCTCGAGTACAATGGCGTAGGTGGGAGAAAGATAACGATGGAGAAGGGAGGACTGCACCAGTGTGTGCTACCCTATACGCGGGTGTGTGCGTGTATCTGTTCCCAGGTGAACGTGCACCGAAGAAAAGCAGATAGAAAAGAGAAAAGCGCGAACGACGAACGGAGAGGCGAAAGGGGTGTTTGCGTCGTCCCTTGGATTCGCTCGAGACCGCGAGTTATCCGCGTACACATATTTTCACTTTTCGTTTTTCCGATCCTCCACCCCTACTTTTTTTGCCATCGATGATTTACAACTCACGCTACCGCCAGTTCTGGCCACGATCGGTCGTACTTTTTATCAGCGCGCCAGTCTCTTCATCGCGGCCCGATTTTCCCGCAACGTATTCTGATAATTACAGCGGCGTACAGGGGGAAACGAAAGAGTTATGCCCGGATGTTGGCGGGTCAAGCTAGGAAACGGTGGAAGGTAGAATAATGCGAAGGCAGGAATAAAAATTCGAGAATTCGCAATGGTAGTATGATGTTGCGCAAATTTTTGTTTTTAATCGCTCCTTCTGCTTCCGAACTTTTTCATTGGTTGGAACGTTTCGCGATCAACAATGAACAGGTACCATTTGAAAGGCAGGCAGTGGCGCAGGGTCGCTCGAATTTTTTGGTAATTACGGGGAAAAAAGAATGGAAGCCAGCACAATGGGGTCGCGGCGTAATCAAAAGTCGATGTCGCTCGCTTTAGAAGCCGGTTAATCGAAACTTTTTCCGAGGCCGTTTAATAAAAATCGGAAAATCACGTGACGTGTATTATCTCCCATCCGATGGCAAGAAATTTCACAAACGTAGCCATTACATTTGCTGCGCGTTCCTTTTCTTCCCCCGTTTTTTGTTTTGCCACCGACGCGACGAAAGGTTCCGGCCATTTAATTAGTTTTCATATCTTTGCATCCCTTTATCCATTCGAAATGGAGATTCCTTTGATGCGACGGGCTCCGTTTGATCGCGATGCAGTTGCAGGATTTTCACGTTTCCTCGGGGGCACGCGTTTCTGCTCGATTTCCATAGCTGCATTTTTCACCTGGAGAAGCTATGCCGAGCCAGCTATCCGGTATATCGAAGCGAAACTAACGGCAGACCGAATCGATTCGTCGATGGCGGACGTAATTGCGGAAGTATTGATAAATTTGCCTACGTTTATACGCCAGTTCTCGAAAGCGTAATCACTTTAACGCAAACATTTCTTCCCGCGCTTCTGTTCCTCTGTCAGCGTCGAGGCTCCAATTCGCGTTTCACGTTGGGCGAGCGACAAGCATATGTCGCTCGCTGTATTTAATTGAATTTCAATCGTTTACTTGGCACCAACACAGAAATCCCATGCAAGAATTTCGATGCGAAAAGCCAAGACATTAATTAGCCAGTCGTGTGTAGGCGATGCGGATAAACAGTAATCGGCGATCGTGCAGTGCTGGACGGCTAGGAAGTGTAAACACAGAGAGACAAGGAAATTCCTTTTTTTCGGCCCATACAGCGAGTACAGAGGTACGAGTTGAATACAAAGGGAAAATATCGCGTACAAATCTACGTGCGCGTATTGTACTTAGGCAACACGCCATGATGCAGAAACGAGAGTCGAGCTAAAAAGTTGCTTACCTTGATCCCGGTGTAATGGGGTCGTTATTTGTGGTAAAAACTGAAACATTCTCGTTCGAATTAAAAAATAATGCTGCCGCCGTTCTAATAAAACTTCGCTGGCCCATGGTTCTCCTAGATAACGATCTCTTTCGCAATTATAAAAATGATAAAAAGGCAGCGAGCTTCTTGCAACACCGGCATTCCTCTCGAGGCGAAAGAACATTCATTTAGCCAGACTAATGATCCGGCGTTGCTTAGGGAGAGGGACGTTTGATTTAACGATAAAACCGAAGAATCAGACAGGGGGTTTTAATTCTTTAACTCCCGCGGACCTGGAGGACAATTGAATTGAATTGCTTTTTCAGAAAGTTTCAATTATTGAATCTTTTAGTAATCTAAAATTCCTCGTGCATTTTAAAAGCACTTACGAAACCAGGAGAAAGTAGTACCTCGGATCATCAGGAAATTTTCATTGCGCTGGATGAAAGAGTAAAATCCAGCATAAGGGGGCAGGTTTCAATCGAGATTTGGGTATCACCCGTGCTCTCTATAGAAGTTGTGTGGCGTGTGTTTCGGACAGTGGTCGGTAGTCCGGCTTGTGGAATGCCTTGGTAACAATTATACAAACGCTGTGTCCTGTCTCCCGCTTTCTCTAGCTTCCCCCGTCATTCCCCAAAGTCGCTATCTAGCAGTGACCATGCGAGATGTCGTGGTGCATGGTGCATAGGCGCGGCACGGAAGCATTAAACAGGAGAGACTGGACGGTATCAGCTTCGGTGCAGCTGCAACTGCAGCAACCAGATCCTGGGTTTTGTGCAACACCGTGTATTGTGACGACAGTTTGCCAACCGTACGATCCCCACATGATCATCGATTCGACTCTATAGAATAATGCGTCGCCATGTTTTTACAACTCTGTCCCTATTGCCCTTTATTGGCCCCGCTTTTGTTTTAGAAGAACAATCAATCTTTTTAACCGCGACATCGTTTCCTGCCCATGGCAAACCATACTTCTATTTTCGTGCAGTTGATTTGCTTCATGTTTTATTAAAGCTACCGCGGTATTGGTTCGCCGTTTCCAGTTGCATCGGTTTCGATACCGAGTGTTGGGATCGATTCTCTTGTTGCTACAATTATTTCGGGACGGAAGATGGAATGGTTCCAGAGTTTTCAGGATAGAGTGGGCTGTGACGTCGAGTAGAATTTTCATAGGAGACCAATAAAGATTTTTCACTTCGGCACGCTGTAAACATGTCGAATTTATTCGTTACCATTAAGCCTCGCGATATCGTTTCCCTTGGGAAAAGATCGGGGAAATATAAAGCGGGGGATAAAGATCGGTCAGGCAGCCGTGATAATTGCTCGCGCCACTATTTTAGAAGTTAAAATATTTCCTCGTTAAAGCAGTTTCAACTTGGCCCGTCCTCTTCTCTTTTTTCTTCGCCCGGGATTCCTCTGTACGCAGATTAATTAGTACAGCGCCGTTCGGAGAAAGAATGGGAGCGAGAGGGCGCCTTAATTACTATTCCAAGACACCGTAAGTTTCGTAATAACCGGGCACCAGGGACGGCGGGGCATAAGTAATGAATCCAGATGTCGTCGCCGGTATCGAGCGTCAAATCGAAAAATGACGACCGAAGCGGAACTTGCAATTGCGCTGCTCCAACTCGCTGACGGAATATTAGCGATCCTCTGTCGTTCAATAATCTCGTTCCACCTCGATAACAAATCGCGTCCGTGCCATAACGAAGCGAAAGGGTGAGAGGGTTGTTAACCGGTTAGACGCCGACCTATTTCTCTATCGAGCTCATAAACATTGGTTCGAAGGATGCTAACGATACAGCGTCGGTTCGACCCGCGAATTTTTAAGAACGCGGAAAACTAGGAAATCAATGGAAATCATCGTTATCCGCCGTGGTGAGGTCGCGACCTAATTTCGACGTCTCATCGACGAGGAAATGATAGCACCCGCGTTGCCGCGAGAGAGATAAGAGGAGAACCGTGTTGGGGAAAAATGGAGGAGAAGATACGAAGGAACCGTGGTTCGGACCACAAAGCGAAGACTAAGATTTCCCGGTAGCCAGAAGTTTAATGTTTAATTTAAGATAGAGCAGTGACTTCTCGTTTGCCATCTTTCCACCGCCCTCTGGGAAAAGTTATACCCTGTGCCCCGCCAGGCGGACTTTTCGGCGTCGATCGGATTTTCGACCAGTTTCAAGTAATACATAGTTATGTGAGCGCAAAGAGCCCTTGAAAATCTAATTTTTTCCCCTCGAACAATTTCTTGTCAGTCTGACAATGAGTTCTTATTTGCGAAGAATTCCCGGTACATATAACGTTGTCGGCGACAGCCAGTGGATTCGGCGGTCTCGACGACGTCGAAAGGTACGATTACAGAAGCGTGCGAGTGTTATCGTCGGTTTCGCAGCTATAGAACTTCTCATTGCTCCCTGCGGTGTAACGCGAGCTCTCCATTCTTCCGCGATAATCTCTCTGTCGAGCCTTCCAGACTCCCGTTACAGCGAATTCCTGTATGGGACTTTGCGGTCTCCGCAGGTAGACACCGTGGACGTTCGTCGACGTACCCTCCAGCAATTATCAGGCAGGAAACGTAATCCCGTGGATGCTACCAAAAGAACCATAAGGATTTATTGAATCGAGTTTGTCCTTTCGACTTTCATTTAGTAGGCTTGCGATTCCCGGCTTGAAATGTCAACAGCGTCGTTTACATGCTCGACTTTCATTCCACCGTGTAACACCATGTGTTTAGGGGAAGCACTTAACTCGAGAGAGAGAGAGAGAGAGAGTGAGACTCGCGAAATTTATTCGCGTCCGCGTCTCGCTAAAGAGGCATATTTGTCATCGACAATAGGGAGACGTGCTTAATAATAATTTACCTGTTCCAGTGGCTTGTTCGACGGTGACAGTGACAAAGTGTCGAGCGGCGTTGCACACTCTGCAAGCTTTCCCTTTCTTCCGCCCCACGTGCCTCTGCAGAGAACCGCACTTAGATCCGGATTGCAACAGTTTCCAAAACTTCCTCTTCGACCATCCCTGCATTAACGTCGTCAAGAAGGGTAAGTCCAAGTGCACGAAAATTTTCATCTAGCGTGATGTACAATTAAAAATGTAACGAAATATGTATGTATAAAGCCGTCCTCTGTCCTGGTTAGGAAATACGATGGATCCTCTGGACGAGAGATAATGAATTGGTATTAGTCGGGTCGTCGCGAAGAGGGGATCCAATCCAATGCACGTTGATCGTTCAAGAAGTGTTTAATTGCGAGTCGCTGTTGTAACGACGGATTCTATCCGAGCGACGTTGAAATTCCACTTGACGGCCTCGATCAGTCGACCATCGACGACGCCAAGAAACTTTTTAACGAGACGGGAACGCGCAAAGTTTCCAATAATCCGCCCGGCCATTCGTTTCTTGTTTAACCTTAACTTCCGTCTGACGGTGCATGCACTCGAAGCCAGCCGCGAGTTAAAAAGAACGAGGACGTATTTGGGGCTCGAGCATCCCCGAACGGAAATCCGTTCCTCTTTACCTCGGAAATCGCTCGTGATATTTGCCGTCCGCATTCCCCGCAATTCCTCTTTGGAAGGGAGATTATCTGAATGCCCCCCGACTATCGCGAAGCTTGTAGTTTAATATTTTGTTACCCGTTCTCTCCCTTTGAGGGCTCCCTTTTCGCTTCAGCTGCAGAACATCGGAAATGGAATTATTCCTATTTTATTTTATTTCCATTAATATTCTTCGCTTCGGTCAGGTGGTTCGCAATGGAACATTCTACGTTCTATTTCTAATTAATCGTTCAGAATTGTGCAAATTTCCCTATCAGAGAAATCGCGCTCAGCTGCTCGTGCCGCTTGCTCGATAAAAAAATCTAAGCCAGACGACGAACGTAAATCCTCAATGAAAAAAGATCTCACGGATGAAAAGCAAAGGTGGCGATGCGGCACGATGATCGTACGTGCAACACCTTGCGCTCGGTGTATCGAGACGGAAAACGTAGAACCGATTCCTTCCCTCTGTTTGCAATCTTTTTATGGCTCGTCGAAAGCTTCAAAGGCTGCATAAGCTACAAAGCGTAGCTTTCAGTGGACCGTGGAACTTACGTTGACTTCGTGAGAGGGAAACGCTCGGATCTTTGCTGCGTCTGTCGGGGAAAAGAGAGGCGCGTGCCTTTGCCAGGCCTCTGCTTTCTCCTTCTTCTCTCCTTTTTTTTTTCTCTGCTGCCTCCTAGCCGCCGGTTTCCCCTTTCCCCTGTTTCCTTTTTTCGAAGCACGAGAGCGAATTTAATCTCATTAAGTGCCGAAGCTTCCTGGTTTTCGTAGCGGCTGTGGCGCGCAGCTTTCATTATCCACGTTAGCTTCCCCACATGACCGGCTTTCAGCCGACTGTGCCGGCTTATACACCGGGATAAATGTAATTAAGCTTCTGGCCAAACTCTTCTAATTGCTCGACTCATTACCCCCGAATTATTCCTCCCCCTTCACCATCGTAGATCGCGTCTTCGCTTATTGCGCCCGCGATCTTGGGTATCGATTCTCGTTACCTTCCGCATATTTCGCGTGCAATTTAATCCTAGGGATACGCTGAACTACGCCTATGCTAGCGTGCAGCATTGACCGCGAGTTCAATGGGAGCTTTCTTTGCAACGTCGAACTTCCATGAACCAGTGCACCGGCTACGTAATTGAAATTTTCATTCAAAACATTCTAATTGCCCGATCGTCCCATTTTTTGTATTCAATTCTGAGATTATGTTCCAAGCTGAAATTCGGCAGTGGTGAACTCGCGAGACGTAGGCTTAATTTATTTGCTTCCTTCTCAGGACACTACTGTTTTCCTTCCGAAATTGAAATTTTAATCTCCCACGAACATTTGCTCCCGATTCGTGGTCCATGCCTCACTGTCCCCTTTTCTTCGTGCACAACCATCTAATGCTTGTTAAGGAAAAATTTATCACCCCCGAAACGCTGTCGTATGATTTATCGTTACACAACGAAATCACCCCTTCGATATGTCATTGTCGTTCCACGATAAAATCGACGCCTCTACGCCACCACTCGCAAGTAACGTCGGATTTATGTTTACCCAACTCTAATCGTTCATCATCATTTAAGGTTCCCTCGGTAAATAATTCCCCCACTCCCCCAAACATAAATCCATTAGAAATACAAATTATTTAATCTTATCAGGGATCGCCATGCCCTGCCCGTGACACGTTCGACGACGTGAGTCGCAGGAAGGTTATCTAACGGGTTGTCGGGGACAGGCGTAGGTTGATTGCAGCACAAGAAAATTTGATCGAGGTGCCACTCAGTTGGGCATTTCCTTTCGATGAAAAGGAGGGCTCGGTCGCGGCACTCGTGGTAGAAACAAAGGGATCACGATAGCTTTGACTGCGGCCTCTTATATAACCTCCTCGCCATTGCGGCTTCTCTTACGATCTCCATTGTTCATTTTCCCGAGGGTTCGCTCGTTCGGGCCGTCGAGTCTTTTGAGCATTTTCGAACGATTCCCGGATAATTCCCAATGCGCTTCTTTTCACCCACGCTCGCAGTTCCAGCCACGACCAACCCCCTTCCCTCCCCAAGCGTTCTTCCCTTTTTTACTTACAGTCTTTTTCCATCTGTCCCCTTGCCGGTTTCTTTTTCCGTCTTCCTTTCGCCCTCGCCGATGCCAAAAGAATGGGCTTTCCTTCCTCTTGCCTGTCGATTCCGCGAGGGAAACTCTTCTTTTTTTTTTATCTAACCGCCCGCCATTTACCGTCTACTCTCCCGTCCCAACCTCCATTATCCTTACTTCATCGAATCTTTTGTTTATATTGTACTTCCCGCGCGTATTTCTGCCAATGGCTTCCAAGCTTTCTTAATTTATGAAATAAAATATACCGGTCGGTACTCGGTCTTTATATTTTCTGTTTACTTGGTTCGCCTTGCTTTGCTCTTTTTCGTTATCCAATCCCCGCAAAATGAATTAGTCCGCCGTTTAATTGTGATCGTTTTTATTATCGAGGAACTGGCGGTAGCGGACGCTCTTTGAAATTATTCACGGAAAATTTCCCGGTCCTCTTCCCTTTATCCGCGAAAAATCTCTCCCCGCCTCTTAACACAACCGTCCCGCCACTTCTTTCATCCTTTGATAAGAGAATACCCTTATTATTATCTGCTTCCCCTTTTTGCCCGGACCCGCCCCTGTGCCACCCGACGAAATCTTATTGTTTTATTTCTCACGGGCTCCGCCGCAGACGCGTCTTTTTCATTATATTTTTACGTCCCCGAGCTTCGCTTCAGCGCGACTGGCAATTATTTTCCACGATACCGTCACTTGGAACATTGCGATGAATTTTCAACGACTTGATAACGAAGGACAGTTTCGTCCGAGCAATTTTTTAATTAACCCGTGGCAAAGATGCTCTATCATGGATTAAACGTACTCCGGATTAATTAATTGATTTAATCAAACTTTTTGCCCAATCATTCATCCCGCTTGAAATTCCGCATTAAACCCAATCGAATTGACCGTCATCTATATTCTACCAACTTTTCTCGGATGAGCCACGTTCCTGCCATTTTTATCCTGACTCATCATTATTTCCAAGATGATCCCAAAATTAACCAATCACCAGTACTAATCGTCGAGGATCAAATTTTAACGACGGTTCAACGAATTCGGAGCTAAGATTTCCCTCGCTCCTTTCTACATTCGCAAATTTTTCCTACCCTCTTCTTTTTCCACCACGCTTAGCTCCGCTGTTTCTATTTAGCCAGTCGCATTCGAATCCGTGCGAGGCCCGAAAAATTGCATTAACTTCGCGATGTTTTTCCCCAGACAAGGATCCATACCCAGTCGACGCTCTGCCGACCTGCAATCATGCGCTGAGCGTCTGTTTACGCGGCAAACCGTGCAGCCAGATTTACGAGGACTTCAAAAGCAACTGCAAAGCGCGAGAGGGCAAGTGCAGGATGGAGAGCCGGTGAGTGAAAACGTTGCGTCATTACCATATAGTTTATTCTACTTTCGGCGATCGCGGGGGGGCAACGATTTCCGGCCGTGGAGGCGCCGGCAAGCCCGGAAGTCAATATTTACGTCCGCCTCTTCTCACGCAAAAATGTTCCCCGCGGTGGTTTCCTGGCCGCAAACCTTCAGCCTAACGTCCTATTCATAATTCAAGTTAAAGGAAGCGCGGAGTGTTCCTTTTGAATGGCAATCAAAGAAGTAAATTTCTTTGCCGCGGGTTGAATTTCGTTCTTACGGTTCCGTGCACCGTTTCTCAGCCATTCACCATTCAACTTCAAACAGGGATACCTTTCTACTTATTCTTCAATGTCAGCCTGCCCGTGAGGGGCGTAGATAATGTTTCTGCGCGGTGCCGCTGGGTTTTGTTCTTAATTCGAGCGCAGGGAGCGAGGAAAATTATTTCAGGGGTGGTGGTAAATGTGCGCGCGAGATTTTAAGGGATCGACCGTTTTAATATTATTAATAGTTCATTCCATTATTATATTATATTCTTGTATTTTTGTATCAACAATATTTTTGCATTACTTTCATAATAACCGTTTCGATATTAATAATATTTTACTCGGAATTGTAAGGGTCGGGTTGAAGAATTCTGGCTCGATAACAACGAAAGCGGAATCGTCCCGAGAAAATCGGCACGTATTTCGATCGAAACATTTGATCCGGATGAGCGAGACGCGAAGAGGAAAAAGTTATTGCAGAATTCGAAACGAACTTCCGCGCTCGACTGTCTGGCAGTTTGACATAATTTTAAAGTTGCACGACACCCGCTTAGCTTTCGTGTTATCCGGTATCATCGCTCAAGAATCTCTTCAGGCCATTTCGTCTCTGTCCCGTTAAACCGAGATACAGGATTTCTAACAGCGTAACCCGGTAAGTTAACGCCTGAACGGCGGATAACTTTTTTAAGCCCGGCATGGCGCGTCGCGGAATTTAGAAATCAATTTTAAGCCGCGAGCAGGATAAGCCGTTATAGAAAAAGTGTTCCCGCTCAGTAAGAAGAAGGCATTATGCGACACGGGGCTGAAAAAGCCTCGCGCTTTCAACGGAATACTTTTATCCTTCGCGCACGTGTTTCCGGGAGATATAGAACAGGCCAGGATAGACCCAGCGTTCGCTGCTCTTTTTTCACGGGCTTCCCTCTGTTCGCCCCGTCGTAAAGCCATTAACGAGCCACCGTGTGCACGTCCACGCACTCTTAATTACCGAAGCTTCCTCGCGTGTTGAAATTTTACGACCGATCTTTCCTCCTGAGTAATTGCCTCGTATTTTCCCTGTCACTTTCATCCTTTAACGTGCCACCGTGCCGTGATACGATTATCGTCATTATGGCGCCAAAAGGAGGAAAACAAAAGCACCGGTACATCTTCCGCGACGCCGCGAGAGCTGAACGAACGCCGACGACGATTTCCGTCGAAACGATTGCCGCAAAAATTTCTGAGCGTGATGCATCGCTGCCTTGGATTGCCCGCTCGAAAAATGGGCACGTTCCGTTGAAAGAGAACTCGAAATGGTTTCTAAGTGCAGCGGATCGTCGTCTATCTTCCCCTTGTGTTTCTTCTCGGGAAAACGCGGACGCCCGTGCTAGGGGAAGTATATTTAGGGAAACGACTCGAATGGCACGGTAACGCGGTTGTTAAAGGGCGGTAAAACGGACGCGAAATCGCTGGCAACGTGGAAATACGATGGGCTGCTTTCCGCGTAAGCCTGATTCACACGCGCCATGCTACATGCGATGCCTAACTAATTTCTCCGTGGAAACGCGAGAATCCTCCGTCATTTATGACTGATGCGCGTTTATTTCTTTTTTTTACCGTCGTCCTTCTTTTTTGTCGTCGTGCCGTCGAAGTACGCGGCATGTACATACTCGTTTCATCGTCGAACGACTTCCTACTTGAAACGGACAGCGGCGAAACCGCGAGGCGATCGAACGTGTATCAAATATTTGCTGCCGTTCCGATGGTTAAATATAGCGACGAAGTTTCGGGATAAAATTAATTGGACGTTTACGGGACTCGTTGACTGGCGCAGAAAGTTGACGGTGTTATTAATAGAACAACGCAACGCGGATTTGTAACAATAGCTCCGTGATTTGTAGCGGATAAACTTTATTTAAATCGTAATTAAATTACGGCGGGAGGGAAAAAGTAGCCGGAAGAGGGGCGAAGGTATTCTGCGGTTGAATTTCAAGCTAGGGGAATTCGATGCCACGGGGAAATTTAATTAAACATGCTAGGCGTTGCGTACTTCCATTTGCGCTTCCTTCGCGATTCTGACGTTTTGAAAGGTTGGAAATAAACGTTTCATCCGGAGTGTAGCTGGTATTATTCCTTTTTTTTTCAAACTTCTTCGCGAGATAAGTGCAGCTACGGGGAGTTACCCGCTGTTACACATCTGACGTCGCGAATTTCACTCCTCGCTGTTGTTTCTTTCTTTAGAACGAGAAGAGCGAGCTTTCTTGGGAATTTTTGTAGCACCGGTATGACGTAGGCGACGTAGGTAGAGGAGCTATAAATATCGATGAAAATACTGCGTGGATATTTTATTAACACGACGTTGAAGAGTCGTAGGGGGAACCATAATACTTGAACGACGCGAAGTTAAATATACGCTACCTTATGAGCATCCCTTCAACGACATGTTCGCAATTCTATTAATCGATCTGCCAAACACCGTAAGGGGATGACTCGTTCCCTTTCGCCCTTTTCTACTTTTATCCCTCGTTTCTGCCGATAGATTCGACATGCCGTGCTCGAAGGGATTAAACGCGAATAGATACGAACAGGTTTCCAGGATCCGCGATATCAAGACGATCATAGAAGCTTTTGTATTATTGTAAAAGCTTCGAACTGGAATTCACCGTGCTATCTGCTTCACTTTAGTCGTTTCACTCGGATCTAGGATCACAGATTAAGAGAAAATTGGAACAAGTCTGAAGGATGACGATCGGGGATACGTTGCCGGTTGGTTTACTTTTATGGAGCGGGGCATCGGATTGAATTTCAATGTTATTACAAAACCTCGCAGCGAAAGCGTCGATATATAGGCTAAAGAGAAAGTGCCGTCGCCCGAAACTTGAAGAATTTCTGCTGAATTTTCAAGCGTGTACGTGAGACGACTCGCGAGCCGTGTTATTTCACGGTGTCGCCTGTTAGGGTGAACAAGATGAACCGTTCTTGTATAAAGCCGGGTTCTTTTATTATTATTATTATTGCCGAAGTTTCTTTTGCATCAATAACGAGCACACAGCAACAGGTGTAAATGTCAGCTTCAACTGCTGTTCGAATGATAAATTATTCCCAAGTAGTTGGTTAAGAATTGATTCCTCCTTTAAATGATAATTCGCCTTTCGTGTCTACAGACACCGAGAACATACACGTGTTTCTAAAGTCCAAGAACGCGACCTATCAAAAGTCCAGAGCATCTGCTTATCATTGGATTCTACATCGCTAGCTCGGCAAGAGTAATTTGCCACGGTGCGAAGTTTCACGTTCTCCTAGTCTGTGCTAGAATAAATTCAACGAAGTTACCTTCCCAGCACCTTCATCCGTTATTCCGGCAAATGAATCGTTGAATGTTTTATCGATATGTTAGATAAGGAACGATTCATTCTTTAGTTACGTTCCTTTTCTGTTAGCCACTAAACTGACCCAGTTTAATTCTTGGTTCAAAAGTCTTCAGGACACTGCAGGTCGTAATAATTATTACTTTACTTAATGCCAGGTACATGAACGCCGCTGCTTGTTACGCCTGGCGCAAGTAAAAGGAAATACATTTTAATTAATTAAAGGATGAGAAAGTAAAAGTAAATTAATTTCACGCAGCGTAAGAAAGTACGAGGGATGAAGGAGCACTTATTTTTTTTATTAAACGGTCTGCCGAGGAAACTTGGCGGATTACCGAAATCGGTATTAATTAGTGCGATGAGTTGGATCGTGGCTTCCGGACAAGTTACCTTGCCTGGCTTAGCTATCCATTTTCTTGTTTCTGAAAACTTCAAGTCCCTCGGGCGTGGATGGCAAATGATATTGGCTCTTCGTCTGCCTCTTGACCGATACATTTTTGTTCAAGTATTACCCGTTAATGCATCGTTTGATTCTCGCGTGCAAGCAAATTAAATTGAAGTCAAAAGGAGCGGAGTATCGGGGCAGGGTGGTAAATAAATTTTCGCACGACGTTTCATTAGAAAGAAAGCGAGTAAAAGGGAGTCGCCGGTTGCCTGTTTTTCTCCCACTTCCGTCAACCGAAGATATTCATTTTTCAAGCTGCAATGCACCATCTTTTCTGGCGCGAAGTGGATCGTTTCCACAAGAGGGCGGACAGAAGAATGCCCTTTCTAAAAAGCTACCACTTCCCGCCCCGTTTCGTCCGCCTTGGCGAAGGCGAACCTGCCTCCGTAGTGGTGATCCGGTCGTGACACTCGAACGTCATCACCACCGATAGCGGAAAAATCTTTTCGCTTATCTACGGTGCGCCCTGGGTAGTACTAACTGTTTTTCAAATGCAGTTTCTGCGAGAACGCGCGCTCTTTTTATTTCATTGCGAATAAACGAATGCCCGCTGTGCAGGGGCGGCGAAATAAAGACATCGGTAGGGAAGTTGGAAGTCAGTGTCGCGTACAAGCTGTTGACATTTAATTTAAATCAAGTCGGAAGTGCAAACTTTCGCGCTATCGATCCGAACTGGCTACAAGAGAAGGACAAGGTAGTAGTTAGGTATGCAGAACTTTCGTTTGATGCCGCTGAAATTTTGCGCACGGGATGTAACGTAGGCGAGGGCGAAGGTGGTTCAGGTAAAAAATGGATATCAATATGTAGTTCGATCAGGAAAACTTTCGTGGCATTATGAAGTTGCGAAACGAAGGAGTGTTTCGTGGAAACGGGAAAACGATCAAGAAACATCGATTTTTCCCCTCAAACTATATTGCAATAAATAATTATCGGTGTCAGGGATTTTAAATTAATTATGTTTGTACATGCGGTACACTGTAAAGTGTCTGTCGAGGAAGAATAGAAGATTGGAAGATATCCGGACGTGAAAAAAAGGGAGGAAGAAGAACGTCGCAGTGAGAAACAGAAATACAGTGATGGGATTCGTTGCAACGAAAATATTCACGCCGCGAAATAGGCAAGCTGTGTGGCACGTTAATTAGCACTGCCACGGGTTTCCCAAGGGGCTGAGAAGCGAAGATAATTACGAACGTGTCGACGATACTGTCGGTCCCTGACGAAGGAGTTGACGTTTGAAAACGAATGGATTCCATCGACCGGGCCATCGTTCTATGCTATCGAGTTATCCTCGAATACTCGAAACGATCGTGCGTGACAAATGTTACCAGCTCTTTCGACACTTCGTCCGAAGGGGAACCACAGTAGAGAATAAACGGATATCTCTCTCGAATTGTGCTTGATAAATTATTTGAATAAAAGGTATAGATTTGTATTTTACGTAGAGCTGCCGGTAGATCAAGAAAATGTAGCAACTAAAGGGTAAAGGCGTCTGCCTGCAATGTCTCAGTCTGTTTTTGCGTTAATAATGAAACGGCGATGTTAATATTAAAAGATTCACGGGCAGAATTATGTACAAGCATAACGAGGGGTGAATTCCAAATATTTTCATATTTCCATTCCATCGTCACGCTATCGCTTCTCACAGTAATTATTCCCACTCATTATTCCTCCACTTACCTTCCCGGCGTTCTTCCGGTCGCAAGGGGCAGCGAACCCAATCGTATTTAAATCAATCCGCATAAAGGCCCCGCGAAAAAGTGTTCGCAGACGCAATTGAATCAAAGGGAATAATTATTTATGTAGGCCAACAGACGCTGTTGGCACAGCCTGTCGTTTTCCGTTCTGTCGATTTTAACAATCGCGGTGTCACGAACCCGCCATCGTGGCGCACGCGAATATTAAGATCCGGAATACGGGGAACTGTCAGAAGTCACGAAAATCGGTTTGCAACTGTGCATAAAGCGTAGGCAGGTAAACGAAATAACGACTGGACAGAAATTCAATAAAAAGAACTCTCGTATATTTATTCCCTGAAAAGAGAAGGGCTGGTAAATAGAAAATAAGATTGCTCCTCGAGCTTTTTATGCTCAATTCTCCTCTCCCTGAGAAGAAGCTTATTTCTGTGAGATGGGGGGGGGGAGAGAAAGTGAAAGCGATGATGGGCAAGGGAGATAGAACGAGGAGAGGAGAGGGGTGCAGGAATCGAGGTGCTCGATGAACGGCTAACGAGGTCCAACTTCACCGGAAATGACGATGTACCGTTCAGAGTCCGGACCAGTGACTTCAGGATCAAACCGCCTCTCTTTCGTTCCACCCGTCGAACCGGTGCGAAATTGTCGGCGAATTTCTCCTCTCGTTCGGCTTGATAACCAAGAGATCCCCCGGACAAAAGGTAAACCTTCAGCCGTCGGATCAAAGTAATTTCAAACGAGAGCGGGGGAATCGGCGCCGTTTGCACGAATCGCATCTTCCACTTTTTTTTCCCCCCTCTTCGATTCTTCGAGGTTTGCCGGTACAACCCTTTGACGCTCGCGGAACGTGTATACGTGTTCACGCAGGTTAGGATAGGCGCGAATAAAACGTTGGCAGGCGTACAAGGGGTTAGGATGAAAGGGTAAGAGCAAATCGAATTCCCAATTTCGTTGGCGGAAGCGTAAAAGCGCATCGATACGTGCAGACACGCGTTGGAATTGTGTGGCGCGATATTTTACGAAAAATATTGGGGCCGAACAAAAGCGGGGATTTTTCGTCTCCTGAAATAAGTGTGCGGAATGTATGAACGATCGAACGTACCACTTTGCACCGTTCTCCGCGATGCTGGCAGAGTTTTTACCCCCGCCTGAATTACGGCAAGGTGCACGGTGGATTAGTAAAAATTCCGCGATCGATAGGGATATTAAGCTGAGCTCCCTGGGGGACAGATTTCGGAAACGGCAGATTTCAATAAATACACGGAACACCGATACTTATGGAAAGTTCGTGCTGTGTATGGAAATTTCGACGTCTGGCTTTTCTCGCGCTCACCCCAATCCGGGCTCTCGTATCTTCGTTGGACAGAAGTCGTGTCGAATTGTATCGAGTTTTGGGGGGTCGAAGGGATAAGAACATGGGACACGAGGGTGAAAGAGAGAGACGCGTAGAGAACGGTAGAGAAAGGCAGAGGGAGGGACAGAGAGTGAAAGGATGGAAGTCGAGAAACGCCGGTGGGTAAAGCCGATTGAAACAATCGGCGATCAGTGTTCGGTGATCCCACTTGGAAATGGCGGAGGGTTGGAAACGAAATCGTCTTGACATCGAACCCTCAACCCCCGCGCCATTCTGCTCGAGCGATCCCGCTCGAGGCGTCGACTGGCTAAAATTTCTCGCAACTGCTGCCTCTGTCTTGGGTACACACAACACGGCAAGGGGAAACAGTTTCGAGTACTTGTTGTTTGCCGTCACGTCGCGTCACAGCTATTTTTTATCTCTCGCCGGATTCGTCCTCTGTCAATTCGATTCGATTCGGTGGACAAGATCGATGGATTGAAATGTTTATCGCGTCGAAGATGCCGCGGAGAAACGGATTAACCCGATCGAAATAAATATTGACGAACGTTCGAACTTTACGACAGATTCGTGTAACAGATGTTCACTTGATTTTTGCACGGCGAGTAGGGAAATAGTGAGTAAGTTTCAAACGATATTTGGAAATTACTGTCGCGCCGACGGATTGATAGGTGTCGAGCGAATTTCAATGGTTCGAGGCATCGATACAGCGGGAAATTATGGGCAAATGGTAAACTTAGTTTTCCCTCGATTCCGCGAACGATCTTGCCCGGGGTTTGATACGCGATAAAACACACCGCGCTCGAAGGGAATGAATATTTGCACGTCGGTGAATAATTCAGAATGGAGGAAGAAAGCGGGATCCGGTGAATAATATGCAATCGGTGAAATGTTTCGCTGCATGCGCGGCGTGCACTTGAAAACTGATACGTTTGATAACACAGGGAGGGTGCATTCGAGTGGATAAATGCGTTATTGGAAACCAATCGGTAGGATAACGTAATTGCTGAAGTGTGTGCGTGATACAGAGACAGAGAGGAAGGGGGACAGGGAGGGAGTGTGTGTGTGTGCGTGAAAGAGAGACAGAGAGGGAGGGAATTGTCATAACTGGGTCACCCTTTACCGTGCGCCTAGGAAAACGTAAAATTATGACAAATATACAGCGAGTACACGCTGCCCTACACATACCATTCTTTCCAGGGATAATTTAAATCGTTCTTGGTCAATTGGCCACGATTGCCTTGGAATAGAGTTTCAGTGGCAGCGAGCGACACATTTAAAGGAAACAATTATCCCCTCGATATCCGACTTATAATACCGTGCTTGTTATTCCGTTTTCAATTTGCGAGCGATATTGTTCGCAAGCGTATTGTCTTTTGGCCGGGAAACGGGGGATAAATTCGAAAGAGGCAAATTAAGACAGCCGAGCGTGGATGTCCGTGGAAGGGGGTGAGAGGTGCAAGCAACTTGGCGGAGATAGAAACAGGAATGGAAAGTGGATGAGTAAAAAGCTATCCACCTGGGGGCCAGATAAATATTAACTCTTTTATAAATATGAAAGGCTGCCAGCACTTCCTCTTGTTATATCTGCGCGGGAAAAGGGAGCGGGGGATGGGTCGAAAGAAAATGACGAAGAGAGGAACGGCTGGCAGTTGGGAAGAGAAACTGTTCACCGGTGATGGACACGGAGGGTGAGGCGGGTAAGCAGAATACTGCGAGACAAGGCTGGCTCCATGCGGTGGAGAAAAAAAAGTGAACCGAGGGTAGAAGCGCGAGGGAAAACGAGAGAGAGAGAGAGAGAGAAATAGATTGGCGTGTGAGGGTAATATAGGGGGTGGTACGCGTGGACAGGCACGCAGAAACGGCGAGATAAATTCCCGCGGATTGTATAGAATCGCTGGGGCAGAGTTTATTTTACGGCTCGGGAGAATATTCCTGTCTCGATGTAATTGTAATGATGATTTATCGCCACAGAGGAATCGATCTTTCTCCGCGACCGAAATGGAGTCCATTTCTCCCACTGCCTCGAATTTATATCCGAGGGCATGTGCGTGCATGTTTCTTAGCAATTTTCTCGCCGAGAAGCAGTCCGACTTAAAGAGGAAAATTCTTCGCGCACGATACCACTGTCCTATCGCAATGTTTTCGTCGAACAGTTACCACCGCGGGAATCTATGCGGTATCGAGATTGCTTTTCAAATGGGACGATCTTGGGAATGCTGGCGCTTAGAAAGTCGCGTAATCATCCGCAAATCCAGCAGCGATTAAACGCGGCCGAAAGAACAGAGTCTCGTCGAGGATCGCGAAATTGCGTCCGTTTCGGTAATCATCGCTATATTGTAGGCGAAACTCGAGGATCGGGCCGGCGGTGGAAAGGAGATGGGAATCGGTTAGCGTTTAGCGTGCAGCAGCGAAGAGGAGCGTCGCGTCGGAACAATTAGCGCGAATTCCGCGTCTGATGCAGTTTTCGCGTACGTCCGATTGTTTTGGCGCCGTTGAATTTTCCGGGCACGGTCGTAGGAGGCTGGCGCGGCAGTTAAGCCGAATCCACACCAGAAATTAGTGCCCTGTCCGAGTCGTTCACCCCTCGGTGGCAGCCACCCTTCCGTGGAGGGAAACGCTCGAACTCGTTCGAGAGAAGCGTCCGCGATCTGGATTGTTTCTGGCATGCAAGGGGGAAAAAAAACTGCGCCATAGCGTTCCCATTCCAACTCTTGCACCGCCTCTCGTTGTATTCGACAGGGCGTGCACGGGCTACTTTTTTTCGTCCTTTTTGTTTGAAAGTTCATTCGTCAACGGAATAACACCGATACACCGATGCGTCGCTTCGAAATTGAATTTAGGTCGATCAGCGGCGCTTAAGAATTTCGGTCGCGGTGTTATTTGTTATCCGATTTTTAAACTGCACTTGAGAAAGTTCGAGCTTCTTAGTGTCCCTGCTTTTTGTCCCTAGAGCTTTCCTTCATCCCTCGCATTCGTTTCGCTCGAAAGTTGTCGAAGACTGTCGGGCAACTTTGTCACGAAGAGGGCGTCTGCATAAGGATTTACAATGTCGTCGGCTATCGATCCTACCCTTTGGAAATATCAGACGCAGTATCCGGCTGAAATTCTTCTCCTCGACGAAATCGCGGATCCGCGACCGAAGGATATTTATGTCCACGCTCGATCTTCGGGATCCACGATGAAGTGGATGGCAGAAGGAGAGCCGAGCACGTCTTTCCCATCTGCCAATGCCTCCTTCTTCCAACGAGTGTCGACACTCGAATTATCGCCATTCATTTCTCTTTGTGCTGGCGATGTCGAAGTCTGCGGTGTCGCGATCAGGATCGACGACATTTTTTCTTCGTCCCCCGTCTTTAGCAAGCTGATTTGCACGGTGAACTGTTAACACCAATCTTTCCGTTCGAAAGATCGCACCTGGACAAATTAAATTGCGGTCTGAGAGTAAAATTGTGCCGTTTGAGACTCGCGAATCGATGGCAATGAATAGAAAATAAACACGAGAAGAGGTGAAAAATTTCGGTTGGAAATATTTTCGTAGCAAAACCAGCATTGCATAATACGTACACAGACAAGTCGTTCTATATCTTTCATAATTATGTCCGTTAATTAAGATTACGAGGTGAACGTCTGACCTGGTTCTTCCGGTGTTCGTAAATTTTGTACGGACTTGGCGGTATGGTGAACTCGGGGGAACCTCTGGAATAATTTCTATGCGTTTTAGTTTTACTCCTACCTCCCCATCCTCCAAATATTCTATTACAGGTTATATCGAAAACTTCCCCCGTCTCGTACCTTCGATCAATCATTTCTTGTCGCCCGTTCAATAATACAACACGATAGAATCAATTAAAATATTGTCACCCGTCCGCAGTGTCTCGATATTGATCGCCCGGGTTTGCAATCTCCTCGAAGGGAACCCGCGGGTCGAATTCGCTTTGCAGCTTGTTTGAACATGAAATGGAGCTAGCGACACACGGCCCGACTACAATGAAATTGTATCACAAACTGACGGAAATGTGAGTTAACTGTATGCTATCGCGCTGACAATTTCCCTGGTCTTCGACACGAATTTTTCAACCCCCTAGAAATAAAGAAATTCCAATCCTGATATCGATCCCAACAAATATTCAAAAAGCCAGGCACAATATATAAAATCTCCAAGAACGTATAAACATTTATAAGCGTCGAAACGGTGAACTGTGAAAATCGTAAGCTCCGTAATCGAGTTCCTCGCGAAACATGACTTCGTGCACGGCAGTGAAACAATGGCAGCGGGTTAAAAGGATTAATCAATCGTTGCGTTTAGCGAGGGTGAATTAAAAGTCGCGCGCATAGAACCCAGCGATGCGCCCTTCTCTTTGGTTCTTTTCAGCCGAATACGTTGAAACAATCGAGGCTTCTACCCTTTGTGTTCCGATTCGAGGCCGATAGAATTTTCCAAATCGTGCTGTAACGCGTGCCTCAATGTCGCACAATGTGTACAGTATATAGAACGGGCCAGAGACACCCTTTCCCGCCACTCATTCAAAAGATATCGAACGGAGTCGCGTCGACAAAGTCGCGGGCACAATCCACGGGGCATTCCTCAAACGTTGCGAAATTCCCACTTACCGGTCTGCTTTAAAACTGGACGCGGGTATCCAGATGGTCGTGGATTACAAGTTCGAATCGTAAGCTTCTTCCATCCCCTGAATTCGCGATCGACCATACGAACGAGCGAAAAGTCGATCGGGTTGGTTGATTTATTTCCGGCCATTTGCCCCCAGATGCCACGCGTACATACATATGTATATAATCGAGCTTTCAACGCGAATAAATATATAACCGCGAAAGGTTTGCGATATATTTCGACTATCCTGGGATAAACTTGTACGGCACGATTATTTTCCCGCGCAAAAAATCAGAAGGACGCGCCAGACCATTGGATGATTTATTCGTGACAAACGCGACCGTGGATCGGGTGTCGTTGATCCACAAGTACAATTCCAGAAAGACGTACGAGAACATAGGGATAAAAGGGAGAAGTTACCGGCTGAAATATGCTGGCCGCGCGGCGTGCTGAGTTTAGCGAAACACGAAGGAAAACGCGAGCGGCGAAACGTCAGCAGTAACATGTTTAAACTGCGCGTGAAACAGTGCAGACACGGACTAACACGATCAAACGTAAACGAGCACGCATTCAGAGATCGTGCTAGGAGCGTAGTCGCGGCGCAACACCTGCGCGTTTTGTTATTTATAAATACACGAATCTCGAGAATATATCCCAGACTAAACATCGCTGAAATGGCATGTTTTCCACCTACGCAACTCGCCGCGGTGCTAATTTACCGTAGAACGGTGTTCGTGCGCCCAAACGAGCGTATCGGTGAGTCAATAAATGAACGACCAAAAGTGGAGGGTACCAGGGTGAAAGGTGGCGACCTTTTCGGCCAGTCGACGATCGCAGTATCGTTATTGAACCTTGAAGAGAAAGATAAGCGAAGCAGAAGCTCGAACGAATGGGCCGCAGTTAAATTTATATTCCTCGTGCAATGAGAAATCTTGAACGAAGCGAAGCTTTTATAAATGTTGTAGGAAGAAAGTGTCCTCCTTCGTCGGTCGCGAAACGATTTTAAAACGTCCGGCGCAGTCGTCGGCGATATAATATAAATCCAGGGGCGGATTCGCGGTTGATGGCTGTAAAGGTTGGTCGGCCTATATCGACGTATAATCTCCTCGGATCTATTATCAATTTAGCTGCAACTCGAAGCCATTCTCGGCACGATAGATCGTTTAAACGTAATGACGGTAATCAGGCGCTGCTCCGTCGGCGATGTAATTTCGTTGTAAACTCATCAACATGTACGAGCCATCAGACTACTGCGACTCCCTTAGTAGCTTTGCCGCTTTCACTCGAATTCATGAAATTTAATATATATCCGCGAGTCTCCGCGGAACGGCCCACGGTGAATCGTAAAATCGAGCGAGCTTAATGGGCCCTTTCTTTTTCACTGCCGCTGCCCCCGACGTGTTTTACAAACATACCCTCCTGGGGATATATCTGTGCACCTTTTCGAACCAGAGCAAGTATCTCGCATTAGAGTTCGAATCTTCCGGAAATTTCCGCGGAATGTCGTTCCCTTCGTCACGCCGGACACACAGCGCAACTTGGAAACGTTAATTGAGAGAAGAAGACGTGGCGGAAGTTTCGACGGAAGGGTCTTTGTTCGGTCTCTTGTAAAGTTGCAACACGCTCGTGGAATTTTAACCAGGGTCGGCGCGGCCGATCGCTTGGTGCTTACAAATCACGGGGTGATTCATCGTACGCTTGTTTCCTCTTCTCGCAGTCCCTCAAACGGCGTCTCCTTTCCGCTACGGAAAAAAGGCTTCTCGTCCTCTCTTTAACGGCTATCGTTTCTAATTAGTCGATCAACGTATCGATTCCGCAAACGTGTCCGGACTGTTTACCCGCGGTTCCTTTCCTGGATCTCGCCGCACGATTGAGCCTTCCATCTCCAAGGAAATCACGCTTTTCCCTCACCTATGTACACAGCGATTCTTCTGTGATGGCCGACGCGGAATTAATTGGTTGGGTAGCAGTTTTAAAATGTGTTTGGAAATTGGATTAGCAGGAGAGTATTTCCATGTTCTTTGAACAACCTGCTGGAAGATGACAGTCTCTGCGAGCTGAACATGTCTCGGAAACGTTCGATACCTTCTGCTTCATCGGATTCGAAAATTGGGAATTCCACTTTCAAATTGAACGAAATATATCAAGTCGCGGATGGAATAAACAAGAATGCACGCTTATCACAATCGGCAGAGCTGTCCTCTGACGAAGCGACGCAAACTGTCCGTAGTCAGATAGAGTCAATTATATTTGGTGTGATCGAAACGCGGCATCGGACAGGGGACTAGTCGCAGTATAATAAGGGAGGTGACACGGCCACGTGTCGCTAACTAGACGAAACGCAACGGCCACGCAAAGTGCAAGGTATTGCCCAGCTGCGGAAGCAATAAATTTCCGCCCAATAAATCGGTCGCCGGCAGTCGTTTATTAATATTGCCCGCGAACTAGAGCGGACAACATATTTCATACCGCGATGCGTATAAAACATTCCACTCAATAAGCGTTTAATAAGTGCATTCGAATCAATAACGCGCGGCGGCGCAATGAAATATCGCTCAATCTCATTTCGTATTCCATGGATTTTTCGGATGCCCCGCGAAGCTTACATGTATATATCTTGTGGCTGTATTATATCGGCTGCGGGACACGGAATGACAACGGGGGGTACTATCGATCGGTCTACGTATTCATTAATTCGGTTTACGTTCATTATAGGTCGACGTTGCTATTGAAATTCTACGCCGCGTGGGATTACGTTTCGAGGCATTATTTCGTACGGTAGATGGGATATAATTTCCAGGGTTAAAGAAAACGGCAGACGCGAGTTTCAGCGGGTAAGCAATGAAACGAGCGAACGACACGGTGTATCGTTGATTTTTCAATTTACGGTCTTCTTGCCGGGGAGACGCGTATCGCTGGGAAATTTCAGCGAAACAAGGTTCGCTTAAAATAAATCCCCACGTGTGAGAAGCATACGAGCGTGCTGGCGTATATAAATGAGGAAGAAGCGTAGCCGAGGCTTCCATGGTGTTACCTTATTAAAATCAGGAACGAACCGATATCGGTCTACTGGATGATCGACTATCGATTCTCAATTATGCCTTAATGACGACGAGAGGTAGCCGTATCGGTTGGGTGTACCGTGTACCTAAGTTTAGGGTTAGATCGTCTGGTGTGTAGCAAGCAGATATCGACGATGGGGTTAAATGCATATTTTAAACATTTCTTAGAATACTGCAAAGTATTGTCGCAATGCGGTACATCGACCGGGTATATCGAACAGGAAAGATGAAAAACAAATTAGACAGAGAATTAAAAAAAAAAGATCATCGAAATGATTAAAATACAGTAGGTACTGCAAATGCATCGCGAAGGTAGCGTGGCGAAGAGAACGGAGGGGATGAAAGAGATCCGTTCTGTTTCTACCTCAGTCGGTCTTATCTCGCTTAATGAACCTGGTAGGAGTTGGTTCATGATCCTCACACGGGTATTCGTCGATGTTGTGTACATATACTGACCCGCCATAGAACCAACGTGTTAGCAACTTTGTTCGTGTTACTCGAGTTGCACGTCTGCAAAGGCTTTCTCTTTCCCCGTGCCACAGTCCCTCTCTATTTCTCCCGTGCCTCGACCGCCTTGCTCTATCTATCTGCACTGTTCTTGACGTCTCTGAAACTGTTACTCCGGATAGACGTAGAGATTCGATTCTCTTAGGCCCAGTTTGAAACGAGCTGCACAGAGGCGAACAGGAAACGGTATTCCGTTTTGGTTGGCATACGTAACACGTAACTGCGGGCACATTTAGGTTCTATGTTTCTGGAATTAAAAACGAGAAAAATTGCAGAATAGAAATGCTACTCTTCCGACGTTGATTAACGGGCCGCTCAGAGGTAGAAGAAAATTTCCGCGGTGGGAAATTCTCTCCCCCCTTGGACTGATCTATAGAAGCGTTATAAATTAAGCTGAATTAAAATTTCTTCGCGACACCCCCCTCGAAAGTTCGGGCATAAAACTCGCGCCAGAAGTTATTGCAGTTTCAAGTTACATCGGGGCGTCGCGCATCGAAGAGATTTAGGGCGGAGGAACAATTATTTTCTCGAAAGCGTTCAAGACGAGCTTCCCGGCGCGTTCGTTTATTTTCGCAGTGCGCGCAATTACTGACGGGGTCGCGATCCCCGCGTAAATACGCCGCTTCGAAAAGCGGCCAATCTTCCTTCGCGGAAGGAAGCTCTAGTTGCACCGGTAATATCCTCCATGATTGCACGCAGCGATGCAACATCATTACCGTACAATGTTGTCCAGAACGCGATTATACACGCCTGGCTGGGCCGAGTCGACGCGACGCTTCTCGAAGACACGTGAAAGTATAAAATTCCGTGCCGAGGACTCCGTAAGAGTCTTCGTGGATTGTTGTTTAATTATCACATTGTTCCTGGGAACAAGTTCTTCCGGATGGTTTCTTACGAAACAAGCACCCCGCGAGACGGGAGAAATTTTCCTTAGAAAATTGCATCCCCGTTCGCGGTGCGGAGTATACGAAAGAATCGCGGGGGAAATGTGTATCGAGCTGCGGAAAGTTTGTAGAGCAGAGACCTCTGAATGCCGCACTATGTCTAAAGAGCGATCGAAAGGGAAATCCGGTTTTATTGTACGAGGGCGTGGAAAATTCCTAAAATCTGGAATTTCCAGGATCCCACGTGCCCTTGGGCGAACGAGGACCTGCCGATCTTGAACGAAATTGTCCAACTCCTTGGACGAGGGGGATGCTATCCGGTCGCGAGCAGTATCGCGAAATTTCCGGAAACGAAACCAACTGGGACACCCACGTTGATATATCCCTCTTATCCACGGGGTTTCCTGGTAAACCCAGTGGAATAGACTCGGTTCTTCGGTATAAACTATTCTTTGAATCGATCGAACGTCGGGGCGCGCTTCAAAGGGGAGGGAAACTAAGGGCGGAATTAGACGATTGATGTCTGTCGTACTTCAGTGGCGGACGGTTGCAATAATAATGCAAATAAAAGGTAGGTTTCCACGGGAAGGACATCGTCGACGATGGTGCAAGTTCTCGGAAGAACGAATGATTGTCCGCAAACATAGTTAGACCGCTGCTTTGTGTCGCTAATACAAAATGTCAGATTATGTTGCGCCCCGTTGCACTTAAAAGTTCAAGCACTCCGTCAGGACTGAATCTTTAACGATTCGAGATGCTTACCCAACTCCTGATATTTACCCTTCCATTAACAAGGGTGATTCAACTTCCCCCGTCGTGCCACTTTCGAAGTAATTAAACTGCACTTCTGTCCTTTTTCTCGGACTAGCCTTTAAACTTATGTACCCTTCTTCCGGTTGGTTGGCGGATATTTCGATGCAGCTGTAAAGGGATCGTTGATCCAATTATCTTTTTTTCTCCTTTCTACCTTAATAAAGTTTAGCTTCTGCAGTGCAATGATTGAGCTGTTCCGATAATGAAAAAGGCAGAGGCGCATTAAGAAACGAATTAAAGAAAAGTGCAAGAATTGTTGCAAGCTCCGTAACTAATCGCATTCTTGTCAGAAACGGTTGTTCGGTTCTAGGCCGTTCTTCCTCCAGTCTATCATATTTTTCCTTCGCCGTCAGCAATATAGAAATCGAAGTCGAAATTGAATGCGTTTCCTTTTGACTGCAAAATTCAGACACGACGCCTGGCGTCAACCAGCACAGGAATGAACGTAGGCGCCTTTGTGCCCCCCGCAGCTTTATATCGCGTTCAAATTCGCATTGTTGCGTTTTCACAAAAATTCCGGCTACGGTGTTAGGAACGGATTGTCAGCAGGTACCTTGAGCTTGCTGCGTCGAGTTTCTTTTCACCCGCAATTCTTTTTATTTTTTCCCCGGAATGCGGTTGCACGTACGCGCAACGTGATGCTAAGGGATAGTACGGGCGGGGAAGGGTGCGGGCAGGGGGAAAAAATAGAGCGAGTCGCGACTGCTTTCATGCGGCGCCTCCATTCATCGGGAAATTAGGGCAAGCGCTTTAAAGTTCATTGAAAAACTTGCACGGGGGAATTCGGGTGGAGAGGAAAAGGTCTTGCGCTAGCGAATTTCGAGAGCTCCCTATTTTGCCGTGAAAGAGCGCGAGAGTAGCTGATTCCTGTCCCGTCTAGCATTTGTTATAACGCCCTTTATCTGAATTATCCTGCCTCGAAAATGCTTCCGAGTTTGTCGATCGTTTAACTTCGCTCTACTGTTACTCGTTATCCAGTCAAGTTTCCGAATTGTCGTTCGGAGAATCGTTCCCCTTTAGTGCTTGCGCGACGTCTCCTTAATTAACGAGACGATCGAAACGTCCACGTTGGAATAGGGACATGCTGAACGAGCTTAAAGAAATCTCTTGGACGCTGTTCGTATTCCTTTCGAGGGCAACAGCTCTGCTATGCAGCACGACGCTAAATATCGCATCCCTGTCCCCTAAACGCGTTACATTAAGCCTCGCCTGAATACCATCGCGTTAACGCGACGCGACAGTTCATTTTACGCGCAGCAAGCCTCAAGAATTTACGTTGAACGCTTTCCAGCGATGCCAGGCATTTCCTTTGACGCGGAAGCTGTGTAATCGCAACCACGGCAAACTCTCGACAAAAGTACGTAATCTAATTATGAAGCAGTAGCCCCGACCCGCAAGGAACCCTCGAAGTTCCCATAGAAACTTCACACCGAGCACCCTCTCCGTTTATACGAATTGAAATGCAAAAGTGTTCAAGTTCGATCCCGTTTTATTCGTCGACAATTATAGGTCGACATCGATGCCCTCGACATCGGCAATGGTCGATTAACGCGAGAATAGAATTAATATGGTCGAGTGGCCGGTAATGGGAAAGTATAGCCGAACCCTATGCCCGTAACGGCGCAAAATGGCGGACGTCCGACGTCCACCGCGAACACGAACACGGGGCGTAGTAAAGGGGGAGGACAAAATTTACCACCTGCAGCTGGACAAGCGGACACGTAATTAAGCCGAGCAGATAAACACGCAATTACCTCGGCGACGACGGGAACCGCGGACTCTGTACGCGGCTGGTCGAAGTTGCCGTGGAATTGCAACCCTTAATCGGTCGTCGCGCCGAGGAAAAAACCAGTCGTTTCTCCGTTCTCCGTTCGTCCATCGATTTCCAAATGTCACAATCGATAGACACGCGGCGAATTTTACTTGCGAATTCAATTACCACCAGGTCTCGGGCCCGTCTTCGAGCGAACGCTCCTGGATTCGTTGGTTAAACAGTATTTCAATGAATATATTTCACATTCCCTTTTGCTGGTCCCTGTTCTTCCAGCCGCGTTATAGAAGCGGGGGATGGAATTAAAAGTTGCGATTACGTAACAAGTAACGGGGGTTCATACACTGCGGTGTATAAATATTAATTTAATGGTTAGTTTACTCGTCCGGCGGAGGATGTTCCGGTTGGCTGTGTCGTACCAAAGAGTTTGCGTTCGCTCTGCTCCCTGGCGAAAATATCGTTACCTCAGCCCGTTAACTCGCGTAATATCGAGAGGGGGGAAATAAAAATTTTCGCGTAGCCGGAAACGATCGTCGTAGACGAACGCGCAGAGTTTCCGCGAGCGCAGAAGAGGGATGTAGATTCACGGTGCTCACTTCGTTCTTCTATTTTTCCTGTTTTTTTTTCTTTCCGTTTTTTATATGCAGCGTGCACCTTCGGCCGTATCCCGGGGAATCTAGCGCCGCTCATTTTTGTAACCTCTGCACTGTAGAGCGTGTTACTTCGCTAACGACTGCTCGTAATTTTTTACGGGGATTTAGGCAAACCGGGGAAATAGAAAATCGAGCGGGCTCGTGGAAACTTTTACAAGCTGTAACTCGGCGCGAGAGGAGGGCGATAAGGCATCCGCGTGTAAAGCGTATTTTAAGCGTCACGCGATTTCGTTTAATTCCCGAACGGCCGTAAAATTCGAGACGACAGGGGATGAAATTGGACGCAACCACGCGTCCGGTTGTCTTTTCGGTTAGATCTCGGTCTTACACGCGCGAAGCGTTTAACGCCCTCGCCATCGATAGCACACGACCCTCTGGCGGACAATTCGGGGGTGTGCCATTCAGACGTCGACCCAGGATTATTCTCATCGTGTCAAGGTGGCCCGTCATCGTTCCGTCGCAACGGCACCGACATCCAGAAGCGTCTTACTCCGTCGTCGAGTAAACGACGCGAGCACTGTGCTCGATGTTCCGCAAACGACGGACATCAGACGCGGCCGTCACGTGCTCGACAGGTGGAATAATAATTCCGGGTGGCCGTGGTTCGTCTGTAAATTTCGTCATTATTCTCGCATCATTGGGTAGACGGTTCGTGTAACCAGCTTGCACTTGATATTCTCTAACAAGCCTCGTTATCCCTCCGATAGGCGACTGGATGCTTCCGCGCGTCCTAAATAATGATGAATTGGAGAATTGTCGAACGTCGTCGTCTCGACGAGACTGTTGTTCCCCCCCTGTCACGTATCCCGTCTAGTCCCCGGGACGGGAAGAAATTTAACGGTGGACGAGCGGGACGGCGATCATAAATTTACACGTTCTATTTTTAATATCATCCGCCACGTAGCGGCACGCTTTAGCCGGCTAGAGTAAGGATGATATGTCGCTGAAAGGAGCTGCCAGAAGCGGCGGATTCAGCAGGAAAGAACACCCGCTGAAGGAATTTTCGTATAGCATCGCGCAGATGCCGAAAAGGCCAGACAGTTATCGGATGATAACTTTCGGCGACATCGCCGACGAAAGCGAGCACGATAATAACCGTAGGAGGCAAGAGACGTCGTTAAACGGTAGCACGGGCAAACATAAATCTTGGGAAAAACACGCGTGGCAAAATTGCCACGAGCCAGCGTTGCTCTCGGAAAATATGTATCACCTTCCACCGCCGGTGTACCCCTACCTCCGTCTGTCTTCCATCCTGCGTTAACCCTTCCCGCCTGTCCCCGATATTTATTTCGACGATACACCCCGTATTTCTCCATTGAAATACCCTGGCGGGGTTCAAATAATCGCCGGATTTCCTGGCAATATTATCCGCCCGATCTTCGGCGTGATTGTTCGCGAGAAATATTGAGCGACTGCAAACCGCTCCTCCCCGATAGTATCGTCGATCTTCTGGTGCACGTTCGCGGATCAGCCTAAACTCTAAACTATCGTGTAGCGTCGGTGCGACCCAACGCCGCGTATTATCGACGTTTTAATCATCAATTAGCCGTGCAACGAGGAAGCCAGTCGCGGACGATCCGCGCTCGAAATTCGAGAGCTCGATAAATCGCGAGCGGCCTCGCTCCGTCTCTTTCTGCCGGTGCAAGCTCCTTCTCGGAGCGCACGCTGCCTGGCATATGGAGGAGGTACTGCAATGCAGTTGCCGCCGCGCTGAGCCTGCCGGGTATTCAGACATGGCCAGGCACGAGAGTCAGCCACGAGTCAGCCGCGCAGGGAACCAACCGCGGTATATATAAGGCGGCCAGGCAGAACAGGAAGGCTGGCCAGTAGCGTAGACACCCGTTGAATTGTAATTCTTTCGTTCGCGACCTCGCTCTTGATGTACTGATTATGCAAACGTTCCATCGAATTATCGTCCTTGGAACAAGAGAGCAACGCTGGAAGGATCTTCCCTTAATTGGAGGCAAGCCGCAAGTTTCCCCTAATTGTTTCACTGTTCCTGGATAGAACGCGAAGAGGTTCAAGCCCACAGAATGCTACGCCGTTGCATTTGACCTGGCGTGTCGCAGCGCCGGTTGTTTTTAAAGTGGCCACTCCTGGACATCGCGGGCACTTAGGTCGCACTAATACCAGTACTTTCACCCTTCGAGTTCCTTTAATTACGAGCGCGCAGGGACGGTAATCGCCGTGATGGTCCGGTCGACCCCTGACTCCCGTTTGATCTGGGATCCGCGGATGCTTTTCAAGTGGTCGCGGTAATCGTGACCACTCGAGCCCGATGTGGTCGTTGTGGATATTTGCGGCGAAATTATCATAGCGTTCTGTTGCAACTTGTCGACTGTCCATCAAAGCCCTCGCGAAGCCTCTGCGATTCTCTGCTACGCTCGGTAGATTCAGCCTGCACGTCGAGCTTTTTTGAATGGAACCATTTTCGCGGTGAATCGATCACCATCGTTCCCCGCTTGTTCGTTTACATTAATAGAGTGCAAAGGGGTTGCGCCCTACGCCAGTGCCGTCTACGTGTAGCGTCGTGGCGCGTCGGCCGTTTTTAAGACGGCCTTTAATATTGCACACGCGGCAGAACGCTCGAAACGGAGGCTTCGAAGCGGGGTCGTGCGAGGTTGAACGGTGGCCCGCGGGCTACCACTCCCTCGCGATAAGACACGACTGAAATCTACGATTCTTCGAGACACCCTCCTTTCGAGCCTCTGGCGACACACACGGCCACGTGTATCTGTTCAAGCTTACGTGCTGATTCGCCTAACGCCTCCTATGCAACACGGATGTATGCATTATAGAATGGAACATTTGCGTGCAATCTATTGGCGAAGTTTCGTCAAACGAAATACGACAAATCGATGCGGTTGATTGGCGCACGTTGAACCGATAAGAAAGCTCGTCGTGTGCATCGAAATATCGACGGCTCTTGTCGAAGCAGAGTTACACAGAGTTTTCTTTTCTTTTCGATTTAGAACAATCGCGTGGCCGGATATCGTATAGACGGTGTTCAAGTTTAATGGTCTTCTATGCATCAGTCTGAATCCACAAATTTTCACAGGCTTTCCTTGAACATCGCGCGAAATTTTCCAACCGGATGAATAACAGACGGGAATTTCAGTGCTCGCATTGTTCGCGTCGACTCCACTGCGGAATGAAACGAGATTCGCTGGTGTTTTTACGTAGACCCCGCTCTATTGTACAAGTATTTATGGTTAATGCGTACGCGAGACCGTACACAAAGTTCCGTTCTCGGTTTCGAAATATAGATTAACGATAACCACGTCGGGAATGGCGGAGCGAAGCTGACTCGAGGGAAACAATAACGCGGTAATTATGAAATATCATCTTTCTTTCGAAAACAATCGATCGATGGCCGCGGACCTTTTTGTCCGCCACGGCGTGAATAATGGTGCATTAAACGCGCACTGTTATTCCGCGGTGGCGTCGTTTTGTGACCGATTCGGGCTGCCTCGACGCGCGTCTACCTTGCAGCGAAAATTTCGCGAGCTTTGTTACCTGTAACGTGCAGCGTGAAAGTGACACAGAATGGCTATAAAAAAAGTTCGTCTAAAGCAAAGGAGGAGCACGTTCACGTAGCACGGAGTAATATAACGCGGGACGCGACCGCGTACACCCTCACCCCTCGTTGTCGGCGGGACATCAGGCTGTTCTTTATTAAAAATATCGTTGAACCAATCGCGCAATGCTTCTCTTGGATGGCTGGTGCATCGTAAACATTGCGGCCGGTGCAAACAGGTGGCTCAATATCCGGCGCGTTTGCAGCCGGATTAGCGATTCCGTTGGACACTTTATTCCCGGCCACCTCTTCTCGCGCGATCCGCCGCGAAAATTGAGGATGAAATGGAACGGCGAGAGATTTATTTCTCCATGAAAAGGAACAGCTTGCTGGATCCGCGGCATGGACCGCGTAGAGGAATATTTTCGTTGATCGGGTGCTTTTTATTTTTTAAATGGTAATTAATTTTACTTCTGCTTCCTCAGTTCGTAGACAGTTATTATAGTGGAGATAATTCTCATACGTTGGCTTCTTATTATTTCTATTATTTTTGCCCCTTTACAATATCGTTCGAATAATGATTGTAAAGGGAATCATGGAAGATCCACGATGGAGACCAGAGGGCGGAATATTCTCTTTGTTTCCAGCATTTTCGTCGGTGTAATGCGCGTAATGGCCGCAAACTCGATCAAATGGTAGCAGGAAAGCTTAGCTCGCAAGCAATTCGATCACTCGTTAATATCGTAACAGTAGGCACAGATGCAGCATCGAATGTGGAACCAAAGGGAGAGGGTTGCACAGAGTAGTAGGGAGAGCGGGAGAGAACAGCGCGTGCCAGTGACACGGAAATTCTCTGAAATAGAGGCACACGCACGGGGTGCACATGTGCTGGGTCAATTCTCATTGAACGGGGGAACGTGGGGAGACGAAGCGATATCGGGCTTCACTGGGCTGGATTTCGGAAATGTTGCCCGATAGATCTTTTGATCGATCGTCCATAGAAACGCACCCGTTTAATCCACGTTCGACCGATTCGAGCTAGCAGGTATCGAACCGTGCGGACCAAAAGTGAAACTGCCTGCCTTATGGTTCTTGCCGATGGAACTACACGAAACTGTATCAATTTTCCAATTTTCACAGGAAATGCTGTTTACTAATGAGAGAGATCGTGTCACTTTATTAATCGTTTAACCAGTATCCATCGATTCTGCATGGAGTTAATTAATCTAACAACTCTGTTGAGAGAATGCGAATCCCGTTGCGATATTTCCTTTCGATTGCTTTCAACATGGTTTGAAAGCATACAGCGGCGGTCGAAACAGAATGCTTGAAGGCCCGAGTGGACGACAATGAGCGTTTCGTCCACGTTCGGGCCGACCCTGATTAGTCCTTTGTCACTGGGCCAATATTTGTCGACCCTAGCGCGCATTCATCGGTCATAGTTCATCGCGATAATAAGAAAACACGCTAATAGTTATATTTGCATTTGTTATTTCTTGCAGCATCCGTGACGAAACAAAGAAATAAATGAAACGCTTGTTAATTTAGAATCGATTTAATTCATTCAATCGTCGATGCTGCGATGAATCAGTGGCGACGACGCGACGACAAAATGTGCCATTATGATCCACGAGAATCGACTTCCGTTTATTGTCAAGTAGAATCGAAGTAAACCGGAAGACGTATCGAGCACCTGCAAATCAACGTCCACCGCATTTAATTGTTCTCCCTCCTGCGCGAACGTGACTTCGTTCCAAGACGCGGCAATTAAAATGCAACGATTATGGATTCATTATTGCTGGAAAAAAAATGAGGCAGCGATTCCTTCGTCTGCCACGGGAAAACGGTTTCCCTGGACGCGAGCGGGAAACGGACGATTATTTCTCACGAAACAAGAAGCGAGAGTAAATAATCGTTAAGCGTGCTCGACAATGCAAATGCCTTCTTATTATTCTCGCCCGGGAAAGTTATAGTAACGACAGCTTTTTTCCCCCCTCTTGCACCGAAACGGGGGGGACATGGGAAAGGCTTTAGTTAAAAGTGTTCCATTTGCATTTAAGAGCGAGGAATAAAGGCCGCGCCGAGGGTTTTGGCGGGCTGTAGACAGGAAAATGTTGCACCCGGAAAGATATATGAATTGGTGCGGGCAAGAAAACAAAGGAAAACGATTGGCAATGTTCCACGAGGAATTACTTTTCACCGTTGGTTTCGCGTGATCGACGAAAGTAATTCATTTTTATTTGCTCTCACTGGCAAACCGGCTTACGTGCAACCCTCCTCCCTTGTAGCGGACAAAATCAAGTAGCACAAGGGTGTCATTAGTCAGGCATGTATTGAATATTTAACGTCGTCTTTCAATCGCTCTACCCGATTTACCTGTAAGAAGATCAAAATATACTACAATCGCTGAGGGAAACACTTGGCCACATTGCATTCATTCCAATTCGATCAGTTTCCGAACTGTATTCACGGATGCAAGTAGTACGAGTCAATCTTTGATAAGACAATTGTTCCACCTCATGCACAAGGTAGCAATCGTCGAAGGAAACGTTTAACCATCGATTCAACGTCTTGTAAAATCCTTCTACGATTTTCCTTTTCACCGCCGCGAACAAGTTTAAGTAGAATCAGTCGACCATTGGTCAGACGCATGGAGCGTTCTCGAGGAAGACGGCGTATCACCGGAAGACGGCTATCGTCTCCCCACGCGGACACGAGAAAAAGAAAATACACCGGGTACTCCCCGCGGAAATCGAAATGGATCACCGCGAAAGCTGCGAGCTTTAACCCGATTTGCGGATGGAAGGTTCGAATGGAACGAAGGGGGAGTGGATCCCCTTTTTTCCACGCTGTGCAGCTATATATTATCCCGCTAACCGAGCCGGAAAACCTTCGAAATAACTTGGAGAATCGTGAGAGGACTCGATGGATCGAACTAGAAAGGTGGGAGGATATTTCGATTAAACGACTGCCCCGTCGTCTGGTACGTCGACGGCAACAACGAGATCTTTCTGCCGCGGTGATAGCTACGAGAGTTCGTTGTTTCCCCATGAACGGCAGGATCCCCCTTTCCCACGGATTTCTCTAGGACCTCGAACCCTCGTTCCCCAGCACTCGACATATTTCCCCAAGATACAGAGAGAGCAGTATTTAATTTTGTTTTTTCGTTAATATTGACGCCCGTTGATTTTTGCATACAAGCTGTTCGATGCACCCCAATGCAGTAGTCGACTTCTCGAACGAACGAACATTCGACTAGACATTCGGTAAAGATCGTTAATCCGTTCGGCTTAACGCGTCGCCCGACAGAAGCAACGTTTACCTCCGCGATTCGTTTCCCCCGTTCCTCTTTGCAGTTTACATTTTTCCACGAAAACGGCCGCCTTCCAATGCTTTCTTTGTCTGTTTGCATAGGGTGCGTTTGTGCAAGTGCATGCACGTGCACGGTATGCAACGAGTAAACATAACCGTCGGCACAAAGCAGACGCCGGAATGCTCGTGCAAATGTAAAATGGCCAACCTTTCCCGGCACGAACCCCACGACTCCTGCCGTCTTCTTTCCACCATCTCGGTTCCACCTTTTAGCCCGCCTCGCAGTCTACCCTCTCCCCTTTCGCACGCGACTACATCCCTCTTTTATTTTTCCAACTCCACCCGCGACTTCTTCTTCGTGCCGTTTCCTGGCGTGCAATCCGAAATGCGAAAAGATTTACCGGTCTCCCCCTAGGAACTCAAACGAAAATAAATCAAACAACGAGACGAGACGAGGTGCAGGTCACCGCTACTTTATACAGGGGGGAATCAAAGGGCTTTGATAAGGGGTTACATGCGAATGATTTCCGTACGTTTCGCTGCTAAAGCGAATCGACGAAAGCTCCCTTGCCGAATTTGCTCGCGTCTGCTGCAGAATGCTCGTGTCGAGAGACAGATTGGTACACATGTAATATCGACGTGTATTTAAAAGATACGAACTTTTTTCATTCACGAATGTCCAAAGATTTCTAATACCGCTTCAGTAGATTTTATTTTTTTTTTCAAACTGTACCATTGATAATACATATTAGATCACCAAATACTGCTTTATAATGAAGCAGCTTCGAGCAAGATCGTTTGACGAATTCCACTCGATCTCCCTCAAAATGGTAGTATTTTCGCGGGTCTTAGAAGGATTACGGTCAAGTGTTGGCGAATAATTAAAATATCGATCGTCACGAAGGAGCTCAGGCTCCTCCACTTCTGACCATCCATTCACGAATGCCTATAGACTGTAACGAGCAGATTTCTCTCGACGATCTTAAATTCGAGATGCGTCGACGCGGAATCAGACGGAACTTAAGCCCTCGTTTCCTCCCCCAGGGAGTTTCGACGCGCAGCACATGCACTCCGATTGCTCCGCAAATCGTCTCGTCTCGACCCCTTCCTTATTTTCCTCTTCGCTCAACTTCCACCGTCTTTTGTCGACTGGATCCAACAGGAAACCGAGGAAACGCCAAGTGGAAACAATTTAACAACGCAGTGACCATGACGAAAGTTGGGCGCGCAGCGAGATCGCGAGTTCAGAGGATAAAAGCAGCGAGGCGCGTTTCATCGTTCGTATTTATGTAGCGCAGTGCAAACTATCAGCGTGTTTTCGAACACGCCGGTCAAAGGAACTGTGCATTCGGACCGTACACTATTCGGATATACATATATCCTTTTCGATTTTTGCCCCGTGACGGCTGAATTTCGCTGTTTATTTAGCACGCGCGTAGAACGTTCGAATATTTTGTCAACTTCGCAGGCGAACGCGAATGTACGACCCCCATATTGGCTCCCACTCATTTCGGGGGTAAGCTGTATTTACGAGGCGTAGCTCGAGCAATGTTCGATAACCAGAAACGTTATATTCGGATATGTACTTTTCGTTTCGTGGCAGCTGGCACGTTTTCTTTGGGAAATTTGCTTTGCCCGCTGTTCGACGCACGAAATCAAAGGAAAATGTGTGCGACGGTAACTGCCGTCGAGATTCTTCTGAGGGGGAATGTTTTTTACCAAAATTTCGAATCCGTGGAGGCGGAGAAGAGAAGAAAGGGGTTGGCAGAAAGTATCCGAGACTCTTCCCGTTTCAATGTGCGATCCCACGCAGCATCTGAAATATTGTGGCAGCCCTTTTTCCATCCTCATTCTTCGCGCTGAGATATCCACTTTCCAGTCCACTGGATTCCCTCGCAGTTTTCGAAAGCCGACTGTTCCGTGGCTTCTATTTGTCCTGAAATTCCCAGCAGGAAAATCCTTTTCGAACTATGTGCCTCGCCGAATCGCAGTACCGAAGTGCTTCCTCCGGTTTTCACGACTTCGAGCTCCCTCAGAAAAGATCTATTCCATTTAATTGCCCTTTAAAAAAAATGAATTCCTTGATCTTTCTTTAAAACGAAATTGAAATTGTCCTTAAAATAAATTGCCTGTTCCTTCGGCAACAGCCCGAGAAATTTTCAAGGTCGCTGCAAGCCTATTTTTAAGAACTTCATGCGGTCGCTTCCGATCAAGTTCTAAATGGCACAGAAACTACGGAATTCTTTACAATGACCCAATGCCTTCAATTTGATTCGTTCGCCGTTCGCGTGATCGTTTCCGTTGCAATAAAACCGCCGTTCGGCGTGGTTGCATTAATTATTCCGTTCCCTTCTATCTACGCTACTCGCTCAAGGTCGTCGACATCCCAGCGACAGAGCTCTTGAAACGTACTTGAAGCTGCTGCCGAGGCAGATCGATCGACTTACACTCACCTTTTACGTCGATTCAGATGACGCGGGGCGCAACTTAAAACGAATGGGAATACGAAACGAAGATCACCGACCAGTATGAAATATTTAGTGATCGTCGGGCGACGATACATCGATCGCATTTGTTATCAGTCGGTAGGCCTGCATTAATGGGCACGAGGCCGCAAGCAGGATCGATGCCGATTCATTGCCACTTTGCGCTCTTATAGATCCTCTATTTCCATCGCGAGTAATACGGCGACGTGGTAAAAAAAAAGGACGAAAAGAGTGATTGAGAATTACAGTTTTACGGTAATTCGTTCGGGTGTCAGAAAAATAGTTGGAAAACTACGTCGAATTGTGATCCTCTGGAATGACGGAGCGCTCAAGCGAAATTCCGCGAGCACGCCGTGGAAAGGGGAGGAAGGAATACAAAATAGAGTTTTAACTTAAGAAAGTGGATAGAATTCAAATTCGCCAGGGAAGGAACTGGAACGGGGCGCAATACGTGTGGGAAGACGCGATTCAAAAGTTACGGAATAAAGTCAGCGAGATTTTCGAATGAAAGTTTGCGTACTCCGCCGTCTCGAGGCGGCCGCTTTGCCGCTTTTTAAAGAAGAATTACTCAAAGGTAAATTCGAGGAACTTCAAAAGTCGTCGCCGCTGGTTCCACGGTCACGCGTGCGTTTATTATTCAAGCACCGCCTAACCAGTGAATCCCAAAGAAACAACATTACCCGCGAAAACCGCACTATTCGACGTAACTTTTCATCGCACTACAAATTAAAGGGAACATTTTCTCACCCGAGGATTACTGAAAAAGAAAATTCCTTTCGCCCTCTTTACCATCTCGAGGTGTCTACACGTCGAATGTATCATCCGCGTTTTAATTAAAATCACACGAGTGTTTTATTCGATTCGTACTACGTTATGGATACTGTCCCATCTCGAAGAATCCTCGAGAAATTTTATAACTGCTTATTTCTCGTTTCTCGAGGAACGAAAAATATCGAGAAATTAGGAATCCTAGTTACGGAAATAAAACGATCCGTTTTGACGGGGGCCCAGAGAAGTTTTACTACTGATAAAATTTTCGGCAATCGAGGTGTCCGGTTGATTTGATATTGCGCCGCGTGGTTAACCTTAACGCAGGAAACGCGACAAAAAGGTAACTGCCGTCTGGGCAAACGAGGAGGGCGTAAAATAAAGAATCGCCATCGAAGTTTCCGCAGCTCGGTTTTCGAGCGGTTGCGGTGCCCCGAGTTTTTGGATGGAAAACTGCGGTCCCGCGGGTGAACTGCTATAAAGTATAACTGTTTAAAGTAGACGGGGCAAGCGACCGCGTTCACGGGGCCGAGTTTCAGCCAGAAATAGCCGCGGCTCCATTCTCAATATTGCACAATGCAATTTCCATCGTGTACACGCGACCCACGGCTGTAGCTATGCAATCGGTGAGCGCACGTTTCTCGGGGCAAAAAAACCTGCTCCTTTTGCTGTTCGGCGTTCGAAAAGAAAATATTATACCGACTGCTCTCCGACTTCCCTTACTATTTCCATCTATCCTCGCTGTCGACCTCTCGTGACCAGATTTTGCGTCCCTTATGTTTCGCTGCTGAATTATTCTGTGGCGGTGACGTAGTGTATGCCATTTAATACTTTCGCTGTCGTTTCTATTCTTCTTCTTCCCTTCTCTGGAATAAAACGGGTCGCTTTTCTTTGTCACCTCTCTGCGATTGTTACACTCTAACGATACGTGTTAGACTTTTATTCTCGCCTAGGTTGACTTTGCAGAGATGGCGGGGCAATTGACAGCGTAGAATGCTACAAGAGTCTATTTTCGAGACCGCATCGTTGAATCGTCTATACAATTGTGCGCTCTAGCGACATAAAGGAATCACCCTTTAGTCTAGACATCGTTCTAGGAAATCAAAGAACGAAACTTCATCTTTCTATCCAGCTTCTTTTTGGATGGCGATTAATGGCGTAGACGTTGCAGCTGAGAATAGCTCGCAGGTCTGTCGACGAGAACGGGTCGAGTGTAAAATCGAAAACGTCCATAATAGAGAGGGCAGATCGAAATCTCGTTTCCCTTTTCATAGTTGCCCCAGCCACCCGCTTTTCTTGATCTAAGAGAAAGAAGAAAGCCAGTGCAAGAGCGCCGCGAATAAACTCAATTTGTCGATTTGGCGACTAGCTTTCTTCCTTGGACCTTCTTCCTCCTTCTCGATTCTCTCGATTCATCCCCTCCAATTTCTGTCGCGATTATTAGGGTCGTGATTTTTTTGCAAAGTCGGACTCGACCAGCAATCGTCGATTACGCATGACCCTAGAAACATCTCGGGTTCGTGTATATCGAATTTCCACATTTTTTTGCCCAGAAGTTGGTTCGATCCCGTCCGTCTATCGCGGCGCGTAATTCTCACACAGTGCAGGTACCTGTAGAATGCACGTTTCAACCTTTCGTCCATGAACCACTCTTTTATCCTGTCCCCTGGAAGATTTGATTATCTCTCCGTGGTGCAACGAGTGATCGTGGAAATCCGACGTGGAAAGTGCACCGAAATAAACAATTAACTTGCACGCCACCCTTTGACTTTAATTAGAAGCCCCAGACGACGATAATTGTTGGAACGTTGAACTCTGTACTGATGCGTCAGTCGAGAAATTTATTATTTCAGCAAGCAAATAAAATTACCGCCTCGGATAGATATTTTGTTTTATTACGCTCATCGCGTTGATGGATTATCGAGCGCGAAAAAAAAACCAAATACTTGTAACTGGTGGGAAATTTGTGGAACAGTTATGCGGCCGCGTTACGCTCTAAATATTTAATTCGATGAAATATTTATCAACAAACGATGGAAAGTTTCCTGGTGTATTTCACCGCGGAGATGCTCGCAATTTGTACGCTGCCCCGATGCGGCTCGAAAACCGCCACCAGCTATACGCTCAATTATTTAAAACTGTTCACCCCCCTTGCCCCTTATCGAGCCGCATCAACGGACAACGAATGCTAGAAAGTTGCAAAATGTCCGCGATATAAACTCATTGGTAAAATAGAAAGTAAATAGCGTTCTGGTACCTGGCCGCTATATTCTCTTTCTCCGTTTCATTCATCCTTCTTGCTCTAGCGTTCGCGTGCACCAGGCCTTGTTCCGCTGGCTCGCCGTAACTTATCGTCGCAGATACGGCGAGTTACCCTTGGTAACAAGCCTGCAAACTCACCGCGGCGTTAATTCTGTCGGGAAGTAGCCGGAGGCTGTGTCGCTTACTTTACACGCGATATCATCCTGTCGTGGCTTTGCACCTGGCGATGCTTGCACGATCGCCAGTAAACGTAAACAGGTATTCTGTTCAATTCGCGACCAGTTGAAAGATACATCGAGCTATTCGGCTCGCACTACGTCTCTTTTCCATTGTCTCCGGCGTAATTGAGGTCAGGGTTCGCGATCACAGTCACGGGAGGGAAACACGGGCGGAAAAAAGGTTATAGGAATTTTTCAACAAACCCAGCGCCACGCTATCTACTCCAATCACTCGACGAACGAAAAATAGCAGGCGAAAATGACTTCGACGCCCCTAGATTCCAGTTACAGCGTCGCATACGACAGAACGGAAGCGTGCCACGAATTTCTCCGGCAAGTTATAGTCGCCAGGCCGAAAGAAATATTAATTTATATCCCCGTGGCGCGTACCCGCGGAACGACCGGTCCCCGCAATTTAGTTTCCCGTGCGGCGAGCATCAATCGTCCACCACCATCGCGAGAGATGAATGTTTAGCGCCGCACTGGGCACCTTCCTCTTCGAGGTTGTCCTCCGGCGGCCTGGTGTCGAGGTTATTCGAAAGTATATGGCTCCTTCGTCCTCCACTCGTTGCATAACCATAGACAATACTGCAGGCGCAGCGTCCTCGAGGTGACATTTAACTTAACCCCCGAAACGTTGCCAAAAATTCTCCACCCCTTCCGCCGCCAGTTAAACTCTAATGGCGTGGCAAGCTACCTTATTCCGCCAGCGAGATCCTGCTCGTCGTCACGGTTATCCAGCCCGTGCACAATCATCGAGGATTCGACCTTGACATTCGACCATGCCCCCAGCCGAGTAGCTTAGGGCGGAGGTCGAAAATAGAAAGGCGGCCGCAGAATGCACGCGACTACTCGCGACACAAATAGATACCTAGAGGGAAGAAGCCGTGATGCACAGGTGTGGGTGCAGGTAACGTGTCCCGTTATCGATTTGTTCGTTGGCAACACGTGTAACGCGGCCCACGCTCACGCTCGAGAGACCGGTTAGTCTTTGTTGAAGAGATTTACGCGTCCTTGAGGTACGGCATTCAACGCGGGAGCGTCGAAGGGTCCTTACGTAACTGCCTTCAAAATGGCGACCTGCTCCACTTTTCGGCGGGGAGAGTTTGCTTTTAATTATAACGGTAAGCCCGGGATATTTAGGCGTCATACTTCGTTCGTGCCGAGGGCGCAGGGTAAATATCGTTAGAGGCGCGGTTTGCACTCGCAACTTATGCCGCGTCTTACCTCCGCCACCCCTTCGAACCCCCGATTCCACTCGTCTCTCTGCTGGCACAATTAGAAGATTACGGGAACGCTGAACGATAATGGAAATTATCGGTTCGTCAGGATTTCAATTTCTTTTCTCTACCTCTTCGATACTTTTCTCCGATGCCCGGTTTATACTCGATGCAAACGCGATCGGGCGTTAATCTCCTATAAGCGAAAATGCCGAAGACTTTCCGTGGAGAGGGTTATTTGAATTTTTTGCGAGGTGGACAGTTTTGTGATTAGCGAGGAGGCGAGATCGGATAGTATCGCTTTAAATTTTCGACCGAGTAATAATTAGAATGGACAGTCTACGGAATGTCGGTTTTAGAGGGGGTGAAAATAAAGGGGAGAGGGTTGAAGGATGCCGCTTTAACTTCGCCCGCATCTCGCGAGCCGCAACGGGTCATTTCTTTCGCCTCTTCCCAGACCGCCGTTGGAATAGAATTCTTTCCTTAAAAGGCTTTATTTACATTTCTGTTTTTAATTAAACTTCCAGCATTTTCATTAACCCTGCGGCTCAAAGTTTATTGCACCGCGGGCGCCTTCTTTAGTAAGCCCGGCCAGGCGAATTTTTACCATCTTCCCGCCGTAAAGGAAATTCCCTGTTTGAAGTCGAAAATATGGCCCGAAGTGTGGAACGGTATTCACGCCGCGAAAAGTTTTATTTTATTTACGCCGGACAATTTCTCCGTCCACTCCGTCCAAGCTATACAGGGTGGCCCGGATCCACCTCAGTATTTTTAAAAAAACGGTGGCTGAGGTGATTCTGAACAACTTTTTCCTTGACCAAAATATTGTTTGATGCTTCGTTTTTGAGTTACTAACGAAAAACACTGGCCAATGAGAATTGCCGTATAGCGCGAGCTCAGTCACAATTGCGCGCCATTAATTGGCCAGTGTTTTCCGTTAATAACTCAAAAACGAAGCTTCAAACAATATTTTGGTCAAGGAAAAAATTGTTCAGAGTCACCTCAGCTACCCTTTTTTTAAAAATACTGCGGTGGATCCGGGCCACCCTGTATATTATATTAATATTTACTCCCGACTTCCGATCGTTAAGGGGGAAACTTATTTTCTGGCGTGTCATGGCTCCTATCGATCCGACGGATTCCTCGAAACGTTAACCGCGGGTCGAAACCGAACACCCACGTATCTCTTCCGAGAAACGAACGATGCGGTTACTCGAAGAATCGCAACAGTGTCTCAATCGATCCGTGCAAACAGCATCGTTAACCATTACACAGTTTCGTTGGGACTCGCGTGATGCAAAGTTGCTCGGGCCCTCTGGAACCTGCCAGTCTAGTTCCACCGTGAGTCAATAATCCATTTCCGCCATAACTTCGTACAACCGTGCTCGAAACCTGTCCCCTCTTCATTTGTGTTTACCTTTGATTTTTCCATTGCCCGTATCAACCGTGTATCGAGCTCGCGTTTGGAATGACAACGCGATGGTTGCACAGGGTGGAAAGCTCGAGTAAATGACGTAACACGCGGTTGGCCCGCGAATATAAATGAAATCCGATAAAGATTCCGGATAAAGGCTGAAGGGATTCGATAGGGAGCATTTGTTGACGCAACCATCGCCGTGGCGTTTCTGTCGGGCGTGTCACGTTCCATGTGAGATACATTATCGAAAATTCGTGGCTCGCCGCTGTATCACGGGGTCTGTCATCATTTTTTACCGGAACGTCGGTCGTCCGGTCTGTTAAGAATGGCATATCGCGACGGTATCGCTGACTGAGTAACTGTCGTCGCTAATCGAACGAACGATTAATCCAACGAGCAGTCGCCCCATCATTTTCTGGCCGTCGTAATGCTCGACCTTTTGCTCGCTCTTTCGACTTGCGCATTTCTGAAATTAGAACGAGGGACCAGCGGAGAAATAACGGCAATCGTTATTCATGGCGGAAACGAAGAATCGTAGCCGTCGATGATTTGCAAACAAACGGTGCCAGGGCGAATAGAAGGGATCGCTGCAATCGCGCGTGTTCACACGGGGATCAAACTGTGATGGCGTGCAATTTTGTTTGCCGAAGTGTCGCGTAAACTGGCCAGTAAATTTTCCCGTGGAATCCCCGCGGAAGCTTGGAATCGAGACGGATCGCGTATTATGTAAAACGAACGGCGAAATAACGAATGGGTGGCGAAAGCGTCGGAGAGTTTACATTTCCGCGCCGTGACGTTTTCCAATGTCGAGCTGTTCGCGGAGCCCCTGGAAGACGAGCGCGCGTACGCGTCTCGAAATCTCCTGATCGATGATAGAGCCAGGCTTCCGGCCAATTTCGCAGAGAACTTTGCAATCTGGCCTCGCGTCGGATGCATTTGCAATTTGATTTATTCTCGGTTTCGCCGATACGGTTGGTCGGCGGATCGCTAAAGGGATTCCCCGACGTTTTCCCGCTTTACTCGTCGTTTCCCGCTTTCACAGCCCAACGATGTCGTAACGATAAATTGCGGACAATCCGTGTCTTATTTTAACGACCTTTCGGCGCGATAATTTTATCGCCACGGAGTTTCGCGTGTGCCTTGGGTCACATTCATGGCGCGATCTGAATCTAGGGTATGAGACTGTTGTACAGTCGTACAGTTTATTAACGGATCTTCTGGAACTTTGATTCTCGAAAGACGCTACTATTTTTCTGTCGTGTATACGCATTGAAACCGGTGTGCTTCTTTAAGAGTTTCAACATCGTTGAATTTATGCGGCTGGGTTTGGTGTGAAAGGACGATTATAGACCTACTCTTCTCATAATTCAATCAGCATAATGTAGATTGGTTCAATATTCAATTTCCATTAGAGACGGCGACTGGATTTTATCGGAACTTTCTTGGAAGAATTATGATGCTTTCAGGAAAGAAGCAACCGAGTTTTACCGAAGCCTGAAAACCCGGCAGAACGTGGAAATTAGTTATCCATTGTGCACGCATGACGCAAGGGATTAGTAGAATTCTGTGCTCCTCTGAACTGCGCTTTCTCGTGATTTAAACGAGTCTTAGTCTCGTTCAAATCGAAGATTAGCCGCGATCCCTGAGAGAATACGACAAGCCCCATTCGAGGAAAGAATTAGGGAGAGAAGCCATTGGGGTCCGTGACGGATTCCAGAATCCACTCACGGTAGAAATGAATTTTCGTCGTGCGAAATCACGGTGAATTTAATGCTGGTAAGAAATCAACTGCGACCGCACTAATTTCACCCCCTCTCTTATTCCTGTTCCATTAAAATTCAGGGTTAAGCAAAGAGGATTAGGATGTCGCAAATGCTACTGGAAAACGTTGAATATTTTGGCCTAAAACCCCGTGGAATTTATTTTAATACGTGTATAAATTTTTACGTGGCAAGCAAAAGTTTTCTGAGTGGCTTGTTTCCCTAGGCTCTCACTCTCTCTCTTTTCTGTCCCCTAATTGGCAGTCACGATTCATCTTTATTTCATCGTCGTTGACACATAGTGAACGTGACAAATGAACATCACCAGCATCGTGATACACGGTGATTAATGCTCTAATAAGATTCGGTACGCCTGATTACACGATGTTTGTTCTACCGCTTCTGATAATCGTCTATTTTATCCTGCAAACAGAGTAGAATATCTGATGATTTGTACTAGGTGATGGAAAACAAATTTCGAAAAATTGCATATCTTCGGATGGAAAATACAGAATATTAGAATAAGTGTTCCGGGACAAAATATTTGTAATAATTTTGAAACAAATATTTTTGTTCGTACTTTCATTTATAATTGGAAATTCCCATAGCACGTGTAGCCGAAATTTTACTAATTCAATGAGTAATTTGAAATAATGGTTCACTTGTTTTCATTTCCAAACTATCCTCGGCTTCCCCAACAATACTCCGCGAAGAGTCGTTTCAACGAGATGCATGTAACGGCTAACTATCCCGGGCACAGTTGAAATTTATTATTTTTCCACGCGGAGACTCCACGATTCGACGGGTAACAAGGGTGTTAACCTTTTTCCGTATGCACGAGCTTCGAATGGGAAACGACGCGGAAACCATTTTCGATTCCGTCGCCGTACAGACGATAAGAGATTAGAATAAGGGACGAACGCGATTCCAATGCAGTCGACATCGCTGCCAATTTTTTATGGGACTCCACGGAGTGGCAGACTCGTATGAATGCCGCAGGGGGGCGATATCTCGACGCTTATTACGCCTCGAGCAATGTACGAGCGGCTGCGTTTCGAAAACTGATCGTCCGTCGAATTAACGGGTTTTTCGAGGCCAACGGCGCAATTACAGCGACGAACGATGCTACTCACGTATGAACGAGAGGAAACGAGCCACGTATATGAAGCTCTGCCTTAACGAAGGACACGCGTTTTTGCGAGAAGCCCAACGCTACTTGTATTTTATCCCCCATTCCTCGTTGCTTCCCTTTAAATTTCAGGCGGAATTTAACACACCGAAGATCTGACTATCCTTGATAAATCGCACGACAGAACCAAGTGCGAAACGAGCAGACCACAATTCATTTAAAAAATTCACCAACAATTCCCTCCAGCAATTAAGCCTGCGCGTACAGTCAAAGCCCGCTTCGAAAGTATCCACCTTCGCAAACAACGATCATCTCGAACGCCAGCGTGTACCACCGTGTCCCAGCTACGAAAGCAAGCAAACAGAGAGAACCAGAAACTCGCAGAGAGGATTCAAACGCCCGTTCCGTCTCGCATTTTCGTTTTAATAACAGGCGCGGTCGCTCGGGTTCAGCTGGCCGGTCGCCATGTGCACGCGGCCAGATCCGCGTAATCGCGAAATTCGACGAGCACGCATGCACGAGCGTGGTCCGCTCGCGTATCGGCGCGCTCCAATTTGCCCGGGCTGTCGCAAGCTGGTCCTCGCGGCGCGTAATCGCGGGTGAACGCGCCGCGGCGAGCGTTCCTCGTGCGATCGCGGCGGGGGAGATTCGGATGGCTGCTAATCGGATGTGACGGAAACGCGAGCGCGTTTTCGCAGTCGATGAATTAAGGTGGGGAAAAGCCGAATGGTCTGATGCTGCCACAGTGTTGCCGTACCGAAGACTGCGTGACATTTGAGTAATAGAGGCAGAAGCAAGAAGTGCTGGACGTTAAATGCGCGAACGGGACGGAGGTTAATGGTCCGGGTCGATCGATAAAACAGACGGGGAATAATATGTGACTCGTATGGGAGGGAATTATACCGCCTCGTAAATGGTGTACATTTAAATCCTGCGCATCCTGTGCATCGTTCTGGCGAAATGGAAAAGTAACCACCGACGGACGCTCACGGAGCGTGGTTTTGTGTTGAGTGAACGTGGACGGAGGCACTCGCGATGGCACTTTTAAACGCGGGTGCCGAGAGAGTTCCTTGGCTCGAAGTAGATACAGTCGTGTTGGGTCAGACGCGAAGCGCGGAGGTCAGCGGTAGTAGTGCGCGGCGAAGTAGTATCGACCGGTATGGGATCAGACATTGGTTATCGTAAAAGGTATATCGGGATATACGTTGATTGGAATAGCTGTATGAAAGGCTATTAATTTGGCCGCGTTACATGAGGTAATTTTGGACTGCGTGTGCAGGCGGCGTTAAAACTGCGACAGGGAGAGGGGATCGATATTGCTACGGATTATTTCTGAAGTCGCTTGGAATTAGAAGGAATCGCACTGTGGCGGTTTGCTCGCGATATTATCCTGTTTCCCTCGCATGATGGAGTAAGCAAATATTTGGCCCTTGTTCGGTGGTAATTTGGTCGGCACAGGCCAGGAGCCAAGAAGTCTCGAAACGTGTACCACGAACTATCCCCTTCCCCCTGCTGAATTCGAGATGAATGGAAGATAGTGTGCATATGTACGTACGTATGGAGGGTAATAAGAAAAGTGGGGAAAATGCAGCACGATCCAGGTGGGCGAAGGAAATTAAAATAGTTGAGTCAATAAAGCATTGGGGACAATCGACCTATTCCGTGACAAAACCATAAACCAGAGGCCCCGGAAGCAGTCATAGTTATCGCTCACTGGGACTCTTGTCGCGACGCAAGAGTCGCGTGACTTTATTCCAGAAACGACATTGCTCCACTCTTGTAGCCGTGCACACATCCGTTCCCGCCGTTGACGGTGCATAGCTCGGACACAATCGCAATGCATGCTACGGCCACGGTGTGAAGACGTAGTTCGCGAGTAGCTAGCGACGTAGGTAATTTAACCGAGAGGTTAATGACCTTTAGTTTAATGTGCACACACCGATAACACGGGAATTCGCCCGATGCCGCATTAGTTATTCACGCTTTGCCCGATTATAAATAAGATCAATTTGGCTGCGATTAAGTGGCATTAGACCGTGATTGAATGCATTGTATGAATTATAAGCTGAGCGAAGTAAGCGACAGTTTCTTGAAACACACGATCCAATGGTTCCAAGAGTATAATTATACACTGCCAGGAGACATATGATTTGCTCCTCCAATATCGTATTCCTGGAAGATCACTAACAACTTCATTGCTTTCGAGGTAAAATATTTAGCCGATAGTTCAATCATTATATTGCTCTAATTGTGCATAATTTGAAAAAGAGAAACGGTAGAAGGGTCGTAGGTAGTTGTCGAAGTCAAGGCTACACTCGACGATGGAATTAAAGGAAGAACCGATGAAACGAAATTGCTTGGCGACGTACGGCGAAGGCCTCGAGTCTATGGAACGCCAGGGGGTGGCGCCAAGGGAGGGTGGATTGCACGATGTCGTTAAGACACAATAAAATTGCACGACGTAAAAAACGGCCACGAGCCAGAGATTGCCACGAGCAATCCTTCTAATCAAGCCCGTTCCTCTTCCTCTTCTTTATCTCGCTTCTTTTTCCTTCCCCCCTGCGAATCGCGTTTTCGTCTAATTTTTTCCGTCCGACGGACGTCGTTCGCGGCCGCAGAGCGTCGTTCGATTCCGATTGAAACGCCACGATAACGAGCATAAATTTCACCAGCGTGGCGTGACTTTGTTCTGCCCTGGCACTAAAGCCCGCTTGAGACCGTGCCAAAATTTGCGGAAAATTTACACCATACTTTTTACTTCTCGCCGCAATCCGGCTGATTTATTTCTTAAGTAGACCAAGTCGAACGTACACGCCACTCAGCCGATCGGCGCCGCGGTTCGTTCGATTTGCGTTACCCCCAAGCTTTTAGAATATAGCAGCTACAGGAAAAATCTGCTTCAACCTTGGTTGATTTCCCGCTAGACCGGCGTGCTTTACCACCGGGGACCTTTCGATTCTATCCACGTCTGTCTGTAGCGGGAAGAATAATCCGGCCGCGACCGAAAACTTGGCCCAGATATAATCCACGATATTTCTGCCGGAAGTGGACTTTTGTCGGGCCGAATCGACGACTACTTTCTAATCTGATATTTTGTATACGAAACTATGAATACGTGTTCATTAAATTGTTCGCGATTTCCATTCAACCAGCATCAAGAGTCAGCTTAATTGCAATTTTCTATTCACATCGGCCTGCCCGATAGCGTTTTACCTTTTTGCAAGTAGGTCTAGCGCGGGTTCGCAGTTAATAAATGGTGAGAAATGAAGCACGACAATTTTCGGTTCGGTCGCGCGGCGGAAAAAAAGAGGAAGTCTGGGGAGCGGAGGGAATCGCGAGGCCCGTTCGTTGTCTTAATTGCTTCGTGACTCCCGCTGCCACGCTGCATGATAATTACTGGGTAAACACTGATTACGTTGCACCGCGGCTGATTATACTCAGGAATCCGGAAGCCGTTCCAACGGCCGCAACTCTCGGGCGTTACACGCCCCCTTCGGCTCGCAGAAACCCTGGCGAGTCGGTGGGCCGGAAGTGACGAGGGGAAATGCCCACCGAACGTGGAGTATCCTCGTAGTATTGCAGGACACGTTGTTGCATTACCTGTCGCTCTATAATTACGCGCCACCTGCCAGCCTCATTTTGACGGCATGCGGCTTGATTCGTCGCGCGATTAACTCGCAAACACGCAGACGGCTTTCGCGGGCCATTCTGCAATTCGTCGTGGGTAAAACGAAATCGAACTCGGGCCTCCTACTAATTTTTCTGGATCGATAAAACTAGCGGGGAATCATTCGAAGTTGGAAGTGTCTACCTGGGTGTCCACATCGTCGCGAGATACACCTGAACGACGTTAAGCGGAAGAATAGCACAGGGTCGGAGGACAAAAGTCGCTGGCGCGGGAGTCAATTCAATCTGCGAAAGATGGGCAACGTCATCGAACGTTCGTTCTCGATTCTGACAGCGTAATGGTATTAGTCGTAACGCTGCGGCGATATCTGGCAGGGTTGGAAAGGGCGATTGCCGCTGCTCGTAAAGGCCATCAGCTGCTATTGGGCCACCTTTGGCCTTAACCATACAGGCATGAGCCTTGCATTACCAGTCGCTTCGAGTTATCTGCGCTTCCCACGTTAGCCCGGCCGCGCAACGTCGCACGCCGCTCCGTGGCCCACATTTACCAGCACCTGCACTGCAGAATCCCGATAGTGCACGTATATGCACGTCGAACCGTCGCTTATGCGCTTTCTCGTGCGCCGCATTTCGACCTCCTCACCCCTCGACCTCCCCGCCGCCCACCTATGTACGTATTTCCTTTCTACCTCTGTTTCGCCTTGTGCGGTAGAAACGATCCCTTGTAAACGACGTTCACTCGCCTTCTACTATCGATTCGACGTTGGGAATAATTGCGTTGCAATTCGGGGCTGTTTTGGGGAGACTTTCAGGCCTCCTTTGGTTTTTTAGGTTCGCTTGCTTAGAACGTTGGGACAAGCCGTGGATCGGTAAACGTAGTTCAATCTGTTGCACGTTGCCCTTGATATTTATTCGTTCATTGCAAATATTCTATTCCGCTTATCTACGCGGTTGTCTTGCTCAGTCGCGCGATGAAGCACGTCGATAGTTATAGTAATGGTAATAAAAGTTACAGCGCACCCGCTTCGATCTCGGAACGATCGCTAATGCGGAGGCAATTTCTCGCGGCGCCGCTTACGAAATTATTGTTATTACATGAGGGTGCAACAAACCGGAATAAGCGAAGTGGCTGCAAGCCCCGGTCTGATTCAATCAACGTCATCGAAGTCTGAAACAAAGTTGCTTGAAACGCGCCCCGAATGTCTGCCGCGCCTGCGCCGCCGCCGCGTTTCAGCACACCTCTAACCGCTAACTACTTGACATCGATCGACCTTAATTAAAGTCGGCACATTCGCTAAGTTTTACCAGCGACTAGCGTGTCCGCTATTGAAGACCGTCAGACCGCGTTCACGTGTCGTTGCCTTGCGATTTTTCGATCGCTGTCACAGACACACGTACTCCTATTTACGTTTGCTTGCTCGTAAAATCGCCAGGTAGAACGGGGAACGCCGCGGCTGCTACCTGCATTGTAGATATACAGGGCTGCCCGTGTATCGAGTCAATAGTAACATTTCGATGCGCCAGGTTAATTGGACAAGCAAAGTTCCTTCGTATTCGCGCGTCGACTTAAATCCATTGGAATGGTACTGCGCTGTGAATCGATCGAGATGCAATCGCACAAAGCACTAATCCATCGTCGAAGGAGGACGAAATGGATCGACAGAAAGGAGGCGGGCTTCTATTACGATGCCGCACGGCTACTTGCAGGAGATGAAAGCCCAAGACCGAAACGTGGAACGAACTTACGTTTCGGAAACAGTTGTATCGCTATTGATTCGATCTAAGTCCATCGACCTAGCCTGCGTCGCGAGTTCGTGTAGTTCGCAAACACGAAAATAGATATCCACAATGGAATCTCGTCGTGGAGGTTCCTTTCGCATGGTCACGTCTCCGTTACCTACGGCCCAGCCACTCTCAGACGAGACGAATTGTCGTGCACCGAAACTTTGGCCTGTAACGATCGACCGGTTACGCGACTCGCTTCTGGCTTTGATGGCCTGTTGCAACCATCGCTAGTCGAAGCACTGCTCGCTTTATCTGTAATCTTCGTTGAACGTGTTGCTGCGAAGCACATCTGCACGATAGTGAACGAAGGGCGGTATATAGAAAAGGGGAAAAGATTGGCGCACGTAAAAAAGAGTTTCCACTCGTTCGACGGAACTTCCGAAATTTGTCATTTCTATTTTGCTAAGCTTGGAATTTCGCCATGGGCTACCTTCGATACTTTACTTGAATTTATCCCCGAATAATTTTCTTGATTTTTCCGCCGGCATTTTTCGCCACATCCACTGCGCTTTCGCCTTGCCCTCTTAAATTTTCTCCCAACCATCTATCAATTTCTATCTCCCCCTCTCCGCTACGAAGTCGTTCCAAAGGTGGAATCGCGATCACGTTCGCGCCAGTTTCTCAAATGCAACCCCCGAACATCGTGGCTGCTCGCTTTGCATCCCCCGGGACGCATACGTCCACGTTCTATCCCCTTCGTTTCCATCGCCCTTCGAACATTCCCCGACTCCCGTTCGTCCTTCTGGTCGCGCGGAATATCCTCCTGGAAACGATTCGACGATTCACGAATCGTCGGCTTCGCCACACTATTTCTGCCACGCGTTCTTTTCAATTCGCCTCCCGATTCTCGAACGAACGTCCCTCAAACATTACATCGGAGCTGGGAACGTTAAAATTCGAAACAGCCATAGGGTGCGTGAAAATTTACACGCACGCGCGTACCGCTGGAAAATTGGAAACGCAAATTTGCATACGAGACCAAAGAATTTGTAGACAGTCTGGCCGTGTCGCGTTGCAAACGGATTTGTTTTTTCCTAACATTGTTCGCCGTTAGGGGCGACCCGGTGGAAGGGATAGAAGTTATGCAAACGGAAGGGGATTTATGAGGGTGGGTACACGTGCCCGACGAAATTACCACGCTATGAACAATTCAGAGTTATCGTCGCGGCAGCGAACTTGCAAATGTAGTAATTAATATACATAGGCGTGTACGACAGTCTGGAATCGTGGAATTCTACCAAATTCTACAACTACAATACCTGGCCAGGTTATCCTAATTTTAGAGATTTTGCAATGGTTACTGCGCGACGCAACAATATATTCCGAGTCCTCGGTGGTTCATAAATCGTTTCATCGCGGTTCAGAAGTAGAGTATCGACTACTGAAATATATTCGGAATTATATTTGGAAATAAATGACACAAGATTTTATGTGAACAATACTATACACCGACGCGAGATATTATATTTTAGAATCCCTTTCAGGAGCAGAATTTTACCGGTTCTCACGATTTTTTGACACATACATTTCTCGCTACATCCATCGCATTAGAATATACACATCGCCGTCATTTGTTCATTCATCATCGAATCAGCGGGTAGATTTATCTCCGGCGATAACGAAGTCTTGGACTTGGCTTTTCTTTCCCGGCTGGAGCCTCGATTCCCCGCAGAATGGGCTGTATCGCATCGCAACTGGCAACGGCTGCGCCAACCAGCCGGAAAATGCAATGAAAGCAGCCTCGAGAGTGGAAGAACACGCCCGTGGTAATTCAGCTTGTTAAAATTGCAACCGGCTGCATACCGAATGCAGACGAATTCATCGTCCCTTCCGCATCTTTTCGAAAGAGACTCGTTGAAGTCGTAAATACACCGTGAACATACCTTTGTGCGGAACGGTAATAAATTACGTGATTCCTTTCACTCGTTCTAACGTGAAAACCCGCTGGGAACGAAAACGTCTTACGTTTCTACATGCTCGTTCCATTGCTGCCAACACACGGCTCACCTTACGAAAAAGGAAACTCGCGAATGACGCAGGAAAGAAGCCGAAGGCAAATGCGCGAAGAATATTTCAGCTCTAAAACGAAACGATCCAACTCCCGCGGTCATACTTGTGCTGCACGTTCGATTTAGCGTGGTCGAAGGACGATCGCCAAAGAGAGGCAAATTTTGGCCGGAGAGGCTAATTTATGGAAGGAGGCCGTCTCGAGCGTATGACCGCAGCAGGGATTGCCCGTATACGGTCGAAAGAGCGCCAGGATGCAACGGCACGGGAGCGCATTCATCCGGGCGATAAGTTATTTATATTGGGATTCCTATTGTGGCTATTTTGCAGAAATTGTGCTACAGCGCACCAAGGAAAGCGTTAATTTATGAGCGAGTCGGCATGCTCCGTGCATGCTCGTGCAAAGGGGATTACCCTTTGGCCAGGATGGCGGACACTGTAATCGACTTTGAATTGTTCAATAAAGTTCGACTGCCTTGGCGATCGTTTGTGCGATACCGTCGCAAATCGGTGAAACTGCCATCAATTTCGATACTAATAAACAACACCTCTACGCTATGCAGGAAGAAATAGATGCAGGAGCAATTTCGAGCTTATCGCGGCTTCCGCGGCGAAAAAATGGAACTCGCCACCGACGTTAATTTATTTACACGCAGGCCAGCCGAGTGACGAAAGAAATTGGCCGGCAGCGCGAAACGAAACGCTAATTCGGGTGTTAGCGTCGGGCGGATTACAAGCTCGCACGGTCGCTCGAAGAGGAACGATAATTCTGCGCGGCGAGCAGCAGACGGCGTACAAAATGCAGCTGGAACCGTTCTACCGCAGCTGCTGTGCCGGATTTTGACTATCTCATCGTTGGGAATATAATTAATTTTGATATTTGTCGGAGTCGAAGAAAGATGGTCGAAAGGGCAGAAAGGTAGAATGTTATTTCCCCGCTTGTTCGGTTCTGCGCGGGGATTTTCAACCACAAATTCTACTTTACGTGGCTTAACTGGGACAACGTGGTCCGACTAGCAGTGTCTTACATAAAACCGACTCTAATTGGAAATACTTTCACGACGGATATAAATATTGTTAGTGCATGCAAGAATGCAGTACCCCTCGTTGCATCCGACGCGACGAACGATCGTCGGGGGAGAGATATTGCAGGATTAGCAGACGCAGTTGCAGACGAACGGGATGTTTGGGTTCTGCGACGAAATAAATTCTTCATGCACGCCACGTCTGCATAGAGTGCAATTATTGTACGCCGAATTAGCTTCCGTAGCTGGACGTCAGGCTGGAGCAAAAGATGTTCACTAGGATCCGATGGACAGTCGCGACGATGTCGCTGTGACTCGCCGTGAACACTTCAGTGAACTGAAACGTGACTCAGGTGTTCAAGTGCAATTAATGGCGTGGCAAACGTGCCATCAAAATTGTTCCCTCTGCGTTTGATTCTCGTGTGACGCAATTAACGGCAAGGATCGGTGTTTGCCTTGTACTCGAGCAAACAACAATTCCGGCGTTAATCGGTCCTGGATACTGATCGGGAATTTCTGCCCGAATTACAGGCGAATAATTTTTTTTGTCAGCCTTGTTCTTTCTGTTATTGTTCGCCGTGCTTTTCGTCGCAGAAATTTTTCACCGCTGGAATATTCCGGCTGCCAGAACAGTTCTGAATTGCTTATTAGCCGAGCGCAAGTAGATGCGACGTGCATCGATAATACGCAGCTCGTAAACGGTGACGAGATTGAATAAACTGTGCGCCAAAAATAAATGACGCTACGCGTATGACTGCTTCGATGCGAGCATTTAAACAAAATACACAGCTTGTCGTTTGGAAAAAGTGAGAGGAGCCTCGGGCCGTGCACGCATAAAACGGTGCATCGTCGTTTCGAACGATCACGTGAAAATCTGCGAGCATGATTACCCGCTGTGAAATAAAAACGGGATCATTGTGACGAGCTATCAAAATCGTCGCAATTGCTGCCCCATATTTTCCTGCCCTGATGCTCGGCGAATTAATCGTGAAAAACGAGCATCCGGCTTCGTCCGGAAATGTATTATAACGCGCAGAGCGCGGTGCAAATTATTTAACGTGCTACCGAAATAACAAACGACATCAAGAAGAGAGTCTATCGATGCTCGACAGCTTCAACACGATTCGAATTTCATGGAAAACATTCTCGAATAAATTGCAGCAAAAAATAGGAACTTCCGGGATGCATCGTGTATAGCATTTTATTATTGAAAGACTTCGTTGGCAAGAATCGCAAAGGGGAATAGAAATAAGACCAGGTAATCCGGGACGAAATTGTTAATGCAGCCGCACTAGTCTCATACACCTACTCGACCGCACTGTGTTAGTAGCGTAACGAAGTGTCGTCGTTGCAAAGGTGGCGGTAATAAAAGAAACCCGGGGAAACGGGTGGAAAAAGTGAATCTCTCGGGGCAGAATAAATTACACGCGTGCGTACGCGCCACTCGAACGACCCGGGCGTCGCGACGCACGTGGGAGCACGTACGAGACGCCGGCCTCGTAATTACGAGCTGACTCCGTAATAGGATTTTCGGAGGTTTTAGCACGAGCTACGCCGCCAAGGAGAACGATGCTTATCGCTGCGATACGAGCTTCGTTGATTGCGACAAGCATCACGTACCTGTGTGTATGCAATCCCCCGGGTCAAGTAATTACTCGCTAATGAATTGGAGATTTTTAAGGGTGCGAAGTTTGCTAAGTTTGTAAACGAACGAATTTTTACGTTTCCGAAGGACAATGGTAAAATGGCGCAGGGACGAATTCCATAAAATAATACCCTGCTGCTGAATGAATGAAGGGTTGACATTCTGTTATTGAAATAGTTACATATTTTATCACGGTGGTGACAAATGAATTTAAAATCCTTCATCCAAACCTCTTACCGAATTTTTTTACGAAACAAAATCATCCCTGTGCATAAAAAATCGTTTTGCGTCCGAATTGTTTCTCCGTCCCAGCAATAACTATTTAAATATTACCCAGGGTATTGCAGGGTTATTACACTATCGATCTCCTTGAACAACGCACCAGAGTCCCCCTTACTACGCGTCAATGTCTTAAGGAAATGTGTTTCGTCGTTCATGCGTTATGACAGTGATTAACCCCTGCCACCATTCGAAACCGGACATTTCACCACCTGCACCAAGCACCGACAATTAACCCCGAGATCTGCCCACGATAACGAAAGAACCCGATTATCCGGCCGGCCCGGCGTTTCAAAGCTCGGCGAGCTATTTAATAAACGTAAAACGCAGTCGCCCGACCGACGAGGGGGGCAAAAAAGAAGTGAGAAATTACAAGAGAGCCAAGCTAATAGTCGACGTGGCGGTGATTTAGCGCGTTGATTATTGCCCGCGAAAAGAAGCCTGTAAATCATGGTCGTGTCTCGCGTGCGCTTATTACGAGCCTCCAGGAATTTCCGCTCGAATTTAAAGACCGCTTATGATCGACGCGACAAATAGAACGGCCTCTATATATTACGTATCCGGCGGGTACGGAGGGTCGTGACGGTAAAACGGTGTGGGGAAAGGAGGAGGGCGTTTATTAGCCGAAACGAGGAAAACGCGATTCGGAATTAACATTCATAATCCGACTTTATCGATAGGCAGCGTGGATGGGATTCGCAGTCGACGCACGTGCGAACGCGACGACTACGTGATCGCATTACTTCCGTGGAAAGGAAAAAATGTGGGAAAAATTCGGACGAAGCGGCGTGGGCGACGTAGCCGGCCGGATGCTTGGTGAAATATTGAAATTTGTTTTGAAATTCGGCCGTTCCCGGTTTACGCCGGTGCCGCCTGTTCCGGCCTGGAATTTCGTTTGCTTTTCATTCGTTGCTGGATGCGTTACGTAATGCTCTGTTATAGATTCCCCGATTCTTTTTTATTCAAGCGAAAATTGTAGAATACATTTGGTTATTCGCGTCATTTGTTTCGACGGATAATTTAATTTGAACTGGTCGGAAATTCATTGTATTTGCCCCGACGGAGAAACGAGACGAGGGAGCAGGACGACGCAGACGCGACGTTGGATAAAGAATATATTTTTCCTAGATACAATCCCGTGTAATTATTCCGCTCTGTCGCCGAGAATGAATCTATCCTATCTCATCTTTTTGTCTCCTTCGCGTTGTTATTGCTGAAGTATCTCAGACAATATTCCAAAAGCTGAATCACAAGTCTTGCCGTGATACTTGGCCCCTTTTCCCTCTTTCCGTTCAAGACTTTCGTAGGCATCTGTTGTTGGAGCAGAGAGAAAGGGAACTTCCCCTCGAAGTGGAAGATGAATTCAATTTCCCGCAATTTATGCCCGAACGTTCTCTACTCGTTGCTACTGCTATTCGAGACCGCTCTTTGTCTCTTATTCAAGGATTTTCGTCTTGAACATTCCGCGAGGCGACGCTCCTCGTACAGAAATACGAACGGAAGTGTCGACAGTCTTTTCCAGCTTAATTATTCGTACAGTTGTTGCTATTTCTATTTTACTCGGCACCCGCGTCTATTCCGCGACGTCGACGGGCCGTTTCGTGGAATCAGTTTCGTCCGTGCCCTTTGCAATCGCGATTTTCGGTAGCCAGTCGCGTTGATAAGGGATCGCAGGTAACACAGACGACCCTGCTTCGGTTGGCCGATGTGCATGCACGTTGGCTCGGGTCCCTTTAGCGCGAATACAATTTCGTTGAATTGTCGATGGTGGTAATCGCCGGAACGAGATTATAATTCACGAAGAAATTAAATCCCCCGGTGGTCCCAGTGATTGTGGCTGCGCCTCGCGGGATTCGCCCGAAAATCGCGGCTAATTCACGCATTTAATGACATCAAAATCGCCGCGATGCGATCCGCATCTAATTCAACGGGTCAGCCGTTGCATTTTAAAGCGTCTATCTGTCGTTAAAGCTGTATCAACGGGGCGGGGAAAAGAATGGAACGATCCGCTGGTCGAGGTGTACCGGCGTGGGAATTTCAATAACACCACGGGCACGCGTTCTGTGTGCGTGAACGTGGTGCGTTGGTAGTAAACGAGTCGAACAATTCGGCGTGCATAATTTTCGGGCCACTGACGAAAAATTGTCGGGCTCGTGCAAAACAACATTTCGCCACGATCGTTTGCCATTTTCGTGAATTTTAATTACGATTTGTTTTTTCATACATACATATGTATACCATCCATTATTTCTCACCCTTGGGGAGGGGTTTCACTTCCGGCGTAGAACAAACAAGCCAGACGATAGTTTCTCAAGGACTGTTCGACCAGGCAGCTACGCGGAAGCTTTCGCCAGGGTGGCGGCCACGAAGCAGCCCTTCCACCTATCACGTGACGATACGCGTCATTAAAATTCATAAGGCGACTTGCCCATTCCCACTTTAGCACCCCACGGCCTGAACGACCCGCGCATCATACATTTATAGACGCCCTCGGATGCACACATGCATCTCAGACACTTTACGCGGAACCGGTCGATTTTGGCTAGCACTTATCCGCAGCCGGATATCTACGATTTCCACGAAAATCCGGTCAATAGGAGTGGTGTACATGTTTTTCGTTTTCCAGGGGAACAAGTTTGACGGTGATCGTGACTTATTTCACCGACTTACCTTTGGAACTGTTCAGTGACGTTAGAAATATTTTCAATTTCAATTTATTCAGGCGACTTCATTAAATCCGCTCTCCTACCAGTTGTTGCAATCTTAAACATCGTTGCAGAAAAGATTGTTGCGTGTCCCCTAGCTTTCGGGGCAATTCGCGTTGAAGTTTGCCAAGTCCATAAATTTTTTCGCCGTAACCTTGCAGCCTGTTGACACGCCATCGTGTTAGTTATTTATCTGTGCTGTCAACGTCGATGGCGTCGAGTTTGCGTAGATTACGCGATATCGCGGTGCCGTCCCATTGCGGCGCGTCTACGAGATGACGGGAGTGCACTCACGGTGCATCTATGAATCTTGTATGGCTTGCACGCGTACACGCATGAAATACGTAGCAGGGTGTATTCCCTGCTCGCGTGTCTCTGTACGGTGACAAATTGTGGCTGGATGCTAGCTAGATAGCTAGTCGAGCAAACGAATAGGAATAAGTTAAATTCCGTGGGAAATGCAACACTATTTCGATAACAATTTTATCTATTATTTACTATTTATATTCACGGTCCACTAGCAACAGTAGCAATGGTAAATAAATCTGGGGAAACTGGTTAAATAATTGTGGGATAAAGGACGGAACGAAATTGGTACAATATAAGAGACACGTATCTACTAAATCCCTGATAATCCTCCTAATGTTCGTCTTTCATAAATTCTAATTAAACTCGTACAATAATAAATTGATATTGGACAGTATAGATCACTACGATCGTTTATTAAAAATCAAGAATCGTGCGATAGCCCTTTTTAGTTGTGTGAATCGATGTACATAGTTGAGCAGAATAAAATTAGATTAATTACGGATCGAATCTTGAAATAATTTTGCACCGCGAATACACCTGCAGTTCAGGCAGTTGTGTAACCGGCTGTATCCGTGCGGTAATTGATTTATTCCTGTGGACGGAACGGTCGAACTCGCGGTGTCGCAGGTAATTCTTATTCCAAACGAGTGTCACCGTATACCGGATAAAGCACGCTGGCCTGAAACTCTCTAACAGTATCCCACAAATCTCGATTAATAAAATTATCACGTAGGGGATTAAACCGCGATCGAACATTTTTCTCCTGCAACCTGCCGAGGAAAATCGCCGCGTAACAGTCCCTGCAAACTCTTCGCAACTTTCACTATCCATAACTCCGAGCCGGTGAAGTATCACGGTTGCCTTTAATAAATCATTCGCGATCGTTTGAAATTCCGAGCAAACGGCCTCGCGATTCCTCGCGCACGGCAGCAACTCCAGGCACAAAGATTCGAGTCACGGTATAATTTATAAGAGTCTGATAAATAAAGCCGCGTCGTCTGACTGGCGACCGGGTAGTTCGAATTCGCGAACTGGACGTAGAAGAAGCGCCAAAAAAGCAGCGCAGAAAGTTTTCGGAAGTTACAAGCGGGTCAGCGTCGTTAATCATTCCTAGATCGTGCCGTGGCCGTATGCATTATTCAGAAGCGTCCCGACGCCGACCATGCATAACTTTTGTCGATGTTCACGCGCCGCTTTCTCGAGAAAGGGTTACGACACGAACGATCAACGAGGTAAAAAAGAAACCTCGGAGAGCGGCATGCATTTCTAGTGTACCACTCGCGGGGAGAAGTTTGTAGGTACAAGCAGCGGTTGGTTGAACAAATTTAGTATCCCGCGAATCTTGGTATTTATTTTATGAAGTACTTCCCTGGCCGAGCTTCTTCTTATTCCTATCTCAAGAGGCGGGTCTCATTGCGATTGAGAAATGGTAATGTAATAAGAATTGGCTGTTTGCATGGCTCTCCGAGGGTAGCTCTGATTGAAATTCTCAGCAGCAAGTGTATCAATATATAAAGCAACCACTTACTTCCTTATGCATAGCTGCTCCCGTAAAAAGCATTACCCGCAGAAGTTGCACCTGTTATCATCTCTATACCAGTAAAACCCAATACACGAGTTAGACAACAACAGAAAAATGAAATAGTACAAATAATACAAGAAGAACGGTATTTTTTATTACGCATGACACATTGCAAATCGATCGAGAAAGAAATTGAACAAATGACGACGCGGGGTCGATAATAAAATGAAAAATAAAATTATACACATCTGCCCAGAATAATATTGAAGAGAATCGAAACGATCGAGGGATCGATCGTGTCTTTGAAAAGTTGCCGCGTTATTGCACAACAAACTAGTCGCGCGCACAGGGGATGCAAGGCGTGTTGCGAGGGTGCGTCAGCGCACACGTAGGCGTACTTAGCACCCCCCGGCTGTGCAAGACTACTCGACCGGTACGTACCGGATCCTTCAGACGTACCTACACGCCAGTAAATTATCGCCCGACCGTATGTACGGGGAAGTGCGCCTCTCTCGTTGTTTTACACTCTCTCTTTTCAACCGCTTTCTCCGCCGTCTTCGTCCAGCATCCGCGCAACCCTCTTCACCGTGCATCCCACTCCACCGCAACCCCCTGCCCTCTCTTTTCTCTTTGTTCTTTCGCGCTTCGTACCATCCATCCTTATTCGCGCACGCGCCCACGCGATTGCGATAAAAACTAGATTTACGGATTATTCCGTGGCCGAGTTCCCTGTGTTCTTCGCGGTATGAATTTTGTATTTCCTGGTCGTTCTCTCTCCTTCTCTCTCTTCGCCGGTCCTCGAGCCTGCTTTCATTGGGGTCTGTTAATTTTTCAGCCGCCCTGCTGGGACAGTGCACTGACATTCGACTTCGTTGAAAAACGAAAGTAATTTGGTTTTACAGTTTACGGCCGCCGTGCGGCTGGTTTTTATTGTCTTGCAAATCTGTATGAAATAGATTCATGCTTTCGCCGATTGGAATTCCCGTCTGGGTCGACTCTGAATCGCAAGCTTCATTTAGGCACGGATATAAAAATCTTTGATGGAAATTAAATAATTCGTTTGTGGTTCTAAAAATAGGTGCGAGGGTCTAGAAACAACGATGATGTTTCTTCGCTTTAAAAAATTGCTATTTATCGTAACAAATAAACGTTTTGATAAAATTGTGTAAAAGTATAAAAGGCCCAACCAGTGTCGTTATCCGTCAGTATCTCTCTGGAAGTTCCGACCACTTCCTATCGACGGTCATCTACCCGCGTCGGGGTTAGAATAAAAAAAAACCTTATGGCGGAAATGGGTGGTGGGCTGGTCGACACCGCCAGTAAAGTCGAAGGTCGACAGGGTTGAGGCGTATATTTCATTGCCGGCGTGCGATTTTCAATCTCCGCGAATGCCCGTCCTCGAGCTGCCCATAACCTTTTTCTTTTCACGATCGTCGCGCTGCTGCTGCCTTTGCTTCTCGGATAACACTGGATATCTTTGCGCTTTGTAACTCGGCCCAGAAACGCGCGCGGAATCGAGGCGAACACGAGGCACACAGGGAAAAATGAAGAGAAGAATCGACCTGCGCTGAAAAACGCACCAGCAGCCAATAAAAGTTTCTCTTTCTCCTTTTTTTTTGTTGTTCCATGGAAATTCCGGTGAAATCCGAAGATGGAAATCGAGTTTCTTTTTTCGCTCTCCGATCTTTCCGCTGCCGAGACAACCAGTTACATTTCCTCGAAACGTATCAGAGCGCGTATCCACTTTCTGGAAATGCAACGCCTGTCAAAGTCGAGGGGGAAATACGGCTGCTGATTTGTTAACCGTGTTCCACCGGATTACGCTGGCAAACTGGCAAAGGGCGTTGCGTTTCTGTAAGTTCGCGAGATGGTCCGCCTTTCTACGCGCGGAACTCCGCGACAAGATTAAATTCCACCCATCAGAAATAACTCGCTAACGTTGATTAGCATGCGGGAAGAAGAAGCCCGTCACTTTCACCATGATGTCTGAAGAAGCGAGGGTTAAAACCCCCCTAATAAGTACCGCTGCCTCTAGTTGGTGTGAATTAAACAGAGCCACCCTCTTATCTGGCATTGATTAACTCTGGAACATAGTTTCCACGCGAGTCCTTGCATTATTCATACGTTCTTTGTCTCGGCTCTAGAGTGGGTTACATCGATTTTACAGATGGCTGAAACAGATGGGTCACTTGTTCCGTACTGTCCCTTGAAAGTGTACCAACATCGAAATCCGTGTCGCGATGACAATTACAATTGCTCAAAGGCCTGGCAGAATTCCACTCTGAATTTCAAAAGCAGGAAACTGGATCTGGTTCGATCAACAGACGGCAGGGTTACGCGGTTTCTTTGCCACCTCGTTGCCTCGAGAACAAAAAATTGAAAGACACCGGTCGAAGTTTCCCGAGGATCCCCGGGGAAAATCCGTGCAACAGACGAAAGACCAACGACCGCTATAAATTCACCAGATGCGGCTTAAAGCTGCCGCGTCGGAACTCGCCGAACAGTACTGGAGACTGCGTTCGATGTGCGGCCAGACCGCACAACGGTGCTTGTTCCTTGAACAGACCGAATTCCGGATACCTGTCACCGGCACACCTTCGCCGAAAATCGTCGTCGCCAGACGAGACCATAATTTCATTGGACGCCGACTGGGAAGCGTCGTTTACTCCACTAGTGAACACATTTCAGAGCGTGGATCTTTATTTCAGAGTTTCTTAATTAATTAATATATATCGTACACATAGTGTGCATACAAAATTCTTGACGAGAAACTATCGAACTGCCGGGAATCCATGTGTCACTAGGAACAAGTTTGCCACTCGATAATGGTGGACTTCGGTATGAGGGTTCCCCGAAGCGTCTTGGAAGTTCCCTTGGTTTTACCAAGGGATAATGAAACTATTTAAAGACTGGAAACAGAATAGTGTTTTGCGAGAAGGGTTCAAGTCGTCGTCTTTGATACAGGAAGGTCTTTACGGTGCAGCCTGTCTGGCAAGCTGCTGGTGCCTCCACTTTTATCTCACCTTTGGTTTCGTGTTTCCTTTTCCTTCGTTTGCCGGCTAATTCGTCGAGAACGAGAGCTACGGTGCCGCGTGTTGCCATTAACCCAAATAACTCCGAGAAGCTCCACCCTTCTCGAATTCCAAGCCGTTGCTAGATTTCTTCGATCCTTCTGCTTTTTCTCGCACCGCAATTGGATCGCTGAGTCCTTCGCGGAACGCAGAATTGACAGAGAGTGACTGTTCGTTTCAAACTCGATGGAATCTTTTATTAAGACTTTCTTTTCGAATAAAAGTCTCTAATTTTATTTGCGAAGGTAAGTTAACAATTTTAGCGATTCAAACGATGGTGCAAGTTTACCTTCCTGTCTTCGGCACGGGAGAAGCCAGGTTTACCTTGCTGCTAATAAGCTCGGTTAAACTGTGCATCGCGTAGATTTATAATCTTCTTAGCGCAGCTTTATTGCTGCTCGTCATTTCGCGCAACCACGGTCGGCCTTATTGCTAACGCCATCGGTTATTCAACGACGTGGCGATTATGAGCTTCATTAGGGGTATATTTAACGCGGACTTCACCCAGCGAAGGGGTGAACGTTAATTAGTCAACGGTGCCGGATAATATTTTGAGGGTTATTGAATCAACCCCGACGTAATTAGTTTTCGACGAAACTCGTGAATAGCTACGTTCCATCTACCATAGTTCCTTTCTATGGTCAATTGTCCATTCCTGTCCTTAGAATTATTGTTCTGCTTGCTTGTAGACACTGTCTCTATTTATTTCGTCTTCCAAATGGGAACACGCCTGGTAGGTACTTGCAGACAATAAAAATGCCTGTATCGTGCATATTCATGGGACGTTTAGACACTTGGATTGTTAACGTCGCAAGCTCTACAGACACCGGGAAAAATTGAGACAAATTATCTCGGCCAAAATACTAGTGGTGCAAGCTCTGTAATTGGATTAAAGTGGCAGGTGAATGTTTGCACGAAGTCCTCTAAGCTTTAACGGCGATTAAATTGAATCTGCCCCGCTATTTCGTTATCTCTTATTACGTGTCAAGTTTCGCAAACGTTTCTTTAATTGTCACACGACACTTTCGTTTTTAACTATCGCCTTAGCTTCTCCGGATTGAACTGACCAAAGCTTATTGATAATTAAACACCTTATCGCCCATTCTTTTTTTTCTTTTTAGTCGATTCCATGGTAGGTCATTAGAGACCTTTCCAGTTTCAATTAAACAGTTAGCCACGATTACGGGAACGACATGGCAGATTATCGAATCGAAAGTATTAGTCGGTCGATTGGCTGTGGTTTTTACAGCGACAAATGATAACGATGTTTTAATTAAATTCGCCCACGGGAAAAGTCAACTTTCCAATCTGTGCAAGCTTTGGGGGTGCATTTATTCATATCCGATGTTATTTTCGCCTGTACGTACGCGTCCCGATAATCACGATCGTTGTTAAAAAGTAAAGGGAAATTTTCGTCCATTTCCCTCGAAACTATCGACCATTTGAATACTATATTTACAGGCCTGGTTTGATTACCTTAAAAAAGTTTATACGTGACTATTTCCCAAAACATTAGTACATTAGATCAATCTGCGAACTCTTCTAGATGACGCTAATTATTATTAAATTGATATTATCATAGTATCATATGTGTAGCATTCGGCACGTTGAAATTTATGAACAATTGCGTTAGAATCGTAAAAGCTTCTGTCAAGTACTAGCCATTGGTCCAGTGGAAATTTCGCTGGTTCCTTTGTACCAGTTTTCGTGCGTAGCAGTTTAAATCGCAGCTGGTCGAATCGGAAGTGGCTTCAGCCGATCGCGGGTTACACATACCAGCACGTGTGGCCTGTCTGAAAAGCGATCGAACACTAAAACGAGCAATGCCGCCTCTTTTTCCGACCACCAGACAGGAGAATACGAACGAAACTTTACGCGAGGCCCGCCAATTGACTTTCGAGGTCGAACGCGTTTACTCGGGAGCTGTTAAAAGACTTTCCCATCTCCGTGTAAGCTGGCTGAAAAGTTCGTCTACACCTGTTCTCCCTCGACTATAAGTATTCAATATTAAATCAGCGAATTTTTGTTCATTCTCTCGGCCTCTTGAAAGAAATTCATGAGTCATTTTGGTAATGTGTATACACGGTAAAAATAGTAACATTCCCGGGGTATAATATCACAAGATGTATGAAACGTTATATCAAGAGTAATAATAGTAATTCCTTTCCGTTTCAGGAACGCCTGCCACGATTCCTGGACCCAGCTACGATTATCGCCAATGTTCGGGTGTATCTGCCCGAACAATCACATGAAGAGGCGCTGCGACAGGATCTTCTCCATGGTGAATCACAATCCGTGCGTCGGTGAGTGTGAAATCGGACGTCGTTTTATCGCAACCGTTTTCTCTATACATTTCTTGAATATCTAAGTGTACATGTACACGCGGTACATTCTATACAGGCATCCGTAACAGCGCGTACACACGAGACTTTGACTTGCTTCTCTCGATTATTATTTACTGTTTCGTTTGTGAATTGCCCTCGAGCCAGCCACACCTTGTGATTTCTTGTATGAACCAGTGTACGCCGTGAACGTTGATTAAACGTAATTATTACTTTAGCGCACCCTTATGGAAGACGTTTGTTGGTGTTGTGAAGTAACCGTGTGTATCATTTCCTTTTACTATGAACATGACACTCTACAGATACATTTCTTTCTATATTTCGTTACAGGGTATGATTGCCAGCCCTATCCATCGTATACCTGTTTGTCTGTATCTTGTTACCGATTACACTGTTTTTCGTTCCGTTTTAGTCCGTTACTTATTCTCTTCGGTCGATGTGCTGCGAGCTCCGAAAAAAGAAAAGAAACTCTGTCGATCGTGGATTGGAACGTGGATGGTGGTAAATTTTAAACGAGGCAAAAATTGATCCAGCTATTTCGAGCGTAGAGGAATTACAAATATTTTCCAGCATACCAGGTCCTGAATTAGTATCTTCGTTTTTAAATATAATCAGGGGAAAATGTTAGCCTCACTCATTTTATGGGTCAATATAATTATTCAGATTATTTCGAAGGTATTCCTCGTGAACAATTCAAAGATTTGATGTCATCTAGAATTACCCATAAATTATTAACGATTAGAGAAATTTGTAATAAATCATTCGTGAAACGTTTCATCGAGAGAATTGCAACGTCGTTCCCATCGAAATATTCGTGGTGCAAGTTAAAACGAGATGCTTCGACTTTCGGTCGCAAATAAATTCGCAAAGACCAGAGACCGCTGCCTCGATCGGATACGGTCTCGTTATTTTTCCCCGTTGCATCGACGTCGAAAGAAAAACTGTACGGAGAAAGGCTCGACAGAGTAATTACTTTTAGCGATACCGCGGTGTTTAAGGCTCGTGGGATGACGTTATAGTCTCCTCCGGGTAAGCTCCTTTTCTCCTTAATTAACCAAGGGCCACCGGTATCGAGATGTAGATAAGGATTTCATCACGTGGCAGACCTGAACTTAATTTCACTAAAATCCACGCCCTTCCTGCAACATCTTCGATCCCTTCGAACTCAGCGACACTCGTCCAGTTATTTTCGCGTCTCCTCGGTTCATCGGTCACCTGTGTATAGGTGTCAGTGGTTTATAATTATCTCTCTTGATGATTTAAGTGATAATTAAATTAATAATTGAATTACTTCTATTTCCTTCTTATTTTTAATTAAAGAAAATAGTACTTTTAAGGAGGATTGACCTACTCAAAATGTTCCACGATCGGCAGAGTACCAACACGCGTGTCACAGAAGTGTTGCATTTTACAACGATGCTCGCGCCACTACGTAAATACACGAGCCAACACGAGGCGCATGTGCGACATTTCTTTTCTTCCCGTTAAAATTTGCGTTCGGCCGAGCGAAAGCTGATCATCGCCGCCGGCCAGCTGAACCACCGCGATCGTCGTGCAATCAACTTTGTACGTTTCAGCCTCGACGAGCCAACAAATCGGTATACCATTCACAAAAGAATCTCGTTTCATCGATATAGAATATCAATTACCGAGACTCACGGCGAGTAAACGTTTTCCACCAGGCTTTAATTACGGGAGATCGAGCCCTCATCGAATCGCGATCGAAGCTCTCCTAGACGACGGCGATAAACAAATTCCAATTCGCACACGATAGACCTGTAACGACAGGGACGCAAGGCTGCAAAGAATAATTACAACTTGGAAGAAGCTTTTCCAAAAGCGTGCCGCGATTTCGATTCGCGTGTGAGCGTGATCGCGTGACCCTTGCACTTGCCGATAAATCGACGCAGAATCGACCGACTCGAGCGTCCAGGTTAACGCAAAATCAAGCATCGCAAACAAGCAAGAGGAACGAGACACGACGATCCTGGATGTACCTCGCGGTTTCGAAAAAAAAAAGAAAAAAACAAATCGCCAGTCGGATCTTTGACGTAGTCACTGGGGAAAGAGGGCAAAGAAGATCGTCGAACGTGAAGGAACGTGTGCACGAGAGCACCAGCACACCCCTCCTCCCCAAGTACGCATTCCGCCCGAAGGATCCACGTTTCGAGATCGATCCGCACGATTTCCCTACCTGTACACACTCGGCGTCCGCAATCTCGACGCGTTCGCTTCTTTTCAACAGCCCGGTTCGGTTCGCGTCCTCGATCGTCTAATCGAACTGGGTCAGCACGAACGCTTTTCTTCTTCGTGAATTCCAGAATCGGCCTAGTATCGAGGGGGACACGCGAGGCAAACGAGGAGAAACGGAATTAGCATACCTACTTTTCTTGGTACTTCTTTTTCCCCTCCACTTTTTTCTCACTTTATCGCCAGCGCGTTGTTATTTCTCGTTGCGGAAGTTTTCACGCGGATCTTATTCAACTCTGGATCACCGGAAGGAGGCGAGCAGAGAAAGTGACGGTAATTCGATTCGCTTTCATTTTCGTTCCCGTTCTGTTCGTTATAAAGGGGAACTTCGCGATTACGAACCGATCGAGATTGGGGAGCTTAAATGTTTCGCGGTTTTCTTTTTGTCGGAATGCAAAATGCGGTCCGATGGAGGCGGATAAGAACTCGAAGGCCTTCGGGCGCGAACGCAAAGGAGATTATGCACCGCATGCTGCACTTTTGCATGATGGAATTCTGTTTTTCTTTTAGAGCTTGTGCACGTTCTCAGCTGGCATGCTGGTGTTTTTTCTAATTCTGTCTGATATGCGCATGCCCCGTCGATTAATCGCCCACTACGACTGTCTACTCTCTGTTACTCGACTCACTACTCTCTCCTCTCTGTTTCTCCTATTTCGACCCAGGGGCAATTTCGAACATGCCGTTCATGCTTAATAGAAAAAGAAAATGGAGATACTAAATCTATCTCATCAGCCTACAAATTTCTCCAGCGAACGATACCGGATATTAAAAGGTCACCTGTATATTTTCCATACGAAAGGTCGCATGGTCGACTAACATTGATTAAAAACCGAAGACTATCGATGCCACGCGAATACCACGACGAGCACGTGGAGCAAACTTGAACGAATCCCTTTTTAAACATTTTAACTCATTCGCTAAATGGCAGAAGGGACTTCTCCACCAGGAATACCAAGCAGCCAAGCAACCTTGCCTTTAAACTTGCCAACACCCATCGGCGCGTACGGATGAACAGTTCCAAGCAGTTCCCTGCAAACTGCACCGGGAGATATAGACTCTCGGGGCGGCGCCAATATTTTCCTTTCGCCTGGTCGGCGTAGGCGAAGATTCCAGGCAAAGAGATCGGGAAGAAGCCGGGAGTCGAGGGTTAAACGAACCAAGTCGTAATCGGAATCGACGGTCGGCTTCGAGGCTCCCTTTGCCGTTCCTTGGCAACTTCGTGGAGCGACAAACGTCTAAGCAAACGCTTTCTCGCGAGTTTCAGTCACGATGCTTCGAAGAGGGTAAAGGCGGATGAGTTTTTATCCGCCACAGGCTTGACCAGCATCGGGGACCACGGAGGGCTATAATCTTTCCCGACGAACCGTGTCGCTGGAGTAATTTGTAGATTGCCGAAATTTTAACTTACCCGGGTTACCATATATCGTATGGTTTCCCTTGCAATTATTCGCTCTTCAACAAACATTACATTGGCATGTGCAAAATGGAAAAGAAGTTACTTTACATTTACTAATTTCCAATATCGCGCCCGAACTAAGCGACCTAGGTAACAGGTATAATTTCTGGTACACCTTGCGCCTTGTGCAGCGGCCAATTAGCCGAACATTCCTGATACAGTACATAGCGATAATCCGGCGTCGCTCTCAGACGCGATTCCGTGTTCCGTAAAACTGTTTCCACCCAACACCACTAACCGTCACAATCACCACCACCGTCACCGTGTCACCACAACCACAAGAGTAGCACGTAACACGCGAAACCCGTCCGTGCACGTGTACCAATGCGATCACGCACCCCACTCACCCCGTTCTCGTCCGCGTCTCTGCTTCTGTGTTACAGAGTTCCTGCCTTCCTCCACCTCTGTAGACCTGTCGGGCACGGACTCGGCCCTGTATCCGTTCGACCCGCAACAGGAGAGCTACCAGGAGATCTGGTTACCGCCGACCAGTATGTACCCCTATTTTCTGTTCCCCGAGGCCGCGCGCACCTCGTACTACGACCACGAGAGCACGTACGACGTCCAGGAGCCGGGGCAAGGGCGGCAGCATGGTCATCGTCATCAGCATGGTCGTCATCAGGAAGCACCGGAGTTGCCTGGCAGGCCCGGTGTCCTCGTGGTTGACGCGTACGATCCTCGTGCCGATTATGAAAACCGGCATGAGTTTCGTGCTGGAACCGACGACGAGCATCGTCCTGCGCACAGGCAGAAAGATCCAGATAATCGTGAAATGGAGGGACCTGGAAGCTTCTATGATCGCGGCTCTTCTTCGTCTTCTTCTTCATCTTCTTCTTCTTCCTCTTCCTCTTCTTCTTCGTCTTCTTCTTCTTCCACGTTGTCCAAGCATGATCGTGCCTCCAGCACAGTGCACCTGCAGCCAAGGCACTCCCAAAGCGAGCATGACGCGCACCTGCACCATCATCACCATCACCAGCACAACCAGCACCACCCTGCACCACCTGCACCACCGTCCGCCGCGACGTCGTCGTCTTCGTCTTCGTTGTCATCGTCGTCGTCGTCGTGGTCGAGTTATCCGCCGGCGGCTCGTCCAACGCCTACCGTGGGCGAGACGAAACGTGTCGAGAGGCCTAACCTGGTGCAGCCGAAGAAGTTCGCACCGAGGCCCACCTACGAGCACCGGGCGATCTTCGATCGCGCCGACGACGACCTCGACGACATCGAGTTCAGGATCGGCGCGCTGCCAGTCGACCGGCTCTTCGATCTCCGCGAGGCCTTCGAAGGGTTCGTCGACCAAGGTTCGTACATCGGTGTCGAGCTGCGTCAGACACCATCGATCGCCGCTCTTCTCGCCACAGTGAATCGAAAAATATCGAGTCGCTCTTCCATACTCGAATCTGTCCAAAATTGCATTCCAACGATATCACGCTGAGCCACGCGAACTGCGAATCATTTGATTTTTGGCCGCACGATTTGTTATCGATGCTTCCATTAAGCGACTTGCTATTTTTAAGACCCCCTCGAAGAGGTTCTGAACACTCAGCCAGTTGTCGAACACGCGAGATTAAACAACGGCAACTCGAATGCGCCATAATTTGGATATTTCCAATGATACTAATTGCGGTTCATCGTTTGCGTTCACTCTGCTCGCGATCGACAGCTCGCTAATTTTTAAGCTACCTGCGACCACCTGGATCGTTCGGACGAGAGGCAGAGGAGCAGCAGGACACCTCTGAACCGCGAATTTTTCTTTCACCCAGGAGAAATTATTTAGCCCCGTGTCGGGTCGATTAGCGACCCTCCGGCTTCGTTGATCGGAGAAATTGAAACTGGAAGGAATTGATCGCAGGCGAAACGGGGTTCGACAGTCTCGATGCTGCGTAACAGGAACCCGACGGAAAGTTAAGAGTTCCGATCGATCGCGCAATCGACGTCAGTCGATTCCTCTTGACAACTCGATTCCTGTTTCACTCGTGTGAACGTTTCGTTCTTCGGTCTCCCATTATTCCCCCAGAAAAATTTCCAGGTGCGGGATCGACTCGTCTCTCCCCGGCGTCTCGCAAAACACTTGCAAAAATTCTCCAACGCGTTTCTTCCCACCTCGAGAATCGAGTCGAAAACCGAGAATCGAGTCGAACCCGCGCGATGGATAACTTAAATGGAAGCACGGCTAGAATGAACGATTACGTTTCCCTCCATGCTCCGTTACGCTTGCTCGTTTACAGTGAAGGTCATCTCGCATCCCGACAACTCCACCAGCTTCGAGGTGATCGAATCGCAGCTAGAAAATCCGCTGATCGACGCGGACCACCAAGATCTCCTGGCGATGAAGCAGATACCAGTGCCCGGCGGTCATCATCACAAAACGCATCACAAGAGGAACCAAACGGACGACCACGATCGTGAGTACCCACTCCCGGCTTTCCCTTATTATTATCAAACACACGTGGGGGGGAAACCATTGAAATGTGGGTCGAACGCAAGCACAGCTGACAATCGGTCTATATTCGGATCGTTCACGTGCTACGTGTCCCGTGAAGATTCCATCGACAGCCTTTGAACCCCTTCCGAGTGGCTTTCGGAGCATAGATCCTCCACTTCCAGAAACGCGCTTAAACTCGTTGCCCCGGGAACCAAAGCAGCCGCTAATTAAAACGGCCGAGTCACAGGAAAAAGCGTATCACCCTGGTTAGCAGTTAATGAACCCTCGCGATAACTAAACGCGTGCACGATTTCTTGTAGCCAGACGCCAGTGAAAATGGATGTACGAGCGCAGATTTAAGGGAAAGTTACGCCGACCGGTTGGAATAAAGTTTGAACCCCGACGGCTGGAGAAATGGTACGCGGAGATACGTGGGGACGTAAATACGGGGCGGTGGGTAGTCAGGGACGAAATTAAATTAAAGTTTCGCAGCGATAAGTCCGGAGATGTGGCGCGATATTACGCGACCGATCGGTTTCGCGGCGAAACTTCCACGACGGAGGACGAGAAAAATTTACGAGGTCTCGTTACTCCGTCTCGAACGAGCTCGCGCCGTGGAATTCGCCGGATAATTCCGCGCGGGCTCGTCCCGACCGCGACGTTGAAATTGTCGGCGTGAGAGCACCGCGAGAGGAAGAGATGGAGGTAGTTTGCGTCGCTGATTGTGAGTTGGAAAGACGGTTGCTGCTGCCGCGAGAACGGATACATATTTTCCTGGAGTCTAGCCGTAACTCATGGAACTTGATGGATGGTGGAGTTGCAGCGCGTTAACGGGAACAAAGCTATGGTCAGCATAATTTCACAGGTGACGGTAAATATGCGGACGGTTTAGCAGGCGGTAAATCTGCCGAGTGAAAAATTGGTAAAACAGTTTTTCCCGTGCGCGAGATTAGACAGAAGTTCCCTGCCCTCCAGATGCTTAACGCGACGAAATACAATTAATTCCTGTTCTTATTACTTCCTGCAAGTCCCCCGACGAGCTGCAGTTTACGATTTATTTCAACTTGTGATCACGTGAAAAAATATTTGAAGAATCGCTGCAGCATAAAATGCGATCAGATCCGACCGGAGGATAAAAGTTTCACCGTGGTCAGGTCTTGCGTTGAGGGAACGAAAGTAACAGCAACGGAGGAAGACTAATGTGAGTGATCGCCGGGACAGGAGAGGTATCGCGAACTATAACGCATCGAGAATTGATTGCATCCGGATCGATCGGCGAGTAATTATCCTTGGTTATCCTTTAATCCAGCGATTACCCGCGTATCGATGTTCCGTCGGGTGATTGATTCGAGTGAAACGAGCCTTCCTACGCCTGGCGGGGCAACGCGACGCGATCGTGTACCGGTGTTCGGTGAGCCGTCCCGAAGAAACGCGGATGACGGATTTTTCTGATGGACGATACCCTCCTCGGCTGGTCGAAAGATCGATACGAGGATCGATCTTTCGTAGCCGGCCCCAGTCGTGCTTTTATTAATCGAGTATACCTCTGTTAATCGTTGCAGCGATAATTTATTTCCAGTGCAGGGGTGCAATCAGACAAGCTTTCACCTTGAAAGGGAGGATGAGTGCATACTCCTCGGCTTGTCGTGTCATAATTAATATTCGTTCGACTGCTTATTTAGCCGTGTTTCTCCCGTGGACTGGCGCTTAACGAGTCGCTATTTTCCCCGGTCTGAAAGTCGACCTCCCGTCGAGCTTGCTCGTCGCCGGAATTTCGCATTCATATATTCAATTTCGGCGGAACGGCCGGCAGGGACCGGAAGCTCGTTTCGTCTATCGGGCAAGGATCTTGCAATCTTGCGAGCTGCCTGGCGAGACACGATTCGAAACAGTCCGACTCCGTTCGTTCGAATTTTGTTTGAACAATTACACCTACGGAGGTGAATTGCGGGAGCTTCGGGGCAGTCGCTATGGTTTTGTTACCGATAGAAATGATCGTTGGCTGTTATATAAACGGCCGATAGAGAATGTTGGAAATTCGGTATAGAATCAGACTGGCCCGCGGAGATTGCCTTTGGAATGGGAAAGAAAGTTTCGTCGGTTTGCTCCATTATCTTGATGGAACTTTATCGGATATTCTTTGCTTCATCGGATAACTACTTTTCGTCGAACCGATGCTTTTTGGTCCGAAACTTCCCGTTCCTACAGCACCCTACGTTTGCTCTTCGCTTGTTCTCAGTTAATCGGGAACTGTGCAAGAATCTCGGGTATTCCAATGTGACGCAGGCTCGCTGTTTCCTTGTGCCGGGAACCATTTACTTAATCTAAACTCTGTTCTCAAGTGACCACTCGATATAACAAGCTGAATGTTATGCTGCTTTCGCTATTAAGATCGTAAATGCACTTTCCTAAGATGTTACCAAAATGACAGACGTTCTAATTGCTCGAATTATTTGCATCGCGATAAATCGTCAGGATGAAAACACTCCTGTACTTTTCATTATTTTCCTTTAAGAAAAAGCGAAAGAGGGGGGGAGATGCACGCGAGGTAGACGTAAAGTCGTTGCTCGTTATCGGCAGAGTTAAACAAACGGGTCACCGTAATTATAACTCACACCGGTACGCGCATCTAGGTCCGAGCATGCGCCCATCACCGCTCACCTCCGCTCACCTGCGAGCACGTTCGAGTGTGCTCGTCAAAAGTGCGCCCCTATCGATTTCGGATATATATATATAAAGTAAAATCCAACCGCGGACGCGCCGTCTGCCCTACATTTTTCCCTTTCCCACGAGAACACGACTTCCCTGAAACGTCTAAGGAATTCTCTCTCGTCGATCGGGGAAATTCAAAGTCCGGCATCGTACGATTCGAGGAAATACTCGAATGTACATGTATAAATAAAAAAAGAATCTTCTGTCAGAGAAATGCAGGCCTGCATGTATACGTAAACTCGCATATAGATTAGAACCGAAAAATCAAATGGTCGACGGTGTAATGCAAAGGGGCAGGTGCAGCCACCTGGTTGCAACGTTATCTCGCGTTGGATAAAGTGTCCCTTAGCGGTGCACGGCCAACAAAATATTCATAACGTCAGCCAACAAGTTTGGCTGCATTCGGTATACAAGCGCGTCGCGAGGTTGGAAGGCCTTAATCGGTTTACTTAATCGAACTTGCTAACACCTCGTGGTCCTGCAAGTTGTTCGATAGAACCTTCGGGCTGGGTCAAGGTGGAACGATGCGCGCCATATTGGTCGTCAAATTCGTCAGCTTCCAGTTGCACGCGACGGCGAACGACAGTGTCGTTAGACGATAATCGAAGAACCACTGTAGAAAGCCACCAGGTAGAAATTTTCCAAACATTCGAAGCGGACACTTTTGTTCTCATTTGCCCTCGTTCCCGAAACATACGTGCCGCCACTTGACGGCAATTAGCAGGCGCACATACGTCTTATTTACGTCGTTCTGGCGCTCGAAACGATGGCAATTTAGAAAACAGACGGGTTAAACGACCGAGCATCCATGAGTTTCGCCCGTCGAGGCGATAATTATTCATTTCAGCGCTTTTCGCGCTTTCGCTGGGATTCGACGTTCGCTCGTCTATAGACGCGCGTCTTCCTCCCTGCTTGGCGTTTCATTTAATTAACGGGAAAACGGGTTGAGAGCAGCCGTGTTTCAACGATCGTTGCGCGTGTATACGTGTATATGCACGCACACATATACATAAAGATAATAATCAGAAGGTCCTTAGGTTTTAATAACACTCGTGCCCTGAAATCCTTTTCACGCTAATACTTGCCTGTGGATAAATCGGAGGTGAATTAGAATTAAAAGATAAACGATATGCATCAGTCCTGTATCCGTCATTGATTTGTTGAACACAATTTACGTGACAGCGTAATAAATTATTAGAGATGACACGTGCTACATGCTCGCACTGTTTTTTTAAATTTCCGTTCGTATTATATTGCAACGATTCTTGGCTCCTCTGATTTATAGATCACACACAGGTTCCCACGCCCTCAAGTTCGTCCCCGCTCTCGTACAATCAGATCCTCACTGGGCTATCCTATCATTTGCTTCATTTGCATAACAGTCACCCTAACATGCTCTCTAATTCCCAGCTTCCATTGCCCCGTTTCCTATGCACGATGGCGTGGACCTTCTCAAGGTGGCAACCGAAATCCGGCGCAAAAGCACGATCTCGATTTTTGCTGGAAATTTTCGTCCCCCCTGTTCGATGTGTATGCACGCCGTTTAATCACGCTGCGCGCACACAACGAGAGCAGCCGCAAAAGCGGTGGCCCAACGAAATTGCCATCAAATAATTTTTCGGTCGCGCAAAAACAAAGAAAAAAAGGAAAAACAGTTTATTTTTCATTGGACAGCAAAGGCTGCGTGTTTGTCCGTTGTCGCTCCATCGATTAGCCCGATCGATGGCAAATTTACAAACCACCGTTTCGCCAGTTATAAATAATAGCCGACATTTCTGCTCATGAGGAAATTTTTATATCTTTGTCCCAAACTCGGCCATCGGCCATCTCTATTTGTTTCATGAAATCTCTATTGTCTGGCGATCGCTACCGCGTGGATCGCATGGTGCATTAAGTAGTCTAGGGCAACACGGCCAGACACGTATACGAATCGTATATATTTTTAAGTAGTATATGCCTGCGACTCGGTCGCCATGCCTCCGGATACAGCAGGTCAATCATACAATCAAAAGTATTTTCTACCACTGAAAAGGAATGATATAGCCAGATACATGTTTTTTCAAGTAGTTCGGGTCGATAAATGAGTACGAGCTGAATGGTTTCGGGCTCCCTGGCTATAAAAGAACCGTGAACATTTTCGTTCTTGACACAACGGTTTAACCAATTAACTTCAAACGCAACGAAACGCGATCACAATCACCGTAACCATCAATCCGGCTACTAGTTTCAGGCCTCCTCGCCTATTCCCAGCTATTTTCTCTCCCATTAGCGACGCGCTAATTGGTCGGCCAACAAGGAATACTCGTTACAATCTCCAAAATCCAAACAGACGGCGCAACGCGCCGCAAGATACACAGTGTCGCGGATGCAGGGAGATTAATTGGCGCGATTTCGTCGCGCGATATTTGCTCGCTATCGATTCATCGGTTCGAAGAAATATATTCTTTCAATGATCTCTCGCTACAAGTTTCCCTCGACCGTTCGCGAATACTGCGTCGCGGAGTAAACGCCCATGTCTAAATAATCAGCCCAGTTTGTGCTGCAAGTATATCAATAATAGTTACTTCCGGTGCCGCGAGGACTCCTCCCCTCTTTCACGTTTCGACGCAGTTCGAAACGTTCGCGAATAATCCGCTGATGGACACGGTCGCTTTTATTCGCGTTGGCGAGCGATTTGCCGGGCTCGCGAATTCTAATGAGCCTCGTCGAGTTTCGGTGTTCCTGTGCAGCTGCGTCACCGGAAAGGTCCGGAGGCTGCCGGATATATCCTGGCGGGAGGGCGAGCAGCAGCATCGATCTTTCGAACAGCCAGACGGACACCGGTTCCAATTACCGCCGCTTCGAATTGGCCGTGTTTCTCCGGCCAACTCCTCCAGGAATCTGCCTGCGATCGAGTCAAGGCATCGCACAGCTCGGCGTTCCCTGAACTTCCTGCGATTGATATTCCCCCGATTCTTGGGGATTCCATCGCCTCCCTTCTCGCGCAGATACCCCGCGAAACCGGGAAGCTGTCGGCGAGTTTGTTGGAAGAATAGTTTTTGTCGACGGCAGTAACGATGATTTTAATTGGACGTTGCTGCGTGAAGCTGCGGAACGTCTTGAACGCAATTATGGGCGAATTATGCAAAGGGGTGTAGAATGAACGCTAATTGGACGTTTCCAGAAGAGTCCGAGCCGTGGTAATTTAGCGATAATCATTGGCTTCGTAGGTTCTTTTATTATTACTATTATTATTATCGTTGTCCGATTGTGAAATTCCGCGGCATAAACGGAGAATAGAACGAAGGTGTAATTAATCGATTAGTAGTATTATTCTTGTCGCGAACGCCTTGAGAAAGTTTCCCCTGCGAGCAGAATAAAGAAATACAGAAATACATTGGGCAAGTAATTTTATCAGTGTGAAAATGAAAGCGGGCAAAAACTACCCCCGTCCATCTGAGACCGTCTTTTTAAGTCACGTCTATCCAAACTGTCGGCCTTTTCTCGTCGAACGAGCGCCGATAAACCTCTAAGAAGGCGTAACCTCGGATAACCTGGCGCAGACGACTTTATTTAGAGAGGATGATCGGTGTCATCGATTCAAGGCAATCGCTTGTACGTACCTCCGCCTCATAACGCGCGCCATCCGCACGAAAATTGCGGGTATATCAATAGAGCGAATCCACCCCCGTAGATAAAGGGAAAGGGAGTGTCCCAGACGTCTCGAATGAATTTATACGGTGATCCTGCCGCGGGAGAGAAATTCTCGATGCACGCTGTACTCTTATTGACGCTGATGTATTCAAGGAACCTCAATGTCGTATCGCGAGGTTACAGGATATTGCTTATGAAGTTGCATTCCGAGTCTGGTCTCCTTTAAAGTTCACGAAGCAGGAAATTGCTTCCGACGATAACGATTTTGTCGTATCCGTGTCAAGTGTTTGGCTGCTTGTTATTCCTGCATATTTAACCCCATAATTCTTACCTTTTATCCATTGCATCAATGTTTGCGCGACAGTAAGAGGGGGACAGCTTTACGGGTTGGCGCTCCTCGAGAAATTAATCGATCGTTTAAGGTTGCCCGCGTTTTTTTATTGTCGCCACGTCAATCTTCGATCTCTGTCGATCTATTATTTGAAGAAATTGTTTGCGGCTGCATTTCCGATATTGATGAAGATATTTCCAATTCTTTTAAATAGACAGTTTTTCTTTGGAAGACAATTTAGATATTTAATAAGCTTTCGTATTTTTATTGGAACGTCTAGGTCACAATTAGTGTTCCCAATTTCGAGATATTTTTCGTTTCTCGAGAAATATGAAATCGGATTGTATTTCTCGAGATTTCTCCCGGTTAATGGGTTTGATTTCCTTCGAAATAAATGAATAAATAAACGAGCATCTCGGGGACCAAGCTATAAGCCGTACAACTTCCAACTCAAAGTTTCGGGAAGCCAACAAAAAGTTCGCTGAGTTAGCATGTACCTAAGCAAGGTTCTCAGAAATTATCAAGCCATCATGAAGCTGCCTCAACGTACTCAGACATACACTGTGCATCGTATTCGACAAGCGTATTAAACGGAAGGCCATTTGGATACCAAACTTCCCATAATTCTTGAAAATAATTAACCTCCTACCTACCTAAAGGTCCCTTCTATAAAAATAAACCCTCTATTCGCCCCATGCAAAATCCAGCGCTTGAAACTGTCTAGCAAGGTCAAAGACGAAACACCCTGCCGCGGCGAAGATTTTGTTGGTGGCGATTAAGAAGGACGAGGTTGGAGGTGGAGGATGTCGGACGGTCGTTTGTCTTAATAAAGTGCGTCGAAGCCACGCTCTTCGAAACGGCTGACTTATGGCTAGTCATCCGAGTGGGCTTGCTCCCCCCTTACGACCCGTTTCCAGCGGTTTTTCCCTGTGCTCGGAGGGAAAAGGCTGGTATCCAAGAGATATTCAGAAGGGTTCCTGGGGGTCGTTAACCCGGCCTACCAAGTCCATCAATTGAACGAGGGTAGCTGGTTAACGACGCCAAACATTCGTCATCGGGTGGATCCTTCCTCGTCCCCTCTTTTCCTCTTTTCATCCCCCTTCGGCCCCCTTCTACCCGCTCTCGAATGGCTTCTCCTCGATGAGCTGGAATAACGGTCGAACAGGGAATATTTATTGTCGATTACAGAAGCAAATTGGGATAAATGAATAGGTGCTCCGAGGGTGTTAGTGGATATCTTTTCCCTTTTGTTGCGCCGCACGTTTCCGTGCCGCAGCACGAATTGTTGTGCACGTAGATTTAAAAAGGAAATGTCCCATTTGGTTTCTTTCCACTTCCGTTTACAGCCTACCCAGGCTTGCTCCTTCAACAGGCACTCGGGACTTTTAAATTCCAGCTTCTCCCCGCAAAACCAAAGAGCCGCACGGCGATTTGCATAAATAAACAATTATTCTCGTGGATTGTTTTTAAGTGGCGAACGCGACCGACATAAATATCGTGCGAATAAATATTCACGATTCTCTGTCAAGAGCCGTGCTTTTTGCCTAACAGGTCAGGCCAAACGTCGGGTCGGCCATTGATTTATCACCGTCTCCCATTAATTCCTTAGCAATCTTCAATTCTTTTTGCAACCGACTATTCCGTACGCCACTCTGCTTCGTCAGAATGCGTTTCACTTCGATAACGCACCGCATCGCAGGGAGTACGAGGCTTTTTTTTCCCCTTTTTCAATGGAAGAGGAGCATGGAGATTATGGGATTAATTCGTAAGCTCCGCTACTTCAGGGTGCTTAAGCAGATTCAGTTGAATCTAATGCAGCGTATGAACATAAGTTGGTCGCTCTGCTAAAGCTAACACACTCTAAATTCGCCAAATACACGTTCCACTTCTACAGGGAATATCAAAGTTTCTTGAACGTTGTTCTCCCTTAAGAAGGACAAACCGGGTACGTAAACCGCTGGTACCAACAGTTAGTCGCAGTCCCAAGACCTTAACTCGTAAACGTAACATTCCTAAAGCTGTGTACCTCTTACGACAATGCGCTAAACGCGGTGCTGTTCTGTTTTTTTTCTCTCTCACAGAGTCCGTGGTGCCATCCGCCGCGTCGGATTTGGATAAAATCCAGCAGCCTGTGAAAGTTGTGCTCTCTAGCACCTGTCATCACGCGTACACGGCCTGCAAGTGAGTACATGTGTATATATATATTCTCATACATTTTTTTTCTACGTTATTCGTCAGTATCGAGCCTCGTTGATGCACGTTTCGTTGATTCTCGTTTCAGAAATGATCCGGAATGTAAAATCTTCCTGGAACCGGTGCTGAACCACTGCGACTCGACGAGTTGCGCGAGAAACGAGTGCATGGAGGCGTTGCAGAACTTCTACCAGTCGGCCAATCACAAGCACTCCGTGGAGATTGCATTTTGTCTGTGCAGGTGAGCAGTAAGATCGAAATTCGAGAAGGAACTCGAGTTTAGCGGAATGATGTTTGGAAGAAAAAATAAAGTAAAACAAAACAAAATAAAATTCTGGTGGATGTTACGATCGTTTCTTGTACTGTCGCGCGATGGTTGTGGAAATAACGAGATAAAAAATTCTATAAATCCGCGACACGTGGTCCGCGTTTAAATCGTTCTCCCGTTGCACCTGGTTAACCGTGCTTCAGTAGGAAAATATTCCAGGGTACATTCGCGAAAAGATTAGCAGGCCAATTGTTCGAGGCACACGGTGCTTTATCAATCTTCATGCGAACCCGAGTTATTTATTTCTTCAAACAAAAAACACCTGTTAATTCCTGATACAAAAGTCTGGTAAAAGAATCGACGGGAACAGGATTGCAGCGGAGTGCAAGGGAATTTTGCAATCCACCTGTGCCACCAGAGGTGGCTAATAAACTAGACAGCTAATTAATTCGACGCTTGATTAATGCACCCCCGAGTAATCGTGGTCGCCAAAGAAATTTCATGATCGTGGTCACTGAACCGATTGCAACGCGCCAACCAGCAACGATCCCGCCATGATAGCCTTAAATAAAATCCAATATTTCACGCTTTAGAGGAAATCTAATCGATTACTCGGCCAGCGATACGAGATGTCTCCTGGTTGCGCGAATTAATTGAACGCGCTGCTCTTTGTACGTTTACCGTAATCCAGAGTAAACTCGTGGCAAAAGTGACAGGGAAAGGTGAAAGTAGACCAAGGGGTAGCATAGCTGGGGCGCAGAAGACTATCCTCGTCGCGGAAGTACCGGAATTTCTGCACCTCTAATCCCTTTACGCGTGCAAACCGACCGAGGTTTCCTTTCGAAGGGTGGTCTTTAACTTTTAAGCGACTCCTGCTCGGCGAAACAATGCTGAAACTTTCTATCCGGTTTTCACATTCATTCTTTAACTTCGTTGTCTTCTTTTCCCTTACCATGTACGCTCGTCTCTTTGTCTCGTGGGATGATTCCTTTGTTTCGCTGCTCTGGACCAGATATCGGTATCCCTTCTGAATTTATTAATATTAATTGCATGGCCCCCGGCAGGAGTCATAATTTGCCGAGTCTTTGACAAAACTGAATGCTTGCCTCGGTATTCCAGACCACTCGAGGCGACACTGATTAATAATTAATGGAGCACGGGGCTGGATGAAGTTAGAAGGATTTAGAGTTCTAGAATTCCGGCGTTTCGAAGGGTTCAGCGGTTTCGAATACTTTGGAGGAGCCCTCGTGTCCATTGCCAAGCGTAATTAAAAGCACGCGCAAAAAATTTTGCCAGCCGAGGAAATGAAGGGGAAGACAAATCGTGCGGTTTGAAGAAAGAATCGAACGTCGGAAGGAAACGCTTTACGGTCGAATAAAATACGTGGCAGGCCCGTTTAATGCTCGTTGAGCAATACTTACCTCGCGCTGCCTGGAAATTCCACCCTTAAAACCTCGCTGGAGCCCTCGAGATGGTAGATGGAAGTCTCTTTACTGTCCCTCTCTCTCTCGCTCTCTTAGGAGACTTCAGGACGATGCTCCCTCGTGCGGTAAATCGTCGCGTCTTCCCTTTTGTTTCCGCAATCTGGCCACGCTGACGGATCGAATCCCTCGTTTCGACTTGAAATATCTTCCTATTAACCGTGTTGTCTTAATAAATGTCTGCTCACTTACGTACCAACGGTTCCACGCCCGTGAGCGAGGGCGATTTGGAAATAATCCAAAGGAATCTTCGTTTGCAGAAAAACCGACGGAAGGAAGGACGAGTGCATTGTGGCGCAGGAGAAAATGCATCCTGCGTGCGCGCAACGCGTCGAGGGTGTAGAAATGCCGACTTGTCACAGTTTGGCGGAAGCTTGCAAAAGGAACCCGTCATGCAGGTACAGGGCAGGCCAATGAATTATTTAATATTCGTTGGGGTTATCAAAATATTATTCATATGAAAGTGTGAAAACTGTGGGCGACCAATGCGATGGTTCAGGATTTAATCGAGTCTGTATTACGGTCGCAAAAATTAATCGGCCTCGTGGAAAACAATGGCAGACTGTCTTTAACCCAGAGCATATCGCGAGCAGCGACTACGACGAGATTGTATCGCGGGCCCGGATAAACCAGACCTTTTGATTAAACGCCTCGAATCCTTTTTTTCTCACCCTTGCCACCGCTGGGGGGACGGCTCGTTTCAATTTGAAAGTTAAATTGCGAGTCAACGAGACGTGGCTTGATCCAGTCCCGCCGCGTAATGAAACACTTTATTACTAAGAAAAAGACGTCCGTCCGCTTGGCAGAAATTACGAAAATGCTTCGAACGCTGGCACGGAGATCAAACGAGAGCAACGGCTGAACGGTCTGATCTATTTATTGCCGGCAGATTAGCGAAATCTAATTAAAGCGCGGCCGTCAATTAATTCGATTCCGGAGTGGAAAGAAAACGCGTCACGGGGGTCGGCGATGCTCGTCGCTTCGATGGAACGATACGGATAGCAGATGGTTATTTAATACATTATTCAGCAATTTTTATAGAAAGGTTCCGCGCTGCACTGGCGAGGCAAATTATAATTGAACAATAAATCACCAAGTTTATTCCGATCATATCGTATACATTGCCCCTCTAACAACCTATGAATTAGCATAGTTATATATAGCTTCCCGGGATTTAATGAACCTGCGGGCCACAATCGAACTTCCTCGATGAAATAGGCTCCTATGCTACTATTACAATCGTGTCACGAATGCATGCGATAAATTGAGTAGAAATGTTCGGAAAACCGACCGACTCGTCAAGCAAGTTGACGAAGCTATTTTAATTTCAAGTAAACGCTACAGAGACGTCTCGTTCTCGGCCTCCAAGCGGCAGTCTCTTTCGAAAGTTTGTCACGGTCGCTCCTTCTTCAACTTCTAAGGATTCTCGAGTGGTCATACGGTTAATGTAATTAATGTAATACATAGATTAAAACTGGAGTACTATGAGCAGAGTTGCGCGGTGGACAGCGTGACGAAGAAGTGTGCGGGTCCAACGGCGGACTGCAGGAAAGCGATGCTGGGAATACTTGGCACGGAATTGCGCTCGAATTGTGCGTGCAAGGGCACGGAACTCACTCCACTTTACGACTGCTTGGGTTGGCAGAGGCTGCTATGGGTGAATCCTTGCGTGGGTGAGTGTTGAAAGTATTTTCGATTTATTTTTTATTTATTTAAGAAGCGAGCGTCGTGGACTCCTAGATATTGATATTTTACGCTGGTGGAATTGTCGGGTTATATAGGGTAGAGGATTTTTGTAATTTTTGAAATTAAATTGCTCTCGGTCGCATTGATAAAATCATCGAACGGGATTACAACGTTTCTCCGAAAAAAGCTGCGACACGTTCGAGACAATACGAGGTGTGGTAGTTCGCGCGGTGATTAATAACTAGAGCGATTAATATCTGCCCGATGACAGAACCAATTCCACTGCACACGCTCCTTCTTATTTTTATTATCCGCTTTTCCTCCGATCAAATATACATACAGCTCGAGACCGTCATGAACAGATTGATATCAAATAATTACTGATACTACGGAATACAAGTTCACTGAATAACTCCAAGTATTTCCCTTACAAATTCCACGCGCTCGTGTAAAATATAGTATTTAATTAATAAAATTACGTCGAACCATTGGCGTCCCCGCGGAACAACGGAAATAATTACACACAATGAGCGTGTCATATCCAGCTGCAGTCCGGAGAATAAAAGCGTTCGTCTGCAGAAATCCCATTGCGATCGAGAGGAATCGCAATTACGCCGGTCGGGAGAACGTAGAAACGAACGGCACGAAGGTTTTATCGATCGTACATCTGTTACCGCAACAATCGTGTTGCAAAGCTCGACGGTAACCGGCATTCAGCCGACAGATAAGTCATTTAGATATGAAGAAATTGCACTTGCTGCTCGCCCGAGAAGTGCATCGCTGCTTGTGTGTAAGCGTGCTAACTGCATCGACCGGCTCGATCGTCTTTCGTCGATTCCCGATAGGGAATGTAGGTCGAAGAGGGAGGTCTGATGTCCTCCTTTTGCTCGGGCCGATAAACGCGTTGGATGCAAATTAACCTGGACCGGCAGATGTCATGGGAATTTATTTGCAAACCATTTCGTAGGAACGCATCGTCGAATCGTGTCAAAGAGCATCATCCTATCAGAATCAATTCCCCCTTCATTTTTCTTCGCTTCGAGCCCCATCATTGCTTTGCATCGGAGCGCGTGCACGTGGCTGAAGGAAAATATCGATGGTTTCAGTGGAATCCCAGAAGGATTTTCACGCGCGCAGAAAACACCATCATTACGCGAGGACTACAACGACGACCGTCTCGTCGACGACCAAGTCGCCGGTTAGTACGACGACGGTCACCGTGGTCGAACAAGTGGAAGATAATCAAATACCGGAAGTGACGAGGTGGCCGACCACCGAACCCACGGAAACTTGGGAAATCACCACCACCGCCAGCAGTACCACCATGAGCACCACACCTAGCACCACCACGACTACAACCACACCGCCTCGTATGTGTTATCTCTATCTTGTACTGATATATCTTGTACAAACCGTTATCGAACCATCCTTGGTTCCCTTTCTCGATCCTTTAAGCAATTACACTTCGCCACTTTCCAGGTAGAAATTCAAACGACAATATGATACACCACGCGCGATCATTAATTTATCCGGGTTATTGAAATCAGTGAAATGTACGGAGTTCGCGAAGAAAGTAAAGGGGTGAGAAAATTGCTACGTTCGCGCCGGTGGTGGTGCGGCAATTCTCGAATGGAAAAATACGGGGGCACTTTGATCGTTCGAATCGAACGAGAGAGATTCTGTCCGGGACGCACGAGGAATTTTTGTTTCACCGCAACGAGAACCCGTGTGTCGAATGTTACAAAGCGTGGCAAGGGGATGGAAACGGGTTTAAAGAAAGATTTCGAAACGGGGAACGGGTGCGGCGACTTGGGGCTAAGGGGTGGGGGGGACGTCAGGTAGAGGAGACAGGAAAACAGTTTGCCGGAAAACGTGTAGCACGCGTCTGAACTTTCGTCTCTTTATAGGCTTCTGCGTGGTTCAAAGGCCGAGGCAAAGTCACCAATACATAAGGGAGGGCAAAGGCAAGAGGGTGAGTTCGACAATCTGCAAAGTATTTCCGCGAGCGACCGGGCAAATAGCGTTCTCGAGTGGTCCGAGAGATCGAAGGAACGCGGGCTACGACTCGGAATCGAATTTGAGGTCCGGGAAGATTAAAATCGTGGAACATATAGAAAGCTGTGCTAAGATTTAAAATGGACAACAACGGATCCGTGGTAACAAGAGAGTGGATAAATAGCGTGAAATATTGACAAAATTCTGAAACTATTTTGATTATTATTATTATGACTTTGTATGAATAATACCGAAACATATGCTGCAATTAATAAAGTGTCTATAATGACACAAAAATTCTGGCTCGAAAGCCAACTAAGAAGTGCACGGCTAATATAATATTGGTAATTAATTTGCACAACAGCTACATCGGGTATTTGAACGGCTTTATTGCGTGCTCGGCGACACGTAAACGGGAATTCAAAGTTTGTCAGTGTGCTTAGCGGGAAAGCACGGGCGAAAGCTATTGATTGCCGCGAATGTAAAGAGTAACGAATGGAAATAATAAACAGGCTTTTAATGTCGTCTCGCGCGATACAGAAACCTCAATTACTAAAACGGAGGACTGCACGGATCCTCGACAAAGATTTTTCCCCGACGATGGTTGGCTGTCTCGCGGATCGATATTCGCGAATTAGTGACAGCCACGAATGGCGAACCAAAGGTTCAATTCGTAGCGCGATTAAATGGAACGACGATTCTATTCCAGCTACGTACATAAATATGTATATTTTGAAGTAACGATACCACGACCCTTAGAAACAGAAGTCCTCTCTATTTTTCCACGTCACATTTTTATATCTTTTTACACTCTGGAGTTTGATAATATCTTCTCGGACCTTGGCTGTTTTCACGAAGCAAAAGCAAATCGCTTGAACGCAATTCGCCCGCGTCTTTCGAAGGAGATTTAGTGTAGAGGAAAGCCGTTTCGATGGCAAACCAAACAACTATGCGCTTGATCCGTGTAGCTGTATCGCGAGGACGAGCCAGAATGCTCGGAGCTGTGCCAGTGCGGCGAGGGTGAAGTTTTGATCTGCAACACGATCTGCGTGGACTCGTCTCCCTGCAAGACGGACTTCGCCTTCTACAACCACGAGGCACCGGCGTATCAGGCTCATCGCGGGCCATGCCTTTGCTATAGCGGTCGTTTCATATGCATGCGACCGTCACCCGGTGAATATACAACCCTTCGCGTATAGATCCCGCGCTAGAGACTTCAATACAGTGAGATGGTGCGATAGTCCAATGAAATAGGAGAGATATTTTTTCAATTCAATTCGAATAGGATTTAACGTCCCACGACATTAATTGGTCGAATGAACAGGCGATAATATTTTTCGTGCCTGTGCAGACAAGAAGTCGCGGTGTTGGATTATTTTTCACTAACGATTGTCCATTAAAAGTACATTATTCACTTCGTCGTTACACGTGCACAATAATAACAATAATGTAATTGGAAACACTACAATAACATTCGAAAATTCTTCGCCCCACAGATGCTTATTCTATACCGCACGGAGTTTTCATGTTCCTGGGCTACAGCGAAAAGGACGAGAGTTTGTTGCGCCAGCACAACAACCTCACGGTCCTGGACGCGGTGTCGTCGCTCGATAGCTTCATGAGAGAAGTTAACAATCAGGTAAAACCTCCCACGCCGTCGTACACTATTATTCCACGGAGCAACCCGTCGATCCTGCTGCTATCTCCCCCGTGCATTATCCGTGAATGAAAATTCTCACTTGTCTCACGAACCTGCCGGAAGATCCGTTCCGCGGCCTTACCTGAAAATTGTAGACCGAACAGATTTTTAGGCGAAACATCGGCGTTTCCTCGACCATGAGGTATTCACGCGGGACGAGAAAAATGCCGGGAGACGGCCAGAGACGGATCGGGAATATAAAGCGGAAGCGGCCCGGCGAAACTTAATAATGCGAGATAGCGTTGGATGACGTCGAGACATATCCCATGCTCTTTTTCCGTTTTATTTGCAGACGGTGTGCACGCTATTTCTGTACAACGCGACCCGAGAGAACGTGATTGCAGTGGCGCGTCTCGGGACTGACAATCCACCCTTAAATAGCAGCCAGGCTCAAAGTCTGCAGCACCTTCTGCGCGTCAAGGTGAGTAAATTGCAAATAGCGACGACCCTCCTACCGATCCTTGGATTCGCATCAATTCTGATCCTATTTCGTCGGGGAAGCTGTGCTCTCGTTTGCCAGCTTGGCAGGCACCCTCCTGGTAACTTCCCTGCCCGCCCCCTATCCATTTCTCACCCCTGTCTATTTCGCGCATTCATGCGCAAGGAATTATCGAATCGGTCGCCCCGGACAAATCTGGGTCGTGGAAGGATTTGTTTTGTTTCTTCTTTCGCCCTGGATCGCTCATTGGAATTTATTATATCGCTCTTGCTGCTTGGCGTACGTGGAATCGTTTATAGAATGAACGTTCGCGTACGTGCACTTAATATTCAGCACAAAATATTTCAATGGGTTTTTTTGTGACTCGCAGCCATTGCGCAGCTCTAAACGTTATCAAGCCCCCGTTGTCGTTGGAGGGTTTACAACTCTGGCAGGCATTTTTTTATCGTAATTTAATTTCCAAGGGCGGAGTTCAAGATCAGGGTCCACGATTTACCGTGGATTTACACACGGGACGCGCAAAAAATTTGCGAAAAAAAGGAACGGCCACGAGAAAGGCGAAGGGATCGCGTGCAGGGCATCGATTCGATTCGCATCGAAAGGGTTGCTTTCGTGTTTGCGCGGCCGCGTGCGTGCCAACCGCAGGAAGTGCGTGCAGTATATCCGCGAGGCGGTATCAAACTTTACGGAACTTTTCATTTCTCTCTCCCTCTCTGTCTCTCTGGTGTCGCCTCTGTTCAATATTGCTCGCGTCGATTCGCTCGCACCCTCGTGATCTGCCGAAGGGGAAAGCAAGGCACCCTTCTCGCGCGGCGATTATCGCGATTAGTTAGCCGCTACGCCATCCTTAATTTCCCCCAAATTTATCGAAATGCCGTGGTATCTGATTTCGCGACCCGTTGATTTTCAGCATTGCAAAAATTGCACCCATGCGGTACCAAAGCAACGTTACCAGGGGGACGAATAATAGTGATAACAATAACAGCAACATTAATTTGCTGGTTGCACAGAGTACAGGAAAACGAGAATTTCTAATAAACGGTAATTTTTGTAAAACATTGAAGCCTCGTGATCGAAGTTTAAAACCCTACACGAATGTAGCGATAAGAGAACAAGCAGGGCTAATTACAGGCACATTTTTTTTCGTCGGCGGCGACGCAACATTTTATCCTGAAACCCCTGGGTTTTTTTCCTCGACGAAGGGCGAGCACTGAAAAGCCAATTAAATCGCGACTCGATTTCGTTTGACGGCCTACTTATCGCGGTCGAGTACTCGTGAAATTTCGCCGGAGGCCGGCTACGCTGTCCCTCGATCGATCGAGATTGTTTATATCGTCGAAAGCCTCTGTGGTAATCGTAAATAAGCTGGTGCATTTCGATAGAAATAACCAGCGGCACGTAACGAGCACGGTGTTTCCGAAATTACGAAATTAGCGAGAAATTGATAAGCACACCTGACACCTTCGCGCGGCGATCATTAAACAATTACGGCGGGCGAACTTTCTTCGCCCAGAAATTTAACGCCTGCGTTTGCGATCGCGATATTATTAATAAACATCGTTCACGCTCTCGCCCCGTTTTTCGAAACGAGAATTTCCACGTCGAGAGGCGGGCAAAGCGCAGGTATAATGGTTGCACGCTGCAGGCAGAACGTCGTGCGTTTCGCGTAGGTCATAGGAGTTCCCGCGGCGATTTCCAATTTGCGATTAAGCGCCGGCCGATTTGCAATTTGATGGAGGGATCGTGGATTTGAATTTGGGTGCTCTGCCCTCGATGTTTCAACGAGATACACTGCCGCTCCTTTTGTCCGACTAAAGTCAGCTGCGGTCTTGGCATTTGCCACGGCGTTGTCGATTTTGTAGCTTGCGGAATCGAAATGCAACAGGCGCGTAGATGAAACGGAAAAAATGCCGAATCAACGGGTGAATAGTGAAGACAGCCGTCACGCGAGAATTTCGCGGTTCGAGTGATTCAGGAGGACCAGCGTGACCAGCGCGAAATCGTAATTTGCATACCGCGGTTCACCGTGTATCGTTCCTGGTCGGTTATCCCGCTTCGTTCGACGTTCGGAATCCGGTGCCGCGGATAAATAATAGCAGTCGAATAAACTGGCTCGCGAGTCGCGTAACACGTGACAAAGCCTCGGAACGAGGGAACGAGAAAACGGCAATAAAACAAACGTATCTCAGTTTGCAAAGATACTCGCACGCTTTTTCGCAGCGACAATTGTGCACGGGTTCCAATAAAAATCGGGTAAAATTGTACGATCGGAGGATAGATCAACGCATTCGGAGAAGATCTTACCAATTTCCGTGGCGACCGGGTCGCTTTCTGATCGCACGCGAACCGGAAATTGCAGGGGCGAATTTTGGCCACTCGTGGGGGAAGGGTCGATTTCCGTGAGGGTGGATAGAAGTGGAAAGGGCTAGGAATCGAAGAGAGTTTCGTCGATTTCTTTCTGCCCACGTAATTGAACAAGCGATCGCAAAGGGACCGAAACGAGTTCCAATTGAATTCGCGATGTATCGGCTACAATGATTCGTTTTAATCAAATAGCTTGGCCGGATGTCGCGTTATTGTTCGACTCGCGAGACCGAAACGCACGGTTCACGCACTTCGCCACGTGTGTACGTATGTACACCGTATGTGCCTACGTTCTTTTTATCCACGTGCCACGGAAACAGCCGAAAGAGGAGCCCGATTCGAAGCGATTCGCGAATTTAATTGAACCCCGTGGAATTCGTCGGTTTATTTGTTGCAGCAGGCAACGGGGGGGAGTAAAAATGTTTAAAAATAATCTTGCGCAACAGGGGCGCTATAACTTCTGTTCCGGAGGTGTGACTCGACTGCTGTAATGAGTTTCAACGAGTAAACCACAGTTGGATCCGGGATAGTTGCTACTCCGGAACGAATCGAGCGGTGCTCGTTTGAAATCTTTAATTAAGGCTACTCGAGGTTGGCCCGGGGCCAAGTACGTGCGATTAAAAAAACGGATATCGCCGACGGCGATTTTTAATGTTTTTCCTAAGCGACCAGCTACGTGCCGCGAATTCTCCTCGTCCGATTCCAGACGGAACGAAATTGTTCGAGGGGCGTAAAAACTGGCAGACGCACCAATCACGAGACCACCTCGAACGGTCCGGCCACGGAAACTTTTTACCGTCTCCGATGGCCAGTTTCCAAGTTTTTACACCGCCACGGACCGACTCCCCGATGAGATTTTCCGAGAGGAAAATTGTCGGCAATTTTAGACTAGCAGAACCCTATTTTCGATTACGTTGGACGGTGATAACCCTCGGCTTTGCCTTTGAAACCGCACGTCCGACAGGGTAAGAGAAAAATATTATTCCGGAGTAAAGGGTTCAACAGAAACGTCATCCGTCTCAACTTTCATCGATCCGCCGCGAGTTTCTGAATGTCGCTAGGTTTTACCTATAATCAATTATTCAATTAACTCCCCGAACATAGGGCCGCCATATTAAAGGGTGCGTATCGATACGCAATATTTTCGCCTGGAAAACAACCAATTCGAGGCACATTCGAGACACACAACCAGTCGCTAAATAACCCGATCTTGCAGGCATAATGTCACAAAGTGTCGATAGTTGGGAATGTGAGCAGAACAGTACGTGGATCGAGGGAACCGCAAACGAACTGGGCGATCGGTCGCTTTAATTCAACCTGTCCCAGGTCTCGACATCGGGGCCATTTGCAGAGGGGCCAACAAATGAGTCTCTAATAAAGCAATTACAGGACCAACCATAGTTATGGCCCATGGACCGCGACTGGTCTTCGATACATCGTAAAGCATGCTTCCGCTCGACCGCTCATAAATCGATTTTCGGCATTGCGGACGAGCCGACATTCTCGCCCTTGCTTAACTATTATTTTCTTACATGGCCGGTGGGATATATCGCGTCCAGTAAATTGATTTTTGCTTCCGTATTACTAGCTTTTCTTAACGGGCACAAGAGGGTTGATCGTAGGGGTAACGAAATTACTGTGGTGGAATTTCTAGAAGCGTTTCACCCTTTAACGTTAATGTTTTATTCAACGTAACCTACAAGCAGTAATCGATTTCCCTTTGGCGAAGTTACTTCTTGCTTTGCGTTGTAATTTGATAAATTATGTAATGATTGCCGCGGGAGTTTAAGATAATCTGCTACAATTCCGTTTAACATATCTGGCGCGTCTCAGTGGAATTTGTTGAAGCGAGGTACCTCCTCGGTTTTTCAAGTTCTGCAATTTTCTATTTTCTATTGCAATTAGAGTTCCATTGCGCTTGCTGTCTTTGACTCATTTTATTAAGCAATTAAATCGCTTACACGAATTTAAGTTTACAAGTATTTAACGACTGAAATAATTACGAGTGGAATTATCGTTAAGTTTCGTTTAAGAACGTCATCGGTGCACTGTAATTTTTCTTCTGCTTGTACAACGGGCAATTTCCATCCGTGTTTCGTGACCATGCTCGCTGGTGTGCCAGTTCTCGAAATTAATTTCTTAAGGTCCCTGTTTGCTCCCGCAAGTCCGGACTTGTTAAACCATCGGGGAGTCGCGTAAAGTAGAAATGATGTTAAGAATTGGCGCGAAAAATATACGTTTGAGCGCAATGTACATTTAAACATATGTTTAATGGCGAAGCTCGACTTGCTCGCCGCCACTGAAAAATTAAATACGACCTGTCCGGAATTAAACACCGCGTTTAAGGTTTCATTCAGAGGTGCGGAATTATAGAAACGAACGAAATGGTGTCTACATTTTGACATATCGAATGTTACGGTCCCTGGCAATCGCGCGTTTGACTGCTTTTCAAATCGTATTTTCAATTATTCATCGACATGCCAACCCCTGACCGACCCATATCAAAATGGAAGGGCGGTTTTCACGGAAAACTCAATATCCATTATTTTAATTCGAAATTCGCATTCGTTGGAGCGTGGTTTGCGTTGAACGTCGTTCAGTTTCTGCAATTGACGCCTGTTTCGTTAGCGTGTGCCAATGGAAGTTTGTTTCCCTTCTTTTTTGTCGGAAGCAAATAATGCACACCGTGAAGCGTACTCGGGCAAACAATCAATTCGAAGCCTGCCCAATCGAAATCAATTCCTTCGTCGGTAGTAGTTCTTTTTAGTTTAGCAGGAACCGATCTAATGCCCGGAGGGAACGATCCGCGATCGTAGATAGGACAATCGCATCCGGTTGCCCCGAAATTTGCCAACTTTTATCAGTCTCCTCACGCGAGCCCGTCAAAAAATAGGAGACGAAAGATTAATCGCTTGGAAACTTACTGAGCGTGTGAAGCATCGATTAAATGAACCTTTAGAAATCGCAGGGAAAAAAACTACAATCCATTCCACAAATATTTCAATGAAATCTTTCAAATCGGCGCACGTTCACTTCATTCTATCTCGAAATAAGGAGTACCTTCTCGATTTTGCCCGATAGCACTCCGATCGAGAATGAATTCCTTCATCCCCTTTGGAATCTTTAAGACGCGAAAGTGGAAAATCGCGACAGAAAACGAATACCCAGACGGCGAGCTGGGAACGGCGCTGTTTGAATAACAGCTCGATGAATGTAGCTCGATGGGATTAGGGGCATCGTTTCTGCCAATTCTACCTGGAGATAGCCAGTTTCGATCTTCCACGAAGCTGGACGGTTGAATGGCACGACCTACAGATAGATATACGTATAGATAAACGGGCGCAGAATGCTACAGGGAAGGGAGAGTGGAATGGGGCGGAGGGAAATTGAAGAGAAACGACGAAAGAGAAGAACGAGTTTAGAGAATTGAATGGACTTATTGCTCTCCGGATGACCATTATCGCCGATGGAAGGCCACCTCGTGGCGATATAACCCTTCGGTGTTCACTCGTTGCCCGATCATCTAAAAGGAGAAGAAAATATAATTTAATAACTTTAAAGGGGGCCAGTTACCCAGATAGAAATTTCCACTCTTCGTTCGAACAGCGTTACAATCGCCGTTGCTGGAGGCCAACCGGAGGCGATTGCGAGGAGGATTTGTCGAGTGATAAGGGAATTCGTGAGATTAGATTGCGCGGGATCTACAATTGTTGGCAGCGAGGAACTTAACTTTCGTAAAACTAAGGCCTAGAATTTGTGCCGTCAGCGTTCTATTTTTTCCACTATGGCAATCAGGTGCGGTTTTTCTTTTTTTTTTATTTCAATTTTGACAGGGCCTCGTCGGGTTTCATCCCCCGGAGTGTATTCCCGGGTGTGTCGTGATAAAAATGGACGCGAAGAAACTTGCATTTTTCCCTCGATAGCTCGGCTGGGGTACATACGTCATAAAACTTTGCTAATATAAGAGAGGAATACTACGAAGTCGAAATTATCCCTCGCTCCAGTTTCGGCTGCATTTGTGTCTCCTCCCCTGTTTCTTTACTCCTCGTTTCTCTCGCAGTAAATCTTGGACCGGATAAAAAAAAATTATTCTACTTCTTTGCTTTTCATTATCGACAATTGGGTAATTTATTCTCGATTCTATGCCCGAAAGGGACAGTTTTAAAAAGGACATATATATGCAGACACGGTCGTGAAATTCATTTGCGAAATTAGCTGCACCGGGGTGGGGGTGTTACAGTCGCGGATTTTTTGTTGCTCGTTCGAAATATCGAGGTAACGTCGAGCAAGCACAGGTGTTCCACATAGATAGCCAAGCATTGGCGAACGGCCAACAGAGGCACCTATGCCTCCTCGACCCACGGTCACCCCGTGCTCTTTTCCCCTCGTCCAAGTATCGATCTCAGTACCCTCGTGACTTTTCATTGAATTTCCATGCGCCACTTAAGTGGCTGCTTCGTTCTTCCTTCGCGGTGCCTTTTCCTCCCGCGTTCTTCCGTTTCCTCTCCGAGATAAAGAGGTTTCAGCGCACACCCGGCACAGCATTTGGGAATTGTGGCGTGCCTTGTAACATTCGAGTATTCTGAAATTCCCAAATGTACCAGGACTAAAAATATTATTATTATTATTATTTAAAACTTTCTTCGTTAAGGATACCACAACGTAATAAATTGCAAAGGAAGAAGGATGATCTAGAATCCCCTTGCTCCAAAGTCCCTTGCTAATCGAAGGGGTGAAACAATACCTTCGTCTTTCAAAAGGAATCAATCCACCCAATGAACGGTAAAGTGCGGAGAGTATTATAACAAAGATCGAAGGCAGTTGTAACGTGGGTGGGCCGATTAGGTTCCCCGCGTTAGCTCCAGCGAAACTGTAGGAATTTATAGACGTAGGTTGTTCGACGAGCTGGATTTCCAGCCGTTTCCCGTTGGCTTACGGATAATCGCGGCGGCGCGAACGTCGGGCAGCCAAGTCACCGATGGAAAGTTAATTAAGCACGTTTCAATAAACTTCGCCCAACGACGACGTCGACGACGACGATGACGACGACAGCAACGAACAAGAGAATCGGCGACAAATACGAGCACGAGAGATTTATACAATGTTAGGTCGGTCCTGTTGGTTAAATCACTGACAGAGAACGATCCATGGATCGCGGTTTAAACGATCGATCCAGGCTGCGTGTGTATTCGAGGCTGCAAGTTGCAAACCTCTGCTATACTTCAGAACTCGCCTGTTCTGCTTCCACTCGCTGATATTCCTTATGAATGCCGGACCCTCTGAGGTCTGGAACACGCCAATAGTTCCTTCAACTTCTGATAGTTGGATGCTTCTCCACCTGGATGTCAGTGGAATTTGAATGTATAGTATTGAAGGCTGGCTTGGAAAAGTGGATATACATTTCACTCCTATCTTTGCATCAGAAAATAGTTGGCCATTTAATGGCAAATTATTTTATTCGATGAATTATTCGAGGGGAAGATTCACACGACGAAGAGCAGAATCCAAAGATCGCGGCGCTTGGTCATGGGAAATTTTTAATTCAAGCCCGAATGAAAGTTTCATGGAAGAGTGGAGGGAATTCGTCGGCGGCGGAGCGACCGGAAACGCGGTCTCTCGTAGCTGCGCTTGATTCTCGCATCGTCGAGCCGCGTCTCGTTCCATTTAACATTTAGAAAGGAAAGGATCGATGAATCGAACGGGAACCAATTCGCATTGTTAAGCAGAGCGTCGAATTATAGGCAAATACCGTTCTCGTATCCACGACCCTGAATTATCAGGGGTTGGGCGTCACGACGACGACGACGACGACGACAACGACCAAGCCCCTTTCTATTTTCTCTTTCAATTCCTCCGATGGGGAGCATCTCGACTCATTCTCCTCTTAAATGCACAGATAAAGCGCTTTGCCGCTCCATTAAGTCTCAGTGGCAGAAAAAAATGTCGGAACTGCTTCGCGTTACATCTCCAGCCGTCTATCGAAACTCTTTTTGTCCCTCTTGGCTTCTCACGGAATAATAGCCAGTACAGTGGACGGGGAAAGGGGTGGAAATTTCTACGGTTCCGCGTCGGTACTTCCACGATCCACTGTTTTCGGTAAAGTTTTCGAGCAGCAACGATCGCCGACCGACCGTTCTCCTTCGCCAGGCAACGATCGCACGACCGGGTACGAGATTTTTGCACAGAGGAACGAAACCGGGACGATTTTATAAAGAATTCAAAGTTACGTTGCCCCGAAGTTACTCCGCGGACAACTTAAGTTCAACCGCTGCGGGCCGCACTGGCGCAGCGGGGGAATATCGTTCCCTCATAATAACGTTTCATTAAAACTCGGCCTAAAGACCAAAGGAAATACGAGGAGTATAAATCCCCTCGACGGATCCTCCTTCTTTACTCGGCCGCTTAACGAACAGGGGAAAAAATGGAACCGTACGAAGGGCATTTTAACTGGAAACTTTATTTCCTTGATACAATACACGCTCGAGCGTAATTTTCCGTCTTAAATCCAACGCCAGACAACGGGGACAGATATCGAAATCGTCTATCGAGATGTTCGATGCTCCTCGTCGTCGTGCAACGCCAGCCAGACAATGCGTCAGGAGGACGCGAGGATGCTTGGTGGTTGGGTCAGATAGGCCGACCCATTAAGGCATTGAGACCTTATCTGAATGAAGACGCCGATATCGCACGAACGCCACCATTTCGAGTTCCATCGTGCCTGGGACTCGATCGACAATCGCGAACGACAACGAACGTCATCGTGGCGACAAAGCAGCGATTCTCTCCGACCCAGGACTATTCGTGGGCTCCGTTGCGGAGACGTTCCCTGTACGTGCGATCCGCCGCGTCAAATGGGAACGCGAACGCGAAAATGTCAAGGAAACGTCGACGATCGTCGCGCTTCAATGAGGCGCAGACGTCGGAAACTTTAGAAGGGGTAGCGGGAAGGTATGCCGGATGCCTCTTGTATAATTGCCCCAGAGCAAAGAATAACTCCGGCCATTATTTCAACGGGAAATTCACAATTGGCGCGGCAGCTAGCTAAACAAATTTTTGGTCGATATTTGCAACTCGGTATTATAATGCAGAAGCGTAGTTCAAGCTTGATACAATACTTGGCGATCGACGTAGCGCGCGGCGCAATTTTCCAATTAACTCTCGCAATAATCTAGGTAAAAGCAGACAGTCAAGCATCCATCAGCTCGCGTTCAATAGCATTACAAAATGTTGAGAGATTCGGCAAACCTGTTAAACCAATAACGAAATTGAATTACAAAACACCGAAGGATCCGGGGGGTAGAATTTCATTACCAAAGCTCCAAAGAGTCCGCCGCCGCAGCTATCTCCCACGGGGTACACTTTGACGACCAGGTAAACGCAAAATTCCGTCAGCTTCCTGCGGCGACGATTTATTCCATATCCGGATCGGTGTCAAAGGCGGAGCTAATTTCTCCGCTGGAAGCGACCGCGTGTCGAAACTCGGCTGGCAACTTTACCGAACACGCCGCGGCGGTGGAAAAAAAGTGCGGGAAAGGGGTTGCTGGAGGAAGGAAAGGGGTTGCATTCTCTCGGGGGACACGTTGGCGTGTGGCACGAGCGTGCTCCATCCCCGCGAGAAATGATTCGCCCGCGCCTTTGAACGCCAAACAGACGGATCGAGCTACCCTCGATTAATTTCGCCCGAGGCGTAAAGAAGGGGTGGATTTTTTTTTAAAGAAAGCCGCGCCAGAACAAACGAGCCCTCGACCGTGTTCTCGCGCTTTTCAACCCTTCGTTCTCTCTTCGTTTCCTCCTCCGCGGTAAGGTACCATCGTGGCCCACCACGGTAGCTGAATAATTCACTCGACCCCTCGCTATAAATTTGCCGCCGCGATTTGAACGATAGCCGCGTTAGGATTTGAGCGGGGGGCGATTTGATAAGAGCATCGGCGTCTCTGTAAGATGGCCTGAATGGCTGGCACATTTCGTTTGGAGGATCACGGGGGTGGGATGGATGAATCGTGGCTCGATTTGCTAGACTAATTGGTCGGTGGAGCGGTTTTAAAACGGAATTGGAGTGCTCGTGTGGGTTTAAAGGGGAGGAATGTTGGAAGGTTGCAGCGGACTGCTCTGGCGTGTCATTAAATTTCCTTCGGGCAGAATGAAAAACAGACGTTGCATTTGTCATTGCCAATATTGCTGTTAAAGACAGCAGGGGCCCTTTCTTATTCTAAATTAAAATTGCACTATGCACAGATGAAAAGCTTGGCAACGTCCACGAAGATAGAGGAGCTCCACAAATCGCGCGTTCCTTTTCGCAGCTCGTTCGTGAATTCCCGGCGAACAAATTCCTCCTTGCCCTTCAAAAACTCCGACAGCCTGAAAGTGTCATAAACGGCTTCGTATTATCACCGTTTCGAGCTGCAGAAATTTCGAAGCAGCTACTCCTGTGAAACCGCGCAACTTCAGAAGCCGAGAAACAAAGTAGAAGTAAAAAAAAAAGGGAAGAAGAAAAACCTCCTTGTGGAAAAGTATCAGCGAGTGCCGAAAGTACGTTCGACGGTGGAGAAAGTAGCTTTCGCGAGTTTACGAGTAAGCCACACCCTGCAGTTCGCCGGCGGCGTGAGGCCGCGGCGACGAAATTGCGCGCGGAAATTTACGACGCCGTCTCGCGACGTCGTTCCCGCGACGTTTGCCAATTTGACGAAGTCAGAATGAACCGCGCTCTGTCTCACTTTTCCCCGTTCCTAGACACGCGTGTGACCTACGTGGATCGCTTCGATACTCGACGCACGTCCCTTCACGACCGTCGAAAGACAAGGCGGGCTCTTCATTTTTAAGCCGCGTCACTTGCCGGGTTCCCCGGGAGAGTTCCTCGGCGAGTGGCTCGTCGTCAACGAATATTAGAATCGAAGTGGAAAAATTCCTCGATTTTCAACGTTGACTTATAGATTCCTTGTTTTTTATCATCAGAGGGGTGTACAAAAATTTTCTCGACAATTTCCAGACTTGCAAATCCAACCGGTAATTCGATTGTCTGATTATTAAAATTCGGGTGACTCGGTGAACTTCATTTTGCATCTCTCGGAAGAATGCTAAGAAAAGCTTTATTTTCTGCGCAAATAGAGGTTCCCGTAGACTGGTTTCCACGCGAGTGCAGAGTCTCGGGGCAGCGGGCGAATATTGGTTAATCGCGATGGCGGAAGTGGCACACGGTTCGTGCGGGAAATCGTTAAGGGAGCAGGTTAAAGGGTTCCAGCGGAGGTGGACCGTATCTCGACACAGTTTCGCGAGGGAACGCGACATAGCTACGAGCGATTCTTGAAAGACGCGGACTCGAGAGAAAGGGGTCTTTCATTTTTAAAAACAGTCCAAAGGCGTGGACGGCCGGCTACGCTCGCTCCCTCACACACGCTATCTTTAGGATTTAAGAGCGGGGAGGCTGAAGCACGCGAAACGAGATGTTTTCCTTTAACGTTTCCTTAACGCCGAGGTTTCATCGTGGAATGAAGCCAGCCAGGTCATTAATTTTAATCGACGCAAGGGTTGTTTCTGTGATGCAATGAAAATCGAAGCTTTGACAATCGAACTCGTACTGGCCCAGTAACAAGCGTGAAGAACGAGTGTCTAAATTCGAAAAAGGGGGATGGTCTTTCATTTTTTAAACAATGATAATGTAAATGCTTAAAATAGCTATTTGAAAGGTTTAAAAAAATTTGAGAAGTAGCAGGCAAAAATTAGGCGAAAGAAAACCCTTTAACACGCAACCCGTTTATCCAAGGAGGCTTTTAAGGGCAACCAGACAGTCGCGTGTCTTCAACCCCTTTCGCCAGACAATTCATGTGCACCCCATGGATCATTTACCCGCCTTTTTACTCAGCAGCATCATTGCAAATTTTCGCATCAACGAACAACACTCCTGGAATTTTCTATTTCGTTTAAAACGATCAGATTTGGGAAAGATTCGTCTACGATTATACGAAGACAATGCGGATTTCTACCTGAGAATCTGTAATTCGACGGCTTGTGCAAGACTACTGGAATCGCGATGGTGTTGTAGAATTGGTAGAATTGCAGAATTTCGAGACAACGAGGGGGTTCTGGAAGATGGAAGATTGTTGTCGAGATTGCATGATAGTTGGAGTGGATACTGGGATTTTGGAAATTCGAATCTTCTGTGACAATGGCGCTCTGGAATCTCTGGACGATGAAATTTAAGGCGTCTAGAACATTCGCTGTCGTAACACTTAGACACCATGGAGCGTGAAACCCGTTATGGATACCCGGCTTCGAAAGTGGCAAGGGATCGAAACTGTGAAATAAAAGGAAACATGCTTAGAATAATATCGGATAACCGAATTCATCAAACAAATGGACCAAGCGAATCTGTAGAACATTAAAGTAATGGTAACAGTGTCTGATATTTATTTCAACGTGCCTGTTGAATCTCCATGGATAAATGAACACTTTAAAATTTATTTCTTATTAGTAGCTGCACCTCTCAATTATGCGCCACCAAGAATGCATGAAAAATGCTAGGGGTCTTTCTACCCTCGTTCCAGAATGAAACAAATCACTTAACGTCTGGAACAGAGGGGGATCGTTCTCGAGCCACCCGAAAAGGTGGACAAAAATATCGCGCGAGGCGGACGTCGGTCCGAGGGGTTGCCGGAGTTCCTTGTCCTGCGACTCGAATGCTCATTTGCATTGCGTGACGGGGCTGTTTTCCGCGACGGCAACCCTTTACGTGTTATAAAGCCGGCATGCGTTGCATGTCGCTATTCCTTGCCTTTCACCCCTCAACCGGTCGACTGATTTTTATTTTACCCCTCCCCCTTTCATCCGAGCCTTTCTCTCGCTCTATTCGACCACCAGCCCCTGTGTGTTGCTTGCTGCACTTCCCGTTTTTTCTCTCCGTTTTAACGACTAACGTCGAGCAGACTCGACGTCGTTATTGATTAAGCGGGCACGTGAAGGCGCACCGACGCGACGTCTTGCATGCCGGAATTTCCATTTTTCTGCCCTCTTTTTCCTTTCGTTTTATCCACGAAACTGTATTCTTCCGTGCAGCAAACGTCTCCCTTGTGAAGGGTAGAAGAATTTTCGAATTTCACCGTCCGAAGTTATTTCAAAGTTGAAACCAGCTCGGCGAATAGATGATTCCCCTATGCTCCCCTCGGCGGTGTACTCTGCTTAATAGATTTCCATTTATTGCCCCGAGAGCCGAGTTGTTCGTTTCTGCTCCGGCTCTATCATTTGTGACGCGAGATACGAGATAATTAGCGTCGTCATCCGTTGATCCGGGCTCCCATGGCAGGCGTCAAATCCTATTATATCGCCATTATAAATTGACACCGTCGTTTAGGTGGCGCGAACAGGGGTATAAGGATCGCATCGGATAGGACGAATAGGGGTGGCAAATCCATGGGAACAATCGTTCCTGATATCGAATGCATTTGCTCGATGAAAGGGCTTTCTCTCGGAGATAGAAGGGCCACTGGGAATCGTAATTACCAGATGGATCCCTGTCTGTTCTTCATTATGTCTTGCTGCGCTCCCAATTCGCTTACACGTCATTCCTACCCCTCTCTGCCTCTCTATTCTTATCTGAAATCAATCTTTCTTTCTTATTACGCCCACCATTGTCTTATATAGATTGCTTTAATCTTATTTCGCCTTCCTCTCTGCGTGTTCCTTCCTTCGTTTTCCCCCTATGCACTTTAATTGTTCAAGATTTTTCTTTGCGTCTTTGGCACGTTTCATTTCTCACCCCTGTACCTTCTAATATAAATAATTATTTCTGTCGAATTTTTTGACATTCGCCATTGAACGCTGCTACGTTTGCAGAGGGTTCGCATAATCACGATCCTTGCAAACAGATCGGCGAGACGAGCGGGTTAATTATCGCGATACACTTTTTGGTCAACAAAGGGGGAATTTTGGAAGGTATTCGAGGGCTGGGTGATAAAATGGACGCAACGAAATTCGTGGTCGGCTGGGTTATTCGATAATGAAGCCGCAACGCCCTACAATTAGCACCAGGCAATGTGTAAAATGAGTTATACCTGGCCTTTGACTCCCTGGCCGAATAGTTCATTATTACTCTACCGCATTCTATTCAATTACATCGAGAATTGAACCCGATCGACCGATTGTCCCTGCTTTCCACGCAAGAGAGCCACTGGCACCGCGTCGAATTAGACGTCGAAATTATTATTATTACCTTACCAGACAAAAAACCCAGACCGCTACTTTCTCTCGAAGCACTTACCTGCTTCCCGTTTCTCCGTCCAGCCGTCCAGGGTTTTCGGTTACGCTAAAACGTTTGAAATATCAAATTTTTGCCCCAGAAATCCGATAGTTGGACAGCGATGCCGGGTGAAACGCGGATACCCTAAAAAAGTCGCGACAAAAGAGAAAACAGTTCGGCAAAAAATATATTCCCGTGGGGGAAACGAAAAAAGTTACAAAGAGAAATATTCTACTTTCGCAACGGACAGTAGAACGAATCGATATGGATCCTGGATATCTACACAGTCGGACGAGGCTACTTCAAAAACACGAATTCCCGGTGCATCGATAACTTAAGGGATTAGCGGGCCTATATCTGCTCGCGAAAAGTTATTCGAAAGGGTGCACGTGGGATGGTTGAAACTGTGGCGGGATACAGGGAGGGGTGGGAATGGTGGGTCGCTGGTTCTCCCCTTTCAGGTGGAATTTAATTTCATTGAAAATCCGACGTCGATGCCTGGGCGAAACGAGCGAACGAATGAACGAACCAGCCCCCTGCTGGCAGGACGAGGACGGGAAGAGACACGACGCTGACGTCGTGGGCGTCGGGACGCGCTAGTCGGGCCACGTGGCGCACAGCCTGGCACTCTGGAAAATATCGCCAAAAATCGCTCTGGCCTCGGTCTCGCCTCCGCCGGAAATTAAAGATTCAACGAGCCGAGGGTAATTTCGGAGACGTGGAACAAGAAGAAGAAGAGGTGGAGCAGCGGCAGGAAAAACGATGGAACGTGGAAAAAGGGGGGGGGGGGGGGGGGGCGGAGAGAGAAAATGATACGGGGGATGAAAATGGAAATCGATGCGCCATAAGCCTGAAGAACGTCGAAACGACTTTTGGGTGTCCTTGAGTCGAAATCTAGGGGATCCATGGTGAGGAACGGTGTAATACTCTCCTACCCCTGTCTGAATGATGGAAAAATTTGACAGGCCAGGCAAAGGAACGCACCCTTAATACGGCCATGTCCTTGGAACGGATTTAATTATTCCCAGACGCTCGAAGCGAATTAAAATCGCGTTGAGGATGCTCCCCTTCTGCAGATACGGTACAATGATAATTTTTCGCCTGCTTTTTTTTTTTCTCTTCAGTGTTTACTGCAGATGCAAGGGAGAGGGCGGAGAAATTAGGTCAGGAATAATTTTGGTTACTGCCGCTGGAATGGCTGGTGGACAAGCAGATTTCGAGCTGCGAGCAGGCTCTATTCTCTAATGGCGACTTTATTCAGTTCTAAATTTAACCCTTGTAAAGTACGATGCGCTATCATCTAGCCCGCTCTTGTCCATTCGTTCCTCTGTTCTGCTGTGGTACTTTAAATCCATTGGAATATTGTGGTAATGGCGCTGTAAACTCATTACTGTTATATTACCATTAGTATGTTAGCCAGCGTTAATAAAAAGCTTCTTTCGTTTCGAGCGATTTTTAATACTACCCTTACAATAATTGCCACGGGTCGAATTTTTCTTTCCGACAAAAAAGCGGTCGCGGGTTTGTTAAGGGTTGGAAAACGAGTTTCTTGAAGCAATAAACCGCAGGGTGGATGTTTTATAAGCGCGAGGAAGCGGTCCACGTCGACGGGATAAAGGTATTCTGTTATTGTTAATTTAGTATAATTTCCCTCGCCGCGGCTTAAACGCGGCGACGCCCGCGGAAAAATTAGCACTTGTTATCTGAAATAGCCGCGCGGAGAACGACGTTAGACCGCGGTCGCACAATAGGAATGACCGAAACAAAAGGCAGGAAAATTTTCAGGCCCCCGTCGTATTACGCGGCGTGATTTAATTCCTGATTACAAAGGAAATGCTGCGTTCCTCTTGGCGTGCGTTATCATTCCCCTGAATTAGGTCGTTACTATAATGACGCGATGGTTCACGAACGCTACGTGTTCGTATTGTAATTTACGTGAAATTATTTCCATGGAAAATATCAACAGTGGCATGAATTTTCTGTACAATGAAGATTCACCAATTTCACTGAAAGCAAATGTTATCTCAATCGAATTTCAATATTTACACCATTACCCCTCGTATCAGATGAATTGCATCGCAGACATTATTCCTGTCGTCTTTCACATTCTAACGTATTTACATTCACAATCCCCAAACTTTCATCCTCAAGATCGCAACAGTTTTACAAACAAGAAGCACTCTAACAAATTCAATGAAATTTTAGGAGGAGTGCGCCTCGACGCTGCAGGATCTCAGCGACAAGATAAACAACAAACACCACGAGGTCCACACGCACCCTTTGCTGTCGATCTTCAAGATGGCCGAGGTCGAGGTTAAGCTACCCTACAGTAACGAGGTCGGGAGTTTATCGAGGTCGTCGAGCTTCCTGCTGGTCGTGATCCTCCTGCTGCTCAACCTATTCCGAACGACGTCGACGTGTCTGGTTGCCTCGTGACACGAACGTCCCGTCGTCATCTCCAATCGAGACCAATGGAATTTCTGAAAAATCTAGGAAAAGCTGCACGAGCCTCTCGGTGGGGCAACGGAAGTCACCAATAGCCTGTGGGGCTGTTGATTTATCAACGAACGTCGAAGTTTAAGAAACGGGGCTCTAATCTTCGTGCCTCGTGGATCTGGCGAATAGGAAAAATTATGGATCGTTGCCACGATCGAGGATCGTTTACCGTCGTTCTTGCGATCATGTTTCAGGCTCTGGTTAAGTTTCATTTAATTCAACCTTTTCATTCCCAGTAATATTAAATTGAATCCATCGCGCCTCTATTTTCGCCCACCCTTTTCTTTCCGTCGCTTTAATAAGTATTCATTTTCTGCGAACCGCGAATCGGAATCGTTTCTCGTAACATCGACGAAATATCTGGTGACTTGTTTCCCTCGATTCCTCGCGAAATGTATATTGTACGACAAAATGAGGATTTTTCTTCCCAACGCGGCACGGTATTATGTAATAGCAACGAGACAGCTCCCCGGGCCAGCTACGTGGCCAATAATAAAATGGATCCCATATGCGGAAAATGGGCGTGGATCCAAACACGTGGTCCTCTCGCTGCTGGATCAGCGACGATATTACAGTCGGAACGATCTCGGTCATTAGAATGGCGCGACCTTTTCCCATCGCGCTACTCGATAACCGTGGCCCAGTTTTGTGGGAGAAACGTATTGGAAATAGTTTTGCCAGATCCCATCGTGAGTTCGCCTCCAACTCGCTGTTCGATCCGAGCTTTTACATTTTTTCGATTAACTTCGACCCTCCCTCTGTCTCTTCTCTTCCTTTGCCCTGTCCCTCTGTCCGACGGTTCGTCGCGAGTTCGCCGACGACCGTGAGAATTAGAAAAATTTTCACGATTCGTTAGAACGAATTTTATTGTCGTTACTAGCTTCAGCCGCGGGGCCTTCGTTCGGCATCGGACTCTCGATCGTGGGCAACGATATTAAATGTATAAAAAGAATGAAGCACCGTAGACAGGTCTGTGAATGGAAAGCGCTAATTTATCGTGTAATTAAAGTAAGCTAGCAGAAAACGCGAACGCTCCTCTTGTATCGGACCATTAGGTGATTGTTAACGTTGTTCGGAGCTAAGTCTAACGGGCGTTCCAGGCATATCGCGAGTGGCCGGACCGTGTAGATAATTGTAGATTGTTAAATAGAAGTGTAACAAAACGATATAATAGAACCTGGGGAAAATTCGACCGCTTCGTACGTCGAAACTTGATGGCCAGCTGTCTCTCGCTCGCAACGAAAATTTTCCAAATTAATTTCTCGTCGAAAAACGACTCAATCGAGCGTTTCATTGCGACCCAACCCCTGACATGATAATGCAGACCGGCGTTAGACAGAGTGTTATCGTGTCGGGAAGCGTAATAATTCGGTCGTTTCGCGGAGGGCACGCGCGTACGTGCGCGAGAGGCAGCGGCTTTAAAACGGTCGATTTGTCAGCGGAGAGAAGAGAAAGAAGCGGAAAACCGGGGAAACTTCTAAACAGCTTCCCCGGGCGCGTGACGTTTACAAACGACGCAGAAATACACGACCTCAAATTATTCAGCGGTAACACCTCGTTCCGCTCTCGTCGGCTCGATTATAATCTCCACTGGCGAACCAGGGCTACGTGACTCCAGTTTGTACGACGTGTTTCGGAATTCCGCCTTCCTCCTATTTTCCTGGAGGAACGGGGACAGTAATGCAGTGTCCGCTTTAATAAGTCGACGAAAAAATTGAACGAAAGTGTGTGCGATAACATTTTGTCGTCGAAACGTCGTACGAATTTCGGGTCTCTCCGAGGCGGAAGAAAGAAATATTAATTTCGTAGGCGAGGAGCTCGAGAGCTATTGCACGACGAGGGTGAAGCGTGACAGACGTCCCTCGTGTGTAACTTACACGCAGTGGACACGTGTTTCGTCGTCACTCGCGAAACGGAAGACGACGAGACGTTGGAACGGGGATGAAAAGGAGGTGGAGACACTCGTCAATTTAGCGGAATTAATTGTGCGTCCGTTCTACGTATCAGTCTGTGTAAAAAAAGAGAGATAGGTAAGGTTGAAATCGAGTCTGGCTTGTGGTCGTTCAAAATGAAAGGCATATCTATGGATATCACAATTATTTATACTTATGTCTCGCGACTTTTTCCAAGTACTATTCGATTAAAAAGAAATTAAATAATTCGTTTGATAATCCCCTCCATACATCGAACCCCGATAGACTTAAGACACTACGGTCGCCAGAAAAGACGTGACAATATGTATGCGCAATTGCTGAAATTTGAACGAGGAATGGAACGAGCACGAGCCAGATCGAACGTACGTGACGTGGCTATCGGCAAAGCAATAATGTATAAAGTTTATGATCCACGGACACGTCACACAAAAAAAGGGGGGTGACGAGGTTATATAGCCAGGGCGAAATGTGTAAATGTCACGTTATACATAACACGCACGTAGGAGAAATCGTATTATAAATGTAATGAGTATATATGTTAATTCGGGTCGAAGATCACAGCCCTACCGGAGAACGAACGACAGAAGCGTTTTGTCGCGAACGGAATGATCTCTCCTGCGAGCAGGAACAATCGATTCCGGGCTCAAACCTTTCGAATAACTCGAGAAAGCAAACTAATATGGAGAATCGAAACGTATTTCCCTTCCCACGCGAAGCACGGAAGACTTTGTCGACGATATATGGCTGCTTAAGTGCCTGCCGTTCCGATAAGAATATATTCTAAAGTCCTTAGGTGTTACGGAACAAGTGCACAAATTTTTCGTTGCATGCACGTTGCACGAAGATCGACATGCTGCACCAAACACGCACACATTTGCGATCGTTCTTCGTTTACGACGCGATTGTTACGTTCGGCACAAGTGTACATAAATTGTAGCGTATACTCGTGAGCATTTCGTGTGGCCTAACTTTGTACCTTTATTGCGGTTGTACATACAAGCATGTGTAACTTCGTTCTTGCATTGCTTTCCAGTTTACTTTTGTCGTTACGCACACTTCGGTGCTTCGCGGAAGGGAACTATTACACGTAGAATGATTATGTCGCGATAATCGAGAGCCTACGACGAACAGGAGCCAACTGATAATGTAACCAGTGCGAGTGCCGGGAATTTAAACGCAGGGAAACGAGACGGGGAATAAGTTGTTTCTTCCAAATGAGTTGCGCCGACGAGTCTGTGCATGGCTGACCGAATCTACTTAACTACGGTTCCCAATCGGTTCTCGACGTTCAAACATATCCGTATACAAAAGTTACTCGTTTTATCAGCACTTTGCGAAAGTGATCACGTTTTCTGTTAACCGATACTCGAGGGCTAATATAAAGATCCATGCGGGATTTGTCGCAGGAGCGACGCTGTTATTTTGAATTGTTAACAAGCTTCGCGCGATGGGAAGCGCTAGCAATAATTTCCAATGCGAACGAGGCGCAGAAAACGAAAGCAAAGAAAGCACGAGATAGATGGAGCATTGTTTTAAAAATTATTACCACGTCGCGTCGCCTCGAACACGAGATGGACGAAAAACAATTCGCGTACAACACGGTGGTTCCAATTGAACATATCAAGGCCTCTTGGAAGTGGCCAGCCAATATGCGGTTTTACTCTGGTTTCACGTAGCTTCAGTTTTTTCGATGCTTTTTTCGAACGTGAGGGGCTCGTAGAAAACACCCCACGTGGCCCGTTCGCACTCCGTTGCCATTGTTCCAAGGAGTTTTCCATGATAGACGATAGAATTTTCCAGAACAAAAAGAGCACCCCCTCTGTTGTCTATTCACTCGTTCAGTCGAACCGAATCTCGTTCGGTTCGTTTTCTCGCTAGCACCCTCACGGTTTTACCGACCAGGTTCGTTCGAACATTTCTCTAGGACGTCTAGGAAAAATGTACGATAAAGAAAATCCCTGAACATGGCAACGCAGCACCGGCATTCCGACGCCAATCGCTACGTTTAAAGACTAGTCGCGAACGTATCGACGCGATACGTGGAACGCTGCAACTGTGGCTGGGGTCAGAAATCGATTTTCCGCGCGGCATATCGCGTTGGCCTCTCGTATTCGATTCCCTAGCTAGTAAGTAAGCTCACAGAAAGCGTTTCTGCTTTACCGATAGCGAGAAATATATCGTTGCCCAGTGCTTACCCTGTTTCAGTAACCCGTTTCGTGGAGAACTACCTCATTCTTGGTGCCGTGGCAGAGTTCCTGGTACCGACAAGGCTATGTCAATCTTTAAAAACGTTTTCTACCGTCCACCAGTCACAGTACTGACGGAGGATACTCTGTACATTCCGTATTATTTCCATTGATTTAATTAGCAATTATTGTTACTCTACCACTCGGTTGCAAGTAGATGCTTCTTGGCTTAAAATAACTTTATTTCCATTGCCACTGTGATCTCAAAGGCAGTTACAATATTATCTTATTTCCGTATGAAATAGTGGTATCAGTACGCGTAAGCTTTACAAAGGGGTGCGGTAATTCCCCGGAATTTTCTGTCGGTAAATCAGAACGAAAGCTCAACCTCTCCGACTACACAGTTAACACTTAACTAAACGCGCGCAACTATACATATGCCCGTGCGCGCTTATACATATACAGAATATACATATTATATATATACATATATACATATATATTTTATTACTTGAAACGCACTCTGACCCCGGCCACGCGTGTAATATAATACATAAGGTTACGTAATGTAGACTTAAGTAGCGCACCATTCAAGACGCTTGATCCTTCCTAAACGACACACGTCAATCCTCGAACGTTCGCCAAGTTTTAGGGAACCTCGAGTCTCTTGAGCAGCCCAGTCTCGCAAAATTATTTAAAAAAATCTCACCGAAACATTGCGTATATCTTATCAGACGTATCGGCGAATCTGTTTCACGAAATTTCAATAGCGAAATCGTCGGTGAAACCTTTACGTTCGAAGTTCTAGGGAATCGTTTTCAACTCACGGGGCCAGTTTGTTCGCCGCCAGCGTGACACGGGCGGTTGAGAGGTAACGACGCCGCTTTTCCCCGGCCATTGAATATTTAACGAACGGGATGCTTAGGAGACTACTTTTTAGGAGGTCACTTTAGAAGACGCGAAAGTGGGACGTTGCTTTCAGTAGATCTCCCTCGGCTCGCAACGCAGAACGGAAAACAGAAAAAAGAGGGGGAGGATAATAAAACTAAGGGGACACGTTCCGGCTCCCCGCAAATACTCGACGAATGTAATCGTGTACGAATGAAAGTCTCGTAATGTTTCAATTCGTGTATGCTTCTAATTCGCTGTGTGTGAGTGTGTATGTGTGTGTGAATACGTGAATTTGTGCGTATACACGCGAACGCGCGACTGTCCGGAAACTCTGTGCATGGCTGCTTTCTGCTTCGATCCAATGAGACACCGGAAGGTGAATTAATAGCGGAATAAATGAGCCCTGTCGCGATTGATATTTCAACCTCGCATCCTCGTTTGTTCAGGACGATATAAAGGAGAACGAAAATAGCAGCGCCGTGTATGTTTCGTTTCATGAAATTGCTAGCCAAAACGAAGATTAAACTCCTGCTTAGCCGAACAGGGAATATCAAACGTGGTTCGCACTGATTGGAGGTGTCCTAGAGATAATATGCGCTTGTAAATAGCTTGATAATAAGGGAAGGACACGGTCTCATCAGCGATCTCTCCATAATGTCGGACGATTCGGGTAGAAATGGAAGGCGAAGGTCCATCTTAGATAATTGGAACTCTGTAGCTACAATGGGGGAGGGGGGTACGTTTGGAGAATATATTCATCGGGTCTGTTCGAGCCTCTCATTCGAACGAAGAACAGAGATAAAGATGGAGAAGAAAAATAAAACGATGGTGAAAATAGAACAACAAAAGACACCCCTTAGTTTCCTGAAACAACACTAACCAACCCTTCTCGACTAACCAACCCCCTAGTGCGATAACGATGTAACCTTGATTGTATATACCTATACATAAGTATACATATACATATATATATGAATATACATAATATACATATGCATATACACAAAGGTACACGTACCAAACGATCACCCAAACGATCGACGGAGCTCCTCGAGCAGCCATCGTCCATGACTTCTAGTGAATTCCAGAACGATGGTTGGCTGGGGAAACAGCGGGGCCGATTAGAAAAAATTTCAGCTGACCGTCGAGATAAGAGAATAAAAGAAGAACGACGCGGCGATGACTAGAGGAGCGAATATTAACGACACATCGGTGCGTATGGTGGGCGTGTACGATAGAAAAATAAAAATAAAAGAGAATATTCAAGTGGAGGATGCGTGAGCGTGCGAGTGGTCGATGAGAATAAGAGCGCGAATACTTGTTACAATATTATTATACGGACGACTAACGAGTTGCCGAGGCGTTGGTAAATAAATACGAACGGGCCCTCTAGGGCCTCTGGAATTATAATAATGATATAAATTTCTCACCCTCCTCAAGACAATCTTGAACACCTTCTGTTGGATGTACAAATAAGTGAACAAATATTTCTTCACATTTTCGATTTTCGTAAAATAGATACCGTGCTACTTATTTGTACACCTTACATAATTTCATTTTATCCTGAATCAAAGTGACTTTTTAGATACGTGTCGGTGATTAAAATTGAAAACCAATCACGGCATCGTTGACAATTGAGACGTCGAACGAACACGACGCATCTAATTAATTTCCTCGCAAAGAACGACCTATTAACCTAGCTCGCCTGCTCCTTGCTGTACCATATCTTCATCAGTCGAACGATAGGCCCATAAAGCAACCGGTTGCCAGCGAACGATCGTGTCTTACTGACGAAACTTTGTCGCGGTCATTAATTAAATCCTCGAGCTGTTTGATGAGCACACACACGGTGGTCTATTCACGTTAGCCCTGTTAGTACCTTGGCAAAACACTCCGGCGAAAACAGTGACACGGTGAAATTGAACTGTCGACCAGGCTACGATATCGATATCGTTTGTCTGCGTCGGCCGCGGATCGATCGTCCAATTCGGACGTGCGTCCACGCGTGCATCGACGCAAACCGCAAACGCATGTACAAGGTGATCCATGTAGCTGAAAGCGGTGGAATACCTCGGGGGGGATGAAAGTTATTAACAAAAATTTCATACAATAATTGTTTGGTGTGTGATGGGCGGGCCATATTTAAAAAAATTAACTTCACTGCGATTGTTGATAACTTTCATCTCTCGTGAGACATTCCCTAACGTTTCCAGTTGAACGGCACACCCTGTATGTAGGTCAGATGCAATCACGAATCGGTACGGCCTGACACCTGAATGAAATACGTAACCGTGACACATTGAAAATATTATACAGCTTTAACGACCCGTTCGAACGAGCGCGACCGCGCAAATAGTATTGCTTTGTTTGCTCAGAGTTATGGAATTTATGAAACGCCCGGTACATGCATAACATCCCTCTTACGATTGTGGTTTGACGCGACCTCACGGCTAGGCCAGCTTAACCCCACTTACCCCTCGGCTGCACGCCGAGCGGAGAGAGGCTTTAAAGGTATATTTCAGGCTGCGAACATCGGCTGCTGGTACCGAGCACATTTAACCGTGCGAACTGTCAAAACACTCGCTCGTCTAATAATTGGATTCGAGCTGGTTAGCCTAGTATACCTGTCCCGCGGATTTCTTTCACCCCCCTCGCGATTCTAACTTACGGAGGAATTATATTTTTCATCTAGGGTAAAGCGCGTGCACGACAAGTTATTTAGAAGAAATTAATTCTAAAGGCACATCTTCCTTTATTTCCAATAATAGCATTAATTGTAATAAGTATAATCATTATAATTATATTAGGAGTAATAGTAATAACAATTGGTGGAGTTCTTACAGAGGAAAGGGTGGGTCAAGTGATCCGGTTTAAAAAGCGATCGAAGGGTAACTAATCGAGATGTTTGCGAGTGCAACGGCCACGTAAATTGCGTGGTCCAGATTCCTCGTTGGAGAAGAAAGGCGTTTACCATCAAAATAGATCGGTGTTTTTTACGTTGGTGTCGTGCACCTCGACCGCAGCGCTGGCATATTTTATAATTACTCTGAAAGAAGCACGGTAGGCTGCCGTGTGTTTGCTCGCCGCGGCAAATAGAGCACACGACGAACGGAAACAAAGCCGTGGCGGCTCCGAGTAACTAGACAACACGGCCGAAACCACCACGATGATGAGTTAAAAATATATTTTTTTGATTCAGCATAGGAATCGGTGAGTCAGCTACAGAGTGCCGGTTATTTTTGGCACGATCGAATCGGTGGGAACAGACAAGCTATCTTCGTTACGTATTCTTGACGAATTACCACAGACCATCTGAAATTCTGTTTTCCCTCTACCGCTCTGTAAAGAAAACTTTCTTCAAATTCGGGAACGCAACGCGACTCCTCGGTTTCGGATTATTCAAGTATTCTGAATAAATGCTCCAATTAATCGAGAATAACCGAGGAAAAGCTTCTTCGTTTGTGCCTGCGCCTCAGGTGAATCTCATTAGAACGGAGCCAGGAGGGTATCGATACTCTCATGTACACTCGATACAGTCGCGTGTGTGCCATAACTGGCCACGTACGGATATGTATATCCAATAACAAGCACGTGCCCCACACAATTCCAGTAGAATACAAGTGCAAACATTCCATTCGATGCGGAGTAAATGAACCAATTCCTATTCACAAATTTTCATTTGGAAAATAGATGCAGATTGCATTAAAATCTCGCGGCTTCTGTTACGAATGAAACGCCGTAGCGTATCGCGGCGAGACATTTATTTGAACGTCGTCGAGCGTGGAAAGACGACGCGGACTTTATTATAATATCTGGTGATCGAGGGTACGGTGCTTGCAAAGCTCGATTAACCCGCAGACTCTGCCGGGTGGTCTTCTTAGAACTTCATAGCACCGTGAACAACACTGAACACCGCCATTACCGTACAGAGTATTTCCCTGGAAATGGGGCACTCGGCTATATTCTTTTCTGCCACTAGGTACGTTCCATTTGCGGCGAGCCCGTCGACGCAACGCTGAAAGCGTTAATCAGTGGCTTCAACGCTGATGGCTCATTCACGTGCCACCACTGTGCAATATAATCGATCTATTTATCAATGGTGGACTGCGTATGTGGGTTAACATTAAGACATTCACCCCGCCGCGTTAAACTCGCCGATAAAATTCTCGCCAGTCTTTCCGGGAAATAACAGAGAAAAGCCACCGACGTTCCCCGACCGTAAATCATCTACCGTTACGTAATTACGAGATTCAATGTACCGAACGATGTACAGATCGGAGCTGAAAAAAATCTACGAATATTCCGGCGAGTCGAAGCGCCAAAAAAAAATAGATAAATAAATAAAGAGCGGGGAAGGTGGACTCTCGGCGATGCAGAGGATAGGGAAACACGCGCGGATCGGTTGCACCGTGCCCCCGGCCTATAATCGTATCTCGTGCCGGAACACGTTCACACAGACTCCACGCAGAGCACACATGAATGTGTACGCGTAGGAATATTCACTAAAACGGGCACAGGAAAAGGCACACAGTGTCGGTTAGGTAGGTAGGTCCAGTGTCCATGTCCACAACGATGAAAGAGAGTAGGGCTTAATCAGTTAGTCGATAGGCAAATTGGCTTAGAGGCAGCGACCGACAGGGTGGTTTACAGAACCAGCAAGCCCCGCCAGTGGCCAGTGGCCGAGTGGCGAATCAACCCTTCGCCGATAAGAGCCGCGCCGTGTCCCCGATCCTTGCTGGGGTTTCCCCGACGAATCGTGGCCCGAAATTGCCAACCGGTGAAATTGCACGGGAAATGTGATATCTCGTGTTATCCAGCATCTGGTGTCCTCGTTACTGTCTTCAGGCCTCGTAGGACGTAAATACATAGGCACGCACACGTACATACACACACACGCTTATATATATTTCCAGTCGTACAGTTACACAGGTATATTACACGCGTAAAGAGATACGAGGCATTCGGTATTCGTATTCGTGCGTTCGAGAACCTGATGATCATTCGGGGATCGAAGTGGTCGTCGCAGATCAACGCGCGTTCGAGCTATCAACTTTGATGGATATTCGAGAGACCTTCCGGCGGACGTGGCTGGTGGGCTGATAAGCTGGCTGTACTATCGCGATAAGGGATTGTGGAGTGGTCCGAGGAGGGTCAGAGTGCGCCGGTTGCTCGATTGGACAAAGAGGATCGGCACAGTAGAATGTGCAGCTGATCGGTGAGTCCGTATCGTTGATCGATAACGTTGCTTAAAATGGGAGAACTTTTGTTCCTGTCACAGTTACGATATTTCATCCCCAAGATCGTTCGCCGGACAACGTCCCCGTAGAAATACTTTCGCGCAGTTGCTCGCCTTCATATTGCGTCCAGCTCCCTTGCGCGTAATCGTTATTTCAATATTTATCATCGGGCTTCGCTCGATACTCTGGCCCGCGTAAGAATTAAACGGGAACCCTCCACCCCAATTTTCCGTACCTTTATTTCTCCCTATACGAAAAATGAGAAGGGGTGACGTCCTAATGGAGGCGCGCGGGAGGGGAACGTTGAAGTTTAAGCAACGTCGGCGGACAAGCCTGAAAGCTCGACCTAAATTCCCTGGGCAGCATCGACAGAATCCCGTACACGAGAGATTCGTCGTCGGGCCATGGGCGTTCCTTTCGCGTACCTTGCAATTTTATCTTCGCCATTGGTCCCGGCCGGAACGATCTTTTTCCCAACAGCGACAATATCGCGGCCACGATTTTCTTTCACGCGTTCGTCTTAATCCGCTCGTGATCTTCATTGCACATTATTTCGCGGGGAACGTTTGTTTCAGGAATGACGAGGCACTGTCTGGTGATCCTATGCTGCTACCTGTACACGCTCTTTGACATGGCGGCCCTACACTTTCCGTGAGTAGGCGAACATGTTTGGAAGCTAGAAATCGCGATCAGAGCAGACAGTCGAGATTAGGCTTGATCGAAGGCAGAGAGATTCCACGCGGTTAATTGGCCTTCGAGTAGATTACGATTCCTGATTACTGGACACAGAAACAAACCACTGGCCTAGAGAAATCTCTCGAACCTTCTGTCGCTTGCTCCGTCTCACTCGTTTCATCGTTTGATAACGCGATCTCGAGGACGATATCGTAGCCCACTTGCAGGGAGAACGAATGCGCTAAGGACAGAAACTCTTAACATAGTTCAAACGTTTCTCATTTTACTTTACAGTAGTGTAAATTATTATAATTATTACTATTATTATTATTAAAGTTCGTGGCGCACTGGGTGCCCATTCAATTTTACGAAAACCGTAGTGAAAGAAAAATGAATGGACACCTATTGAAAGGGTGGAAGAAAAATGTTGACACGGAAATTCGTTCTCCTTGCAAAACGCGGCGGCGATAAAAGTTCCCCAGCATCACCCGCGACTGTGTCGAGTTTCAGCGAGGAAATATGCGAACCGGTACTTTCCACGGAGGTCGAAGGCTGGCATATTAAAGTCGATAGCCTATCGTCCAGTACGTTTCGACTTTCGGCGAGAAAACGCGGGTACCGGTTTTTTCCGAAGATCGAAAGGTAACGCACCAAACTGATCGAAATCATCAAACACAGTCTCCTATATATCTCTCTACGACCACTTCGCTGTTTCTATGCATAAAATTCTCGTCTATCTTATCTGCCATCCTGCAATCGTAAACTTTCGCGCGTATCTTCCTTCATATCCGTCGCCTGTATCGTTTCTCTCGGAGTTCAATGATCGAACGCGTTTGCCTGGAGAACAGAAAGGAGAATAATTGTCGCTCATATCTCGCACGATGTTACTGCTAAAACGAACGCATCTTCTCGACCGGAGGCTGGAGCCCCACGATCCACGATCATTCAGAAGAAATCGCGGGCAAAGATTCCGGAAATTCTTGGCGTGGATTATCCGCTTGGCAGGTTTCGCGGTGCAAGGCGTCGCGACTTATTTGACAGCAGTCCACTTGAGTGGTGAACACGGATAAACGGGCGTCGATCGCGTGAAACACCTTCAACCGCGGCTTACGAACTTAATAATTACCCCTCGATACACCTGTCTGTGGCGCAATCTGAAACACTCGTACCGCTGACCCGGCCGATTTCGTTCGCGCGACGTCGGTATCGTGTCGCGACAATTTTTTCGAATTAATGTCACCGAAAATTCAGCGCCGACGTGGGAAAAAATTCCATTAAATCAGGATTAAAACAGCCAATCGGGGGTAATAAAATTTCCATGGAAATGCATACTCTTATAAATCACGGTCGACGATAAAACAAAGATAGTGTCATGCAAGTAACCAAGTCTTTTTTTAAGCATTCGGTTAAAATCGAACGTCGCCGTCGACGAAACTGAACCGGCTGTAAATAATACAGGGTTAGAGGAGGGACGATGGGAAGGGATGTGAATTGCGGTGAAGGAAAGTGGAAATTCTCGGGGAAACCGGATGCGGAGGTCGTAGGTTAGCATATTAAAATGCCCGTATGTAAGGAACACACGTATCTCGGCCGGACTTAAAGGTGTGCCAAGCACGAAGACCTATTATGGCTTCTGCGATATTGCTGTTTCATCGGAATCGCTCCAATATTTTCGAGTCCAGCTAGACCACCGTTCGTAGACTTCCTTCGCAAGCCGATCCTGATCTGTTGATATTGTACACATATTTGCGCGGGGGAGGTCGCAAATATGAGTTCCTAGATTTCGAATAAAAAAACGACAAGAATAGTAATAGTAATAAATGGTCAGTTCTGATTCGAGGGGGAAGAAAGTGGATGGATGTTAATAAAAGAGAAAGAAGATATGGGGGAAGAAAAGGAGATCGGTCTTAAAATACGTGGAAAGCATGGCATGCCAGTGATCTTCCTTCTCAATTACCATATTCTATACATAAACAAGTAGCTAATACGTGCCGTCCAAAATAATGTAGGGAAAAGTCTCAACGTGGAGGAATACAGAAACTGTGGCACCGAAACAAACTCGGGGTCGCTCCGCGTGAGACACTCTCGCATTTGACAACGATGCATCCCTCGATTACCATATTCCATAAATGCACAAGCGGCTAATATGAATTGTCCTTCTCGTACTATTCGTCTAATCCATGGTAAGCAGGCAGGCCGCGTGGCACAGAAAGGACGATATTAAACACTTCGTTTCACTTCTAATTTCGCTTGACATCTTGTGCTACATATTTACATACACACATATTATTCTGATTTACAATTACTATTATGGTTGAATAATATAATTTAGTGTTACTTATTATTAGCTATTCCCCCAAGTATTAACAACGAAGATTTCTCGGCAATGCGTCCACCTCTCGCAGAGCTATATTCAGAAAAATAATAACGCAGCGCTTTAACGCTTTAACGCAGCGATACAATAATAATAGTAACAATAATAATGCGTTCATCGTTGCTCCCATAACAAACACGGATCAAGGATGAAGATATAGCCAAAGGAAACAGCGTCGAGGGAAATTAAATCATTCATGTAACGCCTTCCCACGTCAATGTATTTCGCAATTAATATTATTGCAATGACAGGAAAATTAATTGACGAGAAAAACGGCAGCATTTAGCCGAGTTCAATCGTCAGCCTCGCTTCTCCTCGCTTCTGCTTTCTTCCAGGGAGTCGGACCTTGAAGAGTACGGCAGGAAGGAGGCCTCTTTGTCGCTGAGGGACATCCTCCCCTTGAACCCGAAGCAGTACGACAAGCACAGGGCGCCAAAGTTCCTGGGCCAGCCCACCATCGTCTATTTCCACGTGACGGTGCTCAGTCTTGACTCCATAAACGAGGAATCTATGGTAATTTTGTCGTGATGCTCTCCTTTAATTAAGAACTAACCCAGACACGGGGAAGCCTGCTCGTGCACGGTACACCCTCGAACAGGGGAGGGAAATCGAGCAAACTGGCGGCAGAGGGGGGGATGATGGGTGACAGGTTGGCCTGGAAGCGACGCTTCACACCTTTGGCGACGTCGGTGCGGTCGTTGTTTTTCAGGGGGTGATTTAAAGGCGTACACGACTCGCAGATGCTTGCATTTCAGTTAAAATTCAAGACTAAGATAATTAAAATTTTGGTTCGAGGTAATTAAAATGAAAATTCAGCAGAATGTAATGCGACAGTAAACAAATTGTAGAGATTGCTGAATTATAATATTTGCCATTAATTAAGAAACACCTTCCATAAATGTGAATAAGTGTAATATTAAATTGAATAATTGACAATAAGATAGATGTACGTGAATTTGAAATACAATTTTCTCCGTTGCGTAACGATGCAATATTTTATTTCGACAGTTATGGAAATTGAATTACTGCGTTGCGATTTTTGTGGACAGCTTTGATACATACAGGAATATTTCCTTGAACTTTATTCCAGACATACGTTGCGGACATATTTCTGGCCCAAAGTTGGCGAGACTCTAGACTGCGACTACCGGAGAATATGTCCGAGGAGTACAGAATACTGGACGTAGACTGGCTGCACAATATCTGGAGGCCTGACTGCTTCTTCAAGAACGCGAAGAAAGTCACGTTCCACGAGATGTCAATACCGAATCATTATCTTTGGCTGTATCACGACAAAACCCTTCTCTACATGTCGAAGTAAAACCAAACAATTATACCCCTTCATTTTAGCAACATGAAAATTAATTAATTTATTTATTTTGTCTGCATAGATTGACGCTCGTTCTTTCTTGCGCGATGAAGTTCGAGTCCTATCCGCACGACACTCAAATTTGCTCAATGATGATTGAAAGTCGTACGTATCATAATTGGAATTCCGTTTCAATGCAAACTTATTTTTAGACAATAGAACAGATAATTTCGAATGTTATCTTATACCAAACAAACGATAAGAAATGATAGATGTTGGTTCTCTAAACAGAAAAAACAAATTCGCTTGCAATTCTAAAATGAAATATTCAGCCCAAGGAAAGTCTCTCGATGCAGATTGTCACCTGGCCATAAAATTTCCAGTGTCACACACCACCCAAGATTTGGTGTTCATCTGGAACATGACGGACCCTCTGGTGGTGAACCCAGAGATCGAGCTGCCGCAGCTAGACATCTCGAACAATTACACGACCGACTGCACGATCGAGTACTCGACCGGGAACTTCACGTGCATACAAATAGTGTTCAATCTACGCCGGCGCCTGGGCTATCACCTGTTCCACACGTACATACCGTCCGCGCTGATCGTGGTCATGTCCTGGATCGCGTTCTGGATCAAACCCGAGGCGATTCCAGCCCGGGTCACCCTGGGAGTGACGTCACTGCTGACCCTCGGTAAGGCTGTCGCACCTGCGAGTGCATTCCGGACGCTGATTGACCGATTCCATCAGCGCTTCAACGATATTTTCTATGAATCAGATCGACTGTCCGAGGCAAATTGCAGGAATCACCGTGTATCGTGTTCCATTTCTTTGCTTCTTCTTACCTTTTACGTTCCTCTTTATTTCTTTACCGTTTTCCTTGTGTGAGTCTTTTCACTTGGACAAAATTCGAGACGTGTCTTTGTACAATTAGTTTAAATTTTAATCACGACGCGGAAGATTTCCGGGCTTTTCAACCGCGACTGCAACTGGGCGGTTTTGGAGTTGAAATGAATCGACTTGCTGACGGGTGAAGGGGTGGGAAAAGGGTTGTGGTGTACGTTTTTGAACATGTCGCCTGGGATAACGAGGTGTGTTTAAATCGGGGGTTTGAAGTTCGTGATACGGGTAACGTTTGGAGTCGTGCTCGTTTCAGAGGCAGTCTGTTTGGTTTACACTCCATAGAAATGGTTGGGGCAAGCTGCGAAAAGTGTAGAATGGATGCGAGATGAATTTTCTGTGCCTCCTTTCAATTTCCATTTAGCTATATTCAAATTACCTTAGAATTTTATTATCATATTGTTAGGTGAACAAAAAGGTAGTGACTATTTCTACATTGAAAATCTTTATTGGTTTCTAGTTATACAATATCTCTTTTTTCTTACCAATTCCAACGCTACCTTCGTAATAATGATATTTTCATCAGCCAAAATCTTCACGAGTACGAAAATGAAGATTTCAAATAATTCCAATTTAAATTCGAGACAATTGAACATAGGTCGTAGCATAAGAGCTGAATGTACAGCAATGCGGGTGTCACGTAGCGCCCAGGTACCGGAAGTCCAGCGATGCATGCGACGATGATTCAATATTAGCGTTCGACAGTGTTCACATACGGAATCGAAGAAGCCAACTGTACTCGGCCAGTTGTTAGTGACCGAGAAACGCTCTGCTGTTTGCCCACAGCGACTCAGAACACGCAGTCCCAGCAATCACTGCCACCAGTCTCGTACGTAAAGGCCATCGACGTGTGGATGTCCTCGTGCAGCGTGTTCGTCTTCCTATCTCTGATGGAGTTCGCCGTGGTGAACAATTACATGGGGCCGGTGGCCACCAAGGCGATGAAGGGTTACTCGGACGAGGATCTCAGGGAAGCCATCGACGAATTCAAAGTATGAACAACATATATTTGCAGAGAAACTTAACCTTTTATAAACAAACTGTATTCACGTTTCGGGGAGTCATAAAACAGTACAATGTAATAGGGGAAAAAAGGAATAAGGTCCAATTTCGAATAGGGAGAAAGGTGATAAGGTATATCAATTTATTTAAAATAATTACAGATATTTGAAACTCTGTGGATTAATCAAAAATTTAACTGTTCCGTTAATAACTATTTTCCACTGCACTATCAATTTCTCTAAGCATCCGTTTACCTTAACCATGGCCTGGCAAATTGCTAGTTCGCTCAGAAATTTATTTATGGACCAGAAATTACAATTCCACAACCACCAGCCGACCGTGTACGAAAATATTGATACGCCTGTAGACCGCTGTAAATTCGTGCACGCAATAATTATCGTAGTCAGGAGCAGGCAGTGGAAGCCGATAAAACACTGTTCGCGTCCTGTTCGCGGTCGAGACTCGAGCGAAAATTCGTGGGAAAGCAACGAAAAGGTGTGGCAGAAAGGGTGATTGGTTTTTGCAGCCTGTGGCAAACATAATTCGTGCAACTGTTGCGGTAGCTCGGCCTTCTTCTCTATCCGACCAGGGAATTGTTCGTCTCGGACCTACAATTAGTAAAGTTGAACAACAAACAGCTGACGTTTTATGGCTAAACTGCGGGTAAAATTTGATGCAATCGCGAACAGAATTCCGCCTGACCGAGAAACAATACAATACGGTGAACGAAGAAAACGAAGCTAGACCTATTGGGTATGAACGGCATCGAAGCAAATGAAAATAGAGGTTCGCTGATTGGCCGCCTTCGGCCACATTAATACGTGAAATTGATGATAAAAAGGAACACAGAAAAGAACTGTAGCGAGCTGAGCGGACAGAAGTTTAGGAACACCCAGTAGACGATTCTGACTGGTAACACCTGACACACTTAGAACTTCAACTTCAGCAGGTCGAAAGTACCGCGACTTTAATTAACACGGTTGTTCAACAGAAGTCCGGAAACTTGTACAAAGACTCATTAAATTCAAAACGAAACAGGGCCAGAGATTATGAGAAAACTATCGGCTGGAATATGTATAATATTGTTAAAAAATACGAAATCTTCGATTATGTCCAACCGTGTTTTATCGATCAACCAAAATTTGACAGGGAAAGTGATATAATTTTGTACTAAATTTTCATACCGGAGGGACGTTTCTGTGACCGTGTCTAATTATTAATGTGTTAATATCATAAAATTAAACGTTGATTAAACGAGCGTCGAGTAGTGGGTGGAGGTAGTATGGTGTTTGGAGGGGAAAGCTTGAAAGGGGTTGATGAGAAGCGTTTGAAGGGAAACGTTGAATGAAATTGAATTTACATTATTATACGTCGAGTTGCGCGCAGTTTATTGAACCCATTCAACGATTTTGACCTGGATTATTTTGTGTTGCAACGAAGCAACTATTTAAATTGTTTCGAAATGAAGGAAAAAATAGTATGCAAGGTAATATTTGTGAATAATGTAGGGTTCTCGACAATCGTGAAAAATGTTAATCTTTCAAGCCTCTCCTGAAGGGGAAACAAGTTCAGCGCCACTCTTCATTCGAAATGAGTTGAAATGGAAAGAGTACGTGCAAATAAAGTGAAAGGGGGAACGAAAGAATGGAGAAAGAAACGAAAGACAAAAAAAGGGAATTATCGTTCGTTGCGCGTGAAAATGGCGGCAGGGCAGATAGCGAAAAGATGCGTCCGCCACTGGGAAAGGTGGGGAACAAACATTACCTCGGGGCGAAATTAGTTCGGCCGAGTGGAGTGGAAAGTTTTCAAACTTCCACGGCTAAGAAGTTCGTGAAAACTTCGTCCGAACGAGATGGACCGTCAGGAGTCTCTCTTCTAAATCCTTTCGACGGCGAATTTTACCGTTCGACAGCTCGAAATGCTAAAGACGACCGAATTTTAAATTTTAAATTGCGAATTTGAACCTTTTAAAAATTAACTTTTCAAATCACAAAGGAACTGCACGGAAGCTTGATAAACAAAAAAGAATGAGAATGAAGTTTTGCGAACAGCATGCAGAAACTTTCCGTTTTAAAGGGCTGCGTGCACGACTCCCGTGGGAAAAATTGTCTCGCGTGCCTTGAATAATATATGAACCGAAGGTACCCGAAATTAATTTAACTTTCATTCGAGTTCCACCGGCGGACATAGATCGACAATTCGACGAAAATTGGGCACACGTGCTTCCCCGATTTCTATTAATAATTTATTCCATTCGAAAACGCATAAGAGAGGCGAACAAACGAAATCATTTTATTTCCTAAATAATTATACAGTGGCCAGCTTCGATGAACACTTTTCACGAGGGGGTGTAATATAAGAGTGGACGGGGTTTTACGATGATATTTATCTAAGTTTCTTCGACAGACGCCAATGAGAAATGAGTCCGAGAGGAGCAGAAGCCCAGTCAGACCAGTGACCGTGCAATACGACACTTGCTGCCAGGGTCGGGCGACCGCAATTTACATCGACAAGGTGTCCAGATTCTTCTTTCCGTTCTCCTTCCTCATCCTGAACGTCGTCTACTGGAGCACCTTTCTGTAGGAGGTTCATCGTCCTCTTGAATGAAACGAGAACGAGAAAAAGGGGAGGTATAAGGAGGTGCAAAAATTGTTCAGAGTTATGAATTTATGACTCTCGTTCGATCTTTATTAACCACTTTGATGCCCAAGGAATTATGTAATAAAATAATGAAATGCCACTTTGGCCAATTAGCGCGAGAACATTTAATACTCTCTTTGTAAGGAATTCTATTTAATTCGATGCATTCATCGAGCAATTAATAAAGAATCGAACGAGTCGGATGATTTTTCTACGACAGAAAGTCTGCTAGAATTTTCAGTGCTTTTTATATAATATAAGAAACACGTACCGCCGAGGACGGTAGATTAATAATTGTAAGAGCATCGTAGCAATTAAGTCGCGTTAAGGTTCCACGAATGTGTATATCGAATCGAACGATTGTATACTCACCCTTCATGAAAAGTAGAATGTTCACATACCAGAGTGTTCGAAGCCTCTGTATCACGTTGAAGAACCTCCGTCAACCCATTCGTTCATCACAAATGGACTGTTCACTTTAGCCGGATACTTATTCTTGCCTCCTAGAGTTTTGCTACGATGATGTTCCTTCTTCGCGAAACAATTTTGTGATCAACCCCGCGTTTCATTAATTTTAATTGTAGCTCACAATTTCCTGGACGTTCCTTCCAAGTTCGCAGTGCTTTGAAAAATGATTTTTCTCATTGATGCTTAATACGAGATAAATTTAAAAAAAAATATTCTACGAGAAAGAAAGCAACCAGGAATCAGTAAAATGACACAATAGCTAAGGAGTACGATAGCAATTTAATATATATTTAATAATTCTCAACAGAAAAGTATAGAACAGAACAATAGAAGAATAGAAACGCGGGGCCTGAATTTTCCATCGTGCTTGCATCGCTCGCGAAACAGTTTACTCATTGTGTGAGATCGCAGTCTTTAAGGAATAATAAATGGAGTATTAATACATTCCCCCGTCGGAGTATCCTTTCCCTCGGCGTGACATAAACTGCAAACAAGACAGGATTGGAGAAAGGGCAATGAAAGACTCATTGAACTTCACGAAGTAGCGTATTTATTCTTCCTCGAGTTAATACAGCTTTCTTTCCTTTAAATATTTAAATAGATCCCAGTTTCCCTTGCAGTCCTCTTCTTCTCTGCCAATGAACGAAGAGAATCTGCTCGCCAAGACAAACTTTCAAACCTCACGGATTTGAATATCTCTAGGTCGACGCCTCGACTTTAAATGCTTGAGCAAATTTTAACTTACCACTCTTCCCGCGTATGGAAAAAAAATATTACAAAAAGGACAGATACCATACAAACATAGATATAAAAAAAATAATATATATATACCTGGATCTCGAAATCGAGAAAGTAAATTGCCTAGTTCACTCCGTACCCATTTGCGAAGCAACCATTCTCTACGTCATCCTTGCACGAGTTAATGGTCACAGCGTCTACTAAACTGGAACGACCGAGATCTCGTGGAAAAAGGATTCTCTCATAGCAGACAAGATGTCAGGGTGGTAGGTGCAGGAAAGGGGATGAGTTCACAGAAGAATACAAAAGTGAGCGTCCCCTTTGGATCGCGGCACTTTTAGTCACGGCGAGAATCTCCGCCGTAAACGACCAGCAGTAATTAATTGGAACGAACACGCGGCTGGTCTCCGGTTGCACGCGAAGAATAATTAAATCAGCACGTAAGGTGGCGTAATTGTGACGCGGTCGAATAGGTGTCTCGCTTTCGAGCGAGGGAACATTGCCGCGAAAAGATGTTCCACTTTTTTTCCTCCTGCGGTGCCGCTTAATTAAAACAACGCATCGTCGACACTTCACACACCTACCTCTTCTATCACCTACCCTCATTCCTTCATGCCGTTTTAATAAACCCGCGGAACGCTCCCTTCTAATAGGTTTTTAACTACCACCCCACGAGTCACTTGCCCAGCGAGCTCGTACGCGATTCATTTTATCCTATTCAAAATTTCTTCGAGAATGCTACGAATTTAATTACCCTCGTTTAATACGAAGGACAAAATTCGAGGACTATTTTCCTCCACTTTGCAGTACATCGAATATTATTGTCCGATCGGAGGTACGAAGGGGTTAAATGCTAAAAGGGTCCGTTCGCACATAATTTCCTTCCAGTCGCTCGTGTCTCGCTTGTGAAACTTTCCCATTTTTCCGACAAATTCTTCACCCTCACTCTTTCCCTTATTATACCCCAGCTGCAATAATCTAACCCCGCTCGATTCCGCCGCTTTGCCTCCCTATTCCAAATCCTAATAATCCGTCCAAAGAATACATATCTCGCTCGTCAACCGAAATAATTTTCCACCCCGTCTAAGTCATCCCCCGGAGCAATCTGTTTTCGTCCAGCACGCGCCGCCACTTGAGGTCGTTTCACTCCTTGAAAACGCTGCTTTTGCGGACCGATCCGACATCCCCTCTGCCCGACGTTCTGCCTCTTTCACGGCGCGGCGTTTCCGTCCAGCCATCCGGTGCCTGGCTTTTATTTAGAGAGAAAAACGGGGATGAGGCTGGAACGATGAATAGGCGGCACACACACACACACGCGAGTGCCAGCACACCGGGCACAATGCCGCGAGTACGTGTGTACAAACACGCGTGGCACCGCGCGAGGCGGGAGTTTTTAATCATGGCATTTTATCCTGAGAGAGCCTTTGTACCTGCGACGAAGATAGTACTTTCGTCTGTACCCACCCCCTGGTCGTTCGCCACCGTTTCATCCACGTTCTCATCGTTGTCTCTATTTACGCGGACAAGCTTTCAGACCGCCCCTTTATGCTCCAGCGCGTTTCGACGATTTAACCCTCCTTCCAACCCTCGCCCCTTAATCCTTTCCGGTGACCCGAGGCGTTTCAACAATTATTGTGCCCCTTTACCGATCTCTCTTCTCTCCCCCCGCAACTTTTGCAATTTATACCCTCTGCCTTTCCACGCCGAATGTATTTCCCAATGCAATAGATCAGACGTTTTCTTTACAAGAGCAATAATCGGTCCGCCGCGATCCACCGCGATTCTACGGGGTGTAAGTACAGTCGCGGTCGTCCCTTAACGAGCACCCCTCATTTGCGTAATTAACTATCGACTTTCCGTCGACAATCTCGTTAACGACGAGCCCGTCGATTCGTAATGGATTCCGCGGAGTCAAGGAAGACGCACGACTAGAGACGGCGAAATAATTGTTCTTTAGTTCCGGACACACTGGCATCCGGTCGGCAGTGAAAGTATCCGCAGGCCGGTGAAATTTCACTCGGCCCTGTCAAAAGTAATCGAGGGGGGTGGCGGCTCAATTAAAATCGCATTCCGGGGCTGAGGCGGGAAAGGACTTTCTATTATCGACAACGCTGCGCCAAGGGAAATTTGGACCGCTTTCGTAAAAATATTATTCGACACGGTAACCCAGATTCCGGCCCGCCGGTATACTTGTACCTACCTAAAGCGATCGTTTCGCGTACCCTTGGACGAAATTGGCGAACGGACCGATCCTTTCATTCACGACCTTCGTGAGAACTCAATTGTTCTCCGAGATGACTATTAAATTTAGGATACAGACGAACTTTCGAAGATAAACTATTTATAGACACGCGTTCGGCGCGATTTGGAAATTGTTATGTAGAGCATTTCGAGAACAGTGGCACGATACAAAACTATATGATACCACCACGATGAATATTGATTGTTGTCACAGAGTGATTGCTTTGAAAAGGCATTGATTGCTTGAAATTAATTATATTCGTGTATATTATTACGGATATTAGTGTTTGTATTAATAAACCCGTGGAATATAACGATTCGTCGCCGCATCTATCATCTCATACTTTTTCATTCTTCAGTTGATACAATTTTATGAATAAAAAGTGAAACGACTGTTTCGCAAAACAACTCGTGAAAATATCGTTCTTCTATAGTTGCACAACCATAGGAGACATACAACGATTGCTGGACCAATCTATACAATTCTTCCACCTCAACATACATTTCTCTTTTCTCTAATAATTGTTACGTTTCGAGGTATTCGATCGCGGTAAAAAAAAATCGTCGCGGACAGTGTTCACGGTCCAGCCATAAATTCCGCGACGGAACGACGCGACGTTTACGCAACGGGCCTGCAAACATCATGGCTTCCCATTTAAGCCATCCAGTGGCTAACGAGCACGTCCATGGCCTGTACGTGCAAACACGAATCAATTTCTCGCGTAAACGTGCGCGCACGGCTGCCGCCTTTGCGGCCAGTCGTTCTGCAAACACCAATTAATTCCGTGTTTTCTTTTCCGCACACCATTATGGAATTCGGTATCGAGGCGCAGGGTGATCCGATTCGATGACGGGTCGAGGAAAATTTTCACGCATTCGGTGGCAGGGGATTTGTCGATGTCAAGGGTGTAAAGCGGGGAGATGTGATAGAAATGTATTAATATTGATTTCGGAATGGTCAGCTCGAGAGAAAATAACGAACGAAAATGAAGGGAACTGGCAGCGTGTCAAATATGAATTTTAATTTATTTTTTCACTTTTGAGTAAGGCGTGGAAGCTACCGAAGACGGACAACACCATCGTCTAAAACATCTTCACCCCTTTTGTTTCCTAGTTACATCTATCTGGGTGTACTCGTTACAACGCGCCGGCACTTAACCGACCTCGATGAACCATCTTTTCCAACTACCTTTCCCTCTTCTCCTCCGTACACTTATTACGTACGTATATTTACTTATTTACTTAGTTATTTATTTATATAGATCTCTCCCCTACTCCTTTACTCTCTGTTCCTCTGTTCTCTTTACTCCCGTGTTTTTTTCGTTTCACTTTACCCCCGTACGATTCAAAATATCGTTATTGCCAAGTATGATCGATAACACGGTCGTAACCCCGAGTCTCTCGCCGGCGAGGCAATTGTCTACGAGTTCGCTTACGGAACCAAAGTTACTTGCAACGGATACTAAACGTTCGGGAGGCAACGCTCGGCGAACATCACCCGCGCCCCATCCCCTTAAAGAATCCTTTCTGCTTCTACTTTTTTTCATCCCTCGTTCCGCGATACTATGTTACACGGGGCTACGAAAACAGCCAAATCGATCGCTCTGCCGTCGAACTTTTCAAAAATCTCCAACCCGGTCGCTCTTTAGGAATGAAAAGTTTGACTCTATGAACGCGCGACAATGTATCCCGTCTCTCGGAGAATAAAATTCGACGAATTTCGAGATCAGAAAAGTTCAATGGGAACGCGATCGTCGTCTCGATCGATTTAAGAAAAATATACAAACAGCGAGGGAATTTCGACGAACTTGTCCACGCAGCTGATAATCTGCTCTCGCTTCCACTGCGGCTCGATTAATCGTCGCTCGATTATATAATTGTTTAGTCGCGACCGGAAGCGGATACTTTGAAGTTCGTTCATGAATGTGCGGAGAAACAACAGGCGTGAACACCGTTCGTGAAACAATAGTTATACTTGTGCTGTCGCGCAACATTAAATGGAATTGTATAAAAAATACGTAGCATAGAGTTGCGAATGATTTAGTGAGTGCACGTTCGCCAAATGCGTTTCGCGGACCAATTAGGTTCGAATGTTTATGTCTGTTTTGACGGAGGATCACAACCTTTTATGTTCGTTTGTAAAATTCGCCCACACTGTCCGTTTCTCGGCACGTTCACGTGTGTTCCGGGCAATCGAAATCTCCCTCAGTCAGCCGTGGAGATTTTCGCCTAAAAAAGTCCGATTTCAGAAGCTCCCGGTCGAACGGCGTGATTCGCAATCACGATCGAGCGTGTCAGGAAGATTGGCCGATCCTGCTACGCTCGTAGGTCCTGTGGACGGTGTCCTGGTTACAAAAGGATCGCTGTTCCTTTCACGATGCGAAAGCAAGTGCACCGGACGAACAGTACAGAGGGTGCCGCTTTTAATCGGCGCGAAACAAAGCGGAAAGAGCCCAGCTGGTCGATCGAGGCCCTCGAATTCAAACTCGCGTGATGCTCGTCCCGCCACTCGTCGAACTCGTTTTGGCTTTTAGTTCTAGGAAAAGAAAAAGAGAAAAAAAGAGGTAAAAGGGTGAATGATCGTTTTTCTTTGCTGTTCTTTGCCTGGCGCGGATTCGACTGGAGAAATTGCCCTGATTTCACGTCTGTCTGAATTTGTTTAAATTGAACTCAGTGGACGAGAACCGTGGACGGTGTAGCGTTCGATAATTGCACTGATGGTTTAGTTGAAATTGCCCAACGCGCAATGATCAAAGTGAATTAGAAGCAGAAGAGAACGAATGCTCGATAATTATTGCGTCAAAGAATGTCTATATCGTGGCGATAGATTGTTGTAAAATTTCGAATGAAAAGCTGAACCCTCTGAGACGTGTTCCTCCGGGAACATCGCGGTTAAGTCCCCCATCAGGACTTCGGAGGGACGAAAGAAAAACGAGCGAAAATCGGACGAGCAAGTATTAAACGCTTATCGTTTCGCTCGTCGCGCTCGTCCGTCTCGCATTGAACCCCTTATTAAAGTTATTACGCGTCCCATCGGAAAAATTGGCAGTACGGTAGTGAATTGAAAGACTCGTTATTCATGTTCCTCACTTCCGTAGATCGCGTGTTCCCTCGATCTTCTAATTTCTCGTGCACAAAGAAAGGGACACTCCATGAACAATTAGACCGAATAAACTTCAACTACTTTCTGCCTCTCTCTCTATTTCCCTCTATTATTCTGTTTCAACTACCGAAAACGCTTCGCGATTTTTCTCTAAACAAAGCGAAGGGTAACGAGGAGCCTTCTTCCCAGTGCACACGCACCACGAGAATCACCGTTTCGCCACTCGAGATTTCCTTCTATCCATGGAAAATTGTTTGCCCGACGCTCGGCTCGCGACCGATCGATTAGCCGATGAATTGCTCAGCCGTCACATCGCCGTCGCGATTTCCGGACGCCTTCGCGAGAAGCTGTGGAACAGGAAATCGACGAACGGGGACTCTCGATGATCCGCAATCGAAGTCGAAGACCGAGAGAAAGGGTTCGCGAACAATTTCCACGACGCGTCGCGAACTGGAAGCAAAGGCACGACTACTCGCCAACAACCGGAGATTAATTAGTTTCGGCAAACTAATCTCCAAGTAACTCGCGCGGGCTGCTACGTTTTCATTGGATTCGCTTTTTCCATTTACTATGCCTTTATTCGACCTTTCTCCTTTGTCTTTTTCTTTCTTTTTTTTTTTTAATTCACCTATCGAGACACCTCGCGGAGAAAGCGACATGGCGTCGAAGCTTAACCCGGACAACTATATTTCACGATTAACAAACGGGGAACAGTTATGCTTTGTTGATTTATTTATTTATTCACCTATTGGAACTTTCGAAGGAGGGAATAAAAAATGTAATAGTTAAATGTGGACAGAGATATTATTTGTAAATTCGGATTAAGCTCGAGCCATAGTTATTTGTTTGTTTCCTTTGCGACTACGTTTAATTTTGCAACGGATTTAACCTCGTTCTATTTCTCTTTTTGTTTTCTCTTTCTCTCTCTATTTTACTTCTCTTTGTTCTCTATAATCCATCAATTTTTCGCGATACAACTGCAGCTCTTTGGACGACAAAGGACCCGACACATTATTCTCAATTAGCTCTACGATCCTATAATATAATAATCTTCTTTTTTCATTTATTTACTTAGATTCACGTTTACGTCTTTCTCTGCCCGCGAGCCACCTAGCCGCCGCTCCAACGATGGAAGTTTCGAGTTTTCAGCTGGTAATCCCCTGGGCGGCCACAAATTTTTCGCATTTTCCTCCGCGAACATTCGGCGCTTCGCTTGCACTAGCTTTTTTTGTTTAACGCGTTCTGTGATCATGGAAGGAAATAAAACATCCATTTCGCTCGACTCCGCGGGGAAAGTAAAATAAATAAAATCGAACCTCTGAAATTGAAAAGAAGCTATTTCTAAAAGTGAATCGGGCCACCCAGCACTTTGCAAACACTCTGGAACATCGTTCCATTGAGAATGTATCGTTTCAAAGCGGGTCAATATTTAAATTTTCTGTTCCAATCGACCGGCGTTTGAATAACATGCGATCTCCAAATCGAAAGGAAGAGATTGAACTTTTCTCGATTTTTCTGGAATCCCGCAGCGCACGTTTGCAAACACTAATCGTAAGTTTCAATTCATCGGCATTGAGATTTTGCCCGATTGATAGAAGTCGGGAGAACTTCGACACCGGTGTTAGTACGCCACGAAAGTGTGTACTAAAAGAGGGTTGCTCCGTGGCTCACGGGGGTGTTCGTCTCCCACGCACTCAGGCACGCATTCTAGTTTAAAAGTTGATTTAGAATCTGTTTTATTGCGCGACACGAGGGTGCTGCAAGTGTGTGTATGTATGAATGATTAGTAATGTGTATCCGAGTGTTCTTTTCCTGCAATCCAACGTACTCATCCGTCGTGTGTGCGTGTACGTGTCCACGTGTATACGTTTACCTGTATAATATACTTGTATCTTTAAGTGTATATATATATAATATATATAATATATTCCTCTTCTTATTTGCAATTATATAATAATATTTATATCCTCTCTCATCTCTTTTGTTTTCCCCCTTCTCTTGGTTTCCTTTGTTCATCTTAGCTCATTAGATCGTTTACAATTAATTACAAAGTTAATTACAGGCAACACGAGACTCCCCATGCCTTCACGATTATTTACAGCGTCGTTTAAATTAAAACACCGACTCCTCGCAGCCCATTGTCGGCCGGGAGAATATTCCTTCGATAATCTGCCAGATTCTCAACCCCTCGAGGCGAGCGCGAATCGATCGTGGATCCATAGATCTTCCCCTCAACAAAATTTTCCTCGAGTCGTCCCTTCCTCTGTCGAGTCTCGGAAAAATTAATACAATGATCGATAATATTTCAATATTTTCAGAACGATCGGAGAGGTAAAGCAACGGTCGACGATCGATCCGTCGTTCCGAAAATCGGCTATTCGATCGAAAAGTTATTAGCTAGGGAAAAAGGGAACGTAAACTCGACTCCTCGTGGAGTTTTGAAAGAACGAGGGCATCATCTTACTTTATTTAGGGTAGATAGGTACGCGGGTCCTTCGAGTCGAACTCTGGTATCCCCCAACAAGAAAAATGTCTCGAACAATCGATCCTACGTAGTTTCCGCTTCGAATTTTCTCTAGTTTCGTCGTTCTTCCATTTTAGGAGCTCCGTCGTAAATCTTTCTACCACACTTCTTTCTCGTCTCGCTTACAATCTACCAGTCGAACCTCGCGTACCCTTCAACCCTTATCGCTTTCTTAATTAAACCTAGCTAATTAAGAGACCCCTTACAAGAAACTGCGCCGTTCAGGGATCGATCGAATTTCGCGGTCGCGCGAACACTTCTTAAAAATCGTTCTGCTTACAACTATCGGGGACGCGAACGATCCAAAGTATCACGATGATCCGCGACGACCGTAGCCAAAAACGTCGAACTATACGATATCATATTTTCCTCGGAAGCTCTCTCATTTTTCGCTCCACGAAGTAAACGCCCTTCCGGAGACAACAAAAAAAATGAATACCCCCCGAACGACGGCGTTCCTGGAACCGTACCAAGAAGAACGACAAAAGTATCGTAAAGGAACAGAGAAAGTGGCGCTTACGTGTTGGCCACGCGAACGAAACCCGATTGACCGTTCTATCTCGCGACTACGGTCGTTTTCCCAAACGGTTTTCGAACGGCACGCGGATCGCCGGAAGTAACGAGAGTCCCGGAACACGCGCCAGTTGCCCCTGGAAATCGTCGAGCCGCGCAGCATTTTTTTCCGGCAGGATGGCCGCGAGATTGAAAAAAAAATCGGTCACGCGTCGACGAGATCGAATTCCGCACGGTGAACGATATCGTTCCGTTTCGTCGATCGGAGATTTTCGGTTGTCCAAGCGCCCTCGAATTATTATCCCCCTCGTGGACTCGAACGGGGATATGGGGGCAACCGGCGCGGTTCGTGACGGGGCTGAAAATTCATCGATCCTCGTACTCGTGAACGTGAACAGAAAGAACGAGGTGTGCAGGCCGGTGTGCGTGCAGTCGCGAATTTTCGTCCTGGAAAACGCGAAGAGTTTCCGACGTCTGCGGTGAACGGAGGTGTTCCTGGTTTCTTCAGGCGCGACATCCATCCACGGCTCCAGATTCCGTGGGATCTTCGCTTCTGCGAGAAGAAGCGGCGTCCGTCCTCCTCGAGGACATCGTGCACCGTCGAACCTTCAGCGATTTCTGGATTCGTTGAACGTTTCATCGTTTTCGATTCTTTTCCCTTTCCTTCCCTTTTGGACGACTTAATTGAATTCTTCTTGCTGCTTCTGTTTCGATTGTGACGATTGCCAGCTACTCTCGCGTTAGTCTCCCTCTCTTTCTCTCTCTTTCTTTTTTCTTGTTTTTTACTGAAATTGAAAGCGCACTGGTACACTAGTTTGCACGTGCGTAGTATCGCTCGAGAGATCGATCGAGGTGCTTGACTCTCAGTGGTTCATCGCTCGTAAAAGTGTCGTTTCAATGGTGGTCGGTAAGTGAAAGAATAAATTGATTTTTTTTATCGTTCTTTTCTTACAGTCTTTTATCTAAAGCTTTCTACTAAGTTACTACGATGATCAATATTTTAACCGTGTTCAAAAAGTATTACTATTTAGTTTAAAGAGTTGAAGAAACCGGTAGGAATAACCAGTAGAGATAAGAACGAAAAGAGCACGAAAGAAACTATTCTAGAAAATCACGGGGTACTCGGTTCCCGTCCAATCACACTTCCTTCCATATTCTCAAGCTAGGGGTGATAAAACAAGCTCGCTAGGGGTGAAAACCTGCCCCGTGAAGGTAAATCGGGGACTGTGAGTTAGGCGTGAAAGCGAGGGCTACCATTAAAAATTCGTTTCTCGTGAAATCTCATCGATCTACATTTTTTGGAAAAACGCCCCTCGGTGTAGTTCTTGCACATTTTCTTGTACCGAATCCAACGTTTTTGAGAAACGTTTCCGCGGGATTTATTCCCGCAGGAAGCGCCGGAGAGAGATTTAAATTCAATTCGGGGACCTGTTTGAAGGCTCGAATTTGGTTACACGGACGAGGGTGTTTTGGGATGCTGGCCAAGTACGAGAACTATGCTCCGACAGCCTTTAGAGCTATGGGACGGCACGGATTGTTTCGCGGCAGGGAAACAAAACAGAACGGTCCGTTGAAAACGAACCTCTACTTGGTCTCGATCTAACAAATTTATCCTTGCCAAATAAACATGTGATTATTACGGCGAATATTCCCGAATCGCGTCCAAAAAATAACTTTCGAGCCGAAGCTTGCATCGAAGCGACATGGCTTTTGAAATAAAAGAAATTACAGCGTATCGCGTTTCACACCGAACTAATTGAATTTTTTACCAGAATTAAATACAGCTGCTAGTAATCAATATCGGCAAAGCCTCTACCAAGTTCCGAGAATTCTTAAGAACTGAAGCACCCCTAAGAATTCCAGATTTTCTAGCAAACCTTGCGCAAGGGTTCTCATTGTCGGACGATCACTTCCCTTCGCCTCACTTCACTCAAAGGGAAAAAGGGGAAAGAAATAAATGAGAGGAGTAAGAAAGGTAGTCGAAAATAAATATGAAAGGCACGTGTCCCGGATCCCTTCCCCGGTCGTTGCCACCGGCGTTATTGTTCGCGGCGTTACAGAAATCCGAAGAAGTTTGCGCGCGGGAACTAGTCCTGCTTTCTGAAAACGTCGGAACGGAATTGTTGGGCTAAGAACAGGCCTAGCAAAACGGACCCCGTCCTCAAACCTAACCCGATCGCGTGGAGTGGAGAGCACGAAAAAAGGAGAGCGACTGGTAGACTCGAGTGCCGCCGGTGTAAGTGAAGCCTTTCGCGAAAGTGCTCGTGCCGCTGACGACGGGCTTAGCCGCGGCAAAGAAAAGCCCCCGATGGAAATAACGCACTCGACGCCCGGCGTCTCCTGTCTCAATGATCGACGTATGAAATTGGAGAACCGTACTCTAATGTTACACTCGAAGGAACAACGTGGAACGAAAATTGGCAATTCGAAGAAAATGAATATCGCGCCGGCAGAATTAAATTCGTATTGTTCCTAAATTGAGATTTGGTAACAGATTAAATTTATGCCAATAAAATTTGCATTATAATGCCAGTTGTTGCGCGGCACGTTCGATTAAATTAATAGTATACAGTCGATTGCTAAAAGCAAGCCTTTACACGATGCTTGATTACAGACCTCGAAGTGCTACCTAGCACCGAGCGACCACGGGTACGAAAACTTTCGCGAAGAAAACAACCAATTGAACCCACGGGGCCGTGTAATACCGTCACTCGACCGCTGCAACAGCTTCGCGACCCTTGCTAATTAAAAGTTTCAAGGGTGTCGAGAATCCTCTGGACTCCCCTTAAAAAAAAAACACGCACTGTTACCGCTGATCGTATTGTGGAATTTTTACCTCCTTCCCTTCTGTTAATAAACCCTTAACGAAGACCTCGCAATCCCTCCCCACAACGCGACGCCCGTGCAAAGAAACGCTTCTCTGTCGACGAACGACAAGCAGACGCCATAAGTCGAGTCGTGTTTCAAACGCTACGCGATTTAAACAAGGATCAGGATACCGCAGGGATACATAGAAGGAGATGAAGGGCTGTTTCTCCCGTGCAAATTTGCCTTCGATATCGTTTCGGGGATCAGAAGCTCCTTTCGTTGCATACTCTGCTCGCCCTTCGACCCTCTTGCCGGCAATATTCGAGTAACGTGCTTTGCCTGATCGATCGTCGATCGATACCACTTCGCGGGCGGGTCGAATCGGAAATCGGGTCGAGGCACGCCCCCTCTTTAGCCGGCTTATCGGTCAGCCCGAATTACACTGTAAACGCGATTAAATGAAAAGTCGAGGCCCCGATATAGCCCGACAGAAGAGGCTCGTTTCGAGCATCACGAATTTCAGATCTCCTCGAAGGCAGATTTCCATGGATCGACAAGGACTCGTGAATGGAGCAATTCACTTCAACGAGGAAAATGCATTTATAGAAGTCGAAGAGGAAAACGTGGATCAATTTGAAGTAATTAAAGTCGAATCTGTGCCCGAGGTAAACGCGATCCGATGACCGTCCAGGTGTGAATCGACCTTCGACCCGGTATTTCGTTCGCTGAACAAACGTTCGGCCGAAGTTTCATCTTCGAAATGGACGGCGGGATGTGCAGTCAGCGGTGCCGTTTGCAAAGGTGCTCCGCACCGATTTCTGACCGTCCCGAAAGCTGTGCTAATGTTGACCCACGGTCACCTACAAAGCAACTGTGAACCGGAAATCCAACGGCCCACCACAAACGTACATTATACACGTTTGATCTTCGCCTCTCCGGCGAGCGTTCGCAACTAAAATATTATATCTCGCCAACCTCGAGTCGAATACTTCGATAAACTCTTTCCCTGTGTCGAACGATTTTAATTACCACCTTCTTGTCGTGTGTTCGATCGAAATGTATCTCTTCTCCAATTTCGTTTCTCAAGCAGTGTTCTCCATTTCGAGAGTCAAGCACCTGGTTGCTCGATACGTTTTTTCGCGACAAACTAGAGCGTAGATGCGTCTTCGTCAACGAACGTTCAAGCTCTCTAGGCTGCCAGGGCGATAACGCACGATCAACGTCGAGGACTGGCGACTTTCGCGTGGATTTAAGAGAGCCAGCCTCGTTAAATCCTGGTCGCAGTCGCGACGCTCAGCCTACCACCCCCCTCAGAGGAATCTCGAACGCTAGATCGATCCCCATGAGCCGAGAATAACGCGGCCGGCTTGCGTCGCGACGCGTCTTCAGTTTCCGGAACCTCGTTGCGTCGCATGCAAAATAGAGATGGGAATAGAGCTAACAATAAACGCAGCCAGAGAACGACGCTTCTCACTCTCTCATTTTCTCTCGTTTCTTTCGTACGGACGAAGAGTGTTCGGTGTCGAATGAGAGGAGCCACCGGAAGTAGCCGTCGAGATAGAGACAGTTTTTCGTGCAAGTGTAAGATGAAGTCAGAGAGGGGCTACTTCCGGTGGCTGAGATGGTTAATCGCGGCTGGAAATAACGTGATCGTTAAGCGAAGTTATCGACGGGCTTATGTATTCGCGAACCGTCGAAAGTAGTCCTGGAGCTGAATTAATTTGTTCGGATCATTGGGAATCGAATAATTTGGTCGCCGAAATCAATAGTGTAGTATCTTTTGTGTTTGTTTTTTTCGTTAAAGATAGTACGATGGAAATTGTAATCGTAATCAATTAAGTATCGTGTCCATATTAATGAAAACAGTACCGATTTTCAGGCCAAGGCAGGATTGTTATATGTATTAGTTCCTTGAAAACTCTGGACTACTTCCGGCTGGCCAATTGAGGCTAGTACAGACGTGACGATTAAAAAATCGTGAATGAAGGCTCACCGTTCTTCTGGCCAGTCGGCCATTGTTCTTTCATCGAGCAGAAGAGGAGGACGGTGGTGGTGTTTGTTAAAGGTGATATTTTGTTCATAATAGCGGATATGGTGATCGTGATTGGTCTCGGTGATCGACTCAAGCGGTCTCCGATACCGGAAGCGGTGGCTGCCCACCGGAAGTAGTCATGGCAGGCGCGGTGTTGGTTGTGGTGGTGGTTGGGACCGGAAGTGGCTGTAGGGCCTGCATGTCACAGGTGTGGGAACCGCGCTTCTTTAGGTCCTGGAACAATTCGTATTTCGGATATGTTTCAATTTAGATTCTTCGTCCATCTTCTTGTGTCTTCTTGCTTGCTTTCTCACACACTCTCTCTCATTCCCTCCCTTCTCTCTCACGGGCCCATTAAAATGCCCTTCTCACCTTCATTCGTGTGCTCTTTCACGCATGCTTCATTTATGCTTTCTCACATTCTCTCCATCTCGATCATTCATCCTAGCACGCTTTCTTTCTCACCTTTCTTCTCTCTCTTTTTCCCCCCTATATGTATATATCTCTCTCGCTCTCTCTTTTTCTCGCATTCACGCTATTGTTCTCTTTGTTTCTACGTTTCCAGAGCAGCTATAATTGAAACTATAATTGTAAATGCGTGTACACTACTTCCTACGTTTCCTCTCTCTCTCTCTCCCTCTCCTCTCTTTCTCTTTTTCTCTCTTTCTCTCTCTCTCTTACTCTCCTTCTCACGCTTCTTCGCCTGCATCTCCTGTCTGCGTTTTCTCTCAAGCTCTACGAGCACAGTGATCCATTTATTTTCCATTTATTTATATGTACAAATTGTTTTTTTAATTTCCCGAGATCGAACCAGATAGATTTTGCTGTTAGTCCTCGGATGAAATGGAATGAGAGAGATGCGAATACGCGTGACGTTTTCATCGTGGCATCGATTTGATTAACTTCCGCACGGCGAATCAATTGATGTTGAAAAATATGGAAAAAATGATTGAACGTTTCAAAAAGCCGGACGAAAAGAAAGAATGGAAAAAATTTCTATTCCACGCGGCACCGTTTTTTTTTTTCTTTTTTTTTCTGGTCAAGTATCGAGAATCACGAGGCTATATAGATCGCGTCGGTCGAGCGAAGAGAGATGTCGAGAGGAAAGGGGTAGAATGAAAGAGGCACGCGGGCCACGTGCAAGGCGATTAATTCAGAGAGAAACAGAAATTTCATGCGAAAGAAGGTAATACAGTGATTGGCAAGAGAACGACCACAATTAAGAGAAAGATCGGAAAAGCGAGACAACGGTGCTACCAACACATAGATATAGTCCAACAAAGAGCAACAATTATAATATACAGATAATATTTATATACGTATATAGACAGGAAGAGAAAATTAAACGTAACAGCTTTACAACAACAGCAACAAGAACAGGAAACGACTAAAAGTGAACGAAAAGGTGAATAGAAACAGAGATCGTGTCGAAAGGTGTAGTGAAACAGTGTGCGTTGCTCTAAAGAAAGGGTGAAACGATCGATTTAAAAACAGAAGGGTGCATGCCAGGTGCAATAAGTATGATCGTTTCGACAAGCCATTAATTGCGGTACGTCTGTAACTTCGATTCGTTTCGGCGCTGATCTTTCATTTCTTTGGCGACGAAGTTTCCCTTGAACTCGTCCGTCCATTTCTCTTCCCCCAGATCTACTCACGTGCAATGTGTGTTCAATTCTAATACGATCTTTATCCTGCTGTGTCCTTTCTCGAATTTGCCGTAGGAAATACAAATAAGTGACGTGGAAAATGGATTGCTGCTGGATCGGATCGATCTCGAGCAGAAATGCATCCACGATGCAGTGCATTTTGTATACAGGTGCATTCGAACTTGCTCTGAGGATATGGTACATACGTCGAAGCTTCGTCACAGCGTACGGTAGTCGGTTGAATAATTTGTCGCACGCGTGCGATAATAAAAACGGGCCTGATATTGTATCAAAGAAGTTATCGTTTGCCTCGCCTTTTATTACACTCTTTGCAACGAACGAAACAAACTTCTCGAGTGCAGAACGCGGGTGTAAACCGAATTAGCCTCGAACATTTAAACCTGTGCTTCGATTTGCGCGTTCGAATCGAGAAGATAGGGTAAGGCAATTAATTGACAGTCTTTCGTAAGCGACAGACTCGTTCATGGCCCCTGGTCTATTAAATACCGTCGATCCCTGATCGATTATTACTTTGAAAATTCAATTACCGCCAATTACACCAGGGTCCATAGAATCCAGCAGGCCAACAATAGCGACTAGCTTAAGAATAATGGAGGAAAACAGACTCGTCTATCTATATTATAATAATCCTAAACACCTATAGAAGCCTACGTAGTCATCGAACGACAGGGCAGATTTCCTCCTCGATAGATAGCTGCCTCTAGCTGACGAATAAAATGGAAAGAAGGGGAGGGGACAGAAAGCTTGAAGAAAATCGAATTCGTGGACAGCTGCATGCAGAAAACGTGGAACATTTTGTAGAAAATTCGCCCATTCTCGATCGCATCCGTGCACCGCATTGCGGTTCGTCCTCTCTGTTGCTCTTTCGTGCGAGTCGACGCGATCGTCGACGTATTTCTCTACGTACGTTGTTCGACAAGCGTCGTTAATCCTTTTCAACCGACCTGTCCGCGATGTTCGTTCTTCCTGTTTGAACGCCGTCTGCGATGCGGCTGCGGGTGTCGCAGTTCGAACTTAAGCCTGGTTCACGCGAAGAAATTTTGTGCCGCGAAATTGGTCCGCTGCATAGCCTCGTGTCAAATGCATAATTGCGCAACAGTGTCGTGGGTAAGCTATAGAGAATCGTACAATACGGTCGCGAGAGGTGTCGTGTTAACGATAGTTGGGAATCTCTACCTGACGTAACGCGGCAGAAACTTTTGAGTAACAACTGTGGAGTTTACGAACTGTCGTGTAGTACCTACTTGTCGCGCTAATGGCATTCAGATTGACCCAGCGGATATTCGAATTTAACCCTCTTAGCAGCCTGAAAGTTTCCTAAGGACCAGCCAGAAATACCCGGGAAAGTATTGCTATGCTGCGAACTAGAATCACTCGCATATAGTTTTGCAATTATGTTCGACACGATACTCGGCGAGACGTATATTGTTGCAAGTAAACGCGAGGACTCTATTACTCGAACAAGTGATACAGACATGAAATGTTCCACGAGAATTTTCTTTCCATCGCTGAGAGCACAAATGAGCGTTCTTCGTCGCGAATCACCCTGCGTTTATAATGCGAGGAAGTACACGCGATGGGCACGTTTGCCAAGGATGGCGTGGATCAGTACAATATCTACAAGGAAAACGCATTAGGAGTGATTCGAGGGCGCCTCGCGAATTTCGCTCGACATCCTCTTTCCTGTAGACGGGCGCATTAATCATCGGTTGCTACGCGGCGAAGATGAGATGGCTCGCTTATTAAAGCTGGCTCGGGCCATTGGTCGCAACACGCTGCGTGGAAAGTTTAAAGGGAGAACGATCGTATAATAAAATAAATCACACTGCTGGGACGTTACAAATTTCGAGATACATTAGGATGGTGAGATATAAAGTGTTTCCAAGTTACAGTTTGGAAATTTATATGAGAAATACTTAAGTTGCTTTTATAGTTCTTCGTAATATGAAGTTATGACGGGCTGTAGAAAACAATTTGGGATGAAATTATTGGTATAGGTGGACCGTAAAAAGATTAAGTGGGTGCTTATATTTTGAACTTGGCAGAAATCGATTTTTTCCTTGCAACTTCTTAAGCTACATATATCTTCGAAAATATCTGTGCCAAAGGATACGCCGGAATTTGTAAAAATTACAGAGTGTTAACTGTATTCCACGCATAAATATATAATGTAGTTAAAATATTATTAATATAAGGCTAATACAAAGCACAGCGCCGATTTAAAAAAAATACCAAAGAGGGCTTAAAAATTGACGTTAAAAGAACAAATACCCCCTTAAATCGGTCCATAAATAATTATTACAAGATACCAAGTTCCGTAATTAAATTCTGTGTGTGCAATATTATTAGCAAACGATGTTCCAATAGAATGTATTTGAGTGTACTTAATAGTAGGTACCTATATTTCCGTCTCAGTATCACAATGTATAATTAATTTTGTATCAATAGTGTCCTCTCCGAGCACAAAGCCTTGCCAATTATCTAAAAGCGTCTCGCTCGCCATTTTCGCGATCCTTTGTAACATCCCCTATGTTCTTTCATCCCTTCCAAACGTCACGCAGCTGAACACAGCCGACGCGCAAAAGGAGGAACAACCAAATAACGGACGAGGACGAAAGGAAAGCTTCAGGGCGTAAAAAGCTCGTAATCCTGCTTCGCCGGAGCCGTACGATTTTCCCTGAATTTACCCTGATTCCTGAATACTTTCCACTTACTTCCACTTCTAAGCGTCTGCAAATACTTATATACATCTTTGCCTCGCTTTCAGCGCCGTGTTTCGAGGCGTTTTAATTCCTGGCAAGCCAGGCGAGACCGATGGAAAGCTGGCTAAAGTGAAAGAAATCGGAGCTAGCAGCGGATTTAAAGCCACGTTGGGTTTAATGGCGAAGTGGGTAGCTGGGGAACGACGGTGGATAAACGAGGACGGAGTGTATTTGGATGCACACAGATGATGGATCACCGAGGAAGCGAAGAAGCGTAGCCGGATCACCAGAAGATGCATAAATCATAAGCCAGATCAAGAGACAGCCGCAACAGGATCGGTTCGAGTAGGCATCATGCCAGAGGGTTTGGTCGGCAGGATGACCGCGAAAGGAAGGTGGATATAAAAACGGTTGGAAAAAGAAAGTATGACACGCGAGTTGAAAAAGAAAATGGTATACGAAGAAAGAACGGCAGAACGTTTGGGTAGAAAGAGAAGGCGGGACGAAATGAAGAAACAATACTGGAATGTCGAGGAAAACTGCAGAAAAGAACAGATGTCAAGATATCTCTGTGTACCTGAGGGGGACAGATTGATTGGATTGAAAAAGTTGTTGCACTGGAAAGAAGCAAACGGGAAAGTGTTTTCTCGTGAGAAGCAGACACCCAGAAGCCAATTCAGGGATCAGCCACGCGACACGATATAATTCTCGACCACCAAGGGGATGCATGGGGAGGCCTTCGTGTGCCCCTCGTCCTGATCCTTCCGTCGAAGGACAAGAAAAGCTGCCTCATATTCTCCCAACGGCCACACAATAATATCATATATAGATCTTATACACATTTGATAAACATCGTGGAAGATTGTTACGCGCCCTCGATCAAACGCTCTCGTTGCAACGTGCAGTTCGCGTGATTGTATACGATACGACGATCCTGGGGTCGGAGGGACACTTTACCCCTAAAGATGATATTGCTATTTGATCTTGAATGTGGACGTCGTTCGATTTAGGGGAAATAACATTTTTTATGGACTCGAAATTTATACTGGCAACCGCCATGCACGGTTCACAGTGCAGGCAACAAAAGATCCTAAAGTATATACTATGTTTATGCGTATTCTTTATCTTACTGCCAGTAATTTATTCGTTGGAAAATAGCTGCAATGGTCGGCATTTCCTGTGGCATACAAAAGGTTTTCCTGTTTATAAATGTCTAATTCATATCCGCGTATACAAGCACGAAAGTATCGCACGCGAGGAACGCTTGAATCGAGACACGCGCACAAAAGCAACGGCATAACACAGTATCATAATGTACATCGATTATAGTCATCGTATCCAAAATGGTTTCCAGGTAACACGGTTTTCTTTACCTTTTTCCGCACTTGTATACGGTCTCCATATACGAGCACCACTCTATCCTTGCTCTCGTTCGAGGTGAGCTGGTAAGACAAGCTCTAAAATTGGACGGGTGATATTTGCAGCGGCGATATAATTTTTTATATTATTGTTTTTCGGTTGCGTCGGATGTTTTTGTTAGTGTCATCGTGCATCCATCGATCGTGATATATTTTCCGATTCGTTCCATCAGTTGGAATCGTTTGCATATTTCCATAATCATTGTTATTATTATTATTATTATTATTTTTGTTCAGCGTCGTCCACGATATCCCAGCGTGAAAGAGAGGGAAAAGAAGAGAGAGGGGGCACGAGAGTGATCCATCGAGTTCATAATGAATATCGCACGGTTCCACGTGGACGATTTGTTTATTCGATGTTCGTGTTCCCATTGTTTTGTTGTTGTTTCATTTCGTTCGTTATATCCGTGATTTTCGTTCGCACGTGTAATCGAGTTCGTTAAAAAGTTTCGTTTTGTCCGTGCATCGTGGAGGACAAGCGGATGAACAGAGAAGATGCGTAGAAAAAAGAGATGTCGATTCGCAGCGAGCGGGATGAGACAACGGGGCGTAAGTTTTCGAGGATGACCGTCGAAGAAGTGGACGCCCGTGATGACGATGACGATGATTGAAACGGACGATGCGACGTCATCGTGGGTGTCCAGGATTCCACGTGGATGGCACGGAGGCGGTCGGTCGTCGATGAACGGGGTAGGCACGGAAATGAGGAAATAGAAGAATTTCATTGATTTATATCGTGTACTTTAACACTGTGTGTGTCTTGTGTCAATTATTATTTTTTTTTTTTTTAATTTTGTTCGTTGCCCGTGATCAACTGGTGTTTCTTCTTTGCCCATCGTCTACTTTCTTTTAAACACTCGAGTGTTCTTTATCGAAGCCTCGTGTTACCTTCCCTTCTCCAAACGCTTTCGACTGCTCGGTCTTTGAACAGATTCGAACGATTTTTTTTTCCTCCTTTTCCTTTCATTTTTCTTACTTTTTTTTCTTATTTACTCTGCTATAGTGTTCCGCTCTATCTCGGTTTCATTTCGCCTCGGATTTACTGGGATCTGTAGTTTAGCGTGCTTTACTAGGACTTGCTAAAGAAAATCAAGTCGCTCAGAACGAGGCCTCGACTAGGTAAGTCCCGTCCATCGCAGCCCCGGTCTGCCCCCCTTCGGCACCCGATACTTGGGCCCTTGTCGCCGGGATGTACTGACTGTACGCCTGCTGAAATCCACACCACAAGCACACACTACATTGTTGCACGCTAAGCTCACCTACCCTAAAGAGTCTGTTCTACAAATGGACCTCTACGATTATCTACAGTTGCGATTCACTGTCGCGTACTCGTCGTCGCCATAATTGACTTGTCCCTTTTCTTATCCGACTGATACTAAGTCGTTTATTCCACCCTTGTCGCAAGGGTACATATGTGCACATATATTTTTTTTAACTGCGTTCGCCTACCCCCTGTACATTTCATTACAGCATACCCCCAGTCACAGTGATCATCGAAACTAAATCTAAACTATGTAACACCCTAATTCATTCTAACCGAAAGCGTTTCGACAGCTCCAGCTTGAAAGGCGACAAAAACGAAGGCTTCTGTCCAAGCATCGTCCACAGATGCATGAATTCACCTAACTAGAGGAATGTCTCCAGCCTCCGACAAGGTGTCGTGTTCTATGTCGTCGATGAACGAAAGCTAGGCGAGTTCTATCTCCTTCTTTGGCCTTTGAGAAGTGACAGGTGACTAATCGTTCAGACGGATATTCGTACCTACGATCGACGATTTCCAGCAGTTCGTTGCTGGACTGATCCTACCGTAGCTAATTCCGCGAGACGAGCAACTTGCGCGCGGAACCAACCGGGTCACACTTAATCGTCGGCTTTAATTAAATTTAATTGGTCCGTGTCGCGACCAGCTGCGGACCCGACCCGATTTTCCGAAGGTCGGATTTTTCGACCGCGACATGGCGTTAATGGACACGTTTCCGGTGGAACTGCAGGAGTTCTCGAAGCCCCGCGACACGTGAATTCGCGGTGAAAAGATCGGAAGAATGCACGTAAACGGGACTAAAAGGTTTCAATGGAATAAGTACTCTGCGTTCTACGATGTGAAGTGAAATAGATGTACAAAGGGGTGTAACATGAAATAAGCAGGCAACTAAAATGATTCATAATCGAATTTAATAAAAATTTGTACTATCGGCGTTACTTCATACACAAATGATGTACAGTGCACACTCAAAGTGCGCGCACTTAATACGGACATACTTGAGAGCTGACGCGAAGTAATTCAATTTTAGATTAACACCGGTAGAGCTGTTCTATTTCAAATTGAAAGACAATTGTTTTCCGATATCCTTAGCTTCGATTCTGGCTGCGCTCTCGAACGGGATACAAGCGAATCGTTGACAAACTTTAAGAAAGTCCCGGTCGAAGCGTTCGACAAACGGAAAGTAACATTGCGAGTAATTACCAATTACCAGCGTGTTCTCAACATATTTACAGGGTTCGATAAAAAGGAAGTTGCACTGAAAGAGAAGAAAGTAATTAGAAGTGATCGTCTCGCGATCGCTCGAAGAGCAGCGCGAGAACAACGAGGAGGGCACTCGTGGGCGTACGAGTAACAATTTGTTCACGGTTCGTTTGCATGCAGTTTCGTGAATTGTCGCTTCTTCGAGCGCTCGCTAATTAATCGTCACGAGTGCGCCGACACTCTGAACGTCGCGAGGGCCACTGGAAGGCAAGTGTTATCGAGCTCGAAAAGAAGGAAGGGAGAGCCAACGAATTTCACCGCGATGAAAATCGTCCACACCCCTTTCTTTCCAAGCAATGTGTTCGCAAACTATGCGCAAAGGGAAGCAAAATTAAGGGCGGAGATTGGACCGGGCAACTGGGACGCTTGAGCAATCCGTCGGGCACGTGATCGTGTCTGAGAATCGTGAAGAGGTTCGCATTCAAAACAGTCCAAGAAAACAGAGTGGTATCACATGGTACGTAACGTATGCGAGTTGTAGCATAGAAGTGTGGAAGAGGAGTAGTGCCAAGAGAACCAGAAGAAACATAGTATATGTATAATCGATCGTAACAACATGTCCCAAAAAATAGAACTAATCCGAGCTAGCAGGCGTTTTATAACGTATCGATAGGGGAACGATCAAAAAGGTGACAGACAAGTAACAAGAGCTTGACGTTTTTCTTGTTGGGCCTTACCTTAAACGGACGAGGACTGTTTCTACGGGACGAACCACACACAACAGGTGCCGACAGTGTGATTATGTTACAAAATGTACAGACATATTTACATTGTACGCGTGGCATTTGCAAATTACGTTTACGAGGGAGGGGTTGGGTGGGGGGAGAATTTATGAGGGGGAGAATTACGATCATCGACGGAATACTCGTGTACTGGGTTGTAATACTAAATATTAGAATTGTATAAGGCGATTCTGTATTGCCAATGTATGAATGGTACCGTTCAATTGTTATGAGAATCATTTTTTTCCCTTTTTCCTCGTGCACACGATATTAACGCTTCTGCGGACAGCTTGTAATCAAATTGAAATGGCAGAATGCACGCCACTGTATATGTACAATGATATCGACCGCATGTCCATGAAACGTTAACGCATCGCGAAACACCACGTATGCTAATATCATACGAGCAATTAACTAGCCAATTCGATATGCCGGTTATAAAAATTGACAGACGACAGCCTGTCGTGTCGCGACGTTTACAGCCGGCCGTCCATCGACTTACCTGTTGAACGGTAATTAATGGCACGAGTGGTCGAGGCTGACGTCGATACGAACAATAGTGGATTGTGTAATTACAGTCTGGCAGCCGATCGAAAATAATCGTGAAAGCTACTGAACCTTCCACGGGATCCACTCGATATATAATACATAAGTTCGATTAATCATCGGCCCGGCGGTCGTAATCGAAGCGAAACGACAGGCCGTGTCGAATAATATCTGATTAATCTTCATCCCGTCGAGAAGCAGGCCTACACTCGAGCAGGCTGAAATTGCCGATGATTAATATTACTAGTCGCGGGAAGGATTCGATTGTTGACGCCATACGCGTTCTTTTTCAACGAAGGAGGAACACCTGAGAGAATCGTGGCTGACATAAACAGTCGCGACGATTTATTATTTCTATTGTCCACGGATTATCGCGAATCGATTGTTCAATTACGCGACAATTGACGGGGGGTTGACGATCATTGTCATTGGGCCTCGATGAACTCGAATGTCTTGGAACAGACATCGTTCGAATTACGTGAACGCGATTTCTGACAAGGGGTGGTTACCAAGGGTTGAATTTTAACGGAGCATCGATGTGAATTAATTAAGGTGAACGACATTCGACGTCTGTACGGATTCGGTTGAATTCGATCGGCCTTCCTCCGTGACAAATTTGTCCGCACGGTATACCCCGTTTTCTACCCTTGAACGACTTAATAAAATATACACAGGTGACATGATCCACGTACATTATATACAATATATTTAATCGAACCAGCTATATGGTATATTTATAGTGTTATATATATATATAAAACGGATCAATCAATTTCCAATAACGATTAAGTGGAGCAAAACTTGGGGGACAATAACCAACATCAGCACCCAAAATAGAAGTCGAGTGGCCTGAATACCGTGCAAGCGTAACCGACACTTTTCCAAGTGCTTAGAGAGCCCCTGAAAAAATCTCTCGTGACGACACTCGCGGAGCAGCGTTTCCCGTAACATTTGGAAAATATTTAAACGAATAATATCGATTGCGCTCGACGGCGTTCGGACCGCTCGATTCCATGTAACAGTTACAATCGGAGACGAGAGTTTGCCTCGTACGTAGTCTCCGTACCAAGAAAAGATTGGAGGGGTGTACACCGTTCAAAGGGGACGGACAACGGGGGTGGATGAACATCTTTGAATAAGGGCAACAGGGGAGAAGTGTGGAAAATATGGTGCTCGTTACTGGGCCGACGATAAAAGTGATTTGACGGAGCTTTTCAGACGGACACTTAAGATTCAATTTTCTCTTGCCTGGCTGATCTGAAGTGGATGCTCCACTACAGGCTCCGGGTGTTCCTTCGGCTATGCATTATTCATGAAAGCAACTCGTGTTATATTATAATGCGCATTATCCTGGCAATTAATTCGACGCGACGACATTCATTCGTTCTTTCTTTTCCATCACGTTTTAACCTTCCATCGAGCAACGCGCGATAACGAAACTGGTAACGAGCAACTGGGGGAATCTACATATATTTATAAACATGTATATGTCTAGCATCGTTGTTGAAAGTTCATTCGTAGATTCGCCAAAAATTCGAGCAACGTTTCGTCGTTGTTTCTTCGCGAAACTTCAAGTCGAGGAATCGTTGTTTGCCTTGATAACGTGATCGACATGAACGATAAGCGCACGCCTCAGCCTCGACGATTCACCTCGGACGCTGGCGATTCGAGCAATTTCGATACGCGCCGAGGGAGAAATTTTCGTGACAGGAATAAAGACGCTCGATTAAATCTGCGGCGACTTTAGCGGAGTCTGGCTGCGACCTAATTATCGAAACACGTGCTGTTAGCCGTTTAGATTAGACGGTTCCCCTGGCACGGATTGTTGGTCGAACGAACGGAAGACGTGTACGAGGCTTGGCAACACGTTGTACCAATTAGTCTACGTCCGAGGTAGAAGATCGCGGCAGTAATTAGATGCGATATTACGCAAAGGAAGAAATTCGGAATATAGGTTACGGAACGTAGGTTATTCTCGAAACCATGTTTTCTGACACGGCTGACACGATGTCTCGAGATCTAGCCGCCCGATCGACTTGAAATTTCGCGAGAATGCGTCAGTAGTCCTGTCGCTATAGCCGCTACTAAAATCTTTAAGCAATCTTAATTTTTCCTAATTTTTTATTATGCTGAAGGCAAAAAAAAAACTTAAAACATCGTCATTTTTTTAAACAACGATATCTTTTCTCCACTTGCATACCGAAGAAAACGACACCTCGTTTTTATATCGGTCCACCATTCCTATGCAGAGTTTCTCGACAATGAAACAGAAATTGGAAGTCGTCTAAACATTGCAAAACAAGCTGTTCACGAAATTGTGCCAAAAATGGGTAACAGACTAGACACCTAGAGTGTCACTGAAGCGATTAATACGATAGAACGTCGGATCTGCCTCGAACAATGTCTGAAAGCAGCAGCTGACGTTTAGACAAAAGACGCGGATTAGGTAACACGTACGCCAATAATCGAAGACAAAAACGACGCTGGGGGTGTAACAGAGAGTCGATTGAAAGGCCAGGAAACGAAGAGATAGGTAAACCGGTTCCATTGTTCCGGCGGCTAATGCAGATAGGATACATAAGACAGAACGAAGAATCAACACGTCTCAATGAAATCTTAATTAAAAGAACTCGTAGTCTAGTTTACCCAAAGTGAAATGGATTAAGGAGGAACTATGTATATAATTTTACAGACGGGAGTATTTCTGATATTTCGTCACCTATTGCCTTATATACAAGAACCGTGGCAGAGAATCGCTGATCCTTTTTTTGTTCTGTTTAACGCTCTCGTCGTCTTTTGTGAAGCAAACGTCGTCGCGTGCATAAGTGCGATCGATTGTCGATGCTACGAGAGTGAAAACTGGAGGAAAATTCGCGTAAGCAAGTTGGGCGACAAAATTGGACTCGGTGGAGTCCTCGTGTCGATAGAAGTTTTCAGTGGATCCCGTGATACTCTAAACGACACCGTTCCCGCGGGAAATGTCCTTCGAGATTTTCGCGAGAAGTCGTTAAAACGTGCAAGGATTTCATGGAGATCAACCCTGACGAAACTTTGCACCCGAGTTAGACCAGCAAAGCGAAGAGGACGATAAGCCTGAAATTAATTCCCATACGCTGCACAGTTTTGTCAACTAAAGTTCCGAGTGCACGAGAGAAGCGGCTTTCGACAAATAAAATTTGCTGGACAGTGAGGTGCGTCTAGCTCGTGAACACGTGTAACGCTAAATCTATACTTCACAGGTGGCCACGCCGTCCGACAACCGTTCCACCTAGAACCCCTGATCATTTCCATTTCGAAGTCGCTTTACGATCGCAGCTTAATCACTCCACATGCCCCAGAAACTTCCATCAAGATAATTACCAGGGTGGCCCCTGTACCACCGTTAACAACTGCTCCCCTGTGTCGTCAAACGTGAAAGGACATAATCACCCGACCAGGAAGAAAAAAATCTATTACGCTTTACGAGCACTTCGAGATATCCGGGCCAGGTCGAACGGTGCTCGGACAAGGTACGTGGCAAATGATCGAGGCGTGAAACTCGACGGGGTGTCTCCTGTCCGGTAAGAAAGAGACCTCGAACCCTCGACTCCTGCACCTTGACGCCAACCGACACACGACACGTGTATACACGTATACATGAACGAGCGTATAAACGAACATACACCCCCGTCCATAAGTCAGCCGCGTGCCTGACAACTGTAAAAAAAGAGTGGGAAGAAAAATCGAACGGCGTAGACTCTCCGAACTTTAAGGAATAAAAATAATTGAAATTCCTTTGCAACAAAAATACTAACAAAGTAGTAGACATTCCTTTCATTCGATACCGGCAACAAGAGCACTTTCGGCCTGCTCTATATTCAAGTGTCCGGTGACTTATGGACAGGGGGTATAAGTATGTATGCAAGTACCTGTACACTGGTGTACGTGTAGACAGAGATACATATACGTGTATATACCTACTGGATGTCCCTAAGGTCAAGGCGACACACGTTGCTGTACAATTTTCTAGTCGATAACTGTGCAAGGATGACTGTACACTCGTAATGAATATCCAACAGCGTTCGCTTAACTCGTTTCTCGCGGTCCCGTTGCCGACGGAAGGAGGAACGCGAGTCTCGATGATCGAACGGGTTCTCGAGAACTCGCTTATAACTTCTCTTCCGGGCAGGAGCCGCGAGATTCGTCGAAACTCTGCAGCGTCGCGGTATGCTGAATCTCGAGAGCGATCCGCCTGTCGCCCACCTGCACGGAGACACGAATTTCTTTCTAGTCGTTCCTTTTCTTAATTCGTGATGCTGATTCGGGAAGATCCGAAACGGACTCCTGGATGAATTTTATGGTGAAGTTGAAAATGAGATACGATACGGTATAGCCAGGGACGAAAGTCGAATAGACAAGTGGGAAGGATGGTTATTATTGTGTTGAGTTTAATCCAGACTTTTTTTCCGTCGTTTATCTTTGTTCAACGTAAACGACAACTATACCTACTTTTTCTTCGCATACTTTCGTCCCTGTCTATGCATGTCCGTGCAGGTGTGCGCGCGTGTCGTTTTCAAGGGTTTAAACGAAGCTCGTTAAAGTTTCGTGAACGACGGACGGAGTGCGCGTGGTGACGGTACACGTCGCTGAAAATTAAGAATTGGTCAGAAATGGAAACATATCTCCTCGAATTTTTTCTCTCATTTTTTTTTTCCTCCAACTTTTACTTCTTCCTTTCGTTGGTTCTGTCTGTTTGTGTACGGGGGTTGTTCAATGGAGATCGCTCCCGCCAATCGCAGTTTGTTTTTCTTTCAATGTATCGCATTGTACTTTCTCGATTTCGATGCTCAAGTTCGGGATAGCTTTTAGGATTGGAATCGTAAGTATTGCAAGGTGTTCCCTGCGGCTGAAAAATTGTATGGGAGTCGAAAGGACGCGGGTCGATTAAAAAATCTCAGTTTCTTTATTTCCTTCAGACATCGCCTCGTCAGAGGATCGTGGATTTCTTTCTGTCGCGCTGACGAGCGCCCTAACGAAAGGGAAAAGCGTCGCAAAATCGAAACGCTGACAGATCGCTGGAATGTATGGAAAAACGTGATATCTTACTTAGAATAGCTTCGTCCTCGACTCGATTAAGGGCTGGCCAGCCTTGCGAACCTCTTTTCTTGGATACCGATCGAGGAAAATAAACGAGCAGAACATTGCAGGCTGTGATATAGAAAGTAAACGGGCGTCGTTTATAACGTACTAACTGTGGCAATAATAAAGGTGTTCGGAAGCCTTTCGAACAGTTGATGAAAAAGTTCGTTCGCTATACTTTGCCAATGTTTCAGCTGTTACATGTATGCACATGCAATATCGAAGTTTCTATCCCCCACATTATTCTGGTCGATAGTTGCAATGTTTGCGAATAAACGCGGCCACTTATCGTACACAGCGATTAACAATTATTATTCATGACGAAAGTAGAAATAATTCCTACGGAAAATGAACGAGCGAATCTTACGAATACGTGCATATATTTTTCCATTTAATTCCAACCAGGACGGTTTCTGTAGCGTTTGATTAAAGTCAAACGATCCGGGGAGAATCATATCGTTCAACGATACCAGAAATAGCTCGATCTTCGAGAAGTATAGCGAACGAAACGCGACAGCCCTTGTGCACAAAATGACAACCCTTAATCGTCGTGGATGATCGACGGATCGATCGCGCGATCTGTGAGCCTATAAAGATGTCGAGATCGGTATTCCGAGCCGGCTTGCGTCACGAGACCTAATAAAATCTATGGCCGAACAGTATATCTCGGGCGAAATTTTGCGAAACCCGTTCGTGCATCGCGGATTTATGTCGCTAATGCGGATCGATTAATCGGAAACCTCGTTACTCCTCCGGCTGTAATAAATCTTGACTAGGAATATTTAGAAGAGACCGCGCGTAAATCGCGATTAAAATGGACGTTCGAGCGGCTTCCGGTGACAATTATCAAGTCCACCCTGTGAACTACGTTGGAGAATTTTCTTTTGAGAAAATCAAGCTTGATTCATCGTTCGTTTGCTTCTCCGATTCTTAATTCTCCTACGAACCATAGATTGCCGTGGAATATTAATTAAATTCCAAAGATATTGCACCTCTTACTATTTCAATTCAACGAGTTCGTTGAATCGTATTATAATAATAAATAAATAAATACATAAATAATGATCTTCACAAGCACCATTACATAAAACGCAAGCGGGCTAGAATACCAAGAAACTGAACGCGAACCGACGACGAAAGCAAAAGTCGATCCTCGAGCGATCGAATAATCGATTCGCCTCCCCTATATACAGTTCAATTGTCATCGCGCGTTGTTCCATGCGTAATCTCGAACGTTCATCGCGATTCCGTGTCCCGTTGAGCCTAACTACGAAAGGGAATTGCATCTTAAAGCTACGTTTCAGTCCGAAAGCTCGCACCTTTGATTAAATCAGCCGGGGGGATTCCGATAATTGAACCCCAATGGCGGCAATGTCTGCCCCTCGGCGAAACTGAGAAACGAACGCGTGCACACGGGCGATCGAATGAACGTCGCGTCTCGAAAATCATTCGATTCGAAGGGCGAGCCGCTCGAGGAGTCGAGGATCGATTAGCTGGAGCGTAGCCGCGGCGCTTCGAACTCGATGGAACTTGGACAAGGTCAAGAAAACGAGAGCCACTGGAAGGAACGAGCTTCGTTCGTATTTCGTTCGCGCGACGTCGATTCGATCCCCGCGTGTGCGGCTTGGTCGATGGCCTCATTCGATTCTGCGAAATCGAACGGGGTGAAAAAGAAACGGCAGAGTTGCATAGCGGGAGCAGAAATCGTGCGTTAGTAGAGATTCTTTGATCATCGACGACGCACGTTTTTCATTTGACGTGTCTTCCGCTGCTTTGCGTGAAAAATGCTTTCAGCGTCGTCTCGTTGGAACTCGATGGAATTCGAACAGATTTCTGTGGGCCGTGTGGCCGCGGCCACGGTGTGTGAGCAATTTGTGCGATCGGACGAGGAGAAGGTGGGCACGAGCTCGGGCAGGATTCGATGCGCGGCTTCCAGTCGAGTTTTTAATCTAAAAATGGAAGACGTAGGGTAGGACTGGCGAGCGGCGAGGCTCGATCTAGGCGGGGACGATAGGTTTGGCGCCGGTGGAAGACGAGTATACAACTTTGAACCCCCTGTCGGTCTTGTTCGACGTTGACCCGAGGTCATCGACATAATCGACGAAAAGCGTGGCTCGAGATCGTGGTCGCAGTATAAAGATTCAATGGAACGAAGTTTCGGTCGGTCTATTAAAACCAACGATGGACATCCAGTGTACCACAGGAACGACGCACAGATACATATTATTTTTAAGAGAACAACATTTGACTGATCAATTTCATTTCTTCTTGACACGCAGCAATGTTCGATGTTTCTTTTAGCAGTATTTGTCACACATTTTTCAAACAATTACAACGATCACCTGAGGAGAACGTGAAGCTCATCAATGGGGATTCTCGAACAATTTCAGGGATCTGTGCGTCGATAGCTGCGACAGCATTCTAAATCCGACAACAACGAGGACGCTCGCCTGAATTCCACCGTTCGAGCCGATCTAGTTGAACGTTCCAGGAAAAATCTGACCCTGAATGGCACGCGAAATCCTCGCTCAGACACGTGAACGCCCTGCCAGGGGAATATATCGCTCCTTGTCCCGTACATTTCGGCAATTTCGAGCAGACTCGACGAACGACCGTCCCGCGTACATAATATGGCAGGAACACATTTGTTGTACCGCTGACGGGGCACGTCGCGACGACTCGTGCTCCTTCTTGCATATGAATCTTATCATTGATTTAGAGCCGCCGACGAACACGTTCGCCAGCTGACGTCGTTCATGCAGCGGGCGTTGCGTCGTAAAGATCGTCGGTGAACGATCTGACGCGTCGCAGACGCGGTCTATTATTGCTCGTTCATCGTCCGCCGTTGGGACAGTTAACGTCAACGGCGAGTAAACTGTTGGGCACCGACACTGGTGTTCAAGTAGTCGATAAAAGTTCGAAGAGACGGCATTGATTCAAAGGGACTGGAAATTTGGAAAGTCGTGGCGAGAATTTTCTTGGTCTTGCGAATGTAACAATTTCTAGGCAACTCGAGCTGAGACGGCCGGGGCGAGGATCGTTTGCAAGATCGGTAACTAATTCACGGCTTGATGGGCGATTAACGCGTAAAAGGTGGACGAAGGTCGGTCGACCGCTGAAAAATGGAAGCTCGTGAAAGCGGCAGGGGCAGCAGGAGGACGGTTAATGGAGCTCTGATGAGCTCCCCGTCCCGTTAGAATCACTGGACTGATTAAAATTAGACGCGAGATTTACCGCTAGGGTTTCAATTTCAAAGTGACCGGACCGTGGGAGGGTTTTAAATAAATTTCGCTGAAGATGCCACGGTCGGAAGATCAGTCGGGGGTGTCTGGAAATTAATGGGCGATTAACGAGCCGCGGATAATAATGGAGGGCAAGCGGACCGACCGAAAAATGGCGTTCGCAAGGGTGAACGATTCTTGGTAGGGGAACGATGTTTAATGGGGTTTCGATGGGGCCTTGTCCTCGATCTGCCAACCGGCAGGACCATTTATCGCCTCTCATTTTCCCTCGTTTACGTCGACTCTCGCTACGTGCCGACTGATTTACGACCCGGCGTACGTAAGCCGTCCCTCTGCAATCGATATGAATCGAACTCCCGCTATTACGATATTCTCAACCCTTCTCGGGGAAAATATTTGTGTTCCTGCGGGGAAATAAGATTGCCAGGCGAAGTGAGAAATATGGATCTGCGATCCCGAGCCACGTTTCGACGTCGTTCGTTCGCGACACCCTCGGAGTCGTTGCTGAAAATTCAATGGTGTCGTTTCTACGGGACGAACCTAACGGGGATGTTCTCTGCGTGCGTCGACAGGCGTGAGAGGGGGAGAGACTTGAATAAAAGGCCGCTCGACTGAAAGAGGTAATATAAGGACGATCTACGAGTTCTCGAAGATACCTGAAGACAGAGTTTCGATTGAGGGAACGCGCCGGACCAGCCACAATTCGAGGCGGTTCAAAATGATCTCCCTCTGCGTCTAACCAGAATAATCACTATGACATCGATTTAGAATACGCTACGATGAAGACAGAGGAATAAGGCTAGAGATAATTTCAATTAGATCGTGTCCTCGACCGAACGCTGGCCAAGGTAGACCGATAACGATTTACTTAGTAATCTAGATCCTAGTCTACGGATAGAATTTCAGTTTCACCTGGATCGAAGGTGTTCAAGAGGAACGAGATCGACTCGTCTCGCAATCAGTTCGACTGATGCCACTTTCCACGTGTCCGAACGAACCCGCCTTACCTTTTCAAATCAATGCCGTCCATGGAACCAACAGAGAACAGAATACAAACATGTCGCAAAGAAAGGCGTCAGAAATTTCGCGCGATGTTTCTATTGCAAACGCGACAAAGAAAATTTCCATGGAAGGTATACGACGTTAGATCCTGGTGGAACGACGATCGTAAACTTCCGTACACGCGGATCACTCGAGGAAACCTTTGAAACGCGTTCACCATCCAGTCGGGCGGATTTTGGAGACGTTCCAAGCGCGAGAACGAACGCCTCCGTCGGAACGACCGGCTCGTCTCGAGCGACGTAACACGAACGTTTCTTCTGTTATTTATCGCGAGAACGAACGCGGCGTGAAAAGGTGCGCCAGTCGAAAGTAACGCTGCCGTCGCACATTTGTACGCGATATGCGCATCGAGCATAGTCTTTTCATACTCGTTCCCGGCCAGTGAATGTCCAAACGAATATTTCTGCGCTTCGATGCTTGGCTGTTATTGCAACGTAAATCGTTTCTTTCCGCGATGCCGTTTGTATATTTTCAACGTCCCTCGTACGATATTAAGCGAGTCTCAATATTGTCCTTGTACCCGTGCCTTATACCTGTCACGCAACGCGTAAATCTGTCGGCTGTTTCATATCGCGCGCACTTTGTGCAACAGAGACGCGTTTGTATTGTTGTTATTGTGCGTCCATTCGTCGGTTTTGTCGTGTACGAGCACCGAATGTGCGGAGCCATCGTGAGAGGCTGTTTCATTCTCTACAGATCCGAGCCGTCTCGCGGAACGAAAGCCAGAAAAACAGAGAACGATAAAACAGCCCCCCGAACGCGCCGTTCCATCGGATCCTTTCGTTTCGAATCTCGCGCGCGATATTTCAACGGCTTTCTCTAACTTCGCGTATCGAGTCGAACTCTTCCATTCCATTCGACGGGGAAACGAACAGCGAGAGAGCATTTTCGATGCCTCCCGCTGTCTGGAAAGGCGGGTTTATCTAGCTCCTATCAAGCGCAACGAATGATCCGTATTGAGGGGATAAAATGGCGCGAATATCGCCGAAGAGAGAAAGAGAGTGCCGAGTCTAAATTCGAACCCACGCTGGCAGTGCTTCGGGGAGGAGTTAACCCCGATGGGAGTCGTGCTTAACAACCCGGGATTCGATGTCACGAGATAGAGCGATACTTGGTTCGCGTGGATCGTCCTTGCTGCTGACGCCGTTTCAGTTTATATTGCGACTGCTTGCAGCTTCGTAATCTGTATACCTAGTTGGAGCCGGGGTAGCTTCAGAGATCGTGAAACTATCGCGAGGGGTACGGGCGACGAAGTTTAGCCATTACGGGAAATTTCTGTGCACCCCCTTTAGTGTTTTCGATGTAGAAATATTTGTGCGGTTTAATCGAATCCCGGGTGTTGGTCTCCAAGCGATTCGTAATCCAGTCGAATCATAAACGATCGCTGAGATCGCCAAGATCCAGTCTCGATCGAGCACTGGAACACTTGGCCGTGGATTGGAACACAAACGTGTGATTCGAGCTCCTCTGTCGAAGCAGGTCCGTTCGATCGACAACCGTGATTAAGATCGAGAACCTACAGAACGTTTCGACGAGTTTCAAATCACTACGGACGACGGATGAGTCGAAGCTGATCGCCTAACAACCGAGAGCTCGAATAGCAACGTGAATAACAATTCCTCGAGAATGTAAAGTAAATTCTTCCAATTTCGGATTACATCCAAGATCGAAATTAGCGCCTGAAGTTCAAGCTTTACCCTTAGGCCGCTCTAAGATATGGAACGCTCAGTCTTCTGCTGATAAAACGTCCACTCGCCGCCCCGAACGCAAGGCAAACCCAAGGATCCCTGATATCCACCTATGATATGCTTCATCCTAATAAACTTTCAACGCTGGCACAAATCGGAACGTAGGCCAATTTACTTATACGCCGCGGGTCAAATAACTACACACAGCGTCGACCCATGACACTGTGAACAACGCAATAAATACCACAGTAACAACTTAACAAATATCGTCCATCTATTCCCGCTCAGTCCTGTTAAACGACTTTTTTTTTCCTCCGCACGAATGGTGAAAAGAAACCACCTAAAAAAAAGAGGAAAAAATAGGGGTTGTTAGGACTAAGACTACCTACAATCTGGATCGCACGCCAAGTGATGGGAACGAATTATTGAATGGAATCTCTGACCCGAGCCCGGCTCACACCCTTGTCTCGTTGTAGGGGCTGGAGGAGCTCGTGCCCTGGCGACGTTGCCGATCGCTGTCACCCGGCACGTTAAACGCGACATTCGGCACCGTGGTGGGATCAACCGGTTGATAATGGGACTGCACCGGCTGTCCGGTCGGCTGCGATTGGTGAGAGTGGGAGGAAAACGAGGGTGGACCCTCGCTTATGGAGGTCGTCGAGGCGAGAATACGGCGACCGCGTACCTGGTAACGTTGGGGGTAGCAACGGCCGCAGCAGGCGTGCAGCAGGCCGCCCCTGGAGGCAGTGCTGTGCGCGGGGGAAGTTAAGGGCGATGGCGATCCTGGCCTCTTCGGGGCACCGTTATAGGGCACCTCCATCTCCACGAACTCGCGATCCTGTAACAGAACTGCTTTATTAGGATCCCGGTCGAGATGGATAGAGGGTATCGAAGAATACAACCGATAAATATTATTATCGAGGGGTTGATAATGAGGCGAAAATTGTTTGACTGGTATCACGGTCGATACCGAATAGAATAAATCCGCGAATAGATCAAAAATGTTTGTATAGGGGTTGAGAATGAAGGGAAAATGAGTGAACAGAAAAAATCGGGGAATAGAAAAAAATAATTCTATATTGATATAGGTGGTTGAAGACTGTACACCTTTTTTGTTGTACAATATCTTAATATATTGAATTTGAGACTCGCAGGTCTGGTCATGTTACACGGTACTGTGTTATAATAAAAGTTGATGAAAAAATGGGGGGTGGTGATTTTATATAGTAAATGCGTTTTATACGTATCAATTGCAAGCTGCGAAGGAAAACGAGAGAGCGGGCAACGGTGCGTCAATAGTTCCGTTTAGTTAATATAGTGTTGCGAGTTTTTTTAGATCAAGGGTGGCTTTCCAGCTTTAAACGAAGTTATAGTTCTGCTAGGGTAGAGCCGCCTGCAAGTTTACAACCTCGTAATTTACCGACCGAAGTTTCGATCCCTCTTGTTCTAACTTTTATAATCCGCGATGCCCATCGATATCTCGTTACGTGTATACTCCATTTTCCGAGGGAAAGTTGTAATTCATCCGCTACAGGATGCCCAAACAAACACTACTTTGCTCCCCTAAGTAAGGCTCTTCCTTACTGGTAATCGAACGCGAATGCGATCAAGTAGATTGTACGCGTCACCGCACAGACAACGACGATTACACACGGAGTCAACATCGCGCAAGAGTTTCTCTTCCGCTGAATCGTGTGCTTCACCCAGTTTCATTGTGGAATATCTAGAAGGATCCATGGAGTCGCGTGCATTTAATTAAGGAATCTTTACTTTTCATCAAAGTTACCAGCAACTTGAAGTAGATTGTACACGTGCCGGTGCAGCCACAATAGATAAGAAACGTTCCTTGTCTGTTATTTACGCGCCCCCTTCGTTGTAAATATTTCGTTTTCTTTTACCCTTTGGTCTTCGTTCAACCTACATAAATTATCATTCTTTTCTTCCATAAATTATATCCTTATTGTAGTTAACTATTTTAACGAAGATCTAAGCCATCGATAATAATTCCATTAATCTGAATATGTACTTTGATTGGAAGTTAAAATTTCCGGAATTTTCACCTGGATGATAAAGCACAATTAATACAAAGCCGTCCGGAGGACTGATTGAAATCATTCTGAACTGTACAGAATGTATTCGCGTTTGAACGAACGCGAATACCACAGGGGCCAAACACAGTCACACCCCCTATTGTCGCTGGTCAAACTTTGGTCCGTCGAGTATTGCTCGAACCGTGTTGCAAGTTGTTTCTCTGCTCGAATTACACAGCCGGAGGGAGGACACGCGTTTGTACGGAGGCTTATTGTTGCCATCGTGTTCAGTGCATTTCCGACAGGATTCCGTCTCTAATCACGGCAAACTTTACCAAAAGTCCATTGCAAGTTTATTAGCACTCAGCTTATTGTTAATTTCAAATTAATAAGTTCGCGGCACTATGTTCGTTCCGTTTGTACAACCTGCTTACGAACTGCATAAATAGATTAATTCACATTTAATCTCATATCGAAACTGATCCAGGCTTGCGAAATCACTTTTTTCGAGTGGTTTCCATGGGGGATTGCATAGCTGCTCCATTCCACGAGCTCAAATCTTCACCGCGCAACTGAAAAGAGGCTAGCTCTTGCACGACTGACGGGAGATCACTCGATAATCTCCCTTTCCCTTGCGCACCCCTGTATCACCACCCTGGAAACTTCCAGCGACCGTTCACAGTCGAGATCGAACGCTCGAGTACACCCTTTAACCTTCTCCATGTCGGGCAATCTGTGTCGTAGGACGAAAACCCGTGGCTTTCGTTTTCGTTCTATCTGACACCTTCTTCCATAAAACGATATGTTTCTACAGTCATAGATTTTAATCCAAGGGTTCTGATCCATTGTGAAGTTTCGATAGTTTAATTGAACAGCAGGTTGAAATAAAAATGTTCAAATTGGAGATGTGTACCATGGATCATGAAATTAAAATAAATGAGATCCCCAAGATTAATAATAGTAAAAATACAAGAAATGGCTGTGAATATTTTTGTATGATTTTTTTCTGCAATAAATTTATCTTTCTTCTGGTGACGAATTGTATTTCGCAGCGTTCCACGTATCGGTTACAACTTTTACACAAAGCAGAATTTTTCAACTAAATTTAGCTGATTTGTAGCTCGATGTGCACTCTTAGACAAAACACGAACATTTCAAAAAGATTGTAATACCGTCCAAAGAGATTGAAGATAAAAGAGATTAAAGATTGTAATCCAAATAAAATTTCTAAAAAGTACTGACCTAATTTTCACCGTCAAAGCATGGACAAACGATGAACATCGGCACCAGCCTCCAGAATTATTTGAACGAACCCTCGCAATTATTTGAGATATGCAAACACTTTTCGGTACACCGTGCACGTATACTGATTGGCGTTTCCTTGTCAATAAATTGCATATCGACGAAACGGGAGATACAATTGTCACCTGGTCGAGGGAACGTTCCGAACGATTCCGAACTGCATTACATCAAACCGTGTCAACAGATATTCTCGTTCGGAGATATGCAAGTGTGACAAGTAAAAAGCTTCGATGCATATAGCATATGCACACAATATATTACCTTCGTTTGCACTGTATTCAACATGTGACCGACAGTAATATTCACATTTAATTAATAATTTATAATAGAGGATGTCAAGCCAACTGAAAATATTCGAATTAATTTGCATAATGCAAAAAGGACGTTCATCGCCAGCAGCCAAACGTGAAGAGTATTCTCCGCGTGAGGTGCAAGAAAAACCAAGCCAAGGTAAAAAAAATTGGACAATAAAAAAGGCTATTCAGATACGAGCCAGACGATCATCAGATTTATTCACGCTTGTATCTCGGAGCCAACGAGCGTCTACGTCGTTTCCGCATTAAACTCATCCTTATTGTCTCAGTCTCTCTTACTTTCGTCCCAGTGTATACTGGTCGAGCATAGAAATAAAAAGACACCCCCATTGACAAAGGATACCGCCCTGCAACCCTCTATTATTTTCCCTGAGAATCTCGTCGATATATTCCCCGGTAAAGGAACACGAGATTGTTCCTCCATGGATCCACGAATGGCTCAGCTGAGCAGCCGTGCAAAGAGAAATTCTTTATCCCACAATCCCTTGGACAAATTCGTTTCTTGGACACGTTCATTAGTTACATCGAAGGAGGGAGTTTAAAGCTATTGATCGGAGCTACAGCGTCTCGATGATAACGTTTGGGTTAGGCAGTCGAGGGAAACGCAAGCGCGTACGTGTATGTGTATGTGTTTCCACCAACTTTGTTTCAAAGCAGCAACTTAGACGGTTCTTTGTCACATACTGGAGCAAGGATACGCGCTCCACTTTGATCAATGGACAAAAGGGAATTGCAGTTCGGCAATAGCTCGCTTTGTCCGATGAATCTCGCCTTGTACCGTTGCACGGTTCGTAAGAACGTGTGGATGCTGCAACGAAAGGCCAAAGGGACCACCGATTGATGCATTTGCAAGGTTCAAGTATTAATCGTATTGAAATAGGAGTCCAGTTGTCGGGGAACGAGCGCGTTGAATGACGATGAAGATAAGTTTGGGGAGATAAGGTTGGTCAGGGAAGGATAATTAATGGGCGGTGATGAACAGAGTGAGGAGAAAGTTACTCGGAAATTTCTAGGGTACGTCCAAGTAACCATTATTCACCCTAGTTTCGGGTTGCTGGTTCTGTTAAGCGTGCGTGGAATTATATTCCAAACGACAGTGAAATATAGAAAGCAACCTTTTTTTTACTAACAAATGTAAAAAATACAAATTTTCGAGACACAAATACCGACTTCTTTACATACACGTCTGTACGATATTTAGCTCGAACCAATCTTCGCGGAAGAAAATTTCCAGAGAATGGTCTGCCGAGAGAACTTTGACTGTCGACACGAAATGGTACCGACTGCCAGTGCTATTTCGCCTCGATCTTTCCCGTGCTATCAAAGTATACAATTCCGCCGTTGATGAACACAGGAAATAGAAACAGGCTGGACCGTGGTGCGCGTAAAAAGAAATCAAGTGGCGGCCACTATAAACAGCCTGGTCCCTGGTATTTTGGTAACAGCGAATTGTAAAGGTGGTTATAAACGCAACTGACCTCTCCAAGATAGTGACGCGTGACATGACACCGTTTTGGAGGCCTACCAATTGCGCCTTCTATTTAGCGGAGCCATTGATCTAATCGTCGACGGGTCCACCTGCGCGCGGTTTAAATATAAATTAAACAAATTTCTGCGCCCAGGGCCCGTCCCATTTCTCGCGCAGAAACGCGTTCAGCTGGATGGAAACCGACGGATCTTACTTTCCCATTCGAGTCGTTCCCCAACGACTGAATGGAACGACGAGAAGGCCTCATTTCTCCCGAGTCGAATTCGATTTTCAACTAAGTGCTCGATATACGAGCACGGCACCTCTTTCCTGAATGAAAGTGTCGAGGTTTTAACTGCGAATTATGTAAGTATCGCCTTCGGTGAAGGAAGAATGCTTGGCGGACGACAAATGTTAGCCAAGATGGAAACGAGAGACGGCGACACGATTTTAGACGAGCCAGGATGGATATGCATACCCTGTTCAACAAGGGGCGACGATCTCCGTACGTAAATCCAGTCGGGCCATCCTCGTGCCCCATAAATAACACGTCACGCCGCTCGACCTGACCCACGAACGCCGTGCACTTGTCGCGATTCTAGGGCCGCGTGTTATGGCGGTCAAACGCGAATTCCATTTCTGGTTGAAAAAGTTGAAAAAGCCGAGCAAATTGGAGTTCAATTAAAATACGGTATCAACCAAGTTCCCAATTGCGAAACGGAAACCTTTGGATAGAATTAAGATGCGAGAATTTTTCCAGGATACCGTAAACGAAAAGCGAGCAGAGAATTACAGCCGTTCCCCAGCACATTCGCAGGTCACGGGGGACGCGCGAAAACGAGGAAGACGAGGCGACAGCTGAATATTCGGTGCTCGTCTGCATCGGCCGGCGAAAAAGCGGCGACACGGCTGGCCACTCGTGAATTTAATATCGTCCAGTTGGAAATAAACGTGTTGGAACGGATCGAGTAACCAAGGGCTGCGACACAGAAAAAGACGACGAAACCGGCGGACGAAACCGGGGGAAAAGGAAAATTGAAGCAAGCCGGCGAACAGAGACCCTGACCCGACAGACGAACATGAAAGCCCGGTGAAATTTTTCTCCCCATCGATCGTTCCACCGCGCGTTTCACCCCTGTTCCAATTCGAACTACTTTTCCATCGCCAGACATAGACTTTCTCGCGCTCGTCGAGCACCGTCGCAGTTTTCACACGCGAACTGCTGACTCGCCGAACGAGACGAAGGCACGGGGGCGTACTTTATCGAATTGTCACGATCTGAGGGAAAGAAACAGACGAGAAAGAGAACACGGGGGACAAGGGTTCTTTCGAAGAAGCACGGAACAGTTGCGAGAGTGAGGGAAGAGTGTTTTCAAGGCGCTGGAGAACGAAAACAGTTTTACCTCCGCGACGCTTGCATCCTCTTCTGCCACGCGGATCGGAAAATCTGATGGGGCACCGCTATTGTTGGATCTCTTTAGCGCCGTTCACCGGCTATAATTAGTCACGAGATGACGTCTTGCCCCGACAACTCCGATTCCCGATGAGATTCGATCGAGGCCGACCACGACCCGGAAGAAATCAATACGCCGACGCGACGACACCGATTGGCCGCGTCTGATGCTCGCGAGCTGCGCAACACGCGCTCGCCTGCCTCGAAAGATCTCTAATGGAGATCGTTCCTCTGCTACCTTCGTCGTTGCATATGTGAACAACGTCGTTACGTTCAGATGGAATGCACGAGGATCGGAGGCACCGAGCTCTGTCAGAGATAACGCCTCAAAGGGAATCCTAGTTTGCGGGGTGTGTATGCACATTGAAATTCGACGTGGATGTTAACCAGCGATACATCCAAGGGAGATTCTTCGGGATGGCAGTGGCGATATTAATTACTGGAGTCGAAGTAAACGTCAGCGTGTCGGGTTTTTACTCGGGGTATCTTATGGACTTGCAAATTGATCTTCCGTGTAATTATTGGAAATAATTGTACAACTACTATTGGAATCGAAATGTTCTATCGTTATTAAATTTACCGATTCAGCGGGGGATGATTCAATGAGAAGGGTCAGAACGCGGGACAACAAAAAATGATGATAGAAATTCTGTACTTCGAGCCTTCCACAATTTCCTCCGAGATGCAACTACTTCCATTATAAAACGCGGCACGTTATTTCCTGGCCTCCATAGACACGTCTATTTCATATCGTTATCGAATACCGACAGGATTTTTCGTTTTCCCCAGAAAGCCTCGTCTCCTTGAAATGGAGACAGGAAAACGATTTCGTCGCACGAGGAAGCTCGCTGATTCTCTCGAAAATTGTACTCGCAACAAAGGCTTGACGCCGCGTTCATTGAGAGGCGTGATCCATTGTCGTTCTCGAAGAGGAGAACACGTGTGCTCGTTATTCGGTGACATTACCCAGAATCATTTCATTCGTGCACGTTTCTCCGAGGAGCTCCTTCAGAGAAAACGACGTTTCGAGGTATCGGTTGCCAATTATGCGAATCACGTGCAATTGGGATTGGAGATCGGAGAAGTAACTCCAGGTTAGACGAGGAGAGCGTCGAGTTTCCTCGAGAAAGAAGAAAAAAACGGAATCGAGAAAATTCTGATCGGAAAATATACACAGAAAGACGTTCATAAACGGCAAACAAGGGGAACTGAAAAAAAGAAATGGCCCGTTTACGTTTTCTATTTATCTCGAGTGTATTGTTCTCCATTCCAAGCAGATTGACTCGCTAGGAAACTTAGTATTTACCCAACCACGTGAGTACGTAGCACGTTTCAAAACGTGTAACGCAAGCAACCGAGTTCTCCGGCTGAGCGTGTTTGAACTTTAAACTGAAAGTTACATCTAGAGCTGCGCGAGTTTGTTCCCGATTCATGTGCAAACGAATTAATCATGCCTGTCGAAAGTTGAACAACGGCTGTCAGTAGGCCGCGGCTGAATTGGCCGAAAAAATCGCAACGCGTGCAAGAAAATGTCTCCGAAAATCTCGAAAAATCTTACACAGAGAACTCCAAGAGGGGAAAGAACGTTCGAGCCTTTTAAAAAGTTTCAGGAAAAGATTGACGGAGAGTGGCCATCAGACAGACGCGCTGAGAAAACGGCTAAACGCCGGGCCGCCCGACAGGAAGTCAAGATCGTGGCACGTACACGCGTTGAAAACGCGACAGAAGACGACAGGAAGTGGAACGACACGGCCCGGGGCCGTGTGCACGATTTTCATGACGACTCGACAAAAGCGGCCGGAATCGCATTGCTTTCTGGGTTAAGTACACCCGTCAGGGGGAGGGCGACGAACGGAAGACGATCTTGAATGTGGGATCAACGTGATTGGAAGCTGATAAGGGTGCGGGAACGAAGGAAACAGTGGACGATGAAAAATGCTGGACGGCCGCAGAAAATGGTCAATTGACGAATAAACAGAATAATGATAATTGAAGATTTTGAAATACGAAAGGGCAAGGAGGGCGAATGGTACTCGAGGATCTTTCAAATTGTGTATCCCCTTCGGTTTGGACATGACCCGTGGGGTTGATCGATGCATCCTTGCTCGGGAACTTGCAATTTACAGAATTTCCGCAGAAATTCAGGCTCGAGTGGCCGCCGAGACAGAGCTTCGATTCGTGGAACGCGAACTGACCTATTTATCGCGCTTTCGGTGGTCGGTTTCGGCTGCAGAGCCACGGAAATTCGCCTGCAAGCGGTGCGAATGGCCGAAAGTTTCATTTTGGATAGTCCGTTAAGTGCTATCCAGACGAAGGAAGCTACTGAATAAACGATCGGGTTATACGAGATATTAAAGTGGAGGTCGTAAAATCAGGGTCTGGAAATATCACGCAATCTTGACATACAAACTGCTTACCAAAACGTTAGGTAAAAATAGTTCGGTTGACCAATATCTCGTTAACTCTTAATCTAACTCGAAATTAGTGATCTGGAGATCGAAGCTCACAGTTATCCGTTCCTAACAAACATTCCGAGCGCTTCACATAAAATACTGATATTATTATCACAATCATAATCAAAAGAATATTTAATTATTCTCAACCCAAAAAACCCTACCCACACCTTATCCATCCTTCGCTTCGTAATGCCCCACACCGTCAACGAAATCGCCAAAAGTCCCGTGTGAAAATATCATCACGAATCGTTGATCAATTCACAAACGACCAGCTTAAAAACCTGTTCCACGCAGCGCCACTATCTTACATACACCGTGAAACATACCCCTCGCAACGAATTTAATGAAACAGCCTGCACCCCCCGGCGCACAAAGATCCAGCGGCAGTGCGCGCGATTCTTGCACACAAACACAGACCGTCGCGTCGTCTGTGCGCCTGTCGCAAGCAGAGCAAGAGGGTTTATTCTGTCTGCGTGAGGGCGGACAGAACGGGCGGCTCGCTTAGTGGGTGGCACGGCATCCCTCGCGCGAGTGCCGGGCTAAAATTAGACGCAAACAGAGGGGGTTTATTCAAATTACTCCGCAGCGTGCGCTAGGCGGTCTCTTGGATTCTAAGCGGCGACTTCGCGCCTGAGAATGAACCGGCGCACAGATAACGCGTCGTTTCCCCGGACTAATGCCACGGAATTTCGACGAGGCGCGGGGTTTAATGAAGCGGGAGCTACTACGTCGACGACGAAAAGGGTTCTCCCCAATTCGAATGGAAATATTCGTCCGCCACGCGACCAAGCTGCCTACCGTCGGGGATTGAGGGTCTTTATTTCTCGCGCACTTCATATTCTTTTAACGCCTGTTCCGTTCGACCGGCGCAACGGAAAGGCGCAACGAATCGGTTGCACGAAAGTTACGACACAGACGACGCTTAGCTAACCGCGAGCTGCGGTCGTAAAGTTGGCTGTTTTACCAAGCCACCGCTGTAGAGCCGGTTTTAAAGGCGTGTTTATAATTCATAATACCGAAAATATTTTCTCTCTCGTTGTATAACACGCCGCTTGTTACCGCGTCAACACACCCCTCGTTATCGAGGGACGCGAACGCATGCACGGATGATAAGTGTCCGCGGAGTACGTAGATCAATTTAAATACACGGAGAGCAAGGGTGAAAATGTTTTCTTTTATTTTTCATGTTATTTGGTCGCTTGTTATTGTTTTCTTTTTTTTTTGCCGTTACCTACCGTGGTCTTCTCTAAACAACGAAGTAGATGATGATGTTGCAGCTCGAAGATGTCCTCCTCCTTGTAGTTGTCGTCCATCTGAAGGCCGCTCTCCTGCGCGGCCAATCGAGCCTCCGCCGCCTTCTTTTTGCTCACGAAGGCCGCCCCGCTCGACGCTTTCGCGATCCTGATGCGTGCCAGCCTGGCTTTCTGCAATCAAAAAGGACCATCGATAATTTCCCAAGTTGCTGCATCGATAAAAAGCTGAATAGGGGAACAGCAGAGGGAAACAATTAGACGTTGCCAAAACGCGAAAGAAATTCGTTTTGTCTTCGCGGGCAACCCAGTTTGCCGACATTTGGAAGCAAACCAACGTCGCGGTGGAAACGTCGGAAAGGGCTGAAGCGCGTCCCACCGGAAAACTGACATCGTAACGAAGAAAGGGACCCGCGCAAAGCGAGCCGGAGACGCGTGTTTTTTTTCCCCAGGTGGGACGAACTTGTCCCGCGACGAAACAATAGAGAACACTCATTGTCCCGGTACGCTGCGTGGAAAATTCGCGGGTGAAATCGAGGCGACGGGAAGCGAGAACGCATCAGCATCAACCGGTGTGGCTGTAGCTTCGAGAACGTGAATTCACGTGCACAAGAAGTCATTAGGCTAACAACGACGCATTGTATCTACCTGCTTTGTTCATCTTTTTGTTTTCCCTTCGTTCCCTCCTCCACGTTGCGCGGGCGTCTCCGCCCTCGGTCGATTAAGGTTTTAGCGAGGATTTTCCGCGAAAAATTATCGTACGGTCTACCGTTTAGACACCGCAAATGCGCGACACCCATCCGAAGCATTAAACGAGCCCACGCCCATTTCCGGAACGATTATATCTCAACCGTTGGATTTTCGCACCCGCCGTAATTGTACAAGAGCTCAGTGTCGTTCGAACGGACTTTTCAAGGGGACATTCTTCGTGTCTGCGAAACCTGTTTTCTCTCTGTTTTATTCTTCCCAGTGATTTAGCTTTAAGTAAAGGGTCCCTGGTGTGCAAACGGACACTTCCGGCGCAGCAACGTCTTCTGGCTTCAAGCCTTATCGATGTTTCGTTTCGTAAGGAGCATCCGGAGTGATTCACGGCAACCCTGCCACCCGTTACCGGGTCCTGGCAACTTTTAAGGGAACGAAGATTAACCGTAACAGCTTTTACAAATGAATCCCACGACCGCCGAAAGCTTAGGGTGTCGTCTAAACGGATACACCAAAATCCGCCAAGATCTACGGCCGTTTGTCATCTTGTAGATTCGAAACGTCAGTGGCAGACAATAATTCAAAAGAGGGATTCGAAATGCCGCATTGGAGCATGGAGGAAAGTAGCTTCTGTCGCGTATCTACATAGGGCTGGAGAGAAGGGGATGGTGCGCCCTGTTTTTCTTTCCCCCGGGGGAACCACGAAGACGCAACGGTGTAATTGTGAAATGACGCGGGGTAATGCTGTTTGTTAAGACAAGTTTGCGTCACAGAGCTCGAAGGAGGCAGCTTCTTCCGGCAAATTGGTCCATTTTCCCCACCAAGATATAATATCCAGGTGTTCGCGTTTGAAAATCAGACAAATTGTACATTTTACGGTTGAAATATAATCTCGCAGCTGATATTTACGCCTTCTACGTATTTTTATTCTCGCCGGGTTATTTGAATTTTAAATTCAGCCCAGTTCTTTGTATCGCGAGGCAGCTGTCGCGAAATTAAATGAATTTTGCGCCGCGACGAATTTAATTAAAAATCAGATCGGTACGAGGAAGATGGGCAGAGCGAAAAATTTTCTACGAGCTGGCAAACTTTTTGCGAGGCAACCAGTGTCAGGGTAATTCGCAGAACGACACCGTTTAGATTTACCTCGACCGTGCACACAAACTTTTATTACGCGAGGCTCCTCGCGTGGAGGACGTAAAGAACAGGAAATAAATGACGCCGCACCATCACGCACCGCGACGCAGCTTTGGTAAATCCATGGTGGTTGCATTATTTCCCTTTCACGAGCTTTTTACAGCTTGTTACTACGCCCTCGAGCTCTGCGAAATTCGTGACATCAGGTTGCCTACGTCGAGGACGATGCGACGGCCGTTGTTGAAAGTCTCGACGGGAAGAAACCGTACACCGACGATACTCTCACTTTGAACCCCATCGTTCTTTTTTTACATGAACGTAAAACTTTTCTCAGTGAGCTTTTAATAATCTTGTCGCCCCGTTAATCGTCACGGTTCCTCGTTTAATAACAATTAAAATTCGTACCGCCAATAAAACTTTATCGAGTTCCGCCGGGCAATTATGCCCGATGAAAATCTATATTGCACAGACCCACGAGCATGAAAGTTTCGCCGCTATTTACCATATCTAGCTTCGTGGATCTCGCGGAAATTGTTCCGCAAAATTTCCTTGACAGCACGATAAGGTACGATCGCTGAATTACGAAGCTGGTGACCAAGCTGCCGATGGTAAGGCGCCAGATCTATTTGCTTGTATCAACCAGCCATCTAAAATAGTTTACGTTTCCGTCGTAGTTGGACTAAAACCAATCCCACGGCATATACTTAAAATGATCCCCCTTCCTCGCGTGCTTACACGTACACGTACTTCTTCCTAATTTTATTCCCCCGCTAATGTATACTTTGGTGCACAGCTGCTAACTATAGAAAATTCAGATCGGAATATCAACAACCCCTTGCGAACCGTCACGAACTCCTCCCCTATCGCTCTCTACGATTCCAAATCTGCCATTCCATTTCACGACCTCGACCCTCGCGAACGTCCATCACCTTCAGATGAATTTGTCTTCGAGATTGCAGCAATCAAATGCACACCGATTACAAATAGGAACATCTACACGTAAAATTCCTACGAACTTCCAACTCGGCCAGGAGTGTACCGCTGTATCGGCGTGTCGATCGCACAGCCAAACGCCAGGTACAACCTTCAAGGTACGTTGCTGTAATAGCTGACTGCGGTTGGAAGTCGTCGAAAGTGCAAACTGCATCCCTCGGGCCAGCGTTCGAGGACAACTTCCTGACATTTCGCAGCTGCGGTCTAGCGTGTAAACATCCGCGGACATATAGCCAACGGGGCACGTAACACCTTGCAGACGCGAATCGAGCCACGATCCTATCCACCGCGAAAATACACGGCTCGCCAAGGGATATAAATATGGTGAAACCCGCGGGGCGTCGATGCAGCGGCCGCTCTATAATTAGAGCCGTAGAGCCATGGTCAATTTGTAATCGTGCGTAATTCACCCATCGGCGGACAGTGTTTGGCTAAATGGCTAAACTTAGGGCGCCGCGTAGGAAAATCGACTAACACCCGAGGTGTTTCGTTCTGTCCGCGGAGCGGCAAGGTGGAATTGAATTTCGACATCGACGATAATCTGGTGTCGGAGAACTTCCGACGGCTCGCAGATTTATGAAATGCCGAACGCAGAAAGTGGAGAACGTTGTTCGCCGTATTGTCAATTAATCTACATTCATCGTGGTAGAATGCCTTCCAGACTGGGATACAAGAAACAGGAGATCGTGGCGTACGTTTTAGCGAAATAAAATCCCTGCCAAGATTATCGTCGGAGATGCAGGGGCGACAAGGCAAACAGTGCGACAACGAGTGTAGATCAGGTGCGCGAGTTGATAGGCCCGTGAAAGAAGGGAACCGGATGCGAGCACCGACGCGAAAGGTCCCGTGGCATTGGTCAGCGGAATGATCGATAGCGGGAGAACCTGCGACACGGTCCGCCGGAAACGGAAAGTTGAAATTTCCTGGCTGGGCTCCAACGAGACCCCTACGCGACCCGAGGAAAAAAATGAACAGGTCGCGCGAGATTAATCGGCCCGACCGCGACGATGCCTGTGTAAGTTACGTAGAGCTGGGGGAAAGCTTCACTTTCACATGGAGGGTCTGCTTCAAGATGATAAATCGACTCTAAACCAGACGATCTTCTGGCGGAAAAAGAAAGGCCCTACGGACAAGAATCCGTGAAGTGAAAACATCAACCGATAGAGAATATTTTGAAGGTACTTTCGAAGGAAATTCGAGGCAAGGAATCATCCGATTGTGTAATATATAATGTATCGTAGATTAGGAAGATACGGTGACGGGGGCGATCAGATTCGAGTGAGTTACTCGACCCGGCCGCTAATTAATTCGTTTACGAATAACAGTTTTTATATAGCCTGATCGGATAGCAGCTACATACCTGAGGTCTCGCATCGAATTAATTAGCTGTCGATACTCTACGAGCACGGTCCTTCGACCTATATGATAATAATCACCGTGACAGAGAGATAGAAACAGAGAAGACCCTCTGTTTGGCAAACATAATCATTTAATAGAAAATCTGGGTAAAAAAAGGAATATCGAGTTTATCTGTATTTACGGGGTGATTAATTCACTGACCAGGGGTCGTTTCTTTCCAACCCCCTCAGGTGCAGGGAAAACTTTGCCGACCTTTCTCACGCGTCCACGACCACCGACGGAATAAAACTGCGACAAAAGTTGAAACCAGCTCGGATTTAGTAATTCCAAAAGCAACACTCTTGTCTAGTTACGCTTGTACGAGAGTTGAACTGCTTTTTCGCCGGCCGTCCGACCGCGTACACCACGTTACAGGCAGAACTAACTTCTCCAAGTATCGGTAGAATGTTCAAACTTCCATTCTGGACAGAGGGAAGTCTGTCAATTTTCAGCGATCGCTTCTTGCACGTCGTTCGCTACATTCATCATCTGCTCGCGCGCGTGTCCGAGAAATGATTTATGTTTTCCCGTCGCTCTCGTCGCCTCTGGCGCTATTCTGCCACCTTTCGATCAGTCTCTCGTGTTTCGAGCGTGCACACGATGGCTGCCGTCACGTTACAAAAATGTGAAAATTTTGAGAACTCGATTAGCTTCGAGACGGGGAACAAATTCTCCGATTCCACAAAATATTGTCATCCCTGTGTCTCCCTGCACTACGTACTATTATACAGCTTGCCCAATAAATGGACACCGCTTACTGTTAAATTTGCTTTGGAATTTAACAGATTTCCACCAATTTCGTCCTTATCGCCGTACAAGCTACACCGACGTCTCAGCGTCGAGAGGACATTCTTCACCTTCCTACACAGACACGTGAGACTCGATTCCCCGACGTTGAGAAAGGACACCGATGCAGAACAACGAACACACACGCGGCGAGAGTATCGCGTGGCGCCCGACGATTAATCCGAGGAAGATGAGGGAACCTGGATGCCGCTGGCCCGATAAGAGAACAGAATGCACGATTCCAACGCGATCGTGGCTGACGGTTTTCGGGCCTCCGTTGCCTCGCCCCCTCGTATCGCCTTGTGTTCGAACCCCCGGCACCGTCCAGGTTCCACGGCACGGCAGTAAGTTAATTAAGCGAACGTCGACAAATAACACGCGGGTCATGGACGGTTGAAAGGGGTGCGGCCTTTCGCCTTTCGTTTCAAGAAAGACCCGACGGAATAAAGTACGCAGAGACCTACTTTTCCCCGAGCATTGAAAATTAAAATGGTAAAGTGCCGTACGGAAAATATTCGCCGCTTCGCCGAGGTAGCCAGCACGCTCCAAGAAAAGGAATGTTTCTTCCGGTTTCCGTGTGCACGTATCTATCCCTCTTCTCGTCCCTCCCTTACCCCCTGCTTCTCCCTGTATCGCGTTTCTTCTTCGCGATGAAACGTTAACAGCCACCCCCCTTTCAAGGGAAAACGTTGCTCGACAGGACCGGGTAATGTTTCCACGCGAGAAAGGGAGGAAATCTCTAAATAATTTCCGGCGAACGACGAAGCGTCGCGTTTAATAGCCCAGCGCCGCGACGCTATCCGAAGGGTGTGACGTAAATGCACGAGCTCACCCCCTTTCCACCGCCAGATTACTGTCCCCGCTTCGAGTAACTCTTTCTTCGGTTTACCCGCTTCTATTTTACGTCGTGATCGTCTACCGGTACTGGTAAATCGACGGGAAGTTATTCGTCGACTCGACGAGCCGGAATCGTATGCAAATGTCCGGCGCGTGTAATCGTGTTTGCCAGCGAATTTTAAACAAACACAGAACACCGCCCCCACTTCTCCCAAACCAACCCCTTCGGAGATAATTGAAAGAACGGTACCCTGATTCAAAGGGAATACTTAAGAAGGGTACTAAGGTATTCTGCGCAGCCCGTTTCACTCATAAACCTTAACGAACGTGATCGTTTTATCCGTCGACGAAACTACACAGCCTGGGGACAACCAAGTTTTTTTACTCCCCTTCCTAAGACCGTCCACCGAGGATAGTGAAAACGGTCGGCCTGATTACGTGAAGCCGTGATTCGCCCACCCTTTCACTTGCTATAAATAGAACCCCGCTGCGAATGATATTTCACGAAAGGGTTAAAATTGATTTACCGCGATCATGGCGCAAAGATTGCGTTCTCGCGCTTGTAATGTACGATCCATTCGTTTCGATTCCTCGCCAAACAGTTCCCCGTGCATTTTGATGGAATGGCGCTCGCCTTTAAAAATTGTTATCGAAATCGCATTGTGAGGGCTGGACACGCGAGCGCCGGTCGAATTGTTCGCAGTCAGCGTTGTTTGCCGGTGGAAAACCGGTTGCGCCGCGCAGATACGTTTCAAAGGGTAACTTCGTTCCCCTGGTCGCTGCCCGCTATATTGTGTCACGATGAATACGTTTTGGAATCTATGTAACTTCCGGTACTTCGGGAGCGCCAACGCTGCCGGACGTTGATAAATTCCGTGGACTTTTTTTCGTCGCGGCTGAATCGTTGGGGACCGATGGCGAGTGCGCGAATTTAATGTAACGACGGACTTCTGCCTCCGATCGCTTAATGCCACTGCTTAACCGTTGTACTTTCAATTCACTGGCACGCAATTTGCTTCGGGGATTGATTCACCACGCAGCGTTCGAGCTTTGAAAAAATCCGGAAGGAACAAGAAGCGCAGACGAACGGCGGAGTAATTGAAAACACCTGCGATTGTTGGGGATCATTCTGATGCCTGCTTGGGAAACGGAGTGCGTAATTATTCCACGATCCGAAATGATGCTAGTTTTAGGTAGATCGGACTTTTACAGCGTATTACTTTCCATTTCCGAAGAAACAATAATGCTGGCGATAAAAGTCGTTGAACAGATTGTCTGGAAACTCGTTTAAGTACCAGCCAACCCGGCGCCCATATTCCTTTATTTCCATCGGAGCGCGATCAGCGCGAAGAAGTCGACTATCGCGGTGGTAGAATGATTTCCAATGAAAAGTCCCTTTAGCGGGTTCACGCCGTGTTTAAGCCGTTTGTAGGAATCCCCGGCGTTCTTTCATTGTTCCCGGAACATTTATCGCGGCCGCGTAACAGCCCGAGTGTCGATTCGAACAAAGGTAATCGTACAGCTGCGCCAGAACAATCGAATCGAAAGAATTGCTCGTCGACTCATCGAGGCTTCTTCTACTTCTTCTTAGAACAGAAGGTACGCCCGTCTGCCGCCCGTGTTGCCCGTGACTCGATAATTCTATTCTTCCCGGTTTATTATGCCGCGCGGAGAATGGAGTAAAGTAACAGTTAAACGGAGAAACAATTTGGCGTGTGGCCGTCCGCGTTATGATTGGACAGACGGAAATAACGATATTGCGATCCGTGAAACGCTGTTTAGATCGGGCTACAGTTAAATGAATTGAAATTACAGACATCGTTCGCCAGAATATTAGCTACGGAAAGACCCGTGTAATTAGAACTTCAAAGGGGCTCGAAGTTTCGCCAACTAATTTTAAAGCTGACGACGCTACGTGTACCGCGGCTGGCGCAATATCGAACTTTATATTGTATTTGCAGAGTTCGAGCGAGAAATCTGACGCAAGCGATCGAGAGCATTCAGAATGGAAAATTGATCGTACCGTGGCGCTGGTAAAACGTGGCTCCCTCCGTTCAACGGACGAGACACACGCGCGGCAATTTAGCGGTAACAGCGGAAATTTTGGAACATCTGCCCGAAATTACGCCGGGCACACCTGAAATCGACTTAGATCACCACGAACGACCAGGGTCATTTGAATATTCAATCGACGGTGCACGGCGGTCCGCAGCGAATCGCATTCGGCACCGTTCTAATTAGCCCCGATTAATTAACGTTGCACCGCGGCAGCTCGATAATAATTTGCGTAACGGGTTGGAAGTAAGTTCCACTGGCGCGAATGCTGCGAAATGCAGCACGATGCCTCGCGTTCGACGAGTTGCAGAAAAGGAAAGTAAGTATGGCATATATCTTGAACGGCAGCAAAATATTCCAACAATTGTCAGGAGGAACGTCAGCGATACGTTTTCGTTAACATCGCCGACACGCCAAACACGAGGGATTCGAGGAAGAAATTTAACGATCGCCAGATCGGATTATTCGTGGAAACTCCGATGGACCATCGAGAAGATCATGCAGCGATAAATAGCAAAACTTGAAAACCGGGGACGGGAATTTTGTGTAAACGTTAACCGACCAACTGGACGGTAAAACGGATTTCGGGTAGCTGACATTTACGGACGGATTCGAAAAATTTCCTGGGAAATTACGCGCTCGACATTTCGAGTTGCATACGTCGAAATGGCGTCAGCTTTTATCGTCGAGACCGTCTTGATATGGCATCGTTCGCAGCGTGGCTGGTAATTGGAAAACAGGCTCCTTAATAGCGACCACTAATTACCGGTGAATTAAGGTTACACCTCGAGCAAGTAGTACTATATTTACGGTCGCCATCATTATCGAGCTATTAATTTCTCCCTCGTATACTGGTTCGATTAGTACGCTGATGATCTTTTTGACTCTTTTACCTATTTCAAATTTGCGAAGGATAAGTGTTTCTCATTCTCTTGTTTATACGCAAGTTTCTTGATGAATCTTCGATCGAATCAAGCAACGCGGTCACGGAAATCGACGCTCCGTCGGCGCAATAACGAAACGACAACGTTTCGCCAGTAATTTAAGCCAGAGTATCTGACCCGATTTGATTTATCGAACGTACGTGGCGGGCGAAACGCACAGCGACGATTTTACGAGGTGAAAATCCGTCGACAGGCCTCGTCCATCCATGTCGATGAAATTTTCCACTTTTCTTTTCTTCTTTTTTTATTGCTACACCTCTTCGCAAACACGTTTTTATTCGAGCAAGTCGTGCTTGCAGGTTGAAACATTTCAGATTTCCGATACTCGAAATTTTTTATCAATTTCGGAACCTTTCGTGTGGAACGATTGACGACTGTCATAGCACGCTTTTTTGATTTGAATACATATTTAATTGAAATTTCTATTTCTCAATTTAGAATTTTTCTAAATTAATTTTTGTACTTTATGATATAGTAATAAATTAACGTGGTTTTTTTTGTTTACCAAGGAAAAACTTGGAAGGAAAATCATTTCGAAATTATAATGAGGTGCAATTCTTATAGCCGTCAAATGAAAAATTCGAAAGCCTCTAATACCCAAATAAAATATTAATCAATTTTCCTCCGTCCGTACTCTCGATATTCGCTTCCTAAATTGCCTCGTAAAAAATCCCAACCGAAATCCACGGTAAAACGACACCGTACAAAATCGTCGCACGCAGCTCTTTCCCTTTCAGTCCACGTTTTCATATCGGGGGCATGCATTTCCATATCACTAGGTGCAGATCTCACAGTCACGCATAAATCGTGACCAACTCTGACCAAAGAAATACACCCCGGCGAGAATACAACGTTCTCCGAGAAAAACAATCGACGCTGCAAGAACCACCGTACAAGTAGATTGCTCCCAGACAACAGTTCTCCACTTGTCCCGAAAATTCTCCGCTGCTATAAATTTTCTCCGGGACGAAACGACCGTAGACGTTTCTCTGACAAGACGTCCGACCATTTCTATGCCTGAGTCACGCGTGTTCTTTCTTCGTAGCTATCGATCTACACGGACAATCTTTATTATCCCCCGCGTAAACAGTTTAAAAGTACGCCCAATGTTTAGCACGTTCAATAATAGCCGACTTGCTCCACTGGCCACGGTGCACTGGCCGTATTCGACGAGGATGAGAAACTTGCCTCTGCAATCGAACAAATAAAACGCAGAACCAATGACGTCATATGGACACACCAGCAGCACAGTTCTATCTACTATAGTTCTATGTATCGCTGCAACGTCGAGACACGAAAATCTTTTCCTTTCTTTTCGCTCGCAGAATCAATCGAGTGCACCCTGGTCGTAGAACGTTTCAATGGGGGCTATCTGCTGGTCGGCTTGTTAATCATTCTACCACGATAATCCTAAGTCGACGTGACGAGGTAAGGGATGGATTTGCTCCGTTTCTTAGATAAGGGATGGAAGATGTTTCGTGAACGATGATTCTGAGTTACGCGTGGTTGAAATGCGAAACAGTCTCGAATCGGATGCTGGTCCGTCAAGTTGCAGTGTTAAGTAGGTTAATTACTCGTTACGCGACGTTAATCTTCGTCGGTCGACGTTCACCGTAAATATTCGCAGCCGTTTCCCCGTGACTCGAGTGTCAAAGCGTCTGCCAATAATTGGCGTTGCTGATCCAAGGGTAGGTAGTCTAACGATAGTCCAAGACTATGCCAGATGGAACGAATTGCACCGTGGCGAAACGTTTGATCGCCTCTCGTCTGTTTCGGAATTTGTCCACTTAGCGAGCGACCTGGATATGTAACATTGAGAAACGGTCTTGTCTCTCGGCACTGGCAAAAACGACGTCCTGATTTTCGGTTGAAGCGGATGGATTTACCGTGATTCCATTGCTATATTGTACTGTACAATTATTTAGTGAATAATCTATACGAATAATTTTACAACGCGTGGGAGAACCATGTAACTGTGAAACTATATTTTAATAACAAACAATTCTGTACGAATTGTCTGGCCGGGGAAAATATTTTCTTTGCCTCGAGTTTGAAAAATTGCTCGACGGACTTGGTGAAAGAGCGCAATGTTCTTTCAATGGCCCTATCAGAAATCGAATATCTGTTCCACGCGAAAACAAAAAGGACGAACGAAAACTTTCGTCGCAGATATCCATGGGAACGAAACCGTTCCATTCCTAATCTTCCATTTCCACCCAACTTATTCCGTTCAAAGTGTTTAAGTGGCTATCACAAAGAAAGAGAGAGGAAAAAATGGCTGGATCTCTTTTACCATGCGGCGGCGGAGATAGGGAGAGCGCGAAAGCAATCGCGAGCTTTCTTTTTCCCCGGCGTTCACCGCCAGCGATTTTCACGGGTATCTTGGCAGAGTCGATGCCCCACGGCGATCACGAAGTCGAGCAAACAAACGAAACGTTTCAGAGCACAGGTGGCATTCCTATTCTCTTGCAGCTCGTTATTTTTCCTTCGACCCCCGCCGGCCACCGTCGCCGTGTTCTCCAAGCGGCTCGTCGCGCGGCGAAAGAGACCTTAAAAGGCCGAAATCGTGCCGAGAGTCCACCCCCGAGAACAGAGATACGTGGTGAAGAGGGAACGAAGAAAATTTCTGGCAGGAAAGCGGCCTGAATCGCGTAGGGCCCAGTGGAGCCTTGCGATACAAAATACTTCAATCGAGACGAAAATGATAAAAAAAACCTGCAGCCTGAAAGAACTACGTACAATATACTTGCTGATAAAAATTGTTTTATTAAAAACGAAGCAGTGGTAGTATTGGATAAAGTACAGAAGAAGGTTATCAAATACCTTTTGTTAAACTGTATCTAACTTTTGTTTAACCCCGGAGAAAGAACGTCACTCGAAACCGTCCAGAGAGAAAAAAATGTTTTTTTTCCCCGCCAGACGAGATAGACATTTTTGCATCAACGAATTTAGTTCGAAGAGGCGGAGATGTAAAACGGCAGGCCTGATTACACGTCCTTGGTACGGTTGTTCGCGTAATAAAAATTATTTAAACGCTCCACCCAAGCCACGGATTATTTGCGTCTCCCCGGGCCGCTTCGTCGAAGCTTAATGGCCGTGAAAACGCTAAACTCGTTTACGATCGTCGACCATAAAACTGTTGTAACTAGATTCATTCCTGAAATCAACGCAGAAGTTGCAGGAAAAAGTTATCCGGCGGGAATGCACAGAGAAAGGGAAAGAAATTCGATCCGGAAACCAGGGAGACCCGGAATCGCCATACAAGGTGAGGGAAAAACGTTTTCAAGATTTCACAGGTGGGAAAGTCACTCGTGGAATAACATACCACGAAAGTTAACGCGATTCCAGACTCGCTCGCGCGTTTAATTACTCTTGTGCCGCAAATCTCGCGGTCCCTCGTTGTGTTTCGTTTATTCGCGAACGCCCGGGCGAAAAAAAGGGAAAAAGGAAGTGCCGGCGACGCCGCAATGCCTCGATATTCCACGCTATTTTACCCTCGCTATTTTTCGATCACGTACGCCGCTCTTTCCGTGTCGATTTTCGATACGGCGATCGTTTTGCGATACGGTCCCCGCGTGAATAGAGGATGAAACCCCCGCTGATGGGATTCTATATGGGAAACGCGAAATGGGGACGATTTTCATCGATGCATTTCAATATTCCGATAATCCGCGAGGAAAAATTAACCCAGTTCCTTTCGTCTTGAAATCGATTCATCATTTGCCTGTATTGTATTATTCCAATTCCACCATTGCACACGTATATGTAATTCGCGCCACGCAGCCGTGTTAATAAAAACAATAACAACAACCCCCGATTATTTACATTCAAGCCTACTTTCAAAGTATTCGAGATAACGCAGACGGAGAAGGGAAAATCGCATTTTCCCGACAAGCTAAAATTTATGCGCCAATAGACTCGGCGAAGTTCCGCCGGACGTTTGGAGTTTGTTTCACGACGAGAAGTTCACCAGGGCAGCTGTTTACTTATGGAAGCTTCTCTCAAATATTTGCTTACTCTTAGCCGACTGAACTTGGTAGCCGCTCGCAAAATCAATCCCGAAGGTCGAATCGGATGCAAAAACCGGACGACTTCGCCGGACCGAACCTCAATGTTTCCTGTCGAATCTATTTATTTGCACGTCACGAACACCCGTCGACGGCTACTGCATTTCCGTTCCCGCCGTTGACGTTACTGATAAGCAACGTTCCTTCGCCGGTCTGGCCCAGCTTAATCTCATTCAATTTGCAATTTCAACAAATCTACTATTATCCGTTCCACAAACTTTTGTATAATTTTGCTTAAAAAATTACCGCACGATTCGGCTGAAAATCTCAATTCGTTGAATGCTTCGTTCTTTCGAGTAGACATTAAATATTGTCACGTTTCGTTAAAGAATAAAAATCACTGAATTTGAAGGGCAAAGAAATCGGACACGAAAGTTGAACTCTGAAATAATTCAATGGAATTTCCATCGTACCGAACATTCGCACGAAACGAACAGAGCGCAATACAAACTTTGCCCGGCGATCAGAAATCCGACTTCGCTTCCGTCTAGTCAGGTGACGGAAAGGAGTAGCAGTAAAGGGGTGAGGAGACGGAACGATTCGTCGGTGTCCGAAACCGCGAATCAGAACGAGCGTGGCGATGCATATGTAGATGGGTCGCATCTGCATTGCAGATTTCACTGTGCCGAGAAAGAAAGCGAGCCTCGATTTCGGGGCTGCGAATCGTCGGGAAGCTGTCGCCGCCCCTTAATTCGCAAAAACTTTTACCGTCGATCCTTGACTCGTTGAATTTCGCGCCCCTCAACGCGATCGCGTTATCGTAGCTGCAGTTCCTCCCTATTCCTGGGGAATCGGCTGTACAGCCGGGAAAAGTGCAACGTTTAAACAGATGCGAATAGAATATGCAATTCCTTCGAGGAAGAAACGAGCTCGAGAAAACCAGGCTGAATCTTCGTACTTCCTTACGACTGGCGATAGAACCGTATAAAAAGAATGAAATATACAGCAGGAGTCGTGAACGAAAGTTTTCCAAATTTCCCTTCGAAGCGTTTGTGCATGAAAATATACGCGAGTCGAGTTTCTTTTTATTTATAATTGATTTACCTTATATTCGATTATACGAGGTTTACTTGTGCCCGTAGCTAAATAATAATAAAATACGATTACTCATTCTTCGATTGATATAAGAAAAATCACGAGTCCATGAATTTCAATATTTCAAAATAATCCTTCTCCCTTTGCGCCGGTTAGACGAAAAGCAAATAGCCCTGTAATGTCTTCACTTTCACCCCAAAGATTGTGCGCTCCTGTGCACGGGCTCGCTCCAGAGCAACAATGGCTATCAATCAGCGCCGCAAAACGACCGGAAGTTCCGCGACCGCTATCATACTGGCCGCCACTTTATTCGGCCAGCTGCCTCTGTCTCTCGCAGAACACGGGATAGTGGTAATGAACTGAGGGTAGCCGCTGGCCGTCGGCCAAGCCAAACTCCTGCTAGAAGCTCGTGCTGGTCCCTCCGCAAGGGGCCACCGTGAGATTTCTGATCTGCTTACCGCCAGGAGAGAATTGCGTATCGGCCGTTCCGTGCCATCGTGCCACTTCGAACAGTCAGTGAACATTACCGGGCGTAATATGAAAATCTCCCCAGACTGTATGGAAACGTTCAATCTCGTTCGAAGGAACATAGAACGTCCAGAGTTCGTCGAGGAAGTAAAATCGAGTTGCTGGTGAAAGTTTGCTAGAACCACCAGGCAACACGAGCTGCTGGGCATTAATAAGTTTATATTGAAAATTGACTTTCCGTTCGATGAATCGTAAGAACTCGTTCAGTATTTGTGCAACTGGGAAAGCAGTCACCAAATTCTGTGTATATACATTAAGTACACGCGTCGAGGCCTACCGATTTCATTTCCTTGCCGCGGGCGATGCTCCGTACGATCGGCATTGATCTATTACGATACGCGATTGGTGTCTGGAAAATAATGGCGCAATCGAGCACGTCGTTTAACATTTTCCAAGTGCAATTTGTCGAAGAAAACGCGCACCGCGGGAGTAACGGGATTTTTGTGTCAAGACGCTCGATGGTCTCTTCAACTTTAACGAGAACAATTGCCGGCAGCTCGGATAGGCAGGAAATAGAGGCGTGCTCGAGGTGCAGGCTGAAGTAAAGCCGTTCGAAAGAAAATGTATTCGTGATCTAATGGGTGCTCGATCAAATTGACCGGTTTAGCGAATGGCAAAGCGGAGGCTCGTGGATAATCGGTGGCTTGCATACGACGATTAAAGGCAACCGAGCCGGGAAAGGAACGGCAATCGTAGTCGTCATTAGCATCCACGATAGCGATGCCTCTATCCCTCTCTCGAGAAAGAGGGGGAGTGTTCTTTGATGTCCGGCTAATAAAATGTTGACGGTCGCTTAAAAATAGCCATACAGTTTCAGTGGAATATAATTTCGACACCGACGAATTTCTCTTTCACCGCCGCTCCTTCTTCATTTCATTTTTTTTTTGAGATCGCAACGGCAAATCGTCAGCAATTTTCACAGTCGCTAAAGTCTGGAGAAATGTAGTACATTGTCCTGCAAAAATTGGCCGGTTCACAGAGTCCTCTTGTTCCCTGTGAAAATAGAAGCTAGACAATGCAGCCACTATTTCTGGTCGGGCGCTAAATCGAGCGTCGGGAGAATCCAGAAAGACGCCTGCCTCGGGAAATAGGACTAGCTTGAAGGAATAATTGTTGCGAAACACTGTCCCTGTCGAATTTCATTGGGGCAATAATCTGCTGGATATTCCAAGAGACGTTGCGCGAAAAGAAATTTGCATCCTGTCAATCTCGATTTGTAGAAAAAATTCACGGCAAACATCAGACGTCCGAAATATTAGTAGGAACGATAAACTACACACACTGACAGTCCTTGCACGTCGAAATACTTTCACCTACTCCATTTTCTCAAGCCAGAAACTGGGCTCGTTCGAATCGATTGGTCGCATTCCTGGCCACCGGTGACACCCAGTAAGATAACCACATCGCACAACGATCTAGCCCAATTCGATCGCAATGCATAACGTCGAATTACGTTCTCTCATTACGCGGCCGCAACGGTGAAAGCACGAGGACAAACGTTCGCGTTAAATTCTCCAGAAGATCGACATTTCGGGGCACTCTCTGACGTGCTCAGACCTAGCAACCGTTCCACAAGTCCCAGTGCATTAGCGACGTGTCGCTCGACGTAGGATAAATCGTGCGAGTTTTGGAAACTAACTTTCCGTCGTCTCCTTTAACGGCGAAGGAGAACTGCACTTCCTATTCCCGACGGAAAGTACGTATATCGCTATCGTGCGTCACAGGAACGATTTTTCAGGAACGGAAATTTGGTCTGAGAGGAAAAAGGACCATCAATTTCGAACGACAGTTTGATGGAAAATATTGGTAGATTTTGTACGATATCCCTCTATATTGAATTAAATAATATCATCGCTTTCTTTAAAAGTATGCGCAATAGTTTGTTTGCATAACACGATAAAACGGTTTATTGATTAGAATACCCAAGCGTCTTCTATCGCATGTTTTTCATATAAATAAAATCTGTATCGATTTGCAGACTGAGAATATTTGAAATATTAAACGCGACGGCAACAAAGGTTTAATCGGGAGTTGGATTTTCCTAAAGGAATACAGAAGCTGGTGAAAGGACCCGTGGGAAAATTAATTGCATTGTCGATGTTCCAAGAAACAAGAACAGCTTGAATCCGCCAGGTGGTTGACCTGTATATTTCGCATGCAGAAATACACCGAACGTTACAGATCATCGTTCTCTGTCCCGATATAAAATCCCTTGTCCGATTCTTCTCGTCCACGAAACCCCGTCTATTGTATTCGAAAAATTTTAGACGATTCTTGGCGTACATTAAAATATACATCCCGTTCTAAAGGCCGAGTACCAAAATCAATGAGTGTGGCCAGGATTCAGGATGTCGTGTTACACGTTTTATCACGAACGATGAAAACGGTATCAAGAGGTAAATCCACGGTGTCTCTTTGAAAGTTTGCCGCGCCACGGCCTTGGGGCCAGGTAACTAGGTCCAAAGACAACGTCCAACAATATCGATATCCAGTGTACCAGAATAAAGTGAACAAGCCCGTGGCGCGAATAGTGACACGGCTATTTGTGGATGCGCGAGGCGTGTGTGTACGCGAGGAAAACGAGCGAAAACATTTCACGAGACACGAGTCACGTACGTAAACGCGTCCACGAGACAGAACGACGCACAGATACGGCCTATCTATAAGAAAGTTTGTCAATCTCCTGAAACAACTATCTGCTGTGGCCCTCATTCGCTTCGAACGAGAAAAGAGAACGACGAGATCGGATGGAAGCGTCGTTTCCATGAGACGTAAATTAATGTTAATCGGATTCGTTTGCCGATCGCGACAAACCTCGAACTGATACGATAGCCGAATTGCAACTAGATGCGATAGGAATTAAGGTCGAATAAAATTCCGATCCAAGCTGCTCGTTCATATTAGAATCTGTCAGTGATAAGGGATTAACGACGCGAGAATAGATGATTCGCAGTCGGTTTGACGTATAGGACCCTGATTTTTAATTGAACAGTACCTTTGTACATTTTTGCAATTGCTACCATAATAATAGTAACAATAATAATATATAAATTAATCTAGAAATGTAGCTAAGATAAGAGCACTATTATTGTTATTATTATTACAGTTGGCTTGCGCTGATAGAAAAAAAGGGAATTATTTCACTCACCCTCTGAGCCTTTCGCTTATCAGCCCGCTGATTCTGGTGGTATATTCGACTGAAATTACTGACGATAACAGGCACCGGTAAAGCGATCACAAGGACACCGCTGAGAGAGCATACACCCCCAACGATTTTTCCCGCGATCGTTTTCGGAACCATGTCACCGTACCTGTAACACAAGAACAATTGGGCCGCATTAGTATTCGGATATATTGGTCGTCTGACTATAAACAGCAGTTTTCACTGAACGCCTGCCTTTTTCTTACGCAAGAATTAGTATTATGCTAAAGCAGTCTAAGACTAAATAATTTAGAATGTCGGAAAAACGAATTCTTTAACAATTTGCTAGCGCAAAATAATTCTTCTGCAGGAGTACATGAATTTTCCTCAATTTCTATGATCATAGGAAACTATTTTTTAATCGATATAAACCAACGTGCTAAAATTTCTCCCAACGAAAAATGTATGGTCCATAAAAGTTATTCAAATTGACGCGTATCGCACTCCAGCCAAGTGAACCTTTAAAGTAACCCTGTCGTTAAATCAGGTCTATACAATTCCTAATCGCGTTAGAATAAAAACGAAGCGATCTTAATTTCAAGGAAGGTACTATCTTTGACCCCGCTTCTGGATAGTACCCGTGGAGCAGTTTAATTGAAAAATCCTGCCCGACCTCTGCCACGCTGTTTGCATAATTTCATGGTTATTTTACAGCCACGAGTCTCGCGATGAATCACGACCAGCGCAATTTATACGATAATTTGCATCGTAAATTTTCGTAGTAGAAAAACAAAAGACACAGTGAAACAATGAATGAAATTTAACGGGAACGTGTAAAAATTTCGTCCACTCCAACTTGCTGCTCTTCATTTCAACGAAACACTTTCGATTTTCCATGAATCGTTTTGGCACGCGTAAGGAGAAATAAAAAAGAAGCAGAGTGGTGGAGAAAGTGCAAGGGAAATTTACTATATTTCGTAAAGATTACGAGCGCCTTGCCACGAGAACGTACTACGATAAAATTTTGCAATTGTATAGGGATTAACGCCAAGACTAGATACTACTTTGTCTCAATGTTAAAAGCAAAGGCTGGCGTGAAATCGATACGGACATCGTGCATTGCCTGTAAAATAGCCATGCTTTACGCCTTATCTTTGTAGAACCAAACTATGCCGCAAGCATACGCCGCAAACGTCATGTTCACTTGACGTGGGTCTGGTAAACGCGGCGTCTGACCGTGACGTCTTATTCCACTGTGAAAGTGAAAATTCATTCCGCTCAGCATGCCGCGCATCGATGTTCAAAGTCATCCTGTTTCTCTATTAGTGCAACAATTTTTCTTAACCGTCATATATATAGAGGCAAGAAATCGACTAATAGAAAGGCATATGCAGCGCATCTGTCGCAGAGAGTATTCAATTATTTAGAACGCTTACGGTCGACAGATGCATTGGCGGCCGTCGAAACGGGGACACGAAACAATTTTAACCAGTCGCCCATTGATGACAATTGAATTGGAAAAAGAACGAATAAATTCGAAACTAGAGGATAGCCGATAAAACATAAGCACAGTCAATCCAATAATTGAAGTACCTACGAAGGCAAATAATTTACTGAATTAACGTTGCAGGAAGGGGGAAACTTGTCAACGGCAAATCCAAATGAAAAGGGAAATCGAAATAATCGGTTGATAGAAAAATGATCGACGATATTGAACGGTAAAAATGTGTGCATACTTTCATTTAAACAAGGGGCGAATAAATCGTAGGATATGATTAATGTGACCCACCGTATCGGGGGCAGGGCAAACAATATCAGAAGGTGGAAAAGTGGCAAAGGACAGGCGCGCATTTTGGAAGTGTCAGCTCCAATAATTCGAAGCACTGTATAAGGCCATTTTCTACGAGAGATACGATCGACCGTATCGCCCTCGCTGTCAAGTGTCCATATTCCCAGAGAATAAGCAGGCTCATTCATATTTCTGAAACGAGTGTGTCTCGCATACCACGAAGGAATACGATAAATCCACGAAAAGCTTCTTTATTCGATACAACCATTTCATAAATTCCGAGTATTTGTCTGCCACCCGTTCCCTGTTCTTTACCTTTTCTCTTTATTTACAGGCAACTCGTCGCATTCAAGGAGGCCGGAATAAAAGCAAAAAGAAAACGGGTGGCACGAAATGACGTTAATAATTGATCGACGATCGTGGCCACGTTTCTTCTTTTTTTCTTTCGTTTTTATGAACCGCTAACAAATTGGGAAATGGCCGAGCAAATTGGAAACGTCACGTTCACGTTATCGTGAGAGCGATTACACGATCGAGGCTCCAAGGAACCGTAGGTGCCTTTCAAATAAATAAAACCGCCGCGGAAAAATTCGACTGTCAAGCCTGGCAAATTTATTGGCATTCCTGAAATGAAACTCGATGACAGATAAAAATCAGCGTTTCCCGCCTCGAAGCTGTGGGAAACATCAAAAGGAGCGTTTCGCAAATGGCGAAGAAAACACGACGGCGACGAAAAGAAAATGAACCGCGAACTTAGCGGAGCAGCGAGACGGTTCGAGATTGCTGACAAAGTTTTCCAGATTGGAAACTTTATAGCGAGGAAGCCAATGGTCGTACGAAATAGAAACATACTGCAGGGAAAATTCGGGCAACCCTCGGAACTCCCAGCGGTCTTTCGCTTTTCCCCTCTTGCGTTACACCGAAATGGGCAACGATTTACCACGCAGAAGTTACGAACCACCGAACGCTCGTAGGGCTTTTATAGTTTATCAAATGTTCCCCGTGTCAAAGTTCTTTAACGCGTCTTATATTTCTTCCCTTCGTACCACCCTCGGTATACGAGCGCTACCGCGGCTCCGACCGTGCCGTGAAAAAAGGATGAATTTCCGATTTCCCCGGAATTTCTGCACAACCATGAAAACAGAATCCTGCACGCGTTTCATCAAATCAAGGAACTCGATTATTCGACCCCATTCTACTCAGCCAGGAGTACCCTGAAATGGTTCCCCAAAATGAATTGCTCGGACGCACTGATCAATTCCCAGACGAATCGGGAGCACAATGAAAGGGAGACGCGCAGTGGATGGTGTGAAAGGCGGAAAAAGAAAATACGCAAGCGGAGGACGAAAAACGGCGTCAGGGGTTTATCGATGCAGTCGACTCCGGGCGTGCTATTCATCAAGCCGCGCGGGACACGCGAGACAAGGGGCAAAAGGCAGAAATCATTAAAAGCAGAGGGTTCAGAGGGGCGATAAGCATGGATTCCGGTGGTCGTAAAGTGTTTGTGTCGGCACGCATTAGTGGCCGGCGGTTTCCACGTAATTGCGGCCGGTGTAACGTGCAGGCCGCATATGTAGGCCGCTGCATTATTAAAAAGAGAAACGTGCACGCTAATTGGCAAGGAACGAAGGCGCCGTTCGTTACCGGCGCTTTGCGGACAAGCCGACCGACCAACAGAGGAATTCATCGTGGCCCGTGCAAGTTAGACGGCCGAACAGGGAAGCGTGTATGGCCCGTAGGATACGGTTGCTGAGATTCTAACGCGGGCCAGGCAGGTGGTTTAATTTTTTAACAGGCTTTAAGGCGAGCACGGGAAATAACTAATATTTATTGCACTGTTTACAGAGTTATTATTATCATTGCACTACTGCACAGAATTATTAATGTACAGTTGCTGATTCACCATATTCTATTATAGTAACGATGATCGATCTCTGTACACACGGTGTATAGAGATTCCCGTAGAGACCTATAGAATGCCTATACAATCATTATATTAATGCGCAGGCTGACTACAGGCAATCCTGCGAAGCGGCTCCCGTAGAAATTCTTCCGGAATAAACTACTCCACTTCGTTCCTAGTCAATATTTCAACCACCACCACGTCGCATCGAAACGAATCAAAACCGATCCACCGCACCAATTGCTTCGTTCATCAAACATTCAAGCAGTGATTCCGCTGATGCGCGTTTCAGGAATAATTCGTGCTTTTAATTGGATCAGCCTTAGAGGAACAGCGACAGATAGAGCGACAGAGAGGGAGACCGAAAAGACGGAAACGCGTGGATAGACAGATAGATCATAGATAAATAGAAAGAGACAGAGATGATAACGAGAGAGAGAGGGAAACGAGCAAATGTTCAGCGAGACTAGGAAAATCCAAGAGACGATCGCGATCCAGAGCGACGTGTTCCAGCGATGTACGCCGAATTAGTTAACGGCACGCAAGCATTCAGGTCCCGCAGGATGGAACGAAACGACGACATGCACGTCCCGGAAGGACTCGACGAAACTGCGACATAATTCGATGAAGCGAGCCAGGGTCTGGTGAGAGCGACAACGATCGAGGATTGGTCCGCTGGCGATGTTCCATATTACGCTCGCTCGGGCGACGCTTTTCGGGCGAGGGGCCACTTACAAAATAGCGGATAATACGGCTGTGTAAAAACACCAAAATCGACCGAATTATCGCCGTCGAAATGGATCTCGTCCAGCTGGTCTGCCCTTTTGCTATCTTGCCGCAGGTCGATCGATCAACTTTCGATTTGCTTAGCAATCCGATCACGCGCAACCTGTTTATCGTCCGCAGAAACGTGCCAACCTGCGTAAAAGCTTTTCGCCCTGACTATCGGGTTGATTGAAAGGCTCCCGGTAAATAAATAGGCAAGGGTTCATTTCGGGGGTAGAGATCAGTGTCTCCACGAAATTCAAGCTAGACATTTGAAACAAATATTTAGAACCTCCTATTCTAACAATATTTTTATTTCTGACGTTAGTTCGAATCTTCGGTCCGACCTTTGGACGCGGTAACAAGGTAGAATGCAGAAACCTTACAATTAGACTGGCCGTATTTTTTTTCTGGACAAATTAATGAAAATTCGAAGAAGCCCGGAGGACAATTACTTCGTAAGCCGTGTCGCGCTGGTTCTTCGAACGCGAAAGGGAGAAAAGGTTGGCCGGGTGCTGCTACCCCTGCGATCCCGACCTGATTTCTCTATCCGTTCTCCCCTCGCTTTCTTCCACGAAATCAGAGAAACGGGGAACGTCAAGGGGCAGACAGGAGCAGAAGGGAAAACTACTTTTCCAAGCCGACGAATACGATCGTTCCGTCTTCCATCGGGCGAACACCGGCAACAGGAACCTCGCACTGGAGAAGTTTCTTCTCTCGCTTTTTCCCTTTTTTTACAGTTTATTCTTCGTCGACGTTTCCTCGAAACTGACAACTTTACCCGTCGCGAAATTATGGAGACGCGATTGACCCGATGGAAGATCATCGAAACGAACACGTTTTCCCAAAGAAATGGAAATCAATACCGTCCACACGATTTCTAAAAATTTCAGGAAATTAAAAAAAATTGTAATTAATTACAGATAACTCGACAGATTGGTTCTTTTCGCGATGCTAATAAAAATTCCGCTGATTCAATGCACGTCTAAATTCGCTTAATTCGTTAATCGTATCGAGTTCACTGTACCCCTCCCCCCAAGTAAATAAAATTACGTTATCGTCGTATAACGTTCGCATACGAAATAGAGTACGATATCACGACGCGAACGTCATAGCCAGCGGAATGAAGAATATTCCTTCATGGAACAGAGGAAAGAACATTCTAAGCTAAGTAACAGTCGCAAGATGGTGGCCGTTGTGGCTGTTGCAAGGATACAGGCTGAAAAGGAGGAATCGTCCAAGTGATCATGGGACCCTTTATACGACTGTCCTTTACGTGACACTAAAAGCGCTTCAAACTTTTTACGATTCGTCTACTCGACTCCCAGCCGTATCTTCGAACGCGTCGTCAACTTTGTGTATGATTGGCCGTCTCGTAAACTTTAACACGTGTAGTTTGCTGCAGTAATAATAGAAATTCCGTGGTCGTCGCGGACCTCGATATATCTCTCCTCGACGCGAATTACTGCACCAGCCTCTACCACGGCGCTTCCTCGACGAACTAAAATTAATTAGCTTGTGTCGCTTCGAGCGAGGAACATATTCTCCAATGGACAACGCGAATCGATTGATAGTAAGCGTGGATGTTTATCGGCGATTCGAAGGGAACGGACTAAACAGGGAACATCCAATTATTTATACTACCAGATTCAAACACCATCTAGACCAACTAATTCTATTAGTATTGGACAGAACATTTAAACCCTGAATTTCATCTGTTTATAAACGGTCGACGATAACTTTTGTCGCACCGACGATTACAGGGACGATGATCAAACGTGATAAATTCTACGCTCACGTAGAACGCCGCGGGCAAACATGGAAGCGGCGAGAACAACACGGCGGATAAAATAAAATACTGTCCACGAGAATATTTTTACATATGGCAAATCATAGTTGTAAGGTTCGTCGAACCGCCCCGGCCGACCAATAATTTCGCCATCCCGTTCAATTTATCGCCGAATCGCCAACGAGAATAAAACTCGACGACATGCGTTGCCGGGTTCAAATAAACGTTCCTCCCACGGGACAGGGTGGTTCGTTCCCTTGTTTGTAGTGGATAGCCGGGACACGCGACGGCACAGCGAGTTTAGAATCTAGCAAGAACGTACGGATTAGAGAGCTATCTTTAGATAAGCACGCCTTGACAGACGCCGCAAGAATATCTGCCGCTCGAAAACGCTCGCGTTAAACTCGCCGATCCCGCAGATGATACGCCAATCGTAAATCGCACCGACTAATCGAAACGCTGGTCGACAATTGCTACGCAGCCGGGAAAGACAAGAGTAAAACCTGTCTATAAATTTCGTTTTAACGATGGAGGGATTAGATTTAATGGCGGTGCGAAGTTTTCATTACCATTATTAGTATCTGTAAAACATCGAGGATACCCTTTCTGTCATTCTGAAACTCCGAAATTTCCACGTCATTTCTTTACCCTTTCTTTGGTTATTATTTCGATCCGCTGTTTGACCAGAATGAAAAATCTAACGGATTCTGATTTATGTCAAAGTGAACGGCGAAAAAAGGATGGCAGATGAATAAATGGAGAGCACAGAGGCGTGCAAAAAGATCGGTCGACGAATGAGAGTAGCGTGTCCGCGACTTGTTACGCGTCTACGTGTTTGATAATGCAACCGTTTAATAAAAATGAAGTCCGGGATGGTTCTTGGAGCTTTGCACGAGCACGATGTTCATCATTGCAAGCTCAACGGCGGCCCTTTCATTGGCCGCAAATGGAACAGTCGTCGCAGTCGGCCGTAATGAAAGTGTCATAAAATTAAAGGGGTCTCAATGGAAAAACATTTCCGGTACGTACTGCGTCGCGAACGTTCTCCGGAAGTTTCGCGGCGAAACATCTCCTATCGAAGCCCGTCTGGGAAAATTTTCACACCGGGATGGAATATAGAAAAGCAAGCGTCATCGATGAAAGCCAATAAAAGGACAAAAAGTTGCTGCACCGATCGGTCAGGAAGCTGAGCTCCGCTTAAAAATTAGTAAGGTTGAGTTCGGACAACGACTAATCGGACAACGTTCTTAGTAAGAGAGCATCGAAGTGGAATAGATGTCGCGAGAAATATAAAAATTGAAACAGTGAATAAAATGACGGACACGTAATTATTATTAAACGATTAATTCTGGTGTTTCGTGCTGAATTCTTTGCACATCTGCCAACCAATCATCTAATAATAGTCCCCTTTCCGTTCACCTTACCTCTCCGCCGATCGCGACTATTATATTTCTTTCTTCGTGGAAACAAACCGGGCTATCATATCATTCACTTCCATCCGGCTCCCCGATGTTTCGAATAAACAAGAGGAGCGGAATAACCAAAATATTTCAATAGCGAACACGCAGCTGCGCATTTTTCAGCAGGTCATTTGAATGATAGAACGCTCGCTTTATGCGCGCACTTATTTTTTGAGCTCACGGTAGGCGTCGAAGCCGGTCCGGGATGCAACGCTCTATTAAAAGACGAACACACCGGCTTTCCAGATTTTCGCCGCTGTCTCTTAGCGCGCGTTGTACGAAAATAAAGCGCATTCTCACCTTGCACGCGGGAGCGCTCGTGCGTCAGCCCCGCCGTCTTCCCTTGACGAAGACGAAGGCGACACACGAGAAGATAATGTCAAGAAGAGGGACGTTGGCGGAGAACGGTCGGAATGATGAAGATAGCCTCGGGAGAACCATGGCGAGCGTGGGTAAAAACGAGGCACGGTCCAGAATCGAAATAGAGAGGTGCATGTTAATGATCGCCGTGAAATATCGCCCGATCAAATTTGTTATTTCGCCCGACAAATTCGTCCGGGGTTGAGCGATGGAACGTCGTTGTAGAAGGGACCAAGGGATAGAAGCGTCGCTGTAACGGAACCTCGGGTAGGATGAAATGATTCATTGGAGCGAGGAAAATAATGGCAGACGCGATAAAACAATTTCTGGGCCGCGTTGGGATTTTTAACGAGGCGTATCGTGACAGGGGACAAGGGATATATTTTAAAGAAGCCCGCGACAGGGATGACGAAGACAAAACGTCTGCGCGCCGGTTCCCGTGCGACAATGAGAAATGGTTTATTTGTGTTTCCGCAGGGTTTAGAGAAACTACAAGGGGTAACGTTGCCGGGGAAAACGCGACGGGCTGGTTTCTTTCATTGCAGCAATCTGAAAGCGATCCGGGGGACGGAAGATTGTTTAAGGGTATGGATAGAAACCGATGGAAGTTAAAGGGAATAAAGGAGAGGCGGTTGAATGAAATTGAGGCCAATGAGGAATTCCGAATTAAGAGACAGGGAATTTCGTTCGCGCTTTAGCGGATTAAAACGTTGCGACGTGTCGAGAAATCGAAACGAAAACGGCTCGGCGTGAAATGAATGTTACAGAGGAAGATATATAGAGGACTGTTTCGAAACCAAACGATTTAAGGATTCGAATCGCAGCGGCGCATTTTATTTTCACCCCTTCCAGCTGCAATCCACTTTCGTCGCGATGAGACCGTTCTTTTCTTCGAATTCCAATCGCATTACGCCCCTCGACGTTCGTCTATACCTTTTTCTCTCTACGCCAGTTTGTACCATGAAAGTGATTTTATCTTCCCTATTGCACCATCCTATTATATATATACCGGCTTTGTTTTCCGTAACAAGCGTTTACTTTTAGCCTTTCCCTTTGAAAGAGAAAAAGACGAAGGCGACTGCGCGTTACCAATATGGCACTTTGAACGAATTAAACTTTACAGCCTTAATAAAAAATTCAACTTTTTCTATAATATAAAAAGGATTAGCCTTTGCGCCACTAAATACATCGGATGTATGGAAAAGAATTTTCCACCCGCCTTTGAAGGCGCTTCAGAAAGCAACCGAGGAGCAAGGCACGTCGGAAACCTCGGGAATATGAAATTCTGTTAATGGAACTTCAGGTAATCCGGTTCGCCGGAAGGACCGACGAAAGAGGTACGTCGTTCAGCCAATTGGTTTACGGTCGAGGCAGAAAAGATTCTCGTAGAAGTCTGAAACGAGACCACCTCGCGGTACTTTTTCGTTCCTCCAAAAATTCAAGAATTTATATTCTTCGTAAAAGAACAAAATCGAAGGAAAAATCATTCTCTCGAAGCTCTGCCAAATTCTTAAGCAACGAATACACATTTTCACGAAAATTAAAATCCATTTAAAAGTACGACGCTCTCCAATCGTTCGCGATTAATCACACGATTAATTATTGCGCGCAATTGCAGATATAATCGTGAGTAACGAGAATTATCCGGCGATACGCAATCGCCCCCTTCTGTCAAGGACGATCCGAGCGGCCAGATAATTCCACGAGCAGATAAGGGAATAATTGAGAGCCGCGGGTCGCTATGAACCCCGTCGGCGATGTTTCGCGGCACACGCTACGTCGCGCGACTCGCACGGATTGTAAGCGGCACCCGTTCGAACTTCTTGATTAATCAAATTAATCAAATAATACGGCACACTGTCTTCCACTTTGACAAGCTCGATCCAATGTGACACTGAGTTTCGTCGGACCTAAACCCTGTACGCTCCACCATTTCCTCGGCGCCTTACCCTTCCTGGCGAGCTGAACGTGCTTTTTCACGCCCCGTCCATTGTAATACGCTTCGGGAGGAACTAAACTACAGGAACTATTACGACAGCCACCCAGGACATTAGTTAGGTAGCTTCGATGTAATTCTATCGAAGGGTCGATCGTTCGACAAAGATCCACGGATCGACCGATTGGATCACGGATGAAGATATATTTCTTGCTCTTAGCAGTAAAATAATTCGTTCTTGCATGGCCCTGGTTATACAGACTCCTGTAAATGGTCCACGATTACCATGCTCAGACCGGACCGCCGTAAGGTTAATCAAACAGTGGTCGAAGTCTATCAACGAGCCAGATGATTCAGTGGTCGAACTAATGGAAACTATCCCGAGACTTCTGCGAATCGAGATCCAACAATCCGAAAAGACAAACAAGATCCTCCCTTCGATTAACCCCTTGCCAGAGCCAGAAAGTTCGTGTTACTCTTCGCACGAGGATTGTTAATGGAAGAAGGACGGTACAGATGTGGGTCACGTTCGAGAATCGTCATATAATAATCCAGGTGGCGAAAGGGTTTCGATGGGGAATATTTACCGGGTGGCGTATGTAGAAATACGTAGAGAAAATCGATCGACGAAGAAGAGGTGATCCATGGTACGGCGTTTCTCTCGTGGCTAAAGACGACGATCGGCTGCGATCCCGATGGTTTTATCACACCCCCGTTTCAGGCTGAAGCAACAAGGGGGAAGGGTGAAAGCAGAGAAGGGTAGGCATGCAAGGCGTAGCTGAAGCACTTGATTCTCTTCCTTCCTCGCAGTGGTGCAGCCTTCGCTATTTTCGTCTAAAACCCGCACGCTATTTATAAATGTCAAGCATTTGCATACGCGTTCCACATTCTATCTAATATACTACCTGTATATTTCGATTGTATTAATGCGACGGAACGGGAAGCCGAGGCAAGAGGCTCGAGGCTTTCGCGGGCCAAGTTCACAGTTGCCAGATATAATATAGAATACCGAGAATTATTGTCCAGAAAGTGTGTTGGGTATTCATTCAGAAAACTTTTCACTTCGTAAGCAAGATGTATTTCATTAATATTTAAGTAAGCTTTTTAATTAGGCAACTTTGTACGAACTGGTCGAGGTCTGATAAGAAACTGTAATCGTTCCTTTATTGATGGATCTTAGTGGTGCCTGCGCCTTTGCACAGCTAGCAGCCGTTTTAACGACGATGTAATAACCACGTTCGACGAGCCTGAATGATCGCTAAAGGGTACGGGAGGCTCGCCGGGAAAGTCGACGGGGTTGGGTTTACGTGGTTGGGAATTCAAATGGAATCCCGAAGTCTCGTTCCATCCCAGCATCGATTAACCGTATTCCCTCCCTCCCCCTATCTCGTTTCTCGCTCAACGCCACGTATCTCTGAATTCCGTCATAATTCATCGTGATGCATAACTCGTACGTGCATGCGATCATATGTTCGCCAACGGCAGCTACGATGTAGCGTTTTGTGACTGAGCAAGCGGCGAAACATTTTCTTGTTCGATTGGAAGAATTTCGTCCCATCGTGGGGGGAAACGAAGCATCCTCGTTAAGACATCACGGGGAAATTTTAATTACCACGGTGGTTCGAGCATCTTCCATTTCATCAGCGTAACTGACACTTGAGATTTATAGGCGACCACTTGGCCAGCCCTTCGAAATTCACGTCTTCTAATTATTGCTCGGGAAGATTGATTGCCCATCGACTCGGGGAGCATTTCGGATGCTGGATACCCCGGCAAGCTTCCACGGTTTACGTCACCGGATGGGAGCCAGGGTGCGAGGGCTGGTTACGCGCCCGAACTTGTTACGAACTTTCCGCGCTCGGAAAACTTCGACGCTCATCGAACCCGACTGACTCGAGAAGTCGCCCGGATTTATCAAACTCTGTCGTCCAGGGCGTCATCATCTTTTAAAATATAGTCCGCGAATAGTCTGTGATATTCGCCGCAGCTGCGCGTCACAGTGGTAGAAACTACTTAACGTCTTCATATTTCCACTTTATTATCTTACAGCCGTAGCCCGCCATTTATGTGTGTCAAAGAGGGCTTACCGCCCGTAACCATTCGTTCCATTACCAAAGGCTTAACATCGCAAGGAAATTGTAATTTCCCGATAGAGGTTGCGCCGAGCAAGCTGGCCGGGCGAAAATTAGGAAAAGAAGACGTCAGACGCTATCGCCAAGGGGTTGAATTTTTCGATAGACACCACGATGGAACTACTCGCTAGACCTGGCGTGCTGCAGGCCTGCATGCGGCTCTGTTAAAAAGTGGCGAAGTAATATAGAACGATAAACGGCGGCACGGAATCTCCGATAAAAGTTATGCGTCCGCGTGGCGGCCGCGGCAGCTCATTCAGAACGGCGCAAATGCAATCTTACGAGCGTGTTAGCAGATCCACCGGCGATACCAGAACCGCCCGCAAAACGTTCGAACCCTTCGTCGAGATTTATCGCTGTGCCATCCTGCCGGCGAAATGGTAGCCCGGCGCCGTTACGCGGGACAATAAAAAATTGAATAAACCACGCGCGACGGACATAAATTAGCAACGGGTGAGGGGTCTTGCTGGTATCTGAGAGGGTAAAAACACAGAATCGAACAGGATTTACCGCGTCGTTCGAGGGTACCTCGCGGGAAATCGGATACAGATGAAAGAAGTAATGATTCCGCTGAAACGCCGGAAGATTGCGAATAAAGGACAAACAATGGAGATAGCAGGGAGCACGAGATTGGATGGTAAATGAAATGCTTGGTAGAAACTTACTGGCGCTAAATTATGGAGGGGTTTCCGATTCTTCGTGGATCGAACGCGATAGACGTAACAAACGGCGACTTTTTTTACACGCCGAACGTCGCGTGACAAATGGGAAAATAGCATTGCGAAATACGGCGATCCGATCGAACGTTCAGATATCTGCGTTATTGCAACGGTAGATAGAATGGAAAGTGACAAAACTTGGCCGACGACCAAATCGGACAATTATCGCCGACGACCGGCTCGCGAATCAAAGACACCTTCCTTTTCCCGATCGCAATAATTACGGCAAGAACAATTACACGTGGCTCGTACGTAGTGCCGTTTCATTGCCTTTAATGACGCCGTCGATCTCTATCCTTGAATGTTTCAATTAGATTGCACTAGCCGTGGCGCGAGACAGAAAGTCGCCACAAGAAAATGAATCACGCGACCGGGTGAAACGAAAGTACAATTTCGCGCAGCAATTCGACATTATCTGGGATCGTTGTCACGGCAGCCCGACGCCAATTAAACGGTTGTTACGCTGTTAAGAGAGTGCACGCAATGCGATTAACACGCGCGGTTAACCCCGCTGGGATAATTGGTTAAGTTCGAGTAATTAAGAAGTTTCAAGGAAGCTACAAGATCCTCCGTCTGCTTACAGCCGATTATGCTAACGAAAATGAATTTCTTTAGCAGCTTCCTCGTGCTCATCCTCGCCCCTAATACATATAATACGTCACTCGTGAGCAAATTTCCTAGACGGTATTTCGAAGCTGGGAAAATATTGACAAGGCTGAAACGACTGTCTAATAATAAAATACGTAAGCGAAAATATTCCAGGTCACGGTGAGATCGAGAGGCGAAGTAACGTAGCTATCGACAGGGGCGCAGCGACTTCGACTTCAAACCGATATTACTATAAGGCGAGACTGGGACTTGTACTGATCGATTATTAGTTGGGCGACTGGCAATTTCACGGGGCTCGCGATACAATTGCCCGGTCTGACTCGACGAAAACAGAATTAAGCGTAAATTTATGACGCGATAAAGCGGACAGCGGGGTCGCGAGTGTAATCAGCTATCGCGGACGAAACGGAATTAAAGCGAGCGGCGCCCGCTTCGAAATTAAAGCGGACAAGGTCCAACGCGAGATTTATAGCGACCGGCCAAACGTTGAGTGAAAAGTTTAATTAGAATACAACTTGCGTCGAACCCGGTGGAAGAGGAGGTGAAATTCTGAATTAGTTTCGGCCCTCCTTGGCGAAGCGCGCACGTTTGATCTAACTAAACGTTTATTACGCGAATTACGCACGGAGAGCGAGGTGCACATGGACAAAAGGGTATCGCGAAAGTGCTCGGCCAAAAGTTAGATATTCGTTGAACTTTGCACAAAATTACAATAGCAGTAAAGAATAAAATGACTCTATTTATGACGAATATTTTAAAGCTTGCCGCAACATGCAATTATGAAACATTATTTCGACCGAACGTTAAAACGAATAAATATTTCTCTATCTCAGGCAAGTGTGCGTATATTGCGTTCGTTCGGTGGGAACAAGGAGGATCAACCATCGGGAAGGAAAAAGTTGCCCTCGAAACCAATAAATTGACCGAGCGAACTGTAATTCGGCAACGTATCAAGAATGATCGAAACCCTTCTGGATATTCCCTTTCAGGGACGCAGCAAAGAGCGTACGTAGGAATGAAAAGCAGAGGCCGTTCCATTCGTCGGAGTATGGCCGAATTTCGAAAGTTTCCACGAGATCCCGGGCTTATTGGCAGAAGCATTGATTTACATTATGGCTCGGTGTTACGCCGTATTCTTTCTCTTTCCATCCGTGCTCCTTTATTCGTGCTCGTTCGCCGTAAAGAGAGAGGCTGGCTCGTGTCCAAGGGTGCGGAAAGCAACTCGAAGAAGAAGGATTCGAAATCGATGCCCAGGCTCTCTTTCTTCCCTCTCGTCGGCTAGCAAAGCACGTCTCGCGCCGCTCCACTTTTCCTCCCTTTCAGACACTTCCAAACACGACACTACACCCCCGGGAGCATCTTCCACGCTAAAGGATCGACTCGCAGCTACTGTTTGATCGAAGCCACGATCGCGTCCTCTCTATTCGCCCGGCTGTTTCCCTATTTTTCCTACCTCGCCACTTCCTTGGCAAATCGCCGGTCGATTTTCGCGTCGATGCTTCTCACGCTGTCGACCGTGCATCCCACGCTTCGTTTCTTTCCAACTTACGGACATCCAACCGGTTTCTCGCATCCCGTTCAACATTCACAACGATTCGCGGACTCTTCTTACCCTTTTTCGCAAAAGAGAGGACGCTACCGTAATATCATATCGGGTGGATCGTTTTATGTTTTACGAGCGGAACTATTCGAGCATTGACTTCTATTTTTTTTTATCGAGAGCCTTATCTGATAATTTGTCGAACTCGTCGTGGGAACGAAGGCTGGCAATTGTTATTTGGGGACAGGTAGAGGAATGGAGAGGTATTCAAAATAATGATCGCCTGTATTATAAATGGGAATATAATGCAGATGTCGTAAGAACGTGGAGGTTAAAGGTTTTTCGAAGCTTCTTCAATATTGAATTTTCATGCGTGGTACAGGCAGCCCAAATGGACTGCTGCCTTTTCTGTAAGATACATCGGCGGTAGAGTGAATCACATTTCACTGGAATATCGTTTTTAACGCGAGCTATTTCTGTGAGCACTTAAGAATGGCAAACATCGCGCGCCTTGACCCTTTTACCTAGCAACCTTCAAAAATCGACACGGGGTGCGTCTCGTCGACCGCGAACGCTTCTAAACGATCCGATAAGGCCGCAGCCGCGAATTAAATCCATCGTTCGAGCCATTCTCCCTTCGAGGAGCGCTTGAGAGCTCCCGTTAAAATATTCGGGGCCAAAAATATAAACTACAAGGATCGAAAATAAGTATCCCCCGATAGTGAAGGCGGGTTCGGCTCCGTTAGCCCCTTGCGATTTATTCTGATCTTCTCTCGCACCGTTTGCCAGTCGAGTCGCTGAGAAAACTGATCGGACCGTGAAACAGGCTAATGAGAAAGGGCAATTACGTTCCACATACAAGGAGAGACCCGATTAACCGTTAAATGTCACGGAGACACATTATTTTTAGACGTCGATCGTCGCAAAACAACCTTCGCTCCTGCAATTCCGCCCGTCCATTATTATGCCCCGTTGCAATTCTGAACTATTTCCACAAACGTAGACACGCGCCGGGAGGAACGACAAAGTCTATTGATAAGATAAAGCCGCGGGAACCACGAGCCGACACAACGCAACTGCTTTCGCAGTCTAGCACAAATTCAACGACGTCAGGTGCGCCCGTTGCGTCACGACTTCTCCCGACGCAATTCCAACTTTTCGCCTGCGAGCCACTTCTCCGTTGAACTTCCGCGATGACGACACCCGGCAGTCGACCGAGGAACTTTTGCCTCGAGGATCGTTCAAATCAATAGGCTTACATGGATCGCGGAACTGTTATGTGCTTTGAAAGTTGAAATATCTGAAAAGAACGCACAGTGGTTTCGGGTAAGGCCAACGCGTCTTGCGCGCTTTGGCCGTCGCGCTGGAAGTCCACTTCCGGTTCTCACTAGCAGGCGGCAACACGAAGTTGGAAAACGTCCAAGAAAGCTTGCCGTGTGTCGAAGCCACGGCGAAACGAGCGGACAGAGGGTGGTTGAATCGTCGTCGAGGAACGGCGGAAAAAATTCGACGATGGGCCACGGCCTTTGTTTGAAATTTACAACACTTCTAGTTGCTGTACCCGATGCGCCGTTGTTTCCTTCTAACTTTTGCAACCCTGACCGAAATAACGTATCTGCTGGACGATCCCGAATTTCTGGTACACGATTATGCAATGGTAGATCCGGTTTCTGGACGAGCTCCTTTGCTGTTCAATAAGGTATGTTAATTTCTTCGATATAGTTAGACGAGTTCAGAGCTACGTATTGCCATTTATCGAGGGGGCAAAAAAAGCAATTGAAATACTCGAGTGAATAGAAGACGCGATGGAACATCGGCAAGTTGATTGAACGTTTCTTCTTTGGCGAAGGAATCGACGAGGGGAATGCGAAAAGGGTTACTTAACGATGCGGAATTAATTGTTCAAGAGATGAGAGCACCGAGGACCCGTTAAAGGTTCGGCGGACGATTCTACTGTGAAGAGAAACAACCACGTAGGAGGATGGGAATTTCTGTCAGAAGCAAGCCAACCCTTTGCGCTAAGTTGCCGCCATAATCGAGAAAGCCATGTTGCTGGCAAGCAACTGGGTCATTCCTAACAAAGTGAGCCGACTTCGAGCCCGTCCGAAACTTTCTACCGGCCATCTATTCGTCTACACACACTGGGATGTCTCGGCCTACTAATTATTCGTAAAAAATGTACCCAACTAACCTGCTCACCTTAATTTCATCAATCCATTTGAAATTGTATACTTCGAATCACAGAAGTCCTCGACTTTGGACAACGGGAGGCTCATTACTACCTGTCCGCGACACAGGTACATACAATATTTTCCCAGAGTAAATGAAATATAATAGCGGCATCAACGAGCATCGTCAGTTGAAATTTCATACTCGAGGCGGCCGAACGAGCTTGTTAAGGGGGTATGCGTTTTGAACTTCCAGAAAATGGATTTTTGTATTGTTCGGATTTTCTTACAGTACGTATCTTCGAAAATGTATCAAAGGATATATCAGAATTCGTAAAAATAACGGAGTTGCAGATATTTAATGTATCCCACAGATCAGTCTTTCTCGAAACTATGTTTTTTGACGTGGCTGACACGATATCTCAAGATCTTGCTGTCCGATTGACTGGACATTACAGCCTGTACTATTTTTAATTCAGTCTTAACTTTTTCCCATTTTTTCATGCTAAAAGGAAGACAAAGAAAAATCAAATTGAAGTTTAAAGTGTCGCCAATTTTTTAAACAATGAGATCTTTTCTCCATTCCAGTACAGGCTATAACCACTTTCCTACTGAAGAATATGATACCTCGTTTTTTGTTTCGGTTCAGTAGAAAGGCCGGGATCATGTCAGCCATCGTAACATGTTTTTATAAGACTACCTTAAATGACGCGGACCTGGTACATTTTTGTGTACTTCGGCTTGAAAAAAATATGTGTTCCGATGAAATGACGTTCGAAACACAAATATCCCCTTAATTCCTGTCAAACGAATATCCATGCTGGTGGCGAGAATTTTTTTTCTTTTTTCAAGGTCGAGATTTATCCATCCCCTTGGATGTCTACCAGCCGATTGAACGATCGATATTGTTATTAATATTTTTTCCGCGCAATTTGGCCCCGCCCAAACTGGCCTCGTGGCACAGCTCCGGCCAGGCAGATCGATAGAGACATAGATGCCGGAAGGCCATGGAAGATCCTATGGGGGTGAGCAGGGTTAGTGCGGAAAAGAGAGGGCGACCAAGCCAGAGAAGGATCGTCCCTCTGGGAGCTAAAAACTGCTGCTTCATTCTCGATTTAGCAACCGAATAGACGATACTCGACCAACCTGAACATGATGAAGAATCCTTTGGAATTTTTTTGTTTTTCGTTTCCGTCCCACGCATGTCCTTCACGTAGGCACCGGAGACAAAGAGAAAGGAAAACTTGATATCCTGTGCCACGGGGCGATCTGTATTTAATTTTGATACCGGATATCGAGGATTTCCTTGGCGAGTTTTAGTTCGCAACTTTCCCCGTTTGTTAGAGCAAACAAAAGCCCTAGGGAAGGCAAAAGAGACTGTTCCGTGGTTACGACTTCAACCATAAAGTCCCGAGACAAAGGATAATCTGAGTGATATCGCTGTGCTCTGTGCAATACGCTGCATGCTAGATAGAGGCGAAACATTCTATTTTTATCAGGGGAAAGGAAAGAGTTCGTCTATGGAATTGGTTGTGTTTCTTCGGAATCTAAATAAAGGGAGAATAAATCTTGGGGTAGTTAATAAATTCGATGGATCTCGACAATGGACCGGCTCCTTTCTCACTCGAACGCCCTCCTTTTTGCATGCTGCCTCATGAATTACAAATCGTATCTTGTTAACGTCGCGGTCCGACAGAAACTAATAGCCCTGTGGTCACAGACGACTACAGTTAATCGAATCGTTTTTCAAAAAAAAAAATGTCCCACCCCTGAACAGACGAGGGAAAAAGATCGACTCTCGTTTCAAAGGTTTCGTATTTAAATTTCTCGCCGAAGAAAAGACATCCCTAGTAGGCATTTAAATGCATAGAATAAAAATTGCAATTATTTAAATGCATAGAATAAAAAACATGCCCGCAATTTCATTATATAATATCAAAAAAAGGGGAATAATAAGCCCAGCGATAATTGCTCGAAAGTAAGAGAACTTTTTACCTCCGTGAAACAGTAATAGTGCAGCAGGGTGAATTGAATGAAAGCCACGAACTCCGTCGACGATCGTTTAAAATCATCCTTCAGAGCCACGATTAGTACCTTCGTTAGCACCTTAAACGAGACAATTTCAACGTTTCCTTCCTCAACATTTAGCGGAGTCATAACAGAGGGAAACGATCGTTCCATCGAGCGAAGGAAAACCATCTTCGACACGCGAACGAACTTTCCTTCCGAAAGACCTTGCGTGACCTTAGCGGGTTAAATAAGTAAGCCGAAGGGCGTGTCCTGGATGGCCGTGGGGTCGAATCGAATAAATCACGCGTGTTCTCGTCGAGATACCTCCACCCTAGCCGTTGGCAGAAATACGACAGATATTTTACACAAGATGCTTCGACGTGCACGAAAGCCAAAAAAAAGAAGAAACAAAAATACAAACCGCGGCAAGGGAGGAAGAAACGGCGGAACAGAAAGCGCGGAGAATGAAGCACAAAGTACGAACGACGAGATTGGTTAGGTAAACGGATAGAGAAAATCTCGTGGACCTTGCGCTCTGAAAGATTCGTCCCGCAAAATCTATTCGCAGCGTGAACGAGTGCGACCGTAAAAGCCAAAGTGAAAAACCAACGAGCGGCCGTCACCAATGGAAACGCAGAAGGAAATTAAGCAACTGGTCCGCTCGCAGCCGAACATTTGCATGGTATTAACGTGCGGGGTTTGCGTTTTACGCCCGTGGATTTGCATGCCCGTAAAAACGGACCGTAAACACCACTCGGCGAGTGTTAGCGCAGGGAAATATTTAAAAATAGTTGCGCAGTGCAACACCGACGTCTGAGGATTGGGTACGCGTCGTTGGATCTTCCAATTAATCCACCTTCCCTCGGCTCCCGGCCCAATTATTCGACGATTCCGCGCTGATTTACACAGCCGCGAGGAACTTCGACGCTTCTTCGCGAAACTACCGCCGGAAATTCGACGGCATCCGTAAACGAGCCGCGGCACAGATTGCGCCGGTGACGGGGATAGGAAAATTCGCCACCCTCGGTTGTATGTGCCCGTGGACAGCGCCGCGGAGAAAACTCAAACGAAACTGATCCTTTGAGAAGGTTTTAATTAAGGATCAAACGCGGGCACGAATTAACTGCGAGGACTCGGTCGGATGGCGAACGAAACGGAACGAAATCCACTCGGTTGCCTCTCGTCGACCCGATTACGGAAATATTCCTCTCGTTCAGCTCTACTTTTCAACCGGCGGGACTGGAACGAATTTTCAGGTGAAAAGCAATTACCGGAAAGAACATCGCTGCGATGTTCAACAAACGGATGCCCCCGACGCTTTACACTGCCGCTGTGATCGTAACAAACCGGGTATCGAGAATCGAAGTAGCCGTGTATTTCGCAAAACTGGATTCTCGATAGGACAAAGAAGAATAAATTGAAAGAGTCGAAATGTGAATTAACCAAAGGACCGCATGTACCATGAATTTATTTTCCCCGATGTATTCAGTATAAATTTCTGCTATGCAAGCGATTCGTTTCATTTTGATAAAGAGCCCCTTTTGCAATAGGGCGCTAGCACACGCACGAATTTAATTTAAATAAAAATCGCCAGCCGCAATATGGGCCGAACATAGGCTGCATTAGCATTTTATTGGAGACCATGGCCGCCTGTTGCATTGATTAGTCGACGGCTCGTATTTGCGATCGAATCGCAGGACTGATTAAGCTCCGGATAATAGATCGCTTCAAGATCGCCCCCACCCCGTAATTTCCGCTGCGATATTAAAGATCCGACCGGCACCGCATCGTATTAATTTCGTTAACGACCCGGCGTTATCGGGCAACGACTTTAAATACGTTCGTTCCATTTATAGTGAAACGAATCAGTCTGAGAATGTTTAATGAAAAAGTAGGCAGGAAACAGCGGAACGTATTCACGAGCTTGTTATCTCGCAATCCACGCGGCGCGGCGGAGAAACTGTGGTGAACGACGCTCGAGCGTCCCGTGGGGTGGCAGAGAGTATTTTTATCGTTTTTTCCCAGAAAGAAGCCTGGCTACGAAGTTCCGCCGCGTGGAACGACAGGAAATCGATGGCCAATGAAAGTTCCATTATAAACTCGCGACGTCGACGTCGCGCCGCGGAATAATTATAATAAAACATTATTACTGGCTTTAAATCGTGAAATAATTGCGCCAATATTGTATCGTTATCGACAGTCGCTTTGCCGCGTGCTTTTTCACAAACGGGGCAAAGTGTAATAAGTGTCGAGGATACAGGGAGAACTGTCGAAACGATTCACGGCAACGAATATTCTATTAATCGTCGGGACGAAAAAAGAAACTATATACTGTTCGAACTACAGTCGTTCGATGTATCAAGAAACCACGACTGCTGCCTTTTATGCTAACGACTCGAAAGATTCTGTTGTTAAGGGAGTCCGACATATTAGATAGAAATGTCGTGCAAAGCATTCGCGCTGCTACTTCCATTTCCGGGGATCTTCAATTATTTGAATTCTACACGGAACAATCGTAATAATGCTGCATTGTAATCCACCCCTTTTATCCAAACAATTTTTTATCTCCTCTCATCGTGCCGTTCATTAGAACTCACGGAGGCGTAACTATCATAACGAACTACTATCTTCTTTTTTTTTTAATATATCCAGGGAAGCTCGTGTCCGACGTTTCGTCTATTCAAGACCTACTACCAGGATTAATGCAACGCCGTTCAAATTCGAATGCACGGCGAGTTGCAAAATATCCTCGAAATATGTACTACTAGAAAAAGTCACCTAGCCAAGGGGTGTGCATGAACCGGGCCTAGTCAATTATTCTAATTAAAACATGCGACAACAACGTAATACTATTATGCAGTTCTTTATTCGGACGAGAATCCCCGGAGGCAGCGTCGACACGGAAGCCCATTAAAAATTGTTCGGCAAGTCGAATCGGAGAGAAGCGGAAGGGGATGCGACGCTGCATGCCTCGGCCCTGAAAAGGAAGTTCTTTCTCCAAATAGAATAAATAGAACCGTGACACGATTCGTTCGACATTCACGGGTAAACCAATTTCGAAGCACGACAAAGAAAGGACATCGCCGAATCGTGTATGCATATGCATATAAAAAATATTCAAATGGATTCGCCCGGATTCGTTATGATCGAGGCGTTCGATGGTGTAAAATAATTGCATTGAAACTGTGTGTAATGGTAGAGGGAGAGCGTGTCTCGTTATTCACCAAAATAAAAAAGAAGCGGTATTCACGGTGAAAAAAGAAACGAGGCAACCCGAAACCCTTTCGAGAAAATAATTTCGAGAAAAGAATTTCGAGCAAGGCAACATTGCTGAGAATAGAAAGGACTACCCACTGAAAGGTACAAATGGAGGGGGGGTTTAATGAGGCCGTTGCACAAATTACCCTCCGTCGATGTTATCCCTCGCGGTGTTACGTCCTCGTTGGCTCGTTGGTTAAAACGATTCTGCAGCCCCGGCGAGCCTACGCGGACGCGCGACCGTTCTACCTATGCAGCCAGCCCCCTGACGCATTTTCGGTTCCGGCCTCTCGGTTCAACCCCCACGATCGAAAATTCGAAATTTATCCAGCTAATCGCGACCTCTGATATACGCTCGCTCGGCATTACTCGCGTAATCTGATATAAATGGGGATCACGAATTAATTGCGAGGTAACAACGAATAACCCTGGCCGATCGAATCTCGTGTTACTCTACGACCACCAATGGACACGGGGGGTTTTGCTTCGGATTTACGAGCTCGTACGAAAAATTTTATCTCCTAGCTCACTCCCTCTCTATGTGTGTGTGTGTGTGTGTTCGTGTTAATCTTTAAAGGCCTTACGATCTCCCGTCGCAATTGCACGGTGGATCAGTGTTTTCATAAAACGTGGCAAAATCTCGAACACCATCGACGTCGTAACGATCACGAGCAGCGAGAGCAGCGTCATACCGTATCTGGAAAACGCGTCACGTCGGTGCCGGACAAATCTAATTACCCACCCCTTCGAGAAAGAACGTCGTAACGGGTAGTAAGAAGGGTACGTGGCACGGCGCTCTATGTCCCCCGCACGGCCAAAAGGATCGTTCAAAATTCCTGTCGGACGATCGCGAATCCATGAAACCACGCGTAATATCTTCTTCAGCCGCGACGCTACGTTGGTCTGGGTAATCTCCATTACCGTGCCGCGAAAGTGGCGGCTGTAACGACGCCGCTCGGATATCCACAGGAACATCCAGCGGGTCAGAAATGAGGGTAAAAGGCGCACGTGAGCGAGGGAGAAAGGGAGAAGGGTTGGATGTGGTCGAAAATGGAAAATAACTCCTGCGATATCCCCGTTATCAGCGGTCGCTTGCAGTTTTAATGATCACCCGCAACGAACAGCGTCGCATCGGCCACCGAATTACTAGCGTGTTGCGGGAAGTAGAGGGTTTTTTTTTTTCGACGAATAATCGGATGTGACAGGGACTCGGCCTGTGTTTACGTGAACGAGAACATGAGCGAGGCAAGTGCGACGATATTGCTGGTAGTCATACAGAAGTGCGAGACAGCAGGGCGAATTTGTTAGTTGGCCCACTTTAAATTCGCAAATTGGCTCGACAGCGTGGACCGAAACTTTATTTTTTTTTTTTTTCAGCCAGCATGCTGAAGCTGGTACGACGGCGATTCCGACCTTTCGTTTCAATTTTGTCTCTTCTCCTTTTTTTTCTTCTTTTAGACTGAAATAAAAGCAGGGGATTGAAAATTGTAACAATGGGATCGTTCTATTGGTATTGCGGTAATAGCGCTTATTGTGTCAGATATGAAATACAGTGGAAGGCTTTTCAAGTCGGAAAATAAAATTTAACGACCGAGGATTTTCTATAGTTGCGTTCTTATGTAGCAATAATGTTACAGTGCCAGAGGAATGACAAAAAGAAAAATTGCACGACTATTCTCTGTGCTGATTGAATGATGAAAAGCAAACAGCCTCCAGGAACATTTATATCGAGGATGGTGGAGAAAGTGTACATTCTAATTCTATGATAATATACGAGAACTATTTTTTTTTTTAACTGACTTTCACAAAACGTACTATAATCGTACCTTTTTTTTTTGTCCCATTCGGTTTCACATTTTTCTACCGCGCCCAACCAGAAAGATTAATTTGGTTGTTATACTACGTGGCACATAAACGATCTTATGGGGGAAACGTTTCGACGGACACACAAACCCCCATACTTGAAGGATCATTAGGATTGCCTTCTACGGCTTATCGTGATTAATTGAAAGTTGCTCAACCGTGTTTTTCCGCTACTGTTTAATCTAAATTCGCAGCTGATGTTCCATTGTTTTCCCTCAGAATTTCCCTACTAATACCGTCGGAGTTATTCTCCCCTTAGTATTTTTCCTACTCATTTACGATAGGAGCCATTTTCTCCCTTAGAATTTTCATGCTGGTCTTATCGCATTGATTATTTTTTCCTGGAATTTATCCTTATCGTATTCAGAAAATTGCGACCGGAAGAAAAATCGCACCTAATACTGCTGATTTATGATGATTTATGATCACATCTAGATCAGAGAAAATTTGACACGTTTATTAATATTCGTAGGAAAATGTTGAACACTGTATTCAATAACCTCCCTAATGAATTTAAGGGGTGATATTAATTTCAAATGAAAATATTTATCAATCCCCGGAAAAGTCGAACTCAAATTATTCTAGCGAAAGTCAAAAACCTTCTACCTTCTACCACTTCGCTACTAAAGTCTAACAATTCTATAACCTTGTCTGTATACTCTCCCTGCATGAAACTGCTATCCTACATGCTACGTTCGGAATAACTGTATTGGTCCAATTTTATTACCCTCGCCATTCTCCCTTACTATCTCCATTTTACAATAATTTGCATAAAACAATCTTTAGAGACAATATCTCGATGAAAATCTCCCAGTACCGGGCACGTTCTCCAAAGAAAATATGCATAAAGATTTTATGCTGCCCATCACCCCCGCAACCAATCTCTAAATTAAACGACAACCATATTCATCGCGAGCGAGATATCAATTTTTATCGCGACTATTCCGTGCCAATCTCTGCCGCACACCACTCCGTTCTTCCGTCACCTTCTGCGAATTTTCAATGACCCTTAATTCCTCCATGCTTTATTGGCCTGTAAAAAACAAAACTACGTGCAATATGCGAACTTGTGTCGCGAAGATCCTTGACGGAAATAGAGACGTAGAAACGATTCGAGCGATCATTTTCCTCGCGTTAATTCGATTTAACCGCGCACAATACGCGTGTGTAAAGATTGAAAGGGAGACTGGCTCGGTTTTATGGGACCACACCTGAGAGAAATGTGTTCCGTGTACGTATACGAGGTTATTTTGGCCTGCTGCCAATCGAACTCTGCAACCGAGAAGTGTTTGCCGAGCGTTCATCGGCTTTCGTTATACGTATCCTCTTTTGATTCTCTGTCCTCTTAGCCGCTCATTTTCGTCGCCTTGGCGTTTTCCTCTCTGTTCGTCGCGTTCGATCTCATTCATCGATGGGAAAAGGGGAAACGCATGACTGCTTCGAATCATCGACGCAGAAAAAAGCAGATACCAAGCCGAGGGGCATTATAATCATTTTCAATTACAATCCTAATTGAACAAGCCGCACTACCTGAACTTCCCTGAAGAAATAATTCAACAATTCCGAATCAGCCGGATTCGACTGAATTTTTATAAATTCACCTTGATCCAATATTACAAACCCCCCGTGGGATAGTTGTATTGTGCAACGATCAGAGTTTCCTTTCAATCTCGATCGAGACATGTTGATGAGCCTCGAATCCTTCTAAACCTGGTATCCCTGTTCCTATATCCAAGGGCGTAGAGTTGAATATTCGATTTGGAGTCGGGAATCCACTGTGAAAATCCCCACTACGTGCCGGCATCGATTACTCGCCATCGGACCTACAGAATCTTTTCCAAGCTGAACGACTTCTGCCTATCTTGCTCTATCAGCCTCCTACAGCCTCGTCGTCTTTCCTTTTTCCCGATCCACTCCGCAAGCTTCTTAAATAAAGAGGTTATAGCTTACTCCTGACGACAAATAGGGGATGAAATACGAGCTACGTCTTACCTCGCTCAAAAACAAAGTTTGCTCGCGTTTCATGGGGACGTGGAATCGATTGCGTCGAAGAGGCGACCAAATCGTTCACGATATTCGCGATTATTCATTTCAGTGAAAATATCCCGTCGGGGGGATTTAATTGTCCGGTGGATAGCTGCCCGAGTAATGGGTATTTATAAAAGATTAGCATGTCGATAGATTTGTCTCCATTTTTTTCCCCACTCTTCTCCGCGAACGCTCGTTACTCCATTTATTCCCGCCGGCTCGTTTAATCCGATTGTTTATCGCAAATTTAACGAAGAATCAGCTGCTCTTTATCGCTCGTATCATTGACATTTTCATCCCTCGCTCCCTACGGGAATTGCCGTTCTAAAATGTAGTTTTTGCTCATCCATTTCACTCTCTCTCTCTCACTGTTTATATCGTGAACCTTCTCACGCTTTCGATCCGAACCACCGGTGTCTGCCTGTCTCTCCGAGTTGCGGGGAAAGCGCGATAAATCCTCTGAGGCGGGTTATGGAGAGGAAATAACAGGGAAAATCTCGTGGCAGCGTAATTTTGGAACGAGTGGACCACGGTCGACTACACGGATATACATTATTTCGAAAAATAGCTCGCCAAGTGCCGTCAGAGATTACGCTCCTGCAGCGTAGGAAATATTCGTGCAATCTGTTTGAAAAATTTGTATTGAAGCTAGAGATTCGACACTCAACCCCAGTTTATAATAATTCAATCGAATTCAACCGCGCTGCCTTGTAAGTGTAACGAAGAATAAGCCTCAATAATTGCCCGCTACAGAACTCGAACAAACTTAATGAAAAACTTAGACCGATAACACGAGGCCGGGAATTTTATTCGCGAGATGAATAATATCTAAGAGCTCGATATTTGTCAACGAAGGGAAATGATATTCCGCAAAGAATTCATACGATCCGGACCGATATGTTGTGCAAATTTGTAACTCCCGAATGATATTTTTGCCTAGAGAGAACTGCGACACAACTTGATCCTACGAAATACATATATTCGGTCCAATTTCGTTGCCACGAAGTTTCCGATACGATACACGAATTTCGAAACTTCTTCGCGAAAGCTCGAATATGGAGCGCATCGTAAACCAATCTGTTTCGAAGGGCCGACGTTTTATACGCAAGTTTGATGCTAAACGACTCGTAGGATCGGCGAACAGATATCTTCTTTTGGAAACAATAATTCCGTTTCAGCCACTGCAGTAACGTTATATTCGCAGCATCAATCCCTGCAAAAAGATCCTTGTGCCAATTCCCAACGGCTCAAACTTTCGTATCCGATCTGTGCTTGGAAAAAATGCACCTTTTTTAACGAGAACGACCAGCCAGGCTGGTTTAAAAAAAATTCGGCCGATTTTAAAGGGAAAATAAAATTGAGGAGCCACGGCGAAACGGGAACTTTGCAACGCGCTGTTTCAATTTTATCATATTTTCTGTCTGATAAAACTGCAGGCGTTCTGTTATCGACTTCCCTAGAGCGAAGGAAATGTATGAAAGCAGATTTGATAGCTGCCTTAAGACAATGAAGAACAAGTGCACTGTACTACAAAGATACCAGGAAAAATGATGGATACTATTATATAAATGATTATATTTCAGAACTTTCGCCCTGGCCGACAACAGAAAGGGAACTTTATCAACGGTGACGTGCAAAATTTAATGAATTTATTATCGTAATGAAACTCGAACGGTGAGCGAAACTCGCCCGTTCGAAGGCCAGCTTTAAAATCCAAAGCTGGTTGAATCGTAGAACGCGAAACAGCCAAACTACACTCCACGGGAAATGCATATTAATATCGAAGATGGAAATTTACGAGAACCACTGGCAAATATTTTCATCCCCCATCGACGATCCTTTTTATTTAATATCTCGATGGTGTGTGAACGTAACGTACTAGGAAAAATTTGTCTATATCCCTAGCTATATTTGTCTGGGGTTAGTTAGAGTGGAAGAATGGTCGATGCGAAAGGAGAATGATCGTCGTAGAAATTTCAGGGCACCGGCTGTTTGCCTGGCTTTCAAGTAGATTTGAAAAGTATCGCGTTAGAAGACTGCTAGAGAAATCCTCGAGGCACCTGTTGATCCTTCTCGTTAAAGTTTGAAGGAACCGACGTGGACTAGCCTGGACACGCAAGCTGAAAGGTAGTTGCTGACACAGGGAAAAAAGTGGCGATGTTATTAGCCTACAAATAAACGCAAATTTCCCTAACAGATCGTCATGTATAAACGGCGAATTTCAACACCCTCGTCTAAGCTATTTTAAGGTACTTCTTATTTATGCGATATAATATTTTTTAATTTTCACATTCTTATTTGGACGTATGCATTTCAATATCATTGCTGTCGCAATCAGTACAATTTTTTTCTTCTTACTGATATTTTATTTTACCGTTGTCGGATTTTTTTTCCGTGGAAAAAAAAGTTCTGTGCTCCAAAGAAGAACGCACGGTTTATTTCGACCCAGAAATATTTACACGAGCAGCAGAGCATTGTATTTTTTCCTCGCGAAACTCCTGTAATTTTTGCAGTCGTGTTTCATCGAAAAATACGTCGAAAGGATAAACGAAGCGTAACAAACGACAGCGAAGCTTTCGAAGGCGAACTTCTCGCGACAGCCTCGATAACAAACAGGGAACATGTATATATACTTAGGAAATAGAACTGGCCGCAAAAACCAACACAATTATCAAATCTTATTCGTTATTCGTATAATTTGAGTCAGAGGTAAAATCAAAATGGAATGTCTGCCAAGACGTTGTTCTTCATTCCAAGCGAAATCTAAAGAATTCCTGTTGCTTACGGCGTTAATGAAGTTTGAAGTAAAATGTAAAAAACTGAAATAAAAAAAAAGGCCGGTTCCGTGATCGACACGTAGAATTCATGGAAATACCACGAGCACTGTGTGAATAACGATCCGACTACCGCTTCACACCTGAGTTCTGATAAATTCGCGTCAGCCAGGATGCTATATTTGGACGGGCGAAACAATTTAACGGGGCGCGATTAAAATTATCAAAGGCTGCACACTGACGCTCGCGCGAGAATACAAATACGAGAGGGGGAGAGAGAGGGGATGTAATGAAAAAGGCAGCTAGTGATGACAGAGAGGCAATCTAAATCGCAACAATTACTGACGAAAATGCGGATACGCCGTCTATTATAATTCAATCGACAAAATGCATTCGTCTGAATATCCGCGGCCTAACCAGGCGATAATAGAACGTCATTATCTATCAACGAGGTCTACATATTTCTCCACCAGCCTATCTAAAAAACTTCGCAATCAACCAATGTTGCCTCCTTAATCCAATCTGTGTACGACGTATGGGCAGAACAGGGGCCCCTTGGCTAGTCTATTCGTCGTATCAATCAATTCGTTTATCCATCTTTATCCATCTATTATTAAAATGTTTTTAGAAACAGCGCAGAAAAAATATATTTTTCCATTTGTTATCGCATGTTTATTTTTAATAGAAGGAGTATTATCGCCACAAAAAAGTCGACCATATTCCAACGGTTTCAGTTGTTTTAGCAGTCGGCGAAAGGGTTAAAACGCTCCCCAGAACGATTCCGTTCAAATAAAAATTTCTGCGACGTTACCAAACCATTTGACTATTCCTAGCTTCGAAACCTTGAAAAGTCTATAAGCCATCGGGACTACATCTGCTCTCAGCGTGATCGTGTAACAGGAAAAACGCAGTTTTTGCGCAACGTAAGACTTTAAAACGACTAGCCAGTGAAACCGACGGTCCGTGAGAAAAAGGGACTAGACTGGCGAAGATGCGCTTCGGTTCATCGAGCCTTTCCACGCGTCCCAAATTTTAAATGCAAGCACGAGTGACGAGCAGACGATTGGCTTCGTTCTACGGGGTAAACTAGAATTTAACTAATGCTGGGATAGAGACACGCCACGGTGTAACTTGGACCACCGACCGCGTGACTAAGATTACACTGATTGTCAGCTGTCCGTGTAAAAACGAAACAAAAATACCACTGACATAGATTTCATTTCGCGTGGCGGACGTAAGGGGCGAGGCACGATCTCCATCCGGAAACGAGGAACGAATGAATTTTTCCACCGCTTCTGCGACTACTCGTTATTATTTTCGATACCGTGCTCGCCAAAGTACGACGAAATTCGCTGGGGCTCGTATCGATGAATATCGAGAATTTGCATCGGTTCGATCCTCCGAGGGCATTCATATTTACGATGGCACTGTATGGATCGGTTCCACGCGAGAGGAAACTTTCGGTCGGACGGTTCCGCAATTTTTCCGCCACTTTCGCTGACGGCTCGTTCGAGGGGTGTAGAAAAATTAAGGCGGCAACAAGAGAACAGGGAAAGGTGGATTTTTTAACCGCCTCGTATCCATTCCACGCGTAACAACATTATTAAGATTCGCTGCTGAAACTGTTCCCAAGCAGCGCGTTGATTAAATTGTTAATTAAGTGTTCGAGACTCGTGGACAGAATCGGTCGCTTTAATTTGCCGCCGCCAAGAAAGATAGGGGCGAGTTTACGATGGAAACACAGAGACGGTGAAAGAATGAGGGACGCAGAAGAAATTGTCGGTGTAGCTTTCGGGGTCGCTGCTTCTGCTCTGCCACAGATATTTAGATAGAGAAGCGAGCAGCCCTTCGAGGTAAAAAGGTCGACAACGTCCCCTGTTTAAAAATATCACTGGAGGATGCTGCTTGCTCCAGCTTCGGGCGGTTTACACGAAGCCAATTACTTTCACGGAGATACACCAGCTATGTGTATTTCGGTGGACACGTTACGAGCTACCCCTGGGTGGCTCGATAAATCCCATAAACTCGCGTCTTCAAAGTTTCAGTCAAGAAGAAAAGTACATAAAATAGTATGTATGATGTCGCAATAGGACCGATAGCTAACTTAATATTAAATCAATTCTAACGGGCGGAGGATTAAGTTGAAAATTAGACTATAATGTAACAACGACGAATAACAACAATAATACTACTACTAATAATAATAATAGTGGAATAAAAACTCACCCCAAAGTGGTCATAGTAACGATGGTGTACCAGAATGCAGCAGGGATCGAGGTGAAGTTCGTTCCATCGACGTTCTTCTCCGCGTAGAACATCACGGTGGCGAATATGATGATGGCCATGGCCAAGGAGAAGACGAGGAAACCGAGCTCCGAGGCGCAGGACTTCAAGGTGTAACCGAGAATCCTGAGACCCTGCGAGTGCCTGGAGAACTTGAAGATCCGGAACACACGGAAGACGCGCAACGTAACGAAGGCACCGGATACGTCGTCGTTGTCGGTGAGACCGAGACCGATGTAGTACGGGAGTATGGCGACCACGTCGATAATAGACATGACGGATCGCGCGAACTTGCAACGCGACGGTGCCGCGAACAACCTCAACAAATATTCCGCGGTGAATATCATTACGCACGCGGTGTCCAAGCAGAAGAAGACGATCTTGTAACGCTCGCCGCATGAAAGCGTACCGGCGCGTCCCGGGCGATTTCCGCACGGCACGGTCTCGACCACGTTCGCCAGCACGCTCACGGCGATGAAGAAACCGGTTACATAATAAAATACCAGCGCCGCCGTCGAGATGTGTGGATTCTCGAACGCCCTCCACATCTTTTGCCTGATGTCCAGCAGCTGCTGAAGGGTCTGGTCTCCGTTCTCGCTCAGCTTGTCGTCCATCAAACGTTCCGCGTTCTCGCGCTTGCGATCACGGTAATCCTCGTAGCAGCAATCGCCGATCACGTCCGGCAGTATACCAAAGAACGCCAATTCTTCGTCGTAGCTCGTCAGGCATTCGTGCTTCGGGTAATGAAGCTTGCCGGTCCTATAATAGTTCAATATGTGGCGAAAGATGTCGGGATCACGGTCGAAGAAGTACTCCTTGCTCTCCTCGTCGTAAAAGAACTCGCGCTCGTTCGAACCGAGAAGAGTGTCCGGATACTTCTCGAGGGTGTTCCGCCAAGTCTCGAAGCGGCGACCGCTGACGTTTATCAGCAGCTTCTCGTCGTCGGCCTTGCGACGATCCTTGGGGATCGGCGGCGGTGGCAGTGGATGTGTGGCGATCGGCACCCAACCGATGGCCGCCGCGCGGGCGAACGGCAGCCACGCTGCCACCGAGGCCATGCTCGAAGGTGGAATATTTTTCTCTCACTGTAACTCAATTTTTCCACCCTCCTTCTTCCTACTCCCTTTCCTCCTGTCCCTCTTTCTCCCTTAACCCTTTCTACACAGCTCTCCTGCCCCGCACCTTGCCCGATGTACTTCTTCCGTCTCGTTTGTATCCGATGCGCTCGATGGTTCACGACCGACTAAACAACTGTTACGAGCTTCGAAATCGAAACGACTTTATTTACGAGGCTCTCTCTGCTCCCGATGCTCGTTATCGGGTAAGGGCGTCTGTACCTGAAGCCCCCTATTATTTTTCGACGAATTTACTTCCGCAGCGACGTGCACCCGCTCGCAGTTTTCCTCCGTCGCTGTTTGTACTTGCAGCTTGTTCGCGTACGCGCGTCCCTCCGCTTCCCGTCCGCTCACATCCCTCCTCTCGGACTTCGCTGCTCAATGAGTCCGAAGAAATAATCCGACCGAAGCGTGCAGCGTTCCACCCACACGCGAACACAGCCGGCAGGATGGACAGAACTCGGCCCCCGAAGCTTCCGTTTCGTAGATCGCTAGGATATGTCTTGGACAATCTCTAACGAAGCCGGTCGGGTTCGAGATCTGTCGCCATTCGAGCGTTTTATATATTAGCTGATCGTGGAACACCGGCGACGTTCCCACCAGCAACGTGTCGACGGCGACGCCGACGACGACGACGTCGACAACGGCACCAACGGCACCGCGATCCTAAGATCGAGCACGACCACCAAGCCCGTCATCGTACCTCGGCATTCCTCCGTTTTTATCGCTTTGTTTACTTGCCACTTGACTCGCGATATTCGGGAAATCAGCTCGTAGCAGACGAACGCGGGCACCACGACAGCCAATCGCCTCCTGGCAACGTGCCTTCCACCATCATCGATACCGTTTCCGTGCTCAATTCTGCATCTCTCTCTCCCTCTTCCTCCCCGCCGCACTCTTTCGTTCTCCGACTCACCCTCTTTCACTCCACCGCCCTTTTTTTCTCTAACCGCGACGTCGAGATCGGTATCCAGCCCGAGATCTTCCCACCTGTTCTACCCCTCTCGTTTTCAACGTCGAATTAAGAACCTCGATTCAACCCCTGCTTCAGAGTATCCTCGAGCACCGTCCAGTCGATTCTGCTACATTGTCGAGCTCGCGAAACAGTGAAGTTCCTCTGTTTCCATTCACCCGCGAAACCAGCTATCGCGTTCCAGTCTCGTGCCAGGGAACATTTTTACGTTGACCGGTGGTCGTTCGTCGAGATGCGTGCGTCGAGTAAAGAACGCAGGACTTCCAAGAACAGACTCCTTTCTTTCTTCGTCAATTAACTCCTGTCCATTGGATCATCGTTCTTCGTTGTTCCCGGACGAGAAGGAAACTCCACAACGAAGTTGCACCTTCGGCTACGGAGAACTCCCCTCGTTGCACCGGCGTCGACGAAACTCGTGCACGTCGTCCAGAAGGATCGAAGACAAAAAGGATACTCTCGACGACGAACGTTCGATCGCGAAACGAATCTTACAGCGACCCAACAGGTCCGAAGGTTTTCGCGGTTTCCCAGGCGTGCCAGGCGAAAACTGATCCCGAACGATCCTCCAGCATCGAAACGTTCCACGGACAGTGTGCACCGTTGGTACAGCCTCTATCGTTCCCGGCAAGCTTTTTTTACACGCTCGAGGCCCGTTGACGATCGCACGGCACGCGGGGACCACGCTGATCCCGTCGACGTAATACGCCAAGGGCGGGGAGGCACGCGAGTTAAAAGCTTCACCGGTCGCGCAGATGTTTTCCACGACGCACAGCTCTCGGCGATAGACGGCACGTCGCATGCGTCACACCTTGGCACCTTCCTCGTGACACCAGGAACTCGAGCACAGCCGTCTCCCTCACCATAGAATCGCTACTCTGGCTGCTCGATCACCCAGGATCTTCGTCGCGACTTCAACGCTATCGCCACCCATCTGTCTTTTTCACGCGGCTCGTTCATCTCTCGAGTGCTCGATCACGAACAGCCACCGGTAAAGCCTCGAGGGTGTCTCGTTCACGGGGGTGCCACTCGTTTTCCTTTTTTCCTATTAAAACGAGCTGTTTACACCGAATCTTGGAGCGAATCTTTCCTCGACGCACGACGGTATCCTCGATCGGCACGGCTTCGGGGATGAACGGGCGCACAGCGATCCTCGTCGGAAGGAAGAACGGAAAGCCGGTTCCGCCAGCAACCCTTCTTTCTCAACCGGGACGACCCGGCCGAAGCTTGCCCCCGCTGTTTACAAGAATTGCACGCGACGCAAGTTCTCCGAATCCCTCGATGTGCGTATATTCTCGCTACTCACAGTGTTGCATCGTTCGCGCACAAAACTAGGATCGGCTTCGCGGCACCCTGCACACGATCCCCGAACGGAACGGAGTAGCTGCACCCGCGCCGATGCTCGTCAGCGTGGCGAGACGTGCACACCCCCTCGTGGATCGTCGTCCGCGTGAACGCATAAGCGATACGAACGTCGTTGATATATTAAACGAGAGAAAACGGTCGGTCTGTCCGTCGCGTGCTACGAGCGTAATAAGTGTTGCGCGTCGGTGGACACGCTCGCTGCCTGGCGTACCCGCTCGGTTGGCGACTCGCGACTGAGCTGCTGCTGCTGCTGCTGCTCGCGGTGCGGTATCGGTCGGTCGCTGGGTCGCTAGCACGCTCGTTCACTCGCCCGCTCGGTGGCGAGGTGCCGGTAGCTCCGGAAGGCAAGCGTGCCGCTCTCGAGCCTCGAGCCTCGAGCCGCCGGAGCAGCCGCGACGCAGCGCCGAGCGAACGGTCACCTAGCCAAGGTCCAAATTGATTTTTACGTCGCGGCGGCGGTGGCGACGCACGACGGTGTCCTGACGCGGCGGCGAACCGCTTCCCCGTTGCCCGGGCAACCCTCAACTATGACGTCATGTGCCTCCATTTCATCCCCCTTCAGTCAGCCTCCAACCACCCTCACCTTCAACCCCGCGCGTTGTACTCCGTTCTCCACTCACCGTACTCATTCGCCAGCTTCCTCTGCCTCTTCCAATCCCTACCCGTCTCTTCGTCTCTCAGCCTCACGGCATCCCCTTTTCCTTCTTCCTCCAACAGCCTCACCTGTTCCCGTCCTCCTCTCTCCTAGACCCTTGGATATCCGTTTATTTGTTTGCTTGATTCCACCGTTTCTCTTTGGACCCATGTATATATACGTATATGTATATATATGTGCACCGGCTCCGCGTCAAGGGATGTGCCTAGCGAATCAGCCGAGCCTACAGCTCTCTTCTGTTCTTCTCGCTCTCTCGCCACTTCCGCCTCGCCGCCTCTCCCCCGTGATTGAATTTAAATGTAGGTTTATGGGTTCTTCGCGCGTCATGCCTCGTTCGCGCGCCTCACCGACGTCCAATTATTCCGCGGTCTTAATTTGCTCCCCTGCGCCTTTCGCGATTTTACACGGACCACGCCGACGTTGCAACCTGCTCCGCCTCCTCTTTCGTTATCCCTTAGTGCACGGCAGGGTGAGATTAAAGCCGACGCTCGTCCAGGTCGATCTCTATGCTTTTAGAAGCTGTGTCTTACGTCTGCGTCGGTATGCGCGTACACGCTTCATTGCGTTACGTGTCTACCTGGGTTTCTGTAGTTAGAATGCAGCTTATTTCCCTCTGTCCCGCGCGGAACTGTCTGGAATCCTCGCGCTCGAGGCTCTACATTCTTTCTGTTTTCTTTTGTCTTCTTTTCTTGCAGCAACTTGCTCGTCCATCGTGCACCCCCGTTTGTTCCGTTTCTCCTCGAGCTCCAGAGTTCCAGCTTAGCCGACCACCCTCGGCGTCGTCCTCCCCCCGACCTCTCCGCTCCTTTTCTTATTTTGTCGCGCCCTGGTATCGTTGCTCTCGGCCCATAATCTTCTGTCCAACTTACCCCCGGCATCCGATTCGCAGCAAACTTTTTGTCACCGTTACTACCACTCCGCCGTTGGATTTTTATTATCCTGTAAAAGTTACATCGTTATCCCCCGAGCAGCCAGCGCTGCGCCGTTACAATTTTTACCGGAAAACATCAAACGCAATGGAAACAGTCCATCGCCATTCCCTTTGTAACGCGGCACGATTACACCGATGACGACGGAATACTCGCAGCGGAATCACGAATCGCGTGAATAATCAGCCAGCTGATAACCGGCTTCGCCCGAATATGCAAATACTCGAGGCGTACTCGCGACGATTAGACCGGCAGGTCTTGTAACGCGCGTTGAATTTTCATTCATCCCGAGCGAAGCGTGCACAGGTTTCTATGATTTCAATGGGTATCGTATTGCGGTGGAGCATGGTGCTATTGTGCGGCAAAATGGTGCTTAATTTCGTCGTGAATGTATTCAGAAAATCCTGCGCCTTTATTCGCCGTTAACCTATTGGTAGAAGTTTGCTTGAAAGGTAGGAGGAAGAAGATAGAAAAGAGTCGAACCGAATAATCCGAGGAAAGAAGGACAAAATATCGGAACTAAAATTTATTTGGCAAACATACTGGACGAACCTGTGACATTTGGAGCGCAAGGAAGCAGCGGCTAGAGGAAGCGTCGAAGCTGTGTGACGGTCTGACGTTGGACGTCCTGAACCACTTCAGATGGCCCAAGACGGAACGAGTGGTATATGCCACGCCGCCAGGTAAATTTGCGTCCCTAATGAACGTGCGAAGGAGTGGCAGCCTCGAAACGAAAGTGTACACCCTCCAGCGCGGGGTGTAACGTACGCTCGAGTGCGCCCAAGTTCGCGTTTTCTTCAGCTTCCGACCACCTTCCAATCCTTTCACCCTCGTTTAATTATTTGTTCAGTCGCGACAAAACGATGCACACTTTTTTCGAAATTTCCAACTGTGTTTCCCTGACGCATTTGTGAAATTTGTAACGACCTGATATATTATATAGCACGGGAGCACGCGAACAGGGTCGAGAAGTGAATCAAATACATATATTTTAAGCTCCCATTGTATTGTCGGAAAAGTTTCGTTTCCAATGTTTCGAAATCGGTGCACGAATCGTAAGGGAACTCTCTCCTCTGTTAGTCGAGTGTTTCGTTTAAAAGAGAAGGAAAGAAGAAAAGGGTGAAATGTTAGAGGAAGAAGAGAAAAAGGAACGAGCTCTGAATCGTCGACCGCCGCTAATTCGTGCCCGTTTCAACCTACCCATCCTCTTGTCGCTGTCGGCTTTCGAGGAACACTTCGCAGTTTCGTCCTCCGCCGTCCTTATCCTTTCGCCATGTAAATCGCCCGGGAAAAAAGCGATCTACGTAGCGCTATTCACGATTAAAATCGTTTTCTTCGCGAAAACGAAGCACGAGGGGGAAGAAGCAGGATCCGGGATGAAGTAGGGGTCGCTTGTCTATATAATATCGACCAACCACCCCCTACTCACCCCCACGAGGCTGGCTTAAAAATTATCCTCCACGAGCGCGTGAAATTAATCCTCAAGATCGAACCGGGACTTTTCGAAGCAAATCATTGCATCTGACGCAGAACATTGGTTCTACCTTTCAAATCGTTTCGAAAGTGGTGTTCGCGGTGTGTCTCGAAGGAATAACGTAGAAAATTAACGCGGGAAGAGAAGTCGAGGAGCAACCGAATGAAACATTAAAACGATATAGCACGGGACGGTAACGGCGACGAATGTGTGCGATAGGCGAAATGAAACGACGTCCGGCGGATAAAATGAAAAGGATATTTCGTCTGGGACGAAATAGAAAAGGTGCCGACTCACCGGTAAAAATTGGAAACGTCGAGAGGCTGAGATTCGGTTTATTGTCGCAATCACTCTTCGTGGAGGGGTAGGAAAGGTGGTGTTTATCCTTGATTTCCGGCACGCTAACGCCCACGGTCATCTGGAGAAAGGTAAGAGAAAGAAACGTATGAAACAGCGAGTGAAAAAAGAGAGAAATTGAACGGACAGGTGAGGGAGAAAAAGTTCGCACGGGAGCATTAATCCCGACTGTGGAAACGTGAAGCCTCTTGGCGCAACGATATTCGAGCATTTTTCACTTTTAAACTCGGAACAGGGCCAAAGTGAGTTATAGATTGCCTACCGGGCCACGACGCAGGGAGGATCGAGAGGCAGGAGGGAAAAAAAGAGCAACCGGCTGAAAGGCAATTTGCAACGGACTGATTTCCTAATTTAAGGCCCGTTATATGTTTTATGCAAGGCTCGAGTTTTCGCGAGTATAATCTCTCGGGTCGTGGCGCAAAAAACGCTCACAGTCTTTAGCACAAAGCGAAGAGATTTTCTTACGTTTTCCTTAGCCCTGGTGCATCCATTTGCTATAAGACGAAAATAATCCGCATTAGGGGACGCAAGAAGTGAATGAAGCAGCTTACGTACAAAAGTCTCGTTTGCCTTCGTGGCTCTACCCAAATGTATCTTCCATCGACTGCCAAGTTTTTGCCACTTGCCCGTCCCAAATCTCATTAAAGTTTTCCAAGATGCTCGTTACGTATCCACCGGCACATAATTCGTGCAGTGAACGAACCAGATAGGGCTACCATGGAAATCGCACGCGAAGGACTTTATTCTTGAAATACTTCTTGAAATACTTCTTGAACGCCGGTACTTTTTCACGTTTTCACCGGCTCGCCTTCCATTAAATCTTCTGCGCCTTATCTATGGGCATCGTATCGATGATTCGTCATCTAATCTCCATGGGGTACTCGCCGTAGATGCTCCAAAGAAGCTCCAAGTGATCGACGCCCTCCTCTCGGTCAGCCTCTTACGCCAGTGTCAAGTGAAAGAATACAAAAAATAGGAGATCCACTCTGATATATCGTAGGGTTACGGATATATATCAGGCTGACGCGTAACATGTTTCTATTTTTCGTACAGGAACGATGTCCCTTCTACCCGCGTGGCTATTAAACTCGACAGTTTAAGCTATTCGGTCTGTTCATCGGTACTCTCGGTTGATGCTGGTCTATATTAGAAATGCGCCTCTACAAAAAGAAAAAATAAGAAACAGCACTCGACGCTTTCTTCTCATTTTTCTTGCGAGCGTAGAATGTGTAAAGAGAGGCAAGGGTAACGTTGAATTAATTGCGTCAACGAATACAAGAAGAGAGGAACGTTCCATCGTCAACCCTTTACAAAGCGACTTTTACAAGAAGAAGAATAACGAGCTTGTCGCTCGTGACGGGAAGTTGACGAATGGATTCAACTAGAGTGCAAACGGGAACAATAATTAGGTGGTTGAAATGGTAAATGATGCGAGTGGCAGGTATGAAAATTTGCAATGCAGATCAAAAGCATGGAATTTAGATCTCTTTCCACTGAGGAAATTTTTTTTTGTTTTTTTTTTATTTCACCCCTTACATCGTTTACCATTTAAACTCCACAGTTATGCTTGCATGTCCCACGGTTAATTCGATTCGTTTCCTCTTGGTGCGTTTATAATGAATTATTTTGTACAAATTGAACGTGAAATTAGTTAACTGTTGGCTGTCACGGGTTCGCAAATAATATTTGCTCGTTGTTCTGTTAATAGATGCGCGTGTAAAGAGGTATACCGCTCTAATAAACCCTTTAGAAAATATGTACAAGATAGTTGCAATTTCGTGCTTCTAATACCTGTCTCGAGATACAGAAATACTCGTTGGCATCATCTCGAGATACCTACGTTTCTTACAGACCGAAAAGCTGTGGAGGACAGAACGGTGCAAGTTGCAGAGTTCTGTAACGTCTCTTTGAACTATACGAAATTATAAAGAACGCTTAAAATAAAAACCTACGTTCAATTCTACTACAGAAAATTTTGGTCAATATAGAATTATTCTCTTCTCGTTTATATTTTTATTAGGGACAATTGTGAAATATTTGAAAGAATAAATTATCGTATAATCGTACTGCCAGAAATTTTACATAATTCCAGTACATCAAACGGAAATTTTCCAATAAAATATTCTTCCTTTCTTTTCCAACTTGCACCATACTACATAACGTATAATTATTCAGCATGCGCATTTATTATTTATTTAATACCTTACACAATGACGCACGCGTTTCTTTACAAGTGGTTATTTGTATGCACAACATTTAAGTGGACACTTTATTCGAGAACTGCCAATATAGTACAGCGCCAGTACAAAAATTGTAAACACTTATGTTAAATATTTGTTATATTACTCTATGCCTGTACTATCGTGCTATTATTACTTAAAGCTAGTCTAGGCATCATAGGAGTGATTACGAATTAAGTAATCGAGAATCATTCGCGTTTCCACTGTTCTTGCCTGTATTTAACATTTCTTGATTCTCTCTTTAATCGAAACTGGTAATCGTTAAAAGTCGCAAAGTATATTTAAAAAATGCAGACCGTGACACCACAGTGGAAAGTTCTCGATGCAATCTCATAGAAAATAATTCTTAAGGGATACCGCTGGAATGATAAACGTTTATCGCTCGAACGAGTAAAGCGTAAATTCCTTGAGGGAACTTTTAATGGTGAAAAGTTCCTTTGTTCATGTACAATGTCTGATATCGATATCGATACAACAAGGACGAAGTGCATTCATTTACATGCTCTCATTATCTTTAATATATTTATATATTTATATCTTTCCATATATATATATTTTATCTGTCTTTATATATTTATATATGTATACGCATTATTTACAGAAATCGTTACAGGTATAAATGACGACGATTTAGAAGCAGGCATTTCTCCGAAGAATCATAAGTACACTGATGCTATTTTTCTTTTTCTTTCAAAATCTATTTATGGAAATTGTCAATTTACACGCATCGACGATTCTTCGGGACACAAAAAGAAAGTGGAGTCGAAGGAAACGATCAACAACAGGGAAGAAACATAAACGTAAACTGTCTCGTATGCCAGGCATTGGCAAAATGAAAATCCACGGATACGCGCACGATAGATGAGCACAGACTTCCAAATTTCTAATGTAAATTTAGTGTTCCTAAATTTGTGGAACCTTGATGCTCTTGAAATACACAGAATTCACGGAGGCTGTCATTTAGAACGACACTCAGAAAGACAGAGTAAAATCCATGAAGCTTCCGACGGTGTATGATCGGAAATTAACAATTAAAGGTGGCAAAACTTGAGCGTTTCTTTTTCGTCGTCATAGAACCACTGAGATAGGTCGATTCGAAAGGGCGAGAAGTAAAGAAATTGCGTAATAAAAAGTATAAGACCATATAAGACCAAAGTTGTTCGTTTTAATCAATTAAAAAGTGCGGTGCTTAATTGATTAAACGACACCAATTGACCAAGAAGATGCGAATATTATATATGTACCGTGCGTGCAAAAATTGCAACTAGCAGTGAAGAAAAAATACAAGCGAATTGCTAACAGAGACATATCGTAGAAAAAATGATGCTTTAGGCTTCGCGAGGCAAGACGATCGATGAATACGTGTAGAGGAAAAATTCGCGACAGAGAAATCTTTTGCGCTCTTCGTTAACTATCACATTCTACGATCTCGAATAATTCATACAGAATATTTCTCAGCACATATTCCATTCTTTTTCTCTCATTTCCTTTTGAAAGACGATTTAATTGTCGGACCGAAGCATACGACATTAACTAAATACTTTGTCAACATCCAAAGAGAGCAAAACAATATTTCTACACTGTTTAAAGTCAGCAAAAATTATCCCTTCTGTAGTAAATTTTTTCGCAAGCTTAGTAGCAACAATAAAAAAAATAGAAGAGCAACGAAACTGAAAAGCGGTCAAGATTTTTCTGCAACAGCAACGCGAAGAAAGAAGCGTGCTCGAGGAATTGGCAACGTAAAACACGAGAAAATAATGCGAACGAACGATCAAGGATATCAGTGAATCAATATGTTAGAGGTATATCGAATAAGGTTGTTTCAAGAACTTAGCCATTTGAGTTCAGCGACAATGACAGAAATCATGTCATTATTATTTCAGACAGCATTTGATCCGTAATCCCAGATCTCACACGTAACATCGACGTCTCTGTTCCTATTAATAACATTATACAATTATGTACGTACGAATGTATAAAATTCTGTTTTGTTTGTTTCATTTTTACGACTAATACGGGAATGTACGATCCGTTGTTCGCCGCCAAGCGCGATCGCGACGCTCGTTAGATCATCGAAATATCGTTACAAACGATTTCCTTATAAATACGACAGTGCAAAATTTATCGAGCACGAACCGGTCGAGATCGAACGATTTCTTTCGAAATGATTGTTCTCATTATTCTTGTTTTTTTCCCTTTTTCTTCTTTTTCTCCCCTTATCTGCTTGCACACAACCTGTTCGACGCCGAAGAACCGTCAACCTCGTCGTATTCGTACTCGACAAAACCGGAAGTAACACCGACGTTACTCACGGGAATGTTTCTCGTTATATTTTTTTTCGGATTAACGAATAAAATTAGAATTCAAACGGACTTGCTCACAGTGCAGCTCCACGACTGATCGGTTATCGATTCATCTTCTTGATCCTATCTTTTTCCCCCTTCCTTTTTTTCCTTGTCTGACTGACGACCCTTGCGATTCGGAACGTTTGTTCGTTCGCCCAAAAAGATACACGGTTACATTACAATCGTGACATCTACATACAGTATGGCACACCTACATTGTGATTTTTCGTCGCTATTCGAACGGATTTCGAATCGGACCACATTCCGCATTTAATAGACGAAGAGTTTCTGCACGCTGGAAATCAATCGATGCTAACACACGCTGATCGTGAAACAATAGCTTCATTTTAACAAAGACCGCTTCTGTTGCGCTAAGCGTCATGGAACAATCCTTCTTTGCCTTTCGATAGTTACTATTATACATTATTAAAACAAGTAACTACATCACAGTTCTAATGGCTCAGTCGTTTGATCTGTTGATGGGTCGTATTATCGAATTTCAATTCATCTTTAGAACAATAACAACAATCATCAGAGCTATTATCCTCGGAAACGCATTAAAGTTATTATGCACAACAACCGTGAACGGCGGTTCGTTTTTTGCTTTTTTTTTATTCCTTTTACTAAAAACAAGTTATATTTTGGGATAACGCAGCAGGTACAAGAGCAAAATGATGTAACACTCTGACGATCGGTTACATATTCTGTGACACGTAGTATTCTAATGCTGTTCGAGGAATAAAATGAGACGTTCATAAATTACCCCTTTCTTTTTTATAAATACAGACGAAAGCGGACGCACAAAATACGATACGCGATTAAAAACACGGACCTTCGTCTATTATTCCCTTATTTTCAAATGCAACATGCATCGCGCGCGCGAAGAATAAGAAAAGAAACAAAAAATATATATATATAAGCGATTTCTGTGAACGTTATGCCGACCACTGAATGATCTCGAAAGTATGGATAGTAGGTCTTCGCGATACTCGACCAACAATAAACTTTTCGTAGCTTACAATCATATAATCTTATGTACACGTTCGCATTATGAAACTTGAAAAAATGTCTGTTAAATTCTAAATATTGTTTTTAGTATTTAGGTATTTCCGTGATCGCTTGTGGACCCGGAAATTTCTTTTAGAGATTACCTTAATAATTAGAACCGTATCGATATTCTTACAATCATCTTGACACAGATCCTTATACGCTGTACGACTCGGAAAAAAAATTCACGAGCACACGTAACGCTTTTCGTTTTCCTTACCCTTTCCTCTTTTTTTTTTCTTTTTCTTTTTCGTTTTCTGTGTTTCATTCAGACGGAATGGATACATTACGGGTTGTATCACCAACGAGCTTAATCGGCTCTATCAGATCAAAATGAGTATTCTGAAATACTGATTCCAGAAAGAGATTCTTCAACATCGATTAGATGGAAATTAAAAATTCTTTTCAGAAATGAAATTGCGGAGATGGCCCAAAGTTTTTTTTGATATCGTTGCTATATAAAAAATGCGCTTGAATTAATGAAAATTTATGTACCTCTTAGATTTCATGATAATGTCTTCAACACGTTTTAGAATACGAATATTGGTTTTTCTTTGAGATTACGCCACTTCTCCTTTTCATTCTTCCTTCCCTTTCTCTCCCTCTCTCTCTCGCTTTCGCTCTCTTTCACTCACACACAGTATGCGCGTACGTAGCATATGTTAAACGGCTTCTTACCTATAGAAAACGTAAGAATATTAAAGAAGAAAAAATGAACAAAATAAACGAGATGAAAAAGCAACATCGAGCTCACTACGAGTATTCGCTATCATCAAATATCGAGACTTACATCTAAATACATGTTAATAAATACATCGCTCTGAATACATCCAACACGGTACATGCATACTGTTATGACACATGGATTGACTTCTTATTTATCGCGTTATTATCGGGCCTGCAAAAAACAGCCATCATTAGGACCATTAATCTATCATTCCATCAGTCACACCTCGCAGTAGAACAAATACGTAAACTTAAATTAATTTGTTCGGTCTTTTTGTGTCGCGTGAATTATCCTAATCGTAGTTCAAACGCACTACGATAAAGTTATGGTATACAAACGTAGCGAAACCAATCGTGATTAGTGATCGTATGGATTAAACATTATGGAAACAGGACGCGTCATGTAGGCGCCCAGTTATTCCCGTTTTCTCGTACATGCTCTAGTTGCACGATAAAAAAAGGATCATGTAGTCTTTCACTACACCATTACGATAGCTTCTTCATCACAAAACAGGAAAGGATATTGATCAATCATCGTTTGAACAACGTCTTCTAAGTATGGTCTCATCGCTTCGAATCTACCAAGATCGTTAAATTCTATGGGTAATAAAGTAGGCCACCAGCAGATCGCCAAATTTTTACTGTCCATACTATTTAACTTGCAATTTTCTGCCACCCTAAAAACGAAGAATCGTATCGTTATTAATAACAAACAGTCGCAGAATTTTTCAATCTATAATGATAATAGTAACTTACTTTACAAAATGATGAAAGATAAATTTAAGTACATCAAAGTTCACTGGATTCAACTTGTTGAGCATTAAACGTAGTGCCAATAGTCTGCAGCTTCGATCTATGACACAATCATAAATTTTCATTTATCACGAGTCAAATACGTTTTATAAGAATTAATTAATAATCTTTATTATATTTTTGATAATATTTACCTTCCATGTTCATGCAGGTGGCGGACATAGGCTTGCTAATACCACGAGCACCTGCACAAAAAATTACGTTGACTTTAAATTATCAGAAAATGAAATTGACAATTTTCATGGCAATTATGATAACTTACCCGAGATATCCTCGAGTTCGCTCATACGCTCTTTGTCAATCAATGGTGGTAGCCTCTTTGAAAAGAAATCTTTTAGAGCTGTTGCAACAGCATTTACGGGTATGTCCAACGAATGAATGTCCACGTTTCCATCTATAATAATTGAATAAACAGAAATGAATAATACAGCGAATAGAAAAATAAATTATTGTTTAAGTAGAACGTCATAAAGAAACCTACCCTCTTCAAACTTTTGAAAGAGAAGTTCAACATGTGCTCTATTTCCAGGAACCCTATATATACCTTCAGAATCAAGCCCTTCGTCTTCAATAAATTGCACACATTTCTCGAGAAACAAAGGTATCCGATTTGTTTCACTCTGCGCAAAGTCTTCAATTAATGGCTGTTGCACTTGGCTCATGCTTAATCCAGGCCCCTTATTCTGTTTTATTTTGTCTTGCTTCTTCTTTTCTCTCTCCTTTTCTTTCTCCGCGAGCTTCTTCAGTTTTTCTTCCTTTTGTCGCCGTTTCTCCATCTTCTCGTCTTCCTTTGCCTTTTGTTTGTCCTTCTTTCTATTTAACTTATCCCCATCCTTGACCTTATTTAAGTAACAAAACGAAACAAAATATTCATATAATATTGTATATACAAAAATATAATTATTTATTGCATGCCATTTCTACTTACACTGGGAGAATTAATTTCACGCGGAGACGAAACATCTAAGCTGGACTCATCATCTGGAATGTTGCCAGAGGTATTGTTACTCCTTTGTTTCGCTAAAATAATAATAATTTCATGCGATATCAAATACGTAGTAAAAGAAATAATACTGTGCAAACGTTCTGATCATATCCTGGCTGAATCGTCTTAACTTAATTAATAAGAAAAAATTCTACAACTATTATTTAATATACGCTTCTTCAATAAAGCATTTGGACTCTAGCAATTTTCATTCTCGGCAACTACGCTGGAGTAATAAGCTATGAATCTAGCAATACCATTTAAAAAATACCAATTTTTAAGTAAAAAAAACGTCGTTTCGCCAACGTTTCGCTAACATGCCAAAATTTCAGCATGGTTGTGGCAATATTAATTTCACTTACAGGAAGCACTAAACATCTCCTGGGACATATGTTTCATGCTGAAAGGATGTTGCAACGATGCCGACAGGTATTGCTGTGGCAATGAATTTCCAAATCTTTTTCGTAGACTAGCAGCAGTATGTTTATATTGTTTTGATCTCGATCTCGAACCATGCTCTGGGTCGCTGGACTCGGAAGAATCTGGTGTTTCGCTGGACACTGATTAAGAGAGACAATTAAATATAGTGTACGTCCAATGAAAATTGTATATAATCGTTCTTAAAAACACGCACCTCTTTCTGTTGGATTTACTCGCCAAGTTTTATCTTCTTTCATATTATAATTTAGACCGACGATACCATCACCGCTTCCCATGCTGGCCAAAGTTGGTACTTTAGGCGCGGCAACGGGAATGGGTGTACGTTTCTTTCGTATCCTTTTGTGAGTTGGTGGTTTTTTGTTCGCTTTTCCTAAAACATCGGCTACCTTTTGCCTTTCCAAAGAACTCCACTCTGAATCAGAATCACTGTACGCTATAAAATAAAATATATAATTTAAATACATATATTTGTGCATCACGGAATAGCAATGGAGTATTTTGCTTAATGAATTAAAGTCTTACAGGGTTGTCCCTTATCGCGTCTATGGCGTAGCTTGGACTTATTATTTCCAATGGAATCTTGCACCAGAGCATACATATAGTCACCATCGTAGGATGGGTATAGGCTTGGTACAACGTCTTTAACTTGGGCGTATTCGGAACCGAGATCTACCAACTCAGGTGTGGCAAGAGGAGCATTACCCATTGACATCTTAGGACCGTGTTCGTCCTTTTCGCCTACAGTCATTCTAGCTATAGCGTCTGTCACGTTCGAGAAATCTTTTAAATTTATTTTGCCCGGCTGTTTTAATGTCTGACTATTTCCTTTCGGCCGTGGTTTCACCTGGGAAATATGTCGTCGGCCTGTTGTAAAAGCTCTGTGAGGGTAACTATTAGTTACTCCATCTTGATGCATAAACGTTTCTTTCACCCAGCCTGTTACGCAGTAAACGTGTAAGAAAGAAAAAATTATATGGCGTGAAAAACGTCGAATTTAATTAGTATCATTTCATTAAAATAAAACTAACCGGATAATTTGGTCGTGATATCTCCTGGTTTCAGTAACTCCCTCTCCCTTTCCTCTCTGTAAAAATCTACTTGACTATAAATATCACTGTCGTCGCTAGGCGTGGCTCTATTGTCAGGAAACTGTTCATTTAAGCCTGTGTCCCCAAGATCACCATCGGGTGTTAATTGCTCGTACGACTCGGAACCGCTTCTGAAAGTTACAGACATACTGCTTCACGTTAGACTTTTGAATAACAAGGGAACTTTGTAGCATAATTGGAATCGACTAAATGGTACTCCAAAGATTCCATGCAGACTACTTACCCATCATCCGGTGTTTGAAGATGGTAACTTTCGTGCCGCGGAGGTGGCATAGGATGCAATGCAGAATATTCTAAAGTTCCTTCGCCACTATCGTTCAAATTGCCCGGCTCTTCCATATTGAAGGCTTGCTCAATCTCGGGCTTTTTCTCCCATACCTCTTTGAAAAACGGTGTATAGAATGCCGCTAAAATAAATGAAGAAGCAAATTAAATTTGTGAAATACAATATCTTTAAAGAGGATCGTCGAATGCTATAACATACTTTTTTGTTGGCAACTGGATGCTGAGGTCATAAAGTGTGCTTGCAATTTATCCGCAATTGCATTTCCTTCCGTGATAAGTAAATGACTTAAGTCGCTACTGAAGAATGCGTTAGCGCCCCCAGTATCCGTCACAGCCATTATTTGTATTGGTAAATTTGGTATATTCATGGAAAATGCACTAGAAAAAAAAATGTTAAATAAGAACGATGTCCCTATGTACATAAAAATAAGATCGTGGAATACACACTTGAGGGTGGCGAGCGATGCTTTCCTTTTTGTAGAATAAACCAGTATAAAACCGTGTACCAACTCGTCCCTAAATGCATTTGCGCCATGGAAACTTGAAATAATAACTTCAACCCTTCGCTTTGATTCTCCTAGAAATGTTTCTAGGACAATCGATCGATCACCGCTGAGAAAACAACACTGGTGGTTGAGTAAAGGACCAAGTACGTTCTCCACGGAATATGGATCACCGCAAAACGTGCACATTATTATTCTAAAATAAAGATAATATTAAGTGGTTATCTTTTCAATCGAAACGTTGCAGCATGTTTTATCTGAGAGCTGTATTACCTAATATCAGGTTCCAAACATTCAATAACACTTTGGTAAATATTTAGAAAACCAGCTCTATGATTTATAGATTGTATAAGCTGCTGTAATGCATCTTTCACAAGCGGAGTAGGAAACCTTTTGTCTTGCTCTAGATCCTCTATGCAGACATCGATAAATGGACACTGTAGGCTAATATAAAAATTTCTTATTAATTATTGTATTCAATTCGTAGGTAATTTCAAAATTTGTAAACGACTGCTACCTATCAGCAAGATTCTGGCCTTCTTCTCTAAGTCTTATTGCTTCCAGTTCGTCTATAGTGGCTTCTGGCACAAACATAATTACAATGGGTAATCCTTGAAATGGTAATCTATCTTCTTGTTCCAAGTTTGATAACAATGTCTTCTCCAAGGAAGATCGAATATATTCAAATGAATCCTCGTTTGCGTAAATACAAAATGATCCTGCAAAATTAAAATGCATTCAGACTTCTATTTTTACCAGATCGGCTATGCATCAGTTCTGGGACAGCCACATACCATGAGGCATAAAGTCGGAAGTAGTGAATGAATTGTGCGGTAAACCAACATCACCATCGATTATTCGATATCCAAGCGTATACAACTGGCAATCAATTTCTACTTCATCATCTTCCGTTTGTGCTCTTATTTCCCGAGCGAATTCCTCTCCCAGTCCATTGCTTCCAAGTATGACTAAATTTAATTGATTGTTATCGGATGTTAATTGCCACTGACTACTGTGATTCCATGAAGAAGGCCTGAGAAATAGATATTAAATAATGTTAAAATATATTTTAACACAAATTTTTGCACTCAGCAATTTTTTGAAAGCTTACCTGTGCGCTTTTGTTCCAAGTATTCGCTCTATAAGGGTATCCATACAATTCGGATAAGCTGGGCAATGTTCTCTTATAGGACAATGTACAAAACCTAAGTGTTGGAAAAGCATTAATTTCCTATCTTGATCCAGTCTATCTAAAGCCTTATACCTGCACATCATTAAAAGATAATAAAAATATTTGCATTATCAACGATAAAAATTGGTGTTTAATTAATCACCTAAAATCGTCCACCAATGCATCAGTTATTTCTTTAATATCATCTTGTGTTATAGTACCAGATGGTGCTATACTCTTGAAATGATAGAACAAGTCAGCATGTTCTAATAATAGTTCCTTTAATATAAAAAATCGAATGATGTAGTAGAATATAAAATATCGATATTTATAATATAGCAAAGTATGAAGCCTTACTTGAAAATTATGTTTCGCTTTTTCAATAATCTCCTTTTGGTGTTGATCATAAATTTCTTGACAATCATGGTGAGATAAAGCTTCGAAGCATTCTCTACCCATAAAAAGTACTCGGACTTCGGATAAATGCTTTCCTGGAGTAACATAGCCAGTTTCTTCCAACAACTGTTTGAACTGTTTTTTCCATCTATTAAAATATATACACATTAAGTTTCCGTAAACACCAACAAATTCTTACGAAAATTTAATGTTCTTTACACGTTTATAAAATGTATAATTAAATGATTGGAATTTTTGTGTTCCCAAATCGCATGTAAAAACTTAAAGTATTATGCCAAAACATATAAAATACTACCAAAATGTTAGTTGATCTAATCGTATATATCTTCAAAGAAATGATGTACTAGAATGTAAAGCAATAAACAAACACAATTTACCTCTTAGGAAGTCTGCATAAAGAAACGCCACCCAGAATAAAGCAAAGCATTAGTATATTGCACATAAGTATTACTATCTAAAATGCTAAATGGTTATGTGATTTGATGATTATATCAAAGCGTAGTACGTAGCAATGAACCAAAGAATTATTTGCTATTCTATGCATAGCAAAAATTCAGCATATGATTGTAAGATATAATCATGAAATATTTGGATACGCATCTAAAAACCACCTGTGAATGCACAGTACATAGAATACTTACTCTAATCGTCGTTGCTCTAGTTGTAATATATTTATATGATTTTTAAAGACAGTTTCGGCTTCTGGCGTTTCCAAAACATCATACGGAATTTTTGTTCCATTATTCTCACCAAAATCGCAATCAATCCACGGAATATCCTCGGGACATTCGTAGAAATACTGATGAAAATCTGGATGTTCCTTTATGTATTGTTGCACTGCAGACCATTCCCTATGCAGATAGGATATGTATATTAAGCGAATGTAACAGCTTCGATCCTGATTAAATAAGTTCAATAGAAACATACTCGTTAATTAAATTAGAAACATCGGGACATATTTCGTGAAGAATATTAGGTAACATATCCAAATATCCTTGAATCTTCTTCGCTACTTGTTCATCTTTCAATTTCTTAATATGTCTCCTAAATAATCTTTGAGTAGCATCGATACCAAACAGTTCCACAAACGTTGAAAATTCTTTGTATTGTGCTAACTTTTTAGATGCTTGGGACCACAATGCTCGGTAATCGGTAACATGTACCCGAATCAATCTTTGTAAAGATTCAGTCGATGCATCCAACAATTCTTTCCTTGCTCTAGCCGCTTCAGCAAACGGAGTTACCTTGCTTCGCATTTTGGTCTTATCAATCAATTGGGCCAATAGCATAAATGCCAGATCAGTATTAATATTTTCATGCGCCGATGTTTCAACTATTAAAATGGAACCCTTGTATTCTTTGCGCATCACTAATTTTTCCGCTTCCTTCACGTATTGTTCATTTGCGTCATCATTTTTAGTTGTCACCACAACTATAGGCTTTTTAGTTTTCATTAAGTTATTCAATATATTCGCTACTATTTCCACCTGCTTCTCAACAGCTCTATTTGGTACAACGCTTACATCAAATACACACAAAAAACCATCAATATTTAATTTACCATCCGGTAAAACTTTCTGCTCGTATTCTTTCTCTATGCCTAATTGATTTTTGCAGATATACATAAGCTTTTCTGCGCTGGTAATTTTTGTTGCTGCACACCGTTTTGCATACGGTTCCATTTTACCACCTTTAAAAGGTTGGAATGACGCGTCATCTATGAATTCAGTATGTTCTATCACTTGGAATTGATATTCGGTTCCATCCTCTGCTGATTTTGTCACATCGCCCCAATATAGGAAATGATCGTTATTAACCACTCGACCACTAAAATCCGACTAAAAAAGAAATTGTCCATTAATAAAAGCCAATAATAAAACATCCATGTATATTCAACCAATAGTTATTAATAATTACCTGCGATAACACTGATATATGGTCCACGCTGTAATCATCGTTCAACGATCGCATAAAACGATTGCATAGGCATGATTTTCCAACGCCAACTTGCCCCTTATCTTTCTCTGTGCCAGAAAGACCAACAATGGCGACATTGATGGTTTTCATATTATCACTCTTTCTCGCCATCTTTAAAGCTCAACTCGTTTAAATCACTTATATTATTAATAAGTGCGAAAATAATAATCTTTTTTCTCCACTGAACTTTCCTCAGGACATTTTTAAGTACCACTATCAATAGTTCCTCTTATTTATTTACCTTTGCAATTAATAAAAAATTCTTTCCATTCCTTTGATCATTGTATCAAGTCTACAGATTTATAAGAAAATCAGTATTACCTCCCTTTGGTAACATTTCTTAACGATATTCTCTTTTATTTAATCTTTTTTCCTTTCCCTCTCAAACATTCAAGTATCATGCTCGAAATTTTCGAACGGCACACAGATTTACGCATGCGTCGTTACATACAACTGTTATTTGCCAGAATTTCATTTGAAGTTTATCAATCTAATGTTATTATCGTAGCTTCGTATATGACAATATTATAGCACTAGAAGTTAATAACACAGAACTTGGGAAATCTTTATGCTTGATCTCTTCTATAAAGCATAGAATTCATAATTTAGCACAACTGTGAGCAACGGTTCTTTGGAATGGCACTGCGTATCTGTAAAAATAATGTTCATAAATAAATAAGCCGGTACACAATGTTTATACACATTAGTTGCACTTGTATGTATATATATAATAAAAAAACAAACAAGTGATGTTAAATATTCATGATAGTATTCACTGTTTGCAATTCACACGAATAAAATATTATGTACATAAAATCACACTGAATTACATTAATCACATATACATGAATCATACATTACATTATCCATTGTGAAATACATTTCATACTAATGAAACAAGAAGTGAATCAAATGAAATGCGAGTAACGTACGCGACGAAAATTTTTATGTGAACTGAATTTATTACGAACAGACGAAATTATTTCTTGTATTCTATAGGTTACGGATACAAACGTAATAAAACGTAAAAAAAATGCTATTCGAAACACATTTTGCATTAACCTCCACATAAATAAAACGAATCTTGCATTTTCAATAATTAATAAAACAACGTAGGCGGTATTTAAAACAAAATGTATGCTTAAAAAAAGCTCGAAATATTATTTGTCGAAGATATTGCCCCATAAGCAAAATGTAGGAAAATATATTTTATGCAATGGGCAAAGTATTTCTGTTGCAACGAGATAAATGGTTTAATCAGTTTCCACCTGTGCCTCGTTCGTTGCCGAAAAAATGAATTAAAATCATAGACTCGATATGAAATTAACAAGACATGATTCATGCAGCAGAAACAAATTTATTCGATATACAAATGACAGCTACGAATAGATCAATATGCATTGTACACAACCGCGGTCAATTTTGACACCGATGACAGAGTCCCGGGATTAGATAAATGTTTGACAAGGCACGCGAATAAATATATGCAACACGCTCTAAATCATTCGGGCAAAATCACCAATCTAATCGGTGTCTGATTCCCGCTGCAGCAAAAGCTATGGGTACCTGTACAGATTTTTGCTCGACAAGCGAACTATTACATCAACCGGCCCGTCCCGTACTATTTTTTCTTGCGAAACACGATCGATGCTTTGCTGCTATACAACACGCACACTTTCTTGATCTTTTTTACGCGCACGATGCAACGAAAGACATCTAGAACTTGCTCCGATGAACGTTTAATTCCAGGTGTGTAAATAACTTCACGTCAAACATCGAGTATTGCCCCATAAAGGAGCCATCTTGGTGGGTGGGCACAAGGCGATTAATGTTTCCAGGATAGATAGTATACGTCGAACAAGAACAAGGCCGTATCTAGTGTACTTCTCATATTAATCGAAATTTTAATGCAGACTTCTACAATTTTGCTAATAAATTATTGAACTTCGCAACTATTTTGCAGGCCTACATAAGTAAATTCTACAATGAATAAAGAATTTTACTTCTAAGGCTCGATTTAACAAAAAAAAATGTAAAGGAATTTATCGCATTCCTTACGAGAAAATCGTGCATGCGGCTAAATAACTAAAAATGTTTGATTATTCCACCGAGTATAAGTGTCTTTATACGCAAAGATCGATTGACGTGCACTTTTTATATTTTTTTATACCATGAAAATGAAGATTCATGGGTATTTTATTATTTCTTATATAAATTAATTAATTATTTATGAACAGTATCGACGAAAAGCATCTGGCTGTAAGAACACCATTACTACGCTCCTGCAAGGGCATAAAAACACCACCTGTCGTTATATAGACGAACTAGTCTGACTTCGAATCAAAAATGGCTGACAGCGGGGATGTTGCGAACAGTACGTCGTCAGGAAAAGAGGCTAGAAATACCGTCATCGATGGACCTGTCACCGATCCAGCATCAAACACAAAGGTAAATGAAACTACTCTACCATTAAATATTTAAATAACCGAATTTTGTCGACTTCCACTGTCAGACTGTGAAAACATGACAGTCTACTGCCACGAGTATTGTATTTACCGCCGGGCTAGTCTTTTAGCTAATTAAGTGGCTTACAAATATAAAACGTTCCAATTTTTTCTTTACACTTTCCACCTTTTACGAAACAATGATTTAAAATGGCAACAGGATATTTTATATTAATGTGTTTACGTTTTTACCTGTGTTGAATCAATTGTACATTTGCCAATCTCTCGTTTACCTTTATCTATAATCTCTTACCTGCGTTTAATTTTTTTTCCTTGACATATCGGCCCTACCCATTCAAAACTTGTGACCACATGTTGCTGTTACATAATGCAACACATGGTACAAATTGATGTATGATCTTTATATACACCTTCTGTTTATTACCAAACAAATAACTTCCTCCGATAGTGATTACTCAATTAGGAATGAAAGCTGATCGTAAAGGAATATCCTGACTGTATAAATGAAAACGCAGAGACTGGCCTGATTTTAAAATATACTTAATGTTTCATACAATTTTTGACAGATGAAATTTGAAACAGTTCATAAGACACAGTTTATAAATAAGTATGGTAGTCAAAGAATTAAGAACACGAGTTGAGAGTATGTTACTTCTGTGTTAAAAATAGATTACTCTTTAAAGGACTACATTGCCATTAGCAATTCATCAGCGTTATACAATGTACAAGTAATGTTATGGTAATTGGTATGAAACTTACAGACAGTCTATGAACATGAGATCAGTTGTTAAAGACAATGCTTCCTTTGAAACACTAGAGTTCTAAGTACTTTGTCCTATATATTCGCAGCTATTTTTTCCGATATTCTTTTGTGTTTCATATTAAAGAAAGAAAATTAATAAATAAATAAATGATTATTGTCTTATATTAAATATAAAAGAAAACGCTAAATCGTATAACAACATTTTATTCAATTTTTAATAACTTAAGTATCTCTTGTCTTTTGTGTTTCATTATAAAATATTGATTTAGCACACTGAGATAAGGATATCGATACATCGTGTATAACTTCAAATTGTATAGATTATATGGCTACAACTTTAATAATGCAAATATCGAAAAGGTGATTTGCATGCTCTAACACATATTGTCTGCTATCAAGACGCTTATATTATTTTACATATAGAGCATTATTCTCACAGTAGTCCGTAGGTTCGGTACCAATCACTCATGCATCGCTCATTTACAAGCCTAAAGAACATCATATGGGCGTGGCACAATTAGCACTAGCAAAAACCAATATCTTTAGTGCAATAAAAAAAGCTGAGGAATAATTATGAAAAGTAAACAAAAAAAGGAAATACTTTGGCTTATGTGAAACTAGTATTTTATATCGATTCAAGTTTTACATACAAGTACAACCTTTGGGAGCTTTGTACCAAACTACGGACTGTATTATAAAATTTTGATCCAACTTGAATCATGAAATGGTGGTTGTTGTGATTTCAGAGCCTAGAGGCATCAAATAATGCCTTTCACGGCGCGAGAACAAAATTAGTAAGTAAGAATATATGTGTACAAAACACAAAGTAAACTTGTACTCCTTTCCAATGAAGCAATCCTTGCAATTTCCTCGGGGCTGCTTTAAATCCTGATAACATAAATGTGGTATGTGCCACTAGGTTTATCATTCTTGTCTTCCCATTAATTAACACAGGGTAATATTAAGACGATTTTTTCTTTTATTTACCAATATAGGACTAAAATCATAAATGCCAGATTAATGTGTAAATAATGTCCATAGCATACTACCAAAAAAGATATACAGTTAAAGGATCAATTAAATGTCGTCTATATTAATCTGTGTCCATTCTGTCAAATAATGTAGCCTCATTTGAATTGTTCTGTTTGTAGTCCATTTCCATACATTGCAGCCCTTCACAAGGTACAATTGTGTTCATAATATTATAATTGATTTGGCCCCTTAAATGTTTAGGATTCCAAGTCTGGAGCCTTGAAGAAGTCCAGCCGCTATCGTAGTCGGTCTTTGTCAGCCAGTAGCACAGACAGCTACAGTTCTGGTATGAATGTGTTTGTTACTGCACCGTGTGCCCTTAATAGTGTACAACTCGTTATCGTTCATTCATCGCGGTTAACATCACTTATTTCCTAATACTTTAGCATCGTATACAGGAAGCTCATCGGACGAAGACGATGTGTCCCCTCGCAAGAAGGTCCAGAAAACGGAAAGTGGTTTTACCGATTTCTGTGTACGCAATATTAACCAGCATGCATTTGGTAGAAGGGAGATTGAAATAGCAGAGCAGGAAATGCCGGGAATTATGGCACTCCGTAAACGTGCTGCCGAAGATAAGGTATATAAATTGTCTGAAGCGAAAGAGAAACTGATCTACAAGTAAACGATGTTAATACATTTGTCATAAATAATTATTTCAAACAGCCACTAAAGAATGCTAAAATTGTGGGATGTACTCATATCAATGCTCAAACCGCTGTTCTTATTGAAACCTTAGTACATTTGGGAGCACAAGTTAGATGGGCAGCTTGCAATATATATTCCACTCAAAATGAAGTAGCTGCTGCCCTTGCTCATGCTGGTTACCCAATTTTTGCATGGCGTGGTGAAACAGAGGAGGATTTTTGGTGGTGTATTGACAAATGTGTAGCTGCAGAAAATTGGCAACCTAATATGATATTAGACGATGGCGGTGATGCAACACATTTGATGCTCAAAAAATATAATGCCATGTTTAAAATGATTCAAGGTTCGTTGGTTGTGTCTATCGTGTAAGAATACGAACGGCAATAATGTAAAAAAATGTTTTAGGAATTGTTGAGGAAAGTGTAACAGGCGTACATAGACTGTACCAATTATCAAAAGCAGGCAAATTATCCGTCCCTGCCATGAATGTTAATGATAGTGTAACTAAAACCAAGTTTGACAATCTTTATAGCTGCCGCGAAAGTATCATCGATAGGTAAAACAAGTTTAAATCAATTACTGAAACACACTGATATACGTAATTATTTCCACTTATCCTCTTCTTACAGTTTGAAAAGATCCACAGATATTATGTTTGGTGGGAAACAAGTTGTAATTTGTGGTTACGGAGAAGTTGGTAAAGGTTGTTGTCAAGCTCTTAAAGGTTTAGGATGTATCGTTTATATAACCGAGATAGACCCAATTTGTGCTTTACAAGCAAGGTATAGACCTTGAACGAAAGTATGCATACAACTAAAAAACATGCAAGGCATAATTATTCATTTCTGTTTTCTTTACAGTATGGACGGTTTCAGAGTAATGAAATTGAACGAAGTTATCAGAAATGTAGATATCGTTGTCACCGCTACAGGCAACAAGAATGTAGTTACACGCGAGCACATGGATAAAATGAAAAACGGTTGCGTAGTGTGTAATATGGGACACAGTAATACAGAAATAGACATTGTACGTTTGAATTTTAATAGTATATAAATTGATTCCTATAGAATTTGATTAGATTTTCATATAGAGTGTGTAGGGAAAAAACTCGTATTTCTTATATTTCAGAACAAAAAAAATGTATATAGATAAAACATTAAGACTCCTTTAATATGTTCTTAACAGAACAGTTTACGCACGCCCGATTTAACATGGGAAAAAGTAAGGTCTCAAGTGGATCATGTTATCTGGCCAGATGGAAAGCGCATCGTATTATTAGCAGAAGGCCGGTTAGTCAACTTGTCTTGTTCCAGTATCCCTTCATTTGTTGTGTCGATTACAGCTGCTACCCAAGCGTTAGCGCTCATTGAACTTTTCAACGCACCCTCCGGCCGATATAAAAGTGACGTTTATCTATTACCGAAAAAAATGGGTAAGCACAAAAAGAATCTTTATATCACGTTACGGTTGCATCAAATCAAGCTTATAAACAACATGATGCTATTTAATAGATGAGTATGTGGCATCGTTACATTTACCGACATTTGATGCACACTTAACGGAGTTAACAGATGAGCAAGCCAAATATATGGGACTTAATAAGGCTGGTCCTTTTAAGCCTAACTATTACCGGTTCGTATATTCTATATGCCCACAGGAATGCTTACTTAATATGACTAGTGTAAGAATGACCATTTAAATTTTTTATAAATTTATTACAGCTACTAAAAATATGCGGGTTCGTGACATGGCTCAGTATGTATATCCGATATTCAAACCTTACGTTTATATAAGTATTAAAAGCAGCCGTCTCGGTTTGCTGAAATTTCTCCTATTAATTTCGTTTGCCTGAATTAATAGAAATATATAGATTAAGCTTTCGCGTTATCCTTAACATAATTATAAACTACTCTATTATTCTTGGAAGAAGAATAATTTCCTTATATTTCGAAACGTATTTTCGTTAAATTTCAATTAAAATATCGTCACAGTATTGGTTTCAATGATCAATATCGGAAAGTTATATAAGTAAATATATATATATATATTGAATTAACTTTCATAAGTGTATAGCAATGATTAATTTATGAACGGTGCAAGCAGATAACTATATGTACAGTTGTTCAATTTTATCAAAGTTCAAATTTGTCAAATGCCACATTGTCACGAAAAATATAATATTAAGAAAGTGACCTGTATAAGTCTACACGCGGAGAACATTTTTAAAACTATAAATCGACTGACGCGATTAGAATATCGTCATTGAGATTATTTTTGATCTGTTAGATAATATTTTGAACGGGGTATTATTTAAAAAATTTTAGGATTTCTGGCAATATTGAAAATATGTACATATAATAGACTTAACATTGTCAATGCATTGATCGTTGTATAGACAATTGAGGTACATGTCAGTTATCCTCCAACAAATCAATTTCTTTTGAACAATTACATCTAATAACTGTTCCTAATTTGTTTCCTAAATCAGCAATAATGTGTACCTAAGCGTAGTATTTCGATTTTCAAGAAATGAACAATGTAAAAATTTACAAATCGAAATATGTACATAACTATTTGAGAAATATGAGTAAAAGCGAGTAAAAAAAATAGCTCTTTTGTAATTGGTCGTATAATCCCGCGATCAATAGAATGAGAAATAGAAAACAAATAAACATCTACGATGCCTTGAACCCAAATCACGTTTACCTTATTGATTTGTACATCCCGAACCTTTCTACAGTATCTTATGCAGAATAAGATTCTCATTTTCGGAAATTACAGAATGCTAGATGTGTTTATTTGTACTTCAATATTTACGTTTACGTGGACTTTACACCTTTATATCATGTATGTATACCTATTAAAAAATATAGGGGTAATTTAGTTCCAAAAATGAAGGAAACAACTAAATGTGTGTAATGGAATTGAATTACTAAGAATAATAATTCCAATTGATGTTTTATACTTGAATGACTCTATTCACAAAGGAGGAAAATGAAAAATCAATACATTAGCAGACTGCTAAGTAGGGACTACCTATATACATACACATGTATATGAATTGTAACATAGAATTCCGTGGAACAACATACACTTATAAGGAAGAATGAAACACGATTGAAATACGCAGATATTGTACGACAATATTCTTTGCAATGTTGATCTTTTTTGTCCGCATATTATAGCTATTATTTAATATGTAATGTTACTGTATTCTGTATATAGAAAAATAATAAAAGACATATTGTATCAACCTTCAAGTTCGTCACTATCTTTTAGTAGTGTAAAATTGAAAAATAACATGAATTGAGAACAATGAAGGAGTGCGTTATAGAATTAATAAGTAAAATACATCTCGTCGATATAAATGTTATATATTTCAGGATAATTGTTATAAAGTAATGGCTTCTGAAGCGCTTATTGACAGCATCGATTGAAGAACAAGTTTTACAAGAATTCTTCTTGCGATCCGTATATGAGTATTGAAAAACAAAACAACTTTGGGACAGATTATAAAAATGAACCTAGATAAATGGCAAGGCTCAACGGCATGGCATACATAATGGCATAACAGCAGCGGTCTACACAGAACGAACTTAAAACACAATTTCGTATTATAAAGAAATAAATAATAAAACCAAAAAAAATGTAGTAAAAATATATTTTACAATACTCTGTACAAGATCTTATTAGAATTAATATCTAGTTAGCTCGGCGTAGATTTGTTATCATAAGGCAGGCAATCAACCCTGGAATACTGTTAACAAACTCATTTTCTTTATTTTTATATATTTTATATATTTATATATTGCACTTACGGCATCAGAACGCTATTTCCTTCACTGCATAAGCAGTTCAGTTAATTATTGTTATTGTAATTTGTTGAATTCATTTGTAATTTTGATTCGACAGGGGACACTTTGAAGTAGCAGTATTCCACGATTAATATTAGAACAGTTATATATTAGCGCGGTGTCTGTACACTTCTGCGAAAAGATATCGTCGTGCTACCGGTACGTTTATTTCTCTGTAAATACGAAATAAAAATTATTCCGCTTACAAATGATAATGTTGCTGAAGGGTGGAACAATGATTGAAAATAATTAGGTCTTTGAATTTCTGCAGAAACAAACAGGCACATGTAAAATATGTAGAGCAAAAGATCGAACACTTCTCTTTCATTATATCAACAACAAATATTCTAGTCAAAATCTGACAATCGGCATCAACAATTCACTGCACTCTGAATATATATATATTTATATATATATATAAAAAAAAGATTCTACAACCAGGGAGCCCAGACGAAAAACATGATTCATGTGATCGCGTAATAGCATCTCAACATGATTATATTACACGTAACAGAGGTAAACAATCAATAATATTTACATAAATTCACCATATTTGCGAGTCATTGCACTAAGATTGCTTTGCATCGTATAAATTGGTTTTATACCGAATCATTTCAACAGGGTTTCAGTTTAATCGAATTGTCAATTCATCGTAACACTGAGCTCCCGCAGTATCGATGAAAATATATAACATAAACATTATAGACACCCTAACAAGCTATTTAACTATTCAACTAAATTATACAAGGACTATTTGATTACATAAAAAAGGGGGAAAAAAGAAATCGTGAATATACGCGTTTTATATATGCCTCGTCTTTCCAAGGCGAACTAATAATCGATAAAGGTAAATGTTTAATGATATATGTCTTACACGTGTCACATAAATCATCGATATATATTTTATACATATACATATATATATATATATATATTTATTTATATATAAATCGCTTAAACCACAACTCCATCGTTTAAAATTCTTCCTTAGCCTAGGTCATATATATATATATATATATGCATATGTATTATTATGTGTAGTGTGCAATAAAGTAGTTCTTTTCTCATTTATAAATATGTAACAAAAATAGATAATAATGGATATATTATATGTACAATGTAGACATGTAAAACCTAACAAAGTAGATGCGCTCGATTATTCTCTAAATAAATCTAGAAGCCTTTATCATGAAAAATACTTAATTATCTCAACATGAGCATATTTCGAAAATTTTGCGTGCATACGTGCATTTTGCTTTTCGCTTTACACAGAGACGGATATAATATATTCATCGATAATTTGCCTCGCTCTTTCACTTTTTCTTTCACTAGTTTACCCTTCTGCCCATGAAATCTTTCCTGCGCGGACAATAATTTTCGAACGAATTGATCGATAACAAAATTTCGCCTCAGGTTGTCGTTTTTAAATTACAATATATGTACGTACATTTAAACACACTGCTTGTACGTGACCACCTAAGAAAAAGAACAAAAGTGAAAGATGCCTTATGCTTCCGAATGTAAAGTTCAATCGAATGCATTCATGATGCACCGACCACATCCACCACAGACTCTAGCCATCGGCATCTATTAACTTCCCATTGCATCAACTTAAACATCGTTCTGAACTAAGCGACATTGTTTTCTTCTTTTTTTTTAGATGTTACACGCGATTCATTAAATATTTAGCGGCTCCTCTCATAGTAACAAAAATATAACATACGAGTATACGTAAGCTCGTTCCAGAGAAAGTTCCACGAATCATCGAGTTTCTCCGTGGTACTCGTTTAGACATCATTTCACAAGTACAAACAACGCATCGTGTTACATAATCTAATCTTCGTTTCACTCTTCTCTGTACTTTAACGAATACTTTTAGCAAGACCGTCGGTGTAAATTGTTTGAACTTGTACAATGACTCAACTATAAAAATCATCCCAGGCCTTTTTTTGTACTGATGTACGTGTATATAGTGTACTAGAATCTAGTTCGATTATTTAACACGATGAATGGGCGATATTATGGAATCACGATAAATGATTGTTCATGATAGTACAAGAAAAATAAAAAAAAATTTCTCCTTCACTTTTGCTATCGTTTTATCTGTATTTGATAATGTAAGTGAATATAAAATTTCTTCGGTAGATTGCTACACACATTGATCAGTACATTAATTAACATGATTGAATTTGTAACAGTTTAGGATCAAATGACTCGTCATTGGTTACCAACAAAAATTAACAAAATCATGAAATAATAGTCGAGGTTTAAAAGAAAAAAAAAAGAAAATATTGATTCGTGATCGTCCGTAAATTACAATGAAAAAGCATTAAAAAAAGGCCTGTAAAAACTCATGTACCCCGTCAATGACTAGCTTAAGGTATTATGCATATATGTATCCTGGTTTTGTTTTAGCATAAATGTTTCAATGGCATTGCATAGTTCCTTAAAATTTCTGCACACTGGGCCGCACTTAACTATTATACAATTAATTCCATCAGCGCATCCTTTTTGTATTCAACTTTGCTGACTGCAAAATAAATTTGCTTAAAGTCTATAAACGAGTCTGTAAACAATTTTGTATCTTTAAAATGATCAAACATAATTGTAAAACAATCTATAAGTCTAATAGCAGTTGATCTAAAAATCGATTGTTAAACAGTTTCTTCTGTATAAAAGACGCTGATATTTCAATAAAAAATTTGAAACACAGCCAGCAAAGATATTTAAAACGAAAAAGATGAAGAATTATATTTAATTTTTTATTTATTGTTCACCATTTCAACATTTGGAACTGGTAAGGAAATATGTAAGAAACATGCAAAATCTAATTTGTCTGAACACTTCGCTTTCATTAGTTTTCCCTTATCTTATTATCCTTGACCCTGTACTTGTTGCCATAGTTTCACTTGTAATGCGTACTTTCCGTCAATCATTGCTAGCGATAGTAAGGTACTACAGGAACGATTTGTAAATTATATACACAGATAAACAAATTGCGCGTATTAATGTAGTTGAACGATAAAGTCAATCTTGTACTGTACGTAATATAGGTTTTCATAAACGAATGATTCGAACACTGGCGATTTTAATCTCTATGATTATTGATCGCGAACGAGATAAAAATTGGTAGAGTTTTTTAAGATCCTCGAACATGCAATACATTATTGCGAGTAACATTCCTCAAACCGATCATGAATATTTGTCTTATTCCACACAAAACAAAAAGAAATCGTATACTACAACAAAACAAACATCTCTTCCTACGGTGTAGCTTTGAAATTTCATTAAGATTTAAAAAAGTAAATTGTGATATGCATGTTAACGTCGTACAATTAATGATTCACGGTGTAAAAAAAAGAAACGTTTAAATGGTAAACGGTATGAAAATTTGCGAACGGTTCTGAATATATTTCGATATATCAATACTACTGCACAGAGTCGGTTAAAAGCTTCCCAATGATTAAATAACGATCCTTCTATAGCGAAAATTATTATAGTACCATAGATAGTCAGCGAAGAATTTGATTGTTCGGACAACAACGAGCTGTCTGTCGATGGGTATATGCCACATAATTTACTTATTATCTATAATTCTTATGCTATGGCGTTGCTAGTGATCCTCCCCCATCACATTGCACGATAATAATACATGATACAAAAGTAATTCATTTTTGTACATACTTTCACAACTGAGGGCGTTTCGCGTCCGACGAGTCCTTGTACCAAATATATTGATCGTTGTATACGATATTCTCCACCTTTTATCTTCCTTTTTTTTCTGTTTTTCTTTTTATGTTGTTTCAATCACTGATCCAGCATTAAACGATACTGCCTCATACGGGATCTTAGAAAACACTAGAGTTTTAAACACATCAACGTGGACATATGCCGAGAAAGTCTCGCAATGCGTAATACCATTCGTAGGATACACGCTATGTTCCAATTTAGTATTTCTCCGGCCTCCGACCTAAATAGGACATTTGTAAAAACAAATCTAGGACTTACTGTCATCGGCTACATTCTGAAAGCACCTACAAACGTGAAATCGTATTGCACCATCGCAGTTCATTGGAGAAAACATTCCTACGTCGAAGGAAGTTTTGTACAAGGTGAGAAACACACAAGCTACACTGCCACAATCCTTACGTTTGCACCATTTCCATTTCATTGAATAGTACTTGGCACAACAGTCACTTTACTATATTGTTCGTCTGACTGTCCCGTAGTAGTTTGTGGCAGTGGTTTTTCAAATCTGTCGTGCTGTACATACGGCGACGACAACGTCGACGTTCTATGATGATCTAGCTTTGGATTCTCTGCTATGGTAACGTATCCAGTACTCTGTTTAGTTGTGATGATAGGCTTGTCTACGTCCAACTTTGAGCTTGGCTTTGTACCACCGGTCTGCCAACACAAAGGATACGCCATTGACTCGTCGTCCTCCGCTTCGTCGTCCATCATCTCCGTAATTGGAGCATCCGCTTTTCCCCTCGGTTGCTGCTGTTGCTGCTGCAGCATTTGAAACACGGAACTGGCAAGGACATAGGGCTTCGAACCGTCAGCGGCAGATGTTTGAGGTGTGCTAATCTTCGGTGAAGATTCTAAAGTATCTGCCTGAAGATTTGGTTTTTTCGATATTTCAGGAATCGAGGACACGGTAACGTAAGGCTTCGACGAGGCATCCAACGTAGACGCCAGAGTAGTTGGACTTACGAACGCGGAAACGAATGGTTTATTACACGAGTCGGTCAAAGAAGTTGCTGCAAATGGCGTGGCGATTGTTGTACTCCTGGCGCCATCGATACTGCTCAAGGTAAACGGCTTTTTTAACGAGTCGATTAAACCTGTTTGCACGTATGGCTTAGAACCTTTGTCAGATGTTGAAAATGGTGCCAAAGATTCGAGTTTTGGTTTGTTTGATTCAGCAAATGTTAGGTCATCGAGGTCGCGCAAGGTATCGAGAGTTTTCTTGTCCTTTTGCTTTTGTTCCAAAGAAGCTAAAGATATATATGGATTTGCTGGTTTGGCTTCCGGCTTGATGGGTATTAGCGTGTCTGTGGTGGATTCTGTTAAATCACTGTCGTCCTCAGACTTTGATTTCACAGACTTAGGAACCGTTCCTATGACACTATAACCACCAGCAGTTGCAGTTTCCTTCGGCACTGGACTTGGGTTACTGGATAGTTCTTCAGACGATGGCATACTAATATAACCAGTCGAGGACCAAGTGTGTTGCGAAGTTGTATAGCCCGTGCTGTCGGTCAAATTGGGTGTAGATCGCGCCAAAGACAAGGTATCTCCAATGACAGGTTCACCCGATTTTGCAACCTTTACATATGGTTCCCAACGTGCTGTTTCTGTTGTGAATCCTGGTCTGGTAATTCCAACGTTCCTTTGACGGAGACTTGAGGATTCCCAAGCTGGTAATGTTTCGAGCAATTTATTGGGGGACACTGGCATTGGGTCTATCTCAGTACCGCTATCGCTTGAAACTTGAGAATCCGATGTAAGCGAAGAAGTGACAGATTCTTGTCCACTTGAACAACCGCTTGAATCAGCAGAAGATTGTCGTATATGTTGTTCACCCACTTTTTGAAGAAGCTTCTGTAACAAAACAAGAGAAAGGCCAAAACATTAGTAGATAATAAGAATTTTTTGGTCGCAAATCGATCGATTAATTTTCGTATACTCTACCATATTGGGTGCTAAGCCTGGTGGTAATTTGACTTCAACATCTTGCATAGCTTTGCACTTCAACCACATCCTACAATAAGAACAAGTATATGTTTAAATTGTATTTAGTTTAGAAAATACCTTGCATCGAAAAAAGTTATTCTTACCGTTTCGATACGTGCGCAAGGCAAAGAAGAACTGCTACGATACTAACACCCCCTATGACCCATATTATAACCCAAACGCTGAACGATGGCCCTATAGTTTTAATAGAATAATTTTAACGATAATTCGGTTAGAAAATAAAAGAATAAAAAATGCAGCCTTACCATCGCTATAACAGTTTCCCTCGCCAGCTTCGGACCAAGGACCTTTCAAATGCGTGTTATTGCGCGCAATATTTACAGCTCTTACACGAAACTGATATAATTTTTCTCGGCCTATAGTTTTGCAGTCGGGAATAGGTAACTGGGCCTCTGTAATAATTACAAAAAAAAATTGTTAGAGACAACGGAAACTTATAGAAAATATATCTATTTTTAATTACGTTACCTGTTTTGGTACTATTTTGCACTTCACCATCGCTCGAGGATATTTCATAGTAATTCAAATATCCAGCTGAGTATTGGGGTTTACTCCAGATAACAATCACTTGGCTAGAATTCATGAAACGTACATTAGGTACACTGATCCTCCCGGGTGTTCCGATGTTCGTAAGTTTCGGGATTGTTGGTGATTTCACGCTGCAAGATACAGTGCATGCAGCTACACTAATGCTGTAATTTGTATGCGCCAGTAAATCCTTCAGTTCAATGTGATTTGCCTCTTCAACTTTTTGCGCATTTTCATTGTAATACACCTCATAATAACGTAATACACCATTCATGGCTTGCGGTGGTTTCCATGTGATATACATTGTAGTGTTCGTTACATTGATAATTTTTACATCTTGCGGCGGTGTTGTCGGTGCAGCTTCGAGTGTTGTATTGTATAAAGGATCACTATGCAACCCCTCTCCACTTTTCGTTAAAACAGCAACAGCTAACATGTATGTAGTATATGGTTTCAAATTATTCACTATTCCGTGAATAGTATGGGGATCGGCTCTTATCGTTGTATTTAATTTCGGCCCCTTGCAATTCAAGTTATACGGCGAGACAATGGGGCAGTAATAAATGTTAAATCCCTCCACAATTCCAATACGATCTGAACAATCTAATTTCCAGCCAACTTCGATAAAATCGGAGCCAATACGATTTATCCACACGGATTTCATTTTTCCAACAACTTTGTTATGTATTACGGTACACGACGCCCATACCATGCCGCTACTGCCTTTGTTCGTATTTGCAGAAATCGCAAATTGGTACACTTTGTCCGGATCTGGTACAGTCATGTTATAAATGGTTGTATTTTTTGATACATGAACCCAATCTAGATAACCCTGTAATCAATAATGTTAGTATCGGTATTTCATATTATTTCATATGCTACTAGTGTATAAATACTTACGGTGCACTGATAGGGACGGTCGCGTTCGTTGTCACACCAAAATATCGTATAATTGGTGATTTCAGTGCTCATAATAGGTGGCTTCCAAGATAATTCGTATAAGCCTCCATCGAATGCAATTTTCGTGAATGCTATTGGTTCATGTGGTACTGTAACATGCATGCATTAATGTTTATTATCGGTATATAAATACGTAACTTGAACCCTCTAATTAATTTTATTTTTCATGTGTTCTTACTTTCGTATTGACTAGGTACAAAGATTGTAGCCCGTTTTTTATTAACCCCCACAAGATTCGTTGTAACAACTTCAAATCTATAGCTATTAAAAGTGATTCCTTTGAATTTAGCGTACGTCCTCGTAGTTTCGTTCGGGACAAGTGATAATTTTCGTCCGCTTTCTTCCACATGATCGATCTCGTACTTGAAATTATCACCATTTTCTAAATATTGTGGAATAGCTTGCCAGTACAAATATACGTCCCTGCTAGCACTGTTCTCAGCTATTTCAAAGCTACCAATATCAGTTTTTGGAGGACGGCCAGGTACTAAAATATCAAATATATAAAAATACAAAAAACATTTCGGGAAATACCTAATATAAAAATTAAAATTACAGGATGTATAACTTACATCTCGGTGGTGTTCTAAAAGTAACGTCGCTGAACTGACTCCACTTATCTCCCCCAGTCGCTACGGCGCTTTTCATAAAAACTCGTACGTCATATACAGTATTGGCATATTCCAACCCGGTAAGATTATAATATCTCTTATGCATGTGTATGTCATTTGTAATATTGATTACCTAATATAAATTTGTTATCAATATATAATCTGATATATTATTATTGTTATTTAATAATAACAATAACAATACACACCTGCCAAGTTTTCTGATGATCCCATTGATTTTGATACGTAATTCTGTGATATAAACCAGGCGGAAAATTCTGCATTGGAAAAGGCACACTCCAGTGTAATAATGCACTATCAGATGTTTTATTAATAACAGATAAATTGGCCGGCTTCGCAGGAATAACTAAAAACAATCGCACAGTATTTTTTATTTTCTGATATATAAATAAATTGAAATTCTATAAAGATGATAGAATACGAACCGTGAGCAAAATGATGAAATTTATATGTAAAACTCGTATTCCCTAATACATTCTCTAGATTTAATATAAACGTATAGTATTCGTAAGGTTGTCGATAAATTGGATTCGTTGATGTATCCCACAAACACGTGTTTGGTGGTAATGGCCTTTGATTTTCTTTCGGACATGGATATAATTTTCGACCTCCTGCTCTTCCAGGCAATTTAAATACAAGCGTAAATCTCGTTGTAACGTAATTCTGGACGGGATCCCATGAGCATATCATATTTTCCCAATTATGAGATACACAGCTGAAGTTCTGAGGCTCTTGAGGTTTAACTGTTAATAATCGATAAATAATAATTAGTAACTAGAATTCACATATCTGGAAAAAAAAGGGAAACGAAAAATATATTTCTTCCTTCTTCCTCAACTCCTACGAAACTGGTATACTGAGAATACAGATAAATAACTCTTTGTACAAAAAGGCCTCCTGTGTTTATGATCTTATCTTAAATGATAGTCAAATATGAATTCCACAAAATATTATGTGCTGGTTCCTACAATTCTAATGAAAGGAAACACTCAATACCCGCTCTTGTTTTCATGAAATACCTTTTGACCTATCTTGATAAGCTCATATTAATGGTATGAGTTATTGAGAAATTTATATCACAAATTCCTTATATTACAATAACGAATAGTAGATATAAATTAAAAATTAATTATAACTATTAAGTAAACTCAAAATTAATCACAATTGTTCAATGTAATATCAGTTGAAATAAAATACTCACAGCCAACTACAACTTTATTCAAGCAAACAGCTTCATGTTGCTTATTGTAATCGTTTTGCAGTCTCAATTTACAATAATACATATCTTCTGTGGGTGGAGGTTTTTCTACATCCAGTGATATTGTAGTTTCATTGATAATTGTAATAAACTGAGGTTCCATTTCCTTTTTGTTTCTAAAGAATACAAGGTCTGAAGAATTTTTTTCAGGATATTCGGTATCCATAAATGTTTGATTTAAAATACAAAGTATTCTCAAAGATTGCCCATATTCAAGAACAATGTCTCCCTGTGGCCAAGTCCCTTGAAAAAAAAATTGTACATTGAAGTTAAAAATATCTTTGAGTTAGCAATTATATAAAACTTATATCAGAGATGAGATATTTAATAGAATATCTGAGTGTCTTCTCTCTAAACCTTTAGGCTGTACTGTCTACCTAGTGCATTAAATATAGATATATACATTTAGCAGGAACACTAGAATTCCAAAAGGAGAGATAGAGATGCAAGTATTATTTATAAGCTCGGCCGCAGTAGAAAGTTTCAGATACTGTAAATCGATTGCATTGACTAAAATTCACAAAATCGTTTGCCCGTGTAAATCGTTAACAATTAGAACAATTTCTATTAAACTTACTTCCAGGTGTTTTGAGACCAATTGCACATTGACCGGAATCCGCACTGCATAATGTTGTACATAGTAATAAAACAACGAGAGGGAATAAAAGTGTTCTCCAAAAACAATTCCTCCACTGTGTACCAACTTTTTTTGTAATCGGTAATGGCAAATTTTTATCTGCTCTAATTCTCCATAAATTACGTATAGAACACGAATAACTTTGTGAAATCGGATTGCGTTTTTGACGATGCATTATATCACAATTACAATTATAATTAACATCTTCACTTAGCGTACAATGATCAACCGTGCATACACCAGCAGAATACTTTGTAGTCGCTGAAAATTCAACTGTGTCGCACGAATCATCTTCTATCCTGTTAATAACGTCTCCTTTCTCACAGAGACATGTATTTCTTATTACACAAGTGTTATTATTCTCACACCTCCCCGAACCACAGCGCCGAGTCTCTATCATTCTACACTCGTTTGGAAATCTATCAACATCATCATGCTTTGATGTGCTTTTAGAACCTATCGGTAAAAACTGAAACATTTCTTGTAGAAGACTTTTGGGATCTGCTTCGGTTAAAGTCATCTTGTGCTCCCATTACTAGAAACAAAAATAAAAAAGTGTTATCGTTTGTTTCAATTCTTATTGATCTTCAAATTAAAGTTAATAGTTACACTATAATGATTAGCAGAAAGGTAATTGGATCAAATATTATAAGATATCATGCAGCAGTATGACTCCATAGCTAAGCTATAACTGAATCCTTATATACTAGAAGAAGTAGATAAGACTCTAATTAATGAGATGCAGTATACTTGTGATTGGTAAATTGGAGGTCATAACATATTGCACCAGTATTTTTTATCTCATATTGCCATTAATTCTCTGTGAAATTTACCTAGTAGTGTGAGCAGATTCTGCGTGCATTTAATAGTTTTAATAGTATTGAATAAGAAAAAAAAAGAAAAAACATAGATGACTATATACGTATATTCTAATGGCTAAGGAATATATTAAATAACACACTGAAATAGCCATATGCTTGAAATTTTATTTATGTAGATATATTTTGGTGGTTCTTTTGTATGCTACGGTGTTATACCATAGTCGCATACCAAATGGCTGAAGGAACAAACTAAAATCAGGGAGATAACTTGCTCAGATAAAGGATTGTGGAATGAATTATTCATTAAGCAGATTGAATACCACCATTCGATATATAGCTCAAACAAGATTTTGAGAGTTCATGCAATCCAGCTTTGAATACACTAATACTTTCTACGGACATACTAGTAACTTATAAATTGGCTAAAGAATGAGTTATAATTTTTATTGTAAATGTTACTGTGTAAATTTCTATAAAAAGAGGCAAACAGTATATTTAAAAACTGTTACAGGAAAAAAGCAACAACATGTTCTTTAAACTATAATAAAGTTATATAGCATTATTAGTAACAATTTAAAAACAAATTTGCTGAATATAAATAGTATTAAAACAACAGTTTCAAACATATTTCCATGTAACGGGATTTCATTACACGAACCTTTATTATTTGAAATAGTTGAAACGCTATGGAGATAAAAATACGACGATTTAAATAAAAAGTAGCAAATATGGTTATCTGCAGTCCATTATATTATTCTCCGAACAATTTTGTTAATCGTAAGTTGTCGTTGCTGTTATTTATTAGAAGAATAATTATCGGAGCAATAGGAAAGCTGATAACTCGAAAACGTAATCAGTCATCATGATCGTAGTGTAAGTGAGACGGAGAAAAAAGAAAGAATACACATATGCACACGTATGTACGTACAGCGTATAAATGCATGCATCATATACATATATATAGCGCATATCATTCGTACACAAATTATTTAGTACAATGCCGTGGAGTCGACTTAACTATAAAACTATTGAGTATTCTCGTTGATATTTGAGACGCGTACCGCGTTAAAAGCATTACAATCGTTTATTTACGAGCATACTGTGTCCACGGCGTAACGCGTTCCATGTAGATGCCCGTACCTCGTATTCTGCTTGTTGTGCGTATATGTTTGTGTGGCAGCACGTAAGACTGTGTGATCTCATGAATGCTGGCCTAACATACATAACGCAGAAGCACGAAACAATGTATGTAACGAGGCCTGTGCGCGAATATAATGCACGAAACGTTACGGTATGTTATAATGAGTAAAAAACGAAAGAAATGTATGTTCGATCAGGCAGGAAAAACTACCGATTGAGAAGACCAGACCTATTTCATAATGGAACAGACCAATACGACATATTTTGCCAGCACTGGGGAAAGTCCAACAGCAGCCGTTCGCGGATATCACTCATTTCAGAGTACTCACCGTCAGCAAGCAATCGACGAATTTCTGCAGATCCCACATTACACTTCCATGTATACTGAACAGTCTCCACACTACTTCACTGAACTTAACACACTACGGGCGGTCGAACGCGAACCCGTTTTACCCGCTGGGTATATCTTCTGATCACCGTAACGCGTTCAAGCCTAATACTCGAGCTCTCGTGAACTGCTAAGGCAGTCAGCACGGTATCACGAGTCGCAGCTTCCACGCACGAGTCGCAGCCGCATAAATCGGCCGTGTCACTTCATATTTGCGAAAAAATTCTGTTTACATTCGCCCAGAGGGACCCAGGAATAAATATATATGATACACATTCTAGGTAAAATACGTGCGATCAATCGACAGTGATGCCAACATATCAATGATCCTCTGTGAGAAATTAAACGATATAATGAAGCCAAGGGCGCAAGTTTATTACATAATTCGTACAGATACTGGATCTACCTTACATGTTTAATTTCGAGTTTTAAATAATTACGAAATATTTGGTCATAAAAGGCATAAAAAATGTAAGTTTAGAATGTTGTAGCTTGACGACTTGGCCGTGACGTCACAAGACGTCAAGCGCCGCATTCTTGGAAATATAGGCGCAGGCTTCATTGTGACCACGATATCTTCCAACGCGCGCCGCTTTTGAAATCAGTGGAATTTTTTGAGGTACGTCCTGTTTTCATATTCGAAATGCATTGTATTAAATAAAGGAATTATTTTGAAATATTTGCATGGTTTTATTCTGAAAGATTAGTAACTCAATTATAAAGTTAAATGTAACTTAATGAAAAATGAAGTTGGTTTATTCTTAATATATATCGGGTTTGCTATTCATTTCTATTGGGAGACAAGATTTACATTAATTATAGGTGTTTATTATCGGTACATGTATCAACAATGGTATATTGGTCGCATAATAAAATTTTAATAACAACATCGATTTTAAATTCACTCCTGTCGTTGTAATTAACGATTACTATCGATAGTAGTAACGCACATGAGAATGAGAAATATTTGTTTCTAATAAATAGTAAAACGCTTCGAAGAAATTACATAACTACATGGCAGTGATAAAACAATGCAACATATTCAATGGTAATAAAGTACTTTCGACTTCAAAGTACAGAATATTTTGATTTTTAATACACGTATGCAAAGTCTCTTACAAAAAGAGTTATAATCGTAAAATGTAATTGCAGAAGACATGGAATTACTTTTAATGATCATATTACAAAAATTGTCAATACATTTTTAATTGAGAAATTATTGTTTCCCTTATGAAGATTATAATTATCAATTGCATCGGATAATTTTTTTAATGTGTATATATATCTATATATGTATATATTTACAATTATTTTGTAAATTTGTTTATAATATCCTACATAATATACAAGTTGTATACGTGTAAATATATATATATATGTATATATTTAATTATAAAAAATAAACACACAATAATTATGATGTAGATGAAATGTGATCCATTTTAAATGCGAGTACTGCTTGTTTATCATTTATATGGTACATTATGAAATTGCTTATTTAAGCAAATACGAACAATGACAATTTTTCGCATGTTATATTTATGCTTTTTAAAGCGCTGACTTTTTTTTTTACATTCAGGGACATTTAAAAATATATTATAATTCGCTCTTATTCAATTCGTTCACTGCACTTTACGGAACAACCTTTTTTTCATAGTCAACATTGACTTACTAGTAAAAAAATAGATTTATTAGCTTTTTACACATTCAAGGTATTTTCATATCGCGAAAAAAACCGGAGGAGGTTGCTTCGATAAAAAAAAATGGTCATCCGATCTTATTCATGGTTTCCTTTCCATCTTCAGTTATCTATTACAAATGTTATTGTGTAATAAGTAAGGAAAAGATAACAATCCGAACAAAAGTTTCAAACAATTAATGCAGTAACAGTTTCTTTTTATATTGATCTTATGCACTGAATTTGAATATGGTTGATCAAGTGCATTCGCTTCTTTGGTTGTATCAGTACTTAGTTTAATTATTGCTATACGCATATATATTTCATAGTTACAATAAATACTTAGAATGAAAACAATATCGACAGTAATCTTCTTTTAAATGCTGCTCAAGTGGTAGATCAATCAAATTTTGATTGATAAATTCGATGAGATTTTTCAGAAGTTGTACACAGATACTTAAAAGTATACGATTTCATGATCAAGGCCACAATAATATTGTTATATCGCAAATTTATCAAAATGTTTCCAAGTATAAATACATTTTCTCAGTCTGAATTTTTTTAGATGAAAATCTATCAGTTTAACATCGTTTTCTTACACAAATATTAAAATCCCTAACTTCCTCGTGTTTTACGAGTACCGATGCTATTTGCCATTACAAATAGATCATACTCCATTAACATCCGTTTTACCGTATTTCATTACATTAATACACACTTATATAATGAATTTGAATATAAAGTTATAGAAAATGCAATATCACTAAATGATAAAAACGTTGAGATTTGTATGATTTAACTGTTAATATTTAGTTCTATAAAATATTAACTTATCACGAATAAATTGTTATTTATGTCAAGTAGATTGCTTATCATAAATATCTGTTTTTGGATGAACAGCAGTTGAGTAAAATAAAAAATCGAACTTTCTGACGTTTTTTAGGGTGCACGCCTATCTCGGGTAATTTCAATAAATGCCTGCTTGGAGTGCCTTCATCAATCGGTCGAATACTTATTTGGTCGATTGTGAGATTACTCTACAATGAAGTTCAATACAAAATTTATAATTGCTTCAGAAGCTTAAGCTTTTTACTTAGTAATTTTGTTATTAAATATGGAACACGCGCAAGGCACAATACTCTCAAGCTATCACACGTGTTAGGATGAATTAATATCTTTCCTTTCAAAAATTAGATCATTTAAATGCAAAGTTAGCACCAGTCCAATTTTGTTAGAATGAGCAATTATCATCCCTATAAATCGGACTTTCCTCAAGTCACATTCATTGCTGCAAGAAAAGTCGTTCACACATTTCTTCCTCCAACTTAAAATATATAAAAATTTCTTATTTTAATTATCAAAATATTACAATTAATAAGTAATTAATATTAATACTATTATAAAGTATAATTGATTCCATTGAGAAACAACAACCATGTCCTCGGTGTTCTTATTAATGTTATTGAACTGCAAATATGTTTAACTTGAAGCCCTAATATTCATGTAAATAATATTATCAAATATGAAAGCTGCACGACATACAAGTGTTGTAAAACTTGATTTTGACATGTCGCATATAAAAAGTATATATCTTATTACATACCTACATATATGTATAACCAACTCCATAAAATATACAATATAACACACTGCTTTCCGTTTGCACCAGATATTTCTGTACCAAATGTCATAGTACTGTAAAACAGTATAAATCTAACTCTCACTGCAATAAAACAACCTCTTGCAATCATTCTTTTCGTATTGTCTTTTAGTGGTTTTTGTTTTTGCTTCTAATTATGGTACCTAATGTTAAACTTTAAAGCTTCGCGTAAAATGATTAAGGAAGGTTATATATAAGGGCAACGTTAGCATTAGTATCGTCATTTGCAGAAGTAAATATCATTAATATTTTTAATATTAATGTGTTATTTAGGATGGTTAATTTCATATATTCATATCGTAGAGGTGTGGAGGTGCACCTACCACTGAAGGCATTTGACAACCGCGTCGAACTAATAATCGAACGGATGGTCCACCGTTTCGTATAATTTCAATAGCTTCTGTATGTGTCATATTTTTAGTATTAATTCCATTTATTTCAATTATCTGGTCTCCGACCTAAAAACAATAATATTGAAACCATTATTTAAAACATAAATTATTTATAGCGCAATAATAACATATACTTACCCTTAATCGGTTATCAATAGAGGCTGGGCCATTTTCTGCGATTTGTAAAACAAATAATGGCATATTTTGAAATTCACGCCCTCCACGAATACTAAAACCAAATCCTCTAGTTCCTCGTGTCAATTCAACGGCATGATATTGACCTCCATCTCCATCACATATTGGTTCATCCTGAAGTCACGTAATGAATAGCTATATTTATATTCGAATACTCGTTTAAGTACAGCTACAAATTATTTCAAAATTCAATAGTACCTTCTGGGATAGAGATGTATTACTACAACAATCATCAAGGGGGTAACCAATTGTCAAGTTAACAGAATAACCCGAGTCTTTAATTAAATTTACAATGTCTTTATGACAAACATTTGTAATATCTACATGATTGACGGCAAGAATATGGTCTCCAACGTTCAAACGCCCACATCTTTCCGCGGGTGAACCTTCAATTATTCTACCTATCGTAGAACCGGCTTTATTAACCGATGAAATTATAACAAATCCAAAACCTTCATTTTCCATTCTCGTGACGGTCACGTCGTAAGGATATTGGAGATTCATTTGTCTATTATATGGAGCTTGAAGATTTTCTGGAAGATGTTCTTGTGTATTAATTCTACGGCGAATTCCTAAAGTAACTCTGCCATTTTGTGCGGCAGCTATCATTAACTGAACGACGTGATGGTGCGACGAATTCATAACGCTTTCACCATCAACAGACATAATCAAATCGCCTGTATTTAATCTATTATCTAAATCTGCTGCACCACCAGGTACTATATGCCCAACAGAAACCTGCTGACAATTACATTATCAATATATTTGATTTTCTTGAATTAAAAGCATCAGCAACTTTTTACTCACTTGAGATCCTTCTTCAGTACCACCAACTATCCTAAATCCAAATCCTGTATCTTGCCTCACTAGAGTTACCAATGTTTCTATCCATTCTATGTCAGGCACGATAGGGCATACCAGCTCATTGCTATATTGAGGATATCTTAAATATATGCAATAATGTTTACATTATCCCTTAAAAAAAAATAACACTCATATACCATCGTAAAGAAATCGTAAATATTTACCGCGATATCGAACTGGAATGTGGTTGTTCATGCTCGAAACTAGTAGTTTCTTTCCGTTTATCCCATATTTCGCCAGTATCAACATTTTGCTCTTGACCAATAGAATATACATTATAATCCTGTTCACTATATTGGGAATGAGACTGTGATGCATACAATTCTTTGTAATAATCTGAATGCAAACATCCATTTTGCTTTAACATGTTGTCATGGTGTGGTATATCGATAGAATATGCATCGCTATTTAAATTTAATTTATCATTTGGTACCCACTCCCTTTTTGCCTCATTTCTTACAGAATCTTCATCTAAATTCGTCATTGCAGCAAAATTGTCAGACAAATTCGAAATATTAGCTTTGTAGGGATCGTTGTAATACATTCCATGCGCGTATTCTGTATATTTGTACCGATTATCGAGAGGATTTAGTTCACTTTCACTTTGTTCGTTCCAATTCGGTCTGATTGGACCGGTTGGAGACTTAGGACGATTTCTAGTATCGATAAGTGGTGTTTTTGGTCTACTCGGTACAACAGTTTTCGTTTGAGTGCTGTAAATATCAGCTGTTGGTGTTTTACTTCTAAAAAAGTCTAGCGATATTTTTTCCTTCTTCTCATTCGATTTCGACGTCGTTCTTTGCACGTGTATCAATGCTTCCTCGTTACGAGGACAATCTTTTAAAACTTGTACCACTTCCGAGTGACACATATTTCTTACGTTTATGTCATTGATATTAACTAAAATATCACCTTCCATTAAATTCTTACAACGTTGCCGATCCAAAATTTTCTTCACTTTTTGACCGTGAGAAGAGTCCGCTATTGTAAATCCAAATCCCATAGTACCCTTTACAATCGCTATACTGAGAAATTCGGGTTTGGAAGACATCGGTAAATCTTTGCAGTCATTCAGATCGCTACTCTCAGACAGTAGAATGTCTGTACTACTAGGTCTCTTAATTGTATTAATTTTATCCGAAATACAAAGATCCGGCATAGAGTTGACAGATGTTGTGGCAAGATTTTCGCCGTTTTGAAGGCTATGCACTGGCAAGAACGTAGAGTCCAGAAAATTGAAGCGACCATTACTTTGCAAGGCGGGATCCAATTCCATGTACATCCTGGGATCTTCTGTTAAAATATCTGAGGAAATAAAATTTATTCCTCTGGCAAAATTATCCTACTATTAAGTTAGATTTTTACCTGGTGCATTCACGGCAATAGTAGTAACAACTTCTGTGTTCGGATCGTTTGGATCAAATGGCAATGGATAACCACGACATACTTCCAATGTTACAGTTTCACCACTGCCAATGGATTTGAAAACATTTACCATTTCGTTGTGCGTGAAACCCAAAACACACGTGTCGTTAACATATACCAAAACATCTCCTGACAATAAAATTGAAAGTATGAAAAAATCTGCCAGCAATTCGAAGAAACTGATTCTCTGCTCAAATTTGTGATATTACCGGTTTGTAGTTTTCCATCCAGCCAGGCTGGCCCGTTCGGTACTACACTTTTAATTTGTAAAAATTCCTCTACCGAATCATCCCCACCGACAATTGTAAATCCTAGTCCTCTTGAACTTTTTATTAACGTGGTCCTTAACCTTTGACCCTTTAATTTGTCAGGGTTTCTTGTAAAATTAGGACTCTTTCTTTCTCCTAAACTCTGCTGTGCCCGTTTGGCTTGCAACACAGGATTTTCATATTGAGTCCTACGGTTTACATGATCAATGAAATATGTACCATAGAGAGTGTCATCTATTTTCTCCCAACCGTAAGGTAGTTCGTCGTCCAAGCATTCTTCGAGAGATCGTTTTTGAAATTTAGATAAGCGTGGATCTAACCAATGCGAAGTGCCTGTATTGTGGCTGTGAAATAATTACCAATAATGTAAATAACTTAAAGGGCACTAAAAAAAATATAATTAACTTTCTATAGCAGATAATTCATATTGTATGTACTCTATAAAATAAACTTCTCCTGTATCTGTATATGCTTTTTCCCAATTCGACGGCAGAGGTCCCAGTTGATCTTCTGTAGCTTGAGTACGATTTCTGATGCCTCGTTCCTGGTTTGATATTCCTGTGTTTGGTTCTGAACTAGGATTATACAAATATGTAGGTGGAATACGATGACCGGTTTCATCGTTTCCACTAATTGCTAATACCTCCTTGTCCATACTTTCTCCTGCAATTACATACATTGTAACAATGCACGATAACACATATTGCTATTCATAGAAACAATGGAAATTATATTGAATACCATCATTAGCATTGTCAATTGATGTTATGTCGTCTGTTTTTGTAGCCATTTTACAATTCCTTTAGTTCCACCTTAATACCCTATAAAATGACAGTAAAATTAAATCCAAAGGATTCTCCGCAACGTCCGCGAATTTTTTCACCGATTTCATTTCTGTCGCGTGAAACATTATAAGTAACATGTAATAACAAACCACATATTTAAATAGCTGAATACAAAATGTATGGAACAACAGTCCTGTAAAATAACGAAACCGATGTACAGACTAACTTTTATAAGAGACACGAAATAGTGTCGGTAACGATATACCGTATCTAAATTACAGATTATGTTTCACGAATTGTGACACAATTTCACGGAACGTTCTAATATATTTTCTACGTTTTCCCAAGGATTAGTTACGTGCATACAGTAATCGCGTTAAACAGATCGGCGGTCTTACGATAATCGAAAACTTCGTTATCGGTTATTCGAAACATCTGACAGATAAGGGTAACGAAAACGTTGACAGTAACGCATCGCTCGCTTCGTCCGACGCCCGACCGCCGATACTCACGATACTCCGGTTTCTGACGGACAGGTGTTCGTAGTAAAATTACATAAAGCAGCAGATGAACACGGCACACGACGGACGTGAATGCATTCATACAAATGCATTCACCCGAGAGAGCCTGTGCGTAGCCCACATATCGCGCATCATTGAATGCAACTTTCTATCTAGAAAAGCGACGACGTGACTCCCGACGTAAATAAAGCTTTCTGTGGCGATGAGAATTATACAACGAAAGCCACGATTCTTTTTGTTTTTCCAAGCTGTTCAGGCACAGGAACGGTTCCATTCAGTCTCACCCACACACAATCGTGCACGATCAAAGCTTCGCGTAATTAGCCAAGTAGAAAGTAATGATAGCGCGGATTAGAAAAAGGGACGTTATGCAGATAGTTCATTTCGCGGAGATCCTACTTACACTGAATACTTTCGATACGTTTCCCGATTGATTCAACCATCGTGGCACCAGCCGTCAAAACGGGCTGAAATATTTCGACACTGAATCACTTCGAGACCACGGAAATACTCATCATTTCGAAGTGATAATGGAATGAAACGTACTCGCGCTCGTTACATAGCTACATCACACACAACACTGCACCGCACGCAACCGAGGCATTTAACCAACGGCTGCTTTCAGGCTTTCAGACATCATCTTGCGGTTGAATCATGCACTACCCTATGGCGCGATATTCGATCATGAAACACATTGAAGTGGGTTGTTTAATATGTTCTTGAAAAATTGCATTCGATGTGAAAATATTTCGTCTATACAAGTATTATTTATAGTTCATCTGTAATTACATTCTTGATATGGTAATTGTAAGAGTTGAAAGCGGTAATAATTTTATATATTAATCTCTATAAAGTCGGTCAGTGTTATATCCTATCGTGGATAAAACACTCGATTTCACAGTTTAATGAAATTATAGTCGTCGATGATTCTGTATCTTCTTTCTCGGTAATGCACCAGGTCATTCAAGAAGAGCATGCTACTTTCGTTGTGCAGCTTTGTAAGAACAGGTGGTAACGGCGTTATTCCTGCGGTATTTGCAAGATCGTCATAATATTGGGCCTGCTTAAATCCCATCATGTGAAAATGTCTCTTCTTTAAACCCTCTGATTTTCGTTGCGCCAATTCCTCTGCCTCTTCTCGTAGCATGTCTTCCTTAGGGGGAAAGTCTCTCTTGCCAAACCAATATTGGAAAATGAAACGGATCTGCGATCAATAGATAATGATTCATACTAAGATGAGTTCACAGGGTAAAGGAAACGTTTCTATATAATATCAATTTTCATTCGAGTCGCACCTGCAGATCGAACATATTGAAAGCGCAAACATAAAAGGGAAGACCGACTATGGCGAGGGTGGGATTTTCGATCGATATCAGATGCTTCCATAATGGTGTCACCATGTTAGAATCCACTCGTACGCTGCATTTATCACTCAAAAAGGGGAAACTATATTTGTACCCTGTGGTTAAAAATAGAGAAGTTAATAAATAAAGTATTTTTCCTATAAGCAGAGCTTTGCAACAATTACCTGTGCAATAGAAAACACAATCGGCAGCTTCATTAATGCCATCCGTAAAGAGGGCACCGTATTCAGTCAATTCCTCTACGTCTGGTTTCTAAATAAAAAGAATTGAATGTTCGAATGATATAAAAGATAATTTTTCTGTGGCAGGTTTCGTCTGCTCTTAAGTAATTACCAGAATCACGTTTTCGGGAAAAACTGTGCCAATAGGATCTTTTGAGTGATGACTCAAAAACACACGCTTTGCTTTTCTTGATATATCCAATGCTAAGTCCATACCTTTTTTAGCAGGGTAAAAAAAGGTATTAGAAAATAGTTTTCCGTACAAAATACGATGGATTGCACGTTACGTACCAGAAGGGCCTGCCCCAATGATAACTACATTTTTGTCGAGGAAAATTTCCGGCGTCCTATAATTATGGCTGTGCAATTGTTGTCCTTGGAAAATCGTCTGGCCTTTCAAATTTGGCATACCGGGTTCGAAGTAATGACCATTGCATACCATAACTGCGTCAAATGACTCCACTAAAACGGTATTTTTCTCGAGATCTTTTATCTTGATCGACCACTTACGCTCTCCATTCGAGGGCTCAACCAATTCCACATTATGTAGAAACTGAAATACACAATACGAAAAATACAATTTTCCATCTACCGATGAACGATAAGATTCGGTGTAAAAAATGATACAGTACTCGAATATATTGGCGAAGATTAAAATGATCGCAATATGAATTCAAAAATTGGAGTATCTGTGTGCGAGACAGATAACTTTCTGGTGTATCGGGGACGGGGTAATCAGGATATCCCATAACTTCCTTTGGAAGATTCGTTCTGTATTATAAACAGTAAATGGAAATAATTAAAATAGAAAAGAATAGTCCCGTATGAAATTTGCATTTGTTTATCATTCACTTGCCTCAAATTGTTGTACATGCTAGTGTGTATGGGTAAACCGTACTGATCTAAACCAGTTTCTTCTCTGTAAACCCATGTACCGCCCAATTGGTCTGTTTTCTCGTAACATACTACTTCAATATCATATGTACCGGAAGTACAATGCCGGAGGGCTGCAAGACCTGCGGATCCAGCACCGATCACAGCGATCTTCATTTTTGTTTTCGGAGTTCGATAAAACCTGCAAAATTTAAAAGATTGCGGTTCTTGATAATTTGTTACGACTTATATTTTTGTTTATTTTGTTGCCAAAATCTTCCTTCCGCGAATAACGTTCGACTGTAGCCAGATCGGAACTAATCGTATATCGCTTTCAAGCACTTATCACTTATCGTTTCAATGAGTTTATATTGAAAGCACAAGCTCAATCTTTACCGATACCGTATAATGTACTACTACACTATACATAGTCGAGTTATAAATGGGAAAGGAGCAACGACTGAAAGTTACAATCACGAAAGTTAGTTCTTTTTTCTCATATACTATACTTTCCTTACGGTTGCCTGTACTTTCCCGCGTCGAATACTGAAGGTATGCGGTTTTTAGAGTGCACAATGATTTTCTTACAAGGAGAGATCCCATGAGTGTAACGCTGACATTTTGATAAGTCTTTGCACATTGTATAATTAATTAAACAGTAATAAATGATTAATCGTCCACGCCTAAAACATTAGCTTTCAATTTTCAAGTACTATCGTTGTGCAAAGGGATCTCTCCGTGTTGGCATGAACAACTAAGGAATGAACAAGGAAAGATGTGTAGGATAATTAATAAATTTCTCTTCTTATGGAAATATGTTATACTGAATGCTTGGATAGCGAAACAAATAGAAAGCACGCCGTGCGTTTATATATGTATATTAGCCTCGATTTATGCTAATTGCCGTGCATTTTACTTACGAGTAGAAAAAATAGAATAGTTGAGCGTCGAATTCGTAGGCTGAGTCGTTGTACCACAGTCAACGAAGAAGTACGAAATGACCAATCGTAAAATAATCAGTATGTATACGGAAAGTTGAAGTGTATCGTTTGAAAGGAGGCTGCTACTGATAACAAGGTCGACATGTACTCCCTGCGTTTACCATATATGAGAAACGTTACAAAATTCTTTGCCGCCAGAAGCAGCAGGATACAATTAACAGCCTTGTGCCTTTTTTGAATGTCTGTCGACAGTTGCGTTAATCCTGAAATCCTTAATGCATTTTTAATTATACGTACTTAGGCGGTACGTTTCAACGCAGTGCCTTATCACGACTCATTGCCAGTTGACTAGTTCTTCGTTGGATTAATGTAGACATAAATAATTTTCTAATGAAATGAAAAGCATTAACATATTCATTTTTAATCAGTTTTTAACAACTATTTGTCAAATTTCTTTTCATAAAGAATAGCAGATAAATGCACTGTCTTATATAGTTACCTCATTATTTATGATAGTTTCGGTAATTACATGGGCTTGCCTTCTTATCAAACATGCTACAGATAAAAAAGACGAATGCTGATAGCGATGTTCAATGACCTTCATACATATGTAGCTGCAGCATCAGTTCAAGTTGAGTAAATTATAATTCCTTGGCCATGTATTCACACAAACTTTGCGATATGCGATTATAAATCTCGCAATATCCGGACGTTAATTCAATATACAACGACAATATACAATTAAATCCGTTTATAGTAGAAAAAAGGCTTCAGTACATGATGAAATTATTTCTACAATCTACAATCTATACAGTTGGCGAAGATCCACTTGTTACACGCGAATGTACATAGTTATATGTATTCATACGTGAGGCAATTGTTAAAGTTTCCATAGTCTTTACAAAATTCGTTAGAAAGCGATTGTTCTTTGAATCAAGCCTTAATTTAAGACATCGTTGATAAAAGTCGGCCGAGTGGAGGCAAAATAATTGCCTTTGTTTAAAGTTAAAAAAAAATGCCATTATTCCCACTTGCAGACGAGCTAGATCAATGATCAACGGACAGAAATTAAAGTTAAGAGTCTAATTGTTACAAACAATTAAACAATTAAAATTATTATTGCGGAAAACTTGATAAAGTTACAGGGATGGGATATTTTCTTCTGTGTCGTGTATTCTTTCCCCTTTCATTTCAGACCCACAGATTCAAAAATAACCACAAGAAACCGAGATATAAATTTTATAATTAACATCACTTTTTATAATCTGTCGGTAACGTTGTCAGTGACATGGACATAGACGAGATATAGGAATAGACAGGACATCTCATGGACTTTAATGGCCCAACGTGACGGCCATACCGACTCAGAAATTCGACACTGATTTGAGCGTCCTCTGTTCATGAACAGTGATCACTTGAAGAACTATTACTTATTGAAGTAGCGGGGGCGGCATTCATGCGATTGTATGAAGATATGTAAATGCTTTGGGGGATCAGGAAAGCTATTTCTCGGGCAACTTTTCGGTAGAAAAATTGAGCCACGGTGCCTGGTCGTGTGATGCACTTCGGTTTGGCTCGAGTTGAGTTGAAATTACATCGCGATGCATCGGGGCAATGAAATTGACAATGAGATGCGTGTCACGACAAGCTTCCCGCCTGTGATGTCCCGCTTTCATTGCGTGGCACAGAGCAAAAGAATTCTTTAACGAGGATCGTAGGTTCAGCTAAAAGTTGGTCAAAAATAGTAAAGGTCCAGTAGGTACAACCCTGGGATCGTAGATTCAGCTAAAACTTAGTCAGAACACGCAAAAGTCCAATAGGCACGACCTTAGACTCGTAGGTCCGGCTAAAAGTTGGTCAGAATCGGAAGAAGTACAGTAGACATGACCCTAGAGGCGTAGGTCCGGCTAAAAGTTGGTCAGAAAACGTAAGAGTCCAGTAGGTATAACCCTAGGAACGTAGGTCCGGCTAAACGTTGGTCAGAACACGCAGAAGTCCAATAGGCACGACCTTAGACTCGTAGGTCCGGCCAAAAGTTGGTCAGAATCGGAAGAAGTACAGTAGAAATGACCCTAGAGGCGTAGGTCCGGCTAAAAGTTGGTCAGAAAACGTAAGGGTCCAGTAGGTATAACCCTAGGAACGTAGGTCCGGCTAAACGTTGGTCAGAACACGTAGAAGTCCAATAGGCACGACCTTAGTGTCGTAGGTCCGGCTAAAAGTTGGTCAGAAAACGTAAAAGTCCAGTAGGTATAACCCTAGGAACGTAGGTCCGGCTAAAAGTTGGTCAGAAGCCGCAAAAGTTGAGTACGTATGACCTTCGTACAGTAGTACGCACGACCGCGGTCGGATACCTTCAAAGAGTTCGAAAATTGCGAGGACCACCGAGCGCGACCGAGCGCTACCGACGCGCCGCGGAGTGGGGATGACGGAGCGCGACGCACGCGGTGTCACTATCAGTTCAAACGTCGTACCGTACGGGTCGTCTTTGTTGTCGAAGGTTAGCGACATACATCGCCTTACGATACAATAACATCTCGGGGTTTACTTTACCACCGCATACGCTTGCTATTAACTTCTATTAATTAATACGCGTTTATTTAACAATCGTTTGACTGTCGTGAATATATATTAAACTCTTTCTCGAGTCTCTCTTCTGGACGCTTGACCGGTCATCCGGTACCATCGATTCTTTGATACGCGATAACTAGTCGTCCATTAAAATATCGGGTTAATTAATTTATTAGTTTAAACGGTTCTTCGAACCTATATTATATTTTATTACACGATTATTTGGATTCGATGCGGTGTTAAGGTTGCGTTTATTTTCTTTGCAATGTCACCTACATACCCAGTTACATATGTCTTCCGCAACTTTGAATTCGATTTTGATTTTAGCACAGGTTTATCTCGTTGCTTTTCTTTTTGTTGCAGGTACACTGGATGATTGGTTGGTAAAGAATAATATATTGAAGCTGCAGGAATGGAGTATTGAGATACAATTACTGCGATGCATAACAAGAAGTCCGATGACCTATGATGAAGGATTGGTAACAATTAACTTATTATCCCAACGGTTTATGTATATATCTTTGTACCTGGCGATTGGATTTCGATTGCAAGTTATTGAACACATTTATTATTGTAAACGGATTTCTATACTTACTTCTTTCTATTCGTATATCCATGTTCATTAAATAATGAAAACATTTGAAATTCGCGATTGAAACTAGACTCAGTAAATTTCATTAATTCTACACGAAAAATTGAAATACGTTCACGTTTCACTGCATATCGGTCGCGATTTCTGTTATAGCTTCGCTAGTGTTCTTGTTGACACTTTTTGTGACATTGTCTTGTTGTGACTTGGCACAAGTACGGTCAAATTGAATTTTCGATGCTGGATTGCCCCCGTATTTACGTACTCGTTGCCATGCCCTTCAAGCATGATAAATAACTTCGAGTCTTGATTTCTGCAAGCAGCTACGAGAATTTATAAATGCGCGATATTGCTTACTTACTACGATCATGATCACTTTTAAAACTCTGACATAGAACAGTCACAATACGCTTTTGATAAAACATTTATATTAATCTATAATACTATATCTTGAATGGACAATTAATAATACATTAGTACTATATTAAAAAACAAAAGCAGTAATTCCTCAACAGACATACAGAAATAAGAAAGAGACAAATAAAATTACACGTATATTACTTTAATTTGTACCTCCCCCCCTCATTTACTAACTTGTACAGATTTCTTTCAGCAAATTTTGATGACCGCGCGCAATGCGGTTGGTAGAGTCAGTGCTTGTTCCGTCAAAGTTATTTTTATTATTTTCTGAGCGCAACCGCTCTTAAGAATAATTAAACATAAATAACAGTAAAGATACGCGAAATTAGAGTCAGTGTTTGGTCCGAAACAATACTCTCGCGAGATTAGAATCACTTTGTTTGCCAATCATGAGTGTTCCATTAGAGTCAGTGTCCTGTTCGGCGAGTTCGGGCTTTCGGCCATCAACTTGACGAGTAAGTATCTCCTTATTTCTTTAATCTTGTATTGCAATAATCATTGATAATTAACACATTTCAAAAGTACTGAAAACACATAGATTTTAATGTTGTTTGTTGTTTTTGAATGTTTCAGCAGCTTCCATGACTTCGATGGCGACGAGCTTGACCGCACCCCTGGCGAGTCTGCAACCGGTGAGTCGCATGCTTTAAAGTTCCTCTGGTCACTCAATCATGTCGCAGGACGAAAGGTCCGAACCGACACGAGTGACTGGTTGTAATTACGTAGATTTTTCTGGCAAGCACTGTGACCATGGGTATATGGAAATATACTCATGAGTAGTAACTTTTTGACTGTTTTATATTATACGAGGATAGGTCTTCTTGTACAACGCGTTTCTAAATAGCTTGATAATTTTAAAAGATATCATATTTAGTATAAAATATATCAATAGAGGATTTAATTGAATATCCATGACACGATATTTAAATAGTTATTAAATGAATATAAAGCAACGTCCAGTATTATACGTGCATTAGTTTGTAGTGGAGAAGTCGAATACCATTCGACTTCGTTTAATTGTCAATTGCAATACCTGCACAGTTATAATAAATTGTTAGTAAGAGTATAGTATTTCCTTTCTTCTCTACTTAGATTATATATAAAGTAAAGGTATTTATTTACCTTGTCAAATTGTTGGAACTATCGAATAATTTTATTATTCGATATCCATATTAGTCTTTAGCGTTTAAAGATATCGACAATTTAATTTTGTCCGTACAAGATATTAATTAAACCCGAATATACAAGAAGACAATACGCGAACGGGTAGATCTCGAAATCAAGGCAATCTCCTTTAAAATCAACCTTGCGTTTTAGAAGCAATGCTTTGATGACGGGAACGCCCGAGGATGTTTCAATTTAGTTCAAAGTATTTTAAAGTAGAGTCATTGAATAATTTTTCTAATAAAGTAGAGTTTTTGCACAATTTTTCTAATAAAGTAGAGTCATTGGCTAATTTTTCTAATAAAGTAAAGTCATTGAACTTTCTCTTCAATAAGATAGAATCATATATTGATCTGGTATACATATAACATATGTATATTTAGCCCGTGAGAAAATCAGTATGTTTTTATCATCTTTTTAGACGAGGATTTTCAGGTTTAACCCTTTCCGTGTTCACTGCCCGGATCCCACTCACGTGCCCCTGTGCTACTTGGGTGGGAAAACGGTGGTAGAGCTCGACGATATTTCTTTAGTTTATAAGCGATAAAATGATTTATTGTTGGCGACTGACAGTGCGCTGGTGTATCGTGCACGACGTAATATCCGCATTGTGTGTGTGGTTAGGCTGTGGATTTGCGTCGCTCCGTACAAAAATGTAGCTATTATGACCAAGATAAGATGTCCATTAATTTAAAACAGAGACATAATTTTTAATACTAATTGCATTAATAATCCCTATTATACTGAGGCACGAAGTTTTGCAATTTTAGATGACAAAGGCCAAATGCCAAAGAGAATCGAATATACATATTTATCAATTGCTATCAAGTAGCTCTTATATCGGTGCTATTTAATTATCTTATTAAATATCAAACGCGGCGTGGTTTTCTTCCACGCAAACGCAAAGATCCCAGCCACTGTCAGTCGATTTCAGAAAAATGGTACGTACATTAGAGTGTGCAAGTTGTGTGACAGCACTTGGGTGTCGGGGGTGTCCCGGGACGCCTCCCTAGTGTAGGCTTTTGCGCCCAAGTGTTTGACTGAGAACCGTGGAGTGTCGTGTGTTGGTGTGTCTGTTTGCCATTTTTTAAATATAGGTCCAGGTAGGATAGGTAGCATACTTTCTGGTGTGATTGATAGACATAAGTAGGTAGGGCCGGGCAGGTTGACACAGTCTCTGATCGGGTAGGCAATATTTCGCGTGTTCAACCTGTTTCAGGAAATCTGATTTGAAAAGTCGACGGTGAAGCTGTGACGCGAACGAAAATGCGTTCGCCTCTGGCTTTGCCTATCGATTTTTCGAATTCTTCGCGGTCGTGGTCGCGATTCAGGCTCCGAAACGAAACGTGTTACAAAATGCTCGAGGCTGCACGTGTGAACGATGAACGATTACAATTTTTATCGTAATCTTTGCGATTTTCCGTCATCACAATTTTTACGATTTTATTTGGTCGTGATTCGGCCACGTGTGTTCCATTTAGCTCCGCGATTTAAACTCTTTATTTCACATTTATAAGTTTTTCTTTGGTTTTCGATTAGAGCCTCGAGCCTAGTTTAAGTTTCAGCTGGCCCTTGGGTCCAACGAAAAGAAGAGGCTATATGCCGAAGAGGCCCGACAAACTGTCACTCAAGAGGGCAACTACTAATGGCTCCCCATTCTTTGTAAGAATGGGGAATCATTCTTTGTTACTACTTTGTCACTGTGCTTGCATTTTCATTTGTAGAATTTTTATTTGTACTTGGCCGACGCACATTCCGGCCCAACGATACAGCCCTCCCAAAAATATCGCGTTGCTTTAGAGTTGCGAAAAACTTGAGAACGGGTCGAAATAGAGTTGCGTCAAATGCCACGCGGTTTTTCAAGTAGAGTCGCGTAAAAGAAATCGAGTCTCGCGTATTATTGAAGTTGCGAAGTGTCTCGCGGTTTTTAATTAGAGTTGCGAGCAAATGAAAATCGCGGTTGATTTTGCGTTGCGCAATGATGTCGCGATTGTTCTTACAATTTTGCTGTTCTTATTGTTACTTAAATTGTAGTATTTTATAATATGTTTTACATATAAGAAGGTATCTAGTGTTGCGGAAATTATTTTCGCGTCTTGAGCCTTCAGCTAACTTTTCAGAGGATCTTTAATTACATTGCTATTTGATATTAGTAACAATTTACTGTTTGCTTTCTATCAACCTTAATACATAGTGTTGCGAAATGATTTTATCACGAGTTCCAGTTAGCGTTGCGTTGATTAATGATCGTGTTTTTAATTAGAGTTGCGAATGCCAGTCCCCAATTGCTTCCAATTGGAAGCCTGTTCCTGAGCCACCCTGGAGGGTGGCACATCATCGTCAGCCAAAGACCATGGCTGAATCTTCCGCGTTCAGTGTTGCGTTTAAAGAGACAATTGGTGCATAGAGTATCGAGTCATTCTTTAATTAGTGTTGCGTCTAATCGCGATTTTGCTGATTTTTAATACTATTAATGATTAACTTGTTTAATTAGAGTTGCTATTTGACATATTGAAGCACCACTCGCGTCTGATTCTTACAAATTTCTGTTGCTATTGAAGTTTTTAATATTTAATAGTAGTATACTAGCGTTGCGTTACATAAATATTCTTTAAATAATAATAATTTGCTGGCGGCCCTTCTGGCCACCTATCTTACTTCAAGCATTTCTTCTAATTTTTGTTCTTAATAATTATAGTACCTGGTATGTCTGTTGATGGAAATGCTGCCAAAAATTTGCATACATAATAGTAAATTACCGTGCGGACGATGAAAGAAAAGAAAAGAAAAGAAATGAAAAAAATGAAAGAAAGGAAAAGGATAAAGTAGAAAAAAAGAAAAGAATAAAATGAAATAATTTGTAGTATCTTTGATAAAATAATACTTCTAGATGGTAGATTTCAATTAGAGATAATACTAGTGACTGTTCATTATTGGAGTTTAACTCTTCAATATTTTCCCCTAATCGTTGCAACTGTATTTTCACCTTTTTTTAGTAGAGACAATTTTTATATCATTTCGAGCTTGATTTGTAGAAATTTAAATTCACTCGCGATATCCGTAAATGTTTAAACAAAAATCCTTGCGCGAAAAATGTTCTTGGCCGTAGTTATTACGTTATTCAGTTATTACGAATTAAAAGCAGTCGCATTCCAGTATAAATTGGGGAGGCTTGGGGACGTCACTAATCCAATGCTTGAGATAGTTACAGATTCACAGATGAACCCAAATATGATATATTAAACAAATGGAAGTACGTCAGAGGCTCAAAAGTGGAATATATACAATACAGATCCAGAAATATTATCAAATGCACGATTGGAAACTACAAAATTAAAGAGCCAGCCTTGTCGACCCAATTTCTGAGTTTAAGAATTCATTTTTATAATACTTTACTAATTATTCGGGGTCTGTGTTTGTTTCAGAAGCATTCAAAAGAATCAGCTAAAGAAGCAGATACATGATAATACATACGTATAATATGACCACATCCTCTTAATTTTACTCTTAGATATTATATTAGGTAGGGTGATTCTAGTTTTAAGTTAGATCTTTAGACAGGCAGGGTGCGTTTGAATCTAATCTAGTATTTAAGAAGGGAGGCTTTAATTTTAATCTGTGTCTTAGTTTTTAAGACAGCAGTGTACACTGCTGCAATAATATTTCGTTGTCTACTTTTTAAGATCGTAGGATATATTTTTAAGAAAGTTTTATTTCAGGATATTGAATTCTCGTCTTGATTTTCTTTCAGGTTTCCTTCTGATATTCCAATTAGCTTTCGGTCGTGAATTTTCCAAGTTCTCCTCTTGTTGTCTTACTTGTACTACGACCAATTAAGGATCGTTCTACAAATTGACAATAATAGGAGATTTTTCTTTTTCAAAATCTATGTTAGAATTAGTTTTCGCGTAATTGGAGGGTGGAAGGGCCGTGGCTAGGGTGGGTCTCCACGCGCAGTAACCTCCACGTGGTGAGACCCGGGCAATCAATTATTTATCGTATAATTATTAAACGTTTAACAGACGTTTGATAATTATGTGGAAAATAATTCGAGCGAATTGACTGCGCATTGCACTTTCCCCCACATTCCCTTTTTTACTCTTTGCCGGGATCAATCACATTCGTTACTTTTCTTCTAATTCATTTCACTACTATTAGCTTCATTCCCTTTTCCGTTCTCGGCCCTGAGGACCGGTGGTTGGGGACTCAGTGTCAGCGAGTTAAGATGTGTGGGGGCGTGATTGTGGTTCTGGAGGAAGGATCCGAGGCACGCTGTTAGACTACGTCTCTAACGGTTGTTGGTTTTCGCCCTAAATCTGGAATCATGGTCGCGGTTCTTGCATTTCCGGGCTGCAGTGTCATCGAGAGCGGTGTGTGGGGCTGTGATTGCGCCCGGACAGGTGACCCGCCTAGTAGGAAATTCCTGCGAGTCAGACCACGCCAAGCACACCTTGGGGTGGCAGAAGGTATATGGGACATAATCTGGAATCGTGGTTCGGTCTTGCATCCCGTTCCTCAATGATTGCTGTGGCTCGGTATCGAAACTGGCGTAGATTCTAAGTCCTCTTACTGTCCGGACTCTGGGCCGAGGGCTCGCGGGCTGCTCGGTAGCAGCCACCCTCGTTACTTGCCTCCCGTTTGATCCCATTTATGAGTTTACAATTTTTATAATACTTTACTAATTACTGTCTGTTTGTCTTTGTTTCAGAAGCATTCAAAGGAATCAGCTAAAGAAGAGGATTGCTTATACTATGTATAATGTGGCCACTCTCTCACCCTGCCCCTGCCCCTGACCCTGCCCTTGCCCTTGCCCTTGCCCATGCCCAGCCCCTGACCAGTTTCCAGTTTTCTGTTCTAGGAAGGCATGGTCCACGAAATTAATATGGTCTAATTGAAGGGGAATTAAGTATATGCATACATATACCTAGATGAGTGTGATAATGTATCTGTTAGATTCCTATGTAGGCAGGATATTATTGAAATTGTTGTTTTAATTTCACTCTTAGATGTTATATTAGGTAGGGTGATTCTAGTTTTAAGTTAGATCTTTAGACAGGCAGGGTGCGTTTGAATCTAATCTAGTATTTAAGAAGGGAGGCTTTAATTTTAATCTGTGTCTTAGTTTTTAAGACAGCAGTGTACACTGCTGCAATAATATTTCGTTGTCTACTTTTTAAGATCGTAGGATATATTTTTAAGAAAGTTTTATTTCAGGATATTGAATTCTCGTCTTGATTTTCTTTCAGGTTTCCTTCTGATATTCCACTTAGCTTTCGGTCGTGAATTTTCCAAGTTCTCCTCTTGTTGTCTTACTTGTACTACGACCAATTAAGGATCGTTCTACAAATTGACAATAATAGGAGATTTTTCTTTTTCAAAATCTATGTTAGAATTAGTTTTCGCGTAATTGGAGGGTGGAAGGGCCGTGGCTAGGGTGGGTCTCCACGCGCAGTAACCTCCACGTGGTGAGACCCGGGCAATCAATTATTTATCGTATAATTATTAAACGTTTAACAGACGTTTGATAATTATGTGGAAAATAATTCGAGCGAATTGACTGCGCATTGCACTTTCCCCCACATTCCCTTTTTCGCTTCATTCCCTTTTTTGCTTTATTCCCTTTTTTACTCTTTGCCGGGATCAATCACATTCGTTACTTTTCTTCTAATTCATTTCACTACTATTAGCTTCATTCCCTTTTCCGTTCTCGGCCCTGAGGACCGGTGGTTGGGGACTCAGTGTCAGCGAGTTAAGATGTGTGGGGGCGTGATTGTGGTTCTGGAGGAAGGATCCGAGGCACGCTGTTAGACTACGTCTCTAACGGTTGTTGGTTTTCGCCCTAAATCTGGAATCATGGTCGCGGTTCTTGCATTTCCGGGCTGCAGTGTCATCGAGAGCGGTGTGTGGGGCTGTGATTGCGCCCGGACAGGTGACCCGCCTAGTAGGAAATTCCTGCGAGTCAGACCACGCCAAGCACACCTTGGGGTGGCAGAAGGTATATGGGACATAATCTGGAATCGTGGTTCGGTCTTGCATCCCGTTCCTCAATGATTGCTGTGGCTCGGTATCGAAACTGGCGTAGATTCTAAGTCCTCTAACTGTCCGGACTCTGGGCCGAGGGCTCGCGGGCTGCTCGGTAGCAGCCACCCTCGTTACTTGCCTCCCGTTTGATCCCATTTATGAGTTTACAATTTTTATAATACTTTACTAATTACTGTCTGTTTGTCTTTGTTTCAGAAGCATTCAAAGGAATCAGCTAAAGAAGAGGATTGCTTATACTATGTATAATGTGGCCACTCTCTCACCCTGCCCCTGCCCCTGACCCTGCCCTTGCCCTTGCCCGTGCCCAGCCCCTGACCAGTTTCCAGTTTTCTGTTCTAGGAAGGCATGGTCCACGAAATTAATATGGTCTAATTGAAGGGGAATTAAGTATATGCATACATATACCTAGATGAGTGTGATAATGTATCTGTTAGATTCCTATGTAGGCAGGATATTATTGAAATTGTTGTTTTAATTTCACTCTTAGATGTTATATTAGGTAGGGTGATTCTAGTTTTAAGTTAGATCTTTAGACAGGCAGGGTGCGTTTGAATCTAATCTAGTATTTAAGAAGGGAGGCTTTAATTTTAATCTGTGTCTTAGTTTTTAAGACAGCAGTGTACACTGCTGCAATAATATTTCGTTGTCTACTTTTTAAGATCGTAGGATATATTTTTAAGAAAGTTTTATTTCAGGATATTGAATTCTCGTCTTGATTTTCTTTCAGGTTTCCTTCTGATATTCCACTTAGCTTTCGGTCGTGAATTTTCCAAGTTCTCCTCTTGTTGTCTTACTTGTACTACGACCAATTAAGGATCGTTCTACAAATTGACAATAATAGGAGATTTTTCTTTTTCAAAATCTATGTTAGAATTAGTTTTCGCGTAATTGGAGGGTGGAAGGGCCGTGGCTAGGGTGGGTCTCCACGCGCAGTAACCTCCACGTGGTGAGACCCGGGCAATCAATTATTTATCGTATAATTATTAAACGTTTAACAGACGTTTGATAATTATGTGGAAAATAATTCGAGCGAATTGACTGCGCATTGCACTTTCCCCCACATTCCCTTTTTCGCTTCATTCCCTTTTTTGCTTTATTCCCTTTTTTACTCTTTGCCGGGATCAATCACATTCGTTACTTTTCTTCTAATTCATTTCACTACTATTAGCTTCATTCCCTTTTCCGTTCTCGGCCCTGAGGACCGGTGGTTGGGGACTTAGTGTCAGCGAGTTAAGATGTGTGGGGGCGTGATTGTGGTTCTGGAGGAAGGATCCGAGGCACGCTGTTAGACTACGTCTCTAACGGTTGTTGGTTTTCGCCCTAAATCTGGAATCATGGTCGCGGTTCTTGCATTTCCGGGCTGCAGTGTCATCGAGAGCGGTGTGTGGGGCTGTGATTGCGCCCGGACAGGTGACCCGCCTAGTAGGAAATTCCTGCGAGTCAGACCACGCCAAGCACACCTTGGGGTGGCAGAAGGTATATGGGACATAATCTGGAATCGTGGTTCGGTCTTGCATCCCGTTCCTCAATGATTGCTGTGGCTCGGTATCGAAACTGGCGTAGATTCTAAGTCCTCTAACTGTCCGGACTCTGGGCCGAGGGCTCGCGGGCTGCTCGGTAGCAGCCACCCTCGTTACTTGCCTCCCGTTTGATCCCATTTATGAGTTTACAATTTTTATAATACTTTACTAATTACTGTCTGTTTGTCTTTGTTTCAGAAGCATTCAAAGGAATCAGCTAAAGAAGAGGATTGCGTATACTATGTATAATGTGGCCACTCTCTCACCCTGCCCCTGCCCCTGACCCTGCCCTTGCCCTTGCCCGTGCCCAGCCCCTGACCAGTTTCAAGTTTTCTGTTCTAGGAAGGCATGGTCCACGAAATTAATATGGTCTAATTGAAGGGGAATTAAGTATATGCATACATATACCTAGATGAGTGTGATAATGTATCTGTTAGATTCCTATGTAGGCAGGATATTATTGAAATTGTTGTTTTAATTTCACTCTTAGATGTTATATTAGGTAGGGTGATTCTAGTTTTAAGTTAGATCTTTAGACAGGCAGGGTGCGTTTGAATCTAATCTAGTATTTAAGAAGGGAGGCTTTAATTTTAATCTGTGTCTTAGTTTTTAAGACAGCAGTGTACACTGCTGCAATAATATTTCGTTGTCTACTTTTTAAGATCGTAGGATATATTTTTAAGAAAGTTTTATTTCAGGATATTGAATTCTCGTCTTGATTTTCTTTCAGGTTTCCTTCTGATATTCCACTTAGCTTTCGGTCGTGAATTTTCCAAGTTCTCCTCTTGTTGTCTTACTTGTACTACGACCAATTAAGGATCGTTCTACAAATTGACAATAATAGGAGATTTTTCTTTTTCAAAATCTATGTTAGAATTAGTTTTCGCGTAATTGGAGGGTGGAAGGGCCGTGGCTAGGGTGGGTCTCCACGCGCAGTAACCTCCACGTGGTGAGACCCGGGCAATCAATTATTTATCGTATAATTATTAAACGTTTAACAGACGTTTGATAATTATGTGGAAAATAATTCGAGCGAATTGACTGCGCATTGCACTTTCCCCCACATTCCCTTTTTCGCTTCATTCCCTTTTTTGCTTTATTCCCCTTTTTACTCTTTGCCGGGATCAATCACATTCGTTACTTTTCTTCTAATTCATTTCACTACTATTAGCTTCATTCCCTTTTCCGTTCTCGGCCCTGAGGACCGGTGGTTGGGGACTCAGTGTCAGCGAGTTAAGATGTGTGGGGGCGTGATTGTGGTTCTGGAGGAAGGATCCGAGGCACGCTGTTAGACTACGTCTCTAACGGTTGTTGGTTTTCGCCCTAAATCTGGAATCATGGTCGCGGTTCTTGCATTTCCGGGCTGCAGTGTCATCGAGAGCGGTGTGTGGGGCTGTGATTGCGTCCGGACAGGTGACCCGCCTAGTAGGAAATTCCTGCGAGTCAGACCACGCCAAGCACACCTTGGGGTGGCAGAAGGTATATGGGACATAATCTGGAATCGTGGTTCGGTCTTGCATCCCGTTCCTCAATGATTGCTGTGGCTCGGTATCGAAACTGGCGTAGATTCTAAGTCCTCTTACTGTCCGGACTCTGGGCCGAGGGCTCGCGGGCTGCTCGGTAGCAGTCACCCTCGTTACTTGCCTCCCGTTTGATCCCATTTATGAGTTTACAATTTTTATAATACTTTACTAATTACTGTCTGTTTGTCTTTGTTTCAGAAGCATTCAAAGGACTCAGCTAAAGAAGAGGATTGCTTATACTATGTATAATGTGGCCACTCTCTCACCCTGCCCCTGCCCCTGACCCTGCCCTTGCCCTTGCCCATGCCCAGCCCCTGACCAGTTTCCAGTTTTCTGTTCTAGGAAGGCATGGTCCACGAAATTAATATGGTCTAATTGAAGGGGAATTAAGTATATGCATACATATACCTAGATGAGTGTGATAATGTATCTGTTAGATTCCTATGTAGGCAGGATATTATTGAAATTGTTGTTTTAATTTCACTCTTAGATGTTATATTAGGTAGGGTGATTCTAGTTTTAAGTTAGATCTTTAGACAGGCAGGGTGCGTTTGAATCTAATCTAGTATTTAAGAAGGGAGGCTTTAATTTTAATCTGTGTCTTAGTTTTTAAGACAGCAGTGTACACTGCTGCAATAATATTTCGTTGTCTACTTTTTAAGATCGTAGGATATATTTTCAAGAAAGTTTTATTTCAGGATATTGAATTCTCGTCTTGATTTTCTTTCAGGTTTCCTTCTGATATTCCACTTAGCTTTCGGTCGTGAATTTTCCAAGTTCTCCTCTTGTTGTCTTACTTGTACTACGACCAATTAAGGATCGTTCTACAAATTGACAATAATAGGAGATTTTTCTTTTTCAAAATCTATGTTAGAATTAGTTTTCGCGTAATTGGAGGGTGGAAGGGCCGTGGCTAGGGTGGGTCTCCATGCGCAGTAACCTCCACGTGGTGAGACCCGGGCAATCAATTATTTATCGTATAATTATTAAACGTTTAACAGACGTTTGATAATTATGTGGAAAATAATTCGAGCTAATTGACTGCGTATTGCACTTAGGATACCATGTACAATAATGGCCGCTTAATGTTCGTTTTTTTCCACAATTAAGCCATTACTTTTGAGTTCTCGTTTCTATCTTTGTATCTATCTGTAGCTGTAAATATTGCGTATTATTTATTACCCTGCTTCTTATGTAGATTCTTCTGTTTTCTGACGCTCTACAGATAATTCATATATTTTTTGTTTGGAGATTTACATATTCTTTTTCTCCACGAAGCCTTCTCTTTTATAAATCAAATACCCATCTGTATATTTTATTTCATAAATTAATTATTATCTGTAAAGATGTGCTTGAAACTACGCGGCTTTCTGCCATACCTACAGTGCCAGCTATACTATCATCATCTATACGGAACTCCTTGAAACTACTCGCGCCTCTTACTTACCTTAAGTGGTAGAGTCCCGAGTAGTTTTATGCACATATGTATAGATGGCGGCACTTAAGCCCACTTGGGTGTAGGTAAGAAAGGGATACGAGTGATACGTCATTTCAAGCCTTTCTATATAGCTCGCGGTACGATAAACTTTTTGCTTATCTATATCTTCATTTATAAAATTAAGTTGATAATGCTTGAAAATCGTTTCGTACTCTTGTTTACATACCAATAAAGTATTAGTAATTACTTACAGTGGTACAGTCTACATTAAAATTAATATGTATAATAACATTCTAACTTTCACTGTTCATTTCAAGCAAGTTTATTTTTACAACAAGCAAGTTCTTTAGCAAAGGTAAAACATTTGTGAATATCTATTTCTTTAAATAAATTTCCCAGCATGTAATAAATACATAATAATAGTAGTGTTATTCTTTATTTCTGTCTCGCAGCAGTGAAAGAAGTGGTTAGTGTACATATAACCTATCTTTGCAATACTCTTGCATTCTTATCTTCTGTTTTGCTCTTCCTTTTTATAACTTCTCTACCTTACGTATTACCCTATTGCTTATCTCTTTATTGCACATCTATTATATACCCTTCTGTTTCTAATTCCTTAGATTTCGTCTTTCATTTGACGCATTAGATCCGCAATCGCAACCCCCTTAGTTGTTTCCCTGCATTCTTTTACCGCATGTCCTAATATTATAAATTTCTGTATACACAGGTCACATCATTTATTCTTTTCTTCCTCCCAATATCTAAATAGAAAAAAGGTAGGCAACGCAAGTAGTCTGCTAGGTTATTCTAGCCTCCAGGTCCCGGAAAGCTGGGATGCTCAAGGGCGATATAGCCCGTTCGCAAACGATCGACAAGACGGTACGAATTTGTATACAACGAAAGAGACTGGGTAATAAGGCACCTAACGACTTGTCACATGTTCGACAAAAGTATATGTTGGAAATGCATTATGCATTATCCCATTACATATCCCCTAATTTCATTTCGATTATACATTCAGTCTTTAAAGCTCTCCATCAATTTCTTTACTTCATCAAATTCATTCATTATTGATTCATTCCAAATTCTTTTCAAATGATCCCCCCTTTTCTTATACTTCTTGCGTGATCTCTCCTTATTTTGTTTTCTTGTAACTATCTCTTCATAGTGTTTCTTTCACCTGTTACATACTTACTAATATATTTTTTGTGTGTTCAGGTTTCACATCCAAAGGGTAAGGAGGATTGACCGATGCATCTCATTGTGCATAAATGCAAGAAAGAAGAAAGAATAACTCTTGCCACATACTTTAGTTATAGTAAATTGGTTTATAAAAATAGTTTGTAACTACTACTAGTGCATAAGATTCATTTGGAACAATTGTGTAATTAACTGTTATGTATATTTATTATATCGTTTATTTTATTTTTCAGTTTATTTGGTAGATCCTCTATAAATTTTAATATTACTTATATTTCTATTACAAGTTCTACTGCATATGCTAAATATAAAATGATAGATATAATAAACAATTTCCATATGCACAATTGCTGTAATTTAAAATAAGCTGTAGCATATAAAGTATGTAAATTTTGTTACGAGTTTTGTCTGTAAGATATATTGTAAATTAATTCAAGGAATAGTTTATAAGTATTAGATTATTTATGTTTATAGTATTCCTCTTATTATATAAATGTTAGTTAACATTTGGTACAAGATTTAGTTGTACGATGTATTGTAAATAGATATAAAGGAATAGTTCATAGTTGTTAACTATTAGCTTGTAAATTTGAATTACAACATTTTTGTAACTTGTATCTTCATTGATTAGTTTAAATAAATCTTCTATGAAAGGAAATCCACTGCTCTTTTTATTTTCATACCTTACCATAATCCTTGAAAGAACCTAACTCCAATTCCTTATACAAGTATCGTGGACGAACTTTAAATGCAAAGTCTTAAAGCGAGAAACTTGTCAAAATGGTCATATAAGTTATTAAATTTGGGAACAAGTCCAGATATTCTCCTAATACAAATCCACGATTTTCAGCGAGATATTTCGGCCAGAAACTCAGAAATTGTGCGATTGGAAATTCTTGGAACGTGACGTCATTTCCAAGAATTGCCGCGATCGGATACCTCCTTGCATATCATATTCTCCTGTTACAAATCCACTATTTTCAGCGAGATATTTTTGCCAGAAGCTCAGAAATTTTGCGCTGGGAAATTCCTGGAAAGTGACGTCATTTCCAAGAACTGCCGAGGTTTGGATACCTCCTTGCACATCATATTCTCCTACTACAAATCCACGATTCTCAACAGAAATTTTTGCAGAAACCCAGAATTTTTGTTATCGAACATTCCTAGAAACTCATTTCCCAGAATCTTCTAAAGTTCAAGTACTTTACTTATATGTGGCGTAGGTTTAATTTTACAAGTTGCTCGCTCCAGAACTTAGCATTTTAAGTCCAGTCACGGTTTAAATTAATTAAGGAATAGGAATTGGACATTGGAGTATCAAAGGAATCGTTAATAACAAAAGCAGTTAATTTCCTTCCTTGAATATTTATTTAAACTAGTTCACAAAGTACAAATTACATAATTATATAACTCGGAAGCTATTACTTTTAAAAAATTCTTTAAAGTTAATTTACAATACACCTTACACATAAAACTTATACTAAAATTTACATAGTATGTACGAAGAAGTTTATTTTAAATTACGCCAATTGTTCAACGTATGTATGCGTAGATTATTATTTATGCACTACATTTTTTATATTTAGTACAGCGAGTACTACTTGTAACACAAGTAACATCACGATTTACATAAGACCTACTGAATAAAATTAATTATTACGGGCAAGTGAATAAAGTTGCAACAACAAGACTATTACAGGTAAGTAGCTTATTCCTTTCCCTTTCATTTGACACCCAATTTATTAAGAAACAACCACTAAAAGCCGAGATAACAATTCTTTTAAATTTTATCGGTAACGATATGTCGATAATCAGACACGTAGCGCCATCTCGCGTTGTCGGCATTTTCGCAGTTTTCCGTGCCTCCAAAACCAAATTTCTGGATTACATCGTTAATTTAAACTTTAGACAATTACATTTTTCTCGGCTTCTAGTGCATATTTTTCAATCTGACTTGTCTTAAATTCTTAAATGTTATTAAATGTCTTAAATCTTATCGACATATCGTTACCGATAAAATTTAAAAAAAATGTTATGACGGCTCCTGGTGCTTGTTTTTTAATAAATGGGGTGACAAATGGGAGGGAAACGAATAAGCTGCATGATAAAAAGTATCCCCGTTGCTGCAACTATATGCAGTTGGCCGTAATAACAAATTTAATTGTTTAAAACAAATGAACTTCGCTTGGAATAATGTTCACACGTATTGTAGATGGTAGCTAATACTTCTAGCTTTAATTTATGTCCTTTGATAATTGCATTTGTTTATAATATCTATAAACGATAATATCTATAACAGAATTTTTATTAAAGTAAAAGCTTTAGTGATGAGACTTAATTGTATGAAAAGAATTAATATTTGGTAGATATATTACAGAAAATATTAAGCACTATTATAGTGTCATTTTTTCTTTTATTAGTAAGTATTATTAAACTCTTTACATATTTCTGTCGTTATAATGAATAACTGGTAGAACTCTTAACTTATACATCCACTCATTCAAACACGCGTGACGGACCATATCGTATCTATGTACTCAGAACTCAAAACTATGTCACATGATCCTTGACAACTTATAAGATTAATGCCATCATTCAACAGTTTACAAAATCCATTTATTAACTCCTCTGCAAATTAAATGTAATTTTAAAGGGAACAAGAAATCTTTCTTAGAAATTAACCATTTTTGAAAATCGATATAAAATTGCGTTGTCGTATTGCAATGAGAAACATAAGTATTAAATTGCTATTTGTAGTGCACCAATCTGAAACGCAATTTACAATTTTTTCAAATACCTTGATCACTTAAAAAATTGTATTACACAGCTGCAATCCCTACATTTTAAAATCTGTAATGATGTAACGATAAAACGTAAAGAATAGCATATTTTATATAGTTACATTGGTGTATTTCGGTTTTTAATATCATTCGTCAATTTTCCATTCTGTTACTGTGCTATTATTTATTTCTACTATTAATAATTTAGAAAGAAAAATAACTTTTTTCCTCCGTATTTTCCGAAAATATATTCTAACAGATTAAAGGTCAATACATAACAAAAAAGGAAATAAATAATTCTTTTCGCTTAGCTGTACTTATTCGCGTTCAAAATTACTTACACTGTAAAGTGTTGCTAAATTTAGGACTCTCGTATAACAAATGAACAGGATATAAAACATTTAGTTGCAGCTTTATTTTAGATACCATTAATACGACTTTTAAGCACTTTCCTCATTACACGTAGTCTTATCACATACAACTATGTATGACTAAATACACTCTGTAACTTATTACATCTATCCATACAAATAATTTTTCTGTGATAGAAGTTTACAAGGTATACCACGAATTGTTTGAAAATGCCTTCAAATTTGCTTGTTTGCAATACCGGTTGCAAATAAATACAGCCTACTAGTAAAGAACAAAGTCAAGTGGCATTGATGTTCCTTTCTTTCTTTTTTTTCGATTCTTTAGATGAAGTCATATTGGTCTATCTTGAGACCCGAGTCGCATAGTATCAAATGTAATGGCTTCAGGGTTTCAAGCAGAGCTATAATGATACAATCATTCATTCATATGATACAAATCGTTGACGTTTTATTGAAATGCAGTAATGGTATACATATATACCTATCATATCTTTGCCATGATACGATTTATTGTTTTTACCCAGTTTGAAAAAATGTGGCATCGGCAACAAATATTTACTTAATGAATAAAACTTTTCATGACCAACACGAATTTCAATTTACGAATAATAAGAAATAATTATCAATCCTGGAACAAGTCGAGCGATGTTCTATTTTCACGTAAACTTTTTTGAATGAAATTTATTTGGCAATTTTTATCTACCTTCACAGTTTTCTTATAGGATGCGTACCAATGTTAGACATGTATAAAATCATGTTACCATGCATCAAGATTGTTTGTAATTTTTATGATAAAAAGCACCTGTACCATTTATAATTGTGACGGAGGCAAGCTCGAACGATAAGAAAATTTGTCCTTCGAGTTTTTGTTTAAGCTCAAATAATCACGTTGCATTACTTGACTGCTATGAATGTGACGGAAAAGCGAGAAGTCAATTACACGAATCCATTTAAAAGGTTTTACTTGATGCAATATTATACACGAGGCATATGTATATGCACTCTATTTTTCTTATTATTCAATAATTTAAACGAAAATGCAAAGATTGATAATTTATAACTTTCACATAAAATTGACAGTAGTTACAAGTTTATTTAAGAAATTACTTTTCCTCGTACCATATAATTTGTTTAAGGTAATAGCTGCAAGGTGCATGAAATAAATACACTAAAAAGTTTCATCACAATATAAATATTAGAAACTTTTCTCCCAGGATACACTATTTATGATATACATGAATTATTTTCATTACTAAAATATTAAAAAAAATAATGTTTTATTATACTGAGAGAGAATTTTTTAAATATATATATATTTTTTTTTTCTTGAATTTCTTGTAGTGATTAAATACAGCAAAAGTATAGACTCGTTTATTCTGAACATATTTGTGGCTGATAAATATGCAGGGAGTTTCAGAAAAGTGAAATTTAAACAGATGCTACATATGACATAGAGTTCAATTTACAAAATTGTTCTGTATGACTTGCAGATCATATATATTTATATATCTATGTATCTATATATCTATATATAGTTATATTAATAGCATTATCATACAACTTTATGCAGATAAAAACACACATATACGTGTAACATCCTCTAAATTCACTGAAACAACACTATTTTATGTACAATATGGACTGAACAAAACATATGAAATTAAATGTATTTTTTGGAAATGGTTTCTGTTTTGTTTGTATACACTATATTATGCTTTCGGTTTAGTTTTATTAACATAACATTATTATTCGACTATATTAACTGTTATTTAAATGATATTAATATTAAAATTTATGTCATGGTGGTCAATAATCAAGAACTATTAAGATATTTAAAAACTTGTATGAACAAATTTTTTTACGTTGACTTCAATTGAACGTAAATCCTGATCTTATTACACATACTGTAATATATTATCAATACCAAATAAGGCTTTTGTGCTGTTGTTGTTTTTTGTTTTTATTAGAAGATTACGAGTAGCAAATGCATGTCATTTCTTTTGCTGCATAAAATAGTATTGCTCAGCATTCATTGACCTGTTACTCGTAACAGAAGATTCAATTATTTTAATAACAGACAAACGATCACCGCGTTTCGGGCTTACCTCCTTAACAAGAATGTTATATTGTAAACTTGGCTTTAAAAAGTATATAATGTATATCCATCTTGATGATAGTTGTGGTACATATGGGAAAAGTCGCAGATCAAGAGATACAGTATTCTCTGTAACAGAATGTTTCTTATTTAGGTGTACAGTAAGCAGGTAACGAATATGACTGTGAATTCAGTCCTGCATCTCTTCTGGTATTTCGTGAGGATTAAGTATTCCTGGAACTGCCATTTGCTGTAGCCTTTTTTCTTCTTGTGCCAATCGTAATGCAGTTTCTCGTTCTTCTAGATATAGATCCGAGTCATCTTCGCCAGTGTATTCCTTTATAGAAAACATTTATTAAGTATTGTGATATATGATTAGCGAATTGTCGAATAATTTGCCTATTTAATACTTACTCTAATTTCAACCAGAAAATCTCTGAGATGTTCTTTGAATGCAGGGATATCATGATTAAAATTAAATAAACCTTGTACAGTTATTTTAATCTGATTATCAGTCAAATGTGGAAATGCTGCTTTAAGCAATCTTGCAACAAATTCTTGAACGTACAATGTATTATCTAGTACAGGTCCTAATGGAACTTTAATTCGTTCACCTTCAACCATTGAAAACATGTATGCCAGAATTGTAGCATGCATACTAAGGCCTAGATAATTATAATAATAGAAATATCAGTTAGCAGTTTATTTCCAAAAAACAATTAAGTTTTATCTTGTTTAAGTTATTATTGCATATTTACCTGCTATGTGAGATGAATCTGTAACTACGCTAAATATATGTTGAAGAATATCCGTGAAATATGTTTGATAAAAATTTTCAGCAGCTGGCTCATTTTCAACATTTTGCAATAGCTGATAGAGTATCTGTAACCCTGTGTCTGCGACATTCCTCATTGTATGTTTGAAAGCCCAAATGATAGAATCAAGTACAAGTTTAAATTGTGCCGGTGGAATCATGAGAAATGCGGGGAAACAATAATTATTCACTGCCTGAAACATAAATTTGGTTTACAAAAGATATTAATATTTATACGTAGTGTAATAAGAACTGTGTATCACGTATAATTACCTGCAAAAGTAAAAAGAAATTTGTTCTATGCTCCGGAAATTCTTCAAAATCTTTATTAATCATTTCTAGAGTACATTCAAACACAGCATCAAATATTTTCGGTATTTCCGAAGTAATGTGTCCTTCTAATTTATGTACGATAATGGCTATAGCACTTAGCACCTCTGGTTCTCGTGCACAATGAACGTTTGTTTTTTGATAATCCAATAACACAGCATCCAGTAACGGTGGTATGAAGCTCTCTAACACCTGAGAAATACAGTACGTAATATAAAACATAAAATAGAGTACGTAAAAGTATTGCAGATGTTTCAAACATTAAACATTGTAAGTTGAATAGTGCAGACGAAATATTCTGTATGAACCATTGACCTACCATTTGACGATCGGTAGTTCTGTTAACCCAATCCGAGATCAATTTTAATGTTTCTTTCTTCACCACCCTCATACTTTTAATTAAAGATTGTTCCATCACTATTTCACCATTCAAAGCAATTGCAGCACTTATATTTTCACTCATAACCTGGCAAGAAGTGATAGATTAATTATGTTGAGAAAGCATTATGCAGTTTATTAATTAAAACCAACACACCTTATAAACGTTCAACATATCTAAATATATTCTTCCTAACTGTATCACGTATGGATGACCAAGAGCTTTGCAAGCTCTTACATTCGTTTTTAAAATACTAGCAAGTTGTTTTACAGCTTCTGGATCCTTTAGTACATCTACGTTCTGGAATTACATGTCTTTGTTAAGTAAATTGAAGTGGGGAAAAACATTATATTGTAATATCTGTTTTGCTTCGTTACTTACCTTAGATGCTTGACTAATTATATCGTCCCACACTTGATTTGGTAAAATCATATATCGTTCTATTAAATCTTCTTGCACTACAGTATCTGTCTGTGCACTTATCATGTATCCAACTGCTTCATAAAAAGTATGTACCTATATTGCAATTATTATAAATAAATATAGTATCCACTACGAGTATTGTAATACGTTGAACTAATTGATTCTACTTTGTACCTGTTGTGTTTGGAGGTCGCAAATGATACTACTAATAGTAGTGAGAATTTCTTCAATAAATGGCATTAATTCTCCTGCTTGCGGCGTAACAAAATGTCGCCTGCATTTCAAAGCTATTTTTATAAACGTGTCACAGGCCATATCTTGCACACCATCATGAGTTTCTGTAATGAATTTTCTTTAGTTACGCACAGTATTTTTGGAGAAATAAAACATTTTAACAGTCAACAATATCATGATTAGTGACGTATCGATAAATCACACAATTCCTGATATACATATGTAAACATACTCTTGTTATATTATACGTTATGTATAATGTAATATCCTTACCATGCATAAATTCAAAGAGTTTATTTACAACAGTCTTTAAAAACTTCCAATGTGCTCTGAGAAATCTAGGATATTGCCCAACTACATACATAATATTGCTAGCAATAATGGCTTTGTTATCTTTGCCCTTCTTTTGTTCACAAAGTCCAAGGAGGTCTTTGATTACAGTTACTAAAAATCGTTTTTCATCTTCCTCATGCATTGCACCAGAAATACTACCTATTGCCCAGCATAACTGACAGAAGAATAACAATTGTTATTATAGAAGGATATATTTATTATAAATTTTATACTTGACCTTTAAAAAATATTTACCGCATTGAGATTCTTCCAAGACCATTCAGACCCATTCACTTGGTTTTGCAGTTTTTCTGTCATTATTCTTTCGGTATCTATGTAGTCAAGGTGAGTGAGATACACGAGGGTCTCTCTCATATTTTTATATAAATTAATTGAATCAGTGTCTTTCATAAATTCTCTAACAACTTCCCCATTTTCGTTTTCCACAACAAGGACTTCTTCCGGTTTAGCCATTCTACTGATCATAATGTATCGTACTTTTGTTAGCACTGGACAATAGAATAATCTCCTAGAAGGAAGTGTTGCATTCTTCATCATAAACAGCGGTGTTGCAGTGACAAATGGATTTGCTCTATACAAATCCATTGCTAAAGCATTCCAATACTCCAAACAGATCTTAAATATTTCAACTTCTTCAACTTCAGATATTAAAACAAGGTAGTGCAATGCTTTGAGAAGCAGGTCATTTTGCAACTGCTTCTTCTCTATAAACGGTCCATGCTCCCTCAAATATGTGCAAAGGAATATAGCTAAATTTTGAATGAAGTTCTGCTCTTGATCTTGACCTGCTGCATATGCTTCTCGTATATTGGTATCAAGTGGCAGAATTTGTTCCAACTGCCGCATTACATTAACAAATAACACTACAAACACATCGTCATAAGTTGTTACTGAGACACCAGCAATTTCAGTCAAGCATTTCAATGTAATATTTCTGAATATTGGTACATTTAAGAACTGTAAAAAAATGTTATAAACATTAAAAAACTAATAACTACATTTAAAGGGCATAAGCATTGTTAAAAGAAAGGTAAAGGTACAACGCTTACCTTGAACACTAACGTACTGATTAATTTTGTTTCAAAAATATACCCAAGCGGAATCCAATTTAAAAACCTTAAAAGAGTTTCTAAAGTAACCGCTACCAGTTGAACATTTTGAGAATTATCTAATACGAACTGACAAAGGTGAAAAATTTCGGAGAATTCACTACACATTGTATCTTTTAAGTGTTTTGCTTTTGTTTGTGTCATTTGTCCACTAGAAAAGTCAAATACTTCTTCTGATAGTAATTTCAAAATTGCCATATTATTTTGACATAAACTTTCGTTTGTTTTACTTGCTCCAACAATGTCACCAATGAAGGATACCCAGTTTTTTGGCCATTCACGTTTTAAAACCTACACGTATAGAATATATATATACATATCAATAAGAAGCTTCAAATTAGTCTGATTCAAATAACATACCTGAACTAAAATCATATTAAGTTTATTAAGATAAACTTTAGAAGCATCCATTGTTTCTGGATCGCTACTTGTTTTTATGATAAGGCCTACAATATATTTTTTTATACCTTCACACTGATTTCTTGGTAATACTTTCCATCGTGTCTTTATTACTTGTTCCAATATTTGTAAAGCATAATACTTTGTTTGTTGGTTCTATATACAATGTAATCACACGAAAATGAGAAAATCGCTTATATACTTGTAAGATATCAATTCTGGTTAAAAAGGACTTACCTGTGAATATTCTAGTATAGTATCTACACGTGTCCATGCATTTGGATGTTCTTTGAGTGTGGTTAATACTTCCTGCGCAACTCTCTGTTGCTCGCCTATTCCAGTGTACATACAACCTACTATATTATCAAGAAGTGTTATATCTAGCTTTTGATTAAAATCCAAAAGCTTAGATGCTTGTTCTGCTAGTGTTGCCATTATTTACTGTATATTATCCAACTTTCATACACTCTATCTGAAACGAATGATTATTCTTATAATTCTTCAATAAAGTAATACAAAGAATGAATAAGATGTAAATATTACAATTTTTAGATTTTTAAACAGATGATTAATTTATTTAACAAAGTATTAAATATTTAAAGGACAACTTAGTACACTGTAAAGAAATAAACGTTTTTAGCATTAAATTTAAAAATTTGTTTAGCAACATAAGATTAATACGTTTTTACTGTTAGCAAATAATATATGGTAATAAACGCTGGATCATTAAAATTGTTATATTGTTTTACACAAAACGTTTGTCTCACATTGTTGCAATTTTACAATAAAAATACTAGAAACGTATTTTAAGAACAATAGCATCAATCATTATTGTTTTGCTTCTATATGAAAATTATATATGTCCGTTTATAACAAAACTAATAATGTTAAGAAAAAAGAATAGAACACGATATAAATAATTAAACTAAACAGAAGCAATAATAAACTAGAAAATCACTGTTAACATGTAGTGAGGGAGGTCACCGCACTGCGACCGCCCGACCTAACCTACATTTGACAATCGCAAAGAAGGTTATGTGAAAATTTATTATGCGTAATGTTTATAATTCTGATATAAAAAGTATTTCGCCTAATACACTGAATGAAGCACATGTTAAACATGATAGACGTATAAGATTTTAATAACAAATGATTGAAATACGTAGATATTTGTTATCCGGGTGCACTTTACTCATTGCGTCGTTGTTCAACGAATAAAGTATCGTATACGACGTCTGAACATACCACATCAACTCCCATACGTAGATTCTCAATTCGTAGGTAAAAAACACACGTTTCACACCAGCAATCACAATCTCTCGCAGTAAATCACAATCAGAAAAAGGCCAAACACACAACCGCTGATTCCCGCGCGCGACCAATTTCGTTCCTCGTTTCACACATTCGCTGTTCCTCACCGTCACTTTCTCTCTCTAACTCTCGCACGTTCTCTCGCTCGTCACTCCTGTCTTTGCTTCGTTTGCGACGATCGTCAGTGCAGAGTTTCCACTCGTAAGTGTACGATACCCACCGAGGCCGTTTTTCGTCGTAACTTTCTTTCTTAAGTCTCATGCGAAATTCTTCGTCGTCCCTTCACTTTTAATGAGAAATGAGAAATATGAGCTCTATACGTCGTCCTTAAATCCAACCTACAGATTTTCGAAAATAATAACAAAATGGCTGAACACATTACGCGGACCATTGCGGAGAGACGGAAACTTTCATTGGTCCCAACAATCTGTTTTGGCCAATCAGAAAAACTTTCGCGACTGTTTCTAAACGTCACAAATTACGTCACGTGATGTCATGCAACACGTGTTCTCCATTTTGACTTGAATTTTGCGTAACGTTTAGTATGAATAAATATCACGTATCTGCATACATTTTTTATTCTTAATTAATGTTGACAGTTCATAAAAACCTTTACATTCCGCATTTTATTTTTTACATTCGCATCGCCTTTCTCATGAGATAGAAATATCGATGCCTCTACAAATGGTTTGTTCGCCACGAAATGCGAAGTTTTAGCGAAGAATCTCTGTAGACCTACTATCCTACATGCAAGCATATGACAGTTACTGATATATTATCTTTTCGTTAGATTATGTTAGAGTGTCGACAGTTTAGTCAACTGAATAGCATTTATTACATTGAAGTGTCGAAACTTCTAAGTTGCTCGAAATAAATATATTTATGTAGTTGATTAGATATGTCTTGTCAGATAAAAGGGATTGCAAATATAACCAACACAAGTAATATCAAAGATCTGCTGTTTGGAGAATCTGCTAAAAGACGTGAGTTCCAATGTTCTTTTGTTTTGTCAGATAAAGAAACGTCAGATGTTAATTGCAGACATTGTTTTTTAGGTGACATTCCACAAAATGAATTACCACTTCAAGACTGTTTTATATCGTTGTCATCTGCTGGAGATGTTCTTGCTATGGCATATAATACAAAGATGATCATATTAGTTTGTATGTATATACTTCATTTATGTTCAAGCAATATCTTTTAAATATGAACGTACAGATGTTATTTTGCCTAAACACAACAATGACAATACTGAATACAATAGTTGACATTTAATATTGTAATTTACTATTAGCAAGATGGGATTCATTGGAACCAGATGAGACAAAAAACAAATTTCATTTAATATGGTATGGCGAAATCGCTAAAGATTCAAAGTGAGTTTGCATTACAATAATGTTACATTAAATTCGAGATATGTCCGGTGCAACAAATTTCTTAGAAAATATGTCCATAAATTGGAAGTATTTTTTAGCGAATGGATAACATCTGTGATTTGTTTACCCTTATTATCATTGGGAAAAGCCAACAGTGGTACTAACCCGGATTGGACATGTATCATAGTTGGCTTCAATACTGGTTTTATTAGGTTTTATACAGAAGTAAGTTAAGTTGGATATTTTATATCTTACTAAATGCAACGATAAATTTGTACAAAAGTAAATTAAATTCTTAACAGGTCCTGATATATTAATAATTATATTTTCCTTAGACAGGCGCATTATTATTAGAGGAACAATTGCACAATGAACCAGCCGTTGGATTAAAATGTCAGTCATTTTGTTCGCCTAAACACGCGGGTGATATTACTTTGAACGAAGAGGTCCATGTTATATACAACAGTGTTGTATGTATACTACAAGGATTTCCTCTATTTTCTACATTACGAGCATGCAGAAATCATTTAGCTAGAGGTATACTAATCAAGCTTACGCTGTAAATATTCATATTTCCATAGAGATAATGTGCACACTGATAAGTCCTTTCGTTACAGTCCAAGCGAATTGCGACGATGTACCACCTGTTACAAATTTATCGTATAAGAAATGGGGTTACAAAACTCAAGACGTTGTAAACGATTCAGAAGTAATTGGCACCACTTCTGTAAATAGCTTTGATCATTTAATGATGGCTTCAATTTGTGGTGGATATAATGCATCTTATAGATCCAGTGCACCGCAGCACAATTTAGTCATTACAACTGGTAAACGACCATTTGTTGGTTTCCATTATGCATTAGAAGGTGGCTCTGCCCCAGTTTTATCGGATGTTGCAATAGCAATGGCCAGCAAATTAGCAAATGCTATTGGAACTGCTGTTCCGTAAGTGTTGCATAATAAATTCATCTTACGTATTTATTATCAGGGGATGCATCACCCGCAAGAGTACTGTAATTAATGTACATTACATGTATCATTACAGATGTAGCCGAATGTAATAATATGGAAATTTTTAAAGAATTTTTACCTATGAACATTCTGACCTTTCTACTTCTTTTAGATGGTTTTCCAATTGGGGGAACTCGAAGCAGCCAGCATTACCTGAAGCATCAAAAACTAGTGCTCATGAACCAGTTGAGCCAATGACTTGTAGATTTGGTTTAAGTGATCTTACAAGAGAGGGTTATTCAATAATATCCAGTCCAAATAAAGCATGGTCAGTGATAATAGATGCAATGGGCAGAGTACTGTTGATAGATAACAAATGCGGTTTGGCTATGAGAATGTGGAAGGGTTATAGAGATGCGCAATGTGGATGGATCGAAGTGGAGGAAGAGAAACATTCTGGAACGCAGAGGGTGTTTAGTAAATTTAGAGAAACTCGACAGTTGCGTTCTGCTTTGTTTTTAGTCATTTATGCACCAAAGAAGGGTGTAATAGATATTTGGAGCACGCAACAAGGACCTAAAATTACTACATTTACTGCTAGCAAACACGGACGGTAAGCTTTCTTAACTTACTTTTTTTTTCTTAATTAAGATCTCGAACAAAATTATCGAGTCGATTTAATGTTTTATGCTTCGTAGACTACTTTATATCAATTATGGACTTCTGGGTGTGAATGATAATTTACATTTGTCGAAGAATAAAGCACAGTATTTGTGTGTTTTCATGGATCCACTTGGTGGTTTGAAAGAAATTACAGTACCATTTCATTTTGCTCTTAATAGCAAGAATGGGAAGAGAGCACGTGATATACATCTTCTTAAGAAGTTGAAGACATATTTGAGAGAAGAAGAGTTTGATTATGAGAAATTACTGTCAGAAATTAATAATGTATGCTCAGACTTGAAAACTAATGAAATAAAAGCACACGTAATAGAAATGTTAATGACAAATAAACACGTTATACCCGATGCTTTACTTACTGCTACAAATTGTTTTATCAAAAAACTGGAAGAATGTGGTACTTTTGTTTATTTCAATTATCACTGGTTCTATGTGAGCATGTTTTAAAGGAATAAGTTTAGACAAGTTTTATATTACAGAAAAGGAAGACATGGAACCCACTGCGAAATCACTGTATTTATTAACAACACAATTGCAGCAAGCAATTAAATTCTATAAACATACTAGCCTTCAATCCGACACTTTGGCAGACAACAAATCTCCTATAAATGATAACGACAGTGATTTAAGTATTGAACATTTGGCCGTGATTTTATTTACTTCCGAGAGGGAATTGCATCGAGTCTTTGAATTATTCGACAAAGTAAATAATTATAAATGTTCAGACGTGAAGGCAGAATGTAAAGTGAAATTTAAGGAAGATGGAAGAATTTTCCAAGAATTCTTATCTTGCTTTGAGTTTGGAACACCAGGTTTCGTAAATATTAAAAAAGACCTAAAGGCAGGAAAGAAACATCAGATTGGTAAGTATCTTTTTGCAGGAATTTTGAGATGCGTATTATACGCGATAACATGTTTCGTTAATGTGTTCAGCTCAGCTGATGTACAAAGGATGTACGAGTTCAATTGATGCGATAGAAATATGGAAAGAATTTGCTATGGCCAGCAATATTGAACCGTTTGTTTTAATGGAATTTGCTTTAATATACTGGCTTGATAAGAAGAAGCATGCGTGCTTAGGAGTAGAATTGAAACAATTTACTCATCTCTTAAATGGTATATGTTCAATAGCTGGTGAGTTTCGAACGTATTCTTTTTATATGTCTATTTCTTACTGTTCCAACATAAATGTTATTATTCACAGGTGTTGAAAACATATGTCCAGAAACTAATGAAATATCATTATGGTGGAAGAAAGTACGTAATATTCTGTCGGATTCAACAAATCCATTTAACGCTCTTAGTGCTGCCTTAATGTGCAGAGCAGTTGCCATGTCCATAGAAAAGTATAAAGAACGGAGCTGTAATGACTCTGAGGAGGATAATGATCAGGGAAAAACAGATATAGAAAATGCGAACGGTCTGAAAGAAATAAAGCAAGAGCAAGATCACGTAAAAGTAGATGATGAAGTATACAATTTAACTAGTGAATGGGAGAATGTTACAAAAGACAGTTGTCAGTTTACATTGCTGATTGGAAATCTTGAGGATATTACGATCTTAGACGCTATTGTAAGGTAATGGACGACCAAATAAGTCGACGAGGAATTTTTTAATTTTTATAAGATTATAATTTCAGTCAACCTCTACCGGATACATCGATGCAATTTTTTGCATTGCCATTTGCAAAATGTGATATTTCTTTAGGATCTGTTCTCGCTAAAGGGAAAGGTATAATTTATTTCTGATCATTTTTAACTTCTTTTTCGTATAGCACACGTTATATTTAATTATAAAAATATAATTAGGTTCCGTGTCGGAGATTGTTGCGAAATGGATTGCTTCCACGGGTATCGAACCTGTTCAATTGATAGATACGACAGATACCGAATTTGATCACGTACAGTCAACAAGTGACTCTTTAGAAATTTCAAATCCTTTAGACAAACCTTGTAACACTAATGACATATCAGAATGTAATTTAGAAAAGTCTTCTCAATTACCCCTCGAAGCAAAAAATGAAGACGAAAATAGTGCCAGCACATATATTTTAGGTAAAGTACAGTGGGCATTATACTATTGATGTTCTTTAATTTTCTTTCAATTCTGACGAGGGTATAATGTATTGTTTCAGAAAGAATTAAAGTCTTAAAATCTCATTTTCCATACAGTTTAACAAGTAGTGTCTTACTAGCTAATATATGTTGGGAGTATGTAATGTCGTGGAATAAAGATATTTCACAATTGGAATCTCTTGAAGCTGCATTATCGGTTTTACGACAAATACCAATGAAGCATATGAGGCATGGTATGTGATCTTGAAGTTGTTTATTTAAAACGTTATACGTTTTTGCAATTACATAAGTAAAACTTTGTTTTTCGCAAGGTGTTTGTTGTTTGCTGTGGTCTGTTCATATAAAGAAACGAATGGAAGCAGTTGCGAAATTAATTAATAAACTTGGAAGATTACCAAAGGAAAGATTATGTGTACAGGAGATCGGTTTACCCGATGTACAAACAGTTGTGTTTCTAGAGTACTGTGTCACATTCTTAGAAATATTCATTGAAGTAAGTTTTTTCATAGATCGATCGTTTTTATGCGTCAATGATTTTATATAATTACACGTTTTACATTAACATCCATATAGTCTGAAGTACTCGAAGCAGGAGAGAATGCAGTGATAAAATCAGAAGAGTTATGGGAAGGATATACTTCTGGTCCACAGCCATTTGCTTTATTATCTATTTCTCAAGCACCTGCTTGGTATGACTTAATTATGTTACATGTACAGTTAGCTAATGTTTTATACATGATGGCGTATTTTAATTTAAAAGTAACGAAACCCTTGAATAATTTATTTGAATCCGTGGTGAGTAAAGCAAAAATATTAATAAAACAATTCATGTTCGTAATTCTTATACGTATTGTATCTCAAATATGTAGGTGCAACCGTATTTCTTTCAAACAATATCGGACAAAATAATGCTTACCTGGTATAGGGACGATAAGAGGGATAGTCTAAGAACTGAGTTTTTGTGCCGAATAATTACAGCATCAACTGATTTTATTCATCAAGAAACACCGGATGGTAAAATGATCAGTTCAACGCAAGCTGTTGAATGGATGAGTAGATGCCAAACATTAGCATCCATTTGGAAAATTAATAACGATGAATTAAGGATACATCAAGTTTGTCAATTATATGTCAATGGGTTTGATCGATTAGCAGAGGAAGTGAGTTATTACGATTACAATTTAATACAGTTTACAATATCGTGGATAAACTAAAGTCTGTATTTGCATTTTTCAAACAGGTTGTTTCTGCTGTAAACAATGTCGAAAAATTAGCAGCAGATCTTTTGCCAATTGCGGGTAGAAGAATGATGGCATATCTTTCAAAAACACCCGACCTTTTAGAGGAAATCTCACGCATAAGTCCAGCGCTCACTACATATTTGGAAAGCCTTGTAAGTATCATAGATTATAACACCGTACTGTCGCGACTCTCCTTTACCATAATAATTGAAATTAATTTCTTCTTGTTTTTTTAGAACGCAACGGAAGTAACTTGTACAAATTGTTCGAACGACGATACCATTGAATTGATACGGCGAGTTTCTAGACAAATGTCCGAAACACACCCTGATTATCGTCTTGCGCAATTAATATTAGATGCGGCGTTTATTTACGAAGGAACAACATGATGTTCTGGTATCTGAGTTGAACTTAATGTGTAGTATGAGAAAAGTTCAATAAACACGTGTTTGCTTTAATTTTTGTTTTTATTCGTTGTATCGAATCTGTTAATTTAAGTAAACACAAAGTATATTTATGTATGTAATAGACATCGTTTACATTCCATCGTGCCAGAAATGTTTGAAATATTTGTTCTTGAGGAATCACGACGAGTATGCATTTATTCTGATATATTTACCTGCACTTTGTGGAATAAAGAAACAAGAAACTCTACAGTTTTATACACTCTTATTTAATACACTTTTCGATAAAAATTAATGGATATTAACTAATTGTTCTCAATTACTTACGTATTACGTCTTACAGCTGTTCGTACAATTTGCGCCCTACGTACATACTTACATTAATATTATATCATTTTTAACCGATGCGAAATTTTAACAATTGTAACTAATCTTTTGGAAGGTATAGTTCATTTATAGAAATTTGTGTAATAGCAGTTTGGCGATTGTACTTTGCCCCGCGCTTTTAACAAGCACTTTATTGATTCACCTTTCGAAAAATGTGATATTGAACCAAAAATATTACACGATTAGAAACGTATAACAAATCCTTTATATTGTAGCCTAGAAACTCCTTCCCAATTTGTAAGCTCACAGTGATGAATCTCGCTACCTGGACTTCCAACTTTCGTTAGCCATTCTGTCCTGAAAGAAGAAATTTCATCATAGTTCGAGACCAATTCGTGAATTGGTGAATTTTGTTACGCTTATCAAATTTACATAAATGTTTCGGTTAACGGCTTCAAGAATGTGACGGTTCTGACAACTAATCAACTTGCCCACGAGTAATAATTTGTTGATAACAGTCCGTTAAATACATATTATTACCAATTCAACTAATTTGTCACATTTGTTGAACAGCTCACTTTTTAGTTCAAGTATATTTATGATAATACTGTTGTCTCACTTCTGCGCGAGTATCGTTAACGATAAGAGAAAAGAGAGTTTATAAACAAATTCTTTTATATAGTATTTCTGGATAATCATTATGGAAAAATTCAACGAGATCTTTTATTTAATATTATTGATATTTAATAAACGTCAATGTTCAGTGCGACATTCGATTGCTCATCGATCGAGTCCAAAAAGCACCCGCCGTTGCACGCATTGAAATTACTGCTCGGCTAATTCCGCGTATCCTCCCATAGAAGATACAATTCACGATGCACTATGAATCTCTGCAAGTTTAACGATAGATCACCCTGCGAGCGATTGTTCTATCGCCAATTGACAGCAATATAAAGCCAATCGTCTGCCAAATAACGATCGGTTTAGTGTGCGATTTGTATACGCACCTATGCGCGACGGTCACGACTGTGGTTTCGCACGCTTCACAATTATAATTAGCGGCTAATCAGACCGAGTTCAGATATTTTAAGCGGCTGTATCGAAGTAGGATCTTTAAAGTCGATCAGCTGTCCCGCGACAACAACACGGCCGAACTATCGATGATTCGGTGATCTGATTAATCATGAATATTCTAAACTCGGGGTACCTTCGTTTCGAAGTTTATTTCAATCGTGTCCCCTCTGACAAAGCAATGGAGGTTTTTATAAATATTACGTGCGAACGACGTTTTACAAATTGTTGAATTGTCCCGACAGAAGCTATGTACATATATATTTTTTTAACTAAAAACGCGAGCTGTTAAACAATTATCGTTCGAACGTTTCCTCCGGACTACCGAGGTCCTACCTTTCGAATCGAAGATGTTCTTTTTGAAAGCAATGAAATTTTGTTCGTTCTGCCTTCGCACGAGCAAAGTTGCGCTACAAGAAATGAAGAATTTAAAGCAAAGTTCAACCTCGACGACTTCCTTCTGGGGGGAAGCCAGAAATCAGTGTTTTGTCCTCGACCGAGCTATTTTCTTTGCTTCAGGTTCACGAACAGCGCAAATTCGACCGCGAAACCTGCGCCGTGGGACGTCCTCTGGTTACGCTACTTAATGCCTCTGTTCGGGTTTATATTTATTTCGACAGTGGACATGTTATTCAACGAAAGATAATTCGTCTTTCCACCATCGTTTCGTCTGTCCGTACGCAACTGGCAAAATATATGGATCAGTAGGTCTGGCTCACTTCTCTAAATAACGATTACATCCTCCTCATCTTACCCTTTCTGTGCCGTTCCTTAAGAATAATATACCCGCCCCCTTTTCGCACCTTACAACATCCATTCTTCGTTTCATTTGCCACTTAATCGTCGAGCATCGAATAAAAATTACCCCCACAGAATTATTTCCAATAAACGATTGAAATGTTTTGTTCCCGATCGGGAATACTCCAATAACGCGATATTCTTGTGTTTAATCCCCTTTTTCTCTTCAATTCTTCTTCAACAAATTATGCCCAGTTCCCTATGCAGCCAGCCAATGCGCGTGACATCGCCGCGAGATTCCACACCATCGTCAACATTAGTCGTTTACCATATATATCGCCTAGTTAATACTTTGTCGTCGTTTTTAATACAATAAGACCACGTTATTTGCAGAAGAATCGTCTGCGTACACGCGGCTCATCGCGATGACAGCCGCAAAAGCAGCCGGCGCTATTCGGCGATAACTCGTGAAGGAAAGAGACGACACCGACCGCGCTATTATTTCATTAGATGGTTATTAAAGTCAGGCCCAACTACCTAATGGTCGTTAGTCGGCAATTTGCGGCTAAGGTCAAGCGATTTTAAGGGAGCACTGAATTCGAGGACTTGCTTACGTTAGCGTGCGCGTGTCACGGATTCGTTGAACGACGAAAGTAAAACGAAAATGGAATGGCAAAGAGGTAGAAGGAAAAGAAGGAAAGGAAAGAGTTCGATTCAACGAATTCGTTCAAGCGTTGCGCAGATTAACAAAGATGTTTCTCGGCAATCGAAACGATTCAACTCGATTCCGCTTTCCTCCTGTTTTCTTTTCGCGCCTGGCAAGAAGAAGAGAAGCGGAGCAAGATGTTCGTCTGCAAATTTGCCTTGCTTTATCTGTTTCTTAGTAATCAGAGGAGCAGATAAATTTCAATAAAAATTAACTTTGCGCATTGTTTACCGATCGGCGCCCGACGGTTTGTAAAGGCTTCGTTGACAAGGAATCGCAACTCACATCTGATCGACGAGTGCACGTGGCCCCTGCATTTTTCCGAGTATCGTACCGGACTTGGTGTTCTTCACCCAGCCGCAAATCCCCAGCTGCTGGCTTAGGTCCCTCACGTACTTTGGAAAGTACACACCTGGAAATGCGTTCAACCGCGATCAAATCGCTCGACGATGGTTCGGCGTGTATTAATTAATGTTTGCCACTCTCAATATTCAACGCGACATAAGATAAAATATAAATTAAACTACTCTTCTTTGTGTGTATCCGTAACGAATTATTCCATCCGAATCGACCGCGTCTGTGACAAGTAAAGCTTCACGAACGAATTCTTATACGCTTGGTCCGGTGTCGATTTTATAATAAAGGTTTTTTAAACAGCAACATTGAAACCAACGAATCGAATAGCACAGCGACAGCGTCACTTGTCCAAGTCGACGGAAAATTCGAAAGCACTTTCCCCGCCGTTTGTGCGAAGAAGTGCGCGTTGAATCAACAATTTCTCCCGTCACTTTGTTCTCACTTGCCGTTTCATAGTTTCATAGCAGCTTGCAAACTGACGTATCACTACGTCAAACACTCGACATTTCTATCGACCTTGAAGTTCCATTAGTTCTATACGCGAACTCGTGGCTGTGCTATACGCAACGCGAATAAAGTTTCACGATTCTTTCGTGTCAAGTGGAACACGACGTTGATCGAATACACGGCGACCTTCTTTGGTCGATAATAATTCACCCTTACCCTGCACCTTGCCAAAGACCTCGAATTCAACGGAAACTAAAGGCTCATCGCGGAGGGGGTCTTCCGCTGCCATTCTACCTGGCGAAGGGGTAAGCTGGATGCTCCTTGCAAGCTCCGTTCTCTCGATTCGTGAAAATTCGCAACGTTCCCGCGATACGATCGGCATGCAAACGGTCTGATCGCTTCGTTTCGACTTCCTTCGTTCTCCCTGAAGGCACTCTGTTCACCTTTCGCCGTGTTGCGACCTACCGACTGATTCTGATCATTGCACCACGGCGTCGCGACGCCTCAAATAGACTCCCCACTCCGTTCAGGAAAGTCCAATTGCAATTGATCGAGAATCGATCAACGACTACCACTGTCGCTGTCGTTGCTGCTGGCCGTGTCGTCCTTCGACAGACAAGGTTCTCCCGCGATTGCTCGACCCTTTTCGATATTTTTAATCGCCCTTCGCGTCTTCGCCGATGCACACGCGGATGATGTACGCTGTCGTTGTCGTGAAAACGTGCTACGTTTGCGCGCGTTTGCGGATCACTTTGAAGTGTACTCCGTGGGAAACGGCGAGCAGAATTAGAGCATTATTGGTCGGATAGGAAATTGATAAACAGGGTCGACGACAAACGTGTTTGCACACTGCGTCGGTGGCCGAAAGTGAGAGTTTCAATTGATTTTCATGTTTTCTTTTTATTTCTTATTTCAAACAATGTTCCGCGGTAAAAGTCGCGTGTATCAGCATATAAATACATGTTATTGTTTCTGTCGGCGACGTGTTGTTTGGCGGACATTGCGACACGGTACCAGCGGGGATAAAATTCGATTCGCCGTTTTCCTTAATCGAACGCGATTAATTCTGCCTTTTTTCCTTTCGCGGGCCGCCGGAGGGAAACTTCCGCCGCGACGACTGGCACATTGTTCATTGTGAAAATATTAAATGTAGGCCAGGAGGGCAGCCGCTTATCGTCGAACTAGCCACTTCCCATGGATGTGCCAGCCGTCCATTGTCCCGTCATTATTCCAGTTAATTAATTATTAGTACGCCATGACGTCGTAATTGATGTACAAGAGCAAAATCTGCGGGGTGTACAGGATGCGGGGGAGAAGGTTATAACCCATTTATAATGATCGTGTCCAGTCTATTACCATTGTCATCATCAAGGTCTCATCTATGGCTAGGATCGCAAGTGTACGCCTCTGATAATCATAAGTGTCGCAAAAAAAAGAAAAGAAAAGAGAAGAGGAATAAATTCGACATTTTCGAACGGCAGGTGAAAGCGGGAACTAACGCGTCGATGACTAGATACTCTACGGAATCGTTGCTAAAACGAACAATTTAACGTCGACATATATTTTCTCCCCGTTTTCCGACGTAATCGCGAGTCTTTACGGTCAAACTCTTCCCTTTACTCTTTAATGAGCTGGTCAACGAGTAAATCGCTCGGGCCATGGACACCCGAATGCGTTTCAATGGCCAAATATTCGTTCCGTTATTCGTGAAATATATTGTTCCGTACTATCTCATAATATCAGTATTTTACGAAAGAAAAGAATAAAAGCACGCACGATGACACGACGCTCCGACGAGCAATCCCGTCAAAACAGAATGAACCGCCGTGTAATCGCGTCGCGCACGTGACTGTACGCGTGTACACACGTGCCTTATAACGTGTACAACTTACGTTACACACGCAGCCTTGTGCGTACACCTTCGCGGGCGAAACGAGTTCCTCCATCGTCCATTCGTCGACACGGATGCACTCGCAGTGACGGCCACTCGGAGCATGCACGATCGAAAGCACAACAATTACCTAGGTGCGTTCGTCTCTTCGTGCGCACGTGTACAGCCGTGTTCAAAGTAATCGTCACTCGTTCACGATCGTTCACTGAATCCAGCCTAGAACTGTTCCCATCGCTACCACTGCAGAGGCACCCGTACCCGATAGTTCAAACAGCCTCACGCTGTATTTGTCCGTCTAACTTATATCGGTATTCTAAGCGGCTACCTGAGTATCTACTCCAATTTATCTGGAAGATCTATACAGCTATCGCACTATTTGCTCATTCCATCGTCTACCTGGCTATTCCTTCGTATCTTACAAACTTCTCGACGACTTCAATATGAAGTCCGCGGTAAAGTGTCCCGTTCGCAAGGTTCTCCTGACTCGAACTTCACTGCACGATCACTGGTGTTCGTCGTTCACAAACCGATGAACCCGATCCCTTCTTCCCGAATCCGATGCTCTCGTGTCATTTCTTCTTGCCTTCCGATACTTACGACGATCGTTGGGAGATACCGATAGATAGAGAGAAAGAGAGGGAGGAAGAGGGGGAGAGAGAGAGAAAGAGAAAGAGAGAGAGAAAATAGCAAAGAGAGGGAATTCAGTCAAATTCCGGAAGTATTATTTCCGAAATGTTCACGTTAGACGAGAGATTCAGGATTCGTTGGTAGAATGGTGGTGGTGTTACTGTTTGGTAAGAGCGCTCCGTTTTCCGTGTCTTTGGTGTTTCCGTCTGGCCGTGGCCGGAAGTCCTTCGATGCAACCAGTAGATTTCGTCGTCTGGCTTCCTTTTTTTCGCGTTCGACCTGGAAGCGAGCAACAATTATTTGTACCTTTTCTTTTTCCCCTCCTTTCTTTTTCACGTTCGAAAGGCAAACGAAATCGAGCAGATCCAGGAACAGTACCTTGAAGAATAATCGAAGATAATGGCACGGAAATACGACGCATTTGCCGTCGTCCTCCTCGCCGTCGATGTATACACCGCGGACGAGGATCGAGTTGCTGCAGTTCAGAAGCACGAGGAACACGAAACAACCGACGTGCGTGATCCAGCAGGACAGCTCCGGATTATCCGGGACCAGCCATAGATCCAATACGTTCCAGATACCACGCCACACGTTCACCGTCCCCAGGAAGCTGAGCAGCAAGAAACCATCGGCTGCTATCAGACGGGCCAAGCCCTGGAGACGAGCGCACACGTACCGCATCAGCGGTTGCAGGGAGAACGTCACCGTCACTATCGCGTATCCGATGGCCTGCAATTGTACGCGTTGTTCAAACATCATTCCTGTTGATTGCAACGGGAGAATCGCCGGCAATTGCATTTTAGGTGCACCGATTTAGGATCAATTTCATCGCACACATTACGGTGACCTTATTTTTTATGCCAGCCAGTGGGTGTCGGCTGCTGTTTAAATTGTGTCTTTTTCTTTGGTACACGTTTCTATTCATTTGTACTTTTAGCAATTTTTTTCCAAGGGTTGTGCGCGAGAAGAAGAAAACGGCGGTACATTTTTTAAATGAACTATCACGAAGGTGCAATGTTTTTTTTAGTCGGTTCGGTTTACTCAATGGGGGGAGACATTCCAGTTGGTCAGAGAATCCAGCGAATCAACCGACGACAGTTATCCGTCATTGTTTCACGGTTTCGTAGCGAGCAAATGCACGAATTGGGGAACCCCCGCGCAATCATCGACCCCCCTTGAGGATAGTATAACGCAGTATAACCACGTCATGCGAGATTTCTCGCAAGATGAATTTCGCATCCCAAAAAGGGACGTTGTCTATGTACAAATTATAATAGTAGTTGATATACTGTTGATTATCACGATACCTATCTACGCGTTTTAATCTGGATGCGTTGATCCCCGATAAAAAGAAATGCACGCCGCGATGAGATATCTTCCCATTCTGATTCATTTCCTAATCGCTCTAAACAGCAAGAAACAACCCGGAATAAACGATTCCACGTAAGCGAACGTCGATCGATCAAAAGTCCGGACAATGAAATATCGATGCCGTTCGTTGAATTTCAATTAAGCATAATAGCGATAATTCGCGCGAGAATCGCTGATAAAGTCGCTTCGGATGGCGCGTGGAAAGAAAAAAAAGAAACAAGGAAAACATAAAGAAGTGGTCTGGCGCCATGAAATTTGTTTACTTCCCTACTGGATTTCCCCTCGAGGGTGGACTTATCGAAATCGATGAGATACAATCGTGCTCGATCGCGACGCTCGATAAATCATCGCGGAGGCGTTTGTTAATCCGCCGTTCGACGTTACACCGTGGATCTTTAACCCGCGATAAGAAATTCGTACTACGAAATGGTTCTCTTATCGTGCACATCGGCCAGACATTCGTCGCGTCAGGTCTCTCTCGAACAGGCGGCAATCGCTCTTTTTATTTTTACACCAGCGAGCGAACGGAAAAAGCGCAACAACAGTATGATTGTTATTGTTGTCACGGAGGATACGTGGCGCCAGTTGAACATCGTTTTGCAATTGAAAACAATCCCGCAGGTCGGAAGCTTAATTCCGCGACGCTGAAATATTTGCACCGGCTGAACCGTGTGTTTGCGGATGTTGAGCCGCGCGAAGGATCACGATCATCAGCCCGGATGAAACGCTGAAATACGGCAGGGTGTGATCGAACGGCGGGCCGAGAATGATGTTTGAAACACGGCACGCGACCGTGTAATCGTGCTCGTTGCACGCGGCCCGTATCGTATTTGACACGGGGATTTTTTGAATGAAATGCCACGAGGCGACGGTTTAATCGCGTTTAGCATGATCTGCGGCTGGAGATCAGGGATCGTCATTATTGAAAAATTAAACAAATCCTCTCGTTGACCGCGTTCTCTCCGCGTCGTATTCAGGCAAGTAAACGCAGCCGGTAATAAAGTGTCTTTGCGCGCACATACACCGATAGCTTTGTCATGTGCCCTCGCAATCATACAATTGGCGAATATTCAATTATACAATCGGACCAACGGCGTGCCGCTCGCCGCATTGTGCGTAGGTGGCACGTTTCAAAATGTCGTTCAACACGTGATTGCTAATGACACCTGACGACACGCGTTCATCGATCGAAGCATATTTTATCGAACGTTTCGCACGTCATTGGGTTTTATTTGTTTTTAATTTGTTGCTGATCGATCGACGGACCGTAAATCGTACGGGTGTGCGGGGGCAATTTTTTTTTGGTTCGATTTAATTCGGATTTTTTTCATCACTTTTCTTTCCGGATGAGAAAGGTAAAAAAATCGGGATTTTTAAACGAGAGATACATTGCCACTTACTAGGGAACCGATCGCGGAGTACTCTCGATCCTCCGGGAACAGGTAGATATCGAAAAGTATCCAGACACCTCTCCAAACGAACACGACCAATGTACCGACCACTCCAACGCTGAAGGCACAATCCAATAAGTACAACGACCAGTCCCTCGTGTTCTGCAATCAAACAACATAAACAATAGATAAGCATCATATTTGAAGAGACGCGGGAACTACGATAAATAAAGTAGCTATTATATTGTCAATCGTGTATCGCTTACGTCGAGGATTATCTATGACAAAAGAATTTCGAGTTTACCCTATGATATTGGTGTTAGGCTTCAGACGAAACTTCGCAAGAATAGTACGCGTAATTGAATAACAAGGAAACGTTTCGATACTTCATGATGGACGGTTAATCATTATTATTGGTTTAATAACATCGTGCACATAACTGACGGTACCCACGATATTTATCGTTTATCGCAAAGTTTCGCGATATTGATTTGATATAATTGTGATTTAATTCTAATTTCCCGAAATTACTCGGGCATTATCCCGGTCACGATAAGATTAATAATCAGTTTCCACTGTAACCAATTTGTTTGCGATGCATCATTTGCATAGCATTTTTTTCACGTAGATCGCCAACTCAGGCTTCCCTAAATTCACTGATTCATTGATCATTAAATTGCTGTCGCGCTGAAGGGATGGGGATATCACGATGATACCGTAGCATTACTATGTATAAGTGAAAATTGTGTAGGAAGATCATTGAAAATTATATATGCAAATTCTGAAAAAAATTAAAAAAAAGAACGAACAGAGGAAACAGATGTTGGCAATTACATAATCTTGTACTTGATTTTTTAACACCTGATATATTCCTTCCATTGCTATATTTCCTCTTCGAACAGTTTGATCAATGATCGATTATTTGTTAGCTTCCACAAGGAGTGTATTACTGTACCAATTCAAAGTGGAAAAATCTTCCGGTAGACGCAGCATTTATGAAGTAAACTTTCATCGGAGTGTATCGGCGGCTTACACCCTTCTGTCCTCGATTTTTAAGTGACAGAGAGGTCTCAACCGGCGGTAATTAATTTAAGACCGTAACTCTGTCTCCCGTTTTTATCATCGTCTTCGATGAATCATTTAACAGCGCCATTAAGAAGAAACAAATTTCCCATTCAAATGCGAGAATTAATTAACCGAGTAAATACTATATTTCAGTAAACTTATCGATGATCAAATACTTGTCAACCAACAAGAGAGTACATGCTATCGAAAGTATAACATCAAAAGCAGTCTAGGTCAAATATTACAAATTTCCATGCCTTTCCAAAGAACACCGATTAAAGTTTCCACAACGCGGGAACACCGACCGAGAGGCACCGTGCGTAAAGAGGAAAAATTAGGTTGGAAAAGTGTTCATCCTGGCATCCCCGATTTCATTTCGGTCGGAAGAAGGTGTTGATGAACGTCAAAATTGATTCGATCGCGGGTCGCGCTCGTGCGTGTGCAAACTGCACGGGCGCAATGCTGTTCGACTGTCGGGAGAGATAGCCGGAAACTGTGCTTATACCTTGCACATCGATGCCGTGCATCGCACGACTCTAGCCTCAGCGATGCGTCAAAACGTGCTGTCTTGTTCGTTTGAAAACACTTTCACCGATCATACCTCGTGGATCTCGATGCGAGCGAGCAATTTCGCGAAATATTTTCGCACGCGCACGGGAGAGGAAAATCGGAAAAGCTTTGCCGCGTGATACTTTCGTGGAATAACTCCGTTAATATATTGGGTAAGAACGTGGTTGCTCAGAGACAGTTGTGCTGTCGCTGTCACTTTCGTTTGCTCGCACTACTTGTGACCCACGGTAATGCCGGTGAAACGGAATCGCCGTGAATAATCGACGAAGACAGAAAGATAGGAGATATCGTCGCGGGGATGGAAAATTTTCCGCGACCCCGTTCGGGGTGTGAAGACGTCGGGCGTAGTCGGATTCAATTTGAGATGACTGATATCAATCACGATCCCGCGATTCCGATTTGCATTCTTCGCCACGTGACGCGACTGCAGGAGAGCATAATTGGTACGTAGCAGTATGAAATTGATGATGGATTCCGAGAAGCCGAAAATTATACTTAATCGTCTCCTATCCAGCGTTGCAAAATCTGTTCTTAACGCGACGTCCGATTCAAACTGTTCATCACTGTATCTCGTAACATCCTCCTTATTCTCGATCGATCTCCTGGATAGTTTACCTAACGTCTATCGATAATAACACCTCGGCGGAGACTTTTCAGCGGCCACGTCTCACTAACGGTCGAACGATCGATTACTTACGTTCACGCGAAACATGGTCTGCACTTCGAAGTATCCTGGACAAGAATCCAGACAAAGGGAGAACGGTGGCGCGGAAATGTTCCTAATAGCACGCATGATGGCCAGTGCCAGCAGGCTCACAGCGGTGGTGGCGAAAACGGTGCTCGCCGTGTGCTCCGTGTACAGGTCGAGGGCTTGCCAGGCGCCGCGCCACGCATTTACGCAGCAAAAGCCGAAAACTGCGGTGTAAAGCCTAGACCCGACGTAATACAAGAGTCTGTGCTTGTCGGGGTGCAACCGCTCGTTCAGAACTTTCTGGGAGACATTAAATGCGAACAACCCTATAAAACCAATCACTATCGAGGCCAGGCTACTGAGGACTCGATCGTCCGGGTAAACGTAGACGTCGCTGAGGCCCCAGGTGCCTCTCCAGTAACCAACCACCGCCGGGGCGGCCACAGTGGCGGAGAACACCGTGTCCAAAATTGTGAGTATCGTGTAATGGAGACGACTCGATGACGGACCGCTCAGACCGCTCGTCATTCCGGTACCACCGCGTAACTCGACCATTCTCATCCAATCCTGATCGAGCCTAGTCGCACCGCTCATCATGCATGATTCGAGGTTGTGGTGGTACGCTCTCTTTGATGGTGCACGCCTTCGGGCCGAGCTTTCGAAGAATTCCACCAAGAGCCTGTCATTCTTCGGGCGCGAAGGCTATCCTTTTGATCGTCCAATTAAGCCCGTTCAGTCAAGATCGTTCAAGTTCAATTCAAAGAGGCTTCTGTCTGAAGCTCGCGTGTAGACGTTGACGTGCAAAGAAAAGTCGCAACGCTCTGCGGTGTCCTAGACGTTCACGATCCCGTACCGGTGGACGCTGACGTAGAAGTTTGACGCAAATGCACCGTCGACCACTTTGGCCATGGCTCGCGCTGTCAACGTTCCCTGATCTCCACTTGATCCTCACGCTGATCGAGATTCGATCGATTTCGACGATCAAGCTTTGCACCGAACCTTCTTAAAGTAATACTGTCGTTGAATAGCACTGATCATCCTATCGAAGGAATCCCTTTTGTCGATCGTTTGGAACGCTGCGGGGAACAGTGGTATATAGGCACCGTGTCGCAGTAGATCTGGCAGCTTCCTCCCGACATCTTCAGTGGTTCAACTTTGTCATCGCACGAACGCACCTGGATGTGCTCTCTGCGGTGTCGCGAGTCGACTTGCAAAAGGGCGCGTAAAGGTTCGAACTCAGACAAGTGGTTCTGTTTCCCTGCAGCTTCCTGTTACTTCGCGGTTGGGTCTCGGGAGTTCCGTTCACTTTCTCGATGATCGTAATAGCGGAGCTCACTGCTGTGCGTCGATAGTGCACCGATGCACACGGGGCGAGTACGCGAGACTGTCAACCGACAGGTCGGGCTGCGGGTGAGTACTGGCATTTGTTCAGTCACCGCTATCTTTTATCAAGTGCTAAGCACAGACCAACACTATCGCATTATCATGAACAGCATCGTCACACGGGCCATGGCATAGAGAATAGTACGGTGCTCTGCACTCTTCCCTTCCTTCCTCGATCTCTCTGACAACCCCCACCCATGTGTCCGTAAAGCTACGTGCACGCTTGATGAACGAGCGCGGGGACGAGCTTTTGACACCCACCAGCGATCAGTTCCAGCAAAGGTCAAAGGCATCCCTATGCAGCATCATCTTCCTCTTAAGATTGCCAGATGGAAGGGGGATAATTACGGACGGGTAATTTGATACAGAAATCTAGGCAGCAGCTTGGGAATTGTTTGATCATCTGTTTGATTACCAGGAGGCTTGCCAACGATTTCCATTCAATTTTTCGATTCAACCGGCAAAGGTAAGTGAGGCCCATTTTTCTATGGTGTTGTTCAACACTCTATTACCATACGCTTGCAAAGTGTACAGGCCGCTTAATGATTCTCCCTATGCAGTCGCGTATAGACTCTATCATGCGATAGATTGACGATGGTTCGACGAGCTTTTCTCTCTCTCTCTGGCCGTTTCGAAGATTTCTGCGATAATACTAAATGGTATATCAACACTAAACGATTATTCACTTATTTCTTCATCCTTCTTTGCAATCATAGTTTTGTTTCCCCATTCGAGTCGAAGATTTCTACGATAATGTAAACTCGTGTTTCGATAGCTAGCCATTAATCATTTATTTATTCATCTACCTTTTGTATTCATCGTTGGACGACGATTTATCGAAACATTTAGCATACGTATTTATCGCCTTACGAAGAATCTTAAACAGGAATTAATGCCATCTGCGACTGGCAGCCGGAGAAGTAGAGAATTTTAATTCAATCGAAACCGGTGAGCTTTATCGAGCGTAGTACTTCAACGTAGAGGCTGCCCCATAAATCGCGATCGGCGTACAGGATGAACGGGCGTTAATTAACGAATCCGGAACCGGTGTTGATTGATAAGAAACAAGATAGCAGTTGAAGAAGAGGCCATACGTACGAACCACCTTGAAACCTCATTTTTCTGAGTGGCGTTTCCTGTCCGTCAGCTTCATCGGGCTTTTGTCGTGTCGAACGCACCGCTAATCGGCACCTTTTTGTACACCAATCAAGCTTGGATTACGACGATCCTCTCACCTTGACACGTCATTTTTTTTTTTCGCAACGGTCTTTGTTGGTCGCGGAAAAAAAGTGTCTCCGAATTCAAACACCGGTGTTCCCCACGGGTTTGCCCGCCCTTGTGATACCAATGGTACCATTAGCATCGTTACATCCTATCAGCCGTCGCTCGAATTAAGAAATAAGAATTTTCCTCGTCGAGCTGTTAACAAGCTTTGTTTGCTGTATCTGTTATTTTCATGCTGCAGCGATATATATCCAAGGGCCGGCTGCTTGTCATCCATTGACAATCGTGGAATACCAAAGGCTGGTACTCTGACTGATGTGCATTTCATGTTTCGTTAATCGGTTAAATATTGATTCACGGAATAATACCGGGGAACCCATTGAACGATACTTAATAACTTTCTTTGCTGATAATGTTGTCGCAATTATTGAGTCAGTTGATGTTTCCGTCCGAAGGCTGTGCATTCCCGCTAGTGACATTTGCAACGATTTCCTTCCACAAAAACACACACGACTTCCATGATTCACGAGCTTCAATGAACGGAGAACAAAAGCTAGCTGAAATGAATCGGCAGTCGTGATTGCCCGAAAGCAGGTTCATTTCAACATGTCAAAGATGTACGAAAAATTTCACCGACGAATTGTAGGGCGACGAAAAAGTTTTAAATAATAATCGAGTGTGTGTACAAGCACTCCATTCTGAGGTTGTTCCCCGGTTCGTTTGTTCTATATTATTTCGATCGATCAGAAGGCAATCGAACTAGATTATCTACATTACTGATTATTGTTCGGAAAATAATGGTTCTGCGGACATCTCTCGTGTTCGATACTTTTACGTGGTTTATTTTTCTGTTGCATATGTTTGTCCGTGAGTATATTCGTCGTTTTTTAAACGATCTGTAAATGTGATGGATCGAATATTTACGCGGTATGACCAATGAAAATTGAATTTTAGAATCGGTCGCAAACGATCGTTTCCGATGACATTACGAAATCGTGCGGTTAGGTGATACAGTATTATCGTTTCTGTTCAGTGATTTCGTTAATTGATAAAACTTCCATTCGCAGTAGAATGAATGTATAAATAGAATATCTTTCGATGATAAACATTTACTTTCCTCGACGACTCTGGTACCAATATCCGCGTCATTCAGCTTGGACGTTCCGTTTCGCAAAGTTTCGGGGAAAATCGGGAAATCGCGATGACAATGCGTAACCGTGTCAAGATTTCTTGCACGGAATTTTCTTTGCGTAATTTTTACTTCGTCAATTATTTCTGTCCGCCTTTCTTGTTTTCATATTTCTTTCGTTCGATAGTGCTAAATATATTTTCACGTCGAGACTTACCAATTTATATCTGGTTGGAAAACGGAAGACGTAGGTCAGCTTGTCCACGGCGACTACAAAAGGTATTGATATAAGATTTCGTGCGGATCGAAAGATCGCCAGAGTTATCACTGCTACTGAGGTGGCGGTAATAATTTTCCTGAAGCAAATCGGTAAGAAAAAAAATAAACGAGATGAAATAACGAGAGCAATTATTTGTCACGAAGAAACTGCAAATATAAGCTTCGGCCCGGAAAAAAATAAAATCAGTTTGCAAGCTACGGTTTAGGAACCAAAGTATGTCACGGTTAATACATTTAACAACACAACTGTCACACGTTAAAACGATAAAATGGCATACTATCCTTAGTGTTTCAACTATGTTTCGATAAACTGTTTCAACCTTGGGGCTTCACGAGCCATTCATTTTTAATACTGTGCAGTTTTGCTTGCGCGCAGATCGAGTTGCTCACTTTCTTAAAAATGTGTACGATGAACGCGGGATTAGCATGGGAAATGAAAAGTATCAGAGACGATTAGCGGACTATTCTTGTCGCGTCTTAAACGTTGCTATACTCCATGTGTTTCTCTAGAATATAAACGAATTAGTGCATTTATTTCTTTCAGTGTTTTCATATATTTTCTTGCATAGTCGGATAAATAAGATTTCGATATCTTATTATATACGAATTCAATCATTTCATTGGGAAATTCATTGAAACTGAAGGTTCACCATTCCTCACCAAGTACGATCGAGGAAGAAGTGATCGAAGATGATCCAGCCACCCCTCCACTGCATATTGCAGGCAGCACCGAATACATACGTGTACAGAATTTGCGTGCTCTTCCAGAGAGTTTTGTTCACGCAAGCTTTCTTCCTGGATGCATCGATAATTCGAGTATGTAGCAAATTCTTCAAAATCGCGAAGATTGTGTGCACCAGAATACCCAAAACGAACGTGATTACTCCAGGAAATCTTGGGATATTATATTAAAAAAATATTACTTTCCTTGCGTGTTCATAAATTGTCGAGTTGTTTCTTTTTACCGATATAGTGCATTATCAGCGCAGTAATTAATTAGCGATTGCTTCTAGACAAAACATAGACTCACATGTCTGCATACATATCCATCAACGACCATATTCCTCTCCAAAAGCCGACTGTCATCGGAGTGATTATGACAGATGCCAGAAAAGCGTCGATTACTAAAAGATTTCTTTTCACCTTTCTTAATTTTATCTCCTCAGTTGCATTCAGGTGTTTCTCCTCGGGCAGTGTATCCGAAACTTGAATTGCGTCGATCGGATCGCTCTGATTGGAAAATAATTACGCGAACCAAGAGTTATAACGTTCGCAGTAACAATATAAATTAACGACGAATTACCTTGGCGTTGCTATCTATTTGATTGTTAGCGTTCATTTCTGGTACATTCAATTTTTGAAACACATTTTCCTTCTCGGTGTCTTCCTCATTTATGCTATAGATATCGACAAATTCTCGCGTACCGGAAAAATGATTCTCCCTTTGATTGTCGCGCTTGAAACCAATTGTCTGCAAAGGGAAAGTATCGCGCTCCGAGATTCCATATTGTTCACTAGTCACGTTCAATAAAGAAACGCGTCTAATATTCGACTCGTTGCCAGTATGACTATTTCTTTGAAACACCTCAGGAATGTCGCTCAAACTTTTCACCTTTCTCTGGCTTGTGGATTTCATGTTATCGCAGGATTCTATCAATCCCGTCGATTTGCTCGAGAAGTTGTTCATTCGACACGAAGATCACACTATTGACTGATAGTTATTGAAACTAGCTACTGACGTTTCTACAACACTAAGTGGCGACTTCATCATCTGGTGTGAATGAGACGTCTGCGCGAAAACCTCCATCGTTTCTCGCATACCCCCTGTCCCCATACATTAGTTGTAGTTGTAAATGCGAATACATTCCATTTGATTTGATCCTGTTGTACATATGTGACTTATTATGAAATTATTTCCATCTTGACCATAGCTAATTACAATACAAAGCCGCGCCATAAATACTATCCTCGTAAAAAGTTGCTTCAAGCAATAAATAAATTAAAGCAGAAGATAATTCTTTGATACCCCTTGCCTGTCGCATGTGGTACAATGTAAAAGTCTATAAGATTATTCAAATTGACCAACTTATGAGTAGCCAAAGTTTTTAAACGACCGCATATCGAACATTACGTACATATACCAAACTTATAGGGATATCGATAATTACAGAAACAAATTGACGAAAGGATATCTTAACAACTGATTAAACTTCTTGGTTATTCTGTGCTTATTGGAAGAATGGGATATTTCAGCTAGACTATGCACGTGCATATTGCTAATTAAGTGGCATACTTAAACTGATATTGAACAAAGTTCCATGTTCCTGAAAGTGCAAATTAATGAGGCCCAAGCACCTTGAAAAATATTGCGAAGGTATTACAAAAAAAAAAAGATGGATGTTGAGTATTTTTCTGATCAGTGGAAGAAAAATATAGTTAATCTGTTGCGAAACGTCGAGCCACTTCAGATGCAGCGCAAATACGTCTCGGCTTAAAGCATAATGAACTTCGAGGGTAGTTAACGAGATGTATCAACACAGAACGTAAGTAGAGTGCATGTATACTTCGTTTATGCCAGCTTCTTTTACGAATGTTTTCTTAGGCGCCACTGATAAAGTTGATCGTGGCGTCCACGAGACTCGAACGTTATTTCAATCACGCTAATTATGTGCCAAAGATTGACGTTAATTGTCGCGACGCTTTATGTAAATTGCATTCGAATTTGTGCAAAAATCGTTCGATTGTTTGTCCTGTTACTTGCACGTGGAACATGTCGGCGGTTCAAGGTAATTCAGGTGATAATCAGAGTGTGAATAAAAGATTGTTATAAATACTGGATCACGTTCATATCTCTCAAATAATCCATCGAAATTCAATTCGCCTCTTGAGTAGAAATTAATTCTGTTTTCATGATTTACTTATCGATAGACAGGTAATGATATTTAGTTATTTTCCCGATTTCTCGGTGGAATGATTCATTCGGAATATCCTCGAGAAAGAAAATCTTGGCATTCATAGCACCTTTATCTGCAGACAGCAGGATCTCTATATTTGCACAGATTTTTTCTCCATGTGAATATCGTAATTGATGTAAATTTTATGTATCCGTCTGACGAGCATACGTGCGGTCGTCGCGATAGGAGATATAAATAAATTGGAGATTAATCGACACGTGGATTGTGGAAGAGCGGTGCTCGCTGGATAAATAAAAATTCTGTATACGCTTTAATTTATTGTAGTTATATTACATCGACAGATGTACACCGGCTTCAGAAAGCTCTGTCCTTATAAAAATACATAACAAAGCTCGGTCGCGCAGCAAGCAAATTACCGATAAATTAGGAAGCGAAACTAGCGGGCCGTTTAAATACAATCGTTCTCTTATTTTGTACCTCGAATGAATTCGTGATCCTTTTTGTGCGTATCCAAACGTGTGTATATTCGTTCTCGTCCTGCAGAAACACCACCGTCCTGGTAGCATTGATTTCGTTATTTTCATTATATTATGCGTATAATTTGTTTCTTCGTTTTCATCTATATATTATGCTTCCACCCTCACGGAACCGTAGAAGGAACAACGAAAAGAAGAATAATTCGATACCAGCTTGACGATAATCGTATTACAATAATTATTATGTTTCTCCCTATCGTTCGAACTAGCACCAATGACTATCGCGCATTAGCGAACACGCTAAATGTATCGGTCAGTGGACGTTTCATTCTCGATTAAATCGAACCACTCTTTCTCTACACCTTCGATTTATAAACGCAACGTATAAAAAATAAAGTCGAACAGTTATGTATATATTCTTCTCCGTTACGTACTAACGTAAAACGCGAAACTCGTATCGAAAGGCTCTACAATATTATATCGCCACTTCTGTGTTTCGCGGTATTTGTGTGCACAATGCAAGCGATTCGTTATATCGTTAATAATCGTTAATATAATTTAATCATCAACGCTTTTCGCGCATTCCATGTGACATTAATTATTCTCTCTCTCTCTCATATACACACATACACACCACAAACACGCGTATTTTCTCGCAGATCTTCACTTTCTACATGGACAAACGAAAAAACGCAGGGAAACTATATATTACCAAAGGAACGATATCTACAATGCGTACGTATAAATACAATCGCAGTAATGTTACATGGAATGTCGGGCTAACAGATCGGAACCGGAAACAGATCCGCCGTTCATCGTCTATTGTAAATCGTTCATGAGGCCGTTCGCAATTATCTCTCTCATCGGCCAATTATTTTCTTCGTCTATCGTCTCGACATCGTGGCTTCGGGGACAAGGGTAATGTGTTTCGCAAATATTGCACCATGATCACAACTATGTAGAACGATAAGTAAACGGATGCTGGGGTCGTACAGCGACGATCCGATTGGTCCGTGCAACGCGTGCTGCATACACAAGTACAAATCTTATCACACGTGTAAAAACGTCAACTATAGAAGAGTGTGTGTTCTTGCCGGAATTTCCTTTCTCATCGAGAGGGTTGAACGCCTTTTTTTCTTATCCTTTCATTCTCGAAGTCAGCATTCGACCCTCCCGATACGATTAGGTCCGCGCAAAATTCGTAAGAAAATTCGTGTTCCTTCCTCGTCGATCGTTCGATACAATCGACAAATCGTCACCGTACAACAGACTAGTTAAACAGATGCGGAGATCGTTCGCGACCTCGCACTTCCTCTTCGCGCGACACCTCTGAATATTTCGATTGAACGTTCCTCTAGGGCTCGCGAAGTCGGTGCGCCCTGGGCTCGATTTATTTATCGTTAGATCGGCGGTGGACCGTTCGGATAGACGACCATTGGCGTGAAGCTTCTGGCGAGGTTGTTCGACAGCATGCAGCTGTAATCTTCTTCGGCGGATGGCACCAAAGAAGCGACGCCGAGCATCAGCAGCATCAACGCTTGGATCGGCAAGGAAACGCGTAGCACTCGGCCCAGGAAACGGTATCCCCGAGACAATACCGTTCGTCGGCCGCTGTCACCACTGAAACACGTGTGCAGATACCTGCGTTTATTATCATTTCTTCGACAGGCACTGGAGGAAGATATTTCATTCGAAGAGTATACACAGATACTGGAAATTGAATCATCCGCCCGGGCTAACGTTTTCCAAGTTCTCCATTCGACGTTACGAACGTGTTAAAATCAGTCTTCCTGTTTCGTTCCTTGTTATGAGAAAACCGTGTTGGAAAATGTTGCCGCGGGGCTTGAAACAGAAAATGAAGGAACATACTCTGTGCCGGGTGCGTCGTGGGGCTGAACGGTTCCAGAGGCAGCTTCGTCGAGCAGCTACAATACAGTAAAAGAGAAAACACAAACAATAAGGTACTGTGCAAGTGAATGCTACTGATATGGGACACGGAGTAATAAAATTCCAACGTGGGGAAACGATTCATTGAAAGTCTCTTGAAAAAGTGACAATGTTCATTGTTCATCCCGTCGTTACGAATTAAATTGGGAAAAATTATTATGGACGGAATCGCTGGCACGCAGGTTCAATGCTATTATTCATAGAACAATTTCAGACGGCTCGGTCATTCCGAATTCAATATTCGTCGGATTTTTATTGCGGTCCGTGCCTCGTGTTTAAAATATCGAGTAACGTGATCCTACAACGTAAGTGCATATGTATATCTACACCGAGGTCTAACATTTACGAAGCGAGAACCATTGAATTCCAGCGAGTAACCTCAGATCACTGACGTTCCCTGGAAATTTTCTGTAGGATCTATTTGGACCTTGCGAAATAAATGCCGAGGATAGTCTTTAGCGAAACCTCGCCTCGTTTCAAGTATGTCATCGTTGCATGTAACGTAAAGGACTATGATGGAGCTTACATCGTGCGAAAGGGATGCGAGGGAAGAGTTCGTGACCGCAAGTCCAACGTCTCGCGGATCCATTCCCAGTGCTGCTCCTAATTTTAAAGCGTATATTCCTGTTAGTCGGCGAAGGGACTGCAATCTGAGTCGCAGTTCCTGTAATCGTGCTCTCGTTTCGCCCTTCTCGTCGAGCAATTGATTCGCCGAATCCTGAAGCGACAGAACTCTAGGTTCGCATCGCTCTAAGTCATTCCTCAGTTCCCTGAAAAGGAATCATTTTGTTGTTGTTGCACAATACTTTTTCATTTACAATTTACGACATAGACAAATTAACGCGTTCGATCCATACCTGAATTTGTTATATTGCGAGGTCATAATTTCCGGCGACTCGGTTAAATCGATTGGTTCGCTGGCTCGTATACTTATTTCGATTTTCTCCAGCCAGAGAAGCATTTCCTCTATGATACGATGGAATTGTTGATTGGACATGAGCGCAACTTGCAGATGCTGTTGCCAGCGTGCAGCCAAGGTGCACACTTTTTCCCACCTCGTGTTGGCTATGTTCAATCGATCCCTGAGTTGCGTGGCTCGACCTAGATCTTCTTTGTGATCGGCCAGATGGGCGCCAACGGTGTTCAGACTGCCTAGAATGCTCTTGTGGCTGTCGAGATCGAGCAGGAATTCCCTGTGATCTTGTATAATATCTTCTAGTTCTTCTATATTATTTGGCGGCGAGTGTTGCTCGCTTTGTGTGCCCTCTGCGAATTCCAACCATTTTTCCAATCTCCACATATCGTTCTCCAGTTGGGCCCAGTTGGGGCGGGAGCACAGTGGATAGGTTAATCTACCATTATCGCTGGAACGAACAGGATTTCATTTTATTTATTTATATTCATTTTTTCGTGCGTCGAGCGACGAATATTAAAGTGGCATGCTAGTCGTTGACACACAGTTTGCTACGAAACAAGCAGACACGAAATGAGCGGAGATCGTTAATGACTGCTAATGAGAAATGGTTAGCGCGAAAGGGGAACACTCACTGATCGCAAGGGGAGGTGTAAGCGTCAGAGTTAGGAGACTTGTACGTGAAAAATGTCTCGTTTAATATCGATCGGATGATTTTAATTAAACGCACGCGGAGGCATGTTATTGTATCAGTAACAGGTAAGCGATAAATTATTCTCATTTCATACGAGGTATATTACCTGAGTTCTCTAATTTGTTGCTCTCTCTTTCTGGCTAATGTAAGGAGGCTCTCGTATCTATCCGCTAAGGCGGCCACCTCGTCACCTTTGGCAGTCTGTGCGCTCAGCTTTCCATCTTCTATGAGCAAACTGTGCAAGTGACGAACCAACTCTATGGACGACTGACAGCTCCCGATTAATTTGCTCTATCGATCACAAAGTATCACACCTCAATTCATGATGATTCGATTGAAAAATTAACCACTACGATTTTCTATATTTTTCTACTTACAATATTCTTAGCAGATGCGTTTAACCCAGGCCCAGCAACAGGATTCGGCGTGACTGCTGTTTTTAACGTGTCCAACGCCTCGTTGCACTCGATCAGTGCAGCTTCCAGTTCCATCAAGTACGCGTCGCTGGACGTCATCCTTAACAACCTTGGCAACGTGTTCACCTGAACGGCACTGTCCTGCTCGAATCTCAACGTCTCCACCTGCACAGCTTCGTCAACTTCCGACTTCTCCTGACCCTCGATCTCCACCCTCAACGAGGCTACTCTGTTCTTGATGTCCTTCCATAGCAATTGATATTCGTCCACGAGCTCTTGAATCGTCGCCACGTCATCCGGATGGCATTCGTGCATAACCTTCAACGCCAATTCGTCAGCCTTTTGCAGCGTGATGTTCTGCGTTCTCAGTTCCTCTTCGATTTCATTCAGCTGCTGCAACCTTCGACGGATCGACGCTTTTTGTTCAGGCGTAGCCAAGTGTTGCGTCCTGGTCAATCGAACGTCGACTTGCGTCAGTCCGACGACCGCCGCCCCGTGAACGGTAATGAAGTCGCGATAGTTCTTCTGTCCCTGTTGGAGCGCTAATAGTACAGCGTTTGCTCTAGGTTTCAGCGTTTGCCACTTATCGATAAGCCATCTAGTCTCGCTGATAAGGGACTTCAGATTATCTGGTTCTAAGCCCGTTCTAGCTAGGCGGCCAAAGTTCTGCTCGATTATCTTCATCACCGATTCGTGCGCCTCTATTTCTCCAGAGATGTTCCTGGCTCTCTCTATGGCGTGCTTAGATTCATCTTTCGAGATCTCATCCAGATTGTTCTCCAAGTCTATGAGAGCCCGATCTGTTTCCTCGACCCAGCCATCGTGCTCTATCCTAATGTTCTCTAGCTCTTGCAAGATCTTCCAGGCAAGAATAATCTTTCCTTTCCTCGCGGCAGATTTCACACAGGTGGTCGTCCATCTGCGCTCCAAGCCTATCATTCCGTTCTTAATTGTATCCGTGTTAAAGGAAGCCTTCCAGGCATCGCAGTCGCTCAACAGAATCTCGCAGAGATTCAACACCTCCCCGACGTTTCCACTCTCGGCCTCGATGGTCTTCTGAAGGTGTTCGTGATCCCCGAGCTTCTTATCGATACACTGCTGGGCAAGTGTTTCGATTAGGAACGTCTCCGATAGTTGAGATTCGACGCTGGCCAGCCAGCTTCTCAGCTCGTTTATCCTCTTCTCCAGTGTAGTCATAGTTCTCATCAGATCGATCAATTTACTTGCCCTGGCTTTACCTGTCGCCAACAATCGATCCCACCTTTCGTTCACTTCGTCCAGGGATCGCTGCAGCCTTTCGCTTTCTTCTTCCTCGGCTACGTCTATCAGGTCATGCCCAGTGTTCTGTACCCACGTTAATTCCCTCTGTTTCAATGCAATTTCCGCCTGAAGTTCGCACTCTAATCTTTTCAGAGTTTCTTCAGGCTCGTTCGGCGTCGTCGTGTCACAGTCTTGAATTCTAGCCTCAGCATCATCTATCCACGTTAATAGTCTTCCCAATCTGTCCTTCCACCGATCGTATAGACCGCAACGTTCGTCCAACCTGCACAGCAGCAACGCTGCCTGGTGTTCGAGATCTCCGTGCTGCTGGCACAGAAGGGTTCGTTGCTGATTCAACGATTTCATGTCCGACGGACTGAGACACTCCCTTAACTGTTCCGTGATGACACCCAGGGACTCCAAATCCATCGTCATTCCAGATAACCTAGTCTGCATGTGTTCAACAGACTCCAGTTGCTCTTTAGTCCTCGATAGGCTGGATGGTTTCGCGTGGAACGCTGTACTGAGGGCCTGGCTAATATCGTCGAAGGTCGTGCTGATTTCTTTCCTCTGGTCTTCGTATTCAGAGTGCAGCTTCTGTATCCTCTGGATGAAGTCTCTCCAGGTTTCCAGGCTGGCGCTCAGGTTCGCGATCCTTTGAGCGTGTGCCGCGTGCTCCATTCGGATGGACACGGCAAGTGCCTCGTCACAGTTGAACAGCAGTGCTTCGTGTTGCTCCTGAAGAGACTCCAACTGAGCTTCACCCTGTGGTATCTTTTCCAACAGGACCTGTATCCTCTGGAGGATCTTGTCCAGCCTCCTCAGATGAATGAATCGAAGGTGCAACTGCCCTCGTTCCCTCTCGATTTCTTTCAACCAGGACAGAAGTTTGCTCTGGTTCAATTTGTACCTGTCCCAGCCGGTTAGTCTATCGCGAACAGACGAGTGCCTTTCCATAATTTTCGCCAGTGTCTCGTTGTGGAGATTCGTAAGGATGTTGAATTGTTCTGTCGCCGAGAGACCGCCCGTTTCTCCGGCTCTGACGGTGAGGATGAGATTCTGTTGATCGGTTAGGAGGTTCCTGTGAACCTCGCAGAGATTTCTGTGCTCCGATAAACCATTGTAGTCGCCCGGCACGTCGTTGGACAGGAAGTCGTGCACATGAGACAGGTACTCTTGCCAGAGCTTCAGGGCAGTAGCGCCGTCCTGCGTTTTGACTAGAAGTGCCGATAAACGGTGATACTGCTGGAAGGTTTCCCTGAAGACCTTCTGCCATAGTTGGAGCACCTCCACTACCGATGGTTCATGGGTTGAGACTTCCAGGCTGCGTTCCTTGATCGATTGCAGCTGCGGTTCAGTGCGTGTGAGCGCGAGGAGATGGTTTCTGAGGAGTTTCAGCTGCTCCTTCGACTCGCCTTGATTTACTGTGGCGAGGCTCTAGAGGGGAGAAGCAAAGCGATCACTATAACATCTTTTCGAAAGCAGAACGCGGCTACAATCTATACATATAACCCATAACTTCGTTTCTTCATTTTACTACTTATCATGCAAATCCCTACAGTGTTGAATCTTTAATAAATCCCAGCGCAATAAAAATATCGCTTTTCAGTTGCAATGGAACAACCGTACGAAATAAAGAACACTAGATTATAACGCGAAGGTAGACAAATTTACCAGACAGGCAAACTTCGGAAACAAAGCCGAACAAAAGAGTTCGAAATCAACGAGAGGAGAATCTTTCCTGCTTAGACAGGGAGCCTTCTCTGAAGTGCAACCCTCCACTTCATCGCAACCCTTTTTCCAATATCGATCTTTCGCCACTTCGCTCTGCAGCTCGAGAATCGCGTCGTACGTCCTTGGGGATTTCCGTCCACGACGAACGAATCATCGTTGGACGATCCACGTTAGGAATTCGATCGGAAACGCAAACGAAACCGCTGTTCCTCCGACAGGGGCGGTCGAAAGTTTCGTCGCGGGTGCACGGCCGGATTCAGCTGTTGCGGATTTCGTGACTGATGTAATTGCCGCCCCGACTCAAGCCCTTCGGCCTTGACACAACAAATTGTTTCGGAACTGCCGTGATTAAAATATAAACGCGCGTGCGAGGTAATGATCGAGGCTGTGCCAAGCACCAATAGCACATAGGAAACTGACGGACGCGTACGTCGAAATATACACGTCTATGACGGCCAGAGGAATCACCTTGACAGGCAGCTGCAACGTCCATGTTCTTAAAAAAAGAATAAAAAATTTCGAAGCTCCTAGACAATAGCGTTTGGCCAAGGTTCTTCCATTGGTTCGATGGTTTCTGACTTAGAGCTCAGCCTTGCGCGATAATAAAAATAACCGTCAACCCGGCGTTTTGTAACGTGTGCTCTGATTTATTATCGCGGGCCTTGAAGTGGCGGAACGAAGAAGGTTGGAAGACGTTTCGTTTGAAGGATGATTTATTTTGGATGATGTACATGGGGAGCGGAGATTAACTTCGTTGCGTGGGATTATTTAGCAGGGGATAGAATACTCGAGTATCATCGAGGCTACTTGAATTTTATCGTAACAGTTTCTTTGAACCGAGAATTCACAAGGTTTCCTCTGGTTGTACGAGTCGCGGCATCCCATGCCTCCAGACGAATCTCTGAAGGCCAGAATAAGAAAACGCGAAGAGAACATGTGCCGTTCTACAACGAGTATGAAGCTTACGGCTTTAGAACCCTCCTTCTCAGAAATGCGCCCCGTGGAATTCAGACGGCACCATTGCTCCGATTCGCGTTTCGCGGGGACCCATTGATTCCGAATTAATTGTATTCAAATTGACCCGTCCCTTGATTTAATCGTTATTTTAATTGCAAAATTTTAACGGTATTATTAAACAAAAATTTGTAATTTTTAATTAGTCTTTTACTTTTTTATTATGACCTCTACGAAGAACCGTGAAAGATCCTTAAAATTTCCGAACGTTTTGTATAATGTATTGCATATTTTTCTTATTTTTGATATTGAAATTTTTCAGATTGTTTCAACGTCCTCCCGAATTCTACCGCTTAAATATCGAGCAGTGACCTCGGTTGAGGAAGAGTAGTTATGTCCCGACCAGTGTCTGGCGCTAATTTAAATAAACACGGGTGGACCGTTCACCATCGACGATAAGCGCACGTGTCAACACATTTTCCACAGATATGTGTAGCGCGAGGCCAAAATATTTATGAAGCTCGGAGCTACCGTTCACCTAAGCTTCCTGGAAAAGTCGCGAGGACGCACGGTTTCGTCGATCGCGTAATCTAAATTTATCGTACAATTTGAACGCCTTCGCCCATCATTTGTTACACCCCCGTAAGCGCCACGGAAACGATAATAGATAGAAGTGAATTTTTCCACGGCTAACGATACATGAATCATTGACAAGAAGTTACGTTACTCCAATTTGTTACTGTCAGACCACGAGTGAAAATTAAAGTTTAATTTCCATGCTCAACTTTTAAGAAGAAAATTACCCCTTAAACGAAAGCCCCATGCAGCCGCTGTAAATTTTACGATAATGAAATGCATACTGCCCGCTTATCGACCGCATTATGCAGTGAAAGTGCAGCGAAAATGCAGCAATCCCGTCACGGAACAAAAGAAAAAGACAAAGCAAAGGGTGCTAATGTCGAGGCGTGAAACAAAGCGCGGCGAAAAAATCAACCTACCCGCGAAAGGATTATGTAATTACTTGCCTGTTGGACCGAGTCCAGGAAATTTTTCGTCTGACATAAATCGCCACGTGCGAGGTCCTGGTTGAGGGCACGGGCATCTGCAGCGTCCGCGAGGCAAGATAACGTTTCACGGCTATCCTCCAGAAGTTGTCCAAGGGCCTCCACCTCGCAGTGCAATGGCCCGCTCGCGTCCAGACCAACATCTGATGCGATTTGTGCCACCAGACCGCGAAGTTCCGCCAATCTCTCCTTCTGCTCCGCCATCGTCTCCTCGCAAATCTGTGAAACATTTAGATAAGCACTGAGAACTGAGAGCACTGAGAGTCCGTGTAGTCTGAAAATTACACGGACCGTAGTACGGATACATTTAATACATGTATTGAAATCCAAGATGTCTAGGTTCGATTGATTTTGAAAGCACTTTGGAAGCTGAATTCTTCTCGAGTGGTTTAGTGTTGGAGTACAAATGTAATTGGCAATTTCTGTCGGTAGAAATGGAGTTGACAGATGTTTGAAAGGAGATTAATATTACTGCGTTTTTCTTTCTGTTCGTTATCATAATTCGTGTGTGTCGCAGGATCTGGAAACCTGTTATCTATACGCCAACGATAGGAGGGATGATTGTGCACTAAAAATTACTATCCGTTGTTGCTTGGAAAGAGAGGGTGCTTCGTGGATGCTTTTTCAATTCGACATTCGTCCGTGATTCGAGGTGCATATGTGATCGTTTCCACGCACGTGTGTGCACTGGAGTACACGTGAATGGACGGCGCGCGTAGAAATGAATGGTGTGATCGAATGAATGACAGAGAGAAGGAGGAGTGGAGTAAGCGTTGTAGAAAAGAAAGAAGCATAAGGACTACAAATGACAGATGCGAGGGATAGTTGCTGCTCTATCGTACATTAGAAGCCTGCCTTCTCTGCCTTTATACGTATCAGATCCGAAAATTTGGTAATGAGCACGGTTCACTTACAATCGTTACCTTTACACAATTCGTGTAGAATTACGGAAGCACTTTGTTTACTTTTCGAATCATTCACAAAATCGACAGCAAGAATCGCGCTACTCAATTCTTTCCACGAATAATCCCACAACTGCATCTCTTGATAGGAACACTAGCGAACTACAATTTACTAGATTAGCGTACAGTGTCATGCACAAAGACTCCGTTGAAACTCTATTCCAGTTCGTTGCATCGCACGTGCATCGGTTCTCGGAGTTCCAGCACAAAATTATCCTAAGAGAAAGTAAATCGAGTCACACCGATGGAGCTTGATAATAAATCATTCCAACGAAACCGCCGCTCCAATAATTGCAAACGAGAGGAGAAGAAGTAATCGATATATGTACATATGTATATATCTCACAGATATTCACAAATAGAAAAGGGACTACCCTTTCACTACCCGCACATCGATATCGCAGAATCTCTTTTTTCGACGATACCTTTATCTCCTCAGGTGTGCACATGCTTGTCAATTCAGGTCACCGTTCATCGGTCATATTTTTCACACCGCGTCACGCACAACCCGGTCCTCACAGTACGGAGCAATAGCAGATCAGGCACGTGCCGTTCCGACACCGAGCACATGCTGCGAATTTTCGATTGGCCGGAAACCGGCGTGTACAGCTCGCCATCGTCGACGGAACGCGCGCAATCGCGCGACTCGTACTTGCGAAACGTGTTTACGATGATGCACGGTTATCGGCGGCTGGGCGAGACGATAAAGCACGAAGAAATAGGAACAGATAACGAAACGTGTACGGCGAGAAGCAACTGACGCGTACAGAAGAGTAGAAACAAGCGTCTCGACGCTCTGGACCAGACTGGCGTCCCCGTCATCGGGGGATCGATGCGCATATCCCGAGCCGAGTGGGGAGATTCTGTTGCCCCGTATTTCTACGACCTACCCTCGCAGCCACGTTTTCACGCACTTGCGTAGGGTGACTCGTGTACATACTTTGTATATATGTGCCGTTGTGCTGCATTAGGCGTGGTGGGGACGATGACACTACCCTGAAGGCCTCCATTCAAGGGACACTACCGGTCTTTGCCGCAGAATCTGCCTCTGTCGTGACGTTTGAGCGTAATATTTTTATGGGCGGGGTGAAGTTCGAGTCATGGTTGGATTTTTTTTATCGCTCGAAATGACTGTATCTGGTAATTCTTTCGTTTCGACCCCCTTCGTTACGGTATCTTTAAAGCTGCGAAAATATTCCGCGCGCACACGACGGCAGAGTTTTGATTCGTGCAAGTTTTAACTATTTCGCGAGTACTGTAGAAAAATATTTACCGTATGATTGATGAATTTTTCGGGGCAAGTAAGATATATTGGACGGTCTTTATTTTCGACCGAAATATTTGTTAATAAAGGTTTTTAATCAGTGATGTCTAGTAATTTATGAAAGGAAGATAATATACAGGAGGCGATGAAATATGCAGTTGGAGATTTTTAATATCGATAGATGACATCGACCTGATAATTTTTCGGAGGTTATCTAGGAACGATAGACAGCTTGTCTATTCCAGCGGTGTGTACAAATGTTACCGTGTTTTGATAATGAAAAATTATGTCATCGATGCATGACACACGATAAAGATAATGTACTGGATACCGCGGTGAATTCTCAGATTTTTAGTCAAGCATTCTATGCTAAAGTAAAATGGTAATGGGTAAAGCAAATGAAGGATCCCGTCGTTGCAAGACGATTTGTAAACGTTTCAACAGAGTACACCGTAAGAACTTTTGTAAATAGTTAAACGTTTGCTTAGAAGCTTCTTTGTAATACCCCTTTTAACTAATCGTGACAAAGAAATTTGTCCAATTTATTACGTTTATTTTACGAGTTTACTTTTCACGACTACTTTTGTTATCGGCGATTCATTAAGCAACGTGCATGAATGAATCACGTTTGTCAGAATAATCATCTCCCACAATCAGCGGAGCACAATGGAATCCCCAGTTTAGAAACCATGACGAAAAGTAATAAAAATTTTCAGTGCTGCTCGACGGTAATTGCTTCGAGTTACGTGCTTCGAAAGAAAATATCGATGACTCATAAGCCAAATACAAACACGTATTCCTAAAATCTTTCCACCTTTGTCTACGAAACGTCATTTTCTTTTTTCAAGTTATTTTACGCTCATATCTTTCGTGTCATTTCCGCGATAACGCTGAATCTCTTGTTTCCTTTGCGTCGGGTAAAGATAAAATTCAACGCGCCGTTCAAAAGCGTCGAGAGCATGGTCGGCCAGATGTGCAAATTTGTCAAATATAAAGCCGCACGGTTACCTTGATGTGTTTGACGGCCTCTTCAGGTGGTAGATTGGCGACGCTGTCCATCTGCGTGTCCACCCAGGCCTTAACCGCGGCACTCGAGTCTTTGTACTGTTGCCACAATCTGCACGCGTGCTGATACTTGGTGCAAAGGGCATCTAATTCGGCCCTGGTGTCCTCCCAGGCCTGTACGGCCTCATTTACCGCCGCTTCGACCTTCTCGCGGACCTCTGCAGCGCAACCCTCCCGCAGAGGTTCGGCAGCCTCTCGCAATTCGCCAAGAAGTACTTCCCTCGCCCCCAAATCACCGCTGAGACCCTGTAAAACGACAGAACACTTCAATTCGCACAAGAGATATCAGACATATATAGAGACATATTTTGATATTTCGGTTCTATTGTTTTATTATTAAAAACTTTGTAATTATTCGAAACTGTTAGTCTAAGTTCACATTCCGTTTGTACATATATCGGTTTTAAGGGATTTGATGAATTTGGTGAATTTATTGGAACGCGAGAATGCACGAATTCGTCGAAATCTGATATGAATTTTGTTTTTTAAGGTAATATTTATTAATCGATCGAAAGGCTTTTCATTGTAAATGGTTCGGTTCCAGATAATTCATTGTTTACTGGAGTCTCATTTTTACCGGGAATTGGCTGCCGTAACGAACGTAGAGATTATTAGATTCTACTGCCCCTTTTTTTTCTTATTGAACACGATACACGTATCAATTAAGAGAGCTTCATCGAGTTCGTTTAATCGGTTTATTTATCTGCGTTCTACTGTACGGATCAGGGAGATGAACTCGCGCCGAGGCTTCTTTTATTGGACTTAGAGTTCAATGAAACTTTAATTGATTTTATACGGGCGATCGCGCTCCTATTTGTTAACGCTTGTTACCTCATTTCTGCAATAGTTGCAATCGTCGATGTATGCATTTCCATGAATATGAATGTGACAGTTAATGCATACATACAATCGAGGATAACGCGTTGGGCTCGTGATTTCATCGTTTACGGGCGGTCACGTCAGACTAAACATTCTAACCAAGGAAAATGCACTTTGCATAGGTTTCATGCTTATTACTAACGATTAAAATTATCCGTGACGTACGTTCCATGATATTCTACATCGATACGACTGGGTTCCATTTTATTCCCTACCGATCACTTGCAATCGTGAGCACGACCGTTACATAACGTGCCACCAATATGAGTATCGGACATTGTTCTATTGTATCGTTGTAAACGGTGAAATTAAACGATCGACGTGTATTATTTGTTCTGCGGTCTTCTATTTAATTATGTTCATCGTCTTAGCCATTAATAGGAGACGTTTAAAAACGTTTCCCAATTCTCTGCGTCGCCGACTTCATTCGCATTAGCATATACTAATTCGTCGATTCCCGAGTACACATTTGCCGTGCAAACAATCTGAATTGATTAGTTTATTCTGGAGGAGAAAAATCATTTTCTTGTAGACTTAAGGTAATAGGAATGAAACTTGAATTCGTCAGGAAACCGGCGAGACTCGGGTGCTCGGATTTCTTGCGTGGAAAGAATGCGTGATTACGCGATATTCGCAACGATTCGTGGGATATCACGATGGCGTACGTCCGTTTTCCGTCGGTGTTACTCAAAGAATGCATTTGCCGGTTTTCCTTAAATACACCCTATAAATAATTTTGAGTCACGAGACCGAGCACGTTTCGAGGCTCGCGCCTTCGAATTCGGTCAGAGCGTGGTTGGACTAATTTTATGTCGTGCCCTCGAGTTCGTTCACCTGGCCGCGAGTTTTCCGGCGAATCCGTAAACGGAAATCGAAGAAAATTTGCTCGAGTCTGATATTAGTAATAAATTTGCATTGCGTCGAGAAACTCTTTTGAATTGCGCGTCTCTTAGGATTACAGCACATTATTGATTTTCTGTTCTTCATTGACAAATGGAGTACGGGGAAATGAGTTTTAAGACGAAGTACGGAGTACGCGTTCCGAAAATGCAACGCCCGATTAATCCGTATAATCGAGACTTACCGGTATCTATTTCAAGGTATTGGGTGCTGCACAGGTGACGCTGCACTTGTCAATTTTAACGAGGCTGTTCTGTCGATTTTTCTCCCGCCGGAAGCGACTAAATGCACCGGTCTCTCGGGTCAGAATTGTGGGTGCGGAATCGCGATAAGCAACGGAACAGGAAGTTGTGGCCCGCAGTTTCCGCTTTATGCGCTCGTGTGATCTCACGAGTGTCTCGTGAAGTCACTAATTAAACCTCAAAAATAATTCGATAAAAGAAAAGAAAATTCAAGCTATTCTATAATTTATAGTTCCCAGAGTTTTATTAAAATTGTCTGAATAAAATTTGCAAGAAATCGTCTCTTATCTCTAAGATTGTCTCCTATTGAACGCAGAGGACATGAACATCGTTTGTGCGTCGAATAATAATGCTGACAAAAATGCGTAGTTGGACGCAAGGACGCGTATTATAGTCGGATATCGAGTGGCTAGAAATTCGGTGGTCGCAGCGCAATCGAAAACGATCGACCAAACGGAGAAATCATAAACATTGAGTTCCTTCCAGTCTTTGGTAAACCCGTGGTTATCCACGTGGCATAGTTTACATACCGTATCCCAGCGTCATACGTTCTACTCGTACTCGTTTGTGTCATCCCGGGTAATTATATCAAAGTGGATTAACAGACGGCGCTCGTCTGCTGCATGCTCGCAAATTTTTTTCTTTTTCATTTATTTCATTGCGCGTGGAGCTCGTTGGTAGTGAACGCGTGGTACGCCTCGCGAGTGAAAGCATTCGCAAATATGCGGAATAACTCGTATTCTCGTATGAATTGATTCAATTATATGGCCGATTTTAATTATTGTTTCGATATTGCTCTGTTTCGTAGACTCGTCGCAATATGTACGTCTTCGGTTAATACTTTAATTTAATGACTGACGTCACGGTGTAAAGAAGTATATGTATATGTAACGCTTTATGGTATTCTTTTGTCAAATAGATTTCACATTTTGCTCGAACGGTCGATGCTTCTGTCTAGGCTAATTTTCGGGATACTCTATTTCTACGTAGCTACGAACTGCCACGTGGAATCAAGTAATTTGTGGAAATTATACATTCGTATAAAATAAATGTAAATTAGGTATTACGCGCCTTGACTTGATATCCAACGTTCCTCAGGGACGATTCGTTTAGCCTTACCTGTTGCTGATTACGATTATTACATTTACTGCGCTCGCACATATTCCATCCGTGGCAATCTACTTTCGTTTAGCGATAAGAGTTATTAGCGCTCCTTAAACACGGCTAATTCCTTGTCGGTTTTCGTTCGAACAACTTGTCTATAATAAACACTACCGTGTTTCTTCCGCTGGAACTAAAAATGACTATCCCGGGCACAGCTGTTAACTATGTATGTATGTTCCTTCTAAAACGAGACATGTGTTTTTTCATGTCTGTATATTTGTACGTATCGCGATCGGATTTTCGGTTCATGTTTACAACAGATACACCCTATGGAATACCATGGTGAACGAAAACTTTCCTATAATTATTCCCCGTTTTACGTCGTTGATCCACTGCTGCGTGCAATTTTGTTCAGTACAATGGAATCGTATTAAAAAAAAGGAGAAGAAATATAAACACTACGAATAACGCGTTCTAGCAAAGCACTGAAACGAAATTGATTTCGACTCGACCTCGAGTTTGGATGATGGTTTAAATACGACACATTTATGAATATTCGATGCTCACTTCCGATCAGCCAATTCAATGTGTCGAGCGTGGACATGCTCGATCGTCTGCCGCGATCGTTTGCGTCGATCGTTTCGTCGATCTTTCACGTGGATCGCGTCACCGCTGTTCTTCATTCTTCATTTCACGGGCTCCAACGAAATTGTAACGTAGCATGTAGCACGTAGCTCGTTAACGACGTGTCCGAACGTTGGTGAGATCGTTCGGCAATTAAAATGAAAATACGCAACAGCGCACACTTTGTACGATCAATCGGTGAACGAGAGACAGAAAATGTTCGAATATCCGCGCGATGTGTACGCGACGACGGTACTCGTGCCACTGATAGGCGACCCTCGATAACACGGACCTGAAGCTTATGGCGCACATGCGCGACACCAGACACACTAATTTAGTTCGCACGTGGCGAGGAGAATATTGCAGAGAAAAGTGAATCTTTCGGTAGAATTGATAATTGATCGATTGCCAGTCTGTCGACGCACAGGTGAATCGGAGTAAAAATGCGGTGTTTAAATTACTCTCACGATTCTTAAGTGGAATTCTGACTAATTAAATCGTTCCTCGCAATGGAAGAAATTCTGGAGAATCGTGGATTCATATAGTTATAGGTTCGCGAATTAATTGGTAAAAACTGAGCGGTTTAAATCAAAGTTTCTTTTCTCTATCTGGCGAAGTTTCGAAACGGAAACATTATGTTATCTTTAGAACAGAGGTACATAGTTCCTTCGATTGCAACGATTGAAAGTCTCGAGGGCGCGAGAAAGCAGGCCGGTCGATAGCATCGGGTTAGTTATTCAAACTTTTGCAAGTTTTAACGCATTCCGAGGGCCGAGGCTTTCAAGGAATGTTCGAGTATACGAGCACCGCGCCGGTTGTGCATCGTAAATCTTTGATGCCTCGAATCGTTTTATCAATTCGCTGTTCGAATTCTTGCCTAACTAAGGAAAATCGAGCCGCGTGACATAAGAATATACAAAACCGTCCACGCCATATCAAATACTGAATAAAGCGAGAAACAACAAAAAATGAAACCATTAGAAAACTTACCTCCAGCCTTTCAGTAGCCTTGACCAGTCTATCGTAATCAACTGAACCCTGTACAGTTAATAGCTCCATCATATAGTCAGCTTCTTGGACCGATTGTTGAACCATTTCCAGCTGTCTTTCGAATCGCCTCCAAAGTGCCAGCCTGTTCTTCAGCAGCGCCAACAAACGTGAGCATCTAGCCTCCAGATCGGTATGGGCGTCCTGAAGGTTCGAAATATCTCGTTCCACGCTGACCGGTGAAACCGAGACCCGCATCCCGGTGGGCAGAGTGTGTAACAATTGCCTGAGACCCATAATATCTTGCCATAAAATCGCTAGCTCGTCAGCGACTGTTTGACACCGATCCACAGCTGCGGCTACCACGTCGCTTCCCTGTCGTTCGCTTCCCTCGCATTGGTCCAATATAGTTGATTGCCTTTGATGGGCTTTTCTGACACGGTTCAAACCACGCTGGATCGCCTGCAGCCTTTCCCTCAGCAATTGCGCCGCGTCCAACTCCTCGTTGATCTGACTCTCTATTCTACGAGCCGACGCTAGCAGAACGCCGACTTTCTCGTTCTCTGCGACGGGAAGCAAGCCTAAACGACCAAGTTCATCTTGGATCAGAGATATCCTGTCGAATAGAACGGTCAATCTTTCGATGTAGAGGTCCAGCTCTTCCTCCGTCTTTAGAACACCGTGGAAACCATCGATGGTCATTCGTAATTCATTCAGCTCCCGCTCGAGAAGCTTGAGCTTCTCGTTGGGCGAGATTTCGTCGGAGGAAATGTTACGGGTTACTTGCTCCTGGATATGGTTGATCTGTCCAGTCACGTCGTTCCAGCGGTCTTGAAGCTCGCGATGGAACTGCCTCTGAAGCATTTCGTCAGACAAAGGGATGATTCCCAGTGCCTGTTCGAAACTGTTGTTCGCTTCTTCGCGGATATTGTTGTGGACCTCGTATTGGGCTTTTAATTCCTGCCAGGGTGGGGACAGTGAACGTGAAATTTTGATACTTTCTAGAATACGCGTATAGAATATTTGATAAACACGATGGTCCTGGATTACTTACCCAGAATTGACGTATGTGACCTCCCGAGGGATCTCGAAGATTGCCCAGTTCTTTCTCCACCGTTACCATCCAGTTCTCCAATCTATTCATCAACGTGTCCTGATTGCACCAGCTCTCTCTAAACGTCAACAGTTTCCTCAGCGAAGAGTCCACGTTGTCCTGAAGCTTCACGATCACGTCCAAAGCCTCTCCGTAACGATCCTCTGGATCTTCTATGTTCACCAAATCTTGGAGACTGCGAGCCACGTTCAGCAGTTGTATAATCCGAGCATGATGGGTCGCTATGTCTGTTGCCAGAGACTGTAAAAAGGAAGCAATAATTCTTAATAGTATTCATTTCATCGTTCGATGAAAACCCATGCTACTCGATAATCGATACGGCGACACAAAATTTAATTAAACTACATTAAATACGCAATTTTCATTTCCATTTCTGTATACAAAAAAGATAAGATCTTACTTGATATAAGGAGATGTATTGATCATAATCCGACGAGGTCACCGTTTGGAGATCAGGGACTCGTTGATGAGCAACCTGGAGCCATCCTCTTTCTTCCTTTATTCCCTGTTCCAAAAGAATCCACCTGGACGCAGCCAGAGCCATTTGCTGTGCCCTGCACGCAGCCTGATCCAGCAAAGATATAGCTCTACTATGCAGTTCCTCGTGCAGATCCGAATATTTGGTTCTCGTTTCCGGATCCAAGTTGCCTTCCAACGATTCCAAGATCGCCCGACAGTGATTCAAGTTCACGAAGAACTTCCTGTGCTTCTGCATCTCCTCCCGCAAGTGTTCCAGGCTCATCACAGAGATAGGACTTTCTAATAAATCCTCTGCAATCTCAGTTATCTGTGCGAATTCTCGTAGGGTCTGTTCGTATTCTTCGGCCAGAGCAAGTAACTGCAGAAGACGTTCACGTTCGATGCATATTCCATGCTCGATCACTTTCGTCATCTCGTGTGCAGCGTAGGTTTCCTCTGGGATATCTTTCCCGGGATAGTCCCGTAATAATTCATGCGAGGCGGTGAGCAGTGTCGCAGTTTTCCACATGTGGCATCGGTTCATGTTCTCCAGATTATCCAATTCTTGAAGTTTCTCTTTCGTAGATGCTTCCAGTTCGACGATGTCGTTTAATCGTTCGCGTTGCTCGTCGATTAACCTACCGTGGCAATGAAGGGAACAAATCTTATAAATTGACTATAATTGTTTGCTGTAATTTGTTGAAAACACGAACACTTACCTGTAAACGCTGTTCACCCCATTTACAAATTCGTCCCACCTGGCAAGTTCATTGGCTAGATGTTTCTCGCCATCGTCGGTCGTCTCCTCGATCATTTTAACCTGATGCATAAGAGCATCGAGACACTCCTGCAAATTCTTGCGATCTTCCCCCGGATAATTCGTTTCTATCAATTTCCAAATATTGCTCAATTCATGGATACTCTCCTCTACATTCTCCGCTTCGTCTCTCAGTTCAACGTATGTTTTATCTTCGCGCGATGGACCCGTGGGGCACTCTTTGCTCAAGAAGATTCTGTACTCGATCGTTTCCAACCACGTAGAAATAGTCTCCACGATGACGACCAGAGTTTCTTCAACAGCAATCGAGTCTTTGTCTTGAGCGGCGTCCCTCAGGTGAGACAATTCCTTTCGTAAATCAGCGACGCGTTCTTCAGCCAGCTTCTCGTCCGCCACTTTGTCCAAATGGGCAATGTGAAGAATATTTCCTAGATGACTCGGTTGTTTAGCATTTCGAAGGCTCTGCATTCGATTAGAGATCGCCCTGGTAGCCTGATTGCTTTGGACGATTTGGTTTGGCTCGTAGTCGATGCTCTCAGTCAGTATGAACGCTTTCGACGATGAACCTTTTGGCGGAATTGCATGATGGGTTAATTCCCAGGAGGCACGTTGTTCTCTTTCTGATTTTTTCGAAGATTCGCTGATTATGTCGGCGTAGGTTTTAACTTTGGGCCGTTCCTCTTCTTGCGAAATTATTTCTACAGGAAATAATGGCTCCTCGGTCGTGTCCATTGGCTCAGGTGAAGGCATATGGGTGATTATTGGTGTCTGTTGCTTTTCCGACTCTGAAAACGAGTCTGTCTTCGTTTCCAATGTCCACACGTCCTCTTTAACGACCTGTGGCTCATTCGTTATTGTAAATGATGAGATAGTTTTCTGTATACTTTCTTCCGCTTGTTTAATTGTTTCCTCTGGAACAACTTCTTTTCGCTGTGCACCTCTGTGTTCAGAAGATTTCTCTAAATAAGCAGCATCGCTGGATGGAGACTTCTCTTTGCCAACGTTCCTCTTGGTAACGTCCGAGTAAGACAGCTTTAACGATACATCTCTCGATTCTATGGGTTGTCCAAAAATCGACTCGAGATCTTTGTCACTTGTCGCGGAAATTTCTATGGTTTTATGTCTTCTCTTTCTTTTCTGTCTCTTGCCAATGCTGCTGTCGTCTGCTTTACTCGAGACGCTCAAATCTTCATTAATAGTCGTGTCTTGCGACGTGCTTGTTAATTTACTGGTGGTATCCGTCGTGTCGCTGGTGGATAATTCTATAGTTGCCTGCAACTCTATTATAAATTCAGCGTCTACAGTTTGCTTTTCATCTGTAGAAGCTTCCAACGATTTTTCCGCTTCCAATTTGGACTCCTCTTTTTCAGAGAGGCCCTGCAATCTTTCATTCAATTTATATATCATTTCGGGCTCCCGCGGATCAGACGCCAGTTTCTCCACTATATCACTTCTCATCGTCTCCGTAGTTTCTTGTACTTGTACATCAGGTGCTTCTGGAATTTCTATAAGTTTCAGTGGCATCTTTAGTTCCGTGGACGAGTCCACCACGTCCGTCGCGGAGTCTATCACATTCCCCTCGATATCCTTAATTACAATCTTCCCTTGTTCCTCAGCGACTATCGTCGTTCCGTTCGTCTGCTGAGAAGACGATACCAATACCTTCTCCTCTTCAATATTCGTTTGCATGCCATCTTCGCGAGTTTCTGGAATTATCTGCACACTCTCCTCTACGCATGGCACTAGTTCACTGGTTTTTATTTGTATAGCACTGTCTAAAGTCTCTAATTTATCCGGTGTGCTAGTTTGCGACTGTTCGTCCATCGACTGTTTAACCTCTTCAAGACTTGTCTGTGCAGAGAGATCACAGACCTCGACCTTATCAGCAGCAATATTCACTGGGCTGGTTTGGATCATAGTTTCCCGAGTTGCTTCGGGTAGAATCGTTTGCGATTCCGTTTCCTGAGTTTCCGCTTGCCTTGGACTTTCTTCTGGCGTGGTCTGCGTTTCTACCATTTCGACCGAAGCCCGTTCTATTAAATCCGCTTGTATGTTAAAGTCCGACGTGGTCTTTTCAGGGCTAGGTGGCTTGCTGGTTTGCACCTCCGTTTCCGTGGTCTTCGGAATTTCCGGCGTTACCGTCTGAACACCCATCGTGGTCAGAATTTTTTCTTCCAACGGCGGTGGAGGAGTGGTCTGCTGTTCAACAGCAACCACAGATTTCTCCATGGTCTGAGTTTCTATTTCTATTAACGGTGCTGTGGGCGACGTTTGCGCCTCTATGGAAATCACTTCTGCAGTTACAGTCTGTACGTGGCTTTCCTCAGTTTTAACAGGAACAACAGCTGGCGCGACATCTTCGATCGGACTCGTCTGTGCGGCATTTTCCTCCGTTTTCGCGATACTTGGTTCTAAAGTCTGCGTACTGGTTTCTTCTATTTGCGGCGTCACTTCTGCTACAGCCTGAGTTCCAAAATCTGAGACGGACAACGGGGACGTCTGTATCTCAGAATTCTGTACGCTGGGTTTCTCAGGTTCTCTTTCCAAAACGGTTTGACTGCTAAAATCTGAAACTGGCAACGGCGATGTCTGCATTTCTGCGTGAACTTCGATCGTTTCAGGCGTTTCAGGCGTTTCAGGCCTCACCGGATCTTCTAATGGAACTTGAGGAGAGGTTTGCGATTCTTGGTGAACCTCTTCGGTCTTCGATGCTTCAGTTTCATCTAATAATTGCGGCGACGTTTGAATATAAATTTCTGACACCTCCTCTTGCTTAGGTGACGTGGCAACGGAAACGTTGAACTCTCGCGGACCAGTCTGAGTCTCTGCTTCGTTTAACGCATCAGATGTTGGCGCAGGTTTTTCTTTGCTGACGTCAACTGCATCTTCCCGTTTCTTTTTCTTCTTTTTCTTCTTCGTGGCCTTCGCATCCTCGCTCTCCGCTGGCGTCAGATCGTCGGTAAATTCTCCCTCGTCGGTGGTGGTCTTGGGGAATTCAGTTTGCTCCTCCTCTCTGTAACTTCGTATTCTATGCTTCCTCTTCTTTCTCTTTTTCGTTCTCATCACACTTTCGTCATCCGCCGTTGCCGTGGACAGTATCGTTCTATCTGCCTCGTAGCCATCCTCCCCCTCGGACGTTTCGTCCTTCATGGATAATTCCAGTTCTTTGGATTGCAGAATTTTAGTGATATCAGGCTGCGGCGCTTCGCTAATTTGTTTCGATGAGTCTGACAGAGCAACGTCAATTTCTATCGAGTCAGCGATATTGGACACGAGCGAAATGCTGGACTTTGTTTCGATAGACTTCAGAGGCGATCCAATGTCTTCTTCGCTCTTCTTATCCAGTTCTACAGTAGCCTCTGATTTAGATTCAATCGCAGATTCCCTACGAGACTCGTCATCTTTCTCCGATGTCATTACATGATCCGAAGTTTCTTCCTTCTCTGAAGTGATATTTGACTTGTCTGTCTCCTCTTTCTCCGACGTGATGACGGACTTGTCGGACGTGAAAACCTCCCTCTCCAAAGCAGAGGTAGACTGGTCCATAGTGACAACTATCGGTTCATTCAGTGACGGTGACGTCTGAACTACCTTGTCGTGAATCACCGACTTACATTCCTTGTCTGCCGGCAAACTGATGTCAACGTCTTCCTTTACTATGCGATACGGAGCTGCTTGTGGTTCAGCTAGACTCTTAACAGACACTGTAGGTTGCATTTCTTCTCCCTCTTTTTTTACAGCCACCGATATTTCCACTTTATGAAAGATCGGTTGATATTCTGGTTTCAGTGCTTCGTCCATGCAACTGTCCACGGCATAATCGACGTCGGGAACGAACGAATTCTTCACTATCTGCTGCATCACGTTAGTCGGTAAGACCTCTGGTTCAGTTGTCGTTGTATCCTCAATGCTTGGTTTGGAAATGGTTGCTGCTTCGATTTGACGATCCGACTCTTCTCCTGAAACGGGAACTGTCTTTTCTATTTCCATTGGCGGTTCTGCTACTTCTCCCGTTGCTGCCTCGATCGAAAGTCTATCTACGGTGCGTCTAATGTCATGGTGCTTTTCTACATCTACTTTGTGATCCTCTACCTCGATACCACGTGTTTCACTGCTTACTGGTGCATCGACAGACTTACAGGTCGCTTTAGTGACGCTCGCAATGTCGTCGGTCTCGATGGAATCAATTGGCGACGCGATTAATTCTCCCTGCGTCTGTGTCTCTTGTACCTTGACCTCTTGGCTAGGACTCTGCAAAGTAGCCGATATTTCAGCATCGATGAACGTTTGACTAGTCGGAGGCAGGGATTTTTTATCAGTTACCTCGACCAGGAAATGCTCATGCTCGTATTTGTCCACTGGTTGAGGTTTCTGTTCAATATATACAGATTTTATGTTTTCTTCCGAGTCACTGTGAATTAAAGATTGCTCTGGACTTGGGGAGATCTTTTCTTTTGGCATATCTATTTCTGAAGGTTCCCCCGGACTATCTGGTATCTGTTCCATTCGATTATCTGCTTCCACAATTTTTTTCTCAATTATTTCGACACTCTTCTTATCATTATATGCAGCTTCCTGTTTCTCTGGTTCAAGATATCTAGTGCTTGGATGCATATCTTTAGCAAATGCTCCAAAGAATGGTCCCTGCATGGGACTTTCATCGGTGACAGCCTCGTGTACCTTCGAATCTTCTTCCTTTTTTAATTCTTTTTCTGTAACATCCTCGACTATCACACCAGCTACTTCCTTCTCCTGAGATGCTCGATCGTCGATACCAATCTGTCGTTGCTCGTTCTGTTTAATAACGTTGATACTTATGTGAGGTATATTCTTTTCATCAATCTCTACTTCCTCGGGTTCCTCTATTATCTCCTCCGTAGCAGTCTCTTTACCATCGATGATCGTGACTTTTCGAATGATCCTTCTGGTCTTCCTTACTACTCGTCTAGTCACCTGTTGTACAACCGCGTGGACACTTGACGTGTTTGCTTGGTACTCGCCAGCTTCCATTAGGATACCTTCTTCGGGAGGCTGTGGACTAATGTCTCTGATCTGTCCCTGCGTCACTGTGTGTGTATATCGAGGCGCTGCCTCGTATTCTTCTACATTGACGTCTCTGTTAGGCGTGCCAGTGGTAACTTTACCCCCATAGATTTGTTTCGTGGTTGTTTCGACGGTACCATTCGGTTTCGTGGTGGTTACCGTGACCTGTTGATCTCTCATAGTGGCCTCTGAAAACGCGTGCACCATAGCTGGAGCATCTCCAACGGCGGTAGACACGGAGGAAAGGCGTTGTTGTGTGGTCTGTCTGCTTGTCACTGTGGTTCGTCGTAGTTTCCTTACTATGATCCTCTTCGATCCATCTTCGTCGACTACCACTTCGGTGGTCACGTCGTCTGGTTCGACCAAGACCGTTTCGAACGATTGCGGAGCAGCGTGAACAATATTCAATTCGCTGGTCGTATTGTCTGTATCTTTGGGATCTTGGTACCTCATGTCAACAACGATATCGTCTGCTGTAGCGTCTGGTCGTTCTTGAATGATTTCTTGCGTCGGTAAATTTTTAGTGGCTATTTCGATTACGTCGTGATCACCTTCCGTGGTTTTCAGGATCTTTATAGTTTCCTGAGTTTGAAGATTTTCCATATTGGGGTGTAATGTGTCGATGGTTTGCGTGGTCAACGAGTGACACACTGTTGATACTGGGATCAGATTCGTCGAGGTCTCTTTGGTGAGTTGCTCAGGTTTTTCCACGATATCGTTCGCTAGCAAACTCTGCCCCGTTTGCAGGGAAACGTCAGCCAACGATGGTATGTTACTTTCGAGGGACGATTGAATAGAGGGTGCCTGATCAAGGGTGGCGTCATCTCGGTCTGACGTTTCGTCGGCTCGAGCTTCTTCGTCGCAAAGCTCCTGGAAAATTTAAAAAAGGGTTCCCGTGTCAAGCAACCTGCTCTCCTGAATCGAGACGATTCATCTGCTGTAGGAGAATTTTTCTTACAAAATTTCCTGTTACATTTCGTCAATCGAATCTTGATTGATTGATTTACTCTGAATAATAAACTTATTAATAGTAAAATATTTCTATCGTAAAGGTCTTGACGATTTGATGAATGAAGTTTGCTTTCATGTATGATATGATTAAATTTAAACTTTGCTACCCTTAAATATTGTTTAATTCGAATTTCGAAGTTTTTAGAAAGAAGGTTGGGTTAATTTTGTTTCATTTAATGCCTAAGATGCTTGTTATGTAACGCGTTTGAAAACAATGATGCAGATGATGGATGGAGCCCCTTTTGAAGGTAGCAAAATTTAATTGCGCCTTTGTTAATGACAGCACCACGTTAATCACTGGTTTGTTACGTTGAAGTCGACATTGATTGTTACATGATTTAGTGCCTCCGACTATTTCGATCGGCGTAGCTCTGCACCTGCATGGTGTCGATGGAAATGGAGACGGTTGAAATTATTCAGAAAACATGATCATGTTGAGGAGCGCGAGCGAGAATATCCGCAGACAAGAGCACTTCGCGTAACACTGTCGTATTTTTAGCCACGAAATGAATGCTACGTGCGACTTTATTTTAAGCCCTCTAAGAGGTTTATATATATACATAAAAAAAAGGAGGCAACGATTTGTCTATCGTGGTCGTACATTATGCGAAACAAAATTTACGATACACTAACTACTTCTAAAAAAAAAGAAAGACAAAATTTAAAGAAAGTCAAGTTGAATAAATCTTGAGGAAAGAAAAATGAATAGCTTCAGCAGAAAATATTTGTGAACTGCGAACGTATTTAATACAAATGGCAAACTTCCAAATAAAATTTGATCATTGCTTTACATATATACATATACACGAGTAGAGGCAAATACATACGTAGATCTTCTTAGTGATATCGGGGATAAATAAAAAAGGGGGGAGATGGGGATTAATGAGAATACTTTAATTACAGCATGAAAAAATTACAGAGTAATTGTATTAACATTCCTTAAACAAATGGTGCGCCTATACAATTACATCCATTACCTTAAGCTAAAGGAACATAAAAAGTGCGTTATATGTATAAATAAATATACGACGTGATTGTGAGAGAAGTAAACGTGACGGTGACAATGCGATGTATGTAAATGACTAAAGGCGTTTGCGGTGTGGTGAAAAGCCCAGGTGAAAATGAACGCAGCGATATGATACAAAAGTCAAAGAAAAAAAAAAACAGAAAATGATATATGCAGATTCAAAAAACCTTAACCTGTCTTTTAACGTGTACCCAACAATAAATATCGTGCAAAAATGTGACATAATGTAATAACAAACATAAATTACTACATTGAAGCATCGAAGGAAAAAGTAAAGAATGTTACATGCTTGACTATAATAATCTAATAACTATCACCCTGCTATCCCATTCTTTCTATGTTACAAGATACAGGCAGCATATATATGTATCATTCCATCCATATACATACTGTGTATATATGTATAGAGCTAGACAGAAGTCTCACAGTAGAATTTCACAGGAGCATTCGTCTATACACGTAGCCTAATAATTATGTTTGCCGTTCTTTACGGGTTATCTCAGTGGCCCCCGATACGTCTCAAGTCTCAATTATTCTATTTCGCACGCGATCACAGTGACGTGCAATTGTTCAGTAAATAATATGCTAGAACAGGTGACCAATTAAACTCGCTGTTAAATTCCTACCGCAGGACTTCTTTTCACCTCTATACGATACATCCTAGTTATTCTTCGATGGTCTCTTGCACAGGCAAGAGATCGAATAATCTCTCTTCTATTTCATCCCCCCAACCCCCTAGAAAGGAGTAAACTAGAATTAGACTAGAAATCGATTAGAAAGTAGACGGAAATTTAGTCTGTATTGTCTCACGTTTGAAAATAATCGATGATTTGATAAACGTGTAATATAGCAATTGTGAAAATTAAATATCTTTTTGTATGCTGATTATTTCTTTGGCATTGCTTCTTTGGTACTCTGTATCGTTCGATTTCTTTGTTTCAGTCGTTTCGTGTATTTCACGAGACTGTCGCGCGGAGACCAGCGAAGTTTTCGAAGGCCCCCGAGCATTGGAAAACGTTGGATACCTGCTGCCTCTGCTGCAGACGCGACACCACCTCCAACAGAGCATTCTTCAGGACCTTTGCCAGCGTGCTGATCTCTGGCAGCGATTCAAGCTCCGACACTCGTTGCGCGTGACTGCTAAGCTCATCCTGTAAAGCCTGTCCGCACATGGACACAGCACACAGACAACACGTTTACGTGTGCGATCTCGCTGTGGTTTCGCTTAAAAATAAATCGCGGCCGAACTCCATTCTAAAACGAGGGATTACGAGATCGTCGCTGGGAGCAGATCTCCGTTGCAAAACCGACGACAATTGACCGATTGCTGCTCGATATTTCCGATTTGATCGTAATTTAATTGTCACTCTTTGCTATTACTTCCGATGAGAATTCGAGACTGTTCTTATATTCTGAGATGTCGATGGGCGATTGCAATTGAATTTGCGAGGAACATTTAAGCGAAGTTGTTATGAAAGTTTAGTAGAATTATTTTGAATACCACGGCGTGAGTGTGCGATAAATGTTCCACGATTCTCTATTTGAATAATGCTGGATTTTTGAATCAATTCCGATGAACGAGAATTAGAAAGTGTTTCTTAACGTAAACGCACCTTGTTGGTGGCGATAGGTTGCTGTTCCCTCATGCTCGCCACGATGTTTTTCAACCAGGCGTCCGTCTCGTCCAAGAAATTTTTATACGCGTGAATATCGTGACCACGTTGCTCCTGTTGACCACGTGCACCCTCGAGGGTCGCACGCCCTCGTTCAGCCTGCGTTAAGAGGGTGGCGATGCGAGTTTGAACTTCCGCCAGGCTGGTCAAAAGCTTCTGTGCCTCGGAATCGACAGGAATTTGCCGCAATTCTTCCTCCAGTTGCTGTGCTTCTTCTTCGTATCTTTGAAGTTCCATTAATAACTTCTGAAACAAAATTTTAGTTATTCTATTCACGCGGTAAAGAGGACACCTAAATAACGTATTTATGAAAATGTTTGAGAAATTTATAGTAAGCGTTAACTATAAAGCAACAAACAAAAATGTAGACTGTTGTTTAGTATAGGATCTCACCGTGAGCGCAGACAGCATAGATTCTATGCTGTCCCGTGGTAAATAAGTTCCTTTCAGGTTCGACAGGCTCAGTTGCAGGACCATTAAACGTTCCTGTATGATGTCCTGTAACATAGGCGTGAATTAGCGAACGTCGTGATCAATTGAGGTATCGATGAAGAAACTATGCCGTGCATATCAGGAGCTCCAATCTCAATCTGTTAATTAATGGATTAGGGAAACTCGGCAAACTGCAGTAACTCGTAACACGGGGGTTGCAACGCATTAAATGTATAATAAATGCTGTAACGTTTACACTTAGTATCTCGTATTGAAGTGATACAAATAGGAGAGATTTAAACGATACGATCGTTCATGCAGGTTTCATATAGAACGGGGATAACTAACATAATACATTATTGCAATCCTACTGCGGGTCGTTTAATATAGTTTCGATTTTATCGATCGAATAATTCGACGTGACGTGACGTGTCGCGTAACTATTATACAAACTGCATCCTCGAATAAGAAGAAAATGATATATTCGATACCAAAAATAATTTCTATCGATTTCCGCGAAGATCAATTGATCGTTTTCATTGAACCGCAACGCAAGCCGAAAATCAAGTAACGTTACGCTCGTGCATTGATTAACAATTCCAGCATGCATGTCATTATGTATAGGAGAATAGAGAAAGAAATTCTTCTGTTAACATAGAGAAGCAATGGTCGTATGAAAGCATTAATACAGCGATTAGCTATTAACAACAGCGACCAGCAACCTGGAAACGCGAAGTATCAGCGAGTAGTAAGAGATACGCTCGAGGTACAGAGTTCGAGAGAAGTGGAAAATGATCAATCAGAGGAAAAGATGAAAAACATTAAAGAGAGAAGAATATTAAGAAATAAAAGACAAAACACTCTGTCAAGCACACGTTCACGCGACATGGTCTCGCGTGCACGTACACGCGAGACCGCACACACCACGCAACAATAATAACACAACAACAACAACAAGAAAAGTGAATTCGTTCAAGCTCGATTGGATAAAGATCGAGCGCAGCTTGTGTCGTGATCGCACCTTGATCCCTCGTATCCTTTTTTCAGCCTCATCTTCAGCTACCCCCGTCTCTCTCCCCGTCCCCAGTATCGGAGTGTGCTGCTGCAAGGATCCTCTTTCTCTACCTAAAGGTTCCTTGGGAACTGGACTGTGGTCAGGGATGCTTAGTGTCGAGGATGAATCACAGGACTCAGAATAGGTGCTTTCCAATCGTTGGACCTGATTCACGATTTCGTTATCTAACTGCGAGGATCGCTCGTCGGTAGCCGACACTTCGACGACGGACAGTGGTTCCGAATTGATCTCCTCAGAATGTGACGACGACACGGGAATAGACTCCAATGATAATTTCGCAAACGTGGACACGGATTGATCGTCAACGAGATGGACAGAGGATAGTTCAGGAATAGGTTCATTAGGGGCCAGAGTGAAATTCGAATCCTTCTGAATTGTTCTCGTCGAACAATCCGTTGTCTGGTCAGTCTCGCTCGATAAATAAGTACTGTAATCGCTCCAACTACCTATACCGCCGGGAAGATCGGCAATTAAACGTTCCGTCTGTGGTCCACCCATGAAATAAGAATTCAAGGAGCCACCGTTTCCACCGCGATCGCTCAAACTACCGCCATTTCTGTCTTCGTCGAAATCGTCCGGATCATTTGAATCGCGTTCGATCTCCGCGGGATTTTCTTTCGTGTAGCTAGCGAGGTTTTCGAAGAGGTAGCGTTCAGCTTCGTGATAGGGATGCTTGTCTGGCCAGAAGCCAGTGTCGAGGGAGAGGAATTTCGATCGGCTCAATTCTGACAGGGTCTTTAATATAAAAGGTGTTTCGGCTGGTTTCTTCTTTTCTGGACTCAGTACCAGAATTTCGTCAGCTATGTAGAATTGTACTTTTGGTTTCGCTGGTTCGATAACGATATCGGCGGTATCTATTTCGGGTTCGCTGGATATACACTTCTCGAATTCCTCCTCTGTTTCGAGTTGGGACTGAATCGGGCCTATCGTTATAGGCGACTCGATTTCGTCTAATATTTTCTCTACGGGCTCGGTCTCTTTTGGGACTGGATCTTGGATTATGCTTTCGAGTTCTTTCACTAGTTCTGGTTGAACCTCGTCACTTTCTTTGGTTTGTACTACTTCCATTTCGATTTCAGTAGTGGTCTCTTTTGATTTACCATCTACTATTGTTTTATCAGACTCGGTGCTTTCTTTTGGGTTCACGTCAAGGGGAATTGCTTTATCTTTTTGGACACTCGAAGATTTGTCCAGGGTCGTTTCTTCGAGAACTGTTGGTTTAGACTCAAGTTCTGACTGATCGAGTTTAGTTATTTCTTTTTGTCGTTTATCTTTATTTTTCTTGCCCTTAGACTTTTCTTCCTTTGTCATTTCTTCCGGGGTAGTTAATGGTTTTGGGAATTCTTCAGGTTTTTGTGACTTTTCTATTTTTTCTTCTGCTTTAGCAGGTGTCTCTGGTACTTTTTCTTGGATGGAACTCTGTCGCTCGGGAAGAACGTCCTGTTTGGTAACATTGGTAGCAGAACCTTTTACTTTGTCGTCATCTTTCTTTTCATCTACCATTTGTTTCTCTTCTGTTACCAATGCTTTAGTTTCTGCACTTATTCCCATTTTTAAATCTTTTTCTTCGTCAATTGAAACTGTGCTGAGAGTTTTAATATCCTTTTCAATTGTTGACGAAGGAATTTCTTCATCTGCAGACATTGCCGCAGCCTCATTATCTTCACGTTTAGCTTTCTTCGACTGTTTATTTTTCCGCTTCGACTTTTCTTTCGGAGAAGACGGCGATTCTTCCTCTCTGGTGTCTTGTTGCACTTTGTCTGTCCTTAATTTTAATGTTTCTACCTTTGGTTCAGTGGCGCTTTTCTTTTCTTTCGATATTTCCACGTTTTCCTCGGTTGGTTTAGGCAACTCTTGTTCTGTTTTTTCTATGGTTACTGATTTGGGCATAGTTTCAGGAGCAAGTTTTATTTCATCGGAAGTTACTTCAGAAATAATAGCGCATAGTGTGTCGACGGCTTTCGTCTCCTCTTCCTTAGTTTCTTCTTTCTTTTTTACTTCTTTCATTACGACACTGTCTATAGATATTTCCTTTGGCTCTTCCAATTTTGGCGATGCAGGTAGTGCGTCTGTTTCTTCTTTATTCTCTTGAACGTTAATTTCTGATTTCACATCTTTCACCTTTTCTTCGTTGGATACTCGAATAGCGGACATATCCTTTTTCTTTTGCTTTCTTTTCTCTTTTTTCGAGAGCTTGGACTTTCCCTCTACTGGCGCATCCTCCAGTTTTTCCTTAACATTGATTTCACTGTCTGCAGGTTTTTCTTCAACAGGTGTTGGTGGAATTACAACTGCTTCTTCCTTAGGTTTCTCTTTTATATTTGCCTTTTTAGGTTCTTCTACAACCGCTGATACTTTCTTCTCGTCAGTACCATTTGATTCATCCTTCTTCTTTTCGTCTGCATTCTCAAGTTTAGTTTCATCTACATTTTTTTCTATCGATATTTCTTCTCTGATCGTAGGTTCTGGTTGTTTCTTGTCTGCAACTAGTGCTTTATTTTTAGATTTTCCTTTTCTCTTTGATAAATTTTTGGTTTCCTTAATTTCTCCCTTTCCTATTGAAACTGTATCAGCTTCTTCTTTCGATTTTGTTTCTATTTCTGGTATTTGCTTTATTTCCTCTGTATTCTCACTTTGCGTTGCCTGCTGTTCTTTATCAGATTTTCCTTTCTTAGATTTCTTGCTTCTCTTCGAAGTACTAGTTAGCTGGTCTCTCCTTTCGGAATTTTGATGCTCTTGAGGTTGAGTTCTCTTTTTATCCACCTCTGTTACCTTGTCTGGTTCTGGAGTTCCAGATTTTACTGCCTGAACTTCTTCCTTCACTTCTTTTTCTTTAATCAATTCTTCAGGTTGCTCTTCAGGTTTCTTGGCAGGAGTTTTTGATTTCGATTTTCCTTTCTTTTTTGAAGCATCTTTCTTCTCTGGCTGTTTCTGTGCTTTCTGTTCAACCGTTAGCTTCTCTTCCTCTTTCTCTTTCTCCACTTCATTCATGTCTTTTTCTTTGACTTCGTTTATTTTCGCCATGCTCTTCTCTTTCGGCGATTTTTCTTTTCCCTTTCCTTGCTCAATTTTCTCCACTGACTCACCACCTGCAGTATCTGATTTTACTTTACCCTTCTCTTTTTTAGATTTTTCTTTGCCAGCTTCCTTCCCTTCCTTTTCTTTCTTTTTCTGCTCTTCTAAATTCTGTCCATCTATTTTTCTTTGTTCCATACTTGATATTTTCTCAGAGCTCACAGACTTATCGTTCGACTGTCTCAAAATGATTTCGTCTCGCCCGACGCTTCTGGATCGTGATCTGGATCGTCTAGATCGTAGTTCTTTCCTATTTACGAATTCCATGAAGCCTTGCTCATCCATGTGAACCACTTCTTCAATTGGTACCGGTTCTGGAGCTTCTTCCACATGAATCTGTACCTGAGGATGTGCACGTAGGTCAGATGGTTGCTCCTTTTTCTCAATAATTTTTTCACTCACAGGTGGCGAAGAAGATTCCATTGTTTCCACGTGTTTGCCAACTACTGTAGCCCATGAATCCTTTATTTTCTGTAAGGTATCAGCCTCTGGTACAATGGGGGCAGAACACTTTGAGACAATATCTTCTTCCAACGATTCTTTCTCGATCTCCTCAACCCACGAAGTGCTATCTATTTTAAAAGCATCTGCTTCAATCATTTGATTCTCAGTCATTTTATCTGCCACAGAAATTTCTTCAGGTTTAGTAGCTTCTTCTTCTTCTCCTGGCGTTACTTTGCTTACTGAGACCTCTACTGGTATAATGTCTTCGATTTCAACTGTTTCATCGAAATTCTGATTAGGTCTAAGAGGAACGGGTTTAACAAGAATTATATCTTCTTGATTGCTCTGTGGAGATGTTCTTTTACAAGAAGCTGCTACTTGAGCATATGATTTGTTAGCCAGTTCTAGCAATTCGTCAGACGTTTCAACAATAGTTTCAACCTTCTCCTTATCATTTTCAGATTCTGTGGCTACAGGGTTTGCTTCAGTACTAGCTTTAACTTGTTTTGCTTCTTTTTTTCTTTGATGTTTCGTTGATTTCTGCTGGACTGATTGCACTTGCGGTTCTTCAGATACTATGTCTGTTACTTGCTGCAGTTTCTGAGATTTCGTCGCTTCAATAATTATTTCTTCAGGCGCCATTTTTGACGTTTGTAAATTATCTTCAGGACTACTGACTGATTCAGTAGATCCTTTCATGCTGACAATGGATGCCCAGGATTTGGTGCACACTGCTGCCTGAATTTCTTCTTTAGTAGTTTCTTTGACTTCCTGTTGAATCTCCTCTTTTTTAATTTCCTGTGGAGGCGTTTCAATTACAGTGCCTTGAGATTCCGGTGTTGAAGGTTCCATCGGTTTCTTCGATTTTCCTTCACGTTTCTTTTTTGATTCTAGAGAATTGACTTCCTGTTTTTCTTGTTTTTTATATTCTTTCTCTGGAGTAGATTTAGTCTTAGTATCTGGCGCCTCTTTCGGCTGTTTCTGTTTTCCCGATTTCGTTGGTACTACTGTGTCTCCTTTCTTTGATTTTTCTGCAGGTTTAGACTCTTCTTTGGGTGGTAATTGAGGTGCATTGGCGTCTTCATTTTTTATTTCTATAATTTCAATTGCTTGTTCTGGTGCCTTATCATTTATTAATTTGTCGTCTGGAATTTTCTCTTGTATAATTATGGATTCCTGTAATGGTGGTTTTACTGTTTTTTCTGTGTCCAATTTTTCTTGCTTTACTGGATCTTTAACTTCATCCTTCTTCTTAAATTCTTTGGAACCTTTCTTCTTCTCAGAAACAGGTTTATCGACAGATTTCTTTTCCACCATTTTTTGTTCAATCTCAGCCGAAGTTTTCTCAAGAGTTTCTTCTGCCTTATCTGATTGTATAATTAATGGTTGTTCTATTACAATAATTTCCTCCGCCTTCGTTTCTTGTTTTTCATCGATGTTGGATAAAGTTAAAGGTTCATCTATCTCTACAAATTGTTGATCTGCAGTTCCTTTCAGTTCTACAGCCTCAACAATTGTAATATCTTCTCTGTCAGTCTCGGGTTCCTTAATTGACAATGGAACTTCTTTAGTTTCTTTCTTTTTCGCCTTCGATTTCTCAGCTTTCGATTGCTTTTCTTTTTTAGGTTTCTCTATCTTTTGCTTTTTGTCAGATACTTGTTCTTGTGTCGTCCGTATTTCAGCTTCCTCTCGTTTTTCTTTATCTTCTACATTTTGTTCAATCACTTGTTCATCTTCTTTCTCATTCTTTACCGTATCAAGATCTTTATTTTTATCTTCTACAATGTTTTCAATTATCTTATTCTGTAATTGTTCTTCCTGCTTAGACTCGACTTTAGTTTCTTTTGGTTCAATTACTTCTTTTTCGGTAATAATTGTTTCTTTTACTGCAACTTGGTCTGTGGAGTTAGTCTCCATAGTTACCACTTGCATAGTTTCCACATTCTCAAACTTTTCTACTTTTGCGGCCACTTGTTCTTCTTTTTCAGGAAACTTTTCGATAACTTCTTTCAAAGGAGCAGGCTCAATATTTACTTCTTTAACTTGTTTCGATTGTACCCATTGGGACTCTAATTCGTAGAACGTACTAACAGGATATTTGACATAATCTTGAATAAGTGCAAGCTTTCTGTCCTCTGTAGCAGACAATTCTTTATCTTTTCTCTGCTCTTCTTTTTCTTCAGGCTGTTTCATAACAGATTCCTGAACGATTCTCTCAATACTTTCAGGTCTTTGGGGCGTAGATGTTGGTATATTTTCTTCCAATATTTTCACTACTTTGAAGCGACTATACAAATCAATCTCCGCTTCGATATAAGGGCGATAATTGAAACAATATGGTTTCACCAAGTCTGTGCGATAATACGAAATAATATCTTGAGCATTGTGTTTGGAATCTTCAATTTCTATTGGTTTGGCAACATCTGTTGCTTTTTCTTCGACCAAAATAGCTTTATCTTCATTCTCATGTAATTCTACTTCTGTCAGTACCTCTATAGGTTTTGGAGAAGAATCTTTAACATTGACAGGAATTTTTACTTTTTCTGTAACCAGAATTTCCTTGCTTACACATTCAGAAAAGTCGGTTCCTACTTCCTCCTTCGAGGTAGGCTTAAAATCTTCAATCTTAACAGGAGTTTCTACTTGCTTCTCAACTTCCACTGCTATATTCTCCACTAAACTCCCTTCACATATGTTATCAGACACTTCTGTTTTCTTCGCCTCTTTAATAACTTCCTTTTCAACAGCGAAAGATGCCCCAACTATTTCCCTGGTATCATTTTTCTTATCTACAACTTTATCCTCTACCTCTTCTACTACCTTTTTTAAATCCTCAGATTGCGCGATTGTTATTTCACATTCAGTATCTCCAATAACCTCAGTCTCTCCTTCAGACGTTACCCTACCTTCTTCAACCTTACCTTCAATTTTATTCAATTTATCCTGAGAAATTTGTTCATCCAGTCCCTTACCCTTCTCTATTAAACGAAATTCCTTTTCCTCCTTCACACTTTCTACAGATTTAGGCGACAAAGGAGTTCCAGAACGACCCCTCCTCCTATCCTGAACGCTACCAAATAATACCGGCTGACCATCTTCGCCAAGACTCTCGATATAGACCGCGTAATCGGAACCCGACTTCCAAGAGTCTGCTAATTTATCTAAAGACGCTTTCGTGGGAACATTAACGGTTGAATCATCCGACACCCTAGCATATGTGGTAGTTAGATTAGCCTCGACTGTTTCAGGGCGCAGGGTAATTAGTTCAGTGGGTTTGGAGCCTACGATTTTAGGTAGGGGAATATTTTCTAAGATCTCGACAGATTTCACGGATTTCACGTTTGGTGGTTTCACTTCGATAGATCCAGGTATGCTGGTAGTGGTTGTCACCGTGGTCACTGTTTTTTCGATTATCAACGCGTTGCCTGTCGTTGTCGAAGGCCCTTGTTCGAGTGACGAACCTGCGTCTGAAACGCTTGCATTCTGTTCTTTCTTCAATGCGTCTTCTGTTGTTGTTAGCTCCAGGAGTTGGTTTGATGATTGAGGAACTGGCTCGTCAGGTTTAGAAATGTTGGTTTCTTCGGCCGTTGTCGTGATAGTATCGACAGTGGGTTTACTCTTTGGAATTTTCGGTTTGGACGTCGCTGGTTTCTCTTTTACTTCAGGGGAAGATTGAGATGGAATTTCCAATTTTTCGGTTACGGTTGTGTCTTTTATAGATTTTGTATCGGTATCAGATTTTTCTTCCATTGCACTTTTTTCTTTATTGTCCTGTTTCTTCTTCTTTTTCTTGTCAGATCTCGGTGTACTTGATTCCCTGGGTTTTGATTCCACTTTAGGTTCCTCCACAGTTGTTACCTTTTCTGTAATAACCTTTTCTGTTGGTTCGCTTTGTTTCTGTGTCTTTGAGGGTTCAACGAGGGATTCATTTCCCTGGGCTGGTTCTTGTTTTTCAGGTTCTACAGTTTTTTGAACTTCGAGAACAGCAGATTCTTCTTTCCTGTCTTTATTAGTAATTTCAACTTTTTCTGGCTCTTTCGATATTTGCAAATTTTCTACTTTGCACATTTGGTAGAGTACATCGGTGCTGTGCGTGCGTTCATCTTCCATAATAGATTGTTCTGTATCAGATTGAACACTAATTTTCTCTGTGGCAGTAACAACGTTTAAATCCTTCTTTTCTTCAACTTGAATATTTTTGATTTCTTCTTTATCATCACTAGCAATTTTCTCTTTTCCTTCGGTTACAGTTTCCTGTTTATTATCTAGAATAATATCAGGCTGTGTTTCTAATTTAGCTGCCTTTTCTTGTATTTCTTTTTTCTCTTCAGTCTTCTGTTTTTCATCTACCAATAAGGTAGGCTTTAAGCTTTCCTCTTGTTTCGCTTTGATAGGTGATCTTGATTTTTTACTTTTCCTTTTCTCTGCCTGTTCTTTATTTTGGATCATTGGTTTAGCATCCAAACTAACTTTACTTAATTCTTCAACAATAACTTTTTCGTCATTAACTGGTGTCTCTTTAAGTACTGGTTTATCGGCAATCTTCTTTTCTCCGTCAAAGACTTCCTTTATTTCAGCTACTGGTTTCTGGCCAACTTCCTGCTCCTTCTTAGATTTCTTTCCACCTTTTTGTTTAGTCTGTTTTTCCACTACAGTTATTTCTTTTAACGAAGAATCCTCTTTTGACCCTTTTCTCGAATCTTTTTCAATTTTTCTTTTTTCCGTAGGTTCATCCTGTTTTTCCTCTACTTTACTTATATCTGCTTTTATTATACTTTCTTGCACTGCTCTACTTAATTTTATAGATTCGTTAATCTCCACAGCTTTATCAGCTTCACTAGTTTCTATCGCCGATTCTATCGCACGCTCTAGCTCGCTAATTGCTGCTCTCTGTTCTTCTTCAATATCTATCTTCGTTTCTGTTTCCTGTTTCTTGGCCTCTTTCTTTAGATCCTTTCGATCATCTTTTGTTTTGTTTTCTTTTCCCGCCACCTTTTTATCTTTGCCATCCGTTAAAGGTTTTACAGTGTCCTCGACATTAATTTCTTCTTTCTTATCTAGTTTCAGATCATCCTCTACAGATTTCGTCAAATTCTCTTCAGATTTTACATCTTGAGAAATTTCAGGCTGCTTCGATTGTTCTGCTTTCTTCTCTTGTTTTTGCTGACCAGGTTTCTTACCTGCCTGCTCTTCCGGGCCCACCTGTACATTTATTTGTTTCTGTTTTTTACTCTTCTTCGATTTATCTTGTTCCTTAGGTTTCGATGATTTATTATCGTCAGCTTTAATTTCACTCTTCTCAGCAGACTCAGTTTGCGTTTTATTCTTCGATTCAAATTTAATTTCAGCAGCCTTATCTACTTTCGTAGGCTTTACAGCCTTCGTGTCATCCTGTTTCTTTACTTGCTGTACATTTTCAAGTTTTTGAACTACGTCCACTTTAGCGCATTCCTCCTTCTCAATTATTTCTTTATCGTCATTAGGCACAGGTTTCTTAGCTTGTTTTGAGTTGCTATCAATTTTCGTAGTTTTTACATTATCCTTATTAGACTTATCTTTTCCTGCCATAACTTGTTCCTTCACCTTCTGCTTTTTCTTTAAAGTGGATTCCTTTCGGCCCTTCTCCTCTTTCACGTTCGTCTTCTTCGTTTCATCAGACGAATCTATTGTAACTTCAGATTTTTGATCCGATTCATTTCTTTTCGTTTCAATCTGTGTTTCTTTCTCCTTAAGCACTTCGGCATCGTCCTTTATGAGCTTTTTCTCAGAATCTTTCTCTACCTTTTTTTCTCTCGCCTCTTCCTTCACTTTAACTTCTTCTTTAACCATAGTCTGACTTACAGTAGCCTTCGATTCTTCTATAACCGTCCCCATCTTCGGTTTACCCTGCTTTCTCTTTTCATTCTTCACATTCTTCTTTTCACTTTCATCTTTAACCTTCTCCGCGCCAGCCTGTTCCCTCGACTTATCTCTCTTCTTCTGTTTATCCATATCCTCAATCTCCTTCAAAGCCTTCTCAATTTCGTCATCCACCGATTTTTCTATCTTCTTCTTCTTCGTCCTCTTTTTTTTCTCCTGAGAGCTACTCCTCTGTTCAACATTCACTTGTTTCCCCTCTTCAATCTCCTTCTCATCTCGACTCTGAACTTCAACTTCCTTTTCCTTTTCTACATTAACTATCTTTTCTTTCGGAGCACCGTCTTTCTTCTCTTTTGGCACCTCGACTTCACTATTCTTCGGAGCAACCGACTCCTCCACGACAACTTTATTTTTCCTTCCACCTATCTGTCTCTGTTGTTGTGTATTCACCTTAATTTTTTCTTTCTGCGGTTTTTCTCCAAACTGCTCAGGACCTCTACGAGCCCTCTTCTCTGGAATCTTCGACTTTGGGGCATCCTGATGAGTTTTCCTTATCTCCCTCCTCCTAGTAGTGTCCCAGTTACTCTCTTCCTGCCTAGTTTCCTGTTTACCTATCGATGATTCTCTAATTTGTCTAGCTTTCTGAGGAGGACTCGTTCCGTGCATTGGTGGTGTAGTCGAATGCCCTGGAGACTTAGAACGTTCCTTCACATGTCTCAATGGCAACATAGTGCTTGCCGAAGCGTTTATACTAACAGTTGTACTGGTTGTCTTGGGAGTTAGGCCCTGTGATAAAATTTGAGCGTACGAAAATGTTTTACTCTCACTAGACACTGTGCTTTTCGCTTGAACTGACAGAGTTTCTGCCTCGGTTACAACGACAGCTTCTTCAGCTACTTGCTGCACAGATTGTTCCTGCTCCACTGGTTTCTCAGGTTCATTAACGTTAACTGTTTGAGCAACAGGTTGAACCACAGGTTGAACAACAGGTTGAACTACAGGTTGAACCACAGGTTGAACAATAGCTTGAACATCTGCTATTGGTGGCGTTTGTCTAGGCACAATTTTTTCTTCGAGGTTCTGCACCATCGCAGAAGAATTTTTCTGGATATTTTTAAACCTAGGTTGATGCGGTTGTCTCTGAGGATGTTTCGGCAATTGACTCGGCTGATATATCTCCGGTTCTGGGATGTAGCTGGCTTGTGCCACGTATTGTTCAGCTTGGAAAGCTATTTGGGTGTCAGTGTAATGAGGAAGAGCGATTTGTTGAGGAGGTGCAGCTGGCATGTAGACATAGGAACTAACTGGATACGCGATTTGAGATCCAATAAATCCTACCAGCTCTGGCATAGGCGGATGCATGTAATTGTAAACTTCAGGGATCTGTTCCGGTTGCCTGGCTACATTTTCATAATTTTTCTCGTCCATTAAAACGTACTCTTCCATTGCTTCATCTGCCCAGCTAGTCTGAGGTTCAGGTATTTTTTCAGGTGTTTGTATAACAGCAGGTGGAATTTCTGGGACAACTTCTGCCACCACTTCTCGTGGCTGTTGATAACTTTCCACTACTACCTGCCGATTGGACTGTTCAACGGGACTTTCGTGAACATTTAATTCTTTTGCTGGTTCAACTCTCGGTACTTTGTACTCAGCTTTCTCTTTCTGAATAGCCTCTACTGGAGGCGAATCTGTCGCAGTATTTCTAATTTCTCTGCTAACCATACGACTATCCTTGCCAATTTCCACAGAAGGACTACGAGACGACTGTCTATTCCCACGAAGAATATCCGCGTAGGTTGTGGATCCCGGCATCCAAATAGGACTAGCCGATCTTCCTCTCCTTTCTTCTTCAGGAGCCAACGTATTCTTAAGAATCAACGTCTCCTGCTTCTCTTCCATCATCTTAGGCACCTCCACAACATTCTCAGCTTCTACAAACGTCCCGCCACTAGTGCCCCTAACAGACTCCACTGTGCCTCTCTTCATTGCCCTCCTATACTGATTCCTCGACTTCGCAGAATTCACAGAATCCACTTTAGAAACGTGTCTCGTAGTCTCTATTCTAGTTTCGGGTTCCTTGTGTTCACTCAACTCCTCGATCCTCGTCTCATCTTCTTTGCTCATCATTTCTATGCTATCCCTTGAATCGACTTGCGGCGGTGTATTATCGCGGACAGGTTCTACGACAGGTTTCTGGGCCTCCGTAGCTCTGGATAATTGTGCGGTCGGTCGCAATACTTGAATCGACAGAGGCGCAGGGTTAGCCTCGTCCCGTGGATTTCTAAAGGGGCTCGAGCCCCTGGAACTTGGACTGGTACGACCAGCAGCGATGTCAGCGTACGAGATCTGATTGATCAGCCTGGTCTCGTTGGTCTGTACATAGTACGGGTCCACGGTGTATATTTGATCCAGCAGTGTCTTGACACGTTGCCTCCAATCGTCCATCCTTTGCTGCAGGCTCTGCTTTATCCGCCATGGATGAACAGCCAAGGCACAACAATGGAATACACATACGTCAATTTTCTGGGTGTCTCTTTGTTTGGTTTTGTTTTGTTTGTTTGTTTACAAGGAAGTATGAAGTGACAAAAAAAAAGTTATCTCTGAGGTAGGTGGGGAGAATTGGCGATGGTGTACAGGGTCGGTGGCGCTAAGGGGTAGTTCGGGCTATTCAACAATTTTTCTCGGTCAGAAAGTTTCGATCGGCGGTGTGTGTATGTGTGTGTGTATTTGTGTGCGTGTGTGTGTAACACGGGGGAAAAAAAGAAGAGAAAATGAACAGACGTGTCTGCAGCAAAATTGACTCTTTATTCTTTCATTAACACAGATATACCGTTGATTTGCTTTCTTTTCACGAGGGCGCAAAGATTCGCTCTCGATGCCTGAACGAACAATCGCGTTTTAAGGAGAGAAAAAAAAAAGAAAAACAATGTTCGCTCGATGCGGTACAAGTATAATAGAGAGTCTACGTGTACGTGCATACATGTATAAAGTTCGCTAAAAAAGATCCTGAGGTATTAAAAATCGGCTTCCATTCGTGAACGAGAACGAACGTCGTTTTTTTCGTTTTTGATTCATTTTTCGACCGAGAGATTTTCCCCCTATCTATCGACGTTCTAGCCGTAGACGTTCCCTTCGTTCCTGGATGGAACGCGCGGAGTTACACCGGGTAAGAAAAGAAACGAACGCGAGGAACGACACTATAGTTGTCACGACGTGACCATGTAGGATCACGAGAGGCCGTGGACGATTTCGATCGTCACTGATACGACTGGACTGCTCATGGATCCAATGCCTCCCGATCGGGTGTGCCCCGTTGGGCGAGAATCTTCGACCTCTCAGTACGCGCTTGAATTTTACTCTGCAAAGACTTGATCTTCTCCCGATAGATCTACTCGAACGAAGAGGAAATGGAGGAGCGACAACACGCCGAGCGAGCGAACCAAATGGATCGAGTGTCGTGTACGAAAATTTCCATTGAAGTCAGGGGACAGAGATAGAGAACCAAGAAATCGAAAAGCAAAAGAGAACCATGGAGAACGTGGATGAACGGAACCAGACGAAACGATGTCGAAGGAGGAACGATGATCGAAACGAAAGAAAAGGTGAACGTGGACAATCGAATCGAGTGGAGAATATTTGAGTGGGATTTTCGTTTGGGAAAGGCAGGTAAGGGTGTAGCAAAGAAAATTTCGTAAATCATATGTAGCCGGTGCGATGGATTAAAGACAAGTAAAACAAATACAGTGTGAAGTTAGAGAAAAACAAGAAGAAGGGTGAAACGAACGGATGTAAAATTAATAATGGTAGTTGGCTAGTTTCTTTTTTCTTTTTTTCTTTTTTTAATGAGCGTTGACTTGTGCTCGTTCTCACAAGTCTTGGACGCGCGTCTTGGAGGTCACTTGATTTTCTTGCGTATTCATTCGTTTTCGAGTTCGTCGACGATCGTTTAGTTGCACGGTTTTCCAACCCGATCGATCGAACCCGAACGAATTGCTCGCGTTTCCGTAAACACACAATTCAGCTGAACTACTGCTCGTGACGACAGATAACTCGATCGAAAAAGCCTACGGTGATCGTGTTGTGACAGACAGACTTTTGTGTGTGTGGTGGACGAAACATTGCAAGACAATAATTGTTTCGTTTTTGGTTTTTTTCTATTTTTGTTCACATATAATAATATACACTTTGTGCGACTACTACGGTTCTCATTGTATTTGTACTTTTACTCTATAATGTAGAGTGCGTGAGAATTCCAGAGAATTATCGTGGAACTGCGCTTCTCGGTACACGCATTGGTACACACTAATAGACAAGTGAGACACGGCGAGAAAAGAAAAAAATAATCATAAACGATAGAACACGTGGCTTACACAAAGAAAATGAGAAAGAAAAAAAAAACAAGCAAAATCAAGTAATCCCCATTACGGAACAACATATATGGGTGTCGTTAAGTGTGGCGATGTACACGGATGAGAGAAGAGAGACTAAACTAGATAGAAACAGACTGGAAAAACGCAAAGACGTGCGTGACAGTGATGTATGACCGACTGATCTCTCGTTATAAAGAGATCGAGTGAGTTAAGACGTTTTAGTCAAGAGCATGATACCAACCAATACCGTGAAGCAGATGTACCACCACGATGACAGCATGCTTGCGCGAACCCGGTATCGATCGTTCAATCGTCGTGCTTACGAAGGAACGATCGACATTGATTCAAATTGCAACAAAGTGTAGAATTTTCTGTATATATTTTTTTAATAGGTTCGAGACCATAGGAGGAGAAAGAGAGAGAGAAAGAGTTAGAGAGAGTCTAGATGGGGGAAGGTTCATTTGGTACTTGTTACTATTTTTAATAGCTGTAGATTATATTTAGTTGGTAACGAAGGAAAGGGTTGAATAGTATAATGATTATAATAATGCGTATGTAGAGAATGAAAATTAAAGTGGAGTCAGGGCAGGATGTTATGTATAATAATATCAAAGGAAACACCTTGATTCAAATAAAAATTGTTTTTTAAATAGGTATTGATACATTGATCTCTGTCTCCCTGTTATAAGACACCCCACTATAGATCGTCAAAATGTTTCCAATATCGATTAATTTGCAATACATTTTTATTTTGCATCTTTGCAATTTCAGTACGCAGATATATATATACCTTGATGTAATTAATGGATGATTAATGCTTCAGGCTCGGTCGACGGTTATTTGTTAGTTACTTGTAAAGTTACGGGGGACAGGTACATTGTCTCGAGAGCAGATGCCAGAGAAATTTCACGTCCGTGAAACGGAAAACTACCCCCGACCACGAACGTACACGTTCAATAAAAGAGTAGACGGCTCAAGGGTGGAACGAGTTACGCGATATATCCTGGTGGTGGTTTTCAGTTGGTATCGAGCAAATGCAAAAAATCAACTTGCTGCTTTAGCGCACTTGTGCAGGTGGTAAAAAGGTGGGATCAAGGCAAACCTACCTGCTGCTCCTGCATCGCCTTCTCCTTGTCGGTGGACAGGTATGTAGGGCTCAGCACTGTCCTCAGTTGTTGCTCCACCTGCATAATCTGCTGTCTCAACTGTTGTATTTCCTAAAATGACAGATTCACGTCAGCCGTATTTTTTTCTCGAAACTTTCGAAACGATTGCTGATTCCTTTTCCTTGTAAGCAAATCAGAGATGCTGCACGGGATGATTTGTGCAAGTGGGCCCGCTGTAATCGCTATATTTACGAAACAATCTTTTAAAAGTGCGACGATGCATCAGAACACATCTTTCTATTTTAGACGCACAATTGCATAGGAATATTTTTCTTATAAAAATCACCCCACTTGCCTGACCTATCCGTGCACCGCGCTAAAATGACTCCAAAGTTTAATCGAATCAGCAATCACGTTTCAAGAGAAAAACGGCAGCTCTGGTGGAGAGCGAAGAGAGAATTCTCTAAACAGGCTGTGCAATCCTCTAACCTGTTGATATTGATCGATCTGAGCTAAACAAGTCTCTAACGACGTGGTCTGCTCCCTCACGTTGCTATGAAGGCTGTCTAACTCGGCCAATAATTCGTCTACCGTCTCCCCGATTCGACTATCGCCGCCGATCCCGGACCGGAAGTGAACCTGCAGCTTCTCCATTGATATGCTGATTTTCGTTTTCTGTATCGTAATATCGCTCAGCATTTTCTCCCGCACGCTGTGCTGATCCCGCAACGGTTTCTTTTTATTCTGCGGCGACTCGAGACTCTGTTTCGCTTTCTCGATCCACGTTTTCACCTCCTTCATCTTTCGTTCGCACTGCTCCCATTCCTCGCTAGCCTCTTGCAGCAGCGCGTTCTGAAATACGAATATATATGCGAACGGTGTACATCGTACGCACGCCTATTCTCCTACCTATGCGCCAGCATCGAATAATAATGAAAAACAAGAACCAACCCTCTCCAACAGTTGACCCTCAACGTGAACCTTTGCTTCTTCCGTATCGAGCAGCTTCTCAGGCAAATCGCCCACGCTGCACACCTGACCGATACTCTCGAGCTCTTTACCCATATCGCTGAGATTCTTGTTGATCGGCTTGCAGCTCTTTACGGCTGTCTGCAACGCCACGCGGATAATATGCGGTTCAGTAAAATTACAAACAATGACACAGGGAGATTATGGACCACTGAACTGAACGTTCTCTTGTCTCTGAATTAGAGGATAGCCTGATACGAGCAAAAATACGCGTACAATTAAGAAGAAATATTCCAAGATATTCGAGTATTTTCTCAAGGTGGTCGAAGTGGGCACGAAGTTCAGAGTTTTTATAATTATACAAGATCTAGGGTTAATTAATTGATCCCCCTCTCCAAGAGTCCAGAGAGTCAACAGTTCAGTAGCCTGATTCTCCACGTACCGAATACTCGTGCAGCCTCTGTCTGGCCTGCACAAGCGTGCTGAGCTTCAACGGCTCAACTAGGAAATGTCTCTTCTCTTCAGTCCATGCCTTCACGGCTTCGTACAAAGTTAAGAATCTCTGCCAGGCGTCGATAGTGTCGGCCACCACTTGTTTCCTCTCGTCCAACCAGTTTCTCACCTGGCTCAACTGTTCCGTGACATTGTGGACAGTGCTGTCGATCAACTGTTTCTCCGTTTCGTCTCTCGTGCTCTCCACAATTGTACGGCCGTTTCTCGTTAGTCGTTCGAGCTTGTCGGTAATCGTGCCCAGCTCATCCTGCACTTGTTTCAATTGCTCCTTCAGAGGGGCAGGCTCGATCGATCTGTCCTGCACCTTCAGTTCGGCCTGCCTTATCCACGCCTGAACCTCGTCCAGGTCGGTCAGATAATCCGACCTGACGGTCCGTGCCCGTTTCTGTTCCCTCTGTTTCTCCTCCATTGATTGCGCTGTCGCGTCAGCGCACAACTCCAACGCGGCCAGGTGCTGTGCAAGATCGCTGGGGACCAGCTGCTGGCTAGCTTGGTACCGCGCCTTAGTGCTTCCTGAAAACTTTTTCGCGCTGTCGAGGAGCTGCTCCACGTGCACACGTAGCTCGTCAAGCGCCTCCTCGGTCGCGTCCTGATCCGGCCCGAATATATAGAGGTTCGAGGCGCGATCGCGCGCCTCGTTCAGACGTTTCCTCAGCCGTTCGATCTCACGTTCGGTGTCCTCGAACGCCTCCAAGTCCTCGTCTGCCTTCTTGGATTTCTTCTGCAGAGAGTCGACGAGCCTGGAAGGAACAGCAGAGGATTTTTCTTTGCTCGGGACGACGTTAGATCGTCTACTACATAGAGTTACATCGCGGTCTAGATTTCGATATAGTCGAGCAACGATACATTGTTCGATGATTCCAGCGGGGATGAACAATGAAGTTGAACGATTGCGATTAGAATTCCGTGGTTGCGAGTGTACTCTGATCTTGGGGGACGTTTTAAAGACAGTAACGACAACTTACACCCGGTTCTTTTGTTACGAACGACTGGCACGCGTTTGACAAACGGGGCTCCCTTCGCGAACCAGTCGGATGTTCTCGTGGATGTGTTTACAGAGCGACGGGATGCCAACGTGATCGTCGGCAAGCCTGTGGTCGCTACCTTACTAACGGAAAACGATTTGCCCCTTAGCGGTGTGCTCGTGCACGGAGGCCAAGCGTAAAAATAGATTTTAGCATATTTCCTGTGGCAGCAGGTCTCCAATAATGCTTGCCAGCGCGCGATCACGGCGCTGCCCATCGGGTATAGGGCAGAGGTTGACGAAGGAGAACGTGGAGGAAAAGAAAACAAAAGTTGGAGGATGCGTCGAATCGATTGGCCTTAAGGAATTGTCCAAGGCAGAGGCGCGACGAAATTAGAATCGGAAATGCGTGTCGCTGGTTCGCCGGTAGCTGGCTTCCCTCCAGCCGCAGCGGAGGACGTTTTAGCTAAAAGTAGACGAACTGTCTGCGTGTGTGTGTACGTGTGGTTGTCCGAGGTATCGAAAGATTGCTTTTGTCGGAATCGGAATAATTCTTTTGTTATTGATCTTCATTCTTGTTCCGAATTTTTTCTTTGTCGAGGGGTGAAATCCTCGAAAATTGAATGAGAAGTAGTCTAAGATACTCGCGAAGAGATTGAAGAGTTGTAGTTATTCTATTCTATTGTCGGAGAGGATTTTGTTAAACTTGACGCATCGTACAAATTTTATTGTAGCGTTATTGTGGTCAAGGGGATGCAAGAATGTATTCGAACGAAACGGAATGCCAAGTGTTTTTCGCAAAGATGACAACATCGGTATATAGGTGTATCGTGGCACGAGGAATGTCGCAACCAGTCGTCGTCTCATATGAGCTTGTGTCTGTCACGATGTACAGGCCGGTGCATACCATTTTCGTGGAGTTTTACAGTGGACATTGATGACATCAGCGTTGAATTCGCGACTTCGATTACTTAATCGACTGGAGCCACCGCGTATGACAAATTGAAGTGCAATGAAAACAAGTAAGGAATTAATGAAGAAGGCAGACCCGGGCTAATTGCAAAGAGGATTTCTTTTTTTAATTCCAGTGATGGATAATGAGTAGCGAATTCTTGGTACAGTTTTTTTTCAAGCGACAGCATTGTCTCTTTTTAATTATTGAAAGCTGATTGCAACGGGATATAGAATCTTATAATACTTGGAAGAATCCAGATGTCAATGTCAAGTTTCGTACGCGATGCGGCACGTTTCTTTTCGCACGATGACATCATCGAGGCTAATAATGAACGGTGTAACACGCGGTGCAATCACCAGCAGACCGCCACGATATTTTCGAGACCGTATAGAAATTTATGAAACACGTTCCGCTCTGTATCGCCGATGACTAATGTGGAATTAAACGAGAAAATGTATGATACCATGGCTACTAATGTCCGCGATAAAACTTCTTCACCGAACGGTTACATATTGCCAAAATGTGTAACACTTAAAATTCTCCGGAGTTAGATACACGAAACGAAAGTTGCAAAATAATTTGCATGATAATTTGAAGATTCTCAATTTCGTATCCCGCTGTATAGAACCGCCATTCGATACAAATATTTTAAACAATATTCATTGTCCACGAAGAATCCCGATGGTTATTCAAATCCGGAAGTGATCCGACCACGTGACGCAATCCTTTTGCGGGCATGTGGCTCGACACAATGTGCTCCGGCAATATAACCGCGGCAACGTCCGTCGAGATATTTTAGTAACACCAACCGTGTGATCCACATTTTTCGAGGATCTATTCACCAAGAACACTGGACGTATCGTGCCGACAATAATCTACGATATATTAAAAAAGGAGGAGAACTACCACTGTTCAAAATATTATAACACCCGAGGACACTTGCGATGATCCAGAAATTCTCGATCGTTCCTATTGCGATCATGGGAGAAATGAAATGAAACGAAAAACTGATCGCCTGCGCCTCGACGTAAAGGAAACGATCTATCGACGGTGTATCATTTTGGATCGTACCAATCCGAGCGAAGTCGTTGATCGCCGTGATCGAATCGAATTCTCGATAAAATTCCGTATATATGTGTATCCCTTTTTCTGGTTTCCAGCAGTGATTCGTCTCCCCTGAGTCCGTTCGATGAGTCGACTTTGAAATCGCGAATTATTTAATAGAATGCCGTGAATTGTCGGACAACAGTATGGCGCGGCACGATCAAGCTAAACAGCAGCGTTCGCGGTTCGAAACGTTATTAGAAGGGTGTAATAGTGTTAGCTTTGAATTTTCGTCTTGGCGAGGCGCCGCGACGCATGCGGCTTAGGCTGAAGCGTTCGCCAAGCCGGCCAGGAACGAAAATCGACGACAGTCGAAAAGCGGCGCACGCCGTTCCTAAAAATAATATAGCCTCTCTCTACTTCTTCTACGTCTTCGTCTTCGTGTTCGTCTTCGGGTTGTGCTAGACTCGAGCACGGGTTCATTGGCTCGAAGATCTTTGCCATCGCGCCTTTTTCCTACTCTCTTGGCACGTAGAATCAACGATTACAATGCGGATCAAAAGGTTGCATACGATGTTGCAACATTGCGAGAACAAGATTTCTGTCTACCGTTTATGGATCGCAGGCGTGGTTTTTCTGGGGTCTTTCTTGGGGGATGCTGGATTTACGGGGAACTGTGTCACTTGGTGCCGAAATCGAGAGATTTGTATGGAGTTTGTATTTGCCACTGTTACTGTCTTTAAGGTCCCTTTAGACTGAATTGGTGAAATTATGCGCAGAATGTTTTCGTGGCCCGGTTGGTTAACGTCCGAGACTTTTAGGGGAAAATTGTATCCCCCTGAAAGCATTTCGATGTTGTATCCACCGTGCAAATAGTTCCCCCCTGTTCTTCGGTGCAACTTCATTGATCAGGCGGATGGAGGAAATGAATGAATGGAGGAAATTTTGCGATGCGCGTAAAAAGGCTGCACCGCAATCTAATGCGACGTCCTGGCAATTAAAGATAAATTGCTGCTATAACAATTTTAATTCTGCCATGAGGAGATTAAATGAACAGCAAGTTATTGGAGTGATCAGTTCGCTTGTCTGCCACCCCTTGCGACATATGTCGCAACGAAAATATGTCGTTTTAAATGATAAACCGACGCGTTACGAGTGATATCATTTTTCGAGGAAAAAATTGAACAATCACTGCTGCACAATACTTCTTTTCGCACAACATCTGGCACGAAGTTTTTATTTTACATTTGCTACATTACAACCAGGTCAACGACGACAGACACGTGCTGCACCGAAACACGTTTCACCGTTCTGCATTGGTATCGATCGATGATAGAGGGGTTACGAGGGCCGAGAGTCATAATATTTAAGCCAATATAACTGCGTACAATCCCCACTAACCCAATAAACTCTAAAACGACCGTGAAAGCTTCATTATTACGTACTATCAATCGACATGCCGCGCTCTTTGACGTCCAAGCGCCAAGCTGCGTCCACGCACTTTAACTGCCTGGCGTTCCCAACTCTTGCACAATTTGATAGCACAATTTGTCGAACGTCAACGCACCGATAACGGCGTTCTATCCTCAACGAAATCCTCCACGAAGGGAAATCAAACACCGCGATCGCACCACGTCGCACCAATCGAAATAATTCGCAGAGGTCACACTCGAACTGTGCACCAAATTAATCGATTTAAAATTCCTACGAGACCATTACGGACACATTTAGCGGCTAATCTAAATCACCGATGCTGCACACAAGTGTCTCGCGTTTCACTATATCAACTCGGCCGTGTTCAGCGAGCTGTGCAGCTCCGTCAGTGTTACGCCAACGACTTCTTTTAATCCGTCACGATGATTGTTTAATAAGCGACTCGTTGAAAGAACTCGCGGAACTGTCCCGACGTATTCCGCCAGGAGCAGACGTGCTTTATTCCTTGCGTGCGACGTCGCGTACGAATGGTGACTGGCGTGCAAACCGGACCGCGGATATTACGCCATGAAATTCAGAAACGGGCCAGCGTGCCACCGCGGCGGTCGCTTCACTTTTCATCGTCAAATCTATATTTAGTGCGAATTCGATCGACAACCAGCCCTGGATAACACAGGGATCGCGCGGGGCTCGAGTAAAGCAACCCCCTTCGTAACGAGAACGGAATCGTGGTGGCGTGCAACCGTCTGCCGACCGGGCTGTACTCTCACGTGCGATCCTCGTATCGATAGGAATGCGGAGGCATTACCTAATGTCGCTCGATTAATGACCCGACGTGGGTGGAGCGAATTATTTGGAAAGCTCGTTGTACATTGGCACGATTCTGTTTACAAACAGCTGTAGTAGAAACGCGTTGCATGAATATCGCGAACGTTCAAAGTTCTTGGAACTGTTTGTCAATTTTGGTCTGAGTCGGAGCAATTGGGAGGTAAAATTATTTTGTGATTATTTAGGGTAGATACTCTTTGGGAAATTGAGATTCTGTATTCGACAGTCTTTCTTTTATTCTAGAAAAAATAATGTCACTGTGTTTCGCTGATCGATTTACAAAAATTTTTGTCGAAAGTTGTGCTAAATTTGTATGGGTATCTTCAAGGATGGCAGAATTAAAATTTGTCATTGGATGTTTCTTATTTTTAACGGGACTTGAAGAATAGCAGAGTGCTGTTGATCGATTAAAATATTACTTATATGGGATGCAAGTATGGCTAATAAAATCGATTTTCTTCTTCTCTGACCAATATGAATTGTCAGATATCATTTATACGATCAAGATTTGTACGTTCAGACGGCTTATTTTATTCCGTTTCTGATTATTAATTTTGTGACGCAATGTATGTATATCGCGACACGAGGTGCACAAGTATTTGCAAGGTCTACTTGCGTCATGGAACTAATTTGGGTATGATGGAACTCAATGGGACACGTAATGCATGCTAAATCGATGCATGTGGTAACCCATAAGGAATCTACTCCTGTCGAGGAACCTCACACTTGTCCTTTCCCCTTCTACGACGAATTCGTTTCTTTCTGCCTTCGCGATTCAACGAAAAAAGAGTTCGACCAACGTCTGACATTTCGAGAAACAATTCGCAAACTGTCGTTGTAATAACTGCCTATCTCGAGTCGAGAAATGAAAATAGCGTGCGTAAGATGTACGAATTTCAAGGAACTTCAAATATGTACTTATACTTAACAAATAATAAATTGCGATAATTAATGTCTGAAAATAAATTGGCCTGAAAACAAATATTATGCCAAGAGAAAACAAAGTATACATGTACGTGTAACTAAATTATCGATATTCGATGCGAAGATAGCCTGAAACAAACGTGTGAAAGGGTGGGGAAAGCGGACATCACCTTCCCATTTAAAGGGGATGGTAAATTGCATAAGCAAACACATATACGCATGCACATGCGTTGAAATCGCACACAGGCGCACCGCATGATACCTTCGTCAATGATTTCGCTAATGTAGCGAAACGCTGGTTGACCGTTTCTTTTTTTAAATAAAAAGGCAGGGGGATTAATAATAAATAAACCGGTACTTTGATAATTAAAAAAAGGGGATAAAATATTGGTCCAGAAAGTAAATAAATTAGTAATGACTGTTTAAAGAAATATGTAAGAAATATAATCGCAGTAAAAATTATGTAAACGTAATCACAATAAAATGCAATTGGAATGAACATTGTGCATCTACAGAATTTTATTCTGAAAAGTATAAAATAATTGGCTTCTAAAAACTATGCACGGATAATATGAATCGCAATTGACGTGGGGGCAGAGTAAATTTGTATGAAACTTTCTCGATTTCAGAAGAAACGCGATGGCGAATCGAAGGATATTTCTCAGCGACACCTGTACGGTGTCTTGAGCGGTGCGTTTGCAAAGAACACAAGAAAAAAAACAATGCATTTCGACTCACGATTCGACGGAACTCTGTAATTTATTCAGCTTCTCTTCGAGCGCTTGTGCCGGTGTCTCGGTGAAGGCAGCCAGGTACGCCAGTACAGGTTCTGACAAGGATTTGACTTCCTCTGCCATTGGTATCAGTCTCTCAGCTTCTGTCACTAGTTCCTGCCAACGACAAAACAGAAGATTAATTGAAATCGCGACATAATTTATATGACGTTACGCAAATAAAATCTGTCATCTTCCTTAAACAATTATGCGAATAGATATAAAAATTAGTATGTCACCTACATCTAGTGCTTTGATGGTATCCTGCAGGTGTTGCTTCGACCTAACCACCGTGTCCAAAAGTCTGCTCTTCTCTTCAGTTGCGTTCACGCGGGCTTCTATCAGGGTCCATTGCGCCTCCAGTTCTTCCCAGTGTTTCGAGAGAGCTTCGAGGGCGTTTCTGCGACCCTCCAGACCGGACACCAATTCCTTCCATTCCGTGGTAATTTCAGAAATTTGTGTTTCTATCGTCCTCTTATTATTCGCGTCGGCCAATTGGAGCACTTCGTGGCTGCGTTCGTTCAGAAGATCCAATTCGAATTGTTGATTCTGCGATGGAAAATTAATTTCGAATGAGCGAATTAATTTGTAGACAAACTTCCGCGAGTGAAAATTATGATTGTTGGCTTACCTGTATATCGTTCAGAGCATGCGTGATCTTTTGGATGTTAAACTGCAATCCAGCCATCGTTGTGACTGGTTCGTCGGTGAATCTACTTCTCGCTATGACAGCACGAACACGTTCTAGAGTTTGCGTGTAGTCCCTCCAGGTTTCAGCGCCTTGCTCCAGTCTTGCGCGTTGAGATTTCGCGGTGTTCAGCGTGTTCTTCAATAATTGAGTGTGCTGCTGTTGTTCAGCGCTTAATTCCTCCTGCTCAGAGGTGCTCAGGGACGGCCATATCTTATCGGCTGCTTGTTGAATCTGTTGGGAAACCAGCTCGCGAATGGATGGTTCGCTGCTGAAGTAAATCTGCGAAAGGAATCGACGAATTTAATCGTACATCATAAACGTTCAAAATCGTTGAGCGCCAAATTTTATTTAGAAACTTAATAATTAAATGAATATTAATACAAAATTCTTTATTCCATTTTTAAATGTGTAATACAAACCTTGTGCTCCTCGAGATCACTGAGAATATTCGCAAAATCAAGTCCACCGTTGTTACTTTCCAAACGAATCTCCGCTTCGTTAACCCAACTTCTCAGTTTATCAGTGAGTGCAGTGTACTCTTGTCTCAATTTCATGTTGCTCTCCAAATAATTTCCTCGTTCCTCCATCTCTCTAGGCAGGGACGTTAGTAGAGACACTGCCTCGCTGAGCATTTCCTTCAACGATCCAGGCATTCCTTCCTCGTGAGGAACAGACTTCTTCAGGTTTCTAATTCTTTCGAGGTGCTCGTCGACCGCCTCGCAGAGTTCGTGGTGCTTCTTCAGCTCGGCCTCTACGCTAGTTGGATCCCTTTCTAATAGAGGCCTCGACTTCACTTCCTTTTCTTTGTCCTCCAGCCAGTCAAGAATTTCAGCCAGTTCGTTGGCGAGCCTCTTGTGTTCTGCTGCTGCTAATTCGTGTTGCTCTCTCTGCGTCTCTACAGCCCTTCTCAGACCTTGCAACTGTTGCTTCAGAGATTGCAATTGTTCTGTCACGTTGTTTCTGTCGACTGTCGAACCCTCTGCAGCGATCTGTTGACCCTTATCGGTGGCGCTGGCAAGGGTTGCTTCGCACTCCTGGATTTTGAGAATGGCATCGTCGTATCTGTGTAAAATAAATAAATAAAGATACTTGATAATATAGTTTTTACAGAATAAAACAGTTGTATAGGGATTGTAAAAAAGACACGAGGAATATGTGATATAATGAAACATTTGTGGAATGATATAAAAATTAATTATATTAATTACCTCTTGATTTTTTCCTCCGTGGTTTGACCAGAGTTTTCGATATCTCGAACAATCCCCGTGTACTTGGCAATGAATGTTGTTATCTCAGTGATAAGAGCAATAAATTGCTGCCGTAACAGAAGCAATTGTCGAAGTTTGGCAATTTGGGATTCTATCGCGTTTATGAGATCATCTTGCTGAGTCAATACTCCGTGAAGATCGGCCACATTGACCGATTGCAAATCGCACAATTTTCCTTTGTTTGCTTTCAAGTCATTTAAGATCCTCTCGTAGGCATCCAGCATCGCCTCGACGTCCTCGACTCGAGAGCCGATCGGTTTGTTCAGCTCGTGAAGTTCTTTCTGCACGTCTGTCATATATTGCACCGCTTCCGCAACTCTGGCCAACGATTCCTCAGCTTCGTCGATGCTCTTCTGGAGAGCCAGGGTTCTCTCGTTTATGACACCTGCTACCCTTCCGTGCGCCTCCTTCATGTTCTGCAATTGCTCGTTCAATTCGAGTTTGTCAGCGTCGCTCACGGTTGGCAAAATGGATTTTCCCTGTTGGATTATTTTCTCGATGTCGTCTGCGTATTCCCTCGCCTCTTTCTTTAGGCGATCGTACTGGAGAAACGAGTGTAACGTGAGGAACAATTAATAACAAAATAGTATTAGGGAAAAGAAGAGTAAGAGATATAATTGCACTTTTCCACAAAATTCCACAAAAGGGTCTCTACCCGTTAATTTAATAAATAAATAAATAAAATTGAAGTCAACAAATTTTTACTGAAAAGTGTAATTTTGTGAAAAAAAATCGTACAACTATCTCTACCTGGGATAAGTTTAAATGGCAAAGTCTCTACATTCGCATCTCACGATTCAATGGTTCAAAAAATTTGGTGTTATCAAACGGAGTGGAAACTTTGAAAATTCAAATATACACATTCACACCATACCTTGGCAAGCTGTTCCCGTAAGATATCGATGCTAGTTGACCTCAAATCCGACGACGTAGCCACTTCAGCTTCGTTGATCCATCTCTGACATTTATCTATTTCATTTTCAAACGATCTTCTTCCTTGAAGTAAATCTGCCAAGGCTGCCTGTTTCTCCTGCGCCTCGCTCTTCAACTCGTCATAATCCTTATTCAATTCGTCCAAGATTTTCTCCAGCTTCGCGCGATCCTCTTCGTTGCACTCCTTCAGCAAATTGTTCCCCTGCTTCGTGATATCGTTCAGATCCTTCTCGCTGAAGGAGTCGATGTCCGTCTCCAATTCGCCATGCTGCTCGATATCCTGTTCAACTTTCACTGCCTTCAGAGGCAGATAGCCGCTCAACTTTTTCAAGTTGTTGCTCTTCAACTTGATCCAAGCCCGCGCCTTCTCCAATTCACCCTCGAACTTGCGGCGAGCATCAGCCGCCGCGATGGCATTCGATATTCCTTCTGTTAAAATGGTGCAGAGCTGTGCCTGTTCGCCGCGCAGGGCTTTGGTCTCGTTTTCCAATTGCTGTTGCTCGTTGCTCTCCAGTTCGTTTTGCATATTTCCAACGCGTTTTTCCAGTGTGTCGATGACCATCTGTTTTCCCTCAGCTTCCTTCAGCATGGCCTGAAATTCACAACAATTCCATTAAATAAAGCTATGTCCGTCAACGTGTAAATTGTATTCTCTTCAATGAAAAGAAGAAAAAAACGTACCTTCAAAGCAAGAAGTCTTTCCTCCGCCAGTTTGCTATCGAATCCAACTGGCTCGGATACTTGGGCTTGCTGCTTCTTCTGCTGTATCCAATCACGATTTTCTTCTATTTCTTGCCTGGTTGCTTCGATGCCTTGCGCAGTCATATCCAACACCTGAGCTTTCCTTTGCAATTTCTTCGCAATGTCGGCGTACCGTCTCTCGACCGATTTAATCTGTTCTTCGATTTGCTGAGAGTCCAGGTTGCTCACGGAATCCATCACCTGGTCGCCCAAACTTTTCACCTCGTTCAATTTCCCTGGCCCCTGGCACTCGAAATCTGTCGTTATTTCTTTCACGCTGGCCATCTTCTGTCCGATCGTCTGTCCATTTCCTTTCTCAATCAAGTCCACCTTCTTGGACAGCGCGTCCAACCAGGATTGAATGTTCTGCACTTGCGATCTATATTTCTGAATCAAGTCTTGGGCCGCTTGTTTCGCGGTGATCGCCTCGGTCAACTCTGTTTCCAGTTTATTTAACCCTTCCTCGATGTCCTGGTCGTCGTCGTGGAACGATAATTCTGTCAGTGCGTGAATTCGACGCTCTCCGGCGTTTCCAAGCAGATCGTTCATCGCTTGTAATTCCGCGTGAGCGGCTTCCGATCGTAATTTTGCTGGGCGAGATTTCCATTCCGCGCACAGGGCTCTCTGTTGATATATCCACGCACGTAGAGCGTTCTTCTGACGAGTCTGTTCTTCTAGCTCGTTTAGAGCCTTGGTCACGTTCATCAGGTGACCCTGAGCCTGTTGGAAAAGGATCAAAATTTTGTTTATTATATGTTAGAATATTTTTGTAGAAAAAAAGAAACTGATGAAGTCTGTAAGGCTGATTAAGTAATTTTAATATTCTTATTCGGTAGAAGAAGAATCGAATATTATACCTGATCGATCAGTTCCTCCAGTTTGTTTCGTACTTCCACTTCTCTCGCTGGAATCTGTACAGGCGGCGCATCCAGAGGACTTCCGGGCCTCGAAACACAGGCTACCGCAGCCTCGCAAGCCTCCACGGCCAAAGCGAGCCTCGTCTTCTCCCCTTGCAATTTATTGTGCAACGTGCGCGCATTTTCGAATCTCAGTTTCGCAGCGTCCAGAGTATCCAACGGTGCCTCCATTTCTTGAGCGATTTCGGGCTCGTACGCATCCAAATTCTTCATGATACTCGCCAAAGTGTTTTCGTATTCCTGGAACTTGACCAACGATTCCGCCAATCGTTTCTTGATTTGCAACGCAGTATTCAGCAAGGAGTTGTAACTCTCTTGGACATTCTGCAGCTGCGTCTCGATGACGGGTTTGATATCAGGATTGGCCGCCACGTAACGACCGATCTGGCCGTTCCCCTTCGCCTTCAGATCATCCAAAACATTCGTGTACTTCTCGATTTCGGCAATCAGGTTCTCGTGCTGGTTGATTTGGGAGACCGTCTGCTCTTTGTTCGTGATGTACAATGAATTGTGGGCCATCAACTGGAAGGAAATCTGCAGCAGCCACTTTTCCGTTTCTTGCAAGGCTGCGTGGTACGCGTTGTACTCCTGCATCTCGTTCTCTACGAGCTTCTTTCTCTCCTCGACGCTGTCGCTCAGATTCTGCCAACGTTTCAGTAAACCTTTGGTTCGATCCACAGGGGTGTTCTTCTTCGCCAATTTGGACAATTCGCTGGCTTCTTCCATTAAGTGTTCCAATTCAGTTTTCTTGCCACGAACTTCCTCTTGAATGTGCTTGTAACGTTCAAGCATGGTCTTCATATCACCGAACTCTCCCTTCGTATCTGGAAGTTCTTGTATACTCTTCTCCGTTTCCTTCAGCCAGCGTTCGAGCTTCTCGCGGGCCTCGGAGTGATCGTCCCATCGATTCAGCAGAGATTTCAATTGAGCCTGAACGGTGTTCAAATCGATACTCAATTGTTCCCAGCTGGAAAGTAAACCAGCCATGTCTGATCTTAGTTGTTCCTGTTGCTCGGGCACCGCGGTGTCTATGGCCTTCGTGAATGCGTTTTGCAATGTCGAAAGCAGATGTTGTCCCTCGGTAATTCGTGTAGCGACAATCTGTGGAAGAAAGGACACGTGGATTATATAGGAAATATTACAGTGATTTCCTATTCTTCTGCTAATTTCTCCGCATAATAATAATTGCTAGCAGGAGAATAATAAATAATAAATATTAAAGTTACGTAAATATTATGCACATATTAAACTGAACAGCAATGCAAATTAAATAATACTTCATTCGTAAAGCGTACTTTAATGGTTTCCAATTTATCCTTGGCCCAATCGGCGTCTCCTACGCCCATGCAATCCTGCACGGAGCCCCTAGCAATTCGCAGCCATTCCTCCATTTCCTTCTTCGCCTTCAAGAATTCAGTGTGATCCGATAGATTCTTCTCCACTCTAGAAACTAGGCCTTGCATATCCGTCAACAGAGACGTGTAAGCGGACTGTAATTGCACGGTCTTATCACGTGCCCAACTGCAAGCACTCATCTCTAACAATGCCTCGCATTTGTCGTTCAAATCCTCTAGTACAGGCTTCTGTTGTACAGCCTCTTCCACGAGGCTCTTGCACCGGACCAAATCCTCCGGAGTTTTGTTCTCCTTCGACTGCTCGTCGTTTAATTTCTTCTGGAAGTGATCTATCCATCTCTTCATGTTGTCCAGAGCAGCTGTGAATTGGGACCAGCTGGTTATACAATTGGACAAGGTTTTTTGGGCGTCGTGGCACTGGTTTTGCAAAGATTTCCAGTTCGCTTGCAACTGTTTCACGTCGTGTTTAATGGTTTCTTGCCCCTCCGGACCTGTACTGGCGATCACAGCGTCGCTCAATTGAATTACTTTCGAGATCAGAGTTTCCCCTTTCGGAAGGGTGGCGATTATTTGGTTCACTTTATTCTCCCGTTCGATTATTCGTTCTTTTTCGCCATGAGTGTCGCAATTTTGTTGGAGTTCCAATTTCGTATGGCGTACCCAATCTGCTGCCTCGTTGTGCGCTTGTTGGAACTTCTCGTGATCGGTTACCTGCTCCTCCAAGTTCTAGAAATAGGGGTTGGAAAAGTTGAAGCGTTTCTTTTATTGTTCAATCTTGATCGTTTATTCGAATTGATTAATTAATTCTCAGCAGATACGTACCTTAATTTTGTCGGCGATCAGCTTGGTTAATTCGTCGTACTTCGCAATGGTGGATTGATAAGGACCAATAGGAATACTAGAGTCTTCGGCTAAACGAGCCTTCAATCGGTCCACAGTTTCTCCGTGCCCTTGAATATCTTTCTGGACTGTCTTATATTTCTCCAGCGCAGCACGCTTTTCGCTTAGATCGTTCTTGTACATTTCACCTGGTTGAATCTTCCCCTCAATCTCTTCGATCCAGTCTGTAGTGAGTCTGTGAATTTTATTTAATTCCTCAAGTGCGCTGGCCCTCGCGGACAACTTCTGTCTTGTATCTTCCACGTTCACCAATAATTTGTCGAACTCTGTTTTCAAGTTCTGCGTGTCTTCCTGAATCTTCTGTGCGCCATTTTGCTCTGTGTTCATGATTACTTTTTCTTTCAGTTCGAGGGCATAGCGTAGCTTGTTTTGGCCTTGCTCGAGAGTCTGCCTGATGGCTTTGCAGGTATGCAATTTGTTGTTCACCTCGGTCAATGTGCTCGGAATTACCTTGCACTCGCCCAATTTGTCACGCGTTCGTTCTATCCAGTCTTGACATTCTTGGTACAATGTATTGTGTTGTTGGTGTTCCTAGGAAATGAAACACATTTTTTTTAATCGAATGGCAAACAATTGATAATTAGAAAAATGTTTCCAGAGCAGAGATATTTTTTAAATCAATTTTTAAATACCTGATAATGCAATTCCAAACGTCTCATTATCTCTTTCGCCAGAGACAGGAGAGCATTATATTTCGTCGTCAGCTGAGTAATAGCGTTCGAGATTCTCGTATCTGCACACGTCTCTAGCAACATTTGAGCCTTCATGTTCAATCGATCCAGTTCCTTCTGCCAATCGAACAGTGTCTGCAGGTGAATCTGGAATTGTTCAAGAACGTTCTTCTTCTCCTCCAAACTATCCTGCAATTTATTGAACGACTGCACCAGTTGTTCAGTCTGCGTGAGCCACTCGGTAGCTTCTGAAAATTGGTCCTCGTATTCCGTCCATTTCACTATTCCAACTTCCAGTAAAGTCTTAGTGTTATTCAGCGAGTCCCTAAAAAAATATATATATAATTACACCCCGTCCCTAATTCACATTACAATAGCAATTTCATTATTTTCAATTCCTTGAAAGATATGTCAATTATCATTCACGAAAAAAATGATTTAAGTATTAATTACGTATTCCAGAAAAAATGATTCGCAAAATATTACTCACACATAGCTATCGTACTCTTCCTGCAACAACGCCACTTCCTCCTCAATAATTTCTTTATCCTCCTCATCAGCAATGTTACACGCAGCATTGCCCTGTTCCAAAGCATGCTGCAATTTCTTCTGTCCCTCCGGTAGCTCACTTTGCAGCACCTTCAGCTGCGTGATTTTATTCGCCAACGATTCTTTATCACCTGTAGGCTCTGAACACTTTCCAAGCCTCTCCTTGGCCGCTCGTATCCACTGAATAAATTCGTTCCCGCTGTCTATGAACGCCTGGTGTTGCTCAACCGTTTCCTTCTGCTTTGCATACAACTCTTGCGCCTGTTTGCTCAACGTTTCGTACTTGATCGAAATTTCCGTGGCTGGGGTCGCCTGTCGAAGATCCTCTGCCTTCGTCGTCACCGATTGTATCATCGGCTCGAACGCTACAATATCTTGAACAATGCTGTTCGTCTGTCGAAGATTCGCCTTCCTTTCGCCAATGGCCAAAGAACTGAGCCCAGCCAGACCTTTCCTCGCCTTCGACACTTTTTGTTCGCATACCTGTTGCAGCTTGGCCTCGCGATCGTTGATCCATTGCTGTAGCTGCAAGTACGACGAACTGTAATCAGCCCATTGGAGAAGACTGGTCTCCAGGTGCACTTTCGTCGTCGAAATCTTTTTCACCAGTCTCTCCCAATCGTTTTGGATTTCTTTCAGCTGCGCGTTGATCTCCTCTCTACCGTCCGATCGAGTATTTCTCATCACCTTCTCGCCACAGTTCACCGTCAAGTGTACCAAATTCTGTCCCTCTTCTCGTTTCCTTAATAATTCTTGAATGTTAACCAGTCTGTTCTGCAATTCTTCACGGCTGCTCGTGGAAGCTGCCTCTGTTCCCTTTCGAATAATTTGTCTCGCATTTTCGATCCAGGCACGAGTTTTGTCTAAATTAGCCTCGTACTCTTTGTGCTGGGCTAGATTGTTTTCCACTTTCTTCAAGACGTCCTTGGCGAGGTTGACTTGCACCTGGTAGCGTGAATTCAGGTGGCGAAGTTGGTTATTTATGTACGTGTCGAGGTGAGACGAGAGAAGGGTGGATGCTGTCTTGTTGAATTTGTCAATTTGTTCCTGTCCTTTGAGAAGATTCTCCAATATTTGCTTCACTTCCAGCACCTGTTTCTCTTTCTCGGTGACATTCGGTAGAAGGGAGTTCTTCTGCGCTTTTATTAATATATCGAATTGCTGTAGCCAGTCGCTCAATCTCTCGTACTCGTCTTTGTAATCTCGCCACTTGCTCACTGTTTGCTCCAGTTGATCTTTCTGCTGTTTGATTTCTATAAAAGGAATTAATTTTCATTACAGAAACAGTTTTACATCTCGAATAGTTTTAATATAAAAAAAAATATGCAACACTTACCCCTGAACAGCTCCTCGAAGCTCTGAGTCAACGCCTTCACCTCGTTCTTAATAATCTCCTGCCCCTGCGGACTCGTATTAGCGCAAACAACTTTTCCAGTATGCTGAAGATGCTCCACCAACAGTTCCCCTTGAGCTTTCTTGTTCAATAAGCTCTCCAAAGGCGCCACAGCGTTCTCGATGGCCAGTTTGTCGCTTAACGGCCTCTGTTTCATCGACGGAATCTTTTCACGGGCACGACTGAGCCAATTAATAATATCGTCGTGCGCCTCTTTGTATAATCTGTGATCCTTGTACTGTTCTTCTCGTTCCGCCAACAACGACTTGATCTTCTCGAACAGCGTGTCAAACCTGTTCAAAATACTCTGAGCCTGCGACGCCGCTAATCCTTGCGGCCCGCTGGCGATCATTTCAGCAACTTTGATCTTCAGGCTGTCCACTTCGATATTTTCACATCGAACCTTTTCCTCCAGAGCCTTAATACGTTCCAATTGACATCTCTTCTCGGACATGGTGGCCTGGAACGGCGTGAACTCGTTCAAAGCTGCCTGCATGTAGTCCACCGTTTTGTTCATCGATTGTATCTGCTCGAGCAGTCCAGCCCATTTATTTATCGAGTCGTCCAAATTCGTCTTTGTCTCCAACATCTTCGAGGCCAGTGCGCTCCATTGCTCCTGAAGCTTTCCGACAGCATCGTTGATTGCTTTGTGACCAGTCGGTGCAGTGTTCGCGAGGACAGCCTGCGCTAGTTCCACGATTCCTTGAACCTTGGCGAAGCCGTCTTCTTTATACAGCAACAAGTCCTGTATTATTTCCATTTTGTTCTCCAGATCTTTCTGCGAGGATGCACCCATGTCAGAACAGTAAGCAAGCTTCTTTCGAATGTCGTCTAACCATCTGGTACACTCTGCCACTTGATTATCGAACTCCTGGTGAGTGGTGACGTATTGATGCCATCGGCTGTACAAATCTTTAACCTTGTTCGATATCTGCTGATACTTGATGCTCAATTCGGACATATGCGTGGTACGGGACGTAATATTCTTGTGAAGCTGCTGTGCCTTTTCAGTAACAGCGTCTATCTCTAACTCCTTGGCGCGCACCTGTCCTTGAAGTGTTTTCAGAAGCTCCAATTGATCCTTCTTCTCTTGCAGAGTTGCCTTCAAGTCGACAGCGTGGAGTTTGGTGTCAGTCTCTCTCATCCAGGCGAGACACCTTTCCTTGGACGTTTCGAACTCGTTCCATTGTTGAAGCTTGTTCTCCAGACTCTCTATCGTCGATTTGACTGCTGTCACCAGGCTCTCCCATTCTTGCTGAGACGAATCGATCTGCGATCGTATGTTAATCTGCCCAGACTCCAGCGTTCCTGGGATCACCTTCTCTCCTAACACTCTTATCTGTTGCACTCTTGGCTTGTCCTCTGGTAAACTTTGCAATAAATTCCTCAGACGTTCCAGGTTGGTATGAAGCGACACCCTTTCGAGTTCCGTGTCGCCCCAAAGTATGACCGCGTTGTGAGTCGCGTCCAGCCATTCGTGAGTATCTAGGACAGCCTTGCTGTACTGTTGATGATCACTGACGATGCCTTCGTATCTTTCAACAAACGCAGCGGCTCGTTTCGACACCGTGGCGTGTCTATCGTTCAATTTCCTCAATGTCCGGTGCACCTTTTCCGTAGAGTCAGGCAAATTGTCAGCTTTGTCACGCAGATCGAGCAAATCCTGCTGATGCGACTGAATGTCGTGCAAGAATGAACGATAAATTTGCAGCTGGGCCCTCTTCTCGTCCAACGTGGTTTTCAAATCGATTTCTGGTTTCAATTGAGCCTCTACGGTAGTCAGCCATTTTTCGAACGCTTCGTTTGACTCGTCGAAGCCGGACCAACGTGATATCTTCGATTGTAATTCTCGTTCAGTCGACGCGATATTGTCGTACAATTCCTCGAACGCTTGTTGAAGGTCTAGTAATTGTTGACGAACGATTTCTCTACCCTCCATGCCTGTGGTCGGGTACAAACGTTCTCCAGCTTCGACCGTGTTGTTTATTAGGAGAGTTGCCGAAGATTGGCGGGCCAGAAGGTCCTTTAGTGTTGATATATTTGAGGATAACTCTCGTCGAGTGCCACTGATGTCGTCTTTGATGGATTGATAGGCTGCTCGTGTGTTCGCCAGCCATTCTGAACATTGCTTGTAGCGTTCCAAATAGGCTGCGTGATCTGAGACCGCTTGCTCGCATTTCTTAACCAGCTCCTGGAATTTAAGAAATGATCAATTTAATTGTTTAGTTGCGGTACGTAGGCTAGTTGAATTCGAGAAGTAAATAATTGTATGCATACCTTGGCTGTTGCTTGAATGGATTGGAAACGGGAGGTGATTTGTTGAACGCTGGCCGAAAATCTAGTTTCTCCGCTGATCTGCATCAGCTCTGAGGATTCGTCGCTCATCTTGTCGAACTCTGCCTCGTTTTGCCGGAGATTCACGATCAACATCTACAGAACGGAATGGTTTGTTAGATTTTATTGGCGGGCAATTATGTATCACTTTGCTTTCATTTGTATTCCATCGTTGTATTAATTAGGTAGTTTTCTGTCCGTCTGAAAATACCTGGGCCGAAGGAATTAACATGATACACGCAATTGGGTGTGTTTGTTTCGTGTATGTGTACGGGTTAATGCGAATTCGATCAATTGATAGTCGTACATTTTTTCGCGTGCCATGACAACGGGGTGTATAGTACACGGGCTTGGAAACGTAATTCTTCGATCAAGCGTGCTCGAAACAACACGATTTGCATGCATCGAAGTAAAAAAAGAAGTAAAAAGGAATACGAAGGAAAGAAAATTATGCAAAAAACCGTGAATGTTAAGATACGGACAAAAAAAGAAACGTTTAGAAATAGTGTGAGTGTGGTGTATGCATAGTGTGAAAGTGTGAATGTACAATGTGTCTGATATTTTAAACTTACCATTTCTTTCTTTTTTTTACCAATTTCGTTTTATTTTTTATTTTCTCACTTTAATTCACACTGAATCGTCGAAGAAAAAAAAAACGGAAGAAAAGGAAAGAGAGAAACAAAGAAACAGAGTATTTAGAGAAAGATGAAAGAAGAAGAAGTACAGATGGGGGCAGTAACGAGAGATCTTTACAAAAAGCGTTCACAACCCTGGTCGAACAAATTTCGTTCATATTTCTCTTACTTGATCCAGGTGGTCTCCGAGTGCCACCAGTTCCGTCACTTCCGTGTCCCACGATAAGGCGGTTTTTTGTAGTGCCTAAGAAAGTTTTCCAAAATACAATGCCTGAACTAATCGTGTGAAGATTTCATCTCTCTCGTATCTTTTCCTCTTCTTGATAAACAAAAATTAAAACGCCGCGCGATACTCGTTACACGTGTTCATATATTTCCGTGTCAAAAAGAAAACTAGAAATTTATGGTTGCCCGTAGTGCCACTTTGCACGGGACCAATCGATTCGTTTGAAAAAGAAACAGACCGAATAAAAGAGTTGAACTAGTCGAGTTCGTTTCTTTTCTTACAATTAACAACACGTTACCTGATATTTCTCGAGTTGTTCCTGCTTCTCGTCGAGGGTGTTCTTCAGGGAATAATTCTTCAACGAAGACTCCGCATCTGTCAACCATGCCAATAACCGTTCCAACGAGTTCTCGTACTCGCTCCATTGCTGAATTCTCTCCTCGATGCATCGAACGATATCGTTCACGGCCGTCGCGAATTTCTTGTGCTCGAATCTGTTTCGTGAATTAATTTTACAAAGAAAAACATTAATTTATTTAATCCCCGTTACATATAATACATGTAGAATGATCAGATGCAGTTCTCACCTTAACGTAGCCAGATCTCGTTCCATTGATTCCAAAGATCTAGGCGATAAATTATGAGCACTTTGAGCCACATGCTCGCTAAGAATATTCAGCTTCAATTCTCCTTCTCTCTGACCATCTTGAAGTTCCATGATCTTAGCCAGCTGAGCTTGTAGAGCAGCTTTGTTTCCTGTATAGTCACTGTAATTCGCCAATTGCTCCCATTGCTGTTTCTGATAGTCCTGATAGGATTTCTGGAGATCGTAGAACTGTTGGAACGTATCCAGAAGAGTTTCCAAGTTAGATATATTCTTCTGGGACATGTCGACCAAGTCCTCGTATCTTCCAGAAACGGATGCTGCCTTCTGCTTTGCGTCGGATGGCGCCTGAATTGGATACGTAAGTGCATTGGCCTTCTCAGAAACACCTTCGATTATACGTTTGTACGCCAAGATTTCTTGATGCATTCCCTGAAAGACGAGTTCATTTAATTTAGCGTTACAGTAAATTATCTAAAATTCTAAAAGTAGAGTTGGTAACATTTTTGTACGACAACCAATAGAAAACAAAAAGTAAATGTAAATTCACCTTGCTCTTCAATAACTTTGATTTAATCTCTTGAAGGGAGGACCACGCGATCGTCGAATCTTGTTTCACAGATCTTTCCATAGTGTCCAACCAAGCTAATATCTGCTGCAGGGTCTCCTGATAATTAGTCCACTGCAAAGACTGCGCATCCTGCTTCTTCTGCTGTCCAGCTATACCCTCCACAAGTTTGTCCCAGCGTTCACGTGCTTGTCTCAATTCGTGACGAATCAATTCTCTTCCTTGTGCCGATGTATCTGCAAGAATTCTCTCTCCAAATGATATTAGGCTTGCCAATCGGTGTTCACCCTGTTCCTTTTCGGTCAACAATATTTGCAACCGAGAAACTTTCTCCTCCATATTTCCACCGGTTTCATCTTTCTTCAGAGCGGCCAAACTTTGCTCCAATTGTGTCAACCAGGTGTCGACCGTTTTCAGTTTCTCCTCGTAGGCCTTGTGATCGTCCACGATAGTCTGGCATCTCGTCACTACTTCTTTGCTGAGTACGTGCAGCAGTTGATACCTGAAATTTTAGAAACACATGAAAAATTGCAAAAAAATTTCAATGCCAACTTTCGCAAGTTTATTTCATTATGCATTTCTTTCACCACTTACCTATTACTGATTTGGGAGATCATTGGCTTGATACGCTCAACGCCGCTAGCATGAAGCAGACTGTGGGATTTATCAACAAATTCGTCTATCTTCGATTCCTCCTTAAGTATAGCGTCGCGTTTCTTTTTCAAAGCTTGCAACCGAGCTTCCTTGTCCTGCAACGTGGGCTGCAATTGCTGGTCCCTGAATGCTGCTTCCATTGAGCAGAACCATTTTGTGTGCGCTTCCAATTTGTCCTCGAAGTCTTGCCATTTTTGTAGAGCTGCCTTCTGTTTGTCCTCTACCGATTCTGTGTTCGAAGTAGAATAATTACAAAAATGTATACCAATGATTAAAATGGAAAGAATAACAATAATATTGTTATCATTTCAAAGTGCATTCTACTATTTATTCAATTATATTCAAAAAGATATAAAATCGATGTACCTATTTCGCTTAAATATTGTCGAAGATTGCCCTCCAGAATTGTGATCTCTTTGTTAATAGCATCCCATCCTTTCGGTGCTGTTCTCTTGATTACTGTTTCACTAAGTTCCTTCAATTTTCCAAGATGTTCAGCTCCCTGCATTTGATCGTCCTTCAATATCGATAAGGTAGCTAGTCTTCTAGAGATGTCTACACGTTCTCCGGTGACGTCATTGCATTCTGCAAGCTTCTCCCTCTCACCGTTCAACCAATCAGAGAAGCTCTTCACTTGCAAATTAAATCTGTGATGTTTCTCCACGCAGTCCTCCAGGTTCTCCAATAAATCCTTCGATTTAGCCACGATATTGTGGAACAGTTGCTTGATAGAAGGCAAGAAAACATTCAAAGATGTGTCCTTGGTCTGATCAACCAATTGTTGAGCTTTGTCGCAAACGTTCTCCACTAACGATTGATGCGACATGATTTCCTGGTGCATGATCTTGTGATTCTGCAGTTGTGCCCGTTTTTCTTCCAACGTGCACTTCAATTCCGTGTGCTGGTGCATCGCGCGCTCGACGTCACGAAGCCAGGCAGTCAATTGCTCATGCGACAACGAGAATTCTGCGAACTGCATCAGACACTGGTCCAATTTTTGCGTAGTGCTTTGAAGATCTTCAGAGAATCCATCCCAAAGTGTTCTTAAGTTTCTCAGCTGTTGTCTGATAATCTCTCTGCCATCGGGAGACGTATGAGCGTACAATTTTTCTCCCAGATCAATAACAGATTCGAATCTGGCATTCTCTTTCGTTCTAGTATCGCCAAGATCGCGAATTAATTTCTGTCTGCTCTGCAAAACGGACAAATCGCCAACGATTTCACTGTGCTTCTTCAATTCCGTTTGGATATCGGTGATCCATTGCAATAATTGATTGTATTTAACATTGAACGTATTGTGCTCCTTTACAAATTGTTCGTATCGCATCACGGCTTCCTTTATCTGATTCTTGATTGCTTGGTACTTAGTTGTTTGCCTGGAAACCCTGGTGGCTAGATCAGCTTCAGCTTCAATGCTCTGACTCTTTTCAATAGCGGCGTTAAATTCTGCCCCCTTCGCCACGATGCCTTCCTCTAATCCCTTCAGCTTCTGCAGATGCGCCCTCTTCGTCTCCTCCGTGCTTCTCAAACTCTGGTCCTTCAGATGGGTCTCCATCTGCTTGATCCATGCTTCCAAGCCTTCAACAATCTTCTCAAATTCGGACCACTGATTAAACATATGCTTCAACTTGTCCCTGGCAGCGACGCATCGTTTCAAGAAGTCCTCCCACAATTTCTTCTGCTGCTCGAAATTCGACAGCAATGTCGGATGGCCCGGAAGAGATGTCTGCTCGAGAACGATGTTCAATTGCTGATTGCAGTCGGCCAAAATTTTGTCCCCTTCCGTTTTCTGCTGCAGAAGATTTTCTATCGCGGTAATTTTATTCTGCGCGGTGTCTCGCTCGACAGAAAAATCTTCAGTTATCGGCGTTCCCTCGTTAATCACCGTGTTAATCCAATCTCGCGTCTTCTCGAACGTTTGAAGATACGCCTCGTGATTCGCCACATGCTTCTCCGCTATACTGATTCTACCTTCAACCTCGTTGGATAATTTCTCATAGGCTTCGATCACGCTCTCCAACATTTCACCGGCGTCGTCGTCGGGCGCGGTGCTCAATCTGTCTCGAAGCTGCTGTAGGATATTCTTATGGACACTCACATCTTGGGCCACAGCTCGATACAAATGGAGGGCTAATTTCTTCTCCTGCAACGTGGGCAACAGTTCCTGCTTCTCCCCCAATTTATTTTGCGCATCAGCCAACCACTGTTTCACCTGAGAGAATTTGTCCTCGAACGAGGATCTATGCATCATGTCACTTTCTATCTTCTTGTAAATCACGTTCGCGCGATCCGCCATGGCGTCCACGCGATTACGGAAGTTTCTCAATTCGGTTCTGATCGTTTCCCTCTGATCTGGCGTGATTCTAGCGAACAGAGCTTCCCCAGCCTCTGCAGTTCTATTCAGAATAGCCTGGCCGACCTCTCGTTCCTCGGCGAATGCCCTCAATTCTTTCAAACGAGATTGATAGAACGTTATCGGTTTAGGCCCGGTAATTTCATCGAAAGCTTTCAATGTCTTCTCAGCACTGTCGAGCCAACCCTCCAGTTTCTTTTTATTAGCAACGTACTGATCCCTGTTTTCTTTCAATTCTCGTAATCTGTCCAAGTGCTGGGCCAAGAATTTCAACACGTAATCGTAACGGGTGCTAAGATGACCAATGTACTGATTTACCCTAGACTCAGAGCTGACCCTAGTGATGTCCTCAGCCAGGGCAGCCAGATCTTTCAATTCAGAACTATATCCCATCATCGTCTTCTGCACCTGAATCATCTCTGCGATTTTCTGTTCGATATCGTCCAAATTAAGCAACGCTGACGCTTCAGCTCTGATCTTATTCTCATTTTCCTTCAGCCACGATAAAACATTTTCAGACGTCATTTCGTATCTCTGCCACAGGGCGATATTTCGTTCCAAATCGTTCTTGATCTTACTGTAGCTGTTCCTCAAGGAGTCTAGATCCGTTTCGACCCTATCGCGGTCTGCTTTTAGGGCGGCCATCGTTTCGACACTTTCCACAGAAGCGAGAAGCTTCAACGAATTGTCAGTGTCCTCCTTTCTAGCCGTGCAATCTGCAATTCCAGCCTCCACGTCCATCAGCGACGCCATTTTTACTTCCAAATTGTAATGGTCGCTGCTCTGCTCGGGTTCGCACCAGGCCACCTTCTCCTTCAACGTCACGACCATACGCTGAAGAGCGCCGAATTTCTCGTGGTACAATTTCGTCAAGAACGCTACCAACGTCGCGATCACTTTGTTAGCATGGCTAGCCACGCCGTCGCGTCGAAGCTGAAGAGCTTGTAACTCCTTGGGCAAGCTCGATCTAGAAATGCTAGGATACTCCGTGGACATTTTCGTCAATGTTTCTTCAACTTTCGATAAAGCGTAATCGCATTGCTCCAATTCTGTCTTCAACTCTTGACATTTGTTGATCCGTCCAAGAATTTTCGTATTCTCGCCAGTCAGGTCGTCGCACTTGATAATGTCCTCGCGAATTTTGGATATTAAATCTCCGCACCTCTTCATCTCCTGCCTGATAGCCCTCTCCCTCTCGTTCAGCGTGGACGTCAACGATTCCAATTTATCTGCAGAGCTTTTCACCAGCTTGAACTGGTCGTCCAATAATTGGTGCAACGAATTCAAGGTAGGGATGTCCGTATTGTTGTTCAACTTTATCAATTGCTCGATCTTGGTGACGATATTTTGGTACAGCTGGTGATGAGCAGGTAACTCCTCTCTGTATCTTATCAATCTGGCCTGGCAATTTTCTGCGTCAAGCAAACGTTCGTAGGCACTGGTCAGAACATCGTTCGTATTGGTGAGCCATTTAGTAAGCTCGGCCTTACTCTCCTCTATCTGCTTCCATATAATTACCTGGCTCTCGTATGCCTGTAATTTCTCACTTATGTCATTATAAGTGTCTTGATATTGCTGCGTGATACCGGACAAATCGTTCTCAATTAGTTCAGAATTGAATCTAGGCATCAGTGAAGCTTCTTTCGTTAACTGTTGCGCCTTAGACTCCATCTTGTCCAAGAATTGCTTGCCCTTCTTCAATACTTCCAGAGTTTTCTTGTGCTTCTCTAAACTTATGTTCGCTTGAGTAATATCATAAGGCACTCCTTTCACCGACTGGCATAATTTGCGCGCCTCCTCGATCGATGTTTTCACCTTTTGCCTAGCATCCTCGTACGCCTTCCAGTCGGTGTTCATGTCGGCGTATTTCTTCCTCTGTTCTCGAAGAAGCTCGTTCACCTTCTCCCAATTGGCATCCACGGACGATAGAACGACTTGAATGTTGGTCGTCGATCTTTGGTCTTCTTTCATCAGAGTGCTACCCTCGAAATGGAGGATCTCTTTTTCCTGCTCCCTTTTCTGATGCTCCTCGATCAGTTTATCGATCTTTTCCACGGCTGGCGCTAATTGTTCACAGGAATCGACATTGTAAACTGTTTCTTGAAGAGCCGTCTGGGTGTTCAGTATTTTCTCCGTGATGGTCTGTTGCAATGTTCTGAAGTTGTTCCACCTGGCGCCAAGATTCTCCAATCTGTCGCGTTTCGTGGATATTTCGTTTTTCAGAGCCTTAGCCTTGTTCTCCAGATCATTTAATAAACCTGAAGCAGAGAGGGGCTTCCCCTGTTTGTCTCTGATTTGTATTCCTACCGAAGAGTCGGGTAAAATTCGCTGCTTCCAGCTGTCTATTTTATCGTATATAGTTTGTAACTCTGACGAAAATCTGTCCAAATCCGTGATTGTTGGTTTCCTTGCTTCCGCCTCGTATTTGCAATGACTTAGCTGAGCATTGGCATCGTTCAACCAACTCAATAATTCTACCCACTTCTCTAGACCCTTTTTCTTCTGTTGCAAATCGTCCTCCAGCGCTTTATACTTTTTGGCCAGGGTGGTGTAAGTTTCGTCCAAAGCAGCTGCCTCCATTACCGAACCCTTCGAAGACAATTGCTTAACTTCGTCGTAAATCGCTGCGAAGCTCGGCTGCTTTTCAGAATGCTCTTGGGTATAAGCGTGCACAGCTTGGAGATTCGTGTCAACAGTGTCGACGGTGGCGTCGCTGATTTCAGCGATATTCGATCTCAATCGTGACATCCAATTCTCGAAATCGGTGATCTTCATCTGGAACTCCTGCCTGGCCAATAAGGTGTCGGAAACTTTATTGATCTGCAGCCTGACAGTGTCTGCCAGTTTGCTGACTCTGGATTTAATATCCGACACTCGGGACTTCAAAGTGGTCGCACCTTCGAGCGATAAACCGTGGCTAATATGATCGGACACTTGTGTCAGCGATATTAATTGAGCCTGGTGATCGGATATAGTCTTGTTGAAATCTTTCAATCGTGCCAATTCTTTTTCCAACACCGACACTTCGGGCGTTCGAGTGTTTGGCTCCACGAGGATAGTTCTCTCTGATTTCTCTAACCACTCGTTGAATTCCATGATCTCAGACTCGAAACTGTTCCACGAGGTGACCAGTTTGTCCAATTTTGTGGTTGTTTGCACCGCCACGTCGTGGACAGCGTTCCAACGACTGTGAACAGCGTCCACTTCGTCAGAGGCTGACGTCTTCCCTGTTATCTGTTGACTGATCAGGGATAGATCCTGGATTTGTGGGAAGTGTTGCTGGCATCGCACTTCAAAAGCTTTGGCAGTTTCTAGCATCTGAGCCGCCTGAGGTAGTGTGGTTGGTTTGCTGCCTATGGTAGCCGCCTTTGATTCTGCTTCTTCCATCCATGGTTTTAACCCTTGGATTCCTTTCTCGTATTCTTTCCAGGTTTGCAAGTTTTGCGTCGCGGTTTGACGTTGGTCCACGATACTTTTCTGCAGAGTTTCAAACGCTTTCTCGAGGTTGATAATGTCCGTGCGCAGTTGTTTGCCTTGAAGACTGTCGCCGCCGTCTTGAAGCATAAATAAAATTGATGATTAAATAGAAAATATCTAAGCGCGGCGAGGAAAATGCACGAAATATATCGAAACTATCGTAAAAAGATAGAAAGGGAGAGAGAACTTACGTTTTTCGAGCAATAGTGTAATTTTTCGGGAATTGAGAAATAATTTATAAATTATTATAGATAGATAATAAATAAATAATTAATTTGAGAAAGGTATTAAGAGATACTTTAGAAAATATTAACAAGCGTGAAAATATTTACTGATTGGCTTTAAAAAATGTTTGCAAGGAAATTGGTAGAATTTATAAATCATTAATCCATTTATATAGATAATATTTGCAAATTGATAAAATTATTCTGGTTACCAACCTTTGACAAGTTTCTCCGACTCCTTTTCAAGGAACTTTAGGGTCTTGCTTCTACTCTGGATCTCCTTCTGCAAGTTCTCGGATCGATAGACCATCTCTTCAGGGCTGGTCGGCAAGTTCTCCACGTCTGCAATCCATTGAGGCGCACTTTGTTGGGTCCACAGTTGCAATTCATTCAGCTTCGCCTGAAATTTGTTCCATCTGGTGCTGTGCTCTTGCAGGTAAACCACTTTCTCCTGAACAATCTTCATCGTCGTCTCCATTCTCTTCTCGGTCTGTATGATTTCTTTCTTCAACACCTCCTTCTTCTCTGATGGCGTGATGTCAGCAAGACGACCGTACGTCTCCTGCAGCTTCTTCAGCAACTCCTCCGTAGATTTTCTCAAAGAAGAACTAAAGTCCTGCTTGCTCTGAAGATCAGACGACACCTGCGAAGCGTCGTAATAGGTAGTCGATTCAATCTTTCTCAATTCCTCGTCAGCCTGTTCTATCAACTTCAAAATTTCTTCCTTCTGTTCGAGGTAAGTGTTCCACAATTTCTGCGAGCTCTTCAGAGACTTCAACATCTCCACACTCTGGCCATACGTATCATTCCAGCTGGATTCTAATTGCTGTACTTCCAACGACACAAACGGAGGCGCATGTTGATCCTTCAAAAGGTCTTTGCCGCGTTGCAGCATGCTCACGATATTTGGTCTCTGTTGTTCCAGTTGGCCGAGACGACCCTCCTGATGTGTCACGGCACTCTGCAAGGTCTCCGGGCTTTCAGACACCACGTCGACCTTTGACTGATCGCGAACCTTGCGCAGAAGAGTGCACACCTCTCGCACTTCCTTCCTGTAGGTGTAACTCTTCGAATAGATATCGGTTTTCGTCATAGTGATCTCTATAGTAGGTATCAGATTTTTGTAACGAGCGATCAATTGTTCAAGGCGATTCTGTTCTGAAAGTGCCTCGTGGTCTGAACGATTAGACGTGAGGCTGTCCAGGCTTTGCACCAGCCACTTCATTTCTTCCCGTTTGTTGTCTGCTTCTTTGCATATTTTCTAGAGAAAGATTGATACTCATTTACACTATTGCTAATGCATTAATTAAATACACTTTCGCATTTATATTTATTTACCGTTAGAATCTGGACCTATCCGGAGGAAAGGAAGCAAGGGCAGAACGAATAGAAATATTTCAATACAAAGTGCGTGGTGAAAAGATAAATTACCCGCCTAAACTGAATTATTTTCGTTGCTTAAAAATTAATATCACTTACTTGAAATATCGTTTTCTCCGTTTCAAATTCCTCCAGCGTGTTCACTTCGTGCAGAATGGTTCTCAAATTGCTGTCCACGTGGTCCATCCATCGCACCATTTCATCGAACCTGCATTAACAATTATTATCAGTCATCAGAATTGAAAAGAGGTTAACAAAAATAAAGAGAGTGGAAATATTTTAAATTCCATTTCTACTCACTTCTTTCTATAAGCAGCCCACTGTTCAGGCACTTGTTTCAATTGTTCCCTCAAATGTTCCACTCTCTGTGCAGAATCCTCCCACAAACGTTCAGCGTTCTGCGCAGCTTCCGCTATGCTATTGTCACTTGGTTTCATCATGCTGTACGCGTTGCTGATCTTCTTCAGGGTCTGCAGGCACTTCTCAACTTCGAGCACGGTGCCACGGTTCACGAAGAACTCTTTGTTCCGCTGCAGTATATTCTCCACGTTATCGTTCTTCATCAGAGCTTGTTGCTCGGAGTTGATCTCGACCTCGATTTCCTTCAGGTACTGCAGGAACGTCGTCTCGTCTAAACGGAACTCCAGTCTCATCAAATGAAGAGGAGCAAACGTTAGAACCACCTTCCATCGTTTCTGAAGAGATTCCACAGCTTCCACAATTGGCGCCTGCTTTTCGACAGGCACGATACTCTTCAAGTCCTGACCAGCATTGACGAAGTCTTGAATCCATTTTTCATTCACGTTGCTGAAGAAGTTCTTGTGATATTCTATGGATCGTCTATTATCGGTGTGTTTGTCATTCATCATGGTCTCTGCGACAGACAGCCATTCACAGACTTGTCTTTCGCAGTCCTTGAACTTGGTCCAGCATCTGACAGCTTCCTGAAGACGTTGCTCCCAGATCTGTGCTGCCTGAGACACTCTGTTGAACCGTTCGTTCAGTTCCCTCAATGTTTTGCCACCTTCTGCAGCGTCCACGTCGGCATGGCTGTCCACAGATTTCACTATGCTGGTGAAAACTTTATTCTTCGACTCCAGCATGGATTTATAGTAAAGGGTCCTCGAGAAGAACACCTTGTGGCGTTCTAACTGGGCTAGAATGTACTCTCTACCGCCCGATAGATCGATGTTCGTCAGCATTCTCTCTGCTTCGTCCAACCAGGTAGCGATCTCCTTCTGTCCAGCTTCCAGGGATTCTTGTTGGACCAGCAGTTGATGGTACAGGTGCAACTGCATGGGAATTAATGCTCGTACTTTAACCAGAGCTTCCTTCTCCTTCTTCAGGGTGTTCATCATTTTATCCACCTCGTCGCGAGACAGGTCTTGAATAAGGGTCTGGAATTTTTTGCTGATACTCTTGAACAGATCCTCGATTCCTTCCACCTCGTTGTGGAAAGCCTGCAGCTTTTCACCGTAGGCCTGGATTTTTTCTGTCGTGGTTAGGTCAGTTGCTGACAGTGCTGATTCGACGTTCCTCAGCCACTTTTGCAGTGTCTCTACGCCTGCTCTGTAATCCTTTCTATTTCTTATGAGATCACCGGCGTGCATGTATTGTTTAGCTTCCTGGAATAAGGATTCCCATCTGGATGTAAGACTCGTGTAACGTTGCTTCAATTTTAGAGCAACTGGTTCGTCAGAGGTAGCGATTAAGAAAGTCACTGTGTCCGACAATTGCTGGTGCTTGTCCTTCCACACGCTTATATCCTGGAAGAACTCCATCTTCTCCTCTTCAGGGAGGTTTAACGCGGGTTCAGCACGGTTCAACCAGGCTTCGAACTCGTCGGAGATGACGGTCCAACGGCGCCAATAGGCTACCACTTCTTCTAGCATGCTTTGCACGCAACGGAGATCCATAGACACGCTCTTCCACTTGTCGCTGGTTTCCCTCATGAAACGGTCTATGCTTAAGCTTTCTTCTGGATCTACGCGAGAAAAAATGATTACGCACATGTTGTATTTATAATGAGTACCACAAGAAACATCGAAAAATTTTAACAAAAACGTGTGACGAGATTGGGGTCCGAATATTAAATTGACGATACAATAATTCTACTGTAAATTATTTCCTAAACTATTCCTTGGACCGCTTCAATAAATTATATCACAATCAATCTAAATAATTATACAAAGAAGGCAAAATCGAAAATACCACTCACCAACGTTGCCTTCGCGTTTATAATCCTCCACGACCTGTTGCATATCCAGATACGCTTTCTGGAATTCTTGAAAGATTCTGTTTCGAGATACAAAGTTTCTGTACTGCTCCAGCATCTGATGCACACTGTCCTCGGTGCCATACTTCACGCTCCACCCTTTCAGTTTCGTCTCCACTAGGAACAAGAAAGCAATAAGGCAGCACTTGTGCTCCAGGAACTTTAGTCGAATTCTACGTTTGGCAGCGCGATTCGGCAGACTTTCCAACCGGGCTGCCATTTCATTCAGCTGTTGAGAGTGAACATTAGCCGCGGCTTCGGAATTCCTGGCCGCTTCGAGGCGTTCCGTCATGGACGGAAGATCGAGGAAGAATTTCTTATGATCTTCTAGCTTGTTAGAAATTATGTTCGCTGTCTCCTCTGTCATTTCCTCTGGTATGTCGTTGTCTGATAACAAGAGGTCTTCAGCGCGGCATAGCCATCTACCTACGACGCCTAATTCACCTGGCAGGTAGGAATCTAAGAGCCATAGCCAGCGTAACATCTGGAAGATTGAAAGGAAACACGTGCAACAATACAATAATAGTATTACTATTGTTATAAATTGTTAAATAGTAAAACTCAGATTGCTGATATAGTATTTTTCTCGGCAGATCTTCATCTGGTTTTTTGAAGCGAATCATCGAATAGTAATTGTCATTAATTATTGTTAAAAATTCAATTGTCAACAATATTACATATCTCTATTTCTTATTATTCATTTATTACAAACCCCACTTACGAGCATCTCCATGGTTTTCCACAAGTTCTGCACGTGTCTCCATGAATCTCTCGAAATACTTATCATACTGGGCGTTTCGACAAGACTTTGGAGCTTATTGTATACAACCCTCTGTTGTTCGACTTCTGCTTTCAATATAGCGTACTCCTGTGACCAGAAAAATAATATACACATAAGTATAACGCTGTAATTATTGTTCCGCGACGTTAAGTCTACTACATTTATAGACATTGTAAACGTACATCATAACCCAATGGGGAGCTGCTCATTTGTTCCAATTGTTTCAACCTCTCGCAGAGCCAACTGAGTAATCCATCATACTCCTGCTGCACTGCAGCGAACGAATCGGAAGCGGCTGATCCTGGTTCCGGATACTTGTGCAAGAACTGGGCCACGTAGGTCATAATAGATTTCTCGTCTGGTTGTGGAACGTCAACGTCCTCCGGGTCTAAAAGTCTGGCGATACCCAATTCTGATTCTGCTACGTTGAACGCCGTTGCTAAACGAGCTCTGTTCGTTGCTTCTCTCATGGCTGCGATATTAACCAGGTTCGCCTTGATGGCGTCAATGATGGCTAAGAAGGCATTTCCATCCCGCCAACTTTCGCCAAAGTCGCGAACTTTTATGTCCCTAAGATAATTCGATTATTATTCCTTGGCAAATAATTTATGCATAATTGAACACGAGTAACAATTTAGAGGAATATCGTAGGTATAAATTCTTTTAAGAAAACGAACACGAGTGGCGAATAATTTTTCTACGACTATTATATGACTAATAGTGTGAATATAAATATGACTGACGCGTTTGAATAATTAAGCAGCCATTGAATTGTGAATATGTACTTACTTCGGCAAGGCATTGGTGACCCACTGCAACAGAGTCTTCCTCGCCCCCTGTTTCCATTTTTCACTGCTGATACGTTTTCTCTCGCTTGTCGCCGATCCTTGAGTGCTGAGACTCTCCAAGCTACTCTGACTGCCCCATGTATGCCCAAGATATTCCAAAGCTCTGGTGTTCTCCTCGATCTAGAAAAATATTCGTTGAGTGGGCCGTGGAAACTGAAGTTTAAACAGCAACGAGGGGGCGAACAGAAAAAATTCACAAAAAGGAATAACTAGCGTGCGTACTAGGGTGATGCGTAAGATCATGTAGGTGCGTGCTAACTTCTTCATTTTTTGTTCTTTTCTGTTCAATCACGCAAATTTTCTCTACAGATTTACTGTTCCCATCAATATCGTGTTTTAAGTAGACGACAATCTTTCCTTTCTTTTCTGTTTCTTTTTTTTGGTTCTTTTTTTAATAGCTACTCACCTTCCTTCGATCCTTCGATCGTAGCTTGTTTTTGTGGAATAAATACGGTTAGCAGAATGGAATGTTACTTCTTACTTCGCTCTTAACGAGGATTAATTTCGTCAATGGAAAAAGAAACCATTCGATCGCAAACAGTAAAAGAAAATAAAAACAATTGTGCATGCTTGTATAGAATATTTGTAAGTTCAAAGAAGTTCGATTAAAACAAGAAAACGAATGATCGAACAGCTTTACGATATAAAAAATCGACGAATTAATCCCCGCTGTAAACGATCAGCGCAGAGCTGCATCGCGTATATCGTAACGCGTTTATTTAATTCAAAGTTAATTTGTGGCACGAGCTTCGAATTTAAGCAACTACCGCATTCTAGTTACAAGTGTGCTTTTTTTTGCGTAGCTTCGAATGTATTCAACTATGCAATCAGAATATCGTCTACCTGGAAGTACAGGATGATAGTCCATATCAGTCCCAACACTACGGGCGGTCGTCCGTCCACCAAGTCGGACGAATTTATATTCACCAGTTTAATCTGCAAAAACACAGTGGACAATATTTTCACTTGCGAATTTTTATATTTGATAAATTTGTGAATTTTTAAATTTTATAAATTTGTGAATTTGTTTTGATAAAGTGAATTATTTGATTGTTAAATTTGTGAATTTGTAAACTTGTCAATTTTTTTAATTTTCGAACAGAAGGGAAATTTTTACTCACTTTCTTACTCTGCAAGAACTGAAGCGCGGTATTAGCGTTGCTGAGAAAGTGCGGTCTCTTCAAGTTACGGCCTCTTTCAACCGGCTGCGAACAGAGAAGTGCATTTCGTACAGGAGTATTTTATCGATCAGAGTTACGATACAGCAGCTGTTGCGAGAACTTACCAGCTTTTCGCCCGATAAAACTTCGAGCAATGCGAGTAGGCGGGTACCATCTTTCAGGTCCTCGATCAAATCGTCCACGCGAAGCGGGGGACTTCTCTGGGAAAACAAAAATTACGACCGTCGATACAGTATGTTTCTCGTTTCTCACAAACACTCACGTAAGAAACCCTCGAATAGATCAGTCCCAAAATATAAAAAAGAAAAGCAAATATCTAAGAATATAATAAAGGAAGAGAATGACGAAATGTATGTGGTCGTAAAAAGGAATATGAAGTCATCATAAATTTCAACCGAATGACTGTGAATGCAATTTTTAAAACTCAGCTCGCGTTTCGTTACAAAACAATTTAAAAAAAGATGTTCGGATGAAATGCATTTAATTTTTCGAGGATATTTCGAGTTCCCGAGTGAAATACAGGGTTGTACGTAATGTTGTGCCGCTTCTGAGACGTGCATGTCCCGTGGAAGCAGCCTGGGATTTCTAATTCAAGTTTCGAAGTATCCGGAAGTGCGGAAGTAGGGGAGCATTATCGAGACTCGCGAGCCAGGCACGAGTTATTCCACCGAACTTCTGATATTCGTGATGAGAAGTAATTTCAACGATGCCTTATTATATAGAAGGGACGATAAAACTAAGGGGGGAGGGAAGAAGGCTTTGCGTAACGTAACGATCTCTGTACTGGAAATATTTATGGACCGAAGCACCCTTCAGAAAGTTCCGACGAACAGAAGATTGGAAGTTCGTTCTCGAATATATTTCTACTCACCTTAGATAGGTAGGAATTGATCCAGTTGACGAAAGTCTTCTTCTGCACGCGTTCTTGCTCATCTGAAAAAAAGAAATGCAATTTTTATGTCATGGAATTGAACTCTTTTTTCCAGTCTATTTGTCGCTGCTATTTCTTTAAATGTTTAAATAAAAAACGAACATTTCTCTAAGGATCTCACATGTGGTCAGGTAAATAGAATTATTAACAAAGTATGCATGTGGTTTTCTCGAACCTACAAGAAATTGAGACCGGCGATGTTTAATAATACTGATTATGAAGATCACAAAAGGAGATCCCAGATTAATATTCATTCATACCGTCTGAGTAAATGATTCTTTGTACTCCTGGTCATTACGTCACCGTCAATTGCACGGCCTCGCGACGCTTGTACTATGTGAACTTCGAATCGAGCTAAGGATCGTGCCTTTTCTGCTGGCCGAAAATTGGAGGCCACCGGGCATCAGATAAAAAAAAATTGTTTCCTTCCTTCGTGCGAAGAGTCATCGACGCGAAAAATTCGCGATTCGTTGTGTGCAACGTACGCACCCGAAGGAAGTAGCTGAAACCCGTTTCTCACGTTGTAAATTTAGCTACGCGCGTATGCAGCGTCGAATGGGCTGCTTTTATTGGCAGTTAACGTTCACGATCTTACGTAGACTTTTAAAATATCCCTTCGGGTCTCCTGAATCATACGAACGATTGAGTTCCATTCATTCCTCGCCCAGGGAGAACGTGCGTTCTTCGATTATGCGTACGCGCAAATTGTTCTAAACTTTTCATTAAACACAGCCACGTAGATTTTTCTGAGGTATAAAAATGAATATCACTTTTCATCGCTGTACTTCAGAAGCTTTCAATTTAAATGAATACCTGCGTGGAAGGGGGCTCTTCAGACAATTCAAGGAGGCAAACTTTACGAATTCTCGAAGTTCCTAATTTATGCACCCTCCACACGACACGAAAAGCTACGTAATTACGGTGTTCTCTGGAGAAGCATCGTAACAGGAACCTGAATCGTATAATAAATTTTATTACACGGGATGCAGGTATCGTATTTTGATAACAAATTACAGGGCGATGGATCGAGGAAATTGATAAGAGGGAGAAAGAGGGATAACGAGAGGGAAAATTACGAGAACCGGGCGTCAATTAAAAAGTACGCACGATGCACGTGTATGTATATAAAGAGAGATGCTCGTGTACAGTGGACACCGGTTGGACACGTATACGTGATCTGCATGCACGTCGAGTACTGTCACTTTACGCGACAAAATACTCTTCGCTCCAGACTGTACAGCAGTGTCGTGCGCGGACGGAGTTGCTTATTACATGACTTTGTTCCCTCGTACATATTCATAGTGTAGTCTGGAGGAATGATTTTATTGCTTGAAAGCCGTTAAGGCAGTTTTATTTCTATTAGAAAATTAATGTCGTTATTATTATTAGGCATATTCAAGGGACTATTTTGATCAGCTGATATTATAAAGATTTACGAGGTACATATTAATTTCTTCTTAATTGTAAATTATTATTGAATTGTGTGAACAAATATAATATTGTTATAATTTAAAAAGTATTTGCCACATATTAGTACGCAAGAATTTATAACTCCAATAGTACATTATACTAAATTCTCTTTCATTTAAATATAAAACTATTTTTAGTCTACGTGGCAGTTCATTAACTCTCTTGTTATAAACGTTTTCGTTCGAATGTACAGAAAATGCAGATCACGTTGAACTCTCGTGAGAACCTTTCGTATTGTTTGCAAATCGATGTCCCTTGCACCTTAACACGGTTGTGAATCACCATTTCTAAATAGAACCGGCCGCGATTTAAATATAATTCGATACTCGTACTTGGCGATATTGCCGCCCTATTATTGTCACCTGTACATTATTCTCATTGATTACGCGACGATCTAATAAAGATCAAGTGGAAGCCCTCCAAGTTCTAGAGCTCGCCTTGAATCATTTCACGATAAGTCCGGAGTAATGGGTAACGAGCCGCAGTCCTATTAGCTCCAGACAGTTTATTAATTCATGCCGCGTTTAGAAATTATGCAGAGAGCGTGATTGATGCGCAGGTAATGCGTTGGAAAATTACACGTTCCGTGCGAACGGTGTAATTTAGTTGTGCGCCGTGATGGTTAGATGGGAGCCGTGGACAAAAACTCGACGAGGATCCATCGACGGATGAAACGTAAACGTGGAACAAGAACGAGACGAAGAATAATCTCGTGTCTGCATGCAAACAGGGGTGATCGCGTTGCTGCTAGTAAATTATATTGGTTCGACGCTTTATTGGCGGTTTATATGGAACGGTAATGAAAGCGTAGACCATTAGAATACAAGCAATAAATTTCAAAGAAACATGTTCAGCATATTGATACGATTTATCGTACTGAATCATTCAGGCAGAAGCAAAGCGAAACTGGACAGCTCGCGTGTATCGTAAAAACGGCCGCGTTACAAGACGATGAAAGGCGATTAATCCCTACGTATTTTCAGGTCAACGTGTTTCACGCGGAAATTTTTGTACGACCTCCGCTTTCTTCGCTCAAGACATTCGGCTGGTTTCGAGGGAAAGCAAAGTTGAATGTACACCGGTCTGTTTAAACGAGACGTTTACTGTGCGCCACATGACGGCCATGCACACCGGTAATGATCATTAGTATGATCATGGAGCTTGCAACTGAATCCATTAAAAACTGCCTCCGTGTGCAGACCAAGTAAGCTGCTGAGTCTTTCAAGAAACTTGGTATGTATTTCCTTTTTATGTCGAAGCGTCATTTGAATGTCCCCATTACGATTAACGTGTCCCTGGTATTTCTCCATGCTTTGGCAATTTCATATTTTAACGAGCACAATTTCCGAAATTCCGTCAGCGACGAAATGATAAATCGCGACCTATCCGAACGTTTGCTCAAACGTTTACACTTTGATCTATTGCCCCAATCGGCTCATTAAACCGGTTGCTCATTTCACGAGACGCATGTACGTGCCACGGGTATTAGATAACGCGTATCGGTCGTGCAACCGACTGCGCGATTTTTCAGGCACAATTAGCAGAAGCAATTGACACAACGTTCGCAGTCGAAAGCATCAGTCGTGGTTACTTAACGTCTATGAAGTCAGCCACGCATAATAGTATCAATCCCGGATCGATCCGTCTGCTTCTTGCAATGTACACGAACCTCCTCTTCCTTTCTCCTATATGTCTGGATCGTCATTCTGACATTTAAAATTATCTCGCCTTTCTCCCCCGCTCTTTTTTCCACGAAAAGAGACGCATACATAACGCGGACGAGCATATAAATTCGTATTTTTAGCGCTTTCGTCCGACCTGCACGGGTGATGTCGAAAGGGAGAAGAGGAAGGGGCGTTCGGTGAAGTGGGACAAATTCTCGTGTATGAGCTCATATGCTTGATAGCGTGTGTCCCTCTTGCAAGAAGAACGAGAAGGAGAATCGATCGAGCTTCTTGTCTCCTTCGTAATCATCTTGCTCCTCTTCTATATTTTTTTTTTCAGAAAAAAAAGTCGGGCGAAATTGTGGAAAGGTGGCCCGGTAACGAGTGGATTTTTGTAACAGAGAAAATGGGGTCTGTATCGAAGAGAAAAAGGAGTGAAACTCTTTTTTTACCCACGGTGTCGTCCTGCTTCCTTGCCTCGTTTAACTCTAACCCGTTCAAATCGATGGTATATTACTTCTTCTTCCCGTACTTCGTTGGCCTAATTCAGTCCTCTGTCACAGATGGAATTTTCCGCGAGCTGATAGAGTAATAATCTTATTTGCACGCTCGGCAGTTCCTTTTCAGTGGAGGGAAATGGAAGGAGATTTGTTTTCAATCTTATCTGAAGCTGATCCGGTCCCTCTTTGCTCGACTGTAATTTCACGAAACGGCCGAAGGTTTTCTGGGAATCCTAGTCGCGGCGACGACGACGTCCCTTTTCTGTCGTTTTTTGAAAAAGGGAAAATCGATCGAGGCTCTCTTCCCTCGATACCTCACCTCGTTCTCTTTTCTTGACTTCGATTCCACGAGGCTGTTGGCGAGCTTCTCGCTACTCGATGATACGCACTTACGTATGTACTCTTGATCCTCTGGCCGAAGGATATCTGTCGCATCGATCACTTTGTCCCATTTTACACCGCGATTTCAATTCCGGTGACTTCAATCCTTCAAACATTTTGTAACGCACACACGCATAAGACTTTGACTCCGTTTTCGTAAGTATAGCGCTCGTTGCATTAAATTATCGAAGAAATTTTTCTATGTTACAACGGAAGTAATAATACAGTAGAATTCTATTGGAATGATAGAGGAGATCGCATAGCTGTTACATATGTATTTACTCTTTGAAACAGATATTGAATTCATCGGGGGGGGACAAATGATATCCGTGACGAATCTACAATTTCCTTTGGTTCATCAACCGTGTATTTTTACCAGTTTTTATTACACCCCGTTACACTATATTTATGCTTCCCCGTGGTTAATCTGATCACGAGTAAAGGAACACAGAATCTGCGTTGGCTTGTCTTTGTGAAACGAAGATCAAGGGGAACGTTTCAGGATGGCATCTGTTCGAACCCCTATTTCTTCGTCAGCGTGATTTCTGATCCCCATTGGGCGGTACCGGGAATAACAATTTTCCCTTCGCTTCTAACGATTTGACGGCGAAGTGATTCAGAAATTTTTAACTACGAATTGAAAATATTTCGAGATAACGAAACACGTACGTACGTAACTTGACATTCGCCACGCGATAAAGGAATTGATTTATTGTGCGGTTGAAACTGCAACGCGTGAAATTAAACCTCGAGTATCGTGATTCGTTGTACCACCCGGGTATACCAATGTTATAATTGTTCACGAGAAATATTAAAGAGTACGCGTGTCAAGGTGAAACGAACTTAATGATTCTAAATTTGTGCTTTAAACGACGATCGCTGCCGCAAATAGATTAGCTCGTTTCAGCAACAAGTCCACGGAACAGAATAATAATGTTCGCAAAAGCGACTTTCCTAAAGGGTTGCATTCGTAAGAACGCGAGCTTGACTTCTAATTATCGAATGCAACTGCACGCCATTCATCCTGCATGCTTTTGCACGCACGATTCGAGGGTTAAAGTTTTCAGGACTCGAGCCAATCATTTTCCCCGTAGATCGGTTCAAATTAATGTCATTAAACGACAACCAAAAATATTGAAAATATTAAAAATGCACGGGGTAAAGCATCTTCTTATACTAATACATAAAACATAACCCTGTCCATTGTCTTCGAATTATTCAAAAAATCATCGCGTATTAAACAGTAACGAAATATTAAAAGTGGTTCATCGAACAATTGAATTCCACCGGATCGTTGCCAATCACACTCCATTAAAAACAATCGACCGTATGTTTGTACGCGTGATTGTTTGCTAATTACTGCCTAATGAACGTGCACAGGGGATACAGGTAAGATCGCATGCTAGAAGCCGGCCGCAGCGCAGTGTTCGCCGGGCAAATTGGAGAAAACCGTGGCGTGCGCGTCGACCACTGAGATCCTTCCTGAAATCGTCATCCTTCTGATTAAAATCGTTCACCGTCCTCGAATAGCCCGTAAACTCGATCGTACACGAATCGATTGGGGTCGAGCGCAAGGAAATATTTTTTCTCTAACGAGATCCGCAAGGCTAAGCATGTCGTAGAGAAAAAGAAAGAGAGAGGCAGAGAAAGAAGAACGATCCTCCATTATTGAAACGGGTAAGGAAACTCGAATTAAAAGTGTCACGGTTATAAATAGAAGCTGCACGGCGGTCTGTACGTAACTATCTTATTTACTGTGCTGTTAATTTATTTCAGCTTCATGTAAATTGTGTTTCATAGTTCGTAAATATAATGCCACCGGTGTTGCCGGTCGGCGCTGTGACTCTCTAAAAATTTTTAAGTAGATTCAGACCGCCTTGTCAGACGTTGCGTTAGACCACGTGTTGATTTATCTGTCATATTTAGCCGGACCTTCAGACGTCGGAGATATTCAATATTTATTGACAAATTGACTATGCAATTTTTGTATCGGTCTTCGAGACCGTCAATGTGTTAAGAATAAAATAATTTTTCCATCGTAGAATAATACGAAACTTTTCGATTTCATTTATCCGTACTGAACGGTGTCAGATGGAATATAGTAGATGCATGTATTGTAAGCTGTGACAGGAGATTAACCCTTTCCATCACGCGTGTCAAGCATAGGTAATCGCTTAACGGGATACGCTTGGTCTACGTCTGGTCTACTAACGAGTACTTCATTCAATTTCCAAGATGTTACGAACGCCCATCGACGGTAATTGCCAGGCGGTTCTGAATGGGAACGCACCTGCACGCCATGTGCGAGCAAAAATGGCGCATAGCGCGTGCTATACGTAAAGTATCGTAGCATACGATCTAATTATAGTCTGCTAAAGCTGCTACTCCTGTAGAAGATACAGCGATATATCAAATTACAGTATCGGGGAAAAAATGAAAAATCTTCTCTACACCGATTTAAATGAAGCCCAATTCTTTTACGAAATAATAAAGTCGACAATTAACACATTGGCGACGGATGACGCGAATACGCGTCATTTTTGAACCGTATTCGAAATCCCCCGTCGCCAATGTGTTAAGTAAAAATCGAATCAGACCTTCGAATTTTCGGTCAATTGATTAAATTGAAAATTGCGTTCAACATTCGTAATTTATTTAAATTCCAAAATTTCCTACATCGAGTACGATTCGTAATAAATCGTGCACAATAAGACCTGCAACATCTAGTGTGTTAATAAAAAAAAATAAAATGATATCGGATTACCAGGAAGCGAAGACTGTAACACTGCGTCCATAGTATCTCGGATCGAATTTGTCTTTCATTCGCAATTAAAGCCTCGTAATATGAACATTGGCTCGCGAGGAGATTATCGATCGACCCAATTGGATTGGCAGGTAGCGTCGATTCCTTCTCAAGAAGTTTTTCTCTCCCGCTGATTCGCGCAATCAACCTGCTCAGGTGAACGAGGCGAAGATACGACAGGTGACTTGAGAAAGAACGAGAGAGTCGTCGTCTCTGGCATCGTAAACAAGCGGCGATCGGTATCGAGAGAAATCGGACTGAGGCAGATGACCACGTAAAACAAGATGAAGCATAAAATAACGCCTCGCGTAAGGCGAAGGTTCTTCATTTAGAATGCGATTGCTGTAATAATCTGCCTTGAAAAGTACGATCTTAACAGCAATTTGTACAGCCGTCGACAAATTTCGACTTCTGGAATAATTATAATTAAGCCTGGAGATTGTAGTGTCAAAGATAGTAGAAATTTGTTCGCCATCGACTGTCGTGGACCTTGCGCTCACCTTGAATCCCCACCGAAAAAATGTCAGTACCAATGTGTCGTGATACGAGATGAAAGCAGATATTCTATCAGAGCTAATTTTAGTGATGCACGAGCGCATCGATTATAATCGACCGCCTGTATAATAATGATGAATCGTTCATTTCAACAGTGTGCGCGACGAAAAATAAAACCCAGCATTACAAACCTGCCGACAGCAGACGAGCTTCCCTATCAACCGACATGGACTTAATAAGTAAAAAAAAAGCCGGATACAGAGTAGATAAAGAGGGGTCCAAATAGTCAAAACGTGTGCAACGAACGAGGAGAGAACGAAATGCAGGGCAAGACGAAGTTGGAGAAGGACAAACGGAGCAAAAGGTTCAAGAGATGCCGGGAGCACGCTATGAACGTAGCCTTGAACTGACGCCCAATAACGTCATCGTTTACTATTAGTACGTGTTACCACATTACGCTTTGTACGCGACACTTCGCCTCGTTCGTCGCGTCAGATCTTGCAATGCTTCGCACGACACGATTTACCGTGACCGTTTCGCGTATTTTTCATCCCAGGTGACAAACGATCCATTGCCCCCCCGATAGTAGGTCTCGCGACCTTTGCGCCGCGGCGATCCATTTTCATGCGCCTCTTTATTACACTGGATACAGAACCTTTATTTAGCTTTCTCAAGCTTTTGCTTAGTAGTCGAATTGTTTCCTCGGGTCTATAATGTAATTATATTGTACATTCGAAGCATATATGTATGTATTATTATACGTACTTCTTCGCGAGTGACACAGTTTCTTATTTTTTATTCGATGTGGGTTGAAAAAGATAACTGAAAGAAGATAAAAGATAACTGTTCGTCCCACGGATATCTTTAGAAATATTACTGCGCTATGCTACAATTTCTGTTTTGGGTAGTTGCGGTTCAAGTTCGTGTGAACAGTTTCTGGTACGCTGATGGCAACGAATTTATATATCCGTGCGATGGAAACGCGAACGGCGTGTAAACTGTTAAGCCTCGCGACGTCTTCTTTCATTCATAATTGGTGATACGCGGATGCAACTAATGTCGGAATAGATTTGCGTGCAGACTTTGGACGCAACATTGTTATTTTCGATTGGAGATTAAAATTGTTTTTTTAAAGCGATGCAGAATAATGCGATTCGTTTGATTTGAAAAGTCGCAGAAATCGACCGTGGTTTTTCTTTAATAAAACCCGTTTCGCCGGTCGCGTAACCGTGCGATCGTTTATCGGCTCGTCGAAAGATTAGCTGCTGATGTAACAACTTTTTTAAATGCACACCGAGCTTGGTACGCGACACCTATGAATTTCAGCGGGACGAGGCCGAGGTTACGATTCAGCGAAAGTTACTAGTCCCTTCGGCTATTTAACCGAGGATGTCCTCTGATTAAGAAATGCCAAGCCCTTGAACCAAAACAATATTGCGAAATGTACTATTTTCTTTTTATTGGTACCTGTTCATTGATGTAGACAAGACAGTCTATACTGTTTTCTTTATTTCCATTATAGCGAGAACAGTGTCCATTTTTATTTTACTAGGATGTTATTGTATAGTGTATACCGATATTAGAATGAATTTTCTAAGAATAATATAGAAATGTAATGGAATGAGGAGTGTGAAATGAAAAAAGATGTGAAGAACGCGACCGCACTTGTCACGATTTAATATACCATGGGCCAGAGAATCATGCAGAAGACCTTGACCTCACTCTCGCCTCCACTCTTTCTTAACATGGTCGTTGTTCGTCTTATCTGTCCGCCAGCGACTCCGTTCCGTTCTCCTGGCGTTTCAGAGTCCCGCTGTTTCAGCTCCGTTTGCCGAGCCACGTCTGAATATCGCGAGTATTTGTAAGAGACGAGGAGGTTTTATTGTCTGTCCAAGCTTGTAGGTGGATTGTTGTAGAATGTTCCGATGATTATTCTTGGCTCAAATGGAACGGCGATGTTTACAATAGTCGGAAATAATTGCAGACGGGTGGAATATAATTTCTGTTAGTTCCTGCTAATTACAAATGATAACGTTTTTGAAAATAATTGTTTGCGGTGTACGCCGACATTGCTGCCGCGCAATAAGTGGAAAATCAATGACTATTACTATAACGATAATATTATATTATATAACTTTGTGTATTATATTGAATATTATCAATAATGCTGTTCAAGGAGGCTACAACATTCTGGAACATTTCTCAATTACGAGAAAGCTGAAATCGAGTCGCAGATTCATGAGCAAATAGTCCAATATGTAATTAATAGGCGTCAAATGCCAGTTCAGTGCTTCGAAACCTCCAAATGTGAAAATCGATCCCCAGAGAAAGTAAAGTAAAATTCTAGTGCCACTAACGCCGCCTGGAAGCTCGATATTAAGAGGTTTTCTTTTCTACTGACGTTTGCGGTTACTGTATCGAGTAACTATTGACCAGGCATAAATGCTACGTATCCGCGGACAGACTTCGATTTACTTATTCCCCCGTGCAGCAAATCTACTTACGGATCCTGCACAAATGCGAACCGGTGCCAAAATGTATCCGTGGCTCGTCAAATGTGAGAATTTTTTTTTATTGGACACAGAGGAACTCCACGTTCATCGAATTGATGTAAGCTTTCGTCCAAACTTTTCTGACAACCTCGATCCAATTCCCTTCCCGTTTTGGAGAACAACTTCTTGACAAGCCAAATTGCTTTTTTACAAGTTATCCGACTGTATATTGTAATTAAGCCACCTCGGTGAAATTGTAATGTCTGATTCTCCGATGTCACTCTGTTACATTGAATTCTTTCCTTTCACCTGCTTGCTGTCAATTCATTCAACGAAATTAATTTCAATGTTTAACTCCATAGAAACGTGGTCTCTTATATGGCGTTTTTATTTTTAGCGTTAAATTGTGCCAATGACAGAGACCATGGCCATGAAAGCATCGTGGCGAACCGATCTTTCCGGTTCGTCCCACATGCCGCAGAAAACTGAACGTGGGAAACGTGATAATTGAACGCGAACTGCAAATTATCAATCAACGGAAGGGGACGGAAAACAATTAGCACGCATTATTACCCCGTTCATTGTGTTTTGTAGGTACATTTTATAGAATGTACGCCAGTTCGTTTTTTTTTATTGATTGCTATTTGCCGAGCAGAATTCACGCTGTTATCTATTCTTGACGCGGAGATCACAAACGAGTCGGTACTCTTATCTAATCCTTCGGGATTATATCACGTTCTCGTTAAGGGGGAATACGTTTTCGTTATACGTCATCTTCGTTATTTATCATTTTCCGAGTCGCTGGGCCGCTTGCGATCTCGTTGCTCGCGAACGCGTCCCCTGGCCAAGAAAATTACGACTAGGTATACACGAGACAATTACTAATACTGTACTTAACAGGGGTGGATAACTATCGATCGCGAGAAAACCAGTTGCTTCGTCGTTGACGGGGAAGAAAAACTGGACTCCAAACTGGAAAGCCCATGAAAAAATGTCGTTGATTCGAGGTTCAAATGAAATGATACCAATTGGTTTGGCATTTAATACTCGTGCAAAATAATGTACAATTTTATTTTATTATTATTTCTTTTGTTGGAGTAAATATTGTGGGATTGTAATTCAAGGTAGCCGGAGAAATTGGAGTAAATTAGAATAGTGTAATAGTGATAATAGTGGCGTGCAACGCGATCCAAATTAAAGTTATTCGCGTTTAGAACAGCGTCTGGATAGTTCAAAGACATTTCTGGACGACGAAGACTCGATCGACCGAGGAAGTAGTGTCGGGATCATTGATTTTATTGAACAGTACTCTGAACCTTCGTGCCTGGTGGTTGTCAACGTGGAAAAGTGCAGGAAGAACCAACATATGGTGGGCTCGTCCTTTCATACGGATGAGTAATGAATTGCCACCAAGCGACGCGACGCCGGTGTGAATCTAGGTCAGCGTGTACTTTTATTTTAACTTGTACGGTGAATGATCGATCAACGTCGTCGAACGATAATATTCGTCGTGTTCTTTCGTTGAAAAGAAAAGGGTTAACAGGCGCTGAATGAAAATATATATACGTCATAATCGTTGCAATTTCTATAGAGTACAGTGATTAAAAAATATTACGTACATGTATGAAAGCTAAACCAAGCACGCTATTTACACGTGGGGATTAAAATGCTTCTCATGGTTGGTTTTCTTAATAAAAAAAAAGTCAACAATTGCTGCGCGCAATTGTTATACAGATTAATGTGCAAGAAAGTTACTACGTTTCTGCCTTGGGTTTTCTCGTTCACTTCTATCATTGTTCTTGTCGTTACGGTTATCCGACGAAGCGTGCCAAGTATTGACCGACGTTCACGGCGTGCTAGACAAAGTCAGGGATCTTTCTAGTCGCGACAGAGGTGCGTAGACTTCGTGAAAGGGAGTGGAAGTTGTTTCACCGTCCAAACAGAGCGAATTGTGCTCGAGGTGGTCGCATGGAGGAAACGCGGAAAGAAACTAGGCGCGACCGTAATTACAGATAGATCGACTGAGACGACAGTTTGTATTTAGCGAAACAAAGAGCTACGTAGTGTTACGTAAATTCGATAAGACGGTGCGTCTTCATTTCCCCAGCTGGAGTGAATCACCGTCACGTCTGGATACGTTTCGTTCGCCTTTAATTAACATTGACCTGACGTCTACTTATCGTCGAACGAACGAACGAACGATTGACGGCCAATAATTGGTTGGTCTTAGAAACCTAACTAGTAAAGTGTCGTCTTACGTTTCCTAAGCGTCACCGTTAGCTTCGTTACCTTGCAAAAAATTCGCCCATCAACCTGTATTTTCGCAAGGTAACCGAGGAACTCCAATATCAGCAAATGCAGAAAGGATACCTTCTATTCGACACTTTGCTGCTTAGTAGTAATTCGAATTCACAGATATTACTCTGCAGCATATATATATGTACATATATCTACCGGTTAAATTCCCCCAAAATTAAACCCACCCTCGAGCATGTTCTCTGAGAATCAGCAACCACCCCCAAACTCCACCCTCATCGGAACCACCGCTGCAGGATAATTTTCTAGGGAACCAAAGAAAGTACCTTTGATCTCAACGATATGTGCGTCGTACTCGCTTTTACTGCGCACATATTCGATCCTCGCGGCGACGTTCTGGAAGCTCTGAGTACGATACTCGGCGTACCACTCCGACGGTGTTCGATCGTCCATCCCCAGATGCTGCTGAGGACTGCTGCCCCTCCTCTGCGACAAACTCTCCTCCGAAGGAAACCTCGTGAACGACGTGACCGAACTCGATTTACTCCCATGACACGGTGCACCATGGCTATGACTCTGATAAGCGGAGTCCTCCAGGGCGTGTTCCTCGCTCGGTGTCCTGCTAGTCTCCGCGAGTGAACGCTGCGAGGACACGCCGCCGCCTATCTCTCTCACGCTCTTCCTAACCGTGATCTTCTCGAACTTCACAACCTTCGAGCCATTCAATTCACCCTCCTCCACCATTCGTTCGAAGCTCTCCTCGTAAGACGAATCGCTGGCCCTGGACGACGGCCTCGGGTTCGCAGGCGATCGAAAATTGCCCGAGTTCCGTCTAGCCTCCTTCTCCTCGAACAGCTCCACGAAGAAGTTCACCCGGTCCCTGAGCCGACCACCACGTGGCGTGCTCGGGCTGCCAGGGCTGCCCCGGCTACCGGCAGGGCTCCTCGGTGGTGTCTGCGACATACTCGTATGCAGCTGGTGCTTCCTACCTAGCCGGTTCACAGTTGAAGGCTAGCCAGCCGAAAACCTCATGCTGTCGAACTGACAATGGGTCCAGCTCGTTTCCGGCCTCTACTCGTTTCACGGTCGAGCTACGCTCGTAGACACCTGTTCTCCGCGCACCACACCCTGCTACGCGCACCACCACGTACATCGGCAGCCGCGTCGCGGCTGTCGACCGTCCTCACGCCGGTCGACGCAAGAAACGTCACCAAGCCACCCCCAAACGCCCACACGCACACACGCACACACACAGACACACTCTCTCTCAAACTCTCTTTTTCTCCCTCAACTTTTTGCTACCGCGCCGCGTGGCGAACACGGATCACGCGATTTCTTTGCACAGCGTACAAAACGATCGTCCAGCTCTGTTACCACCGACAAACGACACACTCACGCATATCGGTGACTGTCTGACGTGCGATACGCGTCTACCGCTCACGGAATGCACTCTGGCCGCGCACCACGGCCGCCGGTTCGATATTGGTGCCTCTCTTCCCGACCTCTCGCCGGGTCCCCACCTCGTTCCGCCATGCCGTGCCCTCCGTGCCCTCCTATCCCCCCCGGGCTACCGTTCTCCCTGCTTACGATCCGCATTGCACGCTCACGGGGACGTCCACGGCGATGGGATGGACGACAACCACGAGGTGGAGGACGCGCACGGTGTTCGAGGTCGTGACGAAGCGAACCATGCGGCACGACGCGACGTACACGTCGTCGTCGACGCCCTGCCTCTGCCTGTTCCACGGTTTACCTCGTTCCTCCACCTCCGTCCGGTCTAACCTTCCTGATGCCGGCGGATCGATGCTTTATCCTGCGTCCTTCTCCTACGGCCGGCTAAATGTCACTTCACGCGGCACATTTTGAACGAGCGCGCCCATTCCGCGACGGTTCTCCAGTGTTCCGCTTGCGACGTGTCTTTTCCCTTGGTTCTTGGGTGGTAGGTTTTTTTCTTGGAGAATAGGGGTGGTTTTTGTCGAAGGGTTTTGCGGGCTGGCGAGGCGGAGTCGAGGTGTTTTGAACGGTAGGAGATTCGGATTTGGTTTTGGGTAGTTGTGCCAGGAGAAACGGGGAGAGGAATTTGGATACAGTGAAGGGCACTGGAAGGTTAGTCAGTTCTAAGTTTGGGTGACGTAATGGGACGCGGTAGGTATGGGGAACCGGTGGCCCTTGAGGTGTAACAGGATTTTCTGCTGGTAGGGTATAGTTGCGAAAGTATCGTTGCTCTTTTGGTGGGACGGGTTTCCAAATGTATTTTATACACTTGAAGTATGTAAAAGTAATTGTTATTTTTGGATTTAGGTGTTGTACATATTTCGCTAGGCGGATGACATCGTTTCTTTGGAAGGTTGTATCGGTAATCAATTGGGTAAGTATACTGTTGTTCATTTTGCTTTTGTTTGTTACTGCGTGTTGAATCAGTTATGATTGCCAATTGAATGATACACTGTATCGTATAACGAGACAGATATGAAATGAAATAATTTTCCATATGAATATTTCCGCGAATATTAAATTACCTTGACGATATAAAAGTAAGATTGAATTCATAATACGAGCACGAACGTATCTACTGCAACTGTTGCATATGTTTAATAATTTTAAAATTTATATTTGTAGCGACCACTGAACAGTGGTCGATAATGAGCGGATGTTTTGTGCATCTTGTCACTTGCCAAGGAGATTTTGGCACTTTTGCAAAGATCTACTGGTAACGATCGTTCACGAGACTTGAAAATTGATACCTGCTCTATTAACGAAACGTATCGGTGGCCTGCGTTTCTATTTCCTTCGATGACGAGGCATGCGACTGACAATTTACTAGGACTTTCATTGCCAGGTAACTGAATGACGTCGAACTCCTATCAATAAGGGAGGCAATGGCATATTCCACGGGGAAATTGAACACCCACGTGATGCTTAATTGCCCCGAGGATATTATTAATCCTCGGGGGACTATCTGAGAGAGTAAACGATTCAAATAATTTTTGTTTTCGAGAAATGTGATCGAAACTGCAAATCCCATACACCAATGACCGGGGATTAATTTAATTGTGCACTAGGCTGTTTATGACTGTCCATCGGAGATACGTATCGCTTTATCTGAGAAAAACAAGCATGAGTTTCGATACGAAAATACAAATACATACATTCGACGATGATAAACACTCTCCTACATACAGGTCGTTTAAAAAATACGCATTCATCGATTAAAATGGCAAATCTGAGCTCAGAATAATTGTAAATCAAAAGGGACCTTGCGCGGGCGTTCGATTAATGCCCGCATCAATAACAATTACGCCTTCGCAAAATTTTTCACGTCAAATTCAAAATCGCCGTCTCATTCTAATTGCAGTATTTACAACTAATGAGTAATTTAATACAATCGTATAATCGCCGCGTAATGCTATCCAAGTATCGCGTGCCAACATACGAACCATACATTTCATTCACGAATCATCAAAGTTATCCTTGTCTAGCCTCGAGACGAAAGCTCGAGTGTTGCCTCGGTTGCGACACACGCGATCCACGTCGAAATGGAAGTTTTTAGAAACGCGTGCCTATGTGGGAGGCCGACAACTTTCGTGCTATCGAGGAGGGAAAAAAGTAAACGGTGGCAATTGTGGACGGTTCGCGGCAGGTGTTTCGTCACATCTATTTATAAATAGACGAGCCATCGTCGCCTATTTCTCTAGCACGGTTCAGCAGATAAGTATGCGAATCGCATACGTACATTCGTACGAGACGTACGCGCGAGTGCATACGATCGGTATCGATTGAACCGCGATTTTTCGTTGCATAACTTTACGAATTCAACTCGAGTCAGACCGATTCGTATGTAAATTGCGTTCTGGCCAGTTCTTGCGGTAGGTCGGCGACGGAGGCGTTCGAAATAAGTATGCCGGGGAGAAATTAGCGTTGAGTGTACTCGAATATCCGTTCTGGAATTTTCAATCGTTATCTGTTCGTAATCGAATGTTTGAAATAGCTCGAAGTAATAGCGTTTCGATATCGCTCGGTTCAATTGTTCGAGGATTTCGATATTACAGTATCGTGGGATAGCATTTGTTTTCACGTTTTATTGCGATATTTTCGGACACCGCTATTCGCGTGTATTATATTTTCGTATTTTGGCAATCTAGCGTGCAGATATTCTTGTATTCTAATCGTACGAAATTAAACCCAAATAAACCAGAACAGTCACTGGGCATTTGCCGACGATTTATTCGTGGACATAACGATTCGATTATTATGGAAATACAATACGAAAGATGGTTCTTCTGTTTTCCATTATTCAACGCGTGCATAAATTTGAAAGAAATTCTGGTATGCGTAGACGAAGCGGATCTTTATCTTTCGAATTTAAGGTGTATTGGAGATACAGGAGGAACGGTGATGCGCGTATAGAAATATGTTTTTCATTCATAAAATAAACGGATTTATGAATTCGACGAATAATTCTAGAAATTGTTTGCATGAAAGATAGTATAAAGAGGCCGCGGGATGGATTGTGCAATGTACGTTTCCATTTCCAGAAGATGTAACAACAAACACTCAAGCAATCCGCATAAATTTGCAGTTTCCTGTTAATAACTCTGTTTGCTCGCAAGCAGCGTTCCCGATTTCTAGATATTTTTCGTTTCTCGAGACTTCTCGAGTATTCGCTTAATCCGTGATAACAGGTTTTACACGTAAGACGAGAGAATTAAAAGGGCGGCGAGTCAATTAATGACACGCACTTATTATTGGTGGATATGACGGTAAGTGAATAGTATCGTATTCGATGAAATTTCTAGATTGGCACAGTGACGTTATTGATGGCATGCTTGCCAAAGGTATCGTGTAACCGCATCGAAAACTACCACTTTTTGGTTTGTTAAATCATTGTCAATGTCTGCCACGAACGCAACATTGAACAAAAATAACGATTCCCCGCGATGACTGCCAATGGAAACAAATGTTCTGTGACGCGCTGACACTTCATCGCCAATTTGCATTCCGATCATTAGTAGCAATTAAGGTGCATTAAACACCTCGAATTCTGTACTTTTATCAATTATTTGCTTATTAATAATTCATCGCTAATCAATTTTGCAGATGCAATTTTTTATAAAAACCTTTTTAAGTGTAAAAAGTAAAGCGAGAAATATAAATTACAGCACACTCTACAATCGGCTGACAGATTAATTATTCATTAAATGGTGAAGTAAACAGGCCAGCTTAGCGGTGACGTAATCTATCATTAAAGAACCCCATTTTTCTGTAGAAAAAAAATTATATAAAATGCAGCACTCACTTTGAAGTTGCTGTATTGTAGCCTGATACTCTGCAAGTTTCTCGTCCACGTAGTCCTGGCTCTGGTTGGCTATTATTTCCGCGGTGCTGGGTCCGCTGGATTCTTCTTCCGTCTGTGAATGATCCAGCGGCACACCAACGTACTCGTATTCTCCAGGTCGGTATGGTCCGATCATGTATTCCGGTGGTCCAGCGGTTACAGGCGACGATGTGCCACTTTCCATGGAGATCTGTCAAAAACGAAAAAAATGTAACAAAGAAAGGACAAATATTTACACCACCTAGCTGCACTGACATGTCGACTGAATTTTTATCAAACCTTCCATTAACTCCAATTGCAACAACCGTCAATAGTAAAATTTGTGACTCGATGCTTATACCTATCAAATAAAATAACTAGTCCAACAACATCTTCGACTTCCTCTCATTTCATTTCTACGCCGACGTATAACCGTGCGATTCATCAACAATCTTTCTCACGTTCCCAAGTTCATTCTTTACCCACCGAACAACGAGACAACGGACACGAATTTCGATCACGTTAGAAGTGCATTCACACCTGGCGTGCGTCTGAGAAACCGGTCGTTGCAGCTCGTCGCGGCCTACATTTTATTCCGGTTCCTATTTCGCCTCGGCCAGTCGCGTGGGCGTGAAGAGCGAAACGGTCCACGTGGCGAGTTCGTTTGCGAACCAGCACGAACCTTCCCCACGTGGAATACCCTCTGGTGAATCGTGAAACTGTTCACGCGAAAGAAACCGACATTGGGTCACGTTTTCGTGACCCGGAGGAATTTCGGTCGAGAACAGTGAGAATTCTCGGGTGAGAAACGTCGAGTGTTTTGCGACCACGTGAACCGAATACTCTGCCTCGAGAGGGTTGACACGTGTTTCGTGCCACGAGCATGATTTAACATGCAACGTTTCCGTTTTCTCTGGCGACTTCGTCCGATGGTTCTGCTGTAGACACTGCTGGCCAACGGCTATCTGTGTTCACTGATTGGTTTTGTCTATCTCGATGACTAATGAGTCTAAGAATAAAATAGATCCTGTAGCCTGGCTATTTCTCACGGAATCGCGGATTTCTTCTTTCCCATTTGTTAGAAGATTGGCGAGGAGTCTCGGTAAGTTGTGGATTATTTAATATTATATTATTTAATAGGTAGAATCATCGCACGGCTGGTGCAAGAATGACATATTAGCAATTCCACAGTCAAATTTACCTCCAACATCTTTAAACGCCGAATATTATGTTAAAAACTTTCCAAATAAAGTTACAATTGTTATTATCGCATCAAGCTATTCCAACGCCCAATCATTCCACTCATTAACATTTCAATCTATTCCTGTTCCACAACTTTATAAACAACATACCTGCGTCGGAATGAAAGGTCTAGGTGCTTGACTTCCCACTGAAATAGGTGACGGCCACCTGGGCCTAGGGCACTGTATGTATCCAGTGGGTGAACCGAAGACAGGTGACATTCCAGGTGAAATTGGCATCCCGATTGGCACAGGGCTCATTGGATGCGTCATCCCGGTGTACGTCAATGGTGACGCAGGGTGAGCATGGTGAACCGGCGTGGGTGGTCCACGAGCTCGGGGATAAGGCGAACTCGTGGGGCTGAAGGGGGACGGGGGTCTGTACTGGCCAGACACGTTAGGTCTGCCTGTCCAACCACCCCCTGGCCCGGGTTTTCCATGGGGTTTCGACGGCGGCTGCGACATCTCTGGCTATTTTGAAGGTTCTCGCGGCGGCCTTTGATCACCTAGCATCGCTGTGAATCAACGATCTCTGTTACAAAGTATTTCTTTCTAAAATTGTACAATATTCTATAATACTTTGGTTACCGATCGCCCGTTGTGTCCATTCACAACGGGGACAATTAAAGTGTTCGATCAGGCAGAGGGTGATAAATTCAGAAAATGAACTACGTATAGCGAATCGAATTAAGGTGATACTCTATGGATATCGAAGTGCCTCCGATGTGTAACGAGCTCTGGGTCGCGTAATGGCAGTGAGTAGGCAGATTAGGATGGGCAATCGTCCAAAAATCTCTCGAAATAGGCGCTTAGATTGTCTGCCTTCTCGCTGACTCGTGCACGTTAGCGCGTGAAAAATGTGTAATGAACAAATCGCGGCGCCGGGCGTGACATTACACAATGCAAAGAGGCGGTACATACAAACGGCGAAGTTTAATGACACTCCTTATCCTCGTACTTTGTATCTTATTTCCATCGGGGGTGATCTCTACGCAAGAGTGTCTCCAGATTTTTCTACCCCGTTTTAATGTAACGAAGTAAACATTCGCGATTTCGAGCACAGATTATTTTGATGCAAAACTGTATCGAGAGGATATATTTACGTGTTAATTGAAATATGAATTTTCGAGGAAACACCGAGAACGAATTGCTATGCAATGTAAGGAAGTTCGGCAGACGTGGAACCACGGGTGGAAGGTCTAAAGGTTTTTGGCTGAATATCGAGTGTAGGCCGGCTAAATATAGAGGCAATTCTATTTTAGAACGATTCGAGCAGTGCCCACAGACGTGTCCGACACGGCAGGTATATTTGCAACTACTAAAAGATATTTCCGAAAGTGACGCGATTATTACCACCTACAATTAGCCCTGCCGAGACACGCGTAACGTGCACAGTGCGTGGCGCTATCATTTTTCAATCCTGACGAATTACTGCCGCGTTGCTGTTCTATGTATTCGATTTTGTCTTTTAAAAAAAGCCCGAACCGATCCGTGCCACGTCGGCACATAAATAAAGTGAACATCAAAGGATCGAATGTTAGAAACGATATGCGATTCAATGGAAGCACGATCCTGACCCAATTCTATTTCACTATTATCTCTCTTTTGACATCGACTTTTTCCCCTTAATGTTACCCTACATTGCACGCGTACGACTTTTAACACAGCTCCGTTCCGGACTTGTGAAAACAAACAGGAGGAGAAAGGGTGAGAAAAATTCATCCAGCACGCCGTGCTGCCCCTCAAAAGCAACAAACTTGGCTGGTCAAAGACACGCGCCCATTTTGTTCCTGTTAAAGTTCACGAACGCCATTTACGAAGCAGGGTGTGGGTGGGGTGTCTTCGGAAGAAACGTGCACGCGTCGGAGTTCGTTCCGTCGAATTGTTCATAAAGACAGTGATCGAAATCTATTTATAAAGCACGCCGCTCGACGACGATAACCAGTGTGCGTGCGAGTACCAGGTGCACGAGATTTTAGTGTAAGCGGATAAAAATACGAGGCGCAAAGTGTATGTCGCAATGGTGCAGGGGAAACGATGTTCGACATGTCGAGGATACAGGACGTAAAAATTCAGGGGCGGTACGATAATTGTGCTGCTGCTAATGCCTCTGCTGTGATACGTGAAAGGGGAACGATCGTGTCGCAGGGGAAAATAGACTTTGAAACTGGCATTTTGTAAAGTTAAACGGCTGTTAGCCCGCTGGATCCTGGACCTCGGATGCTGCGTCCAAAAATAAGATTACTGCCGAATTAACGAACAGAAATAGTCGTCGTTCAGAACGGCTGCTCCTGACACAGGTTGCTCGTACCGGTTAACCCCGACGGGCAATTAGCATTGGAACTTTTAACGGAGTCCCTTCAGTATTGGAGCAATGTTAAACTCGACGTCACGCAGGCACTTGGGTAACTTAAAGGGGTATCGATTGGAGCTCCTAGGAAAATTGTAAACCATACGGTTGCATCGTACTTTACATGTATATATTATGTACTAACAAACAGTGGAAATTATATTAACTCCCCTGGATCTTGTTTCTATTTAATAAATAATTAAATGAAAATCTCGTGTCGTCTCAAACAATCCAACGAACTCTGTTAAGCGTATAATACCAATAGTAGTTATTCTAATGCTAGTAACTAGAACAATTATAATAATAATAAAACTCCATAAAATGTAAACGATACCGAAGAGACGTCGTTCCGCTGACACAGTCGATCAACGCAATCCAGTTAGAAAACTCCGAACGAGACACACGGGCAATCGTTCACACGTTTCCTGTGAACAGAGAGCCTTTTCTCCCTCGATTTTTCGTTCAAGCTCCGATATCACGAACTCTCGCCGGGGTTCGCGTTCCACGGCGAACTTCAAACACACAATGGTCCACGACGATCGAGGAGGATCGTGGCGGAAAGGAACAAAAAAAGAAAAATAAAGAGAAGAAAACAGAACACGCTCGGCGAATCGGTTAAGACCGTTTTTCACAGTTCGATCCACGATGAAGTCCACGTAGAGACTGGTGGATCCGCTGGTTCATCGGTCCAGGATCCGCTTGCCGCGACATTTATATTTAACTTTGGCGTCGCTCGAGCTTTCGGCTTGGGTTTACCACTCGCGCGATGCCGCTCTGCGTTCCCGTTCTACATTTCCTCGTCCATTTTCCTCGCTTTCGCCCTCGTTGCGATCATCCCTCCTGCTCCCACCGTGTTACGCTCGTTCCACGACCAAGGGTGACGCGTTTCCGTCTTATTACCGGCGGTGAAGTAAGAATCGTTGGGGATCGTTCTTCTCCGTTCTCTTTTCTTTCTTTTTTCTTGAACAAGAATCGTAACTTCGGGAGTATTTACTTGAAGAATGTATGCCGTTGGAACGAAGTATTTTGTCAGGTGTATAATGTTTAAGGTAGATTGAATTACGTGGGGTTGAAGTACTTTGAATGATGATCCGGTCGGGGTATTATTTGTGGTATCGAAGATAGATGGGAATTGTGGTAGCATGTAAATCGGGAACCCTTGTTTGGAATGATGGATGCGGATGTTTTGAGCGTTCCGCTGCGCTTTGAATAGATGTTCCTTTTACAAGAGTGCGGGGACGTGTGAAGTAGAAGACATGGGTAGGTGACTGCTGGGTCTCGGGAGGTTGATGAGCGCCTTGACCTCTTTGGATTTGCTGGAAGATTTATTGCCGTTCATTTACGCGGTGACTTATTTTTTCGTTGCAACTGTTTCTTTCCTTAATGGCTAGTTTTTGCCCTGATCTTTCGAAAGATCCCGTTCTTCTATATGTATGTACATAGGTAATAAAAAAACTTGAATTTCTCTTTCGGGGTTTCTGGCAAGAAATTCGGCTGAAAATCGTCGATTTGTATCGGGAGAACATGATGTGCGAGGAGGTATCCGAACCTCAGTAATTTATGGATTTTGACGTACGTTCGCTGAATTTATGAGAAATTAAATTTCAGGGGTTCTGCCAAAAATTCCTGTCGAAAATTTGGACTTTGAATAAGGAGAACGTGAGAACATAATGATGGAGTCCTTAAACTGAAGCTAAAGGATGCTGCTACACGGTCATATACGATTTATGAATGCTGCTTGCGTTATTTATTTGTTGTAAACAATTTAAGTATTCGCTTGACAATTTTACAGTAAATATACACGCGGGCTGTTCTAAACTAGAAGGAGATAGTTCTTGAAAGAAAAGCTTCAATTTAAGACATCGTCGATTAAAATCGGCCGCTTGGAAGGCAAGATAATTGAATTTGTTTAATGAAATTATAAACAAATGCGATTAATTCGACTTGCCGTCGAGCTACATCAAAGATTCACAGACATAAATTAAAGCTAAAAGTGTCAGCTACCCTCTCCAATAGGTGTGAACGATATTCCATACGCAGTTCATTTGTTATAAACATTTAAACAATTAAAATTGTTGTTACGGCCAACTTCATATAATTCCAGCAACAGGGTATTTTTTGTCGTGTAGCTTATTCGTTTCCCCTTCATTTGACACCTCATTTATTAAAAAACAACCACCAGGAGCCGAAATAACAATTTTTATAAATTTTATCGGTAACGATATGTCGATAATCAGACATGTGGCGCCATCTCGCGTTTGGGGGCATTTTTCCGGTTTCCGCACGGCCAAAACCAAATTCTTGGATTACATCGTTAATTTAAACAACTGCTTTTTTCTAGGCTTCTACTGCGTATTTTTTAACCGGACTTGTTTTCAATTAAAGTTAAGATCTATAGCTATCTCCCTCAACAGTTGCAACAATATGGTATTTCTGGTTTAAAAATTATTAACAATTAAAAAATCGACAAAAATGCACCCCGGGTCACTACAATTCTCTTGATTTTTGGAGGTGCTAGAATAATGATCGAGTGCTCAAAATGAAGGTAAAGGATGCTCCTACACGACAATAAAAGATTTACAAATACTGCATGCGCTGTTTATTTTTTATAAACAATTAAAATATTTGTTTGGAAATTACACGGTAACTATGCACAGGATCTATTTTAAACTAGGAAGCGATTGTTCCTTGAATCGAAAGCTTCAATTTAAGTCGTCGATGAATACACTCGGCCCAGTAGAACGCGAGATAATTGAATTTGTTTAAATAAATTATAAACAAGTCCCATTATTTCGACTGGCAGACGAGCTGCAGCAATAATTAATGGAGATAAATAAAAGCTGGCGGTATAAGCTACCATTTTCCAATAGGAATAATTATCATTTCCTGCGCGGTTCATTTATTATAAACAATTAAACAATTAAAATTGTTATTACGGCCACCTGAATATAGTTGCAGCAACAGGATATTTTTTTTCGTGTACCTTATTCGTTTCCCTTTCATTTGACACCCCATTTATTAAAAAATAACCACCAGGATGCGAGATAACAATTTTTTAACATTTTATCGGTAACGATATGTCGATAATCAGACATGTGGCGCCATCTCGCGTTTGGGGGCATTTTCGCAGCTTTCCGTACCGCTGAAACCGAATTTCTGGATTACGTCGTTAATTTAAACAATTGCGTTTTTCTCGGCTTCTAGTGCGTGTTTTGTAACCGGATTTGTCTTAAATTAAAGCTACGAATCATATGTATCATCCCCAATAGTTGCAACAATATGGCATTTGTAGTGCAAAAGTTATTAACAATTGAAGAATCGGCAAAAATGCATGCCGGGTCACTTTTTGCCGATTCTTCAATTGTTAATAACTTTTGCACCACAAATACCATATTGTTGCAACTGTTGGGGCAGATAGCTATGGTTCTTAGCTTTAATTGAAAACAAGTCCCGTTACAAAATAAGCAGTAGAAGCCGAGAAAAAAACAATTGTTTAAATTAACGACGTAATCGAGAAATTCGGTTTCAGCGGTACGGAAAGCTGCGAAAATGCCCCCAAACGCGAGATGGCGCCACATGTCTGCTTATCGACATATCGTTACCGATAAAATTTATAAAAATTGTTATTTCGGCTCCTGGTGGTTGTTTTTTAATAAATGAGGTGTCAAATGAAGGGGAAACGAATAAGGTACATGACAAAAAATACCTCGTGGCTGCAACTGTATGCAGTTGGCAGTAATAACAATTTGAATGGTTTAATTGAAGCTTTCAGTTCAAGGAACAATTTGATTCACTTTTGGAAAGGGCTTCGTGTATAGCTTCGGTGCAATTCTTAAACGAATGTTTAAATTGTTTGTAAATAATAAACAGCGCATGCAGCATTTGAGATAGTTTATTGTCGTGTAGGAGCATCCTTTACCTTCATTTTGAGCACTGGATCATTAATCTAGCACCTCCAGAAGTGGAGATAATTGCAGTGACCCGGGGTGCATTTTTGCTGATTTTTTAATTGTTAATAACTTTTAAACCGCAAATGTCACATTGTTGCAACTCTTAGGGGAAATAGCTATGGTTCGTGGCTTTAATTTAAGACAAGTCCGGTTAAAAAATATGCAGTAAAAGCCGAGAAAAAAGCAATTGTTTAAATTAACGACGTAATCCAGAAATTCGGTTTCGGCGGTGCAGAAAACTGCGAAAATGACCCCAAACGCGAGATGGCGCCACGTGTCTGATTATCGAAATATCGTTACAGATAAAATTTAAAAAATTATTATTTCGGCTCCTGGTGGTTGTTTTTTAATAAATGGGGTGTCAAATAAAAGGGAAGCGAATAAGCTACACGACAAAAAATACCCCATTGCTGTAAGTATTTCTACTGGACCGCTATAAGGATTTCAATTGCTCAATAAATAAAGTTACAGGTTTTTTTTCAGAATTTTGCAATGAAACTTTATATGTACTGATACCACTTTTATTTAAGCATTGAAACGATTCGATACTCTAGATACTCTACAGTGGTTTACCATAGCTACGTGAAATATTCGAAAATTATAGTTTTAGACATTTATGACACCATTGCGATGTGGCACCTGGAAGAATTCATAAGTTAATTGAAACGTCTTTCCGTCATGGTTTCTCTACCAATATCAATGGGACAGAAACCATAATAATATTTGAACGAAGTAACAAGGAATATTACTTGTCAAAAGACTGGCTTTATCGTTTTCGTGCAACAGCGCGGACGATGGTAATTTAGCGACGTAAACTTCGGACACCGAAAATCGACGTTCATAAAACTATGAACTACCAAGAGTATTCGGAATCGATCAAACTTCGCGGTGTGGAATATCTTTTCGATTCCCGGGATAGTCTCCTGCTTCTAACGTAAGAGCCGCGGAATTTCTCACCGAAACACTTTATTCACTGTATAAATAACTAGTAAACCACACGGATATCCTATTTTACGATTTTTTAACACGCCGTATAGTTGCGCACGCTGCAGAGGAAAAGAAAGGGGAAGAAATAGAAACTGATAGAAAGCACGGAGAAAACGAAATGAAGAAAAAAAGTGGGACAAATTAAAAATGGTAAGAAAGCGAAAATAACTTTTCTTTTCGCAATAAATGTATCTGTTAAAAAAGATATCACTATAAGATTCCGCTGGTTCACGGAACTTTGTTAAAGATACCACTTCGGAAATCTTACGCAGTCCAACAGAAAGTTTATCGAAACCCAAGAGACAGGTATCTGATGTTCTCATACGAGAAACGAAACTCTGGGACCGAAAAGATGGACGGTGATCATTCTTCGTTTGAAAACGCCAAATGCCAGCCCCTCTGTTGTCCCCGTGGTTTCCACGGATACTCTCCGCCGTCGTTACTTCGTACCCCTTTTTCCTCAACTTCGGAATGGAAGATGGAACGGCAAAACGCCGCTGAAAACGGCCAACAAACGAGCGCCACTGTGATTTGTGGCACACTTATTCCGGCTGATCGTCGATTTATTTCTATACGCCGCGTTCTGCCACTGCTTTACGTTTCTTTGTTACTGAAACGCGCGGATGTGAAGGTGTTTGATAATCTTAGTATAATAATGTCGTCTTATTTTACATTTTTTACTATATTTAACTGCGCCTTGAATTTTCATTATTTTTGTTGTTGTTTTTATTATTACAATATATATCGTAATTATTATCTCTGCTGCGTGGTTCCATAGTTAAAGAATATTTTTACCCCGAGCACGTCAGACATGAATCACAATACATCTCTGTAACATCCATTCTACACCACAGATCTCTCATATCTCCGAAACCAAGAAACAATAAAGCCGACACACAGCTTCCTGTCTGCCTATTATTCTTCCACTTCCGCTGATTGCTGTCAAACCGTTCATCCCTCGGGCAAGAATCTTCCCTTGAAACACTGAATTTCATCTCCTCTCGAAAAAGGCACCGCGAACGCAACGCTCAGTTGTCTTACCTTTAAAATCTCGCGGAGAATTTTACAGAGATGAAGGCAGTAAATCTTGAACCAAGAGATTTCGGCTTCGCTGTAGAATCGAGCCAGGTTTACGCGTCTAACACGCGCGGATGCGAACGTTTACCTTTCTTCTATTATTCGTGTTCCGTAGTCTGTCTCTTCATTTACCATTGATGGCGGGCGTTCGAGAGATAGAGATAGATGGAGAGGCAGAGGGAGAGAACGGAAAGGCAATCCTTCGTTTCGTTTTTGCGCCGAACGAGAAGGGGCGAGGATTAAAAAGCTTCGTCCGGTTTGATATCGAAACTATTCGTTGCGAGGCCAGCGATAAAAGAATCGAGGGAACATAATTCTCAGAAGAGTGAACGGGGTTTCTCTTACAATTATGTGAAGATGCACAAAACGATAAGGACAGATAGTACGCAATTAGAATGGTGAAATAAGTTCTTTCCATCCACCGTAATTCTGCTTCTTTCCAATCAGCTAGGCAGACACATGAGTGTCTCGTTATTCGAATTATTTATAGTCTATTGCAGCCTTTCGCAACGTTGAAAAGAAATAACGAGGATCATTGCGCGGTAACTGTTAAAAGCTTAGATAATCGCTTTGCCGAAAATCCATGGCGGTAACACGCGACGGCGACGATTTAATTGCTATTACCGTGATGTCGAATAATTTTGCGGCTGGCCAGTAATTATTAATTACGCGGCGCCGCGTGCCATCGCTAGGATCGATCTTCGCCAATACGATGCGTGGCTCCGTTGGGAAATATCGATGACGTTCAAACCTTTCCGGAGTTCGTTAAACCTCGCTTCTATAATTGTATCGCGAAGTTCAAGGAGAATCTCTTCCGCCGTCGGTTCGGCGATATTTTTAAATATCCGCGCCACCGCGCGGTCGACGAACCCCCATTTGTCCCTCGAACAACGGACAGGTGATAAATGTTCTCGAGCTACGACATAACTTTGTACTTTTCTCACGAAGCTTCTTGCGTTAATGTTATTTACATAACACATACACAAGCTGGAAAAATCGACGGGATTATTTGAGATACTAAATTCGTCTCCGCATGAAAATACCCCTTCGTTGTTATAGAAAAATAAAACACGTAGTTGGACAGACCGGTGATGAACGTTGAGCTTCTGTAGTGAGATTAATAAGGCAACGTTGTGCTTCGAGTCGTCGAGTCTGTCGCAACGGATGTGAGTTCAGTAGCGTAATTTCATCGAACAGTTTGATGGACAGGGGGTTCAGCAGGCGGAGATGAAAGTTTTCAAACATTGCGCCGGTGTAATAAGATACCCTTTAAAACCAACCCAGCTTGTTCGTTGGATAGCGCGATACGGAAACGCAGCTTACAGGATTTCCGCCGCGATTCGCCATTTCTTATTTCGATCCGCAACGAGAATACACCGGAGAAACGAATATTCTTCCTCGCCGCCGCACCGGTCTGCGTTTAAATTGCGCCATCAATTCGCGTAGAAAAATCTTTTCCGCCGGGGCATAATTATTTTCGCCATTGGCGCTTCGTATTTCTCAACTTATTTCGAGGAATCGGCAAACTTTCATCTACTTCTTCGTACGAACAACAATTGCTATTAAACAGAAGAAACTTGAATAGGCGGTGTTGCATTGCAGCCGGATGCGTGCTGATAATCAGGGTAAAATTTTTCTCGCTTCTTTGCCGCGCGGATGGAATGTAAATAGGAAATGAACATAAATTGCACGCGCATAATCGAAAGGTAAAGTTTAATCGCGACTACGTTTAGGGGTATAAAATTTAACGGTGCAAAATAACATGAAAATGTGGCTACGATAAGATGGAAGAAAATTGTGCACACGCAATGCACAGAGGGCAGAGTTCAATCGCAGCCTTGCTTGTTTCGACATGGGAAATATTGTACGCGTATGGAAATTGGATCGTGATTAAAATAAGGAGCGTTTCACCGTCGAATTGCAAGGGAAGACGTACAAGAACCAGCGGTTGAAGCATTGAGTTAACACTCCACTAATTTCGCTGAAACATACGGTTCTAAAAGGGGCGAGCTTAATACTCGCGATACACGCCTGGCCGTTTCATAACTCCTCCGCTCTATTCCCTGGTTAAATGAAATCTCGACGCCGTTGGCGTTTTAACACCTTTCTTCGACAACGCGAGAAAGTTCTAATCGGATCTGGTCTTGATAAAACGCTGCTGTGTATGCTCGTCGACGACCGGAAGTTCAGCCAGGACTTACAGTCGTAAGCGTGGATTAAGGCAGTAAGCTTATAACCGGCTCGCTATAATTATCTAAAATCTGTCCGCCTCGGGCCAAGTGATTACAAAGATCTTTCGTTCTCAGAAATTTCTTGGTTAATTCCAGGGATGGGCTTCGTGTATCGCGTCGAGAATGAAGCCCGTTACTACTACGGTGTCTTTGCTGTCGTCGTTTGACGTTGGGATGTAATGGGGTTAAAATTCTACTACTACTATTACTACTAGTACTACTACTACTAATAATAATAAATCTTTATTGAAGTAGTTAAACATAAACAAATACATAAAGAAATCAGCGATGTTTTTTTAACCATTGCAGATATATTTTTGTCATTTCATTACAATACAAAGTTTTGCTGTTACTAAAAAATTTGGCATGGGAAACATTTCTGGGCCGGCAAGTAATTAGTCTTGGCCAGAGTTGCAACCAATTTAATTTTCATGAGATGCCACGGAACACTGGAATGAAATGTAGGCCTCTTTCGTTTGAAGACGCACACATCCGTGTTCGCGATGCTTTAGACATTTTCCAGACGAAGCCGTAAAATAAATTCCGTCGAACGGTTACGAGGATCGAAACCGCGCCGATGAAATAACCCTTTGAGTATCGAATAGGATGTATCGTCTCCCTGTGTAAAAGCTAAATGTACAGCTGCCGCCAGTAGGACGTTGAAACATCGAGGGATCGATGTGCAGGAAATATATATATTGGAAATTAACGCGAATTAAATTAAACATTTATAAATCTGCATTATTCATAACCAACGACGGATAATAATAAATTCGCGAGATCAATGAATCTTTAAATCGCCATACATAAAAATCGTTCTCGATACTGCGAAGCCCTTCTTTCATCGGTATTATTCCACAGCCGTTTCGATCAATTGAATTACAAAACGGGAAGACGAAAACGGAAGAATCGTTTCGGCGGGGGTACTGCAACAATAACGAAGTGAACGATTTGTGAACAGACTGTCGCCTCTGAGGGCGAAAATTCATTTTCAATAAAAACAGCAACACGATAGGGGCGGCACTTCCCGTCACGCGTTACGATTGCGCGGATAATTTAAATTTCAAATTTTTCCGCACTCGCATACTTTTCAGCGAAACAACGCGACGCACCGATGCAAATTTTAATACGCGCGAGCCACGACGGAAGCGTTCCCCGTGAATTAATACACGCGCGACTAAGTAAGTGGAATTCATACTGGTTCCTTTGCCTGTTTCCCTTTTCCGTCGCTTTGTTACAAGTTTACTTTGGCCTCGTGTCGTTTGTAACACGCGTAAGTTACGCGCCGGTGGACGTTTGTGTGCGTGCCGTCACGCAGATCAAAGGGTTGTAAAAATGAACATCGTCGAAAGGCCCGCGCGTGTAACGAGGAGAAAAATACCCGACAAGAGCTGTACCTGTTATCAACATTCTAGTAAGCAACTGTGGAGTAATGACACGTGAACAACTTTAATAAAACATCATCACTGACAACAACTCCGCTAGAAAAATAACAGGACGCAGCTTCTGCGGGTATGTTTTCATAAAGGATACGAGAACAGTGAAGAGAAACCTGCGTAAAGAATTGAAATTTATTATCGCACGTTGAAATGGCTGGGAGGATTGAAGAAAGAAAATGATCAAAGGGTATGTCTCGTTGCAAAAAGATCGGAGAACTTAATTTACCCCCCCCCTGCATTTTTCTAACCGACGGAGTGACCAATTTTTCGACGACAAAGTAATCTCCGGTTGTTTCTTTATTTGCGACGAAGCTTTCGCGGCATGTTGGAACGAGCGCGAGAAATTCACCGACAATCGCACGACAACACGTGACGCAGCTTTAATAAAATTCCGCAACGCCTGTGAGGAATGCCTCGATTTTGTGGACCAGTGTTTCGGGCAGTGAAAAAATGATTTTTTGTCTATTGTGTTTGCGCGGAGACCTGGAAAATCCATTCGACACACTGGTGTCAAAGCGTTCTGGTCGTTAGTCGCATTTTATTCTTTCTCGTGCCAAGGGAAATCGAGCTTATTGAGACACGTGCTACCATAAAGGAAAGATGGAGCCAAGCGTATGAGATCTAAAAGTATCGTGTCTGTCTGCTTAATCCCGTATTCACAAAAAAAAAAAAAGGAAGAAGTATTTCAACGACGACAGAAACATCGTTCTAAGTATATATACTTCACTCAGTGGATCGCTGACTTGGTAATTGCTCATAGAGTACTACGTAATTTAGTCGTTCGTAACGATACCACTTAGAGTAATATATTACTCCCTTAAATTGGATCTGGCTGCAAAAATCTCGCTGATAAAATTCGCGAAAAAAACGAAGGAGAAGGATATAACTTGCGATCCGAATTCGTGTATAAATTATTATCTCTTATTCCACACTGTACAACTTAATCTTGCCACGCCATCGTTCATAATAGAATCGGATTTAAAAATCTCGAAACTGCCTGTCTTGATCACCCCAATTTCTGTTCACCTGTGTTTGAGGGAAACAACCACGGTTGTTGGATCTTTTCCGTTCCGTCCAAGAAGCGGCCAGTAGAATTCTCATGGAAGCAGGTTACTCGCGTTAAATATTTATGAGGACTTCCGTTACCTTCAGCACCGTTTTTCCCTACTTTTTATACCTCGCCACCCTTTTCTTTTTTCCCCTGTACCTCTATTTTCTTTCTCTTTTCTTTTTTGCTGTTTACTTAACCGTACACAACTGGTGAAAACTTCACAACAGCGTAGGTATTTGTCGGTGCCCGTCCGGCGCAGCATCCGGACCGACGGGTCATTTGTTACAAAAATGGCCGCGCGTTATAAGGGAGGAAGGACGCGAGAGTCTGTCCTTCGTCAGTGTTTTCCTGTCGACGGGGCCGGCAATTTTCTGAAACTTCCAAAAACGGCGGTCGTCCGATCCGGACACGTCACTGTACGTCCCGTTTCGTCCCTCCTCGTACGATTTCCTGCCAGCACACGCTACACCGGATGCTGTTACGAGATCGTACGAACGCGGCGAAGTTTCGCGACAACAAACGCTGGAATTATGTTCCACGAAAAATAGTTGAGAATTACCGCTGTTTGCTTCGGGTGGGGAAAGTCGATTCTGTAATTCGAATAGGGGCGAGATTAAAATGTCGAGGGAAATTAATTTCTGGCGGTGAGTTTAATAAGACTACTTTTTGTAATGATAGTATATCAAGATATTAACATATTGGCAGTTTTTATATAGAAAATATTCTTGGTAAATATTAGTAAAAGTGCAACCACTTGCATTCGATTGTGATGCTATGAAAATTGTGCTTAGAACGTAGATTTATGGACGATATAAAAATTCTTGCCAGTTTTGGAAAATTTAATATCACAGTCCGCCACAGTAGTGGTGTTGCGTTCAACGTTACGATTAGTCGCGCGCGACAACGCGAAACTCGAAATAACGTTTTCGTTAACGAACAATGCCAGCTTTAATATACCTGTATCGCCAAAAGTGTGCAAATTGTAGACGGAAAAATTCACATGTGGCGAAACTGACTGGAGGCCGGGGAGGGTTTGTATATTCATTGGTAACAATGGACAGGGCGGACACGCGCCCGAGGGAAAAATTAGAGCAACCTCGACGGTGAAACTTCGCGCACCTTTAAATCAGCGCTTTGTTTCGCGGAACAAAGTGAAACAAGCTGGTAATTTGTGCCGCCGCCCTTCTATTTATCGGCATCGCGAGACGCTTTAATGGTTGACGATGATTTTATTGCGCTACGTGCACATGATTTTCGTGACCGCTTCTCGTTCAATATGGCAAATGTGTTAAGCAGTTCCTTGGTTGTTCTCCTCGCGAATACTTCAATCTCTTATCAGCACGTGAGTAGTAAATGTCGAAATAATTCGATGAAACAAAGATATTAATTTCAAAAATTTCCTCGCGGAATATACATATGTAGGCAAAAGGCGATAAATCCTTTTGTTTGCAGTGTTCGTATATCAAGCCGATACCGTAAAGCAATGTTAAACTTGTTTTCCTTTTTTGTTCAGCGGACCTTCGGCAAAATGTACATAAATTTGTAAACAAATATTTCATGTTTGTATGATTCCCGTTAACAGACGCTAGAATTCTTTTTTTTTTGTCCGATGCATTATTATACAGTGAATCGATCGTCGAAACGAATTCGCCATCCAATTAGCCAACAACCACCGCGGAATTTATTACCGAAACACCTCTAGCAATCACTTTTTATTAGTCGATCATTAAATACACAGTTTTTATTTTTTCACCGCTGCATCGTTCTCCGCTTCGCATCGACGTTAAAAGAATTCTATTTTTACATAAAGTCTCATTACGTAAACAGAAATAATATGTATATAATCTTTCACCCTGCCATTTTTATTTGCACAACTTTACCTCAACGAAACTGTTTACAAACGTACGCAGTGAAGTATACTACGTTACAATCTTCGCGGACTCGTTATTCTTCACCATGTCCCACAATCGTCCACGATGCAAAATTTTCTACCTATAGAATTGACCCTTGTCCCTCATTATTCACCCCCCACAAATCCCATATTTTCTTCACACACTCGACTTACCACCGGATCGCAGTAAATACATTTACCGGTTTGTTTCCCGGGCGAAATATGCATGGAAATTACTGTTTCCCGTGGCCCAATCCTGCACTAAATCACATTGCCGGAGGAGTGAAAATGGTCTTGGGAAAGAAAGCAGATAAGTACAGCGTGTGGGTACCATGGGAGGGTAGCGTATCAGGTTTGCCAATCCTATGTTTTCGTGGTGCTTCATGCCCTGATACACGTTCCACACCTACGTGTATGTTCGAAAAGGCTGCCAGGATACTTTGTGCAGGGCTCTCGGAAGATTCACGGTGCCAACTATTATACATAGAACTTCAAACATGATATACATATACATACAAGCTGTGCAGGCTATTGGATACGCCTTAAAGGAAATCGAACTCTCCTTTTTGACAGACTCTCTTTTTGCAGACGTACGGTAATAGAATAATTCAGAAGCTCTTTAGTTTGGGCAAAAATAATTCTTGCATTTATTCGGACGCACAGGGTGGTTCATAATATTACAAACTGCATTCAGAGCATCTTGCATATCACCATATACGTACACGGATTCATATTAATCATACGTATATAATACCTGTCGTTGCGTTCGCAATTTTAATCATTAAATCGAGGAATAGTTAATATTATTCATTTCAATCGCCTTCGCCACCATCACCTTCGCACACTGTACAATGCAAGAAATACAAGTCATTCTATTATACGATAATTCTCCCCCAACGAACTCAGTCAATTTTTCTTCAACGCCTCCCGTTTCGAACGACAAATTCGAATATTATTTATAAAGACTTACAATTTGGCGAAAACTGGCGGCGTCTCCGCGCTACGAATTGCGGCATCAATCACGGCTGGTTGGCCAGGGTGAACAGGGTGAGCGCGACTCTGTGTCTCGAGGACGTTTTTGCCGGGTGTTTTCCGCGGAAAGGAGAACGGTACGCGGCGCGTACACGCCATGCAAACCGGCTAATTGGTATGTTGCTACCACGACCCGGTTCTATAAAGTGCTCCGCCACCGGCCCGGAATACGAAATGCACTCTGACCCAACGTGGCGTCTCTGTTAAATGGGTCAGCCTTATTTATCGCGGCGCGATATATGCGCGCATCGGGCGATCACCGCGTGAAATCGCGATAAGATTTCACCTCCGGGACCCGACAGCAGCGTAGACGCCGTGAAATTTGCACCGGCAAACTTTCCGCGGACCCCTCTGCATCCGTGATGAGGAAACCGCTATGATTCCACGCGATTCTTCAAGCTACCGTTTCGGTGTTTTCGAATCGCCCTCTCGGGGGTGCGAAAATAAGCAAGACATTTTAAATGCAAATTTTCTACGGAGGGGGTGAAGATTCGTTGGCTATCGGTGAACCTAGACGTGGCGTCCCTTTAAGAGAATTAGATTTCAATTTGTCACTGGCGAGAGAGTCGATAATCGTTGGAATATTAACTTTCTTTTTACTCTATCGCCGTTTATAGGTACATTTCTCATGTCAGAAACTACTTGTTAAAAATTAATTAACTCGGGGATGATATTTCTATAACGAGTTGATGAATATCGTTTTGTAATGAAGCGATCAATAAAAGATAGATATTACTCGCTTTGGATTATATTTCTCGGAACCAAGGTACCGTAGGAAACGATGCAATTTTTGCTCCATTCAGATTCCTCCTCGCTTTATTACGCCCGGTGCCTGCAACGCCAACATTTCTGCACGGAATGCAACTTTTTGGAAATAAAAATAACGCGATTACCGGTCTCAGTCCATTCGCGGGTTAATTAATCATGCAGGCGAAACTGTTTTTACACGCACGCACGTATATCGTACCTCTGAACGGAATTTATGTTGCATACGATTTTGTGCATTAGGAAAGGCACGGGCTGAATCACGTAATTCCTGATTGCATTACGCAGGCACGTTTAGGGGCGGCGTTCTCCGCGAGTACGTAGCGCCGTTGCAGTAAAAGCGGAACGAGCTTTTCGGTATGAAATGGTTATCGGCGCGAAACGAATGAAATTTCCGGCCCGAAACTTTTCAGAGGTGTTGCGTGTTCGCTGTCAGCTGTATCGAGTCGCGGCGTTCACGAAATTTCTTAATAAACTCACGGTATTTCCCCCCGGCTAACAACGTTGATGCTTAAGTAAATTATACCGTCGAACGTCGTGGCCCACCCGTTACATGTATAATACGCCCCCAAGTTCCGCCTGGGAAGATTATTTCTCCTCTACTTACATGCCAGTTCCGTGGGAAGCTTGGGATTGAGCGAAACGACTGGTTAGTCTTGCTTGCGTTACCTCGTATAGAAACGAAGTTTCTCCGAACATCGTCTGACGTGCACGGAGACGGAGCACGTGTACATACAAAGGAGACTTGGAATTTGCAGGTATCGAAGAATCGTTTTGCACAAATAGACGGACAAATGTTTGAGTAGAATGGAAATTAATTGTAGAATTCCAGAAGTCGGTGAGCATTATGAATGAATAAATTTCTACAAATGCAGTCACTGAATTTTCTTTTAATTCATAGGAATTGTTTAGATACTTATCCTGAATCAATGTCTAATAAATTTTGTTAAATACAGTGAAAGGACAAGGTTTCCTGATAAGGTTCGAAGTTGGATATTAAATTCGAACGACATACAGCTTATCAATACGACTTGTTAAATTCTGCCCGGTCACAATTTCGAATAGAGAATGCGCAGATAAGATTTCATCGGGCTCGCCAGTTCGTCGCGACCGGTCGAAATTCGTGGACTGAAAGTTCGCCGAGGTGTTGGCGCATATTCAATAAGCAGCCGCAAACTTCGAGATCTCCAAAGTTCGCCGAGAAGTATCTTCTTGTTCAGCAGACCAGCTCGATACTACCTGCCCGTTTCTTGCTGACCCATCTCGATTATTTCGGGAATAACGAGGAGTGAAACTTGTTTATTCCGATTTAAATGAAGCCTTAATTGACGTCGGCGCCGCTCGAAATATAATAATTGAATAGTCAGTTATTGAGATTTCGTGTACACCGTATTAAGCGGTTCACGTGATTATTAGCAATTTAAAAAAGTCTCGCCAATTGAGTCGTTCATAAATATTCACCTCGTTAGACGAATGTCGCTATAAGTTGCTTTTATATAAAAATCACTTGGAAATTGGTCGCTCTCGAATGAAATGTTTCCCGGCGAACTTTTAATGTTTGTTCAGTTGTAGAAGATTTACTTTTACAGGGACGTCGGGGCATACGCTACAAAAAGAGTATCCTAAATGTCTTCTTTATAAAAGTAAGATCGGTTTGGAATTTTCCTCGACTTCGGTTAGCTGTAAGAGGATCTGCTGGGTATTATGGAGGTTGCGAGTATACTTGTAAGGGTCGTGTTCGGGGGTACATGTTTGGGTGGAAGAGAAGCGTGACAAGAAACTTTGGAAGAGGGATCATCTCTTGTATTTAGTTTACTTTATATCCATGCGGTTCCTTAAATTCTCCGTCGAGGGTCAGCTATTTCAGATTAAAAATACTTCTTTATTTCAACGAACGATACAGCGAACCATGCGGGGAAAATAATTGAATACGAAGTCGGTCAATATTACGATAAAAAATATCGTCTACGTCCTATCAGTATTTTCGTAGCCGACAAGTAAACCAACTCTCCTCTGCATAATATTTTTTATATCATCCCCCTTTACACCCCCGCCTCATAAATATCCACTTACGAAAACGTATTCTTATTTCACGAACCACATCCACCAGAGTGTACCTCTGCTCGCAACTATCAATAGCATCGACTTGACCTATCTCCACACGTATATTCACCCCGCAATTATAAATGATCGTGAACGGTATTCTGTCCGGGCAACCGGTCAGTAATTAAATTTTTCCGTCCGAGACGAGCGAGTCGCCGGCTCGTTTCGGTTTGCCTTTTAAACCCGCGTCATTCGGGCGCGGGGAAAAAAAGGGGGCGAACAGAGATCCCGTCGATTTGCATGTCGCCGTTTCCGTGTAACTCGATTTGTCGCGGTTGCCATCGTATTTTTGGCAGCGACTCGATGTCTCCCCTTTACTAAACAGCCCGGGCCGCGTAACCCTTTATCTCTTTATTTGCCGGGATTCGCGCACAAGTTCGACGAGTTATGCCACAGTGCCGACAGACGCGGCGAATGAAACATTGAATTTCGACCACGCGTATCGCCATTAATGCGCCAGTCGAAATAAATCCGGCCACTTCGAACGCGGGCCTGTATTAACGTTCCCGCTATCCTCCCAAAAGCGACCGCATAAATAAAGCGGTTCAAGTTGCAGCTTGTTGCCTGGCCGGGATATATTCTCGCTCTCCAAGGCATGGTACAGGGCGAAACGCATACGTACCCGCGGACGTATACGAACGGCGTATAGCCACGAAGTGAAAGAGAGGGGAATGGTATTGAGCGGCCGAAACAATTTGCACTTGTTCCACTGCGGCTGAATTTTATGAACTTTCACGGGCAACTCGTTGCGCAATTCATTACCCCGTGATGCAGTTCCCTTGTCGGTTTCATTTGCGAATAATCACGTTTCCTCGGCCGCGTTACGATAAGAACGTCGCTCGTTTGCTAATTTAAACGCTCCCCCTATCCGCGAGACGTCTTTTCCTCTGGTACACGAACGTTTCACGGCACTGGTCTGTATTCTAACATCGTGCACTCAGGGTTAATTTCTTGTGACACCGGTACGGTGACAATGATTATTGTATCCGACAATGACACTAGTAACGGTAATGGCGATGATAATAATAATCATAACACTGGTTGCAATAATTGTGGCATAGTAATACGTGAAATCATAATAATAATAACAGCAGCCGTAACAGTGATAATGATAACAACTTCATTATAATATTGCGTATAATAATTACGGCGAGTAATGAATGGAAATTCACCACTGCTCTCATACTAACGGATAAACCTAATTGATTAATGTTCGAGAACTGTTATTTTCATTTAACACAGGCTTCACGAAACAGCACCAGAAAGATCATCCTTAAGCTTGCTGTTTGCCATTCGAATCTGTCGTCACGAGTCTGCATACTGAGTTCATCGAGTGCTGCAGTTTCTGCAGCTGAACACGTATATTGTATACGACGCGCGAGGGCATTACCGTGTGACGTATTTAAGTTTCCCGCATGAAATCCGTGGCAGCCTGGCGTTTTCGCAGCAGCTGGCATTACAATTTGGATATCCTCCATTAGGTAAATCAACCCGTTGAAACTTCGCCGAGTCCCGGTCGGTCCGAGATCGCGATAGGCATTCAAGATTTTAATTAAGACCAGTCTGCACTTCCGCCCGGAGATTTTCACCTTTTATCGCGCCGTTTATTCGCGCCGTTGTTCGCAGCTAACTCAGCCGTCTCGACTACTATAAAATATCTAAGAACGCCGTGTTGTTTACACGGATCGTCGACAATGCGAGAGTCAACGGTAATTTATCATGGAATAAGCAGGGAAATAAATTCTAGAATTTCATGGAACGCGTTGCTTAGTGTACGTATTTGTCCAAAGAAGTTGACACGGTACTTACTGCCTGTTTAGACCGTCAAGGAGATAATTTCTTCTTCTAAAAATACGGTAAGACGAAAGCTCTGGTTGGTTGGGCCGGACGCGTACAGGGTTTCGTCAGGGAAATATCCGAGGGCAACCCTTGGGTTGTCTGAGCCGCGAGTGTGCAAAGTTTGCACAGCGCACAGACGAAAGGAGAAACGCGATGCTGGCAAGTGCATAACAATAAAAAGTCCTTCCTGAAAGAAGCGATGGGCGAGTGTGCTCAACACAGGGCACCTCCATATGCATATTGCACAGCTGGTTCTGCCTACGGAGCGCATTTTACTGCGACACAGCACGACGTTCGACCGCTCTCAATTTTAATTGCACCGCGACACTTTGCCATTGTATCAACCCCGGCGGGTTTATCCCTCGAAGTGTCGGGAATTTATTCGTCGAAGGGAAATGCTCGCGGGACACCGCGAAGTACAAATAGAAAATAGTTCTCGGACGAGAAGAAAGAGGATCCAGTTCCAAAGGACACCGTGATCTTTGTGCGCCAAGTTTCCCATCGCGACTGACGGTTTCCTCGGGCTCGATTAAAGACAACGCCGACAGACAATTCGCCTAGTCAAATTCGAAGAGTCGGGTCGCTGAATTTTTCAGCAGTTCAGTACCTTCCCTGGAAAACTGCTCGCGAAAACTTTGCCCCTAATTGAACACGGGATTTCGTTTCTCGAACGTACCGCGATTATATTTCAGTAGACCGGGGAGCCACTACTCCGGTTGCGTATGTAGGTCGCGTCGTTCTCCGCGGCTCTAACATTTTTCTTCGTCCGTTATCGTGCTTCTTTTTCAACGATTATCGTCGGTGCTTTTAAGCCCGCCGTGGAAACTTCCTCTGCCCCCGGGGTAGCATCGCGGGTAACGCATTTTGAACGTGTCACGTGTAAACTTGCGAGACGACGGACGAGCTACGTAGCTATAGATAGAAGGTGTACGGTGTACAATCGAATGCGACGTTAGTGGGAATACATATTCGATATATTCGATGGGGGTATTCGGTTCTGGGGGGCAAATTAACGCACGCTCTTGAAGATCACGCGCTCGCTGCTTTGAATATTCATGATCACCCAGAACTGGATTCAGGACGTTAATTCCACCGTAATAGGAGACTACGTTCACGAGTGATACGTGCATCCTCGGCGACACCTTCCTCGAGGAAATCGTCTAACGTTGCTCGTACCGACATTCGATCACTTGGGTAACGTGTGTCTCTATTTCAGTATTAAAATTCTGGATTAAAGAGGATCTTGCTCGTTAGAGTTTCCAGCTGGCAACAATTCAACTCGTGCAATTGACGTCACCGCCGGTACTGTTTCGAATGAATGAAACAGAACGCGGTCGAAGTTCAGTGGATGGTAGCGTTCAACCACGAGAGACGTTGATGTAGAAACTACGGCTGCTTTTTATACCGCGTGATATATTTTAAATATATGCATTTCGGTTCGAGGACCCGGCTTGTACGCGCTCCCGACGAGATACGTTTGACGCGCGACCTATTTCGACTTCGCGATACGACACGCTGCAGTTTTTGCGTGTGACGAACTTCCAACAGAAATTGAATACGAAAAGCCATGGTTGGACGGGGCATGAGACCGGTAATTCTGCAAAAAAAAGGAAAATGAGGAAATTCTGCGTGAAGATAGTTTTATCGAGGAAATATTCTAATTGAAACGTCGTCGTACATTACTCATTATGTACAGCAATTATTTGTACTATTTTGTAGAGAGTAATTTTTTACCCAAAAATTGGCGATTTCAAAATCGACGTACCCTCGTGAAAAGAAATCGTAAAACAATCAACCTTGGTTCATGTAAAAGGGGGCGATGTTTTCCAAGAATATTTGTATTAGAAAACAGAGTGGAAAAGGGAAAGTACTATTTCTCCCAGACAGTGTGTCGAAATCAAACGTCCCTGCACCGATGACAAAATTTTTTTCGCGGCTCAAACCACCATAGATTTAAAGATTGAAGTCTCCTCTTTAAAACGACCACATACCAGTCGATGTACGATTTATTTCTCACCATTTTATTGCTCATTGAGTGGACAGTGTACCACCGGTATTTCGCGGCATTAGAGTAACCATCAATACTCCTCTCTGTTTTCCGATAGAAATTTTTTCGGCAAATATTCAATGCCGTGGCGTCTGAATGAATGCTTCGCTCTTTAAGATAAACCCAGGTAGATTGTCGTTCGATTTTTTTTCGCGAAGTTACGGCACTTCAAAGATCGACAATTTTTCGCTGAAAATTTAATGATCCTCCAATTTTATAGAGCAGTGAATTTCTTGAGCAACAATGGTTCCGTTCATTAATACGAACAAAATAGTGGCTCTTCAAAGGAAGGTATGTCATCAAAGGTGCTTCTGCTGAAACGGCTCGTTCAATCATACTTCGATTTCCGTCCATATTGGAGCACGCCTCCAGGCACTCGGGGTTGGCACGTCTTCGACACGATAAATGCAAAGTACGTACTAACGGCAACAGAAGGCGGGCCGAGGTTTCGGGGGATGTTCTGTGTAGCTCTTGTCGCCCTGCGAAAAGGGACGGGCGAAAGGGACTTCTTGATAAACCGGACACGTGCGTCCTCTTTTCCTGTGCGCGTGCCGAGACTTTTCCGCGCAGAAGAAGTACGAACGTTGCCTTTTCCCTCTCTCTTCGTTAAAAGGCAAACCGGTGTTCCCGATGAACCTGCTATTTTCAGACGAGAAGCTATGATTTTGGGAATTACAGACAGCCATGATACAGGAGAATTATGAGGGCTCGCGGTTTGCCGATATACACTTGTTACGGAATCGAATTTAACCCTTCCAGAGGCACAGGTACTTAGTTGGATTTAGTTTGAAAGAATGGCGATGAACGAATCATGGAAAATTCCAATATAGTTCACATTGAAAAAATACGACATAGGATATAATATAGAAAAATTGGTTTAAACTGTTTTAAAAGTATATTCATGTTCGTGATACGATAGCTATTTTCAGCAATCAACAACTGCTACTAGAGTAAAGAATATAAATGCAGAAATCATAGAAAGATATCGACGTGGAAATTTCGCTTGAAATCTCAATTCGTCGCACAGTCCAAGAGATCTGTTTAATCGATAGGAACAGATCAAATCAGACTTGATTGTTCGAACTAACCTGCCCTCTAACACAATCGATCCTTCCTCTGGATGATACGATCCATTCGGTTCGCGTTACCGACGCGCAAAACCTACAGAAATGATTTATACGCAAATGGTAGACGTTTATCAGATTGTTTGGAGAAACGAACCAGCAGAGTCGATGAAACATTATAAATTCGTCAAAGGTGAGTGACACCGAGCCATCAGGGGAGGTTAATATTAATTGCGAGGGTGGATTCGTTACGACAACTGGTCGATTATACGTTTCTCTCGGCGCTGTTTCGCGATAAACGAAATAAAAATGAAGGCGGCAACGCGGCGGCACGCGCTTCTACGTATTTAAACGGTAATTGCGAAAGTCCGGGTCCGGCTCGCCGACTCCCAGTTGGTTAATCCAGCTTATTGAGTTTTATCGAGTTTTCACGAGGGAGAACTTTTGTAAGTAATTATTATAATTATCGTAGCAGACAAGTGTAAGTACCTTTCTTGCCTCGGTAAACTGCGCCTTCTCACTTGTTTAATACAAGAACACATAGAGCCTGACTTATGTTAATTAACGGGGCGAATACCGGGCAGGATTTTAGCCGAAAAATAATGGATTTTGTTTCCGAGCAGGTATTTCGCAGTAAAATTTCTCCTCATCAAATACCACGTATTTTTCGTACTAAGGTATAACGTAGTTATATGAATTTTTTATCTCAATTTGACCCAGGTCGAAATTCAAGGATCACACCTTACGCCTAGGGATAAGAAATTGGACACGTACAAAAGTTTCAAAGATGGTTTTGGTCATTGGTTACATGTGATCCAGAGAAACGACACAGTTCGATATTATACTAACAGAGCGATTTGATTTTTCTCCCAAGCAGAAGCCAATATTATTCAAGGGCGCAATACGTTTCCTTGCTTCACAGAGAAATGTTTAAGGTAGATAATTTCGAGGCGCCGCGTAGTTGGTGGAATTTATTCTTCATGAACGACGACAGACGGCAAACAGTACGAGTTAGTTAGCATTCGTTGAATGCTCGTTGCTCTAAAACGCTGCAATCCTCGCAAACATGCTTCCATAAAGTAGAAGCAGGTACGCGTTAAATAATAGAAGAAGACGCTTGAAAGAAATGAGGCACTTCCAAGTATTATTATTAAATTTTATTTTGGTTCTACGTTGGAATACCATATGTCCGCTTTATATCTATCGAACTATCCACTGATAAATCGCAAACGATAGAAAAGGTTTTACAACTTTTTTCGATCATTTTTCGAAGTCCAACAATTCGATCCTCTATATCGCACGAGACAATAAGATCAAGTACAAAAGACGTCACGCTTCGATCAGCCAGCACGGAATTTCTCTATATCGTACTTCAATTCCTCACCACATGTGCAACCCGGGGCGAGAATCAAAGGGTTCATTTCCAAAAACGAATCAAGACACGCCGCTCCTCGAGCAGCCGTGGCATTCGCCCATCCTTTGTGCAACTTCTGGCAGTGCGCAAAGAGGCTGCAGCACGGCAGTTCAGTGCTCGTGGAATGCTCTCGACGAATGGCGTGCATTAATTGTCCATTGTTTTCCAGCCGTTCCGGAATGCCTTACATCGGCTTCTGTCTTCCTGCTCGTTGATTAATATATCCACACCGCCGAGAGAATTCTGTTGGAAAAATATGATAGAAGAACAGGGGGTAGAATGTACTTCGCGGTCGTTAGATCTCGATTAGAGGTGCCATTCTGTAGCGAACCGCCGGAACAATCATACGAGCAGGGTACACGAAGTTTCACGTCTCTGTAACGTTCATCTTGATTCCCGTATAATTTCTAGTCTTTCGTCAATAACAAACTGCTGTCCACTTCGAAGCCAGCATTGAGCAAAATTCGAATTGGGTTCTCTAAATTTTTATAGTCTTCGAGACGAACAATTCATTGTACTTGTACAACAAGTTGTACGGCGGTACATTGAAAAACATCGGGCGGAAACAAAGAGAGACATTCATTCTCTCTTCCAATGAATCGATGTCCGTTGCGTAATAAAGCGAGGATGGAAGCGCATACAGTGTACTGGTCCGGAAAACTTGCGCAGAATGGGAAGCTGGAAGGCGGCGAATAAAGGAGGTCTGGTGCATCGATGGCTACACGCGGATCCATACGTGGAAATTGGAAATGCTTTGCATAGTTGCTGCAGCAGGTTCACTCCCTGGTTGGTTCGCGGGCGATACGCCACGGCGGCGATTTAAACGGCTATTTGTTTTCTGCGAAGGTGTGCAAATTGGTAATTGAACTTCGCCGATTATCAGTTTCACTCGGGGCATCCACTGTTGGTCAACGGAAAACAATCGTTGTTTCTAACATCCCCTATTTATTATACCAACCCCTATCGATGTCGCCGAATAATTAGATTAAAGTTAAAAGAATTGCCGTATCATTCGTATAGCTCTGGAGAGAAAGGATAATTGAAAGAATAAAAAAAATAAATGAAAAGATAATAGTGTCGAGAAAGTATATGTCTGGCTTGCACAATCGTCGCGATATTTGTTCAAATCATTCGGAAATATAATATCAATGGAACTATTAAATCGACAAATGTGTAACTCGTGAATATTACGTTCGAAACAAGCCCAACCAGTTTTGACGATTCTCGTGCGCAACAGCCACGGGCATAAGTAATTTCACAGTATCGGTAGATCGTTATCGCGTGCAGATGCGAACAGGGAAACCTCGAAATCGTCTCAGAAATCACGCGTTGTCTTGTGTATGCATAATGGTCTCGCCGGGCCCGGTTTGTACACCGGTGTGAAACAACGGGAACAGAAATGTGGCGTGTTTCGTCGGTGATACTAATTCTTGCATGACACGACAGCTGCGAGGCGGAACGTGGAAGCCGAGCTTGGCCTTGTCAGAAGACTAATTCTGCTTCCGAAAGTTCCATGAATACGGATGGCGGCGGGGTGTAAAACTGTTCAACTTAGCAGGCGCGTAAAGTGGAATTAAATTTCACGCTGAAAGGAAAAGAAACTGGATCAAACTTTCCGGGTGTTTCGTAGAGGGTGGGGCGTGATAGAGGTATCGCGAGCCATAGAATTCTTTTGGTATTTAACAGGCGTCCAATTTTCACCCCGCGCCCTTGTACTTTGCACGATTCAATGGGACGATCGTTAAACTCGCGAGATATTTTAATCTCGTGGATGTTAAAAATTGACGGAAAGATAAGCAGGCGGTATTCGTTGAAACGAAGATGAACGAATATTGATATAAGTACATAGGTGATCGTGTACAGGTCGATGGTCTGCTGTCTGGCAATATTCGCTTAATCTACTGTGCGGGTATTGATCGATCAGGTTGGAAACTTAACGTTTTCACGATACTCCGAAAGTGTTTTTCAGCCTTTCAATAACAGCATGAAGAACGGTACACGTGCAAAGGACGGCGTAACGACTACGCGATATGGAAAGGTGAAACAAGAAAAGTGCAACTAAACTTTCAGAGCAACGCCTTACGTCTTGTTAAAAATAATGCGTTTTCGCGATCAGCGAATTCTTACTGGTTGGCTTTGAAATATTAAGGCAACGCAATTTTCGCTAAAGGGAGAAGAATAGGTTCACCGTAAGGAAAGCTGTAGAAGGTGAAGAATTATGGTTCCCTTTCGCTCGGAAACCGGAGTACATAATACTGTTTCGAGTTACAGGCAGAAGGAGGAAGAGTCACAGAAGAGTATGCTGGGAGATAAGAAACCTTGCAATTAGTATAAAATTTTCACTGGGTACTGCAACATTTTAAAGACCGCTATTGTGTCCATGCGAACTGTGAAATATAATTGGCGTCGTTTGATGTATAATTACTTGCCTGCAAACTCTGTTCCTTACTTTCATTTTTTCTGACTTTTTTAATTATTCAAAACATAGACGACTAGAGGGAGTAACATATTTAGCCGATGAAACGGCTCCTTCCAAAGCTATTAATGCTTACTTATCAGCGAAAGAGCTCATCAAAAGATATAGGTCAAATATTTACGAGGATGCAGTCGTAAAAAGCATAAACTAAGATGCCTGTATTTTTTTCGTTTTCGATTTTTTACATTGCACACAGTTGTATATATTTAGCAAAAAGCGAGGAGACAGATAAAAGCAAGATTAAATCTGTAATTCGAGGACCGTTAATTTTTTATCAAAGGCGATACCTACGTATTCGTTTCAAAGGAACGAGCAGAGGAGAAAAGGTACTTGCATATTATAATAAGCGGTCGACGCTTGAATTATTTATCGCACGCGCCTTCAACCGTAATCTAAAATGTATGTCCGTATAAAATTTGGAACATCTCCTGCCGCACCGTCGTGATCGATCATTCGCAAATGCATGTTCCAGTAAGAAATTAATATTGCGTGATTTTAATCTGCTGCAAACACGTGACCATCGATCGAAAGGATATTAACCCCCTATCGATTTCAAATACGACTACATTCACCGGCAAAGTACACACGAATTACACTATTACTGCACAGTATTTCTATGATCCCATTACTATCAAAATTTCTATACCGAATTTCAACCACTGCTCTGCAAGCTGACAACAAAAACTAAAACTGCAATACAGTGAATATCAAATATCGCGAAACCAAGCCGAGCAACAAATGTAATAACCAAACTACTCCCTGGAAAAGCATAATATAATACTTCCCACGTATTTAACCGCATACACCATTACACCAAACAGGTCCTTCCAATTTACCACATAAAAGAAGAATCTCCTTAAGCCTCTAATTATCATTCCAACTATACGGCCGCTATCTCCCACCGAATCTGTGCTCGAATCCCAGAAGATCCGGATCAGTTGCGTCCTCGGAGGTCCGTACGATTCGTGCAGCCAGGTGCAATAGCCCAGCAGGTGAATTTGGATGCAGGTCGCGTCGCTGGAAAAAAGCTTCAAGTTCGAGCGTCTCCAGGAAGCCCGAGGTTAGGCGCCTCTCTCGCATCAGTGGCACATATGTATACGGAAGGGGTAGGCGTGGCACTCTCCGCTGGCCCACTGGATGCTTGCGCGTGCACAGAGAGAAACAGAGACAGGAGGAGACTACATGCACGCGTGTGATATAGGAAGAGCCACGGGTTGGACGAGGTACGCGATATCTCGCGAACGAGGACCGAAGTTACGCGATGAAATGGGACAGGGTTATACGCTAAGTAAACGCTTATAACAAAGATAGATAGAGGGTGAGCGGGATAGAATGGGGTGGGTTGGAGTGCAAGGTGTATAGGGGGGAGAAGGACGGACGAATGATAAGAGAAATCAGCTGAGAAAGTGAGTGTGTCACGGTGTAAGAGAGAAAGAGCGAATAGATGGGAGACGAAGGGGTGAGTAGAAAAAGAAGATTTCGTCTATTGTCGACTGGAGAGAGAAGGAGCAAACGCGAACACAGGAGGGGTGAGAACGAAGAGCGATAGAGAGGGGGTGATAGTGAGCAAGACGGGACGGTGGTTTCAGTCACCGCCCGATCCTCGGCGCGCACGGTTTTCGAGTAGGTGTTCTTCTCGTCCTCGTCGCAAGAATCGCCGATTAACGAGGTCGCTTAAAGAGTTTAACCCATGCCGCGGCTATCGACTGTTCGCTTTGAGAATTTCGATAGCAGCTGGCGGAACTTACGAACAAGCGGTACCGTGAGATTAACTTTACCTGTTCGTTGTATTTATCGATGGTCACCGGCTGCCCGAGAGGCGCGGAGAAAAAGTGTCTGCAACAATCGGCCGCTGCACGGTTGGTCGTATATTTGCGACAGTTCTTGTTGGTCTGACAGAGTGTTCCACTTCTGAATGTCTTTATTCTGGAAAAAGGCTTTGCATAATTCGCGGTAGACACGTCGAGTGACACTTTGTGCGGTGAAATTGAATTCCCTTTGCCGGTGGAGATGGAAATGACATAATCTTGAAGTCTGACGTTCGACAGTGGACGAGTGTACGTATCGATGTATCGATCGGAGTGATCAATGCGCGAGTGATAAAGAATAATCTCTGACTTTGTGTGTGCTAGATAGAAGAATTTCTTTGGTGCGTGGACTGGTATTGTTTCTTTTCTTTTTACGCAATTTACTGTCGCATGTTGGACATATTTTTGCTGCTGATTTGATAAGAAGATTACGGTGTCTTCGCATGGTTTCAAGGATTCTTCGATCTTCCAGGGTGAGATGCAGAGGTTAGCGCACCGGTGCCGGGCATTTAAACGGATTTAGGTAAGTCCAATCTGAAGTTATATTACATAGCTAGCGTTAACTCTGGATAACTAATGCTGAGAAAAATTTACGAACATCCACTATTCACGAGGAGTGTGCGGCAGTAATTGCATATCTTCCTTTTGCAAATAAAGTTTTGTATTTGATTGCACGAGGCAGTTATTTAATTAAATTACCATTGTAAATTTTACACATGCTTTAACCACTGAAGAGCATTAGGTTTTCGGGGGTTTACACTTGTATGAACAGTAGAATATATCGCACACATTATTATGACATTATATTGGAATATATAATACATACTGTTGCATTAGGAGGGTGTGATGATTTTATCCATCGAAACATTTCTGTTTCTTTTTCCCGTTGTGTCCGTAACAACGATTAGAACTTCAGTCCAGGACAAGCAATCTCGTAACGTGATTTATATCGTTATTTCTTCGTTACGAAATAATTGGCAGCAAGGAAAAGCGTGCTAGGAAGCTTGTTTGTAACGAGCTTCGAATATTGCGATCGCAGGCACGTCGTATGCGCTCTCCAACGTAATAGAGAGACTCTTCTCTATTCTATAAAACTGATAGTTCCATTATTGCTCGACGAACATAATAGCCTTCTATTACTCGCGTATTTCTTCCTTAAATATGACCGGCAATGTTTCCAATTACCGCATTACACAATAATCACTTACAATCTTAGAAAAGGATCCGAAAGGCGGGGAGTAAGATGAAGCAAAGGAAATTGAAAGAATGAAAAGAAAAGAAAGGAAACCAGGTACAGAGACAAGGGAGTACCAGTGTCTTTGAAAGTATAGGGACCAGCCAAACGAGACACGCTATTTAGCTAATGGAAAGTCAGATCCACAAATCGGTGATACAGTCGTTTTCATTTCTTTGTGTTTTAAGATCGTTCGGGGAGCTTTTCAATCCGGGTCAGCTCGCACATCCAACTTGGATCGATATCGAACGGGGCTGCAGGGTTGGAAAACTGAAATTGTTACCGATAGACACGTTATCAGGAACGATATCAGGATCGATAAGAAACTACTTCTTCCAGCGACCGTTGTACTGACTTGAACGAGAGAGTTTCGCGTGATTTGCTTCGCATCGCCTTTGGTCCCCGAATTATCGTCGAGTTGTTATAGTTGTAATAGTAAAAATAAGAAGAACGGTCGATCTTCTCCAGTTTCTACGGTGAAGCAGGTTGGGCGAATGATTAATCTTCTGATCTTTCCACTCCTCTCTTTTCCACGTTTCACCAGAGGACCTTGCAGCCACAGATTGCTCCGTTAATCGGCATTGAATAACGAGCACACGTTTGCCGTGTACAAAGGCCACTCTCGTTGCGCCCGTTTGAGGGGCTCAATTAGCGAATCAAACGTGGATACGTAAATTCATGGTAAAGGGATCTTTTTCAGATTTAACATTCACATTGCCGATAGATTAAGTCGGGGCGAAAGACACTTGACCCTGTTCCCTTCGGCGAAACAATATATGACTCGGTAAACTTTGAGAAAAATGCTCTCGTCTCAATGTAAATACTTTCCTACATTCCAGTGTCGACCTCCTGACTGGAGAACACACGCAACCGCTACCAAAGGAAGTCGTCCTCTGTGTGTGGTTTCTCCAATCTTGCTTGCAAACAGCCTGTTGACGTCTCGTGGCTCGGTTTAAAGGTTGTTTTCGACGACGGACAGTTTCCAGAATCTTGTTCAACCGAGGCACAATTGCGTCACCAAATATAGAAGAAAGAGATAGAGGAGTTCCTTGGAAATTTTGGGTGGATCGGTAAATACCGTCGAGGTTCTTTGGATACATTTGATGGGTCTCGTGGTTCGATGAACACTGTCATTCCGGCAATAGGATATTCGCAAGCAGCTTTCTATTGCATAGGTATGCATGTGTACGTTGCATTCGTGTGTTCGTATCGTGACGCCAACTTGTATTCACGTTTCGCGGGCCAGGATAACCGATCGGCTTGTCGATCGCGTGCAATTTCACAGTTATAGGTAGCACTAACATCGTTCACAGATACGCGGATTTCACGCAGCCAAAGACACGATCTAGCAAATGCTGATTAACGCACCGTGCTGGGTGCGTTCAAACATGGTGTCTATATCGTCTCGCCGATAGATACTAAATTGCAGTATAAGGAGATTGATAGCGTGAGCTGTACATTACGAACAAGATCAGCGCATTCATTAATTCCGTCGACGACAATTAAGTTCCTTTTCAGCCCAAGACGTCCCTATGTATTTTGCGTTCAACCCTCCTTCCCTGTCAAATCAATGAAACGCGACGTTTCGTATCGGTCATACGTTCTCGATTAACGTGGAACAGTGCAACGCGAAACCTCGCCCGTGTTCAAATATAAAATCCCCCCCTTCCGCCATCTTATCGAACACATTCATCGTAATCTGCAACAGAGCCCGCATCTTTTTCTAACTGCGCAACAATCGGCGGACAGTTATTGGAAACAGTTTGTTCAGCGAGAGGATTTGTTCAGAGCCGATCTTAAATTCGCCTGAGCACGTATACGGTACGCTGCTCCGTATTTAGGGCGTCCTATAAGTTTGCAGATTTCGAAAACTCCGCGACACACACATCACGTACGGGCAGGGGTAATATTTCCGTGCTTTTCCCCCGGGCGCGCGAACCGCCATCGAGGAAACGAGGGCGCCAGCTTTTACACGGGTTTTACCTGGACGAGGTAACTATGACAAACGTATCGCGATCCAAGGATCGTTCCCTTTATTGTTTCGATATTTGTTACGTTGTGCTTAGTAGAAACGACGATTGTCCTCGTTGACTCACGATCGACGAAAACGAGCCGGGAATTTCAGCGAAGTTCGCCTTCTTGGAAAGATTTCGTTCATTGTCGATCGTGTTGCACGGCGTTCTATAGAAAAATAAATAATTCTCGAAGAAGAGTCTCGAAGAAAATACACAGAGGGTGAAGTCGAGTGGCGGCGAATGGGGTGGTGGAGAAATTGCGAGGCTCTCGGAACAAACGGATCGTCCGTGTCCTGGCAATTGTTAACTTCTTGTTTTTTTCTCTTCTTTTTACTCTGTTGTCCAATATATTCTATTATACCCTGTTATATTGTCTTGGGGGCCGGTGTCGTCAATATAAATTATTTAACGTTCACCCTCGAGCAGGTTAAGACGGGTATAATTAGTCTGTTATACTCTTCTCGCTGGCTACTTCTCGAGAGCGCAGGCTGTCATACTTCTTGGAAACTTTCGCCGATAATCAGATCAAAAGCTCGTTAACTATTGGAAACTCTTGACACGCCGATAGTGTCTCGCGTTTCGATTATCCTCTCATCGCCTTTATTCTAAGTCCTTCTTCTCTGATTTTTCTCTCCAATCCCCTCGTTCACTTTCTCTCTCGTCCCTTTTTTTTGTTTTACTTACGGTCGAGGGAGCGCCGAGATTTCAACTTTTCCGTTCGAGTCCGGTGTAATTAAGGGTAACCGAACTAGCAAGTTCCTGGAGGCCCTTTGTCGGGAATAATGCACCCGACGACGGCGTACTTTAAATTAATCGACGATCACGTATTCCTTCGTAGGTTACGCGAAATCGGTGCGTCGATGGCCGTGATGGATTTACGAAATGGTCCGGATTTTTCAAGCTGTTGCGCATCAATGGGGTTGTTGGATTTCTTTATGGTTACTCGAGTTAGGCAGTTAGCAAATAGTTGTTTGAAGAATTTAAAATCCGGCTGCTTTCGATTCGTGAGATTCTGAGATTCGTTTTGGGCATAAAGTTTTTCATGGGCTTCATAGCACGGTATGTGTATATTAAAATGCCATAAATATCGCGTAAATTTCAACCTCTTTTGGGGATGGTGAAAAAGAAACGTTAATATTTGCGTGTTCTCATTAAACCTTGTAATTAGAAAGTACCCCGGCAGTCTTGAATAGGATTTCTTTTATTTAAAAACGAGAAAGTCACGTCCGTGGCAAAAAACGAATTCATTACCGTTGTTCTTTCATTTACTTTATTATTAATTGTGAACTTTTTCCATGCACCTCCATATTGAATTAAACCCGCGCCACCCAGGTCGATACGAAGAATCAGAATTCTCCTTTAAAATCTCTCTCGCAGAAGACATCCAGAAAATGTACATTATCCTAGAACTTCGAGTGCTATCGCGAATGCATTCGTGGACAATAAGAAAATGAACAACGTGCAGGAAGCGCAAGGAACACCTGATGTCGGACATTCGCGTCCCAGGCAATAATTTGTAACGGCGTGAATTATTCATGACTCCGCGGCCGATAAACTGTGTATCGTGGTCCGACCGCGTAAAACTCGCGAGAATATAATTTTGCCGAGTGTTCCCGGTCATTATCGAACATTAATTACGCGGCTCCGCGATTTTATTGTATGCGTGTCAGTAATACGGGCGCCCGCGCATCTATTATTGTTCGATTAACGATCCGCGGCTGGCACAACAAACGGGGTAAATCAATATCCGATTTTAATCCGATCCAATCATGCACACTTTGGAATATTTAGTACAATCATCGCCCCGACGCGACGCGGTGATAAGCCTTCCCTCGCGAATTTGTAACGCCGCGGCGCAGCGCGTCGTGACGTTCGTCGTCGCTCTCGTCGTACCGCTTCGACGGAATTTCATAAGCGTCGCGTACCCCCGAGGACTACACCCGTGGAATTCTCATAACGACGGCTTCGCTTTGCGTGCGAGATTTTCATTGGCGACAGCTTTTTCTGCCCAGAGGCAATTTTCTTTTTTTTTTATACCTTGCTGCCGAAAGAGGGCGATAAATTTTGGCTGCATGGGTTCATTATTGATTACTGGAGAATGATGGATCTCTTATTTAATGTACAACGAGAAAGGAAAATATTTATAATATAATAGTTTAAAAATTACAGCCATCGTGTATATTATTGAAATCACTTTGCCACTCGTATATTATTTTCTTGGCGTGAAACTTTGTATACGATGCAACGATGCTGTATCTTGCAAAACCAGCTACACTTAACGTTAATTACGATTCGACGCGAGTTCTGTATCATTTGAGAGTTACCTGGGCTTTGTTTGGCAACTGCACACGGTTTCATAATATCTAGCGCTTAAATGGATTATGCACTCGCCTGTTCGGGACGCACGGTACAAATCAGATATGATTGTTTAATGCGAAGCAGAACAGAGCGCTGTGAGGGTACGATTTTGTGATTTAACGCGAGTCTGTTCGCGTATCTCGTCGCTTTGCCGTTGGAAGAAAGTTTAAGCTTCTACTTTCGAGAGCTTCCACACCGTGGATGGTTCGCGCTGCATTCAAGATTTGAACGTTGAATTCGACCGGCGCGGCGGACGGAGTTGGATTGAAGCGGAGCTGCGTTTTCAGATTTAAGCCATCTAGGAAGTTGCTATCTCGAAAAGAGACAGAACTTGTCCTCGGCGAATTGTAATTAGTTTATCAAAGTATCGTTGCGACTACGGGAGTTCGTACGGCGCGGCTGGATTATATGGAATTTAAGAGTGCAAAGTTGAGGTTCGGGAGGTATGCTTAGAGGTATACGAAACTTTGCCAATTAAATTCTAGTGTCACGTAGAAATTGATCTACGGCGTCGAAAAATTTCTTTGCAGTTTGTTTCTGTTCTGCAGCGCGAGCTTAAAAAAATAAAAAAAATCACGCCGGACGTTTAGCGACGCGTGAAATCGTGACAATTCGCGCAATTGAATTCTGCAGTTATTCAACAATTCACGGTAGCTTTTGGAAATCTCTTTATTTTGACATTTTCGTTTGTTTAACAGGCAAATTGTTCGAAATCGTGATTCACGGTTGTGTTTTGCCAAATTGATTTTTACAGCGTATCTCGCGATATTCTTTTTGAAACTGTCCGTTTGAATATTCAGCGGTCACTCCGTTCCCCGAATTTACGCTCATATCTCAGGCAATTTCATTCGCCCTCAAGTTCTGGCAGAAAGATCAGCGACAGAAAACACGTAGCAAAGTAAACTGAAGTCTCCATCGACGGTGCTCGAAACAACCCCCGCCGAACGCAACTAAACACTCGGGCCACGCTGGCGAATAGCGCACTTGAAATTTCAATCCGCACATTTACGTGCTCCTCGTCGGAACACAAATATAAACCGTGGAAATGCGAGTGGCGCAAACAGCAACCGGTCAAATGCTCGTGCAGGAGCTCGATAAACTCATCGGTATTAGGTTTTCCGTTTAAAATCACTCTGCTGGTCCCAGCAACCCTCATATATATAATAAAACGTAATCAATTCACCTTAGATAAACGAATTATCTCAGAATCGTTATATTGTCTGCAACGCCTAAATTATTGTATCTATAACAAAACTGACCAAGTGTTAAACAAAAAGAAATGCAAAGTAGACCATATCATTGACCTGCACTACTTAACACAGTTCCCTAGCTTTACAGTCAATCTGCACGTTTCAAAACACGTATCCGTCCTGCTTATCCATTACGACATTATTCAACCCGGACGATCTCTGGTGTCCAGGAGCAAGACAATATTTCGGTTCACAGCGGTGACCAAAGGAGCTGCGGCACAAGCAAACTAAAACGCTGCGGGAAAAGCTAGTAGCCCGAGTCACTCTTGGGATTTATCGCCACATACTTCTTACCGAACCAGTCGCACAGCTTGAGCGCATGTGCGCTATCATTTCCCGTGTTCTTGTGAAGCTTGCAGAAACTTCATTGCCCGTCTCTATTTTAAAAGGTAGCGTTCGCTTCCAAACAAAAATTTACGAAAACAACGTCTTCCTGCTTAAGGGGATATTTCTGTTTTTGCCGCTCGTCTTTAGGACTTAGGACATTTTTAGGGAAATTTTTTAAACATCAGAACATTGCTTTTTATTAACTATTTGCAGGGGTGGTTGCTAATAGTTTAACTGAATTGTATATTTTTCAACTTTTTTTGCATTTAACGTAATAAAAACTCAGAAAAAATTAAAATTTCTCTCTAAATTTCAGTCAGGTCGGACAACTAGGTCTTGAGACATGGCTTCGAGAAAAGCGCGTTAAAGTTTCTGTACTCCCTTAAGTAGAAGTGTACACAATATTGGAGCAGGTTTCATGCAATCATTCCTTATCATTTCGATATAAATTCGTTTCCTGCGTGGATTCACTATGTAGTTTGAATGGCCGGTTGAATTTACTTGATCATGTCTAATGCGAATTAATTCGCACATACGTACTTCGGATTGGAGATTGCCAAATCAGTGGTTATACGATCGTTTAAGTGCCTACACGAAACTTGGAATAATAGATTTCAGAATAATAGTCCCACCGTATAAATGTTCAATTTAGTTGTGGAACCGTTGTTGTTGCAATGTAATTACACTTAGAATGCACATTATAACGCGACTCTTCCCCTCCGTCTACGTAATACATATACTTCATGAAAGATTACTAGCTCTCGTCCATTAAGTTTTAAAATCGGAAACAGTGTGAGTCTGGAGTTTGGAAGTTCGTAAATATTCCACGATGTGCCACAGTATTTGCGGTGGTCTCGAAATACACGCAAATTTCCTATGGAATAACGAAACGGCTGGCGAATCGAGTGACCTAACTTCATCGTCTAACATGCTTGATGCAAAAATTGATAGTACCTTCTTCACCTCATATAATCATTATTCACGATCCTCTAGGCAGATTGTTTAAACTGTCAAGCTGGCAAGCATTAATTGATCTCAGCTGAAAATGTAACATCGCATAATTGCGTGCTCGATATGTTCAGCGTAATATGTGAGGAAAAAGACAGAATTTTCGTGTATCAACGGTGGTAATAAATGGTTGCGGTCATAACACAAAGTAATATGCTATGCACGAGGCGGAGACAGTGTTCCCGCTTCAAATCCGGGTCGTAGCAGGTATTTGTCATGAACCATAGGAATTCCTAAGCGTTTTCGTCCGGTTCTAGATTCTAGCACGTCCGGTGCATAAAACTCCTGATAAAGTTTTAAATAACCGACACGTTTCACAGAGCGACGGAGATCTTAACTTTTCCATGCTGTTCGAGGGTCGTTGAATTTCGTAGATTAGGGTCGTTCCAGAACGACGGGATCAGTCGTTTCACGGAGAACTGCAATCGGTTCGATCGAACGGGCGGGCCTAGGATGGCCAAAGTTCGTGCCTTTATCGTAAACAGTTTTTCAACGATTCGTTAAGTTGGCGTAAACGAGACTGAAAGTGCCCGAGAAAGGAAATAAAAAGGGACGGTCCATGTTGGCCTGGTATTTTTATCCGAATTCCGAACAAATTTCGCAAAAAGTCTACTTCTGCGTAAAGTTTTCGATTCATTCAAACCTCTTCCAATTGCGTTGAACCGAATTTCGCAGAGTTTCACGGTTCATGACATCACTGATCACTTTTACAATGAAATTATTTATTTCGAATAATACGACCAAGATTTTCGTAGACCATTCATTTATCTCGAAATACCCGCGCGGATGAAGGAATATGTCTAGAAAAACGATATAATTATTTTCAGCAGGATTTCGGAACTTATTTAAAATTCCCACCAATAATTCAGAATCGCTCTGCACATCAATAGCACCTCCGTTTCCCATTTCATCGCGCTCGTGCCACGTCCGGGCACGAACACCCTCGACGCGACGAAAATACGCTTTGAAAATGCGAGTCCATGCGAAAAGTACCTGCGCCTTTCGTTTTCCACCTGTGCGATCGTCAGATCCGCACATATTAATTTAAGCAGCCTCGCCTGGGGCAACGAATTCCGGCACTTACGAGGGGGATCGAGTTGGAAAAAAGGGAGCCGAGCCACGGAGGCCAAGGTAAATTCACGTGAACCAGTCCGTGGAACGGTTCGGGGGTGAAATGAGGCTGATAGCAGCGTCGGCTGCACCGCCTTGCAGCTCGCTCTGCGGTCTGATAATAATTCGTTTCACGTACTTAGTTTTCGTGGCTGCGAATGGTAGTCCGGATTACTCGACAAGCCCGCCACATGCTTCTCAGAATACACCGCACATGTGGCGGCTTAAGCTTCTGCGCTACTTGTACCTTCATTTTACAGTTTCTGTCACCAGCCGCTTTTGCTCCTCGGTCAGCGCACCCTCGAGTACTGCGAAACCGTGAAAAACCTGGAAACCGTGCTTTCTTTCTTAGCGTCGTTTAATTGAGACACGCTGCTCTTCTTTTTCTTTGGTGGGGGATGCTGGCGAATTTGCGCACGTTTATGAACAATTCCAGGTCGCACATGTTTATACTGTTTAAGGTAGATATTGCGATTGAAGACAATACACCGGAAGAGGCTCCTTTCCGAAGTTCTCCGTGGAGCCTTTGGTCAATCGTGCAAGCTCATATGGCAACTCGAAAGTTGCAATACCTGGGCCATGCATCTTTATTTGTGCACCCGCTTCGGCGTACTTCACGGAACATTTCCTCATCTGCTTCGTTTTGGAAAGTTATCGCGTTGAATGAAGAGCTGATCGGGTCGTTGCTTAATTAAATTGCAGGATCAACGACAAAGGGAATCGGAATAATTGGAACTTATTAACATTTGCCAATTAAAAAGCTTGTCGTTTATTTCACCATTTTGAGAGTGTTTCAACTTCTGTGCATGACAATTATGTCATTTCTACTTTGTGCCTCATGTCACTGAAGTATAAAGTTAAGGACGAACGAAGCGCCAGGATAGTGCATTGAAAAATGTCAGAGAAAAGGTACAGAATCTGAGACGTTGGAAAAGAGAGAGACAGAGAGAGAGACGCGAGAAACTCTAATGGAAGACGGCGACAAATTAAAAATGTCCCGTGGTACTCGTTGGTAAATAATCTTGGAGAATGTTTTGTGCATCGTGGGATCAATCTCGACATGTTTCGACCTTTTGATATGAAAGAAGAACTGTCTATCCCGTTCTCTGTGCATGGATAAGGCATTTCGAGGTTCGTTTCACGCGATGAAACAGCCCTGCTCCATTCTAATCGGCCAAGTGAGCGCATCGCTGATTTATTCAACACTATTCCATTACGAACGATCATGGTACCCGCATTAGAGACAGTTTAAATACTCTTCGACCACGGTTCTAATTAATTTTCAGTCCAGGCCCTCCAGTGCAACTCATAGGAACAGCCTAAAATACACGACGCCAGCAGGTGTAAAGCGTTTCTTCTAAGTTAATAATACAAATATCGCGAAAGCAAAAGGGGGTAATAAAATAAGGTTCGCACTTCGGTATACATTACACAAGTGAAACAAAGTTTAATTCTTACCTGAGACAAGAAATTAAAGGGTCATTAAATCTTATCTAACAAAATTGTCGATTTTTGAGCCGCTGTAACTTCGTGAAAAAAAAAATCATACGCCAATCCACCTGCACTCATTTTAAACGGCGAAGCCTCTACTTTAACGTAACCGAGCTCGATTTCTTGCAAAAAAATTTCTTACGTACTTTTTGCAAAATTTTGTTTGACGTCAGGTGGAGTGTCATGCCATTTTTTTTTCTTCTTGAAGTTACAGCAATGAACCAACAATTTATCGGTCATACTTTATTGTCAAGTGTACACTTGAATTTCACTTTCGCCACTGGTCTAGTTTATTCTTCCTTCCCTATAGGAGCAATCTTTTGATAACTTGATTACATTACACGGTTCGACTTATCAAAAGCAACACGGTGCACGGCCCATTTACGATCTCCTTAGCTTCGCTATTCCCTTGTGATATCCTTATTACGCGGACAGCGCCGAAGTTACGGCTAGTTAGTTGAACCACAAACTCCATTACGTAGTCGGGGAAAATTCGAAAGCAGCGAGGGGAACGACGTTGCTATTTTTTTTACTGGTTCGAATGAAAAAGGTATCGTTGTTGTCAACATGGATCCTCATTTCCTTCGTTTATCATTAGAAAACTCTTAGTTGACTGAGAACGCGTGCAGAGAATATTGACCGTCTTTCGACGGGGTAAGAAAGGCGAAATTTCCTGGTGAACAATGCTTACCTTTTACCTCGCGTTATCGACAAAGGTATTATAACAAAAGGAAACTCGAAACTCGTTTCTAGTGTCTCAGCGCCACGATAAAGTCTGTCTGGCGTGTTAATGTCCCGCGGAAAACTTGCATTTCATTTCCTGACGAGCGCGATCCGCTTCGTTTCCATATCCTTTACCTTTGTTGCATTTAATTTGGTTTCGTCTTTTGACGTGGTTTCGTTCGCACACGTGAACTGCGAGACGAAGCAGCGAGCAACAATGGGCATGGCTACATTTGATTAAGCATGCCGTTGGTTTGCGTGCAAGATATATGGATCTCGTTACTGCAACTCTCATTCCCTTGTCGGTATTTGTTTCGAGGATAAATATAATTGCAATCTGCCAGAGCTGTCATCGAGTGATACGTTAACTACGGCGTGAGTGCGGACTTTCTGTTATTTATCAAAATCACCGGCCAGTGCTTAAATTTGCTGAATAAGCTCGTTACTCAGTCGGACGGATTAAATCGAATTAGCGGACATTTACCCGCATGCGTTATTTTTCATTTACCGTGAGCATTGACGCGAACTTGATCTCGCGGAGACAGTGACTAGATCGAGACCGGTATGGTTTTCGCGTAAATTTTTCTAACGAAGAAATTACCATTTCGATCGTCAAGGGGCAAATTATCGTCGCATCTACTTAAAACAACCACCCACTTGCATACAATTCTTCACCGTGACGAACGAGGAACCGATTCCGCGCACGTATCCGAGAAATAAAATAATAGCCAAACTCGTCGAGCATCAAACGAAGCTCCGCCGGCATAAAAGTAATGCGTTTATCATTCTCGCGGAAGAGTAGAGTACTTGATAGGATCAATCGAGAGGTGAGCAAGAATTTCCCCGTGGAAAGTATAGAGGGGACTTCCTGCACGGTTGCGAGAGGAATATTTAACGTCTGAATTATTTCGATATATTCCAGCAGCCCCTACGCGAACGGGAGGCCTCGTTCACGGCGTCGCGACGCGTCGTCTTCGTGTTCCCGGTCGTGCACAGATCTTTTTCCGGTGGCTGTTCCGGGCGGGCTCGATAACTCTGTTCGAGCGTGAACTCACGATTTTCTGCGAACTTGGGAAACGCGAGTTCGGGCACTGTATTATCTTCGTTATATTAATGCAAGCCGATTTCAAAGTTGAGCGACCGCGTCAACTTCTGATCTCGACGGTTGCTCGTCGACACGATTTAGGTGTAGCAACTGCAGTTTCACGTTGGTGTATAATGTCGCCCCGATAAGACTAATGCAAGTTGGGTCACGTAGCCTCGCGACACATTGAGATATCTCGACCGGTCTGCCAAACGGCACCTCGGTGCATGTATCCTGGTTGTTCGCGCCGATATATCCAGATACTTGTTGTTCCGTTTGAAGTGTACGAGATTCCCTCCGAGGACGTGGATTGCGTGAAAATTATTTGTAGCGTAGTATCTATGTCTATTTGTAGACATGCTGAATTTTGTAAGGGTTTTTTGTTTTATCAATCTTACGTATCATTTGGTGTACGTATCAAAGAGCAGGTAGTAATAATAATAATAATAATAATTATTGGAGTACCTGTAGACGCGATAGGGATAAAACCGGGGCGTTTATATATCATCTATATTTTTGTTTAAATCTTTTTGTTGCCGTTAGCGATGAAACGTTCACCCCCCGCTCGATTTCATCGAAACGAGGCAAGCCGATTGAAACGGCTAGGCGATCGATTTTTCTCGCCGTGTATCTTTTTTTTCACCGCTGCTGACGAGAGTAATTTGCAACGAGTGGCTTGTCTTTCTCGGCTGAACGAGTTTATATCGGCGATATGGATTTCTGGTGCAACTTTCGAAAATTTTCCAAACCCCGAACGATTTATCATTCGCCGCGATGAATCGCGACGTGGCATTGAAATCGTGGTCGTTCACGCGTTCCAATCATCATCAATCCGCATTTGTCCAATTATTTCCATTTCGTTGGCGGAATTTCGTGATTTATGATTTATGAAACGACACTTTTGGTTGCCTCATAGTTGTCCCCTGAATACAGAGATTCGTCGTTTCTGTCCAGCTTGCAGCTGTACGAACGAAACTCGTCTTCTCCGCAGGCCGAAAATTATTTAGACGAAATGGAACCAGTGAATGCAGTTGTAGAGGCGTCCTTCGAAACGACGAGGGTAGGGTGAAAAGTTGCAGCAACAAAGTCCTCTAAACGGAATCGCCAGTCGCGCAAATGAATCGCGTTCGATCAGTCATTCGGAAACTTTTCGACTTGGCAAACTTGAATCGCTGTGTTAGGCTAGGCGATCTCATCATAGTTCCATCGAGTTCCTCCTTTTTGCGAGAATGCATCAGAGATCGCGGTAAAAAATGCTGAAAGGGAGCCGATTGAAAGTAACCGATTTACAGTCGAAGGAGAATGAGGTTCTAGTTTTAAATTGTCTGGCTTGGAACGAAACTTCTGCTCGTTAGTTTCTTTATTCCTTTCGTTTGCGTTCGCTGGAAACCACGGGGCTCCAATGAACGACGAACTTGGAAAACCACGAAGATATCGTGTTGCGGTTTGATTACGTCCTGACAACTTTTTCCCCCTCAATTTGTCTATTCTAACGACAGACGAAATTGAAAATATACGATGCACACGAGATTTCTATTGCAGCTTCATTTTGTGTTGCAATGTATATTGCCACCACTATTGACAATATACAGGGTGTCCCCTAACTACCGCAACATCGGGAAATGGGGGGTAGCTGAGGTGATTCTGAACAACTTTTTCCTTGACCAAAATGTTGTTTGAAGCTTCGTTTTTGAGTTATTAAACAAAAACACTGCCCAATTAGAGCGCTCGAAATCCCGGGACTCAGGCGCGCAACGTTTTGTGGCGCTTCGTCGTGTACGGGGGCCTCGACGGTATCGAGAGAATCGTACGGCAAATGTTACATCGTCTTTAAGCGAGGCTAATGTGGAACGTTTGGTTATTAAATAATGAGAAATAAAGTAATCGTTGTTCATTAATAAGAAATAAACTATTTATTCTTTTATTTAAGCGAGCAGAGTCGTGGTCGCGAAAGAACGCATTGACACGCCGTGTTACATTGTCTTTAAGCAGGGATAATGTGGAATATTTGGTTATTCGGGAATAAGAAATAAACTAATAAATCGTTTAATAACTGTGTCCGATACTTTTATTCGTCATCCGAAAGGAATAAAGTGTTTTAATACTTATGAAACACTTACCCATTCGTGCACGAATTAACCTGCTTCGACTCAGCAGCTGATGTTACGGCCGGCTCGATGAACTCACTTCACTATCACTTTCATTGCACAGCCATTTTAATATCCAATGTAAGATTTTAAGATGGTGCGACAGGATTTACTATTCTCACGTGTAACGAAGTTGGTCACTCACGAACGAACGAATTCAGTACTGTGTAATGAAAATTTGATCTCACTCGCGAATCAAGATTTATTCGATTTATTCCTCCGATCCGAACGTCTCTGCGGTCGATACAAAACTGATAGATTTGCTAAGCATTCGCTTGCACACGCACACGCACAGAAACATGTTCGTTTCGGTAGCCCACATTCTTGTGTCCACCGTAATACCGCGTCGTAGGACACGGGCAGTTGTAAATAAACAGACGCCAAGGACAACGAAGTTTTTCTCTTCCAATGACCACCAAGTCCTCACTACCAATTGAACGCGCCCTCCTTTTTTGCTAAACCAAGGTATTACGGTGGACACAAGAATGTGGGCTACCGAAACGAACATGCGTCTGTGCGTGTGCGTGTGCAAGCGAATGCTTAGCAAATCTATCAGTTTTGTATCGACCGCAGAGACGTTCGGATCGGAGGAATAAATCGAATAAATCTTGATTCGCGAGTGAGATCAAATTTTCATTACACAGTACTGAATTCGTTCGTGAGTGAGTGACCAACTTCGTTACACGTGAGAATAATAAATCCTGTCCCACCATCTTAAAATCTTACATTGGATATTAAAATGGCTGTGCAATGAAAGTGATAGTGAAGTGAATTCATCGAGCCGGCCGTAACATGAGCTGTTGAGTCGAAGCAGGTTAATTCGTGCACGAATGGGTAAGTGTTTCATAAGTATTAAAACACTTTATTCCTTTCGGATGACGAATAAAAGTATCGGACACAGTTATTAAACGATTTATTAGTTTATTTCTTATTCCCGAATAACCAAATATTCCACATTATCCCTGCTTAAAGACAATGTAACACGGCGTGTCAATGCGTTCTTTCGCGACCACGACTCTGCTCGCTTAAATAAAAGAATAAATAGTTTATTTCTTATTAATGAACAACGATTACTTTATTTCTCATTATTTAATAACCAAACGTTCCACATTAGCCTCGCTTAAAGACGATGTAACATTTGCCGTACGATTCTCTCGATACCGTCGAGGCCCCCGTGCACGACGAAGCGCCACAAAACGTTGCGCGCCTGAGTCCCGGGATTTCGAGCGCTCTAATTGGGCAGTGTTTTTGTTTAATAACTCAAAAACGAAGCTCCAAACAACATTTTAGTCAAGGAAAAATTTGTTCAGAATCACCTCAGCTACCCCCCATTTCCCGATGTTGCGGTAGTTACGGGACACCCTGTATATTGATCGTCCGAGGTTCCCTCTACAGTATTATTTAATAAATTCCATTCACGACCCCATAAGTGATTACAATTTCACGTTCAGTTGATTGAAAGTAACAAAGAAAAATGTATACTCGAAAACGTTATGTGGCAATTGTCTATTCGATAGGTGGATCGGTCACTCTGGTGAACAATGCGATCCTCGTTCGCCTGCATAATAAGCTTCATACACAGGAAGCAGGGTCGTGTTTGGCGGGTTCATGTGCGCCACGTGCAAGCATCGTATCGGAAATCTCGAGGAAGTGCGGCCACTCTCGGCTGTTGGGATTCATTTCGAATGGAAATGGGATACCTGGTGTCCAAGCTGTAGCATTGACAATCGGTTTACGCTGGTTCCTGTTCTGTATGTTTCCATCCCTCTCCCATCCGATGTTCGTCCATTGGCAACGCTAGCCAGTCGAGTTCTGTGTGCACAGCGGTCGCTCGAATACTGTTACTGACAGCTTCCTCCCCGTCGTATCCATAATTAGATATTAATTCCGGCGTTGAATAATCTTTGTTGGTACATGCACGTTTCGATAACTGCGTGTTATATGCCCGTCCATGTTGACAGTTTTCGTGCGATGACGCGTATTGATAAAAGCGATGCCCAATCTACATTGGCGATACACGATTAAGATGTTAATAGAAGCAGAGGCGTTGTACAATCATGGCGATTAGAAAAATTAATTATTGTCGTCATTTTGGTATCCTATACTTTATATATTCTATACTGTAAGAGGAGGGCCTTTTCATCCGTACTAAGTTCGCTGTTTCGACGTTTGAACGTTGGCGAATTACGATCCCCAATAGTGTATTATTCCGTTGCCCATATTTTTGATGCTCGAACGCGCGATTAAGCCCACGACAGCGAACAATGAAACGGTCGACGGTTCTGTGCGGTTGGCCCCGGTTTGCTTGTCGCGAAAGCGTGCAAGTTATGCACCGCCAACGTGGCCCATCCTTGGACGCGATCCAAACTCGTCGGATCGTAACAGTTCGATGCCCGGCTTGCACCCGCGAGAACGATTCCCTCTTTCTAGGATTCCTCTTCCGATGAGCCAGTCAGCTTGCCAACACCAGCGTTCTGTGGAAGCTTTGATCGGTAAAGAATGCGAAAACAAACGTTAGCCTCGGATATTCTTTTTCATTCGCCCAGTTACGAAGAACTTCGCTCCGCGATTATTTTGCTAAAATATTTCATATTTTCCTTTATAAAATGATATAGGTAATTGAGCGTGGCACGGAGAATTTAATCTACGTCGCTGAGCAATTGCCTTCTCATTAATTGTATTTTAAAACTTCACAGAATCGCCCAACGCAAACGTAAGTACATATCAAACGCAATCGTGCTCGAATTAAAAACGAGCAGCATCGTTGAGCTAATTTTTCCTCCCCTCTGAAACGCACTACATCCACAAGACCCACGTACAAGTGCCGAATTTTGCAAACCGCACCTTGTTCGCCCTGCAAATAAATTTCCCGGTTGATTTCAAAGCGGATTTACGCTGGCGTGGTATCAATGGAGCGCTCTGTAAACCACATCCACTGAAACCACACTCATCAGTTTTTGAACTGTCATCAAACACCCGGCAACCACTGTACGCAGTCTCAAAGGAACTTGGAAAATCAGACGTGCGCGGACCATCTCGTATTCTGTTCATTTCAATTTGCCCGAAGGGCACGGGAAAATAAACCTCTTCGTCCCATCGAACTTCGCTCCCCGTCACGAGCTCTGTAATTAGCGGTGCTGGGCGCGGTTGCTCGTGGAAATTTCACGTTGTTTCAATCGACGATGGACGATCGCCGATGTAATTAGCGGCACGATAAGCAAATACTTTCGCCAAACGTTGAATGGTTGAGGCCTCGAATGCGTCGAATTTCGCGAATTGCACGCGGATAGGAAATCCTGCTGCCGGCACCCGTTTGCTCTCCTGCGAAATAATTCGCGGGGCTCGCCGGCGAAGAATAAACGAATTTTAATTAAGGCACGCGGAAAGCGAGACAGCGGTACAGGTGAACCCCGTGAAAATTGAACGGGCAGAAATGTCAAGATAAATGAGTGGGACCGTTGGCGGAGGGAGGCAGGCTCTGGGGAAAAAATACAAGATAAGATATTGATTTCTCGGCGTGTTTCGGTGAACTATAGCGGTCTTTTTCACCGGTTCGTGAGTTTTTTCCTTTCTTTTTTACCCCCTATCGGTCCCGTGGAATTTATTTACGGTAATGTATTCCGTATCACTGCCTTCGCGAACCCGTGCGTCCAGTACGTATCCGTGGGAAGTGACAAACCGCAAAAATTCGGAGTCGCACCGATTTAATGGGATTTGGAAGACATTTTTCTTTCCCCGTTAATTTATTGGTTGGCCCGTTTTTATAAAGACAATAAATTGTAGAGTCATTATGTTCTGGTGGGAGTTGATTGTTTCTTTTTTTCCGCATTGGATCGATTGAAATTGCTGGATCTGTCTTGATAGAATAATATTGAAATATATAATTCCGTGTAATACGATACATTCTGACTGATTTTCCCTCGTGGATGCAATTAAATGTAAAAAGTTTCTGGTTAGGGACGTTCGTTTCGATAGACGAGGCGACCAATGAGAATCGTGTCGTTTAACGAGCAGAGATTTCGAGCGGCGGGATGATAGAGAAATGAAGGCGAACAATCGTCGACGAATCGGTCCGAGGCTTTGTGATTAACAGATTCGACGGATCGACGGTGTCCAATCCGTGAAATAATTTTTCCGCTGTTCGCAATTATTCAATGCGATGGTCTCGAATCTCTCGGCGAAATCACTGTAATCGCCGCGGACCAAATGAAAGATTTCGTGTTTTAATTAAACGTAAAATTCCCTCCGCTGCAATTTCACTGTGCATACGTGATTCTGGCGTTCGTTGAGTGCGCTGATCTTTGTTCTCGATATCTAATCGAGGGCTTTTCCGTTATAAGTTGGCGGACAGAAATATTCTGTACAATTATTTCAATGTTTTATATATATAACTGAAATCTTCAATGAATCATACGAACATCTACAACGCAAGGATTAAATATTTCGATGGTGTAATTCAGTGCACGTGTCGAGCATCGTGCAGAGAATTCAGATTTAGTTGCGAAATTTTATAGACGTCTACGTGTCATAAATTAGAGGACTATTCAATAAAAGTGTTCATTTTGGACACCTTGGAATAAGGCGAGGAAAAAAATAGGCATTTTGTATAGAGTACCATAGATCAAGCTTTTGTCCGGGCATCGAGTTTGATGTACCTTTCGAGGTGAAAGAAATTCGAAATTCATTTCTCCATATATTTTCTATATCTTGTTCGAGGGCGATCAGATGGGGAAAAAAAGTCGGCCCTCGTTCGAGCCTTTCAGCCCGAGTTATGGGGTCGTATACAATTGCCTGTCATCGAATTTATAGTATTCTTTCCAGATGGAGTGTAGACTTCTTCTTAACGTTTAATCGTAGTACTACGTACGATCGAACGTATACGATACGTCCTTGCGGATATGGCAATTGGCTTTGTTTGATTGTGTACCAGACATGGGGTAGTTGTATTAACGGCATCATAAACTGCGATTTAATAGCGATACTGTTCCACCAATATTTCTGTGCTGTTCGAATTGATAAAACACTGTGCGTTCGATAAATTTTATTTTCCAGTTATTCTGTTACGTTCGTGGGAAATAAGTGGACTATTGAAATTTGTTTAAATTCACTGTATTAATCATGGGGATTGTCGTGGATATTTCGTCACTACAAGAATTCGATTTTTTGGAATAGTATAGTTCAGTTCAGCTTTGTAGTATTCATACAATAATATAGCTTTGTCCTCTTTATGAGATTTATTAAATTATATTGGCACTTGGAATTGTATTTGAATTTGTATTCAAATATGAAGCTTTCTTAAAATTAATAATTATTACATAGAATTAATAACTTTTACATAGGAATTACATAAGGACAAAGAATGTTCGAAAAATTTGCCAGCAGTCACGTCGATGTCCAACGTGATCGGGTCAGAATAGAAAATCGCGTCTCGGCAGAAATGTTTATTGCAGCAGTACGTGGACTAGAATCGAGAGTTCTTAGGAGGCCGATGTTATTTCCATGAACGAAGAATAATGGTAGGATCGCGAAGCGCAGAGCTGGCAGAAACTACTAGCTCTGCGAAATCATGAAGACGAATAGAGGCGGCTGAATCGTGTGTCATCGTTGTCGCCGCGAAGAAATTCCTCGATTTTCTGTGAACGTCCGCGCGATTAGAGATGGACATTACCAAGACGGGAGGCCATTGGTCCCCATAACGTTTATCCATGACCAATAGGTCCGCGCATTTGTCACTTGGAATTGTAATTTTCACACGAGAAAACCTTGATATCTCAGCATTTTTGTGATTCTAGCTTTCCTCCTATCTGAGGTCACATTATACACTCAGTGACCAAATTAAAGGTTCGCTAAATTTTGCCTGAAAAGTTAACGATTTCTGAGCTGCTGTAACTACGTGAAAAAAAAACGGACGGCAATCTACCTTGGCTCATTTTGAAGGGCGAAGCCTCCACATTCACGTCCCTGAATTGGATTTTGTCCCAAAAATTTTGTATAAGAAAGCAGAGTGGAATATTGAAGATTCTTTCAATGGCATGACATTCTGGTGGCACACAGTCCAAGACACTCTTATCTCCGACCACTAAGTTGAAAGGTAAAAGTAACTTCGTATGGAAATGACGCCTCCCAACCATAAAAGTAGCCATTTCATGGCCAGTTACCTCGACTTTTTCGCGGTTCTTAGGCTCGAATCGACGTTAAAGTATCATACGATTATCCTAGAAATGCTTCCGCGATTGTACAATCATTCTTACAATTATTCCTCTAATTGGCAGACCAAGCCATTTCTACAGCCAATTCAATTTCAATAATCAATAAACATTACCATACGCTAAGAAAGCGGATTAAATTTACTTTCACCTATATTCCCAAACACGTTGAAGTGTTATACGATGTTTAGTCTGAGGATCCTGGAATCTATTTGCCTAGTGAAACACAAGCGTGAGCCATTGTATGTCGGCTGCATTGAACACGATCGTAACGCCTGGCCACACCAAGCGTTTACCACTAAATCGCGTTACCAACGAGCGCGTGAGTTCGTGTAATTGTGGCTAACGGCGTCCGAGTACTTAGGATAGGTGCTATTCTTCGCGTGTACCGTCATTTATGGAATTTTCCAATCAAATAATTCTTACAAATTAATTGCAGATAGCGTAGTGGAAGGATAGCATTTTCTTTCATATTTTAACCCTTTAACGGAATCAAGGGGATCCTAGAGCGAATTTTTACTGTTTCCCTTCGGTTCGAAATCAAGCCTTCATCTGCTTCGTGCACTCCACAAGAGTTACGGATCGCAAAACAATCCGCGGTTGAAACGGTACGCGACTCCCCTTAGAATTTCCACAGCGGCTGGGAAATTTGGGACCACGGGGGTAATTAACTGTCTCCCGGAATAACAATAAGATAACAGGGGCGGGGGTTGGGAAATCGGGGTCTGTCGCGTTGCGGCGAAGAACAGTATACTATAACTGTCTGTATTACAACGGAGACTTCTTGTGCGTATTCTGTTACGACGTACAATTAAGGTATCTGGGTGTATTGAGACGTTCAACTTCCAGTCGCAATGGGATCGTGGAATTGTATAAAACGGGAATAAACGGCGAGGGACGGACAGTGGGATTAATTGTGCCATGAAATAAATTCCAAATGAATTACACTCGCTGTAATTCCGAGGACGTTTCTGGGTAATATTATTATTATTTGTTCGCGTGCGTGCATTTCAAACATTTCCGAATTAAATCCAACAATGGTCGTTCGAGCGGCAAAGTAGTAAGAAAATAATCCAGGGGTGGTAGATACATCTGGGAGCCAAGCGAAAATGTCTTCCGTAGACAATGGGGCTTACCAGGCGTAATACGAAGAAGCGGTTTCCTAGATTTCTATGCACCGATTAAAAGTGTCCTACTTCCGTGGCATCGCGTTTCTCATTGTGTCGCGATCTTAAAGGCTCGCGGATCGATCACGCTTGCTCCTCTATCTCCTCGTGGAAACCGAATCTGGCACCGTTCGTCCGATAGTTTTAAGCAATTCTAAGTATTTTGTTAAAAAGAATCGCAACTCTGAATATAAAGCAACGTTGAACCGACGGAAACGGAGAACTCATCTGCTGTGCGTGCAGAAAATTTGAACGAATTTATAAATCGGTATCGTCGTATTAAAAACGAGATAAAGCAACATTCGTCGATCCAAATCGTCGAACATTGTCAAGAATACCGATATTTTTCGCGAATCGTTGCTCCTTTTGTCCAGACATCGGATCAGCTCAGCATTGTTGTGGAACGATACCAAATTATTCGAGATACAAGATCGAACAACCGCTACATAGTTTGTATACAACCGAGCTGCTTTTGTACGCGGGGTCGTTTAAACCCGATATATTTGGATCCGACTCAATAAAGATCTCAGCCGCGGTGTTACCGCGAGATAAATGTTGTACCAAAATTACAGTCGCAGCTGACCTCGTCCCGAAAGTGCAATATATTTTGCGAGGTCCGGCCAACACGCCAAAACGATGTACCAACTATCTGGACACGATTGCACAGACCACCGCCAGTGCACCGGCTGGATATTGTGCGAATCAAATTGCTTTTCGCCTTTGCCTGACCCGCGGAACTTTTGTCTAATTGCGTACGCTTGTCACTCTTTCGAACGTAGGCATTGCCACGTTTGATGTACCCGTTTAACTTCAAGGAAATTAATAGAAGATCATAGAGCCGACAAGAATCGAATTACAAGACGCATGAATATCAATGAGCTTCTAGGGCGTATAATATTATTCACTTGAGCATAGGGGCGGTATAAAATATTTGATCGCAATTCTATTATAGTAAACTGAATTCACGATGCACCCCCTCTATGTTCGCCGCGGTAGATATCTTAAGATAAACGAGACAGCTTACGATTTTCAGAGGTGAGCTTAACGAGAAGACGTTTCAATTTTGTTAAAAGCTTTCATCGATTGCGTGGCGTGACGTTGGCCACAGAGGCGCTGCGTTTAATACTGTTGCAATCGATTAAATAGAATGACACGGGATAATTTATGCGAAGCTTGCGGCCTATTGTGTATTGCACGGGCTAATGGCCACGTGGCAAGCTTCTATTGCTAGATTTGATTTTATCGAAATCACCGGATTAAGCACGATAATGATAGAGTGATATTCGCTGCTGGGATATCCTCGATTCATGCGTTTATACCAAAAGAGGGTGAAAGGGTTGGGAGGGGGGGATATTCAAATGGAGCGTGATGGTGAACGGTGTCGTATATTGGAAATACTATTATGTAAATTGTCTCCCTCCATGTTCCGTGCTGTTCACGACCGACTTCATTTATATTAGTGAATTCAGTAAATTACCGAACCCTTCGCAGATAATATGGAAAACTTTGCTAGGACTTAGCGCCAACGCAGGGAATGACTGAACGCAAGTTTTCGACATATACACACTGTCCCGTTGACAGGCTGTCTTACGGCATTGAAATATTTTCCAGAATATTTCCATTGAATATTTGGCAGAAACGCTGGAAATTTAGATTCTGCAACGGCTAATTCCAACGCAACGACGCGGCGCGTCGCGACCTTCGCGTTCCGCGTGCTATCCTGAAACAGAGAGAATTTACCCATTGTGTGGTGGCAAACAGCGTTTGGGAACGTATAAGTTTCGCTGATAGGGGTGTGTACGGTGTGTTGAACATCGATGTCGGCGAAACTTGTACGATAATACTAGTTGAACCGCTGCTCGCCAGCGCTGGAAATATTCTAAACGATGAAAATGAAGATGCTGCTTGTTGGTGCATAGTTTGAGAAACTGGGGAAGAGGCAGGAACATAATATTCTGTAAGTAATATCGCTCAGATATCAGACAAATATTGAAGTGCGTTTCGAGGAATAAGAAGAGGTGGTGGAAGAATAACGCCTCGACACTCATTGTCAGACACGCGTTCCATTTAATTTCCATTTCCAATTTTCACGAAGAATCCCGACGGAAAAACTTTCAACCGAATCAACGGACTACTATTTCAAATATGTAGATTATCTTGCCGGATCAAATTCGTCATCCCGGGATTTCCGTCGAATATGAAGAGCAGCTTTGCATTTAATATTCATACGATGCTCCCGAATCGATAGAAATCTCGAATTTATACGAGAAGAAAGTCTCGTACGAAGCGAACCTTTAAGCCTCCTTTTTCTTAGATCTTCTCAGTTTGTTCCATTGTTCCGAAATTATTCACCGTCTATACGTTAGCTCGCACACAGTTTTGTTCCTTGTTATCCGTCGGATACAGGGCGAGTTCTGAGATAAGGGAAAGGATGTAGGATTTGGTGGGGCCATCTTTTATTCCTCGAGCAGCCCTTGCAAAGTCGTACGGACGGATCCTTATGTACGCTTTCGGGCCGTTTTGGCTACCAGTATTATTATAGTCGATGCTTACCCAGCCCTTCAAAGAGCTTCCTCCCCCTGCTCTCATTCTTTCTCCCTCCCTCCCTCTTTTCCGCCATTTTCGCGATAATCTACAGGCTGCTGAAGTTCTGAAGATATCCCTGAGGAGGTGTTGCAAACTCGAAGCTCATGGTTCCTGTACAAGCCAATATCTTCTGGAGGATAGATACAATAGAATGCGAAATAATATTGGCAATGAATTTTTTGAAGGAAAACTGTGCTGTACGGAGTTAAAATTCACTTCACCGTGACTGGCTACTGATTTGTTTCACTTTTGTTTGCCTTCTGTACTAAAGGGCTCCAGTATGATATTGATTATTCGTGAATGATTTCTTTGAACCCTTTGACATCCTTCCCTCTCTCTAAACAAAATATATTGTATATAAATATAATTTGACATCATTGCTTTCAAATATGTCTAGAGAAAATAATTTCGGTTTTCCATATCGAATTCGACCCGCGTCTGCACACCATGAAAACATGTCCCCCATTGAATTCCGTTTCACGTATCATCGAGACTGGTCGATGCTCAAGTTTGCGCTTATGAATGTCTCAGAAGTCGAGGATGCGAAGAAAGAGGGTGCGTAAAGAGAGTCTCGTTCATCCCTCGTCCCCCGAGCGTCATTTCCTTCCGTCATCGTAAACGGTCCACCCTTTTACGAGTAATCCCATGAGCACTTGACGACTGTTTCTCATTTGAAATCCCGTGACAGATAAAACACGTATTTATAGCCGGTATCGAGAGGTTGCACCCCCGACTCGTATTGATGGACCAACCGTGTGTCCGGACCGCAGCGCTCGTAAATCGATAACGTTTTTTTTTTGCTTGACGTGGGTCTGATTATTTGAAAGGAGAACAAATCCTTCTCAATGGTGCCGCGTGCTGTTTTCTTTGTCCATTCTTATTCTCCTCTCATGGATGGAAAGAACGGCGAAAAGTCGTTTAACGCGGTATATCTTGGCACATTCGGAATTCGGATGGACCTAGGGGTGCTGTATTATTGATTACGATCTCGAATCATGGTTTATCCATGTTCGCATTCAGAAAATACTGCTGCATCATGGTTCAATCGCCGATACTTCATTTTATTGCTCTTCTGCTTTTTCTCAAATATTATCCAAATGTCATATTATATTTTCCCCGATTTCTCGTTTCTCCACGAGTTAACGAGCATGATCTACAATTAATTAGAAACGAGGCGGCCTCTTTGTGTTCACCCGAGGCGTGAAACTCCATCTTCGACCTGTGCAACGCAACCGAGTAGAAACGATGTACTCGCAAGATTATGATCAGACACAAAAGGACGATTCATTAACCGGAGTGTCTCCCATTCACGTTCGAATTATCTCTAAGAGGATAACGCTTACACCTGATATTCTTCGGGCTGGTCGATAAAAATTTTCCAATTAAAATACGACGGGAGGGCGGCGCACCTTCTCTAAGAGGATTAAGCGCATCCCGGGATCTCGCAAACTTTTGTCTCCATGGACACCAGGGCGACTCGTTAGGGTGTTTCGAACAGGGGCATCGGAAAAACAGTGTACACTTATTCGATTTAAAAGATGGACCGAGTTTCGACGAAATTCGCGACGGAAACTGAATTATTTTCACGGAAACTTTTAGCTTTGCCTGGTTCCTGCCGGAGGTATTTAGCCGACAGGATAAAAGCAATGATTACTCACGTCATTACCCGCAGAGTTGAGAGTAAGAAAATTTCATTAGCTTTCCATCTCACAGAGATCTATGTTTAGGTGGTTGTACACGTCTACTCCGTACTATCGGCGCAGTTTAACGAGAACTTTGTTATTCTACGTTGCAGCGAGTTTAGCGAAACTCTGCATACTAAAATTACATATAATCGCTCTAGGCTTCAAGAATAATTGTTCAATAATAATGACAGTCATTTCATCATTGAACTCGAGCAGTTCTCAAGAGAAATCGTATCGTGTATTCGAATCTTCCTATCAGCCACCAGGAATGAAACAACAAATTGTATCGCTATTTCAGCACGCACGTAATAAAGTTTCCTATCTCGAAGTTCCCTCAAGCGCGCCAAGCAATTTGCATCAAACGTAGCAGCTGTTATCGTACGTTCAACACTTCACACGCGCCGTTTCCAAATACCAGAATTCGGTTGATGCTTGTCAGACGTAATCGCTGCCTCGTCGGGAAGGCCAACAAAGGAGCACTTAATCTTACATCGGCGGGGATTGAATCGATTCGGCCTGGTGCCGCGGATAGTGCAAACTCTTAATGGACGTACATTAATTTTCGAGCCCTTTTCAGCTGTCTATCAGCGCGTCGTTTCGCGTTGCATCGTGCTGCATGCCATCAAAATATTTGCCCATCCGTTCGTCGTATCTCCGCGTACACGTACCTCTTCGTTGAAATTCGCATAGACAAATTCGCCGACTATTACAATTTATCGTCGAACCAACAGCGTCGAGAATTTACGATTAAAAATGAACAGTGGGAACAAAATAATCGAAGATTCCGTGCGAATTTATTACCACCTTTTGTTTGTTTTTTGTATTCTTTTACGTTATAATGGAAATTTGATTCAAGGGGGACGGAAGGTGGCGGAGATTCGTTTCCAATTCTCAATCGGGGCGCGAGCGAACCTCCAATCTTCAGCAGAATCCTCGCAACCGAGGTTGCCGCGAGTTTACGAGCAAAATCCGCGCAAAGCTCCTATGAAAATTCAACCGTTATATGTGATAGTTCGCTTGGTTGTTTATGCGCGGAGGGAGGATACATTTCGTACGATGCAGTTGCCGTTCGACGAGGAATTCTAATAATTAATCGAACAGCGTATCTCCTCCGAATTGAGCGACGCTTTTATGGTCACCTGTTTGCTTGAAATGCTTTGCATAGCAAGTGCGAGTATAAACGCATCTAAGCGAATCGATCTAAATGCCAATTGCGTTGGTTAACACCTCTAACATCCCAGTTCTCCTTCGTCTAATATGAAAATGGTCCTCGTGATATTCAATTCAGTGACGCGAATGTACGGGCTTCACCCTTTCAAATCAGCACAGGTAGATTGCTGTTCGTTGCTCACCCCTTGCCGCCCCGACGCTCATTTGGAAACATTTGTGCGTCTCGGAGCACACACGGGCGAAATCGTTTTCAATCCCGTCGACGCGTTTAAATCCTCTCCGTCGTTGGAAAGTACGCGTCAAGGCAACTGTGCGTTTCCACGCAGCGAACGTAAAACGTCCATGAAAATCCGAACTCCGTCTTTGTAACAATCTGACCGGCTGTTTACGCGCTCGCCTGTAATACGGGCCGTACTATAAAAAGGCAATATCCAGGGCAACGCGCAGCTGGAAAGATCGTTGGAGATTTACGAGACTACGAAGTACTCCAATTTTTGATTTGACACCATCCTGATTGGCAGCACACCGCCGTGAACCAGAAATCGCCTCGTGCACGCACGTGTGCAGCTCACTTTTATTTATGAACCGCGATTTTATAGTTCAGTCGTTTTTGTCTCCGACCGCGGTTATTCGTTGTATCGCTCGGAAACTCGACGAAATGCTTGGAAACCCCGCGATCCTTTTACTTGGACGTAGGCAACAGAATTTCACGCTCGATATGTTCCTGCAAATGCAGATATTATTCAGCGCACGGGAAATTAATCTCTGTTTCTATATGGAAAATCTTCGTTGAAGTATAATAAGCCTCACTGACAGCCTGACAAAATTGTTTCGTTCTTGTCTCCATTTTATTGTTGAATTTATAAATTATTGATATGTTGAATTTGATGTTTCCCATCAAACGTCACGATCAATTCATTTGATTATACATATGTAATATCGTAGGGGAGTATAATTTGTAGGATTAACTGTTATTATTATTTGACATATGTTGTTGCTAATTGATTGATCATCGATTAACTCCGACAGGGAAGTTATCTATCGCGCATCGAATTTTCATTCAAACGCAGCCTCGGCATTTACTCTTCATAGTCCATGAATGCATAGTATTTGGATGGAATATTCCGTGCCATATCAATCTCTGTATAAAAGCCGGGCGAAATCGTGGACTGAGACGTATATGGAAATTCATCATGAATTGACCATGGATTGACCACGGTATATTCTCATTTATCATGGCAAATTGCAAAGAAGCTTTGCGCGATTAACAATAAGTTCATAACAGAGTGCACATACATATAATTTCCCTTCATCGGATTAATTCCAAATTTTGAATACATTGACGATCGGATACCTGTAAACCGATCACCATATTTAATTAATCCGTTGCAAACCGGTCCCACCGATTTACTATTCGGCTCGATGAATACTCGAACCTATCGATTACGCGTCGTTCAAAATTAATCGCATGATTACAACGTGGACGATTGGTTTCGAGGATTACCTAATTTTCAATGAAAACTCACTGCACGCGTGCGTGTATTGTTGCTTCATTTTCGCCGAACCATTATAAATACGTCAGTCGTGTTTAATTTAATATTCAACCCTCTCCATCCATTTTGTTATTTACTACTTTTCAGAGGGACAAGATACAAAAATTCTATTCGCAGGGTTGCTTCACGCGCACGCCTGGCGGACCTTAGTAATTATTTAAACTTTCGCCGGGGTGGTAAATTGGTTTTAATTAATTCTAACTTTCGGCTGGGGCGTTACGTGTTCGTGCGTCGTCGGGCACGAATTTAATAAACTGGATTTGACGGTACATTTTTCGGAATTCGCGGGGATGGGAAAAAAAGGAGGCATCGAACGAACGACAGGCCGCGTGACGTCGCATTTTGATTAACTCGGCCCACGTGGAAGTAGCGAGTCGATTAACAAAATAAAATTCCAAGTAACTTTGTGATACAAAAGAACATGGTTCTGCGTGTACTCAAAATTTGTGTCCACCACCGTAACATATTGCACGCGAATTTATTTGCAACAAATATTATCGGCGCCTTTCATTCACCGTTCAAGGCGTTAATCCATTCACTGAATGGAGAGTCGAAAGTGTTCACCCAGAACGTTTGACAGTTGCTGCCCTTTTTCCTCTCGTTCCCCTTCATAATAAAGTTCCCTCGGCTCTCCAGGATTCTCAGCTGAGCTGCCACCAGCAGCAATTAAAATCTTTAAGCCCTTTGATCGGCGAGCGTGACTGCGTTTCGAAGCGGTCTCCTTCGACGCAAATTCACCCTCGCCTCGGATTCGCACTGGTAACTGTATAAATGGAAACTTTCACGGAAGCGTGTTCCCCATTTTATCGGGGATTTTTAAAGACCTTCGTTCTTCGACTCGCTGCACCCTTGGCAGGCCAGTATTATGCCTGCTAATTAAGTAGTTTAACTTATAAGTACCTTCACCGGTGCAACGAGACGAGGGAAAAATTTAAGGACGCCCCCCCCCTTCTGCGAAGGGAAATTGTCTTAAACGGGGTTTGAAACTTTATCACTTTCGCGAGTGAAATTCAATGATCGTCCTCGAAATGGTGAAATATCAGATGCGAGAAAACTATCAATATCTCTGGTCTCCATTATATTTAATATTTAGATACTCACTATTACTCGGCTCTATTACGATGTTTGACTACATTGATAGGGTTAACGAGCGAGCCAATGTTTGTCGAATAATATTAAAGCGGATGCAACTGAGAAATGCAAATATACTGCCAAATATTTGCGCCGCTTTGGTGGAAAGAATTTTTCCCAAGCGTTCTGTTTATCATTCTATGATCTGGAAAAGGCTGCACGAGAATCCAAGCAAATACGAAACGATTTCTGCCTTTCGAGTGACGTCGCATTTTTTTTTGTATCCTTGTTCTATGCTACGAACATAATTGTATTGCTTCGAGGGCTCACAGACGTCGAGAGGATATTTTCCTACGGTTCTTAGTGGAGGATCCTTCTAAAATTACTTGTCCTTCATCCTGTGTCTTTCGTTTTCATTAAAGCTTGAAGAGGCGTCGCGTTCGTCTCTGTTTCGTCTCGATTTCTTATAATTGATGAAGAAAATCGACACGGTTTCGCGCAAACGAAACGAATAAAATTGGCGCACGGTACAGATGAAAGCAATTAATCTTTGATGCAGTCTGGAGTTAGTGATTATTCAAACGATATTTCACCCCACGGATCTTTGGTACTGTTTCTCTTGGTGGGTCGTCGCGAATAATCGTCGAAAGATCGAGTGGCCACTTTGTCTCCTTGATCGGCGATGTAATTACGATACGTTTACTGTATCATCCATCAATGATTTATTGATCTTTAGTTACGTAAATTGGTAGTTAAGTGCTCTGCTGGGGACAACATCGCAACCCCGTGCTTCATTAACACCTATTAATGGAGTGTTTATTATTAGCGCGGCTAAATGTGGTATCTTCCATGAATAGAAACTTCCCTGCGTTACCTAGAATAAGTGTGCGTGAACGTTCAATTTTTTTCAAAGGAAAAATATGTACGAGAATATTGTATTATTTTGTTTACAGCTTTTTATATTTTTCGAAATTACGTGACGAAGTAAATAAGCAAGTATGAAGATATACTGATTAATAATAATACAAGTAACAATAAATTGCCAACGAAAACTATTTTATTAAGAGCATAATATAGACTATTCTGAACGTTCCATCGAGCGAACTTAACAAAATTTCACAGATTATTGCGTCCGTGCATTAATCAAAGATACGTTCTTCTTGCAAGAGAAAGACGTGAACGATTTCATCGATTTGACAGCGCGATGGCGTTGTCGATTTATTAACGCAAAATCGCGCTGGTCAGGAATTGAATACCTGTAAGGAGGAGTGGAGAACACGTCGGGAACTAGAGACGCAGATACGTAGACTGTGTCGTCTGTAACATTTGTCTTCCTGTGACAAGGCAGCAAATTGCTTTTGAGACCATCAAATTAATACCGCTGGACAGACCCAGCTGTTACGAATTGTCTCCCTAAGAAAGTGCGTCCGGTGAGAGATACACTTGTCTTGGGCATGTTGATTTCTAGTTCATGTGTCTGGTACAAAAATTGATAAGCTGTATTTGCTCCTTTATTTATTATAGATACACAGTAAACAATGGTTTCGTTATTAAATATACAAAGACAAGAAATAATATTTATATCAATATTAAACAGACTAAAATTACTCTTCCATGGTAAAATCAATCGCTAATCATTTGTCAAGCCAATACAATTGTCAAAGAATTCCAAACTTAATATCATTTAAAATCGAAACTTCGTATTTCCACCTCCACGAATCATCTCGAGAAAGATATTTGAACAAACGAGAGGCTGCGATATCTTCAAGCCCGTAACAATGACGATTCACAGATGAAACTGGGTTCGTTTTCCCGTGATTGTATTGGGACTAACATACTCACATACGTACTTGCACACATACATGTGAACGTACATTTACGGAGATCCTCGCGAATGTTCCGTCGCTAATATTAGGTAAGTCAGCGGCGGGGCGTGTTTTATCTGACGATTACGTTCGACGCAAACGGCTGATAAGAGTGCGAGCACAGAAACTTTAAGACTCGACTCGGTGTATCCGGCTACGCCGCGTTTCGCATGCCATAAGATTTCCCACGAGCCTCGTCGTTCATTCGAACGCTCGGTGACTATCTCCCGCTGTTTCCACCAGCCATCGCTCTCTTCTCTTCGCAACTTTGTTTCGGCATTTCGAACAACCTTCTGAACTCGAAAAGCTTCTTCCGTTTCTACCGGGGAAACATTCCTGACTTATCGCGGAATTGGTAATAAGAATGTTGTCCAGGAGAATTGTGGGTCAACGCTGTTGTTTCCCCTCGGAAGAACGGGGAATGTCTGCTTTTATAGAAATCGATGTCTGCACGATTTAAAATTAAATACACATTAAACTAATTGATTTCACTTTGGGGACAACGATCCCCGAGATTCTATAACGCGCGGAGACGTTTTCCCCAAGGGATGATCAGATAATTTAGCACCCCTTGTCGTCCATCCTTTCTTGCATCCCTGATCAGTTTAGCGAACGTTGTAATTCTTTATCGGTCATAAAGACCAAGAAATTGTTTCCCTTAATTAGACTATCCAATTACGCGACTCTGAGCGGCTGAATTTCTGTATACGAGACACGTTCGACGAACAGCCGTCAACGTGATATACGTCGAAGCATCCCACGATTGGGATTCAACGCGTTGCCGCCTACAATCGAGTATACATTGAACGGAAGGAAGCATGGTTGACAGCGAAGGAATATTCGAGACGGTTGCCTTGTTGTCGAATTGCGCGTATTACTTTGTATTCCTCATGTATTGTTCCTTCGTCTGTTTATATTTGTCAAAGACAATCTGTCTTGGTCGAGGTTCATTGTATGTTTACGCGCCGAGGCCTGAGAGTCGTTACCGAGGCACGAGTAGTCCGTTCAAAATAAAGGTTCTATAATTCCTAAATAGTTTTTGGTTCTAATTGAACAAATTGGCGACCGTGACAGGACTATCGTTCAGTAAAATGGATAAAGTGAAAAGGAAGAGGGCTACACAGCGCACCGGTTTTACGAAGGCTCTGAATGCGTTCAATGATACACTCGGCGCAACTTCCGACAACAAGGCAGCCAGAGTCGCTTTTCAAATGCTAGAATTGAAAATGAAGGATTTGGAAATAACCGACGTTCAAATGAGGGATCTGATGTTTGAGTCGCCGGAAGTAACTGATGAAATGATAGAGCAAGAGTGTAAAGAAGTGGACGACTATATGTATAAATTCCTCGGTGCTAGAATAGATATGGAAGAATTTTCGTCGGCGTCATACGATGCACCGCCAAGTGAACCTAACGAAAAGAAGAAATCTTTCAAATTGCCGAGGATCGAATTGCGTAAATTTGACGGCAGTGTACGAGAATGGTTGCCGTTCTGGAGTGTCTTCAAGAAAATTCACGACGACATAGAAATTGTGAAGGAAGACAAATTTCAATATTTGCTGCAAGCCATGGTTCCGAATTCGCGCGCCGACGAACTCGTGAGAAGTTTTCCACCGACAGCCAGCAATTATGATAAAGCAATAGCTGGGCTAAAAAGTCGTTTCGGAGGAGAAAATTTACAAATCAAAGTCTACGTGCGCGAATTTTTACAATTGATGCTAAACAACGCTCTGTCTCGCGGGAAGAATGTGGAGATATCTAGTCTGTATGACAAAATAGAGTCTCATTTAAGAGCGCTAGAATCTCTCGGCGTGACGACGGATAAATGTGCAGCTATGCTGGTTCCTCTTGTGGAATCGTCGCTTCCGGAAGATTTATTACGTGTTTGGCAACGCAGTCCATTGAATAACTTGTCGCAGCAAGACACACCAGAGTCAGATGATTCGAAGGCGGAGCTGGTTCAACTGATCAAATTCTTGGAAGGAGAAGTGCGAAGTGAAATGAGGATTACTATGGCGGTTGAAGGCTTCGATTTTGCGACGAAGGGTAAGACGGAGTGTGTCAAACAGAAGAAGGAAAAATCTTATGCAGCTAAGGACGTTCCAACAGCAACCGGCTTATTAGCCACGAAGAGAGAGAATAAAAAGTGTCTGTTTTGTGCGGCAAGAGATCATGACAGTGCTGTTTGTGAACAAGCCAAAAGAATGAGCCTTGCCGAAAGGAAAAATTCCGCTAAACAGAAGAATGCCTGTTTCAACTGTCTTAACGTAGGGCATGGCTATAAAAAGTGCCGGTTAAATTTTAAGTGCGCGTGGTGTTCCCGACGACACGTACTTCTAATGTGCCCGTTTGTGCAAAAAACACAGTCTGTCAACGACAATGTTACCAGTGTGGCTGAAGAAAAAAATCTCGCGAATGTGGCTAGTGATCCCGAAGTTTACCTAAAGACATTGCGAGTGATATTGTATAACGGGGATCGGAAGAAAACAGTGAGGATGCTTATTGACGACGGGTCACAAAGATCGTACGTTACGAGGGCAGTCGCGGCTCGGTTGGGTTATCAGCCGATTGCCGAACAATTAATGAACCATTCACTTTTCGGCGGTGAAAAGTCCGGGACAGTGAAACACAATAGGTATCTGATTCGTGCAAGCAACTTAGAAGAAGATTTTAAATGCAATTTCAACGCCTTCGATCAGAACGTGATTTGTGAAGCGATACCCACTATCAAAGGCGGGCCATGGAAAAAAGAACTTGAGGCGTTGAACCTAAAAATCTCCGATATAGACAGAAGTGACGAAGCAATCTCAGTGCTTGTTGGAGCAGATATCGCGGGGAAATTAATGACGGGAAAACGGCATATTTTGAAGTGCGGGTTAGTGGCCGTCGAGACCTATCTGGGCTGGACTGTGATGGGTGCAATTGAACAGTCAGATAAACGAGATGACCCAGCCATCACTGCCCACACGATGTTTGTGAATAGCCAGAAAGTAGCCGATTTATGGACTCTGGACGTTCTCGGTATAAAGGATCCGGTAGAAAACAAATCGCAAAGAGAGCACCAGAGAGAAGTGAAAGCAGATTTTTTGAAAACCGTGTACAAGAACGCGGAGGGTCGGTATGAAGTGAAGTTACCGTGGTTGAAGAGCCACCCGGTTTTGAATGATAATAAAACCATGGCTATACGACGGCTGCAATCTACTATTAAGAAGCTGAAATCGGACGGATTGTTCGAGGAATATGCTGCTATATTCAAGGAGTGGCTCAATGATGGCATCGTGGAAGGTGTTCCTGAAGGAGACAAGGACAGCTGGGGCCATTACCTACCGCATCGGCACGTCGTCAAGGAAAACAGCACGACAAGAGTGAGACCTGTCTTCGATGCATCAGCGAAGAATCACCCCTTTCCATCTTTGAATGAATGCTTGGAGAAGGGTGAGAATTTGATCGAACAGGTTCCTTCAATTTTGCTACGTTTCAGAAGAAGTAATATAGGGGTCATTTCCGATATTCGAAAAGCGTTTCTACAAATATCACTTGATTGTAGTGATAGGAATTTTTTAAGATTTTTGTGGATAAATGAAAGGGCTGATATAGTAATATTGCGTCATTGCCGCGTTGTATTCGGAGTATCGTCCAGTCCTTTTATTTTAGGCGCTGTTATTACCATGCATTTGGATAATGTAATAAATACGTTGAGTTGTGATCCAAAAGCAACGAATCTAGTCGAAAATGTAAAGAAGCTGTCCGAGAGTTTCTACGTAGATAATTGCGTGACGAGTGTAAACACTTTAGACCAATTAAATAGTTTCGTCGGTGATGCGAAAAATGTGATGCAATCGGCAGGGTTTGACCTTCGAGGGTGGGAGCATAGTGATGATGGCGCTCGCGAGAACCGAACTGCAGTATTGGGTATGTCGTGGGATAAAAAGCTAGACACGCTGTTTTTAAATATCCCGGATTTCAAAGCATTTCGGGACGATATAATTACCAAAAGAAGCATGCTTTCAATCGCGCACCGTATTTATGATCCACTCGGTTTCGCGAGTCCAGTAGTACTTTGCCCACGACTCCTATTACAGGAAACTTGGACGCGCAACTTATCGTGGGATGAAGAAGTCGATGAAAGGTTAAAAAATGAATTTTTAAAGTGGCTAATAAGCTTGAAAAATCTAAATAAAATTGAAATACCGCGATGTATGATAGGAGACATTTCAAGCGAGGATCGCATAAGCTTGCACACGTTCTGCGACGCTAGCAAAAACGCGTACGCGGCTGTCGTTTTTTTGCGCATAGAAAGCAATTCTAATGTGAGGGTAAATTTCGTTCAAGCAAAAAACAGAGTTGCACCCATAAATAAAGACTCGACTGATGCCCGGCAGAGCATTCCGCGCTTAGAATTATTGGCAGCAACAATAGCAGTTCGTTTAACTACTACAATTTTAGATGCGTTAAAATTAGATTGTCGCGATGTTGTTTATTGGAGCGATTCATCGACAGTACTAACGTGGATTCGTAAAAATAGTAACTGGGCAACTTTTGTCTACAATAGAGTGAAGGAAATCCGCGAATTTTCAAATTCCGAACAGTGGAGACATGTGCCCGGTAATTTAAATCCCGCCGATCTGCCCTCGAGGGGGTGTACGACGGATCAGTTGTTAATTTCCAGATGGTGGGAGGGGCCGGAATGGTTACGCAAGAAATCTGAAAACTGGCCTAATAACGTACATGAATTTAACGAGGTAGAAGTGTACAAAGAATTGAAAAAATGTGCTGCTACAAATCGTACAATTTTATTGTCAAGGAACGAAAACGGTACGGTAAATGACAAGTTGCGGTACACAGAAAAATTCTCGGAATATAGGAAAAGTGTGCGTGTTCTCGCATGGATTAAAAGGTTTTATTTTAATATAAAAAATAGTTTAGAGACGCGAAAAAATGGTGATCTAAATGTTAAGGAAATAGAACATGCAGAAACTACGCTGATGAAACTAATTCAATCGGAAGTTTTCCCGGATGGAGTAAATGATTCGCGCATCAAACATTTACGACCTTTCAATGATAAAGATGGTGTGATGCGCATAAACACAAGAATCGTATTGCGGGACGATTCATACAACTTTCGGTGTCCCATTGTTTTGCCGAATAGTCATCATATAGTTGATCTCATTATAAGTGAAAAGCATATTCAGCTTAAGCATGCAGGAGTCGAGATTACGATGAACGTTCTAAGAGAAAAGTATTGGATTTTAAGGGGCCGAAAAACAATTAGATCAGTCATAAATAAATGTGTTAGCTGCCGCAGACATGACGCGAAGCCATTAGAGTCAGTACCGGTACCACTTCCGTTGAATAGAGTAAAAGATGCGGCCGTTTTCGAAGTAGTGGGCGTAGATTTTGCGGGGCCGATCTACCTAAAAGGTGACCAAAAGGCCTGGATATGTCTGTTCACATGCGCCGTGTACCGAGCAATTCATCTAGAATTGGTGACGTCATTATCTACAGCCTCGTTCTTGATGGCATTGAGGCGCCACATTGCGCGTAGAGGTAGACCAAGTGTCATTTACAGCGACAATGGAACAAATTTTGTAGGGACGGCCAATTTGCTGAGAAATGTAGATTTTACAAAATTATCTAAAATAATGTCAACGGAAAGGATCGAGTGGAAATTTAACCCTCCTACCGCGGCTTGGTGGGGCGGATTTTGGGAACGGCTTATCGGAGTTTTAAAACGATTGCTGCGAAGAACGCTAAGGAAATCGTGTCTGAATTATGAAGAAATGCTCACGGTTTTGTTGGATTGCGAAGCGATCGTTAATTCGAGGCCGATTACATTTATGTCCAATGATAGCCCTGATATAGTTCCGCTAACCCCATCAATGTTTTTGCAGGAAGTGAAAGAAATAGGAGTTCTAGACCTCGATCATATTGAAAATTGTCGGCTAGATAAAAAATTCCGTTACCGTCAAAAGTTAAAAGATGCTCTACGTCAGAGATTCCGTATCGAATATTTAGGCGCTCTATTATATAAAAGACGTAAAGCTAGTGATAATTTGAGTGTGAGCGTCGGCGATATAGTGTTCGTGGAAAAGGAAAATGTAAAACGCTTGGATTGGCCTTTGGCACGCGTAAAGGAGGTATTTGTAGGAAAGGACAGTAACGTGCGCGTTGTTCGTTTAGTTACAGCTGAAGGTGAAATGACGAGACCAATCCAGCGAATTTATCCACTCGAAATCAAATATAATGAAGGCATGTCAAATGTTAACGATGCTTTGATTGAAAGGTATAAGAGAACGCCGAGGAATGAACCGCTGAGTGATGTATGTGAAATGAGTGATGTACAAGATGTTAACAATGCGAATAAAGAACAAAGCTACGTGACTAGAAGTGGTAGAAAAATAGTTAGACCAGAACGGTTAACTTTGTAAAAGAAATATCCGTTTTTATTGTGATGTGCAAAATGTCGTTCATCACAATGGTGGGAGGATGTCGAATTGCGCGTATTACTTTGTATTCCTCATGTATTGTTCCTTCGTCTGTTTATATTTGTCAAAGACAATCTGTCTTGGTCGAGGTTCATTGTATGTTTACGCGCCGAGGCCTGAGAGTCGTTACCGAGGCACGAGTAGTCCGTTCAAAATAAAGGTTCTATAATTCCTAAATAGTTTTTGGTTCTAATTGAACACTTGTCGTCGTCTTATTGTTAGATTCTGTTTCGTTTCTTGTAAATATAAATCCAGACGTTCCTAATATTGTCAGCTTGGATTGATGTAATCTCCAAGGCTACTATGAGATGGTAGTAAAATTATTATTAAAGTAATGTAAAGTTTCTTTAGGATATTTGTAATTTTTCAAAACAGTTGTAATTCGAATAATAACGGCACAGTAATAATAATAATAATAATAATAGTAATATATAAGTATATGCACTTAATTAAACCTGAGACTAATAGAATTATTTAAAACCAGGAAGCATTAACTAAAAATATTATCTATGTGCTATGATAATTAATTTAATATGCAAACTTTCCTTCTGTTTGTCTGTACATCACGTGTAATATAATCGCTTAGAATACATTTCTCCATAAATTACGATAGCCAACAATTCACATCCCCTGCTTCTAAGAGCCTATCCACTTCGGTTATAATCGCTCTCTAACTGTGGCTGCTTTATCGGTTGCATTAGTTCGCCCTGGGCGCCCAACCTCGATGGAAACTTCTAGACGAGAGTAAATGGCCGAGTCAGACCGATAGAAACTGCCCAGTCTATCTCGCAGAAAGGGTTATAGGGGCAGTTCTTGGTGGGGTCTGTGAAATATTTCTGGATCCTGAAATTCCAGCACCAGCTTCGAGCTTTCGATCTGCGACGCATTTCCCAGTTTCAACGGAAGGTCCCACTTTACACCCGGGATGGAATCCAAATTTATTCTTATTTAAAATGGAAAAGTTTCTCGAGGACGCGGCTGCGGTGGCCGACGTTCTGGAGAATACGTAATTTAGTTTCGTCGTTCCTGGGGGAGGCGAACGCGTGTTAGGTGTGGTTACAAGGCGCCAGGAAACACAGAGAAGCGAAACACTATTCGTCGTATACACTACTCGTGTAATAAAACGGTGGAAAGGAACGCGTGTTTTGAAAATTTGTCGTCTTAGAGTGTGCTTCGATTAAGGGTGCTGGTTTTACGGGCAGGAAGTTGTTTGTAGGAGTGGCTTTTGATATCGATACACCCTTTTCCTTTCATGTAAATGCAGCTACCCTGTTCCTGCGATACTTCTGGCCTTCACTTTAATGGCCGCTTTTTATAATAATTTAGGACAGTGTTAGATTGTATGAATTTCGAATTTTTGGAAATGAACAATGAGAAATTGGATTCGGTTAATTGTTAAACAACGATATGTAATAAAAGTGTGACCGAAATATTGTCGATCTTTGAACTGCCATAACTTCGCGGGAAAAAATTGTACAACAGTCTACGTGGACTTATTTTCAAGGCCAAAGTCTCTACTTTAACGTACTTCAGCTCATTTTCTAGTACAAAATTTGTCCATCGTGTGGGGGATGGAAAAGTGAAGGTACTTTTTTTGTGATTTTTGCAATTTCAAACATCTGCACGAACCTTGAGTAATTTTTGATTGAAGTCTCTCCATTACAGTGGCGAAAGACAAATAGATCTACGATTTTTTTTGTGCATCTTATCGCCGGAATTGGGATAACCCAAGATACAGAATGTTACCCTTAATCAAAGATTTTCCCAACCCTTGTGTATTGGAAATCGGAGTGAACAATTTTCTCTCTGCACACAGCACACTATACGCTGACTTATCACCTATTTTACGTTTCACTCCAACCTATTAAGAAATCCAATGAGTAGAAGCATGTAACAATGTGAAAAATCACGCAGCTATACCAAAAATGCCGCCACAGAGATTGTAATCCACGGGCAATCTCAATCTCAAAGATGGCTACATCTCACCCTCCAAGTATCTTGAACCTCGTCGACGACGTCAGCCCTCTGAACTCGAAGTACTCGGGGCGTGGTGCACGAATTTCGCGAACGCCAACTACGTTCCCCACGTGTTTCCTTCCTGTCCAAAGCTCGTCGTGGAAATTACAAGCAGCGAAGTCTTGGCGAGCCGCTACACCGCTTCCAGATTCGTTGTACATTTCTCTTTTTTATCTTTTTGCCCCGTCAGAACACGACTGGCGATCCCTATGTCTCTCACCCTCAAGTAGATCCTCTAGGATTCCCGGTTGTCGCGAACTAAGAGGGAAGTTAGGGAATCGCCGCTACGGCTTGACGTTCTCCGCGGTGATGAAGTGTTTCTTTGCAGTTTTAGCCGGTTAAACTGCGAAACTCGTGTGTTCCGTGTCGACCGTGGCTTTCCTCGAGTTTCAACACGCCTTCTCGGTGGGCTTCGTGAAATTACTTTGCCCACCCTTCCTGTGGGTCTCTGGCTGCGAAACTTTACTACCGAAACCTTCTTAGTAAGCGTTCGAATTTTTCGACCAACTAATTGAGCCAGGCATTGGGGGTGAATGACAAGAAACAGGTGATTCTGTTACCTCGTGGTCACGTGGTAATAGGATCGTGTATGGAGTTTGCTTGTAATTAAGAGAGGGTTGAGTGAGGCACTACTGCAGAGCAGTTTTTGCTTCCATAGGGCAGAAGAAAACATGGGATTCAATTCAATTATGGGAAATGGCAATAGCAAATTATGTACCTTTTGCACGAGAACAGGGGAACACAGAGATATTTATTTTTGCTTCCTTAGCGCTTTAAATTATCGTGAATTATTATACATACGCATGTAATAATATAGAAACTAAAAATAGGTATAATATTTACCTGTTTTTTTTTGTCCAGAACTTTCTCTTCTTTATAAAATGAACTACCGTAACATTTTGGGAAGGACCCACCGAAATGGACACATTTTCCTAATGCTCGGCCCCGAACCGTACAGTGTACATAAGAAATGTGTTTTTGCCGTGCGTAAAACAAGGGGAATATTCGGGGTAATAAAGTTGCGCTCGGTAGCCGGGCCACGGGAGCAAGGGGATGAAATACCGTGTGTTTCGTGGATCTTAAAGTTCATGGAAATCCTGGTCGTAATGGCGTTTCGTTGTAAGAGAAAAAAAGAAGTAGAGGACCAAGAAGTGGAAGAAGAAGAAAGAAAGAAAGAGGCGGAAAGAAAGGACTCGGTCCAGATGAACAATCTCCGTCATTTTTCTGCGGTATCTCGCCGCAAGGCGAATTTCTCCACGCGAAAACGGGGAGAAAAAAGAAACGGCTGGTGAACTTTCATGCGCCTCCAGTCGCGAAGACTTTTTTTCCCCGACGTGGTAGCTAGGTGACTCTGAAGCACTTCGGTACCTCTGTCTCGACTTCCACTCGAAACTTCTTTTCTTCTACTCGCTCCTTTATTTTTTCCTTTTTGCTTTCCGTACGTCAGTGTTGGTCTACCGTTTTTCTGACCGCGCGAAAGAGAAGGAAATTTAGCTGGCTAACGGCACTCTGGAGTATTGCGCAACCAGGTCGTTGTTGTTACGATTGATCGTTTCAGGAATAAGGAAAATATAAAAAGAAAGGCTTAAGCTAGCCCCTGGCCAATTTCTTCTCGTTGCTGGCCGTTCGTATTTTTTTCCTTTGTGCCACGAACTGTAACTGGAGGAAAAGGGACGGGCAATTGAAAAGCGTCCGAAAAGACTGATCGAAACAGACGACGTTACTTCGACGCCAATAATGCCTGCGTTTCCCTTGTTCCTGTGTATAGGTTTATCATTCGACTTGATGGCTGGCTCACGGCGGTTGCACGGAAACGAACATTTTCCAATTTTGCTCGCTGCATGGCCGAACGGATTCTTCGTTCCGACGTTTCGAGGCTTTCCTCGTTAAATGCAGAAACTGTACAGTATCCGACGATTGTTACGGTGGAATTGAAGAGAAGAACAGCAATCAACAAGTAACCTTTTAAGGCGTGATTAATTTAAACAAACGTTCATCGTTTTGTTATTCAATGAAGTATCGTGTTTCTTTTTTCGTATTTACACATTTTCACTGAACGACGTTTCGAAATACAAAACCAGAAATGCCAGACACAGGTATATTTAACGACAGCCGCGCAGTGTGTACATTTTTGCAAGCAAAGACTCCGAAGATGAACAAAGAACCGGGTCTACGTGACTCGGGGGAGCATTTGTGGTTTCTCCTGGTAAGAATGGAAGAAGCTACCGTAAGAATAGCGGTCACCGTTGTATTCGTGACGGCGTTGCTGGAATCAAAGACGTCGCGAAGTTCTTAGCACGGTGAAACGAAAGAACCACGATTTTCCGCGTGGATTCAGGAATCAAAAGCAGTCACGTGTCCACCTCGACGATTACTCCAGTTCACAAGCTGACTCGCCTCGTGTTTTTGTTATCTTTATCTTAACACGGTGCCTTGCTGTTCCAGGAAGAACACTTTACTCAGAAAACTTTCAACCAATCTTCATACTATTCTTATTAAACGACGGTTCTTTAATTCGCTAAAGTCAGTGGTAGATTCGTCGAGTAAATTGCACAGAATTTTTCGGGATCGTATTCTGACATTTATCAATGTCTACCCCGATAAAAATTCACAGATTTTTTTACTCATTTTTATCGCCGATATTCATATCATAATGCATATTCAATCATTCTGCCTCTCTTTACTGGACATATTATTTCAATAGTATAGTGACATGAAATATCCCAATGGCTCTTTCAATTCAACCACCACTGTTCGATCACAATTTTCACAATTCTTAAAAGCTACACCAGAAACTCTATTGAACGCTTTATGTATAGTCACCTAGTACTTCGTTACTCGAATGTTCTCTCCTTTCCAAGCTGCAAAAAGACTCGGCTTTATCCTCCAGCAGTACCCTCTGACCACTTTGCTCCTTCGCCTGTTTACGCGGTCTATTTTCCGTTTGAAGCTCGGCTGGTCAGCTCCCTTTGAGCCGCTTAGACTCGGCGATCGAACCCAATGAGACTAACTATCGCCGAGACATAGAGCTTTTGTCTCGGTTCAGCTATTGTGACTTGCTTAAAGAAGAGTATCGGTCTGTTCGAATGAAAATCGGTTCGAATCCCCAAGAGTCTTACTGATTGCAACGTCCGGCGAATGGACGATCATCGGATGATGGTTCGCATAGGCACCGTGCAAATATCGATTGAATAAATCGTACAGGTATCGACGGTAGCCGGCTGGACAAATGTATTTAGCCAATCGTGTTTGAGTGCAAACGTGTCACGATATCGTTGCAGTTTTAATCCGTCTCTTTTTCCGATTGCTCTGCAGTTTACGCTCGTTCTTTTCAGCTAATCATCGCGACAGATGATTTACTGCGCCATTGAAAGGATCACGCGCAAATGATTTCACGTCGAAGAATATTAAATATATGGCATGGATTTTTTTGGTCGAGTTATTTGAGTAATACACCTTTTATATTTTCGATTAATTTTTTGGCTGAATGAATTATTATTCGGCTGCCAATGAATTATTCGATTGAGAATAGAAAAATAGAAGTCCACAGAATTACGATAATTTTAGTGTATCGAACATACCTATTAAAAGGGTGTCGCGCATAAATGAGCGACTTTGTAACCGTATTGGGGTGAAACGTGTCCCATACATTCCTGGATCTTTCTGCTGGCTCGTGCTACCCTTTCCGTTTTATTGTCGCCGACCTGGCCCAGGTAATCAGTTTCCTTTAAGTCGGCCAACGAAACCCTGGACCCAGTAGTCTAGGATCTATAAAGCGGCGAGGCAAGCGGCGAGACGAAGCGAACAGCAGAGAATTTCCAGCTCCATGCTGCCGTGGCGAGCAAGTTAAAGCCATTAGCGTGTGTTTCGTCCGGCACAAATACAGTGTGCCAGCGTCTCAGCGATGTCGTATGCATTGTACAACATCGATCGTGCGATCAAAGGAATCGTGGAAGTTTCCTTCCGTCCAAGGAACGTGCGATACGTGGTTTGTGCCTAACCAGGGAACCAACGTGTCATAGTAATGGTTAGGTTAATCTATATTTTGGTGTCGAACGCCAGTTTCGAGTGGTTCGTATTTAATGGAGGACAATTTTGAGTGCAACAATATTTTTGGCAAAAACATTGAATCAATTTTTCTGTGGTCGTGCGTAAAGGGGAGACTTTGATCTTGAAATGCATGGTAATTTAAGTCACGATCAAAATTTCTCAAGGTCCCTGCAGACGTTTGAATTTGTACAATTTTTGGGAAAAAGGTACCTTCACTTTCCCACACGTCACTCGACGCAATAAAATGTGCAACAAAAATAAGCCTAGGGCTGTAAACCTAGAGGCTTCACGCTTCGAAATAAGCTCAGATAGATTGTTGTACGATTTTTTTTACTAAATTACAGCAGTTCAAAAATCGGTCGAACGTATCCAACAGAAGTGCTTAAATTTTCTGTAAACATCGGATTGCTATGCATTGTAAAAAATTCGATATCCCGTGGCAGTCACCAGAGTTTAGTGACTAGATCCTATTATGCGGGGAAATACAACGGCACCAAATGGTTTACGTTGGTGATGGGAACGCAGCGACGTTATCTCGCATGGAAATTGACCGGATGCCGCGGAATACGAACTATTGTATTCGGTATCAGCTGGGTCGCGATACGCTCGCGCAATCCGCGTTTCTCTTTTACTTCGAAACGTTTGGAAAAGTGGCTCGACCGTGGTAGCGAATTTTCCCAGCGCATTCTCTGTTTCTTGGTGAACGCGACGGCTAACCGGAAATGGATTAGGGAATAAATGGCGGGTGGCACGGTGTCGTCGTTATACATACAGCTCCTATCGTGATTTTTTCTGCCGTCGCTTTTTTACCTCAATATTTTGCGATTCGAAGGGAACGAGGGTTTTGGTATTCAATCGCGTCGCGATAAACGCGGAACACATTGCAGTATTTTAATTTAAACTCTCGCGGCACAGCTGCCCGATAGATTAATTTAGTTCACTTTCTTCTGTGTACATTCTGCTCGTCGTCGACGCGCTTCCACGATATTGCAACAATTTTTATTATGATTGTTTCTTGGGGTCACTCGGCATGTGCAAGTACTACCCGTGACACCATACACTGTCTAAACATTTGTTCTCGCAGAAATTAATTGCTGGAATGTTTGGACAGTACGGTATCGTCAATAGCATGATCGATAATGTACATCGACGAGGTAGTACCATCCGCAATGTTAATTTGTTGGAACGAACGCATTCCCTGGTCCCTTGCAGCGTTTAGAGTATTGAAGCTACGACGTTGAATAGAGTTTACTTTACCTAGACCACTAATCTGGACTTTAATTGCATTCGAATAATTTATTATACGTATCTGTGATATTATATTGCTTTGTCATTCCAACAAAATTTTCCCAGACAGTGGTCACCCTTAAAAATGACCTACCCTTAACGTTCGACAACAGATTCCGATTTTTACCAGGCACAATAGCTCCACGTGATTAACAGCAAGCAGAATAGTGGGATTGAGAGATCTCAACAGACACGCGTGGAAATGTCAAACACGATTAGTGGTATTCGTTGCAATCGCGAGGCAAGAAACTCCCCTGTGGCACCAAATGATACGGGAAACCTCAGAATCGACTGATTTTAGCCAGCTTCATGCCAGCCCGCGCAATTACCGAACGCTTCTCCCTTAATGATGCGGCTGTATTCGAATTCGGGAGCACACGTTTAAGTTCCACTTTATTCGTCTTGCTAAATTCCCCATTTTCATCCTTACATGTTCGCCCATTCTAAAAATATGTTCGCACGAAACGAGCCATTCCTTTCACCGGAATTCACAAAAATTGACCCCTCCTAAGAAACTGACCGTAAAGTAGATTATCAGAAAAGTCGACCGAAATTCCACGCGGTGGACACCGATTTCAACGGTCAGGTCGCGTTCGCCGACCAACTGAATCAGTGTCCTAGCGCACGTTGCACAAACAGCCGCGGAATTAACAATAGGCCGGGGCGGATCAATCGTAGAGCGGCCAGGAACCAGAATCGAAAAATCAAAATAAACAAAGAGGAAATCGTAGGATTCGTGAAACGAGCTTGCGAATAGGATAACGGTCGACGGGGGGAGGGGGGGATACGACAATTAGCGGTGTCGTTTATTGTCAACGAGTCGATCGAACCGGAAGACAGAAAGTTTCCAAGGCAGGCGTGTGTACCAGCGTGTACACGCGTTGACCTGTCGTGTTGGGTTCATCAGCAGCGTGATTGGTGTGCTCGAAAACGAGCGGTCCTCGTCTCGGTTGGACAGTGCACCGCGGAATTCGCAATGTCGATGCCCACCATTCTCGTGTCGCGGGCTTGTACGCGGGGTCATCTTCGTGTAAACGTTAATGCACGAGGTGAGCCGGTGCACCACGATTTCAGACTTCGATCCACCTGTGTCCACGACGCGTAGCAGCTTCCCTGGAGCAGCTGGATCAGCGAGCTTTTGCCGCGGGATTATGAACGATCCTACGAATATCGACAACTACCCTGTGGCCTGATCGTCGGCGGGGGTGGATATATTAGAATCGTAGTCGGTGTTATTGGTTTCGTTGAGAATATCGATGACGCTTGTATCTCAGTTGTACCTGGCTCAAATCTTAAGATCTGTGATAATGGAAATCTTTGATAGCAAAGTATTTAATTACACTTGACGCTGGTATCACTAGGATGGAATATTATTCTCGACGATTTTAACCACAATATTAGATTTCATGTTCCGAAATATTTATTAACATTTAATTTCCGAAGTTCCCTACCGCAGTAAAATAACTATAATTTATAATTTCACGAGAACAACGTAGGTGTACCGTTTGTTATACTCGAGCAAGTCTTTGTTTCGGTTCTGCGGAAGATCAGAGTTAGCTCTCTGGTTCATCGAAGGGCAACCCGATAAAATCTACGTGCATCGTTGAAAATGGGGAGTACCTGGCGTCGATGTATTTCTCGTGTTAAAACGCTTTTCTAATCCGTGACGCGTGCTGCCGGGCCAGACGAGATGAGAATAGGTCAAATCGAAACGGGAGACAGAACATCGGACGGTGGTCTGGAATTTCAGCGGGCCGCAGGGATGATTATACCCCCTGTTCGTAGGTGAGAGACAATCGCATGAGCTCCGTGACACTATCGGCGTCCTGCTGGGTTGTGGGTGTATAAGCCGATCAGAAATTGCAGCCCGTCAAGTATTGCCGTATCATCGAGAGACAGGGGCCGTACGTGATGTCTGACCAGGAATTCCTATTTCGAAATCTGAATATAACTCCAGGGCCAAGTGATCGATACGAGAGAATTTTGCGTATAATCTGGTATAATCGAGCGTGGTCTTTCCCATTGATTTATAATTAATATTGTGAATGTGCAGAGCGAAATATGAAAGGGTTAAAACGTTTAGGGGTTTATAATATTATTAACCGGAAGAAGTGGAAAATGTTTAATTCGCTTTCGTAGGTGAATATCTTTTAGCATTGGGAGGAAGATATATTGATTATCTACTAAGGCACAGAAAGTTTGTATCGTGTATGAAAATAGTAAATAATAGTAAACAGTAGTAGGTAATCCATTTTCTGTTTACAAACGATGCGTTGTAAAGGAACCCACGTTACTATAATCCGATGTTTGTAAATAACAAAAGTTAGTCGAAAGTATTGATTCTGGGACCTATATTAACTAAACTATTTCTTGCTCCTTGCGCTAAAAGCTACAAACCCCTAAAGTTGTCAACCCTTTACAATCACCCTATACAGCGTACACACTGTATAACGTAATGAAAGTATTTCTCTGATTTTCATCTTCAGGTGAAAGAAGCAGAAAAAAAAGCAAACGATCCTGAATGTAGCCACGTCACATTAATCCGTCTCTCCCGATGCTCCATTCGTCCACGGAGAAGCTGAAGGACGGACAGGCAGGAGTCACAGAAGAATCGGGGTAAGTCGAACTCGTCGATTATTTTCCAACGAGCAGCGCCAACTCCAGTTGGTTAGCAGCGGGAAAGTTAACGTCGAGCGATGTTTTCCCCTCGTGTTCTTCGACCGAGCCGAGGCACTCCAGTCGCTGGAAAGTTTCTGGCGTGATTCCACGTCGAGCTGTGTGTGTATACAACAGCGGTAGGGTATCGTTTCACGAAAGCTTCCAATTCCGGCGGCGATCTTTTACTGGCGTTAAATGATAGCAATTTGTCCTGGACGGTAACGAGGCCGGCCTATTTTCGCGTCGAACGACGCGCCACGACGCCCGCCACGCCGATACGGTGGCTCGATAGAGTAATGTATTACATCGTGGATGATTTCTCAGCGGGAAATGTATAGCGTCTGTACACACGGCACCGTTTTCTCAAACTGTCTTCTGGCACAATGGACCGTGAAATTGTTGGCAGTGCTCTTAATAACTCGCGTTATAAAGCGAGGCCGTCCGCGATATTTCACCTCTGTTAAATTACGACGAGCAGCGACCTGCTACTTTATATTGGCGGAGGTGAAGGATGAGTTAGCGGCGAGTGATATTTCCCTCGATTCGACGAGAACGGCGGGTGCTGATTTTCGCGAGTAATTTTAAGGGACGATTTTAGTCAATTCGGGGATAAATATTTTAATAGCGGTAGGAGGAATTAGGAGACTCCGATAATTCAGTCCAGCAATTATCCCGATTCCGCGACGTATCAATGTTTCAAATGAATGAATAATTTAGTATGCACATCATAAACCATCATGAAGAGATCAGTAAATTGAGATTGTACACTTGGACTTGATTGACACTCGAATTAGGAATTTATGATAAAAATATCGATCCACTGGGGGATGCATGGTAGAAAATTGGAATCCATTGACGTGAATCCTGATGGAACTAGGTTTCGAATATGAACTACGAAATTTATGTACCCGTATTTGACGAGCAGAAAAATCATTCGGTGCGTTTTCGTTACGCTGGCAAGTTGTGTCGAGTAACGACAGCTATACTGTTCGGCCAATACTACTGATTGCATATGATATACATATACGTACCGCCTAATTATACGCTTTATCTATTGACAATGAAATCGCATTGCAGTTACGCGTAGCACAACGGATCGTTCATTACGATCGTATATTCGTAGGTTAACTTATTTCCTTCACAATTTATCTGTGTGCACGCACATAATGCATTTACATTGTTTACGGGTAAATATCGAAGCGTAATTGCGATAGAAGATTACGATAACAGGCGGAAGCAATTCCTGGTATTACCTGCTTTGGAAAACATCGGAATTTACGACGATACTCGTTGTTTATTACTCGCGGAATATTTAACCCGGACAGTAGATGGTTTAAATAGCACTAAAATTTATTTTCCGTCCGTGAAGAACTGTTCTCGCAGAATGAAGCATACCATTGATAAAATCCAGATGCTTTTTTCGAGAGTATAGGAAATTCCTCGTTTATTAAAGAGGAACGAGATTATAAAGTATAATCTAATTGAGAACTCTAGCTATGAAACAAAAGGGAACGAAGAATTTCATTTCGCATTAAATTCTTTCCTTCGCGCCTGATTCTTCAACGTCTGTACAATTCGTTGCCAATTTATTTTTCGTTCCCTTTTCTTCTTCTTTTTCTCTGCTTTTCGTTAATACATTTCAGGCGTAAATACAATTATAACGTTTGATCGTAATCACCGTATAGCCCTCATTCGTTTTCGCGTTGCTTTGCAAATTTTTATTTCGCTCCCCTCACTCGTGGTCGTTGATTAATGTCGTGCCAAGTTTCCACGGAGTGTAATGCTCCACCGAAACGTGTTTCCCACCGCCGGCTGTAGAAATATGACTGCGGCGTGGAGGACTTACGAGGGCATTATCAAGGCTAACCAAGATCAAACGCTGACGCACGACGATCGTGGATGTTAGACGAGTACGTATTGCGAAGCACTTCACCCCCGGCGCATCTCGAGAGGCCACATAATTTTCCGTCTATCTAGGCCAACGCTGATCGCATCGACAATAGCACCGAATTCGAACCGGAAGCCGGGCACGGGCGTGTGTGCGGTTCACATGATATTAATTCTTGCACGCTGCGTTACACACCACGGGAACAAATAATGCATCCGAACTGGCAAATGTCGCGTGATCCGATTTTCAATAGGTACTCTATAACAAAGATTTAGTAGGGCCAAGCGCGACATAGAATCCTTTCTCCAAAATAGCGGAGGATAAACAGCATACCATTATTCAATATCCAATCGTGAGCATTCGAATTCTACGCGGGCCCATTGTCATGTAGATTTAAATACGCCCGTGTGAAACGTTGAGCAATGAATTTAATTAAACTTGGATTCAATCATTTTACAAGAAGAAAAATTGTACATTTGCTTCAACCAATTATTTCAGATTGGTTAAACTAATCGATTATTCAAAAAGTGATAATTCATGCCCATCAATATAACGCGAGACTGCGTGATGCAATTGTGCGTGTCGAAACAACCGGGTACTAATTATTATGAAACCGTCTTTCAAAGACGTGTTTAAAAAAATCATAGCAAAGTAATTAATTCAACAAAATAATACCAATCAGCCATTTACTTTCCCCCAAATAAGTGACACCAATATAAATCGTTTTCCCTTATTCGCAGTCTATTATCCGCTTTCATTATAATCATATCCATCCACGTGCACGCGAGCTTCGCGACAATCGGATCCGCCAGTTATCCGAAAATCGTCTTGGCGGTTCGAAATCGGTGACAGAACAGAGGGACGCAGTATCGATAATCGGAAACCCTTGAAAATCCGCGGCCACTTTAATCACGCTGGTTATTGTTCTGGCGGGGTCAACTGGTAACAGTGATGCTCTCGCGTTCGCGTCGTAACAATTGGCCAGCAGATAACTGGTGGTACAAATTTCAAAGAAAAAGTACCTTCGCTTTTCCACCATCCAGGTGATTACCAGAATTTTCGCAGTGACATTGGAAGCAAATGTATTTTTTATTTCACCTATATGTTACATGATATATTATACATATATTGGTCGTTGTTTGCAACGCTAATGATAGGATCACTGATTGATGAATCGATCACCGACACGATACTGTTTAATTAATTTAGCCCGAGGTGGCTGATTGAGAAGGATAGTCTTGTGCTCGATAAGACACTGGGAGGGGGCCACTGGCCAGTATAATTGCGCGGTCGATCGAATCAATCAACGTGTGATTATAGCCGCCTTGATCCGCTCAATGATTCCAGAATAACGAGCTTACGTGCCGGTTGTTGCTTCTGATGAACTGGTCCAGTTATTAGGCTGGACGGGTAACTAGTGTTCGCTGAATTATTCGATTGATCGTACGCTATGCGTCGATACACAATCCTCGTGGTTTTACATTTTCAATTTTTCACCTGTCCAAGTAATTAGTCTTGCAGTTAGAGACCGACAATTTTACTGCATCCCCCCCATTAATTAAAACGCTCTACGTTTCTTCCCCTTTTCGAGATCCCTTAATTTGGGTATAATTAGATTTTCCTTGACGCACAGTCTCACCTTCCTCACACGCCACATCGAAATTTTAAGTTCTCCCCGTTTGGTGTGAATTCATGACGAATCGTCGTGTCTACGTTCGCTTGCCCATTCCATGGAAAAGCGTTTTCTAAACGTTTCACAGACTGCTTCATTTCTTTTCAGTTTTCTTTTTCCTTTTTTTTGGTTGGGCAGGTGATGTTGGAAAAAAGACACACCTTTTGCACTCTCGTTTGATATCCGTTCGCGAGATGCTTTAATCAACTTCCGGGCTAATTGAAACAGAGTCGTCGAAAAAAGTCGTCTGGCGTGCAGTTAATACGTTTAATGCAAAATAACCGTAGCGCATTAAACACGGCCAGCGTAATCTGCGCTTGATACGCTTACGCGTTAATTTCTCTTTATTTCTGTCGCTCAATTCGTCGGGTTTTAACCCGTTTAGCATGCAGCGAATAATTGTCCACCTCACACGGTAACAGATCGATTAAAGAAAGGAAGCTCTCACGTGAAGCTTTTTTTCCAAATTTCGCGAGCAAAGTGGCGCAATTACGTTCGTCCATTATCGTTGCTGTTCTAAAGATGCCAGTCTCGCTGAAAAAGATCTCTATACGCGGACATTTAATGCGGATACAATTTTCGAGCCTAATATTAATTTTAATTCGCAAGACTCTAATTCGCGCCTCAGAATAGTACTAATATACAGCTGTTCCATATTAAATCACCGTATCATTGAAACTGATACCCTTTGTCAGCAGTATTATTATTATTATTATTATCATTAAGGAGCAGAATAAATAATAATTTTTATAACAGAAAAACTAGAACACCTACAATTATTACCAGATATGCATAAAATAATGCAGCATGCATACGTATATATTAAATCTACAAAGAATGTTCTCCGCTGTTACATCCCCGTGTCAAACAAAAGGCGATTTCACATATTCCAACCCAATAATTTTCACTGAATGCCGCGAAGCTCTCTAAATTCGTACAGGAAAACCGATACCTGGAATCTCTGTGAATAGACACCCGACCCATTTAACCCGTCAATTTTACCCACCATCTCTTGTCGATCTTCGACGGGAAATCGAGGATCGTCTCGTCGTGTATTCCACGGGAATGTCGACCGGACCAACTTAATCGCGAAGGCGTGCTTAATCGTATCAAGTACGCAGCCTGGTGCACGGCGGGGGATGTTGCCTGACGGTGGCCGTTTCGTGTTGCCGTTGACGTGCAACAGAGAGCAACGGCGTAACACGGTATTGTTCGTTCATTCGCGAAACAATGGTACCCGATACTTCATTCATCCGCGTACAATTACACGAAATTAATGGAAACGAAAATCGGGATCTGGTGCACGCAGCCGGGAAGGTGTTCGATGAATGGATTGTCGTTGTTTCATTGTTCGAAACAGCGCAGAGAGAGATGGGATTAGGCCTGTGTGATCTTGATTAATCGAAACGACGCGAGGCGACGCGACGAGGTAGCCGGTGCTTGTATTATTTGCGAGCCGGCTTGTCAAATATTTGTCCAGAACACTCGATTACCATCGATGGAACGTAAAACGGTGACAAGTATCTGGAGCAACGGAGGTATCTGTCACGCGTTCGCTTCATTGCGTTCGCGTTCCTTTTCCGTTCCTCTTTTCTTTTGCATTTTGTTCTTTTAAATCGCGCCACGCGCGGCTCTCTTCAACGTCACCAGCGAATCGATCGCGAAATACTTCCCTTCCCCTTTTCCATCGCGATGGCTTGCTATTCTGCAGCGTTGCTGGCCGGACGATGTTTTAATAAAGGTTCCTGAAAGGCCGACCCATGACGTATGCGGGGCTGCTTTTTTGTAAACAGCCGAACGCGGCTGGAAATTGCTCGCGCTCCCGCCGGGAGATTAATCGCGAGATAGAACGCGGAATCGTGGTGAAGAAATGCGGTTTTTCAAATGGGCTTTTTCTGCGTTTAAACGGCCCCGACCAGCATGCTAAATTGTGACGTAGAAACGTGAGAAGAATGGGGTTGACTAATGGGTGTTCATGCTTGGACAGAATTTGGAGACAATCTGGTACTGTTACACGAATGTCCGGATATTTTCGTGCCCTTTACATTTAATCGTTTCTGTCATTGAAATCGAATAAATTGAATTGGCAAGATGAATTATATTAAAACACCTGTGCACTTGCATATTTATTATACGAATTTCATTCATCGACGCCACGATTATTTGCCCCCGCTTTGGTATTTCATGAATGGAAATCGTCCGTCTTAATTGATCGTGAAATTGAAGATGCTGCTTTGAACGGGTCACACGGTTCATCCATCTGAATTATCGTCCAGGTATTGGAGGGCGATCCTGTAGTTGGATCGAGAGCAATATGATGTGGACGTTATCGCTGTCGTGACTCGGTTGTATACATCGATACCCAGTCGCCTACAGGATTGGATATCGCCAATCCTGAATTGGTCGTGGTGGTGCGACAGCGGTTTGGTCATCTCCAGATTTGATCCTCGGTGTACAGCGTCCCTGTGGGGACACGTCAAAGCTGTTGGGCATAGGTCGACAAACACGTGGATTCGCCACGTCCACGCATTGTGGTGGCGTTGGAATAGGCGAGAGCCGGCACCGCGGTAACTTCGTGATATGTGTGTTCCCGTCGTGATATTTCATGAAATCTCATTCTTTACTGCGTCTTAAAAAAATGGTTACTATGATGATAGACGTTATAACAAGTATATACGCCAAAAAAGTAAAGAGGTTAGAAAATTTCGACTGAAAAATTGTCGATTTTTTAACCGATGCAACTTTGTGAAAATAAATGTTATAGTAGTCTACCCGGGCTCATTTTAAAGTCAATAATCTCTACTTTTGCATACGTGAATTCGTTTTTTTTTAAGATTTTTTGGCATCATTTGGGGGATGGCAAAGTGGAGGTACTCTTTTTTCAAAATTTGTGCAAATTCAGGCGTCTGCACGAACCTTGAGAAATTTTTTTCGTGACTTAAATTGCCCTGCAATTGAAGACTGAAGCTTCCACTTTATAATAGTGAAGGAAAAATTGATCTATGATTTTTTTGGGGCATATTGTCGCACTTCGATCGAAACCGTGAAACGTGCCCGTGGAGGACCTTAGGTTATCCATTTAGAGTGCGAGAAATTGACAACAAAAAATCGCACTTCATTTTTTCTGTGGTCGTTTCAAAGAGGAGGCTAAAAACTTCAATTCTACAGTAATTCGAGACATGGAAAAAATTTCTTAACGTTCGCACAGACCTTTGAATTTGTACAATGTTCGAGAAAAAGGTGCCCACACTTTCCCATTCCCTGCACGATGTAAAAAAATCTTAAACAAAAATCAACTCGAGGGCGTGAAAGTAGAGGCTTCGCGCTTTAAAATAACCGCAGGCAGATTATTGTACGATTTTTTTTCACAAAGTTACGCGAGTTAAAAAAATCGACTATTTTTCCGTCAATTATTCTTTATTGCTCGATAAAGTTGCACACATGCTATGCAATAAAATACCTGCCCGTTTTCTGCTCCAATATTCTTCTGTCACGAGAGTAATTGATTGCATCAAATGAATATTACGAAAATATTTTAAAAAAATATTAAAATAATTCGTGTAAATAAATGAATAAATCTGTATTTAGAATAAATACCATTACGCCTGCATTATCCGAATTATCATGTGACCCAAATATCGAATGGATTAATATTAGAAATATAATTAATCGTTTAGCTTTTCGTTTAGAATTAATTCTCGTTCGACCGCGGAGAATCCTTCCCGTAGGTAGATTACGTTCGAGCGGCAGTTGTCGTAAAACGGTATTCCAAAAGAAATTTCCCTGCCGTTTGGCACGAGTGTGCACGGAAATCGCTCTATCCGCGTCTAGAACGGCACGCTTGTTTAGAAATTCCCATTACGGCGTTCGCGAGAAGCTTATAGAGATCCTCCGGCCGTCGCTGGGGCCGTGGCAATAATGCGCATTCACTCTTACGAGCCCATTCGGTCGCGCGATGCCGAAGAATAACGCAAATTTGATGACAGAGGCATGCAAACGGCCCGCAATTCTCCTTCGAAATCGAAATTTCTCTGCTCCATATCGGAACAAATGTACTCGCCCAGATACACTTCCGGGAATCGAGGTATTACAAAACGCTCCTGGGTCATCTTTGCGTTGGTTGATAGTATCTGCTTATCATACACAGCACACCCCCGTAAACTGTATGCGCCTGTACATCCTTGTCGATGAACTTAATTAGCTGCCTCGAGGAAATACATATTACACGATCCTTAGAGTCTTTCATAAATTTATCAAATTTTTTAATATAAGAATTAAAATTACACAGGGATGAATTTTTCAGACAGATTGGAATTTAAAACTCTCCGATTATTAAAATCGTAATAATATTTAGTCCGTCGTTTTATTCGTCGCCGTTAAATTAATTAATGTCCTCCGAGAAATACTGTACGATCCCTCCAATGTTTAACGTGGAAATGAAACTCATTAGTCTGCAAACAGAAATGCTATTAGGATATTAATTTTTCTCTGCATTAAGAACTGAAGTTCCTCTTTACTGTTTTGTAGTTGATACAAAACATTTAGATACGTCCTTGTATAATTATAATTCTGATTAACGAAGCATAGAAAATACTTTTTACTTAGTTCTTGCAGTTTTATCGAATTCCTATACTCTATGTCTTCTCGGCACTGTTTGCGATCTATCCAAGGTATTCGATTCCTAAGGCAGATTCTTGTCAAACGTATCGCGTGTATATCGTATAGGTGAGAAGCAATGACGCTTCTGCGTGCTAGATGACGGTCGGAATGGATCAGAGATAACTCGTGCCGGATTCGTGATGCATGCGCTTGGTGGAACAGCGCGAGAAATGGCAGTCAGAAATTGCTTTTCTGGCAGTATCATGGTTCCATTTATTGGCAGAATTTTCGCTACGTGTGTCCCCGAACGGAAGCCGGTTCCCCGCTGCCAGGGTCTTTTATTCGTTCGATTTCGATATCGATTCGCCGACTTATTCGCACTTTTCTGTGCAATTAAAGATCCCAACTTAATTCTGATTTTGCTCTAGACCCTACTCGTTAAACTTAACGATTGCGAAATGTATTTTGCATAATTTTATATTCATTATTAATGAATACAAATTTATTATTTTATCAATTGCGATCAAATATTTCGAAGATACTCTTTATCCACTTTTTCCCCCCTGAAACACCCGGCTACGCTTAAGAAGTTTGCTCGTGCAGGTTTTCAATCTGCTTATCGCCCAATTACCCGGACACAGAAGATTTAAGGAGGGAAGGAAAGTTGCTTGTACAGAAGATGGGCACTTGTTTTCCATAGAATTGAATCGGGAATCAAGGTGACAAAGTGACGTTTATTGGGAAACAGATTTTCGACGGGCTATCTGGACTAGTCGGGTTTCTTCTTATTACAATTCCTCTGGGTTACCAAGAGTTAAGTGCTGGTTCAACAAATGGAAATAACGGAGCCTTGATTTTCGAAAAGCTACCGTCTACATTTTCCCCTCGATCCTTTTCACTCGGTTGCTCCTCCTAAGGAATATTCGCCTTAGTCTCGTCGTCGTTTGCATTCTGCTCCCGTGAGTTTACGTAAATACTTGGAAACTAATGCAATTGTAAGAATGAAATTGCAAGAATTAATTACTTACCTTATTATCCGGGACCAAGTGAAACGGAATTGTATAACCGCCCAGCCCGTAGTATACTTACCAGCATCTTATTTCGCTGCTTCGTTCTATTTTTATATTATTTTCAATTCGGTATACGCCTAATGTGCCTCCGGTTTAAAGTGAATGTATATACCTTTATCCGAAATAAAATAGTAAACCGGAGTGGGATTAGAAGAACAAACGCAATTACCAAGATATTTTCTCTAATTTTCTTTCCTCCTTTCTGTTTCCCCTTTCCCCTGCTCCTAATTGTCAGTAATAAAAAACAATAAACTCTACGTTCGCAGAGAGTTGTTCGAAGGAAAAGGAAGTTAGAGACGCTAGAATAGATTGGTAGAAAATCTTATACTAATTCTATTTTAGTACCATGAAATTTTAATGGGAATAGCAGTGACGAAAATCGATTATCGATCGGTTCCTCGAAATTTCAAAGCAGGTTCTGCTTTTTGGATATCGTAAATGCATTCAGCACACGTTCCTCGAAATCGCGTTAGAAACGCACTAGCGAAATGCATTCTTTATCGATGCTCTTTATCGATAGGACTATCGTTCATTCTATGCAAGCTTTGAAGCAGGCTTTCAGGATAAAACTCGTTCTCATCGATATTAAATTTCATAGGATTTCATTTTTATCAATGTAATTCTTTCTTCGTAATATTGAATTGATAGCCTTTAATTGCTAAAACAAATAAATATAAAATAATAAATCTTCTGTTAAATTTCTTGAAATTTATGTTGATGATCCCGTTTAGATCTCCGTTTATTCGCAACGAAATCTGCATGGATCATTTTAGGCTAGATACGTACGAATAGGAGGTTAATATATTTAGTCGGGTTTAATGGGATACTATAAAAAAAATAAAAAAATGAAGGACAAAGATAATATTATCCACGGAAAAGCTGGCGTTCTTCGCGTGCATCGTTTTCAACAGCGTGGAAATAAATTCTCACCACGCTATCTGTGTGCAGAATAACTTTCGAACACGCGGCTTTCATTCTGCTCCCTTTCCTACTGCACGCAATTCGCACCGATTAACCCGGCTGTGCACACTCGAATCTCGTTCATATCTCGTCGTCGGTAATACCAGAGTATGTTTCATTGTATCGCTTGTGAACGCGTATTTCACGCGTCACAGAAAAACGTCAGAAAGAATAATTGCACCGATTGTTATGTATCCCCAAACGTGCACTGGTAATAATCGTTCAGCGTTATCTATGATGATGATAAGTACATACGTGAACCGTGGAAAAATTAGAGATAATGCGCACGTGACGCATTTCGTTATGGTCACCCGTTCCAAACCGCGCTGATTATCGTTATTAACGTATTTTATTGGCATGTACAGGCCCCGGGGGAACGTTTATACTACGAATCGTTTTCGACTCTTTTGCTTCGGCAAATTTCGTAGCTTTGCACGTCGTGCTCATCGACAGTCGTATAGATGCGATAATTTCAACGATTCGACTCTTTGCTTTGCGATATTTTCTTGCCCGGTTGTTCCACGCGAACTTGATATTAGTTAAATATTTGTGATAACGTGAAAAGAAATCGTTGAGCTTCTCTGAATTATGAGGATTCAATATATTTTGATTAGAAGATAGTGGTAAACTTGTTAAAACACTAGTTTGTATATTTCTGTTATACAAATCATAATAATAGTACTTAAGAGGCATGTTAATAAATGAAGTCTTGATTCATGAAAATTCATGTTCGCTCGTGTAGCCAACTTTCTCACACGAATTCGGTCGCAATTCATTAGGATAAGCAGACTGGTTGATTAATTGCCCGTGTACCGGGTTCAATTTCAAGGAGTAATTACTTCCACGCGCGAATTTCCACGGCGATAATTCTGCGGTGAGCCGGGCCAACGTTAACGATGCATGAATTTAAAGTTTCTCTGGGCAACAATCGGGACATAGAAGAGGGCCGTATAAAACGATTGGATTTTAATGGCTGAAGGGACTTTGGCAAATATCGATGTTCCTTCTGACCGAATCCTCGTGAACGAGCTGATAATGAAGTGGTAGAATTGTTTGCTCGAACAATGCCGTTCTTGGTTTTATCCCTGAGATCTTGTCTTCTGTTCGAACGTTTGGCAAAGAAGGAGTCCTGCAATGTTCACTCGCATAACAGTGATTTATATAGGGACATTGTATTATTGCGACGATATACAATTATTTTCCATTTGAGAATTATATTTTTGATGCTTCAAGGGAACGGAGGAATTTTGATCGAAATTTCATGTACCATTAAGGTATATTCTAAACGTGTTCCTATCTTTCAATTGTAAGTATTTCGTTGGACTGGCAATCAGTGGCACAGCCAGCCTCTCATCAAAATTCCTCCTGACTAGTGGCACCTGACAACCGCTTCAATTTACCTGAACTTCAATTCCAGCCCACAGATTTAGCATTCACTTCAACGGACCCGAATGTTCCCACTGTACAATGCCGACCCTCGACCAGAACAGACTTAACCGTCTGTTTCGTAGGGCCAATAAGTCACAGAAACACTTGAGAGAAATTGTCTTTCCTTCCTGGGCGGTATGCGTTCATCTCCGCAGCAATTTCCTTGCTGCGGATTGCGGACAGTTATGAGACACTTAAATACCAGGATTTAGTGACTGTGTTTAGACGAAGATTACTTTTTAGTACTGCAAACCTAAACCCGGGGATTCAACTTGTGCACCAAGGACAGTTCTACAAAGATACCGGCATTAAAGATAGAATTCAATCTTCGTTACAGTAAATTCACTGAAAGAAGAACAAATTAATAATCACTATAATCTTTATTACATGGGAAACTCCGTCTGGTAAAGTTAAACATTATACAAATATACTTCAGAAAGCAGAAATAAATTCGTCCGCCTAAAACAAAGTAAGTCTATTAAAATAAGCAGGGGTATATTTGTTAAACATATATCACGAGTTAGTTTATTCTTTTCCAGTATATAATTTGATTCGCAGTAATATTGGTTGTGCGCAGAGAATGATTACCGTAACCTTCCATTTTCGTAATTCAATCTTTCCAATATCAGTATCGTTTATCCAGAAAACCGCTGAAATATCTCTGCAAACATCATTCGGGCACGCACATCGCCGAGCAATTCGATCAGCCATTCTCGAAGCACCATCGAAAACACATTCCCGCCTTCGAGCACGAAGAAAATGGGCCCGCTGACGGTGGTCATTCAGGGAGATAAACCCTGAAGCACATTCCGTGCGGTATCTTTACGCAAGGGCTTAAATCTAACAGCAGATAGCCAGGTCTATTGTGCATCGGAAAATTGCAACAGGCGCACCATTAACCAATGTGCTCGCGGGGTAATTACCCTTTTCCAAGCCTGGCCACTTGTTTTAACCCGGCTATCTGTTCGACGATTATAGCGCACCCCCGTCAATTCGCGAACACCTTGCTGCCTTTGCTCCGTCGCGACCCCTAATTGAGATTTTATCGACGGATTAGCCGGCTGGATTTTCGACGGAATGCGTCGACGTTCCTCTCGTGTTAATTATGCTCCAGCCGACTATGGCGCGGCGATGCGTTATTCGAATATCCTTTGCCAATTATTGGGCCGCGTGTAGACTACCTCCGAAGGGTTGTTCCGGGGATGAATTCCAAAATTTCCCGTGTGCAAGTATTGGAATGTAAAATTTTTAGAATTCAGAGTATTGAACGCTATCTTGAAAATCGCTGTACCGTTTTGGAACATTCGAGAGTCGCCTGATACATTTGTTATACTGTACCTACTACCCTAAACCTAATATGTGTTCTCCCATTCGTTCCCTTCTCGAAGCACCGATACTAAAGCTACGTTGACGGGGTATGCACTTGATGGCTGCCAGCTTTCCTTGAATGATACAGTTCAAGTAATACATATTTGTATTGTAGTACCAAGTTAATTTTACAATCGTATTAAGTGTAATACGTTCGGACGTACTTTTAATTAAACTATGTGATATTTGTCAGGATTGTAACAGTGATCTCTCGTTCTAGCAATAAGAATTTATGAAATCTGCTTAATACAATCTTTCCACTCGGATTCAAAATTCTATTAAATGCTTCAGTTTTTCTGTGCTTAATATTACAGAGGTTCAGTGGAACGTACGTGCATGCATGATATTCTCTATTTAATAGCTTCCGAATGCCCGAATTGGTATTTTCCTTTTTTAGCAAACTCGCAAACGAAGCAAGTCAACTAGGAAACGGTAAATTGCGATCACGTTTGCTCGTTGGCCGTGTGGCACCGCGGTGCACGGTCGCAGGCACCTCATAGGACACGCCAGCGACTATAATTGAGATTTTATCGGGGCGTTAAACGCTGCAAAGTTCCGGTGCAACACGTGCCAGAGTTTGCACAACGTCACGAGCTACGCGCCTCGATGCTCCTTTAAACCCAACACGTCGAGCGACGTATTCATCTGACTCAATATCAACGATTCTTTACTGTCGATTAACCCTTCGCTTATAATCGAGACGAATACAGAAAATGCACTTGGGAATAAAAATTAGGGGATTTCTTTTTACCTGAAGAATTGTCCAATTTTGGACTGCCTGTAACTTTGTGAAAAAAAATCGTACAACAGTCTACCTGGGCTCATTTAAAAGGGGGAAACCTCTACTTCTGCATCCCTGAATTTGTCGTACTTTGGTTTCAGATTAGTGGACGCAGAGATTACATCAGCGATGACTGCCGCACCAGGCTTCTCTAGGCAGCGACGAAAAATCGGTGAGTTCATTTATCGAGCTTTTTTTTGATGGTTTTATTCATGGACATCGTTTCGATAGTTAAGTGGCAACGGTGTTGAAGGTTGCTTTAAAAGGGAAGCTAGGTCATGAATGTTAAAATGAAACTCGGAAGCAATTTATTCTCCCCTTTCTAACTTGAAAAGTAATTGCAACGTGACATAAGGGCTTTCATCGACTTTCTTCGCAACCGTGACGATAATTAAATATCTGCCTTGAATTGTCCCAACTTGTAAAAACAATCTATCCTGAATGTAAAATTTAAAAGTTCATTATTTTTAACAGGAACGTTAGAAATTACTTAGCATTATACTATCTCATATTCGTAATTACAGACAGTTTTAATATTACATTACTCTCCGAAAAATAAATACAACAACCGACTATTTTGCCTTGCCGCGAAATAACTATTGAAAGTTTTATTATACTATTCTACCGCCATCAAATTTATCGTGGTGCTTACAAATGGTTTCGTGCCCAAAATGGAGAAAGCTCATGACGAACTCCGGCGGTGCCTTAATTCCAGCTTAAACGTCGATCCTCTTACGTTCCCGCCGATTAAAGACACCTCTTACCGCAGAGATTTGAAGCGCGAAGTCAGTTTCTGTGCACGGACAAAATAGCTGAAGTGGAACAAGGAAATCCACTCGGTAAACAGGACCGCCATCAGCTTGCGAGTTCTGCTTTCAATGCATTAGCCAGGGTTAATGTATCCGCGAAAGTATGCGAATTTTATATGAAACTGTACTTGCACTTCCGTAATATCCCTTGCCGTTTTACTTTTAAGAAAAATCGTTGGATAGTTAGAAAGTGCGCGCAATTATAGCAAATGTAAACGCTAATAATGAGATAAATGTTGACGTCAATTTAAAAGTGAATAATAATATAGAAAGGTCTACCTCAAACTCGTATAGACGAAAATTTGATTGAAATTTGATTGAAGTAGTAACCGTGTAATCTTTTCGATGAAACAAGGAATCAGTTTCGAAAGTGGTCCTCCGCAAATTCGAGTCTTAAAACGTGAGACTTTTCTCCCAGCCGCTTCGGGGCGAAGAAAAATTGCACACAAATAATTCTTTATCGGCGTCAGGAAATCCATTTCGAAGTTGATCCACGAATCTCAATATTCCGTATCCTCCAAACATTGCGCCCTATATCCCAATCTGTGGAAGTTTTAAAAGGGGGCTTCCTGCGTGCACGTCTCTCGAACCGTTCGCTTTCCTTATTGATAAACTCGCCGGAAGTCTGTAAAAAGAAAGTTTTCGCAACGGACGTGGTGTTGCTCGTGTACGATCGAGATCCTCCAAACCATTTCGTTCTTTCTTACCGTCAGAACTTTTCCATACAATATTTATCATCTCGTCTGTGAGACAACTAGTGTCCAATGATCTAATTAAGAGATACACCCGGATCGCGTGGAATATTTCCACCGTGCGAACGGTGCACAGAATTGCCGAAATTACAAACGAATGTGAAAGCTTGTTACATTTGCCCGCGTAGTAGAAGGAGAATTTTCTCGGGGGAACGCGGTTAGTTAAAATAGGTTAAACTCTGTCGAGTGAAGCTTATGCCGAATTTCGATGTTTATTTTACAGAGACTGCCATATTTTCGAATTTGTTCTGCCATGACTAGCATAGGGTGTTCCACCGTGATTGTAAATTTGTACAGCTCTCAGAACTGCACCTTATTATCCATTACGTTTCTAAATCTACAAAGTTTCTCAGGCTACTAACCTGCCGCACCTGTATCAGTTAATTCTCCGTAGCAAATTTTAATGCACCGTCTTTGGTGTCGTCCCGGTAATTCGTCCCAGAAATGTATTTCGCGTTTTTCTTCAACGTGCTCGTACCGACCGCGTGTAAAATTCAAGCCAGGTCTAATGAAATTCAAATATTCATCCTGGGGACGACGAAATGGCCCCCGAGTCCATTAGTCCGGCAAGAATTTTCTAGTCGTTCTAGTCGTTAGTTCTTTTAATCGCCAAGACACAGGGACCAAGATGGAAAATCCGTGGTCTCCGGGGACGGGGAAAAGTTCCAAGGAGAACTCTCAAGTTATTCGCCTTATCAGCAGTAGGAAATGTAATTTCACGCGAATAAATATTAGCAGACAAGAAATGGGCTTCCTCGGTTTCTTTTCTACTTTTTTTGTTGCTTTTTCTTTTACCTTCCTTTTCTCAGTTTCGCTACGCGGGATTTCATCGACCGTGATTGAATGTGCGTCGCGCAAACCACTCGGAATAACGAGAGATAATCGCGGGAAATTCAATTGAAAAGTTCCATTATCGGCTCGAGTGCGGTCCTTGGTGTACCCACTTCCCTTGACAAGCTGCTCCGCCCACGATCGTGCGCGTAATTACCAGCTGGAAAGGGCGACTGTCTTTTCAGACTAACTCGCCCGATCGCTTGAACAAGTTGTTAACTGAAACAGTGCGGAATACAGATCGAGCTTCTTCAATAGACAAAAGATTCAGGAATGCAATGGCGCAATGGTATAACTTGAACTCTCCCCTGTGATGTCATATGAAAAATTGGATAAATCCTTAGAAACGTATTAGTATTCCCTACAGTATATTTCAACATATAGTACAATTTTATAGTAATGTTTTTAATAAATAAAATATTAATTGCGACATACACGGTCATGAAAATATAGAGGATTGCATTGAAAAAGATTACCTCGAAATATGGACAAAATTAACAGCTTATGAATGTCCAGAAAAACGTCAGACTTACGGGGCCAGGACGGAATTATTCCACAAAAAAGAGTAAAGGTGGCCGTTAGATGGAACATATGAACAACGACAGAAGACCTGGCTCGATTTCAGACACTGTAGTTATACCACGCTAAACGTCCATCCTTTGGCAATGCTTTCCACTTCCCAGAAGGATACGCCTTTTTCGTGTCCGGCCATAGCCAGACTTAATTCACTGTTGGTCCGCGCAGTAGCCCAGGTATAAGTCGGCCCTGGCAGATCCGCCTTTTTGCGTTTAAAATCGAACAGCCCTTCGCGACGTTTCACTGTTTATACGATTTTTATAATTAGGCCGTCGTCTTTAATCGTAATTACGAATGGTACTGTCGACCACAGAGATTTCGTTGCTCGCCGCAGCCTTGTCTATCAGTTCATATTACAAATGCCTCGAACTATGTCCACCATGAACAGAAGCTATTATCTTACGTTTTAACAGTAGCATAAGGTAGGAAAAGCAAGGTGAAAAGAGTGTCGCTTCACCTGCGCTGTTTATTAAAGCCACGTCGCAGATATCTCGATCTCCAGTGGCACTAGTGTAGCGGAGATTGTGATATTTGGCTTTCGGTTCGTTGAAATTGTATCTCCGTCTAAATTGCGCCGCCCTAAAAGAAAGTTGCCCGCTTCAAGCTTGAACTCGCGGTTAAAATCCAGCCTTTTATCCTTTCGCCCCTTTTGTCTCGCGGGGACGTTCGCTTTTGCCATTTTTTTTTCTCCATCCAGCCACGAAAGAAGCAACGCTTCCTCGGACGATTCCAGCTATCGCGCGTTATCTCGTTTAAAGGATTTCGTAGGGAGCATAGCGACAGATATCGTTTTTCACGTTTCGCAGCGGGCAAGTTTTCAAAAACTTCGCGCCCTCAACGGCGAACACCAAACGGGGCATTAACACGTATCAACGCGGTCCTTTTTCCCATGGAAAACTTTGAAACCTCCTCTAGATAAAGCTTGCAGCTTCTTGTTCTTCCACTTCTACCTTTTCTTTTCGAACCTCTGTCTCTGCTTCGCTCTTCTTTTCACAACACCACGGACGCGTTGCGCCTTCCCGATTTCTTTGCCTCAGATTTCTGATTTACCATTGTGTAAATACTGCTTTACGAAATGTCTCGTTGACGTTGGTAAAAAAAAAAGAATAAATTGCACGGCCTTAAATACAAAAATATGGGAAGCTTTCTTTTATGACAGGTTTCACGCGTTCAACGCGAAAACAATTTTGACGAATTGCAAAGAAAAAATCTATCTGCGAACGAATATGGATTTCACGGACGAATCGTTCGCTATTAGTGTTAACTATTTTGTCGGCGGCGATGGACGTTCAATGTTTATCGAAAAATCTGTCGGAATCGAAAGAACGGGCACCTGTACGTATTTGTCTAGGTCGGCGACGCGGTAACGCGTTGAACGTGTCGCGTGCCCAAAACACGAACGGAATCGAGATTGGAACGTATGTAACCGCGGTCGCTGTCGATCGCGAAACAATGCGTTTTACTGATATTTAGTTACGGGCTGTCAGCGGCAGCCGTTACGCCGAATTCACGATAACGCCCCGGCGAAAGCAGATTACAGGAAATTGGCTGTTACATCACGCACAGACGGGCCTGCGTCCCGACGACCTCGGTTCCGCAGAATTTATTTATGTAGAACACTGTCGAAGATCCAATGGCCCGTTTCCCGCGATCTATAACGTTCATTTCGATCCAGGAATCACTTAATACCTTGCGCGACTTTTCAATAATCGTCCCAATAAATAGCAACGACAAATATAACTCATTTTACGCCCGGCAACACTTTTTACCGGAAACAGAGCATGACAATTTTTTGAAACCTTTTGGCGGCATATAAGATTAAGTAATTCGGGGATGCAAATCAAAATATAACTCTACAAAACAAAGAACAACACTCACGTTTTGAAATCCACGCTGCGTCAAAAAATCGTCGTACAATAAAAAAATTAATAAACTTGTACCACCTCTGAAACTAGCGAAATAGAATTTCCATCGAAAGCGTATTATTAAAGTACCAAGCCACAGTGATAACGATAACCGAGTGGTCCGTATAATCCGAACAATCTCTGCCGCCTACTTTCGCCTTCAATTTTTCAACCGCGTGCCGAATCGAAGCGACCCTTGCTCGCTAATTGAAACGAGCACAATTCACAAAACGCTGCGGTCGCCTGCCTGGTCGGGATTTCATGAATTATGCAACGCAACGCGTCGCCAGCTATTCCAGAAGATGCGTTACAAAGCTGATTGCGGCTATTATTTGGTCAGAGCATGTTGCAACCGATCTTGTGTACTACTCTCCATACACGCCCCATATTCGCTTTGCAACGGTACCACAGGTTGCGTCAGCGGTGTCTGTGCAGAAAGGGGATGCATCTACTTGGTGGCGGAAATGCAATCTCGTAAAGCGATACGCATCCGATTAGACTCTGTTCCTGTATACGGTTAAGGAACACGCGTTTCAATGAGATACAGCTTTGCAGGATTCAAACGTTCTGTTATTTATAATTCAGAAAGACAGTGTGCAGCGGAACGATCACGTTGCAATAAATAACGCGTGCACACGGTTCATGAATATTTAAAGCTGGCAGAGACGGCCATGATTTTCACTGCGAATAATGGTTATGAGGGAAATTAAGCGGCATCGGAATAAACCGTGACTACAGCGGCCGCTGGGATTTGTTGTTGAAAAATATCCAGCAGGGGAATGGATTTATAGGTAAATTTTTGATTTGAAGGAACGATCGCTCGTATTTTTTATTTTCTTCTTTCTCAGACCTAGACGACGGAATTCTTTCTCGAGTTTTATGAAAAGATATTAAATAGCACGTGAGTGTAATTTTCTGAGTGAAATAATTTGTAATAACGTACAGTTGGTCAATTGCCTACCCTAGTACGTACGAAGTAATACTGCTTTTATGTGTTTATAAATATTTTACGATAAAGAAACGCGTTCAATTCTAGAATTTTAATTTCTGACGGAGCGGAGTAAAAGGTTTTTTTTACGCGTACAATTTTTATTCACCGCCCAGCAGTAGAATATTACGTAAATAAATTCTAGTAAAACAGGAAGTACATAAGGCCGAAGTGTGTTTCCTTTTTATGGAGGCTTTTAGGTGTAGCGCCGGGAACCTAACGGGCGTTATAAAACGCTGTAACGAGTGAAAATTGTGAACCTACCGTAGATTGAAAGGTTCAATGTTGCATGCGATGTCTACAATATATCGGGCACTTTGGTAGACTAATGGACACTCCTGATCGAAGCCACGATTGTTTGAGAACAGTCTCGCCATCTTATCGTCTGCCGGTATTCTTCTTGCAACGTTTCCCTTTCCTCTCGAAAGTATTTGCGGCAGCGAACAGGGGTGAAATAAACATTCACTCCGCCGGTTTCCCTCTTGATTCAGAAGATTTATGCTTGGAAAAGTGTGCACCACTTCCGATTCTGCGACAACGATTCACTGAACACTTGTGTGCACCTTGTCTGAGTGCATTCACTGACGCGACAGTAAATAATAATGATTCACGTTGTCTTCAGACATTTGGCAATTTGGGCTAATGCCAGCTTGCGTTTCATATCTGGAAAGGTGGTTGCGTGTCGGACCATTCGCCTCATAAATCTTGGTGAGAAAGCATTGTCTAATACCGCCCTTACGATTTTATAGGAGCCATTTCATCCTGGATATGGCTGGGAAAACTCTGAAAAATAATTATCCGTCGACTTTCGTCCCGCGAACGTAGATAGAGCGTCCTGCTATGAGACATCATCCCTTATTTCTTTTATTCCGTATATATAGAATTAATCTCGAAAATATAAATTATTCGAGTATTTGAAACCTGTTCAATTGAATTTCATTTGAGCCTTAAATTAATAGAATATTCAATATATTGCTGGCTTAATACAAATTGCACGATGATCTTATTAGACTCTGATTCCTTACAGTCCTGTTCAGTCGATTTTTTCCCTACGTTCTCCAATCATACGAAGGATTTTTTTTCCCCCAAAGGACAGGGTAAAGTGGCCTAGTTTTTGGCAGACGGGGTTTCTTGGTTGGTGAAACATCTCTCAGAAGGAGCAGGTGAACAGGATTCTGAAAGAAATTCGTCCTCGATCTCTCTTTTTATTTCCACAAGATCTTCCGGTCGACGCTAATGAGATTTGCCAACGCCGTGGAATCGTCTTAAATTGGCCCTCGCTTCGATTATCTCGCATTTGACCGCATATCCAATTAGGACGATCAATAGCCCTGCGGGCATGTAATTATAAATAAATTCCTAAGAACGTAGCCGTTGCCCTCGTGTAGCATATATTTTTCTCCGGACCTTTTTAAGGATCTTCTGCCGGCCTGGTTCGTTGGGCAAATATTTCACTCATCTACCTTTTCAATCCTCTCGAATTCATTTCCGGAGCAGGTCCTGCGAATGGTAGAAATGTACAATAAATACATATATTAGGATCTTCATGGTTACATTGGTAATATTGAATAAAGCTCGTCGCGAATGACGAATATATCTGAAAGAAACTTGAATTTCCAAAAGGAAAACAGAATTTCTCTTCGTCGAGGCAAATCTATTACAGAATGTAGATCCATTTCTCTGTCTGCTTTTCCTAACTTCTCGCCAAGTTACAGAATCTATATCTACCTGGTTCTACAGATTGTTCTTCTCCCAGGAAATTTCTCTCGCAATTCAGTCCACCAACTCGAGAGCAGTCTGCCTTCTGCTGACGGAACTGGGACGGCGCGTGCGAAATTCTACAATATGCACACGTGTTCGCGGGAACCACGTGCACGGTGCAAGATTTTTCACCTCTGAAATACAATCAAAATTCGTCACTCGGTGAAGAAGAGAAATCACAGCAAATCACAGAGAAATCACAGAGAAATCAATTTGTTGAGCCTGCTCAATAATTTACGAAGAAACGTCGAAGAAACCGATGACACCCGGGTAAAGGGTGTGGATTATATTTTTTACTCTGATATACTTCCAGCGCATTACTGGCTGTGCCCGTAAATAACGAGCCACTGCTTCCGTCGAGCGACGCAATTTTATAGGCGGCACGATAAATAACAGACGATCGTCGATTACATTATACCCGTAATAAACTGTCCACCGTTGATACGCGATGATTTACGAAAATCATCGACCAGCGCACCTTTCACGCAACAATATCCGCTCGACTCGACTCGGCTGTCAGCGTTTCTGGGCGCACGTGCCGCCAAAAGTGGCGGCCGTCCGTGGTGATCTATCTTGCGAGTGGCCGACAGGCAGGTATTACTCTGGGAATTGTGCCGGCGAAAGGCGAAACCGCGATGCGGACGAAAAATTCTACGCGATTCCTTCCAAAAGTACGAAATTAACGACGATGATTTTCGTAGGAAATCCGCGCGACTCGACGATTTCTGTCTAACGGCGTTTCCTTCAAGATTGCAGTCATTTAGTTCGACGAAATTTGAATAGCGATTTGAAGAAACTTTCGACGATCGCACTCGGATTTCGTGAATGCCCAGAACGGTGCCCAATTTCGCAGGGCCAATGAAAGATCGTAGCGAGTTCCCGAGAACACGTTTCCAGGGTGTATAAAACTTGTCCAAGTGCAGACGGCTGACTCGAAGTTCTCGGCGGGGCTGAAGATTAGTCATCTCCTGAAAGTGAAGTCTTAGGCGAAACATTGCGACGTCTTACGCGGAGTAGCGTCTATGCTACGCAAATAGGAATCTAGTCGGCAAAAAGCGCCACCCGTTTTCCAGGAACACTGCCACCCTTTTGCAAGCAGCCCTTTCCGGCACCATTTTAACTGGATTCGAGTCGAGTTCTGTGCGAAGTTGCTTGCACGCGTCTCCCAGAGACGGCTGGAACATTTAGTAGCATTTAACGTATCACGGTACGCAAATCGTATATACGTATACGTCGCCGAATGTAAAAAGGATCGTCGAGCGAAGGAAACTTTTACCGGCCTTGTTACAATTTCAAAATAAGTCGGCGACCGTCGAACGTTGCCAAGGAAACTTTTTAACAACCTCCGCCACTTGAGCACGTAAATTGTAATTTCTGAAGATCCTTGTTCTCTGTACGAATAGATGTCAACCTTTCCCCCCTTACGCTTTTCGATTCGACTAATTGCACTCGAAACTTTCCACGCGTTTGTTCGAACGAATTTTTGGGCTCGTATTAGAAGAGTGGAGAGAATCCCCGTGCAATATAGGCCACGCGAGATCTATAAATAGGCTTAAGCGCAAAGCACACAACAGCCTCCTGCTGCCTGTCGCTCTCGATCCGTCGTTTCTTCTCGACAGAGATCAAAGTTGCGGAGTGGCACCGCGTCGAGTGGATACCTGCTGATCTTTAAGAGCTCAAAGCACTCACGGGCTGCCTTTTCATAAACGCTGAAGGTGCGAACTGAACTCCGGCCAACGGAACAGACAGAGGGTGCAGATTATCTGTCTGATGCGACATTAATGAATCGATCGTCGCGAAACGAATGTAAAAGGGAAGTGGTCGAGGCGACGAGAATTTCTTTCGACAACGGATACGAATAATTTATAGACGTGTGAAATAATGTAGCGGGAGATGGGGTAGTCAAGTTAATAATAGAAAGTTATTCGAGTGACGTTGGATAATATACAGGGGTGTGTCGATGTACTTTTTGCAAAATTTATTATTTTATTATACTTATTTGCATCGATTCCTCCTCCTGTCCGAAACATAGATTGATTTTGTAGTTTACTATACGTTACTGAACTTTCTCCGCATTATTTGAACCTATTTGAGTGCCCCTCGACATCTCTTTCAACCCCTTTGCGTCCACGTAGCCATGTGCGCGCCACTCGAACGAACCCTCGTAAAAAGGTGGAACCGGAAGACACTCAGAGAATGGAAGAAAATGAAGGTCCATTAATGGTCAGCGTGAAACGATCCATCTTACGAAGTGATTGACCGTTCGAACGTTCTACGGACCAAATGTTTCCAGAGAATAGAGGCCAGCCTCCGCTTGGACACTTCTATTTCACGAAATTGAATAGAATCGTTCATTCTTCATCAAACATTGTCGAATCGGATTATGACCGAGTTTCGATCAGTAAAAAATCTACGATTCCGTTTTCCTCGGAATCTTATTAATCTAATAAAACAACAAAGATACACAGGCATAAAATCTTTACAGCACTTTCGACCTCCACATTTTCATTTCTTCGCATCAGAAGATAAAAATTATACGAATCGGTTAAACTCAGCACATTTCTCTTCTTCCTTCCATTTTAATAATGATCATTTTACTACGCAACGCAGCAGAATAACAAGCAGCGTCGTCGAGTTCATTTACTTATCTGCAGCCGGGAGATTCGCCCTCGGACAATCATGATTTACGCAAGCTTGCAAGCACGCAATAATAATAAAAAAATCGCTGGCACTTTTAACGTCGGCTACACGCATTTGCGTAAAGCACCGACTTCACGACACTGCCCGGGATGAAGGTGTATCGTCAACTTTTACGTCGTCGCATCTATGGACCCTTAAGATGACGACAGTAAAGCGTCAAATGACCGTATACTCTATGGCCACCTATATAGACTAGACGATAATGGACGGCGATACATGAAAACACTCGGATGTAACATTAAAAGATCACGGAATATTGTCTGAAAAAATTGTCGACATTTGAACTGCTGTGGGTACGCGACAAAAAAAATGATACGGAGATCTACCTAGCTTCATTTTAAAGATCGAAACCTCTACTTTCACGCACCAGTCTTTATTGTTTCTACAGAAATTTGCATAACAGAAGACGCAGTAGAAAACTGAGGATCCTTTTTCTCACTGGACATTGCCGCAAATCGACCTCTGCACGGAGTTAATAAATTTTCGTGCGGAAATACAATACACTGTTGCGAAAGTAACGACTTCGCCCTTTAAAACGAGGGTTTTCTTTCACCAAGTTACAGCAGCTGGAAAGACGAGAATTTTTTCAGCCAAGATTCAGCGATCGATTATTCTCCAAAACATTTCGCTGCTACTCTCGTTCATTCGACACTTACACCAGCCGTTATATTTTCGCGCACGAGTTGCGTGTAAATCATCAGCGTTAACGTGAACGACAATGCATCGCATCTGAATCTCCGCAGACCTAAAATTTCCCCGCACACCTGTAAAACGACGCCGCGTATCGACGCGTGCTACCGATTTCCATCGTGTTTGAGGCGCGTCAAGAGCAGCCTAGATTGGAGTAGCGTTATAAAATGGAGCTCGGCGTTTTCCACGCACTAGGGGCCTCGTCAGCGTCGCTTGAGCTCGAATTAGAATAGCTCTCGAGTGTTCTGACACGTCGTGAGCGTATTTTGCAAAGTGCTCGTGGCTGGAACAAAGTGTGACAGAGGGCCAGGTGAAACAGAGGCGGCGATGGCGGTGGTAAAACGTTGGAAGGGATACGGGATGGGAGAAGAAGGGTTTTCGTATGGAAATAGAGGTCGAAAGAGGGTTCATAAACTACAACTGAGAGTAATCAGGGGAAAGATATGTAATAGCAGCGAACCACAGAGCGCAATCAGACAGCGCGTGTTTGCGCGATGATTTAATCCAAAGGTTTAACGATTACATTCAACCGCTGGATATTCCGGCTCACGATAATTAGATTGTCCGAAATCGTGCAGAGAATCGAAACTACTTTGCCTAATTGCGTTCCCGTCGTGTATATTCGTCGGTGATGACTCGAGATTTCGAGTGATCGTTGCGCGACACGCGTTGGTTCATTAATATTTTCGCGGATAGAGATATCGAAATTACAAGAGTGTCCCCGGGTTCCTTGGACTTCTCAAAAAAAAATTTAATCTCGAGCGTAGAAAATATATTGCCACTAGTTTTAGAAACAATTATTGTTCGGCAGGTGCAGGATTTAACTCACCAATATTATTTCTATTTAAATACATTCGTGCCCTGCCTGAAGTTGAAAATTCGAATGTCGTCTGGCGAAACAAAAAGTACTTTCTATTTTCAGGGGAAGCACGAGGTCTTTCAGACTGACGAAGGATATGGTAGTATCGTCGTAAAGTGATTTTAACATTTCATAGTCAAAGAGGCACGTTTTGCCGCGAACGATGATAAAAAGTCATCGGCTCGTTTCGAGAGAGTATAAACTGGCCACTGATCTCACGTCGAACAGGATACGAGCTTCCAAGGGCTGTTAGCTAACCTATGGGGCTCTTATCGGCGATTTTTCTTCTCCTCGTTTCTCTGGAATATTTTTTACGAGGACATCTTAGGACGTATAAGTGTAACGAACAGGAGGACACAAGAACATCTACGAACACGTTTCTCCCATTTCTGTTATACAATTATTGAGCAAGAAACACCTTACCTGTTCTTTAAGTACAAGTTCGAATTAATTAACACGGAAGAGTAGCCACGCACCTTCTATCGTAAGGAAAATGAAAAATTAATTAGAAGAAGAACTAAGTACAAAACTTGTGTATAATAATAAATTCTCTTGAAGAAGTTCTTCTCGGTTGCTCCTTAGGAGAGGTCGACTCGAAGTTCCTTTAAATCTTGGACACTCTCTTTTCGCCGGCAGCTTTCTTTGTGGTATTTTAATTCGTAAGTAAGCTCGGACGAAACGGCTTCATCGAGTCTAGGGCGACCGATGGAAAGTTCAAAGAATTTTCCTGCCAATTTAAGTTCGTCCTATCACGATAGAAAGGTGACATCATTATTTCAGGAAAATGAATTTTTAATTGTGTGGCAGATTCGTGTGTAAATATTAGTGAATTATTTTTATTCGCCCTCTGCTGAAGAAAGATCGTATTATTCTTGGTAAAATACTGGATATTCTCGAAACTCTAAGAAGCAATTTCACGAGGGAAATGAAGATCGATATTTTAATTCTGAATTACAAACTCTTTTACAATATTGTATAATACATATTTAAGTGATCCTTTATTTTATTACAATTATTTATGTTCTGACTCTGTTAAATACAAACATGCGTTCTCAATATTTTTATTATTACCACAATTATTATAATTAAGACAAACTTATATAATGAATAAAATAACATGCACAGGTATATTGTATATTAAAATCAGAAATATCGAATATTCCACTTTCTCGGTGCCATTGAAAATTTTACTGATATCATTTTCCCAAACGTTTCTTAATCTTGATATTATCATACGAAGTAGAATATTGTTCGAGCATCGTTCGGCAAAAATAGAAGAAGAAAATATCTCGCAAGTTCCTGCCGTCTATCTATTATCATTTGAGCGAACCCGAGGGTGGGTGAGAAAGAATAAAAAAGAAACGGAACGTTAAGAAGCAGTGCTGTCGTTCCCATTGTGCACAGGGGTCTGCAGCAGCAAAAGCACAGTCCAAAGAGATTGACGGAAAGTGCATCACGATGCATCCCGCAGGCAGATGTTGCGGCCTGCGATATCGATCCCACTCGACAGCATATCCGACAATGAATATATTTTTCTGACATTCCGACCGATCCACATACGTTTCCTCTTCGTCTTGTTTGCGTGCAAGTTCCACGATCTCCCTCGTTCTTTTTATTTTCTCCGCTGGTCCGCGGTTCAATCGATACGACAGCATAAAGCAACCTCCCGACGTCCAATATTGTAGCAACGTCAATATTATTAAATCGTGCATTACGGTGCCTCATAAAATAGCTCATATTTGGAATATACAAGTTATTAAGTTGTATGATACGAACAGAATGATTTTAATCACTGAGATCCGAGGCATTACGATTTACGATGTTAGTGGATGAATTTAATCCTGTTCTTTAAAAATCCAATTATTTATTTATTTGGAAAATTCTGCAAAATTTGCGATTGAATCGCGCTACTAATATTTTTAATACGGTCAATTTGTCAATTCGTTTGAGTAAACATCGAACGTCCGAGGAGCCTTTGCCAACGCGCACTATGAACTCGTGTGCACTAGTTGCGTGCAAATTCTACGTGTTTGGTCCCCAGAATAAGATTCATGAGCGCCACGAGGCCATTCTGTTCGGAAGGCCAGTTAACGGGGTTGACCGTGGCAAATGATAATTAATGAAGAGCTTCCAGGTGTCCCTGTTGTACAACGTGCAGGCTGAATCAGTGGAACAGCGTGAAATTGGGGGCGTAGAAAGGAAGTGCAAATGTTCCGTAAATTTGATACGCAAAGATGAAAGTGTTGTTTGAATTAATGATAAGGGACGTTTAAAAAATAATCTGAAACTTGTCTGAACCATGTGAACTGTATTCGAATGTAAACTGCACAATTATTAATCACATATTACTTAGAACGTTCTGAACAAAGAACTCCAAATTGATTCGATTTTATGTGGTACATAACACAAAGTCGATGTTACGCTTTGCAACCGGCTTCGAGGAACTATTTCCTCGAGACAGGGTAAACTCACTCGAGCCTGTGCTGGAAAATTGATTTTCCAGACTGGTTGCTTACCAGTAGTAACAGGTTCAAAGAAAAACGATGATTAGGGCAGAATTCAATTTTACAAGACATATACAGGGTCTTAATAATCTCTATAATTTTCACTATTCCATAATATTATTCTTCTCCATTTATTCAATTAGAATGATTTCCAAACAAAAACCTGATGTATTATTCCTCAATTGTAACACACTTCAAGATTGCTTTATGAAAGGAAATTTTCCTTACAGTATACAAATATTCAGCTTGTTTAAATTTCTATAAGCATCTGAGATCCACTCTGTAAATCCCGACAAATGAAATTACAATTCCTAACGAACAATTTATTGAGAAGAACAATGAACAATTCCCTAGAATACCCCGACCATTAAAACGAGCAACGTGGCCGCAGCACTCGAGATTTTACATTACCGTACTGCTTGCTCGGCTTTACTCTATCTCGATTTTAATGGTGGAGATGCTTGCAAATTAATCTGTCTTGAAGGGAGAAAATGGAATATGACACATCGCCGGTGAAACCGGAAAACTATTGTCGCTCGTTTGTCCCGTGTAATAGTAATAATTGTCTATCACGGCGTTGCACACGTTGTACGGAACAGCAATAATATAATACGATACTTGGCAGTCCGCGGTTACCATTTCTCGTGTAGCACGTGAAATCGTATTAATTACACTCCGAGCAATAATATAGTAGTGGCAGCTGGCCCCAAATACAGCTGCAATTATTGTCAAGTGACCGGCAGGATATTCTCTTCGATAATATGTATAATAAAATGCATGACAAAGTGCGCGTACTTTGTGCCATAGATATTGGCAGTCTGATGAGAATAGTCTGGCCGGATTAATTTGGGAACTACTTTGAGGGTTGAAAATTGCAATCTGTGGTCGTCAGCATACCTAAAAGAGCTGTTCGTTACTTTATCATCCTTCACTTTTCATCGTTCCCTTTTTTTATTGCTGTTTTTGCATCTAGTTTGTGTCGCATATTTTTTTTTCGCAGCGTCCTGTAAATTATAATCTTTCTATCTGCGGTAAATAAAGATAGAAATGTGAACTTCAACGACAGAAAGCCTCAAATAAAACAATATATTTGTACGTAATATTTCGTTGCCCTGTTTGCTGTGTCTAGTAATTTATTTAAAGTCAGCCTCACCCCAAAAATTCTGCTCACAAATAATAAATGAATTGTGTACTACGTCGCTTTGGTACGCCATGTAGATTAGTAAAGCACTAAGAAAAGCAAGCAATTACTGAACCGATGCAGCTACTCCTGATAAAACTTTGCCATTCGATCTATCACATTTGCAAGCATTCCTCATGCCAGGCCGCAGAAACTGCTCGCTCGAAAATTTCTTGTCCAACCTTTAACCCCTCCTCGCCTGAAACCACACGGAACACTCATTCTCCCCGCGACAATTACAAACGCTCGTGGCGGCTCGCGAAACTTGTAATTGTGCCACAGCACTCGAAACTAGAAGTCTCCAGGAATCTCTGTGCGCCGTTCTTCGACGAGTCGTTAATTGAAGAGGCCGAGTGGCCGAGTGTAAACTAGAAATTCCACGGAAAATGGTGTCCGTCCCATACGAACCCGGTCGCCCTGTATCCCTGCCTACCCGGCGCGTCGTCCTTTTCCCTCGACCAATTACACGGAATTTCGCATAAAAAAACCGCCGCGACAATGGAAAATGAAAAGCCAGACTCCCGACAAATTAGCACGAGCACAGAAACCGAGCTCCTCAAAATTCAATTCGTCCATCGATTATTGACCCCCTTCCACGGCAAATGTCAATCTCGAACGGTCGAGTACAAGTTGAGAAACAAACAAAGGGGAGGAAAAAAACTTGGTACCTTTCCGTTTTGATAAAATTAAAGGAAATTGGACAGTGTGTCCAACAGCGTGTTCTTGCCTTCGCACGCCGTCGTTTATTTATTCACCGTCGAGATCAAAACGACGGGCCAAGAAAAATTATTGGATTTCTGTCCGGCGTATCGGTTACCGTGTCCCCAATGAAATTCACTCCCGTGCCCGGTGTTCATTCACCTTGATCGCTTTCCTTCGTTCACGGGGGGCGAGCCAGCACCCACTTTTACAGCATCGCGTCGACTTATTGTTAGTCGAATCCACGAAAAAAGATCCTGCCACGCGCGATTGTAGCCTCAAAATATTGCTGCGGACTGGCACGGCGTATCGAGATGTCACGTCTCTGTTAGAGTGGTGCGCTTTTTATCCACCGAGGATACGCTTCGCCAAGAGAAATGATGGAGTGACGTGACTCGTATCGCCGTGAGTACGTCGTTGTCGGATTAACAATGGCACGGGAGAACGGATACGATGTCGGCCTTATACATCTCGTGCTTATCGCGAGACGACTGTGGGGATCTTTGTTTCGCATGGATCGTTGTGGACGTGGTAGCTGGATTTGGGGTTGTTTTGAGCGTGGGAATAAAATATTAGGGGCTGATGTACACGCGGGGTGTTTGGAATTATTTCCGTTGCCGCCGTCGTTGGCGCTATTGTGCTTAGGGAAATTTCAAGGAAGCAACGCCCATCGAAACGGAGAAATATCGAAGACAATAGAGAGATGGGGTAGGTTTACGTGTGCCGCGTTGACGGGAATATTGTGCATGTTTCGTCGAAATTGAATTCCGCCTTTGACGAGTTGCCTCGGTTACCGTAAATGTCTCGTATATGTATGTAGGTAGTTGAATGCTTCGCGAAGAAACTGGCAGGCCACTCACGGGGTACGTTTTTACGTTGGAGGAGCTCCTAATAACTTCGTTATTTGCCTGTGGACGATATCTGACTATAAGGAAAGGGGGACGAGTGAAGGGGATACGAGGAGGAAAAATATTGCGAGCACCTTGCAAAATGAGTTAATTAGAAATGTGTAGTTTTTAGAGGAGTTTGAAAATATAGGTTCGTTTAAAATGCGAAGAGAACTGCAGAATTATTTTCCTTGCTTACTTTTACTTGTACGGTAGGAGAACGAGAAAATAATGTTAGTTATGTGTTATTTCTTTCTTTTATTTTAATATTAATGGTAGGATATATTTATCTACAGGAACATATGAACGCGAAATAATTCTTCGAAATTTATTTCAACGTTGGTTAATGTTTCGTGGAAAATGTCGAATCGGAATTTCTTGCAGTGAGTTGTAATCGGCTTCTGCCAAACCTGTGTGATAATTTTAAAATCTCCGGTATTATGGTTCGATTTAATATTCTATCAGGCTGCGTCGGCATTCTCTGCTGGATTAAAAGCTGCTGATACGTGTCTACTAAATATCATCGTATACCGTTCCTGTTTTATTTCCCCATCATACAGCAAATACTTGCATGTCATATGAGTAAAATGAAGCAATAAAATAATCTCGTACAGCGTCCAAGTTTTACCAAACTATTTAGCTATAAATTCGACACTGGATCGTCCAAAAAATTATTAACATCAATTTATATTTTGTTACTTCATTCATAAAATATTCCACATTTCTTTATCGAGAAATTAGTTTCCCACTAATTTATTTTTTTCGAGGCAGTCATGTATTAGAGAGAGCATCAGAGTATACGTATACTTGTATATTATTTTACGTGTAATACGTGTTAAGAAATGCATTTGGAAAATAATCCAGCCAAGATAAAGTATCGTGCACGTTCCTGCAAATATGCCAAGACACGCGATACGGAGGAGATAGCTATTTTCTTGATTCGACGAGAAAAAGTCGTGACGTGAAATGAACTTCCACATATCCATCCAAACTGACATGGCATGGCTATTTTCATCTTTCCACCGATACAACATCATAGCGGAAGAATTTCATTCTTCGGCATCTGGATACCTGTCAGTCGAACTACCCTCAACAATCCTTAACGATTTCGTTATTCAACAGTTTCTTCTCGTTTCCTTCGCCTTTTTCACTTGATCTATATTCATATTTCACGTACCTACACTGTCTATTAACTTGGGAAAAAACAAGCCAACCGTAAAATGTAACAGGGTGGTTTTGATGTTAAGTATCAGCTTACAGGGTACTCATAGAAATAACAATTTTCACATTTCACCCGCCCCTCTTTCTCCTGTTCCAGTTTCTTCTTCGCAATCCTTCAACAATATTTCTCATCTCGCTGTTTGATTTAATTACATCGCCCCAATTCACCAATACAAAAAAAATATCCAATACCCCCAGACCAGAATATTACTTCCCTGCGAGAATCTCCTTGGCTCGAGCCCTATTGCAGATAAACATTAGGGTATATTGGTCCGTGTCGTAGACAGCCAGTCGTTTCGAATATTAGGCACGCGAAGAGAGAACCTGACTGGCCTGCTCAATTGGGCAGAAGAGAAAGAATCGCTCGAGTTTAAGTCCGGCAATTCGATTATTTTCCCTTCTGTCGTTGCGCAATGGAAGGAAAGCTTTAGAATTCCCCAAGCTTTAGATTTCCGTAGAAAAATTTCAATTCGGGATATAATGGAATGTTTTTCGTATATTTGTTCGTGGTGAAATCGACCCATTCTCTCATTCCTCGATTTTAATTCGACGATGGAAATTCGTTGTTCTATTTCACGGTGAATTGCTCGCAGCGCGAACCTTTACTCTCGTCAATTTGTCAATTCGATGCCCGGAATAAGATCGATAAGACACGTTTCGCAAAAACCAAGTGACAAAGTTGCCGTCGTGGCAGCCTTTTTTCCCACCCTGGTCGCCACGATTCCAGCCATTCTATTTCCGGGACACCGGCAAAAACATGGAGATTTTCTCCTCCCTTTATCGCGAACGATACGTCGTAAAATTAGCACGATTACTTGTACGCCTTTCTTCCCGCTGGCTCGTTCCAACGAAAGAAGCCGGGAATAATTTATCACTTTAATTGTCCGACAACGATCAAGATGAATATGGGACAGTGACAAAAGACGATACTTCTATTCTACTTTTTGGCACGACACTGCCTTGAGGAAGATCTCGTTCCTTTTTCGTTTCGAGATCATAAATTTCGGATATGGAGAGGTTATAAATGTATTTACGATGTATCTTTGTTGCTGTACGTGATTTTGATAAATTCCACAGCAAGACGCTTTCACGGGACAGGAATTTATAGCGAAATGTTTGCTACCTAGATTTGTAAGAACGGACCAGATTTACAGTTTAGTTTTGCGATCGAAAGTTTATTTATTTTTTAAAATTATCATCTATTTATTCTGAATATATTTTATTCGAGAGTTGTATACCATTGACGACGAATAATCGGTATTGTGAATATCGTTTGCTCCATCAACGTCACTGGGAAAAACAGCAAGCGATGCTTGCTGCACCCCATGCAGCGCAAAACTAGTTCTTGACGGGGGAAGATTAATTTGTCAGCGGACGGTAATCAGAATCAACAAAGAACGGCGACAAAAGGCGAACACCGACCTCTCCATCCTTCTTCCTGCTCTCCCCTTGGTCCTTTGACACCGTGGATGCGTTCTTTTTGCACGCTGTATAATTAATACGTGGCTATGCCCCGACGCCGCCACGGAAGATCGTGACGTGGCCAGGTAAGGGGCTAATTGTATCCCCAATATTAATGTGATTTTTAATTAAAGTTCCATTTAATGGCTTCTTCGCGGAGCGGCCTATCACAATGGCTTCGCGTACGCTAAGTTTTCTTGGAAAATTTTATACGCAGCAACGACTTAATTATTAGATACTAAATAATTCATTGAAAAAATTGTTTCTTGTAAACATGAAATAATGCCAAAGTAGCATTAAAAATGTATCCAAGACAGCAGATATTTTGTCTGTTTATATCCTGTCGTCAGAATTTTATTTTCTATTGGAAACATTTCTGTCGCGATAAACCACTGCGCATAAATTGTATTTATTCTGTGTCGGCGTTTGAAATGATTAAAGCTGAAGCTCTTAAATTATTTCATGAACAGAAATGTACATTTAAAAGTCTCGACACGTTTGCAATGACACGTACAACGCCCGCAGAATTTTCGTCAGCGAAATTGCCCATTTCTTGCCGCAAACCGCCGTTTCCAAACATTCCATTTTCATTCGCCTATATTGCCATTGTCAGTTGCCGCATCTACGCAAGATCTACTAGCCGACAACTGCTATGCATTTCAATGCACTCGCCGCATCCCCTACCCCTGAAGATCTATACAAATCCGAACGGGGAAAGGGGTGGATTTCTTATTTCCCTAGAAACTCAGTTCCAGTGATGTGTAATCGACCGACGGCTTACGTGCGTCGCATGCCGTACTAACGCGCGAGCACGGCCTGATTTCTTTCCTCGGAAGTGAAAGAAATCGTAACAGGCTTGGCTGAAAAAGCTAACAAATTGGAATAGAGATTCCTTTCTCGTGGCGCGGAAAATGTTTGAAATGGCTCTTCTGAGTAGCTGTTAAGATACGAAATTATTGCAGGTAGTAGTATGTTTTTCTAGTTTGAAAAATCGAACTCACTTCGCAGCTACTTTGAACACTTTGATTTGATACCTTGATAATGTGAAAATGAATAGAAAGTCGATCTACATCTGTATATGGATAGTTTTTAATGGTCGTACGATATCCATTGTTCCTAAAACTTTTGGATCGATCGATATTATTGAATGGTAAGCAGAACAAATTCTGGGGTATTATCAAACTTCATTATACCTATAATAAATTCAACTTCGACGAAATTTCCGGGAAATCGAGCTAATAATTACGAAAAAAAGCGGTCAGCTGGAGTCGATGGTCGTCGACGATCTTTGTACGCCGGTCACGAGCCGAAACTCGTGGCTACGACGTGATCGTCGTGTGATAATAGCGGCTCGAGATTTGTCGAGGAACGATGAAAGTAATAGGGTGTAGCAGCAGGACAGAAATTGACTTTTCCGTAGCAAGACTCTGATCGAACAAGATTATCGGTATTAATTTTGATCTCTCTCTCTATCTCCCTGTCCTCATATTTTCGAAGCAACAAATAATCTTCTTGCAACGCAATCTCTTAATGGAGTACTGCTACTACAATCATGGTCGTCTCTATTCACCTTTCACTGTTCCTGAATTATCATCTTCTCAGAAGATTCTTCATTTTTTCAAACGTTACATCGCGAAGTCTGTTCTTTTATCATTCCTCCACCGTTATCACTTCAATATACGCGGTCCACAAAGAATTATTAAAAATTCTCGAAAAGCTGCAAGTTCGAATAACGAAACACCCTCAAAAATATCAGCAGTTTCAGTAACAGCGGAGCTTGGGAACGAGCGCTCGTAAATACAACGCGACACTTGCAATATTTACCCCCCCGATGCAGTTTAATCCTTCTCGAGACCGGCTCGATACGAACGCCATTTAAGCTACCCATCGTTGCAATACAAATAAATAGCCCAGCAGTATCGAGTTCACCGTAACTTTAGCCCGATTAAGCATCGAACAATCCCGAACGTGATCGTTCAATTACAGACTGCTGAAAATCTCGATCATCCCTAAAATAGCGTTCAAACGATCGTCGAACGGCGGCAAATTAGTGGCGTTGCCTACGAATGGACGCGAACGAACGACTCTTTCCGATGGCCGAGAGTCGTGGCGCATGTTCACGTGTACACTAGCTCGTATGTTTAAATTAAACAGGACTCTGGACCCGCGAGAAGAACTGGCAAACGGCGTTGAGCACGCATCACGTTCGCCCCGCTACATTCACTTCGCTGCGCGACTAATTAGCATCCTCGTTTCCTCGTGAAAACATCGCTGTGCATACACACACACGGGGGCGCGCACACAGGGCGCAGACGTCGGTTTTATGGTACATCAAACGTGTACATCATGCTTTTCGTCGGGTGATTCTGATAATTATTGCAGGGGAAACGGGTCCGCCGGGCCAGCTGGTACTTTGAAGCTTGCGAGTGATTTAAGCTGTCTATTTTCCGGGGATTATCGTCGGTGAACTTTTTTCGCCGGATGCCTATATTTACACTCGAGCGGACAAATTAGTTTCGATGAATGGACTGAAATTTCGGAGAGCTTGTGCGACCCTTTGGTGCAGTTTTTCCATCTTGTAGAACTTAATTGATCGATGATGGAATTTCATGGATGTACAAATTTAATTTGTACATATCGAATCTTAAAATTTCGAACGCTTCCGTCTCTCGAATAAATACAATTCGGAAAATAATCGAACGATCGGGGAACAATAGCAAACGATTTTCTTGTACAGCGTGTCTTTTTAACATTGTATCGTATGACACTTTTCGGAACCAGGTTAGTTGACAGTAAAATAAAAAGAAGCGGTGAAAGGTGGCACAAGAGAACTAGGTTGAAACGTGCTTCGAGAGAGGCCAACACTTTTGTGTTGAACACGATACGATCCACAGTTGCGGCGCGTCGTTTCTTCTTGCCACACAGGACGCTGGATCCGCCGAAAAACGATACGTAACGAAGAAAACGATCGGGAAACGGAAACGCGGGGTCGCTGCGAAAAATACATCAACGAAGATTCTGCTGGCGAAAAAGGAGATCCTAGGTCAGATCGACGAACGACACGTTTCCCGGTTACAGATGGCAGGATCGTTGGTAGAGTCGTGGGGACAGGTTCTGGCATCGACACGATTTCTCCGTACGTGATATGGAACACCGATGATGGGTCGGGTTTCGTTTCAGAAACGAGCGTGTTCGTTCTCTTGACCGATTCTCTTTGCTTGCTCTTGTTAGGTGTAATTGATGCTGATTGTTTAGATTTTTCTAACAGATGTAGGTACGTAGTAGCACGCTTGACAAAAAGAGTTACTGTCGATATTGATATTTGTTATATTTTTGTTTTATTCTATCATTTAAGAGATTTCGTACAACAAAATTATATACATTGGGAAACTAAATTTCAGAACATAGAAAGGTACCAATATGAAACGTCAATTCCGGAAACTAAATAAAAATTAGCCTTTCCTCTCCCTGCGATGGTATATCGCCAGAAAAACCTTGAAATTGTTGGAAAAAATTTGTCCGATAACAGGTACTCTAAAATTCAATTCCTCTCAGCACGATAGAATTTCCAAAAAGGGATCCACCGGAACATCTCCTGCCCCCTGCCGCGACACTCCCACAAGTGTGTTCTTATCGTCGACAGCGAGGCTTCCTTCATTCCCGTTTGTTTCGGCTGCTCTCGTCGAGTTTCTGTTCCTTCGTGGATCTCTGTTTCCACCGTCTTCTCAGGAGATGATCGGTAAATAATTTATGAAGCCCAGCCCCGCCTCGATTTCATGGTGCCACGCATCCGTGGAAAAATTCGTTCGGTGCTGCTGTCGTAGCCGTCCGACGCCAGTCTCTCGATTTGCTCCAGGAAAGTGTGCCGTACATCCGGAACGTTCCCGGAAATCGGGCATTTTCTGGAAGAAAGGACAGTAGCAGGGGGGGGTTGACTTCTCCACCATAATACTAGCAGAAGGGAGACAACCCTCGCTTGTCGTTTTCGGGGCTTACGAGAGCCTTAAACGGCCTTCATTCACTTTTATACACTCCCTGATCGTGTTGTTATAGTTGTACGTAACGATCCCTAGGAATCTCCCAGGAAACACTTTCTGAGGTCCAACACGGTTTACGAACGAACTTCTTTGATCGTTCCGCAAGTGAATGTTTTTCCGAACGTTGATTCGATTAATTCCGGTAACGACGTCTGTCAGTGGTTTTCTTTGCGAGATAGATAGGGCGGGAATGTATTATGTTTTAATGGTACTAAATTGGCATTGCTTTGCTTTTGCCCTGCTTTCTTTTTAAGCACAGTTACTATATTTGTTCTTCTTAATTTTGTGTAGGGAGCTCGATTTAAATTCGATGCAATTTTGTTGCATTCGTTAAAGAGTAGATTACCTTTGTTGATTTTTATTATTAATTGTAAATTATGTACAATATTATTATGCTTAAATTGATAATAAAAATATCCGCGCGTACTACTTATATGTCCAAGTTAATTCGCAATTCATTAAAAACAAAGACAGAAAGCAATAAAGAAGTTGCCCTATTTATCTACTTCTGCGAATGGTTCGACTTTCCACTCTTACTGAAACGTTTGCCCCGAAAGTAAGTTCTCCCATCAATTATTTTATACAACCGTAGACCAGCAAAAGGCACTTTAGTCATACCGTTACCGCTTTCATTTAACACACTCTTCACACAACTGACTTGTGAACACCGGATCGGTGTCCGAAACTCAATGGACTTCATCGACTTCATCTGAATTCCTTCTTCCTTTCCATAGATTTCATAACTACGCTTCAAGCATTAACAGCCACGAATTTAACCCTTCACGATTGACAGACAACAGTTGCGGTCACAATTAAGCTATGCATATATTATTTAAAAAAAATGTCCACCATTAAGGGATAATATCCACAAATCAAAAAGTTTGAAATTTGTCCAATTTCGGAAACTTCCTTACGGATAAACCGTATGACGATTTACGCGACAACGTCATCGCGTAATGAATGAACCGTGTATCTGTGTGTATGTGTCTGCGAGGCCACGTTAAGAGTACCCCCAACAGTCTTTATTACGTGAACGGAGGAAATTCATCGTTGCGTTATTGAAAACGTCAGGAACCACTCGCGACCACGCTCTTCCTGTTCCTCCACTTTTCTTCGTCGTGTCGGGTAGAGGTTCCCTTCTCTCCGTTTCATCCCTCGGGTCGTCGGAACGACTTTCGTCCTTTCTTTCTCTTTTCTCTCTTGGGTTTCTACTCGGGGAACAGGGAATGTGTTTCGCGAGGAATAGTGGGTTACAGAATGTACCTTGTGATTCCTGGCTTGCGAGATTGAGAAATTGAGATGGATTAATGGTTGTATGGTATGTTGGGGTTTTTTTTAGGGATGATAGGGTATTAGGGCGAGATTTACGAGGACGGTATATCAGAGAAAAAGAAAGGGAAGATAGGAATAGTGCGAAGGAACTGCATCTGTGAATGAATGAAATGTATACGTGATAGGATTTGGGGCCACTATTTATTCTTGGATTAGAATTGTGAAGAATCGGATGGCACTTTTGAGACACACTGTGAATAAAATATTGTAGAACAAGGTTGGAAAAAATGAGGCTGGACGTGTAGGACTGTGGAACATCTAGGAGTAATTGGGGTGTGTTTTCGTCCGACACTTTTGAGATTCAAAGAGATCATCAGTAATATCCTCCTCGCTTCCTCACTCATGTCGTGCACCAGGAAATTCGACTATCCAAATGCATTCTATTACTCACAATCAGATCATACGGAACTTTCCGTAGGAATGAAATAATTGGATATTTGATTGCTGAGGCGGCGAGGCAATCTTGTCACCCTGATGGGAATAAAATAATTTTGTGAAACGATGCCAGATATCTTGGGGAAGTAAATAAATCCTTGATGGACCGGAGGCTCGTGCATAAAAGACTAAAACCATTTAAAATTTAAACGTGGCGCAAATAAAAAGAATGAATGAAGCGGTGGAAAGACAGAGATCCACGAAAAGAGAATTTTTCTAGAAAACCAGAATTAAAATCTTCACTGAAATTTTTTATAGTTTCGCTTTTCAAACCTGTATTCACTAAATACTTTATACAATAAAATAATATATAATAATGTAATTGTTTATCGTTTATCATTGTGTGAATCGAGAAATTAATTTATCGTGCGTTTGAACAAATCTTCCTGGAGAAGCCTTGCCACGGGAAACCAGATCAAAGTTGGACTAGTCTGAGAAATAAAAAACCGAGAAGGTCCTTTAGGCAATCATGAGGCTCGTAACCATTGTCGCCAGCTACGTTGGTTTATGTCCACGAGGGGAAGAGCCTCCTGAGATTTAGTGCGAGTAAACGCTCGGTCTTCCGGTGTCCCTTACATTCGCCGGAAACTGCAGCCGGCGTAACTTCGTGGTTTAACGTCTTGACTGGGGTAGTTTCTAAGTGAGCTGCCAGCTAGGCACAGAGGGAGAAGCAAGATGGTTGTGAACGACGTCTCCAAAGCTCGTTTCTTTGTGAAATCCGCTGTCGATTAATGGTACTATAAATTTTATTAAGACTAGAAACTTTCGTTGCGTTGAAATTAATCTTTAAACCGGTTGGATGATTTAATTAGTCTATTTACCAGAAGAAATATATTTTCTTGTTGATGAGTAAAATGTTGAAAAGAAAACGGACCTTAAGGCGTGAAGCATTTGCTTCGCAAACATCTGTACGAACCTTAATAAATTTGTATTTTGTTTTATTTTTCTCATGTTTTAAATTACCATGAAAATACCAAGCCGAGTAATCATTGAATCTTCCCTTATTAATATTCTGTGCAACACGAATTATAATTTGAAGATTCAAATACAGGAAGATGCGACTATGATGACGTTAAACGATCTCGGCATTTAAAATGCAGGAAAATCTGCGGCACGTAGGCCGCCGGGAATCCGAAATCAAAACTCTATTCAGGAATGTTCTCTCCGAGGAGCGATTTCGTGTTCCCTTTTTCCTGCCTCACTCTCTCGCCGACAATATTACCCCTTTGTGCGACGACTGACGTGAGAGAGGAACGACAAAGGAGCAAACCGCCAGCATCGTCCAGCTGTTATCATTTTTTTTTATCTACTCTCGTTATCGGTCCTCGTCGTCGCGTGAAACCGAAAATCCACAAAACTAGCGTGAAACAGAAATGGGGACAGAAACAAATAGACGTCGTCGACGAAGAAAATTCCACGGCTGAAATGTACTTACTGAGAATTCCATTTCGCGAACCGGGAATCTACTTGGACGTTTCGAGTGTCTGCAAATATTTGCCCGAGTTTAGAGTTCGTTCCAAATGTTTTTCGATTTCGTTTTGCACGTGATGTGAAATTAAAACAAAATATATAACACTGCCATATCGGCACGACGAATAAGAGATACGCAAACGAAGATGGATGCGTACAGTTTCCTTGGTGTCGGTGATGTACCATCCATTAATCCTAATGTCCCTCGGCGCTGCCTGTGTCTTATATGTCACAGACATAATGGCTGCATTTTCGTTCCGATTCGTTTGCAGAGACGCAATACAAAATCTCACGTTTCGAGGATATTAACAAACTTAGCCCACAATAAATTTTACTAAACAGCCTTACTAAATTTCTTTGCAATCCATTTTTTACATTCCTTCACTCTTGTACAATAATTCAAAATATAGACCACTCCAATCAATATAAAGAGCTTTCATCCATGTAGTAAAAAAATTTATAAATATATTCGATAATATTTCCAGATTAATGAAACGTTTATTAATCCACGCGTTTGGAAGCGTCGTCTGTTGTGTCATGCACTGTGTGTTATCATCTTCTCGAAGATAAGAAGATACCGCCCAGGGCAGAGCAAACGTTGGCGCATTGCGATTTCACCACGCATGCGATCGTCGAATCGACACGCGAAATCCGCCCGTGTTATTCCGCTCACGCTTTGCTCAAATGACGCATTAATTCGCACGGTGTCCGCGAACTTTCCTCGTAGTCGACGACGTAACGTCGTCGTAACGTGGTAAACGCGTTACAGGAAGCTGTCACGAAACTCCTGGATTATAATGTCACTTCACGAGAGGAATATCAGCTAGCTGGCTCAGCACTAAACAGTAACTACTTGCGGACACTCTACGTGTACGTCGAGTACGTTGACGGCTAAGTTATTTTTATAGTTTGATTGTTCAGAATTGATTGACGTAATTTAATGGCTCCGAAGATGTATTTTACAGAGCGGGTTAATGTTAGTTTGTCGGATTAAGAGTTGAGGTAATAGGATAGCTTGAGGTGAAGTTGCGCTAGTGGAATAGACATGGCATGGGTCAGACATGTTACTAGAGCAACAGCCTTGCTGTAAGTGTTAGGTACGATTTATTTAACCTAATTGGCTATGGTATTGTTATTGTTATACGAGTTTATTATGTAAGAAATATGACTTATAATAGTTGACGTAAAAGGACCATACAATTTTTAACGAAATATCGTCGATTCACATTCGGAGGTGTGAAAGCTCTTTGAGATTTTCAAACTCCTTTTTGCATTAGAAAACAGAGTGCAACACTCAATTGAAATAAACGTGAAACATAGCACTACGTAACACAACGCATAAATATTAAATAATTAATTTGTAGCTTACCAAATATATCCGCGCAAGTAATCCGTCATTTAAAAAATAATTGCTATATTTAGAATAATTGTATCGCGTGTATAAATAAATATATGCAAGTGTGATCTGCAGACTGAATTCAGTAGTACAAGTTCGCTTTAGCCAGACAGTCTATTATTCTATTAAAGTATCTAGCATCTATTGACTTCTTGCGATCGAAGCGGTACGATAGCGTCGAGTAAAGAGTATCTCGAACGCGAACAGTGAAATTGTGATTCATTAATTGCTCGATCGTTTCCGAGGACAAGATAATTGCGTAATGACAATCATGCTCGTGCGACTACACAGACGGGAAGGATTCTTGAACGCGTCCTCGATGAAAATCAATTTCGCCATAACTGTATACATTCCACGCGATCAATTGCGAAGTTACTAAGCGATTAAATTACAGGTAGGCCAATCGAAGGCGCTGCATTACCATTTGAATGTTACTTAATCAACGCATCGTGCTGAGATTCGCAATCGCCGTGTACACATCCCGCGGACAGCGTATTAATTTCAACGTACCATCAGTTTTCGCGTTAATTGAATGGAGTCTGTATCCCCCCAACTCGCGACGAATGTCTGCTTCGCGAGACGGCAGAATTTCAATTACTTTTCCACGAGATCCCACCGTCTCGATATAATAATTCCATCGCTCGTAACAAACATTTTTATTTCGCGAACCATCTACCCGCTGGAATCGATGCGACAACGGGTAAATAAACCATCGTCGCGCGATATTAATACTTCAGCCAAGTAAATATTAACCAACAGGGCCGAAGCTATTACGAATCAATTTCACTTGTCCCACGCAATTTCCTTGGTTCCATCTAGCCGACATGCACAGAGTGGTGCATTAGTTTTTGCCGTTTGTGTACACTGTCGCCGACCAATATAACAAGTTCTCCCGTAACTTTAAGTGGAACTTGGCGGCCCTGCATCGCGACATGATAACAAACAGCCGGCCAACTAGGTGCAAATAAGTTCCGACAACTTTCCCGTTAGCGTAGTTGGCCGTTTTCGTTGCGATTCCGTTTGCACCACGGATATGATTCATCCCAGGCTTAAATAATCGATGCTGCTTAAAGTTGAACTAGCCCGCACACCTGACGGCGAACCTCGCCTGCTGGAATTATTAATCGGCGACGATTTTAACGACATCCAGTTGGGAAGGAGCCGCACGGCTAATGGCGCGCGGTTATTCCGAATTCAAATCGACTGGAATTCAGTCGAAATAATGGACTTTAAAGTTCCATTTCGGTCGAGCCACCGTCTACGTATTTTCTAACGTTATACAGAATATGCCCCGTGTCATTAATGAGTCTGTAAGACTTGTGTTATAACAAAAATGGTGATCTTAAAATTGGCCTTGAAAATAAATTATAGGATAACAATTAAATTAATCATTTATAATTTATATCATCATCAGATGCACGGTTAGAAATGTTTGCAATAAATGGAACATACTGTGCACGGATTAAAATGTTGTATTTACTTCGTGGGAAAGTTTGTTGGTTATCTGATGGATGCGGAGCCGAGCTGACGGAAGTCGTTAGATTTTCACTTGCATGCGACAGGGTTCGTCGGCTGAAATCCTGGCTTACAGTTTCCGACGAACGTAGCCCGGTTTACACGTTAATTCTTAGTATCTGTATTCTGCTGCCGCTCACTGATTTCCGCTTTGCATGTTGATTGCCGGAACTTTGCTCGCCGGAGAATTACATCGGGACATTGCTCGTGTGGTGACACAAGTGACTGTCTTTCTGGGAGTTTCCCAGGTACAATGTGAAATTCTCTTACACGATTGCGTTCGTACTTTGATTGTGGCGCTGCGAAATTGCTTCTATTCCTTTATTAAAAATATACAGTACGCGAATAGCCGACGGTAGTTGAATAATATTAAATAATATTATAGCAGTTAATTTATTCACCCTCGGTGCTTATGAATGTCGCTTTAGCGAAAATCAACATTTCAAGTACTCTGTAGTGCAACTCGGGGTCTCGATAACTTGAGATAATTTCCCCGGAAGTTGCTTTAATTCTATTTCTCGGTCGCATACGGAACCTTATTACGTGGCCCCGTGGTATAGTATAGCCACGAGTGGCGTAGTTCGACACGCATCCATCTTAGTCCCGTGCTCGTGAAAGTTATGGCCGTGCTATAGGCCGCTAGACGAAGTTGCTATTGCATAGCCGTGCAAGCTCAGAGGAAACTCGGCGTTCATGAAAATGACCTCGAACGCTCTGGAACTCCACCTGAGAGAGACAGGGACGGGTCAGAGGGCGAGAGGGACGTTTAATTCGCTCGCTTTATCTCGTTACGGTTGCAGTTCAAATGATAATGCCAGTCGAGATGCGATGCAAATGGAATGATTAAGTTCAAGAATTGAGGGGAGCACTTCTCGCCCGAGGTGTGAACAAAGTATGATGTTCGTTTCGTTAAATGAAGCTTGTTTCGAAAATGTTATTTGGACAGGCTTCAAGAGTGAACTGGCAGAGTGTATCGAGGTGAATGGTAGAATGTGACGTTCTATCGACAGACACACGGGCTAATAACCTGGACACGTTGATCCTGATGAGAGGATGCGATTAGTAGAACAGGTCCGGCAGTGATCGAACGGTTTGACTAGTAGAGTAGACCTGATACTCATCAGACATCCGGCTAAGCAACGCGGGAAAATAGGTCACCGGGGACTTATCTGATCGAACGTTTACCTGGTCTCTAGGGCGGATGATCTGTTGTAATTAGTAGAATATAGGAATCCCTCGGCTGACTGGCTTTTTAGTAGTATAGGTCAATGAATAGCCAGAACCCACAACGAATTCAGAAAATACCAAACTTTATTAGTCGGTTTTTTTTCGAAACGAACGCTGTCCGCCGTATTATTATTATACAATGAAAAACGAAAAACAATCGTCGTTTCTCTTGCGAAATACTCTCGTGAGCATTTTTAGAAAATTGATTTAAGAATGTTCGACAGTATTGTCGGTTTCAACAACGCGTACTGATTCGCACACTGGCACTGACGGTTCCTTTGCCGATTGAACGTCATCCATTGCAGAGGTTAATCGGGTTGCTGGAAGGAAGCAATTCTTCTGCTTCCGTTTCGGTACTTCAAGATCGGTTGCACCGTTGCTGCTATTTTTGATTGCCGTCGTTCTTGGAGCAGCAGATCAATCTCACACGGTATCAAGCAAACGAACCCCGCGAGCTGTGAAATTCGAAAATCAATTTATCGCCAAATTGAGGGCTGAAAACCATCACCATAGGGGACCGGAAATTCAATTTGACAAACATCCGTATTATCTATCTTCTTTCGTAAAATTTCCTTCACTAATACTCTTCATCTCTCGTGTGTTTAATTCTATATAATACAATAGCATTTCGCCCCACTGATATCACGTTTCCTTTTGTTTCAGGTATGTCGAAAGCCCGGCAACTATTTCCCAATGGAAAACTTCCGCTCTTAATCAGTGCCACGGTAAAACTTGATAATTATCATATTAACGGGGTAAGAAAGTACGCAACTTGGGCGGAAAACTTTCGCGTCTATTCCCTTTTAATTCCATTCGCTTTTCATTCGAAAGTTTACCATCACTCGAGGATTTCTTCTCGCGAAACTTATGTTTCACGCGACGGCCTTCTTGTCTTCTTGAAAAGGTTTCCACGATCTCCATTTCCCGCGCTCGCTACACTCCCACCCTCTCCGTTTTTTCTCCCACGACTATTCCACTTTTCAATCTATCGTCGCTTTTTGCCAGCCACGTTTTCCGCTCGACTTAAATCATTCAACTTTAGCATCGCGCCCTCGGCAGTGCTTAGAAACTTTCTCCCCTCGTCGAAACTCGTCGTGAGCAACGCGAAACCGCGCGACGAGCCGATTTCGAACGCGCATTTAAACGCGGTTAAAAGGATGGAAGCCACGGCGGTGGATTTATGCATAAATCAATTTTCGCTTGACGATAAAATATTAATTTTGCAGACGCGGGTGATCTTTTAGAAATTTAGAATTTTTCAAATTTTCTGAATCATATGGATTTGTATTTTTCTTTCGTTTGTTTTATTTATTTCTCGCTGTCTGCTGTAGTGAAAAATCTAATCCATTTGCAAAGCACAGAAATGCATTTAATATATTGCCATTTTGATTACGAAAGAATTTATTTCGAACACTGTTAAATGAATACCTGCCAGATAATTTATTCCCCGCAGTTTGGAGGTGTTTATTAAATTCAAGTGTTAACTGGAAAAAATATCTTTGCGAAAATAGTTGAAGATGGATAATATCAGGCGAGAGCGAGGATTCGATAAAGGAACGTTGGAAGATAGCTGGTGGTTTTCCCTGACATTTTCTTACGGAAGCTGTGCGCTGCCTGAGATATCTCGGTTTGCACTCCGGGTACAAGTAGTCGCGACGAAAGTTCGACGGGTTTGAAATTTCGCCCGGAGCGATGCGGAAAAGTCTTAATGGATTGTATCATGCCGCGTATTCAAAGCTTTTAAGCGAATACAGGGAAAAAGGGTGACAGAAATTGCGATATCATCGTGTAAATGCGCCGCGGTTAAAGTTCATGGAAACATTTTATCCACGTACGCGTTAATTCAATTCCATTGACGTTGGGGGCAATTAATTTCACCCTTCTATTCGAAATTCTGTTTCTTGCTTTTCTTGAATCTATCTTTCCCGTATTTTCTTCGATTCATTAGTTTGTAAGTCTATTTTCTCTACGACTTTCCCCTCTTCGCCACTACTTTTTTCCACCCTCGAATTTTCCCTCAGCTGTCCACAGCTTTTCTGCTTCTTTTTAATTCTCTCGGAACAGTCCGCCGTCTTTTCCTTTTACGGCGTCTACGATTACCTGCCCACCTCCCTTTAATTATCTCCGAATCCCTGTCTCGTTCGTTCCCTTGTCTACTTTTTCGCCGCGGTCCAGCGTCCGTGGAAAATGAACAACACCACGCTGAAATACATTCGCGTTCCCCGGCTCTGTACAAGCTTTAATCCAACGTCTTGAGCTACGATCGTCACAGAGCAATGTCTACTTGAAACATCGTGGAGGTCTCTTTGTAAGGAATAAAGTGGGCCCCTACCCTGTTGGCATAAAAGCTATAAGTAACGGGCCGCTCTTGCCCCTGCCTCATTGTTAATAGTGGGTCTTATCTGGTGCTTTTCTTTTCGAGATTGTGAAACTGCTCATTAAGGAATTTAATTCTTAAGATTTTTGGAATAATTCCAGTTTTAAGTGCAGAGCGTACAGGTGAATCCTATAGATATATTTTTCATTTTATTTATTTTTATCATGAATGAGTAACAGGTGCGCCAAAATGAATACCTACACGGTAAATGTGTTATGAGGGTAAAGAGTAATCCGATCCTCAAAGATTGGCTGAAATTCTCGGAGGATATACGTGGCAAATACTCCTCGTTCGTCGGCTGGATTCACTTTGGAGAATAATTCTGTGGAATTTCATGCATCTTGCATTTTTTATTAAATCTCGAATCCAGAAGTATTTCGTTCTAGAATTATGGCAATATTTCGGGCAGATTAAAATTCCATGTTCATGATATCATCGTTCCAACGTTCCATGGCGGAATGCAATTATATTTTTGGATAATTATCGCGAGACGTTGAAGGGTGACGAAGCTTGAATGCAATTCTTCATATCGTTTCGTTCCTAAAGCGACAAACAACGCACGATAGGTTAATTAATACGAACAAAATGGGCTGTCCAAAATTTGACGATGCTCTGGATTTTAATGAAACCGGGCGTACACTCTAAGAGGCTCAGGGTAAAATTAATACCATGGTATTAGCCAAGGGTTGAGCCACCCTTTCGGATCTCTTTCGGTTGCCAAGCCTAGCGACGATGCTTAAAAAGCTGTCGGGTAAAATTTAATACAGACTAATTTCTCTCATCTTAATTTTCCTCACAAGTATCGTCGCGTTGTAACGTCAAAAGGGCGCAAACTTTTTAATTTATCGAAATATTCCATAGCAACTCTGACGGCAACGACGCAGGTATAATAATTTTCCTCTCATTTTCTTTAATTAATTACAAATTTTATCGTAGTCGACAAACACTTCTGAACCGTCTTAATGCAATCTAATTCGTTGCATCTTATTTCGTGACCACATCACAAAAGAACAATCCACCCTCATTCGATTCCATTTATACTCGACCACGACTTTTCAAGCCAGCGAGATAAGTGTACCTATCGAAACGCGCCCCTGTACTTCTTCTCTGAGTTTACCCTTCGCTTAGGCTTCTGTTTGTTCTACCCCCGAGGCCACCCCCGCAGGGATAAGGAGGTCGTTCTACAGTCTCGACCTTGTTTGTCACTCATAATATCCTTGGCAACTCCAGTCGAAGTCACCCCTTGATCGAGGACGACCCAGACAAATTGATATCTGGAATGGACGCTGGAGAGGCGTCTTTTGATCGTGTCTGTTCCGCTTGATCGATGTTCTCCATGCGCGAAACGCTCGAAGAAGCCAGAAAATGTGTCTGGCGTGTCCTTTTCTTTTTCGAATGGACAAGATGACAGGCTTTCTAGTGTCGCACGGACGTATCTCTTCTATCGAATTACGACGCCTGTTACGACGTAGTGACCCTCGTCACTTGGCATGGAACTCTGAAGATGCTGTGAAGTGGTTGTCGATGGAATTTGCTGGAAGTTGAGTTCTCGCCTAGCGAATTTCCTTCTCGGCATATAGGGTGGTTGCGGAATAATATGTGACGCGTGAGGGATGAATTGAATGCATGAGTAATAAAATTAATTAGTATCTTTGGGGCTGCTGTTATTCTTTCCTGTACATCTCTGTTTTATTATTTTACTGAAGTGTTCTGTTTACAGGCAATCAAATTTTATTTTGTCCTTAAATCACAGGTACAAGAAAGAGTTATTTCAATCAATAACATTCGTTGTGTAATACTTTACACCATCTGCATCGTTCCCCAAGTATGCCACCTTCTTACACTGTTTTGGATAATATACTTCTGTTCTAAGCATAAACAAATTTTGATGCTCTCATTTGATCGACCCCCGAGTTTCGAAGCCGGTTTGCTCTGCAATTAATTCACAGACATTGCTCTCAAAATCTCAACCCAGCAACCTTTCCCCACTTTTCAATCATCCATAACATTGGCCTCCCCATGTCATAGGTTCACACCATCGATTCCCCCCAAAAACAGGGTTGCTGTTATGCCGATACCAAAAGTAAACACAGAAAAAAAACCCGAATGAATGCAAGAAGGGATGTCGCTGGCGTTGAAAGTTGAAACGACCATCGACGGAATGAAAAGTTTCCCGGCAATTTGTCGCGGCTGCTCCCTGCCATCGCTTTCGAATCGACTGGAAAAACGCGACGGGACGCGTGAACGGAATATACCGTGAAGTTTCAACGATGCCGGTGAAAAGTTACGTCGACGAGGAAGATAGTTGGCTGAAGGTGGACGCGAATTAACCGTGAGCCACGTGGCGAGGATCCGCACTGAAAGCAAGGGTGGTCGGGAAATATTAGCGTTGCTTGTCGACACGCAGCCGCCTCCCTCGCGACGAATGAAAAATTCATTTCCGTCGTTCCGTGCCACTTAACCTGGCAGCCGGAGATGAAATCGCCAGGCTGGAGTGTGCATGGCACGCCACTGCGATTTTTGGAAACATATTATCCCTGAAGATGTTCCGGGAGCGGAGACTTCGGAGATAATTTTTGGCTAGTTTTTAATCAAAATGATTTATCTCGAAGGGAAATACTTCTCTGGCCCCTTTCTAAAAATTTAAAGTGTTTTAAGAATTTTTAAAAATCCGAATTTGTAATTAGAAGGGAATTGAAGTATTTTGTTGTCTGTCAATTATGAACAAGGACAAGCATAATTATTTAATTTTACACTTTAAATTAAAGGTAGACTGTAATTTATTATTATTATTATTTCAAGGTTTACGTTAGAAAATTGTATACGAACGTTTACGCTGCGCTAATAATTTTTTATTAGAACTTACTAATCCTGTTTGAAAGAATAAAACCATTCTTCACTTTTCGCAAACGAAGAATGATTTGCACATGCTATGCTAATGTTCTGTACATCCGGGCGAAGAAATACATAAGACTCGATTCATCGAAAGATTTGCTTAGTAAGTATACCTACGGCATCAAGCCAGGTCAATGAAATTCCGTAACTCTTTAAACGTTGAACGAGGTCCCGCGGGAGGAGACGAAGGAACAGTCCCGTTGATCATTTCGCCGTTGCTCGGAAGAACTTGGATGTTTGTTAAGTGTTGCCAGGTCAGAATAGCGAGCGAGAGCCGCTTTGAATGTTCAATTTCACGAATCGGACCCTTTCTTCGCGTGGATATCGAGTTACGTTTCCTTAATACCAAGCGCAGAAATTAAATTTTATGAAACTAGTTTCGGAGCCGTTTCTGTTGTTAATAAAACGACACTAGGGGAAACAACTTCCAGCGTCGTTGAATAGGTACGCCGTACTATCCGAGAACGAACCTATAATAAAATATTTCAGGAACCAAGTGATTCCAAAGTGCAAAAACTAATTACAGTTCCGGGTAATTACACGTACCACGGAAATTTATTTGAAAATTATTATGCCTATTCTACCGTGACATGGAGTGGCGAAAGCAGGTGGAATCGAAAGTACGGTAAACGAGATGCACGATTTTATAATAACGAGTGGATCATTTCGAAGTCGACCGTGACGGGTGGCTGGTGAAATTCTTCGAGTTCTGCAAGAGAATGCTCCGTCTATTTCCACTTCTCGAATCTAAATTAGTTTTCTCGATGGCCAACACATTCCCCTTCTTGCACCTGCTAAGCCGTTTGCACGACGGATTTTAATATAATCCCGTGCGATAAGAAAGTCACGTACGGGTCGGTCGACGACAGAAAGAAAGATCGTCCTACCAGCGAGTGCGAACATTCTTTCGATCAGTCGTCGATCGTTAAAAAGTACTCTATATATAACCCAGAATTAATATGGTTTAACATATGCTGTTACACTACTGTAATGCCCCACGAAAGTACTCGAAAGATACATGGGCACAGTATTTATAATTTAAAAGCGAAACGTCTGGCCACGCACGGGACAAATCTACTTAACGCTAACTAGATCAAAGTATTAATGCAATGCTTGCTCAAGTATTCCTTTTTTCTTCTTCTAGCACGTGGAATTTTATTTCTGACTAGTCAAAGCTACAGAGAAAGTACAAATGTATTCTTTCATCGTTTTCTAGTTAATAAATTTTATAAAAATTTCGTGATATATTGCCAGGAACCGAACTGTGCTTTCTCTGGAAAAAGGATTTGGCATTTGTTCGTGCCACGGTTCGCAGTGTGCGAGTTTAATCGACGAACGGAAATGGTCCAGCAACAAAGCTCGATCGGAAGGGCCAATTAAAAGTTATTCGAGGTAGTGACCGCGCGGGGGTTAAGTTCGTGCGGCCTCGACGCGCGCAATCGATAGGACGGGCCGAAGAAATATATGAGGGGGCTGACTTGTACAGGTTTCTCCACTCCGTAATCTATGGTCAATATTTACTTGTTAGCCAAAGTCATGAAACACTTAAGCGACATAAATGTTGCCTTGTGTCGACGTCACGAATAACAAGCCTTGAAATTTCCTGCTTGATATCTAATTCTCGAACTTTGATTCGGTTATTACATTCCGTTCGTGGAATAATATTAATTGTCTCCCAATTTACTGCACTTCTACGTTATGATTTCGGACTGTAATATTTTCCATGCGAAATATCGCAGAACAAAATTGCGCGGCGGTTTTATTTCCATGATCCAACGGGGTTCTTTTTTCAATTTCACCTATTTCGTTGTTCGCGAACAAAGGAGAAAAAACTGACGGAAAATCAGGGAAATCGTTCACAATGGCATACTAAAACCCCGAGCGACGCAATTATCGTGCAGTGAGACGCGCGTAGCTTTATTTCGCAGCGGTGAGATCTGAATTAATGGTATTAACTCGAGGCGGATGATAACCGGAGAACGCGTTGCCCCTGTGTCAATTACACGTTCGCTACTAAAGCGATTCAAGCGCAGCTGCGCCGTTTATATCCACGTTTCTCAAACGCGTTCCATTATGCAGCCACTTGCATCCAGAGCGAAAAGGACACTTGACCTTTTACATAATTTAATTCTTCCGGCCAGACCCCTGGAACGCAGCTAAACAAACATTTGCCTGCCCGTTTCGCAGTGCGAGTAAGTCACGATCCGGCGAAACGAAATATTTGACTTTTAATTATGTTTCGATCATTTGCAATGCACTTTCGCCTGCGTCGACTATTAATTATAATTGTAACAAAAACAGCCTTCTTTGTTCGCCGACACTCTGCAAGCTGGGGCACGAAAGCAAATTAACTTTGTTTAATTAATCATCGTGTAAATAATGATGTGCATTAAGCAAATGATACAAATGAAAAAAGACATGGTATCACGAAGAATAATAATATTGAACTTTGTTGTATGAAAATCAATAATGATTATTAATTAGACATTTTTTGAATTACTCGACACATTGCACAGATACAAAATTCGTTCACCTTTTCCTCTCTTCGAGTTACTCTTGTAGCAAGTGGTGCGTGATCTAGATCCTGAGAAAAAACATTCAAGCCTCTTTCATCCCCTAATTCACCCTCCGAGGGTTCATCCTTTTCACGGTGTAACACAACAGAGGCACTTCATCTCCATCATAAGTCGGCCAGACATTATACTGCTACCGATCCTCGAACAACCCAATGAATCGACGCAAGAACAAGGGAATCGGGTCATCGATCCCGTAAATATGCGAGAAATTTGCAACGGTGTCTGTTTGGACGGTGAATACTCGAAGCCAGTTTGGTTAACCGGCGAAGATGAAGTTAGCAGGCTTTACATAGTTCCAGCTTTGTTTCGTAGACTGGCGCGTTGCCAGAGGGTCTCGTGCCTACGCCTGAGCACCTGCGCCATTTACACCTGTCGGAGGTTTCGCGGACGGCGCGTTTCTTGGACCACCCGGGTATGCTGGCCAAGCAGGAAAAACTATTTCCTGGATAGAATTCACGGGAGGTTAAAACGTTGGGAAAAACTTTCAGCGTGGCATTGAATTGGGTTTTGTTTTGGAAATTCTTTTTTTCCTCAAATTTTGAATAGGAGGTCGGCGAAGTGTTTGAAATATTCGAAGATCAAAGCTGGTGTATGTATTTTGAAGAACAGTGAATGGTGAACTTCTGTGCAAGGATAGATGGAAACAGAAGTTTCTGTGTAAATTTTATTCACGTATTCGTCAGTGGAACGAAGAGGAATGTAGTTTTTAGTGCATTTGCATTTTGTCGGAATAATATGGAGTATCTAACTTAGGGTTTAAATATTAATCCGGCATTCTTATCTCTTGATTCCTCCATTTCTATGCCAGTTGAGAATACCTATGTAGGATAAGAAATTATTCTAACGATAAGTTTCGGTTATAGTTTGCTGCTGCCGACTGGATCGCACAAGCTTTGCTCTTCTATAATATAATGAAAATGGATGTGTCTGCCCATGTCAGGATGTTCACAGAATTTATGGTTCTGACTTAGCTGATCTTGCGACATGATTCATTACAGTTGACTTAACAGAGGAGCACGCATTTGGTATAAAATTAAACAGGAAGGGAAGAAAATCCTTAACAATGTTGGATCTGTTGTTCAACAATTGTCTGCCGAAGTATATACAAAATTCCGTCGGGTTTCGACTAAAAGTCGTCGAAAATCACGGAGTGCTCGCGTTTATTGATTCGTCGGGTCACCATTGACGAAGCCAGCGTAGCGTAAAACTTGCAGCTAATGCTTTTTAGTCACTTATCAGCGAAAAGCGATCGCGCTTCCTCTCTATGTGACGTTGCTGTATCAATTTCCGCGATTCTTCGCGTGACCCACAAAACAAACATTATCGTGCCCTGGAATATCCTTTCAACAGAATTTATTTATCAGGCTGTATTTATTGTGTCAGTATGGGAAGAAATACGGGGTCCCCGTTGAACGTATAGTTCTCTTCTCTATATCGATTCACCCTTTATCAAGTTGTATCGAAACTCACACACCGGATCCTACGGCTATGCTCCTGTTTCACAATTTTATTTATTTTTCGTGTTAGACTAAGCTCAACGTCACCTCGTCCAAATCTTACAATTAAATATATACCGAGGTGAAATAAAAAACGCTGCTTAAAGAACAAAACAGGAATGCAGAATATTATTTCAGATGAGCAGCATGACATTTTATCTGGCTAAGGCTGCACCTGTAATAATAATTCTCAATATAAATGCAATTGTTACATGCACATAGCACTGCATACGTACATACATGAATATGCAATACAGTAATATCACTTCAGAATACTATATCGAATAAAATTCTCCCTACCAACCCAACGTATCTATGATTATTATTATTTCGCTCTCATATTCATTATCATCCCCACGTCCATATTTTATTATCTATTTACCTCCTGAAGAGGTATCATCCCTGCCCAATAAATCCACCCCTCTGCCCATCTATCGCCAGCCCCCCACACCCCACTGGCCAAAGAAAAAATTCAATATCCGACGCGTGTCGAGGTCGACAGACGAGGGAGCCGCCGCCAGTCAGCTCCACTGTCCGCCAATTACTTTTCCAGGTGAAATCTAATTTCCGCGGGACGGTGGCGGCAGCTCCGCGTGCACGCGCGCGCGTTCACGAACAGGTTAAATTATTCCAGCGTTAATTCCGCTGCCTGGAGGCGACGTACGTAGCAACCGTTAGTCGAACACTCGTTACTAAGCGCTCGTCCGACTCGAAATTCGAAAGCTCCGGCTGATTACGCCCGCGAAGCTTCTCGCGCTCGACCATTTTGCATCCCGCCGCTATCCTCGCCCCGTGTCTCCCGGTGATTTTCGCAGCCAGCCATTAATTCGTCGACGTCCATATTCTGCGAGCTATCGGCGAGCAAAGGGTCGCGTCGGATTTTCTGCCGATCGAGCAACAATTTTCCCCGCACCACTACGTCTTACTCTGCCGCCGGGCTCTCAGAGTAATTGCACGGGGCGCCCGTTCAATGGCTGCGCAGGTAAACGCTTGCACCGTGTGGCTTCGCGTGGAATATGAAAATAATGGCGGGCGGCTGGCGAATGCGCCGATCTGAGAATCTCGACGGTCTACGGCGGTGCTAATGGAAAACAGGAGAACTCCAATTATCGTTCGGCGACGGTCAATTCGTGGAGTTGCGCGATAGAGACGTTGGCAAGAGAGGATCTCTTGCGAGTATTGGAAGGGGAATGTGAAATCAATTTGGGTTTCATTGGTATATATCTGAAACATCGGGAATCGAACCCGAGATGCCCTGTTACATTGTCCCCTCCCATTCTTCTATGACGTTACGTTCCTCTTAATTCCTTGATGAAGGCCCCCTCCATTTTGGTACCTCTAGCGGGACAGCTCTATTGGGAAAATGTTTAAAACGGGGCGAGAATCGGTCGAAGAATTAAAGTTATCGAGAAGTGTTCTGTTCGTAATACATTTTCGTTCGCCTGAATTTAATTCCGAAGCAGGCGACGGGCTTGAACTTACTTTTTGCCCGATTGTGTAAGCACACATATACGTGTCGAAAGATGTGGGAGCAAATATAATAACACAGACACGAGGAGTAATACACAGAGATAACACCGGGATATTGTTCGAACGTCAGACCTAAGCAAACACTGTAGGATCTTGAAGCGCAGGCCCTTCGTGTGTACAGGAGAATCAATATTACGCGTGCAATATTTGCCTTGGGCTAGCGATAAATTCCAATAGTTTTTGGGGACACCCGCAGAAGCTGTTGGAGAGGTTCGAACGTGGTTAATCGCGATTGGATTAGCGTTATTCCTATGGATCGCCAGTTTACTCGTGGTCTGACCATGTGATGCCTAATTCTACTGCATAGGACACATCTGGTCCAATTTTACTTGTCCAGTATTAACTTCCTCTTGACCTCGATGAACATATGATATCGAGCTTCTACTCTGATTAAATGTGATTATATTCCACTACACAGATAACGAGTTAAATCTATCACCTATTTTGTTTTTAGCCTTATTAGAAATTATCTCTATGCTTTCAATAGTCGCTGTCGATATTCAATTTTTAATCAACATTCACCTTGCTCCGGATATTGTAGAACTCTTATTAGTCCCGTATGAAAAGTGTCCAAGCAAGAACCAGCAACAAACGAAGTGGAAGTGTCATTGGATCGGTACGACATGGCAGACCACTTTGATGCACTTTCTGCCACTTACCGTCACGATTTGCCGATCGATGAGCGTGCATCGCGGATATTGTTACTCGTGAATTCAGTCTTTTGTGTACACACTCAGGCACACAAGCACATACATATGTGTGTACTTGCAACCTGCATTTCCATAGGCGCGAAAAACGAAAACAGTGAAAGATATCTCCACCACGGAAACGTGTAAACTGCAGGATTATCGGTGGCGCGAAACGAGCCTATTCCGACCGACTTTATCGGTCGAAAAGCAGGTTTCTATTCAAAATGATAAAATACGGAAAAGCCCCGGTGCAGGTTGGCCGAATTCGGTTCGTGAATCACGTGGATTACCTTCCATTTCGTACCACTATTTTCTTCTCGATCGAACCACAATTATTTCCTCATTTACATTTCACTTCGCGACACTTTACTTCTGTGTCCTTAAATTAATTCGTCCGAGAAATTTCAATGATCGACAGTCAGTGGAATATTATAATATAAAGTACGAGTTGTGGCTGCTTCCAATTCTATGCCACAGCAGCTTCCTTCGTGCGGCTATTATTTCGGACGATGTCCAGTACGAAAACGCGTGTTGCTTTTACATTTCTAATGGCACATTATAATAGTCAGAGAGGCCAGCGGGAAAAGTCCACGGTGAAATTAAGGGTACTCTCTGCCGTCGTTACATTGGACCAAAGATAAAAGCGGAACAATTTGCACAGCCGATTGCAGGCCAACTTCGCCGCATTGCAGACCGGGACGTGCATATTATTGTACTGGATAAAGAGCACAAACGTGTGCAATATTTGCGTAGGATTTCTAGCCAGATTTCTTGGCTCTTCAATGGGATACTTTTCTCAATCAGCTAGTTTCATCATTCGTTGTATTTAAAATAAACCTTGTATTTGTAGAATATCGTATCCTACGTCTGCAATGTTACTGCTGCGTCTCAGAAAGACTAGTTTTAATATTAATATTCTTACAATAGATTTCTCAGGAAAGCTTCGCATCGAGATACTAGTAAATTACACGAAATCCACTTTCTAAATTTTCTATGAAACGCTGTAAATATTTCGACAATAAATAGATTCCCTTCTTCGTTGTCGTCGAAATTTTTCAAATATTTACAGTACAAAAAATACGGGCAGATAAAATGTAAAGGAAATCGATAGGAATTTCTGTCATGGGAGCAGGAGTCGAAAACCCGTGGTTCGATCTTCCTCTGAGATCCTCTTTTATTTCGTTGAGCTCGAGTTTTGTCGACGCTAAAGGGAGATACAATATACCATAGGGTAAAGTGAAAAACCACAACACCACTGCGGTAAGTCTATGATTCGTTCTTGAACAGCAAGCAGAAGACGATACGTGTGAGAGAAACGAAACGAGTCAGCTAATTTCACGCGCTTCGTGGAATCCTTTGTCCTGCATCTGAAACAGGACTTCGTTGTTCGTGTACAACCGTTTGCATTACTACTTTGTAACTTAATCGATTTGTCCGCTGATAATGAAATTTAATTACTATTCGTTACACAAAGAAGCAAAGTCCCTGAATTTTTTAATTACATAAGAATATTATTGATCAAAAAGATTCATTGGAATTTTATCGAATCTTCTCTACAATATCGTAAAGTACGTCCCTCAGACATGTTTCCAAGTTAAGTTTTAATTGCTTCGTGCTCGATTCTGCAGCCTATTGGCTGCCATTCAACAAGTTTTCTAAGTACGATCATACGCGGTCTTGTTCTACCGCGTCTGACAAAGCTTAAGTCTATTCTACTTACGGCATACCTGGCCAAGAACAATCTTGTTCTACTTCAAGTCAAACAGTGACGATCGCAATCTCGTTAAAGGTTACCTAACTTGAAAAGACTCCTCCTCTAATAACAGGACTTTTAATTCGAAATAATTCCGTTCTACAGGTAGCACGGCTGACCAAAATCAGGCTGCACTACTTACACCGTGTTAAACATGATCGCAGCACCGCCTTGTAATCCAAGCCCTATTATACAAAATCGTTTCCGAAATCGAAGCTTAATCTATTAGAATGATACCTGCGGTACACCTTAAGTAAAGCACCATTGTAATGGTACCACGACTCATATGTTTGAAATATAAAATAAAATTATGCATACTCCACATACAGTACATTTCTACTCAGAGCCGCCCAGAATTCAATTCCATTTTCTATATTTTAAATTTAGGTACGAGAAAATATAAGATTAACGATTTTACTTAATTCAAGCTATTTAAAATAGTTTCACTAATATTTATCAAAAACTCTTACACAAGTTATGTCGGAAATAATACAACATAATAATGAATGCCTTTGCTGTGCCTTATCTTCCATTAATACCGGCTCACAAATTTCACGCGACCAGGTACTGCGATAACGCTGATCTGAACGATCTGAATCGGAACTAACAAACCTCGCTATTGAATTAACAGCCCTTAACAAATTTACAAGCCCTGCAAACTTCTGCCGCTAATAATTTCATTTTTTATTCTCCTCCATTTAATAGTATCCTCCGAGCAACCAGATTATCGTCGACGAATGGTAACCAAGCAATAAGCACCGACGCCAGCGTACATTTACGATCGCGGCGCCGTAATGAGGGGAATCTCGATCTTGGCCGATGCAATTAGAGGAAAATTGCCGTGCGCTCGCGAACGTGCACACCAGATGAAGTACGTCGATGCAAACTGAATTACTGCCGGTCCGGAATAACGATGGGTGAGACCGGTCTTCGGTCGGTTATACTCGCGAACGAAAAGCGCCGCGGCGCGGACGCGCGTGCGGCGTCGTTAGGCCACTTACGCATCGTTATAGTAACTGCCTCGAGCGGCTGCGTACTCGATTAATTCGCGATAATCCTAATCGCTAATTGCGCGATCGTTCGCCTCCTACGATCTGCTTTTCGTTTCCGTCGAAACGTTTCCGCGATACGAACACCGCTGCGAGAATTATTCCGCTTATCCCGTTCATTTGGTAAACGTTAATGACTGATCGATCGCGCCTTGTATCGGCTTGTTATCGCGGTTTTGGCAGGTGGCATCGTTATTTGGTCTAATCGGCAATGATTTCGAGAATCGCGTTGTTTTACTTGCCGGGTTGATGGCAGTTTACTATAGACCGTTCTGAATTAAGCGAAACGCGTGGTAATCAATCGGCATTTGTAGCTGCTTTGTAATGTTAACCGACGTCAATGTTTAGCGCTCGAGCCTTTGTTCGAAAATATTTTCAGCTGTGAATGCAGCTGTTTCGCTCGATTAATCGGCACCGTCGTTACATTATTATCTAAAGTTTGTGAATATATAAAATCGTCGAACGGTATCTCTGCAAAGGATCTCTCTAAGGGTAACCGAAAGTTTCATCCACGAATACCCCTTTATATATAATCCCAATTTCATTTCACCCAACGAACCTGGTCATCCGAGCTTGTTACGCTGAGATTGGCCAGAAGCTAACCCAAAATTAATCCCTTCCGACATCCAGTCTCGCCCCGCCGTGTTTCCTCCGCTACCGTGCTTCCCACGAAATTTTTCCAATCTCCTGGAAAGATCAAACGTTTTTCTTCCCTTTTCCTTTTTTCGCCCCGCCGACATGATTCACAAGAGCGCAGCGCGGCCAGGGGGATTAAGTTCCGCGACGGAATCCAATAGACGGCCGCGGGGATTCGATCCGGTAAATAGGTAATTTAGAAATCGAAAAGGCCGGTGTGTTTGCCGCGATAAAAGTGGAGAAATCTGGAGCGGGTATCTGGATATGAGGGACGGTGATTGTCTGGCCGCAGGCCTCGTTCCTGGTTGGCGAGGGACGCCCTTTAATTTCCGGGACAATGCCGAGAAACGGATCCCCCTTGCCTTCGCGCTGACGAACGTCCCCAATAAAATGATATTTATGTCTGTTAAAAGTTTGCCGCGAGTCGTTCGACCCAGCGAACGAAATCGTTGGAAATGGAACGCTGCTTCTCCGCTTCCCCTCCAAGAATTCGCTTTGATCGTTTGGAAAATGCCCCCGTTTGTCCCCGCGTGTTCCGTTTTTACTGTCGACCCTGTGAGAATTATTTAAGGATGGTTTACCTGGAGAAATGTTCGATATTCGTCGGATCGAAGTAGGCAGTAAGCTTATTGTTTACGGGAGACGTTCGACAAGGATACGATGATGATGATTGGATTCATGTTTTATCTCTTTGTGGTCGAATGGCATTTTTTTTGGTAAAAAGACTGTATTTAATAGCAGTGATATAGGGGGTAGGGAAGATCGATCAGAAAAGGGCGCAACACGGGACCATTTCTACGCAGCAACGAATCCCCATGCAAATGTAAATTTTTCACGAAATATCGGTGCAAATTGCGGCGAGCCACGAGGATTTCGTTTCCCAACAGGATAGCCTGGTAGATTTATAAGCCCGTTTTTAAATCGAAACAAGATTTAGGTACTCTTGTTTCCACTCAACCACAATGCTTCTCTCTTTCTCACTGATTCGGTGTGTATTTTTTCCCACTGTGTACTGGAATTTATCTGTTCGGAATCGCGTTTATTATCCTTCGGAAATATCAGTGGGAAAATTATTGCAACGCGTGCATTAAAGCGGAAAATTACGTAGACCCGGATTTAAGTAAATATTTGAACGTTTGCGTGTTTCGATCCTGGCTATTTTCTGCGCTTAAAAACGTACCAATAATAATTTCCATAGCTTTCGACGTGCGAGCGTGTACCCTCAACCTGCGGGGAAATATTTGCAGAGTGGGCGACAGTTATCGGGAATTTGAATGTCCATTGTTGAACTGCCACTGTTCCACAGCTAGCCTGGCTTTATCTTTTAAAATAACAATTGTTGAAATAATATAATGCCAGCTGTAGTGGTAACGCTCGTTGCATTGTTTCTATTCTTTCCCCGCGAGTAATACAGAATTCGCTGTGGGTTCTTGTTGAAATGTTGCGGGTAATTGGCGAATGAAATATTATACTCGCAGCGTAACTAGAACGGTATGTTGGTTAAATTAAATGGGACTTTTTTGTTTTCTTACTTGGATAGAGACAATTGATTAATTTTAACGGTATGCATTTGTGTAGGGAACCTGTTGTTAATACTATTTTATGGTCTTCATTTAATTAAAAAGCAATATTATAAACCAAGACGTTGCATAGAAATTTTTTACATTCATATTTAATCCAATATAATTAGGTGCCCCTTAAAAATAGTTTTATCAAAATGTAAATATTTCAAATATCGAAAGACTTTTCCAAAGATTCGAGCTACTATACATTCACATCGAAATAAAATTGCAAATAGACGACGGTTCATAAATCTTATAATCTTAGCATAGCCTAAATATTTTCGAGTATCTTGTAGAAAAATTGTGAGAAATTTTCTTCGGCGTTTCATCGTTTAAGTAACGCCTATTGAAAGCACGGAGGACATGCTGTTAAGCGTAAGTTACAAAGTGCCTCTTCCAGGGCGTCAGCCACGTTGCTAATTATCGAAATAAAATGCCTCCGCGTTGACGAGCGTATCGACGCGTCTGCTGATTTCCCAGGGCGATCTTTCAACCGATCATTAGCCGGAGACCGGCCAGAAACTGAGAAAGAAAGTGGAACAGCCTGTATTCGCACCCACGGGCCATCGAATACATTTTCTAGGTCGGTAAATAACAGCCAGTGATTAAGGGCGGATGCGAAAGTTGGACTGTTGTGTTGGAGGGTGTGATCGATGCTTCGAAGAGGGTTGAAACATCTCTGGAATAATTTAAGACGCGTGTGAAAAGGTTTGGAAGGGAAACAGTACTTAAGTGTTTGTTAGGGGGAACGATTGCTTTCTTTTATTAATTGAGTAAATACTGGTGGCAGAAATAATTCTACGGGGCGGGCAAGTGAAAATTGATTTATTACACCAAAGATTTATTGCTCTAAACATTTGTTGTTCCTTGAAAAATGTTGGATGAAAAGAAAAATTATTGTGATGCTCGTAGAGGGAATTAACTTGCTCGCATGTTTTTCCAAAATTCTAGTTGCTCGTTCGTCGATGTAATCACGACTCTCGTGGGATCGATTGAATATTTCAATACACGTATAACGAGAAGCCAGCTTGTATCTTGTTTAGTATCGTATCGCAAATCGCGATGCATGCACGCCAATGAAACGTTGCTCAAATCCCTCACACGATTACCCAATAAATAATACTAAATACGTCCACAATAAATAACGAACGATGGCCATTATATTATTGTCACCGCCCGTATTCATTTGGCTAATTGAAATTAATTTACCTTGTTAAATAATTCAAAATAGTTAATGATTAAAACCGTCCGTTTGTGTACGTCGAAATGCATGCGCTTAATATGACAGTAATACGAAGTTAATAGTGCTAAATGGATTTCCCGAACGGAACATCAAGTATCGTTTCAATACAATAATACGGACGCATTGGAACATCATTCCGCGGGATTATAACAGATGATCAAGCATTTCTACTCGACTGATTGAACTCCAAAAACTAGTGTATTCGTGGAACGAGTAAAAACGATTCATCTAATAATTTAACCCATGCAATTGCCCAGATTGCTAAACCAATCCACGATAAAACCATTCATTCCCTTCATAGATATTAATAATTCAACTGCCCCTTCTTTTTTAAAATAATTACATATTAACACGTCAACAACGATAATGATAATAATACAGCGTGTGACACGTCTGAAAAATGTCTTAAAAAAAATCTCCCATCGACTCCACAAAAACTAATTCGGAAACCCTTCGTTTCCCCACGCCCAACCCAATATAAAGTAAAACCACTTAATTCGTAATTAAAATTCACCCAAATGATAGGATGCGTCGTTGAAGAGGCCCCGTCGAAACGCGAGGGAAAAACCGTAGCCGCGTAGATCTGTCGGTAGAAAAAGTACTTCCGGCGGTAGCTAGCGCGGAAATTGGCGTTGCGAGGATGGAAGAAGTTGCTCGGTTGAATAGATGGGAAGAAAAAGAAGCGTCGCGACGTCGAGGCTGGTAACGCGGTTAGACGAGCGGTCGCTGCGACACACCGTCGCGACACCCAACTTTTCTCGTAACTGTACACCGCTATCATTTTTTATGCAGTTCGATGAGAGGCGAACACAGTTCCGAATCCCATGGGTGAAACTTGCACGCTTCTCATTCGCGGGTATAAAAAAGTTTCTCCGTCTGGGATACCGTGCCTCCCGTGCACCCCCGTCTCAATCTTCTCACGCTTCGAAACTGGCTGCGTGTTCCTATCGAAGTTTTCGGCTGCATTTGTTTCCTTCTTCATTCACGTGCACAAAGACCGAGGGGAAGTTGGAACGTGTATAGAATAATTTTCGTGGATATACGGGGCGGATTAATCGTGGCCTTTATTTTCCGTGGAAAAGTTGACGAACGGTTTTGTTTGGTGCGGTACGGTGTTAATGGAAGATTCATTGACAGTGTTTTTCAATTTATGTCAGCAATTTATTTATCGTTTGTACTTCATCATTCTGTCGAGTAGTTATTATTGGAGGGTACAAAATGTGAACGACGAAGAGAATAAATATTTCTATTGTCATAAGAATAATAGCAATGGTAATTAAATTATCGAATTATTGAACACACTCTAACACGATCTTCGAAGGGTTGTAACTTCGTGGGGAAAAATCGTACGACAATCTAGCTGCGCTCGTTTTAAAGGGCGAGGCCTCTACTTTCGAGGCTCTGAATTGAATTTTTTTTCTAAGACCACTTTTTAATGGAAAGCGGATTCGAGAACTAAGTTCCACTCACACTTTAGTCGCTCGACTGCAAACTTTTGACTAAGAGGAGACACTGATATCAAGGACGGTATAGTTTATTCAATGAACCGTCTGTCGTAGTCTCAGACTCGTAAACGCCAACGCAAAATCAAACAGACATCGCGAACTCGTGTGTGAAACGTGCCTTCCAGTTCTGCAAACACGTTCCTCGAGCACTGCATCATATCAAACAAGGTGCGGTGCAGCAAAAGTTCAGGTACAACAGTGTTTCTCTACTCGCCGCTTTTTTTTCCTATCCACCTTGTTGGACTTTACAGAGTCGGTTTCCTACTCTGCTTTCAACTTTAACGTTTTTTGGAACAGTAGTTGAACTTGTTGCACGGTGGACGTTGTTTCACCTGCTACATAATCCAGTAAGAAACAAGGCTCACACAGATTCCATGACACGTGAGTTATTCGTGGCCGGCTAGTGAAAGTGTATCTCGCTAATGCAAAATATGTATAAAGATATTCTATAATGCACTTGCTTAGTTAAGAATATACTGTAGGAATTATTTACATAAAAATTCTGCTGCAGATTAGAACGTAATTAATACAAAATATTCTCCACCGAAACTCAATGACCCAGTGAACCACTATAATTTTCTTTTCCGTGCACACAGTGTTAACCAATAAATCCTCCCTCTCGTTTAATCCCATTTAAATAATCGTCCCTCAAGTATTTTCCCGCTTTCACACCGTTCAATTCATAAAAATCCCCTTAATTACGATCCGTCCAATCCAGAATTGCAATTAAGGCGCAAGTGCACGAATAATAAAATTACGCGTCGCATAATTCCATCGCTTGGCGTGCGAATAAAAAGAAAAGAGAAAAGACCACAGTGACGAATATAGGGGAAACGCATTAACGCAACAAAGGCAATCCGTTGCTCTCAGCGTCGGTAACGGGCCGAATTAATTCATTCCGACTTTAATGACTAAATTCCTTGCGGTGTGCACGACTGCAACGTCGGATGGAAGCATCGTGCATAATGCAGAACCCGGCCATGTGGCCCGTTCAAGCCGAAACTTTTGCCGGAAATTTTGTCGAGACGCAACTATGAGAAATTTTCGCCGAGTTTCGGCCGCGCGTGTTGACGCCGCGCCGTCTACACGTTCCTAGAATAACCAGCACGCACAACACGTTATACGGGAAATTTGTTAATAATAATGCGCCCATAAACGCGCGCCATTCGAGCTTAATGACTTCGTATGCATAATTGATCCGACCGCGTAAATTCCATGAATATTATAGACAACAGTTTCCGCTTAAGCACGATCAGAACGTCGAGTCGTTTCCAGAGATTCGGTGCTAGAGGATCGCGGCAATTATTCGATTAAACGACAAATTTGTTGAATCAATTATTTAGTTCGACAGATGTTATTAAAATAATAGTTGTGCCACCTGTAAAGGGGTTACAAACGATACCCGTTCCTGATGTGCAATTCGATTACTCGAGACGAGCTCGAAATTCGTTGAATACAATTCACAGTTCCGAGGTACAAATCGTATACTACAGGTACACAGCATTGTCACCGTGGAGTAAAATCATTTCATGATTAATTGTTCCGAAATGTGAATTCCTGGAGAATTTTATAAAAACAATTTATTTATATCGCATCGCGTGTAATATTGTTCTTGGTTTTCGTGTTGATTAAATTTTGCGTACACGTACGCTATTGAATAACGTTCTGGTAACGCGTACGTTCTCATTCACGTGTAATATCTGTCATATTTGCATGCTTTATTTATGATTTATATCGATATGGAAGAGTTAATTGAATCTGCAATTCAACGCAACATTTTGCACGAGCAGTTAGATATTTAAATTGAAGCGTGATCGAGTGATGTTAAATCCCATGAGCTTTGCTTGTTTCTCGATTTTTTGGATGGAACAAAGAAGACGCGGAGAGTATGAATTTTTAGCAGTATCCGATGCACAGTATTTAGTAATCCTTTCTACAAAGGGGAGAAGCGCTCTACGAAAACAATTTCTATCCCGTCGTTACTAGAAACGATATCAATTGCAGTGCTTCGCTACATGATCCCGCATCGTTCGCTTTCACCCCTTGGAAAACATTCCATTGTTATTGGCTCACGTTCCTTTTTGTTTCATTGTTAACCATTCCCTGTACCTCTTCCACGAACACATACGGGCACATACACACCGGAGCTGCGAGTTGCGGAAGCAACAGAAAAAATAAATACGAGGGTGGCAGAAATATACCTGCACGTGCATCGCGGTTACTATGTGTTAACATTCAATATTTTATACACCGAACTGTCTTGGCTATAAATATTTCATGTCGTTCCTCTATGGGAGACGAGTCAAAGGTGAATAAATTTTATATATGCGACATCTATTGGAACCTTACGAGCTAGGGAATTGCACGCTGATTTTATTTTGAAAAAAATATACCACCCTTGCAGTGAGTGTTCCACCAGGCTCTCGTGCAAACGTTATGACTGTGTTCTGTGAGAAAAATAATAAATAATGAGAAATATAATAATAATAATAATATTACGACGTCATAATTCTTTCTTTCGATACATTGCATTACAAATCATTTACTATATTCTCCAAATCGTAAATGAAAAGCAAAAAGCCAATGGTATTACAGATGTTAAATAAATCACAGTAACAAACTTTCTCCTCAAACCGATAGAAACGAACACTCTGTGGACAGAATAAAAAAAGTCAGTACATTTCTGAATACCAAATGAAATTAATCAAACAAATCACCCGGCTCGAAAATAAAATCTTAAAAACGATCAGTCGTCTGTGCTTACTAAGTAGACTAAGGCTTCCAACGACAGAAGCGACGAAAGGAAAACGAATATCTTCTACATGCGTTTCCTTTTTTCTCCCACCCCTTTCGGTCAGTTATCCGGCTCGGAAGAGATCGACTAAATACAATTAACGAAGAACGAGAGAAACGAGGCAACTCGGGCGATAATGTCGATGCATATCGTCGGTGCATTGTGGCCTATTTCCGACGCGCATACGGGCGCGAGGCTCGTGAAAAATATACAAAGGACGAATCGATGCGCGGATTGCGGATCGTTCATTGGACCGTGCCGCGAGATTTATCCCAGCCCGATAATTTATACAGCGCAAAGGAAACGTGCACGAGAGCCATGGAAAAATGCCAATTGCGATAATTCAGACGTTCGCCGCGCTGTCTGCTCAATTCGACCCAAAGAGAAATAGAGAGAAAGGGGTTGAAATAGACAGAGAGGGGGGGAACGTGTACGTGTGTGCGCTTGTGTACGCGAGTGAGCGAGCGAGGAGAAAAGAGAGTGGAAAAGATAGAACGACAGGGGCGAAGAGAAAGAGGCTGTGAGAAAGAGAAGAGAAAGGGAGGAAAAGAGGCCATCCGGTCAAGGCACTTTCGCACACTAGAAAATAATGGGGCTACGTTTAATCGCGGTTATTAAGTACGAGTAGCCGCGTGGACTGTTGAGAAATATAATAGACGCGATGCTTTTAATGGAGGGGTTGAAATTTTGATGGCCAGGTTGAATGGCTTTAGTTTTCTGTCGCTCGATCGCTCCGCCTGCTAAAGAGTTTTAATCGTAGATACAGGGAATTATATGTATATCGTTATTAGTTTGCCGTTACGTCAGACATTTCAGCAATTAATGTCCCTTTTTATCTTTTCGAACCATTCCACTATTCTGACCGGCCGACTGATTCGAATTTTAAGTTCCCACGGTGCGATCGTGAATGATACGCAACGCAGTTCAGCATTCAATTGAATTTCCCACAGTAACGCTGTACGGTCAAATCGGCTTTAGTTAAATGCCCCGGACTGTTTGTTACGGTTAATTATCCCAGGCCGGCCGCGAGTTTTTGTACTTCAATTATCGCCCGTGTCGCGTTGCTCCACATTAATGTTTAGATAATTAGATGTTGCGTGTAATTGTTAACGACAGAGGTTCGCGGGTGTTTAACAACGTTCGAACGATTGTGAAATTAACAGCGGGGTAATTTCAATTAGAAATGGATTTACTGGAATATAGGAGTTTGATTTGATTTTATACGATATAATTCATGGCTGTGATAAAACTTGGGGCATTTATTTGATTACTATCGAATCGGATGAATCGCAACGAATTTTCCTCCGAGAATGCTCCTGGGGGAGACTTCAATCAAATTTTCAACTCTGTCCAAAGCCCTGACTCCACCTCTCTCCCTCTCTCGTTTCTTTCTCTCTCTTTCTGTGTTCCTATCACCTAGGAACGTGCTCGTAAGCTCTGCTCGAATTTCGAAGCTGTCCATTTCGCAGGCGTTAATTTCGAAAAGCAATATCCTCGAACGATCGCGGCGTACTGCTCGATGATTTACAAGATTCTCGGAGGTAGCTGCAGGGCTATGCATCGGGAAATTGTGTTTGAACGGGAACAGGAATTTTGGAAGAATCCTCTGTCTCCCGATACGAAAGAATCTTCCGCGCTCTTTTCGACCCATCCCCAAAAAAATCAGAAAAAAGTTTAGAGTACCTACTCTAAAACACAGACAAATATAAATTCCAATTAATATCGAATTTAACAATCCCCACGATATAGCAACAGAAGTAGACGGAATAAAAAAAAGGTAGAATAAGAAAAACGATCGCAACTGTCCCATCTATTTTTATGATAAAAAGCTTCAGTTTCATAAAAGTCCAATTCTTTTTTGTTTGCCTTATTTTCTCTAAAGTTTTCCAGGACTCTGTCTCTCCCCCTTTCTTCGTTTCTCAGAAAATCGTATAAGTCCCAGAGGAAGCTCGTTTCGGTTCATGCGGTTTTATCTCCTCAGCCATTGTCATATAATATATCAAAGGAATAGCACTTCCGTTCGAAGACGCATGGAAATCGTGCGTTCTTGTTTCGTGCGTTGTTTCCCGCGGCTAAGCGTCACGATTCTTTTTAACCAGGCGTCATTTTAGATACTGTCCTCCATTCTGGCGATGTGTATTCGTCGTCATCGCCGTCGTCGTTGTGGGTGCGCGTTCACAAAAGGGAACAATGTTCCCCCGAACAAAGCGCGAGCTGACCTTCTTTCCCGATCCTCGTTTCGCGACCGCTGCAAATTGAATTCTCGCCGACAATGCGTCGCGGCAAATTGCGCGTTGAATTCTGAGCAATCTTCTAATTATCGCCCGCTCGTGCTACGCTCGACGCCACCCATCGGCGACTCGTTTTAACAAATTACTTTCCAGTCAGTGGCGTTTCGACGTTTGGAATTGTTCACGGAGGCACTGTGCTCGATTTTTGAACGATTGGTTACAGGTTAAGGGCACTGGAAAAATTTCTAGTCCACGAAAATTCAACGGGGAACTTTTGTGATTCTAACTGGCAGGACTTTGTGAGGGTTTAATGAGGAATGAAGATATTCGGGCGATAAGAACGCGCGGATATTATGAGAAATGTATTTCTTATATTATTAAGTGTGTATATTAATGTAGCTGTGTATTTTATACAGATAGTCAGCAAATTATATCGTACATAATTATTTAAATTAAATTATTATAATTAAAATTTAGTAATATTCTTTGCGTAAGAAAATCTTTCCCTTCGATTTGGCGAACCACCTTTATAGATAATATTACGCGACCTTTCCCTGAAGTTTTGAAGTGAAACGATCGTTCCCGACGATTTCGCCTCCGTCGTGGTCTACTCCGTTTCCGGACAAACAACAGCAGTTTGCAAAGATAAAACCCGTAGCGGAAAGAGAACGCAAGAACACAAAAAAAAACCTGGACGAAATCTTGTTGAATTCACGCTACACTAGTTTTTCTTGCTTGCTTTGCCTTCGACTGTAAAATGAGACTGGAACCGGCCAAGTTCGGGGGAAATGTTTGCGGACGAAATTCGAAATGCTCCCATGGTGCGTCGAATTTTCTTTCATCTCTCTCGGCGATTTCTTAGTCGTCCTGTTCCGCGGCGCACGGTATACCGCGATATGAAACACGCGTGGGAAATTTGGAAACTCAGTTCAGGCAAACGAGAAGACGGCAAGTGGTCTCGATACAAAGTTGGAATAATAGAAATTATTAAATACCCTTGTTCAAGCAAAACAATTGTTTTACATTTTCTTTTACAAAGCTACATCATCCAACCACGTGGATAATTAATATCTGAAAGTACGAGTTCATCGTTGCTTTAACTTCAGCGCTATTCTCACTCTCGCCTTGTCCACTGATTATTTATACCCTGTATATTTTTAGTGAGCTGTATTTATAAAACTGATGAATGGAGGACTTTAAATATTAAATATGCACGTCATGAACAATACGGCTCTATCTTGTCAAAAATAATAATCGAGTAATTGTATAATTCCACCGAAATATTTCCCCGATATAGCATTAACAATATCTTCGCAGACGGAAAGGAAAATCGCGGCGGGGAATAAACGCGGCTTGTCGCTCAGCTCGAGAAAAGCTGAGTTCGAAGTCACTCGAGTGGAAAAGCGTCGAGGAAGCGGCACGATCCAATTCCGCGATCGCGAAATAACGTTTCGCGGGTGTCAAGTAAGCGGTTTAAGTTGAACTTTGTTAGACGTCGAACGTTTGAGCCGCTTTCGGCATGCCATTTTTCTGGAAAACAAATTTCGATACGAACAATCGTGCGCCTTTCCTTCTCTGTTCGAATAAGAAACGCGATACGGCGAACGTCGCTGCGCGAAAGCGAGTATAACGCAGCACAGTCAGTTTCCTTTTTATATTTTTCTTCTTGACTGGTAGCCTGGAGGGGGCAGGGGGATAATCTGGTGGTCGTTGGGGTGGAAATCGCGTTTGAAGAGGGTGAATCGTGGAAATCGTCGATTTGGAAAGTGTATTTTGGTGTATTGGGCTGGACTTGCTTCGTTGAATGATATTTTGACAGGAAAGGAGAAACGTTTTTATGTATTGAGGTTCTCTTGGACGGGGGAGCGTGTGTTAAAATTCCAAAGGGAAAGGAGGAAGTAGATTTTCCGGTTTTACCGAGCGGGGTGTGGAATGGTCGGCGAGGAGATTGTATCTTTGGTCACGTTCCAATTCTTCTTACATCTTGGCGATTTCACGTCTTGAAGAGGGGATATCTTCTTTTTGCTTCTCTTTTTATGATATCCAGACAGAGTACAGTCTCTTGAATTTCTAGTCACTCGTGTACACCCTGTGGCGTTTGATGCGCGTTCACTTGTATTCCACGTAATTGCAATCAGTTTATAAATGAACGTATTGGTATATATTTCTCAATGGAAAAATAATAGAATCGTCGAGGGGCATGTTAATTATTAATGAACACGAGGGAATCAATCGTGGAGCGTTCTCTTTATATCAGGCGATGTAATCGAGAATTGATAATAAGGGCGGCGAGGAAAGGGGTGAACGCATCTCATCGATTAATGCACTCTAGAGATTGCGATACTTCAACCCTCGCAGACCCCGATGCCTGGAACACCTGGTACGAGGGGAAGAAAAATTGGAATCGATCGGTAGTCGATTAAACAGCTGTCTACCCTCAAGTGTCTCAAGCTAATGGTGGTTAATACATAATGAAATAAAGGAACAGAAATACTACCCCTTCGATTCTCTTTATTTAGCAGCGGCAGAAGTTAACCCAGACAATTATTCAATTATTCATTTCAAACATACATAAACGATAAAATGTTATATAAATATTACAAAGTGAAATATTTTTATTTCTCGGCTCATTAATGCGAAATAATAAACCCGATCGACTAGATCCCTTCAGAAATCCCACCGTAAAACCTCCATTCACCCCGGGCTTTGCTTAAACTCATCAAATCCCATCGTAACCACTTGATGTCTCTCGAAACGTTACTTAAGAGCAAGCAACAGACGGGACGAACCCGAGAAATCGGACAGTTCGGTCAATTAACCGCTTAACTCCGTTCTCTTAGTCGCAGGGGAGATCAGGACAGCGAAACGAAGGTAGCAGGCCACGAATTTCTACTGGTCCTTCTTTTTTTCCTTCGTTGTGTGTCCTGGTCCCGCGTTTACCATTAGCAAAGGTCGGATGCTCGTGATGCAAAAGTGGAATGCAGATGAGGTCGCCTAGGGACCGAGGAAATGGAAGGAATAAAAGGAACGAAGGAATGGTAGAAAGCGTGTGGACAAAATAGGAAAGGAGCGGAGGGACTCTGAGAAAAAAAGAACGGGACGAAAGTCGTGAAGCATTTTTGAACGAAAGCGTCGGAAACGCTGGCGAGGAAAATGCATCGCTGTCCGGGGACAGCGGTCTCCCTTTGCTCTGGTGCAATCGTTGGTCATTCCTGAATATGACATATATACGAGGCATGGCGAGTGTGTGCATATAGTATACTCGTAAGAATAGTAATAAGAAGTCTCGAGGATTCTGGGAAAAATTGTGCGAGAGATTGTACCAATTGAAATTGTAGAAAATATTGTATTACATGCTAGAAGAATTTTAAAGAATCCAATTAACTTCGGTAATTGCTATTACCTTGTGAATGATGTTATATTTCTGCACAAATCGTTAACAATTTTTCGACGAAGTACAGAATTATTTCGTACTTTTGTTAAACGGAACATATTCGCAAAAGATTTAAAACATCCGAGATGTCAGGATGAACTTTTGTCGTTGAAAAATTTTCTTACCTCGAGTATCACTATCTCGAGTCGTTTGTACGAGATGGCGTCCGAACCAGGAACACGACGAAAGAAACAAACAACCGGAGAGGCACGGTGGCCACTCGCACTAAATAACCGATAAGCACCATAGAGTATTACAGAGGTTACACGGTGTTATCAGGAAAGTTCTAAACGCCGCGGAGCACGTGCATTAAGTGTATCAACTTGGTGTATCGTGTCGTTCTAGTTCACAAAAGCGGGCTTTATGCGCCGCCCGTAAATGTCCGAGTGTCCCTCGTAAAAGGGGCGATTCAACGAGCCAACGTATTAAGTACATAGACATCTTTGATGGGCTATTATATCCTTCAGTTCAATTTTACCCTACACGCTACATGAAATCTTCGTGAATAAAATACACAATATAAAGCAGAAATAAACGATAGATTCATATACAGGTACCAGATGAGATAATATAATATGTATTTTGGCAGATTCTGAGGTCTCGAGTTCTAACTTCTTTCTAACAATTTTTTATTAAATTTTATTAAAGAAAAACACAGTGTGACACCGCACTGGTGAACGCATATTATGTAGTAATTAAACATCAGAATATACTTTGAAATTACAAGGAACGCCTTCTAAATTCAGAAACTTGGCCGCGTCTGATCTATGCGGGATCATACTACTGAGAAACAGTACACTTCATTATTCGTTTCTATTGGAAACGTCTAACCGTCGAATAGATATCCATTTACTTCCACCTGAATTTAATTTGCCTGTTAAGGGCCTCCTCCAGGTAAAATTGATATTTCTAATTAATTCTAAATAAACAACGTTCATAGTGTTCAAGATTCAAGAATTGCCTCCCGTGTCAATGAAAGCTCAGCCTCGATGAAAACACTTCCAATCAAAGGCGCACCAGGTATACGTAGTTTCCGCGGTTTATATCGGCGTCGTTGATATCGAGAAGTACTTTATAGTCGTTCCGAGACGTGGCAATAAATTCCATTGGCCGCACGGTTATGAAGCATAAAAGGTTTGCTCGCGGCTCGCGTCGCGGCTTTTACGTCCGTGCGCCGCAAGAAAAGTATCGCCACGGAACTAAACTAGTATTGCTACCTGCTAAGTGGCACATTACGGGCAGCGACTCTAAAAAGCCACGATAAATCTTCACGTGGGATATTATAACACGGGCCGAACGGCAAGCCCTGCCACCCAAGTACTTGAGGCTCGATTTTTTTTTTTTATGAGTTTTCGCGCTACCCTTCTCCCCTTTAGAACGATTTCGTGACTTCAAACATCGTTGTTAAATGAGCATTTTCTACAATCTACAGAAAATATTTATTTCAATTAATCCAGAAAATGAATAACCTGAATTGTTGGCTATAAAACGATTAAAAAATATCAGTTGAAATATCAGTTAGTTTGAAATACGTCACTGGCTCACCACAAGCATTTAGTATAGGTGACCTCCGACGAGCTAAGTAGATTTTCTTGAAAGCACCTCCGATTCAACAGGCTTTTCATTGTAAGCAGTGAATTCTCGCGTCGAAAGCAGCGAAGAAAAATTAAGAGGACACGAAAATCATGTGGCCAGTCGACTGACAAGAGATTGCACGCGGAAAATTTGAAAATAAGACGCCGCGTTACTTAAAGAGTCAGCTCCCTTTCACTGAAGAGGAGAATAGACGGCTGCTCGAGAATAGCCCAATTCATCTGACGAGCTCATTATACCAAACCTGTGCACGCTTCTATTCCTCGTATTCCTCTTGCTTCTTCCCCATCCACTCTTGCTTGAAACCTTGAAATTACAAGCGCCGTTTTCGGTACGCCAACCAGTGCAACGGCAGCCTCTCGCAGCGCGGCGGATCGTAATTGTAAACGAGTGCAAGGCAGAAAATACAGGACGAAGCTTTCAGCGCGTTGCGAGGAGGCTTGAGCGTTATAAAATAAGGCGAGCTCGGACACAATAGGCGTTTTCGGCCGGCGAAATTGCTGGATCCACTGTCGCTGCTGCGCTGCACCCTCTGTGGAGATTTATAAACGGAACGTTGGTCGATCTGGGTTAGGAAAATTCTAAGCGACCCTTCGTTTTGTTAGAGATTAACCGTAAATGTATATTTAAGAATAGTATTATGGATACTCCTTTCAATGGGTCGTCGAAATATTTTGTTTATCAGGTCTTCGTGTTTTTAATTTTTAAAGTGGTTAGAAAATATTGGCTCTTAAAGTTTGGAATCGTAAATGAACGTTGGGTAAAATAATTAGTATCTCCACAGTCTAACAGTTTCTGATTCTATAAAATAATTAATGGAACGGTAATTATTTTAACAAATGTCATACAAGTAGTACAAAAAGAAATGGAAAAAATTCGTTCTCAATGATATCACTGTTCACAAGACTGTGGTACGGTATTTACCATCAACAGCAATTTCTTATGCAAAAGGAAATTCACTCCCAAATCTTATCTCGACAAAGCGTATTGTAAGACGTTGATCAAAGAGATTCTAGATTCGAAACAATGTTTCCAGAATACTAAAGACCTCGTCTGACGTGGTGCTTACGGCGCTAAGGACAAATGGAAATTTATATCGACCAGCCGAGTATTTTCTCAGTCTTTTAAGAGCGTCGTTCGTGGCTGTAATATTATTGAAATAATGGTGAAGACGTCGCGGCGACGCGACGCTTCAAGGCAACCACTGAATGGACTCGCTACGGTTATATTCGTTTTTCCTTAAAGCAGTCAACTGTGCTACAATAGTATAACGAAATAGAGTCTGTAAATTTGCTCTCTCGGAATGTATACTCTGTTACACGCCTCCCTTCAACTAGGATGACTGGAAAGTATGACGATCGAATTGTATTCTTGAATTAAGGGTGCGACGTGCTTGCCCCATATTGGTCCAAAGATAGACATACTAATTTTTGTTCAGAGATTAGTATCAGATTAGTTCCCCCTGTCCCAAAAAGACACCATAACCTTTCCATATTCTCTTCTCAAATGATATTGTCTTAATATCCCACTGTAAGGGTGTGTGGTTAATAATTCATACTTAATAAGTTTCTCCAATGTCGGTAAAAGCCACAGAAAGCATGGTAGAAACAGAAGCGTGCAACGAGCTATTTATATTTAACCAAGTTAATTTTCCCATCAGCAGCAAGGGAACTGTTAACTTTCGAAATTTCGCACTGATAATTACCATGATTTAGAGGATGCTCCTGAAGCAACGGGAAGGGGTATAATTGAAGGGTGAAAGTTTCTGAAATCCGGTAATTACCACACGACTGTCTATAGAAATTTCCTGCGTGATATTCAACCCACGAAAATACGATTCAATAAAAGTCTTCTCACATTCCTCGTGTCATCCTTAAAAAAGAAATCAAAGAAATATCATATGTAAAACTATATATAAATTTACATACATATTTAACGTCTCGTAACAATTACATTTTTAATAATTGCTTCAACGAATTCCTTCGTACTGTAAACTCCAAAGAACAATAACAGTAGCAACATAATTAATATTATTTATTTATTTATTAACGGCATACAGCCTTTATAATAATTATGACATCCTCATGGTCCCCACTTTTCCCTCACTGCATCCACCATGCAATAGCCCTCATAATAGACATATACTACACTTCCTTTACAGTCATACTAACTCATAGAACTCTCAATTACCGGAGGACTTACAGAACAAGAGCTTTATTCGACTTTGAACGACTCTCTGCCATGCAAATTCTGATCAACGCTATATCGTTGGCACGTCTCGCGGGACCCTCGAGCCGGATGCTGTGCGGCTCCGGAAGTCTCACGGTTGTAAAGCGTCGGTCAGTGTATCCAGTTTTTGCCCCGAGGATGCGCTATGAAACACTGGTTTTATTCGCTTCAACCGATGGCCAGAGGCTTTCACGGAGGATAAGACCACGGGTACCGCAGTCAGCTGCAAATATTTCCAGCCTCGTCTTTGCTGCTGAGCTTATCCCTTAGCATCTTTCTGAAGGATACCCTATTCCGCTCGGTTTACCCGCTCGAGGTTACCCCACGAGCTTTCGAAAGAATTCGGAGAAAAATTTCGACCTGAATTTTGATTTAATTCCAAAATATTGATGGTTGGAAATAATATCTCATGGGGCAATGAGGCAGATTCGTTTTAACGAAAAATTGGTACAAATCGTTTTTAATATGTAGCCTGTCTGAGAACTGTATATATATATATATTCGTCGAGCAGCAAATTTTACCCCCGTGAATTTCCATATAGAGGAAGCTTCGTTAAACTTTTCTGCGCCACGTGTATTTTAATAACAAGTAACCATGGCCCCGCTAGAGCTTGCCCGCAAAATTATTAGGCAGAGGGCGCAGAACGAAATCGCAATTTCGATGATCCCTGTAACGTACACCGCTTCGATAATTTTAATCTTGCCAGAATATTATATAGAAATTTAATATTGAATAGGAGTTGAAAATATGTTTGGAAAGTGAAGTGCAATATAATATTAGACACTGAAATATTCTAGCTACCTGCCCTTCAGATGGTTTAATTAAATCGAATAATCTACGGTGCATTTCAGTTCGCCAAGTTTTTGAACAAATTTTTTCCCGGTCAGTGGAACGTTATTAAACCGAAAAAGAAAATAGAAAAACGTATCGGACCAGTTACATGGAAATTCGTTGTTTCGTCTAGCCCGAAGGAATGCAGAGATTCCATCGTGTTTCCTCGTGGACGATGCAGAATTTTTCCCCGAGTTCCCAAAAATTCAAATGGGTCACAGCTTTTTGTTTCCGTCGTTCAGAGCAAGACGCGGTGTCTGCCGCGCTTTTTACCCTTTCACGCGAGTCTGGGCCATTGTTGAAGACGTTCCTATTTGCCCTCGAATTGTTCAACCCAGTTGGAGCACGCTGCAGTTGTACCTTGAATTGAACGCGCAGGGGTGTGAAATTAAAGCGAACCGACGATTCGATACTATTTCTATCCAATTGAGACAATTTTTTTCGGAAGCAATTTTAATCTATCAATTATTGCACACATCTTTGCTACAGAGGGTGTAAATTTTGTAAGATGTTTATCTTCAAAAATCTACACCCTTTCTTTCCTAGAAATGAGAAACAAAATATCACACCCCTTCCTATGTCATCTCCGCACCATTTCAATGGATACAAACACTGACAAAGGTGTAATTCATTCCCAATAATATATTCATTCCCACGAAAAGTACATTTGCTACCTCCAGTCCCATCTCGAACGACCAACCACGATTACAAATCACTTGCACCCTAAAGTCCAGTCTTCGGAGTTACCAGGTCGCAGACGATCCAAGCCGCAAAACGCTTAGATTTAGCGCACCCCGTTTCCGCGAAATTATTCCCCTATTGTCGAGGGAAGTTGTTAAATTTGAAACCACGACGCGCGTGGCTTTTAGCAACGCGTCTACACGCAGAGAACGTCGGCGGACGGGATTCTCCAAAGCCGCAAAACAGTCGTCCGCGTGATGAAAGTCGGTCGGTGGCGTTTGCCGGTCGATCAGTTGAAAAACAGCGAAAGTGGAGGCGGATTCGCGTTCAGAGCGACGTGATAGATTACGCTCTCACGCTTCCCGGTACTTTCCGCCACGAGAAAATCGTGCCCGCCTTCCCGATCCATTCCGACGAACGCGAACGTGGTGTTTTTCATCGGTCCACTTGTGAACAGCGAAACGATCTCCTATCGAGAGGCTTCCTTCGATGGCGTTTATAGGTTCTCTCTGCGCCCTGCTAAAGCACCATTACGAAAGATTAGTTTACCGTTTCGGGGAGGCTGGAGGAGATCAAAGTATTTCATGTTCGAGCGTCGAAAGGAGATTCAGCTGCCGAAGCGATGTTAAAACTTTAAAACACTGAGCATCGACAGTAAATAATGATTTAATGTTTGTTCCGATTTTCTATTCGATGGAATAACAATTGCGTTTCAATGATTATTCATTTTAATATGTACCGAGATGTGAACTGCAAGTGTCAACGAGCCATTGGATTGGTATCTTTGACAGTTTCCTTTCTAAATTCAAGAATAATTGTTCTAGTATTGGATGAGTTGTTATAAACAGATTATTATTAGCAGATTAAGATGAATTACCATCCTCTGTATTATAAAATTGAAATTTTCAAGTACACCATAGAAATGTCAGCATCAATCGGTGACCCCTCACCTCCGAGTAGTGTCTAACTTCGTCGCTTCACAATAGATACGGTTTTCCTGAACAATTCTGCAACGAGGCTCCGGGTCTCGTTCGAGTGTGATTATCAGCACGTTACACATTGAGACACATTGGATTAATATGGCGGGTCCGGGTGTTACACAATAGTTCGAGAACCGACTGCACCCCCCATCGCCCTTGGTCTCTGCCACTACCAATTACAGAAGCTTCGCCGGAAACTTAGGCACACAGCCGTGCTCGTGCTCCACCTGTCCGTGGGTAACTTCGATAATGACGTTTCAAGTTCTCGTCGGCAGGTATTAGCAAAGTTGCCAAACATTCGGCCAAGTTCTTCCTCCTGTCTTTTTTTTTTTATTTCCAAGTTCGCTCTGCAGTCTGACGTTTTTACGGCGAACGAATTTGTTCCGTGTTGCTTTCGCGAAATCTCAGTCTTTCCTGTTTCCTGCGGGTTACAGTTTTCGATAATTGAATAACGATTATTCAATTACTGAGATAGGCACTGACAACTGCTCGGGAATCGTTGTGTACTTGATTTTAGCCCTTCGATCAAGAGAGGTGCTTCAGCATGGTCGTCCATTTCTCAGTCACGTGAAAGTTACTGATGGATGGACTGGAATGATTTTAATGGACGACCAGATTGGATTAATAAACGATCGGAGCTTGGACGACCACGGATCGGGAACGATCGCTCTGGGAGTGTTAATTATGGCCCTTTACTTTAAGCAGCGCTTCGTTTAGGGTGCTTAAACACTGAGTGTGTAGTACCAGACACTTTGTAGACAGTTCCTACGTTCTTGTTCTTTTACGTATTTGTACTAGAATATATAATAGAATAAAATGAGTAGTACTTAGAATATTATTTATAATAGAACAGAATGCATAGTACTATTTACAGACAACTTTAAATCCAACAAATGATCAATAGATCTTTTTTATTAAACCAATTGAAATGACCTCGATTGCAGACCATAATAAACGCTCTTCTTTCGTCTCTCAATGATTTAAATATATAAGCGAAATTGCAAAACTGATAAATGTATATTTGACTAGCAATTATTATGCATGGTAGTGGTACATCCAATAACAAGACCGCCAGAACAATTTTCCGTTCTACGATACTCCCACCAATTATCTCTGGGTAAGGGCGTCCATAAATTTTTATAACTGCACGTTGAATCCACGACTTCGGGCATCAGGTACGCGAAAATTCTGCGAAAAGTAGATGGTGTATATGGTACTTTTGCCCAGGAATAAAAGGAAAAAGGCGTACGTGAGGACCGTGCGAGAATAAAAGCATCTCTATAGTTATTTGCCCGATAAGGTGGCAGCGGCAGAAGGGTTTCGGACGGTGGCCATCCCTTGCTACCCCTTCGACATCCACCATAAAACACGCACGTGAGAAACTTTCAGCTCTTTGTCCACTTATTCACCTCGCCGTTCGCTTTCCTAAATGCATTGTCAAACTTCGTTCTATGCAATCGCCCGGTTAAAATAGAACTCGCCGATTGAAATTTCTGCCAGTCGAAAGGCTGCCCATAATAATTTCTGAAGCTTTATATAAAACAGTTCTTGAAATATTCAACCAAAATCCGTCGCAACAATTCCAGAATAATCCTTCTCTTCCATCACCCTCGTACAGATGCGGGCAAAATAATGAATAAATTAATACATGCTTTTGGAAACCAGTACCGGCAGTATTTTTGTAACTTCACATTATTTTCTGATGTGTCCCAATTAAACAACGAGGCAAGAGGATTTATTTCTCAATATTCTTAGAATCAGGTATAACTATTTCCGTTAATTGCTTGAATAATGAAGCATCATAAAATCTCGCAAGTACAAGTATCACTGTAACTGGAATCAGACTTATCTTGACCATTTTTCTTTTCGCGATATCTTTCTCAGAGCACCACGATAAAACATTCCTATTTAAAACAAGACACGCATCCAGTTTTTTTCTTTTTTATGCGCCATATATTCATTCCGCCTCTCAGAATTCGCCGGTGCAAATAAATAAGTGTGCGCCCGCGTTACCGAGCACCAGGTGAAATTAGTTTTCTTCAGTTTCTCCTTCTCCGCCTATTTACGAAGTCGGGCAGGATTAAACTCTTGCACAAATGACAAACTCAAATATCACGTTTAATTAGGGAGCGTGTAACGCAAATAATAGCGAGCGTCGCGGGTGCAAATTGAACTGCGGCTGACTCGTGTTTGGAATTTTTACGCGACACCAGGGACGCTTCGTCGCGGAAGAAAACAGTGCAAAGACTTTCTACCTGCAAGCTAGCTGCTGCCATTATTTTTCCAATAATTCTGCCTCGTTCCCCGGCGCACCTCTTTCCCGTCCAGGCAAAGCAAATTGCAAGGGCAGAGAAAGAAGTACGAGAGTTATTAAAATTTTCACCCCCTCATGTTTGTTTTAACGTCGAACACAATCTGGAAACAGATCAATCGAGGATATTTCATTCGCCATTAAATTAGGGGAGAATGAAGCACTTGTATAAATTCAGAAATCATCTTCTTTTTCTAATTATAGCAGAGCATAAAAGGCGGAGTAGCGTTATGCAAACGTTGTTATAATTCAAGATAGAATTTTCGTATAAATTAGCCATTGCAATATATTCATTATCCTTAACGAGGCGCCAGTGCGGAAAGGGTTACACGTGTCAGAACTGTACAGGCGAAATTAGATCCTTCCGCAAGGTGAATTTGGTCGAGTCCCTGGTCTTCTTCTCGCTCTTGGTCTGACCCCAGCCAATGGCGACATTGGAGCCAGTCTGGAGGTCCGAGGCTGTTTAATTAAGAATTTAATTTCGGACGCTGTCTTGTTCTCCATTGACCTTTCTTCCCCTCCGAACACTACCATCGATTCTCGTCTCTTAAAATAATCGAATAAAATAATCGAGGAAAAATATTGGACAGGTGGTAGGTGCACAGAATTGAAAGAGAAATTGTTCTATTGAAGACCTTGCCCGACGCTCTAGACATTCGACTATTTAAGCAGAAACTATATTTAGAATGCATACGATGCGATTCAATTTCGAGCGAAACGTTACTAAAAATACGCATGCAGATGATGGAAAAGTAAAGTAATGAATTATTAACAAAAATCCAATAATTCCGTGGTCCGTCCAATAAGTAACCACTATGAATATTATCAGCTATGAAACGGGGATGCGCGTGAATTATTCATTCCTTGCGACGTACGTTAACGTAATCCAACGCGACGGAGTATCCACGTTTCGCGAATCGATCCTTCGTTAATCCTAGAATATCCTGAGCCTGTCGTGGCGTCCAGCTGACCCACATTTCCCGACGGAACTTTCGAAACGGTTTGGCCAGCATGCAGCAGAACGCTGGAAATTTATGAATCGTTAAAACGACGTTAGCGACGAGACGTTTCTAGCCTGCTCGTCCCCGGGAACGTTCATCACGCATACACCAAGGCAAATAGGATTAAGGAGATCAGATTAGGGGATGTTAAACGCCGCACCCTACTGTGTCCCGTTTCGACGATGAAACGCCTACGAGTCGAATTCTCGAGCCGTGGGTTTGATTGTTTCAGACGGCAAAGTGTTTGGAGAAGGTTGGGGAAATGGGGCAACTGTGGAGATGATTTTCCAAGGATTAGTACGTGTACGACGGGCAATAAATCGGCTAGTGGAAGGATTAGAATTTAAATAGTTGATATTAAAATAAATTGAATTTATGCAGCAAAATTCGAGCACATAGAAAAATATGTGATATTATTATATAAAAATAGCAACTTAACATTGGACAGTTTCTTTCATTGCTATTTAATTTGATCAACCATAAAAAGCTTGAATAACAATATTTATTCATACATAAAAGGAAGAGAAGGTAGAATAGTTCTTATTTATTTCCGTGCATGACAAGACAAGTTAAAACAGTGCTCTATATTTAAGCGCAACTATCAAGAAACAACAATGACGTTCGCTGCAGGAAAAAAAATAGGGGGAAACAAAACGGTAAAGGCACTTCTCGCAAGTCTGTCCCAAAGCGGAGATTGTTAATCACCAGACGACTCTGTGAAAATTTGCTATCAGCGGTGCCTCGGAGAAAGAATTTACTCCGTGAGATACAATAGCTGCTGTGAAAGAAGGATAAATTATTGTCGGTGCTTGTATCTTCTTTAAAAAAAATGAGAAAAAGTATTTTTCAATCTCGATGATCGAGCAATATATTAAGTGCCCAAACTATTAGCAAAATGACCAGATTCTTTTCGGCATTTTTCAAACCGTCCTTCATTCCTCTTATTTCCATCGTTTCAAGCAGTCGAATTTTTCTCCGGAGGGATGATTTATCGCCGCATTGTACGATGTAAAGAGTATTGGAAAAGTTTCCCAATTATCCGTTGTGGAGTTATGGAGGAGGCGCGATTAAATATTGATGACTGACAAAAAGGTAGAATTCTTAAGAAGAATCCTGACGTTTGACGCCTCGAACAGAGCCTAGTGAAATTAAGTAAAGTGGGAGAACTGCTTAAAATTTTGCAATCCTGACCAAACACTTTATTTAAAATAGAATACTGTGCCGAACGTGAATCATCGAATTCATTCACACGTTGTTTTTTCCGTCCATCGTCGTATCTCCCGGTCGAACCCTTTTCGTGACAGGTAGGCTGAAAAGGGATGGACAAAAAAATACGAACAGTAGAAAACTTGGTTGCTCGACAGGTTTTATTATTTAATCAAATTCGTCACAGTGTACACGACAACCTGACAGGCGAACGACGTGTGTATGTTGGAAATCGCCAGCCAGCAAACTCTTTTGTTCCCTGTCGCTTTTCCGTTTTCTTCTTGCTCGCCATTCGTCGTCGACTCTTTTCGCCCGCACTGACAGCGTGCTTCGCAGCTCTAGCTTTTCTGTAAGGTCGTAACGCGATAGTATAGATTTTTATTGAAGGATTAAAGGGATATCCAATACGCCAGAGTGTACTGGAACATTGTCGAGTTTTCGTAGAGAAATTCGAAAATCGTGGAAAATCGTGAAAATACTTCCGTGGATTTCGCCGAACATATTTAGCTTCGAAAATTTCCGCGCTGATATCAATCCCTTCGAACTGTACAGCCCTTCTCTCCAAACTTTATTTGTTCGCAGAATTTTTTCTTTCAAAGCCAGAACCGACAGAAAAGTTTCCAGGAATCTGCTAAAAATATTGAAAGAATTAATGTCAATTGTTACATCGAATGAACTGAACAGCTCGGGGTGCTTTCAACGCGAGGGGGGAAGAATTTACTTAAGAATTGGAGATAACATTTATTTCTTCGTTTCAACTGTGCGGTTTGCAAGGAAAGGGGAGAACTTCTGTTGCTCGTGAATTCAGACGAATGGGCCCGCATAATCTCCATCTGATAAAATCGTTACGGCTCATTTATATTTGGCAGAGAAGTGTGGGACGTGACGGATTTCGACCACTTAGCGACGCACTTTCCTGCCATTAAATGAAAGCCGAGCTTTATAACCACGGTAGATCACCGCCGCCAACTGACGCTGTTTTATTTAAGAGCTCGAATTGTTCGAATTATCCGAGTCGGTCTCTACGTGGCCTGCGAATCAATTACATCCTCGAGAGTTTCACGAATGTCGTCGATGCAAAGATACGTTCACTTTAAGCTCTGACCGTTGCTTTAAATAATCTGAATAATTTCGAACTTCTGCGTATAATAATATTTGGAAGTCGAATATTTCAATATTTAATTCACGTCTAAGTGATTGTGGTTTTATTACATATCTGATAACAATTACTGATTAACTTGCACAGATAACCATTTCAAAAGAGATTCTTTAGGATCTTAATGTTCCTGAAACGCTGCGAGTATGTATAATATATCATGGATTTCCCGGGATTATATTCCCTAGATAAATTTACGCGAGAGCAGTCGCAGATCTTTACGATCATCAGGGAACTTAAACAAACTTATCTACTTTCGAAGCTGAAACATAAATTCAGGTCCAATTTAATGAACGGTGTCGCCAACTTCTGCATCGTGCTTAATCTGTTCAGCCAACGAGATATCGATGCTGTTGAGACACCAGCTATGTACTCTCATTCGTGAAATAAGCATCGTTATAACTAGAACCGTGTGCTTTTAGGTTGGAGAAATCATTTTATCAACTTTTCGGATTTTCAATTGCAATCACCGTGTGAAGATAAGTAATGTTGATCATCAGGTTTCTTATTCGTCGAAGGAACAGACGAATTTCTGTACGATACAAGGGACTTCTAAAAGTCTTCGGCACTGAAATTACGACGAGTACTACATCCCTTTGGAGATCGACTATCTTGTAGCGTAATTTCCATCAGCCAGTCGACCTCGACTCTCCCGACGAATTAACAGGAATATCGAATTGACATTGGTAACTCCATCAGGGAAGTTCACCGCGAATCGTCTTAACTAAAGTCTTGTTTAAAGCGCCAGCACGATAAACTGGATGTATGTAGATATGCATTATAAGGTATACGTATAACTTTGCGTGGAACAATAATTATGATCGACACGAAGGTGCATTGTTTCTGATTAGCAGCTAGAATTTTTTGCAATCTTCAAACAGTCACTCTATTTTTATTTATTCCGCGATTTAATTTGCTTACTACGCGAAGTTAGTTTGACACCTTGAGATAAGGCTAGTAATAATTCGAAAGTTATTATTTGCTACCTGTATGTTGGTGACAATTATGTGTAGAAAAGTTGCACTTTTCCATTTGGGTGGAAATATTACAGAATACAATTGTTTGATTCGATGCTTATTTGAAACTGCACGAACAGATTGATGGTAAAAAGTTATTGAATCGTGTTCATTTATGTTCCGGACTGAATTGAACTTCGTTCGATAGAGTTCAAGTGTTTCGTCCCGCGAGATCGAACGGAACAAGTTAGCTGTATATTACTCTCACGGGCGTCGCGAAAAAGTAGCAGTCACGGAGAAATTCGCAGCGGAAATTGGAAGACGTGGTGCTCTTTGATTGCGTTGCGCCACAGGAATAAAAGTATCAGACCCGATTCGAAAACGTGTTTTCTTTTTCTTCGTAATTGAAGCGGCAATTGTTTCGTCACAATTTTTGTTAAGCTCTCCAGTCGTTGGAAAGGAATCTATAGTATTCTCAAATTCGCTGAACTCTGAAAATGTCTAAATATAAATAATGCTACATAAATTGTACGAAGTGAATTGATTTAGAAAAATTTCCTAAGCACTAATGATATTGAAGAAAATTTGAAGAAAATAGGACACGCACGAAATGAAATTTCCGAAGTAGCGAAATACAAAATCCTTCCTATCGAATTCTCTGATCTGTTTTCCTTTCACCATCGAGCTAAATTGAAATTCTAGTATGTGTGTCGTGTACAGCGTGGTTCATCAGAAAAACTTGGCCCCCGTTGCATAAGTAGCTTTCACACCCAAACAGCTTAACGAGATGCCTCCGAGGCTGTTCTCCATTTAAATTAGAGGGTGGTCTCTGTTTGAGCACGGCTAACAAAAAAATAAAGAACACAAAACCGACCACTGGTTTTCTCAACGTTGCGCCTCGAACTTGTTAAAGCAGCTCGAGATCTCGAGCGGCTTTCGGCGAGAAAATGTATAAACTTGCGGAACTTTTTTAAACTTTTCTAATAACACCAGGCGAGATTCTCGCCAGCCCCGTTGACTAATAAATCACACGACAGTTACAGGGGATTTTTGACGGCCCGCTTAAGCCGGCCTAGTCATTTTTTCTGCGATGAGCGACGGGGTAAATTGACGTTTATTTCCTCGGTCAAACGGCTTACCGTTCTTTCCTTTATTACTACCGAAGAATATTGTAACGAATATTGCTTCGATTCCAAAGTTAAATCGGCAAGATAGTATATTGAAAATTATTTTCTAATAGTACAACATTAAAATATTGTAAAGCACAAATATTTGAAATAGCATACGACCCTTAACGAACTTGAAAAGCGTATTAAAGAACATTTTATAGAACCCTTGAAAGCACACGAGAATTGAACATTCGCACGTTCACCAATTAAACACTCAAACAACCCGTCGACAGCACTTCGAAAGCAACCACATGGAAAGGTAGCGCAAGAAGAAAGGCTGGGACACGCGTAGACCATGCTAAATTGCGTAATCATGGTCCCACGAATATTTGACTTCGTCGTGCAAAGGGAAATATCATCCGTCTCCGGTCGTGGAGTGGCGGAGTCATGCCCGTAGACATAATTACACGTCTGATTAAACATTACAATTGCAAGTCAGCCGAGATTTGTCAAGAGCGTCTGCGGGCTGCGGTGTCCCTCGCAGACGTGTCCATTTCAGCCTCGAGCTATGCTCGAAACAGCAATTCGGGGAGAAACGAAGAGCCAGCGGCGGGAATTAATTAATTGACTGACCGAGCGAATTTGTTTCCGAGGATTGACTTAATTTCACCGTCGCGTCGTCCGGTGGTCATTTTGTCATTTTGAGAATGTTAATGGAGGCATTACTCGCCGGCTTGGATATTCGCCGGACCTTCGGATATTACAGCGGTGCGCAGCGAGTTCGGGTGTAACTTTATATAATCAACTTTACTTCTATGCCACGGCTGTTAATGCTTCAAGTTTCGGCGAGGGCGGGTTGCGTTTGAGGGGGGACGTTTCAAAGTGGCGGTGCATTAAAGGCAGAAATTGAAGTTTTAGAACGGGTGTTAAAGAATTTTTAGAGTTGCGCTTCCACTCCGGTGGAGTTTTCGAAACTTCGTACAGCTTTGCTGTATCTTTAGTCGAATTAAAGCTTGCCCTGGAAAACGAACAAGATTTATTTCACCCACGGCGGCCGGGCAATAAAATCTCCGTGCCTCGTTTCTATATTCCTTTCCCGGGTTCATAACGCAGTCACATCGTCGCACGAATACCGGAATACCTTCCTCATGCATTATACACGAGATAATATATTACAAGCGTCCAGGTAATAACGTTACAGGTGTCCGGGCGTTGTATAAGCGGCGAACGCAAACATTGTTGCGTTGTCGCGGTGTCCATAAGGTCCCAACGGGTTGTCGTGTGGTTAAAATTTTCGTGATACGTACACACGTTACGTATGTACACGTGTGTACAATTCTGGCGTGAATTTTCCACGGGAACAAACGTGTTCGCATTTGTTTAACGAGTTGAACGCTGTACGGTCGGCCTATAATTTCGATAGTTCGACGAAAATGATGGATGAAACTGATCGGTCCCCGGGGGAAATCTGACCTAGATGAATATTGCCACTCGGTGAATTTTACAGGGTAGTTGGATTCGGCTGGCTGTTGAAATATTAGTGCAATAAAGGGAATATCTATATGCTTTATATTTCGAATCAGCCCAGATGTATAATAATTCCTGAATTTCAATTTGTTTCAAATATTCGAAAACCGGGGAAAAGTTTTCGGCGTGTGTGGAATACATTTGATTTTAGATTGACGTATAAAGATATTATTATTATTATTATTGTTATCGATGTATTTATATATTTTTGTCGGCTGTAGATTCTTATTATGAAAGTGATTGCATGGTTTTATAATATTTTAATTCAATATTTCACGATATTTGATAAAACAAAATACACGACAATTACCATGACTCTAGTCAGGATACTATTTTATTATAGTTGCACAGGGAACGGGGAAATAAGTGCAATAATTTATATCACGAAGCTTCTCTGTAATTCGCCTCGGCTTCCTTGGGCACGTGGACCAATTTTCTAAAAGCCATTTCGTCTGTTCAACTTTAAAACTAAATGAAAAATACGCCGAGCAACTATGCCGCGACTGAAACAACGAGGAATGCAATGGAGGCGCAAACTGTTCGAAAATATTCTACACGACCGGACTTGATTCCGATTCGGCGGAGAGTTTAAAAACCGCTGCTCGAGAAAGTTTCGGTGAATTAAACGCCAGCCGAAACGCGTCGTAACCACACAATTTCATTAACATCCCGTTCCGCGTGAAAAGACGGGCACTGTTAAAGTAAGGCAGAGAAACGTTTCGATTAGCCGTGCACCGATGAACAAAAAATTATAATTGAAAAAATAGGGTTTATTAAAAGAAGCACGTAGCTCCATCCATTTGATTAAATTCAATTAAATATCGTTCGCGTATTTAAACAAATTCGGGGAGAATTTATATTCCTGGTGAATTCTCGCGAATCCAAGCTTCCAATGATCGCGTAATTTCGTCGGCATAATAGGCGAAATCGTCGAAACTGACGACGAAAGTTTTTAACTGGAAGTTCGAAAGTAACGAAGTTGCGCGACGTTAGTGACAGTCGAGCTTTACGAGATCTCCCCTTAACGGAACGCTTCTTCGATCGTGGGAGTTTCACCTGGCAATTTCGCGTTTCTGTGCAGAACGAAGATGAAGGAGATGGAGCAGATCCCCAAAGGCTGAGAGCGAGCGGATCCTCGATATGACCGGCTGGAGAATGCGACCCACTGCATCGACGCTTGGCGTCATCGCCATTGTTTTCGTCATGATCACTGCCACGGCGTCAGGTCAGTTTTCTTTTTAGTAACGTATGCGTCCATCGTTTCTATGTTTTCTTCATAGAAACTTTACCACGGATATTTTGTTTCCAATGAAAGCCCAATTAATTTGTACTCAACCACGTTGTATTTACGAAATATCTATATTTTTGAAATTACCCATTTCATTATAGAACGCCCAGTTTACTCTGCCCCGAATTCACGTCGAAGCAGATATTTCTGACAGTCCCGAAATATTTAGAGAGTGCATAATACCGAGGGAAAAAAGGAAAGTCAATACGTAACTTCGTTGGACGTTCCGGCAAAAGCGTAACAGCATTCGATGTCGCGACATAACTTTGTCATCCGTCCCCTGGATAAAAGGTGGCCGCTGTTAGTTTTCCGTCCGTCGTTCGCAAAGTTCGCCAAAATTTTCGCGACGAACGCGATTATTTACTCGGGTCGCACGTATCGCAGCGCAAGCGATTCCGTTCGTGCCGGCCGATAAACGCTTTGACCGTTTACCGTGCACGATCGATTGGACGAAAAAAAACACATAACAGGAGGAGAGATCACAGTTCGTCGCTTTTTATAACACAGCCCGCCGGTCGGAAATAATCTCTGAAATTCGTTTACGGGCAAACACACCGCTCGTCGAAGATCAATCGTGTCCACGGTCGAAAATGGAACGGTGTTTGGACATTTTGTGGCCGCGTTGCAAACACATACTATCGGGAGTTGTGCTGGAAAAAAAAGCCCTAACCCCTTTGGTTCTTTGAAGGGACGAGCTCTTTCATCCTTTAAATGAATTCGCCGTTTCGTAACACGGAATCAAGTCCGCGGAATCGATCTCTGTGCGATTAATCAGTCCTCCGTTGCATTGGTTTCCCTTTGATTAAAAACCCTTTTCACTTGTCTATGCGATTTCTTAACTTTCGAATTTAATTCTTATTACATTGTACATTTTTCAAATGTTTAAAAATGCACAGTCTCTGCAACATCTTTTATTGTTATCTCTGTACAATCGTCACATCGCGCCTGCTTCCGGCCCCAGGATGACATTTTCTTTTAACGTGCACCAGTGAGAGGAAGAGGGAAAAACAGGGTAGCCAGTTCACGAGAGACTGGCAAAAATAATCCGTGAAATTCAGTGGCGGGCACGAGACGCAAATCCGACTTTCGATCGGCAAATTATGATCGACGAGAGCCGCGATCTACAATTAAGCGAATTTGCGTGACCGATCGTTCGTACTTTGCTTCGTTATTATGGCGAATTAGGGCAACTTCTTTCGCACGTCCCTGCTTCTTTCGTTGGTTTTTGTCGACAGGCTGTACACACCCAGTGCAGCTTAATCTCCGACGTTGTTGCGGATAATATAACTGCAGCACGCGTTTCGTTGGATTTTTCCGATTACTTCCTTTGTGCTGAGTAGAACAAGAATTTTTTCCAGCGATGCATTTCTGTGAAGTATAACGATCAAAGGAGGTGCAAAGAAAAATTTAAAGGCCAGCGATTTAAATGTGTTTCATTTAATTGAATTCTAAATAATTTTAATCCCGATATAAAATTATATTGAAATTAAGTTTTCAGTTTCCTAAGGTTATTACAATTCTCGGGCGCCGTTTTTATACACTTTCAGAGTGTACAGTAGTAGTATCGAAAACTTTAGCGCAATTGGATATTTTACGCAGAAACGCCGCGTGAAAAGGCGGCTGTATGAGGTCGTCGAATACAGCAAAGAATTTCTATTTCGTCAATCAGGATATATGTATCCACAGATTTCTGGAACGAATAGCATATCGAGAATGCACACCTTAACGTTCCGCCACGCGTACCACGAGTTCGCAGAACGTTGTATTCTTAAATTCGCTGTTGTAGTTTCAATCGGTCGGAAAGAACAGGCATACCAGTCGATCGAAGGGAAATCCAGTTTAAACGATACAACTGTGTGACACAAAAGGCAACGTAATATTTACTTGTCTCAAAATGTCAAATATCCCCGTTCCTTCCAAACTGGTGTCAATTATTCTCAAGCCTTCATTCCCTGACATTCAACAGCAGAAAAATATTCGCACCTCTTCGTTAATTTTCTAAAACCATACACTCGTTTCGACCAGAAGCTTCATCGAAATTAAAACCAAAGTGTGAGATGAAAAATCATTCTCCCATCACTTCGTACAAAAACTGATAAATGAACCAACATGCTGTCAAATCTTTCCCTTTGCTGCTTTTATATTTTTTAGATGGCCAGGGTCCCCTTTGTTTTAAATTGAAAATCCCGCGGGTTCACGCTAGTTTTCGACGCTAAAGAGAACACGCTAAGTCGTCGGACAAAGAAATTAAACGGTAGCATTGTTACCGCCGTGGCTGCGTCTGGAATTTTTTCCGGCAGCGGCCGCGGCTATTTCGTACCGGAAGGGCATTCCAGGGCGGCTGTGTCGCGAACGCAGGCACCGGAAGTATGCGGCGAAATTTTAATCCGCGTTATAATTCCTCCGGTAAATGTGAGTACCGCGCGAACGTATGGAAAGAATGTGCGATAAGATGAACTACTTTCCTCGAGGCTTCCATGAGCTTTGCAAAGCGGAAGTTGAGAAACGGAGGAATTCATTGGTTTGGAGGAAAGAATTGTTAGGCTCGGAGTTGAGGATATGGAAATCGTGGTATTGCAAAGAATTTAGACCAGACGGCGCTGGTAGTAAACATTTTTGTTAAATGAGAAATAGTTTAGATTACGCATTATTATTGTCTTGAAATGTGGAATGGAAGCAGGAAGAGTAGTAGCATGATAAATTAGCATTACAAAGAAATATTTCATTTTTGAGAGCCGTGAGAACGTCGCGGTAATTGTAAATAATAATAAACATGGTATAAATCAGCACTGCGACTTTCTTTCATAGACTTGAATATTTTTTTCAAGTACGATTGACGTATCGCGGTTTTCATTAACCTCCGACTATTACTTCTGAATTGTACGAAAACGGATAGCAAGGTTGGAAAGGTATGCAGCAAAAGTAGCCTGAAGGGAACAAATCGTTTGTACGTGCCCGAGGAAGGAAAGCAAAAAGTAGTCGATACTCGAGCTCTACCTGTCGTAGTTATGGAAGGTGGAGCACACCCGGGTCGCTTACGAGGTATCCGTTTCGACGTAAAATTACAAATGACGCGCGTATCTCTCTTGAAAGTCTTCTGGAAAGTATAGAGTATAGTAGAAACGCCCCGGGGCTGCGATATTCTCTCCTCTCCTTGTTATCTGCGTCTCGGTCTGCGCAACGTGAGACAAAGTTACATATTCATAGAACGGCGAGAACCGGGTCACTTTCGTACCATCGTAAAACGTCATTTATCGATGAGTATTAAAAGATGCATCGTTGGTTGGATATTATTATAGCAACGAGCATTTCGACGAAGTGTATTCGAGTGCTCGTTCGGTGTCGTAGAAAAGAAGAGAACACATCGAGACACGGTTTTATAAAAGCGACATATTTCCAGCAGGATACTTTCGTTGAATTGAGGTAATACGGGTGGTTTAAAAAATAGTCTGGCGAAGTGGCACGCAGAAGTCAGTAATCTGGTAGTGCGAAAATATTTATATTTGCAGAGGGAAAAAGTGCATCGTGATTTAAATGAATGAAGCGAATTATAAAGACAATTTTCCTTGCCCCTTCTCGATCTTTAATTAAGTAGATCCGATTAAGAAGGAATTAAAATGTATTTTTACTAATCCATCCCGTTTCGTGGCACAGAGGCGGACAGCGGCACCACGGAGCCGATTATCAATCATCACGGAGCGGACGATGAGGATCGTCGTGACCAGGAGGAGGATAGCGTCGCGAACCAGACCATCGTCGATGATCTGTCCACCGTGGCGATTCTACTACGAGCGAACGAAACTGCCAACGAGGTTCCAGTGACCAAAGACTCTCAGCTAATTAATACTACCCACGAAAACCTTTCAAGTGTCTCTCGAATGGACGAAAGTAGCGTTCTTCAATTGCAAGGGGATCAAAGCGACTTGCTAACCGCCCCCTTGTCGCCAAATAATATCCGCGAGCCAGAGCACAGCCCCGTGACGTCAGAAACCAAGTTATCGGACCACGGCAACCCTAGCAACAAGATGCAACACTCGAGTAGAGACTTCTTTGCATCCACTAGACCCAGTCGATCAGAGCTCACGTCCAGCTTCGATGCTTCTTTACCTCGATCACCTGCGTCCTGGGGGCAAGCGAGGCTGGAGGACAACCCCGTCGACGACGAGGGCCTGTCGAACGTGGTGGATCAGGAGTACGATCCCGCGAGCCAATTTAACCAAGACAAATCTCACGGAGAAGAAACGATTGTCTTCACGACCACGTCGTTCCACGAGACGATCGCCGCCGAGGCGAGATCGTTAGAGCAGAAGAATGTCGAGGATATTAGGGCGATCTCGTTCCAAGTACCAGCCACTGCTGAAGAGGCAGAAGAATCTGACAAGTACCAACAGAGAAACGAGGAATCGAAAAACGTAGGCGACTCGAGGAAGGATCATTCCAGGCCGGCGAACAATCTCCTGCTGGGCGGCGGCAAGTCGACAAAGGCGTTCTATGAGATAAAACCGTCGATCAAGACCGAAATGGAGGGCGAAGCACAGATATGGAGCAGCACCCAGAAGCCGCTACCGGGAAGAAAGTTCGTTCTGCCAAGCGTAGACAGCGCCTTCGGCAAGTTTGGACCTTACTTCGAGGACGGCGATCAGGAGATAAACATCACTGCCAGGATAGGTAGCACTATGCTGCTCGACTGCAAGATTGGCATGCTTGGCGACAAGCAGGTAATTTATTTATCTTTTGTGTCAACTCGTTTTTATAAACTCTATTTCCTTTTCATCGATAGTTCAGTGTCGCGGCTGAATATGGTATCGATGATCGGTGTATGGTACCGCTGGTATCGGCGATTAGGATTAGGTTGTAGTAATTTTTCTTTTTTAACCATTCGAGTTGTCTTAATTGGAGTAATCAATTTTAAAGTATTTCGTGTAGCTGTGCAATTTTATTTATTTATGCGACATTCGAACACTTTCATTTTAATAAATTTTACAACTTTATAAGCCAGTAGTATAAAAATGGTTCTTTTATATGTGTTCTTTTTCTACGGGCGATTTTTCTATTTTATTTTTAAGGTTCGAAGCTTTTATACTTCTGTTAGGGATGTGTGTACAACGTTTCGCTTTGCCGTGGCGAAAGTTTATCTATCTCGCAAGCTTCCCTTATTCTGGCGTTGCCATTTCGGATGGCTTTATTATTCCGTTGCTTTTACGAGAGAGCGATAGCTGATGCCGGTTGAAAAATAGTATGGGCAATGTCGCGATGAAAAGTCTGCTGCAACGGTCTTGTTATATTTTTATGATCTCCGTGTCGCGCGATAAAAAGTAATGCAATGATGAAGCGTGAGAAGCGAAAACGTGGATCGATTTCCTGCCTTTCTGCAGTCAAAATTTCCCTTTCGAATCTATATACGTTCGCTGCATACGATTATAGTTGGGGATATAAAAGGAAAATGGTGTTCCGTGTTACGCGAAGTATCTGTCAAACGAATTTCAAAAGGAGCGAACACTTTCAGCCTCCACATTTTCGTTCAGTTCTTTCTTCCTATATTGTGCATCGTTCTTATTTGAATTTTTCTTTTGTTCTGCTTCTCCCTTTCTCTGATAACATTTTTTAACGATATCCTGAATAATATAAATATATCAATTTGTATTTATTTAACTACATACCTACACTTAAATTGAAGTAAATTAAATTTGTCTGGACACGTTGGCACGTGTAAATTTTTACTTTAAATACTTAGATATATCTGAACAGTCGCATCTAAATATACGAATCGAAGCTTCTTAATTTTTTCTAAAAACATTTAAGCTTCAACACGTCAATGTGAATGTACGATTTATGACATTCTTACATCGTCCCACGCAGCCCATATTAACAGACGTATATAACAATAGAAGTATCTCGGGGCAAACTCAGACAGCTTCATTAACAAACACGCAGAGCTCGACAACACCTATGCCTCTCGTCCCTTCTTTCATATCTCCGCATCGCTACACTTGTCACGTACAGTACAAAACAGACAGTTCCCACGGGGATAAAAACGTCAGAAAAAATGACGATTGAGCCGCCAGAGACTCGTTGTAAAGGCGGGTCGAGTTGAGAGTGAATCGTAAGCCGGCATTTCTCGAACGCTTAGCGAGAAATTGCACGGCGAATTCGTTCGCGAATCGATTCAATAGGGCGGCGAGGGTCTCCGCGGTTTCTTGTCGAGAAATTATTAAATTTCGACGAAGATTCTGTTTAATTCCGCGACTGTTAGAGATGCCTGGCAGAAACAATGCAACGCTCCTTTCACCCCGGGGACCTATCGCGTTGCGCCCGCCCCAGAAATCCGTGATTTATGAGACAATAACGAAGGATATTTCCTGCGTTGCGATTCAGGTGACGTGGCTACAGCAGCACAGCAAGGAATCGTTTCGACTGCTCACCGTCGGCAGGATACCGTACAGCGTGGATGAGAGGATCAGATTGAACTTCCGGTAAGTGAAATTGCCGAAATAATGTGGGTACTGGGACATGTGGGATATCTTGATAATTAAGCTGCTAAAATTGATACAGATGTTGATATAAATTGGGGCGCGAGATAATATCTGGTTTATTCAATTGATAACGCGATTGCTATTTATGCCTTCTTCCGTCTAAATGGATATAAACAGTCAGTAAGAAAAGCGTTCATATTACTTTACGGAACATTATGGAAAAGTATGACTGTCGTCGGCATTGCTTCAAATGATTTTCATTTTGACCGATAAATGTGTAATAAACAATTATCGTCAGTCTTGTATGTTTAAAATGTGCAATATTATTAGTGACTTCAAGAACAGTACGTACATATTCTTTCACTGACTGTATATTAAATACGGAAGGAGGTAAAAAGAACGGCAATCGGAGAGAATTAATTATATGGACCAGTATCCGGAAATGATATAATAGCAATGAATGTCTATCAAAGTCACAATGTTATTAAGCCTCCGCCTCTCCATTACGCGTAATGGAATGAAATAGCTGCGTAATCTGAAAATCGCCGTGCTAGATATTCGTTTTAGAGGAACGAGGGTGATTTGCATTCATTTAGATCGACGGATCGAAATAACTGCAATTTCGTGCTAGCCGATGCCTGATTGAACTCGATTCCGGCATCGGCGGGAAGACGCTCTATTTTTATCGATTTCCGTGTCACGAAATGCAGTAAAGTCGCGTGGCGATGTACTCTGTCTGGGGGTTGAATCGCCGCCTTTTATACGCCATAAAAGTCGAGCGCATACGAAAAGCGTGACGATGCACAGGCAAATGAAATTTTTTCCATCCTGTAATCCCGCAGGTATCCGAGCAATTGGAGATTGCAGATTCTGTACGTCAACCCCCGGGATTCTGGTTTATACAAATGTCAAGTCGCGACGCATCCCCCGCTGGTTAAAACGATCAACGTTGTCGTCACGGGTAAGTAGACCTTTTATAGTGGTAGGAAACTAATAAAATTGGCTTTTTTTCTTTAGGGTAACGGGGTATAGTAATGCTCTCAATATGGTTCTTTTTATCGCTATTATTATTATGGTGAGATTAATTACAATTAGTGGTAGTGAGAATTCGTGACAGTATCAATTATATCTTATATCAATTATATACAGAAACAGATTTCCTTTACATTTATAGACGTCTGGCCATTATTAGTAGCCCATAAGATATTTTCGCGCCGCATGTTTGTTTCTATTAGTCCAGGCGACTCGTCGGCCCACGTATTGACCGGTTCCACTTATTCCTGAATAATCTGCCACTCTTATTAAACCGCCACGGCGCGGCGACTAGAATATCCAAGAGATTCAACTAACCTTTCACCCTCAAAGTACCCCGATCAAAGTAAATAATGCCCCCTTCCCAATAAACCGCACTCCTGTCCAAGCTCCTATTATACAAACCGCCAAATGCTCCTACCCCTGAGAACTGCGCCATAATTGAGACACCAGCTAGAACAACGTCCAATCCACTTCTCAGACTCAGCTACCACCCCAATCTCCTTTCGGCGTTTCGTAGAAAATTAGAAGGGTAAACAAAAACCACGCGCGACCTATAAATGAAATTTCAGCAGCAACGCTGGATAGACGAAAGCACTCCTCTCCCGACCTCTCATCGCTTCCTCTCATTTCTCCCTCGTTCAATCGACTCGTCTGCAACGAAGAAAATCCTATCCACGTTCGAGGAGAGGCTTGTCCGAGTCGAATCGAAGGACGAGTCTTTCCTTGGGGTTGGTCATCGGGGCGACATTCGAGACTAAGGAAGGGACGACCGGGACGCAGTCGTGGACGGGGTTAGGGGTTGGAAAAGGGTTGCAGAGCGGGTCTCGCGTTCACCAATCCCCTTACGTCGCCGATTCGGTGCAATGGAAACCCGCATTTCGACGGCTAAAGCGCCCCGTGGCCGGTAATCTGATCTGATCCAAAGAGGGCTGGTCGGTGAACAAAAGCCGGCGTAAGGACCAAGTAGGGCAGAACAAACCCGGATAGACTGACATTGTTACAAGACTCCTTTCCCTTCTGTCTTCGTTCGATCAATTGGAATCCGGAATGTTGCTCCCCGTCGACCGTGAAGCTGGCCCCTTTGAAACGGCAGAATCGTTGGAATTTCTTTGACCTCTCATTTCACGGGGATCGTTTCGTCGCGCAGATGGATGTATGCAATTCGTGGACGGCCAGGTATTTAATGCGAGAAATGTCTGACGTGGCTGACAATCGATATGGGGAAGCCTGGTGGTCCGAGAGATTAGATAAATTTCGGCGGAAGAAGATTTGTTCGACGACGATTGATCTGGGTCTCGTGGAGAAGCGGCGTCTGACGAGTGACGGATTGCTCCACTTAATTCCGGTGGAAGCGATGAGAGATATCATAGAGATGGTTCCTCGCTAATTTGCTTTTTTTGGTGTTTCGTTGCGTATTATCTGCTGTGTTGCTTGTAAAACAAATGCATTACGCGGGTGGGTATTTCTTTTCGCGAGGGAATTAATTGAAAAATTTTACGTCGCGGTATTGAAAGGAAATTGAAATACAGCTGGCAAGAGTATCGTGTCGATCGGTATTGATTGCGGGAGTGCATCAGGGTTCTCTTACCCTCTTGAAATTGTTTGCTTTAAAGTAATTGTTACGTAAAAACGACTGTCTGGAGCGTCTACTGAAAGCATCTTGTCGGCCGATGATCGATTATCGATACGATTAATACGATGATTGATACGCTTTTATCGTTGCCCATTTGTTAGCTCGCGACAATATTTGCTGCGCCAGTTCGACAACGTCTGCTTTCGAAGGGAGCAATTTATTAAATCCTTTATTACGCTTACTTCCTTCACGGTAATTCTCGAGGGTGTTTTTCATCGATGCTTAATGGGCGTCTTTCTTAAAATCGTTCAACGGATCATGCGTCAAGGGGCGATCACGATCAGTGTTCGGTTTAAACTTAAAAATTAATAGAAAATAGGAGAATTAAATTTCAGTGATTGAATTCGGTGATTTACAATAAAATGGGAGAAGTTGTGACGATCGATGAACCTCATAGAATAGAATCAAGCCAGTCATCGAAATAAACGGGCATGACTCGAATACGAAGACAATACCACGGAAGGATTGATCGGATTGACATTCAAGCGGAAATAAAGGAAATGACGCAGACTGCATGAATGAAACACGACGGCCATCAATAATACCAATGAATATTCAATCACAGATAGTCATAAATTAAATTTATTTAAAACTGCATTTAATATTCATGGATTTCTGACCAACATATGTATTTTCCTTCGTCGACAGTTCGTCATTAACCATAAATACAACGAAAATTTCACATTCTCACGTAGAATTCCACTGTTTCTACGCTATAAGCATCGTAAATATTCTGAACACTTTAATTACCCATAACGAACATTTCGTAGAACCTAGACGAAGAAGACAAAGACCCTCAGAGGTGATCGTAAACCCTGGTCTACGTGCTATTAACCAGAAGAAGAGTATTCGTCGATAAACGAGGCTCGTATCCTCAGAGTCTTCGGGGTGAACGTTCTTCTAATTAAGGTAGCTCGGAATTGCTTCGTTTCGCCTTCGAATAAAACGACCGGCCAGCTTTTAACCAACAGCAGAATCTGTGAACGCTCGTAGGTAATATTCGAACCTCGAGGAACTCGTGAAACTCATCTCGTAACAAACAGAAGAACAGTGACTTTAGTCCATGAAGTTGCCCCTCCTCTCGACAGACTCGAGCACCACGATGGAAAAATTTACGCACGACCCCGACGTCCCGCTTAATGGACTTTTTCCTCCCTTTTAACTGTTTGCGTAATGAACCCAGACAGGGGTATAAGAAGGCGGGTATTTTGCATGCCTGGCCATTTCAAACAATCCAGCATTTTCGAGAGAAGAATGGCTTCCGTGCGTCTTATTTTCTGGACACGGTGGCCATATTTAATAGAAGTTCCTTCTCCGGCGAATATGCAAATTTCGTCGGATGCGGGGTATTTCCATCGCCAGGACGGTAAAAATAGATTGGTCGGCAACGTACGAGAAGGGTCGACGTTGAAACTCTGTTTAATCCAAGCTGCGTGCGATTAGAAATATTCCAATCTCGTGCAGAGATCTCAGGGGACGTTGGACAATTCTACGATCGAGCTTTGCGACAGTAAAGTATAAAGACGAGCACAATCCGGACGAAGTTGCACATAAGTAGAATGCATGAAGTACAGACTGCCGGCTTTAATATTTCAGCATCGAGGAGTAGATCAATTGGCAGAACTGAAAGAAAAGCGAGGGATTCGAGGGTTGCGTGGAAACGCGCCATACGGAATCGCGGAATCCAATTTAAATAATACTTGCCCTTCCTTCACCCTTCTACCTTCCTCCGACTTCCGAAGTTCCCCCGGGAGAGCATCCGGCTAGATGTGCATCCTGTCTCTTTCGATGCGTCGTCGTGTTCGCGACTATTCATCCCAAAGAAGCTTAAAAAATGATCCGGCGAGAGAAATTTCGATCGCGAGGACCGGCTGGCAATCCTGTCGACCCCGTTTCGCAGGATTAAATTTTCCATTGAATTCCGCTCGAGTCCGCTCGCCGAACGAATCCCGCGAGCTTCCGCTCGAAGGCTCCAAGGACACTTTCGTCGATCTACCAATATCTCGCTGGGTCTGCGTCAACGGGGCATTATCTACGATTTCTCTGTGCATGTTATGTTATCGTAGATTAATTGTAACCGGGCATCATGCCCGTGGGGGAACTTAGGGGATCCTTAGGTTGCCCACATTAAGGTGGAACTCTTTGCATTCGCAGTGCAATAAAATGGCAAAGAAGAATATACGTGACGATAAAGTAATCTATCATTCGAGGAATGTTCAATTTCTGACTGCACAACTATACAGTGAATTAATTTCAAGTTTGTTCCTGTAGCAAATGAATCTTTCATACAGTAATCATCTTCCGCTTCGTCGAACATGCTTGCGCCACTTTAATGCTCCTCTTGACTCTACGACAAAGAGATTACGTAAATCGTATCGACCGCAAATGGCCACGATCAATCTGCCTACGAGATATCATGAATCGTTACAGCCATCTATTTACGTGATCCATTGGTGTGGCTCGTGATAGCAGGATGACGATAGCAATTTTTTCCCGCCCGTAAGAAAAGTCTACATCGCGATAGAGCGAGTCCAGTAGTGTAATAGATCCGTCGACGTAACAGGTTTTCCGTCGGCTATGGTAGACATCGATTTCACATCACGACTCGGATACGATCGAGTTCTACAGATTTGTCTGGTTCCGAGTGCATTTGAAACGTCTGCGTTTACGTTTTTCGGCGCGGCCGTCGTGGAAAGGATCTGTCGTGCTCGATATTCCTTGCTTACGCGGTGCTGCATATAAATTGAAAACTTAAGGCAGGAATGCAGAGGTTGTGAAAGATTGATCGGCCCGTTTTTGAGGCGAATCCCCGGGAGAAATATATCGGGGCGTCTCTTTTAATTCCCCGCCAGAGATACTTGCTTGGTTGATTGATTTAATCCCAGAGAGCAGCGGAGGTTAATCGGCAGTTCTTTCAGGGGGTTAAAAGTATCGCGAAGAGGTGGACTGATTCGTCGACTGCTGGTTGGAAATGAATTTCCCACCCTCGCTCTGAAATCCTACATTTGGGACACTTGTCTGTTTTTTGAAGAAATTTTGATCGTCAAATGTAAATGATTAATACTGATTTAGTAGAGGAAATTAAAATGTTCAACAAGTAGTTAAAATGCTGCAAAATTATTGCGAGGGGAATTTCAGATCAAGCTGTTTAGGAAACGTTGATAGCAAGATTGTATCAAAATTCATTTTTGGGATACAAAAATGAGTAGGAAAGGAGATGCGATTATTATTGCAGAAATTGTGCGAGCAACAGAAGCTGCACAGTACTTCCAAGCTTTTCTCACCACTTCCTCGACAAAGTCGACAGTTCAGATTAGGTTTGTACGAGGAACACAGACATCCTCGCCGCATAGAAATTTGATTAACAACACTCTCAAACAGCGGACCTGTATCTCTCAAAGCGACTGCTGCTTGAAATTTACAAAAAGCCGAGTGCACGACACGTATCTCGTCGTCGTCGTCGTTGTCCATTCGTCGGAATAAAATTTGAGTTCACGCTCAAAACCCCTTGTATCCTCGCCGGCGTAACGATGCCTAGCAATTCTCGTAAGTGCGTTCCAACATGCACGCTCGTTTCTCTCTGTCAGTGCACCAGCGTTTTTAAGGGAACAATGTACAGGAAATTTACAGGCGAATCAGTGTATTTGCCTTTCATCTGAACCATCGACAAAAACCAGCAGTGCTCGCCCACTGAATTATTACGAAACACCGCGAGACTTCTTGCAGTCTTTCTATTCACGATTCAGCAATCGTGTTTTGCGCTGCGTATTCGTTCCGTCGATAAATCGCCAAACATTTTCGAATCTTTTTCTCGAGTCGAACCGACCAGAACATCGGTCATCTGGCAAGCACAGCCGCTGAATTAAACGAAATTCGTGGCGAAAGGAAAGAAAAGAGAAGTAACCGTAAGAAACAATGAAAGTTTTCTGTTCACCTGCACGATCCAGCTGCACTTAAACTGTGTCATATACGTATCGTTACGCTTGCTCGTAACCAGTGTCGTCGATAAAGACGAAACTGTCGTTCCAAGTGCTGGAAACTGTCACGACTTGGCGTGCATTGCTTGCTTGAATTTGTACCCCCGATGGTGTACCCCCTGTAACTGTGGTTGAATCATGGCTCTCGAGAAACAAGAGGCCATTGTAGGTGGGAATTGCTCGCGATTACTGTGACAAACAAGTAAATGGGGGTATATACTAGCTTGTGAATTTGAGGACGTCGAAATGCACACCAATCGTTCCGAGTTGCGTGAAGTCGAATATCATATCGGGAAATTAATAGTCTATCTCCAGGTAAATTCTCAGGTCCAATATTTCATGTAATTTAATATTGCATTATATTTCAATTGGAATTAAATTAAATTATTATAACACTGTGATAGCACCAGTTTCATTACAGCATCAAAATCCTCGCTCTAGTGGATCTTAAGCCCTAATCGTTTCGAATATCGTAAAACAAAACTTTCACGATACTTACCAGGGTATAACCCAGGATAAAAAGATTACTCCAAACAAGATATTCTCGTTCCACCGAAGTACTCGCCCGTCCACGTGTAAACGGCTGAAGGAAGCAGATGAAAGGAGGATAAAACCGAGACGGGTGCGAAGGAATTTGCATAGACGTCGACACGGGAATCGCAGCTTCGTCGGCTGCTCTGAATCCTAATGGCGGCCCAGAAAAAAACTGCTCTGTTCTAAGCGTCGAACGCTAAGATTCACGCCAGGCAAAAACAAACGTCGACGTTTAACAATTTCGAGACGTTTTCTCTTCCGGTCACGAATGCACCCGCGTGTCGAAACGTTTCGAAAAGCGAATCCTCGAAGCTGCAACTTTTCTTCACACCTCTCTCGCTTCTGATTCGTATGAACAGTCACGTTTCGTTCGGAAAACAAATATATTCCCCTCGGGAATAAGAAAAATAAGTAATCGATCCTTAAGAATTCTTCAATTACCAGTCACATGGAATTATGGTTAAATTGTACACTCCTGTTTCTGACGGAGAATGGTAAAATATCGATGAGTAAGACGCGGATGAAGTGGTGGGTTTTAATAACCGATTTCCTTAGCAATCGTCTGATATCTCGTTAATGGGACACTTCCACGAATTTTGCGGTTGCTTTAATTATACGATGCAAATTAGTCCCGACGGATTCCTCGTTTTACGACTGTTAATTATGAATACATTTCGCCGTGATGTAATTCAACGCGAGCCCGCGTAATCGTATTCTTAGCTGCGCCCGTTGAAAGCTTAATTTCGTAGTTGGAAATGGAAAAACAGTTTTATTATTGCTTGTAAAATAATTGGAAGAGTTTTGAGTGCTCCGCTGGCGCGTTGAACTGCTTGTCTGTAATATATCGGGAGAAATTAAAATTGAAGTAAAACACTTTAACGCGTGTGATGGATTATGGATGTTTACGGTGCATTATTTTCTTTCGTTGCAGCTCCGGGTTTGACGATAACGGATGATTCTGGTCGAGTAGTGCCTAAAGAGAGGCACCTAAAAGCAGGAAGTGCTCTGAAGCTCAGGTGTGAAGCTAGGGATGTTATGGAGTCCCTGAAGGAGTCAGTTGTTTGGACCAGGGGAGACGAAACGCTTACCGAGGACGTTAGGTAAATTCTAAATATAACTTCTAGTCGTACGTGGAAGAAATACAAAATTTGTGTAGTCAAAACAATTATACAATAACCCTTTTCTCTATGAGAACATTTTTAAATCGAGTATCATAATTATTATTTTGTTTCCTATATCATACAAAGAATTTTATTTTATTCTTATATCGTTACATCACGTATATAATTAATACAAAAATTAGAATATTACAAAATATGTATTACCAAAAACTTTGTACCTTCCACTTCTTTCCCCCGAAACAATATAAAAATTCTTCACTCTGGTATTATTAATATCGCGTAACACCCAACGGCTTAAACGTAAAGAAAACGGGTTAAACAAAGTTCGAATACCGAGATCAGCGTCTTAATTCTGTATCCCGCAAGATGCAAAGCGAAACGAGGCCCATCGTGAGTCCGTAGGGCAATCTCGCGAAGCTTCTTATCCCGTCTCGCCACACGTAGTCCAGCCTTAATGAAATTATCAGGTGCACGGTCCTAAAGCCAGACGTAAAAACACCTCGAGACCCACTTAAGACCCGTATCTATGAAACGAGACCGCGTCCACGTCTTTCGTTAGCCGAGGCCACTTTACCCGGACTCTTTTCCTTCGAGCTATAACGCGGATACATAGTATTAGACGTGTACGTGAGCCGGATGTAGGTTACGTTGGAATATCTCGTTTCTAGCGAGAACAGGACGATGGAAGTTTTGGCCGGCAAAGAGGTCCTTGTGATCGTCAGCACCCTGATCGTGGAAAAGGCCATACCCAGGCACGCTGGAAACTACAGCTGTGTGGTGCCCGGAAAAGTCAAGACCACCATTGCAGTCCACGTACTCAACGGTGAGTCTGTGTTATTCTTGCATGTTTATTTCTCTTCTTCTTTTTTATTTTAGAAATACATTGAACATGCGTTGACGTTTACCAAAATTTGATAAAAATAAGAAAATGATTAGCTACTGGAAACGTTGCATTTAATAGAAGTAGTAGTGATTAGAATCATTAAAAAAATGAAATAGAGGTACATTCGGGAGATGACATTAACTGAAGATACTGTTATCAGAGGTAGAAACATTTTATTTAAAAAAATACTTTCAAACATCACAAACGTCACAGATATGCATTCCAACGTAAAGCATTTACACTTCATTAAAACGGAATATAATTAATATAACAAGATTCTGATGACAAAAAGATTTCTCTTAAGATAGTACAGCAAGCAGGACTAACGTCTACGATCTTCACCGCGCAACGATACGTCGCGAAAGAAACTAGCTGTTAGATAAAATGCTGTTCTCTATCCGATAATGCGCTTACCAGGCGTGCCGAAAACTCATGAAACCATCGAGGAAATCGGGGTGTGGAGGAAGGTTCTCGCAACATTATCCTTCCGAACAAGAGCCCAGTTTACTCGAGCGAATGGCTTTAGATCGCGGCCGATTGAACCCATTTCAGGATGTCTAATCGCGCGTGCGCCGTCGATCCCGGGACAAGATAAAAACTGGGCCATTCTGTCTTTCCAGCTAGAAACGCGAATTTCAACGAAATCGCGGTACGATTGGATCGGTGCTCGTAAATCGACGAAGAAAATTGTTGAAATATACAATTTTCACGTACAGGTATTAATGTACAGGTAGCTGTAAAGATGTACTTGCCAGAAGAAAAAGAAAAGACAAATTATAATCCAACTACTTATCTGTATAGAAATATATAAAACCTATCTGGAATAAAACCACAGATAGACGCAATTGCAAGGTAAAAAAAGAAAAAAGTCACCGCAGTCGACGTAGAAACGCAGACTACGATATCAAAAGAGCTGAAAAGAAAAGTGACAATATGTTCTTTTACATCGACAGCAGTCGCATAAAATTCTGCGCGCTGTTCCGTCGTCATTGTAACGTGACTCACGTTTTCAGGATGAAAGGAGCTGAAAGCCACGGCGAAAGAGGGCTTTTTCGCCAAAAATCCTTCCGCTTTTAGGGAGCAAAGAAGAAGCGGCGTGTCCCCGTTTGATTGTGCCCGATCGCAGACATAGCAAACGTTTATGGTCTCGAAAGGAGGGGAACGCCACTGTTCCAGTTTTTATTCGAAATTTCAGCTGCCTTAGAATGAAGACAGACACGATTTCCCGTCTAGTTTCCGATGATCCAGTTCGATTCGGGGATCGTTTCGATCGAGCTCTTAATAACCAGCGTTCTCGTTCGAATTACAAATCGTTTCCGACTGCCGTCGTTATCGTGGGAGTAACCAAAGGGTAGCGCAAGATTAATCTGCTCGTTAGAAAGGTAATCCGTGATCGAGTTACGCCGACCCCTTTCTTCGCTGTCCGCCCCGTGAATCAATTCTCTTCTGATGCTTTTTTTCGCTGCGTCACGTCGAAACGATTGAACGTGAGGATATCCTTTTACTGCGGTATATCGTTTGCTGTTGGGTAGAAATTATGTTGAACATGACCCGACTTCTGCTGCAAGATAATTCACTGCCAATGATGAAAGAAATAGTATGCAAATGGTATAGAAAATAATATATAAAGAATATACAATATAATTATAGTGTAACTAAAACTTAAGGTTCCTTCTTGGAAGCTGAAAAGGATAATTTATATATTTCTTTTATTTAAAAATAACACGTTACAATAATCAAAGCGTCATTTCATAAGCCTAGATTATTTTTCCGATACAGTATTTCTTCTAACATCCCCTCCAATTCTTCTCGTACGAAAATAATCAAACTAAACCCCCGCAGATCTCGTTCAACTCCGCTCTCACCTCCCACGAGACACCAGTCTTTAACCACGTCACCCCCGTACTATAACACCGCGATGATACGGATTAACCGACGACGAGGATGATCCAACTCGTGGATGCAACGTTGATGCACGTCTGGTCGTTAGCGAGGCCGTCGACGACGCACGTTCCATGAAAATGAAAACGGCACCGGCCTAATGTGACGACAGTGTCGTTTGAAACGAGGGAAGCAGAAGTGGAAAAAACCTCGAGCCAGCTGACAGTGGTACGAAAAGAAAAAAAAAATGGGAAAATGGAACCAACGTTATCGTGCAGTCCACCTTTTTTCCACCATTTGCAAGCCTTATCCCATCCACGGTTCTTCGAGATCTTTGACTGTTCGTGACTGTACGGGTTTCTAATGCTTCCTGACCCGGAGCACCGCCATAAGAACACCGCTCCACTCGGACGGGCATAATAAGGTGCTTGCCGGGAAGATGGACGATCCTCTGGCACGTTAGATTCCCAATGGGAAGCCTCGCTGTGCGCAAACCTTTTCCAAAGAACGAGAAACCTGAGGCAATGAAATGCTGGCAAATGCGTTTTCATTCAGAGTATGGCAAAGGAACAGGGGTTTGTTCTCTAGTTTTTTTTCACCCTTTGCGCTTGCAGAGCCGGGATATTTCTGATACGTAAATCACGTTATTGTATTTCAATTCGAGGAAATAATTAATTAATTTCGTTGATCAAGGGATGCTTTCAATTTTTCTTTATGAAAGACAGTCGGTTAATAATATAAAGAATTACTGATACAGAGGATGCACAGACAGAACGTGGTTCACGTGAATTTATTAATTGTAGAAAAACAACGTTGAGGCATTGAAAATCTGCCTCTACGTTCATTTAATTTTCTGTCAAAGAAACTGGATTATTTCCGTTTGTAATTATTCGACAAAGGAGCATATTTACCAACGATTATCCTCGATCTGCTGTCCTTTGATGATTTCCAACGTTTTGCCGCAAGGTTCGCTATACTTCGCCGTTGAAAGGTAGAATTTACCTCGACGTACAATAGACAGGCACGAATGAACGATGAATGGACGTGCATCATTTTAATGACTGCTCGGCGACGCGACGTAAGTTGTATACAAGTAAGTCGTGGAACGAGACAATGGAGGTTTAGAGACGTCTATAATTTGCTGCATGTCAAAAGCCGGACTCGCGTAATTGCTCAAAGCTTCTAAGCTAATTTTCGCAATTAGGGAATTAGACCAATTTCAGCGAGAATCGAGGACGCGATGCATAAGAAGATTAATTATCGACCAGTAGAAAATTAATTACTCGACTACGAAACAGGAGTACCGGGACGCTATCTTAGAATAACTCCAACGATAAAATCTTGTTCTAATTAATGATACTGTACTGGCATTAAACGTTGGGATATAATGGCTGGCGTAGGAATTATTACGGTTGGAGGTATGATAATGAAGTATCTAAATATGTAACAAAAATTGTGTAATTGTTACGGCGATTTATCTGGGTATATTGTCATGAAGCGAATATGAATGGAACGGGAAAGTAACATGATAAAAAATAACGAGCAATTTGATAAATGTGTCGAGATATTTTCGAAGGTAATATTTGATGAAAGGGGAAATTATTGATACCACTTAAAAAACTAATGGAGCTTGCAAATAAGTAAGGTTTAAGGGTAAAGCGTAGTGACAAGTGGATTTATCTGGTATTTCCGCTGCCAATTTGCTCGTGATAGCTTAATTTCCAAATAATTTACGCAGTCTCGTTATGTTCATCCAACCGATTTTCCCCTTCTAAAGAATCTGTTGATAAGCAGAGTTCTCGTTGATCGGTTTAACGAAAATAACGGGCAACTTGATCAAATAATTTCGAGAGCGATCAAGCTGCTCATATCGCCGGGCTGACTAATATCGTGTGTAATAACGAAACGGCCTTTACGTTCATCGCGAAAAATGAACGCTTTTAGCACACCCCGATAAATATTAATACCATCAAAATGTCCATTAAAATGCATCCTCAACCTACGTGAAAAATTGCAATGAATCTAACAAATGTAGTTGATGAACAATTGGGAACGAGAGTCAATAGTTTCGTTTGTAAATATTAATTAATATTATACGTCAACGTGTATGAACATACCAATCCCGCAAACGTCAACAACCGTATTGAACTTCCCAGTTGTTAAACAACTAAAGCGGATCAACTATAGATTTTGTATCGAAACGTTCCAATTTAATTACTATTTGATTTCCTAGAATACGAGGCGCCATTTAAACGGTCCAATAATTAATAAACTATTTCGCAATTATAACTGCGTGTACAGCAACCACCCAAATTATTATTATGCACTGCATATATACTAACGTTCTACGTAAAATATTATACTTGGCTCGCTAATTTATTCAAGGATCAAGTTTCGCCATAGCGTCAATCTTAAAAGAAGAAAGAAAGAACGTTTCCCACTATTTCAAACTATTTCCCACATTCGTGGATATACGCAACTCTTTTCGTCACGCAGAATATCCAGAAACAAAAATTGTACAACCAGTGTGTCACGTCGACTATTTCGCGACAAAATAACTTGAAACTCCTACGTGCTGTGAATCCCACTGAACCCAATAATCAAAGAAACCCGGGAGTGATTTAGAGAATTTCGTTCGCAGTTCATCTCGGTTTTATCCCATGCCATCGTTGAACGTGGCTTTCAGTTAGCAATTCAAAGTCCAACGACGTCGTTTGCTATTCAAGAGACAGGTCTATGGTGTCGCGTCTTAATCTACTAATTTCTCTTTCTTGTCTGGCGCCACGGGGTAAATCAAAGAGCCACGAGCACGAGGGTCACGCGGCTCTAATTAAAGTACGCCAACGGAGTTAGATAATTCGACCCTTGTGATTCGTGTTCGGTTTGATTAAACCATGACGACCTTGCTTCGGGGTTCTTTTTTTTGTGAAAAGATTGAGTCGTTCCCTTTTTATTGGTGGCAGGATAATTCTGACCTCTGTGATTTTCTACGATATTTCATTCGTTGGTTAGTCATTATTTTCGGAATTTTATTATTATTTAGAATTAGTCTTTATGGAACATCAGGACCATAAGTTTATTGTACCACTGGCCAATTTGTACCAGTCCATATTAGAACCTACAGAATACTTCCAGGATATGTTTTTAAACAATACCGTTCAGTTCAACGCGGGGAAACACCTTTGGAAAACAGGGCAGAACGACGCGTCGAATTTAAGAGGTCTTCTTTGGGTTTCGATGAATCCAGTAAACTTAAATTTGAGTCTCCAAAGGGATCTCACGAACGGCCTTCCCTTTCACCGATCGATCCCCAGGCATTCAATAAAATCGATAGTTTGGCGAGGCGAGAGGATCGTATCCTTGCGCCACGCTATAGGAATCGGAGTTACGAGGCCAGGAAGTGACCAATAGTAAATTCTGCTGCGTGATTCCGAGACGAGGGTTCCGTCTCCAGGAAGTGTGGCCACATATGAGCCGAAACGGCACCTCTGACCTACGGCCTTCCATTTTATCCCTCGCAGCCGTCATTTTGACAAGTTTATCACCGGCCCGCGTATGATATAACGCTCACGTACGCCGTTCCTTTGTCTCTATGAAAAAAAAAGAAAAAATAAGATGGGCAAAAATATAAGGGTCACGTTTCAAGGGGAACCAAGAGCAGCCAGTAAAGTATAATAATGGTGAAAAAATATTTGCAGAGGCTTGGCGATATCACGAAGAATATAATCCCCATCGAACGCGAGGGCGACTCGAATTATGAAGGGACTTTTTAATTTTCTAAACAATCGAATTAAACCACCGATTTATAATTCAGTCCACGTATCTCATCGTGGAACTTTCATTGATTAAATTTTCACTGCGACTGTCTTAGATAATATTTCAGTTTAAAAAAAAGTGTTACAAAACTGGGGGTGAACAAAATGCTTCTGAACACAACAAAGCGAACAAACTAGCATCAAGTGACGCCTTAAAAGTGAAGTAAAACTTTCGCGTACAAGTATCACTGTAGAGGTGCGAGGAAAATACATCCAGGTGAAACTTTCTGAATAAAGGGAAACGCGTCTGTACGTGGACAATGACAGTGGTGAACGAAAACACTTTACAAAGGTGAAACCTTGGGAAAGCAGACTGAAACTCGCGTGTATCATCGCGAAGAAGTGAAGGAAATATTAGAAAGGACCACGCAGCGAAAATGCCTATAAATATCATGCGAGAAATATGCAAGCATTCGAAGAACTAAGTTGACCATCACGACGACCCGACCACGATACAAGAGACAGCAATTGAAATTCCCGGCTACTATCCAGGAAGTGGTCAATAGGAAGTTCTGCTTCGTGTATTCGAGTCCTCGAGACTGTAGAACGGTCAGGAAACGTATCCAGGCTGGTTGAATCGAAACAGTTGAACCGCGAATACATTGTCCGCTGTGAATCCTCGTTGCCCATTGATTAGAGACCCATTCAGCTCGGTTAATTGGCTTGAAGCGGGATGACCGACTGTTTTTCTGCTCCTTGGCCCGTATTTGTAAAAGGAAGATAAATCGTGAATTTGCACGGTTCAATGCAGCTATAATATTGCCTTCGTGAAACGATTGTTTCGATTGTTTCGAAGTTTGTGGAAAATAGGGAATTTTCCGTTATCGGTGATTCAGTTAGAATGGAATTGGCCAGGAAATATTTTCGGCTGCAATTTCATCAAATTTTCACCTTCGAAAAAGGTACCGGTGCGATGTTCGCGTTAATTAGCGGGCTAACTCTTCCCGCTAATTTATTAAACAGTGCATTCGTTATCGTACGATGGAAGAATGGAGAAAGAGGATCGTGTATTAATTCGAAACGTTATTCCGTTTGAAATTCTGTGTAACGGTCACAGAGAACTGAACAGAAAAAAACAAAAAAAACAATGAACATCTGAAGTTTCCGGCTCGGATAGAAACAGCCAGATGAAATTGGTAGAAACGAAAGAGGGAGCCGAGTCGAAACGACAGATTTAAAGGGGACTGGAAGGAACAAGCTGGAAACGAAGGGAGCAATGGACTGGAATGGAGTTGCACATGAGAGCCAAGGTGGAAGCAAGAGAAACACGAGATACAGGAATGAAGTGGAGAACGGTCGGATAGCAGAAGCAGAAAGATACGTCACAGTGAACAAACATAAATCGAACTAATAAATCTCGGAGTTGGTGCACAAATAGAAGTGAAGAAAAATTAAAAGATCGAAGAAAAGATGGGGAAACATAAGAGAAAAATGGTCCCAGCGACCACTCGTAGCTACAAACAATTGTGTTAAAAAAGAACGACTCCACAAAAAACGAACAAGAATAACAACAACAAAAATAATTAATTCATTAAGTTAAAAACATATATGTATCTTCGATAAATCTACATTTAACCCACTCTGCACACCACCAAATCACCCGAGAAAATTTGCAATCCACATTTAACTCTCTATCGCACCCAAAAGCGAACACAAGGCGAGGAGCGAACGTTCACCGAAATGCAAACGCAACTAGGCCCGAAGTTGCACGCGGCACTTCCGGTTGAACGAACGTACAAGAAGGGGAATGGGCGAAGATAGCACGAGCGGATAGGCTTGCGGAGCAAGAGCCATTAATAAGGAGCGCCTAATTTCATGAAAGCCCGGAGCCTCGAACTATTATCTAGGAAACGTAACTCGGTCGAAGAGCGATTAAACGGACGCCACCAAAATACGTCAAGCTGCGGCGGGCTGCGTCTGACAGAAAACCTATAGACGGAACAACCGTTAATGAAATGACAAATGTGTTCTTGTCGATGGCACGAGCAGCCGCGTGCGCGCTCGCAGGGCCAACGTTTACAATCCTGTCGTTGGCTACGCGGGAAAATAAAATATATTCGACCACGTGATTTACGCGACGCCGCGATAGAGCGTCGCGACGCGTCCCGGCGAAGAGCCGACGCGATGGATTGATCGTTCTTGCCGCACGCGGCGCCGTTGGAAAATCGGAATCAACGACTTGTCGATCGATTGCCCCTGATAACGTTGATGGGCCAACGAAACGGAGGATTTATAGGTAGAAAGTGTAAGCTTCGTGTCGATGAAACCATCCACGGGAGCGACGGAACATTTAAGTATTGATCAATCTACGGGGCATCGATCATTTTTTATTTCAAGTATCTTGTCGTTATTGCGAGATCTTGCGGCGCATATTTTGTTGGCTGGAGATGGGTATAAATGTTTTTAGCATTTTTAAATGCGACGAGTTCGAACTTGCGAACTTCGAGCTTAGCGACTTGCATTTTTCATTAAAAAGATAGAGGTATAGAATGTCTTATATAGGAATAGAAAGAAACGATTTTCTCGTACGATAATTTGGCGTAATACTTATTTCATTGCCTGGTAAAAATGAAGGAGGTTGAATAAATTAAATAAGCAAGCCAACAAGTGCATTGCACGAGGTCATCACTCGCGACTGCAAGTGAAACAAACGGCCGAAGCGCACCAACAGCGTTAGTTAACTCAATTTCTTTCCTCTTCCGGTTCCAGGGGAGTTGCCAGCCGCGGTGCACGACGGTAACGGGGTCTCCAGGGCGTTTCTCAACCTGTGGCTAATTCACTTAACGATGAGCTACGTTTTCTCCAGATGACAATACTAAGGTGAGCCAATTCCCATAAAACGATCATACATTCTTCATTGCCCATTTAACATACTCTGACCCTCTGCTCCATCACCCTTTCAAGAAATATTTAAAAAAAATATAATGCAAATAATTTGCAAGAATTTACAAGATTTGCGCTAGAAATCAAACAATACAGTATCGTATATTGATTAATTCTGCTGCAATTCATTCAGTCACAACGAAAATAATTGTTTCTAAATTTGTATCAATCCCCTAAGAACCGACCAATATGGTATCGTAAAACTAAGCAGCCCGTTGTCAAGAGTCAACCATCTCTATAATCGAAAGGCTTACCACGGGCGCTCAGGTGCGATTTCAATCTCAGCCCTCATCAAGTCATTGCCGGAATCTGAATAGAAGATCTTACCCAGATCCCGTCGTTTCACTGTCGAGATCCGATGGTACGATGCCGTTTCAAACCCACGTGAACACGTCGGTGCAAACTCTACGCCAACAAGCTGGCGATCGCATGAAATCATTACGATGGCCGTATTATTACACTTGTCATTGCCTCGATTGCCACGAGAAATTTGATTGGTGCATATAATTATTAAAGTCCCAGTTCCCTCTCGTCCCTTAAAATATATCTATTATGGATGATTTACGAATACTACGACTTTTCGTGAGTTTTGGGAAACTATTTTGCAATTGTCTCGTTTCTTGTCTGTCTCTTTTTTCTTCTTCTTCGTTTTGACTTCTTTAGTCCTTTTATCTCCTCCCCCATCCCGTTCGTCTGTGATATTTTTAGGCCAACCTTATCCTTTTGTAGCTCGTTTTTTGTCGACTGTCTTATTTCCAGCAGTTTTTTTAGACGATCCACGGTTACTCTGTTTTTCGAGTCCTTTCATTTTCTTCTTTCTCTGTTTTTTTAACGTGCAGGTCTGTTTGCGATTGGGCGCCGTTTGGTAGCTTTCCGTCCACTTTCTTCCTTCATTTCTGTCAACTTTCCACCACCCTTGCTTTCGTTCGTTTATTTTTCTTTCCCTTTTTTTTCTTCCCTTTTTTTACCCAGCGCTCTTTTCCCGACCCCTTTCCCTGGGATTTGCCGCTCCCTTCGCTACTGTGTTTCCGTTCCTTTCTACCTTCTCCTTTTTTTATCCACTCCCAAAGCGTCCTTTTCTGTTTTACCCTGTCTCCTGTTTCATGATCTTCCTTTTAGCGTCGTTCACTCTTTCCGTTCCAAGCGTCGTGCGTCCTTTGAGGCGCCAGAACTTTCGCCTGATTTTCCACGGAATTTTATACTCCTTAGTTGAATTCACCCTCTCCCATCGCGTATCATTTTCGTTGCCCATAGATTAAATTTCGATCTCACTTTTATTCGACAGAAATGATAAAGTCAATCTTCTGTTTCTTCCCGTAACAAAATTTTTGCCATTCTTTTAACCCCATACGAGTATCCTAATTCGAGTTTCAGACGAGTTTTCAGACGCACGCTCGGTAGTTCACTGGTCCGTAAGAAAGTTACGTCAAGTTTCCGGACGAAATCTGCTCGCGGAACCTTCTCCAGGAAGCGGAAGAATACGGTGGCCCTTTAACGAGGAACAAATTACCACCCCCCCCCAGGCCTCCACGTGACTCATACAGCGTACCGTTTAATTTGATATTGTCTTGCCAGCAACGCACTAAACTGTATTCCTTTTTTGAAGCGGGAAGCTTTCATAATATACAAAAGTTTTCAAAACAAAGGGTGCCCATAATACACGAAGTTTTTAGCACAATGGCTTTTCATAATATATCACGTGATACATGAGTTTTGATACCAGTTACAAGGTAACGCCATCGATCTCCATTTAGAAAACTTTCGTCGAGTTTCCCCCTTGATATCGACCGTGGTTATCCAGTTCCTGGACTAATTCAATTCGCCCGTTTAAAAATTTCCAAAGTTCCACTATTTTCAGACGAACTTCCTGAAAGTTTCAGGTCCCGTAGCTTCGCCGGTTCTATAATAAATTCCTGCAAATCGTCGTTTCTCGATAAATTCTTCATACCCTACACCCATCTCGACTCACCTGGACAACACAGTGTCTGTTTCCTGGGAAAAATTGAAGATCAATTTCATTGCTTGCTTTGCCCACTTCTTTCAAAAATTATAAAGAACACTGTTGATAGAATTGTAAAGAATTAAACAATACGATTATTCGATCATGAACATCGAATTCACTAAATGGATTAATTAAGAAAAATTGTTCTAAAAAAATCAACGATAGACCACCGCCTCAATCGGAAGTTCTAAAACAGATAAATCAACGAAAATGCCGAGGTACATTCTCTAACTGAATCCTGGCCAAGCCACCGGAAATCATGTCTGATTCGTCTTAAATTCTCAAACGAAGGAAAGAACATCCAAGTGGGACCGATATCCGCGATCGTCACTCGTTATCGGACTCACGTTTCACTCGTCATTTCCGTTTCTAAAGCTGAAACCTCTACGCGTTACTATTTCAATTCGTGATTCCGAAATATGCATTGACGTTGATAGAGCCGAGGAATTAAGCGACATTCATAATTCAAGCTTTTATCAGCGAGATCGCCGCATTGTGAGGATATAATTTCAGGACTGCAGGCGGAGAATGGTGCTGGAGTGTCATGTGACGTGTTCTGCGGAAACTATAGCTTATGCTACGTGGTGTGCGACCAGCGGTATCTCACCTTCCATGCTTTCATTATCAGTTACCATAGATCACTACGGGCGAACACCAAATGACGTCGCTTCCGTTCATCCCTCATCGAGAAACGTCGTTTGGCCAATGATGCCACCGCGTTACGTCCATTGCCTTTTGTATACGAGTGACCACTGTGAAAAGAGGATAAACAGAAGAAGGTCTAATCTAATGGAAGATGAGTTGGAAAGGAAAGATTTCGATTTGAATAGTTTCGATATGCTCATAATTACAGAGAATCGATCAAATCAATAAAATAGAACTGCAGGGAAAATTCGAAACGTTTTGTAATGTACTTTCTTATCGATGTTTCGGGACAATTATTGTTTGGGAATGGGTTTGGTTTAATATTTCGCCCCTCACCCTTACTGCTTCTCGCATCGGGGACGAAGAAGCGTAGAAGAACGCTGATCCATTGCGCAAACAGTTTAACAGCTATGATTCATCGGTTTAATCCAATTACGAAGCAGACCGCGCTATCTCGGGGCACACGAACTGGCTGTAAGCCAAATTCATAAATTATCATCGTTCGACGTCAATTTTTGACGATTCTTATCGTATCTTCGACCCTTCGAGCTCCGTTTAGAATTCATTCTCCTTCTTATAGTCTTTGGCAACAGAATAATGGACCCACGGATAATAGGCGACTCGAGGAAACTAAATCTACATCTTCTTTTCACCTTTGCGTACAAAGAGGAAACAAAATCGATGCCAATAAATCGATCGAAGAAATTTCTTTCTTATTTGCTGGAAAATTTGATCATCCACAATTTGAGCGTGGGGATTAAATGGTACATCATCTGCAAGTGCCAGCGGACATTAACTGTAACCCGTTTTTCTGGCAGAAGATTTCGCATAATGGCGATAAGAGGCGCGAAATGAATCTGTCAATTAGCACGGACCGAAGTGGTAATTAATACCTTGGAAAAGTGCGCAAAGCGAATTGCCCATTAAACCCTGTGGCTGACCCGCTTTCGTCCCCGTTGCTGTCTGATAGATTCAATTCAGGAAAAGATCAAAAGCTCGATTAGATAGGACGTCGGTGGGTAAAACGTTCTTCAATCTTGTCTACTCCCCAATGGAAGGTTTCGATAGCAACTTTCAATTCAGATTTCACCGAACGAGGATACTATATGCTAGTTGAATATTTCAACTGAATCTGAAAGTAGTTTGTAAATCCTATTAGTTAAATTTTCGAACATTGTTCGCAACAGTAATTGAGGCACGCAAATTAATTGCATTAAATTTAATAATAGATACGGGGTCGCGTTTGATCGAAGTTTCATTAACCATTCCCGGATGCCTGCCCGAACAAGTGAAAAGCCGCTTTTCCAGTATCACAGAAATGACAAACGAAGTCCCGGTAACGAGCCGCCGTTTTACTGTGGCGAAATAACAATCATACGTACCGTTCTACACTCCCATTGTTCGTTCTACTACCTCGTCTACGTTTTAATAAACCGCATGAAACGTTCTTTCCGTTTCGACCTTTACCTCGAAGCTTGGCCCGAATTAAAAGAACGAATGATATTATTCAGTATATATTGATTATAGAGAAGCAAATGATAATAACCTGCTTGGAAACTCTCTGTCGTGATATACATAATATCCTTTGAATTCAATACGAAACATAGAATTCTGTTCTGCCAAAACAACCACCCCTCCGTTCAATTAAAATTCATTCACTAAAGGAACCTATTCTATTGCCCCTGATAAGCCAGAAATTTCACCTCGAAAATAAAACTGTTTTTACTGTTGAATAACAGAATTAACAAAGAATGTGTAATACATTTGACACGGAGCCCTGTCTGATTTTGTAAAACAATCGATTCGGCTGGCCCCACGTGTCAATTACCGCAAACCCCCGTAAGGTTATTGGTTCGACGCCCATTACGAGAGTAATTAATCGACTGCCGCGAAACCTGGACCGCGATTAATTTGACGAAAGGCACGAACAAACGGATTCGTCGGCTTAACGAACAGAGCCACCCTGTTTTTCACGCTCGTTCGAACGTGTCGATCTCCTTTTTCCTGGGTGCCAACCGTTCCGCTTCTCGATTGCTGGCCGACGTCCAAAAAAGTGACCGCAAATGGAGAATCGATGGAACAGCAAGCGCATTCATCGGACTCATTAATTCTGTAACTGCGTGGCGCGACCGCGTATCTTCTTTGCCGGGCGATTTATCACGAACCAAAGGAAAGTATAAATAAAGCGGACCATCGACGATCACTATAGCAACGAAATTTATGCGATCCTTGATTACGTGGCCACTATGTGTCTTTATAAAAATTTTCAATTAAAAAATTCGAACTATTCTATTCGGCGCAGTCGATGGACGAAATTCTATCAGTAAATTGCCGGAACGAAAGGCAATAACTTTCGCGACAACAATGTTTTAATTCCCTATACAATTTTTATAGAAGTTATGCATTACGGGCAGTGGACGGGATATTTTCAGTCCCTGCACGCGTTCCATAGAAAATTGTTCATTTGCTACAGGACAAAAGTGAATACGTACGCGTCCCCGTTTTATCGATCAGGGAACTCGATTAAAAAGTTGAATTGTTACGTACGTCGGTCGGACAAGCTAATCGCTATGCTGAAACTAACTGGTCATTGTTACAATTTATAACAAATTCGCGTGGGAAATTGCGCACGTCGTTTGCAAACACGATTAAACAATTCTTTGTCGGCCCGTACGAATACGAAATAACGAAAGTTCGTTTAGAAATTTGCGCGGGTCGAACGTAAGCGTTTTAAAGATGTATGCACGATTACTCGGGGAGAGTAGCACGGTTGCAAATTCGACGGTCACTCGTCAAACTTCCATAAATCTCCGCGAAAAAGAGTTATAACCAGTCCTCCATTGTTCGATCTCGCTTTATTCTCGTCAACGGTTTCCCCCGCGAACAACTCCGAATTTTCAATTTTCTCCTGCTGTATTTTTTTTGGTTCTTTTGTAGTTTTTGGTCCGTCAATACTGCGATCGTGGCACGTTGGCGTAGCTTTTGCAGAATCTGCAACGACACGGGCTATTGGCGTCGCGTGTGCACAGGATGATTCCTGCGGGACAAACGATATTCTATCTCTTCCCGAAAAAATTCCATTTAAATTCCTTTTTTTAAGGAATCGAATTCCTCGTTTCGACCTGCCAGCGTTGAAAAATTGACTGGCTCTGCTATCGATTCATACAGCCGTAGCTTTGTTCCTAATATTCAAACGACACCTTTGACACGAGTAAAAAATAACGAGCACTGCAAACATTTCAATCCGTTCGCATTAATATTTAATCCTTTCATTGCCAACTTGATACAACGCTTAATATTACCGTGAAAATAATATTTATTTCAAAAAGTATATTATTCGAAATGTATAATATTATATGCAGGGATGTAGCAAAGGTAAGTATAAACATTTCAAACGTGAAGAACATGAAGAAAAGTATGTAGGAAAAACATATCGCTAGAGAACGAAATGAATCATCATTTTATTGGGTCACCCTCGCGGATGTTAGATATACAACGCCCTTTGTTCCCCAGTTTTGTCCCTATTCGATTTGTCGGAACGGAACTGCGTTAAAACGATGCGATTTTAAAAGAGACTTCGTGCAAAGGTTTCCAAGTGTGTTTCCACAGTTGCACGCATTTCGTTTGATTTATGCGGTTGCTACAGCGACTCGGTGATAAATGAGCATACCTACTTTGGCAACGATAGCGTAGCCGGCGCATCGATTTCTATCGTTCAATCCGGAGCACAGTTGAATCGTTTCACGAGATGCCGCATCCGATAATCTTATTCGGTGATTGTATTCAGGAAGGATCGACCAAAGTGAGCTGCGAGCGTTTTAATTAAATTCGCGATAATAATTGAATACGGTGCAAGCTAATATTTAAAAACGATGAATTCGCGTATCCTTGGCTACAATCACGGCGACCTCGGTGCTTCGAAAGCTGATACCGATAGTTCTGGACCGTGAAACTGATATCTGCACGATCCCCTTGCGTCATTATGGACTTCATTAATTAATAAGAGGCCGTGTTTGCGTAGCTTTGAAAGTCGATGATCGTTATTAATGTAGTCGTTGACGGTATCAAACGTCGTCGTAATTCAACAAATTCAATCCTGTATCTGTTACTAATTGCTGTATCAACCACTCCAACGTTTTTATTAACAAAGCATGCTAACAAATCTCGTTATTAGAATATTATTAATGAAACGTGAAACGCTCGGCAGATATTTGATTCGGAAAGCTCGGCAAAGCTTGCATTCAAATTATTCGTTTTATCGGACAAGTGTAATGAGAATAGTTGCAGAACACGCTGTAGCAGGTCATCGGATAATCGAGTTCCCAAACGCAGTCAATAATCCGGGTGCATGGCAGAATCCGCAAACGTTCTCATTACAAGTTCCACAGGTATGTGTCTACACAGTAATAATTCGGAATCGATGTTGAATCACGGTTCAAACACTTTAGGCAATCGATGTCGTTCGACGAGCAACTAGATCCAGACGCCGCTAACGCGTCGCGTAATATGAATAATTAATGTATTCAAATGCGAACACACTTAAACTGTGTTGCATGACTCGTCTGACGTTTCCGTCGTACACTGAAGTCTTCGCCTATCCAAATATCCATTACAAGCATCCCCACACGGCACATACGATTCTCATTTGAATGCACGTACCTACGAAGTTGCACTCGCTCTACGAAGAGAAATACGTGTGCCGCAGCTGTGTTCTTGCATAAAGCTTGGCTCACGCCTAATTCATTTGTTATTGATAAATTAGATTATTCTTTGTTATATGCAAGAATGTGGTGCAATTTTCGGCGCTCCTTAGCTTCAACTCTTTCATCAATTTTAACGCAGCTTGTTATTTCAAATGGCTTGTAATACTTCAAATTTCCGTTCCTTTGCATTAAATTTGTATTGCTACCGGGATTATATTAATTTTCTGCCTATTAAAAATCTAGTAAGCTTACTACCATCAATATTATTATAAGTGGAGGTAAAGGAACGAGAAGGAGTTAATCATTTTAATATATTCGCACCCCTGTCCTCTTATTATATTACACGTATCTCTACGGGATGCGCTCATCTTCGAACTTCTATGTATACCTCACAGCGGTGTTCCAATCTCCGCGAAAGATTGAACCGAGAAACCGTGTATACTCGAAGCAGCCAATTTCGAGTGATGAGCTTGCTTAAAATTCTTGTAATAATAATAATAACGAAACCCCTCGCACGGTTCTATATGGTGCATAAAATTCTTCATTCACAGTAGTTTATCCGCATTCTTAACCTACATATGTATATAATGCCCCCCCAAAAGAAAGAAAAATCAGGAACAAAATCGACAGAATAAACAAGAGCATCCTTTCAGGGAGAAGTTCGAGGAGGGATGATACAAATCCTATTTCGTAACTAGCCGAGCCACGAAACTCGTTTGTCCAGTGGTGAAACGTTGCTACGCTAACCCCCCTGCAAGTAGTAATCGTGGAAACGGAAATGGAATGGATTACGAGCGATAAAAAAAATCTCATCTCCGCGCCCTTTTATTTTCACCGTTAATACGTTATTTCGCTTTTATTGCGCCCCGTTCAGCGTGAATACCACGCCCTTCGTGATCGTACCCATCCAGCGTTGACTTCGCCACCCTATCTGAAATTATTAATACGGCCCTATCCTTATCCAGTGTTCGGTGTGGCTGATTGGGAATTGTTTCGTGGAACGTGTTTCGGGGAGACAAATAGTACCAATAGAAATGAGGATAGGAGTAAGACTAATATATCAAGAAGCTCTGCGCAGTAATAATTATTTGTTACAGATTACCGTACCAACGCAGAGAGGTGCATCGACTCTTCCACATGAATTTCGCGACACGACCCGTCGCGGGACCCACATTGGACAGAAGCGACGACGTCGACGCAACAATATGCTCGCGTGTCGTCGTCGGTGAGATTGACTAATTCGCGGACTGAAACACCGGTCGCCATTCTCGAAGCTCTCACGAGATCGACTTGCGTTCAATCGTACACGACCAACCGGTGAATCGTTTTTACCTTAACTAGTAAATAGAATTCCCCTTTCAATCGATCCATTGATCAGTAGCGCATCCTCCAAGGACTCGGTGATCGTCTCGACGATAAGTATACCCTGCTTGACAGAGAGAAAAAGCAGATCCCGCTTGTCTTTCGTTCGAGAAGGGATCACCGTTGCAAAGTGGGCCATTATTGTACAGTCTCGTTTAGACGGACGCTTTAGAGTGCGTGACAGTTTTCAAGATTACTCCTGGTGCTCGTTACCACGGTGACGAGGAACATCGCGGGGCTGAATAATGGACGTTGGAATACCTGGAGTGCTGTGTCGAGAATCTGCGGAAAGGATCTCGCGATGTTTGGAATATTGCACCGATGCATATGAGGTTTAGCAGAGATTTATCGCGCGTAAAGAGAAAACAGCGGCGCACTTGTTGGATTGAGAATGATGTTTGGAGAAACGGGTACGTGCTTCGAATGATTGTTCGATGAGTTGGTTAATTCTCGTTTCGATTATACTTCCTCCTTATTGGTGATATTACTGATGGAACGATTTCACGATTTCGTATAATTACTTCTATGCCCAATTGTTTTTCTATCAGGTAACTGTTGTGATCTGGTTTTGTACTAAATATTGAGTATCGATTGGACGAACATGTCGGTTGCATTGTTAATGACATTTTTTCGGGTCGACCATGTGGCAGAGAAACATGATTGGTAGAAAAATCGCTGGTCTTCGAATTATTTGGAATTCGTGCGCTTTGGTGGCAACAATCGGATGCACCGAGACTGAAAACGCTTAACAGTTAAATTAGTGCAGGCTGCTTAATCGAAGCTCGGTTTTCACCTGACGATCTGTATGTGTGTATGGGAACCAACCACGATTTAACCCATATTCCGTGAAAGCTTCGCCGACTTTCCGACACACGAATAGTTGGAATAGTTGGAGGAACGTTGCGCGCGGTATAATTAATTAACCCTGCCGTCGAGATTCTTTCGGACGAATTTCCGTCGCGTGGAAAATAATCGTTTTCCAACTTGACCTCGATCGCGTTGCGAGGTAAATTCATTTTATCAGGACAAATCTCTGGCGTGTTTTACTGCCAGCTAAACGGCACGATTCTATTTACCAAAACACGCGTAATGTGCAAACAAAATAATTCCATTTACTTTTCCAGTGCTTCCGTTTTATTGTATTTCATTCGATTATATTTCTTCCATGGTTTAAAATTCCTGCTCATGCCATTACCACTTTATTCATTTCACTTCCTTTCTCCAGTCACTTTGCTCGGTGAATTCGCAAGATCTCTTGATTTTGTTGAACGAAGACGCTCTCAAATATGTCTGCCTGAGGTATCAACCTGAGTTATTTGTTCGCGCCACTTGTTACTACGTGCCCTAAGGTCCTGAACGAAAATAGGGAAAAGCAGGCGGACCACTACGGGGCTCGAAGGTGGAAGTCGATCGCCGCGATGGGAGGACAGGAAGTAAGGATAGTTGTATACCAAGAACTTCCACGGCAGAGATGTCAAGGAACATGGTGGTCTTTCGTACGAAAAGATACATTCTACTCGTTTTTACGTCACGGAGAAGCAGCACTCCAATTCACGTGACACTATTCACGAGGCAGGATTTCCTTGTCGAACATTTGATATTTTAAACGAAGAAGTCAGGGAAAAATTGGTGATAAATTTTTTTAAAGAGATCGCAACGAAGGTATACAAATCAGAATATTTTTAAATACTTTAGGATGTATCTTTAGATATCTTGTTACTATTATTATTATTAGCAATTGATTTTATTATACAGATAAAATTATGTAGAAATAAATATATAATTTTGAATTGAAAAGCGAGGTACAGTTATATGCACCTATTCGAAGGAAGTATAATCGGAAAGACGAATAAGAATACAGAAGTAATACAGCAAAATTCGCAAAACTTTTCCTCCGAAGAAACGAATTGTACATATGTGTATTTACCATTTTCACGCGATTCCATTTTATTTACATCACATATGTCGCTAGATGTGCGTCGAGTTACACGCGTAGATTCACGTAAACAGCGGCGTTATCGTTGGCAAGTGATAGAAAAGAATGGAACAGATCCAAATTCAAATTGTGTTAATCAAAATCAAATGAATAAAATTGATGTTCAATTTACCACATTCGTTGATTAATTTCTCAACAAAATTATTTATATGTACCATCGCAATATCGCGACAGAAAACTTGGACTTGCCACGCGATGCAACGCCGCATCGAGTCTGACCATTTTCCTTTTCTACTTAAAAAAGGACAAGCGCGAAGTAGCGTGTGGAGTAGCGTAATCGGAATACGCGTACTTCCGGTCTCGACGAAAATGTGATGTGTGCGAAGAAACGTATCAAAAGCGAAACTGGCCGACGCGACGTTAGGATTTTATCTTATACATATTAAACGTGCGCGATCTATGCATATTATAAATAGGCCCGATCGATCGCGATAAGATTATATTTTTATATGTAAATAATGGCGTTCCTTCTTGTTATCTTATTAAATTATATCGAAAAGGCGGTAGATAGAAACGAACACTGCGATCGAGCAATTTGTCTGATACGACGAAACGTTAAAAAAGAGAAAGAGAAACGGATAGATAACGTTCGATCCTGGTGTGAACGAGAAGCATGAAATGGACGAATTGTTTTGCTCCACGAATGTTTCATGGGAAACGAGAGGCAGGGAGGGAGCACTGATTTTAAGGATACATACATTGTTGGACACGATCATTATTATTCGTCTATGGGACGTATTTCTGTGGCAAATAAGCTTGTGCTTCCTTATCAACCGTATAGGTACGTAATATTTCTCCCTCGACTACTGTTTTGACCAATCCTTGCAGGAACTCGCTGGAAGATTTCTATATAGAAATACCTCACAAGCAATGTTCAATCGAATCTATAATCAACAAGGTAGGTGTCTTGCTTCTGTTCCCGTCGAAATGAAAAGGAAAGTCGCCGCCTAAAGACTTCACATTTTTGGCAACATTTAACCCCGTTATAATAGCCACGGTACAATGGGCGAAAAAACGTGAAATAAAGCGCGCCTGGAATAACGATATTTCAACAGTGACCGTAGATCCTTCGTGCCCGAGCGATTAAATCTTGCCCGGTTTTTTGGGGTTGACGTTTATTCGAGGAGTATGGTAAATTCGTATGGCATTTTTCACGCGCGAGGATCACCTATCTCGCGGATAAAAATGCTCGACCAGAAATGAAATAGTTTCACTTGCAATGCAAACTACGTGTCGCGTGCAACATCCGAATCTATGATTCTTCGAGGGCCCTTCATACGAACAAATAATCGTACATTCGTACAGAGCAATGTTAGTCAATGATTCATTAAACTATAAATAACGCGAACGGACGTTTCATTTATTTCATCGCCGTCCTATCGTTCGAGCGGATCGATCGTGTCCAATAATCGCGCGAGACGACACGTCGATTGTAATAGGTATGGATACACGAACAGAAAAATGACCATTGTACCGTAGAACGTGGGCACGTTAAATAGGCCGGCATTAAGAGAACAGGCAGCGGTGGTCCAGTCGAGTTTCGGGGCTTGTCACGCTGGTAATGAGATTATGTTTGCAATGCGGCAACACGATGCGACAGGAAATGTTACGCGCGACCCGACATACCCGAGTACTGGAGGAACTGTGTCACGGAGCTGGACAGAATTTCGTTTCGCCGTGGACCACGCGAGTATTGTAATAATTCGGGAATCATAATGTCGTCCGAGTCGGGGAATTATGTCTCAACGGCGTTGGAACTGTTGCGCTGATGATTTACCTACACCTGGTTACACGGGACTGATTTGCATTGATCGGCGAAGAAATTCCAGTTAGAATGTTTTCTCTGTGATTTCTTACACTTGCGAAGTGGTTAGAAATTGTGAAATATTTGAAGCAATCCATTATTGGAAAGGATACTGGTTTTTTTTTGTCTTTTTTTTCTCTCTTGTTTGAAAAGAGATTCGCCACGGTGATATTTCTTTTTGATTGGCCACTAATTTTATACAGTAAATCGTGTGGGAACGAAATTCTGCTTCCACCAGGAAGTGAGAAAACAGAGACAGAGGTGATATAGGCGTCGGGATTTCACAAAATTGTGCTGTCAACGGTGTGTCACGATCACAGGCTCCCGTGCTGCCTAAAAATCGTGAAAAATCCCTGTCCCTCGTAACCGGCCCGCAAAAAGTGTCAACTTCCGTTATTCATTGTCACATCGAACGCGTCACATGGTTAAACACGTACCATTGTGTCCTCGTACTATTCCTTTCTACCACTGTGAGATATAAGCACGATACAGTAGCATGAAGCGTCTGAACAACCTTTGCTTTGACAGACGCGATATCAATCGAAGGTATAAAAATGTCCTCGCTGAGGCACGAATAATTATTATGACACAGAAACTGTTCTTTCTTCTGTATTTTGCAAAGCCTGCCTTCATTACGAATAGCAAGGCACTTACGGATTAATAAAATGTCACAAAAAGTACCGATTTAAAAAAATAATATTAGACAGGCTGGACTTGTATATTTTGCCAGGTAATATACACCTGACCACGATATTAAAATCGCTGTTGATTGAAGAGGAAAAATTCCTTCGCAGGGGCAACTTTCATAAAAATCCAGAAAAATTGTGTACCATGAAAGTCAGTATCCTTAAAAAAAATTGTAGACTAGAAAACATAGTGACATAAACCGGTCTCAGTTTCATACAGCCCATAACATACGTCACTATTATAAAAATCCTCGACAAAACGGCCACGTACAGAATCCTATTATCTTTTTACACCGATCCTCCAAACAATTCTACAACCTATCCCTTTAACCCATACTTACCCCCTTTTCTACAGTTCCTCCAATCGAAGCTACAAATTTCTTATCGAATCGCCGGAATACAATTTCTCGTTATCCTTCGATTCAATTCACGCCCGTTCATTTGCAGGAAACCAAATTACATTCGCGGCCACAAATCTTTCCAAAGAACCCACGATTCGTACGACAATATAATCCTCCATAAAATCGCTGTTGCAAAACTGTTGCAAACGCGGCTCTGGCAATAATACGGTATATCCGGTCGAACCGGACGCACCTTTGGCCAGATGCAATTGCACATTCTTCTCACGGCTGTGAGCTGATCTTCCGGCTGTCAGTCGCATACCTCGAACGCGCTCCTCTTACGGCGAGAATTTCGTCTCTATCTGGCCACCAATTTCTCGGCCAGCTTCGGGACGCTCTCAGAGTTTCCTTTTAATACTGGCGAAGGTAATTGGAAATTTTTCGTGATAGGTGGAGGCAGCGGGGAGGGACGGTTCGCGGACAAATATCTTCGTTTGAGAAGCTGTCGCGCGATCTTCGTGCTTGGAATCGATGCTGTGGAGGAGGGCTTTGATTTTTAGGAAAGGAGCAGGAATTTTGGTTGGATTGTAAAGTGGAATGTGGATTATTGCGAAAATATTTTCATTACTTTTCAAGCAGTCTTCGTTTTTATATAGAATTTCTTCGCCACGTCTTTTTTATAACAGAATCTGTACAGTTTCGCGAATACTCAATCTCTTCTCCAATCTCGCGATTCACAGGTGGGAATTTCGGAAATTCCACTCTGTTTAAACTCTGAACAGCGACAAGATTTGCTGGCAGGTTCGGCCATATTTTCACGTCGACGGGTGCGTTTCGTAGAACGCTCATGCTGCTGCTTGTTGCTTATTTCTCACGGTATCGCGAAGACGGACATTGTAACGGAAGGAGCAGACGTTGAAACAATGGGCAACGAGAACGATACCGTTTGCTAAATTAAACCGGTGTTCCCAAGAACGTAACAAGCACGATATTGTAGCCCCGTTCTAATTTATATGAATGCATTTAAACCAACGGTGTGGGCGCGTTCGGGGTGCTTAATTAACAGCTCCCTATTACGTTGTTCGCGGTTCGAAGTATCACTGAATTGTATGATACATTACGTTACATCGCCGGAAATATTCGTGCGTATTCGGTAGCCTTTACGACCGATCCTCCATATCACGAGCTACCCTATACATTCGTAGAAATCAATATAATAATTCGCAAATTCAATCCTCTTCATCGCTCACTGTTATTTATTGATATAAAAAATATTCTCGAAGGTCTATCTTTGACGTAGCAAAGTATCAAATCGACCGTACAACATGCTCGACAAATATCTCGCTCAATAAACAGTCAAAGGTGGACCATTTCCTACCGGAGGAAATAAAACGTGCTCCCACCTGCCGATATAATAATGCGTACGAACGAACGAGAATGGATTAATACTATGAACTAGCCGGATAAGTTGTATAGCTGTTTATATATAAAAAAAAGAAGCGTACTACGATACGATAAGTTACATAATACCTTAAAAATCCCTCGCACCTATCGACATCACCGCTGTAAAGAACGTTAACTCGACGAAACGTGCATACGACGCGTCCATGCCGAGGGCGTTGTACACTCGTCGTAAGCGTGGACAGAAATACGGCAGAGGAACGTAAAGGTGTAGAGAAGAGTGGCGAGAAAAATGTGGGGAGAAACGGCGAGAAAAATGGCGAGAAAAATGAAACGAGGGAACCGGAATAAATTACGTGATAGGCCTGGACGCGTCCGCTCGCGAAGCTGTATATGTAAAGCAATTGTGAGTTATTAAATAAACGAATTGAAAGCACCATTCTGGCCGCCATTCCCTCGGGACACGGGCCGTTTCGCCGGATCGGGGCGAAAATAATTTCGCGCCGGTTTTGTATCATTAACGCGGGGACAATTGACGGGAGTTTGCTGGGGAAGAATGGACGATGGGGAAAAAAAGGGTGAAGAAGCTGTGGTCGAAAATTGTTTCGCGTGGCCAGGCGAACGAAACAATTCGACGTTTCGTGCGGCGCCTCGCTTGGTGGAAGAAGCGTTTCGTTCTTGCTCCTCTCAATTCTTGCTGGATCATCGACGTCGGGTCGCGTCGAGTCGAGAACGATTTATTGGGGCCGAATTCCAGCGGAATTCTTATTTCTTCAGTCGGTGGCAGCATCGGCCGCGATCGATGGCATTAAATATCGTTGTCGAGAACGGTGTGCAGGTGAGTGTTGTAATTAAAGTTGGAGCACCCGACGTGGAATGAAATAAACGACAGTGGAGGAAGGAACGTAATTTTTCTACGGAAAAGTGTAGAAGTTTGATAGTTTTATTTTCTCCTTTTTTCCCTTTTAGTGACTTTTTTTGTTTCGCGAAAACGCCCGTTGTGAAACCACCTTCGCGAGAAGAGCGCTTAAATAGAAGAGGGATATAAAAAACTGAATGCAGAATGTCAAAACTGTGCAGGTGGATTTTAATAGCAGGCACAGGGTCGTGCGTTTCAAAGGAGCCAGCTTATTTAAGTGTATTTGATTAATATAGCTAGCGGACGATCACGACAGCGCATCCTAGGACCCGACGGCACGAAACTTGCTGCAGATTCAACATGGAACTCTGTGCACATTCAACAACTGTGCAAACTGCGCCGAGTGGACGAGGAATGATAAATATTCCTCGACCAGGTATTAGTTAATGAATCAAATATGGGAAGAGATTTCGAGAGAGAGTGAGTATTGTCCGACTAAATCTTCATTCACGTTTCCAATTCTCTACCTTTATCCCACTGCCTCTTTCTCCATACACGTGCGAATCTATAAATTACGATTTATTCAGATTCGCAACAATAGCGCGCAACGTTCGATAATCTGTATGCAAACGCTCGTTTAAAATGCCATACATTAAAGTGGTACCCTTATTACCATGATAATTATTATCACAACGATTCATTCGAATGAAAAATAAGCTTCCATAATTAATTACCGATAGAGATAATATGGAAAGAATATAATCTGCTTAAGCTTGTCGACATTGTTTAATCGATAATCGTGAAAGATGAAGATAAACTAAATTTGCACGGTTAAATGAAGAAGAAAAAAAAGTAATGAGGAAGAAAATTGTCCACCATTCAGGATGAATATAATCGATCCCAGGATAATCCGACTGCAATATGTTTCAACGATCAGCCGGTTATATAAAAGAAAGTAATAAACGGCCAACAAGGGAAATTCTGCAATGGAAAACGCTCTGTTTAACATCGAATTATCCGTTTAAAACAGGCATGCGTATAGGCGATTCATGAAAATTAATTGCACTAGCTGGATACTTTCAAACAGGCTTTGAAATTTAGCGCACGATTAATCTTTGTTCGATCTCTCGACAAGCATAAAGCTATTACTGCACAGTCTGTTTAATATCTATCTTTTTTTCTCATAGAATAATCAAAGTTTCATACAAATGAAATATACCAATATGCACTACTCAACAAAATGAAGGGATCGCTAAACTGTGACCGACAAATTTGTCGACAATTTTTCAGTCGCAATTTAGTCATCCTTTAATTGTGTTGAGCAGTCTATATTGAACATGATATAGAACTTCCATAAGTTACAATGGTCTATGAAAGGTGTCGTTAAATATTTTACCACGCAATTTCACATAGGGTAATCGTAAAAGAACTGGAAGTTGCAGTAAGTGAAATTTGTCGGCCACTGGTCCCACATAATACATATACGTGCAGCAGTGTTAAATCGAAACGCACTTTTACCGAACGTAAAAACGTCCAAGCTAGAATTCAGTTTCACAATTAATGGACTGTTGATGGAAATTATTGCTCCGCAGGGGGCGGGTATTATACTGGTCGAAACACAGTGCCATCTCTACCAATGATGTATACGTAACTGAGAAAAATTCGGCAATGCCGAAAACGAGCAGCTGGAAAGAGCATCGTGTGTACGCGAACAAAAATACTGGGGCGACCCAAGCGACTGGCTGAAACGCGTAATAGCATTATATAGACTTCATTTAAATTCCGGCTCGGGCCGTTGGAATATAAAGAAACAGAGGGAGAAAAAAACCGAGGCAGGAATTAAATCGCCACGTTCGAAGCAGAGTTCTACAATTTTGTTCCCCCTTTCTTTCTCCTTTTTTTTACCGGACTGCTATTAAGTCGCACGGTGATATATAACGTAATGCATGATCTTTCAGAGAAATCGAGAAATAAAAACTGTACGCCCCGTATTGATTAGCGAAGAGTGATACGGTTGGAAATTTACGAGAGGCAGATAGAAACGTTTCGACTGGATTTTCAATTTTTCAATTTATTACATTTTTCTTCGGTGCTCCATTCTCTATTCTACGAATTTTTGCCGTTACACCTTTGACAAATACTAATTTTATAGTACAGAGGAAAGGAAATGAAAAGAATTTTAAGATATCGTTAAACCTCGAAAGACTTGATTCGAAGGAGTGGAAATGTTATTATTGATCGGCAAAGAATCTCACGATCCTTTCACTGGCCCGTGATTTCGAGTCGTTCAGGGAAAAGATAAACTGCCGATCGATGCGTTCTGCTCGACGAAGGATTTATACCCGCATAGAACGTTCCTTTTTTTTCTTCCTTTTTTCATAGATTGTGATACTTGATTTCAGTGTGTTTGTTGCGAACCGATTTGTCCAAGTCCAATCGATCGACGTTCTTGTTAAGTCGTGCCAATGTTTTGCTCCCTTGCTTGCGTCATGCAGTTTAATGACACAGAAATAACCATTAACAAGCTGTAGGATTTACAAAAGCTTCAGCATCGATCTATTTCGAACCCTTTGGTTTCTGCATCGAAATCATTTCATTCGATATCAATTCGTTTTCGAGAATTGCGACGTGCATCCCTTTATATTCGTTTCCCTTGATTGAATTACAGGGGCTATTAAGCAGGCTTTGAAGCTCTGCAACATAGCTAATTACAACACAGCCCCTCTGTGAAGAAAAATATGTTGCTTCAAATGATGCAATCATCTGGAATTAAAAAAAAATTCGTGCTTACGTCCAGATTTGTTGAATATAAATATTCTGTAGAGAAAAATGTGTAATTCCTGTTGAATAAATTTGTCTCCTCGTATAGCGCAGCAATTAAAAATTTGCGTTCTCAACTGGAAACTTGTATGAGTGATTTCATTCATAAACATATACATTTTAATATTTCACGCCCAAATTTATATTTATATTTCTGTTGTATCGCGTTACTTCATCATATCTCCTGCTTTTCCTTGCATTTCTGTTTCTCTTGTTTTTTTTTTGGCCACGGAGTTTTCATTCCCGCATACGTAATAAACTTTATTTATATATTTTTTCGTGTAGCCATTCGTAATAATAATAATAACCATCTGCTTTGCCTCAAAAAAATTTCAAACAGTCACAACTGTGTATCCGTAGGTTACAGGAAATAAAGTTTCACGTCTAGCAATTTAAACGAACAATTCCCATCGAATTGCTTGCACCGATCAAAAATTGCAGTTTCCCTCAGCGAGGTGAAAGGTTTCCCAGCCGCGGAAAAATACGTTCGTTTCGTTTCCCTGGCAGAACATGAAATTAACCGTAACTTTTTCACAAAAAAAGATTGAAAAATTAACGTAGAGAGAAAGAGAGAGAGAGAACTGGCCAGGAGCTAGTTTATTCGAGCGCGTTCCATTTTTTCCTCCCCCTCACTCCCCAAATTTTCCTTCTCTTGAGTGGCGGAGATTTTAATATGAAAAGTTCCAGGGAAGAAAAGATATCGTGCCACGGTTCTCCTGTTAACCATTTCAGTATTTAAACAAGCACAAACTGCGAGAAATCCAAGTACGGTTCAAATAACAGGCACATTTTGCCGCTCGACGTGAAACGTTAGATTCTGTTCGGGTCACTCTGCGCCCCGCACTCTCTCCCACGGCATTCCGAGGGATCCATGAATTTCCTGGCTTAAATCCTGGTCAGTCACCGGACCAAGATTTTGCTCCGTTTCCCATCGACCAACGTTCCCCAAACGCTGCTCCTCAATGGTTACGCTGAAAGTTATCACGCTGGAGCACAGGAAAAATTCAAGAAGCCAGAGGAAAATAGAAATTCTACTTTGGTCCCTCTGGAGATGTAACTGATCGAGCGAATGTTCCTTACATTTCCTATAAGGATGATGTATATCAAGTGACCATGAACTTTTGTAGTTTTAAAGCACTTCTATCTAGATCCAGGAATTTATTTTCCACGTACACTCTGTTCTCAATGGTATGGAATTTTCGACCACATATTTTGTATTGTATCATACATACGAGGATGTGTACACCTGCATTTTATTCGTCGCAAATCAGTTTAAGTCGTTTTATGATTCGATGTACGCCGTCGTTGATCGCTCTTAACGTAGAAATGTTATCGACAGAATTGTTGGTCGAAACATCGGCAAACGACGGCTGGAATGAAACGTGATGTCGGTTAACGATCATCAATGCTGTGAAAAAGCTCTCGGCCATCGGATACACTGAAGTGGGAAATTCAGGTGGATGGCGAGGGTTGGTAGAGAATATCGTGACGATGGGCAAAGCAAAAAGCGTCAAGCAGACTCGAAACTTCAGGCCATGTGGCAAAGTTTCGTGGTACGGCCAGTTTCAAAATTTATTCACCGCATCCGTGCTCCCCTGTTCCACGAAAATTAATATATTCCGCTTATGTAAGTAATGCCCCACTCTTCCGCAGTTCCATTTCGTTCTACATTTCAAATCAGCGGCCGTCCCTTTCCGCATTAATATTAATAATATGTCCAACAATCTCGGCCATCGTAGCCGAATCAATGGCGCCATGTTTGACGAAGAACATCGGGGCCCGGTGTCCCAATTTTTATTATACATATCTTACATTCACCAAACTTTTATCACGTCATTCTTTTAACAAGCCAATACTGTTCGATGAACATTCAACTATTGAAACATTTTTCTTCCATACATCAATTGCTGCAACATTTTTTCAACGCCCGTGCAATGAAACGTAACCATTCGTTGCTTTATAATTGAAAACAATTAAGGACACCTGTACGAGGACAAGTAATCAACTAAGAAAAATAATGATACAGAAGCCGGAGAGAATTATTCAAAGCAACAGGATCCTTTTTATCATTAAAGATCGACAAAATGTAACGCTCGTCCAATATACAGTAATGAAAGGATTACTTTATACGCACATATTAATCTTCCTTACATCAACCATTATTAATCCTTAGCCTTTCGTTGCGTAAACGAGCTGGAGCCGGCGCCCATTCATCAAGAAATAATCCACCGCAGCAAATCATAATTTTCAAGCCGCTCCGGGCGCCAACGCGGCCGCAACTTTGCGGGGCGAAGTGTACCAGCTAAAAGTGCAGCATCCCCGTTACGCGGTCATCATTGGAACGCAACCAACGCGATGCAAAGTGAAATTTTCATTTCGCTTTTCTGTCTTCCCGTTCGGTTGCGCATTTTAGAATCGGTCGATCGATCGCGAGCTGGAAATTTCCATCCACGCGGCGGTAGAAAAAACTGGAAAGGCAGCGAGGGAAAAAAGGTGGAAAAAACGACGAACGAAATGGCAAAGCGCGAACTGAACACGAGGGATCGCGATTGACTCGTGGGGCGGTAAAAAATAGGGGATCGAAGAGCGACGAAAACTACCGTGTGAAATTCATTCTCATGAGATGAGCTATATCTGTGGAGAAATTGGCCGCGAGGTATTAATTCACGCCGAATTGACCGATCACTGACAGGTGAACAAAAAAAAAACTGCTGCCCCGATCTATACTTTCAACAGAGCGCCGGAATTTGAATTTCTTTTTTGGCTTCTGATTTTTTGGGTACGTGTTAGGCGAAGCGGTAATCACCGTTTGCATTTTAATAGGCTTTTTAGGGGGATATTAATACTAACATGCGCGATAGTTAAATTCTAGATCTACGTCTTGTAATCTTTATTTAAATGCCTCATTAAGGTCGACGAGAGGGGTACGTGAATACTGCGGTGAAACTAAGGTAATAATATGGGAAAATATGGCACAGGAATAAAAATCCGTGTCCATAATCCTATCAACCTCAAATGCCATGAAAGTGATCTTGTACATATATGTATATACTGTATACATATATATATTCATCCTTCGCAAGATAAAATATAATAAAATATATATATCAACTGGACGTAACCCTGCGCGTTCGCGAATCATTCGGAAGCTTCGTTCCATTTCCGAGGACCATGGCCCAGGCGACGTCCTTTACGATTGGAAATCCGATTCGAAAGAGTGGAAACTGGTTCGCCAAATAACGTACACCCTGCGTCCCCGTTGAGTAAATCGCGGGAGTATATGCTAGCAATTTATCTGGCATTCACAGAGCCCCCCCAACAGGTATGGCAGAAAGCAAACTCATCCTGAAATTTCGTAGGAATTGAAACGAGCGTTGGGACGGTAATTGGAAACGACTTGGGGGTGGAAATGCGTGTTTGTAATTTTAACAATGAAGCTGACAATAATTATTTTGTTGATGATAATAATAATGATACTATTATAATAACAGAATTTGTATTCTAATTATATAATACACAACGTTATATGTAATTGCTATTACATTCTTAATTTCCTCGCAATGTCCATTGAAACCTCAACGATGGAAGGAAATCGCACCGCGTGTAACCACATATTGAAGCACTGACTTCCGGTCGCGGTTGCCTTCACATTGGAATCCAATCGATCCGCGGAACCATGAAACGGACCTAGAACAAAGAGCTGCGTCGAGCACGCCGCGAATGAAGCACTTGGCTGCACCCTTGGTACCGTAAAATCTTATCAGATAGAAACTGCGCACTACCTCTACACTGTACGTATCGATGTATTACGTATATATTTGCATACACGTGTATAATTTATCGGTGGTTCGAGCAAAGGAAAACTGCATCGATATGCGACGTTGTAAGAAAGCGGGGGTAAAATAGACAACTTCCGGTCACCGTAAACCAGAAGATAGTGCACAAAGCGTGATTGGAATAAGACTATTTACCAACGGCGAACTAGGTTGTTCTGGATAAAGGGAGCAGAAAAGGATGCCGTATTTTCCTACCTCGAATATTCCATAAAGATTCGCCGCATTGATAGAGAAAAACGTTATCGACGAGGGAAACTTGAATATCTCCTTATAAATCAGAAACGTGACATACTCAGACCTACTTTATTCCTCTGCCGTGTGTGCTCACGGTATCGTATGCGCATATCTTTAAACGATATATCGATGCACCTTTTGAATGTTAAATTGCGATACTCCAATGAAGCGTAACGTGCAGTAAAATGAAACTAGATTGCCCGCCTTCTGTACACAGCCGGGGGATTCCCTTTCTTGTTCAATCACGTTAAGTGACACTGAAATATTCATGGGTACGAAGAAACGGGACCCAATGCATCTTAATATCCGTGTCGGGACACAGGATCGCCCATTATCGTTTGCAGCTCGCATTCTTTGCCTATGAACAGGTGTCGCGTGACTGCTCAAACAAGAAGCTGAGTGCACTCGGCTCATTTGGGTCAGTTCTTGTGTATGGAACTACCTGTGAAATATGGCACACGTTACTAACCGGTGCATTATTGCAAATTTAGCGAACTTTAAACAGCTCGGGGTTATCGACATTCTGAGTCGCACGGAGTGTGGGCGTGGTCTCGGTGAAAACGAAAAGGTATCTCACGGATAAAGGCCAAGAAGCGTTCATCTTACTGCTCACAACAAACGGAAGTGGAACGAATCGAGTCGAAAGATAGTAGTCCGACCTCGCAAAGGATAGACGCAATAAAGGAACGAATAACATTTAAAATTGGACACTACTTAAACGGACATTTCATTTCATTTCGCTTGCAGAAAAGCGGGCAGATCTTTTTACAAAAGTTCTTTCTGTGAACCGATACGTCGCATCCTGGATTTCCAGTTTCAGGACGACGGTATTGGATTTGGTTGGGGTACCAGCCTTTGAAGTTCGCGGATCCTTTCCTTGATTACACTGTTCGACAAATTTTAACTTTTTTTTGATTTTGTAACCTTCAATAGGCGTTTCTTGTAGTCTTCAACGCGCTGAATACGAATCCGAAATCCGTTTGTCTCCAGAACGTACCATTTTTGAAAAAATCGATTTTGAAAAAAAAACGCATTTTTTCAACTTTGGGAGTGTTTTGTACTTTTACGGTAATAGTTATTCAGTTCCGCTTGGTGCCAAATGATTCTTTGGAGTTTCACGAATAAAATGATATAAATAGTTGTTTGATTATAAACATTTAAATATGTTTAAATGATGATCAAAGTGAAAAGGACACCGAAAACGCACCCATTTTGGCCGATATTCTTCAATTTATTTAAAAAACTGAGGGTCTAGGAGAAAATCTGACTATGCCACGCGATAGAACAGACATTTCTGCCAAGGAAAGCACAAACGGAAGTTGCAAAATCATTTTCGTTTTTACTATAGAAGCGAAATAGTTTAGCAAAACACGCGGCGGTGGCAGTGGTACTCAATGACGGCTGTCGCTCCGCTTGCCGCTCAGCCTACTGGAATCGCTACACGCGCACGGCTCTGTTACCTTCTTGCAATATTATACTTAGTTTATGCAATCATTTAAAAAATATTATTTAATTATTTATAAACTATTTTATAACAAGCGCAAAAATATTGAAGTTGATAAAGCGAAGCGACTGCCGTCATTGAGTACCACTGCCACCGCCGCGTGTTTTGCTAAACTATTTCGCTTCTATAGTAAAAACGAAAATGATTTTGCAACTTCCGTTTGTGCTTTCCTTGGCAGAAATGTCTGTTCTATCGCGTGGCATAGTCAGATTTTCTCCTAGACCCTCAGTTTTTTAAATAAATTGAAGAATATCGGCCAAAATGGGTGCGTTTTCGGTGTCCTTTTCACTTTGATCATCATTTAAACATATTTAAATGTTTATAATCAAACAACTATTTATATCATTTTATTCGTGAAACTCCAAAGAATCATTTGGCACCAAGCGGAACTGAATAACTATTACCGTAAAAGTACAAAACACTCCCAAAGTTGAAAAAATGCGTTTTTTTTCAAAATCGATTTTTTCAAAAATGGTACGTTCTGGAGACAAACGGATTTCGGATTCGTATTCAGCGCATTCAAGACTACAAGAAACGCCTATTGAAGGTTACAAAATCAGACCCGTGTTGAACAGTGTTACAGGCCGCGTGTATGTCTGATCGATACAGGATGTTCCCCTGATCGAACAATGTACGATGAAAGAGATTCTCCGTCCAGTAATCCGCTAAGAAATATATTAATCCGTGAGACGAATTGAAAAGTGCCGCGTACGTTATATAGAAGCCGTCGAATAAAACCGGAGGGCAATTATTCGAGGAGAATATTCCAAGCTTCAAGAATGTCAATGAATTAAATTTGAAAAAAAGTCGATATACCGTCGTCGCGAAATCCTACGCACGCACTTTCGAAAAATAAATCATCGATTTAACTATTTTATTCCATGCGCGTTCGACGTTTGATGAAACGAGAGTGCGGTTAGGTCGATCCACGAAATTTCCATTGCACGGAAACACCTGCGGCGAATTCGGGACACCGTCGAACAGAACTAATGTTGCCGGGCAATTTGTAACGAGGCTGGCCGCACGTGCAGGCCAATTCTGAACGTGAGACAGCGGATCGCCGCGTCAGAGCACAGATAAATTACTTTGTTTTGCCGGAGAAGAACCGCAGCCCGGGGCACCCAGACATCAATATCAACGACTGATGAGTTATCCCTCGCAGTTTCCTATCGGTATGGGGCTGGCAGGGAAGCTCGAATCTGTCGGACGGTGCAAAATTACAGGAATCCATCGGACTGCTTCGAGAAGGATCCAGACAAATGAGAACAGTCGAACGGGGATTAATTGCGGGCATGGAATATTGCATTTTTGTTATTATAGAAGAAAATTATTTTCTTTCAAGATGGGAGAGATGGGGCGGACGTTTGACATAAAATTTTATCGGCAGCGTTCTATTTATTAGTGATGCTTGTATACGTAGCTATCAATGTGCAGTACTGAAAGTGTTTCATTAATATCTCGGAAACTAATAAAAGCCCGAAACTACAATTTTATATATGAAATCAATCCTCCCTCCGATCCCACCGAATATCGTACCGGGGCCTATCGGAACAGCAGTTAAAATTGCAGTATACGTGTACCGATTTAATCTTTTATTTTGCGTGTTCCGAATTTTGTATTGCATAATTTGATATGGGGCCTGTTGTCCCCCGCGTAGAGGAAAAGTTTCTATAGGTCTCAGCAACTCGGCGAAGAGGAATTTTCATTCATCTCGTTGCTGGTGAATCGCGTTTCTAAACAGAGAGGCTTCAAAATTTTGTTGCTATATCCGCCCGAGGGCGCGGGTTGGTATACTGGCGTGTACATACAGACGTCGTTTTGTGTTTGCTCGTACGAAGATTCTTGAATGCTATGGACCGCAGAAAGTTCGAATTGCATCGTGGAAAATTGCGATGGAACTCATTTCACGTTATTCACAGACAGCGTAGCTTGGAGTATACGAGTCGCGTCTCGAAGCAGTTTGAAGATCAGGTGCACCTAGACTTCTCAATTCGCCGACTAATCTTTTTCTTTTTATCGACACGGCCATGGATATCGCTTTATTCTACTTGGAGTATCGTTATTCCTTCGTTTTATTTCGTGACTCCTGCATAACAAGCGAAAGCTATTGGACTCATTTAAGTACAACAACAGATTGTATGGTTAAAAAAAAGGAAGGCAACCTTATATTTTAATTAATTCAGCATCTGTGTAGCACAAAACTATTTTTAGAGATACTTTATGTTAAAGATACCGTATCTTATGTTCGAAAGTTGTTAATATATTTCTGAAATTATCGATAATATGCTATTCCACGATACTCAAGCTTCCTTTAGAAAAAGGTATTAAACATAATTAACAACTTTGACTTTAAAATATAATCGTTATTTATCACCCAAATAACAGGAACGAAGAATAAAAAGAAAGCATAAGCAAAATGCCACGGCGCAACAATTCACCACAAAGTTTCCTTGTACAAATGACACTTTTGTACCCAGGCTAACCGTGCTAACTTTTTTTTTGGCCACCGAATTATCAACGGATCTACGATCAATATGGTTAAAAATTGGAAACTGCAAGTCGCAACGATATTTCTAGCTGAGCTAATAAATTTTTTCTCATCCTGGCAACACCAGGACGCTGGACACCGGATATATCCTGGTCGCTCGATATCCTACAACTGTGGCCAAAGATTATTACCTTGCTGGATTCTTGATGGCGGTATTTTTCATCGCATGCCCACTGACGCCACACCGACTCTCCTGACCCGTCATCGCCACCGCAAAACGTTCAGTATGTGTCTCGTTAATAACACCCTCCTGTGCCCCTTGCTATCACGATCATCTTGGATATCGTATCATCCTCGAAACATTACTTTCTTCTACGTAAATGAAAAATTACACAAACTCTTGGCAAATACATCTCCCTTGCGATTGAGACCCATTCGTATTCTGTTTGAAACATCTGAGCACAGAGGTGTAGCGAATTGTTTCTGGGGAAAGTGGAATTTTTCGTGCAATATCATGGAATGGCAAAAAAGACAAAAGAAATAATCCTATAAATTCGAACAATTCATAAACTCGGTCAATTCATCCAAATATTTCCACGTCGTACTACTTCGACAAACACTGTATATCTTCCATGGTGCAAGTATTCCTGGAGCCTAAAAACAATCGATAAAGAGAAAGTTTCCGCCGAACGGAAACAAACTTCTCAGACACTCCAGACCTTCTTTGAGAACACAACGTAAAGGAAGCGGAACTTTCTTTACGAATATCAGTAGTATAAGTTCAGGCCAGAGGGGAAGTCTGCATCGAGTGTACTGTCTGCTTTAATGTTTTAAAGCAGTGCGCGGCAACGACTCGCTAGAAGGCTCGCGAATTCGCAGTGCACGTGTTTCTCCCTACTAAAAGATTGCTTTCTTCCAGCAACACCCGTCATTTCAACGCCAATTCTAATATTAAAAACAAGAAACCAATTCTGCGTCCCTCCATCGCTCTACCATAATTAAAATATGTCCACAAATGCAATACCTCGTCTCCGCGAACCCTTTAAATTATAAAACTCTCCATATTGTTCCATCTGCAAGCGAAATAATCATCTCAAAATTATACTACAATTAAATCAGCCAACTGGTGTCTGAGAAGGTTGGTCACTTTCGTAAAGTGAATATAAAAACGAACGAGCAAATGTAATTGAAACAGAACTCCTTCATTGACTGTGGGAGAAAAAACAGCATGCAGTGACATCGTCCAACACGTAAGCCACCTTACAGGTAGTGATGCACTCGCTGCGGGCGTGGATGGTGTAATTTGATTGCACCCGGTCTGGAAAAATGCAACCCCGTTGCACCACCGTGAAAGAGCGAATGTTCACAGTGCTGTGCAGTCCGACAGCATCTACTTGCATGAAGTTCTCTGTTCCAGGTGAAGATCGAATATCGTCACTTGATGAATATACATGGGAAATTTGTAGCCTACTCGATGGGACACGGTGAGAAGAAGAGTCGAATGGTTGTTAAATTGGTGGGCCTGTGATGTAAACTAGAATTAATAAATCTTTAATCTCTGCTTCACTTGGTTTTATTGCTGTATTTTTGTATTCCTCGTATTCCCTTTTTAATTGTGTTTGATGTGTCGCAAACATGATAATAATAATAGCAATACATTTTTCGCGTGCATCTGCAGGGTTAACGTAAAATTTATTTTTTACAACAACAACAAATGTAGGGAAAATAGCGGCACGATGCTTTGACGGGGAACGTGATTACGAATAACTAACGTGCACTTCTCTCCTCCGAAATTTCTGTTTTATTTCCAGTAAACGCAACAAATCTTTCGTTTCAATGGATCGTGCATAAAAGAATTCGCATTTTTCCGGCTATTCCCTCAAATGTACCAGCTCTTTCATCATTTACGGATATACCTACCGCAGGGAGCATTTTACGTTCCATAATTCATAATCATTCCGCGAATAAAACCAGCGATCGCTGTAAATTCAACAGTTACATTCGGTGCAAACGTTTATAATACCGATGGCGTATCCAGGAGTTTCGTTAAAAGGCAAACACCGTGGAAAATGTGCGTTCAACGTTGCCAATGGTCGCAATACTAGGTGAGACTTTTTTTCAGCACGAAGCGAAATGTTGCTTCGCGCTGCTAATGACTTTCGCCGGATTTCTTGTTGGGAAACATCTGCTCTACAGAATGGACTAATCGTTGATGACCGTGTATGAAAAACGAAAGTGATTAGGGGCAGGGAACGAGTGCAGGATTAATTTTTGAATAATGAAAAGTTATAAGCGACGATTAGTAATATTGGTAATTATTGAGTGTGTTGAGTCTATTGGATATATAAATAACAATGTTAAATATTAACAGTTATTGAGTGTTGAAAATGGAACGGGGAAGAAAGATTCTAGAAACTCACTTGGACATGTCAGCGACGTAATGGAAAGTACAACAGAAACTATCGTGAGGTTTTTCCACCCTAATTACGTCGGAGCAGTTCCATTCTTTGTTGCAAAAATTGCACTGCAGAAACGTGGAAGAGCACTGCGGACTTAGGTTAAAATTTATTTTGCTTTATTAACTAAGCAGGTGTGGAACTGTTAAGTTTGCAATAACATGGTATTTGTAAAAATCAATGATAAAAATACTTCTATTCAATTATAGATAAATAATAGATTATAAGGAAATCAGTAATACTTAATTTATCCTGCTTTAATTTAAGTGCGATTGAATTATATTTACTTGTCTTAAATATAAATTGCCTCGAATATAAAATACATAGCGTGTACAGTACTACAGGAAAATCTATAATTAATTTTGCATACTACTTCCGCTGGCCATTATACCACCTGCATCGTAATGGTCATTATAAAATTGTAACATCAGCTCTGCAGTTTTCGTATAATTGTCCGTCACCCGAATATGCGAAACGAACAAATCTCCTAATTTCAAAATCTCACTTCGAATATCCTCCACGCTCATTCACCGATATTCGCTGTATACCTGTTCCCACATTAACAAACTCTAATTAAAAAAAAAGACATCATTCTACCCCTCCACTTACAAATGCGTCAAAAGAGATTGCATTCACAGTGTGCAGAGCATCAAAACGTAATCGGCCAAGCGAATTACTAGTGTATCAACGCGAACGATAATGGAACAGGCATTAATTCATCCTCGAGTGAACGATTCAAAAGACGTCCGAGCCATTCTTATCCAGCGATTCTACGCGAAACTTGGCGTACCACTTCGTGTTAATAGATTCAATGCATATTAATACTTGATTAAATTACCGAAAGCTAATCGCCCGGGTTAGCATTCATTAAATCCGCACGCGAATCGATAACTACGTTAGAACCGTGGTGGCGGGATTCTCGTAAACGTGGAACAACAATGAACACGTTCACGGTGATTATCAAAGTGATTAGGTAGCGGTGGCTGCCAGTGGTTCACGGTTCCTCAACGAGGTCACGCTTTTCGAGTGCAATTATTGAAATTATCCGTGCCGTGCAATTTTCTGCAGTGCGGCGAAACGACGTGCTAAACCATCCCCTCTTTGCTCTTTCTCTAGCCACGCTCGCCAACCCCCCTCTTGGCTCTACGTGTTAAAAGCCACGGTGCTTTCTCACTCGTCGTGAACGGCAACTCGTGTTTGTTTAATACTAGAAGAAGCTCCTCACATTTCGGCTGCGAGTTTCGTTACGGATCGAAGACTTATTCTATTAATGGTGCAAATAGCGATACGGGAAAACTGAAGAATCAGAACTGCTGAAACGGCTTGGATTTCGTGACACAGTTGCTGCTTGAAAAATACAGCGACCCGATGCTGTTCAAGTATAGACAGTTGAAACGATTAATTACCGAAATGTGGCCGCTGATGGTTTTGGATTAATTAAAAACACAGACTCGGATAGACGAAGCTGAATTACAAGCTGATGCGTATACAGGGCTCCACAGTGAACTGAACATTATGAAAATCAATGTACAAGCTACTGAGAACATGACAAATAATTATTCTTCTTTTATCAAATTTAAATAGCGGAGACTTATTTTCATCGGGTTTCCAACACAATATAAAATCTCATAAAAGGGGAGCTCGTAGCTATGCAGCGAATAAAAAGATTCTGAAATCTCTTTTTTTTCCCTTTTTTTTTTAATGAACGTAATACGCGTTCGGCCGCCATTAAGCAAAACCGATTGCAACGCGAACTCCTATAAAAAATAACGCCCACAACCATCGTAAAGGAAAGTTCACTGCTTTTTCCCTGGGAAATGAGGAACCCGTTTATTACCGAATTCGCCTCTATAACCGTCACGCGATACGTCGCTTTATGTTTAATCATGACTGCCTGTGGCGATTTGTATCGCGAGTCGAACGCCGCGCTGAAATTTCATCGTTATTTCTTTAACCGTGCTTTCGTGGATAATTGTTAAAACTCCACCCCTCGCGGATCATCCTTCATGGATCGTCCCTTCCGTTAGAAAATACTGGATCGTAAAGTCACGTGCGTAAGAATCCGATAGTAATTTATAGGTGTTTGCTATGAAGCTACGCAGAGCGCAACGTTTCCCAGTGAATTTCGTCACCAAGCTTTAATCGGGTCGCGGAAAAGCACGTCTGTGTTTCGCGACGCCTAGAAATACACGCTGACGTAGACAAAACATGTAGTTGAATATCGGGCGGCCAAAAAGAAGCACTCGCGGCATTTTCTTGCTGATTATATTTCCCAGGCTAGTCGATAGAATATAGTGCTCCTCCCAAATGAACCGAGCTGTGTACCACGCGTAGAAAAATAAACACAATGAGGTACGAAGATAAAATTGGCGAACCATCAAATTATTCAAGAAGATGATCGTCTGGTTACTTCGAGTGTGGCCCGTTTTTCTATGCATACGAAATGATGGTTATAGAACTCCGTAATATCGTCAGCGTTGATCGCAGGACATTCAATTTACGGAAAATTTAATTAATTACCCCTTCAAGCAGGGAACTTCGTTGTCCAAACAATACCAGGGCCCCGCCAGATTGCAATGTCTCAAGCACATTCGCTTGTATTTCGTTACTAACTCGGAACAGTTCAATTGCAGAATGGATTCTTGTGTAACCAGAGACGGCCACTCGGTCGAAACAGAAATTCTCCTTCTGAGTTTCACGTTTATGGTTCGTATTTTATACAGATCGTAATTGCATTGTGGGTCTATCATTGTCCTGGCAACGAAAGCTGCGCAAAGCAATAGCCGAATTTGTTCAGGTACTCATGTATATTCCGTGTAGGACGTTTGATACCCAACGAAAATCGTAACGTTAATTACCCGAAAATTCGCGTCGGGATAAGCCTGGAAATACAACCAGCATTGGAATCGCGTTCGAACGGAACGAACGTGAATTGTGACACGCGGAAAATAGAACGGGCGTGAATAAAAATTTTGAATTTATATCAGCGGATATGCAGCTGGGTAGCCGCGCGTACGTGCATACGTAAAACGGAATGAAAATAAACAGAGGAATAAAGTTTCAACGAGTTAGATTGAATCACGCCTGTTCTCTATGTATAAAGGGATTAGCAATATTAATGGAGTAAATCCTTAATTAAGTCTCCCATCGAAGTACGTGGACGCGTGATTGGTTTTATTTGAACGTGAAAAACGTGGAATACGGGCAATCGTTTTTCGGGATTCGGTGGTGTCATATGATGTATTACGGTTGAGTAACGATGAATGGACGTGGCAAGTGTGAACTGAAGATGCGCAATAATTATACTTGTCGTGATAGTATACGGTGCGGTTACACGGCGATTCACAGGTAGGATATCCGCGGCAACTAGGCACGGCGTCGTTTCACGATGGGAATCGTAAAACACTCACGCCACCGTTTCGCTTGTTGCACGTGTCGCCTGCGTGACAGAACGATTGAACTTCGGCAAGATCGCGTATCTTGAACTACTTAATTACAGGTACGCCTCGCTTATCTCACGCACGGCCAGTTGCTTGTTATTGCTGGAAAGCTATGGTTTTGGTTGGTACATCGAGCTTGCAGCTACATTTGTTGTCCCGGTGTTACGGCTGCCCATTAGATATTGTACCAAGCTTTACTTACTACCTTCAAGGGTCAATAGATGTTGAACCCTTCGAAACCCAGTGTGCACGTGATTTTTCATGTATCGCAAAATAGAAGCCTGTGCGTATGGTCGTATAAACCATTTATTACTATCGTAAAGGGTATTAATAAAATTACACCTTCGGGTCAATAAAAGATTCCTAATGCAATTAATTATTTTTACAATATTAATTGGAATTAATTCAGAGTCTTTTACATGAGAATTTCTAATTCCAAGTTATATCCGAACATGTTTTTAAATTACTACTACCGGTCCTCAATTCAAGTTTAATTCAAGCCCATTGAAAAATCCTGAAAAACCAGAATATAAGATTTCCAATTCATATTAGGCTGTCGTGACTGCGTTTCAATCACACCGTTTACTAACTAGCCTTGAACTTGCCCTGCAACCAGTTATGAAGACCGTAAAACTTCAGAACTACATCAGGTGTCAGCTTCGTGACCAGAATGATCCTACGTGTCACTCGTAGCTGCCTGTCTGTATACCAGCTAATGCAACACCCCACCCACCGTATACTCTATCGTTTCGAGCGTGACGCAGTCTCATTTTGCGTACGTGTGCCGTTATGAAAACGAGTGGTTCACCGGTCGACGCTCGTGAATATATTACAAGGTGGATGCACGTGCGAGCACCGACTGTAACCCTAACGCAACCCAGGAACCAGCGAGTGCACGCAAATTAGATCAAGTTTACACGGCGTTAATCGAATCTCCACGCTCGACCGTTTCACAGCGTCGTATAAGTCCTTCTCTTGTCCCTCGAATTGATGGCAAGCGAACGCTTGTAGACAGAACCCGTCTCTTGCAGCCATTGTGGATTTATTCGACGGCGTTCGAGACTATCTCGCGAAGTTTTACACGATAACTCTGTCAGACTGCAGAATTTATTTGCAGAGATTGTTTGCAGAGATATTACTCGATATTTGTGTCACTTCCTTCCGTTGACTTGCCGACTCATAATTGCATTATTCTCTGCTCTCGTTTGGTCGGTTCGCTGTTCGGTGCCTGACTAGTCGGCGACCTGCACTACTTGCGCGACAATTTGCAGGCTTTATTAATACGTGTCAATTTACATTCCAGCCATTGCACCACGAAGAACTACTAATACAACCAAGATACTGCTAATAAAAAAAATCAAGACACAATTCTATTCGCGAAACTTTTTTTTACTTGTGTCACTGATACTTCTGCACAGTGGCTGTTCCACAGTGTTTCGCTCAGTATCGACATATTATGCTATTTTAATTAATACATCGATCATTAATTACCAAACTAATTGTCCATCAAAGAAAACCCTGCAGCGTTTCAATGAACAAACGCTGAACAGAACTGAAGGAAGGCATGTCTGATCAATTGATAGTTATACTACTCGCGGTATCACGACCAAAGCAATGCTCGTTTCAATAATTAATAACGCTTTGTTTCCTGCAACTGCGTTTCCTAGGTTTCGCGGCTGGCATTAGATCAGGCAGGACGATAATTCATGGAAATGCGAACTGCGCACTTCCACGATGATCCTTTGTGAGATCGCATGCCTTTGTGAGATTCGATGTAACTGCGTGCAGTTATGGCTGCAGAACAATCCGACAAGCGTATAGCCTGCCTCCTCTACCTCTTTGCACGCTTATCCTGTTTATTTCGGAAAATTCATTAACAGGAACAATTAGAAGGGGCGTCGATGTGTACGTTGGCCGAACCAACGGGCGGAATGGATACGGTGGTACGATTTAATTTATCAATTCCAATTCGCTTGCAATGAGACGCATTTTCTTTCCATTCCATTTCTCCCCGTCGTTTCATTTTATCCAACAGTTCTTTGTAACACCGAAAAACAATGTTCACAATGGTAACGGAGAACTTTTTTCCCATTAAAATGGTCACGTGCGGGTTAATTTGTGAAACGGGGCACGGCGAAATTCGGACGGTAACGATTTTATCGCCGCGACGAACGAAAACCGATTCGCGAACGTGTACGGATGCCTTTTTAACGGTTTGCTTTTTACACGTTCCGATGAACCTGGATTTTTTGTCTTTATTTCCTCCAGGAACAGTCGTATAAAAATTCATCCACCTGGCCACGGTACGGATTTAATGACGCTGGCTCGCTGTGCAACCCCGAAAGTTGAATGCAACTAATACCGTGGTAGCGGATCGGTTTCGGGAAATTCGACAATGCGTGCGTGTGGATGAATCAGTGTATGTGCTTGTGTTCCCGTATGACAATGAAATCTGCAAAGAAAACAATAACTAAGAGATATCAATTGTATTTTATTTTTGTGCGCAAGCAATTTGCTACGTGTTCCATAAATATGTATAGAAGTTATTTTTCGTAAATCTCACGTAGATTGGAATAGAGGACAAGTGGGGTTGTATGACCTCAGTTTACTCTATTAAATACACTAACTTTAAAATTGTCAATTATGTTTTTATTGAGAATGTTGCGTTACACAGTGGAACTAGTATTGAGAAAAACTGACTAAGTAAGTAATGAAATAAAATTGCCCGTGATGCAGAAATATATAATTAACAAGGGAAGATCGACAAAGCAATGAAAACGTCCAGACATTACCTTCTGTGCTGCCCTCGCGAAAGGAAGCCTATTATAACACTCCAGCAACAATTAAAGGATATCAATATCTATTTCCACAAAGCAGCTTGGGCTTTCGGAACGCGGCAATAATTCGCTCGGATGGATTGCTCGTTCACGCTGAGTTTCATCTTCGTCTGTGGCCTCCGCTGCAAGTCTATCCTCTCGAAACCTCGAGCACGTTCGAATGATCGAGTTTCATAACAATAGCGCAAGCAAAGCCGGCTCTGTATCCATAAGAGCACAAATGGTAAAGCTTCGAAAAACCTTCGACCTGGAGCTTTTAATCGACGAAGAATAATGCTGGTTTTAATAACCATCGACCATATCTATAAGTACTCTGTTAATGCTTCTTGTTCAGTATTAAAAAATATTGATATATTGATAATGCAGGCGGGTTAATAATTGAAATATAATCACATTTAATAATTCTATTCGTAATATTGAAACTGTCGTTTAATATCTCACCAGAGATTTTTAATTATATGCCCGACGAGGAAGATTTAATAAAAGGTTTCTGAATCGCCATCTCTGTCGCGATTTTACACAGGAACAAAATTACAGACGACGTCTTTAATTAAAGAAATATCATGGAGCTCGTTTAAAAGAAAGGAAGAACGCTAAATGAAACTTCATTACGTGATTATCATCTTCTCTGTGTGCACACCGGTCCTGTTCGTTATCACGGATGTCCCATCTGTACGATGTTAACCATTGCGACAAGCCGTGCTGATATTTCCATGTCATTTAAAAACTGGAAATTATGTTAATGCCGAATATCGCAGGCGTGTGTTGCAACGATGATATGTTGCTCCCTTAAAAATGTCACATTACGTATCTCTCGATTTCGCCCAAATTTTCCACGCTACTAAACGCATGATTTAAACATTAGACGCCGTCAATAAACATTTCTGTATTGCATCCATATTAATGTTTCATCCTCCATACGAAATACTGTGACAAATCGAAATCTGTTTATACGCAACTGTAATGATCCAATAATATATATTTGTTCCAAACGATAATAATTACAGCAATATCACTGAAATAATTATGCTCTCCGATTTCGATAGGATTAACTCGTATAACGCTTAGACACACGATCAGAATATTACAACCACGGCTATGAATTATTTCACGCTAACAAGAATGTATTCCCTGTATTCTGTGCCACGCTTGGCGAGTTCAGCTTTAACTCTTTAAGCTAACCCGTAACAAGCAGTCGTTAGAAAGCTCGCGAGCTTACGGTGCACGATGTCTCCTCGCAGATTTCTGGATCTTCTTTTGCTAAATTTCCATAGAAAAGAAAGGAACGTGTACAGTTGCTAATTTCTCCAAGAAATACGTGCTCCCGTTTCGCTTCCTCTCAAGACTGAAAATAAATACCGAGAATAATTTATCAAACCATTGTCTACTTTTGTAAATCCACGTTCTATCGTGATTCTTGTAAGGATAGCCATTGTGACAGAAACGACAGAGGTACAGAGAATAGCGAAAATGTTCCTCGAGAACTTGCCAATATTTACCACGAATTCGATCAGGTCGAATTTTCGTCGTTCTCGAGTTCGAGTACAACTCGCCCCAATAAATTGTCTGTATCGGCGGTTGTTTACGCTCAGTCCGTTTTTCGTCCCCGTTAGTGGAGGCAGGCCCTTTTAAAAGCTCCGACACGAATAAGCCAACGAAATAAGCGAACTCAATGATCGCGATCAGGCTGAAGCCAACGAAGATGCCGCAAATGCCGCTGAGGTTACCTGCGAAATGTCGATTGAACAGTTACCCTGCTCGAGCCGGTGGGCAAGGTAAACCAATTGAAATTGGACAGAAAGAAAATTCAGGGCGAGATTACTGTATACCAGTTCCACAATTAGCAATGATAGAAGCTAATGCAATAAAATAGGAATTGCAGTAGTAATAATAACATTAATAATGAAAATTTTACTACGCCATAAAAATTACCCAACCTCTTTAAATGGTCAACCCTTAAAAGCAGTAAATAAAATCCAACAGAAATCGTAAATTTTCGACACATTCATATTTCCAAGGATGCAGCGTCGTCACACAACGTCATCGCTGAGGAGAAACGTTCCCCTTTTCCGTGTCGCGCAGAGGCGAAGTGGATTTTCCTAACGAAAAATGTAAGTCCTTTATCCCGAGTGCATTACTCTACTTGTAACAGGTACCGCGAGCGTGTGTACATAACACAATGGATCAACTCGGTGCTCGAGTTGCACCCGTAACGCTTTTATTTTCTTCCCCTTTCCCCGGTCGACAGATTACACTCGCGTAGAAACTTCACGCCGCGAGTTCTTCGTTACACAATGAAATCCACTGGTATTTTATGATCTTTGCCTTCACGAACATCGCCACGAGGAATGTCGGGACTCTAATGCCGCGAGGGAAAATCTTCTCTGTGTTCTTTAACTTCGTGCGAATGTTTGTCGCGGCCTCTCGGCCCAAAAGTTTCAGTGACAATTGATTCGAATTTTTATTAGAAGATTAAAAGTTCGTATGATATGTATGTATGCATATAGTTAATACTTACTCATGATATCATACCATTGATAAATCTCGTCCTGTATCAATTTCGTCGTCCCGAATGTATTGAAATACAACGTGAGGACTCCTTGATCCCGAATCTCCACGCCGTTTCTGGAAATAATTAATCGTAGATCATTTGAAGTAGGGTGATACAGATTGTATGAACTTTGATTAGTTCGAGGATATTCACTTACAATAGTTTGGTGATGCGTCGATTGACTTTCAAGTGGGACACAGACATCGCTGCCACATACCTGACGTAGTTACATTGGGGATAACAAATAGAGCAGTGCAGGATATTCGTCTCATTATTTATTGCTTCGTCATTGTACAGATCTTCGTGAGGCACGACAGAAGTCCATTTAGCTGCAATTGAAAAACCACTCGAATTGCAAAATGAACGTTTTCTTTCGAATCTATTGCAAGATCAGGACAATGTAAGAATTATGATCGACGCCACACTGTGGTAGTGCTAATTGATTAATCAGGTTCGCGATGGCGAAATTTAGCTGAACAATTCAACGCAGCTTCGTGATTTACGCCGTGAGTATTTCGATAGTGCTTACATTTGTGCTGCGACAAGCACGCCACGTCTTCCAGGTTGCAGACCCTCCTGGACTCTGGGAATAATAAATATTACACGCTTATATAATATTCGCGAAATACTTTTAGTCATCTGAAATGATAATCTCATGATGTAAACTGCATGGAAATCGATTGAATTTGCCAGTGAAACTTTAATAAAACTTTAATAAAACCAAAATAATTGAAATAAACTAATTTATAAACCACAGCATAGATTATAAAAGGATTCAGCTATGAAAGTTCACTCCTTAGTTAACAGATATATCATTTTTAATCAAATATATCTCCATGGCCTGAAAAAAAACCTTTAAGATACAAAATAAAATAATTATTTTAAAATACACCCTTCAGCTCGTCCAACCCCTTTAAACATTCCCCACCATTTTAACAATCGGACAGCAAAATTCGAACGCACAAGACATTTTAGAAAGCGGTGAAAGAAATCTTCGAAACTGTTCTCGGATTAACAAGAGCACTTCTGCCGTGTTCCTTCTCCCTCCGTTCAATTCCACGCTTCGCGCGATCCGCTTTAACGCTTTAAGCCGCGGCAGAGTCGTTGGAAGACTCCCGAACGCTCTGTGCACTACGTTTCTCGACAGATGGGCCGAGTCTCGTAGCTTCTAATCTCGAGAGAAGACGGGACAGGGGGCTGTTAATGTCTTCCAAAGGCTTCAGCCAGTCTACGCCGCCGCGGTTCATTTCGACGCCGGGGGTGAAAGTGAAAATAGGGGATGGAGAGTGCTTTGAACATTTCCTTCGCCTCGCGGTGTCGACCTTGTCGCTGTTTCTGCTTTTAAATCATTACGCGGTGGAATAATGGAAGCGTTGGAAGGGGCGCGATAGGTATGTTATACGTTTCTGGTTTCAAGTTAATTTATACGTGGCATTAAAATGACAGAATAAAAGCATTATCTTGTAAGATATATCAATTAGAGAATGATTAATATATTCTGAAGGTCTCGGTTTGCGAAACGTTTTATGCATTCGTAGTTAACGTGCCGGTTACCCTTGTTGAACGAAGGCGACGATTGACATTACACTTTAGTTCTTGAATTTCTTATTATTTTCAACTTTTAAACCTTCCAGCCAGGACAAAATTATATTTGGCCCGGAATTTTTGGATTAATCGAGAGTAACTGATTTTGTATATTATACTGACCTCCATTAGGCAAAAAGAATGGTATGCATCCACAAGTCTTCCACATACCCGCGATCTTACACTCGACTATGCAATCACTGTACGTGTAGAATGCTCGAAGGGACGTCATTTCATCGGCGAACACGCAACCCCTTGTCTCCAACGAATACCGTTTAATATTCTTTTTACTATCAAACATGATTGCGTCCATTCGCACGCTTCTGTGCATGTTCGGCGAGACTAAAATATCAATCACGCCTCCGCTGGTTGTGTCAGGATAATCATGCGGATTGAAGATCGTCACCTAACGGCACAGAATAATATCGCTTTAAATAATAAAAAACCGAATAACGTTCACGATTCATGAATATCAATGAGATTGACGCGTCGATTCGACCAACGACGCGTGAAATATTCTCCGAGCTTATTTATTGTAGAGATGGGTCGTTGCTTTTTTAGGAAGAACAGTAAGTTGCATAATGCAGCGGGCCTCGGTTGCCGCGCAAAATAATCATCACGAGCGACCACGACCCACATTTCCGGCGACGTGATTACGCCAGCCTCGTTTCTGTCTGATTTCCAACTAGATCGTTGGATTCTGGCCGAAATTATTTCGAGACAGACGACGACGAGCCTCGACTCGTCGAAAGCAATCAACGGTGATTCGATAATAATTTTGCGTGGCCACGGCGAAAATACGATTAACAGGCAATTAACCGGTTATAGTATTCCGTTCGATGCATTGAGCAATGCACGGGTTTAAAGAGATATTAAATGTCCAAAGAGGAATTTTGATACTGATAATTGGATTTTTCATTGGACATTTTGCGCTGCGAATTGATAGAGGGGCTTATCAAATTTCGATGAAAAACGACAAATCACGGGGCTCGTTGAGAATTCTTGTTCATTGAAACATCAACGACATAAAAGTATTACAAAGGTGCCTATAGAAGAGACTTCATTTCTTGCCCAAACTTTGTCCACAAAGTTTGGCAAGACACTTCGAAGGACGATTTCAAGAGCTACCGTACAAACAGTATTAAATCCATAGAATTAAGGATTCCGTGAGCGCTCCGTGCACGAGTCGGCTTCGATTCGAGCGATGAAAAATCACCTTCCACCCAGGGGTGGGCAAAATAGGGTAGAAGTAATCGTCTAGAAACGGTTCCAACAGCACAGCCAGTCCTCTTTCCTCCGTTAATTTTTGCGCCTTTATCGGTTCCATTTTACGATCGACATTTTTGTCCCTGCGGAGATAATACGGGAAAAAAGATTACATCAAAGTAAGTGAATGCTTGATGCGTGACACAGAGCGAGCTGAACTATGCACACGCCCTTTACGATCGTAGTGGAAAGTAATACAAAAAAATGGAATAATATTTCAAGACTAGTTTGGTGAGACGTCACGATACAAAGCGTATAGACGCTGCATCGACGCGGGGCGCAGAGAATTAGGGGCGTTTGAAACTCACAAAGGCACGTCATCCCCTTTGGTGGCGTAATTGAAAGCGCAACAGAAGCCGTCCTGCGTCTTACGGAACTCGAATAGCTCAGAACAGTTCCGATCCTCGTCGCGAAAGCGACACTTCAACAGCATGGAGGAACACTGTGGCGTCAGCTGAAACGTTTGCAACCGGCGAAGCAGGTCAATTTAATGGAAGGACTTCGCCGATACGAAAAGGGATAGAAGAAACGGTGCCGGTGTATATATACGTATACGTATGTGTATAAAATAAACTTGAAATTCACTCACTCGTTTCATCACATTGGTAATACTGTAATAGCCGCCGTAAAACGCCGTCAGCAGTTGGTCTATTCGACGAAAGTGGCTTTGCGTTTCAAATTCCGATTCGTAAAGATCGCCCAGTTGTGAAACCATGTCGAGGATTTCGTCGGTGGACAGATCAGAGATATTTGCTGCGAACCTGTTACCGATGTTCGATATTAATTGAATTGATCTGACGAAAAACTTTGGGCCGGGAGGTTTACACGAAAAATTCGAATATGAAAATTGATAGATTTTTAAATCGACGGGGGAATACACGATGAAAGATAATAAAATGTAATCGCAGCAAAGGGAAAACGATCGATGTGGCCTGAAACGGTTCGGTCAAAAATTAAATTACAAAGTTTGCATGACGAAAATTAACGAGAACGTGGTAGTTGACGAAATGTTCATGGAAATTAGTTGAAAACCGGCGTCAGATAAAATTACTGGGAGTGGGTTAACTATTTATCCCCATTGTTGTAAGTCGTGATTAAATGAAACGACGTCAACCACGTTTTCAATATTAATAAACTTTTGTTTTTTCTCCCGTCTGGCACAGTGAACGACGACCAACTCTATACGTTGAATATTAATGCGAATATTTTCGGAAGCAGCCTTAAAGTAACTCTCGCAGACTGAATATTAACGACGGGTTTTTCCAGATTCGAAGCTAATTAGGGGCGTGTTTTTAGGTTCCATTTTAATGAAAATTTTTTCTCATCGAAGGGAGCAACTTTTTCGAAATATACCGACCAGTTATCGTGACGATAATTAAAAACTTTAAAATTAATGTGCCGCTTATGAGAAATATTAACCCTGTACACATACATGTGTATGTCTGTCTGTCTCTGAATCGCTGTAGAATATTTCAAGCTTTATATCCACGAGGATTTTTCTTTGTTTTCCTCAATACAGCCCACAAAGTTGCAAATTGGCAAGTTTAAACTCGATTCGGCTGCTTCAACCTCCAAGCTTCTTGCTATAAGTTTCCTCATAATGGCGTTGAAACTTCCCCACGAATTTTCCCCGTCGCAACGACCGCGTTACGCGGTTTTCACCGTAATAGAATTTTCGGGAATGGAGGAAAATAGCGATGGAATTCGTTTATGAACGAAGGGCAATTCTAACGCGAAGCCGCAGCCCTAGCCGCAATTGAAATTATCCGTCCAGTACGATTCGGTGTCCAATGAACCTAGCCCGCCTCCGTTCGATTGCACTCTTTCCCACAACCGCGACGCACTCTTCGTGAATGGCACGCGTGTTTATTTAAATTCAGATGTTGCTCACAGTTCGTTTGCCATTTCCATGGCGGAACGACGGCTTATTCTGTTGATGCTGCAGATAGACACGCCTGTAAATGCAATGCAATCTTTTTACAATAATACGATGTACATGTAAAGGGGTGCTAATTTCGCCAGGTTTCGCTAATATTAGGAATAATGATTTTGTTGGCCTTAACGAAATACGAACGATTGTTTTTTTTCTGCGGCCTGACTGGAAAATATAACTGGAATGCAGTTAAATAATAATTGTATTAATGCTTCCAATAATGGTCGGAGTATTATTTTCCAATTAAGAGACTTTTAATAAGAACTCTGTAGACCTCCTTACGTTTTGAAGACCCCGTAATTCCAGCAATTACCGAACGGTCGAAGCGAAATTCAACTCACAAGATAAGATCCAGACTGAGCAGTTCAAATTCGTAATAAAATTAGCTACGTCGAACTCAACTAACTTACCTGGAAAATCTAGTTCTTGTGTGGGAAAGGATTCCGTTTCCACCGACGTTTGCAACGGGTTGTCCGTGAAATCCAGATACGAGCAATAAACTGTATAAACCATCATGGGCATCGTGATGGCGTACACCAGAAACCATAACGTCCTAGAAATATAGTTTACAAAAATTCATGGGAACGTAATTCTTCTATGCAAAGCGCGTGCAGCGACATAAATTTCAATTAAATTCATCATCGCCGTATATCCTAAATATTTCCATAAGAAATAAATTTTCATAAAACATTGCGGTCGTGGGGCAAACAAATATTTTCGGTTATCATATACGTTTGTAATCCATTGTAACTTGCGTGGACATTCGTTATTTCGACCGTTCCCTTCCATCTAAATTACCTGTCGAACCACGTCGAGCTGGGATCCACGAAATATTTGAAACCAGCCAGCTTTGTGTCCTTGCAGTACAGTTTACAATATTTCAATAAAGTTTCAAAGAACCACGAACTGGAAGAGCCACGTTGCTTAGACAATGACCAACCGTAGTAGACATCGCGTTTCGCCCCATATTCCAAGGATTTATTCATATCGTAGCGGCGCATCGCATTCTACGGTGCAATTAATCCTCGAAAAATTCACTGATCACGAATAACGTCGCGTGTACTGCGTTTTCAACGATGCACCGTGGTTAACAACGAGAATTAATAACGTGACGAAGAGGCACACAGACGTAATTAGAAATTCGAATAAAAAAAATGATTTATTCATACAACCACTGCTCACGAAGACGATAATAATAATAACATGTAATTTTATATGCAGGGAAACTAACAGAGAACGGGAATTCCAAATATTTCATATATTATATATCATATTTTATTTAGGAAAGAATTAAAAACAAAGAGGCAGAAAATTGCCAGTATGATATATTCTAAATTTTTGATAGCGTTTTATCGGACACTGTCGCGCATCTGGCTATCAGCTTTCCGTATTTGCGGGACAACTGCAGTCCGCAACATTTATAATCGCCCTCGTAAAACGCTCGTGCCATCCTTCCTCTCCGTCGAGCGTGTCGTTCTTGCGATACCAGGGCCGGCAAGTAAAGTTGCGTATCTGTGCATCGTTTAACCACCGATGGACATCGCTCGTTTCACGCACGTCCTTGGTGCAATGTTTCCCCTGTCTCTAGAATTTATTCGAAAGTTCGATCGTATGGTGTTCATTTTTATTTTTGTTCTGTTTAAATTCAAGTTCAGTATGAGATCAGGATAAGTTATAAATCTGGTATAAAAGATTGCAACGTTATATTAATTAATAGTTTTTTTGCATTCCCCTAAATATTCTAGATTGGGGTAGTTTAAGTGGGAAAAGATTTTAAAACAAAAAACTATACTGTTCACTTGGTATGATTTTGTTCTCTGATGCTTATTAATCTGAACTGCTTAAAAAGGTACATATGTCTAATTGTACTCAAACTACGGGTAACTTGCGAGAAATCGAACGGGAAATACTATATCGCAATCACTTAATATTTAAATTGAAATTTCTATTTCACGTTCAATCGTCACGATTGATTAAAGAACGGAACGGACCATGCGGAACTGATCGATAAGCGATAGCCGAATAAAAAAGAAAAAAGAAGGAAATGAACTTTCGTCCGAGTTTCCTAACGTTCACCAGTCACTGATTCCGGAAACGTCCCTTCTATTAACGTCCCTACCTTCTCACGGGAAAGTTCGACATAGCTGCAAATCGAATGGACAGAATGTCGTATGATTTAACAAATGAGCCACACCCAGGATTGTCCCAAGCAGTCGTCAATTTTTCGGTTCCAGGATCATCGTGACAATTGATTTGCGATACCAATGAAATGAAATAAAACTCGAACGATGATTGGTCGATTAAGTTTCTCCCAGAAAGCTTACGAAATATTAATCAAAATGTTAAATCTGGAAAAATACACTACTCAACAAAATTAAAGTATTTCCATAAATTTCGAAAAATTTGGAGAAGGAAGATAATGTTCTTTTTTCACCCCTTACTGTATTGTATTGGAAGCATCGTAGGGGGAAAATGGCTTGGGTTAAGCCAAAGTAAAAGTTCGATGGTGTAAAATAAGCTCAGAAACAATGCTCTACGAGTTTTTATAACAAAGTTAGGAGAGTTAAAAAATCGGCAATTTTTCAGTCGCAATTTCGTAATCTCATTTCGTAAACTCTAATTTTGGTGAGTGGTGTATTTTCCGAGATCATCGACAGTTTTATCTGTTAAAGTAAATATTGATACGAAATCAATATTAAGCGAAGAAATATTAAACGTTTAGTTTAGAAGCATTCAATAAAACTAATATAAAATAGTATCAAAATAAAAACATGTTCTGCCGGAACATATCAAATTCGCCAGATGGAATATGCAAAGTTTGAATTTCAAAATCGTTAACTTTCCTTTTGACGTAGAAGCGGAGTAACGTGGAGTCGCGATTACGAACTGAATATTAATGAATACATTTATGGATTTCGATCGAGCCGAACCAAAGCTGCAAATTAAATATTAATGAGACCCTTTTGGACGAAGAATTAATTTTACCATTTGCGTGAGATCCGCACGTATCACGTATACTATGAATTTAAATTATTCAAGTGCAGCCTTTTACTACGAAATTCAGAAAGCAACTTCAATCCTCCAATACTTATAAAGAAATCCCTTTAGAATCACGCAAAAAAAATGAACGCCGCTTACGTAGTTTCCACTCACGAACTGCTATTCTTTTATTCGAAAGTCCTCGAATCACGCTGCGTACTGTATCCGTGCAATATTCCATTAAATCGGAAAGCACCGCGACCCACGAGTCTCGCTTTTTCTGAAACATTATGGCATTCTTTTCGCGCCTTCTACCTTCAGTATGAGTTGCGATCCCCCACGAATTTAACCACGCGCGGCATTAATTTTGTCACCCTCTTCGGAAAAAAATATGAAAACATATTTCATCCTACGAAAAATCATCGCAATAATTTCCACGATACGGGACGCTTAAACGCGTCTCGTAAACGCAATTACAACTGCGGACGTAATATTTCAACAATGTTCCACGAATGTTTCGTTTCACTAAAGGGTTTTCAGCCGTGTAACTGTGGCTTGTTTATTGTCACGGCTGCAGTCGTATGGATTTCAATTATCTCAAGTTAGCTGGCCTGATCCTCTACCAGCCGCTTCTGCACACGGTGTACCTGCGTGGCTTGAAATATTTTATTAATGTTCCAAAGCCACGGGATTTCGACCCGGATTTACGTGCAGCCCGTTGCAGCATTGCATACGGAACACCGATTTCTCGATACCGTGCAGTTTCGTAGTTCACGCGAGATTTCGTTTGTCTTGTACCATCCCGGAGCAATTGAAATGTATGGAACATCGAAATACAGTAGACAGCGTGTATGCATAAATGTGATTTGTCCTAGGAAACCTGTGCTGAATTATTACGCCACGGTATTAATCGTTATTATTTGTGCCTCCATTGATAGATACGTTTGTTTCCAACGATATCGTGCTAGATGACGTGCTTTTCGTCAAAATTGGCAATGGGGTCCTCAGGACCCCGTGAAATCGGTGGCCAAAAGAACGTTTTGGACGGTTGGTCTTGGTATATAACGAGCCCTAGTTTTTCGCGGGGTAGTTCCTTCGATGTCGCTTAAATCAAGGGTGAAATGGTAGGGGCTAAAGGAAAATAGAAGAAAACACAAGACAATCGAGGAGTGGGGCGGGCATGGTGGTACGGCGAGCGACGTAAGCCGCGCGAAAAGCAGGCACGACTTTCTCTAAACAGAAAATTTCAGTAAACCGAGCTGCACTCCGGTTGCATTATGCCCAGCACAGTTGTGTATCCGACAGCTGCGTGACTGCCTTCCACCTTCAGGATTTCCGCGCCGGGCTCCAGTCGGCCTCGTTTACATTAGTGATCGTAAAAAGCCTCGAGACGAGACGCCCCACTCCTACACATGTCGCCTAGGCGATGGAAGATGTAATATAAACTGGGTCGTATAGTCAACATTTGGCTGGCTTTGCGATGAAAATTCTCTGGTTAATATACTGGCTCACGTAGCCTGACAAAACGATTGAGTTGTTCTACCGAATGGGCGGAAATTTATAGTATTTATATGTATCTTACTCTGTTGATAAATTGAACTAATATTTGTCCTCGGATTAGGAGAGACTGTGTCTTTATTTAAATAACATTTGACGCGGTTACTGGTAAAAACCGCCGAGCTGAAGAAATACGATATTTTACTTTACGTCGTCTGACTATGGTGTGGGCTATACTACTGAATTTCTTGCGAATCCATTTTCATATGCTTCGCGCACTATTTTTCGCTATTCCTCTGGATTCAAAGTTACAGTGTCTTTATTAAAACAGGCAGTCTGCATTCTACTAAAGTCTACACCAGCTGTGTCACCTCATTACAATTTAAAATCATCGTTCGAGCGACAGAAGCGTAAAACGCAAGCTACACGTCGCATGAAGCAAAGTGTCATCCGCGGATCACATCGCGATCGCGTAAGTGTATTTTCGCGAATTATTCTCCAGATTATTTCACGTTTGCCAGCATACTGCGGACAATCCAATTTAAATGACGCGGGGACGATAAATGAGGCGTCGCGCTGTAAATTGCATACAACGCGCCGGAATGGAAATTACGTTGACGAGATTTCTCGTCTGCCGGAAGGATGCCGCCGCTTTTACGTACGGGGAATTTTCCCGTCGAATCGCCGTGAAACGGTGAACGTTGTTTCCTTTAACAAAATCAAGTCATAGGACGATGTCTTAGGTCCTTTGAAAAACACGTAGGCTTCTGTAGTCTCGTTAGGATCGCTTTAAATTTAGATAAACAGACATGGATGATTTCCAACTTCAAAGACTGATACATTTTTCTCATTTTTTTTGTTTGCTAGTAAGTAATGAAGATATTCCTCGGCGCACTTTTCTTTTTCTTTCTTCTTTTAACATTAAACGATTTGAATGTGCTCGCTTTAGATTTGGCGCTTTGCGATGTCGGACGCAATTAAATAAAACAGCCGCGTCGTTTTCGCGGAGAGGAACGGGGGACCTGGGTGAAAAATTAATCACGCTCCGGGTTTGCTGGCAATTTCCACAGCTGAATATGGAACAGAAGCGTTTTATAAATATGATAATTTCCGACACGCGGCTGAATTAACGAAACAGAAGGTATTTATCCCGGCCGCGCATGTATGTATTTTCACCGGTGTCACAAGTGTCTTCGCGGATTTCAATGGAACAATAATATCAACGTGAACTGTTCCCGGAAACAAATTGATTTCGATCTTCTGATGCTTGTATATAAATAGTAACACAATTATCCGTAATTGGTAAGTGTATGTATGTACATCGTCGCAGAGAACGCACATGGATATTTCATTCGAAATTCAATCGTCCCACGCATAGATGCATCGCCCCTAGCGATAATTATTACTTTAAACAGCCGACGTAATCGATTCCGCGGCTCGTTCCGAAATCGCCGCTATCTACGCATTACGAATCGTATAATTAATCAACCCACGCAAATAGTTTTGTCACCGGCATTATTTCACGGTACCCCACTATTATCCTCCTATGAATTCGCGCTGGGCTCGACCTTTCCATTCGACTGTTTCTATAAATTAAGCGGACACATCAGAACGATTCTGCAATTGATAACGCCGATCCAGACAAAGCAATCATTACGTTCAAACAGAAAGGCTGAAAGGCGAAATGAAAAACGCGAAGGAATAAATATTCGCCGGGGTTATTTGAACAATAAATGGAGAAATCAGAAAATGTAATCTGACATTTTCGCATCGACGTTTAATTCGCGGCGAATGTACTAATGAGGAACGAGCAAGGAAAAACGAACGGGAAGCTGCATTTTACTGTGCAACATGGAGCAGAAAAGATCAAGTGGAGAGTTAATTACGATTCGTATGGTGAATGGCTCGAAGAAGAACGCGTATGCGTCGTCGCGTGAGCGCGAGGCCAGGCGAAGATAAAGGGGAAGGAATTAAAAGAAACACAGGGCCATTCGCGTGCACGACAAAAGGGTCTGACCCTATTGTTTCGCCTTAATTGCGTGACTGGTCGCGTTACACAATCCTCCGTCTTATCTCTGCCTCTTGACCATCTGCATTTCCGGCTTCGTCTTTGTCTGCGTTCTCTCGCGTTTAAAAATCGCCCGGCTGCTTGCGATTCGTCGACCGTGAAAGGGCTGTAGCGTGCCACGTAAAGTTATTTCAGCGACTTTAATCTTATTCGCGATTCTTCAACAGGATAAAATGTTTCTTCTTCTTTTTCTTACTTATACTGTGGAGCAATAGAATTTATGAGATATCAGCAAATTTTGTTCGTCGAGAAATAACGAGATCCCTTCGAACATTGGCGCTATGTGTCTTAATTAATAATTGTACTTCGATCTGATCGTTTTAATTTTATAGAGATTCCAATCTGAATGAACGTTCTATAAAGAAAAGTACTTGAACCATGTGTGACGGACCAAGAATCGTCGAGTCGGAAGATTTTGCGTTCACCATTTTCTCCGAATGGAAACGGTGTGACGAAGGAGAGGGAATTAAGAGGGAAGCCGCTGCTTTTCATACATGGACGAATGCTGCCGCGTCGCAACGGACTGTAAAAGAGGATAGGAAGAAAGGTGGGGGCTTTGTTAAGCTCAAATTGAATGGGTAGTCGCATCCTGCCTTCTGCTCGTCGTTTTGTAGAGCCTGGAGAGGCTGCTCCTTTTAAGCGTCGACAATCTCGCTTATAAAGATCGCTTCGATAGCATACGTTCGTCGCAATTTATTCACGGGAAGGGCACTGGAGCAAAGATAACGAGCTTATGAGAAAATTCGGCATTTTTCTGAGACGTAGCTGTCAACTATACTTTGAAATTTGAATACCTTCGCCCTCGAATGTACAGAGGGAAAAATAATGCATTATGAAGGCGTATAAAACAACATAAGGTCACGATATCGTTATTTTTATTAGCAAAACAGAGTGCTTGAAAAGTGAGAAGTGACAAATCAAATTATACACATGCACATTTGTGACTGGAAGAAATATCGTGACACTCGCAATTTATCGACCGTATGGTCCTGTTAATTATTTAATATATCGTACACGAGAATTGAAAGAAAAATAAAATGGAAAAAGATATGTTGAAGAATCGATATAATATTCATGCATATATTATTGCTAGTGACAGTCTAAGGGCGACCAGGCAAATCGTAAAAATTACGATGGCATGAAATTAATAATTATTATTATATTCTTTAAACATTTGCGCATGTTCCTTTAATACGACCGTACAGACGGCGTCGTTTGCTGATTTCAGTGCACGCAGCCGCGTTAATTCGCTCGATAAACGAAACCCAAATATTTAACAAACACGTGCAGGTCTAGAAAAAGGATCCACGAAAGTACAAAGTAATGAAACGAACAAACAATGGCCATCGGGTTGAATAATAAACGATTGTACATTACAAAGAACTACACCAAAGCTAGATCGTACATTCGATTCTGATCAAAGTACTACAGCTGCAAAGCCACCGTAAAATTCTGATTTAATTTATTGCAATAATGCCCAACGTTTTACGTTCTCACCAGTTAATCTGTAAAATTGTCGACGCTGCACTGCACCGTTAAAAGCCAGCGTACACCCGCGATTAAGCAGGTTGTCCTTTCGCGAAAAGCTTTCTACCTTTCTTTCGCGGCCAACAAAACGTGCGCGGAAATAAAGGGGGTAGGTTATTATTTATCAGGTGGACGCCGTAATCGTTGCAATTTAGAGCCACAGCACAGACTCTTACGTACGTAGTCATGTAGTCCCTCGCCGTGCTGGAAAGAGTTCAACGAAATTAATTGTAACGCAACGGAGGTTTTCACACGAGAATTACGCGTTACTTTGTCACACGATAAACAGAAAAGAAAAAGAACGGCACATTTTGCCAGCCATACGTTGAAACGCTATCAACATACGCCTAAGCGATTTTCATTTTTATTACTCCTATAATAAAATAAAATTAAAACAAAAATAAACCCGCGTTGTTTCCCTCTGCTATCCAGTAATATCAATTACAACCATTCCGTTCCAAGAAAGGCGCAGTCTCGGCGATCCCGCAAGTTCAGCTCGTTTTCAAAAACAGAATCCACTTAGCGTGATTGCGGGTGTAAACGCGATACGATCGCGTTGGAAACGACCAGAACGAGGGACGAAACTTCCGTCGTGAAACGTAAATTGTCAAAATCGTAGCCACGTCATTCGTGTCTCCCTCTTGTTCGTCGATTTCCTTCTGATCGTTAAAGCAACGAGCCCCCTCATTCCTAATGCATTAAAGTACGCCGCAGAACACAGGCGACACGGATTCTACAAGAATCTATCAAGAAACGATAGGAAACGGAAAACTAGAGAGGACAGGGACCGATCCTTGTCGAATAAAATCGAATCGATGCTGAATCATGATAACAATAAAACCGTGGAACAGTGTACGTTCGTTGGAATAAGAATGGAAATATTCAAAGGGTGAAAGAAAGGTGTTGGCTAGTCCATAGAAGATAAATCGTCCTCGACCGACGCTCATATTTTACGCTGTCTGGCTACTTTGTTCGGTGCCCCCTTAAAATAAGTCAAAGGGTGGAAGTTAAGGCACGATTTGGGGAACATCGATGAATTCTTTGCAACGGGGAAAAAACGGAGATAGTTCGCGAATGTAATAGGTATTGCTTTCGACTGCATCTATTCTTGAATATTTTTAATTCATCGAGTACGATAGATAGAAATAGTGGGAAAAGACAGGAAAAATTATGCAAGGTCGATTATATACGCCTGCTGGACGTCGATTCAACCAAAAGGGGGAAAAACGGATCTGAATTCGTAAGTATTATTCTGAATTCAATTACACCGAGAGAGATATAATAGAGGGCGTATAATGATCGCGGTTATCGCATCCCGCAATCTTGCATCGTGGCTGCGCGAATCGCAATTACCCTCGCGTGTTGTTTCGAATAATGCGCCCCTCGTTGTAACTATCCGATTGTAAAAGCTAGCATCCGTGGGGAGTGCTTACAGGTACGTGAACAAAACGACCACTGAAACTAGAAATTCTTACGATTCCTGTGGAACGAGATTCGTTCATGTATTTAGGGCTCGTTGCATTCGTGGTGCGTCTTGAACTGTACAGGTGCGATAGAAATCATTTGTATAATACTACCTATGATATTATAGAAATTATTTAAAAAATGTGGTCTGGATTAGGGCAGATTTTTAAAAAAAAACAATTAATGTTCTGCCTTTCTATGGTGTATATTTACATATGTATGTAATTGACCTGAGGAATACTCGAAATTGATGCCTTATTCAAATTCCAATTAGAGTTTCAGGTTCGTGTACCAAACATTAACAACTCGATTGTAGCACGATATAATTGAAAATGATTAGAGTACTTTGGAAGCGAAATAAGGCAATCCTCGTTGCCTTAATCTTTGACAATTCGATGAGCTTGATTTCGAACGTGCACCGTGGCCCTGTAAAAACTACACTCGAGTAGAATATCTTCATTTACGTGACCACATAAAGTGGTACTTTTAAGGAACGATACCGACTCGATGAGTTCGCTTTACGAGCGTTTCACGGCGGCCAAATCGAGCTTTCCAACGCCGGTTCGGATGTATTAAGGTGTCAGACTTCTGTGGTATATCGTAAAAATAAATATCGAAAGTTTTACAGCAACCCGTTCGTAAAATTGTATGTTTTATTACGAAAGCTGTTGTGGTTTCTACAAAGATTTCTGTAGACCGTTGGCTTGAACATTTCCGTGAAATCAAACGTTCCGACATACAAGAAATATCTTATGAACAATAGTTACTCCATACGATACTGAAACATCCTGAATAACTTTAAATTACGAGCAATTACGATTCATAATTAAAATAATATTTTTAGGAATTCATGCATATTTCACTGCTCCGACAAGCGATTCGAAATGATAAAGCTATTCGAGTGACGGGGCTGTGAAATTCTATCGTACCTCTATATAATATTCTGAAAACGTTTAGCTAAACGTGGTCGCGTCTGTTCGCGACGTATCACTGCGGTAAAATTATCACGATCTCAGAACATTTAATCGACCGTGTTCGCTCAAGCATACAATCACTTAGAATCTACCCTATAGACTTGGCCACCCGGAGAAAAATTATCGGCTACCATTCTCAGCCTGTCAACTATTAAGAAGATCGAAAGTCTTGTGACAAATATACAGACACACCGAATTTCTCCACAATCCTATTTCCACTCTACCAATTTAAAAAAGGAAACGCAAACTCTAGAAATTTCATCCCTCTTTAATTTCTCCACTCATCGATCATACGAGTAAAAAATAAATAAATATTATTTGCCAAAGGATGATTCTATCCTTGTGTTGTACACGTCATTCAATCGCAACAGAACCGACAGGACAAGAACAAAAGTGTATCAATGCTACGGATCGAAACTCCACATGAGCAATCAACGATCGACGAACGATTTCCGTGCAAATGAAGCAGCAGTTGAACTGACGGCGATCGGCAAGCCTTAATCGCCTGATATTTCGCTGGCACCCTACCAGTGCACGTGTATCTGATGCACCGAAATAGTGATTTGGGGACATCAGTCAAATAGTGCCACATGTTACCAGCAAGCGTCATATCGTTGTCGCCGGCTGCGTTATGTGTCGCCGAAGTGTTTCTATCGCGTGCAATTCGAACCGTCGCCCACGTGAAATTGTGTGAAATCACGCATACCCGAGCATCCCCTGGGATAATAACGAGCTATCGCTTGAGATTTCGATATTAAAAATTGTTTCGCGCTGAGTTCGATGTGTCAATTAAATGCCAATTATTTTTTTTTAAAGAAGTCACTTGGGTCTATTAATTGAGAATATGTTAGTAACATAATACATGTCACATGTCGCTCTATCAATTCGAAATAATATAAACTGAAGCAGAGAAATGTTGCCTATGTACTATTTGCAATAAGAATGATTTTTGTAATTTAAATACTATTTGAGACAAGTCTATTCATATAAATTTGGGATATTAATGTCATTAAAGGAATCGAAATTAATCGAATACTAAGTACCATATTCGTGTTATAGCAAAACTGCAGAAAGACAATTTGACAAACATTTTTATACATTCAGCCATCTAAGAAATATTTATAGACATTGTCTCTCTGTGTCGAGCACAAAAATCCCATCTATTTCAAGATTCGAGCGATTCCAGGTATATTTGACAGAATATTGACGCCCCTTTCAGCTGACAACTCTGATCCGCGATTCGGCACCACTGATAAATCTTTACGCGGCGAAAGGGCGAAGGATTTCACCGCAGAAATATTTGAGTAGCTCGATATCAACGGGATAGGATTTATGATGCGACCCGTCAACGCGGATCCTTTCAAAACTCTGCAAAACAAGCAGCCCACTATCGAGAATTCTGAGATGATTCGGTCGGTACGCGATATGCCAATCGTACTTATAAACCATAAAGGTGTCAATAAAAACTGAAACATCGACGTTAATCTATCACACTTTGGAAACTTCTCGATAACACTTTTAATTTTCGTTTTCATATTAATATCGAATCATACGATTTGACACATACGAATAGAGCTTACGATCTTTTTATTCATTGAAAGTTACATATTCTATCACGATGACATTGTAGATTGTAAAATCGTGCGACGTTCAACGAGGTCGTCAAATTCGTTCAAACAGTGATATCTTATTCAAACGGTATTAATAAAGCAACATCCGCTGATGGTCCCTTTGAAGGGCGATGTCGTACACGAATCTTAATGGAATAATTTAGTGCGTGTATTGTGGTTGTCGTAACAGCGTGATCTCGATTCGAAACTTGTTAAACGTTCTATGCGGACGTTATCGTGAAGCCAAAGTAAACGCCACGCCACGTTCATTTCGTGACAATCGGACGGATGTTATAACGTACGTGCGTGGAATCCCTCGAACGAGGCGTCCAAGTGTCGAGGTTTTACGCCATGCGATATCGCCGTGAAAACGGTATGACTTATGGGCAGACGAGCTACTTTTTTCGGCGTCGTGTATCATTCCATGGGACGAAAATACATGGGGTCCTTATTTCGACTGTAAACATTATTTGCGAGCCGTAACATATTTTCAGAAATCGCCTTTCATTTCCTCTTCTTTTTAAATAATATTGAAATCGCGACAGAAAGAGTTTAACTTTGGAAAATTTATGATAGATGATAAGATGATCACCTTCCTTTGACTCGACTTACGTAATATTCTAAAATCTACCTCCTCGTGCAGATTCTTTGAGAAAACTCTAGACAAACACTTTACATAACTTGGTCACAAACATCGTAACAGAATGCCCTTTGTATCAGTAATCTCTCTGATAAAAAAAGAATACGAATCTCCAGGGGTCTCCAGTAATGTAAACGAACTATCACGCCGCGTGCAAAGACAGAAGAAACAGTAAAGGAATAATTACAATCTCAAACGTAGCAGAAAGTGAGCCTAGTTGAACATAATTGAAATACGAAGTCCATTCAATTTTATTGAAATTCATTACGAGCATCTTTCAACTATCCTCCGTCTGACGAATGTGAAGAAAATCAAATAGAATTTTCCCCTTGCGAAGGTGCAAATTCTATAATTACAAAAAACAAAATGCCACCGTGAATTCACCATTGTATTTTACCATAAATTTTCTTCACGTGTTAGACAATAATCCGCGGCACAGAGAACGTGAATTGTGTCAACGGTTTTCGTGGCCGAAGCCACAGAAAAATAAAGAAATAAAATGAGAGAAAAATGGGAACATTAACAAAGAGAACGTCGTGACTAGCCAGGGGCGTCGAAACGGGTGGTACGAAATTTTCATTGGCTTTCTCTGCTACACTGCAAAAACAACGACGGAACACACTCGCGTGCTTCCTTTCGTTGACAAAACGCAATATGTCTGGCAGCCTGGCGTGGAACAACTCGCTTCGAGCATGTTCGACAACAGACATCCAATTTCGGCCGGCGACGTTAAGTGGCACACGCCGATTTCAAAGCCTATCGATCGGCCAGCCACGGGGGTGGCGATTCAATTTTCTCTCCAGCAACACTTCACGACACAGGGTGAAAAAAGCGCCAAGGTTAATCGTCGTAATGTGAATTCGACGCGTTCGCTGACACGCGAGCGTTTAACAAAGCCATGCAGGCTGGTAGCTTGTCGATTGAAAATTTTATTGGCTTCAAAAGTCAGAGCTGGCGTTTGTCTGTAGTAACGATGAAGTATTGCTTTTAGCAGTCGTTGGTATGTTCAGTTGTTTTCCGAGTGTAAATTGTCTAGAGGTAATGTTTGTGGTTGCAATGATTGCTTCAAGTCGGAATTATTTGTTGGCAGGATTGTTGAATAATTGTATACTTGGGTGCAATTGTGGAATTAATTTTAAATAGAATTTCGGAAATAATTCACGTACTTCTCGAGCAATTGAAAGTTGAGCATGTTAATTTCAATTTAATTGGAAACTTTGTATGATTTATTATTAGCGTTTCGAAAGAATTCGCTTTTAGCAGATCAAACGAATAGCATTCGCTTGAAGAAAGATTGAAATATTTGCAAGATATATCCCATGCATCAATTAAAAGAGGCAGACAATGTTCGTAGGCTATTCGATTGTAAAGCTGGCTTGCTAAAAGTAGAATTTCAGTCACGTGGCGATTGAATTGCCCAGATATTCATGCTCGCCTCGCGCAAACGACTTTGCTAATTTTAATTCGTTTTCCCGGGCAGAATTTCGAACGACTTCAATTCTGTAAGCAATCTTTTATAATTGAAACAAATTGGATGAATATTTGTGTTGCAACGAAACATTATTTTCCTGCCAATGAATAATGAAAATTATTCTTTCAATATTTTTTGAGTTATTAATGGACAACATTCGGCATTAACTTGCAGTTATCATTCGACAATATTTGTGATTACCAAATATACAATAAAAAGTAGAACAGTTTTCATATAACCACAACCAAGTATTTGTATAAAATACAACGACAGCGCAATGCAATACGATTCTGGCCTCGGGGAATCAAGCCCCAAACATAAACAATATTAATAAACTGAACATGAAAAACCACGCCTATTCACGTTACCATTAAATAATTTACGGATACCACAAGGATACCAGAGATAGATAAACCATGTCAGAGAAATGTCCAAGCTGATGCACATCCTCAACAAAGTTCAACCAGGGTAAAACGAACCACGAGTTGGGTGTTTCAGTCATTGTTAGCGAGACTCTTCTCTCAGTTATCGCAGATACTATACTGCGTGAGTCTGGTGATCGATCGTTGGGACCATAACGAATGCCGAAGTACTTGGCACGTACTGGGAACGAGGTTTATGACTTTCGTTAAAGGATTGCTTCGAACGAGGCAGCATTCTGCCGACTGAGTTCGAGACAACGCACAGCTTTTGATTTGGATCGTCTGGGTCTTGAATACCCAGGAACAAGCGATCGATCTTGCAGAAAATTGAGATTATCACGGCTTGACCTGCCCCTTTGTAGAATCGATACCCTTGCCTGCGTTGCTGGATCCCAGTTGGAAGCATACTGGGGTTTGGTTTCTTTAGACATATTTAAAGACATATTTAAACAAAAAATATATGAAGATCCATGTTTTGAATGAAAATTCTGTGGATTACTTTTCAGCGAAGTTTATTTTTAATTATTACTCCTTTCATTTCTTATTTCCCTTTCATTCTAATTGCTTTGCAATTCTACGTTATCTTTTATTGTTAATTCAGTAAATTACGAAAAAATAATGATAATAATAATTGACATTTCATGTTGTAATCTCGAAGCTGCGTGTAAAATTAATTTGGACAATGATTAATAATATGTGGACACGAATGACTATATTTTGGTGTAGCATAAATTAACATAAATACCTTGCATTATTGTACCTTCGTATCGAGAATCGAACATGATTTCTTACATCTTCGGCGTTCAATTTCTCGATATAACCGTAGGCCAGATGGGGGAACATTTATTTGCTCAATCGTGTTATCTCGCCCTGGAAGACAGGGGAACCCCACGAGTCGAATAACGTCGATTCTCTGTAATCGTTTTCCACGCAACGACAGCTCGATCCTCAGGTCCACCAAAAATTCGCGGAACCCTCCCACTTTTGTGACAGATACGCGAATTCCCATGTGAAACGATGGACCAGAATTCGTCGAGGGAAAGCTTATCATTTTCTCATTTGTACGGAAGGTCCCTTGTCGACGTTCGAGGGTGACAGCCAATACAATGATTTATGATTGATTACTCGAAGAAGAAGGTAAAAGAAACAAAAAGACAAGAATGTTTAATCTTATGATTGTTTCTATGAAATTAATACTTTTAGAATGGGATCTTATTACAATTACGTGGCAATTTTTACTTCGACCAAGTGTCCATCAAGTATAACGCATTTTTACAATATTCAAGCGAGTCAGCTTAAGCTAACGGGAAAATTCGTCGATAAGTAATTCAATTGGATCGTGAATTTAAATGTTACCGGCGAGAATATTCTACGATATTCAGCTTCGAACGGCTTGAAGTTTTATTGGAACTGAAGGAAATCAATTAATTAAACCTTCATTCGCATTAATGAAAAGGATCCCATAAATGTTCTATTACAATCGAAATTCCATCGCGAGTTAATCGAACTCTCGCCATAGCCGACACGATTGGAACACTATCAAAAGTTCATCGACCTTTTGCGTCAAATTTATTACCATCGTCGCAAGTATGTTTCAGAGCAAATGTTCAATCTTAAACCAGTTACTGTTCTATCGAAGGGATTATCAAAATCTAAGCAAATACTGGTCGATGTAAACTCGTCGTAACTTTGTCAAATATTCTACATGGAATCAGGTAAGTTTACAGCTGAAAGAGAATGCGCCGAAGTTCGTACAGACTCGAAGTCATCCTTGAGGAAATTTCTGAATCACTAATTTAGAGATCCTTCTCCTTCATCGAATCCTTCCTACTAACAGTGACATAAGTTTTAAACGGAGGCAGAAGTTTCAAGTATCTACGTACAGATCGCGATGGATCATAGAAAAATTCAATATCAGAGCAATCTAAAATAAGAAAGCACACATTATATCCAGTAAAAAATTGCACACGATTACATGTAAAAATACCATTCAAATATTCGATAGCCACGAAATCAATTTTTTACCCTCATAATCAAAGAAATATTGAATAAATTGACTAACAAAAAAAAACTAGAATAAAATATTAATATAAACAAAAATAATGACATCGGCCTATCCACTACACACAGTATATCCAGTAACAACCCCACATTCACTCTACCTCTCGGCACACCACTTTCACCCCATCTAACAATCACCAACGCTCGATGCAGACCGATAAGTGTGCGTATCGCGGTGAATCGAAGCCTCGCAAGCTACAAGTCAAACAAGCCTTCGGTGCTGAACACGAGCATGTTTCAGCCAGCACACGTTGTAATTCGCGCTTCACTTATCGGTCTCTCTGTTCTCACAGCCACGTGGGTATCACGGTCGAGCACACGCTTTATGCGGCCGCGGCTCCACACGGAAAGGATAACATTGGAACGTGAAACTGCGAACACATCCGGCGACCGGCTGCCACATAGCAGCGACATTGATCAACGAAACGTTTCATTTGGCCGCTGATAGAGAGACGCGAAACCTCTGCTGGAAGTCGCACTCGTTCACGTTTATTATACACCGCCTCGTGACGCGGCTATTCAGGTGCGAATCGAATCGAATTGCGGTCGAGAGCAGACCGGAAGGCGTTCGTGTGCACAGTTCACGCGATTACCTATTAACCGAGCCGATGAAAAGTCTCTCACCTCTTTCAATTCGCTGTGAATGATCGTGCGCCGGAGGATCCACAGATGCTTCTGTGAATTATCCGATGCTATAAAGTATTTCTGGAGTTGTGGCTATTTGTTTTTTAGTTTTTTTGTCTGTTGCCGTGAACTAGAATTCTATTTTTGTTTGTTTAAATGATAACTAATTTTTTGCCCTGTATTACTTTGTAATTATTAAATTGCAAATCGTCGCGGCATGATTCCGCGTTGCTTTTGAAAAGAAGGATTACGTTCTCGCGACCAGGAATTGGAGAAATATGTGAGCATGCAGGGAGGTAAGACGATGTTCATGGAAATCGTAAAGCACGGCGACACGGTGGATAAGGGTGGGCGAAAGTCGCTACATTTCAGACTACAGCCGCGAGCTTTGCCAATTTGCATTTTTCACGGCTGTCAAGATCACGGTTACTCCATTCCCATCTTTTTCCCGCTCTTATTTCTAAGCGGGTGAAATTTAACGCGCTACACGACGAATTAAAATCGTAGAAACGTAACGCGATAAAACAGGCACCAAATTTAAACGTAAGTTTCATGATTTGAAATTAGTTTTATGATACCTATATTTATTGCAATCGTTGCGAAACGTTATGTGTGTGTAGAGTTCGTTTGAAAAGAAACGGTATACATTCCTTTGTGCGAACGTTATAACGCGCTAGAGAGACATTCTGCACATATCTTACGCGGTTACGTCGCGAGGTGAAATTGTATTGGACACTGGTCCGTATAAAAATGTAACTCCCATAATGCCCCAACTGGGCGAAATAAAATATCTTATCCGTTACAATTTCGACGCGGCGTGTTCTCTTGCTTTCATACCTAGAACGAAATTCTAGTTTCACGAAATAATGAATAATTAATTAATTTCGAGGACTCGAAAGTTTTCGACCGTTCCCTGTCCCAACGTATGTAATGTGGCGTTAAAGAACAGAAGATTGAAGGGAAGTTTTCAAGGATTGTTAGGAAAATTTTCAGGATATGGTTAACAATAAGCTGCCAAGAAACATATACAAGTTTTCAGAAATATCGTTCGTTTCACGCTGCTCCTGTTTTCAACAAATTTGCAAGAACTTTCACGAGTGTTCTCGACTGAGAATGTATATCTTCTTTAAGGAAATGCAACGGAAACTTCGTCTAAATAAATTGTGATTAAGCGGCCTTTTAAAGCGGCGAAGTTGAACCGACTCGTCCGGGAAAGTGGATCCTTTTTGCCATCGTGTTACGTAAGACGAAATATACGAAGAAATTATGAAAATAGGCGAGCATTGTCGAGGAAACGAAAATCCTGGACCTTAGAGTCTTACTTAGACACGCTGCAACGGGAAGAAAAATACATCGCTTTCAACCGAGGGAACCTTTAACGTGCGCATTACTCTGTAATTAATTGCTTAGCTTGGCCAGTAATTAAAAACTTTTGTTCGTTACGCACGCTCTCTGCGCCCCCAACCCTTTGGCAAGCTCGATGCGTATTTTCATCCACTTCCGTTCATTATGAAATTACCAAGCTGCCCGAAGAAATCGTCCAACTTTCATACCTCTGCGATTGTGTGCAGACCATAAAAATATGATTTTACAATGCGAGTACCGAAATCTTAACTCCTCGCACTAGACCGGTAGCTTTGTTCAGTTTGTCTCACATTCGTCTGCCGCAAGCCTGTTGGCCCGAAAAGCAGGGAAAATGAAAATTAAAACGAAAGTCAGAAAAAGGAGAGACACCGCCAGAGAAATATTCATTTCCACTACGTCACTGGAAATTCCATTTTCTCACCACGCTTTGCAGCGTTTCGACGTTCCTTCTTATACACAAAATAGGAAAAGTACAGTAATGGAGAATACATTAATTAAAGCAATAATAACGAGTAACTTTTTCAGCCGTAGGGAATAAAGTCGCGGGTAGTGTTATAATTACTGAAAATCGTCTTCTGCGTTCTCTTGAAGACGCCGTGACAGCTCTTTTCCTTGAGCCCTCTTCCGCCTACGATTCACCAGATCTCTCGACTTGTCCCAACGGGAGGTCTCGTCGACCCTCTTTGTTCCACTATTCCCTTTTCCCCGGTCGCCTCTTTGGCACGGGCCATCCAGTGGGAAGACAGTGGTACCTAATTCCCATCGGGAGAATCGTCGGAGACAAAGAAGCCGGCGATGATGATGTGTCTGGCGAGCCATTCGGCCGGATAATCTGGCTACCATTTCAGAAAGGATCGATGAGGAAGAGCGAACGAGAATTTGATGGCGGATTTCGTTCCTATCTGGGGAACTGGGAATAGGAGGTGCCCTTATTTTTTTCTCTTATTTCGATTCCCGTAATTAAATTAATTTTTGCTGGTCGAAAAAGAAAGATGTTCTGACAATTTAATAGTAATATAATAATAACAGTAATACTGTAGCAATAGTAATGGCTCAGACAATTTTGACGTACTTATATGAATTGATTGTTAACAGCTGTCTTGATTCAGGGATTGTATGTTGTAAATATATTGTAGTACGTAATTGAATTGACGAGTAATAGACAGCAGTAATGGCAAGCACTTTGACAGATACCTGCTAGATGTGTACTGATGATCTTGGTTGGCAGTACAGGTAGGTATAGGTACGTGACGGACTCTAAGTAGTGGAGTCTGTGTTTGGCCAGACGCGGCGAACCTGTCCTTGATCGATTATTCAGTTACGCTGTACAGTATATTCTATCATTTTGTCATAATTCTGTTAAGGTCAATTTGTTTTTAACATTCGTATAATATTGCAAAGAATAAATGGCTGGTGTCAAATAACGTTGGAAAGATTTCCGAGAAATTCTACCGTATAAAAATAATATCACCGTCACAATTTTTTTGCATCGCACAAAAACAGATGAGGAAGCATCTTAGAAGTTTTATGCAAGTTACTCGAGCAACACCTGATCTTCGTAGAACTTTTACAATGAATACCCACTTAAAGAACATGAACAGCCCTTTGGAATGAGCGAACTCGTCAAGAGTTGCCGGAAAGATCCGTCGTGGAATCTGTCGCGTTCGCGTTTTTATTGGCTCTCCGAGGCGTCAACCGATCGTCATTCCACACGACCACGTTCATGATTACCTCGAGAGCTCTTCAGGGAAGAAAGTTCTTTTTATTCCCCAGATTTTCGTGAAAGTCGGCGGCCCCACCCCGGTTGCCACCTTATCGCAAAATATGTCGTGAGCGCTTCTCCTTTTATCGGGCGATATCCACATGATAAATCTAAATTTATTCATCTGGTCGCAAAAGAATCGTAAAGAAGCATCGAAAAGTTTCTTCAAAACTCTACAACAACTTGTCGTTCCTTATCCTAAGAATGGTATTATAATTGAATCCTTCATTCATTTTCAATTTGTTAGTAATATTTTTGCACGGCATACATATCATTATTTCTGAACTTTCTATAATTTCCTCATCATGATCTTCGCTGTAATCAACATTTTAATAACTCACCGTCGATCACCTTGCTTCCGTACGCATAACGAAAGAATCTACTCAGGGCGCTGAAAGGCTGAAAAAAGATCTGGTAGAGAATCTCTAGTTCACAACGTTTCCGTGCAGGATAAAGGCTATCGAAGGTTTTATTGGTTTTACTCATCAAGCACCTGTCAGTCGCTCAAACACGATCGTAATTACGAGCATGTCTCATCGAGGACCCTCCTTCTAGAACAGATTTTTCCCCCCTCCTTTCTTTCATCTCATACCGTTTCATCCCATCGCTGGTCTAAATTCCTCCAAAACTTCATTACGTTTCACTTTGAAACTTGCCTTTCGTTACCTGAACGCACATGATTTTATATTTTATCGGATCCAGTGTCATTCTCTCCTTTTGACTTCGCGACAAATTTCTATTATACAGGGTGGACTATGTAACGCGATCAGCTTCGATTATTCAATTGCCATTGGGTTCATTGACCCCAGTTTTTTCACGCCAACAAATTTTTGACAAATAAAAAAAATTTTCGACTGGCCAACCAACGACAAAGTAATTTGAATTGATACGGTTCGTGGTCCACCCTGTATCATGCAATACATAGTACATCGTACTACAAGCCCGTTTTACTCCGAAATCTCGCTCCAATTACAAAATGCATAATTCCATCATTTCGATATTAACTGTGCCGTGAAATGTTAAAATTAAACTGAGTAATAAATTCGTTAATTTTTCGTTGGAGTGTGGAATTCCAGCAGCGTTGTGATATTTTTATTCGTACCATTATGCAATCAGACAGCAACCCAGCCTGTTATTTAATACAAAAAATTCATTTATGTCCAGCAATACCTGTCGCTGTAATTAAATCCACTCTAATTATTCTGTATAAATACGATCGACAAACTGCGTCACACGGAGGGGTAGGGGGTGTAGTGTTTTGCAGGAAAACGGATGGGAAAAATCGAGGGGATCGTTCGCAATAATATATCAATTTCGGTGCCTGGAAACGCACAAAGCTGTCGTTGCCGTTTAACACGATTACAGCCGGGGCTATAAACGTCAAATGGCATAAAGTGTTCCTTTTTGGGGGCGTGTATGGTCCACGATCCTTCTGCTGCGTCCCATGCATACGCGCCTCGACTGGAAGCCACGCGAACACGCAGAAGGGATTTTCCATAATAGCTGAATTTATGGTGTAGCGAAAAGAGCCCGTTTATAGGGAAGCTTTTAGCGCTTGCAGGCCCGTGCCCGCTTGAAAAATGCCGCGCGGATAGAAACGCGATTACTCGTGGACGAAAGCGATCCAGCTGAATCCTGGGGCGTCCAGGAAAATGTAAATAGAACGTCCAAGTTCGGCTTTATCCAATGCCGTATTGCTTTATAGGGAAAATAATGCGTTATCTATGTACAACGCTATTCATTCCATGACATGAACTTGAATAAACGTTGTTTCTGTACAATTATTAATCATTTAAATATTATAGAACGTTCTCGGAAATAGTTATACAGTATACGGAAATAAATATTCATTCCATTGGTTTACGTTTATTATTTTGAATTTCGTTTTAATTTTCGTTTCTACACGCTGGCCGGTGTAGGTTCCCTCTTATAATCGATACGACTCGTGCATAAATATTAACAAGCCCGTAGAGTCAAGAAGCTCAAAAACAAAAAAATAAAACGAATAGCAATAAACATCGGCGCAGCTTTCAAGTTTTCCAATTTGCAACGTGGAAAATGACAAATATTTTAGTGGAACGAAGAGGCAAGCCGGGGAATATTTTCGGTAATGTATTTCGCAGCGGTGCATCCTGGGCGGGACACGTGGCGCGAGGACGCGCCGCTGAAAATTTCGATCCGGGTTCGTCCGACTAAAACGCGAAGCCGCGTCTCCGTAATATCCGGCTGAACTTCATGAAACGCTTAATAATTTCCAGGTGGCGCGTCGCGGCGCTATCCGCGTCGAAAACTTTCTGCCCCGTAATGCATACGGGATGCAAGAAGCTGCACAAAACTTTCCATCCGACGATTGCCCTGGAGAACAATTTTTATCCCGCGTCCGCGGCCACGGGACACAGTCTGTTCGGTCTCGGAGCACATAAATTATCAGCAGTTTCGTTCGTATAATCTGTTTACGGGCCGACTCGCCTTGTACCTCAACGGCAGACATTTTTTAAGCGTCTCCAGCCAGCCCTTTGTCCCCTGTCCTCCGCCACGAATTGTGCCGGCTATCCCCGATGCGATAATGAACAACGTGAATCTCCAGAATGAGTGTCGTCGATGGTGGCCGGTTAAATTGAGGGCAACGTCGTTAATTGTCCAAACGTTTCACGTTTCACAATATAGACATACCACACGTATACAGGGTACAATTTAAAACAGCCATATTTTGCTTGCACAATTTTTTTTGCATTGCAATATTCCTGCCAGATAAAAGATACCTTCTTACTTTAATTTGTTCGTCGACACAGTTTTTGTTCTAATACAAATTTCGGCACGATTACGTAATTTGATGGTGTACACTTCACCGCCATATCGCTTTGATAAAGTGACGCGATAATTGGGAAGAGTAGAGCTACTGTACAATGTTCCTTTCAGAGGGCTAATTACAAGCAGGTCCAGGAGAATCTAATCTCAAAAACGGACCCGTGATATGGCGTGAAGAATGAGGAGTGTATCCCCCAGGGCTGTTCGTCATTTATTAAGCAGCGAAATACGCGTCAAGATTGTTTACGTCGCAATTCGCGTGCTGCAAACAGATTTATCATCACGGATACTCGTAAATAGTGCATTGACTTCATCCTGCACATCGACCCTTTTTCATCGTTAAAATGCTCCCTGGAGAAACTGCCAGGGATTGTAATTCAATTTTTGCAGCGCCCTATATTTGCAAAAACGTTTCCATGCCAGAAAGTTCGTCGAATAAGACGGTGTATTGCGAGGCGTCGCAAAGGAAACAGTAAAGGGAATCGAAACGGGAGGGTGCGATTGATCTGCTCTTCAGACCAAGATTTTGCAAAGTACCGGAAGTACTTGGTCACTTGGAAGCGCGACAGTCTACTTCGCACGGCACTCCCATTATTCCCCCGTGTTAGCTACGAAATTAAACGAGGGCCATCAAATATTCAGTGGGCCAAGCTTTTCTCTGAAGGGATGAATTCGAGTTTCCGGTAGCGTGGGATCTTTAAGCTTTATCCGTTTTCGAAAGAGTGTATTTATTGAAACATTTATCCAGACGGACATTGATTTATTAGACTATAAGAAAAGACGTGCTAACAAAAGAATCACGGAGTGTCAATCATCGATAGTAATCAAATTCTGTTGTTAAATAATACTAAAAAAAATTGACACGTAGCTATATTCCACGTCTGGGAAGGTGAAAATTATTAACCACTTCTGAATGGCAATTCTAATTAATTAAATCCACTTTAAAACCATGAATAATAGCATTTCCCACTTACTTGATCCACCCTCAATCTCAAAGCAATGCTCGACTTGACACCACGCTGAGTAAAAGAGTCGAAACAAACAGATGACAAGCTTCCCTGTTCTTATCCGGCTCCTCTGATGCAGTTGTGAACGATTATCGATCACCATTGGAGGTAACTGTGGGTGGAAGGGGGGGTATAGATTAGTTTGAAACTCGAATCAATTATACGCACGACGAGGAGGAGGCGGCCCTGCCGACCAGCCAAGCTCGGTACACCAAATCTAATTAGTAATGCCGATTTAGCAAACCCTAATTGCGAGCCAACATATCACCCGCAATTTATGCGACGCCCGTGTTATGAATCACTCGTGCAACCCCCCGTGTTTTCCTGCTGGCCACCAACCCCCCCGCCTATGCGTACCTGGGCACAGGTCCCCGTCTTTCTCTAGGTGATTTCATATTAATTTCCATACTTATCGCGAAAATCGCGACTACGCTGCGAAATCTCCACGAGTACATAGACGTGTTGGGCATTTGAGGATGATTTTGAGTTGCATGGACAATGATTAAATAATATTTTATTTTTGCATGATGAAATATCAGCAATGAGACGTTAAATTACATAGGCGTCGAATGGTCTGCACGATTTTATGTCGAACGGCAAGTAAATAATTATGGATTGATCGTACGTTTCATAATTCTCTTGAATAAAGAAAAATACAAATGATTAGATTTACTGTATAATTCTAATACCTTAAAATAAACACGACACCCTTTTTCTATTGAATGGTTGCAATTTCGATTGCATTGCGATTATTATTGCCACTATGATTGCAGCATTCGGAGAATATTCGTTATCGGCTAATTAACGACAGACAATTAATTCGTGCGTCGATTAGCAACTATCGTTCCTCCCGACGCGACGTTAATTTATTCTAATTTATTCGTTTGCTCTGACAATTGGACAAACGTCCAATCGTTGGACACGTGCATGCAATCTTCAATCACAGAAAATGAAACACCTGACGATAGTTACTATTGCCGGGAAATTAATATTGATGATCGCACCAACCCCATTTTTCAGATTATTAACTTTCACCGGCTGTTTAATTGAGAGAAATGATTAATTGATGGCAGACAACCCTGCCGCAACACGGTAAAACGTTGAAATTTGGCCAGTTACCAGTTATAATCGAATCTGCGCGTAGGAATGTATCGATTTGTCCCGTTATTGGTCACGACCCGCCGAGGATCGGCTACGAACAGTAAAGGGTTGGAAAAAAAAAATGAAAATTAATCGACGCTGCAACCCCAAATCGGTTTATTACTTTCCTTTCACTAGCCGTATCGAGAGAGACATGATTAATAGTTCGGTATTCGATAGCTAATTAATCGGAAGCTCGGATCTATCGGCGTCGTATCTCACCATTAAACGATACTCGTTAAGCTTGAATGCAAAGCGATACTACAAATTTTACTTTCCACTCCTACACCTGGTAGTAATAATTGAATCAACTGGAAACAGCCAATTATCCCATCTTAGCATAATTTTCTCCGCGCCGAGAGGAAAAATAATTAAAAGTTTCCAGTTCGATTAAGTGTCACAATTAAAACTGCGCCAGGCTGTTTGATTAAATCGTGAACAGACTGAAGTTTACGTTCGATAATTACGAGGCGTCTTCTCTTTATCCCTTTCCACTCCCACTGTTCGTCTCTCCATCTAATTAGTCCAGCTAGGTGTCGATAATAGAATTGAAACCTTTAAAAGAGGTAGCCTCGCGTTTATCGAGTATCTGCAAATACATAATAAATCGAATCGAATCAACAACGCGAACCCAATCAACCATGAGTTTTACCTGGAAAAGTTATTGCACGTCGCATTAGGAGGATCGATGATAATATTCCCATGACTGCGGTCGGACGCTTTTCCATCAAGGGTAAATCGACAGACTTTCCCCTTGGGGGCTGTCATAATTTCGAATAATCGAAAAGTTCGAGGGGAAAGGAAGTTCTGCCGACTCAATTCGCTCTGGCAATTCTTCGTCGAATATCCTGGCCCGATTTGCTCTCCATGAAAGAAGCTGTTCGTTTATGCGTCCGTCACGACGGAAGGTACGAATATCTACGAGTTATCCTGTGCTGGTTGAGATCCATAGGTACGATTAATTTATTAAAAGACGGCACACGTAGCACAAAGAACGCAGATTGCAATGATAGTATGTAATTGTTCCACGAGCATCCTGCCGACTGTAACATTGTTGGAGTGCAAAAGGAAGTAATTTGAACGTGTGCAACAATTTGCAAATCGTTCCAGTGTGTCCCTGGTGCTTTCAAAAGTTTCTGAATAGTCCCGACAATGTTGCGAAGGACATTCTAACGCGAATTTACAGAACATTGCATTACTATCGTATTGTCCTCGCTTGCGAGCTATTTTCTGGAATAAACATTTGGAGCTGAGCTCAGAAATTATTATAATTACAATACAACGTTCTAAAGAGATATCTCGTATCTGGCAGTAGAATGGTATGTCTCTTTGGCATATCTGCGTGTTTTATTACTCACAGGTATATATTACGTTGAGCATATCATCGTCTTACGCATTGAAGTGCGCGTCTGACCACACGCGGACATAAACTACTTAAACGTGTATATGGGGTAATAGACGCAGTAATATAATCTGCGTTGGCTGGTGTAATTATTGTATTATTAGTGCCTGTTCACTGTCAATCATTTTAAACGATGCATCTGGCCAAAGCAAGAATTCCAAAGGTTTTAATTTCATCGGTAGAAAAATTCGATTTTTGACATCTAGTCAAGTGAAAAACCGTTTCAGAATTTTCGACCTCGATTGATTTATGCGATCGGTAGAATGTAAGTAGATGCTACGAAAAATGCTGCATACCTGTGATATCAAAGACGCTACTATGGTGGATTCAGTTGCTTTGATGCGAATCGATTCGATGGCATATTTGAAATTTATGGTATTGGGTTTACCGATCGTTTGACCAATAATAAATCGGCTGATACGATCAGGCTTTCGTGCACGGCTGAAAGTGTTCTCGATGAACATATTTCCCATGTAAATAAAGCGTGCTGCTTATTAATATGGAAACGCAAATTAATGAGGCTACCAGAAGTCAGTGAAAAATAATTAAAAGTTGCATAAACATTGGTGTCATTTTCGAATATGAAATCCTCGACAAAAAATACCCTGGTTAACAAATTACAGTCTTACCTCTAAATGTGAAAACGTTTCCACGTTACGACACTGCTTGCCGCGAAATAAAAATTATCATCTTCATACGGACCCGCGCGTTACTCAGCGAACGATAAGGCAAGCGTTTCGTTTCACTTTATTACTATTTTCTCTTCTAATTACGCCAGCACATATCTACTTATGTACACTGCTCAACAAAATTGAAGGATCACGAAATTTTGACCCAATTTTAATTCGTGAACACAATTTCTCAAAGGACCATACAGACGTTTGAACTCGCAGAAATTTCCGATTGTCAAAGAAATATTTTTAAACTTTGGAGCAGTCTTCGTATCGGGTCTAAAAAAGAAAAGCTCTAGCACCAGTACGATTTCAGGTCCGACCCCTGAAAGCGATCGAGCGACCTTTTCCCTTAATTGGAAACTGTTTGCAGTACATCCGTTTGAGGGGATCACATTTTAATCTATCAATCATTCCTTTAACAAACTTGCGTGGGTTGGTCGAAGGAAAGAAGAGAAAGCAATCTAAATCCAAAACTCCCTGAAACCATCCCAACATCGTTTCACGTGCTATCATTGAATTCGCCCCACTTGATCGCCCGATCCTGAATTAAACCCCCTTTATATTACTCAGCGTTATCATGCAGGAATTGAGGGACAGTTTTGCAGGAGGGTCGGCGATACCCGTAACTTGGAGGACACAGGAGATTATACAGGGTTAAATGTCACCGGGTTCCGGCGGCTCTTTTCTTGGCCATCGGGAACTTAGTTTATAAACTACGGCACGATTAACTCGCGCTATCAACGTAGCCAAAGCCGACTGCGGGAAACCGAGGGAGATGGAAAACGAGGAACACCGGTAACTTCCCTGCCGTAACACCAGCATTCCATTTCAAAGGGGGTGCATAACTCTCTGCGAGTTTATAATTGAAAATAAACTACCGAACAGTTCAGAGATACTTTCCATAAGAAATAACAGAAACTACGAGATTCAACAAAATATTTCATTTTATTGACTCAGCATCGCCTACACAATTTTATTTCTTGTCCCTCGACATTAAATCGGTGTCGGATCTATCTTTCAATTTCGCATCTCCCTTTCATTCCCATTTCTTCTCGCACAGAGAGGAGAGCACCTATCAACGGCCAATTAAATCTCGACAAAGAGTATTAATAAAGCGACCCTTAGTCAGACCCCGGAAACACTAACGACTCTTTTCTTTCACGACCGCTCTTGAATTCGGCCACCGAGCCGAACTGAACTTTAGCCTGTAGATTCTTCGTGTGGAACTTCTGCAGTATCATCGCGCCGTAAAACTTCTCCGGATCTTCGACCTTTCTGTGCAACGAGGCCTCCCCCTCGGTCAGAAGTAGACAATTCCACGGGGACCATTCTTCTTCATTACGAAACCTGACTAGCCTCAACTCCTCTATACAATCGTTCTCAGAAATCGCCGATTTCCCATGCCAAACGCCGTTCACCAAATGGTAAACGATCTTAGCGTCTACGACGAACGCCGGGCTGGTGTAACAACGTAGCCTAGCCTCGCGACGCCTGACGTCCCGTAGCAACTTCAGGTACGGTTCGTAGACGACCCTCGGCCCCGTTCGAGCCTTCGCGTACAGACAGTAATTGCACGAAGAGAAACGGCGTCTATTTTCCTGCGCAAATTTCCCCGCTGGCAATAATCTGCCGCAGCTTCTACAAATGGTTTTACGATCCGGCCGAAGGCTGCCAATCGTATTCGAATGCTCCTGTTCGCACTTCAACGCCTCCCTAGCCAGCCTCAGGTACGCTATCTTTAATCTGCTTCTCAGCCACTTCAGTTTACGCTCGTCCACGTTGCGATTCAACAAATCGATCTCCTGATCCAGCAGACGTATCAACTCGTCCGATTCGTTGCACGTATGAGATTCCATGCTCCTTCTCAATTCAATCAACGTGTTTAAACGTTCCTCCGTGGGTCCGTCCTCCCTCGATAACGTTTCGTACGTCGCTTTGAAGCCCTTTGCTCGCTGAACTCCCGGTGTTTCCACGTAGATCGGTTCGCCGCGGCGATCCCTCCAGACAACAGGCCTCGACAATTCGTCCAGGAACTTCCTGTAGGATTTTTCCCGCCCCTCCGACTTCACGGACGTTTTCATCGCGTCTATGGCCCGCAGCAATTCCACCTCCTTCGACAGGATTACACTGCACAGTGCGATCCTCGACGAGTCGAACAGCTGCTCGCCAGCTTTCCCCGTCTCGCAGACACGCCAACGATCCAACAGATTGTACAGCAACTCGAAGTCCGTCCTGGTTCTAGGCGACGTGCGGTTTAGTATCACGAAATCACGGCTACGATAGAAGCTCGGTTCCCCGTCCATTTGCCTCCACTTCGTGTTCTTAGAGCGCAGTGAAACGCTGGCCGGCTGCCTCGCGGTTTGCCCGCCGCGGTGAGCTCTGTGGGCAGCGTCGAACAGATTTGAACAGGTGTTCGCAGAGATTTCGTTCTGAATTTACGGCCACGTAGCTTCGATACGGTGGACCGTAGGGAGGAGGGTTCTTGGTTCGCACGTTCGATTCGGGGAAACTCGTGGTTCTGGCGCGGTTTGGGATTTCGGGTAGCTCCGGGCGACTCTTGGGAATATTTAAGGGTGGCCGGAATAATTTTCCACCGTGGAAGATTCGCGGTGGGGAGTTTACGTAATGAACTTTTGTGAGTGCAAAATGCAAGGGACAGATATAGATCGAATCAGGGCACCCGAAATCTAGACGTTTGTCCAACTTCGTTTCATCGAGCTACTTTAACTTGCATTTTCTATTATTACTTCACCTGTAGAACCTCTGTATCTTTATTACGCTCCCCAGGAGCTTTTCGTCCGTGGCCTCCTGGAATGTCGAGTGCTTGGAAGTGCTTTCTACGATTCTATCTCGAACATCCGGGAAGAGACTCGTCTGCACCGCGACGTCGTGCTCCACGTTTGTAAATTTGTCCGCCGAGAAGTCCGTCTGCGCCCATCTCTCCCTTTTATCTTCCCCGTATCTTATTGTCTGCGTGCACGTATTGTAATAAACGACTCCTGTAACCTTGTTTCTCCAACCGCCCGAAAATTCCTTCATTTCACCCTCCGGATCGCCCATTCGAAGTTCGGCTCAGATTGTCTGGGGCATGATTAAATTGTCAGGTCCATCGTGGTTGCTGTGAACAAAGAAACGTGGCTGTGGAAGTTAGACGGGGAATACTTTCATTTGCTCGGAAATTTTGACAGAGAGCGCAACTTTCAACGTCGTAAACAGTATGCTTCCTTATTGTTCAGCATCGAAGTGATAATGGCCGATGAAAAAATCATGGACAGTAAACTTGCCCATCGGTAACTGAACAAACAACGTGAATATTATAGCGTCAATCATCGACATTCGCGTTTCACGCCGTAAATTCGGTCATAAACGCGGCGTCGTCCGCGGCCGCTTAGTGCGGCATAAATTTCATCGTAAACGAACGTGGACCGGCTGAAATTTGATCATAAATAAGTGTATTGCCAGCGTAAATTCGACCGCAAATAAGTTGGTCGCACCTGCCAGAAAACGTCGAACGGTACCGTAATCGTAACGGGTGAACGACGTGCTCGCCAAATTGTACCGCGGGATCAAAATCAATTGTTCTTTTGCGAATGCTCGGAGAGAAAATGCTGCAGTTCTCTGGTAAAATTAATTTTTTGCAATCTTTATCCTATATACTCCTTGGAGCGCAACGACGAACTTGACCAAGCAGAAGTTTCCTTCGCGCGTTAAATATAAAGAGACAGATTTTCGTTCTCGAAGCGTAAAATATTTGAAGAATGTACGTTCGCGTAGAGAAATTATTGAACAGTGGATGAAGAACCAGATGAAAAGAAGGGTAGGATACTTTTTAAAGTACGACGTTGTAAGAAACATTTTCTACGGCGCTCTACCAAGATATAAATTCTCGTTAATTCGTGGTCGAAGTACCACTTAATTCCTTGATATCCTGCCGAACGTCGGCGAGAGCTTAGCGTCCGCGGTGAACAGAGAATGCACCCTTCGAGATTTTACGGCTGATGGAAATCCAGGCAGAAATTTCCGGCACACACGGAAATACACCGACGGGAACGCGAGGAACCGTAAAACTTGTGTGCAACGCTCGGTACACAGCCAGTGGATTAAATGCATCAATCGTGATACAGGTTTCTCAGACTCAAAAAAACCATACACGTATACGTGTAATCATTCTATTCTTTTTTTCTTCTATCACTATTCATTCAATATATGGATCCAGAATTTAATTAACACAGTCGAGACAAGTGTGCAGTGTCCTAGATTATTTGAAAATCTTTACCTGAATACCGCTAACACAATCGTAACACATGAGTTGTCCAAACAAAGTTTGAATTAAAGTATTAAGTGAGATAACTGCATTTGATTAATGACATTATAAACGAGTGCAATTATTCAATCTTCCAGGCAAACTAGAATAATGATCGGGGTCTTAAATTAACAGTAGAAGGATAAGCTGCAATCCCCAATTTGTTCTAACAATATTTCACGCGCGGTTGATTAGTTACAAATAAATAAACAATTGAAATAATTATTCCGTGAATCTGGATAACGTTAGAGCAAGGAAATAATTACAGGTGAGTAGCTTATTCATTTCCCTTTAATTTGACATCTCGTAGATTAATAAATAATAATTAGGAGCCGAGATATAAAATTGATAATTAACAATGATAAGGTGTCGGTAACGTTGTCAGTGATATGGTAATGGCTCCGGGGCTCTAGAACCCCCACGGCGCTCCAAACGGCGTACGTGGCGCCATCTCGCGGTTGTGGGCATTTTCGCAGTTTGCCGCACCGCCAAAACCGAATTTCTGGATTACATCGTTAATTTAAAGAATTGCGTTTTTCTCGGCTTCTAGTGCGTATTTTTTAACCGGACTTCTCTTAAATGAAAGCTATAAACCATGGCTATCTCCCCCAAGAGTTGCAACAATATGGAATTTATGGTTCAAAAGTTATTAACAATTGAAGAATCGGTAAAAATGGACTCCGAGTCACTGCAATTATCTCGGCTTCTGGAGACGTTAGATTAATGATCGGGTGCTTAAAATATATTGGAGGAGATAGCTATGGTTTGTAGCTTTAATTTAAGACAAGTCCGGTTAAAAAATACGCACTAGAAGCCGAGAAAACCGCAATTGTTTAAATCAACGATGTAATCCAGAAATTCGGTTTTGGCTGTGCGGCAATGTGCGAAAATGCCCCCAAACGCAAGATGGCGCCACGTACACCGTTTGGAGCGCTGTGGGAGTTCTAGAGCCCCGGGCCATTACCACCGACGAGATATATGAATAGACCGGACATGCAATGTATTTTTGCGGCCACGATTTTGGGATCCGGGATCCCATTACCATTTCCGTGTCACTCGCAACGTTACCCACAGATTATAGAAAACGATGCGAAAATTAAATAATTTTAAAGAATTCTTTTGGTTTTTGCCGTAATGAAAGGCAACAAAGGATATGAAACATTTAATGTTAATTACAAAAATTATTATAATAATTTTAATTAAAGAAACACATGATAACAAGTTTTCTTATTTCAATTGTACTATCAATATGTTAGCGATAGCGTATTTTTAATGAAAGGAATAGGATCGGGTGGCGAAGTGCTACGCACCCTGGATAATTTATGATGGGGACGCAGTCTTACGAGTGGTCAAAGAGTGTCTTGGAAATGAATAAATGAAACTAAACATCCTGTCGGCAGGCGATGGCTGGCGACCGCTCTGGGTCTTCCAACTATCGAGTGTCGAGGGATTGTTTATTAGATAGAAGAGAGAGTTTAAATATGGCAAGTGACCCGACGTCACGTTGCTAAAGATTAGGGATTCTGTTCAAGGAGGATCTGGCCACGGAGTGGGGAAGGCGATGCCTTTTGGTAAGAGGACTGTGATAGACCCCATGGCACTTACCCCAGAACCTCGAGTGAATAAGCATACTTTCTTAAAATCTAACGACCTTATAGAAATAAATGAATTATTTCTGACAAATAAATGAAATAATTTTTAAAGTTATACTTTACATTATTTTCTGATAAATGACCAAAAAAAATGAGCTCAGAGATGTATATTTTGTTAACACCCAAACAATAAGGTTGCCACAACGAAAAAGATAGTTACGATAATTGTATACTACAATTGTTAATTGTATAGTTACTAGACAGATTATTTAATTATCTTTTTCATTGGAGCAATTTTATCGTTAATGAAAGACGCAATTTCTTATTTATATTCAACTAATAACAATAACGAAGTAACTCTTTTACTAATATAAGACAATTCCTGCGATAAATGTGTCTGCAAACGATTATTGTTCGCATTCGGTCCCGAGCGAAGTGCACTAATCGAGATTTTACTGAAAATATATAATTGCGAATTTATAATCTCACTACTAATTACCTTATTGCTAACAGCTAATGTACATACATTCTAGTTGCCATTGGAAACAATAATAAAGGGGAACAAAATTATTATTACCACGCTAAGTAAAAATTGTTCAAACGATATCGTGTTTGGTGTCATTTTAATCAGGGGGTTGTAACAAACAGTTTGGTCAAAGTTTCATTTAAAACGGACCTAAAATGAACAGTTTTAGTCTTTCACCTCGCTTGAATTAGTGTTGACTCTCACCGATATTCGATCTGGGTTCGCATTACATCCACCACCCCAAGTGGGTGGGGTAGATATTAACACTAACGGTAGCCACTATTATGAATACTAATCGAGATTTTACTGTAACTTCATAAGGGTAATTATTTAGAAAAGGGGGGGTCTCACCGATTTCGATGATTTTCGAGTATGTTATAGAAATCAACATTTTGAACAACTTTTTCCCATACATATAACCGCCGCCCGGCCTTAGTTTCCGAGATTTTTCCCAAAAATGATCGGTACTACTACATTGAATTCTGCATATACGTACGCGTTCGTGAAAGTGTATGCGTAAGTGTTTGATCGGCAATTGTCCATCGTTTCTATATATAACAGCGTAGCGTCCAGCGACGAACATTATACAATGTGTAAAGCGAATTTTGATCTGCATTGATCTCCTTATTAAATGCAACAATGAATGTGTGGCATGAATACACTAACCCAAACCTAAACCGAACTTAATCCATTAAAATAGTTAGTAGGTAGAAAAGTTCGATTTGAGTAAAGTTCGGTTCGGATTTTTATTCTTTCAAGCATAAACCAAATCGAGTTCGCACCCGTTATACGCGTCCATTGCCGGCCGTCCGATGTGTTTGAAGAAACCGTGAACGATCGCTGATCGAACGCTTACGCATACGCTAGAACGGACGCGTACGTATAGGCAGAATGCTATGTAGTAGTACCGATGTTTCTTGGCAAAAGTCTCGGAAACTAAGGCCGAGCGGCGGTTATATGTATAGGAAAAAGTTACTCAAAATGTTGATTTCTACATCATATTTAAAAATCATCAAAATCGGTGGGACCCCCCCTTTTCTAAATAATTACCGGAAAAAGTTACTCAAAATGTTGATTTCTACATCATATTTAAAAATCATCAAAATCGGTGGGACCCCCCCTTTTCTAAATAATTACCACAATTAATTACATTTTTTCCAGAAAATTATTGTTACTTTATTTTTCTTATATTACTAAATATTTTGTGTCAATTATACGTATTGGTGTGTTAATGTTTAACGGGATATCTAAAACTTCGTATTTGAAATGGAGCAAATTCGGGACGTTTGAAAGAATTGATTTATGAACTAAAAAGTAAATGATCATACACATTAAAAAAGTACGCTATACCCGGCACACGCAATTCATCGCCCCGATGTGATTTCTACTCAACTCGAGCCGAACCGAAATGCATCGCGCGACCAGGCACCGTAGCTCAATTTTTCTACCGAAACGTTGACCGAGAAATAGTTCTATCCCCAACACTACTTCAGTAAATAATAGTTCTTCAACTGTTCACTGTTCATGAGCAGAGGACGCTCAAATCAGCGTAGGATTTCTGAGTCGGTATGACAGTCACGGCGGGCCACCAAAGTCCATAAGATGTCCAGTCTATTCATATATCTCGTCGGTGCCATTACCATATCACTGACAACGTTACCGACACCTTATAATTATTAACTATCACTTTTATATCTCGGCTCCTAATTGTTATTTTTTAATCTACAAGGTGTCAAATTAAAAGGAAATGAATAAGCTACTCAACTGTAATTATTTCGTTCCTGTAACTTTATCCAGTTGCTCGTGATAATTATTTAAATTGCCTAATTATTTAAAACAAAACAACTGCGCATGGAATGGTGTTGACTCTTAGAATTCGCGAAACGCTAAACAACATCAAATAACAGTAAACCGTGGGTCGCGATGTAAGCGTTTACATTTTGCTTATTAAACGTTCCGCGGCTAACAGAACGCAGAAATTTAATTTCTGTTTAATTGAATCGTCGACAGCTGACTTCGCGTACATCTGCGCATGAAATATTCATGATACCACGAAGGGGCGACGAAGTCAAAAATGCATAAACCAGAGCAACGAAACTGGAGAGAACACGCGTCTTGTACAAAACCATTTTCAGTCTCAACCCTGTCCCTTTTTGTAAAAATAAGATGAGAGAATTAAAGACGAATGTGATTGCAACATAACTTCCTCCCGCTTCATTGCCTTCTTTCATTTTGAAAAAAAAAAGAATGATCTAATGAGTAACATTTGTAGGTATTGTGAAATATTTTTGGGAATGGCGATTTAGCTGTCTTAAAAATAGAACGGGTGCTCTTACAAGCACATTTGGCTATTGTTAGAAAATATTTCAAAGAATCACAGCTTTCGGTTTCACGAAATTTTTCAAACGCGACGTCATGCTTTCCGCAACTTATAAATTATTTAATACGAAAACTATTGGAGTAAACCGGACGGGGCTGTTTAGGAAATGCGTAAAAGGAATCGGCGATGCAACAAGCCTCCGCTAAGAGAGCGTACAGCAAATCCTGAGTTGATAATTTTTTATCCTTCGTGTTATTATTAATGTTTCGCTCGTCTTTTAGCGAAATTAAATATACATATTCTAAAATAATATTCCAAGAAAATATAATACCGATGCGACTCTCAATTTCATTTAGATTTGTATCTATTAAGAAAAATCAAGATTTTTGTATTACTACTTTAAAAGTGTAACAGGGATGCGAAAAAAACGGATAACCATACCGATACGAATAATTAGTATAAACAGTAATTACATGCCAGAATTTCGATAACAACGCCACAGATTACCGAGTAATCGATTCATAAGGTAATTGCCTTGCATCGTAATTATCTGAAACGCGTGAATGTTTAATGATTCCACTCCCTGGAGCCTGCACAGGATATATCCATTATTGAAACAAAATATGGAACAATTGATTCACACAACGGCCGATTTACGGTCGCAAACTAAATCGGAATAATTAGAATTATATTTTGCGGCACAATTTAACATTTAAAAACTCACCCCACCTTTTTATTATCTATGCACCTATGCACAAACGTTCGAAATTTATAGTCACCTGTCCCGGTCAGCCATAAGTCGATTAACGACGCCCGGCGTCGCGACGCGTACACCAAACACAGGACAACTGTAGCGTGTCTTGAAATACCGCACGCAATCAGATTTATCGAAACGATAGCTTTGGCAAAAAAGGCACCAAATCCGGAGGCAAACAGACAGAGAAGAACGAACGATACTTTTAATGCGAAACACTCCATACAGAAGAACTCTAAACCACCTGAAAGCTCAAAGCTTTAAATCCTGCGTCGCCAATGGCAACCTGTTTGTTCGATTGGTCTCAAGCAATATCCAGTCCATTGCTTTGCAATTTTATATGCCTCACATTCGAGGAAATCACTTTGCGATTGTTTAATTCCGCAAGGGTACCGCAAACTTTATCCAAACAAAGATCAGCAATTTAATTGGGAAAAAAGGAGTCATTTTTAGAAATAGATTAAAGAATTTGATATTAACTTTATATGTCATTTACTCGCGAGGACTTTATAATTTAAATTTTGTTTCATAGAAGTGTATCGTGCATAAATGAATAAATAAAATCTTTCGAGAAGAGTGTTTTATTATAATGGCATTTGTACAATAAAATTTATTTTTCATTGTAATATTACACGACATAAATTTGTAACAACCATAAGAAACGTTCCATGTTACAATATTCCTTTATCGGCGAATATATTATGTAAATAGATAATCGTCCGCTGTTATCGGCGGCTTGTATTCCACTTTGTTCTCGATCCTGTGAAATTTTTCTCGAAACTCTCCCTCGAACTGTCTCAAGTGTCTGAAACGAGTTCAATCAATAAGTGACATTTTCCACCGTTCCATTGTTAGGCGATCTACACGTGTATGTACGCACTTGAATTGATTTTTCGCCAGCTGATGAGCCAGCAAAACTTGCTCGATCAACGTTTTCGAATAAACGGTCTCTAGATCCTTGATCCTGCAATGAACCTCAGCCTCCTCGTCCGTCAAAAGGATACAATTCCACGGTGACCACTCTGTGTTCATATCGAACCGAACGATCTTTAATTGAAACAGATCCCTGTTCTCGCTAATCACCGAGCAACCGTGCCAAATGCTGTTCACCAAACGATACATATCATGCTTCTGCATCACGAACGCAATGGCAGAAGGTGATTCCATCTTCCTTTCCTCAGACCGCACGCAGAACAGCAGATGCACGTACGGTTCGTAACTTACGTGTAAAGTGTTTCGTTCACGCAGCCAGGTGCATCCTTGGAAGGTTCAAGTATTACTGCAATGGGTGCATTGAGTGGCAAGAAAGAATTGGCGATACCTATGCACGTAGAGGGACTCCTCGTTGGCCCGTGAATGGTGAATTTATCGGTCGGTAGCAATTTCAAACAACTGCAACAGATCCTCGCCGCCGGTGCAATTGGTTCGCGTAATTTCTCGTCGTTCGCATTCTTGCAAAAATGTTTGTCGCTGTTCGCGCAACAGCACGAGTGTGACGATCGTAAAAAGTTCAGGTAACTGTCTATCGTCAAACAGAAAGGGACAGAAAGAAAGTTTACGAACGTATGTTCGATAAAGTTTTATAGTGTTAAGGGCCGAAATCGAGAACATTTTTCTTTTTTTCTTACAAACTATTCTGTTCCGGAAGTGGTTCAGCGGCAACCCTTTAATCTCTCGCGACAAGTAGGTTAACTCTTGGTCCAATAATCCTATTAAATTGAACGCATTCACACAGTTGTGAGCTTCCAAAGATTTCTTCAGCATCGTCAGGACCTCCATACGTTCCCCGCGAGTGGCTTGGTAATTTGTCAATGAATCGTAAATCATTTTCAACTCCCGTGCCTTCTGATTCCTCAGCGTGTCCATCTCCAGCAGCATATTCTTGTACCCGGTCCATAGAATCGGCTTGCAGTTCTCTGTGATGAACTTCACGCGTTTCCGCATTCTGTGACCCTTCTTTACAGCTTGCCTCTTCTCATCGATCACCTTTAGCATGTCCACGGTTTTGTTCAGGATCACGTAGGACTCCGCACACGTGGCCGGTCTGAAGAAACGTTGCTTCGTGCACTCGAGACGATCCCTCCTCCATATCTCAACCAAATGGTACAGCATGTCGAAGTCCAAGCGTGTTTTAGGATCGAGCCGTCGTAAAATTTCCTGCTGATGTCTCCTCCTGACACGTTAATCGGCACGGTACAATCCGAGTCAGTTTTGCAGTTTTATGTTTACGAATATTTATACATTTCGTTGTGTACCTGTAGATCAATATTTTCTCCGCATCGTACATCCTGCAGTTCTCGACCAATTCTCGATACTGCCTCGCGTACTCTTTAATATTCTTCAACAATATGTATATCCTGTAATTTCGTTGAATAATTCGCGCTTTTCCATCGTAGTCCAGTCGTTCCATCATTTCATCGTACGTTTCGTATGGTTTCGATGTCAAATATTTGTCCGTATCACTCGATATAATACAATCTGGTCTAAATAAGGGGATATTTATATGAACAGATAGAGATCCGATTGATAAGAAAAAGCTCGTGAAGAAATAAGGAACTAAATAATGTAATATAAATGAAACGGTGATCGCAACGTACCGCCACATCTGTGTACGATGATGACATCGTGTTTGCGTATATACTTCCGACCAAGAAATATATTGCACCCCTCTGCTGCATTTTCTTTTTGAGCTTTTTGGCGGACCTGTCTGAGACTCGGCATTTAAATAGTCCACCTTCGTAATTTTGTTCCTCCATCCTCCTAAATCGGGTTTCTTTATTTTACGATCCTCCACATCTACGCAACGGCAGCAAACCATCTTGGAATTATTTAATTATCGATGGTTCGAAATGATTATAAACGAAAGGTGTCCATTTAATTAAAAGAGCTGGTAATGATTTTATTCAGTTTTGACAAATAATACGCTGAACACTGAATGTAGTATCACGTTCAAACAAATCCGCTATTCATTTTTGTTCTAACAATATTGTATATTCAATGTGCATGTCTGTTTCGCAGTTTGTTTGTGTTTTGTTTGTTTTTTTATTGAATATAGGTACGTCACAACCGTTTTGGATTATCGTTTTTATTAGACATACATCACTTCCTCACATGAATCTTTCGATTTATAAGTACTTAATCCTTCAATTGTTAATTTTACATTGAAATTCAATGATTCGACTCAATGTTACAGCGTTCGTTTCTGTACAATGCGGAATTTAACGGCGTATAATAAATCTTAAGTGATCATGCCTGAAATGTGGGGAGTTACAATTATATTTATAAACGCAAACGAACGCAAAAAGATTTAGAAAATTGCTGTGATAAAAAGAAAGAAAAAAGACATTGGTATCAGAGAGTGTTTCGTAGTTGAAGCCTGTAATAAATTGAGAATGTTGCAGACGTCACTAACAAGGATTGTTAACAATGTCATTGATAAGATGCGTTACTATACAACATTTCGTCACTATACATTCTATACTCCGTTATTTACATTTCACAACGATCTGTAAATTTCACGAACCTTATCCCCAAACGATCGCCACATTCATTCTTAATATCCACATGAACTCACTTAAAACATATACAATTTATGATAAACTATATACAAATATCATTTCCACTTTTTTATAGAAATTTATCCACAAAAATATGTACGACAAATAATACATATCTGTACAATGAAGGATGTACTGTTAATAAAACAAAAAAAAGGGGGGTGGAAGAGCTGAAGAGTTGTATTAAAAGAAAATAAAAGAAAACATCTAAAGTCAACAGCACAAAAATATTTTTTGCACGATTAAAGCTAGAATAAATAATATGTCGTTTATAGCGTGAAATGATGGCTGTTGCAAATGATTTAGGTCAGTTTTATCAATGGAAAATGTTGGTGATGTGTGAAGTCAAATACTGGTGGTTCTTTGGAATCCTTTTTATGCCCATCTGCAAGTAACTTGAGAACCACAAAATTTGTTTTTGCCACTTTTAATAAATCGTTTATCTGAAAATCACCGTGGTTTAATATGTAACGCAATTTCTACGGAAGCACAATATTTCAGGAATGTTAAATTAATTACCTCATTTACAGTACTAGCATTTGGTGGATAAAGAGACAACGCACGTTCTAACATATTTCTAGCTTGATGAAAATGACGGCAACCGGCCAAGTACTGTATCACGCTAGTTACCTTTTCCTACGAAAGAACAGCTAAATGAAACACTGTAGCCTAATTATAAAACAGGAATGGGGAAAAAACAATATACTAACGTTTCTTTTGTACATCTGTGCATTCGTCATGTCTAAAAATTCTTGATAATGCACCGGTGGTGGAGTTAACAACGAGGAAAATGGTAATAGCCTATGCTCGTATCGAACTCGTTCTGAATCGAATTGCATCTCTGGAAGTGGTATTTTGCCATCCATACGTAAACCGACTAGAGCCTGCAAAAATTGTACACTTGACATTAAATTATATTTGTTTCGAGCAATGGCACAAAACAAATCGTTAACGTAGAAGGCTCACTTTATAATATCCTCCACATATATTTTGCATTGCTTGATACATTAGCATTTCCAAATCGTACGATCTTGGTGTTGATTTTTTCTTCTTATTCTTTGCACTCTTTTTCCCGCCTCTACCTTTATGTACATCGGTATGTACATTCTGCTCTATCAAAAATGAATCAGCTCTTGTAATGGCCGATACAAGCCATCCATAAAGAAATTCGTACAGGTACCAAAATATGTAGTGATATTCATGCACTGAATATAATTCCAATTCGAAACCGCTTAACAAGTACATGACCATAACTCTCAGTGTATGATACAAAATCCATGTTCCAAAACAAGCTAAATGTGACCTAGGTGTATCGCTTTTTAGCGATAACGTGTGTAAAAATCCGTCAACTCTCTCAGCCTGCGAAATTTCGTAATTGAAATTAAGGAAATTCTTAAAAACGATTTTATCATAGATTTCTTGTAAAAACTTACTTCATCCTGCAATGTTGCAAAGTCTTCCAATAAGTGTGCTAATTTATCTCTTTGCCTTGCTCTATTATGACCCGTAATTTGAAGTAAACTTCCAAATAGATTTACACAGTGGGACATGAAGCTATCAACATACTCCTTAGCCTGATGGTTTTGAAGTAATGTACTCTTCGGCATCAAAACTGGAGGTGCAATAAAATTCCTCGCTGCGTCTTTCAAAACATCGACAAAATTTTGTACACCAAATACCCGATTTATTGTTGGTAAATAAACTATTTGCAGCATCGATCTCGATAATATACATGGACTTTGTCGGGAGAATTCTAAAAAAAAGTCCTAAAACGAAATAAGTGTACTTGGAATTTATGCCAAAATTTTCTGTTAACTTGTCTATGGTTTTTTTTACCAAAGCTGCATGAAATCCATTCTGATTAGTGATCATGATAACTGTTCGAAATCGGTTCGATAACTCATCCAAATATTTTAGTGCCTCTATCCTTGGCTTTATCTTAGTATACCGTGGAAATGTTGGTGGTAATAATCTTTGATTCACCATAGGATCGAATCCCATAATATTTGGATAATTTGCTATAATGATAATATAATGAAGTTCTCTTAAATAAATAAAATATGAAATACATTTTGGGGAAACTTACATATTTCATCAGCTTTTTCCCCATGATTTACCGTTTTAATCATAACTTGAATCATGTACGAACACCTCGACAACAATCTATCACAATCAATCAAATTCTGCTGCAATTGTTCCTTTTTACCCATCAATGATAAAATTTGATAAAACATTTTGGTAAATCTAATTCTGGCGTATAGGGCTAATCCATTATTATACTGAAACAAACAATAATCAATTAAATCATTATTACATAATAAATTATATCGAACAAAAACTCTACATATTTTTTCAACTTCAAAACATCCACCTACTTCTTTCTCAGATTCTGTATCAACTGGTTTTATTCTACTTTTCCTATGCAGTTCTTCTTCTACTTCTCGTAACATGGATATAGTTTTTTGTTCTGTGATATCCTGTTGCAATCTATAGCCATAGGTAACGCTCTGAAAATCTTCCTCCTCGAAGACTACTGCTTTATTGATGCAATCTTTAATTATCTCAATTATCTTGTACACGGCAAAACAAAAGGTTTTCAGAGGCTTGTCCACTATTTGGCTGGGTTGATGAAGGTACAAATTAGTGAAAACTGTTTGGGCCAAACTGTGTCCTTCAAGCCATGAGACTATACACGCATAGGTCGAGTCTATAATTCCTATAATTTCTGATGGTGTCAGATTGTCCAATTTCAGTGCACCAGAATCGACAGCTTGGGTAAATGTACATGGTTTATTATGACCTCGATTATACAGCATGCCGACATCCATTTTTGGATCCATCATTTCAATTGCAGACATTGCCTCGAATAGTCCAAATAATTCATCGCGTAGCAGCTCACCAAGTTCAAGCTCTAAATAAACATAACAATGAAACATTTTGTATTAACAATCGCAAGTATCGCTTCTATCGATTCGTGTTATTAATCGGGAAATATTGAGGTTCCAGCAAATAACCTCATTTCATGTATTCGATTGCAATTGTTACTTAAAGCCCGAAGAATTCTTGTTAAACGAAATTTTATTAAGCAGTTTCAGTAGAACGAGTTGACACGCTAAAGGAAGAAATGAATCTTCTCAACTCTAATGAAACGAAAAAGAATATAAGGCAGGGAAAGAGAAAAAAGAAAATTCATGCAAGACCTTGCATAGAAGGCAATTATTTTCTAAATAAGCACCTGCAATGGCTTGAAAAAATTCTTGGGTAATATCCACCCAATTGTAACTGTCTTGGTCGAATCTGCAATGTAAATAGACGTATAAATTAAAAAATATTGCCAAGAATCGCGAACGATATTATGCGTTAGGCTATTTTCTTCAAACTCAATTGTAATTGTGATAATTTATCTCACAATACACTCGTGACACTTTACGTTAGCCAAAAGTTCATTCCGTTTATAATTATTATATCAGAACTCACTGTGATTCTTTATCTTCGCCCATGTCAACTGAATTCTGTTCTTCCACCATCGTCGCCATTCTTGCAGACTGACTGTCACATTTCACAGAGTAGCCAACAATACAAAACTAGATTTTATCTCTATCGAAAACTGTAATTAATTTCCCTTTTGCAATAAAATATGCAATTATAAATATTCTTATATTGTCGAAAAATGTGCAAAAAATGTGGTATTTTTCGTTTTTATCACTTAAAATATATTCGTAAAAATCGAATACCTAACATACACTACATGAAAATCGTGACTGATCTTCTTGTTCAATTTACATAATTTTAAGAACACACGAGCTTTCAAATATGTTTGAATTTGTGTTGATTTACTGTTATCCAAAGGAACATCCACGACACCGAATATAAATATTAATTAAACGCTTTTAGGTGTTTCGTCTGTATGTAGTTTAAAAAAATTTAATTTTAAATGGAAAATAAGGTATGTGAATATATGTATTAGTTATACATTAGTAAAAAGAAAATACTCTTGGAATTTTCGTATTCATTCGAATCTTAATACATTGTTTATAGGAGCTTTTAGACGAATTGAACGTACTGCGACAAATGCAACACGAATTTCAACAATATTACACCTTATTACGATTAATGAGGAATGATTTGGAAAAGATTATAAACAACTTCACTGCGCTAAATGGTAAATAATATTGTGCTTGGTAACAACGTTTGTTAACATTTCGATAAAATTCGAAATTAGAATCATCTGTGTTGAGCACATAAATATTAATATTTAAAAGCACAAACATTCAATTTCTTCATACGTTTTATATATAAAATTTACGAAATGGCAACGCACAGGATTCATAAAGAAACAGTATTAGGATCATCCTCTACTGCAGCTGGAAACTCTCCATCTTTACGAAGGAAATCTGTTCATATACAAAATGTGGTATCTCCAACATTATCAGAAAATAATGATGAAGCTGAAAGGTTGGCTCGACGTCGTCAAATAGATGCTTCTGCAATATTAGCAGAACATACAAATACAACTAAGAGAAGATCTTTAGGTCTAGCCTTTGTGAGCCACATGTCTGCCCCTGAAATAAAAGATCGTATAAGCGAATGTATAAAGCTTAATACCGAAAATAAGATCAGCATGAAAAATGCGTTTAGTTTTCAAATAATTGATCTTATGACGTACATGATAAAAAAACAAGATACTAATATGACTAATTTACAAGTAGCCAGCACATCCTTGGATGTGAGTACCAAAATCTATGGTTATCGTGTTGACGGTGTTTATACAGAAATAATGAAAATGGTTGGTGGATTAGACAAACAGGGAGATGAAAATCCAAGTAACGATGCAATGGATCACCAAAGTAGTGAACAACAGAATGAAGTAAACGGTTCCCAAAAACAGAAGAAAAGAAAACCTAAGCAAAGCATGTTCAATACACTAGAGAGTTTGAAAGGTAACACTGAAATTATGAAACCTTCGTTATGGATAATGGGAAATGAGGATTTGCAAATTGAGAACACATTATATCAAGTGACACAATCGACTAATACAAATTCTAAGTTTTATTTGCAATTGTACAACGGTGATACTGTAGATACCATAGAACATAATACAGTTGGTGAATCGACAGATGTAACTATTCCTAAGATAGAACAATTTTCTGATCAAGAAATTTGTCCGCCTTTGGCCAATTTTCAGTTTCAAGATTGGAGCAGCGATGATGCTGAAGAAGAGATTGAGGATTCGCCACAAGAAAAAAATAATGAAAACAAATTTCAATTCGATTTGGATGCTAGTGTGCCATCTGACAATGAGAATGAAGTGAACTACAATGATATTAATTATTTAGATATTGACGATGAAGAGGAAAATGTAGGAAAATATGGTGAGGTACAAAAACCAGTGGAAAAAATTGTAGATTTATGCAAGGTTTTGTCCAATACTGGTGTGAATAAAACATCTGAGTACTCGTTTCTTCAAAAAAGTACCAATGCACATTGGGCTGGTCCAACTCATTGGAGAATAAGTAATTTTTCGAAACTGCTTGGGGGAAGTAAAATTGTTGGTACATGTCAACAGGAAGGAGGTAGAAAAAAGAGGGAAATCGAATTGAGCTATGATGATAGTAAACGGATGGCTGTGCTAGTAAAATTTGTAAGAAGCAAATCTTCAAAGTTAGAATCTACCAGACTAGATTGGCACGAAGAAATAATTACGTTACCGCGAGATATGCATTATAATATTGCAAATGCGACTAAACTGTACCATCATAAATTAATAAATTTAAATAGAGGAAAGAAAGATCTATTAAATACTACCGATGTATCTAATATAGACGATTATGATTACAATAACGAAAATGATATGTCAAACTATTGCCCCAATGTTCCTAATGAAGATTATGGAACAAACGATGAAAATAATGAGAATGAATGTAATTTTGAAGGTGAAAATGTTGGAACAGGGGCATGTGATAATTTTGCTGGAGATAATTTAATCGATGTTCCGAAATTAACAAACAAAATATCGATCGCGTATAGCACGCGTGCAAAAAAGATTGATATGCGACAACTAAAAAGGTCTATTTGGAAGAGTTTGACGTCAATTAGCGAGCGCGAGAACACAAATACAAAAAATATAGAACATCAAGAAGAAGATGGGATCAAGGAAAATAAATTCTTCAGCACTATTTATAACACATTGCCGGATATATTAACGAAAACTAACGTAGAGGCTCTGAGTTTTCCAATTTCTTTTGTTTCCTTACTACATTTAGCAAATGAAAAAACATTGAATATACAGTCTCTTCCAGATATGTCTGATCTTATTATAAAAGCGGATTAATAATGTTTGTGCTATAATTAGTACTAGAAACTATACAATATTATTATTATACTTTCCATCTTCTGTAAATAATACTCTTGTATTTTATATATATGTATAGTTTACAAACAATTAGATTTTAAACAAAAATATGTGAGCAATGTATTAAAGAAATGTTTTTTAATTTCTATTTTTGTCTGGCTTTTCTTTGTATCTTCTCCTAATTTTATACAGGTACAACAATGTGTAAATCTTTACATATAAAATTATGATTATTACAGATCTTGAAGTTGAGAAAATAAGGGCAAAACCCGAAGTGCTTCGTTCAAAGGATCAGCCATGAAAGAAAAATAGCATGCAACTAATTTTTATCTCTACCATTTATACAAATTTATAAAGCGTTTGGTTCGCAAAAAGTTATTCAATTGTTTTTTATGCATTTCAAACATACTCTTAAACAAGTAACCTAAGTATTCTCCGTATTATACCTATCCTGTATTCCATAAAGTTTCTGGGCATTAAAAAATTATCATCAATGATTCATATCGTCAGACAAATGTTTGAGCATGATTGGAATACAGCGGTATCTTTTGAAATCTATCGAGAGATACATATCATTTCGCCTTTATCGAAATATTTCAAATATGCCAATTGACGAAGATAAAGCGAAGTCTGCAAAAGATACAAAAAATGAACAAAAATCAAATAAGAAGGAGGAATTTAAAAATTTCGACAACTTTTTACCAGACCATAAAGGCAACATAAAAGTTTGTATAATTGGTGGTAGCGAGTCAGCAATATACACTGCTGTTCTTTTAAAACAATCTCGCCTCATAAAACGAATACATCTGGTAGACACGAAAGGTTTATTATCTGGTGCAATTTTAGATGCCAATCATATCGACACATCAGCTCGTATAAAATATTTTAAAAAGAAATGCTTGAAACAGGCTCTTAAAGATGTAAGTGTTCATAATGTTCCTGCTCTAATTTCATATGGATGGAAAAATATGGAATTTCTTTAAGCATGATAATAATGGCAATGCATTTTTAATACAACGTTACAGAATAAAATTGATACGCGTAAATCGATCTTATCTACAGATAAACATTATCGCGCTAATGGACGAGACAAATCCGCAGTTGGATTTAGGTTTCAACGCTCAATTTGATGCTGCATCGTCGTATGTATGCGAAATGGCCGAGCAAATGGTACAAATTAGTTCAGAATCATTAGTTGCTGTTTTTACCCGACCAGTTACGGCTACACTACCCATAGTATCGGAGATTTATAAATTAGCCGGATGGTGGGACCCGGATAGAATTATTGGTTCCATTGCGCTTAACCGTATGCGAATGGAAACTATAACCGCGAATCTTCTAGATTTGAATCCTGCATTCTTATCAATCCCAATGATTGGCGGAGCCGATTCAAATACCATTGTCCCGCTTTTGTCGTGTGCTTCACCGATGAATCGGTTCAGCAATGTACGAGACCAATGTTATTCGTATTAAATATCAATACCCACGAGGAACAACTTTTTAACAATTTCATAATGTTTTCCATTTAAATTTTCGCACAGACGCAGGAAGATATGTTATTGCAATCGTTGCGTAATGCAGATAAAGAGATGGCAACCATTCAATCGAACGGACCAACTCTGTCTGATGCAGCTGCAGCAGCGAAATTAATTCTCGCACTTGCCGGGGGACTTAACGGGTTTAAAAATATTATATCCTCTGCTTACGTACGGTCAAATGTTTTGCCAGTGTGCCGATATTTTACAAGTGAATTGCAATTCGGTCCAGCCGGTGTACACAAAAATTTTGGGCTACCTAAAATGTCACAATTGGAAATAGTGCTACTCGAACAGGCGATCCCATTCATTAACGAATACATCGGCATGGCGACAAAGGCAGTTTATAGTAATAGGCACATTACATTGAAAACCGTATGACTTTATTCTTTCCGAGAATACTTGATATAGTGTATACAAATCTTGTTTCATAAAATTATCCTTTTTCTATTAAATATAAATTAATGTGCCCATGTAAGAGATCCGAAATGGGAAAAAAAACATTTATATGCAACGTTAGTCCGTTCAGAATTTTTAATTAGGAAAAAATGTGTCGTGAATGTATCGATCTTCCGATGATCGAATATAACACGTCAGTTCTATTTATATATGTGTCTTATATACTGATAAAAATATACATATACATACATAACAGTACAGCAAGTATTTCAATAAATAATTTACAATAAGTGCAATATTAATATTTATTTTGCTTGTTGCGTTTCTTCCTTATCGATATTGTAAGCGCCACTATAATCAAATATTGTATTTTATACCGCGAACAGTGCCTTGTATACCTCAGTTTAGTTTGCGGTTTCAAGCGGAGTGGTATTTCGACTCCGGTTAATGTCCGGTGGCGAACAGTAACGAACTAACAATCATTGCAATTTAGTAATTCGCAAATTTGAAGAATTGTATTATAATTAAACATAACATTTTTAACGCATCACTGGTTGATTTGTGTAAAAGTGATAAGTGAAAAAAGCAATTCTCGACATCTGTTGATTCATTGGTATATTATTCTCGATTTTCAAATTTCATGATTTAGAAATAACTACGGAGACTACGAAAGAATCCTATAATTTTTCTTATTCAAAGAATGTTTATAGTTGATTCAATCTATAAATATCGGAACAAAACGCAGAAGGATTTAAATTTGGGTCGGGTACACATAGATACCGCCCGGCTAAGCTATTTTAAAATTGCATGAATCTGTTATTTTGACGTCTTGCGTTTGAGCCATTTTATTTCCGTTAATTGGGTGAATTTTTTACATTGTGGAAGGGTTCAATAGTATCTTAATATCATGGGTATGATATTATCAAGATTTCGCGTAAGTTTGTGTCAATATTTGTATAACTAACAATAATGTTTTTTTGCAATTGAGGTTAACGTTCTATCGCAGCATATTTTCTCTTTCATGCTACATTTGAGAATAATTCAATTCTCTTACTGTTTCTTATGATTTCGAAAGATCGTAAATAAAACATATTTCATATTTCCATACACTAATATAATGTACAATCGATGATATACATCTTATAATTGTCTAATGTTTCGAGGTTAGGGGTAATGAGAAAGTTTATTGTAATTTAACTTATGTACACGGTTTTATACAACTATATTTTAGCAGATAAATTAATAATTTTAAAATGTTTATAACGTTCAATTCCCACAGTTCAAATTCCATGATTTAATTCAATTACATTTCAGGACACTGAGAATGATTAATGTAAATTTACTTTTAATTTATACAGTTCCTTTTTTATGCGACACAAAATTACCATTCAATGAAATATTATTCAAGATATTTGAATCTGCTCTCTTTTATAAAAACAGATTAGACGTGTAATGGACTCTAAACATTCATTTGTATACTTTAAATGAAAATATTTTAAAATCCCTTTCATTTAAATGGCATGAAAATTGAATGTTATAAACATATAAATGAGGAAAATAGGAGAAAAGAATAACTATGTACAAGCGTAACACCATACTACGTTAATGTATAACAAAAAGGAGAGAATTAATATTCTGTATACATAGCACACTAAAGAGGTTTCATATTAATCATTATTCTATGAACACGTTTAATATGCAACGTGAATTAATTTGAATTTAATAATAACATTTGCCTTTCTCTTTAGACACATTCATACCCACAACAGAGATATACAAAATCTTTTTCCTATGTTTTAGATTTCTATAAAACATGACAATTACACATAGGCATATTATATCACTCATAAATATATATAAACATATTTTTTGTTACATTGCAGAAGAGAAAAACAACAATTGAAATTTTAGAGGATCTAGATACGGTAAGAAAATTCATATTATTTGGTCTACATTTGTTTGAAATGCAGGAAAATCGTTAATTGATTTTCTTTATTAACAGAAAATTCAAGAAATTGAACAGTATGGGCACACAACGGAACAAAGGCATAAAAAAATTGTCGGTACATTGATTCTATACAGTGTTATACTGTATATTATAACTGCATTCATTTTTTATTTCTATTTTTTTCCTGCATCACTGTATGATCAAATATTTTACATCTTTCCATTATTAATCTTTCCAATTCTGTGAGTACTTATTTTATGGTAATATTTATATATCTCTTTCTAAATTATTCAGATAATTAAATTTAACATTCATTGTTACAGAATATTGTTTACAAAAAAAATGGTTACTGGGTATTATAAACATAAACTATCCAGAAATGAAGAAAAATTAAGCACAATGCAGTCGGAGAAGAAAAAAATATTAGATCATGTTACAGACACTGAGACCTACAAAAAAGCCAAAGAAATTTTATTGAAATTTGCTCCGGATCAACTAAGAATGACACCTGTAAGTAGAACAGAAAAATGGAGGTTCTAATTCTAAAACAATTTCTTCTTTATTTTAATTATTAGCTTTGTTTTTATTTTAATTTTTTTTTTCTATTAACCGAGTTTTTTTCTTTGTTTTGCAGTTGACTCCACAGGTTCGTATTTTATATGTATTTAAATAAATTCCACGTAACTATAATTACAGGAGAATATTTAAATATTCATTTTGGGTAAATGCCATTGAAGGTAGTATCAAAGAGAGTAGATAAAAGATATAGTAAAAGATATTTTATTTTAGCCAAGTTTTAACCCAACACCATCGAAAGAAACACCTCGACGACCTATTATAGTACAAAATGTAATGTCTCCGATGAGTCCCTCAGGAGAATTAAGAAGGCGTGTAGTAACAGGTCAAAATCAACCACTAAATGTGCAAAGTGGCATGCCTGCTAACACTGGCCTTGTCCCAGTTGGCGTAGCTCCCATTCAAAATCTGCTGAACACTCCTCTCCAGAGTGGTATTAGATCAGTTATGACTCCAGTCGCGGGTTATCGTTAGTATTTTCACGATTATAATTATTAACATTTATTCCATTATTTAAGTATTATTATTTCATCGTATGTTTGTTTCTGTTTATATTTAATTTATTAGCCTCGCCCGCTTTTAATAGAGGACAAAATAAATAATAACGAATATGCATGTCATGAAGATACATAGAAAATAACTGAGAAATTAATATTATAATAGGTAGCCCTCTTCCACGACCTATATTATCACGGCAAAGAACATATTTGGATCGGTTGATCGATTATCTTGTCGGAGATGGTCCATCCAATCGATGTGCACTAATTTGTCGAAATTGTGAATCACATAATGGAATGGCATTAAAAGAAGAATTCGAATATTTTGGTAAACATTTCTCATAATCTGCTATAAAGAGTTAAGTATAAAGGTTCAATTGCAATTGCCAAAATTCAAAAAAATATTCAACTTTATTTCCTAGGATTCAGATGTTGTTATTGCAACTTTTTGAATCCGGCTCGAAAACAAAAGCCGTCTGCACCAAAACTGGATTACGATACGCCCCTTTCTCCGTCAACCATAAATACTCCCGATCATGCAGCGATTGATACAAATATAGAGCGCTCGAAACTGCCAGAAGGGGAATCGTCGAACCCTTCAGATACAGGTTTGAAAAGAAAAATGAATAAATATGTAATTAGCAAAAAGGAAAACCTTAAACAAAAGATAACATTTAGATTCGGACATTGAAATGCTGGAGCAACCAATTGAAGCGTCTGAAAAAACGGAAGAAGTTGCTGAACCAGTTGCTGAACCAGTTGTTGAACCAGTTGCTAAACCAGCCCAAACTGGTAAGGAAAAGTTGGTGTTGAACCGGTTGAAGCTTTAATATTACTTCAAACTATAAGTAACTAAAATCCTAGACAAACCGGATGCTACAAAGTCGGAAACAAAAGAGATGCATAATCGCGAAGAAGGTGTAGAAAAAATGGACATCGACGAATCAACCTCATAACAAAAATATATTTTGGGGCAATTTGTTAGGTGAAACTTTTTGTTACAGACAGTACTGCAATGACATTGTAGTAGGCTGGTTTATGGGTATACATGTATAGCAGCAATGTAAATACTATATTACGTATAAGAAGATTCTAAATTAAAGTAGTGTCATATTCGATGAAAGATAGTAATATAGTGTTTACAAGAGCTATCTAAATACCATATTCTCATACTCGAATGGAAAGTCATTCCAAATTGTTCTTATCTAATTCTTGTTAAGATTTTGCATAACTGTAAAATGGAGCAAAATAATTGTACTTAGAAAGATATTGTGATAACAACGTCTTTAATTTCCATTAGGTGGTTTTTGCTTCATCTGTCTGTTACTTGCAAAATCATAAAATTACATAATATATTGAAAATTTCTAGGGACCGTTTATTCCTTTAAAGATTTTAAATTATCTTAAGCATTACAAAGAAGCCCACGTTGAAAATTGTAGTCAATAATACATTTCATGTAAGACTGCTCATCTCGTCAATAGTGGACATTAGTATTTATATTAGAAGATATCATCTCTTCATTTTTTTTTTTACGAGACCACAACAAATTTGGATTTTCTGTTAGCTTTTCTAACTTACATATCAAATGATATCTCTTTTTTTGTTGTTTTTTTCTTGACATTATATACGCGTCAATTTGCAAACTTGCAAAATTAATAGATTTGGTACCCGTCGCTATGCTGCAATGGGTGAAGTGGATCTTTTTATATCCATAATTTATATAACAAACGAGAATAATTGAGAAGGAAGTATTTATCTTTTTCATCGTACTATTTCTCAGTAGAATTTTCGTAGTTTAATTAAGTATTATTGTGATAACACGTTTTTTGTGTTTACTAATTATTTGTGAAAACGAAATAACGTTATATACGAAGACGAAAAAAATCTCCGCTCAGTATATGTTATTTCTGTATATAAATCGTAAAGCGTTTCAATTTTTAAAAAACGATCTTTCCTCCTTTCCAAGCATTAATGAATTCTCTTATTTACAGCTGCGCTTAAAAGCTAGTATTTAATACAAAACTTAATGTGATTTGAAATTTGTATTTATATGTGGAACGAAACTGTTTGAATAATTGTTAAGAGAAATATACTTTTCAATAAAAATGTATGTGAACATTTTTTTCGACTACGATGTTAAAGATTAATCGAATTACACTATAACGAGAATTATGTATGGACATTACTTCTACATTTTTTACGTTTTTTTTTTTAATTATTCCTGCGGCAGGGGCATTCGCAAAATCGCGATGTGCTAAACCCCTTCAGTTTAAGCAGCCAATTGCGGATGCTGATTTAACAAAGTGATCCGATAACTTCTTGTGTTCTTAAAAGTACAAAACTATGCTCATTCGAACACATGTGTGAATTGGTCTCAGTTTACATGGTAAAAATAGTGTTCGGTCGTTGACGGATTATCGTTCGAGGTAAATCTAACGATTTTTGCGGCATCGTTCTGTAACGATAATAAAAGAGCGCGAATATCGCGAGACGAATAACCAACAAATCATTTCACGTAAATCATATCGTTTGATATAACTTATTGTCATCGATGAACGCGCGAGATATTTGTGCCCCGACGATCTTCATTAACGAAATTCATCGTGCATGATAACGATACAAAAGATCGTATAGAAACGTTAAGAAATTGAGAACGTGTTCCTCGCGACTATTGGAAAACCATAAAACATCTTACAGTAATTAAATATATGTAACTAAGGGAAATCGGTTGGTCGTATATTCGCAAGTATTTTTTTCACTACCTTTAGTGGGCGCCATAACAACGTCCATTTGTCTGTGACACTCATTGTGCGATAAGTGTTTTTATTCTTTCCATCACGATTACTTTTTATTCGTTAGATACCTTCAGTTCGTCGAACAATCACATTAACAATTTATTCGCATTTGCAAAATCATCTATGTTCATTGATAACCGTAATACAATTCATAGAATACTAGGTGGGGCGGATTTTGTTAACCCGGTATAAAACACGTGCGATCTTTTCTTAATCGTATTATTACGTTTATGTAGAAAATTATTAGAAGCGAAAAGAGCTTTTAATTTTTATTTGACAGAGGACATTGAATTTTTGTCCCAACTTTTCAAAGTCTCAATGATAAAGTAAATATATTGTAAATTAATACGTAATTCTTTGTCACAGAAAAAGAAAAATGCCAGAACTGACTGAACTTGACAAAGCTGCAAGCTCTGAACCTACTAAGGTTGAGGCGGCAGCTGCAGGATCCGGAACTGATTCAGATTCAGATGACACTATTCCAGAGTTGGACGATGCGGGTGCTGGTGGTACCGTTGGTTTTCCAGGAACCACTGTCACTGGTGTGCCCATTGACATGGTTTCCAAAGCAAAACAAAGTCGAGGAGAGAAAAAAGCTAGGAAACTCATGAGCAAACTAGGATTAAAACCTGTATGTCGAATAAACGTATACTTTTCATTGTTCCCTGATTTGAGGTAGAAATATAAATAAGTTTTTCTTTATGTTCAGGTTCAAGGAGTGAACAGAGTAACTATTCGTAAATCAAAGAATATTCTCTTTGTTATTAATAAGCCAGATGTGCTTAAGAATCCAGCTTCTGATACTTACATCGTTTTTGGCGAAGCCAAGGTAAGATTATGAAAATGTTAATGAGGAATTGTATAATGATAAATTAGCAGATTGTGATGATTTATTTTGTTTCGCATTTTATAGACAGACTAAAAGAATGTTGATACATTCCTTGGCAGACTGATATTCAATAATCATTTTGTATTCTAGTCGTGAATTTTAATGTTCATGATCACTGAGGATGTCTTTTTTTTTTATATACATATAGATTGAGGATCTCAGTCAACAGGCTCAAGTAGCAGCAGCTGAGAAGTTCAAGGAGCCACCACTAATTCCAGCAACTGAAGCTGGTGGTAGCACTACTGTAAGATATTATATTTTTGGTGTTTTACTTTTTGTGCTTGAGAAAGGGGGTGACAAAAATATCTTATTCTAAGTTTATCCTCTAACTTTGTGTTCTTAAAGGTTGTCGCGCCGATACAAGAAGAATCGGAGGAAGAAGTCGACGAAACGGGCGTTGAGGAAAAGGACATTGACTTAGTAATGTGTCAGGCCAATGTGTCACGAGGGAAAGCTATTAAAGCTCTCAAAAATAATGAGAACGATATTGTCAATGCTATTATGGTAAGCTTTTATATATATAAATTTTGATGTATAAATCGCGAAAATTTTAATGATGATTTACATAATGGTTTCGTTTATATTTTTATTAAACAGAGAAGAAATATTGTTGAAAATCTTGGCAGACTGAAAAAGTTTTTGTATCATAAAACTGTTTGATTTGCATGTTGCAAGAAACTAATTTTTCCATTCTGCGTTTCAGGAATTGACAATGTGATGAAGCTGCTTAGCAATAGGTTGTGCTACGTCGTAGCTCGCATTGTGAGGTCGTCTTATTTTATCATCTGCGCCATCAGGAAAAACATCATCCTTTTTTTTGTCTCATTACATTCAAAGGATTAAGCTCGAATACTGGGAGACCGGAATTTACACGAAGAAAGTGATGCTTGTCTCAGAAAAAAATCCACATGTATATACATAATTCATATGAAAAAAAAAATAAATACACTAAGGACACTATATTACTTGTATATTTTTTCAATTTTAAAATGTACGGTGAAATATTTTTTATTGTTCGGGTTAACTTGTCGCAATTCTTTATTCTATTTTCGTAACTTGATTTTCGAATTAAAAAAATACACAAAATGCATGTGTACTAAAAATCCGGTGCACTTTCACCAAGCGTATATCAAGTTTTCTATACCTGTACGAATTTTGTATAGTAGGTTTCATTTTACACTGCTTTATTTGCATTAAATGAAACGAAAAATTACGTACATGTATATATATTTACTAATCGCAAGTGTACGATTGTCAAAATAAGTTTCAATTTAACTAACCGGAACTTGTGGCGCGAGATCGTAGTGCATTCGACTTTTCAAAATTTCAAAATGGCGCATTCGATTGATTGTTACGGTTAGGCAAGTAGAGTGCGGTGGACTTGTAGAATCGCGATGTATATATCGCGAAAATATCGAAGTATCGACGGATTAGAGAAAACAGCGTAACTCCCCTCCGTAAGATAGTAGAGAAAAGTGTATTACTGTCATTGTCGACGAACATACTTCAATCGGCAGAGAGGAGGAAACATTGCAAGAGCCAGGGTGATCACGCTACTCCGTATGACAGACAGGACTGTCATTTTCTGCCAAAGTGTACCTTAATCTCCGAAACCTTCAAAGACATTAGTGCAACAATGGCGATGGGCAAAGGGTTTCGTGTCTACGAAAAATTAAAACCGCCCAGTCCGCATTCACTTATTTTAGAACAACGAAATCGAAAAGAAACGGTTCTTTTCGAATCGCAAGCCGTCGCTATTCTCTGTAAGCATTTTATTATTATATTAATTATAATATCAATATTTCTTCAAATATCAGCGATTCTCGCTTCTTTGCATGTCGTCGTTAAAATACACAAACTTGCGTTTAGTGAATTAAATCGCTTGATTTTTTTATGCGGTATTGTTTCAAATAATTGGTGGTCGACTTTTTTTTTATTACCGTTATATGTAGCCGGAAATGTTATTTTTTAGCTGCAGAAGAAACTGACAGTTTAAAAGGGAAATACACAAAGTTATTAGACGCGCATGGATGCCTAGGTGTTTTACAACTGAATGCTGGAGAAAATACTTTATTGTACCTTGTGCTCGTCACTGGATGTTTTTCGGTTGGCAAAATAGGAGAATCCGAAGTGTTCAGGATTACACAGACTCATTTTGTACAGCTTCATTATACACAAAGCAATGAGGATCGTGTATCAGAAGTTAGGAAAGTTCTTAACTCTGGTACATTTTACTTTTCTTGGTCTGCCGGTAGTCAAGAATCTCTTGATATTACTCTTAGCGCACAGAGGCGATGCAAGTCCACAACAACTGATAATAGATTCTTTTGGTTGGTGTTTAATACATAATGCAAGTATACATGCATTTAATAAAAGTGCAACAAAAATAATCAATTTTGTATTTCATAGGAATCGAATGTTGCACATACATTTATTGAGATATGGCGTAGATACATCTCATTGGTTACTTAAAGCAATGTGTGGTAGCGTAGAAATTCGAACTGTATATGTTGGTCACAGACAAGCGCGGGCTGTCCTTATGTCCAGATTAAGCTGCGAACGTGCAGGCACAAGGTAATTTTTATTCGTTTCAAGTTAAACATTAATGGTGTATGCACACACGTTTATTTTAACATTGATGGATGCTTACTATTATCCTATTGACTCGCTTATCATTGTTTCATTATTTTTATCAACTCCTTATCATACCACTTTGTAGCACTAATGCAATTCTGTCAGATAAGCCTACGTTAGTCATTCGAAATCTAAAGTGCGTTTAGCTCTATAGATACTATACAGATTTACATTTATTATTCAGATTCAATGTCAGAGGAACAAATGATGATGGCCATGTAGCAAATTTTGTAGAGACAGAGCAAGTAATATATTTAGACAATGAAGTGACCTCATATGTGCAAACCAGAGGATCGGTTCCTTTATTCTGGGAACAACCTGGTATTCAGGTTGGTTCTCACAAAGTGAAAATATCTCGGGGTTTTGAAGCTTCTGCGCCAGCCTTTGATAGACATTTGAATATGATCAAACAAAGGTACGGGCAGCAAGTAATTGTCAATCTTCTTGGCTCTAGTCTGATTGGTAGCAAGGAAGGTGAAGCAATGTTGAGTCAGTTATTCCAGACTCATCATAATATGTCGGAACACACAGATGTTCCCCACATTCTATTTGATTATCACCAAGAATGTAGAGGTGGAAATATGAAGAATTTGTCAAAGTTGAAAGCAAAAGTGGAGAAATATTTAGAATCATTTTCGTTATTTTATGCTGCCGATAACAATATTATTCTCGAACAAAACGGAACCATTAGAACAAATTGTCTGGATTGTTTGGATAGAACTAATTGCGTTCAAACATTTTTTGCATTAGAAATACTTGGTAAACAACTTGGCTTATTAAAATTACTTGAGAAGCAACAAATGGTTTCAAGATTTGAAGAAGTATTTAGACAAATGTGGATTAACAATGGTAACGAAGTTAGCAAAATATATGCTGGTACTGGAGCAATACAAGGAAGTTCTAAGTTAATGGATGGCGCAAGATCCGCAGCTAGAACAATACAAAATAATTTATTGGACTCCAGCAAACAAGAAGCTATTGACATCTTGTTGTTGGGATCAACATTAAATACAGAATTAGCGGACAGGGCTCGATTACTTTTACCATCTAATATGTTACATGCCCCGCCAAGCGTTTTAAGAGAGATGTGTAAAAGATATAACGAATATGTAACTACAATGAATCTCAGAGTATGCGTGGGTACTTATAACGTTAACGGAGGAAAACATTTTCGAAGTGTGTCGTACAAAGATACGTCTCTTTCTGACTGGTTATTGGACGCCCCTCGAAAATCTTCATGTATGTTCGATTAGTATAAATTAATTTATATTAATTCAATTATACCAGCCTAATTAATTCAATATTTTTTTACAGCTCTAGTGTCGGTCGAATACGATAATATTCCCGTAGATATATTTGCCATAGGATTCGAAGAAATCGTTGATTTAAATGCTAGTAATATAATGGCGGCTAGTAGTGATAATGCAAAGGCTTGGGCAGAGGAACTACAAAAAGTAATTTCCCGAGATACTGAATACGTTCTGGTCACGTATCAACAATTAGTTGGTGTTTGTCTCTATTTATTCATACGGCCTATGCATGCACCTTATTTAAGAGACGTAGCTGTAGATTGCGTTAAGACTGGCTTAGGAGGTGCAACAGGCAATAAAGGAGCTGCAGCTATTAGATGTGTATTGTACTCAACATCATTTTGTTTTGTTTGCGCCCACTTTGCTGCTGGACAGTCGCAAGTTAACGAGCGTAATGCAGACTACGCGGAAATTACGCGAAAAATTATCTTCCCCATGGGAAGAACATTAAACACACATGATTATGTATTCTGGTGTGGCGATTTTAATTATAGAGTTGATATGGATAAGAATGAGATGAAAGATATGATTAAAAAAAACGAAGTCGATCAAATACTACAATTCGATCAATTGAAGGTACATAAATGACAATAAAACATAAATGTTTACAAAGTGCTTTTTATAATATTCGCAATATATTTTCTATTTAGGTTCAGCAAGACCAAGGAAATGTTTTTAAAAATTTCCTGGAAGGTCCAGTCACATTTCCTCCAACTTATAAATACGATCTCTTTTCTGATGATTACGATACTAGTGAAAAATGTCGTCAACCAGCATGGACCGACAGAATCTTGTGGAAACGTCGAAAACAAGTACCGGATATAGGTCAGTCCTATATAGTTAGAAAATTACTTTCATTATTTGCTTACAATAAACTTGTATACATTCCAATGTTGTAGATTCTCCAACAGATTGGAATCCAGGAAGATTGATTCATTATGGTAGAGCAGAATTGAAACAGAGCGATCACCGACCAGTTGTTGCTATCATCGATATAGATATTCATTGTGTCGAACCAGAAAAACGTGAGCAAGTATTCAAGGAAGTGATTCAAGATTTGGGTCCCCCTGATGGTAGTATAGTAATAAATGCAGTGGAAGAATCAGACGATATGGACAGCGTCTTTGACGACAATTTTATGACAGCATTGTTGCAAGATTTCTCTCATATAGGCGAAGTAATTCTCGTCAGATTTGTCGGTGAAACAATCTGGATAACGTTTAGAGATGGACAGTGTGCTTTATCAGTAGCAAGGAAAGGCATGACTCAAGTGTGCGGGCAGACTTTGAAATTATCCTTGAAATCACCGAACTGGGTGCAATTGATTGAAAAAGAAATTGAAATATGTAGCAATACCACAATTGCGCAATTTAGCCCGAGCTCTCCAACAAGAAGCCCCATGCAAAGATTAGAACAATTGGAGTTAACAGAACGATCGTCCCCTAGCAGAGGTAGTCCAAATGGTGTGGTTCCACCACCTAGACCAGCACCACCAGGACGACCAGCGCAACCGCCTAAGAGTCCAGCACAAGAACGAAAACAAGTACCACGTGCTGGTGTATTTAGTGTGTTGCCAAATCAATTTCCAATACCATTAACCAGAGATATAGTAGAACCGGAGCAAAGTGAAAGATTATCACCAGAATCTGGCATTTATGAAGAAATATTGGATGGATCGCCAACTTATCCCATACCAAATCGTCCGCCACCGCCGTTGCCACGGGCGGATACGTCGCAAGAATCATCTAGTAGGCCACCATCTTCTAAACCTCCTCCATTACCACAACGACAAGCTGCTCCACCACCCCAACATCCACCGCCTAGTTTACCTGCTCCGAATGGTCCACCACCAATTCCAGCAAGAACATCAGGCGGACCGCCAATTCCAGCTAGAAATCCACATTAAATAATGGATTATATATATTATATATCATTCCGATATGAGTCAAGTTGTTAGATGTCATTGTGTAGCTAATTATTTATAAATATCAATAGAAATTGAAAAGGGAATAGATCGCTTCCACGTACTGTTGTACAGTTGTGTAGCTACTCATTGTCAGAAATCTCAAGACCATTCTGTGATTAGTCATACTCAGTCTTCGGGCACAGTAAGAATTTATGCTTCCTGTCATGCACTTTCCTACAATACTATACATATAACAAGTTTGTTAAATACCTCAAAGATTTCATTGTACAATGTCGTAGAACATATGCAGATTTTACAAGCATATGTAGTTCAATGGCTTCTTAATGATCGTTAAGACAAATGAAATAATAATTATATTGATGAAGTCTATGCTGTTGAAAATGTCATTTGAATATAACTTTTAGAAAAATTTATCGTGGCTAAATGTAGAAAAAAAATAGTGACCATTATTGTTAACTACTGTATTTTGAAGAAATCGGTCACACAAAAGTTATATTGCCGCGATAAATTAATATATTAACAATTGACGTTAAAACTTATTAACTACGTCTATTTTCTGTTACACACACTATTTTTCTAAACGAAAATAGAGGGCTAAATTCATTTTTGAGAGTTGAAGAAATGCGACTTAAGTTTACTGCTGGTTATAACAGTAAAAATAATAATAAACTCGACAGTATTCTTATAAAATACTTGTCATGTAAGTACATATTGAATGTATAATATATACATAAACAATCGTTGACCAATCAAATATTCTTTTAAGTTAATAGAAATATGATAAATAATAGCAAATATAAGTGATTGTTACGATGGTATAAAAGTATCAATTACTAAAATTTCAATTCCAAGCACTGTTAGAGAGGACAAAACATTATTATATTTATTTTGTAGCTTCATGTATTGTATTATTGTACATATACATATAATATAAAAATCGATGCAAGATACAAGTAAAATGAGATTCTATGTTTACACAACGAAGAAAACATTCTTAATTATTTTGCGAAGTTCGGAAATAATAAGTACTTGTTGTGCGAGTATTATATTATACATAGAATGTTTCTCCTATAAACGAAGAATTTCGCGAGGAGCAAAATGTGTTAAAACAGATATAATTTACAGATTTGAGAAGGTAATAAAAATACATGAACTCGAGCATTTTTGTACTTGACTCATGTATTTGAAAAAGAATGTAAATAGAGATGGCTTTAGTAAAAAAGTGTTTTATAGTTGATGCACGTTCTCCAAATACTCCAATATTGTGTATTTTATTGCTGTTTTAAATCTAATAATCTCTCAGATTTGTTCTATATTTCACAACAACACGAAGCACAGGTTTTTAAAAAAATATTTATATTTTAAAAATATTTTTTATTTACTTCAGCAGTATAATGAGATTGTTTTCTAAATCTGTAACTAATCCTAAACATGTCGTTTGTTTGGCAGATAGAGCAACGATGGTCCATTGGATATTATTCAATAATACATATAAAAAGGTTTTACAAAAATTTCTATCAAATTAAATTTGTATAAATATATACTGTAAACACAGAGAGCTGTGTGTGTCATTGAGTTATGAACAATTTATTACGAGAGAAATGAATGGCTTTGAGCTCTATCATGGAAATGCATTTCCATTCAGTATAAACATATTTTTTTTAGCGAATAAATTATATACAAAACGATATCACTAAATTAATAGCTAACTAGATTCTGATTAATATACTAAATACAGTTAGCAGAGACCAAGTATTTGTTCGTTTACCAACAGTATCTGCTTTTAATCTTTTCATATATTCAAAATTTGATTATTATTTGCTACAAAAAACAAGCCAATATGTTAAAGACTAGCCTATTGGAATGAAATGTCATGAATTTTTACGTGAAAAGTGTATACGTAGAAAAATCAAGATCTATCAAATAACTTCGTAATACTATATCAAAACGTTGTGAAGATCAATAGGTTGCCAAAGCGAAAACCTCGCGTACCTGGTATACATGTCCGTATACCCGAAATAGTTTCGTTTCTAGCAACATTCTTTCAGTCTCACGTGTATCCTTTCTGCGCTCGTGTAGGCTCATAAACCTTAGATGTCAATGTCCCCTTTTCTGATTTAATAGGGTATTAGAATGTTTAACTCAGTAAGCCACAATTGCTCAAATTATTCTTGATTATGACATCGGTTACAGCATCGAACACAAACTCAATATTAGACGTGTCTGTGGCACATGTGAAATGCGTGTAAATCTGTTTCTGATCTTTCCTTTTATTTAAATTTTCAAACTTCATTTGGATGTAGGATGCACATTCTTCGTAAGTGTTTGCACCTTTATATTCTGGGAAACAAATTGTCAAGGGGCTCCTGGAGATCTTTTCTTCAAAAAGATCCTTTTTGTTCAGAAATAATATGATCGATGTTTCGACAAACCATTTACTATTGCAGATAGAATCAAACAATTTCATTGACTCTATCATTCGATTCATTTCTTCGTCTTCTGCAAGTACCAGATCGTAGCCACTTAACGCGACACAAAATATAATGGCAGTAACTCCTTCAAAACAGTGTATCCACTTTTTTCTTTCCGATCTCTGACCACCAACATCAAACATTCTACAGTAACACAGGAAAAAAAAGATATTGGTAACAATTCATACTACAAAATCATTAGGAGCATCAATCGAAAATTACTTACTTAAAATGCAAGCCTTTAAATGAAAAATGTGTTTCTACTATTCCTGTTGTTTTTACACGCGTTCTAAGAACATCTTGTTGTGTAGGAATGTAATGAGGTTGAGCTATGCGATCCAAAGCATTTAGGTAATAAGCTGCTGAATCATTGAGCTGATATTCCCTGCTACGCGTGAAACAAAGCTGTACTCCAGCGTCCTGCCATAATCGTTTCATTAATAATGCCAGTTCCCCAGTTAGCTCGCCCTCCTCTGCAGCAGAGGCTAGGGTAAAGAATTGGCGTGCTATATCCTACAACACAATTAGATCTTTTACTAGTACTTATTAAACATTATGATCCCATGAAATGTAGGTTGCTATTACATTAAAACTATTATATGTACCGCTTTATTAGGATCTGCAAAGTCAATTCTGAGTTGTCCCATGGCTCTGATTATTGTCATAAGACTTTGAACTGTGTTACTACACACTACAGGTTTATACTGTTCGCATTCTTCTTTGCTATAGCCAGTTTCATGGATAATTTTCATTTGTTTTACTATAGTAGATTTCCCAGATTCTCCGGCACCTTAAGATACAACAAACAATCATACATTTAATGGAGCTGTGCATTATTGCACGCGCGTCACATAAATCGATTCTCAATTATTTCCATCGATCGAAACTATAAATATTCATGAATGAATATCGCAGTTACAGGTGATTGAGAGTGAGTATCCAATGCGTTATCTAATGATTCACGCGTGACGATGATTCAAGTTTTCCGAAAATCGCCCGCGCAACACTTCCGCGGTTGCGCGAAATCGATTAGATTGATTAGAACGCGCTTCGTGTGGGACTAACATTTTAAATAAAAAAATCGAACGATTGAATCGTGTGCTGTCTTAAAGAATCCGCAAGGAAACATACAGGAAAAAAAAAATATTTCTTGGGTGTACAAGCTCGTTCAGTGCACCGATCTACTTTTACGACGAACCGTCGACCAAAGAAACATTATCCACGAGATACACGGAATATATTCGAGACAGCATCGAGAACAAAGAATCAGTGGAATAACAATGGGATACAACTCTCTCCGAAGGAAAGTACGTGAACGAAAAGAAAAGGTGAAGAAATTACCAAGCAAGAGGAGCTTGACCTCACTGGCGGCTCGCTCGCCATCGGCTCTGAGATCCTTGTCGATCTTTTTAGACCTTTCCGCGGCTTCTTTCTCGCCGGTGGTGCTCACCGCGCATCCCATCCTCGCCGATGGTCCTCTCTATACCCTGAAGAAAGAACGAGCACCATGCAAGGCGTCTCTATCGGGTTTCCACGAAACAGTCGTTTATTCACCGCGCTGCCGTGTATGACACTTGTTGCACGGACGTGTGGGAACCGCCCGCACGCGGTTGTGCTCGCATACACGCACTAATCGGACACACACCCTCGCACACTTGCTCGTTGCTCCCCTGTCGATGAACGTATGTATTATCGTTCGATGCGTGCATATACGCGCGATCTATTTCTAAAGATCACTCGCTGCTTTCCCGTCAAAAACGATGACAATGGACCAGAACTGCACGAGCCTACGATACCGGCACGATTCACTTTACCGTCGACCTGTGTGCACTGCTCCTTCAGTGTCCAGGATACAGCCAGGATTCGTGGAGATCTTTCGATCACGATCGACGGCCAATCCATGCGAAGATCGCCAGTCCTTTTTGGCCAATGAAAACACTGAGGCAACCGCATTCGGTCAGAATTCCATATTGCGCCATCTACTGTAGGAAGCGTTGAATCGAAAGATCGGTCCGTGAATCGACGGACATCTTGTAATTTTTTCGATCGATGACCGTATTTCGTTGCGCTTGGGCCCGCGGGCCCTGAACACCGGTATATAAATTTAAATGCACGCAAGATGCAATGGAAAATAGGAAAGAATTACATTAATGTTTCGCACCTATTTCTTTCTATACACAAAACCTTGTGTGTCTCTTATTTATAGATTAATTAGAATGGACGTAATGCACGAAAAGGGTGAGCAAATATCGTTAATTCAATATAATGGATAACAAAAATGTATGTTGCAAACGATAACGCAAAAGGAATGGCGGCATGTAGAATTATTGTAACCGGACCCTGATCTAATTTCATCCAATTGACAGGTCTGCTACTGGATAGGTCTATTTATAAACTCCATTAATAATGGTTGGCTAATCGTAATCGTCCAGGTGTTTCACCAGACTCCATAATTTCCGCAATTTCTAGACACCCTCCACAGCGTGACTTCCTATATCTATAGCTTTAAAATGTATTAAGCAATTAAACTTGATGAATGAGCACCTTGGTTTACCAAGTGCTTCACGTTCCGAATGTTCGGGGAAAAATGAGGGGTGCAAAGACAAGTTCTGAAAGCAAAACCCACCAAACCTGTGTGAAGTTTATTTTCTATACTTTGTCGAATAATGGGCGGCGTGAGAAGACAGGTACCTTCGAGCCTGAACAAGCGTCCTAGTATGGTAAAATAAAAATTAATTTGCCTACGGATATTTTGATATTATTTTTTGTCGTATCATCATTACATACATTGTCCTAAATTATCCTTTACACACATTCATCTTTTTCAGTGAATTCAACTGATTGTTACGCGTTCGATTTCGAACGATGTAAATCCAATAATAGTCGTAGTCGTAGTTGCTTGTTTACGTTTACTATAAACACAATTGTTTGTACGTTCAGTCGATGTCCCGATCGTTCACGATCAATTAGATCGATAACTACTCACGCGTGGATGAAGTAGTACCCGGAAATTTTAAGATCATGGGATCCTTAAAAGTTTTAGTAAGTATAGACGCGATTTAAATCGAATTTCAAATTCATATATGTAATTCATAAATGTTCTATTATACATTTCTATTGTATCAGCTCTTGTTCGGTTGTGCCGGTTTAATTTTTGCATACGATACGATGAGCGATCATTTGGATGAGAAATTGAGGCAGACGAAAATCGAGATAGCCAAGATTTATTTTCGAGAAGAACCGCCAGGTAAAGAAAAATGAACAAACAGCAATAATTCACATCAAATATCAGTTCTGCAAATAAATGTTGAATTATTATAATCGTAGTTGAGAGAAAATTGTACAACGTAAAGTGGGATCGATTATGGCACCAGGATTCCGACAAGAAACGGCAATTTATAGTGAATACGTTTGATAAAATAGTCCTGATGAAAGGCAACCGATTAGTGGCGTTTTCCGTTGACACGATTCCTAGCAATGATACCTTATCGCAAGATTTCGTTTTCCCTGCTAATGATAATCCTATTAAATTCGTCAGGGTACGTAGATGCATGTCTATGCATGCCCTTAATATTAATTCGAAGTCATGTTCATTATCGAATTATTTCATTAATCAATGTATCGCAGAGTATCGTTTGGAAAAGTGCGATCTATCTGTTAACTTGTTACGGAACCGGATCGTGTGATGTACACACGGGTACAGATTATACGCAATTACAACGACGACAAATCATTCAGCACAAGGGATATCCAATGGACGCCAGATTTTTTGTTTCCGCGAATCGACTCTATCTGGTCGTAGCTGATAATTCTGGCCTATACGTTGTACCTTCGTTGTAAGTTTAATCAAATTCCATTACTACCTGTTTCGGTAGTATCATCCTTTGGGACATTACATTTACTATTAATGTAGGATATACCATTGGACCGGAACGTACATGGATGTAATAGCCGAGGTGATGACCACCGCCGCGGTATCGGTCACCACGTTCAGATACAAGCAATCGACTATTATAATATTCGTTCAGAACGATGGAAACACGCCTGGAATTGGTTCTATGGTGTACGAATTCGAGGACGGCACTCCTGATAGAATACAATTCTTGCCGACTTCTAATCCGACTTCCGTTCACCATTACAGTCACGCGGGCTTCAATTTCATTTTATTGGTGAACCAGCGTGGCCCCAGTAGCTTGTACTGGTGGGATGGTTGGTTTTTTTTATTTGTTAATATTCTTCTTTCTTTATACAGATCTGTAGTGAATATGTTAGGGTTGCCATCTTTTCAGGACACGAATTGTTAAGCTGGGAGCAAATTGCCGAGATCCAGGCGCCCAGTTCGGTCCATATTGTGAACATTAATGATGACGCCTTTTTCCTCGTCGGTTATAACGTAAGCGTAACTTTATTTATCGATAATCAATTAGTAAATGATTTAATGCTTACTAAATGCTAGTTGTGTCGCAGAACACGGTGCAGTTATACAAATTTGGAAATACATCGGATTGCACCCTGTTAAATTCCATGGAGTTACCTACTAATCTGACTCTGGTTGATGTACGACTCAAAATCGTAAAAAACAAAATAATCATGGTGCTGGTCGTCATGGACAAGAATAATACTTACAACGTAGAATTATGGGAAATACACATGGAAGAAATTCCTATCGGTTGACTATTCTACGTAATACTGTAATTTTTGTACAATCGTTTCATCGATTTATTGAGTACGATCTTGCTTTCAGATGGGTCGACCAATGAAAGTGACGTCTTGTCGAAAAACCTGGCGGAATTAATTGATATATTGCAACAGAGAAAACCGCTCATAGACAAAGCCGAAGCTTCGCTGCCACTTTTATTACCGGCAAATGAAAATGTGACAGCATCGGAACCTCTAGTATTACAGAACATGATACTAGATTCGGGAACCGTGAGAAATATCAATGTCTTCGCAGACGAAGGCATCATAGCGCCTCGTGAACTGGAGGAACAGTTGAAGAACCTGATGGCCGATGTTAATGATGTATTAACAGTCTCTAAAGAACTCTTAACGCTGAACAATATGAGTTCTTTGAATGGTGATATCGTCATTAAGGGCGACGCAGTTATTGAACAACTGCAGGTAGACAAGTTGTATGTGGATTTTTTAAATGACGTCGATATGCAGGCGATTAACGTTATAAATCCACAAACGTCGCAACAATCGTCGAATTCACTGAAAGGCAATAATATTATCGTGCAAGATCTTGAAGTCGATTCTATTTGTGGAATTCCATTCAATTGTAAGGCGAATAGGACCGAATGTAACAACAATAATAATAGTAATAATTATATTATACATATGCATAAAGAATATTAAAATTATTTTAGACTGGTCTTTAAATAATGACACATCGAAAATGGAAATAAATGTTGGATCAGATAAAATAGAATTTTCTGACGACACTGTACATTTATATTCGAATGTATCACTAACAAATTTAACCGTAAATACGATAAACGGCACGAATATTAATGAACTTTTCAGCGAGTTATTTATCATCCATGAAAAGCAGAAAATAAAGGGTAGATTTTTTGGAATCATCTTACATTGGACGAAGTGGTTTAGCTACGTGACTTAATTTTCGATCAACTTTACAGGAAACATTACTTACACTAACGCGTTACAAATCCAGAATCTAACGATACAAATGTTAAACGGAATACCGTGGGAGAATTATATGAACACAGTAACCGATCAAAATTTCAAGAAGTTTATAATAAGAAAGCTTCAGGTGGAAAATTTGTACGCGGATTCGATAAACGGTGTTCCGGTATCGGGAGCAGCTCGAATATCAACAGAAAATATAATCAAAGGTAATTAGAATGAAATCAAATTAATTTTTCTGTTATTTCACCGTGTACATTTACAATGACAATGAAAAACGTCCTCTCTACAGGGGAAGCAAAAATTGCAAAGTTGATAGTGACCGAGAAATTTACAGCAGATCCAAACATTGAACTGCCGGTAACTCCGCCGTATCAAATTTATAATAATGTCACTATCCGGGGTAATTTGCACATTGGAACTCTCGATTTGGATAAATACACAAACATCCTGATAAACGGCGAACGAATAGACTTGAATAATATTCTTGACACCTTCTGGACGAAATCGTCCGATCAAATAATCGAAAACGATGTTGTATTCGAGAACAGTTTAATCATTGATTATCTGAACACGAAGTATTTCAATGGATTCACCGAGGAAGAATTTCTGTATACCAATGCAACAACCATTCCAGAGAATTTCACGAATTTACATTTTGAAAATGTTCATGTCGATGATATGTTCTTTGTTGCTGGTGAAAACGATAGCTTCTTCGAAATCGCCCCAGAATCGATAACTATCCGGGAAAAATTGCATCTGGAAAACCTTCACGGAAACCAGTTGTTCACTGAAGTTTTCAATGGTGTGCCTGTAACGGAAATTTTAAATGGAACGCGGCCGTATATTTTCGCAGAAAATATGTATTTCCCCACGATTCGAGCTAAGCAAGTAAACGTGGACGAGCTTCATTTCCAAACTCTTAATAACGAGAGCAGTTTCAGCCTCCTTGAAAATGTGAAAAACGATCACAAAGATCAGGCAAGGGAATTTATGAAGACATCAGTCTTCCATGTAAAACATCTTCGCGTTGAAACGATCAATGGTCTCGAAATGGAAAACTTACAGTCCCTAAAAAATATAAATATCTCTGATTTGGAAGATTTAGTAATCAATGGGGATGTAACAATAAGGGGTGATTTAAATGTAAATCGAATAGACGATCAATTACCGATGACCTATTTACAGAACATGTTGGAACAAGACATCGTGATTGATACCAAAATGACGTTCGACGAGTTAATTGTACAGAATGTCACTTTGGGGTCACTGAATGGCCATGATGTGAACAACCTTTTCGAACGTTTGCTTTCAAAGTCGAAGGACCAAATTGTACCCGGACAATTCTCCTTCTATAAAGTTTCGACAAATAATATTGAAACTAAATTCATCAATGATCAAGACACCTCCAAGATTATGTGGATAACTGAGCCACTGTTTCTAACAGGAAACGTCACGTTCGACGATTTGTTTGTAGAAGGGGATGTTATAACGAACACTCTGAATGATCGTGACGTTAATGAGGTAATTTTTTGAATCTAGTCTTCGATTGAAATGCAAATCGTAATTAATCAAATTGGTCGATGTTTTTTTTCAGTTGTATCAGAGTATGCTAAATGTATCCGTGAAAGAAATTGGAAATTTAACAATAGATGGAAACATCTCCTGGGCCAATCCATTGAACAGCTCTACCTCGTTGACATTCCTGTTCAACAACGCTGTGACTAAAGCTACTAATCAGACTATTCCAGGCGACACTATTTTCCGTAAAGATGTATCAGCGTCAACCGTAACTGGACGATGGAAAGAAATCGACGAAATACACGAAATAATTGCAGACGCTGTGATAGACGACGGTGATGTTATTGAAGTAACTGGCGAGAAAATTTTTAAAGAGAATCTCGTTATTAGTAGTCTGTCAGTGACTGGTGATATTAGTATTCCTAGCGTTAATGGTATCAATATTGTTGAGTTTAATAATTCTGTGGTGAGACGAGGTGCAGGTGAAACGATTAACGGGACCATAACTTTCCTCGAAGAAGCAACGATTAACAAGATTATTGTTGACGATGGGGCTCATAATATTCCTTTTAAAGGTGTAGTTTTGGCAACAGATATGCTACCCCCCGGTGTAGCGTTCAGGGATCTCGAATTGAAAGACGCATTCGTGAAGAACTTGGATGGAATTAATTTCGATGAATTTTTAAAAGATCGCGTTACTATCGACGGGAATTATAAGATATTAGCTGATGTACAATTTAATGGTGATGTTGTTGTGACAGGTATTAAATTATATTTACGTTATTAATCACAATTTTATATGATTAACGTACATTACTACTTTATGACAAGTAGGAAATGCAAATGTGTCGCGAATAAACGGCATCGATCCTTCCGACATGGTACTCAATGGGACAGGGGAAACGCAATGGATATCCGGTTCAAAGATCTTCGAAGAGGATGTTATAGTAAATGGTAATATTTATGCTCCATTTGTAAATGGCATGGACGTGTCCGCAGAGTATTCTAATGGTATACAAAACGACGAAGATGTCGAGTTCGTTGGTGACCTGGTAAGATTTTTCGGTTTTAAATGTATATACAGCTAACATGTTTAGAAATGATCTGTTTCCAGATTTTCAAAACGATGGTCAAAGTTCCGGAAAATGTGTCCGTTTCCGACCGAGTAAATGGAGTAAAGCTACAATCTATTGTGAATGAATTACAAAATGAGGCGCATCAAACTATCCAAACACTGAAGCAGAAAGAAAACAGAATGGAAGAGAGTATTGCACAATCGTCGTCAATTTCCGAGACCTTAAAAAATATTTTCTCGTACATAGAAGTAGAGAGAAGCTTGAAAATACATGCTCCTAATATTAAGAAGGTCCACGTTGTTTACTACGAGCAGGTGGTAAAGTTGAACCTGTTTGGAGAAGAACCAGGCAATTTTTGTGGTCTTCCGAATAATTGCTCTTGTCCTACTGTATACGTGGCGGAACTTGATGAACATGGATGTCATATTACAAGAACAAATGGTAGCAAAATAGTGCGAAACTATCACGAACAGCACAGTACATTTGGCGTGAATGTAATAACAAACTCGGTGTCGTACAGTCCTGAATGTACTTTAAATAATACAGAGGACGAGTTCATTAAGATTTCGTGGATGACGTCTGTGATGGTCGACACTGGAGAGGTGATGGCTAACGTGAAGGAAACATCCTCTGAGATTCAAGGATTCGTAAAAGATGCAGAAACTTTTATGACACATGACAGTGCGTTATTTAAATCTTGTTTAAAAATCAATCGTTTGCTCTGTTCGTCGCTTCCTTTTTTTTCTTTTTATTAAATTGGAATATATATACATCTTTTTTTTTATTTTTTAGATTCAGTCTTTGTAATATTAGCAGTGTATTACGATGCATTACACGCAACACACCATACGAATTCTATAGTTTATAAAATCGATTTTGAGAAGAATGCTTTAACATTGCATCAACAATTGCCCACTGATGGAGCTTGGGCTCTGGAAGTGTTTAAAATAAATCATCACGAAATATATCTTCTTTTGGGTTGCTTTGGGGGGTCTGAAAAGTCATATCTATACAAGATGGACTCGATCTCCACCAAGGTAAGGAGGATTATTAATTATTTTGATTTCAATTATTTGATTTTCTTTGATTTTCAGTTTACGCTGCAGAAAACTTTTGGTGGTAAAACGCGTAATGTGAAGAGCCTGTTCCAAGAACAGGACCACTTCATATTGTTGGATGATTTCGATACGAACGCAATAAATATATATCATTATGATCGAGAATTTGATAATTTTTATAGTTATCAAAGTCTATTTCACAGTTCGCGAATCTCCAGTGTAGAATGTTTCTACGCTGATGGTAAGAACAGAAAATCGATATTGCAATAAAATAAGAATGAAATTTAATATTTTTACTGTATATTTTAGAATTAGGTCAAAGTGATTCTTTTATCATCGTTGCAACGGAGAACAACAAATTTTACATTTACGAATACATGTATGCTCAAGTAGGTTTATACTGCATTCAAATCATTCGAACAGTTTGAGTTGTATGTACATTGTTCGTTCAAAATTATTATTATTTTCAGAAATTCCAGCTGAAGTTACATCATCCAATAGATGATTTACAAACGATGGTGCCGTTCTATTATTCGCATAATCACTATATTTTTACGGGCACGAGAACAAATAGTACTATATTGAGAATCGTAAAACAGGGACCCCATTAAAATTTTACAAGATCTTAGTATAGGAATTTATCTGTTATTATTAATATACTAGTTACGCTATTCGTAAAAAATTTGTACATATGCATGTATAGGTACATTGTATGTAATTTAATGTTAAGGCAATTTATATATGCATACCTATATTTGTAATATAAAAATGTACTCGCGTAGCGAATTATTAATACATTTGTAACATTTAACATTTCAGCGTTTATATTTTAAGAATTTCAATCGAATATTCCAGTTAAATAATTCATACGATTCTGCCCAAAAGTAGGTTTAATATTAACTGACTGAGTTGCGCCAGCGCAGTCCCCAGCGGAAAGACTTTGACTATAATTCGTCTTTTTCCGTAAAACATCGTCAAAGAATAGTCAGATGATACAAAATCACCACGTATAATTAAATCTCGTAGTCACAGCATTGCTGAAACGCACGTAATAGTACACCACGAGATCCGTAGCCGACAGCACGCGAAGCATCCAGGGTTCGCTTTTTCACGAAGTGGAAGCCATTGATATACATTGAAGTTCCTTCGTTGTTGCTGCGCGACACTCCAATTAACATTGTAAGGTACATATATTCAAGCGGAAAAGCTAGCCCTTTATTTTCGAAAAGTTGGAAAACGTTAGAAAATCAATGGCCCGAAATGAATCTGTCAGTGTATCATTTCATTGTGTGTAATTGGACAGCTTATTTTCATCCTTAATTAATTACGCACGAATTATTGTTGATTCATATTACCGTATGTAAAATAACTTATTTAGTATAATTAGGATGAATGAAGCCTGCCCAAAAAAAGAAAATAATTGAAATATCATTGACGAAATTTAATTGCAATTTTTATCCGGCATGTTTTTTTGGTTATGTCGATCTACGATAATTTGGCTCAATGAAATACAAAAAAATTCCCCATCATGATACTGACAATGAGATTGCAATTGATTCTGTTCGAGAAACCTTTGCCCATTTATTCTAGTCGAAGCATTTTGCCGTTATTAAAAAATTACGTGTAATTAGATAATTTTTTTTAGGTTATGACACGTCTATACAGAAAAATGTTGTTACTAAGTGACGTTACAAATTTGGTATCTGTATCATTGTTAAGACGCATCGTATGTTATTTTCAAATTAATTTGATTATTTCAGACAGAACTTTAGATTAAGGCAGTGATGGCTGTCAAGGGGTTGGTAGCAGCAATTGTTCAATTTTTAACGCAGCAGTTGGAAGAGGGTGATATTACTGCAGATTCTCGGGAGAGCCTCGAAGTCGCAATACAATGCTTAGAAAGCGCTTACAATGTCCAAGCATCCGATACGCCAACCAGTCTTAACTTATATGATGTATACAAGTCTGCTGCGGAAAGTGCACAACCTCAGATGATACCTGAAGTGACTGCAGAAGCAAAGGCTGAAGCTGAAAGATTGAAGAATGAAGGAAATACATTAATGAAAGCGGAGAAACATCACGATGCTCTTGCCAATTATACAAAGTATATAATTTTTTTTTCGGCATAACATAACTACAAACATTGTACATGTAATTTCTTTTAGGGCGATCCAACTGGATAGTCGCAACGCAGTATATTATTGCAATCGTGCTGCAGCGTACAGTAAAATTGGCAATCATCAACAAGCAATTAAAGATTGTCATACTGCATTGTCTATTGATCCCTCTTATAGTAAGGCATACGGCCGATTAGGTTTAGCATATTCCAGCCTGGACAAACATAAAGAAGCTAAAGAAAGTTATCTAAAAGCATTGGAGATGGAACCTGACAATGAAAGTTATAAAAACAATTTACAAGTGGCGGAAGAAAAATTGGCTCAGCAAGGCATGAGCAATATGGGATTAGGTGGAACAGCATTTCCAGGTATGGATCTTAGTTCGCTCTTAAGTAATCCAGCTGTTATGAACATGACACGTCAGATGTTATCCAATCCAGCGCTCCAAAATATGGTGAGCAATTTTATGAGTGGACAACAAGAACAAGGAGTTCAAATGGATGCCCTTATTGAAGCGTAAGGATTTTTAAATATTTTTAAACCTTTTGTTACATATAATGGTATGCGGATGTATATATTATTGTATATTAATTTTATAGCGGACAACAATTTGTCCATCAATTACACAGTGCTAATCCTGAATTAATTGAATCCTTAAGACGACAAATGGGAGGAAATCCAGATAATCCAGATCCACCAAAAGAGAATTAAAAAACTGCTATTGGGAAATATTATAAAAATTCTATAAAAATGGAAGTAACTAAATTTAATCGAAACATACAAATAGCTATGGGACAGTGTCTTGTCATTCTTTTAATGAGCCACCAAATGAAAAATCGTGATTAAAATTATTTACATTACCGCTGTCTTCAAATGATATTCATATACATATGCTATAGACATTTTCCTATGAATTGTTGAATAAAGCATCAAAATCTCTCTTTTGAATGTGTGCTGGCAATGCTTGGTATATGAATACTAGATAATAAATGTCAAAACATGGTGCATACTTTACAGATAGGATAGATACTTGAATATATATTAATCGATCATTACGTGTCCTGTCATAAAATGTAGCTTTCAATTTATTTTAATTCTAACTGATATGTACAGTATGTTTTTCGAATAATTTTAACAATTTTCTATGATAAATTATTATCTATTACGAAAGATATTGTGTATCATATCTTATCATACATTTTCATGTGTTTCATAATGGTGGATATTTGGTTTTAAATTGAATATGAAAATACAAAAACAAACTGTTAATTACCTTTATAGTAAAACTGTATATATTTTAAAATGATCCAGTTAAAACGGAACTAAATTTAATTATTAAACATTCCTGAAATGTTTATAAATTTTATTTTGATCGCCTTAATGATATTTGCAACTCTTTTTTTACATTGAATTTTAAACCCTTAGAATAATTATTATAAAATAAAAAAAAATCTTTTTATTGGAATGATTTTACCCATACATATTCACATTTAGAAATTTAACAGCATAAGGAAATTAATAAATTAAAAATGGCCACTCAATTCAATTTTTAGTTTCATTTTCAAGGACTTTTAATCACATTTTATCTTCAATCTTAGCATGAAAATTTTCGCCTACCTATAGTTAGGAACAACCCGAATGTATATGTTAATTCAAGTGCGTCACGTAGTGACGTCATTTTTATTTGGCATATTGGAGGCGTACGAATAAACTCGGCCACCTTTAAATTTCGTGCTCTAATTGGTTTTCAGCATGTGTATGTAAATTCATATCAACGAATGAATGCAAGAACATTACACAGACGAAGTTTTACCCCTGAGCACCACCATCGGTCAATATAAAATAACCACCCTTGGATTTTCTTACTATCTATACCGTCGAAAAATTTTCGACAGGATGTATAATTTAATACAAAGTAAACATTAATAACAAAACAACATTCTGTAATTTATAATGGAAGCCTTAACATTACGTCTGCTGCTTAAAGTTAATTTTTCAGGCGCGTTTGCATTGTTCGTGCAAAACCTCTGTCATGCATTGTACAACTACACAAGTGCATATATGTATACTTATATACTGTTATAGTTTAACACGTACTATACATACAATCTGCTGTGTTTATGTTTTCCAAAATGGAAGATTTTGTTTATATTATAAAAAATGCGGTAATTGCAATGAATATTGACAAACTCTTGACCAGATGCGATCGCAACCATAAATATTTTTAGGAAATATTTATTTATTTCATGGTTATAAAGCTATTGTCACAATTTGCACGTGTTATATGCCAGGGGCGCTGAATGACAAAGCTGCGATGCAGCATTATTTACATATTTTCCAACCCTTTCCGTCATTCACCCACAAATACATTCGAGAAACATGATGCGTGCGCAAAGTTCCTCCACAGGTTCGTGACGTGCGCGGTGGCGCATGATTCGCCGGTTTCGGAGTACCATCCAGGGACGTAACATTTAATGGTGCAAACATTAAAAATCATTTTCTCCTTAAAAGAACATTGTAATAAACTATATTTTTTTTTGCATATATGAAAACAGTTATTTAGTTTTTCAAGCATTATTGATTACAAGGCAAATCAATTTCCAAAATTGTAGTACTACCTTGCTAAACAAGAAGACAGTATAAGAAATATTAAAATAACGCGAAATTCTCAAAAGCTTGTTGCAATTTTGTTCATTATATTAAGATCTAATTTATTAATAACTATTAATAACTATATTCACATCTTTCCATCAATTGATAGTAGCTGAAATATCATTTGTGCAATCCAAAGAACTAATGATATAGAATAATTATTGCAATGCAACTACTGATGTTAAAATATGAAATATTTGAAAATACATACATATTCCGATTGGGCCTTCCGTAAACTTACAGCAGGGGCCTTTCAAATGAATGATACGGGCCTGAGTATATTGCCCCCCCTCACTACTCGATTGCCGCACACTCAACAGATTGAGGTGTGGCCATCGAGGGCAGCCATCTTCTTGACTTTCTGTCGCTTAACATTTCAGGTAAATACGCAATTATTTCTTAAGTAATACTGGTTAGAGTGGTGCGAGAGTGTGCTGTGCTGTGTGCCCGAGTGGTTTAACCGTGCCGCATATCGGTTTGTTAACGGCGCAACCGGGAACTCTGTGTGTCAAGGAGGGAAAAAAAACCTCTCCTCCTCCCGTGATAGAGAGAGGGCCGAAGGGAGTGCCATGCGTTACGAATCCACAGCATCTCCGCATGACGACCGTTTAGTTCAACATACGAGAAGCAACACGCTGTCCGTTGCGGCTGAATTCAATCACTAATTTGGGATTGCTTGTACCAGTTCAAATACAACCAGGGCTTTAGTTCAGTATGTAAATTGTCCCCCGGGATCTAAGACCCCTGCGTCGCTATCCTGTCGCACCCCCAGCGCCCCCATCCTTCCCTCTCAGACTATACCCCTGTTCCCGTAGCCTGTTACACACGACAATGCACTTCCGGCTGTGCAAAATTCAACAAAAAGCACCGGGTTTCTGCCTGCAAATCTAAGTGAAAATCTGTGTCATAGCTTTGTCATATCTTGACATTCCTTCGTTTACCTCGTTAACCGACGTTTCGGATCTACGGCAAACAAAAGATCGGTACGTTCTGTGATATGGTAGAAATTCCCGTTTCTACTCATTCGACACTATTGCGCGTATATCTTATTTGCGCTTTCGTTCTTCTAAGTACGACAGATTATTTCATCGGAATTTCCGCTCGCTATTAAAAAAAATACTAAACAAAAACGTCGGTCTTTCGATAAACGACTAATAGATTTTATATCTGAGTTATATTTATGAATTGCAACATTTACGAATATTCTATTACGTGTTGCAGATGAAAAAAAGTGATACGATTTGAGTTTAGTTCAATACAGCGTGAATAGTTCAATTCCTTTTTGATCACTGTGGTAAAACAGTGTACCATTGTACTGTTATACACTTCTTGGAACATTGGAACAAGGTGTGAAGTTTTAAAGTCCAAATAGAATTGTGTTGCTTTAACATTAACACATAACCCTTCTTACTTCATTGACACATATAATCTTTTATATATTCGTTTGCATTGCTTTTTTCCACACCAGACAATGTTTGTTGCTGAAGTCCTTGCTTTTGTGCAAAATCTTACTAAATGCTTTTAACTTCTGTTACACAGAATGATAACCTTGCGGAAACAATACGCCAGAGAACGAAATTGTTTGTGCTTTTCGAATCCATACCAGAAGTTACCAGTTATAGAATTCCTTTGTACATTAACAAGTGTAATCTGTGTAATGACACAAGTAATACACACCTAAAAACAATGGCATTATATAATAAAACATAATTGTACCGTAATAAAAACTTCGTATAACTAGGATTCTGTGCTATATCTCTCTTTGACATTAATGTCAGAGCTATTCATTTTTGTGAATGTATATATACATTCATTTATAATTGCCTCCTTAATAAATATTAAATGAATATAAGCTGTTTAAATAATATTTTATGGAGCATCTAATTTATGTTCAACTTAAATGTATCTTCTACTATATTTATTTTATGCTTCTTAAACAAAATTATTGATGGGTTCACATATATCTTAATAGCGCATGTTTAATACACAAAAGTATCAATCTTATGTGTTCATGCATGTTTCTTTTCTTTTATATGGCATAAGGTACAGTCTTATAATATTCATTGGTATGCAAGAATATTTATACACTTATAAACGGAGCAACTGGCATAAGGAATCCTTTCTTTTTTCATGCGGAACTGTTAAACAAAGGCTTTACCTTATGCAATTCAGAAGTTTGTAATCTTTAATTTAATTGTGTACACAAGATCATTATATATAACACTGATGATAACATGAAATCCATATTATATTTAGTATTTGACATTCTTGCAAAGCCTTGTAGTATACATATTTTCATATATGTCGGAAGGAAAGAGTTATGAATCAGAATTGCTAAGATGTCGTTCAATGATCACAGATTGTATTTAATAATTTTACAGATATTTAAATATGTAATCATAATAGAAATGAGATATATGCATACGATATATGTGTGGTACATGCAATTATCTCGCAACCTTTTATCCAGTCTAACATATAAAATGTCCACTTAAAGCAGAGAAGCTGAAAGAAAGACTAAAAACATGGGATGCAATACGGGCCGATGCCTCGGTCCAGACGATACGGGGTACCCTGGATCAGGTACGACCCACACAATATCCTTTAAATCTTCAGCCCTCGTAGGTTGCTTTCTAAATAGTAATAAAGTAGACAGGAAATATAGAGACAAAAAAAAGTCTTGACCTATCATACCCACTATATTAGTAGCTGGCAGTAATGAACCTAGAGGCAATTTTTTAGCAATGTAAATTTAAGTACACAGAGGGCTGTAGGGAGTGTATGCTACTATATTTGTAATATTAGTACCAATTTTTAGTACTCCGTCTAAAAACAAACGAATTATAAAATACTTTCAGGCGATGATATATTTAATACCCTACGAGGTTTGAAATCAAGCCTTTGTTTATAGTACTGTCAGAAAATGAATATAATTGAACAGTTTCAAACAAAAATTCCCTGACTTCTTCCTAACTCTATCCTGAAGAATGCTTTGTCTCAGTCTCTGTTACTGTTTCTTTTGTGTCTTTACATTTGCACTCAGATTTACCTACTTGAAGTTGCTTTTTACTTATTTATGCTTTATCCAGGGTGTAGGACAAGCAGTTTCTGTTAACAATGATATTGATTACATTCTTTTTCAACATGTTCTTTGTGTTTTCCATTAAGTTTTGATATCTTATCTTATGCGTATTACATGCTCACTCGCTGCATGCCCTTAATTGAACTAATTTTAGGTGGTGTTCCCTAAGACATGTTACGTTAACTAATTTAGATTCATTATCGCTAGTATCTGAATAGTTTTTTAAGATACTTCTCACATCTATACACTGTATGAAACTCCAGTTTGGAATTTATTTATACATAGAGTATGGTTTCTATATTAGTGGTTGCAATTTGTGATCTTATCTTACATATACATATAGTTATATGTTTGAACGCATACTTATATGTATATGTGTATGGGTACATAGGATAAAATAATTAGTAATTAGGTGTGCATCCTTGTTAATTTACTCTCACGTAAATGTAAAAACTAAGTGCATATAATGCCTGTATATAAATAATCGTTATTGCCAATAATCACTAAACGATAGAACTTAAAAAAGCTCAGTATGATAAAAACACAGGGGTCAAATAAGATTGTAACATTATTGATGTATAGGTAAGTTACTTAGCAGAATAACAAAATTGATGTGTCTGCACTTACTAAAAACGACGGTGAAGACATTTTCAAAATTAATACGTTATGTAAAATAAATATTCGTTACTAATGTGAAATGGAATGTGTATTCATTGCTTTTGCATTTAATACATGAACTTTGAAGATGAGAGTTTAATGCATAAAGTTAGAATCTTAAGGGTACAAAATGTTACGGAAGCCATAGTAAATAAATATGCAATGATTTATATTTTAGAATTCATGGCAGCCATTAGGAAGAAATTGGTTATCGTGGGAGATGGTGCCTGTGGTAAAACATGCTTACTTATAGTCTTCAGCAAAGACCAGTTCCCCGAAGTATATGTACCTACAGTGTTTGAGAACTATGTTGCGGACATTGAGGTCGATGGGAAGCAGGTAGGTGGAGTAAAAAATTATTTCGACGGATCTTATGTACATGGAAATGTGTTAAAACAAAAAGTTTCTTATGAACAGGTGGAACTGGCTCTGTGGGACACAGCTGGACAAGAAGATTACGACAGGTTGCGTCCACTGTCGTATCCCGATACAGATGTAATCTTAATGTGCTTCTCTATCGATAGTCCCGATTCCCTGGAGAACATTCCCGAGAAGTGGACACCAGAGGTGAAGCACTTTTGCCCAAATGTGCCTATTATCCTTGTTGGAAACAAAAAAGACTTGCGCAACGATCCTAATACCATCAAAGAACTTAGCAAGATGAAACAAGAACCAGTTAAACCTGAGGAGGGTAGAGCTATGGCTGAAAAAATTAATGCTTTTGCTTATCTTGAATGTTCTGCTAAGAGTAAGGAAGGCATTAGGGAAGTATTTGAAACAGCCACTCGGGCAGCGCTACAAGTAAGTATTGTTCATTACAGGCTTCCCGAAAAATGGAATACAAATTCGGCAGACGTTATTATAAAAATAATGTGAGTTCGTAGGTGAAAAAGAAGAAGAAGGGAAGATGTTGGCTTTTATAATTCATGAACCGTCATCGAGATTGATACAACGGTAATGGAATTTGCGGAGCTAGCTGCAATGAAGCTAGTTGTTATGCCGAAGGCCCCCAGCGGAAACCATAATATAATAACAACTTATCTTTAATTATTTTACACAATAAAACAAATCTACAAAAAAAAGAAAAACAACCACAAAATGCGCCTGCAATATGAAAAAAAATTATCATCGATGAAACTGGAGACTTAAACTACTGACTAAATTCAATACAAGTATATGTGCTATATATATATATGAAAAACCATAATGTATATTGTAATGACTACTTGATTGTATTTTTTAATGGTAATGAATTGTGCTTCGAGTTTAAACAATTAAACAATTGTCATACCAACTACGGTACACTTACGGTACATAATTATCTATATCATTGTAGCAGTTATTATTATTAGTATCTCATTACTCTTATATGCATTCTACATCTTTTTTTTTTAATCGTAGTGGCTGTTTATTTTTGATAATAAAAAAAGTGGAAAGAAATGGACGAAAGGAGTTGGGGGATTTCATAACAAAGTATAAAGAGAGAAATGGGGGAGAGTAGAAACGTAGTATGCAATGCAAAGTCATAGAAAGCAATGTAAGAATTTAAAACAAAACGTTAAGAATTCCAAATGTTGCGTCGCTATTTTATTGAAACCATCGCATTATTTCTATATTTCTTAAACAAACAAAAAAAGTAACAAACGTTATATTATATTATAAAATTGCGTAAGTAGACCAGCGGATCACTTTGATCTTTAAGATACCAACTAGGCTAAATGTATTATTATTATTATTAATTATTATTATTAATAATTATTTTTATTATATTATTGTAATACGATGACACTAACATTACGGATTGTAACAGCGGCTATATTATATTTATGTATTTCGACAACACATCCCTTGTATCCAAACAAAACATACGGAACGACGTCCTGGTTAGCGTTTTACTGCGCGATCATTTTTTAAATTCTCCAACGTGATGGATGTAATCGGGGAATGTTTCATAATTATTTAGGGTGAACAAATTTCACAGAACATATTGATTTTCATATTGATATTGTGTGACTTACACAATATTTTACATCATTTCGATTGAAAGTAATGTGTTCTTCAAAAACACTAATTAATTTATGAATTTCAAGTTACCTTTGTAAGATGATTATCGAGCCTCTTAAGACATCCTGTTTTTCCTTCTTTTTATTTCTTTTTTTTTGTCTCCATTTGTATACATACTATTCTAAACTTTTAATCTTACACGTCTTCTATTAAAACTAATCTATAAGGTTCAGAAGGTAGTTGTTTTTTGCAAGAACTATTGAATTAACGACTGCAATGCAGTCTTGGCCATTGATTTAATGAATGACTGTGGAATTGTGTTCAACAAACTTTTTTTAACGATTAGCAGTACTACTGTTGAATTACGCTTTTCACCAGAACTCCATAAGGTTGCAGTCAAATTTTGCAACGGTCTGATCAATCAGAATTTTGTTTACCAAGGATTAATGGATGTGCCGATTCTATAATGTGAAAGTGTAATCATCATTGATTAGTTGTTCGATGCACAAAGTTAATTGAGATATCAATGAATATTGTAAAGACTTTTATTGCACTCGTATAAGATGATATCCTCTGCAAAAGAAAAATTACATTTATAAATATCTCAATATTGAAAAATGTCGCCTTTGCAAATCAAAATCCGTTGCAAAGTTTGCAAGTGTTCTTTTATTATAATAATTTCCGAAGGATGTACTGTTAATTATGACTGTATCAGTTAATCCTTTATGGACTTTTTCTCCAAATGCTGCAATAAGTGCGATCGTGTTTTCAGATGAAATAAATTACTAAAAATTTGTACAAACATCACCGCAGTTTTTATAAAAATATGCTATGAATCACGATAGATACACTATCGATATACATACTTTTTCCTTAGACATTATTTATCGTCTTGATCTTTATCGACGTAGAACAGCTTCCCAATATTATTGTACAAAAGTCTTTGAGACTGACTTTTGAATATTTCACTTTAAAGAAAAGAAACGAAAGACTATGAGTAATAAATCTAATCACGCCATTTTATGAAAGAATTAAACATTGCTAAGTGCACAAAGCTGTGAGATATGATATAAGGATTTGAAGTTCTAAGTCTGATGAGGATCAAAATAGTAATTATTGATATATACATATGTCATAGCATTGATTAAATTGATTACCGTCTACATAAAATAAGCGATACAGAAAAAATACTGCTGTCTTACGGGTATATGTTTGGTCCATATAGGATTAAAGATTATACATAAATTATTATCGTTCTTGGAATAGATGAGGTGTTATGCCTTCATGAGTGTTTCATGAATTTTTCTAGCATTTCTTTGTCTTTTTGGTAGTATGAAACAGTAATAAAAATACGAACCGCTTTATGTTACTTTCTTATGGTAATATTTGAGCAATATATACATAGGGTGAGCATCTTGCGTCACTTTCATTTTCAGCATCAGGTGAGATGCACTTGTTATACATATGAGATGAATACGAAGATTGAAATAGGAAATATATATTATTTCCTACATCTCCACAGTCCTGTATGTACAGTCTTGCGACTCTACCACCACGGGAAACAACTTAATTGTTTGTACGTAGTACTTTCTCGGTAATACTGAAGGATAAGAAGAAAGATTTTTTACGATTTAGAAAATGAAGTTAGGAGTAGGTCCTCTGAGGTCTAACAGATCACTCCATACTTATAATTCACTCTTTAATTAGCCGATATAAGATATTTACTCTACGATTGCTACAATAAATTGTAATTAACAATAAAAATTACCTATCCATGCTTGTACGTTTAAATATACAAATTTGGGCAGTGACATTATCTGGACATCAGAAGGAATCAGTGAAGGTGCATGAATTCATAGAATATATCGATTATAAAGTGAACCTTCATTTAAAAGTTTTATTGAACAAAAGTTTTCCTTTGTTTAAAAATATTATATCCTAGTAATCACATGTTTGGAAGTTACCCTTTGAGTGCTATGGACGCATGTATGTGTCCATCGAAAGCTAGAAATTACAATTACAATTATTACTTAGAAATTACAATTATAAATTAGATGCGCCTTGCGTATTCACTCAACATAGTTCACATTAGCGAAAAAAGCATTCCGTCCCCAACAAAAGCGGATTGCTTCCGTCGGGAGTATTCAGCACTCAAAGGGTTAATCTAGGTTTGTTTTAACGAGAAATATAATTAGATCTAGCGCAGAATTTTTTTTATATAAAACAATTTATTTTACTTTTGGTACAAACAAATTTCAACTTAGTACAATCAAGTATGAATAATGGAATGAAAAATTTAGTCTTAGAATATAATTCATTAAGCTTGGAAAACTTGGACATAATAATTCTAAATCAGTTCAGCGTAGTTTAGCATGATATATAATATCATAAAGTTACATAATACGTATAGACAATCCTATCCTAATTATACTTCACTTTGCCTTCAAATATTCTGTAAAATAAATGCGGTTCCGCGTTATTTAAGGTCTTCAATTTTGTTCATTCAGATCTGTCTCTGATACTAAAAAATTTCTTTAGCTTTTATATTTATAGATCGTACGCCACTTTCTTCACACTTGTAAGTCGCAGAAGGAGAGTGCTCACTTCTGGTTTTGCTGCTGAGACATATATAAAAAATGTAGTAAACAACCTTTTATCTCTTATGAAAAGATTTACAACTCGTCGCTCTTCGGCTTCACTGCCTTGCCCTTGCGATCGAATCCTTTCAGCTCATCAGTTGCGTGCTTCGCAATATATTTGATGAAGTCATCAACGTCTCTGCCACCTTCGTATTTAACTGGACTGGACTTGGAATCTTTAGGTACCCAAAATAGAGTTGGGAAGCCGCGTACTTCGTATGGCGCAGGAACATCGTTGGTAGTGGCATCGAATTTCACGATTTCGATATCTTCGTTTGCAAGTTTCTCACCCAATTCATCGAAAACTGGGGCCAATTTCTTGCAATGACCACACCAAGGAGCATAGAATTCGATTAACGTATCTTTTCCATTGTTTGTAACAACTTCGTCAAAGTTACGAGCTACTGCAACCTTAACGCTTCCGGTGTTATCATCAGGAATTTGTTCGGACTTCAGATACGGTTCCAGATTTCCTGCCTCCATGTCCTTCAAAAATGCTTCGAACGTATCGACCGAAAATTCGTCTTTCATGACAAACTTCTGATTCTTAGCATTTCTGGCTAAAACAACAGGCTTATCACCCTTGACAAAGTCAATTCCGAAATCGTTCAGTTCATGCTGGAAGTCGTCTTTGGAAGAAATGGCAAAGTTCAATTTTGGGAAGTCCTTAGCAACCTTTATGATTCTGTTGCGCCAGTAGTTAGTGCCCTTAGGATTCTTCGCGTAATCCACGGCATAGTAGGAAACGACCAGTGGATTTTTAAACTCGGCTGCGTTATCTCGCGTACGCACACCCGCAATACCGAAGCTGAAAAATGAATAGTGTTAGCGGAAACGTTTGGAATTGGATTATCAGTGGATAGAATTTTCTAAACACTTACTAGTTCTTGCTAATGAATTCTTGAATATCTCCCATGGTTTCATCATATTTCACAGTGCTTGGTTCAAATTTATTTTGAAGAACTTTTGGTCTATATAGAACAATGGTATTCCTGTAAATAAATCAAAAGTTAGTATTCTATTTAGCAGTTTTCCCAGTCCAAATTTACAACGGAATGAACAAGTAGTAACTTATTTACTTGTGTCCCCCTTTTTCCAAAACTGACTTAGCAGTTGCGTGAGCAAATCTGACTTTCTCCTTAAGTTTCTTAGAAGCAGCATGGTACGCTGTTGCTAAGGGTGAATCACCTTCTTCGAAGAAACCAACAACGCCTACTTCATCAGAATCCAAGAATGATTTCAGACAATCTTCTCCACTTAGTTCTTTAGATGCCGGACCAACTTGTGCCTGAAAAATATAGAAATTAATTATACTCCCTGCACAAAGACTTAATACTTTATACCAATTAAAATTATCATACCTTCATGTATTTTGCAAGACCTGCAGCTTCTCTAGGTCCATTGTAGTCGCTAACAAAATCGTTCTTGGAGAAGATCTTCAATGTTGGATAGCCGCTTACTGAGTATTTGTTACAAGTATCTTTTCCACTTTCTGTACAATCTACTTTGGCAAGAGTAATCGCTGGGTCGTTACCCAACAACATTTCTGCTGCTTTTGCATATTCTGGTTTTAATCGTTTACAGTGGCCACACCTGGTAGAATTATCGACTGATTATTAATAACATATGCACAACTCGCTTAAGATAATCTTAGTAAATGCGAGTGTATTATTTTTATGTTTCCAAAAATTGCATAGAGGCAATAGATAAAAGTACAGTGGATTTTTTAGTTTAGAACTGGCAATATGTATCCTGAATGAGACACGAGTTATCGCTCGCTAACGTGTCACAAAGCCGGCTCTTGAGATTGCCGAAAGCGATTACTTGTTCAAATTATTTAGCAATCGTTCCTTATTATTCTTTCTTGGAATTACAATTACAAAACGATGTAGGTGCAAAATTAATGAAGCAGAATTAACATTGAGAATTTCAACAAATTTGTAATTATAACAAAGAAACTTACCATGGTGCGTAAAACATAACAAGCGTGTTCTCGTGTCGTTCCAATTCATGGCTGAAAGTATCGTCGGTGAGGTCCAGCACATCCTTTTCTTCAGCTAAGACGGTAGCGAAGAACAAGAAAAGTAAACTAATATACTTGGGCAGCATCATGGTGATGGTTTCTAAAACAAATTCGAACTGTATCCTTTCCCCACAAGACACTGTCTGCCGAAGACGTGGCTCTTGCAAGAAGTTAGGCAGGGTAGCCGCACCGTGCTGTCGTGTTCTGATTGGTCACTCCTTACGGTTGTGTGCGTAGTATGTTTCTGTATTGCGATATGTACGTGTACAGTGGCGGAGGAGACGAGAATCCAGACTGGAAAGGGTTAGCAACAAGGTGTATGTACTTCATTGGAGTTTGGTTTGGTAGGGAAAGCTGATAAAGAAACGGTATTTGAAAAAAAAAACGATTTGGCCGTCACTCGATCTTTTGTATTTGATAGTACCCAGGCCCTCTTCAGCGATCAACGAGAACTATAAGTATCATTTATGGTGTCTTATCGCATTTCCGGAGAACATTTTAAATTGGGAATGACCAAGTAATCGCTGAAATTTAAAGTTATTGTGTATCGTGTCACAAGTAAGCGAAGCTCTTTGGGCGCAAATCATAGAATGCAATGATGTATGTCATTTTATTTATCTGTTTCAACAGAAAGTAAGAGAATGTATGTACTACACCACATCTATTGTTAAAGATATATATGCTTTTGTTTTCGGATGTAATGAAAGCATTGCACGTCGACCACAGGACAGCATAGCCGACAAAGTTTATCTCATCTTGCATAAGGGCGAGAAAGAAGAAGGAATGTTCGCCGCATACTTTAGTTTTAGTTTAGTTTATTGAAAATTGGTTTTTAACAATAGTATGTAACTATTAGCGCGTAAGTTTAATTTAGAACAATTGTGTAATTAATTGTTATATATACCAATTATCTATTTTATTTTATATTCAGTTTATTCGGCTTTTATAAACCAATTTACAACAACTAAAGAATAACTAAACTGTGTGGCAAAGATCTTCTATTTTCTTTCTTGCCTTTATACACGATGAGATCAATATCAGATCAATATCAGAGATCAATATCAATATGCACTTTATTGATATGTAAATGAGAGTACGAAACGAAGTTTATTATAACACTCTTTATAACGAAGTGCTTGAAATTACGTACCATTCGTATCCCTGTCTTACCTACACCCAAAGTGGTCTTTAGTATCGCCATCTATACAGATATGGATGAAACTACTCGCGCCTCTGCCATATCTACAGTTAAGGCAAGTATGTGTCGCGAGTAGTTTCAAGCGGTTGTGTATAGGTGGTGATACCATAGCGGTACTGTAGATATGGCAGAGACCCCCGTAGTTTCAAGCAGATCTTTACAAATGTTAATTAATTTTTGAATTAAAATATACACACATGACTCCTGTGCTCACCTCTGCTTCAGTAAATAATAGTGCTTCAACTGATCACTGTTCATGAGCATAGGATGCTGAAATTATGGTCGAATTTCTGAATCACGTTGGGTCGCGAAAGTCCATAAGGTGATTTGTCTATTCTTGTTTCTCGTCTGAGATTCTGCATTCCTATTAACATTCGTCTGTTTTTTGCATGCCCCCAACAGATGGCGCCATATGTACCACTTATCTGTCAAATTGTGAAACATATCCGTTTTAAACATCCAATGCAAATTTCCCGCCTTCTAGGTATGATTTTTTAATAAATTAGATTTCAAATTGTAAATATTTAGTTACTTTTACAAATTCTTCGCAGTAGGACTTTGCAATTAAAGTTCCTGCGCGGTTCTTCTTGTTTAAGAAATTGTAATTAGGTTCCGTTAAGGATTCTTATAATGTGAAAATGATTATTATGAAAAGTCTATTTTTAATTTACATAAATGCACTACAACGACTAGAGCCTCTTGTTTTCTCAGGGATCCCCCGGGGGTGATTGCAGAATCACGAATAAATTAACACGTCCCGCGGTATTTCCCGGATTAATCTTTTACTGCTATACAACGCATACAAATCATTTGCATAGGACAATTGCAAACACAGGTCTTATCAGTATACTATTTGAAATGAAACGATTCGAGTGAAAATCGTATTTTTGTAGTGCAAAACAGGAAAATTGATTAAATTATTATACGAGTAAAGGAAAAGTTCTAAATTATATATAACATAGCAATTCCTCGGTTTACTTCGATCGTATTCTTCTTACAGTACAATGGCACCTGCCGATTTTCACGTAACGCCACGAAACAGTAGTAAACAATCAATTTGCGTGAGAATGTATATATACATGAATAGAAGAGACTGGAATGAAACACATTCAGACGTACCGATTTTATTAAACATGAATTGAATTTAAATGGCGATCCTTTCCAAGCCAGCGATTGGTTATCTGCCCGCGTTTAGCGTAGACATGAGTTTGCAGAAAAAAGGGAAAAGTATAATATGGATGGAATGGGGGACGCCAAATAATATAAATGACAGATGCATGATTTAACCAGTCGTAAAGAAGTTGCACTAACGTTGACACCGAAAGACAATAAAATAGTGCTACGTTTGCCCTTCTGATTTAACTTAGCATCATATAAAAGACATCGTCTGGTATTATGGTGAGTGGACACATAACGCATTTAAATTTACCAGCATTTTTTGCGAGTATATACTTGATCCATACAACATTTAAATACACCAATAGAATAACACATTTAGGAGAGGTAAATAAGAAGAAAAAATGAACCCACAAGAATTAACTGGAATCACTTTAACATCTTTTTCTTTGTACGGCCTTTAATAAATTGGATTGCTCGGCGAATGTTACGTGCACGAGATACATATTTTACATTCACGATCGCTTAGATATTCCCTTGCATGTCTGGATCTTTAATTAAGTAATCGAGCTGCATTGACGCGCGCCAGTAACGATCATGCAGCTGCAAATGAATTAGTGATGATATTTGATAGGCAAATCGTTTGTTCGTTGCAGTACGATAACGTATAGCTTAGCTATATTTTATTAAATTAATTAAATGTAGAACAAGCTAGGAAATGTGTTGCCACTGATCTTGACAATTAATATCATGAACGAAGGCTTACGTAAACGTCGACACTCCCTATCTAAATATTAAATAATCGCGTAATAATAAATATATCTATTATTGTTTACAAAATGTAGCAAAATGAGGAAATCGCCGTTTCAAGAGTTTCTGATAAATTATTAATTATTACATAAACGGTAAACTTGATATACGGGCATCGCGTGTTTCAGTATAATAGATGAATGGTCATTGATTTTAACGTTTGTCTAATTGTCACGCGAAGGATCGCCAAAATCGATAGAAACGATATGTATTCCACAAAAATATGAAGTTGAAAGTAATCTCATACAATTATTTAACGTAGTGACTATTCATTTCTTGATAGTACACTTTAATTGTACCCATTTCTGTTTCAGGTATGAGATCATTCATGCAGTATTCAATATTTGCAAAACATGTAATCTATTTTATAAACTGAAAAACAGGGGTGACGTATATGTACATGTACTTGTTCCCCACCGGAGCCGCAGGTCCCCCACTATGGTACAGCAATAGCTCCCCTATTACTTATTGTATGCGGACGACTACCTGTGACTAGTCCATCTAGTCCACTAGTCCATCGCAAAATACATACATATTGGAAGATTGGAACCGTGGTCACAAAGATCGCACGTAAAACCAACTCAATTGAACGCCCGAGATGCGTTTTCCTCTTCCATTTTGCGATATAAACGTAGACACAGACGTAGACGTAGTGGGAATAATTCCCTTTCGCCTATGCTATCGGGAAGAGTAGGGATAAGAGCCAAATGGCTCGCGAGCCATTTGGCACACCTGATCTAAAATATCAAACGAGAATGAATGATACACTTTTTGTAATCAGTAATTACGGCCAATGCGCATGGCTATATTTCGAAGGCTAAAAAAAGTGGGATCGTGCATAGAGAAGTCGACTTCTCGAATCGACGTGACGCGACTTTTTTCGTGATAGTCCATAAGCGTACTTCGGAGGACTGGCGCCTTCAGTTGTGACCCACCTGTCACCGCGGAAGGTTCTCTGTCACTTTTTATCTCGTGTCTCTGAGATAGAATCGAGTTCATTTACATTTGGCTATCGGCCGCTGTATTATAAATTCTTTTACCTTCATACATAAAAGTATCTGATTTTCATTTTTCCAGTTTTCACGCCAGTATATTCATTACATCAACGCTTATCATTGGAGCAGCGCTGTGACAAGTAAGACAATTTTTCGTTCCTTAAATGCCGTATCATCGTGATTCGTCATTTTACTTTCTCTTTTACTGTTCAGTTTCTCGAACAGCTTTTATAGAGTTGACCTAAATTTTACCTTACGAATAGGTCTAAAATGAAACTGACTTCAAAAGATGAACCATCGTGTTTATTACATAACTTTCGTAAAATATATCAGATGGTCTTTATCTAATTGAAAATTGCGTCAGACATAATTTCTTCTGTCATGTGAATTTTTCTATTATTGTGTTTCAGGCAATTTAAGAAACATGCCCTGCCCGTTTTTAACACGCCTTTCTGCGAATTACATTCGTAATTATGGAACATCTGTAATTATGAACTATCGCCAGCTTTGTCCAGTGATGTCCCAATTCTTTAGCACTCAGGCAGGTACTGCCGAGACTCAGCAAACCGAGGAATCTATCAATAGTCAATGCCTGTTTCCTGCTAAAGAGCAGAATGCGGAGAAAGTGGCCAGTCCTATGGTCGAAGATGAAATTATTAACGCAAGGTCCATTGATGCCAAGGAGAAACCAAATTTCCCTTACGAAGAATTCTTTCACAAGCAAATAATGAAGAAGAAAAAGGATCATTCCTATAGAGTATTCAAAAAAGTCAATCGGCAAGCAGACAATTTTCCAAACGCAATGGAATACTCGTGGGGGGAGAAGCCAATTAATGTTTGGTGTTCTAATGATTATTTGGGGATGTCACGGCATCCAGCTGTAAAAGAATCTGTGAGAGAAGCGTTGGATAAGTTTGGCACAGGGGCTGGAGGGACAAGAAATATATCCGGAAACTCTGTGGCTCATGAAAAGTTAGAAAATAGATTAGCTTCCTTGCATCAAAAGGAGGCTGGCTTATTATTTACATCTTGTTTCGTTGCCAATGATTCCACGCTATATACATTAGCAAAGATTTTACCTGGATGTCACATTTTCTCCGATGCTGGGAATCATGCGTCTATGATTCATGGTATAAGAAACAGTGGCGTACCAAAGCATATCTTTAGGCACAACGATGCGCAACATCTGGAAGAACTTCTTTCCAAGGTGGACAAAAATGTACCAAAAATTGTTGCATTTGAAACGGTACATTCTATGACTGGTGACATATGTCCGTTGGAAGAATTATGCGATGTTGCACATAAGTACGGTGCCTTAACATTTGTCGATGAAGTTCATGCTGTGGGATTGTATGGATATTCGGGTGCTGGAATTGGAGAGAGAGATTGGGTCTTACATAAAATGGATATTACATCCGGTACCCTCGGGAAGGCCTTTGGCAATGTTGGTGGATACATTGTTGGATCTACGAAATTAATAGATATGATAAGAAGTTACGCGTCCGGTTTTATTTTTACAACCTCGTTACCACCGACGGTATTGTACGGAGCATTGAAGGCCATTGAAATTTTAGCCTCGGACGAAGGAAGGGCGTTAAGAGCTTCCCACCAAGATAATGTGGCTTATATGAAATCTATATTAACCGTTACGGGTCTACCGCTGGAACCCTCGCCGTCTCACATTATACCGATAAAAGTAAATTTTTATTAATTTAATTAGTTATACGTTGTTCATATTGTTGTATTTAATTGGAATCATCTTTCAGATTGGGGATCCGTTGTTGTGTAGCCAACTTGCCGATTCGTTGATAAGAGAAAAGGGGCATTATGTTCAAGCGATTAATTATCCAACCGTTTCGAAAGGACAAGAAAAATTAAGGCTGGCTCCAACTCCGAAACACACTCGAGCGATGATGGACCAATTCGTGAAAGACTTTTTCGATGTCTTTCATCGGCTGAACATACCGACGATCGAGTCTAAGTCGAATGAAATGCCGCGTGCGATTCGGGTTCATTGACGAATATGATATAATGAAAGATGTAAAAGAATAAACACTCAAAATGTTATATTATACGAATATGTTTTGTTCGTATACATTAATCTATTTTATTCGGATACCTGTGCTGTTGAACAAGCATCCAACAGTGATGAAATGTTAATGATTATTCATAGTTTAATTGATTTATGAGGAATTTTAAATAAAACGTGATTGCAAAAATAACGTATTTTGTATTCATTCATCTCGTCGATTTTCCGATGCATTTTAAATATCAAGATTAATGATAAGAAATAAAAAGTAGAACTTTAAAATTCAAAAGGGTGTATCAATTAAACCTTGACTCACAGCTGATAGGAATAACACGCATGCGCATTGCTTTAATTTCATTTTCAATTGACAGTGAAGCAGTTTGCGCTTGTACGTTCGCAAGTGTGTGTTTATATAAACATTATTTACTTAACTTCTATTTTCATACATGCAGTAACATGGCACGGTGAACTATCTTGATTTTATCAACGAAACCAATGAATGGATCAATCTCGGAAACAAATACAATAATATATAGTTCGTGTTGAATAAAATGCTGATCGAGAGTTGAAGCAAGGGTTAGAATGAGGAGCGTCATTAATATTTTCAAAGTTCTCGTTGCTTTGTTTTATGACTATGCACGCGGATTATCGTATACTATTACTACGATTCTGATTCTCGGCTACTGCTTACACCCAGCTAGATTTGCCTCGCATTATACTTTTATAAAAGCCGAGGACATTTACGATGAAATGGAAAGATCCTATCCGGCAAAAGACAATTCTTGTATGATTGCTATCGATCCCCGACGATCTTCTCAATTACTTTATCCCGAGGAACATCCTCGAGAAGATCCAGTGGCGATGGCACGTCGCCTAGGTATATTACCTGGAGGACAGTGGAAGCCTCTGAGCTGTCATCCATTATTTAACGTGGCCATTATATTGCCATACAGAAATCGCCAAACGCAGCTTACCATTTTCATGAATTATATTCACCCTTTTCTACAGGCTCAAAACTTAGATTACAGAATATTTGTAATAGAACAGAGCCCAATGCGCGAGTTCAACCGTGCCAAACTATTCAATGTTGGATACGCTGAGGCAACCAAGGTGAACGACTTTCATTGCTTCATTTTCCAAGACATAGATCTGATACCTCAGAATCCTGACAATATTTATGCCTGCACTAAAATGCCTAGACATATGAGTTCAAGCGTGAATACGTTCCGATACAATTTACCATACACCGGTCTGTTTGGCGGAGCAATTGCATTAACCCGTAAACAATTTGAAAGGGCTAATGGATTCTCCAATGTTTATTATGGATGGGGCGGAGAAGATGATGATTTTTATAATCGTTTACAATCAAGAGGGTTGCAGGTACTATAATTGTCCATACTATTAATTGAAACATTGTTAATAATTACAATTATATTTTGCGCTTTGGTTTTAAATTTTAGATCACACGCTTTGGACCTAATGTTGCTCAATATTACATGTTAACGCACAAGAAAGAACCTCCAAGTAGCGCTAGATTTGAAAATCTTGAAACCAGTGCTAGGAGGTACGACTCAGATGGAATAAGTAATTTAGAGTACAGAGTTCTCAATCATCAATTAAGGCCGTTGTACTCTTGGATTTTAGCAGATGTTTAATTGTAGTATGATTTTATTTAATTTTCATTATTTAACATCTCCTGCAGTTCGTTTGCAACTCCCTGGAAGATTAATCGAAAATAAGTTTTTTCCTTTAATTCAATTATGAACGTTGATTAGCTGTTCCTGTATATTTTTTCCGCAAAGCAAATCGCGATTATGAAATTTTATTACGAAGTTCGTAATGGTTACTTGCTCTAAATACTACATGATATATTAAAATAACGGCAAACATTTCCTAATTGTGTTGCTCTCTGAATTGATGTACTACTTTACCGAAGTCAGTTTCGTAAGCAAATACAGACTTAATAGTACAAAACTTTGATATACAAATAAGTCATAGTTCGTTCCTCTAGAAATATCAAGAAATTGAATTAGTATAAACCTTTTATGACTGATCTTTTTACTTTCGCATTAAGTTAATTATTTAATGAAATCTTTGAGTATTTCTTGTCTGCTTATTTATGCGAATTTCAAAGCATATTTTTTCTGTGCTAAATAATTCAACTGCATTTATGTCTTAGTTATGAACAATAACTTATATTTGTATTGTGTGATATTCGTAAAAAACGTACTAGGTCAAGTATTTAAATTTGAATACAACAAACAAAAATAAAAAAGAAACGAGCGTAGCGAAAAAAAGTTTCTATCACTTAAAAATGAACACGAGTGTATTGCAAGCAATAACGCCGCGTGTACTTTTATTATCACCTTTGAACCTATCACTTATTACATGGGTTTTGCATGTGTAATTAAAAAAATAACGATAAGTGTACGAATGATTGTAGAAATGTGTATGTATAGCGAAGAATGTTTGACCTCCAAAATTACAGCGTAAATCATAATAAAAAGAAAAATCGAGGAATATATGTGCGAGTAAAAATATATCTTTCCGTATCTATACATGTGTATATAGGTACGTGACATAATTACATTGTAAAGGAATTACGAAATTTAATGCAAATCGGTACAATATAATAAATATGCGATACACCAGTGAGCGGGTTTAGTTGCACTGGATTATAAGTAGATGGATTTTTCTTAAAGATGCTCTATGAAACTGAATAAAAAAATCAGACATCTAAAATATATAACATGGGCTTTAAATTCATCCTAGAGATTTCATAATGCTCCAATGTATTTTCCTTTGAAAATATGAAAAGTACTGTATTGTGCATAAATTGTTAGACGAGAATTGCTTAGCTTAGTTAATCTTTGAACTATTTTGTTACTGGTGTCTGTGATACATTCTCGGGTTACCTATATTTATCAATCATTTAGATGTGAAATGAATATAAAATGTTCTTTAAGCGAATGAACACATCGTTAGTTTGTTGTTGACTTTGAAAAGAGTGTTAAAATAATAGGGGCATCTTTGAATCCTAATGCGCTGAATGAAGTATTCATGTTTAACTATAAACTGGTGTGTATAGTGAGAAATAGTATTAATTTATATAATTTCCTAAAAATCCTAGAATGGCGAAATGTAATATCATGAAAGTAGAAAAGAAATTAAAAAAAATTGTATATTCCCAAGAATGGATTATCACTTTTCAATTATCAGTATGTAGCCAGCACATGTTTTTTCGAGTAATACGCATATATATACCTATTCATCTATGGAAAATTGGGTACAAGTACTTATTTATATATAAAATCTATTTTAAATGATATTCAATATATTATGTATCAGACAGTTCTTGATAACGCGCGTACATCATTTTCTTTACGCAATCCTTGTACGTATCCCCGGGTAAAGCACTATAAGATGATGACTTAGCCCCCAAGCCAGCCGTCGGAACCCTTCTTTCAGCTTCGATGATACTTGTCCTACCTTGATTGGTTTTTCCAAGCCCCATTCCTTCACTCCATCCCATCTTTTGTAAAAGTTTATTTCCAACATTATCCGAACCAATACCGGCTCTTGTAGGTTCTTCATAAGACACTGATATCTCCTCGACCCTAGTTTTTAAGTATTTCTCTTTAAGTTTATTTGGCTGTGGAGGTTCTGGCTCGCCGTATTTTGCCCTCCTTTCCTTAGCACGGTCTCTGTATTTGTTGTTTCTTTGCTGTGGATCATTTGGATCTAAACCACGTACTTGATACCAGTTCTCCAAGTTTTGTTTATGTAGGTCGGATAATTGTTGATGTCGAAGTAATGCTTCTTTGCTTGGAAATTGTCGTTTACATAATAAGCATGCTAATTTACTCCAGTCTGTGTGTTGCCTTTCTTCTTGTTGTACATCCTCTATTTCTTCTTCCGTGTCGCTACCACCACCATAGGCAGCTACTAAACCATTATTTCCACTCTGATCTTCGTCCTCGTGGTAAGAGTTTGCGAGAGATTTCTTCTCCAATATGGCGTATCCCGCATCCGCAGCTCCGCTCCCGACACCTTGATTGCCATCACCACCAGCAAATTCTGAATTCCAATTACTCTTTGCATTTTCCTTCTTCTGATTTAACGTTTTCGCCCAACGTTCCATATCTTTAGCTATCTTCTTCGCAACTTTCACTTTATCTTGTTTACTGTCCTTCTTTTTACTTTCGTCATCCTTCAATGCATCTTGCGTTGCAGCGGCAACCGACGATGTTGTTTGATTGTTGACTGTGCTTGTTAAATCTGTGCTACTTGCTGTAGCTGCGATTGCAGTTCCGCTAGCTGTAGTTCCCGGTGGTTGCGTGACTGTTGGTGCAGTCTGAACACAAAGGAGAATCGAAGAAAAAAATTTAATTGCACGTAATCAATTATTTATATTAATAAACAGTACATGAGCTTTAGTTACCTTCGCCGGTTGATATGAAAATGATTCGGAATCCCAGTAAAGGAATTGTTGCGTGTGACTATTATAATAATATTGCGAATTAGGATCGTAATACAATCCCGTGCTTGGATCGTAATAGTAGCCTGACGATTCATCGTAATGATAAGTGCTAACATCTGGCACAGCTGTGAGGAAAAAGAAAACAAATTTTTCATAACAAAGTTGATTAGAGCTGCGTGCACTTGATTAGAAACCTACAATAAACTTTTCCGTCACTACCGTGCGCCGGCACTCTACCGCTTGCCAATGCGGTACTACTTGGTGCCGTAGGCGTTGGTCTATTTTTCATTTCTTCAGAATCTCCTAATTTTCTGGATGCTTGTAATTGTTGTATGGCAGATTGTGCTACAGCGGCAGCTGCATTCACCCTATCAGTCTGATTTAACGATGGCAAAGTAATCGCGGATCCCTGCATTATTTGATTCTGATAATATTGCGTGTAATACTGAAGATAGTGAGCTTTCTGTGCAGGCGTCTTAGCATATAAGTTGGCACTATACTCTGCCAATTGAGCAACATCGTCTAAAGTATATCTTTGTGGCTGGCTGTCGTTCGCTTTCCACGTGTTGGTGTTACTTATTTGGTGGAGTTTACAGTAAGTGATCTCCACTTTTCGACCATCCACAACTAATCCCTGTTTCGTAAGTGCCGTATGTAAATACATGGCATCTACTACGTTCCCCATTTCCAGGTAACATACACCCCTCGATGTATTTGTAAGAGAATCGCGTCCAATACGAATACTTCGTATCGGCATCGACGACAGATTCTTCATTGCTTGTAAGACTGAATCTTCGGTGGTTAATACGTCCAATCCTCGAAGAAGAACAGTGTTCGTAGGGTGGGGACTGATTTCGTCGCTACCTTCTCCACCTTCTTCGCTTTCTGCTCGAGAAGCAGAACATTTGAAACATGTTTCGCGTCTCTTGAAATTATGTGCGCCACACTGCAATCAGAAAGTAGCAAGATTGCAATGTTTCCATTGTATTTCCTAAAATTTTATAATTAAGTTTACCTTAACGCAGTGCCAATCTTGCGTGTTTTTTGCTGGTGGTTTATCTACATGGCAATCTTTTGGTATACTGTACTGCATCAAGGCACGGTATTGGTCCTGTAGCATCAGTACTCCCTGAAACAGAGAATTTCAGTGTTATCCCGTCCAACATCCTCCCAAAGCAGCTGTTTATCCCGTAAACTTCCTTCTTGGCTGACGAAATTATAGGTTTTTTTTCTACTTCATAGCTTTCCGTCTCGAACGAACAGTAAATAAAATGTCGTGGGCTTATAATGTGGGCCATTCCACACGGCTTGCTGACCAAATATATATATATATATGTGTGTGTATATATATATAATGTTCATGCGCGAAAAATTTGTCTTTCTTTCAACAAAAGAATCGAATTCGTGGCAACAACAATGATTTGCTTGCATACAAACTGGTAGGTGAGCAAGGAAATAAAATCGTGCATAAAACTGGCATTCTTTTGTAATGCTTGATCAATGAATAACTGCATCGAGAGAATAATAGTTCAAATGGTAGAAGCAGACTAAAATGATACAATTTAAAAATGGAAAAGCATTTTATCGGAATATATGAACATAGCAAAAATGTGATTTGTATAGAAATAAATTGTCATGCCAGATATAACATTTGTATTGAAAGGTAGAAGATAAGACGATTGGAATGACCCTCCTCCGATCTCCGTTGTTAGTCCACAAACTTTTATGATAGATATAGATGATAGGTATAAAAAAAAGCACGCGACGCGTCCTTCCGATATAGTAACTTTATAATCCAATAGACGGAATTGCGAGCGAGTTAAGAAAAGTCTGCAAATGTGGGGACTCCTAGATAAATAATTAGGTACGGTAGATTGAAGTAGCCTTTGATAGGTGCACAGCCATGGCCATGGGGAAGGCCAAGGGGCTGCGTTACCGTGCCTTGCCGCCACGGGGCGTCGGTGGCACGCGTACAACGCATCGGTTGGGTATCTGGACTGAACTTCTTTCTACCTGTTTCATCTCCATCCACCGTGCGGCCTCCTGAGTCGCGTTAAACTCGACGAATGCAAAACCTCGCGAAGCACCTATACAGAGCAAATACACACATATCCAAAGTTAATCCACGTTTTGCCTGGGTGTCTCTACTCTGAGAGGGCAGGCAATCACAGCACCAACCATTGACAGACTGAGTTTCAAACGAAGTATTTCTTCGCTTCGTCGCTTGCTTTCATTTCCATTTGCCTAAAGCTCAGCAGAATGAATTCTACTCGGGTGACGGATGATTTCTTTCGTATCTTTACGCGAACTTTATTTTACTTTAATTCGAGACCTACCCAAAAGTCTCTTTGTTTCCCCCAATTTTCTTTTTGTCATCACAGCCAAAAGATTAAAGGAGCGCCAACAATAATTGTACAACAGACCCTTTCTTTCTGCCCCCACCCCCTTTTTCCAGAAATTTCCATATTATGCGTTTGTTGTTGATATGAAAATTGGAAACTCCAAATAAGAATTGTATAGTTTGTCAAAGAGGGTCACTTATGTATACCATCAAATAAAATGTAATAATAATAATAATAACGATGATAATAATTATAATAATAATATTAGGTGTTATTTTGAAAGTAGAATATTTATGCAGAACTGGTTGGTAGATTCATATTCCTATCATTTTAGGTATAAGATTGGGGATTCTTAGAAAGATTTGTACCACCCTTGGAAGATGTGTAATGATGATCTGAATTCCCCGAAAATATTCTTCTTATGCAACAAGTTACATTCTTGTTACAAAACTTACCTGATTCCAAGAGTAGAAAGTTAATTCATGATTTGTATTCAATTGACAGTGATTATATTCACTATACTGTATCAACAATTTTGGGGTATGCATGATTGGTACAAACATAATACTAATAAACTGTTTTTACAATGTAATAAAAAGCTGCTTGAAATTTCCATCACAAACGGATAAAATCGGAAAAAGTATTCTGTACACTGATTAAGAGTTCCAAACAGCTTTTTGAAATGATCACTAAAAATTCAAACAATAAAATTAGGCTACAGAAATCTAATGCAACCTGCTTATATAAAAAGCAATTCACTAATTCGCTCCTTAGGTTTTTGGGGCAGTTAAATTACAATAATGAAGATAATTACCTGTATCCTTTTTACGAATCAGCCTGATGTCCTTTGGCATGAGACCACAGTTGAGGATATCTTGCCGCACCTGTGATACACACATCATAATGATAACAGTGATGCATGCTTGCAAATGCAGGCTCACGGAGTGGCCAATTATGTTGGGCCGCTAAGTTGACAACCTACGTCATTTTCTGTAATATGCTGTGCAAGCCCACGAATCATTATGGTGTTGTTCGGTGATTGAGATTTGTAGTGAATGCCTTCCATGGACGAACCGTAAGTACGTCCATGGTCGTGCTCAAAGTCCATACTTTCTCGACTATGATCGTCATCGCGATCCCGATCTCTTTCCTCACGCTTGCCCCTACGATCGCGATCTCTGTCCCTATCTCTGTCTCTCCTAGAGCGATCTCTATCTCTATCGCGATCACGATCTCGATCTCTGTCTCTTTCTACGGAATCTCTGTCCCTTTGTCTTCCATAACGATCCTCTCTGTCTCTGTAACTGCGATCTCTGTCGTCTCTGCTCCGATCCCTCCTGTCTCTAGACCGATCTCTTTCACGATCTCTGTCTCTACCCCGATGATTTCTGTATTCTGGACTCCGATGATCTTTATCACGATGATCATTATCGCGGTGTTCCCCATAATCTGGTGACCTGCTGCTTCCGTAATCATTACGGTAGTCGTAATCTGAGTTATGACCTCTCCTTTCAGGTCCGTAACCTGGCTCCCAGGGGTCAATGTTGTTAGTGTACATGTTATCCATTCATTTAATTTGTTTCTGAAATAATTCCAATTTTAATTAGTTTATTCACAATTACTTATTGCATAGAAAATACAGAAGATAAGAAATTCAGTTAATTAATTTATTCATTACATTGATATTTCGAATGTTAATAACAGCCAATTATATTAAAAATGCCAATCAATAAGTACTTAAAATTCAATTATGGCGGTGATAAAAGCATATTATTAAATTAAACACTTCTCATTGTGTATGGATATATATCTATATAATAAAGACAAAGTATCGTATATTTACGAAGGTAAATTGATATATTCGTAGTTAATATATATGAAATAGATTGCGTATTACCGAAATAATCAGCATTGAATATTTAAATTTTGAAAGTTTAGGATGTGCCAAAAGTACGTTAGGAACTTTGCAACTATTTGTTGGGGGCATTTAAAATTACCATGACAGATTTACATCGAATTATTTCAACGTACATTAACAATTAAAATATATATTAGCAAAGTAACACGTATTTCTTGAATAGTGCTAACAAGAGAACAGTCATATAAATACAAAAAAACATAATACACGATACAAAACGAGTTAGCAAGGAATCTCAATCTGTAAAGGCGAATGAAACATCGTGGCGTTAACTAAAAATCGTTATCCAACGTTAGTGGAGTTTTGGTTGGAATATATGCAAATTTTAATCAAATGATGTCAGTATTGTAAGAAAACTGTAAGAGTAAAATTTTCACTTACTTCACTCGTTATATATGGAAACAGTCAAGAATTAACGTGATGCGAACAATGGCGTGGTTGCACCTCTCGTTCCTTCGGTACAATATGGCGGCGAATGTGTAGGACGGACCCATTACGTGGTCCAAGACGTTGTGTCTAGAACAATTTTCCAGAGGGCGTTGTTGTTAGTCTTGTGTCATTGCAACTTCAAAACGACATCATTTTTATTGTGAAAAAAGAACTAGTTAAAAATCTTCTAATATTATCGTCGCCAAAAATTTAGTCAGATAATTCTCACTTAAAACACTTGCGCACATTACAATTACGTATTTGATCCTATATAGCATACGAATAGCTTTAGAATGCGTTTACAAGATAGTCCCAACTTCTGGTACAATATTGTATCTCACGTTCTGATTTACCGATCGTATAAATAAAATCAATTTTTCTACTCCTTATCATTTAGAACTGAACAAAATGTATGCCCTCGTGGAAATACAGAAAAGTTATAATTGTACACTAGTAAATATCATATGCTACTCTCTGTCACGAGTAACAATATGCATTAGGTATCTTAACGAGAAGTATATTTGAATTTAAAGTAGATAAAATCTATTTTAAGTTCGTAGCCATTAGCTTAATATTATTCGCAACGTAATGATTTATTTGCATATTCATTTTCGAAATAAAGCATAGAATAGGCAAACATATATGGCTGTGCAAAAATTTAAAAAATAGTTTGTTCTCCGTTGAACAAGCCGCCTAAAAACTATGAGAAAGAAACGGAAGATGGCGCCCCAATGTCAAACAGATTTCCCGCGTTGAGTTTCCCGCTGAAATTGAAACAATCAGTGCGTGGAATGATTTGTCGCGTGTGATTAGATTAATTTAAATTTTCGTATATTTAACAAATTTTTTCTAAATAAAGAAACTTTTGGTGGCAAATGTTTAATATCTGGATAGAGCAGTAATATCCATTTTTAGTAATCATTGATATTTTTTGCTGCATAGACTGTTATTTAAAGTTTGGCCCTTTGTTCCGTTGACTGATGATAAAGTGATATGCAATGTGTATATAAATAAGTTCTTAACATATGCATATCGAATGGCGTTTAATATCTAAAAGTCGCATTACTATTTTAATTCAGTCGAATAATCTTTGAAACGTCGAAGGCCGCGCAAAATACATAATTAATTATATGCCATTGTATGAAACTATTGTATATATGATCGTTCTTGAAAACTTTTCATAGTCAAGTTTGTTGGCCAGGCATAGAGAGGTGGGCCCAAAGTGTTTGTTTATTTGAAATTAATGTGTTAAATATTGTAATAGGCAATCGGTACATAGCATGCGGTGTATATAACTATTTAAAATATAACCTCAAATTGCGTAGTAAAACCTCGTGGTTCTACATATGTACTGTATTAATACAGTATACATAACATACAGTATACATAGAAAAGTGTTTTAATCATAGAACTAAGTGCCATACACCAAAGATAAATCTCTTCACGAAGATGAATTAGGTGGCTGTAACCGGTGAGTTAATCAACATAAAATATCACATAATTATAACATTCCATCCATTTTTTGTCGTATACTTGATATTCCATTGTATATATTTTTCTGCATATTTTCAATTTCGTATACGAAAACTATTTCTTAGATGTTCGAAATGTATAGTGATGCTGCATTGAACTACTATTCATCGATAGTAATACCAGTCTCGATTCTGTCAAAGACAAAGAAAGAGATTCATAAAAACATGCTACAAGTTTCAATCCCTTCCGTATATACATTCTTCGAATCGTAGAATAGATAGGTTATTCGATTTCCGCTCCCTACGTATCCAATGTGCAATTGCAGTAATTATTTCATTTATACGAAGTATCAAGGTAAAATTTTACAGATATTTGTTATGCGAGAAAACAGAATTTGTGGAACTGTATATACATACAGCATATAACAAATGTGCGAAAAGGGTTAAGCCTGGGCAATCGGGGTCGGTCTCCGCCCAAGTCGGTACATGCACATGTACCTATTCATATCGCGCGATTTCGTCAAAATTCGGCTGCATTCGGTCCCGTAGGTGGTTGTCGGTGGTCGTTCCTGCTGCACGGGATGTCTGCTTGCGCGCGTCAGTACCGGATAAAGGGTACCTCAACCCTTTTACATCCCATAAATCTGGCCTAGCGCTGCAGCTACGTTCTGCTTTCCTCAGATATCACCAAAAGTCCCCTTTCTGTTTTTTTTGTAATAAATTATACAAACGTCGCGGAAACACGTTCTATCATTTACGAATAAAAACTAGGCACCTTGTTTCGTACATCGGTATTAAGATTCTCAAAAAAGAAAAAGATGGTAAATAAAACAAATCTGTCGAAACATCTGGTAGCTGATTGAATGTTAGGTTTTTAAAGGTGAAAAGGAAAAAATAAATATACGAAAAGGACATGTCTGATAGGATAAATATTATTCTCCTTAAAGATCGGTACGCCTTTCGTTCGATCTGGTCAAAGTTCACGGGAGGCCGTCGCAAACGGCTTATCAGAGATGCGATAACGCCACGACCGATAGTAAACGTGGAAGCGGGGTTTATTTGCCCGAGGTTGTGCCCTGACTTCAGCATACGATTCCAGGGTTACTCCAGATTACAGGTGCGCGAGCATGTTGATGGCTCGTTGCAGCTCGTTCGTGTTTGCTCGGTGCTGTAGAGGTCGCTAGCTTTACCTGGGGATGTACATATTCAGGGATCGAAAGAGTACGATAGACGATAGACGGTGGGACGAGGAACATTGGCGCGTGTACTCGGTCGGGGGAACGTGAGAGGCAAACAGGAGCGAGAATGGAACTGCGAAAGAAGCTTCGAGAACAGAATGTTACAGATATCGCAGAAACGAAAGGGAAAAGCAAGGAATCGAAAAATTAGAAATTCGATTTAAAATATCGAGAACACCGAACGAATAAAATAATACAAAGAATGATGAAGAATGGCGGGTACATACTATACCAAGGGGTAAAAAGATAATAAACGGGAAAGAGACAGAATCGGTGGGTCGAGGGGTGGTAAAGGGCTTGAAATAACAAGAGAAACTGAAGAGAAAGAGGGGAAAATAATTGATAGAGAAGGAAAGGGGATCCGAGGAGAGATAGAGAAATGCAAATTGCGAGTAGGGGGTGCGAATGCGAGCAGCGGTGGCGAGAGAAAGAGGGATGAATAGTTGTCTGTGCGCAACCGGTACGACGCAGACAGCTCGTCTATATACTTGGTTCAACGACCACCGCCCTAGTATCATCCAACCCCGAAGTGCCGGGCGGCTCGGTGGTCGCGCTGGATATTAGACGAGGGGGTAGAGAGGGTTGAAACGAAGCTAGGGGTGGCTTGTAGGGTTGATGCGGGGTGGTTTGGGGGTGTTGGCTGGGTAGAGTGTAGAGGGAGAAGAGCCGAGATGGTGTTGAGCGGAACGGCCCACGGGCCAGTTCCGTCTCGAGTCCAGGAGTAGAAGAGCTACTGGCCGCTTGTCTGCTCCCTTCTTTCGCTATAGTTTCATTTCTTTCCGTTTTAGTTCATTCTTCAGTTCCGATTGATTGACAAGTTGTACACACACATACACACATGTATAATAATATATAAAAAAAAAGAACGAAGAAAGGTCGCGCGCGACACGTTTACACATCGGTGGTATACGTGATCCACGTTACTTCCGTCACGCGTACACACGCGCAATACACATACACACGCGTAATACACATAGACACATTGTAGAAGAGCGGGCGCGATATCGAACGTCCTCTGAATATATTTGATATAACGCACAGAAAAGTAAACGAAAGGCAGAACGGAAGGGAAAGAAACGTACAACGTAAAGGAACAGAGGAAGAAAGAAAGAAGTTATATACGTACGCGATAATCTTTCGTTGATTAGTTTATTGTGATCGACGAGTCACAACGTTCGATATTTGTACGTTTGATGCACGGACTAAATCGCGAACAGCTAGCGTATCTCTAGGTCCGTATCTGGCCAGGTGTATCAGGCCGCATAGTACCTGCGTCTTCTGTCCATCCGATGCGCGTGCAACAAGCCCGCGAGTTGCTTGAGTTTTAGGAAACGTAATTCTCGCATTCAGGTATGTGAACACATTTCTACTATGTGGCGTGTGAAATGCTTTAACCCTTTTTCGCGTGAACCTCTCCATGAAACCCTTGGCAAAGCCGGGAGTGGCTGTGGAAATTACCCTTGGACGAGATTTTTTACTTTTCTCATCCCATTGTTTATGGTGTTATCGCGGCGGAAAGAACTTTTATCGCTTCTCATTTCCCGAAGAAAATAAACGGTAGATGGAATTTTAATCTCGTCTCAGGGTCCTGTTTTCATTTATTTAGTAACAAGTATTAGACAACATGTTGCATGCTTTTTATTATTAATTGTACCCCTCAGAAATTGATGTGCATCCTTTCCCACTCATAATACGGGGCCATCGTGCGATATGAATCCGAGCTTCTGTCGTAAGTCAAGCAAACGTGAACATGATTATAGACATCGTCTCAGCGAATTGAACGATCGATGGGTCATTTCGAGAAACACGGGAAGATAGTGATGCGTGCATGCGAACGAAGGAATATAACCCTATATAACCCTATAAATCAATCTTTCATGATTCCATACGTCACGTTCGAATCATTGACTCGCATCGTCAACTTTAACCAGTTCACCTGTTATCAATTTCATGCTCATGTGTTCACATCCAGGTGATCGGTAACCCATGCATATGCAATCGTACAAAATTGCTTTCCAAGGAAACCGATACGTCGTGTTTCGATTGCACGCGATTACGTTACACTGCAATCCTTTCTCTCTTCGATTAATCGTAGTATAAATTCACCAATAGTAACGAGCATAGTAGACAGCCTATCGATAACTTGTACGAGAGAACAAAACCTTGTTTTAATTATATATATTATATATCATCACTTAAATAGAACTCACTAGCGGTTAAACGATATCGAATGAAGGAAATAGTTTGGAATTTCTCCGAAGTATCGTTGAACCTGTCGATCAATTCATACAGTATGATGTCTCGAAGTTGAAGAGGATCGCTATCTGTTCGACTTCGTGGCCTTTCGAGCGACCTTTGCCCTGTTCTTGCTGGTAGCTAGTTCCAAACCGCCCCTTGTCAGCTGATTGAAATCGATAATGGTGAGCCTCGGCTCGGCGGGATGTCTGGACAGGGCCTGCACCCTGTCGAGCGGTGCCCCGGGGCTCCGGAACCTGTAGCTCCGGTTCCTGCACCCGCCGACGCCCGTTCCACTTCCAGTTCCGGTCCCAAGCTGGCTCATCCGCGTGCCGCTCATCGATCGGTAAGCACCGCTCGCGGCCATCTCTGTCTCCTCTTGAAAGTACCTGCCGATCACGCGAATTTCATCCTTTAACTTGCGAATTCTTTGAACTTGCCCTCGCCTTTCATCGTGGAAATGAATGAAATTTAATTTAGTATTATTTGGGGGCTCACGTGGCCATTGGGAAATTGCACAGCATCGACTGGAATCAATGTCTGATCATTTGTAACCAATTGCGAGGGGAAAGTAGTATTAGATGATTGAGAATCTCGTGGTTTTGCGAATATAATTAATTGGAATTACTCGTGAATGCTTGCTAGGTGAATAGGCGCAGGCTTTCTTGAGGTTTTCGGCCTGGGCTCCCTTTGAACACAATGCCTGGATCGGGATTGTCGCGATTTCTTAGCAGTGGGTTGATCTGGAAGTCCGGCGGGGATGATGCCCATTAGTTTGTAATATTCTAGGAAGACACGAGCCAAGTTGCGGCCCAATCTGTAATCTATAATTTAATTGGATAGTCAAGATTGTCGTTTCGTAGTTCACATAGGCCTACGTTAAGCTCCAGATGATCGATTGCCACGAAACTTTCAAGTAGTTTGGCTCTTGCTTTAATTGATCAGGATATAAATTATTCAACGACAGTTCGCTTAATCTTCTTTGGGTGATACGGAACGGGGCGAAGTAAGCGCGGATTACCGTTGGCTCCGCTTCGAACCATCTTACGACGGTTTGCTTCAAGAATGATTAATTACATCTGCCAAGATTATGGTGATCTAAAGTTAGTTGGTTATCCAGTTTCTATTTCAAACGTTACAGTTCGTACTTTTATCATCCGTTCCGTCCAATTATACGAATTCGTTGAAAACCGATTTGTAAAATGGTTGCGGATAGATTCGATAAAAACGTAAACAAAGGAACGCGTTTAGAGAGGGAACAATATGCTCGTGAGAACGAAAGGTACATATACAGTGTATGAAAGGATACATCCTTCCTCGGTGTACGGGAATATTCCGGGCGTCGCCTTTCTATTGTATCCGTACATCGATACCTCGATGCTGTAACAGTTCACCTGTTCCTTCAGAATGGAGCACAGATAACGACGCGCTGTCCCAGCCTTGTGTGGATCCTGGTTGTACATCGTGTTCCCAATTTCATAGTCTTCGGCGTGTTGCGCCAGCAACTTCGGCAGCACGATATGTCTTTCGTACCTGAGAGGCTGGCAGCCGTCGGTTAGATAGTGTCATTTGGAAATAGAATAGCCAATAAACCAAGAATACGATAAGCACGGTAAAAATTGTTTCTTCAAAGAACGATTGGAAATACCTGTAGACGTCGTCGTACGTGTTGCCGTATACAAAAATTCCCGTTGCGTTAGCGTGAGCGTGTAAATCGAGTACGAAATCCAACGGTGTGCGAGAATTCTTATCGAGGTTCTTCAGCATCGGTTTAATCGCCACCAAAGATGGATGAAGCCACTGTGACATTTTGTTCCACGATCGATTCAAGTCTGCTCCCATCATTGTTGATCTTCAATGAAACAACCGTCCCTTTCCATCGCTTTCTATTTCTCTTATTAACTTCTCGTTGCCAGAAGTACGATTATTTACCTATAATTACCGAGAAAAACACCGTCTGGATTCAGCATTGGCACTATCTTGAAGACGACGTAATTTCTCAAGACTTGGGCGATGGGGTGGGCGCTAACAAGAAAGTCCATTAGACCTTGGCAAACGAAAGAAGACGGCGATTCGCCCGGATGTATCCTAGCGAGAACGACCACCACCCTCCTCGAACGATCTTGAACGTCGTCGACATTGGAAGTTATCGTGATCAGTTCGATATTTCTCTTCTGAATCGATGTGGCTAGGGTTTCTCTCTTGGTGCACGTTATCCTGGTGCAAAGGTTGTCCAGGTGTGCCAGGTATCGATTGTACGAGTACGGATAATTCAAAGCGAATTGGTATACATCTTCCTCGCGATCGAACGAGAAGGCAAAACTGAGGACGTAGTGATTTTGATGCTGCGCTGACTTGTAGTAAAAAACCTAAGAAAAATACCTCTTTACAGAAGCACTCGATAATCATTTCCTTTTCTTTCTTTTCACTTCCATGTTAAATTAACTCACTTGATCTGTTGAAATCCTTTGCCATTTCGATCTGCTGCTGCTCTTCACCAACGGCGTCATTCCGTTTCGAAACAGATTGGCGCTTTTGGATATATTCACAATATTGAACACCACGCGTTGGTCCGCCTTCACGTTGTCCACGGTAAAGTTGAACCACAGTCGAAGTCGCGGGTTGCAGGTATCTGGTCGTATGAATAGATCGTACTCGAATTCCGAGATAAGATCCACTCTTCCCAGGTTGCCGGTTTCGAAGGAGGCGTCGAAGCAGATGTGCCCTTTCTTCGCCTTCCCACTGTGACCCGGTGGCCGAATGATCATCTTGTTCACGTTGCCCAATCCACCCTCTGTATCGCTATCCTCGCTGTCTGCACAGTGATAATTCCCCTTGAACTCATCAGTCACGAACTATCTATGAATTCTATACAAAAAGCTCTCGAATGTAATTGGTACCAAAAAACCACGGAGCAGATGTAATTCTACGAAAACGAAAAGAAAATTAATCGATTGGAAAGATGAATGAAAAACGATCGAACCAGCCCTCTGATAGAGACTGGTGTGCTCCAAAGGGTCTCGACCCTCCCCGTGAGCCATTCTTGGAGAGAAAATAGGCTGAACCAGCGGGCAGAAGCCGCGAGAATAGACTGACTTTACTCGGTCTAGCACCCTCTAACTGTAGGTGTGTTACCACCTTCGTGGATAAAGTCTGAAACGCCGATCGTGCCGTTGGATCAGCACGTTACGGTTAATTCTCGTGTCGGTTCTCGTGCGAGGAATCTCGGGTGGCGCGTTTCGTGATTTAGCGCGGTTCAAATCGGTCGGGGAAGAGCCAGGTTGGCGGGAATTCGCGTGGCTGCCACGCGTCAGAGATCTCGTCGACTCGACAGCAGCATTTGCGATCGGTCAGAGCCGTTTGCGGTCACGAGATGCTGATTGATGGGACTCCAAATCACGAGGAAGAGATGTGGGCCTGCCGATAATTCACTTTTGCAATTTGTCTACCGTCGAACTAATTTTTGCCGGCTAATCTCGCGTTATCACGTGGGAACGAATAAAGGTGGCGGAACAGAGAACTGTTGCTCGTGGTCACGAAACGTTGGAATCGGAAGTTCAACCATTAAATGCTCTTCCAAACTTTGATTCGTCCGATTATCAGGCATTTATCGTGCATTCGCGTGATCCGGAGGCACGTTAAAGATTCAGAGCGATAGTTAAAAGAGTGTACTATGTTGGCAGGGTCCACGTGGCTCGGTATATGTGAACGGGGGAAGAAACAAGAACGGATAGGTACACGTCACGTTTCCATCGAGCCGTGCCGCGGTGTCTGTAGTCTACCGTCTCTTGTTCAATGCATTATTCTTCGGGAAAGATTTCTAAATCAGACCTGCACGGTGTCTATTTCCATGGACGCCGTACGATGCACGCAAATGACGCATCTGACGAGTGAATGTTGTTCGTATATAGCTTAGAAGAAACGGCACAAGGAAAGCGGAACTAGAGCCTGCCGCCCAGCTATAGTGCTTTTGCGTCAAGATTGCACAATTTCTGCCATTAATGATTCACACGTCGACGGTAAAACCATCACGTGAACTTTATGTAGAGTCAATGGTAGTGACCGACAGTGACTCGTTTCGTGATTGATTAGATTCAAGGAAAGGGTTGAAAGTTTGCTTAAACGCGTTTCCCGTATTTCCGGTAAACTGCTGGCATTTTGCATTTCTCCTATGCGAGATTGGACAACGACGCGAGTTAGGTACTATTAGCGGTAACACCTTGTCCACAGAGGGACACTGGCCTTCACATACCAGAGGAAGCTTTTCACAATTTTCCCGGGCGAATGTCCACGGTGTGTCGCCTCGCCAGCGATTACGGACGGTGAAAGGAAAACAAAAAGTGAAGATTCCCGGGAAATTGGGTGGGGGGGGGACGGTTTGAGGACGCTCTGAAGCTGGCAGTTGGGAAGAGCAATTAAAAGTGGGACAAAGAGGCTGGGCAGAAAGGCGTGGAACAATCAAGGGGATGGCCGAGGGTGGCTGTGGGACGAAAAGGAAAGGACACACAATAATTCGTGCCACTGAACTCGCGCTAAATCTTTACCAGTTTCGATTAAGTATTCCCTGGGAGAATAGAAGAAAATCGAGCATCGATCGTTCTACCACTACACAACCCTTTTTCTTCGTTCTACACTGGATCGTGTGTCTTGAAGGAATCGAACGCGGCTGTGCAAAGCGTATTCCTGTTGCGCGGAATGCAGGGGTCGGGTTAAGAGAACGAAACGTAAACACGAACGCGACGAGGTAATAACACCGTGGAACACGTAGGAGACCGCGGCATCGAATAACAGAGAAAACCATCCCCGTACTTGAGCAATCGCTTGGAAAAATTCTCTCCGGGCGGAGAATTTCCCGATCTATATTGCACACCGGCCCTCTGAAGAACACCTGCCAAATGTCAGAGTGCAATAAGCATCGAGCTCGCGTTGATCCTCGCGTGACTGCTTCTCAAGTCTAGAATTCGATCGATTTGACGGATCACACCTCTGTGGATCTCTATCCGTCGGAAACGACGTCGGGATATACGAACACGTATATACACAGGCCGGACCACTCGTGTGTTGAGGTGCGATCACGCAGATAGACGATATGGCACGTGTTACGTGCTCACGTTTCAGTCACGGAACGGTTCCCAGCTCGTTACGAACAACTCTCGAAGATAGATCGGGCATAGTACGTACCAGTCTCTTCGGCGTCGGACATATCGAGAGCGGTTTGACTTGTCCTGGTCTGGTCCACGCGATCCCCAACTTTTCGTCCGACTGGACGACACTGGCGTTGGATCTACGCGTTGGTTTCCTTGGTTTGTTTAATCGATACGTGGAGGGACATCAGCCGGGGACTGACGTTCATTCTTTTTCGTTTTACTTTCTCGTCCATACTGTTTCCTCTGCGTCGCGTGACTGCCCTCCAACTGTACAAGTACATTATAACGGCGAGAGTTTGTTGTAACTTTACGAAAGTAACAGCATCGCAGAGGGACACAGGAGTAGCGAAACTGGAAACACGCTGTATTATATCTCAGCTGAACAAAAGCTGAGGACTTTCACCCCTGAAACGCAATCCATCAATCGGCAGCAGAACGATCTGACCGCTCCTATTTCATAGCTAATATTTACGATGGAACGTTTGTTCTTTTTTCTCCGTTGATGTAACATTTCGATCAGAAACCATTTCCCAGAGGCTCGGGAATATATACGTTTTTAGAGATACGTTCAGAGCTTTAACCCCGTTCAACCGTATCCGTCCATGGAACGGTTTAATTCGATTTGCGTGGCGGGTCCGCAATTTCGGCGGTCGGAAAACTGGTAACGAGGCCTGCACGCGTTTCATACACGCGCTGCAGCCACGTAATCCGCACACATAATCACGGTTCGATTATCAGAGTGCAGAGGTGCGTGTTGGTTTGCACGTGTGCAGCCTCGTTCCCGGGTCCACGCAGCCAGTTCCGTGCAACATGCAAAACGAGCTTAAGTCGCGGGTATCTATCTTTGGCCAGGCAGCCGGGTGAGCAAGCGCAACTATGGCGCAACCGCGAGAAGGGATGGAATTATGGAAACTTGCGAGCAAGGCCGAAAAGACACCTTTCTGGATAGTTCACCGTGCTCGCTAACTGCATTCGTTGATCAATGAACCCGTACAATTTCCCAGAAGATTCCTGGAAACATTTCATCCCCTGAAACTTCTTCGTCGTCACAGTTCACGTTGCTGGAATCCAAGGGAAACTTGCAGCACGGTGTGGTTTCGCAAATAATGACCAAACGAGAACTCAATTATTTGCAATGTAAACTAATCCCTTTTTGTAATTGCATTCTAATGCGCTGTGTACTTCAGCGAGACTAAAATTCATCTAAGCAGTATATTGATTATTAATTACATAGAACGGCAAACGATTCGTCTTCTCTGATCTCTGAGGCCAACAAATACCATTTACCTTTGACCTCAGTCTGGTCCACGTGTTCCAGGAATATTCCGCACTTCAGTAGGCTCTGGAAGTTTCTAAAATTCGTTTGCAAATAACTGTCAAACAAAAACAGGAATTGGAAGGGGGGGGGGGGTTTAAAAGCTTCCAAATTTGAAGGTTCGACAGTGCCCGGTTGAACAAGTTTTACTGGTAGTGAGTGTGTATGTGTGTGTTTGTCGGGTGGTGAATGTCCTCCGCTCCTGGGCTTTGGCTGGGACTTCCTGGTGAACCCTTCCCTTGTCCCTCCCTTGCTCGGGGCAATGTGGAGGGAGAGAAACGCGGAGAAAGAGAGACCGATGGAAATGTGTAGAAGAGACAGTGAATGACTAGGAGAACGCGAGAGATCGATACTCGAAACCCCTGTGCCGTTGGGCACCGAGCTTCTCTCGCCACTCCACGCCCAATGGCGTAGCAAGAGGGGAGCAATTGGGCTAGGTACTCCCTGTTCCCAGGATACTCGACAAACGGAAGTTTGGAACAAAGAGGAGGAGCGTCATAAATTGCCCGAGAGGAGATTCTGGATTTACGCGGTGCTGCCCTCGTCTGTCTGGCCATCTTTTTATCGTCCTCATTTTCGTCCGAGCCAGACATTGTATTTTTATGGACAATTTCAATTTTGCGTGGCATCAAACGGATCTCGGTCCATAGAATTTGGTACGGATAGACACATATACATATACGTGGCTGTTACGTATCTCCGTTTGAAGAGAGGGAATATAGCTGGATTGTTGAAAGATTCATCGTGATTCATTTGAATTTTAAAATTGGCTGCCTCAATTTGGAGAAACTGTCCAAGCTACAATTATTTTGGCGGATGCTAAATATTGATGTGAAATCTTCATTATTCCAGCTGTATTTAGATTTTGACGTAGAAATTCGAGTGGTGAAAGTTTTCAATTCAAATTTCGAAATTGTAACATACAAATTTACGATTGTTTAAATTAAATATTCAAATATTCAATTCATATTTAAATATTCTGCAATAAATTGCAATTTCAATGCTATGCTTTCAATACGATTGGAAAGGGGTTTTTCTGTCTACGCTACTGCTTATGCCGGCTCTCATATGCATGCTATTTACCATTAGATTATCATCCCCCCATTTTTTTTCATCTCTCCTTGTTCCGCCACGCTTGTGCTTTCTCTCGGCCCCTCGTGGACGGCCCTTTTCTCAGCGCTGCTTTTTCATCCTCGTATCTCTTAGTATCTCGTGCTGCAAAGGTAACGTGCGGCAGCGAGCAAACCAATTATTTGTTCGTAATTTTAGGGCCGAGTGATTAACAGACGTCTTTCACACGACGTTCGTTAACGTCGCCTGACTCATTGCGTACGTGTAATCACGTGGAAATGATATTCGTATTTGTTTACGCACACGTTTCGTATCGATTGATACTTTTCCTGTTTGGATTCGATATTAGATAAGATAAACGTCGATCAAGTGCACATTATGATTTCAATCGTCCATGTACAGGCTAAAAGGGGAGGGAAATATATAAAATATACAGTTGCCGCGTTGTTTGTGCTATTACGATCAAACTGATCCAGGAAATTATATATCATTTTATCAGATGCAAATAAAAATCTATCCCGTCTTTTTTTTTAATCTTATGTCAGTTTCGACGGAAGACATGTAATTGAATTTTTTTTTCGATTAATCGATGCCCGAAGGCACGTGGATCCATTTATGCAGCACGTGTCCTCTCAAGATTCCGTGAGGGTTAGCGTTACAATATACCCCCGGTGAATGCACCTCATCCAGGTACCTGGGGATCCCACAAAAAAATAGGAGGGGTTCTCGATTCAATTCGAGGCATCTAATAACTTCTGTCTACAACGAAAGAGAGGGAAAAAAAAGGAAAACGAAGTGCTGCAAGCGAGGGGAGAAAAAGGGCGACGGAAGTCGAGAAGTTAAAACGATTATATTCCAAGTGGGAAAGAAAAAGAGTGTATACGAATTCTTGGATCTCGAATATCGAGTTCGAGTTTAACTTTCTGGAAAATTCGGTGAATATTCGTGCACGTTAAAAAGGGGGTGGGGGTAGTTAGGAGTCTGGGGGTCGGAAGCGAACTGTGTGGTAAAGACACGACGAAATTTGGCCGCATTCGCATGGTCGAAAAGCTCACTCGCACCAGAGGGAGGTCAACCCCTGGGTCGACGGTTTCCATTTTCAACGTGGCGCCTGCGTTGTCGAGCCAAAGCACGGGCTACCAATCCTCACTCCTACGCTCGTTTCCCCTTTTCGTGTCGATCCTCTCTTTCTCTTGTTTGCCGAGCCTGAATTTCCACCCCTTCTTCTTCAACCCTCGAGGACGGTGTCTGCGCAAGCGCACACCCCCGCACATCTAGCCGTTTGTTCCCCTTCCCCTCGAAATCAACCCCCGTCTCTCGAAACACGACAGCGAGAGGTAACTCTTCGACGAAATAGTCGAATATATTTTTACACTGAATTTATTATCCCAGAATACCAGCAATGTTCACGTCGACGTGAACGTATGACGTGAACGTTTCTTTCCTTCTATTTTGTAATGTTTCTCTTGGAACCGGTGGATTCGTCAGTTTCTGCGAATTTTTTGAGGGTCGAGCATCGTCGAAACGACAGCTCTTGAATCTTTTTTTTGGGACGACCCTGTCTGTCAGAGTACTGTCCTTCTCTACTCGAGGCCACAATTAACGCCTTTTTCGGGCCATCCAGCCAACGCTACTTGCCCTCCCTCCCAAGTCCAACCCTTTACCGCGTTCTTCTGCCACCTGTATGCAAACTACGCCCCATTAGGTTCGTCGGTTTTCTTCTTCTTTTAAGCCTCTTGTCCCATCCCGTGGTTCTTCAATCAACAGCTATCCACCGGCTGCTTTTATCGTCTCTTTCGGTCCGCGTAGGTTCTTCGAGAGTGTTCTTTCAATCACCATCGGTGGTTGCAAGGTCCAGGGGATCTTCGAAGGGAGCAGCCATTGTTTACGACCCTTCCGTAGCGCCTGCGTGCCTCGCAACCACCCTCCATTTCATTTTCCTACTCTTTCCCCGCTGCTTTGTCTTATCAGCCCGTCGGCTGATCGTAATGTCCAGGGATTCCGGAGAGTGCAATAATCCCCTTTGATTTTTACCTCACGCATGCGCCCTAATACTTGCAACCCTTTGCTATGTTTTTTGGGCCGACAGACGGCGAACATTAAATAGCAAATTCGTGCGTATCTCTCGGGAGAAAAATGATCGCGCCACAAGAATCTCTTCGTGAAACACAGCCTCTCATCGTCGTTCCATCTCCGTGATTCTATACACATAACGAGTTTAACGTCGCAACGATTTCGCGAAGGGTTGCCCCGTTCCGTCAACATTCAGCGCCTGCGTAGATTTCGCCACCGTCTTTCACGATTTATCTTCGCTTCCCTCCTCTCCCCACGACCCCTTTCTCACACCCTCCGAGCAGCGTCGTCGAACGGTCAATCATGCTCGCTAGATGCAGTCATTGCGTGGAAAGATGTAGTCATTACCGCCGTGCTTTCGATTCGACGCCTGCGTATACCTTTCTCGCCCTCCCGTCGCTCCCTTAGTATTTCCTTCTGACTTTAACCTTTTTTCACCTTTTCCCCGCCGTCTTTCTTTCTCCATCTTCGCCGCTGCCAGTAGTACTCTTTCATCCTGAGGCGGTGCGCCGCGAGGTATCGCCGTGGCGGTGATCCAGGGAGAGAGGGTGCAGTCATTGCCTCTTTCTGGCGCTTGCGTACATTCCGACAGTACGTCGGTCCTTCTCTATCGAACGGGTTTTTCTTGGTCTGTTTCCCTCCCGTTCTGCCCTCCTCGCGACTCCCACCCCCCGGCACCTAGGCAGAACTAGTAGCATCGGGGGTGGTGGTGACGGTGGGTAGCAGAGGGTGCAGCGATTGGCGGCAGGGCCTGGCTCCGTCAGTTTAGTTACCGCACCACATAAAGGCATTGCGTTGTAGACACCGTTATACCCGCAACATTCTTACTATTTGCTTGTATATCTTCATTTCTGACCCTTTAATTCGACAATACGTTCGTATCGTTGGTACATATACAGTCGTCCTCACCGTATATACCGATATCATTCTTACTTTCTCCCGCCCACGTGTCAGCGAGATACTAATTAAAACCGTGTGTGTTCGCGCACATCAACGACCTCGAATCGGGTTTAAAATAAAATAAACCTAGAAAAGAGGGGAAAGGATCGACGGCAACGGCAACAATAATAATAGTAATAGAGGAAGGAACTAAAAAGAACGAAAGGGATAACGAAAGTTAATATAATCGGATCGATCTGTGAACGAAAATAAATCATCTTCGTCGTTATCATTGGACGGTCGTAAAACGTTCTTCCACGTGCGCCTTCGTCGGGCATCTTATATGATTTCGTTCATCCCTCTGTACCGCCCTTCCTCTGTCCTTTTCTTTCACCTTTCGTCCCCTAGAACGGTCGGAATTTCGTCGAAGATCGTACGATCGCGATCGTCGTGTACGCGATACCCTTTCTTAACTTCGCTTTAAAGGAAACGTTAATACGGATACGCTGGGTACGAGCGCCGGTTTCTAAACGAGGACAATTCGGTGCACGATCGTTGACGAGGGTGGTGAATAAATAAAAGGCAACGAGTCGTCGTCTGGAAGATCCTTTAATCGGCAGAAGAAGCTCCGCGGGAAGAAAACGAGGGAAACGGACGGACGAGAAAGGGAGAGGTATAGTGCTCGTCGGTTGGAGTGACAGAGAGACACTAGAGGGTGTGTTCCGCTGTTTTATTAGTCCTTTTTTTTTCTCTTGTTTCGTCGGAACGGTAAGGAATCAAGTGTCGTCTGTACGCGGAAAACGTCGTGAATCCTAGAATCTCGTTCGTTTAAACTGCAATAATAAACTGTGCCTGCGACGTGTTCGTGGTCGATCGGACAAAGTGCAAGATAAACCTTCGTGGAACTTGATCTCGTGATTCGTCTCGGTGATCCGCGGAGAGTCGTATGAAATTAAAATTCGTGAAGACTGTCGCGTAAAACGGGCACGCCACGCCAGACGGAACGTTAATTGAAATATGTAAAACGAAATACGCACACGTTGTCGTTTAAACAGAAGGAAACAAGGAAAAGCAAAGAGCGAGCATCGAAACAAAATTACCAAAGAAACGAATATCTAGCAATATAATAAATAGAGGGCAAAGCAAAGCAGAAATAATCTGTACTAAAAAAAAGAATTAATAATAGTAATTGTAAAAACGAAATAATATTAACCCACCGTCGTTTCGTTCTACGCCCAGATATCGGCATCCTCCAACCACTGATTTTCATCGTTAACCGGTATGTTCATTTGTTTCTTTACTTTTGTTGCTTCTGTGATTATGACGTTCGATTTATTATTATCGTTCTATTCTTATCTTGTTATTATTGTTGTTATTATTATCGTTATAATTGCAAACATTATTATCGATCTCTGTGTACATCGATCTATGTGTTTTGATAGCGCGCAAATAGGTGCCGATCATTATAATATATGTTTGAACCCCGTTTGCCGGAGTGTCCTCGATACAGGACTAATCGACGGATCATTCCGGCAGCAACGATCATTCTCTTTTATCGTACCTGTTTTCATCACGTTCTCTTGGCCAATTAAAAATTACTTTACAATTCGTTTCGTTTAAATTCATTTCAATGTACCGCCGACTTGCCAGGATTCAACCCACTATCCTTCGACCAAAGAATTAATGGCATTAATTCTATTCAAGTTGGAAAGTACGCTTGAAAAGGCACATTTATCATGAAAATCCAGCGAAGATATTGGCGTGTAACAGCTGACGCTTTCTACGGCGCAGTATCACGGGTCAGAGAAGTTTGGGCGTGGCAGCCCAAAGCAACGTGGCCAGGAGAACGCGATCGCAGCCTCCTATCCACGGTTCCTCGACCAACTTTCAGTTCGAATTCTTCCCCGTTGCGGAATAACCAGCCGAATAGGAAACCAGGAAAAAAAGGAAAAGGAAAGGGGGAACAGTTAAACGAGGAAAAGAAAGAATCAGAGATGAATGTGAAAAAGAGTCGTCGCGAAACGCACGATCGATGGGATATGTTGCATATGTCCGGTGGCAAGATGACGGAATACGGCGTGAGTGTGCATGAAGGATCAAGCAGATCCAGGATGGAGCAACTGGCACTGCAGGTCCTCGTCGAGGACAAGCAGGAAGTCTCGAGAGGAACGCTTCCGTTCGCGATGGCCTCGATCACAATGGTGCGTGAGAGGGATAAAGGGTTGTTAGATAGTGTGCCAATGAACGTTTTCAGGGAGCACGTCGTTTTAAGTATCGCTTCCTTCCGTTTTCCTATGTTTCTCCGTAACGATTCTCGTTCCATCCCTCGAGGGAAGAAGCAACTGAATCGTCGATATGTATTTAATTCGTTCGAAGCATTGCGCCGCCTCGTTTCGACCGTGAAACTCACGTTCAATCGAACTCGAAGGGCATAGACTACCCTACGTCAACAGAAAAAAAAGAATATTTTTCAATGATAAGCGTACGGTCTTCCATCCGAGGCTTTACCCTACAAAAATTCCCAGCCTGAGCGTCGAGGTATCAAAGATTGACCGAGGGTTGCGAGCCCAGTAGAAGGCTGATAGAGCAGAGTGGACGCGAAAGAAGGACAGAAAAGTGATGAGTGGGAGAGAGACTAGGTCTAGTTGGGGAAGCTCGTATTGATCGTTCCTGGGTCCATATGACGCGCCTGCGTTTTGCCGTGGGGTAAAATCGTAGCGAGGCTAAACTACAACAGGGAGGGTGGAAGAGGGAGAGAGAAGGAGAAGTAGAGAGAGAGAGAGAGGCACAGTCGTTCCGGGGTTCATATACCCCCAGGGCAACTGCAACGTTCCACCGTGCCACCGACCAATCAATGGAGCTTCTCTACCTCTCTGTCTCTCTCCCCTTCCTCTGTCCTATACTCTCCCTCCATCCATTCGTCATTCTTTTTTCCTCGATTTTCCTCCGTTCCACGATTCTTCGTCCATCATACGTAATATGATTGCATTCGCACGCGCACACACGCGTGCACTTCCCCTTCCACCCTTCGAGATACAGTATTAACGTTGACAACGGTGTGCATCATGCTGCCGCCACCCTTGCGGATGCGTGTGCCCACGCACCGCCAATCTATCGAAACTTCGTTCGAGTTTAAAGTGAGGCTCGGTAATCCCTGTAACGAGCTATCCACCGCGATAACGACGGAAAGGTAGAGGGTGAAGGTGATGGTCGCTTTGTCGTCTATTAAGTTTGTTCTGGGCCTTTTGAATAAATGATTGCCAATTTAAAGGGCCGGCGCGGCAAGACCTTGTTGTCTCGTTCTGTCGTCGACTTTGAAGCGCCTTCGAACAAGGCTCGTGGCCTTCAATTTCGTTAACCACCTTCGTTGGATTTGCATTGCACCTTCGTCGATGCTGATGCCATTGAAGCTGGTGACGTCAGTGGCTCCAATAGCGTCCCGTTTTTATTCACAGTACCTTTTTCATCAGGGCAGCGTGCGAAATTATAGTGCGGATTTTATCGTCGGTGAATAATGTTCGTCAATCGTACGGCTAAGTGAACGCCTTTTCCCCGTTCAACAGCTTTTGTTTACGTTACGCAATCACTCTTTGTGGACTTCGAGGAGAATCGTAGGGTTTCACTGGGATAGTCTGATACGATCATTGCCCCGCGAGAGGAGAGAGGCGATCGCGGATCGACGCGCATATTTTCGTGAAAAATGATGCGTGAGAGATAGAGAGCGAGGCTGACCAGTAACCACAGGGAAGAACGAACGGATCGATCGTACCTTAATTAGCACGGTGATTACGTGGTCGCTTGATCGATTCGCCGCATTCGGCCTTTTGTTTCCGTAGGCGGGGTCGATCCGTCACTTTCGTGCAGATGCACGTTAAAATTGCCATCCCTTTACCATATTTCCAACTATAACACCGATGTTCGACCCTCTGCCGTTAAATATGCTGTGCCACATTCGGCAGCGAAGCATTTCTCTGTTCGTGAGAACTAGCTGTACAGCCCTTATAATTATTTAACAGCTTGTATATTTAATTCCACGTTTATAGAAGTATTTTGAATAATCGTCTGGCATTAACGCCGTTTTTTTACAATTCTTGCACCGTCTCGTTAAGCATTTTCGTCACGCGTCGAAGGAACTAATAGGGAGGCTTAGGTATAAGATGGCTGATAGATCGTGTAATAGGTATTCGTCGAATATCGACGGATCTCGACGGGGGTTGAACGACCCTGGAAAAACTTCACGGACGGAATTATTGCTCCCGTGGCGGTGCTGCGTGGAATTATGTCCATGCACATCGTGCTGGCGGATCGATGAACGGAGGTGGGGCCAAACCCCAAAAAACCTAGCTTCGACAGCTGGATCATGACTGAACGAAAGAGGAGGGTCCGGCTTACGTTTGTCAACCGCGTCGCCACGACGAATGATTCACGACTTGCGTTTCTCCACGGCTCTGATCCTTCACCGGAGGACGCTAAATCTTTTTCATGGAAAAGGTGGCACACGCGCCAATCTTTTGTGTTTCGCACGAGAATCGCCACCCCAAACGGTGGCAGATGATCGTTTAGCAGACGTACGGGATAGAGGAAAGGAAAGCGATTATAAGCCACTCTGGTAATAATTAATTAGACAAAGTTCTCTCTGGTTCGCCGGTTTGAATGCCGTTTCGCTGGTCTTGTCGCTAAGGCGATCAGAGGCCGGTAAACTTTCATAATTCCAACGGTAATGCGGTGACAACTTCCTGTCGCACCGCGTGGTCGGTTTTAAAGCCACCGAGCATAATGGAACACGCTCGCATATGCGTCTGCTACGTGTCCCTATTTTTTTTTTTTTCTGCATACCGTTCCGCATCTGTTACAAGTTCCGTGCCCTCGTCCCAGCTTCGCTCCCTTCTTTCTCATGCGGCTAGACAATACCTCTTTGCTTGTTCTCCCTTTCTCTCGTTTGGTAACGTTAGGCCCGGTCATGTACGTAATATGCAAAGAACTTAGTCGATCGTTTGTTTTCAGCGAAAGCAAAAAGTCAATCGAAGAGATTATTCCTTACATGCAACGATTGGGGTTGGTCGGTGTTGTTTTAAAACGGGCAACAATTGGGATGAAAAATGTGAAACACGTGCCTGTGTTTTGTAGGGACATTTTATGGGTGTACGTAGAGTCGTGTGAAAAGATTGTTTTGGCGAATTCTGATTATATCGATGACCCTACTGCAATAGATCGATGATGCCGCTTATCGTCGCTTCGCTACACAGATAGGAGGTTGAGACAGGCTTTTCCGTATACCTCGACGGTGTATATTTATAGTGTTTATACGTGGATGTATTTATAATTTCACTGGTGGACAGTTGGTGCGTGCACCAACGAGCCGGGCGTCGATTATTCGTGCTTTTGGAGTACCCAACGATTACCTTGTATAATTGAAATTCCTCTGGTTCGATATTTAATCGCTCAGATATTGGTACACCATTTGCAGATATTTTTGGCGAAACTGTTGTACAATCAGAAGCTCACAAAGTAGCAGATAATTAATAACAAAGATCACGATAATTCTGAACACGACTGAATGCAACGGTGTATGAAAGTAACGTATATATGTTTCTCTGGGGAAAATTCTTGCAATGTACCTCACTTGGTTCCGCGCGATGACGCAATATAGCGGAAACGAATTTCCGAAAACACAGACTCGCGGTTATTGGCACGACCGCCAAGTGTTGCTCCGTTTGTTTCGTCAGCGCCGCATAATTTTGGCTCGTCGTCATTTTACAGACTGGTCTCTCGATCACCGGAGATAAAGCCAGGGTAAGGTCAGGGATGGAACTTCATTGATTCTCTGACGAATTCGTTTGTGACTGCTCAACACTATCGGGCCGAAAAAATAGTGCAAGCTACCCACATCGAGGAATATCGAATGAAAGTATAGATTAATTCCAATTGGACAAAACTTTAAATGAACGAAACGAAAGATGTGAGGTCGAAAATGACTATCAACGAACGGGAGGAAAATAATTCCCTTCAACCTCGAGATTTTTCATTCGTTCACTTGGACTCTCTTTCAACTTTAGATATTTTCTTTGGCTCGGAGATTTTTGTCCGCCTTTCGTTGAAAGATTCAATTTCATGGTCTTTGGCAAATGGCCACCAGCGAGTCTCGACGATGTAATTCATGGTTTCGAGTTCACTCCCGATCGAGTACGGCCTCGTAAGGGGTAAAAGGACTCTTGTATCGACGCGATAGCGCACCGGGACGACGGGGGTCAAAAACCGTGAAGGGGTGGTCATGATCTGATGCAAGGGGTGCTGCAAGCAACTAGAGGGAGGCAGGAGGGCGGCATACATTCTGCCCCGTAATATCGGGGAGCCATGTTGCAAACATTTCCTAACGAACAAACCCGTGCAAACATCTCCAGGGGACGCTAAACTGCAGTCTGTGAATAGCTTTGTCGTATGTCGAAGCGCTCGTTACGAGACGAAATTGAAACAATGCGACAGGTGTTACCTATTAAAACGATACACCGGAATAACCAAGATTCTAACGCGTTAGTCGTATTTAGGGGCTAAAATGAAATAACTGAAATATTAGTTGCCAAACGTGGGAAATTGGAAAGTTGTCGAATTTTTAAAGGGGAAAGGGATGAAGGGTGGTAGTTCGATCGACGATGGGATGTCGCAGTTTATTTAAGAACGGGCATACATACGTCTCTTATTAGTTCGATCGGCAACCCCTAGCAGCGTACGCGCGAGTTGGTAGGAGGTGGTACGTAATGCATACAACGAGGGGTTCGCGGTGGGTAGGAGTCGGGCTTAGCCGAGGGTGTGCGACCGAAACCGAGCTGGGCCGAACTCGTACGAACAAGGTCCCCGAGCCGTGCAAACCGCTTGAAAGCCGCTGGTGTGTTCAGTCTCTAGGCAGCCTCCGCCCGTGTCGTATCGTTATTTCCGTTTCCTTAGTATAGTGTTTAACGCTTTAATTTCTAGTCTCGCGTAACCCCTCTACACGTACACGTACACACGTATATGTCTCGTATTCTATTCTTTACATACACACACAGTCACACGCATATATTCGAATCACACACCGTATAAACTTCCTCGTTTCTTTTTTTTTTTGACGATCGACGAATACGATATTTAGTGTGATCTCGATTTACGGAAGCTATCGAACGCGCGAATCTACACATACGTATATATGTGTATTCGTTCAAGTGAAACCGACGGACCGTAGACCAGGAGGCGAGGATAAATGCCGATTTACGAGCGCTCGCGTCGTACTTTTCTTTCATTGATTTCCCCTTCTGTTCCGGGCGGCGGTGTGAGAGCGTGATAGTAGGTGCACGTACAGAGAGAGAGATAGAGAGAGAGTGAGTAAGAGAAGAGCAGAGACCGGCGCGGTACACGAGCACGAGAGTAATCGCGTAGCACAAGCAGTTTTGCACGGTGCTCGGTTTCGCGTGCGACCAGCAGAGAAATTCGCTAGAAAAGCAATAAAGAAAGAAATAAAGAGAATACGGAACGTCGTCGAGAAAGCGAGGAAAAGGAAGCACGAGTAGGAAAAAGAAAGATAGTGTCGCGTTCCAAGAGGAAAAGTGTTTCTCTGTGTATCTCTGTGTGATTGTGTGTCGTGTGCTTCTTTCGCGTGCATCGATCGTAAAGGGTAGAGAAAAGGTGTGGATTCCGTGAGGAAGGTGAAAAGAGGTAAGCTTCGTCGCCAGATCATTCTCTCTATATACATGTACATATATTATTCACCCCCTTATCTCTTCCTTATTCGTGATTTTAATCACGAAACATTTCCGTCCATTGCTCGGATGCTGTACAGCGGCTCATTCCCACCGGGTTTCAGAGCACGTGCCTCGCGAGTTCCGTGCCACATTCTCATTCTCACCCTTTGCTTTCTGCGTGCTTTCGTCGTCGTTCTTTCTCCATGCCAGCTAACCCCCGCCCCTCATCATTGACGGCTACCGCCACTTGCCTTCCCCCCTTTCCACGTTTGCTGTTCTCTCGTCCCGATAGCAGCACGAGCCACTACGTTTTTGCGTGCTCGCGTAATATACGCGTGCGTGCGTTTCCTCGGGTGGAAAGGGGCGTACGCGAGCGCGGGAGGGGTTTCTTTTGGAATCAGAAAGATAGAATGAGAGAACGAGGGGTCTCCCGTACGCGTACCAGAGAAAAGAGAGAAAAGAGAGCAAGAGGGAGACAGCAGGGTAGCATGGACGAGCGAGAAAGTGCGCAAGGGTGAGAGGGAGAGAGAATGAAAGAGTGAGAGAGGCTAGGAGAGGGAGAATAAGCGAGGCAGGGACCGAGGAGTCGCGCTCGTATTGATCGGTCCCGGCCACGCGATTTTCACGATCCGTCGCCATGGCCACCTGGCCACCGGCCGAAGATCGTATCTGTCAGTGTACGCGAAAATCGAACTTTAACTCCCCCACGGTTAGCAAAGCCACCTGCTACCTTCCTTGGAAATTTATATTGCCTTCCGAGATATCGCTACATCGTTGGCCACGGGGTGGAATACTATATCCTTGATTACATAGGATCTTTGTTATTGTTTTACGCAGTTCGCGGTAGCCGTCAACGTCATTGTTATTCTTATATGTATTTCCGTCTTTGAATGTTTGTCGATACCTCGCGAAGGCGAGTCAAGCCGGTGAAATGTTCACTCTGTTTTCTGTCCCAAGTGTTTGCAATATTTTGATAGGCCGAGAGAATATCACATTGCCAGAAAGATTAACGGACGAGAGATAACCGAAACAAGATACGACGAATTTATTTTTATGCGCCGGGGGTGAACATTTTCTGTCCTTGGACGTATCCCCAGGAGGCCGCGGACGAAGACCGACTTTTGCATGCCCCGGGCCGACGAAAGGGGGTGGCTTTCCGCATTGTGCCGCGGAACCCCAGTTGCGCGTGTACGCGTACACGCAGTCATGCATAGCGTCCATTGTTGGCGGATAATGACGGTGGCACGGGAGTCGCGTTTCGAAGTCACCGGCGAACGATACTTTTTCCCGATGCGTCCTATCGTCGACAATGGAGTCCCTCTCGGCTTCCATTGTGCCGTCCTAAAATATCGCGATGCAGAGAGCAACGAAGAGTGGCGCGGATCGATAACCGCGGATGATGCGGGGCTACGATAACTACTACCTTCGACATTTTCTCCGACTGCCGAACGTGACCGTTTTCCACACCTCGCCCGTAAACAACCGGCATCGAGCTGCTGAGAAACTCACGTCGACACTTTCGCGTACGTAGAGTTCGCGTACCGTTTAATGGGTACAAGAATTCAATGCTGGTTGTGTCTTGAAGCTATTTTAGATTTTTGCTACCAATGCCGTGGATTTGGAAATAAGCTGTGCCTGAAATGTTTCATTATTCTCGTATGTTTAATACCCCCTTTACGGTAGTGTTCGATTATTATACTCGGAATGGTCTTGGAGATCTTTGGGAAACATTTGTGCTACCCTTTGTTGAAAACGCTATACATTGAACGTGTTCACAATCGAATTAGTAGCAGCTCGCCGTCCTAGTTCCTCTTCGCATAGGTAGCATAGGGCTCGACGTGTTCGATGCATATAATAAAAGCTGTCTATTGTCTCGGGATAGAGCGTGGTCAGTCCGATTGGGGTGACCGCAGTCACGAGACACTGAGGCACCCTGCGTGGGGTGACCCTAAGGACAGCTGATGGCTACGTTGGACGGCTGACAGAAACTAGGAGACGGAAGGGAAAGAGTGAATTAAAATGTACAGTACTGGTAGCTCGTGCCGGCTGATATATGTATACGTCGTGGCAGCTGTGTGTATTCGCCTTAACCATGAGCACCATCGGCACCCTACGGCCATCGCATATACTTCCCCTTTCTTTCTCTCTCTCTCTCTCCTCCTTCTATTTTACACGGTATTCGTCCCTTTCCTGGGAGGCGCGTGCGACCATGTACCGGGTGTACATCTCAATTGAAATTAGTTTACCCTTTTGATGCGTGCGTCGAGCTGGTGGTTAATGAGCAGTTATTAAATGTTTCAATTAAACAATCGAATGCCCGATGATGGACTAGGGTTAAGTATTAGTGTGTAATTAGTGTTCGCCCTGTGGAAAGGGATTCCTATTACTCGTAGGGTAAGGATGTATCCAATAAGGGAATTTTATTGAAACCCCTGTGAAGAATTAGTGACAGTATTTTGAGAGGAAACTTTGTGTAATGTTAAAAGGTCTTCGGGGTGGCAGATGTACAATTTATACTAGACACCCCGTAGACGTATCGGGCTCGGTGGTTTGTGCCAGATAGATGGAAGGGGAAGGCACGAGAGGCGAGCCCTTTAAACCAGAACGGTGGGTCGTCGCCCCTTTAAATTATCCGCCTGTCTATTGGACCTTACCCTCACCCCTACGTACAACCGCCACCACCGCCTGTTCTTTTCACGCTGTGTTTTGAAAGTCATTGTCAGATTACGTCAGCATCCAGTTGCACGAACCATGAATTTTCGTAAGCCGTCCGTGACCGAACCACGCGCCCTGTCTTCTCCAGCTGCTTTTAATTTAGCCCACGGAGCTAGATAATAATCTTCGCTTATATTAGTTACGTCGACAATGGAGAATCTTGTTTCAGTTATTAATGAGTCGTTCTGCTCGAAGGAACCGTCGATGGGTATTTTAAAAGGAATATCTAAGACATAGTTTTTCGCCGAGGAAAACGTGCTTGTAGCCACGATAATGTCTGTGTACGGACAAAAACGGATTCCCTCTTCGAACTTGGTATCCCCGGTGCTGTAAGACACTTGTGCATCGTGTATTGTTGATTAACACACGTTTTTACGTCCTTGAAAATTCTGTAGGCACGGAATTTCTTGCCTGTCGCGTGTTTATACTGTCTGTTTCTTCCTGTGCTATTCCTGTTCACCTAGCGAATAGCCGCCCCGATTAGCCAACTTCGACGTGTTGTTTGAACTCATTGAAGTGCTTCCCAATGAAATGTTTGCCTCTTTGATTTCCTCTGCGAACGACTGCTTTATTCAACAAGCATGAATAATTGGCAGAATCGGGAAATCGAACGGGCACCGGCAAGTTTCGTCACGATTTTGCCGAACGTTTCTAGGACACTTTAATCGCCGAAGTTGAGATATTCACTTACAATTTTTCCAGTGAAGCCTCGATAGCTTTCTTTTGCAATCAAGTGTATACGAACAACAGAGCGATCCGATGACGGATCTGTAGATAAAATACTTTAGACGGTGTCGTCGATGGTTTGCCGTCGAACGATTGATAACATCGCCGATGAGACACATATTTGAATAATAAGAAAATGTGGAAAATAATCAATCCCCTTGCGTGCATATAAATGGTGGGTTTCTTGTTGCAGATTTCGTACGTAGTTAGAAAAGAACCGGTACAAGAGTGCAATGATGGCGAACGGAATGGACACAGTCGTGCAACAAAACGGTGGTTCCACCCTCGGCCAGACCTCGCAGGAAGAGTCGAAGACGAATCTCATTGTAAATTATTTGCCACAGAGCATGACACAGGATGAGATTCGATCCCTTTTCTCGAGCATAGGCGAGGTTGAGAGCTGCAAATTGATTCGCGACAAACTCACTGGTAAGTTTCACTTTCAATTCATTCATTGCTATGTTAAATCCTTTATTCCCATAAAACTACACGAAGGTAGCAATAAAAAGAACGATAACCTAGAAGCACTAATCATTTGTTTTGAACGGAGCTTATTATTATTTCACAACTGGGCAAATTCTACGATTTCTGCACCGTATCAGAAAAACATGCGCCACTGACATTATCATTCAGACATTTAAAAAAAAAAGGCCAACACTCGAAACAGAAAAAAATTCTGCAACTACTAATCGAGAGTCACTTTAAACGATTCCCAAGAGTCAAGTGCAGTCGAGCTCTAATAAAATGTCACAATTGTTGGGAAGCTTTTCATGGAAATTCGTTGCTACAATCGGTCAGCGAGACATTCAAGGAGAGGATAAGTCACGTCTTTCTGTATCGTTCATTTGTTTATCGATTTCAAGACGTTACCGTCGAACGGTGCTAACTCTTGGCCGAGTAGTCCGTATGGATTCGTCATTCTCTTGAATTTTGTATGAATTCTGTGCGAGAAGTCTCGAGGCACAGGCAGAATCTCTCAAAGGTCCGATAATGTCAGACGCGTTGCAAAAGAACGTTCCATGCACGATTGAAAGTCAATGACGGACACCTGTCAGGCATCGAATTCTACGAATTCTCGAATTTTCTTCGTATCGACGCTCTCCATACACCGTGCATACGATCTTACGGGGACTGTTGCGCAACGTTACGTACCGGTCGTCGTCGTTGACGGACTGTTTTCAACGCGAGGCTGTTCACGTACGTGCGAGTACCGGTACGCGTAATCTATCGTAATTTCGCCTGGCGTACTCGCGCCGTCGAATTCCGTGCGTTAGTGGAGAGAGCACGTGCGTGGACGTCGCGACGCTATTTCGAGCGTCGGAGTAGCGGGGGCGTCGTTTGGTTTCAGCCTCCGCCGCTTTATATTCGACCTCGCCCGCCGCAATCTCTCAGGGCCGTACTGCAACCACGAGTCGCTCATTGCTGCGACGAAGCCGGCTTCTCAATGAACGGAACACGTTCCGAACACTTTTACTAGCTGCAAGTTTCGCGTCGTCAATCTTTGCTAAAGTTCCGTTGGTTTGGCGAGTCCGTGGTCGACGGTATACGACGCGGCGATTTTAGTAGGCGTTGTTTTGAGACCATTTTTGATTCGCCTCGTTTGAGGGGGGATCGCTGTGAAAAATTGCGTGCAACGTCCCAGAGGATTTTTAGGCGTTTCTTGTTTTGTACGTGGTTGGACGTTGTTTAAGCCGGTGGCTCTTTTGTGTTACAGGTCAGAGTTTGGGTTACGGTTTTGTTAACTATCACCGGCCTGAGGATGCTGATAAAGCGATAAACACGCTCAACGGTCTTCGTTTGCAGAACAAAACGATCAAGGTGGGTTTCCTTTCGTGCGACGGACACACGCTGGTCCGTCTATTTATAAAGATCATGCTCGATTAGTATTTTGAAATAAATATCGGTACGTTAACGCGGCAGGATATTCCCAGTGATTCCTGTCATGCTACTTTTACACAAAATATTCAACACTTTCGTATACTGATCTTACTGCTTAATGCTAGTCCAATTTCGACGCGTACCTTACATCAAAGTGTTTGTAATTCACGGATAGCCTAACTGCAAACAAATCGACAACAGACTCGAGGTATAATATCTGCAGAAAAATATGTAGAGGTTCTAAATATTAGCCACGCTGGTGGTATTGGGATTTAAAAAGCGTTTTATCGAACGCCAATAATTTTTTGAAGCATTCTATTCGTGTAGACGAGATTCCACGGTATTGCAATGATGGAAATAGACTGGCGTGAATTCAAACACATTATCGCATCTGCTATTTATTAACTCCGTCAGAGGAGTCAAAATTCTTCCGTCTAAATGCTTTCTACATGCTTTCCTCAATTGTACTTGTCCTATGAAAAAAGGAAGACCGACTTAGGCCTTCTCTTCTTCCCCCTTACACACTTTGAACTCGTCTACTCCCCCTGTCCAATTCAATTAGTATATTATCTTCATATTGTCTCAGGTATCGTACGCGAGACCGAGCAGCGAGGCGATCAAAGGTGCAAACCTGTACGTGAGTGGTTTGCCGAAGAACATGACGCAACAAGACCTGGAGAATATGTTCAGCGCCTACGGCAGAATCATCACATCGCGTATACTCTGCGACAACATCACTGGTAAGTTGTTAGCAGTAAGGAAACTAACTAACTCGTGTTAATTAATAAATGGCTGCGAGTCCTGTAACGAGTCGTGGAACGACCCGATATCTCCTCGCTTTGTTCGAAGAGCAAAGTAGATTGGGACTGCACCAGTCAGACTAGCCATGTTAGGCTGCTGCTATTGATTATATATTTAATGTTAGGATTAATTCGTTAGGAATGAAGGTGAAAGAATTCGATCGAGGATTGGTAAGAGTAGGCCATGGGGTTTTAGTCGTTTGTGGGGTGGATCGGTGCGCCCCGTGGAGAACAAGTGATAATTGTTAAATTCCAATTATACCAGCGAACGAGAATACTGTATACTCTCGGAGCTGCACGATCTCGTTTATACATCGTTTATCCTGATCGATCTTACGGTCGCCAGTTATTTGTTCCGTTTTTTCTTTTATTTCATTTTATCATGTCTACGCTTTGCGATCGAACGAAGCAGACTTTGCATTCGAGATCATTCGAGAGAACACACGATCGCAAACTTTTTAATTTCAATTTCGTATATTATTTTTATTTCGTATCATTAGTTCGTTTTAACTCACTGTTCTTTGCGTTCTCCATTTTCGTTTATAGCAGTGCATTCTACTTACATCCCCATTATCACGCACAGCCTCATGGCCTAGACACCCTGTATACCGTTGCGTTTTTCGTATCCATATTACAGCTTCTTATTTGATCCTCTAATTTTTGCCTTTTTCTTTTAGATCGTCGCTTACACAACTCAGTTTCGTATTGAGTTAGATTTTCGTTTGCGAAATAATTTATTGTATCGTTTGATTAGCCTTCTCGTTATTGTTAATACGATTAGTACAGCTTTATTTTGTTACTACCTTATTACACTGGCGTTAAGCGTTCAGTCACGTATCGTGCGTGAAACCTTCCTGTATTTCTTCCTTCGTTCCTGGTTTGCTTTTACACTCGTTCCACAGTGCGGTCCTCGATCCAAACGTTTAGTCTGTTCTGTTTATTGTTGCGTTTCTTTTTTTGCTGCGTTTTTCGGTTCACCTTCGAGTATTGTTTGGTTTATTCTGTTCTACAAAATGTTTAAAAACAAAAAAAAAGGCTAAAAAAGAACGAGAATTCTTGCATACTTTAGGACGAAGAAAGAAATAACATAAAATTTTTAACAAGAAGATCGCTCGCCCCTTATTCATCTCATGCGATCCGTTTGGTTTTATTCATTTTCGACAAACACCGTACGATTATTTTGATTACTTAAATATCATGGATAAATGATTTTCACACTGGAAATGTGATCGACATTTAATTCCAAATCGAACGTTTTTTTTCTCTCATCGCTGGTGTTGAATCTATGGTAAACTTTGCGTTTCAATTGTCCGTTCATTATCGTTTCTTTTTCATTTGATTCATCGTTACCATGATCACGAGATTCAATACTTCGCGAGAAAGAAACGTTCTATTTCTTTCTTGCTCAGTGATTTCCCATCTCATTCTCTCTTACTATCTTTTTATTGGTATTATCATCGTAATTTCTGGTCCTCTTTCCGATTATTCGTTGAACACACTATCCTACGTCGACGAATCAGGGGCGAGCGAATCGTGTATGCTGCCACTTGAATTTTAACGTGATATGATTTTTTCCGTTTCTGTTTAGTACGACAGTTTGTGACCGGCGGCGGAGACTATTTGCCCGGTACGTAACTCATACAATTCTTTTTTCTTTTCCCTTACTACGTCCAAGCTGAAACAAAAGCAGCCGCTTCTTTTGTCACTTTTTTAGTCCTTCTTATCTTTTTCTTTTCCGCTCTTTAAACTATTTCTTTCTTTTTTTGGTACACTAATCATACGAATAATTCCATTTGTTTTCCGTTCTTTCGTCTCGTGAAACGATTAACCTGTAACCACTATTAAACGTAAATACTCACAATTGACAAACAAAGAAAAAAAACCTTTATTCTATTAAGCAATCGATGTTTCGAGACGATCGAACGAGATATATTTTACCGCAAGAGTAAAGGAAAATAAAAGGAACAATGAACACAAAATCACCTTCTGTTCTGTTTTAAAAAAATGAAATTGTTTTACTCTTCTTTCGATTTACTTTACCGGCTGCTTTGTTCACAACAACAGTTACACAACCAAAACTTTCCTCCCGGGCGCCGTTTTTGTTTCTTTACGCTTTTTGTCGTTCGTTATGATTATCATTTTTGCGACCGTGCTCCTGATCCACGGCATACACCTTCATGTTCCCTTTGCTGCCGCGTTACCATAAACTTCACTCAGCTTCGCGGAACGATTCTTGAAGAGAAAACATGATCGACACGCTCGTGAACACACGACAGTGCTGTAAAGAAACGAATCTGCGCGCACCGAGCCACTCTTGCATTCTGCACGGAATTCGTCGTTGATCACGGGGTGGATAATAAAAGAAGAAGGTTCATTAGCATTCGCGATCGATTGTTAATGAAAAGGCAACTTTCTTCGATTGATGATTACTTTTTTAAAGTCCGCAAAAAAAAGAAAAAAAAAATGCGATTTGTAGCACCATGATGAAAATGAGAAATGATTTCCAACTAGACTGTACCAATATATTTCACAATTAAATAGAAGCACCGTACAAATAAGTAAATAAATAAATGTATAAACAATCCAACAAAACTTCTTCTGGTTAAAAAATCAATTGGTACAGTTTAATGTGAAACATTTTGATCCATCACAAGAATCACTCAACAGTCAACGAGGAATCTGCCGAGTTCCCACTTCGATCCACAAACGTAAACGATGGAACACTGAATAATTTGAACCGATTCCGACAGGATTGTCGAAGGGGGTCGGTTTCATAAGATTCGACCAGCGGGTCGAGGCCGAGAGAGCGATTCAAGAATTAAACGGTACCATTCCAAAGGGCTCGTCCGAGCCGATCACCGTCAAGTTCGCCAACAATCCGAGCAGCAACAACAAGGCGATACCGCCATTGGCCGCCTATCTGACACCGCAGGCGACCCGACGATTTGGCGGCCCGATCCACCATCCAACTGGCCGCTTCAGGTACATTCCACTGTCGCCACTATCCAGGTACCTACTCGCCTCTACTCGCTCTACCCAAAGATCTCTCTCTTTCTCTTCTTCTCTTCTCAGTTTCTCAATTTAACCTTATTTTCACTTTCCGTTCTATTTTCCATCTTACTTTGGTTCCCCTTACTTTCTCATTCGCCGGTTTTTCGTTACCCTCTATTCCGTTCCATTTGTTTGGTTCGTTGATTTCCTGGCTCGTTCAGCAGAGATTCTGAATGCGCGTGTAATCGATCGATCGATGGTATTAATAATTGCATTAGAGGGGAGTTTCAGTAAGTTCGATATAAATTAGGGGTGCTTTCAAGATTTGTCGATCGATCGATACGTCGTAACTGTATTCTTCTTCTTATTTACGCACTCACCGTTTGTGTACCTGAGTACACTGCAGGCTCCTCCTTCTGCACCTCATCTACCATGCGATCTGTTACCTGGTCTTCATTTTTTTTCTCACTTTTTTTTTGTCTCTCGATTCAATCAGCTCGAACTTTCATGTTGCCCGGTTCTTGTATGCACATTTCTCATCGGGACTTCAGTTCGTGTGGTCTTTTTGTTCTTGTCGCGAAGAACGGTCAATACGACGTTATACAAAATATTATCTGCTGATCCAAGTTACTCTTTCATATTCTATTGAATGCAACAGTGCAACAGTCCAACATACGACGGAAACCTTTCAATTGATCGGGCAGAGTCGATGTTTCGATATCAATATTTCAGTGGTGGCGCATAACGAAACGTTGCCAGCATTCGAGGCTCAATGCAATAAATATCCACGGTATTGGAACATTTCGGAACGTCGTTACGACTTTTCTTCATCGCATCATTAGTCAGCACCAGCATCTTTATTTCCTTGATTTCGTTTCACTTTCTTTTTCACTATTCAGTCTTCTTTGAATCCATTCCTCCGAGAAATCCCCATCCTATTTCCCATTTCCCAACGAACGAGTGGTACAAGGTGGTCTTTTAAAAATAACTATTAATAATTAGTTAGATATAAGTTTGTTAATTTATCGAGCGAAATTGCGTTGATCGGGCGCGAACCACAGAAGACTGATCCTTGACCACTCTGGAAACATGGAGGAGCAAGGCACATACAAACGTTCTGTTATTTCTGTAAGTTTTCTTGGTTTTTGTCTTCGTGGTCCACGGTAAAGTTACACTCGTCGAAAACGATCGTACATTATTATTGCAACAGGACCTGCTGGCTTGAACGTTAACATGAAGGGGAGGAAGGTTGAGAAAATTTCAATTCGTAGGAAATGGTAGAACGCTTTCGTAGTTTCTGAATGATATTACCGTGGACGCGAGGGGTGACAACGAGTTCAATTGAATTGGAGTTGAGAAACGTCGATAGCGATCAGGCTAGAAACACTCATGTGCCTCAGGAAAAACTCGTGTGTCACGATTAGAAAATGACCATTCAGAGACATGCTAGAATATAACAAATATTGTGTAATAATGATAACGTTCAGACGAACGAAAATGGATATAGGGACTTTCTCTATATCATTTGATCTCTGGAATGTTGAGTGCACTCCAGGTCCGTCTGTATGTCCATATCAGTCGAACGGGTGAAATTTTTTATTTGTACCAGAGACACATCATGTATTAACTAATCGAATCGAGGATGGAAAGGATTCGTAATGTACATTGATAAAAAAACAAAGTAAAGAAACCGGAAAAAAAGAAATGAAAAAATAAGTAAAAAGTAGATTGATACGCTTCGCTTTTTTGCTTGCCCCTATTCATATTTTTCGTTTTCCCTTTAATAGTCATCGCGTTGCTGCAACTTATTATTTTGCGCTTCCTTATTTTTCCTCTCCTTGTTGAGATAACGAATTCGTTGAAATTCAGTTTTACGTCTCACTCTTGCTCTATGTTTTTCTCTCTTTTTCGCCCTTTTTCGTTGCCTGCCTACCTGCCTGTGTCCGTTGCGTTGTCCACGACGAGAAAAGGAAACGGAGAGGCACCATAGATGGTAGTTCCGTTAGAAAAAACAGGAAAAAGAGAAAAAAAAAGAATAAGAAATGGAAGCACAAGGAAGCGACTCTTATCCCGACTTTTTTGGCTCGTTCCCGGAGTATCTCTCTTCTTACGTTGTTCTTTTTGTGTTTTGTTTTAGCACTGGCAAGGCCATGCTTGCCATTAACAAAGGCTTACAGAGGTCAGTATTTTTTTCGTTACTACCACTACGCTCCCTCCCGATTTTTGTTCATTTTTTGACGATTGATTCCTTTTTCTGCGTGGCTTTGTTCTTTTCACCTTTCCACACGTGTTCTGCGTTAAAAATTTCATATGGCAAAGATCCCCCGTTCAACCTAAATTATATCGCGTTACGAAATCTCTTAATTATAATTGATTTGCAGCATTCATTTGCTATTCTTGGCACTTTCCTATCGGCAATACTTCATATGAAATTTTTAAAGACTTTCTCTTTCTCTTCCCTCCTTGTCACATGCTGTTCTATTTTCTCGTATCTTATCTCTCGTTGCCTTTCGTTTCGTTTGTTATCCCCGAAGCGCTTTTCTACCAATTGTTACAGAGCATATCATCTCAGCGTTTTCCTCGAGAATGCGAATCGATTCGGGTGTACAGCTCCAACTCGTATTGATTTTCTCGTTTGACTTGGTTTGTCTGTATAAAATACAATTTCCGTATAAGTTAGTTTCGCGAGTCGGGCATAATTTATCCACGGACTGATCATGGCGTTCTCTTTTTTGTTTCTCTTTCAAACCTGCTAGTTTTTTCAAGCTTTCGAATATCCAAAAGCTTGCGGACTGTACAGACGGATTTCGACGTGATTTTTCCGATCGTCGTCGAAGCAAGAACAATCAAATTGATTTTATATTATATATTATACTAAATAGTGCGCTATATTAAAACAGATAAATCAATAAAAGTAGAATGAAAGATATTGGAAAAAATGGAGACTCGAATCAACGTTCCTCGACAGGCTCGCATTTTCTTCTCCTTCTACACTGTTTCTTTTCATTCGTTGTTTGCCTTCGTCGGTCATGTTCGACTGGGGACCGTGCACCTGAGATTTCTCGGTCTCTCTGCCGACTATCATACAGCCTATTGATCGTTCCCTTTGAAATCGAGTTCACGTTCCACGGTCACGTTAAAAAGAATAATAATAATGCAACGGAATATAAAATTGTGATATTACTTGAAAGTACACCGTTTCACTGGATTATTGGCGTAGAACTGACTGAGAGCGAGAGTAGGTGCACGATCTCTCGAAGAACACTCGCGTGGATTCACGTATACCATAGATATACATGCATTCACGTATATGTATTTTTATTGGTGCACAATTAATGCAACACGAGCGCACTTGATTATTGTTAAAGAACAATGCACCGATTTGTAGATTTTTCAAGCTGAAGAATAGATCGATTTCGATGGGCAAAAATATTATACCTATTCAATGTATCGTACTCTCTTTGCGCCAAAGTAAATCCAACGATCGATCGTTTCTACATGCCACAGAAAAAAATGGGATATCAAAGAACCGGCAAACGAGTGTATATATCGGTGAATTAAACTAAAAATGCCCAATTGGTTTCACATCTCCATATCGAGCAACGTTGAACCCCCAACTGGATCAACATTATAGTCTACTTAGAATCTATCTAAATTGATAAAAAAAAAAATAAATATATGGACGGATATGCCGACATCCATGGATCGAGTTAGGGGTTCACTCGAGACATCGTTAACCCCTCAACGACCGCATCCGTATCTCGTACGGACCCATGCATTTGATCGCGTTTGCCGCTGATCTGTATATTTGAACTGCAATATCGTAATAGGAACTGTTGCAATCTCTCATTGAAAGGTGTATGCACATAATATACACACGACGATGGACAGAATATCACGTTTTATTTGTAAAAGCCTCGAAAGAGTTCGAAGACTTTCTTATTCGATGCCTTCATTCAATTCAACATTCAAATATACAATTTAGAATTAATAGAAGAAACCTTTCTCAAATTTTGTGAAACACGCAGTGAGGGAGTAACTACGTAAATATGACGTCGGACTGTGCGTAGATGACTGATTTGAAATCTATCACACAACGCGTCATTTTTAAGATGAGATTTCTACTGCGGGCCGCATAGACAGTTTTTATTCCGCGAGCCCGGTCGTTGAGGGGTTAAAGAAAACCATTTCCCACGAAGACGCGTCTATATACATATATACGTGTGCGTAAAAAAAAACGCGATTCTTAATGAGCGTTCGTTACGAATACGTGCGTAATTACTGTCACTTCGGCCCTATACTGAATACTCACTGAGATGTGCCCTGTTTTAACGCGGCTTGTGACGTCAAGTAGGTACGTAGATACATTTTTACATCTCTGTAAATATCCCCCACGTTATTTCACCTCATATTCAGTGTTCGTAATCTCTGCATGCCGATTAAACGAGCACGGGCATGCGAGTTTCCTCGATCTTCTTTCACGCTTTATCCCCACCGTGAAATTTCCTTCTTCTATCGCTGTACCTAACGTTTTTTCTGTCCAATTAAAATTTTCAACGAGTAGCTGGCATCGAGTCACGCGTTGCTCAATTTGTAGAACCGCTTTTCGCGCAGAATTGCATGCACCGTAGAACGATAATTGCTCTCCCTATGCCGTCGGGAGCTGAAAGTAATTTCAATTAAAAGTGGCGGATTTTGCGTTGCGATAATTGGTCCTATTAGTGGCGCCGGTTACATCCCCGTTTCAATTAATTTTCACACCCTCTAAGGAGAAGTATCATGTACCACCCTTGCTCGAGTTTATATTTTTTCCAGAAGATAAAATTACAGTGTTGTCTTTTAGTGGAATCATATTTATTCGAGGCACTTTCAAGTAACAATATATGATTTACTCTGTCATGCGGCAATGTGGCTTCACGCACAAAACGATGAGACTGAAGAGTCTTGAAATAATCCCTGCGTAACAGTACTCTGACGCATCGACAATTGAGAGTCTTGTCCACGAGTCTTCAGTGTTCGATAGCGATGTAGCAAAGAGCCGAGTAACGGCGTCGATGCGCGTAAAGTAACATCTTTCAGACGCTTATGAAATTCGAACCGTTCGAATTGCTCGCCGCGAATCGGCATCGTTGCTCGGCCGAAATGAAGGATAACGTTGTCGCCTTGAAACCCACGAGAAGAAAATGCCCATCGACCATAGCACCGATCGTCACGTCGACGGGCGAGCCTTTTTCACGTCCCCGTTAAATTGTTCCAGGTACAGCCCGCTGGCAGGCGATCTTCTGGCGAACTCGATGCTGCCTGGGAACGCGATGAACGGTTCCGGCTGGTGCATCTTCGTGTACAATCTCGCCCCAGAGACCGAGGAGAACGTGCTGTGGCAGTTATTCGGTCCGTTCGGCGCCGTCCAATCGGTCAAAGTGATCCGCGACCTGCAGACGAACAAGTGCAAAGGCTTTGGTTTCGTGACGATGACCAACTACGATGAGGCGGTGGTCGCTATTCAAAGCTTGAATGGTTACACGCTCGGTAACCGGGTCCTTCAAGTGAGCTTCAAGACGAGCAAGAGCAAGGCAGCGTAGGACAACAAGCAACAACACCATCATGACCACCATAATAATAACCACCAGCAGCACCACCATCAAACAGCAGCAGGGGTTGCGGCAACACCAGCTGTGGCCGCAGCTGTGATCGCACCGACGACCGCCGCGAAGGCTATTCTCGGCCCAACGAGTGCGGCTGCGGCTGCGGTAACGTCCGCGACCGCAGCAGCTGCCATGGTTGCTGCCACAGCGACCGCCGCCGCGGCTGCGGCTGTGGTTACACCCGCGACCGCCGCGGCGACCGTCCAAGCGCTCGCCGCTGCTTATGCTTCCACTAAGAAGATCGACCACCACCATCTCCCCGTCGATTCTGTGATCAACACCTTGAACAATCTTTATCGCGGAGAGAACCACCACCGCCATCCCAACCACCATAATCAACAACAACAGCAGCAGCAGCAGCATCACACGCGGAAGACCTTAAACAATTACGTGCACGCTCACAAATCCTTGCCCGGCTACGGAACCTTGTTGAGGAGTCTGGCCTCCTCGAAGAATTCTCGTCGGGACAGACACGACTACGAGAACCACGACGACGAATACATTTCCGACTAGTAGAGGATGCTGACCTCCCTGGAGAACACCACGGGCGAGAAAGAGGGAACGAACGAGAGACAGAGAGATTGCGTGAGAGAGAGAGAGGACGGGGAGAGAATGTGAGCTTTGGGAAAGGGTGACAAAACGTGGGATGGAAGAGAGGAGAGAATGCAAAGGGATATACTTGTGCGTGTGTGTGTATACGTGTATGCTTGTACAAGAAAGAGTATGCTGCGTGTGTAAGTAGGTGCACGTGGCAGCGAGGAAGAGAGATAGAGAGAATCGAGAAGGAAGAAATGGCGAAGCCAGAGGTAGGTCGCGATGCGTTCAGTTCGATTATCTTGATCGTAGTTAGAGCGTGGTGAATTGAAGGATGAAAGAAAAGTGGAAGCTTTGCTTTTTCTTTCTTTCTTTCTTTCCGTTCTCTCCCTCTCTCTCTCTCTTCCTCTCTGGCCACACGTTTCTTATATCCCGCTGGTCGATCAGAACGTCGAGGAAACGCGACATGCTGCGCACTTTCGCTTCTCGCGGGGATCGCAGAACACAGAAAAATTAAGGGATCGACGAAATAATGGAATTAGACGTTCAGCGGCGTGGAAACGTGGCTCGTGTGACCGCCTCCGAGTCATGTATATACATATTACCGATTTATGTATATGTACGCCGGGTACACGGGCGACGTGCTCCCCGCGCTGACGTTTTTCCGAGCCGTATGAATCGTAGTAAACCGAGATCTTGTCGCGAAAATCGAGCTGGCAAGAAAAAAGAAAGAGCGGGCGAAGTGTTCTTCGCGCCCTCTCCGCCATGACCAAAGAGTCGCGACGATGTCAGGCTGTGAAACGGAACTTTAAAGAGACAGATACACGAGAATGAAAGAAGGCAGGGCCTCATTGAATTTTCGTTTTTTTCCTCCAAGAATCACCGCTAGCCCTCGGCTTCGCAATAATATGATCAGGTGTGGCTAATCGCGTTTCCTCGATGTCAGACTGGCTAGATCGATCGAGTCGACGAAAAGGGTTAAGGGACACACGCCATACACACAATATAGAAGACGAAAGAGTGCGTAGTAGTAGGTGGTTGTAGACTCAAAGAATGGTGTGGAAAAGGGAGAGAATAGAAGGTGGAGTGAGCGAGGACGGGACGGGGACGATCTATGTATCGATCGAAGGAGGCAAAGTCGCTCTCTGTTAGGAAATATGGGGAATAAAAGCGTAAATACGCGGAAAGTCGAGGAAACAATTATAGTACACGTCAAGACTCTCTCGCGCGATTTTCTAAAACGCGAGAAAGTGACGACGAGGTGAGATAATTACGAATTGTTGACGCGAACGATCTTTTTCCCTTTTTTTTTCTGTCTTATTCAACCAATGAGACTACAAATGTACTTAAAGTTAAAACTTTCTTAATCCGTAGTTGAATTAAGATCGGGTTACCGTTCGACGAGTACCGAAAGACGAAGTATAATATTATTACCTATTTAAGAAGATATTTTAGGGCTTACGTGCTATAACATACGACGCGATGTCGCAATGTATCGAGAGATCGAGACGCCATGAAACAAAAGACCCGAGGGATTACGTCACGTATTTTGTAACGTAGCGAACTCGTTGTACTTTTCTGCTAGTCACAAGCTCTTGTACTTCTCTGTCGATTGCCCAAAGAATGTCAAAGCTCGTTTCTTTTTCTTTTCTTTTTTTTTTAAATATTCTTCATTGTTCGCTCCTGCGCGTGCACGTAACGCGCGCGTGCAACGAGACACGTTAGTTAAGTACAAAGGGCTTTCTTGAGTGCAGACTCTAATTTTATCGAGCATCGCGTATGTAGGGTCCCCCGAATGTGCACCGTCCGCGACCGGACGTTTTAGAAGAACTTTGTCAGCCAACTTTTTAAAAAGAAACACATAATTATACACCCATTAAATACGTACATGGTAACGTTGCTCGCGACGGGGAACGCGAATGTGAAATCTTTCTTCTCGTCGCGGCTGTGGTACTCCGATTTTTTATAAACACGAACGTTCGATCTCCCTTTTTTTTTTTTTAACAAAGAAGATAATGGAAAAAAAAAGAGTCCAACGTACAAAGTAATATTTCATAACTATGACGATACTGTTCTATATACGGTACGCAGGATCGGACGCGTCGCCGTGTCCTTTCTTGCTACGGTCCCCTTTTGCAACGAAGAAGAAACGAAAGAAAAGGAACGAAATGCTCGAGACGGTGCACGGCTATGTGTGATACAGACAGATCGAGGCGAACGAATTCCGGATTTTCGGAAACACGTGTCTAGTCTACGTGCAAAGAGGCGTCAGGGCATAGAGAAATGGCGCCGTTAAGAACCTTCTCCATCCAGAGGACGAGAAAGAAACTTCTTTTTAGACTAGCTAAGGGAATCAAACTGGCGATTTCCAAAGAAAAAAAACGTTTTAGGTGGTACGATGTGTAAGGTAAGCGAACCGGTTCGCTCGCGCTAGCCCACGAAAATAATTCCCCTGAAAGGGGCACGGACGTACTTTATTTAATAAAAAAAAAGAAAAGATAAACAAGTAGCAATTTTTTTCTAAACTAATTCGACAAACAATGAAAGAAACGGTTTTCGAATGTTACATAATATTATATGTATATATACGTATGTAGTAGTGGCAGGGACCAGCGCGAACGAACACGGACCGTAAGTACTTAATCGTGAGTAAAGCGACAATTTCTTAAGCTCATAGGTTTAGTAACGCGAAGGAAGGGAAAAATGCGTAGCACATATATATATAGTATATATATGTTGTCCTATTTATGTGTACCTTTTTGTGTCTAGTCCGGGAGCAAGGAACAGGCTGCTCGTACAAAGAGAAAACGCTCCCCAGGAGCGCGACGACACACCTGTGTCCGATCTCCCAAAAAAAAAGCGTAATTTGAACCTCAAGCAACAGATGCTTTCTGCTAAGATTTTATTTTATTTATTTGAAACCTTCGTGTAATCGGTCGGTCGCGTGCGCGGCGCTCTCGTATGCCCCCTATCCTATCGATTGCGGGGTTGAACGACGACGACGCGATCGATGCGTCCACGGGGCGATAAGGATCTCGATGATTAGTGCAAATTACACACCGGTCGGCTAATAAAGCAACTGGCGTCGCGTGCAGTGGCGCAAATGAGCGCCAAAGAAAAGGAGAAAACGATGCGACTGAAACGATTCGCCCCTCGTTGCTTCGGTGCTTTTCTGTCGATCGCCACCCCGATACGTTCTAGAATGGCATTAACGGGGGAGGGAGAGTTTCGTAGCTGAAAATAATAATGGGATGCACGGGGGTGTAAAGCGAGATAGAGTGCAAGTTGGCGGAGTGGTTACGTCGCGAAACGCGATGGAGATTGCGAAGGGGATTTTTCGAAAACCCTTCGATAATACGAGGGACGAATCGTGTGTAAGAAACTGAGGGATTCTGATGATTCCTTACGCTCGCACAGTTTCATCGCTTGTTTAAGATGAAACGATAAATCTCCTCATAATTATTATCACGTATATTATTATACTTATTATTCTGGTTATTATTATTATTATTATTATTACCATCGTCATCGCCATTATTATTATCATTATTACTATTATTATTATTCTTATTATTATTATTATCATTGCTATTATTAATTACGATCATATATATTTTTTGTGTCTCTCGTCTAGTAGCTACGTGTAAAACCTTACACCTTTATTACTATTTACTTTTTCGTGCCATTACAACAAAAGAAAAAGTCTTGCTCACTTTACTTAACATCTTACTAACGTTTCTGTCTATCACCCGCTAATAACTACCTGCTATAACTAATACTACTACTACTACTGCTAAAACTACCACTACCACCACCACCGCCATCATTACCACCATCACTGCTACTACTACTTACTACTACTTTACTACTTACGATTATTATTACTACTACTACCGATTATTTATTTATTTATTTAATTATTATATAACATAACAGAAATTATGTTTTATTTAAGGATTAAACTGATTTGTGTTTGGTTCAACTACGTCGTTTGTTTTATTTCGCTTACTTGTTTCAGTTGCCACCAGCCTCCTAAAACAACCCCCATGGTTACATCTACATTGTCTATCCATCCCGATCAAATAAATATATATACATATGTATATGTATATCTTCCTGACATTCCTCATTGCTCACAGAGAGACTGATGTAATCGAAGCGTAGCACACGCGAGCGGAGCGTACACCAACGTCTTTTTCGCTGGACATTTACTGCACGCTCGTCGATCGTGGTTCGTAACATTTCTATTATTATCATCGTTCCATCGTGGGCGACCGCCTGGAATCGACGAGAAATTCGTAATCCATCGGAAATTGAGCCGTGTGTGTGTACGCGCGCGTGTTTGTATGTGTGTGTGTGCGCGCGTGTATTTCAAAAGCCACCACGCAGTCCACTTAACGCTTTATAACCGGCGCACAAATTTCTTGCTTGTTTATACCATTGATAATACTCTGTTGTGATTTTTAAAAACGCAAGATTTACGCGGCGTAGAAATTGTTATTCGAACTTGTCGATGCTCCCGTTTTATTGTAATTACGGGGGGATCGAGAGGGAGGAAATAGTGCAATGAAAGGTTCCAATGGTGCCCACGATTAATAGTGACTAGAATTGGAAACGACTAGTGATACTCCGGAAGGCGAGAAGACTCATTGTTACAACAAGTACAAATGCCACGAGGCGGTCGCGCGGATAACTGTAAACAATCTCGTGTGCATTACCGTTTATATATTCCCAATGTCGCGCAAATAAAGACAGTGAAACGATGAAAGTGTAGAGGCTTGTTGGAATGTGAAACCAGTCATTGGCGTCGGTAACGAGGACGTAGTCCCTCGGCGAACCCGAGGCTATGTTTAAGGGTTGAGATTGGCACTAGGAGAAAGGGGGATGAAGCATAACTTAAGCACAGGGTACGAATGTATCAATGAACAACACGAGTAGGGTATACAAATTGTTATAATCGGTGATCGCAATGTATCCGTATCGTTGCCGTCATGAGAATTAAGAAGCAAGGGATGCTTCACCCTCCTTTCCCTTTCACACAGTGCTGGTACCGGACAGAGCTGCTCAATTTAGCGCACAGACTAGTAGATGTTGTCGGTGATGGGACTCGATAGAGTCGAAGAGACGCACAACGCGACAGAGAAACATGGTGGAGCTCGTTCACGACGCTCGTACGTGCCCTGTCCCGTTCTTTCCAATGTTTGGGGAGGAACCGAAAAAGAAATGCGAGGAACGTGAAGATTTTAGAGGGAGTTGTAGAATGATTGGTAGGAAGCAAGATAGTTATGAGAGAGAGTGAGAAAGGAAGAGAGATTAAAGTGAGAATGAGGGGGAACACGCTAATCTACTTAACTATAAAATTATATTACCATACGATTATTACGTTAGATATACGTTATGTGTATTGCATTTATGTCTCGATGATCGTTGTTAGTTATATCGCTACGATGATGGGGAGTGTTTAATAGCGATGATTATTGGACAAGAGGAACACACGGGATCAGAACACGCGTACATAGGCACACCACGTACACACCTGGAATATATTTATTTCATCTCGACGATGAAACGGATTCTTAAATCAAGAGGGAGAGGAAGAGAGAGAGAGGGGGAGAAAGAGAGAGAGAGAGTGGTTTGGGGAATGATCGTAGGAACGCGCTCGAATCGATTCCGAACGCATTTCGCGTGACTCCTGATGGATGCAACAAGATCCTGCATTAAATTTGCAAATTTGAAATACATTAATATACAAAAATTGGCTATCGTTTTTCTACCATTCGAACACGGCACTGTACAAAATTAATATGCTTCTAAATTTCAGAAAATCGCGACACGTCGCATAGACTGCGTTCTGACATCATGACGAGCGTATCGATACGAATTCGCGATTATCTTTTCTTATTTTCCTTTGCGAATGATTTCGCCGATGAGCGAACGATGTTAATGTCGCACGAAAGTTGTGCAGATACTCAATGAATCAAAGGAATCTCTCGTCAAGAGAATCCTCTTGCTTGTAAACGACGAACACGCATTTCTTCGGACCTCACTGGTGAACAATTGAAAACCTCCAAAGATCTCGAATTGCATTGCACAGAACTGCACAAAATATGACGTACATTGTAAGATTGCGAATCGGATCGTGGGATGTTTAGACATTCTTCACCAGATTCGCTGTCAGCTTGGGCAACGCACAGTGCTGTCGTAACACGACGGCGACGTCGGTTGATTGTTGTTTTAAGGGTTCGTTAATCGTCGATCCGGTGTAACAGGGATGGTTGTGGTCATCGTTGTTCCTCGTCGTCGGTTATCATCGTGATTCACACTCGTTATCACCGGACAAGCGTCTCATTATTACGTAGACACGTTCGGGACGACTCTATTCGTTCGTTCAGTGATTTATTGAGTGTCGATAGTGTAGTAACGTCGCGCAGACGATTCATTTTTTCATTTTGTCGGTTTTTCGTCTCACTGTTGAGCACCGTCGTCCAGAATCGTGGTTGGGAGGTCTGCACTCGCGAATCCTGGTGCTTTGGTATGAGGGAAAAGGTCATCGACCTCATTAAATAAAAATATATATATAAAAAGCACAAAAAAAGTAAAAGCTATCAGGATTGAGAGGAAAATTTTATCGTCGCAGAAAAAGAACAGATTAGGGAAAATTGTATTTTCAAGCAGTAATCGGCAACGAAGAATCGATACCGATCTCGATCATGTTTAGATCATTCCGTCTCTGCTTTGCTCCTGTTTAGAAGAAGAAAGGGAAAAGAAATGAAGGGATCGTCGGTGCACGTGACGCGTGATCAAGCAGAAAAATTAACCTAAGAGCAAATCGAATAAGAAACAAAAAAAGGGTAAAAAAATCCTCTTCCAGTTTGTATCGAAGCGACTAAATACCGCAGAGACTGAGATTTTAGGCGAAGTTAATTAGCTCCGAATGATCGTGGCTACGATCGATGCTACTCTCCTGAAACTTCCAGGGAATCTAGACAGCCCCGTGAACGAGAGAAAATAATTGAAGGAAGAAAAAAAAAGAGGAGCAAACACCGTTTTTCTCGTGGATACAGGAGAAGAACAAGAGCGTCATAGAACTAGATGTTTAGAGATTAAATCGTGAACCCTCTCGCGATTAGGATAATCGATCGAGCCTCGTCGATCACCGATCTACATTGTCGGTGTCCTTGGTCCTCGAGTTTCGATGCTACGAACGCGACAGCGATATAATAGTGGCGAGGTGGACAAAAGTATAGGTCGGTGATAAGAGGCACGATAGGCGGCAAGTGAATAGACTCCCGACTTTTTGAATCGTTTTTCTTTTCTAGGAAAAGCAATGAGATATATTCGCGAATTTTCGAACGAACTTTTTTCTAGTGGACTGATGAGATTCGTGGCGGCGGTGGGGTTGCGCGAAAAAGACACGAGTAATAAAATCATTTGCGTCTCGACACCCCCTCCGTCGCTTATGAAAGCTAGTTTTTCAGCTTCGACAGTCTCGTTAGCTCCGAAGATACTCACGAGTGTCGCGTACACCTGCCTTTCGATTCGTGAAACGATTATTGCAACACCTATTTGTCTTGGATTCCTTTATCCCTTCCCAAGCCCTCGTTGTCAGGTCGTTTCGACGACGTTCATTTCTCGATTGTACATTCTTTTCCAGCACGTTTGTCTTGACTTCGGTGACCCATATTTTCAACCCTCTTTAATCAGATTCGATTCTTTCCTCAAGTTCTTCGGCTGAAGCGTTTCTTTGATCGCGGAAAGGCGGCGTGTACCCGATCCTCTGGCGAATGCGAAACCAAGGAAAAAAAAGATTGAGAGAAAGAGAGCGTGCGAGTGAACGTATGGGTGAGAGAAGCAGTGGGGGAGAGAAAGTGAGAGAGAGAGAAGAGTCGTGTTATATAATCGGGGGAAGATGAATTATTTTGTCGCGCGATCGATGCTCTACTGGAACGTGAAAAATCGATGAAACCGGGACAAACAGAGATTGTCGCGACAGTAAAAAGCAGCTCCAGCTCACCGTAGGCCTAACTAGCGAAACAAACAATGCGAGGAAAACAAAAAAGACGAAAAAGTATTTATATACTTAAGCTAACTAATTAAAGAACGGGCGAGAAAGGGAGAGAATGGGAGGACGAGAGATAGAGGGGGAGAGAACGTTGATCAGAGAAATAAGAAGAGAACGAAAGAGGCTGATTGTGTGCGAGAGAGTGCTGGAGTGAAAGTAGTGAGAAAAAGAAATATAGAGAGAGAAAAAGTTAAGATAGAAGGGTGGAAAATACTAAAAAAGAAAAGTACTCGAGAAATTACTCCGAGGCGAGTCACAACGATCAATACAAACCGATAATTACTCTTTAACAAAAGAAGAAAAAAAATTAAAAAAAAAGCAAGAGAGAAGAAGCGGGAGGAAAAAAGTTGGGGGGTATACAGATGGGGCTAGAGAAAATAACGAAAAGGGAGAGAGTTTTAGGGAGGGTAAAATAAATGACGAACGGACGAGGAGGGGGGCATAGGTCAGTAGGGGAAGAAAGAGATAATCTATAATCTTCTGTACATGTTTTGATTATTCTAATTATTAATTATCGTAACTTATAATAACTATTAATTAATTAAATTAATTGATATCTATGGAACTGTATTTAAACGACAAGAAAACGTGGTAGCTAGTTTGTCAATGGGTGTATAAATATTTAATTACGATAACTCTATAGTGATACTAAAACGAAACAGAACAACAAACAGAACAACAAACAGAATACAGAAATGTGCGTTTACAAGAAACGAGGAAAGAATGAGCGGGTGAATGTGCAATTTATGAATGACAATGAGAAAATGTAGCAAAATAACAAAAAAGAGAACTGGGGAGAAAGTGTGGCTGAATACACGATAACAAACAATTACACATACATACACTGATTATACGGTATATGAAATTAAATCAACTTTAAATCAAGGAAGGGGAGAGCTGAACGAAACGAAACACATACACACGCAAACACGTACAAACACAGAACACAGTAAAGACAGGAGAAAGGGGTGAAACAAAAGAGGGGTGAGAGCCGAGCGAGGATACATATTTATTAATATAAGGGTGAACGGATTTTTCCGGGGCTGGTCTAGCGGATCAGCTGAAACATATTTAAAAAAAAAAGAAAAGAAAGAAAAGATGAAAAGAAACTAAACTCTTGTAACGGGTGTCCCGGGAATCTTGATTCGGCATTTTTTCCGGACACGCGAAGTGAGTTTCACGGTGCTTCGTGGGGGCTTCTTCCGTTTCGTTTCCTTTTTGTCTCCTTGCGCACTTTCTTCTTCTTCTAATGGTCGACGCGTAAACGAGACGTTCTTCGAAAAGCTGCCGTTGCTTTTCGATATTTTCCTCCTTTTTTTTTCTTTTTTTTTACAAAGAATGTCGAAAAATTCGCACGATCATTATGCATGTACGAACAAAAGATGGATCACAGAATGGTGTTTCCTAGGCGTGTTCAATCTTCTGTACCCTGTGAACAAACTCGAACCCTTCCTTTATAAAGGTTTACAATGGCACCATTTCTTCGTGCTCGAGCTTCGTTCCCCTGAAAGCGTTTGCAGGAGTGAAATGTACATATCTTTCCCGTGAACGTTATTAGAGGAAAATACCATTCCATCGAGGAACATTTCAATGGATCGTTTCGTCGTTTATTTATCGTTCGCAAGTTGTCACGGTACGGAAGGAAAATTCACTTTTGACCGATTGTAAGAGAAATACTGTCGAGTCTCGTGATCCATGTGCTGTTTAAATAATTTATATTTTGCCGGTGATTACGCTTCGTTGATACAGGGGTGGTTGGGGGGTGGGAGGGGGGATAGATGATTCCTTTATCATGTTTTTCAGCGCGTTTAAGTGTAATCGAGAGACGGAAAGACTGTCGGTAAATCAATTGCTCATACCGGAACGCGATATATAAATTATTTAAAAGATAGTGGCAACGAGATATGATAATCGTCGTCGTACGATTTGTAGAGAAAATCAAAGATCTCATAACGGACGTTGCTACGGAACAGATCGATCCTCTTGGTCGCGCCTCGGTCCTGTCGTGTTACGCTTTTCAAAAGACTCCGTCACGTGAATGGAAATCAACTAATAAAATATCGTACAAACTATACATACATACGTATAAAATATACAATGTTCACAGCTGATAAATAAACATTCGTTCAGAAATAAATTCAGCACGTTAAAGTGATCGCCATACGTGGTTTCTTGGTTTCCTGTGCTGAATTTGTGCACCTGTGAAATCGCAATTATTCCTCGTCGTGGACTTTGCGCCTACGTAGGGTTTTAAAGTCGAAAGGTAGGTGACGACCAGAGGGTTGAGATAGATCCCGCCTGTTCCCGCGTGCACGTCGATCATCGCACAAGAGCGCACATGAAAGAAAATAAAAAAAATAGCGAATGAAAGCGTGTAATAGGATGGTTTAACCGCGAACAGAAGACACGAAGTTAGCGATGGAGTTAAGGCAGCTTTTAGTTGTTTCGAGAGAATGAGAAAATGGCATTTTAAACAATGAGGTGCTTGTTGGATCTCGATTGATCTCGTAATATCGAAGATACATTCCATCCGAGTACGAGGGCTCTCGCGCGGAATAAAAGACTTCCTTTTCTCGTCTACGACACAAACATTCCAACCTTATTTTCATGTCACTATTCCAGCTATCGCGCGTCACATCTGATCATTTATTCCATTTGTCAATTTCTTGAACAGCGTTGGATAATTGTTGACAAACCTGTTGGATTCGTTCAATGAATAATTTCAGAGAAGACCGGGTTGAATTTTGTAATGGTGATTTAACGATCACGTAGACGAGGATCGTCGATTTTTTGCACATTCCACGACGGCCAGACCCTCGAGGTACAAAATTCGCGATTAACTAATCGTACGTAATATATTTAGACGCGTTTCTAACGATCGATCTCGAACGGACGTGTTCCCGTGCAGAGCTAAACCGCCAAAAAGACACTTATCCTTTTTCTATTGAAAGGACGAGGGATTTCTATAGGGAATCGAATGAAAGTTTATTCATCGACAGTATTAAGATAAGGGGATCTTTTTTCGGGGAGAAACGTTATCCGAGTGAACAGCACACTAGAGCCATTTTTGGAAACTTGACGCTAATTTTGTTGACATAAACGTACATTATTGCTCATCACTTTTCTCGGTTATTCTTAAAAAAAAATATATATATATAAGTATATGATTCTTCTGCTGTTGGAAACGTTAAAACATTTTCGCTTGATCGATAGAATTTTCCTGTATTAACAATTTTATCATTTTCTTTTTAATTTGTTCACCTTTGAATGGCGTGAAGTTTCCAAAAACGATTTTACGTGTGAACGATAACTACCAGTGTAGAAGATCCTCGGCACGATCGAGGCAATCGAATTTCTACACTCGCAGTTGTCACGGTGATTCCGCATTAACTATTATAATACCAGATTTTACCATTACGATATTATAACGTTGTATGTATAAGTGTTCATAAGATGAAGAAAAAAAATTATTATCATCCAGGATAAAAACGCAGTGCAATACATTTATCGTTCTCAGTGATTTTCTCCGGAGCGTGTAGAGCACATCCATCGAGCGAGAACAATGCAAAACCAACGCAGAAACGAACGAACGGAACATTTTTAAAATTTGAAAAAAAATGGAAAACGAACCAAAACAAAAAAAAATTTAACGCGCGGGCCCTTTCTTTTTCCATTTCACGCGAAATACCTACAAGTGATCGGCGGTCCAAAGGAAATAAAAAGACACGGAAACACTCGTTGATATTTTTTTCTATTTTTTTTTAAAGAGATCACGATCGAACGTGAAATCTGAACGTCCGACTGTTACAAATTGTCTTTACAAACAAACGTTTACAGCTTTAATGGGAAACAACCCTAGACGTAAGTGAACGGAGGGCACTAATTTAACGAGAAACACAAACTAAAAAAAAACAGAACAAAGCGGGAATAACGTAATTAAAAAATATTGCAAAAAAATTAATTATAGGAGAAAACGAAGTAATAAAAGAGAGAGATATAGGTACCGAAAAAAGCGAAAGAGAGTGCGAGAGAGAGAGCGAGAGGGAGAGAGAGAAAGAGAACGAAAGGAAAACGCAAGAGAAACTATATACGTCACACTCGAATTTTTCTGTCTCCAAATAAAATACAGTTGTCTTTTCATTGTCGTTTCAAATGGACGAAAGCCATGAACTATGAATGATTTTGTAAGTTAAGGAAATATAAGTTGCTCTTAAAATTGATACGAACAGTGACTTCTTTCACCCGTAACTTTCTCGTACAACACGCTATCGTTCCGGGCCTTCTCGATTCATTTACGTCTCTGTCCAGGATCCCCTTATAATCAAGTGACGATAATTTACGCGTATTTTAAACGGCACTTTCCCTTCGATTTCGTTCGCCCCGCATTTCTTACGGTGCAGTGTGCTATCATTGTGTAATTTTATAATGTGATACGTCGGTATTAATATCGATAGATTTGTCGAGCGAATCGGAAACTTATTGGAACCAATTTGATAGGCGCCGACGGTGGTCCGTCGCTGAGAGAAATGATATTAATATTAATATCCATTTATCGGAATTTATCGGCAAGCGTTGCAAGAAATATCGATGCGCGTAATATTGTTAATATTATTAAAATTGGGAGAATATTTCTGTATGATTAACTAACTATTTTTATTTTAATTCCAATTGTTCCTGGCATTCTCATTTCTCCCAGTGCTCGACTTCCGCTGGTGCCGCTAATTTAATTAGACTTCGGTACGAGAACGAATTGAATATCGGTGCGTTTTAGCGCCAGGGAAGAGAAAAGGGAAAGGTGGGAAAACTTGAAGAAATATCGGTGTTCCCCGTAGGACCGTTTCTTTTCTCGCTATTTTTCGATCGAAATCGAGAAGTTAGGAAAATATCGTGGTAGATTCGAATTGAGCCTGGTGATTGACGAACGAGGGAGAAATCTAACAAGAGGGGAAAGGTTAACGATGCAGGAAAATCAGAGAACGAGGAAAGAGAAAAGTGAGAAGCGAGGAAACAAATTAAAATGCGAATTATAATAGAGTAATGTATTTTATGACGGGTTTTGATACGGTATTAATAGCGATATTTAACTGTAACTGATAATAAAGGCGCTATTTAAATGTTGAAAAAAAATTGACGAACGACAAGTGACACGGCGGTAAACTATAAGGATAACGATATTAGTCGTTAGTATCTCCGAGAAAAAAATAAATAAAAAAAAGGAAAGAGAATGGACGGGAATAAATGAGGTATTAAGATAGAAGAAAAAAGGAAACAGATCTTTGCACAATCAAACAGACATCGGTGAACACGCGTACACGGTTTCTCTTTACTTCTTTCTGTTTGATTACGCATACCTGGGACTGAATCACTTAGGCGTGAATTTTAAGCAACTCAATATGAAGTTTAGCCCTTGAAACGGAAAAGGATATTCAATAACGCGTGTTCTTAGAGAGGGAATGGAATGAAACAATCAAATAAACCCCGTACATTAATGCAACTAATGGTACTATCGTAATTCACATTGTTTTCACGAATAAAAATTCCTTAGGTCGTGTAAAAGTTTTAATAAGGGTTAAATTTCGATGGTTCTCGCCAAAGTTTCTGATGCTTCCAGTAATCACGGAACGATTCCATACAGAATGCCGTCGAATCTACGAATTTTCTCCGCTAGAAGGACAATTTCCACGCGTAGAAATTAAATGTAATATCATCGAAACGTTCCGCGCGAAGAACTGCACAAAAATCATAAGTGATAACGACTTGCGAGCGTACGTAGGATATATATCTATAGCGAATAATATCGTCAGCGAGATGGACTATAACAGAAAAAATTCACAAAAATTCCAAAAATTCGCACGCCTCGCAAATTGGCGGTGAACGCGAGAATCGTGATAGGTCGATTACTGACGGGACGATTTATGAGTAAAACAAAAAGGGAAGAAAAGTATAGCTCTTATTTATTATTAAACAAGTGTTTAGGGTGGGATGGAGGGGACGACGGGGAAAAAAAGAAGAACAATTGGGTATAGACAAAAGTAAGACTGATCTGTGAAAGGAAAGTTTGACTCGGGGCATCGTTTTTTTTCTTCGATCGACTGCAGATTTATAGTCCAATAGTGTTGTTCGAACTAAATATTAATGCAGTCGAACGTTCATAAACGCTTAATCGATTGCATTTCATAGTTTGTAATTAAACTTAGGAAATAGGGAAACTTCCTGTCGCGTCTCTCTTTTGAGGCTACACTTTACTAGTAGATTCGACCTGTGTCCGGTCAGACACTGGTCATTAGGTGTCGATTAAAAATATCGTTATAGGGAATCGAATGCTGAACGCCGATTATACTGAAGTCGATCGAACGGCCCTCGAGTCAACGTTGATGAATAGAAAAACTTCTAAGAAGTGAACACATTTCTTTTCCAAGAACTCTTGGTCCATGTCTGATCATGCACGTACTTGTACTACTATTTATCGATCGAATTACCAATTGAATAGGAAACTGAACATTTTCTAGGAAAAGGACAAATTGTAAGAAAGAAGTCTCATTTTCGCGGAGACACTATACTCTCTGCTAGGAAGTTTGGCCTGCGTCTGATCACTCACAGACTAGAACTACTGTCGGTGGTGCACAGGCCTAAACGTTCACGCATCGACCAAGCATCGGAACACCGAGCTTCTTCCTCTTTCTAATTATCCCGTTTAATTGATAGACACTCGATTATCCAACGTCGGTGAATTTAACGTTGACAAGGAGCGGGTTACGCTTGTTTCACGCAAGTGAAACGAATAAACCAATGAAATAATCGTCGATCGTTTCGATCGCGAGCGACTCGGATATTGTTCGTATTGTTGAAATCACGATTGGTGCTTTGATCGCAGCATATCGAGAATGGAACCGAGAAGACAATTAGGAAAATAGGGATCAAAGGCTTTCTTTTAGAGCTTATACGTGGTTGACAGCCGTGGGGAATTATTTTCTTTTGTGATGTTCGATCTTTGTGGCAAAGAGCGCCTCTGATCATCACTGTGGCCCCAACGAAATTACTCTACAAAGGTGTATAGCCCTGTTTCACGCCAGACACTTTGCGTCTACACTATTTCTGGATTATTTCAGAATGGCGTGCGGCTACTGAAGAGTGGTAATTACAGGCCATAGTGTAACGACACAGGGTGTCTCGTGTAAAAAGGGGATGAATTTCGTCGGGTGCCGTCGCCGCGAATGATACCGTGTAATCACTGTTATCGTCGATCTATTCGTACGTCCACGCATCAATGTGATTTGATATCAATGGATGCGTCGGTTTTAATGATCGATGAATCCTGTTGGAAACGTTGCACCAGCAGATCATTTAACCTCTTAAAGAGTAGAATCTCAATCGACTAGCACTCTCGAAACGAATTAAAATGATGATTTGTTTGTCAAGTGTTTCGTGGAATATACAATACTTTCTTCGAATATCTTCTAACGGGGCCGAGTACGGTTTTATTTAAAATTCGTCTGGCTGCGAAACACCATTAAATCTAAATCTATATACGTATATCTGTATTTAATTATCGTCATTTATCATATTACTGTGTACTTATCGCATGATTATTAATTACGCGTATTATTTATGCAACTACACATAGGCATTCCCAGTGAAGTATTATGTGGAAGTTAGATATGTCTATATATACATTATATTACATTATATTAAATTATATTATATTAAATTATATTATATTATATTATATTATATTACATTATATTACATTATATTACATTATATTGTATTTATATTATATTATATTACATTATATTATACAGTATGTATTTCTCACGTGAAATTTTTCGAGCATCTCAGCATCACCGTGACTGCTATTGTTGTGCAACAAGTATATGTACATATATGTATACTGGCGTGCTTTTTAAGAGGTTAATCGGGATACCGATTTAATATGTAGTCCAGAGTTAAAAAAAAAAGCTTCCTCTAATGTACACATAACACGCATACAGACTTCTACATACAGACGTACATACACCGATACAATCAATGTATACGCGAGTCCGTTTTAATAGTTTCAAGTAAAACCTCGAATTATAATTAAACTTGCGATTAGTCTAATAATCATTGCAATGTTTTAAGGTGTTTGTACGATATTTGTATGTGGTTACTTCATTTTTAAACGTCGGTGAATATTTAAGATCGGTGTCGAGTAGTTAGTTTGCCTGTACGTTTCGATTTACTTAAATATGTGTTATAGTCGTATCGTATTTAATATTTTCATTGCCGTACACATGATCATTATTTGTCAAACTTAAATTCGAGGTTTATTCCGATCTAAAGTGTAACTTAACTGACCATCAGACGGATCAAACCGAAGGAAAGTACACCTTTCCTTTTCATCACAGTACACACGTGTATACGCATTGGACAAACAACGATGGAGCATTCGTTCCTGTTGAGTGTGTCGAGCATCCCTCGCGTTCGCCTCAATTTATTTCGAACCCCCGATACGAATGTACGATATTGAGGCAACGTGTCAGAGATGTGATTGAATATTTACGCGAATTTACAAGAATCTTGCTAATCTACCTTTTCTATGCTACACGCGAAACAAAACTCGAACACACAGGTGTAAACGGACACAACGCCACGTACGACACTGGAAAAAAAGTAAAGACGAAGCATATTCTCTGGTACCTTCAACACCGAACAAAATTGGAGGAACAAAAATGGTATAACGAACAGTTCACAACGGTTATACGATACATACAATCATAGCCACACAATACATGCACCCACATGTACAAGATGAACCATTCACGCACACAGATGCACACAACATACACAAAGATGATTTAATGAAAAAGAAAACAACATTCTCGAGAACACGTGCGCGCCATCACAATTGTTGATATAAATTGCGATCCATGATTATTACTATTTACGATATAATTATTATCTTGCATTGTCTAGTCATACGTTATTATTGTATAACTAACGATATTAATTATTAATTAACCTGTACTACCTAGTCGCATTATGTGTTGCATAAAGAAAAAAAAAACTATGAAAATTCCGAAGGCGAAAAAAGAAAGAGAGAGAGAGAGAGAGTACGAGAGAATGGTAGAATGTAAGAGTCGTATAGAAAGAGAGAAAGAGAGCACGAAAGTGGGTGAAAAAGGAAGAAAAAAAGAGGGAGAGAGAGTGAGGGTGAATGATAACAAGAGACACGAGATTGATAACGATGATAATAATGAAATTTCGGCGATTATATTGTGAAGAACGACGATGATAATGATAAACGATGATTATGGCGATGATTATGGTTGTGATTGCAACCTATGATGAACAAGGCAACAACGGTAGGCACAATATGTTCCCAAAAAAATGAAGTAAGAGAAACGATTTAGAATATAAAGAGAAAGAGAGAGCGAGAGAAAGTGGGAAAGGGTGCGAAAGGGAGAGAGAGAAAGGGAGAAGAAAGGAAGAGTGTGAGACAAAGGTAACTTCGATGCAGCCGTGAATACGCTCGTCGATCGAGATCAAGATCAAGCTCAAGCTCAAGATCTGACGAATTGTGATGACGATCTCGGACGAAGTTATTTATTTTGAGGATAAAGGGGGGGTGGAATTAGTGAGATAGAGACTAAAGAGTGCTTTGAAATGTTTCACGTTGAACGCGAATGTCTTTAATCACAATTCGTCGATGGGTGTTTAAGAAACGATCAGTCAATATCTCGAAAGAAAATTCTGACAGCTAATATAATTGAACACTTCACGGACAAAACGGAACGTTTAAAACATCGAAACGAATGGGAGTAAAATTACGAGGGAGAATTCTTATTATACATATTATCGTAACCGCGTTTGATAGAAGGGGTAGTGAAATATCGATCCGCGAAGTGTTAAGTCATATCCGCCCACACAAAAACCCGTCAATCTAATCAGAAAGTGATATCGTTGTACATGTTGGAACAATTGTGGACTATAAGTACTTTAAGAAAATACTTTCTGAGCTCGTCGTTCCTTCGATCGACGAATTGAACGAAGGATCGATCGACACGAGCGATCATGGTTGCCGGAAGCCGCCTGTTTAGTTAAGGAACAGAAAGTGAAGATGATAGCGATGATGATGATGATGCTAATGATGATGATTAAAAAGAAAAAAGAGAGTAATAACTGTCACGCCACGCACGTGCGCGTCGCGCGTAACGACGTGACGGGCTCGTGCGTACTGGTAGCAGAAAGAAAAGAACAAAACGAGTATTAAATATATGCGGGGGCCGTGGAGAGGAGGGAACCTTCCTTTATTCGAAAGAAATTTCGCTGGATTGCTCCTTGATCCGTCGATTTTTCCCCATTGTCAGGCAAACTAAACAAAAGATAAAAAAGGACAGAAAAACTAGAGGACATACGTAAGATCTACGTACGTATAATACACACATACCTCATAGCCTCGGTTTACGGTGCATAGAAAACGCATTCCTGTTACTACAAAGGGAAACAAATTCTGGATATAATATCTTAAACGTGTATTGTCTCTCCTTCCTGTGAAATCGTACCCTCCTCCCTCCCTCCCTCCCTCCCACTCGAGGAGAGCTCGCGGGCCCTATATTGCAATATTTGTACTTTTCCATGTTGAAACCTCGATATACAATAAATTATATTAACAAACTTCGATCATCGATTCTCCTTCGCACCGATCATCCGTTTCATTTAATCTTCTTTTTATTTTCGACGTTTTTGTGAATATAAAAGGTTCACAGGACTTGGGGTCAGGTACATAATAATTGCACAGGGTGCCTTTGAGGATTCGTTTATTCATGGGTTAAAATACAATTATTGAATTGGTGTTTCTTTTTTGTATTTGGTATACTTCGTCTGTAATACATAAATTAATCGAATACGTAATAGAAATATGTTCGAAACGGAGTGTACGGCAATGGCAGCATAATTTTGGGATTGCAGTCTTTCGAAGTGCAGACAGAATTCTCTTTTTATCTTTCCCGTAAAAATGACAAGTTTCGTGGTCGTATTCTATATTAGTTCTGTACAAAAATATTAAGAAAACAAAATATTATCGCCTAAATGAATAGGAAATAATACGCGTTCAAGACATAGATTTCTGTGATTAAAGTTAATATCCATCGAATGATCATTTTTTGTGAGATCCCGGTTTCTTTGGAGCAAATTCTAATCCTCTTATGTAGTTCTTTTTAATTTGATACTTTTCTGAAAGATAAGAATTAATTTGTACCAAGTTGTATGGAATATTGTCTAGGAAAAAATTGGAATATTTACCTGTGAGTAATTTGTACACGTATAAAATCTGATTTCCCTGAACAAGAACGCTAGGAGTTTTCTTCCCTGGTTCATCCGTGATAGTAGCACTTGCTCCGATTATCTGGCATTCTCTGCTGAAATCTTTAGAATTTATACCAAACGTTTCCAAATTGTTGACCAGTGTCACCTATAACAGACACGCTACATAAAAGACGGAGCTTTACAACAATCTTGTACACATTTTCGTTTGGAAAATCAATCGCATCACCTTCTTACCACCGGATCGTACGGTGACCCTCATGTCAATAGGTTCCAATTTTCCAGTGTGTAATAATTTATTCCCCGCCAATGTGACTTCGTGCATATGCGTCATACGGCCCATAAATTTATTTATTCCATCCTCCATCGTCACAGTTTCTTGATGTACTTTGGTTTTCATAATGCCAGCGAGTCGCGGGTTCAATTTCAACATCCTATAAACGGAGTTTGTTAAGTAATTACGCAAAGATGACAATAATAAAGTGCACATCCAATTAGGGATTACTTACTTTCCATCTTGAAGATTCTCTGCTTTCACGTATTCAGTAAAACATTTTCTGATGTCAGCTCTTTTCATTACGTCCCCTTTTCTGCAATCATCGTATGGGAGTAAAATGTACAAATTTCGTATCATATAATACAGCATAATGGTATACGATGTATCGCTTCTCGACTTCTGCTCTGCACAGAAAATCATTCTCTTTGCAATTATTATATCGCGGTAATGTGATACATCCCCATTGCACCATTGTATACTTACTCGTGTCCGAATTTCGACAGTATTGGCAATACATCAGCAGTCACTTTGTAACATTCCGATATGACTGCCGCATTTGAAAGAACAGGTTCCTGCATCGATGCCGGTTCCTCGACAATAACCAGTGCTTTTAAAAGCGGATGATCAAACTGCAAATAATAATGTACTAAAGATTATATGGGGAGTTAATTATTATTAAAAAAGTTAATTATCAACGTACCTTAATTGATAATATACTCTCGACGCCTTTCATAACAGAGGTATTTATAATACCTTTCGTCTTCATTTCCGCTAAAAACACGGATAATTTTTTATACCGAGATTTCTTAATATCTATATTTTTGTCTGGTGGACATGCCGCTAGTAAATGGTTTTTAGAGAAGTTTGACGATAACATTGGTAAATCGTTAGGTTTTATCGACGTTTTGCAAGCTTTCAAGAAGCAATACTCCAATAAGTTATCCATTTCTTGCACTGGATCTATAGCTATTTCAACAGCTATTTCTGGTTCATCAACAGTTGTCTGTTCTGCCTCCTGATACTCTTCTACATTTCCATCTTCTTCGCAAGGAGATCCAGTTTCTGACAGTCTATCATTATTTATTTCTAAATTATTTGTTGCTTCAACAAGCGAACTGCCATTATCGTTATCAACCTTCTCTGTAATGTCATTTACATTTTCTATCTTATTGTTATGGGTAGCAACATTTGGTGGTCCTAAATTTGGTCTCATAGGAGTTTTTCCCAATTGGCAAAGTGTGTCGCCTATTACATGTAGAACTTCTACGCACTTTCCATGTCCTCCAGACATGTACATATCTTCGCTACAAAGTGCAGTAACGCCTATTGCAACTGGTGCCTGAAAAGGGGACAAATATAATAACCATTTTGATCACAAACTAGTAGCGTGTAAGTGTACGAAAGATATTTAAATGCGTACTTTGTTATCATCTGTGTTCACACAAACCGGTGTACCCTTTTGTAATTTGCCGAAAGAATACAACGTCACAGGCTCTTGGATACTGACCCCAGGCAACATTAAATCTGCGCCTCCCGCCAATTTGGAGACGACTGGAGGATGCGTTGTAAAGGTCTTTAGTAAATTTGGATGATACCATAATGTGTACACGGTAGGCAGTAATGTTTGATGTAAGTGCTCCATTTGAAAAAACATGGGTATTTTAGAAACACAGTATACTTTCCCAGAATGACCATTGTGAGTTACAACTTTCATAACGCTTATTGCCTCTTTTTTAGGAATTAACAATTGTATCTCCTCGTCCATCAATATTGGATATGCTGCTGCAATATCTTCGCATAATTTCTTCCTATTTGAAGTTAATACGAAATTTGTTGAAATAATACTTGATTGATAGAAGTTAAATTATACCAACCTTTCGGTTCCCTTCAATTGGTTATTCGATTTCACTTTGAAGGGTTTTATAAACATTTTGACTTTTAACAAATATCAACGAGACTTCTTGAACGAAAAAATCACACAGCTGAAAGAACAACCGGGCTATCTCGAGATACAGCTGATTTACAGGTTGTCCAACCCTTTCTCTGTCCGTGTATCGTTACGAAAGTTCTAATCGGGAAAACTGTACGCATTCGCAATGCAATTATTCCGTATGAAACATGCGTACAATCGGCAATCAATAGATCGCAAAAATCAGCAATCGGTAGAAAGAATTTTGTAGTAACAAATCGGAAATTGGGTAAAGGTGCGAGTCATAATTTTGTCAAAATTTTATTCTAATTCAGAGAGTCTTCTCGTAGGGATGCATTATTATTATTATTATTGCGGTACCAATGCATCGTTGACAGTTGGTAGTTGGCAAAACATTTGAATCGACTTTCCAATCAATCAATTCAACTTCGCCTAAATATGGAATACTAGATATACATATAATATGTACATAGATGATCGAGTATCTATCTTCTTGAGACTTATCTATAGGTTCTGAATTAACTGTCGGATGAACTTTAAGCTAAAACAAATGACATTGAGTATCGCACATGATAATAATGTTAGTTGTATTCTGTAGTGAGCACTGTGTCCTCTTACGGCACGTGGGAAAAATAGGATCAAATGTACTGTGCTTTCTGTAGCTGGCTATAACCTCAAAACGCGTTGCATTATGCATAATCAATCTGTAAGAAGTAGCCTTTGAACATAGTGTAGCTTTAAAATATTATCAGCCGGGCCTCTTATACGCTTGCCACTGTTAGAATGGCAATTATGAAAATATTGTTACGGCCAGACATCGCGAGGATCATGGTGGTCAGAGTGAGTTACATTTCGTACATTGTTGTTACTTTACATTGTAGTTTCTGCACTTTAAGGTGCACCCGTCATACTTTCTTTTAATTATTGAAATAGATCGATTGACGGAAATTTGTTGAATTGGGGCAACTACATTGAAGATGTAACAATGCAATCATTAATTCGTTACACAAATAATTTTCTTCGCTACGATATTTTTGTTAATTGTTAAATATGATACTTTCAGATTTTGTTTTCAGCTATTTTTTAGACATTTCAAAGCAATTGTTTTTCATTATTAAACATCAAACTCGTTTCTCTATAATCTTTCATTAACGAATTGTTGCTGGATAAAACGTATTCTGATATTCCTTTGTCTTATGATTAAAATTTGATGGTCCTTTTGTTAATATTCCATAGCAATTATATCATTGAATTATATCATTTCGTCTAGATTAATGATGTAAATTTTGTCACATATTATATTATGCTTTGGTATAAAAATATACTGTATGACATTCACAACACAAGAAGTTTATTTTTATATCTTGCTTCAAGGTCTGAACAGCTGTTTCTATATCTTGCTCCAAAAATATGAGGTAGCGGTAGAACTTCTTATGAAACATGTGAATAGCAATAATGTTAGCTCTGAAATATATATGCATTATGACTGTTTGAAGGCCGCTAATAATAATAAATATTAATCCCATAATAGTGCATAAGAACTTGTATTAATTTTTTTCTTTTTTACTTTTAGCACTTAAGTACCAAACCAAAATTTGGTCTACTTTTTGACATCGATGGCGTGATAGTACGTGGCAAGAATGTTATACCACCTGTGCCAGAGGCTTTTAAGAAACTCCAGGGGAAAGATGGAAAGTTTCGTGTGCCAACTGTATTTGTTACCAACAGCGGAAATGCTCTGCGTAGCCAGAAGGCGGCGGATTTGTCCAAATGGATAGGAATGGAAGTGAATGAGTCTCAAGTAGTTATGGCTCATTCACCGTTAAAGTTATTTCAACACTTTCACAATAAACAAGTACTAATATCTGGGCAAGGTCCGATTAAAGAAGTAGCTAGAGAACTTGGCTTTCAGAAAACAGTAACCATCGAGGATTTAGTTAAAAATTTCCCATCCTTGGATTATGTAAATATGGCAAAAAGAAATCCACTGTGTGGACCTGTAAACCCAAATTTTCCTAGAATAGAAGGCATTGTATTATTTAGCGAGCCGATTGCTTGGGAAACACCATTGCAATTGATGGTAGATCTTTTGATGACTAATGGATATCCGGCTGGTATTCTTGGTGATCTTCCGTATCCACACATTCCAATCTTGGCATGCAACATGGATTTATTGTGGGTATCGGAGGCACCAATTCCTAGATATGGCCACGGTGCTTTCCTATTATGTTTGGAGTCTCTGTACAAGAAAATTACAGGAAAAGATTTGATCTATTCTGCCCTAGTCGGAAAACCTAGTGAAGTTACTTATTATCATGCGAATCATATGCTCCGTGAGCATGCTATAAGTATTGGAATAAATCATAATGTTGACACAATATACGCTATCGGGTAATTAATCCTATGAAAATAATTACAAATTAACGACACACTGAAAAAAACACAAGAGTAAATATTAAATTGCATGTACCTTTTACAGAGATAACATCAATACTGATATTTTTGGTGCGAATTTGTATGATAAGTATCTATCATATTGCTCGAAAAAGGAAGTATTAAAGACTAACAAACTGAAGAAACTACTCAACAAGGATCTCGAGCCGCCTAGCGCAAAAGCTTGTATCAGTATTTTAGTTGAAACAGGTGTACATCAACGTGACTCGAATTTTATATCGGAGCATAGCCCCAGAGATTTCATACCGGTCGAGGATGGTTTCTGCAAGCCTGCGTTCGTAGTAAAACACGTGGGGGAAGCTATTAGTCTCGCGTTTAAGGAGGAAAAATTCGACTGAATTGGATATACATAAAAAAATATTTGTAGTCTTGGAGTGTTCACATTCTATATCAACTGCGAAAAAAACGAGAGCATGAGAGATTAGTTATAATTTTGCTCGTGTAAGTATTACATTAATTTCGTTAGGAAATGTTGGCCTGATAAGGAGGCAGGATAACTAAAAAAAAAGGAGGCTGTAACTGATTACATAGGCACAATATTTATTTTGTTTCTTTATTTTTAAATCATTTTTCATACTTTAGTCTGTCGTTATATTTTAAAAAGAGAAAATTGTGTCCGCCGTAAGCACGCACTAATCATTGGAAAAAATTATTCTACATCATTGCGAGCCAATGATTATTGTTGGCAGTAGAAAAAGCGTGTACATCACAAATACGAGATAGAGTCGAAGTGGTCTTTCAATTTACACAGATTTTTATGTATATTTGAAGCTTCTATAATTAATGTTATATGAGTATAGTATTTAGAAAAATGTTCAAAGCTAGCATTATATGTATATATCACACACACATACAGATACACAAACACTTCTATAAATACTTATATGCATATATATATATCGAAAATTTTTAGTTTAATTTACAACTTTTATTATAATTTAGTTGATTTGTTGTATCATTAAATTTTAATGCCCCGTTTGTAATGTTCCAGTCCAATTTTACCATACTTATTTAAACAACCAAGAGCATAAATCTAACTGCATAAAAACGAAGCTCGAGCATGTTTTCTAGGATTATTTAAGAACAAAACGAGCTTCACGTGCTATTGTTTTAGTGGAGGAAAACTGTAATCTAGCCATACACGAGCTATGAACGCGTTATTTAATACCGTTCTATTTAGCGTTTAGCGGAGAACACCGCTTTGTATACCGAATCTTGTCTAGTCTCAAGAAACAATTTCACCGCAACGTAATTGTAACAGTGCGGCGGCCCGTAATCTTTGTCGGTGTGAAAGTTATAGAGGGGTCAGCTGCCAAAGTAGGATTCTTCATGCCGATCATTGTATAATAATTCAAGGGGATGAAATGCAAGTCACAAATGTTCTCCCAATGTGTAACAAATGATTTAGATAAATATTATAAACGCACATTGTAATACAGTACTTGATCCAGCTGATCGTAGTTCACGCTATGCAGCGATACAATTGCACACGAAGATTATAGAGGAAACAAAAAAAAAATATCGAAGACATCTGCCAGGATGAAAGCTGATCATCCATATAAAATCAAATCGATGGCATGGCCGTTTGCTGGAACCCATCCATAACTCGTCTTAATGTTAACAAATTGAAGGAGGGCAAATGAAAAGAGATATAACAGTGTTTGTCGGAGCAGAATCGCGGCGAGTTATTGAAGATCGTTCGAAGAAACCACGGTCTGCGAAATTAGCGATGCCATAGGTAACGAAGGGCAATTATACACAGTTATATATACATACAATATGTAGAGTCTTGCAGCATTGAAAGCAATACAGAGTGTACATTGTTTCTTAGTTACAACAATTATTTTATAGGAGCCTTATCCGTAGAAGAACCTGTGACTTTTATGGTGCCAATTAGAATCTATTTTAGTAAATTCCACGCTCGTTCATTCTACCCTGCATTCCTTCACCCTGTTCCTCTATGAAAGCCTCAGGATGTGCAAAGGTATCATTTTATTTCTTCAATATAATTTTCTCAAAACAAAAAAAAAAGAAAGCGACAGCTGTAGAAAACGGCTCGATAGTTTACTTTCTTCCCGGAGATGATCTTCAATTATCGTTCATATACATATCGTATGGGATATATTATAATATTAGAATAATTATTCCCAATCAAATCTGCATAGTGTAGTTTAGTTAAATGTGTTTTAAAACATTTACCGAATCTATTTTCTTCGCTGAATACGAATCGTGAAGCATATTTATATCACTTCTTTTCTAAATTATCAGATTTCAACCTAGACACCGATATTTCGGTAGAGTAAGCAGAAAAGACTAAACGTAACATATCTCTATACAAGCTGTGATTTATTTTCGTTATGAACGTTCGGATAATATTTAAGCGACTAGCCGAATTAATATTAATTATAACAATACATGCTAACAGCTTGTATAATTTTAAACTAAATGTTCTTCCTTTTTAACAAAAATCGCATCAAGCTGTACTTGTAGAAACTATATATATATAAATGCAACGAAATATACGATATATTTTTTGTTAAAAAAGAAAATATCGATCTTGTGACTAACGATGCTGTTTCACAATGGAATATTGTCAAATGAAAGTTAATTCACGACGCGTTACCATTCCTCGTGCACTTTCTCTGTTGCCTTTCCGCGAAGATCTGGGATATCGGTAAGTAGACAAAGGAGGGACAGCAGGCGGACTGTTGCAACTTGAATTAACACCCTCTTAATGGTGCGCGATAAAAAATTCGAGTCGAAATTAATAATTGCTCCCGGTCACGACGGAACGTGCAGAACGTCTGAGTCCCATGACCCGCGAATTAAACCCTCAATCGTTTGATAAACTAATTCAATTAAATATCGAGTCGTCGATGCTGGTGAAGAATAACTTGATGTCTAGGTCGGAGGGGGATGATTGCAAGGAGTTTAATACCGGTTATTTAAGTGCACACGTTTCCGGGTTCGCTGTCTAATTATTGTTACGGAAGTACAAACTATACACAAGAAAAGATCGTTTCGATCCCAGAAAATATTTCAGAAGGAAGAATCGTTCCGATAATAACGAACGAATAAATGCGAATGGATATTCTGTATTTAGAATGCAAGTTGATTAGGAGAGAACCGGTTTCGAATGAGTATGTCCAATGTGTCAATAATCCGTCGCAAGATTTGACGGGACTCCCATTTATTCACACAAAAAATAATTCGTGCCAGTTATCGTGCGAAATTCCGTAAAATAAGTAGAACGCTCTTGTACAAGGTCAGAGATCTCCAACCGATGAAGAAAATCTCAGCCAATTTCTTCTGCTGGATTTTTTGCTTCGCGGCTCCTCTTAAAAGCTGAACAAGCTGCTTCGTCGTACGTGAACTTAATTCACGGACTCATTAATGGTCGAGTTATCGTAATTGACCTTTACCGTCACGTTACTAATCAGCATCGTGTATACGAATTACGTCAGCGTGCGAACGAAGTAAAAAAAAAATGCAAAAAATGCAATAAGTCGTGCATCGTGTGACAATTGAAACAGAACGAGTTTTGTTGCTGTATAGGTAACGAATTTAAGAGTAAAAGAAAATACGATCGACTCTAATGAAAAAAGGATGGAATGCAAAATTTACGCTGCTTCCTTATGATTTCAGGTATCGAACAAAAGTAAGTCGATCGTTCGTGGAAAAAAAAGGAGGGAAATGCGTGACACTATTATTGGGAACGGTACGTTCACTGGTCCAGTTTATCAAACAGGTTGTGGAGTAATTAATCAAAAGTAATGCCCGATTTCATTGACACCGGCAAGTGTTACGGATCGATGTTTGAAAAGATACAGATACACGAAGAAAAATACACGATTCGTAATGAAACAAGTAATTAATAACATTTAATACTGTATCAATACGGAAGGATAAGAAATTGTTAACGTAAGCATTGTTGCAATTCATATAACTGGGACGTTTCGCCTGTCCACTTGCCGTCTCTATGAAACACCAGAAACAACGCTATTATTAATTCAAATTCCTCAATTTCCTCTTGAAGTTTTATCGAAAACGATGCGTAACACTTCGCCCGGCCCGCCCATGAATGGCCAAACCGGTTATCCATTTCTGTGCCATGATGCAAACTTAGCGGTGCAGCGAAACGCGGATGTCATACCCAATTTAAAATTCAGGGCTCGTACAAGCGTATATACATAATTCTCCAATATGGGTCACTGTCCGTTGGAAAGACTTTCTTTACGCAGAGAAAGAAAAAGAAGGAAGGTAATAAAGAGACACAGGGCAGGCCTCGATTGAGTTTGAAGATTATTGCATTTTCCAAACTCGCCGTTCATGTTTCAAACCACTTACTATTAATCTAGTTTCTTGGATAATTTATTACAAAAGTAAAAGCTATTCGAAGGATGCAGCATCGATAATCATTGGCAATTAAATGCACGGGTTGCACACCCACGAGCACGTGGATGCGAGGGCAGGGTCATAGGTAATTGACCCGCGAAAGTTCGCTTCTCAGGTCGCCACTCTCGTTAGAAGAAACGTTTCACTGTCACCTTCTCCCATTGATATCCCGTGGCGGTCTACCGTGATCAAAAACGATTAATCGCACGCGATAGACCACCTACTACTGCGATTGGTAGAACTATTCTACAAAGAAAGCACCCTATGTTCCATTGTATATCGTGAGAGCTACATCGTTATTATATTACACGAAATATGTACACGACTCCTGTCGACATCGTTTCCGTTTCACCAACCACCCATTCAATTATCCACGTTCAATAAATTAATTAAGCGAAACTAAATTTTAACTCCAACACTCGTCTGCGTTCGCGTCCTGCTTCCTTCTCCTTTTCTCGTAACATTCCACTGCTCTTTGTATCTGTTCCAGATACTCCTGAATCTTATCCTCCTGCGAAAATTCCCTGGAATCCGATCTGGCCAAGGATCTCTTTTGCACGAGAGCTGTGAGCATCAGCGTGATCACAGGCAGCGTTATCCCGAGAAGAAACGTCGGGGTCATCATGTTCTTCAAGCCGTGCTTCTTAAATCCACGGTACAAATCCGCCCAGATTCCATCTCCCTCCTCTTCGTGATACTTACCGAACTTTCCATAAAGGTGAGGCTTAATTTTACCAGTCTTGGCGATGTAGTTGTAGTAAAAGGGATCGTATGACTGGCTGTATAATTGTGAATAAAAAACATCTTTGGCAGGCGGCGGCTGGTCCGCTTCGGGGAACCAAGCACTGGCGTCTTCGTATGGAACAGGTGGATTGCTGACAGGAGGTGGTCCACGATGGAAACCTGGTGGTTTCGTGTAGATCACTTCGACTGGCGGGCCCTTTGGTTTGTACGGCAGTGCTATGGGAAAAGCCGACTGTTGAATTAATTATATACACACCTCTAGTGAGTTTCTTTACTGAGAGAAAATAGTTAATTAAATTCTTTACAATGCGAATTGCGTTAGAGGTTTCCCTGGGAGATATAAACGCTCGATTGTTAAATATGTTTCAGCACTCTGTGATTTGCAAGCTGTACATGTCTACGGGATAATTAAAAGTTTCGACGGAAATTTGCGAACTGTGAAATATACGATTGGACTGTGTTCTCCAGACTTTTTTCCCCCATTTTATACACAGTTGATATTTAATGAATATTATGAAACGTTCTACCGTAATATCTCACCTGGGGGAAGAGGACCGCCAAATAATCCTGGACCAACTCTGGACTGGGCATAAGAATACGGTTTCCCACGCACTCTTCTCATACCTTGATACCATCCAGGATAAACTATATCGTTCCTAGCATTTGCTGCAGTTGCATAAGGCTGTACTACTTGTTGCTGCATCGGAGGCATAACCACCGCGTTGGCCACAGTAGAACGATGATCTACCTGGTTCATAGGTGCATTGTAGGTCGGCTGATTATTAACTGGGAAAGCCTGGAACGCTTGTCTTTGTTGCATGAGTTGCGCGGTTAAATGTTGGTTCACGGTGGAAGACACGGGCTGCTGATTAACTGGAGGTGCTACCTGTTGCGAAAGTTGTTGCTGATTAACAGGAGGTGCTGTCTGTTGCGATAATTGTTGCTGATTAACTAGCATTGACTGGACGTCCTCTGGAGTTTCTCTGCTTTGTAGGTAATAGTCAAGAGACATACGCGATTCCTCCGGAGTTTTCGAGTTCAGGAAGCTGTTCAAGGCCACTTCCGCCGGATTCGTAGAACCGACACTTTGGTCGTAAGCGTTTGAGGACAGGTGTCGGGCACTTTGTGCTATCTGCTCTTGATTTATGGCAGGCATTAAGGCCTCTCGATCCACGAAATCCCTATCAATTACAGTTCTCGTTGGATTCGCGTATATTGTGAAGTTTTTAGCATCGGAGATTGAAGGATGAGTAGCCTGAGAAGATTCTGTCAAAGTATTCGTCACGTTCGTTGCGGTTTCCCGTTGTCTCACGGTTCTTTCTAAGGATCGTGATTCCATGGCCGTGTACTCGGTGTTCTCCGTCAACGGGTTACCCTCGAAGTTCAATTGACCGTCTGCTAATCCAGCCACGAGGATCAACAAGATCGTTGCCGCGTTCATGGTTCTGGAAGCAACGAGAAATCGACTGATTCCCCGAATTTCGTACCTTCGAAGTATCTACATCGTGGAACGAGGTTACTTGAACAGAAATTGGTAGCAGGAATTTCGATGGATATCGGTACATCAATTTCAATTTACACTCGCAATTAGATCGACTGCTGAGCAAGGAGAGCTACCGCGAAGCAGTCTCTCGCGTCGTTCCACTTACGTCGTGTACCGGCTAGGGAGTAAAAAGAAACGTGCTATGCAGAATTGTTCACGCCGGTGTTACGTGCGCAGAATAATCGGCAGCAACACCTTTCTTCTATCGGCAGTCTACTTCTCAACGACATCCTTACTTTCCGTCTGAACAGTGACAATATCTTTTATCGTATTAGAGTTAGATTATTTCTTGACCGTAAAAGAACAAATTTGATTTGCAGACACGACGAAGAATACATGAGATGATACACAGGCCAACAAATAACAGGAACAAGTAAAGAATGCGCAACAAACAACATCAACACGAACGAATGAATCAGGCAACGTGGGTTAAAGACCCGTGTAACACTTTCTTCTGTCAAGGTGTACGTATAGTGACGTTCACACGACACAAGCTACCATTAATCGTTTCCCAAACGGAGAAACTTATTTTACTGCACTATTACGAGAGTCTATTACCCTTCCGTCTTCGCCAAGAACAAAGAAAGAAACAATGTATTCCAGCGGCAAAGCGTTGACAATTTCTGCCGGAAACACTTACGTATACGAAAATCGTAAATCAATTCGTGAAGCGTGTTTGTATTTGAATTTCGTGAGATAAGCCTGGATATTATGAATCGAGACATTACTGGACCCCCGTACGATATAGCAGAGACGATATGGTAAGCCTGCCTTTGGCCATCAATATGAAAATAAAAGAGGACGAAGAAACGTCGAGTTGAACAGCTTCGAAATGTTTTCGGACGAAACGATCGAAAAAGTCGTACAGAGAGAGAGTGGTCCCACTTAAAAGTCAACCCACGGCCACCTTGCTCTTCGTTGAAAGTTCAGGGACAGCCTAAATGTTTTTCAATTTCTCTTTTATTTATTTTGTTGCTGAAAGTCGTATGCAGCTTACTACATAACGAATTATATCCTTCCTTATTCATTAAATGATCCCACTGTGTGATTGATTCGTTTGTGAATCTGAATTTATACCCTGCTAATGTCTTCTTTTTTTTATTGCCATTCCATTTTTCCATTAATGATAATCGTCGTTCCAGAATATAAAAAATTAGCATGTTGCTAAAAGGATCGGACTACAGGTCAGAACTTTCTAAAAACCGTTAATCCATAATGAATTCAACGATCGGGCGAAATTCGAAAAACACTTCGATTTCCTTTTATCGGTTGTCCAACGGTTGACACCATTTGCGGGCCGTGAAATGTGTGGTCTATCAAGATTGAAAAGCAAACAGACGTTGAAAAGTTGCAGAAGAACCATGGACGTTAGAATAGATCGAGATCTAGCTTGCATAGATCTCTCCGAGATCATTCATAGGAACGTAAAGAGAAAAGAAATGGAAATGCTCTGTACCGTAAATGATAATTATTCAATGACGGACTGGATGAAAAACGAAAAGAGCCGCAACTTTAATTACCATTGCCTATTTTGTCGTAACTTCAGTATTTGCTTATCGTGTCACAAAAATAGTTCAAAACGTTTACCTAACAAAGTATTACTTTTGTATGTTAACTTAATATCGGGTCCCTACATTTTCTCTTTGTATTTCATTTAAAAAGATCTCTGTCTGCACCATTACTTATTTCAGCAGAGACTTCTGTCAGAAATTTGCATTGTTATTAATCTAGTATTATTCTGCATTATATACATTACATAAAAAATGTGGTCGTGCATTTAAAAGATAAAAATTCTTCGATTTACTTACAGGTTCAACATAGATGGCCCAACTCTTTAAACACTACAAGTTGCCTCTCGTCACAAATTGTTTAATTACGATCGAACAACCACAAATTGACCGATTCGCCCGGTATTGCAAACGGCACACGAGAGGAGACCGTCCATCGGTTCGACTGGTACCAGAAATACTGAAGATCCACAGATCCGATGAGAAAGCCATTCACTTCGACTACACTCCCTACCTTCTCGGCGAGCTTATAAAGTCGGTCCCTCGTCGTTCCTTTACCTGGACGAAATTACTCGCGGCTAATGCTCGTTTCTTGTCACTTAACGAATATTCCCGCGAGACCTTTGTTACCATTTTGTTCTTCACAATAACTTCTGTTCTGTTGCGGTCAGTATTCGCGAAGAAAGTGAACTGTAAGTGAAACTCGGGCAAAAATTCAGAATATCCTTTGGCGCTTAATGTCCTAACAAAAATGATTATGCGACTTCACGATCGCCCGAATTGTCCGATGTGACGTTTTCATCGATTCTTGGAGAACAAAATTTCTTTGGGTAATTCTCGTTTAATTTTTCTTTTTAACAACGCTAGGAGATATTGTTAAAGTGACATTGAGAAAGTTCAACGAGTGGAAGTGCGAAGGACACGCTAAAGTCATTCGCCGGTTTTCTTGTTTCTTTAAAAAATGTAAGAAATATGTTTCTTCCGTTTTATGTCGCCATAACTTGGCCTCTCAATTTTTATCTAACGAGACCTCGAACAACGACACTGATAGAACATACAGCTGTCCACTTAAGGGAATCACAGAAACTCTGAGAATCGACGATTCTTCTGCAATTACGCCGTCGTAAATCACTTTTTCCGCGATCGTTCGACCGTGAACGAATCACTCGAGCCTCGAATAACTGTGCACCGCAGAGAATAGCGATCCGAAAGAAGGGAGCCCGTTCTCGTTTATTATCATGAGAAAATTAATAAGTCGTGTCCGATGCACCAATTTTCGTCGAACTTAATTCTTTCTTCCTTTCACGAGCAGTGAATTCTACGAACTTGCTATCAGAATGCGTAACAACAACTAAGCTGTTAAACAAATGCCGATATAACAACCTTGTCCACCCCATTTGCATGGCAAGTTTCTCTTATCCTTAATTCGTGGCAACTTTTGACCAGGCTTTGGTATTGTAAAAGCGTCCCCTTTCGCGGAACCGCGTTAATTAGTGATATATGTGGGTCGACCACTCAGAGACACTGCTATGTGATGCTACATAAAATGTGTCGCTTTACAAGGACATCATTAAGTGATTTCTGGTGAAATTTTAGTAAATCGAGCGATAGTATACATTTTGTTTGCGTTGCCTTTCGAACGATCGCTCGCAGCAACGACATTGTTAATACGAAACTCTGGTCACTGCGAATTTCTGCATCGAACTGCTGTGAGCTAGTTACCCTATCCGACAAAAATTTCCATAGTCTAATAGACTCGTAGTGTTACAAGTTTCATAAAACTAGCAATCGTAAACCAGCGAAATAATCATAAAAAGTAGCAGAGAAACAACAGAGTCTAATTTAATCCGAGCTGGATTCCTGTTGTCCCTTCCCCTCGACTATACTCTCAGGACGTCGCCAACGATTATGTTAATCATTCGGTACACATTATTCTTCCTCTGTCTTCGATTAGATGATTCTAGTATCAGTGCAGCACGCATCATTATTCCTGTACCAAAAATGTAAAAAACGTATAAATATCCTTAATGTTTCAAGGAGGAGAAGCTCCCGGAATGTTTCCACGGATGATCGTTCATTGATAGACAAGAGTCCTCGAATGAAACGACGTTCGAAGGGGCGTCGAAAAAACGAGCAGTCACGAAGACAATAGGGGGGGTGATCCACGTTCACGCTCCTCCTCATCCTCCCGATGGCATCAGCGGCTACCGTGCAAGCGAAGCTTCGGGCCGAACGTTATATAATTGTGGCAGATTACTTCCAACGTTGGTCACATGCATGCTGCCGCACTCGGTCGTGTGCTTCCCAACGTTCTAACGCAGTGGACATTCAACGACCGAACGATCTAAGCATCGCAGTGATAAGAATGGAACCCCATCGTGAAAGGGACACCGGTACCACGTGGAAACGTCTCAAAGATCTCCTCCTGGATCTTCATTTAAACCCAGATCGTATATTCTACCGGTGAGTTGAATTGTTTTAAATCCCAATCTGTTTAAAATATATGCAATTGTATATATAGTTTTTTTCTATAGCGTATTGATTTATTTGGCTTGTCCTTTAAATTTCATTTTAAAGAAAGATAGTACGTTGCTTTATTTCCCTTTCTTTTCCTTTGTTATCGTCCTTCTGCTGGTTTCAGTAGAATGTTTTATTTCCAGTTTTATGCAACAGGATGTTTTCCCCCATTTATACGTTTGTCTGTTCAGCGGAGGATCCGGGCGTATTTAAATAGTATGCAGAAAGGAAAAAATAGATCGGATGTCGGCAAATTGAACGTGATCGCGTTCTTCTGTCAGAAGCGCATTATCTCTGTTTATGGTGCTCTCCAGAGCCGCGCGATCTGCATTGTCACCGAAACCATCCATGCTGGATTTCGCTCAAATAACAGGTTCCCCCAGAATTAATTGGCATTGAAATATACGCCTGTTGCTGGTAATCTTGTATGGAGAAGTTAACTGGCACGATAGCGAAACGGTGACTAGGCCATATCTTCGCTGTCGTTTCTGATAATCAGAATTTTCAATTGAAAAGAGACACAACCACACACAGGAAAACCAGGTGTTTCGTAGTTCAAGACTCCTGTTCAAATGGTCATGATTATTGCTCGAATGCTAATCACGATCAATCAACCTCCACGCGCCATAGCGTGTGTTTGCAATAGGGAATTGATCGAACCATGAAAACACAATAAATCTCGTTGAGGCATAATCACGTTAACGGTGGTCAAGTTTCGGGGCTTGAACCTTGTACAATTTAATCCACTTACGGTGAGATCATCGCGACATTCTTAATTAGATGAATCAGGAATGCCCATTTCGTTCCACGAATTGGTCTATATTAGGCCAACGGTTCCTCTGGCGCCATAGTTGCGTTTTATTATCACTTCATTAAGGGTCGTTGCTCTTATTACCCAATTATACCGTTGAATTATCGTCGTTTCTTTCAATCAAAAAATCCGCATGGCAACTCGATATAAAAACAAAACTGCTCGAATCCTTGTCCTTTTTCTTTCGAATCGGACAGTGTTACGAATCTCATCAGATTCCTATATTCAAGTGAGATTGTGTTTCATTTTGTGCAGCGCTGGGTAAATTATTCTTGTTGCCAAAGTGGTTCCACTAACGCTTAGCGCAGCAGTACAGAAATCACCACTGTTCAAACCATTACACATTCACAGATCTACTTCAACAATTCCTATACGCGCTATTGAAAACAATATTCACCTAGTGTTAATTCTCTTTAATATTTTTCTCAAGAAGGATATTATTGTACTAATGGGAAATTTTTATTTAGCATTGGCCTGAGTATTGGGAAGAAACCATGGCTCTGGTTGCTGGTGGCTTTCTGCATAAACTGTGCCTGTGCCCCTGGATTAATCTTTTGGAGAGAAGAAATCGACGAAGTCGAGCTCTTCGTACCCCAAGACTCTGTGATACGGACCGACGCCGCCTGGGTGAAGACACACTTCCGGGACGATTTCCGATACGAAAGTATCATCGTCACGGCTCCCAACGTTTTAGAACCGGAAGTGCTGCGCTCGGTACATAGGCGATCATGAATTATACGAGTATCTACGAAGGTTCTTTTCCACTTTAACGCATGATCCTTGTCGAAATTCATTAGGCCTCACGAGATTTACCTATCACCTGGAATCTGTGGGCTGAACCTCTTCTAATGTTAAACCATTCGTTCAACTGTACTCTTCCTTCTTTCAGATCAGCAAGATAGAACGGATAGTGAAGTCTGTACGAGTGGACAACCATACCTGGGAAGATGTGTGTGCTGGGTAAAATCTGGAATAAATAATATCTTTCTAATTTCTTTGCTAGCCTTGGTATTAACAGTAGTCGGTAATTTCGTTGAACCACAGGTATTTGACGTGGTTCAATGTAGACGACACAGCGGATATCTTTAATGATCTCCAAGTCTCGGAGGATATCTTGGTCGAGTTGAACAACACAGTGCTGAAGAATGGATGCATCTATCAGTCTATTATGCAGCTTTGGGAGACGAGCTTGACGAAAGATGTTCGGAATTTGTCGAAGAAGGAGATTGTCGAAGATGTGACCAGGGCGATTAGGAACAAGTAAATCTTTGTAATTAACATAAAATTCTTTACCCTTCCAAGTACATTTTGCGTCATCTCTTTTACAGGATTAGCGACAACGCGCTTCTAGACATCGAGCCCCTACTCTCAGGTATATTCTACGATAGGAAAGGACGTGTTAAAGGCGCGAACGCCACGATTCTCAATTGGATGCTGAAGAAATCCAATCCAAACTCGGCCGATTGGGAATTAGAATTCATAAATCATGTCCTCCACTCGAACATCACGTTTCCACCAGGAATGGAGATATACGCGATAGCTTCGCGAAGTTACTTGGATTCTTTGCATCAAATATTGAACAGCAACCTGACAGTACTATGCTGCGGAATATCCTTGATCGCAGTCTACGTGATGGCGATGATCGGTAAATGCAACGCGCTGGAGCAACGAATTTATTTATCAGCAATGGGTGTGTCTGTGGTTGGCCAGGCAATTTTGTCATCTTACGGGGTGTGCTACTATTTGGGCTACTCGTATGGGCCGATACATTCCATTCTTCCGTTTCTGTTGCTCGGTATAGGGGTCGATAATATGTTTGTGATCATGCAGAGTTTGGAGAACCTCTCTGAAACTGATCAAACCTCAGAGATCCCTATACGTATAGCCAAGGCTGTACAGCAGTCTGGTACGGCTCTATATTTTACAATAATATACTCTACACAGATGTAACCATTTATTGCATTATTTTTTTTTGACGTCTCGATCTTTCTTTTTTCAAGGTATGTCGATCACGGTGACCTCTTTTACAAACATGATCGCGTTTGCCTTTGGTATAACAACTGTGATGCCTACTCTCAGATCCTTTTACGCTTTTGCCACATTAGGAATTCTATTTTTGTACATATACGAAATTATATTTTTCGTGAGCTGTCTCGTGTACGACGAGAAGAGACTCGAAGCTCGCAAGGACGGTTGTTTCTGTCGGCCTAGATTGAACTGGAGGGCGAACGAGTGCAGTCAAAGGAATACCCAGCAAATCATCTTCGAGAACTATATCGGCCCGGGAATCACAAAGATCTCCGTGAAAGTAATCATTCTATTGATCACTGCCACCTGTCTATGCGTGAATACCTGGGCGGTGTTTCAACTCGACCAGAACTTCGATCCACTTTGGTACTTAAACCAAGACTCCTTTCCGATCCAATTTAATAACAAATTGAAAGAATATTTCCCAAAGTATGGGAAACGTGCTGCGATTTATATGGATGGCGTAGATTATTATGAGGATCGTAAGTCTCTCTCAGAATTGGTGGAGACGCTGAGGCGTAATCAATTTATTAATAATGGAACGTTGGATCCATGGTTCATTGCTTATGAAAAATGGCTCAACGATACCGGAAAAGGTGAAGCTTGAACATCGTATCGAAGTGTCATGATTGCGTGAACATAAATTGAATATAAGTTTTTGTACAGGTGATATTGAGAGTAAGGAGGAATATTATAATATACTGACGGAGTATTTGCTTTTAACAAAGGAGGGTCAAACGTATATTAAGGATATTAACTTTGATAAATTGCCAGCTGGAGAGTATAATATAACGGTAGTAGTAAAACGTTTGTATAAAATATTGTCATTTAATATCGTAATGACAGTATATTTTTCTTTAATTTTTTTCACAGACGTCGCAAATTCCTTTACAACACGTTTTGATCAATACAACCGTGGAACAAATAAAAGCGATGGAATCTATAAGAGAAACAGTTACAGCTACTAATTTCTCTCTGGGAAACGATTATATTGCAGTCTTTTCACCTGATTATATTTCGTGGATGGCGAACAAGGTAAGGAGAGATTGTTTTTTACCTAATTTATCGTAATACATAATTGTCTTTTGGGCTTTCAGGTAATTGGGGAGGAATTGATACGGAACTTGTGTTTAGAAATAGTGACTATTGGAATTGTGATAGTAATATTCCTTAGAAATTTACGAGCCTCGTTTTTTGTGATTTGTTGCGTGTTTTTCACGCTTATCGACTTGTTAGGTTCAATGTACTTTCTAAATTTAACCATTGAGATGTCTTCAAGTATAATGATTTTATTATGCGCTGGATTAGCTGTTGATTACGCTGCGCATATGGGATTAGAATTTGTACGGTCGAAGGGTAGTAAAAAGGGTAAATATTGATATAATTAATTTATTCTATAAGGGTAAGGGTAATTTATAATTGAGTCATCTTTTATTTATGTTTATAGAACGAGCAATTGCAACCCTTTCTGTTATCGGTCCAGCTGTATTCAATGGAGGTTTAAGCACATTCCTAGCATTCGTTTTATTAGGTTCTAGCGAGGCTTATTTATTCAGTACTTTCTTTAAGGTATTTTTAATAGAATTTCGAGTATTCTTTTTTCTTAAAAAAGAAATAAATATTTGTAAAGAAAATTTATGGTTTTAGTTATTCACGTGTGTAGTGGTATTTGGACTATTTCATGGGCTGTTGTTTTTACCAGTAATGTTAAGCATAGTGGGCACAGGGCAAAGTGTAAGCAAAGAGAAAAGGGATCCTGTTGCTAAAGACCATAATGGATACTGCAATGTTCCCCTGTCCCAAAGTGAGAAAGGTGGTGTTATATAAATGTAAAACCAAAAGGTGATTGAGAAAATATTTATTAACTTCATTTCAGGAGTTTCAATGATTTTTTTTTATTTCTTTTTTTATAGATGCAGAAGCTAGAACTGCCAAATAGAATCTGACAATGTCTAAAAGACTGCTTAGATAAGTATTTCATTCCAAGATTCTAGAGTATAAATTACAATTGCGAAAACGATGCACATGTACTGTAAAACAGTAGTTTATATATACATATATTCTTTGTTAATCTGTTCTTTTGTAAAAAAAAACAATAATAAAAGTTGAGGTGGATACATCCCAGTTTATCTTTTTCTCCTACTTTTCACTTCTGTCCATTCGTCAACAACATCCATGGTATTAGATGTTTCTTGTTCTCCATCAGAACTATCACTTTCCATCACACTAGCATCTTGAATTCTTTTCGAGGGTTCATTTGAAACAAGCCATGTTTGCAGCGGTGGAAGTTTTGCCAGTTCTGCCATTGCTAAGCTTTCATTATTTTCCATGCAATAGCGAGAGAATCTGAATAACTCTTCTGCTACTTCTACAGCACTATTGTCTTCAAGTTCTGTGTTAAAATGCTCGTCCATGTAATCTTCTAACACGTAAGCAATCTCGGTGCTATTTAATACTGAAGAGTAATACGTATGAAACAATAGAAATAAATAATAAAGAGAATCGAATAAATAAATACGAACCGTTCATATACATAACCTCCGTTACGTAACGATGAAAATCAACAGCTCTTTCTTTTGGACCCATTCCATATTCCACTGCCATCTAACACAAAAATATTTATTAAAGAAAGGATAGAGAGTAAATAAATGAATGATATGTACACATACATTTTACTGCAAACTTAATAATGAATACTTCATACCTTTAACGCTGTCCAGTTACTAAAAATACATTGGGTGATCGATTGAAGAAATTCCTTCATGCTCGACATTTTAATTTGAATGATAAATTCTTACGAATCTTATATGTAACAATAATAAAGCGCGTTTGCCAGAAGATGGCTAGTGAGAGTACATTTATGTGTCTAAATCTGTATGTCTAGTGGTGGAGAAATATCGATAGTGTATGTTTACTATCGATAGTTATCGAAAATGTGGGTTAAGATTCGTAACGCCCCGAATTTAAAAATATGGGTAATATGATGATAGACATTTGTTCTATAACTGACGATAGCGATAGTGTTTTGTCATTAAAGACTGACTTTTGTGTGATCTTGCGTAAGAACGAATCGTCAATTTAAAGAAGTTTATATTCTTGCTATTCTTTATATATACAGGGTGGCCCAGAACATGTGCATTATTTTTTAAAAAAAGGTAGCTGATTCTGAACAACTTTTTCCTGGACCAAAATATTGTCTGAAGCTTCGTTTTTGAGTTATTAACGGAAAACACTGGCCAATAACAGCGCCCGTATAGCGCGAGCTCACAATTAGTCACGTTCGTCTTACATTAAGAATAATGTGTAATTCTTCGTTATTCATAAATAACAATTTAATTAACAAGTCGTTTAATAAATGTTTCATACTTTTATTCGTTTTCCGAAACGAATAAAGTGTTTTATTATTTATGAAAGAAGTGTTTGGATGAATAATGTTAGAAAAGGGTAGTTAAATAAACTTATCCATTCGACCGCGAATTTACCTGCTTCATATCTTATACTTACCTGTATATGATATTCCATCACTATCGATAACTATCGATGGTCGATGGTCCAACTATCGGAAATTATCGATAGTACTGACTATCGATATTTCTCCACCTCTAGTATGTACATCATCCACATGTAGTATAGCAAATCGGCCATGTGTTAACTCTACAGTTGAAGTTAGGTTCTTGGGATTAGGTTGGGTTTCGTGTTGTATGGATGCCTGGTATGTGTTTACATATGCTGAAAATTTTTAGCAGAAACGCCCTTCTAAACGTTTTGGACTGATGTGATTAATATCACGAGGTAAATATTCATTTTCTTTCTTACATGTAAAAAGAAACTTTCTCGATTCGTTCCTTTATCAATATTTGCTGCAAGGCACATATGTATAGATACTTGACAGTATACATTTTTGTCTAATGCTTGTATTAAAAAAATTTGTCACAAAGACATGTCAGACGCTTTCGAAGAAATTCAAGCTATTAAAATAAAAAGGAACAGCCTACGTGAGAAACTGCAGAAAAGAAAACGTGAACGACATGAATTATTTACACTCACATCCGCAACACCAGTATCAACCACCTTGACAAATGAATCGCCCGTTGCGACTGGTAATTATATTTCATTTTTCTTCTTTTATTTTAATGTTTTCTTACATACGCAGGCTGCGAATTGCAATCAAGCATTAAAATGAGTAATACCTAATTATTCTTTTAGATTCATTAGGACATCCACAACGATCGGACCATAACGAATATGAAAGGGATGTGTTGTGTATATTACATGAATCATTGCCTAACTTACCCATCACATCTGCTGAAGTGATAGATCAACTTCGTAAAAATTTAAATGCAGATGTGTGCTCTACAGACATTCATAAAATTCTGGAAAAACTTGCAGCACAAGATATCGTTAAGTTAGTAAGTTTCTGCATTATGCTTTAAGTTTAGATCAAAAGTACTAATCTATTAATTTTTTTTAGGATAAAAGAAGTGACTGAAAATGGTGTTTTCGGTTACACAGTACTGTCAGTAACAGAGTCACAATCATCATATCAATCTCAATCAGACGATACGGAAAATCCAGAGAGCGCAGAAACATCTGCATCTGAATTGAACGATTATGCACCTGCGGATAAGCAACCAAAATTGGACAAGAAAAATACAGAGGATATAATGTCCTTAATATCGATGCCTACTATCAGAGAGAAAGAGAATAAGAAGGTCGGAGAGCAGATTTTAGACTTGTTATCTAAGCAAACATCCAAAGAAAAATCATTGGCCGAACGTTTTCGGTCTCAAGGAGGTGCCCAAGTTATGGAATTCTGTCCTCATGGGACACGAGTGGACTGTGTTAAATTGAACGGTGGACCAGGATTTGCAGAGAAGTGTAAAAAGCTTCATTTTAAAAAGATTATTCAAAGTCATACAGACGAATCTCTGGGAGACTGTAGTTTTCTTAATACTTGCTTTCATATGGATACTTGCAAGTATGTATATGTAATTACCAACTTTTTTTTATTTCTACATGTAATAAAGAGTTCACAATAATTCTACCATCACTTAAATATCCTGTTGCACAGGTACGTTCACTATGAAGTCGATGGACCAACCACTCAACCCAAAGAATCAATTGATGCAGATAATGCAAATAATAGTACAGTGAATAAAGGCTTAACAATAGATAGCAAAAATGGTAGTAGCACAGTCTGTCCTACTCCCAGTGGATCATTAAGTAGTGAATTGACTCTGTATCCACCGCAATGGATACAATGTGATTTACGTTATCTTGATATGACGGTTCTTGGTAAATTTGCTGTAATAATGGCCGATCCTCCGTGGGATATCCATATGGAATTACCATATGGTACTATGTCGGATGATGAAATGAGGCAGCTGGGCATACCTGCACTTCAAGACGAGGGACTCTTATTTCTATGGGTAACAGGAAGAGCAATGGAACTTGGTAGAGAATGTTTACAACTGTGGGGATATGAAAGAGTAGACGAAATTATATGGGTAAAAACAAATCAATTGCAAAGGATAATAAGAACAGGCAGAACTGGTCATTGGTTGAATCACGGGAAAGAACATTGTTTAGTTGGCATGAAAGGAAATCCACGAATTAATCGTGGCTTAGATAGTGATGTAATCGTGGCCGAAGTTCGGGCAACGAGTCATAAGCCCGACGAAATCTATGGAATTATTGAACGTATGAGTCCTGGCACAAGAAAGATCGAACTGTTTGGTCGGCCGCATAATGTACAACCTAATTGGATCACATTGGGCAATCAAGTAGATGGAGTTCATTTAATTGATCCACAACTTATTAAAGCCTTTAAAAAACGTTATCCAGATGGGAACTCGATGAAGCCTAGTAAACCATAAATATTTTTAAACTGTGCAAAGTAAGTGAATAATTATTTTATTACAGATTTTATCAGAAAAAATTGCATTTAATAAAAATTGAAGATTTATTATTATTCTCATTTTCATATTTTACTTTCAGATATTCGTTTAAAAAAAGAATTACATCTTTGTATATAAATTATGTTTATAATTACATCAATCAATGTTTTTTTTTACTTACATTTGACATAAAAAATATTTGTACACGGGGGTTTATATTTGAAATATTTCGTCATGCCTCAACTAGGGCATACATTTATATATTTGTATTGTCATTTTCATATTAGCACCTCTATCATATAATTATGTATATATATGAATATGTATATATATATTTTTTCATATATTTTACACTATTAGTATTTGCTTTGTAATGTGTAAATAATACATAGGTAAGTACACATAGTAATATAAAATACATTCTCTTGAAATAGAAACTGGAATGTAAATCTGCGAAATATTTGATAATCAAAATTTTTCACTTAAAAAAAATGTTGCTTTCAGTACGATCGGGTTAAACATTTTTGTCAAGAGCATATATCCAAAACTTACACCTATTTATATGTAATAAGACATAAATATAAAAAGGTAGTTCAAAATGGAATGCAAAATTGTTAATTTTGTTCGCTGCCAATACTGTTACGCTTCTGTTTTAGAAAGCTTCTTTTTAATGTTAATGAAAAGTTACTTTCATTTATTTTATTCGTAGACGATCTAGATGGCTGATTTTTTTTCGATGTTGAGAGGTTTTGTCGATTTTCCTTTTCATTGACATCGATCGTATTTTCCAATAAATTAATACTGCATTTATTAATTTTGTTAAATGAATCAACCCAATGCCTTTTTCCATGGCCATCTCCGGTTGTTAAAGTGTGCTCCCCAATTTTAAATCCATAACTTACTTCCAATGTTTCATCTGCATTTATGTAGATTTGTTCACTGGGTATAACGGGGAAAGATAGATTATATCTTTTACTTACAGATCTTGTACCGCGAGTTATTGCGAAACAAGTGTCAAAAAGAAAACAATGATATTTCTGAAAATCATAATTGGCAATTTACTGTACGATTATTTAATTTGTCATATTGGTATTGCAAAGTATTCTTACCATTCCCCTCGTATCTTTGAGCTGCCCTTGAGTAACTAGTTCTGTTGCGCTTTCAATGCATTTATTAGGATCATAATCCAGTTTAACATTAATTTTTGATTGAGCTAATTCAGATTCTGAATTCCCCATGGTCTTGTCTATATCTTTAAGCAAAGTGGATATCAAGTCATAGGCTTCTTTCAACAATGTTTGATCTGAATGTGTTGCTGGTGTATGTCTGAGTATTTCCTTAATCAGTAAAGGATATTTTACAATTCTTGATCTTGCTACATCTATGTATGTCCATAAATCGACAGAGTGGGGAGACTCCAGACGTTTTTTCAAGAAAGATTGAAAACGTTTGTGGGTTAATCTCTTTTCATCCAACAAATGTTTCGCCCATATCTGTGTTCTGCACCTCTCCAAATATGGTTTTGTTAATGTCGGTATCTGAAATTATTATGTCAAAGCAAACATTGAGGGTGCTAATTTTGCAAAGTATGCGATACTTTACAATCCAATTTCAACTAACCCATTTTAATAGCGTGGGTCCCACAGTGTCTGTGAAACCATATTGGTCCCTCAGATCCATCAATTTATCTCTTAGCCTGCTATGTATTTCAATGAGATGTATCACGCCGCCGAAAAGTGTAATTAATTCATCAGAACTAAAAATACTGGTAGATAACAGTGGTTCATAATAACAGTCTTTAAGAATACATAAATCATTAATGAGCACATTTTCTCCGCAAAATAATTCATAAATTGCTTCTTGTCTTTTCACTTCTTTTCTGGTTAGCACATGATTTGGTCTATCCTTGGTATTTGAGTTTGCAACATCAATTACCCAGCTTCTAAGTGTAACACAGTTAGAGTTCTCAATATTTTCTTTGTTCCTTAAAAAAGAGTTAAACAAAAATACACATCCTTGTCTTGCGCAAAGGAACATTTAACTACGATCTTTTATGCTTTTAATACCTTTTTAATAATCCTGAATCCGTGTCATTATCTACGAACGATAAATCTGCTGTGCTTGTAGGAATTGTAAAAGATCTGTGAAATATATTTCCATGCTTGCTACCTAACGTAGAAGATGAAAAAATGTTGCTGGCCACTTCTGTAATTCTTCTTCTCTTTTTCTTTTTTCCCATCTCAGACTCAAGAGATATATCCATTGAACTGATATTGATAGCATCGCTTTTTGGACGTTTTCTTGACCGCTAATTTAACATACCAAATAGAAAACTATTACTCTTATTGTTATAAACATCAATGCGCAGAAGTAATAGACTAGTAGAATACTAAAAAAAAAACAATGTGTTGTACATCACTGAGAATAATCTGTCATTCAAAGTAACTGTAGGGAATAAATATCATTTGCAAGAACAACAGGTTAATCTTATGTCATATATGAATACTGCTGACAGTAAGTAAAAAAACTCACCAGCCAAAATTTTTTTCGTGGTTCTTGAAAGGTATCTTTGTTTGCGTCAGTACTATCATCATACATTTCTTTCAGATTTTTTAAAATATTGTACACAATTGAAACAAGCAGTTACTCATATTCTATACTTATACGAAAGAACCGTTGAACTACGCAAGTCTTCGACAGAAACGGTCCATCGGTACAAACTTGCCGAAGATAAATTCCAGAATACTTTTTCCGTCTTCCCTACTACAATGGTTTCTTTAATTTTCACCGTGTGTTTTATCGCGATAGTATTATATATAAGGTAAGAACATTTTCGCACTAATTAGGCATATAGGAAAGCGTCGTTTCACAACCTCTCCTTTTACACGAGAAAACATAAACCTGCGATATATCATCGATAAACAATGTTTACTATTGTTTATTCTGAATTTGTACTAAAATATCTCTTTAATTTTAAACATCACTAGACACGGGAGTGATTAGTTAAATTTAAGTTTGATCTTTAGATATGTTTTTTGTTTAATCACGTAAATTTGAAAGGGAAAGAGTGACCACATTCATTTCCAAACGTACTGTAACTTTTGAATTTGAACCGCCATGTTCAGGTTGACATATTATCTAACATTTTGCCTATAATTTTGTTTAAAATCTGTCTACGTTTCCAGTAATTTATAACAAGAACGTTATATATTTCATCGTTCGACAAAAATTGTCTTTTTTCGAAACACTTATATGTGTGTTTATACACGTGTCAAATGAAGAGGTTAGGATAGGTAACTTAAATGTCCATTAACAACACAATATACTTTATATTTATAATTATCAATGCTTCTTGCGTTAACTTCTTTCAGGAAAAACGAAAATCAGCCAAACTCATGCCATTCTAAGAAATCTGCCAGCAAGAAAATTATGGATGAAAAAGAGCGGAAAAATACTCAACATATGACACCATGCACAGAGAGAACTGCATCGGGCCGTAATTGGGAAATATTTAAAAATTTAGTATTTAGTTCATCGGCGTTGAATGCAGACAGCACGGAGAAAGAAATTGTGCAGAAAAAGTCGTCTGCACATCAGAAATCGAGGAAAAAACTTAATTTGCCAGTATTGAACATGGATCATGTAGCATCTATGAACGAAGAAGTTTACGATGAAAAGAAAAAGAAGTTAACAAAGCAAGTGGCAATGGATTGTGAGATGGTCGGCATTGGAGATGGTACAGAGAGTATGTTGGCCAGAGTGTCGCTTGTGAATCGCCATGGTTTTTGCGTGTATGATAAATACGTAAAGCCAAGGGAACCCGTTCAAGATTATAGAACAAGAGTTAGTGGTATTAGGCCCCATAATCTTCAAAATGGAGAAGAATTCGAGATTGTTCAGAAAGAAGTAGCAGATATTTTAAGAGGTCGTATTTTAGTCGGTCATGCATTGAAACACGATTTGGACGTTCTATATCTTTCACACCCAAGAAAACATCTACGAGATACTTCTAGGTTCAAGACGTTTAGACAACTATCTAGAGGAAATACGCCGAGCTTGAAAAAGCTTTCACATGAATTGTTAGGTAGAGAAATACAAACTGGGGAACATAACTCAATTGAAGATGCAAGGGCTGCAATGCAACTATATGTGTTATATAGAAATAAGTGGGAATCCGAAATCTATCCTAAGCGATAATTTAAGGTAAAATGAATAATTTACCACTCCTGGTGAAGTACTCTGCAAATTTTGTGGAAATGTGACAGAGATTCATGTAAAAATTGAACATTTACTTTATTTGTAGAAAACTATTGAAAACACATAAAGACATGTTTATTTTATATAATCTAATATAGTGTGACACATTTTAATCATTTTTCTAAGGTCATATTTAATAAGAACAAACACAAAAATTTCAAATTATGAATAACGATATACACCCAACTAGAATTGATTATGTATATAGAATGTTATTATCACAGTGAAAATGTAAAAACTTTGACTTAAAGTTTTGAAATATATTTCTTTTTCATATAAATCTTACATTATTATTTAATTTTTATATGCTCACGCATACTATAAATACAAATTCCTTATTAGAGATAAATAAAAACCAATTCCTGGATGGAATGAATAATCGAATCTACGATCAATTTGGAATAGTGCAATGTGTAATAAATTCGAGATCTGCCAAGCCCTTTTGTAGCGGATCAAGGATCTCAAGCCTATCTCTATTTCAGATGAGACATAGAATATACCTACCACGAGCGACAAATATAAGAATAGATCTATCATACAATATACATATTCGTACCACCCGAATTCCCAGGGTATTAAGTACCTTTCCCATTTCCGCCTGTGCTGTCCCGTTATCAATGCGCGGCAAAGAACAAAAGAATTATATAACAAGGATCGTAGGTCCGGCTAAAAGTTGGTCAGAAACAGTAAAAGTCCAGTAGGTACAACCCTGGGATCGTAGGTTCAGCAAAAGCGTGGTCAGATCCCACAGAAGTCCAATAGGCAGGATCCTAGACTCGTAGGTTCGGCTAAAAGTTGGTTAGAAATGGTATAAGTCCAATAGGCACGACCCTAGAGTCGTAGGTCCGGCTAAAAGTTGGTCAGAAAAGGTAAAAGTTCAGTAACTATAACCGTAGGAGCGTAGGTTCAGCTAAAAATTGGTCAGAAGCCACAAAAGTTCAGTACGTATGACCTTAGTACAGTAGTACGCACGACCGCGGTCGGAGACCTTCAAAGAGTTCGAAAATTGCGAGGACCACCGAGCGCGACCGAGCGCTACCGACGCGCCGCGGAGTGGGGATGATGATGCGCGGCGCACGCGGTGTCACTATCAATTCAAGCGTCGTACCGTACGGGTCGTCCTTGTTGTCGAAGGTTAGCGACATGCATCGCCTTACGATACAATAACATCTCGGGGTTCACTTTACCACCGCATACGCTTGTCTATTAACTTCTATTAATTAATACACGTTTATTTAACAATCGTTTGACTATCGTGAATATACATTCAACTCTTTCTCGACTTACTTTTGCTGGACGCTTGACCGGTCGTCCGGTACTATTGGTTCTTTGATACGCGATAACTAGTCGTTCATTAAAATATCGGGTTAATTACTTTATTAGTTTAAACGGATCTTCAAATCTTTATTATATTTTATTACACGATTATTTGGATTCGATGCGGTGTTAAGGTTGCGTTTATTTTCTTTGCAATGTCACCTACATACCTAGTTACATATGTCTTCCGCAACTTTGAATCCGATTTTGATTTTAGCACAGGTTTATCTCGTTGCTTTTCTTTTTGTTGCAGGTACAATGGATGATTGGTTGGTAAAGAATAATATATTGAAGCTGCAGGAATGGAGTATTGAGATACAATTACTGCGATGCATAACAAGAAGTCCGATGACCTATGATGAAGGATTGGTAACAATTAACTTATTATCCCAACGGTTTATGTATATATCTTTGTACCTGGCGATTGGATTTCGATTGCAAGTTATTGAACACTTTTATTATTGTAAACAGATTTCTATACTTACTTCTCTCTATTCGTATATCCATGTTCATTAAATAATGAAAACATTTGAAATAGAACTTACAATATATCATTCGCGATTGAAACTAGACTCAGTAAATTTCATTAATTCTAAACGAAAAATTGAAATACGTTCACGTTTCGCTGCATATCGGTCGCGATTTCTGTTATAGCTTCGCAAGTGTTCTTGTTGACACTTTTTGTGACATTGTCTTGTTGTGACTTGGCACAAGTACGGTCAAATTGAATTTTCGATGCTGGATTGCCCCCGTATTTACGTACTCGTTGCCATGCCCTTCAAGCATGATAAATAACTTCGAGTCTTGATTTCTGCAAGCAGCTACGAGAATTTATAAATGCGCGATATTGCTTACTTACTAGGATCATGATCACTTTTAAAACTCTGACATAGAATAGTCACAATACGCTTTCGATAAAACATTTATATTAATCTATAATACTATATCTTGAATGGACAATTAATAATACATTAGTACTATATTAAAAAACAAAAGCAGTAATTCCTCAACAGACATACAGAAATAAGAAAGAGACAAATAAAATTACACGTATATTACTTTAGTTTGTACCTCCCCCCCTCATTTACTAACTTGTACAGATTTCTTTCAGCAAATTTTGATGACCGCGCGCAATGCGGTTGGTAGAGTCAGTGCTTGTTCCGTCAAAGTTATTTTTATTATTTTCTGAGCGCAACCGCTCTTAAGAATAATTAAACATAAATAACAGTAAAGATACGCGAAATTAGAGTCAGTGTTTGGTCCGAAACAATACTCTCGCGAGATTAGATCACTTTGTTTGCCAATCATGAGTGTTCCATTAGAGTCAGTGTCCTGTTCGGCGAGTTCGGGCTTTCGGCCATCAACTTGACGAGTAAGTATCTCCTTATTTCTTTAATCTTGTATTGCAATAATCATTGATAATTAACACATTTCAAAAGTACTGAAAACACATAGATTTTAATGTTGTTTGCTCTTTTTGAATGTTTCAGCAGCTTCCATGACTTCGATGGCGACGAGCTTGACCGCACCCCTGGCCAGTCTGCAACCGGTGAGTCGCATGCTTTAAAGTTCCTCTGGTCACTCAATCATGTCGCAGGACGAAAGGTCCGAACCGACACGAGTGACTGGTTGTAATTACGTAGATTTTTCTGGCAAGCACTGTGACCATGAGTATATGGAAATATACTCATGAGTAGTAACTTCTTTACTGTTTTATATTATATGAGGATAGGTCTTCTTGTGCAACGCGTTTTTAAATAGCTTCAGTATAAAATATATCACTATATATCTTTTTATAATAGAGTATTTAATTGAATACCTATGAACGGTATTTAAATACTTATTAATTATTAAATGAATAGAAAGTAACGTCCAGTATTATACCTGCATTAGTTTATAGTGGAGAAGTCGAATACCCTTCGACTTCGTTTACTTGTCAATTGCAATTACTGCCCAGTTATAAGAAATTGTTAGTAAGAGTATAATATTTCCTCTTTTTCTACTTTGATTATATATAAAGTAAAGGCATTTACTTACCTTGTCAATTTGTTGGAACTATCGAATAATTTTATTATTCGATATCCATATTAGTCTTTAGCGTTTAGAGATATCAGTAATTTCACTTTTTCCGTACAATATGTTAATTAAACTTGAATGTACAAGAAGACAATACGCGAACGGGTAGATCTCGAAATCAAAGCAATCGACTTTCAAACCAACCTTGCGTTTTAGAAGCAATGCTTTGATGACGGGAACATCCGAGGATATTTCAATTTCATTCAAAATATATCGAAGTAGAGTCATTGAATAATTTTTCTAATAAAGTAGAGCCATTGCATAACTATTCTAATAAAGTAGAGGCACCCTATAATTTCATTTAATAAAGTAGAGTCATTGATCTTTCTCGTCAATAAAATAAAATCATATATTGATCTGGTATACATACATACATATGTATCTTTAGCCCGTTAGAAAATCAGTATGTCTTTATCATCTTTTTAGACGAGGATTTTCAGGTTTAACCCTTTCCGTGTTCACTGCCCGGATCCCACTCACGTGCCCAGGGGCTACTTGGGTGGGAAAACGGTGGTTTGGCACGACGATATTTCTTTAGTTCATAAGCTATTGAATGATTTATTGTTGGCGACTGACAGTGCGTTGGTGTATCGTGCCCGACGTAATATCCGCATTGTGTGTGTGGTTAGGCTGTGGATTTGCGTCGTTCCGTATTAAAATGTAGCTATTATGACCAAGATAAGATGTCCATTAATTTAAAACAGAGACATCATTTTTACTATTAATTGCATTAATAATCCCTATTATACTGAGGCCATTATTATACTGAGTTTTATTATACATATTATACTGAGTTTTGCCATTTAAGATGACAAAGGCGAAATGCCAAAGAGAATCGAATATACTTATCAATTGCTATAAAGTAGCTCTTGTATCGGTGCTATTTAATTATCTTACTAAAAATCAACCGCGGCGTGGTCTTTCTCCACGCGAACGCAAAGATCCCAACCACTGTCAGTCGATTTCAGAAAAATGGTACGTACATTAGAGTGTGCAAGTTGTTTGACAGCACTTGGGTGTCGGGGGCGTCCCGGGACGCCTCCCTAGTGTAGGCTTTTGCGCCCAAGTGTTTGACTGAGAACCGTGGAGTGTCGTGTGTTGGTGTGCCTGTTTGCCATTTTTTAAATATAGGTCCAGGTAGGATAGGTAGCATACTTTCTGGAGTGATTGATAGATATAAGTAGGTAGGGCCGGGCAGGTTGACACAGTCTCTGATCGGGTAGGCATTATTTCGCGTGTTCAACCTGTTTCAGGAAATCTAATTTGAAAAGCCGACGGTGAAGCTGTGGTACGAACGAAAATGCGTTCGCCTCTGGCTTTGCCTATCGATTTTTCGAATTCTTCGCGGTCGTGGTCGCGATTCAGGCTCCGATACGAAACGTGTTACATTATGCTCGAGGCTGCACGTGAACGATGAACGATTACAATTTTAATCGTAATCTTTGCGATTTCATGTAATCACAATTTTTACGATTTTATTTGGTCGTGATTTGGCCACGTGTGTTCCATTTAGCTCCGCGATTTAAACTCTTTATTTCACATTTATAAGTTTTTCGTTGGTTTTCGATTAGAGCCTCGAGCCTAGTTTAAGTTTCAGCTGGCCCTTGGGTCCAACGAAAAGAAGAGGCTATATGCCGAAGAGGCCCGACAAACTGTCACTCAAGAGGGCAACTACTAATGGCTCCCCATTCTTAAAAAGAATGGGGAATCATTCTTTGTTACTACTTTGTCACTGTGCTTGCATTTTCATTTGTAGAATTTTTATTTGTACTTGGCCGACGCACATTCCGGCCCAACGATACAGCCCTCCCAAAAATATCGCGTTGCTTTAGAGTTGCGAAAATCTTAAGAACGGGTCGAAATAGAGTTGCGTCAAATGCCAAGCGGGTAACAAGTAGAGTCGCGAAAAAGGAATCGTGTCTCGCATATTATTGAAGTTGCGAAGTGACTCGCGGTTTTTAATTAGAGTTGCGAGCAAATGAAAATCGCGATTGATTTAGCGTTGCGCAATGATGTCGCGATTGTTCTTGCAAGTTTGCTCTTCTTATTGTTAGTTAAATAGTAGTATTTTATAATATATTTTACAGATGATAATGTTTCTAGTGTTGCGAAAATTATTTTCGCGTCTTGAACCTTCAGCTGACTTTTCACAGGATCTTCAATCTGCTTAATTTTGGATATTACAAATAATTTACAGTTTGCTTTCTATCAGTCTTAATAAATAGTGTTGCGAAATGATTACTTCGCGAGTTCCAGTTAGCGTTGCGTTGATAAAAGATCGCGTTTTTAAGTAGAGTTGCGAGTACTCGTCCCCATCTGCTTCCAATTGGACGTCTGTTCCTGAACCAGGAACTTTTTCTTTTCAGCGTTTTATATTTGCCTTTCTTTATATTTTTGTCTTAATAATTATACCACCTGGAATGTCTGTTGATGGAAGTACTGCTAAAAGTTTGCATACATATTAGTAAATTACTGTGAACGAAAGGAAAAGAAATGAAAAAAGAATTAAAGGAAAGAAAAAGGAAAGTAAAGAAAAGAAAGAAAAAGAAACGAAAAAGATATAATTTGCCGAATCTTTGATAAATTCATAATAATTCTAGATAGTAGATTTCAATTAGAGTTAATACTAGTGACTGTTCATTATTGGAGTTTAGCTCCTAAATATTTTCTCTTAATTGTTGTAATTCTATCTTAACCTTTGTTTTAGTACAGCCAATATTTATAACTTTTTGAGCTTGCTTTGTAGAAACTAAAATTCACTTGCGATATCCGTAAATGTTTAAACAAAATTCCTTGCACGAAAAATCTTCTTGGCTGTAGTTGGACCTCGGCATGGTGATAGTGGAAGTTTGATATTTTGCTTCCGAATAATTGTTTGTCGCTTCTTTGTAGAAGCAAAATGGAATGAATTGTAGTGAAATGTGACTATTTCAATTTGGAGTTTTTAATGAAATTCGTACTACCATACAGTTTGATTTAAAACGTAGAAAAGAATATAACACCTTGGCCGAAATCCAATTACATATTGTTATTACAAATTAGCTGCATTTTTCATATCAATTGTGATTCATTATCCTCGGTATAATTCAATTATTACGGAATTAGAAGCAGGTTCATTTCAATATATAATGGAGGGGCTTGGACGTAGAATATGACCTCATCCCACCCCTGGCCCAAAACCCTGACTTTTACACCAATTGAATTTATTAGATTTTTAATTAGGCAGGATTTATGAAACTAAAAATTGATTCGGTCTGTTCTAGGATACCATGGGCCGCGAAATTAATTCTTCTTCAATTAGTCCATATTAAATATATGCATACTCATACCTATATGGGTATGATAAAGTATCAACTACATTCCTGTGTGTTAGGATATTATTGAAATTGTTGTTTTACTTTTACTCTTAGATATTATATTAGGTAGGGTTATTCTAGTTTTAAGTTAGATCTTTTAGTCAGGCAGGTCGCATTTGAACCTAATCTAATATTTAAGAAGGGAGGCTTTATTTTTAATGTGTGTCTTAGTTTTTAAGACAGCAGTGTACACTGCTGTAATAATATTTCGTTGTCTACTTTGTAAGATCGTAGAATATATTTTAAGAACGTTTTGTTTCAGGCAATTGAGTTACCTTGCAGATTTTCTTTCAGGTTTCCTTCAAATATTCAAATTAGCTTTCGGCCGTGATTTTACCAAGTACTCCTCTTGTTGTCTTACTTGTACTACGACCAATTAATGATCGTTCTACAAGTGGACAATAATAGGAGATTTTTCTTTTTCAAAATCTATGTGAGAATTAGTTTTCGCGTAATTGGAGGGTGGAAGGGCCGTGGCTAGGGTGGGTCTCCACGCGCAGTAACCTCCACGTGGTGAGACCTGGGCAATCAGTTATTTATCGTATAATTATTAAACGTTTAACAGACGTTTGATAATTATGTGGAAAATAATTCGAGCGAATTGACTGCGCATTGCACTTTTCCCCCACATTCCCTTTTTCGCTTCATTCCCTTTTTAGTCTCTGCCGGGATCAATCACACTCGTTACTTTTCTTCTAATTCATTTCACTACTATTAGCTTCATTTCCTTTTTCGTTCTCGGCCCGGAGGACCGGTGGTTGGGGACTCAGTGTCAGCGAGTGACGATGTGTGGGGGCGTGATTGTGGTTCTGGAGGAAGGATCCGAGGCCCGCTGTTAGACTACGTCTCTAACGGTTGTTGGTTTTCGCCCTAAATCTGGAATCATGGTCGCGGTTCTTGCATTTCCGGGCTGCAGTGTCATCGTGAGCGGTGTGTGGGGCTGTGATTGCGTTCCGGACAGGTGACCCGCCTAGTAGGAAATTCCTGCGAGTTAGACCACGCCAAGCACACCTTGGGGTGGCAGAAGGTATATGGGACATAATCTGGAATCGTGGTTCGGTCTTGCATTCCGTTCCTCAATGATTGCTGTGGCTCGGTATCGAAACTGGCGTAGATTCTAAGTCCTTTTACTGACCAGACTCTAGGCCGAGGGCTCGCGGGCTGCTCGGTAGCAGTCACCCTCGTTACTTGCCTCCCATTTGATCCCATTTATGAGTTTACGATTTTTATAATACTTTACTAATTACTGCCCGTTTGTCTTTGTTTCAGAATCGTTGAAAAGAATCAGCTAAAGAAGAGGATTGCTTACAATATGTTTAATTGGACCACACTCTCACCCTGCCCCTGCCGCTGCCCTTTTATACACTCATGTTTTACACTAATCGAAATTATTAGACTTTTACTTAGGCAGGGTTTATGAAACTAAAAATTGATTCGGTCTGTTCTAGGATACCAGGGGCCACGAAATTAATTCCCCTTCAATTAGACCATATTAAATATATGCATACTCATACCTATATTGGTATGGTAGAGTATCTATTACATTCCTGTGTATTAGGATATTATTGAAATTGTTGTTTTAATTTTACTCTTAGATATTATATTAGGTAGGGTTATTCTAGTTTTAAGTTAGATCTTTTAGTCAGGCAGGTCGCATTTGAACCTAATCTAATATTTAAGAAGGGAGGCTTTATTTTTAATGTGTGTCTTAGTTTTTAAGACAGCAGTGTACACTGCTGTAATAATATTTCGTTGCCTACTTTTTAAGATCCTAGAATATATTTTTAAGAAAGTTTTGTTTCAGGCAATTGAATTACCTTGCAGATTTTCTTTCAGGTTTCCTTCAAATATTCAAATTAGCTTTCGGCCGTGATTTTACCAAGTACTCCTCTTGTTGTCTTACTTGTACTACGACCAATTAATGATCGTTCTACAAGTGGACAATAATTGGAGATTTTTCTTTTTCAAAATCTATGTTAGAATTAGTTTTCGCGTAATTGGAGGGTGGAAGGGCCGTGGCTAGGGTGGGTCTCCACGCGCAGTAACCTCCACGTGGTGAGACCTGGGCAATCAGTTATTTATCGTATAATTATTAAACGTTTAACAGACGTTTGATAATTATGTGGAAAATAATTCGAGCGAATTGACTGCGCATTGCACTTTTCCCCCACATTCCCTTTTTCGCTTCATTCCCTTTTTTAGTCTCTGCCGGGATCAATCACACTCGTTACTTTTCTTCTAATTCATTTCACTACTATTAGCTTCATTTCCTTTTTCGTTCTCGGCCCGGAGGACCGGTGGTTGGGGACTCAGTGTCAGCGAGTGACGATGTGTGGGGGCGTGATTGTGGTTCTGGAGGAAGGATCCGAGGCCCGCTGTTAGACTACGTCTCTAACGGTTGTTGGTTTTCGCCCTAAATCTGGAATCATGGTCGCGGTTCTTGCATTTCCGGGCTGCAGTGTCATCGTGAGCGGTGTGTGGGGCTGTGATTGCGTTCCGGACAGGTGACCCGCCTAGTAGGAAATTCCTGCGAGTTAGACCACGCCAAGCACACCTTGGGGTGGCAGAAGGTATATGGGACATAATCTGGAATCGTGGTTCGGTCTTGCATTCCGTTCCTCAATGATTGCTGTGGCTCGGTATCGAAACTGGCGTAGATTCTAAGTCCTTTTACTGACCAGACTCTAGGCCGAGGGCTCGCGGGCTGCTCGGTAGCAGTCACCCTCGTTACTTGCTTCCCATTTGACCCCATTTATGAGTTTACAATTTCTATATTACTTTACTAATTACTGCCTATTTGTCTTTGTTTCAGAAGCATTCAAAGGAATCAGCTAAAGAAGAGGATTGCTTATACCATGTATAATGTGGCCACTCTCTCACCCTGCCCCTACCCCTGCCCCTACCCCTGCCCTAGCCCTTGCCCGTGCCCAGCCCCTGCCCAGTTTCCAGTTGTCTGTTCTAGGAAGGCATGGTCCACGAAATTAATATGGTCTAATTGAAGGGGAATTAAGTATATGCATACTTATACCTACATGAGTGTGATAATGTATCTGTTAGATTCATATGTAGGCAGGATATTATTGAAATTGTTGTTTTAATTTTACTCTTAGATATTATAATAGGTAGGGTGATTCTAGTTTTAAGTTAGATCTTTTAGTCAGGCAGGTCGCATTTGAACCGAATCTAATATTTAAGAAGGGAGGCTTTATTTTTAATGTGTGTCTTAGTTTTTAAGACAGCAGTGTACACTGCTGTAATAATATTTCGTTGTCTACTTTTTAAGATCGTAGAATATATTTTTAAGAAAGTTTTGTTTCAGGCAATTGAAGATTTTCTTTCAGGTTTCCTTCAAATATTCAAATTAGCTTTCGGCCGTGATTTTACCAAGTACTCCTCTTGTTGTCTTACTTGTACTACGACCAATTAATGATCGTTCTACAAGTGGACAATAATAGGAGATTTTTCTTTTTCAAAATCTATGTTAGAATTAGTTTTCGCGTAATTGGAGGGTGGAAGGGCCGTGGCTAGGGTGGGTCTCCACGCGCAGTAACCTCCACGTGGTGAGACCTGGGCAATCAGTTATTTATCGTATAATTATTAAACGTTTAACAGACGTTTGATAATTATGTGGAAAATAATTCGAGCGAATTGACTGCGCATTGCACTTTTCCCCCACATTCCCTTTTTCGCTTCATTCCCTTTTTTAGTCTCTGCCGGGATCAATCACACTCGTTACTTTTCTTCTAATTCATTTCACTACTATTAGCTTCATTTCCTTTTTCGTTCTCGGCCCGGAGGACCGGTGGTTGGGGACTCAGTGTCAGCGAGTGACGATGTGTGGGGGCGTGATTGTGGTTCTGGAGGAAGGATCCGAGGCCCGCTGTTAGACTACGTCTCTAACGGTTGTTGGTTTTCGCCCTAAATCTGGAATCATGGTCGCGGTTCTTGCATTTCCGGGCTGCAGTGTCATCGTGAGCGGTGTGTGGGGCTGTGATTGCGTTCCGGACAGGTGACCCGCCTAGTAGGAAATTCCTGCGAGTTAGACCACGCCAAGCACACCTTGGGGTGGCAGAAGGTATATGGGACATAATCTGGAATCGTGGTTCGGTCTTGCATTCCGTTCCTCAATGATTGCTGTGGCTCGGTATCGAAACTGGCGTAGATTCTAAGTCCTTTTACTGACCAGACTCTAGGCCGAGGGCTCGCGGGCTGCTCGGTAGCAGTCACCCTCGTTACTTGCCTCCCATTTGATCCCATTTATGAGTTTACGATTTTTATAATACTTTACTAATTACTGCCCGTTTGTCTTTGTTTCAGAATCGTTGAAAAGAATCAGCTAAAGAAGAGGATTGCTTACAATATGTTTAATTGGACCACACTCTCACCCTGCCCCTACCCCTGCCCCTACCCCTGCCCTAGCCCTTGCCCGTGCCCAGCCCCTGCCCAGTTTCCAGTTGTCTGTTCTAGGAAGGCATGGTCCACGAAATTAATATGGTCTAATTGAAGGGGAATTAAGTATATGCATACTTATACCTACATGAGTGTGATAATGTATCTGTTAGATTCACATGTAGGCAGGATATTATTGAAATTGTTGTTTTAATTTTACTCTTAGATATTATAATAGGTAGGGTGATTCTAGTTTTAAGTTAGATCTTTTAGTCAGGCAGGTCGCATTTGAACCGAATCTAATATTTAAGAAGGGAGGCTTTATTTTTAATGTGTGTCTTAGTTTTTAAGACAGCAGTGTACACTGCTGTAATAATATTTCGTTGTATACTTTTTAAGATCGTAGAATATATTTTTAAGAAAGTTTTGTTTCAGGCAATTGAAGATTTTCTTTCAGGTTTCCTTCAAATATTCAAATTAGCTTTCGGCCGTGATTTTACCAAGTACTCCTCTTGTTGTCTTACTTGTACTACGACCAATTAATGATCGTTCTACAAGTGGACAATAATAGGAGATTTTTCTTTTTCAAAATCTATGTTAGAATTAGTTTTCGCGTAATTGGAGGGTGGAAGGGCCGTGGCTAGGGTGGGTCTCCACGCGCAGTAACCTCCACGTGGTGAGACCTGGGCAATCAGTTATTTATCGTATAATTATTAAACGTTTAACAGACGTTTGATAATTATGTGGAAAATAATTCGAGCGAATTGACTGCGCATTGCACTTTTCCCCCACATTCCCTTTTTCGCTTCATTCCCTTTTTTAGTCTCTGCCGGGATCAATCACACTCGTTACTTTTCTTCTAATTCATTTCACTACTATTAGCTTCATTTCCTTTTTCGTTCTCGGTCCGGAGGACCGGTGGTTGGGGACTCAGTGTCAGCGAGTGACGATGTGTGGGGGCGTGATTGTGGTTCTGGAGGAAGGATCCGAGGCCCGCTGTTAGACTACGTCTCTAACGGTTGTTGGTTTTCGCCCTAAATCTGGAATCATGGTCGCGGTTCTTGCATTTCCGGGCTGCAGTGTCATCGTGAGCGGTGTGTGGGGCTGTGATTGCGTTCCGGACAGGTGACCCGCCTAGTAGGAAATTCCTGCGAGTTAGACCACGCCAAGCACACCTTGGGGTGGCAGAAGGTATATGGGACATAATCTGGAATCGTGGTTCGGTCTTGCATTCCGTTCATCAATGATTGCTGTGGCTCGGTATCGAAACTGGCGTAGATTCTAAGTCCTTTTACTGACCAGACTCTAGGCCGAGGGCTCGCGGGCTGCTCGGTAGCAGTCACCCTCGTTACTTGCTTCCCATTTGACCCCATTTATGAGTTTACAATTTCTATATTACTTTACTAATTACTGCCTATTTGTCTTTGTTTCAGAAGCATTCAAAGGAATTAGCTAAAGAAGAGGATTGCTTATACCATGTATAATGTGGCCACTCTCTCACCCTGCCCCTACCCCTGCCCCTACCCCTGCCCTAGCCCTTGCCCGTGCCCAGCCCCTGCCCAGTTTCCAGTTGTCTGTTCTAGGAAGGCATGGTCCACGAAATTAATATGGTCTAATTGAAGGGGAATTAAGTATATGCATACTTATACCTACATGAGTGTGATAATGCATCTGTTAGATTCATATGTAGGCAGGATATTATTGAAATTGTTGTTTTAATTTTACTCTTAGATATTATAATAGGTAGGGTGATTCTAGTTTTAAGTTAGATCTTTTAGTCAGGCAGGTCGCATTTGAACCGAATCTAATATTTAAGAAGGGAGGCTTTATTTTTAATGTGTGTCTTAGTTTTTAAGACAGCAGTGTACACTGCTGTAATAATATTTCGTTGTCTACTTTTTAAGATCGTAGAATATATTTTTAAGAAAGTTTTGTTTCAGGCAATTGAAGATTTTCTTTCAGGTTTCCTTCAAATATTCAAATTAGCTTTCGGCCGTGATTTTACCAAGTACTCCTCTTGTTGTCTTACTTGTACTACGACCAATTAATGATCGTTCTACAAGTGGACAATAATAGGAGATTTTTCTTTTTCAAAATCTATGTTAGAATTAGTTTTCGCGTAATTGGAGGGTGGAAGGGCCGTGGCTAGGGTGGGTCTCCACGCGCAGTAACCTCCACGTGGTGAGACCTGGGCAATCAATTATTTATCGTATAATTATTAAACGTTTAACAGACGTTTGATAATTATGTGGAAAATAATTCGAGCGAATTGACTGCGTATTGCGCTTAGGATACAAAATACTGTAATACCCACTTATGTTCGTTTTTTTCCCCATTAATGTTCACCATCAATTTTTGGATCTCCACCGTTGCATCGCATCGGATGGAGCGAGCGTCCGAGTTATCTCGACTTGTGATCAGCAATAGCCCTCAATATATCGCACCTTCGTTCTCTGGATAAAAGTGTGACCAACACAGTCCAATCTGAGCTGGCCAAAAAACTATAAGGTTGAACTGGTAAATCTTGGTAAGTTACATCCCCGGATGGTGTTCGCTAGGCAGCCCCGAACCAGCGAACATTAAATGGTCATTTTTGCTCGCTGTAGTTATTTAAGTGGTCAGAGTCTTAAGATCTTATTGGAATTACTTTTGAATTCTAGTTCCCTTTTTGTATCTATTTGTAGTTATAAATATTACGTACTATTTATTATCCTCCTTCTTAAGGAGACTCTTCTGTTTTCTGATGATCCAGACATAATTCTTCAGTAAGATAATATGTGTTTCGCCTTGTGGATTACAATTTCTTATTCCACAACAAGGCTTTTTTTATGAATGGAATACCCATGTATGTATTTTATTTCATAAATTAATTACAATCTGTAAGCATGTGCTACAAACTACGGGGGTTTCTGCCATATCTACAGTGCGAGCTATAGCATCGCCATCTATACGGAACTCCTTGAAACCACTCGCGCCTCGTATTTCCCTTAAGTGTAGATATTGTAGAGGCATACTTACTAATTTATTTGTTGTGTGTTCAGGTTTCACATCCAAAGGGTAAGGAGGATTGATCGGTGCATCTCTTTGTGCATAAATGCAAGAAAGAAGAAAGAATAACTCTTGCCACATACTTTAGTGGTAATTAATTGGTATAAGGATAGTTTATAAGTATTAGAGCGCAAATATAATTTAGAACTTTGTAATCAATTGTTATCAATGCACACTCAGTTTATTCGGTAGATCTTATATAAACTTTAATGTTACTTATATCACTATTACATGTTCTACTGAATGTGCTAAGTGTAAAATGAAAGATATAATAAATAATTTACATGTATACAAGTTACACATTTGCTGTAATTTAAATTTGATAACCTTCTGAATATGAAGTACGTAAATTTGAGTCTGTACGCAAGTTTTATCTGTAAGATATATTGTAAATTATCTTTAAATAATAGCTTATAAGAATTAGATTATTTATCTTTGTAGTATTTTTTATATTACCTAAATATTAGTTTACAATTAGAACCCGATTTATTTGTACGATGTATTGGAAAAAATATCTCGCTGAAAATCGTGTATTTGTATCAGGAGAATATGTGTTGCGAGGAGGTATTTCGCTCGCAGCAATTCTTGGAAAGACGTCACATTCCAGGAATTTCTGAACTCTTAATTTAAGAACGTATATTATATTTACTATTGTTACAAGCTTATCGCTTTAGAATTTTCCATTCAAGTTCGTCTACGGTACTTTTTTTGTAAGTTATCGGCATTAGGTTCTTTCAAGGATTGGTAAGGTGTGAAAGTAAAAAGAGTCGTGGAATTCTTTTCATTGAAAATTTATGTAAACTAATCAATGAAGGTACAAGTTACAAGAATGCTTTGCATTCTTATCTTATCTTATGCTTTGCAAAGGAGTAGGGCGTTTTAAACTGGTAGTGGGGACTTGGTGGCTCTTGGAGGAGAAAAATTTGGTTTTCCTGTAGTAAGACAATGTCTGGAAACACAGATAAAAGGCTACAATAATGACTTTGGAATTTGAAATGGAAAAGCAAGGAAAGATAAAGAGGAAATATGAGAGTGCAACAATTCAGATGCTATTATAAAGTTTGGTTATATGTACACCAAGCCGAAATTTTATTGCTGTGAGATCGAAATAAATAATAATACTACTATTAGTATGTATTTATTACATGCTAGAAAGTTGATTTAAACAAGAGAATATTCATAGAAGCATTTACCTTTGCTAAAGAGCTTTATTGTTGTACAGTAAAATGAACAATTGAACTCACAATTTTACTATACGTATTAATTTGAATGTTGATTGTAATACTATATTGCTAACACTTTATTGATATGTAAATGAGAGCACACAACGATTTTCAAGCATTATTAACTTAATTTTACGAATGACAAGTTAAACAACCAAATTATGTTATGTTTATCGTAGCGCCATTTATAAAGTAGTGCTTGAAACTACCCGTATGCCTGCTTTACCTACAGGCGATAGTGGTCATTAGTAAGCGCTATCTACAAAGATGTGAACGAAACTACTCGGGCCTCTGACCTACACTTAAGGTAAGTAAGAGGCGTGAGTAGTTTCAAGAAGCTCCGCATAGATGGCGATGCCATCGCAGGCGCGAGTAGTTTCAAGGAGTTTTGTATAGATGGCAATAACATAGCAGACACTGTAGATAAGGCAGTGACCCGCAGCTTCAAGCATATCTTTACAGATAGTAAATAAAGTGTATTAATTAAAATATATACGTGGATACTTCATTCACAAAACGAAGGCTTCTCGAGGAATAAGAACATAAGAACGAACATTAAACGGGCACTACTGTACTTTGTATACTAAGTTCAATACGCAGATATTCACGTCGCGCGTGCCGCGCCAAGAATCAAATCCACACCACGACGCGCAGGCGCGCCGGTAGAGCTAGGTAGCGTTCAATGGTATGTATTCGCAATTTCCGAAAATCTTCGAAGATCTCCGACCGCGGCCGATCTCGTCTTTGAATCTAGTGATACATTGCGAGTGAAATGGTCATGGGGCTCTAGAGCCCTGCTGGTCGAAGAGGAGAAAACACATTAGATGATAGGTCTTTTTTTATATCACGTTTGTGATGATAGAAGCAGGAATTCCAGGTAGTAACAACGTAAAGCTGTCAGAGTAGTTTTGGCGTTTTGTTAATTGCAAATAAAATAAGCGATATTACGAATTGTGATGTGTTTATGAGGCCAGGTAAAGCAACTGTGATTGAAAACAGTATTACCATAAAAAGCAAAGGAGTTTGTTAATATTAAAATGTCTTCCCTCCAAAAATCGATTTTAAAATCAAAACTACCACCGTCGGGTGTCAATTTTGGAATTGGTGCTAGGTTAGTGTATTATGCATTTTATAAACACAAAATGATGAATAAAAATTAAACAAAATTAATCTGTTCATTAAAGCAGCTTAATAATGCGAACGATCTAGTGAAAATTTAACGAAAGAAATTTAAGGTTCATTGACGTTAAACATGCAAACATTTCTAACTACCAGGGTTAGCAAATCAAAGGGATATCAACGCAAAAGGGATTATGAACCAGTTAAGTGGACACCATATTTCGATCATTCAGAGGATGTGAAAATAGGACAAGACACGTTTCATATTTATACTAAGGGTACAGAGGGACCGACGTTAGTATTGTTACATGGGGGTGGTTACAGTGCGTTAACATGGGCAGAATTCACTGTAGGTATTAAGTGTTCAATGTAACAAGTACAGAATGGTCTATATACTCTGTTCGTTTCAGAATTCGATTATGACTATGGTAGTGTGCAAAGTTATGGCGATCGATCTGAGAGGTCATGGCGATACATGTGCATCAAACGAGGAGGACCTATCTGCTGACACATTAGCAGAGTAAACAATAATTTGATACTATTACAAAATACAACTAATTCTAAGATACTTAACATTCAAGCCTGTTTGCTTTGATTATTTATTAGGGATGTTGCAGCTGTTATACAAGCAACAATGCAAGATAGCCCTATAATTCTGGTAGGTCACAGTATGGGTGGTGCGGTAGCAGTTAGAGCTGCACCTTTAATCACAAATTTGTACGGAGTTGGAGTTATTGATGTTGTTGAAGGAACAGCTATGGATGCATTAACATCTATGCAGAGCTTTTTAAGATCTCGACCATCTAATTTTAGTACCATTTCTCAGGCTGTGGAATGGTGGTTAGTACATTTTACAATTCAGAGATTTATGCAAATTGCTTTTGCCTTGTGTATTTCATATAATTCATATTAGCAAAGAAAACTGGCTATCTCTAAGCACATATTTCGGAAGGAAGGCACTTCTGTTTGGCTGAACATGTACAAACTAAAATCTTATTTACCTTTTTATGTTTATGTTTTATCCAAATTTTAGTGTACGAAGTGGCCAAATCCGTAATGTACAATCAGCTAAGGTGTCAGTTCCTGGACAGATAAAAAAGTTAGTATAGATATTCGAGGATCATGTATATACATATATACATAGTTTCAGATTTTGGTGCTCACACTATAGTAATATTATAAATTTTTTATCTACATAGTATCGAAACTAATAAATTAGCCACCCACGATATCGATTCACTAACGCAAATGTCATGCGAGTGTAATTCAGAAAGTTCGATTCCACTGCAAGATATTATACAAGAAGAAGAAGAAGAACCTGTAAATATGCCACCCCCATCTAATCCTACTACTGCCACAGCTACAAGAAAATATGTTTGGAGGATAGACCTGTCCAAGACCGAAAAACACTGGTTTGGATGGTTTAAAGGTTTGTCAGCAGCCTTTTTAAATATACCAGCTCCGAAGGTGTTATTGCTAGCTGGTGTCGATAGATTAGATAGAGAGCTCACCGTTGGTCAAATGCAAGGTAAGGGGCCAAAAATATTGACACTTATATAAAGTATTCTTATACATATGTACATGTGGGTGTATAAAAATGATTACGTTTTTGCTTTGTTAGGCAAATTTCAAATGCAAGTATTACCGGCCTGTGGACATGCTGTGCACGAAGATGTTCCAGACAAAGTTGCAGAAGCAATTGCTACTTTTATGGTTAGACATAAATTCGCAGAACCAGCTTCAGATTTTCCACGGTAAATTTGCTTCATAAATACGAAATAAGTAACGCAATACGATATAGATTTTTTTACTTTTGTTACAGAACCTTCCCTGCTTGCTAGAGTTTATGAAAAAGTACAACGGGCACTTTGTTAAGGAACATGAAAATTCGATAAATTAGTTAAAACCGAGCATTTTATTTATTTAAAAAAAATATGTTCATGAAATATATATATATATATCAATAAATGTGTAAATAAAAAGCATTAGATTGACAAGAAAATAAATTTGTTCAACATGAAAAATGTATTTGTTAAAAATAAATTTTAATATGTTTATACAAAAGACGTAGGTATAAATATGTACAAATTCACGACAGCACACGCAGTGTTCCAGATTCGAGTACAAACATCGCTATGTTCATATTGAAACGCTATACTTAATAATACATGTTTGTAGACAAAAATAATGCTACTTTCATAATACCATAAAATTCCTATTTTGCCGTTTGTTTCAGGAATTTTAGTTAAAATATTTCACTGTATTTTTTAACGTTTCTTACTTGAGCATGTACACAACTGTACTATTAATCAAATCCGAAACCATTTGAATTTTTCACGACAACACATGGAGCTCCTGCACGGCCAGCAGTTAAGGGTGCAACCTTAAAATATAATATATTATATAAACATTAATAATTTCATAAATGTTCTACAGATGAATGATGTCATATACACATTTATTCCTACCGGTTCCCATTCATTTAGATGTGGATCATATGCCTCTACAAGTGTAAGATATTGCTGTCCATCGTAACCTCCAACAGCCATAAGTCTATCACCAAGCACACAAACACCAACAGCATCCCTTGGGACACTCATCGGTGCTACCATAGTCCATGTATCAGTCTTAGGATCATACCTAGGAGTAGTTAATACTTATATGTATTACTGACACTTATCCATTGGCTTAGCATTAAAACTGTGGTTTATTATAAGAACCTTTCTACACAATCAAATCTACTAGCATTAGGATTAGTGGAAGGTGCGTCATGACCACCTAACGCGTAAAGACATCCGTTTACTACACCAACACCGACACCACCTCTTCGTTTCGACATTGGTGCACATGGAGTCCATCTATTTGTATGTGGATCATAGCATTCCACAGTGTTTAAACATGAACTTATATCCCTCCCACCTACAGCATATAATCTAAAAACACATACAGTGTGTAATATAATAATTGAACTACTTATATATATTAAATATATATTAAATTGCTTGTACACTTACTTATCATTTAATACAGCAACGCCAACTGTAGACCTCTGTATAGACATAGGTGCTACCGAACTCCACTGACGTGTATTTGGATCCCATCTTTCTACAGTCTCAAGAAAACTCCAACCATCATGACCGCCAACTGCATACAAAGGTCCGCCTAATATAGCTACACCTAGTCCATGCCGATGAATATTCATAGGTGACAGTGTACTCCATGTACATGTAAAAAAATCAAAACATTCTACTGTATTTAATGTTTTTAACCCATCCCTTCCACCTGCAACTATCAATTTCCTATCGACAATAGCGGCACCAAATTGCAGTCTCCTGCCACTCATCGCAGCCATTGATTTCCAAGCATTATCGCGTAAAGAGAATGCATCTATAGAAGTAGCACCTAACAAACATAATAAAATAATTCAACACCTGCTTTTTATTTCATTCACGTTCATTTTCGTTTACCCTTGTTAGCATCCATTCCTCCAACAGCTAACATGTGACCAACAGTTGCTTTCCTTGGCTTTGTGCGCCCTGACTGAAGTAATGGTCTACGTTCAGGTAAAAGATGATACTTCAATGCTTCCATAACTAACTCCTGGGCCACCCTTTGATCTTTGAACATTTCATTACTTTCGATATTGTCTGTTATAAACTGTACGAATGGAATAAGGATGACTATTTAAATATTATTACATTGTCTTTACGAATGTAGAAAAGTATTTAGCTCACCGCAGGAGACAAGAGGGGTAACTTTACTAGACTTAGTAACTTGCTCGCATCTTTCCGTCTATTTTCTGAATCATACTCCAGCCATGTCACAAGTGCCTGAAGGTAATAGTAACAGTAATAGTTCTTCTATTACTTCAAGCCTTGAGTTTAATCAGACATAATCATAGAAATTGAAAGTTAAATTATCTAATTCTTTTTTTATCATTTCCTCTATAGACAAATAGTATAATAAACCCTTACATGAAAAATAGTCTCTTCCGAAGGAACATTGAGATCATCTGATTCTAAAAGTTTGGCAACTTCATTGGCAGATAATAGCAAAAATTCTTGATTCTTTGTAACTTCCATAAAATGTTTAGTTGTATATGCATGTGCATGTTCTAATAAATCTGCACAGCCCTGCGTATCAGCGAACATTCTTATTCCTAAGCAGTTACTCGGATGAAGCTGTTTTCTGAGAAATTGGCAACAAGCCTTAACAACTGGATTCAATTGCAACAAACATGCTGTTGCTAAAAGGGTTTCTACGCTATCTTCTCTTAACTCTATACAACCTACAGTATAGGAACATAATATTGATATTTTTACAACGATTACAAGTGTTTAAAGATCAATCAATAAGTATCTATGATAAATTGTCTACTACAGTGCATCGATTTAAAGTTATACCTGTGTAGCAGTAACAGACTAAAGCCCATAATGCATCTCCATCTACGTCCATTAGTTCAACTTCATTTTGTCCAGATTCTCTCAAACAACTGGTAAACATGGCAGCAAAATATTCTGAGCCAGCACTTAATACTAAACGATGTGCAGGAAAACGTCTTTTTCCTAAATAAACGATAATACAGTAAATGCATTTTTTTTTACACTTATTTAAATAATTACAAATCTTTCGTTTCAATTAAGGGCATAAACGTTCCATTTATTGATCGACAATGATCCACTCGAAAACAAAGGAATCTCGCGCAACACCATTTACCTGCAATTAAAATGACATCTGTCAATTGTTGATCGTGTAAATACTTTTCCATCACTTTCAGGCTGTTCTCCGCGTGCTTTGTCATACGAAAATTTTCATCCTGTGATGCAGAAATACTCGAAACCATGCTTGAAATACTGTGTTCACTGGCAGATGCTTCTTTGTTTGCGAACAGAAAGTCAAGCTCGCCTTTGTTCGTTCCCGCTACGGCGTTATGGCTCATCCTCGACATTTTCACGCTAAATGGTTTTTGAAAGTTCTTGTTATAATTATTGTAACGCCACCGCGTTCGATATTTCCAAGGCACTTCGCTTTATCAATGTATGTACGTATTTCAATTTTTACACGATCGACAGTCCGTCTTATACTGAAGCTTGACAGCAACAAAGTGTTTGGGCCGCGCGCTTCACCTTGACAGTTCGAGATGTAAAACTGGATGTAAACAGTGAATTGCGTTTAGGTACGGTCAGTGACCAGCTCTGCTCTTTTCTTAGGTCAGTGCACTCATGCTTACTAGATTTCGGCAGGAGGCTGAATATAAACAAAGAAGTTCGTCAAATGTTTAAATCTAGCAGAAATAATGAACCTATGATGAGAATATCCAAATAAGTCGAACGTTTATGTTACTCATATGTAGATACTAAATTCGATTTCAATGCCCTCGTTATTTTGATAATGTTAATATATATGTATATGCACCCTCTACTGCATCCTTTTTGCAATAAAAAATACATCAAGAAGATATGTTGACCTATTTGGATATGTTATTATTTAAGTGTGCTATTTAGACCTAATTTGTTAGAAATATCGAACGACCCATTCTCTACTTCATTTAAATCGATAGTAATGGCGGTATACAAGTTCGAGGTTATACTGTGTCATTGTTTTGTTGTTCAGATTTCGGCATTTAAAAAAAGTGCACATTGCACATGCATGACTCATCAGTAGAAAGGTAAACGATGTCATTTAGTAATGATTCATCCATAGCTAATGCAATTTAAGGAAAATTAGGAAGGGATGATTATTAAGTGTTAATTAAAAATATTACAATTTTATTGTATTCCATTGTAAATATATTATAAATGTAATTTCTTTGGATAACACATTATGCTTTAGTGTGCTCGTTCATTTTAAGTAAAACATATTTCATAATCTTGTAAATTGTATATAGACATCCAGATATCACAAACAATGCACATTGTATAAAACAATGTTACACATAAAATTTTGTGCATGTTGCAAATATGTATAAGTTACAAATTATATGACTCACATTAATATTTAACCATACAGTAGTTATTTACCCAATGTTCTAGACTGCTAATGTACTGTACATTGCATTAGGCTTGTAACAGAGATATCGCCTTCCTATTTATAATTACCCTTATTTAGAAATTACATATGACCTTTTTGGAAAATTATAATTAATTACAGTTCCGTGTATATACAAAACTGTGCACTATACATTTTTACAATGCCTTTGGTATATTCCAGTTTTGTTTATACATGAAAAATCATCTTCCTAAGGAAAGATTCATGTTATTCTTGTATATATACTTTGTATCATTAAAGTTTTCGGCACAAATATTACTCTTTTTTTAAATTATTTTTAGAAAATTAATACTTTTTGATTCATACTATATAAATAACAACAACGAGATCGATGTTATTGGTACGTATGTCCGATTTCGAAATGCCGAAATACAGCAAAAAATATTCCATTTTACACTAACGAAGATACAACAATGTACCCATCGTTAACATTTATGTATAAAAATGGCAGCTCTTGCGATACAGCACCCGGGCAAAAAATGCAATATACTAATTTCATAAAAAAATACATTACGCGAAAAAATTGTTATAATATCGAGTATCTGCCATAGAGCCATAATATTTATTTAATACATTATTGCCCATTAACGTACTATATACAGATTGCCCCCCCACATGGTTGTTCCGATTTTGTTGTGAATTCTGTACTTGAACCTGAGAATGACCCGTAAAAGGGCCTTTTCCGACAACAACAAAATCGATCTATAAGCTCAGAAAAATCACTTCTCTCAGAATCGTCTCTATAAAGACCACTAGATGCTTCGTCTGTACAAGCTGCAATAAAAGTTTGTAAGTCGTTTTTCGGGAAGCCATCCCGGTAATAAATCTTGATCGTGTCGTAAGCGTCCATTATCACAGAAATGAATAAACTTAGAACCACGTATATATATAATGAAATAAACGTGTATAAATATATTCTAGAATACCACCATAACATCGGTGATTTGAATGACGTTATGGAAAATGTAGCGAACATATCGTCACCGTTTATGAGAGCGAAGAGACATTCAGAAGTAGTAGCAAGAGATCTGAATTTTATATGATACGGACCCAAAATTAACCAGCCACAGAAGGTGAATCCAGCATAGATAAGAATAGCACATATTAAAAATCGTGCTACCTTGGGTGTAGCTTTTTTCAATGTTAGAATGACTACGTTGTAGGTCTTGAAGAAACCAAGATATCGTAATACCCCAAACCAAACGAGCAAGTTACCCGTGCCAAGAAATATGCTGCAGATGTTCCAGTGATCATTACCAAATTGTTTCCGTTCTATTTGTTCCTTTACAGCTGAGCCTACAATAATTAGGAGATCGTTCACAATGATCATGACGTACCACAAATTTAAGAATTCTAATCTTCCTTCAAAACTTAACGTCTTGCCGTATGTTCTTGTAAAAAAATTCATGGTTTCGAATTTTAGTAATTGCGCTCTGTATATAGCTCTTGAACACAAGGCAAGAGATATAGAACAAATGCAAATTACAAGCAAATTTAGTAATGTCCTCAAAGCTGATTCGATACGATTATCCAATATGTAACGCATATCACCCTTACATTGCAGCCTCTTTGGTTCGGCATCTAATGAAAGCAACATTTGTCCATCGAAATCGCGATTATCGAAGTAAATTTTGATATTAAACTGATAACAATCAGGTGGTGCCATTGGTCCTGCAGCTTTCAAGTTAACAGTTTTTAAAGCGAACATTAATTGTGCACTAACCAAGGCAGAGAAGTTTACACTAATGTTCTGTTTAAACAATAAGTGTTTTGATGTCCTATATTCATTGTAGAACTGATGTGTTACATTTAGACAAGTTTCTATGACCTCTTTATCGAAGACATAACTTTCATTAAATCCAAATATAATACCTTCTTTATATTGATACATGCATAGAACAACTGGATCTACTGAATTATCCTCCGCAGTATAGGAGTAAGAACCAATTGCATTGCTAAGATTATAGTAGCCATCTAAAGCATAATCAATTGTACTATAGAAATCGTCTTGTTTATATATGGCTAAGGGGCCTGTTGCTGGTGGATAAGCAGGCACCTGAAAATGTAAATTTGTGTGTTTATTATTGTATATATATAGACACTGTAATTATGTGAAATACACGTTACATGCAATGTATATAAATACTACATCATTTATTACCTCTTGCGTGGCATCCCATCCTTTGAGAAATAGATGCGAGAAAGCTATACGATTATCCCAGGCATAGTTTACATGCATATAGTTGTTATGTGCAAATAGGCACAATTGTATTGTGACCAACACAATTTTAATTACTTGCACTGCAAATTTATATGGTAAACGACGTTTTGCTTGCCACTTTTCAATAGGGTTCATGAAAAAAAATTTCAATTTTCTGCGCATTTTTTCCTCAGTGTAGAGTGTCATATTGCAGGCCGGTTGATCCGTTAAAGTTGAACGATGATTACTATAAAAAAGAATTAATTCACTAGGTGATATATGTAAATATATATATACACATATTAAAAAATGCAATGCAAACTAACTGCAATATTACTCAAATGTTCGAACTGCTATATCCGACTGTTTCAACGCAACTGAATTCGTGACACTATGGGGATTACAGGCTTATCGTATTAAATAGTCTATTACTATCGCATTAGCGATTGCTCAAAAGCAAGAGACTCTTAAATTGTTGCGGTACTTGCGTTATCTGAAGTACTGTTAATGACTACTTTTGTATGCTGTTCGTGGCACGAGAACGATTGGGGGAAAAAAAATAAAAATTGTACGATAACAGATTGGATATTAGTCAGTTCCGAATAACATTCCAAAAGATACTTGTGTAATAACACGCGCGATTAAAAACGCATCAGAAAGATACGATTCTCGGTGCAATACTACTTCTGTGACCAGTAAAATAGCTGCTAACAAAGAAAAGTTTTGCCACTGAGGTAATATTACTGTTTTAATATTGATTAGAGATTGTACGAGAATAGATGAAAGCCAATTCAGCAGTAACTGCAAGAACATTTCGATCGCGCAAGCAAAATGTTCAAATATTCGGATAAACATGCACACCTTGGATTTACCATACTCTCGTTGAGCAATTCATTTTCACCAGACAGTTCATTCTCGCTGTCTAGTCCATTACTCCACGAATGGTTCCTTAGAATATTACCCCTGGGCTCTTCCATTACATTCCTCTTTCGTGGTTCCGACATTTTTTTCTGTCGAACCACGTCTTTTTCAACGACAGTCAAACAGGCCCAAACTGATGATAGAAGATGATTTATCCCGCGGAATTATCGTCCCAGTTTCCGACGGACGATGAAAGAGCGAATTGTTCACATACGTTGATCTGCGTAGCAACACGAGAAATATTACTGAGTGACATCAGTTTCTGTCGCGTAATCGTTTCCCGATCAATCGATGAAATATAACGCTCGCAACGTACTGCTTTGTAATATGCAACGAAACACAATTGAGATGATTTCACGTTGTTAACAGCGGCCATCGCAGGCCATCCAAATCACAGTGCTCAGCTTAACTGATCGGCGCGCTATATCGGCCATTCGTGAAACCAGTTGACCGGGTGGTGGGGATAAATGGAAGGGAGGGCGCTAATTGTTCAATGATTAAATGATAGTATTCACCTTAAACATTCGACGTATGTTCCTTAAGACATTATTTGTACGAGTGCGGAGGTTGTTCTTTTTATCATATGTACAGGTGAAATTGTGTGATTGTAAAAAAAGAAATGCGCACCCAGTGGTATCAAGGTTAGTCAATGTCTACCGATAATTTCGATGAGCAGTATCAAAAGACTTAAGTTTTCTTTAGCTACGATCTATACGTATGCACCGTGCATGTATATGAGTCACATACAGCTAATCCAATGCAAGGTCTCATTACCGTTCTAAAAATCACAGCACTAACATGTACTTACGCAGCAACAAAACAGGTGTCCGCACAGCAAACGTATAACTGCACCCCTGTATGCATACTAAATACAGGTCCATAAGCGATGCTGGTCACGCATTTTTCGCGAAAATTTTCAGCGGCATTTCGTAAAACAATAACGGCCCAGGTTGGGCGCTATACTATGAATGATCGAAAACAGGAAAAATGAAATTCTGATTACACAGTGAGAGGAATCGCACGCATCATTCAGGAGGTAGACGGATAAGAATATTTTTCACTTTCCCATCGCCGCTTCCCCAAGCACGAGCAAAGTGAACCACGATATCTTGCGTTCAGCATAATTCATAGCTATCGAAGCGTGATTTTACAGTGTTATCGGCCGATGGAATTTGACACGATTAATTATCGGCGTACAGAGTGGTAAAAGGGGAATTTCGTTGAGGCGATAGCACGCGATGCAATGATCGAATGACAAAGGGTTGGTTGCGCGCGTTTCCCTGTTCGAGGATCGGCGCGCGTTGTCGGTTCACCTTCTGCGCCAGCGTAGCAGGCATCCCGACACACACGAGTGGTGCGTCCTGCCGCGCGCGCCAAGTGCCTAGGAGAGGAAGCGCAGCGACGGAAGCGAGCTAAGCTCGGCCTTCCTCGACCGACCGTAGGCGCAGTCTCTCATCGTCAGTCTCTCTCGTCCCTAGATCCGAGAGAGCACGCTTTCTCCGGGTTAGATTTGCCTTAGAGCGTGTCCACCTCGGTTCAACCCTCAGCTGTCCTCGGTCATCGACCTGGCACGTCTGCCTGTTCGCGTGATCTCTCACGGTGCTGTGTGCAGTGCAGTCTCGAGAAGTGATACCCGCGGTGTGCAGTAGTCGGTGTCATTGCACAAGGCAAGGATAAACACAGAGATCTCGTTCGCACGTTGTTCCCCCCCTTTTTCTCCACTGGTCACCGTGACCCCCGTTTTAAATACATTCCACCACTTCGAAATTGACCAGTCTCTCGTTGATAAGCACGCAAACACTATCCGGCTAACACGAGTCGCAGTCCAGGGGCGATACATCGCGAGACGAGTCTAATAGAGCAGCGTTCAGAAGCATGGTGGATCAAGACCAGCAACAGGAAGCTGTGCCAAGCGTGGTGGAGTTGAACGTGGGCGGTGTATTTTACACCACCGCACTCACCACCCTCACCCGGGAGAGCGATTCTCATCTGGCCGCTTTGTTTTCGGGGAAAACACCGGTAGAGAAGGATGCCAAGGGGAAGTATTTCCTGGACCGCGACGGGGTACTGTTCCGTTACGTCCTCGATTTCCTGCGCAATCAGGCACTGGTGTTGCCCGAAGGTTTTCGGGAGAAGGAAAGATTGAAACAGGAAGCGAATTTTTACGGTCTGCCCGGCTTGGAGCGTGCCATTCTGGAGAACGGCAAGACATCCGGTTCTCAGGCCTCCTCGGGCAAGAGAACACCCGGATACATAACCGTGGGTTATCGCGGAAGTTTCGCATTCGGTCGCGAGGGCCTGGCGGATGTGAAGTTCCGGAAGCTCTCGAGGATCCTTGTATGCGGCCGCGTGACTCTCTGCAGGGACGTGTTTGGAGAAACTCTGAACGAAAGCCGCGATCCGGACCACGGAACCACCGATCGTTACACGTCCAGGTTTTTCTTGAAGCACGGCTCCATCGAGCAAGCCTTCGAGATGCTTCAGGAGCAAGGTTTTAAGCTGGCCGGTAGCTGTGGTTCCGGCACGGCTGGCAGCAACACGGAACAGCTGAAACCAGGAGTGGATTCCGAGGAGAACCGTTGGAATCATTACAACGAGTTCGTCTTCGTTCGTGATTAAATAGCGATCCTCGTTTTCCCTTGGTTTTGAATTAGGTAAACGAGTTGGCTCATGGATATAGTCGGCCCTATCCGATGCGATCGACGGGATTCCAGTTCTGGCTTTGAAATGGAATTCCCCGATTTTTCACTCGCCGGCGACGACGACGACACACGAAGATATTGGCTTCTCGAACTGCGATCGCATACGGATTGGGTAAAAAGAGTAGATGAACTTTTTCGTCGTTACGCGACCACTTTGCATGTATATTCAGACTCATTGAGCTATACTAGAGCGACAATGTCACGCATACCTGTTTCACGTATTCTTCGCCCGTTTCTTCCACGTACGGACATGGAACGATTGTTATGCAAGATACAGGCAACGTTGTTGTTATTTGGACGACGGTTGTCTATGAGCGACGTGGAGTATTTGTTGAAATTTGCAGGCTTGTCTCAAGCACGTGGTACTTCAGCGTGGTGTTAAGCATCTGTCGAATCACTTCGGGGGATGAAATAAAGCTTAGTTCATCTTGCTTAATTCTGCCGTGATTGTCAGCGCGGCATGGTCGAAGGGGAAACGGAAACTTTGGCAGAGAGTGAGGAGAATAACAATGGATCGTCCGGTCCCGGGAAGTTTGCTTCCACGATTGATTAGTTAAAGGAAGAGTGTGGAAATTTGGTTCACCTGTAAAACGAACGCTTCAACGATAACATTCGAGAGATACGAACGATCAATACACGATCGTCAGATTCAGAGAAAGTTTCAAGGAAGGACATTTTCTTTCTCCTTTCACAACACTCAAATGTATTCATCGTGCATTTGCATACAATTCATCCCTCGCGCTTGACCGTTCGCTTGCTGAATATTATATTCTTCCAGTTCGAATCAAAAAGGTTTCACCTCGATAATACGATCGAAACTTCAGCAGTGAGAATCAAAGACTACTATCCCATTAATCGTACCGTCTGAGAAGAACTCTGGTTTTTCTCTCGCCGCAAAGACATGCAAGAAAGAGATGCTCCGGAGGAAATTTTAATGAGACCAAGTAGCGTAAACCAATCACCAACCAAACAACAAAAAAAAGAGAAGAAGAAATGCCTGAAACAGTAGTTATTTTAAAACGGGCATCGAAGCAGTCGAAGAATTTAGGATTCAAGGATTCACAGGGTGTTCACCCGCCGTTTCTCTATTAATGATACGATAACTCAACTGTTCATCTTTACCAATACTTATTATTGTCATCTGGACGAGCTGAAGGGACGAAGGAGACGACAGAATCAAGATTCAGCTTCAAACAACGCTGGTCGACTGTTTGTGGTTGATCTTGATATTGGACAGTATGCCTGTGTTGCACTGGGACGAGCCTTGTGTGTATATACGTAATCGTGTAACGTAGATTGTGTGTACGTACAAGCCAACAACGGTGTTAAACACATGTCGAGCGATTCGAATAAGGTGTATGTCGAACACCCTCTCTCAACTGATTCTTCGTTAGACTCGTGTTAGAGCTATGCGATTCGTCTTCGTTTTAGCGTTCATAAAAATCGTACAATGTAAGTAAACTTCAGAAATACACTCGCTTTCGACGTTGTCCTGTCGTGTGTAGTACAAGAAAATCCGACGTAATTCTTTAAGAAGTGGGGCGGAAGTATACACCTTTGTTTCCCTCGCTAATCAAATTTTTCTCGACTTCGATCGCGCGAAGAACAATCAGTTTCTTTTATTCCCGTCGGATGCCCGAAAACGTTTGACTCACAAGAAGTCACGACGCGTAGATCGGGGAACGGTTAATGTTTAAGAACGAAACGAAACGTATTTCACGTGGTTTTTGCTGCGAGAACGAGCAACACGAAACTGCCGTCGGCGACGGTGCGTCGGACGGACGCGAGACGATTTTGCGGAACGAACGACTTCTTTCCCCCTCGTGAAAACTATGAGGCAACATCTAAAGTGGTCGAGTTAGATGATTAATTGTGTATATTTTATCGTAGACTGGTTCTCGGGATGTTAAGTTTCACTGTTTCTAGTTTAAAAGATTTACCACATCGAATAAAAGTCGATCAGACAGAAGATTAGAAACACGCAATTCGTCATTCGTCTCGCTACAGTTCCGGTAATACAGGAGTTCGACGAAAAATAACCATAAATGATCCATGGGATCATGGATTTATTACTTCCCAGATTCTGCCAGCGATATATGCAAAGGACCGACGATTTCTCAAGATGATTGAGCGTGATTGTGTCAGGATTAAACAAGTCCCGTTGGAGTAACTCGGAATGTCGAGAACCCAATCACGGGTCCGAGAAAAATTCGTTCGGCTATCTTTTAACGTGTTCTTTATTTTCTACTTGACATCTAACGTGCACGGAAGTAATACGGTTTCCGACGCGACGGATTTTCCCTAAGCGAGACAATCTTATCGTCGACTCACGCAAACGCAGGTCCCTTTCTTCCGGTACACTAGTTTTTATGAGACTTTGAATTGAATTATTTACGGCGTCGCGTTTCGTTTCATCCAAATCATTTGGACCCAGCCACGGATGCGAGCATGGGCGACGGTTCGTTCGTGCAACGTGGATCGACTTGCAAAATGGCAGAGTACAAATGGAGACAGTAACGGGGCAACGCGGAATTGCAAATTGAAATCGAAGTCGAATATCGTTAGGCGGAAAGGTAGGCGAGGGCTAGGAAACAGAGTAATTGAACGTTAAAATTCCATCGACATTTGTCTCCATGGAGAACGCATATCCATTTCTGTAATGCGTTCGTGATAAAGCCAGTTCGATTTCGGATAGATTCCCCTTTACAGACTTTTCACGGTATCCTTGGTATCAAAAGTCCGCATGCATACATAAAACAGCGCGGCCGGGTGATCTGGTTCAAGGCGTGGGCTTTTCATCCGGAACACTGAAATTCGTCGGTAGCACAGCCGACCTTTTGTGCTCTGACGATTGCACAGTTCATTGATAACGTGGTCGACGTGCCAAAGGATGCAAAGCCATGGACGATCGAGTCCGGAATTGCTGGAATTCGACAAGCGATCATCGATGTAAGAGAACGGTTCGGTACATCGCGAAGGCTGTTCGCGGATGAGACTGAACAAATGCAGAATGCCAGTCGCACGTTGGATCGTTCCGAATGTCTTTGGGGGATCGATCAGAAACGATATTCTCGCGTCGAGGGTTTAATTCAGAGGTGACGAGATTCGTTTCGCTGGCTACGGCCTCCCGGAATTCCCAATGCACAAGTTTCGTATCTTGATTTCGCTCGATCGACACGGCCAGGCATATCGGAGACATCGAACTTGGCTATCTATGGTGTAGACGATACTGTGCTCGCAATTTGACACGTACCGCTGTCGACCTTCTATCTGATTCGCCATAGAACTAGTGACAATAAGTGTAGCGATTGCGTGACGAATACTCGACGTGGAGGATTGAACTTTTAGCGCGCGAGGTTCCTTGGAATGTACATATTCCATTGTACGTATGTATATGCGCCGCAAATACCTGCTCTGTGTGGCAACATTTCGTTCGCGTGCTTCAAATCCTTGGGGAGACGCAATTACGTCTGTGATTCGGCAATTTTACAATACGGCAAATACGATCGATTTCTGGAATGTACATTATGCATGGGGTGGAACTCCAAACAGTTCGATGGCTGGATATTTTACAAGGAATTTCACGAATCATCCGATCGGGCACATACCCGAGCTCGGTGTATCCGACGTCTCCCGTCGAGGCAGGCTCGAAGGGATTTTCGATTTCTGCCGCGTCTAGATAGTATCGATTACCCCCGACATCTCGTTCAGGCCTCTTCCGTTTCGAAAATCGAAAGTCGTGTAACGAACAACGGCGGAGGATGTGTCGCGGCGCGATATTCGAATCGATGAAAATAATCGAGGAGAGGCTTCCGCCAGGTACAGCGGCCCTAATTCGCAGACGAGAAGCGGCGGTTCCGTTCGTCGCGAAAGGAAATGAGCCTCTAACGAGCAAATCTAGAAAACGATCGAACGAATTACTGATTTACCAATACCTGCGAGACACACGATTCCTGGTGCGTATTCGCCGGAACGTTTCGCGTAGGGGCACCCTCTTCCACCCTGCGCAGAATGGATTCGGAAAGTAGAAATCGAGAAGCGGCGTGCAGTGTTAGCGAATACATACATACACGTGATAAAACGTGAATTGCTTGCGTCGGGCACCCGGCCAGGATTTTATTCGAGCCCTTCGAGTGTGCTGAAATAAATCACATCATCCGAGGGTTTTACTTCAGAGAAATCCACAGACGAAACTTCTTCTCCGTTGAGCACCTCAAATTGGACAGGTTTAGTTGATACTTCGCGTTACACGATACTCGACGATTGAAAACTTGTAACGCCGGGATTTACGGCTTTTCAAATAAAAATGGTAATCTGGCGTGAATACGATGGTCGGGGGTACGGAAATTGGAAAACACCCTCATACATTTTGTATTAAGTCATTCATCGATCTTCCTTTTCCATTACGCCGATGGGCTTGTGTAACAAAGGATGATAAATTAATGGAAAAAAATTTGTACCCTTTTCTTTTTCCCCATTGTTGAATCTAGCGGTAGAACTACGAATTCGTATATCTGTCTTATTTCCGCCTACGTGTATGCTGACGCGAGAATGCACTTCCGGCTCGTGGTTTGTTCGTCGTACATACACGCGGCTTTTTAAAAGTGTTAGATAGCGTGTAAGGCGATGCTACACTGCGACGATACTGAATCATTGTACATGTATATACATAAATCGAGAGAGGAAAAATAAAACGATGATAAGACGAACCGGTGAAATTACTTTTCCTGGGGGTTTGCACCCCTTATTTTTTTTAACCCTCATTTTTGCCCTTCGAGGGTCGAATGTAAGAAGGATCGTGAAATAGGGCGGATGACGATACGGAATGCTCTGTGTTATTTTCGTATACACAGGGAAACAATTTAGAGAACACTAATGAGTTCCTATGCTACGAGTCCGCGGAATATGTTTCTTATTTTTTCATGGATAATATATGATTCGTTACCTCATTAATTTTAACCGTAAATTGAATGATATTATCAGTAAAATAGGGATCGTCTAAGCGGATAATAAATCATCTGTACACGTATTGAAACGTACCATTTATTATTTTCCCCAGTTAATAAATTCTGATAAAATCTGATTTTAATTTTCATTCATTGAACTATTTACTACACTTATTTTGCTTGCCTATAAAATCGCAAGATACTCCATCCAAGGAAATCTCGAAATTCATTTCGGAAAGGAAGCAATTTTCGCCCACTAAACTTGTATTACAATTGCAAATGTCTGAATCGCGAAAGCTCCAGAAGCCACGTATATTTCTCAAAACTTTCTTCGGGTCGTCTAAAGTCTGTATCACTCTAACGCTTCGTTACCAGCTCATACACGAAGATACTATTTTCTAAGCTTTGCGTTGATAAATCGTTTTGATCCGACTGCGAGCGTCTTTAAAAACGCTCGTAACTCTGAAACAGTAAATGGCTATTTGTTTTTGAATTCTCTTCGTGCCGAATATCAAATTTTTATAAATAAACATCGCGATATTCTCGCGTTATTTGCACAGAAGAATAAACGCACGAAAAGTTCAGAATTATCTCTTATCAGAAGTAAACCAAAATCGGCGATTAAATTTCGCGAGAACCAGGCCGTTCGCAGAACTTTGCCAAATGTTTCGTTGGTTCGGAATTATTCCGGAACTGATATATTTCCTGTCATGTGGTCACCTTACGGCGCACGGACACCCTGGCGACGACAATTTGTCTTATCTTTCGAAACGGCGGACACGACGTAGCAGGTAATGGCGATACGTATCCCCGTGCACTCTTCAAGGGGCCACGGGGTTAAAATATTTCCCGCGGCGAGGAGAAGTTCTTCGTGAAAGAGGAGATTGCACGTTAACGAACGTCACCTGAAGGTGTCGGATGTAAACTCGATTGGCCGTTTGAATGAAACTCGGCTGGCACGGATAGACTTTCTGAAGCCGTGGCTCCGAACTACGGGGAAAGCAATCTGTTGCTTAGTTTCCATTCATCAGTTTCGATTTGCATCGGTGGAAGGGGTATAAATATCAACGACATAAATGACACAGAAGCTGGGATCCTTTACAACGATCATTAGCGCTGCATTGTGCTCGCGCGAATCAAAACCGGGACATTTCCGTTTTACAATTGAACGGTTCCTACTCGAGATTTCAACCAGTTGCGTTAAACAAAGCGGCGCTCTCGCGGATGTGTTGATATGGTTAATAGGGTTGCAATTCTTTATGGGCGATTCGACAAATTGCATTCGTATTTATCCCGGTGCCTCCATCCTGCACGGTTGCCGATAATTGGATTAGGAACCGACGATGAATGTAATAATGAACGTTACGTGCGAATCGTTAATCAAGTTGCACGGAGAGTTAAGCTTTGTGTAATTGGCGTTATATAAACTAAGTAGGTGAAAACGGTGTTAAATAACATTGTTGCCGCCGCGATACTACGAAAGTACACGTTTCAACTGTGCTCATGTAAATTGATTGATTGTAAATACAGACAAATAGTTGATCTATTTTCATCACGCTCACACACACATACTCGCAAAGGTTCCGATACAAGAAGGGTGGTCCTGAGATAGCTCACGACCCCATCAGCCACCGGTCCATCAGATTTATAGACGCATATATCTTTCAAAGACCCGTGCAAGATTTTACGCTGATAAAACACGCACAGCAAATTGCCAATTTAGAAAAAGAGTGCCCGTGTACACCGACCGTGTCGAGAAGCATAAATCTTCCATCACGATATCATTCTTCTTAAAAGGCTACGAAAGGTACTATAATAAAATCGTTTTGCAAAATCGAATGTTTGATACAATTAGACTGAACGACAACATTCGATTAATGATGAATTAGACAATGTATACATATATGTAGAGTGGGCACGTAGACTCTAGTTTCGCAGCTATGTAAATTGTCGAACAGTTAAGCCCCCGGTTGGAAGTGGAATATTCGAAATTCCATTTCTGCCGGCATCCCGCTATTCATTACCTCGAATTTCCTTGGTCGATTCGATATTATCCCCCTGGCATCCCCGATGCCATCCTCCGTCGTTTCTCCAGCTGCGCATCGATCGAATCGGATAATTATAACGGCGTGGTTACCGGCTGCGGTCTGAACGACGATTACACGAGTGAGAATTTCCGTGCCTTGGATGCACCTGCACACCAAACAGCCGTGGTTGCGTATAATCACATCAGTAACTATCTTTCGAGTAAGCACACGTGCGTAAAGTGATTCTAAAACGTGTGAATCGGTCAATCGACGATAGGTCAGATTTAATTGCTGTCTCGTAGCACGTGTTGTCCGTTCGCAAATATGATAGTTCTGCTAGCTTTGATCGGCGTTGGAGTTCTATTTGTCTACAGTGTACGGCGCCCTCGGCTTTACTTGATTAAAAGTTTCCACGCTTATGTTGACTAACGAGGCATATCCCGTTCCACTTTAGTTTCAAATTCTTTTGGCATTTTATTATAACAATTTGGAAAGAGAAATGATACTTCAACGTGTCGGGCTTGTTATGATTTAAATCTCGCTGATATACTGCGCTGAAAGTGAGGATGAAGAAATACCGTTCGTATTTCCCTTGTTAATGCCCCGTGTGCCCTGCGTGAAGGGTACGTGAATACTATCGTAGCGAAATAGGCTCTTTAACTGTGAGTGGCCGGCAGTAAATTACTTTTGCTGTAACCCATACCGTGTCGGCTGTCGGGACTTCGTTAACAGGTACAACTATGGAAATTAGGACTAGCGGTGGATTACCGCGTGGGAAACAGGTAGTTTTATCAAAGAGAAGTCGACCATCGTTTTAACATCGTTCGACACATAAAAAACGGAACAAAGGTGGAAACGAAGGGGGCAGAGAACGAAGCGTGCCATGGGTCTAGAAAAGAACGGTGAACAGTGGTTGACGCGTATTGTCACAGGGGTAATTGTGTTTCGGTTTGCTGGATCCGTCTGGTTCGATGGTTCGAATCAGACTGAATGTTCGTACAGTTTGATCAATAAAAGTAGCGCGCAGGCGTCCTCGACGGTTGGCACATGAAAGCCTGTGAGTCCTTGCGTCTGCATCTGTGTCTGATCAGGAATGGGCAGATGATAAAGAGAAGGGTGAATCACGAGGGATGGATGAACATAGGTGATATCTGAAGCAGAAGGGAAAAGGGGCCGCGTGAATCAATCACGTATCTCTTGGCACGTTACTGAAAGAAAGATTGCTCGTCTTCGTTGACACTGTATGACCAATGCTTCGTTCTCCCATTCATGTTCCATCCCTTCTTTTTATCTTCCTCCCTGGTGGAGCTGTTTGCACAGAACGAATGATTTGTTTGGGGATACCACGAGACATTTCGCTTTTAACGCCCACTTCGTTCTATATATGAACGTGTTTACGTTCGTGCAGCTAATGGTTGCCCCCGGATTGTAGGAGCAGAGTTATCGTGCAGGCTTTTCATTAATTTCCGTAATGAACATTCAATTTTCTCGTCCTTTTATTCTACCGTTACGAAAGGAAAGAACCGCCGCGGCGCGGTTGTTTCTCATCGGCAAGTAGATCATTCTGTGATTGTCAGACATTCCCATTCCCCTTAACGGCGCGCTGCGGCTTGAGGTTTTCCTTTATTGTATAGCGTCCGGGACGTGAAAATTCGAGGGAAAAATACTCCAGGCTGTTACGTTAGTTAATTTATCATTCGAAATACTTCCCTCCATTTGTTCTCTCGAGGGTGCAATCGAGCGTTCTTCCTTGTGTTCTTTACATTATACGTGTTAACAAAACTCCTCACCGCGACGTGTTCATACCTTATAGAATTTGTATCTGTATCTATTATAGTTAGCGGGGAACTTTCGTTAATATAATAGGCGACGTGATAAATTCCGTTCCGTTTTAATGGTTGGTAGAGCATCGAATCTTGTCGCAAGATTACAAATATTAAACATTTTTAACACCACTACTACTCCGTAATTCCACTACTCTTCTAAATCTTGCAAGTATTTCAATTTTCTTAACAGCGTATATCAAAATCTTGATAAAACTCCACATTTATTGCGGTCATTGTAAAAGTAGTATGAAACTTTATAACATCGTGCACCCTTTGCGGCATACAAGAGAGGGACCATAAAACCGTTGTTTCGTTAAAAAGACTGAAAAACGAGATATGAAACACGTAAGATCCTTGTAGTGCAAACTATCTAAAACATCAAATAACAAATAACAATTTTAGTAAGATTGTGTCCAACATAAACCAATATATTATAAGCGTTAAATTAAGTCCACCGCCATTTTGGTACCGACTTCAATAAACCGTCAGTAAAACTGGCTATACTCGTTGCCTAGCGAGAAAGTAACTCGGAGCTAGATAATTTTCCAATTACCTTGAGCTGTCTAAGCGAGCTGAAATTAATTAATTCCTCTTCTTAATCGAATTCATTTTAAGGTCACGTCTCGCTTCCAGCGGGGCGAGGCTGCACGCCGCACAATAGGTGCAATTTATTTTATAGCTGTTGCATAACATTTTATAGCGGCTGAAAGATACGATCGGTTGGGAAACACCGTATCGCGATAGGGGTAATGACGACACAACGGTGGCTGGCCAACACAATGGAGCAACAAAACGTGCACGATCTATCTTCACGTCGCTGCTGCCTCGAATAAACATATTTTCAGCGGCACGTTTAAAATGCACTTCAGCGTATGCCCGATCACGCGGCTCAATCTCGTGTTATTTGCCCTTCCTCGGCGTGTTGACTTTTTCTGTAATCCTGCGCTCTGTCGCACCGCAATTGAAAACGGAAGGGAGCCCCGGTTCGATCTCGTACACGTGGTATCTTCCGACCCGGAAAAAGCCGTTGGCCTCGCGCGAATATCCGACTTTTATTAAAATTTCTCACCCTCCATTACACCATGGGATTACAGAACCAGAAACAATCTGTCTCGACCGGGGACGAAACGTTTTCACGACGAGGAATTAGAGGGACGCGGCAAGGAAAGTCATCAGCGGCACTGCTGCAGAATTTTCCTTCGCCGAAACTTGAATGGAACTTGCCCGACTAAAAGTGATTGCTGCAGGCATTTTTTGTCTTTTACGTACGACGTTTTCCTTTCGTTCGTGGTTACGCTGCGCGGGTGCTGCAGATTGTCCAGTTCAGCAGGAATTCAGAGTTTCGATGCAGATATTATTTTGAACAGATATATGCAAAGGCGAATGGATTAATGTGGATTTTAAAGTGAACTCAGTTAATGTTTCATTATTCTTATTTTAAAAAAATTTTGGAATATAAAAATTTATAGATATGTTGCTTGGAAATGACTTGCCGACATGTAGTAAACGATTAGCCAAGCCATGATTATTCCATTTCGAATTTTACGCCGAATTAAATGAACCGCATTGAATCGCTTCGATCGGGGAACGTTAGTGGATGCAGAGTTTACCTCTTGAAGCACGTGAGGAGTGTGCAAATAAGAGATAGTGCAAATTGCCTAAACAAATAATGAACGTGCTATTCTCCATCGTGAGAAACCCTTGTGATGAGGTGCTTTGCACAGAAACGTTTTCAGTGCGATCGAAGTTCGAGGAAAAGTGCCCTCGTGGATTGAGTAAATTCTCTGATTCCATTTGATCAATTTTCACGCTGCTATTTCATTTAAATGTCCACGCCTCGCGCAAGGTCTTAACTCTATCCTATTGAAGCTCGTCCAGAACTATATTTAATTGCATCACAATTGCACTCGCTATTCGCCCCTTTTTTACATTCTGATCTTAATACTTGTAATGCCTAAATGCGAAGACTGCGAAAATGGACTCCTTCGTCTTACAGCTCTTCTTTAATAATAGGATTCAATCACATTCGTTCTTGGTACTTCTACGAAATAACTTTCCCCGAGCGACGATAAGAAATTGATCGAAGATAAGGTCCTCTCGCCGAACGGTTTTTCGTATTTCCTATCTTTATCGAGATGAATTCAGAGAAAAGGCGGTTTAATTAATTCGTTTAAAGTCAACGCGGGTCGAATGAGAGAACAAGTCGAAGCAATTTACGCGACGGTGCGAAATTGCAATTTCCGTGCTGACTGTGTTAAAAAAGATACAAAAAAAAATGGAATGACTTTTTGACAAATTATTTCTGTCACGTTCAGAACGTTCCCCGACATCTTCGAGGGGATTTAATTCGGAGCGAAGAGGAATGTACAGGTGAAATAAATTTTTCATCCTTATGCATGCCGTAATAAGCTCAGCGTACTTTACTAGGAATACGTACACACGCATTCCTCGGGCAAATAACTTGTTTAGTTTCCGCGGTAACCGTTTAATACCTTCGAGGAAATGAGCAAAGAAATGTTCCAATAAATTATTCGCACGCGCGGAATTCTTTAACAGCGTGTTGCACAGGTAATATCCTTATCCAGAAATGTGCATTCCCAGGATAAACTATATCTTTTCTTTTTGCAACATTTTCCAACGTCTTCGGGGCATATAAATACGAGATGTTCATGAAAGCTTAACGCGATAGGAATGTTCAACGTGATCCGAGTTCCTTATTTCTATGCTAAACACGACACACCCTTCTGAACTCGTTCCGGGTTGAAGATAAAATATTCGTTGCCGTTTCTGTTTCTGTAATGCGACGTTGATGCACTGTTCTCCGTGAAAAAATCATGAAAATCCCTGACAGCGTTGCACAACGTGCGTTGTGCATATTTGCGTTTACGAAGTGTCAGTGGAATCACTGTCCTACGGTTTTACGTTGGAATTCATTTTAGTTGAATTATTCAGAACATAGGAAGATCGTCCTCGGCTGATCACATTACGATTTTATTATTTGGGAGTCCGTCAACGCAGCTTGACCTAGAACAGAGGCCTTCTAGCCCTGTTGCATCCTTCCACTGTATACATTTTAGCCCGATAATCAAGGAAATTAATTCATTCGCCTGCGCGGTAAATTAACCGACGGACGAACGCAGGTATCTTCCTCGACGCACCACCGCGTGAATAAGTTAAATAAACCACTCGGGGATGTTGCGTAAAGCTATTTCATGGTGAATGTCACGCTATAATTAACAAAGCGTAGGTCGATAAAGAGAAATAGGGGTCAAGTGTCATATTTTCTTTTTATCGACCACAGCCGTGAATGAAACAATCGCACATCGTATCTCGTTTAATGTCGAAAAATTCGTACCGTGTCCCCGTTTTATCCCCCGTTATTCGAAAATGCCAAATCCCATCGATTCGTTATAAATTACCCAGAAGAACGATATTACATAGGCGGATAGCATTTTTCCAGTGGACTTCACAGGAAGATTGTTCAACGTTTCCCTCACGTCGACGGCGATGATTGACATTTCTCGTGTCGTGAACTTCGAAAAAAGCAAAAAAACAAGAGTTCCCTCTGCAACGAGATGGAAAGTGACATCTCTGTCGTTGACGAGGCGGAACTTTTAACCTTTGCAACGCGTGTATGTGTTCGCCGAGCGCAGCAGTAGATTGCAAAACCACGTGTTAAGCTTGCGAGTGTTGCCCGGCGAAATCCTTGAAATGCACTGCGTGTATGTAGAGAACCGACTAACCTTGCGTTATTTGCGTCCTCGACGTTGGCCTCTGTTGTTCGTTGCACAACGAAAAAAAGGGGAAAGCAGGAAAAAATAATATGAGGACGCGAGGAAAGGGTGAAAGGGTGGAAAAAGAAGATAATACGAACTCGCTGCGGGGGTGGTGTTGTGTATTCGTGGCGATGATTTACGGGTTTTACGCGCGTCCCACGCCGTTTGTTGCACAACGGAAACGAATAAAACCAAAGCAACGCACGACTTTACAGGCCATTAAGGAGTTGTTCGCGGCGACCTACATTATATGATACGGAGGGGATCGTAAATGCCACGCTATCTTTGGGATTGTCACGTATATTTTTCTTGCCCGTGAACGTAAAACGGCCCGCGACGGTGGCGAGTAGCAATGAATACGGGGAAATACACGTTCGACGAACTTTGCGGCGTCGTGAGCGTAGATGAACGGGTTCGAGGATGTCAGTGATAATTCTCTGGGGACGCCTACGTTAGAAGGGTATGATGGTTGTGGGACGGGTGGACGCGAGGAAAGTAGAAATCAATATCGGTTCTCATTTAAATGAAGCACAGTCGATCGACTATCGATCGTTGAAATTTGATTGTTCCGCAGACTGGTACGTTTCCCTTCGCCCCCATTTGCGTCGAAGAAATCTCCCCGTTGCTCGGCGCATCGCTATTTCAACATTGATAAAACGAAACGCACACGACCAAACAAGGATCTCAGTAAAAGGGGTTCGCAAACTACGATCCAGGCTCTCTTTAGCGAGGGGGGATGCGAGTGTTAGGAAACGGAGCGCGTTAAACGAAAAGGGGCGTTATTAAAGCGAATTGCACGTTCGGGTATATTTTAGAAAGAATATACGGTCGTTTAACGTTACGGTCGTTCAGCGAATAATGATGGCCTCAAGTCTCATCTTCGAGAGTAATCGAGGGAGATCGTTGCTCGACTATGCTCCTGACGAAAAAGTGTATCGTCGGAAGTTTTGCATGCCGGGGAGTGCTTGAATTTCTCCCGCGGCAACCGAGCGATCAGAAAACATTTGTCTTTCATTAATCAAGCTTCTGGTTCCGCGCCGAACGCTCGAACAATGTAAATGAATAATTGTCAAACAAACTTTCATAGAATTTCGCCGGGCCAGTTATGGTATTTTAATCGACTGAACACGAAATTTGGAAAATGGCGCTTGGGCTACCGAACTGCACACCTCGCTTTATATTTCGCACCGGTGCAGAATATATGTCACGTTGAATGTAACATCTCTGCGCAGCAGTTCTGTACTATATTCTCCTCAGTGACATGGTCCCTCGAACCAGTACCATGGACGAGTATTCATTATGCTTCCCCTTTCTCCCTGATTCTTAAGAACTTACATAACAGAATCGTTTTATAATACACAGAGGCGCACACGCCCATCTGTCCTCAGTCAGTGCCTCCTACGCAAGAGGACCTAGTTCGGATTTATTTCGAAAGTGTAACGCAATAATGATGCATTACTCTCCCCGTCCATTATTCCCATTAATGCGTCATAATTCCTACGACGGGACAATAGGATGGCCGGTGACGTCAGGCAATATCCTGCGAGACGCGTCAGGCGAAAGTATCCGAATGCGTGTGGAACTTGGATAAAGTTGAAGGGGATAGAACGGGGGGATTGAATGCTCATCGATTTCCGATCAACGGAGATCGAGTGGATCTATGAAAATGTCAGAAATATCGGACGTTTCTAGCGCGGCCGAGTGTAAGGGCAATCTCGTAATGGGGCCGCGGTTTCATTGATAACCCTTTCGTTCGATTCGGCCGATTCATCATTGGTTGATCGTCGTTGCTCATATCGGCTCTGTCTACTTAATGTATTCTCTCCTATACCCGTTCTATTTGATCGTCTTTCGGTAATCAGCGTCGATTCATATTGACCGAGCCGCGGAGTGATTTATTCCTGGACGGCTTCGGTAATGAAGGGCCATTCTCGGGCAGGATTTTCAGCTTCGATTATTACCCCTGCTTCGCGAAATCGGTATCGTTCGTTTCACTGCACCGTGGGCGTGGTTATTATTATTTATCGTTCAGTGAAAGGAGTTCGCGTATTTGTTGCGAATGAGAGGAGGATCGATCGCGGCCCGTTTTAAACACCTGCGATATTCTGGAAGCGGATGTTTTATAAATTACCAATCTCGTTAACTCCTGTTTCCCCTTATCAGCCTGTTTGCACGGGCTGACATTATGATGCTGATTGAGATGCTAGACTACGTTCTTGCGCCCTCTTCTTTTCGCCGTTTGTACGCGCGGTGCGCGTGTATCGCGTTCGTGTAACTTCTTTTGAAACTCAAGGGATGGTAATTTGCGTAACTTCGCTTGTATAAGAAACAGATTTGCTCGTGGAAAGTTCAGACACTGGCTGCAGGATTCAGCTACTTCGAAGTTTCAGCTTGCACGAACATTGCTATCGCATAAAGTCGCTATTGCTGTTAGAATACGCTTTGAATGGCACGGCGTTCATTAAACTTGTTCATGCCCATAGAGATTTAATTCGGCACGCATTATCCTGAGATACATTTGCAATTTTCGATCGGTTCGAAGCGGTCTTCCTTTTAAATTTTTGTCGTTTGTTTCTTCGAAGAAACTCCAGTAAGATGTTGAAAGGATGGACCTCCCTGAATTATTATTATTATTTTAATGCACCACAGCAATTTTGTTAAGCTTCGTTCATTACTAATGCTATATGACTAGGCCCCTAATTTCCCAGTTACGAATTATTAATTGAATCCGCATCGTGCAGAGCTCACTCGTATATCTGGCCGATGAAATGTAGTAGGCGTTCCTGTGAAATTCGTAAAATTCCGAATAATTTGGGTCGTCTGACGGCATTTCATGGGAAGTACAACTAATTGGCTTGTATGCTTAGTCCATAATCGATATATCGTCCTCAAAAGTTTCGTAACAAAATGTGTGGAATAATTTCTGGTAATAAATCTAGTCCTCTCACTTCTACCTCAAATGAATAAACTCTACAGTTTCAGGCTTTAAATGAACGAGTCTTGAACGCTAACGAATGGAAAATTTCATCGACTATAATTTACTATTTTCGTCACTGAAATCGTACGAGTAACATAGACTTCGAAATTATTGAAAATAACCAGGGCGATCCTACAAAATGAATATTGGCGCGACGATCGCTATTAATGAGCCCTCAATATTAAAATCAAATTTCCAAGATTCGAGATGCGCTGGCAATGCTTGAATAATACAGAATCCTCACGAATTTCTGCTGGTCACGTAGCGACCGTGACATCCACATCGAATGTAACACGGTTCGGTCATACGACTCGATAAATTCCTTGGGATTTATGGAAATCGTGCGCCACCAGACGTTTCAGCGATTATGGAGATTTAGAGAGACCGCGGGCAAAGCAGAAGACGTATTGTTGTGGACAGATCAACATGAATACAATAATCCTCGAATCTCGATCGCTCTATGGCGGTACGGCAAGATGAATATTTCAGCGTTTCACTTGAGAAATATTCCTGCGCAATTTCAGATGGCCAGATAGCGTTTTTATTCGACATTTTAAATGGACCACGAAGGTGTCAGCATTTTCGAACACCTTGAAGTTTATCGCGCCAAAAGGCGGCAGCTAACTTTCTGAAAGTGGCAATCATAAAATCGCGAATGGTGATTCTGCCGTAAAGCCTTGACAGAAAAAAGAAACGAGAGTAGATACGATTCACACTAGATTGATCGCTGAAACTTGAAAGTGGAAGATAAGAGAAGGTCAGTCTAAGGATAGATTACGTTTGATTCTAGGATATGAGTAGGTCAAGGATTCCCCGAAAGCGGAGGCACGTAAAAGGGTGTTTTAGTGTCTATCACGCCTAAGTTACTGCTCCGCCAGCAATATTTCGACCCCGTCGAACCAGTAGCGACCAAACATCCCCTTACTAAGGAAAAGCACTATCGCATTCCTCCGCGATCACCTAAAGTAAAGCTGCTCAGCTGAACTACTTTTTTCACGACTTGCTCGTTCTATTTTATTTATCTCCGTCCAGTCACATGTTTGCTCTCTCCGCTGGAACAGCCAGCAAATGTTCCCGTACGTTTTACAGATATTTGGACAATTTTACACGGGGACAGGTACAACGTGGTCGACTGGTTTGTCCGCCGAAAAACCACGCTGCGATAAGTATTTCAACGCTCTGCACTGTGCCGCGCAGCTGATTCACGAGACAAGCAAAGAGACCCTGCGAGAGAAAGGGGGCAGGGAAACCTGGTTTCCGCGGCACGAAACCCCGGGAGCAAGTGTTACGCGAAATAATGCAAAAGGCGGCTTTCTTTGCATTTTACATGGGTGAACACGGCCACCAGCAGCCGGTGCTTTTGTGCATCGGGCATACCCGTAACCGAGAGGTTACGAAATGAATGACTGTGTGACAGGGGTCGCAATGTGAGAAAGCCTATTTTTTTTTTACGCAACAGATCGATAGAATCGAGAATGAGTTAACGAGCAGGGAGATAACGGCGAAACGGAAGCTACGATACAGGAATACGTTGCCCCGGTGACAAAGGATTTTTTCGCCGTGTAGGCAGTGCAATTCATTAGCCACGACAGGTACAATCACCATGATTCCCCCTTTTCAGGTTTCGTACCATTCAGAGCCGAAATTGGAATCTTGTCGGTAGTTATGCCGTTTGATCCTGCAGGATTTTCTGTTTAACACTGACGAACGGGATTTCGTAATTCATAAATTGACGAGTCGAATATGAATTTCGTTGCCGAGGACCGTTGAACCGTGCAGCGTTACTGTGAAATGATGTTTTACAATATTAAGCAATGACACAGATTGCAGATTAAGCCCGACTAAGCCAGATGGGCTAATTTAATCATTGCGCTTGCTATCTGCACTATTCTCTAGTCGCACACGTATACGTGTACCGTGCTAATTATTTCTAATCGAATATGTTCAAGTACAGAGCCACTTCTGTCGGTAACATCCCAGTAATTAACTTCTGACCTATGCTCTATACACCTGCGCCGAGTGAGCCTAACGAACGTGATTGGTATCGCCTGGTATCAGTATCTAAACGTTGCACAGTACTCGTTCGCCCCGAACTACGCTGATTATCTCTTGCATTTCCGTTCCAGGCAACGAGAACTCGTCTCCCTATCGCGCGCGCCACGTATCCTTGAACTTTGCGTTCCCCGTCGTTCAGGTGATGCCGGGAGCACGGCGAAGGGCCATTTGCGTGCTTCGCGCTAATTGCCGGAGCAAGGTGACGTATTTTAAGGAACACCAACGTATGCACGACGTACCTTGAAGCGAGCAGCTTACGGTCTCGAGGACTGGAGGGCCCTGTTACGAAGACGAGTTCCGCACGTTCTTCGCGTTCCTTTCTCCCCGTCGCATGTTCCCCATCGTGCTCACGTCCCTGACAGAAATGAATCGTCGCTTCCGGCGTTCCACGCCCTCCTTTTTCCATTCCCGTCCAGGCATCTCGGGTGTCTCCTCCCCTGGGTTCCATTATCGCCAGACCCTGCTTCAACGTCGACGTGGATGCTCCGTTTTCGATGAACTTGTACGAGATTATTGGCAATCGCACGACGAAACCGTCCACGGTGAAACTTTAGCCCGAGCCGTTCGGTACTCGTCCGGGATATTCCCGTGGTGCCATTAGCGCGACTGCCGTCGTGATTCACTGTCATTCTCGTTCCTTCGTGTGTTTGCCTTTAATCGCATCTCTTCCATAGAATCGGTTGGCAATTAAGCGGCGGATCGAAAGTGGAAGTTGAAATGAAATTAGAAACGACTCCCGTGCCCCCTCCGTTATCGTAATTAAACCACGTCGATTGAAGTTTCAGGCACTGAATTCTTGGAAATCGTTCCGTAGATTGTGTTGCTCTTTTGGATGTATAGTTCGGGAGTTGAATGTTTCGCGTAATATCAGGGAAATTTCGAGTGGAATGAAAATATGAGGAGCGGGCGGGTTACCTTATTAGTTATTTTCTCGCGGAAAACTTGTATTCGTCGAGACACGTTGGTCTTATTTCCGATAAGTTTCAGTTTATTTCCGTTTCGTGCTCGAGAACAATTTCCACGCCGCCGTTAACGTTTCCTCTGATTTTTCTTACTCGTAAAGCTGCTGGAAGCCTCTCCCTGCCGAACAGTTTTCTAACTTCGAGTGCCTTTTGTTTGAAGTTTCGTGACGATATCTGGCTAGAAATTTGTGGGCGGTGTTTGACGAGCTTCAGCGACTAGACGGGCGAACGATATTAGCTGCACTGTGTGCCGAGGCATAAAGTAAGCTCGAAAATATGTCGTAAACACTTGAAGCATCTCCGTGGAGATGCGGTACGAGGGTACTTGCACGTTAGACAGCTTCTTACCCTTGCTGGGAAAGAACTTAGAATTAAAGTGTCTGGGGCTGGCTGTTTATTGGGGATCGTCTAATAAATCGCAATCAATCGTAATTTTCTATATTTTACTATTATTATAAATGCAGTTAATAGTATGCGCATAATTTGGCAAGCATTGTACTTTCAAAGAATATAATATTTAATATATTTACATAATAAATAAAGTGCTAACGGATTGCTCGAATTTTTGAATGAACCGCATTCCATGAAGCATAAATGATATTAATACGAAATCATTGTCAATTATGAAACTCCAGTAACCTACATTTCAGCGCACTATCGTACCGTTGTGCCATGTAAAAATTATCAATTATCAATTTCAGTTATCGCCGTCGTGCGACCGTAGGCACTTGCACAGAACATTGATATATTATATTCACGTGTTGATGGTAAGAACTAGAATGTAGAATATAGCGGATTCCGTTGTCAGAGTAATTTCACAGAGTTTGTTCGAGGGACAATCCTAAAGGCATTGTGCATCGATACCTGGTAAAAGGTATTGGACATTTATTTACAATTTTACACAGCATGGCTGTGTGTCTGTTGCGACGATGAATGGATAGAATGCCATATCTCGTTTTAAATATCTCGCGTGTCTGGTGTATGTCGATTGGAAAATATTTCTCAACTTGCCTGTTCATGCCAATGTTCAGAATATGAGTATTTTTATTTCAGCGATACAGTCGATTCCATACTGACGGCGAACAGCAACAAAAAAAAAGAAACTAATCTTTAAACCCTTTATTGGGCGTTCCCTATTGATACAGTGCATTTCGATCCTTTCGAAATACGGCCGCATTATTCGATTCACCAGCATTCCGTATTGAAATTGTTAAATGCGTGGAAATATGAATGAGAGAAGTTTGATTTTTATTCCGGCATGATGATGAGATTATTATGTACAGAATTTCTTTTGATTATTTTCCTCTTAACGCGTAGAATCCCATTTTGTTGGCACACGATGTACGGATAATTCATTCCGCTTCGATACCTCTATCACAATATGTCTATACCGTTGCGATAGCGTCACGTGAAAAGAGCTCGAACATTATTCAAAAGATTTCGAAGCTCTTCCCCCGACGGCCATTTTTAAATTAGTCTTCCGTCAATGCCGGCGCATATTTCACCGGAGAAATGCATTCGTCCAGGAAAAGATGGACTGAAAATAGTCGGAAAATCGATGGAAAGTGGTATCGCGTAGAAATAAGGTATTCCCGGTTCTATTACGAGCATTTAATGAAATTCCTGGTTATTCCGTGAGGCCGTACGCTTTTTCCACGACATAATTCTCCACTGTTGAGAAAGTCGTTTTCACGAAAATGTCGAGGAAAGTGTGTATCGATTTCATCCCAGACGCTAACGAGAACTTTTTGTCGGTTTTTTGTCATTAGCCATGGCACTGAAACGACAGTTTCCGTGTGCTAGGAAAAAAAAAAGAAAAAGGGGGACATCCGTCGGAGGGGAACGAGCTTGGATGGAAAAACGGGGAAAGGGATGGGGCGAAACTTAAGGAAAGATAATGAAAAGTCGAGGGGTCGAATAGCTTTGATTCCTTCAATGCCCTTTGTCGTTAGGCTTTGACCTTAATAATGGGCAGAACTTAATGCGAATGAGATTGCGCACTGTCTGCTTTAGAAAATAATGGATAATACAATTTTCCGTCGTTTTAACAAAGCACCGTAAATCTGTCGCGCTGGCGCATTTAATACAATTTTCCAGCGGTTTTCACGAAATCTAGTTTTAATATTTATAGCAACCACATCTGGCACTGTATGACACATGCTTCCAGTGCCGTATACGTTGAACACGTCCAGAGTGCGAAATAACCCACGAATAAAAGTGTATATCATATTTCTGGACAGCTGTAAGTATTTTACCATTTTTTTTTTCATCGCAAATGCATTGTCAAATAAAAGGACGGAAAGCGAGTTCTCTTCTTGAAAAATAATTGTGTCAGTGGAGAAAATTATTATTTGCTCGCAGTTCGATTAATTGCTACATTATACGTTGTTACGCCAATTTATCCGACGTGCTTGTTGGCATAAAGGAGTTACAGAACAACGGGGAAAGTAGACACAACGTTAACCAGGCGTCCAAGACGATTAAACGCGAGCAAGACAATGCTTTAAACATGGCCAGACTGTCGCGAATGGCCATTCATCGAAGAGAATACAAGCTAGGGCGATAATGTAAGCTCGTCAGCGTAGCTTTAATTCCGCAAGATTTCCAACATACCGATGCTCGTTGGTTACACACATTGCACACCGACCACACAAAAGCGTTCTCGGAGGCTGGCTGGAGATAGTCGCATTCCCTTTTGCAAAATATTTCTAACGGATGTCGGACTATGTTCGTTATTTCATTATTTTGCTCGTGTCACAGACCGCAACTGGACAACTAGAAAATCACAGACCCACCGACAAACGTCCGAAATGGGGACGAGCCTGCAAAGGGTTTAACAGGGGACAAGCAAAATTTATCATTAGAATAAGCTATGAAATATCCATAGGAATTTTCAAATGTTTTTGTTACTCCAATTACTTCGAGAAGGTAGAAGAATCATTTATTTCGTTTTTTCGATGCTTTCATTGTATTCTATGCTTCTTTGGTGCAGTTGGGCTACCATCCCCCATGGAATATCAGAATTTCTGATTCATCAAACTTCGTTTCGTTGAATTTCAAGCGTTGCACTTTGTTCCCTCGACAACTAAGAAGCTCCCGGGAAATAATATCTTTTACTTCGTATCTACTTCCTGGATTATACGGCACAAGTCTCACTTCTGGCGGCTGTGACGTCAAGTTCTCTTTACCTGGAAGACGTGGCGAGCCGCGAAAGGCTTTGAACGGTACTCCTATTTATTCGCGAACGGCACAAACAACAAGAAATGAAAGGTAGGCGGCTTTGATCGCTGGCAAACGCGTTTTTGTTTTTAGTGTCTTTGATGCTAGCCATTGACCTCGTAAATTGTTCTTCTATACGGATATCTGTTCCATGCATAGTAATCGTTACTTCAAATGAGATTTCAAGTGATGCACCTAGAGCCGAACATAGAAAGCTTTTCCTTAATTGAAATATTCATTTTCTTGATAGGAGCAACGTTTAAAACTCGTCGCTATCTTCTCAACAATAGCAGTAGGTCAACTATATTCGTTCTCTTATTTGCTGTATTTACGCAAGGCAATATTTATTATACAAAAATTCCAGTTGGCACTGTGAAAAACTGTCAACGCTCAATTTCTGCTGAAAATTTGATAACAGTGGATGTTTCCGGTGAAACGATTAAACGATGAAAAAATACATTACCCCGAATCAATCGATTAAACAGTAACCCCGTTAAATATCAAGCCGTTCAGGTAATACATTTTCCCTCCTCCTTTACCATTTCCATTTTTAAACGAGGATCCAGAGGGGAATAACGCCGCTTCGCTTCTCGATTTCGAATAATGCAACAAGCGAACGCAGACAGACATTTCCCACACGATGGCATCATAAAAACCTAGTTTCACTGCTTCCAGACTAGTTCAAGTGATGACGAGACGAGGAGTTGAAACGTGCCTTTGGATGTACAACATTCTTAAGGGGACGGAAGTGTTCGAGAATCTTAATAATGCCACCTTAATACCACGAATTCAGTAGGAACTTAGTTCCCTGTTTCTCGCAGATATGTGTCCCGTCGGGCTTCTGGGACTAGCAGAAATTACACTCACGTGTACACGTGCTACAGTTTGCTGTCGAGTTCACGCATATTGCTCGCGATACGAGCTGCTCGAGTATCGTTGAAATTTTCTGAGCACCACCGGCAACGAATTTCTTCGTCGACAGCGTTGAATTACTCTCGCGATGCGAGGAATTCGGTTGGCGATGTTTTTGATGAGATTAAATACGTTTGGACCTTGCATTTGAGAAGCTCAGTCGTTATTTTTCTCTTATTCTCGTCTTTTCCTTGTACACATATTTAAAACAACAGAATTCGGCTCGTCAATAGATTTGGAAGTAACTTGTATTTCGACAATTGGGGTAATGAAATTAATTTTTTATGGATGTTCTTTCAGGGATACCGTTTAGAATATTAATTTGCATCCTGGAAATATCGCGATACTCTTCTACAATTTTTGGGATATATAATTCGATAACTTCCTTTTATGTTGCATTCCCCATTTAGGTCTAAGAAAAATATTATTTTAATCAGTCCATATGAGAAATCTGCGAATGTATGGATCTATTTTTGACCGAGTAAACTCCAATTCTGTAAATGAAACGTCTGTGTCTAAAGGTAGACACAGAATTTTTTTCCCGGCTGCACCAACATTTTTCTCGCATTCTGATTATAAAGAGAATGTTTCCGCGATGTTGATTCTTGCCACAAAAAGAGCGGAGCGCCTACGTTTATTCAACCGCAACTCCAATAATGTTCGCGTTTTAATTCTACCGCGGTTCCATTTCCATCAATAAACAACAGCGAATACAATCGTTTAATATTTTAATTTCGGCATTAAATTCCACACTGCATGACTCTTATTACCTTTGTAAATTTATGGACTGCGAAATGGAGTTGGTCGTAATGTACAGGAACCGCCACGAAATGGAAGGGGAATATTCTGTAGTAGACAGACTAATCTCATGAAGGTAGAAGTTACACCGTAAAGTTACATAGAACCTAACAAATTGTTTCGAATGCAGGATGATATTTAAGCTGGAAATTATAAAATGATAGTAATAAGAGTTACTACTATTTTAATTTGCAAATGGTGAATTATTGAATACGATTATTATAAAATGAACCGTATAAGATGTTTGATATTTCGAGAATAAATATATCGCTTGTAGAGAAGAAATAGAAATGTTGAAGAGTAAAATCGCACGAAAGTTTCTCATGGTCAGATATTTTAAAGTGTTTCTTTTCAAGTGGGACGAAATTATCATTTTCACGGCAAGTACTCAAATAAATGTCCAGTTGTTGACGAGATGTATTAATAAGATTATTGTACATGCCAGTCTAAATGACTCTGCGATAAGCACGTTACAATTCATTTTAAACCCGTTTATCATCCATTTGTCGCGCGAAAATATAAAACTTAATTTAAAATAGAAAAGCCAAATGAATATTGACCACAAGTTTATTAAATTTATCTCGTCAAATGAATACCACGCTACATCCACAAACCCTGAAATTTAAATGGAATCATCGTTTATAAAGCAATATAATTTCCATGCAAAATCTAGCAGTCTCTAACGCCAGTCTTCACGAAGCGCAAATGCATGGGAATGTTATCCAATTACATTTCCACGATTGCCCAAATCTAGATACCACCTTGAAGCCATTACCACGACAGCCACCAAATTTGCCCAATCCGTTTTAACTCAGATAGCACCGACGGTAACGTAAGTACGATATTCTGCACCACACGACTGAACCGTGAACACGATAGCCTGAAATGTTCACGCGTAAACACACACGTGCTCGTATTTATCAAATAAGATTCATCATCGCGAATAATCCTCTGCAAATCAGGAAGCCATTATAAATAGCCAGACATTTTATCGTACCGTTGAAGACTCTCTGGCGATTTCCGCGTCACGACTTATCCAAAGGGAACTTCGACTTTATCCTCGCCAGCGGAATATTTCAGTATTACGCGTGCAACGCCTGTCCACTGGCATCTCCTAAGCCCGTCCATTACATCGCCACAGGAAACTCAGAAAGAACAAAACTTCGTGGCTCTCTAAACGATTGATACTCCATGGGGAGGCGAGCCCTAAGAATATTATTTGTCGTGATATAGGGGACCGCAGTAAATATCCAACGAGATGGCAATATCGTTGCGTTATGGACGGCCCCGGCTGCGGCCAATAACCACGCGCGAGATGAGAAGACGCGGCTCGAGAACTTCGTAAACCGTTTGAGCACACCGTAAACCCGGGGACCGAAAGTTACTGCACGCTGTTCCCGTTCCCGCGCCGTTCCTAATGTATTCCGAGTGTGTCTGACCCCAGCAGAGTGGCCCCAAGATCTTAATTGAAAATTCGAACGGAGATCGAAGTGCAATGAATATGGAGGGACGACCTTTTCGATCGAATCCGACGTGATCAGATTTTTGCCACCGCGATACGACGCTTCTCGTTTTGTCCGAAAGTCAACGTATAAACCGCCACTTTTCACGGGGTTCGCGTGGCCGTTGTATCGATTAGAACCACCGGGGGATGGTTATAAATCCATCGATCTCGATATATTTAGGATATCCTTGTTCACGTCGCTCCTATTATCGGAGATTGTTCAGGCCAGTGGTTTGTGGTCAGGTGTTAACCGAAATTAACGATCTCGGGGATAAGGGTTGTGGAACATTGTGGAGTTTCACAGAGATCAGGGTCGACGTAGCTCTAATAGATGAGAATGTATGGAGCGTGGTAGCGTTCGGAAGTTAAAGCTCTGTACCTACAGCCTCGACCTCCGTTCTCGTACGCGGTGAACGTATAACAGTATCGATCGATACTGCTCTCACCCCGTGCGTCCCTTCGCGGATGCGAGTTGCGAGCCGTGCGGTACATATCGCGAGCTTTTTGGATGATCTCGTGTGGAAGGGTGGCGAGTCGAGGGCGGGCACTCTGGCGGAAAAGGGACGCGGGTCTAACGTGATTTTCGATTAAAGGCAACTACCGTGTGATGGAACGGAAGCTGTGGAACGGAAAAATTTCTCAGACCTTCCGAACGTCAGGAGATTTTGTCGTAAAGCGATTTTGGAAAACCGATCGATATTGGTATGAAATTTAATTGCTCGTGAGTAATCAGAGAAATCGTGCTTGATGTATTTCGTGGGGAATTAGTCGGTACTAAACTATATGCAGTTCACGATTTTTCAATCTTTTTTATATTGTTTTTGTATTAATTTTATATGGATCTCCGTAAAAGGAGAATAGTTGTTTTATTTGAATTTTGTTATTTGTCGCCAGAATTTTTTGGAGATCAGTGGTGAAGGGTGGCAGGCATCAGATTTATCGACGCACAGGAGGGATAAAGTTCATCCGAGTGGGATTGCGAATGTCGTCGAGAAGTTTCTTATTAGATCCTGATTATTGGCGTGGAAGTAATTCGCCCGATTGTGAGATCGGCCTCAAGGGACACCTCTTGTGTCTCCCTATTCTGTGGGACGTTGGGAAGGGTTAATGATAATAACGCAAGGGGATAAAGTGAGACACACGCATAAACGATTCCAGCGGGTTTCTAAGCATTCTCACCAGCATATCCTGGCATTCTTTTATTTGTCCTTTCCTTCAATTTTATTTCTTTTCTCATCTATCCCCTCAGCAACGTGGTACACTTTGAAAAAGGAGGCTTACGATAGGTAGACATAAGTAGCGTTAAATCGTTAGTTTTATGTTTAATCAATTAGACAAATATGTACTGCACCTCGCGTACCCGCGATACGCGACGAGTTTTAGGCACTTTAGAACTTTGTGTACGTGGCGATGAACACCGTTCAACCTGCTTATATCGTACTTTGCTCCATCGATAAGACTTATCTTACGGCATTCTTCTTTCTATTATCGTGCACTATCGTTTCACGCTGTGTCACTAATTCTGGCACATACCCGTCTAGAGATCCGTAAACATCTTCTTTGGAAGCTCGTCGAAAGTTCCGATTTCATTTCTCTTCGTTTTCTTCCCTCGACCTTAGCTTCCGTCCCGCACGAACTTTTCGCGTCCCGGCGGTTGCACGCGGCAACACCTTTTAATTAATCCTGGACGTTTCGAGAAAAAAGAAATGGAAAACACAACAGGAAGAAGTCTGTCTTTTGCATCGCGGTACATGCCAACAACCGAAACGTAATTTGTCCTGCAATTAAACTTTCTTTTCCATTTGGAAGCGTAACCGTGTAAAAACATAATGGTGGATCGTAAGTATAGCGTTTATCACAGACATCAGCTGCAGCTTCTGGACGTTTTATAGTTGCAAATTATAGGTTCTCCGCGGTAGGAAATTTCTGCATTAGGTTGATCAGTTTTCACTGGGCGTTCCGGAAAGGCGACCACGCGGAATAGACGGATTTAATCATGCAGGGTGACTATTGTGTATCGTCAATAATTAATTAGCAGAATGCACACGAAACATCTATGATTAAGATTGGAAGTTCGAGATGAAGCACCTATGTTTATCGTTACTGGCAATTACTTCACGTATCACGGCAATGGATCTGATTGTACAATAAGGTAGAACGACGACTGCTACGTTCTATAGCTATCGCTAGTGTCTACGATCGACATCTCGAGATCTACACGATATCGCAACACTAATGTACATCAGAGAAGTCTGTCTAAACGCCTAACACCGAGAGAAGAAGATCCTTTTGTGTCATCGTAAAATCGAGGATGGTCACCTTAACAGACACGCCAGCTCTTGGGCGGCAAGCATTTGAAACCGGGTGATTGATTGGAGGTGCGACGAAAAATAGGTGTATCTAGTGCCATCTAACGTTTACCATTCTTACGCGTTATCTCGCAGCGAACGTTACCACCGTTTCTATTTATAAGAGGTCCTCGTGCCTGACGAGAATCTATCGCGAGCAACTTTACTGCATTAGGCCGTTTCTGTCGTAGCTGACGGACCTGAACGCATCCTCCACCAGGTCTGTCAGACACCTGACTGCCTGCAATAAAGCGGCAAGAAGAAGGGACAATGATAGAGAGATCAGCTTGCTAGGCACCAGCGCGTTCTCCGAGGAACTTCTGCTCGACACCTTCTTCCTCTTCCTCTTATCGGAACTTTTACCGCTACTCGACTCCTTGTCTTTGTCCTGGATTTTATCCGCAGAGGCTGCGCTACGTTTAGTTCTGTTGGGCGATTTTTCACGCGGGCGTGGCGTGTTCGCGACTGCTTCTTTCGAGACGTTAGCCTTCTTCTGCTCGAACCCACCTATCGCGGTGTAGCGTCGATTTGAAGAAATCGACTCGAGCTTCCTGCGAAAGTCTTCCGTTTTCCCTTTCATGGCGTTTCGACGGCTCTCGTTCGACTCTTCTTTATTCGTCATTGATGTCCTGTTCTCAGGCGTTTGCAACGTTTCTTCCGATCTTGCTTTCCCGACGAGATCCAGAGAGTTGCCGTTCATAGGCTCGAAGAGCAAGTCTTGCAGGGAGCTCTTCCCACTCTCGCGTCTACCGACGGAGTCTAAATTCGAGAACGTCGAGTGTTCGTCCAGGGAGCTCGTTCTGTCGGGGAACTTGTCACGATAGAGCAACTTCTTTTCAACGCATGGGATGTTCAGATTGTAATCGATGATAGGTTGTTCCGGCTCCGAGGAACGAAGTTTGATGTTCTCTTTGCTTCCATGGAGAACGATCCTTCTAGGTAACGTTTGATTGAGACTATTCGGGATGAAGTTCATCTCTTTCTCGTTGCCATTGGAATGGACGTTTTCTTCCTGGAGAACCGTCGAATCGCCCACGCATTCGTTGTTCACCGATTCTGACCGATTGGTTTCGTCGACGTTAGCAGTGTCGGACGACTCCTCGTTCGATGCGTCGAAGCCACCAGCACCGGCGTCATCGTCTTCGTTGTCGTTGTCCTTTACAGTTATGTTGTGACTAATCCAAACTTCCTCCTCCTCCTCCTCCTCTTCGTCCTCGTCTTCTTCGTCGTCGCACTCCGACTCACGGGTCGAAGGTTTCCTCTTATTAATCGCAGGAACAATTCCGTCGGCATAAAGTAGGTCCTGGACCTCGTACAGACTTTTCTCGATGCTTGGGCTTTTATACAAAAGATTCCGTAGCTCTGGGATGTCAAGATCTTGGACATGCAATAGATTTTGCTCGATGTTCAAGAGGCTCTCCTCTATCTGTACCAAACACTGTTCGATATCACAGTTCGGCCCCCTGTCAGGATTATCATTCGTTTCTGAAGGACTGGTCTGCATAGATTCATGGTTTCCCATGTTACAGTTATTCTCTGCTTTTTGCTTCTCCTCTTCTACGAAATCATGACGGAACAGCCGTTCCCCCCAAGGCTGTATCGGCCAACCTGTACTCTGAAACAATTCCCTTTGCTGCGTCTGGCTATCGTAGAAGACTCTGTAATTGCTATGACTGTTAGCCATCTCGTAGTTCGCGTGCTGCCTATTGTCCCAGGGTATCTGATCAGTCTCCGTGTTTTCTCTGACACTACGTTCCCTGTACTCGGACGAAACGCTGTGGCCACCGTGACTGTTGGCTACCGAATAATTGCCCACGTCTTCGCGATTCGCCTCCAAATAATTTCTAACAGCCAGTTCCGAATACAATTCGCTGTACCTGGTATGACTGCTGGACTCTACATAAGCGTTACCGTGGCTGTTCGCCAATGGATAGGTCGTGCTGAGATCAAAGTCTTCTCGTGGTCTTATTGCAATTCCATGCTTCGCTCTGCTGTAAGTCTCGACATTGCCGTGGCTGTCGGCATCGTCGTCGTCGTTATCCATTTCTATGACTCCCCCTGGATAAGGAACCTCTTGTGTTTTGTCTGGCACGATGCCAGACTCGAGGCAGGCGTCGTCTATTAATATGTATCCGTCCAAGACGTTGTCGTCCAGATCTATCCACTTCCTCGATCGATCTTCACTCAATCTCTGTCTACGATCAACGTTCTCCTGATCGCTGGCCTGTCTTCGTCGTCCGCGTACGATCGTGTCCTGCACGTGTATTTGCACCGGGCAGATGGCGTCGGTTCTCCCCTCGACATCGCAAATGGCTGGCGGTGTAGTCGCGACAAGGGGTGCGACTTCGTCCAAAAGTGCTTGACGGGAATCGCAGTACCTGTAACCGGGACATGGGGTGTTCACTGGTGAATGTGAGAGGAGGTTGACGTAACCACCGGCGCCTCTGCCTATGAGCGATCAGGTGTTGATCGTTGCATCTCGACCGTGATCCATCGCGGAATCCTGGCTCTCGTTCAACGCCTCGTTGCTCAGTCTCGTTCGACTGACGGTGCACACAACCTAAATTGTCCAAAATAGGGGAGAAAAACGGCGCATCAGTTCCATACTATGCTACTTGTAATATGAAGAATGTTTGTCTCTTTCATACGCAGAGATTAAGCGTGCGAAAGCTGTTTTTCTTAATGGGAATAATTCTGCGAATAATTACCCGCGAGAAATATTGCTATTAATTATTTACCTTCGGGTGACTAACTTTTACATCCCTAAATTCGTCCGTGAACGTCAGAATGTAAACGCAGAACGCACCAGCGCATAGCCACTCTGTGACCGTGCTGGCCACGTGCAACTCCCATCCGCCGTCTTCCCTGTACCATTTTCGAGGGTTCGTACCTGAAAGCAAGAGCATCGTCGCCTGCGTTAATACGTGACAGAACAAGGCGGCGAAGAAAATGGGAAACGCAACCAACCAACCCTTATAGGCCAAACGCGACAGCACACCGGCGATGACGGTAACGATGAAGCAAACCGTGCAGAAGGTTGACAATGCCGTTCTAAGGTGTGCCAGCCTCAACGAGCATCCAAGAGGGTGCAGGTAGAACGAGCACACAGCCTGGAAACAAAATTTCATTTTATTCTCGACAGCGGTGTACGGTTCACGATAAATTCATTTCAAATAACATTTTTACCTGCGTCCAAAAATATGCTGTGCCGCCACCGAAACAGAGAAGCGCGCCAATGAAATGGACCACAATCACGGAAGTCTCTTGAAAATTCGCGACAATGGAAAGGCCAAAGGTCGACGTTAGGCCGAAAATTAGAGCCCAATGATTCCATTTGGGCAGCGATGCTTGCAAACTAAAATTACTCGAGCATTCTTTCACCTGAGAATACCTTATGTAGATCACGAAAGACACTGAAACAATTAAACGAATTATAAATGATTACTACCACGTTTTTCGCACCCTTATTTTTTTCATATTATCATTACTGTTTTCCTAACTATTGTAGCACGCCGATGATATTCCCATTGACAAAATTTGCACGCTACTTTTCATAGTAATACAATCTTTAATAATTTTTATTAGGCTCGCTCTTTGAAGCGTTCGCCTGTTAGCTGTGAAAGCGAATCGAGGTCGCTGTACCACGTGCGAAATGTCAATCGATTTTCTTGCCCCGCAGAGTATCGGAAATTTAAATGAACTCGACGACGTGTACTACTCACTGAGCATTGCGATCATGTTGATAAACTGAGCGAATATGCAGCTTTCCGGTGCATAGGTGGCTGCATCCGAGATATAAGGAAAGCCAGCTTCCACATGGCCCAATAGAACTGCTGTTACATAACTGCAAAAAGAAAAATACTGGTACATTTACTAACGAGTCAGTTGAATGCAAAAACAAGAAAAAGTAATAAAAACTGTGTAAACAGACACGGCAAGAAATTAATTTAAGCATCGCGTTTAGTTGTGGAAAGGAAACACTTATTTCTGCAATTATTAATGAATATTCACCAATGAAAAGGAAACTATGTCACGCTGATTATGAATGCTTAGTAAAACTTTGTGAGCGTCACTCACATGTTCAGAGGTATGCAGTGCAGCCTAAGCAAGTGAGAATGAATCAACACAATTCGATATTTTATTTTCTTACGTTGCAAGATAATATCGTGGTGATATCAACTCATTAATTTGCTGCTGCCTTGCATTTCATACGTTGCTTGATATCTATTTATTACACGTTTTAATCAAAACGTACCATTGGCATAAATAATTACAAAGATAACAAGAATTATAGTGGCATCTGTTCACGCCTTGCATTAAAACGTGCAAGGCAGATTACAGGTCCGCTATGCAAATCGCAGCAATTTGCAATCCAAATTTTTAACGCAGGGACGCATTAAATCGGCTTTTGCATACAATAACACGCTGCGCGTCGGCTTGCGACCAGCCGTCGAAACAAGAAATAAAAAAAGGGAGAGAAAGCATCCGACGAAATAACAACACCATAAATTTCAGCAAAGCCAACAGCATGCCCGTGCATTTCTTTCTAAATATAACTCAACGTAACCAAACGTTGAATTAAAAGCAACGATAATCGATTCTTAATTATCTCCGACGAAATAAGTAGAAAAGCACAATTTCGATGGATTATTATTAGCATGCAGTAGCATAACTTTTGCCTCACGTTAAAATAAAGACGGCTGGCAACGAAATGAACAGAACGATGGGCAGGTAGTGCAGGTTGACCAGGTAGTCCTCCTTGTCCATGTTTCCGGTGCGCGTTTCTGTTTGCCGTCGACTTTCCCGCCGGGACCAATGACGTCACACGACGCCCTCAGACGCTGCTGCTATCGATGAGACGCACGCGTCGTTGCACGCGTCCACGAGCTACGAACACTCATGCTCGTCTGTTCTAAGAGGTTAGACCTCTTATTCCACTTCCTTCCCCGGGGAATTAACCGCTGCAACCTGTAGACACACAACCGCACTGCGGTTCCACAGCCATCAACGTCTCCCTGGAACGCACCTTGCAACAGAAAGCAAAGAGTCACGTGGCTTGCTGACGGGGAACATGCTCGTCTTTTTCCGACGTCGAAGTTTGTCGCTAATGAGTGGCCAACAAGTTCGTGACGTTCATGAAGCTTCTAATCACCAGCGATCGGCGTTCGATTTGTCATTACTTAATGCATGCTTGTATTATATTGTAATATTAGAACAACGACGTACGACACCCAATCACGATGCAGAGTGTCTAAGGAATTTGATTTTTCAATGAATATAATAGAAACATATAGCGCGAATCTTAGCCTTTTGATTTGAACACTCTAGTCTTGAAATTTCGAAACTCGCACAGAATCGGGAAGGACAAAAATTCTATTCACCCGGCAACAATTGGAACGTCTCCTCGTGTTGGCCGCATATGCTCGACTGAATCGGGTGCACGAGTCGCGCGCCAGAAATATCGCACGAGATATCTCAGAAGAAAAGTCGCACCGAGTGTCCCTGATACACGTCACCGCTGCTGTTTATCCACAGCGCGCAATGACACGCTTCGAAACGTTCGCACGTCGCGTCGTTCGCGACATGTGCGATTATTATCACGCGGGCGTTGTCTAGGTACACTGGGGAAAGAAACCCTTGCGACGCGAAATCGAATGGCAAGGAATAGCACGCACGTTAAAAAAAGAAACAGTCGAATTGTTCAATCGACGTGCACAAGTAAGTGCTGTTGGTACCTTCGACAGTTTCGATGTCCCGTGACAGACGAACCGTCCACGAGTCGTCGCGTTTCACTGAAACTGGAAACCCTTGCAGAAGGGTTGAGCCGTTGAAGGTCTTCCTCGGTGCAGCCAAAGACACCCCGCCCCGACGACGAAAAGATACGAACGACACTTGGAATCGCGGCCGGTTCCTCCGTCCGCTCGACCCGCGCAACCTCGAGCGTTTTCCACGCGTTTATTTGAGAGGCCTGGGTGAAAAGCAAACAGAATCGCAGAGGTTATGGGCAGCTGTGCGCGATCGATTTTCTGCCAGCGGAAAACGGCGCTCTGAGCAGCTGCGCCACGAGACCGACGCCGACGTCGTTACTGACCGACGTTCTCTAAGAAACGTTTATCCTGGCATCCGCCGCTAACGTGTTACGATGATACATGTGTCTGGGTAACGCTTATCGACACCGGATTGGCTCGGTCAGATAAACGGCGTTGCGTGCCGCGATCGTTGCGAACGAATTTTCTCCAAAGAAAATTACGATCCTACCGGTTCACCTCGCGGTTTTCCACGAACTCGTGCCGCCGCGAATGTTCGCGCAGAAATCGAACGTATCCGGACGGGACTTTTTGCACGCGTACCTTGAGCGTGACTGGACAACAGGCTTCTTTTTCCGATAGCAGTCGTTTGGGAGCAGCGCGTTCGATATTGTGGACAGAATGCCCGGGAAATGTTGGAGATATTTTCGGTTGGAAAATATATTATTTGGAATTTGGCTAGAGGGGTGCAGGTATCGACTGACAATAGAGAACCTCAGGATTGGCCGTCGATATTTTTGAACTTTCCCCGCGAGGAACTCTTCGTGGGAGAGCGTTTCGCATCGTCTGGAGTGGGCTCCATTTAGGGAACCAATGGGAAGATAAATCACGTATGTACGTTGACGAGGTGCACAGTGTTCGTGAATAGATGATGACCTTGGAGAAACGTTTATTAATAATTATTGGGCTGCGTTGATTATCACGGTTGTAACATTTATGCTTGGGTCGTGCTCCGTTCTCGTAACAATTGGCAATATGTACTCGGTGGTTCAGTCGATCAGCTTTATCAGGTGATTACGGTGGGCCTGCCGGCTGTAAGAGTTATCTGGGTAGGTTTCAATGAAGATAACACGTTCGGTTGGGGTTATTGCAGAGGAAAGAATGAACGGAAGGGAAAGTAAAGATAGAATACAGTGGAGAATATTTAGGCGAGAAACAATTTAAAAAAATCAGGAGCCACTTGAAATTATTCTCGAACAAATATGTCGAGACAAACATATTTTTATACCTACTTAATCAAAGTAGAAATATTTGAGGAACTTTAGGATTCTTCCACTTGTCGATTTAACATGTGCGTTAATTTCATGTTTTGGTCCTTGTCTAGATATATCAGCTGTAAACAGAATATTGGAAAATTCTGTGAAAATCAATATTATTTTCGAAGAGAAATTAAATGGGAAGTATGAATAAAAATAATTCAATCTCGATTATCGCGTGGCTATTTAGAGACATTGCATACGAGCAGGAAACTTGACAGATTAAAATGTTACAATCTACAAAAGCGATGTTATCATGAGGAAACAAGTACCGTGACCACAGGATCCTCGAAGTTGATTAATCTAAACTCCGGCACGAACGTGAGCAGAAAAATGCAATAGACAATCGCTAGAACCCACTCACAAATTGCACTACCCACGTGCCAGCCCCAGCCACCGTCTGTTGGCAGCCATTTCTTGTAATCGTTACCTGTAAGGTAGAAAATTCATTACTGCACGGAAGCTGTGCACGGGTGCAAGTGGCACAAACAGCATAGAAAAATGTTACCTTGGAATTCTAGCATTGAAATGTAGCCAGGTATGATCGTGGCTATTGTTAAAATTAATGTCATAACTGAGAGGCTCGCACGGATATAAACCACGATTCTCCCGTTCACCGATGGCACCATTTTGTGACTTAAATATGTCTGAGAAATATATCACCTTGCATTATAATATACGATGAAACGGCAAAGGGTTAACGTGCTCTAAATATTCGCGACGGGGGCTGATTTACCTGAAGGCAAAAGTACACGGTCCCAGCCGTGAAACATGCCATAGCACCGATCATATGCGCCGCGACGACGCGGGCTTCTTGAAAATTGGCGAGAATATCGAGGCCAAAGCAAGACAGTGCACCGCACCATGCCGTCACAACAACGATCCGTTTGCTAACGAGATTGTTGCCCCTTTCCAATTGCCATTGGGAGACTTGTCGATGCCTGATGTACACGCAACAGGCAACTGAAATACACGAGCGTTGTCATTAACCTCGATTCAATGAATTCCACGCGGTGCGTTTTATGGAAAAGCTAGTCGAAATTTACGGAGCAGCGCGGCTATATTGAGGAACTGGGCAAATATGCACGACTCCGGAGACAGAGTGCCCGTTTCCGATATGTATGGGAATCCTGGCACCACGTGGTCCCACTGCACGGATATAGTGTACCTGAAAAGTAATTAATTTGAATATGGAAACAGGTATAGCCTGCATCTGGGATATCGATTAAATGGTAGGCGAATCTGCATAGAACATTGAAGCATGTTCAAACTGATACGCAAAGTTTTGTTATTTAATTTGAAAGATCTCCTTTGGGTTTCGGTATTTTTACTGTTCAGATTGCAAGTAGAGAATTGATATTGAATGGCCTGGATACTACGATTTCGGCGTATATTACGCGAGATTAGTAATGAATCGTTCAGAAAAATATTGTTAATTAACCACAGTATATCTTGTCAAAGGAGCGCTTTGAATAAGTCTATCCGATATTCGATGAGGCGAATTATTCAAACGCCACGTTTGAAAGCAGCCGTATTTACAGAACAATGTTCTCCGTGGTATTGTATGTACACACTGGAGCATAATGAGTCAAACTAATCGCGATTTATGTTATGCCGTCAGAGGCAGAATGCACGGCTGTAATGTTGCTGATACCCTGTCCTCGATCGATCGTAAACTAGCCGACAAACATTAGTTCTTCGCCTTTCGATTGCGATTTCATTTGCACCGCCAAGTGATGATTATTGTTCCAGCAAATGATTTCTCGAGATCTTACCTGAAATTATTGTTACCTTAAAATAAAAGTCGCGAAATCGTTACTACTGTAACATGTTTAAGTCTTGAAGAAATTGCAGAAACTGTAATACGTTCATCTCGTAAAAGTTTTGGTCGCAAAACCACTGTATTCATTATTATTTAAAACGTATAGGAAAGAAAATAATGTTCAGTACATTATTTGATTTTCAATGGTACGATTGACTCGTTTGGCGAAAGTGAAAGTATGTAAGTGTACACGAGTAGATAGAAGTCAGCGGTCCTTCATCAATTGTTGTAATGATTTCCGTATTGAAGGGGAACGTGGTTTGTTTCGTTGAAGCTTGTCTTTTGCTTGATGGACTTACGTAATCAAAAATGTCACCGGGATGAAGATGAAGAGGCTCAACGGTAGAACGTGAAGCTTTCCGTAGGGCATCCTCGTACTCTTCTGTTTTGGAGTGCTGCAAACCAAGTCTCGCTTTATCAAAAGGTATCGCGTGATGGGCGTATTGGCTTTCACTGTTGGATCTATTATCGACGATCAAATGCACGTACAGGAATAAAACCCCGACACTTTAAAAATAACTTGAGAGAAAGAAGAAACGAAAATTCCAATAACAATTAAAATGCTCTAGTTACAATTGTGATTTTGCTTGAAATTCAAATTTTTAAATAGTATGAAAGCTTAAAATCACTGTTCATTAGTTATATTATAAAATCAGAATTGATTAAGTACAAAAATATATATTTATACTACAGCAAGACTTATAGCTTCTTATGGCTTCCCAACTGATAGCTCTATTGTATTAGCGAGAATTACGCCAAGTATGTTTCTCAGAAGAAAAGGTTTACAGTTTACACTGTTCTGTGAACGTAAATCATCGTCGCGTTTAGCCGTTTCAAAGAAGTCTGACACCTTACCTGACACTAATCGTACTTTACGAAATAAGAAGGTGGCTGGGACTATACCAGGGGGACACCTCCATAGGGCGCCTTGATACGACTGTCCGTCAGCTTTGCAAGCATACCTTTTGCGCTACGCAATCTACCGATCACTGATTAACGCACACGATTGCATGGAACGCTAATTAACGCACCGTCCGATCCCATTCTCAATGAAGTTCAATATATTTCCGTGCAACGTGACGAAAACCCTTTTGAAATTCTTAAGAAATGTCATGATACCTAGGTGTAATAAAATTATCGAAAGGTTGCGAAAAATATTTCAGCTCATATTCGAAATAACATTAGCCTCGACATATTCAGAAATAATATTTAACAATATTTTAAAAAAATAATATAAAATCGTTGGTATCGCGTTGAGCATAGGAATAGCAAAATTTGAAGTTTCGTTTGAGCACAGTGAGATATCGATAAAAAAATCAGGATGAATATGAGGATGACAAATTATGGCAGAACCAATTGAAAGAATGACGTGCGTTTAAATGCAGATCACTAGATTATTAGGAAACGGGGTTTACATCCGTGAAATGGCCACTTCGTGACCAGAGTGAATTCAAATTTATCGACAATGCGTTGCTGCTGTACAGTGAACCGCGTTCGATAACTCTCGCATGCCAACACATGTAACAAATGCTCAGCTACTGGGTACCAAGAATGCGTAATTAGCGTCGCATTATCGACCTTACGTACACCGACGTCGTAATGGAACATTCGGCGATATTGTTCGAATTACGTAATTGAGCCCCTTTAAATGAGTCGCACCGTACCTGTAGTCGTAATTGAAAAGAAGCAACATATGTACATATTGTAAGTTTCCGCTGGACAAACAAGATCTCTGGTCTCTAGATTAACTTTTTTATACGAATTTTTCATCTGGAACGAGATGTTACGTGAAGCAAAATCATTCTTTTTTATAATTGATCGCTGCTGCAGGTATCTAAATAATGCATACTGTGTATAGAATATATGTACATATATACGGTTTGTATCTTGGAAAGGTTGGTAGTTAAAGATCAAAGTAAGTTTACCTCGGCTTTAAGCACTTAATTGCAGAGGTTGGCATGCGTATAAAATAGGTTAACGAGGGAAAATATAATTGCGCCCGAGAAATCTCATGTAGGCTACGATGAATAATTTCCGTACTTTTTGTGAACATGATACGCTTGTACCTGTTTTTCGTTTGGGTCGAGAATAAAGTGTGTGAGTCAGAAAGGCAGGAACAACGAGGTGCTTGGTAAAATCACGTTTTTGTATTAACAACGTTACAATATTACAATATAGGCAGTTTGTTCGGTGTCGTTCGTTTTCTTTTAAATTATTGTTCTCTGTGTTTTTCCATTTTGTGCAATCCAGTCGACTAGTAGTCATTTGTTATCGACGCGGCAACAACAGTACGATAAACTTAATGTAACACATTATACATTTTTCTACGTGCAAATGGCAGGCGCGTTGAATTAAAAATAATTTATCACCGTTTTTTTTATTACAAAATTCTTGCCTAAATTTTCCTTCGATAGTATTCTTATTTGACATTGATACATTTTTTAAACAGAACGTTCCAAACGAAATATCTACCTTTTCTCTCGGCTGCAAAGAATTATGATTTCCGTACTACCATGTTTCCTTATACAAATTTTTTCTCCGGTATTCAATCGGTTTCTAATTATTCTTATCCAACTATTTTGGAGCACCTTAATAGTAATCTACGTTACAATACCACTCGCATGTTTATACGCTCATTATCACGTATAGGAGTGTGTTTGTATGTACATGACATGAGTATGTATAAGTTTAATATAAATAGTTTGATAAATAAATAGTGTCGTTATCTCTTTGCGCTTGTACCGTCCACGATTCGCTCGATCATGTAAAGAGAAACGCGGTTCAGCAGAACAATTCTCTCGAAATGTGTCGAACGATGGTACAATGATAAACTTTTGTATTACGGCTATATTTCTGTTTGTATCGTTACACTATACCATTTATCGCTGCGTACGAATTTCGATTGGACTAGTTTGAGTATCTTTAGTTAGCATTGCCTACGTGCAAGCAGTTTCCTTCGAAGAAGATTCTACGTCACGATCTTTACATCGACATGAATAGAACGATACTTATCTCATATTTTTGCAGAATTATCTGGCTTTATTTCTGTGGTCCATGCTTTTCAATTCTTGATTAATGACAAAATAATTTTGATTAACACCATTTTGGTAAGGGAAAGGCGCGTTGTAGAATGTTAACCATCTTCTATTCGCCCCGGGCGAGGAAATTTAGACCTTTGAATGAAAGACGTTCACATCAGCGAAGAATCGTTCAATTCGTGCATCTACGCGGTGGCAGTGAACTAGCACGAAGCTTAAAACAAATACGTCGACGCGAGTCGAGGTTATCTCCATGTGGACGGAACGTTTCCGTGGTTCCTCTCGTCGAAAGCCGACGTTATTGTCCTTAATTGCACCGCGAATTAAGTGACCCTTACTGGAAATTCATGCACCCCCATTTGGGAGTATTCGACGTTCTCCAGATTGGTGCGCCACTATTCGCAAACTATCTCTGAGACAATCCCTAACGGTATCTTAAAACAAAGAGGAACAAACGAGGCAGAAAATTGACGGGGGGCCACAGTTAAATGTGAAGAAGCCTCTCGAACAAAATTATACTACAATATCTGCCTGTTTTGTACTATTGCAAATAATGGATCACTTGTTGAATGCTCGGCTTGTACAAGACTCATAAACTATCGTTTGCAACATTGCGCAACGTCTACGCCCTAAGAACAAAGTTGGCAGGCATAATTCTGTTTGTATCGTCAAATCAACGTAAGATCTCAACTTCTATATGTACAGAATATTACAATACAGATTGAGGACAAGCAATTGTAATATCCATCTATACGAAATTCTCAGTCTCACCCATAAACACCTTCTGAGAGTATATTTAACAGCCCCTTAGGTCCATCTGTTCGTAGTGATCTACATGATCGAATTACGTGCTTGCTTCATCGATCACTGTGATCACCCTGTTATTAGGAGGTACATTTGTCACGTGCCATTTAGGCTTCGAATCGGTGTCTTCGCCAGCCGATTGAGGTCCTGCAGGTCGGTCAAGGTTCGATTGACCACCCTTCGAACGTGCCAAGGACCACCTTCGACCTCGACGATCTGTAATGATCGGCATCTCAGCGATCAGATTATTTTCGAATTCTGACAGCATGAGATAATTCTCGACCTTGTTGCACGAGGTTATGCAGTCGCCGATGTAGTCAAGATCCTCGAGAACGTTGTCAGGTAGGTCCATGTCTGCGATTCCCTCCTCAGAAATGCATGTCAGCTCCGGCTTCTCTGGCGCAAGACCGTCGATCATCTCACCTGCAAGGTAGTGGAGTTATTTTATCGTCTTGTTGGATTCTTACTCTTTATAATTTTATTAACATTTAAGGGGGCGGTTTGTATGAATATTTAACATATTTCCTAAATAATGTTCTGTTTGTATAAAATGCAAAAATGTTTGTTTCAATAATTTACGTTGCGAGAAACATAGTACAGAACACTTTGGCTGAAGTCTATATTAAATAATAAATTAAAATTTTAAAATTAATTAGATTTAAAATTTGGTTTGCAATATAACAGGCGTTACAATTACAAGAATATCTAGAGCTTCAAGGGAGCTTATAAAGACGACCAGGAAAAAATGAAAGAAAAAGTTTACCTGGAGCGGGTACAATATCAGTACCAAGTACAAGAGCAGCGGCAGCAGCTCCAGCAGTGGCCACGTGTGGACCATCGTTATCAGGCTCTTGACTGAACGACAATTTCCGACGTTGAGGACAATTGTCCGAGACGCACAAATGTTTGGTCCCATTAGACCTGGTATGCTTGTGCCTCGATAGGTTTCTTCGATGAAGATCAATGAAGAAGAGAGTGAAACTGCCCACCAACACGCAGGTCGAGCTGAAATAGTAACCAGCCTTTCCACCGCAACCAACGTTCATGTACCCTAAAATTAAACAGAAATATTATGCGATTCTCCTTAATAAATTTGATATTAGTTCAATGGTTTCATTGATTTTCCTCACGGGTCACAAGTAAATAAATTTGACAATATCAACGCGAATATTTTTTCAATTATGCTTGCCTGAAATCGGGACTCCAATTGCTATCGGTATGGCCTGGGAACATTGCACGAATCCCCACGTCCTTGCGAAATTCCTGGCCCTGACCCTTTCATACGTGTACATTTTTAGACTGTAATGGTAGCCACCGCAGAAAATGCCTGCAAGGTACAATTATATAATTCAATTTACAAACTCAATAAAACCCGCTTATTATACATTTTTCGAGTAACGAAGAATTTATTTAAAGAAACCTTATCATTTCTAACTACGGTGAACGTATAATAATTTTTATAGAGGAGTAACTCTCGTTGCCTTGCTTATAAATGTTCCTTACCGTAAATCCAGGCGAATAACACATATCCGTGATAATTTCCTTGAACGGCAGTGAGGGCCAGGATGCACAGGCCGCATACAAATACAGCTGCTTGCGTGAGATACTGTCGCGCTATCCTGCATTCGACACTGCGATGCACGACCAAAAGACCAAAGGCCACGCAACCGAGGGTCCAGGCCAGGCCAAGATAAGCCTGAAGCAGTACCACTGTATCCCCGAGACCCTCTTCTTCGACCTGATGCGCCTGAGTTGGAGCAAGAAGTTTTAAATAATCCACTTGATTCAAAATAATAGTTTCAAAAGAAATGGCATTGCCTGCAGGCTATAATCCATAAGTCCACTGACACTTGGTGGAATTATTTTAAATATTATTAATTACTTTCAAGAATAATAGTGATTAATTGTAGTCGAGAGTAATGTTAATAAGAGGAAATAAAACTACTCTGTAATTATGTAATATTCTATAAGAAATTATGACGATTCATATGTGACTATGTGGCTGATTTTGCGTTGAAGGGTTGATTTTGAAATTGTGTTAATAGGAATATTACCAGGTAAAATATTGGAGTGTTGATCCCGAAGGCAGATATTCCAGTGGACACCAGCAGTATTCTTACGGTTTTGCTCTTCAGCGTGCTGAAGTCGAAGAATGGTGGCCTGTCATCCGTCTTGTTCTTGTCTTTGATCTTACGTTTCTGATTTTTCAAATGCAGTATTGCCCTACGTTGCGGATGATACAGAGATGCGCTTCGATAGAACGTACCCAAGATGAAAGTGAGGAAAATTACACCCGTCACTGCCTGAAGACCCAAACGCCAGCCAATTTTACTGAAAATAGAATACAAATTTTTATAAAATTTCATAGTTAAATATGCCCGATATAGATAACGAAAATAAGAATTTCTGGTGCATCACCTGATCATCCCCTTTATGAAAGCCGACATAACAGCAATACCAAGGCCACTTCCGGACACGATGAAAATTTCAACCAGCTCCCTTCGTCTCTTAAAATATTGTGCCACCATTAGCGTGCTGCAGTCTCTTGTAATGCCAACCCCTATACCTGCGTAAAGTAATTAATCACAGTTCATGAACTTGCCACTGCTCTAATCCCCCAATATTTCCCTCTTGAAGTAATCTGCCATTAGTTTGATTCAGGGGTGTCGCTCGTTTTGAAGCTTTTAGGATTAAAAGTGACGTATAAAATTGTAGAAAAAGACTGACTAATAATAATTGCTCGAAGAAAAATATAAATAATACCCAATCGATTAAAAAGAAAATATATAGATTCAGTTTTTATAATTCTTTAGCATCCCACGATCTCTTTATTAGCGGGAATGAATGGGAAGAGAAATGTTGTAATCTGCAGGGACTATATTTTTTCCGCTGGCTTACCAACAACAGTGCCGTAGCTGAAGAACAACTGGTGAAACTGCGTGGCGAAAGAAGTGAAAAGGCAACCGAGCGCTGTAACAAGGCCGCCCAAAACCGCGGTGAGTCTTGTACTTTTTCTCCGACAAAAGGCTATTGTTACTGGCGAAACTAGCAGAGCCACTCCCGTCGACATTGCTCCTAGCCACCCTATAAAATAAGAAAACTTTTTTAATCGCTTTTAGATCGCTCGGTGTTGCATGCTTGACTTGGCGCCCGATAAAAAGACGATAAGCAGTAAACGATGTTTTCAACTTGTCAAACTTCGTTCAGTGTTTGTGTAGCTGTGCGTGTATTGATTTGACTACACTTATGACCGTATTGTGGATAGATTAAAAAGTTTGAGTCTAAATAAAACAAGTTTTAATGACCTTTCAAGCTGAACAAGAATCTTTCGAGATGATAATATCTCTTTGCTGGTAAAGATTCTTATATTTCGATTAAAATAGTTTCACTGTTTTTTTGACAACGCAGATAGTTACGATATTAGTTTCCGTCTATCGTTAGTTTTGAAAAAGAACGGGAGGACCTTTCACAAATAAGAATCTGCATATGACGCATAAAACGTTTGATGTTCCCGTCAGCGGGAACATTTAACTGGCGCCTGCTTTCTGTTTCGTTTAGCATACTTTGGTCCATTTCGTATCGGGCTTATCATATCACCATTCTTTTTCTATATCTCATTTGAATTTTTTATTTCTCTCCTACTTTCGCCCCCTCGATAAAAGAAGCCCGACTTTATATTTCATCCAGCTGAGCTAAAAAAAATTCAGTTTCCACCATTGCAAATTGATCGATGGAGTCCACCGCTTTCAACCCTATTCCTTTTTCGTGCTGATTGGCAGATTACCCCCGAAGAGCCGTCTTCCTCTGATTGATGACACGCTATACCTATTGAGATATTGAAATTTTCTAAAGTATATTCTTACGACCCATATAAGGCCTCACTTTATGCGCACACCTCGGCGCAGAATTCTATAAAAACGAAGCGCAAAATATTTGTACGAAATATATTAATATACTTGAATAAATCTGTCGGTATCAAAGAAGATTCTTTTTCGTCCGCCTAAAATATCCTCGATATATTAACATGTACATACTCTCGAGGATAAACCAGATAATATTGACTGAATCGCCGCAATCTCAGGATAAACACTCCACGCGATTCCATTAATTCCTATTAAAATTCTCCCACGCTTCGTTTGCATCGTTCGACGTACGATTTATGCGTTCCATGTGTCATTCCAGCGTCAGGTTTCTCTGTTCAACGTTCAATTTCCCGTAGCCATATATCGCCTACGTAGTTTGCATACATAACAAGGGACGCTTCACGATCGCAGGATTTCCCTGAATTAGAACCAGATCGTGACATCTTTTCCGTGGCATCGTCACAGCGTCTCCACTTCGTTTGCTGCCTCTGCTAAACAGGCTCACCGTCAAGTGTCAAGAGATCAAGATGATAAATCGATTCCGCTGTGGGAAACAACCACTGACAAGTCTATCGTTGCTTCACGTGCCCCCTTAAACGATCGCGACCAATAGCCTCTGCCATCCTTCTTCCCTGCTTACACGTTTTCTTTTACCACGACCGATCGGTCTCCTTAAGACCGCCTATTAAATGCCCGCTACCTTGTCGAGCAGAAATTCCCTTTCTATCGAGGTTAAGATCGTTTTAATTACACTCGTGACGAGTAGGCTCAACGATTAACGGTCCTGTGCTCGACCGTTTAATTAATTACCACGGTTTCCCTGTGCGATCAATGTCGCGGATGATAAGTAGGCTCATCGATCAAGCCAACCGGAGAATGCGCTTTGTCACAGACGCTGCAACTGGTAGTCAGAGACAAAGAGAATTGGGGGGATAAAAGGAGCGGTAATTAATCATACGCGTCGCATTGAACGACCGTGATGCAGTTTACATTGAGAAATTGAGCTGGCGTTTGCTGGAATTATTTTCATTCAACCGAAATCGCCCTTTTCCGATTTGCGGTGGAATTTTCTGATTTTCTAAGTTCTCTGGCTTCAAAGATTTCAGTCTTTTGTTTAAATAAATGGTATAAAAGTTTGAAGGAATCCTTAGAGCAAGAATCTTCACGCTACCTAATGTCCCCTTCGTTTTTTTGTATAACTTTAATCTGTCGTGAGATATTTCACCGCTACCAGTTACACGGGATACTCTGTATATCGTTTTCCTCTCTCTGCGGTTTCTTTTCACCCTTGTCATCACGCTGAATCGGGGTTTCCTATCGAAAATCTGCCTGGCGTCTAGCTACCGCCTTCATCCTTGAATCTCGCACTTCTTGAAGCCGGGAAACGAACGAGAGCGAGAGTGAATAGGCGAAAGGGCAGGTCAATGGCCCGGAGGACCGTAAGCTCGTTTTCACGACTACTCTATCCAAGTGGGAAACTCGACAGTTCCGAAAAGGCTCCAGCGAGCTATGAGTCGTACAATCAAAGGCTTGTGTCGTGGTTATTCGTCCTTCGATATAGCCCTAGGCTTTCGTCGGATTTTTCCGGTCTAATGTAACACACGTTCTCGAGCAGAATAAGAAATCGAAGTGCAACTGAATACGTGAAACTTGTTAATTTGCCGAGATACTTTGTCGCCAATGTGAAACTTACATTTTCATTTAAATCTCATTTACTATCGCTCAGAACAGCCACACTCAGCTACGCGCACAAGAAACTCATTTCTGTTCTTTACCATTTAGAAAAATCCAGGAACTTTTACAAATGCAAATTATGTTGAAACGTACACCCTTTTTGCACAGTGGTGGCCGGAAACGATGAACAAGAAGGGAAAGTGACGCTCGTTAGCGTCTGGTGGTAGAGTACTGCTGAAGGATCAAAAGAACAACTGCGTGGCGGTGGCGGAGAGTGTGAACGAAATAATAAATCAAATCGTGTAATCGCGAATTGCCTTTGCGACAGGGGAACGACAACGACACGAGGCCAGCGTGGTAGAAAATTTTCTGTACTGTTCGTGAATAACAATAACGAGACAGCACGAAATCTTAACTTAACAATGCCTGGAACGGTTATATGCATATTCAGAAATGGTTATAGTTATCGTCTCGCGTCCAGGACTCAGGCAATCGTATACCTTTTCTCTTTGCCCCATGAAATATTCAAACGATACATACTCCAGACTTTCCTACGGCTGTCAAGGTTCAACTTCGTGAGTTTCGTTTGCCTTGCATCGGCTGTTCGTGATCAATTTTAAAATCTTGACCGTGAACATACACGGTCCATAGAGAAATGTTGGTCGGATTTGTATTCCCTTGATATGTTTGGATATGATAAGTTGATGTCTGAATGCAGAGTGCGCGAGGTGATGACTTCGAAACGTGCGACGATTCGGAACAGGCGGTACTTGGCGGAACTTGATATGTGGACCATGGATCGCTTATATAGAATTCGTAATAACTCCTCTGCTATAACATCGTGTACCGTATAGCAGAATATTTGTAATACATTGTGCTCGACGATTTTCGTCACCTTGACGTTTTATGAGAAATATTCTCCTGCTTATTTTTAGGTTTATTAACATTAACTCGGGTATAGTTTTATTATTATATTTGTAATAACAATCCACGTTCACATTATGCTCTTTTAGGCCAGTATTATTATTTCCCTAAGCATTTTCATCCGTGACAAAAAAGTCGAATTTCATAGAATCTAGGTGCTAGATGTAATCTCTGATATAACCGTGCAATTTGGAATATTTTAATTCCGTACGAAAATTGAAGGGATGACTGTAGAATATGCCGAATTAATTACGAAATATTGTCACAATTAGAATAATCTGCTCGCATGGAAATAAATGTGTTCTGTGTTAAAATTAATATCCGAGTGTGTAAATTTGTAAAGTGTGCATATCAAATTCGCGTGTGCATACTTTATTAAGCGGGAAACAGATGGGGTCCCGGGTACAAAGTCAAATATTGAAATTAGAAAATGGTATGGATGATCCACGTATATCGTACCTACGTTGAAAACGGGTTGACGATATCGTTTTGTCCCTTCCAACACTAACCATGCTCCGACAGCCCCATGAATTCCCGTGGCGAGAATTTGCACCATAACGCCGGTTACTATGATCACCCAGCCCCAACCACTTTCGGGATAGTAATGCTGTTTTATCGTACATTGTGCGATGTATCTATAGCGTGTGAAAAAATAACTGCAATGCGAACACTTTCGAAGATTCTCCATTTAAACTGTTATTATAAGGAAAATTGCACTGAAAATTTAATTTAATCTAATTTAATTCAAGATTGAGTGAAATGTACCACTTAAGGGCAAATAATAATTGTCAAATGAAGAATAATATTAAGTGTGCACACAAGGTCCGACCTAGGATCTCGATTTTCATCTTCTGTTTCCTTAGGGCTTGCTGGTCCTTGTAGACAAACGATTCCCTCGCACTCTTCCGAAAACGAGTGTTCACCTAGCTCACCGGAAGTTGCTACCCCGCTGTCCTCACATGCGGGATTGAGAACGATAGCCCCCTCGTTACCGTTTTCACTCTTCATCCCATTAACTATTTCGATCGAGTTGCACTATCCATTCTCACTATCGCCTGTCTTTTAAGTTTAGTTAAATACTATCGTCGCCGTTGATTATTGAGATCTACAAAATTGTAGACATAATTTGACTTTTATAAAATCGTCACGCCCACGTTGGATTTTCGAAAAAGTGTCGCATGATAAAGCTTCATAGAGATAAAGCATGATATCCTGATGTTTTATTGACGTGTTTTACAGCACACTTCGCTCTCTCTTTTACGTTGAAGGATCTATGAAATATATAACTTTGAAAATAAAGTCGAGTATCTTAATACTCGAGGGTCAGATGAGGTTCACGATAAAGGAGAAAAGCTGGAATATTTATTCCTCGAAAATTGTCATATAAATAAGTTTCTGCCAAATATTTTCCCCACGGGAGGATCGTCGTTCTAAAATTACTTGTACCTACGTATTCCCGCGTGTAAATGCTTTATTACAAGAAATGTGTTCTTAAACACAAGCTAGAGGGGACTGAAAGTGTTGAAGAGTTTATATAGATTATATTGGCAGAATTTTTTCGATCGCGTATGGTCCAGATTGTCCAATGGAATTCTCAAGCTTGACCGCCATATCTGTATTAACTCGAAAATATGTTTCAAACTTTATTCCGGTCACGTTGGAGATTAAATTCCATACCTTCCAGCAGATGGAAGGTAGCCGCGTAGATAAAGTTAGCAAACCGAGTGTCTTTTCTATTCTTTTACTTTGAAACTTTCACGGCACGACTTCCTTTAACCCGAGTCGAAAGTTCCACTTCAAAACAAAACTGAATTCGGTACTAATGTTTCCCTAGCAGTCTAATATTTTCCTAGTGTTTAAATGAATTCGGAGAGCAGAAGTAATATTGCTTCTCATTACATATTTCACGTGTCGCTATTCATATATAATTACAATAAACTTGAAACTAAAAGAATAGTGTCAGATACTATATTAAAAAAAAATCTAAAATATTTATTCCACAATTTTAATTTGCTCGAGAATAAATGAAATTTATACCACTGTGTAACAATATGTATAGTCTATTAACTGATTTTTCTTTTGAGTATCCTTACTTCAGCGTTTTAAACATGAAAAAGTATAGTTTATAAGGTAGACTATCAACATAACTTGGAGGCAAGGCTGAGAAATTTAACTTATATGTTCAAGGCAAAAATGTATCGGGGTCACAACTAGACTCGTTGAATTTCAGTGAAAGCTCGACAAACATGGGGAAAGAATAGGAGGGTGAATTAAGTAAAGGGATGAATGCGTAAACATATTTCCCGTCTACTGTAATTGAGTCGAATGATAACATATCAGCGAACGAAAGTAAAAGTTCGTGAATATTTCACGCAGGGAAAATTCAATATAGACCGTGATATATCCAGTGCGAATGATTTGCAGGGACGTGACGATTCCGAAAACTTTAAGCGATTATTCACCTTCCTGCTCGTATTTTGTGCTCGATGCCGGATGATTCTTGGACGAAATTTATTACAATGTCGTTACGTTATTTTCACTTGGTCAAATGGAGTAGAGAACAAAAGTAGTTTGAACCGAATTAGAAAATCGTTCATTCTCATCGCCGAAACTTATTTTTCATTTTCAACCATATACATTTTCTAACAGTTTAATTTTTTGTTCATAATTTCCCCACATAAATCTTTTCACAATTTTTTTCTTTCCCCAATAAAATTCCTTTACGCTTCAAACAAATAACTCGCAATTATTCTCCAAACCTAACCCACCTTTCTTCCTTTAATTACAACCTTTCCAAAAATTCCAACATTACTACCATCAGCTTTAATCAACAAAAAGGGGGCCAAAAAAAAAGTCCGGAAACGACGACGACAGTATTTTCTAAACCCCCACGTTTCAAACTACCGCCAACACTTCAATCCACGTGCACTGTTTCGCTCGCGGAGCTACCTGTTTCGTCGAATCAAACCCCGTCCACTTTTTTCTGTCCCTCGGCCAGAACTCGTCTGACGCTTTCGTGACGAGAATCGGTAAATTTCAGTAGAAATGGCCACGACACACCAGACGTGGTGCGCGTTGTCGAGCGCGGACTGGATTCAGTTAGGTGGTTCACAGAAGAGAACCGCCGCAAGCTGGGCTTGCGTAGGGGTAACCAATGAGCCAATCCCCTGGTTTTCTGGACTCGCCACGTGCTTTTATAACCGTATCGTTTGCGTTTAGACCTGCGGTCGGTCGAACTTAATTGTATTCGGTTCGAGCACACTCACGGTCAAGCTTGTCGGTTTTCACCTAAAGGCTTGAGTGGGGTGGTTCGAAGTTTATGATGCTTCTGGGAGAAAGTTTGTAATTATACCTTCGCAGGCAGCTTTGAGAAAGGGGTGGCAAGGATTAAGCATACACACACGTCGAGCTTGTGTTTTTAATCGAAGATTCCTCGGACATGCGAAATGACCGTAAAAGTTGTTCATACATTTGTTGCGATAAAATACAGTTTCGTTGGAGGTAATAAAAAAATGTTAAACGGTGGAACAATTAGGTGGAAAGATAGGTTTAAACATAAACTAATCATTATACTAAATAATTAAATGAGAAATATATAGCAATCAGTTTTATTGATTTCTATACTCTGCTTGGCGGAATCGCGTATTCAGTTTAATTATTGGATACATATTTGTTACAAGCTCGTAATAAATTGTGCGTCATCGATGCCATTAATAGACCGCCGAATAAAAGTGCAAGTCCTAGCTCCTTTTAATCACCGTGAATAGTCGATGTGCATCGAAACTGTAAATCTCAATCAAGAATTGAATTAAACTCGGTAGCAAAAGCTTCCGCGCCGTTTAACAAATCGATAAAATGGTTTAAACGATCTCTTGCGTGACGATAAATCAGTGTCAACAGGAAAACTCGATCGGGCTTTGCAAAAAAAGAAAAAAAAGAAGAAGCGTGTGTATAAATAATTGCTGGTTTACAAGTTTCAGGTGTAATTTATCGTTATTTAATGTATCACTGTCGCGTCGACGATACTACGCTGATTTCGCCCTTCGTCCCTTTACTTTGGAATAATTTGCATATAGTGTTCCAGCACGAACGATTCGTTATCGTCATTGTACCATCTTGTAATTAGCAACCACGCTGTAAATTAACCACGGCGCGGCGGAAGAAATCGATCACGAAAGAATGTTGATTGCAAGAAAAATGATACTTGCATTTTTTTTTTTAAAGAAACTACGATCGTTGGTTTGCTAAAAAAGTGGAGAGGAAGAAGTTACATATTGGCAACGGAACCTGTTTCTCGAGGGGGATAAAAGTTGCAGATTTTAATGGACTGACGATGAATGGCAGGCTTAAACGATTCTGAGTATCAACTTCGCTGTGATAATTGATTGCTTTAAATATGTCAATTATAAGATCATATCATCTCTTGGTCTGGGAATACATTAAGTGCGACACGATTTATGCTTTGCATTATGAATATTACAGAATTATGATATGATATCGAAATTCAATTTATCGATCGTAGCCTTCGTGCATAGAATTTAAGAAACAAGGCCGTGCTGCCGTCAAATGTTATGCAAACAAGGGTTTAGGGTTGTCGTAAACCTTCTTGAAAACGCGACGTGCGAGGAGCTTTCAAATAGTCGGCCGAATTCAAAAGTGGACGTCAGACATAAATCAACCACACCGTGCAGACATCAGCGCAGAAACCTATATTTTCTATCGTGAACCAAGGTGGCCAGATTTTGCCTAGAAGCACGACATTTTTTTTCTAAAGCCACGCAGAATTCTCATGCTGACTTAAGTGTACTTTAAATTCAGCAATCATTCGTCGCGAATTTTTCTTTCATTTACTTATTAGTTGTTCGAAAATACCACTAATAGTAAAAAAAAAATCAATACTTCTTCGCATTGAGATTTAATATCGCGGATAATAAAGAGAACAGAATCGCTAACGACGAAATATTACTCCACTTTAAGTTGCTGGTTCAACGATTCCGGAAATATTAAATTCGGGATTTACAAGTCATGCCGAGTGAATTGGAACATTCGACGTGGCTTCAAGTGCTTATGGAATTAAATTCGCTTGACAGGGTACACAAATATCCCATCGAATCTCGTGGAACCTCGGTGCATCGTATCGTAAACCCAGTATCACTGTTCAATCCTATTTTTATCGTAGTCCCGACGTTGCAGCTGCCCAATTTGTCAAATGATCTCGCACGAGACATCCGCTACCCTTAGAAAGCTGTCATGTTTTCTTTAAGTGCTGTTTCGTTACGCTGTTCAATGATTAATCGCCACGCACCACCACTTTGTCGTCCTCTTCTTATCCCTTCTTTTAATTTAAACGGGTACCAAGATCGAGGCCGCGAACACTTTCGAACGCTCAAGGCAAGTAAAAACGAAACTTACTCGATTAGAAAGGGGGAGGGGCTGAGACAATACTGTGTCTCTTATTCACGTAACAAAGAAATAATACCATATCCTTCAAACAAAAGTATTATACAACATCGTTCATACAAAGATCTCGACCATCATCTACTTTAATAAGTAGAGACAATTTTAGAATTTAGTGAAATAAGTTGTTCTCTTATAGTTTACTTAATTGTGATTACAAGATTTTGATACTTATAATAGACATTTGGATTAAGTCGCGTCGTCAACAATAAAGCAGGAAATACCGGAAATATTGGTACCTAAATTGCTCCAAGTAGTCGTTGCTCTGGACAAATGGCCTTAGTTACTAAGTCTCTCTTCCACTTCGTCTAACCAATCCCCTCGAATTAGTCGAGTAGATGGTATTAATAGCGATCTACTGTTACGGTCGGTGGACCGACAATTGATTTATATAATGTATATAATAATTGAAGAAGTCGCAATGACCAGGTTCCATGAAATGGGGAACAATAAATTCATCATAAATTCTGTTCATCAATGAACAGAAACTATGTATTATTTTCCCTTAGATGTTCCACGTTTGAATTAGAAAAAGCGTCGAATCAAATGTTCTGTAATGCGAGCTTCAATTTGTATTGTGATTGGAGGCAATACCATTCATTTATTTTATTCCACAATTTTTTATATATTCCTTTGTTGGATATTTTGGTATTAAACACTTCCATATGTGTATATATTTTTGGGAAATTATTTAATGAAACTATGTCTAACAATGCCTTCGCGCTTCATAATAGTTTGACCAACAATCTAGTATAAGAAATAGGATGAGATTCGTCTCGTACAGGGTTCATACCTTTTCCTTCTTCATGCAATCGAAAACAAGTGTCTATCGTTGACGAGATGAAACCAGTTCGAAGAAGAAAGAGTAGAAAACAGCGTCGTCAGCTGGCGAGAAGAAGAGGACAGAAAGAAAGAGAATAGGAGATACAATGATTCCTGAGAATTGATGGGCATCACTAACATAGATTGGCAGGAGTCCCTATCCTCCGGGAGCAGTCTCAATAAATTGAAATTTTCCTAATACTATATTTTCTGTCTATTTCTATGCAAACTGTCTCACGCACCAGGAAAATTATACAAAGTATAGAAAATGTACAGAATGTTATATAGAATATCATATAAAATATCTTATTTAGATACTAAGGTTCACGTTCGCATAAAGAAGTCAAAGAATGATGATCGTGATTCCCTATGGGGTAGCTAGGAATATTATCTGAGTGTTTGCGTTTGCTATCCGTCGAAGAGAGCTTTCCGACGATTTATACAGAGCTATTTGTACAGCCTTCAGTCTGACATTAAGTTGCTTTTGTTTCGACATTACTGATATGTCTGCGATGGTAGACGATGCTGCATTAAGGGATGACTCTGCACTACGTTATTGGATACTTAAATTGTTGACATTCTCCCCTGGAAGACGAATTCACGATCCAGTGATATTTGTAGAATTTAGTAATTACAGATTAATACTCGTAATTGTAATAATAGTATTTATGCAATGGTACTAAAATTTCGAAAAATACGGGAGGGTTTATTTCAAAGGGGCCCGGTGTTGATACAATACCACGCGTAGGTACGTACTTTAGTTACAACCCTACACCACCGAATACTGAGCTTGCAAGCTCCCAGAACCGATAAAGAAGGTCTCCCATGTTTGAACTTTACTTCTCGGTTTATCCGAACCAGATAAGCTTGCGAAACAAACATTTCATCCCAAACTGGGGTAATTTCTATTGTTTGATACGATTCAGTACTAATTGGCCAATATATTTGATTCATTAACAATGAATTTCTTTGTACATCTATAATAGTATCAAATCAATTTTATCGTTTGCTGTGACCCTTTCAACTATTTTGCTCATTATTGCAAATCTTCTGCCTCCAATGTTTCAAATCTTCATCGAAATATTTCAAACAGAAGTTTTCTAAGGTTTCTTGCCCATTTAACACTGTTTTGTATCCAAAACTGGATACCCAAAATCTTTTATATATCCACGTTTGTTCCTGTGTCTTCGAGACAGGGTCGATTTTCTACAGGAAAAACTCTGTTGACTCAAGTAGCGATTTCCACGAGACGACCGGTTTTCACAGAAGGAAACTTCCAGACACAACTCGTCTATTCCATGAAGGGCGTTGGAATCTTTCGTGAAAGCAATGACTCGAGAACGTCTCGTCGCATTTACACGCCACCTATACCGTGCTGAGTCTGATTGAGCGTTCGCGTAGATAAGAACGGTTATGATCTCTGCGAATGACAGCTACGAAAACGACCCTTTCCCCTTTTTACTTTTTTTTTACGTCGAATATCTTTCCTTCCAGGAAGTAGCACCCAGAACTTTTTGCCCCTGGTCTTACCACCCCTGCTAGGGAACGATGCATTGCTTGTGGCAGAAGGTGTTGGTGTTATGTACATTTTATGACGAAGTGGCCAAAGGGAGAATGTGGAGGGTACAAGCATCCACCTCGATCGGATCGGTGAAACTGATCTGTTGTGTGATATATGACCGAGGGAGAAGAAATTTCTGGAAAATATTAGTACGCTTTTTTTGACGAGCAAACAGTATATTACGTGATTCCATTTGATAGATTTTAAAATAAATAAAAATTGTGTAGTCTGCGATGTAATGGTCAATGGGATATTAATAATGAATATTTCTGTGTAGACAGTGAAGTTCAATTAATTACTGTTACACTAGAGATTACCACCTGTTATTTCATTTCCTATTTATTATAGTAGCCTTTGACTACTCTTAGCTAGTTTCAAAGCCATTTTGGAAGACCGAAATATTTTTCTATGGAACCACAAGAATAATTTTAACAGCAACTATAAAATTTCATTCGCTGTTTGGTCTAGGAAACTTTCAGCTATAAATTTCTTTTCCAATTTCCCACGAGACTCCCTATAGATATCTGCCTGAAACAAATCACAATTTTATTATCTAGTACCATCTATTTTGGTCCATTTATAACTTGAGATTCGTACTGAAACTCGAGTTCACTTTCGTTCGTCCGAGGTAACGAAACCGTGGGGCACTGCTGGAAGGAGCAAGTCGTATGGCCTGGACTCGAGATCTGGATCAGCTGTACAAGCGGCTATTAACTTGTAACTGTATCACCCGACACGGGATTGGTTCTTAACTCTGCCACTAAATCTTTCACTTTAAGAGCGTGCTTGATACTCTCGTTGGGATTAACCCCGCGAAAGAACAAATTTCTATTCTGAGATGCGTCGAATGGTTCGAAACGCGCCGATGACGTGGATCGAGTCGCTGGTACATAAAAAAATCGGGCTTACATTTTATTCACCCCATATATTTCGTAATTCGTACAATTTTTCTCCGTTGGATAAATTTTTAATAATTGGCTATTGGAATCAATTTATTTCTTTAAGTTTTCCTTCTCGCTGTATGAAATTACCAGAAAAACGGTACGATGTTTTATTCTTTTAATCGTAGATGCGTTTGGAAGTGTTTGGAAATATAGTACAACGAACAGAAGGAGAAAAAGAGAATTGCTTTGTTAATACTCCAAGTAATATTAACAGTGGACTGCCTCAACGCCTTGGGATAAGCATTCTAAGCGCGCAGTAGGAAATAACGAACGTAAACGGAAATAATACACGGCGACCGCCGGTAATCTTCGTAATGTGTTTCAATTTATTTAAAGGTACGAGCACCTGGGCGCATCGAGAGGGAAATTCCAGTATTTCACCGAAATGAACTTAACTATACTCGGGAGGGTGGATATAATATGCTAGGCGTGGAGGAGTATATTAAAAATTATTTACGGGCAACGACGGCCGTTATAGTCGGCGAACGTAAATTGAGCACGACCACGGGAAAAAGTATAACTGTCAAAGAGAATAAGAATTCTGTTTGTCATGGGGGCGAACGGTGATTTTTATAGCGTTTAAAAATGGACTCGAGTTGCACGGTGATGCACGAGCTTCGAACAACGTCGATGACTCTTCAGCATCCCTTTCGGTACAATTTTCGTCCAATTTTATTCTCGTCTCATGTACATCCATGTAATCCCTATGTAGGTACATTAAAGAATAAACTCCAATACTGTGGCAATGGGAATTTTTTGGAATCCTTGATAATCTATTAATATTTTAAACATCGTTTTAATTAAGATTTGCATTAATCTTTGTTACTATATTTACAAAGCTGGAACAGTTGCATTAATTTCCATACTGAGAACTTCAATGTAAAATATATCGCAATATATTTAACGATCTCGAGCACAGTTATTACGTTGCGAACGCGATCAGAAGTCGCCGAGTGCAATTGTAATTATTTCAAAATTAATTACACGGCAAAAGTCGCAGCTGCAGCCGTACTCGCCATTAGATTGGTGCGTCATTAAACGTAATTGCTGTTAAACATACTCGCTTTCACAGCACTTTACGAGGGCAGCGAGGGAAAAGAAAATAGCAAGCGATGTAAATTTGTCGAACGAAGTGACGGTGGGGTTCTCAGGCGAGTGTTATGTCTGAGGAAAAAAGAATTCGCAGACAGCCTGCAAGTCGTTTCGTTCGTCGAAATTTGAAGGATTTATGAATGCATTTTGGAAGTGAATGCATCTGGACAGTACGTCTCGTGTGACACGTAGAAACTCCGTGGATCTTTTTACGGGCCCTCCCATAGAACTTTATTTCGGGACGTCGGTTTATGATTTCTTGAAAAATGTTTCTCGATCGCGATGCTGTATCTTCGAAGTACATAGTGGCAAGGTGTTTGATACTAACAGGCAATCAGTACTAATTTTCATGACAACATTTGCTTCGTTTAGATTTTTAATCAATTCCTTCCAAACCGGGGTAATTGTCATTAAAAATTTGATCTCTCTGCGAAACGTCTCTGTATCGTTTTCTTTTAAATGTTTAACATCGTCAGTGGATTAACACACGATCCATTAATTCGCCAAACTGATTAACTCCATAAAACGAAATAATTACTTGCTCAATGGATTGTAGTAATAAACAGTATAATTTATTCCCGCCCCCAGAATACCAAATTTTTAATTGATAAATATTTAAACTACACACAGGCCAGCGTATATAGCAAAATAGTTTCCCCATCGTTCACCATCGTCTCGTTCTCGAATATTGCTGACATTTTCTCCGTTTTCAAGTAAAGTCGAATGAACGCAATGTCGTTTCGTGTTTCGAGGATCTGAAACGTTTTCCCCCCAGGTTCGCGTAGCAAGTTTCTCGTAATCATCGCGCCGGTTCTTCGATAAATCTACCCTCCGTTCTTTTTTCTTCCAACGACGCCGTTGCACGCCGTTCCCCGCAGCCACGATCACCAAGCGATCCGTCCCTGGTATTTTTGCACTGCCCGTATCTCCCATTACTTTATGGCGGCCAATTTACAGCGTGAACAGTGCTCACGCATCGCTGCTTTGTCACGCGTGCGACTGCTGGCGCTGAAAAGACCTCACGCATGCACATTTGAGAAACTCGATTATACCACATGTCGAAGTACTTCCGTTTCAACACCGTCAATTTGTGTAGCTGACGTTAACGGCGTCGTGCTACACCTGATACGGAACGTCATCGCGATGTAGCTAGGTAAATGAGGATAAAACGGAACAATCGTTTCTATCGTGATAGTGGCTTGAAACGAAAATAAATTCGACCATTCGAGGTACTCGTTTCATCGTTTGGCTCATTTCGGGGTTCTATTTGGCACTGTTGATTTTCTTCGTTTGTTTGGTAAAGAAAATATTAGACGAAGAACGATTAGAACGATATTCGATATTTATTAATATTTCTTCTGAATTATTTCACTTTGCGATGGAAAAAATTTCCTGCTCGATTTATCTCCGCCGACGAGTTAATTGTATTGAAATGGAATAATTTGTAAAGGTAGTCCGAGTATTCTATGAATCTCTGTTTCCACAAGTTGTTCGTACTTTTCTAAATTCACTTTGCGATAAAAGGAAACGACTATTTGTAAATTTATCTTGCATTCTTTACTCTGTTACAAGATCTGCGCCCACTGCAACGTAAAAGCAATACCGCGAGACGAATCTTTGCGAGGGGAGAACAAAAATTCGCGAGCGATGCAATGAGTGGAATTCAAGAGATTCAAGGTATTCCCGTCTGATTCTTAACGCTCGCGAAACGAGCTTGGTTCTATCGTCGCTGATACTGGAATCCCCTTAACCGGGATACTCTTTTCTCCAGCGAAGGCCACCTTTCTTTATCTCCGCTGTTACAATAATCCTCGCCTCAAACGAAAACTTTCCCAAGAGGCGTTTGAACGTCGAAACAGCTCGCCTGCTTAACAAGCGGGAATCGTACCGTCAAAAACGAAAAGGAACGAATTGCACAAAAAATTAGAGAACTCCTGTCTATGTGCCCCGTAGGAGGCAGTCTTCAAATTAGACAATTTTTATTTCGTTCCTTTTATCTTTCTACCATTCTCTGTCTCCGTTCTTTCGGTTCTAGAGGCTTGAGTCCTGCATTTGTTCTTATTTGGTCTCGCTACAAACTCTATCGCGACAGTGATATCGTTCTCTAAGTATGGAAAAAAGGGAGTTACTAAAGAAATAGATATTTTTACTGCAATCGAATGTTTATTTTTGATCAGGTTGAATTCTTATTAAATTTTCATTGGTTGCTCGTAAATTGGAGGGGTGTCTGATTGTGTCAGGTCTGAGGAGTAATCGTGTTTCCACTTGTTAAGGCAAAATTAAGGGTGACAAGACGTGGTTTCAGTAACAGGACTCGATTGACGTCTTATTTCGGGCGATCAAATTGAGATTAGAATATGTGAATATTTTGAGGGGCGTCAATTTATTTAAAATTATTCGTATTTTCGAGTTCTGAAATAGCATGCTTGCGATGTTTGCCTATAAGTTGCTTAAACACGCTCTGTTCTGCGTGTTTAGTGCAAAGCTCCACCATACTCGTGAAAATGTTTAAAACTTTCCTCTAATGGAGTTTGAGACCGTTCATCCCCAGACACTTCTAAACTAAAACCAGCCACTCAAAATCAGCTAGTCTGACGCAGAAACGTTATTTCCCCGAATCCTAACTTTCTAAACAACACAATCACACTATATCTGCGCGAAACTCTCATCTCACCGCTATTGTTCAAGATAACTCTGTTTTATATTCAGCCAGCGGACGGGGATACCTTAAAAATTAAAGAACTATTAATCATACTCATCGATTAAAAATTTTGACAATTCTCTGCAGCAATATAATGTTATCACGGTTCTCGGAGATTAAAGTTTGATCATTTAGATAAAACTTTTAACAAAAGCAAATATGTTTTACAATACTATACTCGTTTATTTTCTTAACTATGGTGTTAAGGAAGTTTCGAAATAAATTCGTAGAAATCAGAAACGAATTCAATTCAGTATACCAGTAATTAATCGAGGTTCAACTTTTTCTTGTCATTGTCTAGCCGACCTAAAGCGAATGTCGCTGTTTAAGTGGTCGTATGTGGTAATTACCACAGCTGGGAAAACGACAACTTCGTTTGAGGCCTGTGTCGTACATTTAAATGCGTTATGCACTTGCTACTGGTTCTTTCCAACCGGTCCCAGTATCTGCAATTTATACAAGGATCGGTTATAGAATCGAGGCTCAAAAATTTCTGCTCTGCATGGTTTGATCGATGACTTTTCACTAAGATCGAACATAGGTGGCGATCGGTCTTTCGACGTGAAAGTTTTCGACAGCATCAGTATGATGGAATCATAATATCGAGTTAATACAGCTATGAATAGAATTGAATCTATCGTTGAATGAAATGAATGACCCAGTTGATACAATCTCAATTGAAGTCAATCCAGTAGAATCATCGAAGCAGGAAAATGGTGAATGATGTAAAAGTGTAATTTCATATTCCTATTTTTATTATTATTATGTTTAGTATTATTTGTACCGATGAAAAAAATTATTTTTTATTTTGTTGTAGCACTTATATAGTTAATTCTCATGTTCCGTCGAATTTCGGAAAATCTCCACCGTGACTTGTACCAATTGAACATTGCAATCGCCTGGATTCACTTATTTGCAAAAAGCAGGCCGCGATACCAGACAAAACAGCTGAAAATAGGAAGAATCGTACAAATGGTTACACAATTCGTATCATCAATCATCCTGCGTTTCATATTCTCTGAAACAAATGAGCCTCCGTTTCATAAATTCGATCAAAGAGAAGCCTATATAGCCGCCGCAAGAATATGGTTTCACACTACTACAAATGCACAAAGGGACAAGTCCACCAATACAAATACACATATCGTCGAACGATGGCCAAGAAAAATGCTCGTGAAATCATTCTGCCGCAAGCTGTTCAGCTGTGCATAGATTATATACTCTTCACTGACATACAATCTTTACCAGGCGTTAAATTTTTTTCTTTACTACTTGTATTAGCGGTAGCAGTAATAGTGGTAGTGAATCATTTATTTTGCATTGATCGTTACGACCAATAATCGATTTCTATTCTGGTTTGATCGATTTCGTGCGTTCTAGTTGATTTAAACGAAATTTCAGATCACCTGAACAGATAATTCATTCGTATTCGCACACCTGCGTGTGCACGAACCTGTGAACAACGCTTTCTCGAACTGAAGCAGAGTCAACGCTCTACCGTGACGTCAGTTTTAGACGGTAAATCGTCAAATCGTTTCACTGACATCGAGTGTCAGAGGATGACGTAAAAGCGAAAGACCAATCCGTCTTTATTCGACGTTTCATGAGTCTGTGCTGGGGTTTCGATCGCCGAACGAGTTCGAATATCATAGTGGACAAAATGGAAAAATTTGCTGCCACTGTCCAAAGACGGATTATTAGGAGTTGAACTCTGTGGGAAACAGGCGGACAGGAAATTTTTGAAATTTCATTTTTTGTTGATACGTTTTCACCGCAACTATTGCGTTACGTATAATACAATAATTCGATGCGATATGAGACGGAAGAATATTTGACGACCCTAATTTTTCCAAGAGGGTAATTTCGAAAATTTGAACCGAAAAATTATATCGATACTTTTTTTAATATAGTATTAAAAATACAAGTACAGAGAATATGAACGAACGCTTCCGTTTCGGGAGATAACTGGGCCACGTGTGAGAAACGCCATGGAGACAACGCGCCATCTCCTTCGAATTGCGAATATTTTCTAAGGATTATAATACCGCCCAGCACCATAGCTAGCCCGCATAGCTTTTCCAGTGGTTCCGACGATACACCGCTCGTACCCCGCAAAGCATATTTTCCAAATTCTGGTTCCTGTATGCTAATACAGATTTAACAGAAACCCACACTGCTGCCCAGCAATTTACTAATTTAATAACAATTCTTATTATAATTTTACCGCGTTATATCTTTAAATTATAACTACTCACAGCTTTTAACAAAGCTGCCATATAATTTCGTTCCAAAGTAAACCCGACCCACGACTAATCAAAATTGCCAGTAAAACCCTCACACCCCCTATATCTTCTTACACGTTGCCTGAAATAAATAAGGACCACAGTCCATGCCGTAGTGTTAATTAAAAAAAAAGCTAATCAAGGAAACACCACCCGGTGTCCGTGCAATAGTAACTTGTGCAAGGTTTCCAAAGTCCAGAGACGACAAAGAGGGAAGTGACTTGCCAAGTGTCGTTCAGCCGTATTCTTTTCTTCACGCGTATCCGCGAATCGAAGTAAACAGGCGGCGAGAAGGTGTCGCGTATAATTAGCGCGATTCATATCCTGTTTATTGGGCGGCAGATGTAAGAATACTCGGAGACACTCGCGCCATTTGGACGTCTGCCAAAGCACGATATACTGCGGCCGAGGCTTCGCACATTTCGCGGCCGCGGAAACGGTGAAAATTGTCGCGAGAACGAAACCGTCGTGGACGGGCAACGAGGCGAAAGATGCATCCGCGGTTTCAGCTACGTTTCACGTGGACCAGGCAGCTGACGCGCCTTAATTTCACCAACAATTCCCACGATCGTGAAACTTTCGGCTCCTTCCGCTTGGAAATGTTTCGTGCCGCTCTGCGATGGTATCGAAAGTGATTGAAACTTTATGGACGGGCGAAGCAGCGCGCAGATGTTCAATATAAACTGCTGTCAATATCGGATCGGCAATAAATATTGCCTGGCGATAGTTCCCTTAGTGCAATGTGTGCAATGTTTAAGGGCAATTTATTTAGCATCGATATTTGATTTAATAATGTCATTTCAGGTGCGCGTAAATTAAGTTTATAATTATTGTCGATTATTTTTCTGCCGGTTTTACCTGTATTGCTTATATTATTTTTAACGAAACACGATTATTTACGGGTCAAAGTGACAGCGCCTGATTTTTGTTACGGAGAATCATTGCGGTTGAATTATTTCCAACGACGATCGCAAGCACTAAACGTATACGGAATGCTAATTGAAACCCGAGGAAAATCGATATCACGGCAATCAGAACGTCTTATCGATCGCTCCAACCGGCCAAGTGGTGTATAACTAATTTAAATTGTCTGTAGCAATGTATAGACACCACTGTTGGAAACCACGCGATAGCTTTCCGAAATTCTAACACTTTCTTTTTAACTAGATACCAAAATCGTTAACCAAGCACCCATCATTACATTAATCCTCAAATCATGTCACCCCTACTCAAATTATCCCTCACAAATAATCAATGAACGTTCAATTACGACCGCTGTACTGTCTTAATTAATCTTCTAATAACAACCATACGTTATTGTTATAATAAATCAAACGTGTCCGTATCAATAACGCTATCGTCCACCCAAGAAAATCGACAAAATCGCCTCCCCAACTAACCTGATTCCAAATACACGTGATGGCCAAACTTCCCGGCCATCTGCTGCAGCATTACACCGCTGGACCCGTGCATCCCATGGGACAGAACCTGCACCAGCATCCCCACGAGCAGCACGATCCATCCCCAGCCACCCTCCGGATAGTAGTGCTGTTTCAACGTGTGCAACTGTTTCAGATCCGTCACCAAGTGTCTAGCATTAGGTGTCTGACCCACTGCAGGCTCGTTTCCACTGCACGCGATACCGCTGTCGTGCACCGATAATCGCGGCAACGACCTGCTATGATACAACGCAGCAACAGGAGTCTCGTGTTTCGATTCTCGTCCATTCGCGTGGTTCTCCCCGCGAGCCAATCCTGCACAGTCCAGGTAGCTAGAATACTTGTGCACGTAAGCTTTCTCATAAGAAACGTATGGTTCTCCGCACCTTTCGCACTCGGCCTGTCCGGTGTGCATCTTAGCTTTACGAACAGTACTCGGGTCGTTCGAGGATCGAGGTTCACTGACACGGGGTGGACTCTCCGAGGTAGGTGATGATCGAGCTGTCCTCTCCACGACACCCTCGTGCCTCTTTACGGTCGATCTGGTCGCACAGTTTCTCGGAGAATCGGCAACTTTACGAGGCAATTCTACTTGAGGCTTTCTCGAACCCCCGACAGAACCCTCGCCCGTATCAACGTCCAGATTCGCGTGATTCCGTGCGACTCGTGGAGATAGATCAGCTTGATCCTTCTTTCTGTCACTCATGTTTCCGGAATTGCGTTCACTCGAGCCCACGAGTTTATAGATGACTCTGGAGGAGATCGACTGCTCGTTGAGCTCTGATTTCTTCTTCTGTATCGGGTTATCGGTTCGGCCGAAGCTCGAGCACTTCTGACGGGGCGAAAACTTGCCTGCGCCATCCTGTATCGAACTCCTCGGATCCTCGATCTCAGCGGCGGAACTTTTCGAACGATCAGCGAGTTGTGGCGTTCCCCTGGTCTTGCCTGTTTTATCTCGAGCGAGCTGTGACTTGTTTTTGCGCAGAGGACCGCCGGCCCCGTGAACATCTTCGTTCGAAGAGCTCCGACGATCTTCGACGATCAGCCTTCCCATTGTTTCGTTGTCGTCGACGGCAGGACGAGGCTCTAACATGTCCTCGTTATTAATACTTTCTGGCGTGTCGTCGACGCCGTTGATGCTGGAGACGTTCGAAGATTGAGATTTACGGTTAATCGATGATTTCGCGGCTGACGGTCGATCGTCAGGTACTTGTGCATCGATGTTAGGGTCAGCCATTGCTCGGCTGTCTCAGGCCACTGCTCGTCCACGTTTACGTCGTCTTCGCCGTCTTCTTCGTCGGTTCTCTGCCTCTTCTGCCTCTTCCATTTCCTTTTCACCGAAGGACTCCCGCTTCCTCGCTATTTATCCAGCAGAGAGCGAAAATTAAACAGCAACGATCGAGTCACGTGTCCAGCTGTACGTCACGAACAATTGAAACGGACGTAGAATCGAGGAGTAATAGTAACGAAAATTCGAGAGGCGACACATTTTATATTAATCACTGTTGCCCGTCCTATTCGATAATTATCTATTCAACCGAACAGATCTCACTGCTCCCAGTTGATCGATTCTTTCGCCCAAATATCCAGCAACTACAGTAACTCCAAACTGTCGTTCGATTTAACAGAACGCAAATAAAACATCCATCAGATAATATGAGAATTACGAATGCACGACTTCAGTACGTCCTCCCTGTTTTATGAACACAAAATGTTGTGCGTCGAGGATGATTCAATTTCAATTAGTAAGTAACAACGAGATGAACCAAGCTGTCTGTCAATTTTTTCAACAATTTCTGTGGAGAACGTTGCCTGATCCGGACAGCAGGTGCCCCGGCACCGATCTTGGGCTGTCGAGGACACGAGTCACAGTAGGAAGCGACCGAGCACGGCACGCTCAGATCGCAAACTGGCCGGAGAACCGCGCCGACCAAGAATCGCGCGGCTGTCTCTTGCGGCATGGCTCGACAGCTGCGCTTCTGGAGCTGAAGCCGGAGGAATCCCTCTCTCTTTTTCTAAACCCCCTCCGCGGCGGTTGTTTCAGACACTTTGTCTGTTCGAGGAATGTCCAGGTAGCCGTTGTTTTCGATGGCAAAAGCAGAGCAATCGCGTGGAAGAAATGCCGCTTTAAATTGACTCGTTGCATAAGCGACGCGACGTTCGCTGCCACAGATTGGAGATAAGAATGCAATCGTTTCTTGGAAGCCATCGAAATGTTTGTAAAACATGAGAATGTTAATCCGTTTCGTTGTAACGCCGAGAAAATTGAAAATGCAAGTGGACACGATGATTTTTGTTCCATCTTTAGTTTTTATTTCAAAGCCCTTTCGTGGGAGAAGATTCAATTATTGGAGATTGAATGCATAATTTGGTGTTGGTCATTTTTAAAAACGTTCGTCCATATGTGGAAATTATTCATTTATGTGGCAGTATTTTTGTGACGATATATTACGCGTGACAGTTATGTTATATTGCAAGTTTTACTGGGTTTGTGATGTTAATGTGGTATATTTGATGGGATAATTGAAGGTCGCGATAAGACTTTGTTCCGTAAGAAAGATTCTATAAAAGTATACTTAAAGTATGGTTAAGAAGCCCTGAGTGGAAAAGTTCGTTGTTCTTCTTACTTTATTCTTCTTAGGTAGCTGTACCCGTATAAGATTCTTTATTAGTCGATATACTGAAGATATTTTGTAGCTTAATTAATCTTCCCTTTGTGTTACTTGAAATTGAATTTCAAGGGGAAGAAAATATTTTACGTAGCATGATTTATTGTATCTACAATTTTCTCAACTAATATTTCTGGTATTCCACAAATATCCCTCGTTAAATGACCACGAAAAAAGAATTCGAGGGAAATATTTCAATTAATAATATTCACGATATCAACCATTTGAAGGTCCCCGCAATTTCTACAATTTCATACAGCCCTCGGGATGGCGCTACCAAATCTAAAACGAAACACCAATTCCAGACGGGAGTGCTCTCCCAGGCAAACTGTTAAAAACCTCCGGAGCCCAGAGTTTAATCCACCTGGGCGGTGTTTCATCCCACGCAACCCCCTGTCACCCTCGACGATCCAACACCATACAATTACGCTCGGACTTCCTAGGGTGTCGCGAGTAATTCTTCTAGGCCGAAAATGAAAAGGAAGGTTAAATCGCCATGATGATGCTAACATTTTCATTTCAGTCGAAAAGCCTTTTAGTTTCGTCGACGAGCTTTCATCCTTTGCACCCCAAATCCCTGTCCATTGTGGTCGTCTGTCTTCCTTGCGTTATGTTCTGTCTGTTCACACGGGATACATACGTACATACATACACGGACTCATGGACGGCGTGGATTTACCCTCCACTGGTCGGACGTCTATCATCAACGGGCATTAAGCGTTCGCCTTTATAACGTGTCTCGGTGTCATAAACACGACGCGAATTCCGTATTCACTTCGTTGCGGATTGACGTTGACATGCTCGTGATAATAAGCGTCGCGCGACATTGCAATTCAAGCACTTCACCAGGTAACGTGATCGTTATTTTATTTACCGTGACGGTAGAACCGAAGAAAATTTGGGGGTGGAAAAATGAATTTATTACAGTGGCGATAGTACTCGATGGACCAATGATGCAAATGAATTATTACTGTGATAGTGATAGGCGGGCTGATAATGTAATATATATCTTCCCCAGCGATATATTTGCAGCTTATAATCGTTGCTGTTTTAAAAATCCATGCGATGTGTGGCTCGGAATGTAGGTCTTATTTCTACAGTTCAATACACATGTAGTAATATCTGAACGTTGATATAATATCAGGGTCCAACAGAATCGAATCGTCCCAGCAATGTTGAACGACACCCTCGTGTTACGTGATGGAAAGAACCTGCTGGCAGCTATAGCACGTCAAGCTGGCGTGTTAGGTAGGCAGATAATGTCTGCAAAAAGGTGCTCCAAATCTCTGTGATGGATTCTACAGTAGTAGTTCAGCTTACAAAATAACGTGGTCATTTGTACTGTGGGATATTGCTTTTGGTTTCCGAGTTTGTGTATATTTAATCAAAATATTAAGAGGGAACAATGTTTGATCAAAATCAGACAGACTAATAGAAAATAATAATATAGTAACGAAGTTGGGCTAAACGATAGCTTAAATAGGGCTTCGCAGAATAAAGAGAACCACATATTCTTCAAACGAACCGCCTCGTATTTCAAGTGACTGGGGTAGTAGATAAAAGAGCGAACGAAAAAGGGGTAGTTTATATCGACTGCTTTCTGTGCTTCGTACGTGTGCTGAGCGTAGAGAGCGCTATGATGTTCTGTTTGCTCTGTACTAGTCGGTAATTCAGATTGGAAATCATAAAAATTCTGCAGATTTTTCACGATGTTGAAAGATGTCACTATACTATGCTCGAGGCGGTGGTCGTAAACTAGATACGATATGATCACGTCACCGCGGGCTATGAAATTTTGTATGAAAAAGCGCTTATTTTTAGACGTAACAAACAGCCTTTGCTTTCGCGACGATGTAACATTATATGAACCTCTAACTCGTTTTATTACGAGGAGAAATATACTTTTCTTGTTATTACCACAAACTTGGGTACATTAAGCTTTAAGGAAAAGCTCGCAGATTCGCTTGGCATTCAAAAGTAACGATACCCTTGCGCTTATTCTAACATTTTCTTCCACCTATATAATATTGTTGTTATATATTTTGTTAAAAAAATTAGTATATTTTATTGGAAGTTCTGATCGATTCGAAAATTGTTGGTCCTATTAAATATGACCGAGTTTGAACATTTAATAGCGCTAACGATAAGCATGATCGAACTTGGAAACTCAATTGAAACACCATTAATTACTGTCACCATAAGTTTCTGTTATAAGACCATATATCTTGTCATTAAGAGTGTCTTGAAAGGAGAATACACGGAAGTGAAAGGGAGACGAATGGCTAAAGATTACCGTGAATGGAATAGGGGAAATAGAACAGAGTAACGAAAGGGAGGATGCTCCTATTAATTTTATGGCCACAGCGGACTCTGTAAATCAGCGTCAACATTGTATTGAAAATTTCTGGCATTTGGTTCTCGGTTTCGCAATTTCGCAGATCGATTTATCAACATTATCGAAGTTGCAGTACCGCACTTGTGACATACAGCAATAAGGAATTTGCATCGTTTCCCGATTGTCTTCTAAATTATATCAAGAGGCCGAAACGGTCGACTGAATCTTGCCAATTAAATAGCAGCTTCGATTGGAATTGCACTAGAAACTTGCTCAACTATACTGCACTGTTGAATAACCGACGCAGCCATCTGGGCCTCGTAAATTTTCAGTAAGACTGTTAGGTTAAACTGGCACTTCTATAAAGACGTGGCGCTTCCTTTCATCTTTGATCATCAAACGATCGGCTGCGGTAAAATAGATCACGACAAAATTCGGATTAAACATTTGTTGCGTGCGTTCACGCATCGAGGGGCACTCATGATCCACTAAAAATAAATTTATGGAGAATCACTATTATCCCCGTACCGACGCGAAATTTATATAGTACGTTGTACGTCGAAAGCTCCAGTTTAGAGTTATTTCAATGGCAAGTCGTGGCGGTTCTATGTCGGGCAAGCACGAAGTTTATTGTGAATGGTTTCGTTTCTCGTCACAGATGAAAAGTGCGTGCGGCTAAAAATAATGCACCACCATTTCTAATATAGCGGCAGGAATTAAAATATTTATGCTAATAATACTGCTGCAATTGTGACAATTTATCTGATTATATTCATTGAGTGCTCTTATTAAAAAAGATCATCATCGTGCCAACGTATACAGGTAAGAAAGCCCACCGTTTTTCCTCTAGTTTATGCTACGCGACATATACATATCAGGAAGTTAACGCAACTTTCGTTAAAACTACATCGTGATACCAGCCAACTTTGCCTTTGTTCATTATTCTCTACAATCGTTTCTGTCACGCGATAAACTCGTTCACAATCAACCCCCAACAGCCACCCCACGTTCATATTCAACATACAGGGTGTGTCGCATAAAATGTTACAACATGTATTCCCAAGCAATTAAAGGTATGAAGAAACATCAGCCGTAACATTTTAATCAAAACATTCAAATTATAATATTATAATCTAATACTATGAAGTACCCGAAAGGAATTTCCTCATAGTTTTCAATCTCTGCGGTCCAAAACATCAACCAAATATTTCTCCCGTACACTCTGTATGCATAAACAGCAACCGAAAGATAATCACCACGGAGCGTATCACTCGCATACCAACATTCCCACGGGAATGTACACATGCATTCACGGACTCACCAGCAGTATGCAGAGGATGATGATAAAACTTGACTGTGGCCGGCAGGGTGAGGGTAGCTGGGATGGACAATTGCAATCCCGATCCCAGTAGATGTACCAGCGTGCCAACGACCGCCACGACCCATCCCCATCCTCCTTCTGGATAGTAATGTCTGGACAGTAATCGTCTAGCCTGCACCCGAGGACTTCCACTGTGCTGACGGCAGTTCTTCACCGTCTGTTCCCCCTTAATCTTCTCCTCTTTCTTCCGCACCTTCTCCAAACGATCATCGCCGACTTCCTGCTTGGCCCGCGAGTCCAGAAGCGGCCAGGATCTCGCTCGCGATATCGACATCACCCGCACGCTTCTGTTCACCTTTGGCCGGACTACGTGCCCGTGTCGTACACGCTCGACCCCCTCGCTCGTGCACCCCTTCGCGGCAGCATTCGGGCCGACCTGGGGGGCCACCGCGATGGTCGATGTGTCAGAAGCATGATGGCGATCGTCCGGAAGGCAGCGCACGTCCTTGTCGCGCGTCTCTTCTCGCTGACCGCGGCTGGATCCACTCGACACCTCGCGTGGATGATCGTTTCGTTCACAGGGCGACCCGTGCGTCGCACGCCGCGACTTCCACCTGGTTTCCCGAGTGGAAGATTCTTCTCGAGTTGCGGACGGACGGCTGATTTACCTGCGAGGATTTCGGCTCTCTTAACCCTTGCGCGGCAAGGGTTCGAAGTGTTGGGTATTCGAAATATTTTTAATGCATTTTGAGGAATGGGGAAATGTAACTGGTTTTTAAGCGCGTTTTTTTTTTAAAGGACGTATTATTCACGGGGGTTGTTTGCTCTGCGTTAGAATGAGGAAGGAAGTATATTTTGTGTCCCACTTTTTGTGCTGGAGTTTGTATGTGTATGTATGTATTTTGCCTGGTATTGATTAATTGGATCTATGTATGTGATAAGTGATATATAATTGAGCGCCAATCTGGAATAATTAATACACATCCTGCAGTGTACTTTATAAATATCTGTGCACCATTTCCTTGTGGAATACAGAATAATGTATTTAGAGAAATGAACGGAGAAAAGGAAACTGCGTGAGCATTATTTTTCCCCAATTCGATGCAAAATAATTAATTATGTTGCTTCAGAATTTCGACAAAGCGACCGTTCTATTAATATTTTGTAATTATTGAACCTACCCCGAGTTTCGCAACGAATTTATTACCAGGAATCATCATGATCATAATTTAATTGCCCGCCCGGTCGCGCATTCTTGACGTACCATTGAGCGAGGCAATAAAACGGCCATGGGAGGAACGATCAATGATTTACGTAACACCCTTATGAGACTTTCGGGGAAAGTTGTAAAGGTGAATTAACCGCGTGCTCGTGAAACGGGTGGTTATAAATTATACCGAACCGTGACGAACCTTTTTGCGCGAAGATATTGGTCCCAGCTACGCAACATTAATCCACGCACAGTCTAATGGCAGCTTTTACTAAATTCTCGACTCATTGTCCGTCGGGACGATTTATCACGTCTGTAATGGTGAGCTTTGACAGCAGTCGGCCGATAAAATGGTTGCATGGCAAAATGCAGTTGACCAGAGAACGTACGTACTACACGCGGTGTAGTTGGTGAAACGAGTTTACGTACGCGAAACCGAATCAATTTATTTTTCTGATCACCGAGGAATGACACGTAGCGTCTGCAAATATTACACGAATCAGGTTAAAACCGTAACAAATGGATTCCACTGCGTGATCGATAATTTGTTTAATATTCAAGCGCAAAACTTTATTTACACACACGCTTGGTTCGATAAAATATGGCTCGAGGACAGTGAATTATTTGTCGGATTGAAGATTGTTTTACGATGCGGAGGGGTGTGCATTTTGTTGGTTTTTGGTTTCGTATGATTGGTTTCATTTGGCGAGTAATATATCCATGAATTCGTTTATGAAATGTATAATGTACAGGAAAAGGATTAATACTTATGCATGGCGTGCTCGTGCGACCCAGAGGCTCAATAGGGAATGAATATTAATTAAATAATTAAATTTGTGACCTGCAGATTTCAATTTGGAGATCCTTTAAACGAAGATCTCGCCGTGGAACGATCCGCAAGTTTATCTTTAACTGCATCAAATAATTTTCTCGACGGCACAGTAGATTTAATATCTATCATTACACAATTAAAGTTTGTCCAAGTTAAAATAAAAGGGATGCCAGATTTTACAAAATACAATGCAGGATTTGTTGCGATACCAATTCATCCAAAACAAATTATTTCCTCGCGTAAACCTTCATCGAGTCTCCCCGTTCGAAAATTCCGTTCGGTAAATCATTCTTACTTAAATCACAACGTTGTCGCCGCTCTCGGCGATTAATCTTCCGACTAAGTACGATAAAAACAATTACTTGCTGCTTCCAACTTGTTGCTCCTCCGCCAACCTCTCAAATACCATCTGCAACCCCGGTCGAACTTCTCCAAACAAGAAATCGCCACGATCACTCTTTCGATAGTGACTGGCACTGGAGTCGCGACTCAGTTTCACACATGAATCGTTTTCTCGGTACAGAAAGATCGTTTGTGCAAAGTAAGACAGGACTGGTGAGATTTCTAAAGCGGATGGTATCGCGCGGTGCCGGCGACTGATGCTGCCGCGACGAAAGCTGGTCTCTCCCTCCCTCTATTTCCACTTTTACCCCCTTCTTGCCCCGACTCTGCCGTACACCACCACCGCCGTTTGCCGCCTCCGCCGAGAACGTATCCTTGCGTGGCCGCAGGTATCGTTCGCGCAATTTTGCACCTGTGATCGTACACGAGGAATTGTAACTAACTGTCGGCGCACTGCCTTTTTGCGGACGTTTAATCGTTCACGTTTGACGAGCACTCAGGTGCTCGCGAGCTATTTTTGCTTGGGTCAATGCTCGTGGAGGCAGAGCATTGTGGGCGTAATAAGTGCAGTAATTGTAAATAAGGTAATGCTTCTTTGCAGGAAATGGATACTCGAGCGAGAAATGGGTTGCGGAGTAAATTAAAAAATGGTTTGAGAATTTATCGATGGGTGCTTCAGAGTATTGGTAAGTTTCATTAGTATAGAGCTTCGAAATAATAGCTTGGAGTATCTCGTGGTATGTTTCGTATTTTGCTATATTCGAGAGAGCTTGCACAGTCATCTCAGATCCCGGCGTAATAGGATTGTGCAGGGCTCACGAAACTTTTTGATACCACCGAAACTGGCATTGCAATTTCTCAGAGTCTCAGGACGTCAAGAAATATTTACACCGTACAATTCGTGCCCCGAGTGCGCCTACAAAATTTATGCAAACTTGAAACTACCAGAGCGAAAGATTTTTCGCGTTCAAACTTCGATACATAAAATGCATTACACTGTTCAATAACCATCGACAATTCTGCTTCTCTTATCGACGTGTTTCTATCTCGCGTTTCGTAATTCCTCCTTACTCCAAATTCTATCCAACAATACCGCATACACCGTTCCCAAAATCATTCTCCACCGTCCCAGTTTCCAGTCTCGCATTCCACCGACCGGCACGATACGATTTTATATCGTCAGTGTCGTCGCGCGAGAAGGAAAGTCCATCATCGCTTCGAGTGAATTCCACGCGTACAATTTAATAGATTGCCGGCGTGGCAGAGAGGAGGACGGACAAGCGGCCTGATTCTACTTTTTTTTTTATCGTGCCTCGCGCGACGAATCCGAAAAATATACTGGCATTCGACTCGTAATCGTGTCGTTCCTGGGATACCAGCGGACAGGAAATGCGTGCCGTCGAAAGACACGCGCCGCGTCGTATATTATATCTTTGGCGCCTTGTCGTGTAGCTGTTCTCGCGGAATTGTGCAAAAATGAAAAAGGAAAAACGAGGAGGACGGAACAAAAAAAAAGTGGAGATGGAGATATGCACGTTTCTCGTAATTCATGGCTCGTTCGTCGAGAATTTTAAAGAGGCAAGCCGATTTGCGAGTTTAGGTGATCTTACAGTTCGATGTTTATGGTACCGGCGAATCAGTGTTCGGAAAAAAAAGAACCGTAGACGTGAGTAAAACGCCACGCAACGGACGTCGTTAATTCGCTGTATCGACGCCCGGTTTCCTTTCATCGAGATCGACGCTCGTGTCGCTGGACGATTTTTGTGCAAGTTGCTCCACAAATGGTACAGAAATCGGGTGCAGGTTACTGGGTAATGAATTGGGCCGGAAAATGCGCACAAGGTGTTCCTAGTATGGCAATTCACTTTCAGGGAGTTCGAATTAATTCTGTTCGAAGAGGAAAAATAATCTTCAGCTATGGACGTTTAAATGGGTTACATTGAAATGTATTTGTTGAGAGTTTCAATATTGGTGAAAGGTTTCTGCTATTGAAAAATGATTAGCTTGAATTAATTATAATTGTCGTAATAATAACAGTATAATGTTAATAAAAATAATAGTAATCTATTAATCGTAGAAACGTAGAATTCTTCACAAATTTTTTGAAGAGTATCAAATTTTCAAAGGTCTAAAAATTATTGGAATATAGTATTCAGTGTTTTATCGAATCTGCGAAATAATTTAACCATTGAAACATGATCGCTTCAAATGCAGTTCAAAAATACACATAGCTAAAGTACTTTAAAATCGCGGTTTATATGAAAATGTACCGTCTCTTTCGAATTTGAAGTATCAATGAATCACACGGCAGAGCGTAAAAGTCATCGCACAAGATACTTTCAATAACTTTTATTGCAAAAGTGCAGGGCAATTAATCACAGATCGTTAAGGATAAAACTAGCTGCAAAAGGTTGGCGCAAAAGTCGTTTATCAAGATTTTCTCGTTATGTTCGAAACACCAAAATATGCCCATAAATTTCCCAGCGCCATTTCAAAAGCATCCTGTATAAATTAAACGAAGAAATTATATTTCATCCACTTGATGATCGTATAACTTCGTTGTCGGCCCGTTTTTAATATCGCGGCAATCATTTCTCGGTTTAAATGTACCTCCGCGCCGATTAATGTCTCTCGTAAAGATACTCAATCGTTTTAAAGTAGTGGCGAGCTGCGTTGCTGTGAATCATCGATGACGAAATTGCACGTGCGATTCTGCTTATCTCGATTAGGGTAGATGGCCGCTGGTTTGGAAATAAGTTGTGGAAGATGGAGAAAGAAATCTGGATGTGCGTGATCGGAACTATTTAAATACATAGTATCCTGCAGAGGATCGTAATTAAACGAGCCCAGTTGAAACATTTGAAACGACTTTAATTGCATTGGTTTTAATCGAATTTGTTAATGGAAACAGAAAAGGAGACTCTGTTAGTTTGCAATGTATTAAGAATGTAGTATACTTTCGCGCGGGGCAGAGCGCAGGTTGTTTGCAATATTGACGTTGTATGAATTAATTATTTCCCTGTTTTGGATTTAACTGAATTTAGTAGATATAATTTTCAATATTGGACGCCAGTGAATTTAGTGTAAGTGATGTTAGATCACTGATTTTCAATTTACATGAATTCAATGCTTGAGGAGAATAGAGGAAAAATAATTTTCTCTCTTTTATTTATGTTGACTTAGTTTCTGATACCTATAATTTTTAAATCTCACTAAAAGAACAATAATCATTGATTGATATATTTCTCTGGGCATTCTTAATGAGAGTACAAGTTCAATATAGAAAAAATACATAAACATGTCTGTGTACTTTTTCTATCGTGGATGTAGTAGCTGTTTTATGCTATGGACAATTAATTAGAACAGTCAGAGTTTAAGCAGATTTATTTTTGTTATAAATAGAGTTCGAGAAATTAATGGGTTTCCTTTCCTATACGATGGGTGGTGTATATTTCGTTCAAAAAAAAAAATAGAATTTCGCAAGGTAAGGGGACGATAAAGTATTAAACAATCTTTAATACAATTTACATTACAATTAAAGAGAAGGTAGCAATTCGTTGGAAAACAAACTTCCATGTCACATTAACTCTGTAATCAATCTAAAAATGTAATTTCCACATTTAATAATTTATCTTCTTTATATAGACATTAAACAAACAGCAATCAGTCAAATACACCACTTCAAGATCCAATACTCTGGCCCATTTTAACTCCACTATTTCGTGGAGAGTTAATCGAATCCATGAAAGCTTTGTAATTCAATCCAACCCCGACATCTCGCTTTCAAGAACCAAACAATCGCACTCTGAACGCCACGTTACGTCACACTTACTTTCGTTCAATCCTAATTTTCATCCCCTTTTTGGATTCCCCAAGGAGCAACAGGAAGTATTCTTTCATGCCAGAGGAAAGAATGATTCTACTCGATGGAGTTATCTATCACCCGCTTATACATACATATGTATATATGTAGATACAAACTCTGATCGCCATGAAACTTTTATCAAAGTTGGCCCAAAGTGTGCAGGTGAAGTTCAAGGTAATCAAAATGGAGAGGGAAAAATTTCTGCCCCCGAGGAATTCATCGAGAAAGTTTCATTTAAAGTCAAATGCGGCCAAGTAATATATTTTTCTGTCCAAGATGTACATATTTATAGAAATAAATATGAACTCAACCCATTATAAGGATACAGCTACCAATATGATTTAACGATTTAATTTATCATTTTTTGGTAACAATTAAGAATAGTTAATTAGTAATAAATTTATTTCATTTTATTTTCTAACTTAGACCACTTTTGTAATCAGTGTCACAAACTATTCCCAGATTAAGTGTGGCTCGTCGTCTTCTGCTCTGCATTCTGCGCGTTCGTTTGCATTTCTTACGTTTTTGCTTGAGTTCGTAGTTTGCATACCACGGCATTGGCCTCGATTAGGCAGGCGTGCAGCTTTTGTCTACCGTTGGGCAAATTCACTTCTTTTGGAGCTACGCCGATTAGACTAATACACGTTTCACGACTCGGCGTTGATTGTAATATAATTGGAGCCTGGGCAATTGCATTAATTGAGGTCTCGTAGAAGATTAATACCCCGTAGCATTTATCTGATTCGTTTAATTCGAAGGCAATTATAAGTCGCAAATATTACATAATCATAATTAACGATACAAGTTCGGGAAGCAATGCATCGATCGGGTAATTTTCAACGATAATACTATCTAAAGCATTTAAAGCACAGAGTCTGGTCCAATGAAACGAGAATATCCTCTGCCAATATCCTCGATATACCCGAAAAAACCTTGTCGTCCTCGCATCCTGATAACGAGACCGGTTCACGTTTCCGTTTAGTCGTGGCTCATTTGCCACCAGTCGCAAGTCATTTCAATTTCCTTCGAACGCGCGTCTCAACGGGACCAATTTAATCGCACCGAGATCCAGTCACCCGTTAATATTTAAACCGACACGTGTAGCGAACGTTTACCAATCCAACACGAATTTACATATGCACGCGAGCCGATAACGAAACACGCAAGAGCGTAATAAAGAAGAACGAAGCTTTATTACAGACGCGTCCCGTGCATTCGATAAACAGGACAGATTCGGTCGTAAACGAAAACTAAGGAAACCGGGTGGATTTGAAGAAAAAAGGAAGGGAAAAAGGTAAGAAAAAGAAGAAGAAACGAGAGGGGGGAGTTTTACCGGCTACAGTATATACGTACTCGGTCGGTGAACCAATAAGGAAAAGAGGAGAGGAGGAACGAGACAAGTCCCGAGACAAGAGGTTCCAGCAGAGCGAAATGCTCTATGGAAACGAGGTCCACGAGGGGGGAATGGTAGAGAAGGAGGAGGGAAGGGTATAAGAATAAGAAAAACGGTGCACGTCTGATAAGCTCGTGGCGACGTCGACGACGACGACGAGGACGACGGCCAGCGGAGAACCGGTGGGGCCACCACTTTCACCGAATGAAAGTAAAACTCGATTCGGCGTACACGAGCAACCGCTCGAAGAACACCGGCGTGCAAACGTAAACTTCTTCTGGTGAACGCGGCGCGTGTCCGTGGTATGCCATTAACCGACCTCGCCTCGACTTCCATTTCATCTTCCGACCAGCCGGCCCGCGATGGAGCCGCGTGCCATAAAGGTCCATGTATACCTAAGCTGCAGCTCCCTAATAAAGTTTTACTGTTGCCAAGTACAGTCGAACCTTTTTGGTAGACGCCACTGACTTCCCATTGATTATGCAATGCGCCTCTGGATTACCTGTCCATTGGATCTCGAAGGGGTTAAATCGGAACGCGGGGGGAAATGTTGGGGTCAAGAAGTTATAATATGCTCCGCGCGCTTCTTCGAGATTAATTAATTATGGATATTGTCGGCGTGAGAGATTTATCTGAAACTTCATATTATGCCGAGTACCTAATAGAAATACGGTTTTTGCATTTTCTGAACTGGAAAATCAATTTGTACAGTTGTACTTAATCTGGTAATTGGGCTGCTTCTCTATCGCTCATTTTCTTCTCGGTAAACGAATGTGCGTCTCGTGTACGATTTCTAGAAAACATCCAAATGTATGTATACGTTGGAAACCGAGTATACCGTGTACTAACAATCAATGGATGCATGTTATTTCCAGCCGCACCGTTCTGCGAAGGTATTGAAAATTTACGAGAGGTCTTGCCATGGGATCAGGCTAGCGAAATTTGCTCGTTTCACTTTGGACGATCTCCATGCGGCATTGAGCTCGCATCGACTTCCCTTTTAATACGTCGCGTAATAACGAAAATCGATTGTACGTCATACAATTGGAATTTTCTTGGCCTTTTCAATTGTGAAAGTTTGAAACCGCCATAAAGGACGACGTTTTTCAGGATTCTATGCAAATCTTTGTTACTTTTCCGGAAGCTCTTGTAATTTTCGCTCACGATAAAGAGCTATTTCAATACTTATCGATGCAATCATCTTCGTCCACCCTTGTGGAAAAGTCACCACATAATGGCGTAGTAAAAATCAATTAGGGGTAGCGATAGTACGATGCAGCAGATTATCAATGAGGTTTTATCGCAGAGTTTCGTATTTTCTGGAGTCAAATATGACGAATTATGCAAAATATTCTTTATCTATCTCTCTGTAAAAATTATCATACTTTACCGCGGTCAGCATTATCAATCAATCGAATTTAATCGAATATATAATATTATATATCAAAGGGTTTTTATTAGAATCTCAGCCACACACGCTCTTCTCTTCTTCTATTTAAAATTCAAGCCGTCCCCGGGTCCAGCAATCCAGTAGAAGACCCTCCACAAATGTTCCCTGCAGACAATGGGATTCTCTGTTCTTCCCCAGATCTCACGAAAGGGAAAACTATGCCCACGGGGGTCATGAATGCACCTTGGCCGTAGTGGCACCGCGTTCCTAGTCTCCGCCGACCACCATCGAATTTTTTCTACCCAGTCGACTGCAAGAACCAACGATACGCGTCAAGTTGCAGCTTCCTGTCTCGCCTCTGTAAGAAATTCCGACGGTGTCTCGGGTGTCAGGTGATGCACAGGCACCGCAGGACTGTAAAACCTATCTTTACGGTTCACACCTCGGATACAGTGCAGGGCAGCCAGTCTGCTTCCGTGATCTAGTTTCACGTTCACTAGGTAACTTCATTTCTGGTTGAATCGACACAACGTCGTATAAATGTTTAGAAGAAAAAAAAACTATTCGTCCGTCAGGTAAAGTGTGTTTAAACATTTTTTGTAGTATATTAATTATTCTTTCTTAAACAAATACATAAATATATATCACGTTCTCACGGTGGTCCCGGCGTGTTTCTTAACAATGACAGGCGAGCAAACCAGAAAATGAAACGAAATGTCAATCTTTGTATATTTTTTTTTAAACTAGAGATCAGAAATCGTAGAGTTGCGAATTCAATCGATTCACCCTTTCGGGAAAGTCGAAGTGGCTGTTCAACGATCGAATAGCATCCATACGATTTCGCGAATTTGAATGCATGAAAGTCAATGTCCACGAGAATTGCAATTTGGTCTGAGAATTCGCGTGACGTTGCGATGTAACGGTTAGAAAAAGATAGGACAAGAGCATTCTGGTGGCTGGAGGATTCCATTGCTACGCGAAATTATCCTTCCCGCCAAGTCTGATAGCGGTCCCTCGCTTCCACTCGCAATCGTTTCTTACGGATTTTGTTCTAGCCGGCTTCGTAGTGAAACAATCCGTATTTTTCTGTCGCTTTCCCCGCCGAGACTCGCCCAGTCGACGGCGTCGATAAGATAAAACTTTCTATTTCAATAATTCCTGCTTGCCTTTTTGAAGGAAGACTTTATTTTTCTCGAGGCTTGCGTAATCTCGATGTTATATGGTTCACCAATGATCGAGGTCTCTACTTGAGGAAAGTTTCAAATTTCTGTAGAGGAGATTGTTTAGTACTATTTTTTAATTCATCCCCTCTGTGTAAATTGGAATTGTTTAGAAATTCAGTCAACGTTAAGAATTCCTACGATTATATATTTCTGCATGTATTTCTGATTCAGTGCCTGAAATAGAATTGAACATTCGAATAGAGAGTCATTAATTACTGGCATTATCGATAACTTTTTAAGTTGTTGTCATCTTATTTTATTTTTGCTTCTTTGTTTGAAGATTATTGGAAATCTGCTGTAAACGTACAATAGTAAAACAGATTATGTTCGTTTTATGGAGACCGTTAAAAATCAGCTTTATGGTTTAGGGGATACTTTATGATCTCGTAATGGTTATTGATTTTTGTTGTACAATTATAATCGTTGAATAAACTTAATGCGATAAGCTTTGATTGATTCGTCGTGTTACTCAGCAAACAGGGCCTGGCAGTTGCTTCAAGTAACTTCCAGGCGTCTGTATAATAAAATGGGGAACGCAGAGAGAATCCTCTTTCCTGCAGAGGTTCAACGTTATTAGTTACCGTACATTCTGAAAGGTTTCATTAGATTCTCAAGGACTAAAAAGCTATCTCGCGGCAAGGCTTTATTGATTGAAAGGGGTGCATGCTTTTTTTTAATGAAATTACGTTTGCGTTTTCAGGTATCAGAAGTAAGTGGTAAATAAATTTGCAAAGTTCTATTCTTATGAATATTTGATGCTTAATTCATTATTTTCTGCCGGCTTTTAATACAGTAAATTGTTAATAATTTTGAAGACGATATAGTGATTCGTCAGGTTCTTTTTAAATATCGACATCGTGTAGGGATTTCAAATATCGCAGTTGCTCACTGGGATCGATCAGGCATCGGTGGTTGATAATACAGAACCTTACCAGGGAAGACGAACAAGTAATCCTATTTCTATACAGATTTTTAATAAACAATTAGAAGCACACTAGAATTTACACAATTTTATCCAAATAAATCAAATACTTTTTAAGATGTGAAATTAAAATGGAACTTTTTTGCATCCTTTTTCTTCAGCACTATTTTATCATGCGACTTTTGTACAACACTTTCATCTGCCAGTCTTAATTAACATTTAATATCCGGGATATAATATTCTTTAACGGGAATAGCAGAATTCTCGTAAATCCTTTAAGAGGTCTTCATTTGCAAGGTAGAGCGCGCTATGTTACCGCTGCAATAATATTCATGTCGGTATTTCAGTCTCTGCACGAGTAAACGCCTCAAATTTTATGCACATATTAAACTTTCACCGCTCAAAACAATCGTAAATATACCGCTGAAAAATACTCTGCGCTAATAAATACTCAATAAGAATTTCAGATAATTCAATTTAATTCGTAGAAGAGGATAGCGTCCACTATCTATTCCAATTTCTCAAAAATTTCCACGCTCTGTTGTTAGTCGACAATTTTATTGTCTGCAACAGATTAGAAGGATCTCCTATTTCGTTTAACGTATTCTTGATAGTGCTGCAAAGTTGACGCTCCGGGATGTCAGTTTTCACAGCGAGGCATATAACTGTCGTAAAATAAGTTCAATTTTCTTCAAGCCCCTCTGCACCCTTGATGACCTGTTCCTAAATTTTCACATTTTCCTGCGACACTTTCAACTGCCACAAAAGAAATGGAACTATTTTCTAAACTCTTACAAACAATCTTCAAATAACTTTGATAATTCACTGGTACCATTGTTTCGCAGTTTTCAAATTCTAAACGCAATCGTCAGGCTGTTCAACAGTTTTCTAATTGGACCTCGTATCAGAAATGATTAGCCAATAAATAAAACAACGAATGAAACTATTTTCAATAGCGAATATGCAATAAATATAGACAAATCTGAAATTTATGTTTCCAGGGTACAATTATTTCCAACATTGTTCAAAACACCGTCTCGTTAATAATCGAGGCATGCATAATTCCTGGATTTTCTTTCTCGCGTCTTTACCGTTGTCACTACTGAAGCATTGGTAATAAATATTGAATATCTTGCATCCCCTTAAGGCATTCAGCTTGTAGTTAACTCGAGCACCGTATCTTATTTCTTGCGCGTTCCCTAATGATATCATGCTTTAATATTCCGCTCGCAGCGCGACACAACGACTTGTAAATAAGTGGGTACGAACGTAGACTGGGTACAACTCGTGAATCCTTGTACTCTCTAACGAGGATGTATTTGAAGGTACAGATTAGAAGCAATCAGTCGAATGGGGCAGTAAATCATTGTTCATTTTTCTTTACGTATTTTTTTATCAGCTTTTTTTATCATCGATAGATGAATTTTTATTCGGGAATGATTGAAATGTTCACGACAAAAATTAGGTGATCAGAATCGGTTCGATGTCGTGCTCGTATCTAGCTGCAGGCACTCATGTAGGTTAACAGTGCGTGGTCGTGTGCAATATAGAACAGAACTCGTGCAAGCCGCAAGTGCGAGTTACGGTAGGTAAGTACCGTTTACTGGGACGACAGTTGCCGTGCAGGTTTATGGAATCGCGTACACGTCGCGCGTATCTCGCATCTGAACTTCCAAGTCCCGTGAAAAGAATCCCCGTACTTATCGGGTCGACTCGATCCTTCGTACCGAGATTCACGCATTGATCGTTCGCATTTGGGGAAAAGTTTCAAGCGTTCGTATATACATTTGACTTATTTTGTTGTTGTTTTTTTGGGAAACATCGCGCGGAACCGCGTGGACAAAATTATGCGGGATACAAAGTATTAATGCGAAAGCAGGCGAACTTATTATATGATTGTTCGTTTTTATATTTGTATTACAATTTGATAAAATACGAGTACAGTTTTTTTGTTGCAATTTAGTAAGGCGCAGAAAATCGAAGGCTAAGGAGAATCGATATTCGTAGTGGAGGAAAAATGCGACGAATAATATCAAGAATATTTAAGATGTCGTGGAGTAGTTTGCTGGGGCGATTTCTGCAATAAACATTTCATGCTCGTTTGTAAACCCGTTGATACTGTAGAAGTAATACATATAGAACGACACGAGGTTCTTCGCGATGAGGACAGAATTCCCCGCTGCAGTGGAGAATATCATACACGCCTCAGTAACCGCAAGAACCTGCACGCCGTATGTTTATTAGACGAGTGATCACAGCTACATACTGAAAATGCATGATCCGATAGATACACCAAACGGATGCATCAATAGAAATTTATATTTTTATAATAACTGCGAATATCTTGCACAGCTTCACTCTGATACTGAGTACACAAAACGACCACTGTTGATTTACTAATCCCCTTGCATTTGTACATTTACACGAATACAATACAAATACAGAAAACAAAAGGAAATCGAAAAATTATAGTCAAACGAAGTACCGGTCTACATGATTATTGAAAATTTGAATTTACTTCCACACCGACGTATTTGATAAAAATTGCGTTGCTTCCTAATCACTCAACAAATTCCACCCCTTTCCGGGAAACAACAAAATTCTTACCTGCATGGCCTAAATCCCCTTGAAACTGCTCGACCACCGTAGACAGGAGAACGCCAGAACTAAGCAGCAATCCGTGACAGATCACTTGCACGACAATCGTCGCCAACATGATCACATGCCCCCAACCACCCTCCGGATAATAATGCCTCCTAAGGGTGATCCTCTTTCGGGCGTTCGCCGCTGTAAGTGAGGCCTCTTCAACCCCATCCTCCGGTACCCTCAGTAGATCTTCATAGTCCTGCATGCTACCCAAACCACCTTCGAGAATTAGCTGTTCAGAAAACCGTCGCCTCATCATCTTCGGCGTGATGCTAACGCTGCTTCTTCGCCTCTCATTCAATCCGTCCTCCAGCTTCTCCCTTTTCTGCTTGTAAACGGACCGTTTGTCCGCCGATGGTTCTTTCGACGGATCATCCCCGTGACTTTCATTATGGAAAACCGACCAGGACTCATTCGTTATAGACGCCGCGAACTTTTCTGCAAAGGCACGGGGACTGGTTCTCGCGATGATTGGTTTGGTCGCACCAGGCTCCACCGCGTAACCACTGTTTCTTCCAGCGTGCTCGACCGTTCCTTTAGCCAGCGTTTGTTCGGAGAATCTGCGATTATCTACGCGAGTGATCTTGCAACCGCCTGGTGACTGCGTTTGATCCGAGTGCCGACGCTGGATCACGTCTGCCACGGGCACAGCCTCGCGACCGTCCTCCTTGGTCTCATGAAACAGACTGGCGACCGAGTTCCTGCCGGAAGAGGGTGGCAGGATACTCTGGCAGGTGGACACAGAGAAGCAAGAGTCCTTCCTCTTGTAACCGAGGGACGTGTGATCCCTGGCCGAGCAGCTGGAGATCTTCCGACGATAGTATTGACACTGGCTGCAGCGACACTGACAACGACACTGGCAGTCCGACGAGACGGACAGTTTTGCTGTTAGAACGCAGCGACACTTCCCCAGGCGGCTCAGTAATTCTGGATGCGACAGAAAAATCTCCGGTATCTCGACGCTTTCGTTCCAAGATCTACTGGTGTCCGACGACGAGGTTCTAGTTAAGTCTCGTTTCAGCATGGAGCTCTCCGTGGACCAGCTTTCGGATTCTAAACTGGAATTGTCCGGCAGCTTGGTCTTCTTCTGGAGACTTGGTCGAGGCTTCGTTGGACTTTCTGCAAGACGAACGCCGTTCGACGGTTCGTCTGTGACCACGGACTCGTTAATCATCGCCGCACAGTAAGAGTCGCGACGCCTCCGATACGAATCATCGCGAGGTGGACTCGAGGTACCACCCCCGGCGTTCATTTCGAGGGCGTTATTTTTTCGCGATGCCGATTGCGATTAGGCGGTGGTCGATAAATCAGGGGGTGTACCACACGCGGGTACTCGTTGCGGCAGATATTGCACGTCTGTACGGGGATCACCGCGGGCGAAACAATTTGTGTTATCGTTTTGCTCGACGATTGTTAGAAGCCTTGGAGATTATGTTGGCGTGACGCTGATACTCGAGGACATAACATCTGTTTGATAAAGGCGATCGGTTCGTTTCTTTTTACCTCGTTTTTAACCGTCACTGTGCACGCGAGGTAATCTTTACTTGTTAATTGATGTATTGTCGACTACGCGCGAAGAATAATGCTGTCACTGAATCACCTTTTAATTCAACCACCTACGGCGAACTTGCACTTGACCCGATTCGATCGGAGTAGATAAATCAATTGGTATAAAAAGTTTCGGTTCGAACACAGGTTCGATTTCGAACAGCGGTTAGAGGGACACTAGTTCGTCCATCGATTCGCGATCGCAGACCATTCGAAACTGGCCCACGTGTCTGTGATAAAGATTCGCGTTTTGCCTGTCGAGAGTAAAAGAATGAATGGCCGTCCCTCGGGAGAAGACTCATCGGTCCTTCATAGGTGCATCGCGATGCCCTGCACGCGTGATGCCGGTACGTGATGCTCTGGCGACGCGTGCAGACTGTCGATACAATGTCCCGATTTTGCTTTTCTCGGGCGTCGGTGTGTCGCCACACACCTTCGTATTGGCCAAATTAAAGAGCTCGCCATTGAAACGTTCACAACGATCGAGGCACCCGCAGCTCGGTTCGGCTGCTTTTTATGGTCGTCGAGTAACGATTACTTTTGCAGATATCGCCGGAGGATTTCGTTTCCAGCTGTTCCTTTTTTTTTTCTTTCGTTCACTTAGATTGTAACCCGTATTCGTGGAATGGGTACACGTAGTTTCACCGTCTAAAATATTCCCCAGGGTGTCGTTAACGAAGCAACGAGCACAGACACGAATTTGCGTGCCGCAGTGTCGAGAAATCGTGCGATACTTTCCTTCTTTTACTTTTTTACTTCTTGCGATAAGATGCTCGAGAAGATCCATTTCAGGAAATTATGTGGAAAGCATCCGCGAGTGTTTCGTTCGGTGGAAATTGGCGAGAGATAAGTTGATTGGCCGTAAAAAATATTGCCGATTCGCGATAATTCATTGCGCGAATCAGATAGTGAAACGAGCGACGCGAAAGCTGATGTGCCAGCGAGATGCATTTAAATGGACTGCGGATAAAGGAATGCGAGAAAAACAAACGATCGGTTTACGTGAAACAGTTAATTTGTAGCGATAATTGCAACGGGTTTTTTGCGGCAATGCTAACGGGAGCGTTGAGTTGTTTATGATATTATTCGTTTTTGGAATGAATTCCCTCGCGTTGGCAGAAAAAGAAGGACAGATATGTCTGGGAGATATGAGATATTTATGATCAATGTTATTTATCGTACATGTATGTATAATACGAAGGGATTGTTAACATTTTATACATTTAGAGAAAGTAAATTATGAGAAGTAAGTTGTTATAAAAGTTGTGGTCGTCATTTGTATATTATTACACGCGATTAATTGAAACTGGTAATTAAATTATGACTAGTTTTCTACTTACAGTTTCTTTACTCAACATTCTCCACGCAAGATCGACAATAAATATTAAACGTCAAAGAGCTCCCAAGCTATATCACGCATAAACAAAAACCTTCACCTGTTCAATTCAGCGCATTCAAAAATTTCCATTGAAAATTCTTTCCTCTCAAGGAAATCATCCCACCAAAGTACACCACTCAGCCCATTTTCATCCAGCTCCAACAGCCCGCCAATCCACCGTCGAACCAACACCTGTCCACTTTGCTTATCACGAAACTCACGAGGGCAATTTCGTATCAGAATGTTCAACCTTTACAGTCTACCCACACAACCATCGTCAGTGCGTGCGGTGGCAACCGTGAGCTTGGTAAAAAAAGGCTCACGTAAAAACCGTTTGATTTATGAACACAGGTGGATCGTATCTGCGGACAAGGTTTCCACTTAGCGCAATCAGTCGGTTGGCCGGCTTCCGAAATCGCGCAGCCAAAATTGTCCACAGACGCTATCCTTCGATATCCTTTAATCAACGAGGTACTTCCGATTGAGATAAACCACGAGCGATTCGATTAAGTAACGGACCAATTAAACCAGAACACGTTTTACCATCAAAGAGAGGATTCCTTCGTGGCCAGAAAAAAGAGGGCAGGATGATCTTACCTGCGCTGTGAAGAGCAGGTTGATGAAACTTCAGCTCGGCCGTTAGATGCCAGCTGCCAGGCGCCGCGAGCTGCAAACCGATCCCAAGGAAGTGGACAAGCGCTGAACAAGTCACGACCACGTAGCCCCAGCCTCCCTCGGGGTAGTAATGCCTCCTCAGGGTGGTTTCTTTCCTCACGTCGCTGGTCGGCCGACACAACGAGCTTCCACATTTTTTTCGCGTACACTTTTGTCTCTCCCGAATATTCCTCGCGCCACCGATCAAACCTCGCGCTCCTATCCTGCGCCAGCTGTTCCTCATTTTACCCTCCGTCGTTTGATACTTACGAAGCGTGTCCAGTTTGCCCTCTTGACATCGGGGAGCGTTCTTCTTCTTCGACACCGGTGACCGAAACGGGTCCCCCCGTTCACGGAGCAGACCCTCCGAGGTGCACTTCGGACAGGCGTGCCGAAGTCCCTCGGGCTGTGACGAATAATTTGTTATATAGTCGTAATGGACTATTTGAATGTGAGCGGCCGACGATTTCCTGAGACTGGAGCGTTGGATAAAATCGGCGGCGTCTTCTTCTATTTCGTTGCATGGATGCTTGGGCGTTTCGATTTTCACGATAGCCTCCAGGGGTAGAGGATCTTCGTGTTTCAATGGATCGTTCGCTTCCGACACCTCTTCCTTATTTAACTTCTGTATAGTTTCACTGGCAGCTTCCAATCTAGAGTTCATCTCATTTGTACGGTGTCCCTCGTGCTCGAACGCGGACCTGGCCTCCCTATCAGACCGTAGGAAGTCTGATTTATATATCCCGGGCGTATCTCGATTTTCTGCACGGCAATCTTTCCTAGTTTGATGGGCGGGGGTGGACAGGGGCAGTGTTGACTCACTGTTACGACCCTCGCCGCTTCCTCCATCTTCGTCAATGTTTTTCCCAGAACTTTTGTTCATAACGTCAGGTGCCAGAGTGCGTAACTCCAAAGTTTCCCCCAATTCATTACGGCCGTTCGGCTCGATTGCCATGGTGTCGTCCACGAAGCGCCGTTTCGTCTCGACGGACGTCGCGCATCCATGATCGAGGAGGACGATCCCGTCGATCCAGTTGCTCCTCGTGCTTCCGGTTAGAAACGGGTGCAGGCCCTCGCGGATCGTCGGGATGATCGTGAAGGCGCGCGACAACGGATCCACGCGCACTTTCACCGACTGCGGCGCCCGATCCGGCCAGGAGATGCTGTGTCTCATGCCCTTTCGATCTTCTTCGCGCACTCTCATCTCTCGATCGATTCATTGGCGTCTACGAATCGAAGGGGCTCGCCAGTGACACGGCGGGTACGGTTATCATACGGCGGCCGGTCGTATCGTTCTGTCCGGCTGAGGGGAGAAATCGGGATTTGCTTTCGGCGACCGGCGACCAGAACCACGGTGAAGCGGACGAGAGGATTTTCTCGGCGAGTACGAATTTCCCTCGCGTGTTGTTATTGCTTCTGTGATTCCAGTGGGGCGAACACTTCAGGCACCCGCGAGACGACTGCATTTTTAACAACTTTCTCACGATCCCACGTGACCGTCGCTTGTCCGAAGAGTTGTCGATGGTCAGACGGGAGGGGCACGCGCGTAAGCGGATTTTTAATCGAATCGGAGAATACTGATTGGTGGTTGGAAAAGATGAGATTAAGCGGTATCACCGAACGGGGAACGAGTGGACACGTACGATTGTCAATCGAGAGGGAGATTATTCGAAAAGGAAGAAGCGGTCCTGGCGAGTGCGCCAGGATGACTGATACGCACGTGCTGCTCACTTGCGAGCAACCCTCTCTTCTCTCTCCCTCTTTGCTCCCTCTCTTTCCTTCTCACTTGCTAGCCTGTCTCCCTCTGCCCAACGGCGGGCGCATGCCTGCGATATTCGACGAATCGTGAAGCCACCGTCTCAGAGGGTTTTCCTTTCCCGTGCACTTCGCCACGAGTTTCGAACGATCGCGTGCTAATCGGCAGTGCGAAAAAATAAAGCTTCGAACGCCCTGAACATTCTGTCCGGGGCAATCAGTGCTTGATCGCCTCGACGATGTGTGTCGCGGAGAAAATCGTAAATCATGTCGCGTTTGGATGTCTGATTCTCGAGCAAGTGAAACCGTCGATCGTAAAACGGTCGTCCATAAAATTCGTTTCCAGAGAATGAACCTTGTTGCACAGCGATGTTTGGCAGCCTTTCGTTGATCGTTATCTGGCATCTTTATAGTTCGATGCACTTCCGGCTCTGAGAAACTTTGCCGCAGCGATGCAAAGAGGGAGTAAAATTGGTACGGGGACTCGTGACTGCTTGATTTTTACGAGCTGCGGGATCCTCGATGAGAAATGTAGTTTTTACTGATTGATGTAACACAGTTGAGGAGAATCATCGGATAAAGACTGGACAATTAAATTGATCGAGATACGATATAAATTTTCTATCATTTTATACAAAAGTGTATAGTTAAAATATATGTCATATGCAAGAGATTAAACATGCTCCAACTGTATATTAAAAATGGTGAAATTTGAAATTTCATTGGAAAATTAATATTCAAAATTAATAATAGTTTGTATAAGGAAGTGATATTATATTTTACATGAATAAATTCGTCTTTATCACCTCAAGAATAAACTAACGAGACAGCTTTGTTACATAGCTACATTGTTACAAATACCAGTGATAAAATCTTCCGATAGAACGATGGAATTAAATCGCAACCACAGATTACTATTTTCTCGGGCCAATGGCGCTCATCAATCAGGCAGAAAGTAGGGGAGACCGTATCGAAAATAGAAAAAAAATCACCGGAAATCAATCTGGAGCGAAGACGAACGATCGATCGGGGCTTCCAACTGTGCATCCAAGTACTGACCTACCGTCAGGACGCGTGGCTTGGTCGAGGCACCTATCGCGCACTTTCAATTCGAGGAAGCCGAGGCGAGGACAATGAGTTATGAAACGGAAGGGTGTCCGTCGATAAACGAGGCGAAAGGGTACGAAGGCGTCGAGAAGGCACACGGTTCGTTCTCGACGTCGAGTGACCTGGATTTTTCGAAAGGAAAGGAAAGTCGTAAAAATGTGCTTGCTCCGGGGAAGATTGCTCGCGATGATGTTATCGTGCACGGGAGTCAGCTGTACAGTTATTCCATGTTTCACGTTTGATACGCGACTCGATCTTGATGGAACGTTCGATTTGGGCCCGTTATCGTAAAACTTCTGCGACCCCACGGAGCTTCGTTCATAATTTGAATTCTTAACGAGCGGGGCATAAACTGCACTGGAAGTTCCATGCGAGAAAATACGAAGCTCGGAACGAAATCAAATAGTCGAGCAAGTATACTATATTCGGGATGCTATATCGTGTGCCGAAGGGGGTTCGAAAAATTTGGGATAATGTGATTGTGCCGAAGTTGAGGAATATGTTTAATATTTCTTGAACGAGGGAAACAAGCTTTGTATTAATCGTAGGTAAGCGATGATTGTTGGATGAAATGAAAGGTAAATTAACAATCAATTTACCATTTTGTTAGGTTATAGGTTGGCAAGAAACGTGTCGTTGGAGAATAAGAGGGATCTATCAATTTTCCAATTTTATTATTGGACCTGATTCGATGGACGAAACATGGAACCTTGATAAAGTGTTCCGGAAAATATGGACAACAGAGATGTTCCATGTTTTGTGCATTGCAAATATACAGATCCATGATTTTATCAAAGTTCCGGCTAGATAACGATTTTTCAGGATTATAGTGCAAAAACGACTAATCTATTGCACCATGCAACGTTGCCTTAGTGTTCCCGTCTAACGCACCAGATCACGATTAACCGAGATGGTTTAGCAAATTGCGCAGCTTGTTCCTTAATACGTCCTTTCCTTTAACGAACTACATATTTCATACTTCGCCACGTCCTATATTCCCCTTAAGCCCGTTAAGGCATAATTATGTATAATAAGCCGTGCATTGTAACCTTCCGGGACCAAAGATCAGGTACTTTCTTGCGACTTAGCACAACGGGCAACATCTTACGTAATTTTCTCTTCGAGTATCATCACCTCGTCATCGTTATACCCACAACGATTCCTCCTTCCGTCGATGAGAAGTTGCTGCGAACAAAAATTCGTCGACAGTTTTTGTCACCAATCTTTCTCCGCCAGGAGCTTCAATTACATATCACGAGGTTCCAGGGAACGATCTTCTCCCGTGGAATCGTCCAGACGCTCGCGTTTCATCGTCGCGAACGCGGACGTTTTAACCGTTGCTTTAAATTGAAAGTCGCCGCAGAAATACGAGGTTTTCGGTGCGACGTACGAACGGTTCCCCGGGAAGACATTACACCCAGCTTGATGCATACGAATTCCGCGTGCGGCGAAGTCGTGCGAGGAGGAAACTTGGGGACCAGGTTGGTACGCGAGTGTCGGGGCCGACGGGGAAGAAGAACAGACGCATCTGTCGCCGGTGTTGCTCGTCGTAAATTCCGAGCACGCAGTGTCATCTGAATGTCGCGGGGTAACGCGTGACGAGTGCAAGAGGAACGAAGATGCGCTCGTTTCCTGGCCCAGCAATCGCGGCACGATTTACACGCGTATTAATCCAAGACGGTCCGAGCAGCGGCGACGAAACGCGCATGAACGCAGAAACGCGCCTCAAAGGAATTCCCGTTAAATTGAAAATGATTCATTCGTTTGATCGTGGCGGGCCTCGTTCGTTGCCGTTAAATGGCCCGTCCGAAGCGTGTATGTACATACGGCGAATTCGCTTAACTGGGACTCGACCGACCGGCTGAATGGTTCACGCTTATCTGGAGGCGGGCAAAAATTAAGAACGGGATTTAAGAGAGCGTGCGCGCGTACATCGTACCTTGCGCGCGTTACCTGTTCCCCGCATAGCGGTCGCCTCGTGCTTATACGACTGCCCCGATGCGTTATCCGGCCGATCCGTTCCACTTGCCGCGACTTATTATTATCCGGAACTGGGTCGATCTTGATGGGTGCCGTTCACCTAGTCCTGCTACCTTCGTTAACCTCTTCGGCTTCACCGGTTGATCTGGCAGCCGTGAAACGGGCGCAACGGGAGTCAAGTAAGGAGAATGGGAATCGGGGATTCCGTCGTTTTATAGTGAGAATAAGAGGAAGGATAATTTATTGGTAAATAACGGGAAAAAATATTCTCAATTTTAAAGAGTTCGCTGATCGATTGGGTAAGAAAGAGACGGAAGAAAGCGAGATCAGACATTTTAGCTGGCCGTGTTGCGAGCGGACGGTTTAAAAGTAATTAAAAATGGATAAATAAATAAGGAGGCGGATATAATATATAATGCGACGTTGCTCGAAGGCCAGTAACTCGAGACGCGATTAAGTAGCTTCACAGTTGTAACCGTAAAAAGAAATACAGGTGTATCGGTAATCTTATGAAATTGAAGGATAGAGGAATATTATTTTCAATGCCCCGTTGTGTTCGTAATATTGCAGGATGAGAGTGATTTATTTTGAATCCAGTTCATATTTAATTCGGAATAATTATTTCCAGGATAAAACTCGAGATTTGCATGGCGTTTCCTTTTTCACGATGTATGCGCAGCAGAAATAATTCCTTATCCTCGGGGATGTATTATGTATTAAGTATTAAACGAGTCTAAATTGTAACGTTGTGCCAGTGGATTATCTGTACCTCAATCATTAACTAGTGCAGTCATTATGCTAGGAACACGAACAAATAATTCTTATCTGTATTACGCCGGATAAACTTGCAACGTGCTTAAAGCTGTTGCTTTGAAACGATCTAGTAGATACGTTGCAGAAGTTTGTCGTACATGCACCCTCTCACATGCATTATTCCAGCTCTTGCCGTTACACGTATACAATTTTCGTAAAAATTCATTACAATCTTCAAATCAGCCTCGATTCGCGCAAACAATACAATCGAACGATCTCCAGGGACCATCTGATTACCCTAAAAAACTTCAATAAAAAGTCATTGGCTGAATCCGTTCACTCCACAAAACCAAAATAAAGAAATTTATTATAAACATAAAAAGTCGAGTGTCAATCAATCATTCCGCCGATAAAATTTAATAAAAGCCCAAAAGGTGGACTAAACCGATTCGGCTAATGCGGCGTCTAAAGTGTTCTCTCGAATCGAACTCGATATCACCCTCGCGTCTGACGCGTACTACAACTTTCATCGCGGAATGTTCGTTTCACGCCACAAAATTTATATTCGACTCTCGAGTCCGGCAGGTGAATATCGGCTCGAGGGGATCAGCATCCTCTCCTGCAAGTCGGCGTGTAGCACAGGGTAAGATGGAGGGAGCCAGACCTAGCGAAGCTCGTCGCCGGAAGTCACTTATCTCTTCTCTAAATAACATTCCGTCTTATCTGCGAGTCGACTAACAACCACGCGTGGTACGTTCTGCTCATGAGCTATTAAACTTCGTTATAACGTTGTCGGTACTTCCACGCCGCATTATGCGCGTCGTAAAGTTTATCTAGGGCCGAGACTGACGAACATTTCGAATTGCGCGCGATCCAACCCTTGTTTACCACCGTAAACGCCATTCCGAACGTCGTGAAAAGCACCTCGTTCCAACGAGACCGAACTTCTTGTCTCCTCCGTTACAATTCAGAGAAACTTTGCTGCGAAACGTATACGATGGGCAACGAGGAATCGTAAAAAAAGAGTGTGCGATCACGGCAGCGTCCCTCGCGAAGAAGCGACCGCGGACGAGTACGCTTTTGCAATATCGTTTCGACTCTTTACGGGGATAAATTGGTTAAAGCACGATTCGTTCCTACTGTGGAGCGAAACGACGCGTTAATGCGACAGCGAAATGAAACGAGCACACGTGCAATAAGTTCTCGGTATCCTTCATGGTAGCAAGGCTGGTATAAGCTGGCTCGTTTCGGAGACAAAAGGAATTATAATTGGAGCACATCGCGTTTAAATGAGACCGCGCGGCGTATCGCACGAGGAGAAAATTTCCCACGAGTGCATTTCATTATCATATCACTCGAGACTAGCAGAAGTCTTCGCAGGAACGCTCCAGGCGAGTTTCTTTTTTTATTCTAATTAACCTTGATGTATTCTCCAAGACTGCTATGAATTGCCGCTCGTATCTGGCTGCAAGAAATTTCAGTGACCATTTAATCTTTTTACCAATGAGCGGCGGTTACAAGTTGAACACACCGCATTGTCTCCTTATCTTATTTCCCACAGGTAAAGTGGAGAGGAGCGTCGCTGTAATAGCTCGTTCGTGCTGCTGGCTTCGTGTAGTTTCCCGTTTTAATTATCCGCCATTAAATGCTTAGACGCATGTTAACCGACGTGTAGCGTTCATTCAAAGACCTTTCACTCTCGTAAATAAAAAAAGGAGAGAAAAAAACAAGGCTACATTGAAATAAAACACATCGGAACGAATCAACTCAACTTTATTATGTACATAATCCTTTCCTCCTACGTGAACGTCTTGAGATCCCTAAAAAATATACTCATCCTACTTTTCAATTCGTCGGCGTATCTCAACGCGGTCTCGTCTACGGTAACGTCCCCCATCAGCACTTCACAGTTCAAATGTCTCCGGTCGCAAGCCCTATGGTGATGCTTCAGAACGTCCTCAGGATCGAAATGATGCGCCCGTCTCGTGGACGGGTTTAACGTGGCCAGTGCGTAATGATTATGCACCGTTAACGCCCGCCTCGTCGACACGAAACTCTTCACGGAGTCGCCCTCCGGCGATATACAGGCAGTCCTGATCGTGCCCAAGTAATCGAGGTCGATCGAAGAACTCGTCGCATTCGCCTCCGATACAGTTCGATTCCCCGTCTGTAGTTCAGGGAAGAAGTATACGTTCCTCACGGCGTACGAGGCGAAGTCTTTGAAGCTTCGTCCAAGCTTGATCCTCTCGTCCAGCATCAGCTCGTGCCAATTCCTTCGTCTAACCGGAACGATCGCCTCGTCGATGTCGATCGGCAGAACGAACTCCGATCGATGAAGATTGTCGTAGAAGCAGTGATTGTACGGTATCAGCTCCATCCGTCGCTTGATCCAGATGTCCTCGCTGAGAAAACGCCTTCTGGCTGTCATCTCGTTCGGAAGATCGCCGGGCAACGTCAGATTGAACCATCTGATCACGTTCGATCGTTCGTACAGCCTCAACACCCTCAGCACGTTCTCGTGCACGTTGAACACGTAGAAGTAGAAGTGGTCGGCGCCCAGGATGCGATGGAGCTCGACGAACGCGACAACCTTCGACGAGATGTCCTCATCGAAGTCCAACCCTTTGATGCACAGCGTGAACTGTCGACGTCGCCCCACCGCCTCGTTTCTGTCGCCCCTGTTTATCGTTAAACTATGACTAGCATTCTGGTGGCAGGGCTCCAGGCCTACGTACACCCTGGACGGCTCGATCACCGTGTCCGAGGGTAATTGGCAACCGACGAGGATGCCCGCGTAGCTGTCCACCGTTTCGCCCCACTCGTCCAACCAAATGGTCGATACCAACGCTTCGACGGTGACGGCTCTGCCACGGTCTTCCTCTTCGTACCTGGATGATCAGATACATAAAATCCATGTTATTACGAAAGCGAAGGATGGATCGATACGGATATCGATACGGCCATATTTTATGATTTATTCGTTATATGTGTACAGACCATCTCATATGTTAAGAGCATTTAAATTATTCCACTACGTGCAAAAATTATTAATAACACGGCTCCGAGTATATGCAATTCTTTGATAATTAAAAGCGTAATTTCAAGTATATCGTTGCACAACGCCATCAATTGTTTATGACACGATATTAATAACCAACATCGAGGTACCAATTCAACGACCCATTCAGAAATAATAAATCAATTCAAATCGCCAGACACTCAATGTACCCGCATCATAATATATTTATGTGCAAGGATAAATAAACGAACAAACGTTTTTCACGCTCCCCTGCGCTATTTTATATTCACACCGGAACAGTCCAACAGTCGCGACTGACGAAGCTGCTCGACGCGATAGAATTCGTAGTAAACCGGAAAGGCGCAGGTTAACCCCCTGGACGGGAAGCTTTCTGCACGGCAGAAGCTGTTACGAGAAAAATATAATCCCAAACGCGATACGATTCCAAGCAATGGCGCACTTTTCGAAGGTGCCGCGAGGTAACGACGAGCTCTCGAGATTAAGACGAATCGAACACGCGTGTACGTCCCGGAAAATGTCTCACCATACGGTGCAGTAGAGGCCAGAGGTCGGCAGAGGTCCACGTTTAACGCCAATCACCCTGAGGCTCGGATAACCGGCCACTCTAAGGTCCAAGTGGGCGCTGTACAGGAAGAGCTGTCCGGGGATTGTCTCGAGCCACTTCACGTCGGCTAACTTGAACGTATTTAACGTCGTTCCATACGTTCCATTACCGTCGCACTCCTTGGAGGGTCTGTAATCGAGTGCCAATCTCCGCGCCCACGAGTAAGCCACGATGCTCCTTGTGCCCGGGGGTTCGCCACCTGGAAAATGTGTCAGGAAGATTGAGACCATGATAGTCGCGTGACGCAACTCCTACGTTCGCCGCTCATTAACGCGGAAACGGCGGCACACGCTTTTCGGCCAATTAATTTCGAACGGGCCACGCGGACGACGCGGTTCATTAAATGGTAAATCACGTCGCGTGAAAGTGTACCCCACGTATTAAATTGCCCCGTGGAATTCGAAACACCGCGCTAGGTAATACGATTTAGCGTTGTGGGTGGCATTCGCGTCGGGAACTGGTTTACGTCGTAAGATACCCGCGGAACGGTAGTTGCGCTTTGGAATTAAAATCGTAGACCGATTAAAATCGAAGGGGTTGGAATTTTATATGCTGTATTACGTGATACACTCGACGGAGCAGATCTTTAATTTCGTATCTCTGTAATGGAATTGAATTGGCCTGCGGTTTAGATATCGTCGGTAGAAATTGTAACTCGAATCCGTTAATGCAAATACCTTTTTCTTTCTTTTTAAATGTCCTGGATAAAAAGGTGAAGGAAGTTTTGGATAACGATAGGGCGAAATTTCTCGGTAGTTATTACGTTAATGCCTCCGTTTTAATGGTTACTGTTGGCAATTAATTTTATCGCCACTATATCCCACGCATAGTTACGATCGTGTCATCGTGCGCCATGAATAGAAAGGCTTAGGGACGCTGAAGATCACTAACCGGACGGAAGCATTGCGTCACCGTTCGAAGCCGGACGCGGTACACCGTGAATACATTTGCGTGTCACTGGTCTATCGTGCTAGCGTTTTAATCCTCCTTTCCATAACTTCCAGATAATTTCCTTATTCGCGGTCCAGGTCATTCGATACGAGTCCGTGGCCATATTCGTGTATCGGTTAGTTACATATATAGAATATCAATTGCCCCGTTCTTTAATTGGCCTCTAATAGCGAATACGCTTTGGCCGCTTATATCGGGGGAAAACTCGTTTCGCGCGAAGTCACGAACGCCAGAGAGTCACGACCACTGACCGTCCAGGCTATATTTTAATTTCTTTTACCGCGGCAATCGATTCGCTTAATGAATTCGACGGTGAAATACACCATTTATTCACGCACGGTGATACGCAAACAGAGAGCCGTCGGTTGACAGGTTTCGCGAGACCACTTCGTGGTATTTCATGAACTGTCCGCTACAAGTAGCCGTGGCTTGCCGTTCGGTGGCTCTCGGAAGTGGAATAACATTTTTCTATATATCAATTTTGTATTTTAAAATTGTTGGGCTGCATGAAAGTGATAGGGGATTCATTGCCGTGAATTTTTCCCTCGAGCATCTCCGCGTATATATTATTAATTATGATTAAGCGATGGTTTACTTCGAACAGTGAATATTTATAGACGACTCATTCATTCCCTGTAATAATAAATATTCCATAATGCCAATAGGTACAAAATAGAAACATAATGCAAAATAGAAACTGGATAGAACATCCATATAAAGCTATCATTTGAAAATATTTACTATTAATAGTCCAATATTGTAAATGCCGAACTAACATCCCCTACTCACAATTTGACAGTCCCAACAAAACCACTGCTCCATTGCACTGAACACTGCTATGGAAATGTACACCAACAATAACTACCCCCGAAATTAAGGGGACAAAGAAAGATAAACAAGATTGAAAGAAACGTCTATGAAAAATATATCATCCCTTCCCCTATCTTAATCCAATCTTTACAACTTTTCCACGCGCCCGAATGAAATATCCATCCTGCCTTGCCCTTAGAAATTAAAGCAGCCCCCTTGACCAATTAAGTCCATGCCCCTCGACCGGCGATTCTCGCGGTCCCGCGGTCGTCTCGATCCAGCCTTCCCTCTGCCGTGTAAAACAATTTGTTCCGTTCGAGCGAGACGCCGATAACCCTTGCCGATGCGGTGTGTAGTGCAGCATCGTTAAAAGTTGTGTCTACGCTTGATCCAACGACCGTGTATTACGCCGATGCCGCGTACCATGGGGCTTCGCGTTTTACAAGACACGCTTCCTCCTTTCCTTCTGCGACGCCACGCTTCGCCAGTTTTACGAGAAGGCGAACGCTGCAGCGCCCGGCTCGACAGAAATATGCGAACGGATGGACACGGCCGGGAAACCGTGAAGAAAACCCTGGAGTCCGCGTTTCGTAGTTATTTCGCGATGGTTCCAGGGGAATAGCTGGACAGTGAGGTAAGAGTGTCGCATGGAAGAGGAGGCGGTCGTGGAAGAATCGGGCTGTAAATTACGTCACCTAATGAAGTCGCTACCGCCAAGGAACCGTGTAAAGATTTGTGTCCACGATAAGCTCGTGTCACAGCGCCGCGGTTGATTTACGGCCACACGGGGCGGGCTTTTTGCACGCGAGTCGGGCCGACTCGATTTCGATGGTTTTCCCAGGGAATTATCTATGACGGTGGTGTTGTTTCGCGGTGATTTAGTGTTTGATGCTGGGGGTGATTGTAAATTGGTAGAGAGGAGATCTTTTGATTCCGATGTTTGCTTTGTTTATTGTACGGCATGTGCGTGGATGTTGATGAATGTTTGCTTTTTTAATACGAGTTCTGTGTTATAATTTTTTGTAGACTTTTCCGTATTTGAAGTGCGTTAGATTTTTGAAGAAAAATTCTGAAGGCTGTTTAAATAATGAAAAGTGTCGAGGCTTACCCCTTTTGTGGGAAGACGAAGAATTTTGAGTCGTTCAAAATAATTCGAAGATTATTTTTTGTTCGTAATGCTACGTTATCATACACGCGATCGCAACAATGAATTTATCTTCCCATTTGATTAGATTGGTTACAAAATTCATGACGTACAATTTACATTCATCGTCTAGTTGAACAACTTATTCGAAGGAAGTGTAGCCTGTTATTGGAAGAGAAACTTCACGCTCGTTAGAATCGGCGCGATTAAGTGTAATCGTTCGAACTATGAATTAATGGTCGACTAGAAACACGCGCAGAATGTCCGTTTTCTTTGTCGGCTAGAGCTAATGCTGGGAAGGTATTCGCAGGTAGGAAATAGTGCGAACATTCAGACACAAATCTCCACTAAACTCGGAATAAGACTATCGTAGCACGTGGGAATTGCCTCGTGTGACTGCAGACCCTTCCCTTTATCGTTCATCAATCGCTCTCGTCAGCGAAAGGACTCGACTGTCTCGTTACTTTTACTTTCCTCGGGGTTCCTTTCATGTCCTGTTAACCAGATATCGCTTTTTCGCTGCGTTAAGGTCGACGGCGGAATACAAATTTACGACCTCATAAAACGTGGCTAATAAGTTTGTTGATATAGATTTAATATAATATAACGCTTGGCGATAAAATCTGTTCCGAGATAATAAGATTTTTACAATGTTTTGGATTCAATATTAAGCTGTGCGTTGGAAATCGATTGTCAATGTGTACCAAGGACTTCCCTTCGAAATCTATCGAGGAATCTGAAGCTGCTTGTCATTCCTAACGTCAAATACCATTCCCGTTACGCTGATCTACTTTGTAACTGTTTGCCCCCATGAAAGTGTCCGACAGAAAATTGTATCGGTGCTCGAAGGATACACACGTCTTGTGAAATTTACGATAACTTCTCAAACACTGCAATCGACTGATCAAAAAACACATAAATCTCTCGCGACGCCAGTACGGGCTACTTAGACTTTAGACAGCTTTGATATGCAAATAAGTAGATGCAGGAGGCGATAAAGGTTAAGCATTTACATATTTAAAGAAGATGTTATCGATGATCTTTGACTCAGAGGCTTTCATACGAGGAAAATAAATTTAACGTCCTGCAGGGGGACACAGTTTGCTGCAAGTCTTGTGAAATATTGCTTTCGAGACAAAGAGCAAAACAAGTGGCCTGTGCCGTACGAGGTATCGCAACGAGAACAGACACGACCCCTTTACCTAAATAAAATTTTCTAGAAAGAACTATACAGAAGTTGACGAACGCCTGCATCATTAATTATCAGTTGCGCTCATAAAATTTTGCTTTTAAACGTAAACAAACAATTTCCCAGCAAAATCCCCGCCTCACCGTTGAAAAACAGGTATCTACTGCCAACCCGTATAGTGAAATAGCCGAACGTCCCCCGAGAGGACTCGAAGGAGGCACGATCGGCCGTGTCTAATCGGCAAGCGTGAAACGAACACAATAAAGAAATAAAAACGAAAAGTAACAGGCATTGTTAGGTGGCAGAGGCGCGTTAGTGGCCACGGCTAGCGAGCCGCTCAGCGATAACGAAAGGGCAAGGGTCGCAAGCTGCTGGAGGCGAAGGAGCGCGGCAACGAAGAAAATTGCTTACCAGGCGTGGGAGGAGGATCCGCTGGTGGATCCGGGAGTTGTGGCGGCGAATCGAGCAGAGTCAGCACGCACAACGCGGTGACCAGCACGGCGACCAGGCCCACTCTGCATAGTCTCCTGGTCCCAGCGACCGACATATTTGTCCACGTCCCTCGGACCCCGTGCTCGGCCTGGCTCGGCCGACTTTCGATCACCGGGCGGCTCTCGAAACGCTCTCGAACCGATCCATGCTTCCAGCCCCGATTTGCAATTCAATTCCAGGGGGATTCCAGGCCGAGGAATCCTCGTGGCGGGATCAAAGTTCGTAGAAAAACGAACGGCTGGCCGCGGCGGAGACTGTCACAGCGGAACGATGATGAAAGTCGACGATACCCGGGCTGGGAGGCGCGTAACGCGGTTTTCCGTTGAACACCATCTGTTCGAACCGCGTCAGCGATTGCCACGGGACCCGCTATCAGATGAGCCAGCTTCTGGTTTCAGAGATTTGCACGTGATTGGCCGTAGGAGTCAAATCGAGCCGTGAACGAGGAAGAAGCGGGGACCTCACTTCGAATTCGCGGCGACGCGACGGTGGCGCGGATCGATCAGCGGATCAGGCTTTTCTGGTTCCCTGACGCACTGCTTTGCATAACACGCTCCGCTACACTTTCATCGTTCTTAACGCCTCTTCCCGCGAGTCTAATGATCTTCTGGGTGAGCCGCGCGACATATATACGCGGCCGACCGCGGATCGGTTCACCGGAATCGAGGAAATCTGGATTTATGGGATGCGGTGGCCGTTTTAAACGCGATCTTGGCGTGCGTGCGGCCATTCAATGGTGAGATTGAAAGTTGGCACGCGATTCGGCGTTAACGAAGCTCCCTATGTAATGATCGAGCGAGTCTGAGCCGATTCTCTGCGCAACCTTCAACTTGGCTCCCTCGCTGCAGTGTCCTCGTGAACTGCCGATTGATATCGCGAAATTCCTTTTGTTTCCAGGATTATCCGGACGGGTGCACTCTGCGGTACCGTACAATCGCTTCCTCGGCCACGTCGTTTGCCAACGGTTTGACTACTTAGACCGGCCCTCGCGGACGAGGATCGCGAGCAACCTGTTTAATAGACGTGCACGGCGTGTGAGTTCCGAGGTGAGCACACGAATCTGTCTTCCCCGGTTGCGTAAAAAGCAGCGTGGAGGCAACTCGACCTCCCACGCGACGCTCCCGCTTCTTCCTACGGCACCGTAGGCTGCTGGACCATGTATGGTAGTGCTGGTAGTCCTTCGAGGGCAGTTCCACGGACCGTCGATAATCTAATTAACCTGGTATCTCTGTCGTTTTAACGGTTTTTTTTTTCGAGCACCACCGTTTCTTCTGCATCTCGTCAATCCTGCTCCCTTGGTCCCTTCGTTCTCTTTGCTCACCTCTTTCTTCTCCTCTTTCGCCAGGTTCTCCTCCGTTCGCTTCTGCGATTATTCCTCGTCGCCCCCTTCGATTATTTGCACAACAGGCCACGATACGACGTTTCCATCGAGAGATTCGTCGCGCCAGCGTCTCGCTCACGCCAGCGTGGCCATTGTAAATCCATTCGACATCGAGTTCGGTTTCGCTTTAAAATGTGGAAAGACGAGATCGAATAGGTCGTTTACGACGAACGAATGAAGCGATTCGCATTGACCGGCCCGGTACTCGGCTGCGCTCGCGTTTGATGCTGGCCGGTCTGGTTAATGATGCATTAGGAGTTTAAGAGGCTCGTAATATCGGCGTTGCCTCTTGGTCACTGAACGGGACGATCCTCGTTACTCTTATTAATTGTCTCCGTTCTCGAGCATTCTGCGGCGAGTACGCGACGTCCATGCGTGGAATCGCGCCACTTCCGCTCTTCATAGTTTAATGGCCCGTCAGGTGTGCTCGTGCGACAGGCAACTGAACTACTGCTTGCCAAGATTTTTTCAATTTATCCAATATCGCTACCATCAGGCAGTCTGTCGCCCAACGAAGAATAGAACGATCCAGTTTAGGAGTTACACGTTTGCTCGCGATCGAGATGTTTGACCCCTCATTCTCACCTCGTCCACCGTGTCGCGTGGCAGGCGTGGCGAAATTAAAACTGGTGCCACCTGCGCTCGCAGCCCATAATCAACCAGAATCGACCAGCCCTCTCGAGCCCTTAATCACGAATTCTATCGTTCCCCGATCGAATTCCATCCTCGCGGCCCGCGCGACTCACAGTAACAACCACAGCTGCGCCTACAACATTCCCTCCGCGAATTAATGTACTCCGGTGTCTTTAATAATCTGCGCTATTTATAGTCACATGGATTTCCACGGCACTGTGCCCATTATGTCTCACAATCCTTCGATATTAATCCCAGCACAATCCGGTCGATCTCGATTCAACTATCCCGCGGGAACAACGAGTTTCACGTGGCTTACGATTAAGCAGCCCCTTTCGCCCGGTCGGCTGCGAGTTGTCAACGGCGACACGTGGTCCGGTGGCCCAGTCCCGTCACCAAAACACAGGCCGGTTCTCGTCGAAGGTTCGTGGCGCACGTGGTCGACGGATCGACCGAGCGGATTGGTGCAATCTCGCCTGCGCGAGAGTCCAGAGCGTACTGCGTTCGAGCGGGAAGTGAACGCGCCACCACAGCCAGCTCGAGGCTCGACGTCTTTGGACCCGTTGCCTTAGCGTGTCTCACCAATGCGCCTTGCCTTGCTCCATCCCTACTCGACTTGCTTTGACTCGCCTGGCCACGACCTAGCTCTTCCTGGCTGTCGTGGCTCGCCTCTGCTTAGCTACTCTCTTCTGCTCCTCTCCGAGGCTGGATAGTTAGTTGAGTTTACCTTGTCGCAGCCTTGCGAACCACGCCGCGTCTCCTTTGCTTCTGTTTTCTGTTCATATTCGCTGCTGTCCGGGCGACACACCGCTACACTCCCCTCGTAAACGGTTTCCCGTGACCGTGTAACCGGGTGTCTTTGATTTACGTTTAGGGCCACGTAAGTTGAGTCATCGGGGGCTTTGGCGGTGTACGGGTCCAGCGGAGATCGAGGGATTTGGGTTGGTTAGATGGGGATTCGGGGAACGTTTGGTTCGATAGGGTGGATTGGACGACAGATTCGTTTTGGGGATGATGTTTGTTAGGAGGGACCTTTTTTTTAGAGGTGTATTAATGTTCTTTTTATTTTTATGGGTGAGGATATTTTAGAATTAATGGTGAGGGATGGTTAGTTTAGTTTAGTTTAAATTCAGTGTGACGTTTCGAGAATCGAATTGTTATGAAACGTTAATCGTACCAAGTGTTACCGAGCAACAAGAAATTTGTGAGATACGAAAATATATTGAAAATTAAATAAATGTAAGAAAGTGGGCTTAAGAATACCGTGACAATACTGACCAGGCCAACAAAATTTCAACGCGCAAGCTTAATTTTTCCACGTTTTTCTTCCTCTCAAATAAACCTGCAACGTTTTTCCGTGAACGTCCCTGGCGAACGACGATACATTTCAGTTCGCGGCACGTTCTTTTCCCTCTTCCTTTAGATAGCTTAACGTCTCTTTTTCCGCCGTCTGTGCCGACCACCATGAAGCATCGGCCGCTTGTTGTACTTGTCAAAGCGTATTGCACATTGACCGATGGCAGCTGGAACGACTGGCCACGGGGCGAGTTCATTTAAATTATCCTGACGCTGTTCATCCGACAGATACCAGCCACGAAACTTTCCCATTCCCGGATATTGCTTGAAACTCGGGTTCAACGCTGGAACTGTATCCCGCGCCAAGGCACCCGGATAGATAGAACGGGTTATTATAGTTGGCTGGCGTGGGAGAGGTGAGGGAGTTGATGCAAAGCAAATGAAATTCGTAGGTGCGAATGCGGCGGCCGCGTCGCTTAATGTTTACACTACGAAAGAGACTGATGACTGCAAGAACGATTCGGGACGCTTGTCCGTGCGGCACGTAATTATTCTCAGACTACTCGAAGATGCGAACCATGTTTCAAGGGCGGAGCAAATGTGGCATTACAGTAATTTCGTGTTACACTGGGAAATGCTTAAGTGCCTAGGGGCAACTGAAAATATCTTTCCAGGTTTCGCTTTTCATTTGGATACGTTTAAATTTAAAAATATTCATCCTTGCACATTGTTAACTATGATACATCAACGTGCAACAGATTTTCTCCTCAGAAATAGTAACGTTTTTTCGATTTGGCGCACTAATTTAATAACAATGACGAAATGCTTAATTTATAATAAATGAAAACATTGCAGGTAGTTTCGATGCATTGTTTTCTGTAAAAGGAAAGTATAGCAAGCACTGCCAATATCATGGATATCTGTCGTTTCTCTACCACTCAGCATCTGTACGTGATTCCGTTCGTTCGTAATCACGATCTCGCGTCGGTGAACTTGATCTCGCTTTGATACAGTCCAGAAATTACACGCCGGCAACTAGTATTGGAAAATGAGAGGCCGTGACGTGTAAGTCGCGGAATGGGAACAGGCGAAATCAATCAGAAGCGTGGAATCGATTTCCCTGTCGCAATTACACGCTGGCTAGTAGATAAGGCCTGCAAAGGTCAGACAGCACCAGCTAGAATCAAACATCGACTTAGGCCGACAGCTGGTCTCGTGGTTTAGCTATGTTGGGGCAAAGGTTTACGACAGGCTCGTGAAGCACGAATATTTTTTACCCTCGGCATTTAACTTCTACCATTAACGTCCGTTTAGTTATGTACAATGCACCCTGGCGTGGGAGACTGTGCTTATCGTTCTGTGTACTTAGCATTTTACCTTCTTTTTATCGTAACTTGCAGTCGTAACTTCAATTATACACGCCCGTTGAATTATAGAAGAAAATGGAAAGTGTTAATGCGGGAAAAATGTTTTTAATGATTTATTCGAAATTTTTAAATAATGCAGAACGGTTTACTTCGGGATAAATTTACATTATCTTTCCTCCGTTGGAAGCGGAACACTTCAAAGACTTATTTTTACAGACACCAAAATTTTATTTAAAAAAAATAATAATATGGAGCGAATTTTTCCAAATGATACAAGTGGAAAAAGTTTTAGAAAAATGTTACTATCTTATTGGAACTCCATTACCTATACAATGTGCATTGTTAATGTTTCAGCTTGCTGCATTCGAGCACCTTACCCTATTATCCACACCAAACTACTGACAACTAATATTATAATCGAAGTTATAACAATACCATTGCATCCTCTCACTCTATTCACCAGCCAACAATACTCTGACTGCACCACGCTTAAATTCCCCAAACAAATTACACAATCTAAAATTCACAGCTGCTCCTCGCCTAATAAATAATCATTGTACGTAGCGTGTTTCCATTACATTCAAGAAACCTTTACACGATACGTCACTCGAGTTGGCCGGGCACGTTCACCGGCGACCGCAGCGAACTCCAGAAGCGTGTGGTCGCCTCGTCCGACCCTGGTTGCGTAATCTTCGTGTCTGGCGAACGACCGTGGAATGACGTGCGAAGAAGAATCGGTGACGGGACACTTCTTTCGCCGTGGCGGTAATGCACCGTGCTTTAAGGGAAAGGCGCTTCGGCGCATTAGGGGAGATCGCGTTTACTCGCGGCGCGCAGCTCGACCCGTGCAAGAAAAAAACTGCTGGCGTGCATTGGCGGAATACAAACGGCAATCATTCCAAACTTATTATCCTGCGTAAGAAACTCATAAATGCTTATGACTTTCCTGCTGCTTTTTATCGTAAACCTTCGAGCGATCCAGTTAAAGGGCTGTTCGCCGGGATTGACTGCAGCTGGAGGAGCTAGTCCTGGGACAAGAAGCGAGATGTGACGGGCGATAAAGGAAGAGGAGACGTAATAAGTGAAAGGGAGAATGAAAGACGTGGAAGGAGGTGGGGAACGATGAAAAATACCCGGGGCGGTGAAGGGGACGCGTGTAGAGAAAGGAGGAGATTGAGAAGGAGATGGAATAATAGAGAATGGAATGGAGGCGAATCAGAGGGAAAGGAGATGAACAAAAGGAGGAGAGGGCGGTCGCCGGAGCTTCTTCGACGTCATTTGTAATACCAAATGGCCTAATGATGCGACTGGTCGTGACAGCACGGGGATAAAAGTGGAAGCGTGCGATTGCCGTGGCTCGTTGAGGAGGCTTCTGTATGTAGAGTATAAGGAGTCGCTATTCGTACGGTCGTTCAGCGTGGCTGTTGATTGTTAAGGGCCCAATCTCTGCGAATACTTTCCGGCGCGTAATGGTGATTTGCTCGATCGCAAGGAACGACGGTACTCTCGCGACTTCATCGCGTGCAATTTTTGCACGCGTTGAATGCTAGTTATTATGGGGATGCAGGATCGCGGTCGACAGATACACTTATCGGAATGTTACTGCCTCGACGTGGTTATGGTTCCTTAATGGATTCGATTGTGCGTGAAAGTTTTTCTTATTGAATCTTAAGATTCTTCGCGTTGATTAAACGCGGTTTCGATGCGTGCTCCTTTTTTCCTTTTTCTTTTTCACTTGTGATCGATCTCTTTATTCGTTGCTTTTACCAAGCGCTGCTCCGACCGTTTATAATTGCACGTATTCCCCGATGGTGTTTCAACGGAGACATTTTTTCGAACTTTCTCAGTGCAAAAAGGGTCGCGGGAAAATGCGAGCCGAATATAGATCCGTCAGTTTGAAATATATTCTCGGCCGTTTCTTCATCGACGCATCAGGCGATTATCACCGAGCGAGAAGAAAGGATATACGAGCGGCATGAAGTCACGGCCGCCTGAAGCACCGAAAGTCTCGTTACAATAGCATCCGAGTAACGCCATGAATCACGAGTGGCGAGGACCGATTAAGAATTTCAATTCTCGCGACACCGCGGGAGATCTATGTCGCGTAAATCTCAGGCAAACTACTTGGCAAGTGGAAAAAGTACTGGCCAGAGACAGGGGAGGACATTACTCACGTGTAATCTGGTCTTCGCGCTCTAAAACGCACGATTTATACTTACAAGAGGCCGCGTGTCAAAGCGAAGAAACGGAGCTGCCCACACAGGTAGTATCGGGAGATGCGGGAGATTGCGTGGAGTATGTTTTACCGTGTCGCAGCGTGAAATTGTGCGACCGCAACTGAGGCATCGGCAAAACTTCCAATCTCCGCGTGAACCACCAAGTAAAAACGTTCTGCTCGCCAAACGTGGAACAAATCTGTGAGACGTGAGATTTTTTCCACAAACGTGATTCTTGTCTGAGCTTACGCTGGATTTGCGAACGTACGAGCTGTGGTGAACGATGCCGTAATGTTCGGGAGGTAGTAGAATCGAAATTTTAGTATTATGCTGCTTTCTTGAACACAGGTGAATCAAATAGTTGTATGGTATAAAACTAGCCGAAGTTTTCATACTACTTTTTACGTAATAATTATAGCCATCTAATGATAAATGGTAAAAGCAATTTGTACGTGTGTCGTTGATATTTCTTCTTTTTTTTCTTTAACAATGTTGAGCTTTGTGCAAGATGCGGGAAAGGATCGAAGAGAATATTCATTATATTTGATTATGACATGTAGAAATCGTGGACAACTGTAAAGGAAATTTTGGAACAGCTATAGAAACTTACCTATAGAAATAAAGTAAATGTTATTCATTTAACAATACATTGTACTTGATATTTGATTTATGGAGTTAAATTAAGTTGGGATTCAACTATTGGCTAGTATTGATCAATACTCGACCAGGCCCTTTGTTTGTAGCACGTAAACTTTCGCAACAATATCAAACTAATCCACAGCCTGAGGCATTGAACACTAGTGCAAACAGATTCAATCGATAATGCCTCGAACAACATTTACCATAATCACGCTACACTGTACCAACGAACGAGGTTAATGATAGCAAAACCACTGTGGCCATCAACTTTATTAAAACATTGCAATGTCCTGCACTTTCAAGAATTTTTATTAACTTTGTCATGATTGGGAATATTGGTACCGGCTCATATTTATTATACTCGTGAATGTGTAATAAAATTAAAGAATTTACATTGAAAAAAAAAAGAATTATAATATTCTTGAGGAATACCGTTATCATTTCTATAATAATAAACTGCTGAGTCGGCTAACAATGAGTAAAAATCTCTCCCGATCGATACCTGCTTCATCGTTTTGCGTATTCGTATTTCTTGCGCATCTTGTGCATACTTTACAACGATGAAGCATTTTTACAACGCCAATGATACATTCCGTGTAACTGTCGTTTTCTTCTGTTACTCATAATCGTGCTTCTAATATCTAAGGGCGATTTCAACACAGGAATGCAACTTCCCTTTGGAGATTAAATCAATTATAAAATAAAAGAGGAATGCCATCCCGCAGAGGACAGTGGAGACCTCGAGATGGGCAGACGATACGAGGCTCTGTTGGATTCATGGAACAAACCAATTAAACTTCTTCCTCGAAGGAACATTCAGTGTTCTTCGCAAAGGTTTTAATTCATCATACTCAAACTGTATCGTACATCATCTTACACCGACTACTGCTATGCTATCCTGAACGTTATACAGTTTTTCTTAAATTGCTTCCAACGAACTTTATTGTCCGACGCGTTTAGGATTTCCATTCCTGCGTTTGTTCCTGGTAATCCACGTTATCAAAGAAATTATAATGGATTCAATGAAGTGTTTAGCATTCAAGGCACGCACCCACGACTATTAAAACTACGTAAATCCAATACACGATTTACAATCACCACATTTCTTCGTAAGCAGGAGAACATGCTAGTACAGACAGTCGAATGCAAAGTCTTGATCCAAGAAAAAATGTCCAGCATACCGTTCCATAAAACCACTTCTCTATAGACCGTCGCATCAATCTCATATACACTTTCCACGACTATTCCCTACCAACACCCAATCCCTGTTCGTCTTACCTGTTTTCCCCAGCACCGAGCAAACGCGTTAAAACTCTCCCCGTCCGAGAACGGCTAATAACATACGATGACGCGTGCGTTTTAACGTTAAGCGGTTCCCCGCGACAAGTCGTAAATTACGCCGGAAGTTCAATTTAAATACGACCACGGCCCTCCCCCCCTGGCAGATTGTAATGCATCAACGGATGGTCGTTTCACGAACGTACAGGGTGTCCACCACGGGATTAACAATCCCCGTGCGTTCTTGGACGACCGCCCGTTGATTTACTATTTCGTCGACTCGTCGATACATCGGGCAAGATCGATGCAAGCGGCACGCTGCTGTACCAAGCCGCCGTAGCATATTACGGTTGTTAGAATCGTGCTTGGCTACGTGTTCGCGACGGTGAATAATGCGTTCCATCTATTCGACCGCCGAAGAAGATTCACCGTGGATGGTGGAAGAGGATCGAGCACGGGATGGAGCAGAGGGTGGCCGGATAGGTGCCGTTGCGATTTTCCTTAGCCGACGTACGCGTATCGATCCATCGCGCGGGCGTGCACTCGCGTACACACGATGATCAACGCGAACGATGAAATTGCGCGGAGCAAGATCGATCGCGGCATAGGCCAGTCGCCCTTTCTTCTTGCTGAGCGAAACGCGACGCTGTAATGGACCTCGACACGTTCCACCGATGGCAATTTGCATCGCGACCGATAAGGAATTTCGCGGCCGTGTTTCGCTGCGAAATTTATTCCGCCGGCGCGGCTCGCGTGGCGGTATTCGTTTCGTGTCTTGTTTCACGGTGTGTGGAAGACGGAACGACGGTATAGGTTCGTATTCTTTCAATCCTTTCGCCGTGGTATCTTGGAAAGGGAAAGTTGAAGTTGATTTTTATACTTCGCTCGATTGCCTGAGGTATAATTGACACGAATGATTGCAATGATGGGCGGGTTGTTTTAGAAAACGTTTGCATCGGATTTTTAGCGAGCTATTGCTGAATATCTGAGGAACGAAAGGATTGAGGAATTTACGCCGCGGAGGGTAATTTTGTTTTTTGGACGGGTTAGTTTGTCAAAGTGATGCAGCTTGACTTTGATTAGGAAATGTTTGCTCGTGCGAGGGCGGGCAGAATGTCGTGGAAAAAATTGAATGGGTTAACTTTTTAATATCGTACAGGCCGGTGGAAGTTTTAATGAAAGGTACCACCGCATTCGCTTCGAGCGTATATCGACTTTGCTCCTGAACGAGCACCGTATGAAATTTCGAAAGTGATATTTACTTCGAGTAAGTTTTTCATTTATGAATAAATCGACAGTAAGATCACATGGCGATTGTTTAGTACGAGCTTCAATATTGAAATTACCCGGAGCAACGAAAAACGAATAAAAATCAAAATCAGCTAATTTCTTGAGTACGAATTTCAAGAATACATTACAATTTAGAAATTTCGATTAAAATTGCGCAATGAAAATCTGAGTTCGAAGAATAAATCTCCCCAAGTCTGATGCACGTCCATTACGCGTTAGTCTCTTATAATTTAAAAAACGATAAAAAATCGAAATATAAAATAACTGCAATAATCCCCGAATATATTGCCCCGACAAAAATGCTGAGAACGGCTTCGACAAGTACAAAAATAACGTTCGATCCGGTTACACCACTTCTTCCAGAAAATTATCATAAACACGATTTCCGTGTTTGGCGGAATCGAACAGATTACGCGTAACAAAAATTGAAACGTCAAAGTAATCCCATTAGTATGCTTTTCGAAGACCAATCATGCGGCAAAAGCATCGTCCCTTTCACAGTCCGGTTGTAGAACTCCGTGGCCGTCCACTGGGACTGCATAACCGTTAATCCTCGCCCCACTCGAATCGGCTCATACGTCTAAGAGCATGATGTAAGTGTCTTATAAAGCATATGCTCGTTCTCAAGCTGTTCGATATCACAGTTTATATTGCTAATTAAGTAATAGAGGGTTAAGAGGGAGGGTTCAAGGATAACTGGCCTGGAGTTGCATCGCGATAATCCCTCAAATCCCTTCCTGGTTCGGCGTGTACAGAGATACAAAACAACAGACGAGAAAAAGAACGGACGGAACGAGTATAAGCACCAGGGAGGGAAGAAGATGGAAGTAACGTAGCGGAGCGTTCGAGACGCATACGTGACATCAGCTTACGCTTTACGAGCGGAATCCTTGATGCTTCGCGGCGCGCCGAAGGCTCTACGCCGTGTAGATTTATGCGCCGGTAATTACTTTCCTATCGCGAGCAGGCTAATAAGCAAACGCGGGCAAGAAGAACGTATCGTTCGGTATCGAAGTTACCTGGATGGCGCATTGATCTCGACCGTTGGACTCGCGGACCGCCCGTAGCGTCTGGCCTATTCGTCTGCTGAGTGATAAAACGACCGGTGCACCTGATAATCACGGCAACGATTAATCGATGCAGATATCTGGAGCCAGTTTTCGAACCGCGCAACTATTTGGACCGAGGGTCACCGCCGAGATAACGAGGCCAACGACGTAACTCCGATACGAAATATGCACCGCTTGCAGCGACGATAATGACGTTTAATGTGATTAATGTTTTTGCTTGTTCGAATTAATCGAGCCGCGGATTTCCAATAAGAATAAGATATTAAAATATTGCCAATCAATATCGAGCCGCTCTTAATCATTCGTGGATTAAACCCGTCGCTGATACGCCGCGTTAATAATTACCGAGATTTTTCGATTGTTAACGACACGTTAACGACACGTAAATTATCGTGTATCGATCATCGGCGACGTCTTACGATATTAAGTTCATTATGAACCCCTGCGAGCTCTTAGTGCTTCAATAACGCCCGTAATGCTAATAGGCAATTAAAGTTGAGGCAATTGCACGCCGCGGAATTCACATATCCATAATGGCAGCTCGAAATGCCACGAATTTTTCCCCCGCCGATGACTTACGCACTGGACCAACAGCCTTAATTAAGCAGGTGCAACCACGCGAATATCTTAGTACCCTTCTTTCGTAACAAAGACAGGAGTGGCGGTGGACAAAAACCGTGCATAGGAGCAACTTGTCCGCCGACAAAAACCTCTTCCACGTTAATATCGTGCCAAGATTTTTAATGCTCGTCTCTGACACATTAAGGCGCGCGGGGAAAGGATGCCGGGTAATTAAGAACCTCACCGTGCAGGCTCGCTCCGTTTATGCACGGCTGTTTTCAATTAACCGAACCCTCGTATGGCTTGGCCGCTATCAATGGTAGCATGCGCGGGCAAGAAACGGTATGCATGCGTGATGAAAATGCTGAAAAAGCGTGTCGCGCGATGAGCCACCTTTCTTCGAACAGGCTGGAATTTTTCACGCAAAGAACCAAATGGGGTCTTGCGGTCACTTGGACGCGAATTTAACTGGTTCGCAAGAAGCGGGTTAACCGCGAATCGTCCGTCCACTCGGAGGGCAAAAAGATGCTGCATTATCGCTCCTCCTCGTGTTTGTTTTCATTCGTGCAATTTTCACGTTTATTTAACTCTTACGCTGCGTCGTATATTATAGTACACTATTTTTGTTGAAAAAATCTTGGCAAAATTCGACGGGAATATTGCCTCGTTATATTTGAGTTAAATTTAACTTTGGAATAAATATTAATTTATATATATATTGATTTTATGTTAATTTCAAACCAAGACGAGTGTTGACGACGACGTTTCTTGTATTATGTGGGCGGCACATGGTGAACGAAACGAACTTAACGTGATTCTTAAAATTTGTTGGAAGTTCCGTTAGAGAAGTGTAAGTACGATTTACATCGTGACGAACAGTTTGTCAAGAGAGCATTCGATTCGTTGTCAATGATTTCTTCAACGAAATTTATTTCAACGAGCGTGCAATCTAATTCACGCGTCATCCTTGTATGGTATCTCGCGGTCGATAAAATATGGATCCGCGTGGGAGACGCGTGGGAGAGAACAGCACACGGAAGAACAATACGTGTAACACTTACAGGCTGGATTGAACCGAGGAGGACGAGTAACGGTGTCGTTTATATTTTTCGCGAAATTCAGCTCTTGACGAAGTAACTGTAGTGCCAACGCTCGAGCTGCTTCCAGCAACGAACGGTTATAATTATTCTAACGTCTAGCGCAAGCACATGCAGAAGCGAACCAGTCGGGCTAGTTATCGAACCATGTAAGTGTACCATTAGGTTCAATAATGCTTGAGTTTGTCTCCCTATTTTCCATTGTAACATCGTGAGTACTTTCTTCTTCGCCGCGAACCTTCCATTAACTGGCTCGTAAATAAGAATTAACGAACGCGGTAGCGACTGATTTCCCTATCATCCCTCATGATGTCCAGTGATTCAGTTTTTCGTATTCACTGAAAAAAGTCAGCTCGTGACAAACGTGTTTTATTGTGAGCAAAGGAAGAAAAAAAAACACTTAGCGGCGATTCACCGTGGTATAGGTATAAGTATACCAGCAAAAATAAAATTGACAAATTGATAGTGTTGAGCAACAAAAGCTTCCGTATATCCGAGTCGAATTCAATTGCGATGCAGAACGCGACCGGCAGCTTCAATCTCGAGAAGTCTTTTGGAATACAATGGAGTACAATCGTAACGTGTCGTCGTTACGTATTTACCAGCACCAGGGGCCACGGGCGATCGCGTGAAATATCGCGTCTTTAAAAGCAACGTAACGCGTTCGATATTTCGATCCTTCGACAAGCAGAACAAATGAAACAGAGAGCGGAACGAAGGCAAATAGAAAGGCATCCAAGTTCTATTTCTGTTAAATCCTTTATTTGCCTCTCGTTAACGTTACGTTCGAGCGTATTTCTAAAACACACACACACAGACATTCACTGTTCTCCAGCCACCGCTTCTAATTTCGTTTCACGTGTCGCGTCGGTGCGCGGAATGCGCAATTCCAATCTAGCGCCGATAAGACCCGTGTCGCCTAACTATCGTTTAACGTCCAACGATTTAATGCCCAATGAAATATTATACTGCACTTGTACACGCGGCCGTGCCAAGCGATGCCAATAAACTGATCCGTGAAAAAAGTGTCGGCACGGGGGTGTCGAATTGAAATCAAAAACCTATTACGTCTGTGAACAACAGGGTCGTTAACCCTTTTCCCATGGAGCATCGTGAGCATCATTAATTCTGGCAACACAGCATTCGATGAATACAAATCTGAACGTACGATCGTTAAAACACCGACCTGTCTGATTAACGAAGATCTCGCGTTTCTAATGAATAATCCCTCGAACAGACCGTACACTCATCCCTCCCTTTGGCCGATCGATGAAGCATCGTTCATCGATAGTCGTCCAAGGATCTGATCCTTCTTCTTCTCCTTGTTATGCCGGCTAATAGTTCAGTAGTTATCGAGGGTTAGATGTTTAACATCGTCGATAGCGCGTCCCGGGATAATTAATGGTCGGCTGTGGGAATCAATTAGCGACCCGTGCAACGCGAATGCGTGCGACCAGCCCGCTGGTGGAAACTTTGCAATAGAAATGAGATTGAGTTACGAGAGTCAGGGGTTCGATGGTTTACGATGGCTCGGCGAAAAACAGGGCTGCAAGATGCGCGGTATTGCGCTTGTTAGCGTTGCTTTTGGCCCCGTTTTACGCGCGCTGGCCTCCTCGTTCGGTGAATAAAAGAAGGATAAAAGTACGCGAACGAAGGAAATGAAACGCGGGGAGGCAGGACGACGCCGATGATGGGTATCCTGACGGCGCGGTAGCGTCCAAAGGATGAACAAAGGGTGAGGCGAAATTGATTCGAGGATACCGCTATTGGTCGTGGCTGATGCGAGCATTTCTGCTTGTTCTCAAAGGAACCATCGAACGTTACGAGCACACTCTTCGTTGTTCAGCGTGATTACCAGCTGACAAGGCCGTTCGTGGCTATAAATTTTCAACTACAAAGGTTACGGCCGACCTGACCTTCGGCAATTCGAGTCCACGGATAAAAAGGTGCACCGTGCCACGCGATGCAAATGCGTTTATAAGCGCATTCTGCCAGGTCGGGGAATGTCGTTGTAAATCAACCGCGGCCATATTTTTTTTTTCTTTCCCTCCTGTACGTACGACACGACGTACCGCGTAAATAATGGGCGTTCTTCTTTTTTCAAAGAAGTTTTCGTAGACGTAGTTCTTGGCATAATGGGCTGTATCGCTATGGTATAATGCGCAATGATTTATTGGGTTTTGGGCAGGTCGAGCCTGTCCATAAATCAGCGAACGCCGCGGCAAGGTGATTTAATTTCGCTGACGTGGGTGAGTGTAAATTAGTTTGGGAGTTTTCTTAGCGAAAGAACAATAAGACGCGGCTACGGGAGATTAATGGTTGAAAAATTGAGACGCGAACCGTTCGTGTACCTAGGATTATATGGATTCTTAATTACTCAGATCCGAAGAGCTGAAGGTATATTTAATAGCACTGACTATTTCCGCTGATTCAGACAAATTATTGCAGATCCATTAGGCAGAAGAAACCCTTGTATCTTAAATTTCTAATGCTCAAATAATTTTCGTAACCTAAATTGCTATCAGTCATATTTAATACTTACAGGATGAAGCAAAATAATTAAATTAAGACCAAATACCTCTTCTAAATTTCTTTTGCAAAAATGTAAGTGTGACACAATTTAACCCTTGACCATTTTAAGATGCATCAACAGGATTTCCGAATTTCGACAGCTGAGAATTTATAGAAATTCGAGGCTGCCTACATAATTTAAGCAATAGATATTTAAACAAACCGTTTAAACAAGTTTCCAATCAGCACGCATTACTTTGGACTCCGAACCCTGCATAAATATCAGCAAATGGTGGACTCACCTGAACTGTCCATCTTATTTCAGAACTACCTCAACCAAGCGAACCAATAGGCTTGTCCCTCACTGAACAACTATAAAGTTATTTATATACACTGTCGTTGGAAGCGAGCGGAATCGTCTCGATTATCGTAGTTAGAGGGTAATTTCCCATGTAACGCCGGATGGATCTATCCCGCGTGTTTCGTACCAGCATTCTCGACAATCTAAAATCACGATAGCGATTCAGGCGGCTCGCGATTCACGATCCACGATTCATGACCGTCCTCCTTTCTTTCACCGATCCCTCGATGCAACGGTATTCGCCTATGGCGCCCCTTTCGCACCGCCAACGATCGGCCGATACAGAATTTCCGTTCCTATTTTTCCGCCGCGCTGCGTCGCGGGAATCCCGCTCTAACCCTCTTGCGGATCTCTCTAGAAAATCGGCGCACGGTTCGCCATGGTTACGATAGAGTCTACACAGGTAATTTATGACGCGCGATCGCGATTTTCTGCTGGATAATCGATGCGTTATCTCGCGGGGATCTCGCGTGTCTTTCGATCGCGAAGCAGAAACGCCCATATTCTGGCCACGATTCTTTATTAATTCTTGTTTCTTCGGTTTCGCGTATCGCGTCCATCGTAGATTTTATCGGCAAATTGTTGGTTAATAACACTTCCCCCCGTTTGGCCCGGAGATGTGGATACTTTGTGGACTCCGGGGGATTGAAACGTATTCGCAGTGACGCGAGTGCTGGCTCAGTTTTGGAGCGAAGAAGATCTTCCCATTTGCACTTATTGACACAACTATATTGTACCCCCTGGAGTTCTAACATTAACGCTATGGCACAGATGGAACATTGTTCTCGGCTGCTCAATTTATTATTAAATTTCTTTATCGTTACATATATCCCTTGAACAATCGAACAGAAACTCGTTCGTTGCAGAATTTCCCGTGCGCATCAACAGACCTCCCGCGCGCGGTGCATGCTAATTTTTCCCCGCCAGAAGGTGAAAAAGTCGCCAAGATATACGAACGCCGCGGAGTAAGGGCTAACTAATAATTAACCCGATCGTGGCTCGACGCGGCAGTATACTTCTTGCGCCCCTTCTTCGTCCCAGTTGTTCCTCCCCGTCCCAGGAGCCTCGCCACCGTTCACCTAGAGGAAACTCCGCCGCGTCCCGCGCATCCGCTTGTACAAAGAAACACGCCTATGGCTCGTGTAATCGGCGTGCTTTCGGCCGAACTCGTAAATCGCGGTTCGTTGAATACCGTTTCCGCGAGGGCAACGGCGGTGTAATAAGGGTACCTATCTAGCCTGGCTGAAAGAAGCTCTGGTAGAAATCGAAACTGCGCTTCGGCGAAAACCGCCTCTCCTCCCTCGGCTACGGCGGAGCGCAGGGAGATTGGTTGCCGCAATCGGAGCGTGCTACGGCGTGAAACAGGGACGGAAAGATGGAGAACGTGGGAGCACGAGAGGTGAAAAGAAGGACGGGGGATATGTAAGGTGGATAGGGAGAAGAGAGCGGGAAAGATTGGCGCACAGTGGCTTTAAGCATGTAAAGCGCAAGATGGTGCTCGGCGGAGCAGCAGCCAAGAAGTAACAAAACCGCTAAATTATCGGCTCGTCCCGCTTCTTCAGAATCCGGCAAGGGGGAGAGACTGGGAGAGAGGGGAGGCGGGGGAGAGAGAGAGAGAGGGATAGACGGTGAACGCTTAGAGAACGGAATATGGGTAAGACAAAGTCGCTCGCCGAGTGTCGGTGTTTCCAGATATCCTGTAATTACGGGACGTGACGGCTTAGGTCGGGGGAAGGGGGTGGAAAGGAGAGAGCCAAGGGTTCAACAGGGGGTAGAGAGATAGGTTCAATTGCTTTCAGCGAGTTTCTATTCCCTGTCGCTGCTTCGAGCAGCATTTCTTTGCGCTGAAATTACACGTTCCGCGATAGCGGTCGCCCTGGCACGTTGCAGACGAAGAGGGAGGGGGAGAAAGAATGAGGGAGAGAAAGATCGTGAGTACTTGATTACATTCTATACATTGATTTGTTTGCCGAGCATCTTCGGGTCCCGTGTTATTGACGGTATTGTTGTAATTATGGCCACGTCTTGTTAACTCGCCGCCGTTGCTCGTTGATTAGACGCTTGCCCATCCCGTTGCTTTGCTGCATTTTTATTCTTCGAGCTGGAATTTACTGAATTGTAAGTGTACCGGGGCGAGGTGGATATCAGTGGTTAGTGAAGGGAAATGCTGAGTTTTCTCATATTGCAGATGCGCTGCAGCGGCCTCTGTGCCGAATTCGTGTATATGCTCGCGGTTATTTTTCTACGAGGAATTACTTTCAAGTAATACAATAATGACCGACAATCTAAGGAAGCATCCAAGAAATATTTAACTTAACGTGTTAAGCATACCTGGCGAAAAATAATATCGTCGATATCGTAGAATTATGCCAGTGAAAGAAATTCTGCATTTATCTTATTATCGGGAGCTCCTTGCAGCAATAAAAAGAGGAGAATAAATGTTAATTTTTTACAACATCAGTCGTACACTTCGGCATAATTTTTCTTCATCGTTAAGATCTTACCGCACCAGTTGCGACAGACAGTGCAATATTTCCCTAGATTATTTCGTTTGCATAAATTTATCGCCTCGAGAATCTAGCAAACTGTTATTTTATGCCGCGCACGATTACGTAGCGCGTTTCGTTGCAGGTGCTCCAACATTCGCCATAATGTCGGCTATCTACGAAAGCACGGTCATTTATATCGTGTGTAACTGCAACCTTCGAGACGCCTTCGTTTTTCTCCTGGACGGCTCGTCGATCGTGTCCGACAATTTTCAATCGTGGCTCCCTATTGCGTCGCGTCCTCGTGGTCGAAACGTGTGACTCTACGATCGTAGTAATTCTCAGAGGTGTGCTTAGATAGGTGGGCATCGTGTCTATGAAGACGCGTCCGTGAAGAATCGTGACGGTCCTCGCGTGAGGACTTCAATCGAGTCACGATGTAATCTTTGATTCCAGAGGGACGTGACTTCTGACCGAGGTGACACGGAACGTCGAGGTGAATGCTATACTACTTCCGCATTATCGTTCCTCGAGGACTGTGTTATGGTGTTCATGTTGCGAGGAAAAGTTGGTAATTTCACGTGCAGCTTAATAACAGCGATGAAATATTTTAACGAGCATCGACATTCTCATATTCTTGTTAACAGTAATTACGTGGAGGCAATTTTAATAATCTTCTGATGCAAGAAAAAAGACAAATTGATTTTGACGTTCAGATTCGTGAGGAGTTACGATTCTTTTTCTTCGTCTGACGAATGAACAACGTTTCCCTGTAATATTCTTTTGCTTTATTACATTCGTTAGGGATGTTGATCAGGCCATTCTTAGGAGAGGGTAACTGTAGTAAATAGCGAAGCTGAACCCTTCTAGGATCACCGATCGTAAATCTAGATGATGAAGCGTGTCTGATGAGTGAAATGTGACGTACAAATGAGAGTATGTACCTAGTAGATTTGTCGAGCAGATGCCTTAGCCAGGAAAGTTTCATCGTGCATACGTGTAGTCTAATTTCTTTTCCCCCGTGAATTGAGGAAGTCATATGTATAGAAACGGTTGTGACGTATTATGATGTACGACGAGAGAAGCATTCGTCCTTCCTATATTTCTTTCCCAACAATGTCACTAGTTACGAGGAAGCTTGCGTACGGTAAAAGTGTCGTAGTCATGGTAAATTATGTACGTTGCTCCATTAAATTCAACAAAAAATACTTTCCACTGAAACACCTCTTTCTTTACACGTTCAATTCCTTACTATAATAAATAATTATAGCACTATAATAATAGTGCAATAAATAATAGAATCCATAATATATCTTCGCCACGCGAAAAGCCACGGTTCCTCTAACAAACGAAAGTCTATGTAAGGCGCACAACACTTCTTCGACAGTATCGCATTAATATCTCTCGAAAGTACCCGAACAAAAAGATCCTCGAACCCCCTACCAATATTCACGCAATATACTCCGCCCGTCCACTTGAAACATTCCAACTTCAAGACAGCCTTTCCCCCGAGCTTACGAAAAGAGAATTTTCCATTTAAACCTCCCCCCTATCATAATCCTATCATAACACAGCCCCCGGGTACCAGGCGAAGACGTATGTACGTACTTCGCGTTGAGAAATCGCCGCGCGTCAAGCATCGGGCGATTTTTTCCATTTGTCATTAACGATCGCTTGATCCCAAGGTTTCTCGAAATGAATATAATTAGAGCAGGAAGGTCAACGGCGCTCACGTGCACCACGTTAATAACCGTAGAGGATCCGCCGTGGAATATCTCGCGCTTGGCCACGCATCGAAGGGCACACACCGACGGGCTACGCGGTTCCAGCGGTCGATTAATTGGCGGATAACCTCCTTCCTGGCGGTCAATGTCATTTGCATGAGAGAACGCCGCGGCTCTCAGGTGCGCGTTAGCTTCTGCACGCGGGGAAGATCCCGCGACGAAAAGGGCAGAAATGAGGCAGGTATACCGCGGCCCGGAGACAGGACGAGCCTATTAAAGCACAGAGTTCATGTACGCCTGAAGCACCGGGACGTTGAAACGTCACCCGTGGACGCGTTTATACGGCCTCCACTCGACGGCCTAATAATATATGCAAGTTCCCGTACGGACCTTATAGTCGGTACCGCGATCGGTCCCCTTTCGCGTTGCAATCTCTCTTCGCGGCTGTCCTGTGTACATTTATATGGGGTTCTTGTTAAGTCTTTCGGAAATTTTTGTACTTCTCTTGGGTCTGCACGATTTTCTGGGTCAGGTGGAATGGGTCATTTAGATCATCATGAAGCTTACCACTGCAAATGCTGTTTTTCATTTTGAAATTAGTTGGTTGACGATGGAGCAAAGTTTGAAGTAATTGGTGAAGGCAAGAAAATAGGCATGATCTAATGGATACGGTGTTCAACATTCCTGACGAAAAGTGTACGAGAAAGGTCCTCCAGAACGTGTCCCGTACGTTCGTTCTTTTACGCGGAAAGTTATGGCCGCCCATTATTAAAGATATGAAAAGGTATATGCCTTGGGAGACATTGAAAATTCCAATATGCCCGGAGGAATTCCAGATTATATATGTTACATTTTCTTCGAACTCTACGTCATCCAATCTGTGCCACCAATTTCCGATGAGTACCAAGCCAACGTGCCTTAATAAAAAATATTACGAAACGTTTCCTGTTTTCCCTAATTTATGAACAGTGTTTCACACTAATTCCACAGCATCAGTATCAATCGCATTTTCTAGTCCAGTTCAACCGAACCTAAACCGCACAGCTTATCCTGCCTCACTTCCGACTCGTGCAGCCAACCGCGTCACATGTTATCACCGCAATATCGAGTTTCATAAGCAGCATAGAGCCTCTAACAGGACAACTGTCGCATCGTGTTCTCGATGACTCGAGTGTCGCGAGATTCCTATACGCGCTAGCGAATAATAAAACAAGGATCCTTTATCGGTGCAGCAGCTGCAACATCGTCTTACCTATGCAACGTCGACGCTCTTCGACGGCAGTTTCGTGTTCCGGTGAACGCATCGCGAAATTCACGATTACATTTCAGGTGCTCGTTCGAACTCGTACCTCCGATCTTTCAGCTGGTTTTTTATTAAACCAACCCAAACTTTTGGTCTTGCAATGCGCGAGTTAATCGTACAACGCTGCGTTTTCTTTTCTGTTCCAAAATTTAGTTTCGCCGTGATTACGCTGCATGACATCCAAACGGTCAGCCTTGCAATTGTCCAATCTCATAGGGGCGAATAGATAAGCATTGTGAACGATTCGCGACGCGCGAGTCCGCTTATCGAGCGTGGCGATCCGCGTTGCATCCGCGCCGCTTTGTTCGGCTTTTCTCGCGAGCACACCCGCGGACCATTGGCCCCGAGACGCGTATCGTTTTTACTATTCGTCGAAGGACGCCGTTCTGAACACGCAACAACGGCCCTGCAATCTGGAGAAAGAGAATGAGAAACAGGGAGAGAGAGGGGGAAGAAGAGATCGGCAAGAACCGAGCGTAGAAAACGCACGGGATCGACGCCGAGCGGACGCATCTGCGGCACGATCGATCGGCTCCATCGATATTCTCTTTCATCGGAGCATAACGTCCTGGACGCACCACGACGCGACGAACCACGACGTTCTCTGTATCATGCTTGGGACCCGACGACTTTGAATGACGTTTCACAATCGGTCGATCGGCGGAACGGTCGCTTTGCATACAAGGAGCGGCGTAATAACGACAAGATTAATTAAACTCGTTAGGGGAATATCGGGAGAGTACTGGCGCGCGGATAGCATGATCGAGTGTGCCGCGTAGGAAACTGAGATAAAAGTGGAGCGAGCGAGAATCGAAGGGGTTCGCGGGAATCGATGAGGGTAGACGATCGTAGAGAGGGGAGGATGTTAGAGTTTCAAGGGGGGGACGAGTGATCGGTTTAAAGGATGATAATGAAGGCGTTTTCTTCGGGACGCGAGGGACATTGATATATGTATGCAGGTTGCCTTGATGTGGATGTCTGTCGCCTTGCGTCTGTAGCTACTTACGTGCTGGTGTAGAGTGAGTGTAAGAGTGGTTGGAAAATACGGTTGGGGTAGACTAGTTCGCATTGATATCACGTTGAGATGTATCATCTGTGTCGTGAATAGATACAAATTATCATTGCAGTTCAATTTTGTTTGTGTACAGTTTCTGTTAATGACGTTCGCGTGGACAGTACATACAAGATGTCCCAGCGTAGAACTTTGTAAGAAAATGATTATTGCAGAACTTATACAATATATTGTCTCACTTTTATCTACAGAATAAGCCAGCCGCGTCTGTCAGGTAAACCCTGGAACAGTCTGCGTAGAATAAGAATACAAAAATTGAAGAATTGCAATTAAGCCCTGTGCATAATTCTTCGTCACAAGACAGTCTCCGAAACGAAGGTGTTACTTATCAGAAAGCAAATCCAACTAATTTATTCAAACATCAGAAATTGATGTGTCCAACTTTGCGCTCGAAAGAACTATGCGATCGGGGAACAAGCCGGTTAACAGATTGTCCGTCCCGTCCATTCAAACTTTTCGAAACATCCTTCCGAGCATGGATGTCTCAGGTTCGTTCGTCGAAAAGCTGTCACACGGACAGAAACTCGACCTCGGATCTCGCGCATACCTCTTCGATATGTACGTCTTCCATCGCATAACACGGGCTGACGTTGAAATATCGATACACGAGGAGCACCCGACCGACCCCCTTTGGAACTTAAAATAACCTCGCGAGCAGACACAAAGGCGGCTGAAGAATTTCCACGGCGCGGCGCCGCGGTTGAACGGGCGCAGCACCTTGAAATTACTCCGCTCAGCCCGGCAAATTGATTTATCAAAACGGCTAATAGGTATAAATCGCGGCCTGATTAATGCGTCCGCGGGCGGAACGCCGCGCAACCGTGTAAAGTTCGCGATACACGTGCACAGGCATCGTCCCGGTGGATGCCTGTCGAATCGTTGCCTGAGAAACGGGGATAGTCTGAAAGGGGGATAGGCATTTATTTATTCCCGGACAAGATACGAATCTAGTCGGCGGTGGTACGACAAGAATGAACCGCATAATTGACGAACGCCGGTCGTCTAATAGCGAGCCGAGCTGGAAAACTCCGTCGCTCGATCGTAACATAAATCCCGACGATAATGAGATGGGTAAATATCGGTTGCCACGCACGTTTAACCGGAATACCTTGGAACTCGCCCTGTGTATGGGCACTCGAGCTTCGATGCCAGAGTTATTGAATCCGTCCGGTGGTGCTTAAATCGATCCCCGATGCTCGCTCTATATTTTTATATTTTCTTTCATTTTCTTTTCACGTTCCGCTTCTATCCAATTTGCTCACCCGATCGTTGTCTGTGGTTTTTCTGCGCGGCGGACTCTGTCCCTGTTTCGATGGATTTCTCTCACGATCTGGGAAATATTTGTTAGGGGTTATTGTCGGAATTTTGGTAGATCCAGTAAGGGAAGGTCTCCCGTGGTTAACCCTTCAGGGTGGCGAACTTATTCAGGGTGGTAGATAATGGTCTGGTTGGAGATATTAATATGGGCTTTAGGTGGGAATAATTTGTAGTCTACAAGTAATATGTATATATTTTTTTGTTTGTAGGATGAAAGTGCTGGTCGGGTCATTAGAGGAATTAATGCAATTCATAATAATAAAATATATTTCCAAAGTGCATTGGTCATTTGTATCATTTTATTCCATTTCTCGCATTGATCTGGACGCAGGGTACACTTCATAACGTTTCCCTTCTGGTTTTTTAAAGTATCTCACCATTATCCCTCTGTTCTATATTTCTATCCCCCGCATTGTTACGTCCACGTGTATCTGTATATTTATATCTTGCGAATTTCTATCGGAGCGTTTCCTCTTTTTGCCTCCATACCTGCGTTCTTACGACCTCGTATTCACCAGTCCCCGTGCTTTATATTCCTTTATCGCTACATTTTTCGACACCTGAATCCCCCCGTTGCAAAGCTTCCTATGCATTCCCTCCTCCTATCTTCGTACACCTTTTTTGCGTACCGCTTCCCAACCGTTCCTTCTCCTCGTTGACTTCGTAATAATGTCCCTCTACTTTTTCATAATATTCCCGACTGTCCTCCTTTCGATCTAACTGTTCTATTCCCCGACATCTTTTCTTTTCTCTCATAAATTCTTCCAACCAAACGGACTCCGACCACTGTTTCTGCCCACGGCCAACATTCGTTGCACCATACACGCGGGCGTTTCATTACTCAATTAACGACCCACGCGTATATTCAACTGCGTATGGTCTGCACGGACATCGCATCGAGATGTCGTTCAGATTGCTGAGGCAAATCGAACACGAGTACCGGACACGGTACTTCGTAAATATGAACGTCCCTGTCCCGGAGATCACAGTGTGCACGGACTGCAATTGACGAGTTACACGTGCATTGGCCCGTGTATGCGTCGAGGCCCCGATGACGAGCCAGAAAAAGACTCTCGATGCTCCACCCGGTCGTGAAGGGGACGTTTTCTTGTTGCTCGCGCAACAAGATCGTCGATGATCTCGATTCTGCAGCGCCTTCGCTGTCCAATCGACCGATTTGCATCTCGATACGGACGAATTTTTGACGGACCGGGTATTATCGACATATCCGAGTAGCCTGGAGGAAGTTTGGTCGCGTTCGAAGCTAGATGAGATAGCCTTGGATGTTAAAAGAAGTCTCTGCATTGTATACATGTGAGTGTGGGACAGTGTGTGTGGTGGTTGAAATTGCACCGAAGGAATTGTTGGAAAACAGTTGCACCTTCTGTTATGGAAATATTCTTCTTAAACTCATTCGCGTGCTTCTCTGCCTTAATATCGTCAGCCTATTTCAGGGGATACGGTGGTCCCTATGGAAAGAACTCATTTAGTTGGGAACGAGGTTAAACGCAGTTTCATATACTTGTGAGGCAAAATTACTTTCTAAACGAGCCGGTGCTCGAGGTCGTTCCGATCTAAGCCGAGGGGAACGAGATAAAGGACAGGGATTCGGGGACGATTCGAGGAAAATAAACGCCGCGTCTCAATTAAAATTTCGCTTCGAGAATACGGCCTCGAAGAATAGATTATCGCGAATGAATGTTAATTGTCCTGGCGAGAAGTCGAGATACCGTAGCGATCTCCCGTTGACTGTTAATTAACGCGTTCATGGAAACTCGTGCCATCATCTTTCTACGTACACCTCACGTACTATGTACACCCGTTTCATTTCTTGGTCGAGCCAGTTCCGTGTTGCAAGCTTCTACTTTGTAACTTCACTACTTCGCCCGTGTCGATTGCTCTGCAAAATAGACACCGGTCTCGTTACGTATGCAACGGGTTAACCCGTCCCATGCAAATCATTATTATTATTTCCCATTGAACGGTTGATTTTTTACTTTTTGACCCGCGTGTTATCGCACGAAACGAACTATTTATTAAATTATGCTGTTTATTTAACGTTACTTATATCACACGCACGATCTGTTTGTACGCTTAATTTCTTCCGAAGAAGAAGCGTCCGATGACCCCGGAACGTACATTAAAATGAATATAAATGGACTGAAATTTTCTTCACCGAGCATGATGTTGAGTCACGTTGAAATCACCCGGCGACTTAGCACAAATTTGTTCAACTACTTTTAATTAAACATTCTGCAATGCTTGTTATATCGCGCGCAACAAATAAATATAGGCGCCCTCATTTCAACGTAATTGGAGCATCAAGATGAAAGCTGCTTTGGATTATTTTCCCAAGCCTCTTATAAGTCATCGCAATTACCAGGGAAAATTGCCCCGTCGTTAATAACGACAGATCAGACAGATTATTGCAAGCAATTTCATCCCTCCCCCTACCCCTGATCAGAATCAGGGCGAAATATCAAATGATATTCCTAAAAGCGTAACGCTGTTCTCCAATTAACCTGTCCAAATCACGACAACGAAAAGAAAATTGCGTGCTCAAATTAAACGTGCCTATGCACCGTCCATTTACCAGCTATCGTTTTGCTTCATTTCTATCGCCCCCTCTAAATCTCCCGTATCGTACCTGCGGCACACACGACAACCCGTCGAAGGAGGGACGAGGCGAAACGAACAGTCCTTTGCAGCGCCGCCTCGAAACCCTTGACGTCATAATTGCTCCGCATAATCCAAGAATATAACCGGCAATTTTCCTCGGCAGCGGAGAGCCACCGACAGAAATAACGAAGACCGTTAACCCCAGATGCGTGTCGCGGGTCGTCGTTAAGCGTCCTCGGCTGGAACTTTACGCGGTTCGGCCACTACGGAACGGATCTCGTGACCGCGACGATTTACCTGTCGGCCTTCTTCCGCTCGTGACGGTGAACGGGTTACCGCAACGTGACCACTTCCGTCGAATCGAACCTTTAATTGTCGTTGGCAGAGGGCAGAGCGATTTTCAGTCGGCGTGCCTGCCGAGAGGCCCGCAGGTGTAGGTGCGACAGGTCTACGATTTATTAGTACCTACAAGTTGACGCTGCTCGACAGCAATGATTAGATGTCAGTCATGTGCTAAATCTTTCATTTAGTTTCGCCGACAAATCTGTGAATGGTATTTAATATACTATAAAGAATGCTACTGTCAGATCGACGAACAAATATAAAATAATTTTCCCTGCGCCGTAGACACTTTTAGTAACTAGCTTATGCGTACCGCGGGATAAATACGGTTGAAAATCGCTGGTATAGAGTACAGGTAGTACGGATACCCGGATATCTCGGCGGACGTCATTATCGATGGAAAATAGCAATCGCTGCCTTGAAATGATCACGTCGAATGGAACGAATGATGGAATAGACGCGGTGACCCAGAGGGAAATGAAGTAAAACGTCTTGATTGCCGATGACTCGCGTTTAGGGCGCCGACGTTTCAAGCAAAAAAGTACGCCGCCAGAAGCGTCGTTCTACGTCTGCGTCGCTCCGATGCAATTTGCGATTGGTTCTCGAGCTTTTTGCTCGATGACGGTTTCGAGGAACTGATGGAAGGGGCTTTTGTTCTTGCACGGAGGTCTCGCTGGATTCGTGGGAAAATGCAGATCCCTTCGGTGCAGCCAATTTTTTTTGGGACCACAGCAATTCAGGTGTACAGCTGTCATCGGTGTACAAAGTCCCTGCAATTAATCTCATAGAGGAAGCTTCTAGGAAAAAAGTTCTTGTGAATTTCCAGCAAGGTATTACAGGCTAGGGTTTCCGATGACAGGTAAACGTTTCACCTGAAATTGTGATGGGACAGTTACGACAGACTGACACGAGTACAAATGTGACCATTAAATTCACGTGCGCACATAATTAAGTTGACCTTTGGTTCTCACTGTTTAAATGTAATTAATTATGAAAGAACGGACGGGTTTTATAAAACTGTGGCGAAGATCTTCGTTCCTCCAGAAATCGATTTCTGCGAATCTCCTTCGTCCAAGGAACGCGACTCCACGTTTCTCATTTCACCTGTCCTTCGGGTTCACGCAAATTGATAAATTTCACGCAAACCACGCGCAGACGAGCGTAATACCTTTCGCAACACCGCCAGTTCGCATCAGCATCCCGATGAGTAATATCGGCAAAAAGCAACGCGTCGTAAACATCTAGGGTTACCGCAGTCGAACGAGACAGTCCAGGAAGCATTCAAATCGAAGTAACGTCGATTTAGCCGGAGGTCGTGCCAATTTGCCACGTTTCCGCGAGCATGTCCGTTTCTTGCTGCTTTTAACGAAATTCGTGAAACGACGAGAACGGCGTGGAAAAACGGGGGATAGCCTGGATCGACGATAGAACCGTGCAACGCCTCGGCCGTCTTACATTCGCCGACTGTCGTTGACGATTACGTTAGTGGGCCCAAGGCGGGTCTTAATAGCGTAAGAGCGTGCTGCAAGAAGACAGTGACATGCCTGATGTCGTTTTCCACGGTTGAAAGGCAACGCGTCATGCACCCAACTTGTGGCTGTTTCGCAGCTGTACATTCGTCTTGGCTTTTGTCGTCACGCGGAATCGCATCTCCGTTCGGCCTTTTTTCTCGCCGACAGCTTTGTTTCTCTATTTGTCGGAGAAATATGGCCATGTTAATAGTGGTGAGAAGTTCAGGACGTCCCGTGACGAATTACTTGGGATGTAAAACTCTGGGGGTTTTACGAGTTAACGGCGTCGATGCGCGACCGCGTTGCCCTCAGGAATGCGAATAGTTGGACGGATCCTGCGAAGTCTGCACTGGGACGATATTAAAGGATCGATAAATCTTATTGTTAGCTGAGGAATTGTCGGCTGCTGTAACTGCAGTAGCTCGGTGAAACAAAGAAATTGTATAATAGTCTGCCCTACAGAAGCCTCCACTTTCGGATTCCGGAATGGAATTTTTCATGGGACCCTTTTATATCAGAAAGCCGGGTGGACAATTGAAGGGATTCGCGTGTGGCGAGCTCGGGATAAAGCGGGAATTCTAAGGTGAAAACCTCAAATGGAGCAGCCTGTATAATCACGAGCAAGGATTCCTTTCACGCTGCAGAGTGTGCTGAAATTTACAATTCAAGGAACCGATGTACACGGACGAGGTGGAATACGGAAAAGGGTTTGACCAATGTTGGACTGCAGTTAATGCGTTTCCGATGTACATCCGTTTTCTAATCGACACGGGAAACTTCCATTTGGTCGAGATGTGCACGGTGGAGCTGATCAAGCTGCTCCTACCGGCGAAATTCTCTCGCAGGAGAGCTGCTCTTCCTCCGAATGGTGTAACTTACGTTAACGGCACTGACTTCGCCCATAGATTTGCCTGCAACCTTAATAGATGGATAGGTGTAGGGGAATCGAGACAAAGGCAGGATGCTAGAAGGCTTTTAAGGTCTGGCATACTCGATTAAAATGGAGTAAAGAGGAGATAAAGTGAAGAGGGAAGAAACGAATGGTAGGAAATAAGGAATTTTATATTAACATAGAAACTTACTTCAACACCTGCAAAAATACCAACGCTGTCCCCCGTTCTATGCCACATAAATTACTGGAAATAATGAAGCACCGTAATGGTACCAGCGACATAAATCACTGATTTATTTCCCGCAACGAAGCAACGCAATTTAAATACTAACGCCGTTTAAATGCGGCTAATTGAATCGAATCGTCCCTGCAATCAGACGGTGTACTCATCAATTAGATTACTCCGTCCAGCAATACTTGGCGCGAGTACGTCACTCTCCAGGGAAGCCAGTGAAAACGGGCGTCGCGTCGATGCAAGAAAGAAAAGAGTAGACGGACGAAAAGCGACCGCTACCCAGGTGTATCGTGAGACGTCGCTGAACGGGATGCCAAGAAAAATAGGAAACACGGTATTCCACTTATTCCAGGCGTTATCGGTCACGCTTTCGTCGGGTAAATAATAAAGATAAGGGAAACCGACACATGAAGCTTTGCGTTATATTCGGTAAACACCGAAGGCTCTCTCGCCAGACAGATTCTCCGTGGAAACAGACGGCGAGGAAAAAAAACAGAAACCAAGATGAGAAGTCCAAAGGAGGAGGAAGAGTCGTGACACACGTTCCCCGAAGTGACGCAAAAAAAAGAAAGGACAATGCGGTCAAGCCAGTGAAAGAATGGGCAAAAATAAGGAACACGGTATTCCTCTTGGCAGCGCCGTCCGTGGCAAGACCAGTTAAGAAATTGGAATCGATTTAGTGGGCTGTCACGAGCAGGTGATCGCTACCGATGCTCTTGCCGATTTGCTTTTCTAATTGAGATTAATGCCAGCCGCGAATTCACGAGGATAAACGGAAAGTTTCGCGTAGACGGAATAATTACCGTAGATAGGAATCTGGTACAACGGTCTACGTTGTAGCCGAGCCTCGTGTAGTTTAACTACTCCCGAGGACGAGAGACGGGCGCTGATAACCGCCTTGAACTTGCCGTATTTGCCCGGTCTGTGTCTGCCTACTTGCATTTTCAAGCGCCAAGCCGCCCTGGTATCTTGTGCGCTTCTTACCCCCTCGAGGAAACTGTGTTCTCTATCCTTCCTGCCCTTCCAACCCTTTCCAACCCTCCGACGTTCTCGTACAACAACCTCCCTTGCCGCTATTTTCGTCGCACTTCGTCGTTTTAATATCGAAGGAGGTCACCTGGATGCGGGGACTTTTGATGAACTATTCTAGAAAGGACATCCTGGCGAGATTATACTGGGTTGCTTATTAACTTCTGCATGAATTATGCCGATCGTATATTGGACAATTGCGGACTTGCGGCGTAGTTGGATGACTTGTTTATTAAAAGAAAAATGCCTCTGATCGACGAGGAACTTTCTACAACCGCAATTATCAAGCCCACCTGGTATCCTCTGATTGAAACCCACGTGCGATTCAAAATAGTCACCCTTGCTTGTTACAAGCTGCCGCTATTCCCATAATCGGGTCCCATTCGCATCAATTCCAAAACGGTTCCACACCATTCGTGACCCAACGTTACCTTCCAGTCATAAATAACCGGCGTTCCCAGTGGTTCTTGACTGCTCATGTTCAGTCGTTCCAACGAATTTACCGTTGCGCTGCAACATCGTGTAGCTACACCCGCAACGATTCCCCTCGTCCGTTCGTATGTTTGCACACGAAGATCCAGCATCCACGATATAATCGGTAATCGCAGCCCGCCTAGGAAAACCAACCGTGGGTCACGATTCACCCAGCAAGCATCGCACCCGGTACTCCTCCTTCGTCTGGCAGCTTTCCAGCCGCGGTCAACACGTCGCAGAACATAGTTTAATAATAATGCTGTTAATAATAATTGATGCATTCGTGATTGCATCGGTGACACGAGCCGTACGAGAAAGAATTCAACTCGTTTACTGCTGAATAAAACGGTGTGCATACCCTGTATGTAATTATAGGAATATCCTCTTTCTGGGTTCAAGAATATAATTTTGTAAAGTAGGATGTTAACTTGGGTTGGAATAACGTTCCTCGTGTGTGATAACTGCTTTGGGTTAAAAGAGAATCGCACGTGTCCCACTCGCGGTCTGACCTTTACACTCCCGCGGTTAATACTACTGAAAAATGAGATAGACGGTTACGGCCAACGCAGAGGCCGATTAAATTCCAATCCAAGTGGTTAGAAAGCTACTTAACCCGTGAAATACAAAGTTAATCCTTCTAATGTAGAGCGAATAAAACTCTTATACATGCTCGTGGTGATATTCCCAAACTTTTGTCGAGCTATTTTCTGTCTCGACGTAGTATCAAATCGTTTAATTATCTCTCAACACTCTTTTCCAATATCCTATAAAACTAATGATTAAATCAGCACGAATACTTCGGCCTCCACTCCTGGACCAAGGAGTTAACTTATTCAAGTTATTCAACTACCCTGTTGCGTGACATATTTGCCACAATCGTTGGCCAAAATGGCACCGTTGCCCACGTCAACGACGTCTGGCGAAACAGTTATGTATCCCGGTAGCCTATCGTTTCAATGGCGAAACAAGCGAATCAGCAAGCACACGACCTCGGCAAAAACTAGTTTATTAATATGGGTAGCACGATCGCTGTAATCTGCGAGTTCCAGCGGCCTCTCGAGGGCAGCCGATCGCACGCGAGTGCCTATCGAGCGGCTATGCAATATTAGCCGGTGAGGACGTTGCAAGGTGCTCCGAGAAATCACCCTGCGGATACTTTGGATTTCTTCGTAGCCGGGACGTTTATCCCCCGGTGGAGAAAATGATTTAGTGCATCGGTGTACGTGCGCCTAGGACTTGCACGCGTGTATCTATTGCTGCATCAAACCCACGGTCAATCGTATCAACAGGAACGGAATACGATTTCGCAGCCAGGCCTACATACCACGTTGGTCGAATCTAAATTTAATTGCAAACGCGATGGGATAGGGTGCTTGAACGTCGTTCAGGGAATTGCGTTAGAATGTTTAGCGTGTATCGGTTCGCATTAACGCGACGGATCGATCATTTCCGTGACTGATTAAGTGATAATTATGGAAGATCATGTTCTATGGAAATGACTTCTGCGATCGATGTAGAACGACGAGTTCTTTCGATATTTTCTGTAACTCGAGGAGCTGGAATTAAATGGTATACATACCACCTAGATTGAACAGGTTTTCATTATATGGATGCGGTACTGGTTATCCAGATATTTGATTATTTGTTATTTCGGTTGGATGTATTTTCCAGCACGCGTGGAATGATCGAAGACAAATTTTTCGTACCGATCAAACAGGTATCCCCGATCAGCGCATGAACGAAAACGAAGAATAGAAAGTGACGTGGTAGCAAAATTTCGTTCAAGTTATACAGGTCTCAATTATAATATGGCACGTAGCAAATTAATTTCGACACTGACCATCCGCGATGTCTGCGTTCAGATCGCGTGCACGGCTCGGATAACGCCGCTCGTTATTTACATTCAAGCATTACTTTCTTCGTGCACGCGTGTAATGCGTGTACCTATCTCTGATGAAGCATTAGCAGATAATACGTGTTCCATCATTGATAAGCATCTTAAAAGTTGGCGAACGAAGGGCCGCAAACGTAAGTAGCTTAAGCGTAGATACTATCGCGAGCGGATATCAAAACGGGAGAAAACTCGACCACTTTCCAAACAAACTCGTTCCGTCTTTACTCTCGCGGTTTTATCGCGAACAACTTATTCTCCTAATCGGACGCAACTCTGTATTAACGAGCTTTGAACAGATTACACGCTGCCCTCCGTTATCCTTCACGGGTAAAGTTGCAATTAATCATCGTCAAAATGGACAAGAACGAAGAGGAAATGGTACATCGTTAATAAACATATGTAGGAGGCCGAAGTGAAGTGAGGGCTTGTTATTGGCTGGATTCATGACAGTTTTACGGCATGAGACTACTTTTACCGGTGATATAGGGATCGATAATTCAGGATTAATAGTGGCAAGTGTGGAATGTTGCAAAAAGATGTTTAACAACTTGAGGCTGTAAAATCATTTTTTTAATACGTTTTTAATACCCATTAGTGTCACTTTATACTGATGAAAATTACGGCAAGTTTCGAGTTAACCGTAAAAATAATAATAGTCAACTTTCAATTATTTCATTTTTATCAATTAAATTTATTCTGTTTTATATAACAGGGTTAAGATTAATTTGATGATTTCCAATATGTGTGGGTATAAATATTTTGCCTCCGAGATATCGCAGAATTATATTTTCAACCACCCCGACGAAATTTTATTCCACCCTCATTTCAAGCTTTCATCCACAGACCTTTTAATGGATTGTGCATATATCACGTTGTACAGCATTTCAACGTGGCAATCAAACAAAAAATTGCCCCACAAAAATATTAAAAGCAATATGTCACATTGACGAAGCGCATTCTTGTGCAGGAACATATGTCCGAGACAGCGCCAAGTTCCAAGTGGTCTCACGCCAATAAATGTTTTAACAGCAACGCGTGAAACAGCGTTCTCCAGCGTGGTTTTTCTTTTTGTCAGCTGAAGCAGCGTTAACTCGAAACTGGCACTCGCAACGATCGCATTCCCGGGCCTCTCTTCGAGGAAAAGGAGCGGCTGGCGAAAGGAAAAAAGCTCGATGCGAGTTGAATTTTACGCGGAACAACAAACTCGTGATATTTGCAAAGCAGATCTCCGTAAATCGTGTTTCTACGTTCATCGTTTTTTTTTTCTTCGTTTTCTTTTCATCGCGAGTGATTGCAGGTCACGTTCGACGAGTTCTTCCCTACATTTTCTTTCGTTAGAGTTAATTGCTGATTAATTGTAACCCTTTCTTTCGCGGATTTCGCGGACTCGTAGATTGAAGGATTTTAGAGAATCAGACGATCGAGACGGGACAGGTTATTTCCAGCAATATTCATTCTGATGTAATGAAAGATTAAGAATTGATAATATTTCTGTAAAATGTCTGTGCCATCGTTTCCGAACCAGGTATACTAATTGGCAGTTTCATTTTAGATAATAAAAACGAAGCATTACTTTATGTATCTTCGGTCTTCTACCAGGATTTCGCTTTTAACATAGAACATAAATATTACCATTCAATTTACTCCCCGTCTCATCTTTTTTTCCAGCCTTTAAAATTGTGTAATAGGTATCTCGTTACGGAAGCACGGTAAAATCCATTCCCTATATTTATACGGTATCCCTAATTATCCCCTCGGAACCTAGAAATAAACAAACACACCTTGCAATATTGCCCCTTTCGGAGTGCACGGATTTCACAGCGTGTTCTCGCGATATTATATCGCTACCGAGGGAGAATCGCGGAACAGTTACTCCAATTTTCCAGAAAATTACCGTCTGCTAGACCGCCGAGTCACAACCTCTCGTTGATGCCTGTGCGTTCAGGAATGCATGGACTAACTGGAACTTCGGATATCGCCGGCTTTAATTATACGATTTTTCCCTATAGACTTCCCACAGAGAGACGCGGACACTTTGATTATGATCCCTTTCACAGGAAGTTACTCTAAATTGCCCCCTTCTTTCTCTCGAAATCCGACGAGTACCGTTCAACAATTTCCTACTTTCTCCTCTGTCTAACTTCTGTTCGTTCATCTTGCCATTTAAACGTTCCGTTCGACGATAGTTCGTCCCTTCCGCGTGTTCGTCAATTTCTCCTCAAGGATTTTGCATACGTTCCGCCGATCCTGCCGGAAATTAAACTCTCGCGTACTCGATCGAGTCGCGTACGATAACATCGCCACGCTGTAATCTCCGGCGAGCGAAAAATTTCAATGAGTGACGGCTCGTGCTAGTGAAACCGCGGGTGGTCCATCGGTCGTTATAATCCTTAGACATTCAACTCGGATAATCTTCTATCGCCAGAATGCACGTACATCTGGAACGCTTTATTGCGCCAGCGCAGCCTTTTCTGACCCTAATGAAAGTAACTTGAAGCGCTGGCGAAAGGTTGCCAAGATGGTACACCTGGACGTGACTTACATCTGCTAGTATTCGAAGTACATAATGCTGGATCGGCCGAGCCACGAGGATTGTGGACGAATGATGTTAAGAGATATTCGGTGTTGTCTATTGTGTCGATGGGGCTCGTTGTAATTACTATAAAATAACGTAGCTCGGTTGTCAGGCGAGTAGAAAGTGAATAGGTCGGAACGATTGTGCCAAAACGATAATGGGCAGGATTTTTTAAAATTTCAACGTGACTGGTTTTGTAGATTAACAGTTGTTTAGTGAATTTTTTATTTTTACTTTTTAGGGGAAATTAGTTAGACATTTTTTAAATAGTGGCAGATAGTAGCTTATTTCATAATTCAGTTGACGTATTACGGAATACGAAGATGCAGTTTTATTATTATTATTATTACATACTTCATCGCCGTTACTGTCCGCGAATAATATACGCGCGCGTAAAATCCATTAAAATATAACTTTTACTGCGTACTAAGTTTCAGCGAAGAAAAATGTCTTCCCTGCCAATATATCCGTAACGCATTAACATTCCGAACCGCTGCGGTGTCAGTTATGATATCGCAATATTTTTTATTTAATCGTCCACGTAACAGGTTTCACGTTCCCGTTCAATTTTCAACAATCACGATTTAATATCTTTATATATCCCTGCGTACGAAACGAATTCTAACACCAGCTGGCATTTAATATTATTAAATACTCTGCTCCCCGGTCGAGATATACAAAAATACCGAAATTCTTTAGATTCGACAACCTAATCGATTGCACCTTTCCAAACGTACGTGCTACGTGCGAACAAATACTGCACGATCAGCCATCTCACCAGCGCAGCGGTCAGCCACCCTGGGCGATAGTTGCACCAAAAAATGCCACTTTACTTGCTAGTGCAATTTACGCCGTCCGTAAGGCACGACGGACGGGATCGAATAAATCATCGCAGGAAGCTGTGTCGAGTGTTTTACGCACAACTTAGCCCGCGAGCACGAATTTACGATTCTTCCCCGACAAAGATAACCGAAGATATAGTGAACCGGAGGAGAATGAGAAGAAGAGGTAGAAGTAGAAGAAGAAGAGGAGGAGGAAGAAAAACGAGAAGAAGAAGATGAGGAAGGAACGAGCGATAGACGTAGCAGGCACACTCACAGATAGAAAGTTAGACGTGGTAGTTAGTATGGGAACACTCTCTAACGTATGCATGCGTAGGAAGGTAGCCAGATAACGCGTGGGTACACGACACGTGTGGAGGCTGTGTTTGCACGTAGTTGGTTGTGTGGGTAACTAGCTAGGTCGGTGGATAGGTGGGTTCAGGACCCTGGAATTGCTTTGTGCCACTCTCTTGGGTGCAACTCCGCCGTCCTTTCCGCGAACGTTATATCGAAGCGTGTGCAGTAAAACACGAAACCTGTCGATCGGTCGTAAAAATTGCCGTGCGTTTTCACGTTGCATTTTATCGGCGTGCATGTGAGCGCGTGAACGCACGTTGACTCGTTCTATGTGTGTACGTACGTACGTACATACATACATACGTGGAAGTGTCACAAGTTAAATTGAGTTGCAAAGACTTCGATTAGCTGTTCGATGTTCCTTTTCCTTTTTTTCCGTTTCAATGTTTCTCTGTCGTTTACGATGTGGCGTGTTTCAAGGCGCAATGGATATTCATTATAATTTATGGAGGGAGGAACCGGTGGCTTAATTTCTATCTGCGGATAGCGCGAACTGTTTGCTTCCTCTATAAATAAGTTTTTAATTGCAGGTAGTTAAAGTATATAAACTGATGGGTAATGCCTGTTTTTTTCGACGTTTGCAACAGTGTATTCCTGTTTCGATTTCAAGTAAGAAAAATGTCTTCCGCGGGAACTCGGATACGATGGACGTATTTTATGGAGTTATAACGAAGGGGTTGTCGACCTGACCTACCATCTTTCTTTCCTTTTTCTTTTTTTGATGTAGCGTCTGTTGTAAGACTGAATTTTTTGTGAAACGCCATTCCAATGTCACAGTGTACTACTTACGCGTTGCAACGTTCAAGCTTAACAGCATTCTCCATAAAAATAGTAGATTCAAAATTTTGTTTTAAAAAATTGCGTCTGTCATAGTTAAAATACACGAGCCACAGAGGACTATCAATTCTATATTATAAATTTCTACCATTTTGTGACGTTAATATTAAATAAATAACAGACGCGAATAAATCCTAACATTCAATAAAGAATCACGCGCCGTTACTGACCATCAAATCACGATGACAGAGATTTTCCCGTAATTTCAGCACAATCTCAGGAAAGCCCTACGGGTAATTGATATTGTTACGCGATTAGAGCAAATGACACGGTAGATCATTGGGCAAAGCAATGAAGACCACGAGGTATTCCAGTGAACCATGCATTATTGCTATCTCTCTATATCGCATTGAATCCGTGTAATAGAGAACCCCCCATAGTCTGACCCAGGATCACGATTTACGAATAATAGCCAAGTACGGCTCGTCTATTCGCTTCGATACATCGATCCTGTATACATATACATCTGTATGTGCCAGACTGATTGGTGCATCCTTATAAGTCGTACACAATATTGTAGCCCGCTCCAGGAACTCATTATCCACCGGCTGAATCGCCTACGTTCGATACGTGTTACGTGGAACACAACGGCGTCATTCGAAGGGGTTAAAGGTCTGAGACAAAGTTGTTATCAGCATCGCACTGTCGTTTCCCTTTTCCACGGTGTCGAATTTCGCTGATCTTCCTCTTTCCCTACGGTCTTACACTTTCACTACGGTAGAACACGTTTCGATTTTTTTTCTATTCCCGACATAGGAGAGATTATGTAAACCTATACTAGAATTTTCGTATTACACGAATAATCATTGGAGCAAGCAACATTCGCCTTGGCCATGGGCTTTGAGTCTAGCATAGAATAAAAGTTCCAAAGTGTTACCGCCTACAATAGACATCGAAATTATAGTGTTCTAATGCGAAGTTAGATGTTTTAGGAATGCCGTACCTTTCGTGTCTTTTTCAAGGGAATATTCTGTACTCGGTCGGACGGCAACGGCAGAAAGTTTACACTTTCGAGAAGAATACAGAAGCTGCAGATTCTATTAGATCGCAAGTTGGAATGGAATTCTGCATGAAACGATGCGCACTGTTCATCCAGATGGGAATCGTTTCGCGTGCATACAAGGAACCGTCCGATGGAAAGATATTATGCAGAGTCATCGGTGAACACACTTTTCGCCGGGACGAGGATGAATTTTGAACCCACGTCAGGCTGGTAATCGACACGATTTTCTTTCAATTTCGCGATTCGAGGCTGGTAATGCATTCCGACACGGAACGCCTTCTGCCATTCTTCTCACTGAAATTCCTATCAAATATCGAAATAAGAAATTGATATCCCTCTAACTATTTATTCTCTCATCAACGCCTGAATCATTATGATCCACGTCTTTATTACAAAATAAAAGTTGCACTGTATTCACCCTAACAACAAAAACATCGATCTAGCAACCTGCATGTACAAAGTATAAAAATTCAACAAACACAAGGGAAATTCCAACTTGTATCCTGTACACCATCCTTAAGAACGCAAAATGAATGATTCTCAAAGCAGGATATCGAGTCGACTGTAAGTCGATACACTTATTTCCACCAAACAAAGGGAATCTTTCACGGTTTCTTTTGCCGCGAATAAAAACGTTCCTTCTTGTTTTGCTCGCGGCCACGAATCCTGGGACCACGATCATCGCCATTCTGAAAGACAGCAGCCTGCGTGGCACGATTCAATGGAATTTCACGATTTTATGCTCGACTGCGGAATCGTGGTCGTTACGTGGCCAAGTCTGAATAATATCCACCGGTGGATACCGTAGCCGGTGCGCTTATAAAGAGCGCGTAGTTACGTGCAATGAATGTCGAGAGGAGAGATGAAATATATCCGGTTATCGTACTTACACTCGTCTTTCTCCCGGTTGGCATGGGGGCAGCAGTTGTATGTACGTTCTCTCCTTGACACAGAAACGAAGCTCCTTGCGCGTCTTCTAACGAGCGACGATCGATTTTGCACTTCCACTTGAACGGCGACCGACTACTTTGTTTTCAATATCGTGAGTGGAACTACGAAACTCATGAAATTTCGATTGGTCCTTGGGCTCGATGTTACGTGCAAGCTTTATTGGCCATTCTTTCTATTTTCCAATTATTTCCTGACGCTGGAATTTCCTTTCGTCACGCCTTCGAGTGGGACGCATCGTAATGGAAGCGAAGGTGGATTTCCTTGTTCAGGTACTGAAGAACGTTGCTTTTGCATAATTTATAGTACGTTCAATTTGTATTGTCGATGGTATTATAAATTTGTGTTCCCCTGTCTCATGGTATTTATTATTTATGGACAATTTATTTAGTTACGGTTTCGCGTTATACGTTGTCATTACACGGAGCTGACTTATGACGAGAGGTACACTTGTAATTTTTTTCTCTTTTATTTAGCACTGTTCGTAAATATTTCCAGTATTATCAATCTATCCATGTATCCCTCGTAAGTTCATATCGACAGTAAATATTAAACATCCCAATAACTCTTAAGTGCATTTATCCACGAAAGCTTTACAGCGATATAAAATGTCCCAGGAGGTAGTATTTTGTTTTATTCCAGGCCAGACTTGCTATCCCCCATCTTTTACTCTTGACCAATCAAAAATTAATCCACGTTAGACATTTTGCTTTCTGCTTTTGCGCCGCCGTTATCTGCCAGATCTTTTATATCGCACGGGGAATACAAACCACTCGGATCAGTCGGCGAAACATTCAATTAACATACAGCAACTAGACTCGAGTACGTATAACAATTCAACTCACGAGCACATTATCCTAGTGATCTCGTCCGCGCACGATGCCGTGGTACCCTCGCGTGGCGAGAATTTAATAAACATTTCGACGTGTAAAATGCTAAGGCATCGCAGTGACATGATTCACCGGTTACGTAACTGTTCAGGCAGTAACAGTAGCCTAACTTGGCCGAGCTGCGCCGCGGAGCCAGGCTGATTTCATACGTGTTCAGTGAACTGAAATGTCGCCGCGTTCCATGTACACGGCCCCATATACATTCGCCATAGAGGGCAACGTCGTACCTACACGCACGTGAACTTCTTCGACCTTTTCCATCGTGCTCGGGGCATAACTTCAGGATCGTGGATTCGGCTTAACACGTCGCCTTCCAGCCGCTATGGCGGAATCGTGGCGGTTGAATTCGACTTTGGGACGAGAGTGGCGGCGTAAATGATGCGCCTGAATAAATTTTCCATTGAGAAAAGGTAGAGTTTGCCACCTTCGTAGGGCGGGAAGGAAATTCGCCAAGTTTACTGGCTCGAGAGCAACGCTTTTGCATTCCCCTTTTCTATTTTATTTTTTTCTTTCGTCACCCCTTATAGGACGCACTTTTTGAAGCGTGGACAAGTTCCATGATAGATTGGCCAAGTTTCGGTCGAATAGTTTTGCACGTCTGAGACTGACGCCGGCGAATAACACAGGGGTCGGTAGTTTGAAGTCGCCGCGTGCGGCAGACGTTCTATGATTTGTGAAGCAATGAATAAACGCTGTTTAGATAGTTCGCGCTTTGATTGTAGTTGCGGGGGATTTTATGGAGGCAAAGTTTACGGCGTGGCTCAGGCGTTTAAATTATCAGAGAAAATTCATTTTCGATTATACAAACTGAGTTTATTCGTGGAGGCATTGCCGCGACGATATAAACGAAATAATATTAGAGAATAATTTGTCTCAAGAAAGAGAATTACAGTGGACGATGTTTTTCCTATTCCAGTAGAAATAAAATAAAAAGAAAATCCAGCAGAATAAGAATACAACAACTTCGTATACACAACAAAATGAAATTAATTGTCTTATGCAGGTGTCTCTGATCATTACATCGCCCACTGTAAACGCGATCTACCCACGAACAAAAACTTGATCCATCATATCCCTGTAAAAATATATTATACCAGCGAGCCGGTGAGCTCTTTAAACAAATTGACGCACTAAACGTCGCAGCAAAGATGTAGGACGCCCTCCGTGTTCCTCGGAGACATTCCAACACGGCTTCTGTTCGCAAAACAATCCCTGTCGCTGACAAAATAGCCGTGACGGCTAACAAATCTCCGAAGTGGTTCGCGGCCGGATTTACGCGCCGCAAGAAAGTTATTGCCGACGTTCGTGAGTTACATCGCGCCACAGGTTACACGGCTGTCGAACAAGCTTGGATCGCCTTTAGTGGCACGACCGGTGAGCAAATTTCATCGTCGGCCCTCGAATTCCGTTCGCGTCGTCCGCGGATATCGCAGCGGGGAATTAGGACGTGTCGTGTCGCAGGACCATTCTTGTCCACCGAGTGAAAATCGCCGTCGCAGTATCGCGTGGAAAATCTGTTTCGACGGGCGGCCGTCGTAGGTGGCAGGAATTTTCGATATTGAGATTAGAGGGAAAGAATCCACGCTCGACCCGGATTCTTCGATTGCTTTGAATTCCAGTTCAGTAAACCGTACGGCCGGATTCTTGTCCTCCTTTTGGTTTCCAGTTAAATGGAAGTTCTCGCGTGCCAACGAGGGATGAAATTCTAGGCTACCCGATGCTTGCTGATCAGTCACTTTTGAGTTTGTTATAAGTTGTCCGAGGCAGTGAGGGTTGAAATTGCTCTTTGGGAAAACTTTTCACTTATATCCAATAGTGAGTCACTTGCCTCGAACGAGCGTGGAATATCGTTGTTTGCTAACAGTTTATTTTCAAGGGACAGACAATATAATTTCAATTCAATAATAAATCCTCTGTTGTGTAATTATCTGTGTCTGTGTCATATGTGAAAAGAATTAAAGGTAGAATTTTTGTAGCATTGAGAAAAAAGGGATGCCATAAGCTTTCTTACATATAATGTAAGAAAGCTGACAAATAATCAACGTAATATATCATACAGTTAGGACATGGTTCATGTACTCCGCGTAGCACTAAATATAATTTCCATATAAAGAATCAATATTCAATGTATCAATTTCTATTTTCGTATGATCAATGATCATCCATCTTGCCCGAGAAGAAGCGGCAAGCTCATTTCACCTGCCCCTCATCAATTAAAGCAAATAGTGTACACACGCAACAGAAACAGAACAATGTAGCCTCGATGCGACACCTCGAATAGTTTCACTACCTACTAACGACCGGTCGATCGTGTTGTCCCTTCGATTACGACGTCTTCATTAGTCTAGACTTCATCCAGCTAGCGGACACCACGGACCGATAATTTCGCGCGACCACGCGGAAAATTTGCATCGCTAATATTCCTCGCCGGGGAACGGTGTCAACTGTGCTTGATAACGGCCAGAAAAACGACGAGACGCCGTATACGTAATTCGAGCCTAATTATACGTGCTCCCGATGACCGAATGAAAAAGTAGACCGCTCAATCGTGAGTGTACTCACGCCCCTTGTGAACGAATTCCAACCATCCCTGGATCGTTCGCGAAGCTGCTTTTGGATTCACTTAATCATCCCCTGACTTCGATTCCAATTCGTTACGCCGACTCGTTTCTTTCATTAAAAAAATCCCTCCACATTTTAATTCGCGATGGGCTACGCGATTGCTTATTAATTTGCTACTGTAATACGATAATAATAATAATAATAATAAAAGCAAGTATCTACGAGTATCTGTAGTAAAAAAAAATGACGTGCTAATGGCAACCGTGAATCATATCCGTGCAACCAGTGATTGCGGCGCTAATAACGCATCCGACTTCGAAGAAATCGCGGCAGTATTAACGAATCTCTTCGTTTTTGAAGCGTCGGTTTAGGAACGAACGACAAATAGGTTGTTGGTCGTTCTGTAGGTGGCCACTCTCGGCGTACCTGTTCCAACGATTTAGAGGGGCACGGTGACACCGCGAGTGCGCACACCTTTTGCTCGTGTTTCGTTATCGTTAAATGCTGTCTCGGCCGGCGACTCGGCGCAATATCGCTGTCTCAAGGACACCGTGTACGTGGGGAACATCGCGTCGGATTGCCAGGGTGGAAGACCGTACGAATGTTGCGTTGAATTAAGCGCCGAGAACATGATACCAATTTATGTTCGCCCTTGCAGTTCGTTCGACCATTGTTACCCGCGACAATTTATAGCGTGTACCTGGCCGATCCGTGAAAGTGGCAATGTCTCCGTGACTTTATTTACGGGATCGTTGCCCTGCTTCTTCTTACTTTCTCGCGATAACGATTTCGATTAGTGAAACGGTAAAACTGGCGTAGAATTGTTTCTCTATATATTAGAGACATCCGTAAGACGTTTCAGAAGAGGAAAATCGACGTTTGATAAATATATAAATAATACTGGTTTCTGAACGCCGGTTTATTACCGGTTGTACGTTTTATTGTCGTCATTATTTCGCACGACGTTCAAGCAATTATCACTAGCCCAGGGGCACGAACGATTTTGTTATACGCTACATGAATGTGTGCGCTTGTTTGATGAATAGAAGCTCAACGAACAATGGTAAATGTATCCACGATTTGTACGAACAGGATAGGAGCTCTTATCCCGTGAATGATCGTTCCATGGGGAACGTTCTCAGGCAGAGTCCTCTTGTCTTGCATTTCGAAAGGGTTTTGCTGATTTTATTCTGATGGCAATGTCTTTTGTCGTGGATAGGAAATTGCGATAATGGCGGTGGTTTCGTGACCATCCGTTCTCGATGGGAGGCAATCGTTTCGTATACTTTCCCAGCCATGGAAACAGCGATATTCAAATATTGAAGTTGTGCATGCCCTCTTCTGCACGCTTTTGTGCGGCTTTGGACCCGTTATCCATGCTACACGAATTCTACGACATTCTCATTCGATGGGACTTCATTTCTCTTTCCCTTATTCTTCGTGGCTACGGTTATTACAGTATTGTAACAAACATAGATTACAGTAAGAAAATAGGTAGCATTTGAGGTTGTTCCCATTTGATTAACCGCGGACAACAAATTTATACCGTAATCGCAAATAGATCTTTACCTAAAAATATTTAATATGTTTAATTATTAATATCAGCTTCATTACAAATATCTAAACTTCCATTCACCGAAAGTTCACCACTGTTATTCTCCCTTTCCCATTCGAAGAAACGATTGTTCAATCTACAATCTTCGTTATCTCCGTCGAATTAATGTTACTCAAGAAACACCGTCATGGAGAGGGTGTATCTAACCACAGATCTGCAACACCGTGGCGCAGCAACGAAGAGTCCCATAAAGCTGCACGATACAATGCGCTATCGTGTTTGGTGGATCCGCAGCTGGAGGTAGGGAACAGGTAAACGGAATAGGCGACGGCATCGTTGTACCTTCGTTCTTTTACTCGATCAAAGAAGAGCTGATGTGCTCGTTTGTACGTCCGCATGTTGATACACTGTTCAGCGATCCGCCCCTACCGTGCTACAGGGAAACAATAACGCGAATCCGTACATGGTATATGTATATGGATCGTGTCGCGTTCCACGGGCACACCGTGACATTCGGTGCTCGATACGCGTATTCGTTGAATAGCAATTCCATTTATATTCAAGCGGCGTTCCCGCGCCCTTCCATTCGAACTTCCACTTGAGCTGATAGTTTCAAAGCGTCCCCTTACGTACAAATGCGACTTGTATACGACACCTGGAAGCGTGCACGATATTTCTGACGATCGTGCTCTCGTTCTTCTCTGTGTTCGTTAGGAATCTAGTTGAGAACTTTGGGAAGTTGGATGGATAGAGTGGTGTATTAAAGAACGAAAGAAAATTCTTTATTGGAAGTGATAGATAGACGTGATTGGTCATCATATGAACGAAATTTTAGATAATAGTTTGGTGGCATTGGGTTTTTTTTTTATTTGTACTCCGTTAAATTTTTGTACGTCATTTTGGCAGGCTCCTGATTGGATATAGATATGGTTAATTTATATTATGATCAATTGTGTAAAAGTGAAATCGTATAGTGTATGTTTAGTAAATTTTTCTATGTTTATTCGTGGATTTATCTTTTAAATAGGTAGGCGAATCTCGAGGAAAAGATTCAGCGGCTCTCGATGGATTAAGATTAAGTGGAGGTTAAAGATATTGACATTTTTCGCGACGCAGTATCCAAGAGATTTTAATATTCAATTATGTATGTTTGATATTGGAGAAGTGCTTTGCTTAATACCGCTTCTCGCAGAAAAATTAATTGAGCCGGAATGCAGAAATTTCTGATAAATTGCCTGCAGCTGAAACAGACTCGATCCTTTAAAGCCACGTTTCCCCTTAACACATTGAACGTCACATCCTTCGGAAATAGGTGACACCCACTTTCGTCCAGAGATAAATGAGCCACAAGGGACATCAATCAAAGAAAATTCGTCGTGGCCTCGATCCGTTGCCCGACCTCGATTTCAAAGTCCAAGGAGTTAGTAAAATATGCCAACCTTGTACAAAATGTCTGAACAAAATAAATACACTTGTTACAATAACCCATCTACAATTAAGAATTGCACAAATTTTTGAATAATTTAATTATTACCCAATTAAAAGGATATAAAGTTAACTCTTCGAATTGTATCAAATCAATCTCCCTCACCCCACGATAACAAAAGAAATTGTACTTTTCACTGACTCATAAGTCACCCCTAAATAAGATTTCACGCTTTAGGCACGGCCACGTGTACGCTGTCGGGCAGCACATTGTAAACTGAACTTTCCCCCCCAGGAGAAACGGCACTGTCGAGTAGAGTAATCGGTGATCGCGTGAAAATTGATACCTGTGTGCAATATCGCGGAACAAATCTCTGAAATCACGATCGAAGTTTACTGCCGGGCCTATAAATCGTTCACCCCTCTGCACAGACGTCTCTAGTGAACATCAATCGACATTCGTGTCCGCGACTCACATTTGCCTGCAACCAACCTCACCTTGGAGGCTATTACAAGGCTTATCGGACGATTTTCACGCGGGGCGGATTCGCGTTCACCGAATTACATGTATCCGTTTACGAGCAGTATTACGCCGCCTAGAGCACACGAGATTCTATCGTTCCACCCCGTGGATAGGGTGACGCATTATGCCTGGCGAAATCGTGAACGTCAATTGGGACGAGTGTGGAGAACGACAGCGTTATCCCGAGCAACATCTGGGAAGTGCATACGTATTTTCTGTTAAGGTATTTATTATAGGAGATGTCTGTTTCGAACTGATATTGCCACCCTTTTTTCCATTTTTTCACGCGATAGTAAATTTATGTTACTCATGGAAATCTCTGAGATAAATATTCATGATATTTCGATTATTTAAAATTTAGCTTTAATTGCTGGTGCTAACTATTGTTTTTAAAGTGTGACAGATTATACCTTTTGCTAAGAAAAATATCATTCTAATATTTCTGGCAACGTTTCTTTACTTCGCAATTAGAAAGCGGGGAAGCACTTTAGCTCGGTCGTATTAAATTTTTTACCGCAATAGACACGGCATCTGTACACGTATATAATTGGAAGCGTCTCTCCTTGAACTTCGACCGGCAAAAACAGATATTCGTAAGAAAATATTAGCGCCAGTGCTGGCCACAGGAGTTATTTATGACGCTACAGTATCCTCGTGGAGTGTTCAGTAACTGGCCACGTTTATTTCCACGTTGTGCATCTCATATTTCTTACTTTATTCAGATTTCATATTTTTCGTCCGGAGATAGAAACGGAACCGTGAATATCTCACGTCTCGTCAAAATGATTACATCGAGTTTTACTAAACCCCCGAACCCTTCTCCGTTTCATATTTTTATTCCAATTCAAACATATGTATCAAACATTGTATACAAATAAAAACAAATATATATATATTTTACAAATCGTCTCTTCTACTCGACCGCATCAAACATTCGCTCGCAAACTACCCGCAATCTCAATTCTCGATTCAGCCTCCTCTGCAATCCATCCACGGATCCAAACGAAAGCGAAAGGCTGCGGTTAGAGAGCGACGCGGCTGCTTTTATTATTCCAGTCTCGGTGATTTTTCCCGTCGTTCGTCACGCCGCGATAGCACGCGGACATTTATCTCCTCGCCTGGCGATATTATAATCCACCCATAAATTTCTACGATCTGTTAAACGCTTAAAAAAGGCACAAACAATCGACCGGGCCGCGAGATCGTCGCCCTTCCTTTGACACACGCTTTTCTTCTGCCAAGCTCGTAATTTTTGTCGTCGACACGATAAATAAATAATTGAAATATTGAGCGGCTAATATTATAAGGTCATTCGCCGCGAGTGTAGATTACCGTGCACGTGCAATTTATACATTTGCGAGTACGGCACAGATGCACTACAGCTTGCAGTAATTTGTTTCATGGCAGCTGAACGAATTCGTAGAACAACCGTGCTATGTCTGGAAATAATGAATTGCGCCGATTGCAACGTCAACACGACTGTCTAGTTGCTTTTCGTTTTGCGATTACGACAATTAGCTTTAGCAGCAATTAATAATGAAATTATTGCAGCTGTATTATCTGTGGCGTATCTTTGCCGCGATGACTCTTATTGAGGCATTAGCAATGGCATCGGCAAGGAGCAGATGACAAAGCGCGTTCACGCATAATTGCTCACCATTGTGAAATCAATGCAATGATCTGGCGAATGGAACGATGTTGCTCATGTAAGTCTTGTGTCTGAATAAAACAAACATTTTCCACGCTTTTCATACACACATTCGTTGCACGCCAGAACGAGCAACTTGATTCGTTGGGATTGTGAGCACGACAGAAAAGGGTTCGCGTACACGCACGCGGTGTGGACAATCATTAGTGGGATCGTTAAATCGCGAAGAAGCACACGCGACAGCATTGCACGCAGTCTGTTTCCTGTGTTTCGTTCGGAACCCTGTTCCATGGATGGATGGTGTTTAAAATAGGTTTAAAAGAAAGGAGCAGGGGCTTCATTTTCGAAGGTCGTCGGGTCTCAGTTAATTTTTGGGTGCAGGTAGACATTGAAGATTCAAGAACGTTTATTAAGAGGACAATGCCAAATAGAATATGCAAGTGGAATTTGTTTTAATTCGATAGAATAATTTCGATGTGCCTTATGAATTTTGTAGGGCACTACGTATTTCTATATTTTAAAGTCATGTTAAAAAAAATGATGGAGAATTTTGAGCGAGTGAACGAAATTAAAAGGCATGAAGATTTTGAAATAAAAATAGATGACCTGCTAGTCTAATGTACATAAGTACCTATACAGAAATTCGAACAAGAGACAACAATTAATAAATATTACACACATTATTTATAATTAACAGATGCATCGAGTATAGCATATCGTTTAACAGAAAGAAGGCCACGGTGAGAAGGCTGCGAACAATAAGAACACGCGAATCAAAGGAGACTTATTACTAGTTAGCCAGCGCAAACCACATGCCCGTACATATAATCAGACGCATCGAGCTACTGCAAAAACAGGTCACCGTGCAACGCTATTTAAAAGTTAATACACCATTATCAGATCGAAAATTAACCCACATCTTAACATTTCTACCACCAGCCCCCCAATTAGACAGTATCCTTTCGTGCAGCGTTCAAGGCTGAACACTTGAGAAGTCCAACGATTTCACGAACATTTAAACAAGTAACAATTAATTTCCCTGACTGGGTCGGCGCTATCTTACGAACTCCCTTTAGAACAAGTCTATCAACTCGAACACAGACAAGACCGGTCATTGGTCATGTATCGAGAAACCACGGTACATCGACCTCTGACCATTTTCGTCGTGGGGAATACATATGTACATCGTGGTTGAGGAACAGAATATGATCGTACGGTGGCGTGTACCTTGGGAGTGATTAAGCGAAACGGGAATACACACCTGCGAGTGAAATGTTACCGACGATTGCCGTGGTTACAGGAATTGAAGGGTATTGCGTGTTATTTGTGGCGCGACCATCTTTTTTGTCCAAGCATAATTAAAGATTCCTTAAGATACTTTTCGAGGCTGGCAGCAACGTTTCAAGCACGGTCATTACACGCGCGTACGGTAATGACTGTATTTCGTCATACAGGGTTCTTTCTAAGCGCCTATCTAGGAAGTTGAATCGCAAGTCCGTCTGTCTGGTGGCGGTACGATCGTTCAGTTTGTCACGTCACTGTGATTCATGCAGTTTCAGAAAGGTTCATGGAAATGTCGGGGGGGCGACAAGGAATAAGTGGTTAATTTTTTGCGGATATACTGCAACAGTGATTATAAGCGTTTTTCTGCTAGTAAACAGAGCTCATTTTCGGGGTACAGGCTGTTGATGGCGTGTACTAAAAAACTGAATGGAACTGAAGCAGAGTATACAACAGCTGATTGGCTGGAAGGTCAAAAAGTGGAGTGCCTCATAAACCGGTTAGTTGCTTGCACATATTAACACATTTTTATGTTCCCCGATGAATCCGTTTAACCGGCGCATTTTATGCGTGCAACTTTTTTGACATGCTCCGTATTCATTAAGACATTTTTGTTCCCCTCGAGGGGTTCAGTCAATTCATAAAGCTTTAACCGATACATTTTTAATACCTTGTGCCGATACAAGGTCTGGACAATAAAAGTATCGATGGCGAAGGGAAACACGACGATAGAACCAATATTCTCTTTAAATTGGATTCCTATAGTTATCCATGTTTATCTTTGGAAGGTCTTGCATCGTTCCCATGGGGATATGTACCACTTTGAATCAATTGATTCTGAATCAACCAATTTGGAAGCATCATAGTACTGTACGAATGTAGATGGACGATATTCAGACGTATTAATATTAATAAGAAGTAAATTATTCGTTCGTGGAATTATAATTTAAAACATCTAATTATTAATACATTATTCTAGACAATACGCACTATGCACAGTACGTATTCCTCTTCTTTGGTGCGAAGTATATTTTACTGGACCGAACTGTAGGAAAGCTGTAGAGACAATTTGAATTCTCGACTAAAATTACTCTCCGGCCCAGAATGCAATCTTCTCGCGTCTCTCAAGTTCGGTATTCGTTCGACATTCCGTTCATGTCGAAATCGATTCGTTCACAATCGCACTGCGATAAAATCCAGAAACCAATAAACGCCAAGATTCGTTGCCCCTGACGTCCATTTGCTGTTTCGTTTCCTGGTGAAACGTCGTCAACGGTAACTGTGTACCGTAATTTCATTCTCCTATGATCATTGACACCTGGTTATCTGGCGTCATGTTGGACGCCTGCCGTGGATAATGACACTCATCCGCATATAACGCGTATGGATAATAATGACACATATCCGTGTTCATTCTTCACGTACGTGTCATTATGGAGGCACTATTTATCTAAAATTTTCACGATTTTTTGTCGGAATAATTATAGAGGTGAATGTCAAAGAAATTCTCGTTGAATTTTATTTTTAATGATCACATTATGGCAGCTTTCTTTTGAAGAAGGAAATATCATAGTATTTATCAATTTTTGGTTTCCAATCTATGTATTAAGAATATTAAATTATAGATATGCCAACAAATTTGATTACGTCTCAAACAACTGGAAAAATATTTGATATTTTATCATTTCCATTACACTTCATTTCCACCGTTCCAGTCTTTATTATACAATATAATATTTCGTTTATTTTTCATCATTTTATCTACGTCAAAATATATTGGCTACGCCATAAGTGAAATAAAACTTTGTCTAAAAATGGCTTGCATTTAAACAATAAACATTAGAATAGTCAAATCTCAATATATTAATTCTCCAAACGCCACATAAATAACAAACATTCTAAATACATCGTGAATCACATCCACGCAGAGTAATTTCTCTTCACTGCATCATTAACTTTCGAGTCAATCACTACGAGACGCTCGTAAGGAACGGTACAGAGATTTTTTCGCTGTCCGCGATCACGACGTGATCCCGCGATACCGATGCTCGATTTCAACGTCGAGGAACGGAATCGAGGGGGTCATTTCTATGCAGACGTAGTCGTCGGTACGGTTAGACGTTCACAGCTGACTGTTATCGGGCCAATCTTTCCCGCTCGTACCTGTAATTATTATAAAACGACAGCCCTGAGAATCGATTGTAATTTCATTACAGAAGGCTGAAGAAACTGTGAATAGTTCGTGGTAGAATTACCGGGAACGAGATGTGTTGTACGCACGTATAGAATACGTTTCGATTGTGGTTTCTCGTTACACGCTGCGTGATTGGTGTCCGAAGGCTAAGTTAACGGGATGAATTTATGGGGGACATTAAGTGTTTTGTAGAAATGAAATGGCGGTATTAATGCACGGTTTTTTTGTAGGTTTTAAGCATACGAACAGTGATGATTCGTCAGGCTTGATTATCTTAACGAGCAGTAAACCATTTTAGACACGCAACACGTTAGTTATTAAATATAGCTTCGTACTAATAGGCCTCTCTGTGATGCGATGCTTTAATATACACGTTTAAAAGTTAGTATCATTGAATAGACAAACCGCGACATACATTGTACCCAAAAAAGGTTCCGTAAAATCACCGAAACTCGTCTGCGGTTAAAAGGCTCCCAGGCTGATACGTTTCACTCAATTACTCCTAACAGTAATTCAGTAGCGGCAGTAAAAAATAATTACCGAACGTATCAGTGAAAGACGCGAAGGACTGTCGAATTGGCAGGGCAATAAAAAAAACCAACCGCACCATTATCTAAACCATAATTCATCCACCACCGACGACGAAATCCCCGGTGATTTACATTCTTTCTACCGTAATTCCCTCGCCGGTCGGCAATTAGCGTCGACTAGGATGATTTCGCCACATGCACAATTAGGCTTTCGTTCAATACGAAATCGACGATCGTCGGTCGCCAGGAGCCACTTGTAATTTACGATCGTTTCGTTCATGATCACTCGAACAGGTATCGTCGTGTTGTGCAACTCTAACATACGCGAAGACACACGGTGTAATACTGGTTCTGAAGATGGAGTGGTATTAGACGTGACTGTACGCTTTAAATTGTCGACGTTCCTGCCGGAGCGATTATTGGGTAATAAAATTCGAGAAACTCATTAATTGTTCGGCAGAAGTCAATTAAGCGAGCGGTCGTTAATTATGATAAGAACCGCTGGGATCGACGATATCTTGATTGTATCGTTAATAGGTGAACACCATGGAACCACCGTGGCAGCCACCGTGTCAACTAGCCAGGGGGGGATCGATCTGACGAACTTCTTGTCCACGTTGCTGGCCTCTTGGCATTCTGAGCCGTGAAAGAAAAACGAAGCAGCCACGGTCGCTCGCGTGCACTCAATCAACGCCTACGGTTGTCTCTCAGAGAAATCGCTGGGTCGATGACGAAACGATAGCGGCGCATTGTCGTCCCTGTATCGCTTTCGGCGATCTCACGTTTCGCATCGTTGCCTCTAAGCGACAACTAGCCATGTTTGATGCAAGGGTAGTATTTTTTTTCTATTCTTTAGACAGAGGCGGTGGGAAGATATTCGCGGCGGGCACGACTGGTTAATTAATAACGCACGTTCGAATAATAATTATTTTGTTATATTTATACATAAGGTGCATGGGGTTCATTGATGTTTTGTCTTTATTTCAATGCAATCCTTGCCTCTTTTGTAGTAAAGACAATATAATAGTGTTCAATTTTGTTGGTACAGAACATTCAGATTTTTCCATTTCAAAGAGAAACGATTTTTGGACTGTATTTATTAAGAAAAGTTTCTGTTCAATTTAATGAGTACGATAACTTGAAATTCTGCTGCCAGGTATACACCCAGTAAGATGCTCGGGACTTTATTTTTACACTTTCTTCACGGCGGTTTTATTAGTATTCCTTCCTCTTGCACAGTATGAATCGTAAAACTTATTAGCTGTAAACCGCTTAAACGTGGGTCTGGAATTTAAAATTGAATTTTACGTCCCCCGTTACGCGCCACCGTTATTGGCGATTAGACTATTTTCTCTGTTGATTTTCCAAGTTAACCGTATCATTTGGATCAGACGGACGCTGTAAAGCGGTGACTTCCTTCTCCTACTTACTTGCCTGTTACTTCTCGCATCATTAGAAAACAGGGAAGAACCGCCAGTCTACAGTCGTGTAAACTTAACGGATTGAGCTTCTTACGTGATCAATGCACCACTTATCTCGTTGGAATTTCTGCTGCTTCATTGTCTTTAAATGATCCTTGGTCTTAACATTTCCGGCCGCAGGTCGAAACGTATAAAACAGTAACGAGAGAAGTAATGGTAAGAATGTGAAAAATTTACATTTTTATGTCTGTCTCGCGAAACGCTCTGCATAAACTTAATCGTTTGATCGCGAAACGATAGGGCTTTCTAGTACGCACAGGTAGGCAAAAATTTGCAATGCTTTTTTATTAATACAGAATGGAAGTTGAACTAAACGAATTACCGACCCAGCATATTCGCGTGGAACTTTCAAAGCATCCGAGGTTCAATAATTCACGTCGCTTAAACTGCAATAAAACAAGCAAAGTCGGTGATGCATTTTTCAGGGATAACAGGGTTCAACAGCATCCAACGAGATTAGAATTCTTCGAGGTCGGTCTTTAATTAAGATTCCTTTCAAACTTCCCTGCAATGCCAACGCCAATCTATCTATCAGACATATTCAATGTTCCGCATTTTTCTAAATTTCCCAGCACCGGTAAAAAGAATCCCCGATGACCGTTTCCGAGAGTTAAATCCAATTTACTTTTTAACTCGATATTCCAACACATTGTCGAGTGAACGCCGGAGAGAAGAAAAATCTGAGACACTCGTCACAATTTATGCACATCGTCGCGATGAAATATCCCGTCTTAACCAGATCCTTCGCCAGATGAAAACGTTCAGTCTCGACGACTTAAAACTTAAACGCTCGAAGATACACTTGTAGAGCTATCCGGACCGTAAAATATATTAATTCCGTTCCATCCAACGGATCCACGTAAGTGCATACCTCTAAGTGCGTGTCGCGCATCCATCTAGCACGTGTCCGCGACGGACCGGTCCGCATCACAGGAAGCCGCGAAAAATTCTCGCGGACAGACGGTAGGAGTTGCTTTTCCACGTACCGGAAGTCGTTACTATCGCCGTTCTTGCGAGTAGGTCGATGGATTGCCGGTCGCGTTCTCTATCGTGCTGCCGACTCGTCGACAAATGAACAGTTACCATCGTCCAAGATCCCGGATAAGAAGTCACGGTACCTGGTGACTTCCGAGCACGCGGTGGTACGCGGTCTGCTGCGTGTAACCGACGTCAACGAAGATTTTGCTCGGCCTCTGTGACGTTTAACGGCACATAAGCAGTTGTTTCTGTTGGCGACGGAGGCGCGAAACGTCGCGCCGTGCGATTTACTGGCCCGTGCAGGATTCAAACGCGGACGAGAGATACGGATCTTCGTGTGAATTCCTTCAACCGTTCAACAGAAGTCGTGGATCATAAAATTAGTGGGCAAAGAATACTTCTTCTGTCGCGAATACTTCTGCTTGCACGATTACCTTGGCGATTAATGTAGATATTTTTGTATCGGGTGTTATCGTAGCGATAGTTTCAAAATAATAAGGGAATTTATTTGACGCAGCCGTGAAAATTGAGTGGCCTGAGTAAATGATCGTCGTGGAATAAAATATTATTATGTCCATTTTTATATTCTTTTTACTAAAGGATTAAAGCGTTTTCAAACTGACTGATTTAAGTAATATAGATTTTTATACAATTTGTAGTTATAGATAGAATTTATGTTCGTCATAAATATACGCACACAATTTATGTAGTCACCTAAAAATTAAAAATACCGAAGGATCGCGAGCTGTAATTTCCAAAATACCAACAAGAAGAATCTTGTAAAGGCTCAAGAACTTTTTGCATTCGGATAACAACAGGCAAACTTAACACACAGTCACGACGCGTGTGGTACAGATACGTTTACCATCCAATTAAACGCAAGATTGGAGAATCACGTTGCGCGTGTATCTCGTTGCAGAAACGTTCAGCTATTTAATACTAAGGGCAAAGCGACGCATACAGCTATTGACCAATTATAGATCAGCGAAAGACCACGACACGCAGGCACAGCTTTCTCACTACCGTTTCTGTTTTACTGTTTGTTCGCGTAATTAGTAGCCGCCAGTAATGCCTGGACAGGGGGAAAAAAGCGTAATTGAATATGTCGAGCCAACGACTCTCTGTGAATCGTTGAACACCACTCGTTGCTTTTAACAGCGTCTAATTGGTTATTAATCCCCTGCGCCGCCATGAATCGCCTTAATCTTCGATTGATTTACATTGTCGAACACTAACGAGACTGGTACGAATGTCGGTAGGGCACACGATACTGCGGTGTTCCCGACGAACAAACACCACGATCTGAACACATACCTTGCATGGGAATCAGACATTCGAGGCCATTATCATGAATGGTCTGCGTGGATGGCGATTATCGTGAAACGCAGAAATATTTTTTTACAATTTTTCCTCGGTCGTAATCTTTCCGATCTTTTTGCTTTTATTCGGAATGGAACGAGAGGTCCTGGTTGATGCTTGCAGGTAGAGGTATAATTTCGTTGTTCATTCGGAAAATATTTTACTCGCGATGGTATCAGAGAAACGAAACGATATAATTTCTTGTGACTATCACAAGTGGAACATTGCATGCAGATTATTGTTTATGGGTGATAGTAGAATATCGTAAATTAGATTAATAATAGTTTTAAAAGGAATCACACTGCAGCTCATCAAGGGGGTGTGGTTAGCGAAGGGGTTGAAGAGTATTTTTCACAGAATCCCTGGGGAGGATATTTATTCGATGCAAGATTGTAGTATACTTGAAAGTAAACACAGCTATTGTCTAAGCCCTCCGCTTAATTAGAAGTAGGTTGGTACTTCGAGTTTCAAAGTTTCAAACGAACATCTTTCACTCGAGCTTTCGGCGTATCAGCCAAGGATCAGTGTGGAGATAGTCTGCCTCGATTCAACTATAGCTTAGCCCGCTTCATCTTCGTTAATTTACATTAGCCGACCCCGAGCTGAGCTAATGGGGTCTAGATAACGCAAATACAGTTCCCTTTAAACAACGAGAGCGTTCGCAGGAGAAAAAGACGCAGCAGGAAGTGCTGCATCTTCGACAGCAGAGTGTTTTATTTTAAAGAAATTGTTACGAATCGAGGAAAACAGCACTGCAAATAATTAAACGAACGGTGTGCAATTTCAATTCTCTAAATTCTTTAAAAATTCTCGTTCAAAAAATCACTTGGTTCAAGAAATAAACTCTCTTAAGCGGATATACCTGATAATGGTATTTCATTTTATTCTTCGTCAAGAATATTAATACCAACATTAATTATTATTACCACTTAACACAACAGCGATCGTCGCTTTTCCAGAACGAACCTCGCCCACCAGCCACGAATACCTCAGAATCATTCGACAACTAAAGTCCCTCCAGTCACCACCCTTCGACGAAATCGTCACTGTCACGATGACTCGGGTATACCACGCCCCAGTCACAGCGTCATGCAAATTCATACGAGGCGCACGTTCGTTTAATCCTCCCTACCATGTTTTCTCATTGTCCCAAAGAGGATGCCCATCAAACATCTATTTAAAGCCCGCGCAACAGAGTGACTCGTGAGAAAACGCGGCTGGAAGTCTGATTCGAGCAAAACATCGCATTTAATTTTCTAGGAAAGATCGCTGCCGCGGCGTGTATACGAGCGGGCCGCAGCCTAATATTTTATTGCCGTCCCGCAAACGTGTTCTTTCACGCGCGAACCGGCACGCCGGTTTCGAGAACCGGAACGACGTTATCGCGTGGAATCGCTCGACGACACGCTCGAACCTTCTTGCAGCTCTTCTTCCCTTCATCGTTGTCGTCGTCGTCCACGTTGTCCTCGAGAAAAGATTCTTTCTCTTGCCACGGACGAGACAGAATGGAAATGGTAGGGGCAAGGACACTGTGATACTGCCCTCTCCGTTCTGTCCCTCTGTACACATTATTGCACATCCTTCTCCGGATAGCTGCTGCCTGTCGTCGATAAGGGTAATCAAAGCGGGTGGAGGAAGCGAAAGAAATGCAATCCGATGGGACGACGTGCTCCATCAAGAAAATCATTGCCCCTGCGTTCGCGTGTAGCCGCTTAAAACCCTCCTCTTGTTTGCATCTTGATCTTTCCGTTAATTTATTCGACCGGGCCGGATCGACACGCTTTCGAACGCATCGAGCAGTATCGCCGTGGTGAATCTCGTTGCTTCGCTCGGTACTGCTGACGGGTTGCGTGCCGCTGTCTGACACCCTTGTTGCGTTGATGGCGCCCGTTCCTTCGGCTCGAAATCATGGGAAAAAATCGTGGCCATTTTTGGCGCGATTCCCTTGGTCCCTTTTTCACCCTGGCGCACGGGTGAATAAACGTTGGCGGAGATGCGAGATTGAAGATGAAGCACAGGAGATGGCGGGGATGTAGGTAGATTGATAGTGTAGGTAATTGTGCGGACGGTAATTTCGACTTTGGAATTTTAATTTTACCGCTATTATGTGGAATCATTTTATCGTTGGATATGCAAGTTCAGTTGCGCCACTGGACTTTTCGAGACGCAAAGTGAAATATTTAAATAATATATTCATGCATCTCTGAAGTGGCCCCCCGCGAGACGTGTTGTGTGTTTCGTGATGCTGGTCGATTACATTTCAGTAAAACCTCCTTCGAACGATGAATAGTAATGAATAAGTACACGCATGTACAAATAATAGTGTGTGTAGAATTTCGATAACACGACTGATAGAGTATACACCTGTATTATCGAAACGCGAACCGAGTCATTACATAACTCGCTATGATTTTATAGGAAGCATCCTCCTATCTCCTACATTCTCCCCCTCGAATATTTCTTACTATTACTCGTCCCGTTACATTCCCAACAATTTCGCACTTGATTTATCAGTGGAAATTACAGAATTCCACAATTACGATACCGAGCGGACCCGGCCAGCGTCCAATAAATTGTCAATACACCAAACTAATTACACGGAAGTGTGCGCTCCCAGTGATTTATACAAGCCTGCGTGCACGTTAATTCCCGTTTCCGTCGTCTGAAAATTCACGCGAAAACGGAACGGGCGACGACTTAATCCGGTTTATCACGAAAACTGTTTAAGACGTCAGAAACGTAACGACCAACTATGTATCCTCGATAATTGCTTCCTTTTCCGCCCCGTTTATTTATTATCCATCCCCCGGGTCCGTGCAAGTACCGCCTCCCTTTTCTTCCCTCTTTCTGCCCGTTGCCCGCCTTGCAATTACAAGCGATACAACGCCGGGGCAAGCTTCGAAGAGGAGAATAGCCAGACAATTTTCGAGCTTCCTGCGGGCCGGGTCCACGAACGAATTCGCGGTACCAACGAAAATCGGCGGAAAGGAAGCGGGCGCACACTGATTCTTTTCTAGCGGCGCGGTAGCGGCGTCCGTAAATGAAAAGGCAAGGTTATTGTAACGCGGTACCTAATTCCGGTTAATTGTATATTATTACGACAGCCTCGCTATCCACGGAAATTTGCGGGCCGGACGCGGGCGTGTGCAGGAACGCGCTAGCATCCCCGGGCTTCGTAAAACGGACCGCGCCGTTTCACTCGCGCGGGTCGTCCTGGTGTAATTGAAAAATAAACGACACCAACGAAATTAATGGGTCGATATTTATCGCGCGAATTAACATAAATCAAACTCGCCGGATAAATTGAACGCCGTGTTACAATGCAACGTTTCATCGTTTTCGTTCGGCGCAACGTTGAATGCCGGGAGGCGAACAGCGGCGTTGTTTCGCGTCAGATCGTTTTTTCATTAATCTTCCGGCGGCACGCGTGTACGGAATCTGGTGGAAAGTGTAGATTGGAAAAGGTATCAATAAGGTGTACGCGTGCTGGGGAATTAATTGTTTTGTAGATAAGTTTATTGATCGCGATCGGAGTGCTGTAGGCTGCACAGTGTTGTCTAATATTGTAATGTATTTTATAGTCGCTTAGTTCGATCGTTCGATATGTTTTGGAGTGACAATATTTTTGATGGTGCTCGTGTCTACTGGCTGCACAGTTTGGTGTAAACAGGGGGGTGCAATTAACAATCGATCGACTGTGTAGGCAACAAAGTCGATTAGACCTCGACGAACACGTTTCTTCAGCCGTTCCCTTGGCCTAAGTATGGTAGATTATTGTATGAAAAAAGCAAACAGTAGTTACAAGCGATGTTTTGTTCGTGAAAAAGACCCATCACGGGCGCATCAACGCGCCAGGCCACCGTCTTAGAAATCAATTTAACATTTTTCCCCGGCTGATCTCTGTTGCCGGCCGACAGGCGCGCGCGCGGACGACTTGATAATCCGAGCGAGATAAGATCGACTGCCGGGACTCTCGCGGTGATTGCGAGGCGAACGAATCGTCCGAGCGGAGGTGAACGTTTCCCACGACCCTGTGAATCCCGGGCCAGATTCTATGCTCCTCCAGAAGTAGACGCACACGTGAAAACGGGTCCGGGACAGTTATGTTCCAAGTGAAATTAGTCGAAGAAAAGACTGTGGCGTATGAAGGAGGGTAAATCCTGTAGATTTTTTTTAAAGAAACAATTGAAACGAATTTTTCTGTTTTAATTGCGGAAAAACGTATGGATGAAATTGAAAATGTTATCCTCATTCACGTCCCAAGAAAGTTTTAGTATAAGGAATTTGGAATTTAGTTTCGAAAATCAGTCGATTTGGAGAGACGAGCAATATGTATTAAATGACTTTCTTGAGATCTTTTATTGCAACATTTTTGATAGGTGCATATGTTCTGTATTTTCATGCAATCGATCCTCGTAAATTTATATGAAAATACATTTACTTTCGAAATTCGTCCGTCTACACTTGGAGAGTCTGCCTTTGGCCTGTTCTCCCCGAGTCAGCCATGTAAATTCGCTTTTCAAGCATCAGAAACGCAGTCACATTTCGCAATTAGCGTGGAATGCGACGTGCAACGGGGTGGGAGAAACGAGGGTGACGGGGGACCAGACGACACGGGCAGAAACGATCGACGTCGTAAAACCGCGAGACGAGGCAGCAAACGCGAGCAGAGGAACAGGCCTCGAGACGACGCCAGCTTGTTCGAAACTCCTACGCGCGGACGATTCCCAATTTGGTCTTCGAGTGCTCCCTTGCTATCCCGTTAATCGTGCTCGCTATCAGCCCAGTCGCCCATTACCGGGCATGTGCTCCACGATGCTGGAAGTTAATTGCTCGCTGGATATGTACAGGGCTCTTCAAAAGTGTGCTGGAAAGTGGACGATAGTTCGGACGTGCGTAGGACAGCAGGGTTCTTTAGAATATTTTTCGATCGGCAATTGATAACGATTGATCTAATCACTTCACTGGTCTGTCATTTATAAAGAATCGTTTCGATTCCGGTTTTGGTGAAGCTATTATATTTGTAATGAGTACTTTCGAATTATCGATTGACTAGTTGTGATGTTGGGTGTGCTCGAATGGCGGGGAATAAATAAGTTTAATTGTTCCTTGATTACAAAATTTTGTCAGTGGATAACATATGCTTTGTGTTCCTGTTTCTAGCAATAATTGCTAACGAAGTTTAGTTTAATATTTTGATAATGAAATTATTTTTCTCACTCTTTTTCTCACAGTCAACGGCTCGTAATAAATAATCTGGATTCTTTGTAATAGTTTCGACTTCTTCCTACGATTAGATTGTTTAGTTACCTTTATGCAGTTCTGATATATTTTATACAGTATTATTTCATTATCACTAATTCGTTGATAATGAAATGCTCCCATGGCACACGCTTTTCAAACCGTCAATTCAATTACCATTCACCTGTTTTGCACAGCAAAATCGATTTGCGGTACTATTATTGATAGTAATGAATATGTATAACGTAAAGCTGATTGATAGTAGCGTTTCGAACTTAGGATCCGCGAACCGGTTTCGTTGAAATTAGAGTCCATTGCAGCGTTCCTTGCATGCTTGCATGGCGCATGCAACAGGTAGTTTTGCACGACTGCATGCAATATTCAACCATTTTTACATACAAACGAAAATCTGTAAATCACAGGTACTTTACATAATACATAATAACTTTGAATCCTCCTACAGAATTTCTAGTAGCTTCCAGTTGGAACAAGGATATAAAACTTCCCTGGACGTTTTGTCCACCTTTAATTATTCTAATTGTGAATACAGATATCGTAGAAGACCCGGCCATAATCAATAGACAGAAGTAATCAATTCCTTGGACAGCTGTATTAAGTGGGCGTTACACCTGTATTATTCATTCCATAATACTGCGTATTGAAAAATCCTTTCAGGTTTATCTGGTTCATTGGGTGAAAAAATTCACCTCGTTCAATTTACTTTTTCTCATTCCCCTAGCAGCCACCCTACAACATCCTATTCACCGTCTCATACATCACTTAGAATTTTTACCAAGGTGCGCACGGTAGCGGCCTAGTAACTAGATTATTGGAATTTCTTCAAAGCAAGCGTTAAACTATCCTAAAAAAAAAGGAAAAACTTTTGCCCGTACAAAGTTACTTTCATCCTCTCGGTATCCACTAAACTCTAAACGAATTCCAATAAATTTTAACGAGCAGTCTACTCGCGATATTCATCCCGCTCTACCGCGATATTAATACCAAGACCGGTGCACGCTTTTTACCTTGCTTTAATTGCCAAGTATCCTTTCGAAGGTGGATTTTTTTCGGGCTCGTCGACGCACGTTTCGTCAACCGAACCGGTTTACTTTTCCCTCGATCGGCGCACTCGATAAATCAATCTCGCCACGGCCAAGGGAACGCCGTCTGGCAGGACCCACTTCTGACTACCTGTCGGCGAATGTTTCAATTTGTAATCGGAAATATCTACATTTATTATGCGATACCAGGCTGCACATTACATCCGGTGGACGTTGATCGCGAACGCTTGGCGTCCAGTGGCGAGACATTAATCGTCCCCGATTTAATTCAGCACCGCTGTCGAACGAATTCCATGGCTTCGATGCGTCTAGTTTCACGACGGTCTTCTTGCTCTTCTACCAAATCGCGCTCGTCCGCGTTCACCTTCTCGTCGTGTCGTGCACACGTTTCTAATTAAAAGAATTTGTCCCTCGCCGCGCGAATTCGGCCGTGGAGAAATAAAACAGACGAAGCGTGCGCGGGGCTTTAGAGGGGGCTCGGATAACCGCGTAATTTATCACGGCATTAATTTTGTCAGATTTCACGCTCGGATGTGTGACTTTATTGCAGCACGGGACTGGGTCATTATGCAGCCGGTCTGCTCAACTTCTCCTTTTAACGCGGTCAACTTACGAGCCGTACGCGAAACCTGTACTCACGGAGTTGATTCTCCAGTCGCCCTTGCGGAATTTACAGCTGTATTTTGAAGTTTAAAAGGGTTAGTGGTGAACAGGTTGCATGGGACTGCAGCGTTGCAGAGCTGCCAATAATATCGCACCGCTCATACGGGCAACAAGCATTACTAATAAATAACAGTAATAATAATAACGAAACACCAAATAACAACCATAACTCGACAACTAACTGCAACCTTCTATTCGACACCTATACTTTACTCGTGAAAGACACCTATATACATTCCACATCCGCCTATCGAACCGTCACACGGTGAACCATCTTTTCTCCCAATTATCCGCGTCGCAATTAACCCGCGGCCATTCTTCATGCGCCCCGGCATGGAACTATTATCCAGGCGATCGCTGTCGCCCATAAGTAACCGTCTATCGGACGAAAAAAGAGCAATGCCGTATAATTCCGTCCGCGAAACTCGCGCCGCCGCACGATTCCAAGGCATTGTTCGAGTGGCTCGGATCCGCTCGAAGGGGAATCGTGATCGTTCGTCTCTTCTACTCTGTTCTCGAAAAAGCTTGCACGGACTCGGAGAGCAAAAGATATCGCGAAGGCATACCGCATACTGCCACGACGTCCATGTGCATCCAGGCCGAAGGTTAACTCGCCTAACGTTCGGGCAACGACGGAATATAGATGCTCGGTACCGTTCGCCGCTTCATTTCCTTGAGTTATGGTCAATTACGAGCCGCCTTATCTTGCCTGGCCTGGCTCCGCGACTACCGTCCCTTGGCTGCCGCGGACAGGGATAATCTACTGGCGTTGCACCATTCCGCGGAAACGTTCGACTTTTGCTTTGGAACAGTGATCCCCTTTCTCTGTGTATGTGTGTATGCGCGTTCACGCGCGTCAGAATTTCTACGAACACAGGGGTTCCTTTGTTTCCCTTGAGTGTGCCGAAGGTGGATATAGGCAGGTTGTCCGTTTGGATGCTAGACTTTTTTGAATACCCTGTGTGCAGTTTTGAGTGAGAAATTTCGTATTTGTTATGGATATACTTTTGGTAATAACAGACAGCTGAACCGAGATCTTCTTTAATGGTTTCGCTTAAAATTGCGAGGAAATTGAAGTATAAAGATAGAATGAATGTATCCGGTGGAATATTGCTGGGTGAATTATTTGGACACGCAAGAAGAAGCTTAGGTAATTTCATGCAACGGAGACTCGACTTAAAAATTATGATGGTATTGCTGTGGCGTTGTACAGCTGGTTGAACTGCAATATTAGTCGCGCACCGAGCGACGGAACAAGTTATATATTGTAATTTATTAAAAATATTGCAGCTGATTATTCTATGCGCCGAGCGTGTTTAATTGTATTTTGCAAAAATCAATCAAATCAAACGAAGTAATAAATTATGCCCCATTATTTCGCACAGGAGGAAGAGCGTTCAACATTTATTCGAACCGTTCATCTTCCACATATCTATATCACGTAACTTAAACCATTTGATAGATCTCGTTCCAAGGTTGCACCCAATCCTATCCGATCCCATTACGGAACAGTTCAAGGCGATCTCCCATTCATTTTCTAATCCACTTGCATGCCCAACGACCGACTTTTCGTCACGCTTCCGCGATCGTCAAGGGGTTAAACGAGATTGCAACGTGAACCGCGATAGCTTCAATTTCGTTCGAGGCGTCCGAGCTAATCGAGATCTTTGTCCCGCGCGCTTTCGTGTCTGCCAGCCGTTTAAACGCTCGCGTTCGTGTCGCTTAGGCGTAATGAACGGCCGTGCTCTCGGTTTTCCTTCGAGAAACTTTGTTTATTGGGAATTACATTACGGAAATGACGCGTGGCCGGCGAATCCGAGCCCCCTGATCGACCAACGAAACGATACGCCTGCCCACGTCCTGCTGACTCGATAGAAACTTTCTTATCGAGAGGATTACGCGTGTCGCTGGTTCCCAAGGTGAATCGTATCTAAAGCGAATTTCTTCCCCCCAAACTGTGCAAATCTATGTATACTGGGGAATAGGATGTTTAGCGTGGGTTTACTATTTTAGCAGCAGCGTTACAAAGTTGCATGAAAATTTGATTCACCCTACGGAAGGAAATGGCGTTCGAATGAGATGTCCAGTAGAATCGATGACACGCAATAACGACGTGAACCTCGCTTTAAAATTACTCGCTGCACCGGGGTTCTTCGTGTCTCGTCACGAATTCATACGGCAATAAAACGCCGCTCGATAAATCTCGAACTTATCACTGGTAGTACATCATTGCGCTGACGTTTCGGCAACATTGCAGCTGGCTGCCCCAGCGGTCGGCACTTTATATCGATTCGCGGCTCACGATTATCATTTATTTCTGGATATCTATTAGCGTCAATCGTTGACGAGGATCTTTAATTAGGTCAGCCGTATCTTTAAACATAAGTATCCCCCTTTATTTATTATACGGATTAATTAAAACGAATAGATATATTGCAATATTTCTCCCAGCTACAATCCGATTCACCAATGCCAACGCTGATAATAAATCAACACTCTCTATTCATCCCATTACGTTCCTTTTAACCCCATGCGAACTCCAGCAACTTTACATCCAAGTTCCATCCCAAAGTATATGTATAGCTGCAGTTCTACAAATAGAAAAAAATCTCGCACCAGCTATTTTCCACCGCTTTCGCTACTTCCGCAACCGTGATGCAACATCTTCCCTTTTCATTACAGCCTTCTCCAGTTGCACGCCTCGGGCACCCATGCTACTAGGAACGTCCAGACGTGGAATCCAGCTTTTCCGGCGTGCTTACACCAGCCATGGAATGGGAATCCAGCGAAGTGCAACAATATATTTACCCGGTGGAACACGGAACCGTCGAGAATAGCGTGAGCGAAATAGTGCCCGCAGTAACGCGAGTTTTCGCAACTTGTTACCTGCCGGACCGACCACGATCAGCCTCGATCCCCAAAGGGCAGAATTTACATTCGCGTTCCGCGCTGGGAACAACGCGAACGTCCGTGAACAGATTTACGCGATCCGTCATACACCGACGTTTGACGCAACGCCGCGCGTTCTCGCGTTAAATCGTGCGTAGGTGTGTTACCGTTACCTGGATGGGATCCAACGCAGAGAATAAGGTTCTTCGCTGATTTTTCTATCGTATCCTTGATCGAAGCGCGTTTCCCCATTCATATCTCTGTATTATTTACTGCACACTACAACGTGGTAAGGAATAAATGCGAAACGAATACAATAGCTCCGCAAAATCTACCGTGAGAAATGATACGCATCTCAGAAAAAATTATGTTACCGAACTCGCGAAAAATGTGTCTGTATAAATATGTAAATATATGCACACAAAAAAGAGGTTCAGAATTACGTGTTCCGTTTGATCCGGTAGAACGGAGGGGTATATGGAAAATGAGCGATCGCTTTTCCATGCTGTCGATGCATCACGGCCGGAATGCACAGTACAACGTGGACTGTCACGTGCGAGTTATAGATGGGTACCACTGCGCCGACAGTACCGAGGAAATCTCGTAGGACTTATTTTTCGCGCGGCTTCGATTTATACAGTTCAGCAGAGTAACGCGACATTCGTGACAACGCGACAGCGTCTACTCACGACACACGTCGTATTGTCCACGCTGCACCGTCGCTTAATCTTGCTTCTACCGTCGAGATCTTTCCTCTATCTCTCGTATCGTCCTTCTTCCCTTCATTCTCGAAATAAGCCGCTCGAATTTGCTATCCGTTATGCCGTTTTATCTCTCAAGCCACCGAAACGGGGACGTGAGACGACAGTTGACCACCGTCAGTCACGGTTGTCGGAGAGATTGCGCAAGAGGAACACCTGGGTTACCTTCCTGTGCCCCGCGCAAGTTATCGCTTGCCGCGTTGTTAGGGGAATTGGATAACTTCGCGCGCGGTGGTCGTGGAATGAAAAGTCAACCCTATTGGGAGAAAAAGTTAATCGGGGATTTAACTTTGTACGCGAACAATTTTTGCACCTGGATTGGTTTCGATTTTTTAATCGCGAAACGGGACGGACATGTTCGATTGCCTTCGCGGTACAATCAGAAATACGAAACTTGTTTTTAATAGGGTTCGATGGACGCGACGAATGGGGGATTGTATCATTTGCGAGAACATAATAAAGCTTATCAATATTTTTCTACACGTACGTAGGAAGAAAATGGATCGCGCGTTTAGCAAGAAACGATTTTATCGACATGATTGCAAGCTTGTTCCCGCAACGACGATAATTCTGCACGATTAATTCATCGCTTATAATATTTAACGACGTATGCTACCTTCTACGTTCAATCCTTCGTTGTTACAGACGTAAAGATCTCTGCATCTTATCTGCTCTCTTGTACGTTCCGTAACGATTCATGAAAAAGGATAGGTAGCGCAGTGTTCGCGCTGGCAAACGAAGCTACCTTACCACGATTTCCCCTGAAACGAGCATCGAAAGTTGTAGCTATCAAAACTCTGTCCGCGTAGCTGATTATAGTCGAATGAGTACGAGGGCGTGGCGAACCGGCTCCATTCTTATTATTAAATAAACAAATACGCGACCTTCGGCGTAATCACTGAAATTATTTAAATTACACATCTGTTGCATATCAAAATTGCTGAACAAAGTAGTCTGGTGGAGATAATAACCGGCGACTTGTGTTTATAAACGCGGCCATTCAAAGTGCACTACAGAGGGAGGCAAAATTGTTGGTACATACGTACGTACCGAGACCAAATATACAGGGTGTCACGTAATTGGTGATAGAACCAGTTGGAGGCGGGGGTAGGCTAATTCTATGGGAAAAAAATAATTCGAAAGTATAGAATGCAATTTTGTCACTTGAGACTGCTCTGAAACGTCTCAACTCATATTAATTAAATGATTGCGATCTCCGTGTCGACGAGGTGGTTCAAATGAACCGTGCTCCCCGGCAGCACGTTCTGCTGTCTGAATAACTCCCCTATCGGGATGTCGGCGATTTGGATATCGGTCTTTATAATAATTAGCTGCAGCTGAACGCATTACCACCACATGCACCTAACGCAAGGATCCTATCCGAATACCCTCGATTACTGTACGCAGCCATATCGGCAGCCTGATAGAAACTAAGAGCTCCATTCGACGAGTGTACAGGTAAAGCAAGAGTAATTAGAAGAAATGATAACACCGTCGACGTTTACAATTACGGCGGTGGTTTTCAAGGATACAGACGGTCTACAGTGAAATTCGTTGAGTCCAGACTTATAATTAATCGAGTGCACACACGTGTACCGAAGCACACTTTTCAAGACGAATTTCCCGAAAATGAGATCCCAAACGATACAATTTTATTCTATACTTTCGACTTATTTTTTTCGCGCAGAATCAGTGCATGTCCAGTTTGGACCACCAGTTACACGACACCCTATATAACTGGCGATCCGAACATCCCGAGATGTCGAACGTCGACGTTTATTCGCACTGTTCCCTTTTCTTCTTCCCCGAGTTTCTTTTTTCTGCCTTTAAACGAGTTACGAGAACAAAGATCACGATAATTGCTTTATCGTTTCTCGAGACTATTCCATGCAAAGCAGCAACCCGTTAAGGCACAATATTCATGGATACTTCGTCGTCAGGATTCGCTTGGAAGTCTCGAGACGTCGGGCTCCCTGTTAATTCTGGCGCCAGCAAACGCGTCGAATCATTCATCGGGAGGGGAAAGGGTTGCAGTGTCGCGTTACACGCGACGTTGTTAATTCCGTGAGATATCGCGGGTATTAATTTTTATATCGCGCCTAACGCACACGGGGACAGCGAAGAAAAAACTGGTTCCGTTCTCCGGCGTGCCACTTTCTACGCGTGCAGGTAAATCGAAATCTCGGCGACCCGGATCAAATGTAAATGCATCACGCGCGTTCAAGACTGGTTGTATTAAATCCTCGGGTAACAATGAATTCGAAGATCCTGGTTTTCGTCGACTATTTATTACGTTTCTTTTATTACGACTCTGCGACATTTCGCAGTTTAAGCGTTTAGAACTGCATCACGTTTTGCACTTCTATTTTTATTTAATATTAATATTAGGGAGCACTATTTTTAGTGCACTTTTTCACTAACTATATAACGTTTTATTTTTTTTTACTTGCTACTGGCGATACGAGTTACGATTATTCTTTAATAATTCCAACAGAATAACGTCCATTCATTCTGCTTAAAAATTCCCAATTCTTTTAAATGTCTTTGAGTCTCCCTTCGCGATCATTCTATTTCGCCTTTTTCGCAGCACCATAGAGAGCCCTTATTACGCGACACAAATCTGTATTCATATCTCTCGGCGCTAATCCTCATAGAGGATAGGAAATACGAGGCAACAAGAATACCACCTCGATCTGTGGGTACATCCTAAAAAAGCCACGACGATCCGATTTTAGTACCGGCTCTAATAAATTCGCGTGACGTCTTAGGGCGCGAACACGCGGCGCGGAAATTCTTTACCGCTGTAAAAGTATCGTAAATCATAAAACGTAACGACACAGGGAACGCAATACAGTCGGTGGTTTTGCGACGGTCCAGCATCTTCTGTGACAGAGTAAGTTAACGGCCCTCCCACTTGCCCACCCTCTCTTCCACTTACTGCACGATGTCGTAGCCTTACGATTATCTGTGTATTTAACGCATCTGTTTTTAGCACCCCTATCCCGCCGCTTCACCACGAGCCATTCCGAGCCATAGAAAAATGTCGAACGCAGTAAAAGTGGGAAGCTCGCAACGTGGCCCCCGCTATCGTGCCTCGCCATGTTGAAAGCCATTAGGCTAATAAAGCTTTAATATTCTATTCCGTCGTGGTAATAGCTTTACGACCGCGTTAACTCCCCCCCTTTATTACGCCGTCTTCCATTCTCCTTGGAAAATACATTTCCCTTCCGTCGAACTCGCGTTTCTTTCGTTTCGCGCGGCTATCGGGAAGAACTTTCGAGACTTCCCACCCCCTCGAACCGAGATAACCGACGGTATAATTCATTAAACGTCGACGCATAACCGCGATGAGTTTTCGAGGAGCCGCAGTGACACGCAGCTCGAATAACCGTCGTTCGGTAGAAACAGGTCGGAATGGTCTAAAATAAGCGGACAATAAAGAACCGGATAATCTGGATATATCTACGGCGTCCTCGATGCAAACGAGAAGTCCGCTGAAGTAAGGCGGACGAGCGCATTTCACGGATACCAGCTCGGATCTCGCCACCTCGTGTTACATTCCACGGTTTAGTTCCCCGGAGCACGAGGACCATGGTCCCGTGGAGTTTCTTAGTGAAAGGAACGCATAAATTTTCGCTAACCCCTCCGCGGTGCTTCGCTATTCTCTCGCCTGCCTGCTTCGTTATCTAGCGCCGACGAACGAATTGTTCTAATTATTGTTAAACGCTGGTAGTAAACCGGGTGGCGAAGAGCCGTTTTAGTTGCGACGAACAATGGTCGTTTAACGGAATTTCCATTGTTAAGTATTGTATAGTAGTTGCAGATGAAGGTAAAGGATTGGGCATTCGGAGAAACTCGTGGCACGTTAAAGGGTATAAGTATATTTGAATATAGTGTCGATATAAATTAGTGTAATTAGGAATGATCGAAAATGAAGATATTGTTTATGAAATAATGAAATAGCTACAAAGTACCGATATACGGACATACCGGTTGATGATTTTGGCAATCTGTATGTAAGCAAAAAAGAAATTCCTTATTTATAGTTTATTCGTTAATTCGTTGCGATAAAAATAACAAGTCACTTCTTTGACGACGGTAAAACTTGCCAATATAAAACAAGCCGACGTAATAACTTTTCAGTATATAGACGATCTACCGAAGGAGCATTACTAAAACTGGTCCAAGCTAATTAGACCTAATTACGTTTCCTGCGTTCCAGCTTTTTTCCCCGACGCCGTTACAATGCCCAGGAAGAGCCTTATTCATCAAAATACCTGTTACCAGTTAAACCACTTAAGCGCCAAATATTCAAGTCGTCTCCTCCTCAAGATAGAGAGAGCGAGGGAGAGGACCGATCACAAAAGGTTCTGATTACCTTCGTGCGACCATTAACGCGTCCACTAATTGGACCGGCAAAAAACAGACTCCCAAACGAAGCAACCTGCAGGCCAACGGTCCAGTTACACGATATCGATTCACCTGGAGGATCCAAAGAACCAAAGCCATTAACCCATCCGAACAAGTGCGACGATGACTCATCAGAGGCACTAGAGTGGCACCAATCCTTGTCCTTTTTCATTCGTCAACAGGTGAAACCTTGCAGTGTTCGCGAATTTCACGACGCCGGATCCTGCGTTTGACAAAGAAAGGCACAGAAATAGGTACAAAGAGATGGAGAGGAAGAACGATGGTCTGGCAGGCAGCGGTTCCGTCTGCTTTTATTGGCGCAGTTGCCAGTAGTATTGGTATTAGTGGGCAGACAGGCGGGGAGCAGTTTCGTTTGCCGGCAAAGTAGAATCGCCAAGGGTCGCGCGTATACGCACAAAGCCATATGTCATGTCCAGCCGTTTAATAGCCTTTTAATACTACCTCCCGAGCGGCACGTATACCCCACACCCCCCCAGGTGGCTCGATGGTGCCTTTGAATAGGTGTCTCGAAGGTGCGTCCACAAAGGTGGGCCGACACGGTTGACGTAGAAAGTCGTGCCGCCACCACTCGGCAACTCTTGGGATTCCTGAGTGTCTGTGTCATCGGTTCGAGTCTGCAACCTCGTAAACTGTGAGCATTTAAGTGTGGCTTTCGGCGAACGGACGGGGACGAGATAGCAGGAATGTAGAACGATAGGGAAGCACGGTCGAAGGAAAAGGGAGAGTCGTCGAATGGTACAATCTTTACGGTTTGCCGTTGTGCGACTATTTTCATGATATTCCTGCACGATTGACCGTGTAAAAGACGACAGCTCATTTGGCCGATCAATTTTTTTATTTTGTTATTACTCGTTTTCTTTTGTGTCGACGAGGTTTTAGGGGCAAATGTTTCTTGCGGAGCAAGGGAGGATTTAGTTGCTTTCACTTATTCCATGCAAATTAAAATGTAAAGGGGGGAAGTGGCATCTTCTTCAGCGAATGCAAATGTCGATTGCAACGAACTATTCGTACGAGAAATATTTTACGCTTCTAGAAGATGCGTGGGCATCTGCGTTTATATCGATCGCGATGTGCAACTTATCATTTTATTATGCGCCTTTCCACGATCACGTCTCAGATGAACGCATGCGTGTCTTGGACGTGCTCCACGCTGTTTTATAGATCCCCGTTCCAGCGAAGAACGCGATAACGACGTATAAGAACGCGGAATCTTACGATGGGAATATACAGATCACTGAGTTTGCTTTTTTAAAAAAATCATAAAAAGTACGAATTTTAAAAATTTGAATTCCATATATTTCTACTGAAATTCCTGCTCCACTGGACAGAAGTAAATACAGTTTTCTTTTCTTTTTGTAATATATTTCTATTTAATGCAATACTCTCAATGCCAGGTACGTAGCTATTTTCCCTGTAACTACCCCCAAATCGTGGACCACAAAGGGACACGATTCGGTCGTCGAACTACCCCTACTAGTCAGAGCTACCCTTGGAGCGTGGAACCTCGAATCGCACAAGTCTTCAACGGCATAATTCTTTCAAGAACCTAATGGAACTATGCAGAATATCACATCAGGGTAGTTGACACCACGTTGAGACCGTCTGATTTCAATCAGTAAAAGAAACATAAAACTTGTCAAGTATACTCGCAACCACTCCGTACAGCAGGTGATTTTAAATCAATGACGACCAGACCTATATTCTTCATAATGAATTATTCATTGATGACTTTCAATGCAGCCAGATGATTATCGTACGAGTAGCGCAGAGGTAATTCGTAGAAACTTGAATCCGTTTCGTCGATTCCGTACGAGGTTCTGCCGCTACCTTACCGATGAAAGTCACTGGACGTTTCGGCATCACATAGGAGATAGCAGCACTCTACTTGTGCGCATACTGTAACAATTAGATCAGGTTGCTTTATTTATTAATAACAAAGGCAAGGGCAGGGCGTGGAAAACGAAATGCTCCATGGTTTCGAATATGTCTAACTTTCGAACAGCTCTGCGGCATGTCTCCTCCAACGAAGCCAGTGGCAATTGATTCTTATTGTACAGACCGATATTGTTTTTTCAGATCGGCGTATATTGACGATAAGCAACGGAGACGGCGTAAACCGGAAAAACCAGAATGCCTACGCTATCGTGAAATTCCTTTTACGATCGTGTTTTACACCGCTGCAAGGACAAAACGACGTTTTTATAGTTCAATTCGAAACGCCACTAGATTTTATGCGCTTCATTGCATTGCCTTATCGCGTCCGCCCCTTTGGCCCTGAGACACCATTCCGATAAAGTGTTATTATTTAAAGCAATACGCGTATTTCATTTTGATAATTCCACGATTAATCGAAGTTTTTAGCCTTTTCACTTAAAATCAGACTGGATAGCCATTTAATAAGCATTCGAAAAACGGTTCATTTTCAACGCAATTATAGTCACTGCTGTATATAGTGGTTGATAAGTTCGTGGCTGGCATTCACACATACAGTTCGTTGCTATTTTTCTGCAACGTCGAGACCTGTCTTTTTTCTTTTTAAGGGGAAAATGGAATATGCCCAGCACATTAACATTCTTATATTTAGGGAACATAATCAATCTCTCCATGAGACCAATTAAAATTTCGTAGTTAAACATTTCTTCTAACACTTCACGTATTACACAAATTGCGTTAATAAATATTTAACTACCAACTTGATGTGAATATTCAAACTTTCTCGGCTAGGATAAAAAAAAAAGTAGGTTCGAATATATATATTGGACATTGAAAATAGATCAAGGGTGAAAGCTATGTTCTCCAGCTCCACCCGAAGAAATCTTTAATCCTCAGATCAAGTTAAATATTAAATTCGTCGTTATACACAAGGTGTACTAAAATATACAAAGAAACATAATTTGAGGAAGATCGATTTATTTGACTAGAAACGCACGCTATGCAGTTATTTTCGTATCATACATTTTACTTGTTTTCAGAACTCGGAGTTCGAATTGTTGGTATAAACCCATAAGGTGGTGTGCAGCCCCTGGTGCTGCCTTCCCCGCTTCTATTCGACGATCCCTTTCTTCTCCTCACCGGTTTAGGCGAATTGCTGCATTTCACGATAAATTTCACTTCGGCCATCAGTTCATCTTTGAAGGAAATCTATAACATATTTTATCCACGGTTCAATATACAAATAGCCAACGTTGTATTTATTCGATTCAGTTTTAAATCACGCCATATGTCCATACGTTTTCGCTGAGGGATGTGCATCCAACCTCCCATAGTAACTCGAATAAAGTGAAGAAGGAAGACAATGCAACGCCCAGACTCAACACTAAAAACACGCCACCCACATTGTCGAGATCAAGTTCCTCCGCTGCACTCTGACCCCCATCTTCCTGTATAATATTTGCATTACGTTATTCACTATTAACGAAAAGAACATTCGAAGGTACTGCACATTTGATCGTGAGCTTTATCTCTACGTACTCGACACCGTCCACCCCCACGTTTCTGCGTCCACCATTTCTTCTTCAGTTCTGTGATTAAACCGCTTTGCTGCAGCTTCAACACGGCAGTGTTTAATGGGTGACGATAGGGCGAGTCTGTAACAATTTGGTTGTCATTCATGTCAATCTTCCTAGTATTACATTGATAATTATCAATTTTATTTATTCTTTATATGATTTCTTCGACAAGCTGCACACGGCGATAAAATGGTATATTTTTGGGAAATGATGTTCAGTCGAAGCTTACATTTTTTCATAGCTATTCCGTAACCCTTTGCATCGAGAAGTCCACCGATTTGCGTCACGTTGCAGTATCTCTCAGTGATGTACTCTATCGAGCTGGATTCCATGAGAAATGCGTAATCATCTCTGAACACCTTTGTCAGACCAGCGTCGTTGCTGTCCGGCAATACGTCGTCAGCATTCGCCATCATGTAATCGTACATGTCTTTGTACGTGGTGTAGTTAGAGTCCTTGGAATGGGCATAATTCTTTCAAAAAACTGAATTAGAATGAACGGCTCTAAATATCGTTTGCCTAACATTCGTTTCCAATTCGATCTGTTAGTGAGGAATATTGTAGACACAAATGAAATTTTACGTTATATTTTCTTTGAAAATAGTGATACGATAATATGTATGGGAGTAACTAATGGTTTACACAGTCGACTATAGTTTTTAGTTATGAAGATCTACCATTTCTAAAGCTACATTAATAATTGTATTAATTTTATGAATGAACAATTATTTCAATGTAAAATATTGTTGGGGGTAGGGCGATTTACTAATCTGTTGAAACAATTTCACTAGGCTACGTATACCTTACTTAAGCAATTGTACGGAACTAATTGAAGTGTTCATGAAAGTGCAGCCAGGATTTTGTTATCTATTTCTTACAAGAATATTAATATATTACCGTGGGAATATAATGATACAGATTGAAGGGGCATCGTTTGAGAGATGTTTTGTAAATCTATGTTTAAAATCCCAATTTGGTACAGAGGGTATAAAATGAACAACCATGTAATCTCTGATACGATTTGTAGGAATAATTCGCAGGAGCAGTTAATAATGATCGAAAGTTAAAAGAAGCGATTGTATTAATTTTTACTCGATTCATTTAAAGACAACAACGCTAGTCAATACGTAAACATCTCTTACATTTGAAACAAGTACACCGGGAGCCTGTAAACATCCTTTAAAATTCCTTGCTAATCACAACTGCTTTATCAATACTTGACATATTATTAAAAGAAAATTATGATGGTTTTGATGGAACACTTACTTGGAAGAACATGAACGTAGATCCACCCGATTTTGCACCATACTTGATGGTCTTCTTTTTCGCTAATTCCTCGACGCTTGAAAACGGCGACACTAGCGTTTCGACCGTCAAGAACGCGGCTAAATTAGCAGTGTAGGATGAGACCATTATGAGGCAGAAAAACCACCACGAAGCGGCCATCATTCTTGTCGATAGTCCTCTGTAAAATATAACAAAATTTCAGAAGTTCAGCGAATAGAAAGACATTGAACAATAAAATTGATAATACAGATTCAAATGATGAATAGCTCAATTGAGTTTACCTAATATAACAAATATTAATATTATATGTTCAAGCGTAATGCTTGGAAATGTTATTTTTTAAATATCTGCAATTATTGCCAATACCTCTACAATGATATTTAAAACCAATGTATTTCATTATACAAGACATTTTGTTGAAACTTTCCAGACTCTAATACATTATGAAGAATTACAGAAATTTCACTCACATGGGGGCAATCTCTGAGCCCTGCTGCATAATGCTACCGATGGTGAACCAGAGAGAATTTTTAAACGTAAATTGATTCTCTAGCACTTCGGGTTCCTCGATGCAGGGATAGGGATTGTTCCATTCAGCCGGGCATATCCTGCCAATCATGAATAGCACCACAGATACGCATATGTAAGATCCGATCAAATACCACCAGACCCCAGCCGAAAATGGCGACAAGAAGGAGAACAAACTGGGCGGTGTTTTCGTCGGCTTTCGATACAAAATACTTATTCCTGCGGGAACAAAAGAAAATATGCAAATTGCACGTGACAGAGAAAAACCACATCTTCTTGATGCCTCCAAATATAAATAATTAAAACATTTTTTCAAGTTACTTCGAAATAATTAAGTGATACTTAATACTAGTAAATTAATAATTATAATATAATTTTGATGTTCATATCGACAAACATTTAGAGATGGAAGATAGTAGAAATAGAGTGTTTTACATAATAATACCGTGAAGGTAGAAAATAATGAATTATAATCTGCATTTCTATAAGTCACACCTAAATTCATAAAGGGCATCGTAAAATCAACCGCAGATTCCCTCTCGGATGTAATAGTTAAGTCAGTGATTGCAAGATCAGCGTCCTGCAACATAAATCCACGGGATATTAAATTTGTAGTTTATTTTCCTCCTATTGTTCTGTACATTCTCCATGTAGATATTACTAACCCCTGCAATTATTTTCCCGAGCATCCCCGTCCATCTTTTCAGCTTTTTCGAATACGATCCGTATACGTTGTCGGACTGTACCTCGAACGTGTAATTGAAACCGAGCATTTTGCTCAGCTCTTGAATAATATCGATGCCAAAACCCTCGTATCGATCGTTTCCAGTCATCATGTCGGCTGACTCCTTCAGCATACCGTAAGGGTGGTTCTGTAACGAGGAAAAATGATATTTAATATTTTCTATAACACATATTTTTATTACTGTCACTTTGAAGAATGATATAGCTAGGACGAATAATTCGAAAAAATTCGTTTAGCTTTGATACAAGATTATTAGAAAATTCTGCAAAGATACAAATTTGTTTAATCTGGAATTTTTACTCACAATGGCAATCATGATGATGAACGTTTTATTCTGTAAGCTTAATTCAACGTCAGGCTTAGGGGGGTGAGTTTCCATAAACCATTCTACAGTGTTCGTGCTGTTCCACACGCCAATCTTCTTTAAACCATCCTCTCCTACTCTTATAACATCCAGCTGGAAATCACTGCGAAATCCAGCCGTGTCGAATTTAATTAAACCAGTCAATCCTTCCATTTCGCTCTAGAAATAATTCACCAGAATCGTTTTAAAAATTTCATCATCGGAATAACTATCCGTCTATATTATTTCCGATAGTATTTATCGATAGAACGAACTTACTAGCCGCATAAAGTTATTCAAACTGTAACCGTGCTCCCAACTTATGCTACCATTGCAGGGCAATTGTTTCACGTCCCCTTTAATCGCGTCCTTTAAACGTTTGAACGCTCTCGCGAAAAGTTGCACAGCGTCGTACATGAGTGCCGGTTCCACCCTCAATTGGCTTGCATCGTCCAAACCCCATTCATTTTTGTGCATTTCTACGATACTCGATACGAAGGGACTTTCTGGATCGATTAATCGCACGCCAGTAAAATTGACGCCCGAAAATTGGTACGGTTCTAGATCTATCGTTTGAAGATCCTGGAAACGGTGATGAATACGATGATGCGAATTATGCACGATACTACCAGCGATTTCAAGAATGGCAATCGGCATTTATTAAATTACCGAAATATGTACGAATATTATTGTAGAGAAGAGTTGAAATATTTTAATCGATGTAAAGTATAAAAAAGCCATAATTTTACCAAAGATGTCACAATAATTCTGTTCTTCTCCGACATAATTCCAACTTGTTGCGCCTGCTTTAATACCTCCGAGAGTAGATCAATCGAACAATCGATAAGGATATTCTCGAATTCTGCGTCCTTTATTTCTCGCATCACTTTCCTGAAAAGTGTAATTATCTTTTACTGCTTTTTATATTCTTACCTTTGAATTATGATATTTGACTTATTTCAATCATGTGACATTGGAATTGAAAAGATTCGAGAATTTGGACAATTTATGAATTTCATAGGAATATTCACCTGTAACTTGGTCCGATTCCTAAGGGATACAAATATATAGTGTGTCTCTTTGCGTCCCAACGTTCCAGTAAACGATGAATTCGTATCAAACTATCCGTGCTTTCGTACAATATCGCAAAAGTCTTCCACTCGAATTCGGTTATGATTTGATCAAAGATCTGGCGACATATCAAATATGCTTTTGATGAGGTCACTCTGCACGAGTGTATTTTCGAATTAAGAATCGTTACTCTATCAAAACCAGGGCTCACTCGAAACGATTATAAAGTTGAGATAGTTTTATATTTAACATATTTATTATTCGTAGAAAAAAAATTATTTTCCCTGCGAGATTTTAATATGTGCAAGAAAATAAATAGCGAGATCTTAAACTGGAACGGGTCCATATAAACTTTGAAGTGCAGCTTAGAACACACGAAAGCCCTTCTCGCATTTTACATACCACAGATAGAGTTTCAGCGTGTGGGAACAAGTTTATTCCTTTTCCCCGTGCTTGCGAGGGTTCCCATCTGCCGTAAATATGCGGCATTTCCATGGTGTCGCACATACTCTGCACGTGTTCAGAGGTAACCCTATTCTGTGGGCCAAAAATGCCGGCCACTCCTATGCCCATCAACTCGCATACTGTGTGTATAAAAAAATAAATAAAAGGAGTGAAGAAAAAAATCCAGGGACAATTATGTACAAAAAATATTCAATCCGCTGATTCCTCGTTCCATTCAAAATCATACCTTTTTGCGACACTTCAAATGGGTCATTTCCAACTTCGTTCGACTCCGCCACGAGGAACACATTTGCAAACTCGACGTTTTCATGCCGTTCTTTATTCACAGTTTTTATAGACGTTTCGAATGTACGCTGAATACCCTCGTCTGCGTCGAACAATCCTCCTGGAATAATCGAATAAAAGCACGTGCGTCTCTAGATATGATGATTCTATTAATATACTAGTGGGGCACAAGTTGAAGACGGTTTAAAATAAATTTAACCCTAAATTACTAATTTGTGAAGCTTGGGCTAAGAGCTAGTATTAGAATGTTCCCCGTGTCCAAGTTGGAGGCCAACAAAATATTTTTACTCAAGTTTCCTCACCTATATGAACTTTCTTTGGGAATCCCAACACGCAGGTGAAGAAGATCAACGGAAGACACTTGGCCAGCATCTTATTGTCATTCTAAGATTTGAAAATAATAATAATAATATAGTAAAAAGGGATAATTGTGATAAGTGTGATTTAATGGTTTGTTGTGAATGAGTTCTTTAATAGCGATTGTTGATTAGTATATTAATGTCTTATTTATTTAAGATTATGCTAGACCTAATGTTCAATAGATTCGTCTATTTATAAAATAATCATACGATGCAAAGAAGCGGCACACAGCTGTGTTTTTCCAAAGGCAACATTGTCACGATTTCGAATAAAATTAGACAGTAAACCTCAGCAAAACAGCAGGCTTAACTGGGCCCATCTGTATAAAGACCGTCCAGTGGAACCATGATTATCTTCAAAGACAGCCAGATGAACAGACCGACGGAAATTTATTTGCAATAAGATCGTGTACACGCGATTCACAGGCTCGAACAGACTCCTGGGATCCGAACGGGTACTTAACCACACGACGTTGTGTAAACCAGCAGGCAAGCATTTACACGCTCGAATTCTCGTGCTCGCGTAAATATTTAGAACCGCCTAAAATCAATACTCCAATATTGAGCCTGGCTATTTATTTGAATCTACCGAAGGGGGCTTCGAATCTGTCAGACTCCAGTCGACACTTCGAGATGGATTTTCTTTTGTTTTCCACGGTCGAGGAAAAGGGTAAGCGAACGTTTGAAGGCTCGCGCGGTCGAACCGAATAGGAGAAAATGTGTGTAAAAATAGCATTCCTATTGCGAAGCAAGCAGGCACAGAGTTCCTTAATGGACTAGCTGACATGTGGAATGATTTTCAAAGAGTTCTCAGCATTCGATATTTGTTATTAACATTCTGAAATATTCGTCGATGTAGATAATATGTATGGCGCAGTAAATATTTTCCATAATGCAGATAATGCGAAGGTTAATATTTACTCCGAATCCCCTTATCGAAAATCAACACTTAATGTTTTCTTTAGACATTGCATGTTGTTAGCGTTTTCTGCTAATTAGAACGTGCTACCTTTGCCTTTATCCACCTCTCCTCTAATTAAAAGTTGAAAACCAACAAGACATTTCCATTAAAACAGTTTCAAAATTTCGCGCACGTTTCAGTCATCGTGATAACGATCTTTCCGTTTAATAAAAAAAGAAAGTCGTTAGTTCTCTTTCAACGGTCGCTGTCATCGACAAAAATGGGCGCACGCAGTGTCAGCGGGCATCGCGACGGGATAATTTTAGCGGGCACGATTTTTACGCCCCGTCGTGTATTACTCGACACGAAACGTCGGTATGCAACATCGGCACGCGATTTTTAGCCGCGCACGTTCAGAGCCTCGATTGTCACCTTGCCAAACGCACGCGGCACGGCGCATTCTTTCCCATTCATTCATCCCCCGCGTCGCGGTGGTTATTCCCCCCTTGTGTATTAGCGCCCACGTGAAAGCCGACGAAAATTCATGAACGCGTCGCGACGGCCGGCCCGGTGTCAACGTGCCATATTCAGGCGGTCGGGATCCCTCGAAAAACACACGAAAATCGTTGAGTGCGCGTTACGAAGCCCGTTAAATTTAGACGCAGAGCGTCGCCGCCATCGGCGCTTGTCGCTTAAGCTCTGTGACATAGTTTTCGTCGAATTGCAATCGTCCACGGTTTCAAACGCGATCGGTCCACCCCGATTAATATCATCGATTTACCAATAAACGCCTCCCTGGCGTGCTAATCGTACTCGAGACGTTTTATCGTCGCTCTATCCAGGGAGAAAACAAAACGTTTGCTCTAATACTTCCTCCGGGTGAACGTCGATTTTTCTGGAAGCGTGTCTCTCGCGATACAACCACGGGCAACTTTATTTCCCCCGTGTTCGAGTCGAGAAAACGTGTACAGAATCGAAGCGGCGGACCGTTCTTTGTCGGGCGAATATGTTAGACGTTAACAGACGAGCGTGGCTCGGCACGAATTCACGCCTGACACGAGGGAGAGGAAATTAAAAAATTGTCGACCCGATGGCACGCGGTGGAAGCTGACACGTTGCTCGTCTCGCGCACGAACGAAAGTTAAAACAGCGTCGGACGGGGATCGAAAGGATGGGACGACAAGCGGGTGTGCCGTGCGACGAGCGTGAAACGCAGAGGAAACTTACCTAAAGTTACGATCACACACGGCTCGTCACCTGGAACAGAAGTTTGATAAACGTGCTTTTCAGAACGAACCTCGCGGCATCCACTCTAATTCCGAACGCCGCTTCCCGAGTGCTTTTTCACTGCGCACACGCGGCCTCCCTTCCAAACCGCTTTGGATTCGTTTGTACACCGTAACATGGCGGGCATCTAGCTCGAACTTAACTTATTGTTAGACACGACGCGACGCGTCCACTTTTTCGTCTGGGAATCGTTTAGGTGGAAATGTCGCTACCTGTGAAAGGGGGACCTTCGCGATTTGTCGGCACCTGCGGGTGGATGAAGTGCCGCTGGAACTGAATGGTCGTTATCTCGTGAAATGGTGATACACGTAGCAGCGTTTTATGGAGGAGATTTGTTACGTTTAGTGGTGGAAAGTTTACGGGGCTCGCACGATGAAAATAAGTGGCGTGGCTCGCGTCCTGCGATTCCGGACTTCGGGGCTATCTCTGATAATGGGGCATTGATTTTCGTTTTGAGAATAGGAGTGTAGAAAATGAAAGTGCGCGAAACAAACTTGATTCAATAATTTTAAGCGATATCGTGTCTGATCGCGGGAAATATTTATTTACTACATTTTTACACGCTCATCTCGTCCGGCTGCGAATCGTTTCCTTCGTTTTATATATGGTCTTCTCGAACCGACGGGACTACTGTAGAAATGTTTGATTCTTGAAATAGCTGGCTCTACTTCCACGTGATTGAAATCGCATTAGCGTTTCAGCGGAAGCACACTTTTAAGGTGCAAAAGTTGTAGAAAGTTCCGGGAACGACGTTGCAGTCAACAGCGTGCCTCGAACTGTAGTTAAATTCGCCGTAAAAGAGTGATACGTGACATGAACATCGCGTAAAGTTAGGTCAAACGGCTATTATTTTTTTGATGGCAGCTCGACCTCTTCCGGGGGATCGTATTTTCAGGCGCAGCTCGTTCTTTATAACTCCCCCCCCCCCCCCCCCTTGCCAAAAGAATGATTGAGGATCGGATTCATGTCTGTGTTATAGACGGCGATTCGAAATTGCAGTGATACTTCTTAAAAACGATGAAAAATCACGAGCATGCTTCATACGGGAACATAGATCGTCCACTCTTTATCGTAAACGACCTGACGAAATAAAGAGGATTTTCGACACAAAGATCCCCGTCTTACGCGAGCGAACATTGGATTTTTATGTCCATACAAAGAATGTCGCATATATCCACGGACTTTTAATATATCCAGCTTCGAGCACATTCTTTCTTTCGCCAACATTTCGGGACATTGCATGTTGCAATTTGAAATAATAATTTCATTTTGCTTTTCCTCGCCTTCATCCTGCAGTTGTCTCAGAATTCGAGCTTCCTTTCGAAGCTATTAAACATCCTGGTAATTTACGCAACGACGAGTTCAATGTCAGACGTTCAATTGGAACGGTGTGAAAGGACGACGTTTGAAGGGGTGGACGATCAAGATATCTAGATGAGCGAATAAAAGTAGGAAGACGCCGAGGTGGAGAAATAGGGAAAGAGCGGAAAGCACACGGAACGGCGGGGAAGTAAATTAAATAGCTGCGTTGGCGTACCGAGGTCAAAGAGATGGTAAGGGTCGTGGAAGTTGGATACATTAGTGAATTAGTTACGTTAGCGGTTTGGGATTTAGTTCTCTAATCAAGGGAACGAAGAGTGAAGGCTGCGGCAATTGATGTAAAAGTAGAACTTCCCGGGGACCAATTACGCGGCCGTGGTTAAGGCAGAACTTCTCTGTCGTAATCAACAAGGGGATTATGGCGCGGCTTAAGTATATTACGCGCGTAACAATTTTCCGACTGAAACGGAGGAGCCTGACATTTTCCGATCGATCATCGGTTGCGAAGAGCGAGCATTTTGAGAAACATCCTGATGGACAGTATGAATCTTCGCGGCCAATCGGAAATTTGCGAAATAAAGCTACTGAGAGAATTAGACTATTCAGATTTAAAAAAGATTCATACGTATATTTCAATTATAGTCATTATTCTTTAATCATGGTATTTAAGTTTTGTGTACTTCTTTGTCTATGATTTTTTGGGTTTTGGAATATTCATATTCGCTTGGCGCAGGGATCGCGTTAATAGTATGAAGGTAAAATTGAATTGATCCCGCAAATATGAAAGTTAAAGTTACGGGCATTCAATTGAAAGCTGCAATGCATTAAATTCTCCATAATTTAATTATTTTCGTATTAAATCATATTTCTACGAAGTGTACCTCACAGACCATTCATAAAACGAACTTCGGATATGCAGTAAAAAATGAATACCAATAATACCATCAATTTAAAGCGTGCAGCATTTTATACGTCAATGCAGCTTAAATTAAACGATTCACCTTCTCCTCATTAAAGCCTGTCTCATTAGCTGGGTGTAAAAATAAAACACGTTCAGTGAGAATTTACAGACGATGAGTTTATTCACGTTTAATATGATGCTCGTAGTACACTTTATGTAAGAAGTATAATCAATAGGCTCTTAACAAACTCGTTATAACGTGAACGCAGTGTACGCCGCAGTACAGACAATATTTACAAGTACCTATATATAATACTTGATTCCTGTGTGTGTTGATGCGTGTGTGAGTGTGTGTATGTGCGTATGATTGCGTCATTCATGCGGGTTTCACGAGTTTTGTACGGTTAAACCGATTCGGTTCGGTGTACAGTATATACGCATCATCGTACGAACGAGTCGATAGTGAAAGAAAAAGGAAAAGAAAAAGGAAAATGGAAAACAGGGAACCGTTATATAATGTCATTTTATATGCACGGTGTTTCGAACATGCTGCACGACAGTCACTCAGTCAGAGATCATGAAATATCGAACGCGTGATTCCCGACGATAATTTCACTCCATTGATCTATCTGTATCCGGAAATCGATCGCTTTAGAGAAACTGGATAGGCATATATGCAAGTACGATATATGTATGTACAACACGTTTACACCTTAGGATAGAGGGAAGACGGAAATTAATACTGCCCGATTGCAAACAGGCTGCCATTAACTCGGTTGACTGACTTAATCCTTTGGACCGAACCACGGTTAAAAAAGAACATTGCTACGTGGACCTGTTTCAGTGAAATCTGTTTCAAGGTGGGACAAATTTCATATAACTTTTAGTTAGTATAGTTTCTTAATCCGAAACCTTGATTTTGTTCAAATTTAATGCATGTTCGTATGAAAATAGTGTTAATTTTAAAACGTTTAATATTAAAAACTGTAAAATATTTTACTCGCAGCGACGATTATTATTGATACAATTGAACGATAAAAATAAAGACGAATAATTATAATAATAATTAATTTAAGCAAAAAGTATATAAACGCAGAATTAGTGGTTCTGTTACAATAGCTTGGGCAATGTTTGACGTGCAACAATTTCCGATCCAAAAAATTTGAGATCTTCTACAGATAGAGCAATGGATTTCGCGATATACGATAATGACATGGATAAATTCGAATCCTATCGAAACCGTGAGTGAGTATGGGAAATGAAAATATAAAAACACTTGTACTATCTACATTCGATGAAATGTCTACGATACTCGCACGCAAGGATACGTTATTTTACAGCATTGGAGAGATCCTTAAACGAAGACGTACTTTATCTTAATCGTATGAACAGACTTATCTGTGAACATTCTATGTTACAATGCCATAGAATGGACGCGATCGTTTAGCTCGCAATCTTAACGATTATTACGATTATTTACACTAAATTTATTTATCTGAACGCCATCGAACAGAGAGATATATTTGTATATACAGCATCAATTATCTTCGTCTGTATTTGTTTTTCTCTAAATGATTTACTTCGGTGTACTTTCTTTAAAAATGAACGACACGATTGATGATAATGAAATCGTTTACATGCATCGACAAAATTGTGTTCGCCGCTCGAACAGACTCTTACAGGCATCGATTAAAACCGTTGTCAATCTCTTTCGATCGTTCTTTACACTCGCACGTAAGTCGATATACATATTGCCATGTGTTCATGAATTGTCGTGCGAAAGATATCGACGCATGATTGATCCTTTGTGTTCTGTTTTTACGAAATAAACAATACAGATGCATGTAGGACATTGTTTACCCAGGAAATCGTATTCCCATACTATTCGAAGTTTCCCCTTAATTTCGAAATCACTTGAGATCGACGAAAAGTCAAGGGCTACAGAGAATTTCAATACACGAAGATCAGATTCCGAACGAACGTCCGAGCGAATAACATTTGACAGAGCTATGTATATACCTACTTAATTAGCATTCATGTACCGATACTCGTGGAAAATAATTATCAGATATATCCACGGGCGGATGTCGTTTCAGAATTTCCCGCTCTCGATACTAATCTATTTCAAATTTAACGCCTCGGTGGAGTTTCGCAAAATCAATAGAGAATATGGTAATGTCATTAGAGGAATATCTCACCCTAGTGCCTGTTAATTTAAAAATCGGATAACAAGCGGTAAATAAATAAAACGATCGAATTCTCCACGGCGCCGACCGCTTTACTTACACGTAATCCTGAAATAAAACCAATTATACTTCGCGCGCAATCAATCACCCCCGAGCTAAAGGAAAAAGAACCGTTCCCTTTAATTTAATAGCAACCGTTCAAAGCTACAGAGAACTACGATCGAACCTCGCGACGACGCGGCGTTTCACGCCATTCCCGGTCCCTTTCGCAAGAGACACACCCCTTTGCCACAAGTGTCGCAACGAAAGACAAAGGATCTCGAGGCTGCTCGTTAATCTTTCCACTCAAATAGCGCGCGTCGTTGTCTCCCGCACGGTACGTTATGTTCCAGTCAGCTCCAATTAACGACTGTACACCGACTGTACACCCTACAAAGTGCCAGCCGAAGAACTACCTTGCCCGTGCGTTCGCGTTCCGCAAAGGACAATGAAGAAAAATGAAAAAGGAGATCGAGAAATCAAACGTATACACACATAGAGATAGAGTGCAGCAGGAGGAGGTGGACGACGTCCGTAGCGCGTTAGAAATCGATTTTCATTCGCGATTCGTTGCTTCTCTCGACGCTGTACACCACGTCGATCGTCGTCGTATGCAGTGTATCGAATCGCCAGAAGGATTATCTCCTTGTACGCCTGCCCTCTCGTCCAAGAGGCAGCTCCATAATCTCAGGTTAAGGGCGCCTTCCCCACAAAGTGTCTGTACTTGTTGCACTCCGGATACCCGCCCTCCTCGGACACTATCGACAGATTCGATTGGTGTCTCTCACGGTGACACAGTGTCTTCCTCGCTGGTTTTTTCGCACCGTTCCCGTCGTCCAACGCGTAACGCAGCTCGCTCGCCATATCGGAGCACACGGACTTCTGAAAAGTTCCAGCAAAGCCCACGCTGCAACCCCTTATTCTACAACGACGTTTACGGGGTGCAAAGCCTCGTCGGCCAAATGCGATGACGCGTACTCGCGGTGTAATCGCCTCGGACAGGATTCGCAATAGACCGCTGCGGTTCCATCCGAGATATGAAATTTTATTAGGTCGATAACATTTTATTGGCGCGTAATACGCGGCACGGAAACGGCAACGGGATACTGGAGATTTGCTCGAAGCGACGGGAGAAATTCTTTGGGAAGTTACGCGTTCGATAGAATTTCTGCAGAGGAAGATTTTGTTATGGTTATACTTTTATTTTGAAAAGGAGTTGTTGAATTAATTTATGAAATGTTTGATATAGTTTTAGAATATCGTGATTTTGGAATGTGTAATTTCTTAAATTAGTGACGCAAGCTTCAAATTATCATCGCGTCAAGGCGAAGAATTCTTTTGAGAGATTTCGCAGTAGAATGAGAATTTTTGGTCAGACGTTGTATGAAACTATTATTCTGCACTATTATTCTTATATCATACTTTTCTTTTTGTATTTGAATTTACTTTATCAAAGGGTTTATAATATGTATAATAAATGTCTGTATTATTATTACTGTTGTTATTATATTTTGATGACTGGTTTGCGTTTCGCGTCGTAGCATTTGGCTGACGTTAGAAAATATAGTATATTGTAGAGGTGCATGCAACGTGAATGAATATTATTTTACACAAGCAACAAATTGATTAAATAACTGTCAATGGAAACCTTCAAATTAAATTACGCCAATTTTCTCTTTAACAAAATGCACATATAAGCTGCAAACAGGCAAAATGAAGTGACAATAGAAAATTCATTTAAACAAAGGGGTCGAACCTAGAACTACAAAAATCAATACAATTATATCCTACATATTTAAGAGAATTATTCTTATATTACATTTTCAGGTGATGATAAAAAAAAAAGCAATGCTGAAAGCGGAAATAAATTTTGTATTTCCGAATGAATCTTTGATGAACAATCAAAACTTTCCCACGTATCCCACAGGGTTGTTTAATAAAATGTGTCTCGACATATAAAACCGTCCATCAATAAAATAAATTTCATGCTCTACGATCCGTCAGTCGATCAGTGCAGCGGAACAACGAGTAGCACAGACATAGATGAAAAGTTGCTCACCTCCTGCGTATCCATGGCGGGAGAGAAAGGGAGGCAAGAAACAGTGCGACACAACTAACAATGTCATACTAAACTGTCATACATCGTCCGCGTCTCCGTTCGAACCGTACTTAATTCATTTTTTTGGGGGGCGGGAGAGGGTTGACGCCTACGTTTCGATTGCGATCACTGTTCTCCCTTTACCGTTTAAATTTTGTATGATACAAGTTTATACGAGTCGGGACATACAGAATCACCTATTGGTTAACAGAGTAACCTTCGTTTGTCAAATACGTGGAGCCTCTAGGTTTCCTTTCGCGGATCAAACATTTTCTTGCACAGCAGCCATTGGATTTTTCTTCCGATTATTCAACACTGTTAACCTTCCGCACTTCAAGGAATCCCGCAGATTCCACGTAAAACTAACGAATCACTCCTCGAGCTACACAATATATATATATACATACAATAAAACGTCTGCAATTCGACGCTACACATTAATTATCTATTACTCGGTATAAAATCGTGATTGTTCATGTAAACAGTTCGTTACGTCGCAGCGTGTGATTCGGTCGCGATCGCGGCGTGTTTATTTAAAAAATAAACAGGAAAACAAAAATAACAGAAATAGCCACGCTGCGTCAATTGTTTTTTCCCTTTGGGATTTTGTGTTCGAACAATCGCCCGAGAGATCGTTTCTTCTCGCTGCGAGGCTTCAAGTCGATCGTGAATTAATCTAAAAAGGTTTGATATGAGCAAATGGCAAACGCGTTGACCTTTCCAATTTCAATTTCACCGTCTCGTACGTCCATTCGAGGAAAGATCGCGTACAAAAAGGGCGCGATTCCCGTTTTTTCTTTTCTTTTATAAATCAAACGATCCCTTCGATCAGCCCCCTCTCTTCTTTCTTTCATTCTTTACTCCCGTCGTTCCCTCTCTCTCTCCCGGTTTAATGAAATTCCAACGACACCGTACGTTACTCGATAATAATTGATTGGCTAGTGTTCCGTCGATAACGTTCTGGGATAGATTGTCGGTCGAGATTGCGGTTCTCGAGGAGGTAAGAGAAAAAAAACTGGAAAGGTCGAGGATCGTTGCTCCTTCTTTTGATTATACGTTTCGTTTGAACTTTCTACAGTTTGGGTCTGTCAGTGTTTCACACAATTCTCGATCACTGGTGGTGGAGTTCCTCCTTAGGTCCGTCGGGTCAGATACGCTTTTCTCGGGCATAGGAATCTGTCTCTATGAATTCTTTTTTTTATCTCTGTTTTTCTCTTTTGTTCGTTCTTTTTTCTATGCTCACAAGCGGATCCCTACAAGCTCGCCCGTTAGTGTAGATCGGTAAAAGCTTCGCAGATCGGTTTCCCCGAGGATTTCTGCTTCTAAAACAGAACACGAAAATACTCGAGTAAGATTGCGTTAGAGGGTATCAAAACGATGAGTTGGATCTACACGCGAAGTATCTTGGTTCTTGACAAGAGAATCGACACCTGCACGAGGGTGTCGCTATTCTACGATCAGAATGACGAAAAATCAATATTTTCCTCCTTTCAAAATGGAACATAAAACTGATATGCAATAAAACTACAATAATTCAATTGCGATGAAATAATACAAAATAATAGAGGATGAACTACCTCGAGGAAATATAATTCATGAATTAATAACGCGGCGATAAAATAATTCTATTCGACATTTGGACCCAACGACTTGAAATAAATAATAGCAACGAACGTTATACCAATAATCTATCAGCGTTAGCTCTAAAACTAATCGAAAGAATATTGCACCATAGTTGCCAACAGAAACGAATATACAAGAGGAAAGCGGTTTCAATATCTCCACCGTTTGATCTTTCACCAAGCAGTCAACTAGTTCCCGATGGTATCGCGATCTTGGGGCAGTCCCCGAGTCCGGCTAAAACGATTAGCAGTTTCAGATTCGAACGAGTATCGTGGCTACTCTGTTGCGGTCTGAAGTAGCACGGTCCGAAGGGGGAACAGCAATACCTGACGTTTGTTGGCTCGCGGAATTGTTTGCTCTCGACTACACGAGGTCGCCGGTGCAAAGCTGCATATCCGTATTTGTGGACGAGCCCTTCTCAAATACTTGCCTGTTTGCCTACCGCTTCAATGTACGCAAACGGCAGCTCGAATACATACTGCAGACACGCGAGTCCTGTACGAGCTTTCCATATGCGTTCCTCCGCGCGAGCCGCGCCTTAATTTCATTGCTGTGCCCCGTGGAATTTTTGTTCAAGAAGGAAACCCTCCATTCCGGCATTCGTGTGGAAAAGCGCAAGATATCGATCGTTTACATTCGATATCGTTCTCATTGATGGAAAGGCTGAATGATTATACGAAATACGTTTTGTTTTTATTTCTAAACGTCAAGTTTCTATCGCACTCCCCGCAGCACCCTCGAAGCTTTTGTTCAATCCATATTTCATTTTTTACGTGAATTCAATTTTTTCCTGTTCCTCTTTTGCGTTTTCTTTTATTTCAATCTAACTTGAATATCAGAGGTACATTTGTGACATGAAATTTGTTTCTCATAGATCGTTTAAAGCAAGATACTATTAGTAACGATAGGGTTTACATTTTGACAGAATGTTTTTTTTAGATTTACCGGTATATTTTAACGTTATCGTACATATCTACGCCAGACAATTAACTCGACCAGCCCCTGGTTACGCGAAGTTGCCGCGAAATATTGCAGCAACGCCTCCATTTAAAACCGGTTCTTCGTTCTTATTTATGCCACGAAATTACATTTCCATACAGCCACAACAGAACGCACACCACTGTTGTTCCAGTTTTCAATTTCCATCTGTTCGAAACGATGGCAACGCAAATACCATAATTCGGCTGATTAAACGATACTTCCATCGGTTACCCACTTTCCCACCAATCCTCTTCGAACTAAGCAAAGAAACGAGGTAAGGGATCAACGCTAAAAAGAAGGAAAAACTACGAATACCAAATTAGCATCTTAGCCTCCATCTACCTGAGACCATGAATAATTATCCTCGAGGAACAAAGAACGCTTCACGCCCCAATATCTTTCCATTTATCTCGAGTTCCAAATGCTTTCCAATCTGAAAGACAGTGGAGTACGAGAAAAAAACCAAAAAGCATTGCGATATCAATCAACCATTTCTCTATCTACGGCCACAAACGATTGCAATGTTCAATTGTTTCAAGAACAAAGATACCCCGGTTCCTTCTGCTCGGTTTTCCTTTTTCCTCGTGGTCTACAGTGATTCTACCGACTACAGGGAGAAAACGATCAGACCCGAGTGGTTTTGTAGGTGCATGGTGACCATTAAAGAGGAACTCCACCATCGCGCGATCATCAACTGATGTATTCGCGTGGTATGTCGGGGTAGATCGCGTCAGGATCGAGGTGTGTGTTAGACGACGTTACTTCAGGCGTTATTGCGCCCTCGTCGACGTGCTATCTGACCTCACTCACCCGTTCCTCGATGGCGACCTTCCGGCTTTTCCAAACAAACTCGCATACCGCGATCACGCAAGCGATGCCCATTCCTCCCATTAGAACCACAAACACCCCGCCGACGTTCGCCAGGCCCAGCTCGTTCGCCGTGGAACTGCTCTTCGAGGTATCATCCTGTTCGAAAATAGAAGAGATTGCATTTCAAATGGATTCGAAGTGCGGGTAGGTAGATACGTTGATTCAGGCGAATCTCTGTGGACAGTTTTTGGGAAATAATTTGTATTTCGGCGGAACCGAGAACGTTTAACCCTTTCGCTGTTCAGTTAGCACGACGTTTGTTGCGAAATAGTCTTTGATGGTTAGTATACTCGTCGCGTAATTCTATTATTGTAGTATCTCTAGAAATAACACAGGACAAATATGTTTTAAATAGATCAAAAGGGAAAAATATTTTACTGCTTTTCGTCATTTTATGCCCGGCGAAAGGGTTGATCAATATTTTGGGCGAATCGCGTAATTGGCTGTGGTTTTCAAACATATCTTTTTGTGTCTAGCTCAGATTGTACGCGCTATAAAGTCGACTCTTACATAAAATGCAATAGAAAGACAAATTCATGGATCGTAACAATACACCGCTCCAATTGTCCTATTTGGATTCGAAACACTTTCATTTAAGGGATCGCAGTAATTGCACCATTGCGAACTTCTGAAGAATAAAGAGGAAATTCCGATTGTGCGTTTGTATACTCACCCTACAGGATCCTCCGCCGCGTTTCTCCTTCCACCAGCGAGTCTTCAGCAAGTGCAGCTTTCCCTCCTCCTGCAGCTTCAGGATTGCTCCGCTTATGGCAGTTCTGTACGGTGAATCTAAAGTCACAAAGTCGTTTTTTGAACAGCGCCCGTTACCAGTCAGCTTTTATTGCGCGCGTGAAACTTTACGAAAAGTGTCATCGTGCCCGTCGTTTCCGTTACACGACTTTTTACTTGCTGGAATCCGCGCGAGACCGATCGACCTTCGTGATTTTCGGTGATCACATTCAGTCACGATATCGTTCGACAAAATGTCCGAGCATAAAATGGAAGGGTAAATTATTCACGGATTTTTGTAATATTCTTTGACAAACGTTCGAAACGCGCATAGAGTATTGTCGTAACGGATGGGGATAAAATTTGTTCTTGTAAGAGATCCGGAAATTCAACCTCCTTTTTATTATGATAATCGCAGATTCAAAAATATATACGACAAGTTAATTGATGAACATATTTTATAATACAAAAATCACAATTCCAATTAGCTATAGTCTACAGTATTATACAACGTCCGAAGCTAAAAAATAATTGGAGACAATTCGTGTCAATTATATTTATAAATTGATATGGCACTAGAAAAAAATGTATCATCGCTATACTAATACTATCATTCCTCGGCCACAATTAACAGCCAGCGACAACCCCTGATAATACAATCGATCATTTCCATCATGGCCAACAAGAATATTTACTACAAATTGCATCGATAACCTCCCCTAAACGAACGCGATCGAACGTTCTCCTAATTCCCCCATAAATCCATACGAAGAACGTGAAAAATGATCTCTCCCATTCGACGTCGTTTAGCGGGCCACCATAAATCAACGACAGATATACGCGTCGATAGGTCGAAATAGGTCGCGTCTACATCTCGCGCAGAGATATTCGGCTACGTGTAATCGGCTAACACTCGATCTATCTGACGAGTTTGTACATCTCTCTGTCCCTATCGGATTCGTACCGGACTAGGTGTGACACATTGCACTTACTTGGTGGCATAGCTATGCCGTATCCCTTCGAGTCCAAGAGGCCACCGACTTGGGTGAGATCGCAGTTTCTCTCGATCACGTATTCGATAGAAGTGGATTCCATTAGGAACGCGTAGCTACCTTTACCCTTGATCACCCGTTCCACGCCCTCGACGTTGCTCGTTGTAAATACCCCAGGCTTTGCTGAATCCATGAAGGACCACATACGCTGGTACGTCGAGAAATTGGAATCCTAGATCACGCCAGGAATTTCATGGTCGAGCACGCGTGCTATTAAACGATGGAACGTCGGTCGAAATTGGTTAATCTTCAAGGAAGCCTATTACGCCTGCCGCCACATGTATGTGGTTCCATCGAAATCACGGAACGGTCATTGTGAATAATGGTACACCGTGATTACATGTACGCAACGTAGTATTCGCACAATTTTTATGGCGAAGAAATCGCGTTGATCTATACCCTTGCTTGAAGATTAATCATTTTACGGCGCGAGGCTTACGGTTCGTCGAATGTTCGTGATGGCTGAGAAACAGCAGGAATGAAAGGGTTTATGACGGTCAAAGTGAAATTAGCCGGACGAGTTATGGAATTAAGGGAGCGGATCTTTTGAAACAGAAATGCTTCCGCTTTGTCCCTTCTCAACTGTAATGCCGTCGTAATAAAGTTTCGCGTCGCGACGTGCAAATTTCATGAGAATTAACGTTAAGTGGTAGAGCGGCCCTTTCTCGAGCAACGTTTACTATGCAACTTGACTTCGGTGTGCTTGTAGAGTAACCACGGAGAGAATTTCTGTCTCGTAACATGCGTTGGTTGATACACAGCTTGGCTAGCGATTCGCCGAGAAACGCAAACAGCGGGAGAGGTTCGATATGGCGGTTACATGGTGATTTTCTTTTTTCATACGGCTGGTAGGTTATGCATGCGATCTTACCCTAAAAAAGGCCGCGGTGCTGCCTCCTTTGAGAGCACCGTATTTGATTTTCGTCTGCTTTGCAAGATCCTCGGCGCTCTCGATCGGCGAATCCATCCTCTCTACGGTAAGGAACGCGGCCAAGTTGGCAGTGTACGAAGAAATCATGATCAAAGTGAAGAACCACCACATGCCCGCCACTATCCGCGTCGACACGGCCCTGGGGAAAAATAGAATTCGAGGGGTGCAGTGGGTACCGTCGAGACTGATTACAGAAACGGGTTTCTTGCGTGCAAATTTGAAATGATCGCGTCGCGATTTTATCGCGATATTTAATATTCAATTCCGCGGACGTACATTGTTTTTTCTTTAAGTAGAATCGGTTCAACCGTACGAGACGTGCGTGCATCTTTTGAAGAATGATTTTGAGATTTCAATTTCGTGTGATCCTGCTTGTTAAAGTAATTCGTACTACGTTAAACTACTTCAACGAACACGTATAATAAGTTCAACTAACTTCACCAACGGGAAGCAAACATATCATGCCTCTATTTTATTCAGTCTCATGCATCTCAAACGCTTCGTTTCTTTCCTCCTTTTTTTTTCTGTTTGTATTTTCTCAAATTCTACCACACATAACAACAACTAAACGATACTTTGAATAAAAGATAGACTACGATAACCGTTCGAGGATAGGGGCCATATCGTAGGAAGTTTCGGAGAACGAAAGATGAATTCTCATCTCACGTACGATGGCAGTATTTGGATGTTGAGATCAAAGAAGTCGTTGCTGTTCCCCTCGAACTTACTTTATTGAAAGCTATTTTACACTCCAATCAAGAATTTCACGACGCCCCGCTTTCGAACGTTTCAGTTTACTGCGCAACCATCGCAGCAGATTGCCTTTCGAATTACCCGTCTCAGTTTTCGCCGCGCAACTTCACCGGCGGGCCAAACTTATCAAACATCTCACGGCGGATCGTCTCGGGGTTTCTTAGTTCGCGCTATCAGCCTCTCACGGGGACACAGGGGGGCAGCAACAACGTCCATTAGAACGAAACGTCGTGGTCTTTGTCGTCGTCCTCGTTGTCGTCCGTGTCGTTGGCAACGAGGCAAAGTGATACCGATAGCAAAGCACGCCGTCAAGTTTGAACGCGCGAACGTGATCGGTTGCAGCAAGCCTACGATATAGCATATCCAGGCTATCGTTATGTTTAAAACTGGGTAAAACACCTACGGTCTCGAATCTCGTCCTTTCCCAAACTAAACGTCCGTCACCTTACGTAGCCCAGGTGAACCGACCGCGACTATTTAACTGGGCACGCGCTTGAACGCTCGAGAATTGTTCTTTCCCTGTGATTTTTATTTCCCTGTCTCCCTCGTACACCCGTTTCCGGTTTGAAATCGTTCACGGGGAATCGGACAGAACGAATCGCGAATATAACACCGACACGTCACAAAGAGACAGTTATTATTACGTTGCTTGGCTGGCTGTGTTTTCTTCGTTTCACTTACTTCGGCGCTATATCAGAGCCTTGCTGCATGAGCGAGCCTATGGTGAACCAGAGCGAGTTCATCAGGGTGAACTCGTTCTCGAGGACCTCGGACTGTCCGTTGCACGGATGGGGATTCTCCCACTCGTAGGGGCTGAACCTGCAGACACGTGAAAGGAGAAGGGAGAGGATTAGACCTCAGAGTCGCAGCACGCGTTTCGGTACCAATGGCCGATCGACGATGACGCACGCGGTCTCCGATTACGGAACATTCAGGATGTACTCCCGAGATCGATCCTCGGCGAACTTTATCGCTTGAAATGGTTCCTCTGTTTCGTTGGAATTACAAGGGAACGTACCCTGGGCGGCTTTGCGGGGATTCGAGGCGATTTAGGTGCGGGCGTTAAGGAGATATTAAGGTCACTCGCGGATTTCTTTCGTGGCTGTTTTATTTTCGCTGAATGGGTGGTTCGTATTTTTTTCTTTATTATTTCTTTTATTAGTACTTGAGAACGCTTTTCCGAGGATCTGAGTGCCGGGTGATAAGGTAGACGGGATAAGATGATAAATAATTGGGCGGAGAAATTTTTGTCTGTCAAGGAGAATGCCAAGCAGTGATGGAAGTATAATTTCTGTGTTCTTCGTTAAGGCTGCTATTTGTGATTTCAAGAATGGAGGAACGGAGAGACTGTTCATTAGTAGTCGGACGTTGGTAGAACATTAATTTAATTTTTGTAATCGATATTAGTTGCAATGCCGGTGTACCGTGTAGTAATATAATTTCCAATTAGTTTGCTCTGTTCGAAAATGGAGGAAATATTAGCGCAATAATATTATCGTATGCACAGGTGAAATATAAATATACTCTCGGTGGGGGATTATTCAATATGTATTCTATCATCTATTTCATGGAACGTAGCTACCACGACTCTGAGAATCGTTGCCCACTCGTTATTGGAGATTCATTTAAGTTCTGTAAATTCTACACATGTGAAGGTGAGACTGTCAGACAAATTATACACCTTGCATTCTTTTTACCGACGTTATATGCGTTATAAAATAAATTGCCCGCTTCGCGAGTACTTTTCTTGCAACCTACAATATGTACCACATTTTTGGTGAAAAGATAATTGAATTTTCTTGTACATTCTTCTTCTACAATAATTTTCCCAGAAATTATAGTGGCACCTGCTTTTGCCGTTCCTCTCCGGAGAATAAAGTAGAAGAGAAATTAAGCTTCCATTTTTATTTTCTATTAATCTAAAGTCATGAAGACTCTGTGCGAACATTTTTAAACTAATACAATTTTCACCTGTGAACTAATTATTCTTTCTTTTCCGCCCGTCCAACGATCTCTCCTTACAAAATCGTTCATCCTTCATTTCAGGATACGAATAGCTCACGATTAACCGAACTCTCGATCTCGCGGATTCCAAATAACCGAGCTCGATTGGACTTCCACAAGCGGTTTCACGAATTCGTTACCCACTGAATAATTCATCCATTCTTCGTCCACCACGCAAGGCAGATTCCGGGTGTGTTCTACGGCTGTGCGTTCGTGGGACGTGAGCAAGTAAATCGTTTGAGAAAAGTGGATCTTCGGTTACATAGTCGTCAAGTTTCAATTTACATGCGTTCAGTCGACGACGGTTGCACAACGAAGACCAGCTAGGGTTTAACGCAAAGAACGAAAGGGGATAGAGTAGAGGCGGATAAACGGAATCAAAGATCGAAACGTGTGTACAGACAAAGAATAGAGACGAGAAAAGAAAAACGATCAAGCGTCCTTGATGCCAGTCTAATGGCTTACTTGGGCAGAATGTCACAGCCCTGCCGCATTAAGGATCCAATGGTGAACCACATGCAGTTGAGCAGCTTGAAGCGATTCTCCAGGTGGTCCGGGTTTTTGTTGCACGGATGAGGATTGTACCACTCGTACGGGGTGAATCTAAACTGTACAACTCTAGACAACGTCTGATCCTTTTCAGATGACCGCGCCTGTCGTCGAACGGGCCGTTCGCCATTCACGTATGAAGATTAACCGTGTCGGTCGTAAGAAAAAGAGGTTGAAGGGAATGCAAGAAGTCAACGTACGCATGTACGTTTCTTGCTTCGGTTGTTTCGTTTTTATTAGTGCATTTTGATCTTGCTTTAAGCAATCGGGAAGTCTGTGTTCGAATGGTTTGCGAGATTTGACGATGCACCTTTGCGTGGTATTCGTGAGTTATTGTTGAATGAAATATTTACATACTGTAGAGATCATTCGGAGTGAAAAGAATGAGCTATTTTAACTATGTAACTATAGAGTACTTACAGTTCTGTTTGGAATGGAAATAAATATAATAGATTAGTAGTAGGGTGTGGCGTTCGTTTAATTTAACCCGTTATCAGAGTCGGTTTTACTTTCTTTCTTTTTTCCTTGATATGCGATAAGTTACATGGAAAATTTGTCGAATTTTCGACGGAAAGGAATTGTGATAGGACGACGAAGTATATTAGGTGCAAGGACTCGTTCCCATTGGATCGTTCGGATACGAAATTTCGTCGGTGCTGGTACAATATTTTTATCGGGTATTGGCAAAATGGATTCACTTGCCTGGCGAGTATGAAGAGCAGCACAGAGACTCCCAGATAAGCTGTCGCCATATAAATCCAAACGTCGAGGCTGAGCGGGCTGAGGAACGAGAACAGATTCGGTGGCTGCTTTATAGGCTTACGATACAGTATGCTGATCCCTGAAAATTTCAGATTGCATGCATAAATCCTACAGTCAGATATGAAAATTTGTCGTGGAGATATAGAAGAAGATTATTAAATGATTATGATAGACGTGCTCTAGCTACGAATAAATTTAAAAAATTCAAATAATCTCTGTATTAATATGTACAATTTCGAATTAATTTAATTCCACTAAAAATATTGTATTTTAAAGAATAGAATTTCTCCTTCATTTCTGTTTCATTCACCTACTTCATAGCAAGGCATTAATTCACGGATGCTTGTGACTGTTCGATTAGTACATTTTAATACGGCTTGATCAATGCCAGATTCTTTGACTGACCCTCTAGAATATTTCCCTCGGAATCCCTTTAGGGATGAAAGTTCCAAAAATCGTGAGGCTGATAAATCAATAGCTTCCATGCACATGGTGACTCGCGTAAAATGGACTACACAAATATCGCGTTTAATTTTAATCGTAAGGAAATATTAGGTATTTAATTCTGATTACATCAAAGAACTAACACAAACATTGCAAGGAAAAAAATAGTATACCCATGTCTTTTCTTTTTTGGCAAAATTTTGGCTGGCTGAGGTTTTAATATATTCTTTTAAGTAGTACAAGTCAATACTTTCTGCCTTTTTTAAGTAGTATTCTAGAATATATACAAGTCCCCTGTTTTAAAGCCGTCGTTAAATCAATCGAAACGGTGAACGTGAATCATGAAGTCGTGGATGAATCGTGGAGTCGAGGACGCTCACCCAGGTTCATGAATGGCATAGTGAAGTCGACAGCCTGTTCCCGATCGTATGTGATGGTCAGGTCCGCGATGGCCAGATCCGCCTTCTGATCGAGCAGTTCTTTCATCATACCGTCCCACTCTTTCGTATTCTTGTTGTAGGATCCATATCGGCCGTCCGGCACCACTCGGAACGTGTAATTAAAGCCGAGAATTCTTGATATTTCATAAATCAAGTCGACGCTGTAGCCCTCGAACTGTGCGTTACCAGTCAGCTGCTCGCTGGATACTTTTCTCATGCAGTATGGTGCACTCTGTGGGATAATGAGTTAATGTCATAAACGCGTTACTGTATCGATACGTGTACTTTTGTATGAAGTGGACGGCAAAGTTCAAATGGTGTACGTGTGTGCAACATGTATTGCCACTGAGAGGATTCTGTTGCCGTTACATAATTAGCGGGAAGTTGAAAGTTCATCTGTGTATTACATTCTGACGAAAGAAAAATTGGCTGAGCTGGAATTTGAAGATTAAAAGCCGCAATTCTAATCAGATTGAATATAAATCCGAACTACCTTTCAGCATTCAGGTTTAATGTTTAAATAAATATTTAACATATACAAGTACAAATTGCGCGCAACAATATACGCATGTATTTATTTAGTATTGGCCATGAAGTTACGAGCTCCTTTGATGGTGTAGGAAGTAAGTACTGAAACTCTAAGTAGAGCTTAAGAGCTTAATATATAATTTAGCTTGAATGCGCAAAGTTATTTTTCTGATCTTCTCGTTCGATAAACAGCTAACGGCGAATAGTGGAAATTTAATAATGTCGTACGAAATAAGACGATGAACTTGTGAAATTGAGAATTTACAGACAGTGATATATGTAGGCATGTACAAGGGGCAAGGTGATTGAGTTCGAACTCTTTGGGGAGTACGGCGAACACGTCGGTGTTTGGACGAAGGAACGAAGTCCAACGCGGAATTCGCTATATGGCCGCCTTTTTGGCGAATATAACAATTCTAGAAACACCCGGCTCCTTTCACCACCCAACGGTGCTTAATTAACGCCGCCGTGATTTGTGACGAGAGCTGATTGAATATGCATGCGCGTAGTCTTGATTGAAAGGTCTTTTCCATCGCGTCGACAAGGTTTCTTTCCCTACTCGAGAGGTGATTAATATAGATGAACGAAGAGTACGGACGTAGACGTTAGCTTTTAGCCTGAGAAAATCGCAATGTTTCAAACTATGCAGAGTTCAGAACTCCGCCCACAAAATGGTACGCTTCCCTTGCAAAAATCGTCAACCAACTGGCGCCACAGATGACGAAATTTTGGGTGAAAGTTTGCGGTAATTGATGTGACGAGAACGCGCGGGTCCCTCGGCAAAAACTAAATTAGACATTTTCCCAGTTAAAACGCAGCCAAAAATTACTAATCTACTTTACGGACCGTTGAACGAAATTAATTATAGAAGAAGGATACGTTTCCGTGCACGCAATTGATACACCTATTGGTGGCATTATTCAATAAAAAAGAATCCGCTAATCTTTCAAATGTCCCGATTACCTAACGCGAGATTCAACGGGAACGGTACCTGTACCTACCCACGCGGCCAGGAACTCGGCGAAAACTTTCGAGAACGTGGCGAACTAACGGAACCAGTTATTCAAGCAAGCCGACGGTAAATCCGATTAATATCGTCGTAAATACAGAGAACCCCTAAACGTTTAAAGAGGCCGGGCGTTAGATCGTTTAAGCTTCCAGCGATGTCGTCCCCTTGGTCCCGCGACGAGTACCCTTATCTCGTGGCTGTGCACCACGATACACGGCATCCACGTCCGCCTGACACTTCTCCCAGCGAACTTTCCAGGTAGTTAATACATTCGCGAGCAGTGCATTACTTGTCGTCGCAATTAGCGATGAGAATAAGTGGCACGGCCGGCTGGACTCGCCGTGAAAACTTCAATTAAATCGCGTATTCCCCTTGCTGAGAGCCGGTTTTCCTTGGTTTCCCCCGTCTTCGCAAGAACGAGCGAGAAGAACGGGGCGAACGGAGAGAAAGGGAAAAAAGTTAACGAGCCGGCGAGGGCGGCGAGGGAAAAAGAAAGAGGAAGTTTCTCGCTTCCGCGTGGCGTTCGTTCAACTCCGTTTCTGTTTCCTTTTCATTTCGAAAAAACAAACAGTCGGGATTTTAACGACACGCGAATGATTTACGTAGTCGCCTCGGGAGAAGGCGAAGAGAAAAAGGAGGGGCGGTGGTGTAGGGAGAATAGAGGTCGAGTTGAGATTCGGGGGAATCACTGCAGTTTATTAAAACGGGGTTCAAACGTTCGGGTTATTCTGGATTACTGGGCTGAGATTTGGATGTATTGTGGATAAGGGATGCGGTTTTTGTAAGTCAACTTCTGCACGTTTGACGATGTGTGGTATAGGTTGAGGGTTTGTCTTTCATTAGTGAATGGATAAGTAAATTAGCTGTGAATTTGAAAGTCCGACTTTAGCGCAGAGGAAAGGATGTTTGAAGTGCTTTCTAGATTTTTCTTTTCAGAACAATGAATCTCGAGATATGCGATATCTATTTCGACAATTAATGAACTTATTTGAAATGCCTCACTAATGTAATCATTGTTGTGCGATTAATATAATAATAATATTCGGCTTTAATGCTTACTAATTTATCTGATCTATTCGCACCCACTTACCAGTATAGTCGTCACGATGAAAGTTTTGTTCTGAAGATTCTCGACTATTTGAGTGTACTCTTCTTTGTAACTCCTCGTGAAATTTATACCCTTGGTGCTGTTCCAAGTTCCTATCTTCTTCAGCCCCTCCTTGTTGTTCAGTTCAATAATATCCAGAATGAAGTCTGAGCGGAATCCTTGGTGATCGAACTTGATAATCCCCGTCAGCCCAGTCATTTCGACCTAGAAAAAAGTATTGCTCATCGTGACAATGTTCGACGACAAATATTCAAGAAGTGTAAATTAATATTTACTATCCATTTAATTCGGCCACTTATATTTCTCTCAATCACTTTGGATACATTTCCATACATTTCGCCAAATTGTTTCTTTGTACACCAAGTATATAACGTGCGCCATCTTCGATTACAGAACCCCCGGCAATTTTACTACCCCCTGCGACTAAACATTTTAACCCTTTGAAGCCACAGTATTCGATAAATGATGAGTGGATATACAGACCGTCCGATATTTACAGGCGATGGCAATTTCAAGCGTTGAGGTAGACGGCTGGCTGATCGCAATCGAAACCGGCGCAATATGAACGTCACGTTTGCGAAACTGGGATGCTCGATGTAATTAAACACGAAATTCTCGGTAAATAGTCCTAATCAACGGGTCACGAATGTGTCGCGCGATTAAACGCGTGCCGGAAATCAGCTCGTCGAACAATCACGCCTGTACCAGCTGCTTTCGTGTCGTTTTTCCTCGCCAATCGGCACGAATCGAAATTTTCCGCGACGATCGAGCGGAAAAACATCACGTCCTGTTTCGCCGTTCGTGCGAATCCTCGCGTAGCCGTGTGTCGATCGGGCCGCGACACTGGATCCCGATAAATTCGAGAGTCGCATTAAGCAACCGTAGGAAAATTGGCAAGCGTGGCAATTAGCTGCGTAATTAACGTGTCAGTTTTCATACGAATTTTCGACGGCAATTTACGTCGGCCGTGTTACGCGAACAAAAACGACGCCTGTTCTCGGTTACGCGACGCGTAATTAGTAAAAGTGTAGGCACTTCGACGTCGCGTCGCGTCGGCGTGACCCGTTTCACTGAGAAGTGTTGTACCATTCAGGTGAAAGTTATTTATCGAGTCCGCTCGATATTTTCCACGGAGCGTATGTTTAATCGATAATGACAGCAATGGTGCATACAATAGTTAGAGAATAAAAGCATTTATATTAAAATAACAAATAAATAAATACAGGAAGTCGGTATTGGGACAGCTGATTTTTTATGTAACCGGATTTCCTGTTTTCCGTTTGTTCTAATATCGTATGAGCTTCAGTTGTACTGTTTTGTGCCGATGATTTTTATTCGCCGTTTGATCGCAGAATAATAGATTTATTTATTTTCGCGTTGTCGTTCGGAATGATCGCACGTAGTAGATTTATTACGAATATAAATTATTCCCAATCGATAAGGGGAATTAAGCTCTTGTGCAATTGAAGTTTTACAAAAAGGAGATTTAATTGGCGACAGGTGAGCAAAACGATTTTCCACCAGGATTCTCGCTCTATCGCGTCACAATTAAAACTGCTCGTTACGCAAGGATCGAAGCCCATCGTTATATCGAAACAGTTCGTTTGGAGGTACTCGTGATTCCTTCGAGCCTGAATCGTAACTATTCTACAGAGAACTCGACGATACTTGTAGTTCGACCGATTAGACTATAAACTTGAACGATATTCGAAGTATTCAGATCGCTCAAATGTTGCATAGCATTTAATCAAGTAACGTTTAATCTCGCTAAATTCCAGATAATATTACTGTATCGATTTTGATTGCAGTACAGAAGAGTATAATTAAATGAATATAAGACAGCTGGGACCAATCCAATGAAATGCAAAGCACGTATTTCCACCCTAACTCTGTCATAGATTTTAATACTTAAATCGTCATATAAATGAATTACAATTACTCTGACAAACCCCTAAAAGTTATTTAAATACACAGCACACCATTGATACGTATCCCTCTACGTTGCGCTGTACACTAAATGTATCCTATTAAAAAATCTCGAATTTCGCCACTAAAATACACAACTGATTCCATCGGATCCGCAAACATTTTATCACCCGTTCGCCACGAGAATCCAGCAAACTTCGCCCAGTCGCCTACGTCGGCTGCACAACCGTCATCGTGGATTCACGGTCGCAAAACCGCGAGCCATAATTTGTCAACGGGAAACGACGGGTTCGTTTAACCCGGCATGTAACTTTCCATTGTTCGATGGAACAATCGCGGTCCATGGAGGGAAGAAGTATATACAACTGTCTGTGCAGAACAGTCACAGTTTCTGTGGATCGCCGCGTCATTTGCGTTTGCACATGGCGGCAATCGTAACGCTCGTTAATAAGCATGGAACCGTAGCAGGAGGGACAGTCAGACGAAGCGTATCGTTATAATGGCTTATTACGTCGCTTGAACGTTCGGATTAATTTTATCCCTCCACCCCTTACCCTCGCTGCGTTGTACCTTCACGATAAACCGATCTATCCCTCGCCCCATCCCTCATCAGCCCTCATTCGTTCCCGGTGTACGCTGGAAGAGATAGAACCACTGCAATCTGCTACTACAAGATGCCCATCGATAACGGAGCATCGTCGCATTGGTTACGCAGAACGTTTTTGTCGCGACACGCTTGCTCTCGTGCCATTTGCACCACCAGCAGGCCTCCAATTACGTTATCGTGTAATTAGACCGGTTGCACGCGTCGTTGCTTTCTATATTTCGCCCGAAACCTGCTATTCCTCTTTATGCGCTCACGAACCACGGTCGTTTCGCCTTTGTTCAGCCTTTTTTTGTGTGCAAGATGGGTCTATAGATATGCATTTTTTTGTAGATTAGGATTTTGCAAAGGTGCTCTTGCTGGGGGATTTTAAATTGGGGAACAATGGTGGAGGGTGTAGGGGTTAATTTGTTGGAGCAGTGAACATTGCGTAAATGGATGAGACATGTAATCCGGGTTAAGTGAATTTTTAATTAATTTCGAGCAGACGTGACGTCGCGGCGCAGCGTAGCAAAGATCGTATAGCAAACGCGACTTGTTAGTCGGGGTAAAGGTACAATTTTTTTAGTTAAAGACCGTGTTACGTTGGAACGAAAAAGTCGAAGTTCGTTGAAAAGTTACACTCGAAGCGTATGTTGACCTGCTGCTCTAAGGCCCTTTGGAAAACATGAATCGTCAACAAATTTCACCCGCAGAAATTCAATCCTGTCCTCCACAAAAGGCTCAACACCATTTTAAAATATAACGTGGCGACTGTTAAATTGAAAAGATCCGTTTTCCGGAAATTGGTATAAGGACGACAAACTGCACTCCAATCGTATAGAATCGTACAATAGTACATTATCGTACATTAAACGAAGTTTACCGATCCCGCGAGGAGTCATAGCGGTTTGAAAAGTGTTCCTGCAAAAGCTCAAGAGGAGGAAGGAAAAATTGCCGCAGTTCCGAAAGCAACGAGTTAACCTGCTAACTTTATTCCCACGTCCTGGTATAGTATTCTCTCTATTCCCTTTGCCAATTACATGCTAGATTGTTCGTCCCCATTGGAGCTGCGAGATCGCGATGTCATGCGTCATCCTGAAGGGAGCATCGTTTTCTGTTCATTGGATTCGTTTTCAATTGGACCTTCCCCAGCGATATTGCGATAGAATTAAACCTCCAATGGAATTTTCCTCTTTTGTCATCACCTCGTGGATCACTCGCTGTTTGATCGTCTCCCCGTTTGAATTGTGGAAATACGTGGTGGACTCGTTTCGAATGGACAAATGGATCACACCGAATAAGAACTCTATGTGTCAAAGTAAATTTATTGGACAGAGTTTTTATTTATAGGGAATCCACACTGGGCAACGAAATTAAATGGTCGATAAATATTGAAACTTGTACAAATGGACAACTCGTACAAATAGAGTCTTTCTTCAACAACTGCCGTTCAATTACGTTTAATTTTAACTCTCACTTATGATGGTAATCTTTTTGTCATAAAAACTTCGATGAAACCTGTATTGTTATTAAAATACTTCATACGTTTCACATATTTTTATATTTATTATTTTGGAGAACATGTTACTTTCGTGTGCTGTGGCCAACGATCAAATGGAAATTGATAAATATTCACACGCCCAAATGTAACTTAATGAATAATTGAATACAATTAATATTCTCTACAGATAATCAATAATAGGACGTTATAGCTGAGGTACTCACAATTCTCATGTAGTTTATGAGGGAATATCCATGCGGCCACGTGTCTGTGGACTCACACGACAGAGGCTTGATGTCGATCTGCTGGGACGTGTCGAGATCGTGTAGCGCTTTGGCGAACAGATGCACAGCATCGTACATAAGCGATGTTTCAGTCTACAATATTGAACAGGGAAAGCCGAATATTACAGTTTTATAATAGAACACAAATTTATGAAATAATTTCTTACAAAATTAAAGCGTTGGTTCTGCCATGCAAATGAAATTTGATACTGCGAATTAATTGTAATAAGCCACACCTGTCACAGGCAAAAGTTACAGATACAAATATTGTTCGGCAAATCTGTTTAAACTTTATATAGGTAGCAAAGCTATTTCTTCATTGTACCTTTTCATTGGTGAATTACGGAGGGGAAGATAGTTCGTCCAATTTAAAAGATCTCGCGAAATTAAAAGGACCAGTCAACGTGCAAATTGAATTCACATGCGAATTCGAGTATTAATTATTGATATCTCACCTTTATGCAGGTGAGGTTGTTCTGCGGGACAAGTGCATGAAACAAAAATTATTAAAATTGATTTACATTTATTATAACATATACGGTATTTTCTTGTTAAATTAAGTATTGAAATTAAAACAGCTTTAAAGATCAACCCTCTTATAATTTTCTTGCATTCCATTTTAAACATGAAACGTTCATATACATAAATCTATTTTGGTCCATGGAACAATTTAACAGCAGCACGTACAAGTAATGGTACTTAAGCCGTTTCGTTGCACACGTTCTAATTTCGCAATTACGTAGAAATTGTACGTTTAACGCCAGCAAATAGATACCTAGATAAAAATCTATCACGGGAAACTAGCCAGCAGGTTTCACACGATTTACTAAAAAGGGGAAGAAATGAAAGGCGAGCTTCATCTTTCTGGATCGACCATCGTAAATGAAAGGTTGTTGTTTTTGTTTATTGTACACCCGATCAAAAATTAATTGCCGTTCGATGTGCATAGCCGTGATGAAAATAGGTATACACATCGGATGAAAACGTTCGCATGCCCTGATGGAAACTGTACACCAAACGAGGCGTAAGCACGATCGACATCGAATAACAGCCGTCCCCTATGTACGTATATTTACGATTAGAGTTGCCGGTAACAACACACGCATACCAATTTATGTATAACTCAGTGAATCCATGGATCATTTATCACGTGCACGCTAACCCAATTAATTAGAGCAATTTTGTTAAACTCTGCACCGTTCTGTTAATTGCTCGGAATCCTATAAATTTCGAGATCGTAGTTTTATAGAAGCGATGTTTTTACTATCACAATCAATACCAGCTACTGTACAAGTCTTTCGACAATTATAAATTGTTCTAATTCGCATAGGGGCGAAATTAACATTCCAAAGTATTGTATTGCGTTACTATTAAAATAATAATAATAGAAACTTCTTTGTAGTAATACTATAGATACTATTCGAAAGAGTACACCACCTTCAGTGGTCGTAAATGGAATTAACGAAACAGTTCGAGGGAAATTGAATTTCGCGAGATACAATGCGTCCGATAGTGGAGGGTGAATAGCAAAAGGGCCGAAGGTTGTTTCCGGTGGGAAAGCTCCTTCGAATCGCCTAGTAAAATGGGACAACGAAAATTTTAACTCCACCAATTTTCTTACTATACTCCAGACGATCTGCTTTAATTGGCAAATTAAATTCGAATCGTTCGATCACCCAACGCACTGTTATCCCATTACCGAAAACACGATCTTCATCTTCCTAGTTTATTATTTTATTCATACTTATTATACAATACAATTAAATTTCTTTCTTTATTTTTGTGGATAAGAAATTTCTTTAATTAATCAAAATAAATAAAAACCCTTCAGTCAATCAATTTTCTCTATTACACACTGCTGGCCAAACGTTTCAAACCACAATTTCTTATGCTTAAGACATTTTTCACCAATGATAAAACAAATTATTTGTTCCTATATTATCCTGACGTTTATTGCACCCTGCGTTCCATAACAGTTGGTAGCACTTTAAATCAAACGCACCAGGATGAGGGTAGCTTCTCGTCTCAATTAATCTGTTCCTGAACCGTTCCGAATCAGAAACTGTTCGCCAGACTAAATTCTTCACCGTAAAAAAACAATACAGCCCCTTTCCCAGCTTGTGAGCCGGTTGCCAAGCAAGACCCTTTGCTTTCGGTCGCATTAAAACATCTCGCCACTTTCGTCGCCGCTAAGATCGAACACGTACCATCATTTACTCACATCCGCTCAATTTTCCCGCATCCATGTGCACGCGTATTTACATACTCGTCGTTGCTCGCCTAGCCGGCGACTCGTGCGGAATTGCTAATGCGCTCGCGGTAGCCTTCGACGCTCGTTTCCATCCACGATCCCTGTCTCTCTCCCATTTCTCTTTCTCCTCCTTTCTCTTGCCCTCGTTCGTTCCCCGCTGTACCATCTCTGTTTCACGGCTAACGACTTTCTGTTGCCGTGTAATTGAGCTGAATTACGGCGGACAATAAACGCGATTTCGTATTCGTCGAACCGTACGCTGCCTTCGCCCGAAGCCTCGTCGCGTTCGACCCTGCTTGTCGGGAATTAGTGCGCTTTTTTCGCGAACGAAATTTCCTCCCCCCGGACGCAGCGGTCACGGGAAGAATCGCCGAGGGCCAACGTGCACTCGTAAAATAAATCAGCTTAATTGGACGAATAGAGGATACAAATTTTGTTCTTCTCTTTGGATTCGCTGTCTCATTGTCGTCGTTGAAACTACCGTCTGTATCGTAACAATTACTTCGAATGGCCAATGAACGGATTCATTCAATTGTTAGACCGCCGGGTGAGTGCTCTCGATGACTTTCATTTGTACATTTTTGATTTTTAAGTCCGGAGGTTTCGGTGGGTATAATAATATGGGCTTTCTTTTACTGTCCTTTGTAACATCGGTTGAATTGTTGGTTGCAGGAAATTGAATTATATTGTCAACAAAGGTAGAGGGTATTTGATACTAATTTTTGGTGCAGCACAGTGTCTTCATAATATTTAGAAAATAATCTGAAAGTTGATTAAACCTTTTTACTATTATAGTACCATGCAGTTCTGTCTTGCAACAATTCCTCGTCCTTACAAGCTCCAAAATCCAATAAATTCTTCCAAAGGGAAGTAAGATAAATTCCTTCCCCTATTACTTTTCCGTTCGAGGAGTCTCTGTAAGTAACCGCGCGGCGAAGCATTTTATCTCAACTCCCTGTGCGTGCCAGGAATTGATTTTCCACCGTGATCCACGCGACAGTGAAATGTATTTTGCGACGATGGAACGGCAGAGGGGTTGGCCGATTTGCTCGTCAAAACGTTGTATCTTGAAAACGGTCGGGAAGAACCGAATTTAACGAAGTCTGGACAAAAAGTGCATCCTCAAGTGCATCCACCGATGGCAGGCTTCCGCTGGGGTCGATTCCTTCGCGTTATGAACGGGTCAGGGATCAAACAAGCGTGCTTCCTCGGGGAGAGAAATGAATGGATGGTATAGGAAAGGTAGAAAGGCTGTAGGTAAAAAGATATAAAGCTCGGCAACCTTAGAATACCCTCGGGTACCTTCTGGCGGTTGGAGCCTCCATTATTTAACCCCTCTCTTTCTCTCCATCTCACTCTCCACGTCGTTGATCTCGTTCAATTGTTTGCGATTTCATAGGTGAACCTGTGATCTTATTTTCTGCGTTTCTATCGGCCCCTCGCGAGGCCAAGGCTTATCCAAAGAGAACTCTCTCGCGAGCTGGGATACCTTTTGGAATATCTCATCGTCGAGGGTTGCGATTATTCTTGCTAACTGGACGACTGTGTATTCAATCTTGGAGAGAGAGACAGTGATGTATGGAGAGAGTATTCTTCTTTTTTCAGTATTTAATTTCATTGCTGCCTTATTTTAAGTATCTGTTAATGATGATTGCAATGTTGAAATTAGCTTATCTTGTTTAATTGTGCGTTTACGTGTCAGTATATATTAGTCTTTCTTTATAGCTACACGCTGTTCGCATTAGTAGCGACAGCAATGATTACGAATTCTGCTGTATTCAATATAGTATTGGCAAACTCGCGTATTTAAACATTCAGGGCAATTGTTATGTTTCGCATTTTCCAACTTGAAAATTCTATTTCACCGTATTTAATTTTTGCCTCAGTGGAGAAGCGAAATGTCCATTTTAAAAGCACTTCTGCTGTGAAAAGCGTTGGACATGTGCCAGATACTACGAATCCTAACAATTTTATACCGAAATGCCCTGAAACGGAAGAATAAATGAAACGCATAATTGAGCAGGATAAAAGTTTTCATCGCTTTTTCTGAATACACAGTTGTACATCGTTGATCGTTCAGTAATTTCCTACATCGAATTTCACGAGCCGAAGCAGGCAGAGAAAATACGGACGCCTAATGGGAATACAAGTGCGTGTACATCTGTGCACATCGAATCCCGGTACGTATGGACCCTCACGGATGCATACACGCACTGTGCACACATGTGTCACGTAATACGATGGCATTTCGTTAGCGGGTTTATATGCGGCAGAATGAGGAACACGCCGAGGAAGTAGGTAAATTGCATAGGCAATTTCCGCCACGAAATTTTCCCGATCAATCGAATACCGCAGTGAAATTCACTACGCATTTGGCCAGTCTGTACCAGCAACAAGATAATACGAACATTTTAAAAGAATTCGTTGTACGAATCATAAAATATACCGTGGTAAATCACAGGTATATTTTTGCTGTTAACGTAGGTATAAGTTATTTAGCTGGTACCAAACGAATCAAAATAATACGTCCGAAGGCTACTATTACGTGGGTATAATCTTTAGTGGTAAGCTTCAGGATTATGGGGAGGCGCAATAAAAATAATAGCAACTATAATAGTAATATTAGAAATTGTGCAACGATTTTAAGGGTTTACACAAAGCTCGTTAGCAGCGCAAGAGTTACCGATGCGTATACTCGGGCTACGCAATTTGCGAGACAATGTTCCCTATGTGCCGGATACTTCCGGATCCACCGTTTCACTAAAAAGGGAGACGACTACCGTTTTATTTATGTGGTTTCCACGGGGCAGCAAGTTAAAAGCGACTTTGTTTCAGAACTTGAAAATCAAGACCGTTGCTGGGTAGGAAGTCAAACAAGAGCCAAGGAAAAGGGGTTCTCGGAGTGCTTAAAACCTTTTGTGGCGATACCTATGGCGGGAAACAAATCCTCCAGATTGCCTTACGTGAAGTTCTGTAATTAAGAAAATTCAAGGCAACGTGGCACCGAGTATTTGCAGTCTACAGCCTACTCATTGGGCAGCAATTGGTTTATATTAAACGCCAATGGCGAAAGTGCACTTGAATTTTCATGTTACCAGTCTAATCACTGCGTTAATCAAGCTTACCATTATCATTGTTATTATTCCTACAAACTAACCGTTCTGGCGTGCAGAATTCAACGCAATTTCAAAACTAATCGCCATTTCACCGCTGCAAACTATCTACGCTCCCAACAATCCTGAACGCATTGCGAGTAATTCAATTTCTGCAAGTTTCCATTCCACTTTTAAACAGCTCATACTCAGTTATGCATTACGTTCCCCGGTTTGCCAGTCCAAACGCGCAGCCAGCGTTCCGTGGAGCTTTCCTCGCGCGGATATGAGAAAGATCGATGACGATGGCTGTCAAGCGGGCTCGGGCACGAAGAATGCAAAATTAAAGTGTTATTACCGTGGCCGGGTCAAATGTAAGCGGGCCTGCGTGCATCGTGGCACGTCGGGGGTACAATCTTCGCATTTGCATGCATACGGGCGTGCGTGATGAGCTCAAGCAGGTTTGTTCAACGAGAAAATTACATCGACACCGCAAGCCTTGTAACTGTTAAAATCCGTTGCGTCGCGACGCGTCATGACGCGAGTGCTCGCTAATTAAGCTGGCACGCGTGCACGTTAAAATTTCACTCGTGTTCCGCTGGCGTAATGCGCTACGTTCCACGCGACAGCAAACAACCGTTTCCGAGAAAGCGATATCCAACGTGCTATAACGCTGTTCAGAACGGTTTCTAGATCCGTGAACGAGCGTGGAACGTCTTTTAATTAGCCTTAATGCGACCATACTTTTACTTCTTATTTGCGGAAGCGCAACGGTGTTGCATTATACGACACCGTAATGCACTGTTATCATTCGTTTCAGTTGGAAAGATAGCAATGTACAAACGGGCATTTCGTAGTCACATTTCGGATCTCTAGATGGCCGCTCCCAATTTCGTGTCCGAATTGTTTAAGTTCAAACGAATTCCCGCGAAATTTATTTAACGTCCACGTGTATATTTAGAAACGAATATTTTATATGGTCTTAAATTCACGAGAGGCAAACGTTGCAAATCAGAGGTATGTACATTCCGAAAATTGTAATGCAAATATTTTAGCAATCGCTTGTAATTAATCGTAAAACATTTCAATCGGTTACGAGTTATTTATTTGACCAACTTCATCAATTCGCCCTCAGGCCGTGAAGATGAAAAATAGCGATTCTATAAAGTACATATTACAGTCAACATAATTAGAATGTAATGTTAAAAAATATATATATTTTGTCATACCTTGTTGGAGCTCTGTCCCATGTCGAGTTCTCGATTAAAACGTTTCTCGCCGAAGATCCAATCTTGCACGACCTTCTGGATTTCTGGCTTCTCCGGGTCCACTAATCGAAAGGCAGTGATATTGGTCCCGCCGTGCTTGAATTCCTCCAGATCGACGCTGTGCAGGTCCTGCAAGGAATTCAGTTCACTTTATGAATTTCTCCAAGCGATAGACGACTTTTTGCATGCTGTCCAGCCGAGAATTTTATTGCTTCCAAGCTATAACCGTTTAATATCGCGTTCACCGACGTTTACTGTGAATCGTCAGATTTATAGAACGGTCCTCCCGCACGGTTGGTAGAAATTGTCACATTTCCAATACGGCGAATTACCCTCATTTGAAATTGAAAATAGGCAAACTTTCGCTAAATCCCGATTTGTCGTCAAATAATCTCTACAAATCGCTAAAACGATAACAGAAAATTCCTGGATGTCCCAAAGCAGAAGAAATACCGCAGACAAGAAATAACTAATAGAAAAATATATACTTTATCTAAAAAAATGTTAAGACAATCGTTAATTACTTTTCCCCGAGCAGAATAGTTTGAATGCTACAATTAAGAACGAGTAACGAGTATTCTCGTCTCAATTTCGGATCGGATCACCTCGAATTCCCGTACAACGATTAACACCCTCATTAAGATTCGTAACTTTCTCCATTCGATTCCCTCTGTACCAATATCTTCTAAATATAGTATCCTCAATTATCGTACATCCAGCATGGCGAACTAATTTTACTCAAGCTACAAAGCCCTAAATGGAAGCTCTGAACTCCCATCCATCGATGATCTCTGCTCCAGACGGCGTTGTTCAATTCAATCGGCTTCCTCGCATAGTTCAATCCGTAAACGCGTCTCCGGCCGCGCTTCCGAGGACAGATATTACTTGGCCGGACGCGGCAGGCTATCAGCAGAAATAGAGATATCTCGGGAACAGAATGGGGAGAGCATCTCCTCTACCAAGCTATCTACATCGTGGTGGCAGCCGGCGTGATTTAAAGTCGGCCAGCCTCAAAGCACAACTCCACCGCGTCCACCTTTTCGAATGCTCAAGCAACCAGCCACGGCCATTTATTATCCTTTGTCCTGCGCCCTAGCCGGGATAGATAAGTTTGCCGGTCTCGATTCGCTGTCCCCGCGAGTCGTTCGATCGACCAGACCTGCGATACACCGACACCGTGGCCAATCGATCATCGCCTCGCCTCGGGACGTTGCGTTGCCTCATTCTTTACGCGACGTCGCGATATTGCTTCGAGCGACGCAGACTTTCCCCTCAGCCGACTCGATCAAATTAGGCGGAACGAAACAATTTTCGACGTGTCGATGGAAGGAGACGTTTTGGGATTTTCTGGTTTTCGTAATTTCCACGCCTTTCCGTGGAAAGAATTTTCCATGCGCCGGAATTGCTGGTTTTTGTCATTAGAAATTAGTGGATTTTAAGGAGGACTGCATGTTTGAACTGTGATTGTATTACAGATATATGTGGCAGTATCTTGAAATTCTTCTGTATTTATATTTGTTTATCGATGTCGAAGATTTCGCATCCCATTAATTTTCCGTATAAATTTTATATGTGCAATAGATGTAATCGTTTATACTAATTATATTGTCACGAGTTCTCAGAACATGCATGCACACCTGAAACATTCCAGAAACCGGAAAATCAATTCTTCCACCTCACCCTGATGCACCTATATATCTTTGTCACACATTAACGCAAGAATACTCCCTTACATCAAACACACGCCGGACGTGCAAAATTCCCATGCTCTGTCTCGTCCGCGCTAGAATAATGACCACTGCTACCATCTAATGATGGTTAATAACAGTACACGGTCCCCGCCAGACACCAATGATAAATTTTCGCAACTCCGCCCGTCAGTGCTTCGCAGCTTCCTATTCAACGACCCGATCCCACAAATCACCGAATCAACCAATAACACCGACTTTCACGGCATAATTTCATCTTCGTTCCCCGGCAATGATCCCGACGATCGAAGGCAACCAGCGCTCATAAGGAACAAACGTTAACGAGTGGACGAATCACCTACCATCGAATTAAGCTTGCTCCATGAAACACTGATTCTGGACGCGGAATTATGGCCGCTTGCAGACGGCCCCGCATTTCGAGGCCACAAATTTCGACGTGTCCCCCGAATTCTGCGACGCCGACGTATTATCGCAACCCGCTGGTCATTACGGTTATTATGCCTGTTACGGTTATGATGATTGTTATCATCGTTATAGTCCCCGTTGCCATTAAGCTTCTTATTACGAACGTTTAGTAGGCGTAACGACATGCAACGGGCTCCGACTCATTACCATCGAGTTACTCAGTCGATGCACCGGATCGTCGTGTCTCACAACAGTCTCGAATATGCCTTTATTTTGTCTTTTTCCTTTCGAATTTCAAGGACTCGATTCAATTACGCGATCGCAGCTTACCATTATCGATTAATAAGACTGACCCTCGATCGAAGCGTATGTGATGAAGTGGATCGGTACAGCGAAGTCTATTCGGTAAAAATTAACCACGTTTGTTCAATTTCACGGGGTAAATCGTTGGTCTAGCTTGTTCTTTTCGCCGTTATTACAGTATGGTATTCCGGTATACCATGCTAATGGCATTAGGCCGGTGCAATTGAATCGCCCCGATTTTATCGGCAGGCAATAGTACGCGCATATTTAATGGGGGGCGGCATTGAAACGCGATTACAGCCCATTGCGCGAAACTTATTTACGCGTGTGCCAGAAGGTTCGATTATTGATCCATTACCATTCTTACCGTAGGCATTGTTCCACCGTTTCGCTTTGCGTTCCGGTGCTTGCCCTGCTCTTAACAAATCGTGCCTGTTTTCTGGAGAAATGTGCGTTTAATGTTTAATCGGTTATGCACGACGGATGGAGGTGTTCATAATTTTCGAAGGAAGTTTCGCTTCGATCGGGAGCCGATTAGACTCTGACGCGTAACTGGGAACAAAAATTGACAATTTCGGGGGCGAAATAATCACACGGATACTGAGATTTCTTCATCGCTATCTACGTGGTATTTTAGTATTCCGCGTGACAGATAACGAACAGCTGATTTCGCGTAATTGTTCATTAATCAGTCGGTTAAACGCACATACATTGCGAGTGAGTCCCGTCGGCGTGATTGCTTTCAATTTCGGTGCATTATCCTGAAATATCGATTAGATCAATCTTGCTAATGGAAACAGTACTCGATTGATTTATCTATTAACAAATCAGCATAATTTCCCCATTGCAGGTGTTTCTGATACGCCGAACAGCTGTATTTAATTTTCCCGATCCTGCCTATCGTTCTCTGTTCTTTTTTCGGCCTGTTGTAATGCGCAGAATTTGATTCTGATTCTATATTTTCACGAAGTATTATGGAAAAATATGAAATAACGCGGAAAGTTAACGACCATCGCATGAAATATAATATTACGATTTTAATATCATATTATATGGGTAGCTTAATGCAGTTAATAACTGACAACGGCTTTCCATTACCCGATATTCTGCGTATCATTTTTTCCAGCACAGACACACTGCCATTACTTATCATGCGCACAACTATATAATAATGCTAATACCAACAGTAATGATGATACAAAAATAATAATTCCAAATAATTCCGTTTAATTTCGAGCATTATAATTATTTCCCACTGGATAGCCACCTATACAGCCACGTTTCCGCCGTTCCAAAATAATACCAAACCGTGGAAAAGCAGAAATATTAGCCACCATGTAATCCACCCTCGGTTGGTAAACTTCATATACGCCAGAATCGATCCATCTCCGCGGGCAGAAGTCAAATTGCTTTTCAAACCACGTCGTAGGTCGTCGATCTGGCCGCGGAGGAACGTCGGCGGATTGCTGCGAAAACTGTGACAAACGAATAGGGCGTTCCCGTGGCAGAATTTAGCGCGCGACGCATATGAAAAGTACCCGGTGCCGAGGATGTGACTGTCGAGTCAACCTGACGATCGATACCTATCGTTCTCCGTGATTTACGCCGTGCAACGCGTTCCACATACGTAATCCACGCTTGTCTTGCGACAGGACATCCCCGTGGCTTAGATAAAAATGCCGCGTACGCGCTTTGAATGGGGAACACTGCGTTTGCGTTCTTCCCTCTCTGGAAACGTACCACGGGTCGCGACGTGACACAGTAGTAAAAAAGGGGGGACGTTTCGCGAAGATGAACCGTTTAAAGAGCTTTTCGGCGGACAAACGAGTGGATTTCCCCGGGAAAATTGTCCGCGAATTGTCGAATAACAATGTCGGGGGATCGATTGTAATCACGAAACGACCGTTGAATGAGGATAAATGTTACAACGGCACGACGGAAAGAAGAAGAAGAACATTGTTTTCATAAATTTTGTAAATGGCAAACGGGGCTGGGACTTGTTTCCTCTCGTGAATTTTCTGACTGAATTAATGACCGCGTAAATCAACCCCGTGGATTTTATTGGTGCGGCAAAAGCATGGCGCCGCTATGATAATAAAGATACTGTACGGTAATGAACAGTAATTAACTTTCTTTTTTCCGGTTTTTACCCGTCGGGAGATGTTTTATAAAGGGGCGGACAGTGCGCTATAAAACACGCTCGGTTAAATAGGAAATAGAAACTGAACGGGTCCGCTAATGGGGGAGCGAATTTTCGACGAATGAAGTGTTTTCTAATTGAGGAGCAGCGAATCGAAACTGCACTGTGGCTAGTTGGTTTTTCGTGCTCGCCGTGCTCTATTTGTTTTATCTTAAAATGGCAGCAACGGTAGATACTTTTTCCGTTTTTCATTCGTCCATAGAATGAAAGCTATGTAACGTATTGTTTAATTTCACACGAGTAACCGTGTTCCCCTGTAATCAATTTGTCAATCAAGAAAAGTCAACAGGCACGAAATATTGTTGATTTTAGTTTCGTTATCGTGAAGCAGTCATGCTTCGTCAATTAAGAGTATACGCAATTTGTATTTGATTAACTTCATTTATCCATAAGCGAATGATCGACGAACCATAATTTCGCATTGTTTAAATTTGCAATGATCCGTTCTTGATCGTTTCTTAGAGAGATCAAGTTGATGGATGAAACGGATCTGCCTGAAATGGTTGGTTAAGCGAGATAAATGAAAATAAATAGCTGCCAGACACGTCGTCTTGCCTGCGTAGACTATATTTTATTCGGCCGCTATTAAAATGCTCCTGAAATTAATGAGATTGGAATTTCCATGTCTTAAATGCATCCTTCCTTGTATCCTACAATCACTTAAAAAAAGAAAAAATGTAAATATTATATCGTTACGGTTTTCCATGCAGTCAGTATCATAAAATATTGATTACACTACTAGTATCGAACAATATGGTCTGTTTGATAAGTTTCAGAAGAAGATTAAACTTCAATATGCTTAAGTTGGTTGTAAAAATTGTTATCGAAAATTATACGACGAGTACCTCAACGCTATAGATTTAATTAAGTTTCCCGTGCCATCGTCTATCACGCACGCTTACTTTCTAATACCCGGACTGAAGTACATATTTATCCTGCAAAGTTGGTAAGATATTAATCAATTATCCACAGACAGAAAATTACAGAACTCTGTAAACCTTGTACACGTTCTACCGTTGAAAGCTTCCCACTCGACCAATCAATACACCGAGCAATTATACACCTTCTATCAGCCATTTATTGAACACACTACACAATGGCTGACACGTACAGCTGACAATGGAACAACCCGACGCCACTTTTCCGCCCGTTCCTCGATCTTAGATAATACCATAGAAATCGAACCATTAAATCAACTGACACTACAATTTCTCTAAGCACCGTGCTTTCCATCAAACTGAAACGCCGTTGAAAAATAAATGAAATCGAAAATCGCACGGCATGGAATAACAGGCTCTACATACAAATTGCAAGGTGCACGCTTAAATAACAACACGAACACGGGATACGCTAAATTACTATATTCGATCACTATCAGCAGTATCACTTGTCCCTGGCGCGTCGAACGGACCGTGTTATCACTCGAGCAAGATCGACTTGTTTCGTTTAGATCCCGGAGATAAGCATGCGATCACGTCGCGGCTGGTTAACGAGCAGCATCGTGAAACCGAACGATTAAAAATCAATGGCCGGAAGGGTTGTTGCACCGTGCCACGACAAATCCGTAACCCTGTACGGTGACGAACGCAAACCCTTCGGGGCGTACAGTCGAACGCGGGAACCGCGGTGCTGGATAAGAATACGCTGCCTCGGCCGCGCGTCTGAACAAATACCGTCTCTAATTTACATTTTAATGGATCTAAATTGAAATCTGCTAGACACGACCGAGATAAATTGCGGCTGGGTTACACGGACTATTTAGTTTTTATCACGTATTGCTGACTGGCGAGCCGTGTTCGGTCTGCTGTTAACCGCTTGTGCCGGGGCAAATTGCGATTTACTAATTATCCGGAGATCGTTTCGTGAATGGAGAAGATAAATGTTGCTGTTTATTACGTTACAGTGAAAAGTATTTCTGCGCAGGCCAGTTGATTTTCATATTTCATGGCTTTGGATTCAAATTATTATTGCACATTCGATTCACTAAATGAAGAGGCTTGCGTGGATTGTATTTAATATTTGGAGATAGTGGATATTTTTGGGACTTCTCTTTTATGACATCGATCTACTGTGGTATCGGATTATTATTTAACGAGGTGCGATCATAATTTAAGAATTACGTAGTTTGGCGCGCATTAATATCCAAGAAGTTTTGACAACGTTCTAGCAGTTTACCGAGCCTCGGCGTGCAATAAGTTTCACGAAGCTCCGAGAAGCATTAAATGTTTGACAAGTTCGTAAGTGTTTCAATAAATCTAAACAATTGGTAAACTCAACGATTATACGCTCTTAATAAAAGGCACCCGCGTAATTTTTATACACTTTTAACGCATGCTGCCGGGTAATATTTCAATCAATCTAAACAACGTTCCTCATTTTTTAGACTCGCCAATTATTTTCTGCTCGAGCGATTAAAAATATCGGAGGGATAAGAAAGAAGGAAGAAAAAGAATAAATGCTAAATCTTATTAAGACTATTAAAGGGATTTTAATTAAGAGCACGCAATACAGGACCACCGTACCAGTCATAAAAAGATTAGCCTCGAAGCACCTACATTTTTCACGGAAGTGATGTTACCAGCAATTAGCGCTTCTTAAAATTAACGACGACAAGGGAAATTAACCGAGCGGGATATTTGCGCGACGTTAATTGCAATTAAAAGCATAAAACCGGCGACAAGTCGGAGTAAACATAATTTTCTAATTCATATACGTCGAGGAGACGTCACAACTTGCACGTATACACAATGTCTATTTTACCGGGTCAGCGACGCTTCGAAGAAGCCTGACTGACCACGGACAACGATAAATTGCTAATTACCCCGAGACAATTCTCGCGGATAACTACGCTGAAAGTACAGAAAATCTCTCCCCGACCAGCTGAACGTTTTTCACCGGATCTGCATAAAGAAAAAATGAGCACCATATTTTTCACCGCTCTAAAACTTTCGAGAGCAATTTTCAACAAATTTTCAAGCCACACTAGTTTCACTTAATAATTACCATTAAAATCTAATCCAATGATATTACTGAAAATTATTCTGCATATTTTATAAATCCAAATAATTATCCTGCTGTTGGCTTCAGCTGTTAATTTGAAGGGTTCGCCGCGGTAAGTTCGTAAATATCGAATACTTGGTTATAAAATTATAGGAAAATAAGTAACTACTTTGTAATAAAATGGTGAAATTCTGTCTCTTCAACAATTCACATTAACTCGACCTTATTTCGAACAAATTCATGCCCCCGATACTTTCCTCGTGTACAAGCCCCTGGAAAGAGAACGAGCAACAGCATTTCGATGCTACGTCAAAAACATTTCACACGCACGCCGCATAAACAAGATATCCGTCTTCATTTAGCGTAACGCAAAGAACATCGTTATTTATGGATCGACCTGATAAATGCCACCCAATAAGAGGAAGAAGAACACGGCCCCCGGGCGAATGAATTTTCCAATTACAACGAGCAATCCGAGTGAACGAACGCCGCCACACGGAGTAGATACCCGGGAATAATTCCTCGAAGGAACACGGAGCCTTTTATCCTTCGCTTCTGATCGCGCCGTGACTCATTTTCTAGACGCATCCACCGAATAATTGCAAGGCACACCGTGGGCGAGGGGGAGCTACAAATTGCCCCTGTATTACGAGTAATTTATAATTACGAGACCCGACGAACAATCTGCGCTGTTGTTTTTCGCCGGCAACCTGTTATACCGTGCTCGACTAAACACCCCTAGGACGTCGCGGACAAGGATATACATAGTTGCTGAAACTAACTGCGGCTATCCTGCACAGCTTTTCATGCTCGACAGTAAAAGTGATGCACACTTGTCGGTCAGAAGCTTGGGGTTGAAACTTTATTAAATGCGCAACATTCAAGTACATCAGTTTGTGACTGACTGATCATGTTAAATTGAAAATTTACGAACATGTCGAAACAAAGTGAACTATAACATTTGGGCAACTAAGAATGCCGTTTCAAACTTCTGGCTGGCAGTGTACGAACATACATATTATGCACGCTCGAGATTATTTGGACGTTCCAATTCGATAGCGATCTTCGTGCAGTCCAATTACGTTTGATTTAACGACGTTTAATGCTGGACAAGTTAATTCTAAATTGACGAAAAAAATTGAGAGATGTAATTAGGTGAGTGGAGCAAGTCGTTCGGTCGCAATAATAAAGCTACGTCGGTAATGCTGCTACTACTGTAACGAGAAAATAGGGTAGAAAATGTTAAATGCATCTCTGGTCGATGCGGATGATGCAAGATTATGCGCAGAGGTATTATATTGAAGGATTGATGAGTTTCGTTATGTTCCTTGATAACTTGTTGAGCAGATTTTTCCACAGATTCGATACTTTATGCGGCCTGATGATTACGCGTGTCGGGCAAGCTGCACAGACACAACCCCAGTAATTACAGAAGATAAAGTAATTTAGTAATCTTGTCGGGGGTTTTCTCGTCTCTGACGGAGAGATATACGTTGAACGTTTCTGCACAATCTTCCATTTGTTATGGCCCCCTTAATGCATCATCTTATTAGCGAAAGTAAAGACTTATTCAACGTTATGATGATTGAGTTATACACATTGTTCTTCGCCGGGGAACGTTATAACTCATCCTTGATACGCACATTTCTACCTTTCCCTTGATTGTCCCTATTACCTAAGGTAGATGGCCCAGAAAATACTATAATAACTCGAAACCCGTAAGAAATGTTTAGCCGCGCCGCAACGGACCTGCTATAAAAATGGCAACAACCCTTTCCGCCGGTACTTTCCTACTAAACATGTAATTTCCCATGCAGTAAATCCTCTTCTAACACTTCCACCGGGATGGGGTGGCGCGAATTTTTCCTCCCTTGCAGAGAGTCTGGCTGGTGCGAAACAGGAAAAATACGTATCTCGCGACACGATATGTCGTTTCGATGCATCCATCCCCGGCGAACTTTATTCCCCTGTCTCTGGCCCTGTGTTACGTGCTACCGATAGACAACTCGAGAAAGAAAGAAAGAATATCGAGAGACGATCGGCGATATTGCAATGATCGCGACCCCCCCGGCCATTCTGGGACAACACGTACGACGATTTCTCGCCCCCTTCTATCCCTTGCAATTCGAATCACAGAAATGCGCACAGACTGTTTGAACCTTCGGGATATTCTCTTTGCGCGAGCAACGACAAAGAAGACCCGGTCTCTTGCGTGCATTAATGCAAGAACGTGATCCAGGGAATCGACTAAGGAAACGACGGGCCGGGTTCAGGTGCAAACATGCGCACACGTACTTAGAATACTTGGCATGTTAAAGCCATGAAGCGACATTGCTTTTAAGAGCTGCTTACACGTCACACGATCCTTCTTATTTCCTTTTTTGTCGCTGCAAGGTGTGAAGCGGGTGAAACGAGAGAGAACGTCGTTAAAGTGGAGGCCGGAAGTCTGTGATTATTCTAATGATCATGATAGTTCGTTTTTAACGAAATCGGAGAGGGGTCTGAGGAGAATTAGTGCTCGTAGAGGGCATCGAATCTTATCCAAAATGGAGCAAGGAGAAAGCACAGAAAGTTTGCAGACAAAATGCAATTTTGTTATACCGTTGATATTAAAAATGTTTTCAAATAACAATTCATTGCGTAAGTATAGTTTGTGCATTAGATTATGAAGTAACACCCTGTTCGGTCTATCGCAAAAATGGGGTTACGATTTTTGGTTTAAGTGATATATTAAAATTGCTGTTTGCCCGGAAACTTACCATTCAACAAACACCTTTATAGGTTTTATCGTTATCGAATCACTTCTCCAGGTGGAATGGGCAGACTCACAGGAATTACGTTCAACAGAAAGCTACAATAATTTTCACCGTTTTACTGTGCCCTCCGTTTTCTCATTTCTCTCGTTTCGCCAGCAACCGTGAAGGAATAAGCCATGTAATTCAGGTTTAACAATAAGCCGCGCATTCGTGGCACGAGCGCCGTTGTCGAAAGGTGACAAGGCAGCTTGCTGAAACTTCTATAAAATCAGAAACCAGTTAGCTAGCGTTCCCTCGTCGATTCGAATATCGATGAAAGACAATCTTCGCCAGCCAGTCCCGGTACACCCCTGTTATCGATTTCTTCACGCGCTCTTATCGATAATTTGCACCTACTTGTACCATCCAGCGTTTATCGAATTCGATCACGAACGTGATTCTAAGCCTACGAAAAAGCGCGAGCAAGATCGTACGGCGGTAAACGAGGCAGCTTGAAGAAAATTAGTTTATGCAAGCTACCCTTGTTCGAGGCACGACGGTTCCAATTTTGAAGCTTGCGCTAAGTAGTTGCATGCGATGCGACAGATTTTGTAATTTTGTAAAGGTGCTCAGTTATTACGAAGTCTCCACGGTATCGGTATTTATTGGAGATAAATTGTGAAAAATAGAAATAAATATCAATGAATATCTACCAACTTTTATTAGTATTTAAGAGAAGTTTGCTCAATATAAACTTGCTAGAACTTGTGCGGTGATTGCTGTTGAAATTTAAGATTTGAAAGAAATTTTTTATCAATTAGAAGAATTATGTATATGTGAAAATTTGTCAGTAAAGTTATGGGTTCGTAGGACATTCGTCGCGGTGAACAAAATTTGAATACATTTCGCGAGACAGTCCAGGGAATCATAGAAAAAAAATAGATACACAAATACGCTCCAGCACCCGTTGCACTTGTAATCACCAAATAAAACGAAAGTGTTGTTTGAACAGAGGAAGGGAGGGTGAAAACTGGACGTGACAGCGAGGCCAGCGTTAATTGCATTCCCATTTAATGAAAAGACTTACCAGAGAGGTGATGAGGTAACTGTGATAGTCGCTCATCATCCCTATTTGCTGCGCCTGCTTCAACACGTCGTAAATCCTCTCAGTGGAGCAATCCAGTACAATGTGCGACTCAGCCGAGTTCTTTATCTGCTTCAGCAGCGGCCTGAAACAGAGGGAAGGAAGGGCATGTAGTGGTGAACGCGATACGGACCTCTTTTCCAAGTATATTTCGCGTGGGGACGGATTGCCCCTGATATCCTCTATTAAAAGCAACGCGATGTCTCCGCGGAAAAAAGTTCCCTGGCGAAGCTCTGGTGCAGTATTTTTCACGAACTTGAAAATATCACGGTCGTTCGGTATAATTTGCGAACATGATGTTTCCGAGGAGGTCATGGGATTATAGTCGTTTCACGGCAGAGGATGTGGCTGATAGAATATTCTATTCTGCTCTCGGGTTCTTGAGGGTACATTCTCCACCATGGGATGGGAAATACATATTTTGTGACTGAATAAATTATTGTGTTTTGAAAATTACTTGATAACATCCCCACCATTTATTTAGGTGTATTACTTTTGCAACGCAGGCGCATTAATAATATGCGGCATCAATAATGTTATTATACTCGCTGTTGTACAAATATTAAATGCGTGCTCGGCAACATGTTAACTATACATTTGAACCACAATGGCGTTTGTATTTTTTGGCACGTTCAATATATCTCTGTTATCGTTATTTACCAAAGCTTAGTTAAATTCACCATCGCCAGTATCCAATTTAATAACGGAAGCCAGCAAAATAATGGAAATGATACGATGTGCTTCACGGAAAAGCAATTAACATGAAAACGTTTATATGTACCTTCTACGTTCAATCGTTCTCGAACAATTACATATTATTTTACTAAATGGAACAATAAGTAATCCTCTAAAATTTGGTCACCTTCGGGGTTTTATTGTAAATTCCAATTCTTCTATGTTTTTCTCAAATGTTAAAATTGTCTCGTTGCTACAATTGTGATACGTGATACAATTATCAAAACAGTAGCAGATTACCAATCGGTGCACCTACTGCATAACAAGAAACTTGCGCTTCTTATATAAAAATCCCGCAAACCGGTGAATCCGTTCTAAAGACATTTTTTTAATGCAATGTCTGGAGATGACATACATGAAACTTCCATTAATCTGAGCGATTCTCCAAGCAACCAAAGAAACAAAATCGGACGTGACTTCCTTGATTGCGAATCGCGCAGCTGATCATTCCACCAGGCAGTTCTCACGCATTCCTTCTCAGGTGCGGTGTTCCCGCGGGACCAAGGTAACTTCCGATTCCGGGTCCACGTTTCGTGCACTTCGAATCAAAATTTCATATCGCGAGCATCCTCTCCCAGGCCTTTCGCTGGCTTCTCATCCAACATGCACGATAATGCGAATCTTCTTATGCGCCCGCTGCAACTTGAACTGCTGCGCATTGCGTGAATTTTTCATGAAATTTTCCATAATTTAACGGAGGGTCTCTTTTGTGCGCCTCGTTCCAGGGCGCCTAAAGAATGGTCACCATTGGCCCAATTCTAATGCCAAGTTTCGTCGACTCCGTCGCGGAACAATGCAACGCGCGACAATCCGAAAGATCTTGATGCAAAATGAACGAAAAGATGAGGAAGTTACGATATCACGTGCTTCAACGAGTGCGCGTCTTTTATAGCGTGGAAAGTGTTGGAGGAAGAATAGTTCATGATTGGCTGGATTTATGGGAGTGTATCGTATATATGTCGGCCAATGTGGAGCGGCAAGCAAGATTTATCGAGCTGAGATGTAGCGATGCCGAGTTTTACGATCTGAACTGCCCTTTTGTGCGATTCGCGACCTATTAATGCGGACATTAAGAAGTTTGAATAGGAATGATAAATCAGCCAGGCGAGATTTCTTTGGCCGTTGTACGCGTAATTCTGTGAGAGCCGAGTAACTGTTGGAGGAATGCGACATTATGATGTAGGATTTTAAAGACCGAGGAATTTGTACTACCTAGCTTTTAATTATTTTTAACGACCCTGGGATATGGAGAATGATTGTTGGTTATTTAGTGTTGCGTATCGCGAGGAACAGTTAATGGCGTATTGGTCGTAATGGTCACCGGTAGTGAGATTAATTTACAGAGCGTCTCAAAGGCAACTTCATAACTTATGCGCAGGTATTTATTCACATTTTGCGATTCTCTTCAATAGCTAAGTAGAAAAATTATATCCGCGATAATTCAATTGAAAAGGGAAGTACTTCCCAACTGCTGAATTACAGTGGAGATTAAAAATGGATATTTTCATTTGTTTGAAAATCGAATAGCGTAAATAACTTGTTTAGCATTACTCAATGTAACTGTTACTCCTACCATGTGTCTATATTTTTTCGCCAAATGCAAATATTTCCAGTTTTCCTTGAGCTAGCACCAATCAAAATTGGATTTCATTCAATTTCATTTTCTAATTACGAATCTAATTTGTGAAAATTTGCGTAAATAGAACTTTCAGAATACATCCAGCAGGATAAATAAATATAAAAGCAAGAATGTAGGTTTATTTCATGTACGAACAATCGGACCACATTCTGCATCAACCTTCGACACATACTATCTTCAAACATCATGTTTTATACGGCTCGACTATTCACCAAATCGTGGCCCTAAATTTTCAAGACCCTCCGGGAGATAAATCGCCCCAAAACTCTCCCAAGACGACAGACGTTACCTATGTCACCTATGTATCATCTTACATCCCAACTAAAAGAGACCGTCAAGAAACATTCCCGACCCTCCACTTTTGCCAACCTCCTGCCCCAAAAAATCTGTAACCCAGACACAGTCAGAGTTGTCGCAAATAAACCCATCTCTGCAACCCCACCGATAGCCACAAGTGAATCTCCTCGACCCCCTAAACAACCAATTGCAATAAAAAAAGCCCGACATAGCGCAACGCGTTCAACAACCACCAAACAGCTCTCTAATCACACGCTTCCCACTGCAGTAACCGGACGCTTCACAATTCCACATCCACGTTTAATCGCGATTGCTCAGCAATTACTGGAGTTCTGTGTGGTTGGGCAAATCGGTTGCCATTGTCGCCGAGTTGGTCTCTTATTTCGACCACGGGGGTCAACGCTGCGCCACACGATGACGCACGATCCCCGGACGAATTCCCTTTGAACGTCACGTCACGATGCACACCGTGAACGAATAATTTGAAAAATGCATGCCGACTTTGTGACGCGGTTCCTGTTTAAACACCGTCCAGTGTGCACACGACTTCAAGCGTGCACAACCAGCTCGTACCCTTCTTTATTCACCGAACGATTTCGCGCTTCCTGGTCACGGGAATCCCCGAGCAGAGTCGCTGCGGTGTCTAGAAGAAGTACAAACACCGTCGAGCATCGTCAAGCTCGTGCCTCGAAGTGCTCATTCGGACTAAACAATACAATACAGATCGTTTCGCTTTACAGCGTATCGTAAAGCAGCATTCCAAAGGAACAAGATTCCCGGATTCTCTAGCGAGGAACCGATCGTTCCCGTGGCGCGGCGAACTTTTACGAACTAGTCAGACATACAGCCGGGGTAATCCAACATCGCGAGCACCGACAAGCGAGCTTATTCCTCGCGATACCCGGGAACAAGGGGCATAAAGTTTGCATTGAGAATGATAAGGAATCGATACGACTTCACGGAAGAACGAACGAACGAACTCGACGGTTGCTCGTACAGTTGTGTCCCCCCTGTAACCCTCCGCCCGTCATCCGTCGTTCCCTCTGACGCCGTTTCGATCCAGATCTCCGCGTATCCGTCGTTCATTCCCTTTAACTTAATGCCATCGTCGAAGCTCTATTCTCAAAAGGCTCGAACAGTCCGGCACTGGAACGTAAGCCGAGCAACGTCTCTTACTTCACTACGGTCGCGTCCGTTCCTCTTTCCACGCCGTTCTTTCACCTCTTTACTCGGCTCGTCACTAGTCTAGATGGGTTTCAAGATACCTTTCCAGATAGTCGTCCTCATGGGAGGATCGGCTGCGACCAAAAGGAACCGCCGTGGAATCGTTGGCGACAAGCCCGGTCTCGAGGAATTTTTTTTAATCCGAAAGTGGAGGAATGGTGACGTGGAATGGTGGATCGACGCCTGCAGCCCTGCGATGGCTCAATGAACTATCCGATTGGTCTATAACCGTCGTTCTAAAATGAACAGGATAGAAGATAGATGGGGGCTTGGTGGTAACGGTTACAACGGTAATCAACGCGTCTGTTACAAAGTGACTAATGAGATCCGCGATTATGTATTGAGATTGATGGTTCGATGGAGGGAGAATGATACTGGTCGTCGGCTCTGTTTTTGGCCTCTCTTTGATACATTGTCCACGCATCTGGCTATTAACTTGGGGAAAAGGAATTAGACTTGTCGTCCCCTTTGCTGGTGAAATTGGAACGATAAAGGATGTGGTTTTGAACTTCGCCTGTCAAGGGGTTGGTTGGTATGTATTAATTGAAAGTGTTTGATCGAGGATGTAATAAAATGTTTACGAAGGGACGAGGGAAAGTACTCTTATTAAATACTCTTGTTAAAAGTAGAATTTAAATGAATTACAATGGTGCAAGAAAAATCTGTGCAGAGGAAAATCGAAAAGCTACTTATGCAGTACTTGAATTACGTGTTAAAAATTCACATAAAAATTGTTGAAAATATACTGGCTCTCACACAAACAAAGATTATGTTACAATTAATTTCCTCGTTGTATAAAAATCAAACAAAAATAGTTGCCATTCAATTTCGGCAATCTCAAATCCATTTCAACTTAAAGTAATTTAATGCAGCGCATTTTCCATTCACGCAATTTTCTCAAAACTGCAACGGCTTGGTTCGACACGTGTTACCAACGCGGTCCAACTTGCCCTCGTCCCTGCGAAATTCGCATGAATTCGTTCCAACTCCTTCCAACTCGATTCGCCATCCAGCAGTTATTGAAAACCTAGACATTTGCCCGCGCTTTACAATCCCGATAACAATCATCCGCGATATCATTGCGCCTACAACCCTGCGTTGATTGACCCCACATTCCTTACACCTGTCGACGCGCGAAACGACTGACGTTAAAATGCACTCCGTATTAAATGTGCTAAGGATACGCTTTAGCCGACGAAACTCGGCCACGCAACTCGTCCGACAATTTCAAATTCATTTCGCAGCCCCGGGAAAAGTTTCGTCGTTGCTGCGAGAGTGGCTGTGGGGTCCTCTCTCTCCTCCTGGGTGGAAGTAAAATTTTGCTGGAAAAAGTTGTCCCAGATATTCCTCTCGTTCGAAAACAGTCGTTCGAAACAATCGTACCGCCCTTCCATTTCTCCGTGTACAGAGGTAGGAAAGATTTCTTCGGGGCGAATGCGTTCTTACGTTACCGATTCTTCCATGGTCAGAGTACACGGGATCGATATTCGTTAATGGAAGGCAAAACTTTCCCGAAAACTTCGCATTTTCCCCGGATAATGGATAGCGCAATTTTACGTAATGGAAAGCACCGGGGCAACATTTAATCGCCTTCGATTGTCGAGCACGCGTGATATACGTTCCGTTGCGGTCACATTTAAACTTCTTTCCTCTCTTTCCTCCTATTTTTTCCCCCTTTTTTTTAATGCGCCCCCAACGACGCTGGAACTCGGCCATAAGTACGTACGGGCCAGGAAATTTATGTGGAACGAGCCAACGTCCGCTAATGTACATTGGGTGTCGGTGAAACTGCTCGAGAATTTCAGAATGTGTAATATCGGGAAAGAAAGGGGGACCACTTTGAATTGGGAGGGAACTACGATAACTTTGTTTGAATTCAACTTTTTCCGGTGGTATAATAATTTTCGAATATTCGCGTTTCCAGCGACTAAATTCTGTGGAATAAATTTCGAACGATTTATTTTTACCTTCATCGTCATAAATGAATAAGAATTTTTTTATGCATTTTTCTTTTCTTTTCTTTTCTTTTCTTCCTTTACACACGACACGGTTCTTTTATTTATTGCAGCATCGTTTTCAGCTATCCCCTCTGCAGCGCTGCACGAGACAAACTGGATAGAAAAGGAAGCAGAGTCTTTGGCAATATATTAATCCATGTTGTCAATGTTTAAAATACTCTTTACCTGTATATATTATTATTATGATACTATCAATATTATGTTTTAGGATTAATAATAATAGCATAGCATGAAATTGCTATTTCATTTCTTTTAAATGGAAAAACTCGTGAACAAGGCACTAATAAAATAAATCAGGCAATGAATTCTTTGCACGAGATGCGACAGCAGCAGGAGGCGAATAAAACGTAGCACGGTTAATGGCGCGCAATGGAGATTTCTCCACTCGAGCCGTTTAATTCTAACCGATCGAGCTTCCAACAGTTTCGCATCGATCTGACGAGTTAGAACGTTTCGACGTTCTCTGGAGCTTTGCACGAAGAACGAGGTCTTGATAGTGGCTATGAGAGGACGCGCGTAGTGCAACCGAGCTTAATTATAACCAGAAGGAGAGCTTACCGTGGTGAAGCAGTGAAAGCATTTCGATATTTATCGAATTTCTTCACACAGCTCGGAGGATTTCTAGCAAAAACAGGACCGCCTCGAAACGAGGTGAAATGCGGGTCGAACGCGACTCGAATGGCTTCGAAAACCGATTTGCGGAGTTACTTCGCTGAGTACATCTACCTGACAAGGCTATGGGTACTATGGGATCGTCCCGAGTAAGTTCGTTTCTTATGGGTGGAACGTGGCTCGTTGAATATTTTTGGGATTAAGTATTCTTGTACGCCCTCAAACATTTAGTTTACCTGTTTTCCGTGGAATTTATAATACCCCCGTGTTCTTCTAACGCAAGAAATGTACGTTTAACAGTGCTGTGCACTTTAATTGTTTTCCTAGGTATAACAATTGTCTGGGGATTTTATTCAACTTTCCACAAGCATTCTATATTACAGTCGATGTAAAGGTTATTAATGGCTGTATTCTGCGCGAGCCAGTAATAAAATTCCCGAAAATTATTGATTAATTATACGGTATATGCAGCTGGATGAGAAAAGACATGCACAAAGTTCAGAGAATCGACCACTTCGTAACAGTATTTATATTTGCAATTTTCTAAGTACGACCTGAGGCAAGTACTTTTCTTTTCGTTTCGTTGTAATATCAAAGCGACAGCTGGTATCAAAGATTCGAGGTGCAGTTTGGTCATGAAAAAACCGTAGGCTCGAGGATTGTTTATTTTCAATTAACTTGTTTGCCAGGAACCACTTTCGCGTACTATCAACGATACATGTCCGCCGCACAGTCCCCGTCCATTCTTTTTGCTTGGACATTCGTTTTCCTCCGCTTGATACCGTTCTATCTTTCGAGTCAATTTATGCAAAACTCTGTGGCAACTAAATGAGGCGTGCGACGCGGAATTATCGACTGGCCGGGGAGCAACGACCAAAAAAGAGTGTCTCTAATATCTCGCATGCATGTCGGTAGAAACTTAATTTCCGCTTTCTGACATCGGCTAAAGATGGCCATCGTACGTTACGTGGGTCGTATGTGAACCGACTTACCCGATGCTGAATCTTAAGACTGAGATTACTGACCAGAGCTGAACGCTTTGAAATGCTGCGGAACGAGTGCATTTCCGCTGACCGGAAACTGTGCCGCTCGAAAATTGTCACGGAAATGAACCAGTTCGAAAGAAGGATGCTCTCGATCGTAGGTCCAGTTAAATTACATCCGAGGTGGGCTGCACCTCGAATTTGCCTTTTAATTAATTATCCCAAACGAAATGCGACACATATTTCCGCTGTCGCCATGCTTGTTATGTAAATCGATTACGAGAATGAAGAAATATATTTTTTAAACTTAAATAATATTATCACTGCTAATATTATTATATTTTTATTATTATTTGCTTAAGTATTAAATCCATATATTTCCAGCTGAATCACTTATACACATATATACATGTACATCTGTTATGTATAGAAAATTCACCCTCAATTTTAAAACCCAACTACCAAACAATTCTTTCTTTTTCTGTTGCAAAACACTCAGGATCCTCGGCAAGGTAAATCAGTGGACCGTTTGTATGGGTCAGAGAATGATGTGATTTTCTCGAGATGGTTCCTGTGTACGATAAATGGTCGCGCCGGGGTTAGGGGAAAGGGTGTTATCGGATAAGCTATTATTCGGTGGAGAACGACGTAAACGGGGCGGACAGTTTTACGCGGTACCCGATCCGTTAGTTTGAATATTTTACTGCTGACGGAATTTTGTGGTGCGAGTAGTTTGAGGAGCTGGATAAGTGGACCTCGTAAATTGGAAGAGAATCGGTCGTTCGATCTGCTGAATTGGAATATGAGATGGGCTTTTTGGCTTACTGAGCATTTCTGTGTAGCAGTCTGAGCTTTCGCCAAGCTTCCGTGCTATGAGTACAATATTCCAATAGTCTGATGAAGCTTGCCGGCCATGTACATTTACCTACGTGCTAAAATCATACATGTCAATTCCTTTCTCATTAATGAATGAATGAACTTGAACGAATTATATTTAACTGCTGCAAGAATAAAGTTGACAATACATCTGTTGATGATGTTGCACACGATTCTAAAATTGGTTCGTCTACAACAATTTGGAAAAATGTCTCGGTCAACGTCTTCAAATACTACAGTCTAAATAAAATATCGCCACGGAAGTACTGTCGCGTGATCCTGCGCAAAATGCAAAGCTAACAGCGAGACGGCCACCCTCGGAAACGGGGTTCCACAATCGCCGTGAAACGTAATAATAAATCGAAGGGGGTGGGCTTCGTTGCAACATTGGAAACTTGGCGCCACGCACGAAATTGAGACGCAGAAAGGAGGAGGACGTGCCAGGGAGGGTAATTGAAGTCGACGTAACACGGACAGTAATAAAAGAAACCGTATTCGGGGCACTCAAAGTTTCTCTCGTCTTGGAATACCTAGAGGAACGCGGCGAGCAAATTTTCTCGCGTCCCCATAATTTTCACGGCGAGGCCACGTGAAAACCAAGATAAATATCCCTTTTCTCTACGTGGAAACGTCCGCCCGAGGGATTTTATTTGCTCGGATCGCGCGCTTTTATTCGCGGCAGGAATTCCAAGTTCCTCGGGGAAGCACGAAACCGGCGTGTATTAAGCGAAGGCAAGACAAGTGCTTGTCCACTTGATCACTGCCTGCGTAAAAGTTGCGGCGTCCCGAATGTTCCACGTGAAACTGCCGCAAGGGCATGCACACGGTCGAATACGAGTACATACGTTGTTTCCTTTAAAATTTAGAAATTCTTTTTATTTACGCAGGGATTGAGATGTGGACAAAATGGAGGGATATGGTATTTTATGGACAAAATACGCTGGCTCGTTTTAATTCATATAACTAAAAGGCTCACTAGTTTTCTGATATGTGGTGATATGAATGTGGATACTAGTTTTCTGATTTTCAAAATTGTGTTTTGAAACGAACGAAGCGTAATTTTATTGTGAACTATTGATTCAGATATTATTGGAGTTCGTACTGGAGAATTATCAACGAGAATTAATGGTGAATTTCATTGTTCGATGCCTATTTCAAACGTCGTGTCTGCGAGTATTCGTCCCAATCAATATTCTCCGAGTTCCTCGGGGGGTTTCACGTGTACGAAGCAATTCGTACGTTTAAAAATGCAGTTCGGCAAATGATTAGACTCGGACCTTCGTACCATGTGACTCGGAATTTTCATTTTCTCGTTAGCGTGGAATCTGAAATCACTTTGTTCACTTTTCCGGCGTGACATTACAGTTGGAAATTTTGTCGGGAGAGTCGTGAAACGATGAAAACAAAAATGCGCAACTAATTCCAACGCAATTCTACGAAAGTCTACTTCGATAATAAAAGCCCGGATTCACATCAATCTCATTCTTATACCGCACTTTCCATTTGCTGCATAACACGCGCAAAGACTCCAGCCCGACAACAAGCGAAAATAGAAGACTAAAGGATACCAAACCGTTTCGAGTGGGCGGAAATGTCTGGATGGGAGAGCGATTTGTAAGTTAAATCCCGGTAATGGCATTCAAAGGGGTTCTTGCAAATTAAAGCCAGCCCCGTGAGCGCGTGGAAGCTGTTTTCCTAAGAACCGCGACGAGTTAGAAATTACAACTTTCGCCCGTGGCCTCTCCTACGCGAACGGGGATTACCATTCGTAATCTCCCAAGAAAAATATGAACACCCGACAGGGGAGCAAGGAGGCACGATTTACTTGCGCGAAAGCAATTGTGTTATTCGGTAGTACTTGTTATCACCACGTTACGTGGCCGGTCAGACTTCAGAAGAACGTGCCCGCGATATTCCCAAGCGGAGAGGAACGATGTTAACCATGACTCCTGATAGTGTGGCGAGGACAACTGTGCACTTGCCTCCGTGTTAACCGGATCTCCGTTTTCTTCCTGGGTCGCATACCGCGACACTGGAACGTTGACTAAAACGGGGTGAATAATTTCTATCGCTGTGTACGCCGTGGACCGCTTTAATTTAATCAGGATAACTTGTCAGGTGAGGCGAATAAAAAAACGGCAACGGGCTTTCCTGTTCAGTTGGGTAGGAAACGTTTCGATGCTCGCACGGCTGCTGCTGAATATTAGTAGCATTGATGCTGTTTTGTTATATATAGGTGGAATTAATTATTTGGTTGATGCGCGAGGAATTTTGATATTGACCAAATTCGCTTGCTAATATTTGGTGCACAGTATTTTATATTAGTAAGGGTATAATAGATGATTATAATAATATTTGGCAACATGCTCTGCAGTTTCTAATAATTCTCCCAATGAGGCAACATAGAAGGAGTATCTTATTCTTTGAATTAATAGGGCAGTCGAGTGTTGCCTGTGCAACAGGGATTTACTATTCAGAGGGTGATGCGAGCAGTTTGCGCTAATTTGGAAATTTAATATCGTGCACGATACAGCCGAAACGCTTACTCTTATTCGGGCTAACATATTATACGGTGTTCCTGACGTATGTATTCATATTACGCAGGTGCACAGCGCACCACTAACTTTCTTGTTCCCGTTACACGATTCTTGCTACTCGCCCATTCGAATTTTTATCCTAGGAAAGTACACGTTACAAGTATCTGTCAAATGAACAACTTCAACGTCCATCTGTAAAGAGAACTTCTCCACCAATTCCTTCGCTTTTTACCGTCTCCATTATCTAACAAGATTTTCCACACAATTTCTCCTAAGCACACTTTCCACCCTCCGTTCAGGCGTTCAATTCCCCCGACACGAGTATTCGCAAGTTCGTTGCGAGAGCGTGCACCAAGCAGGGACCATAAATTGCTCCAAAACTTCAAGTTGCGAACGTCGCTCGCAATAATTTCTCCGCAAATTGATTCAAGCATCGCCAGCGGACCCACGGGCACGCGGCATTTGATATTTGTCAGGGTTCCTTCTTCCGGCGGGCCACGTGACAAACGAGAGGGCCTGGTCCCGACGTCGCGACGCGTCGCGTCGTCTTTATGCGCGTGCACGTGCCTGCGCTTAACTATGGCATAACTACTGGCTCGGCGAGCGTATGACAAAGTGCACCGCATAAATACATCGCGCGAACGCGTGCATTTACTTTTCCAACGGATAAGGCATTTGGTGTGGCGGTTCTGTGCGTCGGGTATAATTCGTGCGTACGAAGTGGCCGAGTTGCACATTACCACGACATAGTGTTTATTATCTTTCTCCTAATTCATACGTATCAGCGGGCGAGCGAACACGATTGTTCATTGGGTTCTGTACAAGAAAGGAAAAAAGACCTTACTCAATGGCTTTGTATGGACTCGAAGTTCTTGGCATGGTGGAGCTCGATGCGAAGCATAGCTTTTTTAGGGTGTTCCGCGACGTGGAAGGGATTATCCGATACCGAACGTGACATGAAAGTCACATTCATCTTTCATCAGACGATACGATGTCTTTGTTGGATGATGTGTAGTGGAGGGTGTTCGTATGAATAAGAATTCTATCGTCGTCTGAATTTTTTTGACGGCAGTTCGTGTTGCATGAAACGTTATCGCTGCAGTTTGGTACAGATTGATGAATTATTACAAATTTTAATATCGTCGGATATCTGTAGTGTACCGAGATATGTTTCAATTTTATTGCACTTTTTGTACAACAATTTATCCTTATTTTCTATTGCGATTAAAATGGACTCACGAAGACCTTACAGATAGAATACTTTCCGTCTCCTTAATTGAAACTGATACCCGTAGAAAACACCATTCGATGCAAAAGAATCATACTATCAAGGCGGAAAAATATCTCGCTGGAGCTTGTGCTACCAATTAACGCGTCAGGTTAAACGCATTTTATACGGTTTAATGTCGTTCAAAGATATTTCGAGTCGCTGGGCAGGTGAACGGGACACGTAACAGGTGAGCGAAGGAAAAGTTGTTGGAAATTACAGCGGAAACCGCGTTTCGGAATGAGGAAAGCAATTTATTGTGCTTGTCTACTTTGCCCGCCATGGCAGCTGGTTATCTTTCTACAAGTTTCGACAATAGTTAGGAAGGAAAAAGAGCACAACTTCCCCGACCAAGTTCCGCACATCGTATATTCGTTGATCGTTCCTGTTATATCTTGATATTCCTCCTTTTCCCTTCACCTGTGATTTATGTGCTGAACTCTGAGTCGTTTCCCATGTCTTATTTCATCCACTTCGCCAGAAATGATTTAAGAGTAGTTCGTTGTTTGATATTAATAATAATGGTTAAAGTATTATGAAAAATTTGAAAACCGAATTAACTTGTATGATATTATTTTGTCATTGATAATCCTATTTTTGGCTAATTTTATCATTCTTACTTTAAACACAGATAGTAAGAATTGAAACACAGAACATAGAGAACACCATAAAAGAACAAAGAACATGAAGGTCTCGGATATTTTTATAAACAAGTATCTCCTTACAACAATCTCAGATTACTTTGGACATTTTATACTTTCTACTGCCGCACAATTTCAAAGCACATACAAGTGACCAACTTCGAATTAAAATTCTCCGAAAAATCATAGTACAGTGGTGGAAACAGAGGTATAATATCATTCTCGAATAAATCGCGATTACACGTTCGATGTTCCCCTTAGTTCCACCCTCCGCAGTCCAGGCCGACATTATTCTTGCCCTGTGCACGCCACAGCAGAGTCTAGATTGGTATAAGCGTAGTGCTCCCAATGGGCAATGAGTGCCGAGGCTACCAGAGAGGATAACCGGTTGCAGTCTCCTGAGCGTTTCGTCGAATATATCGTACGTGCTAGCTAACGGCACAATAAATATTGGTCTTCCTGACAAAAGTGTTAATATTTTTTTTTGAAAGGCAGGAGTTGAATATTTCCCGAAGAATCCATATTATAGGCACTTTATAGAATTGATTCTACGTACTCGTGTCGCATAGAGGAGATCGCGCTGATTAAATTGCTTTTTTTTTAACTCGATCCGATAATTCTGAGCCGAGTTACAGCCGTTCAAAGTTTCGTGAAAATATGAATGAAGAATGTCCCACTGACCCATATAAATTCCTAGAAATGCGTACGCCGCTACTACTGCTGTGTCAGCGCTACGCGTGGGAACGTCCTTGCAAGGCTACGGAGATGCATTGTCGTAACGCCAAATTAATCTCGATTTCCTCATAAAATCGCAAATTTTCCATTGGCGTAACTATCAATTTCTCCGGTCGACAAACTTTAACTTTTTTCTAGTTTTCTACATTTCAATAGGCGTATCTTCTAGATTTGAATTTGCTGAACACGAATCTGCGAAATGTTTTTCTCCACAACGTAGAGTTTTTGAAAAAATAAGTTTAAAAGAAATCGCAAATTTTTAACTTTGTTAAGTGTCTTGTGTTTTTACGATAATAATTGTTCAGTTGGACTTGATACGGAATGATTATGCAGAGATTTATGAGTAAAATGATATAACTAGTTATTAGATTATAAACATTTAAGTATGTTTAAATAATGATCAAAGTAAAAATCACATCGATAATACAACTTCAACTTGTTTGAAAAACTGAGGGTCTAGGGTAAATGTAACTATACCATGCGATAGAGCAGACTTTTCGGAAGTAGAAGTCGAACTAATTGCATTTGTTTACTATATCCTTAAACAAATTCAATTATCTCGGCTTCTACCGGGCCGATTTTAATCAACGACGTCTTAAATTAAAGCTCTTGATCCAGGGAACAATCTCTTTTCATTTTAAAGCAGCTCGCCTGTAAAATTACGGCCAAATTCTCAAAGGAATATTTTAATTGTTTATAAAAAATGAACAGCGTAAATAGCATTCATAACTCTTTTATACTAATTTAGCAGCATCGTTTACCTTCATTTTAAGCACCCGATCATTAATCTATCACTTGCAGACGTCGAGATAATGGCAATGACACCGAACCCCACACCGAAAGAATAAATCATTCTACATTGTACCCTCTTTTCCTCCGCTTCTGAATTCTGTTTCCGAATTTCGTCCGCTATTGTAGCACCTGCACGGACAACGTTCCAACGGAAACGTGGCGTTCAAGATGACTCGCTTGAAATGAGGTTTCCATCAGTTAGTTTGCAAATTTCCAAAACTTCCGGCCGAGTTTCGGCCCAGCCGGATGGCAACCAGGCCTGTGTTCAAACTCGCATTAACGCGATCGGGCCAGTCCCAAAGTAAACTTTTCCAACGTAGTTGCCCCTCATCTTCGAACTGCCGAGGCAAAGACATTCCATCGAGGAAACGGCTGAAAGACATTCTTCCTTGGTCGCTTTGCCCCAGAAACGAGCACGTGTACCGCCATTGCATACGTTCTTGGCACTGTCTTCCACTGCACTGGCCGTCTTCTATATTGTCCTCTACGTTCCAGGACCCCGTTCCTTGATACGAGCTGATCCTTTGCCTTTGCGTCCCTAAGTTTTGATCCCTATTCTCGTCTGATGGGATAGTTGCCTTGAATTGAACCGCTTGATTGAAGACTTCCTTAGGCTATTTGGAAATGGTATAATTAATAGGAATGGTCAATACCTAAAAATATGTTCCACGGATATTCTAGATATAATTTAATATCGGGTGTTACTTATAGGGAATAGAATTCTCTTGCAAAATTTGATTATCTGAATTGAAAATAAGAAAGGGAATAGAAAAACGAAGTACGTATATAAACGGCAGCATTCACATAGTTGAAGATTGTGGATTAATTGAGGGAATTTCTCCAGATGGAGGTAGGCAATATGCAGATGGTTAACAGACCGTTGTCGCGGTATTTTCGGATTCAAGCGAGCCCAGGAATATCGTGTCCACGGTATTTTATTCAGGGATCCGCGTGTTCGATGCAAACGTCACGTAGAAAGCTTTTTCCGATAAGTCATGCACTAGCCGCATTGCAATGGCTCGGTAATGCGCGAACAAACCCTGGATTTAGTACGGATTAGGAATAAATTTGTAGCTTCGGTTGCCATTTGGGTATACGAAGATTTGTGGAAAGTGAAGCATTACTGTAATTAAAAGGGTCAACTGATTGTGCAAGTCTTAATGCAATGAAGAATGTCATAAAGCCTGCACATTATTTCCATTCTGTCGTCGTTTGAACTGAAGGTACATAGATACAAAATTATTTCGGCAATCTTTTTATTATTAATAATTATTTCCAATCGAATATTGCTACGTCGTAAACTGTCATTATCGAGTCTCGTTGCTAAATATTACCGAGTCTGTTTCATGGAAACTCTTAAAATAACAGTAATTCGAATCAAGTTAGTGCGCGTCGTAAACTATCAGCTGCGCCATTAATTCCAAACAATGCAGGGGAACAAATATGAACGGCCCCTGCAATTTTACGCGACGGAAAGTTTTTACACGATACCCGTCGCGAAACGTTCAAATCGAGGTTGAGAATTATTGCAGGATCGTCGATCGTTCAACCATGCTCGACACTCGATGAATAACGCAGTGTAGCATACTTCTACGTTCTCTCGCAGTTGCAAGCCTTTCATGGCGATATTGTTTATGAACCTCCGACTGTTTTCACTGCAACGCATTCATTCACTTCAGCTGAAATGGCGATGGAAGCGTCTTCAAATGTTATATGTTTCGTGCCTTCGTAATTTCTACTCGGAGATGGGCAAATGGTTCAAACTCATTGAATTTGTATTCATATTATAATATTAATTATTTCACATAATTCTGGAAAACTAAACAACAAAATTGAAACACTAGTATGGAATTTCATTATTCCAATATCCCTCGCCCATTTTAAATTCTATATTATTTCTGGTTTGAATGGAAAAACGGCTGAACCTATAAAAAGAAATATGTTTTCGAGACATTTTTACGGAAATAATATGAAATATTCGCAGTGAAGACAAACGACCATTTCAACTGCGCTCTCAGACATTTGCAAGTTGACGTACAGCTCGTACGCGTGTCAGCCGATGATGTATCGTCTTACGACACTTCCGGTGCATCCTTGGCGTTCAGCGACGATGTATGTACCCCGATGTATGAAGGGAAGAGAAGGGTTGAACAGGGAAGGCAAATGTAGAGAAGGAATAAAAAGGAAAGAGCAGAGAAGGCACGTCTGGCCATTGCGGGCCTGTACTACTGAAAATTATTCGAATTTCAGTATCTCACAGTTGCCTGCTGTATCGATCAATTTTTCTAACATCTTCTTTAGAATAAAATTTATTCAGAATTCGATCGTCTGATAAAAATTGAGAAACATAAGGTGTATTCAGACTTCTTCTGCCGACTTTAAGTTTCACCATAGTACAATATTAATCATATTCTGTGAACGAAAATAATATTAAAGTAATAATGTGGAAATCGATAATTAATATAACATCAAGTCATGGATGCATAGAGCATATGTGTAAAATGTGCAGTGTGATACAGATGGTACAGAAAATAATGATAACGGTGGAAGTCATCGGCGTACATCAACGCACACCCGTTGAATACCGCAGAACGATGATTTATTATCGCGGTTGACACTTCCTTGGGGCTTTCAAAGAGAAAGGCGAACAGCCGGTGTTTAGAGCGATGGTTTACATACCCTAGCATATATTATTGTCTAAATATGAGACGGGTGTAATATGTTTACAGTAAAACCGATGGTGACAGAAAGGTCTTTAAAAATGAAGCAAACTTTTCTGAGACTAATCTATGTTGCTGCAACTTACAGCAAAAAAAGGTAAATCATTATTGAAATCAAAATATTTTAATTTATGCAATATGCTACTGCGTTTCTGACAATCTGAATAACCCTCAAAATAGTGTAGAATGTTATAGATTACTAATATAACTATTAGCAGGAACTTGAAGGCATAAATTGAACACTAAGTAACAGAGTGAAAAACTTGAAGCACAGCCGGAGGACTAATTTATAGAAAGCAATATTAATTGTATTTAAGTTCACCGATTAAATTTGAATTCAAATGATATTAAAGTGGAATATTCGACTCTAACATTATTGAATAAGGGCCCTGGGAAAGGGAATAATGTAGACACAGTGCTAGATGACAACGTAGAGAAAAGTTTGACGAATACCAGCTTTCAAGGAAAAGACGTAGTATGTACTTTACTTCTTTCTAAAGGGCTCTGTGTAACAAAATAGTCGTAAACTATAAAGGAATAGAGATATGACAAAAAAACGTCGGCTGTTCCAGCGAGTGCGGCTGTAAAGCGTAGTCAGAGCCGGATGAACGTTTGAAAAACTAGCTCATTAACACGCTTACTCACAAGGGAGAGAAAATTGCTTGTTGGCTGAATTTCAGGCTCTTCTTTAGTCCTTTAGAAAGAACCTAGTGACGACGGTTGATAATTATTCAGGTTTTTACAGATGGATATCATGCTGCTACCTACAATTTGTAATTCGAAAAAACCCATAAATTAGTTAAAAATATATAAATGGAAAGTACTACTTAGGAGTCCTGGCACTCTTGGAAACTGACCAAATTTTCAATGCAGGTACCGTTTTCTCTTGTAGAGTTGCGTAACGCAAAACAATCTTCCGGTCGTCGTTGTAAAGTTCAAATAGATATTAATTAAATTTTTTAAATCGTTCCATTACAATGTGCACCTGAACAATACTTAGTACCATTGAATAAGGCAACTAATCTAACATTTTCGATATTGTTGCCATGAAATATTCACTCTTACATTCCCAACAAAAATCTACGCAGTAATTCAGTTAAATACAGTTTATTGACGCACGTCGGATTCCCCCATTAATAAAAAAAAACTTCTCAGAATGCATAAAAAAAAAGAAAAGTAACATACGTGCAAAACATACGTCCGAACGACTGTCTGAAGGTAATTTAAAGTTGCACCGACAGAAAGAATCGAGCGGATCAGTCGAAGAAAAGTTTTCTAATTAATCGAACGAACCGGGCCGCCGGATAACGAGAGCCCCGATGAAAAATTCTATCGCGGCTCGGTGGTGGCCAGGTAAAATCCAAAGATGTTGCTCGAGATTACCAGTCGATAGGAGATTACTGGCTATATGGCCGAATAGGTGTGGGGGGGTGTCGTTTCCCTCTAAATCGTAAGGTCTTCGTGCTAAATCAGCGCCCCCCTCCCCACTCTGCGTCACCCCTGGGTAGCACCCTGCCGAGACGCTATCGAGTGCTCGTTAAAAAGAAATTGCCCCGTAATCGATACGGCTAGAATCTTGGAAGTTCGTGGTTGCCTGGGTATGAGGGGTCGACCGGTACCATGGAAAGCAAAGAAAGACCCCATATAAATTAAGACGACTATACGTGGAGGATGAAAACAGAATCCTACCTTGGACAGGGGAGAAATGAGAATTAGATGAGAGGAAGGGCGGACGTTGGAAGGAGAAAGAGTCTATCTGTCGGCGGCAGCTGCTTTATCAGGTGACTCAGGTTCCTCGTCGCGCAATTTGATCTATGTTACCTATCGCCTGACGAAAATTATGGCGCACGAGTCAGTGGTTTCTTCAATTATTAATTTTCCTGCCGCCGCGCGCCGCTCCGAACGCTACCCTTTGAATCGATAGTTTTCCGACGGTTTCTTACGGGCAACGAGCTTGAACAAAATTGCCTCGCGGCGAGGAACCGGGGTTTAGAATGATAGTAAGAGAAGAATTAGTAGTAGGGAGGGAGGGGAAATTTTTGTAACTTAATAGGAGCCTCTGTGATGAATCGTACGATCCTCGTAACGAATACAGTGTGAAAGACATAATAGTATAGCGAGGCAAGTTTTAGTTGCAAATTTAATCTCAGTTACTTCACTAGAATACGCAAGTGTTTCTATTAATCTGTTTTCAAAACTGCAGACAAAAGTTGCGCAGGCTTAAAAATACGAACAGTCATATCCCAATTACAATATTACAAATTCAATATTTCTGCTTCTCCAAATCGAATCCTACGACGATCTACACAACCTCCACTGAGTTATTTGAAACACCTCGTGTGTATCCAGCGTACACTATTCAACGGGCCCCTTTCCAAACCCACAGCTCGTTAAAATTCAATCCAGGCGGAATTCGACGAGGCGCAGGTACGCTAAAATGGGGGGCTAGGTAAATAAGGTGTGAACGATGAGTTATTGCCGTGCAAACTTTCTCGGCCCATCCGTTATCTACGCCGAATGAATTCCTCTGGCCACCGTCACGACGTCCTATCCAGCATAGCGTTCCTTCGCCACCCATCCTTCCGGACGTCCACGGCATCTTCCCCACGCGCCGTTACACCCTTGAAATGAGAAATGATCCGCAAAGGGGTTGCTGGCTGCTGTTCCACGCCGGACAGCTTGTTGAGACAAGCGGCGTGTTTGCAGCACGTAACCCAACGTCTACGGTTCACCGATGTTAAACTGCGGCCAAAGTTCACTGGAGATGATGAGCACGTGACGGCTAACTGTGATCTTCGGGGTATAATGTGTGCTCAATGGGGTAAATCAATCTCGAGTTTCGTCTACTCGAGGGCGCTCCATGGCCGTGGTAAGGGTTTCGTGGCGACGGATAGCGCAGGTAATTGATTTATGGATGACGCAGGTGAGACTGGTAATTTGTGACAAGTGGAAATCAGCATTAGGTGGTAGGCAAAGGAGGTGTTCACAATGTATTGTACAGTAGTGTAAGTAGAACAGTAAGAATGTAGGCAACGGTAATTTTGTTACTGATATATTAGAAAGCTACTACTTAATGTTTATTTAATATTTAGTATATTCAGAGAATTTTCCTATGGCTTCGTTACATAAATCTTTAGTATTCGTTCACGCATTGATTGCCCTTACAGAATCAAAGTGTATGATGGAAATGTGTCAGTCACTGTCAATAATACTCTTAATCTCATTCCGATTGCAGTCGACGAAACTTCATCGCGCTGTTCAACTTTAAAGAAGAAAGGGAGCACACCTGGTGGCTTGTTTGCTACGAGATAATTAGCTCGAAACTTCGATACTAGGAGATTGAAAGTCTATTCAAACACATTGCCAATATAAAATTAATATCCAACTTAATATTATTTACTCCTTGCAAACGGTTTCGCTTTTTAATTCCTTCTTAGACAAATTACGTACAAAATAATCGATATTATTTATTGGACATAAATATCCCGCTATCAGTACACTAATTAAAAAACAAAGTACCGAACGAATAACGTGCATAATTAACAAAAAAGTTTCCAGCTTGTTGAAACAGCTTGCGGCAACAATATTGCATCGCTTAACAGTATCACTAATCCTCCCCCCAGTCATCTTAATCGTATCACCTTTCCACGCAGAGCACAAGAGAGATGCTTCCCGAAATCCCTTAAAATAATTACATTCCCTGAAGCGGAGACATTCAACCGCGAGTTTTCTCGACCAACCATAACACACCGTTGGTGCATTCTGTTCCTTCCTCTTTCCACCCAAGCGGAAGGACATCTCGCTGCTTATCGCCCCCCAGGTTCTAAGTAAATCCCACCCCCAGGAACAGTGACTTCCACGGAACGCAAGCCAGCGACAAAATTACTAGCCGTGAGGGGGCCTCCGAGCTTGTTCCGTGACTAGAGCACCAAATGACGGAGCGACTAATACAAATAAAGGGGAGGCAGCGACACGAAGTGGGATGGGAACAGGGCACCCTCTGACGGATTCACTGTTCCGTATAGTCGCCCTTTTGTTTTGCTCGTGGTGGAGCAGACGCGCCGCCCTCCGACGAAGTAACGACGACAGGGTTGGCGAGGTGGGTGGGATGGGACGAGACACTGGGACAGTTATATTGCTGTGCAAACTCGGTCAGGTAAGAGCGCATCGAAAGTAAACAGTGAGAGACTAATGAAAATACGGCGAAATTATGTTTTTCTTTTTTATCTCTGCCGCAGCCCCTTCGATTCGTGATTTTCTTCTTCTTTTCTATTATCGATCTTTCTTGGACGGTGCGATGGCACGGGATTTATTCAGTGGTTAAAAATTTATTTGTATATGCAGCGTTAGTGAACATCGCTTTCGACGCTGATGAGACTCCTCCACGCTTGCTTTTTCTTGGTCACAAGCTAAAAAGAACGACGTTTCCCGGATTTGCATGCTATGAATAGGTATGAAGCGGTCGGGTGGCGCTGAAGGCGGGTCTAAATCTTTTTTATGGAAATCGCGACTTAGATCTTGGGAATATTCAAGCGTGAAAAAATTTCAAGCACCTCCGGAATCCCGATACGAGTAGCGTGTTACGTGAACGAGCTCGCCGGCGTGGGGAAGAAAAGGAAAATCAAAGGGGGAGTCGCGACGATAAAACCGAAAGATTAATCGACCTCATTATTACGCTCGAGTTAACGAGTATATTTGAAGACGATCCCCCTTTCGTTTTACTGCTAAACGAAAAGACACGATTCACTCGATTCTGTTTAATTTAATAATCGCCGAGCCGCGCAATTATTCACGCCTCCGTCAACGACATTTCATTTATGCATCCTATTTGAAGAGGATGTCTCATCTAAATACGCAGGCTTTCAATTGATGTCGGATATCGTAGAGCTAGCGGGACTGCTTTTGATCTGAGCTTTTAAGTTTCAATCCCACTTGTATCTGAATTTACGAGTTTTCATTTTCTTTCGTTACCAGTGCTTGACAGTTTAAATTGTTTAGATTCTGTTTGGTTTCAGCGACTTGCGCATTAAAATTCATAACTCGCATGGTTTCATTTTCGTTCTTCTCTTTCTATTCAATAATTGTGCATTCCAATTATTTACCTCGATCACTGTTATTCTGGGCTAGGCAACGAGTTTCACTTTTATCTGGCGTTCAGTGATGCTCAATTTAAATACTGCGATGTATGCATTTCGAAACACAGTTTTCTAATAAAACAATCAATCATAGTCTGAACATACAGTAAATGCAAATCTCGTTTAAAGTAAACACAGCTCGAACGCCTTCGAAGCACTTGAAAGATGTATCGCAGCTCTTTATATCAGAATTTTGATTCCCTCCGCGAAACTTCAATAACGATAAGCCGCGATATTAGTAACTCTCCCACTCTCGATGCCCCCGTCGAGCTTGATAAAAAGACATATTGCCAAAGTTTGCGGCAAGGAAACGGGAACGTTCAACTCCCAAGTCGGTTTTCGCTGCCGGCTGAATTTTAACACGCGACCCTCGAAGACAGGTCCGCGCACAGGCATAAATACTTTTGCTTTCTTCGATGGTACTTTTATTACCGCTGGGAGAAATTACCGGAATCCTATCCCTGATCGTAAAATACCATGAAGAACTATCATTTGCTACTTCGGGTCTGCCGCACGGTGGATACTACCACAATCGAGGTCCACATCCCGCGTCTCTTGTGATTTTTACGAGCAAACGATCCCTTCTCGGACCTTTCATCGATTTTCTGTCATAATACAATTGAATCCCCTAACCAAACAACTTACACAAGAAGGAAAAACATTCTTCCATCTTTTCCAGTATAAAATCATACCCCATATGGTACAGCTTTTAACACAATTACTAAACCACACCAGTTGGGCCAATTAAATCAGGTGATATCGAGTACGAATGAAAGGTCCAATAATGTCCGCATGGCTGTGCAATTTCGAACGATCGTAATTAATATATAGAGACAAGCATGTAGTCGTTTACTATTCAACATCACCATCGCAAGAAATATGTATGTTTCACCCGAACGAAAAGCTTTTAACGCGATCTTTCAATGATTCACCAGGCCAGTTTGAAGAGAGAGAAAACAGAATCAACGCCGGGATTTCACGGTACAACGGCTGCGAAAAGGGGTAGTAAGGTGGTCGTTAATGGAGGGAAACGAAAGGTACGAAGACGGTGCTGGTAGCTGGAAAGGCATAAGTAATTGAAATGTTTCGAGAGGTGAACGGAAAGGGGTAAAGAAGAACCGTTCGATTCCGATTCACCCTGGCGGAATTCAGGTATTCCGGGTGCGCGATAAGAAGCCGAAGGTAGAGACTTCAAACGACGTATTTCGAGCAACTTCGATGTCCTGAACTTCGAAACGAGCGAAATGGCCGTTGCCAGCGGTGGCCGGTAGGCAAGGATGTTTCGCTTGGTCCACCGCAGATGTTACGTCACGTCCGTGAAACGGTAGTCTGATTGATCAAAGGGAATTCGCTTCAGATGAGTATCCGACCTGGGATGCCTTTCGTTTTTTTTTATCTTTTTTTTATCTTTATTTTATCCTTCTTCGGTCGCTCCTTTTTCATTTTCAACCACGGAACCGTTTTCCAGCGTCAATTACGCTCATCGACGGTACGAAATGAAGGCACTCCACGGTGAAGTTTCTTCTTTGAGAAACGCGCATCTGTACCTTTGTGTGCAAAGACACCGATAAATTGGATTTTCCATTCCTGCCGCAACGCGGTTCGATACGATTCGCTTGGTGAACGTGTTTTGTGGAGATTACCGCTAAGCCGCATGTATATCGGAATCGAAAGGCGTGCTTTCTTTTGTTCGAGGGTCGTACGTTGTTGCTTTGGAATTTTTTTGTCAGCGGATATTCTATATTTCATAGAATTCAATATATTTATGAATACAGAAATGTACGAAGTATTGCAAATGAAAGTTTTAATGAAAGATAGTTTCATTTACGATGATTCTAAAACCATACACAACCCACAACACCACTATCTTCCCAGAATTATACCAAGAACGTAGATTTCCCATAAGTTGCAGCACAGCGCTGAACGATCTGTTTCCAGGAAACAGATCGACCATCGTCCAAAACTGCTCCGTTCAACTCTCGTGGGAGCCATCTTCGAATTCAACCATCACGCCTGTCCGTTGTCAGCTGCGACTTCCTATCGTACACGGGGTAAAATACCCTTCAGTATTATCCAGCACGTCTCGACCTGGTCTGGTCAGGGTGCTTCCCATTTGATGGACGACGCCGCCCATTCAACGACAGCAATTGCTCCCCGAATGCGGTCCGCGTCGCACAGTTAGAGCACTTTCGATTGTCTATTCACCTTGAAACCGCAAGCGTTCCCAGGATTACCGTTTCCGGGCGAGCTGTGCGATTTTCTAGTGCGACCGGCGACCACGAATTCGCACGTGCCATCGCCACGGTAAACTCACATGAACCTGTATTCCCGGGGGAAGTTTCCTGTTTTGGACATCGCATCCTCTGGCATTGTGTTTTCTGTCAGCTTCACGATAGAAATTCTGCTATTGTGAGAACGACGTTGTGTTGTTAAATAAATTACGCACGCTTGTCGACAAAAATTAAGGAACAAATCAAGTTCTGTTCATTCGGTAAATATTCGTCGGTAAATCACGGGAGTAAGCTAATATTATTGGAACTATGGGGAAGATGTATGACTTCATGAATGAGGAGCAGATGAAAATTATTTCAAATATACTATGCAGTGGTAATGTTTCGTTTCTTTTTATTTTTTCATTTTTTTCGGCAAGTATATAGTACTGGTACTCAAGATAAAACTCTGGGAATTTTTTAAACAAAATTTTCAATATTTTCTGAGCTTTCTTTTCCTTTATCTAAAAGGAAAATGTTCTGATACTCTCGCCTTTGGGAAAGCATATGTACCTACCCACGTGATTTCCCGAGCAGAGTTTGCGAAATCGAAATAAAAGGCAAATTTGAGAAAGTCCAAAAGTAACTTGCAAATCCGGCGGATTTCTTCCGACTTCATATACCGAGGAACTTATTAAACTTTCATTCAGTATCACTCAAGTTTACCAATACAAATGTCTGATACTTAAGAGCACCATATTCTCCGAGCGTCTTTGTTATTCTTCAAAAGGATAATCTTTCCCTTACTTGCTCATGAAAGTCGATCGTAAAGTAACCCACAAAAGAATCGGGAGCCACCCAATTTTCGAAGTTGCACGGGGGTCGAACGGAAGCGCGGAGGATTGACAACCGTCGAGAAAACAAGTCTTATTTTTACTGAATCTCCTGAGCGCATTGTGAGGCATCGAAACTTCCATGAAAATCCCTTCCCAAGTTTTAACAAGCCATTTAAGACAATGCTGGAACCTGTAAATACGAAACCACCGTGAATTGAAGTAAACAGAAAAACATCAAACGTAAATAGTACCCGGAAAATAAACTACTGTTTCAGCAATAATAACCGACGCACATGTGTTCTGCGGGGCCAAATAACGTCCATATGTATTCATACTGCTCGAATCCCATTTCCCGATACACCGACAAAAAAATTCCATTCGAAACAGCGGTATTTGTCGCATAAATTATTCCCACCTCTCCGGAGGAACGAATAATTGCAACAGAAGACGAACGTTCGAGCCAGGGACGTGTAACCGTACATTGAGAAAACGAAGAGAAAAGAAAAAAACAAAACGAAAAGAAGCCATGCATAGAAATCGCTGGAGATCCCTCAGGATTCAAGAGTCAACGTCGACCCTTAGAACGATATACGGAACGAACGGGGCAAACAATTTCCTCACAATGCATCCGATATTAGCGACGTCGTGTGTCGCGGAGACGCACGCGGGGAGCGATGAATTTTCCAGTGAAATGTATACGCTGCTGGCCGAACATCTAACCGAATTTATTCAAATCCCTATCGTTCTGGGCTTCGTCCCACGGCTCAGCTACAATAAGTCAGCGTTGCCCGCGGTTCTATGAATAATGCAACGACAGAGAGGAGTTCTTCTTCTGCGCCACCGATACGAAACGATCGGCGGGAACAGCGGCGCCCTAAAGCATAGGCGTGCATGCTGTTAAGAAGCGTGGAAATTATTATCTACGACTAAACGATTGGATAGAATGACGAAGATTCTGCCCATTCGCCGCGCAATTGACACAATTTCCCGGCGCAATAGATACGTCACTCGCATCAACGATGCGTAAGAAGATCATTGTGGTTTGCGGAAGATCGATAGAGAAGCGGGCAGAGCCGTTTAATTCGTAATGGTATATTCTCTGCACGGATATCGATCGCAACGTGGTCGCTTTTGCACGTTGCCGCGTTAATGCAACGACAATGTCGATCATTGGAACCGCTGGATTTTCAACGCGATGAGCGTCTCTACTATTACGGGCCTGTTAGCTTAGAATGTAATTGCGAGTGGTCGTACGTTAGAGGAGTCGCTCAATTTGCGATAGTAGTGCGTTTTGATGGCGTATCTTTGCTATTTTCTTTGGTCAAATTTTTTAAAGACAGGATTAAGCATGATCTTGACCTCAGTATTAATTAATTCTTTTTTCTCGTGCGGAGATAACTTCAATTACAATTTTCTTCATGATAATGATAAATGGCGGAGGATTTTAATTAAACATCGGCTATAGTTTCCGTAGCATACATTTTAATAAAATAAAATTTTCTTCCATATACTGTGTTCTTTTAATTAGACAGTGGTATACGCGGCGAACGTACAGTAGGGGAAAATTAATATGTATGAAAAGCGAAACATTCCATTGTAAAAACTAGCTTGTTAGGATCCACATTTGCGGTGGCAGTTAAGTTGCCTGACATTTGATGGATCTTGATGAATCGTCTCGCTGCTAGACTGTCTCACCGTCGGATTGGCCGCACCGAAGTTTCATCTGAAGATTCTTCGTTTAACTAACCAGAAACGAAGATGTTCTGGCGCGTAGAATCCGGCATTTAAACCTAACAGCGACTCTTACTCGGGGCTGGTTAAGTTAATAGGACTTCTTGGAACTTTACGGCGTGCATAATAGATAAAATCAAATTTAGAGGAATTCAGTTGCTGACGCGGTGGCTTGCAACTGACGGAAATGAACGTCGCCTAATCAGTTGGGAGATACCTCTGTTCCTTTCTTTGCTACCTCAAAAACGTGCTGATGAATTCGTTAGGTATAATCAGTATAAGTTTCTTCATTATAACTTTAAGGAATATTTTCAAACGTAACACGCTGGGCTCCGAATGCAATTAGGGAAATAATGATGCTAATATTAATACGATTTTTCTTCCCACGTGGAAAGTATTCAAATTACTTGATTCATTTTAGTACCAAATGCGATCAAATCCCAGTAACACGTAAGAAATCTAAACTATTTTCAAGAGTTATTCGGACTAGTGAGTTCGGTAATTTTCATCGAAAAATTATTTAAATAATCTTCGGAAGAAGAATTGATGGAAGAATCGCACTCGATTCGTCTACTACGACGCTTTAAGTGGCTGAAGTAATCGGCAGTAATAGAAGCATAAAGGGCTGATGTTTGGAAGCAAACAAGCAAATCTCTGACTCGAGGAGAAGAAACTTTATTAAGGTCTCGACGTAATGAGATTTAGCTGAAGCTTACCTTTCGCCACGAGCGTTCTACGAAATCCTTTTATGCTCAAATAGTCGACTTCGAAAGTTTGAATTCACTGCTGGTGGTTAACCAATAGTCGAATGAATCACCGTATTAGCGAGCAATTTAACTATTATAACTACAGTTCCATGTCCACCCTACTCCAAATTGTGCTCGAATAAGGAACTAAGTTGTGGATTAAGGAGATTACTCGTGACGAAGAAACACCTGATTTTAGTAGTAGAACCAGCAGAAATCCTGCGATTCTACATGGTATTTAAATACGAAACGAAAGCCTTTGTGTATAACATTGGTTCATCTTTCTACAGTATTTTCAAGCCTTTGAGGAAATAGTTTTATGAAGTTCGAAGTGTAATTAGTATAATATTAACAGCTGTTTGAAACAGCTTTATAATATTTCTGTGATATAATATCAGAAATAGCCATTTATTTCCTCTATTTCTCTCATTCCTCACAGTCAAGCGTATTATTTATCGGAGAAGTCGCACACTTATCCAGCAATAAAACAAACCACCCTGCAGTTCTTTATATCAAGACATATCTGCTATATCAGAAAACTCACCGATATTCAGAACCCTCGCTGAGCTGCCTGACGGTAATGGGAAATTCGCTGGGTCCATGTGCCTTCAGGAGTTCCTGCAGCCGCACCAATCCTTCATTGTTCTCGTAGATGATAGTAAAGCTCTTCCAGGCCCAGGCTTTTACCAAATCGACATACGCCTGAAACACAGTAGACCCTCTTATTAACGACAATCACCAGACAAACGATCGTTTGTTTTGCGTTTATTATATTATGCACACCGGATTACATTATATATTATGCAGACGAAAAAGTGAAAAAAAAGACTAGAAAAAATAGTATAATATATACTGAAGTTTCTTGGTGCCATTGATAACAAATCTTATATCACTAGTAATAGAATTCGATAGCACAGAGCGAAGCGATAGTGGCTGCGCCTTCAATTTATAATTTTCACTTTAGATTCTATTAGAATTCTAGATTGCAATCTGTTTCGATGAAATATTGGGGCTGTTACCTATACATCGAAATCGCCGAGGAAAGTTCTATGGACGCCATTATCGAGCCCATGAAATCCCATAAAATATTACGGCCATACGTTCTAACCCTGTATTAGTAATGTTTTTAGTCATATTTCCACGGGCGCTTCTTTTTCCCCATTGTATTGTCGCTGATAAGTACGATAAGGACCGGAAATTTTTCTTAATCCTTTGGTCTACAAGTGAAGAGGGAGAATAATGGTGGAAATCTTTCGAATTAGAATCGCGGAAACGTCTTTTATCCCTATAAACAGTTATATATCCACGACTGCACATTATTCTCCATTTAAAAATATACGTTCAACGTTCAACATCAAACTTCCCCATCCAGTGCAAACAAAAGGTACAAAAACTTCCCCGTCGCCAATTAATAATTCTCTTTATTTTTTAACCAATACCTAAGTACATCCATTTCCGCATCCTTCGCGTAGAAAGGAAAACTAACATTAAATTCCATCAGCAAATAGAAAAGAACTCGTCAACGTTATTGATCGGAAGTTAAAGGAAGTTTTAACCACGGTGCTATCCTGGCCAACTGTGCCGCTGATATTTCGAAAGTTAGCAAGAGCATACGGCTGGCGCGTGTTTAGACGCGGCTGCAGCTTTTCTATGGTGGAGGCGGGGGGGCAGCAGAAGCTTTTACGTGGAAAACGACTATTACAACCGGCCGCTCTCTCGAATGGCCGAATTGAGCCTCGGAAGCAACTTCGCGGCTGAGTTTTCACGAGGGCCCGCCTTGGCGGTAACTCGCGTTTCGAAGCCGCTTTTCCGATAATCCGAACTTCCTAAAAGCGCCGCTGTATATTTTCCGGCGAGTAACTTTCTCCATACACCACCATCCACCACCCGTCGCCGCCTCTTTTCTCCATTCGCCCTTCTTCGAATCCATTCCCCGGAGGTTATGCTCTTCGGGTTTTATACGATCTACGGCGCAAGCTCGTTTTCAGATTTCGTCTTCGACGTTTCGATCGAATCAACATCGTCCATTCGCCCGCCCTGTTCGTCCAAATATAAATGGAGCTTGTTCCGCGGACTAAAGCATTGATTGCCGGTACTCGAAGCTGCATCAATCTTTGTATTTTATTGTCGAGAGAGCGGTGACGAGCACTTTGGGTCATACTCGTTCCCCTTGATTGGCCGCCATTCAAATGGCTAAGGGCTCTCCCTTTTATCGCCGCGCAGTGTTTAAAGGAGAACGCTCGAGTGTAGTGCTTTTGAAAAAGATTGGACGGATTGTGTATTGTAGAACGTTGTTGTACTCGTGTCAGTGGGTACTCGTTATTAGACAATGCACAGTGATAATTGTTCGACGTATAACTACGTCGCTGACGAATAAATATTCGCGAATTTTACTTTGAGAGGACGGAAGCACGGATGTAGGGATAATACGTTGTAGAAAATCATTTTTCTTCGAGATGTCACGACCATCGAAACGTTTAAAACGAGAAATTTGTATTCTATTTATTTTTGACACTGTCTTTTGGATAAATATAGAAATATATACGACGAGTATAATAATATATTATTCCAAGCGAACGATCCGAAAATATTTCAATCTACAGATTTACATTTGGATAATTAAATCTTCCTGAAATATTCATTGTCTGCAGATGAATAGCTGTACGATCTGTGCGTGTAAGGTTTGAAATATGAGCAGGATTGCGAATATAAGCAATTTAATAGAAATCGATAATCACAAAACAACATGACACAATGAAATCGTAAAACGAGGAACCTGTAATTTCGAAGCAGAACAGAATTTCGACTCTAGCATTTTTCCATCGAAGGGTAAATTCCATCGGCAGTAAATGCACGACAAAGGAGGCATATCGTAAATCCGATCATTTAATGAACAAGATAGCCGGCCTCGGAATGTGTATTGAATTCCCCAGTGTCTACCTGGTTCATTTAGGTGAATTATGATTATTCCGAGGGCAATAACTGGAAAGTGAATTGGCGCGATACAATTAGAACTATCGCCATTATTAAATTAGCAAGGAACGAGAGACCACCCGTTCCCTTCGCTGCAAAGCCTGCGCACACCATCAAACTACTGTTAGAAACCAATATTTGAAACGGTACTAAAGGATCCGGCGAAAATGTTCAAACGATAAACTATACGAGATCGCTGTGCTGGTTGAAATTGAATTCGCGAGGGACCCACGGAAAGTTTTGCGTCATTTCTGTGCAGCTCGTGTAGTCAGGTAAATGGGGACAACCACCGAAAGTACAATAGGATTGAAAACTATAAATATCATTTTTTTCATTATTCTATATGTACGTAGATTGTCCCAAAAAGGTATTTCCTAAATATAAAAACCTTGTCCTTTTTTTAATATAGCATAATAATACCATAGAATTGTTCCCTGAATGAAACCGTAGTAAAATCATTGATCGCGATGGAATTAATATTTCTCGATTGACACAATTTTCCATAGTATTCATTTCAATACGAAATATCCGAATACGAACCAATATTCTATAATATTATAATTATTATATAATATCAAATATATCACTTCTAATTAATAATGTTATCTATAATATACCAACCAGTGCTAATTAAATATACATATCTATCCCATAATATCATTGACACGTCTCAATAAATGACAAGCGCGAAAATAATATCGTATATATAAATTAACATCGTAACCAAAGCATTTGCTACCCCATTCAGCATCCCCGACCACCACTTCGAATCCTCACGCAACCCGGCGAACACACGAACCACCTCGTGGAAGGGTTTCGAGGCCTCAACGCCGGTCTTACCCAGATTTCCCCGACATAAGCACGGAGGATTAATATCGTATACGACACGAAGATCGTGTGCGACCGCGATACGGAATGACAAACGCGAGCGTGTGCGGCTCGAAAACGTGTATGCAAATAACGCGACGGAGGGTTCGTGTATCAAAAAGGGAGAAGGGGGAAAAAAGTACGAGGGGGACCGTGGGTGGAATAAATCGGCGAGCATCGGGATTGTACCAAGGGCATGCATACCATGCGTCTCCCATAATCGTAGAAAATGCGCTGTAAATCTGACCACGACGGCCATGCCCGGCATTTCTGCTCGGCCGTTCAGCTTTCACGCTTTGCGACCGGCCAGTATGTGCAAATCGTGAGCCTCTGCGGTCACGTTTCACGCTCCCGATACATGTTGTATTTCCACCGTGGTAACTTGGTAGACCGATATCGACGCCGCTGGTTAATTTACCTTTCGCTGCTTTAAACGCGATCGTTCTCGATAGATCGTACGATGGGCCAGAAATTATTTGCACGGGGGCTTGTTAATGCGGTTGTAACGGACTGATCCTCTCGATAGCTTCGTTGCGGTTCCCCTGTGATGCTGCGGTGTATATCGGTTGGCGGTCTGGTAAATTTCTTTCCCTTCTTTTCGGTGGTTTTATGCCCGCGGGGATCAAGTGCGCGCTATTGAATTTAACTTACAGTCGGAAGTTCGGGCGGACTTCAAGAGGATATTGGGGAACTAATAACAGCTGACGTACGAATATCGTTTAATCTATGGATATTTTGTGGGGTGCTCGCATATTGCGTTTCGTTTTTACATTTTTATCAGAAATAATGGTTATCTATTAATTAGCAATAGTACTTCGTAATTCTTTAGGTCGCAAGATACAGAATTATCAGTTGGTTAAAAATATGCATAGACGACGCCCGTAATAATGCATCATTTTTCTAATTATTTGCTCAAAATATTTATGCATACAGCTCTCAGATATCAATGAGAAAAGTATGTACGTATAATGAAGGGGTTTAAATATTGTAGATTTAGATGGCTTTAATTTTGTATCCATCGCTCCAGTGGACAAACAGACTTCCCCAATTTATTCCACGAGTTTCCTGCCTACTTTTTTAAACCTCGCGATATTCTGTTCATGTGTCCTTAAATACTGACGTATTTAAAGCAGGCAAATGATTCGAGAAATCCTCCTATCTCTCCCCACGGTTAAGCACTCCAGCATTCCCGGCGACATATCGCACGGGCAATTCATTCAATGCCGTCAGTCTCAGTGAAGCACGCGTTGGTTAGGTTAATTGTTAGGTTCATAAATCTGAGCGGTGGGCGTCCGTGAGCAAATCTTTTCTTTCGAATATTTCACCGGCTAATCTGGCAAATCCTTTCGGCGCGCAATCTCGCCAATCCCTGTAACACCCATTCTCATTCCGTTTCTATATTTCCGCTTCAAGCCATTCTTTCCAAAAAAAGAAGCCAGAAAACGACAAAAATACACTGCCAACTCGTGCGGTCGCCGGTTCGTTTAATTCCACCGATAAATTATCGCCCCGAGACCGATTCCGCTTAAGGGACTATCGAGTTTCAAAATTGAGACGGCATTTCACCACGGTCGTTTCCACGCTAACCGCTAATCTTGCGGATCCCACCGCGTTTACAATCACGCTGAGACTTGCGGCGCCCGCGGTAACAACTGGAGACGCGTTTAAAGGCCAGATAAATCGCCGGCCACTATTTTATCGTAAAAGAAAAGGGAGTACGCAATTAAGGCCCGCGTACAGCGAAATGAGAGTGGGCTGATTCGTAAGTATCGTTGCAGCTCGATGCTTCCACTCCGCGTTACTTCCACTTCGCGTCGTTGAATGGGAATTTCGTTTCAAATCGAAATTACATTTCTTCGTCTTGTAAAGAAGTTAATTCAGGGGTGGAACGTAAGCTACATAGATTTCTCAAGCCGACGAGCAAGGTGAGAAAATTATTGCTGTCAAAAACTAGGGAAAAATAAAATAGTACAATTAACTTAAAAGTTGAAGTTGCAGCGTCCAGTTACTAAAGCTCACTTGCACGTGTCGTTATTTATAATCGATGAATATAGCAGAGATACAAAAATCGCATTCCGATGTAATATTATTAAATAACCAGGTGAATAGGTATTCCAATTGTCAACCAGTACGAACGTTGCCTTCGAATAATTCCATAGTTGAAAAAAATCTTACCACAATCGGATCCAAGATCGGATCCAAGGTTTCACCGCACGACGAATACCTTTCGCCCCGTAACTTCACTGCGAAAAACCCCGAACCGTTCTACCATAAAAGGTGAACCGTCCAAATCAGTCCAATTTCAAGTTTCCACGGAACCGTTCCATCTTCATCTTCAATTCACCCCCACAGATTTGTACTACCCCGGGGGACACCGTACTATAATTTGTTCAACGTGAACCGACGTTTCCCGATCCACGATATACATCTCGCGAAATTCGTCCCGAGTCGAAAAGCGTTTCCCCGATACGGTCAGGTCCCGTTCGCCAACTTCCAGGCCGGAGAAAGTCGCCCGTTACCGAGATTCGCGATACCATCGGCGGGTAATTTGTAAAATAGAAGGGTGGAAGTGCGGCACCACTCGGACATTACGTATTCCCCGCGTGGCCCGTGGGCGTGCAAAAGAGCCGCGGCCTTCCCAGACGATGTACGTACATAAATCGAGAGATATTTCAGCGTTGCTCGTAGCGGCGAAGTTGCGGCGCGTGTGTAACTTTATCACGGTATCGGTGAAATTCGTGTCCAGGGCTGTGGTTGAACGGGAGAATTCGGGAGTGGAGAGAGGGCGCAGAAGAAAATTTATCATTGGACATTGAGTTACCATTTGAAGCACGTTTGCGACCGAGTAGCTTATACTTTGAAACACGATTACACCAGAGATGTTGCAGAGTTGTCGTGAAAGAATGTGTATGCTTTTATTCATCGCTGCAATCCGTCGCGACTTTTCATAATGAAAGCCTCTGTTTATTTCTTTCTTTCCTTTTTATGTTCATCCTGCAATTTCTACGTTGAATTCGCGATACCTTCTGATGAAAGTATTTCGTTTGTGTGTGCACCATTGGCTGGCCGGGATTTCGGTAATCGCGTCCGGCAATGAAAGGGTAAATTGCGTGCGACGATATGAAATGGTACGCGCAATAAGATGCTCGGAAAATTGACCGTATGTAAACGGAATGGAACTTTGTTTAATGTTATAGCTGCAGTTGCCCGCTGTATATCGTAAGAATGAAGGTTCCTTGAAACGTAGCGAACAATACGAACAAAGCTTGACGGTTTTCTGCAAGAATACAAAAGCCATTTTGGTAAAGACTTTTACGGCTCCGTGGACGCAGAATAGCAGGCAGAATTCGGTTTCTAAAAGTACGAATGAAAAAGCCACAAAAGAGGTTTTCACCGACGACAATCCTTTGTTTTTTCCACAACATCCTATGGACAATGGCGATCACGACAATTTCAGTTGCAAACCGAACATGTTTCGGAGAATTGCAGACTTACATGTTACGGAAATTTGAATAAATATCACCGAGCTCCAACAATCCTTGGCTGCTTTGTTCTAGCACACTCTGTTTCAATTACAGCCGGTGGAAAATTGACCGACCGAACCACGTTTGTTTAACTTGGCAGCGGTGGAAGTTTTACGGAAGCAAACGACGGTGTTACAATGGACTGTGTTGACTTTAATCATAATACGAGGCAGAAGCACGGCGTGGAGGCGTAACGAAGGGTAAATTATGATTTAGTCGATGGGAAATTTCGCGAATCGTCACGGAGGATCGAGTTCATTAAAATGTATCAGATCCAGCGAAGAATTTGCCTCTCGATTTACGATTTCTCACGTCTTAACAGCTTTGCTTAGTGCAGCCGCGCTCCGTCACCGCAAGGAGGTGCGAAAACGTTCAGTTTTGAAAGTGTGTCAGCTCGTTAAAAGGATTGAAAGAGATTTCTCATTTCGCGGAGGGCTTTTATACATTTTCTCCTTTGTTCCTAGTATTTTTTCTTTCTTTTTCTTGACAAGTCTCGGCCCACCGCTCAGTTCCTTCTGTCAAAGTTAAAAACTACAATCTAGAACCGCAGTCGAAAAGTCGAACGAGAACTTTCTTCCTAGCGAATTAACAGTTAAAATTTCAACTTGATCAGCGGCTATTGTTCCCTGGTAAAACACAGTTTCGTTTTACCTGTCTTTCCTTCCTTAATCTTTCCTACCTGTATGTTTTATTTGATCATTATTTAACGGCGCGAAACAACCTCTCCAGCATTTTCAATTTACTCCTACACATATGTAAATTACGTAAGTCTCATGTAGCGTTAAAGTGCTCTGACAAACGCAAAATTATTACAATTGTTTAAACAAATGGAAGATTCATGGAGTAGATATTATCGATGTGCCTCTGTAAACGATAGAAGAAACCAGTTTAGAGATTCGCAGGTTTTCTCGGACGTTCGTTGGATAACGTTCTTTTCAGAATGGACTGCTGCATTATGCTCTTACGCTCATGCATAAAACGTATGTAACAGCGCAAGGCACATCATCGTGTTCCTCTGCTAACGAACCCCTTGGCAACGTGCTCGTCACGAGGGCTGCAAAAAGAAAGCGCTCGTTTGCTCGCGGCTCGTACGATTTCCCTGTCTACACGCCCTGACCTATGCTCGTAACCCCTTTATTTGTCCCGTAATTTTTTCCAACGATCGCGTACCATCATTCCTTGGAAGTATTACACTCGACGAGCAGAATATTCGACAACGAAATGCTCAATCGTTGCTATGAATCTGAGTGATGTACTTGATTCACAGTGTACATGAATTTATAAATGAGCTGAGCTATATTCCTAGAATATATATCATGATTAAAATCTATACTGAAACCAGCAACCCTTCTCCCAAATAGACTTAAATAATAATCATTAATCGCGGACAAAGAACTATATTAATACTGCTATTTTTGTTGTCGCCGGAAGACTGTCATATTCAATGTTTGCTGTTCTGAACAATAAAATCGAAAGAAATTTCTACGGTTCCCATTTTACGAAATAAAAGTTGTCATTCGTGTGCACTCAAGCGGCAATCCATCGCGAGCTATCTAGATCCGCTGAAGAAAAGCTCGACGATGCTAAGGTAATAAGTTACACGAACGAGTCAGTACGTCGGGAACGAACAATGCAAGAAATAATATTGCGCGCGGCTGACACGGCACGAAAGGCAGTTTACGAGGCGGAATTGCAGACGACAGGATAACGAACCGAACGCGTTCTGTTCAGGGACCAGCTCCAGTCTCGCGTTAACTTCGCATTAAGATACACCCACTTTCCACGAATATACAGCCACCTACGTTCCCCCGGTGTCTGCCAAGTCTATAGCTACGTGTTACATTATTCGTGACCGACGCACGTTTCCACTCCTGACATCCAGTTTTCATTCGGCACGTAATACCGCCCCAGGTTCTACTCCCGGATTCGTTCCAAGTAGAGACAGTCCCACCGGGGACAATTTTGGTTACCACGTATACACAGGAAAACGGCGCATTTAGCCTGACTAAGCACCAACAGGGTTAGTTGTTTAGTTGTTTCATTTATTCCGACGAAGGACCGCTTCCGTTGGCTTCACTGACTGTTCTCGGAGGTAATTCGAGACCTTGCAAAATTTGTAGGGACGAAAAATTTCGAGACAAAGTAGAGCATTCCTTTGTATTCAATTATTACGTCATCATTATGGCTGTCAGCCTATTATACATATAATTAAAATAGTGGAGTAAGGTACAGCTTAAAATTACTCGAACTAAGAAACTCACTTTTCATAATAAAAAAAAAAATTGTCGAAGGATATTGATTCATATTGCTCTAAACTATTATTCCCGGGAAATGTTTTGAAATAAATTGAGTACAGATTGCACATAGCGACAGTAAGTGGAAAGTAAATAGTAACAATAATTGCTTTGGAAATCGACGAATGTTTGTCCAAAGGGGCGCGTTTCGCACGTGAAATACGTATCAGCGGAAGTAAATTACGGAGAAGAATGAAATTGTAGGAGTTCTCAAAGCACGTTTGCACCCGACTTCTATTTCGACTTTCGTTCCGCGTCCCCTGAATTCCAACGAGAAAGGCACATACGTTTCTTTGCCGCACACGTATGTATGTAGTACGTAGCATTGCATCGTGAAACGGGAATTTTGATGCACGGTGCGTCCTTCGTGTTACGGGATTAAGATTAACGGGCGAGATCCACTTTATAGCATGCGTATTACACACCGGCTGTAAAGTTATTTCGACAGGTGTGCGTATTTTTCGGCCTGGTTTGCAACGAGGATTTCACGTGCCAATGCCGCGCTCTCGAGATATCATGTGAAATCAGCAACACACAGCTCTCACACACAGCTAGAATTTCTAACATGTTACGGACGTTGCTTACAAAATGAACATCTCATTTCTTTAAGAAGAATGTTTAATATTGCCTAGCTTTAAAGAAATAAAAAAAAGAAAGACGATATAAGCTGGAATGTTTTATTATCATGTATTAAATATTTTTAATGAAATGGAATAACAGGGGAAAATTGAAATGGAAAAGGAATGAACTTTGTAAAATGTAAAATTGTAAAGCTCGCCTGGTTGAGTATACAAACCAAAATTTATTCACGATATGGGTTGAAAGTTGTTCTGTTCACTGGTTAATTGAAAAGTCAATGGCTGCTAATATTTTTCGGCTGGACAAAGGGAAATTCGTTGGCCACTGTACTGTGCGCTTAAATCGAAGTTTCCTGAACAAACAAAGTTGTGCACAGAGTTGAAGTTGATGGGCGTTGCAACGTGGAAAGTTCGAGGCTTTTATCATCCTCTACTACACAGGTGGATGTCTCTGAGTTTCATAGAGTTTCCAGGCCTTGTCGATTACAATTTTGTAACTCCGATTCAAAATAATTCCCGGCCCATTTAATGGCAAAGAGGACCGAGAATTGCATATTTCACGTCTGGTTACATTTAAAATTGCAGGTACGAAAGATAAAGGGCTGCAGGCGTATATTTTTATTGCAGTTGAAAGCATACGGAAACAAGGAAATTCAGCTAAAATTAATAAACACTGATATAATAATATTACCACAACCAAATGAATCTTCCCCAAACTTCAAGTTAAAGTAGTTATAAAAGCTATAAAACTGACGTATGTACAATGAATGCGATATAAAACAAAAAATACATTCTTCACCGATATTTTTATACTCTCAAGACCAAGCTGATACGACATATACAGCTTCATCTTTTCAACTTCCGCGTCGTTTAAAATCCCCCTCGTAAAAAGAAATACCTCCGTTAATTTCATTCGCGGTTGTCCGCGGGAAAGCGGGGCTGCCCGAAGGCGGCGTAAAAACTGCCCGAATTTATTTCGCGTTACGCGGATAATTTATTTTTCAAGAAAAAGGAGCTTCCGTTCGTAGCGGCCAGTTCACGGCTCGCGGAGTTTATCGCATTAATTCAAATTTATTGGAGACAGTGCGCAGTCGTTGAACGCGGGCGCGCGAGCCCACACAGTTCAGAAGTTATTCGGCGTAAATCAAATCCTTTACTGCCGTCAGATGCAAAAGTCGTATTCTGAAACAATGCCCTCCAAGTAATGTCTTTTTATTCGGACGCTCTAATTCCACCGCGAGAAAAATGCACCCTGCATTTCCGTTCCCACCGGGTTGTTCAACTTTTTCACGTATTCTTCGAGTTTACCTTTTCCTTCCATTTGCCTCTGCTCCTTGCAAAACAACTCTGCGCGATCCCGTTCGACCTACCGTGAACGACGAAGCTGCGAAACTTTTCGAAATGCGCTCGCAGACTAAGGTGAGAAAAATGGGCGGAAGAATGGTCGCTTTTAATTCCATTCCGAACACAATTGCGATTCTCTCGGCCAGCGCGATCGTAAATAACGCCTTCGATCTGCTACCCGGTCGGTGTTGTCCTTTTTAATGCGCACAGTGCTGCATCGAGGTGCAACCGTGAGAAACACAGTTGCACCTCGATGCACGAGAAGGAATGCAAAAACGTAACGACGGCAACGGGCGACGATAAGCCGCGAAACAATCGGCAGAATGGTTTATAGTATACGCCAGATTATCCTCTGTATCTGGCTACGACGCTTTGATTGTAACCGTGTCTGTTTCATCGCTGGCTGTATTGCACACGGCCCTTTTAAAAGGGCTGCGAGGACTGACGTAACGTCAGCCGCTTTTACGATAAAGTTATTCACTTGCCAGGAGGTAAAATCGTTTTATGGTATCACGGGAACTGGCATAGTGCAACACACGATATGTATTACCCTTATATTTCCCCGTGGTCCACGATCGCGTGACTTTCCCGTTAAAAGATTAACGGGAAAGCGTTTGTAAAATAGCCTGGGGAACCAGGAGTGATGTATCGTGTTACATTCCTCGCGGGTATTAATTAATTTTTCGTCCGGCACGAAACAGGCTGAATAATAATCAAATTCGATTCAGCGAACTAGAAATATCTTGGATTCGGTAAGCAAAATATCTGCACGGCGATTGTAACAGCATTTCAGGTGGAATAAAGACGAATCCGTGGATTTAGAGAATGTGTATCATTAATGGTCGTGTCTGGTTATGAACGCACTGTTTCTACTGCGCCGCGCGATTCTATTTATGTTCCGTAATCGATCACTACGCACTCGTTCCAGTTTTTCGCGTTATACTGAATCATGCACTACCATTTAACAGTCTTTCTAAATATTAAAAATATATATTATAAGACGCTGAAATAATATTCCGGGAATAAAAGAATATATATTTTGCACATATTACAGATGCTTGGTCACGCGACAAATATCAAAATACTTTGTATCATTCATACAAACGTTACATATATTTTTCAATATTTCAATCGAAGGATAAAAATGGATAAATTGATACCAAAGACCACCCTTCCAGCACGATGCGTGATCGACAAATTACCTGGCCCCTGAAACGAAGAAAAGTACGTCGAAAACAGACAGAAGGGACGCGTCGAAATAGGCGGCAGTCGAATAAGCTGCGGCAAATGATTAGCTCGCAAAACATTCCCAAGGGGTTGCCAGGCCAATCGGCTTTCAATCGTGCCAAGGACTACGTGGTTCGTGCTCGACAACGCGTTCCTTCAATGGCGTTGATTAGTAACTACTTTCGGAAATAAACGAGAGTGGCCGTGTGTGCGTCCATGTGTATCGGCACTTCCTTCCTCGGAGGAAGAGGAGAGAAGGAAACAGAAAACCAATGACAACGAAAGGAAACGAGTTCGAGCCTCGGCAGAAGAACGAATGAAAGGAAGAAAGGAGAGTGAAAGGCACGATGTACTCTGCCGAGGGTTGCAGCCACCTTCCCCATCGTGTAGAAGTAACCGAATCGACGTGAAAGCGCTTATCGCCAAGACCAACGCGATATATACGAAAACGTGCCCGTGTACGTGTGCACCGTGGATGTTGCTGCAGGCGTTGCGGATGTGTACCAGGGTAAACCGTAACGAGCAAAGGCTCGACTACGAAACGGTACAAATTGAATTTCAACAGTAACGTGCAGGCTGATTCGAGCGATCGAGCAACGACGGGTCCAGCCGGTATTCTGGAGGAAAGGAGGCCGTCCATTATCGGTCAGAAGGAGGGATCGTTAAATCATTGGCACAGCACCGGCAATTCCGGTTCTCGCGGTTCATTAGAGCTACGTGGATATTATATTGCTCGAGGTAACCAAAGGTGGTTCGTTGCCGACCATGACGGCGGTGGCGACGTCACGCGGCAATCAGATTACCGTAATATCGAGGTGTAAGAAGCTTTTCTGCTCTCGCCCAGTTGACTTGATCTGGGACCGTTTCTTCCCCTTTGGCGCCAACAAATTTGCCGGCATTTTCCGGCGATCGTGATGGGGTTCGATTATTGCATGCCCTTTTGAAATTGCCACATGAATTATTCTATGTGGTGCTCGAATCGACAATATCTGTTTTCAATGTGGTAATATTGCGATTAATATTTGGGATGGAAGGACACGTATACTGTTACTGTCGTGAAAAAATTAGAATCACCAGGTATCTGGCGGAAGGATAAGCTTTTCAAGATACTACCAATTATATGAAATTCAAGATGAACCGGTCGCACAAAGTTAAAAATGCATAGACCGCCCCAAGCAAATTATTAGTAAACACGAACAATTGCGTGTGAAATGCCTCAGCTCTCAACTCCAGTCGCTTATCCCGAAACAAACTACGGCAAGGATCAAACGTTGATCAAACCTTAAACCATTCATCGATGGCGTAATCATGAAAGTGACACGGCTGATAGCGAACCAATGATAACTATGCCCTCCATTCGAACGAGCTATTTCCAATTATTCCACGTTGCAGCAGAATGGGCAGAAGCTTCTACTCCGTAATCCAGACCGTAGTCACAGGACCGTGGTGAATTTCGTCGGAGGAGGTCAAAGCAGTTCGGACGACGTCGACGAGAAATTCCCGTGGAGATGAAATTTCGGCATAGAATTTAAAATGGCTCGTTAGTATACCGTCGGGCTTCCGGCGAATCCGCATGTGAACCACGATCACCGTGACCAGATGCTCCCGTCTGTAAACACAATGCACGAAACCGTGTAATTCTCGGGGATAATGGGCAGGCCACGTCAAAGGAATTTTCCTGATCGAAAATCTTTTGCAAGAAGCCCCCCGATCGTGCCATTGCAAAACTGATTGCCAACCGTGAAGGCTGCCGCTCGGTTGGTATTACGTCCACGGCAAAGTGGAAGTCCAATAAGCCGCATGTCCGAAACGCAAATAGCTTTGCGCACGGCAAACAAGTTCCGACCGAGATTTTAAGACGATGCTACGCTGTCGTCGTGGCCAGGATGATATCTTAATAGTGATGCCGACGGCCGCTCATTGTACATATAATCCGTCAGTGCAGCCTCAGCTTGATCCTACAAACATCTGGGTCGCGGTGAAATTCTACGTGAGCCATACGGTGAAGTACGATACGTAGAATAGGGACAATTAGAAAGAAGCGTCTTGGGGGATGATATTTTGTACATGGAAATAAGGAGAATCGTGTGGATAGAAATGTGAGGGATAGATGTCACCTTTTAAATGATTCGCAAAGCCTGCCATGATACGAGCTTGTCCCACTGCAGAGAAAGATGCGGTAATATATGAAAATTTTATTAGGCAGCAGCTTTATCTTGCACCCATCGTTGTGCAGTAAGTGGGCTTCAGTTATTTGGCGAAAAATGGAAAACTCCGGTTCTTGTTCTTTTTTTTCTTAAAGGAACTTTCATGTAAGGTTCATTCCCCGTCCCCGTTCCTCTAACAATACGGTAACGTATTATTGCATGATTTTTCCAAACTACTCTTTAAAATCACTTTCGAAGAAACATTATCAACCGAACTAGAGACTTCACCCCATTCCATTTCCCATTAACAACGCTCTTTCAACGTATCTCAGCCAACTTCTTTATCCATGTGTCGGAGGAAAAAGGAACGCGATTGAAGTCACTTCGATCTCGGGTTCTTTCGAGTTAAGGATAACATCCGCAAATGCTTGCAGCGTCTTCCACGCGAATACCACGTTACCATCGATCATTTCCATTTCGGAGTGCGTTGGAAAACATTTCCTGCCACGGTGGCCGAAAGAGACCCGCGATGCTCCTCGACGCTTCCATGCAATCACGGGGTCCACTTCCTCCCGTGGAATTTTGCATTTCCGTTGGAAATACGGCTGCCAGGACTGGGAAGAAAACATCGACCGAGAGAAAGCAGTCAAAGGAATCGCCTTGGCTCAAGACCTGAAAAGAGTCGACGCCCTACGAGCCACTTCACTCTCCGCCCCGGCAAGCTTACGAGCCGTCGACCAAAACGCGAAAAGTCTGTCGAGGACCGGCTACAAATAAACTCTACGATTCGGTCTCTCCACTCTCTCCGTGGAGACTCTGCTCGCGAGGTGCCCACTGTTTCTTGCTCGAGTCGAGGGAAATCGTGTTACCACCGAGCAGCGAGGACAGCGCTTCCGTGGGTACGATTTTCATAAATAGCCGACGAAGCAGCTCCGCGCGAGAGTTAAATTTTTCTCCGTCGTAGCGACGGAATTTATGTTTCGAGTCTTCCAGGAGGAAAGACGGATTTTTCGATTGGTCGAGTAACGTACGCGCCACTATGGGAAGGTTGACAGTTTGGATTCGAGGATGGTTAAGCTTCGAGTGAAAAGCATTCTCGGTTTCAAGGAATGGCAAATGCTACTCTCTGATGAAAATTTCGTTTCCGCTTAAACAAATATACATGTATGGCATTCTGAAAAGGTTGATTATAATAAATTGATGGACTCCCGGAAATGACTGAGCTCCACCTTTCGTCACGACCACCTTTCCAAATATTCACTTGGATTTAATCAATTATTACACACTCCGACCAACTCTGCCCGAGCTCAAACACTTTTTCTATTTCCGTTCTGTCCCCGTGCTTTTTCTCGATTTTTCCTCGGCTCTTCCCTCTCACGGCTACTCTCTCCCAGCGGTATTTCTCTTCGCGGAAACTTTTCCCGCGGCAATCCGGCCGGAATATCTCAGGCAGCAGATGGAAAAATAACATCCTATCTCGTCGCGTGCACTTGTTAATGTTTAATTATGTGGAGTTATTAGGGAAAACAGACAGTGCCTTTTTCCTGTCTACACCTTTCTTCGCAGAAGCGTGGAAGATTCTCGAATGTCTGTTGCATGCGACTTCGGAATTCACGAAACTCGAGAATTTTAGGAATGTACGCGCCTCAAAGTGACAGTCGGACAATAGTGGATGCATTTTCAAAGGCCACCGTTACGAATATCTGCTGCTGCACTGTGCACAGCGGGAAATATCTCACTACTCGAACAAGAGATTACTCAAGAGCTGATGGTGGCGAACGAATAAAAGTGAAATAATAAAATATAGTATATTAAAGTAAAATTCAATAATATATAGGAATGTGGCCAAAGTTTGACCACCGATTATAATACAAGAGTTTATATTTATGCTGAAAATTCAAACAGATTTTACTTTCGATAAACTGAATAATAACTATAAAGCTTAGAATTTTGGCGAACGCAATGGCATCCCTTAATCAATCAAAGTCAACTCGAAGCATTTCGACAGCTGGCATTCGAGGAATTCACACTGCTGTTGTCGTGATATCGTACGTCGTACCTGGTAAAGCCTAACGCATGGATACAGTTCAATTTCGTCGCGCAGTGCGTTTAAACTATAATTGAAATTCTTACTATGTACGCAGTAATTCGTGCACTCTTTGTGACGTGCTATCGCTTCAGTCTCTTTGATCGGCGTTCTTCAAAGTCGGACCACGCAACTGGAAATCATCATTTATTGGTTCACGACTTGCTATCGAAAACCGGTAACGGGCAGATTAGAAATTTTTCTCATCCGTCGAACACTTTGTAGCTGAAAAGCTTCGCTCGAGCAACTTGATAGACCATTGAACAATACTGCACGTCTCTATCGAGCTTTCGGATTTTCTATTCCCCATGTAGCTGGCCTTAAGGGATGTTTGATTAAAATCGTGTGGTTTGATTGGCTTCTTTGTACAAAATACTATTAGAACCTATTGCTAGATGTATTGTAGCCGATTACTATCGTACACAAAGGATCCGTACTTTTTTTTAAGGTTTAATTAAGCCAAACGATGGTCCTGCAATTTCGCCTCGCGTTCTAGAGAAATAATATTACCTTCAGAATTCTGATTACCTTCAGTATATTAATCGGAATACTTTGCGTATAAAAGTTTCTTGAACTCTCTAAAACTGCAGAAATCCAGGTTAATTGAATAATCACGAACAGTATTATTGAAATCTTTATGCCATTTATGATTGAAAGCTTAATTATTTCGAGTATCGAGTATATTTTAGAATAGAATAGAATATCCTCCCCTTGGCTGAATTAATTAGGACGTTCCATGCGCAAAATATACACCTCGACGAATGTTGCAAACGAAAAAGAAACTATTCGTACATTTTATCGAAAAAACGTGTTAATGTCCAGCGTCAACATCGCGACTTGCTAAAACGACGTTTAACATAAAACCGTCGTTATTGTTCGTTCTTTGTCCGACGAACGCTGCTTCCCAGAGTGTTTCAAATTTAAAACATCCTGTTTCGGTTTCACCGGCCACGGCAAAGCGATGTCAATGCTCTGTTTCCCCCGTCGGCGATCCATGTTTCACTGGAAGATTTATTGCGACGAGTGCGAGCATTTTTGGCCTCCATTCGGTGGGAAAAAAGCACGTCGCCCACGAACGAAAAAAAGAGGATGAAGCGGTGGACAAAAAAAAATAGGATGTTACGTCTATAGTATCGTTTACATTAAAACGGCAATCGTATTGAAGCCGTCGTTTTAATACCCTTTTGCGAATCACACGCTCGTTGAAAACGATCCTGCAGCGTTTTCGACTTAAAACATTGCTCCGGGAGTCAATTTGAAGCATTGTTTGTTTCTATGTTGGTCGAAGTGGGGCAGAATACCGGTTACGATTACGTATAGATGGAAAAAATTCTCTGCTTTTCTAGACGTATCCAGGACAATGCATTTCTCGTGTACAGGTCGGTAGGTGGCCAGTGCCTCTGTGCTATATTAACGAAGGCAGGGCAAGGAAAGATCTTAAGCTTTGGAGCTTAACTTGGATAGCACTGCTGTAAGCCATCATAAAGACTGAAGTATGCTTTCTCGAAGTTAAGAGAATTTTCCCTTGTCTCCTTCTGTCTGCTTGTCGCACTTTCAACATTTATCCTCGGATATACATATACACGACTTTACGTTGAAATGTAAAATAATCCATTTAATGCGCACGAAAATTGTAAGCTGCCGGGAAATTGCCCTTTTAAAAACTGGAACGTAAGCTGTGTATTGCAAAAATATCCAACTTTCGCGATGAAAACAGTGAACGAATACTCCCACGGAAATCGTTCGAAGTTTCACAGGCCAGTTGCACCCACTTCGTGCCCGTATTTTGAGATGGGTTTACGATACGTCAATCTCCGCCAAACGACAGGAAGGATCCCAGAGATCTTCCGGCCCTGATTGGAATTCGAACTTTCTGATACGTAACCTTCGTTAACTGCACGCCAAACTCCCCCGCAGTCGAAAGTAGCGACTGGGATACGTTTCACTCATAAACCGTACAGTTTTCAAAGACTTAACACCGTACCCCGTGGAAGTTTCTCTTAATAACTTAGCCGACCTCTTACGCGTTTCCCCGACGAAGTTGTCTCGAACTTCGAGAATCCATTCCGGAAAGAACGCCGGGGAAGGAAATTTTCGTAGGAATAAATACACCGCGCGACGCGCTTTCGGTCGAGCAAATAGTAATAGAGCAGAGACGACGTTGACAAGAGAAATGTGACGGGACAGGAATATTCGCGAGAGGCAAATATTAGGCGACGGGCTTGCAAGATTTCATACAACGTCGGACGAGGCGGAAGTGTCGTTAAGTCGAAAGCGTGGCCGCGGCGTCGCTTTCAGCCACTTTCCGCCCGGGGACTTTCCGTTTATTAAGAGAAATTCGGAAACTTTCCCGTCTTCTGTCCAACTTCCGTTGACTTACGGCGTCCGGTTCCTTGAACGCATAACTGGCAGACGAAAAATCCGTTTCCTTTCCACGGGAAAACAAAGAAAAAAAGAACTGTCTTGCCCCGATTCCTCCTCGGCCGATTTCTTTGCAATGTCGTCGATAAATATTTTCTGCCCGTCGTGTTCAGCACTGTGTGGCAAGACACGATAACGTTTCACGATGATATGATGCTTCTCTAGGCAGGAATTAAGGCGAAGAAGTGCTTCGTTAATTAACTGTATCCATCTAATAACTGCGATTATAAGCTCTCAAGTTCTAAAGACTCTTGCAACAGAGTACACGAAGTTGAATGGCTCGAACAAGTTCGACATTCTCCCAGATATTTCAAGGTAATCCGTGCAACTAACTTTCATCAGTCCCGTCCCTTTAAGCTGCTATATCAATGAGTAGAAGTATTTCGGTTTTGTGTGGGATCAATGGTTGATTGAAACATGATGGGACTTGTGCGTTTGTAGGATTTCACATGGCAAAATTGAACTCTATAGAATAATACAGCTTCCTCATCCTTACAGATCTATTAATAAATATTCGTTAATGCAAAGTTCATTCAATAAAGACGATGGCAATAATACACGTGAAATAGGAACCACTATAAAGAATTCAAGAATTCAATATTATAATATTTGCATACTTTAAATTAAAATAGATTAAAATTGATTTTCAATTAACTTCAAGTTACTAATATTTAGCGTTAATCTGCCATTTATCAAAATTTTGTATTCACTATCTATATATGTAATTACAATAAATGCCGGGGCGCAAAAATTCACCACAGGTTTCCTTGGACAAATCACATTTATGTACAAAAACTAACCGTCCTAAACGTTTTTTTGGCCACCAAATTCGGGGGTTTCTGAGGACCCCTCGACACAATGATTGCCATTTTTAACGAAAACCTAGCACGATATAATTGAAAACAAACGTATCTATCCATGGATGGCATAATAATCAGGTTCATTAAAGCAATCATGCCCAATCAACCTCAATTTATTTCCTCCGCGTCTATACATTGGTAATTGTATTTAGAAACGCCGTCTACAATTATTCTGTCTCGAATCGTCGCGTCATGGAAACACAAATGTCACCCATTTTCTGGCACCAAGAATGCGGTTAGACGACTCGCGACAGAGAAAAGAGAAACGTAGTACACGGCAGCAGATTTTCAACGGAGCTGCATAACGCCTTGATGATGCTATTATTCAGAGAGTTTATACGTACCTTGGAGAGGGTGGTTGGATGCGGATAAAGGTTGACGAGGCAGCTTTGTCGTCTAAGACGATAGTCCCAGCGTGTCTCCAAATGAGGAATCTCCATAGTGTCGCAAATGCTCTGCACGTGGGAGGCGGTGTGTGCGCTTTGCGGGCCAAAAATTGCCGCGACACCGCTGCGCAGCAAGTGGCACACTGAAATCAAACGGAATCCCATCATGGACACCTGTGCTGCAGGATATTTGCTATTTCGGTTTATGGGGTATTATTTCGATTCTGCACAAATTGGTTGAATCCGCTTTTGCGTTAGAGACAGATTCGTGGATTATGAAAATAAAAATTTGTATACAGTAATGTGGACTACGGTTAAGTGTACCTAGTGCTAGAAGTGTAATTAATTTACAGTGAAGGGTTTCTTCATTCAATCTGGGTTACCTCAAGTAATAATTTATTTTTTAAATTTTTCGGTGATTCAGCTCGCCCTCTCATTAATATAAATTTAGTTTCTAATAATATAAATTAATATAAATTTAGATTTTAATATCATTCTAATGCTGTAAAGCATTCGTTAAAAGCGTCTCATTCTCGAAGAAATACACTTTAAAAATTAAATTCTGAATATTTAATAGACCTCTGTCGAGTTCAATTTCATTAATAACGATAGCCCGCGATCTTCCATTGCCAGCCCTTTCACCGTCACTTTCATCTAATTTAATAAATATGAAAATTTATATTTCTCAGTTGGAAACTCTCGGAAGTGCATAGCTAAAGGTACTGCAGATACATGAATCAAAGTAATCCATTAGTGAAGCCACTAAACATACTTAGGCCATACATAGGCCAACTACCAGACGTATCGTTGAAATCTTCTGATTTCGCCGTAGGAAATAAATTGAAGAAATTTGAAAGAACTCAAATTTATGATAATTCGCTGGCGAGGAAAATAATTCGGGGCACAGGAACATCATCGGTGCCATGTGACGATACGGGTAATAACATAAAACCATTCTCGTATCATACGTAACATCATACACGAAAGAGTCTAGACTCTCCGATCGAATGGCGTAACTGTTAGTTGGTCGCTATTATCGATTAATCACCCAAAACTCCACGAAACTTCCGCCGTCCAAACTTTCCACTATATCCTGTTTCCCATCTTCTATGGACTTACAGGATCGCGGTGGCGCATCGTAAACGGGGCAACGCGCTTGTTACGATCTTTCCCATTCGACGGAGACCATTCAATCGATACTTCCCTGCTCTTAATTCGCCAAATAAACGTTTCCCTAGTCATCAGTTCCCACTTGGATTGTCGCAGAAGTCCGGAATAAATTACCGTAACGGACTCGATGACGACGGCTCGATAAACTTTGCTCTGTTTACCACAGAGAATTGCTTCTACTCGGGGATAGAGAAAAATTTCTTCCCCCGTGTACGTAATTATCTTTTCAGTACAGTGATTGAATGTTCAAAGAGGTAGATATTGTGGATCATAAACATTTCATTAAAATAATTCCAAACGTTATCTTTCCATACGCCCGCCGCCTTCCTTTAAAGTGTAGTCCATTTTAATTAATTTACACGCCCAATGGAAGAAACAATTCGAAAGCAGCGGCCGGGTTAATTATTGGTTAAATGTTCGAAATTGAATTGAAATTGAATAATTATTTAATTAACGTTTCTCGCATACTATTCTTATTGAGCAGAACAGCATAAACTCGTTCATAACCTTCTGTCTGACGAATGAATATTCGTATCGTTCATCCTCAACCAAACTACATATTTTTAAAATATATATTTACCTCCACCAATGTTACCTGACTTCAGCATCTTAAAGAGATCAAAGATCTTTTCGCTCCCCCTACCCCTCATTCAGCTGCAGATTTTAATTTTACTACGTCGCTGTTTTATTATCAACGCCAAGATAAAACGCGCTACTCCCAAGTGAAACGATGCAGCGTTAACAAGGTATTAAGGTAGTCACGTTAATGCGCATCGTGTTTAATACGTTTCATAACGACGCCGTGCTGCACCAGTTACGAGAAAACAGATTATCGAATGTCAGTCACTCGTAATTAGTCGTGACAGATAATATTCTGTAATTGGATTCGTTCCTCGTTAAAGGCGACGCAACGCGTTTGCGTCCGTTTCCACCCTGCATTATATACACACTTTGTTTTATTTTCGCTCCATCAAAAGTGGTTACGAGACCGAGACACAACGAAGCCTTTTCCATTCGCATCTTTCCTCGATCGTGTTCGTCGTCGAAGAATTCACCGATGGATCGCTAAATTTCTTGATTCGGCCGTCTCTTAATTAATTATTTACATGCAAATCGCATTTAATCTGTCTGGCTGCTTCGTCTCCTATTCAACGCCGGCTCTTTCACCTCCACTGGAAGATTTAAAGAAAATCAAAGGGGCTATAGTAATCTGCGATTAATGATAAACAAGTCCGCTGTATTCAGCATTTCGATGCAGCCCGCGAATTCATAAAACGAACAGTAAGGAGATTACTGGCTGAAGGTGGTATAAATACATTCGGCCGAGCATTCGTTCGAACATTTTAGTTTAATTTGACGGATTAATTTAAAGGGACGACGGGCAGACGGGTGGGTAGAAATATGTTGATTCGTTTCGAGGAATGCTGTGAAAGATAGAATTATCTCGCGGGAGAAATCTTTATACATCTTCAATATTGCGATCATCGTTTATTAAATCTCGCTTAAAAGCGCCTTAGTATATATCCAATTACGGTACACCGTGTGAAAGCAAAGTTCCATGCAATTGTACAGATTATACAGGCTCCGTGTCTTTCATATAAATTGCCGATACACTTCGAGCAATGTTCACGTAAAAAAGAGAAAACATTGCTGCGTTGGAAAAACACCGGAACATTCCGAATAAAGTAGAATGCTATCATTTTTCAAACAACATTTCCAACGATCGTCAAGCGTGCTCGAAGCAAATACCATTTGCACAGATGTATGTATACGATGTGCGTACATAATTTCTTTCAGCGTACACGTGTGCATACGTACTGTTTTCAATTATACGGATGCACAGAAAAAGTTTCCTCAAACAGGGAACTCTTGAAAGCAGGATTTCCAACAACGTCGCGAAAAATTATTTCATCCCGCGAGTCGTCGAGCTTGTGCTCCCGACTGAATTTCACGATAGCATTCCCCTAACGAATGCACGCTGGGGCACAGTGAACCGTGCAAACACACCCCCGTCGCCAATAGGAACAGCTTTATTCGTCCGTTGCCTTTTGATCATTTATTCGACGGAAACCCACCTAATGTCCCTTGCAGGCTAGATTTCATAGCACAAAAGGATCGACCAAGGATTTCATGACTACCCGTGGAACTTACGTACGTCCTCTCTCAATCGGAACCTCCATAATCGGCCCGCAAAGTCAGCTTTCGAGCAGAATAGAGATAGAGAGAGCAAGAGATATATATATAGTAGAGAGTTTTAACCACAAAGTAATACCGGACAACGCTGGCGGCGCTTTAAGGTTGAAGTATGATACGTGCTATATTGAAATTCCAAATGCAATTTCATTGAAGAGCCTGGGGGGCGGGCATGCTAACCCGTTCACGCGTGAACGTACCAAAACCCGAACGTTTCGGTTTGAACAGAAAAGGGAAAGGCTCGACGTTGTTATACAGTGGCTGTTTGTTAACCGCGTGAAGAACCTCGGTTCTTCAGTGCAAAAAGTATTTATAAATGTAAGAACAAACGGGGAAAATAGGGGATCCTTGATATCTTTGTATGAAAACAAATAAACAAGGCACTGGAAACTTTGGAGGAAATTTTCCGCGCTCTTGGAATACTGCACCTTGCTCTTACAAGTACACCGTGGAAGCTGATAGAAGCTAGAACGAGATATTTCGAGGATAACAGGAAGCAAAACCCGTTTCGACGCTCACGAGATCATCGTCCTACCAGTTCGTCCCTGCTTTTTCGTGCACGCGTGCTACGGAAACGAATGGGATATTTCGGTGCACATATGTACGTATGTATTTTGCAACGTAGCCAAGGAAGAAATAAGATACACAACGGGGCGATAGCCAACCACGTATTTCTGCGGCTGTATGGATCCAGTTGGTGGTATCATCCTGGCTTTGAGTGTAGACGGGATTATCGCCTGCTAATGTATCAAAGCAAGTTGGCAGGCTGTGTGCAGCCTGAGAAACGCCTAGAAACCCTTTTGTCTCGCGATTAAATTGAACTTCAACTGCCTCTAACTCCTCGGTTTCCCTTTAAACGCATAACACGGAACTAGCAATTACGGGTGGTTTGTTGTAATTCATGGGCCGACTATAAAACTAATTGATGCTTGATAAATTCACTTGGTACGATGCTGGACAACGAAAATAATTAGAATATTTTTGCACAACTTTTTCGACGATTACTGAACCAATGAAATATCCAGCACAAACCAAAATTAATTAAAATCAATATTCTGCAATCTTTTCACCGCTTTCACAAAATACAATTAAATTTATCCGCTCCCTTACAGCATACAATTATTCGTATTGGAAAAGAGATTTTTCGTTTCACTTAATTTCTCCAATTATATCATTATCCCTTCGTCTCAGGTGTCGTCGATTACGTAGAAAAATTCTATCCCAATGCTTCATACCTACGACAAATTTCCCCAAGCGTCGATTCTGCCATAAACTGACGCTCCATGGTGTCATAAACTTCATCGTGTCAAATAATAATTCTAATATGTAATCCAGTAGGAGCGCTAGTAGGTTCGTGTAGAGAATACGATGTCCGTGAAACCGACGGGAAATGATTACTTCCCGTATTATTCGAGCGCAGGAGGGACTGGAAAAGATACAATCCTTCTGCCGGAAGCGATATATGTCTTTATCCTCCAGAGGCTTCTCTCCGTCGGATCCATTCGAGTGTTTCACTACGTCTACCGGTCGACTCACAGTTCTACCCCGTTTCTCAGTTCGGTGCAGACCACTCTTCTTCCAGGCTCGTTCCTTATTCAAGATTAGGCCGTCCCTGTGTACGTACATGTTCCTACCAAGCTCCACGAAGCGAACAGTGTATACTTTCCCTCTTTCTTACCCTTTTTCTTTCAACTTTATCCCCCAGATTTTGGTACTTGCAGTGGATCCTCCTACATTTCAGGCTCCTTTCTTCGTGTCATATTTAAATCAGTATCATTTAATTCTAATTCGTCGCAGCGACGGAAATGTTCGTTAAATTTTCAACAGTATTTCTCTTGACATCTTTGGTGGAACGAAGTTTCATCTCGTTTTCGCTTCGTTACAGGTTCGGCTGACAATAAGATGCGACGCGTCGCTCCATCCCCAGGTATCAACTCGAACTCCCAGGCGATGTCAATAAACTGTCTTCGTGGAGGAGATATTCGCAAAATCGCTTAAATATACTTAATATAATAGTCAACGAAAATAACATCCCTTCCGCGGGAATGGATATCAGTGCAGTTAATAGGGTAGTTTATTTTATGAGCAAAATGTGAAGAGAAAACGGGACCATAGAGAGAAGGAAGAAATTGAAGAGTGAAGGAGCCGTGGTTCTAGACATTTATAGCTTCTGCCCTATTGAGTTCTGATCGGTGGCTCGATTGGAAAAATCGCGTATCCCGCGCGATCGAAAGCACGCGTACCGAATCGCGCCTTTACAACTCGACTTCATGTTGACTCAGAACAATGTACGTTGCCGCGAAAAGACTGCTCGAATCACGCTGCCGGCTTTTGTCATTTTAACGCCGGCTCGCTTGCTCTCGCTTTCTTCGTAATACGTTGACAATTGGAACAGGTACTCGTACGGAAAATTCAGATGAAAAGTGCGGGCGCACTTTGGTCATTCTATTCATTATAATACGCGTATCTCAAGTGCATTATGGGCACGAGGACAAAATGTGTACTTGAGATGAAATCAGAGAATTGAAAAGAGAGTAAGTAGACACTGTGCCAGACTCAATTAACAAATACGAACAACACATTCTTCGTATTCGATTTCATTATCATATATCCATTTGACATTATGCAACTATGCAAAATAACGAAACGAATGCACGAACAATTTTATGCGGATACCCGGGGTATGAAACGCGCGGAAGGGGGAAGAGCAACAAGGAAGTACATTTGCGAATACATATTAGCGTCGCGACTTTTTCTCGGGCACAAGAATAACGTTGCCGAATATGCGAGGTCGTTCGAACGACACAGGTGTGACACCGTGCTCGCCACAATATCCGTGGCTGAGAAACGTATATGCGCGATGCGGTTTATGGAAATTTACACGTAAAACCGCGATAATTTTATAGCACACAACGGGGAAGAGGCAAGCTGTCGCTAAGCGAGGACTTCCGGCTATCGCCGTAAAGTTTCGGCAACGCCGTGCCACCGCTATTCCCGCCGGCCATTTACCGGCCGACGAGTAAATTCTGATTAAATAATAGCAATTAGCAGCGGAGGGCTGGCGATTAGATCGCTTCAGATTTAATACGGTGCATAATTAATCGCGCGGTGTAACGTCACAGGGATAAAATTGAATTACGATTAATTCGCCATGTTACGCGTTTAACGCGGTTCCCTTCGGCAAGCATATGCGAAGGATTGTTCCTTTAATCCTGTCCACATCGATCGGTTGAGTTGAATACATCGCGCGAATATTGAGTTTACTCTTGTTCGAATTAAATAGGCGAGCAGTTTATTATTCTTGATTACTTTACTGAATTAATCCGCGATCGAACTTGCTTTATTATCGTGGAATTTTGTTACCAATTTCAAGTACCCTATACGTTCGCGTCAAATAACGTCTTCCAAATAATTCTTTGGCGAGTCAAGAAATTTATTTGATTACCACTGTGTTGGAAAATTATTCAATTTATTCAATATAGTTCGTCGACTGGGCCGTCACACTTTTTACCATTAATATAAAAAAAGGGCTTCGAATTTTTCGAAATCAGTAATTACCCTTATAGTAACAAGGATGATGGCCAGCATTAATATCTTTTATGATATTATGAAAAGTTACACCCGGAACCGGAACTTGCTGGCAGTCCCCGCCCAAGTTAACGAGACGGTATCTTTCGTCACGCTCGAATAAATACACTAACCGGAATAAATTCAATTCTGCCCTGTTCTGCCATTCTCTTTAACTGCCTGCATCCAATTCCCGCGTCTCCATCTCCAAGACTTATTTACGTCGAAAAATCAAGTCATCCCCGGCTGCCCCTTTTCGCCTGCTGAATTCACCCCCAATCGATCACTACGGGCGTTGATGCAAGCGCAGCGACAGCAAAATCGGCCTTATTTATTCGAGAATACGCCGGATTATGTTAATTTGGCAGCGCAATGAATGACAGTCGGAATGGTATCCATTTCCTTCAGAGGATCTGATAGACGAGGATAGAATAGAGAAGGGATGAAAACTATTGGGTGGCAAACAGTCTCCAGAGCGAGCTTAATCTCTCAGGGATGAATGGCAAATTATCCTTTAATCATCCGTGTCCTTTGCACTTCCAGCAACTGACTACTGTATGCTGGAGCTACGTGATACATCGTCCTCCTCAACAGTGTAAACTAGTTTTAATTAGTTTTGGATACGCGTGGCGATAGTCTCTGAATTCGCAAAGTGCCACACAGAGTGAGTGGAGAATTATTTTTGATATTCGGAATTTTTGAAGACTCTGCTTTCGCGACCTCTTTGAAGACTTGTTAGGGGATAACGGCAAACGCTTAAATCATTATACATATTCACGTTTAACATTGATTCCTTGAATGACCCAAGGCATGCTTCTGTCCCTCGTCACCAAGTGGCCAAGTGGGATCGATACTTGTGCGAGTGACGTGTCCTTTCTTAAATGAAGCGGCCATTGTCGCGCGGGACGTGCTTTATCTACCGTCGTCCGATCGCTAACCGATAAGGACGACATTGTGGATGAGAAATAGATGGCAGAAACGAACGAGGGGACCTTGAAGATGGAACTAATTTCCCCCAAGATGCTGTAACAAATCGATGCACCGTGGAAGGTTGCAACGCAGACAAGGTCTGCATGGTCGTATCGCGTTTCTTCAAGGTGCAGTGTGAAGACTTGAAGTATATGAAGCTTTGTATCAGAAGGACGATGTAAATTGTAGTTTCCAGGCTGGTGCAACGGCGAAATAATTTTTCGTTTGTTTAATACGTTGTGCATCGCGTGCAAAGATATATTTCACTCTCTTTGTTGTTATTTTAATTTCCGATCACGAAACTACGTTGATAACGTGAAATTAAAGTACACCGTCTCTATTGATTTAATTATACGCATGGAGATATTGTATTAACGAAAATTGTCAGCGTTCCATTAGATGGTGAACGATTTTCTGTCGTTACTCAGACATTGAGCAGCACCGGGCTGGAAACACGAACAGCGTCACGTTCCAGCAGGTGTCACGTACAAAACTACGAATGTAATATCCACGCGCACGAAAATGCATACGTACATTTGAGAGAGAAGTAGGCGACATTTCAGCGAAAAAACATAACGCCTAGGGTATTAACAAAAAAGGCGGGAACATCGCTCCTTTGACACGAATTTATATATTAAAATGATGAGGGAACTGTCGGACGGGCACGTAACCTAATATACGTCCCCTTTTGGTTTCAAATTAAGAACATTAACGCATTTAGCGTGGCATTCTCATGAGCGTTTGCCGAGTAAACATGGGAATCCGGAATTTCCCCGTGCCACCGAGCAATTTCGCCGTCTTTGCCGCGAATTAGAGGGAAAAAATGTATGTGACAAAGTCACACGCAGACATTTTGAAAGCGCGAAATGTGGAAGGACATTTTAGCGAGCGGAGAAAGAGCAACGCGCTTTCAAAAATGGGGAACATTTACAAAGTCTTTCCCACTTCGTTCTCGTGCGTTAATTAAGGCCTGAACGCGTCCACCATGCACGGTATTGTTTGCAATTCCGCAATTATGTGACGTTTCTGAACGAGGCGAACAGAAAGTGCTTTCCTTCCCGGAATAATCATTCCGTAACGGAATAATCATCTAAACGCATGAGCATTTCGGAAACATTATTCGGGTGTAATTACGATGGAGAATTACGTATTCTTACCGATTACGTATTCCAGCACTATAAAAGTTATATGAGCGGCTTGAAAGCTTACGATTCCAGCGCCAGAATATCATTAAAATAGAAATGGGAATAAATCCCCGCCGCCGTGGCTCTACACATTTCTTCGTTACGTTCTGCATTTAAATAAGCTTAACGAAATTATATACAATGTTAAACTCTCGTTCTCCCATCGCGAGCAAGAAATTGCACAATCTACCAGCGCGGCTGACAGCGCCGCCGGGTGATCTTACTTATCAGAATCTCGAGCGAATTCCAACGTCTAGGCGATTCGTGCGTCGCGTCGTAGCAACGTGAAAACGTTCAACGATATTCTCGGAAGGGGTGCAGGCAAGGGAGAAGAGGGAAAGGCACCGAAACGCGTCGTCCCCATTTTCCGTATAAATTCGGCGACGTGAAAGAGGAAACGTCGCACGCGAGAAGTGCACGCCGCCCGCACAAAGAAAACGCGCCTCCGGCTAAATAATATTACGATGGCTAAACTTCATTTCGTTTCCATATCGCTTACTCCGTCAGAATTGCCTCACGGACAAGTTCCAAGCCGTTTCCCCGCTGCCTTATCGCGGAAACAATTTAATTCTTATCTGGCCCTTCTATTACAAAGGTTGGAAGTTGTCCTCGGAGCGTTTTCCGCAGGCGACCGATGTCTTCTTGTTCGTTCAAGCGAACCGTCCCCGGACCCCACGCGAAATCAGTTTCCTCGACGCCAGATAAACCGATATTTACCGAGAGCTACATCGCCGATAGTTTTGGCGAATCGTCATTTTATTTAGTATCCGGTGGTTCTAATTTTTGTCTAATTAACTGCAGCGGGATACGCGTGAGTTTTACGGACGTGAGTTTTACAGTTATTTAGAGTTGAGGAGCAAGTTCTTGTTTTTAATTGATATAAGTTAGATTGGATTAAATCAATTTTCGATTACAGCTGAGACAAATTGTTGATATAATGTTTCAACTACTGCATGAAAAGAGGATACAAGCATGGATGAATTTGTGAGTGGTGAATTAAACCGAAGTAAGCAAGATGCTGCACTGCTTTGACACGATAGAATGTCACTCTACATACAGGGAACTAATCTTTTCCCTATTAAACTTTATTCTAAAGGAAAGTTATATCAAATGTCAGCGGAACAGCTTATCAGACTGACGTGACACGTATGCACATGGAACCCGACATAATAAATTTCGCGACAAACCACTTTTCCCTGCCTCTAGCATTTCATCATAAGCTCGAACAACGAAGGAAGAACAAATTCCCTGCTAAGCTTCCAGAATTAAAATTGCCCCCGTGGACCGAGCAATTAACAGAAATTTAATGTTAAAAATTCCGACCTCTTAGAAATTACCCACTGCGAGTTCACCAAACCGCTGTTGACCAAATTACCCTCGTTAATAAAAAAATGGCGAAAACTTCTCAAATGAAAATAAAAAATAGCAAACAGGTGTCTCATATTTCTCAAATATTGTTTCTATTAACTGAGTTCCCTCTAAATTCTCAGCAACCCCTCAATAAAACTACTTGCCCCATTCACTTAACAGCTAGCCTTCCTCGGTCAATCTACGGGCCGGCAGGCAATGTCCTCGTCGAGACTCAAGTACCTGGGAAGAATGTCATCTCGAGCACAGGCAATTTGCAATTCGAACGTGCCCGCGAATTACAGACACGAAGGTTATTGCGCCACAAGGTAACGTCGATCGAAATAAAGAACGTCTCGAGCGCCAATATACGCAGTTTTAAATAATAAGTTGGAAGCTCCTGTCAGAAAATATAGTCAGAAAATGACCCGTTTCCGCGTGAACATCGTCCAAATTACTCGCCCCGCGTAAAACTATTCGCCTATCGACGACGGAGCATCGTGGACAAGGGGGGCCGTATGAAAAGTGCAACGATAAAATGGGGGAGACGCGACGAGGATGCATCCTTACGATGCTGCAACATTATAATCCGCAGGTACGGCCGTTCGTATGTAATGATTTATGGTATTATTCAATGGTGAGCTTTAGTATCGGCCGACCAGTAAGAGTACGCCATTTCCCGGCCACTCTTCTCGCGAGTCGGCCGAAGAGTAAAGCGCGGTTGCAATGAAAAGAGAATGGCGCTTCAGGGCATATATCAGCTCGACCCATATATGAGAGTATGTACATAATTCAGCGAGATGGTTGGCCCACTCGCAGCCACTTCTGCTCGATCGACTCGTATCGAATTTTCAGGATTGCCGTTTGAAAACTTGGAAACGCATCCCTTCAACGATTTTCTTTTCAACTCCGTGGGTACGCGTAGGCTGGTGCACATACGGAACTCGGTCCAGGGAAACTTCCGGAACGAGCTGGGCGTGTTATCTTGGGAATAATCTGTAATGGAGCGAAGTGCGGTTCCGCAATCTTCTCTGGATTGAACGGGTTCAATGTCCATGTCTTGCATTTGGCACTGATTAACACGGTAAAACAAAAATAAAACAGATGTACGTCGCAGAATAAATATATTACGTAAATGTGGCATCTAGAATTTTCGAATTTAATTTAAGCGTATGGAGTTAATCGCATTGGCTTTTGGAGTAAATTATTTATTAATTAACTAGAACACAGAGCTATTTCGAATGCAATAATGAAGGACATTTATGGACGTTGTTAAGCGACGTTAAAGAAATCCTGCAGGAAAATGGGAAAGATTTGCGTACCGCTGCGCAGTATCTTTACCCCGGACCTAGCTTAACAGACTAAACTCTGGAACCCGGACCAGGGACTTACCCAAACGAAAAAGCAGAGAAATGAAGGAAGAGCACAGTCTGAAGGCGCAACTCGTAGGAAGCAGGAGTAACGAGCACTTGTGCCGCGGCGCTATTCTTAGGATAAAGTTCGCCTTCAACCGCCTCTTTATTTCCACTCGGCTGCTGTCTCGGATACGGTTTATCGTCGCCTCGCTGCGCCTCGCTCACTTCGCAAATAAATGCCTAAATGCGGGCACAGTGGCCGTCGTGAATTGTTTCAGGCCGGTCTGCGGCTAAAAAGGTGCGATATTTGGGGGATGGGGCTGGGCGGTGAAGATTGCTTGTCGTGAACCGAACTCGAGCAACGGGCGAAAGGCTCGGCACTGTAGTTAAGATTGCTGGTTCACGTGGTGTTGCGGCACAGAAAAGCTGAAGCACGCTAGAAGCAACGGTTCTTGAACATTAAGCGCGTTTGGAATTGATTTCGTCCCCGCGAGGAAAATCATGAAAAGGAATATAATTTGGGCAGAGTTTTCATTTTCCTACGGAGATCGCAGAACTGTCGGGAGATTGAAATCAAAACACTAGGTCCTTCTAGCAAGGACGTTTGGATGTGTGCACTGATGTTGCAAATAATTTCAGCTTACGTACGTAGATGCTTCCCGGCGACGGAGGAATGTCTTATTCAGCATCCTAAACAAACCAACGTCGCGAGACAGAAAATGAGCATGAGAGCGTTTCGCCGGAAACGAGGTTAGATGTAAAATGACAGGGTTCCAAAGAGGGAAAATTCCGCGGGACCGTCTGGAATAAGGAGTTTACGCGCAGCCCGCATTACGCGGGCGAATATTCAAAATTAAGTTTCGACTACCCACGAAGAAATTCCGTCCGCGAGACGCGTTCCCGACGCTCGAGTTGCATCGTTGAATTTCAATTTTCGCGCGAGCTATATTGCGGTTTAATCCGCGTTCGTCGCGTATTCTCTCGAAAACTCCGTCAACCGCATCTGCCAGGCTATACGGGGGAAATAAAATTCAGCCGGTCGTGGAAATAATGGTGAATCGACCATTTAATAAATGTAGGATATTAAACGTGATACCGACGAACCGGAGAAAATTTCGCGATAAATAAAGGGAAACATTTTACGTTAAACGATTTACCGTTTTCATGTTCCTTCTTTTTTTTCATAACAATCAGTCACGGTGATGCATTTTAAACGTTGTTTTCCACATTTCGGACCTGGTCAATAATTAATATCGTATCGTTCGATAAATCAAGTATGGAGTTTCCCCCGCTTTTCGGCCAGGACGAGGTTTGTTTTTAAAAATCTTATTTCGTACAGCGTGACTCGGTACGATGAACAAACGGTAATGGGTATTTGTCATACCCCTCGGTAGTCCGTATATTGGATATATTGTATATGAAATTCAATTAATCTTACGAATATATGCATATTATGCATAAATTACTATTCGACGAGGGTTCAAATCGTATTTACGCGCGGTTGTTGAAAAGCGGCAACTGTGTGCTTGCAAAATTTATTCACTGCCTATTTTATTGTGTTAAACATGTTGGACTATTTTACCGCTGCTTAACTAATAATGGCGAATGCAGGGTATATGCGAGAAAGCAGGAAAATAATGTGAAACAATTCGCCATATCGGATTACAGAGAGGCATGTTACTGATGGTACAATGGCACCTATTAATCGTATTGCAATGTAGATTTCAGCCCAGGAATTTGGTTTAATCCATGATACCGTAATATATAACATTATTGCAGAAATTATTATTCGGTTGAATGATATATTAATTAAGCAATTATAAACGTAAATCTGTTTCACGACTCCAATACAAATGAACTAAATACAAACTCGACAATATAGTGGTCTCGATTTAAATAATCATTTTAAATCGAAATAACAAAATAAAGTTAATAGCTGTTGAATATTCCATTGCGCCTAAAATTGTTTTTTTATTCGTTTGCTACTTCCACAAATATTTTCAATTAATACCTCCGACTTCGTTAACGCTGCCCGACCCTTATCAAAATTGCATCTCGCTTAATACAATGCCACGCCCCATACCAATATCATGCTACGACAACCTCGATGAAATATTCCATCGGACGAAGTTAATATCGTTAACAAAAAATGTTTTCCAATAAACACACCTCGATAGACCTGTGGTACACCCTTTTGTAGGCCGACGTATGAGCGGGCAACCGTATCGGGGGTACAAACAAAAAAGGGTGGCCGGCGAAAATACAAGGGTCGTGGTTGCGCGTGCATCATAGAAGAAGGGTGTTTCTGTACACGCTCGCAGAATTTTCACGGCTGCGGCTGCCGAGCGGACCATGCTTTATGGATTTTATGAGCCGAGACTCGTACAACACTGGTCCGTGCATCGTAAGCAAAGTGCTTATTTACTCCGCGGCTCGTTAATTCTCGTTCAAGTAAAATATAAGCGCGACCACCGCAAGTCTGCAGCCAACCGTCTACCAACCAGTGGGTCCTCTATGGTCGCGCTGGAATTACGGTGTTTACGAGCGCGCCGATAATTTTACGGCGACATTATGGTAAATATCATTCCCGCGGTTTCCGATACGCGCACGCCCCATTAAAACACCCGCCGAATGATTTCGAATTTACGCCGGCGAACTCTGCGCGACTTTGTTAAAACAAACGACAGCTGTACGCCGTAGTTAAGTCGCTACGTCGACGATTAACGATCCCCCGTTGGCCACGAAATTATTAATTAAGTAAGTATAACAAGGCAATGGTCGATTTTTCAGTGGTCGTTAAAGTGATCGTCGAATAGTTGTAGACCGTGGCTTTTCCTTTCCTTTAATTAACACGTGGATGGGAGAATCGCTTTTCGTGCGATATTTCAACGCGAATTTACGAGCTTGCTTGGGTTTTCGACGGATATATGAGCGCGTTCTTGGGTATACATCTGCGTTTGCTGAAACGTAGAAATAACTGTTATATCATTGCCGAAGAAAGCCAATGCTTCTTTTGGTTTAATTCGAGGAAAAAGTGGATGATCATTCGCGGAACTGAAAGCAGCCCGTGCTTTTGATGCTACGTAATGTAAGTTTAAAATATTCCAACGAAATGTACGCGAGTCAAGGGACAATTAGAAATGCCTGTAGAAACCATCATTAGTCAGCTCGCTGAAATCGGCTTAGCGTAATGCCGGATACGACGAAGATTATCTTCGTAATTTTCACTTTATCTGGATATATTTGCGCAGGAGTAAAACGTGTGCCTAGTTCCCCATCGAATTACATCCCCGTCCAGCGACTAAAATATCCTTGTAGTGTTCCCAGAAGCGTATCGCAGACGCTCGGTTAGATCGTTAACTAAAGCAACCGAACCGATCTTACGAAAGGGGATCGCAAACTTCGACTTTCAACATGGAAATCGTAATTGTATGAAGGGAAGGAAAGAACTTCGAATTTGAATCGTTTAGTGAGAAAAGTGCCCCGTTGCTTCCGTCTCGATTGTTCATCCACTGCGACGCCGACGCGACGCCCGCCCTCAAAAGCCTGACCATCGATCGAAGGTACGCGAGAGAGCAGTTTTGTCGCGTGGAAATTCAGTCATATGGTTTTTAATCGTTAAACGATCAGAATACAGTGAATCGGATGGTGAAATTTACCATATTTCGCCTCGAGAAACCTTTATTATTGGCAAATTTTTATTCGACAAAGTACGGCTACTTGGTACAGAAATAGTGTACATAGATAAATATATCCCGACATGAATTAAAATAAGATTCAATATATTAATCAAATAATAATAATAATAAACCAAAATCATGTTTCTCTGTCCCTCTTGAAACGAGCAAAAGTGAATGGTACAGTAAACAATGGCATCATATTTGGTATCATTTTCAAAATTACATTTAATAATAAAGATAACAGTGTCTGTTTCCAATAATATTTTGTTACACAATAACTCCAGTGTCCACGCTAAATATCGAACATTATAGATTCGGGGCGAACCGGATTGATATTAATACCAAGCGGCCAGAAGATTTTTTGTTTTGGAGTTTAGCTGCGAGACAATAGTGACGTAGAGCCAAGGGGCTGGCGCAATTTATCCCGTTTTGCTTGGGGCTTCCGATTTACAAACCGGCCGTCCGTTCTATGAACCGAATTCGTCCGCCACGAAAAGCGCTTTGCCCGCATTAGCTCGCCTCTCGATTATTGATACCAGACCTCAAGCGACATCGCTGCCCGTATAAACCGGAATTAAAACGGATCGAGCGAAACCAATTTACCCCTGCGAATTTCCATTCCCTAGCCACCGGGCTGGCCGATAACATTGAAAAACGAATTATTTCCCGAGGTCGACGATGACTGGCGGAAACACCAGCTACGCTGCTCGACGATCATCCGGGGAACCTTTCGCTTTGATGGCTCTTGAAATAAGAATCGTAGATCGGCGTTGATTGTTAGTGTTCGTGGGAGATGATATTGAAAGTTGTTTGTGATTCGATTATTTTTGAATTGTTGGTAGATATTAAACAATGATTACATATGTATCTTGAATATTACGGTGCTATTGATCTTTTTTTTTTGCTGAACGATACTTTTCCGAAGCATGTGCACGATTAAGGAAGTTCGGAGTAGAAAGTCCGGTAAAAGAACGGTGGATTTAATCCGTTTCATTAAATTCAAATGAAGAAGTTTCAGGATACCGTGCGGTGAACGGTGAACCGTTGCAGGGGTGGATTTACGCTGTCGAACTTCATAAAAGATTTTTAGATCGCGTTAAACAAAGTTTTCGAAACTATATATTCCGTTGCATCTGAAGTCTTCCTCTATTCAACTTGCTGGTCAAGAATGAAAGTTACTTTTCCGCGTTACGTCGGAATTTGTAATCAAGCATACAAATGTATTACTTCCATTTCGGGGATTCATGCTCTTTCGGAGTCACGGCCATTGCATATTCCGCGCGCGGAGAAAATCGACAAGGCTGACACTGGATATTTGACGATCACGCGTTACGGTTTCGAAATGAGTGGAGGAGAACAAAAAATACTAGGTGGACAGGTATGTGCTGTACGGTTCGCGTCAGTGTAAAATATTCACTGGGAATTACATATTCAAAATGTCCGGGCGGACGATTTTTGATCGACCAACGATCGAGGGATAGTTTTCCAGCACAGACCGCGGTATGCAAATAGAGGGGTGCGCGGTTATATTTGCATGCGCTGAAAGGTATGACTGGGGCTCAGCCCTCGCACTGGCACATAGCCTTTCCCAGATGAATATATGTACGTATTTCCTCATCAGATTTCGTGATCACCCTGGCAAACGTTGCCCGACGAAATTTCGCGATATTCTACGTGGTCAAGCGAATTTTCGGTGAAACGAATTTTTTTTACCACTTGATCAACCATCGAGGCGCAGGGTCGGTAGAAAAATTTTGATAAGCGAACACGGTATTTTTAGAAAGATTTTGTCGATTGTGTAGAAACACGTTGATAGTGGCGTTTGAAAAAATAATAATAGGTAAATACTCGGTTTATCAGAGGCACACCCGAGTAAACCACTGCAATTTTGCAAGTAACATGAAACGATAACAGAGCTGCATGAATATTCATCAACCCCTAGGCATAATTGTTGGATATTCCATTGCGCGTTGGTGTTTAATTAGTTATATCTGATAGAATTCTGTATTAGACGGGATATATGTGAGTTTATCGAATTTGTTTTGCTGTTATTAAAGTTTTGGAAATTGAACTATCGAATTATATGTATTACTATTTATAATCGTAGTATTTGAGACAGTTGTCGTAGCGTGAATGTTTATCTCGCAGAGTATTTAGGAATTCTTCTTTGATATTAATAACATGCCTCGAATATAGTTCAGCTGATTTATTTGTAACTCCACACTCTTCCATGTACTGTTTTGAGTTTAATTTCTGACCCATCGACGATCAACACTTTCGTCTAAAAATATGAAAGCTCATGTGTCGCTTGCGGTTACCAAGCTATCCTTATCGCCTCTCTTTGAAGCAGACCATTGTTTAGCACACTAACCGCATGCATCAGCTCGGTGCAATTGTGTTTGGACGTTGTAAATCACCCTGATTTATGCTTGCTGCATCATGCTTTCTAAAACCATTTTGCATTGCATTTACGTTGAGCAATAAAAGTGTGTACACCTAAAAATTCTATAACATTTCCTGGTAGAATCTATCACTCCAGTTTCAAGCAGTCACATTTTTAATAACTGCAGGAGCTTATTTTTAGTTTATTTTACGCACAATAAATAATAAATTAAGAGGATTTTGGAAATAGGTAACGTCTATTTTATTTGTCGATAATATCATCGAAGTATTCAAATATTCTATATGTACAATAAACGTGTGTATATTTTTAATAAAACAAAATTGTTACCGCTATTTCCAAATAATAATACTTTTAAAAGGTACACAACACGCCAATATCGATACAAAAATTCCAATACCAATTAAGACTCGAGTTAACACATTTTTCAGCCACCGAAGTACTAGACACGCGTGTCCGACCATAAACGACTGTTACCACTTGCCAGTGTGCGCGCACCTGATTTCTCGTAGGCGCGACATTGTTTCCACAGGAACGAAGAAACCTTGCAAACTTCCGTCACGATCGACATGCACAGCCACGATGTCCCGCGTAAAAATTCCTCGCGTAAACAAGTATAATTAGTTGTAAAATAATGTAAGACGGATGCATATTAGATCTCTGCAAAAGTGTCAAAGTGCCATGGCATAAAACAAACCTAATGGCTGGCCGTGTTCATTTAATACGAACAAATTGCGTTCCGGTCGAGAGTACTTCAAAGAATGGCACGTCTAAATTGATCAAGAGTAGTTTCGCCGTTTTAATTACGCTCGCCTTTTAAAGTCGCACGCGTGTCTGCTTTAATGCAAGTCCTCCAGCCGCCGTTTCTCCTTTATTAGCTTCCTGCGCTGTCATTCCGTGCAACAGGCAAAGAAAAAGACCACTTTGCAGCGCGGTAGCAAGAAAGGAGAATCGAACGCTCCCCTTCGGAAAATGGAACCGATAAACGATCCATTTTCCTGTCCCATCTCGGTTTCACTTTCCGTCTCTGTCTGAAAGCAACGGCTACGTGTCACTCAACACCCCCTATTTCTTATTGCACAACGGTCGGCCGGTGTATTGTACGTGCTAACAGCCAACGAATCGAAATCAATTGTACGCCGATGAACCGGGCGCTCTTTTGACGTACGAAATCCTCTCCATTGATCCGTCGTTGAAGTTCCGTGGTCACGAACGAGAGAATCCATGCGTCGGAGAATCGAACGGCGATTCTTCCCGCGTGTACGTCGTTTACTTTCCGGGGACATCGGCGACACCGCGTTGAATATCGATTTTGGAATTCATTAGGAGAACAGACTTTGAACGTGAACAGCAAAAAGAAACGCTGTCGTGTTCGAACGGCCCATTTAAGTTGTTAAAATGTTTTAGAAATCAATTGCTTTAGAGTTATTGGAGTTTGCAATTGGTAATTCTATTGCAATATTTTGATACACATACGAAATGAGTTACCAACGACAACCAAACATACGATACGCAAATTCGCAAATCATACCAGACGTGCTCACAGTCGATCGACGATAATAAATCACAGGAAACGCAAACAATTATACGTTACGGTATACTGGCTTACATAATAAATTATAGTTTAATATCAGCTAGCCTTAATCCGACGTTGAGCCAGCTGAGCACCTAAATTCCAGCCGAATCTCAGTCCGAAGCCGTGAGCAAAGCCTTGAATCAAGGTAGACGGTCGAACCCGTTAATTGGCTTTGAGTTGATCAGCCGTTCGTAATTTTCTCTGGAGAACGAGCCACCTGCCTGATAAAATAACCAACGTTCGGCTTATAACTTTCTCGAACCTCCCTTAGAATATCAAAGACGAAACTAATTTAATCACAAAAACATACACATGTGTCACGACGACGGTGACAAGTAAGTATGCAAGATTTAGTTCATTAAAGATCATACCCCTTCTGTCTCCATTATTTGCATTTCCTCTTCGACTTGCTCGGGTGCAGCAGTAACGAAACAAGATGTTAATTTTGGAGGAACAACGAAGGGGTAAGTTCACTTAAGGCGCAAAACTAAAAGGTTACTACGTTCAACAAGACTGCAACCGTGCCGCATACCACGAAGACGCCACTTGGACACCTTCCAAACGTTTAACAAGCCTATCCCTGTCACCCTAGGATCAAAAATTTGTAGCGTCGACGGTGACGCTAGATCTGCTGCAAATTAAGTTCCAACGTTCCTAAAAAGTTCACTATACTTTCGCCGATCAAGCTTCATTAAATATAACACTGGCCTTGGCAAATCTAAAAATCTGTAAAAGCATTTCACTTCGCTCGATTCGTTTAAATAACAATCAGAATAGTTAGACGAACTTTCGCATGCCACGTTGTTACGGAACTTTCATGTTACATCTAGTTTCGAGGCAGCAGCTTGACAACTGAACGAAGCGGTCAGCGGTAATCGACAATTTTCGAAGGACTAAAGCGCCACGGCCTACATATGTGTATGTATATATATTCAGTCGTTAACACGCGTCGTAATTAAACTCGTGTCTATAAGCCAAGCGTGATAGGTGCAGCGTAGGTGAAGTGGGTCGGTGGCGAACGTGGTCTAGTGCAGACTCCGTGGATTATTACGTACCACCCGTATAGCGGTTCCGGGACCATTTCAGCCACATTGTAAGACAACGTCCAAGCTATCTACATCCTGTGAGCGGGTCTCGGTTAAAGCACACTTCTAGCGCGGTTTATCGAAAACGACACTTCTGCGAGGCGTGCGATAACATTTGCACGACAATTTGAGGCAACAGTTGCATTGCGTAAAGGTGGTTCCCGTTGAATATTAAATATCCGTATGGAAATGGAATACGTCCAATGGGTCAGATGATGTTCCATTTAAAAGTATTAAAAAGTAATTCGGCACTGTGGATAAAAATTTGTACTATATGGAAAATAAATGGTGCTTTAATAAATGAAACTATTTTATAAATGAAACTTTTTTCGGTGTTTTTAAAATATAATATATTTAGATTGTAAAATACGAAATATCGTGTACTGCCATTGTTACTGAATCGAGCGAACAGGGTTATGGAATTTTACATGGAAATTTTCCGGGAAGTACTATGTAGTATCGTGATTCAGAACTATCGTATTATTTTAAGGGGACGTTATATTATAGAAAGAAGAACTTGGAATTTCCTCTCGCGAGATTAGATGATGTTTAAGACATAGCTTTCTGAAATGGCCAGCAAGGAGTGCTGGGATTCATGGGGGGAGACTCATGGACTTTCCATACAATTTAACAGGAACGATTATTTCCGGGCAACTGCGAGTCGAGCGAGTTCAGACACTTTTCAGACATTTACTAGCGATCTCTCTCTCTCTCTCTCTCCCAGAATGGAAACGAATAGGAACATGAAGAAGCAAAAATATTAAAAAAAAGCCTATATCCTTTACAACAAAATAACCCTTATTTACGAGTACCACAGCATAATACATATTTCTTTTTCTCTATCAACAACATTGTTAAAAAAATACACATTCCAAAACAATTAATTCCTGGAACAAATTGTTCTCATTTTTCAACACTTTTCAAACTAAAGATTTGCTTTCTTACAAGGATAAGGAAATGTTCAACAAAATATGGATAACCCGTTCAATTAATAATACATTATTTCAGAAAGCATAGGGATAATAAAAGGAAATCACCTATTTTATCCTCAAAGTTAAATCCAACAAATCAATTAGAAAAACCTAGTCAGTGGAAAGACACGTGTAAATTTTTAATAATACACTCTATAATACACGTTCTTGCAATTTTGATCGTCGAGAAATGTCAGCTAAGCGACGCCGCGTCACTCTGAAAATTGTTGGCGTGCCAATGGGGCAAGCTGCAACTCCGTGGAATACAAATATCCTCGAAGCATTCGAAGCATAGTCGAAAAATATGATAGGTCCCGAGATCTCCATACCTATTCGTTCGCGGTTTGGCTCAAGTATTCATATTAAATCCGCTGCCTTTTTCCTATCCAGGACCAATGTTTCAGTTATATTACGTTCTACGCGGCGAAAGTATCGTTCTTATGCGACCAAGTATAAAGACCAGATCCTCACGTGTTTCCGTTCTATCACAGAAATGCGTATGTACATATACAGGGCGTTTCATCTAAAACAGGCTGCCCATAAAAAATCTCTTTTGCTTTTGTCGTGGCGAGATTTTAGAATGATTATAATTGAATCATTTGTTTTAATCAGAACGGCAAGGAATATCGAATTCTGAATAATATCGAATACCCGCGTCTTTATTCATTCTCTATCGGATATTTCACACAGTTCCCAAAAATTCACCCCACGCAGTATTACACAGTGAAACAGCCAAAGCCTGTTAAAGCATCAACAGAAATAGAGTAAAATTTTTTTACCAAATGAATCCCCGTCAGACACAAAGGTTGCAGCTTTATTTTTAAGACCCTGCGCTCTTAACAGACGCCAGCAAATTGGATTCACATCCACAAGGGAGGCTCTTCCAAAAAGAAGAGGGAGGCTCGCAACAAAGAGGACAAAGGAATTACGTCGAAACGTCAGCGTTAATGATAATCGCATTAATTATCGAAGTTCCAGAAGAACGCAGACGCAACAGGGCTACGTCACTTTGTTACGAACGAAAGTAACATTTTAATTATCCTGCCCGCGCCGGCACGCTTTCACCCCCTTCGTTCCTCACGGCTTCGCGCTTTATTTTCGATCTTTGCAAAAGTTCGCCGACCTGTTTCGGCCCCGAACGGCTCCGACGCGAAACTTTCGCCGACAGTCCCAGCAACTTTCGATGAAATTAATTCGAGCTACGTTACCTTGGCCGTGCGTCAAACGTATCGCAACGTAGACGCGCGAAGGCGACGTGAATTTTGAACCGGCTTAAAATTGAACTCAGCTTAATGGGCGTCCTTTGTTGTATTGATTCCGCGATATTTGTAATTAACTGTCGATCGTCGATCACGCGTAATTATTGGCCATCGTGGCACGTAGTTATACGATCATTCACCTCGATGTTAATTAACGTTTATCGCCGAGTAGGGGTGAGCACTTCGAATAGCTTGCAGCACGCAAACTGTTGCTTTTACGAGCGAATCGCTGGCGTTTGACGCGTCCCCCTGTTCACTGGATACGTAGCCTAGTCGCTGACATGAACGGGCCACATTAACCCTGACCCTGTCTCGAAACTTAGCTGACTACACGCGAGCCTCCAACCCCCTTGCGTTTATCAAACGTTGCAACCCTGTTTCCCTATGCAAATTAATTATACTATACACAGGACGTTTGCTGGAAGAGATACGCGCTGTAGTCCCGTGTGCACCTAAGTGAGGCTTGACAGTGCAGCGGTGCGATTTAATATTCGACGTGAATCTCTTCGTTAGTGAGTGGTGTCATTGATATAATATTACATAATTGTGAAAGGGGTTGTTGGTGTGCGTATTTCAAACAGATGTATGGATTATTATTTTGTAATCAAAGTTAGCGGTAGGAAACGATATTATTGTACTGCTCGGACGCATTAATATTTAAGCGAAAATATTGGTATGTATGACTCGAGGTTGTCAGATTGAAGTTTTTATTGTTCGTATGGGCTACGCATGGCGAATGTCAGAAGTTGCCCGGTGCATCTGCAAGAAGTAAGAAAATAGGTAGCTTGTAAGAGAAGCAAGTTTCAAAACTGCTGGAAAATACGTGCACTGAGAAATTGAAGAACAAAAGCTTGGAATCAGAATTTAAGTTTCCTTACTTTCGAATACTGGACGCTTGAATACTTTGCAGGAATAAGAATTTTTCTTATCAAAAAATTCGTATTGCGCAAGCTTACTGTTTCTTTTGATACTTTATTGGTTAATAAAGCAGTTCCGTTGTTCCAAATAAATGTGTTTCCCACTTCTTTAAGTTCTTATTGGAATTCGTCACATTAATGTCACAAAGTTTATGATGTAGAATATTGAATAAAAAAGCAGGAACGAAATTATTGTATAGGAAAATGTCTTTTATTGTAGTCTCCAAAAATGCTGGAACGGTAACGAATAAAAATTTGTGTTCAACCGCCAGATTATCAGAGCTTTCCATAAACTGCAAAATAAAATTACAAAGTAAATTCCATCATATTCCTTATCCGACCGCAGTATTCCTTTAATATACATTATCGATCACAGAATCCCCCTTTTGAATACCGATTACCACGTCGTCAACGTTGTATCAAAAATGTACTACCTCCCCTTCATAAATTTTAAATGTTCCTTTTATCGATTCCAGGCGCGACAAGTGTAATAAAAGTAATTCAGAAAATCAAATAAAATCCAACAGAATCCTATAACACGGTTAACTCTCTTCCTCTCTTTAACCGCAATACGCTCAGAACCTTGAGCTAAAAAAACTACAATAACAAAATAAGAGAAAAGAATGGGATTACTATAAGAACCGCGATGTAATTCCATTTCCCTTCCCTCCGCACGAAAACTCGCGCTACCAAAATCTGAAAGGACAAAATAATATATCACGGGGGCTGTAATCTCTTAAATTTTTCACGTAACAGGATTGCACGGGGCGAGATGACAAACCCAGTCTCGTAGTCGCCAACACTCGGCGACAACGATCTTCCAATCTGTATTAGCGTCCACGTTATTCCCGTTTCCGTCGCGACACGTGTTCCGTCGTCCCGGAAAATGGAACATCAGCCTCGAATGCCGGATGCTGCAGAACGTGTAGGTATCTACTTAGGACTTACTTTCAGTAACGTTCAGCCGAGAGCACCGGCGACAATCTACGGCGTCTCGTGTATTTGAAGTGTCGCCGGCGCAATTGAGACGACGTTGCAGGAACCCGGCCACGATTTTGCTGGAGCAAGTGCTATTATATCGCGGGACGTGTCTCCGGGGATCCACCAGTCCTTAGGCGTATCGCACTCCTGGGGAACTTTGCTGAGAATTTCGTGCCCTTTGCGCGCAACTTGGCATTGGAGGAGCAGGTTACCCGTGCAGCGTGCCACCACCGGTCGATCCTGTCGATTCAACGACTGGCAGTTTAATAGTATTATTCGTAGCATGCGTTTGGAAGTTTAAACGAGGAATATTTATTGGCAATACTTCCAATTCGTTGGTAATATTGAACAGTCGAGGATAAGTATTGATAAATTAAGAATAGTTCTGATTGATGCGGATTGTTTAGACAGTTTCACGATGGCAAAAATCCTTTTTCTGTAAATAGTGATCGCATGTCGGTTGAATTAAATTATTATTGTCATTCTGATACTGATGGTAGGTAATGATATTAAAAACTGATTTTTACGAAGTAGTTTAAATAGGTTGATATTTGAAACAAACTGTGGTAACTATTTGACCGTAATAGGATAAAAGCAAAATGAAATTATAGAAATAAATATCAAATGAAATATTTGGACAGTTCTTTAAATAGTGAAATATAGGATTAACAGAAATTCCAGTATATGTGCCTACTGACTAAGGGAGCAAATTCGAACGAAATTACAATCGTCCCCATGCATTCATTCACTATGTTCGTTTGAAGCATGAGAGATTTACCGTCGTACGCGCTACTTCGAAAACAGAAACAGTTTCACGGACTTACGGGTTTCACACTCGCCACGAAGCAAATCGCCTGTGCAATTTCGATGCAAACGCATCTGCAAGTTCGCGACAAGGCCCCTGTTACAGAGCAGGGCTGGGGGACACGAATGCAGTAACGGGGACAGGACTTGGTGAAACTGAGCGCCAGAGAATCGCGTAGAAACTTTCCGAGAATTTCAATGGATCGAACCCGATCGGATTGAAATTATTAATGCCAATAACGTCTTTGTCTTTAGCTGCCCGCTGGTGGAAAACCGTCGGAAACGGAACCTACGTCGCCTCGTTCCACATGCAAACGGGGCGATAAAACTTTCTCGGGCAAACGTTCTACCTGTTCGTTGCGTGCATGCGATAACGTTGCTGCTACCAGAATTGAATATGTCAGTTTAATGTGTTGAAGGTAGTTTTCATGTAAAGTTAGCTAACTGTGTAGTTTCGCTGGGCGAACTGTTTGGATATCATCATGCGTCCATTATTCTACATTTGATAAATTTCCAACATTTTTCACGGTTTTACACCATTCTGCAGGGCGAACGAAACTTTCTTTTATGTTAGAGGGTTCTAATATTACCAGGTAGTGTTTCAATTTTATGTTTGGCATTCTGATATTTGAATAAGAATTTTTGTAATTAATTTTTCTGAACGTAAATTTGAATCATCGGATTCAGATATTTACATGTCTATTTTTCATAGGAACTTTCGGATATGAATGTTTTAATTCCAATTTGTGGGTTTGAATTTTTCTATCTATCGTCTGAATGAAAAATTTTCATTTGGTACTTCCGAATTCCCATTTTTATTCGCAAAATAAATAATACTCTGACTAATTTCGTAGTTATCGTACTAATAGTACGAAAAATTTTGCTGCAATTTACAATTGCCACTTGTCAATGGTCTCTCGTGAGACTATCAATAAGCAGATCTGTCTTCTTAACCGAAATTCGAATTTTCGTACGAAACCAGGGCTATATTAGAGAGGCAGTTATATTAAGCTCACGGAAAAGGGGAAAGTTTTTTTAACTTTTCACCAGTGTTCGTTACGATTCGTTCGCAGTCAGATTCACGACCGACTTTTTGACGCATCGCATCGAGTCGACCGCAGATCAAACCGCGAACTGAAAACTGCGGTGACGGTATAGGGGAGCTAATGGAATATCTTATTTCAAAATTTCCGCGATCCCTTGCCTCGATTTCCTCTTTCTTCGCGACTCCTTTGAGGATAACGTTTCGTACGCGTGCACATCGATGCTGCATCCTGCGTCGTAAATTTCCGGCGAATTCGGAACTTTCACCGCGAACGTGATACATAAAGGTAATAGTAAAATCTTCCAGGTATCGGGAACTCTGGAGACACGAGCAACGATACCTGTTTTACGACGCAGCGTCTCGCGTTATAACACTGGCGTTTGTTTGTAATATGCATGGAGTGTTGGAATTTTCGATCATCGAACGGAAACGACGGGGATGTCGGATGAATCATGAAAAGCTTGACTATAGAATATTCCTATGAATTTTACAGTACGAATTAATTAACCCTTTCTATGTAATCCCACGGGTAGATACGTCAACTATCGTCGATGGACGAATTTATAATATTATACAATAAGTGTATGCGTGCAAATTCTTGTTTCCAAGTGTGACAGTAAAATTCTCAATTCTTGTATGAGGAAAATATTAAATCTAACAAACAACAATTATAGCACATTGTCGAATAGTTATATATGAGGGTGAAATATAGTATAACAGATTGCGGCATCAATCAAATTATCTACGATTCTTCCTTTCTGCCCTGCAATAATCTAGCAGGGGTTGGACCTCTAAGGGATGAAGGTTCAACGAAACGAGAAGCGGAATCCGCGATGAGGCGCGAGTAAGCTCGTATGCAAAGTAAGCGACAGTCTACGGGGTTGGACCGTAATGAAAAATCGATGCTCTCTGGTTGTGACTGCGTGGAAGTCGAGAAAGCCCGCGTTGGATGCGTTCCCCCGCGCGCGTTGGTGCTTCTGGTCGATGGTGAAAAGGTACGCGGCACCAAATTGGAGGTTGGATGGCCTTTTGCGTGATAAAAAACCCGCGGCTATGCAAATCCTCCGCTGAAATCCCGTGGAAGATTAACAGAGGCTGAAGCTTCGCCTCTTCCTACCTCGTTCGCCATCGACTTTGCGTGATGGCGGTTTTAGCCTTCGTTTGTGTATGGAACGCAGTTTTCGAAATTGGGCGGGAGCGAGAAAGATTTGGTGGAGTTTTTGTTATTTCATGATAGAGTTTTCGAAAATAGATTCGCTTTTTTCGCGGTGAAAGGTTTCACGTCCGTGCGACGAACGGCGAATTTGATGCTTTGCACTGCTTTACTGGGATTTGTAATTTCGCTGCGCTTCCTGTAGGATCTTTTATATTATTCTGTACTGAACATCATTTAATAATATTTTATATTATTTGCAATGCGAAATTGTAACAACCAACAGATTTGGCTGAATATTTAATAGTTTTCTGCATTGAATACTTTCATGCTGCGATAAATGAATACGAAGAACGAATTCTGAGTATTAGTTATATATCGATATATCGATCCTCTTAACGTTGCAGTGGTCAAATCCACGTGAAAATTAATTGCGACGAAACATTGCCTTCATCCGCCCCGAAGTATTGAACAATGGACCAGAAATATTCTTACTTTGTATACGAGATGTTCTAATTGCTTTCGACTTTAGTCAAGCGATCATTCTATGCATCGAATGCTCAGTATTGGGAAACGCTATAAAATACCACCTCTATTCTTTCCTCTATCACATTTCTCGCGGAGAATGCCGCGGGGTCATGTCCACTTTGGTCGGCATTTGCATCGGAAAATTGCGGATTAACGCTCCCTGGGTCGCGATCACCCCGGTTGGGGTACCCCCTCACGAACCAAACGAAATGGCGTACTGGCTTCCTTTTGTCCCAGAATTTGACCGCTTAAACGAACTCAATTGTTACATATTTGTATCAAAACAAAAGCTCAAAAGCACTGGAAAGCGCTGATGAATAGAGGTGCAATTTTTGTATAACGATTGCAAATCGTCAAGTTGAAAAATGGAGACACTACGGCGATATATCTCGATTTCAATTATTTGTCATCTTTTAACAGAGCTTGAATAATAATAATGTACAGGGGTTGAAGGAAAACGTCGGACTGCTTCACTTTGATGTATCGAGGAATTACTTTGAATGGATCATTATGAATAAAAATATAAAGACTATTTAAACGAGGCAATTGCGAAGCGCTCGCGGTGGAATCGAATTCTACATCCAGCTTGTTAAGTCGCTAAAAATGTAGCTTGAAACCTGGTATTAACTTTGAATTCAGTGTGCTCGTAGATTCAACATAAATATGCAACGGAGATAAACGTATCGATGTGTCTCATTGATAAGAACACATATTGTAACTTTCCCGACATTTACTCTAATTTTAGTTTCACTTTAAGGGATTAAATGTGCCAAGAATGAATGAACTTTAACAACGCGAGACCATCAAAGAAACGTAAAACTAAGTGCTGACGCATATGCTTCCCTTATAGTCCATAAAACGTAGAAACAAGTCGGAGGAAACGACACGCCCGTTGGGGTACTTCGAAAATTTCAAAGTCGTGACTTCTCAGTTACAACTATTTTAACGATTCCTCCGTCCTCTTCCCGTTAGAACTTCCACAGACTAACTCCATCAAAGCAAGAAATTAATTAATGACTTCGTAAAATGTAGCAATCAGAGGTTTCCTATCAGAGACAGAGACAAGATACACTATAGAAACTTCAGCGGGAAGGCAACGTCTTTATGTTTATTAATCAACACTAATTCTCTGCTCCCTCAACGCACCCTTACTGTCAAACTTTCCGAGCCTACCGCAACAATCCGATTAACGCCACCCCTTCTTGCCACGCCTCGCCATACCCTTATATTACTCCCACCTTTCGTTCTCCACCTCGTCAACGTTGCAATCGTAATTCATTATTCTTCTTCCGGAAACAGTAGTGGAGGTCGACCGCGAGAAAACTTTCTTTCAACTGTTTCCCGAACAAAAGTCTTCTCCGCTAGCCGAGAACACTGGCAGAAAGATTGAGGGGAGGTGGCTGTAACCATTGTGCCACCAGCAATTAATCAGTTCCTTTTCACGGCGGACCAAACGAGGAGAACACTTCCTCTCTTGTAAACATTTTACTTTGATAATAGGATCGGGATAATTAGTAGCAAGAAGCCCAGAGGTTTGCTGCGAAAATAGCTTTCATCGAGGTCAGTAACTGCGCCAATATTAATTTCACAGTTCGTTACAAACCGGACCGGCGCAGCTCCTCTTTCCATTAGCAATTGTAACTGTTGCTCTGTTTCGAATCGGTCAGTCGTTTCGAGTATACCGGAATACTGTTTCCCCGTGGAAATTGTATACATCGTGAAACGTGAAGCAACTTGCACGGGGTTGCATTTATAAGAATTCGTCGTGGATGATAAACAATGCCAAAGTTCGTGGATAATTAAATTAATTAAATTGCTACTGTTCCCTCTATTTCTACTATCTATGCGCAAGCTTTTATTAGATTTCATTGGCTTTAGAAAATTGCGAAAAATTTCCTCCGAAATTTTAAGCAACGTGGAATAACACTCTTGGTATGACGCATCGTTTCGCTGTAAATTTTTAAAGATTTAGCTGGCTGTGCAATGTTTCATTCTTACACGACCATCCGAAAGCCTTCTTCGCTGCAACTACCCATGCAAGGGCGGAAAATAACGTGATCCCATAACCAGTAACTTAACTATTATCTTCATATGCGAATACAACAACTTGTAGGTAGCTGTAAATCTTGACAAGTTTGGGGGAGACTGGTAATATTTGCCCGGCCAGAAAATATTGAACCTCTTTCTTTTGAGCTGTGGAAGTAAAATATTCCTGAATCTAACCGAGCTACCGCTGTAAAACTATTTTTTCATTTATTTATTGCCGACGATAAAACATTGGGAAGAAGGTGGGACAGATATTTCATTTTTGGGTTAAGGAAACTTAACTTTATTAACGTCCGCCTCTGCACGAAGATATTGTACAAAGCTGACCCTTCTTGGTGGATATAATAAGTCCAAAGTGCGATTTATTGTACTAAAATAATACAAGAATTTTTACGTCATGGTAAAGATATATATTGCAAAACGTATAGTCTTTATAAACGTGTAGTATTATGTACTAAAACTAATAGGAACTTGTATTTCTCTGAAGTATTTTACAATATCGAGGGAACCGTATACGTCGAATATTGCTTCGAAGCCAATGCCCACCTCTTTTCCTATGCGCTGATAATTGCGTTTGCGGGATAGGCGATCTGCTCTACTTTTCTCCCGGGTATTCTTCAAACAGCTCGCGTTTTATTAGAAACGGCCGGAAGGGAGTGTTGCGAAACGGCGATAAAGAACGGAAGTGTCCATATAGAGCAAGAAAATGTCGATTAGTTTCAGGAATCGTGAACCAAGAAGTATGAGTATAAAAAAGAAGCTGATATTAACATATTCAAATTATCTTCCTCTTTGTTATAATAAATGTTAAAATTGTCAGAAGTACTATATCAGTAACATACGTTCTATGTATATAATTTCTGACCAACATTTCCGTCCGATCCATCTGAACTGAAACAATTTACAATATGAGAAAAATTCGGACGTCGCGCTAGTGAAGAGTATTTTTTAATTAGTCAGAGATTTCGCGTATTCAATGAAGATGAAAAAGTTATATCGGTACGACCAATTCGACAGCGAATACGCGAACTGTTCAATGAAAACACAGTTCGCAGGAAAAGTACGAAAAACATGTACGACGGAAACGAGTATTCTGTGGAACATTTGGTCGGTTACACGATCGGGGAATAACAAAAACGGAAAAAAGGAAATGATGGAAAAATGTTTTATATTTTAAGCAGTCTGCGCATTGAAACAACAGAAATGTAGTTCGGGTTTTTGATAAGAGAACAAAAAAAAACAAATATACAGGCGTTTTTACTATTCACCATAATGGGATGGAATGCATTCGGCCTTCCATTTTAAATGAAAACAATCGATCCTTTTTCCCTCCTATTTTCGACGTTTCGATAAGGACGGAAGGCAGTCGAGTTCAGTCAATTAAAATTCAACCCTCGAAACTAAGGGTATTATGATCAGAACGATTAAAATGCAAGCGATAGGATCTATCTTTCGTCGTTTATATGGCCAGAATGAAGTCCAATTAGATGACCAGTCACGCCATATTAATCGAATTAAATCGAATCGTTATTTCTTTGTTGGGTCGAATGTCCCTCTCTTCTTTGCTGTCTATTGGAATTCGTGCCGTGGAATAAATCATCAGTTTTACGTTCTTGCAGCCGCCCGCCAGGCCGATAAGTACATTAAAATACACCCCATTTCTTTAGACAAATAAGAAATCGAATAAGGTAAATAGCATTTTCATTCCTCTCGAATAATACGTGTTCAATGATCGAAGGTGCATGTATACACTCGATACCAGTTTATCAATTTCCATTGAACTAAAAGTACCAACAATTATTGTAAATGAAACGAAGTTACGATATTATTGAAGATACTATCCTTCATTTTCATCGGCGCTCATTAACTGCAAATTAATAATACTTTCTTTCACCGAGTGAAACGATCAAACTATTGCGCTATCAAAACCAGCCGTTTCGGCACGCCAATCTAAATTCACTCGCCCGAACAAGTTAACAAAATCATGGGACTGCCACATCACAACCACATAACTTCCATAATTTTGCCGGTCGACCACGAATAAATAGCCACGGATCGTGGTGCGCGACAATGCCACGCGAACAACGAATCGCGATATCGCGCGTTACTTAATTGCGGCGAGCCGTTCTGATTTGCAAATGACGTGTCGAATCACGCGTTAACCGCTGCCTCGCTTCGTTCGTTCTATCCACGACAGGAACACAAACGGTGTGGACATGCTGGAAATGGTGGAAACTCTTCGATCAAACTCCCAGAGAAATTAACGCTTTTCACTCCCCGTCCCTCTTCCGTCCTGGATATATACTATACTTGGGGCGTGAGGAAAGGGGTAGTAAGGGGGGAAGTGGAGAACGAAGACTCGAGTAACGAAACCTAACCGTACAAGGGAACGAATGAAATGTTTGCAGGTTGCTTAGCGAGTTTCGAATCTCGAACTTCGGCCAGCAAAGATCGCTCGGTCCGACCATAATCACGACTTCAACTTCCAACTTCCCTTATCGGGTTTCGAACCAACTTCTTCGATAAAGCGTCCAGTCTCGAAACGATTGCGTAAGTCATCCGCGTCGCCTTGTTGCCGAGTTTCGCGGCTACAATGCTCCAGGAGTATAAGAAATTAAGGAAACGAAGAAAAAAGAGAACAAGAAACAAGTACGGGGGAATCGTGAAAGGAAGAAAGGTTCACGTCCCGTGAACGTGGAACTTCGCCATCCGGTTAAATTAATACAAAAGAGTACGAGAAAGTAGGTCCGCGGGTAAGTCTTGAAACAGGCCAAAAAGCCGTAAAGCATTCCTGCATATTTCACCGGTCTGTTAATTAACAGACAGCTTTCTAGGACACACAATTTACAGCGAGAAATTCCCCCGGACTGCACTTAAGCGGAACATTATGAAATCCCTTATTCACTGGAAATTTTCTGACCTCCTTGCGCCGCCAGAGGGACCTGCCCCGCCATTCATATCTGCATACCTGCGGATTGGTTTATCTTATTACAATACACTTGTCGCCTTGTCTCCTGTCTCTGTATGCACGCGAGGCATTGTCTCCCAAGGTAGGGCCACGACAGCGAAAGGTGTTAAACGGCTGCCTGAGCGGGATATAATACGATACGACCGCGTAGGGCGTAAGTAGCGCGCAGCGTAATGCGACTACCCCTACATCATTCCAAAGGGTGTTTCGTCTTAGGATTTCCGTAAGCAGCTTTGTAACGACCCCTTCGAAACTGCCGGGGGAAGTTTGTTCTCCCGCGTCGCGATCAAATTTTTGGGCTACATTTTAGAAGTCTATTCGCGGATTCCACTTTCTAGTTTGAGAGGGAGGTAATGTTGCGAAGGGAAGAGGATTACTGTCATCAATCACAGGACACAATAACAGGGTTTTCAGCATCTACATGTAACATTGGAACGACGAATTTTAGTAATTAATTCATTTTATTAAATCTTCTTACGCGGGTAGCGTTTTTGGTTATTGGAATTGATGATGGTTTAAAGTGGATAATAATTGTTCAGTATATTCTTTAACTCAATTCCTTGTTCGAATTGTCGGAAAAGGAAAGGATACGATTGGTCGGAGAACTCTTTTTCGTCGCACTCGTCAGATAAACATTCTAAAGCGATATGCTTATAAAATAACTCGACGTTTTATCACGTTCCGCAAAAAAAATACGAAAATACAATGGGGACTTGATGTTGATTTTGGCACTGCTGCCTTAGCGAGTTCCTGCTAAAGCGACTAATTTATGCACACAGCCGACTGTATTTAAGAATTTCTGCGTCGCTACTCCCACAGGATCATTAATCAAGGAAACTGCCCGAGTTTCACGGTTGTTCGCGGAAAAATGTAAATGCCCCACTTATATCCAAGTTGTCTCGCGAATCTAATGAACAACATCCGCATAGATATACATATTCCACGGCCCGGCGGTCGCATAAACAGTGACTTGCTGCCGGTTGAGTCCAACGTTCTACGGCGACCGCTATGGTTGTTAATTACTAAACTACAACTCCGTTTACACCGCTATTTCCATTACAAAGCGATACGACTACATAATGCAGGATCAGCCGGGGTCACTTTATTCCACGAATACCTCAACTCCATCTCCCGTCTGGTCTACGGTCTGCCAACCTCTGAGCCACATCCAAGAATTTCAAATAGATTTACTAAATAACGATGGTCCCACTGGTACAGCGAATTTTGCTACGTCGTAAATTTATCTTAATATCTTGGGAAAGCACAAGAGGGTCTTTGAAACTATTCGAGGTGAATGATATAAGGGAAAAAACGGGGCCAATGATTTAAGAGTTGAGAAGCAAGTTGGAATTAAGTCAATTAAGTCATTGTCAATTAAGAGGGTACGAATGTTTCGTTGTTCGTTGCTCTTATTCCAGCACGACTCGTGGTCGTTGCTACGGCTTAACGGAAGTGAATTTTCCGGAAGGAGACACAGAGTCTGTGCGTTTATTCGCTTTGATATCCAGGCCCGGGGCCAATTGTTTCTTTTCTGCCCGGCTTTCAAGAGACATCTCTCCCTTTTTCATCTTCTTCCTCTTCGTTTTCCGGGCACGTGTCCCGGTGCACACTAGTCCCAGGAAAACTCAATCCGAATGTATTCTCAACGCTAAATCGCGGCGACCGTGGACAAGCCTCAAGTGTGGAGCTACAAAACGTTCAGGAATTGTTGAATCATGACAGGTTTTGTAAATCATACACTACGATATAAAACGCGATGGTCGTTCTGAGGAAAGATTTAAACGTCGGACTTCGATTCTCCGTGGTACTGCTGTGGTTCTGTCGGCTTATCGTTTCCGAGAAAAGAGTGTCGTCTTATAGGAGGCAATATGTGATTGCAGTGAGTTCGAAATTGAATTCAGAAATTATGAAATAATAGATATTGACACAGACTGTCGAGTATTTTTCATTAAATTGTTACGCAGCGTTAAGCTGAAGAAGTGTTTTTAGAAATAATAGTTTATTTCTCGCCGGATTATGGAGTAACGTATAGTCAGCGAACCCAACGTACTTACAACGAAAGAGATATTCACTGAAAGTTTTCAAAAAATTAGAAAGGAATGCAATAACAACGATTCCAAAATACCGGAGGAAGAGCCGTTTAATTATTTCTTGAAGCACGTGGCGCTCTCGCGTGATGTGTCGTCGAGGTGGTAATTGAAAAGCGCAAAACCGTAATTACCGTGGCGCGTAACTGTAACTCGCTTTCACGCGTCGCGTAATCGTATGAAAAGCGAGTTATAGCGGCTAAGGACCTTACTTCCGTTGCACATCAGAACTGAAAGTCTCTCCCTGTGGTGGCAGTTAAATAAGGGCAGGCCTGTGTCACGATTTAATCGAATAACTTGCACTTTCCAGCGTGCTCGTGTGTCACCGTAATTCCTTGCAATATTCGCACGTCGCCACCGTTTTCCCCGTTTCCATGAACGAGTTTCAGCAAAAATATTTGTCGCAAGATATATATGTGTGTGCGTATTTTCTTAAATTAATAATTAAATCAATTCGTGTAATTTCTTCCAAGTCTGTCCCAGAAACTTGCAACTCGGTCACTTAATTGACCGAGTGACAATTACAAATTACGAAGTAAAATCACGAATCTTCCGCGAGAGACTTGGTCCTTCCACTTAGCCCCAGCTATATGACAACTTTCAATTACTTTCGTCGTAACATTTTCGCGAACATTTTTAAGGGAGTTCCGTGTGTTTCGTCCGGCAACTTCGCGGAACGACGTTCGGCAAGCTCTTCGCGTGGCCGGGCCAAGCCAGTCTGTTCAAACTTTGCTTATTAACCGTACTCACGATCATCTAACACGATAGTGGCGCATTCAGAAGCAGCTACGGCCAACATTGTTCCGCGAGAAAATCGAATCTCCGCAGGAAGCACGGGTTATCCCGTGTGGCTGTGGCTGAAAGCGCCTCAGACAATTTCCGGCAACAGCAGACTTCCTGTTACGCGCACTTCGCGCCCCTTAAAGGCTGCTTTCTATTTTTACCAAGCATCGTTTCTTTCCATTTTTTTTTTTACTTCTTTGATCTTTTCTCTTTTTTCCTTTTTTTCGTTCATCCACCGTCAAGCGCACCAAGATACCCGCCTTGTGTCCAGGGGAATAAAATGCGTTTCGCCATCATGAAAAGCGTTTACATTATTCATGTGAACCGGTGCCCAGCTGCTTTGCTGCCCTCCATTTCGCATCTCTAGTTATCCCTGCTCGCGGCAACGAGAGTTTCGATAGCTCGGCCAGATCGTCGTCACGCGACTTCCTTCTGTCCCGAATCGATGAGGCGGGCGCAACCCGGCTTATGAAGCGGACGTGAAATTGCTGTTTCGAGTTACTTCGAGTATTAGAACGGGGGCAAAGGAATTTGAAAGTAGGCTTTTTACGAAATAGGAATTTTTACATCTGGCTGGGTCGAATATAACAGTGCGGTACTTTGAGAGAGCTTCGAGAATCCCATTGTAGGTTTAATATATGCTTCATTCAATATCTAAAATTCTATTTTGTTCAATGTCTTCCCCTGGTTCTAATAACCAAGCATACTCTTCCTTAAAATATACGTTAGAAAAAAACCTGTTCAAAAAGTAATCTAAGCTATTGACTCAATTTTCAATTTTAATATTAGTTATCTCCAACAGGCTTGACACAGAGGAACCTATGATTGCGCGTAAATTGCCTCAATCGCAACCCCTTTGCTTCAACTCGTTACTACTTTACGCACACCCTAAGTGAACAGTTCTCAGAAATCTCGACATCTTTCCCCTACCTTCCCCGTTTGTCGACTACCCGACCGAACGAATTGATAACGGCGCGCCGCGACGTTTAGAACAAATCGTCGCGTTTAAAACGCACTCGTCGCCGGTGTTGGCCGTGCTATTTGCGCGGCTGCTAATGAGTAGGACGTATGCCACCTGGTCGGCGTGTAATTACTCACGGGATTGGTCATGACCGCGTTTAATCGTCGCCCACAAATCGACGAGCTGTTAATGGAGAATAGTATAAACGGCGGAGTAAATGTTGGAAACGCTATTTCGTACGAATTACAGCGGCGCGGGGCCATGTACACGCTCGAAACATCGGGATTATCGTTTGTCGACGAACGATTATTCTTTCCCGCGGACCGATTTCGCCTGAATGCGATTTATCGTTTCGATTACGCGCATCCTGATCGCGTTTCGCGAAACGCTCGACTATATCGCCCTAGGCGGACTGCACGGACTGCAATTTCGTTCACTACTGCATGCATATTCGTTTTCTTCTCCTTTTAATAAGTCACCGTTGCGCACGTTGAGTCGTCGGTGTTAATATCCCTTCTCGAACTACGGACGAAGGCAAGGTAATTACGATCGCTTAAACTTTGATTTGCGAACGGGAAATTGTTTGAGGGTTGTTATGTTTTAATTAAACCGCCCGGAAAACTGGGCTAATTCCGCGATTGGCTGAGATAAACTTGATCACCGAAATTGCGCACGTTCGATCGCGTTATTGTACCGCCGGCTTATTCTCTGAAAATCAATGATATGTACACGTATATACACGCGTATTTAATTTCTGTCACTATTCTTATCACGGTGACTTCGTGAACAAACTATATTTTATCCATACTTCTATAACAATATTTCCTTCAGCCGGTAAACCCATCCTATTCGCAATATCTCACAGTGTTAACCACCGCCACGTCCGTCTGATTCAGTCCCGTTTCAATTCTTTCATTCAACGTAACTGCTCTATTGACTTCTCCAATGAAGGCATTAATACGAATAACAATAACGGCAATGATAACAGTGGTCAGTTTTATTTTCCGTGTAAGCTAACCGATTCGACAGGCCATGAATCGTCCCATTCAATTTTAATCAGTCTAACCCAGTTGCTGGAATAAAACAAAATAGCACTCCATAGCGGGAAGTTAACGAAGGCGACCAGTTTCGCAGCGGAAATGCCACTTTCCGCGACACTGTTGCGTTAAAGTTGGTAGACTCGCGTTATCATCCTCGCGGGCTCTCGCGTTACGACACGGTCGCATCTGAGGACGGTGTTTTCGTTCCATTATGCTTAATTGGACGGTATACGTTTCCAGCAGAGAAAAAAGGCCGAGTTCTCCGCTAACCGAAATCGCCGCGAGCGTCGAGAACTCCTGAACGGTCCAATACGTTGACCGAACTTCGGCAAACTATGCCCTGCGAGGGGAAGAAACCTTAAAAGTTACGACGAAATTAGAGCCACGGCTTCCATCCGCGAAATGACCAGGTCGCAGCTCGTTGTACTCACGAACCCCCGCTGTTACTAACTTTTCGTCTCTACGAGGTTTTGGAACATTTTTTCTGAACGAAAATGAAAGCAACAGAGTCAACGAAAGGGTTGTTTCCGTCACGATGGGGATTTGAACATGTGTTCAGTCACACGATAAGAAGAGTTGATATATTAATAGGGTGTTAGATTTTTGTAATTTTTATTGGGGAGCGATGAAGTACTATCGCTAAAAAAATCTGTATGGCGTTCTGTCGCGTGTTCGAAGATTTAATTTCGTATTACTTTGCGGATGCTTGGTGTTAAGTTTTTTAAAGGTATTTCAATTATTCACCATTTATATTTCTTATAAAAGCATACAACTCTGCACGCGTTCGATATTCAATTAATTAAATAGTAAACTAAATAAGAACACCATGTTAAAACAACATTACAATACCCTTTTAAATGATGTTTAAAAATATCAGTCCAGTCAGCATTAATCAGATGAACGTAGGAATAAAAAGTTGACGAAATTAGAGCTTCTTTGCCTACATTTCGTTCGTGTCCCCGCATTATTGCATTATGTATCACGATCAGACACACGTCAGACCGGTCGCGAATAATCGAATCATCTGTTAACGTCGTGGATCCTCCCCTTTCACCCCAGCCACCAGTTCCACGGTCGTTTTCCGATAGAAAAACCAACGAGCATCACGAAGATATTCCGTGATAGTAGCGACTGGAACCATAAAACAGTATTACGCGGAACCGCGGTAAAAGGGTACGAGTCGGAACAAAGGCGCCGACACTCGGTCTTGTTTCTTCGTCATATCGTAAAAACACAGTAAAAGGGAGAACAACGGAGCGACAATCCGCGTATTCTGTTCGCCGAAACGAATGGAAGTTCGTTGCCCAGGGCTGGGATCAAACCGTGTCGGATAACAAACGATCCAAACAGGCAAACACCATTCCCCTGATAATCTACAGGAAGTTTATCCACGTGTAATCGTCAATACGAGTTGCCATCTCGTCCCGTCGAAACGAATTATTCTACGAGTTTTCGATTCGACTTGCATGGAAACCAGGGCAGTGGAGCGCAATGCTTCCTTTGGGGGTAATTAATGGAAATGCTTGAAAAGTTTTGCGCTTCGCGGTGACAAGGTGAGAAGCTACTTCAGATAAATGTGGAATTTGTGCGGGATTGAATTTTTCGATTGCGATAATAGGATAGATCGGTTTCATTGTTTTTTATTCAGAACGAAAAGTAAATGGTATAGGTGGAGGGTAATTCCATGAGAGAATTAATCAGGTCATCGGTGCTTAATTGTTTATAAGCTTGGTAAATGGCAGGTTCTTTTAATTAATTTCTTTTTCAAATGGTTTCCCAGAGGCCAGTCATAGGTAGACACATTAAATCTAATAAAGTGGATTGGCCTGTCTTCCGAGACAGCTTTTAATCAGACTTTGATAGGGTTCTTTCACGTCTATTCTAGCCTATGCACGAATTAGGTTACTATAAAAAAAATCTAGAGAATTATACTACGAGCTGTCTGCAGTATTTTAAGCTGCGACAAAGTAAGACACTTTCATTTTGGAATGCAAAAATTAATCATTCATAGACCACTATGAATTTAATCAACGATTACATCCGTACGAAATTTTTTCCTAATACAGACACTCTAATTTACAAAAAAATAACTCCTTCATTCTTGATATTCTCGACGCTGCGGCATAGCGTTGTTCGCGAAGAAAGCACCGCTGCAAATTAAAGCAGTTTACCAAGCTGCCTCGGCTGTACACGACCTGTTTTTACAGCTCGTGAATTCACCGTGTCACCGACAAACAGAGATTTGTCAATGAGATTGCCCTTACTGGCGGTATTCATGGAACGACGCCAAAACCCGATCCATCGAGCTACAACGTGTACGCGTGACTTCTGCTGTTTACGCGTTGCCAACAGCCGCGGCAATATATGTACGTAGAAAGCTAATAATTTTGTTTAATAAATTGGAGGTCTTGGTACGATAATTAGCCCAGCCCTCGTTCGCGCCGTACCGAAATAATGATTGTGCTCAGGGGTACTTCTGTAACCGATTAATAATCGCACGATGCTCTCTGTGTTTCGACGAGCTTGCATGTATGGCCGCGATGACAATTATTCCTACACCACTTGACCGTAGAAATTACATTCTGTTTACGACATTCCATACCCGATCAACGGCGGAGTAATTAATGCTGACGAGGGAAATGAACGACGCGACGATTCGATTTAATTAGCTACTGTTGCTCAATCAGATATAATTGAGAGCTGTTCGATGATTGAATTAAAAGAAGACAAGTCTCTGTTGAATAATAATGTTAACTCAGATATGCTCCATATTTATTCGATTGCATTTTTTTTCATGTTTAATATATCAGAAATATTTGATCTCCGAATATAATGATTTATCCATTATATTAAAATGTGGAAGTAAAATGGGGATGCTGCGGAATGTATCGAATGCTGAAAACAACGCGCACGGTATAATATTGTTAGAAAACTTTGCTTCTGCCGGATACGCAATATTGACGAGAGTGAGATGGCGTAAACTGACACATGAAATTTGGAACAGGGAAACGCAAATCTATTTTCTATATCAGTACGAGACGCGAACTTTGCGAATAGTTCCAGCAGGGCTCAGGCTCGATGTAGCTGCAAATCCTGCGCGACGAAGGGAAAATTCTATTGGAAGTTGGATTACCTTCATGGCGTTTCCCGTTGGAAAGTCTTCGAAGTACGTCGTGGATAATTTCGACTGTCTAACAAAGTTTCATTGCTTCGTTGAGGCACCGTTGGAACAATTCTTAAATATTCCTAAGAAACATCTGATTGACCAATGAAGAAGATAAACTAGATTTTCAATCATTTTCGAATTTTCAAAAGTCTTCGAATAATTAAAGTGTCTCGAGAGTTTTCTGCTACTATTTAAACACTGATTCTTCATATTAATAATTATTTGCAAAATCATTTACAATTTATATCGAAACGTATTAGGCAGAAAATAAAACTAATTACATACATATTTTTTTTTTCGTTGCAAGTGAAATTTCACACATAATTTAGGTATCAAGAGTCTCCACTTCATTTCTTCTAATATATTAACAAATGTACTGTCCCACGGATATAAAGAAATAATTACCACTTCTGTCCACATTCTAAACTCAAAAGAAAATCAACCCCCGTTTAATCAATGGCTCGAACAATTAAACTCTGCTACGCTCAGGAGCACGAGGATAAAGATCGAAGTAGAACGTGAATGCTATAGTCAGACAATCACCGCGCAACCGTTACCCGGCGCCAAAATTGAAAAGGTGTTGGCGCTCTGTACGGTTCAAAGGGGGGAAACGAGAACGAGTTCGTTGAGTACGACGAGAACCGTCGTTTTTCGAGGGAAAACGTGTAAGTTTAATTGCAACGCTAGTGAACATGCATGGAAAAGCCACTCACCCCGCTTCGAGGCGTGAAAACTGTCCTGTGGTTTTATCTGCTCAATCTGGGCGCTGACACGAGACTTGGGCAGGATGTCCCGGTTGGCGTTGATCTTTTCCACGGCATAACGAAAGGCCACTTCCTGCTTGTCGTCCGACGGATGAAACAGCCCACCTGGGAAATCACACATCCATATTAAAACGTTACTTTGACGCGAAACTGTCCCCGCCTCGTATTTCTTATTTTCGCTCGTCCAACCGAGCGCGGTCTTCTTCTTTTTATTTGTCTATCCGCATGACGCCCAGCTGTCCCGTCTTTGGAAAAGTAATGAAATCTAGAACTTTATCCCTCGCGGGGGGTTGCAATACGCTTCGGATATTAAACATTCAAGCAATTTAGACCGACCTTTCGCGGCGCAGCAGGATTTCGCGTACTTTTATGAAGCTTTCATAAGTTCGTTTTTAAGCAGGAATGAAACAACTCCTTGCTACAAAAAGATAATTCAAATTGAATTGAAAAATCGCGACAAAAGATCGCCAGAAATGAAGGAACAGCCAGTCGAAACTATTAAAACGACCACGCGGTATTATGTAGCTACACAGAAAGCCAGGAATTTCAGGACACGCCGCTTCGAAATTATAATTTATTCGAGTTCGTACATTGAGGCGAAGCTGCAGCTATTTAATAACGTACGATACTTTCGTCCCCGAAGAAAAGAAAATTCCGGATGAATAATTCACGTGCCGCTAAACGTCCGACGAACGGGATGCAGCAGACTTTGTTGGACAGCACAAGCGACGAACATGTTCGATCGTTCATGAGGACGCGGCGCCGTTCGAAATCGACGTCGAAAGGAATTGGCGCCATAAATTGATTTTAATCTAGCACACGCGTCATAAAGTAAGTGGGCGAACAGCTGCGCCGAACTGATTCCACAATTTATAGAATTTACGCGACAGATTTACGTCTCTCTTCAAGGATAGGCATCGATTAAGTTCGACGAATGAGATGGATTTCTTTGCAACGTTTTACTGTGATGGGAAGAAGAACGAATAATAATAATGGTAATGGTGTGAATTCAAGTTGAGTGAAAATAAGACAAGCAGTAGGTTTCTCACGGACAAAAGACAATAATATTAGAATGTAATTAAATCAGACTGAAAGTGAAAAATAAATACTGATACATATAATAATACTGACGATGGTAAATCGCTCAAAATTTGAGCTTCGTATGAATCAATAGGAAAGTTAAAGTGATCAGAACCCTTTCCCTTTCGACAAGAGTGTTCACAGGAAAATATCGTAACCAGCTGAATGGAAAATTGCGATACTTTTAACCGGGCAGTTGAACCCATAGTGTCCATTTAATTTCGCTGCTGCGGGACGCGTTTTACGGTCACTACATTGTTCTCCCATTGAAACGATTATGCCCCCTACTATTACGAACCCCGTACGTCCCGCTTTACTTAATAATGAACGTCTGTCTGTGCATCGATTAGGCAAGCTTCGTCGTAGCAGAAAAAAACACCGAGCAAAGACCGTTTAATCGTGCGACGATGGAGTTATGATCCGGCATAAAAAGCACGCCGATACTATCGATCGACGCGTAAAAGCAGACAAGTCGTGCTTGCAACTTTATTTCGTTGGTCGATCGGCTCTCGAGTGCGCACGCGTTCTCTCGTTCTTTGTCTCTCTGTCATCGTTCTTTTTACCCCGATAAACCCCCCCTCCCCGCCGGATTAACAGGGCTTGAATATTCATTGATTGTTAATGAATTATTTTACGTCGCACTTGGCGACTCTCGACGATGAAACAAAAACGGTAAATTGATGTCGCTTCGATACGAACGCCGTATAAACGGCAGACGTGGTGGACAAAACGCCGTTTTAATTACAGGCGCGAGAAATTCTCGGCGAGCCGTACTGAATGTCGACGGAACAAGGCTGCCGAACGACGTCGCGACGCTTGGCTTTAATTTCGACGCTACGTACCGGCTCGAAACCGTGGGGAAATTATTGACAATTGATACAGGGACAGAATCAGTGCGCTGCTCTCGATATTGCGGACGAAACGTTGCGCAGGGCAAATTAAATTTTGCGCAGGCGCTGGATAAATGTAGGGAGGCCTCGCGCAATATTAATACTTTCGATAGATCGTCGTATGCAAGGTGATTGCATATTCCTTTTTTTCTTTTGATGCATAACTGCAGAAGCACGTGGGGACGGGTAGAAATGAGATATTAAATAGTGCAAGTGACGCACCGACGAACATATTTGGGAAAGAAATGTAAATACATTGAACAATAAGTAATGCTAAATCAACTTCAAATCAAATATGTAAAATATCGAAAATGATTAATAAATCGTTGCTTGAAGCTCATTCTCCGAAAATTATTCCTGCACGAACAGTATGAAAGTGTGTCATTAATTAATTACATTATTCATACATATTATGATGTAAATATGGTTCGAAATAGAAGTGATTCAATCTTTACGTAATATTAATGTTTCCATATATTTATTTTTTATTTCCCTCCAAATATAACGAGAATAATTATTTCTTCATCACATTTGTATGTTATGCACCTACTGTTTATTGAAAATAATCTGCCTCTTATCGGATTACATGCTGAAGAAATATACTGTTCGCGTTTTGATGAACAAATATGAATATAATATTTCTTTGCGCATAAATACCATTGGCAGATCATAATACTAAACTGAAAGCAGATACTATTGTTCACTGGAATCGCCAGGTAGCCGCGACGTATCACTTTAACACGAAGTTTACGTGCACAGCGTTATCCACATTCTCGAGATTCCAAGAACGTCTCGCTTTGTGATCCTGCTTGTCTGACTATGCACGGGCGCAACTACTTGCCAGCCGGGTGAAACGTAGCGCATCGTACATATTTAAAGCTGGGTACACATTTATTACTTAGTCTTGCTGCTGACACTCGTTACTTCATTTTTTGGTAACGAGGTTCGGAGTGGGACCCGTTTATAAATCTATGTACTGTTACCTACACCTGTTTACCTACTGTTACTTCGTCGCGTTCCAGCTGTCTGTAAACTGTGAACAACAGATCTGAGTATGTGAACGCGTCCAAATGTATCTCGTTACCTCCTTTGGAGCGGGTCACTATTCCGACAGTTCGTCGATACAGCCGAAGCAAGTAACGAGTAACGGTATGAAGTAACATGAAGCAGTCTACATTTGTAACCAGGCCGGTTGACTAGGTAACAGATTGCGGCAACAAATGTGTACCCAGTTTCAGACGTTAACGTTACGGGTAATACTAAATCTGCCCATAGTATTTCCACACCAAGTGACACTGTATAAAATTGTACTCTAACGAGTTAAAAAAGGAATAGCAAAAATGAACATAAGAATACCAAAGATGCAAAGTGTAAAAGAATAAAGAGGGCTCTCAGCAAGTGCTTCACTCGATACCTACAACACTAAGCTTCAATAACATTCAATGAAACCCTATCGATATAATTACCTTTAAATCATATTACCCGCTTATCTCCAGTAATTGAACAGTGCCCTATTCACGGTATCGCGTTATCGTCGCTTTAACTTGCCCCTTATAAACGTTACCCCAAATAGTCAGGTCGATCACCACGACAGAAATATTTGTGGCACACGTCGGAAGACACATATATATATATATATATATATATCGATTACAATTCCGTCGCCGCGGGATCGTTCACTTGACGGCCAAAGGGTGAAACGTGGAAGAAACGAACGAGCAACAACGAGATGAAGGGGAGCAAAAAAAAAAGAATGAAACGAACCAACAGTGAAAGAAACAGAAAGAGAGAGGGATAGAACTAGAGAGCCTTTTAGCTCGAGGAAGAAGGCTGGGAAGATACTCACCTATCCTAATGATATCAGGAAGAGCCGTGGCGTGGGCGGCGAGGAGCGCCAGCAGGAGCCACCTCGCAGCCATTTCCGGTTCCGGTCCGCTCCACCGTCTCTCCCCTCTGCGCCTTCGACGCCACCGCCTCCCCCTGCGCCCCCCAGGGGAGCCTGCTCCTCCCTTCTGCCGTAGGGACTCACACCGCTGGAAAACAAGATGGGATGGTGAGTTCATTAAAATGCGCCGCGCAAACCTTCGCGTCCGGCTCAGGAATATATCCCCTGGCGAGAGAGAATGCAAGGGGCGAGCCGTTTCTGACGCTGACACCGTAACAACCAACGTGTTACGGATTAGAAGCCGGCGCTATGCCATGCCGTTTCGTGCATGTTTTCATCGAACGAGAAAGAGGCCAGTGGATAATAAGGTAATGGTGTGATTCGGTTCAGGTTGAGAGAAAATTTAAAGGTCGCTGTATTAAATACTTGTTGTCGTTTGTTTTTTCTTGTTTTTATTAAGTTCGACAATTCGAAGGTATGTGAGTGTTTAGATAGCAAATGGGATTGATATAATGTAAGAAATTGGCAAAATTTTCCCAAGTATTGAAAAGATGGTGCGAAGATACGAACATGAATATTTTACTAGCAAATTCGACACTCAGGTGACTGCGTCGGAGAACATCGATCACGACCAGAAAGCATGGTAAACATATTATTTGTGCTTATTATTACGATATCATATATCACAATTGCTCGTTCCGCGAATTATAACGAAATATAATCGGTTACATTGATATGCGATTCAATAAATCACGTTAATGGACGTATAAAGCTCTTCCAAGGCATCGCCTCAGAAAAGCAATCCTTTCACCGTACGGTGCGGCGTATTGTCATTAAAAAAAAGTGGTGTCGGGTGGTAGCAACCAGCCAGACACGACGTTGCCGAAGAATAAGTGCGACAGCGTGGAATAAAACAGTTGGAAAATAAAAGCGACGACTGGTAGCTTTTTTTTTCCTCTAAGCAGTAGCTGCAGGGTGTTTTAGAGCAGACACGCGGTTGCAACAATGTAGTCTGTGCGTCAATGGTCCCCTAGACCCTAGACCGCGGCGCGTGAAAAAACTATAGGTTCGGAATGCAACAGCCGAGGAGAATGGACCGGAATTACCAGCGTAGAAAATTCATATGGGCATGTGAAAAAGATTTTTCATTAATTCGATCCGCCGACGAGCCACTGGCGCGTATTTGCTGGATCCTCGTGTTGATTCTTTACTGTTTGCACCATGCACCATTCCGAGATTGACGTATCTCCGCCTACCAAAATGATTTTTAACGCAATGATTCACAGAGCGGAGAGAATAATTGGAACTTGCCAATACGTGGACAGTATGGTGCAGAAAATAGAAAAGTTTAGGTCGAAGGAATTGATTGGATTTTTTTACGCTCGTCAGTTAAGTTCGATATCGTTATTGAATTTATCATCAATTTTTGTCAAACATCAGATTGGAATTATATTATTTTTTTGGGATGAGGGAAGTGGAATTAATGGTAGTGATTTTTTACTTGTTTTCAAAATTGAACATTTTATTTCTCGAGTAATTTGATTTGGTAAATGATGGTAAATTATATCGATGAGCAAAATGTTGGAATACGATAAATGTATGCGAACAAGTATAGTCGAAGCAGGAATTATTCGTGACCCATCGATTATTCGTTTAATCGAAACCGAATAATTTCACAAACAATGCACGTCTATAAATAAAATAAAAATTCTGATATAGGTTTATGCAGAGGGGCTTGCAATAATCAAACATGGTCGATTAACTGCATTCGACGTGGATTTCAAAAATGAATAATACTAGTACAGACAAGCCAAGTACATAATTCAAAATCGAACGAAATAAGCTTAATACATTTCGCAATTGTGATTCCCACGAAAATGTTTTATGTACTAGACATACATACATATGTATGAATGTGCATCGAGTTCGAGAACAAGAGCGGAAAATGAAGTTGTGAAAAATTAAAGTTGCGTCTATTCGTCCGTAGAAAAGTATTCAACTCGAAGTACTCCAAGACGCTCATCGCCGGCCAATTTTCTCATCTCGACAAGCAATTCCCCTTCTGCATAATTTATCACTCTCTCCTCTGATTCTTGCCCCTTCTGGAGTTGCTCTGAATGGCGTGGATCGTTCACCGAAACACACTCGTAAATTTTCAATGCATAGGTGAGCACCGAACGGTCAATGATATACACGCGAGCGGCAATCGCGTGGATCACGATGAATCGTTATCATAAATTTGAAAATTACAATTCACTGAACCTGACGTCGCGGCATCATGGAAACTCCGGGATATGCAGCTTGTGCAAACTTTAAAAACTATGATAGAGGGTGCAAAGATTTATGGGCGAGAGGAATGTTTAGAAAGAAATTTCGGTACAGTGGATAGGTATTAATACTTCAAACATTCACCCTGTTTTTCTGTTCACTCTGCGATGCTTTCATGGCTTTACGACTTTATTATAAGCAAACATTAATTTTGTATCGAAAGGAAATTGATTGCATGTCTGAAATATGAGAAAAGCGCTCGGAAGAAATTACTTTAATTACTAAATTATTTTGCATACGATAAGTAGTTGTTTATTGATTCTACCTTATGTACCTTAGAAAAATATTGAATCAACCATTAATTTTATTCACCTTTAAAAGAATTACATAATATAAATCAGCTGTATCGAAATTTTCTCACACATCCACTGTGCTTGGAGCAATTCTCGTTCTTCAAAATTAACCGGCAAGTATTTACCATTACAAACTACCACCAAAGTGAAGATTTAAATACAATTACCAACACCATAACTCACGGTAGTCCATCCTCCCATTATCCCCAAGACGGAATTACGACTGCCATCGAAATCCGAGCGGAAAATCAGATTCGAACGAGCCCTGACTTTAATCCGCGCGTAACAAACGAGCCAATTATCAGCCAATTTCACCCGCGTCTCGTGACCCATTCTCTTTCCGCATAATTTATCGATTCCCCTCTGCGAGCTGCTGTTCTTTGAGCCCATTGAGCGCGAGCTGCGAGCATGCGACGTTTCTGTGCATCTGTGATATTTCCATTACACACGCAGCATCCGCAATTTTATGATTACACGCAACTATGGGCGTACTGCAACAACGGTCATCCCTCTGGCACACATTTGCCATTGATTTTAGGTCGCCTCACCGAGCTCCATGAGATCCAACCACGACCACACTGATTGCCAGACGTTTGCCATTAAATAGCTATACTTGACTTCACGAAGATCGTTCCAGTTTCTGGTTGCATTTCGGAGATCACGGTAGCGACGTCGTTCAAGGGGCAATTTTATTATTTTTATGAAAATTACCCCACAAGGAAAATATTTTTACCATATTCGACGTATATTTTTCCCTTTTCCGTATTCTTGTCAAATGATTGAGAACGATTGTCATGGCAACGCATGGCATTATTCCTATTAGCAGGGAGTTTCATTAAATTACTAGTAGAATTCTTTTTGAGACGATGGGAAGGGATGGTACGAGGATAGAAGGCGCATGGAAAGGGCAGCTCCGACACCAGAGTCGTTCGAAGGTGTGGACTGAATTTTAATGAATCTCCTTTGCCTTTGTACGCTAAACTCCTCGCAGATCCTCTCCCACGGGCTGTGGATGCATAAAATTTTTATGGAAACAAGGACCATTCGTTTCGAGCTCGTTCCCGCCTTTCTTCCTTCCTCGCGACGGAAGGCGCCCATCTGTCTCGACTTACGTCGACGTCTTTCCGCTCACGAATAATGAGATTTACGTTCTGCCGCTTCTTATCCTTGATCGCCGGGTTCTACCATGGGAGGACGTGCCTCGTCACGCCTCTTTCGATAAGATATCGATGTGCTATTTTTTAGTCTCTTTACCATCAAATTCCATTCAATTTTTAGAGATTCTTCATTTGTAGGATCCTTATTAATACTAACGCACGTTGCCCTATTTATTCGTGTACTATAAAAATGTTTGTGCTCATTGAAGTTGATTTAAACGGTCTAGATTTAATTGGAGAACAAGGTGAATTTTTATTATCGAGAGTAGTACTTGATTTGTTTGTGACTTTTGTGGAGAATCGTGTAAAATTCTGTACAAACATAGGCAGGTTCAATCGTAAAAAGATTTGGCGATATAGTAGGTACTGTTTATTAATAAATTAAGCAGCGTGCAAATGGAATTTGTGATTAGAACAAGAAGAATGTATTTTTCCATAATAAGTAATGGTACTTTATATTACTTCTTGTATCAGTCGAATGACTTTCTTCTTCGCTTACGATGGTATCGATTTTATACGGGACAAAAGCATTTCCTGTGCGTCAGTTCTTGCCCAGATGGAACGAGATTCTTGTTCAGCTGGCAAACATTTCCTCCCCTTGAAAAACGCATCACCACCCTTGGTACAAGTTCCTTTACGCTTCCTCTAACTTCCCATTCTCGTTTGCATCCCAACTCCCGGACGATGACGTTGAAATCGCTTTTCCTTCCTCGTGCATACCCCCTTGCGATGAGCTACTCGTTGACGCAGACAAAATACAAACAACACGCAACGCTATTACTTAGTGCTATTGAATAATCTAAATAATTCGCCAGTTACTTCGCACGTGAACTCGGCAAACTGAGGTATGAATATAAATAAAAATCCGTGGCGTGTGCGATTTCCGTTTCGATCACGAAACGATCCTCGCGAGGAAAACGTTTGCTCCCATGCATCTGCCTCCGCGTTTCTCATTTCATTCGTTTAATTTGTCCGTGGGAAACAATTATGTGGGTCGAGGGATTTCTCGGTTCCGAGAGATTTCCAGTTTGCGCATCAACAGCAAATGGCGCGGGGATTTCCTGGACTCGCAACCGTGCATCTGCATAATCCTTACCCGTCGGCCACTTCATCTACTTGCCTGCAGGCTGGACCGAAAGACGCACGAAATATTGCGAATCTCTGCCCGAATAACGTCAAATTTGTTTTTATTCTCGAACGTACAGCATCTGGGGCTGTGCCTACCGAACATATCCTAGAGAGCATGTAGCAAAAAGTATTCCTTTAGTCGTTTTCAAATCCTTCACTTGCGTAAGTCTCCTTTAGCATCTTCACTTGCGGTTGGAAAGAATTGTGAATCTTTGTCAGGGGGCTTAAATGTAAGAAGATGCTGTGTAACGTTACTCTGCGGGTTAGCCGAGTTCCAGGGACAAGCAGACACGCTAAATTAGAATCAGCAGAACATCTATGAAGTCAAAAATCAACCGCGGCGAACAGGATTTACGACTCGAACACACGGCGAAGCTGTATGGCGGATTGCTCCGAGTCCCGAAGAATGCCGGCTGAAACGAATTCATGATCCGCGTCTTGTATCGATTGTCTCTGAATGCATTCTGCAGGGAATTCGCGTGGACTTTCGCCAACAAAGCGCCCGGCTAAGGCCGATAACCCGTCACTGACATATATTTTATTCCGGACCGCTTGTTCCGCGGCTCCCGCGATCGTGTGTCTTCGTCGAACGAAATTCATTGTTCTAATTACGCGAGCGAGGTATATTATAAAATGTATAATTTAATACAATCTGAATAACAAATAATTCCAATACGAAAAATAAAAAATCGAAGAAAGACCAGTAGTTTATTTTCTTTTAGAACAATGAATTGTTTCACTCGCGTGTCTGAATCATTTGCTATAATTTCATCCGGGGGACGGTAAAGTGGATACCATCAATAGAGATTGCGAATGGAACGGTGAAAAATTGTCCACGAAATGTCCAGAAACATTTGCGCTAACAGAAAAATGAACGGTCGTAAAATCGAATGGAACAGAGAGGAATAGCAGCGACGCGAATATATTGACTTGGCAGACCAGCAGTCGAACTTTCTACCATCGGAGACACCAACAGAGTGATGTACCAGAAGAAATCCCGAGGAATTTTTATATCTGCGAATAGTTCGCCCCGTCGAGACGCCCTGGCATCTTGCACGTTGAATCAGCGTGCGGTGTCGCGCAACCTTGTAAAGTTGAAGGAACGTGGCACGGGGGCCCATAAAAGCTCGGGGATATACAGTTTATGTGTGGATGCACTGCGTCCTCGGTATTGTGGCGGCTGCGTGCCGCCATTTACAGGTGAAAGCACAGAGGACAGTCAGCACGTATTCTCCTATTTTAAGTTCATCTGAAAAATGCGAAGATCATGTAGATGGAGGTGTTTCGTTCGAAGTTTTAATGCAACCTGGAGGAACGAGCGTTTGGATTGGAAATATTTCCCTCGCGCTTCTTGTTTTATTTACGTTTCACGAAGAAAATTGGAAATTTATTTGCAATATTTCACAAGAAAATGCAAAAGAATCAACCTATAGGGATTTATTATTGCTATTATTAACAGCATTATTTATTATGATTGTTGTTATTGTTATTATAATTGCAATTCTAGTTACTATCATTCGGTGTAATATTAATCAAAACATCTTGAAATATTATCTGCCAAATTTACTAAACCAAATTAATATTCCATTTGTATCGACGAATCGTAAATTCCATAATTAACTATAATTTGGAAACCCTTCAAAAATAAGCTTCCAGGAACGTTCGAATTCACACAATACATGCAACTTGTAAACTCCAACAGTTACACTTATCCAGAACATATTAAATTTTTCGTATTGTCACCAGTGAAAATAATTTAATAATTAAAAAAGTAATTTATTCCGCAACAACGTCCTATTACACCCAAGCAAGGTGCCTGAAAATGACAACGAGACGACGACCGTGTCACGATTGAGGCCGGTCTCGACAAACCTTAGGAGAGAATTGAATTTTTCCACGATTTGTTCAGCAACATATTTCTACGTACCCGCACTAACCCGCATATGCCTGCGGCATACGTATCTCAACTGTTCCCTGCGTGTACAGAGCCATTTCCGTGCGTGTCCTTCGTACGATGCCAAATCGTTTGCTCAAGCACACGAATTATCGAAACGGGCTCCTGCGCCATGAATCGATCATGGATCACTCGATTCCGTTCGAGCGTGATCCGTTTACCGTCGCCGAGCGGTGGAATAAAATGAAACAGCGGGTGATTAAACAAATTCACAGGAACTTAATTAACTAATACTAGGATCTGGTAAACGAATCTCATTTCGAAGCACGCTTTAATCTTGCCCAGAAATTTTCCAGGGATCGTAAAACATTTCGTTTGGCTCGCGATTCGCCCTGTAGGTTATTTATGCTCGGCGCTTTGTGCAGATTTGGCATTCGCATCTGGAACGTCGAATTTCGCATTAATGATTACGATTCCAACGCGACCCGCGGATTTTTTTGCAAAAAAACGTTTGTGGGAAATTAACAACTGTGAAAGATGCCGCTACGTGCCCTTAAAACGTGCCCTTAGAAACGATGCTACTTTGTAAAATTATTATGTGCAATCGAGGAGGACGACAATCACTTAGTTTGTTAAATGAACGGCAATCCAAGCTAGTTGTTAATGTGGAACAGTAAATTTATTTAACGTACCACGATTGCGTGTCGTACAGTTGCAATAGTACGGAAAAGGATCAATTTGGCAGAAACGAAATAATCTTTTTCGCTTGAAATTGAAATGGATTTTTCTATGCCCTAATAAGACGACAGGTACCTGCTTCCTTCCCGCAGAGGTTGGAAAGTATTATGCAACAAACCACAATTCCGCACAATTGGTACAATTTAATGGAATTGCGACAGAAATAAACTAAAGTGGCTCCACGCGCGTTTCAATAACATAATTTATTTTCATGCCAAATAATGATGTCGGCAATGCTACCCCGGAGAAGCAATTGTATTGGATCACAAAAGCTGTTCGATAATACTGGTTAATTTCTTATTACGTTTGTCGTTACGTCCCAAACATGAACAATGTTTCGCAAACGGAACTTGGTATTATTTAAGAACAATTATAAAACGGTTCTCTATTGTAATATCATATTTTTTACTCGATCCTACGCGGCAATGGAAATAATTCTCTCTACAGTTGCATAATAAAAATCCATCCTAGCGTAAAACATTCCTACTGATTCTACTATTTCATCTGTGCGCCAGAAATAAATGAACATTTATTTCATCTGCATGTCAATTTCGTTTCAACGCTTTATAAAAAGCTCATCCAGATGCGACTCTAACTTTTATGTTCGAGTTTCTGTGTTGCACATACATTCGAGACGTACAACTTTACATTGACCTATTTCTTGGCATTTAATAATCCCCCCTCACAGTTTCATTCTTTTTTTTTCATTTGAGAAAAGAATGCTTCAGAATTACTTTTACCGTTGCATCTATCTTGATCTACCTTTTCAGTGAACCTTCAGTGAAACATTCATCCTGCATTGAGTATTAATCGAAAAGAATGCTCGTCTTTAACATGTATCGGTAAATAAAAGGTTGTATGATCAAAGTCCGATTGTAGGCGGCCGAATATGCATAGCGCGAGCAGAAACAATGCCTCTGATGAAAAGCCTGAACACGATGCACGTGGTGCATACTTTTGGGAAATTTCTCTGGTCGCGACGATGCAGTTTATTGGTCGAACGCTCACGTAACGTGCATTAAATTCTGCAGTTTTATATTTGCCGGTCGAATGCTCTCCTGCATACACTCCAAGAGATTCAACAGTTGTGCGTCCTTCATTAATTATCCCTTCAGCTTCTTTCCCTTACACCTTATTCGGTTAACGATGACAAATTCTGTACACGTTCGTGGCATAAAGTACATTTAATAGTATACCATCTTCTCTTAATTAATTCATTGGGCAATTCATTTAAACATAATAACATTTCATTTAAACATATAATTGAATAATAAGTAGCCTGTATTGCAGACATCCCTATTTTATATAAAGCTTCCAAATTCTGTCAAATATAGTTACTTAAGTTGGTATATTCGATAAAAGCACAATGTAAATTCTACTGAGGAATGTCTTCGAATAGTAGCAGTATAAAATGTAAAATAACGAAAGGAAAAAGAGAACCATCAAACCATCGATGTGCACGGAAACGCGTTGCGGTGAGAACAATTTTTGCGGACTCAACGGGTCGACCAAGCCGAGCAACTCGCGGAAAATGCGGTCGAACGATGAAATGTTTTTATGGTCTGCGTGTATATACAATACGTGTTTCATCCGTGATGCGTGCCACCTACGCTTCGGTGGACCCACATTACGAAACCGGCTATACTCGTAACCAACTAGCTCGCTCCGTGGCCCCTTAGTGATTTCACCCGAAATTGCATTTCCCTCTCGGTCCGTTGTGCCGGGGCGTACGTATAGAACTGCCATTCGTAAAATAGTAAAATTGGGCTACTGTGCTAAAATGGAATACAATAAGGGAGTGAGGCACGTTCGTTTAATGCCGGCTCCATCCGCTATTGTGGCCTGCACAGTGTATTCTAATTGCAACGTTTTTTTACTAATTGAATCCATGCCATTTTCCCTGTATCTAGCTTTCTACTATTTTGATTAGACATTATGGTTGCCTTTTAGGGGGCTTGAGTGTGCCGAACTTTCAAACGCGAAACGCATGCACCCGTTTGGATTAATGAAATATAGTGAGATCGTTTCATGGATGGACTGTTTTATAATCGACGCAATGACCGATGAAATTTTCATTCCGAACTCGAGATCTATAGAATACTTCGCGTTTCATAACGCAGACCACTGTAAAAGTGGAGCAAAGGGGGTTTTGCAGAAATTAAGAGGGGGCTGACTCGCTTCGATAAAGCAAACAGCGGCTAGGATAAACGTTAGCAACCAGCCAAATGATTAACGTATTGCCTATTTCGTACGAAACAGGTGTAGATGAGAGCTTTAAACAGGTTCCTCTGCGGAGCATTTTATTAGAAAACTTTGATACGTTCCAAATTAAATTCCTTCCACCCGTTCTACCGGTCCACTATCCGCCACCCTTACTTTCTTAATTGCAGTTAATCCGCCGACCATAGTTTCGAGCCTTCGTTCCCTTCGTTTGCTCCTCGAGAATTTCCTGACCGATGTGATAAACGTATTTTATATGTGTTCGTTTCGTTTCCGCGGAGATGCCTTGCAGAATGCAACGTTAAGGTAGTAATTGAAGGCGGACTCACCCGCCACGTAAAATTCTCAAACGCATCATGCCAAATGAAAGGTAAGTTAAGAAGAGTAACTGTTTGACCGTTTTTAACAGAATCAATTTAAGTTGAAAACTACAACTGCAAAAAAAATTGTGCTTTGACAATCAAGCACTGGTGATTTTTTATTTCAAGCATTTTTCGTCACACTGTCACAAGTGCCTGATAAAAACCTGTCGACCGTTACGCTGAATATCCTGCATATTCGAAAATTGCAATTTAATATTAGCGCCTACATTGATTAAATTTGTCACGCTTTATAATATACATCAGTGATCGTAACTGCCTTTTGTGCTCCATGAATCGCGGAAAAATTAATTTGAAAGCGTTGTTAAAGAGAAATTTCAAAAATGTAATACCCCCCTATTTTAAAACGAACAAAAAGAAACTTTATTAATGCAAATTACGTTCCCCTCGTATATTACCTCTCCGATTACAACGATTTAAAGAAACATTTTCATTCATTTATCTACACGAATGCAGAACACGAGAATCAAATACTAAAAATGAAATTACACCATGAAGAATTATTTTTCCTGAAAATATTATACAACCAATCTATACGTACACCAATCAAAGTTCCACAAGGTACAAAAATCAATCGCTGGTTCATTAAATGTTTGCATTTATTCCAAAACTGTTCCAAACTGCAAAACACTAATCGGACACTAATCGCCAGAAATTTTGCTCCATTGCTTAACGCGTTAACAATGATTGTCAGTAGAACATTGAAATGGAAACCAAATCACCTAACTACAGAATCAGAATATCGAGCCGCGGCGACATAGGAAATTTCTAATACAACTGTACATTAATTATACCTCTGTGCCGCATCAAAACCAGAGCATACCAGCATGAAACTCGCATTGTTCCAAACGGCACCGTCTCGATATTCAGAAATTTAGGTAATTGCGCCTCACGGGTTAACGTTTCCCAAACCATCGCGTAATTCGCGAGCTTCAAAAGGGCACAACAGACCTTTCAGTCTCTCATCGCGCGTGAGGATCGCAATACACAATATTGCGTTGTGCCGGTCTGATCCGTTGCTTTGCGCTACTGCCGCGTATTAGCCGCGTTTTCTACTAAGCATTAATAACAGATCCATTCGCTCAACTCTCCGTTCCTGTTCCGTCAGCTTTCCCAGGTGCGAGTTTCGAAGTGATGGAGTGGCGTAATTGCGCCCTGCCCCCCGGGCACCGCTCCCTCCTATGATCTCGTTGTTCCGTTTCGTATCCATCACGGCTGGCTAAAAGTACGTTTCCAATTAAAACGTTGCGAGTTGGCGTCGAAACGGCGCGGTCCAACGCGTTCAGCCGCTGATATCTTCGAAAGCGCACTAACCAGTCCGTCGACGTGCAAAGTAAACGCTGCATAATATGGTGCTGCGATAGTGGGCAAAGGGTGCAGCGTGAACGATTCGAGGTATCGTGACAGCAAATAATCCCTCTCGTAGGTATGTACGTAAACCTGCGCTGGATAATCGGGCCCAGCATTTGTGGCAATAAAACTACCCCGGCAGATATTTACCGATTCGCGATACGTGAGTTTCGTTCGAACGTCGCGTCCGAACCGATCGCGGTATGAACCGTTGTTGTTTGAACGGAGCACATACCCGATATGTATCTGGCCTATAATAGATGACCGGTCAGTCGCGGGCAAACGTATCGATGAGCAAACAGTCAGAGGGGAAAACGATTTGAGACAGAGGCACGGTGATTCGTGAGTGTGCGCACGAAACCTGCCCGATGGTTATATGTATGACTCTGGTGTATCGGGAATGAAAGAAAAATCCTGACCTTCGTCGAACAAACTTCTATCCGGGGTAAATGATTTCTTATGTGGCCGAGAGGGAACGGTCGAGGGATGGTGGACTGGTCCGGGAAAAATCATGCGTTGATTGTTTAACGGGGTTAAAGGAGAGGCAACAGAGAGAAAGTTAAAGGGGAGGATTTAATGAAATTCCGTGCCCGGAAAGTTTCTCACGTGGTTGGAAGTTCTGGCTAACGCGGGGGATTAATGTTGCAGATCGTGGAGGTGTATGCGACAGTCAACAATTAGACGTATAGCGAAGAAAACTAGAGGGGAAACAACGTTCTGGAGTTAGCAGCAAATTACATATTTGGATAGTACAGTCATTCGTCTTCCAGCAAAAACACTGCGCCCCTAATCAGAGTTTGCCAATTAATGTGCAAAGTGTGCTACATATTTAGAAGGGTCAAGGGTGCGTCGACGAGTGTCCATAAATCACGAAGGATTCCACCCTTGTTTTGCAGTTTTTTTCCAACGAAGGGACAACAAAATTTGTGACATCGACGTTGTTAATTATCAAACTGTCTGATCAATACTTCCAGGACGTCTAGCAGGGGAGCACGTTGATTTTTCGCAGAGACGGCAAACTCGAGCGTCGAAGCGACGGCTCTCGTTTGTTCTATGGCAGGTAGGTGTCAAATAAATTGATTGACGATCAGACGGGCGGGCATGCGTTGGTAGAGAAGTGCGAAGGGAAAAATTGTTGACGTTTTGTCGTGATAAAAAAGGTCTCTGCATGACGCGGGGAAAATTCGCATCTCAAACAGGAAGACCACGCAAGCGCGAAATGAAATTTTCAGTGCCCGAGAACTCCGTTGAAACTCGGGCATTTTAACGGCGTGAAAACGAAAATTTCGTGACCTCCAACGTCCAGGCAGTGTGAGGATTCAAAGCATCGAATGTTGGCCATCGGTAAAAAGTAACGCTTAGTTCTTCGTTTCGCGACAATATTTAATTATTCTTCCCGGCGTTCCTCTGTGCACACGGTAATCAGTGAAACAGCACGAAAATGTTTAATAAACATTTTAAACGTTTAAACGCACAGAACGTAGACGCTTTGAATATTCGTTTTAGTTGCACGAGGCGCGCCTGTTATTTGGGAGAGTTTCATAAAGCTAAGAATAACAAACGTAAATGGTTGTTATTTTAAATGAAAGAAACCGCGTGTGCAACCAGTGTGCGCAGTATGTTCAGAAAACGATGCAATTAAAATATTTCACCAACATATCTACCGCTTTGAAACCCAGCGAAATTCGCCGCTGCAAACGGATGAAACAAGTACACGCACCGTGGAGCGAAACGAAAAACGGGAAGCGATATGTATATCTGAAACGTGTAAAATCGGGTGTTTTGTTGGAGCAGCTCGATGCCGACGCGAATTGCGGCCGGTGTCCGACGCGTATTACGACGAAGTCGATTAAATTTAATGCAAGATAAACAATACCGTTTCCACGGTGGATCAAGACAGAGAACCAATCGTCGATTCTCGAGCGTCGATAAAGAGAAAAAAAAAACTCGACGGCACGTACGTTTGTGTTCATCTGAAAGCTCGGCTTCCCAGGGCACGGATACGCGAACCCCGCAGAAAACTAGACACAGGGGGAATGAGGAAAAACGCTGACGAACTGTCGCCCGTAACCCGGGAGGTCACTCCCGGGGGAGCACGTTGTGGCGGAGGCGCGACAGACAATACCGATATAGGAGCAAACATCGTATGAAAAGTCGTAATCGTGTCAGTCAAGGGTCGCAATACAAGCAGCGTACGCTTTACACGCGCGCAACACCGGGATTCCAGCGTGGCTTATAAATAAAATTGGATGCGAAACGACGTGGACGTCAGAGAGACGTGGCCGGTCGTATATCTTCCGTGAAAGTAAGTAGAGGAACGTGCGACTTACGTACCGCGAGCAAAAACGACCAGGTCGATCCTGCATCGCTTGCCGCCAGCAATGAACATTGATGGCCATGAATACTGGAAGATTTGTCGCTGCGGATCGGTATACCGAAGCGACAAATTACTGTTACGATATTTCTTACACGTAAGGGAGCGGAAACGAAGTGTTGAAAATTGGTTGACGGGTATTCGATTGCTTTTTAGAAAGTAATCGCGCAGAAGTATCTGGTCACTTCATTATTCTCTATGAAATGTAGTTGAAGCCAGTAGGAAATATTTGGAATGATTTTATTGACGCTTGTAATTATTAGTATGTATACTGAAGTATCGTAGAAGAATAGAATTTCATTTTACGAAATTTTACCATATTTGCATTCAATGTTATTGAGAAATTGTGGGATGAATTGCGAATGTTTTAAGTAAGCAAGTTTTGTTTGGAAACCCAAGACAATTGAAACCGCTTCTTAGGGAAGATATCAGGTTCGATAAATTAATTGCTTTTTAAACTTAATACTTGTAGGAATTCCAGTGAGCAATAAGGGAAGTACTTGGTAGGAAGTCGTAGTAAAAATTAATTTCTCACATTAAGGAACGTCTGGGTGAAAGAAACTTCGCGAAAAATAGGAGAGGAAGGGGTGTAGTAATTTATGGCTGAACTATTAGGGATTCAATTACAGATAACATTTTGTCACGGACCATGAATGTCGTGGTAATAAAAGCGTAGTGGCTTGGGCAAGAAGCACGTTCTTTCTCGCTGCTTCAACGTCCGAACACGTCCGAGATGGAACGCTAGAAACGAACTATGTAGCTCGATTTTTAGTGTTCCCATAGAAGGTTGCCCTCCTTCTTCGTGCATCCACCCTGCTTGATATCGATATTCGATACGTTCGTGCGTACAAATTGCACCACGACTAAGTAAATACATAATTCGCAGCAATGTTTATCTCGCCGGTGAAAAATCATCTTCGCTTATTGAGTTATTCCGGGATGTTTATTCGCGTTCTACCAATATTTATTTGATACGTGATTTCCGGTTGTTGAAGTTTACAGATCGGCTGCGAGACATTTGTACAGACACGATACGGATATTACAATGGACAGATTCAATGTGAATCTTTCGCGGAGATGTCTCGATGATCTATTGGCAACAAAATAACTGTCGAGCATTGAGTCTAAAGAAATTAGATGATAACAGTTATCGCAATTAGAATGAAATCGCTTTTAGTTTAAATTTCATATTTATCAGTGATTATTATATATTATACTGCAATTTAATTATTTTATACTTTATTCTTTTAATTTATCCGATGCCTTGCTAAGTATACTTTTAAGATTTATTTGCTACAAACCTTATAGTATTCAGCGATCCGATAATACAAGTACGACGAATTTAACATGAAAAAACATCCCTTTCAACAGATTTCCAGGGCGAATCTACTCGATACTCAAAATCGAGGCAAACCAATTCGAATATCCAGCTTTGGCTTAAACGTTATCGACTTAGCGGCAGTGAACTCGGTTTATTCTAAACGGCCAGTCAGCTTTGGATGCTCCTAGTAAGCGGTACTCGACGATAATTTCGTTCGTATGACGTCCTACTATTGGATGCATATAATCGAATATTACAACCAACACGTTCAATCGAATTGTCGCATTGATACAATATTTCCATATAAAAAATCACCATCACCATATAAAAAATAAATTGAATATCACGCAGAAAGAAATGAAAATAAAAATGTTATCTTTAACATTATAATTAACTACAGCATTAGGTTCTTTGAAAAACGAAGGTCTACGAAGCATACACGATAATATTATTTGCTAAAAGAAAATTATACCATCATTTCAAATATGAGTATCATCAGCCGAATGCAATACGAACACAATTCATCTGCGCCCCGAAGAAGCACGCCCAGGGTCCATTATAATTGCAGCCTGGCATTCAGGGTGTATTTACTTCCGGATATTCATTCAACCGGATTGTATACGCGGGCAATTAAAAGTTTATCAAATAATGACGAAAAAGATCCGAATAAACTGAACGCCGCGCCGTTACCTGTCTAAACGAAATAAAGGTGGGCGGGGAGGGCAACGTTGGGGCACATCCGTGAAGCTGGAATGGAATCAAACTTTTAATGAATTTGCCTGGCTAAGGAGTCACTTGCTACCGTGCAATCTCTTGGCTTCACGGCGAGCCGCACACCGTGTACAAAAATCCACGCGCCACCCCCCTATTCTGCTCGTTTCCGATTCCGGATTACCTTTTTTATTAAGCCTCCTTTGATGAATCAATGAAATTTAAAAGTCGAATACGAAACTTCGCGGCGGCCCCGTCGTTGCTTATATTAAAGAATGTTTCCGTTGATTCGCTACCCGGGGCGATGGGAATTATTATCATTCGTGCTGGCCGTTCGATTCGCGCTATTGTTCGTTATTGAGAAGTTTGGTATGTTGATTGCATTATAGAAAGGTAGAAAGGGTTTAGCGTTACCGCGAGAACGTCTAACGGGGACTAAGTTCAAAGTTTGCTTACGATAGTTTGCTTTTCAATCAGGTTCGCCCGCGTTGAAATGTTTAAACATCTGCGTAAAAATAATTGAAAGCATTCGCCGTTCCCATCTTTAGCGGTGGCATGAAACATCGTATTAAAGCGACCTGGATAAATCTTTTTACGCGGTGTTTTTGCGGGGCTCAATTTCACCGAACTATTTCCACGCCAAACTTTATTACCCTGTCTGCCGCCCGTATGAATGTCCTTTTACATTCTACTCAACGCCGGCGCCGTTAATATCATCGGGCTCCGTTTTCACGGCATTTTTGCGTAGTAGTCGCGATGTAACGAGCCATCCGGCCCATATTACAATAGGTTGGGTGTTTTCAAGCACAAAATCGTGGCAAACGGCCCACTGGTTAGATCGGAAACTGGAATGAATAAAACGGGGGTAACCGATCTTGGAACGAAGCCGTCCCCCTGTAAACTTCACGTCGTTCTCGCTCAGCCTTTCACTAAAAAGGCTTTCGAATGGAGAAATAGCACGTCACATATGCTATTTCCTGGCGGTCGACTTGAACAGTCCTGAAAATACCGTCGACAACGAGAAATACTGTAATCTCTCTCTGACGTAAACATGCGCGTGCATACACTATAGTGCGATGCCACGGCTCATAGTGTATTTTCCGCGGAATTAATGGAACAGTTTCCAGAAGGAAATGGTCAGGCACTCAGTTTTTACGGTCAACACGCAACGGATAGGCAGTCGGCGAAATTAAACACGAAATGTACCGAAAACGTACGCGGGTCTGAGGGAATTGGATAGCTCTAAGAACGGACTCGAATTACACCAGGCTCTATCCAATGAACACTCAGAAGTACCATTGGCCATTCCTTTCGGCTCTGTTTCCCTCGGCCCGATTCTCCGCCAATTTCTGGGGCTTTTTTTCCGTGTCACTACTGTGCGCGGAAAAATTACTGTCCCGCGGAAGATGAAGGATCACGCTTCCTAAGGGACCCTTAACTTGTTCAACTTGCTGCAAGTTCGGTGAGAATACCTGGTGCAATTGGAAATTGTTCGCAGGTATATAATTTTGTAATTGATTGCATTTGCTCATGACGGAATTGTATAAACATTTTTGTAATTAATTAATATATTACTGTGTTCCTGGCGCTGTTATTATTATTATAGAATGCGTAATATTAATTAATTATCGCGCGTTAAAGTTGTGCTCTGGTTATTGTAGTCTGGTTAGTACAAAACGGATTATTTAATCAATTATTTAATGAATGACTTAGCTTGGACAAATGATGGGATGTAAAATTAATGGATTTAATTAAACGATTACATACAAATATTTTACACATCAAAGAAGCGGAAATACTTCCATTCTCGGTTCACATCCAATTCTATGCCCTACGTAGCATGTTTCTTGCCTGGCGTAGAATTGTTAATCACTGTACAGGAAACGATAAAAATAGCAAAAGTATTTTTCGACAGAACTGCGGAAAACGTGGCGCACCCACCATCCACCTAATTAGTATCACCCTCCACCTTCTTGGCGCAACGATACTGCTGCTAATTATGGCCGCGTAAATGATACAGGATCGTTCCTATTATGTCAATTTACCAGCTGGCAATTTCACGTAACTCGATTTAACTGATGAACCGCTGAGAAAGTTAATTCCGGTGGAGCAGATTTATCCCGAGCCCGTAGCCAGGGTCAGACGCCAGAACAGATACCCGATCGAAAATACTGATCGACCCAGTCGTGGATTCCAATTAAAAGTTAAACAGTTTCAATCAGAATCGAATTAACATCCGCACAGATAATCAATGTATACATCTCCCTGGGTCGATTGTACCTTCCACGAGTTTTCTCGTGAATTTAAAAAAATGTCATTCTTCGTCGGAAAGCTCGTGAATCGGTCTAGAGAAATGTTTAATTACGTTTCGAGAGAATTTCCTTAATTTTCGAGCTGGATTCAGATAATTGGTTGGCAGCAGTCTCGAAGTTACGCGTACTGCTGCCTTAATTTCGCGATCCGACCGACGACTCAACGTCATTCCCTCGCATTATCGTGCGTAAACGCGGATCGCTCACAGTAATTTTAGGCGGCGAAGATTAGTTCGATCGATACTTCCCTAATCAAAGCACAAGCAATTAACGTAAACAGTGGAGATTGAGGGTACTAAATCAGATCCGATGTTGGGTAATGCATCATTCGCGCTGCCGCAGCAATTCTATTTGGCGTGCATCCCCGATTTAGCATTACAAAATAGAAAACTTCGGGTAGTCAATTGCTTTCTTAGAGGGATAAATTTCCGCGCGACCAGATGTGCAAAAACTTTTATGTGTATCATATTATTTATACTCTATGTGAAAGGAATGTTGAAGTATAATTTACTACGAACACACTGTACGTAAAAAATACCCCACCCCGCGTTGCATCATCCTAAAGCTCCAAGGAACGCAAGCTTTCGAAACCTGGACTCACTTCCAATATTTGTCGACACTTGGAACGCAAACAAGTCTCCAAAACTTTAAGTTTCTCCTTTTTTGCCAAAAACGAAAAAGATGCCATGCTCGTCAACTGCCACTATATTTCTCACGGGGCAATTAAAGCAGACTTAACTACTGGTTGTATCGCGTGGAAATATATCAAACTCGAAGAGAAACTGGCTTCATGAAACTATCAGACAGGCGACGAAGTTGTCTTCGGGATAAGAAGTTCAATTATTTTTTCCTGTCGGGCGAACTGTCGTCTTCTTTTATAGGAAAGTAACGAAATATCAAAGATACAGAGATTACTTTATGCACATTTTTGAGATGATCTATAGACGCTTAACATTTATTCGTTTTCTGTTTCACATTCTTCAAAATCCCGTCGGTGAATTAAATAAGAACTTCAGAACCTATACCGTTGTAGCACATTTTCGATACTGGTAGCGAACAATCGAAGCACTCGTAGAGGACCAATTGCAGATCCATAAAGCCAAGTTAAAAGAATAACGCGGCATCGTTCGAGCGGCCACGTTTTTATTGTTTCTCGACGGTGGCTTCGAATCGCCAACATATTGCGGCAACTTCCAGCTCTCTCCCCTTTTGTACCGATCCGTGGAATTTCCTTCCGATAAGAACTGGGACTCGTACTCCCCGGCGTTTGAACTAGAAAATCCGTTCGGACGAGAAAGGTTGGCGGCGCGCAATCGGCTGGAAGATTCAGTAAAATGAGACGGACCATGTTCAGACTTCCGTTAAGAAAATTGAAACTGTAACCGAGAATCATCGTACTTTGTCAAATATACGCTTGCTCTATCTCCGAGGACAGTTAACTAAAAGTACTCCAATTTCCTTGATTTTATTTAAATTGTTGATCCCCTTCAAGGATGGCCGTCAGTTTTATTCCACTTGAAATTAATAGTTCTCTCGTGTTGAAGTAAATTTAATGTATGTGTTACGAACGACGCGTTACAGTATTAAGAAAAACGAATCTGTGTATCAATTTAGAATTCGTCAACGACGAGAATTTTCTATTTTGCATCGCAATTACGAGTCGTGGCGAAGTAAAATGGAAATAAAGCGGTGTTGCGGTGAAATTGCAATGACTTTACAGTGGGAGACAGAGGAAAGAATAAGAGTGCGGTTAAATTATTAAGAAGACGAATGAGGCAGTGGACTGCGGTCTTGATAAAAGAAAAAGGGTTAGAGCGGAAAATATCTTGAAGCGTAAACTTTACCGTCCCGTGACCTGTTTCGAAATTGCATTTGCTTAACCTGACAATAATTACTCGCGCTATTTACTCGGCTCTGGAATTCTCCTTTATCAGCGGCCAGTGGAATCGACGAATCTACGCAGAAACTATTCAATCGTATTATTCGTATACAGCCCTATGATCACGTCCGAGTCCAATGATTGTTGACTCCCAATCTATTGACAAACACGGGTGATGGTTGCCGATTAAATACACGTCAAAATCGAAACGACCGATAACTATCGACGCTTGTTACAAACTCGAAACAATTTCTCGCGTGTACACAAATTGCTTTCGTTGATGGCTACGCAGCAACCCATTATAGAGTTAGCAACATCGTCTGGAAATGTTGTTGCCAACGGGTACTGCGTGCTGCGAGATACAATAACTCTAATTGCTTTGATATATTCCTTTTATTCTTTTGATTGCTATCGCTTAACAAGATTGTTCCCAAATATTATACGCATATGCATTAGTATACCTTTATCGAATAACGTGCTATCGAGTGAGAGAATACAAAAATTAATTGAGCCAACAATAAATAAAAGCGACACAGCTCTTCTATTGACAGGATACCGCACACCTTTAATCACGTTAAATGAACAGCAGTGTCCTCATGATTAATTCCAAACGTTGGACAGCAGAGAACTTGAACTATCTGATAAATACTCCCAAGCATCGTGAACAGGTTTTAATCGTGCAATTCGCATCGTACATTCCACCGTCGAGAGGAACAATATCTTTTCGCTGGTGCTTCATTCATGAGGAACAACAATTCGGTGAACCTGGTGGACCCTTCGCGAACAGAACATTTTATCGCGACGCGAACTCGCCTACATTCGCCCCGTACATTGCCAGCCTACCGCGGAAACGATCTTCTATCTGTTCTTTTCCACAATGCCGTCGCGAAAGTAGGAGGCGGGCGTCACAATTCGACGAAATTTATTGTCCGACCTTCCGCCCCTACGACCTACCATTCTCGCAAAGCCCCACCGCTCGTTTCCTGCGGCGACTCACCGCGAGCTGGATGACACCGGAGAAAACGGAGCCGCATCCGATTCTAAGGTCTACCTGGCGTAATCTACTGTGACAAAGAAATCCGTCGATGAACCGAACCGGTCCGTCGATCGACACTCTACGGCGACCATATTTTCGTTACAGACGGCTCGCGCTACGTTCTCGTGCCTCGACGAACCAGCACATAAACGCACACACACACATATGTATATGCAAAGAAATTCAACTAGAAACGCACCGTGAAACTAAAACGGAGTCACGCCTCTGCGGCACCTTGGATGGCTGTCACGAGTCGGCGACGATTTTCTTCCAGACTTTGAGCATTACTTGTGTGCCAGTTGGAAAAGGCAGAGATGGAAAACGAGCGCGTGAAAAGGGGGCTAGACAGTCGGAGAGATGCGCGGCGGTATGAGGGAAAAAGATAAGCGGTGGAACGTACGAGCACCTTGTGAGAGAGTGGAAAAACGAAAGAGAATAATGCATGATAGGAGAGGCAGTCGCGGGGACGGGAGAAAAATGTTTGCAGCTTACGATGCCTTCTCTGAATGCCACGTACCGGCACTATGTGCTGGAATTGTTATTAGGTCGCCGCGCCAGTTCTGCCCGTCGATTTCTTTCGCGCGAAGTAAGAGTCTTATCGTTGCTAAGAGATTCTTTGGAAAAATGGAAAGGAGGCCATGGAACGGCGGCGCTCCAGTTATATTTCAAAAGTTGTATTTCGACGGAGTTCCTCGACGTGACGATACTATCCCCATCGCAGTTTCGCTACGCTTAAACAACCCAGTAATCGCCAGTCGATTTCTATTTTCGCCAATCGGCGTGGAGCTGGCGTGACAGGCAGGGTGAATAAAAAAATCTCCGGTGGAGCGCGGAGATATTCTTCAGTTTCTTGTAAAACGTCCAACACGTCCGTTCACTTCCCTCCTTCTCTTTTCCGTTTTTTTTATTTTAAACGCTTGATTGTCCGGCACGATTGCACGGGTATCTAACTGGGACAGTAACGACTAAGGAAATAGCGACTGGTTTTTGGAGAGCAAACGGAAGCAGCGGAGCAGAGAATAAGCTGTGAAGCTCCTAAGAAGAAACCGTGCTCTTTTAATGCTCTACATCCGTATCGCGTCATACTCCCGATACAATGAAAAGAACAACAAAATATTTACCTTGAACCACGAAGTCTATCAAAATACGGTAAGCAATACCGTCCATCAGTTTCGTTATCTTCGTGCACGCCTCCCTTTGTTATACCTGCACGTTACACCGTATCAAAACTTCGCGGGCCATTATCCAGGAAGTTATTTGATCAACGAACGGAGGACGGGATGTACGAACGAACCGGATAGCCATATTTCAGCAATTAATCGAATTCCCATGCTATCGTGATATATTTCGCACAGCGTGTTAGATACGGTCGCGGTAAGTTACCGGATGATACTTAATTCCGGCAGCGGGCCTGTCGAGACCCGGGTAAAACGGACATCTGCGATAAATCAGACGCACTGTCGTAAGCAACTCTTTGGAAAAATCACGTCGCGCTAGCCGGCAGCCAGATATATCGTGTTGGCCCTTTTTGCCACGATGATATATTTTCCAATTTCCGAATGATGTCGCCTTTTGGGAGGAGGTAAGATCTCGACGCGACCGGATAATAGAAACCGCGTTTCTATATCCGCAGCTCGCTAAGAGCCACCCATTTAAGTCGTGAGCTCAAGGACTACCGATCTATCTTGGTTTTACCGGGGTTACTCGGCTGCGATTCTGCAGTCGCTGCAGGAAAAACTCGAATAAGATACGACTCGAGAGACGTTTCCAGGATGAACTAACTGCCTGCCCCGTACAGACGCTTCTGCTTTCTTTGTAATAATTTGGCTACTACTTATTACAGTAGCTTTTTACTTTTAATTTTCTAATTCGTGGCTGAGCTTGTCCACGATTATTGGTCGAAGAATTAAACAATATTGGGGTGTACGTGTATTGTGAGAAATTTGAGATAACAATTATGCTAGGCTTTCCTTTTTTAACTGGCGGGACTTTTGCATGCTATATAGTAGAGAAAGGAAAATCGTCGGGTAGCTTGATTATCAACACGAGCAACTGCAGCAACGGTACAGATGCGTTCCTGACGCGCCAATTATTATATCGTACTAATTAATTGTGCGTACTCTACTGTATACAATTTTTTTCAATGGAGTTATTATTATTCCTCAAACTGGGGGGATTTTTTTGGAGCTAGATACCTAAATTTTTCCAAACGACTGACATTCCATTAGCGATTTCAGGCTGCAACTAGGACGCTTCACCTTGCACACTTGTGGCGAACTTTTAATTAATGTGACCTACATTGTGGCTGGCAGCTCTGTTTCGATAGACCTGAATTTTTCAACGTTTACATATCATTATCGCAGCGAGGTGATCGTTTCGATCGGACACCGCGAAAGAAATTTGTTGAGGACTCAATAAACTACCTGTCAGTAAGCAATTTAATAAATCAGCACCTTTTTTTGCGTTTTTTTTAACCATCGCTCCATTTAAATCGCTACGTCACGGAAGCAAGGACATCAACGAAATAGCGCGTTCGAATTTTATATGCACGACGGCGCAGAATTTATTTCCGTGCCCAACGTGTCCGATTTCCCTTCAATTTAAATCGCGTGAATTTATACGCGCCGATTTCCGGCGTTCCACAATTGAAATTAGTAAATCGCCAGAACGCTTTGCCGCGGGTAGTTAATTTGAACGTTGCCAGGTAATTCACTAAGCTGACAAAAACTGACCGAGCCAAATAACGGAAGGAAAATTGGTCATCTACCCGCAGCGGTTAACGTTGCCGTGTAAAATTCTGCCCCAATCGTGCACGCTATGTACCACCTCGCCTGTGTCCTGGTTTTCCGCAATTACAACTACCACGGCCATCGTGGTTGTACGCGATCTGATAGAAATTCAAATAGATCTTTCGCAACAGCGCGAAATAATATCCTTCGCTGCGGTGAACTCAGCCGACTCGTTGTTCGTATTGAATGCAAACTAAACGCTCGAAATAATGGAGAAGTGATTGCCAGCGAAGCTAAACTGACGGTTTGTCTGAAGTTGAATTAATTGGAAAGGCCGCCTCTTTGAATTCCATTGACAAAGTTTCGACGAGTTTAACGTTCGTTTCCCTAATTGAAAAAAGAATATGCTGTCTTCGGATTCGAAATATTTCTTTTCTTGTTCCGTCCACGGGGTTGATTATTAGTGTCTGCTGAAATTAATTTACGCACGGCAAGAATTGAAGTCGCGAAATTCGAGGTAAAATGTGCGTCTACCTGGGAAGTGTAACTAGTAATTACGAGCCGACTCGGTTGCGGCAGCTGGCGCAATTCAAGTGCGGATTACACGACACGCTAGCACGCAGAAACATAACGGAGTCAAAGCAGATAGTGGTAGGCGGCAAGAAGTAGGTAAAGTGTCTGCTGATTAATTAGAAGTGCCGGCATAAGTGACAGGAAGCGTGGAATAGACGGAGGAATGAAAAGGGGATTCCGCTACCCGTGGAATGGTTTCACGTAGTCGATGGGCAACATGACCGACAAGTTGATATTACAGAATGCTGTGAGTAAGTTTGTAGAAGCGCGACGTTGACTAATACATAAATCAATAACGAGCATGGCATGCTCGCCATCGGGCAATCAAAGAAACCTGCTGGTAATAATAATTGGAGCATGGTTTTCGTCAGCGTTGAATCGTAATTTGAGAGTCTGCTAATTATCGACAAATAAATGAATTTTCGCTTTGCAATTTTCGTTCACGTAGAAGGGTTAAATCTTTCTCATCGTATTTTTCTTGTATGCCCTTGCGAGAGTTTTATAAAAGTTTCCCAGGCATTTTCTAGCCAGAATTTTATTTTCTTACATTTTCCCACCACTAGCAGAGTGCATCTCCTTTTCCGATTTTTTAACTTTATGCCCGCACACCACTCGAGTTCCCTTTGGTCCCATTTGCTCCGTGTACTTTTCATAAGCTCGAAATACATCGCGTCTACAAGGTCCAATATATTTCGGGCTGCGTGTTGTTATCGTATCATGCCAAGGAACTGCACACGCATTACTGAAAAGGACAATGGTAGACTCGATCTATGTTAGGTACACAACTAGTCGCTATGTGGCAACGTTAACATGCCAACTTCATGGCAACTACAATGTTTCATAAAATAAAACCACGTTAACTTATTTCCCATAGTATTATAGTACGTAGTAGTGTTGTAAGAGCAAACGATATGTCTCGATAAATACAGGACAGGATTGACATTTAATAGTTGGCTCGAAAATTCAGTGATCATATAGATCATGTTCACTCCGAACTTCACCGGTCCTATTTCAAAGCTAACAATTACTCAAGACACTATGGACTGCCATAGCTGCTCTGTGGATCGAATATATCCTATCTCGTGTTCTAAATCTCATTAAAGTTGCTTCCACTTATTATGTCTTGTCAAAGGCACAATATTAACAAATTCGCGGACAGAATGCAGGCACCTTTATACGAGCTTAAAAACTTACCGCTGCTACCTTTGACATTCAAGTGAAGCTCGACGTAAAGTTTGGGTGTACATACGATATTGTTACATTAATTTGAGTATCATTAATCAAATTATTTGGCGATACTAACACGACGTGTGAATATTAAGATAACATATTCGGTTCCATGCATTTCAATTGGAAAATTCGTGTTTCATTAATATTTGCTTACTACAAATGGGTATCCATTATTTCAGTTGATACCCGAATATTTAAGCAACACTCATTTATTCAATATTTGTTCAATTACCCGGTGCCTTATCGATTCACTCGTACCTCTATTTCTAAACTTAATGCGGCACATGCGGTGCACGTTAAACGTTCCAATTATAAATTCACCGTTTACGCGCACCGATTTAACATAGAATTTTGTGCACGCTTTGCATCATTGTGTTCCCTTTTGCGAGCCTGTTCTCAAACGGTTGCTTATCGAGTGCCGAGATATATTGCTCGTGGCAATTAATGAGGTCGGCGGTACTCGTTGAAAATTCAGTTTAAGGTAAACATTGAACTTACAATTAGTATCTGCGAAACTTCGCTGGTCTGCAAATTTATTATCGTTTCGTGGCAAAATATTGGATAAATGTAAATCTATGATTACAGACCAGCTCGAAACCACCACACCCCTTTAACCCTTCTTTTTCACAGTTTCATGTTGCGAGGAGATTCATATGATAACGTACTAAGCGTTGCTTTACGCTGATCCAAAAATTTATTATGTAATTCGCAAACGTTTCCTTTATTCCCCAAAAATTCGCAATGAAAACGTAGTTAGAACGAATAAACGGAAAATAAAATGTCAAGGCACATGGTGCAATGATGCTAAAATGAAATTACTCGTAATGGATAATTCCGTGGCATGAATGCAGAGAGACTTTCTTCTTTTTTTTATTTAAACGCTTTACTATCTCTACCCACGCCCAAGTAATTTTAATAACTTTTTGATATTGAAAAATTTGGTCAATTATATTATCCCCTAAATGTTTCACAATTCCCCGGCAATGTACTATACATTTCCACAGAAGTGGAGTAGGTATATAATGCGATAACAATATCCCGTGCTATCACAAAATCTACAATTACAGTTCGACGAATTATGTCCTCGCCCGTTCCCTCTTTTAATTAAATCCAAAATTGGCATCGCAGCAGGGTGAAACAAAATTCTAGGGAACAACGCAGTATTCACGAGACAGAGACACAAAGAAAGCAGGGTGTCGCGAGGTTGTGGAAAGGCTATACGTAGGTCAACGCCACAGTGTCACCACTTGTCTCCCTCATAATGTTCTCCCATGTCGATTCTGGCACAAGTGCACCAGCGTTGTTCACCAAACAAGATAACGGGAAAAATCCTTACCGAGTTATTCCTCACGTTATTCGTTACCTATTGTCTAACCAATAAATGGTATATATTTATTGTTCTGACAGAAGAATATATATATATATAAACAATCGGAATAAATGAACGACTGTAACAAACATGTACCACACAACTTTACGGTGCACATAGTATTTAGCTGGAAATATCGTAGCTTTAATTAGCATAGACGACAGAAATGTAATTTGTTTAACGCTGCATCCTATGCAGGATTACTCCCACGTGCGGCAAACATTATCAACGGCGTATTTACGCTGCAAGGGTAATCTCAGTATTCAATCGATAGCTACCTGTGATATATTCACGAATGATCGTTCATTAACCGGCAATCGCCTTAAATTGCCAAGATCGATATAGGTTGGCGAATTTGGCATGGTTCGACCATTTACGGCTGGTGTTCTCGCGAGCGTGGCGCTTCATCAAGCGAATAAAGTGGGGCCGTGTAAACCTCAGCTGTATCACCCAACCGCGGCACGTCACACCTATCTTCCCACGGAACGTATTTCCCCCTGACACCAGAAAAGCTCTCGTATCGCGAGCTTAAACGTATGCACGTGTGAATCTGTCGAGAGCCACGCGAACGCGAACGAAACAATGTTTCGTTCATGGACTCGAACAAAAAAAAACAACCCCCCGCTCGATGAAGTGTGATAGAAAAAGAGGAAACGGCAGACTTCGAAATAGAATGAAGTTGCTACACGACCAGCGATTCACGAACAATGGCTTCGTTGTTTCGGCAGTGGCCGTGGGGAATTCTCGCCATTTGAGGGTAGCTTTAGAACGGATCTACTCCCGTATCGACTACTCCTAGCATTTCAACCCTACCCTCTATACTATATTTCTTGTTCCAGTTATATACAGCCCCATAGCAAGCTCCTTTTCCAGATATACTTATTTCGAAGCTCCGGGAAAACCACTCTCCGCGGACTCTTGGCAAAAAGCATCGCAGGCAGGTAAACCCAACTGATGAAGTTCTCGAGCGCAACGAGCCTGGCGAGATTAATCTTGCCGGACCGCCACCTCGACGGATTTCTCGGTAGGCACGTAATCAGAAACGCTTGAAAGGGAAGTATCTGGGGGGCTGCAGTCGACCAGGTCGTCGGGGGAGACAAAGCTCGCCGTTTTCGTCGACCATTTGTCCTTCGGGGCGATTCCGAGTGGGTTCTTTTAGTACGCTGCCCGAACTCTCCTGCATCACCTTCTGTTTCCCGGCACGGATATTCGTAGCGCCGCCACGATTTCCCGCGACCCTTGAGAAAACAACGCCGGGCATTGTATGGAGACGAGAGTTTGGTTTCGGCGAATCGAGTTCAAAGGGGAGGAGAACGTCCGTGCTAGAGACACCCTAATTATCGGAAAAATCAGCAGGATCGATCGGGGCTGGAAACAAACGACATACCGGCACGGTGGTTGACACGGGAAACGCATGCGAAAGGGGTTGGAGTGCAGGCGTGATTAAAACGTGGAAGAAGGACGTTTCGTATGGAGAACGGGACGCCTGTCCTGCCGGAAGTGATGCCGTAAAATATTCATTCGGACGATTTTCCGAATTTCATGACAGGTATTGCGACGGGGATGCATTCAACGCGTGCACAGCTCGCGTGCAAACCGCAGCGTTTTATTTATACCCGCTTTTCACCAGTTAATTCGAATCACCCCACGTGCCTGCCTGTCCGACCGGACCTACGCTTTATTCTCCCATTCATCCTGCCCCACCAACGGTGTCCTCATTGAATCCAGCTCGTGCTTTATTTCGGCGAGATAACTTGACCTGCTGTGCGCTTTCACCTGCGTGAAGAATGAAGCCTCGCGAATAATTTACGTGCTCGTACGGACTGTTTGTGAATGTTAATTACCAAAATTGACGGTATTACCGTGGAGGAAGGAAGTTGGTCTGTCACGCAAACGTAACGGCGGACGAGCTTCCTTGGAAAGAAGAAAGCTGGCGCAAGTGAAATTTAAATAATGGAGGCAGAGAGGTAACCACCTGGAAATTGACGCGAATTCATTTGAACGGTGCTTCGCGGTAAAAATTGATGCGGTTGTTGTTCAACTTTTTACGCTTAACGGCGTACCCGCGGGATGAATAATCGAGCTGTAAAAAAACAAGAGACCGGGGCAGGGCATTGAAATATTTCAAGCACTTCAACCAACAGCGATTGCGGTTGAAACATAAATTACGAGTCGGGTCCGCTGTTTCCGTGGATCGCGGGGAAGCATAGGAAAAGCGGGCCAGGTGGACGGTTCTGTCTCTGCGTACTCCAGAATGCAGAAAGGAGATAAAATAGAGGGGAGGATACACAGAGAATGCCATGGTCGAGCAGCGGGACATTATAAATGAAAATGCACGCCATACTATGAAAATTATCGCAGGAAGGCAGTTTCAGATTTATAGTTGCCACTGAATATTCCGGGCAATTTGTAAAATTTCGTATCGACTTTGCGTTTCGTCGCACGAGCCGTAACGTTTCGGATATATAACTTTGAAACATATTTATCGGTGCTCGTTCCGAATGAAAATATTCTAATATTTCCTCCTCTATCGGTGATACCCGTAAAAATTTCAAATCTCCGCTTGGAAAACAGGCAGCGTCGAGGGGAATACTGCATGAGTAAATCTTTTGCAGCTACGCCCGACAACGATTGCGCATCTCGACATGAATTATCATCAGCGACTATGCTGTTCGCTGTGAACGTGGACGTGTACGTGGCTCGAGTGTGTGCGGAAAGGAACAACCTCGGTGGTATCCGCAGTATCTTGAAATAAAGCCACGAGTGGCGTCGATAAATGTATGGTCCGACATGGCCAAGTACATACATGGAAACGAACGTGCTATGAGCCTTGAAACACTGTGCACGATGCAAATGGAAAATACCACTTTTCTTCTACGAGTATAAACAGCTGGGTACAGTAATCTATATCCTAATAATAATAAATTATTTTAATACGATTGACTGCTCGGAAATTAATATCCTTTTTACCAATCACTTGGATGGTTTCAGCAAATGTTTCCGTGTACACAGTTTCACACGATCCTCGTATGACGTTTATCCGTTTTGCATTCCGTATACCGCGTAATTTCATTAATTTCAGTGTTAACAGTGATTGTGACATAAAAACAAATGTCTGTCTCGGCGAACGATTGCATCGGATCCGTGTAAAATTCGAAGTAATTTTTCCTCTTCGAGAAAAAGTTTCCACTGCGAAACGTTTTTCCGCGAATGGTGACAGTACGGCGAAGGGCAGGTACATCAATTATTTGCCGAATGACAGACGAACTGACCGCTGGTTATTTCCCAGTAGGGGATTCCTGACACTCTACATGCCCATAAATCTCAATATTCCCTTGGGGCTGACTACAGTCCATACAAGGCGAATTAACGTGTGAACCTTTCAGCGTTCTCGCCCGCGGCCATTAATGCAAATATACAGAATGGGTTAAGGCTGGATCAAATATTGTTTCGCATTAAATGTGGAGCCTATAAATAATATATCGATACAATTTGGGGGTTAATATTTAAGTAATAGCATCGCGTATCGTTTGTCAATTGTCCGATCATTCGAATAAAATCAGCAATATAGCAACATGGAATACGAACTGATAAATCGAAAACCGTACCTGCAGCCCTCTATAAATTGAAGATCACCTGAGCTTCCATTTCCGGATTTCGTGCGAGTGAGGACGCTGGATTTTACGAGCCCACCCACCCGACCCCTTTTGCTATAGGTGAATAACCCATCCCATGGTGTTATATTTGTCAGCATCATGGTTCAGGGTGGTAGACTCCGCAAATCGGATATATATTTACAAGCATTACGCTCACGATGTACATAGAACCATACTCACAATTTCTCACATTCTTTTCGGTATCGCCTACTTATGTTCTTAAGACTTTTGTGTCCGGCAATAATATATTTAACAATAAAGCTACTGGAATTCGTGAATGAATAAAACACTTGAATGTTTACGCCGTTTCAAATCATCGCGATTGAAGCTAACAATAAGTATAATTAAGTTATAAAGTGATCATAGAGTGCTATTAAAGATCCAGGGACGGGGCACCCTGGAAAAAGGTTTCAATAACGCGGACTACTTTCTAGGAAAATAAATTGTGGGACGAGGTGCGACGGGGTAGCGTTGAAAAGGGAAAGAATTGCTCTTGAGATATTTCTTCCTGAAGTGTTGTCCTCGATTCGGTCCTTTATTAAAAAGTTTTTGAACACTTGAGAGGTAGGGCCAGCTGAAAAATAGTGGGAGACTAACAGCTGCTTCGTTATAACCAAACGCTTCGTCAAATGTCACTTTCAATCCCGAAATTTTCGATTGGAAAAAATATTTTGTTGTATCGCCACCGACACGCTCGCGTGATTGATCGCGCTACTTCGTTGATTTGTAACTATAAGTCCATAGATGGAAAGCAATTTAACAGCGTCGAATCAATCAATTTTTACACGAAACATTGCGGTCGGTTTTCACCAACCGTGTCTGACAGGATTAGTAAGAATCTGTCTGCTGGTCAATCTATACTTCACAAAACTGACTTAATCCACCTCTATTAATTTTTCCAGCGGTAAAGTGGAAGAAGGGACAGATACTGCCATGAATCTAATTAAAGCTGAAACTAGTAGAACTTATTCTTATGAATATTTAAATGAATCAAACAGAAGTTAAGCCGAACTTAATTCCATTCAATTTTAGCATTAGAGTAACTTTTCCAATTTATCTAACTCGTTTGCGAACTACGAGACCACCATTATTGTTCCATTACGAAATTTCTTTGTTGGTCGCAGTCACTTATACATTCCACAATCATACCGCATGAAAATAAAATTACAAGAAACGCCGAACAACTATTTTTACAATTCAAACCTATCTAATTAAATTTTATTATTGAACTATCGTTACCAAAATTGCACATTACAATATCTCCTTGTTTATTCGGCAGAACGATTGGTCCCCTCATTTTTATTGCACTTCCGCGCCCTAATTTATCTCCTCTTGAATAGAGCAGCAATAGATAAAGGGATACTACGGTTCGCAAAAGGGTTCCAACTTATAATCAAAAACATGGCACGTTTATTTACGATTCATATATAAAACGCATTGTTTTGTTCGAATACCGATCCATTATCTCACGTGTAACACGAACACGGCTTACGCAGTGCGTTATAACAGCTGCGAACGTGGGGATAAACCGTGGCGTGAATATTTATCTACTACTATTGCAAACTAAACGTGCTGCTCGTAACGCTACTCCCGGAAAATGCGTGGAATATGTAACTCCAATAGTGTCATAATTTCTGCTCTTTTTTATACTCCCGTGTGACATCTGCATAGGCAGGTGGCCACCAATTTTCACCAGCCATTGTCAGTTCGACGTGGAGTACGATCATACTTTTTAAGCCCACCGAATAACTCTCGCTTCCTCTTGAATATGTTGCCCATCTAAATTTTCATTTTACCACGGCGTTTCATTATATGTATACATAACTTGTTAATAGGGTACATAAATCATCTAAAAACAAATCTAATACTGCAATCTACGAACAGTACGAGTTCACCAATGATTTTGATAATAATATTTCATGCCCGTCGGGTCTCTATACGTGGTATGAAAGAAGTTCCGCCGTTTCCTCAAATTGAAAGGTTCACACAGGAAAACTAGTTGTTAAGCGGATGAAATTTCACAACATAATACAACAGCAATGCGCGTCTACCAGGTGCACGCACTCCCTGTATGATAATGCTAACGTCGATACCTCGAATCTCGAAATTCAACGCCCCAGGCATTATGTTGAATCATTAGGCTTCCATAACACGACGGGGAGATGATACAGGAATTGCTGGTGCCAGCCAGATTCCCCTTACACTGGAATGCGACAGCAGTTTGCAACATTTGACGCCCGCGAAATTGTAGCCAGCTTCGGTAAACAGGTCCAACAGTTTCATGGATTACAAGCGGGATTCCTTAATCGCAAGAACCCCGTGGAAGCAAAACCAAGTACGAAAAGCGAGATATCGTGGCTGGAACATACGCGAGAGGTCGGCCGAATCCAATATCCCGGCTCATAAAGCTTTTTTTATAAAACAAGGAGAAGGAAGGAAAGTTACGACGAGAAAGGGGGCGCTGGGGAAGCTTTGCCACAGGGGATGATATATGATCGCCGCGAGTTAAGCTTTCAACGGGTCCAAGCAGTTTTGATATAACGCAAATACACCATTTTCCCCGGGATCCGAGAATAAATCGGCCAAAAGTGGATAGTAAAATTGTATACTACGTAGGACGTTCGTTCCTCGTGAAATCTCCGTCAATGTTATCCATAATTGTGAAAATCTCCATAAACCGTAAAACTACACCGTGGGTCGTCGGTGTTTCTGGCACGGATAAAATATTTTCTAAACGATGCTAAAAGCTTTACAGTTTGCCCCGCTAATTGGTGGTGATCTCCAAAATTCTCTATTTTCTAATCTTTTTAGTGCACAGTGAAAAGCGCATCAAAGCGTCCGAATGTATTTTTCGGAAGACGTTACAGGACAAACGGACTGCCGTTCGATTTATCCAAGATAAATCACATTCGAGACAATGTCGAGCGGCGTTTTAATCATAGGCATGTACGCAACAACTGCCGAACTCGAAGGTTTCCAGTTCCTCGAGCAAACTTACCCGGTAAACACGCGACGCGAAACCTCGCAGGCATTGTCCGTAGAGACGTCGCTGGAATTTGCCGAACAACCACCGTGGAACGTACGAAATTTGAGGTTGACAGATGGCTCATCGTTGGGGTCGTGTTAATAGCGAAAGCATGCACCGGGTACTTGAATAGATTCAATCGCTTTGTCTTAGCCGATAAACAGCGATCCCGCCGCAGTAACGAACAGAATCGGCCAAATTTCCGCCGTGTGACCAGTCACCATTGTGCTTGCCCTGACAGTCGATGACAAGGATCAATGTTATTGATGACAGTGATTTACGAAGCTTGCACTTCATACGTCTACCACAATTATTCCCGGCCTGTCAAGGTGTATCTCGAGCGGTGATTAACATTCCCCGTGACGAGGATACTGTTCTTCGTTCAACCGGGCAGATGAATCGAAATGGGTCGACGTGTTTCAGAAGTCATTCTACTTGATCAAGCAATACGTCCAGAAAGTGGGGCCACAGGGTTGCTGGCAAGAACGACGTTGCTCAACGTCGCGACGACGAATAAAGCAGTGTACAGATTTCGAAAGACGTGCGTGTGGGGACTGAACTGTGGATGAATGGCGAAACGATGTATGTACTCCGCGAAAAAAAGCTCGTCGTATTTCTCGACTTGGACGACGAAACAAAATACGAAAGCGGCTGAATGTTAGCTGGTGCTGGAGTTCTCTCGTGCTTGCACAACAGCTCATCCGGAAAATACAAGCGCCGGTGTGAGACAACTTGTAAAGTTGCGTAGAATTTTCAGTCGTGTTAAAATAATGTACGAAATATAAATTATTCTGTATGTTTTGCTCGTGTTGCATACTGTACAAGAAAGAATGAAAGAAATAATTATATTCCGTGTATTATACAATATATTGAAGTAACATAGAATATCCGAAAAAATTGACCAATCTTTTCGAAACGATTGTCTATTATTGTTCTCGTTTAACTATTACGTCAAGTAAATAAGGTAATTGTAAAAAAAAACCATTGCACATCGGGGAATCGGAAGAGTCAACCAAGGGAAGCTTTTGAGCATACTTGCAGCCGTTCTCACGTTTCCTCTATTTGTACATAAAGACCCGGCGCAAAATAGTACGTGAAGGAAGGAAGTCCGTGAAGCACGACAATGACTTTTGCCGGAATTTTTCGAGATAGATGGAGCAACGTGAGGCGGGAAAGAGTTGATTTAAGAAAGATGAAAGGATAAGAAATAGAGGAGATGAAAAGACTCGGCGACGTTCGTGTAGCATCTAGAATACGCTTCAGCTTCTTAATTTCATCACGTCCAAGAGGTGCACGACGTCGAGGACTGTTTCGCGACATACTTTCACTTCGAGTTGCCGAGTTCGACTTAGAAAAAAGTTAAAGAAGTCTTTCTTATGCTACACCTTCGCCCTCGACGCAAGAAAACCTTCTTTTTGCGAGGACAGTGCCGAGGAATTAACGTTGCTCAGGAACAGTTCCTTATCGCGATAGTTTGAACAAATGTTCCTGTACTAATTAGGAACTGCAATTTATATATTGCTGGATTACTGAAAATTTATTAAACTAAATTACAGTGATGTATTTCTCGACTTGACAAAAAAGATATGCTACCTATACTTTTATCCAAATTATATGGACAGCTTGTCTAAATTTGATAAACGACTTCCAAGAGATAGTATCAACGAAATATGACATTTAGTAATCGAGCGTCGTTGACTATCAGACATCTCCATCGTTTCTCAAACAATCTCAGGGAACTTATTTAACTTCTTAAGCTACTCTCGATAAGTACTTTTTAATAGATACTATCGTAAAAGTACCTCAGACTTATTAAAACCGTGGATAAGCGCTTCACGTGGTTCCATCGAGCAGAGATCGATATGCAAATATTCAGCTAGACTGATCCAGTTTATACATCCATTGTTCTGCGCGACCCCTGTCCGAATAAAAACTTTCGAATAAAAGGGATTAAGGTTGATAATGGCTATTGATCGAGTCATCGATCAGACGCCTATCAACCACAAAAGTTCGAGAACTCGTTCACGGTATGCAAGAACCGAGCTAAGACTGATATGAAACGCGTCAAAATCCAATAGCATTATTCTCGTATCGATTTGGTACACGGAATGATACTATCGGACATATCCATTCATTGTGCTCATCCGTGACATTGACAGTGATAGACGATGGCTATTAGCATTACTTATTCTGAATAGTTGTGAATGGGAACAGGTGTGTAGATGTTCACGAGGGGCGAGTAAAGCTGTGGAGCATTTTTGTTTACGAATTTGAAATGATTTAATGTCTTTAATGTAAAACACAATTGTACCTTGAATTAATATTTTCTATTTATAATATTAACCAACATTTTCATCATGGAATTCTAATACAATTGTTACTCTCATTATCTTTAACATATTAAATGCTGTAGAAGGTAAACGACAAATATCAATTGAACACGAATGAACCGCCATTCAGATGATCTGCAGTAATTGAACTGGCTGAAACGAGAAACAACGCGGGATATTCGACACGTGGCTATGATTCCAATTTATGTACTTGCCGAGGCAATTATTGTTTTTTGAAAACTTATACGGAAGCCATCGACAACCTGCAATGAATTTATCATACGCCAATACTATTTCATAAATAACGTAATTTGATACATGTAGGTTGCTCCCCTGTTGAGTACAGACCACTTGCAAGGCAGAACAATAGGTTTTCCATATGTGTATGACTATACGTTCGTGCATGAAGCTTCTATTGTTCGACTGTTCCCAATCAAATTATATGCAACCCAATCGTGGTGGTTGCAGCGCATGAAATACCTAGAGTCATTCGATCCGAGACAATTGAATTCGCTCGTATCAAGGCGAAAATTTTGTCCGGGTGGGGAGATATGAATTTATCGAAACGATCAGCGTTTTGTAAAGACGCCGGTCTTCCGCAAAATTTCAATAGAACAGCACTCGATTACGATTGAAGCACTTCCATGGATAAATCGTGCTGCGAGACATTCTGTTTAAACGCTCGACGACCAATAAAACTTTATCGAAAATCGATGCACCATAAACGTATTATAGGCTGATACGTTCAACAACATACGACATAATCATTCAATTGATTAAAACTGAAACACTTTTGCTCATTAACAAGGCAAGCTCGACACACTGCCATCGCCCGAAACGTTTGTCAAATGCGAGGTTGAAAACAAAATTGTGCGTACAGATTCCTATAAAAGTTTTCGAACTTCAAAGCATACTGGCGCCATAAAAAGAGCTTCCTTTCCCGATGCTATTGGCGACACGGCAACTTTTCTCACGAAGAACATACTAAGTGGATGGAAACAGCTACTATATCAAGGAAAGATAAGCCGCTTAATTTCGAACGAGATTACTCTGGACGTTCAATCTCCCGAGTCGTCTTTCCTTTGGCAAGTAAGCGCACCACTACTTACAGTTGAGGTTAATCTCGGAATTAATCTATGAACGAACTTTCGCAGCACCGTTTTTCGACGAACGCTCAGAATTCCTGTATATACGTATATGTATGTATATCGTCAGTTACAGAAACCTTTTTCCGCAAACAAAATTTTCCTTCTCCTTTGGCATTGTGCCAAGGAAGCAATAGTAGTAAATAAATAAAAACTAACGCAGAGGTAATGCAAGGGAATTGCAATTAGTTTGGAACCTAAGGACTGTGAAACCTCGAACGGCATTACTCTGAGGTCATGGGAACCGACCTGAATCGCCTGAACGTTCTGGGACTTCGAACTCTTCGGCTACTGGGGTTCACAACTCGACTGAACCTCTGGACCATGGCTACCATGGATTTCAGACCCAGAATCGTATTGTGGCCGATCCAATGATCATAGGGTCTTGCTTGTCGGACTCCCATAGAGCGCACCTGAACCTTGGCTGATCCCACGACCCTAAGGTTATGCCTCCAGAACTCCCACAGGACCGTGTCGTTAGTGGGTTGATGCAACGACCCCGGGGTCATGTCGTACGAGGTTCCACGACTCTCTAGACCCTTGGTTCATGCCGTACGAGGTTCCACGACCCTCGAGAGGTCCCAGCCAGGTTCCGAATTAACTGCCGGGAAAATAGGAGATAAGAATCCGACTTCCATAATATAGAGAGTGTACCACGAAACGTGATCAGCTTAGATTATTCTGTTGTTAGTGAGACGAAAGAAAATTTTGTTACTCGGCATGGCATTAGATTTTTTGTTTTATATAAAAAACTGAAAACGTCTTTGAGAAAATAATATTAATGACAATTTACTGCATGCAGTCGTTTTGAAGCTCTTAATTGAAGTTATAAGTAAAGTTGGAATGCATTAAGGTGAAAAGAAATTGTCTAGTTATTACCATAAGGTATGGTGGCAATTAACAGAAAAGTTTGCAGTAAACAGTCTCATATATACTGTTGCGTTGGAGTATAATAGCTATAATTTTTGTTAATGCCGTACTTGTCTAAGAAGATTCTAAATTTGCAATCTGATTAAACAATTCTACCCTTGCCCATAAACAGTCATAGTAGAAAGTTATATGTATTTTCAAATGAGTAACGCGACCTGAATGATGCTTTGAATCATCCGCAAGTGTATAAGAAAACAAATTTAACCAGAATTAATGGACGAGAACTATGTTCATAAACCTGCTGTGCAAACAGCGAACATGTTTTCTAAATAAACAAAGTACTAGACGTCTCAGCCTCTGCTATTTCCATATTTTCTACTGTCATACAAACTTGGGTGGCTCGAAAGTCATAGTATGAATGTTCGTATATTTTCATCCGTTCGATTCGGCATTCCATTTTGGACAGAAAAATTCACTCCGGAATAGCTTTGGAAACACAAGAAATAGTTTTCGCCATACAAATATCAAATCCTAAAAAATAACCTATGCAAAGATATCTACATAACATTTTTGTCCTTCACCTATTAAACTTTAGTATTAAACTTAGACTTAAAATTTATAATTATGGAGAATATTATGCAGTAATCACATTTCACCATGAAACTTAGAAACATTCTCAGAAATGATATAACTTCTCCATACATCAGAAGCTGAATCACAAACTACCCTAATTTTTTCGACTATTAGTAAAACTCTTCTATTAGTAAATTTCTACCAAGCTTTCGGCCTCGATTTTTCCTCTTCCCAATCCGATCGAAAGACTTTTCTGTTAGGGATGGTAATCTAAATCCGAAGTGGCTCTATCAGGCGACATCGAAATTACAAGAACATGCAACGTAGTGGAAAATAGCGACGTCCACTTACACGCACGCCTTTCTGTGTACGCAAAAGAGCGGGTGTTCGAAGGAAAGCCAATCGATGATAAGACTCGTCGCCAACAAGCTATCGGTATACGTGTACGAGTCCAGGTTACTGGGACATGGCGTAACGTTACATGCAAGGAGAAGCCAAAAAAACTTGCATCGCGATCACGAAGCTCGAGACAATCGTGGCACATCGTCCCGTATGCATCCGCACGGTCATCCTCGTCACAGTTACGAAACGATCGGCCACGAAATAGTTATCGCAATCCATTTACGTCTCTCGGATGATATCAAATTTTCTCTCGCCTCGTTCCTTACAGGGATTAACAGTGACTTGGCGAAATGTCGCTCATAACAACGCTCTCCGCGCAACTCCCGGCTGGACGTAAACGGGTTAACAGCTATCAATGGACAAAACCGAGGGACGTTCTCGCGATAAACAGAGTAATGCTCTTACCGTTTGTCGTTGGAAAACTCACGGACAACGTGCGCTGCTACAGCGACGCCCCCTTTGCCGCTTAAACTTTAGAGCATCTTTGTTTCTGGCATCCCGTGCGGGGAATTAATGAAGTGCATTGTCACACAATACGAGTGAATGGGAATATGTACCGCGAATGCACCGCACGGAAGTGTCACTGCAAATTACACGTCGCGATTTACGCGATAGTATTCCAGTTACGTTCGCAGGTACGAGTGGCATGCTGCCCGCGATAGTACGAGACAGAATCGCGAAAAGGGAATACGAAACACGGCCGACCTTTATCGAATTCACTGTAGGAACTGTACACCAACCCGCCACGAGGCGTTTAAGTAGACTGAACGCGGCGTCAAACGCGTGCACATTGATTACAGATGACGAAAATCGGCGAATTTACACGAGCACCGCAACTGCTTTGAAATTCGTGATTACTCAACCACGCCACCTAGCAGCAGTTCGCGGACATCGCATCGATTGTCGGCAGACCATCCGCGGACCGTTCGTATTCGACGGTAGAAACTTCGTCGCGTGTCTTTCGCAGGTAATTGTTTCTATTTCGTTCATCTTCGGGTCTAGTTTGCCTTTGCGTGAGACAATTTCATCGCGAACCACGTCGAGTGTACGTCGCGCAATAGATTGTTGAGTAGGCTTGCACGAGTGTGTTAAGTTAAATTTATCAATACGTGCTTGCGTCGTCATGGAGAAATTTCTAAGACTTCTTCGCGGGGTAAGTTACATTTTATAATTGTCCTGAAGATTGTTCTTCCAATTTGAACACTTACCATATTTATACCAGTGTTCGTAAAAAAAAATTAAGTTAGATCTTACATTCGGCTTTAGATAATACTTCTTACACGAAAGTAGGCACCCATGTTCCTGATGTTATCTGAACGCCAAAATTGTTAAAGCTGTTAAAGTTCGTTTAGACTGGCTTGTCAAGATATCCAAAAGACCACACGAAAGGCTAATCCCTTGCAGACGATTTAGAACTCAAGGTACTCGGTACCAACGGGCTTGGTTACATAGTACTCAATATTAGCGATCCTACACTCCCCAAGCCCAATACAGACGATCTTAAACCCTTGCAACCCGATAGGAGTGCACACAACCTAGTACACAGAACACGATGCAGTAAACCCTGCACTTAATACGATACAGACGACCTCAGCCCAATGGAATCAAATATCGACATCAGACTCATGGAACACGACGCAGTCTAGCCTGCTCTTGCCGAACCCGATTCGCTCGATCCTGAAATCGTACAACGCGACACAATTGACTCTGACCTCGCGAAAGTGATAAAAAAGTTTCGCTAACGTCGCACGCTTAAGTGATTATTTATATATTCGTCGTCTTTGGGTATTAATAAAATCTTTCCTGATTGAGAAGTAATTAATTTCAAATGTGCCATGCACCTGTTTGAGGAAATACTGGATTTCACTTTTTACCGAGGGCACAAATTTATTACTCAACGCAGTGCGAAATAGATGTTGATTCTGTATATTTCCAAATTTAACGATGTGACTAATGATTTAACGATTCAGCTTAATTTCAAATGAAGAATCACATACTTCGCGAAACGTAGAAATGATACGCGATGTTCTAATTTGCACGTATAAATTAGAAATTAGGCTGTAGAAATATGTACGTTCAAACCTGGAGTACACGCATAAATATGCATGTATGTATGTACGTGCATTTGCGCATATATCAAGTTTGTATACTCTCGCTGGTACGTACAGCGATAGATGTATATGTATAATACATAGTCAGTTATACGTACACTCCTGCAGTACATTTACTTACAATTAGCTTATTCGTATAGACGTTGACAAAATTAACAGAATGAAGCGCCCTTCGACGTGCATACATATGACTGGGGCGTGCACATCGAAGCCACAGAAACCAAAATGGGAAATTATACAGACTATGTTTTGAGTAATGCCCCGATAAACACGTAGATACTATTCATTGTAACAGGAGAAATTCTAAATATAGTAGACATGTGTGAGAGCCTTGGGAGTACAGTCACGTTCAAAGTATACCACCTTTGGTATAGGACCAGAAAAGGTAGAAATTATGGAGGGATTAATAGATAGCTGGCACGCAGGTTAAAGGCAGCTTATCTACTTGCAGCTGATTTTGTTCGTTTCCTCAAGAAATACGAATCACTGTTATTAGAATAGTTTTTGATGAAAATAGTACATTAGACGTTTATCATTTACTGCGAGGAACAAAACTTCATTTTCATATACAACATACTTGCCCAATACGAGTTTCAATTATCTCCAATTCAACGGAATATTTTTGCTGTACAGCCCAATATATTGTACAACGAAAAACAAAATTGTCGGTTCGATGCATCTAAAAATTCGGCCACCAAAATTCACCAATTATATCTTTCTGCCGTTGTTGCCTCTATACAATAGCGATAGCTAACAACCCTCTCAAAATATGGGACAAATTTTCGCATGTTCGACGGCGTGCCTGTTCGTTTTCATTTATAGTTTTGCGCCTGCAACTAGCGACCTGCTGCCAACTAACGAACACGAGCGAAGTAAAAAAAAAAAGGGCCTTATATAAACGGCTTACAGAACGGCATCGAAGCATGGCGAGAATAATTGACTAATAATATAAAGACTATTTCTTCTCGTCGCAATAATCCATGGTCATATGTTCGCAGAAAAACAATATCTCGAAATAAGCCAAAAGTTAAATAATAACCGTGGTTAAAGAAAATACAATCTTTACCAATTGCGAATACAGCAACCCTTTCTTAATTGCACTAAAATACAAAAACGAAGCATGTCCATGTTTTCTATTGCCCGCCGTTTATATAGACACTTAAGCTGTTCAAGCAGCTCTAGTGCTATGATGCCAGGGAGAATCAGACGACACACAGGGTGACCTAGATGTACCGTGCGAGATGCACTTTGCCGTGTGCCAAGCCCTTCGACCCGATCGACAACGCCAAACGATAGCTAGCAGCTATAGTCCTACTTGGAGCTACTCGATGAAACGTACACAAGGAAACGCTTGCAGATACATATGCGGATGCATGGTACACCCAGTGAATACCCTGTGTAGGTGGCGAACAGTAAGTGCACGCGCTACGTTGCACGCCTATAAACATGGAAGTCCGATCTGCCGATCCGTTTCGGTTGCGCGAGGAACACCAGCGGAATTGTGCGAGAGACAGACCGGATGCTGGATCCTCGTGGGAACGCTTAAATGCGATCAACGATTACTCCCCGCCGTGACTGCTTTCTCTGAGATCAGGGGAAATCGCACCTACGGTCGGGAAATCGTTACGTCGCCCGCTCATCCGCGCCGATTATATCCGATCTGACTTATAAATACTGTTATCTGTACAGACGGTGGTATCTGTATATCTCTAAAAAGTGCTCCACTTTCGAGCTGCAATTATCGTGCCGGTCCGCCGTTACGTTGAACGAACGAGGGTCTTAGAGGCTTTCAGGACTCGAGTCTTTTTACAGTTTTTACTATTGCTAGCTTATACTTGGAAATGCAGTCGATTAGTCTCTGAAGGTTTTCGCATCGTGACTGATAAAATAGTTTATAATAGTTCTCTTTATCATCCAACATTCATGATACGCGTGGAATCGTCGGAACAACAATCGAACAATCAAGAAGCCAACGAAGGAAAATTCAGTGTTTTCCATGAAAAGTACGAGTATCGACGAATATTTAAAGCAGCAGCGGTTAAGCTGAACCATCGTCGACTACAACCAGTGCGATTGCTTGGTTGTCGACTATAGATAGGTGCGGCAAAACGATGAACACCTTTGTGGAAATCCCCTTTCTATGCCTAGCACGTTCGTCCACTTGTTTGCAGCTTTACTGCTCTCCCGGAACGACGAACCGGCACGATACGGTGTCGAGTTTTCTCCCTGACTTTCCATTCCGGGATTCGGAGCCAAGAGTGCGGGAGGTCGAGCCGGATAGAGGAGGAGGATTTGAATAAATTATTTCTCCACGTAAATCTAAACCCTTGGTGGGCCACTCCTCGAGCTTCTCGTGTACGAATTTGAAACGGTGGCGCGCTTGATCGGCGTGAAAATCGTTCGGAGATTCCGATCAGCATTCCATTTATTAATATAGAGCACTATAATATACAGGCCCTGTAGGCCTGCTTCGCGTGACAAATGTATCATCCCCGTTTTTCAGGAAGGTAAACTGTCGAAACGATACACGGATGGCGGTTCGACGCGTGCCGCGACACATCGTTGTTGAAACACGAACGGAAGACAGATACGACTAGTAAATACGAAGCATCTTCGACAACTTAGGAACAGCAAGAAAGTTGCCCACCGTTTTGCGTGTGTATCGCATAATCGATGAAAAATGTTACATCGACGGGAACTATGCACCGGCACGGGAAAAGTTTGCAGAATCTATGCAAATGCTTCGAGGTGTTCCCGGTAAGTATGACACGCGAGTGGAAAACGGTTCTTGAACTTTGGCAAGCGAAAATAAGAAAATCTTCACGGCTAACTTCCGAGAGGAATAAACGTTCCGCTTTAAGTAAATCGCTGCAGGTCGACTCGAAGAATGGCGAGGGCAATCGAAGCACATACATAGAACGCGTGTGTACATACATAGGGACCTTGAGAGCCGTCGAGTCATCGATTTCTCGATCGTCCGAAAGCACCGGTAGCTTCCTTCTCCGGAGCACACGGGAAAGGGTGGAGCATATAGACTAAGATCGGGCGAGGGCGAGTTCCTTCCCCGAATCTTTCCGCTTCTAACCCATCTCAAACCCTTTCGGTCGGCCACGTTCAATCGCTATAAACTACGGAACTTGTAACTCCTTACCAGCGAAGGGCCTTCCAGCGTTTCGCAGTTAATCGTCGGACAATGTAGCCTTGCGCCACAAGCAGGGCAAATTCGGCGAAACGTCGAAACCGTGTGAAATTTATTCCCACGGCCGTTATCAAAGGATTAGCAGCATCGATTATAATATTCAATCGAACAGGCGATGAAGACAAAAGGCCGATTCAGTCAAGGGGAGATGCGATGTTGGTTCTATTGGTGAAATAATCGGGGCATAGATAGGAGGACCAATTTCATGGTGACGCCAGCCGTGAATCTACTGACCGTTTGGGGACACTTAAACGGCTATATCGAGATGCACAGGGAGGTGTGTCGACCACGTTCAGGTGCCGACACCGTTCGCAGGCCGCCTAGACGATTGTATGTACACCGCGAAACCTGGCAATCCGTTGAATAATTGCTCAATTCAATACGTAATCATGCTACTTCCTGTTCGCTACCCTCCGTCCGTACTGCCTGGCGTGCAGGCCCGCCTGCTTCCCTCCCAATGGGAATATAATCCTGTTTAAGCCGGCTATAAGCATATCCTGGCACGAAGGGTTGGAACATTAGGCCCGCGAACCTACTACACCTTCAAAGACTATGAGCCCTTTAAGCAACCCTTGCACGTCTTCCGGAATTTCTGATTAACGGAGAGTTTCATTAATCAAGCCTCGCCATATCGGTGTGCCCACTCATAAGTTAATTTTAGTCAAGAACGTTCCGTTGCTGTGAGTGTTTATTTGACGTGGAATGATGATCGAGGGAGGAAGTTCAATGGAAGTACGATTACGTGTCAGAATTCCTTTCAAGTGCTCCGATCTCTGGTGCACGGTAATCTATAAATAGATTGCAGACTAATCCCGACGGTTAATAGATGGAAGGCTGACTGGACATCATTTTCCCCAAAGATTGAGTATCGATAATAGATATCGTCTGCGCGCGTGATATTAATAATACGGTTAACTTTTGATAACATACGATCGTACAAATTATGCTACGGCCGCGCGATCAAAGGAGCGACATCGTGCACAGAGGCTTTGCTGAGTTCAATTATCGATCTTGCTCTTCCATCACTTTCGCGTATGTGAAATAATATGTTCTCTCAGTATTGCCCATGAAGTGCTTTATCTCCTGCTCGTTAGGACATATGATGAACCGCGTGAATGACGAATTGAAATGCTCTTTAACACAACTTTTATTAGCGTACTTTATTAGCGTACAAACTCGTGCAATCGTTATCTATTGTATCTTTACGTATCTTGAAATAAAAGTCTCGCGTCGAACGCCATTTTTTGTCGCCATTCGAAAAGATAGAGCTACCATAACGTTCCCGTTTCAAACGAGGCCGTCTAAACTACGATCGTTTACAACTTTGAGAAACGATACTGCAATCGTATAAGTATTTGCAGTTTCCGTCGGGGAAATATGTAACTCCGTGCCGTGATACAGTGCACCGTCGTCAGAAAATAACGATATCGTTTTATTACCGTGAAGAAGCGCGTAGTCAACAGTCGCATGCCGTTTCGATTTATCGATGCAGCAGCCGCGAACCACCGCATCGACTCGGCCGTAAGTCAAAAGTGAAATTACACAATGCGTCGTGTTTCTGCGGATAGAGGCGCGCAGGTCAACAAAACGTTATTAGAAGCTGAAAGTTCGCGTACAACTGGAATCGTAACTCGTTCCGCGACAATGCTCCCCGTTCGTTCCAATTTTACGCCGCCACGAACTTTCGCGGCAGACTGTCCATTTGCTTCCGCGCAAACGAGGATTTAATAAAATACGGATCGCGGAGTGATTCTGTCCGATCGACGTCGCGGAGACGCGTCGCGATCGAACGTGCCGCGCGAATCGATAATAGACGACCGGTCGGGGGCATGCAAATACGGCGAACAACTGAACTCCAACTAGTTTGGGTCGACTGGAAATTCGATTACTAGAATATTACGCAGCATCTGCTTCGGCAAAACCGAGAATGGAGCAACGTATTCCGCCGTTGAATGATTAGTACGTACTTCTAGCGTCGCTGAATCGTAAACGCTAAAACGGGGCGCATCGCCAACAAACTTCGCGGGAAAAAGCACCAGATGAAAGTGTTAAAGCATGCACGAAGCTTAACGAGGAACTTCTGTGCCGGTATCGGTACGATCTGCGGGGGCGAAATTTTCGTTCAAACAAAGTGTGCCGTTTCGGTGTAGGTATAATATTGTGTTCTATCCTGCAGCGGTGACAACGCTCCGCATTTTCATAGCAAACACCAGGTTAATTGCTTTTTAATTGGCCTCAGTTAAACGCCCTTCCGGCGATAGCCTTTGTTTGATCAGCGTGCTACTGGCCTAACAGTATTCTACGAAGTTCCATGCATGTTGAATATCAGAATTTGCAGGGGGCAATAGCAACGAGGACACGAGCGATGCACAAACAGAAGTTGCCGGATTCACTTTTACGGTCCTGCTAGGCTAAGTTTAGCACGTCATCGACGCTTGATTCCCCAATAGAACATCCCTTACGGCGGTTACATCTAACAACCGATGCATTCGATTTACAAACAGGCACAGCGTACCGTGTTATTGGACACGTTCCTATCTGTAACCCATTATTCGTCACGCGTGCACGCGGTGCCCGAGCTGTAAATTATGCCAGGCATATAATGTCGGCTCGAATCCATGAATCGAATGAAAATCTCACGTTTCGGCGAACGACTGATCCCGCCTACAAATATTTGCACGTGTCGCTAACGAAAATAATGTCCCTCCCTATAGAACGTTCACCCCGATACTTCTAGTTGTGCAGCAAAATATGAGGAAGAAATGTTTGCAATTTTTTTTGCAGTCTTCTTGAAATAAAGAATAAAGTGCTAATGCGTAAATAATTTATTAATGTATGGCAGCTGATTCGGACATAAAAATCAGCTCCCCGTTTGTCAGAATTATCCAGTCGAATCTCGTATAGAAGTAAATACTTATTACGTGTTTATGCGAGGAAAATTTGTACAATGTTCCGTAAACCCAGATGTGATTTATCGTTCATAGGTAAAAGCAGAACGATATTTCACCGAAGTATAATATATCGTAATGCCGATGAATCACCACATTTTCATTTAGTCATTATCGTTCGAGCCGAGACAATTTCCGCTTAACGCCGACTTGACAATTTCGCAAAGGCAGGGGGGGGGGGAGAATCATGCGCCCTTTTCTTACCGTGCACTCCCAGTCCATTAGCCAATACCTGACTTAATGCTCGATCATTCGATTACAGGACGTCGAGGGTTTTCCGCCGTTTTCAACGTGAAAGTTTCAAGTTCCGCCGCTGCGATTAAGTTAAAATGTAATTTTCTTTCTGAGCTCGGTGACCCTAGCCCAGCCTGTCCTGCCCACCTTGTGCAGGTGTTTTTGCCTTTTAATTCTACGCCGGTTCCATCGAAACTTCGGTGCAGATGAGGAAGAGATAGAAAAAAATGCGACATACAGAGATGAGAAAAGGCAGGAACTTTCGTTACTAACAATATATTGTACATACCGATGCATTCGCGTCGATTCGACGCTTATTATTCTGGTATTTGACGGAACCAGGGCACGAGGGGACACCGTGGCTGCAAGTAGATGAGGACAATCAGGCCTCGTGGCTCCGTCGAATGAAAACGTTGCGTCAGTGCCGGACGAAGACAGGGCCGAAGTGAAAATTGCTTGGCTGGCCGTGAATATACGAATTCAATTCCTCCGCCTCTGTTCGTTATTTCCTTCTATGCTCCAGTCGAAGGAATGCATATTTGAGAACAATATCCTTCATATCCATATGAAAAAATAATTTATTTTCGAACGATGGCAATCGCAATGCCTTTTGTTACAGTTCAACGATAATTCCACTTTAAAATTGTGTCCCGTCTCCTAGATCCTGCTAATGTAATGTCCAGTGCTTCTGGCACGATAACTTCAGCTCAGAGATAACGATAACGCGGATGAAATTCAAAGAAAGGAAACCATCCCCCAGGGCGGAAAGATGAAGCTGCCTCGGAAGGCTAGAGACAAGGAGTGAGACAGGAATTTACGAGCAAGACATTAACATGGACAGTCGGTGTTGTCTCACGGGTCAAAAATGTAATAGAGAAGTAAGAAGCTAGCGTCGTGAAAGAAGGAAATGAAGAGAAAGAGTAAGGGAGGGAAAGAGACAGAGAGGAAATGTAGAGACGAATAATACCAGCTAGTGTCTGTGGGAGGCGAGGAAGTTTTTTTATTCGACGCAGTCGCGTGAAATAAAATAATGAGGAGGCGAAGGAAAAAAGAAATGAAAACTCTTTGGAAGAATGATACGGTTCCCGTGGAGGTGCACACCTTGGGACACATTATATTCTTATTACCCGAGATAACAGCCCGGTCGACGGTGGTCATTGTTGTTATTTTCCGACCACGCCAATGCCGGGGTCACAGCTAAATACACGCTAAAGAGATTTTCAGATTCCCCAGGAGGTTAGCCGGATGTAAAAGCGACGAATAATGCGATATGCAGAGCGGGGCCCTCGTGCAATTATTTACACTCGTTCCCAATCGCAAACAATGAATATTCAACGTAGCACGGGCGAATTAGCGAATGTTTGGATACATAACGTTAATGAGAGAGCGACGACGTCAGGCCGGCACTCGGAAAAAGAAGTAGAACGAAACGGCGAGACAAAGCCGAATTGGACGGGTTCCACTGACAAATAGCTTCCACGCGGCTCGTCGAAACACGAAGCCGCGCATGGAAAACAACGTTCGACAAAATTCGTCAAGTAACCGGGCACTAGAAACTCGAGGCACTACGTATCCCAACTGCTCGACGTTTCAATTGCTTTCCTGTACACCGAAAGCTTCCGGTTCTGTTACGTTTAACATGCGCGTTTGATCGCGCCGCTTTCAACGCGAGGAAATCAATTTCAATTTTAAAGAACTTTTAAAGGAATAGATCTGTTACATCGTTTTCAGTTCATCCGTGTTGCGCGAGTGAAATTAACGCCAGCTTCGACGACATGTTACAATTTACTGTAACAAATCCACCAATCGATCATTTCCATCTAAAGTAGGTATAATACATATTGCAGGCGTGGTCACTTAATTGCGAACTTCGTGTTTCGTGTATCCACGAAGTTACTGGATTATCCATTTATCTGATCAATGTTCGGATGCATTCGAACGTAATACCCGGCTGACACAGCTTATTAGCCACGCCTGGCTAACATCTGTTAAAGTTGCGCCCATTTTTGCCCAGCAATTGTCCGGTGCGTTTTCCGTCGAAGCAAGCAGCACGCATCGGTGGGCGAAAAACCCGGTCGGTGGTCGTGGTCCAAGTGGAAATTCAATATATCGAGTGCTCTGCTTCTGTTCAATCCTTCTCCCTCGCCCTTTGCACCCTTCCACTCTTTACCCTCGCCCGTGTCTATCGGAATGAGTGGCCTATGGTAGGTTGTGCAGAGTACCTACGCATCGGCATTGTGCAGAAGTCACGCTTCGCTTTATTGAAAAACCGCCTACCCTCTCGCGAATGGACCGTGTCACAACGGAAATTGCAAGTGAATCCTTTGTGAACAGTTGCCGGGACCACAGTCCGGTATTCGGGCGGGAACTTTTCGAGGGGCGCGTGAAAGGATAAATGAATGGACTTGGAAGGCGTGTACGTTGATTGGAACAGGTGTACGTCGGTGTGTCGAGACCTTTCTGTGCAGGAGGAATTTGTGTGGAGTTGGGCAGAAGGGTAAGGAAAGAGTATACAGGGAAATAGAAAATATTCGACGGAATCGCGAAACGATTCGGAACCTGGCTGCATGGTTGAAGAATTTCTGAATCGCGTAGCGGAAAATTGCTCTATCAAATTGAGCAATTTATGTTACATCTATACAAATGTAGAATTGCTGTTAGGAAAATTAGTATATTTCAAATTAACAGAGGAACGAATGCGACTGCGATAAAATAAATGGAAAAATGAAGTCGAATATTATGGAAGTGGCGAAAGAAAGAAATTGACACGATGAATTAAATATGATGCATGAATAGAAAGTATTATTGAATAAAGCAAGAGAAAGAAAACAAAAGTTCACCTAACTAAGAAGAGAAGAAAGTGTAACGCAATCGCGAATTCAGTTAATTTTCCCTATATGTAAAAAACTTTAATTAATCAGTGAGGTATGTATATCGAATATCGTATCAGGTCGACATGGCAACGCTTGATCAAGAGCGTCTAATGAAAATAGAATTTCAATTGCCTTTTTTTCTTCTTTTTATACATAACTGTGAAACTGAATGCGACAGTGTAACGTGGCCCGCGCCAAGGAGAAACGCGGTGCATTTAATTAATATTTCTGCTTCTAAGAATCGTACATAAAAAACTACAAAAATTGTTCGACAACGTGCATAAAGGAAATGAAATTATAATCTTCAAGTAGGAAGAACGGGTTCATTTTCGACGAGAAACAAGATTCATCTACTTCAATTTCAATATTTCACTGAAATCGGAATGAAATCTCAGCGATGTAGCAAGGATTCCTCATTAGCAGATGTTTTTAATTCGCACGAAATTTAGATTTTACTCCGTACCTCGACAGATAAAAATAGCTGAGACAAATTGGATTAATAATTAAAAGCCTCTTGTATTATTAGAAGTCTTCGAGAAATTTGTCTCCTGTTAAAAAGGTATTTTCCTGGTTTTATAACATTGAAATTTACAGGCCTCAAAGGTAGGCAAATTATACTAATATATAAGTAATTATTGGACATGGAATTTCAATTGCACTATGTTCGAGATTTAAACTCAGCTGGATTATTTGAGCGCAATTTGCATTTCAATTCTGTAGATCGTACACGCGTTACACAGATAACAAACAAAACCATATAAACATCGTAATATCAGGTTCACTTTGAAATGGTACATACACAATTCTCTGGCTAAGTAAACGCACAACAATGGTTCCTTTATGATTTCTGTTACTCGTGTTACGCTATACGCCAGAATTGCGAATTTAGCAAACTCAAAGTGGTGCGCCCCCTTTTAAAAATAAGCAAACCTTTTGAAGGTGTACAAATGCTCGGCGAAAGAATATGTTTAATCTGGAATTCATGTACAATTCAGACAAATTCATGAAAGCAAATATACGTAAAGCTTTTGTATTAAAAAATTCGCACAATGGAATAACAAAAGGGTAACAAAAATTCTTGCCAGACATTTGACCATTAAAAGTCAAGTTAATATCCGACAGCAATATGGAGCTATGGTGTAATCGTCGATAATGACGATCGACATATACCATTCGAAAATGCTTGGGGCCACGGAACTCGAACGATCGATGCTTACGAACTTGCGGTACCAAAATTTCGTCAAGTTTCAATAATCGGTGCATATTTCGATAAGATTATCAATGCATCTCATTACCCGATTAATTGCCATCGATTGAGCGTGCAAATTATATTCGGCGGGATTTAATAATTACTCCAATCTCGCCCTCATTACCAGCTCTTTCGAACGATATAGTAATAATTACAATACAGCAGCGTGAACGGGTTATGCAATCAATGAAAAGTGTAAAACTCGATTTAACCGCAACGTATTTGGAAACAAATGTAAACGAAAGTTTCAACTGTATAACGTTTATATATGTGTAAGAGAAGTTCACTTCCAGGCGCTATTTTATTTCTGCCGGATATGCTTTGCACAATTTGATATACGATATAACACAGGGAAATCATACATTTCCTCGTTTCTCCGAAGCCCCTGATGGATTGCCTTGTAATAAATATTTACCAAGACAACCGTGCACCGTCGGCTAAAATATGATGAACGTCGTGCATTCAGTGGATTAGCTTATTAAAAATTTCGTGGCCCCGCGGCGCGCAAAAAGGCATCGATGACGTTGAATGACAAATTGAAAATGCGGGTTGAAAGAGCACGTTTCGAGATGCAAACTTGACGAAACGTTTATCCTCTCCAGTAGGTCGCTTACGAATTCCATATCCATCCGTTACTATGAATACATATTCCTTTTAATGCATCCCATATACGGGAACGTGGCACACCATTTGACCAAAACATTAAACATGCTACTATATTGTACAACGTTTCAGGACACAGCAACTCATTTGTATTTTTCCCTCGATTATTTCCATGCTATCCGCCTGATCTCGGCGATCAGCGGTCGAATAAAAATATCAAAAAACGTGGGCAGGAAACTGGTTTTCGCGTGACAAAAATCATGTTTCACAGAAGTATTTTGCAATCACGCGATACGAGAAACGACCCCGCTATCTGAAACGCTATCTTTCTGAACGCTTTGCTGAAAAAATAAACCCACCTCGTTGGCTTGGTCGAAACATTGGAAGCGGACAATCAAAATAAATCCAGACTCAAAAAAAAAAATAAAAGGGCGACAGATGCCTGACAGAGTACGACTGATCGTTTAATCGTTTCGCCTGTAACCAATTAAAACGATTGGCCGATTTATTTCGCACGCCTACCACTTCACGTTCGCGAAAATCGGAACGACGAACGGGGTGAATTTGTCGGTGCCTGAGGTGTGTGGAAGAGAAACTCGCCCCTTCATTAGTCGCACGTGCTCGGTACGCCGTGTACACTTGTCAGGTGTACTCTACGAGTCTTTGTATCGTTTAGACAATCAAACGAACCCATTTGTTTGTCGCTGATTATTTGCGACGCCGTATACGAAACGCATTTAACAACTCTTTTACGGACTAACAATGCGTTCATTGCCAAAGTGTTTATACCAGTGTTTGCTGTTTCGTGAACACTCTCAATCGATATCGACTACTGACGCTAGTTATGGAGATATAACAAATCTTCTCACAAATTGTTGTATATGATTTTTATTGTACGCATAGCTAATTATGTGAAATATGACGAAACGTCCTCAGAGAGTCCTCTGTCAAATATATCAAAAATGCCAGTAATTTTGTTGTAATTGGTATGAACGTTTATTTAGCATCCTATGGCTTATATGAGGGAGTCTACATGCATGCATGTACAGGCTTGCAAAATCGTGGACGATGCGTTTTAAATGCAATTTCGTCCGGTCCATAAACTCCATTGACGCAAACGTGAAAAAAATCCAAGTGTTCGAGGACCATGATCCCCTCAGTTTTTGCGAGCTCTATTGAATTCGTGTTCCGTTGCAATCGCCCCGCGCTGATGACTCTCGCATCGATTAGTTGACGTTATCAAGGTTTTTCCCCCGGTGCAGCCGAGCTCTATCAACTTCTTTCATTCGTTGATCTGCATCGCCGCGATGAAAAACAGGTCTAACGAAGAAAAATGAAAGCCTTCGGGGGGAAAAGGGGGCTTGCACGACTGGTATTCGCGCGTCGACGCTGTTAGACGCTTTTTTTTATCGTTCGTATAGCAAAACCTATACGACGACGTTTCAGTGAGCTTCGCCGAGATTATGTTGCTGCGCCGACACTGACAATGAGTGCCCTGCGCATGGCGCAAAAGACGTTTGTCTTCTATGAATATCCAACAACCGTGTTGGCTTTCTTTTCGTCGTCGCATAACTAGTTGCGCGGCGCAAGCTTCCACGAAAACTTGAGGGAACATTTAACAGGCTTCCAGTCGAGCATCGTGCATGCAAACACTCTGTCAGAGTTGCTGGTAATAGACGAAGTCACGGGCGGGTTGCAAGAATAGTTACGCATTTTTTCATTCCAGTTACGTAGAGCGCAATTCCTGCGGTCCCATAAATCTCTCGTTCCACGTCCACTATACAGCACTCGGTGTAATCGTCCATTTCGTACTAGACTCTCGTCGAACGCGATGGCCCCTCTATTCGTTCTATCGTGAAAGTATATCGAGTATGGCGTGCAGCTTTACGTTTCTTCCATTCGAGTTTCGCTCGACCCTGGTGAAATATATGATCGAAGTTTTTTTTCTTGCCGTCAGGAAGGTAGTCACTGGGTGTCGGTGATAAAGCTGTTTACGTGTCACGATATATTTCATCTTCTGCCCCCATCCACCGTGCCGAATAACAGACCCGGCCATTAATTAACCGGCTGTTTATCAACCTTCTGAATTTTTCATACAATTTTATCACAGCCCCAGGGGGGAGTATATTGTGCCATAAAAGAAATATACGTGTCACGATAAGCCGGTGGGTATAAACTTGGGAATGGGTTAGTAATAATGATAGAGTTCTTACGTCGAGGTGGAAGTATTGTTTCAATTGTTTGCGGCCAACCGGGACGACAGGAGAGAAATTGAGACGGGAAAGCTTGCGACAAAGGCCGGGCAGTCGTCCAGTAACGTTTCGTCAAAAATTTAATCTGCATGGCTGGCGTGCTACTAGAGCCAGGTAGAACAGCGGGACTACAATTAATTAGCCCCACAATTACGGTAATGGGAGAGTTCGTGCGTTGCAATTATCGTAGCGCCACGAAGGCAGTTAATTAAGAGAAATTCAATTAAGCTCTTTCGGCGTGGGCCGCGTTCTATAACCGTAAAGGGCGGCTCGAGTCGCTCTGCACGCACTAGGCCGACTTTGTAATCAATGGAGTCAATTTTTATCCCCTTTTGCGACATCGCTAACCCTTGATCTAGCCGAGGTTCCATTCGAATAAAGGGAATAAAAACAGTGTAATCATCGAGAATCCTAGTTTTCGACTTCCCTCTCGCAAGATGCACCGGCCATTGTGAATGCTTTGACCCGAAAACACTTTTCGAGCAATCAAGCCGGGGATCGTCCAAAGCTTAACGTAATTGAAACTGTCTACTTGCGAGCCATGTTGCAAGGTGGGTATCGCGGGATAATTTCCAGGAATGAGAGAGACGCGGTGGATCACGGGAATCGCTGTAACTTGGACGGAAAATCGATACGTTGCACGAAATCATGGGGATCGAGCAACGGTTAAACCACCCGATCCACGGATGAACGTTTAATTATCGAAGGATTCAGCCTTAAGGCGTTTGTACGTACGATCGATAAAAGTGAGCAAAACGACGGCTTGTTCCTGCGAAGGTACCAATCTTCAAACTGCTCCGTTAACTTGCTTTAAAACTACTTCGATTTCAGCGATTCCTTGCCGATTGAATACAGTGAACAACGAAATGTAAAACAAACTTCGATCATTCATGTGTCTGTTCCCAATAGGCACAGCATCGATACGAGGCCGAGAGAAAAACAACCCCAGAAATTCAACCGTGACAAGAATCCATGGAACGTGAAAGCCGTTCGTGCTTATACAAGGCCAATTTCTGCGGCCGATATCAATGGAACAGTAGGAACGTCAACACAGCTGGAATTTAGTTTGAAAACGAGAGACGAAATTGAGGATGGCGGCAAATCGTTTGTAAATATCCCAGCTGACGTGAGATAAACCGACAACGCTGACGTGGACGTCGCTTTTCCTTACGCAATTCGAAGGGGTGGTCTCGCCTATGGGGGCCGTTCAAATTAAATACCACACTGGAATACTAATTTTATCCACGCGTACGTGTAATTCCCAGGGTATGGGCGAGGTGTTCCTTCTTCGAGGCACGACAGCCGGTTACTTCATCGTTATGTACACCTGCGTGTCGTGCACGTCGTTTTCACATATCCCCCGCACGAACTTGACGATTTTCATTTCGATCTCGATATTGCTCCGACCGTGGAAGGCTATACGTAAATTGACAGAAAATTGAGCGTGATCGCCAGAAACTATCGAACACAATAGCGCGTGAAATTCATTAAAGCGCAATCAGGGCCGCTTTTGATTCGATGTTCTCTGTGACATCGAAATGGTTGCGGCCCTCTTCGCGTGGACGGCGACGAGATTGAAAGTTGAACACCGTTTCACATGATCGATGCACTCTTCAATTGATTTGCGCTCGACCATTAAAATGATGACTTATCGTTGTTTCAATAGGCGGATTTTCTTTCTTTTTTTTGGAGCTGCAGAGTGTTCGTTGGAAGCACAATTCTCGGCTGTGCTCCTGTTTGAGGCGCGATGCATTGCATTGGTCTGTTGACTCTTCTGTTCGAAACTTTCGAGCCGTTTTTTGAATGGAATCCTATCGCGGCCTATAAATAATCGTCTATCTGCGAGATCAACTGGTTCACCTGAACGGTTGTAAATTAATACGCCGCCCACGCTGACGGGCTTGTTAAATTCCGCGTAAATTATGTATTGATATTGCGAGTGACTGGCTTTAAAATGCTGCCCCGATAGGAGCCGACAGGTGCGCGTAATCGACCGATATCCTTGAAGTATTAAGTAAAGTTGAGAGTGGAAAGTGATGTCCGATAAATTGAAAATGGATCCTGATACTTTTAAATAATTCCCCATAGTTCGTTGCCGTATTATCGACAAGCACGTTGATGCAATTACGACCAACTTATCTGTAGAAACTTCTTAATTTCGCGTACTTTGCTTTTAGTCAGCCAGACGCTTAAACGCGTCGAACTACTTTTTTAATTAACATTCCTCGCTATAACGCTATGAAAGCGTTCCTCCTCCAGTGTTTAATCTACGAAGTAATTTTAAAGGAGTCGTGAGAAATTCGAAACGTTGACAAACGGTCGATTGGCACTTGTTGACCAAGTGGTGCATTTAACGAAGGATACTAATCGATCCCCGAACGAGAACTAAAAGTCGAGAAAAACACCGTGCCACATTTTACCATGAGAAAGGGAACAATTAAACTAACTCCAGGAGGGAGCCAACAGATATTTTACATGGAAAGCACGTAGTCGAAAGTTCAGCTGTAAAGAATAGTGGCGGAGTGTATTCCGGCGAGATAGCTACCCGATCTGCAAAATCCCGACGAGACTCGCGTAGAAGCTTTGAAAATACTTGGCGAAACGTACGAGTCGTTCGCCGAAGCTAGTTTTATGCAAGAAAATGAATATATACGAAAACTGGAAGGGTCGACAATTCTGCGAAATCTACTATCAGAGGAGCCTCCGGACGCTGAAACGGCAGTTGTTTGAGTTCCAATTTGCGTTTAATAATTGCATTCGATTAATATTCATTGGAATGCAAAACGGTTCTGTAAAACGGTAAATCCAGCATCGGCGGTTCGCGCGTACACGCGCGTACAGGCTGGAAGAAAATGGAAATTTTTTTGTCCAGCTCCCATTAAAACAGCGCATTTTATGATCCAGCTAGGATCGTTGCTCGTGGACGGATAATATATCCCGATTCGTTCCGCTTCCGCGTGCTCTCCACGCGAAATCTTAATGGGTTTCGAGTAACAGGACGATGTGCATCATATATTCATAATGATGTATCGAAAAATCCGGGAATAAACGTCGAGTCACCGATGCGACGATATTCAATAGGATACGTCTAATTTTTATATTTGTAGCAATTAAAGTCAGTGAAATGTTATATTGTACAATATCCCATAGACAGTTGATATTGTGAACGATGTCGAAGCAGTGTATCAAAGTTCGATTAATAATACTGCACCATCCATCATTTTCGCCGCGCCGAGTTTACTCAACAGTATATACATAAATGTTTACCCCTGACAGCTTTCTTCGGTACACAGAGATGTCAGGATGTTTTCAGTAAAATATGTCGCAGGCACATGCCAACGCTGTCGTTCGTTCGACTCGTCGAAGAAATAACAGGACAGAGTCGCGGGTTAAATAATTCGTGTTACTCTCTATCAGAATCATTGGATTCATTGTCGGTATTCAATACGGTCGCGTAAATACGGAACGTTTGAAAAGCGTCAACCGCGAACTGGGCAAAGTTTTGAACGTCCCTGCAGAGCCAAGTAAACTTCCGACAGCGCCGTGAAAATCATGATAAATGCTACGCGAGCTATTCTATGTGGTACGAAAAACAATTCGAAATCCACGAATCCGCCGTGGAATTCTATGGACTCGCGATATGCACGTGAGAACAATAATTCGTACCCCCATAGTTCCCGCGGCGACCCGTTCCGCGGCAACACAGGAAGTAGCAACGTTTGAAAAATAAAACAGAGGAAACCATCGACGTGATCAACGAACGAATCATTCAATACGAACCAGCATCGCACTGAAAATCAAACTTGTCATGCTGCTCTAAAGATTGGCAAGTCCTGTACCTTTGTCGATCACGTTGTCCATGAACTATCGACGTGCACGAAGATCACAGACCCTGAAGAGACCTCCGTCCACCCCTTCCTCCTCTATCGTCTATAATACCAACTTGAACGTGACAATGAAAGACAATCAGTTCGAACAATCACCCTGCCACGAACGACAACTCTCTTGCACACGATTATCCACCAGCACGAGACTGTTTACTACGCGTAGCAAGTTTCGTGACGCGAACCATCCGTTCACCCGGTCGCAAAGGAAAACGGGAAGCCGAACGAAACAGCACGGGGTTGCTTTGTCGCGCCGATCACGAGCAGCATGGAACACGACGGGACCGTCACGGTACTACGCTAAACGAGAGCGGAAGGCAAACTGGACCAAGCAAGTGGAGTCTGCCTTTGGCAGCTGCGTGTTCGGTCTGGTGCCGCTTTCGCCGGCAACGAGGACAGCCGCGACGACGACGCCGACGCCGACGCCGACGCGGCTCGTAGCAACGATGGCGCGACGTAGAATCCGTCGGCTGTAGCGCCCTCATCTCGTCTGATTCTGCACCAATATTCCCTCCCGACCTGTTCTCCTCTTCTCCTCTCGTTCCACCCCATTCGTTCTCCTTCTCCCCCTTGCTCGTTCTTTCCCTCTTTCAACCCTTTTCCAGGATCGTTCCTGTCCTCCCTGTGTCGCTCTCTGTTCATCCCCTTCCTGTTGATTTCTCTCTCCCTCTTTTATCCCTGTTTCTCTCCCTCTCCCACACTGTCTCTCGCTCTCTCTCCCTCTGTATTTCTCTCCTTCTCGCTTGCACTTCTCGCTGGTTCCCCACTACCATATCGATCCTACGGGAAAGGCCCTGTGCCGCGTTCCATTTGCTTCGGCCGAGCGGAGGCTATGAATCGCTCTCGTACCGCTCGACTATTTGTTGGTGAAAAGAGTCGACCTGTCGGCATCCGATGCCCGTTTCAATGGCTTCTCGATCCCCAGTGACCAGCAAGATATTTCCCGTGAATCGGCGGCTGAATTTTAATCGTTGCTCGATTCAGCCTCCCTTTTCGCGACGACGAGGCAGGGCCTCTTTGCGGCCGGCTCTGAAAGCCCCGTGCTCCTTGCTGGTTTTGTTCTGCCTACGAGGCTTTTGTTCTCAGGTAGACAATGTGAAAACGGTGTGCGATCGAGGTGTTCCCCCGGGGGGGCCGTGACACGGTAAATAACAATTCCAACACCGATGTGGACATTCGCGTGAAAGACGCAATGAAACAACAGGGCGAGAAAGTATAATAGAGGAATTGCGCGGATTGCTTCTGTCGAGGAACGAGGGCAGGATTTCATTGATTTCGAGGACGAACTAGTTTCGGTATCCTCGCAGATTGACGCCGGTACCATAATCGAATTTCGAATGTTCATAATCGATATCTCGCCTTTCAGTAATCGTCGCCGGAATATTGTCCGACCAACGGAGGACGTTGAAAGTTTCTCTGATTAAGTGGCGCACAGTGGAACGGAAAATTTCGAGGAAAACTTGGAACGTCTTATAGAAACACGTATTCCCTTTCAGCGTGTGAAAAGACGCGGGACATTTACGCTTTTCGTCTTCAAAGTGTACGTCTCTACCTCTGGCCGGGGGAAAAAAGAGATTATTTCGAAAAGGAGGGATTCCTTAAAAGGACAAACACTATCATTATCTCTAGGGGATCCATGTATTCTTTTGCAACGCGCTGTAAATGCCGTTATCATGAATTTTTCATCGCGATCCGCGATTAAAGGATGATATTTTTTCGCTACCGGTAAAGCATGCCCCTCGGTGATACCTCTACGTGCAGATGAAAGGGTTTCGAGCAAAAATTTGAGTGCACCGAATGAATCTGTTCTTTCGAGTGCCGACGCTTCGTCAGTGGGCGAAAATAGACGAAAGATTTCAAGCATTCCACTTCCTGCACGGAAATGAGAAAAATAATCCACGCGGATGAACAGAGACTACGAATTGCTCTGGCGCCGCTGCACAAAGCCGAAAGGAGTAGTCGAGGCCGAAACGCGATGCACTTTGTGAACCCCTATCCTCTTGAGTGCCACGCATCATCGTGCGAACAGGAAAGAGAATGGTTATTCCCGGGGGAGAAAGTTAAATTTAACTTGCATTAAAGTCACTGTAATCGACGGTAATCTTTCGCTTCGACTGAAGTGACGTTGCATTAAAATATTGCGAAATAATTCGACGTGTAACACGGTGTTACCACGATGGAAAAAAAATAGAAAAGTGAATCGGAGAAACAAAGATATCAAATTCGTCACGCGGCTGCGACAGAAATGTACAAATTCCAAAGGAAAAAAGAATTTATGAAGCACGAATTCTTGAGACGAGGGTGTGACGTTCGATGAATCTTTGAAAAGCTGTGCGACGATTTTGACGCCGAATTGTTCGAAGCTTTCGAGGATCGCGTATCGTAAAGTTGAAAGAAGGTGGAACCGATGCGTCGAAGGAAGCAGATTTTCCGCGAGAAGTCGGGAAATTTGTGTCCTCCGAGAATGAATCGGATGCTTCGGTAAGCAACGAACAATGAAACTCACAGCGTTTCGTAAAATTTTGGGAAACGGTTGGATCTTGGTTCTCCGATTGGTGGAAAGTGTCTCAGAAATTCAAGAAAATTTATCAGCGTTGGCAAAACTTGAAAATAATTTTGTTCCTTTCAATATCTCATTCAATGCTAAAATATAAATATTAGTTACTCTGTCCGCAAGTACAAGACATCCTGAATTTTTTGCGTCACGCTCAACTATTAATCAACGAAGGTGCACGCTCTAATTGTTACCCTAAAGTTAACAGAATTCCTTGGACCTTTAGGCTTTTTCCAGGTCTAGTAACATCCAGCAAAAAACGCGGAGATCAAACGAGGGAAGGTAAATGATCATTAGAAGAAGAAAAAAAAAGTATACCGCATGCTAGAACGCTCGACCTTTGTCCACGAAACATACCGGAATTGATCAGGTGTATTTGTCTGTCGGTTCACTTACGCTCGTGTCACGCGAAACGACAATCAACGAAAGTTACAGGAACCAGACGCAGAGAGCAATTATATTTCTCAAACGTCGACACCATTCTGGAATAACGTTTCTGTCAAATAAATTCTAGATCGACGTGTTAGAACAGAACGAAATACGAAACAGGAAAGCAACACAACACCGGTCGCTGTATAACGTAACGCGATTAAAAATAATTGGAAAAATGCATAGCACCACGAAACTCAGCCCCTTTAAAAGAACGTCACAATAAATCATCTCTTGTTTGTCGCACTGTTATTTCATTCTCTCCGTGGATGTTTGCAAAAAAATTCCATACTTCCTTCGGGAAGAAAATATTTACTATTTCCCTCCTTTCTATACACGCAATAAACATAAAACAGAGAAAGCAGGTTTATTCGAAAAATGATCCCCATCACCGGAAATTCGATTTCGCTGCATCCAGCATCTTTCGTGGACCGCGTCGGTACAATGGATAAGGCAAAAGTTTGTCGAACGAGATCCCGAAATTTCTAATGCCCCGACCGCAATGTTCCCCGGTGAAACCGATTTCGGTGGCGATTCAATTCTGCGGAAAGAAAGTTCGAATGATACGGACGGAGCGTCGCGTCGTCGTCGACGTTGGTTAGAAGGTCGTTGATAGAACGGGCCAGATAGATAGCAAGAACCGAGAGGGAGTGAGAGAGGGGGTTGACGAAAGGAGAGCTCGTGGAGAGGTCAAAGTTTCGCGAGAGTGGAAAGTTCGATGATCGTGGCTCGAGAACTGCCGTAAGACCGTCAAGAGCTTCGGCCTATTCTCGACAATTTGATTCCGGAAGAGACACTTCTCTCCGTGGAGTACCCTGGTGTCGGGGTGATTGCGCCGCGACGCCCTGGGAATCTGACGTGGATGCCTGGCGACTATTTAATGTCGAAAATTGATCGGATACGCTAGAACCTCGCAGCGAACTCGTTGAAACTACAGATCGGCCCTCTACGAGTCCCCACCGAGTTCAATAATAATCGAGCCGTATCGTATGAAAAATCTATAGTAATTCGATTTCACTGCAGCTTGCGTTTCCATTGTGCGTTTTAATTAGATTTACTCCAACTGTAACGACGTGGTCCCCGATGGATGTTGCTAACGATCACTCGATCTTAATTAGAAGCTTAGGCAGCCGGGTCGCGTTCATCATTTTTACGTCGATGCTTTCCGTGTGAAGCGTACATTATACAGTAATTCTAACGGGTGCTGTAACGCTCGAGTCGCGTACCTGGCATTAATTAATTTGTACGAGTAACCCGGTAACGTTCCCGGTAACGAAAAGAAAGAGAAAACGAATGACGTGTTAACCCTTAGCGTAAGTAGGAAAAAAAGTAAGTGATCAGAAGTTTCTTATATTTTCCATTACTAATCCCAATTGGTAGGGGACGAAAAAGAAAGACATCGACTGAAATGATTGGCGTAAAAAAAATCAAAAACCCCCGAGAAATCATTTATCGCGTTTAACACGATTCATGTTAAAACAGCTGTATTGTAATAATAATTCAAACATACACCTTGGTATGCGAAGGGTTAAAAGAGAAACAGCGACGAACGAGGTTTCTTATTTAAGAAGGGTGTCGAATAGACTCGATTCCACTTTCCAAAGTCACGGCGAACGTCGATGTTATCATGCACGTGGAAAATTCCAGGGGTAGGGGGAATTGTGTTACAACAAAGGCCGCGAACCAGTAACAGGCTGACCCGGAGGACAGTCTAGTAACTCTTGCAGAGTTTCGGCGGATCGAAGAACTTCGCCGGTCCTTTGGAAGTTGCTCCCAACGTTGAGAATACGACCACTTGCTGCACCACTCTGGCTTTCCTTGCGTAGAACTTTTGCTTTTCTGCCAGCGGCATTGTCCTGTCTCCCGTCCACTGTCCTCCATTTATCTGTACATCCACTGACCGCGATTTCGTTGGTACGCGATCTTAATTACGCGATTAACTGCCTGCCACAATTAAGGCAAATTACCCGCGTGTCGTTCGCAAATTATACGGCGGAAATAAAAATGTAGACGAGGGAAGAAATTGTAGAAGAAGTATGTATCAGTGAAGTTTGTACAGAATATTGTTCCGAGGGGAGTGTTTTTTTTTCATACTTCAACAGAGGCGGCCGAACGATGATTTCGTGATCGGTGTTGCGTTACGTTAATGGCCAATTTCCTCTGGCTTGTCCACGGTGTTGTGTTTGATTAGAAAATTCCTGCAGTCGATTAACTGGCTCGTCTGTTGCAGCCTCATTAATAGTTAAAGCGAGGCGATTGGACCTGAGGCGCAGACATCAAACAGAGTTTGAGTTCTGGTTCCTTGTAACGGATTCGTTAAGTGGTTCGCGTACTTGCTAATGAACTTCAATCGAAAACCTTGATTCTGACGTGCCATACGTATATATTAAACCAACTAGCCAAGCTGTCTACCGCAGCCATGCACCTTTGATCTTTGAAAGGTGGACGCAAGATTCTGTGAGTATACCATCGTCATTCGAACCCGATATGAATCGACAGAAAATAAATCGTCGCCCATCGATCCCCACCAAAATGAATCGAACCAAAAACAACAAAAAAATAAAACACGTTAATACCCTGTCAGTTCGTCCTACAAAAATGAAAATTTCGTGTGCAGTAGTGCTCTTGACCGCGAGAAGCCTCGCTGGATCATACCCTCTGGCCATCTCGTTCTCCCTATTTATACCGAACCTTTAGCGATATTTTCAGAAAAGTCACGTGCGTTAAACAGAGCGCAGCACGATATCGCGTGAGGTGTAACGTCAGAAATATTCCGGGTGAACGGGATACTATTCCGACACGTTCTGTGAAAGACTGTCTGACACACGTACACGGAATATCGATAAAACGAGAGGGGGCGGAAGAGAAATAATTCGTCGGAAGGCGTTTCCCTCTTCGCGAAATCGTGAACGATACCCAGAAGAATATATCGTTAAAATGGTAAAACGACCGACAAATCTCCGCTCGCCATTGAGAAATCGATCGTTGCTTCATTATCGCGCAAAACGAGAGCGCCTTGCGCGTCTCGAGAGACCCTTCGCAATTTCGCTGCAAACTTTTCAGCGTTGCCCGCACTAAATACACCCCGACGACGCTCAATCACGCTAATTGAGGACTTCTTCGGGTATCCTGTGCACAAAACCTGCCCAAGATCCACCGTTCCTTCCGCCTCCAGCGTGTCAAATTGTCGGCACTGATTGCCGTGAACGGGGCACAGAAAGCTGTCAACGTGTCGGGCCGAGTGAAAATTAAAACTTCGTTAGAGAGTGACGATTAAGTATCGGATACCGGCAGCACTGACATTACGAAACAGAACACAACACCCCTGTATTAACAGGAGGCAATTATTAAAAGTGAGCACCGGGCAAACGGGCAGCAAGATTAATTGCTTTAATTAAGACGATGATAAATCGATCCGAATAACTCTTCCCAGGGAAAGAATTTGAGGTATTAAGTTACGTATAGATTCGTGAAACGGTCATAGAATAGAAAAATTGTTCATGGTCGAAATAATATTCTTGTGTTTGTTTAAATTTTCTTCTTTTTTTGGCGAACACATTACCTACGTATCGCCACTTCTGATTTTTCCCCATATTCTACAATATTCATACTTTTTCATAGCTATATCTCGCTCACCGTAGAAACCGTAACTTATCCCCGCCGTTCTTATAGGTTTCGAAAGTTGGCGAAGTTCCGGGACCATCGAAAGTTCCAAGACAGAGAGAACTCGCAGACTTTCAAGGTTTCGAAGGGTGTACAACTCACCGGAAATTTCTCGTTCGGTAAGTACGAAATATCCTAGAAAATATATTATACGTGCTGCTCTTTTAAACAATTTTCTTGTTCTTCGAAGAACAAGAAACGTAGTTTCGAAGTAACTCTTTAACTCTGCAATCCCATGGAATATTTAACCAATGTTTGTTACGGAATGCACAACAGAGAGAAGTATGAAGAAGTCTTAGAATTTCCAATACTTTCGTTCAATTTCGACAATTTGAAAAGTGTACAGAAATAATAAAGAAAGCTAGGGGTCTCGTTTTTAAAAATCGCTTCTTTTTTTTACATCGTGACACAGTTTATTCCCCATGAAAATCGCGGCTTCCGACAAGTTTCTTCTTCGATTAGCTTTCTGAAAATGGCGGTACGAGATTTAAGAGAGGGAAAAAAGCAAATCGTTCCTAGGTAGCCCCTAAATCTACCTCACTGATTCCTCCGAACTGAAACAAACGATCCCGTAATTACGTTTCTTGTTGAACCTTTCGAGCGTGATGTAGCAGCGATTACTGTCGGTACTCTGCCATTGCAGGGAACCGTTTTGCAACCTTTCTTTCGAAACAGATGAGATTTTTGCGAAAACTATTTGTAAAGTAACCCGTTTAAAACATAGAATGCAAATAAATTATATACGAGTAAAGAGCGAAAAAATGTTTTACTTTCAACGGCAAAAAATATTCGTTAACGATAATTGTTCCGTGAAAAAGAAATTGCTTTAAAATCCAAGCGAAACATTTCACTACGCGGACGGCAGGTTGTTTGGCGCAATGAACGTAACCGAGTTTTCGATATAATTTTTCGAGATGTGCAATTGTGGGTCCATTGAAAATCGCTCTTTGCATTCCAATTAAACCACAAATTCTATTACACCACGCAGAATTCTACTCCCGGTTCTCCGATGTCCTCCCACTTCCATTTTATTACGAAGTTGGCGCTCGCCTCTAGGCGACGTTCGGACTTGCTTGCTTTATCTGTGCTCTCACTTCGATGGCCACGGTCGTGAGAGGCCAAACGTTTTAACAATTCGAAGGCACTCGACTTTCTGTCGATGGGAGTCCGTTTAACAGACGAGAAGTGGTCGTTGCGAGATATGGAAGTCGCCTAGCCGGTGACTGTGTGCTTCACGGAGTGATAAGTCGTGTATGAAAGTTCGAAAAATTATGGAGATGGGAAATAAGAAAATAAAGCCATTGCTATGGTACATAAAATCGTACTGTGAGTAAGATAAAATTGTACAGCAGAATAATGTATGAAGTCAAGATGAGCGTGAATGATGAAAGTACGATTTTTTCCAATGCTCACTTCGTCGTCATGGGATGTGTTACAAATTCATACCGGATGAACCTGTTAATCTCGTGCTATATAATTACGGCTGCAATACGATTGCATGTATTCGCGCAGGGCCCATTCGAAGAATATTTTCCAATTGGAGTTGAATCGGAGGCAATTACACGAAGTCTTTATTAACATTAATTTCGTACTTGCTTGATGAACAATTCTGTCTGCTTCGCGGAACACGAAAATAAGGTACAATAATGGACGGTGATATCTCGTGATATTGTTCCGCGGATGTATTCAACGGTAGCAATCGGGAGCATTGATCGAAAAGTATGTGCTGTGCAGCGTTGAAAAATATTCCGGATGCTTTTCATTCGAAGGATTTATGGCCAATACCCGGCCTTCTATTTCGCGGCTGTGGAAACGCTCGATAAGTATATTAAAGTTTTCGTTATTGCGTTATTTGTACGCATCGGGGAACGAATTCCAGTGCAACTGCTAAAGGAAGAATACTGTTCATGCTGTCGTAATGAAACCATGGGCTGAAGGAAAAGTGTCAGTTTGCAATACAGAAAAGTATTGCATGAAGTATAAAAGCGAACATATCATTTATAATATATTTTATAATACAAAATATTCTAAATAGTTTCGGGCACGAAATAATTTCCATTTTATCATCGATATTGAAACCGTCAGACATTTTCAGAAAATGTAACGGAATAAAGGTTGCTTCCTGCAATATTCTTTTTCCCTCAGAAAAATATAATAGTCCTCGAAAAACGTGTTAAACAGTAATACTAGATCAAACTCGACTCCTTAATCCAAAAAACCGATAATCAAGTTCAACAATTAAATCAAATTCCTGTATAAAGCCAAACACGTCCACATAAAATCCAACCTCCTCTTAACCGTTCACAAAGACATTAACTATCGTCATTTCCCCGGGGTCCGAAGACAAACGCGTTACCTAAGACAGTACCATTCAGACGACAACAAATAAAAATCCAATACCCCGATTCACCTACCATGCAAGGTCTCCCTCTCAACCTGCATCGTCGTTCCAAACAGAAGTAACGCGTCGCCGAAATACAGGCAAACATTCTGGCCGAATGAAGCACCGGAGGAGACCGTGCGACTTCGACAGTTGACGAAGAGGTTCGTCGCGTCCACGGCAAGAAGAGTCACGGCCGAGCATTCTATTGCTGGAAATCCAGTGTTCCAGTCCTCTGATCTCTCCGTTGGATGCCGTCCGGGTTATCACGCTTCATAAATCTTCCGGGGGCGTGGAACCGATGCGACCCGGGCACCGCAGGCTGTTCTGCGCTCTATGGCCTCAAAGTTCAGCTGGTTCCACGACGTACTCGCCGTTGACGCGAATTTACTTCCGGGGCACAGCCTACACGCGCGCACATCGCCGACGACTTATCTGCAGCTGTAAATCCGTGTCGTTACAGCGATATCGGACGGCGCGCGAGATTGCGAAAATATAAAGGGGAAAATAGAAGCGCGAGAAGAAGGATGTTTAGCTGTCAGCTATATGGACAGGTTCCGTGCAATTTGCAGGGGAAGGATATATGTAGATCGCGAACGAGTATTATCGGTAACGAGGCCGGCGAACGAACCATTCTCGTTCGTATATACCACGGATTCGATTGCAGCGGGGGTCCTCCGCGTTAAATTTCCATCCGGGTCGTAATGGCGAACATACGCGGATACGGATAGCACACGTAGTCGTGGAGTGAAGGAAATAAGGCTGCGTTTTTTTTCTCTCTCGCTCTCTATCCCTCGCAGTATTGCAGAGAGCGCGTGTTCGCTGGATGAGAGTGTACCGGCAGCTGTAGAAAATACGGACGTCGAGCATCATCGATAACGAGATCCACGAATGCAGTGTATTTCGGTGCGCACTCTTGTGCCGCTGCAAATATTATGATGATCTAGAATTGAATTCTTCGTGGATGTGCGCGGGATCTGAAGCGGGGACAGCGGCGACAGGGGAAAATTATTTGACGGCAACTTGAACAGCTTTTAAATAATCCAGCCGGATTATTCAGATTCAAATAACAATGCCAATAATATATTCGTACGACGATTTTTAGACAAACCTGGATAAATCGAATTATTTCCGTAATTCGGATAATTAAAGATACAAGCACGATGAATATTTTCAATTATTGCAAGGGGGTTCGAATGGACAGACTGTATTTTTTCAAATAGTCCCCTCATTTGTACCTCCAGAAAAATGTCGTCACCGGACAATTCGCAAGATAATCTTTTTCCCTCGAACACGTTTGCTTGCGTGTAAACGACAGAAGGACGACACTTTTTTTCCGCGGATCATAAATAACATCTACGATCACCGTGGAGGGAATGCGTGAAAGAAGTCCGAGCGACATCATGCCCGAGGGCTGCACGAATGGCGATACAGCGTTTCGTTAAAAACGTAAGTCCCCACTTAGGAGCGTATAGGCTTTCCATGTTTTCGTCGCGGCGCAACATTTATAACTTTCATAAATCGCGACGCGGGCAATCGTGCGAGGCAAAAGTTGACCAGCTGTTTCACACGGCGATAAAAATTTTACCCCGGCAGTTAAGATCGACGCTGTGTTACGAGGGTGGTTTCCGCGATAAAGCCTCCGTACGGACTTTAATTCCGCCGCGCGTCGACTTTCCACCGTGACTTATGGTTGTAAATTTTACTCGCGTCAAATCTAGCCCTCGCAACGACGGGCCAACCCCTCGCCCACTTATTCACGCATCCGCGTTACCGTAAAAAAAATCATGGAAACCTAGTTAACGTATTCCCTTTCCAGTGCGGTGATTCTGTTCGTTTGTACCGGCGATAAAAATGAATAGAGAAAAACCATGTCGCTCGAGCATGAAATATATCTTAATTAAAGTCGAACAGTAGTAAAGAAAATTTTGTTCCGCGTTGTTCCATGGGTTCTCCAGGACAAAGCTTTCCATCAATAGCTCCATAAGTTTGCATTCAAATATTGCATCCGTCGTATAGATCAATTTCACGTTATCTGGCTTTACCCTCGCCGTAGTACCGTAGCATATAAACAACCCATGGTCGATGCAGCGTTATATAGGCGCGGTCAATCCAAATACAGTCCACCATACAGAGCACAACAAAACGATATACAACAGTAAACTGCACATATGAAGCAGATCCGTCATCCTGACATCGAATATACCAGCTGGTCCGTCTGGAAGAGGGACGCTAGTCAGTTTTCCTAAAAGAATTACTAAGTATTACTAGTACAGGTTGAAAGTTACTGTTCTTTCGCAGCCAGCAAATTGGCGTTCTCGAGAAGCAAGTAGCAAAGCTAGAAGCAGACACGAAACGGATTTCTTTGTAGCTGGACGCTCCCTTTTATTTATTTTTTGCTGCGCGATGGAAGATCTTCCGAAGAGCTTAGCCTTTATCTCCAAGAATCCTCCGTAACGCCTTGAAGAACTTAAAGATAAAATACATATATCCTGTGCAAAAGGTACGCTTCGTTTTTTTGTCTTCAAAGGACACCGTTCGTTCACTAAAGAATTCTTGCCGCCGTACCATCTGTCCGTTCTATTCTTTCCACCCTTTATCGAGCTCCTTCTTCCCCTCGAATTCCAGTACGTTCGAGGACATTGCAGTTGCAACGCGATGCAGGGCGCGCACCAGAACTGCTCCAGCATCAGTCGGCGAAACGTTGATGGAACGCAGACGCGTATAAAGCTGTTAACGCAACGATGATCGGTGATATCGAATGCCGCGGATCTCCCACGCGCAAGATTCCGCATTGTTCGTAGATCAGAGGCATGCTGGACGTAAATATACGGGCAGGTCATGAAGATTAACCGGGTTTGGGCGATTTCCGCACACGTGCCACTCTGCACTTGGCTGAGTTTAACGCACGCTTCAGCTTATTCGTCGCGACTATATCGCTTGTGTCGCTAAACCAAGCCCTGGACACTACGTGACATTTCGGTGTAATGAAAACAAACATGCGCATCCCATTCTGGCGTGCTTCCATCGCACGTAATATTGTTACGAGGCATTTTTCGGAGACGCAAGCACTGCTCAAGCATGTCTCATCAGTGCATGTGTTTCTAAAGTAATGAGGAACTTGATTTTCTGGCATATCGAAATGACTCGGGCAAGGAAATTTTAATTACCGGTTTTTTAGGTGAATCTTAAGTCGTTGGGGAATTGATATGCTCGAATGTGATTGTTGCACAATTTAAGGGGCTGTCTTGTTTGCTTACTTATTTTTCAAGAACTTGAACAGTGTATCGCCTCGGAATCGGGGCACACGAAACGTAGCAGAGAGTTATGGGAATCGTCACGGAAGGAGGACTTCGTAAACACTCTGAAAGATTGATAAAACGCCTCCATCCCGAAGAACACCAGAAGATACTTTCGTGTTAAGGATTTGAGAAGATTTGTGACGTATCTTGATGACTGTACTTATACCCTGTTTATCCGGTTCGTTCCGCTGGCATTAGGAGCATCACGAATCTCTGATGCGAAGTCTGACAATGAGTAATAGGAAAATCTATTACGCATCAAACGTTTCTAGTTGAAAGCTTCGAATAGAAGGGAAGAATCGTTTGTTCCTTGATGGGAGGGGCGAATGTAATAGAGTGGAATGATACGTCTTGTCGAGTGCGATATATTTTGCAATAAGTGATATAAACCTGCGCCAAATCTATTGCACAATGTAAGAAACAGATTATGAATGAACGTGGCAAATGAATCATAAACGAAAGGCAACGAACGATGAATTGGAAATTGCGATTTACAAGACCGTATGCATATTACATGATCCAAAATAAACGCTACGCGCGTGTGTGTGTGTGTACATGTACGTAGGTACATTAATCAAAGTTTGATTCGGTGTTCTATTACAAACGTGAATTAACTCGTCCAGTTCAAACTGTAATCAGATTCTCTAATTGTCTAATTAACTGTATGGACTATCAACGGCGTCACATAATTTGTTCGCCATTAACGCACAGGTGTGCAATATTAATTAACCCGACGATTTCGAGCTTTCCCTTGGAACATCGCGATGCAATTCCGCGGCGAATTATCCGAATTCGCTAATACGATCCTCTCACGAAACGTCGAGATTGGAATCGCTAAGGAAGCTGGCAAGAGTTTATTGCTTTCGACGCCGGACTTTATTACATTCCTCATCTCTCGAAGCGGAAACAACCCCTGAGACAGTTGTCCGTCTCTATAACGTCTACGAAAATTCCTTCACGACGGTGCTTAGGAAGCAAACTTGATACTTCATTTCCACGTAAACAGTACGGCATTACCCTAAGTCTATTATAGAACAGAATCTCTGCTTGGTATCAGTTTGATACAGGTTTTCCGTTTTATAAAAAAAAAGAAGATACCCGAAGAAATTGGTGTAATTTTGAAAGCAGTGTTTAAATATTCCTTCATTTTGCATTAAATATTACGGCGACGCGATTTCTGAAAATCTTGCACCCCCTGATCCTTGGAAACAATTTATCTTCTGACGTAATGAAATCACTCGTGCTGTGCTATCTTTTGCGGCCGGTTCTTGGTGCTTCCTAGAACGTGTTTCATAGCTGGCGGGAGGGATGTAGTGGAACGGAAGTCGTATTTTTGATCGCTTTCGTGCTCCACTTTCGGAAAACTTATTGCACCTTCCGTTGATATCGCGGCCTTGTAACACCGTGAAGATCCCAGGGAACTATCCGTTTCAACCTCTCAACGATACAGATGTATCATCGTACGCTATCGGACATCGTATGAATTCAATTCTGACTATACTGTGCAATAAATCTTGTAAATATTTACACAGTGACAAGTATGAAGTCCGAATTTTAATTTCGCATTAATGAATTTCGACAGGTACACATTTCTTTCCACAATAAAAAGCAAATAATGTACTTGGACCAGCATCACGAAAATAGTTGCGCCTATGGATAGTTAATCGGTCCTGGATGGGCGAAAAACCGGCGAAAGGGTTTTTATTTGGAATATTCACCTTAAAATTAGTTGGTATGCGTGGAGAGTAGAAGAATTGATCGTTCGCACGTAAAGAGGGTATAAGTAGGGGCGGTGATGATATGTAGATACTTTTATCCGTTTCGAATGTGATTGCCGATTATTACATTTCATATCCCAGTCAGAAGCACTCGAAGATATTGGCTTTCAATTTGGCGAAGCGGGCTTGTTCGTTCCCGCGGCCACAGCTATCCGTGCAGAAGTGCATTCCTCGACTTCGTGGCAAGTAGAATAGGCCGGAATCCGCACTGGAATGCAAGAGGGTATTTTAAAGATGGATGCGCCCCTTCTAGCCAGAATAGACGTTAGCTGGATACTCAGGTTGCCGAGATTAATTGAAGCGCTGAGCCCTGCTGCAGGTATTTTAAATCTCCTTGCTCGTTAACACCGTGTGAATTCCTTCCTTATTACGCTTTACCCTGACGTAAAGTTTTTCAGAGGAAGAAGGGGTCGGCTCTTTCATGTCCAAGAGTTGATTAAAGCAACGCTGTCCGTATGCTGTTCTTTGCATAAGAATGTGTATTTAAGGTGTGACAAATTTCGTTAAGCACAGTACATCAAGTGTAATCAACTACACGAAATTAACTAGATACCTACGAAATTATGACCAATACATAGAAAATACGAATGCTTATAGCGACACCTGTTCTCGAGGATTCAACATAAAGTATTCTCTCTGTTGAGTAATAGCAAACACATTTACTGGAATCTTCGAGGTGTATCGACGTCAGTTGACAACGCTTTCAGCAGCAACGGGGGCGGATCTGAGTGCAACATTAATATTCCCGCGCGAAAGAAACTTTGTTGGAGTGTTTCGGTGATTTCGCTAGAAACGGAATGGGACAATGGTTTTTATTCTACAGCCGTGCAATAACTCAGTGTACGGCCACTCGAAGGTTAAAAACGTTGAAAAATAATACAGTTTTCCCCATAGACATCCCCAACAAAAAATACCGCACCGGTTAGAGAGGGTTCGATAAACGTTACGAACGACAGTTACTTAGATTATGAAAGCAATCGTTACTCACCCGTTCTTCTATCGAATTTTCAACTATTCGTCCATTCTGCGACAACGAGCGTATTCACTGTTTTTACAAACAGGTACGCCACACAAAAGATCAAGCCGACCAAATATGCGTACTAATTTAGCGATATTGACGGACAAAGGGATTGCGAGGCAAAATAGTCTGACGCAGTCGTTGGAATTTTTAGCTGCCGTTGAAATGGGATTACAAGCGACGTAGAATTTAATCTGCATATCAAACTTTTCACGAACTTCCGGATCCAACTTAGTTTCCCGTCGTTCGTTGTCCCGCGTCACTCCTACCTGGATTTTTCTGATAAAGAATAAGTCGCGTATAATATATATTACATAAGTTTTTCTAGAATATTTTAACACTTTTCAACAGCATTCTCCGATACGCCTATCGTCCAGATCTTATTTTTTTCGTTTTTTTCAAAACGCTACTACGAGAAGAAGAATAAAAACGAAGCACGAACAATGTACGTTCATCGATCTTACATTCGACACTTATATAAAGACAACCGCGAGTAAGGTGCAAGTACTAAAGATAGATCGATGAGGCTTGTCCGTGAGCAACACATATTTCATAAGGCGCAATTTACTTCCACCTGTAATCTTTCAACTCGTAACACTTTATTTGAGAAACCTGAACCAAGCGAATACTTGGCAATTTATTTCCAAGGAACGAAACAGTCACTTAAATCTCGAGTAGCTCGAGTATTATTAAGCGGAATAAAACAGACTTGGTAGAGACGCGTTCTTAAGTAGAATAGGGCATCGCTAGTCAGACACGTCCTTAAATAAAAGTACGTTTAATATAACAGTAATCACTATCGTAGTTCATTATTCCTTGGGACGCCGTACAATTCTATAAATAGAAACCGAAGTACAATAAATAAAAATTTTATATTTGAAGAATTATTATACGACTGTCAAAAATATGTGTTCATGAAATTAATTGTGTGGAGCCTGCGTGATTCCTTATCGTTTCTCATCTGTTCCTTGACATTGTGACATGATTGAAACGTATTTGTCAAGTAACTTTTCACTTTTTAATACTAGAAATCTTTCAGTATTATCAAAGACAACATTGTTAAGTATTTTAGTACACTTTTCGCAATTTTGTGTACCGTGGTAGAAATGCAATTTGTACTACTCTTAATAAAAACACGCCATTAAAACAATAAATAATGGAAAATGACTACCGTAACGATATGACTTCCTAATTAAACGCGTATAAATAGTGAACGAAATGGAATTCGATAAACACCGGGCCACTGTAATTAACTAATAAATTTGTGTCCTAGGGAACATAGAGAAGCGCGTTCGTAGTACAGGAGACGTTTGTTGCAACGGTAAACATGCACATTAATTGCTTCACGGCCTAGTTCGCTTTACATAATTATTCCTGCAATAAAGTATCAACGCAATTGTTGCCAGGACAATAATACGGTTTTCATTGAGCGATCGTTAACGGGCAGTATAGCGTACGCGATTGTGAATCTCGTTTTCCATAAATGTTGAATTACAGTTGATTCGTTTCCAGTCGTACGTTATTTTGAAAGAAAAAATACATCAGAACGAGGAGATTTTAAATAATCCACACTATAGATCCAGACTGAACAAGATTTACTGTGGAATAAAATGGGCTATCACCATTCTGTTTTACGCACGCGCCCTAAGCAATCATTTTTTCTTTCCTTCTCGTGAGTTAACGCGTCGTTTTCTGCTGTAAGAACAAGATGCGTCGACCCTAAGCACTATCTGTCACTTGGTGGACAAGAAGCTACGTGGGGACGAAGAAGGTTAATATTAGCGTTTACGTAACTTACCTTCCCTGGTAGCCAAGCTAATAAACCTTCAGAGCACAGAATGAATTGATGAACTGTGTGAACCTTCGTTAGAGGAAGCGGAATATAGAATATGGTGACGCTTTTAGAAGTTTCCACTGCACGTGCTTCCGATCCTGCGACACGCATTCTATTAATGACGCGATTAAGAAGGGTACCATAAAATACGAGAAGCGAGATACAATCCGTACAGCAAAGGAAGATGCAATTAATAAATGAATAATTAATAAACAATTTATTTTATTTATATATCGTACGAATTTTCATTCACTTTGTAAATTCAAGTGGCATTTTACAATCCTACCCTCGTTTTACTCGCCCCTTCGATATTAAATAGAACATGTCAGCACTGACAGACATCCCTTTGCAACGCACAGCGATCACATGCTGCGGATATTCGGTTCGCTAAGGAAAGGCAACAGAAATACGCATTTCCAATTCATTAATTACGATTATCCATTGGAACAGCGATCGGTTTATCCACAAGAATATTCGATCCAATTATAAATGGTTAAATAACAACAGTTTCATAGTAACGTCGTTAATAATCGTCCCTTGATACCGTTCGTGAAATGGATATAACAGATGTAACGTTGCAGCCTATAATTTCCGCATTGAGGACAGAGGAATTCGAGCGTGGAGCCATCCCTCCCTTTGTCCCCGTCGAGAACGATACAAAATTCTCTGCGCTGCTCAACAAATGCCCCGTCATTTCGTGTCCAATTTCTCGTTAATTCACTGCATCGTTTCGTTCCGTTCTTTACGTCTACGGATAATTGAGATCCATGCATCGTGCCCGTCTTCGCGAACCTCCTACCTTCCCTTCCCTTTTCCAAGAAATTGCACCATTATCGCGCAATTTTTCCCAACAAGACATTCTGTAAGACGCTTAAATCGCGACGACGTTACCTGGACGCGGATAATTCCTCGGTTAGACTGGAAGAGCCAGGTGACACAACTTCGAACGGGGTGCGCGTGATGTACGATTAAAAGAAAAGAACTAGGAATGACGAGGAACAGGCGTGGGAAAGAAAGTAAGGAAAAGAAAGGGGAAGAAATGATTGTTATTAAAAGCCACGAGAGCGTGAAGCACGAGTCAATCTTTGCCTGTCGTACTTTTGCCCGGCGACACGGCAAAATTTCGCCGCTCTGTCGCCTAAGTCGTTCTCCGGGCACGTACATCAGAAGCTACGACTATTAAAGAACAAAAGGCGGAAAAGGAACGGGAGCGAAGTACACTCAGGTATATGGAGACGAGAACGGCGGGCAACGGAGGCCGGGTGGATAGGAAGGGTGGTAAATGAAGGAACGGCGAAAGAAACTCATTGTTAGAGTGAAGAAAATGAGAAAAACCCAGAGGAACCGGGTAGGACAGGAATAAGTATTAAATGGAACTGTGAAGGGAGTGCGAGCACAGTGAAAGGTTGCAGACGATGGAGGAAGAGGAAAGGAGCGAACGATAATATAAAATGTACTAAGGAAAGAAAAAAAAGAAGAAGGTGAACAAAAGATCATCGCGGTATTGCTTAACGAAAAAAAAGACAGGCAAAAGAGAGATAAAAAGAACCAGATATACACCCGGAGAGGAAAATAGAATGGAAAACATTTTTGTTCGTGGGAGAAACAGAGACGGTAGATGAAACGAAAGTGGGATAAGAAGTACGAAAAGTAGAAAGGGAAAGATGGTAGAAAGCCATGAGTCTGACCACGGGAATTTCATATTCCCCTTATTCCACGCGTTTCTCCAGGCTACGGTGAGGCTTGCAGGCGATGTCTGACGATCTTAAACCCCGAAGTTTACCCACTGAAGTGGTTAACCCGCTGCGATCTATGTTCTTGTTCAGAATTTACAAGTCCTTAAATCGTGCCGCGCCGTCGTGGCTTGTTCGGCGGTGTTAAATTCTTCGCGTATACCAGTTTCGTTTCTTGTGTCCTAGACGTCTTTCTCTCGTAACTTCCCTGGAAGTCGTTGAACATCCTTATGTAAGGGGTATAGTCTCGAGATGTGAAACACCTATTTCGATGTAATCATCGTACAATATCGTGTTTTGAAAAACGTAGGAGCAAAAATGACGTGCGAACAAGAATTATCTGATTCCATTTCAACAAATATTTCAATTGCAATTGTGAAAAATATTGTCACACAGTGGTAGATTACATCGAGTCGTACCGATTTTCATTAACGATTATTAAATGAACTACGGCGTACGTAGTTCCATAAAGTCCCCTATACTCCACGTCAATAACTTCAGTGGGTCAGTACCTACTACCCTGAAAAATTTATTATCTGGAAGGGGTAATCAATATGGACCTTTTCTTGTTAGAATTAGTAGTAATTACCATTCGCTACTTGCGTCATCGCGTTTATTGAATTTTCGAATATTGTTGTATCCCCCTCCTTAACCTTTAATTGGAACTTAAGGCAGATTAAATTAGACCACTTCATACGATGGTTTTAAAACCAAAAGTTTTAGTAAATTAACCATCCCTTGTCTTTCTCCCAGTTCAACTATATGTGATACAATCCGGATTATCAGATAGAACCACCGGGATTTAATTCCACCAGATCTGTGGCTTCGAAAATGACGTTGCAAAAAACATCGTCGACATTTAAGTGACAGACGCCAACGACATTTTATTCCCCTCGACGTAAAGCCACTAAGCGTGGAACAGCTAATTGGCGATTGAATTAACACAGTGTGAAATTAAATATTCCCGACGAGACCCCGGTTTCGTTCGTTTTCCAGGAGACGGTTATTAAACAATTAATTCTTTCTGTGCACGAGTTACTTTGCATTTAATCACCTGCCACTGCCGGTGGATGCATTTAATCAAATTTTCCTACGTACACACACGCATAATGTATCGTTCCCCGTTTCTCGGTATTTTCTCCCACCTGTCCCTTGACATACGGAATTATGTTCCGCACGATGAAAACTTCCCGTTGCTTCGCGCAATCTTCCGTAGCCGCCGAGGCTGCCGCAAAAACTTTCCAGCAAGATTTCTAAGTCGCCAGGTGATAAAGTGAAACGAGCTTTAATTTTCCAACGGCGGGCGTGTTCAAAATTTCTATCCAAGTTTCACAATTCAATGACTCTCCCCTTTGGCTGGTAACCGACCTGAAGCACATTGAAACAATCGAAAAGTTAGCGCCGATTACCAAACCAACAAGGGAAATTGCGTTGGAACCAGAAATTTCATAACGAGAATAGAAAAGGAAAGCATTAGGAATCGCAAATCATGGATAATTTCGTTCACGTTTCTATTATATTATACTATACATTTATATATCCAAATACAATATAAATATCATCAAGCCTGCCACCCATAAATTATTACAATCTTGAATATATCACGAATTAGCAAATTCATTTCGCAAAGCTGTCCCATTCAGTCATCCGCAAAATGCCCATGAGAATACGCTACACCTTCCAGTTTGCCAACCCCTTTTCGTCGTAAGCTTAACGAGCAGCGGGGAAATTATTTTCCCAGGATAATTTGACGCCATTTACCACACGTCAGGCCGAGCCCGCACGCGTTGCTACGTTAGAAAAATAATTTACATTGTCGCGGCGGCTGAGCGCCTTTGAGAATGCCTCATCTCCTTTCTAACCATTATAAAAGTTTCTACTTAAAGGCAACAGCACACGGCCGACGAACCTTTGTCGCGTGCACATCCACAGGACCCCTTTCTGCTGGAGCAGCTTGAATTTTCCGTGCGAACCACGACGGGGGCGGTGCTTTTTTTCAAACGGTAATCCTCATTAAATTACATCCCGCATAGCTTCGCGCGGTCCTATTAAAGGGCCAAAGTTAAAGTGACTTTGACACGATACTGCAACGGAGTTCCAGCTGGCTCCAGAACAATTATAGAATAGTCAACGCTTGCAATTAACTTGAAACTGCATCGGCTGTAATACGCCGCTGAGCAGGAACATGTTTGTTTTTGCAATTATCCAATTAACGCGAGTCGAGTACCCACCTGGTGAAACAATGAAATTCAAATGAAGTAATGTCGGGCCAGATTTTGCGCGGAAGAAACGATGAAACTTAGAATCGGGCTTTACTTCTATTTGTCCAGGAGCATAGTTAATTCTTTTCCACTCCGATGATTTCATGGCGGGAGGGTAATTTTTCATGTGCTCGAATTATCCAATGATTTTTACTTTACGCGCGACCAACAAGGTATATTTTTCTACGGAGTTTTGATGAATTTCAAATTGCAGTTTCGTTTCGCAGTTTATTTAGAGTGAAAATGTGATATTCCACTTATCGTTGAGGTGTTATAATCTTGAGCTTGCTTTATTGCATATGGGGAAGGCCATCCCTTAGGGATAAGTGGCAACATGTAAAATCCTTTTCGAATTTTGCATTTTTGAGGACCGCATAAACTCTGATGCATCCTTCGACACGCGAGGTGCAGAAAAATGGAGCGAATATGGCGAAGTTATCTCTCGCCACTTCTCCTCCATTCATATCAAATATCGCATCACATTGTACTGAATTTTGAAACGTTTTAATGCTTCGTTGAAAAAGAACAACATATCCTCGTTCGCATCGTTTCACCAAGTTCCACGAATTCACCGTTCTAGTCTCAGTTTACATCGATTTAAACATCCAATAATCACAAATACAAAGTTTCATCGGCCTAAATGAATTGCACAATTGAAATGCGAATTCGTTCCCTTTCACTTTCGCCCGTGCCCATCTTGTTATCTCGCTGCCACATAAAATTCACCCTCTTGTTCATTCGCTACGACCGTTCCACTAGACTTCCCGAATGAAAGCTCCGATCTTCCAAGGCGCCCACGCTCTCGGCTAGAAACCGTGAAATAAATTCGACGAAAATAAACATCCTCCCCTTGCAGGGCGCTCACGTGGCACGGCCGTTCAATTAATTCGCGTTCCCCACGGTTCCCTCTGTTTCTGCAGTTCCGCGGGCAAAAAGGCCGGGCCGCAATTTATAATTCAATAACTCGGTAATTTTACGTTCAACAGCTAAAAGCACTTCGACCGCACAATAGTTTCATAATTGAGACGCGGTCGGTCGAAGAATTTTTAATCGAGTTTTGTAAATTCCCGTCTGTAATTGGCGGGGCTTCCGTCGTCGGCTCGGGCGATTTCGAATCGCGTGCACAAAGGGACGAAGGATAATAAAATAATGGAAAGATCGAGGTACGTGGTGGAGATCGCGCGTACTGCAGCGTTCCTCGCGATCGCCAGCGTAGGCCGGTGTGTATTTAGGCTGGCCTATGCTAAATTTAAATCAGTTCGTGGCGGGGACACCGTGCGCGATACCTCACGACACGTTCCCATCGATTTCGTCGCTCTCCACCGCGTCTCGGTGTTCCGGAGAATTCTCAGTGCCGAAATAGAGGCGAGACGGGTTTTCCAACGTCGTCGAATTTCTGGTCGAATTCGTGAACGTTGTCGGAAATGGCGGGGTGAAATGTGCTTGTGATAACCTCTGCGTGAATTAGTGTTGATAATCAGGTGAGTTCTCCCTTTGGAATTCCCTACAAATAGTATTTGAGAACTTAACGCCGTATTTGTTGCATAACAATGAAAATGTTAAACGAACTTTATTATCATGCCATTCAAAATCGATAGTGCACGGACGATGCACGGATCGTTTCTATTTAATATGAAGCGTTTAGCGCGTTTTCAAATTCGACGTGGAAAAAAACGAGAGGAAATTCCATCGAAACGAGTGTACATCGTTTGTGGTTTACCAGCGGAAAAATCTGTTTCCGATGCGGGCTCAGATTAAGGGAACAGATCTGGCGGTATGATTTCACTTCGGCATGCAGATACTCGACCGATGCAATTTCACTTGTAAAGAATGGTAGTCGGTATCGTAGGTTTCAATGGACAAAATGGAGCATGCCAACAGATTTGAAGCGCCGAACGCTTATCTAGAAATTGAAATTAATAACAATAGAATTCTTTCTATGCTTCTTCTGCGATCAGAATAAAGGAAGCTGAATACTATCGAGGGTATTCAACGTGTGGCATAAAAATGTGTAGAAAGATTTTCAAGGAACGGGAAAGATCGAGATGGAAACTTGTCGAGACGCATCGAAGAGCGGGATGCATCAGACTGTCGGTAGGTTGGAATTTTCGCTCGATCGCGTCGATCGCGTCGAAATGGGGCCGTTGGTACGTTTTTAACAACAACTGGCACTTGACATCTGCCTCTCTAACGATCCCGATCCGCGTAATTCCGGTAGAATTCTCGTTAGGCTGTTCCTTCGAATCGGCAATTATGTCGGGTTCAGCTGCAATTAAGCACTAGTTCGGGCCGTAAGTGGTGCATCTAAAGCTACTATTACCGATGAATTTATTGCCCATCGATATCTTATAAGGGACCTAGTTAAGGATTGGATAAATGCAAATTTTCAACTGCCAACGAAAGAGCTTGATAATATTGTATGAGACGCTTGAAGGAGGAAATAAGAATAAGCTGTTGACTTCGTTAGAACATTTAATAATAAGTGGTTAAACATATTTCAGTAAATACTAATTGCACGCAAATAAGAAACGTTTCCCTCAAAGTCTTATTTCTCTCCGCGATAGAGGATTCAAAGCCTCCAATTTATCCCACTCCACTAATTATTTTCAACTCCGTCGCCCGTTAAAAACCAATTTTCCTGCATCGCGCCGGCTAATTGAAACATTGTAACTTCCCCTATTCTGCTGTTTTCATGTCCGCTGACATCGCTAATTCCAATTTCCACCGTTTGCTACAATTTACTCGGCGTAGCTGCGATAACCGTAAGAAACAAAAGCTTCCAGAATCTCCCCAGAAGCTCGTGCCCCTTTCCTATTTCGCCCTTTCAATTCCACCCTAACCGGAGACGGCCCCGTACGTTCCCACATCGTACGACTCGGCGTTTCTTCCGCTATTTTGTTACCGCGATATATCGTGATATTCATAATCCCCGTTTCACGGGATACCGATGCGCCAGAAATTTTTCGAAGGCTACTCGACGGACTACCAGGCCGATATTCAATTTCTGTGCGGTGCACCGGCGGTTAAAACGGCTTGAATGGAATGGGGACCAATGGTCTGTAGTCGTCCGTTTCTACTGCGATGCTCGATCGACCCCGATCCAACGTGTGCATCGAGCGATAGGCGAGCTCTCTGTGTCGAGAGGCGTAAAAAGGAGAGTCGACTTTATGGTCGTGCGGGCATCGGCCACCTGTTTTTAACCGGATGTTCCCATGGCTGGAGGTATTTTTCCGCTTATGTCTCTATTTTTTTTTTATTCGCCTCTTTTTGGAGCTTGATTTTCATGGGTTAATAGCGGATCGGGATTGTGTACTGAATTGCATAACTGCGGTGAGATATAGATAGGTGCGTGTACATTCGGTATCATTGTATTGTGATTTGATTTTTCCTTGTTTTGTATGTTACGATTGTCCATTTCTCGTTGACAATTTTACGAATACGTATTCAAGGTGTTAATAATGAAATGTATTATTGTAGCTGCTTATATTTTATGTATTAGAATTTTTGATCGGTCTTGTAAAGTTCTCACAAGTTCCTTGTGAATAATTTTGGGAATGTTATTAGGAAAATTATTTCTTATATGCTAGGATATTTGTTTCGCTGTTATATAATTAAAGGAACTGGCCAAATTTTCAGTACGCAATTTATAATCCGTACAAAACGTATGAACAATGTCTGGATAACGCTGGAACGATCTACTTGTACATGTTTGCCTGGACTGCGTAATTAGTTTGTCAGTTGCGAACCAGGGAAGAGCATTTCCACGGTGAAGCGGATAAAAAATTTAATTACGGCAGTGCTACCAGACTGAATTAAATGCGCATACCTTACCGTTCCAATATAAAACTATTCGGCATTGAAGCGCAACTATGTGTCTTAGAAAAAATATATATAAAGCCAGAAAAAAAGAATACAATTCTCCCAAAAATATGGATATCTGAATCAGACTCTTCGAAATTTCACTTCGAAACACTGCTGTACCTAAGAAAGGATCATCAAACGCGAGGAAGGGAATATATTTCTACGTTACAATGGAGCTGTTTGCAACAATGTCTTTTGATCTTTGAATTTGACTTCGCTAGAAATGAGTGGCACGTTGACCATGTATGAAACGCAAAATGTGTCCCTGCCTATTACCCATAGAATGCCGTCCATTAAGAATATTTTATTGCCATTCTTTGTTCGACCTCTATTTTCCATACATTAGCCTCATTATAAATAAAACAATTTTTACAACGATAAAGGACAAAGCTATTCAAAACAAACGTTGTATAAATTTGAACAATCTGTGCATGAGAACACTTGCTGAATATTGCGTCGTATCGATCCATCATACACTTTGTTAAATAAATTGCCATCTAAAGTACGTTTCCTCTCCTTTACTTTGAATCTTGGCTGACCTTATTAGTTTGCTTAATCGGTTGTCGATTAAAATCATTTATAAAACCAATAGCATTTCCATTCATCATTTATTTCTCCAAACGTGTGATCGATGAAGAACGAAAAATCGGGGGAGAGCAACGTGACCCGATACGACGCGTGGCAATTTTCACAACTTCCCAGTAATCCGCGCGCCATTTCTCGGCGACAGTGTCGCGACAAAGTACACAGAGCGTGGAAAGAGCGTGAAAATGGTCGTTTGACGTCAACCACAGTCACTAAGGCCGGGTTTGCCGTGCTTTATGCCCTTAAAAACGGACGTGCCTGGCTCGGTCTTGCGGATTTGTTTACAAGCGAAATTCGTCGAGCACCCTTCCTTCACACTTTCCCCTTCGTTTCACGTTGCATCGCCGTTGAACGACGAATTTGGTCCACGAGGAATAAACGCCGCAGCTGGGGGTTTGAATAGAACCACCTCGATTGTTGGGTTCGTACGACTGAGGGGGCGACATTTCACCGTTTATTCTGGCATGAACGCCTTCTTTCTTAACTACACGGTCTCTTCGTCAATATTAATACTAAGGCTGATTAAAGACAATTTTATTAAATCGGGCTCCAATATTTTTTTTCGCCCGCAAAATAATTTTTTGTACAAAACTTATTTTTCTCTACCAGTCGAGTAGGGACAATCGTTCCATATTTGTTTAATTATTATAGAATAAGTGAATATTTTGTACGGTTGAAACTTTTTGAGGGTGTACTGCGTGGAGAAATCCGTATTATGGCAATGAAAGCAGAGAATTATATGGAACGCTAATTAATGTATTCAAAGTGAAATGTAATAATAAAACCAGTGACTGTGCATCTAGAACGTGGCTTTCAAGAAACTGAAACAATAATGCCGTGCTGTTCCACTTCAGTTCACGCGTATTGTACTTATCAGCATTGCCTTGTCTGCCAGCATTATCTTTATCACTCCCTAACGTTTCCGTATTATCGTTGTGCCTCTAATTGTTGCCAGGATGAGTTTTTAGATAATTATAGGAACGTTTTTGCCGATGGATCCAACTCTTTTCGTACCAAACAGAGTTCGAATTAATTGTTTTAAGTAATGTAAAAAACCAACAAGTATATTATATAATCAGTAGAAGTGATGCTAACTTGAAATCCTGGAATCTGCCAGCTGGGTAAGAAGGAAGCATTAGAAGGACAATGTGCAAGTACATCGTTAACTGGTAATTTAATGTTCCGTAACGGGATGTTGAGATTCAAGAGCTCGTGATATTTCCACTTACAAATTCAAAAACTTAAATTTCGTCGAGAATCTAATATTTGACATGAAGGGAAACGAGGAATCAAAACGGAAAGGGGTAGGAAAAATCAATCGGAAAAATCAACGCAATAACTGGCTGCAATCGAAGAAACGATCAAATCTATTTCTTGACACGGTTCGATTCACTTTCATTCCCCAGGAGTAACGTTTCAGTTGTATGTACAATACATCGATTTTGGTTTCACTTTCATCGGGATACGATGCTTCGCTCATCAGCAGGGTTAAGTAAAGGGGGGAAAAAAGTGTTGGCCAATAGGATCGTTGTTTTCTGTAAATATTTCATAGGAACCGAATTTCATCTACGTGTCCGCCTATAGCAATATCAATCCTGGAGCGATGGATCGTGAAAAATATAACGAATTTATTATCTTCGAAGTTATTTGGAATATTCCACGATTTAATTGCCGGTAGCGCATAAAATAATTATAATTGCTGAGTGCTCTGGACTTTTGGACTCGTATCAAAATGGGTATTAATAATAATTCATCTCGACGGTATTATTGCGTGGTCCCTTTGTCGTAGTCAAATTAATAAAATCCTATCTTAATTTAATATACGGCGCGAAATTGACAGAAAAATATACATACGCAGAATGTGAACGGAATTAAAGAGGGCGAGCGCTTTTCTCTATATTATGCTAAAAAATTATAATCCGAGGATGTCAAATATTTTTCCATTGAATTCCAGAAATGGGAGAAAAGACATTTCTTCAACAAAAATATGTATAATATATTCAAATCATAAAAATTGACAACAGATATTGCACTAATTTTAACATTTCTCAGACACACTATAATACTGATCATCTAGTAATAATCTGAAAAATAATTTTGAACAGTTTAATTCATTGCCTTTACCATTTACCATTCCTCGCCCATTATACCAATCAAACTGCACTGACTTCACACATACACGAAACGATAATAATATTGCGTTATAATATATGGAAAGTCCAACGACATAGTTGATACGGCCGCCGGCACCGTGGCGACCTAAGAAGAAGGGAAATTCTCAAGGGTGATGAAAGAGTCAATTGAATGAATTTCGCCGGTCACGGATCATTACGGTTTCCTGGCCCATCTCCCGACAGATAGGGACTTTAATGAACGTTGACACAGATTTTCAACGAGCCAAAGGGTGACCGAGGGTGTTTCTGTATCCGATAAAAATCACCCCTCGTTCAGGCGCCTGTCGGGCTTCTTTCATCTTGACCTTCTTTAAGGAGACTGAATCAATTCGCTGGTATTTTTCGCGAAAGTACTGAAAGCTCGCTTAAATAAACAACTCCCTCTATTTAGGTAATAAAGACAGGAAAGTTGTGAAATATCTATTAAAGGAAACTTTGCCATTAACTATTGTTTGGTATTAGTTCACGGGTCCTCCGTTGTCTCCTACAAAATATATAAATTATTATAAAATGTGAAGTCCTTTGAAATGGCTTTAAACAGGGGACAACTTCTGAAGAGTCAACGACCCCCTTCTAGAAATAATTTCGTTATTGATTTTTTAAGTGTGTTGAATTATTGGGGACAACTCGGTGGAAAGTCTGGCATTTTTCAGGGAACGTCAACTTTTGACAAAGTTCAGTCATTTAACTTTTTAAATGAGCACGTGTTTCCAATAATCGACAGTAGGAACTGTAATCTATTTCGTGTATATGTACTAGTATGCAATTTATATCGCGCGCACATGAACGTATTTTTTATTGCGAAAGAAATAGGAAAGTCAACATTAATTGCTCTTCGATCAAAAAGTGAAAAGTCTTTGGACTCCCCGAAATTTCCAGTTTTGGAAAGTAATCTATGGAAACTAGTTTGTTAATTTCGCCATCCGATAAACGCGTTTTATATTATAAGTTACGGCGTTTGTTAAAATCTCGTGCTCCAAACGATGAAAGTTTCGTGGAACCTCCTATTTCCCTTTCATCCCCTTTAATTTAGGGGAAATTGCGTTTCGCCGTGTTCCCTCTCTTATTTACAGCATATTTAGAATTTATGGAAATCGGGGATTCCGTTCACTTATTTAATTTCATTTTCAGAATTAAACGTTATATAGAGTGGTAGTGTGCGAAACAGTAGAAATTCCAAAATCTCGTTACCTCCTGCATAGAAACATACAAAACCTCGCGGATTTCGTGGTCGATCGAAATCAGTTCAATTGCAGTCCCGTTATACTAAAATATTTTACGATTTTGTTTGTCTGCATACTTTTTTTGTCATCGATATTCTTCCTCTCAGACAACAGGAAAAACTTTAGGTGTTCTTCCAATTCTTTAACAACTTTTGCCCCTTCGATCCAAGTTTATTTTATTACTTGTGAATGATCAAATATGAAGTCTCATAAATATTACGGTTTCATCTGAAAAGACGAAGTATATCCGAGGTTCAGTTTGAAACGACTTTTGTACGATTACTACCGTCCTGCTTTTAAAAGGCGTTAACGGTTGACATCTTTTTCTCCATTTCTTACCTATAATAATCTTTTCATCGTTTCCAGATTTTTTCTTATTCCTCGTTTACATTCAAATTTACAACGAATCTGGGGAAAATAAATTTTTCCAGGTATTTCGGAGCATTTTGTAGCAACGTAATGATATTCTGAATAAACTTTTAGGACATTGAGTGTGAAAGGCACCTGTTTACGATAGCTTAATGGAAATTGTGTGGTTGCTTGGAGTTGAACTCCTGTTTGAATGAATTCTAGGAACCCATATATGCAGTTTGGGACTGCGTTGATATATGTATACATAGATTCAATTTGCATGTGACATGTGTCTGTTATAGCTTCAAGAACAATTCACTCGATAGACGAATGAATGAATTAAAATGAAACAGCACAAGCTAGAAACGTGCAAAAATAACATGATATTGGAACCTCTTGACGTGAGTTGGATTATTTTACATTGAATGGCGAATACTCATTGTCAATGATATATCTGATTCTGATTTCTAAAAAACTTTCATTGAGCACAATGGCCAGGTTTAAACCACGCTCGTACAGTTACATCGCGCGAACGGTTAAAAGAAACAATCACTCTGTACTACGAACCTTTTAATCATGAGTTTCATTACTTAATTAAAAGCTATGTGAAATGTTTAGATCGTACCATGACTGGTATATTACGAATATTAATTACCTCTGTCCCATTCAGACTATTTGGACGGAATACGTTTCGAAATACCATAAATATATCATTCAACTCTACGTATATATTCCTCTCGTCACAATTCAAACTAAATAAATATTTAAATATAGGTTATAGCCTAGTTATCGGTATTATACACTCATTTTTATTCAAACCTTTTATTTAAACAAAATTTCTAAAACAAATACCGGACAAAAATATAGCGGTGAAAAATTATTCGTATACGATATAGTCTTGGTAAAAAGAGTATGTACCTTTCCTTTCCCCCAGTGAATAAACTACTATACTGAAAAAAAATGGTACCATTCACGTTTGAATTACACCTCGTATGTGTTCCACGAATACACGCTGTTCGACATTAACTCACGGCCACGCTGATGTAATTCGTTATTTTTAAGAGAGTCGAGCATCAGCCACGGAGAAAACTTGTCACGCGATCACGTCGTTAAATGGCGAACGTTAAAACCATTGGCCATCCTCCCTTGTGCTGAAGCGCTCGTCCGCTAAAATATTCAAATTTACGCTGCTCTATAATTCCTCCAAGTTCCGCTTCCGGTTCTGCGTCGTTCCACAGTGGCGAATCACAACGGGGTCAAGCTTCCTGTTAGCGAATTCCAACAATCTTGGGATTTACGAGCGAACCCGCGATATTCGACGACCGCAATTGAAGCAGAGTAAATTAGATAGGGGTAATCAAACGAACAGTAGAAAGGTCCTCTGTCAATCAAAACGTAAACTTGAATGAATGAAGGAAATAGGAAAGAATGGGACGTGCTGTTTAAACTCTTGCGAAACTATTTAATAGAATAATTCAGTCTTACCATTAACACTTGATGCACTGTTTAATTGAATAATAGGTAATACTGTTGAAGAATGCAACGTAATAATATGTTTTCAAGAAACACCCAACTACATCTAGTTTAGTATATGTATTACCTCTGATTAATTCATACAATCAGACGCACCCTGCAAAGTATCATACACACACACAAGTACATTCAGCATGACGACATCGTTTTAGATTCTTCATGTGCAATTACGGTCAGTGTTAATTTACCTGCTCTGATCGTACGTGAACTGAATCGAATAAGTCATTAAACATTAAATCATTATTTTCATACTTTCATAATTGCATCGAAAATTTATTTTAAAGCATTGTACAAATGTATATGTGAGTGTATAGAAATGCATAAGCCTAGGTTTATGCAAATTTATTTGTAAATCGTAATTTACACATTGAAGTATTGTTCGGTTATGCACAAATTCAGGTATTTATAAATATCATTTAGGTAAAATAATTTCGTGTAATATAATTAAAAGAACCTCTTCACCCTTCCAAGGAAAATACTGATACAAAAATTGACGAATTGGGTGGTAATATTGCAGCAATTTTTTGTCTGAAAGGAATAGAGATTTGAAGTTAAAGATCGACGTACCAAGGCAACGCGTGGTCACGTATTTACCTGAAATGCTTATCGATCATTCTTCGCGATCAAAGGCGCTTTTATGGGCACGATTGATGCCACTAAAATCGCTGGTTCGCTCGGCACACGAGTGCACCGATTGCGTTCAAGTTTGATCGCAAAGTGTACGTGACCAGTGCTCGATGCCCTTAAATTTGGGAATCAGAAAAATTCTCGGTTTGTGAAATCGTGTGTGGCCCACCTAATAAGACCTTTGACTATTTCCTCTTTGTGTTCGTGTGCAAAATGCCTGATTTTTATATCTGGAAACACCACACGATCGGGACGCGACGTGTACCTGATCGTTTATTCCACCGATTAAAAGTTTGAGAGGAAATCAAAATTCTTTGAGATTTTTGCTCTTTATATATAATTTTCGTAATGAATATTTCAGGTTACAAATTAATAAAAGAAGAACATTTCCCTGAATCAGGCAGGTATAAATCGTTTTATATCGTGCATGCAAATTATTTCATTCAAAGATTGAGAGTCAGTAATTTAAAAACTGTAAACACATTTTTAAAAACGATGCATTATTTGCGGCTTTCAATTTATTTACAATGGTTCGTCACAACAAATTCGAATTCGTAATCCGTTCGCACAAAACCATTTGAGTTATTGAAACTCAACGAGTAATAAAAATAACCGCAAGAGAGTCTGACTTGACAGGGTATTGGAACAAAAATCCAATTTGCGTTAAATGTATGGGATATTTGTGAGATTAATTGAATGAAAATTATTCAATAATATCCTTTCTCCTCCCTTCCATTAATTTCTTGCAAACGAGTTTACAGATTTGATTATGTTTTATTATTCCTGAAAACTGTATATGGGGCGACGATTAAATAAAAAAATTGCTCCACATTCGATGTTCGTTGCACTCGAGGGAATCACGAGCAGGTAAAAATCAAGCGCTGAATCCTGGCAAGCATTGCATGGCAAATATCAATTTCCATTGTCCAATTTCGTTTCGGCCGACGTAATGTTTCTACGTTGATTCTTTTCTAGCACAAACAATAGTATTGCTGCTACGGTGAAAAATGAATTTTACTGTAAAATATTCTATTTTATTATTCGAGAGAAAAAATATAGAAGATCATAATGATATCATTAATTCTTATGTTAATCTGATTACAGACTATTCTGTGACACCTACAATGGATAGAAAACTGTGCACTGTTATTTCCATCATCGGATTATTGATAGCAGTACCGGGAAGTCATGGTGCGTCGCACACCATAAAAATTGGTAAGTAATAAAACTAACAAAATTTAAGTACATTTGACAGGCAGATAAAATTGACCCTCTTCATTCAAATATTGACTACAATGCACAAACGCTAACATTACACGATTATTCTAATTAATTACAAAAACCCGTCAAAAGAGTATCGGGAATCTCCCCGCAACCAGCAAAGTTATTCTCTCAACGAAAGCACCGGGTGCTTCGAATTTCACGCAAAAAAAAAGGAAACAAACGAACGAAGGAAGAACGTATGGCAAGCGTGCAAATTAAATTTCTACCCGTGTCGAAACAAAGCTTCCCCCTGTCTCCATTCCCTCTGAAAAGAAGGGAACAAAAATAAACGCAATTCCCTTTTCCGTGGACGAAACAATGCGGCTTACTTTTCACGCTAACCCGACGAGATGCGAAAATATTTTTACAGTAACCCCACGCAATGGATGTACACGCGTCTGGGACGAAAGAAGATGTATTCCCATTGGAACACGGGGCTGGCAGACTCTTGCTTTTCATCTTATATAAATATGATTTTCTTTTTATTTCTATCGAATTCGTATGATTCGTCGGACGTGAAATATACGCCGAACGGCGTGGCCGCTTAAATTGCATATTGCCCGACCTGGCCACACACTCGAACCGGAAGCACACCGACGCTGTTTGCACTTTACAGCCGTATTACACGACTGCTCTCACGGAAGTCACGTACATAGCCGCGGGTTACCGAAGAAGTACGCGTTTGTCATGGCGCCGGCTTAGTAGAAACTCCTCCTTATGAAAATGCCCAAATATTTAGAGAAGAACGGATGGGTTTCATAAGAGGTCTGTTCTAGCGTATGCAGTAGCTGCATTTACCATGATATGTACCCACGGCGCCGTGCACACATTCGTACATATCCGCCCGTGGTGAATGCGACGCGGTCTGGGATGGATATGTACTTCGTTGAGTAGCCGCGCTGAAAATCCCACGGAATACGTGCATACCGTGTAAGTACGTACCGGCTGATTCATACGGGGATCGTAACGAAAGAATTTCCGCCCGCCGGGGAATTATTTAAACTCCCGCCCGAATGAGTGGAAGAATTTCTTGACTGTCTACCCTACAGAACTGGCGCGTAGCCACCCTGGTCTACAGGAGGGTTTAATTAAATTTTAATAGAAACTGGTGTAAGGTGGTAGAATTTTGGGGCAGAAACTGGAGGTGTGTTTGAATCGGAATGTTCGAAGGTCTGGGAATAAATAGTGAAATAATGTGAGCATGCGTTAGTTGTTTGCTTCAATATTGTTTAAATGGTATATTGACGAGCGAGGAATGCAAATGTAACTGCAGCGATAAAAAAGATCGACCTACCTTTTCACTTGTCGTCACTTAGGATTTAGAAAATGAATATATATAGTGAAACGTGGTGTAATTATTTATCAATGTCTATTTAAAATTAAGACAATTTTGCGATCGTATTCGACCTACCAGATTTCTCCTTTGAATAATCCTGCGAATCTTGATACCTACATTATTAACTGGGACACTTCTCAAGTATTTCAACGTGACACAGGGTCAATATAAATAGGGGTGGGCCACGAAGTGCAGATTCGTGCACCGTTGCAGCCTGTTACCCTAAGCGAGAGTGTATTTCGTTTGGCTGACTATTAGAGGGCCATTCTACTGTCTCAAGTCGAATCCCATTCATCAGCATAGTATTATCGAACGACTTCGGGTACAAATAATGAAATATCCCTGGATGATGCACAACCGGCTGAAATGTACCGTAATAGCAATTTATGATACAGCTGTAATATGCGCCAGGCGAATTTATAAACTGAGGGATTGAGGGGGTTAACGGTAAGCCCGAATTATTATGCTTCGGAATTATACAAATTTTGAGATGAAGGGAGTTGGGCATAAATTGAATTGGCGTTGCCCTAAATATCAGTCTGTTAACTGACAAATTTTAAACGGTTAATTATACTAAAGGAGGTTACTCAGTTTACGAAATGGGCAGTTAACAATAAAATTAAGTGAGCCGTTTTACTACGACCAAGTCGCTAAATTGTCATTCATTGGACATCATCCGCATGGTGCACAGATTATTCATGGACAAGTAAGAAAATATTATTTGCGTTCACACGTGAACTAATTAATTGTACCTTTATATAAATTTATTAAATAAATTCAATATAGTCGCAAAATATTACCAATATATCCAGGAAACAAAATTGAATTGTTAAGAAACAAGGCACGTAAATGTGTCTATACATCCGCAATTATTGTTCCTTTACGAGTCTAGCAGCACGTGCCCACTTTTTCTATTAAATCCAACATGATTCACTAGAATTACTGGTCATTCGAAACGCGTAAGGAACCCTTCGTAGACGACCCGCTAATATTTCCAACGTGCCAGCACGATATGGCTGTGGCATAAAGATTATATTCCTGCACGATGTGTTACGCGTATAAAATCGTACCCTGTGCTCGCCATTCTAGCAGACAGCTTTACTGCTCCGCCAGTAATTCCTGTCGAACGTAACAAACAAGCTAATCTAGAAAGCCATCGACATCGTTAAGAAGTTTAATCAGTTCTCCCTGGAACAATTAAGCGATCCTGACCACATCGGTAATATCGTGGCCGAAAAATAACCGTGTACCGAAAATCGAGAATTAAACTAAAACTTTACTTCACAAGCGATCGACATTCTCCGGTTCGTGTTATGAAAGATATAAAATATTAATAAGATTTACACGAACGTCAGAAACTATTTATTATATGAAACAATAAACTACGCGTACATAGACAACCATACTACACTTGCCACGGCATAAATTCCATCCCCATATCGATATCGTACGACCTAAAATAATACGATACATGTTGCCAAGTAAATACGTTCGCGTATCGCCGAACGACCAATCAAGCTCCATCTTCGAGGCAACAGGATTGTTCCGCCGTCCGTTTGATATTTATTGATAACGAAAGAAAGCAAACGGCAAAAGAATGAGGAAAACGTCGAAGGGGATCGAGTGAATTGGTCCGTTTTCATGGGGAACGAACGTAGGAGCGCGTGGCACACGACCGAACCATCCAAGATATCGCCGAGATCGTCGATTTCCTGCGGCATACAGGCCGATTCGCGGTTCCCTCCGGCCGGAAGAGAGGAGCATCGAGCCAGGTAGCAACTTCCTCTGCCCTCCCATGAAGAGGCAGCCGCTCTTTTCAAACGTGCGGCATGCCATCGCGAAAATGCCCTTCCTCTCGAGTAAGTGATTACTTCCCTTTCAAACGTGTAACCGGATCGGGTATGCGTGCGCCACCATTCAACAGAACCAGAGACGCCTTTTCATTGGCGTTTTCCCATAGAAAACCAACCCCACTAGCGCGTTCACCCTCGCCACCTTCCATCTTGCTCATCGAACCCTGAACTTCTGCTAACGTTATTAGAAGTTGTTCCGTCGATCGAACGGATTTATGTCCGGCGAACGATTTCACGTGATGATCCCCCACTTTCGGAGGGAAATAAAGTTTGCCATATGGGGGATTGGGGGGCAGAGAATGAAGGAGGAGGATGGAAAGGATATACAGAGGGTTAGATCGATATTCAACGGTAGATAAAAGTTGTGATGTATGGTTGCGGTGAATGTGGGAACGGCGAGGGTGCTGCTTGTACCGGTGACGGATGTCTCTGTTGCTGGGAACGATCTGCGAGTTCTACGTGCAGAAAATAGAGACTCGGGAAATGGGTACAGCTGACGGGACACGTCGACGATGATGGCTTTAGCCTCTTCTACGAGGTACAATCTGTGTACCTTCCGGTTCGGATGAGAATAAGAACTCTTCGTGCACTTCTAAACTATAATGCATTCGAGGAAATGGATAATTTTCATTCACTGATTAGAAGACTCTCGGGGAATATTCGTAGCGTAACGTTAAAACTTTTACTTCGTAGAGTCTGGCTTACTCAAAAGTATTTCGCTTTTATTTATTTCTTTGCTGCATCGTCACGAAGCCGGTAAAATTGTTTGGGAGTGTTACGATGATTAGAATAATGAGGACTCGTCTGAAGTACCGAAGCTATGATGGTTGAAGTTCATAATAACAGTTTAGTTCACGCCTGCCTTCCGTGGGAATTGTAATTGCTCCGTGGAATAATTCACGGGCATTACAGATGCCCCGAGGACAAGAGTTGATTATAGTACATGCTCCTAATGAAGGATAATGATTAGCCCAATCACCGACTATTCATATTGACGTGCAACAAAGGGAGCACGCTCGTAAGGCACCCTATGTCTATCTAAGCTATTGAACTTGCAATTTGTGCTCGATCGCTTAAATCGCACAATCAGAAAAGTCATTAAACTGCAATTGACAAAGGTAGAGAACGTAGAACGGTTTCTACGAAAAACCAATTTCACCTTCATAACTGACTGGTTACGGTATAAAAGTTACCATGTACCAGCTATTTTATTATTACCAATACTTGCTTTATGTACAAACACTCTCATCGAGGGTACGCTCTGAAATTGTGATCATAATCTAATAAGGGCGGAAATTTAATTTGCCTTTTCTTTTTTTTTTCTTTTCTTTTATAAGGTGAGCAATCCTTTTTATTTTACCCCAGTGCGGTCTCAAAGGAAGCCAGATTGAAAGGTGGCGCGGCGTCCAAAAATAATATCTCGCCGCCGTCTTTTATTCCTTTTCATTATAATTCTTTCGCCGATACTATCGTCGAAGAAGATACAGAAGTTCCCCACGTATATTCGTTGCCGTTCTTTACTCCCTTTGCGTCACTCTACTGCGGGACCGACAATACCTCGGCTAAGCTCGACTTCGTGGATAATAGTTATAAGTTTAATTAAACCAGTTCTTCGTAGAGCAACCCACCATTCTTCCTCTGGGATATCGTGCCGCGTGAACTGCAGATGATACCCGTATCAAAGAAGAAGGATTGCAGGACGCGGGGCGTCCTCGTTCTTTCTTTATTTCCTCCGCCAAGAAGTTCCCTTGAAAATCGGGATAACTTTGCGAATATTCGTAAATTTTAATCGCTGGTAAAACAATGATGCTAAAGGTGAATAAATATTAGTATCTTTTGCAAAACTGGTAACAATATTGTTTGCACTAAAAGACACTTTTAATAAGGACCTTGTTTTAGTCCCAGTTTTTGATTAAAACTTATAACTACGGGTTTATAACAAAGTTACGTGTCCAACAAAAATATCAACAATTTACAAAAATACCTGTAAAGATTATAAGATTGTACGACATTGGCGTTTACGACATTTATGCGCGAAAAACAAATGAACGCATTCCCAGTAGAACTTTTGCAAAAACCAAGGAAAGATTTTCTGCGTTTTAAACCGTCACGACTTTAATGTATCGAACGATCCGCTACAAACCGCGGGAATGTTAGTTCTACATTCGCCCACGAACACTTCAATTTTCCATGAACGGTGTTCCCAACGACAACGCTTTCGCAATGATTCACCGGCGCAAAATCCACCTGCAGCAAGAGAGAAACATCGCGCTCGGCTAACACTCGTTATATATTCATGAAAGTCAAAGTGTGATTTGCGCTTTTTGCTAGTGACGTGCACGTAAGTCGCGAACTCGGCCGGACCTACGGCCAGCAAACTGTCAGCGAGGCAGAATGAACGGAGGGAAGAAAAGAGAGAAAAGAAAAATAATACAGCGAGAAAACATTAATGAGGCTCGACCGTTCGCGGACAGAGTTTGGAGAGGGATGTTGAATCTCTGGTCCGATTTTTCAACAGTCGGGCGTCGAAGTTTGAACGAGTGGCCGCTGAAAGGAAATATTTTTCCCCGTCCGGGCTTTCCCGACCGCGTTAAAGAAGTCTTCGCGGGAGACAGAGGGGTAGAAGAATTCGCTGGGGAAGGTTGAGTTTTTCCAACGAGCGGAATTAAACGAGCCCTGGCGAAAAAGCTCGTTTAAAATCGCATCGACCGCGATATTTTCGTGGATTTTTTCGGGGTCACGTCGAGAGCGAAAGAATATCGCCAGAGACGGATAAACAGAAGCTCTTCTCCCTGGAGAGAATAGAGCTTTGATTGATGCCGCGAAATGTGACTGGTTACGTTTGAGGGTTTCCTCCAATATGTCGTAAATTGAATTAATTCGGCAAGAATAATTAACGACGTTCTACTCGACGCAATTGAGTAGCCTGGGAGATATTTGAACCGTTGCAAACGTGCACTAATTTTCCACCGTGGAGTTGGAGTTTTAATTACTTCGGACAACGTAGGAACACGGGCGGTTAATAAAGGGGATGTTAATGGCGGAAAACAATTTTTACCGGGTACTTGAACTTTGTCTCGTCGAACGTACATAACTGAACGACCGTCTGGTTAATCCCAAGTGAGATTAAAACGAAGAATTATATTTTCTAATCGAAGGCATATATCATGCAAAACCCATTAGGCGGTAGCAGCTGTGAGATGCCTCTCAACGGATAATCTGATTTTTATTATAACGAGGCGATTAATAAAGAAATATCGTTAATGAAATTTCTACGTTCCTCCGCTGAATGAACTATACAGGGTGTCCCGTAACTACCGCAACATCGGGAAATGGGGGGTAGCTGAGGTGATTCTGAACAACTTTTTCCTTGACCAAAATGTTGTTTGAAGCTTCGTTTTTGAGTTATTAAACAAAAACACTGCCCAATTAGAGCGCTCGAAATCCCGGGACTCAGGCGCGCAACGTTTTGTGGCGCTTCGTCGTGTACGGGGGCCTCGACGGTATCGAGAGAATCGTACGGCAAATGTTACATCGTCTTTAAGCGAGGCTAATGTGGAACGTTTGGTTATTAAATAATGAGAAATAAAGTAATCGTTGTTCATTAATAAGAAATAAACTAGTTATTCTTTTATTTAAGCGAGCAGAGTCGTGGTCGCGAAAGAACGCATTGACACGCCGTGTTACATTGTCTTTAAGCAGGGATAATGTGGAATATTTGGTTATTCGGGAATAAGAAATAAACTAATAAATCGTTTAATAACTGTGTCCGATACTTTTATTCGTCATCCGAAAGGAATAAAGTGTTTTAATACTTATGAAACACTTACCCATTCGTGCACGAATTAACCTGCTTCGACTCAATAGCTGATGTTACGGCCGGCTCGATGAACTCACTTCACTATCACTTTCATTGCACAGCCACTTTAATATCCAATGTAAGATTTTGAGATGGTGCGACAGGATTTATTATTCTCACGTGTAACGAAGTTGGTCACTCACTCACGAACGAATTCAGTACTGTGTAATGAAAATTTGATCTCACTCGCGAATCAAGATTTATTCGATTTATTCCACCGATCTGAACGTCTCTGCGGTCGATACAAAACTGATAGATTTGCTAAGCATTCGCTTGCACACGCACACGCACAGACACATGTTCGTTTCGGTAGCCCACATTCTTGTGTCCACCGTAATACCTTGGTTTAGCAAAAAAGGAGGGCGCGTTCAATTGGTAGTGAGGACTTGGTGGTCTTTGGAAGAGAAAAACTTCGTTGTCCTTGGCGTCTGTTTATTTACAACTGCCCGTGTCCTACGACGCGGTATTACGGTGGACACAAGAATGTGCGCTACCGAAACGAACATGTGTCTGTGCGTGTGCGTGTGCAAGCGAATGCTTAGCAAATCTATCAGTTTTGTATCGACCGCAGAGACGTTCAGATCGGTGGAATAAATCGAATAAATCTTGATTCGCGAGTGAGATCAAATTTTCATTACACAGTACTGAATTCGTTCGTGAGTGAGTGACCAACTTCGTTACACGTGAGAATAATAAATCCTGTCGCACCATCTCAAAATCTTACATTGGATATTAAAGTGGCTGTGCAATGAAAGTGATAGTGAAGTGAGTTCATCGAGCCGGCCGTAACATCAGCTATTGAGTCGAAGCAGGTTAATTCGTGCACGAATGGGTAAGTGTTTCATAAGTATTAAAACACTTTATTCCTTTCGGATGACGAATAAAAGTATCGGACACAGTTATTAAACGATTTATTAGTTTATTTCTTATTCCCGAATAACCAAATATTCCACATTATCCCTGCTTAAAGACAATGTAACACGGCGTGTCAATGCGTTCTTTCGCGACCATGACTCTGCTCGCTTAAATAAAAGAATAACTAGTTTATTTCTTATTAATGAACAACGATTACTTTATTTCTCATTATTTAATAACCAAACGTTCCACATTAGCCTCGCTTAAAGACGATGTAACATTTGCCGTACGATTCTCTCGATACCGTCGAGGCCCCCGTACACGACGAAGCGCCACAAAACGTTGCGCGCCTGAGTCCCGGGATTTCGAGCGCTCTAATTGGGCAGTGTTTTTGTTTAATAACTCAAAAACGAAGCTTCAAACAACATTTTGGTCAAAGAAAAAGTTGTTCAGAATCACCTCAGCTACCCCCCATTTCCCGATGTTGCGGTAGTTACGGGACACCCTGTACAGAGTTGAGTTTAATGAAACCACGTCATTCAAGACGTGAATTGGTTATTAAAAGAGACGTTGAAGCAAAATGTTTCTGATTATGACGTTTGAATTTCTCGTACAAATTAGTCGTGTATCCAAAATGTCTCTTTTTATTCGTGATGAAAGGGCAGTTTGTGTTGACAATAAATTAACGAAAATAATTAAATCCCGTAAGAAAGGCGACAATTGTTACTGAATGTACTATTGTGTAAGACGAAAGAACATCGAGCAACAATACTCAATAACAGAAGTTCGTTCAATGCATCAATGAAGGTGCAATGAAGATTGGAGCTACTACAAAAACCGTTCAAGTTTCGTCGCAGGTATTTAATTGCCAGAGGTAAAACAAGGCCGACTATTCGACCAGCGATCCTTTTATTCGTGCGATTCTTTCATTTATCGTTGAACGTCTTGAGCGTGAAACGAGTCGATAAATGAAACCGAGATGAGAAAACGTTGGGCCATGGGATAATAAAGATGCTCCCCCCTCATTTATTCCAAGATACACCGGCCTATCAGATCTCTCGACTCGATGCTTTTTCGACTTTCGATGCACAGAAAACTCGATTGAGAACGTATGCAGATACTAAGTAAGTTCATTTATATTCGTGAAAATGGGGATACCTTGCACTACCTTTGACAATGTTAACACTTCTGCATTTGATTAGCTTAATGCAGTAGTTAATATCCTATCATTCATTGCCGAAATAAAACTGTTAGTTGTGTTTTAATTGATATTATATCTCGTTACGCGTCTGTTTCCAAATGAAGAATTTTAATAATTAGTATCAAATTCTTCATTCAAGTTTATTTATAATACTTTATGGAATTATCGTAAACAATAATCGTGACGTTTCAAACGAAATGCTTCTACAATTTTTTACTGCATTTCCATGTAGTACTTTTCGCCGAAACCGTACAAGGATAAACTTCAAGTCCACTGTCCCTCGAAAAAAAGAAACGACAGCGAACGCTATTCTTCTCCCTCGCGATGTAGCCATTTAAAAATGGTTGTAAAAAGATGCTGCTGGAGACGGCTTCTCGAATGTAATAATAATCGAGATTACGACTGCTTTAAAAGCTTATGCTTAGAGCAATCCCACTCTATTTTCCGACTTTTCTCGGGAATACAACAACTTTCACAGTTTTAACATCTCCCATTCATTCGCGACGTTCCGCTAATGAGACACCAACGGGGGGTTACGAGATTACCTTAATTTTTCTTCATTTCGCTAAAAGAAATATTTAAACGCGTTACGCCCCACGTCGTGTATGTTCCAACGTTCCATTACCGTGTTGTTCCACTCGTTATTACGCCGGTGTTCGTGTTTCGAAAGGAAAGTCCCTTTAAAAGGACACTTCTAAAAATTCACGAGACATTTCGCCAATGGATACACATGGTATCTTCTCTTTGCTGGCTTTCCCTCCCCCTTTTTCCATCAAAGATTCAAGATGAGCACGGTTAGTTCGCGTTAGATTACGTGGCCACGCGTTGGTTCGGCCGATTACCGTTGAATTTTAATCAGTTATAAATAAACGGCGAAGTCGACATGATTATCGTAGGAAACCACGTGCGCCGAGCAACGATCCAGTATAATGACCGGTCGTGTTTTACAATTTGTGCCATTGTAATGTCGTATTAATCGATGAAATATTAAACGGAGCGGCACAATAATGCTGAATTGCATTATCCACGGCTCTTCGACACCGGTTCCAACGATTCTTCCTTGCGTTCGAAACGTTCCGCAGAGAGGCAGGTTGAAGCGGTGTGTATCATTAAAACGCGTTATGCTAGTTCCGTCGTGTACAAATTGTATGATTAATTGGCAATTTCGAACGCCAAAGTGTTTGCCCGCGCTGAGCGTTCGATGTGTCGCATAAAATTACGGGCTGGTCAAATTTCGCTGGGTTTTAATATTAACTGAATCCACGCAACAATTCTCGTTCTGATCCTCCCGAATGTTTTGGTACAAAGTGATACGTACTTATAAATATTATACACGTTGCAACTGTGAAACTCTGTGACATATTTTTCTTCACAAAATGTTCATCACGAACTGCTCGAACTCGGTGCTTATTTGGAAAATTCATATCGCTGGAAAGATGTGCGTAGAAAACACCTTTGGAACCTTTCGAACAATCCGGCAATAAGAGATGGTCGTGATCGAACGGAACGCAGCAAATGGAAACAAAAAATGCCAGTGCAAAGAGAAGCTTTGGACAAGGAATAAAGGTGTTTCTACGTTTAATCTGTTCGCCTGGCGAGCGAGATTCAATCTGCAAAATGACTGTACAGGATCCATCGAATTATACAAGCCGGCGCTCTCGGCTGCCCTCTTTTCATTCGTGAACAGTACCTACGCCAAGGGTTCCAGTCGATTGCGCGCTATCGATTCTACGACCAGGTCTCGGTCCAGTGTGCCGCGTTGGTTTTATTTTGTTTTTCATCCACCAGAACCGAGAATTCCATGAAAGGCGACTCGAACACCGGCAAGACCTCAAAGTGGTCCTTTTGCAGACGCAACTCGGGTTTAATGCACCGCAACACTTCGAGCTAGTTTCACCCCGTTGGCTCGAGTAACCCTTTCCAGCCATTCTGGCCCATTATCCCGTACTATTAACAGTCTTATGCAAATTTTGTTTGCCACCGACCGACAATATAGGGAGAAGGAAAGAGGCCGAGTTCGTATAGGGTTAGGTAGCACGCCCCGCCACTGTTCCAGTGCCATCGAACGAGTCACCACGTGCAATTTTGTCGAGAAGTTGAGGTGTTCGTGTTTTTGTTTCGCGTAGATAAACGTAACGAACCGTTTCGTCGTCATCTGGATAGAGGATTTTCGAAAATGCTCGATAGTGATTACAATTTAACGGGAAACGCGGCGTAGAAATAAAGATTATTTAACTTTAAATTTAACTTCGCGGGGGAATTCAATTTTTGCGAGGACTGCGATGATGTTCATTTACAATATGCGATGATTAATACTTGGAACATTGAGTGTATGATTTTTTGTAATGATTTAAAATCATGATTTTAAATATCATTTATTCCACAATAGGATTTAGTACGCTATGAATGAATGCAGTGTACAATGGCGTAGCTATCAAATAGTAGTGAATGGTAATTTACTTTCAGAAGACAGTTGGTGACAGTATTTGCTACACTTTTATTCAATGCCTTTTAAAAGCAACAAGTGTCGCGGCATCCATTACCCGCAATTTATTTGTCCCCCGGTACATGAATGCGAGGCAATTCACTTTTGGCTGAATAGATTTCAATAAAATATATACAGAGGGTTCTCTCCAATTTCTATTGATACGTCCGTGCAGGCGTCGTAAATACTTCAATTAAAACATACGAAATAGAAAGTAATATATACGTAACTATGGAGATGTATTTGTTCATTCAAATGCAATTGACAACAAAAAGCTGTGCTTATTTAAACACAGGTAAATCAAAAGTCAATTAGCAGATAAACATAATTACAGTGAACTAACTTTACTAAATACATCTGAACTCGAGTCAGTTCCCTGTGGCCAATGGAAGAGGCTGGATAGCTTAATTTCTGGAAACCAGCTTTAGTACGTTTTGCATGTACATATGTAAGTACGTACATAGATCCATGCATGCATCAGAGAGAACCCATATCTGTGAAATTTAATACACACGATCCAGTATGTTTATAAATTAGAAACATTCTATATCCGTATACAAAATTCACGAATCTCATAGCAACACGTTCGGAATTTCCAATTCATAAAATGTAATAAAACGGCGCCAAACTTCCAAAATACATATAATATAAAACTCCAAATCCCAATGTAAACGACCTGATTTCAAAGGGTTTTGTACAGGAGATTCTGCAACCGTAAAAATCAATATCATCGATATCGGACCACGTAGGGCCCAGTATCTGCGATCTTGAAACCAAATACTGAATATAACAAACACGAAGATTCCATTCAATAGACACTGGATCATTATTTTTCACTTCTACATTCTACCCATCCCCGACACGGTAGACTGTGAATTGAATCCAGAATCTCCTAATTCTCGAGCACTGTCAAACTCGTAAAATCGCCTTGGAATAATTTGAAATCGAGGAAAACTCCACCTCTCTATTTATGTAACAAATTAACACGTTTCTAACATTGTCTGCATTAAATCGATTACCTTTTCTTCGGAAAAAGAATCAAAAAAAATATCCGAAACATCTCCTGAACACTTTCAAAGCTACATAGTATTTTGCACCGATTTAGTATGATTCCCATCTATAATGCAACCTGATAAACCTTCTAATAAATCCATCCTTAATCCCTAAAGCAATTCGTGTCATCTGTTTCACCCCGTATCAGCGTAACGTAATTTCTCATCTCCCGAAGAGACGAATGTCAGCTCGATGTTCGTCAAACCATCGCGTTGCAACGTGATTGATCCTTTCGTCTGGCGTGGATTCGCCTTAGTTCTCGATTGGATTCCCCAGCGCTCGGTGAATACGTCGACTTGGAAACTCGATAATCCGCGGCCAGATACGGACTTAGTGAAACAGAAGACGGGAATCCAAAGGGGTTGGAAGAAGGTGCGGTCGGCACGTCGCTTATCAGCACACGTAATGAACCGACTACACCGCTACCTGTCCCGTGCTGTACCATGACAAAGCAACAATTACGCTCTACAGATCTAATTAGCCAAGCTATTATTCCGTCTGCTGCTGAAATAAACGCGACCACCGGTTTTAATCACGATTTCGTCGCGATAGTTCACTCACTGAGGAACGTTCGCCGTGAATTTTCTGGTAATTAAAAAGGGCTTGAAACCGGCTTACGCTTGACCATCTGATTAATCGTGGTTTTTGTTAACTCTGCGAAAGAAAGTGGGTCGATTGATCCGTTGTTTGCTAAATGAATTTCTTTAAAGAAAACTTTTCTCCATTTCGTTTACGAAATAACGTAAGAATAATAGCGTAGTATTTCTCTTGAAGTAAATTTTCCTTTACAGTTTTCCTAACAGTGCTTGGAAGTTCATTGTTGATAATTATTTCTGCGCAAGTTTCTTTCAACCAAATGTAATTTTCTTATCGAGTTCTAGCGGTCGAAGATTCTTCACGCGACTTGGAGACATGTCAATTAAATTCGCAACGATCAGACTCAAGATAGCCAGTTTTCATCATTTCCGTTTCCAAAGACTTACACAGCAGTTATTAAGTGTACATAAAGTTGCAAGCACCGGAGCCACGCATGGAGCAATAACGTCCGCATTCGAAGCTTCGTTGTTTGCCTGATTTTCCATCTAATAGAAAGTGCCACTGGCTACTATATAAACGAGTGTGCAGTTCACTTAGTACCCCTCGGAAACTAACTTTCCCGCGATTTCACGGAGGTGAACTAAGCAAACTCTGCAACTTCGAACGATTAAAATTAAATTGTAGATCTAGAGATTAGGAGACAGGTGTCTTTATCGCCATCTTCGTGGCGTTCGTCCTTAGGAATCATTAGGTTCAAAGCATCGTTAAAATAACAAACTTCTTTCCCCGTCCTTAAGATAATTAAATCGGAGTATCGTGGATGACATCCATTTTCGCAAGTAATATAAAGGCATGGCTGACCAGTGGTGCATTACACTACTTAAAATGATATCAGATTGGCTCCGTCTTATTCTACTTCAACATTTACCCAGTGCAGAACGGAGATGACAGCTATGTGAAGAACAACACAATCGCAAGCTAAAATTTGAGTTCGACTAAAAATAAACTCTACGTGCTTATAAATAAATTCTGTGAAAAACGCTACCATTATCTTTCCATACAAGTTTGCCCTCTCTATAAACATTCGAAAGAAGAAAATCTGCAGGCTTAAACGATGGATTTTAAAATTGCCACTTCTGGCAAACAGGCAAACGCGTGACAAAGTAGCGGCGTTTCGTCAGGAACGTTGAAAGAGTGTACGTCAGCGGCAGCAGGGACGGCAAGAGGTGTCTCGCTTGTTTTCAATTTCTTCGACCACCTCAGGCCAGAACGAAAAACGGGCAGTCGTGCGGGGACGTGAGACAATTTTCTTAGAAAAGTTCCATATAGTTTCTGTTACCACCGGGGGGGCCGTACGTACAGCTAAAAGAAAGGCCGCTCCGTAAAGACTGCCTTTAACTCTTTCCGCTCAGACGGCGATGGAGTCGTAAACCCGCCGAGTCAGCAAATTATTAAACGACACCGTGGCAATTTTTTTTTGTCACAGACAACAGAGACTCCGTGCTCTCTGCGTCCTTGCGACAATTGCAATTGGTGCATCGTGGACTTTCTCTCTTTTAGTCTTCGGAATGATAACCCGTGAAACGCGTTGAAACTTTGTTGTTCGAAGTGACTTTAAAAAGAGCCGGCAGTAATAATTTCCTGCGAATGCTGCTTATTACCTTGGGAAAAGGAACAGAGCTCCGCTTTCTTTCTAATTTCTGTTATTGCGTTTCTTATTGACGAAAAACTTTCGTCTTTGTATTAAAGCGGTTGTAAAACATTGCCGCACGTGTCAAGTACCATCGTTCTGTCCAAACAAGTTTCAGACCACGCGTGGGCTCTTGAAGCTAAGCTGACGGTAGTTTACTTTCCGCCCCCGGTGAAGTTCTTCTTACACTTGGTATCAACTTAGCTCTTCGCTTTAATAACTTATTATTTCTTCACATTGTATATACGCGGGGTGGGTGCAGAAATTCTACAACTTTCTCTAATTCCGAGGATATTAATATGTCGATGCATAATAAAATATGATGATCAAATAGTTGGCAGAGTTTTGTTCAGATTCTACATTTAATAAACGGATATTATTAAATACAAACTAAATTGTTATGAACCATAAATAATACCGTGGAACGAAATACCTGTTCGTGCGTCAATCTCGACCGATATTTTCAGCAAGTTAATATCAAATAATCGACAGAGTTTACGTTCCGAGCCGCATACGCCGCATGTCGCAAATATTTTTATGGCGGATCCAATGGATTTAACGTGACTCATATCCAACATACGAAATTCAGTGCCACGTAAAAATCCTGTCATACACAGGACAGTATATCGTTGGCTTTCACAACAAAGACGACGGATCACGTTGTGGATATTGATTAATCGATTTTTCGAGACGCTTCTGCGAATGGAATAATATTGTCCCACGACTGAAAAAAGAAAACAGGCGAGACCTGTGTCAACTGCGACACCAAGAGTTAACGCGATGTATCAATAAAAATATCGACGAAAACAGAGTGAAAAATAACTATGCGACTTCGAACCGTAATTCTTCGTTTGCTCCATATCTTGATCTTATCCATTTAAAATCTTAACTGGGCGCGGGTTTTCTTTTAATATTCCGTGGGAATATTCCGAATAATTAACGGGGCGATCGTGAGCTACCATGTGTTGAACGAAAAAGGAAAGAAAGAAAGCGAAGAAATGAAAAATATGTTTGGAATGTTTCATTACTGAACAGCACTTTAATGAGGGGCAAACGGAAAATGGAAAACGCTGTGCATACTGCTTGCGATAGAATCGTGATGATTATCTAGTTTCATCAAAAGCAAAATATTTTAAAGTTTATTATTAGTTTAATAAGTTACTCCTTTCTACGTACTCGCGTTATTCCTTTAATTAATTAATTACAGCTATTTTCAGATATTCATGCGAAGTTAAGATCAAAGTTATACATGCCAACATAACTTTCCCTTATATTGTAATTGTAAAAAAAGACAGCAAAAGCCAAGAGTAGTTTTTGCAAGACCTGTTGAACATGGCGACACGCCTCGACAGGTGAATCGCTCGTGGTACCTGGTTGTTTTCGCAAACGGTTACGTGTCACGTCGGCAGCATCGATTTTCCATATAGTTTGCCGCTGGACCGAACTTTTGTTCACGCTATAAGAGATGGAAGTTTCGTCGGTAAAAGTGCAGGAAAGACAAAGGGGCAGATTGCATTCTAGAATAAAAAAATTTCCAGGTGTTTTGGCGTATTTCACGTGATTTTGGTTCGAAAAAACAGTCAATAAAATCAACGGTTATTGCAATTATTAAACAACGCTTAAATAAGTGTAGTTAATACGCTTGACGTCATAATAGTAGATAATCGATTTAACTTCTTTCTTTCATTTATCAAGGTAATTATAAAATTGTCGTTATTCAACACGCATCTGTTGAAAAAGGTCATCGATCATCGAAATGATCATTAACCAGAAATAAAAGTTAAAAAATAGAAACTCAATTTGATAAAAATATGTAATTTGAATATGGTAAAAAAAAGTGATTGCAAAAAAGCTTAAATATGAATGTGCACTCTTTTATTATTCACATCGTTTGCCCGAACAAAACGTATATTATTCTACCATCGATTCTAAACGAAATTCTAGTAAATCGACGATTGCAAAAATATCTGCACGCTTCCTCGAGACGCATATATCTCGGATTAGTCCCACGTCGTAATTAATCGACCTCAATGCAATTCGGGAACATAGATCGATCGTAATGGAATTAAGGCGAATCGAGAAGGAAGAATAGAATGGGGGGAATAAAAAGGATAGTGAATGATCGATCGCTGAATGATACCTCCGTTCGAGTGGTATCCGTAGCATCGACCACGCGTAGAATTTAATGCGAATCCGTAAAAAATGGATCCTCGTAGAGGCGCCATTTTTCTATCGAGATGGAGTTCGGAGAAATTCAATTTACTATCAAACGGCAACCGTCGTAAATCATCCAGAATTATGTTCGAAGGACGCGCGTCGTCTAATCAAAAATGGTGGGGGACAAACGGGTAAAAGAGTAAAAGCATCCTCGGTGTATGATTACCATCGAAAAAGCAGAAAGTAAAGGAACAGGTCTGTTGAAAAAATTCTCTTTTACTTTTAAAAGTTTCACACAACTGGTATATCGATTATCCATTAATTTTTGCTTCATCATAATAATAATAAAAATTCTAATCGTGTTTCTTCTATAACTCATCAAAATCATAGGTTTACGTGAAAAATATTAAAACAGAAACCTACAATATTCGAGATGCTAGACACAAAAATTACTCGTCGTCGAATATGACTATTCTCCTATTCAAAGATTCACTACATGTATGGTAATGTATACACATATTGTACATGAAGAGCAAAACTTACTTCTGCTGTAATAACAAATTAATGGTGTGCAATTTGCGTTGCGTCGCTTCATTTGCGTCATGGTAAATTAATATCAATCGACGACGAGATAACGTGGTTGATGTGACGCATTGATGCGGGGCTTGTTGAAAAACCAATGACGGAATGACGAATTTGGTGTCACACATTAATGCGATGAAATTACGATGTGCTAGAGATGATACTTTAATTTTAGAGTGTAATTAGGAATTTAGCATGGCACGCGAATGTTACACTGATTAAACGAACAGGAAATAATTAATCGTTTCGTGAAATAAATTTGAAATACGTATTGCAATATTCTGTAGGTATTTTGACTGGCATAAGTGCGTCATTAATTTTCAAAATTGTTGACTGCTAATTAATTGATGGATTATTTCCCACAGAGATTCGATAGATTACAATTTTCAGTTTTGTTACAGTACTGTGTCGTATTAAGCGAACAGGCGCTGCTTTTTCATTAATTTGCAGCACAGCAATTTGCGATAACTTGCGTCCCAGGCACGTGACGTTTAACGTCGTAAATTGAGACAGATTGCACACAGGTTTTCGATTCGTCATGCTCCTTGTAACAGCGATCATCTCCATGAAAATTAGTTCACGCTTACATCGAGCCATGTACCGAAAAATTTGTAAACGGTGGAAGCGGACACTGTACTCTGTTCTGAATATCAGTATTCATGGAAGAAAATTCCTATGCATGCTAAGTATATAAGAAACATGGCGGTCGCGGTGAACAAGTCGATGGTAGAAAAACATAAAATAGTTTAAAAATTGCTATAGCGCATTTCCCATTGAAATTTGCCGTTGTGTTTTTCTGCTTGGCAAAATTATTCTGCGCTGTTAAACATTCAAGTTAAATCTAATAGTAATAATAATAATAATAATATCTTCTTTTCATTCTAACTAACACGCTCACGGTTAATATCGTGCTCTCTAAAATTAAGAGAACGCCACTTTAATCATTAACCATTCTTGAGACCACAGTACCCAGAACTCGTGTATTTGAAATCTATTATTGATTCTGCGACAGTCAGAAGTCATTATTGTCAATGTAATCCCAACACAGATATCGAATCGCCACAGTTGACGCGGGAGTGCCTAAGTATCGATATGAAACACGACATACAGTGACCTGCCAGTCAGTCAGATTTGACCACTGTCTGATGGGTTCGCCGCCTAATCCCATGATTGTTGGTCGAATGATTGAAATTATCTTCATGCTCCGTGTGGCGTTTCCGTTTACTAAAACCAGGATCTATCACATGGCCCCGCGTTAACGTGCACGCTTGTTAAATGCGTAATTAGCAAAGCAAACTACAAATTAAACATTGCATCGGTTATTAATATGCGTAATTAATATGTTCCTACAACCTCAATTAATAGAAGGCAAATGTGCATGGTTTTCTTTTTACAAATATTATTCTCACATTTTGATTAACAATCAATTTTTGTATTCAAAACGAAATATATATGAAAAATGTATCCTTCTGTAAATAATTAAAAGCAAAATGTTCAAAATGTTCTCAAAAGTCTTCCCTGTCCAACCATTTCATTGTAACGTGCGAAGTGAAATATCGAAAGAAAATTACAAATGCTGGAATAATGTTTAGACCGGCACAATTAGTTTCAATTGGGAACATTTAATGAATTTATACTTTATTATAGATACTTGAATTTGCTCGATGTGATGTTAAAACATTATTGCCTGAAATTTCATTCTGTTGCATTTCTGCACAATTTCCATATTCTCTGTCTCTCTCTCTCTCTCTTTTTCAAGTTTATATGTAACAAGTAGACTCTATATACAAAAAAAATCACGATAAATTCTCCTGAACCTCCGCTCGCTCGTTCGGCGATTTTATGCGTTTGAAACGAATCTGCCAGTATAGGTATACATAACGACAAGCAATTGACATCCCTGTTCCGCGATACGAAACTCAATATTGCAGCCTTGTTTTAGAGCAGACTGCATGTAATAGCCACACCTTTTTATGTATTTCTGAAAAACTGTGGTCCACGATTTTTTGCCACAAAAACACCTATTCCCTTCTGCAAACGCGTAATACCTTCAATACGGTTTACTTATTGTTAGAGTTACACTACTGAAATCACAGGCTGAACCAATCGCCACGAAATATTTTACTGTTAAAATGATTCCTACATTAATTTTGCACAAGAGATATTTGTACAGGCTATTGATAACAGTTGAAAAAATATGTATGGTTATACGAATCAATACAGGATACAATTAAACGTTTTATTACGGAAACAAAACAATAAAACGTGTAAATAACTGGATACTGTTTATTCAAAGAATCAATAAACATTTCTCAATCGTCCATTTAAAATTCATAAAAATAACTGAATATTTATCGCGTATGCCTCAATCAATCAATGAGATACTTACAATTCGCGCGATAATAAATAATCTTTGCAAGTTGCACGGCTTCTCGTCACGACTGAAGTCAAATTGTCGCAGGCTGTCCTGGCGAAAAATCAAACTCCCTCCATTTACATTTGATTTCCAGTTGTAGACGCCTAACGTCCTCACCCTCTAGGGGCTGCGTCAACGCCGACGTTTCTAATTAAATTCCTGCAACGAGAAAGGCGCGATCGTTCTGTGGCGACACGAACCAATTCTCGTCCCGTGAAACACGCGGACGATCAGCTTTTTGCGAGCGTTTCGGTGTCGTTCGGCAAACGACGACGACGACTTTCCACGTAACTGTAGCGTGCCACCAAAGGATTGGTCGTGATCGCGAGGAAAGGCAGAGGATTGGACGAGATTGGAAAATTTTTCGCCGGTGAAATCGCTTTCTTCCGGTGAAAATCCGACGACACATCGCCGCGGATGAACGGGATAGAAGAAGATGAAAAAAAAGAACGAAAGTATGAATTTATCCGGTCTGACCGGTCGAGATATCCGGCAAATTCGCGTCGAATTGTACTTTGCGGTTTCATTCCTCCTGTTTGCTGTTAGTAGGCACGTGCTTTCTCGAAGACTGATCTGCAACATCGAGGCAATTAATAGGAATTCAATATTGGCAAAGAAAATTTGAAACTTGTGGACTGATTCTTTAATCGTTCTCTAGATATTTGTATTTAAACATGTTGAATTCGCTGTTCGAAAGAAACCCGGTATTTTTTTCGTAAGCGCGAAGAATTTTTTAATAGTTGGAAAAGTAGTTTTCAATTAAAGGTCATTGTACACATAAATTGATTTCGTACGATGTATAAATCACTGGAGATCTGCAGTATGTATGACTGTGCACTCTTGATAATTGCGCAGATATCGATCTCCTATCCCATTCATGGAAAATTCAACTTGATTGTTCTTCAATCTGCATTGACCATTCTGACGTGCGTCGATTACTGTGCCCTTAATCGAATTTCACGTCCATCGTATCACACTTTAAAGCTTTTCAATTCGTCGGATATCGGATACGTATCTGCAGTCACGGAAAGCAGATCAGAAACGGCACGATTGCAGTGTAGTAAAATTGAACTTTCTTATTATTTAATTTACTGCATTGCTTTATGCATTTTCTGTTCGCACTAATCACTTCGTTACGGAATGATGAAAGTATCACTCAGCTGTAGAAACTTCATCTACTAACGATCTAACTAGACGACTCAACGAAAGTTTAATTATTAAAAACATTTTATAATTGAAACTAAGTTCAACTAAACCACGTTCCATCCACCTGGTTCGCTTTGTATCTTTACTGTCTACCTTTCAGTAACCAACCTCCCTGCTGGAATAAATTTCCCCTTTATATTGTCAAAGATACAAACAAACGGCAAATAAAGGTCTCACATTCGGAATCTCTAACCCATTCACTGTGAAATAATAATGACGAGACCCAACTTACGAATACATTCCAAAGAGATTAATTATGTCATCTTATTATTCTCAGTTGTATTCGAAACTGGAAAAAAATATGTTAGCAATGGATATCGAGAGACTTTAAAATATTTTACCCCACCCAATCGTCAAAGGACATACGGAATTTCAATTCAACCCAACTCGATTGGCGCAACTTATACAAATTCAATTAAGTTCAACTTGTCTCAGAAGTTGGCCAAAACTAGTCACGCTCGAATTTTCCCGAAACATTCAGGAAACTTTGTTTGCCCCCATCTCCTCCCCGCCCAATAAGATGGTCGAATAATGCATTCACGTTTCCCGTTGTTGTCAGGCGCAATCTTCCACGTAGGCGACGAGGAGCACATGGCTGCGTTTCAAAAGGCCGTGTATGAGGCGAGATTCGAGCACGTCGCACCCACGTTCGAGCTGCAGCCCATCATAAAGCAGGTAGAGGTTAATACCGACAGCTTCAGGACCGCAGCCGCCGGTTTGTATGAATATTTAATATATGTCCACCTATATAAATATATAAATATGCATATACGCCACTACTAACAATAAGCGTAGCACTTTTCCCCAATCCGAGGTGCACGCGTGGCAAAATTAGTCTGACCGGAAGATGAAAACTGCTAATGAACCAATTAACAAGCGAATAGACGAGAAACTTAGGCGTTCTGTCCTCGTGTAATTGTGAAGGAAACGCGAGCTTCGTCGATTGCATGCAGACAGAATTCGCGGGATATCTTTTGATTCTCTTGACATCGAACAGCAGCAGCGTCATCCAGGAACTTCTTGAATCTGATAAAATTTCACGTTGAATCCTATCACGAGGTGTACGGGTCGAGAGATGGGACGATAATAAAACGTAATTGAACGTCCTTGCCTCGCGAAGCAACTCGATATTTAAATTGCTACCTCGCTGGCGCCCCTCTAAAACAGAAGGGAGTAACAAGATTAGTCGTCGTGCTTTTTAAGTACCATTACTTGTACATCGATGAAAGGAAGTCAAAGAACGTTCGTCGAGGGCGTTGAATATCGGATAACTTTGATCTGGTATTTCAGTATTCTGACACAATTCTGGAAAGGAATGGAATTAAGGATTGTACTTTGTATAGTGTCGGGTTCATACGAACGGGTCTTGGAATTTTTTTTCACGAATCTGTAGAGGAAATTGGAAATACCTGTTGGAGAGTTTTCATGAACGCGCATTATTTACACAGATATCTCAACTTCTTTTGTTATTTAATACTATCGTATATACAGGGTGACTCGGATCCCCCGCAATATTTTTAAAAAAAGGGTAGCCGAGGTGATTCTGAACAATATTTTGGTCAAGGAAAATGTTTAGAATCACCTCAGCTACCCTTTTTTTAAAAATACTGCGTGGGATCCGGGCCACCCTGTATAAATGACAATATTAATGCTTTACTTGCTGGAAGTTCATGTACCTACCAAAGTTTCTTATGAAATTCAAAATTTCATTAGATAGCCCATTGTAACAAGAAACTTAAGCGACAAAATTTTACACGTCTTTGCGCTGTTACCGATTATCCATTATGTCTCCAGAATTTCATTAAAAATTGCTTCATTCCCCAACTTACAGTACGTGAATGATTAGTAATAAGAATGAAACTATTGAATAAGAAAAAATCTGTAACGAAATTTCAAACTCGCTAAACAAAATCGTTATCAGAATCTTGTGCAATGTTCATTATGGTTTTGAAATAGAATATTTAAATTGAAATTTCCACTAATGCCTAGAATCATATTTCCCATGTAAAACGCAAAAAAAATGATTTAACAGTTTAAATGCCTAAAAAAGTTACTCGATGTTTAAAATTCTGAACAGAATTATTAAATATGTAATTGATCATTCTCAAATTGAATTCAATTGGATTTATTCATTTTTCAAATTAAATTACTTTACCATAATATATCAATTTCATTTCAATTCGAAATGAATTTCAACTTTTCGAACGAAATTCGCAAAAGCGTAAATTCAGCGTGAAAAATTCATTTGAAATCGTCAACCACGCTGCCATGCCCCCTCTTTGCAAGTTAAATTTATCGGGACATCGTTTGCGATCTAGAGTTTTGCAGTTGCCACAGTGCAAGTCGCGAGCTTTTCACGTACATACGTACAACAGTTTACGTGATCGTCCTCGTCTCACAGCCAATCCCGTGGGCGCTTCGTTTGCACACTTAGCACGATGCAATTTGCCGAACTGGCAAGCCATGGTAACAGGCTTTAACGTTGCAGCCTGCGAACTTCTGGAGGAGGGTGTGGCGGCAATCTTCGGCCCTTCGAGTTTGTACACTCACGGAATTGTCGCGAGTATCGCAGCGCGTTTCGATGTGCCGCACATCGACTACTTCTGGCGGCAGAACGAGGAGCTGCAGCAAGACCAGGAACCGAAGAATCCGAAACCGATGACCATCAACATTTTCCCCGACAGCGACATGGTTAGCCAGGTGAGAAAATACAGACCGATAGGTATCAAAGTCTGATGAACAATTTGTTTCTGTCTCGAAATAATTCTTCTCAAAATTCGACATAAAGTATCATGGTGCCGATTTAAATTATTGGGGTGAGGTATTGATTGTCCAGGGTTTCATGGTATATTTATGGGGTTTGATATCCATGTAATCTAATTATCTTTTAAATATATCTACGAATCTATCCGTTCGCACGTTTCGTTGTTGGTTCGAAAAGCATCGAACAGGTGCTTGTGAAATAATCGTTTTCAATGTACACATATTTACAGAGTTCTCGTGTGCAATATTTTACAATTTATTTACACTGCTTCACTGATTTGAAATGCCTCTGTGGGCTGTTATTTATCTCCTCGCGATATAAATTGGTCTCCAGGCGATAGAAATTCTGTGTTTCGCGTAGAAAGTATCGTATGAACTAGCGATTTTCAACCGTTGTACCGCCAAAGGTCCATCAAATTTGTATTACAAGCTAATGTGGTCTGACAGCAATGATTAGAAGTCTGTCATTTAAAACCATAGTTCTGTGAACGTCATTTAAAACTATTACTCCTCTGGTAAACCAGGCAACAATTTTTTAACCAGATCCCAGAAAATAAATGTATAAAATAATTTTCAATGTACCGTAAGAATTTAATAATTAGTTCACATATACCGCGGGATAAAAGGGGTTGAAATCGCTGGTCTAGACTATACAGTCCAGTCGAAAAGCAAGGAACTAAAAGGTGGTGTCGTAGTAATTTACATTATACATGGGATCGTGCGGCCCCCGAGCCGCATATCAGCAAATATTTATTCGCGACGGAAACTGGTCGTGGTAGAGGTACTACGAAGTAATTGATCGTCAAGCCGCGATCGTGTGCATATGTATGTACATATGCATGGAAACGCGACACTTTTGTCGACGATTTATAATATACGAACACACGGAAGAAATGCGGAGAGGGCGAGGAACCCGACGAAGGTGGTGGCTGGAGTTCCGATGCATTTTAAATTACTCGTTTAACGAGGAAAATCGAGCTGGTTTGAAGTGGCTGTCCCATTAAACCTGCTAGTCGAGGCTAATGACCGCGATCAAAGGTGGAACTTCGGCTAACGACGTCGGATCAGTTTTTATTCCGTCATCCCTTTAACGGACAACCAAACGGGAAAACAAACGAAACGCGTTTAATTCGAAAAATAGTGAACGAACAACCACGGTGGGCGTAAAGAATTATTTAGCGTTTCGTACTTTCACGGCACGATTAAAGCCATGGCTTTGTGTGGATGGTCAATTCAATTTTATGATTGGAAAATGTGAACGGGATCTTTATGTCGAACATGAATTAAACGGATAGCCTACTAGATGGAAAGAGTCGGGAATTGAGTGTGTAAATTGATATGGTTAATTTAAGCAACATGCAATGTATTTATGGGAGAGGAGAAAGAATTGGTATTGCAATGTATTAGCGATCTATGGGAGTACTTCAGATACACGCCAGAGACTATTAAGGATATTAAAACGATAAAGAACAGCTGAACTTTATTGCAACAATGAAAAACTGTAAATTCATTAGGAGTTTTTTTTAATCGTTTTCTACCTTCCAACTAAAATTGTTTTAAATCAAATATTCGAATTTCTTGCAAATATAGCTCCCTCAGAGTGTTTTCCACATGCATAAATTTGCATCGCATTTGGGACGAAAAAATTTCCGCTTTTAATGCACAGCAATTCGCGCACCCTTTCCCTCTTTCAATACCCTTTCCAACCGTGTGCTTCGAAAGCACGAAATTTCATGGTTGTATCAGAAAGTTCTTTCACTCCGGAACGTAAAAATCTTTCAATATTGCAAGATAACCTGACAGTTTCTGGCTGCATTCATAGAGTCTCTGACTACACTTTCCGTTCACAATTTTTTCATTCCATTGTTGAACAGAGAAATGCAACAATTTTTAGAAACACGAAAGAAGTCCGGCAATTAAATGTGAATTCGAGCTCTTACGTTCGTTTCCCGTAAAGGGATAGTCACTCTGCTGTTCGACATGTAAATATACCACGAAACAATTGGTCGCTCTATGTATAGTAATTGTATTAATTATTTGCGAATTATTTGTGTGGCCTTATCGCTGGTAACATGAAATATTGTAGTACAATATAACATGTAACGAAGCAAATTATTACAGAAAGTTATACGGTAGTATAAATTAGTTGTTTCAATTAATTCGCGTAGCTGTACATACTGTTGATATTACCAATTACAATGTTTGAACAACGCGTTATATACACCCTAGTAAAACGTAGCATATTTCTATTTCGCGAGCTTTCTGCACGTGCCCATGGATGTTACCGTTTGTGCAAGAAGTTGGAAGCGAAGTCGCGGAAACTCTTTTATGTCTTAATTAAGTATACAGCTCTAAATGATGTACAAGTTACTGCTGCACTTTTTATTCTGAAGCAGCCCGGTAATTAAGCCATATACGTTTAGTGGTAATTAGAATACGACATTGAAGTTACCTTAAGCTCTTGTGACACTTGAGTGTTGAAGGTGTAACGTGCAGTTGCACCTTTTTGTATATTTCTCATTATTCTGCAAACGGAATTACTACCATTGAATGCATACATTCATTACAAAACATAAATGTCAATTCATGCTTCCTTTTCACTATTGCTATATATATACCAGTGCGGTATTTAAAAATTAAAGCAGAGAAAGCTGATAAACGTCATAAGCTTTCATCCGTGATACGCAAACCCCATTAAATAATTTCTGCTTTCAAACCCTTCTCTAATTTTTCTTCCGCTCTCTACACTTTTAATTATACAAAATGATTACGTGAATCTTGTCGACCAGTATACGATAATGATTTAATATGTCAGAGAATTCTGTAATAAATTGTATTAAACATAACACCGACTTAACTGTAATTAATCCTCTGGCTAAGAATACGATCTTTCCAGGCTATCGGCGACATAGTCGAGTCCATGAAATGGAACGCTTTCGCAGCTATCTACCAAACCAACGACGGTCTCTCGCGGATCCAAAAGGCTCTCTCGCTTAGACGAAAAAAGGACAGCGTGATTACGATAAGAAGACTGGGCGAGAGGATGGACTATCGACCAATCCTAAAAGAAATTCGTTCTCTATCCATCAGCAACGTGATCGTCGACGTCGAACCGAATAACATCGTCGAGGTGCTCTATCAGGCGAAGGAGGTCAAGCTGCTGGCGGACTACTGTAATTTCTTAATTACTTACCTGGTATTACGCCACATTCTACTTTATATGCGCAGATTTTCACGAGCACGAATTTTTCGTTTCGACCTGGCAACCCCTTAAACGTAGAGAATAGATGGTGAATTTTCTGTAGTATCGAATTTGACATATGTTGTTGTTTAATAATTGCTTCTGAAACTTTCTCTTAATATTACAATATATCGATCATTTTTTAAGGTCCCGTCGGGATGACAAACATGAATGTTAATCAAATGTAAAATATACAATACTTTGTTCAACTATTCGCGGAAGCAACAAATTCCAAACTTCGCTCCCTGTGTATAGCAAATCTTTCCAACGCGGTGGACTACTTGCGAAAAACTCGGTTGCCCTCCATTATAAGCAATAAAGTTCAAACAATGGAAACATACTTACGAAACTGAGCATCGAACGTTTCGCGGGAATAAGTTAACATACTTGCAGAAGTAGACTTCGTAATGCCGCGGCCGCCCCGGTACAACCTTCTCGCATAATTCGACAAAAGATATAGTGTACCGAATTTATCGGACATGCTTCTTGCAGATTACATGAACAATGCGAAAGTTTGGAACTTTGCACTGTGCAAACTCGATAACCAAGAAATAGAATCATCCCTGTTTCACGAATTATTTCGACGCATTTAAACTACTGTCGCGCGTACACCATAAGCATGGAATTGAACTACATTTCAAGGAATATAGGAGTTTCGAAAACATAGCTGACAATTAAAATGCGACTCGTAAAACAGATCAATATGAATATATATTCATAAAAAACAATTCAAAATACATTCGAAATATGTTCAAAAAAAATTGTGCAATTGATTCCACGGACTCATAGTCAGTCGTGCATCTTCCAATTAAACTTCGCAAATTTCCAAAATGATCACCCTTCAATCTCTGTCGAAATTCTTATTTTTATTTTTAATTAACCACGCGATCTACCACACTTATACGTACACGGAGGAAAAGGCACGAAACGAAAGCTCGTCTAGTTTCAACCCATTTAATGGTTCCGTCACACTCCTAAAATCGTCAACTCCAAAACGCGTCGCGATTCGACACCGTCGAAAAAATTCTTTTTCACCTGCGCTCGAACAGTTGGCAGAGATAACACGACGAGGTCGCGGCTTTCCTGACGGTGGCTTTTCCAAGGGAATTTCATTAATAAATCCGTGGAACGCGTCGCGGTCACGTGCAACCCCCGCATAGTAACTGCATTAACCGGTTACAATTGCCAGGCTTTTTATTAAACGGTTCCATAAATTGCTGCGAGTAATTGTTTTCAGCGATACGCCGGTAATGGCGTGCCACCTGAACATTCCTTCGCTCACCACTGCCGCCGGAATTCGCTTTTTATGACGCATTACCAGCGAGCACGTAACAATACGTTCATAAATAACGACGTTGGCGTTACGTCGAGCCTTTCCGCACGAAGGGTATCGTTCTGATTTTTTTTTCTTTTTTTTTCGTTTTAAAGCGAAACACCGCGACGTTCTCCAGCTAACGCGTAAAGGTGCACCTTTTGTCGCGTCGAGGTGCGCACGTACGCGAAGACAATGCAGAGCTTCTAGGGAAAGTTGCGCGCGTCTGCAATTCATAGGAGAATACGAGTGGAAAATGGAAAAGTCGTTAATTCCTGTATTCGAGTACGGTGTACTAAATTATAATATTGAGGGTAGACCAGTCTTAGGGGATGTTTTGTAGAAACGAGAAATTTGAGCTTGGGAGAACTGATTGTGAGTATTGTCACTGCCATACGATATTATTATTATTATTACGATTTTGTCCAGTGAAATATATTACACACAAAAGTACCAGCAAGTCAAAATGATATTATTGTACATCGACGGAAAATTCAAGGCAATATATTCCCTTCGACTTCCAAATACACTCACATAGAGTCACTAGGAAAAAAAATGAAAACGAACGAATTCTTTTATTCGCGTAAATAAATATTCGCTTTTCCATTCCAGCTGGCTCAATGCTACACCTGCCTCAGAGGCATTTTTTCCCCTCGTTCCCCAGCCGAATTTGCCACCTCGCAACGTCGAGCTGAAGACGAGGCCCTTTGATCGCGGCGAACACTCCTGCAGAAGTTATTTGAACGCTCCTCTCTGCTATTCGCAAATAACGAAATTTGTCTGTGTACACGCGGGGCGAGACGTGGGGAGGAAACGCGTGCCGTGTCCTATGAATTCGTGAGAAATTTCACGATGCATCTATATTTGTTCGGACTGTCGAGAATTTCGTGGAAGGCGTCTCGTTGAACTCCGCCAACTCGAGGCAAAGCAGAGGCACAGGGTGGACCCATGTCAACGTCGCTGTTTCTGTCGCCCCGATGCCGCGATTTCGATAACCCTGAACACCTCCTCCTCATGCACGACCTTTTCGACTCAGCAAATACGTTCTAATTATAGTCAGAGTGGAATGGGAAGGGTTATATTATATCTAGCGTGGGATGCGCGGGTTTGAGAACATCGCGTTTGTCTACTATCGGTCTTGTGGATAGTTTATTTTAAACAGCTATTTTTGAAGACAGTATTCTGGTTGAAATTTTTAGTGTGAATACGTATATAGAAAGATTATCTCTGTGGTTCCTCGAACTGCATCTTTCTTGTTAAAAATAGTTCCTTCTCTCTATGCGATAGTAAAAATAGTTTGATGCAGGCAGTTCTCACAGTCTTGTCCCCGAAATAAATTACGCATACTTTCTGTATAAAAAGAATCGTTGTGGCGTGTTAATTGATATTATAATATGGATTCTATGGATATTTCTTCTTTATATTAACTGTAATGAAAATTGTTTCTTGCTGGACGTAAGGCTACCACGCCTGTCGATCTCTTTATTACAAGCACAAATGCACACACGCCTTTTACTCGTCCAATTTGATTTGTTTCCTCTAATTTGTATCATACATTTCATTTGTATCCTCGTTCCTAAGATCAAAAATTCCAAGGAAAGATTTTCGAAACTTCAACAGGAGAATACTAAAAACTACATCGAGATATAAAACTGTTCTGATGCTGGAAGCAAAATTTGCCGCAACAAAAGCAGTCAGTCAACAAAGTGTCGTCTGGCCTGAGTTTGTGAATACACATCTTATCGTTAGCGCGAACTTTTCAAGTTATTTCCCGCTTGTTGCATTGAGACAACGGTGAGGCAAGGAGAACGTCCCCTCGAGCGCTCGTCCTCTTAATATTCCAACTTTCGTAGTTCCGGGCGTAGTCGAATAAGTTCAACCCTTTTGATACGCGTGTATACAGTGACGAATCGTTTTTCCCGCGGTCAACGTGAATTCGAAGAAGCACTTAAAATAGATGACGCACAGTTGAGAAACTTGGCTTGACTCCGTTGATAGAGTGGATGAAAGTGCGGCTGGCAAATCGACAGTTTTTTAAATTATATCTTGGGTAAAGCGAGAAATTTACATGGAACGATAAAATTATTGTGGCGATCTTTGAGTTCTGTAAAGAAAACTGGATTGGAACTTGGACAGCTCAATTTTTTTACATGAAACATCTTAATTTTAATTTTTAAAAGGGGAAAATGATTTTTTTTATTTTTTTTCCAGATTATTTGTCGTCACGCATTCAAACTTTATTTGTTGAAAATAATTTTTTACAGTAATTCCTGTTCCACTTTGCGAAATATGTCAATCTTTGTGCCTGAATATATTGTTGCTACGCTATTATGTAAATATTATTTTTTATGAGTATCTCTCGTGAATTCCAGGACTCGACGAAATTGCCTATATCGGGTGTGCGAAATGGAACCACGGCCAATATCACTGGGCTCAGCTTGCGAGAAAACGATGTGGATGGAATTAATTGGGTAAGTGTGAAAAAATAGTTCCCGTTTATTTCCGTGCAATTCAAGTTTCACTTGCAAACTATTCCTTCAACAACTTCGTGCATGAAAATTCACGCGTACACCTGATTTTCTCTTTTTTTTCTTTGAGAAATTACATTTTTATGAGAATCGATGTACGCAAAGCGAAATAGACTAATCAATCAAGCGTCGATATACGAACAAACATTTTACCATTATAAAAACTAAAGTGAAAAAGTTTTCAAGAAAAGTTGGTCCCCTCAAGCAGGTTGGTATTAGGAATGCCTCCTTGAATACCTAGGTTTAGTGCAGCTCAGAAACTAATTAAAAATTTGCAGAAAATCCTCATTCTTCTCTAATTAAAAATCGTGAAAAACATTTCCGACGATTGACATAATTCGAAGATTTATTTAACGCAACTTTCAATTACTTTCGCTAAAAAAAATGACAATTATATTTCTCATTATATTGGAATTAATATGTTGAATACAATATCTGAAATTCGTTTCTTCAACCTCCACTACTTCTCCAAACTTTCATCACGTGTATCCTTCTATGTTTCCGCACACGTTTCAGTCTTCAAAGTCACGCGAGTGAGTTAACCGAATACCGGAAGTCCAAGCAAATTTCTTCATTAACCCCTTACCATAATAAAGCATCGCGTGCTCTGTTTCAAGAATGCAACGCGGAACCAAGCGTTTTCCGGAAAATCTCCCCGCGAAACAGTAATTACCAACAGCTGACGGGCTGCCTTAATTTTCGTTACATTAGCCCCGCCGATTCGCTTTGTATCACTGGATAGAGAGCTTCCGGTACATGCAAGCAATGCGGTTCCGTTTCCCTTCCGCCCGTGCACAAACACCAGCCCCTTAAAACGTTTAAGCATGTTGCTTCGTAATTTCACAAAACTGCGCTACTCAATGTTCCATTTCTCGTTAGAAAGGAGCATTGGAAGCATAAGGTCGAGAACGAGCGACGTAGAATTACAAGATCATGACGAATGCGTCGATGAGATTTTTTACAGAATAATTCTAAGACTTATATTATTGCAGTGCCCTTTTTATTGCGTAGAATTATTACGACTGTTGACCACGTTCCATTACATTCTTAGTTACTGGGGTAAAAAAATTCTTTTGTTAATTTTCCAAGAAATCTCCACCCTTAAGTTGCACCACCCGATTATATTAATTTAATGATATTTGCATTGTTTCGATGAAATGTTTGAAATTACTCTAACTCTTCTATTCCATTTTTATTTAACAAAGGTGGAGTCGGCCGTGCTCTACGATTCGGTCTTCCTCTTCTACAACGCGCTGGAGGCTTTGAACGCAAGGAATAAGGACAGTGAAGAACCAGTAACTATTGACCCGGTACCGCTCTCTTGTGAAGAGCCAGAGAAATACACCGCAGGTCCCAACATTACCAGCATGATGCGCGAGGTAAGAACTCATTTAATTTGTCCTGTAACTCGAATACCGCGAACTTTGCAATTCCTTCGAGAACATGCAGCTAATGTTAGCGCGCCTCCTTTCGATTTTCCGTTAGCTAAGAAATAATCAATTAAACCATCGCAAGGCTTCCTAGTAGCTGTTACAAATAAAGATACAAACAGACGGATTGGAATAATGAAATGGAAAAACCTATAATACATACATTTAATAGAACGTGATTTCTGTAGTTGTCAAAGCAAGGAAAGATCACAGGACCAATGACGATTGATGAAAGTGGTCGTCGTAATTTCTTCAATATGCGTATCATGGATGTAAGAACAGGGGAGAGTGTGCAAACGGGATATTGGGATCCAGATGGTCTTCACTCAGTTGACAGTGAGGGCGAACGAGAAAATTATTTATACAAATCCATCGAGCAGAAAAAGTTCAAGATCTCCACCAAAGTGGTACGTGCTCGGGTGGCCCCCCGAATAAATATTCTAAAGCGTGTTTCTATTGGCAAAACATCGAATGCCATGTCTATTTGTGAACAGATCCCGATGCTTCGCAAACAATGCGACTAAATTAGTCAAGGTATCCGTCAGTGATTTGATTAGCCTAGTTGCAATGTTGACGAACCATTACGTGGGAATAGCTATATAGGATACAAGAGACAGAGGAATACTTAATTGAATTTTTGGCGAAAGATATGTTGGAAAGATGTGTTGATAAATTATAACAATTAATGATAATTGTTAAAGGGACCGCCGTACATAATGGAGGTGACGGACAGCGCAACTCGTGGAATCCTGATGGAGCAAACGCGTTACGAGGGCTTCTGCATCGATCTCATCGATGAGATTTCCAAACTGTTGAACTTTAAATATGAATTCGAGTTAGTGCCGGACGGAAATTATGGCACGTACAACAAGGAGACTAAACAGTGGAACGGCTTGATCAAGCGACTACTGGATCGTGTATGTTGTACATTATTGCGAATAAATAAGAATTTGTCCGAGTATGTAATTCATGAAACTTCTTTAATTACGATTTGATGTATTTTGCTCTACTTTGCGTGTACATTTTTTGTATGTCTGTATGAAAAACTGTACTATTTAGAAAAATTATCCTGTTTTCTCCGTGTATCGGGCAGAAATTGTGTAACTTGAAAGTAGTTAATAATTATCTTTGTATTATTTTTACGGAAAAAATGATGTTTCATTTCAGGACGCAGATTTAGCTATTTGCGATCTGACAATCACATACGAGCGAGAAAGTGCAGTTGACTTCACGATGCCATTCATGAATCTAGGTATATGCTGTGTCTCTAATTTCTTTTCAATGTTCACGATAAATCTCGTGACTCTGCTATTTCATCCGGTGTGTCCAAGTCAGGTATCAGCATTTTATCCAGAAAACCGGAGGAGAAGGAGCCGAATCTCTTCTCATTTCTGTCACCGTTGTCAACCGATGTCTGGATTTACATGGCAACTGCATTTTTAGCAGTTTCGATAATGCTGTTCCTCCAGGCCAGGTAAGGTTTCGCGAAAAATAACAATAAAACAGAACATTTCCCTCAACGAAGATATTCTTCAAAAATGATTGAACACTTAAATATTAAGAGGTGGTTAAATATATTTGAAAGATAACACAACTTACAATAATAATTTAGTTGCAAAAAAAGGATAAATGCATTTTAATTCATTCAAAATTCTATTTAAAAGTCCATGAATGTTCATTTTCAGAATGGCACCGGGGGAATGGGACAATCCGCATCCATGTAATCCAGACCCGGAGGAATTAGAAAATAATTTTACCCTGACGAACTCCATGTGGCTCACTGTTGGCTCCATCATGCAGCAAGGCTCCGATATACTTCCAAAGTAAGTCCGAACTAGTAAACTTGCTAAAGCACCTATGCCACCGCAGCCTACCTTACGTACATGCAAACCTGTGCAATAATCGCGAAACAGAAACCGCAACACCGCCGCAAAGAGGTGCAACCACAACTGTTTTGCCTTGTACAATTGCAATCCTGGAATTACATAAATTCGAGCGACCTCATTGGCTAGTTCATTAACGGGTTAACATTGCAACGTACATACGTATGCAAGTGAGAGCGAAACTAATCTCACCTTTAAAGACGATTACATATTTAATTGAGTTAAAATTTTCTAACAGTTTTTGATTTGAAAAACAAATACTATATTACTGTTTAATATCAGTCGTCTTTTATGGAATAATTAGAATTCTTTACATTTACGTTGCTTTCAAATTAGCCCACTATTTTCAACCTAAAGAAAATGGCCGAATTCAACGATACAACGAAAAATCTTCTTCTGTCCAGTTTAATTAAATGAGAATAATGCACCGCGTCACGGACGCGATGATGCGTAAACATACGAAGATAATCAAAAATCTTGTAAAAGTATTAAGGCAATCCCATTAAACCGGTCAAGCTAAATTACGATTCCAAAAAAACGAAATAAGAGAAAATGCATGTGCAAGGAAATCTCCAAGCTATTTATCCAATTATTTAATAGCATAATTAAAATGTGACGTACATATAAAATCGGGTACCATAGCGCGTTCCCCTTTCGTTCCGTAACGTCACGTGTGCAAAGATATCAGCGTGTTTGAAAGGGCATAAAAATGTTGGCGGCGCACGATATCATTATCCCGATTAAGGATATAAAATATCGCGGATCGTTTGTAGAAAAGCCTACAGACACGGTGCCAAAAGCAGACGCGGCACTTCCCCCCCCCCCACCTTTTCTGTCCGCGTCCCCAGGTACGGCGGTCCTCCTTTTTTCACGACAATTAAGCTTAACGAGCCGCTGTTTGCCGGACATATTTGAGGCGGCTTCCCACTTATTAGCGCCGGCATGGCGCTAACTCTCTGCTCGTAACGTCGCGCGTGTTTGCACGCTACATACTGACGACGAGGCGACATAAAGACGACGACGACGATGGTTAACAAGGGTGACCGTTCGCAGCTACTTTCTAGCTGCTCTTGTATGCTACCTGGACGTGGCATATTCTGCGATGATTCGCATGCAAGTAATATTCGAGTGCCTTCCATGTTTGGTTAGACAACGGGACAGGGGGGGTGGCACAGGGGTGAAATTCTTGGCGGTGTTAATCAGACGCGACTGTACGAGGGTGGTCGGAAAACAATTTTATTTCAGGATAGTTCTCGGTGGGAATTGATTGGCAAATTGAAACGTGTAGAAAGTTGAATTAATTTTATTGGAATGCAGTTGCCAGTTAATTATTACGTTTATATTTGTATGGAGGAAATTAAATGGACTCGAGTTGCGAAAGTAATTATCATTGTAATCAAATCGAAATTGCATTATTGCGCTGATATTGAGTCGAATCTCGCGGTTCTATCGTTCCATAAATAAGAAACAAAGTATGTATTCATATAATAGTCACGGTGCCGCTTTGATTAAACTGCAATAAAATGCTTGTTCGCTGTATTCGCACTTCGTCTTATGCCTGACTATATCTGGCCAAAGGAAGATTTGTCGCGACACTTCACGCCGCTAGAAAATGACGAATCGAATGAAAAGGAAATGAAACGTGATCGAGCTGCGGCGCAGAGTTTGCGGCCGTTGGCAAGGAGTATCGCTTATCGATTTCTCGCGGGCAGCAATTTAATCGCGGTCCATTTGTCGGATGAGGGCCCCCTTTCGCGAGGAAACAATGTCCTTTGTTTCTGTTTACTCGGCGTCCCGTGCACGCCCGTGCGACACAGAATATTCGCGCTTACGTGTATGCAGGTACGTACATACGTACGCACGCTATGCTCGGCAAACAGGCGTCATTTGCATACGCGACCCTTTAGCCCGCGCTTAATTAGGAAAACGCGATGCACGCTGTGCCTGTTCCCGCTTTTGCGCCCCCAAGTATCACGTCGGGAAGCTGCACCCACTTGTTTCGAGCACCGGACGATTTACCGCGACTTCGTAGCCCCGGATTCACTAAACTCCTTAACTGATTTCGTGCTGTCAATGAAACTTGCGTTTATGGGCTTTTTGATTTTGAAAAAGCGTTTGAGCCATTTTCGAGGATAGAAATATTGAAAATTATTGCACTCATTGCGCAAAATATCTTTGATCATTTCCTCATTGCAAAGACCAGCTTCGATAGCACCCGCGAGATATTTCAATTTCAATCAATTGTTTCATTTTTGCATCCAGAGCCCCTTCGATAAGAATGGTAGCCGGCATGTGGTGGTTCTTCACGTTAATTATGGTTTCCTCGTACACTGCCAACTTGGCTGCCTTCTTGACAGTCGACAAGATGGATAATCCAATTAAAAGTGTTGAAGACCTGGCTAAACAGACGAAAGTCAAGTACGGCGCCGTTGCTGGCGGATCCACGTCCGCTTTCTTCAGGGCAAGTATCTCTATTCTAATTTTGTAACATCTGTCTTTATTGATACTGTGTATTACACGTACCGCAGGACTCTAATTACTCGACGTACCAACGTATGTGGGCCACGATGATGGAAGCAAGGCCAAGCGTGTTCACAAAGTCCAACGACGAGGGGGTCGAACGTGTGTTGAAAAAATACGACTACGCGTTCCTTATGGAATCTACCACAATCGAGTATAAAATGGAGAGAAAATGCGATCTCGATAAAATCGGAGGACTTATCGATAACAAAGGATACGGTATCGCCTTACCACGAAGTAAGTTCAAGAATGTTTGAACACTGTACATTCGCAATGACTGTGATGTTAAGAATTTCTTAAATTATTTGCTCCGTGCAACTATACATGAGTAGACGAACATATTGAATTAATTATGATAAGATGTAAAAATTGATCTCTCTATGTAATGAATAATATTGTATAATAATAATTATTCTCGAAACTAAAAATAATAAATTAAATATGTAATAGGAAGTTTTGCAGGCTGATTAATTGGCGTATCACGATAAATAAATATTTTCTCAGATTCCCCATACAGAACACCCATAAGCGGCGCGATACTGATGCTGCAAGAGAAAGGGGTGCTTCAGGACTTGAAAAAAAAATGGTGGGAACAACGTGGCGGTGGATTGTGTGTTAAAACCGACTCGGAGCCAACATCATCGACCGAATTAGGATTGGCCAACGTCGGTGGTGTCTTCTTGGTCCTTCTAATCGGATGCTGCGGCTCGTTCGTCATCGCCATCTGTGAATTCCTGTGGAATGTACGAAAGGTCGCCGTGAACGAAAAGGTGAGCCTCCACATTCGTGTCCCTTCCACGGAGCGGCACCGTTATCTCACCCTTGAATCTCCTTTACCTTGAAACGAATGACAAATGTCCCCACGTATTATCTTCATTGGGCAGGGAAGGAGTAATTCCTACACTTTGAAATAACCTTTAAATTATTCTCCAAAGACGAAATCATGCATATTATTTATTAATATTTAACGCATCAATCACTCCGTATATCTGAAATATATTTGTTCACCATCGCTGTTACAAAGTTCCCGGCACAAGTATTTTTCGAATAACGTCGGAAACTGCACAAATTCCACCCCTGGACAGCATGAAATTAACCATCAGCCCGTTTCAGAATCATTCATCCTTTTTTTTTCTTTCTCTTCTTTCCTCGTAGGTCACTCCCTGGGAGGCACTGGTAGCCGAATTGAAATTCGCCGTGAACATTTGGGCGGAGACAAAACCCGTTAAAATCTCGAAAAGCAGCGGCACGAGTTCAATGGAGGGCGACATCGGTCGAGCGGCCTCGACCGCTCGTTCAATCGTCGGCTCGTTCCTTCGGCTCGACATCCTGGACAAATTCGATAAAGATAACAATACAAACAATCGCAGCGACGATCACAAGATCAATTAAAATTCCACTGGGCTGTCAGTACGATCCTTTTACCTCTCTGTTTTACAGATTAAAAACTGGCTACCGGTTTACGACAAGTGCTAATTGCCACACGGAAATCTTCCTTCGCTGATAATTAAATAATTAGGTGTACGTATTTTCGTAGAACGCGACAGGGAATAGCTATTATTTATTTCCGCATGATTCTGTGCATTCTGCGTAACTGTTGCCCTTGTACATTTTTTGTAATAACGATCAGTGTAATCGGTTTGCCAAACATCCGCTAATGTTTCCAATACATTTGAATATTCACTTTATTCATACCTTGGCAAATCTGTGATCAGGCTAATTAATCACGCCAACCAATATATATTCAAGTGGCGTCTTCTATTCTTTCCAATTTTACAGACCCTATTATAAATCGCCGACCAAATAAAGCATCAAATTGATTTGCACTCGCGGTTCCTTCTCCCCCACTTTCACAATAGAATTATATAATTTAATCGGTGTCGGAGCTCACAAACCGAGAACGAGTTCGTCAAGGGGATTCAGGGAAGCGGGTGCAATAAAGCTAAGGGAAGAAAGAAAAAAGGAACGTCTAGCCGCTTTGTGCCTCCGCACATAAAGTCGTCAGGCTTCAGAATAGTCGCAGAATAGCGACGTCATGGAAAGCAAAAATCTTCGCTGTAGGTCCGACATGGAATCCAACAATATTTGGACTCGGCCACAATGGCGCTAACGAGCCGTGCCCTTGGTTTAAAAGATTTTCGGCCCGAGAAATCACCTGGAGGTCCCCTGATACCAGCATCCTCTGAGAACAGGCCGGCATCTTTGTGTCATTATTACCGAGCGACGTTTCTGTGCGTAAGCATCGATCCTTAGAGGAGAGACACTTTTATCTTTACCGACCAGACGACGCTTGCGCCAGAGGGAAATCGACGAGCAACTGGTCCCGTAAGTGTCGTCGATGATTTCCTGAATGTTTGTATTACCCGTCGTATAAGGTATTTTGATTTGCTTCGTGGAGTATGGTGAGTTACGGGAGAAATCACTGTGAGAATTTCAGTATATGTACATGTAATGTCTTTCTGGAAGACTAATTTGATTGGGTCAGTGATGAAAGATATCAAGCTTTCGTTAGTTTAATTGAATATTCACGTAACAAGAAGGATTTTCGTTTCGAAACGAAGTTTTTTTTTTGCATAGTCTTTTAAATGGTTTGATAATTTTCACTACGAATTTACATTCATTTCCTATTTGTTTTATTAAACTTGTGGTTGGAGTTTTTAATATTTCTTCAATTTTGGTGAAAGGTAGGCATTTGATATCGTCAGAATTGGAAAACCCGCTAACAAATTAAATATTATCTTTTACAACCTTGGTGGTACAGAATCACATTTTTGGTTTCATCTGGTAGTACTAATTTTTATTGCTCGCCGTTGGATTTTCTTCCTATTATATATCAAGACAATTAAATATATCAATCAAACATATCAAAAACAGAATATCGAGACATCTCTTTTAATCGGTAATAATTGGCCGAAAATTCAGAATATTCAATTATCTACCTTACCGCGTTCAAAGCTTGCAACAATGCTATCAATTCGATACGTATCAAAGCGTTCCCCGCTAAAAATTCATCCTATTCAACACACGCTACTTAACCAGGATCGAATTGAATCACGATGACGTCGAGTTGTTCAGAACGCGGAAAGGAATCGCGTTTAATTCGAACCGGCACGACTGAAAGGATTTCGAAGTATGAAGTTGCACGGGCGCGTCTACCGGCAGTTCGGTGATAAAAGTGTAAGGACATCGATTAATACTCGTTTTCATTGCGGCAATAAAAGCTGGTAACACGATTACGGGCAACATTTACGACAGTCGAACGAGCTGTTAACTGTACGGTATTTTTGCAACGGGACGTTCATAATCGTCCGCGTTTCACGAAATGAAACTTTCGTCCTTTTTACGGCTACGCTGACGCATCCTTTACGAGGCACACGCGTGTTTAATGCCTGATATGGAAGTAGACGTATTACTAACTGAACTGTTGCGTGTCACGTTCTCTAGTCGAGCATCGTGGACGTTTCATACAGTTTACTGCCTCCATAATAAACTACTATTCGACATACTGAACTCGACTGATAAAAGTGACAGAATTCCTCAAAGTCATTATCAAGTGATTTACGTCAGTAGAATCGTCAATCGTAAAATATTAACAATTATTCAACGCATCTTTAATTTAACAAATTTCTCACGATTCAGCTTAATCCGAGCGCGTTAAAACAATATTGGTCCGGCAATATTTTCCACGAGCTAATTCATACGCCTTCCAACCGCGGTTCCAATCATCCCTCCGCAAACACCGTTTCCCTTTTATTAAAACCACGATTACATTCGCCATAAGCGTGTTAAGAAAATTACAATAAAACGTAGCCTTCCCGCGGTATATCGAGGCAAATCCATTTCAGGGGAGAGTAGGTAGTAAAACCGCGGTCGGATACGATTTACAGGAACGGGGATTCACGCGGCCAGCGGATTCAGATTATCGAGGAATCCCCTTAATCGACGCAGGAATAAATCGTGTTGCAAGGGGTTAATTAAGTTTTATGGCGCGAGCGTCGAGCCGCCGTTATGCAGGTGTAGCAACCCGTTATCTACGATACATCTTCATCTTGGCATGGCTGACTTGGCCAATTGAAGCCACTCTCCTGCCTGCTCTACGCGTTTGTTCGTTCGTTCGCTCGTGCACGCGTCCTCGCGATCTTATCACGTCTCGGGGAAAACAACAGGTGCACGAAATCACGGTTGCTCTCGCGTTGTTCTTTACGACCGCGCCGAATTTCAAATAGGATCGTAAAAATGTAGCCCTGCCTCCTTTCAAGACCGGGGATGTCGTTCTTCGTCGTATTTCAACGAGGTATGTACTGGGAACGATGGGAAAATACGGCGTCAATTTGGACGAATAGTTTTTCGTTCGAACGCACGTGGATTCTGTACTAGCTGTTTTACAAACGATTTCACGTGGACGTGTTCGAGATCGTCTGAAATTGGTTCGTTGAATGGCTGTGTCTCTTGATTGGATCTGACATATAACATAGCTAGTTAATCACATTGAATAAACTTGTCAACCGGAGACGTAGTTTCCTTCCGATTTATTCAGAAATCGCCGAATCAGAATTTTGGAAGCGACGAAATTTCATTAACTCAAATTCATTAATCTTCCACGCACTTTTTCAAAAGTACACCTATACGTGATTGACAGCTACAATTGACAGATTAACTACAAATCGACAGACGTCAGACGAGTATCCTTTCGAAATAAAAAATTAATGTTCTCAAACAGATACACCGCCATCCACTTTTCTCAATCGCAACCCTCAAACCATCTACCCTAACGACGAACCATGTCCGGCCACCATAAAATACAAACAAAGTAAATCAAAAATCCCGCGCGGTTTAAGCCTTACGAAAATCATCCCGAGCTAAAGATCCCTCGAATTCCTCGCGCCAAGATCCTAGTCCAAGCTGTTCCACCCTCTCCCGGCGTTAGATGGCCCCGGATAAAGCATCGAAGCGTGGTATCAGTCGGCTTCGCTTCGGTAGAGCGAGATTCGCGAGATGGTCGACATACCAGGAACACGGTGGAGGGCGATCGGCGGGAGAGGAACGGCCGTCCGCATAAAATCCGAAGGTGTTAAGCAAGGGGAGGCGTGCATGGAAGCTGGAACGGTGCCTCTCTCAAAGAGAGAACCGCGGCCGGCGAGCGAGCGCCGGCTCGTAGGAATTGAAATTGATTTCGGTCGACTTCCATTACTCAAAGAGGACCGGGGAACGCGCACCGACAAAAGTCACAGACCGATCCTGCGTGGATAAGAGGCTTGCCCCCGTAGCAGGTCCCGGGCTCGCCAGAGGTTCCGACCGGCCGTGGCCCAGGAATTCCTGGCGAGTTTTACCAGCGGGAGAGAGGGGGTCGAGAGTTTTCTGTGTCTTCTCTCCTTCGAACCTCCCCCTTGGCCGCGTCGCGTCTTCGTGGCTGTGCGGAATCAATTTTTCGTACGTCGGGGTATGAATGGAAGGGTCACGGGGGTGGCTAGGCGGATGCGTTCGAGGGCTGATTTGTGCTGTCTTGAAAGCTGGCCAAGTAAAGGTTGTGAAATGAAGTAGATGTAATTAGTAGCACAGGGGAGGACGAATTGTTCGAACTGTTTAAGGGATCAATTGAGTTAAGGGAATTGTTGGGGAGCTATGGTGCATGTACAGGTAAGGATCTTGGTGTTATTTTTTGAACAGTTTTGGAGTGTTCATTTTTTTGTGAAGGTGGAGAACTCGGTTAACTCTGGTGTTTACAGAATCATATCGTGCAATGGTTTCCTTTTTATTGGCGGTATCGACGTGATGTAATTACTGGGACATCTGAAATGTTTTTGTAATTTATTTTTAATTAATCAACAAGATGTTCCATCGCGTTTCTACCTGGTCGTGAGTAATACGCCCACGCGACTTAAAATTCTGTCGCGCGCGTGAGTTCGAAAATTATAATTTTCATACGATTCTGAGAGATAAAAGAGTAAAGTAAGAGATACCATCGCAGTCAGCACACTTTTTTCCAAAATGTTTTAACATCGTTCTTTATTCAGCGTATCTGGTCACGTTTCTGCGGCACTTCTAACGAATCCTCGGCCATCCTTATCCCAATGGGCCACGGAGAATTCCTATTTCTCGAAACCGTCTAAAAGTCACTTTCATGCCGTCGCGGTAATGGTGTCTTTGCAGTCGTTCACCGGTCATGGAATTCCCAATGGACTCGTCAGATATTTCCATTGTGTCACCCAGCCGCACGCCCTTTATGACTGACGGTAATCGTCAGCCGGGACCACCCGGTAGGTACCACTCGAGAACTTCCGGAATCTTTCTATACTTGGGCTTCTCAGGAAGGGAGTTGGTCTCCGCTTCGAGGAAGCCTACCTGCTGGAATCGTCCAGGGATTCAAGAAACTTTCGCTCAAATTTGTGAATACGACGGTGTTATATTTGCACGCAAGCCTTTCGGCGAATCGAAGAGCGAGCCCCTTCTTAGAGATCTATAAAAGAATATATATTCGGTTAGAAAGTATGTATTTTCAAGTTTAAACTTATTGCGGAGAGATAGAGAATTTTGGCTTAACAATGTTTGGAAATTATTCGCCCAATTCACTGGAAAAAATCGCAAAACGCAGGCTATTCTTAGAAAGAAGGGCAGATGTTTGTTTCACTATCTCTGGTGTACCAAATTTTTTTTACTGAACGTTTAAAGCACCAAGAATTAGAATTCATATTTGTAATTTATCTTTATTTATGACATACAGAATTTTCTATGCAAATATTCCCCCGGTTGCAACGGGTAAACGGTATTATCGATCTTCATGGTTCACTGCTATGTGGAATCGGAATATATCGAGGTGTTTCAGATACTTCAGGCATCTTCGAATACGTAATACTATTCCGCTGTATACATATATATTCTGAACGAAGGACCCAGCGCATAGTTTGCCTAGATCACAGTAATTTCAACGTGGGTGGTGGTTTATCAGTATGCAAAGCGAAGTGGAAACACGAAACATGTCGAAACTGCTGCCTTATAATTCAGACCGTCGACTATTAAAGCCAAACCCTTGGACGAAGAACGAAGAAACTACGGAGATGAATAGAAATTAATCTTCGTCGCAGGAATTCCTAATTATTCAATGCCTTTGTATACTTCTGCATGTTCCGACCACGAATGTCTTTTAACCCCATGAACAAAGGGTTCACAAAGCAACAAAAACAGAAAAAATACAAAGAGAATTTTGATTCAAGGAAAATCACTTCGATATGGACCCTGGAAATCACAATTAAAGAATATAAGAATATAAAAAATATACTAATATAATTGCAGATAACGACCGATCAAATTTCCAAAACTCCCCAATTCGCAAAGCGAGATGACGAGTAGAAATGTTCTAGTCGCGTAAGGCAGGAAGCCGTGGAAACTAAACGGACAAGCAACGAACTCAAGCAGCGACTCACTCATACTTGACGGGCGCACCGTCGGAATTCAAGCGTAGGAGGCGTCCCGACGCGACGCGACGCGGCGGCACCGCGCAGCGGTATGCAAAGACGGGTACACGGGAACCAGGCTCACGATGGTATCGCCGCTTGTTAAGGAGACTCCAGACTATCGCAGCAGGGTGCTTCCCTCGGCGGCGAACCTCCAAGAGAGCCAGAGCTCCTCTCTCGAAGCACCGCGCGTCCAGACGGATCGTTAAAAAGTAAGAGAAGTAATGGGCCTGTGCCGAAAGTGGCGTCACGGGTTGCGCTGGCGCGGCGAATCGGCCTTCGTGCACCGATTTTGAGGTGGTACGAGCTTGTCGACTCTCTTGATCGATGGAGAAAGTGTAATATGCGATGGTTCTCTTTAACGGCACAGGTGAGCTTACTTGCGATTCAACGGGGTGAAAGCTTTGATATGCTTCCGGGATCAATTGGGGTTGCAAATTAGTTAAAGGTGATCGATCAGGATGGGCAAGGTGTCGAATCGTTTTAATTGATTCAGATAGCAGTTTATCGGAGTGTAATTAATTTAATCGCAATTGGACGGACGAAAATGTTAATGGGCTTCGGTAGCGATCAGGGGTTGGATGTGGGATGACGGTAGGTCGAGAGAATTTCTTCTTCCAACTTTCGTTTAATTGATTCGAACATTGCGCTGAAATGTTTATTAATGTCTTTGATAAATAGAAATACTCCGCAGTGGGAGGACACGTTTGCATAACGGTGAATTAGAAATTTACATTTGGACGATTGGAATCTTGTCCCTCGTTAGTAAGCACCAGCCTCTGAAACGTCCTTCCCCAAATAATCTTCATTAACGACCGTCAGAGAGAACATGCTCCCCGCTCGATCTCCTTAAAAACTCTGGATCGTAAACCGTAAAATAAAAATATAAGAATAAAACCGCAACCGGTAAGAAGTTCTGATGAAATCGTCCGGAAACAACTCGAGCACCCTATATTTCATCCAATTCTTCTCCCTTCCACCTTCATCGATCCTCCGAGCACAAACAACTATTAGCTCCCCCGCGGAGAAACTTCTTACCATAATTGAAGAGCTAAATTGACCCAAATATCCTGGCCGTCTTCTAAAAGAAACGGAATTACCCGCTTCTCGCAATCGTTAAGACAGAACCGATAAGCCACCCCCAATTAACCGCCCCTCGATACCCGTTTGCTTCTTTCCCTTTCGCCGCAACCCCTCGACCGGATTATTATTTCGTTTCTCTGCTCGTTTTAATATCGCCCCACGAGGCAGCCGGTTAGAAGGCGGTGTATCCCCTAAAAAAGTGAAATATCGTTTTATGGTAATCCACGATGCATCGTATATCAGGCCCGTGTTCCTTTCTCTGTTTCGTTGCCTTCTTTTTTTTTCCTTCTCCTCGTCGGACATCCGCTTTCGGATACACCGGCCCACTAGGCATATATTATATATCAGTTGTGTTTATTAGGGAGCGAAAAACGTGTCTACTGTGCTCCACGGCCTAGAGGCGGCCAGGCACAAAGGAAGAAGCCAAGACAAGGTAGTTTGTTGGGGAGCAGCTTACAGGGAACCAACACGAGCTACTTGTTTGCACGAACGGGCCGGTCACCCACGTAACGTTTACACGGACCAACGCCGGCCTCTCTCTTATCGCCCACCACGCTGTTTATCGTTATTAAAATACGCCTAACCGTTCCCTGCAATCCATTCCGTTTCAAGGTTCCAAAGGCTTAACGCGTACGCGACACTTGTCCGCGGAATTCTTTTTCTTCCCCCGTTTTTTCCTTTTCTTCCTTTTTCTCTTCTCTTTTTTTTGCTGCTCGACTTAAGCCGCGCTTGGACTCGAAACGAAATCTCTGGTAATGCTGTTTGCGCCGTTGGTAACGAGATTAAGAATCGATCAGCGTTATTGGGATGTTAGGTGTGCTGTCGCGTGTTCTTCGCGTTGTTCGTGACATTAGATCGTATTAGACTATTAGACAGTTTGAAGCACCGGCGCGAATTCTAGCACGTTTCTTAATTACATTATTGGAATTCGTCGAATTGATTGGAATTCTTTCTCTTATCTTCCCGGGTCGCTCGTGGATCGCGGTGTGGAGTTTGGTGATTTGGTGAACTTGGAACATTGCACAGCCGCGATAATTAAACAAAAATGCCACTTCAATTTCCCATTCTCGATTTGCCAAAATAACGATACCAGTTACAAAAATCTGATTTGAATTGTTTTATTCCTCGCCCCGCACTGTAAAGGGTGAACCACCCCCAACTTATCGCGTTTCCAAAAATGCTTGTAAAGTTGCCGGGCAAAAACTGGTCGATCGGAATCATTCAGACGGTAGGGCATTAAGTAAAAGCGAAGAAACGATTTAGGATCGTCGAACTGGTTATACGAACGAGACGGTGAACAATGCGAGTGGATAGAAAACGCGGGGGGCTTAATTACAAAGTCGCAGAGGCATTCGGTCGTCCGGGAAGGGCCGGTGAACGTGCAATGCATCGCGGTGGACAAAAAGCGGCAGACGTGTGCAAAGCATCGAGAGATAATCACTGCCACGTGACTGCCGCCAAGCCGGGCCCGTTTTTGCGGGCATTACGTATCCCTAATCCGGCCCAACAGGCGCCATAATTGTTTCGCTCCTGTCCGAACTTCGCCACCGGGCGTAATCCGGTGAACTTGTTTCAGGAATTTTTAAGGTAGATTTAAGTCGATCGCCTCTTCCCTTTTTATCGCTTCCACCTGAAATTCCGTGGTTCTTTGAACGAGCCCACGTTTTACTTTCGCTGAGCGTGCTCCCCGGTTTCACTTTCGGTAACAAGAATTAAAGGACGGGTTAAGTATCGCGATGATTGGTACTTAAAATTAGTAGTAAATTAATACGACACGAATGGTGTACTCTGTTCACTGTGTTCGATGCAATTGTTAGATGCAGGTACACAGATGCAGCAGACATAACTGTTAGGAGATTAAGTTTTGTTTCATATCGTACTCTATACATTCGTCTGAGTTTTGTAATAGTATAGATATATTATTTTGATTAGACACCGATTACCAGATATTATCACAGTTTTTCGGAGTAACATATCTCGCAGGGACGACGTTTACAACCGTATAAGCGTTGTAAAATAATTATTATACAGGCTGTGTAATTTAATGAAATTCAACAAAATGCGATTTCGACATTCGACGAATAGCCAGTGTAAGGTTATTAATTCTGTGTATACGTGAATGTTAATGTCATTTTAATCTATTCTTCACGATGAAGTACGAAAACAGGCTTGTAAATCTTTTTCAACAAAAAATTCCGTGCCTCCTTCTGTTCTGTTAATAAATTTAAATAATTCTCGTCACGTAACCTTTCGCATATTCTTCGGTGGCTTTTGTAATCGGTCTCGCTTTTGTTTTGGAGCGGCGAACGACGTGCTGCGTGGCCACGGCTATCGTCTGATCTCGGTCTTTAAATCTCCTTCATTTATAAGCGCCTCTTAACGATCTCTTCTCCGCAGGATCCGCCGATTTAGTGCACGCGAATGCAAATGCCTTTCGGACGAATTTGTCGGCTCGGATCTGACGGGCCGACAAATACCGATCACGGGGACGCGGACATTTTCTTATCGTAATGGCTTCTTAGAACGAGCCCCTTATCAATTTTACAAACCGGTCCAGTAATCTTTATTAATTGGATGTTGCTCGCGAATCGTTCGACCCTTCTTCGTTATTGTGCTGATATACTCGCGTACACGATTATTCTCCTCGAAACAGACTACAAAGTTCAATTGAAGACTTTCAAAGTGCTTGCTTTATATACTTTCTACAATTAATAAATGACAATTTGCATACTCCACCACAATCGTGCACAAGTATAGATGTGCAAATCAAACAAATTAAAGCGCCATGAATAGATATATCTAATTATAACAACAGCGCCATGCGAGAACCAACCAAGAACATTTAATATCTCAATTAAAAATGAACAATTCTAAGAGAACGTCTAAAGTCCGTGACAGCCGCTTTTCGATAAATTTTCATTCCCCGAGAGACGTCCAAGGAGTCAATGAGAGCGACAACCCCCCGAAGGGTGCAATACATCGAATCTGGCCAGACGACGACGGGGCTACGATTTAGAGGAGCTTATTTTCACCTGGCCAAAAAAAGGTCATTAAAAAAGGAGCGGCTAAACCTAAAAAGAAACATCCGCCGATGGAATAATCCAGTCGCTGATCAAAGCACGGTTTCGAGCAGCCGACGATACCGTCGGCTAATTAAGCGCCGGCGGATTTCTCGATGCGGCTGCGGGTCTCGCGAAAACATTACATGATCGGTCGTCGTATACGATTACGTGGTTTTTATCCGTAAAAAAAGGCGCGCACGGCCGCGTAGAAGCCCGTATTCGTTGGTTGTTTCCATAGCACGTCCATGGCCATGCTGGGACATCACAGGCAGCTTCCGATCTTTTGAATATTCCCATTCGCGCGCCTTCGCGCACGCCATGCCGGAAGGGGCCTCTCCTTATAAGCTTCGCGCTTTTTAACGTTTGCTCCTTCTATCGGTGGCCTCGCAGCATGGATTTTTAATTAGATTTTTGCCGCTGCTCATCAGCATCCACGGATGGGCCAGTCGATACCCGTGGCGAAGGATAAGGGATCGTCTTGCACTGTATCATGCTAAAGTTGAGTGACTCGCATGGGTATTTGTTTTGTAGATCGTAGCTGCGTCTTGTGTTTCGTCGTTGCTCACATTAATCATAGTAGAAACGGCATTTCTCGATACGATATTTGGTGGTCATTTACTATTTCCACGCTAATATTTATCTATTGAATATTGAAGAATTGTTGTATAGATAGTGGTTACTTTGTCGATGGCGTCGATAAAATTGTTGATCCTACGACCTCGAGGAAATGACAAAGACGAAAACGAAAATTCACCTATATTCGTGAACCGTCCTCGATGCCACACGAATCCATTTCTTGGAACCATCAGAAGCACTGTCTCGTCGCTCGCCCAATGAAAAAAAGAATTAAATCCAACCCCCGTCCAGGAACTTGAGGCAACGAAATTCATCAACCTCCCCCCCGGTCCGGATTCATTTCCAGCTGGCACCGAGTTAAATATTTGCCCGGCCGATTCGTCAGTGTCTTGTCTCTGTTCCAAGGACCTGTTCGACCATGATCACCGCGTAGCATGTACATACATGTACAGCAGACCTGGAGGATCGTGGGCACACACAAGCTGCCCACTCCCCAAGCTCTGTTACCTCTGCGGTCGTATTGAGCGAGCATAACCGATCGGGACCGAAATCGAGCATACGAGGTGCTCATTGGCCGTGACAGCGTGCAGGGTGAACAGTGGGGATGTGTAGTGGCCAGAGGCTAGAAGAAAGAGGCCGTCGGCACAGTTCAAAGAGGATGGTGACATGTGACCGGCATTGTGAGCCACGGAGCCTCTCTATGCCGTACGGTTATGTGCTTTTCTATTGCGACGAAACGGTCTCCCGCTTTGACAGCCGCCTCTGCCGACGTCTCTTCCTCGTGGCAGAGGCCTGAAAACCGATTCGCATCCCTAAGGTCCGGTGGAACGCTCGCGCTTACATCGCGTTACAAACGTGGTTACTTTTGCGGTGCGTCAAAGTGCGCCACGACGAGCCACTTTGTAACGGTGCCACTGCCATGCCTGTGCATACCTGTATGCCCCGCGGATCGGTCTGGGCTTTGTACCTTTGCTTGCTGTGCGACACGCTATTAGCTGCTGCGTATATGTGTCGTACAGATGCGGGTGTGCAGCTTGGTTGGGAAATCTGAATTTTATTAGCAGGGCAGCTTGAATGATTTTACAGGCGTGAAAACTTCAAATTCAATTTCTTGGTGTCTGGGGTGTTGTAAAAATTGATGAGAATTAAATGTAAATGGTGCAGATATGTATTGCAAGTACGAATCGCAGTTAGGTTCATTATGCTTGGAGTTTATTCTGTGCGATAACCAGGGGAGTGAATTATTCAAGGGGTAGTTCTGCGTGTATCTTCGGGAATAAGGTACATTTCCACTGAAGCTTCGTAAATTTATAAAAAACATTTGTTAAAACGAAACACCATATTAATAAATACAGTTAATCGAACAGAACAATCGTCGGGTTATATACAGAAACTTATATGGTTCAACGTTAATATAAACTGCTCACACAATTCTACGGTTAAGTAATTAAAAGCGTAGGGAAGAAATGTTTCTCGAAGATACAAGAAGGAACTTCTGGTACGAATAAATAAAACATTCTAAAATTATCGGTTCGCATAATGTACACCGTCAGCCCCATAATTTATCCCTTTTGACTTGAAACTTGTATCGGAACATCTTACGCCGAAGTTATTTCCCGCAGATTTTACTTGTTGATTGTTGATTCCGTTTTGCATAAACAGTCGTAACTCGTGCATATAAGAGAGCCTGGAAAACGTGGCGGGTATTCAGCGTTCAGCAGGATCGTGCGTTATTGAAATGGGTTTGCATTTCAAATTAACACGGTTGGCGGATCAAAATGAAGCATAATAACGCACTTTATACTTCGACGTGTACGGTGTTTGCGCATTTTGTGCTTCAACATAAACCGCTGTAACGCGTTTAGACATCAAAGCGAGCCGCGATACCTCACCTCGTGTTTTCAAAGGATCCGTGCATTTCGTGCCTGTTCTGAATTCGACTTCTATTCTGCAAGTAAAAAAAAGGGGGGATAAGTCGTTCACCGCGTGCTTTTTCAAACGTGACGCGTGTAAGCAGCATTACCTGCGTCATTTACAAATCAGATCCTTCATAATTCTTTGATAAGCACAGTGCTTAGAAAATATTTTCAGGAATAGAGGGACAGATGATAAATTCGACATGGATCGACTCGTGATGTAGAATATGGAAAGCGAGTTTAAAGTTACATCCCCTTGAGTAATGGTGAAATTGAAGCTGTTTGAAATTGAAGTATTCATATTCTATAACATGAAATACATAACTTTCTTTATTTCTATACACATATAGAACGATTATTTTCTTCGCCACTGTAACGTCGCGATGAAACAAAAATGAATTCCATCTAAATAAATTCAATACCGTCCACTGTTTGATCAATACAGCGAAATGTGGATTTAGGCGGGTTGTTTCGGGCAATGATCGGCGAAACAACGGAACGATTCGTGCGGGTACGTAGAACATACCCCATAACCGGTCGCTGGAGCAGAGGATGTTCGATCGTGGCCGTACGGTCCAATTCGTAGAACACCGAAGACACGTATCGCGGCGATCTAAAGACGAGGCAACGATATTACAGTGGAGCCACGAAAAGGACACGTGTTCCGGACACGTGTGTCCTCCTCTTGCACTTATCTAGTGGCCTATCTAACCGCATTGTATCCTGGTCCATTGTAGGTACGGTGCCGGCTTCCTATGCGTTGCCGGCCACCACTAAAGCTCCCCCCTATAAATTCAGATGGAGGTTAATGAAGCGGGATGGATTCAGTTTCAGATTTTCCAAAGCTGCGGTCGTTTCGTTGCCGCTCAAGTGTCGATGGAAATTTCGCCCGTTTAGTGTGCGTCATTTTAGGGGATGAGCATCGAAACGGTTGCTAATTAATATTTCATTGGTATCATGTGGAAATTATTCGCAATGCCTATGCGCTAGTACGTTGCAATTAAGATTAGTGTCACGATCTCAGATAATCTGATTATACTTTTATTATAAAATTTGAGAGTGATAATGAAAATGTTGCAAATTGGTGTTCTGTTTGGAAAAATTCGTTGAATTTAGAGGGTGTGGTAAATAAATCCAAGGGTAAATTTCGATGTAATATATATATTTGGTTCGATCCTCCAGAGTTGAAAGATTTCACGGTGTTCGAATTATCCTGACCAAGTGTCTTCCAAGAGAAGTTCGCAGCTGAGGGATTACGAATTCCCTAACTCGCAGAATTACAGCGTTATTTAGTCAATTCTACGGACCTCTGCAACCCTTGCAAACTACAAGTTATTTGCCTCGGTAAACCGTTCGCTACCTCCCGTAACTGTTAATTGAAAAAGCATACCTTCCCCGGGGCGCAGAATTTCAGAAATCAAAGAGAATTTTTAATTGAAAATTCAACAGAGCAATTCCAAACTTTAAACATCGTCATCCGTCGAATTTCATTTTCGTTTACGCTCTGAAACATTCACAGTGACGCGGCGGGCACGCCATAATCCCATTTCAAATTCCAATCTCTTTATTAAATATTCATGCCGCCCGCAGATTTGATACAGCCACAGGAAAGGGAGAAAGAAGAAGCACTTTGCGGATTACACGATCGCAAAGTACCTCGTGGACATCGACACGCATTACTTTAACTTATCGAGTGCTCGGCAACCTTACCGGCTTCGAGTACATAGCAATAACAATAAAATAAAGGCTTATGGGGCCACCGGTCGGGAACGTTTTCGAGAAAAGGCACCGAAACGGCATTAACGATATTTATTTAATCGCGATCCGTGTAATATTCGAGACGATTGCCGGCATTTAAAAGCGTTCGACGCCACTGTAGGTGTCCGCCCACCGGACAGAAAAATAGTCCCGCGCATGAGTGGTAACACGTGAGCACGAGCAACCGTCGAATAATAATTGGAGGAACCATCAGCGTCGGTGATCACCGCGTTTGCCATAACTCTTTGTCCCCTCCTGTCGTCTTAAAAATGCTTTATTCCCGATCCTGAGACCACGCTGGTAACACGAAACGTTCGAAGAACAGGATCGTTAGGCCACTCCGTAACTTGGAATCGAGCGTCCAGAAATAACGCAAATAAATATCGATTCCAAAACGACGGAAAGTGTGCAGAAATTGGAGAAAACGACGTCGGTGGTGCTAATTCAATTTCGAATTTTCGGCGTCGAAATTACCGCGTGCTCGTGATTATGGTAATGCCAGGCAGCGTGGTAGCCCGCTGTCAGAGGAACGATAAATTTTCATAAATCATGTTGGATGCGAGTGTCCGCGGCGCGATATTTCATGCTAATTTCGCAAATTGCCAGTTTCGACGGCTTTTATGATTTTGCGATAGAGTCTGTTAGCCCCGGTAAGCGGCGAGATGAAAGCCACCCCCGTGTTTACATAATAGTGGTACGCCGCCATTCTCGACCCACCCCGTATCGCAGTCACGGGCTTTCCCTTTAAATTTTCCTACAAATAGTCACTCTGCATGATATTTCCCTCACCGCGGATATTCGTTTCAGCTTTCCTTCCCACCCTCTATCCGATCCTACCTGATTAATTTTATGCAGCATATTTTCTTCGATCAGCATTGCGCTACAATTGACTGTTCGTCGAAACACTTTTATCCCTGAGAAATTGTTGAAACAACTCTTGCCGGCAAGAAAAGATAGTCCGTAAAATCTGACGAGAATTCGTCGGGGATATTCGTCACGGGCAATTTAATTATTTTCCAATAAGGATACCTTAAAATTTCACGTTCAAGCATATTTCAATTATAGATATGTACTGTGAAACAATCAGCAGACCCAATCCAGTCGAGCTGTACTTAGTTTGCCTGCTATAAGGTCCCGGCATTATCGAGACAACAATTCATAAATATTCACCCCCTTTAACCTCTTCGAATTCAATTTTTTCGCTGTTTCACCCTTTCCTTTCCACGCGTTCGTTACACTTCACCCTTTCCTTCCGTCTAATTTCCACTTCCGGTTCTCTACTTTCCTTTCCTGCTCCATCCTTCTCGACCCTTCAACCCCCTTCCCCAACGGGACTAACACGAGGCGTCTCGGTTTATCCTTGGTCTTTGGTTCGAGCGCGACATACGCATCCACCGTTTCTGCTGGCGAACTGCGTGGCGAACATCAAACGTGCCGACAGCTACGACGTGCACCTGCCTCCGTCACGCGTTCAGGTAAACGGTTCGTTCTATCCTTTTCTCGCCCCTTAGGAACATTCTCATTACTCCCACTCTGCGGCGCCGTGCTCTTTGCCAGGGCCGTATCGCCAGCCATACACCACCCTAGATAACCGTGCCTTTAATCTTCAGGCCGCCCTTCTCGCCAGAGCAAGTCTGGAAAGGCAAGTCGCCGGATTTAAAAGTGTCTTTAATTCTTTGGGTTTCCAGTTTGGTTCCACCTTCTTCCCCTGCAATTTTGTATCATTCTATGGTTCTTTTTAGTGCGTGTTAATTGCAATTTCATTGACGATGAATTGAAACCATTAATAGAATGATTGATACCTCTGCTAGAACACTTTTATAGTTGATAATGTTGTTGGTAATGTTAAATCAATAGAGGGGGGGTTCTTACGCGAGACATAAGCTGCCAGATACTTTATCTGCCAACACTGCCGAGCGGCCATTGGAAATATTAAAAAAATATTGAATATCACAGCCCACGTATAACGATTAAGAATTAAAAAGAAGACGTTTAAAAGTAATCTCTGTATGCACAGACAGCTTCGCCTTCGCGGTGCGCTAAAACTTACACGACCGCTATCGTAGTACTCGCAGCGTGCAATTCTCGCGAGCAACGTTTACAAAGGGGACTGTAAAAGCGTTATTATCATTAATTTTCACCGATGCCGGAATGACCGCGGCACACCGGCGAGAATTAATGATAATAATACTCCGACTCGAAGGTATTTGTAAAGAGTCGCGGTGGAACGTCCGCGTGTCCCTTTTTCCGACGACGAATTTTCCCTTTCCCCGAAGTCCCTTTCAGCGGACGAGACACACCGATATCAGTTTCTACGAAACGACGATTCGGGCAACCGTAAGCAGCATCGAGAAAGAGAGCATTACCGAACGACCAAAGGGGAGGATAAGCGAGAAAAAAGGAGATAAACGAGAGAGGAGGTACGAGAGGAAGGGATGAAAGGCGCCGACTGCCCTCTGAGATGTTCCCCTCCTATGGCTCCCCTTTTCTCGATTACACCTGGTCACGACGCCATTCCCGTATCCCGCTCCTGTTAGTGTCAAATCACCGTGTTACGTGTCCTACTGCGCAGTCAACGCTCCTACCGAGCTTCTCCTTTTCACGATTGGAGCCTATATGTTTCTTGGACGAAGGCGTGTCCTGCTTTTGCGACGAGAACCTGACATACTTTAAATATCTTCTTCTTCCTTCTCTCTTTTCCTTTGCCCCACTCTGACACTGCTAGGTTGTTCGATTAACCATTATTTCGCTATGAAAGACATGCAATTAAACTCCATAACAATATTTATTCATGTTTTGTATTTAGTAATACATGCATACATGGTCTTAAGTGGATTATTCTTCTATCCATTGCTTTAGCTTTTCCACTAATGAGAGGAAAATTGTGCAACTCTTTCTAAATCTTCATTTCCAACTCGATTACCAATCTCGGGGTTACCTTATCCTTTCATCCCTCGATCCCATAACTCTTCCCCCGATTCTAGAGAGTCGCGGTCAGCTTTTGAACGGGGGCGTTGTTTTTCTTCTCGATTATCGTTTAAAAGCCCGCCAAAGACGGCGCGTCCTCGGCGAGTCGCGAGGGATCGTTTCGGACTCTCGATCGGCCTCAATTGGTATCGACCGGTTCGGCGATGACTCACGCCGCAAGACTCGTGATACGATGGGCCCGATCTTTTGCTTATCGTTTACTCGGCCGCGATAACATCCTGGCGTCACGTTCTTCGTTAATAACGTTATTTCAGTCGCCCCGAGCCGGCGACTTCGTAAACTGCCTTGCCGCCGCTCGAACGTTCGACAGGGGAATTTGCACCTCAGTTCTCCTATTATTATCGGTAAATAACACCTAGGAGAAATTGGACGGCTCGTGTAAGTACAGTGCGTCTGCCTGAAATACCAACTCCGGGATAATTGTTTCCTTGTATTAGTATTTAGTTATTACACCGAAGCAAATCTGTGTACGTCAGAGTCTATCTAAAAGAAAAGTCTCGAAGAAATTCGATCCTCGTCACCCTCAAATCGCATCGATTCACCCCGTATCAAGAAAAAAAGGGAAAACTCCGACGCGTCGGGGTTGATAAGGGCCGATGGGAGAGGGCGAGTTCGATGGAACAACGTTTGCACCACGGATTCCACGAATGAACACGATCACACGGGTGAAACAAGCGGATATTAAAGCGAGTATCGTGCAGCCTTCCCGGCAGGCAAGCGGCTTCTAGCTGGTAATGATCGCTGTGTACCGTAACGTGCTACACGATTTCAACGATAAACTACAGTGTACTCGACAGCGGCCATGGCATCGCAAACCCGTTTTTCGAGCAATAGGCATTTTTTTGTATTCGGTACACCTTCTCCTTCATTCGCCGACATAACACCCCGTCGCAGCTTTTCACGGTTCGATAAGAAGAGTTAACGACGTATCGATCGCGCGAGAATGGCTTGGAAGGCGAGGCTAGACGAGGAGAATATATGTAGCAATAATGTGAAGATCGTTTAACAATGGTTGATTATATTTAATGGCTTTGCAATGCCTCTAGTTTATTTGTTTGTATATTCGACGAGTAAAATTGGGGAAAAGTTGAGAACGGATTTATTTAATGAATAGCCCGGTTTGTTTTATGCTTTTGGAAATAATTGTGAGACTTTTCGGTACAGAAAGTTTTTTATAATGGATTGTTATAATTTGAAATTCGTATTGACTCTAACTGGGTATTCATTGGAAAATTGGGAGGACTCGCGGAAGAACGGTGAAACTTTATGGAATATTACGAAGAAAGAGGAGGGGATACTCCGAGATAAATGAAGCAATTTGAATAACGTTGGAGTGCGGTACTTTTACCTTCTTCCCCAACATAATTACTCAATAATAGGATCATTAATCATTTCAGATTGCCTAAGCGCTAGTATGAAAAAAGAGCATAGACGAATCTCAGTATTCGTGAATACGAAATATGCAGGTTTCTTTTTACTAAAATTTCGATTGTTTATACTGCCCCCGGATAATTTCTAACATACCATAAAAAATACAGTTTATTTGAAAATACCAATTTCATATCCCATTGAACTTTTCGTTATATTTCTCGCACAACAGATCTAAGATAATGTAATTTTTCCTTGGACTACAATAATTTGAATGGTACGATAATATCGAGGAAAAGGGTAGTTTTGTCTCCATTTCGAAGCAGATTGACCCAAATTTCCACGCGAGGGTAATTTCCACTACTGCCTCGAACCCAAGTCTTTAAGTCTTTCGCATTTTCCGTGAAAAAGATTGTTCCCCATGTTGCAGAAGCTGCGTGGCGAAATGTCCTAGTCAAAACAACCCTCCACGTGTCAGGGTTCATCTGCTGCCCCGCCTTCGACCCTCTCCAGTCGTTTCTCTCTAACTCGGTGCCTCCTCTCCCCTTCCAGACTGACACTGTTGTCTGGTTACTTCGCGCGGTTTAACCTGGCCCGATTGTCAGTCAGTGCCAAGCTCCGATGGCGCAAGGAACCTCGAGCAACTCAGAATTATATTCCCGAACCCGAGAGACACGTGAAAGTCTTGGATCGCAGCGCAAATCTTGGCGAGTTTCATAACATAATAAACATAAGCAACAGCTGAAATATTTCTACGGAAAAGTAGTCAAAGCTGTCGCATAATAGATTATTAGCAAGGTACCCTTCAATTATTCATTGGAAAAAATGTCGAAATGTATCATACTGTAGAATCGATTGGGTAAAGAGTTCATTGAAAGGCGATAAAAATTATCAGAAACAACGTTTACCTACTTCCTCGCGTCCACGTTAGACAGAGGCGAAAACAAAATTCGGCAAAGAAAATCGAATACAAAAGACATCCAGAAACAAATTTCAAGTACCGTACTAAATCATCAGCCTACCAAAATTCTCCCGCGTTAAACAACTCCCCGAGATCAGCACGAAGCATCAGCCGACACCGCCGCAAGCGCGACCCAGGGAATCGTCGCGTTCGCCAGCGGTGTATCTCGAATCTCAGCTGTCAATCAAGCAGTCCAATGGGGGACACAGCGGAATAAAAGGAAGGAGCGGTGCGGGCAGAAAGGAAGAAGAAGCCAGCAAGAAAAAGAGGAGGGGGGAACAGTTCCTCCGCCTCCCCTAAAAATCCCCGTCAATTAATCTTCCCCGGGCCGTGGTCTTCCGGGTCTGAAAAAGAGCGGCGCGGAGGCAGCCGTCAAAGAAAACACCCACAACAAACAAGCGGCAAAAGAGCAAGAAGAGGCCGGCAGCAACAAAGCGGCCGACGGACAAGAAGAGAGGCAGGAGAGAAGGAGAGAAAGGGCGAAGCGCGAAGAAGAGGAGGTGTCGGTCGCTGTTCCTCGGTCGTGGCCGGCACGTGCGCGCACCGGCTCTCCTCGTGTCTCGGAAGAAGGGCTCGCACCGCAGGAAGGAAAGAAGAAGGAGAAGAGAAGAGGAAGCGTGCGAAGCGAAAAGTGGCGGCAGTGCGCCGCGAACCGTCAACCGGGACGTGTGTCGAGCACACTGGCTCGAGCTGGACCAGAGTTTACATGCGACCTGGAACCACGTGGTCACCGCATCTCGAGCCCTGTCGCCGATCTTACTCCGTTTCCAAAGATATTGACGCTTCTCTCGCACGAGACGTCCTGTCGTAAATCTGTCGATTGCCAGGTGACGGATTGCATCGACGTTGAACACTTTTCGCAATTGCTGAAGGGTGTCCAGAACCGACTGTGCTGAGAAAAGTATGATAAGGGAATTGTGGTGTTTGCGGCCTGTGATAAGTCATTGGCAACGGGGGGTGGGGTGGGGGGGTTGACAGGTGAATATGGTCGAAGAGTGACAGAGGAAAGGAAGTTAATATCGGGAAGCTTCGACGGGTTGGAGTGCTGCTTGGAATTTTCAGAAGGGGACCCGCGACGGGACAGCGCTTAGAAAATGAGAATGGAGCTACAGGTGAGTGCGACACCCTTGTTATCTTCTCATTACGTCTCTCTTCTTCTTCTTTTTTGGCAGATCTAATGGCGTGATTATGTATGTATTTAATGCGTTACCGTAAAGTATTTACTTGCTTAATGTTCACTGAAATAACTGCGACATTAAAACGTGGATAATGAAAACGTTTTGAACGGAGGAAAAAGAGGATATGCAATCAATTTTCTATTTGTTTTATTTCGTACATTACTTTCATTATCACTCACTAATACAAATAAAAAAAACCACATAATTTCTCTCTCGCTTGAAAAGCTCGAATAATAATCACATTACTTCTCATTTCATTCTCGGCATCGATTATTACATTTTGAAAGGGTTTGTTGCTGCAATAATTCGTCGTGATATCTTACTCAAGAATCTTGAGGTTCAAAAAGCAAATGGAGATCGACAGATAGCGCACATAATTGAGGAACAAGAGTTGATCTTCGTGATATTTATCTCGACGGGTGAGTTGTGCGTGTGTACAAGCGTAAAACGTAAAACGGGTAGCAGCAAGACAAGCCGATCCTCTTTTAACGCTCTTTGATCATCTCGAGCTTTCACGGCCTCCTGTTATGCTTCTCCCTCCATCGTGCACCCCGTAGACCGACTCCCTCCCCCCCCCCCCCACTTCTGGACAGATCCTTTGCTTACGCTTTCGGGTTTCAACTTTTAAGTACGATTTAGCGAAAGCCTTTGAATCTCTGACCTCCACGGAATTTCGAGTGGGACCATCCAAGGGTCGTTTGACTTTTGTCAACGAGCCCACCCTCGAGATACATACTTCTTTTCCTTTGTTCCCGCCGCCGGCGCATCCCCTACAACTTTGCCTGTCCCGCCCTTTCGGTAGCTGGTACAACTATTTGCTATATCTTAATCGGTCTGGGTTTCTCGACGGTAGCCTTTCACACGATCTTTCGAACAATTCGTTGAGAATGTAACATCGTGTGGCACCGAATGGGTACTAGGGGTTCACTGGTTCTGCCCACATTAATTGATAATTAACCATTCTCTTCTTGCTGCAATAAATAGTATGCCGCATTAAATACGCGATAACATATTAAAATTGAATATTTGTTACTAAATAACGCAATGATAAAACTATATTCAGTGTCGAAATATAATTCAGTGTCAAAAATATAAAAAAAAGGAAGAAAACGAAGAGAAAGAGCGATCAAAACGATACGCGAAAAATGGCTATAAATTGAGAGGTGTCGCGCCAGAGCAATTAGATTAAGAACGCGGCGAAATTTTGTCCGCTAGATTTAAGAGCGCAAAGAGGCCGAGATTGTTGGACTTCCTTGAGCACAACATCGAAGTTCCAACGACCACTAGGGGTGGTAGCACGAACGGGGCCACACGCGATCCACAAACACGTAACAAATCACACCAACGAATCTAGACGCATGCGACAAACCGCGAGACCAAACAACTCGCCTAAATTTATCGCTGTTCTCCGCCGACAGCCAGCGGAATGATGGCGATAGCAATGCTCGCGCCAAAACTCTGCAGCCGCCTTCTTTTCCTATCCGTCGATTAATTGCGTTCGAATTCTCCGAGCCGTTCAAAGGTCTCGACGCTTTCGTTGCGCTTCAAAGGAGCACGGCATTGTAATTTATTGCAAACGCGACCGTCGACTCGAGAAGATCGTTACTTCCGCGACGTATTTCCCGGGGGTGGGCGGAGAATGATCGGTTGGACTTTAAGTAAGAGATTTATTTTCCAGTAATTTGGTGCCTTTTCCCCGGGCACCCTTGTTGGGGAACTTTTTTTACTGGAAAGTTGTGGGTGAAATAAAAAGTTTCTTTAATTGAATGGAATGTCGTTGTTCATGGGATAGAATTAAAGTTAAATTTCACCAGGGCCATTGGAATATTAAGAACAGAAATAAGTGGTTTGTTTCAAAGGTGATTTAATCGTTTCAATTACTTCTTATATGCTTCGAATCACGTTCAATCTCAACAAAGGTATACATACTCTGCCCGATATCGAACTTCAAACACGCATTTAATGTACAGGGAATTCTGTCTGCAGCCCCTATGTACGAGAAAGCACGCCTTTTAACCACGGAAGAATTTTTCTCCATGCTTTGAAGTCTAATCTTCAGATCTCTCCACTCGACGGCTCGTAAAATACGATCGTTCTTCGAAAAGGAAAAAATTGAAGCAGCGTTTGCCGATACATTTACTTTACCATTACTGAAACAGAATGGTGATCCAACATCCAACTCCAAATCTTATGAAACAAACCACAGCCTCTTATTTCGTATCCTGCCAAAAATTTTCCATCGCAAAATGTACCATGGAACCTCCCCGAAATGTGTATAGAAATAATCCAAATCTCAAATCCACTAAAAATTCGAAGACAGCACGTGCGTCGAGTGGTGTTTGAAGGCCTCGAAAGGGAAATTTGCTTGGAGGGTCTGTGACAACGCGTGTCTCCCGAAATAGGGCATCGAAAACGCTCACGTCGGACAAAAGGAAGGGAATGAACAAGAGGAAGAAGAAGAAGAAGAGGAGGTTGGCCCGTTCTCCGCGGCACCTGCTAAAAGGGGCAAGGTTAATGGCACGCGATGTTTGCTCGGATATCCTTTGGCACCGTGTTCCAGCCCGTTAATGAGTCCAAATTGATTTCGAGCAGTGCATGACCGACATCAAAGGGCAGGAGAGCAACAAGTATTCTGGCGAGAAAGAGCTGAAAGCCGGAGATTACAGTTTAAGCCTGTTTACATTGGGATACCGTCTGTGATCTCGCGAGCCACGCATAGTCTTTGCATCGAACCTCTTTCTCTTTATTTCTGTTGATCCTGCTGCATTCCATTTTTCTCTTTGCGCCGATCGTTAAGCCCCTGGTGTCTCTTATCTATTCGCCTCGCCGCGGCGCAGCATTTGCGCCGAGGGCGTTTTGTTTCGATCGCCCAAAGGCGGATTTTCGACTGGATTTGCGGTTAAACTTCTGTGTGTGTGTGCGTCTTCATGTTTGGTAGAAATTCTCATTCGATTTTGTACTGTAGATGCGTTCGGTAGATAATTTGGCAAGTCTCTCGTGAATGGGTTTTATAGAGGGATTTACGGAATAAGATTAGGGGAGCAAAAAGAATGAAATGTTTGCATCGTTGTGTTACTTTGATATTTTTACACTGAGTACATATTTTTATTTTCATTCCTGTTTACTTCGAACCATTCTAAACTTGTAAAAGCGATGAAAATCTATGGTTCATTTTTATTACATAAAGGGGGTTATTTTCTTTGTAATTGTTTACGTTTATTATTTTATTGGCACGTTCTTATACATGTATTTACCTATCATTCTCTTATAGTAGTAGTACATGATTGTTTCTCTTAAAGTATCCCCGGTTTTCGCGAACAGGCTCTCACTTCTTCCGCGTGTCTCGCTGCCCAGTCGTATGTCCTGAATAGAATTCATTGTCTCGTTGCAAGACAGAGAATTAGCGTCCACGCAATTTCCTAGCAGAGAAATTGTTGTAGCCGGGATGTGAATGTCAAATATGAGAGGAGTGGCGTTAGAGAGGTTCATAAAAGATTGTAACTGTAAGCTACGCGGGAAACTTGTTGTTTCCCTCGAAACAAGAAGATTTTGCATTCGTATTCCAACAGAAATTCATTTCAAGAAAAGAATGCAGAAACAATGCAAGCAAAGCTAATGCAAAAGGAACTTCCTAACAATTTCTTTCTCACATTCATAAAAAAACGAAATTGAACAATGGTATTCTCAAAAAGGCACTGCTGAATTTTCAGGTCGTGTCGTAAAGAACAAACAAACAAAACAGCAGAATACGTATACATTCTCCTCCATGTTCTTTTATCGATCAGACACACTCTTCAGGTCTCCAAATAAATGCCCCTAAATAAGACAATAATAAATTTATGGAGAAACAATGGTAATTCGATTTTATCATATAGCTTCCTATAAAAATATAATTACTGTCCAGAGCATCGTCCTGCACCCCCCATCAAAATAACGCAAATCATACACAAAACAGTCGCATTACCGCATTACCACTACCGCTTAAACCAAAGACGCCTGAACATAGAAGTTACCCCAGAACACTGAAGTCATAAGCAATCGCCCAAACTCTCCAAAACCGTATATGTATGTATGTATACACCGCAACCGCGATTCCTTTGCATGCCCATGCATGGAGCTCGGCAAAGTCGACATCCTTCGCCAAGAAGAAACCGCCTTGCCAGTGTCCTTATAATTTAACTACCGTGGCGCAGCCAACGGAACGTTCTAACCGGTGTACAACCCCCAACCAAGAATTAACATAGTTCTGCGTCCGTTGCTTAGCTTATATACGTTTAGATGGAAACAGGTTGTCTAGTTCGTTACACTTTACGAGAACCCTCGACGGGCTCGAATCAACGGCGTATCCGCGACGGTGTTGTCCCTGACGTAGTTGCGGACGACGACGACGACGACGGCGTCGTCGTCGTTTCTGCCGTGGGGCGGTGAGCAATTAGCGACACAGCGCGGCGAGATCAGAGGCTGAGGGCGGGGTGGGGAGCGGCGGCCTAATTACACACGGTACCGACCGACTTCAAAGGAGCCGACAGTTCCTCTCCTCCGAGCCATCCCCTCCGAATGGCAGGCCCAAGAACAACGCTCCTCTTCCTCGTATACCCCAGAGCCCAGCCAGCCGTCGGCGACGCTGACCTGACTAGCCCCCGATGCTCCCTTTCTCTTTCTTCCTTTCCACCTTTCTCTTGGTCTCCTGCTCTATCTTTCGTCCCTTCCTCGTTGCCTCGTCGCGTTTCGCGTTTTATCTGGTCACGTGTTGCACAGCGAGTAGAGAGGCTACGAGGCCTATCGATTATCAATGTAATGTTTTCGAATGGGAGCTTAACCCTTTCACGATTTCACGAACCCATATATGGATCGCGACGAAACATTTGCCGTGGCCTGGGGAACCATATATGGGCCTGGCCACCGTGGACTTGTGCTTTATGCACATGGTGTACGATGTCAGGTTCTACTACTGAAAAACAAATTTTTTTCTTCTTTCGTGCTAGTATTTTTGGATGAAACAAGCCGGATTTCCTATGATTAACTGGGGTTAAATGTATTTATCAGGAAAGTAGTTGATAATGTAGCGAAGACTGCACCGGTGCAGGAGGTTAGTGAAAATGTAATCAACGGTGAAAGGGTCGAAGGTAAGAAGAACACCTTTTTCCATGAGCTGATTACAGAATGACGCCTGCGCACTTTGCCAAGGAAGAGTGGAGTGTAGACGATTTATGCATCACGTGCTTAGACAGGAACTGTAAGGTGGTGAACACTGCTTTATGCAAGAGATAATTGATGGTTCTTGGCCCGCTACAAACGCTATGGTAGCCGGGACAATGATGCCTGGATTAAATCATGGCCCAAGCACACTCCACAAATCAGCATCGCAGCCTTCACTCTTTTAACCCCAAAAAACAAATCACATGCTCTCTCATCGACAGATATTTAATTCTACACCTCGTCCAAGTGAACGCCACATCAAGCTCCTCGCGACACTCGGCCAAACGAGTGCCCGGATCGAAAAGAAGGTTCGATCGCACAAGTTGATGCCCCGCGTCCAACCGGGGAGTCCCGAAACGTTGGACACGCGAGTAGGCACGCGACGTGGCCAAGAAATCGGCGACCGCCGCTAGAAAACGGTCATCCTTGGCATGGGTCCATCTTCCTCCACTTGTTTGCTCCATCCATGCGTCTTTCACGGCCTGTCCCCTCTCCCCTTCACTGCTTGTCCCCGCGCTGGCGCTGGTTCGCGGGGCCTGAGCCATGCGCGAGGAGTCGTCGTGGCCGCAAGTCATCAGTCAAGTCTTTGAGGTCGGCTTCAAGCTCTCTCGGGGCCCGCAGAAAAAGGCCTTTTACCGATCTGCCTTGGCGGTGAGATCAAACGCTTCTCTCCCTCCCTTTCCCTCTCTGGCGTCGTTTCTGTTGCTCTTGGTCCCAGGCGTACTCGGTGAACCGACTGTGCGCCACGGACCGATATACACGGATGTAGGGAGAGCGTGGCGGACCAGGAAGGATCGACGAAAGGGAGTTTACGAGAACGGTGCGAAGGGAGGCAGAGAATGGACCCGTTTGTGGACAAAGCGGTACCGTCGATGGGGGATGAGTAAATTGACAGAGGTGTATTGGGGTGAGAATCGTGCGGCATAGGGTGGGAATAGAAGCGTTCGTGTAACGTTGAGTGGGAGGATTGATGTGTCGAAGGGCGGTGAACGAGGAGAGCTGGGAAGGGGAATGATAGAGGAAAGTGTGAAGATGGGAAAGTGAAAGTTTAACGAGGGGTGTGAGGGTAGTTGAGAGTAAGAATCGGAGAATTAGATGGGGCTGTGGGGGGAAGGGATCGTGGGTGATGGATCGAAGGTTTGCTAGAAGAAGATGCTACGGGAATTGAAACATACAAAGAAGAGTGGGAATTGGATTAAGGATTCGATACGTGTTTTTGATAAGGGTCGAGGGAAGAAACTGAGAGCTGTTGGTGTAGCTTGAGGGTTTGGCAGAAGGTAGAAGTGGAGTAAGCGAGAAAATAAGTGTAAAGCAGAGATAGAGCGGGACTGCGAGTGGATAGATGGAACGATATGAGAGTACGGCAACGGAGGAATAAAAATTGAGAGGCATCGTGGACGGGGAGATTGAAAAATAAATAAATCAGCAGGCGATCGGTCGTTCGGAGTACGTACGTACACCGAAAAGGGTAGAACTCGCCTCGATATGAAAACGAGAGGCGAACAAAGTGGAAAGGGAATACCGGTAGAAAAGAGAATCAAAGGAAGCGACTGGACGGAAAGACGGTAATGACGTCGGCTTCGAGGAAGTGACGAGAGGCGGCTGAATAAATACGCGTGCCCTTGCTAACCGTTCGCAAATTCTCGAAGCGCCTCCTCTGATGCCCTTTGACTCGCAGAACCTTTGAAACATTACTTCTGCTTGCCCGCGAACTGTGGCAAAGGTTCGCTACGAGGTTCGGCAAATGACTATTTCGCCAGAAACGGTACGAAGAAGTCGGCAAATGTGTGTACGACCAACAGAGCATAGAGTAACTGGAAATAATTGGAATTATTAGGACTATGCAATGATTGGTACCAATTAGAAACTAGCTATTGTGAAAGTGTGGGCACCTTTAAATCAATGCCTCAGCTCTTCAGGAACTTTCTAATAACAAGAGACCCTTGTTGTCAGAATTGCTGTACAGTGTACGCTATCAGAGAAACCTTTCACGTTCCCATGTCACTATTGTGCCTTTAATTCCGTATTATTTCCTAGACAATTGTTCCTAATTCAAGCATTACGATGCAACACCTATTCGCTAGTCTAAAGAACTATTGTAACATATTCGTATTCTACGATTCAGCCTTGTAACAATATTTATCCTCACGTTATTGTCCACATTTTGGCCGGACGATTAAAACAATTTAAAGAAAATCCCGCTCTTTCCAAAGCTCTCTATGAATCGCAAATCTCCAGCAACCTCCGCTGAAATACTCCGTTCGGTTTCGCGCGGCTGTAAAACCCCCCAATACCTAGATCAGCTTCGTATAATCGATGATCGACGCGAATCGATGCTGTTGTTTCGCTCTCGGATAGGCGATAAGCTGGCCAGCAAGACTATTAGGTCCCCAAGGCTCTCTCTTCGATCACGTGTGCGTCAGCCGGGGTGTCCGCGTTACAAAAGGCTACGGCGAAACCTCGTCACGGAGCAACTATGAATCGCATTATCGATTTGTACGGCGGCGTGCTGATCAACGCCGAGAGAACCTTTGAAGTGCGCCGAAGTTCGTGGGGGCTTCCGGAAAGCGTACGGATGCAGCGAAGGATCCGCGTGCGGACCGAGAACGCGCGAAGAATGCCCGTGCGAGCGAGGGGAACAAGAGAGCAGAGAGAAAGAGAGATCGTCGAAATAAGCCCCCGTAAAATGATTGGCCTACGCGACTGCTACCACGTTGGGTTCGATTTCATCTAACTCGACCCGTTTTCGTAACGCAAGGTTCGATCCCTTCGAAAGCGTGGGCAATGCGGAGTTCGCGTTGAATTCGCGCAGCTTAGAAATAGGCCCGTTAATTATGCTGAACTGAGGTGGAATCGATATATCGAGCAGAGATATCAAACTTCGAGCCCCGATCCGGGACTGTCCGCGGTGGGAATCAGACATACAAAAGGGAAAACTGGATAGCGAACGAAATGGGAGAGGTTTGGCGTCCGCAAGAGACGTCATTTCCGCCGCGGTCGATCTCTCAAACGACCGGCGATAATCGATGCTCCGTTTCGCATCGTCTCCGAATCAAGGCCAACGTCGCCGGGCGGTTGTCCTCTGCCCGCGATTTTTCCGTGTCTCGTTTATTACCAGGCGAGCCCGCGAGTGAGCCGACGAGCGCGGCTTGGTAACGACAGAAAAAGCAAGGAGACCGCAAAGGAATAGAGATACGGACGAGCGGGACAAGAAACGAACGAACGGACGTTGGTGCCGAGCACGAACGCGACGGAAATGAAGGGCGTGAGACAGAGCGAACGAACGACGAAGTGGAGAGGGTGGAAGATTTTTGTGAGGGAAGAAAAACAGAATCCGGCGCGGTCGACGGCGCGAGAGTTAGCAAGAACGCGGTGTAGGCGGCACATCAAAGGCGCACCTCGGGCGTGAACGAGCGAGCGGGCACGCGGCTCAAGTAGAGAGCGGAAGACACCGCCACCAATCCTACCACCATCCAATATATTTACTCCGATGGACCACCGCTACCATTGCCATCGCCGCCACTAGCACCGCTAGCAGTGGCCGGGGCAGTGCCACCACCGTAACCGACGTCCACGACCACCATGCAACCACCGTACACGCGGGATTATATACGTACTTAGCACGCTATTGCTACTCGATAGATTTCTGGCACTGGGCTGTATAATGTCGATATTCCAAGGGACCCTTCGTTTTGTCTGTATACAGTACATATTGTGTGTGTACAGGGTGATACCTGGGTGATACGATCACTGCACTGGTGTGCAGAGGACGGGGCTGCTGAACAGCCTGGCGTGGGTTCAGTTTTTGGAGTAACAAATTGTACGTAGATTTTCGACTACGCAGGCTGTCCGTATGTCGAATGTGCTATGCACTATGGCGCAATACGATTACGCAGGAAACACAATGCTGTATTGGATGTTTCGCGTGCGAAAGTTTCGTGGCGCATACCGGCAGAGAAAATGATCAATGAAATATCGGGGTCGTAAATAGATCGAGGCGTTTAAAATCCACACGTTTCGAGTTTAGAAGAAGAAATTTAATACGTTCGTGGGGGTTATTCGGGGGACAATACGATGTCCATTCAGGATTCCCTGTTTCAAGAGTGAGACGGATAAATACACGCCACACAGTAGCTCTGGCGATAGAACCAGATCGTAAACCCAATGAAGTATTAAATTACACATGTTTCGAGCATCGGAACCGAAAATTGAGACGATCAATGGGGGGAAATAAGGAGCTCGAGGTTCATTGAAGACCGTGCGATTACCATTCGGAAACTTGCTCTGTTTTAAGAATGAGATGCTACCTATTCACTTTGCGGGATCGATATTGATATCCAAGTCATCGCGTTGAGAACTTCGCTTAAGAATTTTTGTAACTAAAAATCTCTGAATTTTTCCATTTTTTGTTTGTTTCGCGAGTTACTAATGATCGATCAATTTTGGACACGTCGTTCCTGATAAGTTGAAATGTTTGTTAAATAAATGATTTCCATGCTGTGACCTTTGAGATAAATAGTATACTAGATTGCGGTGATTGTATGCATACGTGGGTCACAGCGAAAGGGTTAACGATCTCTGAAGATATTCCGTACATTTCTTGTGCAACAATATCTATCGATTATACAATCTTCTTCCCTTGGTAACGGCGGTTACGAGATGCCGTTTAAGCCTTACATCTTTTACGACCTAATTATCGAAGTTCCTCGGAGGACTCGTTAACCGGAAGGCGAGTTGCTCTAACAGAAGATAATCGATCCAATCTCGAGATAACCCAATTATTGCATCCAGGTCGATGACACAATGGGGTAGAGAAATCTTGCCGGAATTGGAATGTCCCCGCGATTACGGGGTACGTATAATGAATCGTGAAACGTGTTAGAGGAAGGATCAGCAGTAATGTTCGTAGGTTCGCTGTTTAGCATACGAATTCCTAATATCGTTATTCGACGATAGATCAAACGGAGGAGGAGATAGAAATAATCGTTCGTTGATACTCTCTGCGAACGTTCCATACCTCGTTCTTCTTGGATGTTCTTCAGATTTTGGTAATTTCGGCAATTTCCGACCACCGGAAATCGCGACTGCCGCTGCGGTTTCACAGCACGAAACACCCTTTGAGCCGCGACTCGTGCAAATTGCGGTTTTAAAGCGCACCGAGCGGTCATTGTGCACAATGTAATCATTCTCGTTCTCTCTTTCTCTCGCCGTCGCTTCCCCTCGAAAAACACTCCGATCGCAACTTGCAATTTCGTGCCACTTCTTTGGCACATTTTTTTAACGCCACGGTGGCTGCATCGATAGCAATCGTGACGGCATTCGCCTTCTTGTACATTTCATTGCTGCAGCAAAATAATAATAAAGTTGGTTACGCGTTACGGTTATTTCGCTTAACATTCGACAGACAATTTCTAATGCACAAATACAGTTTACAACATCCTATGGTATCCGCGTACCACGCAGAAGTATCATTCTACAGAACCTTATCTCAATTCAGCAACAATAATATACTCCTTTCTACATGGCTTTGCCCCATCGACTGCAAACTGTCGCAGCATTGTATCATCCCCAAAATTACGCCCTTGCCATTCCGCGACCCCCTAATTACACCGACATCTTGTCGATCCACAAGATACGCAACACACAAGCGCTATCAAGATCCTGGAAACGGTATATGGACCCGTTCCAATTGTTTTTACGGTAAATCACGGTCGAAAGGGTTCCACGAGCAAGTGCCGTCCAAACTCCGTTCATTTCGGTGATCTAGACAGCGAAGGAGAGGAACGACCGATAAATTAGTCGTCAGCAGATATCTCCGTTCGCTTTTCCTCGGTTCGTTCGAAAGGCGTGCAACGCGCCAGCACGTTGGCAGGCTACAGCTTGGCGTGGTAGGGCAAAGGCAGTCATATTTCAGCCCTTGTTAGGCCCCGAGGGGCCCCCGCCGAGACGGGATGGGGAGAAAATCTCTTTGACTCGCCGCTCCGCGCCTTAATCCACCGGCGTATACCCTATCTTGCCACCTGCTCCCTCTTCCTTCCTCTCTGACCCCCCACCCCCTCGCCATCGTCCGACTCTTCTTCGTCTTCGGCTTCTTCCTCGTCTCCGCTTTCAAACCCCCTCCACTAGACGTCAGTGGTTCGTGGCCTATCTGCCTTTATCCTTCCACTTTCTCTGCGAGTTTCGTCCACTCTTCTCGCACTCGCGAAACGTCTTCTGCAGCTTCGTCCTTCTCTCTCGTCCTCGGGTCCTTCGCCATAAATTGCAGGGGATATTACGGCGCACCGCTCTCACACCCCCTTCTTATACCAGCACGGTCCTCTTCCACTTCTCACTTGTTCCGGATGTTGATCACGCGTTTACCTACCCTTGTTTGCGAGCGATTTCTGGGGAACGTCACTGTTCGTGGTTCGAACACGCGACAAGGGTGTATTTGTATTTCGGGGGATTCAGTTTTGGAGTAAGAAGAGGTTCTTTCTTACTTCTATCTTTCGTAAGTCGAGTATACGAGTAGTCCAACTTTCTGATAATAACTGGGACTGGGCAATGCCTACGGAGTGGTACCTATTCTTCGTCGTGTCGATCCGTGAAGGGTTGAAGGTGGTGGGGAGGTCGCAGGAGTAGCAGAGAAAGCACCTGCTGGCTATCTCGAAGCGAGATCTCCGTGACGGGCCCCTGGTGCACGCGGCTCCCGCTCGTTTCGCAAGGAAATCATCGTCGTTGTGCGCTTTCTAAGTCCTCGCGTTGCAGAGGCGGACTGGACGAAGGAGGGCCGTCCCGTAACCTCGGCTTAACGAGGCCATCGACATCTCCTGGTGCTTGAAACTCATCGACCGGTCGACGAGGAGAGCGCGCGATCGACGCTTGAAAACGTATCTTTGGCACGAATGACGGCGCGTTTGAGATGTTCCGCGCGCGTTTCTTCTTCTTCTTCTCCGCGAGCTTGTCGGCTCTTTAGCGGCGCGCCGCTCTCCTCTGCCAGGAGATATGTACACCGATCGCGGCCGGCTCCATCGATTGAGCTGTCGACGAGGATAGATGTCGGACGGGCTAGAACTCCTCTGGCCAGGATGAATCCCGCTGCCCCGGGACCTGTCTCGGTGTTCGCGAAATGTTTAAAATTCGCTCCGATTCGTTGTGCTGGCGGTTCGTCAATTCCATTTCGACGGGCTTTAGTGTCGCCGCTTCGTTGGAGCAATCCAGTTTTCCGTCCCGCTTGAATAATTTTTAAACGACTTCCCCACGCACAATTCCAAATATCATTTATTACAAGAAATACTCCAATAGTGTTGGAACCGTCGTCAACCCCTCGTCCACCGCCTGAGCGCACGAGGTGAGCGCACAAGTCGGCTGACAATTGCAGTCGATCTTACAATTAGTAGAGCGGCTAAACAGGTCCACGGGCAGCAAAAGCGTTCGTCAAGAGTCACGCTGTAAGATCATTAAATACGCGGCATAAGCTCGAAAGCACACCACGGTTGCCCACCCTCTCTCCATCACCCTCTTTCCCTATCTTTCCTCCGTCCTTCCTTTCTTTCTTTATTCCCTTTCCCCGTTTGGTGGAAGCCCCGAAGAAGCGGTGACGGTTGTGTGTGCACGCGGTTATGGTAATGCGAGGTTTGCGGTGCGTGTTAGCCGGCTGCGTGAGCGGCCCTCGTAATGGTAACGAGATGGTCTCTCACCATCATCATCAACATCCGGACGACGAAACACGATGCGAACGATCAACGACTGTTGCGGGTTCTGAGCCGCGGCCTCAAAGGTGCCGACCGCGATCCGTTCTCCGGCTATTTTTAACTTGTTTTCACGTCCACCGTGAGTACAGAGGAAAGAGAGAAAGAAAAGAAAGGGGGGAGAGAGGGAGAGAGAGGCGTGTACACCGGTGGCTCGTAAGCGTGCATTCGATGGAATGCCACGCACCACCGGTGATCGGAGCACCCGCGAAACGAATCGCCCCGTTGGCGAAAAAGGAAAGAACTCGCGGGCACCAGGGGGTTGCTATCGTGGACAGGATCGTGCGGAAGAAAAAGAATTAGATAACCGGCGGGGATTTGGTGCCGGTGGTGGAATGTAATGGTTCTTTTTCGAATGGGGTGATTGATATCGGGGATGACGCGACCTTCGAGGGGTTGCTTTCCCCCGGAAGGATTCCGGTGACAGAGTGAATTGGCCAATAATTGCAGAATTTCCAATAACTGACCGGGATTATATAACCAACCCCCTCTTGTCCCTTTTCCTTAAAATCCAATTACTATTCCACTCTACTCCGATCTGAAGCGGGCTCAACCCAACTCCATAAACGCGTAATCTCCATCAGCCCATACCTATTCATTAATACCTGTCCGCCAAAGACAAGTTGTCAGTGCGTGACGCGTCGAAATGATAAATGGCGTAGCCTGGACGACCCGTAGAAACCTAAAAGAAGACCCAGAGAGATATATATATATAGAGATAGGTACGAAGAAGTATCTCTTCAACCAGTTCCTTAGTCGAACCGTTTCATGGTCGTGTTATTCGCGTCGTGATTCATCTATCCTAGACGGATGGCCGGAATCTTTAAACGCTTTACCTGCTACCGGAATCTCCGTAGGCTGAATAGAGGGTGGCGGCCAGTAACAGCCCGTCACTTTGTCAGCCTTTGTCACGGGGATTATGCCCCGGCTGGCAAATTATGACGGACACTTTCACGCCCAGGACACCCTCTAATACGCTGGACACGGAAGAGTGAAAAGGTGTGCTCGGGCTCGGAGCGGGGGTAAAAGCGGTAAGAGAGGTGACCGAGGGAACAAGGGAGGGAGAGGAGAGGGTTTCACAGGGACTTGTGAGATATATACGTTATTTGAAAGGCACGTCCGAATTACACGAGGATCGAGGGAAATTATTATAAATTTCAAAGGGATAAGAGTCGATTATGGGGAAAGTAAATTTGCATTCCCGTGGAGATTGATATCCGAATGATAGAGCGTCGTTGGGATAAACCGTAGTTTTTATTTATTCTATCGTATTTTGGTGGCATGGAGGTGACGATGTTGGGGTCAGAAAAATTACAGGTAGGCGGTCTTTCAATGGGCTCGACGCGATTGTAAGTCTTGTCGAATCAATAATTCCATTATTGGCTTAAAGGCCGGTAATACTTTGCTCGTGTTAATGGACACGTGTAAGAGGATATGATCGGTATTAGCGTTGTTCAGAAACGTGCGAGAACGAAACAAGGGATAAAAGGAAGTTCGCAAAATTCAACAGTACAAGTTCTATACAGCTCATCTATTTTTTTAGCGCGTTGAAGTCGAGCATAGACATTGCTGCCCTACATTTGACGCATTCCGTTTTTCGAGCAATTTAAATTTAACGAAAAAAATGCTCCTCTCAGTGTACATGCAACAAAACCCTAGCAGTTCCAAGTAACTTAAATATAATCGCTGATTTAACAAATTGAGAAATAAATATCTTATAAAGAATCTCTCTAAAACATCAAACAAATATCAAAAAGCAAGATCACAAATCACAAACCGAAACAGGACAATTTTCATAAAGAATTCCCCCTATAAAATACAACGTGACTAAAGAAAAGCCCTTCGTGCTCCAAAACACGCCGCCCTCCTGTAAAAGTCTATACATACCCCGCGACTGCCGCTCGCCCCGTTGACCCGTGAAGAATTAACAGCGCGGGTACAGGATCGTCGAATTAAAGCGACAAGCACCCAGAATTTGCGTGTCAGTGTCGTGCGAAGAGGGGAAGGGTGGGTCGCAACGAGGAAGATATTTTCGCCCCATTTTTTTTCCCCCGATTTTACGAGGATTTTCACGAAGGCGTTCGTGCGCAGAGGGACTGCCTGATTTATGGCATAATAAAGCGGTTACGCAAAGCGTGGGAGGGACCTGGCTCGTGAATTTTATTTACGATCTGCCCGAAAGTTCGGATTCGTCGCGGTTTCTCGACCGCGCTTCCAGGCGAGGGCGATCGTAAAAATCGGCTACGAAAATGTTCCGTCGGTTGCGTTACAGACTTTCCGCAAACAGGGAGGCCGATTTTCTTTGCCGACGTAAAGGAGTGATGGTTGAAAGGGCAAAGGGTGGGGGGTTAGGTCCAGAGTTTTTCCACGATTTTGAGCGTCGACGAACCGTGAAACGTTTCTCTGGCAAGAACGGGCGAACCTTCCGGCTTTGCCAGTTCCGTGTAAATGATATTTACGACTTGGCCGGCCGTCTTCTGCTACAACTTTGCACGGATTAGCCGCGGTTAACGGGACTTTGAAAGTCTTCTTTCCTCTGGCAAGTGGAGGCCACTCTGCTGGATAATTAACGACATGATAGCTGTGAGCGATAAGGGTGAGACAGGTAGGCAGCGATCTTTATTTTCCCTTCTTTTCTTTCTTTTCTTTTTGTTCGTTCGGTTTTTTTAAATCGGTGGCAATTTGGCGGCAACGGCGCGTTTCCGTTTGACGCGGAGGGCGAAGTGGTAGAAATGTTTCGAGAGGATTTATTAATGTTACTCGCGGCGTTGGCCGCGGCCGACGGCGGATTTAATTTAATGTTCCACGCAATCGAATTAATTAGGGGATGTCGAGTGAGATCTCTGCCGGCTGCGTTCCTTAATTGTAAAATACTTTTAGCGAAGGAACACGGCTTATCGGGCGGGCTGTTCTCATTTCACCTCAACGGCCTGGTACTCTTCGCGCAGTTTAATATTCCTTAATGATCGGTAACGATCGTTACGTAAATATTCCCGATAGTGGATTAAAATTGCGTACCAATTCATCGACTCAGTCTAGCGTTACACACATGTACCCACTCTATAATTTTTAACACGAAATTTTACGATGGATCGAGGCGCCTGGTCCTTTATTCTTTTTTTTCTCCTTTTCTTGTCAAACAAGTACCGAATGCCTGGTTGAAATCGAATGTCTGGTAAGCACCATAGTCGCGTCTCATCTAGAATGGAACTCATTCTTGCCAGCGGCGTGTCTCGATGCGAGTTCCAAAGGCGATCCGGTGATCTCGGTCCATTATGCTCGATCATAATTGCGTCGCAACAACGTTTCTCCTTTCCAACGTCCACAGCTGGGCGGCTCCCTTTCATCTCGGTTTGCCCGCCAGTACGAGCTTCTGTTCCGAGGTGTTTCCGCCGCCCGCTACCGTTCTGGAAGCTGGAACTTGATCCTAAGTAGCCCGGCATCGAGATAGTAGCCGGCCCAACAGAGAAAGGCAGAACGAGGGCGAACGTGAATATGCTAGAGGGAGATGAGGACCGAAGGGAGACTGAAGGGAGACTGTGGCGAAACGATGTACGGTTGCGGTGAACAAGATGAGGAAGAGGGAGATGGAACGTGTGGCGCCGCGGAGAAACGACTCGACGTTTCCTCCTTTTAAATTGTCTCGAGGTTGCTGCTCGTTTGTTACCGCGTCACTTGGACTTTGTTATTGCTTTCTATGGCCGCACGACGAAAATCGCGGGAAAAGATAGCCAGTTGTTCTTTCAAGGAGGAAAGAAGCACCGGTGGATTCGACCACGATTGCGAGTGGTGCTCGAGGACCGTAGAGGCGGGATGGAATTTATTGTGCATGCTGGCATTGTAATATCATAGAGAGAATTTGAGGAGTGGTTTGATGTGACCTTTGATGCGATTTCAGATTACGAAAGTATGATAAATGGAAAGGCGGATGCTTGTTTGCATGATAGATCGTTCTGGAGAACAATGTGACACATGGGTTGAACGTATACGCGTGGATAATTGGCGCTGAGCCTGTCAAATTAAAATCTGTGAATTAAATAGGCATGTTTTGGAGCATTCCGAAATTGACCGTTGAGCTCGTTGACAAATTTTCTGCAGTTTGTTCTGGAATAATTGTATTATAATGAATTGGTGTTGCAATTCCAATTATTTGCAAGTTGTGAATAATTATATCATCTGTCACGTAACAGGTAAATAAATATATATTTATCCCTTTCAAAAATGCGCAACCTTTTCCTCAAGCGTATAAGGAAAAATTAAGGTATCATTTAATTAATATCGACAGAGAAATAAAGATTTATTTATTTCAGTCCAACCGAGCCAACGCATTAAATTAATTGCACCGTTGCTTCTAAAACGTCGGCAGACTTTTGGTCGTCAGAGGTTCAGACACCGGTGGGTTGATAGCTCGTTTACCCTATCGTTAGGTGTATTTGCCTAACGGCCTGAGTAATGATCATTTTCGAGCTACGTGGGAGACTGGCGATGAAGAGCTTATCTCCTTCCCGTGCAGTTCCTCCTCGCTCAGTCACGGTATTTCCGTCGGCTCATTATCATAGACTACACGGTGATTAACGCACTTAGCCGGTGTTTCCAGTTTATAACCCGGTCCCGCGGCGCACGAAACAGAATTCTCGACCTTCGTCAATTCGATTTCTGAACACGTGCCCGAGCTTGAATTCCTGCAGCGCATCGCGGATGAAATGAAAAAAATACATGTTCACCAAAATTCCACCATAAATTCCGTGTCGGTCCTTTTCGAATATTTATACGTTTATACGAATATTATTTGTCACGCAGCAATAAATCTACACAAATATACATTCATCCCGTGTATCATGAAATCCCCCGAGAGCGACACAATAAATTGTACCTACGATCGCAGTGAGCGCCAATGTAATTTTTTTCTTGCGATCGCCAACAAAAGATAGAGAGCTACGAGCGAAAGGGAAATAATTGAACGATTTAAATAATGAATTAAAAAAGGGAGCAGTATTTAATCGTTTTGCAACATCAATTTCAGATTTCGGTGTGCCTGACGGCCCTCGTGCTAACGATAGCCGCCAAGGAGAAGCCGTCGAACACCGTCTCGGTGTCATCTGGCACCGCGGCGATTCAGAGCAACACGATCCAGAAGCTGATCAAAATCCTGGAGAAGTACGGGCTCGAAGAGCAGAGGGGTCTGAAGAGGGTCTACCTGAGCAACAGGTCGATCACATGCAATGATGGATCCCAGGCGGGATTTTACCTGCGGAAGTCGCACGGCTCCAAGAGGTGGATCATTTTCCTGGAAGGTGGCTGGTACTGCTACGACCACAAGAGCTGCAGAAACAGGTGGCTCAAGCTGAGGCATCTGATGACGTCGACTCAGTGGCCTGAGACACGCGACGGTGGGTAGCTTCCGCTGGAAAGTCGCGCGTTCGCCTGACCCAACACTTTCTAACGTTTCCGTGGAACGAATTGCTCCGCAATCTTTTCTCCATGTCCAGTTGGCTATTTAATTCGTTTCGCGACACATGCCCGATACTGTTGCAGTTAATATGATTGAAAAATCTTGGTTCGTTGCATGAAAACGTGAGGCGGAGTTTGCTTAGTGATCAATAGAAGAATTGAAAATGTAATCTGCCTTGTTTAGATGCATTTAAGTTTGACTAGTACGGCTCTACACAATATTTGTGTAGCAAACGCCCAAAATTTTAATAATAAATGATAAATAAGGGGAAGGGACAATTTAACGTAAAGTAGGCAGTAATAATTTTCTATTTTCACAATTAATATTGCATATTGCATCGAGGTTTAATTTATTCTAGTAAAATAATTTATAGTATTTCCTGCTTTTGTTGTCTCACGGAAATAATTATTTTGATTTTCTTGCGATTGCAGTGGGCGGTCTGTTGTCAGCCAACCCGGAGGAGAATCCATTCTGGTGGAACGCAAATCACGTGTAGGTATTGTCCATCTTGGCAAGGTTTCACAATTATTCTTACCTTCGAATCGTCACAATACAATACGATAGATTCTCGATTTTCTCGACATGTACCGTGAAAAAGGTAAAATATCAAAATTTTCATAACGTGACCAATTCTCCTGTTCAGGTTCGTCCCTTATTGCACCAGCGACAGTTGGAGCGGAACCAGAGCTTCGCCAAACGACATGTTTTCTTTCATGGGCGCAGAAATCGTATTGCAAGTGGTGCGGGATCTGGTCCCCCTTGGACTTGAGAACGCAAGCTCCCTTCTTTTGGCTGGTAGCAGCGCAGGTGGAACCGGTGTCATGCTGAATTTGGATCACGTGCAGAATATGGTACACCATGAGCTAGGTAAGCCGCAATTTTAAGCTTACGCCCCCCTTCGTTCGTGAATGGCACGATATCGATAAAAATGTTTGGGTTACATGATTCAGCTTATTAATGAAAACATTTCAACGAATACTTTGCTGTCAAATAATTAAATTTTAGAATGAAGTTGTAGAAGTCAAGATTGAGTTTGATTTCAATAACACCTGAAACTAAATTGCAGTGTTATTTATGTTAATTAATTTGCGTTGCAGGCCTGAAGCACATCGCAATAAGGGGTGTATCCGACTCGGGGTGGTTTCTCGACAGGGCTCCCTATTCACCAAACGGCTTGTCACCCGTTGACGTTGTCCACAAGGGGATGGAACTTTGGAAAGCTCGGATGCCTCACAATTGTGTCGCCAAGCATCCAACCGAACCGTGGAGATGTTACTTTGGCTATAGACTGTACCCAACACTAACTGGTAAAGACATACGTTCATTAATTTACTTAATTTCTACTACAATTATGAATTAAACATATACGCGAACTCTTAACACAGTGCTCGATGACATTCCGTACTTTAACTCCGAAATTCATTGCACTTTGCGGAAAGATTCATTGTCATACTTTCCAATTCTCTAAATTATAATACAACATCCAAATGAAATAATTATTAAGACCTTTATTCGAATAAAATAAGTTGGAAATAAAATACAGAATGAAATTATAATTTATCTCGACAACGTTTTAAACGCAATAGGACAGGTCGATAAAATTGCTTGCATTTCTGAAAATTTCCAGCACCATTGTTCGTTTTCCAATGGCTGTTCGACGAAGCACAGATGTCGGCGGACAACGTTGGTGCACCGGTGACGAAACAGCAATGGGATTACATACACAAGATGGGTGACAGCTTGCGACAGACCTTCGAAAACGTTAGCGCGGTCTTTGCCCCGAGTTGCATTAGTCACAGCGTCCTGACGAAGAGGGATTGGCAGTTGGTCAAAATAGACGAGGTTTCATTGGCGCAAGCGTTGCATTGTTGGGAGCAAATGCCAATCGGGAACCATCGGAATGAGTGAGTATTCAATATTTGCCAACGCAAAATGCATCCCGATAGTGCGTAAAAAATACAAAACCAAAGTGCATCACCTAAAAAGTGTCTGATAGCCGGATTATTTTGGAAAATAAATATTGCGCCCGGTCGAGCATAAAAATAAAACTGTAGCGAGGGCTTAGCGTGCCTACTATTGTCCTAACCGAGGGCCACTTGGACAGACATTTTTGTTCGACCTATCTAAACAGAGTTTTGTAGAATTGTGCATTGGAAAGGTAAACGTTATAAAAACTGAAAATAATATTCCTTGCATTTATTCAATTGATTACGAACAGCCATCTACCTTTTCATGATTACACGTTTGTAATATAATAATGAACAAGTAATAAATGTTATTTAATTTGAATTGACGCAGGGGCAAGAACAGTATGTCTCCTTGATGAAGAAACTTCTCCCCCGTTTCATTTTCCCTAATTCTATCTGGTTTAATTGAAAACCGAGAGACTAATTTTGTCCCCGTTAATTTCAGCACTCGTTCCTCGATTGAGACGAACCAGCCGTGTGCGAAGTCTCTACGAAAGTTGCTACGCTCTGGGTCGACCAAGGGAAACGGCACTTCGTCCGAACCGGGAAGAAACGGAAGGAACGAGTCCGCGACGGAGTTGCAGAAAGTTTCGTCGACGGTGATCAACAAGCAAGTCGAGGGGAAAACGTCGTCGTCGACCGTCCTGACGCAGAATAGGGATAACAAGAAGAGAAAGAGACGGAAACACAAAGGCAGACGGAGGGAGAGGAACAAGGAAGCGAAATTGAAGAAAGAGAAACACGAACGCAGAAAAGCATCCGGTAATTATTGATTTGAGCGTATTAAAAATGAATAAAACTGCAATTGGTGCATGCTAATTATACGTGGCAAAAAATAAAATAAAATCTTCCTATTGGTGATAATCTGTTGGAGAATTATCTACTTGGGGTACTGGTTATTACGAGTGGATTTAAAGGGGGGATATCTCGATTCTTTGGAAGATTGAACGAATTTTATACTTTACAAAGGTTTCACATATTTAAAATTAAAACCGCGATGATTGATCAGATAAAACATGCTGTCTGTTACTCTGTTAGTAGAATGGTGCAACAGATGTTTAAGATAAATTCAAAAATTAAAATAATTAAAAAACTATAAATATATGTCCACCTTATTCTGAATTGATTGTTTCATTAAACATAAGAGTATTATCAACGAGCACATATCGTTACGTACCAATAAATCGCCTCGCATAACGAAAAATACTTATTCGACGTGCAACATGCATACGAAATTCTGGTTGTCAGTCATTTTCTCGCCTGCTACTTGAAGGCCACTGTCTGATGACAGATTGATTTATCCGAAATTCGTTGAAATTACAGGCCGACGGAAGGGTAACAAGCAGAACAACGACAGCAACCACACGGGCATGTTCAACGGGACCAGACCTCAGCGCTCGGTGATACCATCTGGCAAACGGAAGTGCGTCCAGGGCTGCCACTTCCGGTTAATCGAACGTTGCACTTGGCCGCAGTGTAATCACAGCTGCCCGAAGCTGCACAACCCGTTCACCGGTGAGGAGATGGACTTCATCGAGTTGTTGAAGAGCTTCGGCCTCGACATGAAGAGCGTGGCGAACGCGCTGGGCATCGATATACAAACGTTGAACAGCATGGACCACGACGAGCTGTTGAATCTCCTTACGCAACGAGCCAATTAGCAGGTTGCGTTAAGAAGAACTGACAATATTATTACCGTTTCAAAGCGGCAGCCCTCCGATCTATACTTTGATCCCCTGCAGTTTCACTGTTTGGAAAGCTTCCTTGGGAATCTTCGGATGGGGAGAGGAAAGGAAGTAGAAGTGTTTAGTGTGTATGTAGAAGAGAACCGGGGGAAAAGTTTCGTTTTATTTTTAAGACCCTCGAGAGAACATTTTCAGAGGATATCGACCAAATTGTATATACATATTTGTTAGAGTTTTTGTGCAGTACTTGAGATGATCGTCGAGGGAATCGATTCGATCTGGTAACTTCTCGACAAAGTTACTTAATAACACGAAAATTTTCATGATTTTCGTGGGTCGTTTGCGCGTGTCGCGTACAGCTGTTTGCACTGCCCTTCACGCGTAGCCGGGTATTTTAATTTATTTGATAGCTTGTAGGAAAAGTAGACGGGCATATAATCTCGTTACGAATTCGAACGATGCGATGGTAATACCGCCATCATATGCCACGATCACTGATCAGCCATGAGGCTTGACTTACCAAAACATCACATCCTCGTGAACGTTTGTACCTGGTCCCATAAAGAACAGCGTGTTCGCAGAACACCTTACTGAACAGCAACTTCAAGTGTCACGAATAATGTTTCGGTCAATGATCGATATCCATTCAATTTTAATAGGCAGGCCAAAATATACCAGGCCAAAAAAAAACTTTTACCATTTTACATTTATTTTTGCATTTCAGCTTTGTACCTTTTTTGTTCTGTTCTAATTTCGTACTTAATGAAATCAAAATTCCGTGGCTGAATGTTCACGTTAAAGTTGAGAATAGCACTCGAGTCTAATTAGAACTCGTCCGGTGAGCAATACAATTCCCAAACGAAATCGTTTCAATTGCACGTACTCAAGAATTTCGGACACGAAACGCTCCGTATTAGCACTGCCTGCTTATGGTAGCCACTATGCGATGTCCGTCAGGGCTGAACGAGGCAAATTAAGTCGAAGCGTTCAGCTCACGATTCAATAAAACGCGCCGGAACCGAGTTCTGCGAATTGATGCCATTAACGAGCAAACCGACCGACAAAGCAGCTTCATAGACTGATTAAATTATCTACCTCAACGAATCAAATCGTATTAACGTCCTTCTCTGTACTATAAACGCCGATTAGAAGAGTTCAACGCGGCAAGAGTAATTAAATGTAGGATAAACGCGTGCGCGTAAACCACGCGCCGTTGTATCCAATTGTATCCGAGCACTGTAATATACTTGTCGGACTAATTAATTATTTATTTAACACGATGGAAGAATGGAACACGCGACGGCCGCGCGAGAAACGAGGATATATCCGGAGCGTTTAATTTATTTTTCACACGATCGAAATCGTCGACGTTCGCAACCAACACGCTCCTACGTTACTGCGCGCCGGCACAAAGAGCATTGTTATTTTGTACACGCGTGAGATATGTAAATAAATTGTATAACTGTTGTACTAAACGAATTACAGAGTGACTTTATTTTATCTCGCGTAGCGATGCTTTATTAACTGATCTAGTTCGTAGACAGAACAGTATTATCCATAACCAACGGAACTGTTAAAATGCAACAAAGGGTGAAACGGTAAGTGACGCTTTATATGAAAAAATAGACAACAAAATAATGTAATATACATACGTGCGAACAATTTGCCAAATACTGAACCCCCGGAATTTATTAACGAAATTCCACGAAACATACAGAGAGAACGGCATTCCATAATTTCAGCTCGATCCCAGGTAGTCGCCAATTAATTCGCGCTAATTGCATCTCGCGTTTCTCCACGAGACCCTCAAATACACGCCGTTCCTTCGAATACATATCCAGGTGCGACGTGATCTGTCTCCCATCGAGCGACACTGATCGTACACGATCGTTCGACTGAATCGTCGTTCGGGCAAACATCATCGAACGCGAAGTAACGATAAATCGAGTCGCCCCGTTCGCTGCACCTGTACCTAATCATCATCCTGTTAGCTCTCACGATTACCCTCCCCCCTCTCTCTATTCCCTCCTCTCATCCACCGACTGTACGTTCAGCCACGAGCTAGGGTGATAATTCAATGTAGAATCAGAATCCGTCCCCCCAACCCCGATTCGGATCCGTCGTTTTGCCCGTGCGTACTCTACGATCTGCTCCGTCCTCCCTCCGTAGTCGTTGTCTCGAAACTATATATTCCACGGCATACGCAGGAAATGGTGTTTAACGCAGACGGGTCAGGCCGGGTCTGACCCCCGGTGGTGGACGATAGTCGATAGGATGGCAGAACGGTGAACAGAGAAAAACTGTGCGTACACGGTCGGACGGGCGACGAGGACAGCGACGTGGTCCCCACCGAGCAATTGACGTGTCCGAGGAAGTGATGGAAGGATGGCACAATGTGCTTGAATGTCCCATAAGCGAGCGGGTTCTATATTAAACTGGTCCGGTTACGGGTCGTTCGGTTTGCCCATCGTTCAGTCACTGGACTGTCTCCAGACGGTTGGATCGGTTGGACAGCCAAGGATAAACGCGATCGATTCATCCATTTGGCCGCCTCGTTCTCGTTTGCTATACGCACGTGATCCCGGTGACGAGGTACATCAAAGCAGAAAGCAGGAAAGAATACGTTCGCTGTCGTTTGTCGCGGGTGGCCACGAACGATGCGCCGATCGAACCGTTCGCGATCTCCTTGAGGGAAGAGATTGCACGCGAGAAGAAGACGCGTGAAAGCGGCGACGCTTCCGTGGATAGGTAACGAAGCGCGTACTGAATGCTCGATCGGTTGTTCAGGAGAAAGGAGAACCAGGACTCGAGGGACTTCTGGCGATCGGCTCGCTGCGCCGGAAGTGGCTCCTGGGGTGCTCGCGCGAGGTGTAAGTGTAATCCTTGCTGGCTCGCCCGATATTTCTTCGTCCCAAGTTCGTCTCGCTTATTTATCGTTCGCGATGGCATGAAAGATGTAACTGGACCCTTAAGAGTCAGAGTGCATTAAATCACACTTTTCAAACTTTAGAGGAGGGCCAATTCAATGCGCAGGAGCGTTGTAACAGGAGTTGGGTAGAATAGCATTTTTGCATTATTATAGTAAATGCTAAAGAACTTGGAACGAAGTAATTACTACCATCGGAAGGAGTGAAAAAGGTGGGTCTGATGCACTCTGACTCTGGGACTCAGAGATGTGAACGTATGAGTATGTAGAGTTTCAATTATAGGGCGGGTGTTCGGTTGAAGGATTAATTCAAATTTTTGTAATCATTATACAAAAGGGTTTAAAAATTGAATTTGTTGCTTTAGTAGTTTCAGTTTCGATCAATATCTTTGGGATAGGGAGTCCGTTAAGTAATATAGTTTTAGGGGATCTAGAGTTAGGGAATCTTGTTTTGATGATTTTTTTATCGCAAGCACAGGCAAAGCTTTGATTTTTGACGCTGGAACACGGTTTCTACCGAGACATTGGATAAAATAGCATTGCCCTATGATGCTGAAGGGAGCAATATTGCTGTTCCTTCATTTATACTGCGACATCGGTGAGCTTCGAATATTACCCGAAGGACGTTTCACTGCATGTTTTAGTATTATTTCCGCTTCACATTGAAATTGCAATTGTAGCATTGGCAGCCCAATGCGGGAAAGTATGGCTGACTGTCTCCTCGTTGTGGAGACCAATCGCTGCCAGCGACAAGGTGGTCGACGCTGAGCTGGAAGTAAATTGGGATCTCGATTGTCCATCGAGCACAGGATACCCAGATACCATCAAGGTGTTCACTGCTGACCCAGCACATAGTAATAAGTTTTGTTTGCTTCTCTTGAACGTCGTACCTCTTGATATAATGATTAACACGATTAACTTATAGCATACTTTTATATATATTTCTATTTAACTTGAATCTTAAACCTTGAAAGAAAAAGAAAATATTAAATTCGATTTGAAGACGCTGCACGAAGCATACAATGATTGAACATAAGCGTGTACATAGTTCTCGTCGCATCATCGGTGTTTGAGATTAAACAACAACGACATTGGTACCGGTCGACGCATCCATCGACATCATTGTTCACAGACAAAACGGTGAAGCCCAAGCTGATTCTAACATCGCTGCAACATCCACGAGGTTACTACCGTACGAACATCACGGTTGGTCGTCCTCCACTTCCGGGTGGATGGGAGACCAAAGATGGAGCGACACTTCCTGGTCCGCATTGTCTGAAACACCATGCTGCCCTTTATAAGGACGGGGCCATCCTCACTAGTTCCTGCTTGCAGGTCTGGCCAACGTGGATGTACGATTTGAGGTAATAAATTGGTCTCCGCCCTTGCCTTCTATCATATTCGTTATGAAACTACCTTTCGAAATATAAGTACAATGATTTTACCCAAATCCGTAGGAGTTCATTAACTTAGAATATTTAAGTGAATAATGAATAATAATGGTAATAATCAATTACCACGTATTCATCTAAATTTGTAAAACCCTATATTTTATTACGACAAAGATCAATTTATTCAATTTCCCCTTTTAAATAATGTGTACACATTTTTAGAAAAGTCCCAACGAACTTCCACCGGATTTTTGTAATATTCCCTTTCAGGAGACAACTAGGAAGGCTTCCAATTGGAAGCCTAATGATCCCCGGGACGCACAATTCAGGATGCTACAAGCACGGCGACCTAACCAGGCGAGATGCGTTCCAAAGATACCTGCTGACGCAGGATCGCGATGTGTGGACGCAATTAGTGCACGGTATTAGGTATTTAGACGTCAGGGTTGGTTATTATCCGTCGATTCCAAACGGCACCGCCATCGAGGAGGGCAACCACATAAGCAGATTCTGGATCAATCATGATGTCATCCGGATTACCCCTCTGTCCGCGATCATCAAAGACGTGAGAAACTTTCTGAACGTCGCTAGAGGGGAGGTGGTCATAATGGACTTCCATAGGTAAATTGGTGATATAAAATAATACAGCACTGTTGATTTGGGGGATCGATAACGCTGGGAGAACGATGTAAACGGTTGTGGAATTATTCTCAAATTGCTATAAAATTGCACGCATTGTAATGCATAATTTGCCATAAGTAATGGTGTGCATTCGATTCAAAAAAAGTATGTATCTTTAAAAAGAATATAGTTATTCGAGAAAATAAAGAGGGAACGGGTTTTCGAATGTTTAAAGTGTTACTAGATATTGTTAATGCAATAGCAATAATTATATATTATCAATTAAACAGCAATGGAGTTGTTAAATTAACACAGAGAAATTATACTACTTGCAGATTTCCCGTGGGATTCGAAGGTAGACCGAGTAGGCATCGTCGATTGGCCATGATCCTCTTACGTGAATTCGAAGGCCTGATTCTGAAACCCGATAGAGGGGTCGAAGGTCTGGGCCCGACCTTGAATGATATTTGGACCGGAGGGAAACGCTTGATAATTTGTTACGGCGATAAGCACACCGTGAATGGTAAATTTATTGTCAGCCACTGCTTAATAAAACTGTCCGGTTGAACGCATGTACATATTATAGGTACTCGACGTTTCTATTCTAAAGACAAAGTACGAAATATAACCACTGATTAAATATTAGAATACAACAAAAGGGAATAAATTTATTTTACAACGATTATTAAAGAAAAGAAAGTAAACTATAGAAATTATAGAAGATGTGAATTTTGCTTCTTTTATCTCGCCAATTGGATCTGTAAAACTTATTTCAGAATATGATTGGCTGTGGCCAACAATGTCTCAAGCCTGGGGCAACCAACAGATCGTAGAAGGTTTGTTCAAATATTTGGACAAAGTTATCATGGGCCCAAAGAAATCACGGAACAGCCAGAACCCATTATGGGCGGTGATGGCCGAGTTAACGCCATATCCGTTGGATATAATATTCAATTTATCCGGTGGTCTGCGGCAAATGGCCGACTCCGTGAATAGGAATCTCACATACAAGTTTCAAGAGGAATGGTGGAAGGAAACGAACATCGTCGCGACGGACTTCTTCCTTGGGAATAATCTGATCGACGTGTCGATACAATCGAATATCAAGAAAAGCAACATCGCACAGTGGCGCTTGTAATGTGACAGCCAATTAGCATATTCTACAATGATTTCACTTTAAACTTTCTGATTAAACGCCGCTCTGTTGGCCAGGGAAGAATGAATCGTTCAAAGTTTGACGAACCTCCCTTAAAAATGAATTAACTCAATTTTCTTTTCTCAATACATATATCGTATTCACTAAATTTAATTGAATAGCCATATACAAACGCGGAGGGTTAATATCCAAGCAAAGGAGAGTAGAAAAAGGGTAGAACCACTTAGGACTTGAAACTTCTCGGAGTACACCATACCTATTTCTTAGATTTATCGATTGATCGTGATCAAGAGTCCCATGGTAATTGATGTAAGAGAACGCACGCGCGACAAAATATTATGTAAATGAAAGACTTCTAAATAAGAGTGCTAATATATGTACACGTAGAAAGAATGTACTTTTATTCCTTATTGTTCCCAATATCATTTTCCCAATACAGTCACTGCAGATTATTGACACAGTTTTTCAAAAGTCTCCGCGAAGCCACGCGATTCATTAAAATTCCGGCGCAAACTGTTCAATGCAACGTTCCAAATGTTCAATGCAATGTTCATAAGGCACATAGCACAAATGTTCATAACGCAATGTTCAATGCAACGTTCAACCCTTATGCACCAACCTTGCACCTTCGCAATTACAAGAACCTTTTAATCCTCGCGAGTCTCCACTGAAAAAATTGAACTGGATCGTACGAAAGGAAAAAAAAAAGGACAAAATACTACCAAGTTTCCAAAACGTGCACCAACCGAGGATAAGCGTGGCGCTCGTTTATTTGACTTCCAAATGTGTCGGTAGAACCCGAGATCACGTTCGAGACACCGGTTTTCGAGGTAGTCAGTCGTCTGGCAGCAGCGTACGACAACGAATCGATGCGGTCTGAATTTTAAACGCCACTCGATCCTCTCAATCTTCACGACTTTCGTCTCGCGTGCTCGTGATAACTTTCCAGTACGGCTCGAACTTGGCGATACGCCGCTGCACCAGCTTTTCGTTTATCTGTTTTTCCTCGAGCACTTCGGTCATTGTCATTTTTAACGCGACGCTGATAAATGGTTCTACGGCGGCGTTCTGATACCCAGAATGGCGTACGTAACGAGGAAAAGAAACGAGGAGAAACGTTGAGGTAACAAGGTGCTCTGGCTGTTCGCCGTGTTTTTTCTTCCCGATACGAAACCAGCCGGTCAGGCAACGTGAAATAATGGAGGGCAATCTTTCGAACGAGGCGACGGAGCTGTGGGCTGTTTACGCCTGGTGGTCGTGCATTCTTGTGCTGAAGATGATCACGCTGGCATGGTTCACTGGGAGAATTCGTGTGACGAGACAGGTAAAATTTGTTACTTCGATCTTTACTTTAAGAAATTTTTCGAATCGGACTGCGATCGTGTGGATGTCAGGAATAATGGATAATTGTTTTCCTTGGTTGCTATGGAAATAATAGTAGGATTTGAGAAGAAAATTCTTTTCATTATTATCTTTGTGTAAAATGAATATCTTAAATTTGACTTACATCAATGAAAAATCATAAACATTGCTAAAACAAACAGTTATGAAAGAAAGATATTTGTTTGCATTTAATAATGGTAATTGTGATTAATTAATTTCGACCAATCATCGACCTGCATAATTTTGATCGATTTTCACAGGTAATTCACAGCGAGGAGGACAGAATGTGGATGAAAGGTACTGATATAATTTTATGCCCGACCGGAGGTGGCCACGAGGACCTGGATCGCATCCGAAGCGCGCATCAACACGATCTTGGAACTGTACTCCCTTATCTCTTAATTACTCCGATATGGCTGGACACGTCACCGGTGTTTCGGATAGCCAGAACAATTCTGCCCGGTTTCGCAATAGTCAGCATTATGTACACGCTGCTACACACGAAAATCGTGAACGTGCACAGTTATTGTAAAACAATTCTGTCCGCTTCGGAACTTTGCGTTTTGATTTGCATGTCCATCACGACTGTAGTGTACTACGCATTCTGAACTGTAAAACAACCAATTTTTATATATTTTTTATAGTTATGAAAGTATTGTGATGTTGCATTTTTGTACGATAAATAAATTTAGTAATTATAATTTGTGTGCGTGAGTGTGGAATCGTTTGCGTAAAAGTTAGTGATGCGTATTATTGTAGGTGTATTATTTTCGTCAAGTCTGTGCAATAAAATTAAAATCTACCAGAAACCGAAGTCTTTATTCTATATTCCAATCCAGCGCCCTTTTATTGGAAGATACAATTATACTTTCTACATCTCGATTATAAAATAATTTATTCTTCTCATCGTACACAACAGTTAGAGTATTACGTTAATGAGAAACAAAATTACTCTTGTCTTGATTTTGAGTCAGACCGACTCATTGTCCGTCCAAGGGTTAATTCATTCATGAGCCAAAGGAAGACGACACGCTGCGAGACTGAACCCGAGTACCCTGTTGCTTCCCAATTCATAATTACACATGAAAGAAACCGCAAAAGAAATTAATTGCAATCATTATTTCGCAGACTGTGTGTGGACATGCTGCTCTGTATAGTAGCTCGATGATGAATCTCGCGAAAGCCGTTCTTATTCTACCTTCGAGCGCAGTAAATGTGAACGTAGTAAAAGTGAACATCGTGGACGTGCCGTATCTTCATTATCATTGAATTTAATTGATAAGTATTTAAGTTCGATAGATTACGGCCTGTCTAATGCGTTACGTCTCTGAGGTCAATAGTCAGTTATTAACTCAATGTTGAATATGACTTGTGTAGATTCGTAGTGCAAGGCACGATAGTCCACAGTGTACCGCAGTGTAAGAGGCGCAGTGATTCACTGAGGACTTTACCCAAGTGGAAATGAAATAAAATCATTGGTAAGTGTTTGCTCTTTTCTTTCCTCTTCCCCTAAACAAATTCTCGTTTCTCCTTTACCTGAAAACACATATGTATGTGTGCATAATAATATGCACGTCGGTGTAGCTTCCACTCCTTTGCCAGTTTAAATTAAAGTTATGTAATACTCTGTTCTTTTATAATCCTTTTCTGTTTCCTCTTAAGAAAACTATACATATCTCCGAGTATCCTTAAAAATATTAATACATGCACCTTTCCTTAAGAATTAAAGCTTGTGTACGTCTTTTTAATCAATCAGATCGCTAATCTTCCCCGACAGATTGAGCATATAAAATCAAGTTTACACAATACATTCTCATCAGACTGTTTAAAATGATAATTTATTCGATTTGGTATACGTCAATCTGTGGAATAAAAAGAACTCTGAAAAAACAGAGAAGCGCGTATACGGGCTGCATCATTTAGAGACCTTGGCATACATTCCTCTCCTTCGGAGTAACGAATAACATCTCATAGCATTGTTAACAAGAAAGGTAACCAATTTTGCATTTCAATATTCTTCCCAAAGCATCAATCGTTCCTTGCACACCCAACAAATTAAATCGACGCGATTATTGCCACGTTCTCCAAATACATAGGTAGTTACCTCCACGATAGTTAGTTTGTTACGCGCCGCGTTAGCGCAATGTCGAGCGCGGTATGATCTAACGCGGCGGAACAAACGATAAGCAAACAAAATACCGCTATGGAAAGTGACAGTCGATTGTTCGCGGAGCTGGACAAAAGTTCCGTGCACAGGTTGCTCCAAATGGAGGTGTTCGTGTTCGATTGCATGTTCTTCTTCACATTTCTATATTTATTTGTGTACTTAATCGGTCGACAAATTTAGAGGTTAGGTCTACGCTGTCCTTCACCCGTCGTGAAGGACGGTAACCAAGGCCGCGAATTTATAGTCTCGGGTCGCGAACGCAAACGTTCTATTCGTTAGGATCGTCTATTGACTATTTACGCGGGTCACGCGTAAAACTCGATCGCGATGCGGAGGGGAACTATGGTGCTTTAAACTCAGTTTCAGCGTCGAACAATGAAAAAAATGGAGATAGAGGAGAGCATCGTTCGCAAACGAAGCGTTTCTTGCTTTTTCCAACGTGTACCGCAGCGTTTGTCAGAAGTGGTGGAACATTTCTTCTATACGTGAGTTCTATCGATTTACCTGTAGGGTAACACCTGAATTATTCTGTGCTTATATCGTTTGTTGTTGTGTCTCTTTTTCGTTCAGGCTGGGATTAAAAATTGCTCAACGACCGCTGAAATGGCTCATTGGAAGTACTGTGATAGTATTAATTTCCCTTTTCGGACTCTATTTCTTTCGGCAGGAGAAGAATCCTGTGAGATTGTGGGTTCCGCAGGATTCAGAGTTTGTACACGACACGGAATGGATGTTCGAACATTTTGGACAGGGATTGAGAATGGAAGGCATGATACTAACGGCTGATAATGTATTGGAGCCAGAGGTTCTTGCCAAGGTAGTAATTGTTTTTCCTGTACTCTTTTATCTGTTGCAATAATATATTCTATCCAATGTATGTTTCAATCCTTCCAGCTGAATGAAATAACGAAGGAAATCATTTCTGTACAAACTTCTGACCGCATCGCGTGGACAGATGTATGCTTCAAGTAAGTATTTATGTGATATACATTACTACGCAACTATTGCTTCATGGTACCTTAATGCCAGCCAAAGAATGAAACTAATTCCCTTTTTGTTTAATGCACAGAGTACCTGTTATATCAGGCATTGTACACAGAAAGAGACGCAGTTATCGATTTGATGACTTCTTTGAAATGGAACCTGGGCTACAATTTAATAACACTAAGTTCGAACCTGCTGTTCATGCAGATCCTGAACTCTACTGTAACGTGGTGAATAACTTGCCGAAAGCTTGCCTTTTAGGCAGCATTCTGGATATATGGGAATACAACACTGATGTAATCCTTCAGAAATCCAAAGAAGAGATTATCAAAGATGTAAATAGAGTAAAAGTTAGTCCCACTTTGGGCCATTCGCTGAACTTCACAGATCTGTTGGGTGGCACGGTGACAGACGATGAGGGTAGAATTATCTTAGCTAGGGCTGTAAAGACAGAATGGGCAGTTCATATAAACCTTTCCGAAGTGGATATGGATAACTTTGGAAACGAAGTCGGAACAGCTGATTGGGTAAGGTAAGTTTTTTTCGGAAAGGCCTAAATCATAATTTAAATATAATACGCGATTTAGAATTTGCCTGAATAAGTATATCAATTGATAAATCGTATCGTGTACTTCAAATTCGTTATCTGATTTGGGCCTTGGTATATCTTCCTCTGATTTTGTCAAGATCAAGTTAAAAATCCGTTCTATTAATGAAACGTACTCGGTTTACAAGCGCTGCATATATTTGCAGTTTTTGAACACTTTGCACGATTCTTGATCTAGTAATTAGACAAAATCAAAATCCGTTTCTCCTTTAAAATATAAACATTTAGCGGTCACATTTTTATTTCATTCCTTATACGCGTATTTCCATTTACTTGATGTAACGTTAACATTTTATATATAGGCGACGGACGATGTGTTGAAATGGGAACTCTCCTACCTGAATGTATTGCACAAAAATGCAAGGTTGTTAAATAATAAGAAAAATGTAAATCATACAATATCCATTTGGTACGAAGCTGGTAGAAGCTTCGGGGACGTTACATTTGTAACAATGTTCGGAAATATTGATATATTATCAATAGGATTCATTTTGATGTTTGTCTACGTTCTAGCCATATTGTCGGATTACAATTGGGTCGGATTGAGAGTAAGTTTTTCCTTCGTATAAAAGTGCAGTTATTAAAAAATTACATTTGAGCGGAATTATAACTTACTAGAAATTTCTATATCCGACACAATTTACAGAACACAATTTTCTGTAGGTTTATCTCACTATTGTCGGTCTTTTGTGCGTCGGTGGTGCCTTTATAGTTTCTATCTGTGTATGTTCTGTTCTTGGAGTTCCTTACGGGCCTGTACACACTTCTCTGCCTTTCTTATTGCTGGCGCTCGGAGTAGACGATAATTTTTTAATAATGGCATCATGGAAAGAGATACATACACACAAGTTGAACCGAAATAAGCCGCTCGAGGAGAGAATAGCTTTAATGTTAGGACACGCAGGCTCGGCGATTAGTATTACTTCTCTCACCGACGTTGTTGCGTTCATTATCGGTGCTTCTACAGTAAGATTGAATTTATATTTTTATTTAGTTCGTAGATAAAAAAAACTGCAACGAGTACATCCAAATATCGCATGCATTTCTAGATATTACCATCGCTACAATCGTTCTGTATTTACGCGGCATTTGGGGTATTACTGACGTTTTTATTTCAAATCACATTCTACGTTGCATTCTTTTCCATCGATGTACGACGAATCGAGAGTAAAAGAAATTCAATACTGCCATGCATTGTTCACGAAAGCTTTACACAAAAATTCATCAGTCCGCAAGAAGAACTTCCCGCAAAGTTGATAACTAAACTGTATTCGAATGTGGTTCTAACGGGAACCGGGAAAGTATTCATAGTGGTAATAACAATAGTTACAGCGTCATTTGGAATTGTGGGTTTGTTGCAACTGCAACAGTGGTTCGATCCAGCTTGGTTTATACCAAATCATTCGTACCTAAGTAAATACATCGATATACGCCGCACTCAGTATCCCGATCACGGTTACGAAGCGTTTATTCTCACGGGAGACTTTAACTACACTGCCGAGTTCCCAAAGCTGATCACTTTAGCGGAGAGATTTGAGAACCTGTCGACCATCCAAAGCGTGAATGCATGGCCGAATGCGTTCGCGAAATTCGTCATGGATTATTTTCAAAGAGGTACCGTAATCTACACTTTACTACCATAAATTCGACGAACAACTGTCCAAAACAATTTCATGTGCAAAATTGCGCCCGTTCATAGACTTAAGAGAAACGACGATCGAGGAATCGGAGTTTCGTAACTATCTGTCCAAGTTTCTATCGAGTCGGAGCGGCGGCAAGTATCAACGGAACTTTCGTTTCGAAGAGGACTTAGTATGCGGCCGAAATACACCACCAATATCGGTAACCACCATAGATTTCACCTTCAAACGATTCCATGGCCCGCATCAGTGGATCCCGGCAATGGACGAAAGCAAACAGGTTGCACAAGACGTAGGAATCGACGGTTTTGTCACAGTTTGGAGCGAAGTTTTCAGCTTATGGGTCACCGACAAACTGATCGCTCAAGAAGTCCAACGCAACGTGCTGCTAGCTCTGATTTGCGTAATGCTAATGACGGGGCTGCTGATCGCCGAACTACAGACTTGCTTTTGGATCTTCTTGTGCGTGCTTCTTACACTTTTGAATGTCTGCGGGTACATGTACTTCTGGGGCCTGACCATAGACATTGCGTCCTGCATCGGTGAGTGGTCATTTATTTTCAAGGGACATCCAGTTCGAAGCAGTTGAAATTTCATATGTGGGATTACGATAAGTATTTGATTGTGGAATTTTTCGGCAGGCTTGGAATTGGGGATTGGATTATGCGTGGATTACGCTGCTCACGTTGCACACGCGTTTATCAACGCTGCGTGCGAAGGGGGTGAAGAAGATCGCACGAAAAGAGCTCACATTGCAGTAAGATACATCGGTGCAGCAGTTGCATACGGTGCCGGCTCGACGCTGCTTGCACTCTCGATGATGGCATTTACAGATAGCTACGTGTTTCACGCGTTTCTAAGAATTTTTATATTGGTGATATTGTTCGGCTTGTGGCACGGTTTATTTTTCCTGCCGGTCATCTTAAGCACAATTGGCCCACGGAGTTTGCGAGCACGCAAATCACCGGAATCCCTTGAGAAAATTGACGACACGGACGATACTGTAACCAGGCCGTTGAATAAAGAACCGGAGGATTAAAACGAGTACACACCTTGCGATGATTCTTTATCAATAATATTTATTTTTGGTTCAATAAACATACAAAATTATTACACTATCCGTACTATTAATCACACATTTATACAAAAATAATAATAATAAAGATCGGATAACTTAAAAACGGCATTATTTATATATATATATATTTATCTAATATATTAAGATTAAAAAAAAACAAGTACAAAATAATGTAGCAAGGTTGATATAGATTTATTAATAATAATTATTGATCGGAAAGGAACATGACTATTATAAACGTAACGTAATCGTGTTGCTGGATGCGTTATCTTCTTCTTTTTTTGTTGTTGTTGTTGTTTTGTATGTATAATCATAATTAATGTTTATGACGTAAAAATGAGCGGCGAGGGAGCGACCCCGGATTGATTGGCAAGCTCCCTCCGCTGCCTCTCTCAGTCTTGCACAGTCCACGAACATTCATGCATACCTTTCACTCGAATGATCTGTCACACCTGGCCTTCTTTATTTGTCATCTCTGTATTGTAACGATCTCCACCCTCTCGTTTCATCTCGAGATCTTTTTTCTTCTTTTTAACATAAGATCGAGCTTACCCCTCGAGCACAGACAAGGCAAACCAGAAGACCTAAAATTTATGCTCATACGTACACGATCATCCTTCGGCAGAGACATTCGATTAGAGGCGTGCGTTCTTTCTTCAGATACGATTCAGCACACACGGTAGTAGACTGCCGGGGCAGCAAGCCACGCACGAACGATACGGCGATACACATCTCCTTACTTAGTTCGAATTTTACAAATTGGGATCGTACATTCCATAATTAATGAGGAACCATCGATACAATAATAATATTTACTTAGCAAAACGTGCCGATCGGTAGTGTGGCGAAGGACGCGTGATGTGTGAGCACAGTTAAACGCGTTACGAAGAAGGGGAAGGGGTTTTGATGATAATAACGATGATATTGGTGGTGGAAGGGATGATAAGTTGGCGCAGGATAACGTTGGTAGCAGGGAGAGAGGCGTGTTCTCCATCGTTTTAGGGCTGCTGATGACCATGGGAGAGGGGGGGTTGGTTGAACGTTTCAGGGAAGTTGCACGTCTGCTTGCCAGTTCAAGGTACACGCACTTTATAGGGATACACCATGGGAAAGACACTCAGGGCAGACACTGACATAGAGACTAGGCTACCGACTATATGTATACCTATCTAAACGTGTAATTAGCGTACCGCACCGCGTACACCCGGTACGCCCGCACTCCGCCCGTCATTCGGCTTGCTTTATTTTTTTCTTATTTATTTCATTTTTCTTTCAATAAGCAAGCACGTGTATACGTTTGCCACACGCGCTCCCGTCCCTCATTTTCTATTTTTTGTATTTCTCCTTCTTTTCTCGCACTCTCCTTCCCGCTTTATTATTATTTTTTTCTTTTTTGTGTAATAATTTCCAGTTCCCTTCTTCATTCTACTTCCGCCCCTTTCCTTTTTTTTATTTCTTGTTCCGTTTTCTTTAATTATTATTATCATCGTTTTATTACAATCAGCGATCGCGTCGTAGTCGTGCTTTTATAGTAAACGCTATGTAGTCTTTATTACTCAAGCTTATGCCCAAAAATCTACCAGAGGCACTTTGGGTTTATTAGTACCATTTGAAGTCGGCGTGCGCGGGGGAGGGCACCGCGAATCCTTTGTATTATTATTCTTTTTTTTGTATGTTCTTTTTCATTTATTTATTCTTTTCTTTGTGTGTCTTTTGCAAAGTGATACAGCGACCGAGCGACGTGAGCTTCTCTCGTTTCTCTTCTTCATGTTCCTCGTGGCTTGACGCAGTACCCTGTCTGTGATCCATTTCTTCTTCCTTAATTCACGTACGTTCACCGCTCTAACTTACGCACCCCATCCAATTAACCCCTCCCCCGTTCCTTTCCCGTAGCCTACCAACTCCGCATCTTTTCCTGCTGCCTTACCTTTCCACACACGGTCTTCCGATGTTTTTTGAGCAATAAATACTTTCTCCACTGACAACTGCACATTGAATTGACGCACGGGACACACTCACGCATACACGAACAATACACATTCGTTACCAGCCGCTCGCGTCGACAGAACTCTCGAAGGTCGGCCCGGTTCAAGCCCCCTCGACGATATGAATTAGTCTCGCGACAGTCTCGATAATCAAAACCATTATCTACGCGTTCTTGAAAGTCTTGTTCATGCGACGAAACACCTCGTCGGGTTTCGATGTGCGTTTTGTAAAAGTGGTGCGTTCACGTTGGCCGTACAACGGACATGGAAGAAAGCGATTTAGAAAGATTTCTAGCGAAGGATTTTCCATTGAACGATTATGCCGTTTTGATCCCTCTCTATATGTATAGATTAAAACGAATACACGATACGACACGTTTTTGTTTCTTTTTTTCATTCTTTCTTGGTGTATATAGTATATATGGCGCGCAGGTAAAATGCTCCTAGGACAAAGGGGTTGTTCTTCTCTTTCTTTTAAAGTGCTGTCCATCGCGAACGGCTCCCGAGCACACTCATCCGTATCAATCGTCTTAAACTTTCATTCATACCAATATGGCTACATCCACAGAGTTTAATGTTACGCTTTAATTAATGATTATCAATTCATATCAATTCAATATCAATGTATTACAATCAGACAATACTCAACAGTGATCGTTATTCATTATATATTACAATAATTAAGAGTGACAACAACATGACGACGGAGGCGTTGAAGCATTACAAGGGAGAAGAGAGAGGGAGAGAGAGAGAGAGTGGCACAATGTGATTTCCTAAGAATGATGAGAAAGAGTAGAAAGAGGCGCCGATATTGGACATCTTTACTACATGTAATATAAAGTGAAAGATAGAGAGGTAATGATGACACGAGGACAAGTAGGAGCATTTTCGTTTTCTTTCCCGATGAATATGAATAGCGCGACAATGATAAGGTGAACATCGGATGATTGATGCACGACGATGAGAACGAACGATTAATGATAAGATGGAACAATGAGCTGGAGACCAAGGGGGGGAAGCACGCACACTCAACACAACCGTCACATCGAGCTGGCCTCGCGCGCGGCCATAGTCCATAGATTATTACCTATCAACTAATACACAGTCTGTCTCCGATTTCGCGGATGACTCCTTCCACTTTTCTTCTTTTTTTTTCGTATTTCGGATGCATGTAAGTATAAATAATACGCGTAATGCACAGCGTGCGCACAGTACGGCTTCGATCCCCTCGATCGACGAACGACGGGCGAAGCTCACGTTTAGAAATTTTGGACGAGAATCGTTGTTTGCGACGTCTTTGTTACTTTGTCGGTTCCCGTTTCAGATTCTCGTGTAATGATCGAGGGGGTGAATTGTTTCGCAGCTCGGCGCCGTCACTGTACGCGCGCTCCCTTCCTCGGATACTGCATATACATACACACATACTTTTGCGCCGGTATAAAGTGTATATATGTACACATATACATACGCCATACCATCCATGTATATATAATATACCCATATTGTTTAATTAATCATCGTTAATCGGTAATTATCTTATTTATTAAAATTCGTCAGTTCGTAATTCAAAAAAATTTCAGCTAGTAGCGGTGGATGGAAATGTTTCTTCGTTAAAAATCGCCGATCACCGATAAACGACGTCGGGGTATCGACCGTTTTGTATTTCCTTCTTTTTTATTTTCCGGTTTTTTTTTCTTTTCTTATTCTTCAACACATTTACAAATTATCGGATCGATCGGCTGATTCACTCACTTATAACACTAATGTCCTATTATTTTCATTCGTTTTAAAACTCTATCCGCCGGCCGCGGCACGTGGATCGTCCCCGCGACGATCTCCAAATTAGCGCGCGAGAAAATCTGTTTTAGTTTTCATTTGTGTCTGTGTGTGTATGTGTATGTGTGTGTACGTGTGTGGCCGCCGGGCGGTGTGGACGCACATCGATAATTCTATTACAATTAATCGTGATTTTGGTATCTTATGTACAGTTATGCGTGGCAATGCGCTGTGTGATTATCGCCACACCGGGGCCAGCCAGCGACCAAATTCAGAAGACTTTGTCACAAACACTTAAGTCCCCGTAAATACATTTCAAACTTTCCTCCGTTCGGGCATTTTCCTTTCAGCGGTCCGTTGTGCAATTTCTTCGTGTGATAATAATTCGCGTACTAAGCTGAGACAACTGGCTTGCACGAAAACCTGAGACGATCGATTACAAGATAGGCCAGTCCTCTTGGTGCTTCCATTAGAATACCTAACCGCGGTCGAGTATTCAGCAGGGTAACTCTTGGCGGGCGGGCTTTGTCATATGCTTCATAGAGTTCATGGTACATCAGGGGTTGTCCGCCGCCATTATATTGTGCACCTGTTCGAGCTTGTATGCCAATCTCTGCTTCTGCGAGAACTCGTCCTCCTCCAGAGTAACAATTAGCTGTTCGTTATATTTGCCCGCATACGTGTACAGTTCGTATAGGGCACAATTCGTGTTGAACTCTGTCGTGTGCAACTGCAACGGAGGAAGCATAGAACGAATTTTATATATAACAATCTATAAGTCTGTCGCGTAAGATTAATTGTAAGGGAGGAAACACGTACCCTGGATTCTTCGGCAAGCATGGCGTTCATGTCTTGATCGGATATGGCTGGCATCACTTTGATATCTGCGTAATAACGTTCTACCCATTCTTTGTACACTGGAATGTCCTTCGCGTAAAGTAGCTTCGAACTCGGCGAGTCCTTACCTGAAACATTCAAAGTAGGCCAAACTCAGTAATCTGTTCAGAATGGAACCCTCCGAATTTTTTACATTGAAATATTTATGTTGAATGTATTTTACCTAATCTATGATCTGAAGTGGAACAGCTGTCCATGAACGTTTGCGCGACAACGGACAGACACGAGTCCACGATGTTCGATTTGTGTATATCGAAGATGAAATTTGGATTCTTAATAAGGTTCACCCAAAACCTGAGGGGAAGCGAGTTGCTCTTCCATGTGTGAACCACTTCGGGGTCGGATATGCCGTGCTGCAACGCTTGGTCGTCCATGAAGTCGAACATGTATTTGATCGCTAGAGGAAGAGCCGATCCTCGATGGGCAGTGCTGAAGATTGTTTCGAAGAGATCGTCGACGAATTTCTGAAGTGTTCCCTTCGTGGCCAGTAACCTCGTTAGATAGATTTCTGACACCATTTTGTTTCCACGATCGCCTTCTTTTCTTGCGTCGGAGTCATGGTGTTTGACAAGATGCCAGCATTTCAGCCCGCCGTCGTGATTCTGATTCAATGGCGATGTGGCACGAGACAGGGGAGGGCTGGCAGAACTGAATTTACTAAGATTCAGCGTCTCGTATTTGTGCGATTTGTCAGTCTTCTCTGAGAGGATCGACAGGTTGTAGATCGAGGACTGCTTGGAAACTAAATTCAACGATGCTCCGTCTGGCACCCTGTAGTGGTTCAGCGTGTTCCGTTTCTTCCATTCGCCTTCGGTTTTTGTTGTTGAGTCCTCGTCGTAGAGGATGAGCCTGCCGGATGCCCCGGTTCGCCATTCTGTGATATCAGATATACGATTTGTCATGGTGAAAAAAGCAGAGTCGATAAATATAAGATAAGCTTGCGAAATAAATGATTAACGAGGTGAATATTAGTTTGGAACGTTCAGTTATTAAATATTGTATAAATTCGATTAACTTATTGATGCCTTTTGCATCGAACCTTACCAAGATCAAGATCATCTTTCCTAGGTCTTTGGCTGTAGGGCGTTGCTCTGTAGATGGTATCCAATGCTTTCTCTTTCACTTGAGATATCGTGTCGCAGTCGAGTACCTTGACTGGCACATTTTCTGTGTTTGGATCCATTCCGCCAACGAAGACCGTTTGCTGCGATATTGAAACATAGACCGTCTGAAAAGGACATTTTAAACTGTTGTATTAAAAGAGTAGTTGCAAAAGGGATAAATTGTAGTCAATTTTGTCACGAGTTTACGAATATTAGTTAGACAGGTATCATTAAAATATATCAGGATATACGCTCTTACCATTGGTTTGAAGTCAATGGATTGCCTGATCAGTTTCTCCTCCGACAAAGAATATCGAGCTTCAGACGTAATAGCATCGACAGGGCCTTTATCTACTTGTTGCTTCACTGCACGGAAGAGCACGTACAATGGTTCCCCGGCACATTCTCGCATGAACTTGTACAGCAGGAACGTGAACCAAGCTGACAGCATCTTTTCAGCGACACTTTCCGTTCTGGAATAAAAGCATCATGCCGTAAGTACTATTCTAGAATAATTATTGCACGGAAAAGTCTTTGAAGAAAAATATCAAACTCACCGTCTAAGGAACAGTTTTGGATGACTCTTTCCCTCCGTGCATTTCTCAATCAATTCCGCAAGTAGAGTCTTCAGGATATCGGTGCAATATTCCATCTTGCTTTGAAGCGTGACCATGATAAGACTGGCCACGTTCACCCTGTCTCTCATCGAAAAGTATCGATTACTCTCGAGGGTCCTCACGAACAGAAGCAGGAACGTTTTGTTCATAATCAGTTGACCGAACAAACGCAGTCCCTTTTCTTTCCTTGCCAATTCAGGCCGATCCCATTGCAACACTGGACTGTTATCGTCGCTCGGGAACAGTATCATCATGGCGTAGGTACGATAGTCCAGGAAAGGTATACCCCCGCTGGTCAAATCACCTGTGAGATCCGTCATTTCAGTTTGCAATTCGGCGAAAGCTTCCTTGCACTCAGCGGCGACACGAAGTTCCAATATATCCATTTGCTCTTGCATGTTCTTCAGCACTCTGTTGCTCTCCGTGGACTTGCGCCTGTACGCGATAAGGAAGGCGATGAACACGAACACCAGGATCACTATAGCGGCGATCACTCCGAATAGCGCTGGCTTGGATAGCGGCCCGTTGAGACCAGCTGGCAGTGCGTAGCTTAATTTCCCTATATTATAACGAAGTGTGCCTCCAACGATCACAATCACCTCAGGCAATTCTTGCTTGTTGGGGAAACCGTCAAGATCTATGGCTGGTGGTTGCGTCAGAGGTGGTCTGCAGGTCAGCTGTTGCCTGGAGAGAGAAGTGACGTTACAGAACGCGTTTCCTATCTGCACGATCACGTCGGACTCCTGGCAAGCACGGTCGAGGTGTTGGCCGTTGATCGTCAAGTAGTCGCTCTTGTAATATTTGATCTCTTCGTCGAATTCCTCGTAGATAGGATTTGGATAGAGAAGGAAATGGTTGAACCCGTGCTGCGATAAATTCTGTACACCTGTTACGTTGTCCATGCGGAAACCGTACTCGAGCATCAACGGCCTTTCCGCGTCGAGCGGCACGTTCTCAGGAACTTCGATGCTGGGGGATTTACAGATCATACTCTCGTGGCTGTGAACCTCGCACTGCGACACGAACATCTTCTCGTCGTAGTAGACGTACATCTGAGGACTCTGGATGTAACCAATGTTCTTTCCTGTCACCGAAATTTTGATTCCACCCGCCGGTATGCCTTTCGGAATCTTCATCTGCCCGGCAACTCCACTCTCTACGCTCTCGATCGTTGGATCGTCCGCGTATTCGAAGTAACCGTCGAAGATCCGAAAAGCACCGTCGAACGTCATCTTGACTAAACCGTTTCTCTTCCGATTGCTGGCGCTGGTCATGCAGAGCGCCTCGTTCGTTTCTGCGCTGATTATGGAGCAGGGTAGCTCGTCGATGAACGCCTCTATGGTGCTCCCAGCGTTCATGTACTTGCCAGTGATCCTCACGGTGGTCCCACCGCTCATGGGACCGTACATCGGTGATATAGAGAGGATTTGAGGATCCACGAACTCGAAGTTGTACTCGGATTGGCCCCTGAAGTCTTCGATCTTCACGATCACTGGTCCACGTTTACCCTCCACTGTTCCTGGACCGTCCACTCGGCAGACTATCTGTTTCGTACGCATATAGAGCTCTTCGTACGGCTGGCATCGCATACCACCGACCATCACGCCACGGTAGATGTCCTGGAATAGATAAATCGTTATGCTCTTAGTATGGGTGTCAAATTTGTGCTTATCTCTCGATACCACGAATCTTTGGAAGAAAAGATTAGTCACGAAGGGAAATACAGAATCGATCAACTTCGCACAAAAAATAATGATTACCGAAAACCATTTACTCCATCCTCTACAAATCTACACAGAGTTACACGGTATTAAACGTACCGCTATTCAAGTAATGCTAACATCATTCAGAAGCCCGTATCGGCTATCCGAATAAGATCCAATTACACGGGACTCAATTTACCCCAGACAAAATTGACCCGTCGACCGGTGCACAGAGATCACGGGCACCGCAGCGAAACGGTTAATCTTCCTTAAAACGAAACGAACGCAATTCGAGACAATTCCCCTTACCTTGAACGTCTGGCCCAAGTTGATGCCGCGTATCGTCACGTTCGTGTTACCTTCCCAAGGCCCCATGACCGGCTCGAACGAATGTATCTCGGGGTTCGGGCAGGTCTGTGTGCTGTTCAGCCACATGCCGATGTCCCCTTCGCAGTTGTCCTTCACCTCGCATCTGTCCGTGCTCTGGCACCAGCCGCATTCGTACTTGGGCGCCAGGGTCAGGCACATTCCGCAATTGTCGGCCATGTCACGGCACCGGTATATCACCAGGTGGATGTTCTGCGGATTGTCCAGCGGCTTCGAGCCACCCCAGATCACGGCGAATGGTACGGTGATGTTTGGCGCACGGGACGTGTAGGAAAACTCGGTCTCCACGCAGTAAATCGTGTCGGCGAGTAGACGAGCTTTCACGATCGTCACACGACCCTCTATGTTGAACTGACATACGAAACGGGTCTGCACGATGAATTGCTGGAAAAGACGTTTCGCATAGGTTAGCGTCAATCATCCTGGACGTGGACCCGCCGACTCGTCACAACGATTCCCCCTTTCTCTCTGTGTACGTGTCGCGGAATAGCCGCTAACGACATGCGAGAACGTCCGGGGAATTAATGTGACAGCATTAGCGGTATTCTGCATAGGAGAAAGATGGATGTTGCTGGGTACTTACTCCGATGATGTGCACTTTAACTCGTATCACCTTCTTCACACCGGAAGACACTAAGATTTCCGGGGTATCGGTCGCGTTCAGCGTGGGACAGAACGCTGGCCCGCTTCTGTAGCTTGGGCCCGTTCTCTGTGAAAGTGAAACGGCAGTGTTATTGTTATTATTGCTGTTACGACTGTAGGGAATTAGATGATTGACAAGTGGCATCGCACTAGGATGACAATACGATCACAGATTCTTTTTGGGTGTCAAAAATTGGCCTGGTTTTTTTAAATTTGTTTAGAGACACTTTGCACGAGTACTCGCGAAAATTCAGCAATCTTTTTCGATAATTGAACGCACTATGGAGAATGTTAGAATAATAGGCTTTCCATGGTGAGATAAAAAATGCACCATCTTTATGCGATTGCAGATAATCGATAGCACTGCTGTAGGAAGTGATTATTTAATATATTCAATTTTATAATTAAATGTCGTGCAACATTTATTCACTGCTTGATAGTACCCAGAGTACTAATACGAATTCGAGATGAACAACAACTGCCGTTAAAAAGAAGATCCACTTACGCTAACTCCAGTGACCAATATATCGTTCCGACAGTTCTCAGCCGTGTCGTGTGTGCACCTGTGCCCGTCCACGCACCAGTCGCAAGGGAAGTCCGATGACACGCATTTGGTGCACGAGCTGTACGTGTTGCAATCGAAGAACGTGAAGTTCCTGTCCACCAAGTCGGGCCCGTTCGTCATCCTGACCGACAATTTCGCCGTGAAATGATGCTCTCCCGACGGTATAGACGGCAACAAATCCGTCCTGGGCGTGGTGCAGTTCACCCCGAACGATTTTCTCGAGGCGTTAGTGATCAGGGTCTTGTCCACCGTCGAGAACGCGCAGAGAAATTGTCCGGACAGTGTCGGCAAATTTTCGATGACCAGTTCCAAGGTCCTGGCGGTCGTTCGTTGCAGCTCATTCGGCGTGATGCTCGTAATAGTTGTACACCGGCCGCTCTTGTACGATATCCAATAGAGCGGATCTTTAGCTGCATCCTGGCAATCGCTGCGCAGGTTACACTTGTTCTCCAGGGAGCACCAGCCGCAGTAAGGGTCCTTGGCGCCCAGACAATCCAAGCAGGTCTTGTACACCGAGCATTCCTGCACTTTCACCTTGGACACCGTTTTCTTCGTCATGACGTACAGGTGCATCAGCTGCGAGTCGAACAACAGGTCCGGGTTCACCGGGGAACCTCGATCGATCTCCAGGTCGCCGTACTCCAGGGCCAGGGTCGAGCTCTCCACCACCACCTGTAAAAGAAACGCGTAATACGTCCGTGATTAATCGTGTTACCGATTGCGTAACGACGCTTGCATTCGAGATCGACGGTCGGACACTGGGCAAGGTTCGAAACCTTGCGCTTTTTGTACCCAACCGTGGAATGCGCGAACGATCGGCGGCCGATTGCGAAACTCGCGCCGACTCGTTTTAAGTTCAGACGCCAGGAGGGAATTTAAAAAAAGATCACAAAAATCGATGAACGAAGTCAAGGGTTCCCGTTTCTTATTCGCCAGTCGGCAAACTCTGTAACACTATTTGCAATTCACGTTACAGGCTTCCGGCAGAAGGGCGTGAATCCGTGTCGGGTAACACGTCGAATCGATACTGTCTTATTTAATAATCAACGTTTGACCGACACGATAAAGAAGGGAGAAAATCGTTTCTGATTAATTTCGTTCTGTCTGGCGGACAATCGAATGTGCGCCGGGATTATTAACGAGACGTGCGCAGTGAAATATTAAAGTTCACTTCGTCTAGGTTTTGAATCATCGCGGGGCAAAATAAATGTTTCGCTTTTCGCTCTTCACCTTGACGTTTGCAATTCTACCTCTTTTCGGCTAGAATCTTTTCGTTCGGTATTTTTTGTCGTCAAGTAAAGTGATTAATCTTGTACACGACGGTGAGTTAAGATTTGCAATAATGGAATTTGCACTGCATCGTTCGGGGGACTATTTTTACTCTGGCGAGTTCGTTTCCTCGCAAGCCTGAGCGGTGAGTCTTGTTCGCCGCCGTGGTTAAAGGGTCGCAAATTAAATCTCGGGGCCGATGAGCTTTCGCTTACCGCCGTGGCGGCCACGGCGATGACGGAATGTCTTCCTGCTAGAATTACCCCTGTTTGTCTAATAAAAAGGCTCGAAGCGAATAACAGTAATCGCCCGTTGACGGTAAACTGGCCAACTCGGCTTTAAATATGCTCTACAGGCATTAATATATCACAGATTCGAAAACTCTTGTTTAGAAAGAAAACTCTGTGCTATCAAACCATTGAGGATTTCCGCAATCGTTCTTAATTTCTTCGTCGCGTCTCCCGTTGAATTAGAATTGAGGAACACTCGCAACCATTCTTCTGCGATTCAATTTTCTTTGAATTGTAATGCTATGTATTGAGCCGATGCTGCCTTTCGGTACCACGACGGAAATCGTCGATTATGCTCGTTGTATGTAACTCGATTACACAATCTCAATGGGTAGACGAAGAAACACACTCTCACGGTTGGCTCCTTTTTTTTTTAACGCCCATTAGAAAATAGCCGTTCTTTCGCGACCATCCCACGGTTCTTTCTCTTTCACAGCGATGCCTGAAATACGAGTATGTTATCTCTCACTCGTTACGTCTTTACGCTTTGTACACTTTCTCCCTCAAGTGCGCTCCCGCTCGATTTTCTATACGCGGCCTCTGGTCTTCTTTCCCCCCGTCCATACTTTATTCTATTTTAAAAGCCGTCTAGGCTAATCTCGTTTGAAAGCGACGTTTCAGCGAAACCACGATCACAGGAAGCGTGGTCGATCGAGATAAAGTTGTACGATTTTTATCAGTGGCTCTTAACAATTAATATATCCGATTCGTATCTTGCTTTCTTTCCTTTTTCACTATTTTATAGAAAGTTGGGTAGACGAAGGATGATTATGCATATAAGTCTGTCGGGTGTACAATGTTTGCTAAACGTTTCCACAGAAATATTATGTTCCTTGGTTGCACAAAGCACCTTTTTTATGGCCTGTCCTTCTCTGGTACTTTTTTTTTATCGCGTTATAAAATACAGCGACACATTGTACGGCAACGTTGAAAATGAAGGAGAAAAAGGGCTCACCAGGAAGGTGAAATTAACGGATACAGCGTCACCGTCCTTTGGGAACGCGTGTCGAGGCTTCGTCCAACAATCTCGGTTTTAGCGTCCCGCTCTTTTGCGGCCTCCAATTTAATTCGCAAGTTTCCCTTTAAAAGTCCGACGCGGCGCGAAGTTTATGCCGCCACAGAGAGTTAATTGTGCATCGATATTTAATATGCGATATCCCTTACAGTCCACTGTACATTCTATTTTAATCGAGACTGCTGGGAAAACTGAGAGCACAAGAATAACCCTAACACCTTTGAAAAATTATTATCGCTGCTCAATGCAACATTCCAGAACATTCATTTCCTTTCCCCGATAAAATTATCTGCAGCAAAAAAAAGGGACTACGAGAGGCAAATAAATTCTCAACATCTCGCCAACACCTTCTATCGTACAATACTTTCTTCCAAGAAACCGTGGAAAATCTCGATGTATTCACTTTCCAGCAACCAAGAACACTCGAAACCCGAGCACCGGAGGTACACGGCAAAAAATCTAGTACGAAAAGGTTAACGAGTGACGTCGACCACCCGGTGGCCGTCGCGGCGGCACCAGAATAGCCACTAAGAGGCAGCATCGACCAGTGTAGAAACAAAAAAACGCCGAGTTTTTCGCGTAATCTTCGATCCGCTAGCTCCAACTACCAGGCAAGTGCATTACACGTTTCATATCCTTCAATCATCGTCCCTGACGTCTCTTCCCACCCACGGTATATACCATGAAGGCGCGGCTAGTTATCGCCGCGAGCATGGAAGCCTAACGGGCAGCCTTAACCCTTTACTTTCCAACCGTTTAATTGCACGATACACATGCATCGGCCACGATGAACCGCACGATAGAGGGGAGACAAAGTTCAAGACCGCGAGGCTAGAAGGTGGAAGAGTAGAAGACGTGAAGAGAGCGGATTGTGTGTTCGTAGAAGGAAGTCCTCGTCCATGGAGAACGGCCGGCACGTGACCTTTGCCCTGAACGAACGAATCAACCCCGGCTGGACAGCCGCCTCCGCGCGACTATGCTGCATTCCCTGTCCGTTTACGGCGTGCAGAAATAATAACAATAATTATCGAGCTACCGTACGGTTGCCAGTGATGTTAATTGTGCGCCTGGTCGCTGACAAAATAGAAGGAAAAAAAACGCGAGCCAGGTGATTTTTATCCGAGTGTCGAGTCCACCCTTAGCTTACTCACCACCCTTTGAATGCAACGATCGCCATGGACGATCCACGTGCACGTTGTTTTCCGGACGAGAAGTTCTCCCTTCTTACATTTCTATTCCTCCATTGTCCCAGTTTTGTTCAATCTTTGGGATAATTAAATGCTGGCCCCGGTAGTTCATTAATTATAATTGATTCGCACGCCTCCTGTTTTCTATTCATTATATTGTTCATCTTTCCTTTCCTTCCACGTGGCCAGGTTTGAATACAATAATTATTGCGCAATAATAATAATATTATTATTGGAAAAACATATGTTGATTCCCCGTATGGAGAACGTTTTTGCAATACCAGTGAAGCGATGAATGGAATGGGTGGATCATAAGAAAATTGTGCGTCCTAGGTTTAATGGCAAACTTGCTGATAACTATCAGAAAGGTCTTCAGATAGTATTGGGAGCAAAGATTCGCAACAGCTCTGTCCACAGTTATCTTCGCAAGACAAATGACATATCGCGGACGAAGGAACTGTCGCCGGTGCATTGTTGCGTCCACGAGAAATGTGTATCTAGCACGATTACTTCGAGGGAAATTGGTTGACTTTGAAATCTGCTTGAAATCTGTTCATCCGTGAAAGGGAATCGATACTTGGACAGGAACTCGTGGGAATAGGGATTGATGGAAGGTTCTCTGGCGCACTGTGCAAGCTGCACCACCACAACGAGGTCGGCTGCTTTGGATGAAAGTGCACGGAGATTGGGGAGGAAAAGGATGGATGACGTTTTTGTTCTGTCGGAGAACGTACATAGAATAAAATTCAATAGCCTTGCAACAGTGAGGATAAAGACCTTCGTAAGCCTCCCTTCCGTTTTTATAATAATTTTTGTTACTCTGGCATTGTACAACCGCGATATTTTTATTGTCGCAACATCAATCCCATAGCACATTTATCATCGCAACTTCCACGGGACGAATTAAATTACGACGAGTGGGCTGAATAAAAGGGCACGATTTATTACGAAATAAATCCGATACATTCTGTTCATTTTATTTTACGGTTCACAGAAAAATTGCACGTCAAGTCTAATGATGCAAGATTGAATTCTCCACGCGAAACACCGTAGTCTTCGCGAAGATGGACGGGAAGTTCAGCCGGCAGATGGTTCACTCGGTCCCAGAAGTCAACGGGTTAACAGCCACGTCAAAACGCGAGGCGGACGTTCAAGGGAGACGTAAGAATATAATCAGCGTTGGAGCGTTTTTGATGTTCACGACTGTTCAAGCGTGAGCGAGGATCGCGCGCACAAAAATCGTTCTAATTATCAGATTACCGTAAAGCAGCCGGACGTTTTAATTACTCCTGTTCGTTGCCTCCGTTTGCTACCTGGTTTTTTTCCACCTTTCGTTCTAGCATCGAACACTACCGAAGAACCACCAATGGGAACAGAATAAATATGCAAGTGTTGCGTTGATAAAGCTTCGATACTCTACGTTCCCATGGTTACGTTATTACTATGAGAATGAAAGATTAATTCCGCTGCTTATTAAATATATAGTGAATAGAATTATCACTGGTACTGAGTTTGCGGTTACCTCTGGATTGCCAACTTTTAATTACATCTCGCAGCTTTTGCGAATGATAATAAAATATAGGATACCTCGAAGATCTTTTGTATCGTTTTGGAAATGGTCGTGACTAATAGCGACGGAAGGAACGGTATATAATAAAATTGTTTAATTTCTTTAGGAATTTTTATCGACCGATTTACACGCTTGCATTTTTATTTCTATTTTTAGTAGCGTGAAAACACGATTCCACGTGTATTCAGGGGCAATTTCTGCTCAAGTTCTTGCACACGATTCGACAAGGTGATAAAAAAGGTGGAAGATTTAAGTACTGTTTCCACGATAAATATTTATTTGCTTTTGTCCGAACGAACGATTATCTTCTGCAAAAATTCGATACGGGGAATATACAAAGATTTCGATGCCACGCTGCTTCATTTTCGTTCCACGGCTGTTCCGAGTTCTACAAATGCCAAATAAGCAATGAACAGGAATAAGTAGCAATTTAATAATCTCAATCTTCCTCTCCTTCTCTTTCCAAACAATCCAATCTCAATCCCGCCGACCCGTTCCATCCGTCCAACGTTCAGAAACCATCGACCAGCGAAAGCGTATACAATCCAAGGTCCAGCAATTAAGGGCGAGGAACCGCGTGAATCAAACCGGCGATCGTTCGATTACAAAGAAACAATCGGAATCGAATCAATTGCTGGCAAGATAAACAAGAGAAAGAACGAACGGTGGATCGAATAAAATGGCCGAAGACCGGTTGGCCTAGGGTTTATTGCAAATTTATCAATCTATCCTGCGGTTTGGTACGCCAGTTCACCCCTTCCTGTTCTTTCTTCCCTTTAAAACGACCATCGGGTCCGTTTCCCTTCTTTTTTTTCCTCCCACCATGTTCTTCTTTTGCTTAGCCTTCGACGCCCGGGCGCCACGATTAAATAGCTCGCAATCTCCTATCGAGCGGCAAAACCGTGGAACGTAACTCAACTTAATAATCACGCGACTACAAAGAACAAACCGGCGGAATCAATAAAAGGGGGCAGGGGCGAAGGTTAAGAAAAAAGAACGGCGGGGAAGGAGGGAACAATAAAAGGAATCGAGAAGAGAAATAAAGGGAGGCCTCGTCCGTCTTTTTATTCTCGCGAGATCCGCCCGACGCCGATCGCCAGACACAAAGAAACTAATAACGTGTTCGATACAAAGCTACCAAGAACTTGGTGGACGTCTTAATTACTCGGCTTTCGTTGTTCCCCCTTTCTCATCGACTTCCTTCTCCCTCGTGTTCTCGCCTCTTTGTCCGTCAGGGTTTTCAACCGTGTAGTACGCGCGAAAGCGTGGGCATCGCCGCGATATCGGTGTACCACGGAGGGCGAAAAAACGAATCGAGCATCGACATTCCTGCATCGATTTCGTTGCTTCCAGCGTGTACCTCGAACGAGGTCGAGATAGTTTTAATGGTTTCGAAAAATTGAGGAATGTTAGAAATATTTTAAATTAAGGATTGATGCCTTGGAAGTTGGTTCAAAAATTTGTTTAGAGTGTATGATCGATTATGGATCTTTTTGTTTCAAGTATTGGTGAATGTTTCAACGATGTTGAAACATTTATATTTTATGGAAATATTTAACAAGATTATTCATTTTTCAATATGTTATATTATTTAACACTCGCAATAAAAATTATCTAAACCGTAGGCTTATTTTCTATATGAATATTTGGAATATGTTTTTGTTCTTTGTGATGTACAAATGATCTCGAATATAATTGACTATTTAAATTAATTGTGTTTCGTTTTTAATATATCTCGCAACAAAATGTTCCTCCAGTAGAAACGCAACTTAAACTGATCACAGGTCCCTGAGTATTAATGGCTGCTCGAAATCCGGCTTAAGTGCGTTGTACGCTCGATGTTCCGGTAATTAGTTCATCCTTGTTTCGCGGCGAGAAGCATCGAAGTACCGACGTGCCACAAACTTCAATGATTACACAAACTTCTTTTTGAAACGTCAATTTTCTCCAACGAGACAGAAATGAAAATTCTCATAAAAGAATGAAAAATTCAACAAGGTCAGGACATTAATTTACTTACTTCAAACAGAAATTAAAATAAAAAATAAAATCTTATCAAATCAATTCAATAACGCTTGGAAAATATTCCTGAATCATCGCGTGCTTCCTTTCTAATTAAAAAATCATACGATATATCTGTCCATGTATTTGGAAAAAGAAATGTTTGAATTAGCTGGTCGGCTTACAATTAGCATGCAAATTAAAGGAATCCGGTAGAAATGAATTGATGCTGGGTGATTCGGTCCGATCAGCTCGATTTACACGCTATAATTCAAGCATCGACTGTTTTTCAAACGGCAGACGAATAAAGCCAGTCCAGCCTGTGGAGAAACTCGAGGATGCGAGTCGGTCAATTTCGAATGTAATTCAACATTTCACCACTGTATGCATTTTTAAATCCGTGTTTCCGTGGAATATTCACAGCCCCCTTCAATCTTCGCTCGTGGTATCGAGTGTATTTTCATGAAAAAATTACGGCCTGGCGGAAAACGGGAGAGGCGAAATACGACGTTTGCGTGAATAATTGATAGAAACTGACCGGCGCATACACTCCACGGTAACGGAGTTACAATCAAATGAAGTTCGTACTGCGAATTGCTGAACATAGCACTGCAGGCATGGTGAATTTGAAAGGGTTAATTCGGTGACTGTGATTAAAGTACGCGCACTAAACGCGAACAGTTTTCGCTGCACAGTTGAAAGAATGTTACGATATTGCGGGGTTTTCGTTTGATTCAAGTTTTAACCAATTCCTGAATTTAAAATACCGAACTTTCTATCTCGAATTCGGCATGTCTCATCTCGTTTCGTACGAAACGGTATATTAATTGTAATAAAAGGCACCAGGTACAGATAGACTGTGGATAGAACGTACTCAATAATTTCTGTCATGAAACATATCAAAATTTATTCGCCAAATTCATTTGCCCTGATTTATTATACTGCGTCGTCGTTTCAAGAACATACTCAATTACAAATCAACTACGGTATCGTTACTTATTCTAAACACGATTGCAATTGCAAATTTCAGTCTGCCTTTCTGTCGGCGGAGTTGTCATTAGTTCAGAATAAAATTGAACACAGGATACCTAAACCATTCCAAGCTAAGCACAAAATTGCGCGGAACACTTTCAACTTTCGAACCGTTCCATCGATACTCTGTTACTCGTTAAACGAAGAATTCATCTGTTCGTATTCGCGAGCCCCGTAATGACCGCCGTAACAGCTATTTCATTTATATTTCACAACAAACTCGTTTCACGATTTCCATACGTAACAAGCGATGCTAATCCAACAGATACGCACAAACGGCATAACGACGAGAAACTAATCGTTCTTCCTTTCTCCTTTTTATCTAAACACGATACACGCGTGCATACGAACGGCGCACGTACACGTACGTGCGTTACACGAGCCTCGAACGACCTGCAGGTATTCCAGTGGAATTTTCAGGCGCATTCTCGGACACGGTTGGCATGGGATTCTCGTCCATCGTGATTTTTCTGCCCAAATGCGCAGCGGGAAAGCCGAAAAAGTCATTCCCGTGCCGACCATTCTCGCGTATTAATACGTTCCCCGGAATCCTCTGAGAATTTTATCTCCAATTCGTTGTGCATTTCGCACGTACCCCGCGCGAGTAATTCGCGACCCCTGGAGCATAAATAGGAATAAACGCGAGTCGAGTATATGATCTCGGTTGAACGAGGTAAATCTGGGGAAAAATAACAAGTCTGTTCGACGAGGTCGAGGGGTTCACATATTATTTCATTATTTCAAATGTTGAAACGTTTTCCGCGCAAGAGTTTTCGATTCAGGGAGAAAAGGAGAGTTCGATGTTTTAAATAAGAAGATTGTTGGTATTTTTAAATTACTGTTGTTTGAAGAAAAGTTGCCTTCCAAGAGACGGATGTTTTCTTCGACAAGTTCTGCATTTATTATTCGTGTAGAAGTAAGAAATCGTCGGGCGACTATTTCGTTTACTTTATTTAACTGAAAATTTTACGCAATCCCGTTCAACAAAGGAAACTACTCCGACGTCTCTGGGAGGCGGTAATAAAAAATTGCTGCAAGCAAACTTCGAGAGCTTCTACATCCTTTTAGGAAATCTTTCATCTTTCCATTCTGTGGACGAGGAAGAGCGGCTCCGTTCTTTTCTCGGCTTAGAGAAGTTTTCAAAAATCGAACTCCGTCGGCATTATCGACGCGGGGGGGAGAAAGCCGCGATAATACTCTTGCTTTTCTTGCGTAGTTTCGCGAGAGCCACGCCACGAGCGCGATAACAGACGCGAATTCCCAACCGGGTTTCGTCGAATAAAAGTTCTCAGCTCGCTTGCCCGTCCGGGTTTCTCTTTTATCGCGGCCGTCCAATCGAGATTAATTGCCGTCGAATGGGATCGCCATTGTAGCACCGTCGTGAAAGAAAAACGCGCGAAGAAAGGGAAAATCGCGGAGCCTAATTGAACGTTACGACGATTTGTAAAAAGGTGCAGTGCAAGAACTTTCTTCGCCGATTGAATCGAATGGTACCAGATATGTAAAAGAAAATGTAAAAATTCTCAACGTAGCTCTGATACTCTAATCTTAACGTCGCGTTCAGCTATCTTCGATACCATTCCTCGAATTTCTTCTTTCCATTGGGAAAAAAATATTGTATGACGGGTAAGTGATGAATATTGATTTCGATATGCAGAAATAATGTTTCGTATATGGTAAATTTGCTTGAAAAGCTTAGGGTATAAATAAATAAAATATATATTAAAATATTCATATTTAAAATAATTGAAAAATTAAAGGAACTACGTCAATATTAATACATTATTTATCTAATTAATCCAAGCCACATGTTTTCGCTTTCTTTCATTCGCTCCCTTAGTAAACGAATTTTTAATACTCTCGTCGGCATCATCTAGAATTCACCGGGCAGCCAACAAAATGTTTCCACGCGAATTAATTCGTTCGTTCAGAAGTTGCAGGGCAATGGAATCGCGAGGAAAGGTGCCGACCGGCTGAACGAACTCGAGAGGCAACGGGTTAATCGGATTCTTCCAATAAAATCGTGTCTTCTCACGGGGCTTCCCGCGCTTCCTTCCCATTTCTTTCCACGCTGAGAACCTTACAATGGCTCCAGGAGAAGCCACCCTGAACGCGTTGTCGCGCGTACTACGGAAGAATCGCCACGAATCCGATAGAAACTTTCGGAAGATAACGATTTTCCCTGAACTCTTTCCGTGGAAGGAGCTAACTCGTCGTTTATAATAAATACCGGGCCGGAGGAAAGTTTGCGGTTATCCTGGCGCAATAACGTTTCGTTGAGGGGTTCGTTAACGACTTTCCCGAGACGAGTTTTCTCGTATTTCAGCCGTGTTAGCTTGTCTCGACGAGCACACCGATTTCGATGATATTCAACCGTGCACCTGCTGCTCGATGTACTCCGGATGTTTCGAGCCGCGTTGGAAATAATATTTTGCGTCCGGTTATTACGAAAATCGATCAACGAGTTGTTTAAACTTTGCTTCGCCCGGGCTTTATAGTTATTTATGATGTTACAATTTAATGCTGCCCTGTATCGAGTATGAACTTTTTTATCTAGTACGAGAAACATGTAAGGCGCTTCTCGGGACAAATTGGACCGAATGAAATTCTTTTCAAAGGGGAATTTATTAGAATAATTACCGTGCTCTTTGTAGAATGGCGTTAAGAGTTTCATCCTATAAAGGACGATTATTAAAGATATCTCGCACTGAGGGAGATTTTTCTTTTCGAGGTAAAAGCACTGGGCGATGAAATACCAAGAGGATATCGCACACTTAACGAACTCCGAAAGGGAAGAGAAATCGCTCAGCCTCGTATTTCCGGTGTAATATCGCCGTATAATGTATCGCTGTTCACGGGTGGCGCGAATAAAGTCGGCAATTACCTATCGAACAACGTAATGGCGTAACCTTATTTATATTCCGGATTTCCAATAATTCAATTCATTAGACGCCGGGATGGTATTGTCTGATGAAACAATGACTCGAGCATGGAATTACATTTTTCTTTTGCCCCTTGGAGACATCGATATTTCTTTCGACTCTTCCGAACACGAGAAACGGGGCACGTTTAAATAACCCAGACGAATATACATAGTGAAAATATCAGTCGAATTTGCTGAAAATATCAGCTGAACACGTACGGACCTCTGTCACTTGCAATTTAAATTTTCGTTCAATTTTAATCGTTCCAATAATATTCTACCTTCACTTCGAAGTTATATTCTTTATCGCGACGCGGCGTGAACGAATTTAAAGGTGAAATCAAGCTAACAATTGAACAGCATTAAAAAGAAAGAAACCTCGCGTCGCATAAAATGAATTTCGCGTTGCAAAGAGTTCGCTGGAAGAGAACTAGAGAAACGCCTAGTACGCACGCCGCTTTTTATTCCCTGTTACTTACTCTAATCCTCTACCCATGCTTCCACTTCTTATCTCCACGCTTCCTTACTTCTCTTTTTCCTTTTCCTCCTTCTTTGCAATCCACCCCGTTTCGGGTACCCTGCACACGCCAAACTGCCTTTCCAAAAGGAAAAAAGAAAAATGGAAAAAAGGAGAAGGAAAAACTCGACTCGGACTACGTGCAGCGACACACTAATTCTCATCTGTCTCTATGCTCCCTTTCAGATTTCTCCCTTTGCCTATGTTCCCTTTTATCGTTATCATCTCGGACCGTGATTTTTCCTGTCCTGTTCATTCTCCTTACCGAGCCAGCTTATTCTCTTATAGCCGGCTCGGCTCATTCTTTACAATCCAGCATCTATCTCCATCTTTGTGGCCGCTTTTCTCATTGAAAGCCCGGACGATGCACTGGCCCAAGACTTCTTCATTCGCTGCAGAAAATTCTCTACCGTTATTTTTTCCTCCTCTCATTTTCCTTACGCTCGTCTTAACCTTTTATTTATATTACTTTTCCTCAGCGTTTCTCCCATTTCTTGTGCCCTACCCCCCGCACCCCAGGCCCCCTTTTTCGTGCAGCGTTTTCATTTTTGCTCTTTCTTCCACGGAAATCGTCACGGTACCCATTCATACATATGCAGATTATTCGCGACCAGATTTTTGCCAGTTGGCACGGTCCACGCGTGTTCAATGCCGGATTAAACGTCGGGATCTTCGAGATTGGCTTCCTCTCGAAGCGGGAAAAAGGCGAGGGTAAACGGCGCCCGCCATTGTTTCACCCCGTTTAATCGCACTTCGGCGGCCCTTTTATATTCAAATCAACCCCTTGTTCCCGATGTCAGTGCTGACTGACGCTTCGTGACGTCGAGGACGAACCGTGCACGACGACGATGGGACGTCTTCGGCGGGTTTCAGGGGTCTTTCTGTTTCACAACTTTCACCACCCTTTTCATTTCTGAAAGCAATGCACGGTGAACATTCGACCGCGCAATCTGATAAAATCAATTCAGCTATAAATCGTGCCGAAGCAAATTTTACTTTACCCATCAGCTGCTTTCGATAATTTCGAATTAATTACCGCGTCGATTATCGTCAATCGTAAAAAGCGCACGTGAAGTGCGCAGGCGACAAAAACGATGGATAATTAAACGCCCAATTCGAATCCAATTTGGTCGAAGTAAATTGTACCGAGTTTCGTTTCAGCAAGAACCGAATTTCGATTAATTACCAATTTTTTAATATCCCGTCCCTGTTCTTCTTAAGCATCGACATATTGTCTGGAGGGCTTGGCTTTGTTTTCGACACCACATCGATCGCCTGTCTCGTTTTTCAAGAAACTCGGCAAGCTTCACCCTTCGAGCCATTTCTTCAGGAAAACGTTCACGATTTATTCTGAAATCTGCAGCGCAGCCATCCGCTCTTTCGCTCGCACTGCTCGTACACTCTCGTGCCAACTTTTTCCACCCTTTTCCAACCACCCTCTCACCCTTATTGCCCATTTACCCTTTCACGTTTACACGGGGTCCCAACGTCTCAAGACAAAGAGGGTGAAACGCGTTGATGGCCCGGTGACGCGCTCTGCATTGTTTACGAGGCTGCGAAATAATTTTACGGTACCTCGCGTTCCCTTTTAATACATTTTTATATATTTGCACGAACGTGTCGGGAGGGGGGGTTGGGGGGTCGAATCGTGACCTCTTAATCAGAACAGATGGAAATGGATGCATCGGATGACGGCGAGCTTAAAAGACGGAACGTGCCTATGGGGGTTTTATACATTTTCCTTAAAACGTTTTACTTGTTATTCTTGTTGAATAATTCTACTTGCACTCGTTCTCTCTCTGTTTCTTTCTCCCTCTTCGTTAAAATTCTTATAGTATGCGAAATTATCGTGCCACCTGGTTTTAAATTACTTTTCGTTGCCTTTCCGCGTTAAACTTTTTGTAGAAGTAAACGAGACGTATTTAATTTAATAAAATAAAAACTTTCCAAGCTGATTAAGCTATGTAATTTTTTTTACATCTAATTATCCTTCATTTTCTTTAGTCGCAGGATGCTACACGCATGCGGACATGGATGCAATATTTCTGTTTATTATTTCGATGTGTTCGCCTGCAAGTATTTTGCTACTGTCAAAGCACGGAAGTCTCGCGAAATTCTTAACAAACATTTCTTCTTCGTGCTCTTCTTAGTTGATCTACTTTTATATTTCCCTCTCCGAATTCTATCACGCAGCACACGCAGCAACAATTTACCTAAACTAATTCCGCTTTCGTGCAAAACTTGCAAATTCATCTCACCGACAAACATCGTCCCCTTCTAAACGCAGACCCAACGCTACGTCATCCATGTTTCGTCGCACCGTGGTACCACCATCCCCCGCGAAGGATTTCCTTCAGATTCCGTACACGGTCGACAATAATGCACCGCCCTGAACAGAGTGCCTTGTCACCTTCGGACCTCGGCCACGTATCGAGGAAACCACCGGTGTCATTCGCTGTTTACCGTTTCCCGGCACGCGTGTCCTCGCTCTCTTCCCCCGTAGACGTACCAAAGTGCACGACAGGCACAAAGAACCCGTGGGTGAAACTCCGTCAGCGTTTTCGTTCGAGCAACCGCAAGTGGATAATGCGTCACGTTGACGCGATAACGGTAATTAAATGCCAATTCCGTGCACCGATGAATGGACACCAATTCCGTTCGCCTTGCGCAGAATGAATAATCGCTAATCGACTCGGACAATGCTAAATCACAGCATCCATTTCCTGCTGTCTAATTCGGTACCGAGCGGACAGAACAGCTGAAAGAAAACGAACAATCGTTGCGCCTGCTCGATCCAGACCGCGATTTCCCTTCCATTAAAGCGTCGTTCCTATTGTGCGCAGAGTCGAGCCGCGGTATGTACGGTGCTAGATAGACAACGTAAGCTCGATGTTTTAGCGTTTTTTTTTTTCTCTTCTTTTTAAACGGTGAATTTGCGATACGAGTGTCTGGAGCACCGCCGCTTTTCAAGGTGTCAAAGGCTGTTTTTTTTAGCGTGGATTGTCATTAAGCGGGAAGTTCGAACGGGGATGTTATTGCGTTATCGTGGAAGTCTCTTGACAGCAGAGTTAACGTCGACAACGGTTTAGGGATTGGGTATTTTCTTGTACATATAATAAGCTTTGTGTAATGAATCATGAAACTATATTCGATTTTCGAAATAGAAATTGTTGCATTTTCTCAGGCGAAGGTTAATAAAAATCGTGTGTTGTATAAAATAAATGTTAGCTCACAGTGTACCTATTTCTTATCAGATTCAATAACGCGGTCGAAACGTTTATTGAAATATTCGTCGAGTTAATACAACGGTGGCTGGTCCTTGCCATAACTCCATAGTGTTGATAACAATTACCATAAGCATTCGCAGAGGTATATCTATGTTTTATTCAACATATTTATTTGCCATTCCATACCATATTTCTATCGTGCAAGATACAATCGAACTCGAGGGGGCACCGATAAAAAGGTATCGAACACTTTTCTCCCCGCTGATAAATCGTTGCGTTACTTTCTCACGTTGCGTGACCAGAAATCCACCCATCATACGCGTAACCGCGAACGTGTTAATCATCCCCGTTTATTCCTCCAAAGCGGCCATTAGTATCTACACGCACATTACTTATACCCCTTTTCTCAACAATGGACAAGTTCCCCTATTGTTTCTGCAAGTCGATTAGAGTCTCGACGAATCGCGGATCTCGCGAACACCTGGTGTACCGCCAGTTCAAGCTTGTGTTTCGCGCGAGCGGCGACGCGTAACCGCTCTTACAGGCGGTCAAGGAGCTGATAGTGAAAGTGAAAATCGGCTAAAAATATATACGTATATACAGGGTGTTAAAACAAGAAGCATTCAATATTTCTATGGTATATAGGACACACTGTGCTGAGTTAAAAAGGTCTCCGCAAAAATGGGTCGAGAGGTCAACCATTGCTGAGTTATAAACTGTGACGTATACCATCGGTGCCCCTTTACGCCACAGCGACGGGGCAAAGAGGAAGCGGAAAACGACGGTGGGAGCGTTTTCTGTGCACGCTTGCGAGATCATCGATTCTTCCCTTCTCCCCAGAAGATTTACGATTAAAAGCGTGCCTCACGCATGCTTCGCGCGACCATTACGCCTCGCGCGTTGCCTCTACTTCACCCCGTGAGAGATTGTTGCGCAAAGAAGCAGCGTAATAATTATGTGGCCCGTAAATCGTGCCCTGGCCCGGACGAAGCGGTGAAACGCGACTGCGCGACTCTGTCGCTTAACCCTATGGCGACGAGCATCGATTCCTGTGATTTATTTAACGAGCGTCGCCCTTGTTTTATCGGATCTCCATAAATTACCCCCGTCCACCTGGACCAAGGCTATTATTTAGCGATTTTCCTTTTTTGCCTCTCGCGCGGTCCCTGGACGATATTTAGAACTTCTTCACGGCGGAACGAGGGAGGGAAGTTTTCTTGGATGGTGGTGTTTGCGGGGACGGTTGGGAAAATGCTTAACCCTTTGTATCGGGGAAAGTTAAAGAAATTTTTGCCGGGGGTAAGCTTTTGGTATGGCGAACACGCAGCAGTGGGCAAGTATTCTTTGGTATTGAACGAGATCCTGAAGGATATTCGCGTAGGAATATAAATTATTAAATGATAATGGAGCTAGAATTTCTTTTTTAATTCTGGGGGAGAATTTTGTTTCATTGTTTCATTAGGATGTTTTTTAAATTTATTGTCGTATATTTATATTGTTTAAATTGAACAGCGGATTCCCGCGGTTTAAGATAATTATATGGTACTATCATGACGTTTATTCCTCGAGCTAAGAGTCTCCAGGTGTTTATGTCACTGTGAATATCAAAGCCTTGTCAGATGAAGTTGCATCTCCAGGTGACATGAGAATTAGCGATGACTATCTCCGATGATTGTGAAGGTGAAGGCCATGTAACCTGTTGCAACTTTTCAATAAGATAATTCAAAATATCTCCAATAAAATGTCACGGGTGCAAGAAAAAAAGATTAATTTTTCTCTCCTGCATAAAATACAAGATTTTTATATAAATTATTTTGGGAATTCTTGAAAAAAATATGAAATTCTGTAGTAGAGTATTAAAGATACAGTGAAATTAAAACTGCAACACAATGGCGCATTCGTTATGACTATTAATATTAATGCACATCGAAATACCTCCGCATCGTTAATAACGTTAATAATTCTTCGTTTGCACACAATATACAACGTACGAGGACAATTAAATCACCGGAGTGCTTGAATAAAGGAATCATGTTTTCCGTTCTCCAAATAGCTTTTTGCAGAAAATAAATATCGCGGTGTTCCAGAAACGCTTTGCCCACATCCTGCATAACTTTGAATAACGAATCTCGCGAAAGAATACAATTATTATACATCCAGTTGCTCCAAAAGCGTGAAGCGACAGCGCATTAATAAATCAAGCTTCCTCGCAATTTAAATGGTTTTTTTATTCACGCCAGGTCCCATTATAATTCGCCAGTTCGCCCGCCCTTAAATATGTATAAACTGTTCATCAGCATTGCATTTGCGGAATTAACTTCTCATCCAGCGCAAACGAAGCGACGATTGGCTGCAATTCTGCGACACGAAATAAGCTGACTGGTTTAAAAATGGCAATCGGGTCACCGATTTGTTCCAGAATCGCAAATACTAACATGTTGATCAATAATAACAAAGGGGAAACCTAGTTCTATCATGGAAAAGCGAAAATAAAGTTTGTTCATTTTTAAATTTCGAATTTTATCGTGGGAAGTCCGCGTGAAATATAGCTAACTGCAGTTTAAAATAAAGCCAATGAATTATCGATTCCCTTTTTAGTTTTGATGCTTTCTGGGAAGCGTGTCAAACGATAACTAAGTGCCTCGCGTGTCGAGCATTCCCGCGAGAAAAAGCAAGAATCGCAAATGAACTTCGTAGACCTCCTCCGAGACCGACGACCGTGTTCCACTACGCCCAGAAATGCGGAAGATCGCGAAATTTTAATAGCAATCCAATCAACGCGACCTGATTGTTCTTTTTCCGTGAAATAGCCATAAGGAAATTGAATGGCCGATCGAACGGCGTTCGTTACGCCACAGTTATAATATTCGTTCGCGAACGAAAATAGCATAAATTACATTAGACGTACACCACGTATACAATATACAAATATCTAATAACTAATACCGCTGGCTCAACAAATTTAATGCCTCACAACTTTCCATTCAACTTTCCAATCTAAAGCGAGGCACACTTCAAATAACACACCCACGCCCATCGTTCAAGTCTAAAAATCGTCACCCTTTTAAGGGCGCCACAATTTCCCCGAGAATTAGCTGGAGAATATTCAACGCCGGTGTGTACAGTTCCCGATAGATCAGCGGGGATTCCTCGGGGCAGCGCGAAACATAAAGCAAAGAGGGAAATGGTTCGGTGTAAATGCAGCAAGCCACGACGACGTCGTCGACGTCGACGACGATCCCGCAGGGCTGCCTGGCCCTCGAGTGCCGGAAAGTTTGGCAGGCCTGGCTTTTTATCCCTAGACCAGACGTAAAGGGGCGTACTTGTACACTCCATACCCCCCTTTTTTCCGAGTCTACTTCGACCTGGCCCCTCTCCTTCTCGACATCCTTTCCACCCCCCGCATACCGCTGCCGCGCTCAGCAACCCCCGAAGTCGATATAGATATATCCGGCCAGGGTTTCCTTTCGTCTCGTCGAGACATTAAAAATCCCTCGCTTTCTAGCCCCTCGAAAAGGGCGCGGTACACCAGTGCACCACCACCCACCCCCTTCATCTCACTTCGTTCGTTGGTACGTCTCGAGGAACGCTGCCACTTATCGAATAACCCTCGACAAAAGTCGCGGCGAAAATAGCCTGTCTTTCTCCTCTTCGCCGCGGTGGATGTCGCCGTCCCTTTAACGAAGAGTTTTCCTAACGGGCGAAAGCTTTTCTCGCGTCGAGATGCCAGCAGCGAGAGAAGTTTCTTCTGATTCTACTGATGCGTGATTTACAGTTGCTCCGGGGGTTGTCGCCGTTAGGGGAGTTTCCACAATGCGCGCACCTGTATACCCTAGAACGGGGTGCTTTGGAATCCTCGTGTGTCTTTTGCGTGGTCGTATCACTTTTCGGGCTGCTTGTCTTTTTCACGGCCTTGGGGTAATTGGAGGATGCGTTGCGGAGAGAAGGTGTTTGGAGGGTGTAGGCTGAGCGATTGCCGGGGATTGTTAATTACACTCGTGCTTTAATGGTAATCGTATAGATAGATATAAGCAAGTGTGACTAGTATGCGAAAATTTGGAATACATTCTTGCGTTTTATTTCGTTGTTTTTTAGATGCTGTTTTATTCGTGTTATTTAAGTAGACCGACAGTCACCTTATTTAAAGCGTTGTGTACTTTGTATTTTGTCTTGGTTTGCGCAAAGTAGGAAAATTAAAGCATTAAAAGATTCATTCAAGTATCAAGGAAGATTCATGCACTCGACACTAAGCATCTCCTTTCAAAAGCAATTTACTGTCTCTTAGTCGGGCGCGGGTTGGTGGAAATGGAAGTCGGGCAAGGATTTAATGATAATTCCAGAAAACGGCTTGACGGCGGAAAAAATTCGTGCGCGTTAATTTAAATTCCCCAAATTACGGCGCTCCCGGCACAGACAGCAATTACGGCAGTTTTTCCAAAAATATAGCGACCGTAACGAACGAGCGCTTTTATAATTGTCAGAAATAAAGGATATAATAATTGCATTGCCGTAACTACGGATGCATCGATTAATTTCAAAATACAATTACTACAACTGCGAATGGGATATTCGAAGGGTTGATAATAAAAAAATTCATTTCGTAAACGGATAACACAGTTTTTTTTTGTAAATACTGCTTCGCATTTAACGCAATAATTTGTTCCACTGTCCGTTTGTTCGCCGTTTCCTCCTCGATAATCACGAGCGGTTAAGCAGTTAATAGGATTAACGGGAATATGTTAATAACAAAGTAAATTGCATTTTCCTACTTAATTCCACGTATAAAATGTTATATCGAACTATATAGAACTGTATTTTATATTTGATCGTGATTCGTTGGAACAATGAAGCGACTACGCAGCCAGCCATCCTACATTTCAATATCTCACAGCAATAAAACTTCGAGTACACCTATCATCAACCACAATCAGATACACACTTCGATATTTTCACCTCACCGTCCTCCGCCCACCAAACAATTCGTCCAAAGCCCGTTGAATTTCTACGTTCTTTCCGCCGTCTTCCCATGATCAGAAGATCACGTAGTCCGAGCAGCGTGTACGAAGGAAATTACAGGAAGCTCCAACGGTATTTCGTTTCCTGGCACGTCGAAGCGGCTCCGTGATCATAAGACTTCGTCACCCGCCGAAAAAAGGGGCGGAATGGAAAGAAGGAACGATCGAGAAACAAGGACGGGAGGGAAAAAAGGTGGAACGGTGTCGAGAGGAACGCGACCTGGTTCCCGGAAAACAACGAGCACCGTTATGGGGGTTCCCATGGATCGAACGAACGGTGTACACAGTTTGTAATCGTAACATCGCGGCCGATCAGCGTGCTCTGATAACACGAAGCGTGGATAATTCTCCGCGGAACATCTCGCATTCCTACGCTAATCGGGCGGCCGTTTCTCGAATGTTTCTTCGTAACTGCGCCTCGGCGGGCAAATAAAATCGAAGGATCGAGGCTGGCGCAATAGTCCTCCGCGATGGATCGTTGGGTCCGGTAACGACTTAACCCCCGCGGAAAATGACAACACGCTCCGGATAGATGATCCTGGGAGATTCTGGTGTCGTCCCCCTTTTGCTTGCGTCCGCGAATCTCGCGGTTGCAGAGTCAATCGCCTTTCATTGCTCGGGCGACCACGTGGGAACGGTGGGAACAATGATGTTGGGCGATGCGCCGGGGAGCTCTGATATTGGCGACTGTGGTTACCCCTTTTTGCTTCGAACCGAGATATACACCTGGCGGTGCGTTGAGAAAACGAGGAACAGATGATTGAAAAAACGATAAGGGGATTTTTGTGCGCGTGAAGTGGTTCATTATTGGCATGGGAAAGAAAGAGGTAAACTGTTAACGTGAGAGAATGAGAAAATATATTTACTGGGCGTGACTTTGTAAAAGACTGGAATAATGGAAAGAGTTACATCTGTGATCTTATAATTATATAATTATCTTAATGAATGACTTCAAGTGAAAGGTTCGCGTGGATTCTTGTGCTACACGGTTTCGACAGGAAGACTGAGAAGTTGCGTTTGATAAGCAAACGATTTCTACTTTGGCGAACGTAACTAGAATAGGCGATTCGGTTTTGTTGTATGAAGTCGATGATAAATATTCTACGATGACTACAATCCGGTTGAGCGTATTGTCATTGTTCTTCGAACGGTCGTTCGAGAGTATCACTTTGATCCTTCATAGTCGTGTTTCTCTGAAAGACCATTTTCAACACAGGCTCTTCCTTATTCTGATCGATTTCTCAGTCTGGCAAAAGCAACTCGAGCCTAACAAACAGTAATCCGGGAAGAGACGGGGGGCGTGTCTAGAATTCATAATTTCGAACGCTCGAGGGGATTCTAATTTTATATCCCTCCATAAGAATATCAGTATCGATGAGAATGTTGCCGCATAGATATTTCATTTAAGTTTTATCGAATTTCAATTCTCTAGACCTTAAGTCCAAAACGGCACGGCATCTCAACTATTTCTATATTCGAGAATTTAACCCTACAAATACTTAAAACAGTGATAAACCACGAGTCTAAAAGTTCATTCCAAAATAATACGGTTACCGTAAAACAAGTACATAACCCTATCCCATTGCAAGTTCAACGCATCCGAACATTCCATTTCCCTCCATTTAATTTCCGACACTGTGCATACAAGCTAATATAACGAATTGCCAAGACTGTTGCACGAAGACCACCAACACGAAGGGAACAAAAAATTCCCACGAAGGCCCCACAAATCACGTTGCCCAATAATTTACAATCCCCAGCACTTAAACTCAACCTGTCCCGCTAAATATCGATCAATCGGCCCTATTATCGTATTTGCAGATATCTCTTCATAACCGACGATTTCTCATCACGACGTACCCACAGCAAACTCTCTCCTAGAGAGTTCAAGAGGATGATTTCACCAGCTACACTCTTCTTCGTGCACCCTCTCTAAATACATGTTCGTGAGAAATTCGTAGGAGATAAGGAAGCGGGAGAGGACTTCTTCGAGCAGTTCAACGGCATTGTTCGTCCCCGACAAAGCTCCTTCTATCCCCGGGCATTAACGCAATTAACGGATGTATCCTATGGCGTCCCCCTCGAAGATGGTACTGGACGCTCACGTAATGACATTCAAGAGGGACAAGCCGAAGATGGGCCCTCTGCACGCTGTCGTAATTAGTATACAAAAGCGACCTGCCGCGTAATTAACCGGGCTACTCGCGTCAAACTCTTGACTCGATCCATTTGTTGTCCCATTTGACAACTGGAATCCTGTCGGCATTCGAGAGAAATTGGGGAGGACCATTGTGATGATATCTATGCAACATGGTACATATTTTAAAGACCTGCTCTTTTTTTTATATTTGATGGCTGTTGATTGGATTTGTGTCGTTGAATAATTCTACGAAAATTGAGATTATTATGTAATAAAGGGACGGTTAGGTTTGGGATGAAGTATTATATATGGCTTCTTTAGAGCGTCAATTTGTGTAAGTGTGAATGACGAATTGCCGTTTGACGTGGTGATTCAGATCATGGGAATGTTTAGCAGACATTGAACAATACTGTGGAAATTTGCAGTTAATTCAGTAATAATAGTAATTCTCGTTTCGTTATCTATTCTGTTCCGGGAAACCCGTTTTTGAATTCAGTCTACACACTGGAAAATGTATTCATATAATTTTTGCTTTTAGGTAAGTGAATAGAGTTGATCTTTTCGGCCATGATGAAAGGTATAATTCAATGAAACACTCTCGTTAGAAAAAACGAATCCAATGAATAGATATTGTAGGCCAATTAAAAACTTTTCTGAAAGCTTTGCTTGTTTAATCAAAGATCTGAACCAATTATTATTCATCGACCGACCAGATTAAAATCGTAAAGCAGCTCGGGGAAACCCTCTTTCTATTTGCACCCTAACTTCCACGAATCGATCTGACTGTATATTAAAAAAAGAGGACCCTGTTAAAAAAGGGAAATATACGATCGTATCGACGAGTCGATTCACAAAATTATCATCGCGTTGCCATTTTTCCCCTCTGTTTTCCGATTTCCAGGAACGAGCTGTCGTTCCAGCAATAATAACCCCAGTATTGTACACGTCGTTGACGCAATGATCACATCCGCAGAATCACTATTTAATTCCTCATTGTGTTTATGGCCGACACTAACGAGATTTCTCGTGGTAACGTAATAATGACGCTACCGCGTGATTACTATTTAATTTGTCATTGTACGCATGATTCGGCTGCACGACATTATTGAAGCTCAATAATTTTCAAAATCTGGGATAGTGTCTTTAGAAGTTGCGACATAATTTTTAAACAAACTCGACGTTTTTTCCTCCACCGTTGGACGTTGCATTATTTTGTTCTTCTTTATTATTTGGCTACTCGTTCTTTCGTTCTTGACAACACACGTCACGTTCACAGAGAATCATCGTGGACCTCGCAATTTCTCACGGTGATACTCGTTGAAGGGCAGACACGACACGGCAAGATTCACCTGGACACCTTTCCCTAGAATTTCTAATCTAATTTCAGTTGAGTTTTCCAGCGACGTGGCAGAAACTTCTTCATCGATCCCCTGCCCTTTGTTGGTAGTGTACAATACTATACTCCTCCGCGAAATCAAAAGCTTAGTAAATGTCGAATTTATAATTGTTGTCGATTTTGGGACTGAATTGATTTCACGACAAGTTAAATTATTCGTCGCCTTCGAAAGAGTCTAGGAATAATTATTCAGAGAGCATTTTCCAATTAATTATTGCAGAGTACTTGCATGATATATTCACAGGTCTGGTGAATGGCTTTCTGCGTTCATTAGATTCGAGTTCATGATGGAACGTGCCAAACGATGGCCAATTTGTCAACGTAATCGGGGCTGAAAATATTAATATCGATGATCATCAGCACTGGTTAAACATTTACGAGCCGCGTACACCGGGATACTTTCATCTCGTATTCCGTGTAATTCGACGTCGCTCGAAATCCACATTTGCAGGGCCGCGCGTATGGTACTTTGTATCTATAAAACACGCTGTAACATCCATGAGGATTCGTGATGAAAGAGGAATCGTGAAATAGGGGATGGTTTATTCAGGGTGGATAAAATTGGATGCCCGGAATTTTTGAGCACTTTACGTTATTTTCATTCAAAGGTAAACTAATTAAGATTGATCGAGTGAATTGGACATTCGTTGGTATTAAAAACGGTCCGAATAATAGGGAAAATACAACCAGGCTTTTCTCTCATCATTGCAGACGGAGAACGCTGTTTTCTGATTAGAGTTACTTGAACGAAATAACGCAGAGAATATATTATTTATACGAACGCCACTTTATTAAATTTACTAATAGACATCTTAACCAAAATATTTTAACTTCGTACCGATATTACCAACCGCCTCTTAAATGGTACACACGAGTGCAATTTTATTCGTGGCGTTTGTTACGTCCAACCAGCAGCAGAAATAAATTTTACAACCAGTCCAAATAAACCATCAACCATAAACGACGACGTCGTACCATTACACTCTGGACAATTCATACATCCCCACCCGCTCCGACCTGTTTCACTTTAGTTACAGGAACAGACACCAAGTGGAGAATTTTCGCAAGCACCGACCTCTTCCCAGTCGGTCGATTTTCCTATTTACTCCAATCGGCGGGACCACTCTTTCAGTCCGGTGATTTATACCCCCCAGACCCTTTTAAATCGCTCAACAGATTAACTTAAAAGCTTCTTTATAGCGCGACTGTTGTATCGTGCCAGCCTTTGTACTCTCGATTTCCTTGCTTGCTCCGCGACATCGCACGTGGAACGAGATCTCGTCCAGGCACTCTTGCCCACAGCCTCGAAACGTTACAGGGTCGCCGTCGAATTAAATAGGAAAAAAGAATGGGGGCGCAGAAAAGGAAAAAGAGCAAGGAATTTAACTGCATTTTAAGGGCGCAAGGGGGTTCGAACGTGGTCCCATAGAAATTGGTGCACGCTACGTGGCTGGACGAGGACTATTCAAGGGGAACGCTGAAAGAGCCACCATACCGCGTCTGTTGCGTGCGTTTCACGAGAGGCAAACTACTGAATTATGACACGCTACCCCCGGGGACTCTTCCCTTCGTTCAAGAAGTCTAGACGTTTTGATTTTGTAACAGGACCGCCTGCGTTTCGGATATTTAACCCGTTCGAGTGTCGGCACAACCACTCGTCCACTGTTTACCTTTGGAGATCAGCCGCGTACGGAGATTTGCTTTTTACTTGAAAATACTAACGCTCTGCGCTGGCCGCGGTAATTGCTGCTCCGTATGTTCGAGTAACATGCTTTTCGGTATAGATTATTTTTGTACTTGATTACTGTTGGGGGACTGTGGAAAAGCCTTTGATGCCTGATGCTTCACTTGATCGGTGTTGATGAATTCATAAGGGGCGTTTGGCAAGAATATTTGATGCCACGGATAAATAGAATGTGCTTCTGTATTAATGTTTCATGGAAGAATTGGTTGCCCTATTTGGTAAGTTTGCTGTGTTCTTAGATTATTATTTTGGAACCATTTTTCATTGCTATAACAATATTGGAAACAAAAAATTGTAAATAGTCCCATCGTGTATGCTGCCTATCTTATTTGAATATGTATCTTGAATTTTTGTATCAGTTATATGGTAGACAATATGTACTAAGATTTTAAGTTCGGTGCATAAGAATTTTGTTATTATTTTCTCTGAATGATACAATGCGCTAGAACAATGCAAAATTAATGAAACATAGTTGCTGTCACTTTTCACGACTCTAAGATTTTATTCGAACATAAATAAGAAGATTCATCCAAGGAAAAGGGATCGTCCATGGTGGAGCAGAGAATTTTTCTAGCTTTCGTCGACAATGGCTTAACGTCAGATCCAGGAACGATTGTAACCAGAGGGGGAAAGATACCGCACAGACAAATGTTCTTAAATCGGCGGTTAACATAATGCACCATCATTTTGCGTATTTGCCGACAACTACAGCGTCTGTGTTTTACAATTGAGGACGTGGCAAATGTTCTCTTTTATAGCAATCGTTGAGCAGTTAGCTATTATTCTAGACGTCAGTTTAAGTTCACATGCCTAGTAAAGTGCTATCACTTCCTCTTCATATGCAGAATCTAACCGCGCTTTAAAGTTCTTCTATAGAAACATTGTAAAACGTTAACTATCTTAGAAATCATCGTACATTCTAATACGCCAATAGTCTAGCATTATTTTACAAAAGACTTCTAACGTCGATTATCAAAAATGAAAATGGGAAATACCAACTGTACGATGGCTTTAAAATGACAGACGGAATCAACGGGCATTCAGACGAATCAAAAGAAATCTCTATCCACTAGGAAACTGAGAAATCAGGACATGTAACTTCGCCATGTTACAGGATGCCATCAGACAGACGGTGTCTATACGTATGTCAAAAGACATATTTCTGCTAGGACATGTGGAAACAGAAAACGTGGAAAATATTGGACGTTCAGATTCCCTGTGACATACGAGCCGGTCGTTTGCTTAATCGGTTAACTCTGGAAAACAAAAATCGGGGCATTTATGTTGAATATAAAAAGTTGAGAGTCAATCAAGCGCTTCGGCGATAAAACTTCAACCATTCAAAATATTGAGTTAACCGTTTTGGTCCCTCCAATCGAACGTTAGAACGTTAAAAGCGACCAACAAAAGAACCATGAAGAATTAACAATTAAAGATGAATTACGAATTTAAATACCACATACAAATTATCTTTTTATCTAAACCTCGTCGTACTAGCTTTGCAAATTAAAAGAAACCTCGAGTTAATCGAAGAAGCGTAAAGAAACAAAAAAAAAGAACAAAACGGAACACGACGCCGCCGAAATTTCGGCATCGTCCCGCGATGCGTCCAATCTGGTCATCCACCGCTCCAAAAAGAGGACCCCGCCTTTCTTTTCATTTTCTCCTTCATCCGTCGACTCACCCCCGTCTGCCGATTCTTTTTTTTCCCTTTGTAAGTACCATTCATCGAGCGAGCTCTAATTGAAGCGAATTCGCTTCGCGAGAGAGCGAATATCGGGAAAAAAATTCCTTTTTTTCGTTCCGCCCGGCCCGACAGTGATCTTCGCGTACTCTATGATCGATATCTCGTGGAAGTGTCTGATGCTGTGATTGGACGGGGGGGAAAAAAAGAAGGAAAAAGAGAAGTAAAAACAAGAACAAAGGACGAGTGACGTTTTGAGCATGGCGGTGAACGAGGTAAGGGAGCAAACGATTCGGGGGAGAAAGGGAGACGAGAAAATTGGGGGTGGTAGAAAGGGATAGGAGATAGAAGGCTGGGAGAGGACTATCGTCGAACGACGAATTAAATGACGTTTTCGTATTCAGTAGCCAGGACTGCCAGCACCCCGGAGATGAAAGAGATTTCTCTCTCGCTCTCCTACCGATGTCTACTTCCTCTTTCTTTTTCCACGTTTGTTTCCACCACCGTTGTCAAGTTCCTCTCTTTGTCCATCGTTCCGCCTCTATCTGGCCGTTTATCCTTCCACTGGGTGATCTATGTTACAGTTTACAGGGGATTTTGTTATTTAGCCGTGGCCTCGTAAAGAGACACGCGCTTTGGACCCGGGCCACCGACATCACAGATACCTATGAAATATTACACACGACTTTTTCCCAGTTTTTGAACTGCCATCAGCGTTTCAGGCTTTCCAGCAACCACCGCGCCACTGTCATCCGCGGCCCCCATTTCAAAAGAAAACTGGCTGCTGGCAGTCTTATTTTATCGCGGAACGACAGGGAACTGGTTAGAATAAATACGATTTTCTTTCTACGGAAATGTTCCGCCCTCTGGGTTATATGTTCGATTTTCGAGGTTCACGAAAACCGTGGTCATTTTTTAACGATACCGAATTTGTATACAATTTCAACGCATTGCCGAGTGCAAGTCAAGTGATATACAAATAAAGCTGGCAAGCTGCACAGCGAACAGAATAATAGAATTCGAACGATAATGTTTATCAGTGCGAAGAATTTATTCGCAAGAGAATGCTGGACAATTGCCGCGCTCATTTTGATACTTTCGGAGCACATAATCAACGCATCCCCGGCGAGAATTCACCCGTGAACCTCAAACACCTGCAGACACCCATAAAAAAACCCAAAAAAGAAAGAACCCCCCCGATTCGCGCCACAATGCAACCGGAAATCGGGCCTCGTTCTCGATTTAATACCGGGATGAAATTAAAATGCAAAACTCGTTCGCAACGGGACCACGAATTTCCCCGGCGCGCATACGTATCGTATTATGAATCAGCCGTGCCCCGTGTACCGATATTCATCTGTTTATCTATCTGTGCAAATTTCGCGCCCGGTCGCTCTTTCCATTTTCTCTGAACAAGTTCGATGCTGCACTCGCTCGCAAATAAACTACGCACTGATAAATTAGAACCACCCTCCTGCCTCCTATCCCTCTCTCGTTCCATCGAACACGAGCACACACGTACACGTTCGCTTTCTCGGTTTCACGCGTGTGTCAGCCGCCGAATTGATTCGGGAGAGGCGCGTGCGGCTGCCGCGAATTAACGTAATGGACGGCGGCAGGGCAGACTTTCAAAGTGGCCCTCGAAAATCCTGTCTGTCGCTCGATTTCTCTGTAAACAACGATTAAAAACGCCCACCAATCGGCCAGGCCCGCTTTCAGTGTCGTTCTGCGTGATTCCTGGGACCGATCGAAACGTATTGATGTCTGATTGCTTTTTCGTTTTCTTTTTTCGTTTGTGCAATATGCGTACATATTGCCCGGAATGGAAGTGGTACGACGAAAATTGTTTCCGAATTGCAATGTTATGAAATATTGCGAGACCGTATGCCCGCGTGTATTTCGCTAGCAAGTTTCGCTGTCCGAACCTTTTGAAACTGGCAATCTACGGTCCTAGGTTAATTAAATCATTTATTTTAAGCGGCGAATCGTGTTGGAAATTTCGTTTCATATTGAAGAATGCGGCTTCGACTCATGCATCTGAAATGAAATGAGCAGAGCCAGTCTTCGGGTATTCGAGAATCGTCTTGGACTTTCTGTCGCGGGGGGAATTTAATAAAAGATACTTAGACCATTATCATCGGGCAAAGTGACTATTGCGGTTTCTCTGATGGATCCCGTGAGTATTACATTATTTAAATCGAAATATATATATTTCGTATCGCATTTTAATATTTCACAAGGTGAAAATAGCGCGCAGTGTTTCCAGTCTCGGTTCGCGATATTAAATCAGCGCGCAAATAATGTAAAGTAATTCTCGATGCTTGAAACGGCAATTTCGTTGCTAAAAGCGCGCACATTATTTGATTATTCGTTGGCTGGCCGTGTAAAGTGTTTGAACGATATTAATTTCGACGTTGCGTTTAATTGCAAACTATATACAGCATATTCCATATAACATCCACGTTCATTTCAAGAGGAAACGTTTCACCTCGAAATTCATTCTCTACTTGCCAGAAGAAAATACATACTATCATTTCTATACATCTTCGCGGTTTTTATAAAAATCCGTCTACTTCGAACGAATCTGCGGAGAAGCCGTAAGGACGGAAGAAAAATCGACTGGATGAACTGAAACCCGAGATACCGAGTAAAATGTACGCGCGACAATCCAATAGACTTCTGTGGAAATCACATCCGGAATGCTGGCGATTTCAGACGATACTCCGAGCCAACATTAAACATACTGCACATCCCTTCGACGACTGTTCGTTCCTCGATTCTAGCGTAAACATCGGTTAAAACGTTTCCCGGCAAGCAAGTTTCGTTTTTCTGTGTATGGATAAACCGCTTCTTTCGGTATGGTAACAGGTTCCATCTGCGGGGATAGCTTCCTTTTGCGACGAGGCGAGCGTAATCGTAGGGGAAACACAGCGTGCACAGTGGCATCTTGAAAGAAATGACGCAATAATGATAGCTACGTCCAAGGATATTTTCATTGAAGGTGAAATTTCTCGCGTAAAGTGCCACTTTAATTAACAAACCTTTCTACGAATGGCGGAGCTCGGGTTTAATCGATGACTTAATCAAATATTTCAAGACCACGTTCTACCCTTGGCCACCGTGTAACGCATTGCGTATAAAATATTATTTCTGTCTATGGAAAGTCAAAGATTTCTAACAAATATTTTGTTAGAAATTGACTAGGAATATTTATTTCGTAAGCTTGCTTCTTTGTACAAGACGAACAACTATATTTTTGCGTACCATACATTTCAATAAAAAAGAAGAAGTAAATCATTGGCAAAAAATAAAAAAAATAAAAACCTCATTATCCCTCCCTATCGAAGTTCCGCGAAAATAGAACCGCGACCGAGGGTCAACGACCCGTCGCGCCGGAAAACCGGCGTCCGAAAAGTCCGAAATTAAAATTCCACCGCGTGAAGGACCTCGTGTGTTCAAGATCCATCCGTCTCTCATAGATCCCCGAGGCGGATAAAAAAAACCGACTAATCAAAAGTGCATAAAAAAATACAAGTTGAAATCTCGCAAAAGGGACGAAAGAACGAACGGGAAGAAATATTCAATTTACCAAGCGGTTTCAAAAATTGCCTCCAATCGTTCGCAGCAGGCGAATCCATTTTGCCCGCCATTCGTCTATCGGCGGGTATATAGGATACAAGCCATAGGCGCAGACATCGAGGAGCCACGGGGATTACCTTTCGTACGGCGTTGTCGACGCGAGCTAAATAGTTGGCCTGAGTGGTTTTCGAGGCTCTGTAATACGACTCGTTAATCGTGTCGGCCGTCGATTTGTCGTTCCTCCTAGCGGCCACATACACGGCACGTACAAAACGAGCGCGATTACGCGTGCACAGAGACCCAGGGCAGATTTATCGGTCGGACGCAGCTCGCACGAGAAACGATCCCGTGAACGACGCCCCCGGCGTGTTTACTTCTAGGGGCCTCTGCTCCTCTTCACCAGCAGGCACCTTGCACGATTCTTTGGAAAAATGCTCCGCTTCTACCGGCTCGGCGATTTATATCGCTGTCGCGACGTCGAGGGGGTGGTTAACTCGGTACATCGACTGCAGGTTGCCTTTCCTCGGCTTGAGTTTCACGTTTGCTGGTGTTACTTTCCGCTTGGCAAGGGTGAGTGAATTGTGCGCTAGCAGGTTTGGGGAATTTAATTTCAACTTGCTGCCGGGTGGTTGGGATGCTCGTTGGACTGCTATTTTTAGTTTTGGTGCTAGGATGGGTTGGCGGTGTAAAGTGGGCAGATTTCTTTTATCGCCCAAACGATCGAATCGATTGTATAAATTAGTATACTTTTCTAGCCATGGACGCTACTTTAGTTGATATTATGTAATAAAGAGAAGGGAAGATCTACGTGCGATAATACAATCGACGATTCGATTAAAACTAAAGATTCTACCGGGAAGCTAAGGCAGGAAACAAAAAACAAATCGCCCAAAGGAGATTGATTTTCAAATAACGAATTAACTCGTCTTCGCCCTTCGCAAGAGTGAACCAGTCGAAACATAAGGGGGAAAAAAATGCACGGTAAATCAAAGTTCCATTACGGAAACCTGTTTCAACGCCTAACAACGTAACAAACGCGCCAGCACGCGTCCGGCTAAATGCAACGAAACGGCAACAACGACGAAAAAAAATCGGGAATCCCGCGGCGAGGAAGAAAAACGGTCGTCGCGAATCGTCGAAACAGTCGATGAAAATGGGGAAACGCGGTCAGCCGGCTTACGTCGCCGCGGATAACACGGACGCACACGTGCGTACACATAAAAGAAGGATTTTAATCGAGGCGATTTGTCCTTTCGTCGGCACGATCGCGATTACGCACGCCGCGAGAGATGCAGATTTATCGGTGGAATCCTGATCGCCAGAGAAACGAGCGACTGCCTCGTCTCCCGATCCACCTCCACCTCCGTCGACTTTCCTTTTTCATTTCGGCCGTCCTGGCTGGCAGCGCGAGAAACCGGTTCCAGCAGCGGCGGAATTCCAGGCTTTCCTTCCGAAGCAAATCCTCCTACCGTTCCGAAACGTACCCACGTATATCGCGGCCTTGCCAGGTACCACCCGTGGAATTCGTGTGTCCTCGCCGACCCATTTTCGATTCGACACGTTCGTCCATCATCCGGTACACCCCCTTCTCACTTCACGGAGTTCTTAGAGAACAGTGTTATCGTGAAATATTGGGCGATTATGTTTTGAAGATTCATTTATTTACTTTGCAATATTAGAGATATTCGAATGTCGATTAAAGATCGGTTACTTTGTATAACATATGCACGTTGCTTTTTATTTGCCTTTCACAGGTGTAAATGAATGCAGCTAACCCAGACGACAATAATAATAATAGAAGCAGTTATACCTTCTCGTTGCCTCAATCGCTTCGTCCCTCATTCGTCCCTCAATGCAGATTTTTCAGAAAAATCGCGGACCCGTTTAATTCGATCTGTTCCCACTCGTAATTCGGTGGAGAAAAAAAAAACGGAAAGAAAAAATGATTTTAATCGGGAACCAGTGACCCATACGAAACGAATCCCGCGGGAGCGTAGCAACCGGGGGAATCAATAGGCCGCCACGGATCCCGGGGTTAATTAAATTTCATTCAGATTTTTCGAATTATCCGGCCGCACCGCCGCGGCTGACACGATTTCCACGCCGGACAGTGCTGGCCGCGCCATTACCGAAACACAACACGCGTCACCGTGGAATTCGTTATACCGTACACGTTCCCGGTCGCGATATCCGCGTGACACGGCCCGTTTTTAATTGCATTACGGCCACAAAGTGTTTTTCACGCGGTGTCCCCCGTCCATTCGCGAGAAATTCAATGACCGAGGCAAGTTTCACCGGCGCCCGTCCCTCAGTCTCCCCTTCACGATTTTTCTCGGACTTCGTTGCTCTTCATCGAATCGAAATGGGAAGACCGGCGCTGATTTGCTTTCGAATAAATGTGGCCGAGCAGGTGGGCAAACGGCAGTGCGAAATGAAGTGGAGCCACGCGGACAGATTTTGGTCAAACGAATTTGCTTACATTCGTCCGTTTCGTAACACCTGGTTGAGCAAAGTGAGGATTTTAGCACCGCGCGATAAAAACAGCCGGGCAAAGAATAAAGTGTCACAGGGCAAGATAAATGGTTTCGGATGTTCCACTTCCCTCTCGTGTTATTTTGATGTAACCCTTTTGCTCGGTCGCAATTCGCACCTTTTCTATCTTTCCCTCGCATACTCCTGGGGCCGCAATTTTTCGCACAAACGGCTCGCAATCTTTTTTGCACGGGTGCAGTTGCAATTACCAACGTGGATGCGCCGAGAGCACACAATTTGCGTTACATTTACACACGCGTACAGCTGGGCATCATTATTTTAATGGAACACCGCACACCTGCATCGTCATATTTAATCGCGTTCTTCTCGGACGATTTAATCGGGAGGTCTAATTAATCCGTATTAAGCATCCTGCGAGCAATATGTTGCAGCAGTACTTTCAAGTCGCCGCAGTGACCAACCGAGGCTACCAAAAGTAAATCGATCTTCTGCGCTATACGTGACGGATCTACATTCGACTTCATATAATAGTTTATTATTCACTCTTAATTTTCCTCTTAATATACGTAACAGTCGCGCTGACAAGTAACGTTAACATGATCCCATAAAACACCCCCCGTGGGCCATGCCCGCTGACAAATGGACGCGCGTATTATCTCGCAGCTGAAACAAATCATGCTTCACCGTGGAAAAATCGCGGCCGCGGCTACGTTCGATTCAGTTCCGTCGATATGAACGCTCGATATGTTTACTATAAATTGCGCCATGAATCAAAGGAAACGGCCGTTGTGAGAAACTGCACCGAAGACCGCCGCGTTTGCATAATGCCTCGACTCCCACTCGACCCGCTTAAATATTCTAGCATCGTGGATTAGCGAATCGAGAGGGCAGCCGCCGTTCGAATAAATTATTCCGCCTGTTTCCCATTGTCCCGTGAAACGCGCCGCCACTCTGAATATCGATTCGATAGTCCGGTGGATATCCGTTCGAGCCGGCCGCAAGATATTTTTCTCCCATTTTCTAATGCAACGCGGCCGGAGCCACGGCGGAAAATCATTTCTGCGCGCCCCGTGACGAGACACGTGTCACGCTTTGACAAGCGCACACGCTCGTGGCCGGTGGCGTAACACGCGGCGCGATCACGAGCAGAGTTTCTCGGATCTTATCTGAGCTGGTCAGCGTCGAGATTTGTCACGGGACGTCGAGTTTCGCGGCTGAATCGAGGATCGTGCGATTGTTCTTTCTTTTTTATTTATTTATTGCTGTTCTATTCTTTCTTATTTTTGTCCACCCGTTGAACCGATCTGCATCGAATCGTATAGAAATACAGATCCATGTACATATGTACCGCGAAACAGCGGTGGTAGGACAGATCAGATTTTTACGACAGCAAAGTAACGCCACTTTGCAACTTGTCTCGTTGAACACCATTGATTCGCACGCGCGATCGTACGTGTTACAAGCTCGCAATCCCGCCACGCTTCATAAAAGAGAGACAGGTAAATGTTTGTCACGCGGATAGGCATTATACGAGAGGCAGGACACTCGCGTCGCTGTGTAACGACGTGTGAAACGGCATAAATTAAAGCGACGAGCTCAAGGTGTCGATGTATGCATACGCTCGTGTCGCTTGCGACACTTGCCCGTCTTGGATGATAATTCTTAATCACCTTGCGTTGTCTTGCTTCGTTGCGAAATACCCTTTCTTGTGTAGAATAGGAATTATTCAGACTGTATATTTAAAAAAAAGTTTAACCAGACTTCAGTGTTTCCGTATCCTTCTTTAAAACAACGAAGAATCGAACTTTAGTCACTGTTTTCGCACAGGGTTTCGCAATCGCCATACTAATAAAGTATCTTATAAATTATAAAGGCATAGGAACGGTCCTAATAATAGGCTGACGTCACGAGAGCAAACGTGAGAAAACTGCAACAAGCATGAAACGATAAAAGCGTAATAACGAATAGGAATAGATGCTGCTGAAAAAGAAAAATGTAATTGTCCGGTCCACGGAACCATCCGGCGTAACCGTGAAATGGCTCGGAGTGAATTCGAGAACGGAATAAGAACAGCTTGCGTAACCGCAGTTCGAAAACGAATTGTTCCGATTTTACAATCTTTTGTGAATTCTGACAATCGGTCCCGCGAGCGCAGATAGCGCGCACCGAGTATTATTCAATTGTTTACCGTGCAATATTCGTGCCTGGTACGCTGAAACGCTTCGTTTACTTTATCTGTGTTTTATTGTACTTCTAACAATGCCATCGGCCGTTCCAATTCATTAGTCAACTTGTGGCTGGTCTATTCAAACATTGTGACCGGCCGTTTCGCGAGCAGACCCGCAGAAATTTTCATACAAGCTCATGATTCAGCTCCAAATGACCCCTTCGAATTTATCGATTCCCTGAAAATGAGTTTCGAATTGCGAATTCATTTGTGCATCGTCAAATTGCTCCCGAAAGTTTTAGCGAAATTGAACCTTTCGTGGACGCTGCTCCTCAAAATTGTTACCGAAATATTCACCTTTCAATTGCTGCAAAGTAAGTAATCTCTGGACCACATTTTAGCATCTTAAATAAACGTCGCCAATCAAGCTCGAATCCCGCTAATAGGTGAACAATCTCTCGATCGTTACTGCATCCTCGAGTAACTTTCACCAGGTGAAAAACTATCCGTTGCAGCGACGAGGTGTCGCGTGGCCAGCGTTTAATACGCTACGAAGGAGGGAGAAAAAGGACGGCCGATAAAACACATTGTCCGGACGGTGTTAAAATAGCAATTTGTATGGCAGCGGCGTAATGGCGGTAATTGTTTGTCGCGCCACGGAGAATTCTGGTCGCGTGAAAGTTCGTCCTCGCCAAGTATGAGCAAAATGCAGCGCGATCGTGCCCCACGTCCTTTCCACCTTGCCTCGTCTCCGGGGCGCTTTCGGCGCACCACGGATCGGTACTTATATGTCCATGAACGCGTGACACACGACCGATTCCAACCTGGCGAACGTTTCACCGGGAATTTCTGTCGTTCTTGCGTGACTCTGCTCTCAGTCCCCCTTGCCACCGGGTATACGCCCCTGGAACCCTTTGGAACTTGTCTATTATTTACAAGGATAGAAGTATTTAGTTGAAGCAGATAACGGGACGATACATTGGACAATGGTCGAGTTGGTTATATTGATTCGTAACTGGATCTTGCTTTAATTAAATCGTACAAACCTCGCGAAGTTACTTATATACTTCTTATGAAACGAAGATATTTCACGATAACGGAGAATACATCGAACAGTTATGGTAAAGTCTATGGAACAGTGGAAGAGGTAGTTAAGTCAGGTATTAAGTAATTCAATCGTTGAACATTTCAGCCCCGTGCCACACTTTATCCCGGCCGTTCAGTCACGGAATCGTTAACGTGGAAGTCTAATAAACTCTTTATCCGGCATAAATATGAAAGTATACATAACTCAATCCCCTACCCTACCCGCCAGACTTGCATCACCTCCAGCTCCAAGAAAGAGTCATGAATACTGTAGCGAGCGTATAAAGCTGCAGAACGATCCTGCATTCCTGCGCAAACTAGGCGGACGAATTCAAAGAACGCGACAGCCTGGCGCGCGAATCAGCGTAATTGATTTGAGAAAAAAATCTGCACGAAGCAACGCGTGATCCATGAAATCTTTGGGAACGCGATCAATCGATGGAGAGGATCGATTGGATGCGCCAATCTGTTCCATATCGCGGCGACTTTTAATCGAAACGATCCAACGGCGGCGGCAGAACGATAAACGAGCCACGGACGACCGCGATCGACCATGCTCGATCACGATCGATCATATCGAGACGCGAACATGGTCCGCGGTCGGTTCGTTTATCCTGGTACGTGGAAAAAAGCTGCATTTAGAGACCTTGACGATCACTCGTGGATGAAAGTTGGTCGGAGACGAGAACGATCGCGAACGATCGTCGGCGCCGAGCTGGAAAATCGGTCGGGAAGTGTCTCAAGGAGAGTGTACAGACCGCCTGGGGTTGTAAAAGAACGACACTGCGGGGAAGGGGAACATGGTTGCTCAATATTCTTGGCGCCGTGGTCGTCTGTTTGCCGCTTGTTCTGTATGTTTGTTTTTTATTTTCATTTGGTTCGGCTTCTGCATTTTTATTAGTCCAGAAAATCGTCTTCGTGGAAGCCTAGCCCCGGTGTACTTTTTATGCAGAAATATTGTGAAACCCCTTTACCGAGTCGAATAACTAAAATAGCATTATTATATTACTTCTTTTGCTGCTTTTTGAAAAGGAACTTTTTCGTACAGACTGGTCACGTGACAATTCGAATCTCCTGTATAACGCATTATTCGATCTACGAGTAAGTGATCTACTAAAATCCAATCAATCTTATCGTTCGTAGCTACGACACTAACGAAACATTAAACTTTCCGCTCCGACGAAAGTCAAAGGGAAAACGAATTTCACTTCTAATATAAACCTGCGATTCAGTTCAAACACGTTCAAACACTCCGCCATCGAACACATCAAAGATAATCGTATTTCTATCAATCACCAACTAACCCATTCTCTCTTCCCGCGTCTCCCAGCGCTTCTTACTCTATTTTCTGTATATCTCACGTCCCCGGTTCGATCAAAAATACGCCGTTCCCCAGGAGGAGCGAAATAAATCAAAGCACCAGTTTCCCAGGATCGGCGCAGATTTGCCGAGGCTGCCACCGAAACAAACAAAAAAAAGAGACAAAAAGGCGAACGAAACGAGTTCGACGCAAGAAGTGACACGCAATTTACCTCGACGCGATCATCTGACAATCTCCGCCACCCCCGTGTCGCGCCGCCACCGCAAGCACGTGCGTTTTGCAAGAGGAAGAAGAAGCGGTATCGCCGTTCTCCTGGCCGCGGGCGAACCGTCGTGCCATTTAAAAAATTCCAGCCACTCAAGAGCCACAGAAAAAGGACAGGCAGAACAGCCACGGCCGTTGGATTCCCTCTAGCGTCGATTTCTGCCTCGATAAACGACAACACTCCAGCACGCGGACCTCGCGCATGGGGGACCGAGCCGAGGAGCGATCGCGCGTTACGCGTAAAACCTATGCGTCTCCGCGGTATAAATAATCGAGCGAGGCAAGGAATGCCTGGAACCGCGGCTGTTTTTCCTTCATGCATTATTCACGATCGGTATGAGTGACGCGGGATCTCCGGAGGAATCGCGCGACCATGCACCCGGAGGCCCATTATTTCCACCCCCGTTGTACACCGGAAGTTCCGCGCGACCTGAGCACACGACGGACAGGAATGGTCGCTTCTTTTTCTTCGTCTCCGTTGCTCGCTGATCGCGGGCAAACGGGCGGTAAACGTTGGAAAATAGAAGAGCGAACGAGGGAACCGTGGGGAAGGAAGACGCAGGACTGCCGCACGGGAGAGTAACCGGGATATTTATAAAAGACGGGAAGGGGGAAAAATTCGAATTTGTTTATTGTGCTCGCGCGGATGAGTTGCTCGTTCTAAAATACACGAGTACATCGTACGAAGACGGTGCTCCGAGTCTGTTAATCTTTCAGACGTTTTAGTACGTACTACACTTTTGAAGTTGCAAAATAATCGCACGCTCCTGGCGATTTCGATTGACAAATTATTTACACGTTTTAATTTATATTAATTGGTTTTACGTATAAGGAACATTTACTATCCTCTCTCTCTCCCTTTCACAGCGGATACATTTTTACGGTACACGAAGAAAGGCGGTTTAAAAACCGTTTAAACCGCCGCGCAAGGGGCTCGAACGCGATCTGCGTGCAATTACACGAATACGTCGATCCGCAATTATCCGTATTGCTTTCGACGTTCGCGGGCATGCCCCGTCGACTTTTCATCGCGTGATCGTCGTTCCGATTCCGCCGCGGACTCTTGGAAACTGTTCCAGCCTTCATCCTTCTCTGTGCAACGGCGTCTACCATCGGCCCGCCTTTCTTCCGGTTTTTGTACGTGCCATTCAACCGCAGCAACAGCAAATTGGACTCTGTCTGCTGGCGTTGCATCCGCGCGCCTCGATCTCCGGGGAAACGGCGCGCTGCCATCTCTTTATTTCCACCGACGCGTCCTTATTTTCCCTCGCTACACGATTCTCCAAGCCGCGCGCGTATTATTTAAATTTCCAGCCGCGTCCAACCCCCCATTCTGCTCCTCGTAGCGAATCTAACGCGATATCCCGGTGGTCGCGCGGTTACCCGCGTTCTTTTTCTGCTTTCTGAAACTTGCACGATTCTTCCTCTGTTTTACTGCGTTCCGTTGGCACGCCGCGGAGAAATAGAAGTTTGCCTTCTTTTTCGATTCTTCTTCTCGTTTCTTTTTTCGTTACTTTCTTTTGGTCACGCGGTAAGGTCGGAACGGGGTTGTAGGGCGGAAGAATGGCTGCACGCGTTACGCAAGCAATCGATTGTTTCGGAGAGAAATGAGCTGGCTGAAAGATGGTTCGGCTCCTCGAATTCGACGCGAAGATCGTGACTGATCGTGCAAGAAGAACGGAGAGTCTGGATGTATTTGGCAAGCGACGAGACAATTTCATTTAAGGGGCGCAGCCACGGGAACGGCTTGAGTGATGAATCGGCGTTGCTCGTACGCTTTGCGCGAGCTTCTCCTTTTGGCAGGGGAATTTTTACACGAGCCGCGGTTCCGAGTAAAGTATATTTTATTTACATTTATGACATCTATTTATATTTATAATTTGTATTAGAAAATTCGACGCCCAATTGCGTGCTTTCAAAGAAAGACCACTCTAATGATTAATAAAGCAACGGCTTGGAAGAATAAAATAATAAATTGAATGAAATCTGGCAAATAAACGACAGCCGACTCTCCCTCGGCATTTGCCCTCCCTTAAAATTCCACGAACAGCGCCGTAAATCGGCGCGCAAACAAAAGATCAACCGCGCGAATCCGATAATTCCTAATCGTAATTCAGTGTTGGGATACGATCTCGCCACTTCGCAAAGGAACAAACCGCCATGGAAATCGATCGAAGATGAAGATCTGGCGGCCACGCGAGATCGCCTGCGAGCTCTGTCGTATTTCTCTGGACGTTCGGCGGCCGTTTCTCAGTTTCCGCCAGCGTTATTCGGCGCGATAGCAAATTGGAGTCGGCTCGTATTCATGGGCAGCGAGAGAGGTTGACGTACGATCTCTCTCGGGGAAATCGCGTGGGTGGAGTCAGCCAGTTGTGTTCCTTATTTTTACCAGCCGACCCGTTTCCTCCGCGCGTATCCGCGTCGCCGCGACACGCTTTTCCCCTCCGGGTTGTGTCGTTCCGGAGGAAAAGAGAGGTGGGAAGGTCCATTAAAAAGCACGTCGGCCGAGAAGGGCTCGCGACGATGGAATTCCAGCCACGCGAATTTCAGAATTTCTGTTCCTTGCTTGGTTTCTTGCTTGGCGACGATGTTATTGTTAATGGCCCTGCACCGTTTGGTCTTTTTTTTTGCTGAGTCGCAGAGAAATTCCATTTTACGTGGATTTTATGAACACTGTAATTTTGTTGTTTTTTTTGAAGGATTTTTTTTACGATGATTGATGTCGACGGCGAGAAATTCTCAGGCGACGATTTAATTTTCGTCGCGTTGCTGGTATATTTTATTATTATATTTTCTGTCTTGTAACTGTTAATTTCGTGCCACTATTTGGTGACCAGTTTTGTCGCCAGCCGAATTGAACTAAATTAAGAGAAAGTAATTCACAGTAGTTTTCACGAAAAATCAAGGATATACTCGAAACTGGTTGTCAAAGTTCCACAACCCTTTTTCGAATCCCCCGTCGTACCTTAATCCATTTCGCCATAATCTTTCCTCCACGTTGACCTCCCTGCGCGAAGATTAATCCCCACGCCATCGAGTCGCGAGCCATGATAAGTTCCCCATTCGCAGCGATCAAACCGCAATTCACACCATTCTAACCGAGGCGAGCATCATGAGGAGCCTCGATGCAAACACCTCAGCAATTTATATCCTCACGCCTGTTACTTGCTTTCGTCGTTCGCTTTCAGGGTAGCCGTAAATACGGCCGGTCGAAACGAAAGGGGCAGTCTAGCGGTACTCGTAAAATCGGAAGTAGGTCTCCGGAGGGAAAAAAAGGAGGGAGCAAACGCGAAAGAAAGAGCGAGAGGGAGATTTTTCACGGTGTTTCCGGGCGACGAGCCCGAGGTTAAGTCAGGCCAGGCCGAGGCGTTCGCTAGCCAACAGAGTCCAGTGCCCTGAGAATCGTTCCAGCCGATAAACCACCTCCTCCCCGTGGCCGGTTCGCGAGGATTCGACGCGGATACACGTCGCGGAGGTTACGCCGGGTCAACCAAAACGCCGGACACGAAGCATCGGGCGCACGCGAGAACGACCATCGCTCGTTTGCTCCTTGGACTCCACTCTGTCCACGGAATTCTTTATCTACTGGTGTTCGAACGAGCACGAAATTCTCGAGGAAGTACGAATTGATTTAAAAGTGTCGCGTTGTTGGTGTCGCTTGAAATTCTTTGAACGAGGATCATTCGTTTCGGGCCGAGTTAAGTAATCCTCGATATAGAACGAGCATCGAGTACTTTGATTTTTCGTGAAGTATTCGATCGAGTCGATGCACCGCACTGTTATTTAATATGTAACAAAAGGGACATCGATTGAACTTTTGTAAATATATAATAATAGTAGATAATTATAGCAGAATAATTGATACTATTTATTCAAAGTATCACCGACAAACAGGCTATTAAACGACTTCCCTTTTCAGCAATCATGCGCCACAAATTTGCCAGCAGAATCATAATAGTTTCCACGACGAAACCCGTTTCGCGTTCCACGGCAAAAATCCCCGCGTCTCGGCCATTTTTCCATTCACGGGCAGCCGAACCATTCTCCAAGAGAAGAAGCGTACCGCGAGCTGCACTCCAAAAAGAAGCATTATATCGTTAAGGTATCTGGCAGATCCTATCAGAAACACATCGAGTTTCTCCCCGTGCCATTCGGGGGAATACTTTCGTTGCGTCGTCCCTCGAAAGTGTCGCTCGAAAATGCACTCGGTTCTCGTCGCGCGGTTTCTCCCCCGTTTCGCATCCGAGTAAACCAGTCGTATTATTTAATGGCGACGGGCCCACGCCGCCTACGGAGATGAATATTGCGCATTGTAGTGGCCGCGATAAAATCGAAGGGGAATGCGGAAAAACTGCGCGTTTCCATCTAGCGCGTTCCGCGAATACCGAGCCGCAATGCGGCCGGCTGCGATATGCGGGCAAGAAGTAAAATTGAATTTCGCGAAGGGGTGGCACGGAAGGGACACGTCAAGGAAACGACGTTACTATTGCACGTCTACCTCCTCCGTTCTGTTTTCACCCAATCACTCTTTATCTCGTTCCGCTCTGCCCTCCTCTCTCTTCGGCGGAAACACGCAGCGAGTGTTCTATCGAATGAAATTTGGCTCCGATGTAAATCCGCTTGTCCAAAATCAATCGCGACCATATCGCATTACAGGGGTCGGCTGGGAAAATGGCTTTCGAATTTTTAAGAGACTGCCGGAATTGCGTTCTCCCGCAGAGCGGCCGGCGGAGGGTGGGAAAAGGAATGCAGAAAATGCTCGACACGGGGGACCGCCGAGCGGTATCGCGAAATTTTCCGACCGCAGACAAAGGCGAATTTCATCGACGTCCTGATAGATCGAAAACGATGGACCGCGAACTGCCGTCGATGAAATTCAATTTTTCCGGGACATGGATGACGCTGGCGGTTATTTTCTTCAGGAGAATCTCGTTTCCAGTTACAAACATTGTTTCGCTGGTAATAGAAACTGGAGGTGTATTGCGATTCGATGATAGTATCATTTTGAAATTGTTTATACTTTGCTGTTCTAGTACTAAGATTATATGCCAAATTTATATGTAAAGAGAAATCTATGCCCTTATAATTTACGCCCCTCGTCATCCCTACATAAATACTCAAAAAATAACCGAACCATTTTAGTAGTACTAGTATTTAGTACAAGTAACGTACATCTAACATTAATTCTCCTGGTTTACAAAAGTACGCAAACATCAGTCCACAGTACCACTAATAATAATTTAAACAAAACCGTGCAAGCGAAAAACAATGCAGTGGAAAATTTCAATTTCGAATGCAAGAGGGTGCAGGGGCCAGGAATTTGTGGAACCGATTGGCCGACACTTTCGGTCTCGCAAGAAGCACGATGAGAGTCGAGGAGGTTTTATGCTTCCACGAGGAATTCACGCCGACGCGACGGCGTAGAATTTCCCCGGTGTCACCGGGTTACCATGGCCAGCGGTAACGAAAGCAAGAAGTTTCGTGACGAGCGCTTAGCTAGTGCAGAAATTGCACACGGAATATTGCCACTGGTATAACTGTCGCATCGAGTATGGTCCGACAACAAGAAAACTTTGCAACGAGAAAGATGCCATGCTCCGGTGGAAATGAGCAGACACAACGTGAACACTATTAGCGTTTATCTCTGTGGAAATATTATTTCGTGGATAATTAATGTGTATCTTATTTCTGGCGTGAATGTATAATATTTTATAATTTCCTAAATATTTCGTGATATCTTTTGTTTATGTTCGTGTGAATTGTGTGGTAGACAAAAATATTAATTTTTGTATGCATAATGAATTCTGTTAAAGGTTTATGGACAACTTGAATCGCAATGCGAATTTTTTATGAAACTGTGTAATATTTCAACTTGGATCTAACACTTTTATGTACGAACGCCTTAAGGCCTCTTCGTTTCTTTTTAGTAGAATTGCTTCCGGATTTCGTACACTTCCGGAATCGGCCAATCGACCCGCGAAAGTGTCGTACTTGGACGCATCTGTCGCGTTCTTCAATTCTCAACTTTCCACGGCGGTGCTGTTGCGAAAGAAACGCTCTGTACCACATGGCGCATAAATCTTGCCCTTATCGTGGATCTATGCTTATGCCACGAAATCCTTCAGGCGAGCCGTTTGCGTGTTAAATAAATTGCATATTCATACTGTACCATAAAGCTGCCGTTCGATGGCGTTTTTCAAACTCGCCCAAACAGTTCGGACTGACCGGCAATTACGGTCAGATTTTATAACGGCAATTAATATCGAACCAACAATTTGTTCGCCATTATTCAAATTTTATTTCCGCGCAGACCATTTCAATATCGCCCGGAAAATAGAAATATAATAATCGATAGGACGATAATTCGCGAACCACCGATCAGAGGAGAAGAAGCACGATCTGGTAAATGGTTTTCTACGTTCCTTTTTCTTCCACCCAACCCGCAACACCAGCGAGAGAAAGTGAAGCTTCCCTTCTCCGCTATTTCCACGACGGTAGATTTGTTTCTCCTGCAGCGGAAACTCCATCTCGGAAAATTCAGCGCGATGACAGAAAATTTGCCGGAGAGGGACGGGCTCTTCGCAAATTACATTATTCGCTTTTGAGGCGAAGTGCGTCGCGTTGTAAGAGCTTCAACAAATATTCCAGTAGCAATATCAGCCTATTCTGTTTCCCTCTCTCCCTCTCTGCCGCCCCCGCCCGCTACCGTTAATCCTGCTTGGACTCGTGAATTCCTGCATGCCAGGGTCCCAGAGGGTATCCCGTAGAAATTATGAACGAGACGAGAATGTTCGTCGAGAGCTCGGATGCGAACGCGTGTCTCCCTCTTTCCCGTTCATTCGTCTCGTCTTCCATTCCCGCATTTATTTTGAAATATCGCGGATAGCGATGCTGAATCCTCCGCTCCGTGGCTCGTTCTATCACGATGATCTTCTTTGATATTATTATTGCTTCGCGATAATTACCGGGGGAGGCGTTCATCCATCCCGGATCGAAGATAACTTTCTTTCCGAATGAAACGATTGACGGATTACAAATCTCTCGTATTTTATTCGCAAGCTATCAAACCTTTTCTCCCAGCAAAATAAAAAATACTATCGGACGATAGAACGTTAACGGTAAATCGAGCCTGAAAAATGTCTGCATCAAATAGCGTTCATTTATCCCGACTCGAAATAAAATCCGTCGAACTCGCGTGAAAACGAAACGAGGCCGCGAAAATCGCAACGCCGAGCTCCGATCGCCGCGTCGCGTTGGCAATCGTCGCGTTTCGATCACGTCGAATCTATGCACAAGAGTGTCTAACGGCGAGACAATGCTCGCGGCCAGGGGAAAAGGATCGAAGGGACGCGGAGTGAACCGCGACAAAAGGCAGAAAAGAAGACAATACACCGCGGAACGGCTGGAAGAAAGCCTAGAGTAGAGAGCTTTCCCCCGGAGAGCAAACAACTTCGTCCGTCGGCTGTCTACGAGGAAGAGGCCCAACTATTCCGCCTCTCTATCTCGCACATTTTCAATCATCCACCGAAATCCCGCTTCTTCCGGCCACGGCTCTCGAACCCTCGCGAGGATCGCTCGGGTCTATTCCGCCCCTCCTTTCGTTCTCCTTCGACAGGATCGTTTTAGCGACCGAATAGATCCACGCGGCTGCATTGTCGCGATCGACGAAAAATTCGCGGATGCATCCCCCGTTTTTGAAGCGTCGAAGCCTATCGGGGTTGAGGGTTGGGGTGATGTAAAGGGACCACAAACGTCCGCCGCGACAGACGGCGGAAGCCGGAAAGAGAGACGGAGGGCGGAAAATAAGAGGCGAACGGAGAGAAGCGAAATAACAGAGAGAGGAGAGGGAAGGCGAAAGAAAATAAGCAGGAGATAGAAATGGGGGCTGGAGGAGGGAGAAATGGAGGCGTCTGGTTCGACACGCTGAGTGCACGGGTATTTCGAAAATCCGATAAATCTCGCCCTCTCTCATCCCTATCGCTTTCTCTCTTCAGTTATACAACATCGATCGCCCGATGAAATTTCCTCGTCGTCCCAATCTCTCGTTATTCCCCGAGCATTCTGGCCACCCGATATCCTCGGGCTTTCCTTCTCGAACCCGGGGCACTCCACCCTTCGATCTCACGTCCCTCAGAATCTAAGCTTCCTCTAGGACCGTCTCCGCCGATCTCGGCTATCCCGGGTCTCCGTTTATTCCGTCGTGTTCTTTGTCGCTCATTTCATCGGTCATAGACGTGATCTAGGTACATCGAGTGAAGAACTGGACGAGGGGAGCTTCCACGGGACCGAGCGACCGGAACTGGTGGAAGTGGAGGTCACGCTGGCGAGGGATGATTGGAGAATCGTTTGGACGTTTGTGAAACGACGTGTGGCGTAGCTCAAAGTGGTCAGCGATATTTCGAGGAGCAAGAAATCGATTAAGGTGGATCATGGACAAGGAACAAGATCTCTTGTTTAAGGTTCCGTAAGGATTCCTGGCTTAACGCGGAGAGAACACCTTCTAGTTACTAGCGATCGTCGCAAAAGACAAAAAAAAATACGTCTGTTTTCCGTTCATCGATAAATTCACGTGTCGTGAGGTAAAGAGCGAACGATGGTTACCTTGGAGCAGCCAACAATTGCACCGTTGCATCAGCAACAAATAGAATGTAACTCAGCAACGATAGCGATCTCTGTAGATCCAGGATATATTGGTCCAATTATTGCTTGCAAGAAATCTCCGTTCGTTGGATAATGATCGTGTCATAAAATAAAGGGGGCGTCAGAAATTAACCACGCAGACGAATGAGCAATAAAAGCATAGTTTCGACGATATTTAAATTATACGCTGCGCTTCTCAGAGTCGGCTCGATTCGAAGGCGTTCGCCTTTATGAAAGAAAATATGCAACGAAATACGAAGCAATTCTCAACCAATTAAAACGTTCCAACAAAACGTGCATAAAGAGGAGAATCGGTTCCTTCTTAAAACAAACACAAATGCATCGTTCGCGAAGCAATTGACGAGGATTGTTCGGGAAAGAGCAGAAAACTTCGCACAGAAACGAGATCACGTTGGGATAAAAGAAATCTCCAGGTTCACGGCAGGATAAACGACGTAGAAAATATCCGCTGAAGATACTTCCGTAGAAAATGTTCACCTTAATCAGCAATCTTCCTCCGCGTTTCGCGTATATCAGACATCTGCTCCAAGAAAAATCGTTCCTCGATAAATGCAGGCTGTCGCGAGAGAGAGAGAGACAAAAAAAATAAAACGAACGGGAAAAAAAGGATGAAAAAAGAAAGAAACGAGCTACACTCGCTGCAGAGGGTAACGCGAGGATCTGCTACGTGCCCGGAGTAACAAACAATTGCGCTGTTGCATCAACGATAATAGAATCCAGGGGAAGCGACGTCGATAACGATCGCGACACCGATACACCGATTTACAGCGAGCCACGACACGATCCTCTTTCATCGACGGGGAAGAGCAGAAAGAAAGAGAGAGCTGGTTAATAGACGTACCAAGAATCGAGCTGCGCCGAGATGAGACTACCACCGTGAAGATGGATACTAGAGAAGATCGATAGAAAACGAACCACGATCTACCGGATCCCCGAGACCACGGTGGTCTTCGTTGCCTCCAGTGACGGTAGATCGTTTTTCTTCATTTTCGTCGCTACCGTGCTTGTAGTGGAACTCGATAGGCCGAAAATTTGAGATCCAAGAGGGAGTCCAGGTTCTGCTCTCTTCTTCTTTTTAATCCTTTTCTGTGGCTCGTCGGGGGAAGTATCGAATGAAGTGAAAAGCAAGGTCAGGGGAATAGGGTCGAATACAGAGCGTGTCTGGATCTAATCAGCACGATGTTACTGAGATTAGAAAGGTCGAAAGCTTGATCTCCTTTTACAAAAGAGGAAAGGAATTCGTGCGGTAACGTTGCGATGATTAATTGTAAAATTGTCTTTCCCCTAACGAGATTACCTCGCCAATGAATCAGACTGGCGATAGCAATTGCAAAGGTCCAGATTAAACCGAGCTTACAATGATAAAGTTGCACAAGCCGCGGAGCCTTCGGATCTCTAAAATCCAATAATTTCTATTCTGACCATCGGTTCTGCTTAACAGTGGAGTGAAATCACTGCATCGCGGTAATGATAAAAAGCCGAATGCCAGCGCAGAGACGCGGGCAAACCGAGGCAAACCGATTCGCCTGACCGCTTTCGATTCTACCTAATTGCGAGCCTCTCCGCGCATCGTTCGCGAGATTCCCCGTGGCTGAACCTGATTCAACGATGAAAACCCTCGTCGTTCGACTCTTTGGTTGGCTGTTTAAAATCGCTGTTGCACGTGGTGCCACGGTACGTGCAACGAGAGCCGAGGAAAAATGCCGCTGGAAAGCGGCGGGCAAGAATAAAAAGGAATTTAAAAAGAATATTAAACCGCGGTCGATCGAACGAACCGGCAGGCAGGTAAATTAATAAGCGGGAGATCGGGAAAATTAGCCGGAAGAATTCGATCCGTGGAAAGAAGAGCACGTACATTGGAATTCCATTCAAGATAACCTGCAGCATTTTCTCCGGGTCTAGGTCGATTAATTAATTCGACCGCGGTTATAGCGTTGCCAGCGATTCAAGGATTATCGCGTTGCCCCGACCTTTCGTTTAATACGCGGAATAGGCAGAACTGGAGAGAGAAAGAGGGATCTCGTTCGTCTATCGTCGCGGGCCACGAAACGATAAGATCATTACTGTTAATTGGAATTTTCAGATAATCGAAACACAGGATAATCCAATTGTCCCGCGGGGAGGGACGAGAGTATCGAACGTCATAGCCGAATTATTGCGCTCCGTTATTGCGCATTAACGATATAACAACGTAGAATCTCGTTTATGATGCTTGAATTCCACCCCTCGACGTGGAATGCGGTTCCCTTTCTATCTGAAATCTTTTTCATCCATTCTGTATGGTTATTTCGGTGCCCGTTGATTTTTCCTTTCCCTTTTCTTCTGTCCGGTTTGTTTCGTTCGCGCTAATCGAGGAACGGTGTGTAGCAGACATAGTCGAAATTTTATTAACGGGGAACTTGAATCGATGTGCCTGTAGAAAGACATTTAACGGGAAACTTGAATGCACTCAGTTTATTATATCACCCGACAGTACCGTGAAATAACATTTGTCGACATAAAATATAAGAGTTGAGCACTACGAATTTATGCGGCGAACGAATTAGCTGCGGACAGTAGTCTGTTAATTTTTCACGTGAACATAATGAGTAGAATAATGACCATTTAACTCTGTCGTTTTTCCAGGAAGCATTCCTCTCAAAGGACAGGATGAGAAATGAATAAAAGCAACTATGTTGTATATGTTTGATATTACATTTCCACTATAAATATAACGATGCGTTATAAACAAGTATTCTGTGTACAATAAATATATTATAAAATGAGAAATCTGAGCAATATAAATAACGAGCCGGCTCAACTTCCCCGGTTAAAAGGTTAAACGCGAACACGTCTTCTCAAGAAACAAAGACCCGCATAAATCTTGCCAAGAGCTTCATTTCGTGATTCCGGATCTAGCGTGTACGTCGAAGCGTAAATGGTTGTTGCAACACGCGTCACGATAACAAGGGAAACATTAAAAAATACACACACATGCACACACTCACACAATTAAGTAGAGGTACGAACAAATCGCCAGTGTAGATAAGTAAAACTCATTTATCCGGGGTTCAGTTGGTTCCCCGGGGATGTCCGTGAGCACTAAACGTTGCATTACGCTCGTTACGTTAAGAAGCTAACAATAGCGTTCGGGAACGCTGGCACAGAAAAGATAAATAGACAAATAGATAGATGGAACGATAGGTGAGCACGGTAGGTAGATGCAGCGTGATAGAAACTCGCTTCGAGGGAACAAAGAAGAAATTTCTGACGCCCACCGGATTACAGATTATAGGTCGAAGCAATCGAAAGAGGATCTAGCCGACGAAACCGAATAAGCATTATACGTTTACCGGGTCGATAAAGGGGTGGGGTGAACAGCTTACTCGAGGCAGCGGTTTCTGCGGAAACCGTTCGCGGACTCGATCGCATTGAAGCCCGAGCGATATTTCGTGCGCATTTTTATATTCGTAAAGAAAGATGTCTGAACCATATCAGTGGAAAAGTTCGCTTCTATTAACACGCGTCTCGTTTCGCTCGAGGTGGAAATTATTCTCCATCTTTCCTCCGCAATGTATCAAATGGAATACTGTAAGAACCATAAATCGTGCCATATTAAAAGAATCATTGTACCAGGAGGTACTTTAATGAAACTGTTCTTTTATTGTGAAAGCTGCAATAATGATAACATTATTTAAACATTTATCAAGCAACGACTTATGGGTTAGCCACTTATTTAACAATTGCCATCTCGTTACTCGTCTACTTCAAATAATTAATGAAAAACCACTCCACCAGTTATTCCTCCGCGAAGTGAGCGACGGAAAATTGGCACGGGCTCGTACAACGAACAACTTATCCGCTATCTATTAACGACTTAGCGCGGACCACGTGAAAAATTGCACCCCAAAAAAAAAACGAAAAAAGTTACCATCGACATTTCCCATTTTCGCGTGCGGTTGGGGTTAGAGGGGCTGCCACTTTCGGCACACCGATTAGTAACGTATACGAGCTGGTCGCCGCGCAACCGGCCGAATAAATTGATTTCCTGTTCTTTCATGAATTCCAAAATCGCCGATTCAATTAATCCGATCCGGCACGGTGGCTCGCCAGCACCGCTGTATCCATAATTTCATATTTAACCTGCTTGGCTGCGTCCTCTCTCCTCCGGGGGATGATTATACGCGACGATTCGAACGCGACTCCATCCAACCCCTCTTTTACCCCGTCCCACCCTCCCGCCTAGCCGCGTTAACATGCAAATTCGTGTCGGTTTTTTTCCCTCCACGTGACCGTTCGAGCTTCCTCCGAATTTCGGGATAAACTGGCCATCGGGCTTCAACCCCTTCCGTACACTACACTGCGTGTCGCCACGTTAATACCAATTAATTAACTGGGAATCTCGGTAGCTTAAGCCATTAGAGGGCAACCGGTGTGCGTGTTCTATCTCTCTCTCTCTCTCTCTGATGAGCACATACAAACACACACACACATTACTCTACTCTATGTCGTTGCGCGCGTGTCCTAGGAACGCGCAATAATCAGCCCTTCAACGTACGCTGATCCCTCTTAAAGGGTCGTTTCTCTCACCGGGACACCGGGGAAATTGAAACTCTCCTCCTGCGAGCCGATTAACGTGCAGGATATGACGAGCAGAGAGTTTCCTGGGAAGATTCGTGATTAGTTGATGATTCGAAGGCTGCCGGAGGTTCGAGACGGTAGGCAGTCATAGTCGCGAAGTATTCAGTTTCGCGATAGGGGTGGGTTTCATGGTGAGATATAATTGCAGAAGAATCTCGAAGCGTTTTTGATTACAGTGGCTTCGCAAGTGGCAAGAACGTACAGTATATTTATCGAGTACACGAGTAATAATTATTATATGATTTGAAATCAGTCAAATTATCTGTCTGCTATATTATTATATATTTGAAATTGAATTTTGTTATGTGTATCAAATGTCAGTGGAGTTTCATCAATCTCTGTCAGTCACTGTTCAAATGCTAATCGTTACTACGACACGCTAGATTTGTAATAATTTCTGCACCGGTTTAATTTCTTACAGTATATTAATTTTCTTGAATCCACTCCGCGTAGTATGCCATACAATAAAATGTACAATGAAGCAGTTCCTAAATTCTTCCCAACTTGTCAGTCATTTAAATGAAATATTATTTACAAATCACCGATTACATCATTTACATCCCACCTGCCCCTTTGCCCTTTTAAACTATCGATTTCTATTAAAGCTATTAAAAGTACATTGCCTGATGCGCATTCGCATAGATGAAACGGTTTCAACGCTTGCCTACCATAGTCTGAAATAATTCTTGAGAACTGTTAGACGATACAATTTCCAATTCCGCAAAGTTCAATCTAGGATCTCGTCCTAGTCTCAGCGCGCATTGAGCCCGTTTTTCCACCCGCAGCATCCCGGTGCTCGCAGTGCACGCTGCTTCTGAAGGCGTAGAGTATGCCGGGCTTCCATGGACTTTCCCACGGCACGTAGCCTCGGCCTTTAGAGAGTATGCTCGCTTACTATTCAGCGGTTCCGCATTGACAGTGATGATACCGTGTCGACGGTCTAACTGTTGCCCCGCCAACGATGGTATTTCGCTCTAATGAAATTAATCGAATGCCTCGGCTGCGGCGACAAGAGCAATTCTAGCGCTGGCATTTTCACTTGCTGGCTCGTCCCCAGAAATACTATTCGACTGTTTTTCTTTTTGTTTTGTCCTTATGAATCGCCGGTGAAAGCGTAGGGTTTCTTGTTTGATTTCTCGTCTTGATCGCGAAGATTCCGGTTATGTACTTGTTCGTGATGCGCGATAGGAACAAATATGTATTCAACTATGCGGACGTGGAACCAGTCCGTGACGGTGTGTACGTGTGAACAGCGATTTGTAATTGATTTAAATGTATTCTGATTTATTCCACGCTCGTGTACGTATGTTGACTGTTCCTTTTCATTGTTTGCTGGATGTGGAGCATGCAGATGGGAAATAAATATAAGAATTGATGTGAACGAATGTTTGTATTTAAAATATCCTACGATTTCGCGACGATCGGTCAACAATTGGCTACCTTTTAGTTTGCACAGAAACTAAGGTATTTAATAAGAGGAAATTTATATAGTTCCCGTGGCGTTTCTATGGGGCCGTGATTCTTCGTGCAAAGTGCACTAAATACGTTCGAAATCAATTAACGGGTATTAAAAGGTTCTTATCGTTCGATTACGCGACGCTGATGGAATTGCAATCGACCGAGGCGGTGGCCTGGCGGCAAAAATGAATGAAGGAGGTTACCCCAAGGAACAATGAAGCTCCCAGCTGAAAGGGAAACGGCGAAGACCCAGAAACCCCGGACAAGAGGGAGGCAAAGAAAATCGATGCGTGATGGAAAGCAAAGAGGACATTGTCGGGTATCGAAATCCGTGGATTGTACAACGACGTTGCATTCAATCCTTTATATTCCATTCTTCAATCTCTCCATCGTACTGCCTACGTTTTAATATAAAACTTCGACGTGTAATCTTCCTTAATCCTACCCCAGGGTCCAGTAGTCGGAGAACAGAATCGATGACTAGACGTATCGAATCGCAGTACTTCTCCCTCAGATTGTTTTCTAGATATCGTACCGCATTATTTCCCAACAACCATTATTCTAATCGGTGGAAATTATTTTCGCCAAGAATTGAATCCTCGTATATAGGACGCGCTGAAATCTATCCGTCCGATAAATGTCACGCAGTTAAATTTCCAGGAAAAACCACGTTACTATTAAAAAAAAAAACGGCTTCACATAACAAAGCCTGGCTACAATGGAATCCCGAATGCAACTCGAGCCACAAAGGATAAATCGTCAGATTTTTCACGGGGGGAATAAACGCGAATAAAAAAAAAAGACAAAAAACGTTGCGTTCGGTTTGTTCTAGCATAAACTGAAACCAAAAACATTTTATTCCCCCACGAATCGATTGATTCGTCCGAACCGACATCCCAGGGAATCCTAATACCCAAACGGACCACCGTCAGCCGCAAATCAATCATCAATTTTCTATAATCATTTTAACCGACGAAACTATAATGCATACCACGCTAATGCCTATAGCCTATTTCCGCGGGAGCCTAGCATTTAATAGTAACACACCGCTTGCAGACACGTGCACACGAGTTCACCGAGTGAGCATCGGTATTCGATAATCAATTTCAGTGGATTATTACTGTTACCATTGGAATTAGTCGCTATCGATGCGTCGCTAATAGCGCGACGTGATCTTCTCTCATTTTTTTCAGACGCCGATAATACGACGTCCATTATATAACGGCTTGTTATTATCATCCACGTTGCATGATGTATCGTATACGAAACGCTTATCAGTTTTCGATGGATCGTTCTAATTGAAGAGCAATAGGATTGATCGGCCCGTTGCCCCGACGCGTCCCTTCTTTTCCGTGGCTCCGATCATTAATCGCGGTACGCACCGTCGTGATTATTAATCGTAATCCAACGCTTCGTCACTAGTTTGATGGACACGTGAATTAATATCTGCGATGCATGTGCACGCGTGTCCCGTCCATTCCCGGCTTAATGCCTGTGGATTAATTCGCCGTTACCGTCGTGTCTAATTTTCGCCCCGGCGGACTCTTTGCGGTGCGAAATTTAGGAGGCTCTCGGTGTTAATCTATATTGTGACTCGTAACTCGTGACTCGATGTCTCGTTCGATTACCCTTCATCAGATTCTCTCGACGTTTTATACCGTGAATTAACTTTACTCGAACGTGGCTGTTCTACACGCGCAGAAAAACTTGAGATGTTTCATTTATGCTGTTGGCTTCAATCTTGTTGCCGCATTCCATCGTTTCCGCGGAACTTTTCTATAGTTACGCGGAACGATGAAATATTCAGTCGCGCACGCTCGACTTTCAGCGGACCTCGTTAAGAATAGAATCTTTATTTCCATAAAATTCATAAGGGTCGACGTTCAACTTCACGGCAACGCCGTTTCTCCTCTCTGCGGAAAAAGTTCCAGAACGGCCGGGCCTCGAAAACAAACACCCTTCCGCCGTCGCGTCGGTAGTCGAGACTCCGCGAAATTTTGATATAAGTTCCAGCTTTGATTCTATGTAAGTCTATGGTAATCAGAGGGAAGGAAAAAGATATTCCCCTGAATAATTTCTTATCTCTCAAGGTATGTGCATTCCTTCGCGAAATTGAAGGGCCGCTAAATTTTGACGGAAGGATTTCCGGTTTTTGAGCTGCCGTAGCTTTGAGGGAACAAAATGTACAATAGTCTGCCGGGGTTTATTTTGAAGAGCGAAGTCTTTGCTTTTGTGTCACTGTATTGAATTTGTTCGAAGAGCTTTTTATATGGAAATCTTAAGGTGTTTCTCTTCTTCAAAAATTTGTCATCATCAAACGTCTGTACAGAACTTAACAAATTTTTTTCCCGGCTAAAATCACCAGGGATTTTAAATTTGAAGTCTCCCCTATTATAATGTCTACTTGAAAATTGATGTACAATTTTTCGTTGCCATGTTATTTCTCATTAGATGGAAACCGTGCCGCCGACACTCGATTCTAAACACGCGCTAAAAACATACTAGACATACATTAAGCATATGCTAAACACACTAAGTATACATATATTAAACATACAGGAAACGTCTACACGCGAGATACAAGTTCGCCTATGCAACCTCCTTATTATTGTTCTAACGCCGGCAACACACTTTTCATTAAAAATGCGTAAAAATGGAAACAAAAAATCGCAGATCAATTTTTAAGCGCTCTTTGTAATGTATAGACTTTGATCTTCAAATATTTCGTAACTTGAGCCGCCGCAAAAATTTTTTAATCTCCCCAGTGACGATCAACTTTGACAAATTTTCGGTGTAAAAAAGTAGCTCAAGTTTTCCACTCCGTTTTCCAATACAAAAGTATTTTCGAAAATTTAGATTCAGGGCTGCGAAAGCACAGACTTAACCCTTCAAAACAAGCTTAGGTAATCTATGGTACAAATTTTTCTCACGAAGTTACAGCAGTTCAAAGATCGCTTCAGAGTCCCCCGTTTGCGACACCAGCCCTTCGCCAAATAATTCCGCAAACTTTACAAACACAGTACTCGCGTTATAAGACACCGCGAACCACCGTACTCACCGGTTTTCCACCACTTTTTCGTACAAATTTATCAGGCCTATCGCGAACAGGTAGGCAGGGGGCGAATGTTGCAGCCCACCCCCTGTTTCCATTTCCGGAAACACGGACCCCATCCCCCGGTGCCTTTGTGCTCCGTATCAACCACGGTTCGGCGAATCTCTCTCTCTCTCTATCTCTCTTCCCTTTCGCCCGCCGATCTCGTCTGGAGCTATCGTTCAATTCGGTCGCGGAATCTCGCATTGTTCGATATCGAAACGCACGTGCGTACACACGGCTGTGCCGCTTAATTATCCCCGTTAACGAAGGCCCGCGGTTCGCCGCGCGGCTCGGATCGATAGATCGAACGGCCGATTTACTCTTTGTTGAACGCCGCAGACCGCCCCGGGATCGCTGCAAGACGCGCATTAATTAAGAGATCGACGGAAGACGCGCCGGCAATTAGGCGATCGCGATAGATGCACGACGAAAACTGCCTCGTGGATTCTTAATTGAATAGGATTATAACGAGTAAGTAAACTCTAACCCTCTGTACTCTGGCTGTCACTTCCTTATTGCGTTCTCTGTCCAGCCTCGATTGTCGTCTCGGTTTCCCCGTGTCCAACCAGAATGGCGATAGTAATTGGAATAGTTAGTACGCGAGACGGTTGTGTAGAGAATTTGGTATATTATATTTGAATATGTTTGCCGACGGTATTTAGTGATTATAACAGTTGTACCTTGGAAATGGTTACATGTAAGGCTGGCTAGAGCAGATGAAATTTGAACACCCAGAAATGACTGCATCGTGTATGATGAGGTTGTTGTTTCATTTAACTTCTTCGCGGCTGAACAAAACTATTCTAAATTTCCATATTTCCCAATCCCGTCATTACGAAGAGATACGCCGCCCATTTGCCGCAAGAAAGACACACCTCCAACCCACAGTGTCAGTGACGCAATTTAGAACAGGTAATCGTTTTAAGGGTAAACGAGAATTCATGCCACTGATGTGACGATATAATATTTTCGCCCGAGGTTAATATCTCGTTATACCAATTAAAAATTTCAATACGATAAAAAGAGCGACGTACAACGATTAAGAACATTCGAACTAGTCTTCCAGAAAATCCAATTCTTTTTTACCCACGTCCCCGGATTTCGAAAAAAATCGAAATAAAGGATCCTCCACCAAATGACAGTTCAGCCCGCCCCGAGTTGCGCTAAGGGGAACATTAATTCAATATTTCCCAGCTACCTTTCAACAGGCTTTAACTACCGGTTGATTTACTCGCGTCCACTCGCGGAGCCGCGAACCAAACGACGCCGACCGGTTCTCGCGGCTCGATCGCACGACAATCAAAGAAATAAACGGAAGGGGCTTCGCGGGCGAGCATTGCCCGCGGACGTTTAAATACCTCCGGGATAACCTTTCACCGAGACCTCGGGGCTCGCATCGACCGTGTACGCGTACAACGGGCCGATCATTAATTAATACCTTCCGGGACGGGGCGAGCCATGAATCACCGCTGTTGAGACGCGGCGTGGCAAACCGCGGCGCTTCTCTTCTTCGGCCGTGCCTCGCCTCTTCACCCGACCAAGATCGCCAATGATAAATAATTCGTCGCGGGACATTTATCAATCATCCTGGGGACCTCATCCTCGGGCAATTAACGCGCTGGCCAGCGCGAAAGAATCGAAGATGCCGCGATTCGGGTTCGTGGATGGGCATGTCGAATCGTTACAACTCAATCGTTAATTGCGTTCGCAAGTGAATGAGCGATTGTTGCGGTGTTCAATTTTGTATTATGATAGAGCTTGGGATGTTGAAACCTTTGGCGATCGAGAATTATTTCAAGGTTGTTTTTCAGCGTGCAATTTTCAGGTAAAATTTTGTCGCTGATTTTCTGTTGAAACGAAACGTTGGAATGTATTGTTTTGCACGGCAAGCTATTTGTGGAGGGAAATGATTTATGTATTGAACGCGCAACCGGCATTTCTAATTGCAGAAACGAAATTTCACGATACAGTGGGGCTAGCATTTATAGGTATAAAGGGTTGAAAGATGGTAAAATGTGTTTGCAAGAGAAGATTGAAATATCCTCTTATCTATTTTACGTAGACATCGTTTACTTTAGTCGGACAAATGTTGGCAACGTTATGCAGCGTGTTTGTTATGGAAATCAAGTGAAAATAGCTGGGAAATCTGTACAGGACGAAGTGTCCATGTCGATCGACTGGTTACACTAGGGGCGCCAATGCAATCAGGAAGAGGAATATCGATGTAGGTTACGATATCGATGTGCTAGTTCACGGCGAGGCTTCAACGGGTTAGGAAACTATAACGAGATAGTCGACGAAGTACGGAGAGATAATGTAACTTCGTTTCGTGTTTGTTCCGTAACTCGATGAAGCCGAACAAGAATATCTCATTCAGGTAGTTCGCCCACGAAGGAATAAATAAATGTTTCAATGCAACGTCGAGTATCCCAAAACATCCACGTTGAAGCATCAAAAATCTTGTCACTATTAATGGAAACCCTGTGATTCTACTTTTTAAATTCTCCCGCTACCCATTTTCCTACATTTATTAACTAAAAAGCATCTAAAAAATTGCAACGAATAAAACTCTTGCTTCTACTCGAAAGCAATTAGAGACAGAAACAAAATTAATTTGCAATTACCCTAACCCTGCCATCCAAACGAAGGGGTAGGTTCTTGATACACGATTCCTCGTGAAACGCTCGAACCCTCCAAACTTCGGTCTCGAGAAAATTCGCTGGAAGCTACTCTTCTCAAAATCTACCCCAACCCCTTGTTTAAACACGGTACACATAACTCAAACCCCGTTCTTACCCGTGGGTTCCCTTGTAAGGAAACGGAGCACAGCGTCAGGAGCACCATCACGATCTACGGGTAATTGAAACTCGGCCGGGAGCCGAATTACGCGTGGTCGTTTATGCCGTAAATATCGTTGAAATATTCATCGAGGAGCAGTTTTCCACTCTCGTTGCCGCCGATAAGCAGCGCCAGCTGTGCCGTAAAACTAACGGCCATCGATTACAATAAACATCCGTTTTAAACGACCGCTATCTCGAAGCGTGCTCGTACGGAATCAACGGGAATCGAGCGAAACTGCATCCCCCGGGATTCCATAGGGGGGTCACGAGCAGCCTCTCGAAGATTACTTAAAAATCGAGCCCGTAAACTCGCCGCGATAAACTTGGCACACCCACGCGACAGAATTGTTGCTGTGCGAACTACGAGTTTCGTGCGTCGAAGGAAATCGAGCGCACGAGAAATTGGTAACGGGATTAATAGATTAAGTAATGAGATTAATAATCGCAGAGGTGGAAATGTTAGTATTTCACCAATGGTTAGGTTGCTGATAGATAGTAAATATATTGGAGGCAGTATATTTGATTGCCTCGAAATGACAATTTAACAATTGACAAATTATAAAGAAATGTATCTGGATTTTGCTTCATCTATTTTTAAAAGAAAAATTAAATTGAATTTGCGATTAGAGCTATAAGAGTTCACGAAGCAAGTTATCATGTTCTGTTATTCCTAATTCTTAATTTCAGACGGGTTTTAAAGGTATTTTCAGCTAATTCGAAATATTTCCCGAGCTATCCATAATACCTTAATATCTCGTCAGAGCTGACAGGGAGAATTTGAAAACCCGATGAAAATACTTCCATCGAATGAACGTGACTATGTTTCCCATTTTCCTAACACATTTCGGAGTATTATCTAGGTAACGAGTGATGGACGTTTCACTGAAACTTCAAACCAAACTTTTCCGTCCCCTCCCCCGTTCCACACCTTCAACCCCCTGCAATCTGCATGATTGAACCTCCTCGTCTGTTACCAGGAGGTTAATCGCAGTTAGATACAGATACAGGTGTAGAGGGAGGGAATCAAATTGGCGAACAAAACGAAAGGTGCTCGCCGTGAAAACGTGATTGCCTCGCGCGGAATATCGCAGAATGGCCGATGTCCTGAGCATTAAATATCCAAAGCAGTATTACGTATAGTCGTTTACGAGATCGATAAATCCATGGAAGTCCATAGACGACGGAGGAGTACAGCTTTCACGTGTGCACCATTGGAAATTGAATAAAATAGGGAAATATATGAACGTTGGTTGGAAGTTAAGACGTAAATGTGCGTCGAGGTGTGCGTTATTGCTCACTCTCTCAATTTTATCTTCGTTTCGTCATCCAGACATTGACTCTAATCGTTCCCCTTGCTTTCGTTGATTTTCCAGCTCGACTTAACGAGCAGGAGAATCGCGTTTCCGATTGATTTATTAACCTCTATCGAGGCGATTACAGTTAAATCGTAATAAAAAGCACGACTACTGGTACCACTTTAAAGTAAAGAAATAAACGAGAAAGTTTTCTTTTCAATTGTTGCAAATTTATTTCACCAGCCTCTAGAATCTCCACTACATTCCAAGTTCACCGTGAATTTCTTCTCCCAGTATATTCTTCCATTTACTTCGAATTATCTATCACCCGTTATTATTCATAATATTTCATTATTTATTCCACGCTCGCTTTTCATTTTGTTTAACGTTTCTGCTAATTCTTTTTTTACTCCTTTACTCCTCCGATTCTTTCTTATTTTCAATATTTCGTAGTGACTCGTGCTTCACAAAACATTCCACGTTCTTCCGAGTTTTCTTTTCCAAGTCCTTGGCTGTCTTCCCCCTCGACATCTTTCATTTTCTTGGCGTCCATGTCCGAATTAATTAGGAGACCTCTTGTTCGAACGGTTTTATCAATTACAAAGTTACCGTGGATATTATTTATATTAAGGACAGCGAAACGACTGGACAAAATACTCTCGTTCCGCGAGAGAGTAGCAAAGTAATAAGTAGAAAAGTTTCCACGGAGAATGAAAATCTAATTAAAAAAGTTCCCTTCGGTCTCCGTGGAATTTGTATTAAGAAGCAGGAACTATTGTCACTCAAAGAGAGAGAAAAAGAGGCACGAAAAATAATCGCATCATCTTAAAAATGATTATTTCCTTGGATAATGTAGAATTAGTGTAATTGGGCCACGTCTATTTGTTTCTTTAAAGGCTCTATAACAGCACACTGATATAAAGGTGCTCTAATTAGCATATTTGCCGCAATTTTACTTATTTGCAAAGGAGGACTAGTCTTTACGCTCCGGCGAACGAATTGCGACATAATTGCTCGCTTAAATGATATGAAAATCATTTCCCGCCGACTTGTGCTATGAATTTAAAAGCCTGTCCGCGATTCTCATTAGATATGTCTAAACACTTACTCGATAGTAATACAGCATGGGAATATGAAATTACGGTTAAATGCAAAGTGGTGCATTAACATAAGCAATCCTTTCACCGCAATCCTATCTAAAGCACTATTTTCTAAAATAAAAACGTCTGATATATACGATTGTAGTACGATTTCTAACATTCACCATTTAACGACCCAAATATTCCTCCCATTGCCCCAGCAGCGTAAAACATAATATCGCCGCAGTTCATCATTCTTTATATTAATTAAATTAGCTCAAGCCGTAGAAGACGATATATATATATATATAGTATACAACTTTATTGCAACAGAGGCAAGCATAATCCCAGAATATTCCTCTTGACAAAAGCAAGGCGCACTTTGAACATCTAATTACGCGAGACGGATCAACAAAAGATTTTTCACGCGAAAAACAGTTTCCATCTCGAAAATCCTTCCGAAATTTAGCACTCCCGCTACAGACGTCGGTCAACTTTTGCAACGGACATTCCCAGCGGCTGTCGATCAATTTCTGAACAGGTCGAATCGCGGGAAACGTTGTCCAAAAGAGACGTATAATCGCGGCGGGAGACGTGGCTTGTCCTTTCACCCCTCGCCAACCCCCGTGGTATTTTCAACGGGACGCGGGTGTTCCTTTCAACGAATTTGCACGGCGTATTTGCCCTCATTCGCGGAGCTATTTGACTTTCGCGTTTGCACACAGATAATTATAATCGAAGCCCGACGATCCGCGGCCGCCATCCAGAGGCAGCTTTAATTAATCACGATGAATAACGACGGGGCCACGTGAAACTTCGTTAACTTGCAAATTTTCATCGGAACCTGTGCTCCTCGAGGATAAATTCCCTTCCCCTTCGACCTCCTCCAACGTTTCTCAAACCTTTGATTTTCCACTCGCGATTTTGCATTTTCTCTGCCCCTGTCGCGCTAGCTAATGAACACTTAGGGAAAAATCCTCAGCTGAGCGCAGCGACGTTTATGATTGATTTAATGAACGAGACAAATGACGAAGCTATTTTGTTGCAATGGCAGGCGCTGTTCGTTGGTTGCTATAAATGATCTACTGGCACCTGGAGTTTTTGGAAATTTCTTAACCCGATAGTAATTTTTTTTTTACTGTTCGTTCGAAGATTTTCATAAGAAAGTTTATTTATTTGTAGGAATTAAATGATACGCAATTTGTAGATTTTAAATTTTCATTTTAATGATTAAACTTTGATGACCGTTATCTCAATTCAATTATTGCTTCATTATTCCAAGTGCTCGAGATCTCTATTGCTATTGAAAAGCAACTGCACTATGTAACTAATGATTAACCATGGGTATCGCCAGATTTTCACGCAGGTAGTTAGGAAGGCTCGATCAAGTGTACAGAACGGGGGGGTTGCGGAACAAGTTGAAGGAGGCTCCAGGTGGTAATTGTGATTAATTGGAAGAAATCCGCGTGGCGATTTTCCTAGAAATTCAACACGGCGGAACGATACGGAGAGGTAACGCCACCAGGTAGATCCATAATCTTACGATCATTGCCAAGCGTTTCTTCTTCGTTCCTGTTTCGAATCAACTAACGCCAGGACAGGTACGTTCTGACCCGAGATTGCGGAACAAATCGGCAAGAATTTAGCCTCGACGATTGTGATTAACCTTTACGCTACTTAAGAGCGACTATAGTTGCTCGTCATTAAGGGCTCGCCTCAGTCGCACGTTGTGATTGCAATCGTGCAATGAAATTTTTAACAATTAAGCGTTTATGAGAACGAAACGGAAACATTGTATAGATCCTAATGTATCGTACAATAATAATTGATCCTGCTTGAAACATGTATTGCAGTGTTAAAAATTGGTTGCAGAAATATATGCAATGTTTGTTTATTTTTCTTTTTAGGTTCACTTAAGCGGTATTCGATTCACGCGTGATATATAAAATGGATGCTGCGCAATTTTGACATAAATCTATCTACGTAGATATTTTGTCATCGTTTTGATTACCATTGTAGTGATTCTGCATTATTAGCACAATTTGATGGAGGATTTCAGTCTCTCGGAATTAAATATTTAATCTTCTTAATAGCGGTTCAGTAGAATCAATGGATTTCCTATTTGAAAACGTTTGATCAATAATTAGCTAATTAGAATTGTGGCTATTATATTCCATGCAGTATTACTAGTGCACAAAACTCTGTGTAACTAAAGAATAGTTTATAACGAGTTTCATCTCTATCTAACAGTGCCTCGTTGGATGCCACATACATATGCACTATGGCGCACCTTATACTATATTATCATCTTAACGGTCGATTACAGAAACCCTTGCAGCATCCCACGAATTACTTAATTGTAGTGTCCGTGCAGCAAAACGAACGTAAACAAAAATCGACGAAAAGAAAGGACATCCCCTTCCATTAAATTATTTCACATTTGCATTGCTGCCCAACGTTTTCCAACGATATCGTGTAACACAATTCCGAAAATAAAGCACGAGCCAAGAATCCAACGACTAACCGGCAGAAATCGGAGAGGATTTAGCCAGGATAATCGTGATTAATCACGACAGATTCGAGAGGGCCAACGCGAGATATGTATCGCGTTCCTTGAACAGCCGTCCAGCACCGATAACGATCCACTACCGAGTGCAATCATTTTTCCAACGATCGCGCAGAGACCTTTCGCATAATTTTCTGTCTATTTCCAACGCGTGCACCACCCCCCTCCAACCCACCACCTATCGTATCACGAGGCCAATTACGCAGCTCGCGTTACACGTTTGATTCACGTGGCTCTACGTACGAATAATCGCTATTAATACGAGCGTGCGCATATAATATAATAACGATCGTGACGATCGTGAAAGTTAGTAGCGCAGCGGCAATTCCTCCAGCGTTTCGAAACCGTCGAATTCGAGCTGTCGAAGTTTGCGAGACGGTCCACAGGACTCCATTAGCCTCGTTAAGCGTTAACGCTTCGCGAGCAACGATATTCAGTAATGGCTACCTGGAGCCGAGGCTAATGGAACGCGGGTAGAAAGCGGATTTCACTGTAGCCCCGATTCTGTCGCTCGCATTAATATCTATTGTGATTACTTTCGCCGGGGCCGCTACTGCCGTGCGGCCGATTCGGGATTAATTATGGCACCGAAAGAGAGCAAGAGACCGGGAGGCTAGGAAGTGTAATGGCTTCGAACCATTGGGTAGCCGGCTCGCGACGGCGCTGCTTTTATTGTTCCGCTGCTTCCATTTCGACCTCGGCCAGTTCGTTTTGTTCGGGGAGGTAGATTGAGTTACCGGGAAAGTTTCGGCCGGGGGGTGTGTTAATGGGAAAAATGTATGGAGAGTTTTGGTAACGGGGAGAGGGATTGATGCGATATGTATGCATGGTCGGTGTGAGGTTTGCGAGGTGTTTCTCCCTATGGCAATCGGGAAATTGATAGTGTGTCCGTACTTTATATTTGGGTAATATCAATAGTTTATTTAATACGTTTTTGCGAGGTGATTCTTCAGGGCGATTTTTTGAACGGTATTGCAAATTGGCGTGAAAGAATGTAATGTAGTGTAATGTAGACCTTCTAGACTTTTCTCATTTTTGAGGAGCTGACAATTTTTAACATTTGGGATAATTTTAATATTTAAAACAAAATGGGTGTACTTGACTTGAATTGATTATAAAAGAATTTATAGCACTCTGATGTTTCTACATCTTTATACATCCCCCGAGATTTTTTCATTTTGTTCCAGTGTCTCTTCAGACTTAAAAGCGATTACAAAACGAGCCGCTGGCGCCAGGAATTTCAAGCCTGACAAAAAGAAAGTAGCACACGACCGTTCGAGTACTTCGTTGTAGGGTGAAGAATCGTCGTATTGTCTCGGGTGAAAGGTCAGAGAGCGTTAAAAATACGAGGCTGGTCGAGGGTCATTATGGGAGAATTAGATTGCGGAAAATATGCAGCAAGCAGATAACGAACGTACAAGGCTGGCCTAATGAAACAGCCGGTACCGTTCGGGCGCCTCTTGCTCCTCTTCGATCGACGAGATAAAGAGTATCGTGCACTGACCTTCTTCAGGTGACCTTTGTTCGTGCCCACGAAGACGACCGTGTAGTCGCCGGTCGAGGTAGCAGCCACCGCAGTCAGATGTGTATTGAAAGTGAGCACAGGGGTTCCTTCCATCGGATCCTCGCCTCCCAAAGGTGTGTTCACGTCTAAACCGCAGAAATCCTCGCCGATGGTTTGCAATTTCTGCAATCAGAAAGGAAAATATTTAATAAACAACCAGGAAATAAATAATAAAAGTTAATTGCTTCATACAATTATAAACATAATGTTTCGTCCGGTATATAAAAGTGTTCAGTAACAAGACGTAAAATAAACTTCCAGTGGCATCGATTATCGATTCTGAAAGTTCTGTTTGAATATTGGCACTCTCCAGAGTTTCAGATATGTCAACTGTTATTAAGAACCAGCAAGAAACTTCAAGTTTACCAAGCCTTAATTAACATCCCAAGTTTTCTTACTGATTAATAATCAAATTAGAAAGTATCGAGCTCAGACGAATACATAAAGCTAAATTCGCAAAGCTAACCAAAAATTCATGCTTACATAAAAGACCCAGCTCGCAGCTTCCATCTCAATTTCCAAATACAAATACCTACAATTTCTTACCAAAATCTTTCAAGTATTCAATGCTACCATCGCAAATGTTCGACCCGAAAATTCTCCCTATAAAAAAATCCACCTGCAAGTCCACCCTCTGAAAATCCCAACATCTCTAAACTCGATCGCACAAGCCTTTCCCTAAACCGCATACATAATCAGTTCTTCCACGTCGTTCAAACTCCCGCAAATCAAACCATACAAACATCCCGACGCTCCACGGAAATGAAGACATCGCACGCGTAAATACATACATACCTTTCCCGTCATACCTCGCACGCTCTTATCTCCCATCGGGAAGACCTTGCCTGGGCAAGGTTAAATCGCGTAGTGATAAGGTCACTGCCGTGCGAATCCCACGGCGAACGCGGAATCGTCGAGACAGGAAGGCCGCGGTATTCGTCGTGATTTCCGCCGCGTGGTTTTCGTTACGGGAAAAGCGGGTCGTAGGTTATCGCGCGAGCGGAACCACGAAAAGAAGCGTCCGCGTTAAAATATCGCCGCGAACCGAGCCGCGATAAATTATCGCCGTGTCGGCAATTAATTCTTGCGGGCGGTGCAACGATTAATCGCGCCGCCCGGCCAGATGCGATTGCACTTTATTGCACTTTGTGCCGAACGTTCCTGCCTTCGTCGGTAGCGATTCAGACGAGGCGCGAGCCACGGGCACTTCCGGTTCCTACGTTCTTCCGCTTCCTTCGCGGAACAGTCTCTCCAATTTCGCGGAGGTATTCCAGGTGACAGCGCGGCGGAATGTCTCGCGACTTTTTGCGCAGAGGAGAGCTTCGGTTTCTTGCAGGGACGGTGGTCGTGGGACGTTGATTTAATCGCGCTGAAGTTACACACGATTCATTTCGAGAGAGCTGAGGAATGGAGTTTGGACGCGGGTACGTCCTTGTTTTATATTCTTCGCAGTTTGGAGAAAAGAAGGTTGCGTTACTGCCAGTCGTGTTGCGTGGAACATTCGTTGGTTGTTCTTGTAAGATGGTCAATTATTTCTGCGTTTCACGTGGCTGTTTCTAGAGTGATCGATTTTTCGATTCGGTTTCGGTTGGGCAGAAATATGTCACGAATGACAGGGAGGTTGAAGGAATATTAAAAAGGAAGCTGCTCTTAAAATGCAGTTCTATCCGCCAAAGAAACAAAGCCACCCCTAGTGTTGGAACCTCCCATCGACCCCAACTCATCCACCTAACTCTTCCGCCAGCTGTCCTGTCGCATCGCAAATTAGCCGGTCCAATGAAAACCAAATTGTTACCAGGATTCGTACGATTCAGAGAAACCCAGCGTAGATCGTTCTCCAAATACCAAGCAAACGTTTCCCATACTCGGTTGCGTACACGCACACTGTGACAGAACACAGGAGCTGCCGACCACGTGTATGTACCCATTTCCAAGAGCGGCCAATACATCGACAAGCAGAAGCATAAAGCCTCGTTCCTGCTCGGGACACTCGTAAGTCGACTCTATTTACATTTCAGGATTGCTTTTGCCACCCTGTACACACTGCACCGAACAATTATTTGCATTCCTGGTGCTAATACGCCGTCGACATAACGGAAGGGGCGTTGCAGCACACTTTCGCTACGCAGCACGTTCTCTCTTTCCCCTCAAACGCCCCGTCGCTCCTATCCTTCTATTTCCGACGTCCAACACGGACACAGTCGAAGAAACAATGGTCATGGTAAAACGTAACTCGTGGCTCGGTGGTTCCATTACAAGGAAAAAGAGCACCTAATGCGGCCAGCAAGACGAAACGGGGGCTCGTTACAACGCGTTTCGTTTCTTCTCCTCCTGCTTTGTCCTTGCGCGTCCGTTTTCCTACTTCAGGTCTCGTTTTGGTATATCAGAGTAACGACGTGTTAGCGAAACACGATGACTGATGGTTGTTGCGCGTACCGCTGGAAAAACGTCGCGCCGTAAAACCGTTGGCAATAATCCTTTTTTACAGGAATGAAAGCCAGGAAACGTGTAAGCGCCGCGCCGTTCGCGTGTCGGGTGATTAATTTACGCGTTTCCTGTTTCAATGGGAATCGTTTGATTACGAGCACTCGGCCGCGCGTTTGTCCGCGGCTTTTCATTAAACACGGTAATCCGGTAGACCAGAGGAGAATTCACGTTGGTTACTGGAGATCGATGTTAGGATGCCTGGCGCTACGTGAACCGCTTTGACTGCCGTTTGTGAACCGTCTACCGGTTCGTTAATGATCCGAGTGGATGGTAAAAGTAGAGTTTTCGAGATTGCAATTAGGTCGAGGGAAACATGTCGGGGAGTATGAGGCAATTCTTGGAAATTGTTCACGGGGCTTGGAAATCTTATTAAGCTACCACGTCGTTGGACGTTTGTTGGGATATAAATATGAGTTGATACGATGCTTCGGGGCCAGGTAAATTATTCTCGGCGAGTGTAAATGTTGTACGCGCGATATTAAATGTTAATGTGAACGTTGGATATGAATATTTGGAGTCTGGGACGCGCGGAAGATACCGAGGCATGAATAATCTACGGCAGCTAGCATAATATATCACGCAACCGTGCATTCTCTGTTAATTTACAAATAATAGGAAATAATGCGGTTAGTTTCTATTTTAAGCCATCAGGACAAATAATATAAATTCGCGTCTGTATTTTCGAATAACGTTTAACAAGCCAAGCTAAACGGAAAGCACTCCCGTTCTGCTGTAATCACCTTAAACAATTCAGCATCGACATATTAATACCCAACCCAAAAACAACGTAACGCACGATTTTATATTATCCCCGAAGTGCATTCTCCATTTTATAAATAAAAAAAAAAAGATAAACAACACGCCTGCAGCAGATTGTTTAATTATAACCAGCGGCGCACTACTTTGCCACCGAACTTCAACGAAATCCGATTCACCTGTAACCGGCAAACAATTCAGCTTCGCCGTACAGGGACTTCATTAAAATTTAACGAACGCCGCTCATTTGCCGGTCTCTTGGTGAACGTGTGCCGCGTGAAACTGTGTCGAAATAAAAGCGGAGGCGACGAATGAATCGAGCGTGCGCCACCTCGTCAACCCATTTACCGTCAACCACCGCCGCGTCACAAATAACGCACCGTGTACCCCGTCAGCAAGCGCCGAAAAACAGGAAGAAAAATAGAAATAATCAGCAGCACGGTGGAAATGGAACGCGGCGTCAAAGAGGCATCGGACCAGAGGGTGCGCAATTAATACCGGCATCGAAGGACGACGGCTCGATGACCACCTTGTGACAGTTTACCCCGTCGTCTATAGGTACAAATGTTGACGGCCAATGTCAACACGGCTAATTATCGAACGTAAACCCACCGGCATCCAATAAGCCGCGTCAATACACGGATAACTTTCCACGTGTTCGTCAATCACGAGTTATGTTTGCTTTCTTCGTCCACTTGTCGCGGTAAACTCGAAACGGGACAGAAATTGCGCACGGACACGGAGTTGGCGGTTGTTTCAAACGTACGAAAATATTAAACGAAGGGATTTCGTGTATTTCAATGGAGAATTTACATAATTAAGTAAGTTATGTCGGTGCTATAGCATGTTACTAAAATTTGACGACGAATACATTATTGCTGTATCAGAAACGGAGTACATATTTCGTTCATTTCAATTATCTGGAAATATAATTGTTCCGTCACTTCGAAGCTCTCGTAGGCGCCCCAAAATGGGTCTTGTACCTGGCCACAAAATCTGAATGGGTGACGCGAAAGTGGCCAATGGAAACAGCGTGAAGTACCCCATAAAATTCGCAGGCAAACAATCGAAAGAGACGGTTCATTAATTTTCCCTTCATTTCCGGCGCGAAACAGCCGCGGCAACGAGTTTCGCTTTTACTAATTCCAGCGTGCGTAACAGCCCCGAGCTGTCGTTATTTCGTTTACGTCAAAAGCACGTTCAAGAGCAAATTCTGCAAAATCGACGACAAAAACGAAGGGTGGTAAAAAAAGAAGCAGGAGCACGGTGGGCGAAACTCGTTACGAAACTCTGCGAATCGTAATCAAGAGAATAGGGGTGGGGGAGTCGGGAGCGGGGGTAACACGAGCGAAAATCCAAAACAGATTCCAGCTTTTAATTCGCCACAATTGCGTTAATTGAATTCTCGCGATACCGTAAACCGAGAAACGTACGAGTCGAAAAAAACGAACGGAAAAGCGGAAAAGGAGAGGGGGAGAAAAGGAAGGAGAAGAAAAATTGATACCGGCATGTAGCAGAGAGTATAATATAATAAAAGCGTTGAAAATTCTAGCGAATTTATCGCAGCATTTTTCTCTTCATTTTACCCCAGACTGTCTTTTCCTCTTTTATCTCAACCCCCGCCCTCCCCTCCGCCCGTACAATTCTATCTAGAATTTCTGCTCGTCGAAAAGCGCTTCAGATTTGTTTCCATGGTCTCCGGGTTTGTAATCGAGGATGCGGTTTCGAGAAAAGCGGCTGTCAGGCGCACCGATCGATACGCTTTTCCTGCAATTTTCTTCTCGGTTTTCACGCTCGTTCTATCTTCCCGCGAGTTCCTCGAATCCACTTTTTCCACCACGGCCTGTCCCCCTCCCGTTGTTCCTGTCATATACGCGGCACGTCGATATTTCCAGCCGGATATCCGGCACGCGGACAAATTTTATCAACATAGATATCCGGTGAATTCAATGACAACAGTACAAGAGAGTCCCGGGGTACAAGTAAAAGGGTTTCTATCTGGTCGAAAACACGCGCAACCGTGATAGAAGGAAAATTATGAGTGAAATCTTGATTCGTGTTTTACGGCAGTGACAACGTATTTTCTATCTGCGAATGGTTTATTGACGGCCTATCTTTTGCTTGTCCGACTTTGTACCTTATCGGCTATCGCGATAAGCTTTGTAGAATTTCTTTCAACGTTGCGTACGTTGCGGAGGAAAATGTAGAATTTAGTGGTTACAGCAAGAGTATATTTTCCATAACAATTAGTTTACTTATTAATCGTGACATGTCGATTAAGACAGCTTATAACATTTAATCTAAATATACTACGAAGGGAATAAACGCTGTTAGCAATAACCGAACGTGAGATATACTAATATCGAAATTCAATTCGGTCTAACTAAATACTCCAATATCGAGATATTAAACTTCATATGCGACGAAAGTTTTTTCTCCGCGAAGACTAGAACAGCTCGCAATATTTCTCTCACGGCCGGTCAAAACGGGGCGTTCAGTTTCTATTTTCTTCTTCATCCCGTCCCAGTTAATAGCTCTTCGATTTGGCGCTGAAACGAGGACGCTAGGAGAATTCGCGAAGGCGAGTGATAGAGCGAGATAGGAGAACAGGGGGTAGAAAGTGGAAAATAAAGAAATATCAAAACCGTACGGGTGTGGATGAATATTTTCGAAGCATTTGCTCGGCGATCTGTCAACTGAAAACAGACACGAGGTCGATACGCGCTCCCTTAAAAAGATGATTTACTATTCCCTGTTTGTTTAGCAGCGAATAAATGGTTCGAACCGGGATATTTGCCCCGGATTGGCTATCTATCGAAAAATATTTTTCACCGGCGAACATTTTTGTGCGGCAGCAAATAAAAGAGAAAGAGAATAAATGTGTATATACATATATATCTATGCGCATTGGATATACAAAATACGTATACGCATTCTGAATAGATGAATACGTGTAAAATGAAACGCAACGCCAGGTGAATAAAATGTTGATCGGTGTTTTAAAATCGAGCCCCGTCGAGGATTAAACGAACGCAGAGAAGTCGAACATTTTTGCGGGGAATCGTGTGGCGCGATCACGTTAAACAATAATGAATTCGAAAATGGTTATTCAGACACGTAGACAACAATTCTTTCCCTACGTCAGTTTATTTCCGATCGACGTTCGTTTCAAACTGATATAATATTCTGTGAAAAAAAAATCGCATTAAAACATAGAACGTAGACGTGCGAGAATATACGAGCCTATAAAGATATCGATGGAATGTTTTACAGATATTTCACTCCTAATAAATATTTGATTATTGTTCTTCAATTTATTACACAGAGATTATGAATGTATATATATTTTTTTATTATAAAAGAATTGCGGTTTTATCGCTATTATTCATAGAATCGATGGGGAATTGTGAAAGCGTAGCACAACGAATCCCATTTTTCATATTTTACCTTCCTGACCCGTGCATTCTGAAGATTACGTAATCTGTGCTCGTTCGTGCGAGCTGAATTTTTAAATAAAGTGCAGGCAACGTTTGCATGTCGGTCGGACGTCTCATTTTCCTGCATTGATCGAACCATCAGTCGCATATTCGCGGCAACGTGTACAGTCTCGAAGCGTGCGACAAACAAAAGAGTCGAAGTCGCAAGAATTTCTATTTTCTCTCGGTTTCTGCTTTGAGAACGAACGATATCCGTGTCTTAGCCTGTCGAACCGGTAGAAAGCTTTTGTATTTTCCTCGAAGCAAGGACAGAAATAAGAGGACTTCCGACGTCGAGTATTTTCGAGCGAATGTCTGCCATTTGAATCGTAAGCTCGCGGGAGAAAATATCCTTCTTGCTTGACGAGATACACATTGGTTATGAAAGTATAATTAATCCTTTAAAAATAGCACAGTTAATTTTTCAATGTTTACTGCTCGACTTGTTTCGTGTAGCCTTTAGTCTTTTTCGATCTTGTAATTAACAAAATTAACATGAAACGAATTTTAAATTCGTCCCAGAGGGCATTTCGAATTCTAGCGCGTCCAAAAAATGAAACAATAGACGAGCAGACAAAGACACCGCAAAGAAATTCTCCGTCGGAGAAGAGGCAGAATAATCGCAACGTCGAAACGCGGGTCGCGAGCGCGAAAATTTTACACGCGATAAATAATTTCGTCGGGTCGCTTTTGCACAGCCCTTGCAACGTTTACCGTAATATATTTCCAATTACCGGCTGTACTTTACGCATGTTTCATAATTCAGTCTTGAAAGCGTTAATAGGAAATAGTGGGCACGCTCGTAAACCATATTTACCAACTCTCTGCCGGTGTCTGTTGCGAAGTCGAGGATTCCAATTTCGAGGCCGACGAAAGAAATATTGCCTTCGCTTTCCGTACATCTATGCAATCCTGTTGCGTACCAGAATCTCCAAATGGTATTGTGTTCGACTGCAATATCGATTACCCCAAAGAGAAATCGAGCAAATTCGAGGACATTGGAAAAGTCCGTGGAAATCAACGGGACAAATGAATAAATGTCGAAAAGTTTCAGAAGCTGGAATCTTTGTACATGGGATTTTTCTACATACACATGAATCTTTGTAAAAGGTCTTGGTTCCATTATTCGTTCGGGACGAATAACTCGAATGGGACAAGTATTATAATCGTTCGACACGCGAGAATCGGATTAAATTAACGAGAGGAGACGATGGTTCGGACAGTAATAGCAATTTCACCGAGAGAACACGGGCGACTAGTTATTAACGTCCCTCTCGATCGAGTGACAGAGTTTGGCCAAACTATGAGCATCGTGAATACCGAATGGCTCGTGGTTAGTCCGGTGAATGCTTGCATAAAACTTTAACCGCGGGCACTAGCGTAGCTGAAGTTGCCGCAGTTTCGCATACTGTTCACGGCGAAGAACAGCAACGGTGAAAGCTAGAAAATTGTTCCCTCAAAGGGAAGCTTGCTTGATAAAAGGATCGGTCTGCAGAATCGGGTGAAGAATTTCGCCTGAATTCCGGAGTCTATATTCAGATCCTCCGATTCAGAATCCACTAAAAAATAGAAAAGGCTTTTCTATGGCAATCATAAAATTTATAACACGAAGATTACCTCTGCATCACCGAATCTAATTTTTTTCGAGAAGAATAATTTAAGGCGAATATCTTAATAATAATATTGAGAGTAGTAAAAATAAACGATACACATTATCGTTCACCTTAATGCCAGAAGTATAATAATAATAATAATAATAATAATAATGCTGTGTGCAGACAGTGCAACGGCGGTAGAACGTAATACATCACTCTGATAACAAATCAGACAACGTTTCTAAAATATACATATACGTACAGAGATATGTAATTTCCAGGTCGCATTATCTTTTATGAGCTCAATTAATCAATACTCCTCACAGCCACCTGTATCGAATGAAACACTATCTACCCTCGCGTTCACCCTATTCCCGCCATTATAAAAATAGTAATAGCAGTTTGCCTTTTTTATCCCGGTATCATCAAAACGATACCAGATAGCAATATAAAGAGAAAACGGACGAAACGGACAATCGAGTATCGTCACGAAAGGCGCGTTTCCATAACAATTCCCATTTTCCAAGCTTATCAACGCGGACAACTTACTCCCATCGTTTCCGGATTACTTCTCCGGCTACTGGCAATTCCTTTCCAAGTCCCCATCGTTTCCGTTCGAACGACAATGAACGGAACAGCGCACAGTAAAACGTAGCTTCGATCGTTGGAACGCCGGCGATTCGAGCTTGTTAAATATTAATGGACGTTGAAACGGGGGGGAACAGGGGAGGCGAACTGTTTCCAATAACAAATTGCGCCGGACGCTCGCGACAAGATCGCAATAAGTCGCGTACCAAAAGTGAACGGAACGTTGTGCACGGGACAATGAAACGGCGATAATCCGAGAGACTACACCGGCAACGGGGTGCTAAATTACCATAACATTCTCTATAACACGGTATCGCGTGATCTCGTGTCGCAATAACGCGATTGTCATTACGAACGGTACCGCCGCCGATACATTTGTATTCCGTCCTCGTGGTGGTTCGTTCAGGGTGTTGAAAATTCCTCGACGTCGATCCACGGTTCCTTCTGTCCCCGATTGCGATAAATGGCCACGGGCATTTGCAGACAATGAGCTGTACGAGCTTCGCCTCGCGGTCTTCAACTAAATGGACTTGTGAATTCGTAAGCATGGGAACGGCGGAGTTCTTCTTTTTTTGTTGTTCACTTGGTCTTGGTGCAAAGTTCGATGGGACCGAGCTGGAAATTTTTTAGCTATGCTTCATTGGAAGAATTATTTTTGTTTCGTATTCGTCAAAGATTAAAGTTCGTCCTATCTTCAATTTCCCTGATTGCTTCATCCGATTCGATACACCTGCATACTAACAGCACGAAGAAGGAGAGGAGGTAGAAGCCGGCAATACAGGGCTGGGTTAACTCTCAAGGAAATTGCCGATACAGAGCGGCATAAAAAATGTAGAAGCCACGTAGCCCGGTTACGAAGTTTCGGTCACTATCGCAGAGGCTCCTATCGAAATGTGTATCCAGGTGCTTCTGCGCCGTTCGAAGCCACTCCAATCTGTACCATCTACCACCGCGAACAGAAACGAGCCAAGGTAAACAAAAAAAAAGGGAGAGAACAAAACACGAAAAGAACAAGAAAATTAAAAAATGAAACAATTAAACGACTGGCAACTACTCGCATTGCTTGCATTCAATTTCGTTGCTCTCCTAGCGCGGGGCTCGTCGTCGATGACTCGAGTCGAAATAAAACACAAGGGGGAACAAATTTGAAACTTCCATCGACAACGGAGGGTAGCATTCGTTGACTGTTCAACGAGTGCTTGCGAATCGTGTTCGTAACCGGCACGCGTTATCCGTCGATACGACAACCCCGTCTGGTGGGCACGAGAGTTTTTTCAACGGCAACGTTAATTTCGCGACCCCCCTCTATCCTGCGCAGCGTTTGCCACGCGAATTCCCTAATTAAAGTCGCTGCTTCTCGAGCACCACCGGCGGGTGATTAGGGAATCCTTTGAATTCGACGGACACAATTTCATAGTCCGTTTCACGCGTAATGTCGAAACGAGGCTTGAAACGTGCGTCATTGTGGCCCACGTGACCTGCGGTGACCCTTGCTTCCAGCGATTTGATAAAAGAACATCATTTCGCAGGGGTGGCTTTAATGCCAGTGATGCGAGTGGGGTGCATTTCAATCCCCTCGGAGGTAGCGGTGCTGTTTTTAATTTTACTTCCATCTCACTGGAGAGGTGGAATTTTTAATTTATCGTAGCCTTATAGAGAATACTGTATGCTTAGTGAGTGTAGGTGTTGTAACATTTGGACAAGCAGTCTTTTGGAGTATCAAGTAAAACAAGGTTCTTATAATTGTTAAATGTTCACGCGGAAGGAACAGCTGGGATGTTGCAAAGGAATTGCGAAGTTAATTTATTAAACAGAAATATTAAAAACTGAAGACTTTCTAAATTTGTCGTTTTGGTCATAAATGGTACTCTCCATTGCGCCCAACCGAGAGTTCATTTATAGATTAGCAGCAATAAATCATGCTATTCCGGAGGAAGAATAATTTCCGTAATTGCTTATCGAATATAAAATTGAATCTCGGGGGTTCGTATTGAATTTTCAAAACCACCCCTACGATTTGATTTAGGACTCCGATCAATCTCCAACGAAACCGGACAACGCGACACAAGTCTGATTAAATTATAATAATAGAAAGGAGAAGAGGAAGCTCGGTAGAAGCAAAGATTAAAGGGAAGCGAAGAACGGAAGGAGGAAGAAAAATGTTTCGCGTTTCCTTCCTCGGCCGTTTCATTTTTATTGGCCCCAAGAGAATTTGCCTCGTAGATTACCTTGAAATACACCGGAGAATTTTCAATTTATACACGGACACTGGCGCGGCACAGAGGCAGCTCCGGCCAGGGTGAACCCGGCCGGATATTTAACCTGGGATTTTAACGCCGGGAAATATACGTGACGATAACAATAATTCCGGAAGAAAATTCTTGTTGTTGCAATGGCCGGTTGGCTGCCGGCCGGATTTTAATCGAACACCCAGGCGCCTGAGGATTATACCGTTATTTACGATAAGAAGCTGCAATTCCACGGCTTCCAGCAGCTGCAACAAGCACAGAGGACCTCGAATCGATAGCCGTCGATACGCGGTATTGTCGGGGAAATATCTCGTAGCCGATGTTCACCGAAATATGAACGAAATGGATAGAAATCGGTGGAGCATCAGTCCACTCGAGTTAGTATACCTATGTACTCGGATTACCGTTACGCGATGGTTCGTGCAAAGAAGATAGAGGAAAGCGAATGTGAAGGAAGGGTTTATAATTAATTAACTGTAATATCGTATTCTTGGCACTTCGTGTACTCCTCGTGTACCTCGCTTCTCTCCTTTCGCCCCGATGAGCTTAAAACTGCGAGTGTTCTTGTTGAACAGATTAGCAGAGATTACATTATTATTATCGAAAAGCTATTTGCACGAGTACTTGGATGTTTTGCAATATTAACTCGGGTGGAATTTGTACGCGGTATAATCGCAGACAATTTATAAATATAATTCATGGGGTATGTTTTCATACACTTTCACCATACGATTAGTTAATTTCTGAGATCGCATATTAATTGAAATTTCACTGCGATCGATATTTCACTTATAATCTATCGATATGAGAAAACAGTCTTCCCCGTTGCAAGCTTATTCGACACTTGTGGAGATTAAATCTTACAAAAGTCGCCTTGACAACGGCGTCTACTTGCTTCGGTAATAAAAGCGGCGACAGCGCTTTCAAGGATGGAATTCTCTAACGGTTGGTTTGCGAGACGACGAAGGCTGACTGTCGTTGAATTATGCGGGAACCCGATTCCACAGCGTTTGCCGATGGTCCCAGCAAAAGGGAGAAAGCACGGCGAAGAATGTGCGACTCTTTTGAATATAGGAAACTCGCGGAAAGAACGCGATAGCGTTAGTAATAGTATCTACGAAAAATTTATCGTTCCCGGAGATGATACAGGGATGAACGCGTGAAAAGGTCCCGCGAAATTCTCGGGCGAAATAGATTTTTAGTGCAGCGGCGCGGTGGGGAAATGAAAGTCCACGTTATACAGTCGATCGAAAAAAACGGTCGGCAATTTCACGGGAAAAGCGATGCCGGCTGGACAGGCAGGTGAATTACACAGGAACAATCAATGGGGAAAAAAATATTTGCCGGCGATACAGAATTACGTACTCTTTCACGTTCGCCCCTGACATCGATGAACACTGACACCGATGGTCCACTCATTTCGAAGCTTTTAGCTGTGCATTGACGTTAACGATTAAAGCTCCCTCCCTCTCTGTTCAATCGTCGTTCGTGTACCATACGCGTGTGTTAGCCGGTGCTGCTTTTTCTTTCGTTTCTTGGTGTGCTTATGCCCGTTTCACACGGGTTGCAGGCGAAACGGCGGTCGTGCTCCTCAAAGCAGCGTCGATAATGAGGGTAAAAGGAGAAAAAAGGAAATGTCGTCCGAGCACTGGGAGCTCTGTGGGCGATGCACCTTCCACGCGTTCCTCTGTACACCTTTTCAACCCCAGGCGCACGGTTACTTGCACACGTGAATCCGTTCAACCCTTTCGTTGGATGTGTTTCTCGTACGCTTGGATCCTTAAGCGAGTCTGTGCCCACTCGTTTCCTCTGTAGCCTCTGTCCTTTTTTTCGTTCATCCGAGGCTGTGTGTTGGCCACTGTACGCTCGTTTCCCACTCTTCGTGTGCCTTCTTCTTGGCGCTTTTCACCCTTTCTTTCCTCGACGAGTGTCCGTAGTGGTATGCGGAAAAGGAGTTTTCAAATTCTTCCGCGTTTTTTCCTTTTCAAATTATAATTGAAAAACGTAAACGCAGCTTCAACCCCTATACCTGAGAAGTCTGAGAAATATACTTTGATAGATATTGCAATCAAAGTTTCACGACATATGGCTCCCGATGGGAAAACCAATTAATTTACGAAATCTATAATAGACTTCGAAAGACTGTTCCACTCGATAAATCGATAACGTAACAACATTCAGTCGATTAACCAGGCATAATTGTTTCCGAATGGAACGGGCCATCATGCGAATGGAAATGCCAAGCAAACGGCTCGCTACAGCAGAGAAAGAGAACACAAAGGAGACCGAATGTAAAGGGTTCGACACTGCTTGACAGTATCTGAATTCGTTAGCAGCATCATCGATGCGTGTAAAATGCTTCTAGCACCCCCGCCCACCCCCTAGATACGCCCCCGTGAATGGGACAGGCCGTGGAGTAATGCAGAAACTGTTTCGTAGTCGGTGTCTGCAATTTAATTACCGTGATGGAGTAATTACAAACGACGTCGTGCAGTCAGTGTCTCTCGTTGCAATAACGAGGAACGATCTATCCGACTAAATTCTGATACCTGCCAGCTTTTGCTCGGGGCTGCAATTAAATTTTAGCCCATTCCCCTCGCTCCTCTGCAAAAGCGTGCCGCTGATGGTCCGTTCGCGTGGATCCTGGACGGCCGATGCCCGATTGGTCAGCTGCTTAAAGGGATCGCAACCGTGTAAACCGAAAATGGAGAGGAATTTGTATGTAGGGTGAATTTTGATAGGATTGGAAATGCCGAAACCGTTGGGGTATTTGACGTGGTCTCCATTCGATGGGTTAAAGATTAGGTGCAAAGTGACAACGATAGTTCGCTTGATAAAATCTTCATTATAAATATCTTAATAAATTTTGTCCGAGCTTCATTTTTGAATAAGCTTCTTTACTTCTTATTTCGACGATAGAAAGTAGAGTATCTCGATTTAGAATTCGCCATGGGGCGAAATCGTGTTTTTATATGGTCTCATGCATCGTAGATTTCATTCCTCTGCTTCTGTTGCAGCGAACAAATTTCTGCGATTTCGAGATCTCGAAATGGGAAGGTTCGAAGCCTTCCGCTGGGAACAATTGAACAGTCTACCAAAAATCAATTTCACCCTGTATCTAAAGATCCCGATATTCCACCCAATAAATAATAAACTTTTCCCTCCGGTAAATGAAATTCTATTAACCGTCAATCGTAAAGGTACATAACTGTGTTTCACCAACACCGTTCGAAGATTCCAAAAGCTTTATCCCCGTTTCCAACGGAGGAATAAATTTCCAGCAATCGACAATGCCTTCCGTTCTAAAATCTCTAAAGAAACTGACAAAAAAAAAAGAAGACAAGAACAATTAAAAAAAAACGAGACCAAGAATCCCAGACTCCTCTTGTCCGGATTGTCGATTTACGATCGAGTCCCTTCCAGAAAATGCAAAAAAACGAGCAGCCAACCTGCCTTGGCGGACATAGGGTGGGGTACCTCTGGGAGGAACAATAAGAAAGGAGGTCGGGGAGGCAAACAGAGTGGAAAAGCGAGCCCCCACGGAGGCAGTAGCCGGGCACACCGGTGTCTGTGTAAGCGTTATGCGATTTCAGACAAATGGCACGGCCGTGAGCTGAATCGTGACGATGGAACAGCGCGTCCACTTGCGAGCCATCGCCGAGTTTACCTTCTACTCCGCTAACTTACCATCGAGATTCGTGCGAACGAAGGATGGCAGCTGTCCTCAGGAACGTTTCCGTCGCTATTGCTACCTGGGACTCAAGTGGGATTGAGAGGGAGGACGGAAGTACGACGCGGACGGGCACAAAAATCCATAGGAGTCGCCATTTTCTACGTGAGCCCTGCACCAAGGTTTTCATGGTGTGTACCGGGGTGGAGGACGTGAATGCGTGCATCACTTTACGGGCTGCTCTTTCTTCGGCGTAAAAGATGACTGGAGAAACGAACGACTGGACTGGGAGAAATATTGCTCGCGTGGAGAAATTTCGGGGGTGCGGAGGGGTTGTAGTAAATCCGACCTTCCGCCTGCGAGAATGTGTACGTGTATTTGAGGGTTTTTTTTATTTGGTAGGCGTGATGTATGCTGTATCCTTTTGGCCGCTGTGCGATTCGAGGTATAGAAGGGTTGATGTATATTATTTCAGTGCTTTTTAAAGTCCCGAGGGAAGCGAAATAGAAGGTGTGCGATGATTTGGAGGTGTGATGGGGGGTGAAATTAAAAGGCATGTTAAATTTATAAAATTTTATCTGCATGGTGTAACGAATATCGTATCGCGAGAAGCTTTGCGTGTAGTCGTTTGATAAACACGTTTCCTGTTTACTTATCGCTGTTTGTGTTTAATTAAACGTAATTGCGTAAAAGGGCAACTGCAAAAATATTTGCGCCTCTGTTGTTTTCGTTATTTATTGTGTCGAGTTAATTAACGTAATTGAAACTACGGGAAGAACGTGACGGTAATGCCTCGCGGTATATGTTTTAAAGTAAAACGATATCGAGAGCGAGCTTTTATCAAAAGTTTCAACACGAACGGCAATGTTCGTAAAAGGGAAAAAGAGAAGGAAGAAAATTTGAACTCTCAAAGTCGATTACTCCCGACACACAGTTTCCGTCTAAATCTCCTGGCCACCAGTAATATTGCATGAAATATGCTTCACACTTTGTTCACCAATTACCTCGATGACTAGTTACGTGTTAAAAGTGTTACGAAAACGTCGGAATCGCGTGCATACTCTTCCGAGGTGTCTTGTTGGCACGAAGCGGGACGATAAAATCCATTTCCCCGCAGATTTCCACGCAATTTAGCTACGAATTAACCAACCAATCTCTGCCATTCATGATCACCGATTAAAGTGAGGAAACGTTCTCTATTATTTTTTACAATACAAAAGCAAAATGAAATTCGTTCCATTGGTAACTCCATTACTCCATTGGTAATTAAATTCTGCAGGGCTTCAAAATTAATTGGATGTACCATTCCATATTATAAATTGATACAGTTTAACAATTCTTCTTTTTATTCATACAGAGTTTATAACGAATTGTGCAAAACCACTGATTACTATAGTAACTGATAAAAAAATCTGCTATCACGAATTTCATCCTCGACCATCACATATCCGAAACTTAAAACAAAAGACAATACCTGTCCAAAAATACCACGTCCACTTGTCAATATATTAATACATTTCACTCGCGAATAAAAACCCCACGCAAATATCAAAGTAGACAGACAGATACGGTTACATTCAACGAAGATATCAATTCCGTCATAGTCACGTTACAATCACAGACGCCGTTCCCCAGCAGCATTCCGTGGGAAAAAAAGGCAGCAGCAAGTGGCCATTATATCGCGACACTAAAGCAAGGAAAGGTTGAAGCTCTCTGTTTCCACAGTAATTTCGCTAATTTCGCCGTTTGACGCGATTCTGACGCGAGTTCTCGCCTGCTCGTCGGCGCACAAAATATCGACGTTTCGCGTCGGACGATGGATCGAGGGAACGGAGGAGATCGAAGGAAGACAGAGAAAATTCGCCGGGCGGAGACACGTAGGAAACGAATACAGGCTGGAATCGAAAGGGGGAAAGAGAACGACTCGTAAGCGGTGTCTCTTTTCGAGCTGCGCCGGCAAAGTAATTAATTAGCGTAATGATTCGTTCGCGTAAGCTCCCGTTTCGTTCGCCTGTAACGAGTAGAGTTCCGCAAAGTTTCGCAGACTCCGCTGCCGTCGGTGGTGTTGCCTACGTTCAGCCCTCTCCTCCGCGTTTCCCTGCGTTCCCCGTCAATCCGTCCCCCTTTCTCGCCCTGCTGTGTCTGTCCCCGTTCTCCGCGCCCTTTCGAATATTCGTATCGAGTGATTTTAATGAGCGAAACAAGTTCTGCCAGCACGCGGAACGCGCCGGGAGAAAACTGGAGGATCGCGGGAGAACACGGTCTCACGATAATAAGGACATCGACTCCGCCAATTACGACACGTCCCGGCAACAATTAATTATCTTTCTGAATAATTGAAATCGACACGCAGCCAAGAGTACATCGAGGGTGTAGCTAAAAGAGCGGGACGTGCCATCGTGCGATTTCGATTCATTGCAAGGACCTATCTAGTTGCAATTTTTAAGGGACATTTGTTGCACATTATTGTCCCGATTTCATGATGTACCCCGTTCAATATTTTTCTAACCAACCCGCGAGGCGCCTATCGAACATGCCAGACGAGCGAGCAGGGTCGACGGAGCGGATTTATCGTTCGTCCGGGGTCACGAGACAAACTAAATTGCCGATCATAATACGTCGAGAGCAGGGCCCTCTATAATTCATCGCCTCCGCGGCTCACGTCGTATTAATAACCCTGTCGTCTGTATAAACTCCGCTAACTAACTTATAAGTCATTCGACTCGTTTGAGCGACAAATTCGTAACATAAATTACGGCCGACCTCTGACCATCTGTCAAGCGGCGTTGCTCGTGGCGAGTTAAACCGTACGCGATTCAGAAGATATATTTATCGTTTCTAGCAACTCTCTCAGCCGTGGCCTTGCGCCCATTATTACGGCTAGAGAGAACCACCTATTTGCTCGGTTTCGATGCCGATCGCCGAGATAGGCCGTAACGAATTTCACCGCCGGTATCGCCGCGACGAGAACCGGACCACGATCGTTCGGTACTCGGGAAGAGTCTAATGGTATCGGTAATGGCCGATTAACCGATGTCGACCGCTGTAATAACGAGGGAATAACTCGAATCGAGGCCTCGAGGAGCGATATTTCAGTGGCCACTTAGGTGTACGATTGGCCTGTCTCGTCACGAACGGGGATGATCGGTGGGACTCGATTCACGCGGGAAGATTTCTGCTGCGACTTCGTGGGCGCAATATGCATGTATTTACTGTGGGGAAAAATGTCCGGTGTAACGCGATGTGTTCCATGGACGAGGAATTTACAAAATTAAAATTAAAGAATACTTCGGCAAATATGTCCACACTGTGTCGACGAATTTGGACATGATATAGGTAAATTATTATAGATTAATACATGTCAGTCGTTTTAGGTGTGCATTTTGTTTTTTTTAGGGTACTTCTTTCCTCCAAACATTGAGGTAACGTGGAAAGTTGAAGCAAGCTGTTTTAAGCATCGAAACAGCTAAACGTAAATGCACGATTGGGACGAGTACGTAGCGAATTAAAAGCAAATATGGACCAAAAACAAGACCGACGAAATCGAGGCAGAAACGTGGAAAAGTATATACATATATCTGAATAACGCTTTTACCCTGATTCCATTTCTCGTCCCCCATTTCATGGTCTACTCAGGAACAGGAAGACCGTAGGATCTTCCACGGACAAATAATCGTACAAAACCAAGGTAACGAGAGGCGCAGGGGAAACGGAGACGTTCGACGTTCGACGTTCAACCTTCATCCATCCGCAAACGATGAAATGTTAATATTTAGTCCATCAATTACGAGGTCTAGATTTTCCACGTTGAGATTTTCCACGGCTGAATGTCCCCGAGCAGGCGTTTGCACGGGTATTTTCCTCTTCTCTCTTTTTCCACACTTTTTACATCCGGAGCCCTGGTCGTCGAGAAAGAAATCGCTTTTAATGGAGTCAGGAGAGAGAGATGGATCCGTCTCTGAGCATAAAGAGAGATCGTTTCTTCGCATTAATATCACTCCACGCAGGACTTCCACTTTTGCCCGCCACTTCCACTATTTTTCGCATTATGCGCCTTTCCATTTGCGGGGTTGGACAGCGGGAATACCAGGAACGCAAACGGCGTCCATTAAGTTCGAATACGGAAATATTGGAATTCCTCGTTTGTATCGCTTAAGAGTTTCACATTTTCCCCGTCCTCTCTCTGCAGCATTTTAATTATTTATCATCGATCCATGTCTGCGGACGGCACTACCGACTTCTAGACAATCTCTTTAAACGTATGTGTTTGGGTTGCATTGAAGAATTTTAGAAAGTCAACATTTATGTATAATTTAAATGTCGCGTGAAATTGATTAAATTCCAGTACATTGGTTTTTAATTTCTGCATGATATTTCTAATCCTAGCCATGTCTTCAATGGTTCCACATTAACTAAGAGCCTGCAATGATTTGACGCAAAAGCAATAACGAATACGTTTTTCAAAAATTTCACGAAAGTGGACGTAATTATATGCTTCAAGTAGAATAATGTATTGCTCCTTGTACGAAGAATTTTCCAAGTCACTAACATTCCCATCGTCAAAAAGGGTGCCTCTATATGGGACGATAACCGTTGGAAGCCGGTAATGATATCTCTCAGCAACGAAATGTTGGAAAATATCGTCTGAAAACCAGCGACAGGAGTTCACAAAGAGGCGTGCTTCTTCGGGAGCGGGTGTACAAACGACAGTGGCCAAAGTGCGCTCTCGTTTCAAGATTTTCAACGGCGGTAAACTTTTCCAAGCGGCCAACCGGCCCTGCACTGCGCGCAAATATCGGCAGACCTCTCTTTTCCGACATTTCCCTTGAAATCTCTCGAACGTTCAAAGAACCGTCGAGGGTACAGGCGCGACAGATGAAACGGCGCGGTACACGAGCACCGTTTATTTCGATTTATTCGACGACGGGGGAGAAGTACTAGAGGAAGGGAGCAAACAAGAGGGTAAGTAATGAGAAACGACAGAGTCAGTAACAAAATTAAGCGGCCCAGTTCCGAAAATAAGTATTACCGAAGGCGATCTAAAACTGCGCCACTGGCATAATAGTAACGATCACAATGTTCATATTTCATGTTTCATTTGATCATCCTCAAAAGCAAAGTAAACAGAAAATATTGGAGTCAGGAAAATATGAAAATTAAAGCTCCGTTTATTAATTATAATAAAAGCATTTTCAAAGTACCATAAAACGGTTGTGTGGGATTGCAAAATCGTGCAACTCCTTCGCGCGTCTTGCTCCACACACATTTCATAGAAAGCACACTCATATGTAGACAGTTAGACAGATATCAATGCACGAGCGAAACAAAAGAAAGGAGACAAAGTGAAATTCAGTACAGGACACTCGCGCGTTTAGGAAGGAATTAATGAACAGCGCTGCAGCGCGAGAGCTCATTTCGTCCTCAAGAGAGGGAGAGATTCGATCGATCGTCGTACAACAGACTATACACGCGATTTAATTAGTCGAAAGCAAATGCTAGCAGATAGAGAAGCGACGAACAGCAGCAGCAGTTGCAGCAACAGCAGCACCAGTGACAGCAATAGATGGGGAGGAAGACAGACAGAGGAAGGGTGGTACAGAGAGAGCATCGTCTCTCTAGGACTGCCGGAACATAATAAAGCACCGCCTCATTGTCTCGTTCGTCTATCGTTCTCTCTGTTCTCCATTCTGCCCTCCGTGTGCCTCCGTTTCGTTCGTTCCACCGGCTTCTTTCTCTGTATCTGGGACAATACCGTGTGCCGATTCATCGGAAACTTTCTGCCGACCACCCTCCCGCCGCCTCGCATCCCACCCCCCTGCAGCCCTCTATTTCTCTTACACGCACAAAGGGACGGAAACTTGGCTGAAGCGAATTCGCGTTTTCGAATCCGTTCCAGGGAAGAGAGCGTTCTCTGTTTCTCTGTCGACGACTTTTCACGGCCGACACTGGCGAACGACGAATTCCGTGCGTGCACACGCCACTTCCGCCGGCTCCTGCACTGTTCTTCTGGGTCTCTTCTGTGTTCGGAATTCGAGCATCGGGATGACGGAAATTGTTGAGGTAAAGGGGCGGTGCTCTTGCTGAAGTGGCGAGGAACGATTCTTCTGTCGTCGTGATCGGGGGAAGTGACTCCTCGAATAGCTACCCGGTGAATAGGTGGATTCAATTCGAATCTCTTCAGATAATTCGGAATTTCTTATTTTGTTTGGTTTGCGTGGCGTGGTTGCTAGGGGAAGTACATCCGAGGAACACTATGGGCGCCGTAGATTCGTGGATAATTAAAGAAACAACCATCGTTCAGAATTTATTATAAATTTCCAACGCTTCATAAACGTTTGTACACGGCGACCGTGTTAACCAATGTACCAAAGTGTAAAAATCCGATAGAAATATTAAACTTTCGTCCCATATCTTCAACCGTGATATTAAATATCCTTTTTCCTACGCCCACAGTATCTTCTCGACTTAACATCAGTCGCCAGATTATCGAACCTTGAAATGCGCAAAGCTGCGGGCAATTTTTGCGCGAATTTCTTTACTCGAAGGAAAGAGTTGTGATTTTAACAAATTGCTGACTCGTGGGTTCAACGGACCCCCCCCGTCACAAGTCCAAGGATTCGTCATTAGCCACGGATACATGATCGTAAAACAGGATTAAACGTCTGTCTGGGAGATACGTGTCAAGCCCAAAATGGCTGACGTTTCGTGGACAGCTAAAATGTGACACGGCCAAGCTGACTGGCAACGTGCAACAACGTTGCTTATTACTTTCTTGCCCGTACACGAACAACCGCACACTTGTACACGTTGCTCGTGGGGCGGGTGTCACTTTGTTGGAGCGTAGGCGAGTGTTCAGCATTCCTAAAGGAATTGCCAAGGACGCGTGATCCCAGCGACCGAGGGATTAACAAGTATTCTGCGGTGTGCGACGGGTTTTCGAGTTTGATAGGGAGATAAAGCGAACGCGGGATTCTTAGCGTGGCAACGAACGTTTTCTTGCTTTCCTGCGAGCGTACAAGAGAGCCACGATGTTCCCCGTGGAAGATAAAGTGCTGTACGTATAATCGACAAAAGCAAAAAGCCGCGGTCATTAAAGATCGTTCGTAAATGTTGGATGCTGCCGGTGAGATTTCGAAGTAGGAATTAGAATTACGATACGGATGTGAGCGTGGCGATTTTATGCAGATTGTCTTTCGCTAATTCCCTCGCTTATAGCCTGGGTATGAAAAGTTTACGAGGGATGATTGGGTAATTTAAAATCTTTATATACTTTCGCATTAGCGTTGCAAGTAGTGCGCGACAGTGTCGGACGGAATAATGCAAGGAAATGCGGCGAATAATGGTATATTCGAAAAAAGAATAACAGCACAACGCGAGGAGTCTGGATTCAAAATATGGAGAACGCAGAATTGTCGGGGCTGGAAGAACAGAAAATCTTTCCCGAAAAAATGGAAACAGAAAGGAAAGCAGAATGGAGGAGGAAATGAAACCGATCGCGAGAATAAAATATAAATGGAAAGGGGCGAAGAAGAAACGGTGGAGGATGGAAGGGCCAGAACCGCGAGATATTCCGTGTAGATTTTCGTCGACCCCAATATCCGTTCGCCAGAACCTCTCCAGAGGCTGCAGCTGCTACGAAAAGTAGGATGGAATCAGTGTCGGATCGATTTAAATACATGTAGCGCCTCGAACCTCGCCGGGCTCGTAATTATGAACGAAGATAGTCGAAAAGTTGGTCGACCTGAACCGATAAGGTCTCGGAAAACTCGTGGCCGATGAGGTGCATGCGATTCCATCGACCTTCGTCTACAAGGCGTTTAAATGCAGGGGTAAAAAGCTCGTACGAAGACGGTGTGTCGACGAGCCACAATTATCCACGGCAATGTTGCCCCCGAGGAAAATATTTAAACGATCGATCGGTAGATTGAGATCGTGTGCGATGGAGGCGGGTAGATGGAAGCGTGGTGAAACAGAAACTGTAGAGAATGAAGTTCGTAGTTGAACTTCGTACGTATCGAGCGAACTCGTTGTCGATTCGAACAGATAGCCAGAGATTGGAATCGAGACGCAAGGAAAGAGTCTTGATCAAAAAACGAAGTAGGATAAAAAATGTATGTATGATGCGAGTGGTTGATACGTGTATGAAAAAGCGAATTGCAAACGAGAGGTGTGCAAAGTCGAGGCTGGGTACGGTGGTTTAATAATCGTTCGATTTTCTGTAGGAAATGTTGACGTTTGAAGGTATGTTTGGTTCCGTGAAAAATGAGGGATTCGGATTTAATATAATGGAAGAATATTTGTTTTGAATTGCGTGCTGCAGTTTCTATTGTCGTATCGTTCGCAGGATGACTAATTATGCACATCCGTAGGATAGCGTGAAAATCGGCAGGAAAAGAACACGCGATTTCTCTTATCGTTGGCGTCGCTGAAAAGTTCTGGAGGTAGTTCGGATGTCCGGTATAAATATGGTATCTACAGTGTTAGATATCGCGCAGACATTAAGAAGATAGTACATACTCTCAAAGTTCAGTTCATAATTCGTACAACGATTCAACACGATTTTGTAACGAGCTTGTACAGAATATTATTGTTCTCGTCTTACTTGTACCATACTTGCAATTATTTCCAGAATAAACGTGCCAATAACAAGTAAGAAATATTTGCCGTTAGAAATGATGAATATTACATGCAACCCCATCGTCCCAAAATTCAATCTTTTGCATCCCAAACCCAGACAATCGGGAAAGCTATTTAATTGACGTGACAATTGAGTCCGTTCGAACGTTTCACCATTAAACTTTCAAATGAATCAAACTGACGCGGTCTTCGTTTAAGCTGCCGAGCTTTTTCATTGACGACTCAACAGTTTACGACAGTTTTTCGGGGCAGTAATTTTTTTCCGTGTCTCGCCGTCATTTCAGGCTTATCAATCGAAGCCGCCGTTGAGACAGCGCGAGCAACGAAGAAATCACGACTTTTTGCCATTTATCCACATCCGCCTCTCGTCTCTTCATCTGTCCCCGGCTAACAATACTCCCATCGATTACCCATAAGCTCGTTCCGGCTAAAATCCCGTCCACCGCAAAGGAAAATAATACCTCATTACCGGCGCATCCAGTTCTCGATACGTAATTGGCAAACCGCTATCGGGGCGCGTTTAAGCATTTTTATAAATACAACAGACAGTTTTGTCCATTGGTCGGGGCCCTATTAAAATATCAAGGCGGCCCGGTTGACTTTTTTCAACGCGAAAGACGAAAAGGAAATCGAAAACGAAAATGGAAGTCAGGAGGACATGTCGATAATCATGATGCACATTCTACCTTAAATCTTAATACCTTACTTCCATTGCTAATATGTATTACGCGTTGTATCAAATAAATGCTGTCTTGCACTTTTGCACGTTCTGTAACTGTGATGCACTATAAATTGGATTACTTAATTGATGTGTCCCAAAACATACGGCTTTTTTTTATTAATAATTCTACTTTCATGATGTCGAATATTTTCAACAGATACTTGATTGCGGCAAGCCTGTTCGATTTTGTTCCTCAGAAATTCTTCATACCAATTAATACAATTCTTTACTTTTATTGATCTCATTTTCTAAATATTACTCTCCCCGCAGTGCGTTCTGTTAAAAATTAACATTGCGCCCGAGCAAACCACCGAACAATTTAGGTGAATTGCTATTAATTTAAGGAAAGATATGTGCCCGCGACGAGGACAACGATTTATGTATCTTCCTCCGTGTAGACGTTGAACGAATAAAGAATCTTCCACCGGGTATATGTACATGCTGATGTCGTGCCGAGATGGCCTTGACCGTGAAACCGTCCTTTGTTCTCGGACGAGACGGCACACATATTCCTCAACTACGGCACAGGAGAGAAAAGCCTTGAAGCGGCGTGACAAGACATCACAATGCATCGTTTCCATCCGCCAAATAACAGTACGCCGTGGGTGGGTGTGCCGTTCGCGTGAAGCAAACCATGGGGGAAGACGACAGAATAAGAAGTGGTAGCTAGACAAGGCGGAGGGGTGGAAGGACGGGAACAGGGGGGAACGCCTTAAAAACTCGGCGAAACGGTACTGTAATTAACGAGGGAGATTACTCTGGCGTGCACTGCGATTTATTTAATGTCGTCGATTCGATTCAATTTCCTGTTGAATTAATTCGCGTCCCTTTAAACGAACTTCAATTAAAACTCCCGCCTGGATCGTCCGATTCTATTCGCCGCTTTGACCGTCTGCGTCCACTGTTTTTATCCCCGGCTTCGAACGATCGGTCAAAATTTTCGTCGACGCCTCCCCTGCCTGACGATGGGACAATAATTGAACAACGCGCGTTGTTTCATTACCGGGGGAACGCGCCGGTTGAAGACTGCAAAGACGAAACTTCTAAGTAACATGATAAATAGTAAGTTGACGTAATAAAGTTTTGCAGAGTAGATCCTTCAAAATTGATCTATCTTTTCCATGAAACAACCCACCTCTCCGCTTCATGGAAACTTCGATTCTCGCGCCGGTGGGTAAAGCAAAAAAAAAAATGAAAAGTTGACGATAGCGGAAGCGGGTTTCTTTCAATCGAGTCGGTCGCCGTGGACGAAGAAAAAGAACACTGGGAATGGCGAGAAGAAACGAGAAAGAGCGCCGGATAGGGTGGAAAGCGGCGAAGAGTCGGAGGAAAACAAACGAGGAGCCTTTCCCTCTCGATTCTGGTGACAGTCGGACGAAATTGCGAATATCGAATTTCGCTCGGAAGTCCCCGCGCTGCGAATTCTTCCCGGGGGAATAGGATGCCAGGCGAGTCGAATGGAAAGACGGGAAAGGCAACGGGGGGGTTGGAACGGTTTTGGGGGATGGCTGGGCTGGGAACGCGATTCGAGCACTGATTAAAAATACATATTAGGTCCGTGTGTTTAGGGAATAAGATACCGGGCGACGATAAGGTCGAAACGAGAAACGGCCACCGGGGTGCAGTGGCGTAACGTCTTTACACGTGGAAACGCGTAACCACCCTTGTGAATCTTTCATCGAGCGCCGTGTGGCAACGCGCGTTTTTCTGCCGAATCGAACGGTGAAATATTGATAGCTGCCAGGGGCTGCCATTGTTTAGTATTTGATCATTGCAAGTTGCGTGCGCGAAGATTTTAAACGAAAATCGACGGGTGGTCGTGAAGATATCAATCGTTCAATGATTACGTTTTCTATTCGTGAAACTGAAAATATCTGATCAACGTTTTAATACGTTCACGCGTTAAATCTGGAATTAAAGACATTTCGATAACACTTTGAAACCACGGCCAGGTGAACGAACTTATCACTCAGCGTGATATAACTCACCACTATGGGTGACTATGGAAAGGGTTAGTCGAACGGACGACGTTTACGAAGATTGGACGAAGATTTCAGAGTCGCCGACGGACTTTTTAGTTCCTCCCTTCTTAATACCTCACGGAACTTCCGCCGCGGCGGGGAATAATCGATAAAGCTTCTCGAGATTGTTCGGACGTGTCTTTCATCCGGCAAGAAGTTAAGTCTGATAGAAACGCCGGCGAAATAATTTCATTATACTGATAACGGATCTTTGAATATTGGCGAACTCTCCTGATTACTTCCGCCTTTCAATTCTCATTTCGCCGAGTTGATAAATTTAACGATGCCAAGGAAACTGGGTCGCCGAACGATCGTACGCTGTTTAAACCTCGTTATACCTGTATTACTGTATTCCATCGGTCGAACCCTGGAGATACGACAAAGGCAGATAGATAAATTTATTCCCACGTACGTGGAAATTCTACTCCACGATTGTGCCACGCTTGAAAAAAAGTAGTTCCGCTGGCGTAATTAGTTTCTATTAAATTCTGCGATTATTTCCTGAACAATCCACAGTGACTACGGAATAAAGAGCTAAGAAAGAACTATTTCGACCGCCAAAAGTCTAACATAAAAAAAGAAAACGAAACCCGAGAGTCTCGGCAACCCTTGTTTTCCACCTGCTCGTAAACACACGTTTCTTTGCCGCGTCCAAATATTTACCGATATGGCTCTGCCGTATGCAGCATCTCGTACACGCTTTTACCACGCGTCCACGCGATGAAAGAGACGAGACAGGGGAGGCAGAAAAATCTGGATATCACGGAGGACCGAGGCGAGAATATTTAAACGGAGTCATCGCGCGGCGAAGATTATACCAGCCGCGCCGTTACGGGATATTTCGTTCTCGTTAAAATAATGAAACGGGCGGTCAAAGCGCGACCCGGTCTATCATCTCTGCAGCCGGGATTTTTCACGCGGACGTGCCGTAGCGAACGGTCGGGAAACAAAATATTTTAAAGGGAAAAAGATCCGGCCGGAGAAATAACCCGGCGACAGGCAAAGAAAAAAAGACGAAGGAAAAAAAATGGAGCGACGAAATTATGCTATATAGAGAGCCAACGACGCAATTCATCCCCGCGTCCTCGTCCACCTTCTTCCGACGCTATTTCATTCTCTGCTCGCGAGAAATATCATTCCGCGGAACGAACGTGTCGTCCTTTCGGGCCGCGTAATTGATATCATTATCATCGTTGCTAAACCGCGATTCAGCGCGGTTGCGCCGGAAGAAAGAGTCCCCCCTCGTCCTCCGGGCTATTGTTCGGGAATAAGGGACGCGAAACGTAAAGGCGGCCTACCGACGAGCCACCCGTGGCTTATAAACCCGGCTTAACCAACCCTCCAGCTTCAGCCCCTCGTCTTTTCCTCGACGTCGCCCCATCGCGGGCATCGGCTCGAATCAACGTTACCCAGGTGGCTGATCGAAAAATTTTCCTGCAGCCTGAAAATGGGAGGCAGGCTACGCGTGTACAATAATGTACATGACTCGAAGGATGGCATCCACGCTTTTGATGTTAGAAAATCGATCAGCGAAGTGCTTTTTTCCCTCCAAGACGTTGAAGTTCGATTGGTATTTCGTTTAGAAATGTTTATACGAACCGTAGGAATTTTGAAGTGTAAGACGGAATGTCTAGTGGCATAATAAATTTACTCTTCGAGGTAGCTTGTTGTTACATTGGGAAGTTGCATTGAATTTTAAGCGTAGCCAACTTCGCAGTGACGAATTATAGTTGCAAACTCTGCTTTCTTGCCGCGAATACATCCGAGATGCTGCACAGAAGCAGAGTGTTGTTAATCCAGCCAAACACTCGACAGAAATATTCAAGACACCCTTGAGCATTGGTGCGGGAGCAAAGATTCCAACACCCGCATCGTTGAAATTTAAAGAAAGAATTTAAAGAAACACGGCCTCCGAGGCACGAACGAATGGCTGAACTTGAACACTGCGAACATTGTACAGAAAACAAGTACGTGCTGCTTAATAAGCACCAGCTTGAAACTCGAACGGTCCGAATATTATGTCCATCTTGTGTCGGACGAACAATTTTTTTCGCACAATCGATAGTTTATCTCCCAGGAGGTGTTGGGCACACACGGACCCGGGGATGTAATGCGACGTGCACACGTTCATATCCGAGGCCAAGTATGTGCATCAGAGGTTTCGGCTTTCAGGGGAAATTACAAGCAGTACGTTGGCGTTTGTCAGACGCGAGGCTACACGCCAGCAACCGAAGGCTAATAGCGAAATGGACGTTGGAATAATCGTCAGTTCGGTTCCATCAATTTGTCGAATAAATTCGTTCCACCAGCAATTTCATCCCCCCGCCCTCCCCCCGTTTCCATCACGATCCACGGCTGCCTCCATTACTACAGCCGCGTTATCGACGCGAGGGTAAATATAGCCGGACGTGGAATTACAAAACTCGCCGCGGACACTGGTGAGCACCTGGTAAAATCGTAATAAAGACGGAGTTTGACGCCGCAAATTCGACAGCGGACGCACCACCGTGCCGTTTCCGCTTCCGCGGCTAACATGATTAATCAACGCAGTTCCCACTTCGCCGCGGCCAGAGAGTTGTTCCGGGCTGTGTCTTGTCCAGTGGATAATTATTTGTCGTGCCTGGGACGAGGATGTAATTGTTTCGTGTAGCGTCACCGGATGTATCGTTTATAGCTGGTCATTTGAATACGGTTCCTAATATTAACGACGGAGGGAAATATTTTGTGCGCAGTCCTTAGTTGCGACGAGGGATAAATATATTTTCTTTTGGGATTATCAGTCTCTTCCTGTCTTGCACGTTATTAGCCTTGTATAACAGTGGGATGCTTGAATAATATTGCATCCATAAAATTAAATATGTCGATTTCCATCAATATCGCAGGGTTCAATTACTGTGAGAGATGAGGTATAAATGTATCAAAATTGGATGTGGAGCCGGTGTGATTTAAGTAGTACAGGTCAAGCATATTATTAGATATATAGTTTTAAGTAGTGTAGGTCGGCGATATTGTGGGATATATTGGTACAAGTGGTACAAGTCAACGATCCGGCCCATGTTAAATTTATCACACTACCGTTCGTGATCATAAATAAACAAACTGCTCAATACATCTGATATTATATAATATCTTCCGTTCCATTTGCTGAAACTTTATGAAGATACAATAGCGAGCTGCACGTATCTATAGAAATAGACGTCGCCATTTTCCATCGTCGCTTATTTTACTCACAGTATTTCGTACAATCCATTGTAAATGGAACGTTAAATATTAAGCCGCAACGCCGAGAAGATGTGAAACGGCTGTTTTCCATGCCACAATACTCAGTTCCACGTTCATCAGAATTATTCGTTAGTCAATGGAGTTGCAGTGCAGCGAAAACATTTCGAACCAACTTTCGTTCGCCGCCCATGCAACTATAAAACGAATATCGGTCTTCGTGCCCGCCGGGCAAATTACACCGCCGACGGTGGCCACCGATACGTAAAAATGCATCTGGAATACGCGACAATATCGACAAGTTCGCCGCGAGGAAAATGTTGGAAAAAAAAAAGAACAGGGAAAAAAAGAGGAGGAAAGTCAGGAAATCGGATACACGTATATACGGCAAAGATCTCGTATGAATCGAACGATAATTAATCGGTCCAGCGAAGTTATCGAGAGATCACCGAGTAACCGTGCACGCGTCGATATTTTCATTCCGCTAATGCTTTGATCTGAATTTCCACGTTCGACTGGCTTCCCTTTTTTTAATCGAACACGATTCGCTGGGAAAGTATAATAATAGGATGCCGGGGGAACGACGTTCAATGGTGGTTTATCGATTCACCTGACGATTGTGTGCAGCTGGAGAAAAAATGTATGGAACAACAAGTTCCCATCGGTAATTAGAAGTTTATAGTAATCGAAAAATAATCGAAAAAATTCTGCAGCTGGCAGAGTAATGGGAAAACAGAAATGGAACAAAAAGTCCTTCAGTGAAAAAGTAATAAAAATTCTCGAGATTCTCGATCTCGATGAATTCTCGAGATGTGTGATAGGGTCGCTGCTATTACGGTAAAAAAGAGAAATCGATGTGTCGCGGCCACAATTGTGGGGCTACTAAGAAAGTGTTCGTTTATTGTGATCCGGTGCCATCTGAGGGCTAACAGCCAGATGGTTCAAGGGTTATAAATATTCCACAGAAATAGCAATATCTTGACCGTTTAATAAATCTGTATTCGCGTCGCACCTCTGGACGTCCTCATTAGATCTCTTTAAAAGTTACCCCGAAGCTTTCATTAAAATGTTAATCGCCTATCATTTAATTGCACGTAGACGGGCGTAATTCTTAATTTGAAAGCTTTAACTTGAAGCGCGATAATTTGAAAACAGATTCATGCTTCGGACGGGGGAGCTGTACTCGCGAAGGAACTCGCGATAATACAATCAGGTATAAATTAACCCAACAATGAGTGGAAATGATTGCTCCCGAAATTGAATTAAAGCAGTGTTATTGAAACAATTTTAATCTGTTAGCGTCGTCGCGTGCGAATCACTTACGGGACCATACTAAATGGAATTTCCGTGCGATTCAATTGCAGGTACACTTCGGCGACAGTTTCGTCGAGGATTGCCCCCATTATTAATAAAACTCCTTGAAACGTCAAGAAAGACAGATCGTCGTTGGTCGTCGTCGCTGTGATAATCCATTGGCTCAATATCTGTGCGGGACTCGATTCCAGCGATAATCGATCGACCACGGACGGCCCGTGAATTGACAATGGTCCCAACTCGCGTATCGATAGCACGCCTACCTTCTCAACCGTGCAAACGCATAGACAAACGATCGCGTTGTACATACACATTCTACTCTCCTCTCGACTCTGTTTCTCTCGCCGCAGAGTCGAGGCTCGTGGTTTCTCCTATCTCCCGCACGACGGCATAAGTAATTACGCTTCCGGCCATTAAATCACCGAGAGGAGACAGACGCGGCGCGCGCAGATACGAAAATGAAAACGAACGAACGAGAGAACAGTTTCGGCGTGGGTTGAAAGAGAGGAAGAAAAAAGGGACAGGGAAAGAGAGGAGCATCGCTGACGGCTGCGGCACAAGTAGAAAGAAATAGGGAAGCTGTGCAACGCTAGGAAGAGGATCGAAGGGGAGGGACAAAGAGGAGGCGAACACTCTGGTGCAAACAGGGGAAGAACCGACGAAGAGGCGGAAAAAGGGGACAGGAAAAGGGGGAGGGAAAAACGTGGCTCGAAATTAACCGCAACGTGACTATTATCCGGCGACTTTGTCCTCCTCTACCGTTTCTTTCTACCCACGCTTTCCTCCTCTCCTCTTTGCTCGCCTCTCTGGCCGCCGTTCATTCAGCAGCAGAACACCGAGAAAACGAGAGCGGAGAGGGCTACGGGGGGTTGCCGCCGCTGGTTTATGCGTGCCCGCCGTTGGAAAACGAAGCGAGCACGCGCCGCTACGCGCTTATCCGACGAGCAGCCGATACCAGGATATGTAAGTATGTACTTGGCCCGATGGAAAAACGGACGAACAAAAAAGGGACTCGACAATCGTGTCCGCCCTGCGAAAGACAGGGGAGGAATAACGGAGAAATGAAAACGAAGATATAGAGAAGTAGAAATAACAATTAAGACGTTGGTGTATTCCACTGCCAGAATCTTACTTGTAATAATTTTACTTGGCAACGAGAGGGTTCAAACAGGTGTACCGTGAAACAGAAGTGCAATAGAGATTTCGTGTAAATACGCTTGTACTACCGGCATTTTTCGCCAATTTTGCTTGCCGAACACACTTTTTCTGTCGTAATCCTCGACGCGCAGTGGAGGATCGATCGTCTTTTGTACTGTTATTTTTTCCCCATTGTGCCCTCGTGTTAGCACTGATCCTTGAATTTTTGTTTTTTCCTGGAAAATACCACTGAATCAGAGTGAAACGCGTTTTGTCCGGGACTGTGTAACACGGGCCGCCATGTTTGAACAATCCGCTTGGAAAAGCCGATAGCGCCGCGAAAAATGTTTTCCCTGCGGATTGATGCCCGTTGATCTTCATAGCTTGATGTGGCGGAGGGCGCTTCCGCCTCGAAAAATTAGATTAAAAGTTACCGCGGTGTATTGATTATTAGAGTTGTTAGGGTAAATCGGGACAGTTTGAAAAGATCTATCAAAATTCTATTCGAACATTAAACAAATGAATAGATCTTATAGATACCCGAAGGCTTCTTTGTATGTATCATCAGAATAATATTGTACATCATTATTATCGAGCAATTCATTAATTACTTTATTAGCGAATGACGGAGTATTCTATAACATTAATCCATATTCTAAATTCGAGTGAATCCGTAAGTCGCAAATTTATCGCAAACTAATGCCATCGAACCACCCCAATCTCAATCGGCCACGCGAAACGTTTAAACACACACCCCGAGTGTAGAACGGCTCCCGAATTTCTCGAATCGTTTGCAGAATCAACAAGCCATGCCGCAGACGTTCCAAAAGGCACGAAAAAGCTTCTACAGCCCCCAGCGGATTCCAGGTTAATCGACGAAAAGTTTCGTTAAACAAATTCGTCTCTCTCAGGCTCCCCGTTTGTTCTCCCGCTGGCCCCAATTACCGTTTCACCGATTCGACGACGAGGAAACTAAACGTCCATCTACATTTCCCGCAAGAAATCCGCCTACATGCCCGCCCGACTGTGGAAATCGCGAGTAACCAGCGTGAAGTGAAAAACGCGCACGCAAGAAAGTCGTAGCAACGGGCAAATGAATCCGGAACACTCCCGAATTCGCCGCAATTTTGCCCTCGATTCCACTTCTGTTCAGGATCTACATTTTATGATGTTGGTAAACGTTAATTGGTACGAAAGAAAATCGCGAGAAAAGCTGCGTTTGTTGATGGAGAATAATTAGAGGATAAATGCATATCGGAATTTGCAATGATACTGCAGTAAGGGTTGTATAAGTACGACCACTTATACATCTGTGCCAGAACCCACTATACAGCAACGAAATGAATTAAAATATGTACATCTATTAAATTCAGCCTACTCTTTCAAACCTATTTCTTAAGCTTATCATTCCATTGTATCAATCTGAACGATGGCCTTTTTCCTAATTCGAATAGACTCGACAATTGAAGAATCTTTCAGACTACCTTGTACATTATTGGCGACAACGGGCAAAGTATTATAATTATTGTATGATTTTTTAATTTAAGAACACCTCGTCACTTTTTAAAGAGCAGCAACGTGGGTCTCCACTTTTGGAGGGTTCCCTCAAGTATTCGTTATCAAACTGTGTACCACTTTTCCTGCGTTCGATGCGCGACATCTTTGCGCCGGAACTGGTCCCGACCAAAAATTTCGCCGTAAGCACGACCATGCGGAAAATCGAACCGGAATCCCGTGGACTCGCACAATCTACGGCTCAAATGGCCCGGAACGATGGAAATTTTCGCGGTTATTGATTTCTCCGGGTACAGGTGCGCGTGGGTGCACGTAATCTGGTCGACTAGGGGGTTGTGGAGCACAGAGGTGGTTGACGAAAACAAGATGGAAGGAACAAAAATCTGCGGTCGAAAAAAAAATGTTAAAAATAAACGAGAGAACGGGGCAAAGATTCCTTGCATTACATTGGCAACTAATGTAATGAAACGTGTCCAAATTTTTTCCCCCATTTTATTGCTTTATATTTATTTGGTTTATTGGTTAGCGTAGCATCGTATAATGAATCTATGTATTTGATGAACCATGGAAATAGCTTGAAGCTTTTCGGCGAGTATTTTATCTGCTCGCAGTGGATGAGTTTGGTGTGGATTTTTTTACTGGAATATAGGGAGGAGGATATTGAAAATATCCGTGGAATTCGTCGAGTTATAATGGTTGTCGGTATTTACCAATTTGCTAAAAATTCCTCTATTTCCCGTCGATCCAGTTTGTTTGGCTTTAGAAACGCGATTTTTTCTTCGTCCACTACCCACCCCCCTCGTTCTCTCTCCCTCTCTCTGTCTTTCTCTCACTCTCTCGTTTTTAATCATTGCTCGAAATTCGCAATATTCCATGTGACTGTTTGATCAGAGGATCAGAGGATCTCTGGTGAATTGCCGCAAATTAATTTTCATCGTGATAGGCCGCGCAGATTACGCGGCAGCTATCGTGTAATTCGAATACCCGTGGAATTGGAGCTGTTCGAGAAAAATTGAAAAGCCCAGAGGAAACGAAAACCCCGTTACCTTACCACCGAAAGTGAATCGTCGCGTCGTCGACTCATCCGTTCTATATCATTAAACATTTCCCTATTCGTAAGTAATTTACTATTTAAGCTATACTTACATGCAATCCTATCATTCGCCAGCGTTAGTACAATAATTATTAAAACCATAGTACCATAATTATTCCACAATTGTACGAAACTCGTCAACAGTCCCGTACATAAATAAATTCTACGAAGTAGCCAAGGAAAATATCATCCGCGATCGTTCAGAGACGATTATAATCCAGAACCAAACCGAACCAATCTACGTGGAAGCGCGTCTAAACCGAGCACCCCGGAAGGACCGAGAAAACTGCGAGCTTCGTTGGAATTTATCCGGCCATAATCATTTAATTACCGGTGTAACGGCGATGTTCCACGGAAACGTTGGCCTCTGGCAAAAAGCGGCATATTGCACGGCGAGCCTCGTATCGGGGCGGCAGGGGCGAAAAAAAGGCGCAAAACGATCGCGGCACCGAGTAGTATAGGTCGATAATTGGCACGGCGAACAAGAGGGCACCGGCCAAGAAAAAGCGTGTCGCGGACGGGAGCTTCGTCTGGCGATGCCCTCGCCGTTAAACAGGCCGGGAAGAGATCGCTGGGCGTACCAATTAAACCGTCCCGTGAACGTGGAAACAAAGCTGAACGTCGTTTTATAATAGATCGCTTTTGCTCGTTCGCTGGAAAGGAAGAGTGTCTGTTCCGGGTTGACTTGTAATTGGTACACGTCTTGGCCGGCGTATCGGAGATGGAATATTCTTCGGGGAGTTGGAAATGTTTGATATATAATATCATTTTAATTGATTCACTGTTGTGGGCGGGACATTTCTTGTACGCGGTTAGTTGCGATGTTTAGATGAACAATGATAAATGTTAGATTATGTGATTGGAAATGTTGAGGGAGTAGTGGAAATGTTAATTTATGAATCCAGTGTAATAGGTTTTATATGCATGGTTTCATGGCGAATATTTTTGTTAAGAATGTGGAAGGAAGAAATGCGTCAGCGATGTAAAAATTGTACGAGAACACGTTATTCTGAATCTACTGTGGGAGATGATTGAAATGAAGGAATGTCGCTCGAGGAACTCGCTGTATGTCTATTATTTTATCCTTCTATTTGTTCTAGTGTGTCGATCGAAACATAGGAACAATAAGAATTCAATTGCCGTTCACCAAGTTAATCACCCTCCATTCTCTTTAATCGACGATTCAAACGAAGTTGATCATAAAACCAACTAATTGCCGTGCAGGATACAGAACGCTGCAACCGGTGGCGGTAGAACTTGAACGTTTCCAAATTAAATTCGTGCGGGGTTGATTGTACGCGATGCAACTGCGAGGCAGCTTGCCAAAGTCCATTAAAAGGAAACGATGATCGTCGAGTTTCCTCGAAATCGTTCGAATACCAAGCAAAAAGAAAAGATGGACAGGGACCAGCGAAGCAGGTGAAAGAAACTTGTCGTACGTTTCATCTCAACCGAAGATCGTCAAGCAAATTTCAACAAAATGTTGAGAAGAAAAATGGGAGGAGGAGATGTGCAAAGGCATCTTGCCAAATTGGTTATTGAAATAATAAAAGTATTAAAGGAACAGAGGCGGAGGAATCGCAAGGATGAAAGCGTTCGTCTCGAACGGAAACGAGGATCGTTTCACGATACGAATTCCGTTCGCCTCCGTATGAATATGATATTCTGCACAGCTTCCAAGACATAGCTCGGGGCCATCGTGGATCGTGGATAATGAAAGTGGGACATTCTTGGTGAGCACTCCTTGAATCGACTATGTTAATTCTGTTACGTCGTCTTCTCCCTTCAATTCCACCGCCATGGACCCGGGCCATTGTTCCGGATGCTGGTGTAGCTGAAGGAACGTCTAAATTGATAAATCTCATCTTAGAAGGGACCACTGAATTGGGACTGGAACGCTGTTTCTGGTGGAAAGCACGCTGAGTGAATGTGGTTCATCTAGGTCAGGGATTTCTTCGTCCTGTGTTTGGTATTTTAGAAGAATGTTGTTTTAGGATTTTCGAGTGGTATTGGTAGAATGTGTGGTAGTAGTGTAATGCTGGGGCGAAGACAATGGTATTAATTTGTACTTTAATTGGAACATAGTGTTATTAGGATTACGGAAATTTTGTAAGAGTTTATTTAAGGAAATTTATTGTGGCAATAAAGGAACGGGGGTGGAAAGTTGATTGCTGCGGTGGTACGTATTAAAGATGGACGAAAAACTAAAGGTGGAATGTAAAAATAATTAATCGGATAAAGAGACGATAGCCGTGAACGTTAACCTGAAATTTATGCTTCATTAGGGAAAGGGTTGCTGATGAGGCTGAGAGAGGTATAAACCGTACCGGAAAAGGGATACATTCAGAGCCAGCGAGCCGATGGGTCTTGAATTAAATATACTCGGCCGGCGAAGATAGACGATTAACAAAATAATATGAATCTTGGAATTAGGTGGGAAGACGTTAATAAATGTGCTTTTGGGGAGTGTAATAAAATATACAGGTGCCTAATGAATAAAAAATAATCATTTACATAGCACGATATCTCAAAGAAGTTTCTTTGTGAATTCCTTCATTTTATGTAAATACCGCGACTGCTATATTGCAAAGGAAAGTTCTGTCACTGCTTTAAAATGAAACACTTTTCTTCCGAGTAATAAGGAACTTCATCTTTTTAAATTTTGTAGGCAGCTTTTATTAACCGAAGACGACCCTCTCCACTAGCCGGTAACTCTGCAGTAAGCCGATGTTGTCCTGAAATTTACGGTTCGCCTGGCGAGGGTTCTTTCGCCCTACTACCTCCGTAATTTATTAATTGACATTTTCTCAAAATAACTTCGCTCGTGGCAATATTTGCGCTACGGCTTAATTAACAGCATCGCCAATACAAATTCGTCGAAAGCAAAAACCTGCGCCGTTTTAACGTTATTAATAAATTTCACCGTTCTACAGGAACACATAACCAATTCCATTCTATAATATCCATCAACCACAATTTAACGCTTTGTCTAATTCTTGAATAATATCTCTGCCTTATAGAAACGACCTAAAACAGGACATGGATATTCATACCCATCCAGTGTTCACGAACTAAACTTTCCAAAACTTCGAGCGATCGAGCGCACGGATTTCAATTCCCCGGTCGACTATACTGAAAAACATCCTTAAACAAACCCTAAAACCTGCAGACCCGGGCTCAAAGAAGGGTATGGTTACAGGAGACTAGCGGTAATTTCGCGAAGCAAAGACTGCGAACTTTGCTGGGAAAGAGGATCTCGAGAGACAGAGAAATCCTTAGCCGGATGGAGTCCCGCATAGCCCAGCTTCCGATGATTCCTTTAAACTTTTTCTCGTTCTTGGAACACGCGGGCCCTTCCACATCCACGGCACGTCGCGACGCCCACGTCGGGACGGTCGACCCACCGAATCACAAGCGTGGCAATTTCTCATCGAGATTTGCATTGGTGCCCTGATAATACGAAGCTGAGATCATTTTTCTTTATTATTTTTATAGGTTGGAAATTATTTAGGATTATTAAATAATTTGTAAGATTGACGCGAATGACACTTTGAGAATTATTTGATAATCGATGGTAATTTAATAATACAATAATGAATGGTGGATTTTAATTATTTGTGATATGCAATTTCTGCTGAACTCGTAATAATTTTCGATCATCGTACTACTTCCATGATTTACAATGATATAGAATTTGTTAATGGATAATTTAAATGATCTCCAGCATAATTAGTAAATCACGATTGAAGGGGAAATATAATACACGTTTACCTAGTTATTAATCGTGCAAATTTATGTAGTAACGAGATTCAATCCGGGTAATCGTAATATCCTCATTCATAATTCATCGACCAATGGGATCATAGGAACAATTGAACAGCAGAAGGGAAAGTGAAATCCTATACAATTACTACAGGAATGTATGGCTGCAAAGAATTCTTGCACTTAGCAATTAATTCCACCCACTCTATTTTCTGTAGCTAAATTTTTCTGCCGTCGCATTGGTTTAAACATACTAATCGTCAAGCGCAATTAATTTATATTTATGCGAGCGTTTAATTCTAATCACCACCATACTACAACAACAAAATAGACGTACTAGCTAGAAATTCTCCCCCATCAACTAGAAAGATAAATGACGTCTACGAGTACACAAGTACTTGCACACATCTATACAGCACAGAGTATTCTGTGCAAACAATAGAGAGTTGCATCGGGCAAAGTGTACTCAAAGAAACAAAGTACCTTGTACAACCACTTTTTTCCTGAACACATATAGTACATTATGTTTCTCTGACAGTTCTATCCAGCTGACAAATTCTCTCCTCGTAACAGCTTACATTATTTGCATTAAAAAATATAGTTTCTTTCTTTTACAATGCCCAATCAATTCTACCTCTACACCTTCTACAAAAGTACCAAGCTAAAATCCCTCAGTGATCCGTTACTTAAGCAATGGCTATGGTTGCCCTAAGCTGATCGATCACGATGAGCATGCGAATATCGATCTCGATCCGTGTGCAATCGAAATTCTCTCGTCATGGTGGAGCCAACTGGCGCATCTCAGATACAAATACGATCTCGTCGATCAAGCTCTACACGTATCAAGGAGAATATTCCACGGATCCGTCGTGTATCTGCAACGATCCGTCTACGTAGCTAAGGACGCGTCAGACGGTGAACGCGTTTAGTATGTAACATCGAATTAACCTGATATACCGCCGGCGTAATAGGAAATTTTATGCGGATATAAACTGAATGATCGCGATTCATGATTAAATCAGTCTCGTAAAACAGACGCCCGTGTACGAAAAAGAAACCGGGATCATAAATCCGGAACGAATGTGGTAGACGGCCTTTGGAGTTTAGAGGCGAACGAACGCGGTCGAAAAGCGAGCGTTACTCCGCCAACTTGGGGCTCGATCGATTCCGGACGCTTATAGGGGTGAGTCTAGAGCGGATGTGGAAAGTGATGTGCTCGTAAATCGGTTTAAGATAGTGTACGAGAGGTAGGTAAGAATTGCGTGCAGTTCCGTTTGAGAATTCGAATTTTTCATTTTGCTCCGGTTACAATGTTGTTGACACAATGTTTCCGAGTTTCTACATTTAAAGATCATATGAAACTCAGTGAGAAAGTGAATTATATTATTTTGGAGAACGTCGTTTAATCGAAATTTAATTACCGGGGGGCAAGAATTGTTCCTTCTCTAAAATATAGCTACATTGTTGCTGAAGATAATGAAAAGAAGATACTTCTGTTTGCATACCTGTCTACCCTGAGAATATTACAAAATCGATAAAGAATTAAAGTAGTATCCCATTGAATATTCAAATGCTATCAGAATTATTTCCAATGGGGTAATTTTTGTTCAAAAATTGATCAAATTATTAACTGAGTAAATTATCCTGACCTATAGCCTCCTCCAACAAACACGACTAATATCTTACGGTGCCAAACGAAACACCATATTTCCTTCACCAGCATCCCCCTGACACCACCTTTATCCCAACGCCAAAGTCACGGCGCTATCATTCCCCGAACATCCCATAAAACACAGTCATTCTTCATTCACGATAACACTCGACCGCGTGTCCCCATTCACAGGGGCAACAGAGGGAGGCGGAAGCAGGCCAGTCGAAAACGAAACAAAAGCAGCCACCCCCTGACGAAGGTTCCAAGGGTGATAGGGCCCAGGCACGTTCAACGGGGCAGTGTGCCAGCGGTTTTATTAAAATAGAGCAGCCACTGTCCCGAAGACGAAACGAAAGAGAAAGGGTGTTCGAAGGGCGCATGAAATAGCACTGGCGACGACGAAGGACAGCGAACGAGAAGAGGTCGGGCTATTAATGGGCTGACGCCTGAAGGGTTCTCGCCCTTCCTTCGTTTCCCTTCTCGACCTTCTTAGCACAGGCCACCCCCGCGCTAGTAATGGATGCGATCCAGTACTTCCTCGTGAGTTTCAAGTAACTGGAGAGTGAAATATTCCTTCGGACGATTCGAAAGGTATTGAAGGGTGAAATACACTTGGCATAGATATCTAATATTAATATTTATATAAAATGTTGCAACCAGAGGTATCAATATCGTCTGAACAACAAAAGTAAGTAAGTTATTTGACGAAGATGGTATGCTGTTTATTCAATTCAGACAACTGCAGACAATTCTATCGGTTTGTTTGAATGCTACATGGAACTATAAAAACCATGATATCAACCGATATTTTTGTACATTTATTTGCTTCTGTTCTGGTTCAACGATACCGCCACTACGTATCGATACTAATTGAGAAATATCGCGACCATCCCTACCCGGCGTAGCACGATGTTTCAGTAGATGCAGTCACCCCTGCACAGACCAAACGAATTTCAGCCAAGCTTAGCCCAGGGGTTGGCTGCCGCATTGGGGATTGGTCGACCTTTCTCGCTCTTCCCTTTCGCCTCCCCTTTTTCCTCTCCAGTCCCGTTTATTCCCGCTCCGCTGGACCTGGCCGCCCCTGTTGCCAAGTTTTACTGCTCACCTGTTCCCTTTTCGGGTCGAAACGGCCCTTGTATCTTGGCACGCGCGTCTTTAACGACTAGAGCCACGAGGTAACCGCGTCTCCTCGTGCGCTCGCAATGTTCGAGGCAGGGTTTAACATGGATCTTTCCTTATTTCGAGGGATTACCAGGGAAATTCGAGAAGCAACCTCTGCGCTCCAATGGGAGGACAGAATTCAGAGTGGTGCACAAGGGTGGCTCGTTTTTGGCTGTCGACGATAGTGATTCTCTGGGGTAAACAGGGTTTTATCGAACGGTTGATGCCTGGACAGAATTGCGCCGGGGGAAATTGTTTTGCTGGACGTTGGGATCGAACGTTACAATGGTTTCTGTATTAAGGAAGTGTCGAGATTAAACGAGTGTTTCAGAGAGATAATTTTTTTCCCCGCTAGCTTATAAAAATAGTATGATAAAAGAATTGGTGACCAATTTTTTGTATACAATTTAGGAGATTGCAATTACTTTCATTTCTAGAATGTAATTATCGTAGATTTCTATGCACGAACTGGAATGGATTTCCCTCTACGCCCAGACAGCCTCGAAATGGTTACAAACACCGATGAAGCTATTAAATTACCAGAAGAACCGACTTGCGACATTAAGGGGGCTATATACGACTACGCACGCGTTGTATTTTATATTTTTCAAGGCGTCCGGAGTGTATTTATACTCGCTGGCAACGGCGACGTCTCCCCCGAGAGGCAGACACTCTGAAGAGAGAAAGTTTTGCAATGCACACGCTCAACGCGCGGAAAATGCACCGGATCCAACCCGACGTAGCCGAAGAGAACACTCGAGCGAGCTCCACCCCGGGTGTAATGCACTCCTCGAGGATATGACGAATCTGTTCCTTATTCCGCCAGGCTACGCGCCGTGTCTCGAACCGCGTATTCCACTTCTGGGATCGATTAGACGGATACAATCTCGTGACAGAGAGCAAAACTTCGTAACGTGCGAAGATTGTGACAGGGATGATTTTGAAGGGGAACTCAGATATTTGAATATTCTTGATTACTACAAATAATTTGCGCATTTATGAAGAAACGAGTACGCATTTTGATTGGCAATTGAAAATACCGATATCTTTGCACTCCAAGTAGCTAAGCTCTCGAGATGTAAGTGCTGGCAATTTACCGAGTTTGCTGGTAGAATTCCGTCCGATCCCGTATTGCTTCAGCAAAGTTTCTAACTGCAAGTTATTAATTCGCAATCGAACCTAACTGCCGCTAATTTTACATTACCGCATCTAATTTGTTGGAGATGGTAAAATGGGACTAGTGAACTAGCTACAAGGATCGGTACTTAACTGTTCATAATGTAGTTACCGTATGACGTTATCGCGAGTTACTGGTGTTCGTGTAAACGTAGTCGAAATAGACAGGGACTAATTCGAGGAATTAATTGGTTGTAATGAAATAATTAATATACCAGAATTTACTAGCCTCGAATAATTATGCAATGGTATAGCCGTGTACGGCAAAATTGATGTGGTAACATCAACTTTTCCTACTGCTAATCATTGAATTACAGAATTCATGCGGCGAAAAATGATAGGAATATAATGTGACAAATTTAATGACCGAATGTATGAAACGTCACAACATTCTAAGCGGATAGGATTAAATCGCCCTTGCCAAGGGACAGGTAACCGAATATCATCGGAAATACAACGTTCAGAGAGTTCATTACCCCGGCCATTCATCCAGGACGTTGTAAGACGATGCTCTTGACGCGCCCGACAATGCACTTTCGCAACCCCCTGATGGATACTCAGCTATTGGGAAAACTGTCGTCCCGTAACCCAGGGGGGACCTCTTAACCCACGATCCGGTGACCTAACCCGGTCCAACTGTGCAAAAAGGCACGGCCAGTCGCTTGCAGGCGATAAATTAAAGGGAAGGGAAAACACAGGCGGTCGATCGGTGAAAAACGATAGTAAAAGGGGAAGAAAACGACGGTCGCCTGTTAGAACAGGGGGCATGAAAGGCACGGCGCTTGAAAAAAATGAGGAGGATAGATTAGTCTGTTCAGCAAAGCAATGAGGATAAATCGATATTTCTGTTTCATTAAATTCTTTAAAAATATTATCGAAACCGGATATCTAAAAATTCATCTCATTCAATAAATATCGCCAATAAAGCTCTAGCTGTACAAATTAATAACTAGTGGTACCGCTCTTTCAATAAATGATTTATTTATAACAGCGGCGGCTGCTTTCCATAAACTGGAAAATATAAAATACAAAATGATGCATATTATATACAGCACGTTGCTTATTCGTACGCATAATAAAATTCCACCGCTACCCTAAACTCCCCGGTAACCGAATAATAATTCGTCTGCAAGCGACTCCAACAATTTCACCCCCACTCTCTAAATTAGCTTGAATCTCTCTGTGATTTCCTCAAGATCTGGCCGCACGAGCCGTTCAAAACGGCAATGTCCGTGGACAGAAACCGGAGGCTGAAAGAATCGAGGATGAAAAAGGAGGCGAAGGCGTGCACCCTCTTGGAGGTCCGTCGATCGTCGAATCCCCACGTCGTCGTCGTTCTCAGATCGGCGGGCTCCGGCGTGGATCGGTCGTTCTCGGTTGGTGGCCCAGTCCGTCCCCTGCCTTCTGCCCCCTTTCCGCCGCTTTTCTACCCTCAGCTGCACCCCCGAGCTAACGTCGCGCGCGCGAACGGCCCGACCACCCACTAAACCGAGCCACGGCGCCGAGCCGCGACTACGCACTATTGATTCGCATGGGAACGAACCAAGGAGCCGAGTCGAGTCGAGGGGTGGAAGAGGTGAGCCTCGTGAAGGGTGGCAGGCGAGTTGTTGGCTGGTCCAGGGACGGCGCTTAGCGTCGGGTCACCCGGAAAGGGCTCGGGGGAAAAAAACAACATGGAACGGCCCTGATCTACTCGCCCTCAACCCATATACTGTGTTACTTGGACACTCAGGATTAATCAAAATCGCGTTGTCGATAGGGGTTTGCTTTGTTCGACGTGTTACTCGACCCGGGGAAGGTTCGTGTTATTTTGGTGATTAATGTGGATATGTTTTTCAAGGGTGACTCGAGAGGGCGGTAGAAGAATTTTTGGTTGGACAGCAATGATATTTGTTGGAAGCGTTTCGAACGTTCGTGGGATGTGTTTGATTAGTGATTGACCGATTTCGGGGAATTGTCAGATGTGGAATGTAATTTCGTTTGATTTTTGTCCGGTGCCGAACTGTTTTCCGTATTTCAAAAATAATTACATCACGTGCCAGCGAAGCGTAGTAATTTAATTAATTAATTTTATGTTGAAAGGAGGTTCGCAAGATGGATATATTAGCGTTTCAAAATTAGCTTTGCACTGCAATATATTTCAAGCGCTATTTGCAAGTCTGTATCGTATTACAGTTTCGTTTTCACGTTTGCCAATACGAAACCGCTCGTTATAATCTTCCTCAACGATGACTCCATAAAAGATAATACGGATTAAGTCACATTGCAACGGGAAATTGAGGACACCAAAAATTTCACAATTACCAGGGCTAATTGTGGCGCGTACACTCGCCATAACTCTCTAAAATGTTTGCGATAACACTGTAAACGCTTTTTATCCACGTTTTATTTCCAATGTCCATTGTCCACCACGTGAAGTAAAGTGGAGCGTCTACGAACAGCTGACATAAAGACGATTCCTGGTACAATACTGGTACTGTAATTTGGAAGACGCCCTATATAACTAAACACCGTGTCCAGGCAGAAACATTGCTGTATGAAAAGCACATTCAATGGAACGAAATGCAAATTCGAAAGTTAGAAAACGAGACACTTGTTCGTCCACTTGTTGGCCTTTCGAATCTGCTGTCTAGACGTCGAGATGACGGTGCAGCACCTTCGTTTTCCACATCCTTTATCCTTCCTGTGTTACGAGGCCTGAATTCTCTCCAATAATATGACTGGGACGAGTAATCAATCGAGGTTGCTATAAAACGATCTAACCGGCACAAAAACTGCATACTATCTTCTCAATTCTGATGCATGAACAGCAAGTCCAAAGTAACGTGAATTACAACGAACACATCAACGTCCGGAATGCGTCTGTAGAGTGAGTTTGTTGCTGTTCGTTATTATTCCAACACGATTCGTCGACTTCCACCCACGTTGGAAGCTCGATACAGGATACACTGATCTGTGCAAGCTCGTAAACTTGCGGTTTTCTTACCGGACAGGTTGTTAAAAATGCAAAGCGCACTCCTTTGAATGAAATCCACGAGTTTATTATGTAAACGGTTCTCTGTGGAAAAACTGGCCGCCCGGGTTCCCTTCCGGAAAATGATTTTGTCGCACTTTTGTGGCTGGCTGACGTTCTTAAGTTCTTTACCCATTGGGGGCCCATTGAAGAATAGGGGCAAGAAAATTGTGGCTTAACAGGGTTCGTTGGAGATTCATAAGACTGTATAGAATGTTTGACCTGGATGCTTAGATAAACCATGACTTCGTTGAACTGGAAGCATTTGGGAAATTCCGAATATGGGAAGCCGGAAGAAAATTTTCGGAACAAAGTTGATATTCCTCGAGCGTATTCGAAAGCGTATTCGAAAACTTTTCAGGCGAACGAAAATCAACGTTTATGAATACAAATGAGGGACACTTACAAGAGGAGCTATGAACCACAATGCCTTCCTTATTCTTCAGAATTTTCTTCCTATCAAATTTTGACGGACAGAGAAATGTTTCGGCAAACTACCCTTACGAGAAAGCAGGGAATACTAAAGATCGGAGCCGGCCAAAAGTAATGCCAGCGTATGTAAAACGCTGGCGGCATTGAATTAACGAGTGGCTTATGGCGTCAGGACGGAAGTATCGTTTCGAGAACACGCAGCGAATAAGTTGTTACGCTTCTGGCCACAGCTCGGCCGAGTATTCAGTGAAGCTACTGTTACGCTCGTTGTCTCGTTAAATCGCAGCGCATCTAATATTTCAGATCTGCGTAAACCGGCGATTCGCAGGCTTGGTAGGCGTAGAAAGTACGCCAGTGAAAGAGGTGCGTGCAAGTGTTGTAGAATATCAATACGTAAGGTGGTCGAAAGCAATAAAAAGGGGTGTGGTTTTTAAAGCAGCTGACGTTGATTATTTGAATAATAGCATAGATGGGAGAGTCTGTGAAAAGTGGTAAAAATATAGGAAATAATATATACAGTTGGGTAAAAATTGCGTGGAAAAATATGCAATAGTAGGTATTGAAATTTGATTGAAGCAGCAGCATTCGTGTGAGCTTCATTCTATTTCACAATTTTTTAAAAAGCGTTCTATGCTTAAACAGAATATAAGGTAATACTAATAACGATATCTAGATACAACTCAAGTAGTATTAAGTTAAGTTTTAATTGCATTTTGAAATACTACATAAAACTCGAAATGAATATTTAATTTGCATATAATTAATGAAGATAATGAACAGCAATTCATCGGTTCATAACAAAATGATTATTTTCACAGCCTCGTATCTTGTTTGTAGAAATTCCATGCGATACTATCGAATGATGCATAAACGCTTTCTTCTAAATAGTCCTCAACCGCACCGTTATTCCAGGCCCCGCTTGTGTTACAAAAATCGGCGAACATTCCATGCACGATCTTTTTCCAGCTACTGTCGCAACCACAAAGTCGTTTCACTGCTCTCAGGACATCTTTTCAACGCGACTTGTATCTAACAGCAGCGCAGCGAATTCAATTAGTTCGCCTTTCGCTCTGAAAGCGCCGCTGTCTATTAACTTCTACCGGCGCGGTCTGAAATTTTAACGAGCCATTGTAGAACGTTTCGACACAATCCATTCTCTTGTTAAACAATGAATCAGTTTACTCTCAAGGCGGTACATTTACCGTGCCAACAAGGCCACCAATTTACGATTAACACACAAACAGAATGTGGAGTGCAAAATTTCGACGATGTTTAACGGATTAATTAGCGTGTCATCGAAACAAACTTTTGCAGCCGGCCTCGCGCAACCACGTTCCCCTTTTCGGTGGGAAAACTTTCTCACCATTCGATGCCGCGGAATATTCGATGTGCAAACGCGCGTGGATAATCCAGCCATCCTCGGTAAAAAAAATTTTTACCGCACCCCTCGAGCGAGTCGCAAGTTTTCCACGCTTAAACGTCGAATTTCGCAGGTGCGACTAACCTACCTGCCCGCGCGGCTAAAAGACGTATCAGAGACCCGAGGGGTGTAAGAACGCGTAACGATTTCCCTGAATAATTTCCACCGCGACCTCGCATCTGCCATCGGCTGCACCTTCGCCATCATCAACAGGCTTTTCTCGCAATCGCGCGCATTAACCTTTGATACGGCTAGGCGTGCGGTAATTACGCGCGAACGTATTTATAGAGAAAAAACCAACGGAACCAGCGCGTGCTAGATGCACGGATGAACCATTTCACGTGGGACGTGATAGATAGCTGGCACAAAATGCGCGAATCTTGCTAACTAACGCCCACGAGAGACGTTTGCTCGCTTCTCCACGACCTTATAACACCTCGACTAGATATATTCTCTCTCTCCATCTCTCTGTATCCATCTGCCTCTCTCGCTCTCTATGCCCGACGAAGGCTGGCCGATTAATAGAACTAATTGCTACCCAGTCGCCATTTATCTCGCACGAAGCTCTGAATTTATCAATTTCCAGCGGTCACGGGACAACAGACGATGGCGGAGGGGGTAGGCATTACTTGAAGCGGCTCGATTAAATTAATTACAGATACGAAAATAAATTTGCGAAATTAAACGGCCGCGAAATTACTCTTTCGCCCGAGCCGCGCTGCGATACAGCCTGCCTGTGTTCCGGGTTAATTAATTCCGGAACCGATTAATACTGTTACAATGTAGATATATGCATATACACGCAGAGCTGGGGGTGGAAAAAATTAATAATGTACGCGGCCATGTTAATCGATATTTTAGTGGCGACGGTATGTCCAGCCGTTTCCGGTTAGACTTTACGAGGGTGCAGGGATGATTTCGGTGACATTATTGCGCGTTCACGTGACCGCGAATACGTGCGTAGCTGACGATTAGGATTCCGTACTCGGATACTTGGATGGGGTGACTGACGGAGATTTGAGGGACGAAGTCACTTTGAACTCGCGTTCGAGGCTCTGGGCGAATTTGGGACGAATTTCGTTGGTGTAGAGTGTAGGCGATTATATTGGTGCCGAGCCTACTATTATTAATGACGAAGAGGAATTTATTTTAAAGATATCTGTCAATACAGCGACGATTTATCGGCCCAGATGTCGTTGCAAATCCAATTAGGTCGAGACACAAACAATTCCCACCGATTACGTTATAATTTGTTCCCAGAAACGGAAATTATTTACGACCAGAGCTAATACTATAGAAATAAAGACGAGGAGCTTCGTGGCATGTTCATTTTCATAACCGCTCTATCTACTGCATTTCAATTATTTCTCGGTAGTAGCTGGTCAATTGCAATGTTTACGGTAGATAGCGTGCGAAGTGCAAATTGAAATAAGTGTACAATAAATTACGAACGTGAAACACGTAGTCGCGTTTCCACGAGCGGAGAAAACTTTCAGTCGATGAGCGACAATCTGGCCCCGCATCGTTTCCCCCCCTATTTCCACGATTTCTGCAATTCAATGAATTGCAGAGACCGTTATGACAACTAAGCCACTCCTGGCAGTGTCGCCTGAGCAAGTTTTATCAAATTATAGCGTGTGTCATAAATATTCAGAAACGCGTTTCTGATAAAGCATAATCGATTCATAACGTCGGGTACCCACGTATCCCGCTATCACATCGCCAATATCAATTGCGCTATGAAAACGATTAGAAGCGACAGCCGTGCAAGGGCGGCGTATTACTAAATACGTAATGCCTTGAAAAATCGATTGTCCAAGTCGCGGATAATGAACGTAAATAAGCGAAATTAAATATTCATTCGTTTGTTGGTATTTTTGCGAGACCAGAAGGGCTCGTTAAAGCACACCAGTGGCAATATAAATCTTATTCTGAATGCGGCGAATTTCCCGTTAGCCCGGAAAACTGCATCTAGTCGGTAAGATACTCTCCGAAGAGGGGAGGAGCGTTTATCTTGATATATGCGAATAATATGGCATACATCAGCCGTATTCTTTCCTATTTTTATGGAGATGCGCGTTTATCGAGCTGCACGAAGGGAGACAGCAGGAGGAATATTAAAGGACGGACGTCTCCCTTTATCATCGGGTGGACGCCATGAATCCACCGTGCGCACATATACATACACGCACGCCCCCATCGAAAACTTGTATTTAACTTCTCTAAGTATGCGACTATCATGGCGTTGCCAACTTTACGGAATATTTGACGAAAGTGAACCGTTCGTTCTCCGCTGCATAGCACGGTCCCTTTATTTAGTTAGCCTCCGAGTAAATCCAGGTTTTCTATGAACCACCCTATCGGGTTGATAGATAGTAGGGGTATGTATTTGGAGCTGGATTTTTTTGTAACCGGGAGACCGCTATGATATTTCTGATTCATTGATACCTATCGGGTATAACGATGATTGCTCTGTCACTGCGGGAAAGAAAATACAGAGAACAGAGTAGAATTTTGTACTACATTTAAATTAATAGGTGCAAAATAATACTATATATGACAGAAATCTAATATGTGTTCTTCAATGGCTACAGATACATTAACACTAGAACTACCGACAGGTTTTGATACTATTTAGGCAGTATACGGTAGACAGTTTATGAACACGAAAATGGTTGAATGGACATTAAAATAAAGATATGTAATTGTCATTTTGCCTTATTGAAAGTCATCATAAATTGCCGCAACAATACCTATATGTTAATAACTTTAAAACAAGAAATCTAAAAGCAGTCACTTTAACCGGCTTCGTAGTTCCATTGTTAAAACAACAATCAACGTAACGCCGATTAATTATTTATTAAGAGACCCCCAATCGAAAAATAGCGAAGCCAGCATGAACAAAACCAAATGTCTCCCAACGGAATGAGAGATAAAACGTCATTCGATACCATTCCGAACCACCCCATGCAGCCTCGCAGAAACACTCCGCTCTTTCCCTAATGTTTTCCCCGATATACGTAGAAACCTTTTCCGTACTCTCAATACAGTCACGAGGATCACCCCAGTCTCGCGATCGACCGATCTCGATGCACGGTCAGCGTGTCGCCAGTTAAGGATCGATTGGTACGTAATCGAATTCCACGCGACCAGAGTCGGACCGCCCCATTCATTCACGATCACGGTCATCAATGGAGGGAAGGCACGGATTCTTGGAATCCGTGTCAAATTCCTGGCGAACGGCCGAAATATCGGGATCGTCATTCAAGATCATCGACGACGAGGAATTCGCGTCGATCGGGCCGGGCCCGCCAAAATAATGCCGCGCACGATCGGCAGGCCGAGATTCGCGACAGACATTCTCGACGACGATCGACCACTATGGACGAATTCCGGGACTTTGCTGGCCGACTAATCCAGAGAGGACAGCAGGGAGGAACGTCCCGCTCGGCCGGCTGGAAATTGGGTCGAAGGTCGGTGCACGGGGAAAAGTCGATAAGTGAAGCGTTTCTTTTCCTCTGCGTTTTTCGAAACTGTGGAACGTGCAGAATCACTCGGGGAGGTTTAAAATTCGAAATTTGTGAGTTTATCGCCGGACTATAAGACATCGACTGTCCTTTTGAACGTGTGAAAAGTTTGCCCCCTCGGGGCATTGGACGTGCGGTTTTCTCGAAGACGCATTCCTTAAAAGTGCATGCGCGATACGTTGGAAAATGTTGCCAGTTGTTAGTTCCATTTCTAGCATTGTCGAGGGAAATATTTTCGTGCATGAAGATGCAGTTGCGTGCGAGTGAAGGCAGAACGCGTGAGCAATTTTGGGAATAGTTATAAACTTCGTGTGAAGAAATGTTTGATTATTGAGAAAATAGGTGTGCGCAGATTGAAAATAATTGTGAAGGAGAATTATAAAAATGTAATACAGTATGCATGGTATTAAAGGGTTTAACTTGGATCCCGAGAGATGCGCGCAAAAAACCAAAAGTCCCTTTTCCTCCATTTTTTCCATCTCCTCTTTCCTTGCTTCCTGGAATAACCGTGTCAGGGAACTCGTTTGGTCGAAGCTGATTCGCGATGTGGGGGGAATGTTGAAGATGTGGCTTATCTAGAGTAAAGTTTGGAGGTAAACGTGGACACGTTTAGGGAGTTGTGTTAGTATCTTGTAATAACTTGGCTCTCGTGTGCTTGGAATGGTTGTTACGTAATTGGGAGAGTTGCTTTAGGAGCTTGAAAAATAGATAAAGCGGAAGCGTTGCACGGTAGATGGTGTGGGTACCTTGATTATTTGAAGATTGAATTATGAACCAGCACTTCGCTCTTTGAAGAAATATATTTTAACGTTTTAACGTTCTATTAAAACTGGCAAACTACGATTAAAAAGCACCTACCTTCTTTACATTCAAAATTGATACTTAACTACTTATAAGACCGCATAATCGCATATTCAAAACGCTACAATTCGTTACAAAAGGGGTGAATATAATTATAACATATACCTCGCTAAAAAAAAATGCCATTATGCATCCTCGCAATAAAAATGAGCGAAGCCAACAAGAAAAATCCAATAATTTTCCCACAGCCTCCCAATTGTCCCGATTGTATATCAAAGTAACGTGTAGGTGGTGTAATGGCCACCGGGAGATGAAGATAGCCGTACGATCGATGAACGAACTTCTAGCTCGTATCAGGAATATCGGTGAACGCGTTTCTGGGTGAGACGGATAACGGTGGACGTCCCATGTTATTCGATAGACGCCAACGGATATTCATTTGTCGATGCTCGAATGAACGAGCAACGGACAAGCACGACAGGACGCTCGGATATTCAGATAACAGGATATCCGGATGCTCGCAACCCTGCCCGGTGTCTCTGTACATCTCTTGAACGCTGCAGCGTCTACAGACTGGACGAGCATCATTCGACCATTCACTGGCCAGATAGGGTGGCCATTGTACGATATAATTCCTTCGAGAACGAAAAACGTCCCTTGTTCCTCAAGAGTGTACTGCCCATTCCAGCTATTCCAGGACACCCTAACGCGCCGACCCTCGGGCCATTCGACTGGATGATACTAGGCAAACGAGGGAAACATTGCGAGCTATAATATTTCGCGAGATACCGCGCGGGAAACAGAAATAAAGGTAACGGGAAATATTGTTCGCAACGACTACTTTTTTGATAGCTTTCCGGCTAGAACGAAGCGAATGGAACTTCTTCACGGCTGCGTTCAAAGTTGTAGGGAACGGCGGGGTAATTTCAAGATCGTGCAACACTGTGGCGCCCGCTATACTATTTCATCCTGGCAAACTCCGAAAATTATATATAAAAAAAACCGATTGGATAATAATAGAGCGCGGCATAATCACGTGACGATTAATTCTTCTCGCCAGACATTATTTCCTCGCGAGCTGGATGCCCCGTTCGAAGCGTGCGAAATGAAAACGTCCAATATCGAAGAACGAGAACTCTGTACGGAACATTAAACACTCGAGCCAAGATACACGAACACCAATAACGCGAGGCCGATAAATCACATTCTAAACCCTCACCCTCCGATGCCAACATATTAAACATCCAACGTATAATCGCGAACAGGAACGTTGTTCCAACCGAAACCAATCGCCTACCACCCCCAAAATTCACCCACCCATTCCTGACGATCCCCAGTGCTCGTCTAATCCCGAGCAGACGCGTTCCTGCCCTCCACCCCTCCACTGTGCAACCCCATCACGACTTTCTTTCGCACTGTCCCCATCCCAAACGACCCAGGCCTTTGGTTACGCTGATCCAGGCGGATTTGCAAACCCCTCTTGGATCCAATAAATCTGCTTCGCGGCTGCACCGCCAACCCTGCCACCTCTGACGAGATAGCCCTCTCTAGCTTGCGTAGCAGCTACCCCACTCTGTTCCTCGATGCACACACGTGCGTGCAGTCCTCCTCACAGCGTTTCGCTCTCTTGGATCGTGTTCGCGTATCAAGCTCAACCGCCCTGACATGCTTTACGCTTGAGAGGCTCCTTTGTCGCGGCTCGTCGGCGTGCAACTCGCGCCCACGACCACGCAAAGCTTATCATCCGCTATCGGGACGACTGCACGCTCGTTCGCGATTCGCGCACCGTGTCACGAGGTCACGTCTCGATTTTCGTTGCAACAGTCGCAATATTTTTAGCCGCCGTGCAATTCTACGGTGTGGTAATACGTAGTATATTGAGCGAGCCCGCGCGGAGGCTACAATGGCTTTCGAATTGTTTCCAACGGAGGAAGAGATAGATCTGTGGAGAAACGATATCGACGTGTAGTCTCTGAGGATTACACTTGGCGGCGAATCGAGGCGAACGCTGGATATCTCGCGCTGGGGGAAGAAGCGAAAGACCTGTCTATCGCGCGAACTTGTTGATACGGGGCTTGCTTTATTCCGCGGGAATCTTGGGTTCAGCTGTTCGGGCGGGTGTTAAGAGCAAGGTGTCGAAGCGTGGAAAGTTGCGGAAGATAGACTGTGAGGTGGGTTAAAAAGTTTTGGAGCTCGTGGATTGTTAACTCCATGCGGAGGCGACGATTTAGGGTTGCGAGAATGGTCCTTGGTGTGTTTCCTATGGAGAACATATTTATTATGTCGATAAATATTAAATCTGGCGCGTTTTGCTTAAATTGTAAAAATATATTTCCCCGTTTCTTTTGCAACGAAAATTCATGTCTTTTATTAATTCGATACCGTTCTCAAAATTATAAAAATGTTAACCAAGTTTCGGCTGTCTTCCTCAAATATTATCCAATATATTATAAAATATTTTCGTTCGACCGACGCAGCGAAAAAGCTTGAAACTCGAAGAAAAATGCAACAACAGAGAGGGGGGAACAACTACTATTCAGTCACTATAAATCTACAAGCGCGCACGGTACTAGAGGATGTCACAGGGATACTTATTATTGTCTCAAACTGAAAGGGGGGAAGGTCTTCGACTCGAAATGCAACGAGCTGCCTGATGATAGGGTCGCCTGGTGTGGGTCTGTAAATTATGGTGCTACACGTATGGAAGTTGCCGCACAGGTACGCGGAAACCCGCTCGTCGAATGATAGACCACACACGCGTCTGTATTTTTGATAGAAACATCCGCTCAGGTCCAAACGCGGCGGAATAGGATTAAAGGATTTGTCTTCAAATTATAGAGGAACGTGCAAGAGGCTTAGACAGTTATGAAAAACCTGAATCTTTTACGAAATCATCCGATTATCATAATACTTGCGCGAGTACAAATATATAATGCACATCATCAATTGATAATCATTGAAAGCAATTTTTGTTTCGAGCTCGATGTGCTTTTAAATGTTAAAAATATACTGCAACTGTTTTGTTATGGAAAATATCTTTATAAAACATAAAAGAATACTACAGAAAGTAGGGTAATGGATATGAACGTATTACAAGCATTAACTCTGTACTATGATAAAAAGTTAATTTCCAATCTTGTAGACAGGGTACTAAAGTAAATGCCACGTGTACGTATTTGGAATGTCGTGCTGTTTATCCGGTAGATGTATAGTTAAATGAACTCGTAACAGGGACATAAAATCGCATTGCGTCGGACGTTAAAAGAGGCCATTAATCGCCATTTTTTCTAGCATTCGTACCGTGAATGGCGGAGATGGTCAAGGTGAGGGTTAACGTCCCCTGTCCATTAGAATATAAGCGAGACGGTCGTGTTTGTCAAAGGGAAACACCATTAACAACCCTCTGTACTGCTCGGGGAATTAATTAACCCGCCTTTATGAGCTTTATGTTACTCCAATTTTTGTCTTACTTACACCGAACCGCGATCGAAGTTGGAACACCTATAATAATTAACACAAGCATAACAAAAAAATGAATACAATCGTCCGAAAGAATATTTCCCCTATAAGTTTGCTAAGAACTTATTAAACAAAAATCGTAGATCTGTCCCGTCGAAGTTAATACGAACGACGCTGTAGAGGAGTTCGTCATACAACTGCCGCTGTAAAGTAGAATATCCGAAAGGGCAATGCAAAACGATCCATTCACCGTTTCCCAACTAATAATTTTCAAAACCGTTCTCTTTATATTTACGACGTGTACACGTATATAAACGACACGGCCGTAGCCCGTTTGATGTTCACTTTATTTTATAGTTTCCCCGCTAACGTTCGTCCAACAACGTCACCCTGTGCTCCTCCTCTGTGCATCCCCTGTTTAGCTTCATCTATGCTCCACCATGCACGCCTCCATCGTTCGCTCAGGTACGCGTGCAACGTTGTCGTTGCCGGGGCAGTCGTAATTTTTGGCGGGAGACGTTGACGGCAAAGTCAATTTTCAGTTATCGAGTCGCAAGTTCGTGCGCGATAGTTCCTGAACCAGACGTAACTCGAGCGTGTGGTAGCTTTACGAGGTTACGTTGCCGTGCTAAAGTAGTTAAAGGTCCTCCTCGTAGCCGGACAGCCTGGCCGCCACCACGTGAACACGTTAGTTTACGGCAGATGAAGGTACGGATTATCGATGACGGGGGTGGAAACTTTCCGATCGCTCTCAATTCAAACTTCCTGTACCATGTTGAGGCTTGAGAATTTCGTGGTTGAAATCAACTAGTTTCGATGAGAGGGGAATCGTTTACGAGAGGGTTTATGGTACAATTTGAATTAGAAATTTGTTATAGAGAAGGAATTGCTTTTGTTCCAGAGGATAGTATTAGTTGATACCTGTTAATCTACTGCAACAGAGTTTTTTCGGTGAAAATTTAGCGATCCTTTAATGTTGTGGAGGAGCGTATTAAATGTAATGAAATAATTGAACATCTTGTTTCTTACTAAAACAGATAATTCGAAACCGTGTTGTATAATGAATTAAACTTCTCGTGTCCTTATATGTAAGTACAAATTCGTATAATAAGAAAGCTTCCCAGTATATTAACTTTATTATGAAAGAACATACTGTATATACAGCAGAATAGAGAAGATAGTGTTACGAAAAGTTAAGGTTCAGCTAGGCTTGAATAATCTTAAGAAAAAGATGTCGAGGATAAAAGAATAACATCACATTATACATACACATACGTAAGAATTGACAATAAATAATAAACGATATACAGCAATGTAATATACTGTGCACAAATAAATAATAATTCAACTGTAATTAGATATGACAGAATTTTATTACATCCCCGTACGCATACATAAATATGGTGCCATTAAATTTGAATTGTTTATGTGGGGCTAGTGCAGTTCGTGAATAGCCCTCCTGAGATCGAGGGTTCACAGGAGGCAAGTCCTAAAGCAATAAATTATCCGATTTCGAGTACAGGACAACAAAGCAAGGGTGCAGTTGCGGAGATTTCGGCGTCCCGATAGAGACGCTAATAGAAATCCCGGCAAGATAGAATCTCGATTGGTAACATTATTATTACGTCCCCGCGAAATTTCCAGCAGCGTCGAGGGCCCCGGTCTGCGGCTTCCAAGTGTCCAACTCGCAAACCAGCAGTAGTTAACAGAAGCTGTTAAGGACGCCGTGAACATTGAGTACCGCCGCATCGATTGTCCTCGAATTCGCCGTGGAAGGAGTTTGAATTACCAGCCAGGCTATTCTGGCTAAACACGGAATAGCGTCGAGAGACGTGCGATCGATTATCGAAAGAAAGAGTTGTTCCGTCGCAGCAGACACGCTATTCCGTACGGTTCAAGTGTTCGAACATTTATACAACTAGCTGGCCGTCGCGGTAAACATCGCTGGGAACCAGAAACGTGAAAGGAGAAATCAATGTAGCGAAAGCTTCCGTATCATAGTAAATCAAATCGGAAATTCGTGTCGAAAATTAGAACAGAGTGCCAAAAGTTTGCCCGCCGCGACGGCCAAAACATTCCAAAATTTCCAACTAATTTCGCCGTCTTCTTTCCGCGCTGCCCTTTCTTCGGGATTGCTCTAACCTTTGCGACTTTCGTGTAATCGAGCAACTTGGCCTCTGCCTACCATTTCACCCACCTGCCACGAAATCGCCCGTCGATTTCACCGCCGTCCTCGATAACCCTAATCCCCTGGCGATCAATACAGTCGAAAGTCGAACCGGCGCGATCCGTTCGCCAGTTTTCCTCAGTTTCGTCGCGCAATTACTCGAAATCGTTGCCCCGTTGAATCGTCCAATTCCGGCCGGGCCCGTGCGAGAAAAGCGTCGCAAACCGAACGAGGCGAAGAAAAAGGAAAGCAGGGAAAGAAGGGCAGACCGGGACACGAGAACCGCGAGAAAGCTCGCTCGAAACTAACGACAGCCATGGGTCGGTATATTCTTCAAGTTTCATTAACTTCTGAAAACGCGACGCGTCGATCGATAGCGTGGCCGGCGGAAGCTTGCTTGTAACCCGGGCAAAAAGCTGCGATGAAGCACGATAATCCAGCGCGCAGAGACGGCCGATACGGAAAGCAACGTTGTCGGTGGCGGGCAGAGTCGAGCCGAGACGGGTCGGATCGGGTCGTGTCGGGTCGGGGGTCGAATCGAGAGAGCGAGAGGAATAGAGGGAAACAGGGTTCAGTCGAAAAACAAGAAGCAAGACGAAAGAGGCGAGAGAAGCGGATGCTATCGCGGCTTTATTGCGCGTTTTACGGGTACCTGACGCTTGTATAATTGTCGAGGGCGGAGGGTTGGCCCATTTTCGAGGGGAAATATGGCCGCGACTCGAGCGACTCTCGCCGGCAAAAGTCGATACTTCGGCACGAGAGTTCGTTTGCTCGTCGTGTCTGTACATATATATCTGTACGTATAGACTGAAAAGCGGTACCAGCAGCCTCTGGCCGCCTCCGCGAGCTTCTAATCAGCCTACATCTGTCTGTTGTGCATTCACTAACGGGCAACGGGGGGCGGGAGGGGCAGAGGAAGAAGAGTGAAAGGGATGTGCACGCGCGCGCCACCGTACGCACCCCTTTGTACGCGCACACCTGACGACGAAACAGGGGGTTGGCGGCGGTTGGATTCTAGCTGGGGAGTAAGGGGGGTCGATGGTCGGAACGAGAGAACCGCACAGCCAGGAGGAAGCGGGGAAGAGAGACAGAGAGAGATAGAGAGAGAACAGGGAATCGAGATATCGATTCCACGCGCGATACCGCCGGGTGTTTCCGGGGCCTGGCCGTTAGCTTCGAGCACCTTCGACAACTTCGACAACGCTAATTACCAGGATGACAAACTAACCCCGATCATACTACTGGCCTTCCGTCTTTGTTTCGATAAAAATCGTCCAGGTTACTTAGGATAGGTACACTATCTAACGACGGGAGCAATCGATTCGATCCTTTCGCCACCGCTGCGTGCGACACCGTTTTTATAAGTTTCCATTTGCGAGGGAGAGGAAAAAAAGGGAAACCGCATTGCCGCTTGCGGATCGCAGGGGATAATGATTTGCTGGTGTCGCGGATGATCCGTCAATGGAAACCGGTCACACAATATTCGGGCACGGTGGTGAAAAGCGCGAGAAAGCTACAACGCGGGTGAGATGAGCGTGCTTTGTGGGTTGGTAAAAGGAAATCCGGTTGATTAGTTTTGGATAGAGGCGATTCGAGTCGGCGAAACTTCCTTTAATTTCGCGCGGCCCGTTATTTCAATTATTGAAAGTTTTTCAATTATTGAAAATAAATCGTGGGGACGCGGGTTATTTATTCCTGGCTTTTCTTTCTTTTGTCCCGTGAAAATCGCTGCCCCCGCGTTTGAGCGTTTTCCGTTTTCAACTTTGAATGCCCTGTGCCCGTTCGATCGTTTCGATAAGCGGACATACAAAACTTGCGATTAACGAAGTACCAACGAGAGGGATCGCTATACAGGAAGGTCAGTCGGCTGGAGAATAATTTGGGTTTGGAAGAGTAATCGTACGATTTTCAGTGAAAGGGTTCACCCCTCCTCTTTCGAACCCGTTTTCCAGGAAGAGGCCGGAGCTTGGGATAGACTCTGAATTATGGTACCCAGAATTGCGAGCAGAAGTATAGAACCAAGGGGACCAAAGGAGGAAACTATTCACCTTACCCGAAGATGATGAAAATCAAATTGTGTTTCACGTAACAAGTGTTCAATTACTTGTTTGAACCTTCGCTGAAGTCTGACGCGAAACTAATGATCTCTGACAGAACCCTCGCGAACCAAACTTCATTAAAAAAAATTCCCTGCCTCCCAGAGTAAAATCTCACAGAAGTTCCTCCGCCTGTAGAGTGCGCCTCATTTGAACGAACAAGTGTCGCGACGAGAAACCATCCGCGAGAAAAGGCTTGTTTAATTAAAATTCGAAGTGCGCCACATATCACGAGTATCAGGTACCAAAATGGATCACCGCAACGTCTTAGATCCTCGAACCTTGTCACGATGCGCCGCGCCGTGGAGTAAAGCCGGAAAAATCGAGGCCACTCGCTAGACAAAAGCCAATGGAGGTGCGTGAGTCCCCTGGCAATCCAGGGATCCTCTGCCTTAAGGCGAGAGCACACGAAACAGGGCATGAGCCAACCGAGGAATAATAGTCAGCCCCGTTGCAGTGGTAGACGTGACGCAGCCCCATCGCGTGATGGTGAGAACTCGGGTGGAGTAAACCTGCACCTCGCACCTTCCAACCTTCTCTTCCTGACGATACGAGGAATTAGGGGACAATGTCTTGCCTCGAAGACGACAGCAGATACGTCTACGTTGCGAAGCTAAGGGATGGACGGTCACGCTTTGGCCGTTGTCGCTTGGAACTGGTCTTGGCTACGTGGCTCTCTGACAGGTGAAATGAAAAATCAGCCCTCCTATTTTTCTCTTTTTTGTTGGAGGTCGTAGGAAGTGGACGTCTGATGAAAGGTGATGAACGAGATACGGAGATCAGGGTTCTAATGGAATTTTTCAGGTGCCGGATGAATTTCAAGTACATACGTATTATCGCTGCTTTATATCGTTATTAACAATTTCGTTGGGTAACATTTAGGTTTAGGGAATCGGCTTTTTGGGGCAGTTGATAATGTGCAAAGGTGTACGCGTTAATATCAACGGCTTTTGTTTTGTAACAAAATTCGGTGAAACAAAAATTAGCTGCATGGCAATTACCGTAGAAGCGTGATACTTTCGTTGCCTGTTCGAGTGCTTTAGTATGTAAATGGAATGTCTGCTCAGATACCAACAGAAATGTGAAATTAATGCAAACGAGTGTAGTAAAAAGTGTTTGGTTATGCATCCACGAAAAATGCACGTTAATATTGCACCGAGCACTAAACAGAGCCCACGATTTCCATCACAACAGGGTCGTTATTTCACCTGGGCCATGCAAATGCGATCGAGGGTCGTATTTTCCTATTGATCATCGGAGAAGAATTGATTTTGCGATGCCGCCAATATTGATCCAGTATACACGGGTAAATAGGAAGTATTCTACTTTTTTTTTAACAGCTCACGATACGTGAATGCCCGGTGACAAACATGTTGCGTTGATTTACGAGACTCGAGGGAGAACGACGCACACCACGCTAAAATTCAGATAATATGAAAACTAATAAATGTGAAGAAATAAATTTTATGGAACACATTTTCTATACGTAACAACTAATAGTGAGTGGCGGGGTTTTTTTTTAACTTAACGTTTCGTGTCATTCAACGTTTATTTATTATTCTGACAGCACACTCTTATACAGAGCAATGTGCATGCTGGCAGCGTTTTTGTCCTTCTAAAGGCAACAAGATTTGACAGATGCACAGCGGTGATACGTATGAATTTTAACCATCGATCCTACAGAAATATATTATGTACTGCAATGCATAAATCTAACAATGGCGTAAATTTTGTAACGCACAAATGCTCTAATATAAACAACTCCAGAAAGTATTAAACATTTCTCTGTTACTACTAAATTTTCAAACGCTCATTAATTACTTTATATCTGTCACAGAATAATAATTATTACTTTCGTTGATGTTACGTACCCACTCCGATCCCTTCTCCAGCGCAAGAAGCATCTCCTACATACGGCTCGAAAATAAACCATAATGACTCTCGATCTGGTTTCACCGGGGATAAAAATTTCAAACACGAGATTAAATGTAGCATCGGGTACATATTCCTCTTGCGAAGCGAAACAGCCGCAAGAATAATTAATTAAATCAATTAAATCTGAGGGGCACGAGTGTAACGATCGACGTATGCGTGCAACGTTTCTATCCTATCTCGTTAACTTAACCAGGAAACATTCATCGACCGTCTCGTACGCGATCGTCGAATTTAATTACAGAATCGCGGGCCAATGTATACCATCGCGCGTGATTATGCGCATCCATGATTAACAGATTATCAAGCGTTTTGACACGAATATTTATTTCTACCATCGAATGCACGAGACTGTGCACGAAATTTCCTTCGCTTCGTCGAAAGCTGATCATTAACGATCCACCCACGTGTCTCGGGTTATTGGCTAACGAACCGCGATAAGCAACAGATCAATGATCAAGAAACACCGAGCGAAAACTATATTTATTTAATTGGTGAAGTTGCTTCATCGCACACCTTCTATTATTTATAAACAGAATTATTTACGGAAGATGAAAATAATTTTGCAGACAATGGTTAATAATTGGAATTATTTTTCTCAATAATAAAGTAAGAATAAGACAACAGACAAAAATCGTAGACTAATGAATATCGGGACCAACCAGAGTAAAAAATAATTAACCGTGTATTAATCCTAAAATAGTGCAGACAACCAATAAATACAGTTGTTCCTTAACAATTAAATTATTGGGGCATTTCGAGACCAGAGTATTCATAGTTCCTGGCATAGAAATTATTCGTAACATCAATTGATCCGTAGAACAAAATTTATAATGACGAAGGGGAGACATCGAGGGCGTTCATGAACGACAGTAACTATAAGCAACTTCCACATATCACCGACGAATCGTTTCGCTACGAGGGTTGCGAAAGTCAGGTTACAATTCGTTCCATTTTGCGAAGGGGTTGCACGGGACTAATCGCTTCGTATTTTTCCCAACGCGAACTAATCTTCCACGTTCGGTTGGCCGCGTGTACGCGCTCCTTTGTTGCTCAGAAGCACGGTGTGCGATCGCGTTGCGTTCGATTCCGGACGAAAGCGGAGGGTTGCATTCATGGGGCTTGAGGGCAATCGCAGGAACACTCAATTGCCTTACAAGTAGATCGATCATGCTCTTACTTGGAGAAAAGTCACAACCGACAATTGCACAATTGCATCCGTGGCATTCATAATTTTCCAATCAAGCACCGACCGTCCGATTATTTCAAATGGATTGCCATTCATTACGCGCACTCTGTCCGATTCGTTCGAAATGAAACGAGCTAGCTTTTCTGTTAATGATGACATTATATCAATTTGTAGAAATTATATACATATAATAATAAAGAAAAGTGCAACTGTTCAAAATACCGTTTGATTTTCATGCAAAAAAGTGAACAGGCGAATATCTCAGTGCCAAAGGAATTTTATTGAACTCGCAAATTCGGCATTCCAGTCTAAAGGATTACAATACGTAAGGTAGGCAATAACAACTCCGTAAAAAAGACAGAAAATCTTTAAAAATATATATATGTACGTCCGAGCCCGTGTAGCGGACGCGTGTAATACGTTCCCGTGAGGTTGATACACTCGACGAAAGCAATTTTCGACCAACGAACACGCCCGACGGCTTTACAAAGGCAAATGATGTTTGAAAAAGTTAGATCCGGTCCGGCGCGAAACTTCGGCCAGAAGGGGGGCGAAATGAGAACGCGATGAAGCCCGCCAGTGTCTGTAGGGGAACGGTGGGAATAAAAATTCATGAACTATGGATTTCAATATGGAACACCCGGGCTTCCGATTGATCCAACCCCACCAACGAAAGTGAGAACCCGGGGGCAAATAATCCGTCGCGTGGCTGAGCATGATTTTCCAAATAACTCGTAAATTCTTGGATAAAATAGTCTGGATATTAAGACGGTGCTAGCTATACGAGTCAACTTTTCTGCCTTATCATTCGCAAGGAAAGGAAAAATACCCTATCGTTCTTCGTAACATTTCAGGCTATGGAATTTTGCTCACTTTCAAATACGATCAAATGTTTATGGGTTTTCTTTTCACAAAATTAATATAAACGCGAGATGAGATAATCGTTATCGTTCATTGCCAGTGAAACGTTCGCAACTGCATTAACAATATACAACGAGACCGATTAAGTAATATTTAATCATGTCGTACAATTAGTGCATAGGGACACAATTGCGCACCTGCACGTAAATAAATGGCACGCATTGTTGCCATAATTATCATCAAGCGGTTCGCACATCCTCGACGTTCAACAATCGGCAGGCGTATAACAGACCAAAAGATATTACAGGCAAAACGGGCGATTAAAAAACGGAATAATATGCCTTAATGAAACCATTTCTCGCGTATTATCGGACAAGAAAAGGCGGCGAGCACGTCGACCAGCAAATTGCTACGGATTCCCGTGTACGTCGTTTCTCAGGCGAACGCGTGCAGGCGGGCAAAAGCTTTCCCACGAGAGGACAAGCGGACTCGCGCTTCATTTATAGTCGATGGACCGTATCGCGGCAAGATAATCCAACGAGAACGCGAGTCTCTACTCGTTTGCCGATCGCGAAGCGCTAATTGCGTCGGATGTCGTTCGCCAGAGCTTCCGAGAACCAAACCCCGTCGGTTGCCCTCGCTCTTTTTTTCCTCCCCTGCCCTCGTCTCCTTTCTTTTCTTTTTTCCGCACGCTAGAAAAGTTGCGAACGCAACGACTTAGCTCCTCGACTCGAAGGATTAACGAGGCTGCCCCCCGCTTCGGCGCCGCTTTCGAATATTCCAGGACATCGACCTCGACGCCTCTTCTCCCCGGCCGTCCGACTAAAATCGGGGCTCGTCACTTATCCCAACGTTTTCCCGAAATTATGCTCGGTGCCCGCTTCAGCCGTTCGTGTTCTCAACGCGGACGAAATTCTCGCCCAATGCTTCCCCCGAACACTCGTCGTAATTGTGCGACTCGGCCCTGGAGCAGATTCTGCGCTTAATCGTTTTAAAAGCCGCTTTCCAGAATTCGTGCGGAACTTCCGTGGACATAAGAGCGATCCAGATTAATGCCCATCGAAATAACATAACACAACCAACAACCGGCGAGCTGCGGCTCCGTTCGCCGCGTTAAAAGTGCATAGGAACCGCCTCGAAACAAGCGAAGTTACACCCAACGAGAACTAACGCGGCGAGTCGTTTAACGTCTCGAGGAGTTGGTGCCTCGCCGGCGATAAGTAACGTTAGCCAGTAGGTGTCAGACACGCCAGGGAAGCGGAAGGGGATTGGGAATATACGCGAGGTTCGCGGGCGTCTGCTGTCCGGCGTGAAATTCGCGCACTTTACCGCGTTTCAGTGCGCGCGATTACCATCTTCGCCGTCTTTCCGCGCTATAAATTCCTATAGCGTCGCGCGTTAATCCAAGGATTAGCCGGTGGCTGGAGGGGGATCCTGGAGCGGAGGGTCGAGGAGGAACGCCGGAGGAGGCGCAGGAACACGAACTGGACGAACTCGTTCCGCGGGATTATGGATTAGCCGCATCGGGGAAAAGAAATAACCTCGAACCGACCGATAAACGCAGCTTTTACGTGGGTGAACGGTTTTCGCGAATTTCAATGGGCGGTGAGAGGTGGTGTGCCTCGGGCCAGGTGAAACGATACACGCGTACTTACCTTTTAACGAGACGGGCAATTGCCTTTAATCAAAATTGAAACGGATTTTTGCATGGCTGATTTGAAGCAATTTTGCGTGTCCCTGTGTTCAATTATGTCGCCGACTGTATTCCTCGTGCCAGATTGCGCTACTTAGATTGGGATTACGCGTCGACGGTGTGAAAACCGTGCGAGCGAGACAGCATTACTATGTAGGACAGACTGAACCGTAGCATTACTAGTTCGAAGTTTGTACCACAATGTGTCGTGTAATAGAATTTCTGTGTTACGGTATTATACGACACTGCGACTGCACCTTAGATCGGGCGCAGTGTTGTTTCTCGTTGAATCGTACGTAACAAGAAGTTTACTGCCAACGCGAGGGACCGACAAGTTTCAACGAACGATTTAGCATCTATTTAAATCTGCGCCGGCCAGAATTTATTCAATAATATCCACTTAACCGACTGCTCAATTGCACACCAATTGCCGAGCACCTTATCCAATAGGCATCCGATATCGAGCCCATTACAGACGCAACCTGCACCATCGATTAATCCCATAGTGGTCACGAGGAAGAAGCGGGGACACGCGTGTCGTCGTTCACGCGGATCGATCGCGTGAATAGCGAGCTGCGATGATCGGGATTGTCCGTGGGTCTCGCACGATCGAGCAACACGCCTGAACAATGGGCAGGCAAACAACAGGAAAGAGAGTTCCTCTTAGTCGGCCAGGGGTGCACGTTACGTGCGTGTCCGTTCGATTAAGTAATACGAACGACCTTCCCCGACCACGTGGCGTGGCCGTAAAACCCGTGGAACGAGAGAATGCCACGAAATTGACGATAAATCTCTCGACGGTGGCGGAACGCGCCGCGCCGCTGTTTATTTCCCTCGCCAGCTTCGCTACTCGGCCCGGTCCACCGAGGGAAATAACTCCGGGCCCTCCTTCTAAAGTCACGTCTTGTATACAGCGTGCATTAGTTGGAGAAAATCGCGCCTGGAAATATTGCGACGAGCTCCTGAACTACGACGTGAGCCGCGAGACAAGCGACCCTTCGAACGGAACCGAGCTAACGAAGTTTTGTAATGCGGTTCGTTGCTTCCCGGCGAGGGTGTAGAATTTTGGGTGCGGATGGTATGGATCGTTGGGAATTGGCGCTCAAGTGGGTGGAACAGGGGTCACCGAAACCGTCCGAAGTTGATTTCGATGTGACGTATTTTCGTAGAAACATGTATGTATATATGTGGTATGCTCTTATTGACTGCAAAGTATCCGTGCAATTTACATTGGAGCAACAGAACGGTAAATAACCAAGCTCGCCGATAAGAGGGCTCGCTAAATTCCCCGAATACTGTTTTTCAGCGTCCCCTATGTTTCTAAAGTCGTTATCCTCGTACTTGCACTTCCCCGCCCGAGTAAGATGAAAATTGCAGAGGGACACCGCGGTTCCTCCCCTTGTTAGTTTACATTGACCATCGTCTATTCGCGCTCGTAAACGTCCGCCGGTACAAGGGCCATTGGTTATAGGGGTGGAAACGCCCCCTCCGAAAGGTATCCCCAGGTGAACGGAACAGCGAAGAACGACGAGCCCTTTGGGGGTCTCGTGACCCAGGGTCTCGTAAATGCTCCACGAAATTACGCGTACCACAATTACGCCTTGCAAGATTGTAATGGCTCGCGTGTGCATTAATGCCCATTCTCTGTTTCCACGAACACGCGGATACCTTTTTTCCACGTCGACTGCACGACGACAGATTTAATCGAGCCGACCTCCTGGATGTTGAACTTCTTACGTTTCCGGTCCGTCTAAACGAATGTTCATTTAAATGCCTGTATTTACGCGATACTCCACGGCGATAACGGCGAGGCTCTTGGAATGAAAAAGCGTTGGATTCGCGACTCTAAGGGGTTGTTTCCATTAAGCACGTGAAAAGGCAAGGTATTGTCGGGGTGATAGTAAATAATTGGTCGTTGAGTCGCGTGGAAGATAGCTCTGTTTACATCCGCATTCATTTACAAGCGTTTCTAATTCTTTCGTGCAGTGCAAATGGATTGCAGAAATAAAATAACACAGTGCCGCAAGAGGAATTCTATTATTAAACGCGATCAATAAATCGGTCGAACAAAAACCTCCCCTGATATTACTAAATTATGTCCTCGACATAACGTCTCGATAAATCAACCCCACAATCTTCTAAAAAAAAAAAACGCCTTCCAATATTCATTAATTTCTCCAAGAATTTCAAACAAACGACGCCTCGTCCAGCCGACAGTTTTTATCACACCGACAACCGCCGTGAAGAGTGTACGACCCGGATGCAACGGTCTTGACGCTTCTTTCGCGCAGAGTAACTCGCCACACTTCTGGCGAGCAACAGCTTACAATTGCACCGCGTTAATCGACGACCGGAAGACATTGAGTTGCAGCGTGTAACCGAGCACGCCCCGACGAAACAGTTATTCCATTCCGTCGTCGTTGTTGCGCAATTCACGGCAGAGTGTCGGGAACCCTCGTTGGCTTTTCTCGAGTTTCCTATACTATCCTGCACCGCCGGGAAAGGAATAGTGGGAGGGTCGACGGCAATCACGATACACGTCCAGCAAGCGTGATATCGTTTGCGCAATATTTTCATTGCTACCTTCGCAATTCCGATCTTCCCTCCTACGAGGGAGGCCGGCTCGTGATAGGCTAACCACGATCAGCGTGCACCGACGAAGATTGCGGCTGATCCTGAACCGTACCATTTGTTTTCCTCGTTTCACTCGATCTTTCTCTCGATAGTCGGTACGAATTGATAGAGCGATGCCTCGGCGAGTCGATAGGGCGAGCGGCGGTTTTGCATTTAATTTTAGGTTCCAGAGACGAGCGATTGGAACGGTAAGGGCAGGTTAATATTGAAGCTAACAGATTCGCGGTTGCATGCTGCTCGGGAAGAGAAATTAGTGATAAGGGAAAATTGTTGTATGTTGTGCTTATTTAATTTTAAGTGAATTTCTGTACGGAAGACGGTATGGAATTTACTGATTTATACATTTTTTTAATGAGGGACTATGAGGGATTGAGTGATCTTGACCGGGCCTTCATGTGCCCTTAACGTGACCTTCACTGCCATTTATAGGACCTTCGAATGGCCCTGAAGTGATCTTCATCGACATTCAAATATCCCCGAATAATATTTTAAAACCTTCGCCTGACAATTTTTCTTTTTAATTTCTTTTAACCACTCAAAGTTCACACAACCACCTACATTCATCATCTCCAGGCATAGAAAACAAAAATTACACATTACCTCAATGCGTCGACCGTACGTGACCGCTCACGCATTAATGATTAAACAAGCCCAGTCTACGTACCTGTAACAAAAATGAAAAGACACATGCAAATTAAATTACTGTATTAATGCGTCTCCTGAATAAATAACTACATTATATATCTACATATAATTACTGCATTACAATAAACAATAATGATAATTTCCTGTTACTCCGAAAATAATGATCCCCAATAATATCAAACACGACGCCGCCCCTTTGAAACGAAAGCATTTAATTCCAGACGTGCCCTGCACTTATACAATGCACGACACGAATTCGCGGGATCATTCCATACGACCCAATCGCAACTTTCCTCCATCGGATGATTCATCGACGATTACGTGCCGCTTTACCCAAACGAGGGAAAGAATCGTGAGAGAGTCCATCGCAACTGGACGTTTCCGTTACGTCGCGATTGCTATCTAGCCGCTAAGCAGCAGGATCATCTTTCGTGATAGGCCACCGCCGAAGGGGCACCATAATTGCAGCTTCGAGCAGCCTGTCTACTACGATTTCCCTTTTGTAGCACGGAAAAGTGCCTCGAGGCCAGGGTGCGGGCGCCCCTGGATCACCGGCGATCCATTTAGCGCGTTAAGCGCCATGCGGCTACACGTTTACGGCTTGATCTTTCAGCCTGCACCTCGGGTCACGCCTTCAGAGCCGCGAGCTGCTTTCTACCTGCTGGAAACGCAAGGAAAACTGCTGCCCACTTTCGATCCCCGAGATTTTGCTACCCGATACGGTTCTCCTCCGGCGCGACCGTCTCGCTTCTCGTGAAAGCAGGTTGCTTCATTTAATTAAGAGATTTCGCACAATTTCTGGAGAATTCATTTATAAGTGGCACGACCAGTGAGAAGTCTAAATTTTCGTGCAGAGAAATAAAGCTGGAGTGAAACAGGAACAGGTGTAATTATCGTTCTGAGATATACAAGGGATTTAACTTCGAATTTGGTAGTCACTTTGCGAAAGTTTCGTTTCTATAGTTCGAACATCGATGTTGCCTTTTCAGTACGTTCTTCGTGTGATCGTAATTAAATATAAAAACGAGTATTCTATTCTTTCTTATGCGGTTTCCTAATACACTTGGGAAGTTTAAGTGCGGCTATTTGGTCCATCCGTGTGCAGTATCGATGAGAGTCGAGGACAGCAAAGGCAAGGGTGCCTGAAAAGCCAGCCAAGCCGTAAGACTGGTAGAAGGCGTTGTATTATTACGTCGCACCGACAAGGGTTGAATTTTTTAACAGTCCCAGCAAACCGACCCGGACCAAGAAACGTGCTAGCAACGAGAGAATTCCCGAGTTTCGTGGAACAAGAGTATGTATAATAATTAAAAGACTCCAGAGCCCCGGGGCGCGAGCTTTTGAATCGCGTCGAAGCATGGCGCCGGTATAATCAAATTAGCGGCTGGTTTACCAGGAACGCTTTCCAGCGGATGAAAATCTCGCTGAAAGAAACACCGTTTCGAGATTAATTGTTCTCCTCGATTGTTTCACGGGGGAGCATTTATTCTTCCACCGATCTCTCCGTTCAACCCTTGAAAATTCGAAACAAAGACTTTTTAAAACATCGCCCTCCTTTCTTCCCCACGATTCGTTCGTCCCGCGAATTCGATTACGATTAATTAACGCCAACAGTAATTGCGTGTTACATACGATCAGTAATTACAGGGTATGCTAACAATCGCGAATTCGCTCTATGATCGAATTATTCGCTATCTAAATTACTGTTAACGACCGCGGTTTATCGCAAGTTAGTTATTCAGTCGGAGCGCCGCGGCCAGGTTAAATGCCCGATGGGTTTCTTGCGTCTCTGATATTCAGTGAATTTTCCTGGATTTCGCAGTCAACGCAATTTGAAAACTTGAGAGCAGCGATGCAAAGGATGCGTTCGCCACGAGTATCGTGTTCGCGAACCGTAGGAGAAATCGCGCGTCAGGTGAGCAGTGCTAATTGCAACATCTGATCGAAATCAGTTGCGACAGCTCGGTGCCGATATTAATTCTAAGAATCGGAACGAACTGCAATTCTTCCCGTGTAAAATCGTGTTTATGATTTAGCACATAAAAGATGAACAGCAGATAAAGCAAGAAATGTTATTTCCATAAATTCGAGAAAAACGACAATTCCGAGGCTTCGAGGCACCATGGTTCGACGTGGCGTAAAACGCTATCGATTCGCGGGAAAATCGTACCGCGAGGTGCGTCGCGTGCAAAATTTCACGCTTGACCCGAGCATAGGCTGTCGACTGGTCACGAGCGTGTTAACTAATCGCCGCTGACGTTAAACTTAACGACCCGGTGACGCTTACCCCCAGCAGGGAGAGACAAAGGGAGAATCGCCGTGTCGCGAACCAGCAGCACGGTATGTAGGTACACGGAGAGAAAGGGAGGACAGAGAGAATCCACGCGAGCCTTTCGGGGTCCCAGCAACAAGCAACGGCAGCAACAATAATCAGAGAGAAGCGACACGGAGGCTGGCGCAGTGGTCAGCCGGAACGAGACGCGAGTTTAGCCGCAAATTATCGCGGCGCTGGGACGATAATGGAAATCCGATTGAAGCCGTCCATTTGCGACGCGTTATGGGACTGTTTGGCATTTTAATTGGGAAATTGCAATTAACCGGCCCGCCTGTATTATCGTTCACCCGTGGGCGTACAAGTGACGTAGGGAAGTTACCGGTGCTCGAGCAATTCCTTTCGACACCTATATTCCTCCTTTTTCAATTCAACAATTATTTTTTTTTGATTCGTCTGTCTTGTTCTTGTGTATAGACTGTTTTATGAATGCAAGTGCAAACAGTATATAATAGCAAAAATTTGTTTATTAAGACAGGAAGATAGCTGTTGAGAAATAAACGCTTCAAAAATAGTACCGGTTTTTAATTTCGTTTATTTAATTTTAAGTAAATTTTACGGAAAAGGAGAAAACCGTGTTGGTCACGAATAATTCGGAATAACGATCATTCATTTGGGTGTATCGTTTTCTGTACGTCTCTCCAACGAATTCTGCATAGATTAGTTCCTGATAGCACCTGTCAAAATGTGAATGGTTTTATATCAGATAACACTTACGATAACGATCAACCAATAAAGGTAAAGGTATCGTCATAAACTACTCCAATTCTTTCCAACTTAATATCTCTGAATATCTGTTTACCAGGACTTTTTTTTATATCTTCCCATGAATACCAAATGACTCCGCGAATAGTGTATATATTCCTGAAGCAGCCAGTATAAACGATCGAAAATTAATAACCTGTCCTCCCGCAGAGGAATTTAACGATACCTTTCTTTCTTCCAACTAGCTCGCGAAGAAGCCCGCGTACCATTCACCAGGATCAATTGATTTGAACGCCAAGCACGGAGGAAATATTCGAGGGGGAAATTTATCGACACCCAGTGATCGCCAGTGAAATGGAGCGGAATCCTCGTCGCGTCTCGACAAACCGACCGATCGTTCCAATTTATTTATCACGGACGCACGCGGAGGTTCGCGTGCGCCGTCTTTTAGAACTCCTCTTGAATGTCCAAACTATTGGACATTCATTTTTTTTTCCAACATTCACAGTTACCTTAACCTTCATTCGATATCTCTATTTCCAATAATAAACTAAACGGAATCAAATCCAATCGAGGAAAGACGTTTCTATTCCATCATTCAACGTTCGCAAAAATAAAATGTCCGGTATAACTTTTCAACCTTTTCTGTTTCATGCCCTATACGACCACTAAAGTCGTCAACAAATTAGGTAAATCATTTGAAATATACATTCCAGCCGTCTAATTCTTCCCGTTCAACAATTCCATGGACCTTTTAATTGGACAGATTGTAATTGGCCCCAGCTACTCGTCAGCAGAATGCTCCTGCAAAGATATTCCCCACGACATCCTGCTTCCTTAGGCCCGCCGGTGCTTGCGCGTTTCCCTTCTTCGTACTCGAAAGCCTCCCTCTGTCTATCTATTTCCTTCCCCCTTTTTTCTCCCAAAGTCTCTCTAAACGGTCTAAAGTACACTTTTCCTATAATCGAGCTCCGTTCAGCACGGGGCGCAAGCCTTCTCGAGGGGTCCGTCCGATACACGGCTGGAACTTTTAATTGGCAAATAGTAATTGGACACGCTGCGATCCGGAAACGGTCACAGATTTCGCGGGAGAAAATAACAGCCGCTGGTGGAGGCTAATTTGCATGGGTCGTGAAGAGATTCAGTCAGCTCGAGAATAATCGAGGTTAAAGTGTTGTGCTGTTGCCTTTGTTACAATTCCAGTTCGAATGCGTACAGGACTATATTCGAAAGATTATAGACGTATAGGGAAAATGTATTAATATTTTTGCCGTTGCAAATATTATTCGGCTATTATAGTACAGAATTAACGGGACACTTATAGCTGAGTGCAAAAAAGATAGATACCTGCGCACATTGTCTGTCGTAGATTTAGTTACGTTAAAGTTATTAGAAATTCGGAGCTATTGCTATCTCGTATCACGACAAGAATATTATTGATAATGAGCCAAATAGATAAAAAAATATGCAATGTACTCCTCAGCATGCTTCGTTTTATTATCAAAAAGATTCTAACATAATATCCGTATGCGACAAAAATTAAACAGCAGCAGCAATAGTGTCAAGGATTCACCAGCTCAGGTAGGATATTTCGTATGTACGCCGGGTTTCCTTGGATACAGAGTTGCGCACCGGAAAGGTGGATCGTGGCTGAGACAAGCGCGTGAACGTGTATCACGTTTCCCTTGAAATCTACGGGGCGAGATCAGGCAAGTCGTAGGGGTAGTCGCGAAAGTCGAGAATTACGGACGTAACACGATTTCTCGATGTCGACGCGCAGGATAATTCGCATGGAATGATTCTCTGTCTCCTGGAGGAACGCTGCCTGGTATTCTACCACCTTTGCCGCCTTAATTGGAAAATGCTAATTAGCATCCAGCCCCGGCGTGATATTCCCTGTAGGGCGAGCGAGAACTCGCTTCCTCCGACACTTCCCCTTATCCCGTACCTTTCAACCGTTCGTCGATTCCCGACGACGAAATTAAAGCTCGCGGAAGGGAAATTCTACTTTGCCCGGTGTCTGCTTGCGGAAAATAGATAGAATGGAATTGGAAGTCAATCTATAACGGTCGATTGATCAGAAGTTCGGGAAAAATGACTTTGTTTGTCGGGGTGAATTTTAAATGTGACGAAGACTAAAGGGAAGAGCGCGTTCGCCGTTACAAAAGAATACGGTTAAGGGAAATATTGAAATTCTTGGGGGTTAAATATGAGGATAGTTCGAACTAGAGCCTTTCTATTATATAAGTTGAATTTTCGATAGCATTGTTGTTACTATTTTGCATCTCAAGTATACATAATGTGTTTCTATACGCCATAGATATTCTATTCGATCTGGCGAGGAGGACTTGATTTAACAAGCCAATCGACCGTTCGAACTTCTTCAAGTACGACTTCCCTCATCGTGCAGATCATCGAACAGAAGCTGCCGAGGGCGAGGGATGAAATATCTGTAACCTCGTAAGAGGCGCAGATCGTTATCGAAGAAACTTCCGACTTACACACTCGTTTCCTGATTCGACAGAAGGATCCAGCCAAATCGTTTCCTCGACGACTCTCTTACGCCTTCAAAGCATCGATAAAGATAACAAACGGGAACGTTGAAACGTAACGAACGATAATAAATCAAACGATCGTTTTCACCCGCGAGCTCGTCTCCCTATCGCCGATTATCCTCCATAAAATCGAATCGATTCTACCCGGGCACGTTCGATTCACCCGCGTCCCGATCGTTCTATGTACCCCGACACACGGCCGCCTCTTGAAAAATTCAACGATGGTTGCACGTACGCGTGTATTTCAAGCGGAAATTCGAACGTGCCCTCGAACACGCCAGATCCAGCCGATGCGATCGATCGATCCGTGTAATTCAATTCGAAAGCCGGTCGACGAACAAAAACACACGGACAGGCGAAACCGATGGCTCGACGCGCCGTTAAAAAACGCGTCTCCTTGATCTGCACGCGAGTGTAATTACTTCCTACCCTGCGAAGAAATCGCTGATTAATCAATGGACGATTGTCAGCCGATTTGAAATACGGATAAGCTACGCAGATGGTCACGGTCGAGGCTGTTTCGCCAGGTAACTTCCTTTATTAACAAAGAGGAAGCGAATAGACGGGTTTAGAAGTTGAGATGATGCGACTCGAATCACGTTGATGCGCACGATAATCGATCGGTGATAATGTACGTAGATGGTGTGGTTGCGATCGAGTTAACTTTTCACACTTGGTTTTACAACGACTCTGGCACTTGTCGACTTATGACTTCCGCTCGAGTACGCTGATGGGTGATTTGGTGAAAAAATGATGCAAGACATATTGTGCACATTAACAGATCATCTTCGCCACCTGATCTAGGAGATGTGAATCTTCGACTTAATATTATTTAAGATAGTTTAAAAATGAAATTGGAAAAGTTCAAATCTACGCTCATTAATTTAAATAATTTTCTGCAACGCGATGCGACGTTTCGCTGCCTCGGGTCTCAAAAATGAAAATTAATTTTCCATTCACTGTCACAGTGGAAGCTATTTCACAATTCGCATTATATCACTGTTTCGGTAATCCTCGGGCACTGGCGAGAATTAAATTCTAGAAGCTCAAGATTTAAGTAGAAAGCAATCTGCAACGAAGAATGTTTCTTTACAATTCACCTGCTCTATAGGCTGAAGTCAGGTATGCGCATCAGAGGCAGCGAACAATATATTTACCGTCTTATGAAAACGCGAGCGGGGGTGGGAAGCGGCGTGGCGAGCGAATAAAGAAATTAAATCATCGCTTAATCTCGTCGTGCACGCAACGCTCATCCACGCGAAAGAATGAAGAGACGAGAGAGGAATAGACGAAGGAGAAATAGACGGGAGGGAATATCGCGAGAGGCCCTTGTTACTGTTTACGCCCGTTGCATTTATGCATGCACCGACAGAGTTGTGCGAACATAATATGCCGATGCGTGTCAAGGAAATTTCAGCGAGTTCGCGTAGGAAGATCCATGGATCAGGCGTGCGATCATGGGAACAATCTACACCGACTTCCACGGGATAATGACTTTCATCTGCAAGCGCTGCGCGTCTGTTGCATTTTTATTATTTTAACCCGCTTGAATTTTTTGTTGTTTTTTTTTGTAGACGATAGCACTTGTTTTGCATGTGAATTGGTGCACGATTGGATGTTTTTTGTAAGGAATGTTTCTGCAGAATTGTACTTCTGCCTTTATGCAGTAAAGGGTTACTGAATGAAGAACGGCGACTTTTTTGTACACGTGCTAAGAACAAAGTATATTTCGAGTTTCGTCTGCAATATGTTGAGTCAAACAGTGACTCATTAATTCTTATTCACGATACACGAACAGGGTGATAATAACAAAAAATTCATTAAATAGAAACACATGTTCTCTTCCAGTTCCCCCATGAACAACTCCGCTTAATGCAGCCACGATAGGATCTGAATTTGCAAGAAACTCGAGTAGTTTCGATAATCATATTTAGCAGAAGTTTCCTGGCTATTGACACGTCATATGAATAGCATAAGCTGATAATCAGGCGCGTCTATTAGGGATATTAAAAAAATGAATACAGTTAAATGAATTCTATATTCTATTAGATTGTACACGTTTTGTTCTAACAAATTATCGTCATAATAGCTGCACAGTTTAAGTCATAGAAAATCGGTCTGACACGGAACGTCTTAAATCTACTCAACGAAAATAATAGACAAATATTCAGTTCAACCTACGGAACGGCGTTCTTCCCTCAAATTCCAACTTCCGACGACGACATGATCGCGCGAGGACGCGAATGAAATAACTAACAATAAGTTAACAAGTGACGCGTGCGAATAACGCCCGCGGATCAAGTATCGCCATCGAACGTTTAACGCGAGAATCGGTTTCATTCCTCTCGTCGGCTGCTCTGAATAATTCATGCCGGCCGAACTCCACGCGTTTTCAGCCAATCCTGCCGGTCCCTCCGATTCATTCCAGACGGGGGGAAAGTTGCACCCCGATCGGTTGCGTCGCGAAAGATTAAACTTTATCCCACTCCGTGATGCACTTACGGAACGATTCACAGTCTTCCTCGAGCTGTTTCGTCCCTCGAAGCCGCTTATACATCTCTCCAGAACTCGTTACCCTCGCCGCGGCAACCTCTTTAAGTGCTCCCTAATTCTTTCCGGTAAGCGGCCGCAATTTTTTCGGGGGAGCTTCCTAAGGTCGCGTTAATTGCTCGATACCTAATTGTCCACAGCGCGAACAAATTGCACCGTACAGTGTCTCTTCTAATACGAAGAATTTGAGGCTCTTCAATCGTGTCGCGAATCGGAACGGATAATGCACATCGTTTCATACGATATTTACTGTTATATTAGTACATCCGCGGACCAGCGAGGAAATAGTTCAAGAGTTCCAAAGGAGCGCGTGAAGTGTACATCAGCCGGAGTGCTCGTTGGCCAGCTCTTAACGTGCCCACAAAAGACGCCGACCTTTCCCAGACGAGAAGAAAAACCGCGAGAAAACACAGTCTCGTTGACACGGTTAAGAGCCGCGCTACCCGAAATAAAGCTCGCGATTTTCAACGGGCTCCTCTCCCCTTCGCTCTTGTACAAAGTGGCGCGTGGTGGCCCGCCGGGCTATCGACTTTTCGGCAACCGTCTAAGCCTTGTTTATTTCGACGGCGCGGGGCGTGAAAATAAATTCTCCAGTGGACGCGTCGAATCCGTTCCGCGGATGTACGCGATTTCCGCGCGGGTCGCGTGAAATTAAAGCGCAACTTCGACGCCGTTTACGAGGCAATCTATCAAGCGGCGCGGGCCACGATAGAAACCGGTCAAAGTTACGGCCTCCGCTGTGCCGTGCCGTGCAATTGTCCGGCTATGTCTTTATTTCATTCTATTTTTTATTTCCCCGCCGTATCGTTGGTCGCCACTGGTCATATCCGGTCCGGAACGAAAAAACACCGCCTCGTTGGGACGATCGATTTCACGAGTTTTTCTCTCTTTTTTCTCCACTTTTTACCCCCATTTTATCCACCCTCGCGATTGTTAGCTTCTCGGTAAGACACGAACGGGGTGGTCCCGAATAGGCAGTTGCAAAGCTGATTGGCTGGCATAGGTGAAAAAGAGGAATTGCACGGGGGAGGGGTATTTTCGGCCACTGCAACGCCGGTTTTTGGGTTGATTGGATTTAGGCGGGTGGAGTGATTGGGCTGCTTTTTTATGGCGCACTGAAAAGTTCGTGCATGCACGGCGGTTAATTGCAGGGTTAATTGTTGGAACACGATTTACGTGGGGCAAATCGTTGATCGTGATAATAAAAGTATCGCAATACGCGTTGGGATATTTGCAAAGGGTAGTGCGAGAACCTTAAGTAACATATAATGTCTCATCAATAATTTGTCGCGTCGCTAAATATTTCCGCGTCGATTTCGCGAATACCAGAATATTCCTCGAGCAATTTGCAGAAAAGTTGTGCACGATTCGCCGGATGATCTATCACAGGATGCTCCGAGGAACGGCGAAGGATATACGATCGTGAAACGATCCGGGACCCCGTTCTTGGGCGCACCTGGAGAAAAAAAATCGATATCACCGAGAACCCTTTAGACTCTCGTACACCTAATATCCGGCGTTCGCTTCGCCCTCAGACGACGAGCGACGCGACCGCGCACGTTTCGGTTCAAGACCTCCCAGGCTTCCTACACAAATACGCGCTGCCAGGTGAGACACGAGACCAGACCTCTCCCTTCCCCTCATTGATTACGTCCCAGTATTTCAGGGTGTAACAGATGAGACAAGAGAAGATTTGTGAGACGACGATACGCGAGGGAGGCGGTCGACGTGCTGCACAGAGGGACAGAGAGGCAAAGGGAGACACGCATAGAGGCAGACTCGAGGACAACCGGATAGAACAGACAGAAAGAGGGAGAGAGACAGAGGGAGGAAGCCAGGGGGGAGGGAGAAGAGAGTTTACAGTATCTATATGCACAACGTCGCATAATCCTGCCGGTTCACGTACAGGGTGTTCGTGATTATCCGACATCCCGAGCAAGCAATTTCTCATGGTCACTCGAGAGCCGCTAGGTAATCTCGAGCCACTCTATGGTAACGTACGGCACCGCGACAAAGGGATTCTCCAAATTTCTCATCTTGAGATGGGGCTGAATCTCGGCTATCCGCGGGGCCACGACATTGACAAACACCGAAATTCGATCTCACGAGGAATTGCACCGCTCGCGCGAGCGCTGATCTTCCCCTGGGCCGTTGATAAGGGGAACACGGAAGGCGAGAGCGGATGGACAGAGCCTGGATAGGTAGCTTTTTCTCGGCGATCGCAATCGCAATCGCCAACCTTTCCAAGATAATTGAACGAGAAAATTAAATCGTTCGCCGACGACACGCCGGCGCGGCGCCTACATATTATACAATGTACACGTACATACATATTTCCATCGGCCGTTCGATTGGATTGCACGCGATCGAGGCTGAATCGCGCCGAGTGAAATCGCGTCCAGTAACTGGAAAACCGGTGGCGCTAAACGAGATACCGCGGCCGGACGACACACGTGCGTTACCGTGCGGATCACCTTCGTAAAAATGCGGGTCGCGTCGGGCAAGGTATTTCGCGCGTACTGCGGAACGAAATGAACGCTCGAGAGGAGCCGCGAGCGCCACTTCGGTGTAATAATGTTAAACGATCGGCATAAAACATCGCTCGTGTTACCGTCGATTGCGTAGGCATACCGGCGACCCTACGGCCAGTAGGCAGCCTTCGAATTATATAACAAGCTCGCGGCTGTGCCGTGTATCGACCACCAACGGGAAGCGTACTTTCCACGCAATCGGCGTTCCAGCCGAGGGCCCGAGTCGTGCGGCAAATAATTCACGCGTCCCGGCGCCTCTCGACCCGATTAACCCGATGGAACGACTCGACGATCGGACTGGATAGGATCGAGTCGCAGAATTCTGTTTACCTGGCGACGTATTAACCGCGGCGCCTCATTGCGACAGTGTATTGGGGAAATCGAGTTTCGAATGAGCGCGATGAAAATTTGATTGAACGGCTGATTGGTGCGTTAGGGGTGGAATTGTTGCAGGATCGTGCATTGGAACGGGCGGAATTTGTGACATGCAATTGTATTTTTCTTCCTTTCGCTTTTGACGCTAGAACTTTTGGGGGTAGTTTTGTGCGTTAAGGGAGAGCCGAGTGATCGATGTTATTATAGGGGATGGGTAGCTGTTTGATAATAACTTTCACATCGTCATTTGCATGATTCTAGCGAGTACGACGCATACGCGAGCCAGTATCTTCGTGGCGCGTAACGCGATAATAAAGGAAAAGCGCAATGATTAATGCAAACAAAAGTGTACGCCGACAGAAATGAATTCCGTATTATAGGTATCAATCGAGCACAAGATTCCCATTACAAAAATCCTAGCTGAATACCACGGGAAAAATCCATTCCGTTAGCATAAATCATCAAACAATGCCGCTCCGTTCCTCCTGACAAAGCATCATTCCCAGCCTCACCTTCGCGCAACCAGCAAACTCTCCCAAGCCGAACCCACCCATCGACCGAACAAATTTCGAACAACGATCAGCCAAGCGATAACGATCTCGTTGCTTCTCCCTGTGGTCACCCGGTAGAGCCTTAGCCTGGGTCGGGGCCTCACGGATGCTGAAGAGGGGCCAGCGGAGGGGCATCACGGGACTTTGTCGTGGTCGGGCCTTTAGGATCGAGTCCCACGCGTTCCCAGACATTCCAGCTAGTAATTGCTGGCTGCCGCCTCCTATCTTGCCGACGTTCGCTCGCTTCTGAGCCAGTCTCTCCGCTTCTTGCCTCTCTCTGTACGTACTCCTTTGCGGCTCCTTCTCTTTCTTCACCACTCGCCTGTTCCGCCGCTCTTTTTCTCCTCGTAACACGGCTGCCCTCTGCTCTCCGGCATTGCCCTTTCCCTCCCGCGATTCTTTGCATCGCATCGTGAGGCTGCTGCCGTTGCTCCTCCTCGGCGCTCGTTAGCGTGGTGGAAACGCTAGGCGAGCTCCGCTAACCGGCGCTAACTGCATCGACAGAAATCGTTCCCGTCCGAGCTTCCTCGAAGCATCGGGGAATCTCCGCCTTCAACAAGGCGTCGCGTCGTTTCATCGGGCAGCGTGGCTATATCGTCGTTGCGCGGGCCTCTTCTTTCTTCCGCCCGCATGTAAACGATCCCTGCTTACAACCGGCAGCAACGGCAGCAACGTTACAAGCAGCCGCGCGCTTTCATCCTCGAGCCTCGTATTTCTGGACGCGCGATCCGGCCCACGATATCTTCGTTAGCGCCGCGAGCATTCGCGACCGTCGCCGATACGCTCGTCGTAAAGTTCTTTAATTAGAGGAACGTGCGAGAGAGCCGCCGCGGGGATGATTTGAATTTTGTTGATGGCCGCTTTTGGCGGGGCTCGTTAGGGGTTTTAATTTAGTTGGAGTGCACGCTGTGGTTTATTGTCTCGGATTTTGTTCATCTGTTCCGTTCGTTCTGATTGGGCTATATGTTCGTTTATCCTCTTGCGTTTAGCAGCGCGGCGTGGTTGAACGAAATTTTTTCTCGCGACCGGAGTTGCTTTAAAAAGACTTTCCCAAATTGCGCGCGGCGGGGTTAAGGGGGACTTGTTCCGCGGGAAGTAAGTCCGTAGGCTTTCAGGGTTTTTGAGCGATTATGTCGGCGAGAGAAAATGGAAATTCTGTTGGGATTTAGAAATGTGTTGCACTACTGGTAATTAATGGAACTGGTACGTATTATATTTTAGTTACGCGCCCGTATGTAATAATAGTATTCATAAATGTGCCTTACGATTGCGCCAGTTAATTTCTTAATTAGCAATTCATTTATTCCTTACTAATAGCATGAACTGTTCTGTTCGATAACACTACTCGAGCGAAATTATCACTCGACGTTGCACATCGAACTTATTTTTGTCCACGTGTCCATTTTAACTTCCGCCGTGATGCTGAGTCGATACAAATTTTCTAAGAAAAGCTATTTTGCTGTGCCGCAACATTCAAAACAGCTGAACGTAAGCTGATGCAATGGAATACGCTAATTTTCGTGGTGCCAAGGCTTTCGTGACCTCGCGCGTCTAATTTGCATCGCAACAAGGATATGCATTCCCATTATCACGTATTTAGCGAAGATCCTGTTATGGAAACGATTCACCTTCAACTTCCCCCTTCCCTTCATTCATTTTTCTCCACCTTTTTTCATCGATATCGTTAATTGGTTTCCTCTCCTCTCATCCCGAAAAGAAATAAACGTTTCTCATATGGCCGCTTATCTCGCGTTCTCGCGTAATTATAGTTATCCCCTATAATTTTATACCCCTATTATTACAGTAATTACTACCAGTATTATCGACATTATTGCGTACATTATTATTACTATCGGCAGCGTTACCTCGTCGCCTCGATGGTGCAGTGGTCCTAACAGTGCACACTTTGAAGAAAATTCGAATAAGATCCTCGTAAGAAATTACGTCGGTTATCGCATTCCGATGGAAGAAAAAATACCCCGAGAACCGGAGCCACGAGTGATTCCTAACGGACAATAGAAAGAAATTGGAGCGCAAGAAGTTACTTCGGTTCGAAGGTATATTTTATTCGACGGAAAGGAAAATATCGCGTCTGGATATCCAACACTTTTCTTTCGTTTCGTGCGTTCGAAAATAAAACGACGAGCGACAAAATTCATTTCCCCGAATTTGTCCGCCGGAGACAGGATTCCGCGTCAAGCACGTCTCTCCCTGTGAAACAAGAAGAAATCGCACGAGTGGCCTAAAATAACAGCCCCGCTGAAAATAGAGTTTGGCCAATGTGAAATTCATGATTAAATTCACGACCAGAACCGAACTCCGTTACTTCGAATCAATCTGATTTTTCAGATGGAACCATGTATGTATATGTATATACTTCTACGTTCCAATAAAGTATCGATGAAAATATCGGGGGGCAGAACATAATAATGCCCGTTTCCGTAGCGAAGTCGTTGAAAAGCGAAACGTATGGAATCTCTGTTTGTCTCGAATAATGTGTGCAGCGATGTTACAGCTTGGAATGTCGCTTGGATCAGTTCCAGACGTGCTTATCGTTTGATTAACCGTCTTAGTTTCCGCCCCGTGTATTCACGTGCGTGATAGAAGGAACGCAGGATAGCTCGGACAATAACGCCTGCCCAGGACTAAATCCTTGTCAATTGCCCATCTAAATTCGGGAATTATCCCCGCGTTATTGTCATCCGGCTCTCGTTATTGCTATCTGGCTGACGTTATTGTTCGAAAGTATACAACCCTGCGACGGCGAAAGGGATCGAAATAATTGAAATATTTGGGAAGACATGTATAAAAATTTATCAGCTTCTGTACTAAAACAGAAAACAATTTTTGTTTCAACGCAAAAATTTGAATTCCTCCCTCATTTGATTTCAGGTGCAAATGACACGTGCGACAGTAAATACAATGAATCCATGAATCCACTACACACAAATACTATTTGCATAGTAATTTCAATTAAATCCACCCTCCTCCCTTTCGGCTTATCTAGATACTCCTAGATCGTGAAGTTCCACCTTCCAGATGAAAAAGGATTGCCCCAAGAACACGTTCGAAAAGCACAGGTAAGCAATACAAAGATAACAAGCAACTCTCGGCATTCGAATCTCTGCTCGCAACGTACACCAAAACGTAACCACAAAATCGAGCTCGAAGTGACACCCGCTGTCTCTCGAATTTCCAAGCACCTCGCGGTTCGTCTGGCGTCGCAATTTCCCACTCGACGTTGTACCCAGTCCTTCTTACGAATCCCTCTGTCCCCCATCGACTGTGTCTTCAGCGGCGCGTTAAATTGCGTTCACCGATAGCGAAGTCAATTACTTGACACCTACGTCGCTCGCCTTCCGTCGATCGGCGCTCGAATGATTCGTCACGCGTTTCCAAACACATTTCCCTCCCGAAAACGCCTCTTATTCGATCGGTGAAAAATCGTCGATCGAAAACGCGTGCGAAACACATGGCGACACACGAACAGGCCGTAGGAACGAAGTCGCTGCGATCCGGATAACAAATTGCCGGCGAGGCCGCGATATCGAGGCATCGTGGAAAAACTGGTCCACCGGCGATTTCCACCGGCCTCGATTCTCGGCTTTTCTCTTCTATCCCCCCTGTCAGCATCCCCCCTGTATACCTCGCTGTCGTTCGTCCCTGCTCCTCTCGTCAGGTTTCTTGACGGGTTCAGAAGCCGCGAGGTACATATATCGTTGGCCGTGGTTCGTTCGTACTCTTTTTCTCCCTACGGCCGCGACAGTCTCTCGCTGGCTAGCCTCCAACGCCTCGGGGCTGGACATCGCCTTAAAGAGAGCACGCGACGAGTTGCGAGAGACTCGCGACTGGTTTCGACGACACAGGCTGATTCTAACGTTGAGCCGTGTGGACGCCTTCCGCGTGGGAGCGCAGAGAGACCAATAGATTTCCTTTCTTTTCTGTCGCCTGTTTCTTTTCGGCTTCGTCGTTCTTTAGAGTATCGCGAGAGCAGTGGCGGGTACGGGGGAGGTTTGCAATGGTTCGAGTATTATACGTAGTTCGATTTGCGAGGTGGAGTGAAGAATTGAAATAATACTAAATTCCGTTCGCTAATAAGTCGTAATTGACTTATTGCTAGTGCAACTTTGATATAGCTTTTCTTTTCGAACAAATTGATAATAAATTGAATGCTTATTTTCCAGTCCCACTGTTTCACGAGAACGAGAGGAAAAATTTGCGTGGAAGTTCCATGGCCGGTAAATTCCCTGATTTCTCCGACGAACGTCGAAAGTGATCCTCCTCGAAACGGAGCATGGCGGATCTCGCAGATGTCCCGAAGGAAGATATGAAAATTTTAATTCGAATCCCCCTGGAAGTTCTTGTACCGTGGCATACGTGAAACAGGATAGAAGGAGTCTTGCATTTGCATTCTGGAGAACTTCGAGCAGCCCGCGTGAGCAAGAGGGAGATAGTGGCTCCTAGACTAAAAAATGAATAAAACTGGTCCATGACACAGGCTGCTCTCTACAGGGAGTGGATTTCTTTTCTTTCGCCGCACGCTATCGGACTTTTACGCTGTCTGCTCGGCTGCTTTCCATATCTGCTTACCGTAGGCGTGTCACTAAACGTCAGCTTTTCACGCTGCACAGCGAGAAATTCGATCCACGATCGCTTCTGCTCGGCGTGTAATGAACGGAGAACGTGGGTATTGTGAAAATACCCAGGCATCGAAGGTAACAATGTTCACTGTCGAGTTCGCAGAGCCTGTGCTTTCAACCCTTTGCCTTACGACTTCTCTAATGAATGTTCACCATGACAATGGCCAACTACGGCGATAGTTGAAGCGTATTGTGTATTATTATTTCAAACTGAAACCGAACGTCGTGATTCTTTAAGCAACTGTTCTCGTGTACCTGCCCTGAAAAAATATGATAGGAGTACATACATACTCAGTTTCCAATGAACGATCTTCTCGATTTGCAAACAATTGTTATACTTCTGCCGTCGTTAGAGTTGGAAAGCTTTAAACACGACTGCCTTGCATGAAAAGCAAAATATTAGAAATTCGTACGAGCGAAATGGGGACGAAATTTTTCAGCTAAAAAATTGCACCCGCGATTTTTTCGGCGTGCAAAGCTCGCGAGTTTCGCTAACGAGATACCTCGAAACGCTCATTAGACTCGCACACATCGATGATTAACGCATACGATGGCGGGCAGAGCGAAATATTAATCCGCTTTGCAGTTCGCAGGTAGCGAACACGTGTGCTAAACGCAACATTCCTTGCATAGGGCGGCTGCGATTAAAATATTATTCGCCAACTGTTATTGCCAACATTAGAGACTAATCGAGAACGGAGTGGTGCCAGTAATTGCCAGACATGTTGCCTTCAGTCACCGCCAAATGCAACATATTATATTTTAAACTATGGCGATTTCGAGAAACATTGTGGATTGAACGGAGTTAGGTCTTTGTAAATGTTATTAATATCCTGTATAGAATATCCATTATCCTTTTCAGTGACAAATTTCATTGATGAAGAACAGTTCCCCCAAAACAAAGGCAGTATCGAGAGGATAAATAGAGGAATCATTCGTTCGTCACATTTTCCTTCGGAACAGTAATAATTTAAAATAGACACGTTGCGTAATAATATTTTACCTTGTCGAAATTCACTACGGTAACACAATTCTGCTGTTTCTTTTAATTAGTCGCGTAACCTGAATTGTATCAACTGAAGCGTACACACGGGAAAAAGTCGATATCCCGACGCGAGTCTAGCATTCTTCCGGTAGTAGAAATTCTGGTACTGGAAAACTGGTAGAAATTCAAGCAGTTTCGCTCGCGAAAATATTTATCCGTCCCTTTAAATATGCAATTACCGTTTGAAAATTCCCAATTCACCGGGAGTTGAGCGCCGCCTAAAAAGCAACGCAGAGGAGACAGCTAGCGGGGGCTGACAAAGCCCTTTCCTGGCCTCGCGTGAAAAGAGGAACGCGTCCGAGGATTAGAAATTCATGAGTGCCCGACAAAGAAGCGGCTTTCCAAAAATCCTCTCGCAAAAAGCGTTCGCCTATTCCAAAGGAGGATCCTGGCCTCCCGAGATCAACGCCGTGTCTCGCGCCAGGACGTCCAACTCGTTAACATAAACTCGATAAATCTCCAACGACAGAGACGATGTTGCCACCTGAGACCAGTCGATTTGAAAACACTGCCTGTCGAAATATCATCCAGTCCACAGACGCCCGGAAAACTGCTATTAATACCACATCGTTTTGAATAAAATGAAATGAACGCACTCGGCGAATTGGTTTTTGGGAAAAATCGTTGAACGTTTAGTATATTGTATTATAATTGTGGTATCATGGCCGACTTGATAACAAATATTAATTATCACTTGTCAAATTAGATTAATGGAACGTTAAAATGGTATCGACTGTATTGCCATATGTAGCCGGGGAAATTAAATGGTTTAATTAGTGGAAATGGTACACTTTTAGTTTAATGAAATGCGTTGCTTAATACTCGACTGAACATTTTATTTATTTCGTGTCTTCGGAGTGCATCGGTTATTCCTGCGGAAATTGGAAAATATGATTCAACAGAAATATTGCCAAATACTAGCTTTATGAGTTCAAAGAAATTTATTTAACGTTGTGCCGATTAAAGGTTTTGATAAATCTGTATTAATATACGATCGCGATGCACTGATTTCCAAATCGGTAAACACAATTTCACTGTAGCACGTTCTTCGAACTGCGATAATGCGACATCGAACTTGTAAATTCCGACGTTTAACGCGAGTTTAATCAACGTTCGAGATAATTCCAGGGAAAGCCAGCGTGGCATCAGTAACGATGAGAATTTCGTGGCGATTGGTCGTGCCAATCTTTCGCGTTGACATTTATTACACGATGGGATTACTAGATCTAACAATCTTCCAGAACTTCGGCGTGCGAGGTTGAATCAAGCTGATATCGTAAGCCGTGGTTGCTGTTTAACGCAAGATTTTGCAATCAGACACAAAAATTGGCACGATCGAGGGAATGATCGTCCGAGAAATTTCACCCAAACATTACCAAAATCCTTCTTCCTCTCATATAAACGGAGAAAATTGGAAAACGTAAAGGCGTGAAGCTTGGTCAAGCGTCGCCTTACTTTCTTAATAAGGAAGAAACGACGGAACACCGCGGAGACACAAATTCTGGCGAAATGAAGAGAAACGACCACCGCTGAAACGAGGCAACTTCTTGAAAACACTGAAATATGAATCACCATCAGAACAATGGCCACTTACATCGGTTTACGCGGACCGGGACGAGTTAATGTAGGTACAGACGGTCAGTTGGAGCACTCTACAGGATGGATACAAAGATGAGACTTGATGTCCGAGAAATAATTCGTGCGGGTAAAATATATTCGTTTGATTTATACGTTCTCATATAATAGTATAATATATTCGCATGAAATTTATTCCCTCTTATCTGCTATATTCAATGTCCACCGATTTACGTACATATTTAGCTACACCAGCTGGAACAGATGCAAGCAATAACTAAACGATAAACAAGCTGAAATGAAACGTATTCGACTGCGAAGAAGGAATATTTGTTCGGTGACAAGCTTGTGCATATTCGAAAAGATAAATATCAATGTGCAACAGCATCGCACGAATTTGTGTTTCTCAGTGAAACGTCGCTCCGGTAACGATACTTTTTCCCACATTCTCGTTAACAAAAAGAGACCACTCTGTAATTATCCCGCAAACCGTGCGATAGACGGCTGGCCGCTGAAAAACCAGATACACGCTTCGGAAAACCAGCTCGACTAGCCGAGGTGGCCGGATAAACCATAAATAACGGATCGAAAGTGCAGCCTGAAAGTGGTGCTTTCGTTACGACCACGAAGCACAGACGCCAGGTGTATAGGCTCGTCGAAACCGTACCTATGTTCCCCGATACGCGTAGGAGGGTGCTTAAAACGCTTCGCCTCTTCCCGCGTGTACTCTCCCCGTTCGCCAGGCGATATGTCGTTAATCCACGCTCGTTGGTCGATCGAAATGAAAAAATATCGAGAACGGATAAAGTACCCGATGGAGAAGCTCGATAATCCGATAACCGGCTATTCTCGCGAGAAAAAGGGTGAAAAATTCGTCTTTCAATTGTTCGAGTCGAATTACGTCTATCGATTATAGGCTGCACAGAAACGTGAAAAAAGGCTAGTCGCTGGTGTTTCTATCGGATAGAGGAAAATCGAATTCAATCCAGTTCGTCGTTCCCGAGACAATGACGTCGAAAACACACGCAGGGTGGAACCGTACCCTACGCAACGATGCATCGTTCCCTTTTTACCCTGACCACGATGCGCAGCCCCTCGTGGCAGCTGCTTGCCTGCTCGTCGTGCCCTCGAGCCAGCCCTGGAGCCGAATATCGATTTGTCGGACATTACCGCGGGCTGTCGATGGAAAATGTTATCGACGGAGTGTGCCTTCTCGAACGAAACGACAGCGATATCCGACGGATTCCAAGTACAGGCTGTGTCAAAGAAAAAAAAATTCGCTTTCTTGCGTATAATAATATATTCTTCATGCACCGTAAAAGTGACCATTATATAACATCTTGCCAGTACACCATCAAGCACGAAGATCTTGAATAAACGAAGTCGACCAGATGAATAATAAATGATGTGTCCAGTAGTTCGCTAAAACTCTGTTCTGAAACAGCTTGTACAAGGGGGATTTGTAGTGCATGAAGCGTTCATTCGAGCGCATCGCGGCTAATACAGTCGCAAAAATTGACAAGCACGATGAAACAGCGAGAACGTAATGCCATTCGTTTATCGAGCGCGACGCGTGTTCCTCCGCTCGACTGTGACTGGAAACGAGGAATAATTTCTATTGCATTACCTCGTCCCACGGACAGAACACCAAAAGCTGCGTCGTACATCGTCAATCCTATCTGCGCCTCGTTTTCAACCGAACCGACCTTCTGAATTCGATGCAACGTATAAACAACGATTTTATCGCGATGTGAAATTCAGTAGACGCGAAAGTGAACGTTAAAAATTTAAAAAAGAAGGGTAATTAAAATGACAGAGTAGATTAGAAGTTTGCTTTGAAAGAAATACATTTTGTCAATCCGACTGCTTTTTATCGTATCATTTCGCTACGTCGAAAAATTAATTCGCCCACCTTTGGCGACGAATATTATTATTCGACGACGAAATAACCATTTCCAGGAATTTAATTAACGATCGTTCGGTCGTTGAGCGCAGCTGGTATTATTCCAAAGCAGTTGCCACCGGAAACGAGGGATAATTTCTGGTGCATTGCCTGGCTTGCCGTGCCGGCAGGATATACTACTTACGAGATGCAATTGTTTTGGGTTTACCGCTCGATTGATTAACCTCAACCAACCGACTCAAAAAAGCGTGACCTTACTCCTCATGCGCTACCCATTCTCTCCGCCACTCGGTACTACAAAGACAAAAAATTCGAGCCAGAATACCCACAGTATTAGTACCTATTTTCCCGCCAAATTATTTTGCAAAAAATCACATCAATCTCACGAGAGACGTTCTCTATAAAAATATTGCCACTCGAAATCGCATACCTTAAGTTCACCCTCCGCGAAACTCGCCGCGCACCACCCAGATGCTCACCCCTAATTGTACAATAGGTTGATCGCGTTGGACAACGGTGACCAGTCGCGGTATTGTCATTTAAATGCCGTTTATCATTTTTTCAATTAGCCATTGCTATGTAAATTGAAGACGTACTGTACATCGGGACGCCGAAAGACTCGCGCGTTTTCAGCCGTATGATAAGGAACCCAGTAATTCAATACATACCAATTTGCTTTGCTCATCGTCCCTTTTGTCCGCGCTCGCATTTGCACGCTGACAATAAAGCGCATTAATCTTCCCTTCGATCTGCAGAGAGAGGACGGCATTGCAATCACGAACTTCGTTGACCGTTCGCTATCGGAATGACACTCAGCCAGCCAAACAATTATACCTCCTAGCTAGTACACTGATAAATGCATCCCCTGATAACTTCGAATTCACCGCCCCCTTCGCCCCTCTGCTCGACGTGCCCGATGACAATGAAAGATACGGCTGGCCGTGTGACCGATCGATGCCGCCCTTTCTCAAAAATATAATTTACAGCGTCGTACAGCAAAACCAACCCTTTGTCTCTTTCGACGGGTTCAACGATTGCACATCCTATCCATTAAACGAAAGATCGTTCTACCTTTCCGGTACCTTTTGTTCCGATCGCACTTCGAATGCAACGAGAATCGAGGCACGCATCAAGATTATTCGACACGGTGGCATACAACGCATGAGGATTCTCTTGCGACGCTTTCTTATGGACATGCATGCCTCTGAAGACCGTGCCACGATTACTGGGAGATTGTTGTCCGGTTCGCTGCTTGCCACTTGTTATTTACAAAATGGACGAACGAGTTTTAGAGATTCATGTGTAAGAAATGTAATTACACGATTAAGGCATAACTCACACAAACGTAATACATATTGCGAGATGCTGTTGTATTTCTTTTTAATAAACGGGTTTTAATTACTTTTCCTTACTTACATATTTCAAACAAAATTTGACAAGCATAAATAAAAGAATACTCAACACAGTTTAATACTATCTATTCATCGATCTGTACTCAGAATTAAGAATATCAGCCAATTAAATCCACATCCATACAATTCCGCAATACCTTCAATCGCTTTGCCTTGCAATAAGCGTGCCTCCAAAGAGTAAAACACAAGCTTTTCAACTACCTCTCCCAGCTGCAGTGCCTCTCCTGCCAACCACAGAGAGAACGAGAATAAAATTGAAATAAAACCGACAAATTGCGAGTTTAAAGCCAACGTCCGTGAGTCGAAACAGACACGAATATCAATAGCATACACAGGCTCGTCTTGAACGTATGCATCTCGAGTTCCCACGGCGAAAGCTCGATAATCGAAAACCAATGGCAAGAGGTGAGGTATGCACCGGCATACCCTGAGATTATCGTCGAGCTTGATCCAAGAGGGGGGTGATCCCATGAACAACGAATCTCAATCCAACCGTACCCCTTTCCCCCTAGAAAAGATTCTTAACCCCTATTTACCCTGTGTCGCGAATTCGCGTCATTTCCCAACGGATACCTACCACTTTATCCCCGCGCTATCGTAAATCTCGGCTACAATAACCGTGTTCCGGTGTACCTGCCTCCTCCGTGAACGCACATTTCCCGCTACGTTCTCCGGCGTGTGGACACACTGTCGAGAGTGTCGGTTATTGCACGACCAGCCAATGTCTCGAGACTGTCCGCGTATACTCGAGGAAGAGGTGTAGGAAGGACCACGAAGTGGCAAGGGATCGTTATTACGTCTCGTTTCGAGGAGAACACCTCTCTGCTCTGAGGTCTTCCGTCGATATTCTGCGCTGGTCTCCGGACCCTGCCACGCCGCCCTTCCGGTGGATGGTTAACGCCTTTCAGCTGCGCGTGCCCGTGCACCTCTCTCTCGTCCTCTCCTTTTTTTCCGACCATCCCTTTCCGTGATCTGCACCTTTGTCGAAGGTTCGCCGGTGCACGATAAAGTTTTGGGATTTCGGGCGCGCCGGTGTGATTGCTGAATGGCTGGGGTTTTTGATTGTTCGTGAAAACTTTCGTGTCGAGTTTTATATTTCTGTTTCCCTTCTTATCGGGTCGCGTTCGATTTCGCGGTTATCCCGGTCTTTATGCATCGATGGCTTTCCGACTGCGTGGCCAGAATTAGTGAGGCATCGAAAGCATTATTCGGCGGGAAAAATTGTTTCTACCCCCCAGATGGAGAATGGCGAAATCGTCACGGAATAACATAAATGTTTCCTTAATTCGATCAGAGTGCACACTCCTATACATTTTTGAATCTAACAACCGACCATTTTAGTGTATGCTTATCCCGCGCTACGATCGGGACGTGTTCACCTAGCCCAGCCGCGGCTAAACGGGATACATCGAATAACCGCTGAACAAATGTCTAAATCCACCACGTACGCACGGAATCGTACACGGCCGGTGGTTACGTATCGTAGAATTTCGCGTTCCTCTCGTTCGAGCTTTCGAAAGGTCGATCATTAAACAGATACGTCCTGCAGCCACCGTCAGGAAAGCCAATGTTTCTGGATCGCGAACGGCCACGATAATTGCGCTCTACACTTTCTCGTTACGTCGCCGTCCTGGAATCCTATTTTCGAGGCAGACGTTATCTCTCTGACGCCGTTATCCTCGCCGGCGTATCTCGTCGCGTCGAGCAGCCAGTTTCTGGAATCCAGGCTACCGGTAGCTGGCCTGCGAGAAACACGCATCTCGCTGCGATCGACAATAAATCGGATCGGACGGTGAGGTAACGCGAAATAAAAGATAAGAAGCGAAATAAAAGAACGACGGATGCCATTGATCCGCGAATGGTATTAAATGGAAATAAACGACGCAGGGCTGACGATTCCCGGTGATACCGATCGGCCACAGAGCGGCTAATAAGGCTGGACTCCCAACAGTGATTAGAAAATATAACAACGACGTTACGGTAGTACGTACATATCTAGTGGATCGTGAAGTACGGAAAACGACCGAGCCGTACTAACGAACCTAATAATTATACACACTTTCTCCGCGGGACGGCTATGTTTCTGTCATCTTACGTTCGAATGCATCGTTATCTGGAGCCGCGTTATCTAATCGTCGCGGCCATTAATACCGGCTACCGACTGCTATTAGTGTCGATCGCTTGAAGAATAAATTATGGAAACAATGTCTGGCAAGTCGTTTCACGTCGTCGTCTATAATCCCTTTTAGACAGTACACACTGCGATATGGAGGAATGCTCAATATAATCGAACGCTTGCGCTTGTGGCTATGCGAATTGGCGCATGAAATAATTCGTAAATATTCAATGGAATTTTCATGTATATTGTGATCTAACTTTAAATATATCTCTGTCGAAACGCTTACTTGGATTTGACTTCGAATGACAAATGTGTGCTCGATGAAGTCAACGATTGTCTAATTTCATTGGCGGCACTTGTAACTGATTGTCTCATAAAATTGATCGGATATCAGGTGCCTGCGGCAATTTCTATTCAAACCATATATTTCTCCGTTCCTTTCTAGAAATTCGTAGTACGATCAAAAAAATTCCTGGAAATTATCTAATGCGAGTATCACGAAATTCATAAAAGTGCAATCAAGCTCCTCTTATCCACCTTTAACCCCTTGTCGTTCCTTCGTTCCCAACATTCTCGATCCTCCGGTTCCGCCTATCTATCGTTTCCGAGTACTCAATTAACAGATCTCACCGGGACGGGCATGTAATAATCAACGATTAATCAAACCCTCTTCCACGCTTCATTATCATCCAAGAGCCGCACAAATCCAGAAACTTCTATAAAGTAAACGACCGCGCACCGTCCTTTGGACATCTCACTTTCAATTATGCTGTTATCTTTCAGCAACGTTATCTAAGCGACGATATCTCCTCGCGCTGTACACTCGTTGCTGCATTCTCGTCCGGGAGCTACCACTGCTACGTGCCGGCGCAGTTGATCTTGGGGGGGACCGGATTCCCAGGGTGCATTAAACTATCTATCAATCTATCTCTGTACAAGAGACGCGGGGAACACGCGTGTAGCTGAGGCAGCACGTGCATCTATGCGATCTCTCGAGCGAGAACCGAGAATTCACCACACAGAGACGGGAAAATCCTCGTTCAGTCACGTGTGTGTCATCCCGCTGCATCTGCAACCAGCAACGTGCACACACACACACGCACGCCACCGCACACCGCTGCACCCGTGTGCATTCGTACGTGCGATAATGTGTGGGCGGTATGCACGGGCCGTACCCTCCCCGGCAAAAGTGAAACTGACGTTGGACGTAACAATTTGACGGGGACCTGTGAGAATGCCGTGGCAATTTCAAAAGACAATCGTGACGGTGCGGCGTGGACGATTGGAAAAATCGTCGGACAACAATTACGGGGAATTATACGACGCGTTCGATTACGATTTATCGCGAGCTGTTCTCTGGGACACGCGTGCAACCCCACCGCCGCGAGTAATAAATCTGCCTCTCGATCGGAACGAATGTTCGTCCGATTGAATATCGCTAATCAGATATTGCGTTGGAGTCGCGGTTGCGCAACGCATTGTTCGAACGCTGTGATTTGTAATTAAATAGCTTGAAACAAGCTAAATGATGGCTCACCCTTGGCGCCACATGAAATATCTACTGTGCCCGTTCTTTGTTCGAGCGCTGCACTATTACTTCCATGCAGTGGGAATGAAGTAGGCACATTCTTTTTTTTACCGAGTTTCGAGCAAAGTAAACTACTCTACTATTGTATATAATATCGTTCCCAGTGAGTTGATCGTATAAAATATATTAAACGCGTGGTCCCTTGCGAGTTGATCGGCGCGGATGTGGCTGGTTCATCTATGGCCGATTCTATTACAAACGGGCACCAGAGTGGAAAACTTGACGGCACAAAGGCACGTTCTAAACTATACACCGATACTTTTGCCAAGGAATGTACGAGGAGCCACCACCCCACCAAACAAGGGAATGGTGCCCCAACAAAGGGAGGTCTCCACTCCACCATGGCACAATGCTATCTGTTCGACGTACTTCCGCCCTGTTGCGTTTTTCCGATTCTACCCGAGACATTTTCCCTCTCTAACCCCTTATCCTCGTATCCTCTGCTCGTTTCACCCGTTGCCACCCAGACTCGATCGTGGTCCTGCCAACAGTCGTGCCAGAACTTTCGCTACCCCTTTTCGTCACTCGAATCTTCGACAGACCCCTGCGAAGCCCTCGGGCAACATATGCTTCCGCGTGTCACTGCTACTCGAGTTTATTGAAAGGATATGTATTATCGATGCTAAGTAGTTGTCGGTGGAAAAAAAGGAAATCGTGGGATGGAGAAAGGAATTTTGTATTGAAATGGAAATTTCAACAGAAATATATATGTGCATAGAAAAATCAGTATAAGGTATAAAGATTATACTATCCACTGGGGGAGATTCCACGATGAACAAGGAAATGGAAAAAGCCACTTGCCCAGCACTAACAGGACTTTAATGAACGAATAATGAATTGCATTAAAATTAATGACCGATACTTGAGATGTTTGCCCCGGTGAATGACAGACTTTCAAGCTTATTAAATATCTTCCCTTCATTAATGAATGCTATTTTTCCTGAGAATATAGCACAACGTTCTATGAACATTCTGAGCGTTACATCGCATCAGCGGCGAAGTTACTTGAGTTCCCTGGAAAGAATCCGTTGACTGTATGAAGTTTGCGCTCTTCGCATATCTATGTTAAGTAGATGCCGGCGAACAGATAAGCGTACGAAGGAGACGAGTTTCAACGAGATGTCCACGGACAATATTTCCTTCGTGCTACGTGCAGTCGTATCGAGTTGGCCACTTAACCTCGTCTCGGAGATCGATTTCCTCGTATCTCCCGCGAACTTCGCGTTTCTCGCGTATCCACGCTAAATAGATGGATCACTGTGTTCCCCAAAGGAATATGAATAGGAGAAATTTGGCGGCAACTTCGCGGGATCGATGTTTTTCTGTAAACTACGCTATTAGAGCGAGGTGATTGCTTAACCCCGCGCGAATAACTTTTGCAGCGTTTGCAAAGTACGCGTACTTCGCACATCTATGCTAACTAGTTGCCGATGAATAGACAGCAGCATTAGAAATGGAATTTCGGCGCGGCTCTCTGTCAGTAACATTCCTTCGCCTAACACTGTGACAATATTTGCATAGCTCTCTAGCAACAGTTAGAGCAGGTAATAGGTTGTTAAGGGGGGAAGTAATCGACTGAAGTATGTCGAAGTTGTCGGTTTATTTCATTGTTCCTAATTTTTAAAAGCTTTCATTTCAAACCACATTCTGATAGAATTAAAATATCTCGCTCTATTGCATTCTGCGTTGGACAATACCGATAAAGTTGCATCGGCCACGCCAGCGAACCTCTCCCTAACAAACCGACCTCGTGATAACTCGTTAAAGAAAAAGGAAAGGAGAACAACGATTTCAGAGTTCACCATTATCGAAAAGTAGCCCTCAACGAAGGCAATCGCTCGATTCGAGGTCGCCACCCGCAACAACGACCAGGTGCCTGAAATTTACTTGACCACCTTTCCCTTCGTCAACGTCTTTCGCCCCCCGTCGGCGTGTTTCTTCGTTCCACGTCGTTCGTCGAGCGCCAACGTCGCCGCACTACGCGTGTTCCGTGGTAGACGCGGTGAGCAAATGGGTTAATGCAACGACCTAATGCACGGCAATTTTTGCCCGCTCTACAATCCACCACCTACGTGTCCCGAGCGAGTCATTAACCTCCGCGCTAATTAATTACCCGGCCGAGTCTCTTTCCACCGCGAAACATTGTCACTGTCTCTCTGCCCGTCCATCCCGCCGCCCTTTTCCTTCTTGCATGTTAAATTGCTGGCTCACCGTTCCACCGTCTATCTCACGACTAAAGGCTGCATTTTTCTTCGAGCAACGAGCAAACCGACCGACACTGACAGTACGTGGAATAGCTGCCCCGCTCTACGGCAGAGACGGCTAGGTCCGTCGGCTCTTTCATTTTAATGAGAATCGGCTTAAGACACGGAACAGGTCTCGTGCCCAGACCTCAATCCCTCCACGGTAAATCCGATGCTTTGCTAATTCGCGATTCGTCGAATCGCCGCCTTCCGTTGAGCCCCCGACAGATTAATCGCGAATCGAAGTTCAACGCCAGCCGGTACCTTAAACAGACTAGTGAATAATTGTAAACGTTGCGAGCGATCCTGCCATCGTCCTCGAACTATGTTGGACCTTGCGTCACCCTACCGTCGGATTGCAGTGGTCGGTGAAAAACTACGGCGAATCGAAGTGAATTCGGTCGCGCGATATCGATGGCGTTTCGCCGGCAGCAACTTCGATTCGTGTAACGTAGAACGTGATGAAGTTAATCGATTAATTTACCATCCGCGGAGGAAGCGAAACACGGCCGCGCTCCTAACTCGACGTATAATAATTGGAGCGAATTTAAAGTCGGGGAATGGAGAGTGTCTGACTCGTCGGAGCGTACCGTTGGCCGTCTAACGCGCATGGATTCGAGGCCGACCTTACGTTAATAATCCCAACGGTTTCTGCATCGTTACCCACTTGCGCTGCAATTGTGCAAGCAGATCCGACGGATGCCGCGATCAGCCTACGTGATCCGTGGGTATTACGTCAACGTAGAAAACGTCGATGATCGTTGGGACGAGTACAGGTCGAATTGAAACTGAAAACTATGTGTGCTTCAACATAAATCCTGCAATTTATATAGTTTGTTATCATTTATTTATAAAGTAATAGTAGAAGCGTGAAGCGCTGTTCCGAATAAAATCATCGCTGTCTCCCTCGACCTTACGTCACACGTTTCTCTAAGACATCCCGCGCGTGTGCACAATTAACTCTTCATCCAATTTTGACCACAATTGCTCGAGGAAACTGCGCAGAAAATCCCAAGTCGTTTTACTTGATTAAACGCGAGACCTTAATAAACTCTGACATAACTCGTTCGACTCGGCCCACCTCGGCGGGCGGGGAGCCGCGAAATTTAAAAACGTGGTAATTGCCAGTCACCGACGAAATTTATGCACACGCCGCGGGAGTGCGTGAACCCCGTTTGCACGGATATCTCGTGAAGTGTCGGCGCAATAATGTTGCACGCGCGTGTACAAGACCCGAAACGGAATCGCTGCAGGCGCGCGCACCGAAATGTAATCAACATACTTCGGCGGTGTAGGGTGAAAAAATAATTCCACCGTGGTGGTGAGATAGGGCGCACCGTAGACAGCATCCCTCTTTCTCTCTCGCGGCTGGTATTATTCCCGGGCAACCCCAATTTTCTTGCCGATGCACCCTCCTGGGGATGGTGGCCGCAGATTTTCAATCTGCATTTCTCTTCCACCTACTGTGCTCTACCCTCGCCCCGGCTTCTATCAACCGTCCCCCACTTTCTCCACGAATTCTCGATTGCAAGCGATACGAGGCGCACGCAAAACGTGTTGAATAAAGGAGAGCAAAATAAAACGGAAGTGTATCGATGCTCGAACAGTTCGTTGAGGAGTTACGTTGCTTCCATACGAAATGAAATCTCGAATTCCCCGCTGTACTTTGCCTATTACGGTGTTTAAAGGGACTCGTAAACAGATATCGAGACGCCTCCGTGCCGTTCGAAAGGGTTACGAGGTTGCTGCGCGAAATAAAGTCTCGTATTCGCCGTTGTATCTGCGCAATTTCGATGTCTAAAAGGCGGACGGGAGAATAAAAGACTCCGTGGATCGCTCGGAGTCGCGTAAATTTCCAAAGTAGACGCGGGAGACGGGTTTAAAAGTGTATTACCGAATCTAATTTCGTTCCGAATTAAATTAGCCCGGGCGCCGCGAGAAAATCAACCGTAAACGTCTCTCCCTCTTCGTTCGTCCGGCTTTTTGCTTCGCCTTTCACCCTATCCCTGTCTCTCTGAAATAAATTTAATAGGCATATTCAACCAGCCGCTCGATACCAGTCCGCAGCCAATTGTTGTTTCTATCTTCGACCCGCCACCTTACCGGAGGGAACAAGAAGACTGTGCGATTAGTTTCGCGTTCTCACAATAAAACGCCACGCTGCGTTTTACGCGAAAAAGTCATCGTTCGACTTTTATATCCACCGTCGTTTCAGATTTACGTAAACGACGCTGGGTGTGACGAAAACTGTGCGCAATCTTGTCTATTCGTTGCAGAAGAACGTATTCCCTGCGTCTGGCGTCCCATTCTTCAACTATTTTCCCCATTTCCTTTACGGGAAACACGAATATGAAACGTGCAATTTAATGGTGAAGAAATATCTGCCTCGAGTAACAGATTTTAAAAAAAGATATGATGAATTTCAAGAAGGTGGAACGATAGAGAAATCGTATTAATAAGTTGCAATAAATTATTTACGCCATAACTGCTTCGTTCGAGCAGCGTAGAATCCGCTCGTACAATTGTACAAATAAACGAAGCATCTAATTTGCCACCCCGATCGCTAATCGACGAAATCTTTCAATTCATAGTTATCGATCAATGCATTCAACCAGACACGACCATTATTTTCTACGTTTCTATTCAAAGTATAAACCTCCACGATCTAATAAGAAGCGTGCACGTTCGATCTCCGCAGTCAGCATCCGGGCAGAACGTTTCAATTTCACGTGCATCGAGTATATACCATGTGTCGATTCTATGCCCGATATCTCGGCACGGCCTGCTCCAAGATAGCCTTTATCCGAGCAATTAGATCTCGACGATGGGCCCATTAACTGGCCATGCCTCTCAATGCCGGCCGTTCGAACGGCCGGCATTAATTCGCCAAGATTCTCAACGTGAACCGATGACGTAACTGCTGAACCCTGCGGCCCGATACGAGTAGCGCCTCTGTCTTATCAGGCATTTGCATATTTACACTGACACGAACAACGACCGTTCGAAAACGTTAAGTGCGCCGTGCACGGTCGACGATTTTCTCGCTACCGACCAATAATGGCGCATGATGAATACGATCGTAAACGGTGCGTTCGAGTTCGCGGTCGACCATATTACACCGCACCGCTCGTATATCCATAGATTATCGGGCGATTTAGCTTCCTGGGCCTTGGGCCTCGTGGAAGTTGCGTTTTCCGCGAAACAAAAAAAGGAACAAACGAAACGAATGAACGAACTCGCGGATAGGAAGTGACTCCTGATGACTCTGGAAACGTCGTCCGGGGGATAATAAAATTTCAACGTGCAACGCGGGCATGCGCGTTGTTGCATCGGTCACCGTACTTTATACCGGCCCTCGAGCGCGGGACTTTAGCACGGGAATAAATATTTCAAGAAAGTACAAAGCGTATAAAGCGTGAAATACGACTGGCCTGCGTCCATGGCTATCTCTCTTCTCCATACCCCCCTCTTTCTCTGTGCGCCTCTTCTCACGGGCGATACCTGGCACACTCGTAATATTTCAATCTGCCGCGTTAAACGCGCGAGGATACCTCGGTCCGCGCCGTTTTCCGCTCGGACCGCTTGCGTTTTATGCGGCCCGTTTTAAGCTCGATTAAAGCTTCCCCGATAGATTCCGCGCCGCGACGACTGGGCACGACGATAAGAATCTTGGGAAAGTGGAAAAGCCTCCACCGTCTTCTTCGTTCCTCGCCATATTATCGCGGCAGTCGGGTCAAAGCGTTTTCCTCGTTTCCTCTCTCGGTTTTCCTCCACCCCACCCCCCAAATCGGCATTATCTCTCGCGATGCGAATCGATTGTCCCGTTCCCGGCGACGTGATAAAATTTCACCACCTGACACTTTCCGATTAAGGGGCTGCTATAGCTCTCGAGAATCCAACGATATATTTATGTGTATTTCAAATGCTTTTTTTTATTTTATAAGGAAAATATATAAAGGCGATGAATATAAAGTTTTCTTTCTATTGGGGAGAATACCTATTACGTGCTCCCGTTTAATGATCGCGTAAATGTTCAACAACATGAAACAACGTCCCGAATGATACGTTTTTCCCCGCCGATAATTTCTATTTTAAGAGCAGGCAATATTCGCGGCGTTTCCTTGGAGACATAAATTTTCGCAGAGAGCAGAAAGAACGATTAAAGGTTTCCGAAGGGGCGACCAGCGAGTATCGCCGGAAAATGCGAAGCCACCGAGACAGACGGAGAGAAAGGGGAGAGATAGGCGGAGACTGAAGGCGAGTATTCCGTTGGTGTCTGGAAGACGATCAGACTGGGGAGCGAAAATGGAAATAAATCAACTTTCTGAAATTGAAATTGCGCTCCGCTGGCATCGTTCCCCGCTCGTTTCCACGGCCGATCGAACGTGCACGCGTAATCCAGGCTTATTATTTCCAAATATACCATCCAGCTCGAGATATTACGAATATCAATTTTCAGACGATTAAATCTCTTCATTAAAGTAACACCGAAATAATGAAAAAGAAACCGGAAGGAACGATATAAATGAGCATACAAATAATACCCCGCCATCATTGAGTGCACTAGTCCGTACAGAAAAACGCGTGCATGGATTAACTCCGACGCTCGCATCCCTTGGTAAAAACGGTTGTTCGATAGAGATTGATCGATGGTATCCCTGTAATAAGCTCATGTTTCCCTACCAGCGCTCCTCTAATTGGCCCTGTACACGTGAAACCGTATGGAAACGGGGAATTCTCGCTAAATCCTTATTTATAGAAGTCGAGCCACGCCGTCGCGATTCGAAGAGAACAGGGTGGTCCGCGGCTCTAGTCGGCTTAAAGGTTCGCGAGCAAAGGATACACCGGCAATTGATTTACGAACGTCCATTGGACCGTATGGAATTTTCACATTCGTTCCAGAGAAACCTCGACCTCTTCCTCTCTAATCGATCGAGATTAGCCCCCGACCTGTTCAGCTTGCCTCTGCCTCGCGGAGTCGTGCCATGTACCTCTGGCGGACTGTTATTACGCGCCAACAGGATATTTAGCAGCCAAGGAGGAACGTGGAATTGAGAATTCTGCGCGAGGGTAAACCGCGGAGAAAGTTAGCGTTCGTGGAATTCTGCTCCACGGTTGCGGGCTACTAATTGTAAGTACAGCCTTGTAACACTGTATTGCGAGATTCGTGCGGAGAGCACCTGGTGGTTATATACTTGCATCGATAATCGGAGTATGGAATTTTTAGTAGTTACAAGGACGAATGGAGTTTCGGATATTTTATGGGAGAATGCGAACGACTCATTGAACGAAGTGTCTCGAATTTTTATTTGCAAACGATTTATAACAGTTTGCAATATTTCCCTGGCTTCCTGGTTGATTAATATATTGTATAATATAAAAAAATGGATGAAAAAAATTGGATGAAATTCATCCAAGAAAAAGGAATACACAATATCGATTCGCCTAACGGGCAACAGTATCGAGGCAGAATTTCATTTCCAACCACGCGTCGAGCGTCCACAGGCGTTCCTCATCGACAGATGAATTTCCTGAGCAACAAACGGCAGAACGACGAAGGAAATTAGGCGGCACCGATAGGCTAGACGCGATATTCGTGAGAACCATGCCAGACAAATGGCCTTTTGTGCGTGCCTGGTCTCGGGCGACGGTTCCGTTGCATCGAGGCCGAGGAAAAGGCGAGAGATGAAAGATAGACAACCGGCGAGGAAAATGGAGCGATGCTCGCGCGACACCGCGTGCACCGGTGTTTTTCCAAGGGCAAGAGAAAGCTGTTCTCCTGCCAGCAGTAACCCAGTTAGAACCTGCAGTTATCCGTGCGTATCTTCGCCGCGTATCTCCGACGCGAAACGAGCACTCAACCGGAAGTCGCCGCTGGCTCCTTGCCCTTTCTCCGGTGCGGTGATGTGCCCTTCAGAAAACAACTGGAAGACGCTGGTAGAGAGGACGTGGTTAGAGAGAACCGCGAGGGCATCGTGCCAGCACGAAGACATTATTGGTTCCAGACCCTCGCGAGAGTTTCGCTTTTTTCCCCCGTGAACGGGGATAGAGGAACTGCGGAAGGGTTAAGATTGTGCAAATCGAGAGGGGCCCGTGGAGTAGCAATCGCGGAGAAATGCGGAATGGTGTTTCAACAAAAGATTGTAATTTTTCATTTCTAGTTTTACGTTGTTTTGTGTGCGGATGGTTTGAGTCAATAAAATACAAAGATCCACTTCCCGACGTGTTTCGAATTTAGAGCGCTGTGCAATTTAAACGATAGTAGAATATCGACGTGTTCCACGGTGAATTTACACAAATGGATCGGCACTCTGTTATCCCTTCCCTTTTGCGCTCGTAGAAAAAGCAGGAATTAAATAATCTCTTCAGACGAAGATTTTATCCATCGGCAATTCGAGTGGCGGTCTGCATTTGCATATGTTATTTGAACGGGAGTTGCTGCATCGAAATGTCCGGAGGGGTGGGATTAAAAACACTCGAACACAGAGCCGTTAATTCTCTCGCGATGAGCCGGCCGTGATTCGACGCGAAACGAAATAGAACCGCGACGGTTGTCCTTCGAGGGGCGCAGCTTTTTCGATAAAAGCCTAAGCTTAGTCGCGAGCTTAATGGATTTGCATTTGTATAAGCTCAGCTGTGGTGGTTTGACTGTCGAGGCGCGAAGTGTTGAACGAAAAACTGGACGTCGAGGATTTCGTAGCGTAGCGAAACCGTGAATTCTACCCCCTCGCCCCGCCCGATAATCCGACGACAGGGGTGAAAAGAATGATTGCTGTTGGATTATTACTGTAGACCAACGTAAAAAGGTATAGAAAAATGGGCAATATCCGAATGCGGGAAAATGCAGTTTAAATGAAGAAAATTTTCAGTCTATTGCACGTTCATCAGTTTATATACGGTGTTTCGGGAGTACTAATTAACGACAGAGAAACTTTGTACAATTAAAATAGAGCAACGCTAGGGCTGAACTGCCGCGATACAGTACCCGTGTTATATTGTACTTATTTAATCCAGGCAGAAAGAGAAGCGTAAAGGCGGGGGAGAAAGAAGGAGTAGGTAAAAGGGAAAGAGCAGTGAAATCGACAAAGCTGCCGGATATTGGTTCCACTGGCTGCTGAGAGGTGACACTGAATAATTTCGCTGTTTATCCGCGGCACCGATACGCCAATTTATCACGGAACGCGGGTCATCGATTTTGCGGCTGCACATTGTTGCGCAACGCTTTTCTGACTTCATTTCGCGCGCGAATAACAAATTGCCACGAATAAAATCCGCCGGGCGCATAAACAATCGGCAGGAAATTGAATTGCTTGAACCGCGAAACCGAGTCGACCAAAGTCGTGCGTGCTAGTTCCTATCATCAATTTGCTTCTTGTTTTCCGCGACTAATTGATGCCGAACTGCTTACAATTAATAGGCAAATTTCAATTGCTCACTCGACCATTCAACCGCGAAATTTTGATTGCACGCTGAAAAAATACATTCTTTTCTATAGAAAAACATTGTGAGACTAGTAGAGAATTTCAAACACATTGAAATACATTAATCTGGTACGTGCAAAATGCTATTATCAATACATAATTATCATGCACATAAAAGTAGTTTCAATTTCACATTGATTTTCATACGTGCATATGCATAAGCATCGCCAAAATTATTTTATATTTCCTACAAAGAATAATATGAATCGTCGAAGCCGTATCCAACATCCTACCAAAACTCCCCGAGCACCCTTACTATCTAAACGATTGAGCTCGATTAAAACCGTTGCAAAAACCGCCTCGATTCAAACCGGGAACCGCCCTCCAACAGAGAAAGCTTAGGGGATAGAACGAGAAAGACGCACAGGGGGTGAGAACCGTCAGAAAAAGCCGCACCACTTTTCCACCCCCACCACACCCCAGCGATAAAGTTTTTTAATAATGTGATTCGACGAAACGAACGCGGCTCAGCAACGTAATCACGCCTCAAAGCATTCATCGTGATCGGCGAGAAACGGGGGTTCGCTCTCCCAGCCGCACACCCCCGCATTATCGTGGTTTTCAACGCTTGTTTTACAGTTTGTTGGCCACGCTGAACGAGCTAGAATCTGACAAAGCGGCACAGGACGGGCTGGTCGCGCGTCGGCGCCGCCTCTATGAAGTTTCGAAAACGAATTTCGTGGCTCAACGATCGCCCACGTAATTACAGTTTTTGACGTTTAGGTCTGACGGTCGAATTGAACGCCGTCAGCCCGCCGAGAGCTCGCGTTCCGTCGCGGCGACATCGATTTTATCGCTGCCACGGTCCGGTTCGTGGCGACCCTCTGGCTGTCCGCGCACAACAGTCGATCGGCGTCTATTAATGAGGATACGGCGCCGGTAGCAATGGCGAAAACCGATTTCGATACTTGCCCGACCGTCCCCGACTATAACGATAATGAAATAAATCACGAGCAATCCGAGCGTGCGTATTTTATTCGAGAAATTTCTTTTCGATAACAATTTCCTCCATTTCCGTGACGCCGCGACCACTCACCCCTATCGGCAGAGCGACGTCCGCTCGTTCGAAACGATGCAATTACAAGCGATCTTCGTTTCGCGTGACGATTCCACCGATACCGGTGCCATACTGATTCATCGACGATACAGGAGACCCGCGTCAATTCGGACTTTTCAAACGAAAAAAATCTCTTGCTTTTTCTCTCCGTATTATTCCCTCGCCTCCTCTTCTGCCGTCGGTTCTCTTGCATCTTTTCTCTCTGGTTCGACCGGTGGTCAAACAGAGATTCGGGGGTTGATCGTTTTGTTGGAGCGTAACAAAAAGGTAGAAACGGTGGCGCGCACGGAGCGATTGAACCCGAATGGCATAGTATTTTTCCTTGCACGCGGAAAATTGAACTTCCATGTATCCACTTCGACCGTGCACGCTTCGATACTCAAGTTAATGGTAACGAGGGGCGCGTAACGCGAGCTGCGGGTCCGATCGTTGTTCTATAATTCGCCGCAGCCAGAGCGTACATCGCGAAAATATTTTCTCAGTCAAAATACCGGGTGGACGAGTGACGAAATCGAAAGCTCGCGCATGACTCGTTAGCCGTTAGTCTGTTCCCTTCCTTTTATCCATTTTATCCTTTCTCCCTTTTTTCTTTCCGCCTCCTTCGCCTCTTTCTCTTTCCGTCAAATTTCTTTCCCAATGAAAGAAACTCCACGGGCTTTCAGAAGTGGAAACGCTCGCCCCGGCAGGTGCAGAACTTTTGAAATTGAGCAGAACGGGGCCAGCAGCCTCCTTTTCCCTCCCTCTCCTTTTGACTCGTGGACGACACCGGTATAAAACGGCCTTTGGCTCGCTTTCAAGCAAATTCCGTTGCCCCTCTATCCTCTGCATTTTCCTTCTATGCTCATTCCACTTCCTTCCTTTCTTCGCCTTTGTTTCCACGCGCCTCGTCGCGCATATATCCGCGCGTGAACCCGTCATTATCGTGCCGCCGTTTCCGAGTCGAATCGAGCAACAACTACACACCTCCTTTCGTCGTATTATCGTCCGACAAATTCTTTCAGCCCCTTCAGAGACATTTACTCCTCTCCGCCTTTGAGCGTAGGGGGTTCAAGTAGAGGCCTGCAACCGGGATATATCAGATACACCGGGACTTTTGCAAAAAAAGAAATTTCCAACGTTTCACATCGCGGCCCAGGCGCGCTCCCTTTTCTTCGAGAAGCCCATAGAAAGTCGAGAACTTTTTAATTAGTGTACCTCATTAGTACGCCTGTATTTCGCGGAATATAATTCTACGCTTTCTCCCGACCGACTCCTCTGCCCCGTTTCTCCCATTTACTTCTCTCGTAATTCTGGCGCGCGCGCGTCATTACGCCCTCGTGTAATAATTACGCCCCTGTTTATCAATTCTTTGACGATATCGTTTCTAATCAAGCGCAACGTTACTCGCGGAATCGATGAAACACGGCGCGTCATCCGTCAACCATTGTGCCGCTTGATTTCTGGACAGGTGGAATGCGACGTGTTGCAAAGCGACTATGTATACGCTCGCGAAAATGCTTTGGATATTCCTGGGAAATTTATGACTCGTGAAATTGCCTTGCGCGTTCACGTGTGTCGAGTTGTTCTGCCCGTTGAAAGATGCAGGCCGATTAAATTTTCCGTAAGCCACGCATTTATTTAAATGCTTCAGCTGACCGCCTCTCTCCCTCACGCTCCCTCTTTCCGTTTATACCTCGAACTTTTACAAATAATTTTCGGCCCCAACGCGTGTTAAATATTCCAACTGCATAATGTGCCAAATATAAATATTCCGCGACCGGAATATCCATTAGCTATTCAAATGGTGCATTCATTCTAAACAAATTTCTAAACTCCACGTTCGTTCTACCCCCACGTTACTCCGAATTGTACGGCCGAAGCCAGGCAAATATCAGTGCACGAAACCCAAAAGCCAATTTTCCCTTCGAATCGACGCTCCAGTCTCCATCGACAATGCGGGGTGCGACGCGTCTAAACAAAACCCTCGAAAAAAGAAGGAAAAAAAAGGAAGAGAAATTCCTGGAGGTACGCGGATACCGAACTGCCGCCCTTTTCACCGATGCAATTTCTCGCGGCGCATTCTCCCCTGACACCGTGAGACAATAACCCGACACGGGGCCCGCACGGAATGCGACCAACGTGAAATAACGTGAACTGCAGCCGTCGATGGTCGCGTTTGCAAAGGTTCAGTCAGCTAATGCGGCCAGGTCCGATGCACTTGCATAATTCCGCGCTCTATCGGCTGATCTACCAGGCGACCCTATTCTGTCGTCTCTCGAAGCTCACTCCTGGGGAAGTCTTTTTATCGAAGCCAGAAATACACGTTTGACGCGGTCCCTGACGTCAGCGGAGAACGGGCCGAGCGATTTCGCGAAGAAACAGAAAGGAATAAGAACGGCAGGCCAGGTGTTACTGGTCAGACGCTTTCGGTTTCCTCGCCTTCGATTAGTACCACCTGGATAGACGATAATGAGGGATAGGAAGTTTCTATTTTCGTAGAGTACAGACGTAATAGAAATTGTTTTGTAATTCAACGCGGCTCCTTAGGGAACGAAGAGTACATAACTTGCATTCATTGAATCAAAGTTGAATCGTATAATTAAGCTCGTAATTTTAAACGAACCTTCTGTGTTACGCAGAATTTTATTGTTTGTTTCAGTTTATTTTATCGCTTGGCGCGCGGACATTGACCACCACCAATTCTTTAGCTACACGGTCGAGTATGAAAACTTTTTCACAGTTTGTAATTTTTCACGGGCGATCTTTTACTTTTCACCGCGTTCAGTGGAATTTCAATCCTCCCCGCACCATTGCCTTTGTCGCGATGCAATAGATCGATCTTTCTGACGTGCAATTAACCGCACGATCTCCGCTTCCGTTTAAAAACTACGACCGCGGACATTTTTAACGATGAGACCGTCCCTAACGAGGAAATTGCTTCACCTGTACGTTCGATATTGACGCAACTCGGCAAAAAGCGACCTATAGTTTTTATAATATATCCCATAAACAAGCATACACCTAGGTTATTTAATTCCATGCTCCGGTTCCGCGATTCTTTTCGTCATTGTCGCCTACGGGTAACACGCAACACGTTGCAATTACATCGGCCGCCAGTCGTTTTTTTCTTCTTTTTTTTCGCGGTTGCGGCCATGCCACTCTAACAAGAAGGGTTAGTGTACCACGAATCGACCGTGATCTCATCGCTATTTATAACCGGCCAGTCGCGTGTGATCGAGTTTGAAATCGGCGAAACGAGAGGGAAAAACGCGATGAACGGGGAAAATCAACATGAGAGTCGATGAAATTATCACAGTGAATTAAAACGTGGAAGACTTTGAAATCGATACCCTAGAAAGTTTAAAAAACTCGGTATCAAAAATGTTTCAGAATACCTGAAATCCATGATTTCGCAACTTTTATACAAACATACTAAATGTTTCTCTACTATATAACATCTATTACTTCCCGACCTTTCAATTTTCAGGTATTATAAAATCTATGCTTTCATACATTTTTTCACTACTTTCAGCATGACTTGCACAGCACATTCATCCATTCTTTCAAACACTTTTCAATATGCGTTTTCAAACGCATGACAGAACCATCGACGAGTGGAATATGATAAGGGAAAATAGAAAAAGACGGGGTGGCTTGATTTCCAGCAGGAATTCTCTTTCCAAACCCGGCAACCCTTCACCGGACAATTTCAGAAAATCATTTTCCACGCCGCATGATTCGACCCCGTTCCCGATTTGATGACTGCGCGTGAGCCGCGCTATCGCCAGCTTAATCTCCATAAATTACAAAGGAACAAGAAAATCTGGAATATCGAATTTCAATCGGGCCTTAATCACGTTTCACGCCCGACCTCGTAATGTGATTTTTCTTCCCTGTAAATCCTGTTGCTGATTAAACTCGATCATCGAGAGCAGCTCGCGATGCTGCTTCCCCCGAGGGGCCACAAGGGAAGCAAATGAAAGACGGAACCGTGAAAAAGAGAAACAGGGACGGCGGACGTTCTGAATTTTAAACCATTAAGGGGGAATCGACTAGAAGCCCTCGAACCGTAATATGTAATTCTGGTGAAATCGTCAGATATAGTGCATTAAATATTTCAGAATATTTCCACGCCAGATGATACGAAAGCAAACAAATTTTTGCTAAATCCTAGCATGACACACTAACAGCCTATCCAACACTCTTCTTTGTTCCGCTGTACTTTTGCTCGCACACGCCGTCCCGCGCAATCAAACCCCAGGCCAGAAAGTAAAGCGAGAAATACGGAAATACAATTCGCGGCAATCTATGCAACACGGTAGGAAATCGCAATCTTTTTTTCCACCAGTCGAAACTTTTTAATTGCCAGTCCCCCTCTCTCTGTCACCCTGCCTAATCCAAGCGGGGCCATCCAATTTGCACGAATGGGATTTTTCTCGTGACGCATCTATCCACACGTTTTCTCGAACCTCCCCAACCCGTTCGACCCCTTTCCTTCCTTCCGCAGAATACAGCCCCGTTTCGGTCGCTTCCGCGATTCTTTTGTCACGAAAAAATTCAATTCGGGCATACAGACCTACGCACACTATCCCACGCCTATACGTACACATCCATCCTTCCAATCCCAGCCCTTAGTGCCCGTCGTTTCCCTCTAGTCCTTCCTTTCGCCGTGGCGTTAGCCGTTCAGTTTTTCGAGTTAGCTACAGCTCCATTGTCCAGCCGTTTTTGCGTATGCCAATGACAGTGGCACATAGGTTACAGCGCGACGATTCCTCCACCCCGAATCGTCAGTTCCGTTTCCACCCCAACCCTGTTCCGTCGGTGTCGATGGCGCGAGCACCGATAGCCGCGTGCTCAAAGAACGGAACTGCGAATCTGTCGATCGAAGAAGAATGGCCCGGCACGTAATCAGTGCACGGTCCGATGAATTCCACGCAGCCTCGTATAAAAATGCAATCTCTCCCCATCGGCCCCCCTGGCCAAAGTGGTTCACGCGACGTGCTTCAACTACCCTTACAATGCTAACCGGACCGGCCGAGTGCACTCGTCTCTCCTTTACGATAGGTATTTGCGGAGTAATGTTTGTGTTTTCATTACAGTTACGTTCTGGACAAGTGGTCGCGGATATGGGGGTGGCCCTCCGTCCTTCTGCGTGGTCGAGTGTAACTTCGAGGAGAATCGATGGGATTCGAAGGAACGCGGCGGGGTGGAAAATAAAAGAACTGTTCGATACGAATGTGTTACAATTCGAAATGATTGCGGATAGGATCGGTCGAATAGTTCGGAAGGCATTAAAATAGGGATAAAGGTGGTGGCAAAGTGACGATTTATTGCGGGAAAAATAATAAGCACGCGGTGCTCCGATGTTTATTGTAGTCTCGTGTTTAAAAGACACTTTCCGTCGATTAATTCTTTCTGTACGCGGTAAGCGGTGTTCATTCTTTCCCGTGATTTCTGTATCGGCTTCTTTCTTCTCGCCCCTGCAACGACTGCCTACACTGCTCGCCGTGAGAGCTGTTCCCCTGGCCGTGGCATGATTTACGACCGGCAAATCGAGAGTGCCTCTATTTTACACGTAACACGCGGTCGTTATCTGCTGCCCCTATTCTACTCGAGTCGGTTACGCATATTAGCGAACCATTTGGCTACCGATCAAACAGAGGTGACAATAAAGATAGCTGAAAGCAGCGGAATGATAATGAACGGAAAAAGAAGCATTGAAAAGAGAAAAAGAAAATCGAACACTGGTGGAACGTTAACGTTTGCTGGATCGCTCCACCGAACGGAAACTGTCACGCCTGAATCGTCCCCGCTCACGCTCACGCGTCTCGTTCTATTTAATAAATGAACGAGTTCAGGTAAAACACTGCAAAGCCGAACCTGGAAAAGCGACTTTCACTCGATTTGATTTACCTTCTTCACTCGAGGCATGGTCGAGCGTGAAATAAAAGAAAGGAGAAAAAAAATAGAGACGAAGGAAATTATGAAGCAAAGACGCTTCGGTACAAAGAGCGGTGATCGATTGACTTTCGACTTTGCAATCTCATGCCGATCTCTTTCCGGCGAATTACACCCGAGGCGCGTGCTTGAAAAATCAGATAAAACATAGTGCACCACGAATGGCGTGCAATTATATTACACACACATGCGGTGTATACCTTAAAATTTCGAAAAATAATTATTTTAATCGTCTCACCCGTTATACTTTGGCGATATGAATTTTCGCGGGCCGATTGACCGGCATCACGAAACTCGTCGACACGGACGGTGTTAATTGGAGCTAATTGAGAGACCACCTTTTTCACGTCGCTTGATTGCCTTTTTTTTACGGCTGACCGAAGATCAATGAGGTGCGGTAAATGAAAAAAAAAAGATCACCCTGAATGGATCCTATCTGACCCACGTCTGGTGGAAAATACTTGAACGATGTCGAGGGCGTCCGAATTCTCTTGCTCGGTTCAGCAAAGACCGCGGCCTAATTTGAAAGACACGTTCGATCGTTGCCGTGGTCGTAAAATATTCTACTTAGACGCTCCTCAACTTCCAGCCACCATTAAGGCAGAAATTGATGTCTTAACGAGGCATAATTTGTTGTCTTTAATGGTGACAAAAGCTGACACTGCGTGGGAGATAATTTCTTATCCCGAAGTGGATAATATAACGTGTCGTTAATTTTGCTCTTAACAGGAACGTGTACATTTCCACTTTACATAAGAAAATCCGGCATACACGGCGATCCAATTAATACCAGGTATACAGAATGTGTCAATAAGAACTGCTCTCTAAAATAACTCGGTTATATTGACGTTGTTTAAAACACGATTTGATGAAACCAACTAATTGAACGAATTGTTATATTTTTTTTCGAATGTCGAAGCATATTTTCATTGCTGGTATGTTGCAGCCGATGAGAAGCAAATTCACACCCTATCATACACCTGCGTGTACACCTACATTTCACAAAGACATTCGTCCAAGAATTCTAAACGGAATACGTAATAAGTGAAACCAGACACGCAGGACGCCGAAGCAATTCAAAAAAAAAAAGAAAAAAGGAAGAGTAAAAACGGAGATCAGAGAATGGAGCGATCCATGGTTTGACCAGAAGGTTCGAGGACGAAAGAAATGGAAATAAAAAAGGAGGAGACACTCGCTGTCCCACGGCAGCGTGGTTGTCGGCCGGACCAAACAAACAATCTTTATCTCCTTTATGGTCGTCCTTATCTCAGGCGGCCGACTCTTCTCTCCGGCTTTCCCGTGGCAGGTTCTGCCTTTTTCTCGCCCTCCGAGTACGTGAAGGGACCCTTTGTGTTCCCCCGCATACTTTCTCACCGTGTTCCACGAGAAGGAAGCAGCAGGAAAAAACAAGAAAAACGATGAGGAAGAAGGTTAAAGAAATACGGGGCTCGGCGGGCAGCGAATGAAACGGAAGAAAGAAAGGAGAGACGTCTGGAGGGCGCGGAAAAAAAGGAACGGAAGATTATCCAACGAGCCGTCTAGTCTAAAAAATTTGAATAAATCTCGTTCCGCACCGCTCTGAATATCATTTCGCCGCGTTCCACAAACTATCCTCCCACTTTTTTTTATTGCAACGCACACACGCACAAAGAGAGAGAGAGACCTGGAAATTCCGGAGGATTTCTGCTTACCTTCGGTGCACCGTGCACCATCTCCACCTGCTAGCGATAATAAACCGAACAAACGTTTCATTATGAGTCATTCGTGGGAACCTTTGACATTACACCTTATGACGCGACACTACTACGTGCGTGCCTATCGCACTTTCACGCCGGAAAAACTCCTAGATCCATATTCATGCGATTCTATTTTTGAAACGAGACCTCTTTTTCACGATGCGACGGCGGGAAAGTTGCTCGAGGCGGAGGTATAAGTAACTTATACAATGAACTGTAGACAACAGCTTGAGGCAAAAAGTACACGCGCAACGATTCCAAGAGTTCCCGTGGTAATGATTAATGTCGAGCGGTAATTCGCCTTGGCATTTGATGCGGTTGCATTCAAAGTCAAAAATATAGTTACACGCAAGTTCCACTGTCGCTGTAATGAGATGAAAATTCGAAGAAACCTCAAGTGTTCATCGACAGCTATCGAAGAGACAATTGTCGAAACCGAACGAAAAGATTTGTGGGACACTCTAGAGAAGATACTCCAAAGTTGGCGAAAGATTGGTCGTGTGAACGGAGCACATGGAGTTTCGCTCATAATTCGCCTCTTTCTGGTATCGCCGTCAGGTTTTCGATACCACCACTTGTTACGTAAATACGAGTGCCCCATTCGGAGAAGCAGCCAATTGATTTACGTTGTAATGGACTACAAGGACGAGTCGTGGCCTTCTCCGCGAGACCTTCCTACCTGGCATCCATTCAGCAAATCATCGACTCCATACCTTCTCCATTGTACGTGTATTGGATTACCCTTCACTTAATTCGATTCGTTTGATTCTGTCGTGGTTGCTCCTCGCGCGTCGTTAATATCGCATTCTCTAGGAATCTCTGTTTAATCCTTTCAACGTTTAAACGATCTCCACGACTTGGCAGAGTTAACAATCGATTCTCGATATTAGAATGCGACCTCGAGTGATCAGAACGATTTTTCACTCCAAAATTATGGAGCATTGGTATTCGTGTAAAACTTCCTGCACCTTTTCATTCATCGCGCACAGATTAGTTCTAAGAAATATGCCCTGTCTTGAACTAAAAGAGGAGAAGAAAAACTCGCATAAAATGAATGCTGAGTTCTAAGTAACCGTACCAACAAGAAACCGTGTCAATTTCAATCGAGACTAATCTACAACTACCCATAGCAATTTGTACCAGCAACTGCTTTCTACGTTCACCAATTCGCCTTTACAACTCGGCAGGCGAAAAAAGAGAACCCGCCGTACAAGCAACGTCGTACGAAAATCGTTAACGAAATATTCGCGATCACTCGGCAATCGGTGTAAATCTCTCGTAGAGGCTGGTCGAACACGTTAAGCCGGTCGTCGTGGCCGCAACAAGATACGTAGAAATTCAGTAACAGCGTGTACGTACGCTTGCGGCAAAAGTTTGCTTTATATTCAACCCTATGTAAATGAGAAACGATCATTCAGCCGCGTTGCAACGTCGCCGCACGAACCGATCGTGGGTGCAACGTGTAAAATCGAGCAAGAAAGCACGCGCCCTGTTCTCGTGTTTCTTTCCTAGGGGTTCTTTAAGCCCCCATGCGGCGCTGTCACGCGATAAGAGACTCGATGCCGGTTTACCGATTACCTGACCGCTGTTAAAGCAAACGTGCGTTCCTGAATGCAAATCGACACCGATGGACGAAACACTCCGGACCGTTATCGTACGTCTCTCTACGAACTCCGGCCCCTTGGTAAGGAGGAAAATCCATTTACAACTCGTGCCCGCAATTTACGTACTGTACCTCGGACCGCCCGACTCGGCTTTGATCGTGCTTCTTCGACCACGCGTCGCGATTTCCGCCTTTATTATCGAATTCGTTTCCCTCTCGTTCTTCGCTCCTGCCCGATACGGGGTCGCAGCTGGTATGGGGTGAACCAAGGTTCAAGTTTAATTATAGAGAGAGAGAGTGCTTCCGTAACCGTGATACAAACAAAAATAATAAGTATATAGAAATTATACATATAGAAAGAATTATTGTACAGCGTCGACTCGCCGCAATCGTCGTTGCGCACGTTAAATCTTTATAATGAAAAGCTTGATCCGATTAAGAGAAATATATAAGAACGATTAGCTAGAGAGAAAGAGAAAATTGCGAAAAAATGACTCACCGTTAAGATGCATTTGTGGCTCGGTGAGATGTACTCCAGCCCCCGGTGTCCCTCGCCGCTGAAGCACTTCTGTATGTTGGTCATGAACTTCCTCCTAATAGCCTTCAACGAGTATACACAGAGCGCGGAATGCGCCTTGGGTACATCGCTGTTCGTACCGTTGCTCTCGGCAAACACCGCGAACAACACGTCGTCCTGGGCGGTGATGCCCAAATCGCCTGCTAAAACCGAGCCAGCCTTGCCGACGTAGGCAGCCTGCACCAGATTGTAATACGTTCCGTTGTTGGTGCAGTTGATCGGTATCTCCGCGTACGAGTAGTAATGCCCGTCTTCCTGGCAGACACGGACCAGCTTCGATATGTATATCGGCGTATCGGTGTTTTTCATCTGCGTGGTCATGAAATAGCTGAAGCGGCCGCTGCTAAAGCCGTACACGTAGTTGATACGGTATCTGTCGCGCGACAACGAGTTCACGTACATCCTGGTCCCGGTGGTGACAGCGGCTTCCGCGATGTTCAGCATCCTATCCTTGTCCAGGGATCTAGAGCTGACCGCGGGAACCTCCGATCGGTACGGCGAGTTCCCGGTAAACGTGACACCCACGTACATCACCTGAGATACGGGGGGATTCGGTGGGCCTGGTGCAATGAACGCGACCGTCGATGCAGTGGCGTTGTTCGCCACCACTGCCTCTTTCACCTCCTGGACCACGTCCGAGATATTGTGAAGATTTCGTACTCTGCAGGTGCCCTGGGACAGGCTTCCGCACGAGATCAATCTGGTGGTCGTGTAGTCGATGACCAACGCCTTGTTCACGTTGTCCACCGGTTTCGTTGGCGTTTCCCGTGGACAGTCGATCATAGAGCACGCGGTCGAATCACCCCGCGGCCCGGTCACTTCCTTCACCACGAGGCTGAGATCCGGCGAGAGCTGATAGAGCCGGTTCACCGCGCCCACGTACACCCGACCGGTATTCTTGTCCACGACTAAATGGTTCATACGCTTCACCTCTGGATCGTGGAACTTTTGTACTATGTCGGCTGGCGTCGAGCGCACCGGTAGGCGCGGGGACAACAGCACCAGGATCGACAGGAGCAGACGAATTTGCTGTTGATGCGACAGCATCGATCCCATCCTCGTCGATACCTCGCCGCTGCCCGGGAAGACTAGCATCTTACTATTCTACTTTCTAACTCTACGCGGGACACGATTTACCGCCACTTCCTCCTCCGCCCGGGGATCCTCGCCGAGGTGTCTTCCACGAGCCTCGCCCAGACCTGCACAGAGAAATCAAAGGAATCGTTCAATTTATGCCGTGAACCGAGTAAACGACAATATGAAACGCTTCGGCGTTCTGTTCCATTTGCGACTTAGCATACGCGAGCCGTTTTACCGATCGGAAGTTTTAGTGCTTCTGTGCCATTTGCATTTTATGGAGCCAGCGGGAAATGGAGCGTGGAACGGTTTGGTCCTTTCTTAAGTTCGCGCCGCTAGGCCAGGGAGAAGGAAAGGAAGGTATGTGTACGGGTGCGTGTGTTATTAATTTTCACCTGGCCGAGTGTGTACGGTTTAGGAATTTCTCGCTCGTTATCGCTCGTGTATATGTCTCTACTTGCTCGACCAGGGAGTACCTAAATACAGCTGAACGGAGTAACGACTTTCGAACCGTTCGAGTGCTTTCGTTGTTATGAAAAGGAACGCTTCCTAGGATTAACATATTCTTTCAGAGGCAGCTAGAACGATTGGTAAGGTGTGTAAAGGAGTCTTTAACGTAGATGGGTCTTAAATCAGGCGGGGTAACATTTTCGCGAACGAGGACGACGTTTAGCGTGACTGTACCGCCTCTTTACATTAATTGCGAGTTAGCGCCGTACCAGCGACACTCGGAACACGAAACACCTTCGACCGCGGAATAATTGCTTCGATTATCTCTTCAAACTTGTGGCGGATCGAGCGGGGCCTGCACGCGAAGACGGTGTGCCGTTTAATCGGCAGGTATAATTGGAAACAAAAATTCGGACGCGAGATACGTATTATAAAAGCAGACGTACGAAAGAAGAAATCGCTCGATGAACGAATAAAGAATTTCACGGGACGTTTAACGACGAGAACGCGAAGGAAATGCTGGCAGAAGTCAGAAGGGACGTGTTATCCGCGATAATTGCTTGAACACGCGATCAGAGAGGCCTTGTCGTTCGGAAGTTCACGTAGGACTTCCTAAAAGTCATTGAACGAGAAAGAAAGTCACGGAGGTGAGAACGCGAGGGTAAAAGTCGTGCAAAGAGAGAAAGGCGAAGAACGAAGAGGAGGGTCCCCGACAATTTATCGACTAGGGAAACCAGGTGCCTTTGAATCGAAACCCCGACGCATACTCCTCTTAACGAAATGAAACGCCCGACTTTGTGCAGGACGCGCAGAAATACGTGGGAAAGAAAAAATTCCAAGGGGAGGGGAAAAAGGTGAGTGGATGTAGAAACGGCTGGAAAGAAGAAGGTGTTTCTCCCGTTTCTGTTCGTCCTTATCGTGACGGAGGGTAGCGTTCAATAGCAACAAAAAACTTTCCTTATTTTCCGAACACCGAGCTCGGGGCCTGTCGAGGCTCCCTTCGACCCTCTGCAACACGTCAGTTCCATTTTATGGGCAGAACCGTGAAGAAAGTGGAAGTTCGCAGCTACGAAACGCTCCCTCTTTGTATGTATATATACTGTGCTTTCTTGTAATTGGAATTTATAGCTGTGTAACAGCGATTCGTATTTTGATTTAGAAACAGAAGAACCTAACCCTCGGGGAATGCACTGCCACTGCGTATCAATTTTCAAGTAACGCACATGCGATGAATACGTGCACGTTTCATATATATTACATTCCGCGAATGAATGCGTCAGTGTTAAATGAGTAGCGAATACGCCGTTACAGTTTCGCCAAATCGAAAACCTTCGTAGAACAAGCGATAAACGACTATCAAAATAAAAATTGCACGAACGCAGAAATCCTATCCGCCAATGTAGGTACCTGTAACAGCTTGCCATTTAATGAGCGTCGCGAATGAACCGTCGTGCTTGAGTGAATTACGGATTCGCATTGCTTCATGTCGGTTCATATCGATGCGCATTGCTGAACCAGTACCGGTCCCCTTGTTACCCCGAACGTTGAATAATAATGATAATGTCGAAATATCGCCAATATATGTCGAACGTTTCCCAAACTCCCCCCGTTTCGAGGGCCCACGAAGAAGCCCCAGTTTCATTTAAAAAAAATCACACATTCCTTCGCCCTTCTACGCGACCATCCTATATTACGCCGCGTTCCCTTTCGTCCTACGAAATATGAAGGTAACGCGCTTACGAACTCGTATACGAAGAAGCACGCAACTAGTCGAGGGGAAACGTGGAACGAGGATCGCAGTGGGTATCGGACAAGCAGATAAGTATCGGGATACCAAGGAACGCGCGATTCCACGTAGAAGGAAAGTCACGTTGGTTCAGGTGTGCGTGTGCACGAGCACTCCTCGAGGCTGTTCGTGCCCGTGCGAGAAAGATCGAGAGGAAAGATGGTCGCGGTATTGCCCGGGACTCGGTGCGTCTTCTCCCCTTACTATCTGATGAACCATGCACGCGTGCCTTTCTTTCTGAATTCCTATTGTGCCGATGTGACGCACACGCACCTCGTATGTAGGTTAAAACCGTAATTAACGATCGTCTTAATTGCGGATAATTTACAACCGGGGTGTAATGCCGATCAAACCCGAGACGTCGCGACAGTAGGACGCTACACCGCCGCTGTCCACCGCAGGGACCGCCCCTTCGTCTGGGAAAATCGAACAACCGTGAAACGACACTTTAATTAACGCGTTTATCGGAGAACTGACCGGCAACGGGACAGAAAAGTTGCAAGGATTAACGCCGAGGACCTCAAGGGAATTCGGTATGATTTCCAATGGCCGTCATTTTGCTCACCCCGTACACTACTGGATGTGGCAATTCGCCGTGGAAAGTTAATCGATGTTGTGTGAGCAGCGTGGTCTAGGTTTCGTAGCATTACAACGGTATGATACCGTTTGAATCGGGAATACCGAAAATATTCGCAAGGAAATGAGAAAAAATTGAGGAAGGATGCGATCCCTCCGAAGAGATAGATGATAAAATAAAAAGGTATTGCACATAATTCAACAATACCGTACTGCTCGTATAATGTTTAGAATTAACGTCTAATAAGAAAGTCAAAAGTACTTTTGAGACTACCCAATATGTATGTAGCATGTGGCCTATGGTATTATAAATGATTTAATATTTTCAACCGTCCTTTTTTCGAAGCTATTAAGAACACGGCGGCGCAAAGAATAAAACGAATATTATTGTTCATTATTATTCGGGCCTTTATTTCAATTTCCCCTTAACCGAGCCTCAAGAATAACGGTGACCACAGACAACCATTATTTTCACAAATAGCCCGTATATACATTCACCATCGGCAAAGGTTCCTGGTACTAATCGTGCCCATCCGGAAACGCGGAAAAGAGGGAAAAGTGGGAAAAGCGAGGCGGACCCCACGTTTCCATGAACGATACAGTCGATTCGAGCACAAAGTAATTTCTGCATCGTGTTCACCGAAAGCCCCCGGCAGAAATGGCCGCGCGTTAATTTTAATTACAAAGTGCGCGCTTTAATATGCACATTTATTTTAATAGAAAACCGACGGGGCTTCCGTGCGATGCGCCCGATAGCACTTCCTACGGTTCCCGCTCATATTTCATCGTTTTCCGCGGAAACGCGAGAGGGGCTTTTACTTTTATTTACTTCGACTGTTGCACGCTACTGCGCTTGCTTCTCCCATTGTTTTACAGGCAGGCGGAACGTTTTGTTGGTAACATCGGTGACCCAGTATTCTCGGGATGCGTGCGAGAAGTATGCAAATTCTAAGATGCTTCTGCGTAAGTTTCTGCGTAAAAAAAAGCTGTACGCGGGCTGGTCGAAGTTTTAGAACGTTCTATATGCAGCGTGTAGAAAAGTTGGTAAAGTATCGGATATCGAATAAATATACCAATAATCGGGTATTCGTGTTAAGTTTAGAATTTTTCAGTGAGATCGAGCTTCTCATTTTAACTAAAAAAGTGGAACATTGAAAATTATTCGGATTGCAGATTTTTTTAGCAAGTACATGTATAGAAATACGGCAATGGTCGTTTCTGGAACAGATTCGATTCTGAAACGGGGCCAGAAGATAGTAGTTCAGCCTTCGATTGTTCGTAATAGGAATCCAATGAACACAGATGTCAGAATAAACATGATGACGTTGTAGAAATTTCGAGAGAATTTCAGGGAGGGAGGTGCGACTCAATTTCGAGAACCGAACGGTGAAAGGGATGAAATTTAAATGATTCGACAAGCAGAGATAAATGACGGGGCGAGAACTGTGTATAATTTAAACGGGAGGGCCTGTTAGAAGCGCGAGAACAGACCATAAGGAGTAACTACCTTTTTAAGGAGTAGTTCCCGTAACGAATGCGATCATTTGGTAAAACCGTGACGGGTGTTGCAACGCAGACGGGGAGAAGAATACGTGGAGGAAGAAGCGTGGGTAGATAACGGGAAAGAACCAAAAGAGGAGACAGCGAGAGGAGCAATGCTTCTTCTCCGCCCTCTCGCCGTCTCGCGAAAAGCACCGTTTCATTTCTGATAAATTGAGAAATTTAAGGGATCTCTGCTGTGTGTTGATAAGGGTGATTTAAGGATACCTATAATGGCGAATGAGGTTAATAAAATTTAATGCGAGAAATGTACGGTGTCTAATGATTCCTCTTCGTTGCATTGATAAACGATTACAAATGATACCTGCCGAATAAATATATATAATAACCACGGAAAAGGGTATCTAGCGCGATCGCATACAAATTTCCATTGTTTCCATGCAACGTGACTGAAGCACAAATGACTCACAGTCGTTCCATTGATTAATTAACTATCTTTAAATTCCACGTGACATCCATGCCGGCAATTACAAACAAGGAAAACCTGTGATTTATTCCATGACTAAGCCTCTGCTTCGCGTATCGGGGAGGCGGAAAAAGAACGTGAAAATGAATCGGAAACAGATGTGTGCACGCGGCGTTATGATTACGGCGGTTAGAAACGGATTTAAGGACGTTGATATCTGAACGAGGAAACGGTCTTGCCTGGACGTGGGAAATGCCTTGAGACAAACTGCCTCCTTAAGAACGACTTCCACGCAGCGAATAAGATCGCTCGACCAACTTGGATCGACCTTAACTGCGCCAGAAGCAAAGGAGGAAAAAAGCAGGAAAGGAAAGAACGCATAGGATATAACGGAGGTCAGGCGAAGGAAACGCTATGACTTCCTTTAAATCTCCTCTAAGCTGACCTGACTGCGAAACTTCTCCTGATTCCTCATTAAGTAAATGGCAGGGGACAAAAAAAAATGCAAGAAAAGAGGGAAAAACGACGGCGTGTAATTTAGAAAGATATACACAGGGTCTTCGGTTGTTTTTCCCTCGACCCTGCACCGTAAACGATAAGACGATTAGAAGACGTAGAAGTTCTATGGCCTGCGAGCCTCCACTGAACCCGTTGTTGCTCGAACGGATTTGGATTAACCAAGATCTGAGACTGGTGGAACGAAAGAGGGTAATTTTTAATTAAAACTTCTCAGATTGACGTCACACCTAGTGGATATAATAGTAAGAAAAGTGTACACTTCCGCGAACGAATACTTGAAAACGATTTACGGTTGTGATTTATTGGTGCGCGGCGTTATGCAACTGCAACGCACATGGCCATCGAGGGAAAAGCAATCAAAACAGCTTACAGAAGGAAAATTAAAGAGACATTACAGAGGGCCAGAGAAATTACGACGGAAACTTGGAAGTTCAGCAACTTCCAGACAACGCAACGAACGGCGTCTTTTCTTGTTAAAAAAAAAAGAAAAGATAAAACGACCATTCGAAGAAAACTACCGGGCACTGAATGCGATTGCTGAAGAAAAGTTGGATTAATTTACTCTCGATAAAGAAAGAAAAGCGAAAGAAACGAAAAGGTCGGGCCGACTGTGGCGCAACATTTCGCCGGGTACATTCAACTCGCTTGCAGGCCCTAATGGCTCTTTAACGAGTTAAACAATCGTTAAGAGTTTAAACAATCTCGCAAGGTTCGGCCGGACTTTTTAAAACGACCGATTTCCACGGGTCGCGTCTCGCAAAGTCCAAGAAGCTGAGCCTCGGTTTCGCCGGCACTATGAAACTTTTCACTGTTTCTCCAACTCCTCTTGTTCCAGCCCCTGTGCCCGCCCTTTTGGTCGGTTTACTCGCCATTTCGGACCGCGTACTACTACAAACTTAAGTCGAAACTAAGTGTACAGAGGATCCGTCGTCGACAAGACACGAAACCATGAGAAACGGACTGCCTCGTTATCCTCCTTTGTTCCGACAAATTTCACGACCACGCTGTTGTTCGAACGTCTAACAGCATAGTGCGCGGAGAACTCCATCAAACGGTTCCATTTTCAAATTACTAACACGCATTAATAAAATAAAAAGAAGATCTGTTGACGAACATTATATTATATTATTACATCTGCGTACAATAACATACTATCGATATCCTTTTACAACAAACCAGAGGCACCCTGATCCTCACCAGCCAATTGTTTCCATTCTCCTACACTAATTGTAACAATCCTAGGGGCAGCCTCGTACAATCCTACAATTCTGGAGTACCATCGAATCCCATCCCCGATTCAAGTAGACACGGCGAAAAACTATGTGCATCTGTCCGATCTACCACAAAACCGCATTACCGATCTCGTAGCTGGGACGAGTTCGTCGATCAGCGTCGAGGAATGAAGACGACGAACGGCGGAAGAAAGAAGAGCGAACGAGACAGCATCGGTACCAATGAGAAATAGCATCGCGATGCGTTCTGGTGGCGTCGTTCCTGGCGATGTTCGCAGATTTTTCCAGCCAGGATAAGGCCCTTTCTCTCTTTATAAAGGCGTGCACGGAAAGGCGCAGAATGTGGAGGTATTACGAAGAGGATACAGTGAGAGAAGTAGGAGAGGAGAGAGTAAGAGAAAGACTTGGAGGCTCGTCGTGCCGCACGGCAAAGGCCATTTACCGGTGACAGAGACAAATAGAACCAGGTACGTTCTAGGGGTGGAGAAGGTCTATGAGAGAGAGAGGGGACGAGTGTCGTCTAACTAGCGGAAGCAGAGAGGCAAAGAATGAAAGAAGTTAAGGCTGATAGTGCGACGAGGAACTTGTACGGGCCATAGTTGGTGGATAAAGAAAGGGGTCTGGTACGACGAGTGCAAGACGACGGATTCCGTCACGGCGTGGGCCCCGTGGCAATGCCGTGACTCCCCTCGCGGGTGCCCTTAACCCTTCTATCCTACTTTCTTCAGATATCATTAGACAACAGTGTCCTTCGAAACGCGACTAATAAATATATTAGTTACTACTAAACTAAGTAAAAATATTATTCCACGGGCAAAATATTCCTCTTATGTATATGTATATATATTTTTTTGTTGCTGTTCGATATGTATGTTTGCGAGGATTGAACCGGGTGGATGTAAAATACATTACTTTGAGAGAACTGTTTAACGAAAAGAAGAACACGAAGGTGAGACAAGACACGAAAACAGGGGCGTATCGGGAAAAGGAAGGAACGTAAACGAGAAGACGAAGAGGATACGAGGGATCTGTCGAGCACGTACAACACTCGTTGGCCTTCTCCTCTCTTCCTTAACCTGAATATGGAAGAAGCCGAGAATGCCGCACAGGGCCCAGCGGGAATACAGTGTGTGTCGTTGCCCCCGGAAAAGTTTTCGGTGCAAACCGGACGCTCTTTTATTCAAACTCACGAAGGAGCTCCCCCTTATTCAAAATCGACTTGGCAAGTATTTTCTCGAGTTCGTTCCCTCGTCGACGTTCAGCAATAACAAATAAAGGAGAAACAAAAAACAATATCAGATTGTATTAAATGACCATCGAACGACGCGTATAAGTACCCCACGATCTGTTCAGAAGCTCAAGCTGAACATTACAAACTGGAAATCAAAGAGACGACGTGTAGTCCTGTTGGAAACTGCGCCAGATAGAGGCCACTGACGCAGGGCAAAAGGGACGTTTTGCTGTTCGAGCTGACACGGACCGACGTTTCATGAAACATAAATGCCGGTGTATCCATTCGCTCGAAATCCCGTGCGGGTCGTTCGCGTTGCCTCATTTTCTATACGCCATTACCGTTGTCATTAAACCGCGTCGACATCGTAAGCCCGCCGTGCTGTCCCGCGTTCGTTATGCACCGTCGCGTATAAGTTTTATTACGATTAAGGGCGCCGTTAAAGCACTGTTTCCAAACAGCGAGAGAAACAGAGAGAATGGTACGGGACTCGATTATCGCTAGCAGATGTTCCAGGGAGGGCAGGGCAGGGATGAAATGCGGCTCGAATCACCAAAACTCGAAAACAGAAACGCCGTCGAATTCGTCGACGGGGGACGGTCTGTCCGAAGAGACTTATAGTTTAAGGGTGTAAGGGTAGAAACGGGCCAAGAACGTGCGCTCTATGTTAGACGGAGAATGGACGCAGAGGGTACACGTACACATACAGACCAAGGAAATCTAGGTACATTGGGGCTCGTGGCGAATATCGAGGGAAGTGCAGGAGCACGGCACGTTGCTGTACAAGGTTCCCGGTAAGCTCGATGCCTGTTAAGTTTCGCGTGCATTATATCGTGCGCCGAAGCCCCGAGGGACGTCCCAAAGCTTTTGGGGTTCGCCAAGAGGATCGACCCGGTTCGCAGTGCTCAACGACGACGTCCTGCTTAAACTCGGAGCCAAGGGGAGCGAAATACCCTTCATGGTTCGGAAGGCCGTGGGGGTTGGAACGAGCGGGACAGGCGACGAAACCCAATGGATCGCCGAAAATGCACGGCCCACAAACACGTCGCCCGAACAAAGGACATTGTAGGAACGAAATAATTGCGCTACTGTCGGTAATAATGCGGCCAGATGCCTGGGTGCGAATTCACCATGCGTTCCCGCGTACAGGCGAAAGAGATTTGCGTTGAACGAGCTGGGTGAGCTGGGTTTTAAATGGGTCGGGGGGGGTGAAAGTTATTGTATTAAATGTTTGCAGAGTTAGTGGCGTTAGGGTGGAAACGCTTGGCTACGAACGCTTTGCAGGGAAATAGGAAATTCTCGAGCAATTCATGATGGAAATATGCTTGAAAATATTGTCTGTAATGGGGAAGATTATGTGACAATGGTACGATAATAAATTCGGGAGCTCCTACGTTGGCCTGCGATTACTTGAATTGCCATTAAAGCATATTTCATATCACATTACATGTTCGATACTAAATACGATTGATCTGACCGAGTAAGCGGGTGTGTTCGGGAAAGAAATTGCAGAAGGAAAGGATTGAAAGGAGGCCAAGGACGATTAAACGAGAAGAAAAAACAATTGCTTCGACGGCGCGGTTCAATCGACCACGGGGGCGGTTGAAAACTGGAATGCTTGTACGCTGTTCATAACATTCGATGAGACGAGGACCGTTAAAAATATATCAATCAACGTTAACGGGCCCATCGGGAAACAGTAAGCAAAAGGAGCAACAGAGTGTCCGGCTGCATTTAGGATGCACCGGCGCTGCGGCAGGCTGACAGTTTGTGATGAATCGACGGTACGACGAAATGATACCGGAGGAACGCCACCAGCAGCCAGGAAAATGGGCCATTTGGTCGTCCCTTTACAAAGTGCTCGAGAAGGGGTAAAAAAGAACGACGAGCAACCCTTGCAAATGCTGGACCATGATGGCCCGCATCCTAGAGATCGAGGATGTGCAGAATATCGTTATTACGAGGTCGTCGTCGTTGGCACGCGACCCCGCGATTTTTCCCCTGCCTAGGAAAACTCGTGCAACGCTTTCCCAGCAGTATGAAACAGCGCTACGTCGAGACCACTTGACGTCACAGAGGTAACAAATCACCCTGGATATGATCCCATGCGACGTCGGTCCATGTTCGAGAATTCGTCACTCGTGATGTATGTACGTGAATTCACTATTTCGTGGAGAAATATCATTTTCGAAAAGGGATACGGACAGTGACAGAGTTGGTTTCATGTCTGGATGATAATATCTTTCCTGTACGAGAATAATTTATTTACAAGTGATAAAGAACGATAGCCACGAACGAATGGACGACATTATTCGTGCAAATAACGCTCGCATTTTCCGAATGGCCGTTTATTTAATACGTTTTAAGAGACTTTTAAATCACTGCCAGGCTCCGCGTTTTACGCTGGTTTGCCTCGAGTGCTCGAGCAACTTAAGGCTTTTCCATCCACCTAATCCAGTTTTGATTATAAATCACTTAAAGCCGTCGTTCTGACGGCGAAACGAAGTTTTCGAAGGCTCCAACACTAAAGCGACTACATATATATATGTACGTATATACTGACTCGCCAGCTCGTAATTGAAGGATTTATCTAAGAGAAGAAAAAAAATCTGACTCGGCGTGAGGCAGGCTTTTTTTCTCTTGAATTTCCCCCGCGTCGAACACGTCGGCTACAACCGAGGAAAAGCTGCGTGTCACTACGTGTCGTTGCATTTATGCAACCCTTACGATAAATCTGCGAGTTGCCACGCAATCTATTTACGCAGAGAATCATGCGATTATCTTCTAATTCGAAGCCGCTTATTCCATCACCCGAGGCGGGTCTACGACGGGTTCAGAGATCATCTGAGGCTCGACTCGGCGAGAACTCGAGATTTTATCTCGGTTAGACGTTAGATGAACTTGTACATAAAAGCTACAATCGCAGTAACCAGAGATAAAAAGTAACAGTTATTTAAAATTTTGTTTAGATAAAAGTAACTGATAAAAAGTTGATTCTTATTCCAATGAAGGATAAAATTTATCCAATCAGGACTTATTCAATCGTCAAGAAATTTTGGAAAAAAGGATGTGACTAAAAACATTTCATTTTTAACTTTTCTGGTTATGCATAACGATTATAAATGACTAAAATTTTATGTGGTGTAACCATTAGGAATGACTAAAACTGTTTTCGATTATAAATAATTGTTATTGGGCAGCAGAAATCTTTTTGGATACGAATGATCATTATTGAGCACAAAAATTTGTTTTGGTTGCGAATATCCATTACAGATCACGGAAATTTTTTTTATTACGAGCGACTAATATCGGTGCCCGGAGTTTCGTTTGGGTTACATCAAATCTAAAATTTTAGCTTCGCGTATTTATTAGTTCCTGGAATATTAATAAAAAAACTTTCGGTGCTCTACATTGAAAGCTGAGTAGCCAGATAATTACTTACACGACCTTCTTCGCTGTGGCAGACATCGACGTCCAGTGTCGCGAAAAATTTTGTTTGTAAACACCGATTCGACCATGAACGACACAGAGTTCCGTTTTATGATTTCTATCTACCCGATTTATAATGTTGTCACACTTCGTAAACATTTTTGAATCACGTATGTACATTATGAAGAAAACTCAATGAAACGCAGTCGTTGTCGAAGTATGATTTACGATCAATCTCTTCCTTCTGCTACCGGAAGCTTGAAAACGCGCGTTGAGAGCAGGGCAGCCAACGCAACAATGTATCAAAAATCAGAATATAGGGACAGTGTTGCACGTCATTAGTATGCATCGACTGGATACGATTGATCATTTTGCCTTGATTGGTTCTCATCGCATTGTCTAGTCCGCGCACAAAAGAATCAAGGAATAAAATAGTTTTGTCGTTAGAAAATGAATAAAATATGTATAAAAAAGTTAATACATGTTAAAGTAGACGTCTTAAGAATTGCAGTGACAAAAAAGTGTATTAGTAGAAGATTAAATATGAAGTAAACAGAAGACAGTGTTTGATTGGTGACATTGGTGGTTAGATGGACCAATGAGCGAATCACATTTTTAACGTACATTTTAAAATTAAGGAGGAGGGATGTCGATGAAGAAGTAGATGTGACGTGACAAGTGCCGTTGATCGAAGTTCTTCTAACGAGACAACGAAGGTAATGATTTTAATGACTATTTATCGCGATTTGGTCATTCGTAAATATTCCGGTTTTCAAGCCAATATTGTCGCGACGGTTTTCTTGTGTTCGCAAGGTTAAATGGTAGATGCAAGACGGTACACGACTGAAAGTAGAACCGGCTTTCCGTTTTCTAGAAAGTACAGGCCGGATGCCATGATATACGTTGTGGCCCTTTGTCTTTATGTGCGATTACCGAGAAGAATTAGCTTTTTGAAATAATCCAGGTGTGTTACTGGCTGGGGAGTGTCGTTTCATGTTCAGCGCTGATTGTTTCAGTCGTATCGCGAGTGACCGTGTTTGTGCAAATAGTTCAAAGTGCCATGGATACCTAATAATGGATACCTAATAATGGATACCTAATAATGGATACCTAGCAATGGATGTTGTGCGGCGCAAAAGCTACATGGATTACAATCGGACCTCCATCTTGATCTGGCGTCTTCTTGGTGTTCATTGCAAGGTGGCTTTGTCGGCGAATGGTGAGTCCTGACATATATGAACAAGCTTTTTTCATTTCGTACACGCATCCAGCGTCGAAATATTCTTACAATATTATCGCAGCTTTCAATGTATAGCACCGAAAGTCTTTTTATCAATATCTCAGAAACTAATAGATACGCGGAGCTAAAATTTTAGGTCCCAGGTAACCAAGTCAAACTGCAATGATAATTTACCAAAGGAGTACTCCCAACCGGTTACTCTTAGGTATCACAGACTTTTAAACTGCAAAATATTCTCGTTTCTCTGTGGCCATACGCGCTCTAATTTTTAATCCAACGTATCTTGTAAAATAACAATCACTGGCGCTAAAAGTCCCTACAAATAACTTCGTTGGAGCAATACCGCCCGACAAACACTTTATTATCCCAGAAAAGATAACAAGTAGAAATCTTTCCCTGCAAAATGTTAGATATAATTCAGGGTGAATCTAATGTTCATGGAATCGACTGCACGGCGCGAGAGGGATTGAATCACATCGCGCCGTCTTATCTGCGAATTAGAGTCAATTCGCATGTCTCGGATGATACAGTCGTGGAGAGGGCTCCTGAATGCATGGCAACGTCAAATAACAACAAGTACATTACATCGGGTTAGCATGATTCATACGAGATAACGTCGTGCCAAGATAATTACGGTTGTTGCCAGCAAACAAAGCGGAGGCGCGCGGAGCCACGGAACCGTCGTCGTCGTCGTCTCTATCGACCCGTCGAGTACGCTTCGACAATCGACTCCGGTACAATCAACGCTCGATTCAGTCGCGAGCAGGCAACGATTCGCTCGACATTAACGCGAACAAGCCGTTCCGTGTACGATCGCCTTTGTAAAAAAATATCGGAAATCGTGTTTGACGTGTCGTTACTGAACACGTATCAGATAATCATCTCCCTATCTCGTTCTCTTCCTTTTTCTCGCTGATTTGCATCGACGACCCTTCCAAGATTCTTCGGAGAAGAAGAAGTTTGATACGATGCAAACAGGTATTGTTATCTGAATCGCGTGTCAGAACGGTATGAACCGATGTTCATGAAATTATACAATATATCGACGACCGAAACCGTCGTTATTTTTCACAAACGAAAGGTCACGCATACTAAGGTATCTTCGGCGAGATAATGTGGCTATTCTACGCGCGATATTTCCAAGGCTAAATTCAGCCTGCAGTAGGCTTAAGGATCAGCCAGAGTCTACCGACCAACGTCGAGCAATTTTGTCCTCATTTTATTAACCCGTAATCCACTTGTATTTAATAGCGCGACCGTGTTACACGGTTAGCACATACGTATGTATGTACGTTATAGATGTATACGTACATTGTATACACCGTCTGGTTAACACGTAGAGTGAAAAACTAGGGCGGAGGGAAACGGGAAGTGAGAAAAAGAGAGACGTTCGGACTAACGCATTACACCAGCCAAGAGAAAAGCATGTACGGGGGAACGAATGTCTTAAGTCTCACCTCTGGATAGAAAATGTTACGTACTTGCTTGCTACCTTCGTGAGCGAAGCCCGGCGGTCCATAGGTGGAGATTAAAAAAAATAGGTCTGACGCGAGACTGCGAAGGCGAGGAGGTAAGGTGAAATGAACGAAGGCACGAAACAGCCGGCGAAGAAAATAGAAAGGGCCGAGACAAACGAAAAGAAACAGACGGACGTGGGAGAAGGGTGGCGCGTTTTACGGAACGGGGAACGAATAAGGATAGTCGAAGGATATGAAACGCGTGGAACGGAACGAAATTCCTGGCCAGGCAGCGTGCCGTGGTATTAACCCAGTTCAACCTGGGCATTATTGATTTCGACGCCAAGCCAGACAGTGTGAACGAAGTTTCATTCTTAATACTTTTCAAGACCCGACGTAAGCGGGTACACACTGTTCTCGTTGCCAGCATGCGATCTGGCATCGATTATATCGACGAGAACCAGGTCTGCAGGGTGTTCCCTTACGGGTGAACAAAAATTTAAATAACCGATTCTGGGGACGATTCAGCGCACGAAATTATTCTTCGGCTTTTCACATTTGCAATCAGATCTATTGTCGATCCTCGTAGCGCGTTAAAAAATGTATTTTCACTTGAAACTTCAGAATTTGCAACCCCTTCAATATTGACAAATTTCATCGGGGAACGTCGTCTTCTCAGGTTCGATCTAAGTTCCTAAACTTTCCAATCAAAAGATTATAATAATCGAAAAGGAAGTTTTTCTTTCGTACGAAAAATATACACACACACGTGGCGAGGACGTAGAAAATTGTTAGGGCTTTCGTTACCTACAGAACACAGTGCAATAGAGTACACGATTTTTCTGATCGAACCACTCCCCCCTCCATCATCCTTCGCAGAACACACTGCAAACGTGGAGACACACCGTTCCCTATACCTCACCCACCAAATATCTCTGGCGTTATTCTCGCAGCGTGTTGCTTTATTATTATTTGGTCGTTATCGCGATTGCCTGGCTTCCGCGGAACGACGCTTTTCTCCGCAACGACTCGAATCGCTGCCGCTATCGCCCCTATTCCCGCGTATTGTACTGACGAAAATTACTTTTCGCCTACGAACGCGTACACCGAACAAGGTATCAGCGGTACGCGAACTATGTATTTTAAGAGTCAGTGCTCCCATTTCCACGACGCGCACACACACACACACAACGCGAATACTTCGAAACGATTTAATTCTACGAACGGCTGGACAATTGCCCGCGACCCTTAAAGAAATACATTCTTACGAAATCGTTCCGTTGGAATGTGATCCGGATCCATGGGCCAGCGATATTTCAGGCCAGCCACCAACGTCCAGATAGCAAGGCCGCTTCGGAGGAGTGGCCATGAAAAAGAAGAGGCTACGGGGACACGCGTGGACCAAACGATGAAATTGTGCTGGGGACAGAGACGGAAGTACGTTTGGCTGGAGTGGAGAGCCGTCGATCGGCAGCCTCTCCCTTTCTAATTAATTATCATACTGGATTATCGCGATCCATTTGCGTTAGTCACAGCGTGGAAAGTACAGGTCGGCGATATCGACGTCAAAGGAATTTTTAGTTTTTTGCTCGAGAATTTTTGGTCGTTTAGGAGGACAGGAATTCTTCGGGTGAAACTATCGTGGCGGGATCGATTTATCCGTCGATTAGAACTGGGTTGCTCTAAAAGGAGGCGGTGAGATTCTGTTGGTACGCGTTACGATTGAGACGGGAAGTGACAATTAATTTCAACGGTTGTAAAATAAGGGGAATTGTTTTAATTTTTCGCAATATGAAACGAAGTAATTTTCGTGTGCCACGCAAGAAATATAAATTCCGTCGTTTAAATTTGCAATTACAGCGTTAATATCACTTTCGTGTCCAGTCGCGTTCATGCACTCGTGGAGCCTATCGTAAACACTCCGATTTCCAAACCCAAAAGGAATAGAAAATTCTCTTAGGACTGACGCACACGTTTATGGCGCATCAATCTTCAGAAACTCGATTGGAGCTGTACGTTCGGCATCGACGACTTTTACAGCATTCCAGAGAGTAATACGTCACGTTACATTCGAATCGTCACATTTCTTATTCATTGTTCTCTTTTTGTTACCAAATGCAGCGTTTATCGCGACTCGCAGAACAAAGATCGATTAATCACGGAACGCGGTCGACGCGTTTCGACAAGTTTCGACACAGGCGTAAAAATAAAACCGCTGTTGGAGCGAAATCTCTGCGTCCCGTTCATTAAAGATTATATGCAAATAGTATGCAAATGTTATGCAAATAATGTCGCACGTTTCTTTTTTCCTCCGTGGCATAATGCAACACCATAACCCGGAGCATGGACTCCCCGATGGAGCAACCATGCGGCTTCCTATTCGCAATTTTCGCCGAGCGCCCCTAACAAGGTTACGCGGCAACAGTCACTGTGCATCTCGTCGAAAAATTCTGATTTTTCCTCCATCTTTTTCTCTGTCGTGAAAATCAAGTCCACGTAAGTGCAGGTTTGACTAACTACAGGCTAGAAGACTAACGCACGGTGTAAGATAACTCTCAAGGTGAGCCGAGCCGAGAAATCGTCTCTGTTTTGCGTAAAAGTTGTGTGAGGGACGACGAACCGTATACATATACGTTCTAAACGATCGGAAGATCGAATCTGTTAACCGGTCCTCAGAAACGTAATCGACGACAATTATTTCCCGAATCAATTCCTCCATGGCAGTTAATTTTCAATGGCAATGTTGCGTCTATCGTTGATTGCTAACCCTTCGCCTCGAGGATCATTGAAATGAAGCTTAGGAAGCCAATCATGTCAAACAGATGTGGACAAGAAAGATTCATAATAATTGGTTCTCAACGGTGAATAGAATAAAATAATTCATCGTTCATATTCGTCTCATCCAATTTTCTTTTCTCTATTCAATGATACTTGTAGGCTCTGTAATGTATAAATATTTGAAGAATATAAAAATATTCCATTTGCTAAAACTTTATATCTGTCATCTATTATGAATTCTTCTTAACTCTACCAATATATGTACAACGCCTCTGTATGGACTCAATCTATGTTGAGGTTCGCATTAATTGTACGATAAATAACATTTTTCTCCTCAATTATGTATGCTCGTTAAGTACTTGCCCCGATAATAGTTCGCGGAAACTGTCGATCATGGTCTTTGTTGGCCGAGAATAAGTTGTTAGCCTCCTCGTCCACGGATTGCTTTCTCTGGTAATCCACGGTTCGAAACACGGAAAGGAATCACGTAGAAACGCGCGCAAAAACTGACCACGATGCACCGTGCACGGAGGATACGCGGTTAGAAGGTACAAGAAGGCCGGGCAAAATTGAAAATTACACCGACAGACAGCGTTTATGGTAATACGCCGCGTTATTGGCGAGAGCAAGGATAATTTTCAGCCGATTCGAGCGGCAAGGGACACGCGATGCGTTCGTATCACGCGCATGGCGTCATTAAAATCAAAGAGCCGCGTTTAATTCGAACATCGTCTGAATAGATCGACCTACTCCAAAACGATCCCCATGCCAATTCTATTTTTTTTGTTTCTTTTTTTCTCGACCATGATTATGGGTACGATGGTGCAGCCAATGGTGATACAGTATCGGTATCGTGACACGCAAGATCGTATGTCAGTGGTGTCTCCCTCGTGCTCTTTACGTGGTTCTGTCTTAATCATTTGCACTCCGAATGCTAGTACAGCTGCGATTAAATTTTTTTCGCTTGTACGTACAGTACAAAAATTATTTGTCTTTCTAAATAACTTGATCTGTGAGTTATAAAACATTTCGCTCTGCCACCACAAAAGTAATCGTAATTTCTGCATGCAAATTGCGCTAATAATTATCGGGTTAGTGGAAGAAAACAGCAAAGAGTTACATAAATCTTTTAACCCTTCGATCGCGAAAGGCGTGTAGACGCGCCTGGGTTTTTGCTCCGTGAAAGATATGTTACTATTTTATTACACCAATATAGTGTTGAGCACATTGCTATATTATATTCATTTCGGTGTTATTATGCGTTGACACGCCGTAGAACCTGATGTAGTAAAACAGAAGACGAATCTGAATGGTCCTCGTAGGGCAGAGCATTGAATGAAACTCGACACTGTATATCTATTCCATTCAAACGTCTCAAATTTCCATTCCGGCGCCCGAAACATGTCTATTTTAAATATCTCACCAATTTTACGACCACTCTATATACAATGTAATATGAAGAATACTATACATTGCTCATTTCCATACGGACAGCAATTTCGCGAACGTAAATTTCATAAGTTATTTATTGACAAGAAAGTATGCATACATTTCACACTCATTGTATACCTATATATATATATATATATATGTATATTTTCGTCGTGTTAATTTGAGTCTGTCATCCATGCCAACACACAATTTCCAGAATAGCTCAATACTTTTTAAAACTAACGTTTACTTCAAGTTATTCCATTTAAATATAAAACATGAACGACACGGTTTAACCAGAAATTTTCCCGGCAACAGATTAAGACCATATGCAACGTTGCCTATGGTAAATATAAATTCCACGTGGCTTCGGATATTACCTAACCACCGCCCCGTCGAGAGATTGTTCAATGAAGTGAGTTTTATGAACCAAGGTGCTCGCCACGCTCGTACGCGAGCCAGCGATTCATAGTTACAGAAACATCATTCACACTCGTGCATTAACCGTTCCTCCACGTTGCCGCGGTGGGTTCGACAGCAAATACCGAAGAATCGAATCGGTTGCGCTATCGTTGATAAATATCCGGTATCAATTCATCGGCTAATCACAGGCATCGATTGCGCACTCGCACCATCGACTTTTGCAATCGCTGTTAATTCGCATTGCCGCGTTCTTAAACGCGCAGCAAGCAAACGGCAGTGATTAATCGACGACCGCGTATGGAAGTCATAATCGCCGTTTATGTCGCGCGACTAATAAATCTCTTTTTAAAACGGAGACACCGGGCGCACTTGCTCCAACGAAATCGATTAATCATCCGCGAACAATTGGCCGACAATGAACGGTGGCATCGTTTATAAACATAAATCGCCCCAGAGTTTCGTGAATGGCCACGGACGTCTGAACGCGTTCTAATAACGAGCCGATGTTATTAATCAAACGATACTTTCGCGATACCCCCTTAGATTTTCATTAACCCTTAAGTTGGCAACCGGGTAACTCGTATTCCCATTTCTATATTACGATTTATCATTTTACAAATGTACTTGTTTGGAGTTATACAAATGAAAAATGAAAAATTTTAAGAGAAGTACGCTTAGAAGTGAAGTTGTCGTTCCATGTGTTCGCTGTACATATGGAGAAAATATACGCAGTGTTAAAAAAAATTTTTTAAAAATGAACAAGCAATTGGGATATAGCGACAGTGTCCCGTTCGAAATTGGAATGTGCATCGTCAGGTATTTTCATTCACTTCCTGCGTTCCAGTGCCCTTATGCTGAGCTCGCAGTAACTTCCGCTTGCTCGTCCCCGCGTGACGAGAAACAACACGCGATTCTTTCCCTGAACGATTAGAATCACCATACGACGCTGGTGTAACGCTTGTTTCAGGACAGAGGAGAACAATGGTGTGTAGGCTCATATGTACGAGAGAATCGTTTCGTATTGCACGCTGAACCCAATTAAGTCAGATTCCGCATACCTGACGCGTGTGATTATCGCTCGGAGCTTAATTGACTTGGGAATCGATTAACGAACTTCTTCGATGCGGCCAGAGAAACTTTATATATCGCATACTGGGTCACCCGGTATTCCAAACTAATTGAATAGATTTCTATTCGAGCAAAAAGACATTACGGTTTTATGCTCGCTTCTATTTGTTCCCGTACACCTATTACCACTGCAGCAGCGCTTTGCCTTTGGAAAGAAACCGAGATCTAAATAATCGGCATAAAAGTAATCTTAATATAAATATTAACGTAAAAACGAAAAAATTAATTCTCCGGCTAGCTTTAACCGAGTACATATTTCATTCATATTTAATATCTGATTTCCCTCCGACTCGTTGTTGAATTGTCCTCCGACAGTGCGTCATCTACGTAAGATTTGAAAAAGGAAGAGTAAAATACCTATCACCTCGAGTTACTCGCAAACTCACTCGCAAAGCGAGGCAAGAATATCCGACAATAAGCGCCGGAGAAAAACGACGAACAATTACAATAATAACGCTTCTGAAGCGAGTTAATGAAAATCTTTAATAGCCAATCTTCCTGCACGTTCGTTTCCTATCGTAAATTAAATGGAGACAAGACTAAGAACGCTGGCAAGTAAAATCATCTGCGCGGCGTAGCAGTGCTTGAACGCATATAGACGTGTAACGCGGTTTACACGTGTATGCAAGAACGCGCGAGCATGCTAATTCCTGCTATTGCTAAGCCTGTTGAACAGTGGAAAGAGGAACGTGTACGTGTACGCCAAGAAGCGAGGAAAAACTGGTACATACATACGTGGCACGGGCGTACCGAACACTTAACAATCTAACGTCCGCTTCTAATAATTGGCAAAGTTAACGCGGTGATGACATCGCTAACAATTACACGCTACATTCGACGTCGATCGTACATACGTCCTAATTGTGTATCCAGCAATGACAGAGAGGGATTTCACAAATGACTCCACAACCGCGGCTTGTCCTCGCTCTGGAATATGTGTACAATACATATTTTGTTACATACGGTAACACGGTGGACGCGTAACTCGAGCATCAAGGCAATCCGGACGAACTCGTTTTGCTGTTTTTAACCCTCTCCCTATGGCAGAGTGTAGATGAAGAAAAAAGGATGACCACCATCGGTCGGGCATTTAACAGCTTCGATTCTTATTGGCGGACCTTTAAGTGCGAAACAGTGTGGAGCTAATGGTTTATCGCGTGGAAAGAGGAATATAAGTTAATCGTTTTAATTATTTTTTCCACTACCGAAGTGATTCGTATTATATTTATCTGGTCCTTCATTTAAAAAGATACTTGCTAGTGGATATTGTTAACGTTACTCTTTTATCATACATTCTGAGGTGTCTTACTTACATTTTGTTATGACTAACATTGAGACGAATCAAGCGATGTACTACAGTAATATCGTAAAATATCTTCGAGAAATGAAAAGGAGAAATTATAGTTATCCTTTGTAGGCAAAGAGTTCACGCGAGAGAAAGAGGGATCTATTGAATGTAGAAAACGTGGACAAATTTTCCTCCCAGATTGTGTTAACAACAGCGCGAAGAATTCTTCTGGTTGCAGAACAGGCGGTACAAAGTAAAAGAGGGAAAAAAAATATCGTTTTCGGCTCGTTTCTTTGGCCAGAAATTAAATCCCGGAGAACAATGCTACACGTGCAGTTGCGTCGCAGCCGCGCGGAAAATTATTTTTTGCCGACGTCCCTCGGATTATTTTCTTCGAAGCAGAAGCACACGCTCTCTGCACGCTCAAAGACACAGGGGAGGAATAGAGAGAACGAGAGAGGCAGAGGGAATAAAATGAGAGTCGCGAGAATGGCTCAGAAATATAAAGAACGTTTCTTTTCGTGTATGAGTGGAGCCGAGAGGCCGGCAAAAAGAAACGAAAAATTTATATTTTTGCGCTTTTATTGTGGCAGCCAAGCGTAACCCGTTTTCGTTCCAAAATAATTGTAATTCATTTTCCTCCCTCGCGCGCAGAACGCGGCCGTTTCCTTCTTCCTTTCGGGCGATCTTTACTTCAACAAGGGACAAAAGAGAAAATATCACGAACGTTCTAGGAAATTAAGAAGCGAAAAATATTCGCCATTAAGCATTCGCAGAAAAATTGAAATACCGATGGTGAGAGAATATTATCCACTTTCGAATACTTGAAGATCGATCAATTTTTTAACAAATTTCCTCACAAGTAATCAATATTTAATTTCCATGCTTTCAATACTACCAAATATTATTTATCGTGCGAGCGTGTCAAAATACGTACGATCAGTAGTTTGACGATTTTTTACAACGACGAAAAGTTATTTTAACCAAATTCGAGGTCTTCTCCCTTTCTTAAAAATTTTCTTTAGCTTTCGCTCCTTCTTTCAATTACCTTCGAATCATTTATAATACCCGTTACAATAAACGTTACATCGATGCTCGATTAACAGAAAATACTCCACGTCTGAGGCCTTCAAAGAAACAATCACGAGTCTAAAATATCCGAGGGTTCAGTGCTCCGAAAAATCGACTACCCTTTGACCTCTTCGAAGCTCCAATCTTACCCCAAGTTCTCTCCAAGAAAAAAAACTAAAAAGGAAGCTAACAACAAGAGCACCTCGAAGGGACCATTATTTCGTTCGAAGATGAAATGATATTTGCTCGTTTGATCTTTCGATAGCAATTATTTCCCGCGCCTTCCCCTCCCCGTCCCTCGGCCACGTTTCTCTATCGAACGGGCGCAGAACTAAAAGGAGAAACGAGAAGAATCGGGGAAATAGGTGAAAAGGAAAAGAAAACGAGGGGTTGCGTAGTGAGTTACAGAGCATAACGCGAGCCTGGATGACGACTCGTATATAGTGGCCGGTACCCTCGTAATAACGGTACGCCGTTTTACAGCTGGTCTACTCCTTTATTCGAGGATCCATGCGGATGGAAGGATCTGGGAGCCATTCCACGACAAAATTTCCACGGCGAAGGAAAGGGCGACATTCCGTCCTGCAATTTGCCCGGTGTAGTCGCGGCGAGGCCGTTTTATCGCCCGGGTAAACTTGTCAGACGGGGATGAAGCACACCCTGTGACGCCAATGGAAAAGCAACCACTCCCATGACAAAAGTATCCCGCAGGTGCTACTATATCGTGGCCTGATTAACACACCGAGTCAAGCGTCAATTTCTATTCCGCAATTATTTTGCGACGATCTCCCCGTCGACTTCGTGTAGGGTGAAAACAAGGCTTGAACGAAATTTTTGTCGTTGTTAATTACGGTAGACGAGGAAAATAATTGCGAAATTAGAACATCAATTTCGATATTTTATACGTTCATTCGCACCCTGCTCCGGATGAATATGTATGGATTCGATTATCGGAAGGGTATCTACCGACGTCGTTCAATCGCGGGTACGCCACGGCACGGCATCGACGAAATTGCGCAATTTCTTCGATCATCGTAATAACGCTTTAACTCCGTTTTTTCACCGTTAAGTAACCTGAAGTCTCGAAGCAGGAATGGCGAGAAAAAACGTGTGGCAACCCGACCAAAGTGTATGTATACCTGTACGCGGCACGATGCGCAGAAGAATGACGCCGCTTACGAATCGATTATACAGGCGGAATTCTCTCAGTGAAATTCCACGGAGAAGGCCGACAAGAAAATCGAAACACGTGTTTCAAGCGAAACTGGGCCTTCGAAGGCGGCCCGGCGAGAAGGTCGAGAAGAAAACGTGGAGGGAACGCGACCGTTCCAACCGTGGGCCTTGTCCAGCGTTGATGGCGTTGAAAGCCGATGAGGCCCCGAAACGAGTTCCAGGAAGAAAGACAAAGAGCCTCGTAATGACAGGAAAGAGATCCACGCGGCTTACAGGGACGGGGTGGGCCGTGGAAGGGAAGAAAGACATTCGCCCTCGGCAAAAGCTAATTTGACTTCGCACTTCCATTCGACGTGTTCCTGGCAACCTGCTAGTCCGCGCGCGTGTATTACAAAGGAGACAAAGGAGGAAACGTCTCTGTCCACCGTTGAAAACGGTCCTCGAAAAAGAAAAGGGTTCATGGAACTCGAACGTAGGAGACCCGTCCGTGATTCCCATGCGCCTTCTGTGTACATATATCCGGAAAGATTTTCCACGTACATATGTATGTACGGAGTAGAAGAACGTATATATGAATTTTAAACCACTTGTGGCATGCGGCGAGTGGTTGATGATTAATGGACCATTCCAGCACGACTGTTTAAAAAGGAAAATTCGGCCGATGTTGCTAATTGCTGGGGATTATACTCTGAAACGGTACTGACTTATTATTTATCAGTTGTTCCCCCGCTTGGTTCCGGTTTCTTTTATGTAACTTTACAGCTACTCGCAAAGTTGAGCGCTCAGTAGTAAAACAAATGTATATTTCTTAAATATACGTGCAATAAAATTGACACCGTGAAAAGGATAGTTACTATAATTGTACGGTGTTATTGTTAATTGTGTAGTTACTGTGGAATTTCTTTAATACTCCTTTTATATCGAGGCAATTCTATTGTTCCCATTTCTTATTACGGTGCGCTCAATTTTGTGAGTAGCTGTACGTGCGAACTTTAATCGGCCGAGTTCAAAATGTCTCATTATCTGGCCAGGCGATAAGATAAATTATTCATCGTATCGTAAACGCGGCCCAAGAAACGGAAGATAGATTAAACGGAGACGCTTTGTCGTAAATGATATCGGTTAAACGGGCTGGCGGGAAATTTCGCAAGATTTGCTTGCAAGCGAAGCACGGAAAACGCTTAGTTAGACGGCCGTGACTTAACGGTGAAAAATCGCCGAATTGGCTTTTAAAGGTGTGCACTGTGAAAGTTCGTTCTCGAATTCGCAATTAAAATGGTTTCGGCAAAGGGTTACACGGCATCGCGTCGGGCTTGAATATTCATCGAAACAAACGTGCGGAATGAGAATTCGATGGCTAAACGAAAGAACGCGGAACACCTGCTGTTATTAACCTTAGACTGGTGAAATGGAACTTGTGCGATCCGCGTTAATTAATGGAATACACAATTCCGTAGTTTCTCATCGTTAAAAATGGGCGGGACTTTTAAAAAAGCCATTCCGCCCGCTCTCCCGCTTTACCTGCTCACGATACTCCGCCCTGTTGCTAAAGTCGCGTAAAACCCACGATCGCTGAATTTAATCATACCATAAAACTATTAAGGTATCGCCAAACTGGCGTAATCACTCTTAGTCATACGTAGGTGAAGCAGTTACTGCCGCTGATACATTATCTCGTAAAACCAAGAATAAAGCGAGCGGTGCCGACTCATGTTTGATATACATTCCGCGAGTTCCTTTGTGCTAACCAAATGGACTCTACCACATCATCTGACAAATATTTTTCTAGTCACCATACTCCAGAGTCTGTTCTTACGTTCTGTAGTATATTACCTTTGTATATATGCCATTTAGATCTCTGTCACGGAACTCCATTTTTTCGTATTCCTTTCCATGCCGAACCAAACGCATTGCGAAACAAGGCTGCTTGTCGTTCGCCAAAGGAAAACGAAACGTGGCTCTTAAGTCATCGACTGCGTCGGCTCGACGAGTGTAATTGAAAGTTTGTAGCGATTTCGCGATCGTTGTCGAGCTGGCTATTAATAGGGAAGAGTCACACATGAACCTGTCGTGTGAACGACGAAAAATAGCCGAGCATTGTCTGCGCGACATTGTTGTCGCTTTGGAATGCCGTTCTCGTTCAATAAGCAACGTGCGTGTCGTTGGAAATATAAAACGACTCCAGTAGACACGGAACTGAATATACATACGTACAAGGCGCACGAAAGCCATCGACCGAGGGTGTATTTGTAATTAAAATTAATGCAAATTACGCGGCGGGATTCGCATCTAATATATATGTAATGTATCTAATGGAAAATCGTTTCGCTCGAGCACTGTGCTAAATGTTCTTACATTTCGCTGATCCGTGTAATTATTATTATTAATATTGTCGTGCGGCTGTCCGGAAAGCAGCTTCGGGTATCGTAGTAAAAATTACGGGCACCGCCATTAACATTATTGCGTCTCCGTTACGTAAAATTAATACGTTGCCGGTGAACGGAGCGAAAGAATTGCACTAGGCGTGGCACGATCATAACGATGCTGTTAAAGCTAACGTGAACTTTATTCAAGTTTGGAAACAATTAAGTCGAGGGTTGGTCATTAATATCGGGATTCCGTGGTAGGGGTACAAAAAAAGAAGAACGGTTAATTTATACCTGCACGGTTTGCAAACGTTTAATATAGGGACGGTCAGTTTATACGATTCCGCATACAGTGACGGGGTACGACCGAAATAGCAAAACAATTAACGCAACTATTAAAATCCCCGGCGGCTATTAAGGGCGCACGCCATTAAAAATGGATTAAACTGTTGTGCTCAAATTACTGTAAATTATACAGGATAGGGGACGCAGTTTATCGGAAAACCGATTGCAAATAAATAACTGCACGCTGCAGTCTTCTTTCGCTGTGAAACGGGTGGCCATTGGAATTGCGTATCCGTCAACTGAGACTCGATTCAGAAGCGACTGGCACCGTGTCTGCAATTAATTAAGCCGCTACACTAATAGCGAATGGTCAATTTCCTCGACTGTAAAAAAATTACAAATTTGTTACACGGACATCTTTCTACCGGGACTCGAACAAACTACGGGCATCGACGGAACAAAAATAAAGTCAGCATTTGTGCACATTGACTATGTATGTATGTATATATCGCACATATGCATGCCGGGCGATGCAAACTCAGCGTGTGGAAGAAATGAACTGGGACCTTGCACGGATGACTAGTCAGTGAATCATTCGCGCAATGATCATCCACGTGACTGTTTGCACGAGATTCATTCAGCTGTGTGCAGTAAGTGCGCGTCCTTCGTCCTTGCGCTCGTACAGTAGCGAAGATGAATCTCGACGTGTCGAATGCACGAGGCAAAAAGATGAAAGAATTTGTCATATTTTTTTCAATTACTCGTCGCAATTTCAATATCTTTCAACGAGATTCGTGGCACGTTTTTTTCTACCGTTTGCGGGTATAAATTTGTACCTGCGCGTTTGATAGCTTTCACGATAAAGGCTCGATTATCGAGGCAAATAGAGCGATATTTCTCCATTTGCAAACGTTCGTCGGCGATGTCGTATTGTTGGCGACCGCTTACACGTCACTTGCGATTGAAAATTTATACGTGCAAACCGTATCGGTGGGCACCGTTACTAGGAACACGCGTTATGCCGCGATTGCGCCCGGAAATTGATTATCCCATTCACACTTTCGGCTTGCCCTGCTAGCCATTCAAGGTTGCTACGTGCCTCTTCGTTTGGTACAATCACAATGATGAGTTTTCACCGAGAACGTTATATACATTAGTGGCTACTACACTGTTCGATTCGTAACTGCAGGGATCATTATATAAATTGGAGTAACATTTGCCTCTATATTAAATCAATGCTGGCACTTCTTCTATTAGTTTGATATTACTTTTGTCATTGATAATAAATACATAAATAGTATAATTTGACTACGGGACTCCGTATCGTTGTATTCATATTCTAGTAGCGTATGTCGACACGAATACAAAAAGTACGAACAGCGCAATAAAAACTTAGGAGCAAGAGGAGTTGCTCACTGGTTTCCACCTGTCCCCACCTTTGATGCCCCCGTAGCTTCCTTGACGACTCACGATGCATCACAGCTTTAATCTCTCGTGAGATAATCCACCGTTTCCAGTTAAACGCAACACCCTGTATGTTGCAATTCTGAAATTACAAATGCAATTCCAGCCGTCCTCGTGAATGGAAAATTATTCAGGCTCGATTATCGTGAGGTAATCTAAAGTTTATGAACAATAATACGCGCGCATTACGCTCCGCTCTAGCTAACTCAAGAACTTTGCTTTAGGAAACATTTTATCACCTGCGTATTAATACGCAGTAATAACGGTGCTACAGTCAACATTTACTCATCGAATTCTCGACGATCTATGACAATGCACCGATCGAATATAGCTAGCTCTGCGTCGTATCTGAATGCTTGTAAAATATTGCGAAATTTCAAAACACCAAGAATTGAAAAGATCGATACTCTTTGTACAGAAGTAGAATTATACACAGTGTGATGAAAAAATGATGTAAAACACATCTCCAAAAAAACAAAAAGCTCAGGCCTGAGTTTACTAGCGAGTTAATAATTGAAAATAAAAATCCGTGAAAGAATTCGTTCTATCCACAGCCAGTTAGCCACGCAAGACTGTTTCCCAATTAATCTTCGCATCGCAACAAAAATATAAATCCTTATATTTATGACATTATATCACTTACTATTATCTTAATCACATCCCTTTTTAGCGTCGCAAGATCTATTAGTTTTCAATTTTCACGCGCGTGAAACACACCAACGTAAGTATGATAGATGCATGCAGGCAGCAACGAATATTTATGCTAATTTCTTAAGCTCTTTGATAGACGGGTTCGCGGGGGAACGGGAATAAAATGTATGAAAGCGTGACAGAAGAGAAACACTGAACACATCGATCGTTGTCCACGGATTATCATCGTAGTAACTTGCATACAAAACGTTCTCTGTGTGGCAATTTTCCTTGCGATCGCGTACTCCGAAATTTTCACTTGGTGACACCGACTGTCCTGTGACGTAGGTACATTTCCGCTAACATTCTTGCATGCGTTTTCTTGCATTCCTTTTTCCTTCTTATCCGCGGTAATATCATCCGCTTATATTTACGAGTCCTTTTTTACAAGGATTATTAAGTCCGTTAATTTTTTGCAACGACCCGTATAGCTGGCAGAAATACGCTTATCATCTGGGTTTATAATCTATAACTCCGGCTGTGGGTAATTTATGGCGACGGTATATTTTAACGACAGATTTGTTTTCAAGTGTTAGCAGAAATGGTGCGCGTACAGTGTGTTCGCAATAATGTGTTCTTGTCGCGACAATAAATCCTGTTGATTCATTCCGTTAAATGGTTCGTCGCGAAAACGATAACGTTAAGGCATACGGAAAATCGCCATTAATATAGAAATAGAAAGAGAACCTAATCCTCCCGGAAACGTGAACTCCAAAAATTGGAACGAATTGGTCGAATCGTCCGACCACTCGTTTCATTGAATCACGGATTAACATCGGTCGAAATTCTTAGAACAGAAGCTCCGTACGCACGGGCAAATAGTTTCTCAGAATTACCCTTCGCTCAATAACTGACAAGTGAGCGCAAGTTAGAGCACGAAATAATATCGCACGCTTGCCGGTATCAAAATGTCGGGATACAAAATAACCGTAATACATAGTCGGGGGTTAAAATAGAATAATGAAGTGTAGTTCGTGATTGCTTACAGATAATGATCTGTCTAGATTATATTTTAAAAAAAGCACGATCCATCACCATCTAACGATAAGCTGAAATTCACTGTACTTCTCTCCCCGTTTCTCTCTCTACTCCAATTTCTCATTTCAAAGAAATACGAGCGCAAAAGTACGCTAAGTAATTCTTTCGGCCGTAATAAATTTCCTTTCTCCGCGCGAAATCAAACGCCGACGATTTCAAGGTGTGGTGAACAAACAAGAAACACTTGCGTCCAATGATAAACACTCGAAACATTTCTGCCAGGACAAACGGAAGCGCCGCATCGAGCCAAAGATAAACGCACACCGAAATTACACGAGGCATACACGTTCGAAAATCAAAAGAAAAAAAGGAAAAAAAAGTCGACCTCTCAACGCCTGGTACTAACGATGCTGCCAGGTATATACCGACAACAAACGAACCACTTTCCAACGCTTTTGCCCTCTCCAGTCGTAAAATAAGTCGCGCGTGCAATCGAAAGTATGTAATTTCGCATATGATCGTTTTTAAATCGCCCAGGCTAACGTAACTTCGTGTCGCACGGCTCGTTTACGCCGTCTGCCGACCGACGAAACGAATTTATTAGACGCACGTATATATGTACGGCCGGGTATGAATGTAACGAGGCAACTGGGGAAAAGAAATATCGGCGACAAAACCATGGAAGAAAAGCTTCACGAATGGAGCACAGGTAAAAAAAAACGTCGTCCTTTCCTGATTTTACCTGTCACGCGTTCCTATTCTCCTTGGCGAGTTTCGTCTCACTCCGTGCAACCTCTACGGCCTTCTCGCCAACACACTTAAACATTATCCCTCTAGCCAGCACTGGTTTTGATTCTCCTTTCCTTTTCTTTTTTTTTCCTATCGTCGACGCACTAACACTGCTTTTGACACACTCGATTCTCAGGTCACAGAAATCGTATCGAACAGCTATCCACTCATGTGATCACAGAAACCGGACACACGCGCACGCGTCCTCCCTTTTGGAGCGACGACCATTCGGCGAACTGACCCAGACTGTGATTCAGCACGCTGGAGAGAGCCGTCCGGTCGTTTCGGAGAGTCGAGAACGCACGGAACCCGTCGAAGAGCGACGAGCGTAGCCGAGCCGGTACGGACGTGCACGAGCACATCCCATGAAGCATGCGCCAGTCGAATACTTATCCGACACCACGCTTTGCCTTCGTTGTTCGAGGGGTGTCGCGTGACCACGAAGTCGCGAAACACTATACTGTCTGGCACGAAGGCTATTGCCGTTATCTTTTTTCTTTCGTTCCTGATCACGAGATTTTACCATAAGGCCGTAGGATAGCGGCGAAACGAGAACGCGATCGTTCGCCATCATTCACTCTCGATCTTCCTCCAAGCGTGAACCCCGCTCCGTTTTATTGTATTTCTCTTCTTTTCTCCATCGTGAATAGCAATGAATCTGATAGGGGCGAGAAATAAATATATATCCCTAACGAGCACACAGTAGCGATATACATAATAGCGTAATGGAGTTTCACCGAAAGCGAGAGCATGTAACCGAGAGTTGCTGGTTTCTTCCTGATAGACGCGATGCGCGTTCTCACGTATTTTTCTGTCCCTCCAACGGGAGAGAAAGCTTAAGTCGAGGTTTCGATGGAATGCATACCGTAGGTAGTGATACGCCCGCGCTCTCCAGTTCGCGAGCCTCGTTTCGGTACGAGGAGGAGGATACGCGTAAATGCGTGCATGCCAGAAACGACCCGATACATCCTGATCAAGTTGGAATGATCGTGCATAGCTGGTGTATGAAGTGTATGTGTCGCCGTCGTCGTTGTCGTTGCAAGCCACGAGAGCTGCACTCCTTTCCTTGCTCTTCTTTGTAGATCGAGGTGTTACACGATACGAGCGTGTAACGCGATACATCCTTCAACACGAAGAAGCGTATACCGGAGCACAGGCCTGCCTGGATATCGAGGAACTCTGTCGGGTTGCTCGCGTATGAAGCAAAGGAATATCGCTTTTCGTCAAACTTTCCTTCCTACGGTTGTCTCGCTCTTTCGTGCGTCTTTCAGCGGTGTGGCGTGAGCTTACGCTACCTGCCACACTCGATTCGCATTTGTGGCACGAAAGGTTGCCCGATACACTGCGGCCGCGACGCCTTTATTCTGTTTATTTTATCGTAACGAAACTATTAATTATGCACCGGGAATGAATACCGTCGAATTATCTCGGCAACGGCCCCGCCCGAAATTAATTGCATTTATTGGCCACACGAACGAACCGCTGCTGGCCAGATATTACAAAACACTAAACTGCCAATTTTGTTTATCTCGCGCTGCAATTTGTATACGCCCGGATAATAAGTAGCAAATAAAGAAACGTGAGTCGCAAGCATAATAACGATGCATTGGTACCGACGCGGGACCAGTGGGATAATCGTCGCGGCATTCAGTATAATTTCGAGTTTCCTTCTCGTTTATCGGTCAGCCGTATCATTTTTAATGCGAGCGACGAGACACCAACGCGATCCTCGTCGTCGCTTCGCATGCGAACGTATTCCAAGAGCATGTACATATATCATTATCGTAACATCCGTCTCGGTCGTTGCGTCTGATAAGATAGGATAGGCGTACTCCGCCTACATTCACCGACTGAATGAAAGCTGGACCACTCATTCTCCCGTTTGATTTATTTATAGCGCCGTGAAACTTTTTGCGCGATTATTTTATCGTGAAAACCGCGAATGTCCGAAGCGCCAGACCGATCCATCTTTCAAAGGATCCATTATTCGAAACAATTAGGGATTCCCAGGAGCAGATGGACAAAGTACATGCTCTTAATTATCGAAAACGGAGTAACGCGATCAAATAACTTCCCAGCATCGCACTTGTTTCTCCATTTCGACAAGACACACGCGACGATCCATATGCAAAATCCATTAACGGAATGTCGCGTGTAATTGCATAAAGGAAACAGAGAAGCTAGTCCCAAGTATGAATTGTCCGACACCGCGACCAAAGGTGCAAAAATTTCCCCCGGTCAACAGTGGCGCGCCGAAAAGGCTCGTTTAAAGTGTCCAAGGAGCTTTATGCACGTTTCACGTGAGCCTACCTGTACAACGGATCAAAGAGAGCTGGCTGGAAGAGCGGAGGTTGGCCGGCGAAAGAGAAAGGAGCGTGAAAGAGACGGAGAAAGAGAGGGCCTCTACAAGGATAGGTAAGAGAGATACGGTCGTTGGCCGGTTCGGGCAAGGCTGCTGGCAAGGAGATCCAGGGCTGTAGTCGCAAATAAAACATACGGGTGCTCTCGCTCCATCGCGTCGGCACACCGCTGTAATAACGGAGTAGCTTCGATAAAGTACGCCTGTACTTTCGTTGTTTTCCGTAGTGGCAGCGTGAACCGGTTTTTAGATAAAAAAAAGGTTCGCTCGGTTACCGTTAAAAATCCTTTTACTCCGGGATACTTTAAATGGGAAGAGGGAACTGCGACAAAAGGTACATCTAGACTGCGTGAGTTTTTCGTAAATTCTTGCAGCCTTGCAGAAGTACGGTTAAGAGGCATCGGTCGGTATTAATGGCGACTATGATTATTAAGAGACGGATCGGGGAGGCGCGATACTAATGTCTGCCACTTAACTATTGGAATTATCTCCGGGGGCAAAAAACCAGGTGAAACGCGTAATCGAGTTAAGTCGAGAACATATATGTTCGCACCGGTCGTACGTGGACGAAGATACGAAATTAGAGCGTGCTCGAACTGTAGTACAGAGAGAAAGAAAAAATAATAGTACGTATAATGATGATGAAAACTGTTCCACGCTTTCGCGATAAGTGCTCCACGGCATTAATCATACCCGTCACTCTTAACTGGATCGAATCGATTTACTATCGAGGTCTTAGGTATTCCTCGCAATTTCCTCGTGCTCCAAGTTCAATCGCATTCGTCTCGTTCAATGTTGCCCAAAAGTGACACGCGTCGTAATAAATAAATAAAATGCCACGATCCACGCAATCGTATATTTCACGCAGATGTCGTTGGACTAACGCTTCGTGGGATTACAAACGAGTCAGCGCGGGCAATATCCTTCTAGCATGAAGAGCAATCCGCTCCGACAGACGTAAAGCAGAAAGGGTATTACAGCCCTGAGAACAACTCGCCGTTGCCGTTTCGCCATATAATTCTGAGACGCGGAATTCTGTGTTCGGCCCTTGCTACGCAAGTATCCAAGAGTACTGGAAGGTATCGGTACAAAGGAACTCCAAGGACAAAAGGATAGTAGTTCGCGCTGTACCTTGACACGAACCATACCGGAATCCTTTCCTTAAATCCGAACTGGAATTGCCGAGCTCGAATTCCTAGGTTGGCGTATTGAAAATAAAACGCGTCGCGTACAAAGTGCTACGGCGGCGTAGAGGGAAACGGGGGCTGAAACGGCGAACAGAGACAGGGAATGGAGAAGAGGGGAAAATAAATCGATAAACGCCTCCTACTGTGCGCCACGAGTGCGGAGGCTCAATTAATGGAATAATAATGTAGACTATGCGAGCCGTAGAGAAGGAGTTCCGTTACAAGATATCGGCTGGAATTTAGCAAACAACAATTATCTCCGTTCACTCGTCCGTAACTTTCACGTTGTCGCGGCGTTGTCTCCTACCTCCGGTAACTAATTCTCATATCACAGATGGTACACCGGTTAAAACTTCGCGTCCCGCGCCCCAGCCCTGGACGAAGTTCATTCGGGCTTGACTTTCAACGATAGCGGCAAACAGCGGTAGCCTGCCGCCAGGGTGGCATTCTGAAACTTAGACAAACGGTGACCGACCCAGAAGCGAACTGGTTGAATCAACTGACCTAGAAACATCCAGAAACACAGGGAACCCTCGAAATAACGAAGCATCGGCCCCGTCGCCGCTAGCACCGGCTTTTGTCCATCAAGAGATGGAATTCAGTTAGCAAGATTGCTCCACGCTGACCGTTCGATTTCCTCTCCCGGAAATTGAGAAGAATTTCGAGTCGATAACGAGGTCGAGCGGCACCGTGCTACCCCGCCACGTCTGCCCCCAGACTTCTCTGCTTCGCAGGAAAGGCCATCGTAAAAATTGATATCTTTTGCCAGAGATTACCAGAGACATGCCTCGCATTTATTACCGAGCATCGGTTCGAGATGGTAGAAAATTATGCGGCCAGGTATGAAATACGAGTTAGACGCGAAACGAATTACCGGGTAATGAAAGAAGTTCACGGGACGCGTTGGGAGATAGAAAAGGGGGAGGAAGAAAAAGGAAAAGATGTCTGGAGAGATCCCTTGAACTGAATACGCCTGAAAGGTATCGTCTGGAAAGTTCAATAACTGGCGTCTCGTACTCGAGCTAATCCGATAATTTTGATCAACGACACGCCCCGAAAACACCGAGGTAAAGGATACATAAAAAAGGCTACCATCCGAATGAACGTCACTGAACAATGACCGGCGATGATTCTAATGCAGGTCATTCGTGCATGACGAAAGATCCTAGAAAGTCAAGAGGCGCGCATCTGTTCAATGCTGATTCGAAACGAAGTTTAAAATAATTACTGTACGCAGTGAAACGGCACGATAACAATTTGATTACTCTCCCAGAAAGGATGCTGGGGTCCATCCAACGAGCCTTTGAATCACGAATTTCCATTATCAAAATCTTTAATCTAGATCCAAACGCGCCCTCTTTTTCTCTCGCTCACCCTCGGTTGCTCTCTCTCTCTCTCTTTCAACCTACCCCGACTGATTTCATCTTTACACCCTTCGAGCATTCCGTTCCTGCGATTTAACTCTCAATAAATTCGCCTTGTTATAAACTCGGTCGGCCCGCGGACGGGGGAAATAAAAATTTCAATGCAAAAGAAGCGAAAAAGCAGAAACTAATCCCCTCGATTTCAACGCTGAAGAATAATGACGCGGCTCGCGTATTCTCCTCTATGAATACGATTTATGTACATATAACGTATCGGGTTCAATCGGCGAAATCCCGTTTCGACAAAGGATAAAAGAATCCATTGTGCGACTCTCATTCTCCCTCGATGTTTCAGTCACTCATGAACTCTTGGTCAATATTCTCTTACACAATGTTGTAATTATCGTTTCGATCAATCGAAAATCTTTCGCACAGTTCGACTCCGTATCGATGGAAGAAAGAAATGTATGAGGACAAAAGTTGAAAGCTAAGACCACGGCAATATACTTTCAATTCGTTCGCGTTAAATAACTTGGACAATTTGCGATAGCTTTGTGCGACATTTAATTGCAGGAAAAAGCAACTTTCACTCGCCTTCAGCTTACGGGCAATGGTACTATCCCTCAATATTTAAATCGTCATGAAGCATCTATGGTAGCGCAGAGAAATCGATAAATTCAGAAGCGAACGGCTCGTTATGTTCTGATCGGCGATACCGTAAAGCTTAGCTGGCAAAAACGCCGGTACGACACGGTGAACGAAAATTTCTCTCGCTTGGAAAAACGAAAGCAGACCTGCTCTTTGTCATCCTTTGGTATCGCGGCAGTTCCACCTGTTCCGATTGCATGACTCGACCAATGCGAATTCCGACGATTTTATTTCAATTAAACAATCTTCCCTAGCAAATTTTTTTCTTGCAATTTTCTGGACACGTTTGAAATCGAGAGAACTGGTCCACTCTTGCTAGACATCAGTTTGACGAAAATCTAAGACCGACTGTCATTTTGAAACGTCGATAAATTACGACACAGGCAGACTCGTTTGACTAAAATTTTACACGACTTTTATGTCGCACCCGACAGGGTTTGTTAATAAAATTTTGGACAAGCGATTTATGAGGGGCGTAAAAAATGGATTAAGGATTTCTAAAGGTTTAAAGAAGTTGGAAGAACATTCTTGCGACCCGTGACATTTCATATGGGGCGCTACTTTGATGTATCTATTTGTGATTTTATGGTGCTGTTTAAGGCCCGGAGATTTTGCTGTCGCATGTTTTGATGTAGTACATCGCGTGAATTTAATATGCTCGTTAGAAGGTGCGGGAATTATTATCGAATATTCTACGGCACATGTAATACGGCGATTACAGTCGCGTAAATCGTGTCTATGATAATGTTAATACATTCTGCCATAAATCTGATTTAGTTTTTAGGTCGCTTGAACTAGCTCGACTGTATCGTTTACAATGATATCTTTACGAGTATTACAGCCATTGTCATTACTGCCATTATTCATTTCCATTCAGGTGAACAATGTTGGCCCATGCGTTTAACTTTTCCATTTAAACTCAATGTCAGTAGGAAGAAAATTGTATATTAATTAATAGTTAGCACAAATGTGAGTTAAACAAAAAGGAAACCTTCGAAGCTTCGCACGAGGACCTGTTCGAACGTGTATCCATCGATACTGAAAGGGTTACGAGAAACGAACGACAGTTGACTGCGCGCACGATGCGTGTGACGATTGTAAAACGATCGCATTATATTCCTGGCACGTTTTCCGCGAGAAATTGTCCCAGCGAGAAAAGAAACGCGACAATGGATCGCGGAAATAGTGAACAGACCACGCCTGAAGCACGCAACGATATTTATCATCGAAGAACGAAAAGGCGTAAGGCAAATTGAACGAAATTGCGAATAGCAATATGATAGATACTCGAACCTACAGTAGTTTCGAGTAAACTTGAACCATCACTTCGCTCCGCACGGCTCAATGCAACCGGTTGGTAAAAATTGATAGCTTTATCGACCATTTTCCTATTATCACGATCGTTAGAACGAATCTGTGTCACTGTGCATAGGTACACAAGTGGTTAGGGAAACGGTTTCGAGAATCGGTAAAAACTCTCACTTTCACCGCATGAATCAGACTTTTAGCGGGAAGTTTTGGCCCGTCGCCAAGACCATTGGCCGCACTTCCACACGCTGGTGCAAGTAGTACAGATATTATTGTCTCAGCGGTTCTACGACCTTTCTGTGTGCTCGATACAGGGAAACAAGCGACTCTTTGGGAGCCAGCAATACGCAAACGTTGCTCTCTTTACGTGGCTCCGTGTGTCCCTCTGTGTAATCGACGTTGAAAGGGATCAGCGAAAGAGCGGAGGAGAGTCGCGATATTTGCAACTCTTCTGGAAATGAGGGGAAAAATGTGAGAATGTGAAACGTATTAACGGAGCAGAGCAATGCAGAGCAGAAACAAGAAGTAGCTGAATTTCCGCAAGCTCGTTAACTCTCGGCCATTCAGAATAATTACGTTGCCGAGTTTCTTTCCAGGAATTCGCTCTGAAGATCTCCTCCTTTATTTTTTCCCCTTTCTGTCCTGCCTCTTTTCAGGCAAAAGAGACCCAAGGACAAACGGGCAACCCGGTTCGCGAAACCACGAGGGACCTTTTGAACGGTCCTCGAAATCGGTCACACTTGACCGTCCGCGGTCGTTTTCGAAAAGGAATACCCGTACCGGCCACGTACGTGATTTATTTGGAGGAGAACCGGTGAAGAGAAGTGATGAGGGAACCGTGTACACCGCGACCTGTAATTATCTGCTCGTGGAGCCAGAAATGAATTACGCTCGCGCGTAAAAAGACATAATTATGGTGGATGAGTATCGGCGATGTTTCATATGTGTACAGTGTTGAGCAGTGGGATTCCTTTGATTCTCGGCCGGTTTATTTTCGGACCATCGGCGTACCGTTGAGAAATTTTCCAGATGTCTAGAGGACCCTGTCGCCTCTTCCTTTCTTTCATGGTACACCCGTTTCCAAGAAGGCGAAACGCCACGGTCACGTTTCGACACCGGAATAGAACATCGCGTGTCCCTTAAAAACTCATATCGATCTTCCTTTTGGTGTGCTCCAAGTGGGATTTAAAGTTCGCCGGCGAACCAGCGACCGGGACATTCGTTTCGTTCGATAAATTATTCCGCCCGTCCTGGGAGGCGGCCACGGGGAAATTCGAGCCAGCCACTTAAGTGGAAAAGCATTCGATGGGAGGAACAATAAATTGCTATACGCCAAAATGCGCAATCAATACCGTTTCCGTGTTGAATTCGACGTATCACGCATATGGACAGAGTGACGCGTCGATTCGTTTCCAGCGGGCAGACATTAAATTGCACAGGCCGACCCCGGATAAGAGTCGCGCGAGGAATTCGATAATGAGAGATACGAATTACCGGGTATCGCGGTGATATGCGAGGTATGCTGAAAAAGTTCGGAGACTTCGCTCGTGAGTCGCGATAAAAATGATATACGAAACTGACAATGAGATTCGGAGGGGCGAAACGTTATAAACTTTGCTGAGGATTGACCCATGTTCGTTTCGTCTCTAAAGCTGGTATCCCCCACAATTTCCCACAATGTCTCATTTCGGCGAACAGAGAACGCGTGAATTGTGCTCGAACACTAAAATGATTAAAGCTGAGGAAGTAAAAGTCGATAAAAGGGTAGACCGATCGTAAACTGAACTGGATATATACGCGGTGGAATAGGAATAAGTTAAAATTGCGAACATTGAGCCTAGTTTCAATTCCTTTAAAGTACAAACATTACCTTCCACGAAACTGCATTTCACAAGGTACATTCACCAAGGTGGGAGATTGAAAAAGTTCGGAAAAGCCAGCTGTTTAGAGAAGGCTGATCGGACGGGGGCGGTGGAAGGGAGAGAGAGAGAAAAGGTAGTTTTACCTTTTTATCCACGCGGCGGCAGTTTGCCTTGCGTGTCCCTCGCAGCGCGTACGACAATGAGGAATCAATAGTCGCGACGGAAACGCCCTGTACGTACGTTCGTTTCCCCTGTTTACCCGTAATTCGTTGCATCGGTCGAGACAGCTTCGACAGAGAGCCGTATCTAACTTCCAGGACGATAATTTTGTGGCTCGACGAAGAAAGCGTATTTCCATGGCTCCGATTTCTCCCCCGCAACCATTCTCTCGTTTCGCCGTACGGAGCGAAGGGTAGTAAAATGAGCCAGAGAGTAAGAAACGTGTAATGGACTGAAAGAAAACATCGCGGCAGAACAAGAAGAAGACGTACAATAATACGGCCGTGTGGAATATTTTAATAGAAATTTTGCGTATCTCAGGTCGAGGGACGACGGGAACGAAGCGGTCGAATAACCGATCTTTTGTGAAACGAACGCGGAATAAAATACAGCGGGGTATTCAAAACGGAAAGAATTGCAGGGAGATCTCTACATCCCATAAAAGAGGATCATTGAAGCAAGTATCGTGCCGCGCACGATTACTCGCTACTAAAATCTATTCGATCCTTTTTATCCGTGCCTTGAATACTCTCTCGATGAAAGATTCGCTCTCCGCGTTCCGCGCCGCGATTTCACCCTCCTCCCGCGCGTTTCCGACAGAATAAGCCCGCGTACAAATCTTCCCGGTGCCTCGAATAAGACAATCAATTTATCGTGCATACAGCTAGTCGCAATTTTTCAAATGCGAAAGCACCTGAACGTTTGAGAAAGCTCGTCTTTCGAATCTTCAATTAAAAGTTTTTAACTTTGCTACCGCTGTTACACGTATATATTACTGTTGCCCATTTTCCTTGGTTCTGGCCTCGCGTTAGACGAATCTTATTTGGTAGAACAAATTGTTTGCTGAGTAGAGTTCCTCGACGACGAAGACTAATTGAAAGTCCATTAATAACGTATACGTATCACTGCTTCCTTGCATTGCATCCTCTCACGATCCTCGGAAGTAGTGCGATACTCTTTTGCGCCAAGAAATGTTCAGTCCTCCCGATGCCTGAATTCAGTATGTAACCATGCAGAGAGGAAAGGGGAATTAGCTTAGGAGGAAATGAATGAGATGATAAAGGAGAAGGGCGTCGCGCCGGTCTATCAGTAGTGTCCAGACTAAACTCCTGGGACGAAGATGAAAAGAGAACGAAGGGGGATAGAGAATGAATTCAATTCAAACGCCACGTACATATGTATATATGTACTTCACTTTCCATGCATGCATAGAGTCTCGGTTTTTCAAGTATGATGAACGTGTCCAATAATCGATTTCCGTGAAGGGGACGGTAAAAATCGGTTCACGTTCGGACGTATGTCTCAATAAAAGTGAAGAAGAAAAGCTGGAAAAAAAGACGGATAAGGGCATTTATATGCATACGTTTCACACAGTTTCTGCCACAGAAAGACCATCGTAGGCCTAATAAAATTAACCGCGCAAGTGGATAAGCATGCCTATTGTAATGAAAGTCGTAACGGGGCAATCAAGGGGGTGGAAAAACAGGAACATAAAAATTGAACATGATTTACGGCCAGCTTTTGCCCTTGCGTCACTTTACGACGCGGAGCAACGAATCGAGCTGCGATATCTAGACGGAGTGCTCGTTCCATTTACAACCGTTCTTAATTAACCAAGTATCTCGGATTTCACGGAATCGGAAGATTAATTAATGTTCATAATTAATGAATTATTGGAGAACGCAGGGGGTGGGTTAATCGGGGTCGAAAGAATAACAGGACCGTAGACTTTGTGGAGCACATGTAACAAGTTATAGCACACATGATCAAACGGAAATACGAATATAATAATAATATGGAAATAACCTAATTTAGACTGAGCATAAGAAATGACACGAAGTAAAGCAACAAATAGTCCCTCTCGCACTATTCCTCCTTTGTTAGTCGCATTATCGTTCTGACCGTTTATCGCGGGTTAATTGTGCGTGCGCAACGCCGCGGAAGATAAAGACATCTTGTTATTACGAATCTTATAGCCGCTTGCAATTCTGTGTAAAACACGATGCATGTTCACAGGAATGAAGGTTCTGTCTGTCTCTACAGCGGAAAGTTAGACAACATGGATAAAACATCGTGCGGTCTGGAAAGGTTAAAGACACAGAGAAGCGACCACGTTTATAGTCAATATTGCATGCGGACAGAGAGTCAGCGACGTCACGAGAACTTCACTCTCGATTCATGCCTGACATTGTCAATGAAATGACGTCCATCGACCGGCTTCTCCTTTTATTTCGCCAACGTATTCCAACACCGCCGCCATTGTCCGCCGGCCGTGGAAATAGAATTTCGAAACGAACGGTACCTACATAACGCGTGTCGCGAGCAAAAATTCTATTTTGCTTTTAACCGATAATTGGCCAGATAATTGATTTAATAACCGCTTTCAGGTAGCGGCACGAATGTTATAAAATGCCGGCCCTAAAAGCGAAACGTAGCGTTAAAACCTTTCATCGATTTCGACATTTTCACCTACTAATGGCGCGCATCAAAGACTTGATTTCATACATCATTTCCGTCCATGTCACTCGCAACCACGCAGCCGAGAAACGGCTGCAATGAAAGCGTCAATCAAACCCAGATAATCTTTCTATTCTTCCCTTTCTGCGCTCCGTCTTCCTCGATCCGGGTTTCGTGCATTCTATTGATCGAAACCCTCCATTAACATTAAATAAGCAAGTTATTGTTACCGATATTGCCAGTATTTCGTGTTACGTCGCCTGAATTGTGTCCGATCCCCCCACAATCTGTTCCAGTTTTCTCCTTTATCCGAATGGCGATCCTAGTCGAATTACTGTCTAAACATTCTCAACGAGCGCGCGTTAAAAGAAAGATCGTCCAAAATATTCTCCACGGATGTCGGGATTCAAAGATGCAGAAATGGTCGAAGGGAAAGATACGGGGGAGTTCGTCGGCAATTTCGACCTGATTTGAACCAGCTGCCTCCTGTTCCGAGTAAAGGTCCAAGGGAAAGAAAGAGAGGGGGAGCGTGCGGGCAAAAGAAAAGGAGAGAAAGCGTGGACGAAGAAAAATGGGCGAAGGGAGGGCAGAAATAAGAAAAAAAAATGCGAAAAGCCAGAGGAATTAAGTCGTCGTTGACGAAGCAAAAACCGGGACAGGATGCGAGGATGCAAAAAGAAAAGAATGTCGGGCGCAAAGTGTAGACAAACCGAGTGATAAATTAAAACTATTTAAAGTGACGATATCTGGCGTATAACGATACGATTAATCGCGCGAAGATTCTGTGCGGTTCGAATCGAGCCACGCTCGTCGATAATTAGTCGACGTCGACCATCGTGTCAAGTGCGCTTAATAAACTTCTACGTACGATTGAAATATCTAACGTTCTACCATTAATTAACGGTGCCCCAGTTTTTCATCGTTAGATCTTCTCGCCGGAACCCGCGTTTTCGTCCGATATTAATCGGCAAACGCGAGAAGTTTCTCCCGCTAATTAAAATTCGCTTTCCCGGCGAAGTCGCTGACCGTTTCATCAAATATTCGATTGAGACCGCGGGCCCGACGGCCGCGGGGACGAAAGCTGACGGAAATGAATGAAAACTAAAGCGGGTAAAAACAGACGACCAACCACGAAACAGGAATTGAATCTATTATACATACGGAGTAAAGCCCGAATCTCTCTTAAAGCGTTTAAACGTAACGAGAATATATCATTAAAACGTGCCGAGGGCAGATAAAACGGTGCAAATTAAAAATCGGATTCCAATGGGGTGGCGAAGAGTGAGCAATGGAGGGTGGGGGGTGGTTATGAGAGATCCTGTATTTAATTCCCGGTAAATAAAGGAACCGCCGACCTCCAATGCTGCGGAGCAATTAAATAAAATGCCGATTTTTCTGTCCGTAGAATAAGCGTGCGCGCGCTTTAATCCAACGTGAAAGCAACGAAACACCTGAATATCCGTGCCGTGGTTCATAATTTTTCCCCGTTCGGCCGCGTTCACCTGCCCGGCGTATATTATGAATTACGAATATTGCGTGAGGGCTTACTATGGCTACGAGGAGCGTGATCGTAAAACAACCCCGTTTTACTTCGTTATACAGAGAAAAAGCAGAGGAGGAAGAAAAAGGTGTATGTACGTGCTAGAGAAATTTGCTTTCCACGCACAGACACGCACGCTTTACCGAACGTGGAAGCGTCGAGGAGGATTTATTGAAGCAACGCGGCCGACACGGGCGGCCCGCCGCTGCTGTACCCGTTCGCCGGTTACAACGGCTACCATGTGGCGTATCGGGTCGGAATTTTTGCCTGGCCGCTGGACAGATTTCAATTATACCTGGCTTCAACGTTCGTTCGACCGATAATTATCCGCTTTTATTGCGCCCGATACTACGGCCGACCTATCGCAGCCTTAGAGAAATTAATTAAATGCACCGGTGGAATCGCGATTCAGAGAATAATCCTTCAGAGTGTAGTCGCATTATCCAGGAACATCGGCGGCCAGGCGCGGCGATCGATGCGCCGTCGAGTCGCGTCGGTCGGCGTTGGGGTTTAATTAATTTTAATAGCCGTACGTCATCTTTTAATTATACACGGGACACTTCAAATAGTTGCAAAGAAAATCGATAAGCGCCAATGTTACGCGTGGCACACGTTCCTCCGCCGTTCTGCCCCCTTTTCCGCGACACCCGCGCCGTGGCCACCGCGAATAATAAGCGAACTCCTGTATATAGGCAGAGATTAATAGCATCAAGAGATTGGAGTAAGTACGTGTAAGCTTCTACTGGTGATTTTGCATCACTCTAGATTCCATTCGAATATAAACGAACCCTCGGATTACACGCGACCCCTGATCCAGGCGCGTCGATTCTGCTCATTAACTAAACAGAATTATTACGATCGCGAAACGCGATGCATGTGCATGCGTGTGTCACGTATCCATCCCTCGTCAAGCAAACCCGTCGCGTCGGGACCAACGGTGCCCGGTGTTGATTGAATTCGTTAATTTTGCAAGGCGACACTGACGACGCCCGCTGTGAATTTTCGGTCTGCAGCCCGGCGTTTATTGTCAAGCACGGCGACGTACGACGACGTCGCCAGTCGTTTCTCTCCCGGTGTAACGCTGAAAACGAGGCTTAACGTGCACCGGGGGGATCGAACCCCTGCCAACACACAGCCTGAAGGGCTTGCAACCCCTTTTCATACGCGGAGATAGCGGTGCCCCCTCCCCCTCCCAAATGAGAGAGTATGTACTCCCGGCAAACTTCACCTGAATCATCCAATTCACCGAGGCTCTTCAATAAGAGATTAACGCGCCACCTCGCGGCATCGGGGCAATGAAAAAGGAGCGCGTCCGGGCAAAGAAGCCGACGAATCGAGATCTCGATTCGTGATTGATTCATTCAGGACACGCGTGTTCTCGAAAGGACATGTAGGCTGTGATAGTTGACGACGAATCGCTGTACGTCTCGTAAACATACATTGCTCGAACGTTATTACGTATTTGGTCCAGTGGATAGGAATAAAAAAGATTTGACACAGACAGAAATTAAGTATAATTTTTAGGTGTATAATAATTTTGTATTTCTTGTATGATTTAGTGAGAGTTCGTACAGAGGAGTCGTAATTCGGGTGCAGAATTTAATGTTGAATCTGTAAGTGAATATTGTGTATACATATATGCGTGTGTGAACAGGTTGAACAAGTCTGACCAAAAGAATATCCATAATGGACTTAAGTTTCAACAATTACAACAATTACGTCGGGAATATTTTCGTACAAGATTTTGCAAGTATCCTTTGCATAATCACTCCTCGCGACAGAATCTCAAAGCTACATCCTCCAACTACGTACAGTCGAGATGTATACTCTAGACTCTAGAGTAGTAGTAGTCTAGAGATGATTTCATTATGTACTTGCGATGTTGAAAGAGCTCGTATGACAGGCTATTGAAATTGTTAGAAGTGGCCGTCATCACAGAGGGTACGAAAACCAAAGAGACCGGCTTGACCCTGAATCGCCCTGAGAACTCCAATCGTTCATCTTCTTTATAAATTTCGAGTGACTTGATTAAATTACATTTCTTTTTATCCGTGCAGTAAAGATGGTTATTATTCAAGCATAATGAAAACAATATTTTCGGCGTTCAAACCTATAACCATAATAATACGCGTGTAATTAAAACACGAATTAAGGAACAATAAGAAATAATACATAATTATTTGAAAAATTATTAAAAAATTAAAATGTAATATGAAAAACATAATATATTGCCACAATATATAACAAAGATCGTAAACATTTATGTGTAGCAATTTCCCATAGAAAATTATTCCTAGAGGGAACATAACTGGGGATTCACGAAGGCACACGAAACTATCAATCACAATGTAATATGATAATAACGTATTAGTCATTCCACGTTCGAGGGAACACAGATGCCCCAAAAAGTACTGCGGATCCGATGCAATATCTTCCTCCTAACCAACGCCCCTCGTTGCCTAGATAAACTTATCCCCTCGTAGCTTGTCCACTTGCCGATCAAAATCGCGACAGTCCATCCTATTCAACGTTTCCCATTTGTGACCGGTGCGAATTAACGGCATGTCGCAGCTCGCTTAAAGAATAAAGAGGTAAATATCTTGGCACCAGTGACTGTTGACCTCGCGGCCCGATTTTATGACATTCACCATTCATTATGCTAATGGCCCCAGACTTAGATAATGAAGAGCCACTGCGAATATAGTAGTCTTTAGAGGAGCATAAGGAACGGCCGAAGGCAGCTTAAAAACAGCGTTACGACTTTCGCGTGCGAACTATCGCGATATTTATGTGTCATTGTCGACTCTTTACGGCTCGAGCGTTCTGTTGCGCCAGCGTTGCACTCGCGTCTGGTGCACGATAAAATCGTAAGGCCATCAGGAACTAATCCTTTCGACTCGCCACGAGGTGCACGCGTTTAACGAATCGCTGTATTCGTCCACGCTAATCGGGCGGCAGTTTTATTAAATTATTCATTCAGATGTCCAATTAGTTGTTCATCTCGTTATTTCATAAAGCGATACGAATGCCTCTGAATATTTCATGCTCCAAATTATCCGGTGCTCCTCGATCGGCTTCTAAATTCGCCAAGCTTCCTTATTAATGTTTTAAAGGCCAGTTATTATTTTGACGAAAATCCTGACGAACGATCATCTTCCCTTATCTCGTGCATCATTATGAGCTGCCCCCGCTAGAAAATAGTAGCTCCACGAAACCTGATTAATTCACAGATTAATCTGTTAACCGGGGAGGACTAGTTAATTCGTCGTCTGTATTATCAATACTATCGTCGTAATACTTGATTTATTTGAAAATCCTTCGCGTTTCTAAGGCATCCTTACATTTGTCATGAAAACGCATTAACAAATACGAATTTGCAAAGACTAATATACATACAACTGGCAAAGGATTCGATTCGAATTATTCGCAAGTAAATAACTAAAATGACTTCGAAAAAAAACTCTATACCTGTATATTTATGTATTATTCAAAGAACAACGAGTGTCTCGAAACTATCTAAAACAAATTCTGTTCTCGAACACCGGAGTACCCTACCGTGATTACAAAATTTCAACAATTCTCTTCGGACCCCAGAACCGACATCGCTCACCACGATCGCGTACATACCGGTCGGCTCCTGGCAAGTATTGTCGCCGGGCGGAACTTTTTTTGTGGGAATGGAAGCGGTTGTCCCGGACGATCGGACCGCATGAATGAGGTGCACGTAAGCGCAGGGGATGGGTGGAGGCGAGGCGACGCGTGTGTACATGTGTCATTTGCAAGCTGCCGCCACGTGCTGCACGCTGCTTTTCTCGAAAAATAAACAAAACGAGGCGACGTCCGGCTATGCACGGCGCGACGCGACGTCACGGATTGACGCGCGTTTACATCGCTCGAGTTGCTCGCGTTTGCCGGGAACGCGGCCTCGGACCCGTGGAGAAAAAGCCTGCTGTTGCCGCGAACACAGGCCGGCAAACACCGACACCCGCCCTCGTCCACGTGCACGCACGTGAAAACGAGATTTGCCCGAGCCCGTCGCTCGACAACGTGTAAAACCAGCTCGACACGGCGACGCGTGAACCGGGATTAAGGAGGTTCCGACCGGGCTTACGTTAAGATAAATTAGAAAAAACAGAATGGACAGGAGTGGAGGATGGTGGGCTGGGTGATCCTGTGAAAATTGCGAGGGCGTTCAATGGGGATTTTTCGGCGACACGATTTAATGAGCCGGTCTATTTTGGGGTACTTTTAAACTCGAATATTGTGACGAATGTGAATTTAACGCGATAGTGTTCGCCTTCGAGGTGCAGATAGATAGTAGGGAAATGAATGGAAATTTTGTTAATACAATCGGAGAAGTACTTTGGTGGGTGGCGATTAGCAGATAGCGGAAGATGAAAGTTACGATTAAAACAGCTGTGGTGATTCGCAGTTTTTTTGTTTCGTTTCTTTTTAGCATGTTCTGTTAATTGATTGAGGTTCAATGCTATCAATGGCTCAATAGCAGTCTGTTTGTAGAACCTGTAGTTAAGGTACATAATAACATGTTTGGCGCATCGGTATCGATTCTCCTCGCATGTACGTACCTTTTTTTTTAGAGGATTGACGAATGAAACTGTATACATTTTTTCAAGTAGCTTTACCTCGGGTTGAAGGAGGGATTCGATATTTCAATCTCTTCTTCGTTAATTTAATTTATTTCGCGCGGACTAGTTCCCACGGAAGAAATTTTTAATTGGGTTCAAAGGCCCGATCTAAACATACGCCCGGCGCAATTACCAGTCCTCTCCACATAATATACGCAGGATCCATTCCATTTCAATTAATTATCCACTCTAAACAGTTACGAGAAGTATTGTGCAATCCTGCCTTCATTCAGAGGAAGTTCGCAGGTGTTCTTTCACCTTCGCTTTTAGTTGCATCTCGTTCGACCAGTTTCGCAAAGTCAATTAAATTTTTAAGCGAAGGATGGTCAATTTGATTCAATGTCCTGTCGGATGGTTATCGAGAGAAAAAAAAGAGAAAAAGTTAGCAACGCGTGCACCTTGGCTGGGTGGGTAAGAACGACAAAGGTAGCACATGTCGACAGACATGAATTGGGATTAAGAACGCAGCGCGACAGGCTTACGTTGCTATGGCGGGAAATAAAAAAAAGAGAAAGAGGAATGCTGGGAACATGGGATCCGAAATCTCGCGGACAAAAGCAGGCGACAAGTCGTAAAGGCCGCTGAGAGGATTTTACAGCGGATTCGTGACGTTCACTGCGTGCAATTTTTCTGCCCCTTGTCGCGACAGATTTCTATAGCGAAACGGTGTGATTTAATTAGACACGCTGCTAAATCTAACACGGGTGGAATAAAGACACCCAAAAATGATTCCACTCCACTGCTCTTACGATTTGTTTAAAAGATCAATTCCGTTGGATCGCTGTTTAATTCAGACAGGACGCCGACACATGGTTTCCTTGTATCGCGTTCTCCAAACAAGGAGACATTTAACAAAACTGCGTGCAATTACAGGCTGACCCGTGATCGAAATCGGTCATTACAGGTGGAAGGTTATTACGGGTGGGCGAATTACCCGGGGGATAGGCGTTTCCCGGAGAAACTGGCCGCAATGGATGCTGTGCGTTAATCTTTAGCTGAAGGAAAAGGAGGACGCGAAGGGGGTCGAGTGCGCGTTTCGAGCTCGGTCGGAAGTGCGCTCGTGAGAGGTGGTTGCTCTTTAGCGAGGAAAGAGGCGAGGTATGCGAAGAATAAGAAGAAGGTCGAGGCACGGGGATCGGGAAAACGGAACGTACGATGTCATCAGGAAACAGCCTAGGGGAAACAGATTTTTCAGGGAAGAGGAAGAAGGAGATACAGTCCCTCGTCTCTGCCATGGGACCAGGCCTCTCCCTTGCGGCCACAAATGAAATCCAAACAGATCAAAAGGTATCGGGACACGAGGAGGCAATGATACCCAGCGCAACTTCCAAACTGTAAGTAATTCTGTGCTCTCCAGGAAGTTCGCAAGTAAAATATGACAACGTACGCGAGCTTCGCACGACTGTTCCGCCTTTCCTCTATTTTACGGGACAACATTTCAACGCAAGCCAGTATCTTATCCGGCTGTACAATAAATCACTGTTCCCCGAGATTTCCTATCTGTCGTGACGTTTGTAAAGAAACCCGTGTGAATGTCTTCATTTTTGCATTCCATTTTCCAAGAGATATCTATGCACGTAAGAAAGGTAATGGTGAGCTCTGTACAATAATGTGTATCTACGTAAAAACAAATAAAAAAAAGGAAGAAAAGGAAAACGAGCAACACGTATGCCTCTGAATTTGTCTACCGTTCGTGGCAGTTGTGTTTCACGTACACTGTTGAATCGAGTAAAAGGCGGTTAATCACCGGAACGCAACTCAGCCGATCATCCCGACGCGTTAAATTAATCACGATGATTCTCTTTTCCTCTGACGCTGCGCGTTTCGATCGAGAGATAACTCAGGGTCGACATACGCGTTCTTTTTTGTCCGCCTTGGAATCGAGATAGCCGGGCCACCGTGCAACAAGGCAACGTTTCACGGGACTGGTCCCTCCTGCCCCTGTATGTATGCATTTCCTCTGGCGCCCAGAGATACGAATTACCACCGTGGACGTTCGCCGATGATGAGCCGCGATGACGATGATTATATTCCATCGCAGTTCGTGAACCTGACGAAAGCGAGTCAACGAACTTTTCGAAGGTGATTTTCGAAAAAAAAAAGAAGAGGCGTAAGGACGGGGCAGCACCGTTACCGCGGAACCCTCAATTATAACGTAATTGAAGGCTTCGATAGAGTTGCAGTTTAATAAAAAGAACGGAGACAAACACGCGATCTATGCCATCCTCTTCCATCGCACGATGAATTTCAAATCGACCCGAGTGGATCCTAATCGCCAGCCTCGTTAACTTTCTAATGGAATCGAAACGGGGAAACTGGCGTACCAATGGCAGAAATATTAATACGTTATGCCGCAACGAATCGTAACGAAACATGCGTTGAAAACGATGAAACACCGATTGTATGTACAATCGTGAAGGATAGCGTGGAACCAACGATTTCGATTCTCTCTCGATCGTGTAATTCCATCGGCTGAACGTTGCACTCGAAACCATAGCACCTCGTGCTTGTTCACATTGCCCGCGAAGCATGGTTTAATACGGGGCAAAGGTGAACCACTGTACGTTTACAATGAGATAAGTCAGAGTGCAAAGGGTTAAATGCCGCGCGGCGCATAGATGCAATTTCGTTAAAAGAACAATGATCTCCTCGGCGTGTACAATAAACATTATCGAGAAGGTCCCGTCGTTGATCACCGACGACGGTGTACCCAGGGATCGCGTCTCGAGGTCAGTCTCCCGAGATAATAAATCAGTACACGCGTTAAGACGATAAATCGCGAAGTTCTTTCAGCCCGTTGCCCCTTCCACTCAATCTAGCCGCGATTAGATCGAAAGTTTCGCGAAGGATGTACCACGACCCCCGGATACATAATCCACTTCAACGCGGTCCAGATAGAACAGGAAACTTTTTCCACGGATTCTCGGCATAGTTCGAAGTTCGATACACGCTTTTCCGTTTTGCGGCCGGAAACGAGCACAGACGGAGGGAAGTCTTCCACGGAATACACGAGAAACTATGAAAACTCGTGTCCGTAGAAGTTCGAAGCTGGAATTCGCGCCAAACGCTTTCGTACCGTGCGTTCGGCGAGCGGGATCGAGAAATTGACAACGTTCGAAAATTTAATCCGGATTGATGACCGCGCGAACTGTGCGTAGAATTCGTGCATGTACGCTACACTTATGCACACGTGCTTGAGTCATCTGGCAAAGTTCGTGCGAGTTGGTTACGTAGAATGAACCGTAAAACAGAGCGGGCAAGGATAGCAAAGTATGGTGGAGTATTTCACAATCGAACGAACACGGAGCCAAACAATCTCGACTCCGGTCGCGGCATCTCGAAGCAGGAAAAGAATGCTCATTAAATCCAATTACCCCAAGTTTCGTCGTTAGGCGGCTCGAAAGATGCCCGCCGATAGGACGAGATAGAAGGTAGAAACCGGCAGTCTCCACGGTTCGACGGATCCGTTGTATCTTGTCTCTATCGAGGTGCATCGATTTCCTCTAGTGGTGGGAAATTAAGGGAAACGGAAGGAACCGCGGTAAGGGACACGATCGTAGACACGGCGTACAGATTGGACAATGGACAAAGGTAAGCGGAAGCCCGACGAAAGTGAACGGTCAAGGAATTTCGCGGTAGAGACGAAAAGCTGACGGTTTTGGGGAGTCGAGAAATCAAGATTTAGCGAGAGGGGAAACGGGAAATAGTAAGAAGTGCAAGAGAGAAGGACATTTCCATGCTTCTACTTTCAAGGCAGCAGAAGATGGCGAAGTTTGGAAAGCCCGAGGCGACCAGGAAGACCGTAGAAAAGGAGAATTCCTGTGGAGGGGGCAACGAGAAGTTCCAGAAGAGCTACGGGCATCCAGAGAAGGCCTCGAGAGAACGATGGTGCGGCGAAACACCGAAGAAGAGAGAGACAAAGAGGTGGACACTGACAATGAGAAAACGAGCCACGCCGGCGACCGGGCAGAGGCAAGGAAGAAAGGTAGAACGCGTGAGAGGAGAGTAGGAAAGGGACAGGTAGATAAAGGAAGAGTGGGCGTAGAATACTGACTGCCATCGAAGTGAGCATGAGCTGGTCCGAACTCGAAGAAGAATATTTTATCGAGCGGCAATAAAACGAGAATATGCTCAATGTTCAATACAATCGGTGTCTTTTAAACTGGAATAAACTCACGTTGACCACAGTTGCGTCTAAAAAGTAGAGTTACAACTGTGTTTATTTTTCTCAACATTTCACTGCTCCAATCGACATAGCTTTTTTCGAGCCATACAGAAGGTATTTATAATCGGCAAGTATTAAATAAAAATAAAACCAGCAAGATAGGCATAAAACTCTGATAAAGATTATACCGTAACCCCGTTTCATTTACTTCTGCTTTATTCCTGTTACGCGAGACATCCCGTGTTCTGCTTGAGAGTACGTATCCTCGTTATGCAACGAGTGCGACTTACTACGGAACGAATTTGAAACGATAACGGTGGCTACCAGTCGGACGAAATTCCCGAATGCAAAATCGTGAATAGGATAACCTCGTGGGTACCTACTGTCTGCTAATGCAAATGGATTAACGTGTTACCTAATGGCGTGCGACTCGTTTCTCAACCTTTTCGGTACACGGTATGCTCCGAGACACGCCTTTCTTGTCTCTCGTGCCGGCGTTTGCATGAAATTCCGTCACACGTTGAACGATTCACTTCTTGCATTACGCCATGCCGGCCGGGGCAAAATAGCTCGGGACTTGCAAATTTCATTCGCGTCACACTCGCAACGTATTATTCCTAAAATCGAGCGATGCGTTTCCTGTTCCACGCGAGCCACGAGTGAATTCTGTTCGGCGATAAATCACTGAACTCCGATTTCCAGGGGGACGATACGAGATTCGTTAAAACTCGAAGGAACAGTCGAGGAATGTTTCGCGCGTAAAATCGAACGGTCGAACTTTCGTCGTCCCGAGGAGCATAAATGATGACGAGCTATCGGGACCTTTAGCGCGTGCAGAAACAACGAATCTCGAGCCGCTCTTGCATATTCAAGGAGCGGGCGTTGAGTGAAATCTGGCCGAACCAGCCACGAATTACGTGTACCCGATGCACGATCAAGACGTGCCACTGTTTCGTCATTACGTAGCAACGGAACAGCCTAGATAAGCTTCGACCCTCGTCAGGGCTGACGATTTTGTGGCACGCTGGACCTGGAATAATATTCAAGACATGCTCGCCACTATGCAGTGTGCGGCCATCGGAGAACGATTTCAGAGACGTTTCGACCGTGCCAGAGATATACGGCGAATTTTTCCATCGTTTCTGCATACACCTTTTATTTGATCTTAAATTCATAACTCTCCTTGGTATTCCCAAGAAGGGACAGAAGCTGGCCGCTTAAATTTCACATCCGACAACGTGCACGGAAACACAAAGAGTCGGTTATAAAGATTATTCTGTACGGCTCGCGTGTAATGTTACCGCGGGGACCAAAATAAGGCGAGCCGAACCAGGAGTCAATGGAAGGCTGTAAACGGTAGCAATACAATGATATTTTCGAAGGATCGTGCAAAACGGTGACAGGCACGGGGAACGAGAGGCGAGGGCTGCCAGAGAGGACGCGGTTGAAAGAGAACGGAGACGTATTTGGAAGACGAATTCCGATGACTGGTTGGGAGTGAATGAAAGAAGAAAAAAAAGTAAACGAAAACGAAGAGAGGACCGTTCGAGTGAGGTTCAGAGAGGGAGAAAAAGAGGCTGACAGAGGGATTCGACTGGCCACCGGCAGAGGCGGAGGACGAGAAGGAAAAGAAGGCAAAAGAAACGGGAGTACCGAACAGTCGAACAGGTTGAGGTCAGGTCACAAGGTATCTTAGGTCTCCTTTGGAATTCGCCGAGCACGCAGGGGATATTAAAACGAGTCGAGTAATTTCATCTGGAATTCGTCGGCTGTCTAATTAAACTTTCCCATTCCGATCGATAAGGGGAAAAATGTGTGCGGCCGATAGCGGTGCACGCAATAGGCTCGTCACGTACTAATCGATGGGAAGGAAAATCGTTTTTCATAACCGGACGTTTGGCGTGTCGGACGACGGGAAGAAATAGTCGAGTCACTTTCCCCGGTTTGAGGGGAACGTCGTGCTCCACGCGCGTTCGTCTTCTCGTTATCAGCGAGAAAACTCGGATACACATTTTACGAGTGCACAAAGGTGAGCACGCGAGTCGTGACGAGGAAAAAGATACGCTGACGGACGCGGAATTAAGCTCGAGGTTCGCGGTGCTGTGAGGAAAAGGGGCGGGGAAGGGGGTAAAAGGAAGAGAGAAAACGAAAAACGCTGGAGAAAGGATTAACTCCGTAACAGGGAAGAACGAGAAAGGAAACAGGATCCTCTGAAACGTGAACGGAACAGGAATAGGTTCTTGTGGGGTAAAAAAGGTAAAACAAAAAAATGAGAAGTGTGCGAGAACGAAGAAGGGGACGACACAGAGATGGTTGCATTCGAAAGGACTGGACGAGAGAAAGGGGACCGGGAGAAGAGGATCGCAGAGGTGAGGTTCCCCTCTGGCCGAGATAACTGAGGACACTCCGAGAGGCTCCGTGGGACTGGCGAGCCGCGAGTTTCTTCCTTCTCTTCTCTCTCACGGATACGAAACCGAGAATCTAGGACTCGCCGTGTATACGCGGCATGGTACATACATATACAAGCGTATACAACTGTGGCTACGGTCGAGAGGCACGTCGTGCACGAGGTATGCTCCTCTCGTTCTTCCTCGTGCACCACGTTTTCTATAAGGGCGCCGTTCCCGGTTGCATCATTGTGGTGCAGGCTAGGCGGTACAGGTCGTTTCATCTGTACTTTAAACGAGACGCCTTGTTCTCCCTAACGATTTGTGTACCTTTCATCGTTGCACGTTATGTTTATGTTCTACGCGTTCCCTGTAATAGCTCATTGTTTGTATACAATGATAGCGAACGATGGATATTGCCATAACGGAGGGGCAGGGGGATCGGGTAGAATTTTTATTAGGGACAATCGAATGTGCAACGTTCTTGTTCTCCCGGCGGATCGCGTGCACATGCATACATACGTATGCCGAGTAAAAGGGGAATCGTGTTTACAAATATTTGAAGAATTCCGTGATCTCGGACAGTTATTACGTAAGGCCACGATGCTCGGAGCGGATCCTCGTCTCGTCAAACAAACCACCGCCCTGTTCGACCTGCGAGGATCGTGGCTGGGCCCCGCGAGCACCGCGGGAAACAATTTACGAGTGGAACCCTCTGAGCAAATACGTGCGTCGAGTAATCCGACGAGCGTTCCTGTTATTTCAGGTACCCTCTAACCCCAAATGACCCTGTCCATGTAGTTTTTTTTTTCTCTCGATCGAACGGATTAACGCGAGCGGTATTTCAAAAGGATTTTTCGCTGACAGAGGATCAACGATCGCCTTCCCCTTTGATTCCTTTATTTCTTCCTTTTCGACGTTGCTTTTCGCCTCTATTTATTTATTCGCCTCCACCTTTCATTACCGAAATTGAATGAAGAGATGAAAGGGGAGCCGGACGATTAAGTAGCCGGCGTTATCCATGGCAAAACGTGGCCCGCTTTCGTTAACGACGAGCGCAACACCGCTCCTCCTCGGTGCAACTGCGAAAAGAAAGAAGGCAAAAAAGGACGAGCCTACGCGAGGCCGACCTCGTTCCTTCGCTATCCGTCCTCATATTCCCCGGTGAAATTGCCCAGGGTAGCCGACGGAAGGCCGAACTATAGGCTTTTTAAGGTTAACCGCACCGCAGTACGGCTTTTAATGATCAAAGCCACGAGAGCTGCTCGTATTTTAAGCCCGCTCATTCCGATCCGAGCGAAATTCTTTCATCGTCGATTAACTTCAAAACGGGATACGGGGCCGACCGCTAACGAACCCCGTGTAATTATGAATTTCTTCCTGGCCACGAGAAACGTTCTACCCCCGCGTATGAGTCCCCCTCATATGATTTAACCAAAACGCGATAAACAACCATGCCCGGGACCAGCAACAACTAGGTCCACACGGATCGTTTCAACGAAACTTATATATACGTATATGTATGCACACGCACGCAGCACCGCGTTCGTTTTTTTCCCTTTTCATTTTCGTTTTTCGCTCTGTGTCTGCGCGAGAAACAGCACCGGCCAAAAAAATGGTCGCATTCGAGTATTGATCAGAACTCGACGCGGTACTCGAGCGTTGTATCAACGGTAATTGAATTTCAGCGTTGCACACTGTCAATCAATTATATTCGAAAGCGAAAAAAAAGTGGTCGACGGGTGGGAGAAGCGCCGAAGCAATCGCTAAATATATAATCTGGCGAACGTGGCCGAGCAAACTGCCGCGTGCTATTTTTCGTCAATTATTTCGAAAGTAATTGCACCGTTAACAAAAATGAATTCGTTCGTTCGTCGTGTTCGTTTTTCTCCGTAAATAAAAATCGACAAAAAAAGGAACGGAGAACGCAAAGGGGGTGAGATGGGATGGGTCGATTTGCGAGTACGATCGACCACAAATTCAACGGGGCCTATAGAGATTTCGTGTAAAAGTGTTCGTTCATTCGAAGGAACAGGCGAATCGAATCATCGTTATCCGTCCGGCTCGTATATACAGACCTTTCGAAACGCGTGGATGGTTTGAAATGAAGTGTGCGAAATCGTGGGGCTCGCGAGCACGGGATAATTCAAGATTCTTCCAAAGACAAAACGAGCGCATTAAATTAACCGCGTAATATGTGCATACATACTCCTAAAGCATACGAACGCTGAAGATGATCGTCTTAAGTAATGATACGTGTTCAGGCCCCATAAAATCGTGATACCGTGTTAAACCATGTGAGACTAAGCGTAACATAGAATTTCCCGTAACGACGATACACACGTTCGTATGCACGGCATCATTCGCAATCAGGCGGGAATATTCGCGATTCGCTACTGGTTCTCTATTATTCGTTTCGACGTCGAAACAAATAAAAAAAGAAACAAGAAAGAAGCGATGGACGAAGGAGATAACAACGTTTTCTCGACGAACGATAGCGGTGTAATTAGCAGGATCAACGACCTTTCGAGTACTTAGTCCTCGTTCGCGATTTTTTTGAAACAGCGCGGTCGAACAGACACATGGATACGTGCAGCGTGCAACGTACACAATGAAATTAGAGCAGACGGTGTTTCGGCGACGAATCGGCGTCGAATTTTTCCCTTTTCCGGCCGGGTACAACATCCGTCAGTCCTTAGCGTCGCGACGCGTCGGCCGGTAGCAGGACGAAGGGCGGATGAACGAAAACAAAAAGGGATCGGGGGCAGTACAGACAAAACACTTAAAGAAGAACCATTCTCTGGTACCAGGCCCCCGTTTGTTTCTTACTCCACGCGGATGAGAGAACCGGCCAGGAAGTAAACGTGGCCTGTTACCAGGCGTACAATGAATCCCGACGCGACATTGTACGTTATCATAATGTCCGCCCGACCTCGGGGGACAAAAAGTTTCTTCCCCCTCTCCGAGTTGATCCAGGTATTCATGTCTTTCACGATGTCTCAATGCTCCGTTTCGTTTCGTTTTGCAAATATAAATGATTTGCATTCAGAGAAAGAGTTAGGCAAGAGTGTTCGTCGGTAAGGGAGAGGACAGAGAGAAGTGATAAGGTGACGAAGGTCGTGTATATATATGTATATACATTGGAGAGAAAAAGAATTCATGGAATGTGACTCACCTAAGCGGCAATGTTGTAACGCCGGCAAAAAAAGTGACTTAGCGACGATGAAGTCACAGTTTCGGACGACGTAGACAGGGGGTAGGGGGGGCAAAATCAGTCTCACACGCCCCCCCAATGTCGCACTGGACCCCCCGTCCTCGATGCTACTCCTTTCCAACGTGCTCCGTTTAGAGCACACACTATCTCGCCACTAACCACGGACCACTCACAGTCGCCACCAATTCGATATCCTCTTTGTTTTGTTTCGCTTTTTTATCACTCTTTTCTTCTACGGTTCCTCTATGTACGAATTCTTTGCTCTCTCGCTCCTTCGTTTCTTCCTCTACCCGTCTCGTTCTTCAGCCCTGTACTCTCCTCGCTTCCTTTGTCAGAGAACTTTTATCTCTTCCACCTTCGATCCTCTCTAGACGGTTCAATCGATAGACACTCACGAGAGTCTGTTAATCGGTTACACTGTGAGCGAGCACTGGTCATCAGGGGTCGAAGAAACGCGCGACGGAGAACGATAACATCGTTCGTGACCCTCCCACGATTGGATATGTTTCCCCCACTCTCGATCGTAGATCACCGATTGTCACTCTTTCTTTTCCACCACCGAACGAACGCGACAAACGCGGGTATATACGCGAAACCCCCGAACGATGTCTACCCCTTTCCACACGACCTATCTGTCCTATCTATCTCTATCTACCTATCTACCTATCTATCCATCTACCTATCCTGCTCCCTCTCTCTTGTGTACTCGGTACTCTCAGACGCGCAGAATCATCGTTGCGCGCCTGTCCGATTCCTCCGTATTATAACTTGCTTTCACGTACGCGGCCAGCCGAGCGGTTCTAACGCCTTAGCGACACCACTCTACCTACTGTGATTCTTCTTTCGGCGTTACGAAGTGGTAAACAGGGTCCGCCGATCCAGAAGGGAGATGTGCCTGCTGCTCAGTTCGGTTGTACGTACCTAAAAACCATTTGCGATCGATCAGAGCCCTCCTCCACACGATACGACAGACGATCGACGAGTCGTAAACTGAATCGAGCGTGCGAGCGTGAGAGAGAAAGAAAGATCGCCTAACTCGTCTTGAAAACTACCGTGGAGCCAGTATGGCGCCGTCCTCCGTTTATCTCCTTCCCTTAACCCCTTTCACTCTTTCATGCATATACACGCATTCACTCTTCCCTTCTCCTATCAACGTTTTCCATCTCGTTTTTCCACCACGTTCGTGCGCACTGTTCGTCCCTCCCACCGCTATACCCCGATCTTCTTCATTCTTCTCGTTTCTCGCTATCTCGCTCTCCCCTTAAGTTATGTTCACATGTATGCGCCTCGTATCTCACTCCAACCACCACCCTTCCTCCTTCGTCGCTGCGTTTCATGCTAACCACGCGCATACACGTTCGACACTTGGACCGTACTGTCACCGGCGCACACGAGATCGTAGATTTACTCGAAACAAGGTACGTGTCGTTTAGACTGGTCAGCAAACGATTGCAGAATTTCACTGCTCCGATATCGGAGAGGCACCAAACGTTTACCGCTACATATACACTCTTAGAGAAAAGGAAAAAGCTTGCTGTTCAATTTATCGCGACAACTCCTAGGGAACCGAAAGAATTGATAAATCCCCAAACGGAGCACGTATCCCGGTGGATCACGGGAGGCGACCAAAGTCGACAGAAGCTTCGGGAGTATACGACAGAGTGGGACAAACAGCGAAATCAACTCTCACGACACCAAGACACACCGGACACATTCTGATCGACGCGCGCTTACCACTGTACATATCTCTTTCACCCTTGCTGTATCGCCTCGCGCAGCTGTCCCCTCGATAGCCAAAACACGCGATACAAGAATTCACTGGCAGGAGTCACCGAAAGAGCCACAGCCCGCAAACAGCACCACCGTCCATCGTGTCAGGGCGCTCCGGTTTGTCGCCACTGCCGGCGTGCATAGCCGGTGGTTCTTCACCGCCTCGGCGTTAAAATGGCGATCGAGGTGACAGCTCTCGCCTACACCTCGCCGGTGTTCTGGTCGAACGTTCGCTCTTTCGACGCCGCGACTACCATGCACCGACCCGTACACCTCTCTCGCTCTCTCACGCGCCTTCAGTTTCCACTCGCTTCTTCATCTCTCCTCACCGAGCCCGCTTCATCTTTCTAACCTTTCTTTCCCGCAGGCACACGCACACGCACACACCCACATGCACCCTCTCGCAACACGCGGCACAACAGAACGGGAAGGCCGTTCAATGCGCCCGGAGTATGCAACAAGATCAATCGCAGCCAAGACGATTTACGTATGCGTACCACGCGGAACTTGCGACCCTACACGTAAACGCACAGGCACACCGTGTAGATGCTTCTCGATGGCGGCTCGAAAATCTCGGTCCCGGTCGACGCCTACACCACCACCACGTACCACTTTTAATAGCTGTGCTTGCCCGGACTCACGGGACTCGACTGGGCTCCGCCAGGCCACGATATCCCCGCCGCACTTGCGCCAACCGGCTATTGCTCCTACCCTTCGCGAAGATGTACTAACCGTTTCTCGTTCTTACGGCCACCCCCCAGCGTCGTTCTATTACCCGTGCAGAGTAACTGAACCCCTGCGGAGCTCCCACGCCCGCGGAACAGCCAATGCTGAAGCAGCTTCGCAGGATCGGCTACCCTCGGACCAAGGGCGCCGATCTAGGGAATAACGTTTCCCGTTTGTTCGCGGACGCTTATCGTCGAACACCGATTCAGGATGAACGGTCTGCGCGTTGCTGATCGTTGTTAAACGCGTCGACAACATTCGCGTTAAAGAGATGCACCGCCAAAGTAGAGGCTTGAAGTACTCCGAAATGCAGGGAAGAATTTGTCGAGGAATTTCTGCGATATTGCGATATATGAGTCGACGCGAGATTCGAAATCAAACGTACGAGGGCGTGTCGCGTTTGGGATAAAAGTATGCGCGTTAACTGAAGGTAGAGAACGGTAATGAAACGGGGGCTCCAATTTACACTTGTACGATCCTACCTCTCGCCCCGTTGACTCGTGTTGTGACTGGGTAAGCGAACGAAATACTCTGATAGTCTGCGTTCGTCTGTTTCTACTTGTTCCTTCGAAACCGTCAAACGTGGCGACAATTGCATACAATTAGTCATTTATTCGTCCCGTTTTCTCGCCGCCCTGTAAAGCAAGGGTTGTTAACGGAGGCGCGTTTAAAATCGTGCAGGCCTCTGCTCGATGACAGGAACAAGAAGAGGAGGCGCGGAAGGAGCAAGCGTTACATGTACGTACGTAAATACGCGTCTCCTCGCTGGGACCATTGCAAGCTGAAGTCTCAACAGAGACAAACAAATCGACCTATATGATCGAGAAAGAAGACGAAGATAGGCGTAGAAAGGGAATGTTGTTGATCGTTTGACGAAGGCACACTCGCGAGCGTGAGATTCTCCGACGCGAGGTCGATCGTTCAAATTTTTCCGCGTCCCTTTCGAAGTTGCCGACTTTGCGGTTCCCCTTGGTTAATATCCCCTCCGCGAGAATCGATTACCGAACGAAAAGGATCCCAGCTTCTCGGCAATTTCTCGTTGCTACGACATTGTTCGATCGCCTTAGCTATACTATTAATCCTGGAAGGCCTGATCACCGGAATGTCCTGTCGACAGGTGAAACGTATGTCTCGGCGAGCAGGTGTCGTGCGAGCCCCTTAATTAATCATCGCTCGATACGACTTAACGACTTAATGTTGAGATGACGTTACAAATTGATTAGCATATAAGCGCCACGTCGCGTGTATTACACGACGAGACACTCGTTCGGACATTATTAAAATATTGCAACCCTTTGTACCGGAAGATCTTTTCTGTGATCTTATAGGAAAAGAGCGATTCGAGGTGGGCTGCATTTGAAATAACATCGCTAACCCTCTAAGATCTAGCCCCGTACATTCTATCAAAATTGTATTAACCGGGTGGACATGTTTAAAACACCCCCGGCCTTAGAGGGTTGAAGTCAGTGTTGCCCCACGAATTGCACATAAGACTAAGCGTCGAAAGATATAAAAGGAAAGATAAAAAGAATAGATACCAGGTGATAAAAAAGTTACTGTCGTCGCTCAGACACCATTCGTGTTAAACCAAGCGGGAGCCGCCTATCGAGTGCAAAGGGTTAACAAGAAGCACGTTTAAAATGGTACACGTGAATGAGCGAACGTAGAATCGTAATGGTATCTAATCGCGACTCAAAGATAGACGTTGTTTCCGTTATTTATGCGCATGGTCAAGTTTAATTCGATTTGAGGACCAGCGATGGTCGGAGATCAAAGTTCTGTTCCATCGATTTCGAGCAGCTCGATCGGCAGCACAAAATATCGAACCGTGCCGAGACGTAATTGAATCTGTAACAGCAACCGAGTCGGTGCAGCGGCCAATCGTTACATTATACCGGTATTCGTTAGTAAATCGTTCGTGTAATTGTTGGACAGCCGTTCTCCGGGTAAGCTGGAGCTTTGTAGTTGAAGTGCCAGATGAACGTGAACCGCTAACAACACGAGATATAGTATGACAAGTTGAGCGAAAGAAATATGATCATTTCTATTATTAGATAGCTCGTACCAAGGCCGGATTAAACGAGCACGATAGTAACGTAAAAAAAAATTGTCCCGAACAATGCATGGTAGGTATCTAAAAGAAGTTTCGTTTAAAGAAACGAGGTATAACCCCGCTGCATTACCGACTCCATTCTATTCGATCCTAATATACTTGACTTTTCTTCGTCGCTTTAAGGAAATGAAGTGAATTAAAATGAATCCCATTACACGAACGCCAACAATTTATGTTACCTCTTTCCTTCGCGTCTCTATTCTTTCGCGATCTAGTTAAGATACCCCGATGGAACGGTAATGTATTGCAGAAAGTGAAAAATGCAACGGGACGACAGAGTAATGATACATCTAACACGCATCCACGCGAAGATTACGAAGATTAGAGTCGTCCCACAGGCTGGGAGCGGCGGGAATGTAAAGTTGTTGCTTTGTTGCTTGGGTAAACAGTAGGAAAGCGGTGGAAATTAGTCGTTCGGCCAGGGCCAGTGCCAGGAGTGGCACCGTGATAATTAGGTTTCACTTGGTTCCCTTTAATAATCCAGACAACATGCAAAGTGCATTGCAGGGATCCTTCCATCCATGAAAGGATGGTATAGCGAGTGTCGTATGGTGTGCGTGGCCAACGTTAACGTTGCAACGACTTTGCCTCGCGGTGGGTGACAAATTTTGCAAGGACAGGTAGAATTATTAATGCCTTTTCCTGCGGAGAGGCCGGGGCCAGGCGCGAAATTAGCAAACCCGAAAGCGGTACACATTGCGGCACAAGCGAATTCCAATCGAGATAATGAAAATTAACGACGTTAAAGCGACGTCACGGTCGTAATTAATTATGGTGGTCCGTTTGCTTGTTGTCGATCGACTCGTGGCACACCAGATCCTTCCCGCAGGGAGTACCATAATCGCGATATCAATCCTTCATTAATTCCTCACCGAAGGACGCCGCGCCGCGTCGAAACTCTTCTGCACAACGCCGCGATTAATACCTCAAGACGTTCTACATATACAGGGTGCCCCGTATAAATGGCAACGATGAAATGTCTCGCGAGAAATGAAAGTTATTAAAAAACTGTTCTTGCAATAATTGTTCGATACGAAAGGGGGACATTAGGTGGTAGCTATAAGTAATTTTTCGGTGGGTAAGGACGTACGAAAGATATCGAAGTAAAGTCAATTTTTGTAATAGTACACGATATTTTTTTATCAACATCTACTAATTGTTATTAATAAAATAAGAATGTGTCAAAGAGTAGGACCTGCTGAACCCTACGTGGCTGTATCGTCTACTGCCTAGCGGATGTACAATACCATTCGTGCACGCGAAGGAAAATGTCGATTAACTTATTTTCGTATAGGTCAACTGCAATTCGAAGCAAAAGAATAAAGGGGGATGTGAACACAATGATTGGAGAACGTGGTGGAGAATGGTAGAAACCAATAGACGAAAGGATAGAGGGAGCCTCGAACATAGCTGTGAGAACATTTTTTTGATAACTTCAATCCCTAGTAAGATATTCCATCGTTTCCAGTTAAATGGAACGCCCTGTATATCTGTATACATATATGTGCAATGTAGGTACATGAACCAGCAACTCTATGAATTATACATCAAGTCGCCGGCACCCTCGCCGCGAACTTTCTTGCGGTAGATGATCGCTCTTGCACTCGGTAAAGAGAGATAAGGCAAATAAACTCGACTTCTTAAATAAACGCTTGCGAATTGTCGGAAATAAACTCGTTGGAAGGGGTAGGATCGATGGTTCGTTAATTTTTCGAAGAACAGAATGACAGAGAAATGTGCACAATTGCAGTTTACCCACTTTACTAGCAAATTCCGTAACTATCCAAGGGTCATAAATTAAACGACATCGGACTAAATATATCGAGTCGTACGAGTGTAAGGAATCCCTAATCTCGTTCACATTTCACCGGATTTTCGTATCTCGCTTTTTCTAAGTAACATCCACCACGCTCGACTTCTGCCCCCCGATAATGTTAAATCGCATCCTCCACAACAGCCCACGCGTCGCGCCGCAGACAGATTTAAATTAGAATGCGTCGCGCAGCACCGATACGTGGACTTATGCATATGGAAAATAAAAAATATTTCGTCTGGATGTGTGAGATTTTAGTTCCAATACGACTTCCCAACCGTATCGATGAAGCGGTGAACGACGTAAATAAAATTTTAACATTAAGCTTTCTTTTGAAATGATACAAATAAAACAGAATGCAAAACTCGTCTTTCGTGACGATATCCGAGCGTCCGGAATAAGCCTTTAATGCTATTAACGAGCGGAACAAATGCTTATTCCAATTAAGAGCATTAAATTACTTTCATCGGAGCGATTGCAATCCCGATTTATGTTTTAGAATATTCGATAAAACTGATGAATGAATAAATATTTAACAGTTGTAGGTATACTCGCCAATTGAAAAACCAAACAGACATAGAATGAAATAAATATTTATTAAACCAATTTTATTACATGGATAGAAATATAGAGGAATAATAAATTTCTACGAATTCTTAACTTTTAAAAGCTCGTTTCAATTTATAAAGCGCAGACGCCGTCATCAATACATCCATTATTAAAAATTGCGAGTCCGTCGAGTCGGGCTCGGCGCTTAAAACAGTTGTTTCTTTGTACAACCATGACGATTCTGTGCTACCTGTCCTCACTCTAATGCGCTTTTTAAGTAAATTTGCGGCCTTCACAATTTGTTCTTCTATTTTCGATCGTAACAAATCTATGCCTGTCGATTTAGCAGCAGAAACGGCCAATGTATTCTCCGGTATGGAATCTTCATTAATCGAATCTTTCCTGACCAAATCGCATTTATTTGCCACATTAATCACAACTTTATTTTCATCCATCATTGATTGTATTGTTTTCTCAACATGTTCAATTTGGGCTTTGATATCGGGATGACTAATATCGAACACATGCACTAAAATATCCTATAAAAATATGTACATATTAAATCATCATTTTCTGTTCAATACATCTTTTAATACAGTTAGGAAAAATAAAAGTCTACATACTGCACCCATAGCATCCTCGAGAGTTACGCGAAACGGTTCTATTAAAGTCTCTGGTACATCCTGAATAAATCCAATAGTATCAACGTATAATACTTTTAATCTATTTGCAAGAAGCCCTTGATGAACTGTTGTATCCAAAGTAGCAAACAGTTTATTTTCAGGCTCCAACGAAGCATCCTCTGTCAATGCTTTTATCAAAGATGTTTTGCCGGCATTTGTATACCCGACGACAGCAATAGTCGGGAAACCATAACTATGCCTTCTTTGCTTTATCATATGCCTATGCTCTTTTAATCTCTTCAATGCATTTTTTAACTTTTTCTCTCTGGTTTGGAGTATGTTTCTGGCCCTTTCGTCAAAGTTTATTCGTCCAACACGATACTGGACGAAATCGATCATTTTCTGTTTTATATACGGAAGTTCCGCTAAAGCTACCTGCAATTTCGCTTCCGGAGTTTTCGCATGTTCTCGAAAAATATGTATAACTATAGAATGACGATCGTAAATGGGCAAACCAAATGCTTTCTGTAATTCAGCAATCTGTATAAATTTCAATAAATTTGTACTAATGAATACAGATGTAACATTCGGACAGCTTTTGATATCCTTCTGCAAGGTTTCTAGAGTTCCAGTACCAACCAGCTGCTTCCTTTGCAAGGAAAGCAATGGAACAATTTTTTTACCGACGACAATCCAATTTTGCAGGGTATTAATAAGCGCCAATGCCTCGTCTAATTGTAACTCGGGCGTAGTATTTCTTTTCTTAGAATTGCCCCACTTTATGTATGGCTGTATCACATATACTCTATTTCCATTGACTACCGATCCCAAATACACGTCTGACAATTGCGAATAAGTTTTCTTTTCTTCTTCGGTTTCTTCATACTGTTCAAATATTGTACCAGATTCATGTTTACATCGACGAACGAGGCTCGGTGCATCAAATTCTCTTCTCTTATTTATTATATGTTGCGACTTATTTAGAATACGAACCAAATTTTTCAAGCACTGCATTGTTTAATGATCGTGCAGTACTTAGTGCTTTATATGTAATTCAAAATATCGAAAATTCATTAAAACACACTTACGTAAACAAGTTTATAACCTTACATTTATTACATATATTTCACAAGAAATATATTACTCAACTACATACCGATGTTATATTTAATACACATCTTATACAGAAATAAATATTCTTGTTTTTTAAACGTTCAAATGAGTGAAACAACTTATAGGGACGTCTAAAACACGAATTTATTCTCGAACAGAATACTTAACCTTACTTTATGTATTACACTTATTTTAAAGTATTTTTAAAATGATGTATATTATAACAATATATATAATTCTATAATAATTAAATTTGACATTCGTCTAAATGATTTGAGACTCTTTAAACTTGTAGTCACAGCTATACAACATTCGTGATTTCATAAATGATATCAGTACACAAACTTTTTCATAACCACAAACATACTAGCGCTTCTAATTACTAATCGTGCGAAATTATTACACTCTATTAATGATAACGGCAACCACGATCTTTAAATGAAACTAAACATTTTGTTCGTAATAATGTGCTTGTGCCCGCGGTTTAAATTCAAGAGCACCACGTAAACCGAACAGATGTTCCTGCCACGTGACTAGTCACTTTATCACGAAACTGACAAGGTGTCAACCTCTATAGAACTACGAATTGTGCATACTAAAAATTAAACGTAATATTGAGCACACTTTCACGGAAAAAATATGGAACCAGGAATATTGACAAAAGTTCTATCAGATTTTCTAACAACTGTCGACGGAGAATTAAGCCTGCACAAGGGAGAATACTTTTTGGTAATTCTACAAAACACATATATCTGTACACAAACATTTTGATATAACCCTATTGAAATAATTGTTAAAAACTACGTTAATATTTGTCGTAAAATTGACATAGGTATACAGTATAATAGACAAGCACTGGTGTTATGGAGAATCTCGTAAGAGAACTGGAAAATTCCCATCGATTCATTTACATAAAGTAGAAATACCACCGTTTAATGAGACAGAAACTTTGTTCGTTTCAACTGCCTCATTTCCAGGGGAACAGAATGGAGACTTACCTTTTGCCGAAGGTGATTTACATAAATATGTACATCTTATACATTTTAAAGTAAAGAAATTAATAATAAGTATTTCACGGTAATAGGGCAACTTATTGTCGGAGTACAAGATGTTGGGTCTGGTTGGTGCTTAGGTGAAATAGATACAAAAAAAGGTATTTTCCCTTTAACCCATGTGTGGCAACTCGATACTAAATTATTAAAGGTAATATGTTGATTCTAAATTATAATGCACTTATTAGATAGGAATTGTAAGAACTTTATTATTTCTAGAAAAGTCTAGAAAAGAAGACTGTAAGAAAGAAGGCCAGAATAAAAACTAGTATGAAAGCACAGCTCGATGGAGAGCTTGACTTGACAGTAGGCCAAATAGTGACCGTTACAAAAATTCTTGATGATGGTTGGTGTTACGGAATCACAGAATCTGGCAAAGAAGGAATGTTTCCAGAGGGATTTATATCTTATGTAAACGATGCTGCAGATCAGTTAGACACAGCATGTGCAGTGAACAATACATCTCTTCCTGCTTACAATGAAAACATATACAAAAATATTGAAGAGACACCACCTATGAATTCGTTTACGGATGAACCAGCACCAAATTATTATGACTTGTTTCCTGAATTTAAAACAGTTCCTACTGAAGCTCCAAAGAGCTGTACAAATGCCAACAATATGAACGCTTTAGATGTAAAACCATATGCTATAACATTGTATCCATTCAATGCCCAATTTCCAAATGAGCTTAGTTTTGGAGTAGGAGAAGTAGTACACCTCATTAAACACATAGATTCAGAATGGATGGAGGGAACCATAGATAATCAAAAAGGGATATTTCCTATATCTTATGTTAATATTATAGTAGACTGTAACGAAATGAGCAATGATGAAAATTTATACAATCAAGAGGCGAACAATGTGGAATATAGTGAATTAATACCTGGAACTCAAGCAAGGGTGGAGTATACTTTTAAGGCTCAAATGGATGGAGATCTGAATATCTTTGAAGGTGATATAGTTACCGTAATCAATATGGCAAATTCAGATTGGGTCAGTGTTGAAGACAAATCTGGTAAAATTGGTCTATGCCCAAGGGGATACTTAAATGGCTTGTCTACGGAGGCATCAGATATTATACAAGATATTTTAGAAGATTTCGTAATAATACGACAAGATGAGGTGAGCTCGAAAAGAACAAAAGAACAAAGGTCGAAAAGACTTTCAGAACCTCATAGGCCTGCACCGCCAGTGCCAGCACCCGGTAGAACACCGTTACAAAAGGATTCAACAGAGGCACACCAAATTTCCGATAACGTTAATGAAGAAATCGACGTCGCTAGCAACAATAATTCGGAACTTAAGCAAAAAAGAGCAGACCAAAGACAGAATGTTATATCAGAATTAGTTATCACGGAAAAAGAATATGTTCGTGATCTAAAGTTAACGTATGAGACATTTAATTTATATAATCCAAATCACCTCGAATCTTTGGGAGTGGACGTACACACTTTATTTGGAAATATTTTTGATGTTATTCAAGTTGCAGAGGAGCTGTTAGATATGATATTGAAAGCAATGAAGGGTTGTGACGAAGAATTGCAAACTGTTGGTCCTTGTTTTACAAAAATGGCAGAGAAATTGAAGAACGTGTACGTAAAATATTGCGGGAATCACGAAGCTGCATTGATCTTGTTAAAAAAGGTTCCTATATTTCCTCCATATTTTTCGCACAGATTTTGTATTCTATATGCTTGATACGTGATTGTGTCATTCCAGTATGAAAACAACGAAGAAATAATGAAGGTATTCAACAAAGGTATTGAAACATTACGTTATCAGGTTGCTTGTTTTGATATGAGTTCTATTCTTATTAAACCGGTACAAAGGATATTAAAATACCCACTTATGTTGTATGAATTAGTAAAGGTAAGCGACTGCAGAGGAGCAGATATGTATTCACGTATTTTCTGTGTATTAGAAAGTTTTTCGAAAGTAGATAGTTATTTTTTTTAGTGTACTGATGATAACCACCCCGACAAGCAAACAGTAGAGAAGGCCTGGAAGACTATGACTGGTGTTGCCAGTCACATTAATGAATATAAACGTCGAAAAGATTTGGTATCCAAATACTTGGACAATGATAACACGTTAATGGGGAAAATGGCCAAATTGAGCATGCATTCTGTCGCGAAAATGTCTACAAGATTGAGCACGCGATTACATGCAAGTCTAGGATTAACAAATGTCGCAATTGATTCAGAGTTTGAAGAACTTGAAAGACAATTTAGGTCTGTGGAAAAATGTACGTTCCAATTAGCTAAAGATGTTGAACAGTGCATTACGTACTTAAGCGATGAAGCGATCTCTGGAGAGGTCATCTCAGATTTCTTAATTCAATACTATCAAGGAACACCAAACATTGAAGCAAAACGACTTAGAGACCTAAGGTCCACAATTTGGTCGCAATTTATACAAGAATTGAAAGTATGTTTGAAAAGCAGAGTCAGTATACCACTAAATCACTTAGCGACGTTGTTAGAGGGGCCTGCTGTGTTAATAACAAAGAGGCATGACAAATTGCTTGATTATGACGCTGCTATTTCGAAGAGTGAAAAATATAAGGAATCCCGAATTGTAATTGCGTTAATAATTAATTAGTTTTTCGTACAATATCATTAGAAGATACGGAAATTTTGCAATATATTATTTTGTTCAGGCACAAGATGAATTGGCAACAGCAAAATGTAATTACGAAGCATTGACTCAACAGCTACTAGAGGAATTGCCAATCTTGATTGCTGCAGCAACGGAAGTATTAGTAAACTGTATTACAGCTTTTGCACATGTCAGGAAACTTTTATGTGGAAAGATTACCAAAAGATACTTAACTTTTTGCGAGGTATTTTGACCAGAGCAATAATTTGTATTTACAAATATGTAAAAGATAATCTTTCGAATGATTTACATTTATAGACGTCTACTCAACTCTCACCCCAAGATATTTTGGAATCATTTTTAGTCAACCACAACTTACTGTGGAATCAAATAACACGATTTGCATTTGCCGGCACAAATCCAAGGATAGAAGAAGGACAATCATCCTGGTGTCCGCAAAATGATAGGCAGAGAGTTGCATTAAAAAATAGATATACCAGTGATAAGTTATACATTGTTACAGAAAACATAGTAAGCACTTCGTCGTTGGATATAGGTGCCGCATATGGAACACTTGTTGCAGTTATTAAAAAACAAGATCCTATGGGTGATATGACGAGGTGGTTTGTAGATAATGGAGTAACGCAAGGATTTATACCAGCTAAAAGTTTAAAGCCTCAACAAGTACCACAAATTGATATATCGAATACAGAGACGACCTCAAGAAGGTATAATAGTAAATCTATGCCTGATCTGATTTGTATGGATTCTCCCGAAAAAGAACTCAAAGTTGCATCCCAATCACATTTGCAAGAATTATTGGAACTGAATGTTAATGAACAAGCAAAGAAAGAAAACCACTATTACGGTAACATAGAGCCGATCCCTAGAGTGCAACAATATCAGAATATAAATTATGAGGTAAATGCTCGAGAATATACAATGAAAATTATGGTACCTTTTTTATAGCTAACTATAATGTTCTCCAGTTTTACTATGTGGAGTATGATTTCTCTGCCGATATACCTGGAACGTTGCCTGTTATTAAAGGGCAAGCATTGAAACTTGCTAGACCCCATGATGAAAAAGGAAATGATGAATGGTGGCTGATGGAAGACCGCTATGGTAATAAGGGTTACGTACCACAAAATTATTTACGCGAATCATCCACGAAAAAACAGTAAATCCAAAAGTGAAATTTGCAAATATTAGAACACGTCCGTCTATTAAATAGGTGATATATTAGTGCTTTAAGTCGTATAATTTTTTATAGGAAAATCGTTATTTAAAGAATTTCGATTTTGAATCTTTAAACACAATTAGTATTATTTTTAATTAAATGTTAATACATTTTATCCGAATCTTGATTTCAAGGAGAAATATTACAACAGTGCTTGCTTGCTCATAGTATAGTATATTTCTCATTATTTATTGTTTATATTTGTATATATCAGGCATAACTGCAAGGTGTTTATCATAACTATTTCTATAAGGATAACACATTATTTCTGTGATACTATCAATACGTGTCACTTAAAATTTTCACAGAGCTTTATCATATAAATATATGTATATTGTTATACGTATCTATATGTTACATAACATCTGAAATATATTATACATATTTTTTAATTAATTTTATAAAACTGCAAAACAGTTTTACCGACTCACTAGCATTTGTATTAATGAATTAATTATATAAACATATACATTTTATTCTACATGTTGCCTTTACAGTCTTATATTTAATAAATCACGGAAATATGAATTAATACAGCTATTCAAGTAACATCAATTCATCGTTACTTCAGTCACGGTGATACAAAGAATACTTCACACGCAATGTGAACGATATCAAAGATGCATGAGTAGAAAACTAAATTCTGAAATAAATGTACTACAAGTTGTTCATTTTTCGCGTCATTTTCATGAGTGACTGAGAATCTAGTCAATGATACTGTAGCGGCTACAACGACCTACGCGATAATTTATCACAATCATAGACAATGAGTTAACAGGGGCAGAGGAAGTCTCGACAGCAGTTTAAAAAGTAAAGTACAGTGTAATGAAGCGTACAGTGGTATAGTACGTATTGATAAATCTGTTAGTGTTTGAACGAGCTCAACTCTTCCTTCCCTAGGTTTAGTAATTTAATAAATTAACCAGTTCAGTACACGTGAATGGAAATGCTTATACAATTGGCATAAGGAAGAACAAGGGTTTTTTTTGCTAAAGGTTTGTAATGAAAGGCAATAAACAAAGTGGTTATTTTAATAAAAAACGTATCTGCTGTATTATCACCATAATATAATACAATTACTGCCACAATCAACAGTCGATACAATAACGCGTGGTGACGTATAACTAACAACGCCAAGTTATCGCCTACGTTTGGGATTGAAAATTAAAAATTAAAAACAAAAACGATAAGGTAATCACACTTAAATAAAGAAAACAGTCTTTCAAGGTACAGTGACTTAATAACTGCGATGTGAGATGCGATTAATCATGTTCATCTGAACGATCAGGCAACTTATTCTTAATTGCGCTAAGCGGAAAAGGAATACTGATACTTGAGGATTATTCGCGAAATGCCCTCGAAATGCGATAAGGATAATCGAAGAAAGATAATTCTCACGCCTTCGTCGTGCGGCAATTGTATCTTCTAAATATTATGTTACTTATTAATCGCATCATTAAATTAACATTTAACAGACCTATGTGTGATGAGTAATTGCAAAGCAGTGTTTTTTTTCGCGTGATTACAATTTGGTTCGTGAAATCGCCGACAAAGATATGATATAGGTGTGCAATCCATCTTTCTTTTTCTTTTTGCTTCTTTTAAACGCTTCCTTTTCCTACATCATTTAAACACATGCCGCTTACAATCTTCACGAAGCGTTTTTCTATTTCTCGTTCAAATTTACCGACGTACGATTGCTGACCTGTGTTCCGTGTTAGAAACTTTAAACTGTAACGATCATTACAATTCAATTGACGTTAAGTATTTAATATTACTAACATTATTAATCCAGCTTCTGGTACATCGGACTTATATGTATATCTGTTCGCATTTATACCACGTACGATTAAAATCTACACAAGACTGAACTTATAATCGATTATCAATCCAGAACTCCGTTCAGTGATCGAATAAGTCATGCCAAGATTATACAGGATCTTAATTCAAAGAAGACAGATTATGCTTCGTTATATGTACTGACAAATCATTAGCATTATTCGATCAAAAAATTTCAGCATTAAACATACCATTGTCGCAAGAAGAAAATTAATCTTTCCTTCAACGACTTTGGGTATCTCATCAATTAAAATCTTTCGTTATCGAAAATCTATTATTATATCATAATCACGTTCTGTCAATGATTGTTGAGTGAAAGTAATACCACGACAAAGAACGAAGGAAACACGAAGAATTCTGCGATGATATCAGTTTCGAACGCAAAACTTTCTCTCCAGTTTTTCTTAAATACCTCTCTTATTACTGCGGGCGCGCGGTTAAACGCTCCCCGAACTAAAGACGAGAGTAGGTGCTCTTATCAATAATGCATAGAACAACAGTACAATCTATGTAAACCGATCCAAAGAAATCGTTATACTGTACACACATCGTTGCTACATATGCAGCGATTAAAGTGTATTACACGCTCTACCTCTCGTTTCGCTCCCTTCCGAGGGTTAACTATATCGCTTCGAGTACTAATCGAGCCATCGATCTAACGTTTTGCGCCATTAAACCATCCCGCCGATCGATACGATGTCCCTTTCACTTCTATCGGAGAATATAAATTCGCCAGACAAGCCCGTTCTCTCGTTAAATCTGCAACGTCAGCATCCTGAGTATCCGATCAGTCACACGGGCCGCAACATCTAATTAACCGAAAGTAATCCGGTCCTCGTCTGCCCTTTCAATCTTTCTCCTGTCGTTCTCGAAGTGCTCGTGTTGCGACGATCACGCGCGGCACGCAATATCTCATCCAGGACAATCCTTTAATCCGCTGGATAGAAGCGTAAAATCGCGCGACCTTGGATCTCAGAATGGCACAGCTTGCGCACAACGTCGAGCACCTCCTCGGCCGGATACACGGTGTGCGGCGGTGGTTCGATTTCACCGGAAGAGACCAATTGCACCAGCTCGTGCAGCTGTTCCAAGGTTCCGGGCTCGACCGATTTGATACTCTGCTGCCATTCCTCGGCACGTCTGCTGAACTTTGGTAAAAGACGATCGGCCACCTCTTTGATCACAAAGACAACACCACCTTTGCTCAGGCATTGCATGCTGCGATGGAGACTGCGGGAGGTGGTACCAAAATCGATCACCACGTCCACTTGACCCTGGCAGGCGTCCATGGTACGTTCGATGAGCTGCTTCTCGTAGAGATCCTCGCTCCATTGTACCACGTTCACGCTGTATTGGGAAAGAAGACTGTTTGTGAATAAATCGAATGAACTATTGGGTGGAAGCAGATGCACTGAGAATTCGTCTATCTACTCTAAGTTTTGGAGTGATGGGTGCCGTTTAATAGAAACATTGAAACGGAACTTCGATAACAGACTATGTATTTGTGCATGGAGAAAGAATTGATCGTATTGATGAATAAGTCCTTGGACTCCAATTGTTCGATTATTGGACATTACACACACACACACGCGCGCAGAGAGAGAGAGATTCATATACGATTTTACTGTTGCTGGTGCGTATCATGTGCTTCGACACTGTGCATGCAGCTCAGATAAGTGAAATAGGTGCACTGATAACAAGGACATCGAATGCGATATAACCGAAAAAATAACGTTGCATATCAATCACTTCTGAATGTAAACAGAGTATGGCAAGTTGTTAAGTGCCGTGATACGGGCAATTTATTCAAGTAATTAATTCAACACTGTTTCGATCATAGAGATCGTGCGGATATCGGTGATTTTTCAGTTCAAAGATCAAGAACGAGCACGCGTAGATCTACCTAGCATCGCGAACGAGATACCAGGCATATCGAGAGAAACTCACACTTTTCTCAGTTCCCAAAATACTTGAACCTTTATCTATTTTATGCGCAACGTTATCTTTCACGATCGTCCGTGAGTATCGGTTTCTCTGTAAAATTAAACTCATTCCGATCCAAGCCTACCGTCTAACATCTAAAAGCAACTTTTTACCAAATGAACCACCAAAGTAACTCACCGTTGGAATTCCTGCGCCATTGTCAGACCATCATCCTTCAACGAGGCGATAGTAATGGTAACCCGATCCTTCATATTGCTAAAATGATAAGCTGCGATTCGGAGTGCCCAAAGCGCCAGACCACCGGTGCCAACAATCAAGATCTTGCAAACGCTTCCCTCGCCCCTTTGTTTCAATACCGCCTGTACATGCCCGTGCGCGGCGAACACGGTGTTCATTGCTAACAAAGCACCAGCTGGCAGCATCGCCGCGACACTCAGGCTCACGTTGTCCGGGATCTTTATAAGGTACTTGAGATCGTGCACGACCAAGTATTCAACGTATCCGTTCGGTATGCCCTCATACGGATACAGAATCACCCGATCGCCGACTGTGTAGCCACAGTCCTCAGGAACATTTCCACCAAGGGACTCGATTACCCCAGCGACCTCGAATCCGGGGAACAAAGCTGCGTCTCGCACCCCATGATGGGGCAGAGACACTGGAAAGTCACCCTCCAATGAGACTTCCGTGGCCAAGCTGCTGCTACTACAGACGGAGGTCAGACTCGATAAGCTGGGTGAACGACGAGGATGGTAACAAGCACCGGCACACATCACTCGGATGCGAGCTCCATGTGCTGGAACATCCGGAACGGGTACGTCGAAACTGAACACCCATTCGCGACCCGTTAAGCTCGGGCTCTCGATAGACACCTGCCTGCACAGCTTGTTCATCTTCTTCTCTCTGCAGAGGGTGAAATAAGAGAGATTAAGCGAGGGTGAAAGATAGTTTGAGGTTTCAATGCCGGTTACGGGAAGGCATAAAAGTCACCATTTTGTTATTATATGTATAAATGTGCCGTTCATTATACAAGTGGGCGAACTTTTTCTCAAATCAATTTCATATTGTGTTTGACTTTATTGAAACGCGATATCTTGAATACCTTAGTAGCGAAGGAAATGTAGTTGCTCCAGTTTGATAATAAACGGTACAAATGTTAAGTTACTTTAAATCATCTGATAATTTAGATTAGTTTCTGAATATATGTATTATTACTAATTTCTATTGATTATATTTGCAATTATGTTTCATAGTTTATGAAATATATTTATACAGATACTTCTACCCCCCGCAGTACATATATGCGCATTCGAATTCTTGCAAAATCTAACTAAATTTATTTATTGAGTCAATTAGTAATCGGAGAAGAAGGGAAATTATAAATTTAAATTTATCTAGAGATATTTATTCCAATAGATTTTCTAGTGGCGTTAGCAAACTACACGTATACATATGTATTATTACAAGCTACGCAACAGAAATGCTCAAGCGTACGCGTCTGGCAGAAGCACGCCTTTAAACTGTGGCATCGACGCGTTGGTCAGCTGTTACTCCAAGCCTCTTACAAGCGCGTCTAAAGATAAGCCTCGTGTTTCGATAAGATAATTAGGCCAATTTTTCACTTGAACGAATCAATCCGTAAATCTCAACGTGATTACACCATCGAAAATTAGAACACATGCGTACCCGTTGCAAGGTGAACAGGGTCTATGAGTAATCGGCGTCACTGGTTCCAATTCGACAGGCATCCTGTATCACGGTTAATTCTTGCCTCACAAATTAACAATGAATTATATCAACTTGTTCTTTACGGAACTCTTCACGATGATCAAGAACCTCTATCACGAGAACAAGCAAACTCAATCCCGGCACGATTCAAACGAAATATACTTCAATTATTCTATGCGCACTCTATTAGTCTATCGAGTGGAAGTGTTCAGATTGCGAGTAAAAACAAAGTAACACAGTAAAGCAATAACGAAGGGAAAATATGGTTGACGAACAACAGTTCTCGTCGACGGTACGAAACGCACTAGTCGTACGCGCCGATGCTCGTTCACTTTTATACCGCCACGGGCTTTCTCGTTCGGGCTGCGTTAGTCATGGCAGCTAAGAAAAGGGGCAATGGTAGGGGCTAGAAGAAACAGAACGTGAGCAGGTATACGAACATTCGTGCACCACGTGCAAACTCTGTTTTTCTCATATATCGACGCCAGCACGTTCATCCAGTGCGTCGTGATAAACTCATGAATGAGGGACAGCTAGGTCGTGCCGTTTTTTTCGATGACGTTCTACAGGGTATTTAACTCTACGAATACGTATTTTGGATACCCGCACAGGATACGGACGTTTCTGGTCAGCTTTCGTTGGTTTATAGATACATATTACGAACGCCAGACGATGCATCGGAATACGTTAGGATTTGCTTGTTTTACTAGCACATGCAATGCCTTGTGTTTTTTCGCTCATATTTAATAAACGAAATATAAATTATTACGAGTGATAAATGACTGAAGGAGGATTTAAAGGAGGGTTTGTTAACAGGAAGCGTTGACGAAAAGCATTCATGACGTTGCTCCGTAATATCTGAGAATTTTTGGAACAAGTAAATAGTAGAAGTGTTGTTTGTTTTTAAGAGTAGATGGAAACACGTGAAGTGTCGTATCTTTGTGTTTTAATATCGCTCGGATACAACAGATTGGAGTTTATGTAAAAAACGCGTTCACGAAAAAATGGATAATGGATATTTGTAATACAGTTTATCTAACGTTGAGTAGCACGCGAATGCAGCGTAGACAAAGACAATAGAATCGCTGATATCCGCTATCGTTTTAATTTTTTCGATGCACAGAGGCAACGTTAAATATAAACGATATTTATTAAGGAATCACGCTATCGATCAGATGATGCTTTATTCCTCAAGTGTTACTTCGGCCAGTAAATAATCAATAATCTATACAATGTGCATTTATTTATACGGCTTTACCTTCGCGAAGTTAGCAAGCAGATTTTAACGAATGTGCACACGGTGACGTATGCATAATGTAATTAAATAACGTAAACAGTTTCTTCAAAGTTATTCTATAAAAAGGCGTTATGTGACTTTTTTTTTATCGCAGCCTAATTGAAATACCTTTTATCGGATAGCTAAGGAAACAAAGTTTAGCTTGTTGCCACTCTTTCAGTCTTCGGTTCAGACTGTAAAAAAATTAATTATAATAAACTATATTGAACAGAGCAGTAAATAACAACAACGATCAATTATCCATTTCATATGTGTCACACAACACGTACGCATGTCCAGATATACATAGTGTGTATATAATTCTGTTTTGATGTGAATAGTGCGCGTTCACATGTCGTCGTGTTTACTACTGGTCAAGTGGTGACATCATTCTTATCAACAGAATGGTAACCCTTCGGCGTTCGTTTTAGATCTATCATACTCCGCAGGAGTCACCGAACAAATTGCTGTTGAATAATATAGATAACAGAATAACACTGATGCTTTCCTACTAGTATTAATCTTGTAGATTTGTTGCACAGGGGGCGGGAGTGGAGGATAAATACTTGCAGTTCTATGTTACTCACGATGGGGGGACACTTGAATCTTACGGATTTATGCTCGATATCTATAGCTCCGATAACAATAGCTATATAGTATTCGTAAAAAAAGTAAAAATCAAGGGACACACGCTGTCCACGTGTAACGCTAACAAAAACATGTTTGTATCAAAAGGGAATAGAGGTTTAGCTAAAAACACGAATCATTTGGTGACGAACGGAGTAAATAGAACACTCCATTTTAACTTGTTTGTACGTGCAACTATCGTCCCTGACACCAAAGCTAAACGTTTTCAACAAGCGATATTAATAACTGTCTAGTGATCGTTAAAAAATTATCAAAATCTAGGTTAAATATTTGTCACGAAAAAACTCACTCGTACGTATTTCCCAATGCACAATAACAGGAAAATCCCCTGGGGACTCTATTGTTAGTAATTAGTTTCTAGTATTTATCAATTTGTGTAACCCAATATTATGCAAGAGTTCCATCCAAAAGAAAATGCGAGAGAATTTCTTTCCCACGTGTGCATTCACATGTGAATAATGAGTGCTTGGGCTCGAAAATTATTCGCCAGAAGAAATAAAGACTATGCAGGAATAATTAAAGTAAAAAATTGCGAAAGAATAGTAAAGTCACGCAGCGTTATTTAGAAGCATTATTATGAAAAATCGTTGCCTGTCCCATTATTGCAGGAACGTTAATAAAACTATAGAAACCATAACTTTATTTAATTACTGTGTATTTATGTAATTACGATACTTAACAGTCCCATCGTCGCAGAAGAGTTAAGTAACGGGGTTAATTGGATGGAATTTTATGAATTAGTTATTATGGTAACGCAATACAATTCCAAGCTCTTCTATTGATCAATCTATTGCTCGCCATTAAACAAATACAATCAGTGATAATAGTACAGAATATCGCCAGTGCTTTTGTTTTCGTCGTTTTCTAATTAATTCAATTTATTAGCATTCATGCGATCGATATTCGCAGTTACGTAGTGCAGGCGCATCCTGGTCACGATAGACAGTTTGTCTAGATCCCGGAAACGCTGACTGTTAAACAGTACTAAAATAACACAAAACGGGCCGCTTATAGTGATGTAACAGGTACTTGAAAATTATTTCTCGTCTAGTCTGGAAGTGGCCTTGAGAGTAGTCTACAATACTTTACATTGATGCTACATTTTCGTTGAACGTTTCAGTGAATGAAAAAAAGGAAGAGAGGTAGTAAACGTTAATTTCTTGTTCGTAATAAAAATTATTGATTTAAATAATTTAGTTACCAAAAATCCTTAGAATATTGTACGAAAATATACACAAGTGTGCGGTGTTTTATTTCCTACAGTACAAAGGTGTGTAGGTCATAGATCTTTCTTAAAGAAATTTACGGCAGAAAAGAAGCTTTAAATTAAACAGAATTTTCGACTCGTGGAAAAAATAATTAGCTGTATGACGATACTACGGCCTTGGTTTCAACAAAGAACAGAGTGCTGTGCGCGGAACGTGTCGTCTAACAAAATGTTTTTGTTATTCGCAAGAAAGAAAAACTCGTCGCCATTCTGGTCTCGTACGATGGTTTAATTGCACACCGATTATACTTTATTAATCTGAATTAAAACAAACGTGCAGTTCATTTTTTCTAATATGTCTCTACTTTATTAATGTCCCTATCTTGTGCCGGCTAATCGTTATTATTGCTTCAAGTATTTGTCTTCTGAAGATAGTATGCACCTGCTTGTTCAAGCTTTATTATGTAATATGCCTTTTACAAACAGTTTGCTTAACAATCTGTCGACGCTATAGAATGTACTAGCAAGTAGCAGATAGTAAGGCCTATCTTGTTACAAACATTGTTTAATAAACAACCAGAATAATCATGTTAAGCCCTTACACTAGTTAGCTAAAACAACTCTTATACCTGCTTTATGAAGTTCCACATTAGTGACACTCCCTGAATTAATGTTTTACAGTCGTTATTACGACCCATATTCTGTCATTGATAAGCCTGTAAGGATAAATCTGCGAAACTGCCTCTGTTATTTATTGACGAATTATTTATTTATGCGGAGTGATCATTTAATGATTACTCTTTAACGATTGCCTTCTATCTTTTAATATTTAATTTATTAAAACATGTGTGTACGAATTACGAATCCTTTTAAAAATTGAGTGACATCGATCATATCGCGCCAAGATCTGCCGATACAACGAAAATATCTTCTACTCTAAATCAGAGCCCACTGTGAATCAGGGAGCGATTAAGTTATATATTTTTAATTTCTCTTATTAAGAGATCTATGTAGTCGTACAGATATTTTATCGATACTCGAGATTAATCTGCTTGATGCCACATATCACGCATTGCTTTGACTCTCCAAAAATGAAATACATCACATGTAGCTTCCCACCATTTAATGTAATATGTGGACTTAAAGTTGATCCCGATTATATTTCACTAGTAAGGATTGACGACACTAGAATTGTTCGTAGGAAATTATTACAAGGAATGCAATTGTGTAACATTCACCTGCAGTTTTATCGTACGCTGTGTCATCAGAAACTTGGTAGTTTCTGTTGCACGTACAGTGCCGCGGAAAATATTGATTACTACTATCGAAAAAGAGTCATAGCACTCGAGGAGTCTTGTTTGATATGGAAACGTTTTTCACAAGCTAATACATACACCTTGCAACCTAGAATATATTCTATGAACAAAATGGTGTGGGCTAATTAAGAAGGATGGAACTTTTTATTCGTTGGAATAATTTGGCAGGAATTTTTCGTGAAACTATTATCGTGATCTAAAATATTAAAAAGACTAATTATGTTGAAAATATGGTTACACTTGTGTGCCATCAATGATCAGTACCTTGACACGTTTTTATGAAACAAAGAATTCTACTGACGCATCGGAAGCTGGTACAAGACAAAGAAATTGTATAGGACGACTTACCATGTTGTAAATGCACAAAGTTTTAAAGCTTTAGAAAAAGTCTTCTAAGAATTTACAAATGTTCTCTATTGTGCTGGCGGTTATTTTTCGAAAAATCATTACTTTCTCGTACACCAGTTCACCCCTGTTAGATAAGATATTCACGTTTATTTAAAATAGATGTGGAACAACAAGTAAACGGTCTTCTAAATTTGCACGCGATATTTTTATGCTTTTATGATACAGGCGTATAAATCAATCGGGCACGAAAAAAACCTCAGAACTTACCCCTAGCGACTGCCAAAACTACTCACTTATCCAGCGTATTAATTCTATCTAATAAATCAAATATATTAAAACGACAAGCAATTAAATTAAAAAGAGATTCTTTTCAACAGTTCAATACTGCTCTAAGAAATTTGACTCAGAGCAGGAATCCAGTTTAACAAAAATAAAAGTTTTACAGCAGAAATACGTTTACAAAACTTGTAAACCGTACAACAACGTGCTTCTCCGTTTCTTCTATTTTTACATCAAACTTTCCCATCGAAAAAAAAGAAGAGCAACCAAACATTTTCCGCGAAATCTACGTGGATAAACGTCGAGTAAGAACGATGTTTATAAAACCCAGCTTGGCTACAGCGCTCGGAAAAATGGCCTACCCTCGCGCCTCTATTTCCACACGAAAATCTTCCATCGGATAAACAGAGAACAGTACATATTCAATATGTATGTATGTGCATACATATTTCGTAGCGCGCATATACGACCGGGGTAAAAGGTATACCAAAATCCCCAGTTTAATCTCCACTCCCTTTATCGGAGAAAGCGTGTCTTATTTTATCAATTCCACTTTCACGTTAACATATCTATCACCAACAAGGCAAACAGCTGAACCGTTTTATCAGGAATCGAGCAAACGAATACATATGTTCATATAACGGAGTAAAACCAAGCTGCACCGTATAGAAATCTAAATCTTATAGCTACGGTCGCAAGTTGCTACTGACCATGTGCACGATATTATATGAAACATTATAACATTTTCATACGCAATTTTCCGTTTGGAAAAAAAAGGAAAACGGGACTTTTACTATAATACCGATGTTCATAAATAGCATAGCGCGAGTCAGTCTGACTGCATCACAGTGGAACACGAAGAAGGGGAAGTCGGTCGATGCCGTGGGACCGTAGCACGTCGGAATCACGTGCACATCAGCAGGCATCCGCGTGCTCGGTCGAGCTACTCCGTTCGACACGCTCTCGCCTTGCCGAGTACAATGCCCGTGATGTTTTGAAGAGTTTCTACCCCCTTTGAAATTGAGCATCTCTCGTGTCTATTTAAAAAACGTTCACCCAATGCACAAGAGTATCCTAGTTTCTGGGAATGAGCAAGTTCGAAAAAACGGGCTTCGGACGTTCGATAAGACGTAGCAGGTTCGTAATCTTGGTGATGACTGATCGTAAGAAAAAACGCATGGGTGTAAATAGGTATTGGAATTGAAAGAAGTTTGCATCATCGACACGAAGCCCCATTGACGTTGATAAATATTCCCAGGCGTTCTGGAGAATATTTTATTCTGTAAGAGTGTGCCTGTCTTTAATCTGGATGGCAGGAAAAATGATGAGTTTCGATAATAATACTGATAATATTATTCGCTGGGATCGTGGGCATTGTAGTGAAGTATGTATGTACTTACATCAGACTGCATAGTATCTTCACAATAAATTTCCTCAGAAAAGGTCGTATTTAATCGATGGTTAGTTTAAACATTACCACAATTGGTAACATCTTAATGTCAATATTTTATACGCTGCAAAACATTGTGCAATACTTCAGGTTGAGAGAGTACAAGAATATACTTCGCAAGAAAAAAACCGATATGTATAAGTTCGCAAAGTATTATATATTCTGTTACTCTAAGGGTCGCATTGTAACTCGTCTTACCGGGGGTTACCTTAGTACGAAAGGAAACATACCTGGCCAACAAACTGCTTCAACCTTCCACAACTATAATGAAAACTTGCTCGAATATAATATCTACTACGAGCTTCGTTAAATACAAACGTAATTTACGTAAAAAAGATTAATATTCAGGCTTAACCATCCATGCTGGTAATCACGCAACAGTGAGACAACAATTCAGAAGCACAATAATTCCTGGTGAAGACGTTAAAAGAGATGATATGTAACTGGTTCAGCATATAAGCGAAGTATCAGTAGCTTGCAAAGCGGGAAGTCCAAGCAAGCAGGAACAAATGATGCATTTATCATCGTAGTGTGTACCCTTGAAGGGTAGCATTTGTCTCGCAAAGAGGTCGTTTAATTGAATAGTTTCGCGACGTCACGATCAGATTTTCTACTGCAGAAAGTTTGTGTACATGTGAAAATGCATACAGAACACTTTTCCTTCGACATATAACAAACATATTTTGCATTCAACGCTAAATGAAGCGTATTTCACTTTCAGTCGTCCAAGATCATATATGTTATGTGTTTACCGGCAGGAAATGACGTAACTTTGTTAACCGGAAGATAGGCCGCGCTTATTTTTCTGCGGAGCATATTTATGGGTCGCATTCACCTGAAATTCTGCGAGTTAACGAGAACCACTTTATAGAAACAATTATATAATTTTTAATTTAGAACTTGAAATTGAGTCAAACGAAATGAGCTGCAGAGGGACTATATGATGAATTACCGCCGATATTGTTGAATTAATACGATCGTACTAAATCGAGAACAGAAGGATTAAAAATAAGATAATTGATTTGACGGTACAGTTATGCAAACGAGAACCGGTAATGATAATCCAGTTGGGGATGGCGTTTAACGATAACCACGATGTTCGCGTTAGGAAAGTTTACTTTCTGCGATTTGTGTTTCACATGAACGTGTTGCGTATTGTAATAAAATGTTAAATTGTTTATACGAGTTTGCACGATGCCCGAGCAACATGTGAAAAACGAACGTGTGTTATATAAAGAATGCTTCGAGTTATCATCATTTGATGCTCGACCGAATCAACTTATATTCATAGTAACTTTTTTTAACGGTTCAATAAAGGATGATAAAAATAGGCACGTAGGTCAATCAACAGTGTTGCTACTTGATGGACTCCACTTAAACGAGATGGAATTTATAAGCGTGGATGTATATCATGGTACTATATGCTGCATCTTAGATATAATTCACTTACTGCTAGTACAAAGGGTTATTAATCGACAAAAGTTAAAGTGTAAATTGGATGTGTTTTTCTTCTCTTTCGTTCAAACATTATGATGCTTATATAACCTGTGTATGAATCACAATCAATTGAAATATAAAAATGATAACTTCTTCAAGGCCTCTTTCATACGTGGAAGAGCATCAGCAAAAATTTTAACAAAGTAAAGCAATTTTGTTGCTTATTTCTATTCTAAAAACTACTTCGTATATTTTCGACTGCTTAGAAATTCGTGGAAATACAGTAATAAAACGTACGACGTATTTTCAAACTAATTAAAACAATTACAGCTAAACAATATATTAACTTGAACTCCCTGAATACAATTTTTATCGGAGGCCATGCAGAGATCAGAATATTCTGGAACATATTCCTGAACGCGAATCTGTAGCATTATGAAACGAAATCGACGCTCTTTGCGCCCACTAGTGCAAATATATATACATACGTATAAGTCGACGACCTATCTCAACGTTAAAAAGTTACCAGCGCGTCCTGAAACATTCTGCTTGCCAAATATAATTAATGCGTCCTCAATTGATCGCCGAAAAGGCAGACGTAACCGGTATACGATTACAGAAATTATTCATACAACTTTTCTAATTCATTATACCCTCCAGGAAAAATATTTCTACAATTTAGTTACTCTTACAATGCACCTCCTATTTCTTTTCTTTCCTCACTTTGTGCCAGATACTTTCATAGTTTGTAATACCACAATCCAATACCACTATTGCAGTGACGCATTTTCAGCGATAGTTGAAGTTCTGACAATAAGGACAAGTGTACCGAGTTTAGTGTGAAACAACAGATTTATTAAGCCTACTCAATTGGATGACGCCATCGGTATCTAACAAATTGTAATTTTGCAATTCTCCGTCTCCGAATCTCATTACAGTCAATTTCTGACACAATCTTAGATTCAATGCGTAGATTTATTCAATTTAAACTAAACTTTTCATCACACAAGACACGAATCTGGGATTACGATTGAAACACAAGAATGTCTTTTGCACCGAATGAAAGTGATATAAAATATTAATTATTGATTTCTTCAGTTTAAATGCCAAGTTCAAAGACGAATTTTTGCGTATGAATAATTTTCTGTTCGTTTCAAAAAAACGGGGATCGCCGTTGAATTGAAATATCTAGCTAGGTTACAGGAGGCGTGGTCACGTTTAATCGACAATAATTTTTCCCGGCACGCAAGTATGTTCTTTTTTCTTTTTATTCGTGTCAGAGGAAGCAACCCGAGAGGCCACAGCGCAAACTCTACTTTTGTTTACACTGTACCAAATCGATGATCGTACATTCGAAAAAGCTCTCCTTCATGAATTTCATGCTAATTAAGAAAATCAATGGCTTGCGTAGTCGCGTATAAGACGAAGTGGTTATTTAACTGCGATCAATCGATAACGTAATCAATACCATTTTACTGTGTACCAAACCAGCTGTTTCTTCAGCCGTCATTCTGATGCTTGGAGCTGCGGTGCTGAGAGTAGTGGTTACGCGAAAGGATAAGCGCATTCCCATTGAAAAATGATATAGTTTTCTTTTTTCACTGGTACAGCCTACTTGTATTTCAATATCGAGAAATTACGTTATATAAGAATCGTTGGGAACTAATAGAGCGACGTTGAGTTTAAATGAATATCAGTGATGGTTATTATTAGTTTAGGATTTTACTCGCAACTGTGACATCCGGAGATAACTAAAATATGTTCAGAAGGCAGCTCAAAATTACCGCAAAGAATGTCATATGCCGTTCCTCTATACATACTAGTATCGAAAATATGACGAAAAACTTTGCCAAACCGGCAGAAACTCCAACTTTTCGAAACGTCAGCAGAGAATGGAAGAATGCGATTACTAATGGAGAAACAACCGACTGTAAAGGATAGTACTCTAAATGTTGGACCCGAAAATAATCGCATATGAACCCCCTCATCATCATTTATATCTTTTTCCCCGACAATACCAGGAAAAAGTAATATTTTTTTCCATCGCCCATCTACTACGTGTCCTAAGTAAATGACACGCACAAGCAATAACAAGGAAGGTACGCTTGAACATTATAAAAATTAAGCACTTCACGCAATTATGGTGTCCTACCTGACGCCTATGGACGTCCTTCAACAAGGAGACATGAAGTTTTCCGTGGATTTAATTGCCGGTCCTAAGCGAATACTAGAAATGATGAATCAAAAATTGATTCCTCACCTTACTAATTAAACCGCTTTACAGTATCGTCGATGACACTGATGACGGAGGCGTCTTTTACACTATACAGAGACGGTCCAATTGAATTTCTCACGAAAACACGTATACGTAACCGGAATGGTTGGCACGCCAAGCTTGCGTTGTATTCTAATAGATTTACTGTGGAGGGCACATTCGAGTTCAGCGAGGGCGCTCCAAAGGGAACTCCCATCGCGCCGACTCCGAAAAGTCTGTAAATCCAGCTTCGAGTACAGTACAACCCATGGAAGGGATGTCATCGATCGTACATAGAGGGGGCTGACAGCAGAACGATGAAGAAGCTTGGTCCCGAGATCATCCTCCGGCAATTTCAATCACCTAGCGAGATCTACCAGTAGGACGACCTGCGAAGGTAAAACCACCCTGCTACACTGAAGGAAATGGATCACCAAGCTACAGTCTTATATGTATATCTTAATACACAAAAAATAATAACAACCTATAGCTAAATTAGTTTTAAGCATTATTAACTTTAGTTTATAAATAAAAAAGCAAGTAGAGAACATTTTGAAGTGTAAAGTATCGTCATCTATAAACAAATGCTTCAAGCTACTCGTATCCCTGCCTTACCTATGCTCAAAAGTGGTCACCGACGAGATGTACATACGTACGAATAGACCAATCACCGTATAGACTTCCGTGGACCATTGTGACTGTCATACCGACCACTGACTTGAGCGTCCTCTTTTCATGAATATGGGTCAGTTGAAAAACTATTATCTACTAAAATGGGGAGGGATACGAATATATGCAAATGCTATGAAGGGCATTACATAGCTCGGATTACATATTGGTCCAGTTAAAACTGGGTCAGAAGCTGTAAAAGTGCACCCCTAGCATCGTAGGTTCAGTTATAAGCCGGTCAGAAGTCGCAGAAATCCAACAGGTATGACCCTAGAGTAGATAGTAGACTGCACAGCCACGGTTCTAGTCCTTTGAAGATTTTCGAAAATTGCGATACCATCGGACGTTACCACGGCGCCTGCGCGTCGAGAATATGGTTGGCACGTGGCGCGACGCGGCGCGCCGTCAGTATCAGTTCAAGCGTCGCAGGGTAAGGGTCGTCTGTGCTGTCGAAGGTTAACGACATACATAATCAATTGTCTTTTAATTAAAGGCTGGAATGAGAGAATTAATGAATGTATACATCACTGTACCATGCAATGACATCTCGAGTTATACTTTACCACCGTATACGCTTGACAATTAGCTTCTATTAGTTAATACGCGTTTATCTAACAATCGTTTTACTATCTCGAGCGTATAGAGTGATGGGTCCGAAACGGCAATTTCTGAAAATATTCCAAGGTCTCCGACAGCGGCCGTGCTTTGATTTCCAAGAAATTTTGATCTAAGTCTACTATGACACTTTATTACTATGGCGCCTTACCCTTTTTATTTTAATGGGTGGTTCGCCAATTACTATGACTCGATGCACATATTCTCTTGATATAAATCCACGATTTTCGGCCGAAATTTTTGCCAGAAACCCAGAAATTTAAGTTGTTAAAAATGCCTGGAGTGTGTCGTCATTTCCAGAATTCTCAAATTCTGCTCTTTTTATTTTCACACCTTAGGAATACTTGAAGTAACTTATTCCAAAACGTGCAGGGACCTTAAAACCAATGTCTTCAAGCAAACAACTTGTAAAAATGGGCTTGAGCATTACTAAACATATTGTACATATATGGGCTCCCCTCGGTGGTTCTTTTTTAATCTATAAGCTGTCAAATGAAAGGGAAGGAAATAAGAAAGTAACTAATTTAAATAATAATTACGGCCAACTGGATAGCTCCTTACAAAAGGAGGTGCAGAGGAGCAACTTAATTCCCAAGCTGTAGTCTTAGATAATTTATTATACAATGACAAAAATATAGCTATATGATTCTCAGCGGTATTAACTTGATTTTATAAATGAAAATGCAAATAAACCAATTATTTAAGCTTGACAAAAAAGTAGTGTGTCATAATTAAAATAAGTACATACAGTATGTGTACAGTCTCGCATTAACTACTTGAGATTTCACTTCATAAGGATGCACTACAGCTATTGTGTATCATGTAATTGCAGTAAAAAAATAATCAGGCGTAAATGTATATTACGTGTATATTGCACGTTACATTATATGAAAAACACTCGGGGTGTTACATATGTGTCTGCTTATATCTCAAGCGTCGTACAACTTTAGGAGGACAACTCGTGATTGTTCGAGATTCATCGCAAGAAACTCCACGTCGTTCTTCTTTGCTTACTGCAATTTGTATATAATACACATGTTTATAATAGATATTTACATAACTTTATAATATTAGTATACTGACACCAAGAAATTTTCAACTACTGAATAATACATACCTTTGCATTAAAAAAAAGTTTATTATATTAACACAATGGGTCTTAAAGCTTGGGAATTATGAATTGATTGCCACATAAATCGTAGACACGTTTGAAGGTTTCTATTACATCAAACTTTTCCTGGCAGGGTTTTGGCACTAAACTGTACAATACTTCGATCATTCGTATCAGATCCTTGAAAATGTTTTTATCCATTATATTTCCCGTCTCTGCATTATCATAATATTGGTTGTACTTTTGTAATGCATTCATTATCTTGTACTTGTTCTCCTTGTTCGTAACCAAACTCTATTAAACGGATAAATACACCAATAAATAATAGTATATAGAAATCCTTTGGAGTATATTTGGTCAAGTGACTTACCTCAAATGATTGTAAACCAAGGTATGTTGGCCAATCCTCTTTGCAAGCTGCACAATTACATTGGAAATAATACTGCTTTAAAAGTTCTTTTTGTCTCGAAGCTTTTGCCGTTATTGCATAAAATTGACCATAATTTTCCAATATCTTTTTAAAAAAAAACCGTCATTAGGAGTAGCATGATAATATACAAATTTTAAGTTATTTCAACATACCTGTTCACCTTTCTTAATAGGACATATTGCATGAGAAACGATGTACTCCGATTTTGAACACCTTGAAACATTTGGATTGCAGCTATGATTACAAAGACTGAGAAAAGGCAGCAGTGCTATCTTACGTTCAACAGCCTCTAAACCCCGTTCTTCAGTGCACTATAAATAAAAATCATACTGTTACGTATTCTTGAGATCCTTTATGACTGTATAAGAACGAATTTTATTGACGTAAAATTATATATCTGACACTTACGCTATGTCCATTGGTGGGAATTATCTGTTGATTTCTTAATATAAGCCCGCCAAAAAATGTAACATCTGCATTATTTATTAAGTCAGAAAAATCTTTTAATGGACTTCCAAACATATTTGTACGTGTTGCCACAAAGTACAAAAGAACACAGGAGTCGATAGATCTCCTGAAGAGGTCTTGTACTGAACGTTTCTCAGTGTTGGTTGCAAGACCTAACACACTTCTGAACCTATTGCTTAAAAAAATGCCATCTTTGGTAAAGCCTTTAGTGCGGGGATCTGAAAGCACATTTAATGAAAATTATTATTAATATTCATATGAAAATGTATGTTGCTATTTACCATCCCAATTGTCAACTTCTTTTAATTCGTTTCTTAATTCTTCTATACTTGTAGCTTCTCTCACAGCTTGTATAGCAACTCTTAAACTAAGTAAATCTAATTTTACAAAATCCATTTTTAACACAGTAGGGAATACTGCACATTCCACGTCATGATACTTTTTCCAATCTGAAGCTTTACATTCTTCAGAACAATACATAGCATGAACGCAATAATCACATGGTATACTAGCCCAAGACACCTCTAAACAATACGAACAATGCGTATATACATTGTTAGGTGTTAGAAATTGGGAGTACGGCACTTCTGTTGCAATTACCTCTCCAGGCCTTATGTCACGAGTAGCTACAATATGCCTACCGTATTCTTTGTTATATTCTATAGCCAATGCATCAGAAGCGCACGGAGCTTCAGCATTATAAGTCTTTATTGTAGGTAACACCGGCCGTTTAATAATTGGTTCTTTTTTTACTTTACGAACTGTTTTCATAGAATTAAGTTTGTCCTTTAATTTCTTAAGATAGATAGAGTCTAAACACAATGTTTCTAATAAAGATTGTGTTTCTTTAATAATACATTCCATGTTATTGATCTTCTGGTCTCTTAAACATTGTACTTTCCTTATATAAAGCTTGGCACGTATATTGTCTGCACATTTAAGTGCCAATGCTCTCTCTACGTCTTTGATACATTCTTTGTTTTTATGTAATTTAATTAAAGCAGCAGATCGATTGGCATATGCTATGGCAAGTTGTTCAGACAAAGGTGGAGCGTAAGCTATGCTTTTAGTATAAAGTTTCAGTGCCTCGATGCCGGTGTGACTTTGAAACGGGGTTGAAACAAATATGCGATTACCCTGTTCCCTAAGCTTCCCAGACTCTTCTTGATTCTTTGTATCGCCACATAGTTCAGGAATTATATTATATTTTAACATAACATTAAGGGACAATTTTATACGCTCCTCATCTGTATGTAATTCTTTATATCGATTAATGTGATATTCACATTCATTTGCAGCAATCATTTTTGCATTTAACATATGCAATAATGTGGTATACGAAGCCATTTTTGTTTCTTTATTTCTATAATTATAAATAGAGAAAGAGGTATTGTTTGTAATCCGTACAACCGGTGTCAAAAAATATTCTTCGCAAATTATGTTTGGATAATTATTCTTTTTCTGAAACATACAGCTTCACTGTCTAACGTTGTACAACATCACAACTAATTTTAGTGTAGTTATGGCAGAGACACAAGTAAGTAGCTTCAAACAGATGGCAAAACCAACTTTGTCCTGTGTGGGGGACCCCTTATGATTAACTTTATTTAAAAATGTAATGAACAAAATAATTGTAATAACAATAATTAAAATGTGACTTTTCTAAAGGAACGCTAGCTCAAGGAATAATCTAGATGCAACTTTTTAAAATCGTGTCACGATTTTCTTCTTTTGTTTTCTACTTCGACCTGCCGCTCATGATTGATCATAGAAAGATATCCAATCATCAGAAGGATCACAGGCCCTTTCTCAAAACGTATTTTACGAGAGCATCATCATTACGTCATGGAGTGTAAGCGAGGCGCCACACCTGTTGTGTCTGCCCTAACATTGCTATATTCTCCCTCTACCGAGCGTTGTGCGAACCAATACGCGCGGTATTTAACTTGAAATGTGTGAAGTCAAAGCAATGCGGATGGAAATTGTTTAATTGATTAAATGTCATTAATTGCATTGCTTTGGCGTTAAATGCTCGTAATTTATTGATTAACTGTCACTAATTCCGTTGCTACGGCGTGAACTGTTCATTATTTATTGATTACATGTCAATTTAAAATATCAGCCAATAGGATTAGTTTTAATTAATTTGTTGAACTAACGTTAATTTTAGTTGGCGAGAAACAAAGTTGTAAAATGTATTAATCCTAAGAGTTGAAAGAGCCCCTTTTGGACTCTCACTTCTATCGTAAGCTTCAAAGGCGAGAGCACGTACGTTTAATAAAAGTTCTCAAAAAGTTTCTATTGTTTTGTTGATTAATTATTTCAAAGTTTATTCTTGTTTTAATTGTTCTGAGTTTATTTTTCATCTTATTAATAATTTTCTACCACAAGCAAAGCGCTTTAGCGCTCCATGGGCACACGAACCCACAATGAAAGAATTTCCCTAAGAACAAATTCGCAACAGTCCATTAATTAAATTAATTTATTTATTTCAAAGTATTGCATCAAATAACACATACATACATAAGTACATATTTGTATAGAAGCGTCAACATCGTTTTCTACAATCTGTTGATAACAATTTGGTAAAAGTATTCAATACGCCGGGATCCCGGGAAGAAACAATACATTGTATCATTGGTCTATTCCTATATCACGTCGGACAACCTCCAAAGGTCGTACGAGATTCAATAGACTTAGTTAGGTCTTTATGTTCCGTAATAAAATAACCTTTAGAATCTTCCAAGTGAAGTGGTCTAAGATCTGAATGCTCTGACTTTCCTTTTGTTCCACAACATACAGCTTTATGTAAGCGTACGCTCACCCTGCTTCGAATTTCGCTCCTAAGTTATTATCGCTATCGTAAGTTACAATTGTATGGTCGACCGTTGATTCGATGTTACTAGATATTAAGGCCTGCTAACGTGATAGCGTAACAATGTATATTTCACTAGTGAATTTCCATATGCTTATAATATACATTACAGAAAGTTTCCTTCACATTATACTTTCTAGAAATATGTTTAATTGCGGACTGGTGTTACATATAGCACACGAAGAAAGAATATAATTTCATTTATATAATCTTTTATGCTTCGATTTAGAAATAAAACTTTAATGTTGCTTGCACTGGTAACACATCACAATATCTTCCGGTAAGAGGTCGCTCACTTCTCAACGTTCATGGCTCCTTTTCCGGTAGGGTGACAAAATGACTGGCTTCAGTAATAAGGTATGTACATTTAGTTTCATTATTTTAAGTCGTTTAAATTCGTTTATATCGCACGGTATATTAATTTTAATCTATGCACTAGGCACCAATGTTTAATAAATACTTTTTTGTAGTAAATTAATATGGAATATCGAAAATTATAATCATTTATTGTGCAGTTTGCTCTGTTCCATGTACACGTGTTTTCGTCATCTCATAATAAGTTACTTTATCTCTGCAAATTATGCAAAACTCGATGTTCTATTTGTTTTTAGTACTCAAATAATATGTAGTATACGATATTAAAAAGAACGGAAAAATAAAATGTTTGAAGTCTGTTCAGTTGACACGTGTTATTTGTTATCGAGAAATTAGTGCATAAGTACGTGAATAGTTGAAATTTATAATACTCCTGATATGTGAATAATACTGTATATATTTAGCTGTATGCCGTCTCTATACGCGATTGAAAATATATTAATCCTAACAATTGTCCTTTTAGCCGATATTAATCGATGGCCGTGGCCATTTACTCGGCCGTTTGTCAGCGATTATTGCCAAAACAATTCTACAGGGCAACAAAGTAATTGTTGTCCGCAGTGAACAGCTTAATATATCTGGTAACTTCTTCAGGTTAGTAAAAATGATAATACTTACATTTTCAATTTGCTTCTATATAAATGTGAAATTTTTTTCTTCTGTTTGATATTCCTTGCAAAAATATTATTTTCAGTTTCCGACTGTTGCAATTCGTTTTATTACAATATATTTATTTTAGGAACAAGTTGAAGTTTATGTCCTTCTTGCGCAAAAGATGCAATGTGAATCCAGCTCGTGGACCTTTTCATTTCCGTGCACCTAGTAAAATTCTTTGGAAAACAGTGCGCGGTATGTTGAAATATTAGTTATTCACACATTATTTCTTAAGTTATGTTAATCAATGATTATGTTTATCTTACCTACATTATTTGATAATTCAATGTGAAAAGACTTTTTATATGAGATTCATTTATCGTACTACGTATTAAAGTGTAACATAAATATTAGAGCTCTGAAAACGTCATTTAATTTGCAGGAATGATCCCACATAAAACACAAAGAGGAAAGGATGCTCTTAGAAGGTTGAAGGTTTACGAAGGTTGTCCACCACCATACGATCGTAGGAAACGTGTAGTAGTACCGGGTGCTATGAGAGTTATGTGTCTTAAACCTGGCAGGAAGGTAAGATGATACATTTAGTTAATATGTATTTGTTATAATTATGTCCAATCACTTATTTAATTTTCTAACAATGATGGTATGGTAATTTGCGACTGAGCATTAATTGCATTACATTCTGTGATGTCATATTTAGCTGAGTAAATATAATAAAATTTTATATGATGCGTATTAAGGAGTTATAATATTAATACAATTTATTTATTTTTTTTAAGTATTGTCATGTAGGTAGGTTGTCTCATGAAGTTGGATGGAAATACAAGGCTGTGGTACGCACACTGGAGAACAAGAGGCGTGTCAGGTCGATACTTGAAGTTCAAAAGAGAGATAAACTCAAGGTAAATTAAGAAATATTGATTTTGTTATTGACATCAAAAAATGTATAATACTACATATTTGATTTATTATCTATTTCAGAAACTTACCGATCAAGCTGGAGAGAAGATTTCCAAAGGTGCAGCACCATACACAGCTATTATTAATAACTTTGGATACAATTAATATAAAAGTTATAAAAATAAAATTCCATAAACATTTTACTTTGAGTTATTATTATATTTTCTTTCATCTTAATCGTATTCAGTTTTGTACGAAGTGACAAACTCTTCCATTCTTTTTTCTGTTCGAATTGATTTATGCATAAATTATTTACAAAATACTCAAGCGTATTAAATGTAAAATTAATTTTCTATGCTGTCTATCGTAAATACAACAGTTCCTCCTTTATCGGTATCTTCTTCATCATGTACTTCATTTTCTTCATCTTCTGAAGTCGAAGAATCGGATTCTTTCTCGTCTTGTAGACGATAGTTAGCTACGCTTTCATGCACAGGGCCAGTACCGCGTAGACCAAATTGTTCTGCTAATCTTTGTGCTGCATGTTTGACTTGAATCTCCTAAACCACAATATAACCATTATTATTCTTATTATACACATATAATAGAAATATTTAAATACAATATATTTACTTGAAGTTTTTCAGCATGTTCTTTCTGTATCTCCAGAGATTCATTTAAATTAATAATTTTTGCTGCACCATGAACTATTAGTGGAGGTGTTGCTGCTGTAACTTCCCAGTGCTTATTCTGTTTTCTTTGTTTTTCTTTTTCAGGATCGTGTACATTAGACTTTGTTGTTTTATATGGCTTAAAAGGTTCCCTCCTTTTGTTATTTTCTTCTGGAATAGTTTCTACTTTGTTAACAATGTATGTAATGTGCTCAGTCGGTTCGGTTTTAAAAGATTCTATTTCCATTAAATCCTCTGCCTTAATTAAACTCTCTTCAGATGGTAAATGTATAATTTTCTTCTTGTGAACACCAGACCCTGTTGGCTATTAAATAATGAACACAAAGTATTAGAACAAATTATATAAGATATAATATTCCTTAGATGGTGCATAAAACTAACTTGTGCCAATATTTTTACTGGATCTTCATCGTCGTCGCTATCAAGTTCGATCACTTTAGTGGCATTTTCCGTTTTATTATATTTGCCTGTCCATTCTAATTCATTCATAGCAGCTTTTCCTTCAGATGCTAAATTTAACCTTGACAACAGATTAGCTGCTGCTTCAACCTCATTTTTATGTTCTAGTTCTTTTAGTATCCTATCTCGAAAAGCTTTTACTTTTTCTCCCTGGTCCGGAAGTTTTGATATGAATGTTCTAAATGGAAATAAATGTTGCGAAAAAGTAACATAATAATGTAATCTGTAAATCGGCTACATGCCTCACCTACTTATTACTAATAAGTTTGTTCTGTCTATTTAATAATTCTTCCAATTCAAACTTTTGTTTCTTTCCCAAATCTGTAATATATCCTTCATTTCCCTTTTTAAGCGGAGGTGGTATGTCGCCAGGAATCTTATTAACTACTTTTCTTGTAAGCATTTGTTCTTACAGATGTGAATTGTTCAAGTTAAATGAAATGTAATCTGTAAGATTGAAAGTTGTATGAAAGTAAAATTAAAGATAAATTTTTACATATACCTAGCACGGAAAAGTATTTTGTTTGTAAATTCGTCAATATGACGAATTCGTCAATTACTCAATTTATTAACCTTTTGATCAATTATATTTAAATAGACACTGAAATATATATTTCTTTTGACGTACGAATAATTGTACATTCAAATATACATTAAACAATAATTCTTATTTTAGATTTGCTGACAGAATATGTCAATTATCATGTCACATTCTCCAATTACGACCATTTCTAGATTAAAACTATACTATAATGTGTACTGAATACAGAGTGCAACTAAACAAATAAACATATGCTTACATATATATATAATATATGTATATATATACCTATGCAAGTTGAACGCGAGATATCGCGATTTTTTTAGAGTATCGATACTACACGATATGTTAAACGAAGATTGCAATTCCAACCTAAATGGAACTTACCTAAAGGATTGAAATCAAATATATCAGATATATTATACTATGTTGCATTCTTATATACTTGTGACGAATGAGGCCATTGTCTTCCATTTAATTTAGAAGCACGTTGAAGTATTGGATGTTTTATTTTAAGATAAACAGTGAGCAATTCTGTATAAAGTAACAAAAGTGACGTAAAGTTGTAATGATTGAAAGCAAGTTCGTGGAGCAACTGCCAGTCTTTAGAAATGAATTGCAATGGGGGGTCGTCTTTGGGTGGTGAACGTAAATCAAATATCTTTATGGATATTAAACCGATTATCACTTGTAAGTCTATCAATCAGGATATTAATTTATTTAACCTTGCTCTATCCTTCTCCCTTTCATTATGACAGTATTATTAAGCATTATTATTTATTCCTTCGACGAACTGTCAATCTTCATGACATTTCTTCTTTTTTTCCCTCTCGGCCTAATTGAAATTATTCGCGGTACGATACTACATGTTTTAAACATATGGAATGTAATTAAAGGATTTCTTTTGTAGTTAAGATTTCCTGGACAATTTACATTAATCTTTAATGAGCATATGTTATTTTAAGTAGGTTACTGCATTTCTTGTACGAAAAATATGTTTTGCATAAAATCATTTATTGGCATTTAATTTGTTTTTGAATTAAATATTAAGAACTTGTTTGCTTTAATCAGGACTACGTTCAGTAACATGTATTATACAAATAATATAAAAAATTTTACTATAATGATTAATTTTTGTTCAAGCCATATTTAATAATTTGTCCAATACAGATGCAGGAGATGACAAGTTATTTTCTGCATTGGAAAATAATGTACTTCAAGCCATTCCAAATGATACAGTCGAATGGCGTAGATCATTCGGTAGACCAGTTAAACAAGTTAAACTTGGAGCAACTTTTTTACCATTTTCTAAGGATATTCTACCGACCGAGAAAGATCGCCACTTGATAAAGCAACCAATATTTCATATTTATTGGACAGAATGTTCTGTAAGTATATTAAAGTTATAGTTACTAATATGTTTTTTATGTTAAATACATTGCACTTACAGATTTTGTTCTTAATCATGCACATTGATATTGCAGGATGTAGATATTTATAAAGCAACCATCAGGGAAGACATAGATACCTGGTTAAAAACATTAACGCAATATCATATCCAGGATTGGATGATTGTTATAGTTGAAACTTATGATATAAAGAAGACTAATAAATTATTACCTAGAACAACAGTCCTAGATAAAATTCGAAGTGATTTTGCTTCTAAAAATGGTGATAGGTGAAGTAATAATTAATCCTTCGACCTTGAATATATATTATATACTATTATTTTGTTGTCCGTGTATATGTTGCGAATAACGTGCTTTTTTTTTATAGATGCTTTTCTGTAATAAATCCAATAAAATCGGAAATGCGTTCAGCTGAATCGTTTAGAGGTTTAATCAATCGTATACGTCATTTAATGCTTGTCGCATATGACAAAACATTGTCTTGTTTTGAGGAAGTTATCAGAGAACAAAGAGAAAACAGGAATCACCCAAATTGGAATTTCTGCCACTATTTTTTATTGCAGGTAAATTGATATTCGTATTCTTAACAGTTGTGTTCAATTTTCATCATAGGTATAATATATTACAACAATAAAATTCTGAACCATAATTTCCTTTTTCAGGAAGAGCTTGCATTTGTCTTACAAATGTTAGGATTATATGATGAAGCATTAGTACAATATGATGAATTAGATGCTCTCTTTACACAATTTGTGCTTAATTCCAATTTAGGAGGTACATCAGTTTCATTGTTTATCCTCAATGTAGTCCTTTTTGACATTATCGAATTAATCTATCGACGAAAAATTTGTAGATACCCCAATCTGGTTAAATTTATTTCAAACTCCATTAAATAATTGGGGTGGTGTTAACTTAAGCAATGGTACAAATCATCATTTAAGACATCTTTTGGCTGAATGTAAAGCATCATTATTAGATCTTAGAAGTTATTTATTCAGTAGACAGTGTGCCATGTTATTAGCACTTAACAAACCATGGGAGGTTTGTATATATTCAGATTTTTTTATGCACAGAATGAATATGTATTCTTGGGACTATGAGATCGTTGAAAATATAAACATGATATTATAATTTAATTTAGGTTGCGCAAAGGTGCTTATCATTTGTTCATAATACATTAAGTGAATTGCGTATATTAGAAGTACAACGACCTGAAGGATCCATTGAATGTTGGTCTTTTCTTTGTGCATTAGAGGTATTACAAGCTTGTCAATTATCGTGTTATAATATCGATAACAATCAACAACTAGATCTCTGCTCCTTACATACAGCCAGTGTATGGGCTCTGGCTAGAGATAAAGTAAGTTGCACAATATTAATTAAATAACCGTTTTAATTATAGGACACAATATAAATTTGTAATGTATTTTCAGTTGGGAAATTTAGGAAAATTATGTGGTTTAATGCCTGGAAGTGAACCATCTAGCGAACAATTGCACACAGTGGTTTATCTCATAGCTGGTATGGGAGATGCTGAACCGCAGATAGAGGGGAAATTAACCCCAACTGATAAATTAAAAGAAGCACTCTCATCGAAAGAGGCGTTTAAAAAACAATATCTTGAACATACCGAGTTAGCTATGGGCACTTACAAACATGTAGGCCGGATTCGGTCAGCCAGGTTAATAGGAAAGGAACTAGCGCAATTTTATAGCGAACTTGGAGAAAACCAAAAAGCTGTTGCATTTTTATCGGATGCTTTAAAAACTTACAGCGACGAAGGTTGGAATCATTTAGCAGCACAGACTCAGCTGGAATTGGCACACTGCTACAAGAGAATGGATGACGTTGAGAAATACACAAAAGTTTGTGCAGCCATTGCCAGTTTAAGTGTCCTGCACGTTACTGTTCGTAATACATACTTTGAAGAAATGTTTGGCTACATGAAAATGATCACGTCGCCACAACCTTTACTCGTAGAACTTGGATGCGCTTTTGTGATAATTAGTATGGAAGTTAAAGTAATGGATAAAGTAGTGCAAGACTGCGTGGTTAATATCGAAATCAGTATACAAAGTTTGTTTCCTAGAGAGGTCAAATGTATGAAAGCATCTATATCTGTGGAAGAAATACAGAAACCTCAATTACCTAATAAAAAAAAGGGTTCAAAATTACCACCAGAACCATCAACACCATTGTTATCAAAGTGCACATTAGAAGACATGAAACCATTTGATTCAAGTTTATTGCAACTACAGGTATATTCATATTTGAATTATAAAGAAGATAAAAGTCTTGGATCGGCTAGTGTTGTACATAGGAACACCAAGCCTGTTGTAAGACGTTCTGACAGTACAAAACATAGGAAACCGTCTGTAAATGCAAAAGGTGATTTTAGTAAAGCGTTATCGAACGACGAATTTATACTAAAACCAGGTGTAAATACGTTCACGTTGACCAGATGCGTTGATCAGCCTGGTTTTTATAAAATTGGTCAACTATCATTAGTTGTCGAAGAAAAATTGGAATTTCTTTCGCCTATCTTAAATCCCCGATTATGTTACGAAGTAGCTAAGACACAGCCTACAATTTCTATGAAATGTGGAAGAGACTTATTGGCAGGCCTTATCCAACAAATAGAATTAGTTATTATGAGTGGCAGTATAAAAATAGCAAAAGAAATGAAACTGAAATTACGCACGTCTAGGGGATTGTTAGCACAAGTCGATAATAGTTCACAAGAAGCAATGTCTAAAGAATTAGAAATAACACTGCCACTTTGTGAACCGTTTCAAACCATAAGGTTGCCATTTAAAGTTTTAGCCGAACTACCACCTAAAAAAGATGCCTTATCAATGGAACACAAGGTATATATAATTTTAGTAACTGAAATATTTATGATACCGATAAAATGGTACATACAATTTATCATATATTCACGATCGTCAATATTTCTGTCTCTGTAGCTGAACATACAATGTCCATGGGGTTCGGAAGAAAGCATACCTCTACATTTTGGTCCTCCACTTATGTCAAACATGAAGCTTCATACTGCAAAACAAAGAAAATTTCTTCAAATAATTGTAACAGGATTAACAAATCAACTCTTACAACTGATTGAACCAGGACTAACAACTACAACATCCATAGATGTTAACTTTAAAAGTTTGAATCCTATCGCGGGTCAGAGATTAATAATAGGTAATGGTATAAATGTATCATTTATGTGGGAGCTTGAAATTGGTAAAGATGAAATTGGTAAGAAGTCTTTGATGCCAATAAAGACTGACTTTCGTGTAAAATACATACCAATTAATGATACGGAAGAATTGAGCGATTTACATAACAACGACGATCCTCTACACATTCATAATCTTCAAAGAATAGAGAAAGCATCCATTCTTTATAGATGCAATTTTGATGTTACAGATTACATGGTAAGGGCATAAATTAATTATCTAAGTATTTCATTTTGGTATCTGCAAGATAATAAGCATACATATTTTCGTACGTTGTGTACAACGTTGATTATGGATAAATGAAAATATAGAATCAATTTTAAAAGGGTGAGCTTTTATTTATAATATCATTTTCCAGACTTTATTTACAGTGTCTTCAAAGGTTGAAGCAGCCGGAAATGGAGGTGAATTTTGTCGTGCTGGTAGCATGTGCCATCTTTATCTTACAGTAACACGTATGTCACCTAGTCCTAATCCAAATCCTTCACCGCAACTAATGTATGAAGTTCTGGCTGATCAAGCCATGTGGGCTGTATGTGGCCGTACTGCAGGCATTGTGTCGTTGGAAGTTTTAGAAAAACAAAGCGTTACATTGGACGTGATGCCATTAACTAGCGGTTACTTACCTCTTCCTGTTGTTAGATTGTCTCGATATATCCCAGCACCAGAATCAAAGAGTGGTAAGCAATCTAATTTTACGAATTGTTTATCTTTCATGTAGTCGTGTTTTATTCTCGTAATCTGCAACTAATCTTTTAATGTTTTTATGTTACATGTCTGTATTCGTAACGTTTATTAATTTTTTTTAAAGATATGGTTCGTAAAAGTGAAACAGCTTCTAGTTCAAGACTAGAACCATTCAGTCCGGGCCAAGTTTACAATGCCAGTAAAGCGCAGCAAGTCCATGTTCTACCAGCAGCACCTTCGGAAGCAAATTGAATACAAAGACATTAATATTACAAATTTACAATACGTCTGCGACATTATAAAATGCTAATTGTATGCAAGTTGATTGAGACCATCTCTACATTATTTGCTATACTTGTATGATACTGAGTAATATTATCATTTATTAGTTTATCCACCGTCACTATATGTACTTCGTCTATGTTTTTAGATTTCTCAATTGAAATTTGAATTTTGGACAAATAGCATTTATATATATTGTTTTTAGTTATATGTTTGTACATTGTTTGTCCAAAAGTCAAATTGCAAATTGTATCGTCGTACATCTGTACTAACAGTAAATAATTTAAGATTTGCCATTAAAAGCAGAAAAAATAATATGACAATATGCGAAAAGTAGATAAAAGTCAGAAGTTTCATAGTTGAGAAGTATAAACATAATTGAAAGATGCTGTTACAATGTAATGATTTTTCTTGTGCAGTAATGTGATTTATATTCTAGTGAACTCATTGAGCAATATTCATTTTTCGATATTGTTGTATAGTCCACACGTAAAATTTGACCGACGTATTTTTTTTTGGTTGATTTAATTCGGGATGAGTTGTAAAAATTTGTTACTTTCATTTTGAAATATGTACTTATAACTTCGACATTATGTACATATGTATAACAGAGAAACTATTGTAAAGTGTTTCCTATTTTTCAAATATTTAATTTCTTAAATATAGTATTTTACACGAAACATAATTTCATTTGATTTTTAAAGTTCTACAAATTATGTTATATTAATATTAAGGCGGTAGAATATTTAATTATTTGTTGCATACAATACTGTAAAGTTTGTACAAATGTTTAAAGATATACTCATAACACGGAATAAGAACATGCAATTATATAGTTTGTACGCAGATATTGCAAACATTAATATTCACTTCAAAGATAAAGATGCTATATTCTATAATAAATATTAATGAAGTGTAAGTACATGTAAAAAAAACAAGATAAATATTATTTATACTACATCGATATTTCTCAGTTTCGCTATTACAAATATGAATATTGCAAAATTTATGATTGTATTGCCATGTCAAGTAGGGAACCACTTTCTGATTTAGTGTTTACTTTCTTTCATCGTGTAAATAGTATAATTGTTACAATACTCAACATGATATTTATATGTTAGAAAAATGTCGCGAGGCGATATTTATAAGATAAAATAATATTTTTAAATAATATCAAATGTATTTTACAAGAATTGCAATGGTAAAATTTATTTTGACGTTATTTATTAATTATTAGGTAAGAAGAAATATATTGCAAATGAATACATAGTTTAGACACATATTTCTCACTTTATTTGCAGTTATAACCATAGCTAAATAATGTTTTGGGAATTATTTTTTAGCTAAAATGTTGTCATTTTTTTAATGACTAAAAATTAATGTAAAAACACAAATATGTTTCGAACTTCATGTATGCAGCAATATTTGAGTCTATGAAATAATATACCTACTGTTATTTTCCATTTCAAATTTAGTACAATATATTTAATAAGTACAAGTATAATGAAATGTTTTTTTACTGTATACGCCAATTTCAAAATTTTAATTTTATCGATAGTATAATGCTTCCCGATATATTGTTAAGATTAAAACATTGAAATTGATTTCATGTGTTCTTATTAAAATATTATTTGATAAAATGATATCTTATTCAAAATTATTAGATATTGTATAAAACATTAAAACGAAACTATTATTTTTTATATATAAATGTCAAGAAAAACTGAATGCCGAATAAAAGAGAATTTTATTAAATAATGCCAATAATAATTAATCCATACATGTAAAATATTTATACGACACCAACTTATAGATATTTCAATGTAGATATAAATTTTATGAGAATATTTTTTAATTATAAGGAACATTAATAAAAATATTTCAACCTAAATCTGTTAACGGAGTGGCGTAGAATATAGTGTTACTGTTATCAAAAACGGAAGTTGTAGGCGTTAAACGTTTACTTATATATCTATTGTCAACAGTGAGTGACTACATACAATCATTGTATACACCCTTGTGTTTTAATAAATTTTATATTGTCATATATAAATTCATTCTTGTCTAATGCAGGTACATTTCATTAAAATTAATAAAAAAAGAGAAGATATTAATAGGTGGGTAATGGTTGTTGTGTAAGCAGCAGACCAAATCTTCGTTTTAATGTTATTCTTTCTCTTGAATATTTATCTTCTGGGGAAAATCGAGCTGAAAACAAGTTTTTTAAATTAATTGCCTGAAGTGCATTATAAAGCAAATCAAGTTTTACTAATATTTACCTGGATGGGCTGACAGCGTCGGTTTGCCATTTGGATCTACTTTCTGCAAAATAAAAATTTCGTTTAAACAATAAATAAATCGATTGTTAAAAATGTACCCCTTTTCTATGCCATTAAATAAATCAAGGCACGTAAAAGCAAAAAATAAAATACAAAGTATAAAATATTTCTTATATTCACAAAATTGCATGTTTTATAACATAAGATTATAGAACCAGGAATACATATGTGTACTTGATATTAATTACCTTTAATGTGTATACTCGTTCCCCGCTTTTATCAAAATAGTACATTAGATACATTTTTGCACCTTAATTCGGTATTTCTGTTTGTTTAAAACCTACGGAGGTTATGTTTCACGTCTATTTCCAACTGGTACCGCGTGTTCAATCGTCCATTTCACACATTTGTGACGCATGCGTAGTTCGATAATAATTTTAATCGACCACGCAAATCGATTAGAACGATTTTAAATTTCAAAATTTCCAATCAAGATCGATGGTCCACTAAACGAGCACTGTGTCACAGCGGGGAAACAGTTTTGTACTTAATAATCATGCTTGATATACATTAAAAATAAAAGGGTATGCTAATAGCTAAGTGTTAAGTCTCATCTTAATTATTGAATATTTTCCTTTTCTTGTTTAGATTTGAAAGATATAGGTGTCAATTAAAAACATTAAAGGTTAAAAGAAACTTATTCGGTGTTATATTCGATCAATCATAATCGTTGCTCATAACACCATTACATTAGATGTGTTAAGAGGATTGACAGTGAATGGTGGTCATCACGTAATAACGGACAGAACTTTACGAGTGACTCGAGTTTGCGTTGGAATACACTGTGAGTACATATCTCGTGGACTCTGATAATCTGCATATGTAAGTGATAGATACGTGGGTGTTAGAAATTCTGTCAAATTCTTTCTCATAAAGTCGACATTCAGGCATGCATGGTCGATGCAACGAACCGCCAGATAGTTACAATACAGAGTGTCACTTCCGTTAACAGACAAATAATTGCCAGTGTAGAGCGAGTACTGACCGTAATAGCGTATCCAGGCACAGACGCATGAACATCGCGTTACCAGCATTTTTCTAACTATCCTCGGTGATATTTAAGGTAATTAATCTCACCTACACAGATTTATCTGAACGTGACGATAATTTACGTTTCGATTTAATTCCCCGGTATATTCGAGTACAGCAGTAATTTAATATCAACAATAATATTCTTCGGTTCGCAAAGAGCGGTGAAAATAATAAAAAAACAAAGAAAGATTTTCTCTGCATAAATTTACGATTTCACATTTAAACAATTAAGTTTAGTCTCCTTGTGCATTCTCGATGGATAATTGTTAATTAAAAAATTGTTCAATACAAAAACTACGCAAACATAAAAAATATATTCTTTATACTGTGGCTGCAATTAAATTACGGGGTGCCCGACAGAAACTACAACCTGTTAAAATGAATAGATAAATTCGAAAAAAATTGTACGAACAGGAAGCTTGAAGTAACAGTTGAGGAAACTCATTTCAGTCGACATTATCTGTAAACACTTTATCCGTAAAAAATAATCATGCAGTGATACTGATATACGGACTTCAAAACTAGCATGTACTATTAATCTGCTGCAGTTCGATTTTATTCGAGTAATGAAATAGTTCTATAGGGCGTGAATAAAAATTATACTCTTCTCCAGATGCAGCCAAGGAAAATTCGTTGGATCATTCAAGTCGAGGAAGATCCATGGAAAGGTGAGAGTGTCGAGCAGCAAATTTCTTCCATCAAAGGTAATTGAAAAGTAAGAAAGATATATTAATATTATTTAAAGGTACTGCTCAAACTTCTTATTATTATCACATTCATTAGTTAAACAATTAAATTTGACAGAGGTAATTAACACATCGACTACAAAAATGTCTAATTAAAAACAAGATAAGTGTATGTTACACACAGAAATATAAATGCACTCTGCTTTAGAGGAAGCGCACTCGATACTGACGACACATTTAATTTGCGTAATTATAAATAGCAGTGATTAATGTGATCACGTTTCGCACCACGTTTTACCTTGCTCCGTAGCGTAAAGGTATGTAGTATACAGAAGAATTCGATGTTGTAATACAGTAGCTTCCAATGTGTAATGCAGTTTGAAACACTAGTACATACATGTTATTCAAGCATTAATCTCGCATTGCAAACAGAATTTATATTGTCAACTGTATACGTGAATGAATGTTTTGTGCACAGTTATTAAATAACAGCTTATACAATTTTTCTGATGATCCAAAGTAAAGTGAAACCAGTGAAGTAAATATCAGTCGTGATTTACCTTATTAAATTGCGAATCTTTAAAGTATTGACCTCGAGATCCTCTTGAGATGTACTTCGTTCCGGTAAGAAGTTATCAACAACTTTATTACAAATACCGACTTAAAAGAATATTGTCGTTCTAACAGTTTTTTCAATAATTATTCTTTGAATTTCAGTTAATTCCCAAAATATATTTACGACATTAATTTTTTCCAACCTTGGTTCAACACGTAATATGAAAACTCTATTTCGCACGAATTTCATTATTGGCCAACCATTAGTCTGTATTCATTTTCTCTGCTTATAATATGCACGTGATGATATTTTTGGAGCACGTGCGGTATTTCTGGTAAGTGCATTTTGCGTAGGAACAGCGTGAACGCACATAAACCTTGAAATTGAACATTCTCATTGAATGTTTCTGAAATTCGTTTAAACATTTATTCAAGTCATTGCAATACCACGATATTTTTTATTCGCCAAATCTACAAGATTGTCTTATCATTTTTATCAATTAGATGCAGCTACATATGTTCTTCGATAGATTGCTAACTTTGTGCATATCGTGACTTGTTTCCTGTGTCAAGTTTATTGTTAATTTTACGTACCTGGTATACAAAATTGTTCTTTGACTTTTGGACAAATTTGATATTTGATGCGTCGGCGCTGACTTCTGGAAAGAAGATCGCAGACGAGGCAAGCCTTCCAACACCTTACAGTGTCGCGACAGACTGCATCGAATAAGGTTGCTTTGTTAGGGAAACTCATACACGATTACACTGTGTGGTTCTATTCATTAGAATCTGATTAAAACAGATTGAACCATGGGTATGCATTGATTGAGACTAGTGTGGCCTTGGAAAAATTTGCATTCATTGTTGATTGAACAGGAATGCTCCAAACCTTGAAAGATTATAAATATGTATATTTAAGAAAAAATGTGACATTTTTTCATAATAAGCATTGACGTTTTAAGACTTGGCTACTAATTGCGAATGCCATAATATGTTATTTAATATTGCGATAAAATGTTGTATTGAATAGTAGATTATATTATGCGACTTTTACAAAAAGTGGTAAATACTTTGGCTTTACAAATAATAAGTTATTATATATTTACAGTGTTAAGTGCTGAGAAGAAAAGTGCAACTAACTCAATTTATCCTACAACGTAGCATATAATGTGTTCGACAGTTCGTGTGTGATAAGCTGTACTTTCAATTTGACAGAATATATATGTATGTGTAAAATATTCTGTAGTTTGAAATGCAGACATAAAACGCAGAAGTATGGACGATGATATTTGTAAGTACAATATCGAACGATAAGGTAGCATAATTGTTTTGTTCTTCTCATGGTAGAGGCAATTACATACGCAGATTCGTTTAGCAATAAATTGAACCTGTGCTTGAAATTGATCGAATTCGCTGAAGAATTGGAGACGCAGCGCTGTGGGAGGTCCACGATACAGAGGTGTAGCCGCATTTCCAAGAATTGCGCTAAACTTATTGCATGTTAATTCCGTGTATTCTTTAAAGTACTCAATTTCAAAAAAATCGCCATGAATTATATTGATCCACGAGAAAAGTGGATATCCAATGTTATAAAAGACTATTAATGAAACATTAATATTATAGTAATTTAATTTCTTCATCGTACAATCACATAGCATACATGATTATCGTATTAATTGCAGGCTTGCATTGATCATCTTTATGCAAAACGATTGATGCTGACAACAAGTAGAATCTAAAGTTCGTATTATACAGTCCTATGACCCACCTCTTCCTACCTGTTCCGTACGGGAGAGAGACTACTTCTTTTGATTTCTGGGATCCTGTTTACCTGTGATACATTGGGCCTTACGGTCCGCAAGGAGGAGCCCGAGGGCCTGTTTCAGCGCTCGTAGATTGTATTTCTCCTATACCTCTTTTGGGACTGAGAACTATAATCAAATCTTCAAAATACTTTACGCGTTATAATGGACAATTTCCTTTCAGATAAACAATCTGTTTCGTCTCTTAAATTTTCTATCAACTATGCAAGTATGACGCAATTAAAGTGTTACACATTTGACAAGGTAAAGGGTTAAAGTACGACCATAGAGATGATTTTTCAAATTTACAATTTAACATTGAAGGGCCATGTGTAACTATAATTTGTAATTGGCAGGCCTCGAACTTAGGCACACCTTCCATTGTTTTCCAACGAGTATGTATATCGATAAGGACCCACGATATATGTATTAGGAAAAGGGAGAGCCCATCCGACGACAGAGAAAAGAGAATACCTACGTAAATAAAGGAGCGAGATAGAAAGAAAGTGTGCATCGCTAGAGGGCTGGAGGTAGTGGGGGAAGTTGGGCCTTACTTGCTCCAACTCCGAGGTTGCCAGTTTGCTTGGGACTCGGTTGGTGTCTAGTTTGTTCGCCAGTCCATTCACGACGCTCGTATAAAAATAAGTAACGTCTGTCACTTTTTCTTTTCTTTTTACATTTTCGTCTCACGAATCAGCTATCGTACGTTTCCTTCATTTCGATCCTATCGTCGTCGACTGCATTTCTTCTTCTCTTATACTGTTACGGTGCTTCAATGTATACACCGTGCGAAGAAGCAACGATACCGTAATTTCACGTTGTACGAGTTTCGATTGCGACGAGGAGGATCGTAAAGGCTTAAAAAGAAACGCCATCGTCGTCGGCGAGAACGAGGCAAACAAGGGAAAGGGGCAGAGAGAATAAGAGAAAGAGAAAGAGAGAGAGAGAAAGTTAAAAGCCCATGTGTGTAAGTGACGACGTGTTTGCGCGCATACGGGTGCAGTGGTCTTCTTGACAGTGTGGAATCAACAAGTGTCGTGTACGCGCCGTGTGCGCGCGCGATTCTAACCTCATCGTCGAGATCGGTTCAGTGTTCGGTTCGATTCTGTTTATCGTTACAGATAGTTATCCTTCTCAGTGTTAGCGATATCGTTCGTACAATTTGTGCAAGCCCGCTCAGCGTGGCGATCATTAATCGATGTGATATTCTGTGCTTTCCATTAACGTGCCCTTGGATATTGTTACGTCGCCGATTCGGTGGCTGCGTCTCCGCAACGTCTCAAGATGGAAGTCGTTTACATAGGTACGTCAGTCGAGAATTATGATTCCATTATACGCGGTATCATTCAATCAACGTTACTTTTACTTTACAATGGTTTATTGGAATGCATGAGGCTGACATGCTGATTTAAGTTTACCTTGCAATTCTCCATTCATGCCTGGTAATTTGATGCCTTAGCGTTAGCTAGGAATCTCTTGGTATTGAGGTTTTTACCTGGGCGCGAAAGTGCCGGTATTCGTTAGAAATAATTTCTATCCTGACAGTAACACCTTCACATTTATTGGAGTTTTTTGAATGGTCGATCTATGCCTGGTGTTATTATTACGACCACATCATTAAGCATATATACCGGCCGAATTTTAGTATGTCGATACATTCGTTGTATGAAAGTTAACATGAGTATTTACATGGCGCTAACTACGTTATTTTATTATCCACCTGTATATTTTTCTACTTTCACCGTCAGTAGGCAATGAGGTTATCTGTGCTCTAAGGCATACACCTTATCTAATCTTTGAAATATTTATTCATCGTGTACGCGAAACGCATGTCTACGCCAAGAAAGAGGTACGGTACACGTGCACGTGAAGAATGATAACTGGGCTGCGTAAGGGGCATCATTTAGATTTGAACGTACGCTTCGTGTAGAAGGTTTGGTAAACGATAAAACGCGTCATTAGCGAAAAATCATTTAAAAAAATGATACACGCACATGTAGGAAACATTGACTCCAAAACAGTATTGTTATTGAAGAAAAGGTTGCTATTATAATAGGGCCAAAAATTCACCGTCGATAGCTTGTACCTGGCCCAATTTCGGAGCAGTCCACTATATTTGCTCCGGATATTAAAGTCAAATAATTAATTCTTATATTGGAGTAACATTTTCAATCTGCGCTCCTCAGTAGCATTCTTAAATACTGCTTTAATGTAAACAATTGAAGTTTCGTTTGTTAAATAATTTGCGCAAGTTCACTTGCAGTAATTGACTCGAAGACTCGTGAACGCTCATATATTTTTATGATAATTGAAGTTATAGTTTCACCTCTCTGTAAGCTGTTGTGTAAGATATTGTAGATTTATCGTGAGTTCTATTAAAACCATAATTAAGGATTTTGCATAATTACGGTTGGATGGTCGTCACGTCGTACATTTGCTAAAATAATGGGTTTCTTTGTTCCTCCGATTTGAATGATTCTATTTTAGCCGTAGACAGAAACTGTCTGTATACTTCCAATGGGAGGGAAGGGAATTTCTTGCTCAAGAAAGCAATCGGAAGATTTCGACACTCCACTGTGTCGATCTAAAATTGCATTACAAAGGAGTTCATCTTTATATTCCCTTTGCGCAATATTTAGTACATATTATTCGTCGAACGAATATAACTTGTAAAAGTCAATTCTGCAAAAGATAGGAATCCCACGATGGAACATAATTAATTGCTCGAGATTAGATAGATTTTTTCGCACGCACTCGATCCAATTTGTCTGAATCGATTTAATTCGTTTCAATTGATTCCAAACTGGCTCGATCTGCGCCAACGAGTCTTGAATTGGCTCGATGCTTCCCAATTTTCTTCGATACGTTTCAATTCAACCTGATTTGGATTGTTCTGGACCATTCCGTTTCGATCCAAACGTAGTTCCATTCTGCCGAATGCAATTCGATGCTATTTTAGGCGTTGATCGTTTGTGAATAATATTCTTCGGTTTATACAATTTCATCATAAATATGGCGCAATTAGTTACGACATATACGCAGTCTTTAAAATAACTATGATTCACGAGATATCCCTTAACCGTAACGACAGTACATTGCGCACTAATAGTACCCAGAGCATTATTCCAATGCGTATCTGCAAATAGATCGATAATTTCAGAACCGATTAACCCAGTACAATACACGTAATCGACCCGACACAGGCAGATTAATATCTTCCACGCTCGAACATTATAATTTGTTTATTCTACTGTCTACTGTCTACCTAGCGTTTCATACACGATACATGTTGATTAACAAAGCTGATTCCCATTGAAATATTGCAAGTCCTAATCCTTATTATGTTCCTGCGATTTGCCTCAGATATCTTTATCGTGTCTCACTAAAAATGCGTTCGATGTTCGTGCACGTTGTACAGCAGACTTACATATGAAAGGGTCCTGTTATGCTTCTTTTATCAGTCGTTGCTCTCGTTCAAACGATTTACGATTAATTATAGCTTGACCATGACTTATAAATATGAAGATAATTTAGCTTGGCTGCATTGCAGTAAGTTTCATCGAAATTGCGAAACCTCTCCCACAAGATCTCACTGCCGTTTGATGTTCCTTGGTCCCCGTTAAAAATTCCAAGCGGCTAGCGTGAACATTGTGCCACGGACTCATCAATTCGTTTGACCTATGAACCACAGATGATGGCGCGTTTAGGGGCCAACGACACGCGTACCAGAAGGCGCAGTCCTCACGCCAGTACAGTCTGCATTGTCATCTCGTTTAAATGATTGTTCGCCACGCCGACGTTCATCCTAGCCGGTTAGCTTGTCTGCAAAGTGCACGCACTGCTCTACTTGCATTCAGTCTGGCGCCAATGAATGAAAGGGCGACATCAAATAGCTTATAGTAGAAGAGCATTTAAAAGCTTTGCGCCTTTTGTGCTACCGGTTGTGGTTGATTGTATAGGGGCACGCAGAGTTCGTCGAGTCAGGCGAACGAACATGTCGATGACTCGAATAGAGGTTTCCCGTTTTTTGTGGATCACTATGGGCTCTCAGTAGCGGGCTTTCGTTCTTTATTATGCCACTTATTGGTGGGGCCCCGAGCAAACAGTTGATTTCCGTCATAATGTAACACATCCCTTGATTGTTACGATTCTGCTATTATACAGGCGATTTTAAGTTAAGGATATTTGCTGGAGGGTAGTTCTTTTTCGGTGGGGCCGATTCAAAGATTTCACGACCGTGCAACGGCGACAAGATTTTGGTGATTCGTTATGAAATGACGATGAATCGCATTCTAAGTGTATGACGTGTCCTCGCATCAGCCTTCGGATTATCCTCTCTTCATTTTCTCGATATCTGCATCTTTTTAATGAAGAGGCGACGTCGAGTGGAGTTCGAGTCGATCGTTCGGAAGCCCTTTCGATGATGCTTAAACGATTGCAGCGAGGACGTGGCAAAGGGGACGGGTTAAAGGGCGATCGAAAGATAGAAGGGACGGAATCGTTAGTTTGACTTTGCCGAACGATTTACATTTATCAAAGAACATGCGCGAAGGAGCACGAACTCCTGGCCGTGGAATTACGACTCGATGCGTGTAATTCTCTCGGAGATTCGAGTGCCAGTGTAATGTTACCTGGATGGAGAGCATTTCTCCCGCGAGTGGTAAAGGGGACCTGCGAAAAATGCTCCGTCCTTGAGGTAACCGACACTCGAGATCATGCTACGACAGCGATACTGCAAACCTAGCACACTATCGGTGGCGTAATGATCACTGATGTAACCAGATGATTAGTACGATTGTAAACATAAAATCCTCGTACTTGATGAACGTACTCTCTTTTCTCCGTGAATTGTTTAGGATGAAATGGGTATTAACTTTTTCGCTGCGGTACAGAAAAATGCAAATGTCCTCGATGCACAAACAAGTACAGATTGTATTAATATCGAAAAGCTACATATGTATAAACACGTAGATGCTCTATTTAAATGCTCGAATAATTGAAATAATTATATTCTGATGCACAGAACGTTGATATCAATTTTTGGCGAACGGTTGCTGAATATCTGAAGATGTATATATACGTCCTTTCGTAGCGAAAGGGTTAATTTATTGTCTAAATGATTAGACGAGATGGTACATCTGAAGTACTTATGTCATTTATTTGGTATATTATTTGGTCCATAGGGAAATGACTTAGAATCGGCTTCGCCATCGGTAAAACTCCAATGACTGTGAGTGCAAGGTTTCTTATTAGAAAGCTTGCCACGAAAGGTGTCAGAACGACGGCGCTTCGCTGCAAAATATTTGTTTCGCTGATTTACTCTAATGAATGTGTGCATAGCAGAGAAGACAGTTCGTGTTAGCGGGAGTTTAGCTAAGTTTAGCGGTGGCTTCGGATAGCTGGCACTGTTTTCCCCACCGTGTATTATCGAAGCGTTAATAGCGTTTACGCGTTCCAATCTTGCCGTTCGTTCAACCCTTGCACTGCGGAGGGGTAGTTCTGATAAAAATTGCACCTGCTCCAAGTCGTTCCCCAATTTCTACCACTTAAAACAAATTCACCAAAAATCACTCCTAACTGTGCCAATATTTATCATTCATTAGTCCAATATCATCGTATGATTATACTCTTTCAACGGTAGCGAATATAATTGATTCTCTGGGTTAGACATGTATGTATGTATACATACATATACGTTTTGGAGTAAATCAGTGCAGTGGTAGCAGGGTTCTCCACTCTGCTCCATACTTGGCCACCACTGTTTACGTTAGTTGCCTTGAAAGTGAACCGGCAGATGTGCACGTGCGTATAAACACTTGCATCCAGCTTTCGATTTTAGAAAATGTTCAAGGGAATTTGTTACAGATAGTACGAGCGACGTGTATGTATACACAGCTGTTTCGTTTCCTGCAGCTTCTAGTTCGATGCATACACTTTGATACAGACTGATACACATACGAGAAGTACGTGGAAAATTGGTATACGCACTTGAGAATTATTTAACATAACGGCTCCGCGGGCTGGATGCATAATTTCGATCGTTATTGCGCACTTTACTGTTACCGTTGCTGTATAATTTCCATGTTATCGTGTAAAATGTCTGGTACATAAGTCTGTATATGTATACATAATTCTGTATCTGCCTACGATATTTCTCCCAGCATCGGTACGGCTTCCAACGGATGGCAAAAGATCGGAATAATTTTGCTGTTCTTTTAAGGAAACATACCTCTTCATTTGTAGGGGCTTGATGTACGTTTGTTCAGAAGTTTTCGCATTAATCTTGTTGCATAAGCTCGCGAATTTACTAGTACTACGAGTGCGTGTACACTGCCGGCAAAAAGTTAGAGACCACCACTTTCTCAGTTGTAAAAATAGCGAACGGTTTGTTGACGATTCATTGGTACGAAATTAACACTACGGAGACTGATGGTAATGAACTTTGTTTCGATACGTTCTATCTGTGAGACGTTCTTAAATTTTCAACTTCAAAAATGATTAATCGGTCATAAGATTGCTGGGCATGTTACCTGAAATGCCTGGCGGTCCCGTGCTTTTGACCGACAGTGTACATGTTTAGTTAGATAAATTACGTTCTACCTGCACCTTTTAATCTCGTCGAATTCGACCGTATCTTACCGGTTAACGCTAAAAATCAACACGCATTCTATCGCTGACATAGAAATAACCGGTACCAGTTAACAGAGATTCTACAGCCCCGACGACAATGTTAAAGTGCACGTTTCGCATGTTATACTATAAAAGCTGAACGATCTCAACAATGAAATTCCGTTGCATCCATCATCTATAGCCGTTGCCAAAGTCATCGTCAACTTCCTCTTCCAACGAATTCCCCAAAAAGCACGCACCACCTTTTCGGATTATGCAGATAGATACAGGAAGGGCCTCATTAAAATTCATAGGACTTACTGTGCCAGAGATGCGTGTGAATAGAACTATGGTCGTACATTTAACAGAAACCCCAAACAAACTGTTCCCTGCTTTTTATTACAATCGTACAAATGAAATATAATCTAGTTCGCATAAATAATACCGCTGCAAACAGTACCAGTCTTCCCACAGGTATATTTTAACCGCACTCCTCAATGAGTCGTCCACTTGCCAGAAGTCGAACATTCTATAGAGAGGAATATATTTTTAAACATATTGTTAACTCTCGTCGATGCCAGTTGACGCAGTAAAATACCATCTTGGTAGAAGCACAGCTAAGGTGCACCTTCGTCCGGCAAACGTACATATGTGTGTACATATACCAGCGACGATCGTTGCTCTCAATCGTGTAGGATGATCGATCCACGGCACAGGAAGTCGCGAGTTACGTGTCGCGATTTCTGGTAGAAAACGATATGGACATTCGGCGGGAGAGAAGCCACGGCCAGCTCGCAAAAGAAAAACGGCGATCGTGCAGCGGTGCAAAAGAACTCGATGCACCATATTCGGAAGCGGCACGGTTTCGTAAGGAAAGCTCCACGTTGGCCGATGCCCGGCCAGGAATGAGACGCGTTCTCGTGCCGCGTATCTTACGGCATACTTCGGCTACGTGATCACCATTCTCGATTTATTCTCCCCCTTGGCTCCACTTTTGCCCCCTCATTGCTATCTTGTACTCCTTTGAACGTGAGATAAGCACGATCGTTCATTCATCCAGCGCTGGCCGGTGACGTCCGCGTGCTTGTTGCACTTCTTTTTCCCTGGCTAAAATGTGGGATGAAAAATGTACGGTCCGTTTGGATCGCTTAGCTTCAGGGACGTCGATAGTTGTTGCTGATTAATGCTGTTCAGCTGACGGAGGACGTCGGCGGAGTTAATGCGGTGTCGAGATATATCACTTGCCAATCATTGGGAGCATTCGATAGATTTAAGGGGCACAATCGAAGACGAATGATAGCTTCGTGAGAGAATGGTATGGGATGCTTGTCGGGGAGGATGGACGATAGATTGTTTGAATAAGTTTGACGGTGATAACTTCAATCGATAGAGTTCGCAAGGTGCAGCAGGATAAGGCTGTTTGATTGGAATCTGAATATTCTGGTTTCTCGTAAAAATTCTCGTTGCACTGGGTATTGAAGGCCATTACGAAGATAGAAGAAGAATGGGTGGAAGAGTGTCTTGGTCAATGTACACGGTGGATCAGTACGATAAGAGAAATGGGCTTATTGTATAAATCTACTTGGATGGCGAGCTTGTTGGGTTTCGAATTGGACGATCAGCGACTCTTCTTCGAACTTGTTAGTGTAGCTACTGTACGGATACAGGATAGCATTCTTGTTGTTCATGAAGAATCGCTAGTCACACAGAACCTAGCTGCAGGTATTTAAGCGCTGTGCTTATGACTTTCTGTTGAGCGACCTAAATTTCAAGAGTTTACTGCTGCATCTACTGAGGTCAATGAGTGTCAACGAGATAGATGACGTGCCGTCGTTGCCACGTCGACAATAATTTCGCGGTAGTGTAGAAATGACAATGAAAGCACTGCCGTTTTGCTACAGAAATGAGATATGCGGATCCAATTTCTTTTTTATGAGGATCGTAATGATCGTCAGATTTAAGTTACTCGCTTTTTTGTTATCGCCAAATCTAAGATAATTTACTGGTACATGTATTCTATTCTAATTGATAACAAATGCGATCATTCTGTATAATATATAATGGCTTTTATCTCACTTCCGACACTTGATTCATTCGGTCTGTACGATTGTTTTCTCTATTATCAAATTCCTAAGAGCTTATTACTACGAGAGGAGAAATTAATATTATCACACTGATTCATGCGGATCTAATGAATTATGACAAATTAATCTTTTTTTAGATCACGAACAATCATCTTTCGATTGTTCTAAACTCTCGTGTATTTGTATTGCAGATGAACGGGAAGACGTACAGAAGAAAACGTTTTCGAAATGGATAAATTCGCAATTGTTAAAGGTAGGGTGTTATACGAAATCACGCATAAATCACATTAATTGAATGCACACAATTAAATACACGCCTATTCACTTAATCGCTTGCTTGCGCAGAACAATCACGAACCGATTTCCGATTTGTTCGTCGACTTACGAGATGGCAATCGATTATTATCTCTCCTGGAAGTCCTCACGTCGAAAGCCTACGTAAGTACGATATATTTTTAGCAGTGTCGTGCGTATGCATAATCGACGCGACAGGTACGAACATCTGATTATGGGGTGCAGGTGATAATTTGTTATTTTACACCTGATGCAACGCTCAAAATATTCTGCTGACTGTTGCTCTTTTTTTAAGCGTTCCTCATAGTTCTGCGTTTCGTCTTTACACTATGAGAGTTACGCTAATTGAATTCCAAACAGGTGCGCCTATCGAGCAATACGAATATTTGCATTGGAGTGCTGATTATCTATGCGCAGTGGGCGTAAGGGAATTACGCGCGAAAAGTATGCGTTCTTCCGCGTATTTGCGCAGTTTCATTGCTGTCCTTGTTCATTCTGAAGATTCACTCCATGCAAATGTTGCATTAAATTGCACTGCTTTTTAATTTAAGTACTTGCCTGCATTACAAAGGTATTTCAGAACTGACGAGTTTCACTCATTTGCAGAAAAGAGAACGCGGTCGTATGCGAGTTCATCATCTGAATAATGTGAACAAAGCTTTGCAAATACTTGAACAAAATAATGTGAGTTGCTGATATCACATGTTCACTAGAGGACAACGTATTACGAGGCGGAGTTTAATGATTTTTGTTATTTATTTTAGGTAAAACTAGTAAATATTAGTAGCAATGACATCGTCGACGGGAATCCGAAGTTAACACTCGGATTAGTGTGGAGCATTATTTTACATTGGCAGGTCAGTTTCCTTTTTAAATGGCTCGGTCAATTTACCGAGAATAAAGGCCTTTGTCAAATATTGAATACGTACCGTTTTCTTACTCGTCACCTGTGTGACTGCATCCTAAACGAAATGTTTATTTAGGTACATTATCATCTGAAGGATTTAATGACTGAACTACAGCAGACAAATTTGGAGAAAACTCTTCTGGCGTGGTGTCGTCAAAATTCGCAGGTAAAATTCTGCCCAGCAAAAATTTGTTTCGCTGCTGATACAATGTATATACATGATTGTAGTATTTTGTTACATTATTTTGTTTCATTTTATTATACAGAATTATCCGGGAGTTGATATTAAAAATTTCACAACGTCCTGGTCGGATGGTTTGGCGTTCAACGCGATTCTTCATAAATGGAAACCACATTTGTTCGATTTCAATAATATAGCACGCAAGCATCCAAACGCTAGACTAGATCACGCATTCCGTATCGCCCAGGAACAGTTGAGTATTGAACGTCTGTTGGATCCAGAGGGTGAGTTAATTAAAAAATTAAGTCGAAATTATGTTTTCACTTATGTCCACGAACGTGAACTTTGTATACTTTTTTTCGACAGATGTGAATACATCGGTGCCGGATAAGAAATCTATAATGATGTACGTTATGTGTCTGTTCCAATTGTTACCTCATTCTGGAGATGATATAGGCGAGCTAGATATTTCAGTAGCGAGTGATGGTAGCCCGGTTACAACACCAGGAGCAGAAGTATTTAACTTGCTTTTTGTCTCGTTTAACGACCGTTCATATCTTTATGGAAACATAAAAATATTTCTTTACAGAATACATTATCCTTTACAAATTTTGGAACGCCGGCCTCACGACCTATGAGTCTAGCAACGAACGTTTCGGTGGAACTTGGCGGCTACCAAGTCGCCCTCGAAGAAGTTTTGACGTGGCTCCTCGAGGCGGAGGATAAAGTGAATCATGCTCCGGAACCTGGGTCCAGTTTGGAAATGTTAAAGCAACAATTTCACGAGCACGAAACATTTTTAATGGAATTATCCGGACACCAAGACGGCGTGGGCGCTGTATTGGAGGAAGGAGCTAGATTGTTGGCAGAAGGTGGTTTGCACAAAGACGAGGAGCACGAGGTCCGTGTTCAAATGTCGTTATTGAATTCTCGATGGGAAGGGCTTCGTATGCGTGCAATGGAGAGGCAAACTAAGATTCACGAGGTATGCTCGATTTGTTTTTAGAATTAGGCGTATACAAACAAAATTGATGGCTTAGGCGGTACTTAACATTTTTTTCCATCTCGTTATTATGGAATATTTTATAACGATTGCAGGTTCTCATGCAAATGCAGCAAGGTCAATTAGATGCATTGCGGCAGTGGTTAACGAGGACAGAAGATAGGATTTCGTTAATGGCAGCCATTGAATTAAATCAGTCCGCCTTGGATGATCAAATGAAACAATTAAATGAGCTAGAGCAAGATATTGGGGCACAGCAAGGTGTCGTCGATGGCATGAGAAACATGGTGGTTGTCGTGGACGAGGAGAATTCTGAAGCAGTTTATGCTCAAATGGAAGATCAATTATCCGCTCTTGGAGAACGATGGACTCACATTTGCCAATGGAAAGAGGAGAGGAGGCAACGTTTGCAAGCTTTTTCTACCCTATGGCAGAACGTCAACGACGATTATAAAAGATTAGTATCGTGGCTGAGCGAAACGGAAATAACGTTGAAACAAATGGAAGCAAATCCAGCATCCGAGATCGGCGAAGTCCTCGAACGAATTAAAAAGTTGCAAATTTTAAAAATGGATATGGAGACGAATCATAGGAAGTTAACGTCTTTGCAAGAATCGATTCAAGAACTCGAAGGGCAGAGCACCTCACCGGAGTGTATTAATATATTGGAGAAGATCGAAAATTTGCAAGATCGATGGGAAGCTGTTGGACAAATAATGGAAGTACAAACTCAAAGGGTAATACAAAAAATTCGTGTCATTTTTTTTATTTGGAAGTGTTCCTTTCTTTGTATAGTGCAAGATAAAATTGTGTCTTTTTTTCTCTCAAAAATAGATAACTAGCTCGGGATTTGAATTTGATGTGAAATCTGAAAGGGAAACGACAGTAATAACAGGCAATGAATGGATGTCTGAAACAATAACTAGTATCGCTTATAAAGAAGAAATAGCTGCAACGGTATGTTTACGGAATTTTTTATGAAGTTAATTATTGAATGTATAGCGATCTTTATTGTTCTTGTTTGATTTATATTTTTTTTTAGTCCACACCGCATAGTGATTCCAAGAAACGCCGCGTAGATAGTACAATTAGACACGAGTTTGAAACTGCGTTACATAATTTGTATAAATGGCTGGATTATGTCGATTTAGAAATTGGACGATCTGAGGGAGTTTTTGACGAGTTAAGCGTCGAAGAGAAGAAAGTAGTTTATAATGATACAATAGCTGACATAGAAGCGCACAAAGATGATTACAATAGAGTTTTGGAGTTGGGAAAACAGCTTCTGAACGAACTGAAAGATATCAATGAATCAATCGAAGCGGAAGAATCAAAACTTAAAGACGTGCAGAATTGTTGGATGGCAACTAAAAATCGTTTGGAAGAAATAAAAATTCGTATAGAATACTTGAAAGAAGTGAAAAAGTTTCGAACGGAATTGGCTAGCTTAAATTTAATGCTAGAGAGCTATACTAAATGGTTCGATTCGAGCAAAGGACACAGTCAAGTAGAACAGTTTAGGGTAATTGTTGTTCTATTTATACAAGTTACACATTTTTTGCCCGAAGATATATAAATGATTTTTATTTAGGTAAAATTGAAATCGATGAAATCTCACGACGAACGCATAAAGAAATTGTTAGAGAAAGCCAAAGATCTATCGGAAAATCATACTGGTCTTAATGAATCCGTTAATGTGAATGCAGATGTACAAACATTTGCTTCTAGCTGGGAGAAACTATATAAAGCGTAAATAATTCCCTTCTGAGCATTCATTCATGGTATTTATTTCGATGTGATTTTACAAAGTTTTTATCACGTATTTCAGATTATCCGAAAGATTAGCTGAATTAAATGATGCTGTTGATAAAACCCCACCAAAGAAATATACCGATGCTGTTGCTAATCTCACTTCATTCATTAATAACGTCGAAAGTATACTATTATCAGAACATATAGTTATGTCAGATGATAAAACTATGTCAGAACAACTGAAAAAATTTAGCGATCTGCAGAACTCTTTGAAGGAACATCAGCAGGCCTTCAATTACATAAATAGTGTAGGACATGAGTTAATAATGAAAACTGATGGTGATTCACAAGGACAAAGATTTAAAGATGTGCTACAGGATCTTAATACTAAATGGAGCGATATACCTATAATACTCGAAGAACGCCAACAAAATTTATTAAGAGGTACAGTTGCATAAATTAAAATCAATATTTCTTTTCGAACAGTCATTTAGTAATTTTGATTACAATTTTATTTTTATGTAGATATGCAGTCATTAAAGGTATTCAATCACGAACTTTTGGATCTGGAAAATTGGCTGGAAAAATCATATCAATATTTAGAGGAATTGTCAAAGGATAATATATCAAATGACGTTGAAAGTATGGAACTTAAGTTGAAGCAGATTCAATCGTTTTGCGAGGATATCAATCAAACGAAACCGAGAATCGAAAATCTTCAAACGTCCACGAACAGATTACTTGAAAATTCCGAACCAAGGTTCGCAAAAGTGTTAAACAGTAAGCTGGAAGATGTGTCGCACAAATGGAATGCTATCGTTGATGGTGCTAAAAACTTAAATGATAAGTACGAGGATACGTTGAAGAAGAATGACGAAATAATAAACGGGATAGAGGATTTCACAAAGTGGTTGTCGGCATTAGAGAAGGAAATACCGGGTGAAACGAAAGTGACATCGTCCGTCGAACTGTTCCAAGTTCGCGGACGATATCAGACATTAAAAGAAAAAATAGACAAGCGAGTAGAAGAGTTTAGAAACCTTAATGAAATGGGTAATGATAAATTGTTAAGTTCTGAAGGATCATCAGTGCAGGATCTTGGTAGGCGATTTACGTTTTTGAATGCTCGATGGACAGACGTTACAGACCGTATTTATGAACGGTGCAGAAATTTTCAAAATGCTAGCCATGAATATGGCGAGTTTCGCGCTTTGGTCGCACAAGAGAGTGATTGGTTGGATAAGCTGGATAAGAGATTGAAGAGATCAACTGATAGTGCTGCGGATGCTGAAGAAATATCCGAGGAACTTGACGTATGTATACTTCGTAGGGACAGAAAACTTGTCACGATTTATTCATAAAATAAGCATTTTGTTCTTTCCACAGGATTTGGAAAATTGCATACGAAATCGTCCAGAAGCTAGACTTGAAAAAATACAAGAAATTGGAAAACAGTTAGTTGACAGTAACATCATGACACAGTCGGTTCAGGCAGACGTAGAGAGCTTAACGAGTCGCTGGGAAACCCTAAATAATCAGGTATGTGATTTTTATGTATATAATGTCTCTAAATTTTGTTTATAACAAACAACTGTGCATACTAGAATGATATTTTGAGTAGGCAAGGCAACGAGCAAAACTCCTGGAAGGGTCAGTGAAGCAAGCGCAACAATCAGAGGGACGTATTCTTGCTCTCCAGCACTCCTTGACGCAAATAGATTCTGTACTAACTGCACGTCTTGATTGCGACCTTACTGCCGATGACTTGCCTCATGATTATCAGGTTTGTTGGCCAAACTTTTGTAACTTCGTTACTCGAATGTCTACTAAAAGAAATAGCAAAGTTCCATCGTGCATAAATATATAAAAGTGTAAGGTTTACACAAGACGCTGAATAAATATTTTGCTTTCAATTTAAACATTTTCCATGTGATCTCAAGTATGTACATTTGTGAAATACAGAAATTAATGGAAGAAATGGAACATCAGCGTTCAACCCTTCAAGAAATGGCATTACAGATTGAATCGTATAAAGCCTCTGGGAAACAAGAAGCTGCACTCAGATTGCAAGAGCAGCTGACTCTTATCGAGAAAAAGTTTTCCGAAGTTCAAAAGAAATTTCAACGCTTTCGTTGCCCAACGAATTTGGAGCCGAGATTATCTAGAGCTTTACGGGAACTTAGAGGAATCGAAGAGGCAACTTGTCTATTAGAATTATCATCAGAAGATCCGGAGGCTATTGAAGGCCAACTTAAACATTGCCTGGTAAGTAATTATTTAAATGTTTCGTATCTTATTCTTTATACGATTACACATTATATTAAATGTATGCCCCTTGTGGTCTGTAGCGTTTTTATCAAACATTAAGTGAAATTAAAAGTGAGATAGAAAATATTATAGTGACTGGTAGAAAATTAGTTGAAGAAAAGGGCGTGGGTGACCCAGATAAATTTTCACGACGAATCGATATGTTGAAGGAGTTGTATAATAAGGTAAATATGTGCAATAATATGCGTGCCATTAGTACGTTTTTTTTTATTGAACCATTGGTGTATATTGTGTATTAATTACTTGCAGTTGGGATTACATATCACTGAATCAAAATCATGCTTGGAAACAGCTTTGGATTTATCGCGCGATATGTATAAAAATATGTCTTACATTAACATGTCCATAGAGAGTATTAATAAAGAACTAGATACGCAGAAAAATATGCCCGACCTTCCAGTCAACGCGATATATGTACGAGTAAGTAATCGGAGTATGCATAAATAAATTGAAATTTTATAATTATTAGATGATTTCACACGGAAAGTAAATGATAAATTGTTTAAATAGGAAACTCTGACAGAAGTAATACCACGATTGAACGTTGTAAAAGACAAGTTGCTGAATTCTCAAGAAGAATTTTCCAAGCTCTGTGATACTATGTATTTGGAGCAATTAAAAGAAAAATTGGTAGACGTCGTTACCAAATTAGCAAATACCGAAAAGAGATTAAGACTTTGCAATGCTTCTGAGGTAAGCGTATAATTTGCAAAAGATTAGTGCAATAATTGAAAAAATTGTCGTATTTTCAGGAGGAACCCAATGTCGATGAGATAAATGCATGGCTTGTGCAAGTCGAAGAAAAATTAAATAAATTAGACAGTGTTCCGGTTGACGAATTGACGGAAAATCATTTTGACCAGTGCAAAGTAATTGACGATTTGAAATTCTATTAAATCGATTGAAACTCTTGGTGTTCCGTAAACATTTATTCGATGCTTTTATGCTCTCTTTTTAGGCGGTTCAAAGCGAAATGATTGAAACGAAACCAAAAGTCAATCAATTGCAACGTTATACTTATTATCCGAAAGTAGCTGATGTATGCAAGAAGTGGGAGGATATATCCAGTAGAATACAGGTATGAAGATTTATATATATGTTAAATATAAATATCATTCATTGCTTTTTTTTCTCATTGCTTATATTGCTTGTACCTTACCTTAACATCTGGTATATGTAATGCTTGTGCTTTATAGTACCATTACGTATATTTAAAAAAATAGATCGCAATCTCTTAATATTTCATACTTTGCAATAGTATGTGGTTTTTATAAGCTGGCATTTTAATTAATGAGTTTTTATATAATTCTCTGTTATTAATATTTAGTAATATTATAGTTACTAGTTTATAACACAACTATATAACCCTAATTCTTTTATCGGTTAAGGTTTTAATAAATTTATTATTATACGTTTACTTTTTAGTTAATTGAAGTTAGAAATTTTTGAAAATAATCCTTTAAAGTTATCTGTAAATAAATGTTAAGTATTTATACTCGTTAAGTTCGATTACTATTACGATGTATATACATAATATGTACTTCATTGTACGAGTATCGTATGTGAGTTACATTGGTGCATACTAGTGAAATTTATGAAGTACTTTCATCCTGTCCAAGAGGTGTCTCTATCTATGTAAATAATACTGTCATCATTAATAAAAAACAGACATAAACTTTGGTGGATGGTAAAAACAAAAAAAAAACTTATTATCGATCAATCATTTATGACATTGTCTCTCCCCTTGTATAGAATTTCATACAGAAGTCTGAATATGATTTGCAAAACAAAACGAATATGGAATGAACAAAAATGTGTTCCAAGTTTTTGTACTGGTGATGGATACACGCAAAGGAAAAGCTTTGTTTGCACAATGAAACGCATTGTCACTTTCATTTTGGCCATGCTTGATATTGTCACACTATTAACAATGCTCTTTCAATTAACTGTCGCCTGTCCATGAATTTTCTGTTACCTATCATGTTTTCACAGGAATGGATCCACAAAATCACAGACAATTTATTAATAAAAAGTAAAGTGGGAGAAACTAAGGGGAGAGACAATTATGGACGCACAAAATTGTCTAAACAGCCGGAACATACTTCGGTGCAACTAGCTAAAAAAGAAAATAAATTGATAGATGAGAATGAGGAGATATATGGCATAGGATATCTTAATCCTGCGTTCGATGAGAGTCAGTGTAATGTTATACATACACCAGAGAGTTCGCCAATCGATATCGTTCATCGAAGCCGGAAATCTTCCACCCAATCTGAAAAAGTCAAAGCTAAAATCGTAGATGTTAGTAGAACTGTTAGACGAAAGTTAGACATGAGTTCTGTACCCGATGTTGTCCAAACTTCTCAGCCACAAGTAGTTCATATCGATGACGATCTACCTTCTTCATCTCCTGATACGGATGTGTACATGGCCGATGAAGAATTCTTTTTATCCAAAAATAGCACATTATTTTCCCAAGTTTCTTCTAATACGCTGGTCACATCAGATTCAAAGCCGTTCAACGTGTATAACGCTCAGATAAATCCTTTTCGCATTGTAGAAGTGAGGGAAATGGAAATAGTAAAATCAATCGCATCTCCCGAAGATCATGTAATATTACCAAGCGCGAATGTCAGTGTAGGATTAATGCCCCAAGTTGTTGAAAGAGTAGAGATTATTGAGGATACGGAAACAGAACCGGAATCCGTAGACACTGATACAGAGGACAAAGAAACTAGGGCGAAAATTTGCAATACGATTAGTAGTGAAAGTCAGATTGGTAACAAGAAAAAAGAACTCATTCCTATTTTAAAGAAGAAAAAGGGAATAGATCCGTACTCTGCCAAAAGTATTAAGAAATTAACTCTTAAATTAGACGTTGGTGATGTATCATCGGATAATCAAATTTCGAGCTTCGGGCCAGTAAAAAGTAATTTAGCACCATCCACCCAACTAGATTCGCAATTATCATGCAAAATAAATATGCTACAAAAATCTTTCGCATTGAGAGATAAGGATAGCGTTGCTGAATATCTCATTCTCGAAGACAATGCAATGAATACGAAATTGAGCTTAAAGACCACTACTGGTTCATCTCCTCTTCCATCACCAATTTGTCCTTCGAAAGGAAGAAAAGAGAACAGTAACGAAAGAGAATCGACATCTGCAAAAGACGGCGATTTTTCAAAATTACGTAATATTGAGAGCCACAGCGTTGATTTTGAAAAAACAATCAAATCATCGTTATTCAGGCGTGGCAGAAGTATTTCAAAAGATGATACACTAGAGGATTGTGAGAGCTTCTACGGGAGCGATAAAGAAACCGATGATATTTTAATTTTTTCGGATGACACAGAAATTGATGTTGGAAGTTCCAGCTCAGACGGGGAGGACCCGAATTTAGGAGAACATGTTGAGCACCTCTTGGGCAAGGTAATTCTAATAGCACATATCTTGCCATTGTAAGTCCTATGTTGTATGTCGTGTGCTATTAATAATATAATTTCCGAACAGTAACAGCTACATTCTTAAGCTCTTGTACTTATACAATGATAGGTGATGGCTAACATTCCGTGCGGAAGTTTAGTAGGCATTACACTTTCTGACAATTTTGTTCGATATAGATACAGGCTGAAAAATTATCACAGGAGATGCAACATAAAGCAGAGGCGAAGGTCTCTACTGATAAGAGATCTTTCAAAGCTTCAACTAGTTTGTCCAGAACTGGTTTAGAGAGATGCATTTTGGAATTTGAACAAGCTGCCCAGTTAATGTTACACAGAATGGACGTTATGCTGATGAGCATCAGTGGTATTGTTAATGAAAAAGATCCTACTAAGCGTCTGGAGGTTCGTACAATTCTTGCGATGTTTGTTTGTATTCCGATATGCCTTTTTTTTTAAATAAAGTCGAATCCCTGGTGTTCTGTTATAGGTACTAAAAGGCGAAGTTAGTACTCTTGCACCAGATGCAGCGGCTTTAATAAGTAAAGGTGATGGCCTGGTCATGACAGTGCATGCATCCGACCCTGTTAGGGCTGAGAAGATAAAAAATGAACATCAAGATAAATTGAGAAGTAAATGGCATCAAGTTATGTCGGAAATAGAAACGAGACGTCTACAAGCTCAACGAGCTGAAGAAACATTGGGCCAGTATAATAATATAGTAGCAGAATTTGAAGATTGGTTCAGAGATGTGCCATTAAAACTTGAACAAGTGAATAACTGCGAGGGACAACTAGAATTGTTCACGGTGGAATTTGACGCCAAGCAGGAGCAGCTTCACAAATTAAATGACTTGGCTATTGAATTGAAAAGATTGAATGTTGGATTTTCCGAAACTGCGCGTTACAGTATCAATAGCAGATGGCAGGAAGTCAGTTCGCAATTTAAAAGGTACAGTGGTAGAAAGGAGAAGGAGAAGCATGTAAAGGATAAAAAAGTTGACGTGGTAAGCTATATCTTTTTTTCTTGTATATTGCCTTTGTCAAACGTTCGTCTATCTTAGTATTAACTTTTTCAGGACGTCGAAGGAGTTGATATGCAGGAATTCACCACCAGAGTTAATAAGATTAGGGAAGCTGTGGTGACCGTGACAAGATCCTTAAACTCAGTGCCCCTAAACGGTGATGATTATGAAATGTTTTCGAGTCAAGAGGAATGTCTGAAAAAAATTAGCAATGCGTTAAATATTCTTAAACCGAGCATCGAGGAAATCAACTCTGTCTTCGAAAACGTTGCGGCCCTTTTAAGAAGAGATCAGGCTGAGCAGATTAGACGTTTGGGTGATAAATTGCGAGACGAGTGGATCAATGTTAATCAGAGTTACGTAGAACGATACAATCGTTGGAACAAATGTTACGAAAAATGGAAGGAACTTTCCAACACATGTCGAACATTTTTGGACTGGTTAGATAAAATGGAGGAGTCATTAAGAAAGTTGAATTCTCTCGGTCATACGAAAGTATCGAAGACAAAGGCTTTTGAATTGGAACAAGAGGTTTCCAGAATGCAGAGGACTATGAATAATATTAATGTTTCAAGCGCGAGTTGTTTAACTCGTGCCAAAGCTGGCGATATGATTGAATTGAGGGAAATTGTTGATACCATAAAGAGCCGGTGGCAAAATATCGTAACTGATTTAAATATACGCAGAGAAAAGTACGTATCAATTATAATTTATAATATGTCGTCGAATAAGTTAATCATATTTGTAATAAATTTTAAACGGTATTTCGTAAAATAATAGTTGGTACTTTTTGCTACACACGGAGCACTGAAAGCTAAGCCGTGTCTCCTATTGAGCTATTTCAGTTGTGATTTGCCTTTGCTACTGCTGTGATCAACTGAGAATAGCCTCCATGTAATAAAGAAGTACGAATTAGCTTAGAATTTAAATTGAACGTCGATGAAACTGTTTTATATATTTTTTGTATTCACATTTAATGCCAATTTTATTAATTTTTATCCATTTATAATAGTGTTTTAAAATATCTAATAATTATATATTTGTTTAAGAAATATTGCTATGGAAAAGAAAGTGAACAACGATAGCAGAGTTTTAGAAGGTGCTTGCAATGTTTTGGAGCAAATTAATTCTTTGTTGGTATCAGCAGCAAATCCTTCAGACGAGACCTCCCTATCAATAAGGTTGTCATTAATTAAGGTATGTTAATACATTTATAAAAGAGCTAAGGATTTCCCTGAGTGTGCAGGTGGTTATTCTATATTAATATTTACCTACGATACTTAATATATCCGTAACATTTATAATATCGGTCACAGTTTATAATTTTGCAATACAATTTATACGTGGACATAAAACTCCTAGTTGTTCGTATTAATTTTAACACGTTAGAATATTAATTTTTTCGATGCAAAAGCCGGATATAACGTTATTAAATAAGCCGAAGAAATTGAACCTAATAATACCGGCCATGTCATGACTACACAAACTCAAGTGTGCCAAGACATAAATAGCAATGAACTCTTACTTTTCGCTTGTTTTGTTAGTAAATATAATTACTGCTATGTTACTATTTTCTTATGTGTAAAGAATACAATAAGAAGTTCAAATATGATTTCCAGGCCAGACAAGAAGAGCTTTCTACACGCAAAAAGGCATTGCAGAATTTAATCAATCAAAACGGCATTCCTCAAGGAGAAGATGAGCGTAAGAAATTACTGGCTGACATGGACAAGGTACATTCTATGAATTTATTAATAATAAATTGAAATCGTATGCTCGAGTTGTAAAACAATTAAAATCTAATTAAACAATATATACTATTGTTTCAGGCTAATACCAGCCTTTCCAATCATCGAGAGTACGTGGAAAATAAACTTGCATCTCTTAAAAAATATATCTGTACTTTGGATGCCATTATGGCATGGGTAATGGAAACTCGAACGAGAATAAATATATCTCGAGAACTACCACAACAGGAACGAGCCGAAGTCATTAATAACGTTATGGTAAGTGTGCAAATATTTTTTACTGCAACCAAGTAGTAGAAATAAAACGCAAACTGAAATAAGAATATTTTGTTCGGCAGGCCAAAGTTGAAGATCGTGAAATGGAGGTGAAGGATGTACTAGAAAATTATACTAATCTGGAGAAAGAATGCGAATCTGCGAAGCAACCCATATCTATAGAATTACATGTGAGTATTACTACTGGATTGTGCTGAATGAGAATGCAGTAATTAGCATTGTTCTTTATTTTATGCTTACTTGCGCCTTACGTTGTTTAATTTTTTTAATAGGAAAAGCTAAAAAAATTAAGGGAGGATTGGCATTTTGTGAAAAACAGCGGGGAAACAAAGGGCTATGAAGCCAAATCCACAGCATCAGTCGGAGCCGCGGCACAAGGAATCGGTGAGTTCTGTTTTTTCATATAAACATAAATCGTCATAATAAAAAAATAACATTACGAGTATAGTTACCTTAATGACTTATACAAATCTATATTTATATATATAAATATAGAAATAATTTACGCTATATTACTACTAACCAATTAAGACTAAACATATTTACGATTATATTATAAGTGTTGGGTAATGTATTGCATTACGCGCAGAGGAAGTTCAATTTGGAAACTCACATAGTTTCAGCGATACTCGTAAGATGTCATATCATTGCATTATTGCACATTGTTATCCTTCGAATTAGTATCACCACCGGTGAGATACAGGAATTCGTATATCGCAAAATAGTCATTTTTAATCAGAATTTAATTAAACATATTTTTCTATTTCGACAATGTCGAATGCATCCTGCGGGACGATGCGTGTACATCCGCCACGTAAAAGTTGTAGCCTTTTCACCGAGTACCGGTCCTCCTTTCTTTCACTTTCGTCCCTCGATCGATCTGTGCATTCAGAATGGTCGACGGCGATAAATTTCAGAACGCCGTTCTGCTTTTAATCGGTGCTTACCCTCCCAATCGACCATTCACCTCGAACGCTTTTCATAGAAAGCAAATTGACGTGATAAACTTTCACGTAAATCTCGCGTATTAAACGCACTATAATTCACAATTATATTTTTCATTTACCACGCCACGAACAGGCTGGCCCTCTCCAGGCGAGGCTAACTCCACGCTTAATAATCTCTTTTCGCTATTAAGAGAGCCAAAGTTCGTCGGGCTCGAAACTATTAACGCGTTGAATTAAAATTTTGCGGCGGGGCGCATGATTCAGAATCGCGTCGGGTTAATCGCGGGGTTCACGAAGGAAGAAGGCGAGATTGTTGATCCAAAAGCGGAGAGCTTAACGGAAAGGTCGTGGGTTTGTAGTATAAGCGCGATCGTCGGGCCGCATAATGAGCGGATAAGCCGTCTAATGTAGTCGTGGTAGAACACCGGTAGACTGAAGATAGCTAAGGCTTCGTTGTTCCCTGCTCTTCTTCCTCCTCTGTTTCCTACACTTCCTTCCTTCCTGCCTCCCTCCATTGTCATCCACCTTCGTTAGAGTGGCGGTATATACATCGCGAGATGAAATCAGACTGGTTTGACGAAACTTCGGGAGCCTCCAAACGGATTAAGCTCACTGCTTTGATCCACTCTCTGGAATAATATTGTTTCCGTCAATTTTATGATCGCGTCGAACCGTTTTGCACAATTTCCGGCGCACTCCTGAAGGAAATTACGTGTTCGTTGGTTCGATGCGTGGGAGAGAACAGGCGTGATTCTTTGTGCCCGATCGATGGTAGGAGAAGATTTGAACGCTCTTTTTATTATGTCCTTCTGACGAGCGCATTGGATAGGTAGTTCTTCTTCCCCATAGTGAATTACTCTCAGCAGTGGCCCCTCATCGTGATTAAGTATGTAGCATTAAATCTACTGCTTGCCGGTCTAGTTCACAGGGATTATTGTGTGCCTGTGTAAGTATGCATTCGTGTTTAGTGTTTAGTCATTCCATCTCGATGCGTGGATGATATGGCAAGATGGATTTTTGAATTATACATATGTACTTCGTGATAGATGAATTGATAATGGATACAGATTAATCATAACTGAATCATCTGTTTCCTAATAATCGTTGCATAACTTCCACTGTGTTGTTTTCCAAACGCATGAAAAAATATCTCCAATATTTAAATATTTGCCTTTAGTCAATACAGGTCGAGGTTTTTTGAATTACTCGTGTTCAATGTACGGATATTTATTAATTCTCGCATTACCAAACGATCGAGTGCGCCCGGCCACGTGTTGTACCTACACATGGGCGAAATAAAGTTGATTAGCGGAATGGACTTGAAGTAGCTTTTGAATATCAAAATATTTCGACGTTTCGATGGGGACGCGTAACGGAGTTTGATTCGCGTTGACGCGATTAGTGCAATATATTGTGCGCCATGATCACGCTAATGCTGAATTATGTCGATCCCAGAAAAGCTGATTTCGTCGAGTGTAGCCTGCGGTGCGACGAGGGCGAGGAACGGATGCTCACCTGAACAAACTCGTTCCTCGTTAGCGAGAGAGCTCATTAAGACTTTCATGTTCCTGTGGTCACGATTTTTTTTTATTTGCCCAGTGCAGCAACATAGATTGAAAAGGCAATATAAAAAAACCTGAAAAAAATGGAAACCAACGAAACTCTCGTTCTACACAGTGTGCCTTTTAACATCTATCATCGACGCGAAAGATGCTCCGTTTGCTCTCTTTCTCTGTCGTACCGTAAATCCACTGAACGCAAACGTTCGCCAGCTTTATGGGGTACAAATGCTTCATCGATGCACCAACGTTGATTACACACTTTTGCAATATTACTTTTCTCTTTTTTTTTTTTAACACGATGGTTGACGGAATCCGCGAAATCGCGAGACGATGTTCAGTTTACGTTGTGCGTTGTCGGTGACAATAAAAAACGGATAAAATTTTCGAGCGCAACCGTGGACACACGGGGACGAGAAATATCGGATGTTGTGTCGTTGTGCTGACACAGGGAATGCACTGTATGACGCTGTGCTAATTGCACCACGCTGTTGTACGAGAGACAGCTTTTTATGCCGCGACTGGTAATGACATCCGCCCCGCGCAGCTGACCCTCTATTATTTCCCACTGGTGCTTTCCTATCGAACAAAATCCTCTTGGCAGGAGAGGCCGCGTATTTATCTTGCCACGAATTTCGAATTTCGCACATCAAAGGGGTAATTCGGCCCCTTTCGTCATAAATGCCGCCGTTGCCACCGCTGTCGTTCTACTACCGGCAATAATTCCTTCCAACTCTCGACCGAATAATGAATCTCCAGATGAAAACCGCTTTTCGACGTGCGCCGAATTCTAGTGTTCTTTGCCCCGCCCGATTGTTTCGCGGGGTTTACCTTTGCGAGGACTCGCGACAACGCTAGAGTGTTCTTTGCCCGCGTGGTAAAAAATTAGGACTCTATTAAACATCCTTGGTTCATTTAAGAATCGTCCTTATGATATAAGCGAGACTGCGAACGGCACCGCTTAAATAATTATAGGGTCGTTTATTTCAATTCTAATATCGTTCAGCGAGGTTTTAATGGTTCGGCGTATTCTTTCGATTCTAGGAGGAAAAACTCATTCGAACGTTCAAAATGCAGTTCAAATTTTCCTGAATTTCAATCAATATAAGTAGCGCATTGCTATGTTCTTCGATGGAGTGAAGGAAAACCTGGGGGGTTGCTAGGGATTTACGTCGAAAGTAAGACGAAGGAGCACTTCTCTGGGATCTAATAAGAGTCAGCTTAGCCGTGAAATTTTATTGTACTACGGAAAAGCTTCCAGTACTGATGCGGGGGTGGTTTCGTCGTGCCATACGTTACTGCTACGTATGAATGCTCGCAGAATAGGCGCACGGGTGGTGCGTAGTATAGGACAGTAACGACCTGCACAACATCACCGGGTAACGTGGTTGTGTAGAGAAAACGAATGACGAGGGGTGGACGGATGAGTGAAATAATGGTTTTTTGGGGGCTGCGCTGGACGCTGAAATATGTAATTTACCCGTGACCACGCATTAGCCAGAATGAGATTTTATATTAAAGGCTTAATGGGAAATTTTTATTTAAATTCTCGTTCCGCGGCTTCTTTGCAGTATCAATTTGCGCAATTAAATTGTGCGTCGTACAAAATCGATGGGTAATATTTATCGCACGTATTTCCCCTTTATCGTTCCTGTGAAACAAATACGTGTTTCATATACGGCTGGTGTTTTATGTTGGCCCGAATACGCGATTGTATCGCGTGTTTCCAAAGGGGAGGTGATTCGGTCGAACGTGGAAATACAATTTCTCGTCCAGAACGAGACGAAGTGCATAGATTCTTCCGACCGATTGAGACACGTTGGTCTAGAGACAGTTTTGCATTTCTCTTATATCCGCTTCACTTTTCGTTCGACGGATATATTCGACTCCGCCTTTGAGTAACAACAGGTTTACATTCGGAACGGATGCGTCTCTGTCTGAATCGTTTCACTATTGCGTTCCTAGAGTTTATTCGTGCGAGAAACGTGCAGGAATATGAATCGTTAATATATTTTAAGAAAGTTCCTGTACACAAAAGGGTGTCGGTATAGGCGAAGCTTCAAAACATACATCGTAACGCAACGAAACTGTATCAGATTGAAGTTTAATCATCCATAAAAAATAATCGAACAAAAATACCAGCAAGTGCAATATACCGTAAATAATGTAGAGCCACATTACGAAATCAACCGAGGGCGATGTCCTGTCCTCGCGTGGTCCTTCCATCGTCTTCGGCAAGAACATACAAGAATCCCTAAGACAACAACGCTGTTAACAATTTTCATTGCTATTTAATATACCGTAGGATCGGGCACGTTATAACTCTCGTTATTTCCCTTTCTGTTTGCGTTTCTGTTCCCATACCTGCAGTGCTTTTTTCGCGTTTCTGATCGCGCCAACGTGGCAAACCCTTTCGATCACTCGACCCTTGAGACCTTTCAGGGGTGATCGAATAATAGTGCGCCGCGTCATTACAGTTTTATTCGGATCGCAGTAGCTGGGCATGTACTCGGTTGTCTCCGAGGTGACCACCAGCTTCTTGTGCTCGAGATTCCTCGTTAACGAGATCAAACGTTTCGTGCACCGGTCGATGATAGTCTCCTCGAGTATCAGTACCTGTTAATTCAACTCCAAAATGAGGGAAAAAAAGGATTTCCCTTCGTTCGACCATCGAGACGAGGCCATTATGCCCCCCTCGATAATACGAGCAAGAAAGGGGGAATGAAAACCTGAGGAATCTACCTGGGGTTTCTTCACGAGTTTCCCGAACCAATCGGGCAACGAGGTAGCGGCAGTTTTGCAAAATATCCTCTTGTTCAAGAATTTGTCATGCTTAATTTCTCTGTGCAACGTGTCCTCCGATAAAACGTGAGCCGAGTACGGATTCGGATAACGCTTGAAGAATGCTCTGCAAACAGCCAGCCAGCAGTAGGGAAGTATAGTTACCTCTGCGCTTTCCTTCATTTACTGAAACTTAAAAATTTCCAATATCATACTGCCACAGACGGCAGGTACTCGCTATAATGCATGTTTAAAGCAGCAATCGTGAATTACGCGAACGTGACAGTTCGTTGACCAATTTTAGATTTGTTTGCTTTTTCTTTTTTCTTTTTTTACTTTCTTTTCTTTTTTTATCTCACAGTCTCTCTGCCGACGAAGCGAGGAAGGTTCGCGTGAATCTATAGAGTTACCGACGCTTACTCGTTCATTCATACACCGCATCGAACCCCTACTCCGTCCATTCTTCCACCCTCCCTTATTCTTGCAATTCATTAGTGAATCGTCAGGTGCTTCATAAACAATGGATGGGGTCCCCTCATTAACGTAACTTCAACGATAATAACGCTTCCACGATTCTAAATGCCTTTATCGTTCTGTTTTCCACGCGGACAATAATCGTAACTCCCCTCGCGAAATTACGCGAATGGTGTATAGTGTATAGTATCTTATTTCACACCGCAGGACTTCGTTACGGGGTGCAAAAGTTCTGCCAATCCTTGCGATACAAGGTTAGTAATGTATCGACGTCACATTTCACGCGTGTATGTACGCTTTTCTGTGTATCTTTCTTTCCCTTTTCCTCCCATTAAAACCGTCCGCCAAACACCCGTCCACTTTACCTCGTAAATTTGTCTCCAGTTCTCCAATCGATATAATCCTTCGCAGAACCTCACTGCATGAATTATTCTCTGGAACGAATCCTCGCGCAAAACGCACACAGACGATCCTCTTCTGTTCCTGTACACGGTTGTTCGTTTCTTTCTCATCAAACCTGTCGTGTTCCTCGCGGAAGTTGGCGAAACTCGATAACGAATCGATGTTCGTCGAAGTAGGAGACGTGCGAATTGTGCCCCCACGGAGATTGTTCTCCAGCTAAGCCGAATATCTTCGGTCAGGCTTAGTGCAACGAGATAGCAGAGGTGATTGCATCGTGCGGATCCGCGAGAGAGTCGTAACAATTAGTGGTGCCACAGAGAGGAGGAGGAAGGTTGCTGGTCTCCAGTTACGTCATCCCTGTCGTCGTCTAAGCCGCGTTCATTACGGCACCGACAATCAGGCTGCTCCACGGTCAAGAGGATGGAAAAGGGTGGCTGAAGGGCGATAGGGGTCAACATGAAGGGAGTTAGGGGTGGTTTAAGCGAGTGTAGCCACGGCGGTCAGGCTTGTAATCTGACGGCGGTGGGTCGTTCGGCTGGTCGGGGTAAAACGGTCCATTAAGACCGGCTAGCAGTTAGTGGCTATGCTATAGGAAGCAGACAGCTTCCTAATGCCGGGTCTGGACCATCCCCGTAAAGGGCTGTTACCGGGGTCATCCGTTGGGCTGACTTCAGCTTCGCGAAACTTAGATTTTGTTAGGCTACGCTCTGTTTTCCCTTGCTTTCTGCAAACAGAATGATACACCCGAGCGCCCTTCTCCTTACTGCTGATCGATCGTAATGCATCTGACGTGCTCGAGAAGATATATTTGCCTTCTATAGACCGGAATGATCGGAGGGGCGATTTGAGTGTTATCTTTAGTTTGTATAGGGACGCGCGTTTGTTTGCTCCGGCTCGAAAAATCGTTGTACAGATCATATTAGGTGTACGTATACTTCGTCGTTGTATTATAATTGCACATTTCAGAACGATGCAATAAATTGCAATCATCGGGAGATCATTCGGAGAAACATCGCTAGATATAACCTTTCGCATAGGAGAATCTTGCTAAAGTATTAGGTTGTTCCAAAAGTTTCTTTCGCCTTCTTACTAGATATTAACTGCAAACAATTTTACGAAGAGTGCAATATTTTTAAATGATGTACGATACGTTCTTTTTCATCGTTCTCCTTGATTCGTCCGGAAGGATCATGATATCATGTGTATCAAGAGTTCAATTTTGTATAACATATCGAACTTTTTAAAGAAATAAGTAAGTAATAAATCAGAAAGGTAAGATTTGAAGAGTAAGGGGTGGCGGCTAGAATGTTCCAAATCAGATCCAAATGCTTTCCCTGCCTTTCCATCTTTCGATACACGTAAAACGGCACTGAGACTATCGATTCATTCGACATTATACCATTGGAAAGCTAGAAAACAACCGAAAAATGGATCAGTCACTGTGTTTAACTAAACGTTGCCCATTAAAAGCGAGCAGTCAAACAGCGAAAGAAACTTTTGGGACAACCTAATACGATGGTTCTCACTTCACTGAAACTTCACAAACCGGACTTTCCGTAACACCGTGTTAAGCCGCGAATATTGTAAACCGGCTTACGAAACGTTTAGACAGAGGGGTCGAAGTATCGCGAGGGAAACGCATCCCTTAACGATGAATTAATGCCACGACGCTTTCGTGCGTGTCCCCTTACACGTGTCTATACATCCGGCAGACTTCAGCCCCGTGGTGCAACTTCAACATCACCACTGGACGCCAAGTTGACGATGTTATCGGTATGCATATGCCCGAGGAAATTACCTCGCACATACGTACGCGTTTTGCTCGCTGTCTTCTGTACCGATACCCAAGCTGGGCGCAGCGCGGTAGGACGGGCGAGTAGAAGTTACTGACGCGAAGGGAGGCACCCCCTTGTACGCGTCCCGACCTCCGGTTCGGGGTGGCTTTACCTTCACCAACCAAAGTTTGATTACTGTTTTCACTGCGGGGCCGCGATAGAAGTGCAATACGTGCCGTCTTAACAAAGCCGATACATTCCCGCGTCGTTACCCCGTCGACGTCACGATTCGTTGCAGCACTTGCTCAACTTTCTTTTCCCGTTCGGTTAGGTTCGGTAAGACTTCCGTTTTACCGCCCCATTCGTTATGTATCGACGTACCCTTCGTATATCCCTTTGGACATCGCGAGAGAAATTGTTGTTCGTTTCCTTACTTCTTTTTTTATCACAGGCGATCGTCTAGAACCGTTTTAACATTTTTTTTTATGTCCACGATAATAATTTTCGAGTGCTGCGCTCGTAGTTTCGTTGATGATATTTTCGCGCAGCTTCCCGAGACATACGGACATTCTGTGACGGCTCTGCGTAAGCGTTCCTGCGAGGCGCAATTCCACGTTGATAGTCGAAGTTGTTACGGGAATTATGATCTTTTCATAGCGGCGTTAAAAGGACGTAACAGTGTCTCTTACACTCCCCGTCGCTGTTCCTCCATTCCCCGCGATCCGTTCAATTCTGTCGGAGGAGATACCGTGCCGCTCGTTAAATCGTCGCAGAAATTTAATAACGTTACAACGTTAGTCTCTGACGTTAGAATGGTCCTTTGACGCTCGTCAGACCAGTGTTCGTAATAACCTTTATGGCTTCAACTGGACGTTAATGTCGATATGACGTGACCGATATAGAGAGTTGGGCCATGGAGTTTCATGTTGGAAAAACGTGAGCTTGAATTCATTGCCCTGGCCGATCATGGGCTTCGGTTCCTCGTCTCGATGCCCTGCCCAGACGATTTACTTATGCTCGGCAAGCATTGCAATCTTTCAATCTTCCCGTGGAATTCGTTCGCGTCCGATGTTCCTCTGCGTGCAGTTTCATTCGGTATTTGAAACCGTCGACGTAATTAATTCGCGACGCTCGCGTCCGCCGGCAGAATTTCCTGCAGAAAGTTCAGCGAGGGGGTGGGGCTGGAGGTGGAAAAGGATATTTCCCGAAGAGGCAGCGTCGGGGTTAGAGGGAAAGTTTGATTTGACTTGCACGCGACCGCTCTCGCACGAGACTGCGGTTCGTCGGTTGCGTTGGGGGTTGTTTCGTCATCGAACAGGTAGCGGTTGCCCCGTGGAATTAGAATTCTTGACTTGCGGCGGAGATCAGGCTGAACTTCTCCCCAGAAACACGCAATTATCGGGCATGATTGTCGCAAGCCTGGCCTCTCTAGTTTAATTGGAATGTCGGTATTTAATCGGAATATCGGTGATTAATCTTCAGGTGCGTTGATCATATATCGTTCAATTATTAAGAATGATAACCCAGCAGAGGATTACAATTTTTAATTTATTGATATTTATCCATACCAGTTCGATAGTATGAATCATGTTAAAAATATTGAAAGTAGATTTTGACTGTTGATTTGGCGACTGCCAAAAGTTAAGAGGTAAAAATTGATACCATTAATTTCGCAAAGGATTTAGCAATACGCAATCTATTATTTCGCAATGAGCTGCTATTTTTGGAATCCCTCATTTCCAATTCCCCTTCGAGTGTATCGTCCAAGTGACCGAAAGTCTTCTGCCACTTTTGTTCCTTTTAAAAGCGCCGTTCGATTATTCTTCTTCGTCGTTTGCGTCGATCGGAAGGGGCGCAGTTTCTTCTAATTTTTGAACGAAGCTGTCCGCGTCGGATTTCGCCCCACGGTAGAAGTTCGCGCGATTGTGCGCGTGTAGGCGAGGCGAGGATGACACGGGGGAATAATACGCGAGCGTTCCAGAATCCAGAGTTTCGCACGGAGGGAACAATGGACAAGATTAATGGCAAATGGCGTGAGCGTAGAGCCAGTTCCGAGGATCCCAACACAAGCATAACGAGAGGTTGGTCTTGCATAATCTGTCTTGCGGTGTTGCTGGAGAGCATCGTGGCGTTGGATTATTGGAACATTTATGGAGAGAATTTGATATCGCGTCTGAATCTACCGAAATCAGTTTGGAAAATCCTCGTTCATCGGGCATATACATTCCCGTCGCAGGTATTTTTGGGTCGAAATAGCGTCCGATACCGCGGCCAAGGGATGATTTATGCCGCGCGTGATTTAATCTGCGCTTGGAAAGTGATCGCGAAATACAAGAGCGATTTAATTAAACGCTCTGCTGCGCGGATCTGTTTTGCCTTTGTTTTTGTGAACGGCGTGGAAAGATAGTGTCTTTTAATTCAGGGATGCTTTTGATATAATGTGTTCGGTTTTTCCTTCGCATTTGTTACTATGACACATTGATACACATTTTAATATTCTTTTCGTTTATTCGCGGCGCCACCACCAACCCCCCTGTTACACGTACACGTACAGTTGCGCCGTTTCCTGTTTGCGAATCTCATTCATGCTTGAAATGGACTATCGAAAAAGAAGTTTTGATTTCCCATTTACTTTGCCCCGGCCGCGAGAAACGTGGAAATAGATCGCGCGAGATTGACGTTCGTTTTATCTCCACGGTTGAAAGCCATTTGTCGATATCGATGGCGGCGGTGGTTCGCTGTAAATGCAATCCGGCCCGCAAATCGAGAATTTTAATAGCCGGTTATAATTTCTCCATCGTTTGTCCACCGTTTTTCGACGTTCCTCATCGATGTTCCCACGATAAAGATTTGCTCGGCCGAATCGATTCAAAGGTTTGCGAAAAACGCGACGGAAAAAAGATGCAATGGAAAGATGAGAAATTTATTTCCAAGAAAAGGACGATTGTGATTTTCCGTGCACGCTGGTTTATACGAAGACATATCTGGAGGACGACGTCGTGGTTCCTACACTTACGACGAGCCAGAGAATAGGATATTGAAAAATCCCCGCCTTACATTGACATGCTACCGTTTCCCCCTTTCGCTTCTTTGCCCTTTCCTCTTCGTTTCACGTTCGCTACCAGACGAGGATGAATGCGTGCGAGGGTGCCATGAATGGTAGCAGGTGCGCCGCGTGAATTTATCGCAGCAAAGGAGCCCGACTTATGAGCGCTGCTTGTGATCTGAATCCGCCGAAAAAAGTTCACCCCACGGTCAGTGATCGATAATCTTCAAGCCGGGTCTAGGTGGTATCGAGATGTTCTTCTTTCTCCAGGGTGGCCCATTTTTTTGTTGTACTCTCGGCCATGTCCGTGAATTATTATTTTGTGATTCTGTTCTTCCGCAGCCAATCTATACCTGTCGACAAAATTTCAGCTCAGCATTAAACACCGTGAACTATATGGGAAAACTGTTATCGTCCCTAGAAAAATATCGAATAAATCATCGATACAGGTACCTGTGATTTTCTTGTCTTTTTAGGAAAGAACATCGGCTGAAAGGATTTTACGTAAACTGAATAAATCGCAAGTAATTAAGTTTCAGATATTACATTGAATACTTGCTTCCAGCAATTCATACCTAGATCAGAATTTTACCCTCTGTTTCACTAACGAAGGTGAAAGTGTTCTCCATGCTCGGTCGCCTAGCTTCATGCACGAGCTGCACCAGTTTCACGTACATATCACGATACGCTTTTGGCGCAAGAACCGTTCTCGATATTGGCATGGTCGCGAGAGGTAGGAAGGTAAAGGTGAGACGTTGGAAACATTTGAAATCAGTGCGTTCCCCAGGGACACCTCGTAAATCGTGCGCCCCGTTGTTGGCGCCCCTCCACGTGCCACCCCCGTCTCTTTGCCTCTCTGCATCTCTCTACTTTCTCCCAGTGTCTCGCGTTTTCTCCTTCCTCGTCCCTCTTGCGCGCGAAATCCGTGGAAATCCGAGAAAAATCGCGTTATCGCTAACCCGTGAAACAGAAGCTGTAACAAAAAGGACGGAGAAACTTTAAAACGCTCGGGGGCGAAGTATTCTTGCAACGCCAGAAACAGTATCGCCAGCTTTATATATAATATATATTGTATACTTCGTTTTTTCCTTTCCCATCGAGCCGTAGATTTTTACAGCGGAGCCTGAAATACGGCGATCATTTCTCGTGGAATTATCGACAAAGATAAAAAACAGACAGTGTCTATGGTAGTCTTTTTTTCCCACGGTATCTTCCCTCCGGACTTTGTAGCGCAAAAAAATACTACTATATTATACGGTTCTATGTGTTATAACAGAGAAGAGTGTGTTTCAATTTTTCTCCGATGTCCTGTGCTTTCAACAACTTCCAAACGGAGGCTGCAGCTTCCGTAGCCGGTGGATTATTTTTACTTCGACGTATCGTTAGCTTTCCTATGTTCCCCGATGGAAAATAATTTTTCTACGTAAGGATACACCTTGTCCCACGGTTTTCACGTCGCAGATTGCACAATGCTCGTACTGCTGCGATGGTTTCTGTTTGTCCTGCTGCTGCTGCCTTGGCTTTCTCATCAACCTGACGCGCAGTTGATTTTTAGGCGCAAACGATCTGTAATATTTGAAAAAGACCTGAGCACGACAGTGGGAATGAAAAAAAATAGAAACGAGAAAATATTCCACGTCCAGCTGTGTGCGTCTTTTCTCGCGACGCGTTCAGAGTGCTTGTGTGCGTGTGTGCCCGCGTAGTAATTTCGACGGCCGTGGTACGTCTGCTCTCTTTTGCAAATATTGATCGTGAAAAAATAGTTGGTGTCTCTGATACGAAGACAGGCGCCCGCGGTGCTGGCGGAATCGAATTTCTCATCGACGGTCCTGTAATGTAGGTCGCGTGCGCATCGTTGTTCCCAACGAAAATCGACTATTGTTCCATGCGAATGCTACATATTCTACACGGTTGCTGAAAAATGGAAAAAGGCAATCGGCCGTGTAAATTTATTGAAAAAGGCCTCGATATCTGGTTACTCGATACAAAAAAATAAAACGTTGTCTATCACGATTGGGTTGATCGAGTGTGTACCGATAAAATGTTAACGCATTCCATTTTTCCTTTTAATATCGTTGGAAATCGAAAAAAACCATTCGTTGCATCGAAAAAGGAGAAGAAAAAAAAAATAGTAGCAGGTATAGAGAATTGTAGAAACAGAATAAATTCTACGTTCGTCTATAAAAGATTTCTTTTTTTATCGCGAGTAACAGAGGGTCGTTCGGTTAAAATACTTGAATAGCACTGGGTCTACGAGAAGCGTGGGGCGCGGCGGGTATTAATTCATGTATATTGCATGCATAAACGGCGTTGTTGTCACCGAAGTTAAAACGAATGAGAAATGCCAGGCGACGTCGATCCAGTTAATCGACTGCAAGCACTTCACCTCGACTGGGATCATTTCCGCTAGGAACGCTTCGCAAATTGAGTTCGCCACGGTCCGGCGAATTAATGTCTAATAGTCTGTTCCGTGGATGGAATTAATTACTTCAACTTCAAGCCGTTGATATTAAATGCGCGGATTAACGTTGCGAAATAACGGTGGCCGTAGTTACGTTAGTTTCACCTGTTCCGCGTTAAAACGACCTGGTGTACTCCATCATTAGGCTCTATTACACGTAATTTATGATACATCGACGGGTGTTTCGCACGTTCCTTGGTGCTCAAGCAAATTGACCGATCGTATACAATTGACGCGAGCTAGAAAGATAATATCGATTTTGTAACACGGCAATTAGTGGAATTTCGTTCGCAACAGTTACGGAATTTCATCTTGCAGATTTCTCGTCCTTAAATTGTTCCGTCAGACTGACAGAGACGGATGAATTTTAGATAACGCGAAATTAAGTTGTTGGGGGAAGAAAGGGTGGTGTCCCGCGAGGAGTTAAAAGTTGTATCCGTGGGGAAACTTGTTACGGCTACGAAAAGAGGAAAAAAAAAAGAGGAGGCAGGAAGAATATTATTGATTCGCTGTTGCACTCGAAGGCTCTTATTATACCTGCAGCAGAGCTCGAAGTACACTTCGAGGCACTTGCGAAACATCGATACCAGTCGCAGATTTTTCGGGGAGATATTTAAGAGAAGTATCACGACGGACTGTCGTATTATCTTTCACACGATGCGTCTTTTTACCGCTGGACAATCACAGTTACCTGCATGTCTCAAATACAGTAGGCCAAAAAGGTGTTCATACAGTGCATTAGTTTGGTGTCACCAAAATGTTGGTTTCAAGACAGTTATTCCTAAAACAATATACACGGATATGAAGCACATCTATTACACTTACAATAATGTATATTATCGCAGGAATAACTGTCTCGACACCAACATTTTGGTGACACCAAAATAACGAAGTTGCAAGTAAAACGGTACGTATCGTCTTCCAGCAAACGATTTATATTTTACCACCAAAGCCTGTATGTATACTTCGTTATCAGACGACTGTTCCAGTAACATTAATACAAATCATGGCAAAAGCATTCCCAGCTCCCCACACGTGTACATCCTCGAGACTGCATATATAACACTTGGCACTGTAGACCGAAGTGTCCAAGCGTTTCGATAGCTCTCGACTATCGTCTCCAACCAAGAAGTCCCCCGCCAAAAGCAGAATCTCCGGGGCCCCGTGAATCCCGTCTCGCTTTCTTAAACGTTACGGTATAGGTGGCGAAGATGGGCCAGTTCGGGCCGTCTGGCTCTAAAGTGGCTATATCTCCGTGTCAGGAGCCGGAGTCAGGGATGTCGGGTGACATTGACCGCGGGAGCAACCCCTGTGGAGGGTCGACGAGGTTTTCGCTGGCGCGTGGAAACGGCGCTTGCGCTCGGCACGTTCTCGTGCAGCCGGGTTCGCGAAGAAAGGGGCGACGGGGTAAAACACAGTACGACCCCGGACGATCAAGGGGTAACGACACGTCCACCGAAACCTGTGCAGTCGGTCTCCGTCGCCACGAAACAGTTCCCGCGGATAGTTGATTGCGTTCACGGCGACGAGATCGAAAAATCCCGTCGAGCACACCACGCGCCGTTGGCGTTATCAAAGTCCGTGTTCCCGGCCGTTTTGCGCGCGTGATACGCCGTTTCGTCGAGGGAACGTTCCCTTCGTATCGCGGTGCGCTCGTTAGATACACCTGAGCCCTTCCGGTCCGTCGTCGTTTCGTTTGGTGGGTGTTGAAGTGTGTGAAATCGCGTGGAAAACGTGTGCCGCGTTCGTTCGTGGTGTCGCATGGCTTTGTTATGAAATATACCATGTAAGTATGACGAACCGGAGCACCGGTTGTTCTCTCTTTCAGTAGGGATGGTAACTGGATAACGAGGAGCCGCTTCGACCGGTCTTGATCTCGCGGCCGGCGCCGGCAACTCGTGGCCGAGTTCAACACATTTCAGCCGAATTCCCGTTCGATTTTCGCCACGGTGATTCGGTTGTATGCATGAAATATTGCTCACCGCCGTGTGTATTTGATAAATAACGCAGCAAGCGAATGAATAATCAGAGGGGCGGTCATTATGGAGGGAAAAATACATTACCGTGCAGATAATGATACGAATAATTAATACGATAGCTTCTGTTGGTTAATTCGCCCGCGTTGGTTTATTCCTGCATTAATATCGTATTTTCCGACACGATTAATTTACGACGAGGAACCGACTAAATACGCGTAAAACAAAAAAAAAAGAAACGGAAATGCGACTTCGAGGGACCAAATCCTCTCGGTTTAATTCGGTGTAATAGGCGAGATGGAATAAGACGTAGCTCTCCTGTTCGTTTTACGGAGCTTTCACTGTAGATCGAGACGACTGAATAGATGCGCGGTTCATATTCGACAATTTGTATGCACTACTCACTATCCAACGTTCGTCTGGTTTACTTGAGAGACAATGGTTCAGCTTCGCTATCGTCACCGATACCATCCATGGATACATTCTAGCCTAACTGGAAAATTAAGTCCAGCTGCTTTTCTCTTTTACCAAAAAAATAAAAATAAAATGATAAAATACACAGAGCTGCCTAAAAATTATTAAACAGTATTATAATTACGCGTACGTGTTCGTTACGTTTCTACCCATATCATTTGTGTCGCACGTTTGCACAGGCAATGTGGGATCTACTAATATTTGTAATGGGCAATTGTTCGCGATTAATTGATTCAAATGAAGCTTCTAATTACCGCGAGCTAGATGCCGGTTCGAGTGCACCGTGTCAGGGGTTGCTCCGCTTGGAATTTCAATGCTGGCCGTGTCGCTAAACAGGCAAATAAAATATTTGCGTTCGATTGATTGCGTGCGAAAATTCCCTTGCTGAGGGAGCTCGCTTACGAAAGAGCACGAATCACTGCCGTCATTTCTATTTAATCGCCGATAGTGACGTTTGCATTATTAACCGGGATTCTAGGTCCATAGATTATTCACGCGTCCCATCTAATAACTAGGAATTAATTTATTCGACGGTCGACTAGAGATCGACTGTTCGATAGGACTAGCCCCGATTAAATTACCAACGCTGGAAATTAGAACGCCAGCATTGACGTTCCGTGAATACCTGATCGATCCGTTTTCTCCAACTGACTTGCTCCAGTTTCGATCCAGCCCGATTCTGTTGATGGTTCCTTCTATCTACTGCTGACGTTTCGACGATACACCCGCAAAGAAAATGTCGTTCGTGAACGTTGCACGTAGACAGCCCGAGTGTTCCGCGCAATTAGTTTAACACTTAACGCGCTAAACCGAATCACGTGGCACGTTAATTCGGATTTGCTGATGTTATCGCGGTGCATCAGCTAAGTAAGCGCGTTTCTGCCCGGGATGCATTGTACCGGTTCGGCGGAAATTTCGAACGCCGTATCTCTCGGGCGAAATTTCCTACGGTTGTTTCCCCTCTGGTGGCTCGTGTACACCGTTGGCTGAATTAAAAGAGATTAAGTGGCTGCAAGATTTCGCCGAAACGCACACGAACGCGTGACGAATAGCAAACGAGGCGACAAATCATTCGGATGCAATGTCGTACAGGTGCAAGGATTTTTTAAAGTTCATATCTTCTCGCTTCGATTTCGCGATTCGATTGTTCGAATAGGTTTCGATCAGTGTTCCCAAAGATGCGCCTATTTATTTACCAATTCATTGTGCACCGCATTGAGGCTGAAGAAAGGGAATCACGCGATGCCTCTTTGCAAGCAATCGGCTCTGATATTAATTTCGCCGCAATTCTCTTCGTTCCTTTCTTCTGAAATGTCTGGTATCCGTTTGCCCGTTTGTCTCATTTATGCGCGATGGCCGAGTTTATTTGAAGCTCGTTGCACGGAAGCATTCGAGAGAATTTTAAAGTGCCGCGGTTTCAGAATCGTCACAGACTTTTACGTAGCTTTCGGAAAGTCTTGCAGCAAACTGTGCACTCCGAATCGAGGACCGACACGAGCATCACTTTAGATACTCCAAAAATGTCTCCAGCAATTTCGAGCCTTGCCGCGGATTTTCGCAAATCGAAGCGAATGACGACGGACCAGTTTTATAAATTGCAATCTTCTTGCATCGTCGTCAGTCCTTTCAGTTTCTCTCAACTCAAACTGTGCACAGTGTACACACGCGACAGGGCGTTCGCTGGCAGCTCTGTTTATGTATTCACTTTGACAGGACGAAAAAGCAGGGCTTCCCAGAGGAAAATGTTTCGTGGGACGATAGCATATGTCAAGACTCAAAGCTGGCGGTAGTCACGGCCAAAATACGGGGGTTGAAATCGCTAGCACGCGAAGATCGTACGGTGCATTCCTTTGGAAACGAACGTTTAGGTGGCCGTGAACGGGCTCAATGCTTGTCATTTGATTCCACCTGTCACGTATGTATTTTCCGACACGTATCGACGATGAATAGTACGTGTGGATGATCTGGTGGAATCGTATAGACAAAGCACTTCATTTTATCTTCGCAGCCTTCACGCTGTCTTCAATGGTATAGTTTCCCGAGATTTTTACGCAGACATAAATCATTCTAAGATCCTTCTTATCCGCGATTGCAAATTAAAATTGTACGAGTGCATAGATAAGATGAATCGATTGTACGCCGCCACTAATAATACGCGTGGCCTCTTAAATCAACGTCCCATACGAGATATTTTTACAAGTGTCAGTCAGTTTTCAATATTCTGATTTTCATTCATCGAAACGGATCGTATTTCCCAATCAAGTACGCAATTCGGCAACCCTATTTGGCGCAGGCAATATTATGGCAATATTCACTACCAATGCACGCTACTAATCGTCGCGAAACGCCAGTGATTCCTTTAATACGATTCGCTCGACCGGCCGCGTGCAAAGGGGATTACCTGATTTTTTCCTCCCTTTCCTTTCACCTGCTTTTTTTTCTGCCGGAGGCGCGTCATTAAAATCCTATGAAATAAGAAGAAAAAAAAAGCACGTCGTAAAAAGCTGCGGGCGTTCGTTTTACTAAGCACGCGCGTGAATCAGGCCACCCGACAGTGGATCCGCGGCGTGAAACGGTGGCGGCTGAATTTTATGACGGATTTTCCATTAATCATCTCATCATTCCGCATCCCCGGCCGGCCCGGTCTTATTCAAAGTACGACCGATTCGGGACGCGGCATCGATTCGTTCTTGCTGAATGCAACAGAGCTGCACCGGCCGGCCCAGCCATTGTGTTGAATTAAACGTTCGCCCTGCGCGCACGATGAAAGCTTTATATATCTGGCGCAGTGGATCGGGTTACACTTGGAGAGAGTAGCCCGATTGCTCGCAGCAGCTTCCCATATAAGTTCTAATTAATACTACCCGTTTCGCGGTCGATATCGAGCGAGCCGTGCCGGTGAAAAGAGACCTAGCGAATTTGCGGCTTTCGTCCTGTAACAGATGGGGGCTGATTGAAATTTCTGGAAATTCACTCTTCGTTTATCGTCCTATATACGTTGGACGGTGTCAGATTCGGCGAACATTAGAAAATTTGTTAAATCGTTTAATCAGCGCCGAGTGAGTCGGGCGGAGAACGAGGCAAATCACCATTGCTCTAATTCTATTGTTTCTATGCAAATCGATTAAAGATCGCATTAACGAAATTTCTCTCAGGATTCTCCGGCCATAAATTTCGCCGCGAGTCCCTTCCGAAAGTGGACACTTCCTGCAGGAGCGGATCGGTGCCGACGAGAGTTCCTCGCTCAGGTTCAAGCGTATCGGAACGGCGGCAACGACGGGACGCAAATACTTTAATTTAACAGGGGTGGATGCCGGCCATTTATTACGCCGGCGCATAATTTGATACGGATCGCGGGACGGAAAGTTTCGTTTGCAAATTAGGAGCGCTAATGGAACTAAGCAGTTCAGGTTGAAAACAGGCACGACGAGCAGACTAGTTTCACGCTAGTTCGGGGACAATAGCCGACAGATCCCCTTTTGCGGCCTCCTCCCCGCCTTTGGCTAAAACAATGCACGATTCTTCCCTGAAATCACCACCCGCCCGAGATACGGTATAAACAATGGTACCGCTATTGCAAGGGCGTGCTCCTAGAAAATCAATGAGGTATAGTTCGGCTATTCTTTTTACGTAGCCGGATTATTGTCCCGGGAGGACGGGGAAGGACCGGCACGTTTTAAACCTCTGAAACTTTCATTCGAACTATCGCAGCCCGTTCGGGGTTGGGAAACTTAACTTTCGGTTAAGGTGATCGAAATAGACGGGGACTATCGTTCGTTCGGCGGAATTCGAGCGAGTGCTTTCTAGAAATCTAGAAAATGTTCGGGAACATTGGCAGCCGTTTACTTTATTTCACTCCGTGTCCGGCTCATTCATCCGCGTTCCTATTACCTAAACCGATCCATCACCTCGGCGATTAGGAAATCGTACGAGCGCGAAGTAGGAGGAATTGCCGTGCGCTGTAAACACCTGTCTGTAATCTGAACAAACAAGACGAGAGGATAGGGAACAATCGTTGCACGCAAATAGAACGGGCGGCGGCGTATTTTTTCCCCGGTTAGTTTTGGAATTCGTGTGCGTGCGAGTAACTCGGTTGTCAAGACGATTAAAATACCAGCGGGACCGTTCGCTGGCATCGTGCACAGATCCCCGTCCGACCGACCGACCGGACTCGACTCGTTTAATTACTAAATGCAGTCGTCGTCGTCGTCTGTGATCCGACGACGAGCGGCTTTGTGCTCTGTGTGTATCCGTTTTTAGGGGGAGGATTTGCTCGGGAGCACACGGATTAATCGAGCAGAGGGAGGGGGCGGTGCAGGCGTTATCAGTGCGTCCTGCAGATAATGCGTGTCGGGATGCCGCCGCAGATAGATGTAGAGATAGACAGACAGGGGTGGAACGATAGACGAAGAGGGAGTCACGCGTGTCTGTCCATTCGACCCTATCGTGCGAAATAGCCGAGCGTGTTTGCTCCTCGTAAACCACCCCGACACGCGTACCTTCGAACCACCCCACTGTTCTCCCTTACCATGCGGCCCGCCCACCCTTTGCATACCTATGACGTTGCCCAAGATGTCGGGACGCGATGCATTATGCAGGGATGTTGGCTATTTTCAAGCCCACAGATCCTGTGATCGCCTGTTTGGCGTCTTGGTCCGATGGTGGCGATTAAATCGTACGATCGAGCTTCGATCGAGTCCATGACAAATAGACTGATGCGGTTGTTTGTTCCGTGGGTTTTAGACGCACTCGCCTCTAGGACGATGGGTTTCGGGCATTGTCACGTGTCGATCATTTGTTTGCGGCGGATAACGCGCGAGGATTTGGCTGCCACGGAATTGGAAATCTGGTATACTTTTGAGCGCGTGTATTGTGTTGAAAAAGTGTCACGTCACAGATATCTATGCTACTTTTGGAAGAGTACGTTTCGCCTCTACACGCCGCGGGTGGCTTGTCTAGTTTCGACTTGCAATTCGTAGGGCGGCGTTAAAGCGAGCCGGGCAGATTGCAGCAACGCGACAAGTTAATCTGAAATTAATATGCGTGCAGCCGCGTGTTTATTTGGGCAAAATGTACATACACCCCTAAATTGACAAATTGACCGCGCCCTATCAGTCGGCGCAGCGTAGTGTTTGATTTTCGGCGGGTATTCGAACGAGCAGCTCGTCCTGTTTCTTCGTCGTTAGTGAACTGCGATCGACAAGCAGTTCAAAAAAATTCGAATGATGATAACAGTCCGTTCGTAACAATGAATTGAAGCCACTGCAGATCGTCATGATATTGCAATCAATTTCACAGCGAACCAAACATTGTTTTGTAGAAGAAAGTTCGGTTTTTTTCGCTATTCGTTTGAAGTTTTTAATCTTGAGACGCGTTTAATCGAACGGGGACGACTGTTAATACGATTAAGCAGTACGCCTCGTTTCGATTTCACTGTGGAATCTCTGCGAAGCTCCGATGCTTTTCGCATTCCCCAGCGGGCCACGGCTGGAAATGGTAACTTCACGCTGTTTTGACGCGGTATAATAATTTCTCTGGAGACCAACACCCGTCTAATCCGCGCGCACGTACACGCGCTCGCGCACCGGAGGCGACGAAAAGTGCACCCTCATCGATTCCATTCTTGGCCAGGGATCGGTGGAACGGGTGTAGATATTCCCAACCCATATTTCATTATCTCGCGGAAATTATGTAGGTGGCAATATCGGGATCGGGGGAGGACTTCGAAGGTTTTATGACATCGAGATGTTTCGCGATGTTTGATCCTTCGGTCAGCTCGTTCGTGCGAATCATTCGTTCTCTGATTAGTCTCTCATCCAAGCATCGCTGTTGCTTTTTTGTTGTTAAAAATAGTAAACTTTTATATGTCATTCAAGCACGGGCGTAAAGATATCCCAGTTAAATACAAATAATTCTAATACCTCTAGAACCTTACCTACAAATTAGCATTATGTATTTATATTTTGCAATCGAGAAAATCTAAATTAATATCTTCCTTTTTTTTATCGCGAAATTTCCATTGAACGATGCACTCAGAGACGTCCTGTCTACCGCCCTCCGATGTGAGTCAATTCGCGAGTCGAGAATTTAGCGGTGAAACAGACGCTTGGCCAGGAGCGAGTGGAAGGAAATGAAGCTCGAAGTTACTCGTAGGTTTGGTTATCTTGATTGGGATATGGTAATGTGGATGGATAGTTAAGGGGCAATTTCTATGGATGCTCGAATACGTGGCAGCGTTCTGCGTGCGTCGAAGTAAGTGATAGAGAGGCGGCGGGCAGAGTGGAAAGGAAAATAAGAGAAGCTGAAAAAAGGGCTGGCGTAAAACGTGACGCTGGCCAGAGTAAGAAAGGGATGCTCGTGGTTACGGATCGAAGAGGGAAGAAACACGAACTAGGCGGGCAAGCTCGGTATGCTAATATCGGATTTTCCCGTGCGTTCGGTCCATCTGCTCGGGAAACGTTTATTCGGTGCTTTATTTCCGTTATGCGGATGAATGCCGACGGACCGGAGGTCTACCGGGTCAGAGTTACATAAAAAAGAAGGGAAAATGGGATGGAGAAAGTTTAACGTGTCGCGAACAATTTCTTTCCTGGACTTTTCACATGGGAGAACGATGCGAAAACTTGGACGAACTCGCTGCTGGGCTATCGGGACGGGCATCGAAAGTCGAGAATTTCTAACCTATCGGATAACCATAAGGGTGTATTTTTTTATAACCAGGGCATAATGATTCTATTCAAGCAATCAAAGTTCACATTCGAGAAATTCAAAACTTTCTTAATAGACTATACATTCTATTAGCAGTTGTCACGATTATCAAATAATAATTCGATACACACGGTATTGATGTATTGAGACACCGACCCCGTTGCTCTCAGCGTTTCCGCTTTTGCAATAAAGCGTGACAACGTTCGGTGCCGAGGCGCATTCGAAATCGCAGTCAAGAGAATGATAACGAGGGTAGTTAGCATAAAGAGTTGTTGGCTTATTCGTTGAAAAATACGGCATTACGTATTCCCATTAATATTTCAGTATTTTCTCGGGCGAAGGTGGCTGAGAATGATTGCGGGAGGACGATGGCCTTCTCGGTTCGTCTCGTATGTGGGCCAGTGGAATGGCGCCCTGTTGCTTTTAGTTGATGAACCGTCCCTATTTCCAACAGCCGGCTTCTGCCTGAGTCACTTGTATCGCGGTGCATACCACTTCGAATTCCGGCGAAAGCTCGCGATTTCTGTTTATGCAGGATGCCTTTGGACGATGATGGAACGGGTTTTGCACGCTCAGAAGCGGCACATGAACCGCGCCACTTTTTCTGAATTGGAACGCGAACTCTCTTGTTGGGAGGTCTTATCGCGCCGCTTCTTCTTCCACCCTCATTTTTTGAACCTCGCCGAATGATTCGCAGTCGGGTTGATAAATACGAGCTTCATATTTGTCATGCTTAATTGGATACTTTGAAGAATGTAGAATGAATTCTTAATGATCGGGTGCAAGGAGAATGATTGTTTACATTGACCCTCTTTGCGGGGCGTTATTAAAATGCCAAACGTAGAATTTTCGATACACATTTGCCGAAATGAACTTCGATTAATATTCACAAGCTGAGCAACTATTATGCCGGAAAGGGGAAGATGATGGTAATTTCTTTTCTACGGCAGAAACCCTCCGAGGCAATGTATTTAGAGTGGAATTTATTTTAACCCAGTTCGTTCCTCGTCATTTCACGCGTTTCCCGCGAATAGAATGGCAAATGCAGATTTAATAAAATCTCCAATTCCCTCACGTCAACTATTTCTGTATTTCATTGTTCCTCGTTATTCCTTCAATACTGTACATTCTAATCCACAAGCGGATAAGACAGCTAGACTGCCGGCAAAAAGTGCAGACGGCCACTGCAAGTAATCTCGAGACTCGGCGGGGCCAGTGCAAGCTTCGCGAGAGTTATTCGGGTTAAACGTGGAAAATAAATTAAGCCCCAGTTACCGTGCCATAAATTGTACGCTTAAAATAAACAACTAGGCCCGCGCGCCTCTTAACTGAGTCGTTAAGATGTTCAGCTGCGCGCGGGCATTATTCAAGCTTGGTCCGCATTCAACGCGGTCCACGTCTGTTTTCTCTGTTTCGAGGTAAGTTTTGCAGCGTCGCACAGCTTCCCATCCTACAAGAACTTGGCGCCGTTATCGCGGGGAACGCGGCCCATTATCAGAAGCTGGGGCGGCTCGAACGGGGCGCATCGAGATGCATTGTATAGGAACGTTCGCGTTCGCTCGTGCGTTTTGAAAGTTTCACGCACCGTGCACGCGATACTGTGCGTACAGACGCTGAGCGTTCTACTTAACGACGTTGGCCGTGAGATGAGTTCGTGCATTAAACGCACCAACGTTTCCTGTATAATCGCGACCAGGAAACGCGTTGAATTAAAAGCTCAAATTGCACGCTGTCGACGACATTTTAATTACCGGCCCCCAGGTGAAACAGGGGATTTTAGTTAATGAAACCTTAAGCAAACTGGGCGTTGTCGGGAAACGTTCAGCGCGACTTTTTGATACCCGTTGCTACACGCTTCTCCCCATTGTTCTTTCCATCGCCACCTTCGCAATTCGAACGTCTGCCCGTGGACAGAGACTTTACGAATTTCGTAGATTCTCGCGAGCTTCTGCAAACGCTTTAATTGGCCGTCAAGGGTATAGGACATCTTTGATGTTAGCTGGAGCTGCTCGATACCTTCGGTGCTTCTTACTGCTTCAGAGGGTGTTTCGCGTCGCTTGGATTGGAACGCAAATACTGCCAGTTTTGCCTCCCGTTTTGCGATTTTGTTTTATCCCGCGTCGATCGTTAGGACGCTTGCTTGAACCCGCTGCGCCGTCAGCGCGAATCGCGTTTATCCATTTATGCGTGATGTCGATTCGGTTGTAACAAAGTTTAGCCAGTTCGCCGTTACGTTGTAACGCTGTCTAGCGTTATACAGAGATCCATCAGGCGGAGCACGGGCCGGCTGATTATTTCATTTCTTGCTCGTTGAACGGTGCAACTGGCTCCATTGATTGTTCTGTTGCGCCGAGCGATCTAAATCTAATTGTCTCCGTTTGATCGAGAGTCATGTCATCGCGTAAAATTCAATCGAGTCGCCTATTATTCGACAATTTACCAACTCGTTTAATTTGTAGTTAGTCTATTTCAATGGAGATCGGGGAATAATTAAAGCGAAGGTTATGTTTAGAAATCCGATTCGCTGGGCAGAGCTTCTCTGACAATTGATCGTTCCACTTTTCTGAAGGTCCCGTGTCCTCTTTTCTATTTTATCCTTCGCTCTTCGATTAATAACTTCAATTCAATAACAAGTTACTTTACCGAATCGCACTTTACGCCGCGTTGGAAATGTACAGCGAAGTTGAATTAGAAAAATCATCCGCTGTCGCTTGTTCAGTATTCCTTCGCTTGTCTTCGCGAGATACCTCCTCGAATGTAATGGAATCGATACTTGGCGGGTTGATGGCGATTTGAAGGATTTAGGGGTGTTTCGAGCCAACGACTTGCCTGTACGCTGCGCGTGCAGCGATAATGGCTGATGTGGATTGATCGAACTGGCCAGTGATTTACCGTTAATGGTCGTGTACCGTGTATTGGGATCTCAAGTTTTCGTCCTGATAGATGGCGTTCCGTGAAATCTCCAGGACGTCGTCGGTTTAATAAGTTCATAGACTGTTAACGACTCCCGCGATTCCGATTTTGCGCGCAGAATTTCCTCCGGAACGGCGCGATTAAAATCGTCCCTTGAAACGATCGTCGCACGTTAGACATCGCCGGGAGTAACGCTGAAAGCATTCACGAAAATGCAGCCGCATTTTCCTTGCGGACCAATCTGAACACTCCCTCGTGAAATAACGCGGCTGAAGCTTTTACCGCAGCTACGTCGTAAATGACGGACGAAGTGAACGTTTATACCGTTCGTTTTCCCGTGGATGCATCGTGGCGTGCATCTCGGCCAGTGTTTCCAAGTGAAATCATCGGTGAAAGAGTGGTTTCCGGCGAATTTCAACGGACTCGTCGTCGCCGTTCCGTTTCTAATTCCGTTCGACAGCGGGATCGTATCGATCTGCAGCGGTATTTAGAGGGGAACTAAAGCCTAATAGGAGGACACTGGTCACAACCAAATGACCGTGCTTAACTGTTTCTGAACGATAAATCTTGCACCCTTTTTGCCGCGAACTGTAATCCTACAGTTAGCTTCCCATATGTTACCCACTTTCGCAAACATCCAGCTAGAGCTTAAAGCCTGTTTGTATACCGTTGCAAGTTGCTTCCCCCGTGCACAGAATTCCTCACTATCGGCCACGCGAAATTCACCCTCGAATATCGACCTCGACACTCTCCTGTCTGTTTTCGTGAATAATTCACTAGAATGGAAATTAAAACATCCATTAACGTGTATTCGTTTCTCGCGACACAGCTATGCATCCGTAATATTTTTCTCGATTTCATATACAAGAGACCTAGCATCGATCAACTGGCTAGCCATTGTCGTGGAAATCAATTGGACACGATTTTCCCGTTGTCTTCCATTGTTGGGTGAAATTTCTTTCGTCGAGTAACAATGGCTCGGGGGTACGGTGTGCGGGGAGCTGAAAACGGGGGTTGGTTAATTAACTAGAGGAGAGCTATTACACTAATTTATCGGCGTAGTACGCGTGGACATGGACGTGGAAAAGAGGACGGGCTACTTAGTGTGCGGGGTCTGAAACGAAGCAATCCGCAATGGGTATGGTAGGTCGGCGAAATCCGCGAACAATGGTTGAACTCGGCGAAAGAGGGTGACGAGCAAACGGTGGCGAGAGAAAAGGGGCAAGGGAGGTGTTGAGATGGCGGTTGCTGGCCGGATATCCGGGCTACATACAATATATAAAAAAAATCAATGGTAGATCTCGTCTACGGAACTCGTTACTGCAGCAGGCAGCCGAGCCATACCTGGAGTATCATCATCGGATTCAGTGCTCCCGTATCGTCTGGTCTGCGAGTTTCTTGTATTCTGTAGAATTGGGGTAGAACGGAAGAGGGTTACAGCGTGCGGCGGATACAAAAGGAGCGGGAACAGAAAGATGAAAAACGCCAGTTGCTGGAATGTTGCTCCGATTGTTGGCTGGTGCTACGAAGGAGATGATAACAACGAAGGAAGAGAATGGGACGATACGAGATCCCGTGTTCACGTGGATCGCGTGCCGTTTTAATTTTGATCTTCGTTCTTTGCAGCTTCATATTTCGAGGGATGAAATTAATTGAACGGAAAAGAAAAGATTGAGAGAACGGTCGTTATTAATGGTTGAAATGATTGAGCACCATTCTTCAACTTATAATAGAACAAACATGCTGTATACATTTAATATTCGAAGACGAATGTTCGGTATATAAGTATTTGTCTCGCGTCGATCGATCTTTCCACAGTGTGACGTTGCACGTACCCACCTTAGTAGAATTTCATTGCACATTTTTCCACCAGTCGTTCGCCACATTTTTGCCCGCATGATGTAACATTCAAAGTGAAGCCTTCCTTGTCCCCCTTTTTACTAGTTGACAAGTTCGAGTTTTTATCCATGGAACGAACGGTCTAGAATGATGTCGGCAGACATCCCCTGTCGTCAGGGGATAAAACGACGCCCAGCCGCGTGTGTCAGTGGATATCTCGAGCGAAGTAGCTTAGACCGGAAGACCGGAACAAGACTTCTCTCCGCTTTGAACGATGTCAGAGACAAATAGCGCCAGATTCGCTGGCCTCCTTCTTTATCACCTACTCTTTACCACGTGGACCCCGGTGCACACTACCGCATTAAAGTATCACACCCACAAATCTACTGAGTCTACTCTGTTCTTCTTACACCATTGGAATTTACCTTGCAAATTTTTCTTGTTTTTCTCACCGTCAACGTTTGCCAACAATTCTGCTAAATCCTTCAAGTGGAGCGCTCCAAGCGTGAAGATCAAATTCATTTCTGAATCTAATTTGTCCATAGAAAAGTATTACTGACACGATGCCTGATTGCGGGATAGAGGTATAGAAGGAACACGTGTCACGCGACACGCCGGGCGGACTCCGGTTTTCATAGGGCACAGAAGCCAAGTAACTTTACGAGTTCGGGATTCGATTTTTCGATCTCTTCGGGGGTTGTTACGCACGCGATACGAGCCGCATGGGATTATTTTACCGCAGGCCACAAGGGGATCGTAGGAATTGCGCTGTAAAATCCCCCGCATTCTTGTCTTTCACGCCCGTCTCGTACACGTGGTTCGCACTCGTGCACTGTTGACACCGAAGCTTCCCACGTATACACGAAGGGATGGCTTGTTCATTCGTTCGTGCGTGTACCTTCCCAGGCATGTTAAGACATCGCCAACCCTTTACGCTGTCTCGCGTAATCCCGAACTCGGGCGAACTTCGTTTGAACCTCGTCACATTGAAATATTATTTCGACTGGCAATTATCATCCCTCTGAGTAATCGAATTTACTAATTGAAATTGAATGCCAGACCGCGCCAGAGCATTATTTAACACGTGGCCGTCGTTTCTTCACTTAACGTTGCTGATTGATCGTAGTAAATAAAATGTAGAGAATCTTGAAATATTCGCAATATAAATTATCGTGTCCGTGTCGAACAGTTCTCACATTTTCGAAAATATTTCTCACTTTCCATTTGCCAAATACGTTTGAAATTCCAGACTCGATTTTAACGAGCTCTTAAAAATATTGCCGCCACGTTAGAACTTTTTAGGCACACGGAGTCGCATGTTAAACAGCGCGAGGCGTTCAGGAGTTACGCGGAATTCGTGTTCATAAATAAAGTACAGCGGTTGTACGGGCGTCTTGTCCCGTCCCGTCTTGTGGATTTCCTGAAATATGCATTTTGGGCTTTTGTACGAGCACCGCGGCAGCTGCTTTTACCTTCCGTGGATACTTCTCTTTATACACGGGCCTGGTCTAATGGCGGGTTCTCGCTGCTGCACATCGTTGCTTGCACAGGAGCTCGCGAGTGAATGAAGGGGAAAGAAAAGGGCGGCATCGTGGAAGAAAAAAACTCGCATAAATTTGTTCGTCCGGCACATACTTTTACTACCCCTCGAAGGCCAAGCTTGTTTCCCTCACCGCGTCTGGTTTCTCGGGATTTTATTCCCTCCTCTCAGTGCGCTCCCGTGTTTTCTTGTACTTTATCCGGAATGCACCGAACGCGCTTCCTCGAAACGCTTCTCTGCCAGTCGAAACACTTACACCGTTCCTACTCTTCTTCTTCTTTCCTTTGGGCGTATCGCGTTTCGTGCTGCCCAAGACCGGGCAGCATGGAAGCATCGAAGTGGTGGTAAATGAAAGACAAAGAGAAGGGAAGCATTATTACCTTCACCGCGGTAGATTCTGTATCCGATGAATCGATCCGACGACAGGTAAGCGCAATTAACGGATCCTCCTAGTTGATGAATAAGTCAACTGTCGGATCTCGATGTTTTAAGTGTTGGCAGTGACAGGTAATCGATTTCTCCGGTACAAAGCCGGACGATCGGTCTTCGCGGTCCGTTTGATGCTCGTGGTTAAACGAGTTAATGGCTTTGGGAGTCACCGGTCCATTTTTTCGTTCGCTCGCCGTTCATTCAAACTGCATGATGCGGTTCCTGTGCGCGCGTCGCTTGTTCATGCGATATAGGGATTTGTAAGGTACGTGTTGCCGATCGCATTTTTTCCACTCCCTCTCGCCGAGCAGAGTGGCAGAAACTCTCGATCGATCGAGCCTTCTTTCATTCCAATTTTCCGCCACGATGTATATATATTTGTAAACCGTCCGATGTTAGTAAATCGCTAGGTACACAAGGTGGAAAGTGTGCGCGCAGTCTCTTTCAATGATTGTTCTCTGAACTCCGACTGTATATTCGTTCGTACGATCTCGGCTCGTAGGGAAGGCTCGGTTTGAGAGTAGCAATTCTTCGTATTTGCATTCATAATATTGTGCGGCGCGTTCTCTGGCGGATACGCGCGGGCAGAAGTCGCGTCGCGAGGCGAGCTAGGGTCCTGAAATCGTCGAAGAGACGGGAGAAATGCACGGGAATACGACGGAGCGGCCGTCAAGCAAACAGGTATGCTTCAGAATCAATATTTGCTCGATACACGACGGTACTCTACTCTGAATGCATCCCCCGTCACACATGCATACACGTACACACGCTGGCTCATACTCTCTGTCCGCCTCTCGCCACTCTTATGCGACAAGGCAACCAGTGATTGCCACGTTTCCCTGCGACTTGTACGCGTACATCGAAAACGCTAGTTTCCGCCTCGAACGTTGCATTTTCGCTTGCATTCGATCATCCCCCGAACAGATATGTATGTATGCATCCTGGCGGACCTCTGCTACTTTCGTCCCCCCTTTTGTCTTATGCACCAGCGACCACAGGGACCGCGACTGATATGTCGAGCTTTTTTTGCACTTGGTTTGTCGACAATTTTATTTTAGCAACGTATCTCTTGTGAAGCACAACACTGGTTTAATTCAATTAAAAATTATATTAAAAATTCCAGCACCGCAATTTTTGTATTTTTTTAAGCGAACCTTTGACAAAAATCGCCACAACTCTGATTCGTCGATCCTTCCCATGATATTAAACATTGAATTAGCGGAATATCGTTGAAGTGCCGTTCGAATAAATTCCGTTCGCACACTGGATTTCAGCTTACCCCCGTTGCTGGTCCCGCTGCTTCGACGGCGAGATGAAAGTCGTTAAAACTTTTTTCGGACCCGAATTGGGTTGGAATTGACAACACGTTGCCTTTAAGACGGTCCCCCCCAAAAGCGCTGCTAGTTTCCGTTGTCGTTATAACGTGACGAAAACGGCGCAGGGTTAAACTGATTTGGAGGGTTACCCGTGACCATTCCAATAATTCTGCAACTTTGTTTTTCTCTACGCTTAACAAGACTTGCAGGATATTTCTTAGAATTTTTATAAGCGACATTCATTTTTGCGAAACTTCGTTCGTTACGATAAAATGATAGAACGGTGAAGATCTATAATAAATTGTAATAAAAAGACAAAAATTTGAAACACGACGCACGCGAATTTCATGTTTCGCGGGATTGCAGATTCGTAAATAATAAATGATCCATTTCCGAAACGATTCAAGGATATACGGAATAAATTGGAAATATTTTCTACCCCTTGTTGTTCATCCGTATTACGAGGCAAATCTTGCAGACCCGCTAATCAGCTTAAGTCGATAATTTTTCTTTTTCCTTCGGCGCCCATATGGGTTCTGCCCCCGTTTCCCGTCTAGGCGAATTAACGCGCTGCAGATCAGTTTAATTGCACACCTGGAGTTTCCAAGAGAGTATGCCATACGTGGCGTGTACACGCGTGGTCGGAAATTGCTGTTGGCGGCTGGGAATGCCTAAATGTCGATAATCACTTGAACGACAATATTCCAGCCTCGACGGCGTTACGTATTATTTGCTCGTGTGTACGAAACATGCTCAACCCTTTTCCTGCCCCCTCCCGCACAAGCTTGCACGATACAAAGCATTAATATTCGAACACGTGCACACAGGGTAACGCCGCGTTTATGAGCATTATTAGATTGTGTGTCTCTCGGTGGCCAGTATTGCGAGGTTTCCTTATCTGGCACTCTTCCGGGCAGATTTCACAAGCTTTACATACGCTATGGCTAAGTCTGATATTATTATATGGAATAATTTCTGTTACCTTTGGGGCGATCGGATAAAACCGTCGGGGACGTGATCGCTGCGACGTTAATCAAGAACGAATTTCTTTGAAACTATCTGTTAAGATTTCAAAGTGTATAATTAGCGAGTAATTTCAATGTGTGCAGTCGACAGAGCAAATATTTGTTATCAACGAGTATGTTGTTAATGATGGAAAGGTTTATTAATTACAATTTGACTTCCACGAAATAATTTGTCGTTTAATAATAACGACGAATTTCCCCCTTTTGCATCTTTCGTTCTTTTTATTCCGAGTTTCACCGCCAGTGGTACAGAAATTTTTGTTTGCAAGCTGCTTCTTGTCGGTATAAAATTGGCGTGTGAGTTTAATGAATTTTTTTAACGCTTCCGGATTCAACGTACCCGCGTTATTACGTTTGAACGTCAGCGACGAAGCGACGAAACACGTTCGCCGAACTTTCATCACGTTTCCGAACAATCGCGGCTCGTGTAAACGAGAAATCCCAGCAAAGGCCGTTTCGTTAGGACTCGCACGAAGTTATTGGACCTTGACGCGTTCCATCGAAAGCTTCTGCAAGGCTTCCACGGGTAATATGCATCGTTGTGCATTTCACTCGTGGTTCATCGATCTGCGGGATATCGAAGGTTCAAGGAGTCCTCTTTTTGACGCAGACGTCCGCGTTTTACGAGGTAGGAAATCAGCGCAGAGGTATAGAAACACGACGACGGAGGCGGAACGTAGGAATTTTTTCCTAACTTGAAAGCTTTCGAGTTTCGCATTCAGCGCATTTCCCTATATGCCACGGGGGGTTATTTGTGCCACTGGAATATATAAGAAAAATTTCGTTTTTTGATAGTCAGAGATGCACTACATTTTTACATTTTTACAAATATTTGCGTAAACGAGAAATCTCTCGATGGAAGTTTCGATCTGTAGCGGTTCGTTTCACAAGGAAAGCATAAAATATGTACAGAATAGATTAAAGGGGAGGAGCAATAATAGTACACGAAAGAAGGATCCATTTATATATAGCTTGGGAATTATCGAACTTTCTGAATGCTTTATCAACGAAAATCGTTATACCGAGCACAATATTGATCTTGACAAACGCGATAAAATATTTGTAATATAAAAACACTGCCTGACTGCATTGACATTTCAGTAGAAAGTACCGATTTCTTTAGCCTCGAATATAGAAACGACGTCATGTCGTATTTGTGTGCTCTGGCCGACGCGACGATGGGATAAGGTAATGTCTGCGCAGGCACGGCTTCATCTCCTTAAAGTGGCTGCGACTCTATATTACAGTCGTCCTTCCCTCAGAACCGTTGTCAAACGGGATTCGTGGAATTCCGTTCGATTATCCGCGCCATGATGAACATTTGGGCGACGAACTGATGAAATCAAAGAAACTTAATAACAGTTCAGTATTGACTTTATTAAATTATTCCATCTTAATTCGACGTTATCGCTCAATTGAAATCGAGGGAGTAGTCTAGAAAGGGGCGAATATTAATTTTAAGATCTAAGGAAGTATTCCTTCTCGTCTGAAATTCGTTGCCGTGTCATCTTTCATTACAGCAACACTGCATGTCTGACGTCGAAGAGAAGAACTGGCTTTCTTTTCCCGCACTGTTAGCTGTTCGTGAGAATGAAATCACGCGCCAGAGAGATCTGACGTTCGTGTAACGAAACAGTGAATACACGGGCAGTATTTTTAATGAGAAACGCGAGGATGCGCGCGGATAGTATCTTCGGCCAGGTAACGTCTGCTGACGAAAGATGGAGCGAAGGGGAATCCTTCACTCGACGAGTGAACACTCGAGCCCCGGCTATACGGTTAATTATTTACTGGAGTAGCGAGGGTTAGCTCCCTTTTACCGTGTGTTTGAGCACGCGTATTGTGCGTGTGCCTGCATCGACTTTGCGAGGACCGACGACGTCTCATGCGGTGCCGAACTTTCGGAATAAAAGTCAAGCTCGTAAACTTCGCCATTTACGTGGCTCGTTAAATGTCGTGCGGCCGCGACGGGATTATCGCTCGAACTTTTCGAAAATCTTCCCTTTCGCCGTGTCCGTTATACGACTAAGTAAGGGCTAAGATCTAGCAACTTCCGAGATTAAGTGGGGCCCGGAAATGATCGAAACAAAGCATTCGCGGGGATAAAAACGAGAAGTTGCAGTTGTTCGATAAGACGGGTGTGCCCGTGGTCTACGTGAAATGAACCAAACTATAAAACCGGCTTTACCTCCGTCAAGCGTTCACAGACGCTTCAACGTCATTCAAAAATGTTTATCACAGCAGCGCTCAGTTTTCTATCATTCAGAACTTTCGCCGTGTTTTGCAATCCTCGAGCAACTCTTTCTTATTCTTTCGTGGAAATTTTCTAATGAATCTACATGATACTAATATCACAATGATTGGGAATGACCGAGTTTCAAGCGATTCTGGCTAATTCCCAAAACTGACTCCCCGAAACTCCGTCCCGCCACTGATCGATGTCAATTCACACCCTCGAAGTTTCGAGACATCGCGTGGACTCCCAAGAAGCAATTGCCGGCGAGCTTCTTTCTTGAAGAGGTCAAGATACTCGGACACAGCTTTCACTGTCAGGTCCGCGCCGCACAACAGATTCTTCTCTGGTGTCGGTGTTGGAAAACGGCCAAAAAATCAACGAGGTGCATTCGCACGAGGTGGCAAGGGTGGAGTAGAGACTGAGCGAGACAGAGGGAGGGTGGTTGGAGAGGGTGAAAGGGAGACGGTATGCGGCACAGCATCCGCAAGGGAACATATGGATAACTATCGTGCGTCGTTCGCTGCCGTATCGACGACACACGCATTCCTGAATTATGCATACGTCGTCGACCGAGCCTCGTGTTTGCACGCCACACGGTGGACGTAACTGAGCGCGTGTGCAAGCGCGTGCAAGCGTGTGCAAGCGTGTGCAAGCGTGTGCACACCGCAGAGAGCACGTTACCGTCGATCGTGGCAGCGTCAAATCCACGGTTCCGTTTCGAAGACTGTTTAAGACGAGTGCGTAACACGGGCTTGGAGCCACCACCAGCGTCGTCGAATTACGTATGCGCCTTTGTGCTCGCGTACACGCGTAGGGTGAGAGCATACCAACCAGCACAGTCGGGGCATTATTCTGTCTAAACGCCTCGCTCTGTACCACGAAGCCATCAAGACCGTTCCCTTTTCTCACACGTTTCTCATTTTTCCCTCATTTTTCTTTCCAGATGTCTCGCACTCGAGCCATTCCAATTTTTCCCTTTTTCCCTTCGTCCCTTTTTTCGTCTAATAAGAAAATTTTTGCGGTCGACCGGAATACATGATGCATTTTTACCTAGCTGGTGTTTTCCTTTTTTTCTTGCTCTTTGCCCGCAGCAGCGACGAAGAGGCGGTCCCTCGTCGCGTCTAATTTATTCGTTTCATAAGCGTTGCTCGCGAAAAATAGGTGTCAAAGGGATACCTTGATAAATATCTTATGAATATGTTAATTTCGGCGGTCGCGTTGGTGGAAAATGAGGAAACTCCTTTGCACCCCGTAATCTTCACTACAAAAGGAGCACCGCGGCCGTCGTACCACTTCCTTAAGCATATGATTTATATTCGTTGCCGACGAGCGAGACGAAGGAGTTCCAGTTTGCGCCTTTTACTCGTGCAACCCGGCTCGAACGTTTCTCATCTGCTTTTATCGCTTATGAAACATGCCGCGAGATGCGTTTGCAGTAAAAACGTGTCTCGTGTCGCGTTGCTGCGGTTTTTGATAGACCTTTTAGGACAAGAACCAGGCTGCTCTTGAACGTGTGAGAATTTCTTAACAGCGACGCTCTTTTCGCCGCCTGAAAATAATTTCGCTCTTCACGCTGCTCCCATGCGCGTTTTATATTTAATTTTGCTATTCTAGTAATTTCATACGTTTGGTCCGATTTGATCAGCATTTAAAATTCCATCGCTCAGCATGAAATTATTAATTACAACGAAGAGGGGAGCGAAGGGTTTATGTCTTAGGGAGGATGTGAATACACTGAATTGCAAAGGGTTGAACCTGTGCAAGCTATACCAGTTCCAAGTTTCCATCTTTTTTCCCCCCTTGGCTTATCGTAATCTTCCAGCTACTCCCGCCGTCGTAACGCATGTCAAACTTTTTACACCGCTTCGAGGGCGCTTGGATTTATTAAATCTCGGTAATTTCGACCTGCAGGTACCATCCCTCGCGTGAAAAGTTGAGGCTGCGTCGCTGTCGTTGGAGACGAGCCGTCGATAAACTTTCCGCGACGGGTCTCCGCAATATTTAAATACGCCCTGTAATTTTGCAATTTTTGCTCCGGCATTTCCGTCACGTCTTGCCGCGAAAGTAATTTTTCTCCGTACCTCTCATCTCCCATCTCCTCGTCGTAGTTGTCGTCGTCGTCGTCGTCGTCTTCCTCGAGTTTTCTCAGTGAACAAAGTACCCAGAAGAATGAGATGGGAGTGTCTTGGGCTGATAAACAGAAATCCTTGTTCGAGGACATTGCAATGAAAGCAATCCTATTATCCTAATATGATAAGGTTTAATGGAGTTTCGCCGCGGGCTTGCTACCCTCTTTCGGCCGTCTTCTGGAAAAATAATCGGGAATTCGTCGCTTCATCCCTTGTAACAGGTCCTTTCATTCGACGATTCTCGGACGTTGAAAGCTCTCCAATGCAATAGTTTATACAGTTTTTTCGCGGATGAATTTTTGTTGCGGCAGACGAATGATCGTGACGGTGTTTAAGATCGCAGCCGAGAACGTCGAGAGGAAGTTGATCGAGGGAGAATTTATTTTCAATCGACCCCGAGGAAAGTACGAATGGCTCTCGTCGCCGATCGAAAGCCGAACCGAGCGTTCTACCACTTTTATTTTCCTCTGCCCTCGCTGTTCGTCGATGGAATCGCTCCCGCGAAAGAGAAGATTAATTTCTCGCGGTAAGAGAGCAGCCTTGGATTCTCGGCCGGGGGCGAGAGGGGGCGGAACAATTGCCTTGGCAAAGACGAGAGATTCAATTACATCGAAAACGTGGGGCAAAAGGGCCGGCCGCGCTGCGTGAAGCCAGATTAATTCGTCCTTTGCCGTGATGGTTCCATGGGGAGAAAAGCATAGGTCCATTTTCTTCTCTCTTCTTCTTTTATTTCGCTCCTTTCTTCTTCCTTTTTCTTCCCGTTCCTATCGCTTTGCTTTCCACGGTACAGCTAACGGGTTTCGTTCGAGCGAGAAACTTGCAGCACGCGTCGTTCTGTTGATTCAATTCGCCGTCGTCGCCAGCAACATTGTTTAGCAATCTTCACGATTTTCAACGATCCTCGCAATTCTCGTATCGGATCGTGTCGTTTTAATCTCGAATAAAAAATAAAGAAGCGAGGAAACTCGTTTGCTTTTAATTCAATTGAGCCAATTATTTATTTAAGTTTTAATTGGGGAACTGTTGAAAACTTTGAAGTAAATAATGGCCTGCTGTTAGTGAGATAATATTCGTGATTACGGCACAGTGAAGAAATTAAGTTCGTTGGCTACAAGCCGCTTTAATACTAAAACGCTCGAGTTTACGTAAGGCGAAGTCAGGTTAAAGTAATAACACGAGAGGCATGTTGCTTCCACGACTTATATGGGATACTGGAAACGTAAAGGGGTGGTAGTAAAGTACTGGTAAATATTTAACTGCGCCAACAGATATACGTGCAGGGAACAAATTAGAATTGAAATAATGAAACAAGTTTAGATTAGCTACCATCCAACGTCTTGAATAATACGAAATCTCTCAATTAGCAAATTAGCTTCGCGAGTGTCGAAATTCTCTTCCTTCCCTTCAATCGCATTAAAATACTCAGAAATTAACCGGAGGCAGAATTATTTATCAAGTCCTTTAGATTTTAAATCCTATTTAACTCTTAATTCAATTGCTTCAATATTTCGTTCTTTTCCCACGCGTTTACCATATCGTTTTAATCTATCTACGAAAAGAGGTTTATCAGAATGACTTCAATATAATTCCCTTTCACCCCATTCAATTCCTCCCGTATACAGTTTAAACATTCACCGCCCTGACGTACGCGAAACAGGTACGAGATTCCTATTTTATAACGTCGTCTGCGAAGAAAGCGAATTCAGTTCATCACGGCGGAGAACGTCGGACGGTTTACTCAACGTTACGAGATAGTTTTACTGAAAATCACGGGAAATGAGGGCCGGCATTAGCGGGAAGCCCGAGTTTTAAGCTCCCGTGAAGTTAGTATTCTTCATAGGAAGCGCGCGGCCGCTTTATTTTAATTCACTGTCCGCCCTCAGTTTTGCCCCGGAGCGGTGGATTGTTGCGGCCACGCGGAGCAAGAGTTTCCGCGCCCTGTTCATCCCCCGAAATCTCTTAATCCTGTCCACCCTGTCCACGTTCGTCAAGATTCTATCGATACGTTTACATTCCCGTCGCCGTCGGATATCTATTTGTTCTATCGACGGCGATTCGTCTGGCCGAATGGCCGCGGCCGTTCACGGGTCCCGCGATTTTCGGCGCGTAACGATTTATACGCTCTGAACGCGACGCGCAGAACTCGTTCAGCTAATTACTCTGATTCGCTAATGGCCATGCGATAGCCGGCGTTCGTCGAAGCGTATTCCAGTTTTCGACTGATTGATGGACTCGAGCGATTCTCGTTTTTCCTCCATTGATCGGGAGCAATTTATCGTTCGCCCCCTGATCGCCGGAATATTCCGACAAATATTTCAGTTGTTTGAATCGAAAGGACTTGCGTCTCGCGCGATTATTCGTCGGTCGAATTCACAACGTGTTTCTTGTCCCCTGTCGATTTTAACTCGCGAACCCCGACGTACAGTTTAATATACAAACTTCGTGGCGCGTGACAGGTGTTTGCTCGCCGTGTTTCGCGAATTCATAGCGGGCGGTATCGTCGGAAGTAATATTTTTTTTTTTCCATCAACGGCAACGCCTTTTTTCCTCCGCCTGCGATTTCCGCGGAACGAGGCGCGCCAACGAGATCGCCAACGTTCGGAATTAAACGTGTTAATTTTCAGACGGCAGCGACACATTTCCACCGCCGAACTTTCATTCGATTTTCCGCTTGGGTCTCTTCGCCGCTTAATGGCAACCCGAACGCGAATACCGGTTCCACTGGTTGCCGCGAAACAGCTTCAACTTCTTTTTGTTCGCAACTCTTTGGCCGCCCGTGCCGTGCAATCTTCTTTTCCCTCCTATTCGCGATAATTAACAAATCGTTACACCTATTCTCCGTCCTGATACTTTTCTTTCCACATTTGCCTGTATTCTATTACCTCTTTGCCAGAGATATACAAACTATATTACAGACACTATCATTTTGATCATCCTCCGCGAGAAAATCGATTAATTAAATAGAGTATCCGGCATGGTGTTTTGTGCACCGACAATAATCCCCATCTAATCAACAAGAAAGCTCCCAGGTACCGTTCCGCACCCAACCTCTACACACGCCTTCACACCGTAACACTGTCGTCTCTCAACGAAGGCATTACTGCTCCATTCCAGTCGGGGTGGTCTAATATAAAGTCTTTGGAAGGAAACAAACAGCAGGGGCGCGTAGTCGAATCGGGGGGTGGCCATGTTTAGCGGAACGGAAATCTAGATTGTCCAACCGCTTGGGTTCCGGCTCGCAGAATACAACGGCAGGGCTGGCCTTTGGTGGAAGAGTGTCAGAGGACGGCGCCGAGTAATCTATCACTCTCATTCACCGACCATCCTCTCTACCCCTAACTGCTCCTTCCGTTTTTTTCTTCTTCTCAGAGAATCGTTTGACTCTCTCCTTTTACACTCGTCGCGGCAGCGCTCCTTTCCCCTGATACTTGGGCCAGTACTGTCGCATCACTTATACCCTCCTCTTTGGCAGATAGAACAGGCGAAGAGAACGGCCCAGCCAAGCTTTCCTATATTTCACCAGGAAGTGGGCTTCAAGTATCTCGGTTGCTTCCTCCGCTCGCTCCTTCTGGTTGGACCACCTGGTCGGTATAAAATTGCTGCCTGCTAGAATCGATGTTTCTCGCTGCAAATTCGTCCTATTTTTCACCGCGAACCACCCCCTCACGCCACTTGTCTCCACGGACCTACCTTCCGCTAACAAGGGATTTCTACCTTTCTTTCCCCTCCTTTCTTCTTCGCTTCCCTCTTGTTCAGCCACCGACTGGAGCTCGTCTTCAGCGTGTCGTACGTGCGAATAAATCGCGCGACTCGCGTTGCACCGCCCTCTCTATTTTTCTTACAAACAACGCAGCCGGTTGTTCGAGACAAAACCCTCGTTGGGTTCCGCAGCAGTTCCGAAACGTTGGACTTGCGGTTCCCTTGGTTTACACAACTCAGCGTGGTTTGTATAACGGTATGGAGAAGGTGGTGATATTGTGCGAATGCTGTTTTGCATGATAGCTTTGTAATGATTGTTAATAATAGGACAGTATGCGTGTGCTGTGACGTGGCGCGATTTAATTAAAATGACAATAAAAGACTTAGAAAATTTTTCTCAGTGTTGCACTTCGCGTAGAAATTTCGCCTTTCTCGGTTGTTTAAGATTTAATAGTTTAAAATAAGAGTGCAAGAGCCAAGGGCGGCATTTATCTCAAAATCGAACGTAGAACAGTCCACGCGGTGAAACTCTGGAAACTGGACAAATATTTCTTCCGAGCTTTCTTTTGATGCCAGGACCAACGATACGACTGGACGAAATCGGACAGGTTTTACGCTTGTATTTACGATCGCTCGGTGTCGACAGCTACACGTGAAGATGGATTTTTTCGCGTCGACAGCCACTCGGTTAGGACCGACGTGGCAGTCGACGCTTCTTGTTAGCTTTGATAAAGAGCTGACGCGTTTTCAAAGACCAACGTTGGCCAGGCGTCTGATTCCCGTTGACGGTGAGCCCCGCCGTTGGAAAAGTTCCACCCCCCCTTGCCGTTGTTATGAGAGAGCAATAACTCCCTCTTGGCAGCTGCTGCGGCGACAAGTGTTACGAATGTCCTCTTCAGAAAGCACCCTCGCTTTCAGCGCCGTTTCACGGACCAGCGTGTGCGTCACAGTTTCCGAATTAAAGGAGAAGGACGCGCGGTCTGCGCCGCGACGGACAAAGCACGCGAAGCTACGAATTTGGTTTACAAATTTTTAATTGCACCGCGTTCCGCGACTGTTCCGGATTTCGCGTCATCTAAATTTCTAATTGAAACGTGCGACCAGTCGAGTATTATAGATGGATATACGAAAGTGCAAAGTGCTGTTCGATTTCTGCCTATAATATTTCTCTGAAATATAATAGTCCAACCCCCCAATCTTTAAACTCCATCCATGCGAATTCCTATTTCTTTCCCTCCTCGTTCCGCAGAGGGAAGAAAAAAATCAACTTGCGATACGAGTCACGTATGAGTGTACGCGTGAGCCGCTAAAGCCCCTAAAGAACAAAAGGCGAGGAGAATTTCAAGCGTGTTCGCGCGTTTCGTTTCTTCCCGCTATAGCAGGATTTCCTTCGCGATTAGCATAATCTAACGGCCGCCACAGTGCAAAAGAGAACGAGGACGATGGCGGACGGGCTTTATACGAGCATTATTATTATGTATTTAGTGTGTAACTCAAGTTGCACGCTTAGTTCAGGGGCTATCCAACTTCAGAATGCGGGAAGGAGTTGGAAAGCGAGTGAACTTATGATGAAACTTCATGGAACACTTCGAGGCTCGTACACGACGGGTCCGCTGTCTTACCTGTGCCTCAAGAAGTTCCTTACTCGTTCAACGCGAAGAGCGGGATCAGGTGCACGCATGTAGATAAGTAGACGCGGGCGTGCAGTGTATCACGACGATTTGCCTAGTCTCGTAAATTGTCGGACACCGTTTCTTCTCAATTTTGCTGCCTAACCCTCGTGTCGGAGACAACCCTGTCCGCCACCTGTACGAGCAGAAAAATCGAAAACACCTTGGCAACTGTTTTTCGCAGCTGCTTCTTATCAATCAGTCGAATTCGAAAGCTTCGCCACCGAAAGCATCCTTGTACAGACATTCGACGAAATAACTAGCAGAATAATTTGACAGAAGGCAATAAATCAAGGGCGCCCTCAGGCAATGATTTTTACGATCCTCCTAATTGAATCGCTCCACGAAACATTATCCCGCGGGAAGCGCAACGCGAACAAAAATAATACTTTCATCGCTTCAATCATCGGGGCAGTAATTCATGAAGTTTCACGCGAGCCGGCCGCCAAGTTTTCGAGAGGCGTTGCGAAACGACCGCCACGAAGGCGACTCCACGACCAAGTTTTCAATTACATTAGAGTCGAGCATATTAAACGCGTCTTCGGAAATTCTTCGTCGGGGGTGCCGACGCGAACACTCTTTCTCCTTCCGCCTTTCACTTTCTCGTCCGTCCGATAATTCGATCCGAAACTTATAAACTATGAAAGTTACCATTCCGTTCAATGAATTGACCGCGCCTTCGGTCGGCTACGTGCCACAAAAACCGTCTCGCCCCGACTTCCCCCAGCTCGGGTTCGTCCTCTTTCGTTCCTATTATCTATTGCCGCGCGTGCGAAAGAATACAATGTTGCCTGCCGACCGGAAAATTACAAGTTTTCCCGATGTGCTGCGAGGAGAAGCGAATCGGGTCGAGCTTCGGCCACCGAACGTTCTGTGAAATGTGTCCCGATGGCTCCTAATATATTTACCCGACGTGATATACGGGCAGAAATATCTCGAATATCGGGTTTGTTTAGCAGACACCGAAATAATAGGGGTTGGAATTTTTGAATTGGAATTTATATTGAGTTTCGAATTTGAAGGCCGAGCGAAAGTACTGTTTGATGAATTTTTAATTTTGATGTCTTTCAAAATACATATGTGTTCAAGCATTGGCTACAGTTTTAATGAATGTGAATGTTATTCTTGTTGTTTCAGAAGTCGAAAAGAGTGCAGGTGCTGCACCGGGGGCATCGGGTGCAATTGCAGGGGGTCCTCGGGGGTTGACACCTTCCCCTGCCCCCTCGACACCCTCGACCCTCGTTACTACCAGTAGTTCTTCAGTCTGCACCACTTCGTCCTCACCCTCTCCGTCACCCTCTTCTTCACCCTCCGCCCTTGTAGCGAGCTTCGACAAATCGGTGCTACAGGTAAGACAGCTTCTACAATATTTTTTAATTGTCTGAGACTACAATTTTTATCCATTTTCTTTTTATGGAAAATCTGTTCCCTATGCAGTATTCAGAAAGCTATGATTTCATTACCGTGGGCGATTGTAAGCACAGTACGCTAACAAATCCCGCGAAAAAGTCGCGTCTTTACGTTAAAAGATATTCTGCAATGTTCTCCATAAATCCTTCATCATGTTTTCATACTCCCGAAAGCAATCAAGATATTTATACGGGTTTCGTTTGGGTACCTCGTTACGTATACAAGGGGCTCGCAAATTTTCCAGAATTCGTCGCGTAGGACGATAACCCTTTTAAACTGCGCCGAGCAACAGGCTGTATCGCGGGGCAAACGATCGCCCCCTGCTATTCTACCGCGGAGTCAAAACGCATACCGAAGAATTATGTTCCCCAATAACCGACTAATAATCGCGAGAAACCGATACCATTTACAATTCTTTCCAAGCAAAATAAAGAAGGAGAGGAAAAAGAAAATCGCCCTTTAAAACACTCTGCCCCGGAAGTCCATCACTTAATTCAATATCCTTCGAGGCACGACCTCCTTTATTTTTTTAGAAGTTAACTCGTCTTCGTCGGTGACGACCACGGCAACGAGCAGCTGGTGTACGTAGGGTTAGGAGGTAACAACGATACGATGGCAGCCGGGTTAGTTACGATAATGCGGAAGCCGGTCTGGCCCCGGGCATTCTGGCTAATTAAAGCACATAAATTACGACCACGTGGAAAGAGAGTGACGCGAATATGGCAGCGTAACGGGCGGACGTGCCTGAGGGTGTGCGTACACGTTGAACGTCGACGGAGAAAAATGCGTTAAACGGTGTTCCTCGTACGAGCTGCCTCTAAATTCCCTGGACGAGTTCCACCGCTCCCTCGGAGTTCTTTCGGGGACACTTAATAGTATTTCCGGAATTTAATCTTTCTCTTCTTTGTTTCCACCTCTTCTCTGTTCTCCTATGTTTTTCACCGCGATCTCTAGGGTTGCCAGATGGATACCAGCGAAAGAGTGCAGCACGATGATGCTGAAAGTGATGAGCTTGGGGACAAACGTTATTTAGAATCGCGAATGCAGCACTTTCGGCGAGCATTCCGGTTGCTACACAGAGGGAAATTCCGAGCGGAGAAGCCCACGGCGCGGCTCGTCGAGGACATTTAAATTCACACGCCGTGGCAACGGGCAATCTGCCCGTGGAAATAAGGGGTAACGCGCGTTCTATGCTTCTCAAAGTAGGAGGGACGGTCTAACTGGATTAGCGCGGCGTGTCGCTGAAAATTAATTCCCCTTTCGATATTCACCGCTCGGACGTCGATTGATTTCCACTCGTCTGGAAAACGGGTTTCGGGTAAACAAAAATCGGCCGGGGAACGTTCCCAGAATGGTTTCCCGTTTATTTGCCGTCGGTATTTTTATTTCACCGGAATTATATTGCTTCCGTGGAGATGCAGATAAATTCGGTGCTGTTGATACTGACAATGTCTGCCGACGTCGGTGTCTATAAACATGATTATATTATAAAAAGAAAGCAATAAAGAAAAAATACGAGAAAAAATCGAGATAACGAAGTTCGAACATAAATATTTCAATAACTAATATTGTGCTGCACGTAAAATTTTGTTGCAGTTTATATTCAACAAGTAAACGACCTAATGTAATACGTTAGGAACGAATGATACTGATAAAAATGATTTTACATTGCAAGCAACCTATATCATATAGCCGGTACGTACGCCCGAAATATCACACAACTCTCTCAAGACAGCGGCGTGTCTTGTTACAAGGAAATCTCATTTATTTCCGCAGAATCAGCCGCGCCTATTTGTTGCGTCAAAGATTTCCACGTACGGCGTTTCGCGATCGTCTTATCTGTTCCAGAACGGAATGTGCTCTCACCGAAACACGCCGACGGGGGAAAATTCCGTAGAAACGCGAGCCAAGCGGTACATTCTGCCACGCTCGGCACGAGTTCGGTTATCAGGGACAGGAATTAGATTTGTGTGACACCGGTGGACAGCGTAGGGACGGCGCAGGAGAGTCGAGAACCGTTCATGCAGCCGTATAACTCGGTCAATTTTATCGAGTTACTCCCCCGTTTCTCTGCCTTCGCGGCGTCCTGATCTTCATTCGTCCCGTACTCGAGCCCGAAACGTTCCTATCGAAACGGCTGGTCCCGGCACGTTGTCGAAAATTTCGCCGAAATTGGATGCGAGAAATTCGATCGACACGGTCTTGGTTTGTAATCTCGATCCCTCGTCCTCTCTCGCAATTTTTCATTCCTTTTGTTCTCCGTGAAATATTGTCGCGGGAGGCATTGTTCGCATCTCAGTCGGACATACATTCTTCCCTTTTACGAAATTCTTTCTTGCTTTACGCCTCGTTGCGCTGCGGCGGGCCGTGGCGAGTTTATTACTTGGTCGTACTACTTGGAGAGTCCGGTCTCTGTATTTGCGCACAGTGTACTCGTCGAGGAGTTTCCTTTTCACCTGCGAACAATCGACACTTCGAGCGATTTGTCCATTTGTCAAGCGTTTCTTTTCGTTGTTCATTTATTAACGCTGAGATAAGCAGTTTGGTTTAAGAATTCATCTCTTCAAGATCTTTTTTCTCTGTACATATTTTTGGGATATTATTTAGCGCTTTTCAAACGTTTGTTAAATCTTGCTGCATTGGCTGTTAATATTTATTTACAAGTTTATAAGTTGGGGAACGTTATTACTTGCAGAGGGATTGTTAATTTGCTTTGGTGCCTTTCGGCGTACCGCGTTTTCAGCATAATTTCTTTGGTATTACATCTTTGTTGTATGCTCCTTTGCGTTGCAGCTTTGCTTAACGAACCATGCACCTTTCGTGAAGCTCCTTTTAGCTCTTTGCGTGCGATGTATTGTTCGCCTTCGTTGACGGTGTTTTAAGCACGAAATATCGCTCTGTGTTTGTATATCTTCTTCGTTTATTCGATGGAAATGTCGTTGCTTTGACAGTTCACGACAGTGATTCCGGCCACATTATTTCCATATCGGAAAACAAAATTTTGAATTCCCTTCAGGATACGAATAACCTAAAGAAATCTGGTATATTTAACTCATCGAATTTTCTTCCGGAATGTCTCTGAAATAATTTCAAGTAACTAAAAATAAATTCGATATCGATAGATATCCTATATTCGTTTATCGGTTTCCAATTTTTATTGAGACCCATAAATGCTTCCTCGATAGTGTGAACGTATTTGCGTCACCCGAAGCTTGATAAATTCCAAAAATAACGTTGCCAATTGTCGTCTGTATCTTTAATGGGGTCACTTCTACTCCAGTTTCGGTGAAAGTGTGTCTTCGAGTCGACGCGACACTCCAAGTACACGTTCAGATTGCTCGATCAAATTTAGCGTCCCGAATTTCAGCCTAGATCGAAATTCATAATTATCTCCACTGGATACACTTTTATTATCGTCTGTTCATCCATTGTGCCGGCTCCGTGGTACACCTTTCCTATTTGCCGAGTCCACAGTTACACTTCAGCTCGGCCCGACGTCATAACGGCTATCTCCCTTCTTCCATTTCCGGCTATGCTGTGTCGCTGACAAGTATTGTGCTGTTTGCATAAAGCGACGAGAGGCTTCGCGGTAACGAGACACGAGCAGGAATCGAGCTCCCAATGAAATTCTATTTCGCCTCGTGTTAGGCTTCGTTTCGTGCTCGCATCGTGCTACCTGTAGAATTGATTAAGTCAGCTGTCTCTGTCTCATGGCGACATAAGGCAGCGAAATGTTGGCAGAGAAAAAATAGGCGACGCAATGGAAGGAAGGAGACAAGAATATGGAGCAACAGAAGCGTTTGGGAAATTGGAACGGTGGAATTTTCAAGCGGGCTCAATTTGAGCTGCAATTTATTCGCGTTACGTTTTCTCCACCGAGGTTTTTTAAACTACATTCCCCCATTCATGATAGAGGGGCACATGTGTTCTTTATTTCAATGCCAGAAACTCGACCGTCCTCTTGTTCCTTCCCTGTATCTCTCCCTATCTTTCTGCCCACCTCAATCGAGCGTCACGTTTCAAGACCGTGTCTACTCTCCGTGATATGTATAAAAACCCGGTTTTGTCTGTCTCCTGGCGCAGGAACTATTTTGTACCCTGTTTTCCTTTGAGACGGCCGTGGTATCCAGCTTATTAGATTCTTGTTGGCCGCCTCGCCGGAATGTTTTGCTATTTGACACGGCTGGTATGCACGGGTCGCTCGCAGGCCGTGTTCTGATTCTTCTCAATATTAAATTCGTTTCGGACACCATTTACATTTATACGAATGTTATCCCGCTGTTCCTTGTTTTTTCTTTTCGTCGCGCTGCTGCGAAACGTTTCGACGAGGCTAAACAACGAAAGGTAGAAGAGGGAGAGGACAAGGAATTTTTTTCGCCGAGGCACGATTCGAGGGGAAAGTAAAACAACGATGCCGAACGACGCGAATGGGGAAGCTCGACCGAATTTGTTGAAGAACAATCGTTGAACTTTTCACGCAAAAGCACGCGGCGAATGCGAAAACTTTCGTGGGCTTTCGTTGAACGGAAACAGAGGGAAACAGTGGACGATTCGAATCGGTTCCGTTGAAAGCGAAAAAAAAGAATTCCTCGATCGCATCCGTTCCATCGAGGAATTTAATATCGATGCCGGATCAAAATTTCCCCTGCTATCCCGAAGATTTGAGTTTGATCGTTTTAGTGCCTTCCATTAGACGTTCCTTTACCGGCCCGCCAATAAATATGCAATTTTTTTTCCGTTTGCCCATCGATTCGATGGGAACGATTTCTGAATTCTTCTCCCGCATCAACGGGTTCGTTCGGCACGATTGAAAGGGTGCCGATAAAATGGATCCTATCTATCTTCCATCATCGTTGCATTGATTCGGCGCAGCTGCGTTTATATTTCGCATTAAGCAGCTCGTTTATTTCGAGTGGTACGGCGGGACAAGTAGAAGAGCCTCGATACAGGTCAGACCGAGCACCCTAGCTCGTGCCTGTCTTTCGATATTTTGAATTATATTGCGGCGATTCGACTCCTAGATGCACACTTGTCTGAACCCAGTTTCCTGAACGCGGATAATATTTCCCAGAAAGTGGGGTTCTTATCGTGTAGTCGGTCATAAGGGAAACTGACCAGAGTATTACGCGCTTTGCACACGTCTATAGTTGTAATACGACAAATAACTCCAGAGAAGAAGAGGACTTCACATAGGGAACTGTGCAGGAACAAATTTAACTTGGAATTTCAGTTGTCCTGAAATACACACAGGCTTCACTCGTTCAGATTTACGGGAACAGCTTGGCGTGTGCTGAACGGTCGGAAACGGTGTAAAGGATTCATTCGGTAGAAACGAAATTGAAAGTGAGCCACGTGACAAAGGAATGGGGAATATATCGGGCAACGGCGAAAGAGAAGAATACAAATAGACACACCAGATGAAAGATTTTTTTTTGGGCGAACTTGAAATATAATGCAGACACTTTGCCACCTCTGCTCGTGTTTTTTCCTTCGCCCAGTTGCCTGTATATGTATAATGCCATCCATGGAATTCTACGCTCCCCTAAAACTTCGTACGACATATATGTAACGATAATCATCATCTCCCCGGCGCATTTTTTAGCGGGTCAGATATCAAAGTTACTGTCGCGTGAAAAGTCTCGTGGCATATATACGAGTACTCGCAGGAATATTTCCTCCACGAATATATATATACATATATATATTTTCCACCCTCCTTCGCGGTGTGCTCTCCCGGGACCCAAGGGAGGACCGGGTCTAGGCCTTTCATTTTCATTGGGCTCCTCTCGTCGAGGTCTTTCGCGAAGGGAGGGGGTGGATAAAAAGTCCGCCGCGAAGAAAACCACATGAGAGATATGATCGTTCTTCGACAACGTGCACTTAATCAGGCTGGCTTTCTGTGGAAGCGGAGAGCTAAAGTGAAAGCCAGAGAGGAGGGACAGTGGCTCAGACACGAAGGTACGATAGACTTGGGGGGAATGTTGGGTCGAGCGAGACCTTAATTTCCTGTAGCATTCCGGCTTATCTCTTTTGCGATTTATCGACCAACCCCGAAACTTACATGCTCACGACTCGGAGGAACATTGGTCGCGCTTGGGACATCCGCTTCCTGGCCGCGTCAGCCTGCATCCGATGTCGATTATCGCTGTTCGGTCACTTTTCAACAGGCTTCTGCGCGTTCGTTGCTTCCTGTAGCGAAGCGCCGAGACAGGTCACTGAACAATTTATGCCGTCGATTTTGTTCGGTTTGTTTTAAATTGGTTTGAAACAGTTTTGTAATAACGCGGTAATAAATTGACGAGGCGCGGCGGGCGAAAGAAAATTTCACGCCCGAGGCCGTTCAACCTGTGCATAATGTGACATCGGTAAACGCGATGGATGGTAAGCCGGTTAATTAATGTATGTTGCGTGCGCGTCGATAGAAGCTCGCCAGTTGCTCGTTAATACGATATAAAGAAGGATTCAGCGGTTAAATGACAGCTTTGTCTTGGCGCGTGCAATCCGTTAGCAAGCTATCGAGAGTGTTCGGAACGAAGTGTAGTTATTGAACGGGGCGAATCATTTCGGATCGCGTACAGAAGTAATTATTCGTTTAGGGACGCGCAATTTATGTATGCACGTGCTTTTGTGTTACAGCAACATTGTCCTGAATTTCGTGATGCCACTGTGCCATTGAAGCGCGTTTATTGGCTCGCGATTGTTTGCTTCGACGAAGCAGCAATTCAACGGTGCATCCTTGATATTTAATTACGTGCCTTTTGTTGCTGGCTTTTATGAAGAAAGGCCTATTGTCCTTCGTTATTGAAATGCGTATTCGCAACGGGATTTTCACGGCCCCGCGGTAATCTTGTTAACAAGTACAATGCCGTTTATAATTAAGGGAACAGTTTCTGAAAAACAATGCTGAACCGTAATGTGGCTGCTGTAATAATCGTGTATACCAGTAGCAGGTTTTTCCTCCTCTTGTCCCCTGTCTAATATTAGGATACGGAGTTGGCCACTTACGGACAGGCACTCCCAGCTAATTTCCGGCTGTAAATACTCGATTCGGTCCTGTCCCGTTCGTGTCTCCCTTCTCCTGATCGATGACTTTCCGTTTCCATTCCATCACTCTGGAACGATGGATATTTTTTCTTCTAAAGGGAAATTTGTTGCGCATAAATGCTTAGACTATCGCATTCTTCTTTTAAGGATATGTGGCTGGATTTTTTTAATAATAATGGAGTAGTGGTATAAGTTAAATGTATGTATAATGGAATCACGTACAATGCATCGTTACTTCTTATTGCAGATACGCGATTGGTTAACAGTCGAAGAAGAGATGCTACGAAAGCAGGCAGTGGTCGTTGGCGATGTCGGCGAAATTATGGAGGCACTTGATAAACAAATGGTAAGCAGATTATCTTCGCCATGCATGACAAACATATTCACTTTAGAGATTAAAGTCCTTTGCATGAAACGTACGGTGGCTTTCTACAGCTGCAACATAATTCCAATATATCCAGTGTGTCGCAAAATGCAGTGTAAATATTTGCACAGAATCCACAAACATTCACGGTATGAAATATCCAATGATACTTATTCAAAGTAGCTCTATTCTTATTACACATTTCGATTGAGTATCTTGAAGAAATCCCTCCTTAAAAAACCATTCTTCGGATCGAAGTCCCATTAAATTTAGACCGGCTACTTTCCTTTCTTATCTTCGAATTTCGTCGACCATCTTATCAAACGCGACAGCCACCCCCGACGCAGGAAACTAAAAGTTCCCTCGTCGGCAACCCCGTGATCTGCCGTATCTACGAGGGTTAGAATCGAGCAGCCCCAAGTTTCAGCCCTTATCTACGCTTGGAGGGTAAAGTGAGGCAAACCTCCCTGCGTTATCATCTCGTAGTCCCGTGCTGTTTGTCGATCGAGGTTTGCTCAGGGCAAACACCGACGCACCCTTTGAAACGCGGGTGCGATGGCGCTTTCTCAGCTCTCTGGGGGTTGAAAGCGGGGGTTTCTGGGTTACTGACCGGGAAAACCCTGACATTGACATTGGCATTAAGGGACCAATGAACGCTGCCACGCCTTCCTCTCTATGCGTCGACGATACATTGTTGCTTCACGCGCAATTGTTATGCTCGGACTATTGATTGCTCGAGCGTCGTATTTGATGACACTTTATCGCCGTGCTTGTTTTTCAGAAATATTTTATTCGTTTTTTATTTGTTATAATTGTTTCTCCCGGAATTTTGATCGGCTTTATTATTCTTTCTGCACGAAATATTGTCACAGTGCTTTAGAATGCACTGCGTTGTGCAATTTAAGAGACACTGCTTCAATGAACGTTTCTATTATATTATTTATCCTGCTGATTAAACAACGAAGCTCATGAACCAACGGTACTTTATTTGGAAGCTCTCAGTACCACGGCGCTGCAAATAAAGAAGCGTTTCCAATCGTTTACGTAAAATTGTTATCCCGCCCTGTTCTCCAACTATTGAGCTCTATTTATTCTTAAGCAATTCAACAACAGCATCGAGGGTCTGGAAATTCACAAAGTATTCTTTTCACACAGTTATCAATGGGTCGTTGTAATCTTTTCAGCTACGATGGAAACGGTCGGATATTCGATAAAACTCGAACGAGCGAATTAATTAAGTTATTGGCAGCCCTTTCACGACCCCTTCAATGGAGGCTCGTACTAGAACGTGCACTTCCTCTGTCTCCCTTTACATCCTTGTCTCGAGTACTTTTTCTCCAATTCTTCCCGGGAACACCCAAAGTAGAAAGCAATTGTCTTCCAGGATATTTCAAATTTTTGCGTTTCTCTCTGGAAAGTTGCCGGAAAGTTTCACGCAGTGCCTTGGTCGGAAGTTCAGTTACCTCACAGCCGATGGCGTTTTCGTATAAAGGGAAAGAACATCGACGTGTTCCGCTGATTCAATGGCGGCTGATTTTCACAAGATCGCGTTGAGTTCTCTGCTTGCTCGTTAAACCGTCACTCGAGCCGCGGGATGGAATTTTCGGGACACGATTTCGCAAGGGTGGTCGAAAACAATGGGTTTGTTACGGCGGTGTTGCTATTGATTTCCGATTGGGAAGCCGGGGCAAAAGATATGGAGAAATGAAAGAGCCACCGAGTGGAAAAGGAAGGAAGAGATAGACAGAGCTGAAACGGAGGTCTTCCATAATGCATAGAGGAATATCAGGCCCCTTTGAATACCGTTGATTATTGGAATTAAAGTCGTTCTACACGCGGCGCAGAAGCAATTATACCACGACGAAATAAAACTAGCCGTGCAAAGGAGAATGCTTGCGAAATTATTGTACGCAAAAGGGGAAACGTTCTGCATTAGCATTTATCTTGAACCGGAATGGAAACAATTTGCATTTCGTATTCGTCGGCGGGGAAACGTGATTGAATTCGTGTAAACCAAAGTTCCGAGCAGTGTATACAAAGGTAAGACGCGAATGTGCATTTCAATTGTGTTTACCTTAAGGAGTAATTGCATCGTCCATTCGATCGTTGTCCTGGAAGGTCCGGAGTGGCTTTGTCGCAAGACTCGCGTGCATAAACTACGAGGTTTTCGCGTGCTCGAGCTTTCTCACAATTTATGATAAATAATGATCTATTAAACGTTGCAACGTAACTACACTTCTCCCATGCTCCACCGTACCCCCACGTAAGGGCGGCAGTGGACTCGTTTCTACCAATATCACAGTCCCGTCGTCTCACTTCTCCAGACGAGCGAAATTTCCTTAAAGAGGTAGCACCATCCGGTATCCAATTACGCGGAGTTTTGACGAACTTTCTTTAGCGAACTTTCGCTACGAATTTGGTAATTAGTGTCTCGCGAGCCGGTCCCGCTAAATTGAAATTACTTTCGAATTATTTCGACACGAGCCCGAAGGATAGTGCGAACGAAACGGGTGACGTACTTGTACGTCAAGGTTTCGCAGACCATTTCTGTAAAACAATTCTGTATGGTGTTTAAACCATTTGAGAGGACCAACGTCGAATTTCGTGCTCGCGGTAATTAAGTTTGTCACTTAATAAATCACTTGAAGGGAAACGGTGTTCTAATTATTTCGCATGTAAATCAGACATGTCGTCGCAGGTAAATCCAGCTGTTCTCACCGATGTTTAACTTTGAATTGCGGGGGCGTAGATGTACACTTTACTTTTGCATTATTCAACGTGCCTGGAACTTTTATTTCTGCCGCACCTTTATCGCGTTTTGCGCTGTTCGCTACTGGGCGTTGAGTGTACAGGCGAATCAAAGGACAATGGTAGATATAGGCCAATTTTGGACCTGGCTGGGCATGAGAACTTTTTCTGAGACATGCATAATTATTGGATGGCCCCTGTAGATGATGGAACAGATTTAAAAAATTAGCTTGAACTTCGGAATATTACCTTTAATAAAACTCACCTTACTACCCGTCATTTTTGTCGAATTTTTACATTACAGTATAGCTTTAAAAGAATATTTGGAGTTTGTAATTGTATGAAGTCTCACTAACCGTCGGAGTTGAGCGTATAGCAATTTTTGTCGTGATAGATTTTATACGAGACGACACGAATCGTTTACGGCTTTAGCAATAATATGCTGAAGGTGAAACTGCTCGGACTTAGCATTTAGCAATTATGGCACTGGAGTGGATTGCGTGTGCGCAGTGCGCATCTTCTTTGTCCCCTCGGCATCCAATTAGGCGCCGCAGCAGTGACAGATTCGAACTCGCATTAGTGAATTGAACTGGAAATATTCGACTAAAAATTGCAGCGTTCACGAACTTCAACTTTATTTTTCGCGCAGCTGTTACATTCCATCGTAAAATTGTATCGTTGCATCCGAAATAAATGAAAGGTCTAAAAAATTACCGCAACGTTCGCATAGCTCGCAATGAATGGAACGAAAGTTTTCAAATAAACCACTGCGCAGAAATAGCATCGCAACTTGTTTTACTCTTTTCGAAATCAAATGCACCCCTTTAAACAGCATGAAATTTTCAACCCCTCGGTAAGTATATTACTACGTCTATTTTGTGGATGGTTCAAAGCGTTTACTAAACGGCACCCTCTGTTACGGGAGTTTTGTACCCCGTAGGCTTTATACCCCATAGGGCAGAGGAGAAAGAGAGAGACAGCGGGCGAGGAAGAGAGAGAGCAGTATATATAACACCATTCCCTAGCTATCATGGATGCCCATGAAGCTGCGAATTTCAGTCAGTTTCCCGGCGTGCTTCCATCGAAATAGTCGCGTCAGAAACCCATGCGACTATGTTTTGCTAATCAGACGGGACCGAATTATCCGTCAGGCCTTTTTTTAACTATTTTTGAATCCTTCGATTCCTCGATCGCAGCAGCGCGTAAATCGCGTCGTGTTTTTTTCCAACCGTGATTATTCACTGATCGATTAAACTCGTCACGCCGGTGTTTGCCCATGGGTGGCTCGTTTTTTAATAAAAAGTAAACACGTTTATGTTTCGCGCAGTACGAGAAGGAACAACAGTCGATCGAGAGGATTGCGGTCGAAATCGTCGAAACGAGATTTCAATGAAAATTCAATGTTGCCCGCAACCGAAAGACTTTACCGTCCACAATCGTGCCCGTGCAAATATTTGTCGCGCGAGACTACCGTAGTTTTAATCAATTCAACGCCGTAATCGTGTAGCTGGTAAACTTCATATAATTTCAAATTAGTATTCCGCTTCATCGATACGTAGGCGGTATTCGTTGTTTCGCATTTGCGAACACTCGCCCTTTGGCCGTTGCATTTCGTGTACCGAGTGGGCAAACAAATATTGACAATACTGCAGCAAAGAAACATAAGAGGGGAAGAAATGAACGGTATAGGTAACAGTATCGACAAGTTCGTTATGTCCGTATTAATGAGGGACCAGGCTGGTAATTGTTGAAACACTGGCAATCGGAGTAGCAACGTTAATTTCGGAATCGCTAACGAACTTCTCCGCCGTCTCGCCCTGTGTTTCTCGCGTCGACGAGGAACGAAACGTGTAGCCTAGTTATCAGCGCGTGAACTCGATAAAGTGATTTTGACGAGAGGGCGCCAATGAAATTTCACCGGCGATGCGGCTGGCGAAATAGCAAACGAAACGAAAATCGATACAGCCTGCCGGCCGGCTCTGTTTCTCCTTCACGCCACTGTTCCTCGCGTTCTTCTTCGCCTCTTCGTGAAAGGATACAGTAAAACGAGTCACGCGCCCCACTACGGCCCATTTCGACCAAACAAAAGGATCGTGGGTCGTGGTTTTGATCGTTCTCTTCCTCGCGTGTTTATTCGCCGGAGTAGCATCGTGTTTCTTAGTTAATAGAATTATGTGGGTTGGCCTCGTTGCGGCTGCCTGCTTTAATTCCATCCTGAAGGAAAAATATCTTGCCTTTTTTCCCTTTGGACTCTGGCATGGACGAATGATCGCCTGGGTGTTGTTGGAATTATTTATTTTTCCTGGGGGTAGCTTTCGATTCGCTTATGGCGTAGACAGTCAAAGGTATTGCTCTTCATTCTACCAGCTGCCTTATTTTTACATCAGGCTATGCATTTCCTCTCGTATAAAATGTTTTATATTGAAATTAATTTCGTTAATAATTTCCATCCATCAGTGTTTCTCTCGTATCTCCTTATGGGGACGATTTATTAATGATGATTACGAAACTGGGTTTACGAAACTCGAGTAATCTGAATGGGATAATTTATATGATAACTATTATGATAATTATTATTCAGGAAAATCGTTCGATCGGAAGCGCGCCATTCATATGACTAGATTAATGTTTATCCGACGCAGTTCAGATAATATTCGAATCTCTATTTCGAAATTGCAAATTACGCTTACGTTTAATTCACAGAATGCGGCTCAATTGAAGCTACGAATTAGTTACATTACGAATTAGTCGGTGATACCGAATATTCCTCCGCTTATCCCCCATTTTGCGAACCCTTCCGCCCATACTCGTCTTGTCACTGTTCATTTCGGAGTTTTGACATTGCGTTAGGCCGCATTATTCGTCACCTCAACCTGGCCCCCGGAGACCCGCGCTGTTTGACAAGTTGACAGTCGGTGGTTTGACGTCTCGTCATTTCGTCTTCCCTCTTAGCCGAATGAAATTTCTACCCTCAAATACCTCAATTATTCTGCTTATGTCGAATCGAACCAAAATTACGAAAGTGACAACAAAGGACTGTGCGCTATTTATTTATAAAACTATATATAAATAAAAATAACGAATAGAATATGTGGAATCGAACCAAAATTACGAAAGTGACAACAGAGGACTGTGCGTTATTTATTTATAAACCTATATGTAAATAAAAATAACGGATAGCATAATATGGGTTCACTCCAAATACTAAACGAGAATTTAAAAAATAGGTCACCCTGTTTTACCTTGGAAACGTCGCGGATAAAGTATCGATTATCGAAGATCACACGGAACGATCGTGTAACGCATGTTTCATCCCCGTATCGGTGAACACGTTTTTCCGCCCGTTACATCCTCCCGCACGGATTTACGGGGAAAAGGTACAAGCAACAATGAGAACGTTTTCAGTGGCATTACGGTAAATTCGCACGCGAAATATCTGTCGCCCGAGGCCCGCGGCCGTACGAAACGGAAGTGGCGTGTGAATATACGACGAACGAGATGGAACTGCGTGCTGTTCTCGCTGGGCGATTCTAAGGGCGACGTAGCGCGGACACGTGAGTTACGAAGGTGCTCCAGAGAAACGGTGTGTGTCTGCGCCGACAAAACCGGCGTATCGTTGCTTGTTTGTGGAAAAGAAGGCGGCCAGAAAGGAAAGACAGACGAGGATAGTGCGGTTAGAGTGGAAAGTGCGAGTTTCTGTACACGATGGATCGAAAGGAACCGAGAGCAGCCAGCTCGAGTAGCTACACGAACACTTTGCAGCTTCGATTCAACGTAAGTACGAGAGCCGAGTTGGCGAGGACGAAATCACGACGACTCGTATTAATATTTGCTCGCATTTAACGACGCTTAAATGACGATGCCGGGTACGGGAATTTATTGTTCGCTCGCTTTGGACGACGCTGCTTCAGCGACAAGTGGGTAAAAACGATACGGGGGAATTACAGAGCTCGACGTTCACCGACGAGACTCGTAAGCTGCAGGCCGTTTCCTCTTGCCTCTGCCATTCCCTTGATTTACTTCGTTTAAGCGAGTGGCATTAAAAATAGTAATTATTGTTTCGTGGCATTGCTTCCCGATTTGGGTCACGCTTGACGTTATTTATAGATTGAACCACTGCTGTTAGGTTTCGTGATTTTGTACCCCGTTCAGTATACGTACCTCGCAAACTTAACAATTGTAATATTGGGCGAAATATATTTCTGAATCATTATTCGTTTCGGTAATTATGACGGTAGGATTTCTTTAGTATACGCGATAGCTTTAATTAAACTTTGACGTAGCTGCCGAGATCAAATTTCGTAGCAACTGATTTCTGGGGTTTGAAATGCGTTACAATTTGAAGAAAATTTATACGTCGAGTGTATAAAAATCTCATTCTGAATCCATCTCGATGTAAAATGTTGGCACGATATTAAATCGAAGAAGCTGGATGATGCAGCTACATGTATACCAAGCCACTATCCAGCCTCTTTCATACACGTCAAACGTCGAGAAGACTTTCACGTCAGCTCCGTAAACTGTTTCTCGTGTCAGGCTTTCGAGTTTCCTCCCACAAAGTCGTTCGATAACTTGTTACTCACCGATTCCGTTTAATCCATCGAGATCGAATACGTACAATCGACAACTTCGATCCTACTAAGCTGAGACGGTGTCGTTTTAGGTCGAAACGGGTCGAAGACGTAGGTAATGCTTCCTTTGATGCGGGAAAAACGAATTTCGCGCGAATATTGTCCGAAAAGAATGCGGGTAACGCGGCCGTTGGTTCTCGTGGTCGCGTTTTCCTTGGATAAATCCCGTGACCACGGGACCCATTGCTCGATAATTTAGTTCTTCTTTTTCTTCTCTTGTAGCTTCGTTCGCTCCTTTGCAGGCCACAACGCAATAACAGCGTCCCTCCAGCCACCCTTTGACGTTGTTCTCTTTCCATGGAGCGAAGATAACGCCAGCGAACAGTTTTACCGAGCAAGTGGAAAAGAAAATTAACAACGTCAATGGATATCTTCTGACTGAAAACGATGCTGGTTACATCGTGTTTTGTCTACCTTGTAAAAATGTTATATTCGTGATATCCTTTGTTACACTCACGGTCTGAGAGAAATGGGGAAAATAATTTATGAAATGCGTTGCAAATATTTGCAATTAATTTCGTGTACCATAAATACCGTGTTAAATTTTGTAGATAGTGTAAACTCGTACGACTCGTTGATGGGAAAATTATTTAATCGTCAGGGAGGTATTAATTTTTTCAAGGGAAACCAAATGTGTCTGGCTGATAGGAACTTTTCAGTTACGTCGAAATCAGTAAAACTTTATGGTTTAGTTAAAATTTGTTTAATGGAGGATCCGGCGAACACGCTATTTACGTTTCAAAACTGCCCCCATGGAACAAAAACGATGCCGGGAAAAAAAATTATTTCCACTGCTGAAGAAACTGGAATTTTTAACAGTTTCGCTCACTTCCTGGTTGCAATGCAATTCCCCTTTCCTTTGCGGTTCCTTTACTTCTACCCTTTCTGTTTCTTTATTTTGTTTTCCTTCTTCCTATTTCGCAGGCTTGCCGTAAGAACAACCACTACGTGCCCCGTTACTTTTTCACGGTTGTGTATCACGTAATGCGACTTTCTTACACCACAGGAGGAGTTGTCTCGTTATTCTCGCGACTTTGCGATCGTTAGTTCCATTCGAAAACGAAACTGCGATGTTAACTGGTTGTCTCTTATTTTTTCTTCTAACGATGGTGCTTTACGATTTACAAGCACCCTGTGTGCTGGTCCACACGTTTCAACTGCAGTTGCGATTCGAGTTTCGTCCACAGAAGGACACAGAGCTTTCAGCGAGTTTCACACAGATACCACCGGTGTTCGTTAATGTCGTTAAGTCTGGTCCTCGTGGACGACTATGAACACCGTCTGCTTCTCCGTCGTAGTTGCTTCATACTCGCGTTTCACATTAATGACGCTAAGGTGTACAGGTTGCATTTGTTCATTTGCATTTTGATGATGCGGCACTGATCGTTTGGATGAAAAATAAATGTGGCCAGTTTGGTGATTGACAATGGGTAAGCGTGATATTCACGTTGTTCGCATAGTAGGCAACGACAGAGTATCTCGTGGACGTCCCTATTTCAATTTCGTCTGACAGGCTTACGTGACACCGACAGCAGTGCGTCACGTGTTAGCTTGCCATCATGGAGCGGCCGTTTCGAGCTGGTTTTCTCCAAGAAAATCTGTCGTCCTTCGGAATAGATATGCAGTTTTTGCAAATATCCATCGTCGATGGAACGTTCGAAAGGGACAGTGATTTTGAGCAATATCGGCCTTTTAAATGGAAAATCTTTGATGAATTTGTAATTATTATTATTGCTATTATTAATCGTGTGAGAAGATATCTTATTCGACTCATACGTGCGGCACAATTAAATGAAACTCGGAACAGAGTACTCTTCAGAATGCGGTTGTTTTACAGCAAACCAAAGCAGATAACTCGTTTGGACAAAACAGATTTTCCTAGTTAATTAATCTTTCAAATTTCCAGAAACCGTCAATTGCACTGGCTTTTCTGAGTCGAATAATTTTCATGAAAATTTGATTCTTTGACAAAAATAAGAAAAAAGAGAAAGCACAAGAATTTAAATTAGAAAATATACATTACTATAGGTGCAAACAATCGTGCACACTAATAAAACTTGGCTTCCATATCTGTCAGTGGAACTGGCGCACGTTTAGCGTCGTCCGTCATTCAGTAGAACAGCCATACAATTACACCGACGTCTCCGTCACGCCGTACTATTTCTTCCTTCCTCCCTACTTCTCTTCCTCAAGTTTTTGAAGATTCGACACCTCCTCGTCCCACTATCAGGCACAAACGTTGTTCAACACTGTCTGTCGACATTTTTCACGCACAACTACCCCCGTGCTTAGTCTTCCACCGCCATGGAACTGGCACAAGAAATCAGGGTGCACTGTATGTATGTTTTCGAGAGGGTTACACTGAATAATGCATGAGCTGATCGAGTAAGTTTCCATACTTTACAACGGTTACCCACACCCGCCCGGTGGTAATGAACGGTATTACGAGGGGCGGGCGTGAGACGCGCCGTGTCGCTTATGAGGGAATATTTCATAGTTGGAAAAGTTATTCGAGACGGTGGCAAGGGTGACTTTAACCGGCAATTTATCTTGCGTCCGTCGGGGGCAGCGCATTCTTTGCGCAGACAGAATAAAATCGCGACCTCGCTGCGATAAGACAGCGCCCTATTCCACCCACCCCCCGTTTTTGCAATTACCTTTTAATTGGATTCGAGTAAAAGACGTGAACCTCGGCTTTGCCTAGCGTGATTATTCGAGCGGAACTTCAGCTTCCGAGAGAGGATCGTTAGGAGATCGCTGTTACCTTGTCGATTCCCTCTCGTACAGCCTGCTTTATTTATCTTCAGCGCCGGGGAAAATAATGTTGATCTAGTTTCGCCTTGCTTCGCGGAACAGGCTCCTCTTGTTGGAGTTCCGTCTGAATTCTTGTAACTATACGAAGGGATAGAATTATAAATAACCCGGGACGGTTATTAACGAAAGAATAAATGTGGAAACGATTGTGAGTGGTAATTGAGGCAGTATTGCAAGATCAACGGTGAACGCGATTCTTCTGTTGCGATAGCTTAATTAGATTTATGAAGGTAACGCAATTTCTGGTTGGGTTGGGAAAAAATCGTGGTAATGTCGGGTTCCATTTACGCGGCGGAATAAAGAGATTGCGCAATTAGATATTAAGTGCGACAGAGAGTGCGATACGCTCGAAACACGGTTTCGAAATGTTCGTCAAACATTATCGCACTACAACTCGCGCCTTATCTTCGCATCTGGCGGTGAATTATCGTTTCGGCCAGAAATTTCCTATGATTCAGCCTCGTCGTGGTTGAGCACGCTAAATACTTGGCGACTTATCTGAAACAGCATGCACAGCGGTGCCCGGCAAGGACGGGCCATGGAAGTGCAATTACGCGTATGCTTAAGCTCGCTGACTTTTCAGAAGTGTATCAGCGTAATGGCGCGGCAAGCTTGGCGTAAAGGGAGACGAATTCTGCCAAGCACGTATGATAATTCTTTTTTTCATTTTAGCAAAAGCCAGAGGACGATGCCGAGTCGGGGTAAATTTGTTGCAGTTAGCAGAGGCGGATTATAAAAATTTCTCTCCGTTCCTTTTTGCTCTGTTCGTGAACATTAGTTAAGATTACGTTTCTGCTGCGTTGTTCGTAGCGTGCGTCGTTAGAAAAAATAGCACGGAGGAAAGAAACGAGGAAAAATAAAGTATGGAAAAGAAAGGTGCAGTTGAAAGGTCCGTCGACTGAGCGGATTATAAAATGGACGCGACACGAGGCGCCCTGGATGTATCACTTTTCCAGCGTGAACGATAATGTTCAGGGCGATCGGCATCTATTGAAATTCCCGTGGCTGCTGTTCCACTGGATCAAAGCCTATAGATTTTCCATTTGTCACCACCGGTACGCTAGAATCTGACGGTCTATTGGCCGGCGAATTTTCAACGAGTCGGTGTCTAGTTCTCGGTAGACGTGTCGGATCATCTGCGGTTACCCTTTCGGTTCGACGTTATCGGAGTGTCTCTTGCCCAGAGACGTAGAGAAGGACCTATTAATGGAACGAAGGTTACAAATGGAGAACGTGACACAGACGCGAAGAGATCCAATGGAATTTCGTTGAAGTTTCGTTGACAATGCGTTCGCGTATTCCGTCTTTCGCATTTGTTTTCATCGCGATAGCATATTATTCGGTATCGTGGCCGAATTTAGCGCATCATATTTGTTGAGCCGCTGCATTATACCTTTCAGTATTATTTTACCGGTAGAGGGGCTGCATCGTGTCCCGCCGGATGGAAAATATTTTCCCGTAAAATTCGAGCACGACCACGTTCTTCACTTGGCGCCACTCATCGTATAAATCGCGCTGCATTTTCACGTGGCATTAGCGAAGTTCGTTTCACGCGTGACAACATCGCTATTATTCGGCGCCCGCGCGGAACACACCCGTCTTTACCTTCGTATTCACATAACGACGCCATGCATCACCATACATTACATCGCACGTCTGGCCGTGTTCATATTTTCGCGTTTCAACTCGGCCAGCCTTCTTCGGCTCCGGCTTTGTCGTATATCGGTTGAGTTTTCCAGGCAGCCGGTGACACGGAAATAATGCACGATCGATTTGCACGACAGGCTTGTATAAATAACTTCGTTTGCGCGGGACTGGACGGGGCTGGGATTAAAAACAGAAGATCGAATCTTTCAAAGGGCCCGATTGAAAGCACGAGGCTCGAGCAACAGTTACGATATCCCCTTGTGAAATTTTCAGCGAAAAATCGTGAAATTACGCGTCGAAAATTTGATTCTTTCCTACGGGCGCGAAGTTCAAAGGGGAGGGCTAAGTCTCGGCTAGGAGGAGGAGAACGGATTACCAAGATTAGCCGAGCAATCTGGCCTGGGTTTGGTTCAGATCTGGCTAATTCGGCGACACGTATCTGGTAGAGGGCAGGCTCAGCTTCGAGCGAAATTGGATGAGGCTCTTCGATAATAAAAAGCGCTCTCCTAGGAGACCATTAAGATATTCGATATATCGATCGCAGCTTTCGAACCGTCCTTTCATTCGTCGATGTTGTAACTGCATTTTTGCAATGCACCGTGCACGGAATCGATTCGACCTCTCGATGTTGGGAATTCGTTGCTGGAGTGAACGAACATTTTTGGCACAATCGATCGCTGTAATCGGTTTGCAATTCCTTCGACGTTCCTTTTCGTGGTATGGTCTCGCTGTTACTGTAACGGCAGGAAACGTAACGACGTTAAATGAATAGCGTTTCTGTGGGGGCGGTTCGAACGCTTCACGGTTAGTAGACCTTAGGAAAATTAATTTGATCGTTTAGGCGAGTGCGCGAGAAAATTGGATTAGGGATTCGGTGTAGCCGGGTGAGAAGGAGTTAGTCGTTCGGCTTGTCGTTTTATCTTTGTCCGCTGTAGATTAGCAGGACTTAACGCGTTCATTGTTTTTCCTGATCTGCAATCTAGCCACGGTTTTGTAAACATTTCCTCGGATAAAGTATCCTGAGTTCGAGGTTCCACGTTGTATTTTAAACCGGCGACTCTTGATCGTGTTAAGTCGCTACACTAGTAATATTATATTATACATTTCTATTCATCTGTGATGCCGCAATAATTATAATCCTACGTACAGAAGCAACGGCATTGTCAGCAAACTATTTATATTCGTTGCCACAAACCAAATGTAAAGTGGGATGTTTTAATTAGCTGCTGTTTCGCATGATTTTATTACATGGCATAATAACACACGACGAAAGAACAGAATAATAATACTTGTGTCTCTCGCAATATGCTAATGAGGTTTTCCAAAAGCCTGTGCCCTGTGCCCGCTACAATGGGCTGCGAGAATGGTAGCTCGGTTTCTCGAATGCCTACGACCGATCGATAGGCCCGTGTTGCAGAAAGCAGCTACAACGAAGAGGCAGAAACAGGTGATCGACCCGAGGCTTTCGCGAAACGTTTGATGGAAACTTTTGCTCTTCGCAGAAACTCTTGAATATATTTCCCTCCCTATGCACGGACAAAAACAGGGGTGATTGTTTTACGAAATAGGAAACGAAACCGGTCGGAACGATCCGTTTCAAGCAATCGTAATTATTCAGAATAACCACCGATGGACGGGCACCTGAATGATCATCTGTTTTCGATGTCTTTTCGTGCTACGTTGGTTCCCTTCTCAGTTTTACATTTCACAAAAAATGCGGGTAGAAGAGTCGAGAGTTACTATGACGAAAAAAAAATAATGTATAGACGGCAGGATTTTCTGCAGTATTTTGTTTCATATTTTTCTCCATTTTGAGCACGCTGCTTCCCCCATTCAATTTTATAATATGTTGGAGGTTTTCAAATTGTCCTCGCAATTCTTTAATAACGATACTAAATTGTGAATGTCTGGCTTGCGCAGGATGTCCTACGAGAACTGGGACAGAAAAAGCCGCAGCTGGACGAGCTGGTGCACACCGCGGAAGCGCTTCGCGCGGACACCAATAGACAGCAAGTGCACGGCAAAGGTAAGTTCATATGTTCTACTTTCGCACAGTTTAACGTAAATCAACATTTTTTTATTACCATTATCCTTATTATTTTTAATTTTCACCATCTGTACCACTTTCACTTCATTCCATTCATAAACATGTGAACGTATATTTTATTCTGCACAATTTTCCACACGTTCGTGTCGTTGTAACATACCGTTCGTTAGATTAAACGTGCGTTCGCTTTTAATTGCAGTGAACGACATTTCGATTAAAACGATTGTTTAAGGTGTACCTAAGGTAGAATTCGAAACAGAATTGGTAATGAGAATATAACCATCGGGGTAGATCAATATCCATATCGATATCCGACGACCTTAATAAGTTTTTGCCGTCGTAATTGATAGTGGAGCACGGCCTCTGCTTGCCAAGCACTTTTCAAATTTCCGTCGAATTTCAGAAGTTTAATTATCGGTCTCGATTGTTCGACCAGAGTCTGTAATAAATTGAACCATCTGTTCCGCGGGACAGCTACTTATTATACGAAGTATCTTGACCTAGGTCGTTCTTTTGAATCATTTCTTACGTCTGATTGAATGGATCGCGCGCAAAGAATTTCCAGCGTCAGCGAACTCATGAAATCGTCAATTCGTCTTTCCTGGCATTCGCAGGACAGTTCTGAAGTAGGCAATCAGATGTTCAAGCAATAATTCCTTATTGCAATTGTATAATAAAACCCCGATACACATTTTCTCCTTGAGCATGTGATATTACTATAATTTTCTTATACATTATATTACTATAATGAAATTACTCTAATTTCATCCATTAATTGGCCGTTCCATGGATCCATTGTAGGCGTTTGAAATTGCCTCGCCTAACCGTTAGGAGATTGATTCGATTGGTTTGGAAACGTTTTATTAAATCTCCGCAGATCTGGCGCAGATTGACGCAATAGAGGGTCGAGCGCGGAGATTAACGGCGGTGCCGTTAATTGCTTCAAGAGCACTGGAAAACTCTCTCCCGCCGATGTCGCATTGTTCCTTCTATATTAGCGTGCCGGTACTTGTCAGTCCCGTCTGGTACTACCCTCGTGCATTACAGCCAGACGATTCTTTCGTCCATTGTTTTCAGCAGGTCGCCCACTCTGCGTGAAATAGAGAAGAAGGGGTTGACGTATCCAACGTATCAACCAGTTGGTACCCATCCCACCCGTAACGCGTTACAATCAACGTTTCTCCACTCGACAATTCTTACCAATACCTAATATCGCCGCACGTGATTAATAATTCGAGAAACGTACAATAATTTGAATGAAAAAATGGAAGGATCGATTCGTTCGAAATTTCCGAATCGTGTATTCGTAATTTTGTTGAATTCAATGGCTCGCAGCAATAAGAGTTTAATGGAAAATAGGCAGGAGAAAAATTTGCAAAATTTCCGCGCTCTTAATACATTATCTCGCAGCCGGGATAGAAAATCCCGCGTCAAGTCCAACCGACGATGTCAAAGTAAAAACTTCACGCTTTAACCACTTGAAACTTCGGCAGAAGTGACGCCAAGTGCCCAAAGTTGGCCAAAGTTTATCGCTGAGGGGTAAATGCAAAAGTAAGAGGGTACCTTTTTTATCGATTTAAAAATCGCTGGTACTCGCAAGTTGCCGCTTCACTACTGGCAACTCGGTGTCTACTTTTTCGTCTTGTCTGGCGTGCACGTGCCTCCTCGAGATTGAACCAGAGCTGAAGTGGCTCGACACGGCAACCTCGAGTATATCGAAAGACGGCCGCATTTCGGCCGACACCCACCGCAGATTTTTCATAACGTTCACGTTATCAGGCCGCGGCAAATGTGCACCTAGGCTGAAGTGGTTGCTGTTCCCTCGCAGCCTTTAATTACCAGCACGAAACACGCCGGGCATGCTAGCGTTCTCGCGTTTCACCTCTATCGTTCCGACGCATCCTCTGTTCTGTAAATTTACATTTTTCCGTGTCTCTCGTTATTCGTTATATTCTTTTTTTGCGACAGAAAAGTGCTGGTAAAAGAATCTGGTAATAAATCTATGATATGTTGAAACAGTAGGAACAAGTATTACAGTCGATGTAAAAGTCTGCAGGAATAATCTATGGGTTATAATCCCGCTTTATTAGTTAATCCTGATAAATTCATTTTACTTAATTGCTGCCGCTTGCTCTTTAAATTCAATTAAATCGATACTTCCAACTATAGCTACACACGCCCAGTAGAGTTTCATTAAAATGTGACTGCAACATCCAGCGAGCAACCCCCATCAGTTACTCGCAAGAAAGCTACAGTAAGGCCGTCCAATATAGGACCATCAAAAGTTAACCGTGACAAGATGACTCCATGAAACATTCAGTTCCCGCTGCATCTCGCAACCGTTGCACTGGCTTCTTCGCATTAAATTACCAAGGCCAGAAATCTTCTTCGTACAAAGATACATGTATAGGAGAGTTAATGTTCCACGGAGAAAGCATCGTTTCGCCGGGATGCACGGCGGCCGTTCAGCGTCTCGCATCGATTTCAGTTCATTCCCCAAAGATGTATGTAGATGGATGCAACTGGCTGACATGTACACGTCGCATTGATTCCTTTTCTGGCGTATCTCGTGTTCGTTCGCCGTGACTTCTGTCAAATACAGCGCGAGCAGGCGAGGCGAGAAGCTCTGGAAAATGTCCCCAGATAAACCATCGTCGCCGCTTTTGTCCCCGCGTTACGCACTGTCGACGGCGGAGCCTTCTTTGAGCAAAATTCCACGCATTGTCTTTAGGCGTGCCACGAGACTGACATCGCATAATCGAATACTTGATCTCCCTCGGCATTGTTGCCGAAATTCGTGCCAGGAAAGTCGCATTCTTCCCGTGTCGTTAATTAAACTCCTCGATTAATTCGTCAGGTTAGACGAGTAGCTTCTGAGCGTCTGGAAATGAGATTACGTTTAGGCGACAAACTTGCTTTCTCGGTCCTGGGTGATATCGGGAACGCATAAGGAGCAGCGATTTATTGGCGGGTATTTGCCTGACATTGGAGAGTCATAACTCAGGGGGAGAATTGTAGAGAGGGTAGAGAAAATATTTTCTTATTAAACTATTTGTTCACTATTATTGTTTACCTATGATTTTTACTTCGACAGCTTTAACTTAGAAAAAAAAAAGAACAAATAACAATATGATATCTGTGATGATGTCTACGATACCATTGCAACATTTATTATTATCTTAATACTATTAATACCGAGAATCTATAATATCTACGTTCTAGCGATGTTCACACGTCGTATCTGAACTAAAGCATAATGACAATTGTACACACGTGTAACGACCGATCAGATCGTTTGTAGTTCACGATAATGCAGCTTACCTAGTGCATTCTCGAGGCTAGTTCGGTAGCCTTCGCGTCGCATTCCTGCGTGCGGCTTTTGGGACACATCCGTCGGCGATGGTGATAGGATAGTGTGCGAGATAACAACCGACTTGTGCCTCAGGAATGGAGGCAAGAGCCACTTCAAAGCAGACAGCGTGCACGCGAGCGCGTCAACACCTTTGTGCTTGCGTCTGTAGACGACGTGAATGGCTGTGTGTGTGTGTACCGCAGCAGAATAGATATACGTACGTGCACGCAGCCTCTGGGGGTAAATCGTGCCAATAACGTACCCCATTCTTGTCACGTTACGTAGCCGACGCACGGTTGCTGCAGTTGTTCTGGATTTTTAACTTCACAATGCGAACGAGAATTCTAGAGCAAGTTGCGCAACGTCCAGCCTGGCCAGCCAAAGGCGACGTTGAAATCTGAGTTTTTTCCACGCATTTCGTCTTCGCGCAACCTGTCGTTTAAAGCTCGTCTGTCTCGTGGTGGTTGCGTTTTTCTGAATGAATCGTCGGTTCAGAAGATTCGCCTATGGGGCTTTTTGTTTTTCAGGAAATTGGATCGCGAGTGATAACGCGAAAATGGCGCAACCTGTTGCGGAGAGGCTAGAGTTTGGCATTCTTTCTTATGGATGACGTTTTATAATACAGTCGTCGAATCAAGGATATGGTTCTTGGATGGCGTCCATTCGCTTCGCCGTGCCAAGGGTTATTCAATTTTGACGATTCGTTGAACCCGATGGCTCGATAAATCTAGATTTATGGCCCTTTATTTTCCTCCAGAAAGTAGCGTGCAGTAATTCTGTTATATCAATGACTGTTTTATCTTCGAATTACCGACGGCGTAGACTGATAGGGATTTTCTCAAAATTGTTTCGCGTATTATGAAAGAACTCGTGACGCAGCTCGTGACAAACATACAGTCGAATGCAATGCGATGTACACGGGGTTGTATTGTCAAAGTAAATATACTGAACGGACTGATGCCGTGTAAACAAGTCTATTCGCCATCGACACCCATTTGCCACTGTTGTCTCACCCACTGTCCTGATTAGCGGAGTGTTTGCATGGTCTTTCCAATCATAACATTTCCAGTGTTCACTTCTGCAACGAAGTAAACCCATCAGAAGATATTTCGGAATTATTTCCAATCCCAAAGATACGAAGCCCCCTCCTTAAATTGTAATCAATCAAAATAATTAGTATTCTGTCAGACAACAGGGTTTAACCATGCGGTAGGTAATCACTGCCCGTTGAAAACGCTAGAAAAGTATCTTGTTTCCCGTTTAACGTCCCTTGATATCGCGTTCCAAGTAAGCATTCTATTCGCCAAACCGTTTGCGTATTAAATTCGTAAGTTGAAGCACCGTTCATCTGTACTTTTCGCAAGCTCTACTTACGGTTTATCTTTCGCAGCGGCCCGTTTTCCCTCGGCTACAGCGGCACACTTTTCTGGACAAAACTTTCTCCGTTTCCACGACGATTATTCTACCCGCCTGCTCGTCTCGCCACTTCGCAATTACCCCGAATCTATGGCGACTTAGGAGCGCTGCATATCGTCCAAATTATACGTACTTCGGGTAACTTATTGCGACTTAAGCATCAGAACGCGTCTCAGCTGCTCGCCTAATTGCTTAATTATGTCAATTAATGGGGGAACAGCGGAGCTTTCCAGCTGTGTTTCGCTTCCTCTTTGAGGAAGAAGTGTACCCGGAACGTTTCGGTCCCCGACACCCTTTCGCCTCGGGCCACGAAGTAATGGGAAATGGGTTCTTTGATTTTGTGCTTGGAGGTCCTGTTACCCCGGGTGCAAACCGGCACTTATAAATAGTTAATTATTCTGGAAACATGAGTGGTTTTTTGTTCGTTGAAATTAGTTCGCCGGAGATGCCGTTTGATAAGAAAGTTCGCAGGGGTGGAAGATTAATAGCACGTCGAGGAATAGAGTTTCAGACAGAATTTCATCGTTGTCGATTTTTATATTGTTAATCAATGAACGATTGCGAGTAACACTCGCGAAGGTATTGACGAGGTGCAATTAATATTTCTAATATATTAGAAATTCGTAGAGAATTGATTTTATGCAACTTCATTTATAAATACTTGAGACAAATGAATGGGCCATTACTAATACAACAATGAACAATATTTACTTCAATAACTTTCTTTTAATCAAACACGTATTTGAATCGGCGCTTCGAATTAACAATAAAGGCTAATGAAAAGTCAGATTGCCAGCTATTTTTTATCCAACCAATAGAATACATCAAAGCTAACATTTTACATCTTAATCACCAAGAACTTTCCAGTCCTCATCCTTTCGAACCGCTTGAAAATTAAAGACCAGCTCCGGCTCTTTCTCCGCCAGATCGATCGCTAGGATTGTTCCCTAAGAACGGTTGAAAGGAACGCGTCTAGCTTTCCCTCAACGGTGAACGGTCTTGATTAAAGTTCCTTTCGTTATCGAGAACGTTCAGGTCGATTGTCGCGCATTCCAGATCGCACGAACATCGGTTGTCGTGGTATAAAAACAGTTATTCAATCCGTTTTTCCTTCGTACCGCGTGAGAATACGCGCGTGACAGGGTGAAGGGAGAAGGGTGGAAAAAGGATGGAAAATCGGCCGCGACAACCGTAACGGGAAATCGTTGATGGAGACATTATGCTTCCTCCATTACACACGACGAGAGTGAAGCTGCTCAAGGTCCGTTGTTTTGTTCCGGGAGATTGCCTTTCTTCCTTGAAAAAATTAGCTTCCACAGGGCCGTGGCGTTTCGTCGTTTCGTGTATGGTCGAAGTTGTATCACGGCATTAGCAAGTTAATTGGTTTTAAAAATACAGCCTGCCGCCACGCCTTTGCTCTTGACACATTTTCTTCGTTAATGCACTTTTCCTCTTTCCATTTTTGGTTTAAACTTTCGTAATGTCCGCACTGTTGAACGACGCGAACACAATATTTTTTTTTCACAAAGTGCATATGGCAGGGAAATGAAAGGAATTTTCTGGAAAATTGCATTTAATCGTTTGCTGTATTTCATTGTATATCGAGGTTCACTTAATCGAAAAATATCCCCAATGCTTATCGCTCAATAATTTAAGGTTGTTCAGGGATCAAGTGAAATTGGCAGTGGGGTAAAGTTATTCTTCGGATTGTCTCCGTTTTCCGGAAATGAACACGTTGCGGCTTTTTTGCAAAACCGAGGAGACGTCCCTTCATTGATCTCTTTATCCTTCCGATGCGTCCAACTCAAAATTGCTCGGCTTTGCTGGAAATCTTATTCGGTTCCCGGTGAATTTAGGTATTTTCAGTGGATCTTTTGCGGAGGGCGAGTCTCGGGTGATCCTGCGAGCAAAAACTCGACGAATTCACGTCCTGAGATCCAACTGATCATACAGCATGGCTCTCACGATCCGTCCATTTGTTAGAAGCTGTTCTCTGTCATTCAAAGCTAGTTCAAATAAATTTTAAAAATTTTCAAATTTATTCCCGTAGAACGCACGCGTACAAATATTCATTTCCAAAGTTTATTCAAGTGGAAATAAAACGCGGAAAGAAATCTACGAAAATAGAGCCAAAGTTAATAGAACATCACCAGTGTCTACGAGATTGTACAGCAGTGCTTCGGGATTAAATCGAAACAACATCAAACTCGAAACGCAGAACTGTATGCCGCATATAACTATTCTATCTATAGACACAGACGCGCGTATCTTATTGTTAGTAGAACTACGCAATTGACTTCTAGCTTCTCCCAGAGTTTCGCTGAATCCCATGGAAATCCTAGGGTGTGCCAGTTTTATTCGCAACACGTAGCGGATCCATCACGGGCAATTTTACGGACGCGTCATCCTAGCATTTTCATTTTCGGACGACGGCCTTCCGGGCGTAACCGTTTCGCTGGTTGCTCGTGCAATAAATCATGGGTATGCCTGACGTTTACACATCGTCGAACGTGCTCGTTCTCATGCAAGTATCTCGGTCCAGTCTTACCGTAGGCGCCATACATCGTTCACGAGTTCTTCCCTCGACGTATGAAATAAAGTTCGCGGTTCACGTGAATCATTGAAGAAGCTTTCCTATCTCTCCCTGACTGAGTAGCGCGTAATACGTATTAACGCATCATTTGGACACATTGAAAAGCGTGATACCATATCGAAGCGATGTCGAAAGCAAAGGAAATAGCAACGTATAGAGAAAGTCTTTTCTCGTCCATAAGAGCGAACCGTGACACGAACGATAAGATTTCCTTGGACTTTATTGTTTTTCTTTTTCCAACGTTACAGACCCGTTCCCGCGGAATCGACTTTAATAATTCACGTCACGCAATCTTCGGATACGCCAGCCACGGAAATACTCCTGGGGAATTTGCTTTCGGCGTACGGGAACAGCCGCGTGCCGATATATTTTATTTACTGCCTCTTTTTCCATTGATTCCTCGACTGGTTGATCTATGGATTTTCCATCGGTATTCTCCGCAGTCTGCTTCGAGACATATGCGACGCGTTCATTCTCGTATACTTATCCAGGCCGCATCGTTCCCCGTCTTCTGGTTCCGTAGCTTTGCCAGACGACTGGATGCGATAAGATGCTGTAACAGCCACGGGACTCTCGCGTATCCCTATTGCTTTTCATTTCACGTCTGGCGATTGCCACTCGTTCTTATTATGGAGATTCGTTCAGCGAGCAAGCCACTGTTGGACGTTTCATTTTTGTCTGGATAGTTTGGGACGAAGTCGTCGTCCTGCCTCGCCATAAATCGCACTCTGCGAGGCAACGTCTTTCATGTTTTGTTCATCCGCGAAGAGAAACGACGGTCAGCTTGAGAAAAGTGTTGAACGCGACGTTTCCTTGGGAACTTGTTCCAGTTCTTACTTATTCTTACCTCGTAACACGGGCTCAATTTTTGCCACGTTTTCTCAATGTTTAAACATTATCCGCGGCTGTCTGTTACTTTAGTAATTAACCAACTAGATAATTTACTAATTGCACCGATAGGGCTCTGTTTCTGATAAATACCCTCTTCGCTGGCACGAGAGACATCGGAGCATCGGAGTGGCAGAAAAAGCGAAGACTTTCTTAGAAACTTTCTTTGTCCCCCGTCCTTTGTTCCTCTGAAATAAGACTAACGACGAAAGTGGACAAATTCAAAGGGGGATAATTCCCTTCCCCCAAGGGGAACCTAAAGTTTCTCGCCACGCTGCCCAGCGGGATGAAAATACTTCTGAAATAAACGTACGTTGATTGGAAAATGCTTGCCTGAATTGACCGTAATGAGTTTCGCTGAAAAACGCTCAAATAGAAGCGTAAAAATAATTTGTGCTTAGCACACTTATGACAGATCTTAGATTACTCTCCATTCATTTGATTTCTAAATACCATCCTGTTAATAATTATCGGATAGTTTCTTTAATAAAATCATAATTATAAATATCATAATAATAATCCGTGTTATTGGAAACATGGTAAAAATACAAATTATTTCAGATATCCAAGCTAACATTAAAACGGTGAAGGTTCCTTGCTGTTAACTCCAAGATACAAAGACCAGGGGCACATAGACAATTTCCTTATTCCTTTTCATTATCCATTTCAAATTACGCCTCTACTAACGTGCCTGCGAACGATGGTATCACCCTTGCTTCAACCCTTCGTTAGCGCCAAATTTCATTCCGCGCACTTCCACGCTTTGTATTCACCGTCCATTTGTTCTCTCGTGCGCGCAAATTGTGCATTTCGCGGCGGAATTCAATTGCGAACGCATTTACAGCAAAACAACTTTCGATCGAATTCTTCCTTCCCTTTTTTTTCGTTCGTTACGTTGCGTTTCATCGATTCCGAGCGTCCCCGTTTTCTCGTATCATCTTTCATTTTATAATTGCGCTCCCGCTCGAGCGTGCAGCTCATCTTCGCGTTGTAACAGGCGAACAATACCGCCATCACCGGGACATATCGTGATCCATACTTCCGGCAGTGCGCGAACGTGGCTGAAAACCATGGAAAATCCGATTATTTCGTATCAGTGGCGTGTAAGAGAGGTGAGAAGAGAGGGAGAGAGAGGGAGATATTCACATCCCGGCCGGATTTCCAAAGCCGACACCGCATTTGCGGCCAAATTACAATATAACGCGCGTCCTCTGCGTAAAGCGGAATTTATTACGGCGCGTTTACACGCGTAAAACACAGGTAAACGACGTCGATCGGTTCGGGGTTTGGTGACACGTGAAAAGTGGTCGGATCGTTCGATGCTCGATTATGTAGCTCGCATAGAGAGTAATCGTTGGTTTGCTCGGCCCATTTGTTCCTTGCACGACGGTAAATATATAGTGGCTGATTAATTAGCTTGTCGGGGAGAGGGGAAAAAATCAGACGGAACGATCGAGTTCTGGAAACGTTGTTGCGCGGTTCGCTTGTAAATGGGAAAGTTGGGCCTGGTAGGAAATGGAATTTCTGGATTTCAATAGGATATTCGGCATCAAAGTGTTAGCTTTTCAGGCGGTGATAGTTAAGGTACGTCTATGGTAATTATTCTGTGCAATGTTTGAAGATGAGTTTCAATGGGTACTTAACCACCAAACCTATACATTTGCAGCTAGCTTAAATTCGGGAATAAATTTATGTGAAGAGAGATTTAAGAGTTCGCCAATTTTGTCGTTACCGAAAGAAACACTTTTTATTATATCGCTTGTTCTTTAAACGTTTCTTTAGTGTATCAGCTTGACAAGCCCGTGATCGGTCGTTAATTAAAGGCGAGAAGAAAAAACAAATATTCCAACGGTGAAAGTTATTAAAGTTCCTTTGAATCATACGGGCGGTATGATTAGGGAGACGTAGACCCTGGGGGAGGATTAAAGAACGAGAATGTCCCGGTTATGAGTTTTGCCAGCGACTGGCAGATCGAACGGCGAGTGAGCACTTTGCCAAAACTCGTTGAAAATTCCAATAATGCTAACGATTTTCTCTTGGACAAATGAGCCACCGGTATGCACGGCAGGCATCTCCGTTCGCTCGATCCAGAGCCCCCTTATCAAATTCCTATCTGATTCGCGAAAATATGCTGCGCCCACGGGATCGTTGACGCGATTATCGATGAACGAGCGAACGCCTGCTGGAATTTCATTCAAGGCCTTGCATCTTTACGCTATCGAACGTTCGAGAGTTGCTACAACTTTTAAAACTTGTTATCTTTGCTTAATATTCCGGAATAGATTGCCTCGTGACGGTAATCCTATCGCTGCGACGATCGTTTTCTTATCATTATTCTCCTTTTCTGTCTTTCGTTTATTTTCCGCGTTTTACTGCTTCACTGCTTTAAATAGTCGATGGTGTTCTATAGAAAGTATAAACAGCATGAATATCCTTCCATTTCCGAATGCAAAGACGAAGCTCTATTTGCAGAAGAATTACTCACCTGTTCGACACGTTGGTAAATTTTCTACGATCTACAGCAGAGCCATTTTGTAGAATAAGAGTGTTCTCGAATCTGCTGTCGAAGATAAGGGCAGATTACGTATAGGCGCGGTGCTTAACTTCTTTCATATAACGTTCCACACCACCGGTGGGGAACGATCTCGTTCGTTGAATTTTTATGGTTGTTCGCCGTAGCAGCTGTAACGCCCTAGAACGTACGATAGTATTATTACGGCCAGAGATCTTAAAATATTGCCTGGCCGTATATTCCATGTAAGTGGGCGATTTTGCCGCCTTGGATAGAGCGAGATGGTATGGGGGAAGCAACGAGAAGCTCGATCGAAACTTGCACTTATTCTATTCTCTTTGTGCTCTCGACGGGGCCGCCGTCTTTGCGAAACATGGAAATGTAAATCACCGTGAAACTGTGGAATGGAAAAATTGCCAGCGTACATTCATCGAATAATTTAATACCACGTAGCCTTTTCAGCTGCGTTCATCAAAGTTCTCCGCTATGGACTGATGAGTCGGATACCTTGCGGCGTGCCGGATATTTTTACTTTAGAGTTGCGTATTTACGTTTGGGATATTTCTTCGACAATTATTGATTTATTCATAGGAAAAATGTTACGTATAACTCGGTCCTGTATTTTTGAATCATTTCTCGGAGATGTTCTTTGGAGTGGAAAACTTCTACGAGCCATCAAACGGAGTAAACGGTAAAAAGATGATGCTGCACTTGGAAAGCATTTTTTCAACAAAAAATGGAGCGATGTAATCGCATCGATTCGAGACCTCTCCCGCCGTCAATCGTTCCGTAAGTATCGCACGCGGTTTCTCCCTGGCTAATAAACGACTTTGGGGATTCGGCCTGCCGTTGTACCCTCCGAATCCGCGTTCCAGAAACGAAATATTCCAGCCCCGTTCCGCGGAAAGACATTACCGAAACGAACGTTGGCGTCGTTCTTTTTCTTCGGCTTTACGACTGTCTGCCAAGGCTGATAGAAAAGGCAAAATCGTCAATCGATTTGTGGAAATCAGCTTCGACAGCCGCAGAATACCGCTTTTCCAGACCGTCACGCGCGTGTTTCACTCAATCGATGGTGCAACGCATGCAACTTTTCACTTTCCTTTACCCCTTTAATATTTGTGGCATCTGCGACGCAATATTTGTCACTTGATTCCACGCGGAATTTAATATCCACCCCGGATGGCCACGACGATTAGTGCCATGCCCGTCGCTCGACGATATGGAATTAAACTTTCTGCAAGTTAATTCGCGGTTCGCGTTGGGCATTGTTACATCTGCGCAAAACGTGGATCGTCCTTCTGTACGTTTGGTCGATATCGATTTGGTACGACGATATTCAGTGGGTAATTTTATCGTTTGATTATTATGCCAAAGTGTAGGCACCGTTTTCTGAAATTCGTACGAATTGAAACGTCTGTACGAAAATTGAGAAGTTTTTTCATGACTTGGTTCTCCATAGATTAGAAGATTTCTTCCCTTTACAACGGCGACAGACTTTCGTGTTCGATTCTTATCTCTACTCTTGAATAATTATGTTTAGTTAACGTTTATTACACACGTATGAAAAATAGTGCCACCCTCAGTACAGAAATACGAGCGGTTTAGAGGATCGTCGACGAACCACAAACAGATTCGTCGAAAATATCGAAACACGGTCTCAGCAAAAACGAATCAGCTCGTCAGACGCTATTAACGTTTCCCCATTGTAACGCGAAACAAATTCATGCACGCGAGCATCGCGTCCTCTCCAGCCCCCTGGAGAGCCTCGTAATCCTGTCCCAGCCGATCCGCCAATCGTCGCAGGAACCTGCCCCGTATCGTTGTCGAACGTAGACATGGTAACTTATACGCTGGAGTACCTTATGAAGTCCATCGACCCGCGGCAGAGCGAGAAACTACTGTAGCCCGACGTTCATTAACATACAAGCGTCGCCGTGGTTGGTATCGTCGTCGCAAGTGCAACGACGCCGACGAGTAATTACGCACGCCTAACGCGCTTGTGTACACCGAGGGCGACGAAGGTGGCCAGAGTACGAGTGTGTCGTACGCGGCCGTACTCTGGCCTAGAGACGCGTACACGTAGATGTACGCAGGTGTACGCGAGCCTTTCGACGCGAAGGGGAAGGTAGAAAGGTTAGGCCGTGGCGCGAGGTGCGCGGGAGAGAGAACGAGGGGGAAGAGATAGAGGGTGGAAAGAGGCGAAAGAGCGAGGGTAGTAAGAGACGGCGTATATAGGGAGGAACGGTGGAGCTCGAAGGTGGAAGGCGAAGGAAAGAAGACGAGGAGAAGGGGGTGGATAGTAGTAGCGTCGTCAGTATCTACCTGCTGCACCGGTAGTCGAGGGGATAGGCCAGGGGGTAGATTCCACCTATACAAGGGAAACGGTGCTAGCGAGCTGCTCTGGTGGCAATGGATAGTGGTTGAAGGGTAGAGAGAGAATCCGGTGCTGGGTTGTGTCGATGGTGGAGGCTGCTGATGGTGGTTGTAAGGATGGTGGCGACTGATAGTGTGGTGGTAGAAGGGGGTGGTGGAAGGTAGTGGCGGCGGTGGGTGGCGTTGTAGCAGTCGTGGCGGCGATGGTGTGGTGGTGTGGAGGTGGTGGTGGTGGTGGTCGAAGTAGTGGTGGTGGTGGAGGAGAGGGTGCGGCATCGTCGATGGTGGTTGTGTTGCCGGTGGTGGAGGAGGCATGGGTTGGTTCCAGTGTTCGCGCGGCCGCTCCCTGTCGCACACGGACGACTCACCCCGACGTTGCCGGCGTCGCGACGCTCTCGCAACCACCGTGGAAAACGTGCTCGCGGAAAATACGGAAACCCTTTTTCGCTTGAAACACTTGCCTTCTCGATTGCGCACGGTCGTCCGTTGCGCGGTGGCCACGTTCCGTCGCGATTCTCGTTTCTGTTTGGAGTTTAACCGGTTCTGTGCGAAACGACCTGGAGGGTTGAAAGTGGTGGCGTGAAAAGGCAGCGTGTGTGGAGATCGCGAGACGCAACAAAGGGTCCCAGGTGTAGCGCGGAAAACACTGGAAACTCAGCCGGCTGCGTCGGTTGGTTTTTGTCGCGTTGCTCGACACGTGGACTTGTCCGCTGTTGCTCGTGTAAAAGTGCGCTCTGTTAAGGAACGTGTCGATGTCTCCACCTGTGGATAACCGCGTATGGTTCTAGCTGAGCAGCGGCGTTAAATCTATCCTTGTCTGGTCTGTTTAAACGTTGCTACTTTCCAGCAGTAATAACGTGGACGAACGAGGTGCTTGTAGTTCTGTGCATTGTTCAAGTGGATATATCCTTTACGAACTTGTATTTTTCTGGTATCATTTTCTAATATCAACCCCGCTGAAGTACATATCAAGAGTGGCCGTGATAACGGCGATAACCAACAAGTGTCTTAAATCAACAAGTAAAAAATAGCAAGGTCACGGTGGACCACGAAGGTGGGCTGTGAATAAGGTTTTCGTTCCAGTGTTAATCGGGGTCGGTTGATCGGGGTGGCATAACAACCACCGCCTGTGTTAAGGAGCACTTCTCTGTCTGGATAAGATCGAGTCCCATCGCGTGTGGGATAATAAGGAAGTATTTCGACGGGATCGTACCAGGTGCAGCTGCAATTGGTGCCAGAACAATCTACGTCGAGAGGCACGCAGAGAGAACCGGTGCCGACACGTGCCGATCCGTTTCTAAAACGCGTGCGCTGTTTTCGTTAATAATTGACGCTTAAAACGAGCCAGGGGTCGAGCAGAATTTTCTTTCAACCGGCTGCGACAGAATTGAAAGCGATTATCACTTCACGTGCTCGCGGAAAAGTTTCTTCAGCTTTTCGAAGAACGTTCTAGGCCTTGGTCAATTGCTTCGCAACAAAGCTTAACGCAGCTTCGCAACGAAAAGAATAGGGGATAAGCCAAGAACTTCTGCGCGAGTTGTCCGCATCGAATATTGACAAGCCGGTGAACAACGTCGTGCCCAGGGCTCGCTTAAACTTTCGCAGAAAGAACGTCGAGGATAAACCAGAGACAATTTAGATCCAGCGCACTAGTGTTTGTCCACGGACGATAAATCTCCCTATACATATCAGTAATATCGATTTCCACGGAGGTTTTTACATCAGCCCGATCCACAGGCTGAACGATGTAAATGGCGTATCCCGACTCTTCCAGGGGGGAGTTTGAACGCTTCGCGATAAATCTCCGTACGCAGAGTCCGTGAAATTCGTGTCACACAGGCGACCATCATCCTCTAGGCTGAACCACGTTAATTATTCTCGCGGAAGGATGCGCTATAATCGTAATACACGGAAGCCGGCCTGCGCTCATCAACGATCTACCTCCGCTCCGCGTAATTAATCACCTTTGCACGATCCGAGGCACCGAAGCAACGAACTCGTGACGCCAACGATACATCTCAGCGAGTTCAATTCTGACCAAATCTTCCTACCCTCTCATCCGCGGGACCCGTTTCGAGCCTGGCCTTTGACAAGCCAAGCGATCCTCTCTCGTTAAACTTCCACGTGATTCCCAGGTTCGATTTATCAACGCGAAAAATCGCTCGAATGCTGAAACGTTTGCCAATTCAATCGACCCAAGTACGCTTGATCAATATTGCACGCAACGAAGAGGAAGTGCCGCGAACTCGGTCGACGAATTCGATCGCACAGATGACGTCGATCTCCAGGGGACATTAAGGGTCCTCGCTGTTCGCCGCGCAGTCCACCGCTGGTCGTGTTCTCGTCCTCGTCGCAGTCATCGAATTCCAATTATGTCGCAGCATCGAAGAGGCTCCATACATGCTGGCAGTCCCCTTCCCGGTCATCCGGCCGCGAACGTGCCCATCTCCTCCTCTCACGAGGTACAAACGAGGGGGATACCTTTGCCCGGAATGGTACCATCGCGCTCTATCCACGGCAATCCTATGCACGGAAATCCGATCCATGGATTCGTCAACCCTCTCGGGCCTGCCGGTCTCGTTCATTCTCCGCCTACACATCAGTCGGTACTGTCCGGCATTTCTCATCACTCGTCGATCGTCCACCAAGGTACTAGCTGATCACTCGGCTGCGAGCGTGCTTTTCGCGACGGAGGAGACGGAAGATCGTCGGCGAACCGAGTAGAAACGGCGACTTTGGATTTTATTTTTAAGTAGAAGGGAGAATCGATTGGACGCCCCCGGTCCGTAGGGAGTGGTCCGTTTTTCTCTTCAAGCTTTCTTTTTCTGCGGATTTGCACGGTGTTTTCGATGCTGTTTGAACTGTGCTCGAAATGGTCCATCGTGTTCTACGCTGACCTTGTGAATTACGGATCGGCTCGTTTCGTTTGGGAAGTGCTTGTACGAAGGATGGAATGTAATTATCGGGGGCAGGAATAGCGGTGGAGTGACGTACAGGAATGTACGTGGAATGTTAAAAATCGTGGGATTACTGGGGTAAATAAATCGTGATTGTAAGCTGACTCCTTTCTTTTTATATAGTTTGTATATTTTATTATTAATTTTATAATTAATATAATTTTTTTAATGCGATTTTTAAAAGTTAGTGCGAATAGTACACTGAATGATCGCAGATTGGATAAAAGCTTTTTCTGTTACGGGATACTGGCGAAATTCGTCAATGTACGTTCATTGATCACACGGTGATCGTTGCGCTGAATAATTGATCCGCTTGCATGAATGAAATACGACCCGTTCGACCTGTTCGCCATTAAAACGTAGACAGAGGAACTCGTATCCATCGATTCGAAAGATCGTCTCTGGTAAAAATGGTCGCAGTGGGTCTGTATTTTCGCAATTGAATCTCAAAACCATTTCATTTTTACGTTTCGTAACCATTCTTTCGATAGGCCAACGCGCACAAAAAAGAGGAACATTTTTTTAATAACATTTCGTCTTGCATTTCATTTAAATCGAAAATTGAAATTGAACATCATCACTTGTTCGTTTCGAGGCGAGCCATTCTTTCCTCTTTTTTTTAGATGAAGCATATTTATAAAAAAAAAATACATGGCTGGTACCATAGGGTCATGAAGGCAATCACGATTGAAAGGGATCACCTCAAAGCTTACTCAGCGTTACACCCATTTCGGTCGTTTTCAATTATTCTAAAAGTCAGCCTGGGAACACGGTCGGCAACAAAACGAAATTGCAGATTTTTTGTTGTTGATATGAATGCCATGCTGGATTTCAGCATTGCGGTGCTGAAGTATCGAGCTACAGTTATGCGCGGGGTCGAATGCAGGATTTCACGTTCGATATGCCTTTTCGTTGTCTTGCATAGCCTTTGTGCAGTATTGAAACGCTTTCAATCAATTTACTGTGCTTCTGTAAGCTGACAGAAAAATATAACAGCAGTTTCTGTATGGATATACGGTGCAGCTGTATCTCGGCTTTCATTCTTATCTTTAACCGTATACGCGCATGCAAACTTAATTATTCATTTGCATACACGACGAATCGTTACGCGTAAGGCACACGTACAGCTAGCAAGCTGCATACAGCTTCAGTATACGAAATTTATAAATCGAGATCGTTGAAACCAAAGTGGCATTGGAATTGTTGAAGTGTAGACGAATATATTTCTTCAACGAACCACGACGCTCTGCACACTTTTCTTGACCGCCGTGCTTATACACGTGGAAGCCATCAAATTTATTTCACGAACTTCGAACACTTGAATCGAGTTCGACGGAAACATTAAATTTCATTTTCCACGTGTAACATGCACAGTGCACGAGGATCGCCTGCAATAAAATCGAACGTGAAACCCAGCGTGCTCGTTCAGACTTCGTTCAGACATCGTTCAGTCTTCGTCGTTCGAAACTCAATTTACGATCGATCTTCCAAAGTTTGCCCGGTTCTCCGGCTATCTTACCGTACGTTGTCCGCAACCAAGTGCTCGTCAACTCCATGGCCAATCCGTTACGCGGATGTTCGCTTGAAGGCGTCGAGAAGATACAACCGCCTGGCTCTCCGTATTCTTCGCACGGCTCTCCGCTGAGAACACCAATGAGTTCCGGTCATGGAACCCCCCAGGATTCACCCCACGTGGCCAGACATCGCAGGGACTCGGAACAGTCGTCCGGGGTTGGATCGAGGCGAGGCTCGTCAGATGTCGTGTCGCCTTTGCCAGAGGGTCCCTCAGGATCGCCAGACGGTCGAGTTCGTCGACGATCGGACTACAGCCCCCATCAGGGTAGGTCGTGTCACGTGGCCACAAGCGTGTAACTTGCAGCGAAGTAACGCGTTTATCGTTCCTTTATCCGCCACCTTGTGGGCTGCGCCGTTGCCGCTCGATGAGTCAGGGGGATAATTGCAATTTACTTGATTACCCGAGGTCATTTTAAGGCCGACCATAAATTACGTTTACTGGGAACGACTCTGTTAGCTTGCGCCTCGTTCGACCGGTAGGTCGAGCCTGGTGCTGCTTGATCTGAAGATTTATTGGGGATTTATTGGTTTCCGGGCGGGAGAAAGATTTTCTGGTTTGCTTTTTGATATTTGTGTTTGACATATGTATGCTGTTGGATTTATGTATGTAACTGATTGCGAGGGTTGACCGAGGCAGAGACATTGACTTCTTAAACGATGTGTATCCTATACAGTGGATATATAAATAAAGCATGGAACTTATTTATATTGTACCACGGTAATAGATCTTTGCTTTCTAAGATTTCTATCTTGACAATATTATTGCAATAAAATTGCCTCTGGCTTTTCAAATTGTGGAACATATTCTATATTGATCTCCATAGCTGGAGCCGAGATTACCTCCCGGTGAATTTGCTCGAATAATAGTATTTTCGTGAGAAAAAAATCACCGTTCACCTCTATCGCACTGCTTTCGCCTAGTTATTTCGAACTGTTCCCTATGCGAAAGACGTAAGCGAGATTTCACCGTGCGACTTTGCAACGTGAACTGAAAACGTGTCGGCTACGTTCGAGAGTCGACTTGAGTGTCAAAGGAAGTGGTCGCGATACTTTGAGCGAATCGCGTGTACAATTTAATAGACCGACATCCTCTCCCCTCCTCGCCCCTTGAAATATTCATAGCGTTTCACGACTCGAGGCTGCCTTTGAATCCTTAAATAAGAGCACCGGAACGATTTTTCCCATCCTGGATGACTGAGAATTCTTTTTTACATCGCCGTCGGTTGTATCGCTCCCGCGACTTGAAAACTGACGACGGTTCCCCCTGAAACGATTGCAACGGGAGCGCACAAATGCCGTCGATGGCAGCGGCACCATGCGACGCATATTTCTCTGCTCTGTGCCGTTTCAAAAGATCTCATCCGCGACATTGAAAACGATGATAAAGACCGCCGGATGCTTTTGAATTGTTGATGCACGCTAATTTCCGGGCTCGTCTCGTAATGGACCGTGCACGCTGGCGAAACGGCCGCGCGGCGGGGGACGGTTAAATGAAACGTTAACGAATCGACGTGCGTGCAACTGCGAAGTGTGCAAACTCGTCAAACCTGGTAACTAAAACTTTCGATTGGGCTGCGAGTAATTAATTGCAGCTTTGCGGGGACCGGCATGGATGTTCTACGTTGTTCGAACGGGGAAACTTTATTCGACTCTGGAGGTGGGTTGCACTTTGTCGAATCCATCGAATGCATTAACGATGATCGTTCATATGTTGCACGGATATTTTTGATTCAAGTGGTTTCGTCCATATTCGTTCCCGTTTCAATGACGGAAATCAAGCAATCAATTAAAAATTGAAACTATCCTTTAACAGTAATCACGACGAATTATATAATAACGCGAACAAGAATGCGAAATATAAAGCACTATATACGGCAGAATCCACCTTGAACCGTCACGTGGTGAACGTGGCGAACAAGAAGAGGGTAGGTCGCGACGGACTGAGGGGTGGCGAGAAAGGGTGATTCAAAGGCGGGAACGGAACCAGCAGTCACGTTTGAGAACACCGTTTATTCCGGTGTCATTCATGCCATTGTTCAGTCGCATTCCGCAAAAACTATCTGCACCTACGTTTCAGAGGGGTGAATGAGGTGCCTGAGTGGAGGGTAGCGGGTGTCCGTGCGTAGAATCGGGCGCGGGGGTGGAAGGGTGACGGAGGGATGGCGTTGTAACTTGCAGACCACGATTGCGTGCAAAAGCCACACCCTCGCGTGGCCTTGCTTTCATACCGGAGTGGGTTTATCACTGTCAGGCATGGTAACGAGATAGTAAACACTGTCGTCGAGTACATCGAACCGTCTGCGCGTTTTTCCTCTCGGCTGAAAGAATAATCTAGCGGTGCACCGGCCATTTGCATTCAGATGACATTTTTTTCCATCTTCCATTTGGACGGTTTTCACTCGAGTTAATGGATCCCGTGCGTTGTCTGTGATTTCGTAACGATTTGCGGGAGGGTTAAGTTGTTGCGGCGTTCTATTGAGAGGGGATAATTGGAGTATAGGGTGGCGAAGGGGTTCAGTGTTGTGTAATCGAGGGAATTCGTGAATGAGAGATTGAAAGGGGTTAGGTGTTTGCATTAGACATTGTCTTTGTTCAGTCGTAGGGGTGAGTTGAAGTATAATGGTAAATTATGAAATTCAGCGAGGCGATTAGCAATTATGTTAAATGCAATATTTTAATTATGTTAAACAATGGTACAATGAAAACGAATTGATAGTATTGCTCGTTGAAATCGCCACGATTTATATTTGTTGGCAGGCTGTCTTGAAATGAAAAACCCGAGTACCATTCTCTGCTCAGTGAATTAAACATTTCACTATGAAACGGGGGGGAAATTGAAAATTTCCAACAGACACGGTTCTCAAATTTGGGGGCTCGTTGCAAAATCACGCGACCTTCGCTGACGAGGGACGAAAGGTTGTTCACCGGCCAGAGGCTTCCTTTCAACGAATGCACGTGACTAGCTTTGTGCACGCGGACTTATGCCGTTTTCTCGTCACGTCCGGGACGTCTGTCTAAGTTAACGAGGAGGGGTGAAAAGTTGGGATAAATTACGATGAGACGGATGCGAGTTTCGCGTAGATAGAAGTCATCCGCAATATCGTGATCATTTGCCCTCCCGCGCGCAGCTGGAAAAAGTCATTTCGCCGGTCGATTGGCTGGGAACGAGAAGGGCGAAGGAAGAAACGAAGGGGGAAATGGTGGAATTGTAATACGATGGTGGCGATAAATAACGCCGCTAAACTCTATTAAATTTCCACCTGACACGTTCTTATTAAACACCTATGTCATCTGGGGAACTGGCCTCGTGGTATTCGAGTCACGAATCCTTGTGCGTTTTCTTTACTCGTAATCGGGAATGTTCATGGTCTGTTTCCTATCGATCGAAATTTTATGGCAGGAGTTCTACAAGGGACGGGAATAAAATAGTATTATGGACATCGGGAATATCATGGTTAAAGGTGTCATCGTTGTTTTCTGATTCATTTGCAATCCCGAAGAAAGGAAATATTGATTGGTGTTCTAGTTTGTATGAGGATAAGATTTGTTTGGAACGCGTATGGAAAATTACATGGAAAATCTGTTCCTCGTCGCAGAGGGGCTCGTGTTAAAGCTTCGGTTTATTGTACGGACTGGCGATAGGTCTCCAGAATTGGGTGACAAAGTACAGGCAGAGGACTAAATAGATTTAAGGTTCTTAGTTTGTGAGCTTTAAGCAATATGTTCTTGGACGTTTTAAGATACATGGTCGCAATATATTTTTGGTCTTCAGGAAATATATCGTCGCTATAACGATATTCAGCGTACCATTTTCGTCTTCCCTTATGCAACCCATAACTTCAACTCTTAACATCTATTTATCGCTCCGAAGTATTTGCGAACATATTTTTTACTTCAACCTATTGTCACCTAGGAGAAAGGTACGATATTGCAAATACGAACGAAGAATTACAAATTGTGAAAAAAGCCACCCTTATACCTCACACGATAGAACTAAACATATTGCAATCTAATTATCAACGATACTATTTCTCGCACGTTTCGTAAACGAAACTGTCACTGAACACCTTCACCAACGCAACACCTTCCTGTCTGATTTTCTTATTCTGCTGGAAAGTTCCCCGGGACTCCGATTCCCGGGAACATTCGTTTCTCGTCCGCCTTTTTCCTTTCTTTTACGGTCACCCGAGATCGTACGGGGCGAACCCTGGTCTCAGTAGCGAAATTGGCTGGCCACGGCGGCCAGAGAGCTGCCGCTGGGTCTGAGGGAAACGGAACGAGGGAAAACGCATGTATTTCACGATCGCGTGCACTGGTTGGAGATAATTCTCGCGTGTCGGACAGCGGTTCCACGGCGGCCACTTCGATACCCGTTACGACGCACCGATTGCGCGGTTTGTCTTCTTTATTGTCGGCGCGAAAGCGCGGTTTTTTTCCCGGGAATTTTTACGGGTAACGAGGCACCTACGGCCTTTTCGTACGGATCGAACGAGACACGGAAGAGGGACGCGAGTTTTGAATGCATGCAGGTGTATACTCTGGAGAGCGCAGCTCGTTAACCGCTTTCTGGGTGCTCGAAACGTTTACCCGGGCATAGCTTCTAGAAAAATGTGGATAATAGTAGTAACGAGCCGGATGCGGGATTGGCAAACAAAATTGTCAGGAATTTGATGTTTAACTTTGTTCTATTATTACAATGGAGGGCGATGAATACTTTACGTATGTCTATGGTTTCCGTGAAGAGTATTTCTGAAAGGTAAATTGCGGATATGAAGTACATAGCTGTATTATTTTAAATGTCCGAATTAATTGACTTTCGTTTCGCTATATTTGTTACTGTCAATACGTGCCCATCATGCACGATGGCATATATTTGAATTTATACCCGATGCCCAAGAAAATACGCCACCCTTTATTTTAATACTTTCACCGCGCCAATAATGGCCAATGTTGGCACAGTTCCTAAGCTCCGTGGATTTTTCTAGCCCCTCAAGAAAAGAAAGAAGTGTCTCTCCTCGGCATACACAAATTGATCATTACTCCCTTGCATAGCGCAGCTGTTTCATAATTCTCCACCGTATAGTTTCGTATGCAAGCTGCTTCTTCAATCGATGCTTATTAAAAACGGGCTCAACGATATCTACATTGTCAAACTAAATTGGTGTCCCCTGTTCGATGGACGTATAATAAATTGCATAAATTCCATTGGGATAATAGACGGGAGAAATTTAATGATCCAACCTTCAGCCACCCTCGCTTCGCCTTTCTCTTTCCCCTGTTATTCTCCCGTATTTTCCATTCTCGGCCCTCTGCACGAAATGATAGACACGAGATAGACATGTCAGCGAAAACGATATGAAAATGGTCGAGGAAAGGACTAGGTGGAATTGGATCGCCATTTTAATTGGCTTTCCTCGCAGCTAGGTTTGCTCTGGCGCGTTTCTACTGCAGCCGCGTTTTCCACCGGGAACGGACACTTTCTATGCAAATCGATTCGAAGCTAAGGAGCTTCTGTGCTTCCGGTTCGCGTGTGCTTAAGCTCTTGTTCGATACGAGCATCTAAATGCGCGAGCTACAAAAATATTTCGATATTGCACAGCCTCCCGGTAACGAGGTCTCTAAACAATTTACCTGCTCGAGCCCAAGTGTCATGCAAATCGTCTGCAAACAACGACTTCGCATATTTCCCCATCAATTCTTGTTTTAAACTTCACCGATCGGTACGGTGGATAGGATCTCTTGGCAGCGAAGGGAAGAGAACGGTAGAGAGCAACAGTTTTCCATTAGCCTGTGTTTTACACTTTTTTGCTTCTTCGTTACATTTTCTACTTGAACTCGGCTGGAGTATTAATCATGTTTCATAAATAATTTGTAGTGGGTTTTCAACGCTCTGTGTTGCGAGACTTCCGGGATTATAAATAAGGTTTTATTACCCATCTACTCCTTTCAACGATGGAATTACTTATTCCCGTCCTCCCTGTCTTCTGAATATCGGTACAAGATAAGGGACGGGTTGATTTATCCTCCTCCCATCTCGCAGCCTAATCGCATTAAAACCAACTGAAAGTTCCCAGGGTTCCCTCCCTTTGCTATTGCGCCTCGGATCGTCTCCGATTCTCGCGAAATCCGTTGACACACAGTGTTTCCGTGAATTTACACGGGCATAAGCTGAATTCGCGCGTTCTCCGCGATCGCATCGTCGTGTGTAAGTTCGTTTGTCGTTCGTGCGAAATTCCTTTGGCACCGTTCTTCAGAAAGGCGGTACCGTCGTTCGATGATCGGTAAGGCAAGATGTAAACGAACGTTCGAATTACAAGCCACGACAAATACTCGAAATTTGCCTTCATTTTTCTGGGTTACCGTGCGTCCCAATCTACCGCACCGTGCCGAAATCGATCGCAATTTGCAAACAATTTGCACGAATCGCCGGGTAATTTCGGCGAGCTGCGCGACGAAGTGGTTGCATCGATCAATCATACGGCGGCGGAAGGGGTAAAAAAAAAAAGAGGAACCAGCTGCCAATTTTCCACGTTAAAAGAGACGGCACCGTTGCCGGCGAAATAACGTCAACTCTTCAGTACTCGAATCGAAACGATTAATATCAATTACCCATGTGCCTCGAAAAATTGCATCCCTATCTGTTTTGTTTTTTTTACATCGATTTTTGTCTTGCACTGTTCGTTTAAAAAATACAGGTCTAAACTTTCGGATATCATTTATTGTGCACCAAAAGAGAAATATACTTTGTTGCAATAACGTCGTAGCATTAACAATGCCACTAATAGTAACGATAATAATAATAAATCATCGCCATTTTCCAGGTCAACAGAAACCCCGCTAAAGTATCCACCATAATTCAAGTTTTATCACACAAGGCATACAATATATCGTCACGCTCGCGTAGCATGAGATGTTCAATCCCAGGCCATCGCGACTCGGTGGAAACAATAAACTGTTGTCCACGTTGTAGACTTTTAATTTCTTCCCAGGCATTGTTAAAGCAATACCACACGCTTCCACATCGGTGGCTCTCTCGTTTTATCCGCGCGAGGAGTTCCCGCCGGTGTTCAACGATCCTTGCGGACCTTGGGTCCTTGTAACACGCCGCGATAATAAGGTTCACGTAACGAGTTTCGTCGCGAGCGCGTGTTTGGTTAATGAAATTCCGCCGCGAACACCGGGCGGAAGTTCGACGCGTTTGAAACCGCTGGGACCAGACGCGTAACTCGCGTCCCGATCGATCTATCTCGTTTACACGCTGTTTACACGATCGTTCAGCATTTTCGATTGCTCCTTCGCGTGCGATTTGCGAATCGGCGACGTCCTTCCGGTCTGGACTGCATCGATTATCGGCGACGTTGATCCGTCTAGAGTCTAGAGGAATAATTGAACGATTCGTGTTTATTTGGACGCTGTTCAATCAGTCTAGAAAGTATGAAACTCCCTTGTTCCTGACTTTGCCCCGCATCTGCCCAATTCTTTGCGAAGCCCGTAATATTTCGGTCAGGTTATTGATTCCTCCGGCTGAGACTTTTATTCCCTTGAATGATAAATCGTTTATTAACATGATGCTGCATATTTGAAATGTGTATATATTTTGTATAAAATGTTGAAGTAAAGACTTTTACAGGATGGTTAAATATGTATCGTGTTATTTTTGTTACTGGCCTACAAGCTACCTATGGCCAGAATATTATAATATTTTTGTGTTAATCAATCTCCCTGCTCCATTCTCGACTTTTCTTTCGCTCGTATATTATTTGCGAAATGATTTAATGAATTTCTGTCTCGCGCAACGCTTTCAATGAAATCCCTCGCGAAAAAGAAATTGCGGAAATGATCAGAGAGACGATTGAATCGAGGTCTGCAGGCTGAATAATTGAACGTTCCCAAATTTCTGTCGCACAGTGCGCGTGCCTCTAACAGGCACAGCTCAAATATAATATCTGTACCATGGAATTATTCATCGCGAGAATTCTAAAAAAATTCTAAAGAAACTCTAAAAGAAAAAGAAAACCTTAACCTGACCGGAATAGAAGACGTAATTCCTTTTACTCCCATTCAGTTTATAATATCCATAATCCCGGTGCGCATTGTTTCGTGAAGAGTGGCCGTAGCTCGAAAGCAAATAGTTTGAGAGCTCGTTAGCTTCATCCGGATCTCTTTCCAGCAGGAGTTACAGTCACTTGTAAATCCCGGTTAAGCTCTGCGTAAAAGAAAATCGGACAAGTTAAGCGGCGTCCCCGTTTAAAGCGTATCATTGTTAAAATGTTGAAACCGCCGCAGCCGCGTCGAGGCTGCAAGAACGAGTGGGCTTGCGTTTGGTGACGGTCAACGGGAATCGTGTACACGGGCCTGTGCCAGGCAGCTGAAACGGAGATTTCGTTAATGAGATTCGGATTCAATTTGCCCCGTGGTCCACGAAACGACTGTTTATTCTCTTTGCCTTTGACGCACCCTCCGCCTCGGCGAGTTTCCGCGGAAACTTTCATTTTTCTCCCCGTGCACCGTCATACATTACCTCCGACTTTCGAAACTTTCGAACAACTTTGCGTTTCGAGCGTCCTCGTGTTTTATCATTCGTTTCCCCCGACCCCGCGCGCTCTGTGAATTACATTGGCGAACGAAACGAATGTAATCTCTGCCGATTTATTGCGCGCGATAGGTTGTAATATTCACTGGACGAAGATTCCCCGGGCACAAAGGCGACGAGGATATAGGCGAAAGTTTGCGTTTAAGTTTTAAAATTTGCCGTCCAGAAGGAACGCCACCTCGCGATTCATCGGGGAGCGTTTAATTTTTCAAAGTGGCCAGTAACTTTGATGACGCTTGATCGCAGTCATTCTGTCGGAGATGGGGAGTTTCGCGGGGAATAAAATACAGTCGAGGAATGAATTATATGAGAACGCTGTAAGACGGAAATGATTATTGTTATAGTTTAATTGAAATCGTATCGCTCACCGTAAGCTTTCTATCCTCGCCTCGTTTAATAAAAGCACGAGATCGCGTAGTAGCTAAAATTTATAGTACAAAATTTATCACTTATTTTCTGTTCCATCGGTTAAAATTACAATAGTATAAAACGTTTACTTAAGTTGTTAGTTGTCCCCTTATACAAAATTGATTTCTAAAACTCTAATTATCTCGAACCTTAGACCACTGGCCCAATCAACTGAACGTATAGAAAATTGTATAAAACAATACGTCAGAAATATTCTTTAAATACGAAAAAAAATATTCCAACGATCTTCATATTACTTCAACTCATCCTGCATTTAACCCGTCCGCGTCTGGCGTTAAATTTTCCACGCAATGAGAAGCGCAAACGGTCCCGCGAATGAGCGTCCAAATTTCTGAACTACTTTGTGGCATACACGCGGGAATCGTTGGTCTCTTTATTATCCGGCACCTAGGCGCAAATAGCAAAGAAAGGACAGCGTAAAAAGTATATAGGAGAAGGAGCTTCGCGAGTAACGTACGTATTATGAACAATTATGTCCCTCCCACATTCGTCCGTTCTATGTTTCTCCTCGCGCTTCGCAATTTTCCTATTCGGCGACCACGATGGTAGTTCTCCTTGGTTTCGCCACGACTCGAGGTTCGATCTGGAACGATGAAAAAGAAACTCGCGCCGAGGCCTATAATGGAATAGAAGCTTGCGAAGCAGCTGTCGCGACAGCCCAGATTATCGGAAATTCCATTTCGTCGCGTTTAAAGTTTCATTTCGTAACTCCTCGTGGTTCGTCCGATTCTTTGCGTGCACGATTCATTCTCCTCTAATTTCGTGCAGTAATCGTTTTGTCTGTCCAGTTGAAGCGATCGTTCGTTTCATTTAATTGGATTTAATAAATAGGGGATCGGCGCTTCAGTCTTCGATCGATTTGGCTTTTCCCTTTATTAAATCAGTACACATGGTCGACACACGGAGCAGGAAATAAAACTCGCGGTAGTTAAGATAGCGAAGAATCAGGTTCTAATGATACGTATTTTAGAAATTCTGGCAGGAGAAACTTTCCAAGGGGCATCTTTCTTCGAGGTCCAAGCATTCTTACGAGTTTAATTGAAGTTTTTCCCGCGAGGCAAGTTTCCCGGCGAGCGTTAGAATTTTAACAAGTGAACTTCTTCAATTTCTCGATCCCCAGCGGCTCGAAAAAGCACTCGAACACTTGGTTGGCTCGTAGCCGCTGTTTATCGACACTCAAACCTGAAGAGATAGCTGCTGCACGTAGCTGAAGAGAGAAATGACGCCGTAGAACGAATCCCGAAGAAGGATTCTTCTTTTTTCTTTTCTTTTCCTCCCAGGTGTTTCTTTCTGTCTGGGACCATCCCGATTCGCGGGATGACTTTCTTTATTTGCTCGGACATCCGGTTATCCGGCAGCTTTAAATCCAAGTTCCTAGGGAACGAACGGAGCGTGCAACTTTCGTCCAACTTTGTCTGGCCACGCTCGAACATAATCTACTTTGCCAGGGACCGTAGGAAATCTTTCGCGGAGACTGTTTAACGAAGTTCGAACCGAGTTGAACAGTTGCTCGAAACAGGGCAGCCGTGTATCTTTTACGATTGTTCGTGCTTGCGTGCTTTACGACTCGCTATTTGCGTTCGCAATCTTGCCGGCGGATGTCGAGATAAAAAGGACGGTATTTCTTTTTTGCTTTACGATTGACGATGGGATCGCGGGAGATAGGTTTCGTATGGCAAATACTTGGATATATTTTGTAACGAGAGGCGGGTTATATATTTTACAACGCCGGGCGTCAATATTGGATCCTTGAGATAATAAATTTTTTACACTCCCGTGGCTTTGAATTCTTAAATTTTCGAATATCGCAATTTCTGAATTTTTTTCGTTATGCCCTTACGATTTTAGACAGACACAGCATCTCGTGTAGCATAGCACGTAACAATAACGCTTGCAAAGGACCATTCGCTTGTAGCAAGTGAAAAAATAATGCTATTATCTATCATTTTTGAATCACTTAATTATGTCAGTTACACAATTTTCCTTCGCGAAAAGGGGACGTCAGGCTAACAGAGTATCAGTTCAAAATGTTTGTATAAGCAAGATCTATTTACCGGACCGTGTTAAACCCAAACGTGATCGCCGGAGGGTAGCTAGTACCACCTTTTTTACGTCGGCTAAGCACCCGAATAATCATATTACCCCTCGCTCAGCAACTTGGAGAGCCGCCTAATAAGGGCTGGAATATATTTCACCTGCGCTGTTAAACCATCCCGGATAATTGTGACCACATTTGGCCGGCTCTGGCCGTCGGTGACAGTTCTGGGATATAGATAAGCTCGCGGTCAAACAAGAGCGGACAATTTCGTTCTTGCGCCAAGCTTATCGACCTTTCGCCTCGTTGCATTACGATATCACAATTAAATTCCACGTGCATATAATGCAGGTTGTTTGACGAACGCTGCAATACCTGCGTCGGTCAACGGAACGAGGGGTCCCGAGGTGAGATAACACGCTCAGGCGGGATTTTGCTCGACTTCAATTTTCATTTCGCCGATGTAACCGATGTTCTATCGTCCTTTCACGTTCTCTCGTTTCCCTCGTATTTCCTCTTCCTGTACCTTTCCGCCCTTCTCGCCCGGCACCGCCGCTCCGTCCAGCACTTGTATTTCATCGATTTCAATCGGAATACCTGTCTGCTCGCTCTAACCGGGGCCGGGAGGGCGCCAATTTGAATATATTAGACGATTCATCTCAATTTAATAGAGGTACATTAGGCATCTGGGTAATAAAATGCACGCGAGGGAGAACCCTAGTCCTTACTGCGCTATTTGTTTCTCCGTCGTCGTCTTGGCCTATATACGTCGGGTCGTCGACACCGTTTTGCCGTATAAATCCCACGATCGGAATGAATATTTTTCTACGCTTGACTCCGTTCCCTTGCTTCGCGTTGGATTATATTATAGTTCGAAGTGTGGTTATTAATATCGAAGGTTCCCGTGCAATTTTCGACGGGATATAGTTATAATTCGAACGGATGACGCAATCGATTTATGATCGTCGAAGTTCACACGTTTGTACGCCGGCTCGTTGGTTGCTCCGTTGGCCTGCAGGGAATAACACGATCGTCAGTTACGGTCACGCACGGCTCCAGAGAATATGAGGTGGTTAGCGATTCGATTGACACACGCCGGCACTCTCGTTGCACGTGGATTAAACGCAGTTGACAATGTGTACCTGTAATTGAGGCTCATACGCTGGTTATCCGAACGTCTTTATTGCCCCCGCTGTCCATTAATTCCTGGTAATTCGTTGCGCGAATACAACGAGGCTACTATCTGCAACAACTTCTCGTTGCTTTAATTAACTGTGCGTCGACATCGCGTCGATACGATAATTCAATGGATAGCGTGCAGCGCAGAACAAACAATTGGAGGCCGAGCTAGATGAATGGAATATTACGCAGACGTGTTCGTTCGTTGGCTCCTTCGCCATTGGATTGTTTATTTTTGCGAACAAGTGGTTCACTATTCATCGAAGATTATCTTACGAACTTTCATTTTCATTCCAGCGGATGGTTAACATTAATTCGAACCGACTCACACACATTTTCCACATAGAACATAGCTACTACGAAAACGCTTGCCAAAGCGGCGAAATACCAAGAAACCAGTCCGCCAATTGATATCGAAATTGAACAGTCGCATTCGTGACCAACTTGTACGAAGCGTAGTGACGCAATCGGTTTGCCCAGGGGTTTGAAGGGTGTACGTGCCATCTTTAATGTCCCGTCGAACACTTGTCACTCTTGTCGCACGAGTTCAGAAGGGTAGGACACGCGGGGGTTGAACCGTAGGGGTCGATGAGAGCGAATTGCTCTCGTAATAAGTCATCCAGTGCAACCGCTAGGAGACACCGTCCTTGTCGTTTGCTTGGTACCCCTTTAGACTCTGGGGTGATAGATCAAGCCACTTTACTTCCGGTCCCGGGATCCCCGGCTCACGTACCATTCCCGTCGGTTCTCTTCCCTCTTAAGTTCGCCACATTAGTCTGCCATGCGTGGCTTGTCGGATTATATCAGTCTACGAGTGTAGCATATGCTTCCGGTTACGTGCGAATGCACTCCGATCGTAATTCTTTGTTCCCTGTCCGCGAGAAAATTAGCCAGGGTGATGTATCGGCGCGAGAAACGCGATGATCGACTGTATTTTAGTTCCGCGGAATGATTTAGGATTATTGGATGGTATATAGCGTGTTAGGTGTATATCGAATGGAAAAATTCGAAAGAGTTAACGGGGGTGAAATCAATATTTTCTATTAGTATTGGTGGATGTTTCTATGGAACTTTAATCGTATTCTTTCGCGCGGCCTGGTGTATATAATCGTTTGAGATAAATCAATGAATCCGTTTGCTACGATGTATAGCTTTCAATTTTCGAAGAGACACTTTTGTATATGGCGTGGTTTTCTGGCACTCACCTTGCACTGCGGTTGGTAAATGGATCATTGTTACTTGATGCTATCATGCAATTCTTCTTCACTTTTTATTACATCGAATCCAATATACTTGCCACTAAAGCCATATTAAACTTAACTCTCCCACACGCTTGCTTGCAAAACACTCTCGATAATTTCCATTTATCATATATTTCCGTTCTCACTGCTCGTTCTAATCATATAAATCCATCGACAGAAGCGACAGAAAACTAGCAAACACGTGTGACGAGTCTCTGACAAACAAGCATTGCACCTTCTTCCAGCATGCACGTAACACCTTTAACTCAAAGACATTAATGAAAATAGTAAGTCTCTGAATGACGACGTTGTTTTCGTTCTAGCCTCGGTCCTGTTCGCCGGCACCCTGTCACGAAACATCGTGCACATGCGTTGCATCATCAAAGGTACATTATAGAACCCCCGTCCCTTATCTATCCACGCGTGGGAATTTTGCTGTTACCGATGTTGAAACGCTGCCAATGCTTTGCGCCCCGTTTTCCAGCCGCGCGTCCCACTCGCTAAGCTGTACCCAGCTTGGACACATTCCAGCTGATTCCTCGCGCCTTGCGCGAATTTCGACGTGGAATTTTCACTCGCAGATAGGTGCTTGTTGAAACAACGAACACGTGCCAGCGGGCCATTTCCGCGTGTTCGCTTATAACCGACTGCCACGCATTAATTCATTGAAGAATTCGACGGTGCACCGAATCGTCGAAACGTTTCAGGCGTTCCGAATCCAATCGATTACGCCACTCTACATTTCTTAGGTTCGTCCAAAGTCTCCGTCGTTCCGTTGGAGTAGCAGGAATAATAAAAAGTCTCGTGGTTTCAACGAATCGAATGATCGATTAATTGAAACGATCCTTCGCTAGCTTGGAAAGGTTTATTTATTCATGCGGTCGCTGTTACGAACGTCGAGGAGCAGATTGAAAGTTTAATTCTCTTGGGCTGGCTTTTTCGAATCGCTCTTCTACAGGGCAATTGATTAGTTACGAGAACCGTACGTACAGCTGCAGGTTTGTGTGATTTTTCTTCGGTCTATTATTGGACACTCGGTTTACGTAAAGCATCGAAATGCACGAAACGAATTCATGACGAGAAATAGATTGGACTTACTTCGTTTGTTGCGGCCCTTTTAATGGCCTCGTAGTATGTAACTGTTTCAAACGAGTTCAATTATCGTTCTTTTTCGATCCTATCTTACCTGTGCGACAACTACGTACGCGAACCTTGTTAGTTCTTTATTAACCGCTAAACAACTTATCATACGTAGCCACATAAATCACCATCTGTCACGCGAAACATCTCACACCATTATCAGTCATTTCCATCAAACGCAACGCGTTTCAATCACTCTTGAAACGATCAACATATCCCGTATATATCACCAATCATTCCCCAGTCATATCGCTCTATCATTTCATTAAATCATGACACGGCATAGCAATACCGTCTACCATTTCACGACTATTGTTTTTCAAATATCCAGGAACATCGTACAAACTCAAAAACTTAACCGTCCATTCCCATTCATATTTTCCCTCCTTCTGTTCGTTACATTCTCGTATCGCGCGCAAGCGTTTCTCGCCGTGGTACACGTTGAAACATTTCGCAAGAAACGTGAACGACCATCCAGATAGATCCACACAGACAGTTTGAAGCGTCACGTCTGACCGATTGTTGTTTCAGTTACGAAACTCCGAGAGCACTGGGACGAGATGAACTCGAAAATGATGCAGAGGAAGAGCGAGTTGGACGCGATGCTCGGGGACAGCCAGCGATACGAGGCCAAGAGGAACGAGGTGGAGGTCTGGCTGGCGCGAATGGAAACTCGGCTGGAGAAAATGCGGGCCGTCGGGCACACCGCCGACGTTCTGGAGGCGCAGCTACGTGAACAAAAGGTACGCTGGTATTTTCATCCCTTTCTTACCCGAGCCGCTCTGCATTAACCCGCGCGCGGAAACCGACCTCTCGTGGTCGTCCTCTTTATCCTCTCGTCATTCTTCCCCGTGTCAATGGCCGTGCATTGGACAGAAGGCGCCGATTCCCCGGTTTGATCACCGCAATTGCGTTGATTGTGATTAGCCGGGGCTGAATGAATGACCATTTGGGAATAGTCTGTTATTGGCAGCGGCAAATGGATTCGTAGGTAGGAGTGAAAATTGTAGGCCGTAGACAGGGGATGATAGTGGCGGTAGAAGTGAAAAGAATTGATTGACGAGGAAGAAAGGGATTTCTTATTTCGTTTTGTTTTATTTCATTTTCGTAGATTACTGGGTTACGATTTCTCTTTTCTCATTCGTGACTTGCATGGGTCGCTGGAGAATTTTTATCGTCGTTGTTGTTCCGTGTATATCGTGTGGCTTGTATTACCATTGCGTACTGGCATCAGCGCAGAGCATTTCGAATAACCATTACGGTAATCCGATATTCATCAGCAGGATCTTGATAGGGTTTATCACGAGGGTGGATATACTTGTATGTATTAGGGGTGAATTACACTTGTTTCGGATAATACGAGCTAGATCGAGTAACTGTCCGAAATGAAAGTTTAATTGAACTCGGTGAACGGCTTTTCTGTACGTGCGTAAGGTACATCTAGTATTCCTAAGAGTCGAAACGTAATTGAAACTCAAGTAACTACGGGAAGGTAGATAAAGGGTGAGAAATAAGACTCGCATAGTAGCCTACTTATCGTAAAGTATTCCAGCAATTGTACCTGTCCCTGCCCCATTTCGTCCAGTTCTCATTCTCTCCACGCACTATCCACCCTTAACAACGCTCTCTCCCTCGGACGTAAACAGGTGATATCCAAACACTTCCCTTTACTCTTGATATCCCGACACACCTACCATGCTTAAAAAAAATTCTTCTCCTACTGTATTAAATTTCATCCACCATCGATGCAGCCCGTGGCAACTTCGTAATCCAATTATATGCCGAGGGGAAATGATCCAAACGACCGAATAAAGTCGCCTGTACAATCTAACCGGTAAAAATTCGTTGCAATTGCACGAATAGGAAAAAGAATATAAAGGAGAGAAAAGGAGCGTACTGGAGAAATAGAGCGGTCGCGAATATAATGGGTTGTAGAAGCTTCGTTGCAACCACGACCGCGATTAACGAGAACGAACGGATCGGTATTCATCCCAGCAGCAGGTAACCTCTTTTCCAGCAACGTTCCGCTTTGTACACCGGAATAACGCGACTCGTGGATCGAAAAAAATGGTCGGGCACGGGGGTGGGCAAAGGAACGACCAAAGTCCCAATCAACGAGAGATCGCGCCATAGTGTAGCGCATCACGCGGCCAGAATTCTGTTTACATTCAAAAGAGCCGAATGAGATATTCATGGAATAATTTATTTCAGCGGAGATCGCTGTATCTTCGGGACTCAGCCTTCACCCGAGTTTCAACTTCATTCTGTGGGACTATCCTGTTATTTTATCTTCATGGAATGATATCCTTTCTTATTTGCTCCATTCGCGGTGAAAGTATTTTCCTGTATCATACTGGTGGAAAAACAATGACCACTTGTTCAGCTCGTACTTCGTTACATTTCTGTTATATTTATTGTACGTTGAAATGTAGCTTGGGAAATACTGGGGAGGATTAATTGATTGCTGTTACGAGTCAGGTGTACGAGGTGTTCTTTTGTGGGGCACAGTAGGTCCTAAAATAATATTTGAAACCAAGTTTATGGGAGACCTTGCTTTCTGCTTATGCTTCGTTTCATTCATGACGGGGTATACTTTTTATGCCCCTCCTGGGATCTATTACTCTCAAATTTATTGCAATGGATCCGGTCTGTCACCCAATCGGGCAAGAATGTAACTACATTTTCTCACGTAAATTGATGTTCCATCAATTTACCTACTTCATATCAGATCGTAAACAGAATTGAAATAATAAATTGACAGCCCCGTCCCTTCTGTATTCGTTAGAAGAATTTCTTCTTCTTCATTCTAGGGAGTTCGTTTGTCTTCAACTAAATATAATTCGTAGTAATTCATTGAACGAACCGGGACAAGTTTTCTCGTCTGCCCGCCTTAATCTAGATGATCGGATGTTTTATCAACGCGAATCAGTCTCCAAATAAAAGTTTCCACTGCACGGAATACCGGCATAAAACTTGACGGGCCATCCCCGACGAAAATATTTATCTTCCGCGAGTTACCGAGACGCGACTTTCAGCTCGAAGCCGCCCACGAAATAAGTTTTCCCCATCTGCTCGAACGTTGACCTTCTCGCGTAATTATATTATATTTGTTTGTGCCCACAGTCGTTCCACGCCGAGCTACACCAGTACAAGCATCAGATCGAGCAGTTCAATCAACTCACGCAGAAACTGATCGCCGTTTATCAAGAGGACGACACGACTCGTGTGAAAAAAATGACGGAGACCATCAATCAACGATACAACAATCTGAACGCCAGGTATGACATGGCACAGCGTTTGCTCGTACCGCTCGAATTAGTTTAGAAATAGGTTGAAAATTGTTGTTGAAACGCGAACGGCGACAAGCTTCGACGAGCCACGCGATATTTATTCTTCGGCACGCTTTCCTTTTATATAAACGCGTACACATTTCGTCACCGTTTCCAATTCTATACAACCGCATCGGCTTCACGATTTTATTATCGCGTCGCATGGCGGAAATGGACTGCCCGGTTGATTCTTGTAGAGTGAACGAATTCGAATTAAACGTGGATCGCGACGAAGCTGTATCTATTAAATCATTCCCAGTATCATCAATCGTGGAAAACTGCTACACTCGGCGATGAACTCCCTCCACAACTTCGACCGGTCCCTGGACAAGTTCTTGGCTTGGTTGAGCGAAGCTGAGTCCTCGATGGAGGGATTGGAAGCGGAGGCCGATCGACTAGGCGGACGACGGGACCAGGGTGCACTCAGACGACCGCAACATCAGCTTAAGGTGAGTCGAAATTTTTCTTCATCACGTATTCGTGAAAAATCGCGAATTGCGTTCTTTAAGATGCTACTTTATTCCGCATTCCGTTTGACATTTTTCATCGCGACGGGATAATCGACGTCTATTTATATTTTATGAATAATCGTGGGTTAAAAAGCGAAGCGTTTGCGTATTTTATTAGAAATTATTTATAACCTGCTCCTAATGCAAAAACGAAGAAAGATCGTGTCGGCGGAATAGCGTAATTATCTCGGATTGAGATTAGGCACATCAAGATTTTCTTTACAGAGTCATACCCGGCGATTTAACACCTCTGCACGTTGATTAAAATTCATGCTCCTTTTTTATCTTGCAATTTTCTTTTAATCACTTCTTACAATTATTCAACATTTTTGTCAAATTGTCCGCTATTATTACGAACCGCGTGGGTAGAACAAAAACGCTGAACCACAAATCAACACATCTCGAATATAAACATGGACAGTCGTAATTCAAGGCTGGCTAGGCCGTAACATTCCTTGAGACGTTATAACGGCGGTGGTCAAGACAGGAAACCAGATCTGTGTAGGTCGTGTGTTGACTTGAGAAGGTTTTACGGCTTCGATTGATTGCCATAAAAGTGTGTCGGAGGTAGCAGCTAGCGTATCGGTATGTCCATTAAAAGGAAGATGCTCGATATCGGGTATCAATGTAACGCGACGGTGGTCCATTAGCTTCTGTGCGGTGCGTTCTTTTGGTTTTGCATTCGGAAAATTTTTTTCTCTTATCGATCAGTTTTTCATTTGCCAAACCGTATATTAATTGTACTCGTAATTCTTTCCTAAATATCGATACGTAACAAAAGTGTGACGAAAGGTATCAGTAAATAACAAATTACTTGCAACACGATGACTTTAAATTCTCATCACACGCTACACCTTCTATCGTTCTGAGCCGATTAGAATAAATTACTCGTTCGTGTTTTTTTATCGCTCAGATTAGATGTACCTCGTCGGATAACTGACATTCTCTCTGATAACTAAACCCTCCACTAATTTGTAAACCGAAAGTTCCAGTGCAGACCACGCTAAACATAACAGTTTGCCATGTTATGAAGTTCGAGAAACCCCGAAACGTAATCCACCCTATCTCGTCCTCTCCCTTTCCCAAAAACGAACTCGACCAATCCAGTCTTACAGGTACCATTAGCAATTCGAGTCGTCGAAGTGCCATGAATACGAACGAACCAGCCCCAGAACTCCACGCATTAGCACGAACTTCCGCGTGTGTCGTTGAAACTTTTCGCGTATCGATAATTGCCGGAACTCGGTGGAGCGGGGTGGAGGCGCGAGTTGTGCAAATAGTCCGCGCGACGATGAGAAAGTCACACGGCTCGGTCGTAACGAATTCATGACGATGATCAGAATTATCCGTCGCCGTGTGCGTCTGTTTGCAATTCCGCGGAACCAATGGACCGTCCGCGGGGTCAAATTGATATTGCAGAGTACGCGGCACAGTCCATCGCAGGCGTTTCGTTGAAATTCATCCACGGCTGTCCCTGTGTAACGAACAAACGGCACGCGATTCCGGGAAATTAGCCTGCAATATTGTTTGCCCGCCTATGTATTAACATCGTCCATTATTTCCTCCGCCGTGCTTTGTTTCCGCGCTCGTCACCCCTTCCTGCTACCGGGAAATTGGTTCGTTTCGCGAAGGCGGGTACAATTTCGGACATCTGGGATTCGCCCCTGTTGGACCTCGTTCGCAGTCTCGTATATTCTCGTGCATTCTTTATGATAACGTTGGAGGTAATCGCCAGCTGGAGCTGCGACACGAATGCTCGCCGTTGCATGTATGGTGGTTATATCTGGTTCGATATAATTATGCCGTAGGACGGCTTTTCAATGTGACTTTCGATGCACGGGATTTTTTGATTTATTTGCAAGGATACGTTGTATTTGTAGTTAGTGAATTTTTAATACAGACACAAATAGCGTATCTTTATTTAATTCGCAAAAATGAGTGTACACTTTCAACTCGTCACTTGTCGTTGAAAGTATGCTTTCCATGCGAACCATCCATATTTTCTTCTGAATAGAGACAGGCTCGTTATCTCAAAGGATTCATAGCGTCTCCGAACTTTCTTGCATAATTTAAAACAGGCTTCCGCTATGATCATACGGGAACCGTTCATTATTAAAGAAGAAACATTGAAAGTACCGACGACAAAATCTCACTCGCGTATCCGCGAAATGTACTTAATTCCCGCGTATCTCATTGACGAACAGACAGCGGCATTGATTATCCCATAAACAGTTGGATAACTGATTGGAATCAATCACTCGATGAATCCCGAGTACCCAGTACGAAAGGAAAATCGCACCTGCGGCTTCCATACTGTCCCGCCACTTGTCCAATAATAGCGGCCATTGAAAATCAATGTTATTTGCCGTGGTAACCTAATTATATCTACGCGGTGCGATGCGTAATAACAATTAGCTGGATGCACCTCAATTGCACGTCCCTGCCCCGGTGCTCCCTATCCTCTGTCTCACGATGCACCCACATTTCCGTTCCGTAGCCGATTCGCCGTTGCGAACGCCAGACATTTTTAATCAGTATCGTGTTTTACAGGCAAACAACGCGTTTAACGCCTATTTACCGAATCGCCAGTTCCCGCTTCACTTTATTCATTTCTGTCCCGCCTGTATCTCTCGCGTGCCAATTTATCGAATCCATTTGACCGTGTTTAATGCTCTCGAAAAGCTCGCGCGACAATCGAACCGGAAAATAATACGCGCCTATCTGCCGTGTAATTAAGAGCACCGGTGTCTCGACGGACGAAAAGATCGATTCACAGGTGGACGTTGCTCCTTCGTCGATGCTCGTGTATCGGTTCGCGATCAATTTATATTTCGGACAATTAACGACCGCCTCGTGTCGAACCAGCCATGCTCGAATCAACGTAGCATGCTGGGTTTGTTAACATCATTGACGCAACGCAAAATGCTGTGGCCCCGACTGTATCTCGTTACCAATCCCGTTCCAGCCACGATTGCAAAGAGGAATTAATTTCGAAAGCTGCTCTGCATCGACAGAGTGCAACCGTATCTCCTCCGTGTCCATCCGTTCGTGGTCAATTATTCTTCGTTACTCCGTGCTTCCGCTGCGTCGAAGGCACCACGAAATGAACATCTTAATGCGTTGTCGACCATTACGCCTATCTACGCACGACGGAAACATCGAAAGAATCATTACGATTGAAATTGTTCGGGGCACGCGAACATTTGCCTGGGGTCTACCGTTTTCACGCACAGCCAGGGAAACAGGGCGTGGGCCAGAAATTACATCCCGGTGACTAATACCACCTGGGCAGCTGCTTCCACGCGTTAAACTTCCATGTAGAAGCGTTATCGATTGGCATTTGTGAAAACGAGCCAATCGAACTTTTCCTTCATTTTCACCCTTCCTTCTATCCGCCCGTTACAATATCAGCTCGGTTTATTGAGCTAGCTGCTGCGTGTATTTTCCATAATTACGAATCTTAAGATCGCTTCAGTGAAAATTTTAAACGTTTCCTTACGCGTGCACAGAATTGTCGCGCAAAATAGTTACAGACGCTCATGTGAGTATAAATTGCGTTCCCCGTGATTCAATTCTAGTAAAAAAGTTCTTCAGCAGATGGAGTTTGTGTTGAACTTTAATTCGTACACATTGCAAACACGTTTACGCTCGAACTATCGAGTTATCAGTATTCTTGCAACACAGAACACGGACCACGTTAGCAACATTTGCCACGGCGTGCCTTAACTCGTCGAGTTCACGCTCGTCTACGCAAATCTACTAATGACTCACCGACCCAACTCGTCTGGAACGTAACTTGTGCATACAGGGTGTTTCGTTTCACTGGGAACGATTGGATATCTCGCGAGAGATTCAAGTCGTGACAAAAATGTTCTCACAAAAGTTGTTTGGCATGAAGGGGGACATTAGGTGGTATCAATAATTTTTCGGTAGGCATAGTGGCTTGAGAGATATCAGAGTCAAGTTAATTGTTTTAAATGGGACTCTGCCTTTTTTTATCGATATTGTGGTGGCGTATGCTGGGACAAGTACAATGACCTGCGATATGATATCATTCCATGCAACAGAATGTCAAAAAATAGCAGAAATACAGTTTCGTGTAAAAAATTTATTTCACTTTGATACTTCTCCCACCACTATACCTTTTGAAAAATTATTTAGGCCACGCGGATATTCCACCGTTTCCAGTCAATTGGAACACCCTCTATATAGCGCCGCCGTCTTTCGAGGGCGCATCCAAAGGAATTCCTAATACCTTGGTCCACGTTGCAGCACGATCGTGTTCATGAATTGCGATTTGTCGGCCTCAAGTTATGAACAGCCGATATTGGATCGCGGCTAGAATTACTTGGGATCGAAATAGGACGTTTGATACGTTCCCCGTGGGAACGACGAATAAATATCGCTACGGAGATCACGGTTCTTCTGCAGTATTAATATTTACGTTGCTCTTCAGGAATTTGATGCATCATACGATTTCAAAAAGACTTAGATTTTTTTTACTGGTACACGAGACGTAGTTTTATTCTCAATATTATTTATGCAATTAAAAGGACTGAGATTTTTTAAATGTTTATTTTTATACTTTATTATAAATCGTAGAAGTGCACGTTTCGTTGCAGTGAAAGATTTTTTATTTTTTGAAAGATTCGAAGGATGTTGAGTGGTGCTTTGTGTGATATAGCATTAGTTGTTTTAACATTAGGTTTTTACTCCACGAGGTGAATCTGGGCGATAAGAGCATTAAAAAGGGGGAAATTTGTACGAGTTTCAGAGAACACGAGAGATATGCTAGGTAGATTATACTTCAGCCAGGGCGAAAGATCAAAGGACTGTGGGATACAAATTACTTTCTGATTAGAGTAGGAGATTCGTTGAAGATTTTTTTTGGATAATGCATATTAACTTCAGTACTACGAAAATATATCGGTATGATAATAATAACAGTGAATTAATTAATTCCATTTGCGACCAGAGATTAGTCCACCTTCTGTGGCTTCTAATCTAGTATTCTCTAATTAGCTAAAGCACTCGTGCATTTGAAAGAAATATCTCCTACCAGTTTCGCGTTACTTTCTGCAATCTTATTACACCTTTCCTCTTTCACCTCAGGGCACACCCATTACTTCCGTCGATACACAATGCACAGCAGACAAGTGGGCCACGAATTTCCGTGCGAGCAGCAACGTTGTATATGTTGGTTTCAGCCTTCTTGTCATTTTGCACCGTGGCCGAAGTTCGATGGCTTTACGAACCGTTTACACGGAAAGTAGAGTTCATCGATCGAGGTGAGACACGCGGGAGTCGCTTACGTGACCTGAACTTTCGTTTCGCCCCGGGGTGGATAAAGAGACCTGTCCCTTTTCTCATATTCATGGTAAACATACCGTCGGTTCGTTAAATCAAGCCTAGCGTGGCTAATTTGCTTTAACGCAATTTCACTTGGTTACTTTCCTATTTTTTTTTTTTTTTTTTCGCAACGAGCCGCACGAGTAAACCCTTGTTCCTGTGTGGATGCCCCCGTACCTTCGTACGTGGCACCCTTTCCCGGCATAAATGGGATGAACAAAATTGCAGCCGACTAGAGCAACGAATTTCCCTTGAGCCAGGGGACGCAACAACGTAACCGGACTTTTCATTCGGTCAATTTGCCCCTTTCGTCGAGTATTAAAACGTTCAATAGGGTATCTCGTATGGCTTCGCGAAAGTGCGACAGGATTTTGGCTTCGCTGGTCAATAAAACTAAGATGGATAAAAGGGGTACGCTATAGAACGGCACCGGATTGTTAGGCTGCGCGACGTGTGGGGCAAATCGTCAGAACTCAACAGAGGTTAATATCAGATATAACAGCGGGGCTGTTCCCTTGGAAAAAGCTTGCTCTTGGTAAATACTATGGAGCAGCAGCCGTCCACTCGGCGTGGAGCGCGTTAATGCATGCATTTAGTATGTTCCGGTGGCGAAGCATTTTTTCTTGTACTTTGCACCCTGAAATCTTCAAAGACGTTAATGGCGTTCGTTACGCTCGAGTCTTGTTTCGCGGCGTTGGATTTATTGCTGCCAGCAGAGATGCCGCAATTTCCCTCCGACTTCTGGTATCTGTATCTTTCTCGCCGTACGCGAAGGAAAATTATTTAATATTATTAAGTTCGGCGTGTACCTAGGAATATTGATAGCATCGTTCGAAAATTGTTAACATTAAAAAGTCAGTCTATTTATTTATTAATTAAAGCAATCCGAATACCAATCGCAGCATTAGGAAAGCTGTGCATAAGCTCGCAATAAACTTGTTGGGCGAAGAGGCAAACATTTCCCGAGCTGTATATCGTGGAATGAAAATTCGCATACACTCCGTTCAAGAACCTCGCACAAAGGTTCTATTTGCACGGTGGAAACATACAGCCGGGAGAATGGCAATAGTTGCCGGACTTTCTTTTTATCGCACGGCCGCGAAGGTCACGAAAAGGCGAGAGAATCACTTGGCCACTTTCCCTTTTTCCCCTGCTCGGTAAACGCAGCTAAACGATCGATAGAGGAACGCCTTCGCGGCTCGACCGGGCGGACCGGCGATAATATTCCTCGCTCCTAATAGTCGTTATTCCATTATACAACCGGGTAATGCTCGCAGAAAAACGGAGGAACGAAAGAGACACAGAGGTGAGTCCACACGGTGAATTTCGTTTCTCGCGTGCAAAAAGAAGTCATCCCGTAAAAGGAAATTTATAGAGCAGTGGAAGCAACGCGCAATACGTTCACGAGAGCACGCCACTAAATCACGATATCGTGTCTCTTTTTTTCCTCCTCCACCACGACAAAAATTATATCTAAAAGGTAAAACACGCTTGCTTCATACTTCCATTACAGTTTTGCTTTGCATAATCGCGAGATACACGCACATGCACGTTTCCTTCTGATTCCCGCTCGCATTTTTCCGCTGCGCCTGGCCAGCCGGTTGTTCCGCAAGCCTCGTTGGCTTTTCAGCGAAAACGCATTAAGAAACCTCTGCCCCCTTGCTCCCTGTGTGCGTTGGTAATTTTTAAAATCGCCCTGGCAAAGTGCGTCTAACGAGCCACCTCCTGGGTGCGCAGCCGGTGTCCGAGCAGAAAGGGTGCTTTTTCCACGCGTTTATCCGAGGACGTTCTATCGTTCACAGGTCGGCGCCACGGTGAATGAATGTTTCGAATCCGGCGTTTGATCGTTGCACGTCCACCGTGTAATCGCTGAGCGGATAATCAGCGCTTAGGGGGTTTGCTCACTGGCCATGGCCGGGTTCTTCTCCTTTTTTTCTCGCCCCCTCTTTTAAAGCAGCTACACAATTTCCACGCCGGTTCTTCGTTTAAGAGAACGTCTAACGACTTTACTTCTCGCGTCTATTTTGCTCGGAGTTAGTCAGACTGGACTGGATTCGTCGTTTTCTTTTCGGCTGTATTTGCGGAGATACAGTTGCGCGACTACGGCGAAAATGAAACACGGAAGTCGTAAAGAGCAGTGGGGGTGGGACGAGAGAGAGAGAGAGAAGCCGAGAAAGAATCTCGTAAAATGCGGATATAAAGGAAAGGCGCGCAGGGAGGCCAGCTCCCGGCAAGTTTCTCCATTAAGGGGTAAAATTTGAGAGGTGGGTGTTCCTCGTTCGACAATGGTCACATCTTCACCCTCCACCCCTCTACCAGCAGACGATAAATGGAACGCCGCGAACCGGCGTTTTAAGTGTATCGAAGCGAAGTGAACTCCTTTGGGGTCTGCGTTGATTTAATGTTTAATGTATACCACGCTGATAGATTTTTTTTTTTTCATTTATAGTGAATTTCTTCTTTTAAATTTCATTTAAATTTTCTTCTGCATGCGGGACAATGTATGTTTATTTAATATGCTGGTAGATAATAAAACTTTTCGCCAGCCAGAAGTATAACGTGGTTCATATTCTGATTTTTTCGTTTGTTCTATAAAAAAAAATTTGCTTTTTCATGCACGTACCATCCCCTTTGTTGCGTGACTTTCCACCACCCCGGAATTGTAGCGATACGTGCGATTTTGTGAAGAAGGGGTTGTTCGCGATCGAAACAGTACGCGCATGCGCTCTGGGCTGCCTTAGAGGGCGGCAGCTTACAACCCCTTTGGAATTAGAAGGTCGGTAACGCAGGGGGGATGATTTATCTCATGAAAGGGTAGTTTTCTGCAACGGGGAATCCTCGTTACCGGCATTAGAACTTGGTGTTTCCCTCTAGTTTCACGATGGAGAATGGTTGCGTTGTTCGAACAAGGTATCCATGATTTTCTAGTATCTCGACGTCCAATTTTCACCACCTGTCGGTAGGTAAAATCGCAGGGGGTGTTCTTTTACAGATCTCTGTTGCACCTTGCTATTTGTTCTCAACTTATCCTATGCCAGTTTCGAAGATTCGGAATTCTTTCGAGTTTGTTGATTTAAAAAACTGAGGCCACTTCGATAATAATATTCATCATTGCATAACAATTGAATATCTAACTTTTGTATTTGAAAGCAGCTGATTATTTTGAGAAATTTATTTGCTTCTGGTGGAGCAGATTTCTCTACGTATGATACGCATACTTCTCTGTAGATTTAATTAATTTTGATTAATTATTCGTGGTAGCAAGTTCCAGAAAAATATTGTTCCAGCGATATGATTTTCGATCGAAATAATTGCAGATTCAGTAACGTCATTGATTGACTATTTGAAAGGAGGATTCTATAGAAGAGGGGAAAAAGGAAATGATTTATGAATATACGAGATTGGATCGATTCACTGACAATCTCAATATTGTCGCTTTTGCGCGGCGCTGTGTCTTCTTCATTGTTTGGAAAAAAACCAATCTCGTAATAATTCCGGAATTCACGGGACGCAATAACTTCCGTTGTCGACGATAAATCGCCAATTGGCTGAGCCGCTTTCCCGTTCGCTAGAATTGATACCGCCACAATAAATAATGCTTCATTGTTGGCTTTAATTTATTTAAGCAAAAAATTCTGGTTTCATTGCAACCAGCACAATTGCTTATGCAATTACGCTGTAGAAGATACGCTTTTAATCGGAACACCTTGTGGCCACGATAAATTGCACTGCTGCTTATGCAGAAATTTATAAATTATTCATGGGGGTTAAATTAACTGGCTCATATTTCCAAGTAGTTAAATTTCTTATTAAGTTTTACATTTGTTGGGCAAGAAAAGTAACGAAATTTGATTGTTCGTAAACGAAGCCGGATAGATAGATTCCCATACAGAATTTTTGATACTTTGTAAACTAAATTTCGTAAAGTGTGATTTAAAGCGACGTAACTCAAACACTGTACAATAACAGTGTTTACCAAATGTCGACGAAATCCCATCTGAATGTACTTAAAAATTTCTTAATAATCCCAAAAGGGAATTGCAGAGTTATTTCATTCTGCAACGAGGATTAACGTGGATTTTGTAAATTTCGCCGTTTCAATATCGTTCTGAATTTAAATTGCACAGGTTCATTTTACGAATCCTCTAGTTCTGCTTGTACTAAAATCCTAAATAAAATATCCTCTATTTTCAAGTATTTATTTACAAGCATTAAATGAAATTTTTAAAATTATTTATTCTGTACAGCATCACGGCCGGATTGTAATTGATTCATATCTGTCATGTAACGATTTACATATTTGTCAAGAATCTATTTCTCCATTCCATCTGTCGTTGACTTAATAAACCCGTCAGGTCATAGCTCTCGTCTGAAAGGGTTAGAGTTGAAGGGAAAAGCAGCAGGGATATGTGAGATGATGTTACTAGCAGATGTCGCCGCTGCCGACTCTCCCAAAAGCTTTACGTCTCACAATACTGTACTTGCGACCTATACACTGGCCTACGCAGAGCGAGTTGTTCGAAACGATCATTGAAAACTCTTAAATCCGTCATATTTTGGAAAGTTTCCCCGCAGAGCTCCATTACTGCTGGGCTTGAATTCAAAACGTACAACAAAGGGAGCACATTAGTCACTTTTCGCGACGTTTATTAACATTTACTAAAATGTCTTGTTCCCCTTTTCCACAGATTAAAGAACAAGCGATTCTCGCAATTTTTTCCCTTCGTGAGCGTTTAAACAATTTTCATTCTATACAGTCGAATCGTATTTTTCTTTTGCCTATATCAAATGGTACTTTCGTTCTTGATATTAAATCCATCGTGGTCATTGTCCCCAGATTTTGTTTTCATCGAATAAAATTACCTCCCATGTGTCGAAATTCGAGGGAAATCTGAATATAGCCTGGCTCTACACTTTTTTCCCATTTCCGATGTTACTTTCATCATTTAGCCAGTTATGGATACTGCTGCGTGCTTCTACTTTTCATCCGTTCGCCCTGTACATTTTCGTCCAACGTGAAACAATGCTTGCGGACGATATCAGCCCGTATGTCCGCGGCAGCAGCTCTTTGTACAGTCGTTCCAAAATGGGGACAAAGCAGCCTCGCTAAACTGTCGGATAACAGTTTCAGAACCCGTGGTGAAAGCGCTTAGTTAGCCCCCTCCCCCCCAAAAAAAGACCAACCCAGGCACAAAACCGCTACGATTCGCCAATTATCTATAGCTTTAAACTAATTGAAGCGCACCAGACTACCGGCCGTACAGCACTCATACAGATCGTGCACATTCGAAATACCACAAACGAACATTAAAGTTCCATCCACCGTGAAGCCGCATCACGCTCGTTCCAAACAAATTTTTTTCTAAGGGGAGAATTATAATAATAACCATTGTCCGTGCGCCCCGCGGGAAGCTCAGTATCTCCAAGCCGTGAAATATACTTTTCGAGTGGAAATAATTAGCGCCAGGCGCTCGACCTTTACCGGGGGTGATATTTTTGGTCGCACTCCAAAAGTCCCGACGGTGTGTAAGGGCGTCATCAACGTTGCTCTCTCAGGCCAGGTAACGGCGGGCCGAAACGAGGATTCCGCGCAAAGAATTTTTTTTAGCCGGCCCGTTTTTGCTCGCGCGCATCGTATTCGGCTTAGTTGGCGCGAAACGTCCAAATGAAATTGCACGACAAAGGGAGCGGTGGAAGCGGGAAAGAGGAACACGACGAAGATCGCAGGGGAGGCGAGCCTCTGGCGCGAGAAACAGGTCAGTCGCGTTCTTTTGAAACGTCGACATTTTCAATTCTCCCGGCGATTTTAGCGGCCGTGGCGGCTTCAAGAAGATAAGGAATTCTGGAAAAATAGCGGGCCTCATCTGAATATGGACGTTGACGGGTCCCCGGGGTGCCTGTCCTGTATTGTACCCCTTTTCACCCTTTCTACGTGTTTCCAAAGGCTGAAAAGTAGATTCGTCGACGTACGTCCGATGCGTGACTATTGGCGACAGGTAAATACTATTTTGTCTCTTATTTTTCCCATTTGGTCCTGCACCGTCGCCTCGTTTGTTATTCGAAGTAATAAACGGATAAGAATGGAGGTGGAAGGGTGGAACAGATTTTGAGAAAAATGGTAAACGTTCAGAGCCGGCAACTGGATTGCATGCAACAACGTGCAAGACGAACTGAAACTTGGTAACGCACTTTCGTAACTGCGACAATTTACGCGGCCCACCTGGCGACGTTTTATTGCCTACCGTCCGTCATTAAATCACGGTGAACTTTATTACTTCGAAATTATTAGGTTTGCATTTCGTTCGTACCTTGAGGCCAGATACGTCTGTAGTGCTGGAGTTTCGAATTGTTTCCGGCGGGGGGACAGGAAGTCTCGGGATGGTCGAAATATTAAATCACTTTAAAAAATAATAATTGCATAGTCAATTAAATAGATTTGACTTGGAATATTTATTTTTTTATCAGAGAAAGAAGGTTTGAACGATTCTATAAATTTTACAATATTGTGATATTTTATTGGCCAATTTAAGTAGACAAGTATCGAGATAAGTAATTTTACTTTTGCTTCTGGCTATCTACAATTACCGACGCTCAAAAAATTCTAAAGTCTACGCCCTTATCGTGCTCAAACGCAGTCCTAAAAATATTCAAACGTATCCATGACACGGGGGCAAACGATTAAAGATTGGAAAGAACGTATGTGTCGAGGCACGCGACCGATCTATGTATTTACTTAAAGTTACCTCCATCGAACCGGTGCATAAGGTAAAAAACCGAAGTCTGCCTACGGCGTTGAACGGAAGTTCTCTGCTTTATTTAAATTCCACCCTGGAATGTTCCGTGGCGCAGCTTTAAACGAGTCGAGAGAATGGATACCGTGTAGATATCGACGGTGGGAAAAAACGTTCTCCGCACAGTCGGCCAGCTTCTTGGATCGATCCAACGAAATAAGGAAGCTCGATCTGAAAGGAAACTGCCAGGCACACGTATTACCATATTCCGGTTTTCCCGCAGGTTCCCTTTGTTGAAAACCTGCAGTAGCTTAAAAACTGGATTATGCAGTCGGACGTTATCGTTGAGTTCGATGCACTGATAATGCACCTGCGTTGCTCATATATTTTTCAATGTACATAGAGACAAGAATCTTATATACGTGTGCACAGTGCAGTATTTCTGTTCCTTATTCTACCTTTGGCAACAGAATGAAAAATTGTCGATTTCCGAATTGCTGTAACTTGGTGAAAAGAAATCGTACGACACCCTGTCTGGGCTGAATTGAATTTTTCGACGTCCCTTTTGTAGCAGAAAATTGGTGAAGTTAAACAATCTTTGTCCTGACCCAAATAGTCATGGATTTGAAGATTGAATTTTTCTCTTTGTCACGACCACTTAATAATTTATCGCTCATCAATGCAAGGTGTACCACGGTCGGATCTTTATTCCATGCATGGTGTGTGTTTACGATACAAATTATAGAATTATCAAGGAATTTTCATTCAGTAGATTCTAATTAAGTCGGGTACCAGAAACTTTGAACATTCAAGACAATTAATACGATTTGTCAGGGGAGTTAGCTTGTTGTATGTGCTTTTGCACGCGTGTAACACAAAGTGTACTCTGTTTGGCAAAATCGGACGCAGCTCGAACAGGATTAAGATCGGACAGTGCGATTCGGGGGGGATCAGAGTGGAGAGTCTTGATATCATGGAGATCGAGATTGTACGATATGATTCGTGGTTAAACTGGGGTCTGGAGACGCGATGCTATCAAGTCGACAACCTACCGCAACTGTGACATCGTAAACATTGACTGGAATGTCTCCATCCACGAATTAATAGCATCTCTTGATTCTATCCCTTGACACTATCGGTCACCGGCCTCCATTGTACTCTCCGTATTCTCTAAAATTATGAATGCAATCCTCGGTGAATTCGCGCCGCGGAAATCGATACATTGCCGAATTATTCAACCCTTAATAAATCCTTCCTGTGCCGACTAGGCTGGCTTTATAAATATCGCGGATACGGTTTTAATATTTCACGAGTCTGTTCGTTGCAATTTTTTCATTGCACCACTTCCCAGAGGCCAATTAGTAAATGGGACACGTAGCTGTGTGTCGTGAAGCGCGGGGGTGTACAGATTTGCGTTTTTCGCGGAGATCAATTATGCCTTGTATCTGGCACAGCGGAATCGTAAGAGAGAAATTCAGTGCATCGATCCGTGATGCATGTAGTAAGTTGCTGTTGCTGGCAGGGTGAAAGGTGCTCTATTTTATCACTGGGAAAAAGTTCGGTAATGCTGGCACTGGTCTTCCTAGCCAAGAAATCGCATACAAAGCGGAAGGACGTTGTCCCGTAGGAGAAAATGTCCCAGACACGTCCTGCATTGTATTCCTACATTACCAATCGCTTTGTTCCATTTTTGAGATTATATTTTGATTCCCCCTCCATTTGGCAGGATTGGTGATGGCAAGACAGTGTTTTATTGTACTGAATGGAATTGCGATTTATGGAAATTGTCTTTGAATTCGATTAGGTGAAATATCATTCGACGCAAAATTTTCCAAGCGGAATTTAAATAATTTCTGTCGACAATTATTTGTTAAGCGTTTAAGAGTGTAATTGTTTCAGTGTGGTTACACAGTTCCTTCTACTTGAAGCAGAAAATGATTACAACGAATAACAGTTTAATAATCTGAACATATTTTTGCCTTATCTATTCCATTCGTCCCGTTGCAATCGAAATTCACCTGATATCCTAGCTCGATGCATCGGAAGGTATCATTTTTCCCCGCCAGGTCGATACAGTTATTGAAAAGGATACGAAGAAAATTAAATCGCGAAAGATGCTCCAGATGCAGGGTGGCTTCGTTTAAACCGTCAAATCGGCGGCTCCGTTTTCAGGTTCACGTTTCACGCGTTTATCTCGTGGCTCGATGGCATGAAGTTTTGACATCAGTTTTAAAGAGTAAATCGAATCCGGCTGCTAGCGACCGTGTCTGAAACGAGCATTTTAATTTCCGCTCTCTCTTTTATGCGCCTCAAAGTCTGAAATCGCCGCCATCCATCATGCCGGTGACATTGTCGAGGCGCCTTAAGGATTCCACGGCTTTGCAAGTATCGCTGGTCGTTACAGATACCAATGCTGTTTTTAATATCCGTTTTGACGCTTATCATTTTGCAAAAATTCTAGGAGTGACGATGAACTTGGTACGATTTGTTCCGGATCGTTCTTCAACTCTCTTCTGGCATGGACTATTTCTTTTCGTGAGAGTAGAAACGTAGATGGCTAGCATATAAGGTTGCTTTGTAAAGTTTGACTCGAGTCCGACGAGCGCCCGAAATCGCGTATCATTGCGTCTGTGTAAATCTGAAAATATTCTACATCGTAGCAGCAAGTGTTTCAAAGCACATGACACTTTTAAATTCTCCTGAAAAGATTGTTACATTTGGAACGTGTACTTGTAGCCTGTAGACCATATACAAATCCAAAGTATCCCACAACAATTTACAAGGTGTAATCAAAGCAGGGTGTAGTTTCAAAGTTTCAAGGAACAAGTTTAGTTATCGTGCACCATTAAAAGCTTCTTTGTCCACGAAGAGGAGAGTGAGGGAGAGAGTGGGAGGACCAAGAACAAGGAAGGAGAAAAAGGGTATAGTCTAGCGGTACAGGGTAAGAAGAATAAACTCAATAATTTCGACATCAAAGCTGCCATTTCTGGGCGTTCGTCATTGAGCCGTATCTTACGTTATTTTCCTTTTTCTTTTTCTTTTTCCTATTCCCTCGTCCCTCGTTCTCGGCTTCACCGGCAGACTTCACCCTCTTCGGACCCTTCTCACGCCCCCGCACGGTCCTCCCCCTTCCCCACGACGTTCTCCCGTCGTAAAACGAACGGACCCTTCGATATCGACAATCGTCTGCGATACGAAACTAATGGCGCCCAGAGATTCGTTATTCGTCTCGCTGCCTCCAAGTCTTTGCAGCGTTTCCAACGGGGCGCCAACGCGGAACCGCTCTCGATATTTTCTTTGAAACTTTTCCACGTTTCTCCGCGTCACTTTTTTGCCTCCGCGTAACACGTTTTGTACCTGCGTTTCCTGTAATTTCAAGCCCCACCTTGATTTTTCTTTACGTGCTCTTATTCGTCTCGACTATCTCGTAGCCTTGCTTCAATTTGTACTGTGCTTTGTCGTATGTAGCTTACGTCTGTTCTGCTTTGCTAACATCCAGGCAACATGTGGATACACCCTTTTACCGTGTTTATTTTAAACTCGATTATTTCCGCTACGTTAAGAAATATCGCATAAGTAAATGCAAACGTAGACGCATATATTAGTAACAAGTATTATAACGATGCTTGGAAAATGATGACTAATTACAGCCCTCGTTTCTCTCTTGCTGTATTGGAAGATTGAAACCTTTCATTGCTTGTTGTTTCATTGCTCTCCGTTGACTATTCAGAGGGACAAATATCTTCGAATTCCCGGTCGCTTCGTACGATCGCCTTTCCCAGCAAGGTACCTAGGATGTTCCACGGGAACGAGCGCGAAACGTTTTCCACGTGCAGCCCACGTTATTGGCTGTTCCCAGCAGGAGCGATCAATGCCTCACCGGCAGTCTTGATTCGCGAGCAAAAGTTCCCATCCGCAATTCCTGCCGGTGGGTAGCTTCGAAAAAACCGAGGCCACCTGCCGGACAGACTAATTTATCTCTGGCGCGAGGTTTAAAGCCTTTCCGTCGTTTATCTTGCCACCGACGACTGCCTAGGATCCACCACTCGCTTTTTCCCTCGTTTACTCTTACTTCGATACCATCCTCTTTCTCCGTTCTCCCCCTCATCACCCTCCGCCCTCTTTTTAATTCCTCCCCCGTCCGTAGTTTTGTCCAATTCTACCGAGCTTTAAATTGAAAAACACTTCCATTCCGTGGGATCTTCTACCTGTCGCGGAACCCTGCGAGAAATCGTCCTCGTTGTGACGACGATTCGTCAGTGACGAGGTGTACGCTTGCTTACGGCGTTTCTGTCACGTGTTTTTGCGAGTCTGTTGGAAAAGATACACTGGACAGGTTTTGTCGTGCGTAAATGGTTGAATTGAATTTGTGACAAAGGGGACTACGGTTTCCTTAATAATTGAACTCGTCACTGGTAGTATCTCACGAATTTACGTCAGATACAGTATTCGACGCTGTAGATAAAAATCGGGAGAAAAATACTCTTTCTTCGTTATTAAGGTTGGTTGAAGTTATTGCATTCGAGGGAAAAATTGGACAGACTTAGAACTGATGCGTGGGAAATTTCAGAGAATATTAGGATATTGCACACAAAGTTTCAAATATAAACTATATTTCCTATTTTATGTAAAATTCTTTATTTGTTGTATATTTAGAAATTCCGCACAAGGGTTGATTATACAGGGTGCAGTGGCATTCACTTGTCTCCTTTAAAGGGGTGATTAAAGGAAAAAGCACTTTTCAACATCGCTGAATTCATGAGGCTAAACGGTTTGCTTCATTGCTCCTGAAGAATAGAAGTCTATTTCTTTGAAGAATATATCTCATTTAATATTCATATTTTCCACGATATTTAGGTGACCTCTCTTTCTCCATTTCATCCCCCTAATTAACCCTCTCAAGGGGGTCAGTGAATAACCGGATATATTATGTAATAATCTGGTTTATTTCCTGCTTTCAATTTTTATTTCGTGTATTTACGTAAAAAAATCCGATATTAGTAAAATTATATTACGTAGACGATTTTTATGACAATACCAAGTTGAAATTGTTACATATACTAAAATTCTTGTGTTCAGAAAACCGGGTCAATTGCTATTTAATTATCCATCCCGAAAAAGACTATTAAGATTCAGAAACGTATTGTCACTGTGCATTCGAGTATTGTCCAATTTTTCGTTGAGAGATTAACCGGTCCTCGCACAGCTGCCAGAGCGTGCCGCTTACATTTTAATTTGGCGAAACATCGACGTTCCGCGTGCACCTTTTCTGCACGGATCTCGCAAGGTATTTCGCATTTTCCATGCATTTTTAATTTACAGGGAAAAATATTCGAGCCCCGCAATCGCCCCTGGCGCGAGTTGTTTCGCCTGTATTGCATTCAGTTGCCGTGTCATATTCGATCTGCTCGGTCGACTGTGGCTGCGAAATGCTGCTTGATAATTGAAGTCTGAAAGCTTCGAATGTAAAGAATGCTCGATAGAAACAGGACCTGTTTGTTTTCTCTGAGAAATAGAGAAAAATACAGTTTATTAAAATAACGTTGGAAGTCGCAACGTTCAATTGGTTCGTTGCTGAATCATTCACAAGACCACGTACCTGAACGAAATTAACATAAAGGGTAGATTATTGAATTCGATAGAAGGGACAAGATTCAAAGGTGGAACACGATTTCACCCACTTCATTGTCTCTTCACGTATATTTTCAATTTCATGATATCCTCCACCGTTCAGTCGAGATCCCTACCATTCTCCCATATCCCAATTCCAATGTTACACTTTCCCAGTCCGTGTCTTCGAAATTGCTCGACGACGTCCCCCAGCTTGTTCAGTCGATCACTGGAGAAAATTGGCTCGCCATTCTAAATATGAAGTAAGGCGAAACGTATCCCGAATCATAATCACATACCATTCTAACAGCGTGTACATTAACATAACAATGTGCAATTACGTCCAAGCCAACAAAAATTTCGCCATTTAAAGTCTCCCAAGAATTTCATTGAACCATATACATAAATCGAGAAATATATACCTATTCCACTTGTTTTCGTCCAGTAAAGAATCTCGAAATCGAATCGAAACGCAGTAACGGAAGAACGCGAGAGTTCAATGAGTTAGAGATCGGCGTGCAAATAAAATGCGTGCTGATTGTGTGGACCGGTTTGGGAACACGGCTTTGATAATTGCGGCTACGGTACAGTTGCGCACAGTACAATAGAGATGGATAGGATGGATTGGGGCGGGAGCTCGACAAAGACAATGGACGTGTGCGTGTGTGTGTATCTGTGTGTTGCACCGGTGGAAGGGAAAAAAGGAATCGGAACAACGAATCAAGAGGTCAGATGAGCTGTCAAATCAGCGTTCCAGGGAAACTGCCAGCCGTGAACTGAACAATCGCGCGAATATCGATGAAAGGGGGTAGCCCAGCTTTGTACTTGCAAACGATAACGCAACGTTCCTTTTTACGGGCCTGGTGTCTCTTGTTATTTCGGTTTTAGTCCAGCGAACGGTGCGTACTACTCCGGTTCCACACGAATTTCCCAATTTTTCGCTCGGTCCACTGGCCGAACGAAATCCGACTTTCTTCTGCCCCTCTTTTTCCCCTCGGTGTTGTTCCGATTCACGTGTGCTTGTTAAACAGAGTATGAAGCTTGTCGTTACGATTAGTCTAGTGTCTTTAACAATGTACTGATACAAAATTTTCGGGCATCTTTCACTGACGAAAATAATTAATGCCATTTGAAGATTAGTAGATACATTCCAATTTCCACCATATGATATACCTGTATTATGTTACCTTCATATGTACGATAATTGAATCATTTTAACTGGACATCAACTGGATCGTGAAACATTTGCCAGTTCATTGTTCTGAAACACGCGAAAAAATTCGTGCACAGAGGGCGAGCTCTGGATGATAAAATTAGCGGCCAGCGAAGCTTAATTTTTGTGCCATAATTGCATTACTTGGACGGTTTCCCTCGTGCTCTATAATATTTGAGACGTGAATGGTCGAACGTAATTTTTACGTCGCCACATTTGTTCGTCGAATTAAACGTCGGACGATCCTCGACGGAATTACAGCCATCCAACCCCACCTTCGCCCCGTAAAAGAGGAAATTCTTATATCGAGAGTTTATGTCGGATACGGATGACATCTTTGTGTGAAACCGATCGCCATCGAGGAAATGAAAAATTCCAAACGAGATTTGTGCCGCAACCGGCGCAGCGGCCACCTTATCCGTCGCGTATCCACGCTTGGAATTTATGCGAGCACCCCGAATACCCGGGACGAAGGATCCCTGGGAAAATTCAGTTACCATGATCCGACCAAACGTTTCAGGCTGAACGATATTGTTTCCAGGCGTCTACTTGTCTTGTTGAAGCTTTTAGTTTGCCTCGAGAGGGGACTCGTGTCGGTGACTCGAACGAGTTAACTGAATCCAGCTGAATGGGTCGATTTACTGCATCATCGTCATTAGTTTTCAATATAGTTGAAACTCTTGGCGAATTTTAATTCTTTTAATAATTTATTGCGAATTTATTTCACATTTATCCGGACGACGAAGTGATCATAATATTCGTATTTCGAAGCACGAAGAAGGTGAGAAGTTAATCGAATGAAATATAGGATATTTAATCTACGATGAAAATTATCCGAATTTCAAATTGAATCAGACCGTTGTAACCGGAGCATCGATCAAGCTCAATACACTTTGAGCGAAATAATGTAATAGCGATGCTTCGAAGAGCAGATATGAAGAGGTATTGAGTTTAATTTTCTCGGGAAATCCGCTGCACCGAATCAAGGTAGCAAATTTCTCTCGTTCTCGCTATTGCTTTCTTCCAATCACTCAGAGTTTTCGAACCACGTTTCCCTTGCTATCTCTGCGTCTAGCGTTTCACCTTGCGCCAAACGGGCTCCCGTGGCTCCCATGAAAAGGGGGTGGCCGATGAACGATGGAGAAACTTTACCTAACCCCCGAAGCAGCTTCCGATCAAGACCGTTACGTGTGCATAGTTTTTTGTTATCGTTAAAACACAGCCCGTCGTCCCTGACAAATTCTCTTCGCCGTAGAAACTGCACGACGTTTCTTTCTTCTGTGCCAAGGAACAATGGCCGTCGCGAGTAAATGACTCAGTGTGGACGGTACATTTTTACGAAGCGTTCTTCCCTCGTCGTACTTCCGTGCAACATCGCGGACTAATTGTAATGCAATTAATCTCGGGAAATACCTTCCCTTCTCCCTTCTGCCTGTTGTTTTGGATCTAGCGAGCTTCCACGACGGTACGTCGATGAAATGAAAAGGGAAAAAGAACAGGAAAAAGAGACCGGGGAGGGAGAATGGGAAGGAAACAGAGCAAACTGAAAGAATTCTCGTTGAAGCTGCACAATCCCTCCCACTTTAACTCATGTTCCGTTGCAAGTGTTTGACGTGTTTCGTTGATCACGATGTAATTTGTTCCAAGAAATTCGTTGGCCTTTCATTGGCGTTTCGTAGCTGTGTCCATGATAACGTTGTTGAGCGACAGTTTCATTACTGCCCATTGGCATGTTGAAGGAAAAAACTGTAACAAAAACAATTGGAAAAAATAAAAATGCACCACTGGTGGAATGTTGAAAGACGTGAAAGCAATTTTGCCTTTGATTTCTCTCTTTCAGTGTTTGCTCGCGGTACACAAACTTGAATTTCTGGTTATTTTTCGCAAATATTATATCGTGAACAATTTTTGAAAGGGTGCAGTGAACATGTACCGCAGGATGGTAATGGTTTTCTCGTGTTTTTCGGTAAGCGTGATACCGCCGTGAATATCGGGGCTCTTTAATCACGATCGTATGAGGGACGTCATTAGATTATTTCGTCGCCTAGAGGCGTTCAGTTTTGGTTAATTCGGTGACGTGTGACGTGTATTACTACAAGCGTCGACGATAATATTGATATTACATTATTATTTGCACACGTTGCTGGCAGATTCTCGACAGGCTGCTTTTAATGACCGTTGCTGAATTGCCGGATTTGTTGCTGGGCAGTGACGACCGTATAGAGAATGTATTGTCTCCTGTGATCTCTACATTTTCAATAAATGTTTTATGGTGCAAATCTAGGAAATGGATGACAAACTATTCTTGAAAACTTAATATGAACGCAATCGTTCTTTGTATTTATATATTCAGAGGCGAAGCCAAGTGAATATGCAGTGAAAATGAATTCAGATTGCATTAGGAAAAATGAATAAAAATGAATATATATTTTAATAATCAAGTATGAAATATAAATGACAGCGTAATACTCTCCGTACCAATACTAATGACACATTGTACCCTCTTCTGTTACAGGTAAGAGATACTAAATTATCACACGCCCCCGCTCAGCACGTACCGAGACCCAGTTGAAATAGGTAAGTGCAGCACGTCAGTGGCACAATGCACGACTGCTTCTTACCGGTTTTCCCGGCCGGAAAATTAATAACCACTTCATTTCCAATGCACTTTGCATAATGAGGCAATTCGAATAACGATCGGTGTTAATTCAATTCGACGGGAACGTCGGTTTCGTCGGATAGACCTACTCCAAGCTGATTCCAACTATCGTTCTTGAAATTTATACCTCACCACCACGCACTGCCAACGAGATTACACTTCTTCTTTTTTTTTCACGACCCAAGTAATTTCCCAGAAAGTCGAAACCATTCGATCTTGGCGAATCGGCCAAGATTTAGCCTCGGGCGAAGTCCACGTCGCGAATCGTTAACTTTTACGAGTTGGCAGCGGATTTTAATTGATTTCGATGATAATCGAATAGCAAAGGAGAGAGAGGTTCGATCTGAAGTATAATCTAAAATATGATCGAGGCTCGAATATGGATTCGATTTCCAAACGGGCCCCGGATTATTCCGTCAGAAAGAGAATTTCAATTAGGCGTTAATGGACGATATGAGATTTCCGCTGGATTAAAGCGGAACGTCCATCATCGACTATACAAATCAGTCGGAACGGGCAAACTGGCCAGCCGGCTCGCATGTCGTTTCGTCCTTTTCAAAAAATGCTTTCAAATGGAGCTTCTCCGTCTGTTCCCTCGTTCACTCATATTGTATCAAAGGGGCAGCCGATTTCGAACTTGCCCGGCGAAATGCTGTACGTATCTAGGAGATTCAATCCTGGTTGCTCCAACTGATACATGAAAATTCTTGATACTCTTTCTTTAAAGTTTTGCGAAAAAAAAATGTTCCTCATATATTCGAAAAGAAGTTACATACAAGAAGCAAGGAAAATATTTCCTGTAGTCGTCTTTCGACATTTCTATTTTACCAAGGTGTGCAGTGATTGCAATGATCTTTTCGATATCGATGGCATGATGGAAGTACTGTTTCACAGTTATTGAAAGCGTAATATAAAATTCATATTACTGCTGGAACCTGCAGAATAATAAATTAACGGTACGAAATAGTTAATTTATTCATACGTCAGAAATCTCTATGCCTCGTGTCTACATAATAATTTCTCAAACCAGAACTCACTAATTTACTGTACATTTCGAAGGTAATACAATAACCGTGAACGGATTAAAACGATAAGTGCACATCGATATCTGATTCTCCGCTGCTCGAGAATACACGTAGCCCATGAAAAAAGACTTGCTCATCATGTGCTCACGATCACGGTCCCTTGTTAATGAACTCCCCAACACTTTCATGACTCAGGGACGCGACCGTCCCCTATCGGATTATCAGAGCAGCCCACATCCCGGGTCGTCATATTCTCGAAATGTTTTCATCGGAATCCCCTCAGGCAGCCATTGCTCCGCTGGTATTCGACGAAAGGCGTCTTAGACTCATAGAAAGGGTCGCCGTAGCCTTTCAACGATTCCCATCGAATTGATACCTCTTTCGCGGCACTTTATCGAGACGGCGGCGAGACCAGGACGCCTGGGAAAAGAAAGAGGCCTCCGTAGACGGTGGCGAAGGTAGATCTGGAAGGGTGAAATTTAATTGAGGGGGATTTCGCGAAAGAAGCGAGCCCGGATGTATCATTAAAGCGAGGGTCCCCTGTCCCCTCGCCCTTAACTTGGTAACCCATATTTCACGGGAGCACTTACTCCGGCCATTCTTTCTTCACAAAGCCACTCGTTCCGCGCAAAAATACTCGGCCGAGGTCGCTGCAGCCCAGGGCACTCCTAACCTCGCGAAGAATCGCGGCGGCGTAACCTCGTACCTAGACTCTTTCTCTCTACCGCCCTCCTTATTCTTTCCCTTTTTCTTTTTTTTTACGTCTTCCTTTTTACTTCACTGCACGCTACGAGACCGGAGATACTGTTAAATATATACAGGCGCAGTTTGCGTACGTGTATACGTACACTTCAAAATTTGTTACCCCTTTCGGACTTGGTAAAGAAAGGGGGTTGGACCGGCAGAGGGGGTAGGTCATACCCCTGGACTAAGGTCTGCGTTTCTCTTTCGTTAGTTCTGACGAGTCGGGGGCAAATGTTGTCGAATACACCTGTAATTTCCTGAAACAGGGTTGTCTTGGGTGATTGAACTTTTAGATAACAGAGCTTTCACTTTCCATTTCTGCTGTTTGGACGTTGGTGATTGTCACGTTGGTACACTGTCGTGCTATTTTTTTTTCATGAAGTTACAGCAGTTTCGGATTCGACAACTTTTCGGTGAGAAATTGGCGATCCTTTAATTTTGTGGTGTGGTTTATTGTACAAGATATTTAATGTATTCATTTTAATATTTTGGAAACCGATAATTATATGGAACACTATCTACGATTCTTAATTACAGGAATCCATGATAACATGTGCTGCTTGAAAATATTTATTCCCAATAAAATATAATCACCATTTTAATTAATTTAATAGACTATAGTAAACAGAGACACTTCGATGTGACATATGACATTGCGAAATGGTTACTAACAAGTTGTACCTTAGATTTTCAATTGTTCCTAAGTAAAGCGAATTTAGAGAACGATAATCGCGTTGGTAATCCGGTGAAGTCTGGCAACGGTAAGGGCAACAAGAATCGTCAGATGGGCATTGAAGTTGGAAAAGGTGGGGCTTCGATGGCTGCTTGTTGTTCGTTCTCCTCATTTGGCGTTTCCCGTCTGCCATGGTTAGCGTGTACTTGCTAACGAACCCATTGTGGCAACTCGGCCAACGTTTGCTCGACTAATCCCGCGTGTTACTTGCAGCTTTAATACTGCGCCGCGTACAATGGTGCCACATGCAAAATTTCGATGTGCGTACTGTCTTCGGGCTCGCCGCCGGGAGTCCGCCAATTTGTCCTTCTTTGTCGCCGTGGTTTTAATTAGTACTCGTACAAAAGAAGCGGTTCCTTTCTGTCATTTTTCTTTCACCCGGAGAGCGCGTATGAAATTGATCCATTGGCTGGTACATCGAGTACGTGGTTTGGAAAAATATATTGAATGTTTATTCCATTGATTCGCGTGTAATCAATTTAATGTTGGCAGGACAGGTGATAAATGTTTGAAGGTAGCTTGTCTGTAGGGATGAGACAGCGCATGGAATTATTTGGGAGGCTTATTAAAAGTTGCACGTTTGAAATAGAATATTAATGTATTCGTATTGGTACCATAGATGCTTCATATTTAATATCGTATTACTTCAATTTTCCTCTCGTTTCGCCTCGGAGAATTTCCCGTTTATACCGCACTCCTCCCCTGTTCGTTTTCACGAGAGTTATCATTTTTAACGCAGTTAAACGAATCCACTAAGAAACAACGTTTCACCCCTTCCGACCATTCCGTGCTTTCGCCAAGCAATTTACGAAACTGCCCGCTGCTGTGCTATATGTCGTTATGTGGTAATTTTATTTACAACGTATGTTAATACCAGAGAAAACCGCGTTGTTGCGCCGCGGAGATAACGAATTCGTCGCTACGAAGACTTCAGATCCGAACGTAGCAGACTGCTGCTGATTCTGCAGCGTAATAAAGTGGTAGTACATCATATTACTTGTACAGCCTCCACGTTCTGCTAACCGCAAACCGCACAGCCAGAACACTTACCACTATTTCGGATTCTCTCAATGCGTTGCGCCATTGCCCATGCTTGCGTGGTCGATCGTGTGCTCCTTGTTATTTTCTTTCCGTTTTTGTTCGCGTATACTGTGCGCAGCACATCCCTCTGTACAGCTGAAAGGGATTTCTCGAATGCAGATACTCTTGCCGTGATTTGCATTTTGATAACGATCTGAATGAAGTATAAACTGCGTCAAAATTCTCCACATATTTATATCGGCACATATAAATTTCCGAATTGTCATTCGTAGAAATATTGTGACAGGGTTGTGGTGTCTTGAATGTTAAATTCGACAGGAACGACCCAGACTATTCCTTCGTTTCTGGTTCACGCGGGCCAAGAAGCCAGCAACAAACTAGCAGAACACGAAATAAATCCAACGAAACCGGCAAACAAAACACGAAAACTATTCGAACCGTTTCGCCAAAAACTTTCCCCCTTGCTTCTCCGTCGCGTATCACAATGGTTCACTCTCGGGCGCTAAAGTTCTATTTCTATCAAGCTGTCTATTCCGAGCGTCGCAGGATCGACTCTGTGATATCCACCGTTCCCGAAATAGTCCGAACACCACTTATATACATCATGCCTGTACACCACGGCGTGTACATTATCACCGCCGTCCAACACTGCGCCGCGTTTCCTTAGAGAAACGAAATTCGTCATCTTCCGTGCTTTCTTCCTTCCTTTTGCCACCGGCCAATTCGCCGTGCTACGTGTTCATATCGCCACGCTTTTGTGTTGCACGCGTTCCGTCGATATGATTTATCCGGCGTGAACAGTAACCGCGTCGCTGGTGTCTCGACGGAACTTCCGGTAATTTCGTTGGACGCGAGCTGCCGGATCGAATAAGTTTCGGTTGACTCGCGTCGATACCATTTGTATCCATTGGTTGGAAGTTGCGTCTAACACGATGTACCGCCGCGATCACTTTCTGCAGATTGCGGAGGCGAATGTACCGCGTGCAGGAACCGCCGTGTCGTGGAATAATTCGTACGAGATCGTGTAATGGATTTTGGCGCTGGACCAAGACAGCCGACGCGATCGGAAAATGCGGTTGAATGTTTGACGATCTTTGACTGCCGTTCAGCTGGCATATGTCGGATTTTTTCTGGCTTATACGTTGATTTGCTGGGGGTTCAAATTGTTGTGGTAAAGCGGGATGAAGGGTAAAATTTGATTTTATAGATAGGCTTTATACGGAAATAATTATTTAGAATGAACGTGGGGGAATTAGATAGCAGACATGGTAAGAATTCATCAATGATTTTCGCGGTTATACATACGGATATAAATGAGATAGTAAGTTATGTTAATTTTGATATACATATGTATATAATTTGTCTGGCTTTACTTTAATCGAGCAGAACCAGTGTATACATGCATACGTTTAATTGAACTTTCTGCTTTGTTGAATGAAGCCGATCTGTCGTTGATTTAAGGAACTTATGATGTGGTTAGATCGGATCGTCGGATAATTTCGAAGCCATCCAAGAATTCTGTGCACAGTGCATTCGAAATGAAACAGGGATAAAACGAAATGCTGGGACGTGTTTCTTTTTCGTGCGTTCTGTGTTAGTGGTGAAGTTGAGGCGTCCCCCGGTGTTGACGATCCCTTTATGCGAAAAGTTTGGCTCCGAGTCTGCGAAACTTTTTCTGGATATCGCTTCTACAGGAATGCATTTCCTGCCCGCCAGATACGTTACATCGTGGTAGTGACAGAAGTCGAGCACAGAGACGCGGTTATATTGAAAACGGAAAACGCTACATGAGTTATGAAATATCGAGAGTTCCTCCAGGCATCGGGTACGCGGTTCGTTCTCCACACCTCTGCTGTTCATACAAGTTGTGCCCAGACAGACTCCTTTCATTTCTGTGTTGCATTTCATTTAAAAGCCCATCTCGTGCTTTTACTAAGTAGTATCAAGTAATGTGGTTTCTTTTTTTGTTTAGTTTTTGTACGATTTCTGAAAAGATTAGTTGAGATTCCACTTTTCTTTTCTTTTTATTTAACTTGGACTTTTTTACCAGTTTCGAGAACAAACGATCTTTTTACCCTGTCGAGTAATTTCATGACAAATTTGCAGAATTTCAAAGCACGAAACATTTTTCAGCAGTGCCCTTTCACTCTGCTCACAGCGGAGAGCCGGGAGCTTGATTACGCCACCCGGGACTCATAATTTGATTTTTCTCACATTTCGGCCACGTTTAATCTCTGGTACCGCGCAGGATTCGAAAAAACTCTGGTACGAAGCAGCGACACGACCGTACGGTTTTCTGCGTTTGCTTTAATTCCTGTTTCGTAGAAATTCGTAGTCGTGGACAAACTGGCCGGCAAAAAATTAAGAAATTCCTACGTCCGCGAGAAACGTTGGCTGTCTGCATTCCCTTAACGTCGATTTACTCGGTCCTTTCATTACAAACGTGTCTCCTAATCTGCTCTATCCCCACCGGTGTTCCGTATATTTTGCGACTCTGCAAACGTTCCCTTCCGAATTTACGCGAACGCCAGGCCAACTGTGGCGCACGCAAATAACTCGCGTACACCGCACGTCCATTCCATCCTCTCTTCGACGATTCAGTAACGTTCTGTGACGAGAGTACGTGACAGATGAGGGGGTCTGGGATTCTGCCGCGATTGAACGTTCGAAACTCCTGCGATGCTTTTTGCAATAAAAGTTATTGGATTTTTCCTGGGAAGAATTGTAATCGCAACAAATAAAGATGGGGCATTAAACGTCGTTTCACGAGAGAAGGACTAACGTTTACAAAGAAACACGTCAGGCATTTGTTAGAAATCGATGTTATTCGTAATTGGACAAGAACTCTTTCGAAATTTAAATAGCCAGCAAGCCACGCGGGATTCGCTCGGGTCTAACCGATCTTAAAATATCCAACCATCGCGTTCAGTAACGACTGTCATAAAACTCGACAGCGGAATTAAAAGGCCAATAACCCGATAATATTTACGCGAACGTCGTCGACAACACGCCGCCCCGGGCCATCCCCGGGGAGATAAAATTCCGCCAGTGTCTTCCCGATTCGTCGTAATACACTTTTCCCTGCGGCGTCGCGATATCAGCGATAATCGTGCCCGTTATCGTTCCCGCGGCCGTTATCATTGATCCGCGGCTATTCCAGGCAACGTGGTCATGGTCCTACATACCCAGATCGTGGAAAGGGGTTGAAGCACGTTGCTCGTGTCACGTCTCGTAGAAAGGGCGAGGGTAGATAAACAGAGAGGGAGAGACGAATGACGGGTAATAGGCGAAAGGGCCAGGGTTAGAAAGGGTGTGAAGGGCCGCGAATTGATGGCAGAAGGGCAGTGCGGTTTGCGTTGTAGTAGGCGGTCCATTTTCGTTGGGGGACACGTGAGATTGTTGCAAATGAAATTGCTGATTGGACGAGGGAGGGAAGTACATTAACTAATTAATTAATACGAAGCAACGTTGAATCGCCAATTGTTTTCCATACGAACAGGGCGACAATAATTCTCCGCGTGTCAATATTGTCGCTTGTAGCTTGTCAGTTTATCCAGCCTTTCGTTCCTTCCGTTCTGCGCCGTTATTCGGTGCGTTCTCTAGTTAAGGCTTCCTTTTCACTCCTTTGCCGCTGCCACGGAAATACCTATTCTCCGAGTGTTTGCTCTTCTTTATCCCATTTTCGGCGCCGAATAATTACGAGGTGGTGTGGCAGGCGAGTAAAAAGAAATCGACGTTGAAAACCTTCGACGCGGACCGGCGGAGGGGCGCGGGGGCAGATCAATGGGACGGAATTAATGGTTCAGCCGTTTCCATCAGCCACGGTCCCGAAAAACAGTCGAGTGGAAGGTGCAAGGGGAAGGCAAAGGGGCGCGAGAAGCAGAGGCTTGCGCGGTGGACAGGCTCGCAAAGGAAGAGGTGTTCGCCAGTCTGGTATCCATGGCTCGCTCTCAAAGACAGACGCGAGCGGACCCGTCTTTTTCTTTATCGCGTTTCTTTGTTCACCCCTTTTCAACAACGCTGATCCCCTTTCCCCGTCTCGCTTTCTCCACGCCGACTGGCAACAGAGACATGCCATCCCGTCGTCGGCTTAGCGGCCAGAAGAAACAGGCGCGAGGATCGGTGTATTCGTTGTCGTCGTCGTCGTCGACGTTGACGGGGCATCGCGTAGCCTCGCTATACTAGAGAAGATGAAACGAACAGGGACAGACAGCTTCGGCTGGACGAGCCACGGGACGGATGGGAGGGTGCATCAGGGCCGTACCAATGTTCCCTCGGGAACAGCAAAGAGAGAGGACAAGAGTGGGAGGAACGAGAGGGAGCAAGAGTGAGATCGCCTGGAGAGAAGGTAAATCGGACAGAGAGGGAAACGGTTAGTCGCGAGGCGCAGGCGTGCGGCTGGTCGCGGCTCGAATCCCGCCGTATTCCAAAGAGGAACACGCCACTCCGCCCCCGGCACGGCATCCACGCGTCAGTCTCACCCAACTGACCTCCTGTCCCTAACTTCCCTCTTCGATTCCTGACCCGCGCACATTGAACTCACGCGGTTCACACCGGCGAAGACATCGCGCGGCCCGTTCAGTTGCCGTCCGACCGGAAGTGCTGCTGCTTCGTCGCTTGGAAGCATGCTGGCGAAGCTGAATCGGCCTAGACTCGGATATGCCAAAGTTTCGAGGGTGATGGAGGATCCATGTTGCGCGATCGGCGAGCGAAGACCGTCGTAGATTCTGTTCGTCTCGAGCGACAGACCCGAGGTTCACATGGAAACGAATATCGGGAGGATCGGCAGACACGAGGGGAAGATGGGCGATCCTTTCGTGTCGGACAGTCGACGGGTACAATAGTGAAGAACGAGTGAAGGGGGCAAGAGGGAAGTGTGATAGCATCGACTTGTTGAAGCTGATTGCGTATTTCGGGACGTTCCGTGCGGGATTTGGTGTCCGGGTGGTGGCTGGTGTTCAGTGCGCGCGTCCGCGAGTACAAGCTGTCCGTCGCGAGAGTTCAACGAGTAGTAAACATCGAATAGGAGTTGTTTAGTGAAGTAGAAGTAGATGCACGTAGCTGAGTTGAAGCTAGTTTTTGGTGTCGTTCGGCGAGCAGCGTGCAGATCGTGATAGTTGATCGTCGATCGACCACGTGCTCCAAGAAATCTTGTGCGACAGCGAACAGTTTGTAGCCATTCGTTGTTCGTTGGATAGGAGGAATTAGTAGCGGGAAGGTGGAACACGAAGTTGTTGAAATAAGAGGAAGAATAATCTTCGGTCGAGTTGTACGCATCCCGAAAGTAATTGTAGAAGCAAGATTCTATTACAGTCATTATTAGAGGATTTAGTGATCGTTGTCGTTATAGCGAAAATTTATTGCACGAGAATATTCGATATTACATAGATATATCTATATATAATATATTTGAGAGATTTATGTCGTTGTTCACGGTCAATGTAAAATCAATTGGGAGAGATTTATCGAACGAGAACAGAAGGAAGGGGAGCGAAGGTGTATCGCAAAGTGAAATAATTGAACTTCTGTTGGAACACCGTTCGACTAACGAGCCGGCACTCTGAATATAATAATGGTCACGAGTTCGCACTTTAGTCCGAGCAACAATCGACGATTAATTAATAACGATCGATTCCCGTGGGAAAGCCGAGCGTTGAATTAACGTTCGTAGGTATACAATTAATCAAAGGCCATTTCGAAATCTTAAACGATCTCTGGCGCCATGGAGCATAGGTTCACCGACCTATAAACGCTGATGCAACGAACAAACAAATATCGAGCCTAAATTACGAACGAATAGCGAAATATTCGGGCAATAATAGCGGAAAAAGCTCGACGCTTGAATTATTTTGCCGGATCGAGGGCGGGGAACGTGGAAATGGGTCGTCGACTTTGCGACAGGAACGAGAGAGCAAATGTTTAAATGTTTTAAACCGAGTAGCTAGACGACGAGCAAGGAGGCTTATCGATTTACTCACGCGTGGGCCAACATGTCGCGCGCGAAATGTGTGCAAGCTGTTTCACGATCCGGCTGGGTACCTCAGGTCCATCATCAGCAGCTTGAAATTCGAGAATTCGTAAAAGACATGTTTTGGCCCAGCACGCTTTAATCGACCTGTTTTCCATTTGTCCTGAACGAATGGAACGGATATACTCGGCGCTGCACGCCCCGATTATCGTGGATCTGTAAAACATTACGCGACAGCCAAAGTGCAAGAAGAATCGAGGCATCGTAGTGGATTCGTCGGAAGATTCGTCCCGGTAAGAAGTACACGACGATGGTCGTGCAGCTGGGCACCTAGTCGGTCGTGTCCTGACGCCGCTAATAACCAAATGGGCGAACCGAAACCCGCCTCGTCTCCGCAGCCCAACGGCGGGGTGAAACAGAAGCCGACCAGCCTGAACCTAGCGCCGGGTCCTGGTTTCTATCGCAATGTCAATGGACGTGCGAGCCTGAATGATCGTCATCTACAGCACGTCACCGCTGTCGTCGGCGGTGAGCGCGCCGCACGCGTCAACAAGTCCGCCTCGCCAAACCTTGCCGGCGCAGTCAACAATTCCGAGTCCGCTGGCAATTCAGCAACCATCACCGCCGTCCAACTACCAGCTTTACCAACAGTACCACCATTATCAGCACTATCTTCAACGTGGTCGTTGTCTGCAGAACTTGAAAATTTGTTGGAACCCCCGCCTCCACCGGCCCCAACACACCCCGCGCCCACGCCTCGAGCAATCGGCACAAACATCGTCAACGAACACTCACAACAGCAACAGCAACAGCAACGCAACAACGTACAATCGTCCCCGATCAACCAGTTGCCCTCCCGTAGCCCGAGTCACAATGGTCACGGATTCCCATTGTACACCCCACCAGCCCCGATACCAGCATCCGGCGCAAATAAAGTTCGCTCTACTCCCAACGGTCTACCCCAACCAACAGCACCGAGGCGTCCTCATAGTATTGCCGCTCCACCATACCACCATGTCTCAAATGTCCACCACACCCTTGGTCAGCTCGGTGGTAGAGCAAACGCAACGGCAACCCTACCATCATCAGCAACAGCAGCAACCGTATCAGCCGTCGCACCAGGAGCAGCAACACCGTCATCGTGGAGCAACGTTAGCACACCAAGCGCAAGCACAGCTGCCGTTGTATCAGGGCTGGTACAACGGCGCGCCCATTCGGTCGCCGGTACTCCAGTACCTGTATCCGCCGGCGGCGGTAGCAACAATGGCAGCATCAATGGTATCAACGGTCAACAGGAACCACGGGGCAGCAACGGCCCACCATCCGTCAACGGTCCAGTGGGACCCACGACTCGCAGCGTTGTACCACCCCAATCTTTATGGAACGGGCAACTTCAGCAACCCGTACCTAGGCGGCCTCACAGCATCGCCTCGACACCCGTTACAGCTACAACAGGCATGCCTGCAGCAGCTCCAGCAACATCAGCAACCAGCGTACCATCGTCCGCTCGTACAACAGGCGAGCCTATACAGTGGGGTTCCTCTGGAATGGTGTTGCACCAACCCATACCTCGCAGGGCGTACGCTTCGACCCTGCCACATCCCCAGCCACCCACGCCCACGTCACAAGGGCCCGCTCTGAGCATCCTAACGAATCCGGGTAATTCGAACACGTGGACACCTGGCGCTGGACTGAGATCTAGGCCGCACAGCATCGCCACTACGCCACAGACTGCCCCTATGCCTCCTGCATCCCCGTCCGACTCGGGTTATCGATCTTTGCCATCTGCTGCCAGCGACTACCAAATTCTCAAGTCTCCGTCGAGATCGCAGCAGCAAACGCAGCAGGGACAGCAGCAACAACAGCACATGCACAGCGCCACGAGGCGCCTGTCTTTGCCGTCTGCTCAGTCTCTTCTTCGTGCTTCCGCGCCAAGACCCAGCCCAACGTTTCACGGCCTACCGTTCCGCCCGTTTAACTGTGGCGTTTCCCCCAACGGTAACCCTATCTTCTTGGGATGCACTCATCTGCACAATAGCAGCTCTGGCACCGGCAGTTCCGGAACCAGAAGCTCCACGCCTGCAACAAGCCCGGCCACGCCGCTCACCACCTCGCAAGCGATACAGCAGCTGCTGGCGCAGCCACGGAATGGATTCAAGATAGTGGATGATAAGGTGTCCCTGTTCATCGAGATCCTTGACACGCAGGAGAGGTTCGCAAAGGTCAGTGGTAAAGGAAGGAAGATTGCGCGATGCTTGATCGTATTTATAGATCGATTCGACTCGCCCCCTTCTGGCTTGCTTTCAATTAAAATACCGAAGACGATCGTTTTCGGCGTTTTATTTTAGACGCGGAACGAGCGGGTGGGCGCTCGAAAGGTCGAGTGGTTGGGAGTGTTATTGGAGTTGCAGGCGGACGTTTTTGGGGTTGATTTTTCTTGGAGGTCTGTTTTGGTTAGTAGGTTAATTAATTCGACGCCCGTGACAAATTTAGGACGTGGATAAGATTGTTGAGGGAAGTGTTTGGGATTATGTATTCGAAAGTAGGTTGTGTATCCTATTAAACTTGGTACATGAACATCGATACCGGTATATGCTTTTATACTCAAACGAAAAGGGATCCGGCAGTTTTATAGAATGTTTCAGATAACACCGTGGAAAGAATTCGTATTAATGTCGACGCGATTACGCGTTACACGCGATGCAGATTTATTACACAGCATTTCCTTCTGGGTAGCGCATTTTCGTCGGCAGTCGAGTTCTAACCATTTCCAGCCAACTATTCCACATATCAAATATTAGTACACTCCGTAAGTCAGCATATCGTCATAAATCAACGTTCACGAAAAGCGTGTCACAATTCAGCTACTCTAGCCCATGTTTATTAAGTCTCTTCCATGTTTGCCTTTCCAAGTGGCGCCAAACTTCTGTTCTCCCGCTTCTCGTCCAAACACGGGACGATTGTTCATCTCTACCCTATCTCTAGTCTGCATTAACCGCAAGTTGGTGGAACGAATCGATGGAAGATTGTTGTCCGTCGCAAAGTTGTCTGCCGTCGAATTTAGTAAGATATTCGTATCTGGTTGCATCCGTGCCCGCTTCGAATCGATAGCGTTTGACGATAAGCGCGAATCCCGTCTCGACGTGGCACATCCGTCGTGACGGCGTCATACATAAATTTCGCCCTTGAAAAATAAATGCGTTCGCTCGTGCTCGCCCCTTTTTCACCGGCGCATCCGCCTCGATGGATCGATCGTGGAACGGAGGAACAGGTGAATTCGTGGAAATCGACCAGCCACGAGGGCGAGAGCTGCAGCTCCTTATTTCTGACTGAATTTTATGATTCCTGACCGCCATATTGCCGGGTACTATTTATTCGCAAAAGGTTTAAAAGGGGCGCAAGGTGTCCCGGGATCCGATTTTCCGCCGCTTCCGGCGAGGGCAGGTGTGGTGTGCGTTCTGCATAACGCAGCAGGAAATTGCGACGCTAACGTGAAAAGTCCATTGGCGGCAAAAGCACGATCCTGTATCGTGGACCGTGTTTTCCGTTCCAGAGGGGATTATTTCGAATATTTCTAGGAATGCAGAACTGGGGATGCTACCGCGAAAGTTTCGCGATTTTGTTCTTCGATCTTGCCACTTGCTTGGCTTGGATCTGATTTACAATTCTGAACAGCTTTTATTTATGAAGGTATGCAGGTGATCTTTGGATATCTTGGGAACAGGGACTGCAAAATGTCACAAGTTTGTCCATGAAACATTCAGTGAAAGTGTCGGAAAAAATTGCTTGTCTCGCGTAATTTGGAAATTCTGTTACTTGTATTTTTTTACAATAATTATTAGAACGGTACGTGGTCGAACGGTTTAAAAAATACCAGACGTTGTTTGTTGTTCCCTGTTTCGTGTGAGCGTGTAAGAAAGAAATCCTGAAAAAACCGGAAGCTGAGAGATATCATTAAAACTCGATCGCTTTCGCGATTCCCTTTTCAATTGCGCCGCCGCGGCGCGCCGTCTCGCGGCACGGAATGTTATATTAAACGAATCTTCCTCACAATGGACGCAGAAGAAAAAACGATGCCCTGATTTCGTATATACACATTTCTTTTGTCCGTGTAAAATGGTTTTTAAAAGGTATCTCGCAGAACGATCGTTTAAGAAGATCGCCCGTTGCTGGCATCGTATTCTTCCTTTATCATATAAACGATCGTACCGACAGCTTAACAAAGGAATCTTTTTAAAAAATTCCTCCCGCACAATTCTCCATTTTCAAGCTTTTATAATTTACAAAATTATTGATCACCGTCCAATATTGACAGAAAAAAAAAATTACGCGAGCAATGAACTTCCGTGTTCTTCCAACCAAGCGAATTATCAATTATTATCGCAAATTTAACTTTCTCACCAAAAGAATTACACAAGGTATTATTATTATTACTATTTAAACAGCTTCCGAATTCGTTCCAACTTGAATCTCAGGAAATCCTTCAATTCCATACTATCTTCGTTTCTCCCTTTCGATTGTTCCATGAATGCTTACCCTCCGTGTTTATCGGATACAATCCTCAAAGGATACATCACGTGGCCACGCCAGGAAACCATACCATGCCGGTCTCCCTTTAACATCAATCCGACGGGACAACGTTGATCGTGGGAGTAAGAGGCATCCTCGACAGTTGCCCGTCTTCCTGCTGTGCAAGCTTCGATCTACAGGACCTCTTTGAATCCTTCCTAGTTACCCAATAGCGCATTACCTCCCAAGCCGACGTGGTGGAGTTTAATTGAAGCCTTAATATGGCCTCTCGAAGCATGAATAGTCGAGCAACTAGACCGACACGCAAGAAATTCAGATACGCTATTGGTTTATGCACGTGTGTGATCGTGATACGTGTGAATTCGTGCCCCTTTCTCTCTCTCGCAGTGTGTGTGTATATGTGGGTGTGTGGCTGTATGATAGCGAATGTCTGAGGGGGCACGTGAGCCATCCTACGCTGTGATAAATGTAAACGAGATTTGGACTCGAGTGGCGGTGGCCGATGAGGTTTTTGGCTCAGCCCGTGCCTGACACCTCTTGTACTGAATTAACGAGGGTGTAATGGATCGTGAGACGCGCAAGAAGCGTGTGCACTCTGATGGAGTGTTTCCGATTCAATTCGGGCTAGAAGGGGGGAAAAAAGTAGCGAGCCGCAGCTGGGAGAACGTCCGACGACTGTTCGATGGGCATTTTCATTTGCTTAAATTCCATGGCGATTTATTGCGGCAAGGGTAGACAAGTGGAGAATGAGTATTAATTATTACGTATCTACAGTAGTTCTCGCAGTAATGTTACGACAGGCTCGTTGATAAGAGGATAACAAGGGATGCGTTGAATTTTAATTGAACAACGATATCTTTCAATATTTATTAAAACAAGAATAATGGACCTCTTTTGATTCAACTGATTACTGTCATTATCAAATTTTCACGGGGAATTTTCTTTCAACGCCCATTTATATTTCTTTAAAGAGTTTTCATATTTTTCATACTTTTCTGACCGAGCAAACTGTGCTCGCGGTCACGTTGCTATGGTCAGACGGCTGAATCTCGCCACCAGGGTTTATGTAAATTTATTGAAAGCATCATGCACTATGTCACACGATACTTTCACAGAGAAACGGTTACATTATTGTCCCGTCAGCAGGTCGAGCGAAAAGTGCAGCGTCGATGGCTTCGACGGCTCGAAAGTCTCGCGAACAAATTTTCCTACGGTTCGGCGAACAATTTTCGTGGTTACAGAATCGTTTGAAGAATCGACGAACAGGATCGCGTAATGATGAAGGGGATGGGCGTCAATTCGATCGTGCGCGAGATTTACCGGGGATTTTTCGCGAACGCGAAAAATATAAATCAACTCGTTATTTTCACGTGTACGCGGCCAACGAAAATGCCGCTTTCACGTTCGAGGTATACTTTCGGACTCTATCCCGCATTATTAGCCGGGGGAAAGTTTACGGCCATGATGGCGATTCAACTCGAAACAACCTATCCACGTTGAGGATGTTATGCCAGGCACGAAATCAGGTCCGTTAGGTAATGGAAATTTCTGGCAAATTTCTATGCAGACTATCATTAAACCGACCCGAAGCGACTAAAATGAATCTCGACACAGTGATCGTTCGTAGTTTTCTTTGCATTGTTCAAGAGATGCTGTCCGATAGTTGGAAGCCAGATGACTTCATTAATAGGAGTTCAAAAGTTTACGATGTATTGTGATTGTGCTTGAAATGAATTAATCCTGTCTTCTCCGGGTGTGTAACAATATTGCTTGGGAAAAATTTGTTATCTATATCTAGTACGTGGTACAATATAAAATAATTAATTATACTTTACAATTGAGCGAACAATATGAAAATGAAATTAATCAAATTGTATAGCTAAAAGTTTCTTAAATTTATGAAAAGGGTATATTAATTTTAACATCCGTTGCTTTTGTCGGCGTTAAATAACGTCGAATTTAATTCACCAACATTGGCGTATAAACGAGTTCTTGGCTTAAAATAACGATAAGTACAAAGTGGTCTGTGGCCTAAACGAACTAAGTAAATCAGAGAAACGGTACGATGACGTCGAATAGCGTTAATCCTTTATCAGGGAACCAACTCCCGGAATCCCATCGATTACACCATACACGGAATCGTTGATCACAACGTCACAATGCTTCCAACTTGCCCGTTAATGAACCTCTGTACCAGATTTCCCAAGTTACTCCATTTCCCCCTATCCAAACATATTTCCCCGTCGACCGAATAATCAACGGCAAAGTGTTCAATCTCGAATTGAACACATGCGTTAATCCATCATCCGTCTGTCTAACATTTTCCCCCCGAACTTTTCCCTTTTCTTCGCGCGAGTCTCGAATCGTTTATTTTTTCCCACCCGTTGCCCTTTGTACGTTTGATTCGTTACCGCTAGGCCTGTTGGCACGCGTACGGCAAAGGAAGTCGATGATACCTTAAGATGAACGAACGTGTTCAAAGGCGTAAAGGCGCCACCTTCTTGGAGCGGAGAAGTAATTTACGCGAAGAGGATCAAGACGGGGAAAGGCAAAACGCGGGCCCCGTCTAAAGAACGGGGAGGCTCCTGGTGTCTAGGAGCCTGCTCATTGTTATGCATTTCCGTTATTAAATATGTATATCCCGGCGCTGCGTTTCCATGCAGCCGGATGCATCACAGTCGCGGCTGGATTAAAGGCCTGTATAACTGGAGTATGGCCAGCCTCTGGCAGTGTAGCGCTAAAAGTTTGCAAACAACGTCTGCCTTCTTTGCCGCGTAACTTTTCGCATACTACACTCCTTCGCCTGCGATATCCAACGGTCCGCCACTTTCTCAAAAGGTGTTTACCTTGCTCGATTTTTTATCGCGGTTCCCGGTACAGGTTCGGTCTTCGTTATTCATCGAACGCGTCAGAAATCGATTGCATTGTATTATTAGATCTAGAGTATTATGGCGCTTTCTGTATTGATTACTCGGATTATTTTTGGATCGCTGAGTTTGGGAGGACAGATGAGTTCAAGGTATACTGTGGGGTGTTAGGAGCAGAAGCTTCAAAGTGATAATTTCAATCGTATTTAGCGGTGAACATTGCCTTAATTGGGAGAAGATGAGCAGCAGTGGCTGTGTGTTAGTGACGGACGACTCTACTTCCACGGGTATGGCGTCAGATCTTGCGCATGCAAAATGCAGTCCTGTGCAATTTTTAGCACTACCCGCAAATGGAGTTCGCGTCCCTCTTTTTTAATGCCAAACCTGGCCGACTTTCCACGGTTCCACAGACGTTATCAGATTTTTCACAAGCTCATTAATTATATCCAGCCATAGTCGACTTAAAAGTAAAGATATAACATCACGATATTAAAAACCCCAAAACATTCTGTCATAGAAATTGATATCTTCAAAAGCAACCAGAACACCTGGACCCTATAAAGAGCAACTCTCGCCCGTTCAAAACCTTAACGATAGCCCTAACCCTCGCAGTTCGTCGAAAATTGATCTGAACACCGGTATCCAGAATTTCCTCCAGAACCTAACGGAGCAATGCACGAAAGTCTCGTTCGCTAGTCGGATTCGAACTCAATGGAGGAACAAGTCGTCCTGCGTGGCGAGGCAAGTTTCCTGGGAAACGTAGCCGGAGGTGTTGTTACCGCGACGAAGATGTCCGCGAATATATTTAACCCGTGTATCCAAGCACGTCACTCGAAAACTAAGCCAATATACTCGCCGAACTCCAAGCGGAAGGGAACTCGCCGACAAAAGCCTATACACCTTGCTATACCCACCACCACCACCAGCTCTTCCTCCCCGTTCTCGTCCTCTCTTCTTCTTCTTCGTGGCATCCGCTTCAGCTTCATCCAACGGACCAGCTAGCAGCCGACCTTCCCCGTGCACAATGGATCCTATCCCGACGGAGCGTCAGTCGGGACAACTTCTTAAAGCCGCGCCACTGACGTCCAAACTTCGGACACATTTTACCCAGACCCCGTCCCATTAACGTGAACTTCTTCGCCGCGACACTATATCATTACGATGTTAGCGGCTACGGGTAGGCTCGACGCAGAACGGGGCACATCTCGTTCCCCCCATAAATCTTGATGGCGGGCGTGTCGGACAAATTCAGAGTTTCGATAGTGGCGATGGCCTTGGATAGGGAAGCAGAGGGTCGGTGACGATCAAATGGAGGCTCGATTCAGTGAGGTTCATTTTTGTGATGATATTATGGTGAAGGGTTATACTGTGTGTTTAAGGTTGTTTCATTTCGTTCCTGAGACAGTGATATAATTGTAATAATTGTAATTGTTTTTACGAGGAAATAATGGATTAATTGTTCGAACGTAACTCGGCAACACTGCTTAGTGACTTCAAAAAAGTATGGTAATGTTAGATAATACGGTGGTGTAATATTGTAGGCGAAATAACAAAGTTCTACTACTGAATATAATGGGTTCCAGTTATTTCTACTGAAAGCTTCGCAGAGTTGACTTTTCGAAGTTAATCACGATAAATCGTGTATTTGTTCCTCTTTTGCTTCTGTATTTTTGCTTCCGTAACTCTCGTGATTAAATAGAAACTGTAATTCACCAGAGACCGAAAGCTGGTAGCCCCGCCCTAGTGATATTAGAACGTCCTTAGTCAGACACACGTGGCGTGGAAGAATCTCGGTTTCCCAGGTAATCTTCTTGCAATTTCATGCGATAAATTGTTCGGTGAACAGCAACATTGTAGCGAATACGTATGGCGGCAACTTGAATCGAAGAATAATCTTCCCCTGAGACGGGGATTTTGATTTTCGAAAGGCGCAACGCAATTTCATGCCGCGTCGCGAATAAGTGCATCGAGTGAATTCGCGATAGTTGATATATGAGCTGGCTATAATCAGCGGGGTAAATTAAATTTCCCGTTTCCTGGGATCTCTGCGGCTGTCGAATCTAAAAGTTGAAGTATTGCCTCGAATAGTTTGACTGAACGAAAATAGCCAAGGCACAAAGATGGCGTAGCTTATCTTCGTTTACAAATTCGAATGGCTGATGAATAAGGATAGAATAGGGTCGCTGGAGATTGGAGTACATTATAAACGTTGAAGGGGAATGCCCCTTGCTTAATTAATTTCAGCACAGAAACGGAAGAACGTCTTTCGTTTTAGGGAAAAAAGTGGACAGGTGCAATGGAAAAGGTGGAAATTTTGTATAGGGTGGCGAGTATAAAACGAGATTTCGCCTGGAACGATGTGCCCAAAGACGTTCGTGAATTTTATTCTCCCGTAAAACAGTTACAAATGCCTGGCGCCTCGCTTTAATTCTAGTCCATTGTCGTCACGAGGAAGAAATAAAAGCTTCCCTGCCCGCCGCCTTTTATCTTTGTTGACAAGTTACATGTTCGTTTCACCTTGTCTGTCTGTTCTATGATCAACCGCGATCGGAGGGTTTCATGTGTCACGTGCAGTAACTATTGGAAGTTTAAGATAGAAGTTGCGTTTCATTGGTACCTTCTCCCTTCATTTTGACAGAGTGTATAACTTTGGGCTTTCATATAATTTAATGTTTGCGTTTAACTAAAAGGATTTTTCTATCAATAGTGCATCTGGCTATTGGCAAATTGCCCAAAAGTCGACATCTAACTCGCTAAGGACGATCGATACGGCTTTCCACGCGGGCCCCATTTCCTCCAGCGCAAAAACGTTCGCGACCGTTTCGGTAAATCATAGGAACCGATAATCGGCGAATTTATCGGCGTCGAATCAGTCAGATCGAGCATGAAATCGAGCAAATCGTACGGATTCTCCGTCCTTTCTTCCTCTTGGTACACGTCGTCGAGATTTCCACGAGACATCCAAAGCAGCCGGGCTGAGAAAAATCAGCAGACATTCTCGTGGATTTTGTCCGCCTGTAAAATGATTATGCAAAACGTCATATCTCGTCTACTGTGCCCGCGGGAAAGGGCGCTTTAATTTGGCGGCATTGTAGGGTCTCGGGAAAATTAAAAGCTTATCTCTCGCCCCGGTCCCCAACTGCGATGAGAGGAGCCAACGCCTAAGCCCAGTCATTGTCAGGCCACGGAATTATTATCAACACCGGCGACGATGTTGCCGGATAGTAATTGCTTGAACGTTCATTCCGCGCTATTGTTTCATCACCAGGCGTCTACTTCTACGGTGTTCCGTATCCTTTCTTCGTTCCAGTGAAAACGCGGATGCCTGATTCGCGATGTTACCGTTAATTTAGACAAATGATATCACGTTGTCTGTAGGATAGCCCTCTTGCAATTAGATTTCGGCAATTTTCCCCCCTTCTCTTGAAAATTGTACGAGACTAGCGCTGCTGCGATTCATTTCGTAAGCATTGAAGCAAGTAAGGGTGAAAAAGCTTCGCTTGAATTTGAGAACGCTGGATAGACATCAGCTGTATATTTTGTTGTTGCACTGTACTGTCATCGTTGAGAAAATTCGAAAACAATTTCCTTATCAACGCAGCACGGGATGCTTCTCGGGGAAAGGAGTGCAAAATTCACGCGGAAAGCACGTAATGGGTCGGCCATTTTCGTGTCCCACGACGGCGATACAGCACGAGCTATCAGCCATCGATTAATTACGAGACATTAACTATGAAACACGCGCGATACTTGCGCGCTACCGGCGTGTTTGTGGTCTCTGGTGCAGGCACACGCGAGCCAGTTTGACGAGGAAAGGGCGTCGTCCGTCGTAGGTTAGAAAGCAAGGGGATGCTCGGACGCGGGGGTCGTTATGGCGGCGCAAAGGGTTGGTTTAATATGAATTGCGTATTAATAACGAACTAACTAGGCGCGAGAACGCTGCCACTTATTATTATTTATCAGCGTGATTAATTCAAGCCAGCGTGTTGCGGCGCGCCGCACCTGTGCTATCATACGCTTGCTATGCCGCAGGCAAATTGGTTCGGTCGTTTTCGAGTGCATCCGTTCTGGAATTCCGATGGACCTGCCCGCGTATGTGCGCAGGTGTTCCTTTGTTTCGAGACATAAAAAGCTGTCGTCCATTGGGTATAGAGAGCGATGGATTAAAACGGAGATTAGTTGGTGACCGTGGAATTCGGATTGCGAACCAGCTTTGATAAATCCAAGGAATATATTCGGGTGGTGCATTGAAGTGTACATTAAAATAAAAATCCTGCAATGTGCATACACTGTTTTTGAAATGTATACAAATTTTCTTCGATTTTTACACAAGCAGACAAAGCACAGGTAACTGTTTTAACAAGTGTGTACAGCGTGTAGTCGTTTAGTTGATCTATAATACTCGTCCAATTCCAGACCATTGCCTTGGAAAAGAAACCAGAGAGGAGCCGAAAAAGAAAAATGAAACAGGTGATGCATTTTCATTTGTTCCAGTCTAATAATCCGCCCTATCCGCGTAAAATGTCGAAAGTCATATTTCACTTGCTACTCTTTTAATCGAACGGCGATACTCACTAGCACTACTATCCCCTACTAGATATATCCGATTGATTTTTTTATACGAAACTTTTCCTTCCGTTAAATAAAAGCAACCCTTTACCTAGGGAAACTCCCTTAAATAACCGTTATCAGTGGCGTTAATGGCGCAGTGGTATCGTTTTTCCGGTGTGCCGATAATAGGGAGGAAAGCTGCGCGCCGCTCGAGACCGCAGCACGCCGAAATTATCGATACATCGAGTCGGCCGATATAGTTCGAAACTTATGAGTTACGAGGATAAAGCTAGGTTCCATCGTTCCTCCCTTGTTTCAACTCCCTATCGTTGTTGGGAGTTTCAGCAGAAAGGAATTCGTGTTGCGGCATCGCCACGTTGTTTGACGGCCGCACGAAAGCTCGATAATTCGATTTCGACGATATTAAATGGGGGGCGTGCTTGAAATCGCTTATACCCGCGCAAATTCAATTTTTCGCGCTTCAAACGGATGTCACAGTATGGAGACACGTATTATGCGTCTGTGCGTTCAGGCGATAGACGTTTCGACGACGTGGTTTTTCACGGAAAGAATTCGTCGGATAGCACCGTCGGATGATTCAATTAGCAACAGCCAAGCTTCCGAACGAGAAATTTGACAGCCAGTAATAATTCTCTCGATAATTGGACGCATTTATTTGTGTACTATTTATACGCGATGCTGTTTGGAATTCGAATATGAATATTTCAGTATACAATTCTGAATGTATGATTCGAGGGTGGAATTCGGAATTGAAATATTGGAAATTGAATTTCGAATGTTACTAACGACGACGATATTTGTTTAACATGGTATGGCTAAATTTATGATTCAATTCGATCGAACGATTTTCACTATTTTTAACGGGGAGCCTTCGTTACCAATATTATCTAAATATTTGAGAGAACAATATGAAAATGAGCCATATCAAATTTAAGGGAAAACGAACAGCCCGCGTAACTTGGATAGATAAATTCATTGTAGCGAAATTCGTTTACTGCATCACGATCGGCCTGTTATTTTTATGACATGAAAAATCCAGTTGCACGAAGAGATAATTATAATATATCGGCCCGAGATAATCCGGCCGAAAATAGCGCACTAATTGGTCGACCGCATTTACCCGGACCACGTGAAGTCTTTCGGTTCACGGCCACAAATATCCGTTGCCAACGAGCACGCGTAATCGCCGCATTCCCGACTGTTTAATTAATCGGTGATTCGCTGGAACTCAGTTTTTTCTTTTCTTCTTTTTTTTTAAGTTCTAGATTCACGAATTCGCGCGAGCTATTTTTCATTCGTGAATCTCCTTTATTCCTTTATTCGCTTTATTATAGATAATGTTGTTCCTGCATTAACGTTACACCTGCCTCAGTACAAATTAATGTATCTTGCTTTTTTGAATAACAATTATTACGTTTCATAGTTCAGCGAACTAATTAACGAGCGAGTGACGCTTAATTGCAGTAGGTACAAATCAGCTTGCATAATTTTAGCCACATTTTAAAGCCCTTCGTACATTTTGCCATCGATACAGAATTCCAATTTGCCTTGTCGATATATCGAGGCGAATCAAATCTACCAACGCTTTAAATACTGTTACATTTATTATACTTCCAACGAGGTATATCGGAATAATTAAAAAGGAGAAAAACGATCAATTCAACGAGTCAGCCAAAGTTGCGAAGCTAATTGAGCTAAGCAAACGGTGGCCATTTCTACAGGGAGGACAAGAAATTTGCATAACGTTCGCACAGCTGAACTAATAGAGAACACGGTGGTTCTGGTAAACGAAAGACTATGCCAGAATTCAAATTCAATAATACACGTGGTTTGATTCATTCCGCCACTCCACCCTCTCATCTTCAACCCCCGTTTTTACTCTATCAAAATTCATGGTCCCGATTCAACACAGCCCAGTCGAATTGATTCTCGTTCCGCGAAACCGCGAAACTTCCGATTGAATTTCGCGAAAATATTAGCTGGTCGAGGTCTGGTCGTCCCTCCTCGTGGGAGACACCGGCAGCGATTTAATTAAACAATTTCGACACACGCTGGAATTCTGGCGAATCCACCAGCGGTAATCGATTAAGACTAAATTATGCCACTCTTTCGGAAGTAATTCGGAGTTTAGGATGCAATTGTAAAATCGGCTGACGAACGGCGCCCACGGGAAATTAGGGGCAATTGTACTACCGAGACTATGCGCACGTGTTTTAAACGCGTTGACAAATTTCCGCTCGTTCGGCCGCTATTGCGCCCTTTTTTCACTTATGCACACAGGAGAACGTTTGCCAGCTGGTTGAAATGTTTTCTTAATCAATTTTTCAGCACAGTTCGCTCGACGATTCTTCGTTTTAAAGACGCGCATTCTTCCTGCAGGAATTTTTCAATGACATCGCAATAAATTGCAGAGTTGCATTCTCCTTTGCAGAACTCTCCCGGGAATTTAGGAAATAATTGACAAATTGAAATCTCTGCATTTTGTTGTATGAAAGTATTCGCCTGGCATTTCCAACGGTGAATTGTACATTCTTCCTGCACCTGTAATATCAAGTAAATAATATATTACACACTGCTGTCAGTAATGAAATAATAATAAAGTAGTAATCGGTAATAGCTTGCCAAACCGTTACCCTTATCAAACTTGTTAAATTTATTATTAAATTTAAATAACAATGTTCTGTAGAACAACCAAAGGGTTTGGAAAAATAGTCAAACCTTATAAATCGTTAGTGACATCAATTTACACAATATTTTCTGACAAACTTCCCCCAGACAGAAACCATTTCGGGGAGCAATCCCATTTTACTCGCCTGCCAAATATCTTTCAAACACGTTCTGGAGCATCTGTTTCTTTCCTTCGAGTGCGTAATGCAAGACTCGAGACGTGTCATATCGATGCATTTTCGATGTATCTCTGGACGTTTCGTTGACACGTACGCGAGAACGTTGCTTCTCACGCGTGTCACTAACAACTGCAACGAGAAGCAACGACACGTGTTACGTTTCCTGTGTGCTTGCGGTCGAGGTCTCAATACACCGTGTCGCGTATACTCCAGACATCGGGCCGAAATGCTACGAAACACGTTTTCGGCGAAGTTCTATATTGTTTTGTCGTTAAATTGCAAATAATGTTAAACAGTTGACTCCGCTGTGGCGTTTTGCGCAGCGGAAACGAACCTTCCACGCGTTCCCGGGAAACTTTCCACGTTTCCGCTTTCACCGTGCTAGCTTTCCTTCCCCAACGGGAGGGTGGCGACCGCGATATTTTAACGCGAGAAACTGGAAAGCAATTCGCTTTATACTTTGAGCTGATCTTACACTTTGATAGAGAATTTTTCATCCATCTAGAAATTTTTGTGATTATCGTTGGAGGTAGGAGAAAATAGTCGGCATATAATTGTGTTCGACGTAAATAGATATTGGAGAGCTATGAATGTTTCCAATGTGTTAATTTATACGAATTAATCGTTTCCGAAATTTAATTCTAGTAATCGTGTTTCGTAACACCTTGTAAATTTCTGAATTTAATCCTGACACATTGCGCAATCAGCTATGTGCTCATAATTATTTAGTTTGTCAATACTAGTTTGCTATATGTATTGTGATAACAGCATAACAGAAGTACAATTTGCAAGATCGAATAACTGTCCAAGTAATGGACAAGTTACTGCCGCAGCAATATCTCTCAGCAACACAATCTGTTCCTGCTTTCAGCTCTTGGATCTCGTTGTTCTTGTCGTTTGTAAACGCGTACACCGTCGTTCCAAACGAAGCAACGTACAAATTCTTTTTAATCTGGGGTATAGTAGCCCGCGTAAGACTTTACGATGTTGCGAAAGTTGTTCGCGTCGGTAAAAGTAACTCGTATTAATTCCTGTTAAAAGCTAAGTAACACGATGCACCATTTACTGGGTTCTCGACGTTGGTCGATGCTTTTTCTGCTAACCTGCGTCCGTGTCCCCTCCCGCTCTCTCTCAATTTCCGTTCTTTCTTGCAAACGCACACATCACATACACACAAGTACGTGCTATTTCGAACCTGACCATTCACTGTGTGGCCATAAGATGGTCACTGGAGACCGTGGCTGCATTTCGTTTTTCTTTCACCGTCCATGCTTTCCCCGCGAAAATAACGAACCCTCTTCTTCCACATTCCTTTTTCTAGTTGCGGTGGCCGGATAAACGTGCCGCTTTCTTTATTTCCCTTTTCGTTGCCGCTTTTCGGCCCCGTCCACTGTTAACCACAGCCGGCGTAGTGAAAAGCACCGACAATGAAGATAGCTAGTGTTACAGGTAACATAAATTAGAACCATTTCTCAGGTCTTTCTCTCCTTATCGCAGGGACAAAGGGGATGTACACGTACAGATTTGATTAATCGTAAGGGTCGTGAATTACACTCAACACTTTCAACATACTTACTGTCGTTTTGCGAGTTACGTATACAGCGCCTTGCAAGACGACAGTGCCTCTGGGTTATATTTCTGTAGGCAAGCAAAATGTTCAATAAAGAAGCTTGCTAATTTACAATACATTGCAGAAATCTCTGGGAAATATGAAATATAGAGAAAGTGTACCCCGAAAGGGTTAAACGTATTCTGAATAAAACAGTTATAGTCAAAACATTTCGGTAACATCGTCCGTCTAATTCGAAAAAACTTGTCTTACAAAGATTATCATGGATACACGTCGCCCACCGGCCCAGCCCTTCAATTACACCTGTCTCCTCGCGAGACGACGGGCAAGTTAATTCTCGGTCATAGGCCAATCAAGCCCCGATAGCGGGAGATAAAGGACGAGCCGAGGGAGTTAACCAGGCTGGAACCGCTGCCAGTTACGGACGACGAGCCACGGAGCAAGAGAGTGGCAGCGCCGAACTCTAAGTACTTCTGATAGGATTTACCTCTCTCGGATCGTATTCGTGGCATCTGCGCCGGGCCTGGCCTGCCTTCTCGAGGTAGGAGCGGCTCCTCTCAGGACAGGAGCTCCGTAAATCAGTAATCAGAATTCCCGTGGGACCGTGAGTCGCGACCACCGCACTTCGCTATGCCTCGAAACGACGAGAGGCTAATGTTGGCAATGGGGGGATGAAAAGAACCGTGTCGCAACAGGAAACTAGAAATACGGGGAACCTTTCAACCCGCTTCGATATCGTTCAGCCAGGATTTGTCTGCTTGGTTTTGTACTTTCCCCGGGATATTTCTGCACGCGGACGATTTTTGCCTCGTCCGGATGGCGACAATTTTAGGTACGCCCGCGGTTACGGGGGTCGATTTCTCGACGCTTTGCTTTCTACCCGCGGTTGGTTTGAGTGTATTTGTGGTTCGGATCGAAATGGAAGATTGTCAGATGGCGTGGGGCATTTTATTTAGAATTGCCAGATTGCTTGCTGTAACAGGCGATGATGGATACTATTGTGTTATAGTTTTCTGGGTTGAATTAGCGACATTAATTTCGTAGCGTCGTTACATTATGCACATTTAACAGCAGGTGCATTTATTATTGTCCAACTACTGTATTTTTCCTTGTTTTTAATTATTTGTAAACTTCTTCCAAAATAGAAACTCTTCTCCCTTAGGAAATAAAAATTGACGGCATTTGATACAAAATTATCCAAGGGACAAAGACCCATTTTATTCCACCAACAATGCGTTTTCGAACATTGAAGTGAAGAACATGAAACGGGGAAATTCGTAGAATTTACAAGGGTTACGTATGCGTTTCCTTGAGAGAGAATACCGATTAAGCCGCAGCACTTAATCGCGATCGATCGGCGAACGTAACCAAACTTCGGAGCCATTTCCATAGATTAAAGCTCAGTCGCCTCGAGCATCGGTTGCCTTCGTTACAGGTGCATCGTTTCACGGTAAACCTTCCGCGAGAGTGTTACAAATATTGCCGCTACTTAACGAGTTCCCCTCGATTCGCCACCCTTTGCCCCTCCGTATCACGGGGTTTTCCGATTCCCAAAGGGTTGAAACTTCCGGGACCATGTCGACACGCACCTAGAACTTCCTACTTTTCGAAACGTTCCTGGTTTCCCGGCGAACCGCGGCGAAAACGCGGTCGAGTGTCTCCAACGAGAGTTCCGCGACTTAATTCGTTCGTGCGACTCGTTCGAATCGTTCCTTTTTCACGTTTCGCCAATTGACTTTCCTCTCTTCTCCCCGTCCCTGTCTATTTCTCGCTCGCTCCCATTTTTCTTTCACCCGATCGTTTTTGATTCTCCTTTGTCCGTCGTTCCGTTCGAGCGATCTTTCATATTAATTTACTACGCTGCGCGGTGAATTAAAGCTTCCATTTAGTTTCAGTACAGAACTCCCAGTCATTTCCTTCGTGCAAGGGAAATTCGATGGAATAGAAATTTCAGAAAACCGTGATTTACAATGTTATTGGTAGAAATATACAAATATATTTGCCCAGGGGGTTGAATATTACAGCAACACTGTTTTATACGCTACACGTGTGCTATTCTATTGTCGAACGTTTCAAAATTTACGACACTTTTTAAGTGATACTTCTCATTGAAAAATTGCTGTGTCGTCTGTCACGCCGGTACCAATTAATGAAAAAAAAAATGCAGCACCAATCCCAGCTGAAAAGGGGGAACACTTCCGCATGAAATACGCAGCGTTTGCTTGGATTCTCCACAAATCTCTCGGCAACACGTCGAATCTTGCAATTTCCTTGCTCCTATAAATCAACGAGGAGCCCGTATCACTGAATAGAGTCGCCCATCAAACAAACCAGGGTAATTTTCGAAGAAATCGTTCATCCCAGATGGTTCTCGACGATCCAGATGGCCACCGACTCATCATTTTCACTGAAGGAGCATACTGCCTTTTAATCGACTGTGTCGTTACACTTCCACCTCCGCCTACGTGAAATTTAGTTTTATTTAATGTTCCCCTTGAAAGGAGGCATCGCGCTTTCGTATCGGGATGCCGCGTTAATGGCGCATTATTAGCGACAACGATAGGCGAACTTGGAAACGAATGGTTATGAAGTGTGCTCATGTTTAGCGGGGGGGACCAATGCATTTCGGTGGAAATAATAGCCGCATAAATCTCGAGCTACTTCCATGAGTAACCTTGCACGGAGAGCAACTGGATGCCTGCCAGAACAACGCAGACAAGAACGAATATTGGCCCGGCAGCGTTTCCTTGAATAAAGAATGCCGCCTAAGTGTACGCGTGTAACCTAGACGCGTTCTATGAAACATGCACCTAAGTGTCTCTCCTTTTGGTTACTCGTATGAATTTTGAACGTATCCCGAGAGTAATTGTATTGCGAAATATGCACACGGTTTTCACGGACAATTATAATTAATTCCGAGTACGTCAGTGCATTTGCTGAAAGGTAGAACCTCCCTTTATTTCATTTCTGAGCTTCTTCAGTGTCTTATCTTATTACAGAAGCAGGAAGCAAAATGATAGAATATCGTTCCTTTCCTTTGACTACTTGCACAAATTTCGAACGTCTCCCAAGAGCAGTGCGACTGATAATTGTTCACGCTGTTTTCGAATATTCTCGTTTCCCTTGGAAATATTAGGGGCAATTATAATTCCTTCTAATAATTAGTTCCGCCGTCCCAAGTAGGTCGACTAATTTAATAAAAAGCGGAACTCGTTCCTCCAATTTATTCCTGGGCTTCCCCGGTGTCTGCCCCCTCGCGGAAGCAAAAGACAAAATCATAGAATACTTATTCTTAAAAAATATAGTAAAATTCATTCTCTCCCGGGCTTGAATACGAAATTGATTCAGGCCAAAGAAATAGTTCATCCTCCCAAAGATTCATCCCCCTGCCAATGCTGAACATCTTTATCCCTCATTAACCATTCATCAGCATGCTGCAGAGAATTTCCCCGCCAACTGTGCGGCGGTTTCTCACCCCTTCCAAACTTCCGCTATCACTACCACCAACGCCAAATGATATTCTTCGTTACTCTCATCCCCCTGTCCTTCGTTCCGACAGGACTGCGTAACGCCAACGGGTGAACGACGGGTCTTCTTAGTGTCGGGTGCATTAAGAGGGTCCTTAAAGTGTCTCTCGCAGTTAGCCAGCGAGGTACAGCGCGAACGGCCACTAAATCGTCGAGTTTCCCTCTAATTACGATCGTCGAGACGGCGAATGTATTGTCGGCGATCCACGTTCGACTTTTCGTCCATCCGCGACAAGACACGACTTACACCGAGGCACGCCAGATATTTTCGAGCCGTCTGTGATTCATTAGCCAACGTGTCGGACGACTCGGAGCCATTTTGGGCACTGCCGCACAGCTCCGACGCGGTTCATTTAATTAACGAGAGATTAGCCCTACCACGGCGTCTCCCTCTGCACTTTCTTCTCGGTCCACCAGAGCCCCCGGTAACTTGAACATCGTCTGTTAAATCCGTATTTCCGTCTTGAAAGTTCGGCGTGAAGCGACGTAAGAGGGGAAAGGAGAGGATTAGCACGAAGACGGCGATTGGTAGCGGCAGTTTGAGTCGAAATCGTGGAACAATCGCAGCTAATTGCGATTCATTTGCCGTTCAGTCATTGTAGTTGATTTCGTGTCCGATCGTGGTAAAAGCGAGTGATCTTCTGATTTCGTGGGCGTCCATTGATTAGAAACCTTTGCGGTTACTCTTTTGTTCGAAATTAATGCTCAATGAGAGTACAACGATTTATAAGTTATTATATTACTGCAGGTCAATAGTTCGGGGCGATTTATTATGAAATTTGTCTTCGGTAGATTAGTTTAATCGTTGATATTTTATAACTAAGGCTTCGATAAAGCGAGTGAACATAATTGGATACGAATAGGGCTGGCTGCGCGTGATGAAGGATCGTTGGAGAATGTAAAACGCGGAAGATGTTAATTGTGTGTGGAATTCGCTGGAAAACAGGCCACGTGTGCAGTGATGCCGCGATGATTGATGGTTCTGGATGACTTTCTTCCCTCGTTACTGTACATCGTTAGCATCGTGGACGAACTTGTGTTGCCGGTGGGTGTTGGGGAATATTTCAATAGCGAACTTCTTTTAAGAAAAATTCGAACGGTGAAATAAATTGACCCGGGACATATTATCGACAACTTTATTTCTGTAATTTCATAGTGATGGACGATTCCCAGTTAACATCTAGCTGCGACTAATTTCGTCCCAGAGGAATTCACGTTTACTGTAACGTCCACCATATCTATCCCTTCGTTAGTTTAATTAATTGAATTAATCCACAGGATTAAATTTCTGCTCGTTTTATCCCCCTTAACGTCGTACCAAATCTCGCCAAAAGTCTCCTACCTTTTTTCCTTCCAGCTTGAAAAACTTTGCTACGATGCGAGAAGAATTCACGGTTATAATAATAATACCATCCAGATTACTGTTTCGCCATTCAACGTCCTCGTTAATTTTGATCCAAGTTTAACATTAGCATCGCGTTACGAAGCCCCGGTAAATTGAGGCAAAGGCAGAATTAAAATATTCAGCCGAAGGAAATATTACATTCCCCGCCAATGGTCGCGGAACTTCAATGCCCGTGATATTTGTACTGATTACCGATCTGTGAATAATTCAATCGAGCTCCGAGGGACGGCCACGCGTGGCGGTCATTTAAACTTTTACGAATTTTCCGTCTCCGAGTTCGGCGAACCACCGTGTTCCGGCTAATTGGCGCAGGTAATCAAACCCGTTTACCTACAGTAATTTAGCCGCATAATAATTACAACCCGCGGAACGAGAAAGAGACAGCGTAAGCTAGACGAGATCGTGACGAGAAGGACGGGGACAGCGGTGGTTCAGTTCGTTGCGGCGGCAAACCAATCGGGGTAATAGGAGATGACAGCGTAACCGCAATTGATAAATCGCGAAGCCACGTGCATTATTATGACGATAATGATGACGTTAGTGCGTTCGTTATTAGCGACTCGACGACTGCATCGTAATAAGCTGCCATTGATGAATATTCAATAGCACTTGTCGCTTCGTTCCGGCTATGTTTCAACGTGTTCGTTCTAGATGACGTGATTCCTTCCAATTGGACCGGACTGCGATACCTTGTCACGTTGTTGCTGCTGATGTATCGATAATGCAGATAAGGATGCGCTCGATCATCGCGAAAGATATATTTGGAAGATGGGAATTACTGGACGAGGATAGTCTATTTAGATGGTAAATGACAGGCGATGGTAGGGTATTGATCCGGCCAGGGAACGCGATGGTTGGTGAGGATTTTTATTTGAAGGATAATTAGCGATATTAATGAGACGTTTGAATGCAAGATTCGATGAGAATTAAAAAATTCAAAGGACGCGAGACTGTTATAATTCAGCAAAGTTATTATTGCCTGTTGAAAATTCAGGTGTTGCGTTCTAATATAAACAAATTTCTGTGGCGGCTTTTAAATGCATTGTCCGCGACTGTCCAAAGGAGAACGAGAAACTGAAATCCATCCAGCACAGTTTACACTGGTGACTCGAAATTTCGTTAAACTCGCCCGTTACCCCTCTTACACAGGTTCAAGAGTATATTCAGGGTTAGTTGTAAAATCCAGGAGACAGCGTGTCGGAAACGAGACCGGAGTCCACGCGAAGTCCCTTCTTCCCTTGCCGGAACATCGTTTCTAACGTAGCATGCCGCGAGGTTGCGGCGATCTGTGGCAAACTCAATTTTCGAAACAGTCAGAAGATCGAAAGGTGAAAGTTCAGGCTCTGGTGTTGGGTCTGGCCGTATCTAATAATGTGCTTGTGCTCACTTCACTTATGCGCATGCCATGATATGTTGGAGACTTTTGCCGTCTGATTTAAATGCTTGACAATGCGTCATGTAGGTTTTCATTGCGTAAAAAATAAATATACAGTGATGCCAGTGTACATTTCATTTAAAGCAAAAGTTAATTGTTCCCGCAACACATTTTCAATTATTTAATACAGATGATTAAACCTATATGACTAAAACCAATCCCATTGTACACAATGTTGTATTTGCCGGTGCGTATTTGCATTGGCGGCAGGTATAGAAGAGAATGCGGGCGGTAGGTGTCAGCATAATGAGACACAGAGGGATGAGCACCGGTGCGAGAGAAAGGGAGATTGCTATTAGTAACGTGTGCACACACGTCGAGGTGGACAGGCTGGATTGTCACGTGGTATTACATCCCTCGCAACTAGGTAGCTCTATTTTCAGCAAGGTGGCATCGATCGCCACTAAATTATTTCGAGCGGCCTACCTATACGAGAGCTGGTCCGAGAAAACTGACCTACATCTCTTCCTCTCTCTTTCACACTATCTCCTTCTGTTTGATACAAAGTCCTCCGCTCTATTCCTTCCGTCGTGGAAATGCGTCGCAGAACCCCGGTGCACGTTGCCCTCTGCGCGGTTCTCTTCTTTAAGTAGAATAGCCCCGGATATGGCCGGACGCGACGGTAAAAGCTACTTGGCCCGACGCATCGTGCACCTCGATCCCTTTCAATCTCGCGGCCGCAGAAACGTATTTGGAACGACATTGAAGCAGGACACGTTTCGTCGGCGCTTTTCACTTGTGCGAAAACCCAACACCATCGATCCGTAGGGTTGCTTAATTTCAACTTTTCATAGGATGGAATCTTTTGGGGACAAATTTTACCTTTAAATGGGGGAAGTTGTTCCTGCTTTACAAAAAGTAAACAGCTGTAATTGCCTCGAGAAGAGTGTACTGAAATGGGAGATTCAACGGTGACCTGGATAAAAAATTCGGGAGCACGAGAGGGATTAAGGGGGAACGTCTAGCATTTGTCAGGCACGCTTCAAGTAGAAACGAACCGTCACTGGTCGGACGAGTGGAACGCTGCATTCCATGCGTAGTTCTACGATTAACATTACGTATTTGGATACTGAAATGTTCGCAAGACGTCAATAAAACCATATATAGCGTAGCCATCAGTGTAGATGTGATCGTTTTGCGGAGCGGTGCATACATATGTAGACGCATGTACCGTGGGCATGTGGGCGAGCTTAAAATGCAATCTACATTACGATGCAACATCAACATTATTTCACGTTTATTTACTTGCGCTCGCAGTGTTTACCGAGTTGCCAGCCATCGTTTTGATATCTGGGTAATATCCGTGTACGCGAATTTAATGGTATTTGCCGGAAGTAAGTCAATGTTGTTGCGTTACGTTTAATATCGCCAATGAGTCCGCGCATGTCTTGACTACGGTTAGCTTGTGCCGGCTTCTGCATACGCGTTAGGATCATTTCCAAAAGTTATGGTTTCCCTATTGTTTCCAGAGAATGTCATTCACCCTAAACTTGTTCATGTCATAGTTTCTTAGGAATTTCTATTTAGAAATAAACTCTTGTATAAAAAAAGAGAAGAATACAGGCGAATATGTCGGAGATATTCAAGAAGCAAGAATCCCGTGAAGCGGGATACTTTTTTAAAAAAGAAATATTAAGAGATTGATACGGAAGGAAAAGAATTAAAGATCAACGCGGACTCGGATTCTTCGATCCATCCGGTTCCAGTGATGGAGTTAAGTGGCACGATTTTTCAATTCTGAAAGTCTTTCCGTGTATTATTAAAATGCAACGTTACGGAAGAGTTATGGACGCAATGAATATTCCCCTTATATAATGACTCTGAAAAATTCTCCTCCCTGGACGCGTACACATTTTTTATGACCGCAATCTTTCGCCGTGGGTAACTAAATAATGCACCCAGGAAGTGCTGCTGCCCCCGACTACACCCTCCACCCACTGTGCTCTCTCATTCCTTATCGCATTATCGTTATCTAGATCATTTTCGCGAAGTTTCAATTTCATGAAAATCCGTTATAATTCCTGCTATGAATTTCCATTATACTCGGCGTGTTAAGCAGATGTTCCACAGTTTCGACGGATCCTTTGAAAATTTTAAAGTGGAATCTTACGAAATTTGTGCAATTCATTTGGATATTCATAAGGGAATTCGTTCTTTAAATATCATCAGAAGCAAGTTATGCATTCAACGAAGATGGAATATTCGGCTGAAAGACAAAGTACCACGTCAGATGCTTCAAGTTTTGGTTTATTGGTGAGCGTGCATGGTATGTCGTGCGTTTTAGAACTGTCAAGCCAGTGAATTGCTGTTGAGAAACTGTAAACATAAACTGTGGCTCGCTGTCATCAAATGCGTCGACTATAACTCGTCCGCCATAACGTAGACAATGGTTATAGTGCTCGTCCGTAGAGTTTATATTATGACGCATGACAAATTGATTCCAATGAAATTGCACATTTCGAAAGCTTTTACTTCGCCAGATATAAACTCCATTCGAACAAACAGAAATACCCGCCCACCACATTGGTACTACGGCAATGAAAAACAATCGCAGAGTGCAATCGGAATAGTGAAAAATACCGGGACAAGATTCCACAGCGTGTCTGCGGTTTAATCGAAGCCGCGAACCAAGAATTCCCGGCGGTTCCCCGAAATCAATTTACGTTCCACGACGGTCGTGGTCGCTACTTGGTCGTGTGCCTCGAAACGTCCCGGTCCCTGTTTCCCTCGTCCACGCCCGCAGATTCCACAGTGTCAGTAACGAACATCGTGGACTGCAGAAAACCGCGTGTCTCGCCAGAAACGCGCCCCATCCCCCCGTCCAAACCTGAGAAAATCCACAGAGGCGACCGTGTTGCCCTTTGACCAGTCGCTGAAAGATCCAACAGAGATTCGAAAGTTTCGAGTAGTTCGCATTGATTCTGACCCACTGTCGGCCATCCCTCTTCTCTCTCTTCTCGTACGTGATTTAATATCGAAAAATTATCCCCGTCAGCGTTGGCCAGGTTGAAAACGGCTATCATTGAGGTCTCGGTAGCAATGGACCAATGGATCGTCGACGGCGGCTGGCTAAACTTTCGTTTCGGGTGGGGGGTCGTAGTTCCATCCGATATTAAGAAACTTTCCATCGGTTCTGGTACTTCCGGTCGAAATGAAGTCAGGATACGCGTGCAACAGAGACGGCGACGAAGCTTGACTCTGAGAGGTCTACAGTGAACGCGGAGAACCCGAGAAAGAGGTTAGAGAGACGAGAGCTCATGAAGAGAGATATAGGGTTGAGAAGAGAAGGGTGGGCAGCGGCATCATTAGCGTCCGGATAGATGAGAGCAAAACAGGAAACGCTCCTTATCTAGATGGACAGACCTATATATCCATGGCGGCTTGATATACTTCCGGACACACGGTATCAAGTGGATGGAGCCTCTGCATTCATCTGGCCGCGTCGGTCACTGGATTGCGATCCTTGAACAATTTGCGAACGGGATACGGCAAACTGCCGCGGGATTAGCCAATAAGCCTAATGGAAGACGCTCGTTTCCTCTGACGGCCGAACGAACGTCGGCCAGACCCTTCTGATATATTCATGATCGCGGAATATCGGCTGACGCGCGATTCCACCAATTCACGCCGATCATTTTCGCCCGGGAATTTCTGTCAAGCGTGGCTGAGTGGATTGTGCCGCCGTTGTATCATAGGTCTGATTCATATACGTAGTTAGTGCGCTGGATTGGATATTCAGATTGATGAAATGTGGGTCAAAAGGGCGACGAAGAATGTGTAAACGGATGATTTGAACGGATCTCAGGGGCGTCTCGATTTTCAAGAGAATTTGGTTAATAACATTTTCTTTCATTGCAAAACATTTCTTGGCACAATTGAACATGGAAGATTAAATTCGGCGAAATTCCGTCGATATTCGTGTCGAAATATTTAGACGCCCAACAGTAAGGAACTTATTCGAAAATACATTTCCGTGTTTGAAATCGTAAGTCCGATTCAAGCTCGATTGGGACGTTCGAATGAAGGACCGCAGAGAGCGAACAGTCGAGGGAAATTAAAAGGTACAATTATGCGTGATTCTTATTCATGACCGTCGCTATCTGGCCAACTTATATCCCATCGCTCGTTATTCGCCTGGTTCTGGGTAATCCTCTTTTCTTTCAATAAGTTTCACGAAATTTCCGAATTTCTTCGCTCGGCGCAGACCGCCCCCTTAACGAGGCTGAATTTTACTCGGCCAGGATTATAGCTCGCGCCATAACCACTTAGAGTTATCCCTGTTCTTCGTGGCGGCACTGATTTAAAATGTATCCGGATCAAGTTGGCAAGTTAACTGGAGCGCGTAACAAATTATACGAACGAATCAGATCCCCGGAAGGGCCTCGAAAACGCAGCCTGAATGTAACTAATTCCGCCGCGAACGCTTCACGCTTCTCGCGTTTGCTCTCGAAGAAAGTTCCTCGTTTTACTTAGATCGCCGTGGAAAGATTTTTCCACGCTGCTGAATTTGTTTCGAATTTTCGCATTATCAGAAGGGAACCTTCTTGTGCGATTCCATTGTTCGATCGTTTCTCCTCCAGCGGCATATTTCTTTCCATTTCCTTCGACCCCCTTCTTGTCGCGCTTCTGTTTCTTGTTATTCCGCTTCGTTTTCTTCTGGTCACGCTTAATTGGATTTCTCCTCCTCGCGATTAGCACTTAAAATGAAATTTGTGTCGAGGGCTGTTGCTAGTTTAGTTGGAATAAATGTATGTGCTTGGGGATATGTGATTCCAAACTGGTCACGTGTTTCTACATTTCTTCGAATTTTTATTTCGTGGAAAATGCTACTTGTGCAATCGGAACGAAATTATAAGTACAGTAGTATGGGTTTGGTTGTGCGAAATGAAAAATGATCTGGATTCCCCGAAGCATCTAAGCTTTCAAATCTGATTTCGCGACGCTGTCAGAGCGGTATACGTTGAATTCATTTCCGCTAACATGGGAGTGGCTCGTCAGGTAGACAGATTTCTGCGATGTGAAAGAGGGAAATGAAGGCAGGAAGTCTGGAGAGTTGCTACAGTCCTGGCCAACGAAGCGAGAGCAACTTCTTCGTGTGCGAGTTTCTTCTCTCCCTCGATTCACGGGCCACGTGTTGCGGATATACGACATCGATTGCATTCACAGTCATGAGGCAAGACAAACGGAGCTCGCATCCCGTTTTCGCTTTGATCAGAATACTGATCCTGTTTCCATTCGACTTAGACTCCCTTTGAAGTAGAATCGGCTTTTCCGGATGGCGAATCGCTGATTAAAGTTACATACTTCGTCATTAAATAGCGAGGAACTTGAAGTGTATAGACTTACTGGTGAAAGAAATACTGCTGCTCGTCTTCCTTTTCTTCGAAATATCGTTAAATCCTCAACAATTTTATGTCGATTCAAAATTTCTAGTAATTTCAATATTAATTTTACCCATAGAAAATTCGTTTAGCGCAACTTCAATTAATTAATATTATTGTTGAGAAGAATATAAAACCTCTATTTACAGCCAAATCAGAATAAAATCGATAGATTACATCTGCAAGTATAGAAAGAAAATTCTCCCACTTTTCTGGCAACGAAATTGAAAATCCTTTGCCGGTAAATGTTAATTCACCCTGGGCGACGTTATTTCGCGACATATTCGCGAAGATTCGTGGAAATAAATGCGACGACGCGGAACGAACTTCCTTCCCGCCACTGACAAATGTTTTCTTCATTCTTCTGCCAGCGATTATCGGCGAACGTGGCGGAAATTTGGCGAATATACGACACGCAGCCATTTCCAGTAACGAGCCGCGACGAGTAGGGTAGGGGTTGGTGAAGAAGCGGACGAAAAAATTCCTCGTTACTCGTATTGTGCCTTCGGGCTGTCGCGGAATATAATAGAGTTTTCTAGGACAGAGGGGATGCTGATAGTTCGCTGCATTGTACACTTTTGCATGCCGTCGAGGGTATTCCATTGCTCGGTATTCAAGAAGCGTAACGCTGTAATACTAGAATCCTGCTCGAAACGGATTGGCACCGCTGTTTGCTTTGATACAGATTAATGAACAGAGTGGCGTTGAATGAAGATTACATAAACGCGACGGATGATGTACTCTGCTGGCCAAAACTTCGGGAACATTTCCTCGGGTGTACGAATATCGAACGGCTTGTTAAGGTTTAATTCGAAATGAATATTGTAGAGATTGATGGTAATTAAATATTCAAACTTAAAATTGATTAATTAATCATTCATTGTCTGTGACAGCTTGAAATAATTGGTGGTACCAAACTTTTGGCCGGCAAGACACATCAAGAGATTTGCTTAATATTTTAATAAATAAAATCTGTGATCTGTGTTCAGCAAACATTCTCCAACAGCGCTGAATTTTATATTCGCAGGTATTTAATGCAATTCTTCGACATTAATTAGCCGAAGGTTCTTCAACTTCTTTTCCTTCCTAATTCCATATTTTCGTTTTTAACGCCAAATCGTTTACGTTACATTCCCCTCCCACATTTCATTCCACTGCCATAATCAGACCCAATGCGTCTATGTTTAAAACTTCCCCTCGATCCTTTAGAGAGTGTTTTGTTCGAATAAACCAGTAAACGAGGCAAACGATCCAAAACGTCGTACATCTCCCCATCACCCCATTGACAAAACGAGGAATCCAGCGAACAATCAATTCCGTCGCGATAGAACGTATCGTCTCACGATTCCGCCACCTCTTCTCGCCTCGATGTTCCCCCCATAAATCACGTCTTCGCCATAGAAGAGGCTCTCGGAGGAATCGGCGAAATTCTCAGGGAAAAAGTGCATCGGGCCAGGGTGGAAGAGTGACTCGCGAACGAATTCTCTCACGGAGGTGGCGCGAGTGCATACGATTCTCTTCGGCCCGTTGCACTCCAACGCTTTCATTTTTCACTCAGCCTCTCCGCTTCGAGATGGTGGTTGATCGATAATCCAGCAGCCGCGTCGAGTTGCTCGAAGGACACGTTCTCGAGATCCTGGACCGATCTCGTCTCGTCGGAACCTTCCCCCGTATTCTTCTTATTCCCCCCCTTCGTCTTCTTCCTTTTTCTCTCGACGAAAAGAATGGAAAAAGAGACAGAGAAACGAAAGTAAAGCACCGTCGGGCACGTGCAAATTGATTCCTTGTGTTCGCACTTAAGTGTCTCCTTATCGGTCGGATTTGGTGCCGAGCCAAAGGCTATGACGAATGGCTCGCGACTACGCGAGCGGAATCGCGTGGATCCGGTGGAAAACGACGGGACGGTGTAGTAAGTACTTACGTGATACGTGCTTGCTTTTCATGCCTCGTACATTCGATCGGACGTGGTCTCCGATTTGAGAGGAAATTAATGGAGCATTCGTGGACTGTGTCGAGCTTTATATCACAAAGTGATTATTTGAGAGTGTGATTATATGAGAGAAATGTCCGTACACGATGCGACGGTGCTATATTTAAGGGATCTTGGAGTTTTTATGTGCGGGTATACGTAAACCTGAAGTGTTCATACATTATTAATGACTCGACGAGGATGGGTTCATTAAATTGTTACGTGGCTGCGCGAATTGATGTGAAGGTACACTTATTCGGTCGTGGTGATGCTGGTATTTACGAGAATCCAACTTGCGATTTAATTTGAATATAAGAAATAACTCTTGCGATCCTTATAAAAGTTACTTGGACATATTATTCTGAAAAAGTCTGTCTTAATCAGTGAAATATAAATTGAGCATCATTCTTGGAAATTTATTACATAGACAGGTCATATTCATCGTGTTTGTCTTACTAAACAAAAACATATTTCAAAAAGTGTATAATATAGGTTGAGTTGAGGTAGTGTAATAAACTTTTTCAGCGTGCGAAGTCGATTGCAATTTATATAATCGTTCGGCAAACGCCAGCCCTCCGATTCTGTCCTCATTTTTAGTATACCTTTAATCAAGCCACGATCCATTGATCATTTCTCGACTCAAATAAGAACCGCAATTTTCACCGTAGAAACCGTACCGTTAGCGTGTCTGTCGTTGATTTCACAGTGGAACTCGCTTTTACTTCCAGTCTGGGCTAGCAGGGGCGTGCAGTAGAGTACGCCATTGTCGGCGTCTATGGGTATTTTTTTATTTTCTGAAGCGTTTCTTCCTCGAGTGCCGGCTGCACGCTGTGCACATGGAGAGTTCCAGTTTGTAAAATAATTCGTCCGCGCTCGTGTACCGTTCTGTCATTGCGGTTACCTTCGAACTTTCTCGTAATTTTGCCAAGCTGGAGACGTTCAATAGCTTGGCGTTCCATTGTGATCGTAATTAACCGGTTACTTGTTTCGCGAAGCTAAAGTTCGCGAGGTGTAAGCAGGGCGCCAGTAAAATGAAAAAACTAAAGACAACAAAAATCATCCCCTTTCCTCGCATTCATCCCCTTTTCTGCCTACGGCCTCGTAGTTACAACGTGGAAAAAAAACGAACAGGCGCGCGCGCGTGCTGCGTTTCAGTGCAGGGAGAAACGAGAACCAGGTCAAGCGAGAAATCATTAGTCACTACTACGATCTTTCACCCTTCAGACTTACTTTCGTTGCGAATTCTTTCTAGTCGTCGGCTCGAGATTCTTGCACTCGTCGCACCGATTCGTTATGCCTATTATAGAGGCGCGTACGCTCGCGGGGACTTGAAATTCAATGGTAGAACGGGGAGGAAAAATTGGAACGACGCCGAGACGGGCCTTCGGCTGATATCAATAGCCGGGGAGGGGCAGAGAATTCGATAAAGGAAATGCATATTCGTTACAGAAATAGACCCTCCTTTGTTTATTTAATCAGATTTCCCATCTGGGCGAGTCTGATTTTAAACGCTGAAAATTGGAACGTCGTTGTTAATCCTGTGCCTCCGGTAATACTGTACGGAAAGGTACAGTAAATTAGTGCAGTCCAAAATCCGATTCGTGTCTTATTATACCAAATTTACGAAGCATACTTGCATACGATTATGAAGGAACGAATTCATACAGAAAGAACGTTTATTAAAATCAATCAGATATATCCTATTTTTATCCAGAGATGTCCCAGCGTGAATTAATTTCATCAGTTTAATATACCACGCTAATTAGAAATTATTCGGAATGTCCACCAGTGATTTTCGATCCAAGCGCACGCTCGGAAGGTTCGTTTCGCGTGGCATCGAGCAGATCGAAGGAAGCACTGGGAAGAATCTCGTGAAAGGCGTGCTTAACCCGGTTGACGAGTTCATTCGCGACGGAAAAGCGAGAAAGAGTGTGCCCCGTGTCTTGCTTCTGCTCGTCGACGAAACGACGGAAACGCTGTTCACGCCGAAAGGGTCGTTTCGACCCGGAAAATTTTAACGAGGCGAAGCGTTTCGTTGAAAAAAAGGAATCAACGAGACGTAAACGCCTGGTGGTAACCTTCGTTCGGGCCGACGAAATCGATGAGATCGATATACCTGCCGTCTGTTCCTCGTCGAGTCGACTTAATATAAATCTGAAAGGGTTCTAACTATGTTTAACTCCCGCCATCGAACGGTGATTGATTTGCGCGTTAAAGAAAGAGTATCGGGAACGCGAAGAAAAATATGTTGCTTTGGAAGATTGCACACTCAGTTGGGATTTGTCGTAGCTCTGGAAGTTAGAGGCCAATATCACTTGCCGGAAGTATCTCTGACGCCTCGGCTCAGAACAGTGCACGAGAGAATCGAAGCCACTCGCTGTAGTGGCACCCAGCACCTTCTTGAATAATATAAGGTGAATATTCGCCCCTAACTTTCAGCCTTCTCGAGACTTCCGTGGGTACCGGGGTCCGGTCGAGTGCCTTCTTGTTATGGCCGCTTGTTATTATTAATATGTGTCTGGGAGTTTCTGAAGATTTTTCGCATTTGAAGGCACGATGCATTTGAAGTTTCCCGTAGTCAATGGATAATTGAGAAAAATAATCTCTGGAAGGGATGAACTGAAATTCTGAAATAAAACCAATAAATAACTCCACATCTTATTATTTATTAAATCATACTATAAATTCCTCAATATATTGATGATACAAGAGAAGCATCAGCCTTTTCGCAGGATTCTAAAGCATTGGACTATTTAACTGTCAGAACAGAGTCATTTCTACTAAACCTTCACTACGTGTCTTACACATAGACCACATCAAACAACACCCTGCTGAAAGAATCACTTCTGCCGAATGAGTCCAGTTTGCCGACAGGATGCAGAACGCGTTAGCCATCAATCTATCTCAATTACAGCGAACAAGCGAGACAATCCGGCAGGCACGGTTCCCCTTAAGCTTCCAAATATTTACCGGGATGGTAACACGTGGGTGGCGCGTCCTGAATGCGAACGATCCACCGGCTTTTCAATTGTTCTGCCGTCTTCCTTTTTCCCTCCACGTTACAGCGCTCCGTTTCCCAGCGGCTGATACCTACGCGCCGCGAATTCACAATGAATGAATGAATCGCCGACGTCGACGTGGTCGTCGGGGTCGGGGGTCGTCGGTCGTCGCGTCGGGGTTATTCGTTCGTCGTTCAGATTGAAAGTCAGCCGGGTAATATTTTTCCGCGGCTGAACTTGATTAAATCGCGACCAGAGGGAGGACGGCGGCCTGTCCTTTAAACGGGCAAGAGCAGGGGGGCCAAGTGGACAGGTCAATGTTGTTGGTGCGACGCGGTGCACCGCGACGCCAACGACGCCTGCGTTCACTGCCACCAGCTGCGAGCAAATGCAATTTTATGCCTCGGTTTTCCTCGTTTTCTCCCTTCGTGCTGCCACTCCTCGTGCTTTCCAGCGGAAGGGATCCTCGAGACTTCACGCGTGACTCACGAGATGCGGATCGGTCTGTTGGAATTGCGGTCTTGTGATGGCAGGCGAATGAAAACCGCGAAGAGGCAGCGCGTCTTCTGAATGACGAGCGCGAGGTTGCTCGATACGAGGGGTGTGCGGCATGGTGAACGGGAATGGCGAAATGTTTAAGCGATAGGGAATAACGAAAGTGGAAGGTTTCGACTGAAATTTTCATGAAAGGGATCTTTGGAACAAACGTTGAATGAATACAACGTGGAACGTTTCAATGGGGTTTACGCGAATCGTTGAACTTTTAAGACAGAACTTTAAATATCTAGTAGACATTGATGAGATTTCGAATGCTTTACAGAATGTCGTAAACAATTGACAGGTGCATTAGGGTGGACAGAGTAGAGGGTTGACTAAGAATATTGCGCCAAAATTGATACCACTGTTTCGCATACGCACTGGTTCATTTAAGGAAATGCATTTATTACCATTTTTTTTTTGCAACAAAATTTCGTTCCCGCGTATACGTCGATCGATGCAGCTTTTCATCCCCCATATAAAATAGAAGGATTAACTGTATACACGCGACGCGTAACGACTATCGCGGAATAAGAACAAAAAATTCCATACGAGATTGCGAATTTTTCAAAGTGAAGCGAAACAGCAGCCCGGAGCTCGGGACATTTGGCAAATTAAAACCGTGGAAATTTTTCGCGTGCGGCCACGCATGCCCGAAACTCGCATCCGTTGCCGCGTGCGCTCGAAATAGTTGTCTGTATATAGAATTTTGAGCGCGATTCGTAAATTTCGGATTTCATTCTGGCGTGATTTATTGGAGACATAAAGCTGGCCGTGTTCGCGATTCCGCGCGGAAAATGGATTCGCGCCGCTTGGAAAATGGAACGAAAAGAACGCAACAGATGCATTACGCTACCCTAACGGTGACAGGGGGTTGAATTTCGAATTCTGTCGGTACTGCGGAGCACAGCTGATGACGTAGCCGCTTTGTTCACAGTCCCGACGTACAAAGAGTATGCTTTCCTTGCCCCTTCTCGTTGTTTAACTTCGCTATCTCGACTCCATTTCCACAGCTGACAGTTGACGATGAACACGCCCGAAAAATGTTTATTCCGAACTGATTTTCCAGTGGCAAAGGGTTGCGATCTCTGCGGACGACGGGCGTCGTTCTTTCTGTGAGAATTTTCACCTCTTCTGGGAGAACGCCCATCTTTTTTTCAGTTTTAAAAGCGTTGACGCTTTATCTCTTTGTTCTCTCGAATTTTCAATACACTCTTGTTTTAAGGATCTAAAGAACATGTCTGAGCTTTAATGCTTGACGTTTGCTGTCTTACATTTGTTTATTGACATTCCATAATAATGTAGAATACTTCTCAGCATTAATTTATTGACAATATATTAATATTTCGCAAACTGTTGCCCATCCATGGGTTCGAAGAATATCAAACAATGAATTTATCTTCGCGAGCATCTCGGAACGGTATATAACAGAAGCTTATCAGAAAATTACAGCGAGGCTTATCTCGTCCCGTTTGTTAACACGATAAAGCTACAGCAACATGATTATCCAGAGCTCGAAACCAAATAACGAAACGTACCGTGCCCCGAAGGGTCCCTACCATTTCCACTTGGTCGTCCCAAATTGGTTCTTCCTTCGTTTTCCCAAGCCGCACGTTTCTTCTATCAGTGGAGTACGTCCGGGATTTTTAGCATCTCGAGAGGCACGGAAAAGCTCGCGTGAGCCTTGGAAATGACGGTTTTCTCATCTTAAGTGCCGGTGCACCTATCTCCTGGCGCCTGCCGGGAGGGTGGCTTACGTTTAAAGCATCTCCGACCACCCCCTCTCGTTCTCCACCTCGACTCCTTTATGCCGTTGCATCGTCGCCGCGGTGCTCGTGCCATTAAACGATTCCAGCTCTTCCGGAATGTTCGCAATAATGTTACAAGCGTCACTGTGGCCTGGGACAAAGGTAGGCACTGGCCTTGCAAATGTGCCCGATCTTATTAGCCGGATAGTTCTTTCGAGGGGGAAGTGCCGGCAAGGATTTTTATCGCATTACGAGCCATACCAGGCGGTGGACTCGGAGCGAACGTATCAAAGCGACTCGAATAATCGAATTAAAGGAGCACCCGATATAATTTTAATGGGGGCCCGTTAACGAAATGGACCGAGCTCCCTTCTCCATTACGTTCAGCCTGTCCTTTCCTCCGTGTCCATTTCTTCCGTTCGTTCCTCTTCTTCTGCTTCTAGTTTCTGTAGTTTCTGCACCGCCTCCGGTTACTCTTGCTGTACGTTTCGACGACAGACGAGAGCGTCACGTTCGCGGGAGGAACGATGCAATTAAGGTTCGCCCACACTTTCTGAGTTTTCTTTCCTCGGTCGGGGGATTCTGTTTTAAAGAAATTACCAGCAACTTGCGTGTCGGAGATTATTTCAGGGCATCGAGCGAGCGTTTGTTGGATTTAAAAAAACATTTGTTATCGTGCGTAATTATCAGTTGGTATTTAGAATCGGCGAGGGGTCATTTTCATTTCATTTCAATTCGATTTGAATTTCCGTCGACTGATTCTTCAAATCCTTCAGTTTATTGAGCCCTTTTTAAAGAATATCGATATAGAATTGCTCGCAACCATCTAATTACACAATTATTCTATTCTAGCTTCATCCAAGGGTTGTAATATAAATGAAGGAAATTCTGCAAACGCCATTCAAGACAATACGTAATTAACGTAGAAACGAGATTCAATAATGTCTTCTTCCATGCCAATCTATTCTTCGCGACTTCGCTTGTTATATATCTGTTCCTTAATCAGCATTTAACAGACACTCAATATTCTGTCGCGTACCCATGTAAAGTTGCTCCTTCCGACTCGATGTAACACGAAGTAGAATTTACACCCGAAGTATTATTAATCATTAACGGTAATTTGTCGACAATGGAGCCAAATTTGGCAAATTTTCGACGACCAGTTGTCGATGACCGTGAGATTAACTTCCGTCCCACTAAACATTACGCTAGCTGCCGGCTGCTGACGAATCGATGGCGAAATTAATGCCATCGGGAAGGGTTTGATAGGGATATTGCTGTGTGTCGATGCACGCGTGTGCGAACAAGCGCAACGTTGGACGAATTCCAAGCATATAGGAACGCGACGATAGCCCGATGTCCCGACTCGTTTTCATACAGTTTCGAATTAATCCAAGCGCGTGCCCGCGATCGCAAACTGATATTCGCGTAAAATTAGGGTAATCGAGGCGTGCTTTCCCATTAAGGGATGGATGCTTTAATTGAAATCAAACGTGGTTTGTTTGTAATAAATATATATGCTGAAACTACTCGTAATGCTGACACAAAACGTTAAAAAGGAGTGTACCATAAATAAGGGGTTGGATACAATTAATGGACAGTTGATTAGCAAGATTTTAATACGAGTTCTTTCGACGATAGTTTTTTCAATAGTTTGTTAAATGATAATATTAACCAACGGTATTTGTTTCAACTTTTACTGAGGTTTGGGTGAAAAATTGTTGCTAGTTTACTGCAGCAATTCCAAGGGTAATTCTATTTCTAAGTCCTGACTTCGATGATCTGTTCCCTATTTTGACGTTGAACTTATACAAAATAAAAAGAAGAGAAACCGCCAAACATTTCTATAAACCAATATCAGAAAGTTTGACTTCACTTTACACAAAAAACTACAATCATTCAAACGTCACAAGGAACATAAAAATTCATCCACAAACTTAAATACAAAAAGAGAATTCTCGAAAAATCTCGAATTCGTAATCCACCCCTTCCAAAGTGAACTGTCCTCGGTCGGCCATCTTCCATTCGAAAATAGCCAGATCCGAATATCCCGGACGATTCGTTCGCGAAACAACTAGCTGGCGCATATTGCGCCGGTCAGAATTCGGTATCTCGGCCACTTTACCCTAACATCATCTTCCACCGGTCCACTTTCCTCCCTCCGTCCATTGTACGGCGTATCCTAAGCGGCGCGACTGCACAATCCCCCGGGTACGTTCACTATGACGAGTAGCAGCGAGGAAGAGAGAGCTGGAGAAAGAATCGCAGTTGAAAATAGAGAGAATGCGCATCGTCGGATCTGTATGGTACATAGGAGGGAAGAGGGAGATAGAGAGAGAGAGTCACGGGATTTGAGTTTGGAAGTGGTATATGACTATGATAGTCCGTTGCATATTTCAGGATCCACTCGGAGAGGTTGCTGGCGAGAGAGCAGCAGCGAGCCACAACAATTTCTCGCGCTCGTGACCACGCGTGTACACGAGTGTGTGTGCGATCGACCACCCATACGATTTTACTCTCGGTTTCTGTAAAAGCTCTCAAAACCGACGCCCGTGACTTAACTCGTCTCTAAACGGTGCCATTACCACCGTAACCAAAGTGTCACAGTGGCTGAGCTGATAACGCTTCTCTCCGAGCGGACCAGCCCCTCTCCGAGAGGCGATTTCTCTGTCTCTGCGCGGTGATGCTGCGGGATTAGCGTTAGTGGTTTCGCGTGCGGTCGATATTTACTCGCTGTCTTTTATTTTCCTACGAATTCGTTTCTCGTTTCAGGATGGGCACTTTTATATTTTTCTATACTTTTTTTCTTCGTTTACCTCGGCGTTATTAATATAGGATTTCGTATTGAATTAAATAATTAAGCATGGGAGTTGTATTAAAATGTTGATTGAAGGGGATCGCATCGGTAATTCTAATAGTAATTTTTACATTATTTCACGTTTCATTTCTTTCGCGTTCATTTTCCGTTTATAAGGAATGGAATGGTTAATTCCACGTCTACTAATTACAGTAATGCACGCCAAAATACAAGGTTGAATGTTTGATTTCACTTGCATTCAAACGGTTGTAGGCAATTGTTTTCGCGATAATCCATGGTATAGAAAGGCAGAGCGTGGTTTCATTTTATGGCGCAATTCATGATAGCTCGCCTTTAATGCGTCTACCTGGTCGAGTTTGGAGACGAATCGTTAGGTTAGTGAACCCGTTGGCATTATTATTGCAACCGGATCCAACGACCATTAAACAACGAGACAACGACGTGTTGTGCGCGGTCGCACTGTGCATCGTGGATCACGTCCGCTTAAGCGAAACAGCGATCAACGCACTCATTTGCAGTTTGGATTATGGGCTTTAATTAATTCTATAGGCAGGCAGCTTGTTTTAGGAAAGTTCGCATCGTTTCTATCGATTGTAATATTATCCATCATAAATTCTTCTTATTAACATTTTATCAGATCGCAATTCGACAGGAACAATTTAAAAAAAATTGCTTCGTTTTTCGTGCACGACTATTCGTTTCCACCTTTCAGATCTTTCAGTGAAATACGTAATATTCCTATCTCGTATGTTTTAACAAATAATAATCATTTCAGTATTCCGTATTATAAACATTCAGAAAATATGTTCGAAATTTCACCAATATTCCGGGAAATTTTTGTAGGCTTTCCAACTAATGGTTTCTATTTCCTTTTTGTGTTACAGGTATGTACGCGGACCAGGTGTTATTCCCATTTACACAGCGTGACGCCGGTAAGTCCATTTTTGAAACGATGCAGCGTAGTTAATCCAACGAGTCTAGCCCATTTCGATACTTTCAACGAAAGAGGTGCTCAAGGCTCGCGAAACACTCGAGTCGAATCAAATTGAGTGGAACTTTCGCGTTCTCATCGTTGCCCGAACATTTTATACCCTCACTGTTTCGCGTCTGTGTTATTCGTGGCCCCTTCTCCTTTGCGTCGTTAGATTAGAATGCACTTTACTCACACCCTACACTAAATAATAACGCGCAACTATTTTCATTCATTACTAAACCCGAAGCAAGCTTCAGTTCACACTTCGAAATTGCCAGAGCTTATACGATTTTAAATTACATAGAAATTAGAATGAAAAGGAATAAAATTCTTTCTAATTCTAAAATATCCAAAGAATTCTTCTCACGATTTGGATACATTGTGTGTATACTATTTATAAGAAGAGATCGATCACAAATCGCGTACGAATTCTATCGATATCGATCCCCGCAATTTCTTTAATATCGCGAAAGTGCTCGACAACGGAAGGCCACTGAATATAATCGTGCTCGTGGGAGGGTCGATTGTTAAATGTAGCAAAGGCGGCGTGTCGTATCATCTTTTAGCAAGATGCGCGACGCGGGGTCGATGGTACTCGAACGACGGACGAGATATCGCACCTTTCAGATGCCACCCCTTCCACTTCGGGCACCCTTTTGCCGTGCGACGCACCTGTGCCCCTCGCACCCTTGTCGTCTGGCCCCTGTCGCTACTTCATGACAATGCACGTTCCATCCCACTCGGCTGTTTTCCTCGGCTGGAATCCGGAATGTCGTCGATAAAATATTAAGGGCGACGATATGTAGGCCAGTCGCGCATTATAAATCGCGGGAGAAATCGATGGGTCGATTCGATGCTCTCTTTCAATTTCATTTAATTGTCGTCTGGAATAATTTGTGCGTGTACACGGACAATTTGCAAACAGAAATTCATGTAAATAATCGCTGAAATAATTCACCGTAGGTATGTGTTTGTTTATATTTTCAGTAAACGGCTGCTAAAGTAAAATCGGGTAATATTGTATTATTAAAATCTTTGTGGGTAATTTTATTTTATTGCACAAATTTCATTGATGATAGTGGATATAATTGATGAGAGTGTGAATGATTTGAATGATTTGAATGATTTGAATGATTGTGAATGATTTGAATGAATTTTCGTTCCGAGTAGAGGGATTAATTAACTCTTCAAGGAGAAGAATTATTAAGTTTTCCATACTGTTTGGTAATATCTGGTATTAATTAAAGCGCCAATTGATTTTCAGTATTGACAGTAGCTTTTGTGATTGTTGATCTTTCTTAAATCGGTGATGCGGACGGCTATTACTGGATAGGAAATTGAATTAGTAAACTTCCCGCGGTTTCCTGTCTCTATACCAGACAGGATTACATTTCCAACCGCGAGTAATTTAACTTCACCAAGGAATATTTGAGCTCTGCTCATTTCTACCATTTGATTAGGGGCGTCACGTGAAACTGGTTTGCCATAGTTGTGAATTGAGTAGACCGAACTGTCACAATTTTATATTACGCACGAAAATGTGTTACTGAACATCAATATTCTGTCAGCTAACCATAATCGATTTACCGAAGGAAATTTCTTATTTTAAACAAAACTTCGCTCAGAAATACTTGGCGATCTGTATGTTCCACCATTAAAGGAATTTCATTCCGGTTTTGTTGTCTGTTTCCTCTTTAAATCGATGCCGTTCTGTGTGATAAGAGTCAAGCATGATACAGCTGGAAATAACGAAGCAACTATTCTCAAACTATGTTATAACTTATTCGACCAAATGCCTCGCAGTTACGTTGTACGTCGTGTGAACTTTGATTCGATCGTTTAAGCTGCTCGTTCGCTGAATTGTTTCAAGTATTCCAACGTTTCGTTCGTAAAAGAGCCCGTTTGTTCTAGAGAAAAACTATTTCCACCAGCGAGTGCCTCTCATTTGCGTGAACGGTGATAACTGTTGAATAATAGCCGACACGTTTTCCAGGCGCGAAATAAAATTTCCTCTCGCTTTGATTATCAAAGTAAAAGTTGTGCCGCAACTTCTAAGCCACATGAATACTTAACTAACGTTAAGTTAAATTAAACAATCAATCAGTGTCACAGCTGACCCGGAAAGAAAGTGTTGTTGAATCTACAAAATTGCTCTGGTTTATATTTCGTACCAAATTTGAATCGTTTGCCCCAAATTTGTTCATGGCTGAAACCTATAAATTGTGCAAGAATAATAAGCCATTTATGATATAGCAATTTCCCAGACTGCTCATCCTATATTTCTTCTACGCGACAATAAAACGTAAGCATATTCAAGCATATTCTATATGTAATCAATAATTCTCTGCTTTCTATTGTAATGTACACAAAAAAACAATCGAACTTAACTGTTACTCAATCTCACTGAAACCCAACGACGATACATCACTCAAAGACCGTCCGAAACCCATTCACCACGAGGACATACTTTCGGAAGCCTGACTACTTTCAATTAAATAACCAGGTATCAGAATCCCCCAGTTCAAACACTCATCAATGGCGCAAGAAAACAAAATTAGAGTACAATCACGCTCCATTAAAACCCAACGAGGAATAAATCTCAGAATCCACAGAAAATAAACATTCGGAATGAAAAATTGAGCTCCCCCCGATTGATCTCTAACCGATCATCCATAGATATCTCGATTTCTCGATTACCCCGAGCTTGTGTACCTTTCTTTTTCCCCTCGAAGAAAACGAATGGAAAGCCGGGTTTCAGACACGGATCCGCAAAAAGCACGTTTATCTAACATTTCCTCGGCAAAGAAGCAATAATGGCGCGGTCCGTTTCCACCGATTACGCTATTAGCCGACCAACCTGGATCTTTCCCTTCATCTTAGATTTATTCGTCTAATTTTGCGAATTAATGGCCACGCCACCGCCACTGTAGAACGACGGATCACATTGTTCAAGTGGAACCCACTCGAATCGCTTCATCGATCTCTCTCTCTCTCTCCCTCCCTCTCTTTGTCCCTCTCTACGTTTCGCCTATCTTCCGATTGTCGGCTACGCGATGAAAATCTCTGTCCCGGCCAATTACGTTTCGCGGGCTCGCGTTACATTCCGCGTGGTTTCGCCCGCGTCAGCACGTAATTACGTAAAATTGCGCACGGGGAAAAAGTTTCCAACCGAACGGCCACGGTTCCTATCAACGCTTTAAACGTTCCTCGAACCGACTGCCATGATTCGCGATGGAACCGCAGACGCGTCTACGACGCGACTCTACGGGGTCGTAAATGTCTACTGGGGGTTCAGAGGGATGGTTTGAGAGGTACGTCTAATTGGACGTCGAGCCTTGTAAAAGTTTTTCGTGGTATTACCTATGTCGATGCTTCTCCCCTTTCACATGGTTTGCATGGGTTTGTAAATTTCTGTGATATGTTATTTATTGAGGGGAGAGTACGCACTGTTGTAGCGTGGATTGGATCTCTTGCGAAGCGTAGACACAGAATATGATTTTGAGATTGGAAAATTGAACGATGCAGACAGGGAAACAATAAGGGAGAAGAGTAAATCATTTGTCTATTATTTAACGCACATGGTTAGATATATCGTTGTCGTTGTTTTGAATGATTTGCAATCGATAATCAACAATATTTCTGAACACTAAATCTACCAATAGAAACCAAACATCCTCGACAAAAAGGAAGTCCTCCGCAAGTACGCTATCTTCGACATTAGGTCTCCACTGACGCATAGATCGGGCAACGAGGTCGAGGAGCGACGGGATACGCTCGCGATCTCGAATCCGCTTCACGATGAAATCCCTCTCTCCCCTGTGATACTTTATTGAAATTACAGAATTTTAATTGGGCTCTCCTGGTCCAGGTTGGCTCGAGGGCCGCGATCTCTGCCCCATAACCGGCGTAAAGTTAATGAACCACTCGCGATTTAAGTGGTGCCGCCATGTGGAACACGTTGCGCCGCGTTGCTTTCCCTCGCGCAATAATCGCGATGATTTCCATAGAAGGGGGGGCGACCAGAAAAAAAAAAGAAAAGAAAAATCTTTTTTTCCTTTCCCCGACGATGAATTTCCTGCACTCGTCGCGTCGCGAATCCGCACAGGATTTCCGGTCGTCGTGCCGCGTTTTCCGTAGCCGCACTTGCGCGCACCAACCTCGAATTAGCGTTGTTACACGGACCCGCGGGAATTACGAGATTCTAATTGGCCTGCGCTCGCGAACTTCCAGAGCCCATAATCTTTGCCCGGCCGATGCGCATACCTCCGCTCGTAATTTCGGGATTATACCGCCGTGCACAACGTTACAGGGAATATCATCCTTTAATGCTCTTCGTGGGAAAGCATCTGGCGCCGTATCGCCAGTCGATGATTAATTTATTTACGTTCCCTGTTGTATAACGAACAATTTACGGTCGTCGATTTATTAAGGGCGTCGGGCGTACGATTTGTTGATTGAGCGGGGAGGGTTGCGGGGAACGATGCGTCGCTTGGTTATGGGGGTTGTAAGTGTTCCTGGCGAAGGGACGATTCCTGGATGTGCGTGGGATCTTCGTTGGGAAAGGAGACGTTGCGGGTTAACGATGGGAGGCAGGTTCTTGTAATAAAATCCTGCTATTTATGGTCTTTGCAAATGTTTCGTGTCGTTGTTTTATGTGCATAGTGAACGGCAGCAAAGGAAAGCAATTATAATAATTATTAGTAATTGTTTTGTGTGCCATAGGCTCAATGGTATATTGATTTTCATCGACGTAAATCTAATGGAGAATGTGAAACAAGGACTTCGCCATTATCGACATATCAATTTCGCGCGGATATTCACTATCAGCGGTATCTAATTCCCTTGTTCCTCGAAAAAGAAATTTGTCAGGCAAGTTCGGGAGCGGTGTTCAAAATATCGCCGAGAAACAACCGCGACGAGTTTTATTCGCCACATATTCGCATGGAATTTAATGAAACCGTGCAGCACTTTGTGTCAGAGGAAACCCATTAAATATCGTTCGGTACAACGTGCAAGTGTCCGCCGTGCAACCTCGTGTTAGCCATAAATTTCTATTTCGACGGCCACGTACGGGCTGGTGCAATATGTCCGTGGATCAATCGTTGCGTCTCTTGACTCTGTTCCTCGATTTTACCCCATCGAAATTAATTTACCTGCATTTTATAATGCAATCGGGACACGGTCGAGCGGTCGCTGATTTACAGCGACGATATTTCAACCGGGAAACGCGTTGCGGCGTGATGCCTGTGGTATCGTCCGAGCAGAGCAGACTCTGTCGCAGTAGAAAACGCGAGAAAAGCTGGCGAAATTGGCAATGCTTTTCTCCCTTGTCGCTCAAATATTTACCTCGTGGTTAAATAAAATAAAGAAGTTAATCGACCGATTTTTAGATTTAATTTTTTTAGACCGTGAGTGACAGAGTTAGATTCGGAGGCCTTTGTAATATCTAAAGAAATTACGCAATTGTGTTCGAAGTGAATTTAAGCAATGCACAATTTCAGGCCACAAGTAATTAAAAAATCTTGTTCGACGATATCTTGCGTAGCTTATTCTTTATATTTATTATACCTACATATAACTTCAAATTGTGTATGTAATAATAAGTAATTAAATGAGATATTCGATAATGCTGCGGTCGACAATTCAGCCATATTTTGCAATAATTGACTAATTATTTGCCAGATATAGTCACATCCAGTACAGGCACAAGGTATTTGGTTCAACTAAAAATCAGTTATATAATATTATTTTTGAATGTATGGCACGGCACTGTAGTAAAAAAAGACCTTTCCATCTTCTTCTAATAGTAATAATTGAAAGTAATAATCCACGAGTGGCGTTAGTTTCCACAATAAATATTGAGATAATCACATCGTCGGCAACAGACTGACGTAGAATTCGTATAATTGAGTACGCACGTGGATTTTCCCTGTGACATTTTCGGGGCATATTCTTTCGGATTAACGTCGACAGCACGTCGCGACGGTTCGCATTGCGCGTTTCACTCGTCCGTCGCGTGGCTGCACAACCTCGAAAATGCAAAATTACCAATTTTCGAGCATTCAGTGACCCATTGTCCGCCGCGAAAATATCGAATCGAATTCATACACTGACTGCCTCACATTTGGGGGCACTGTTGTCAAGTTAAAAGCACTAACACCTTGCAAGAACTATGGACGTCTGAGATTGGGGGGAAATATTGGTCGTGCTTTTAGATATTATGCTTTGACAAATAAAGTAAAGGTGGAATATCTTTAAATGAAATTGAGAGAAAATATTATGACATACCACGTTGCAAAGTTTCGTGTTTAAAAAATGTTATCCTATTTTATTTAATTTGATTTTTAAGGGATACAATGTATTCACTCAGTAATTACAAGTTTTCTGATCGTGGCTTTTGAAAAAGGACACAGTTGGGAGAATTAATATTTAAAGTCGCAGAATGTGTTGTATCATAAATCCTTATATTTTGGATACTTTTGCATCGACTTTATTTCTTATGCTTCCTCTTGAATTACACGAATCTTGTAGATGCACCGTCTACTCAGGCAATACAGATCTTTCATTTTAACTTCACCTCGGCTTCCCATTGTTGAGTTCATAGCAAAGTTTCGAACAACGCTATTCATCGAGGTATCAAAGCAGGTATGCGTTCTCGTTGTGGCTATCCCTTTTACATTTGCCAACGAGTTCGTTTGCTGTTGCAGGCGCGCACTTCTGCACTTGGGCAACAGTTAACTGTAATAAGCATCCTCGTTGGTGAGCTCGTTCTAATTGAATTGCAGCGTCGTTAAAACATCACGCATTATTGATTATTCAAGTAGCGTTCGTTCACAATTAGAAATCGGATACCTGTCATTATGTAGCTCCACAGCCGGCAGGAAAAACCTGGTCGATGCGAGGGGTAAAAAGTTACGAATTCGTCAATCTATCATACGCGTACCATTCGATTCGAAATTTTCATGAAAACGAGCAAATCGCTAATGATCATCATAGAATTAATGGGCACATGTATGCACGTGTATAATGTAATAAAATCCCCTGTAAATCATAAAATAATACATTAAGTTAGGATTTGCTTTACTCGAACCTTATTATTTTACATATAACCGTCGATATAGATTTTAATTAATAAAAATTTGCTGTTTTAATTTGAGTGTAAATTAATATTATATTCTCTAAATGGTTTTATATATTTTATCTTTAATTTCCAGGATATTCGACACGTTTTCTGCTACATGATATATTTTTATAACATTCCTATAAACAATATTTCCATTTAATTCTAAATGTCTTACGTTCTATCTAGCTCTCGAATAATATATTTATAATCTCGCCCTTTTCTTCCAATGCTCCAGTCGTTACCCGTAAAACACCCCATTTCTCGAGAGACACACAAGATCGATTTTTAAACACTTGCGTCACAAGCAACGATATATCATCTTGTTTAGTTTGCGACTGAGATAGGTGGACGATTGGATCTTGATTTATTTCGCCCCTCGACCAGGACACTCGAGCGAATTTCCTTCTTGTTTCAACGACAAGGAAGAAAACCCACCCCCTATCCTCGTTCAACACTTCCGCCCCAACTCTCTCCCTCTCTAACCCTCCAGCTTTTCGAGAGTGTATCGTTACGTCGAGAATTGTTCGCCGAGTCCTTTGTTGACCGTTCGTCCAACCTCGAATGTCGGTACCTACAGTTTTGTTACCTTTTATTTCGCCGCTTGTGTTCCACCTATCGACGCCATTAGTCAGCCGTCTCGGCTTAATTGTGACTTCTTATTGACTTGTCGTGCCACGTTGCAGTATTCCTCGTACGTTTCATACTCACTGGAAATTTCTCGGCTCTTTTTCCGAGAGTCACACTCTTTTTTCCGCAAAAATATTTCCGATATTACTGGATACTGTCGCGTACAAAATTCTTTCTCATTCATAAGTTTTTCATGATCCTTTATTATTCAGCTTTATTATCGTTCACCTTTGTTATCGTTCGTCTGTGATATCACGTATGATACTACTTTAATATAAAAATTCTCGCGGTACCTCCGTCTTTTCTTCACTTCTGTCTCTTCCATCGTTCCCTCAACACCACGGTGCACCCCTGCTCCCTCTTCCCTCTTACAATTTCTTCCCACCTAAAACACCACAGGGTACACTAAACAAAGCAGCAATTGTCCGCCATAAAAGCGGAACTTCCGTGTTTCTTCCATCGTTCCCTTCGGTTTTCCATCGGCCGCACGTCGGATCGCGTGGCGCACCCTTCTCCACCCCCGAATTGCGATTTCTTATTTGTGTTTCCGCACGTTTTACGCCTCCAGCCTCGAAGAGTTCCTTAGCCCAGCGTTCATTTTACGCGCCATTCGAATCCCCTTAGGTTCTTCGTCTTTTCTCTTCTTTTTTTTTATTCCCTGCGCCACCCTTCCCTGTTTCCTGGAACGTCGTCGAAAATGAATCGTAAAAGCGGCCCGGTGCTCGATCCTTCGACGACTAGCGCAATTAGACGCAGACACTTCCTCGAGTTCTCTGGCTTACTCTTTTCAGGATTTCCTGAGAGTGTATCGTTTCCCGCAGGACCTTCGAGGGAAACGCTCTCTGTTGACCGTGTCTACCGCGTCCGGATCCATCGTCGTGGTTTTATTTCCGTCGGCGTTCTCGTTTCCTCGATATTGTCCCCGTCCTTCCGTTCCTTTTGCACCTCTGTTCGTGCATGATTCAGCACAGCCCTCGTCGCCAGCCACTTCGACGACGTGGAAATCCGAAATCCCGCTAGCAGGATGGTTCTTTATTCGAGCACCCAGCGAACCAGATTGCTTTCGAGCGTGCTGCAGATCGGAGGAAGGATCGTGAAAATTAGAAAATAGAGTTTTTTCACGGCAGCTTCGAAGATAAATGTTTTTATGCCAGATCTAGTGTTCTATTTTATATTGAGAATTGATTTCCAGTGGTGTGAAAAGGATTAATATATTGGCATCTTCTTAAATTCATCACGCTTCCCCGGTTGGCCTAGTAGGAAAATAATAACCGCGGGTATTTTAGTTCATTTATCCCTGATATTATATATTTTCGCGAAAAAAAAAGAGACCCAGTCCTTTCGAGATTCCTTCCTATCCAACATTTAAGTTCGTAGACAGAATCATCGACCATTCAGGAGTAACAGCCGGTCCTCAAGACACCTAGCAATAAGTCACAGTGAGCAAAGCTAACCCATCCATTAATTTCACCATCCTGACTATTAATGATCTCGAAGTTTCAGGGGTCCACGGATAGGCGCATCCACGAGTTATAACATCTAACAACTCCCAAATCACTGAACCCAATATCGGTTCCCAATTCATACGACACCGCAGGGACGATCGTGTTAAGTCGTGGCACCCAATATCGGAAATCTCCGAGTGGCGGAATCCAACACTGATATCCCGAATCGTAACGCCCGATACTGGCAAGCTTCGTGTCGCGGAATCGACCCCCAGTTTCAAATACCATCTGGACTGATATTCCATTATTCAAACGACGCTGGTTCAAACGCAAAACTTCAACGCACAGAATTCACGCTACCGGTTATGGCGTTGGCAACATTTTTTTAGCATATGGCCGAGGGGAGGGCCGCTCTGTAACAGCGGTCGTAAAATAACGAGTCGTTAAATATCCAGGATACGAGCAATAGTCGCGTCGCGATTAATTATCGACGGGCAATTCTCACCGCGCATACGTTCGCACGCGACGATTTATCGCGAATCGTCCCGTTTTCATAAATAAGTTCCACGGGAACAGGAAAAATTCCGGGCGATAGAAATTTCCATTGGAATCGTCCGCGAAAAATCAAAATCGTATCGAAATTCGCCAGTAGCTGGAACATAACAGAAGGAAGGTGGAACAGAAAATATTACTGACACCATCGTATTACCGGCGAAAATTCATTCCCCGGTTTATTTTCCAACTCGACACGGATGCTCACGTTTTGTCCACGGAAATGATATTTGAACGGAATAAATTTCACGACTGACCGATCAACCGTATTTGCTAATAAGTTATCGACGCGGTGTCGCGTTCATTACAAATCGTATATACTCGCTATGGTCTGCTGTCGTTTTTTTTTTAGTTAAAGGAAAAGGAAATTCTTGCACCTTTTTGGTTATCCTTTTCTAACATAATTTGGAATATGTCAATCAATCTGTCATGCGTGTATGATTTTTTTTACAGATTTTATTTGACGTATTATGTACTTTGAATGAATATTCATTGCAATTTAATAAGGATACAGTGGTATAATATTTTTGTAGCAATTTCTAATTTTTTAATTTGAATGTATTACTCATAGCCACTATTTCTTCCCAAATTAAAAGGACCTGTCTGTTATATTTAACAATACCACAATTTTACCGTTAAAATTCATTTGGTTTATGCATTTAACTATTCATATTTGTCCATTCTTTTCATAAAACGCTTCACAACAGTGTATGAAATTTTCCAGGACTAAACATTTTATAATATTTTCATCCACTAAACTAATATTAAACATATACTCGTAAATATACTCAGCATTAAAAGTATACAATATATAATTTCAATAATTTATATCAAATGACCAGAATTTCTAAAAACAATCCTACGATTTTTTAATCAATGTGTGTATCTTCGCATTCTCGTCAACGAAGCACCCCTTTCTTACCTACCCCTCCACAAGCCACATTCTCCTTCCCAATATCTTTTCGCCGGAACATTCCACGGGCTCCACCAAACACAGAAACCAAACACTCGCCAAGCTTAGCACAGTGTTTCCACGGCCATTACTTTCCAAACGCAGCGGAACAACAGATTAAACTCGGCGATTGTTTCGAGGTGGCGCAATAAAGTAGCCCCATGGGGGGCTCGCGTCACGCCACGAGACGGCCGACAGTGATTTCCAATAACGAACTTTGAAATATCCATGCCCCGGGCCGCTCCTGGAATGCAATCAATCGTTCCAACGCTGGATCCTCCGCCTTTGATTACCTTTATATCCACGCGTTTCCTGTAACCAGCCTCCGCCGCCGCCATCGCGTTCCCGATAAACGCTTCGGGAATGTTAAATCCGGGCCGCGCGCAATAACCTATTCCCAGTTCGTGGCGGAAGGGTGAAGGCGGTTGCAAGGCTAATGCGCATCGACGCGAGCGGAAGTCTGTACGGTGAAAACGAGCGAGCCTGGTCGACCTATGCAAATGAGCACACATGGGCTGACGGAGTTAAAGCCAAGGCAATCAAAGGGCCTCGAAATCTGACTACGACTACGTTGAGCTTAGTACCACCACCACCACCACACCACTCATGCTATTACTATGGCTTGGAAGTAAAGTAGGAACGTTGACTATTCCTCTCGGGACCGGTCCAGTCACGAACTTCGAATTATGATCTCGTTGGTCGCCTCGCGAGCTTTTACTCCGCTTACGTTGCTTGGCCGTGGAGTTTTGGGTTGGGATTGGAATAGGGATGCAGGAGAAAGGCCGAGGGATGAATGGACGGTGTATGGAAGGGGGGAGAAAATTGCGGGAAGAGTAGTGCTTTTCCTCGTTCGGATATGGGGCAGTGGTGATAATTGTTTAGCTGCTTGCTTGGTGATTCAAGGAGGTTGAAGCAGAGAGACCTAGGGGTGTGAGTGGCGAACAGGGATTTTAGGGGATTTTAGGGGAGCGGGTTGATTGGTTTACGATGGTTTCAACGGGGGCTTTTATAGCAGTCAGTGGTATGAATTACTCTAAGGGTCATTGTGGTATTAGTATTTTCGACTGCTTCTTTTTTCTGTCTTGTATCGCGATCAAGTATTCGTCGAGTGTTGAATTTATTCGTTTACCAATTATATCAATTATAAAGGCAAGTTTTTTAATATCCTGCATTATTCCTTTTATTAAACTCGCATATCGTAACATGTCATGTGTATTTTAAACGTTTGTAGTAACTCGTGCATTCGATTTACGCTTGTGAACTTTTCATAGAATATCCTCTGAAGGTCTCCATTTACAGTAGAGTGCACACCAAACATATATGTTTCGGTCGTGAAGGGTCTCCACTGTTTGAAATTCAACTCTGAGAAAAGCTGCAGTACTTCTGGCATGACCCGGTACAGTCGAATTCCATTTCCACGTCTCTATCAACGTTCTCCTCTCACCTGCCACCTGTTTTTTTTATCTCAAATCGTTCGCGCAAACCAGTTCAGGCGTATACAAACTACGGCCGATTGTAATCATGAATTTACCATTCGCGTGAAGCGTTTATGTGGCCACGCGCATCCTGGACGATTACGTAAACCGGCTGGTCAAAGGTTCGCCAAACGTTGGACCCCGTCAAAGGTTGATTGAATTCCGAACTTCCGTTTGTTACTCGGCATACTTCCGTGTTTGGCATACGCTACGTATCGTCACGAATACACGCAACACGTTCAACCAGAAAACGGGCCGGATCCACAGAGATTCCAGCCTCTGCCGTGGAAATACTTGGAGAATTTTGCGATGAATGTTGAAATTCGGACGGTACCACGTGCTTCCTTGCACTCTTCATCGTGCGTAAAGGAGCACAGCGACCAGGCACGGATGGAATTTTATGAAGCGCTGCGACGGTGTATTAAAATAGTTGCTTGGAATTTTCCTGACTGCGCTCAGGCAGGCCGTGTTACGCGATTTCGCGGATTCCTTGAATTTTACGCGTGATATATGTGCGTTGCGAAGGGGTTGCAGAATGGAGTAGGCTATGGTGTCGCGAACAATGCGCCTGGTATTGGAAATTGACGTTCAGAAGATTTTTATTAGCTCTGGAAAAATTTTGGTACACTGCGAAACTGTTGAAAATATTTAGAAAATGTATTTAGAATTATATCTGAGTTTTTTACCTCAGGGTTAATCTACTTTGGAAAACTGCGTATTAGTATCTGTTAAGATGTATAAAATCGGGCACTTGGAAAGGCCACAGTTACATTTGTTTCATTTATTTATTGAACAAATATTACCTTCACTAGATACTGTACATTTGAATAATAAACGCCAATAAAATGCTCGCTGCAGGAACGGCAATTACAATTGAGCACACCTAATACATAAACTTCCCGTTATCACTCGTTTGCGAAATGACAAACGAAATCATGTCGTAAACTTAATCCTGCAAGAACAAGGCCCGCCTGTACGTGACTCGTATAACCAACGAGATCAGACAAGTAGACGCGATCCACCTTGCATATCTCCCAAACAGTCGCAAGTAGTCGTTTCATAAATAAATTACAGCCGTCTAGTTCATATGGTCGCTTAAATATCACAACTTCCACGACGAACGCCGCCAATGCCGCGATATTTAACATTTCGCATTTCCTCGCACCGTTCGTATCCATACACTTGCCGCCCCCATTTCAAACCCCATCAAACCTTTCTAAAACGATGACACATTTAGCCCCAGCGCAAGTAAACCGAACGAATAGCTGTTTTACGAGCGTCGTTAGTCTTCGTACCGCGTATCCGACAGCGCCATGTGGTTCGAATCGATACAATTATTATCGCGACAGCCAGTCGATTCTATACGCGAAACGTCTGCTACTTTCTTCCAAAGGAAAACGAGAGGAGAAAATGCTTCCGCCCTAATGGTCGGTAACTTCCGGGCAAAAATAATCAACAAACCCAAGTACACAGAGAAGAAAATTCGTGCACTGTGGTTCCTCTTAATTTGTCTTAATTAACTCAAACCGGCGTTAACGAAGATTTTACGTCGGTGAGAATTAATTAAGCCAGTTTCCAAAGTTCGCTGGCCGATGGGCGGCTACGTAGTTAGGCCAGACCAGACTCTGTCGTTGAGGCAAGGAGGAAAAAGGGAAAAAACGTGGAGGAAAAAAAAGGAAAACAAGGAACGAGAAACACCGAGGGCGGTCTGGCCACTGAATATTCATATATTGCAATCAACCCCTTTAGTCTAGGGAGTTGCACGTATACACGTGAACAAGAACGCGGCTACCTGTTTGGATACCTGGCCACACCGGACCGGGAAACTTATTAGTGAGGAATATCGATGCTAGCTGACTGCGCGACGAATTTGTTTACATGAAATCGATTGATCCGCCGTCCCGTGTTTCTTCGTGGCGGTTCTGTTGATATTTGAACGTGCTTGTGGTTTCTTCTCGATGGTTTTATTCTTGGTTTGTTTAACGCTTATGGCTGTTTTCGGATACGATTTAATCTAATCTGGCCACAACCTTCTCCACAAGTTTCAGACTTTTCCCTTTTCGTGAAGAAGTATGTAAGTGTTGTATAAACGTAGAGAGTGCAAAATTTGTGAAAGCCGCACTTTATTTGTTGATTCGTGGTTTAGTATTGTCTTCGAATTAATTCCTTTTATTATTTAAAATATTTAATGTTACTTAATTAAGTGGTGCGATTTTTTATTTTTAATGCTAACAATAATATTTTTCGTGTCTGTTGATGTTTCAATTTTCCGCTGGATACACGTTTGCCAATTCAGGGTACGGATAAGCCGTTCTGTGTGTCGAGAATTGGTATGCAAAGTGCTTTCTGCTGCTTAAATTGCTTCAAACCAGCTGTTACATATTAATGTAATTCCGTGTGTTTCCTCAAAGAAGGGCTACTCCCGGATCAATTTCCCTCGTTCCGGGAATTTCAAATTCTCGATTTATTGATTCTCCATTAAACACTTGACACGTCGTTCTATTTTACCACGGCGGACAATAAACCGTTCATTTCACTTAATACGGAATAGCTTCCGTTTCCGGAATAAGCAACACGACATGTTTCCATAAATATTTATATTAAACGCACTGTTACAAACTTGACTTGTAAATAGCTTATTCATTTATTAAAATTCTATCCTACACAACGCTGAAGTAAAAACGAAGAAACAATCGTCACGAACTAAGCTCAACATGACCCGTCTCAGATTCAACATTAAACTACATAGACTACAAAATAGAATTTTAACCGAACAAAATTTTAATCTAAAAAATCTACATCACCAATAACTTTACGATCTACACTAAAAAAAAATTCCCGAGCCCCCAAAATATCACAAAAAAAAGACAATTTCCAATACTAAATAAAAAGCCTCAAACTACAATCGACCAGAAAAATCGTCGAGTTTATTCACGAGTTCTTTGAACACAACAACCCCTCCTCTGTGTCACAGCTTCTGTAAAACTTCGCCAAAGAAAAATCACCATTTCTTCTGCACTTGTATCGTTCACCAAGCCCCGAAACAATCGCTCTATACAGTAACGACACTCTGTCGCGATCCATCGAAGGGGTCGTATCTTTTTATCTCCTCGTCGTCGTCGTCGTCGTCAACGGGACTCTCGACCCAATTGGAAACTCGATCAGTCATTCACCTTGCCCACCGGCTGGATCATTATTTCGTTCCTAATTAATTGCCATTGAACGCGATACGCGGGTCCAAGGCCCGGCAATTTGTTAAGACTATAGGCGACACGGTCCGTCTGTCGCTCCCTCGACGCTCTTGTCGGATTAATTAATGCCTCGAGGTCCCGACGGAGATACTTGCCGAATCTACGAGATGGAAAATTGCATAAAACAGAAGCGGAAACGGACCGCAGGATAGATATAAAGGGCAGGGTACACGACGAGCGTGGATAGGGAAAGGCCTCGTCTGTCGTATCTCTGTGTGCCGTACAGTAGGAAAAGAATAACGAGCACCAACGAATCGATATTTGCACCCGGCTGCTTACCTGCGGACGAATTACGCCTCCATTCGAGGTAACTACGGTGGTTTGTGGCTCCCTTTGTCGCGGGGCTTTTGTGCTTCGCATCTGCCGCGCGACATTTACCTGAAATTTCATCGTCGAATTTACCGTGTACAGTTTGTTTTCGGAGTAACCGTCTTGGCACCGTTATCCCCCCTCCCCTCGCTGTGATTCTTTTGTTTCCCTTGACGATTTTTTAAACCGTGGCATTATTGCGCCTGACTGTTTTTCTCAGATTGTGGGTGATCGCGATTGTATTATATATTTGATAGATTTCTCTTTTGCGAAGATTTCTGAGTGGTTTAAACGTTGCCACAATGGTTTCCATGGCAGTCGATGATTCAACTTCGACTTCGATCCTGTCGTTCGTAAGATTTGCTAGACGGGACCGTCGACCCCGTATCCCCAAACAAGCTTCACGTATTTGTGAAATGTTCTTCGAGCTCCAAGTTTCAGCTAAGTTTCAGTTGCGGTTCCCACGAAACTTCCACGTGAAATAACTGATACCTGGACGCTCCATTTTTCGTGACGCTGTCGGCAAACGTCACACGGCTCTGTTTGCCGTTCGACACTTGCACGCTCCATTTTTCGCGACAGGTTCGACAAACAGCTCGCGGTTGTTCACCTCGATATCGTTCCACGGTGAAGCGAACAGAACCACAGGGTCGACGTGAAAATGCCCGTAATAGTCGTATTGGTGACACGTTTGTCTGTTTAGAAGCTGCACATGATCGGAGCGAAACAAGATTTATTCTACTGCAAATTTTTTCTGAGAATCACAGAGAATTATTAAAGGGTTCCGTATTTTCGATTAACATTTCTGTTCATTTTCTCGCATTCCAAAATTACTGTTGTCCAATTCTCTTATCAGCTTTCTTTGTTAATGTTTCATCGAGGAACATTTAAAACGCCTAATAATTAATAACTCAAGTATCACGTTATGCATACGTGGTCTATTCAAAGCAAAATGTAGAAACATGTTTTCCTTCCCTTTTGCATTGCTGGATTCAATCCCAAAATTCTATCCACGTATTGCGGCACACTGTGTAGATCCTGCACGGCGGCACAAACGCGACGAGATATTGAATAAACGCGAAGAAAAACATGGTGGAGCTCGTGGCAAGGAATCGAGGATCGTTACCTTTCGTTACTGGGTCAAGTGGAATCCCGAGTAACGAAGGAGTTCTTTGCAATTCGAGTCAAGTGGTAATGGCTCGAGCGTTTCCTTTTTTTTTCTCGCCGGTTCTTTTTATGTTTTTCCAGTTCTCCCTTTTCTATTCCTTTTTTTTCCCTCGTGTGGGCTTCCGCCAGGAGGCAGATGAAGTCTGTGGTTGGCGTGGATTCGAAGAAACCGTTCGTGGAAAGGAAGAAACGTGTCTGACAATCGGTGCCATCTAAAACGATTATACGCCACGACGAATAATAATTCTGAACTGATATTTCAATTGCGAAGCACGGGCGGAGTCAAATATTCACTCGGGTTTTTGCTGCTACTAATTCAGAACTTGGCAAGCGGCACATTCCACTGCGCGGCCAGACCAATACTGGCTGAATCTACTTTAACTGAATTCTCTCTTCTATTTACATTCAAGCTGTGCCTACTGCTATCATTTAAACACGCCATTCTCTAACTCTGCATATGAAATATCCCTGACACGACAAAAAGAAAGAAACATCATACCTTAATACCAATTAGAACTATTTCACTCGAACGCGATAAATTCACACTCAATAAACTTCGAGAAATTCATCGATCCCTTATCACAGATCAACAATAATTGTCTCTAAATTAATTCTATTATTCCGTATCAATTTCATATCAGAACGACCATGTTGCAACCACAGTTTCATTAACAAAAAACGACCTAGACCAATCACGCGGGAAACTCAGCCCCAGTCAGCCTACATCAATCTAAAGAAGCCACCTTCGAAGCTTCTCAAGAAGCTGGTATTTTTTTTGTTCCTTTTTTCCTTCCACCGGTCTGGATATCTTGGCCCAGCCAGCGTGCTTTTAATCAGAAACTTCACCTGACCCAGTCCCATTTCCCGGCTTTCTTCACGGCCCTCGTTCCCCCGTCCGTCATAGCGCCGTCGTGATTCTTTGTTATAGTCGTGAAAATAGCGCGCGGGACGCGCAAGGAAGAAGAGAACGGAGCAAGGGAAAAAAAAGCCGTTCGCATTGTCCTGCGCGCTATACTCGCCGACGTCGGTACATGGCCGGTTCTTTCCTTAATAAAGTCCGCGTGAAAGCGTCCCCGTGAATTCACGTCTCGTTGCCGGAGGTCGGATGTTCAATTAAGCCAGCCAGTTGCCGGGGACACTGAAGATCGAGATAGCCTGTGGATAAAACGTTGAATCCAGCGGGGATGTAAAATGGTCTTGGGCCATAAGTCGAGAATTTAATCGGTCCGTGGGAGTAGGGAATCGATCGGTTAGAAAGAAACACTTTGTAGGGAAGAAAGGGGTTAATCGGGCGAAAGGGGCGCCGCGCCGGTGTGGCAACAATCGGGATGGAGTTGACGTTGTAACGTGGATCGATCCGTTTTAACCGAACGACCTGTGTTCCTTGAAGGAAATCGCCGGGACGTATTAAGTAGATTAAATCTCGCTCGGCAGAAAATCTTTGTGTAATGGAAGAATTGTGATTAATGGACTGCTGACGTTTAAATCGTACGGGGTAGTGCAGTTTGGCGATAAAGCTCGACTGTTTGTGGAAGCTAGATATTCTTTCCTATTTTTAGTTCTTTCACTGTGAAGCTCCTAAATACCAGCCTTGCAATCTAAGTGGTTCCGTCGTCGTTTTGCAAATTTTTCCTGATATTATTCATGTGCTTGGGATACTTGTATGGAGACATTCAATATATGTATTCAATTTTCGTAATAATGTTACAATAATAATAATAATGAGAGGAAGAAGAAGAATAATAGTATATAATCTTAGAAATTAAATAATCGTTGCGTGAAAATATTTACAAATGTTCTTCCCAAAATTTGTAATATTACTTTCATTACAGTGTCTCTGATGCTCATCTGAATTAATTAAATAATGTATGTAACGTAACTGTTCGTACTTCCTATCGCTGGTGCCATGTGAAAAAATACTGCACCTAACGTAATACAGCGATTGCTTTCTGCATTAATATTCTGCGGGGACTCTGAGGTTTTCTCAGAATATAACAGAATCGATAGATTCGTTCCAAAATGCAAGCCCTCACGCACTTGCAATGTAGATGCGGATTTTGGTAAAGCTGAGCAGATCCTCCTGAAACTGTCCAACTCTGGGGATACTTAGACTTCTAGCAACTCCAAAACAAACTTATTAAATCCTCTCCAGCAAGTTCCTGTCCTGGACTAACCGATACGAAATTCCGCGATATTGTGCATTTGGGCAGCTATAGGTTTTCGTGTCCGCAGCTTCGACGAATTAGAATTCTCTGTATTGTCTAATTTCTGAGTGGTATCTAAATTGAATCTAAATTGTACGGATCGTACTGCTTCGTGTAATCTGTGGGATTGTCTAATTTTGTTTCACATATTTTGTAACGGAAGGTTGGGAAGCCTGTTCGAGCGTTTCACGATTTTTAGAGCAGCGAAGATAAGAAAATTTTTAAAGAAATCTTCCTTCGTTATTCCATTTACTTCTTCAGCTCCCTCGTTTTTCTTGTTGCCCTCCATTTAACGTGGTACTTTTTCTTTTATTTTCCTGTTTCTCTCTCCTAGGGTTTTATTTATTTCCTGTTCATCGACGAATAGAATGAAATAAGTTATCCTAGCCCTCTCGTTAATTTATTAATTAAACGAGAGCAATTTAGTAAACGCTGATATTATCCACCGAGAATACCCTATTTGTTATTTCAGAAATTCTCATAATTGTATGAGAATTGAAATTTTCTAAGGTTTCGTGCATTTTCAGAAATTGTATTTTGATCAACTTATTTATCATGTACACGTATATTCGTTTATTCAACCAAGTTTGAGCTGGGTTTAAATTTACTGCAGAGGATTCTCACCAATTGTCGTCGAGTGAGGTCGTTGAGTTCTCTCGATTCTTCAAAGTTACTCGGTGAATCGCCCGTGGAAAGGGGATCCTGGCTTCGATTAGCCTGTTTCAATTGAGACCCGATGTTTTCCTGGTCGCTTTCCGTTTAGATCGAGTCACGGTAGGCTCATTACCAGCAACGGTAGCTTCATTCATCGATCGACTTTTCGGCCCGTGAACGACATAAAACGAGCGCCAAGAGAAACAAAAGAAACTTGGAAAAGGACGACGAAGGGAAAGGATTAAACGCGAGAAACATTGAAGTCGAGAAAGCTCGATGGACGCCTCCTGTAAATTTAACAGCGCTTAAATAGTGTTTAAATATTACAGAAATTTTTGCTCAACCAGACGTTTTATGAGATTTTAAAAATTCTATACATGAAGCGTTTTATATTTTCCATGTGCTATTTGTGTTTAACTAATTTTAATCAAAGTAATTAGTTACTCGTAACATTGTGCAAGGGATTTGTACGTTCGTATCTATCATGTGCAATTTTTTTGTTACAGGTACGTAACCGTGAGACACTTTCCTATTCAGTCTATTAAGTAAGTAATTTATGCGATCATTTTTATGCACGTACCTCTGGGGCAGAACGAAGCAACATTATCATATCGGATGTATGACCATGTTTCTTGCCCCTGTACGCCGTAAATTAAATTGTTTCATACATCCTATTTATCGGTTTCCGGCTGTGTACAAGCTTCCTCGTTCCAGCCCTTCGTTTAATTCCTTCTGCAATCAAAGGGCAATCGTTAACTCCCGGGATTATTCGACAGTGTTTTACACTGGACTAACTATTTAAATACTGTCTACATGAATATTTTAAAACCGCCGCGCTTATTGCAAAGAATTGCGTCTCTAATTATCCCAACATAATAATTTCAATTAATCATAATTCACGTCCAGAAGCAACTTTCTCACCCTCTAAACTCTTCAAAGCCAGGCGCTAAAATATAACAATAGTAATTCTAATAACCTTCGATCCAGAGCGAACGTTAATATTCACAATTCACAATTTTTCCTTTAAACTTACACCGACACAATTTGCATTGAAACACCGTTCAGTCGACGCACGAAACGCGTGGCGCCCAAAAAATTTTATTCGACCCCGACGGTGGACTGACGCGACGCGTCGCGACGCTGGAAAATCGGGCCCGTCGCGATATTTCATGCGAGCGTAATGCTTTAAGTGGACCACGGCGCACAAAATCCAATATTTGTCCGAACGCGGCGCGGGTCCGAAGCACCCTCGACGAATACGCGCGGCGTTTTCACGCCGACTGTAATTTTATTTTCATTAGCCCGATGCGGGACTAAAGTTCGCGAATAGCGAGGACGAGCCTATAGTTTCTACGTTTAAAGGTACGATCGCCCACGCGCATCGAAATCCACGCCTCCATGGAGGCGTTCGTTGTTTACGACAGTTAAAACAGTGAATCGAGCGACATACTGGTGAAATTCTAGGCCTTGAACTGAAAATTTTACTGGGGGGCTGTTGATTACCGTTCGTGCGACTTGGAATCAGGGTGAAGCGTACATTTTGCAGTGGGACAGAAATTTCCGGTTGGTAGTTTGCTTCTGTACTTTCAGGTGGAAGTAGAGGTGTTAGGCATTGATAGGATTCGTTCTGTTTTTGTAGTATTATTGGGAATCGCTGGGAAGTGAACGAGTGATTGAAACGTGTACAAATTGATAGTGATACTGGCAGATATTTATCGATTATTCTTAGTGGCTGTATATTTCGAGGTGGGGTAGATTTTATTGTGTAACACGGAGTTTTTATTTTTATTCATTCTTAATTGCGTTCCGAAGTTAACACAATATGCACTGCATGTTCTGTAATGCTTGGTTTTGTAGCATATATTTGTTGATTGACGTCTGAATTAAAATTAATTAGAGATTGTGTGAATACAGTGGTATCGGAAAATATTAATTTTCTACCGTTGTAATAGACGTCTGTGTACTGGATAAGTCATGCTTCTGGATCAGGCTTCAATCTTAGGTCTTATTTTAATTATTTTCAAACGCGACGAGGAATGCGAGAGTATACGAGTTTTTGTACACCGTTGAAGAAACTAGAAAACTTACAACTGTAATGCGCAAACTTTAGAATGTTAAAGTGATTGGTGTGTATCTCAAGCTTAGCTCAGAGTTTCTCAGATTGCGCATAAGTTTTCGAAGCAGGAAGCGAAATTCCAACTTCACTTTCGAAAACAAGCGAATTACGCGAATCCCTGAAATTTTTCCGAGAAGGAGCAACATTCACTTCGGTTCCGTGAGCCTTTTAGAAAAATTTCGCCCATAAATTATTAACACCTAGCTGTACGATACACACTCTGTTGTAACTTGTTTTCTGCAAGGGTTGGTTATCTTTGTTTTCCGTATCACCCCAGCAATTTGGAGGAGCTACGGGAAAAATCGTTTGGCCGGGAATGGTTGTTTCAACGATGCTCGTTTCGACGCGAGATCGGCCTGGGATCTAAACTGTAACGACGACGTTCGACGTTAGGATCACGAACGGAGATAAAATTCTGAACGTTCCGGTGCATTTTCATGAAGACTTCCAGCCAGCGAAGCAACGATTCAGATAATAAAGCAGTTATCTCGAACTCTACTTATCGTTTAGGAATTAATCCACTCCGCTTCTAGTTTTACAGAGATCTTCCTGTTCTTGCTGCGTTTTTTTTCCGTTCGTACACCTTGTTATCGAAAAGTGTTCTTAATCTAAATAATAAACCTGAATATTTGCAAAACCATCCTCTGACCCTGATACTGTTACGAATTTTCCAATTCAGCCGATTCGAATTTCTTGAAAAGCATTGACGACGGTGAAAAATTATAATTTACCCTTAAAAGAGATTTATGCTCCCGATTTTAATCCACGTTACACAGGGATCAACGAAGAAAAGCACGGGGAGAATTTCCAACGCGACAACTCAGCTGTTTAAATCGCCAATTAATGAAGACGCAGGGAACGGTGGATAATACTTACCGCGGGTACGAGACAGGGGTGAAAAGGGGTGAAAAGGGTGAAATCTTTTTGCTCTCGTTACGCCAGTCACCACGAAAAGAATGCATTTTTGCGTGAACTGGACTTCTTATTATTTCGGTGAAATCCTTTTCATACCCTTCAACGACGAGTCCTTCCTTTGTCTCTGTTTCTTTTTTTCTTTTCCTTTTCAAACCGACGCCATACCGCTTTTTAGGCGTGTTTGTTCGCTCCTCGACTGCTTAGCAAAGGCGAAAGCCTGAGGGAAAGAAGCTGCGGCTTCTTTCCCTCGAGATTCTTACCATAAACTCACCTCGTTATTTCACACGTGCATTTGCATTTTTGTTGGGCCTGTGAAATTGCAAATGCACTGTATGTTGGAATTCGTCAGATTTGAATTTGTTGATTCGCTGAAAATGGTATGATGTTAATTGTGCTCGCATTTTTTCGTGGCAATTTGTGAGAAGATTTTAGGCATTTTTACTGAGAACGATTTACGAAATTCGATAACGGAAGCCTATGTACACCAGTAAATTTCGAATTATTAAAAACAAAAAATACAAGGATTCAGAATTTACTATTAATGATAATTGATGATGTTGCTTTTGTTTATAAGATAAACGCAATACCTATGCAATTTCGTAACTATGTGCTACATATCTTTTCCCATATTTCTGTTCTATAAATACAGAATACCGTAAAGAATTTATTTCGGTGCTCTAATCTTAATTAACGAACTGGCTGATTTTTAACATCGATCAAAATATTGGCAAGAGTAATTTACATGTCGCTGGGGAACGGGGCGAAAATATTCAAGCATCGTGAATGACTGGAGCAAATATTTTGCCTGGAACTTTTTAGCAGCAAATACAATTAACTAGATTATTCGAAAGTTGATGCGTAAACGGAGCGCGTTCGAATAATTCAATGGCCGAGCGGCTTAAAATTTCGCAATTTATTAATTAAACACACTTGCGGCCGGCTCGGTGGCACGAGATCGACGAGATACTTCTATCGATTAATTTTTTATTGATTACAAGCGTGAAAAATATGAATGAAGCTACTCGTTCGAGTAGAAACAATTTTATCGTGAACAGATTTACTAGGATTTAATTCAATGTTACATAATACCGCGATGAACCTCTAATTCCCTACGTCAGTTAATGCGCCCGTGTATATAATTCGATCACCGAATCATTGATCTCGTAAACTGCTTATTGCGCCAGCGTACGCGTTAATTGCAGAAGAACCATGCGGGCCGTGGCATGAGCGTAATTGAAAATTGTTTGCCGCCGTGAAAGTACGTTTCTGCGACTTCTGCTTTGCTCGATTTGCTTCATAATTCCAACTGACGGCCATTTCTCCGACACTCTCGATCCTTACATATAGGTAGAAAGATGTATAATTGAACATTGACACATTCATTGACATGAATCGATTAAAGAGGTGCAATATGTATATTTATTTGTCGCTTTTGTGATAGAATTTCCTGTGGAAAATAATGTCAATGTTCCTTTTTTAAGTACTAAATTATTGCAAATATTTCTGCAAGGAGAAGATGTCGTTTAAAAATATTTTTTAGTAACTATATTACATTAATCATAATATAATACTTTGACCGAAAAGTAGGTAAATAAAGGATCTCGTGCATTGTTTTAATAGAGGAATAGAAAGAAGCGTGATTATCCATTTCCATTATACTGCATAGAAAAAGATAGGCAATTTTATCGTTTCCCTGCACGCGCATCTTTTTCAATAAAAAAGAAGGACAGGTTCCTTATTGGTTCGTTTCGATTCAACGTTTATAAAGGAACTCGCAGGCGAGTTTCACGCCGTTCGCATGCAATAAAATTAAAGGGGCCCTTCCGAGCGTTCCCATTCGGAAGGAAGAATTGATTCTTGATTTGTAAGATCGCTTCGAGCAGAGCGGAGTCAACGTTACTTGCTGCATATCCTGCTATTTGCTGTCTCTCTTTCTCTCCCTTGCTCCCTCTTTCTGCCCTTTCGCATTCCTCTCTTCTCCCTACCGTTTCTTCTGCATTCTACTCGCTATCATCATTCTTCCGTCCCTCTCTTTCTCGTTCCCTCGTCGATTCCCGTCGCGTTCTCTTCTCCTCCGCCGCCATCCACTTTGTTTCGTTCGCTTCCCTGAACGACCGCACTGTACATACGTTCGGGCTTATCTCGGGGTTATCTCAAATATCGCCGACAGAACAATGGCATTTTAATCGCGCGAAACGCGACTGACGTTTTCTTGCAATTATTTATCGCGTCACGCTGTTTGACGCGACACAATCACGATCTACCGGGTACTCTCGAGTGCTTCGCTAACAATACGCGAAACCCTCTCGATCGGATCAAAAGTAAACGATTCGCGAAGGGAATAAAAATCGTGCTCCCATTCAACGGTTAGCCACGCGTAAGTGTTGGTAATTCGACGCGCGCAACAATATTCTTTCCTTAATTCAACTTGGACCGAGCGAAATCGTTCTCGAGAATCTCGCCCCGACTCGATTCAATTCAGCGTCACTTTGAATTCACTTTAATTCACCGCGATGCAATCGACCCATGCTAAGCCAAATCCATTCGATTCCCCTGAAATTACTTCGACCCGACGCAGCGTACAACCGCTGTCCGTTCACATCCTGCCGATAAACAAAACATTACTACCCATTGTTTCAACTGCGCCCGGAACGGTACCTCGCGAGTAAAACCGAAAGACACTCCGCCTACAAATACCGTTGCTCCATTTCCAAAGGCACCTCCTCGTCAATTCTAATTACACCGCCGCAGTCTCCGACTGAAAAAATAATGCCCAGTCCACCCCTCGTCGGTAATCAAACGGAACCAAAAAGGCCCGCGTCCACTCGATCCACAACACTCTCCGGTTCCCTCGATCCAGAATCGTTCACGTTCAACATACTCGTCCCACCATCTATTCACCTCCGTGCAATCCTTCTCTGTCCCTCTAATTTCCTTCTGTCAAGCTCTCGCATTAACCTCTCATTCCCTTTCTCTCTTTACTTCTCTGTACCGCAGTTTCTCTCTTCTACCCGCCATTTACCTGTCTCCTCCGGATCTACCTGTCCCCCTTCATCCTTTCAGCTCTACAACTGCTCCCTATCATCTCCCTCTCTCGGTCTCTTTCTCTGTGCTCTCTTTCTCTATCCCTGAACACACGAACACGCCTACGTGACACGTGAGTGTGTGCTGCCGGCGCACGAACGCGTCCATGAGCTTGCTAACACACGAACGGCCGCAACGGTGGCTCGAGTGTGGAGTCCACGGAGCTGAGGGTACGGACGACAGTGCCGCGTACACACCACAACGTTCCGCACTCATGCCTTGCGTTCTCCCGCGATAGATCGGCAAACGGCATCTCCGTTCCTCCGATAGAGCGGTGCCCGGCTTCCCTCGGCTCGTCGTCGTCGAGGAACGAGCTGGACACAGATCCTGATACCGAGAATTCGACCGTACAATCCGCGTAAACAGATCGCTGGAAATTTTGGTTGGAACAGCCTCTTTGATCTGTCCATTATCGGGGATCCGCTATCGTCCAACGATTGGACACTAGTTGAGCCTGATATGGAGGGTCTTGTTTACACGAGTTTTGAGCGTCGATCGATCGGCCGATTGTGCAAGGGACGGAGAACGGTGGAATCGTTGGACACGCCTGTGGATTGCTGCGGCGGTGCGAAAGACCAGCGAGGGATTGTCGAGGGGGTTGGTGCAGCCGTGACAAGGTTTTGGGAAGAAAGTGGTTTCCTTGCTGGCGAAGAAGCTGATTCGTATTACGCTGCCTTCTGATCTTGCACGCGAGATCGCGGGAGAATCACGGATAACGAATGTCGACAACGAATTTGTTCAGCGGTTTTTATATCGGTGGTCCGTTTGCATTTTCGACGTCAGTGTAACTCAGTGACCCGTCGTTCTTATTCTCCTATTAATCCTCTCCGATCCGTCCGTCAGAAAAAGTGAGTCCTCGTCCATGGAACGGAACCCGGAGGAAGATAAAGGTGTGCCCCTAAAAAACTGACCTTATCCGACAGATATCCGTGTAAGCTGCTCTACGATAGGCCAGCAAAGCCCTCGAAAATTAGTCGACAATTAGCACGGTCGACAATCGCACGCAGCCAGCGTGAACTTCGCAGTCCCTCGAGGAACGTGCGCGCTCGTACACGCGCACACTTCCTACAACGTCGAGTACCGGAAGACGCGAGCACTGGGAAGGGGACAGACGTACTAGGTAGACGAGTTCCTCTCAGCGGACGAGTGTTAGTCGAAATATTGGAGTCACGGGCGAAAAGGCTACACGCGAGTCGCGCGAGGGTCGGGCGACGAAAAGCTGCGGGGCGCAAGCGTGCTCGCGCGCTAATTGCCTGCTCGCCAACGCGTCGAACAGTGTGCTCAGTGTCTTCGTGTATCCTCGGCTAATCACCGTCCTGTACACCGTGCTTCCTCTGCTGAAAATGAAATCGCGCCCGCGTAGCACAACGACAAGGCTGTCTCGAATCGTTCCGAGCGTGAACGCCGGAAGCCGCCGGTTTTCGAACGGTGTTTCGTGCGCGTGCGTGATGGATCCCGGTCGTCCGAGGATCTCATGGACGGTTTGTGTGTCGCGGTAATGCTCGCCGCGATCCAAGTACTTTGCCGGTTTCAGTGATTTGTGAATTCAGTGCGATTGCGCGTCACCCCTGCGTTGGATACACCTGTGGGCCGCGTGTTTAAGTTTCTTCGATTGGTAAAGTATGAGAATCACGAGAACGGGGGTGGTACGGAAATTGTATGGTTCTTGCGATAAAATGTAAGTCGAAGTTTTCTTGGATGGTGTTGACAGAAGGTTTTAATGACAGTTCTGTAGATAGGAGCACTTTGAATATTCGTAAATAGATTCTGCACCGAAAATGAATGGTTCCTTTTTCGATGAAAAATGTAGAGAAAATACACGAAGGGAGTTTATAGTGGTTACATGGTTACAATTTTTAGTTGGTAGACAGAGTTTCTTACCGCATGCCTGCTTATGGCACGTTAGCCGCGTTTGACGCGCAATTCAGTCGATTCAAGGTAATCGGGCCAGCTCGGTCTCGATTAATCGGGAAAATGGCGAACCGAGGCGGAATTAGCGATGGCTCGCGAGCTATTTAGTCGGCAGGCAGGTACCTGCATTCAAGAATCTTCCAGATACCGGGAAAGCTATTCGTCTTGGCAGACATCGTGGTCATTAAGTTAACACGGCGTATCAGTCGATCTAAAGGCTGCCACGTTTCTCATGAGCGAATTTATATCATTCGTGGCGTCTCCCCTGATGCCTGACTAATCCTTTGAACCCGCAGCAATCGCACGATTTACGAATCCTCCTTGTATAATTAATTAGCGCCGATCCAGGCGTCTCATTGCCTGCGACGAATAATATTCTGCTTACAAATTGCTTCTTAATTTAATTATCAATTGTGTTCCTCGATAGATTTAACATTGAGTTATATTTGTAACCATTTTCCTACACCGGGGTCATGTTCTACTCGTCAATGATTCGATTGTATAATATTCTAATGATGCATCAGGGTCGTTTCCTTTTGTTCTTTTTTTACTTTTTCCGTGTTAACAGAGCAATTGTTGTACCGTGAACAATGCTTTCTTTCATTTCTTATTCCTTCTGTTGCAACACGGCGGCCGCCGTTGCGACCAGTTCGTAAGGTTGCAAGGGGGTTGAAGAATCTTGCAAATCCCCGGCTTTGCATTTTCCACTCGCACGTACGTGCGCGCATTCTGGATCAGCACGATGACCGTATGGGGGTTTATTAACCCCGTATCTCGTCTATCGGAATCCGTTTCGATCGATACTCTTCGACGGTTCATATCGTTCCCCCCTTTTGTTCGCAGATGTCTCTTAAACTGTACGCTTCTTTAGAAACTGTACACCCCCCGGTCCCTTCGTCGAAACTTATTTCTCTTTTCAAACATTTATCTGGACTGTTATATTGTTGATCAATCAATGTATTGCTCATTTCAAGCGGATTAATTCGACAAAAGACTCGAAACAGAAACAAAAGTATGCAATTTGCCGTTCCTGTAAATCCTCAATAGAAACGCACTTAACAGTTTAAACTGGAAATTCAATTATCCTCAAAATCGTTTGCGATGAAATTTTTGCTTCTCTATTATCGCATTGCAACAAACGAATGACACCAAATTAAAGGGTAACAAAATTTTACACACGATCGCGAACAACAGTCAGTACCGCGAATAGCATGTTTTCAACGATACACAGTACGTCTATCAATTCTATCGGTGCAAACGCCATCGGATTTTGTTCGCAAGGTTAATCGAGTTGCAGGTTCTAGCCTATTAAGTTACAAGCCTACGAGCTCGGAGTAACTTTTGCGACGTCGATTAAAGACGGCTATCGTCTCTCGCGTTACATAAGAAGTCGACACTGCTGCTACCTGTTCGCAGGTAGAAAGAGAATTCACATTAAAGTCGTCGTTGCATCGCGATTTATCGTTGCGCGTTGGTACAGACACGTGACTGGCCACGTTTATCGAACGGAAAATAATTTTGGTCAATAATAAATAAATGGCTCAAAGTTGCGGCTTGAGTGCGTTAAAGTTGCAGCAACGTTATAACGCTGAAGTAAAAATTTAATTATCGACGTTAATAGAAGGTTGATAGCCGATCTTACGAAATTAATTGTTAATGGAAACATCTACGGTACGCTCTTAAGTAGCTAAAAAATGGAAGTTGAGGTGCTGGAGCTCGAGTATCTCATTTTCTTGGCACGAATTTTTAATTAACTTCGAACTCGGCCCATCTTAGTTCTACTTGATAATGTAAATTCGTTTGCAACCGCTTATTTATCATTTTCCTCAGAAGTCACCTAGCCAGATAAAAAAGAAAAAACGAAAAGTAGATTATATTTATTCGTTCTAAAATGAAGTTCGCCGGGCAGAGAAAATTGCTTACAGGTTAATGCGAGTTCGTTTCCAGAGATAAGTAGTTCTTTTCGCCCTGTCCTCGCGGGGTGTTCTTAAAGGGGGACGACCAGATTAGAAGATAGCAACGGTGAATTAGGAACGAGTACTATCTAATTAAAGAGCTTTGTTAAAAATTTGATGGGCGAAGCGAGGATTTCTGGATGGAAGGCAAAGTTTTTGGGCATCGACGTAAAACTTGCTCGGTAACTGCTCGGTTTCGCGGGGATTTGTCTTCATTATTACTAATCACCTATTAAAGTTCACGTCCGACGAGGTATTTAATAGTAAAGAGACCGTGGGAGTGAGAAAGGGGGGGAAAGAGAGTGCGCTAAGAAGCCGATGAAACTTTCAGGTGAAAAGTTTTCGCTGTAACTTGCTATCTCCTCGTCGGATGGGCCAATAAAGAAAGAGAGAGTCCATTCTGTGGCTCGTACTCGTGCAAATAGAATCTGCAGCGTGAATAAAATCTCGCTGATTAATTTGAACTGGATTCTCTTTTGTATTTGCAGTTCCACATTTTTTTTTATCACAGTAGTTTCTTTCACTGTTCCAAATCGTATCTCAACGTGACTCGGAAAGCTGTTATTCTTGGGTCTGAAACTTGCGCCGGACACATCGCGTGGACGGTTCACGTGAGTTCTACGCGCTTGTGTCGAGCGTTCTGAAAGGTGGGACAGAAAAATTCATTGCTGTCCTGGAAGCTGTTCGAATCGATTGAGCGTGGAATTGATGGAGATTACGTACCGCGGGAATAATTAACGATCCGCGTGTTTCGCCGATTACACTCACACCGCGCGATTGCTTCGCTTGTTTTTACGACGACAAAGAATTTCTCATTTCATGCTCCATATGGGAAATTGTTCGTAATTTGTTTGTTTGCGTGCACTCCGAATGAAGCATACTATCCGCATGTGAGGCGAGCAAATCATTTAGCCCGAGAGACGTTCTGTTTTCGACGCGAAACAAATTTAATATTACCTCGTAACGTTGTTAAAAACAAAAAGAAGAATAAACAGAAATTAATTATACAAGGGAGACATTTTGTTAACTGTGTAAAATATTGAACAGGATTTACGTGAAATGGTTGTTGTACAGAAACGTTAATTACACGAGGCGCAAAACAATTTGCATTCAGTGCGAAAGAATTTCTACCTTCTACTACACAGAATAAAGATCTCCGATTTACGTGTCGCTTGAATGGATATTTCATTCTATTGACACGCGAATGTTAACGTTGCCTTGAAGAAAAGAATATTCTAAAGCCTGTGTACGCGCGGTTCACGCCGAACCTGGGGCGTGGATTAATCATAAGAACTAACCATTCTTTTCCATCGCGGTAACTTCAATTAATTCCGCGCAGAATGGAAATAAAACGGAATTTTTAACAATATATATGTATATCCTGGGGTGTTACACACAATATAATTTACATTCAGCCGAAATTACTGCAATTTGCTATCGTAATAAAGACCACGTTTAATTTCAACACACTCCGCGGAGAGCACTATAATTAATCCGTGCCGGTTTCCACCAACTCACGGCGCACTGCGAAGCAAAATTATCAATTATTTAAGAAACAAACAGTGCATTTCTATTTACTTCCTCAATGCCCCAAAATTCCCTGCAATTTGTCTTATCCAAAACAAAAAAGTTCTTCGCCTATACTTACCAATTGTAAGCTCCCCATGAAAATGGCAGAAGGGAAAGTATTCTCCGTGGCAGTCGGGCGTTGTGTTTCAGCGCGAAATCAGCGAGCCATATGAGATCTAGATATATACAAGGTGCGGCGTTATCGACGAGCTTTCGTCGTTTCGGTCACGGTGGAGGCTTTAATTAAAGTTTCGCAATCGATTGCTCGGGGAGAGCGCGACGAGAGTAATCAACAGTCGCCCACGCAATCAGCGATCGTCGAAGCCAAACTTCGTCTCGCCGATGGTTACGGCTCGGTACACCGTAATCGAGCGATCGAAGGATCGTCGATACACAAGTCTGGCCCGCCAGAAACTTTCCACCGAAAACAGATTCTTCCACGTTTGCGTATTTTTCAAAGCCACGTCTCGTTTGCCCTCGTCTTGAATTTAAATCGCATCTCCTCCCATCCTCGCTACTCTGTTCTCTGCCGGTCACGAACGAAACTCGAAAGCTTCGAGGTCTGCAGTCTGGTAGTGGTATGCTTCGTTACGTTTACAGACGTATCGTTTTTCCCGAGGGTGGGTTAAAAAATAATTTGCGAAGGGTAAGGATGTTGTGTCTTCGAGGTAGGAAAAATGGTTGGATATTATTTTCATTATTATTGTCATTATTACTAGAATCGAATTGAAGACAGAAGTGTACGAATGTTCGTAGGAACATTCGTTTCTAGTTACTCTTCAATTAATTCCGTGTGAACAGCGAGCATTCTTTTCTGCAAAAGCATTTCGCAAAACTGATCTAGTCTCAAAATTGAAACATCGACGTGACACTTTCGCTGGGGCTGACTGGTTTCACGACTGAATGAATGCTTTTCGATAAACCCTGCTTTCTCGTTTTCGTTTTACGAGCTGCAGGAGATTTTTTACTAACTTCTGAAAGACATAACTTCCCCCCAGAGAGTTCTTCTTATTTTTCACCACTTTTTTTTATTATCGGCACGACAGCCGAGCTTGTTAGAAACGGCTTAGAAACTCTTCTGAATGGGCGATCGATAATCCGGAATGCGCGGAAAATCTGGTTTCCAGAAACGTCGGGATCAGCCAGCGGAAACTTTATGACCGACTCGCTGGGCGTTTTAATCGATAATCAGTTTCGAAGAACGCCAGAGAGATTGAACACGATCTTGGCGGTAGCACGAGTTCCGGCTGATTCGATTTCTTAACAATAGAAACAAGTTCGGGGAATCGGTAAAACTTTTCCAGCGCTCGATTGTCGGGCCGAATCTTACGTTCGATAGATTTGTCTCAGGACGCCGCTCGAATTAATTGTGCCCGGTAGCAGAGAATCTTTAACACTGACTATTTTGTCCCGAGCGACGATCAAATGATTTGTACAATAACAGTAATAAAAAGGAAATAGAGATCCAACAGCTGCAATTGAAAATTATTTTGCACATAGTCCAATATGATTTCTTTTCTATTTTTGTTTAACCACGACAAGATAAATTTGTACCGTCCCTCGATTCACTTTACAGAAGAAGATGGAGAGAAATGGCCGGCCAGTGTATAGAAATTGGCGGCCGCTAGTGAATACCTCGTGAAATTCGTTTCGAGTGGGATACGTTACGCGGCGGCCGTTCAGTTCGATCGACTTTTTCTACTGTACGAATGAAATTAAATGGTCGAAATTGGAGGCCAATTATCCCTGTTATGTTTCGGGGGCGGGCGAAATGTTAAGCCGATTCGGCGGAATTAACTCGATCTAAATATGGCTTGTCGAGCGACAATTCGCCTCTTTTGTGCCGGTCCGGCTTTTCAAAATTCCCGTTCGAACGTCAATCCCACGATTCCGCCGGCTGCCGGACAACAATGCTGCAACATTTTTGCATCACGCCATGCAGTATTAAACAGCAATTTAGCCTCGTGTAAAATTTGAATAAACCACCCTGAGTATTTTGTGCACACTGAAAGCACCAAATGGTACGTGATATAGACAGAATATAGAAATCCTTTAACGCTTTAAAATTTGTTCAGTTAATCCTATCGATAGTATTCCTACTGTTTTCATAAATAACAATATTACAAATAATAATGATAAAATCCTAGTTATATTATTTTAAGCGCTGGAATAATCTATATAAATTCACTCATCTATCAATAGAAACATAAATTTAATCCAAACGAAACGCTCAAGCAGCAGCGTTATCTAGTGTCTGGGGCATTAAAAATAACGAAACATCGAACACAAAGCTTCCGGAAATATTTTTATAACGATTGAAGGCCCGGTTCGTTAATCCTATAAAGATAAAGCTGATTTTTCGTGTCTGCTGATCGTCCCACTCGTGTCTGACATCGAACAGACCGTTTCTACTTGCTCTTTAATCGCCTCGATGCTCGCGCCGTTTTACAATAATGACGTATCCGTTCATGGAACTCCACGAAGCAAATAATTGCAACTTTCTTTTATTAACCGTTCTGTTGTGTACTATTTTATTAAATCGACCGGTCAAGAATGTTTAAGGAAGAAAAAATCTATACAATGAATCGGACTTTCTAGCTGTAACGAACACGGAATCGACGTCCAGCAAAGTGCTTTGTAAGGTATGATATAAATATCGCATGCCACGTTGGTAACGGCTTTACATTGGACAGCAATTTATACGTAGCTACGTGTGTCTGTTCGAAGTCGACATGCTTTGTTCAACGAATGGAGCTCTCATTGCCTTTAGATTTAATTTCGAAATTGAGTCGTTCTAATTCTCTTCTTTGAAATAAGGTTATTCAAATATACGATGAATTAAACGGTACCTCTCTATTTAGATCGCCTTGTAAGTGGCAAAAATGCTGGTCCGTTTTCGATTACGAATTGTTTCTCTTGTATTTCAAATTCATTTTAAATTCGTGCGAAAATTAGTATCGCTTTAGTTAAAGGTGAAAGATACGTCTTTTAAAGAAAATGTTTGTACAAACCACCCTTGGCGGAGAGAAATTCTCGAGTCAGTCTGAACGCCATTCAAGATTAATTACACTACGCCGAAGGACTCTCTTTAACGAAATCAACTCATCCCTGACAATTAATTAGAGACTCCCGCGGTGATCTTTGTCGCTCTTGCGCAACCGCTTCACGCGTGGCAAATTAGTTCCTTCGAGTGCTGGAACGAAATGGTTTCCATCGTGTCGGCTGAATGAAAGTTATTCCTCGGAAAATGAAGAATGACGCTTCATTTACGTCGGCGTTTGATGAAACGGAATAACTAGCGCGGAATTAACCTTAGATATATCGTCATCTGTTGAAACGTGTAAACTAGCAGAGAAATGGTGAATTATTATTAAAGGGGGTAAATATTAAAATTCGTGTGCCGGCAAATTCATCCCTGAATATTTATCAGAAGCATGACACTGTCGAAGTAACTTTAACAATAGAAATCGACTAAACGATCGGCGGTGGCTGCGAACGCGGAGGCAGCAGAAATAGAGGTGAAATTCGTAGCAATCGTTCGTTTTAAAGTCGCATTGCAATTTGCACCGAGCATCGCCGTCCGAAACGTGCTCGGAAAAGTACGACGACAACAAATAACGATCTCGCTGCACGATCGGCGTACGGATGGAAATTATGGACGCAGCTTTTCCTGAAGCCGTTCCGCAACCGGTTTACATGGGCGTGGGACGATCATCGTTGATCTGTAACGTAGATAATCGTACGAGTTCGCGCAAAGCAGCCGCCGAGCGAGATGTGAAAAATAATTGAAGAATTTTTGTAACGGCATTTAATCGATTACCACTACTTCAATCTCTTAAGTAATTTTTCCTTGAACGCATGATAACTGGATTCATTTTTGTATTATATTTTTTGTCCAACCGTTTAATTCATATTAGACTTTCTTTTTTATGTCTTTTCGTAATTATTTTCCCTTTTGCATCATAAATTTCTCTTCGCCAATCGTTAGTCACAACATTATGACTTTATCTTCTGCCATCAATTTCGGTATTGGAGAACGTCCGTTGTCAGTCGCATGCCTGTTTGGTCCACGGTTCAAAAAATACTGCCAATTCCGTGGATGGTCCTCGTCCAAGGATCTTCGAGTATAATGTTGAGGCGAAATCGGGGGAAAAGGGCATCGAGAAAAGGGAGCCAAAGAATCTTGATTCTTGCCGCGTGACACTGGACCCTGGCGACACAGGTTTTGCTGCTCCACTTCGTTTCTTCGGTATCAGATACGATACTGTTCCTCTGACCGCGATAACCGCGGTGCATTCTCGTTTCGATACACCGGGTGTACCATCAATTCGGATCGTGAACGAAGAAATTTCCATGAACGAAATAATTGTCGACAGTTCCCATGGATTATTCTGAATCCATCGGATCGTTCCCGATTTACTGGCTGTCATGATTAATGTACGAGTCGAATTCGAAATGTGTCGTCGCTGTTCGCAACGCGGAATGCAATGTTAAATAACGCTGTAACAGGATATGATCCTCCTATGAATCGTTTATAAGCAACATTTTGTGATATTTATAATACTTAGCTACGGTTTCTACGCTTCCAATCATCGCACTTAATATATTTTGTTTTTATTCACAGAAGAAATATAACTTTAACAAGCAATGAGAAAATCAACACCATTCCACACCGTTTCTGATGCAAAATAATTTCGCGAAAAATCTTCAACTTTCACGAAGTTCCAGTAGTTAAAGGATCAACGATTTTTCGGGCAAGGTTTATTCACCCCCAATTTTCTCGCCGAGCAGTGCATTCTATTTTCCCGGACAGCTCACGATTACCACCTCCATTACATGAATGCATCCATCGATATATAAAATATTAACAGTAGGTACACCTGCAACACCACGATGCCCGTAGCTTCCATTTACCCATTCAATCGATCGAAACTTTCTTCATGCGGAATCTAATCGGGTCGTAATCCCAAGTTAATGATAACTTGGTAAAGCAATTAAGCGACCGTGTAACCCTGCATTATTTCGATATTTTCACGTCAAGCAGTTCATGACCGGACCGCTGGTTATTACTGGTAATCCGACGTGTCAATTAAAGTCACTGACGATATAAATACGTTTCAGTTCAATTGCGAACCAGATCGACTGGCATAGAATAGCGACGTAACGCGCGTGTACACTAATTACGTTACGTAAAAATCGTTAACCCGTTTGCACGACTGAAAATACCATTTCCAATGATTCAACGGGGCACTGTCAATTTCACATGTACGTGAGATGCGAACAGACGATAATAAACGACGGTAATAAAATCTCGCTAGACGTTACTTTGACACGGATCGATCGCACGATGATCACGATCGCGTACACGTTTATATCTTAATCTTTCGATCGAGGCTGGCCATCCTTCTCTGATGGCGTTTATTTATCGGCCTGGTTCCCGTTGATAAAACGCATATTGCAACCAAGCTTGCCGCGCAATCAGAGGGCGTTGAGGCATAGTATTCACGGCGATGATGTATTAATACTATTATCGCCTGATGATCACCTGCGGCCCAAACCAACCTGACGTTCTCGTTATTATATAACGCGGCGCAACGCTTCGATCGGTTAATTCGACCCTGACACGCTCGATTTTCCACACCCTTCCACCCTTTTTAATTGCTTCAAACATTTTCAAACTGTGTTAAACACCTTTTCCATTACACGTCTACTTGATAGTGAAACGAAGTTTTATTATTATTTGTTTCTTTAACGCTGCCTTAAAAGAATTACAAATTTCTCTTCGATATATATTATTTTATTATAATATTCAGAATAGCTACATCTTCCAAATAATTATTGTTACTTACGTCGATGTTAATCTTAACGCTCAACATCCACGGTAAAAAAAACTCCATTTCTCGCAATTCCCGGTAACTTCCCCGAAACCACAGGAAACCATGACCCATTCAGAAAATATAGTTTTCACTTTCCATCGCCACCCCCGTTGAACTTTCCTACCATGGACGAGTACAATGGCTTCGTGGATTCAAGTTCATCCGCGTAGTTAGCTCGAGGAGGGGGACGTCGACTGTGGGGGATGATCGTTAAGAAATCGTCTGGCTGTGCCAACCCCTCCGTTAACCGGTGCTCCAACCCCGTGCAGTCCGAATCTTTCAGCCTGTTCTCGCACCCTCGAACAGGACGGCAGCGTGTTGTCGTCTGGCATTGTGAACGGGGGATAATTATGCCTCATTAACAAATAGCCCTCTTTGATGTGGGGACCACGTGCGCAGGGTGGGTTCACTCCGTGGTCGGTGGTGAGAATACCAGGGGGGTGGCGGAGAAAAACAGGATTGAGAACGAAAGGGAGGAAGGGAAACGGCAGAAAGTTGAGGATACGCACAGAAAGGAAAGGAAGAAGACTAAATGCAATGGCGAAACGAAGAGGGAAAGACTGGTGTAGAAGGGGTTAAGAAAGGGGGGAGAGAAATAGAAACGTCGAGGAAAGGGTGACGCGAAAGGATGAAGAGGGACAAAGGAAGAGGGAATGGTAGAGTGTCGACGTTGCGGTTTAAAAAGAACTCGATCGATATTTCGTGCACCGTGGTAGAATGCGGGCGCAACCCTCCGCGAGTGAGCGGGGTGGCTCGCGCACTACGAACCTTTTGTTTTCCAAGGGAGAAAGCTCGGGCGCGAAAGAATTACACAGCCCACGACGTGACACGCGTAGCCAGCCAGATACGGGGGAGAAAGAGAGACACAAACTAGTGAACACCGAGCACGCCAGTTACGCGGGGTAAGACGAGCGCGATAAAGATTGGAAACCAAATAGAAGCTCGCTGGTAACGCGGACGTGTATTCTCGTCGCCTTGGCTCGCCGAACGTTTCTTCGATTCGGGGGGATTTTCCGCGCCGCACAAAGGTATTATTTGGGAATTGAATATGCAGTTTGTAAATCGGTCCCGGGGGCGCAGGTCGATCATTCGGAAGGAAATCTTGCGGCGCTTGAAACGCTTAGGTGAAATATGAATTCGCGAGATCGTGGAGCATTCACTGGTTGCCCGGGGCTACAATGAACATCTCAGGGGGATTTCGTGGTGTTTGGAGGGATTCGTCGTTTTTCATTTTCATTTAATCGAAGGTGCGATTGAAAAAAATCTTGGGACTTTTGATGGGAAATATTTTGAAATAAAAAAAGGAAGACCGAATGATGCACGGTGTATATGTATGTAATTCTTGTAATCACCGTCGCCATTATAGCGAATACAAATCATACAGCTGGTAATGATGTGGTCGACATTTTCTTGCGTGATTTTCGCCGGCGTTCCGCCGTGGTTTTACCAGCCAGATATTTCACGCTGCCCTGCGTGTTAATACAAAAAGTCCCTGCTGTGAAAGAAGTCCTTCATCTGGTCGGATATGACCCTTTCGTTCGGATGAATCGCACGCAACGATTCCCTTGTCGAGAACGATAGTTCGGTACTTGCACTATTTCTACATCGCTGGTGAACTTACAGTACTCCGCTAATTATCTGTGTGCAATTAATCTGAGAAAAATGTACGTCAGTTTTGTGCCTCATTAGTGCGCATTAAATTTCTGCCAAATATTCGGAATACTGCTGTGCGATCGTATAGCAATCACGGTACGACAGGACACTAATTAATATCGGAAATATGGAATGTTTCATCATCGTTCTGTTTATCACCTGCAATGATGCAATTATTGTTCACTATCCAACGCCAAATCTTTCATTAATGATGGTAATATCGTATGCTCTATCTCCCATTACCGCGTCCAAAATATTATCTATATAATAGCCATTCGAGCAATGAAATTTCTAATGCTGGTCTAAATACGAGTCAATTCATACCATTGAATTAGATACAACGGTATCATACGTGCGTGTGCACACCTTTACGTAACCACTTCCGCGAACTACGTTTCATAATGAAAGGTCGCCATGAGGGCTATTGTGATACTCGTGCGGATAATTCCATTATTCTCACGGCCATTCAGCAGAAAACAATTTGTGCACGTGAATCGACCGGTCATTCTGTATCTTGCGGGGCAATCTGCAAATTTAACACGTCGCCTCGAAGGCTGAACGTTATTTTCATCGGTGTCTTATGAAATTCTCGTTTTCCAATAACTTGACGGGTTTATTTCCGTTCGACAATTTAATGCTCGGGCTACGAAATTGCGTTGCATTTTCGTTGTTTGCACCGGTGCATCCGTCCACAGTGTAACGCCCCTTATTACCCATGGAGCCCATAAATTATTCATCGGTCGTTACGGTCGCTGTCAATTGCGATGCGTCTAGACAACGCGCGTTTAAAAGTAATAGCCGCTGCGCCTTTCAAACCGGATGTTTAATACGGTTGCCCTGGTGTGCGTATCGATTTTAAACTCGATTTTGCCACACTTTTTCTCCACTCTCTTTTCAACCTATTTACATATAAATAATGCGTAATCGTTTAAAGTATCCTCCAATTTCATATCGATGTAACACACCACTTACAATACTCTTTGTACTAAAATTTCTTTTTCAAATATTTTCCTTTCCTTAAATCCATCGATATACTAAATAATATCTTTCAATCCCAAGTGACGTCTAAACAAACGCCCAAAATTTTCCACTTACTCAGATGCGATATCTTCTCGATATAACGCGATATGATCTTCAATCAAATCCGAAGCACAAAGCGAAACGGGTAAAGATCAAACGTCGCCCAGGGCCAACATTCAATGAAATGGAGCGTCGAACAGAACCGGAAACTGGAACAATTTGCAGCGTCGTTTTCTCGCAACGACGTCGCGACGTCTCTTTATACCGCCTTCTCTTCTCCTTATCCGTTGTCCAGCGTCGCAGCAGGAGGGCCAAGCTCGCCTGGGCGAAGGGCAAGGCAAGTTGCGCTCCGCCGATCCGTGTATCCCTTTTATGCGGAACGAGTAAAGTTGTCCGGCGTCTTTGTCCGCCTACATCAGCTGTCTGCCGACCGTTTGTTCGGGGATAAATAAAAAGCAGTCTCCTCGCGAGACGGTAAAGCGACGCAAGAAGACGATCGTTTGTTCCGGCGACAATAGTCGGAGGACTCGTTCCCGGAAAACGTAAAGAAACGACCGAGAACGGTTGTATTTTTGGTCACTTGTGCTTTCTATTTACTTCCGTCACTTCTGTTGCTTCCAACATAAGACAACTGGTTATTTGTTCTGTCATACATTCGAAGATACTGGAAGTAGATTCAAGCGATCGATTTTCGTAGAGAAGCTAAGTTTCAATCGATTCTACTTAAACGAGACGCAAGTTGGCTCCGCATTTTAAAATGAAACCCTATAGATTGAAATTATAACAGGTGAACAAATCGACAGACGAACAAGCATAAAATACAATAATAAAAAATGATGAAGTAGGTTGCACCGGTTCTTTCCAGTCTAAATGCAATTATAAATATATCTTTCTTGTGATCCGCATATATAATAAGCATATATTTAGTAGAAGTCAGATCTCTGTATGAATCAATTGCACTTTATTGGACGATACACTTGGCGACCGCAGTAGTTAATCGTTAAAATATAAACTGCAATACAAACATCTTTCTCGTACAACGGAGATCGTCACTCCCTCCGCAGGTCGTTCAAGTTGTACTCATATCTTCGGCAAAGGGAACCGCCGTTCCAATACACGTGACTGGAACTTCAACCATCCCAATCGTAATGGTCCCTCGGTCCCATTCTCGTGTTCAGACGATAGCCGCGGAATTGCATCGTTATCGAGTGCTACCATAGCCGGAACGAGGGTTTACTCCTACCGCGAAACAACTCGCTTTACCTCGAGTCCCCGTACTATCTCTTCCAGCAAGTGGTCTATTGGACAAGGACGCTGGAAAACTCGCGTAACCGAGGACGTTTCCCTGCACGCGTTGGATCGCGAAATTCAACACCGTCGTCGTACATGCACGCATACATACGTGCGTACATACGCACAGACACTTGATACTGCGATACCCAGCAGATTCTCCAGACTGGTTACAGATAGGAAAAAGAGGCTCGTCGCGAGCCCTTCCACTGATTTCACGGTTTTCCGCGTTCGCACGGATATTAATCGCGAGACAGCCGACCACGGGAGCAAAGCAACGAAATGCAGATCCCTGTTGGTCTCTCTCAGTCACCGGGTGGAAAACGTTCCACCCCACGAGATCCGGTGGACCGTGATAATCGACTCGGTTTCAGCGTTGCTCTTTCCGCCCTCTTATTAATTCGACGAGCAAAGCAGCGAAATCCCTACTGAAACACACAGCGGTCTGAATTTGATTCGTTTCCTGCGGGGTCTAGCTGTGTCACGACTTCCACAGGGACAGAGGGGTGGCGCCCCGTTGGACGGAGAGAAGGAGACGACGAGATGGGACGGGGGCAGGGATAACTCGTCGTCGGGCTTGGCTTCCCATGAGAAATCATTGCTGGCTGCGAATACGGGGAGCTCGTCAACTCATTGCTCTGCAATCCCTGGATGAATGGCCGTGACAAAACCGTAAACGACCGTAATTGCGTTACAGTGTCCCTCCTCCCTTGCTATCTTCATGGAGATGATGGGGGTAGAGAGACAAGTAAGACGCGATCCCGCTGGAACTGACAATGACGTCGATTTCGCTCACTTCTTTTTGGAAGATTAAGTACACACGGATGGACGAACTATTTATTTCAACCAGATAGGCAATGTGCGTTGGATAGGCGAGGACGTGATTTTCTTTCGAAGAAGAATTGTGAAACGATAGTTTGTTGGGAATACTTGATAAATCGCGATTGATATTACTTCGTATCGTTAGATAACATTGTGAGACAGACGTTTGTGTTTATATAATTGGCATTGACTTTCCGAGTGTTCGTGCACGATATAGCAGGAAACATTTCCCATAGAACTCGAAACCGCATCTCCGACGTAGACCTTGGTTCTTTTGTAACAGTTTCGCGACCGCAAACGTTCCAAGTGCCCGTAGGTTGCGTTCGTCCAGGGAAACAGTAAGCGCTCCGAACCTCTTGGAGAGTTTCCAAGCGGATATCAATTTCTCCATTGTTAAAGGCCAACAGAACTGTATTTTGATCCGTTCGGGACCTGAAATTGTCAAACCGCTATACCTAAGTGCCGCGAGAGAACGCTTAAAATACAGTGCTATAAAGCAAAGCGGAACCCCTTAAAACTAACTAAGGCTACGGATACTTCGGGCCGACGAACCGAACTTTACGACCGACAGCCATTTTCGGATATGAAGCTTCGGAGCACCAGAGGCTCTCTGATAATAAAATAGTTTCATCAATACGTTTCGAATCTCCAGATTCAGGCACCCACATTTTTAAATTTCCCATTTGCGCATTCGTTCGCTGTTCCCTGAAAAGTTATTTATTTAGACAAATAAGTATTTGTGCTATGGTACTTAATATTTAATCTTTTATGTCGAACAAAACTTTAAGTACGGAATATCAATGATTATTAGTTTCGTTATTCGAATAAGTAGACAGAAGATACGACGACAATTAATTACTTTTTTTACACAAATTTTAACATTCGTGCAGCATAATAATAATAATAATTTCCCCATCGCAGATCTTCGTTCTTCCTCTATCTTTTCCTTTTGTTCAACTTTTTCTAACGGCGCGTCAATATCCATTAACACTAGCACTACCAAGGGGGTCAAAATGACTTGTCTCAGATTTCTTGCTTTAGAATTATTAATATATAAGTATCGTTGTAGCAATTTATGACGAGTTTTAATAAAACAGAATGACAATTATATATCCCTACTTAATGTCCATTCAACGAATTTCGTGTTCATAATCTGTCTAACGTATGCTATCAGAATTACACCAAAATCTATCGGTAGTTCTAGTGTTAAGTCATCATAACATGTCTCGACAAATAACGCGTGTCTCTCGGTACTCCTTCCAACGAATTGGCACGGAGCGCCGGTATTCATTAGAAGGCCAGTCAAACGTAGCCATAAATTAACGAGCCACCGCCAATGGGAGGGTTGGAGGAGCGCGGTGCGCAGCGAAAAAGCGATCCGTAACAAATTGTAACGCTTGGAAACGTTGGTCGTTCGCTGGCCAGCTCGCACGACCGTAGATCTCTCCTTTAAAAGAATCCCGCGTGGGCCGCGATGAATTATGGCAGGCGAAAAATCCAAGTTCCTCTCCTCCCTTCGCGCGGATGCTCGAATGCGCGAAACAAACGTTCCATTATAACAAAAGCTATTGTACACGGGGCAACGGGCCGGGGCTATAGTAATCGTTTTACGATAGAGCGTCGGTCACTGTACCGAGGTTGCCTGTCCGGCCGCGAAACTGGCAATATATTCTCGTTCCAATAAGCGACCGCGTCGGGACGCGAGGGAACCGAAGCCCCGGGCCACGGAGAAAAAGCGACGTTGATTCTGAGCTGACGATGGCCTTGGACCACACCTCTGGTTACCTTCGAAACATTCTTCGAAAGGGTGAAGAAGGCAGGACACGTGTGCATAGAACATGCCCCGAGTATTTCATTTTCGACCCCCTCATTATGGATCGGGGTAGTCTTTATCAACGTACGCTGTGTTTCAGTGAAACAATTTTTTTTTTAATCTGTCCTTGCATGCATAAAGATGTGCGAAATTTCTGGAGTAGAAATATCGTTGTCCAGTGCATTCAGATGCATTTTGATGGCGACATACGAAAATCGGATAGTTCTCGCTGATTATAATAAATTATTTTAAAGAACAAAACGCGAAGATTTGCTTAATGGAGCAATCAAAGCGACCTGGCCACGCGAGGATTGTAAAATTAACCCTTCAGCGTAAAACGAGGAGAAAAACGGAATATGCTCCGCAAGCCTCCGCTCGTAAACCTCGCCGCTGACGAGCTGTAACTCCTCGCGCGAGGCGCGTGAAACGCGCAGCGGGCATCGGGGCATGGCTGCGGGCACAGGAAATTGCAAATCAACCGGGCGGCTTTTAACGAGGCAACCGGCAGCGCCTTCTGGGACGGCGCGAGCTTTAAACGTCGATTGCATAATTTCGATCGGTATTTATGGGGCTGGGATTTATCGCGGCGGCGCGTGTGATACGATTATTGGCTGCGATCGCGGCCGATATCTTCTTTTTCGAAGCCGTCCACGCTCCGGCATATTATGCCCCCCTACTGTTGAATCGCGGCTCTCGATGGGCGTGTTTCGCACTTTTGTTCAGTTACATTCCCGTGGGAATCCGACGATGGCACGTCGCCGTGTCGTCGAACCGACCACCGCACGATATTTGCCGATCGATGAATGGAAGTGCGATTAGTAACGGACCTGATCGTTACGGGGTGATTCACGAACGAATTCATTGACGATCCGTATGTTAAGAACGTAATCATCGCATTTAAGTCCCGGTGAATTACGGACGACGTTAATGAGCCTGACTCGTCGCTACAATTGTACAGGATGTTTCAAAACCGTGGGGAGCAAATGAAGCCTGTTACGGGTAATGAAAGTTGACAAACGAATGAAATTAGTCGCGGTGAACACGCGAAGGAAAAATCATTATTTCAGTGATCGTTCAAATAATTACTTCACGGGCGACAATGAATTGCGGTAATAATCGCAAGCAATATTAAAAAGTACGTTCTATGCTTTGAAGTGTAACATTTATACGGGTTTATTTTTATTTTTATTCCCCTCGATAAATTTTCTATCGCCGAACGCCTTCGCGATTTCTCAAAGTGGGTCCCAACTACGTACAACGGTATCGACTGACGTTGAAAACGGGATACACGACGGAGAAGGCTGTGGCGTGCGACGGACGAATCATCAAAAATTAACGCGCCCGTCTGGGTGAATTTCTCAGAATGCGACTTGCATCTTGCATCGATTCAGCCGAAGCTTAGCTCGATTCCACGGTTCCTCGCCTCATCTCGGCATTATTCGCGATTCCATCGCGGAACCGAGGAAAATTCCACGGTCTCGAGGTCTGCTCGTTGAATTCCCACTCTTGGCGTTCTTCAGCGTGAAACAATGGCCACGCCACCTGTTACGAGAGACATCGCGTGTGTTCGCCCCTTATGCAACCGCAATTTATAATCCCCGAGGAAAGGCAAGACGGCGGGGAACGTGTCGTCGCGTAGGGGCAAGGGGTAACGGCAAAGGGTTAAAGATCGTCCGCGTGGTGTCGGTGGAAGAGAACGGCCAGGCATTTCGGGGAAATTAAATCAATATCCGGCCGCTGGTTCAACGATACGTATGCGGGTAACGAGCGGCTCGATTCCCGCGTGGACGCCGCTGTGAAAAATCAACGGGGCCGAGCTGCGCCGCTTTAAGCGTGTGTAAACGGGTGTAAATCAATGAACGAGAAATCCTCGGCCGGCGTGGATTCGAAAAGCCCGCCCTTATTTGCATAAAAATTGATTTAGAGTCGGTCTGGCGAATAAAAAAAAAGACAGAGAAAGCAAGACAAAAATTGGGGAAGGAGGAAAAGGGAGAAAGAGGAGGGGCGAAGCGGAGAGGAAAATACGGCATCGATGTTGTGTTCCGGAATTCGTTACCTGAGTTTTAGTGAAGCGATACCGCGACATCCTGGATCGATATTCACTTTCGTTTAACGATACCGTACGCGTGTATATGTACATATCCTGGTGGGCAAACGCGCCGCCTGGAAATCCGTAATATACGAGCCACCGTGAAACGTACGCCGAGAAACGTTTTATCGCGGCCGTATCCTGGGGAAAAAAAGGGGGCACGCGATTTGAAAAGTTCAATTTTCGCGACGGATGTTTCTCTACCGAATAATTTTCGAAAGGGTACGACACTTTTTTCTCTTTGCAAACAAATTAAGAGGGATCACTGCAGCAAAGTGGATTGTTTGAAAGAAATGTCGATGGAAAAAGGTTTCGTGATCGACGCGGCGTAAAATACGATTATGAAGAGGTTCACAAAAGTGCTAAGATTTTTCGCACAGAACCGGATCAATTACGCGAGTGGAATATTTTAATCCGTGTGGAATACAGTAATTATACGAACGTGTTCTGTGATATGTTATAAACAACGGGAACCGGTGCGCATCGATATTTTCTTCACGATGCAATCGACGGTTTGTAAATGCATAGCTGTCAGATGTAGTTAAACGCGACGAGTGTATAATTTTCATCCAGCGTAGACGGTCGTAATCGCGCGATTAATTGACGCTTATGAGTTCAAGTTTCACCGTTGCTCTTCTAATCCGTTCTTCGTCTCATTTTTAAAAAGCATTTTTAAAAAGACGTGCTTTCGTTGCGGGAGAACATTATTAAACGTTCCCCATCGAAGAACCCGAAGGAACTGCGACTCGCCGTCTCGAACCAGACGAAGAGAAATTAATAGAATCGTGTAACAACGGCGTGGCAAATTATTTGAAGCACAGGTGCCATCATTCTTCCGCTCCTCCGTCTTGGACAGCATTCTGCCCTGTCGTTTTGGAAACTCTCGGGAGCAACATTTCCTCTCAGCTTGAAAATGACTAAACGCATTCTTCTCCGGCGTCTCGCCGACAGAACTCGTTCGTTTCCCGTGCTTCTGTACCCCTCCCTTCTTTTTCACCTCGTCCATCGCGTTTCTCAGTGATTTCCAGAGACATCGTGGGGTAACACGGGCGGCCTCGTTGGACCGTGTACCAATTTTTTTTTAAAGAAAATTGCCCGTCGCTTATCAGCTGCGCAGCCCTCGACCATAGGAGTTATTCATCGTTTGAAACAGCTCGGGGAGCTGGGACCTCGTGTCGCTATTTATTTATCTTTCCTTACACCGTCACGGTTTCGTTATGTTTTACCCTATCGGAGAAATTACTCTTCCACACCTGCAACACCGGTATCGCTCTAAAAGCAACCGGAGAGAGGAAACGTTGCGCGGAGCACGATACGGGTCCCGAAGGGATCGTTAGCAACGAAGGGAACAACGCGGCGGCCAGTCGACGGATTCAGACGTTCAACGGTTACATCGTCGCGCTTCATTTACGCACGTACGTTACTTGTACGCACACGTGCGGGAGAAGAATCGACTCTGCTCGCAGCAGGCAGCTGCCGCGGCGAAAGCTCGCTCAGACGCCCCCAAAATACATAAATTCGCGGCACAAAGGAAGATACACGAGCGACGTGTAACTTGTTACCCGTTGGCAGGGGGTTGGGTTCCGAAATGGGGCCGCGGCGTACGGAAAAGCAGGCGGAGAGAGGGCAGAACGACGAAGAAAGTTGAAGAAAGGCGGGGCTCGATGGAAAGGCAAAGAGGACCCGGAGCCAAAGAGTGTTTTGAGACCAAATAGAACCGGGAAAATCGTAGCTTCCCATGGGGAGGAAGGAGCGAAGGTCTCGAGACGTCTTCTCGAGACGCGTTGCCGTCCCTTTCGACGGTTTCCGCTTCGACACGGGACCGCTCGAAGGATTACCCTTCGAGTTCAATCTCGCCGGGTGTTATGAGGAAACCGCGTCCGTCCACGGTGGAACAAACGTTTCACGGCGACGTAGGTCTCGCCCCTATGAGGAATGGCCCCGGGGTCGATGGTAAGGGAGAGTCTAGTGGATGCTGGGCGTCGAGTCGCGTGGAAATGGCCCTTCACATACTGCGAGCCTTCGAAGCTCCCCCTTTTTTTTCAGCGCGTTAAAAGTTGCTGCAGTTCGAGTTTGATGCACGTGGAGGCGGTATTATATCTTTTGATGGAAGAAGTCAACGATGTCTGGCGGGTTACATTGGCGGCTGAGTGGTGTAAAGTTGTAGTACCGTTATTGCCAGTCTCTGCTTAACGAGAACCATTCGATGTCTGGCTGGGGATTGACTGTCTCTACTTTTATCGATTCACGTAGTGTTAATGTAGTTTTATTAAGTTGCAACGATTGGCTTGGCGTTGTTGCAATATTTCTGTGCGTCTCGGAGATTCAGTTTGAAATTTCTTCTTCTTCTTATTATTATTATTGTTAGCGTTATCACTAATATGTATTCGTGTGTACAATGCAGTAGTTCGATAAGGGCACAGTGAAGTATAGGAAATATATATAAATTAGATCGACAATTTATTCAATCAGAAGTTAAGCAGCCTAATAATGCTGACAAAATTGTTTACAATCGTTTAAGCCCGCTAACAATATTCCGCCGTCGATGTTGCCCTAATTCTCCTAAACATCTCGCTACCTCACTGTTTCCCTCAGGATAACTCATTTATGCCATCAAACTCGACCTCGATCACCGCAACTTTCCCGCCCCATCCCAGCCACGACATTTCACGCACAATTTTTCCACCCTGCGGCCAGGTTAAACCTGATAAAGGTGCAACAAAATTAAACCGGAAAACAACGTATCGTATCGCCTTTTCCCTCGGCTCTGCAACTTCCTACGTCCCCTACATTTTAACGTCCATAATCGTGGCCTGGTGGGACGCGTTCACCGGCATAACAAATACGTCGCGTCGACGTGTCCCCGCGTCCCGACGCTGTCCATTAGCCGCTCGCAAGTTGCGCGAACGGAGCTGCCTCGGAACGTGACGTAATGAGGTAATACTTAAATTGGGTCCACGTGCTGTGGCAGTATCGACAGGCACACAAGAGCGGGGCCTTCGGCATGGAAAGCTGTTGGCGGATGGGCAGAACTAGGCCGCAAACAATGGACCCTACCTCTCGTTAACGACGCCACACCGGCGTCGCGTCGTCTACAGCATCATCTAGACCAGTCCTGTCTAAACTGCAGCTCGCCACTCGATGTGCGTGCCACGACTATCGAGAGTCGAGCGAGCTATCGAAACGTGTACTGTGCAGTGCAGAGCGGCTGTTCGAAGGAATCGTTGGTGGCTAGTGCGGGGAATTTGGAAGAATGGTTCGATTCTTGTGACAGTGTTTAATCTTTGGGGGAAGTGCCGGCTTCATCGTGAAGGGATACGAAAGGGGTAGTACTCGATGAATGTGCAGTTATTTTCTTCGCGATGCTAATTAATTTAGGCCGGCCTCATATGTTTAATGTAAAATAGAGTACAATCGTGAAGTACGCGGAGGGTTGTTAACTTGATATTCAGATGTCGAATAATCTCCTGATCTCTTTAAAATGGAGAAGAAAATTAAATTTGGCGCGACAATCTTGTATTAACGTCCAATATCAATTAGCAAAGCTTCAAAATTTTGCATCAATAATTCCCGAAAACACGAAGCATCCGCAACGATAAGCTAATTTTACAGCGGATCAAATATTTACAATGGATTTCATCGACCGCGTTTCTCGAATGTCAATTACATTTCCTTCTTTCTGTTCACGTTGACATATCACGTGTTCCAAAAAAAAGAGAATTGAGAAAGGAAGAAGTTAAATCGAGAGCTCGAAAAAGAATTCCGTGCATTAGAGCATCGCGTATCGGCCGGTGTGCACATTTAATCCACGGGATTTGCGGAGATGAACTCGATGACAGTTTTTCGTGGAACGTGCTCCCGCACAGCCAGCTATACGTTTCTATCATCCCACGCAATAAAAAAAGAGAAAAAAAATTGCTTCGTCCGCGTTCTATTGTGGCAGGTATCGCGTAGTCCCGTGAGCTGCTGCATTTTTGACGCGCGGCGTCGTCATTTTCTGCGTTTAATATGGGACGACGCGGCGCTAACTTGAAGTAGATACGGTTTATAACGTGTCAGACCGAGCCACAACGAAACGAAACGTTAGTACCCCCGTGCCATTCGTTTCCCATCGACGCGACGCTCGAATTATTTCGTCGAAACGGGTGCGTCGTCACGTAGACGGGAACAATAGCGGCGTTCCGGTACAGGGACGAATGAGTTTCGCGATCAAGTGTTACCAACTATTCATTTGGCACACCTGTTTGTACAATGTACGGTGAAAAGTTTGGAACCATTTCCTTGGCCGTAAAAAGTATCGAACGACTTATTAACGATAGAGACTGATAGTAACGAGCCCCGTCACGATATATGATACATATTCGACCGGGGAAATGTTCTCGAATTTTCAACTTGAAATTATTAATCAGCATTATTAATTAAAGTTTCTGTACAGCTTGCAATACCTGGCGGACGCGAACTTTTGGCCAGCAGTGATTATTCATTTTTACTTGCCGGACAGGATTAGTATTTCGTAATTACAATGACCGGTTCTCGTTGTGCTTTCCTAAATAAGCCGATTTCAGAGCGTACCTTCTACGTTGAATGCTCTTTGTTCTACCGGAGCTTATCTTCGGGTTCCTTCCCTTCCAGCTGAAAATACAGTACCTATATAATACGTACAAAGGGATTCGCATTGACTGAAAGCCTTAGGCTGCTTTGTACGTATTACTATTATCCGCCCACGCTGTAGAATATATTTAAACGACCAGGCAGGTTCCTTCTATGAAATTCGGAATCATTCACAGTTCATCCGACACGCGACGATATATCACTTTTCCCTTCAAAAAAAGAACACCTTCGACCGTCTCTGCTATACCAAACCCACTGCCAATTACAAGCCCGCTCCACAGTTTCAATATAAAGATAGATAGTCTCGAGTCTTCCAGCTTACGAACGATGAAAGAAACGCAAAAATCACAGCGGCCTGAATGACCAAGAATAGTTGACGATTCTCTGCCCAGCTTAAAGCCGCATAATGGAGCCTCGCGAGTAATACATCTTGCCGTTGGACTGTCCGTATAATGGCGCGAACTATCAAGGAATTCCAGCCAAGTCCCGGCCGTCGTTGTTCAGCGCGTGTTTTAATTAATGACGGCCCATACACGGCCACGTATAATTTCGCCTCTCGGTTTATAGACCAGCGGTAGCCTCTGTGTGGCTGCACGCTGGCCGGATTACAGGCAACATCGATAGTCGATTAAGTTTAAGTCGCCTGGCACCACACCCGGACCGCCTTGTTCGCCCTGTGGCCATGTAATTACGCGACGCGATCCTTGGACGACGCGTGCAACGGTGCAGAAGTCGAGAGAATAATCGACGATCCCCGATAAGAAGGGCATCAAGCCGAAGAGGTGGAGCTGTGAAGGTGGGAGGGGGCGAGAGGGTAGAGTAGTGTGACTGGAGAGCCGGTCCAGCCAGCTCGGCTAATTAGCAGGAATAATTAGAGACCGATCTACTGCCGTGGAAATTTTCCGCCGGCCTGTAATCGTTACCGGATCGACGTGGAACCGCGATATCTCTCCGGGTACGGTTAATTATCACGGAAACCAGCCTAACTCGAATCGATTTCCAGACGTCGATCGATTTTTCTGTCAGTCTACATTTTTTACTCTTCGTTCTTTTTAATCCCCAATTCTACCTGTTTTATTTATTTCGTTACTTCGTTGCGGGGCTCACAAATTTTATCCACGTAGCCTGAATTCGATACTCGGCGACGTAAAACCGATACCCGCGATCGAGAATATCCGGTGCTTCGTCAAAATTCCATATTCGCTGGAATTAGCCGGCGGCGACCACCTTGAACCCCGGCAGAGTACGGATACACGGCAATGTGAACGAAAGCTGGTGAACAGGGAACAGCACTCACCAACACGGTCTATTTATAGACATCGCTTCTTCGTTCGTCGGCTTATTTCCTCGAGGATTTGTCCCGGGGATAAGATGGCCAGTGGAGGAAAAAGAAAAACTGTCCTCCGACGACGGAGACGCGACAGAGACGTTCGACGGTTTGCGAATTAGCGCTCGTTCGTTTTAACACGACGGACTCTGGCCAACTTTTGTAGACCCCTTTATGCTTGGTGGTGAATAGGAAGAATCGTTTGCATTCTGTTCGCCGAGAATATTCTTAGAATGTATACTAGTTCCCCGTTCTCTTTGAATCGGTGAGCGGAACCCGTTTCCCTTGAGCTTATGGGAATTTAATGAATTCCAGTTAGTTCGGGCTGAGTGGAGTGTTACTGTACGCTGATAATTGCAATTGGTAAGATACTTGCGGATAACATAATTGTTAGGTAGATGTTCTTCTCCGTGAAATAATTAGAAATTCCACAACGCTTAATGTCTGGAACGTTCTATGGAATATCCGTTTAATAATACGCCCCGAAATTAATACGTTTGAAAAATTGTACAATTTTCTCGTTAATCTTGACCGACATGTTTTTTGCAACGCACATGTTGACAACGAGAAAATTCTTTCGCGCAGGCGAATTTTAACGATCGAATGGCGAACCAAGCGGTTCCCTCGAAACGTTCCGGAAACGGGCGACACGAGCAGCGACGCCGAAGCGACGCGACGCCTCGTACTCGCGGGCAGAATATCAAATAGACCGATAGCGGAGACAGTCGACCATGTAAGATAAACGAGCCAATATGGCCCGTGACACTCGCTAACTGCTGGATTTAGTGAGCTCGATAACCGATAACTTTCTTATTAAGTCTCCAGTCTGGGAACGAGTTATCGTGGCGCAGTTTCGGGGAAGGACCATTGCTCTTCCTGGATTTATGCGGTGTTTGCATTACACGCGTGAATTGAACGGGTTCGACGAACGTTCTCGCGTGCCGGCTGGCGGGCTATCTTTGCCTAAATTCGATAGAAGAAATTAATTTCCCAGTTGGCCAATAATTTCTTGAATAAACTCGTCGAATTATTGTGCAATTATTCTACGAATTAAAATATACTCTTTTAAGTAGTAATAGTTCGTTGTCGTAATAAATCGGACGGATTTAGGATCAACCATATTTGGGCATTTTAATAAACTTAATAATCCAGTTCGTCAGTTGGTATATACATTAGCGGAATGCAAACGCGGAGGGAAATTTTCGTGCCGCCAGTGTTAAGCTGCACCGCATTCAGATACTAACCCGGTAATCCTCCATTCAACGCGGTAACTCAAGGCGTAATTCCGAAATCTTGCGTCGACGTAATACGAATTCACGTTAACTAAAACAGCCCGGCTATAACGCGGACAATACGAGTTCACTAAGAACGCTAAGTTCGGTAGCAAATCAGGAAGCGAGCAAAAGGACTCCTCGAGGTAATTAGAGCGTAGCCGGCCAGAGTTTCAGCGTAAATCGATTTCTCTACAATCATCTCGTCTTCGAGAGTATTATGCTCAGCGAGGCCGTGACCACGAGGAAAAGAGGATGGATGGATCGGTGAAATTGCTGTAAAAATCTCGTTTACCCTTTAAATTCCGCCGTAACATCATTTCACATGCATGGAATTTTATTTTGTACCAACGCACCGATATACACACCCCACCGCGACGCAACGTAATCGTCCCTATAATTCGTCCCCCGTCGTTCGTCGCGGAAATGATTTCCTCCGCGTGAAAATCATGGGCAGGGGAAGAAGATCGGTTGTCTTCGGGTTCGTTGAATAACACTCAAGGGCAAGAGAAGCGTCTTCATAACTTCCGTCCCGGCGAGAGGCTCGAGTGGATCGAAAATAAGTTTCGCGCTCGGGGGAGGAGAATGGGCGCTCTCGTAAATGTTTCATGACGAACTTTCTTTCTCCGGCAGTATTTAGTCACGACCCTCTAACTTCGCCCGAGGAAGGAAGTTATTAATCTGTGAGGAGTCAATCCTTCTCTCGCCTTCTGTGCCTCACGGTCGACCCCTTTGTATTCGTGTTCGTGCAATTACGCCCGGCCCCAGCTTTCATTTCAATTCGTCCGCGACTTTTCGCCCTCCTCGAGAAGGACCGTGAATGTAGCGCGGACGGCTACTTGATCGTGTCATTTTATCTCCCGTCTCGAGGTATTCCCGGAAATGGCAAACTCGATAGGTTAATAAATATATTGTTACTTCACCGAATTTCGCGGTGGATTATTTAGACATTCATTAAGGAGAGGGCAGGTTGGACAAATTTTTTGTTCAACGTCTATTTGTTAATGTCTATGGCGGGACTTAACGAAATTTGTTCTTTGACAAAGTTTAGCTACCAATTGGTCGTCGCCAAAATGTCGCCAAATATTGTGTCCGTGCTCTTCTTTAAACAGAACCATAAACGAGAAAAAGAAAAGCTGGATACAATTTTATCTCCAGTCGTCCGTTCATAATACTATAACACTCGATACATGAGAGTATCCCACGAAATACGTTGATACCAACATGTTCATTCGTGAGTATCGAGGAACCATCGCAATGGATGTTCCTAGAGGTAAGAAAGGAAAAAGGAAAGGAGTCGAATCAGGAACAAAATATCGGACGAAACAAAAGGGTGGACTGTTTCTATTTTTGATTGAGATCAAGCTGTCACGTAATCTCAAAGAATTCCCAGACACCTGGCAGAAACACTCTTCGCGAAGGAGAGAAGCAGGCTCTCTGTGGGAATGATCGATCGACTATGGAAAGAACGACTGTTTTCCTTCCGTTGTGATTGGCATTTTCGGGACAAACGGGACGGCCACGTTGTTGGATATCGAGCCCCTTGCCCCATTTTCTACGTTTATCCTCGCGGTCGACATTTGTTTCGATACAAGAGGAAAAGTCCTCGTAGGATTGGCGGGAAACGAAAACCGATAGCTACTGGTTACAGATTAAGCTTATCGACGCCATGTTAGCCGGACCGTTTGTTCATTGTTCGATACTTTTCACTCGATCGATCCATCGTGTGAATCGCGGCTTAATGCTGCACGAACATTTTTTTTATGGTTGATAGATTATTCTAGGTAAAATATCGCAGAGCTTTGTCCGGATTTGTTAGAGATTTTATGACCTCGTGTTTGACTACTAATTACATTATTCGGATTTAGTATTTACCTTGGCCAAGGCGTGCTGGAAAATAAAAAGGATCTCTAGGTACAGTAATAAATGAGCATTGGTTTTATTTGTACAGTAGAAATATATGAATACAGTCTTATATTATGTACGTAATTTAATTGATTTCATTGGATTTGATGTAAATGTTGTAGGTACATATAGTTCGAAAGGCTCAGATGGTATTATATTCGTTATTTTTTTACTATTATATTCGCGTGAGTAGGTTTATATTTCATTCGTAAACTTTCTACTTATTGTTAGACTCTCCTCTTCGTGAACTTCTAATTCTGTTTGTTTGGTCAACCGTGAATCATTGACACAGCCCGTAGCACGTCCGACGAAGTTTTGGTGTCGAGCTACTCCAAAGAAGAGAAACTTTCTCGAATTTCATGTTGGTCATGCATTTGACACCTTTTGCTATCGGTTTTCGGCACTCTTGGTCAAACGAGAAAGTCAACAGCAGGTTCCTCGTTATAAGAAAAGTGACCCGACAACTCTTGGTATCATGTCCCGCCATTCATCCATTTTTAAAAAAAAGGAGGTTGACTTTAATACGTCACATATTGTGATGGATATAAATTTATTTCTTCATAATCCCAAGCCTCTGTTAATCAGCGTATATCAGCAAACTTTCACAAAATCAATTTATCGTCCTTGCCTCGCGACGCCTCGTCGTGATACAATTTCAAATAGCCAGTGGAGATAATTAAATGACAATCTCTGGTAAAAATTATACCAAAAGTTAGAAAGTTCACTGAGCTCCGGCTAAGTGAAGGAGAAGTTGTTGAAAAATTCAAACGAACCGGCGTGCTACATAGTATGGGCGAGAATAAAGTTGCGTGTACAATTGTCTCATGAGTCAATGACTTGCCGAGTTACAATTTCTGGCTACTTCTTTTCCTTCGAATTTATCAAAGAAACTTTGCGAGTCGGAGAAAATTAATTTCACCAAGGAAGCCAATCCAATTATATTGATCAATAACGTATCTATTTCTCCTTCGATATTCCCCATAAGAGCTCGGATAGTTACTTCCACAAATATAAAAGAAGTTTACACAAATTTAGAAATAGAAGACTTAACTTAAAAAGTTCTTTAATTGCCATAGCTGCCAGCATTTTAATATGTCCATAAATGAAAAATATTATCAATCATAGTTCATAGAATATATCTTATAATTCGTAGAACTATACGATAAAATTGTTAACAATTAAAATGCCGATGAAAAATAATAAGAAAAAGTACCCTCTTCTGTAAGGGATGTTCGTAAACGTTTTAATCATAGTGAACTTAGTAATTAATATTAAAAACTCTGTAGCTTTACCGACAACCCGAGAATTTTACGCGAAGAAATTTCACATGAACGAGTGAGGGCCGAAGTTTATATTGCAAATAAATTGGAACAAATTTAAGCAGCTCTCGACAGAAGAGGGAGCACCCTTCGCAACGAACACATCATGGTCCTCGTAGTCGCGATTCCCCGTCCCTTAAGTACCATCCACACGCGCGATGCTCCACCAACGACGGACTTAAACCAATTACTAGCAATCTCTAGCGAGCTGCTGCTCGTATTTCGAGCCTCCATTAACCGGCCGCTAAGTAGCCTTCCTTGGCAACGTAAAATAAATATACTAGTAAGCTCCGTTCTAGCGGGGCGCAATAATTTCGAGCTCCAATATCCGGAAACACGACGATTTATTCGTCTGCCGTTGGTATCTTAATAAATTGCAGGGTTGTCGCGAGTGCTTGCCCCTCTGGGATGTTTCGTTCGTAAAAGAATGATGGGGTTTTGTCAGTTTGTTGCCTTGGAGCCGAGAAAGTACCGAGCAAAGGATATACGTACGATAACGGATAAATCGTCGCATATGGTTGAAACGGTTGCCTTTAACAGCGCCACCGGTTTCAGAAAAAATATACAGAACTTCCCCTGTGCTCTGTGCAATATACGCAGCACAGGGACCTCCATTATACATGTTTCGAGGCGATTTAGTTACACGTATTCCAGGTAGAGTACGTTAATGTAAGAAACCCTGTGCGTAGTAGACATTTCGACGTAAACGTTGTACATTACATTTCGCAGTTCCCCTCTCAGATTCGCGAAGACTGATATGTTTCCATTAATAATTCCCTGTCTCCTGATAAACAATTACTCATACCTATTACTCACGGAGCATTTCCATCTTCCACTTCACCGTAACATGGTACGGTTAAATACCTCACGTTTCCCAGCCCTCCGAGAAAAAGTCGAGCACCCTGGGCACACGAAAGCACGATACAAATCGCGAAATAAAATCGCGGAGAGCCGGTGGTTGTCAGCCAATTGGCCGAGGAATAGCCGGCGGTGATCGAGCAACGTTATCCGTCTCAATCGAGTGTCTCGAAGAGGGCAACGACGTACAAAAGGAATTCCTGCTACGCGTCGACGATCCTTCTGTGCACCAAGGGGGCGGGTCTCGCGTGCAACAACGCCACGGAACACGGCGATCCTTTATCTACGACGAGGAAGGAAGTCGAGTCGACGTTCAAATAGCAGAGAGGGAGAGAGAGGTGGACTTTATCGCGACGCCGCCGCCGGCCGTATCGATGATTTCAGGCTTGCCAATGGTCCGTGTCTTCCGCGTTCGTTCTACCCTTCCGCCGTGAGAAAGAAAATCGATCGATCTCGGTGAAACGTTCCCTGCGTCGCTCTGACCCGTGCACCGTTTCGTCTTCGTCTATCGGGAGGCACAGACAGGACCTTTCTTACTCTTCGGGACGGCTAAACGATATTCCAGTGGGAAAATATTCGATGATATTTTCTTTCGGAATTGGAGTTCATAGGCGAATCGACGGTAAATATTTGCCAGACGCTTATCGGTCGCGAATGGATAGCGGCCTCTTGGTTTCTCCGCGACAGAATTGCGTTGTGAACGCGCCCGTTGCAAATGCAGAGGGGCCACGATTAACCGGGTTACTCGGGGAACGAAGGATGCGGATAAAGCGAGATCTGAAGGGAAAGAGTTGAAACTATGTAACTTGTATATGGAATAGATATATTTTTTGGTGCAGTGTATACGTTTATATTTTGATTCGCGGCGACGCTTCATTATTAATAAAATTTTGTTGAGGTGCGTTGTCACATTGTGCTGCTGACTAATCGCTTACTCCTACTTGCCGTGGAAACAAAATAAATAGTACGAGTGATTATTGTCGTAGTAGGGATAGCATTGAATAGCGGGGATACTATTGCGCGTATTTAACAACATTATCCTCGCTGCTTTAGAAAGGCACGAATTAATTGTATCGCGTATGACTTCCACGCCAGGTAACCGAGACCCGAATAATCGACACCCCGGTTAACCGAGACCGCGGATAATCGAAGCCCGGTTAATCGAGGCCCCACTGCACATCGTACGAATACGAACAAGTTGAATAATCCGTGATCTACTTCGCGTTGAATACCAATGCATTTGCTTTCAACCGTGAACAAAAAACAGATGGCAGTTGTATTTAGTTTGGAACAAAGGGAACTCTTCGAAGATCGAAATAGCCGTAACGAATTTGTTGATTGCAATCAAAGCAATCCATCGACTCAATTGTGCTTCTAGTCGAGAATAGATGCTGTACAGTGCAGCGTGCTCCAGAAAGAAAAGGAGGATGTATTAGGCAGGAACGAACGTGGAATGTCAGGGAGGAAAATGTGGGGGCCAGTACGGACGAACATTATTGCAGGATTGAAAGGTGCAGGGCGATTGTGCGTCGGGGCTTTTGCAATCTTTTGTCGAAGGGTCGCGAAAAAAGTTTCTGGACAAGGGAAATGAGAGGGTTGCGAGAGGGTGGTTCCTTGTTGTCCCCGCGCTATTGAAAGGAAATTGAACCGATTGTTTAGTCATGCAAAAGCGATGCTACCGGCCGATTTCGTTTGCGTTACGTACGAAATGAAAGTTCACTGACCGGCAACCGTTTCCTGGAATCCCGCCGATCGCCCCGATTCGATGCTTTACGATCTGAGCCAGTTTCGGCTCTCTCGTCGCGTACTGTCGCGTTCCATTTAAATAGACGACTGGACCGAGGATGACGTTCGATAAAATTGCGACGAGAAGTTGGCTCGGTTCTCGACTGCCGTTTCGAGAAAACTTTTCGAATGATTAGAATTATTTCCTTTCTTCTGGTCGAAGATATTTTCCTCGAATTATGCTGTTTACTTCGAATTTATTGGTAGAAAGTGATCGAAATAATTGTAGGACTAGTATTTTAGAGGTTCGTGTAAGTATATTGATAACACAATATTCCTATAATATTATACATTTATACTGAATGGAAGTTCTTCATCGCCACCGTATAATATATTATACAGCACAAGTAATATTTACACTTTAAGTTTCATTTCCTTTGCTTAAGTATATAAATGAAACAAAACGCGGATACATTTTCGTATGCTGGGAAAAAGAACAAATGGATACGGGTATTAATAATCGAGTCAGTAAACGAGGAAAGAAGGCAGTAAACAGAGCAGCGATAATGCAAACAGGATCGAGATGGTACCGCATGCGGATTAGCATTGCGTGTACTCGTTTCGAATTTGTCGCGACGTCCCCGGAAATGGAACGACAAACAGATTTCCGTGCGACGATGAACACGTAAAACGCGTGAAGTGTTTGCCGTTGTATTTCACGTTTGACGCTCGTATACAGTTGCCGAAAAATACGAATTTCTGTCCCCGTACCCTCTACTTACAAATTCGAATAAACTTCGTTCTTTGCTCATCCAATATAGAGATGCAAAACATTTCGGATAATACGGAATTGATTAATATTCACGGTCGCTTCTTGCAACTATGAAAATGTAAGATTACTGTTCCCAGTTCACAGCGAGTTTCCTTTCTTATGAATTGCATGCTTCTTTTTCCTCTGTTTGTTGAATAAAGAGATGTTCAGTGTTTACCATGTAACTTTGTTCCCTAGTTACAGGCCTTGCTTATGTTTTATCAAGCGCGTGCTTTCGTTTGAGTTCGCGTTCCTTTTTCTTTCCAGCGAATGTGGCGAGCGTGTTTCTTAAGGAACTGTCACTTCACGGAGAACGCGTTTGTAATTTTGCTGCATTTATACGAAGGAAAACGTTAGAAGTGGGAGCAGAAGTTCAAGTGAAACAGCGATCTCAAAAGGAGGGGTGGTAGTTCGTTCCCTTCGTTGTTTCTCCTTTGTAAATTATTCACTTTTCACGCGCTAATCAAACGATTAATGTAAAAGAAAAGAACGCCACGTCGGTGAAACGATCGCTCGAAACGAGCCGTAGACGATAATGGAAACGCAGTTGGGAATTTCGAAACTTTTTCAGCCAATTTTTTCTGAGTGCCCTGGGGAAATGCACGGTGACCGACAGACGTTGCAATGCCGTACGCGCTTTAACTGTTTGATAATTTTAATATTCGAAAGCAGTTGCGGCCATTTAATTAATCCAGACTCGAATTTTTCACCGGTCGCATTTTCGTTTTTATTCCCGTTCGTAGGATCCGGCGCGGTAATTTTTCTCTCCTTTTCTGTGAAAAAAAGAAAGGGTTGCTGCAAATTAACGTTTAATTATACGCCGGTGGCGCTATCGCGCATTATATTACGAGATGAAAGTAACGTTGGCTGGTGGCCGTTTGCGAAATCCAAACTCGATAACACCAATACTGCCCTGTGATTTATGGTTCCACAAATTAAAATCGTATCAGGATTACCGGGGTGGCCGCCGGTTTAGCCGAGGGTGAAATTTTTCGAAACACGAGACGCGTTCACTGGCGGCACCCGCTTTAATCGACGTGCAAAGTAATAATTAAACGATTTTATTTTTATGTTTTTCCCACGCCAAAGAAACCCTGTCCATTCATCGTTTTTATTATTTTCACGGATCCTTACTTAACCAGCGCAAAATGAAACGCGTGCGATGCAATTTAAAAGTATTCCTCTATGTTTTGTGAAATATCTACCATTTTACTGTCGCAATGATAATTATATTTCGCTGCGCGAATATATACGAAGCGAGGGCGCGCTACGCATATCAAGAACGAGTCTAAAGGTATAGCGCAGCGAAAGTAATTACAAGAGGTATCTCTTCAAAGTTCCCCGAAGTCCCATGAATTTCATAAACGGTACTCTGCCCATCAATTTGCACGCGTTTCATATTGCGCACTCGCGACTGACTTCTTTCTAGACGTGAACTTCCGTATACACGTGCCCACCCCCGTGTTTCAACGAAAGGAGCAAAACTGAAAGCGAATATTACCAACGAATATTTCCACGGTGTATAATATGCGGCGGTTAAAACGCAATCGTTATGAAACAAAAATTTAATCGTAATTAGCTCGAAAAGCTCCATTGTTTTGCCTTTACTTTCTCATTTAATCAATCAAAATTTCCGCCCATGCCGCGTTCCAATGAATATGCAATCGAAACGAACTTCTGCAAGCTGCCACTAACCGATGAAAAATTTCATATTCTACCAACGGTTGCCGCGATGTCTGGTAATATCTTTACGATCGATTAATTCAACGAATTAAGTGCAGCCGCGGTATAACGGCCGATTAAAGGCCATACCTCGCCATGATATCTCACATGTTCGTTCGCGAATCGTTCGATCGTGAAAATAACGCGCCAGAGAAATCCGCGCTGCGTAACGTGACGTGGCCAGATTGTTTTCGCGTTATTTTTCCTATTAACACGACCAAGTTGATCGCACCGCAGGGATTCAGGTAACCACGGCCTGATATAATACTTCCTTCTCGATTATCGTTTCGTGTCGCACACTGTTTCGACGCAAATCTGTGTATTCTATTGACGGCGTGATGTAGAGAACTTTACGAGGGGTGTGGGAAATGTACTTCGTTCCTAGTTTCTGTTAGATGTAATAAAATTGGAGAGGGGAAAAAATAGTGGGTCGACACGAATCCCCAAGATATCCAGCTACGTCTATATTTTTGTGACTTACAAGTAAGTTGTACTAGAGTTATGGTCTCCAGATGATGACACATCCTGCTCTGTATTCTTTTTAAAATTATCAGCTCGACTTTCCTTCATTTATGTTAGACACAATTTGCTCTAAATTATGAATTGTTAATCACAGAAAGTGATTAATTGTTAATCACAGAAAGTGATTAACAATAATTTATTATTTGACATTACTGCGCTATTGCTATCATTATTAATTTATCCACCTTACATTAAAAACAGTAGTAGTTACCCTACCACGCCTGTAATATTACATACTATATTCCACGCTTATTAATTTAATACCTGACAGAAATAAAGTTTTTAAAAAATAACCCAAATCTCTGTTCGATGCAAATATCCAAGAGAAAGAATAGAAAACATAATATGCACACGTTTGGAGCGTGACTCGGTTTTTATTTTTATTCCACTACTCGTTACAGTACTTGGACCGTTAAGTAACATTCTTATTCACCGCATAGCGTGCCGCAACTATACGGACCGACTGTAACGCGAGTAGGCAGCGTGCAATTTCAAGGAATTCCTGCTTCGATCCTCCAGCGGACTCGCTATCGCTTCCGGATCGGGCACGATAGCGGGAAAGCAATGGAATCGCTGGTTCATTAATTACAAATCGCATTATGAAACTCGGTAGCGCGGAATCTCTAGTTGCTCGCGCCGAGAAAGGAGATAATGAACGTTCGGATTCGCGAAGCTTTTTATAGGAACAGAACCGATCGAGTAATAGGAGTTGTCTTCGAGCCTGATCATTACCGTTAGTCCTGTCGTTTCTTTATCTGGAAGCTGTGGATCTTCGATGAAATGTGAGAAGAAAAATGATTCAGGTTGTAAAGATTAAATGATGTAACTGGATACGAGGCTAGATCTCCTGGCATTTCAGATTTTTGTATTGCTACTATTTATGAGTAGTGTCAATCCCAAATGGACGTGCAATTTCTCATATCGCAAAAATACACTCCTTTACAAAAATTAAAGGATCACTAAATTTTCATCGAAAAATTGTCGTAAATTCGTGGGAAAAAATTGCATAAAAGTCTAGTTGGAATTGTTTTAGATGAGGTCTCCATTTTAACAGCTCTTCCTTTAAGATTTCTTATATCACGTTAGAACGTGGGAATGAGAAGGTACTTTGTTTGTCCGAAAATTTTACAATTTCAGACGTCTGAACGTGCCTTGATAAATTTAACCTACATGTTGCAAAAAAAATCTGGCAAGAAATTGACCTGAGGCGTATAAAAGTAGAAGCTTCACTCTTTAAAATGCGCACAGGTAGACTGTTGTGCAATTTTTTTTCACGAAGTTACAGCAATTGGAAGCTCGACAACATTTCAGTGAAAATTCAGTGATGCTTTAATTTTGTGGAGGGGTGTCGTTCGTTCGACAAAGAGGCAAGGTTGTTCGTAAGTCGGAAACGTTTAATGTAGAATCCCATAAACTGAGACTTCATCGTCGAAACTTATAACCATCCGCGATTAACCATTTCACGCGTAAACGTGCGCCGGCATTAACTCGATCGTAAAAACGTCGATGCAACGAGCCAGGTGGCTGCGTTCAAACAGAACATCTGGTCCATTCCACTACTGCGCTACCGATAATAATTTATCCCGCGCCATTAACAAGTTCGGCTAATAAAATTAACACGTGCAGTCCTCGTGCTTCTCGAACACGGCACCTTACGATATTCATAAATATACGGCAGCCATGAGGCGCACGCGTGGAATATGAATCACGATTCTAAATACCCGCATTTATGTGACAAAAATCTGCGACGAGCCGCGAACAAAATCTCCGAAAGATCGACAGAAAAGTATTCTCAACGAATCTCAATATCTCCACCACGTAGATCCAGTTTCCACGTCCTGTTACGATAATTCTCGAATTTTTTCTCTGTCCTAATCACCCCGCGATTACAGACTGCATTATATCTAACGATCATTTTCGATCCAACTTTTTTATTTTATTGACGCACGTACAACCTTAATACGCTCACCGGAACATCGAATATGATAATACGGAAAGTTATGGTGACATTAGCATAGTCGCAACGTTTCGCCCTAGCGATGCACACGTATGCGCGTGCGTGCACGCGAGTGAAACTCGTCCCGTGCCTTCGTTATCTATGCTGACCACATGCCGCGTAATCTTCTTCATTATATCTGCTTGTCTGTTTTACATTTGCATTAAACGAAAATGTTTGCGTACGCGCGTCCCAGCGCGCGATAACGTCGGGACTTGTGCTGACTGCTGCCCCCCTCGAGTTCCCGCTGGCTAAATCGGGCCAGAACGAACGAACGAGTTTGAGGAGACTGCACTTTTCTGCTCGTTGTCGGTCGTTTGCCTCGGCTTGGCAGATTTTGCCGCGGAAGGAGTGGCTGCTTTTTATCCCAGGGCCTTGTTGCAGAAACGAACGCTCGTCTTTGAGACGACGCGTGGGAGGAGCTAGGTGATCGTTTCTTCTTTTTTATTTTGTTTATGGATTCGAGCAAGTTTAGCGTGCAGCGTGGTGCCGAGGGAATAAAGTACATTGTCGCGGGATTTTGACATTTTTAGAAGCGTCATCGAAAAAATTGCTGGCATTATACTTTCAATAGTTGTCGAGTGGTATTCCAATTTGTTAAGGGTCAAAGAAAATCCTCTATCCTTCGGGTCGCCAGACAAACATCGAACTTATCAGGCAAAATTGATCGCTTCCTTGGTTCGCCAACACGAAGAAGTCTCGCGACCGAGGGGTTCCCGAGTGCCATCGTGGAATTTTCGGCGGGCTGCCGCGAACCTAGAAATTCCAGCGGCGGCAATTAACGGGAGCACTTTAGTGTGTACCTTGTGGTCGGGACCAGACAAAGGGAAGGATTCATTGATGGAGGCATGCGAGAGCAGCCGCTACCCCCGACTCTCTCGCCCGGCAAACATTGTTGTGTCGAGCTGAAGCGAGTTTCGAGAGGACGCCGCTTGCTTGTTCACCGGAAATCCCGGTGAACGGCAAGCCGCAGGCTTCTTTTCCTCCTTTGCTTTCCACGAATTCGAACTTGCTCGCTCGTCTGTATTTTGCATCATCAATCACCGTCTTGGCCCACGCCTGTACCCGCCCGTGAACGTAACTCCTCTGATGGACGTTTCAATTTTCCAGTCGAGTTTATTCGACCGATTTATCCGGCGATCACCGGCACGTAAGAACGATCGAGCGAAATCAGCATCGGGGATTTGTACAAATGCATCACCGCGAATGTTTGACGATTCTGCGTTATTATAAAAGTGGATAGCAGAGGAGGGAAGGCGTGGAGTTGCGGCACGAGCAGGCTGCTTCTTTTGAGCGAGAAAAAAAAAGGGACGCGCATTCTCACCAGGGAAAAGAGAAATATCGAATCGCATCAGCTAAAAGCCAGCCCCTCCCGTCCATTTTTTTAATTTACCCGCTATATTTTCCCAACGAACCGCGTCAGCGTCCCGCCCTTCCAGACGTTTTTCCATCTCCCTAAGTACGAAACGATCCCTGAAAGAAAGCCGCGGCATTGCACGGGTCTGTGCATTTCCATCTGTGTCTTTCGCCTGACTCTTGAACAGGCTGTGCATCCTTAAACGTTCTTTGCAGACGTTCCTTGCTTGAATTAAAGAACCTGGTCTGTGTAACTAATAACCACGCGATTTTATCGTATCAACTGCTTGTTGTCTTGTGAACGCTGCGGATATTATTCGGTCGTTGAACATGAAACGTTCGGGAAATTTTTGAGAAATTCCTTTCGGGATTTTTGTGGGACAACTGTAACATTCGGTCTAGATTTGCGTATTTTCGATGCAATATTTTCTGAAGATTTCTATTTACAGTAGCGTGCACAGCAATGGGATAAACGATACTTGCGACGAGCTCCGGTTTTTTAAGTTTTATCTTTCAGAAGAATCGCTTTAGTCGCGATCGATACTTTTAAATAACCACACACCTTTTTTCATGGATACTGACAACACCGTGTCTATAGTGTCTTTTACACTCGCCCGGCACACTGTTAGATCGTCTGACCCCGATTCCACAGGCATATTAGCCACCGGTAGCGTTATTTCGGTTGATCGATGCGACGCACCTGCGTACCGGCTGATTTATATCCGCGGCTGCCGCCTCGTTTTAATCTCCCTGCGTCCCCGGAACCGCTGTGACATTTGTAATCGTAGGAAATCGGACCGATTTCACAGGCGAAAAGCTGTTTGCCGGAAACGACCGTTTAACAACGCGACTCTTCGTTCACTTCCTAAGAGACAGTATCCCAGTGGATTTTCCTAAACGACTGCCATCCGACTAGTCGTAATAACGGTGAAAAATAACAGCCGTGCCATACGGTTATGCAAAAATACTACCTTTGATAGATCAACAGGGTGACACGAAGAACGCGAAATAACAATGGCCATTTCTCTTCGTTCTCGCTGTTGCTCTCTCGTTGTCGAGTCGCCTTTACTCCCTCTCCTCTTCTTCTTCTTCCTTCGCTCAGCACGATACCTGAAAACGTTTCTCGAGATAGAATATCGCCTGCAACTTACGTCCGTCTTCCGTAGTATGATATCCTGCTTGCGTAACGTTATGAATCATGAATGTCCCTTGTGTTCCTTCGAGATGCATACGCCTTGTTACGTGACGCGGGGACCAGCTTGGCCTGGTCACCGGGAGCGAATGGCAAATATGGTTAACGATTGAAGAAACTGCCAGGGCTGAGGTCGGGCTTGAGCCTAATTCAAATTTCGCGTGCACTTTCGACGCTGCACTGTGGCAAAATGCGGTGGCGAATGCAGATGTGGGTTTTGAAATATTGGCAAGTGCTTCCGTGCAACTAATAAAAGGAACGTATCTCGCGGCGCACACGGTGGATAAAACCTGGGCTGTAACTTTAATAATAGCCGCGGCTTTGCTGTAGTAAAATCGTAGTAATAAAGAAATGTTGCTAAATGCAAGATTAAGATATGTATCGATGCTAGTAAACCGGGGTTAGAATTTTCATTTAAATAATTGCGTGGAAAATTTACGATCGTCCATTTCAATGCCACGACAATTGCGGTGGGAAAAATCGTATTGTATGTCAGTTCGCAGAGTATTGAAACAACGATCGAGAAGAGAATGTGTGCATTACGTATGCTCGTGTCATCGATTAAGATCCCAAGATGGAACACGGAGCACGTGCTCTCAAACGCCCTAGATTATTCGTTGCTCCGCGGTGTTGCGCGCACCACGTCCATTAAAGAAAAGAAAAACTCGAAGAGTAACAGCCGCGGCATAACTCCCGGGGATGCAAGAAATACCGAGTTGCCATTTCCCTCGTTTGGTGGGCGTAGTACACTTGCAACTTAGAAATTCCGCGACGCCATAATTGCACGATCCCGTGCATTCTGCCCAGAGTCTCGTCTTCCCACTCAGATTATCCAGCACCGGCGTGGCCGGTTCTTTTCTTATCGTGGCTATCCGTTCCACACGATTGCCGGAAGCCACTTGTAGTATTCCAACCGTAGAACCGATTCACAATAAGCGACTGCGTATGAATTAGTCGGTCGTCGTCTCGGCGATACATCAAACCCGTGTTTCCAAGAAGCGCTGCTTAAAAGGGTCCATCAGAGCCGAGTGGATTATGTTCTTCTCGTCAGCCTTTCGAACATCGATTCCCTTTCAAACATCCCACTCACATTTCCCGAACGGTTATTAATAATGTACGCGCCGTTTCGAGTGCCACATCCAGCAGACACTTTGCTCCGTGTGCAGGATTATGGAAAGATGCGGCGAACGATGGTAATGCGTAAGAAAGGGGTTTCACGACCACTTCTATCTCGAATCGAGTAGTCGATGATGGTCGTTGAAATAGTAGATTCGATCTTGGGTGAATAGGGGGATCCCCTGATTGGGGAGGTATTCAAAGTGCATACGCGAGAAATTGTTGGAACATTTGAGGAAAGAATTGCTTGATATTTTTCGTATACTGCTATTATAAAAGATGGATAATGGGGGGAAATCGAATGTTCCTGGATAATTGAATTCGATAGATGTTATCAATAGTATCGTTCGCCGCGATTAATACGGAATTATAGTGCACAGTTACATATTGAATGCGATCACGGATTACGAGAGAGAACAATCCGCCGTGTGACACTCGACATTAATTCGTTTGTAATTCGCGTTAATCGCGTCGCGACGTTACCCGACGTGCCGTTCTAAAATTCCGAATGGAAGACGCGACGCGACGCGACGCCCGCCGTCCGTCAATTTAATCTCCGCACAGAGTTCGAGAAGTTGATTTAAAAGTTGGTAATTCCGACCGCGGTCGACGAGTTTACTTCGGCTACTTCATCGTTGTCGCTATCAAACTTCTCCTGTCTTGCACATCATTTTTCATAAAGGCGAAATAGGTTGCGATTGCCCCCAGGCTGTGTATCCTCTGGACTCGCCGAGCTGGCTGGATCAGGAGGAGACCACCTTTTTGTAATAGCTTTCTAATTATGTCTCGATTTATTCTTCGATGGGGCGATTCTTGAACGAGCTAATATATTGGCAATGACGAGCGGATAATTTCTTTTGTCCAAGCCTCGAGAGTCGGTATTTTTTTCACTTTCCTTTTAATTATCACCGGTACCGTTCCGTAAAGGATCTCGAAATTGCTTTGAACAAAGGCTGCACGGAATCTTTAATAATTAATCCTGCGTCTCAGGTAAACGCGATCCAGCTCGTAACAAATATTATCCGATTCAACATAAAATTCTCCCGAATGCAGAAGAAACTGTACAACTTGCAAGCTTTCGTCGCTCCAACCAAATTATTATCTTCCCGATACTAAAATCGTCAGCGAAATATCCTGATGATATCCACAATTTAACGCCAAGGTAATAATAAAATCTGAGGTCGAAAGTAACTTCTTCCATTCTACTCGACAACATACGTACCCATCTCGTAAATCCACCTAAACCAACAGCCAGACAAAACAAACCAAAGCCTATCCAAGCCTCAATCGCCAAAAAGAACAGACAGTCCAAACGCCAGACTGCTCGGTCCAATCGAACCAAACGCGACCACTGTCGAAAAGTCGAAAGACCGCAGCAATCGTGCTACCATAGGGGTGGCAAGGTTGACTAACTCCGACCACGGACATCAACACCTCGCTCGGCATCCCCTGTTGATCGACAGATACGTTGACCACGGAGGGTCGCCGGCCAGTTAGTGGACGGCCGCAATGTAATCATTTGCGGTGTCGGAATGGTCGCGCCATCTCTCTCTCTCTCTCTCATCGCTTCTCCCCCTCGTCCCTTCGATGGAAGGGTCGATGCAACCGCCTCTTGGCGCTGCCAAATCCCACCCTTTAGCTTACCCCTCCAACCCTCCGGCTCGACTATTCGAGCCGGCTGTTAATAGGGATTGAGATCCTCTCAGAGCAGCCGCCTGAAGCGCATGCGGTCGCCTACACTTCGAACCGATACCGAGTCGCGTCCAACGATTGCAATCATCCCTTGAGAAATTGGTAAGGACGATGAATCTTCGAACGTTGGACCAACTGTGGATCGGTGAAATCTTTAGGGTTGAAGGGAAAAGGTAGATGATCGTTGGAGATGTTTTTTTCCCAGGTTTTTGGGATGCGTAGTGAATGATTGATTGATTTATTGTTCCCTTGGTGGAGAGCTATTTTATTCTCCTTTTTTAATCACATTTTCACATTGTTCCGATATAACTGCGATTGTTTCGTTTTTAATTAATCAGTGTGGTAACGGGTTAATTAATATGTCGGTTGAAAACCTCGCTACCGCGATTCAATAACTGCATATTTTCGCAATGGTAATATGCTTTTATTTATTTCGGCGGCGTGAAGCTTGTCGTGGAATGTGGCATTCGCAAATGTATACTGATGCGAGCGCGGAGAATCGAAAGTTAGACATTGCCGGCTTAATTTAGGTCGTTAATGCCACGTTTCTGAGCTATCGAGTTCGCAGAATGTATCGCTAATTACGAACTCCTCTAGGAAATTATGAACTCGGCGTAAATACACTCGGCAGAATTCGTTACGCCGTTGATACTACGGTAATAAATTAATTCGTGGCTCTTTCGGCCAGGCAGTTCGAGCACGGAACAAAGCACGAGGGCCACTCGAAACTTCACGTGCGAGCAGAGTTAAGCTACACCGGGTGTTTACGTATTTTCCCCAACTTTATTATTTAAGGGGCGCCCAACAAATCAATTGAAAAGTCCATTTCAACGCAGTAGTTATAAAAGCGGGATTTTATACAGAGCATTCCACTTAAAACGATACATACAAATATGTTCAAAATTGCGGCGGATATTGAATCAAATATATATGCCAAAGAAAAATATAATCTAATTTACAAAATATATAATACATAATGTATTTACAGGCATTCAAAAAATACATAATCCTACTTAAAAAAGAAGAACGACAAGAATGTTCTTTCTTATATATATATTTCTGCAGACTCCATTCAAGTCCCACAAGAGTGACTTTCCAAAACGATTTAAAAGGAACTCCTTGCGCACTTACAAAAACTTATCAACCAGCTCTTTTCCTTCAATCTACACCATACTACCCCCGATTGCCTTTCGAACTCAAAACTTCAAACTTTCCCCCAGAACCTAGCCACCGTTCCATTACTATCAAACTCGTTTGTGCCTCCAAGCAATAGAATAATTCTCGCGATTCAAGAATTCGCTACCAGTTCGTTTAGTATGGCCTCGGAGAAACTGCTTCTTTTATCCCCCTTCCGCGAGTCCTGTGCCTAAACGTTGTACACGATTCCCCTACAAATTACGCACCGCATACCCAGCCACGATCACCCATATCAAGCATGATTGATGCACCGCAGAAGGGACGTGGCCCGTGTTTGCCTGAAGCTCACGATCGCTTACGCCGCGAACCGATAGCTCGAATGCAACGATGCAGTTCGCAATTATGCACCGAGGAATCGCTCTTGCTCGCGGCGATGCATCACAGAGATCACTCTGACGGGGGGACTACAGTCAGACAAACGTTGAGATAATAGTATTGATAAATCGAGAATCGATCGAGCTTCAACGCATCGAGGACCCTAATATCGTTGGACGGGGTGTATTCATTATGAAGAACCGTCACGATTAATGACGAGCAAAGAACGACGCCGGTGTGTTGCGTCGAGTTTCACGTACACTTTAACGTGGCAATGAATTTCGCGCGACATTGACGACCACCCCCGTTCGCTTTGCCGAGCATGGTGCCCCGTTCGCCCAACCATTCTTGTCTGGTGCGTATGAAATTTATTGAAACGCACCGCACTCGAACGAAGTGGCCCGCGGCTCGAAATTTCGTTAGCGATTTTAATTGCGCTGTTTACAGCGGCGGCGCGTTAATGCCATTATCGCCCCATGGCGTCAAGAACAATATTGCTGACGATTAATCCGGGACGCGGAGTAGAGTGGAATATTATTCGGATGTTCGGTGCTCCCTTTGGCGTTGATTTTGGGGCTTCGTTACGGGGTAATGTTTCGCACCTATATTTCTACATGCAAGATTTATTCATTGGAGAAAATTGGAACCACGTGGCGCTTCTAGATCAGACGGTACACTCTACAGTATCTGCATAATTAAATAGATTTTATTTATGCAATTTATCGTGGAATCATGCGCCCCTGTAAATGCTTGGCTTAATTGGTAATTTGTGTGGCAACCAACTACTGTGCCTTTTTTTCAATTTGTTCGTAGACAAGGTTTCAGAATCTGGGACAACTGCGACGTTCCGTTGGCTCATTGTAATGTGTAGAATGAATCGCTTAGTTGTCAATTTTATCGACGCATTCGTTGCTATCGATTTCATTCGTTCTTTATTTATTCAGGAACTTGGCGTGTAAGATATAGATAGGTCAGCTAAGTGACAGAACTATCGGCCCGTTATGATTCAGTTATTCTGTACAGCTTGGAAACTGTGCCATCGTAAATACATTTTACTCCCCTTGCATTTTTATGTTCCACTCCCATGATTTTTCATTTCACCACCGCTAGCCGTCAGATTTCAGGTTATTCAGTTATTTAATATCTCATTTCGGACTTGATTCACAATTGGTTTCCAATAATTTCTATTCTCGTATTCTTACGAATTCGAACTCGTGAAACAAAGAGAACCTTCAATTCGCCGATAGTTCACCTCTCGATTTCTCTAATCGACGGCCACTCGTTGGTTTTTACGATACCCTCCACGTGGAAGCCTCACAGCGCCCTCGAAACGAGCAGCCTTCATTTTGGCTGCAGGCCAAGGATGATCCCTGGAATTGGTCATCTTTGCTAATAGCTGGAGCTCTTTCCGCGCATCCGAACAACTAAACTTTCTCCGTTTCCACATCAGTTTTAATTGCGTTTCTGCTGCACTGACGTGGCCGCAGATTTATCGCTGCATTTATGCCCGATTGACATCTTCATACTCTAATACTTTAACAACTTAGCCCCGATAGCACGTTAGCTTTCCCCGTTTTATAACGTCACACAGAATTTCATGATAACCATAAAGTTTCAGGAAAAACTACATTATTTTTCATTCCATAATAATATTATGGTACGATTTCGTAACGTTATAAAAAGATTGACAAATCTATGTGTTCTCCAATAAATATCTAAATACAAGTTACTTGCATTTACAGAAATTAAATGTCGTAATTTCTAATTAACGCTAAACGAACCTTCCCCATTTCTCGATTGCTCTGCCGAATTTTCACGGAAGATTTTCTCATAAAATTTTCGTGGACCACCAACTACGGGATTCCCCTTACCTTTGGGGCACAAAATAGACGCTAATTGAAACGTCTGAGCACCACCAGGGGCGACTATCTTCGAGGCTGCAGCGAAGGGGGGTTTTAAAGGGTGCACGAAAGAGTACGCCGTGAGGGGTGTACAGTAAAGGAATTACGGCGGCTGGCTGGCAATTATGGCGTAATAATATAACGCTGTTAAACACGACACGCTGGCAGGGTGAAACTAGAAAATTCTAATCTAATACGACCACATCGCCGGAGTCAGTAAATCAGGTTCGTCTTGCATCTCGTTCGGATTCCAAAGGAAGACATTATAATTCTACGTGTAAAATAGATTTATTGGCATATTTTATAAGATTAGCTAAAAATAATTCATCAATTGAAACATTTGAATGGCTCTTACCGCGCGAGGTACATTAAACTTGAGCTTATTATGCAATTAATAAATAATGGGTTCTTAAAATGTGGCAGTTTATTACATCTCGTCTAACAGAATTGACTGCAGTTCCATACAACATTTTTATGGTTTCTCGAAATAAGAAAACTTAGCTAGAATGGTATTAAAAGTTGTAGAATTCTTAAGATTTATAAATAAGTGAAACATGGAGTTATCCCTTACATAAATACGGAAGCAGTTTGTCTGCAATTTGACCGGTAGTTAAAAATTTCTTACACTACACGATTCACAGTTTCCTACGCGATAATAGTGCGAACTAGGCGATGTGTGCGACGTTCTAATGAAACTACGTTTCTCTTGCAACCCCCATCCCCTCTGCTGGCAACCTCTGAAAGGGAGAAAGGGCTCTCGACGTAGGTGACGTTTAGAGAAGAAAGTACTCGTTTGAGAGAGTGCTTGCTGAAAAACTTGCTAACACGTGAGATCTTCGGGTTTTCAGCTTTTAACCTTTCCGCCTTTCGAGCTATTGATCTTGCACCTTGAACTTTCGAGCTTTCAACCATTGAGGATTGTCCTCGATTTTTGTGCTTACCGCATTTTCAACCGTAATCCTCGAGCACCGGACTTTTGATCTTGAAATAATCCCGTACATAAAGACGGACAGCCTCAACGGTATTAAACTGTCATTCTGTGTACAAATCTTGTAACAATGTCTGGCAAAATGACAGCGTGCATCAAACGTCTATTTCAGACCTACAATTTCTTTGATAACAAGGACGCGACAGGCAACAATTCCTTTAATCGTGGAACTTGGCGAATTTTGCTGGCAAGATATTAAACACTAAGTATTCGATGCGATAGCTTTTCTTTAAAGTTTCGCCAGGACGTGGCGAGCGATGGCCGGGCATCCTTTTGCGGAAAGTTTAATGAATTTCCAGGCTGGCCGGGCGTTAATTAAAAGCCTCTTTCTGAAATGGATTGCCCGTTATCGCAATGAATGATTGTACACGTTCATTCTTCGGCTTCGTTCGCGATGGTTCAGGCTCGCCTTCGTCACACGATGGTGTATAAGACGAGCAGCAGCGGAGACGGGTTAGATGAGGAAACAGTAATTAATTAAGTGCACGAGGGCCTTGTGCTTGAAAATGTTATATAGGGGGTGGAGGGCTCAAAGCTTGACGTTATTGCGCCGCAAAATGGATTGGTGCAAAGAGAGGAAGAGAGGGAGAGAGAAAGAGAGCAACGATATGATGGATGACGATGGTATCGAGAAGATCCTCTGAGCGTTTCTAGCCTTTTTATCTTTATCTACACGGTTCTTCGATTCCCCTCCGCTCCTTGTTTTCCTCTCGCTCATTGGCTCTGTGTAAGAAAAGCAGGTATAGAGAGTATGATACGAAATCTTTTCAAAGCTTCGATCCCTCTTTCATCCGGTCGGTGTAATGAAGCGGGTGATGTTTCTCAAACGATGATTCCCTCTCACGTTGATACCGCGACTGAGTACTGACCGAGAGGAATATAGAAATTCAGGAGTTATTAAAATTCGATGCAATTCGCTAAACGAATTCGATGTATTTTATATCTACGTTGCTGTGCATGGAAAGTCATAAGAAGTACTGTATTTTCGTTGCTGAATAAATTTCGCCCGGTTAGTCGTGGGAGTGAAATCGTGGTTGGTGTTTGCAGTTAACGGGTGTGCAGTTTTCGAGTGTCAACAATATTAACGTGGATAGAACGTGGATAAAACGTGGCCACCGTTGATGGCCGGCTAACCGGGTAAAAAGGTTGCACAGAGGATTACCGTAGACTCGGTGGCGTTCCTCTGACGCGAGATCACAGATCCAATCTTGCCTGGAACTCCGACGAGCTGACTCTCTCTCTATCCCTCTCTTTCTCTCGTAGTTATTCTATGTCAGTCTCCGAGGATCGGAACGCGAAACACCGTTGTAGCTAATTACGAGCGTAATGAACAGTATGAATGCAAATTAAAGCTTGCACGAGCGTTTCACCTCTTCTATTTTATAAAGCTCGCTATCTCATGCGCTTGAACGACGCGGCAGAATTATTAGTGTTTCAGGTGGATGAGTCGAGGCTTGAAACAAACACTGACGCCGTTTTATACTTTTTTATTTTTTTTATTTTTTACAAAGCAGAGGATAACCTTGACGATGGATAAATTGGCATTTGCCGCGTCGCTTTGTTTTATTGAAAAACAGGAACGGTATTAACGTGAACGGCGCTGGGTCTGGCCGGTGGCTGACTTATACTACTGCGGCTGGATATGTAGTAGGTTGAATCAGTGGTATAGCTGTAATTATTGTTTATTTGAAATTGAATGAACGTTGCTGTTATTCTGCATATATTACAGTGATATATGAGAGAAATTAGGAAACATGTATCTAAGGTATTGAAGGAATAATAAAGCAAGCTGTTACTGTAATTCTGCAAGTAGTACAAACCAATGTTCAGGGAAACCATAAAGGCGGAGCATCAGGATACTATTTGATTTTATTATTTATATTACCGTTTCATTATCATGATTGCTGTTACTGTTACTAAACTTTATGTTTTATGCTTATTTTATTGTAACAATACATTCAGCACGCCTTCACGGGTGAAATATGAAATTGAACCCCCTTAAATAGCGTGTCTTCTTCTTGCAAATCCATTGTGCGATCGGTTTGCACGCAGAGTTTACAACGCTTTGCACACACTTTCGCCCTACAATCAACGAACACCGTGGCCGCCGCGCCGCCAATTCGATCCATCAATCAGAACCGCGAAACCGCATAACAATTCAATTATCCGTAGCCAAAGCTATCCCCGCCAATTATACTTCCCCATAAATCCGGTTTTCGACCGTCGAGATATCCAACGATATTCGACGGTGTTCCCGGATCGGTCGTTCACCCCGGTGGAACAGTACTTTTCGAGCACCCTGTACGTACGCTTCGCAGCGTGCTGCTGACGAGAGAAGTGTGCTGTGCCACTGAGTGGCAACGATAAATATTCATGGGAAGCCAGTCATGCTTCGCACACCACTATCTTTCTCGGCTCCAACGCGGTACATCCGAGTTTACTTACTCGGGGCGGCCAGAAACAGGGACAAGGCGGTTGAATACGTGACGAGGAGGCGACACATTTGTCGGTTATGGTGGCCACCGTGTTTGATACACCCCCTTGCACCTAAATACTATGCTGATTCTGCAGCCACGATGACAGATGCACCCTGGTTTCCGTTGCGTAGGTCAGGAATCGCGAACGAGACGATACGTCGTCGACGCGTCATGTCGATTGATGTTCGACCAAATTAAGAAGGTAATGGGAAGGGAGAAACCAGTATTGAACTTCGATAAATTGTGGGGTTTAGTTTTGTAGTCGTATTAAATTGCAAAATGTCAATAGTAATTCAGTACAATTTGTCTTCTAACTATTAATTAAATATTAATTGGAACACGTTAGATCGCGTCTCGCTCGCAGATACAAGCGGTGCAAATATTTTTCCCCAAACGAAGGCAAGTAGACGCAAAGGGAAAAGAGAAATAAATTGGAAGAAAGTTTCGGGAGAATAATCGTCGGAATTCGGACGTTGAGTTGGACACAATTTTTTCGCCATACCCGAGTACGAAATTTATAGAAAAAGGGAGTGCTGCGATTCTACGTAGCCTCTCGTCCATTTTCCTGGGAAAAAAAAGTTACCGCGAAAATAAGCCGCGGTGCTGGGGGAAAATCTAAAGCCCGTGACCGATGCCAAAAGGGACGGCCAACTAACACGGTGGCTCTATCGTGACGGCAGGGACTTCCACTTACGTGCAGCGTGGCGAGCGAAATGAAATTCGCGCCAAGTTTTTCCCAGTCTCTCCTCCGGAAAATGAAAGCGTTCTTGGAACGTGATAAATTGTAGGGCGAGTAAGTGGCGTTAAATCTGCCTCGACCAAAAATCTACGTCAACTCACGATTTCCTTCTTTCCCCCCTTCTGAAGAAAGTGTCCTCGATACCGAGCCAGTACACAACAAACATTAGCATAAAATCCGGGGAAAATTAGAAAATGCAAATTCAATTTCCTAGATGATACACAGGATGCAAACCGTAATTCTCGATACTCAGAGAAAGTCAAAAACTTGAACAGGCTATTTCAAAGTCTTTAAAAGTATCAATTAAAAACTGTACAAATTACTGAATTTCCCCCGATTCACGCAACATTGCGCACATACTTCTGAAACACCCTATATGGAAGAGTAACTCAGAAACTTCTAACTACCGCCAAACTCTATTGTATAGTTTTTCGTGCCTTTCTATACATAAAATAACCCATCCACTTGCACAAGCTGACCCTTAAGTTATTTCATATGTAGCGATAAGCGCAGTAGTTTAATTTTAGCGATAAGATCGCGAGTGCTCAGCGCTAGAGCAATCGATCTCATTTGTAATACTCTTATTATCTGTCATCCTTTTGTACGTTTTGCTTTATTGTAGCTTTTTCTATTGTATATATCGTATTTATTTCTTTGCTGTCACAATAAACGTATACTATAAAAAAAAAACATAAAAAACGTAACTCAGAAACTCCACCGGCCTAAAAAAAAATAATTCAAAGAAACTTTTTTCTGGACGACAAACGTACCGCTCTGTACGTGTACTTCGTAATTCCGACGAATCGAGTCGATGGACTCTGAATTGAACCGGGTCACCGAGGGAACAGCTGGATCATCGTCACCGTTCGCTCGATAACACGATCTGTCGATCGATCGTGGAACGGGTGAAAAAGAGAGCTGGATGCGGGACAAGGGAGGAACGGGGGTGGAGGCCGTGGAACGGAAGAGGCATATTTGATGCGCATTTACAGGGCTCACGTAGGCGAGCGGTACGCGAGCTGATCTCTGCGCGGAAAACGCACAAACACTCGCCGAAGCTGACAGGCACATCGGCTTTTACGCGGCGCTCAGGCTCAATTGAATTCCGCGCTGCCCTGTGCTGGGGCTGGCCGTTTTAGCCACTATTTATTCTGTTCGAGTACACGGTAATGCGATCGAGGCCTATTACCGCCGCGGATTTTCATTTATTTGCAAACTGTCCGAGTGAAAAACGGATCGAGGACTATCGCTTCATGGATGATTCGTTTTCAGATGCTTTCGAAACGGTTAACGAAAAACGCATACATATGCACGCGGTGTAATAACGGCGGAATTAGTGTTCCCTTTCGAGCTGTTGGTTTCGAAGCTGTCAATTCGTTCTTTCATTTGGAGTTTATCCATTTGCTCAATGAATCGCTGGACAAATGTGCACTGCGACGGGAGGTTTGATTTTCGGTAAAGACTAATGCGGTTTTAATGCTGTATCTCCGATGGGTTCGCGAGTTCTTTTTAATTTAACGTTAACGAAAATAGACGACGGGTGTATGTGAAATTGTCCACCGCAGCGCGATTAGAATAGAATATGTACCGAGTACGGAAATCTGTAGATTTTATTGGTCCAGAAGAAAATTTATTAAAGAAATTATTTAGTCCGAAGACAAGTGAATCGCAGGGAATAAGATAGCGGCAGAAAACGATTGTTGCATAAAATACCGACGTCAGATGATCAAATTAATAATCTGTAATTTAAAACCCACCGACTCAGTTTCCCAGAATGTCCAATTTTCAACGAACTCCAACCGTGAAATGGGTCAAATTCATTGCGGACTTATTTTTCCAAGTGATCCGAGTTAATGATAGTCTCCGTCGAACAAGGAACGCCCAGGCATCACGAATATTGGCGCACGTGCGCTGCATCGTGCCCGAGATTTGTTGAACAAAGAGCGTCAGATCGTTGATTCGAGTTAGGCCGTTTCTCCGGAACATCAATGGGGCGTTAATTCGTCGACTGCTCCGTCGTGTACCACCCTGACGTCGTTAACGTCGCTGCACCGTGATGATTGTGCACGGAACAAGAACACCGCCGGATCAACGACCTGTTAATCGCTGTCAAATTTCAAAATTCCATGCCATGAAATTCTCGGCAGCAAGCTTCTCTGAGGGGGTTGGCTTGCATCGACAATTGCCACGTGAAATTCCCTCTGGCGCAGATTGTTCCCCGAACTTTACTGAACCGTAAGCAAATCGATTTTTCAATTTATTTTGCAAGAGTGAACTGGGCGATTTCAAGTTGAAACGTGCAGCAAAATTAAGTTTCGAAAGCGTGAACTTTTAATCGAGGGTGAAATTATGAAATTCGGTCCGATGTTGCTCCTTGTGGTTATTACTATTATTTTTCTAAAGCACTGTACACGTACACAAAATTATGCACGACGTGTATAATTAAGATTAATTTCCACCGTAGAAAATCTTATTTCCCCTCCCCGTCTGGCAACACCTGTTCCCACTGCTTCGATTGATCACCTTTTCGCTAGTGACGGATCGAAGGTCTGAGAAAAATGGAAGGGTGAAATTACTTCGCCATTACTGTTGTATATATCCATGCGATTTGCGTCCGTCAACGACGGGAAAGAAGAACTAACTTGAAACAAAATCTGATTAATTTACTCGAAACGATAGAACTCGATAAAGCTTCGACGCGAATTTTTTTCATTTAAATACTCCGTCCAATCTCGATTGTCGCTGCGAACCGTCGACCCAAATTCCACGGGGACATGAAAGCCGTCCAAACACCGTAACGCGCGAACACTGTGCGCGCAACAAATCTTCGAATAAACGTGCACGACGGGCTAAAAGCTCGAGCATTGATATGCCTCGTCACACGCTGGTAAACTCGAGCACGTACATACCAGTGTCCAGTCAGAACGGTCGTAATCCGGAAGTACGAAGTTGTAACGCCACTGACCGATCCAAATGTCCGAATTTCGGGTACGTCGAAACGGCGGTATTGATCGATCGTTGCTTATATTCCAACTAGCTCCGTTCAAACTATTTCACTTTTGGTCCTTGTAATTTCTTCTAGAATGGTGCCGCTATCTCGTACCTTTTAATCTGCAGGTGGTTGTTTTTTTTTATCAAGCACTTCTAATTCCTTTATCGTCGCCAGTGAATAACATTGAACTCTCGTAGGCCTTTAAATTTCTTTGGATCCTTTTATTTCGTTAATGACTAAATGGCTGAGTATCCCTTCTGATCCGCAGGAATTATGTTCCTTCTCCGTAGTTAATAGAAACGAATCGTGCGAGATTACGATTGTGTTGAAAATAGACGAACTTTTGAAGTTTTTGTTTGGATGACGATCCGACGATGAAATAATTAATTAGGAAAGAAAGCACCTTGCGGCAAAATTCTTTAATTGCTTATAAAAAATGTGTAAAAAACCGAGTAACCAGTTTTAACAAGAGATTTATTTTCTTCGATGGCCCTCAAATATTCCAAATTTATGTTACTAAAGTATTCAGACTGTCCGTTCGATATTTTCTAGGAATTCCGCGTTATTAGACCCCATCGTGGCATTTAGTGGAAGAGGATATGCACATTTGGTTATCGAGGGAAAATGCTTTCCAGCGATAGGGAGAGCAATTTTTACGAGAGGGTGAATGAGATGGACGCGAGACGTTAGGGAAATTGACGAAATCGTAAAGGCAGCCGTTCAAATCGCTCGTAAAACCGGAAATCTCGGCGGTAGTCGTTCGGTTCACCAGAGAGGAAAGTGTTGAGTATCTAATGGGTCCGTCGAAGAAAAAAGAAACACTTCCAACATCTACCTAATCGAGACTCCCACTGCTTATCGATATACGATCCCTCGTGCTTGGGAAATCTCTCGTTCCACGTTTATTGCCTATTGAGATCACTTACTAGAGCTTACTTTTGTGCCAACCGCAAATGAAAGAACGAACGGTACAACTTTTTCCAAGCAATATTAATTCCGCGATAAGAGAAACACTTTTTAAACAAAAACGTGATGTTTAAACAAAAACGGTACTGTGTACTCTTAGAAGACAGCCGCAGTTGTGCTATTTTCGAAGCAGATATTTTTTTGATAAAAAAAAGTTCTAAAATACACCGTGTTTAAAACGTTGAATACAGTGAAAGACGTGGCAGAAAATTTGTTGCTTTGATTTAGCATAAAAAGGTGTGCAAGGTAGACAAATGAATATCGTAATATTTCAACTCCTTGAAGGATTGGGCTCTGCCGTGTTTTCTAAATCTTAAAGGGAACAGGAAATTTGATTTTCAAGGTATGTAACCGGTAGTTTCCCGAGTCACTTGACCAGGCTTTGGTTACCATTTCCGCGAGCTTTGTCCGCATTTCTTCGTGAAACTTTTCCCGGAGAACCTTGGCTACGATTCCAGAGATGTCCTCGGTACGACGTCGCTGGTAGATGGTGTAATACGATCCATCTTCTGGAGGAAGTTTCATATCCGATATAGACGTGTTTCGCGCTAACGCATTTTCGTATATTCCTTTTCGATCCCTTGGAAATCGACGTTCTTTACTCAGCAGGAAAAAAAATGAAACCTTCCACGACCTGTATTAAATCTGCAAACTACGAACTAGTTATAAACATAAAATTTGGATGACTCAGTTATTATGCAAGTCCGCGTCATCGTTTTAAAAAGGATCAAGCAACATATATTGTCGGAGTTATCTATTAAATAAAATAAAACATGAAAATCCAAAGATCAACCACAAAGAGAATGAAAAGTGTCAAATCCATCGTGGCAAATCCTATTGAAAATCCTGGCAAAACGAATAACTGGGCGAAGAACAAAGGAAGGAAGGGAGAGACTGGTTTTCGGTGCTTTGTATTTAACCGAACCACGAGGTAGTTGGGTTTTGATCGCCAATGGGGATAAAGCTAGAACGCGACGATGGCTGCTGCGGCGCTCTCTAATCGTCCACAAGCCGCTTAACTCAACCCCCTTCTCGCATCGGCCTCTTTCAGTAACATTACGTCGGTGGTTGCTATACCAATTTCTCCATCAGAGCCTGTACCACCGGTATTAACATTCGCCTCGATCTTCCCGTGCGTTGAGTAAGATTCTCGTTGACTGTTCGCGAAACAAGAACGAGGGTAATATGCTTCGCGAACCACCATCCTCCCCTAAATAATATACGGGTAGTGTATGTACCGTTCGGGAATTGAATTTATGGTGAAGTTTAACTTGAATTTCGACTTCAATTTGCCCGTGGAAAATTGAGGATAACGTATGCAATCATTCATAGGTTACTCTAACAAGAAAATAGACATAGTGCACAGGAAAGATATTTTCGTATTTTAATATTTTGATACAGCCTAGACCCGCGTTCTCCAACCCCTTATAACTAAAGGTAGGCAAGAACGAAGACATTAAATTGTTACATTGAATGTCTCATTTCACATGTGGATCGCATTTCAAAAAGGTTGAGACACCCAGCGCAAAAATTGTACAGCCGTAATATTAATATCACCAAAGGATAGTCATCTTTGCGAACGTAAGATTGTTAATATTGAGAAGTCTTATATATTTATGGATGAAAGACAAAACTATGTTCGTCAATGGAAAGTTTTGGGAAAGGTTGAGACACCCAGCTCAAAAATTATACAGCCGTAATATTAATACCACCAAAGGATAGTCATCTTTGCGAACGTAAGATTGTTAATATGAAGAAGTCTTATATATTTATGGATGAAAGACAAAATTATGTTCGTCAATGGAAAGTTTTGATCATCGGCTCCGTTTTGTGTCAAAATAACGACGCGATCGACGCGACGAAACGAAAGGTCCTCTTTCTCTCGTCCATTTCTCTGGCAGTTGTCGCGAAAGTTCAGCCACGTGTTTTCGACAGAAGACAAACGACAGCGGCGCTTCTTCCGGCGCGTCGCGGCGCCGCATCACCCTGCATTTCCAGCGGCGCCATGACATTTAGGTGATATTAAAATGAAATTCTCCTCGTTGCTGTCCCCGTCTACTATGACAGAGAGAGAAGGGACATCGCGTTTCAGTTTTTGACGCGCGACCCGACTGACAGGTTCACTCTTTCTCGTTGGTCCAAAGCGAGTAGAGACGAGAACGGAGGAAAAAAGAGTGCCGAACCGTGGACGCCGTTAATGGGTTCCGTCGACGACCCCTAGCTTTCGTTCCACGGCGACGAGGAAAATGAACGACGCGTGTCTGACAGTCGCGGGAAAAGCATTCGACCGAGGTAGAGAACGAAGCTTGATATATTAGCGATCGTTTGATCTGGGATTCATTTTTGTGGGCCGCTGTATGTATTTTAAAGTTCAAGGACTTCCTTCCTCCTCTTTTTTAGTTCAATATTAAGCTGTACGTACCTTTGAAACAAGTCGTTCGGACTTTAAAATGTACTTCGGAAGAGTAATGTATGAAAATATTTATTTTTCTCGCGTCTCGTTCCATTCTTTCGTTTCCTTTTTTTTCCTTCTTTTGCTTTGGAAAAATGTTGCATAACCCGTCGTTCGTGGTGGAATTTATATAATACGGCGAGCGTGAAGTAACTTCCTTCGTTTCGTGACCATTTTTTGCAATCAATCGGAGAAACTCCCGCTCGATTTTTATCCAGATAATATGCAAAGTTCCGCGTGATTGTTACAGTTAGTCGGCACAACGAAGAAATCTGCATCGTTGAAGACCGTAGAGCTGAAGTTATTTCTCGCCAACTTTTCGTTCTTATTGCTCGAGGGAGGAAAAAAACTTTCCCCCCCGTTCGGTCCACGTTCGGGAGAAAAAGAGACGGCAGGATACTACCTACGAACTCGTTTGGAAGTGCAATATTCACTTTGCATTTCATTCGGGAAATTGTTATCAATCTAGAGGGGAACGTTATGCTTCATGCTTTTGGAAATTTCTTCAAATCTCTGGTAACAAAGTTCCTGGAAATAATATTCCCCTCCCAGACGAAACGACGGGCTAATCTTGATTTGAGTTATTGTCGTGCGACAGGAGGAAAATTTCTCGCCAGAATATATAGCAGAATTCTGCGAACAAAAAAATGGTCAAATGGTCTAACCTGTTGAGAAAAGCGTAAAAATCATAAATCTTACAAAAATTGACATCGTTCTTCGCAGATTTCTTTAATGTTTGTATTTTAATACGCCGCTTATAAAACCGAAAAGGAACAGCGCAGAGAACTGACAATTACAAAAAGAATGGAAAGAAATCATTCGGACAAAAACAAAGAAACTATAAATCGTTCAAGCGTCGAATACTTTATTCGGACTCTCCACTTTCTTTAACACTATCGAAATAAATCCTTCGCTCGATATCAGTCTAAGCCAACTCTAAGAACACTGCACACACTTCCACCCCAATTAGAATAACCCCCTACCAACGATTCCCTTTCGACACTTTCCGACCCCTGCAAACAAGAAGAACCCTCCAAGTGCGCCGCAAAAATCTGCATCGCATTTTCCACATGAAAACCCTCGATTTCCCCGCAGGATCATACTCCACCATGACACCGTTCCATTGCCAAGGAATCGCCCCCTTCCACTCCCGATCGAGAAACAAGGAAATCAGATGAATTCGTTCAGTGTCCACCATCGCGTGAAACGTGGCTAAATTACTTGCGGTTCATCGGGGAACGCTGTGACGGGGCGAGGCTGGTGTTTTACAAATCCGCCTCGTTACTTACCACAAGCTGCTCGTCCTATGCATTATTCATCCACGTGGCCCGTTTCCACGCCTCGTATATTTTATTTCGATCGTCGCCAGACCCGTGGACTCGTTCCAATTGGGCCCAGGTCGATGGGTCGCTTTCTAATCCGATGGAATGCACTGCTATGCCGTCAACCCCGGCCACATTTTATCCAGCTTTCGCCTGTAAGAGGGGTGTGGACACGCGTCATTGATTTCGTAACAGGATAGAGGGGCGGACAACCTTCTAGCAAGCGCCGTTTCTTCAACCCCTTCGGGGATAAAGGGACAATTTTTCTTCGGGGAATTGGATTCCATGTAACAATGGGTTAGACGTCTGGCTGACGTACGGTGCAGTTGATGCAACCTGCTGAAACTAATTGTTTTTCTATGATAGATAGGATAGAAGTGTGCTGGTTTCGTGAGGAATTGAATGATTATTGGATTAATGAATAAGAATTTTACTTTCACCCCTTGCGTATCAGAAATAAGAATTTTTACCCCGATTCAAAATTTCCCGTGAATATATTAATTTAAAAGGGTAACCCATAATAATCACACGATATATTGAAATTTACTTTGCAATTTCTTTTTAATATAATTTCAACCCCTCTTTAGACTGACTACGTTCCAAATGATATTTTCTTATTTTGTATTGGTTTACGTGATTCTGTTCAATGCTTACGAAGCAGAGAAATTTCCGAAAGAAATTAGGCGGCGTATCTGTACGAGTGAGTACCATTTACTCGACTCTTTTGTGGATAGGGGGCCAATTTTTCTTGGTAGAATCGGATTTCCTCTAACAATGGCATCGATGGTGCTCTTGACGTTGCTATGTATTTGATTGCACTTGTACGTACGAACCTACGCTTTCTTCTCTGGATAAAAGCGAGTGGAATTTTCATTGTACAAGTTCCAATGCGACCCGAATTGAGATTATCAATTATTCCGAACAAACTGTTATTTATATAAACCAAAACTAAAAGCGGCTTAAACAAAATAAAGAGGGATAACCACGAGGGAGGTGGCACGAAATTTACGTAAAACAGAAAAGTCCACAAATAAATTGATCTCAAAAGTGATAAAAGCCTGGATTAAAATTGTGAATTCATAGAAATGTATTATCTCTTCTTATCTGAAGGCCTCGTTAGTAACATCGCCTTCAATTAAGCTCTCTCAATTTCTCGAAAAGAATCGAAAGAATCAAAGAATTTTCATACAGCTGCTACAACGATTGCACTTACAATAAAAAAAGAAAAGAAACGCGGTTAATTGCGCCTCGAGTTTCGCGAACGATTATCGCGAGTGGCAGAAATGTGTGGCACTCTAACGTGGAGCACCACACAACACAGAATGTGTGGGAACAGTGACGGATGTGGGTGTATTTATTCGTCGAGTGTCGAAACGTTGAACTCTCAGAAGGTGGACAGGTAAAGAACTTAGAACACCGAAGAGAAGGATTACGAGTGGATCGGTGGGGTGATGAGGGAACTTCCGGGTACGTAATTACGGTGGATTATCGTGAAAGTGTACTGAAAGGGGGCACCTGGCCCGGGGGGCGTGCCACCCTACAGGGGAATCCCCCTTGGGGGGCACGTGGCATAAGGAGACCGGACGACGCAAGGTACATCTATATATCCTACACGCTGCTGTCGGATCTGCATCTCTTCGAACAGGTAAAAATATGTCTGATAACTCGATTGAGTTACTGGGTTAATTCTGTCCTGTGGTTGAAAATAAATATAATGGAGGAAATAGTTAACATTGGCAGAGATCTATCCGAGCTCTCTAAAATATATTTTTTAACTAGAACATTTCTCGATACGCTGAAATAGAAAATTCTTTTCCCTCGTCTATTTAAGAGGATGCAACGCTTTATTAAATAATTATAGTCCAAATATCTGTGACGGTAAATCAATGAAAACAAAAAATCGTTCGCGTGTATGAATCGCTAAAAAAAACCATCGGGAAACTACATACGGATATACAGATGAATTATTCGATAAATTTTTACGTTCAATATTATCTCTACCTGCGCCAGAACGCACTCGAGTATCGTACGAAATAAATCCAGAAAAAATTTCACGCATTTTATATTAACATACCGAACGGGGTATGTTCGGCGAAATAGAAATTCGCAAATTCGAACAGGGTTTTTTCCCCCTTAGCCCGAAAAAGGAATCACCGGTAGAAAAGAAAAATTGCAAGCGAGACAAAACATGCAAAACGAATTTCCAGCCCAAATGAACCAACGACTTTTGCGATTCTTCGCCCGGCGAAGTGTTACGCGATATCGAGATTCATAAATGCAGAGACGAATTTTTCACCAGACCCGAAGACGTTCGCGAATAACGAACCAGCGACGTGACAAACCGCCAACAAGCTCCATGGAATTTCGTTCAGCCCGTATCTTCCCATAGATCACGTAAATTCGCCGGCTTTGTCCCAACGGGAGTGCTTGTCTAAGGGAAGGAGCGACGGAGTCGTCGTGGAATCTCGGTATACCGACGGGTAATCGGCAATTCCTCATTAGAAATCCTCGCTGGTATGCACGTCACCGACTGCGATCGCCTAAGTGTCAGACATTGATTAAGCCCGACACCGCCGATTAAATACGTCACGCGGAACACAGACGACACCGCTCCGGAAGGCGAAACCGCTTGAATTATGCCCGATACTTCCGCTTAGAACTTTTGGGTTCGATTCCTCCAAAATCTTCACCGTTCAAAATGTGATCGATTTGGCGTGATACTCCATTGGATTGGATCAGAGACAGGGTGAAGTTTTGATTTTTGGGGTGTGGTTTTGATATTGGGAATATTAAATCGGTAATTTGAGAGGAGGTATCGGGACGGGTTATGATTTAAATAATTTAAATAAAAAAATTGGTAGAGTTTGGTGAGGCGTGGTTAATCTAATAATTATATTGGAATAACGAAATTGAGTCGTGGCAAATGGAATTTAGTAAATGTAATTGAAACTTTTCAGCTTATCTGCTGTAGAAATCTTTGAATTTCTTTACATTTTTTTCTCAATTGTTATGATATTAATCAGTTCAGATCAGTGTAATATCTTCGCCATGTGAAAGGATAATACGAACACTATATAAACGACTATATAATTTCTGAACGTAGAACTTTGCCCGTAAATGTTCTAATTAACCAACAAACACGTTTATCTGATTGTGTTTCAATATAGCCCTGTTCATTATGTGTGTGCACGATGATAAATACATCGTAGGGTATCATTTATGAAACGGCCGTGTAAATGCGTTTTCCTTTGGCAATTACGCGTGCACGCCATGTGTTCGGAATATTATCAGAAACCACAGCGCCAGGTAATAAAGCAGCCTCGTCTCGTAGACGTAATATTACGTCCTTAGCTTGGCATCCAAACAAGTAATATATGCCTCTGCGTCTTGCCGCGGGCAAAGTTGTACATCGATTCAAGCATAAGGATTCGTGGTTCTAACTGGTTCGTGGCGCTGCATGGACGCCCATGGAATTGATTTAATTAGAGATGTTTGGGCAGATAGTAATCGAAAACGTCGTTTAGAAATATCCACAATTTCCAAATTTTATACTTCTTTTAAGGAAAACTAAATGTCGTCATTCATACAGTACTTTAGTAAAACAAGCATTCAATATTTTTATTAATTATTAGATAGTCGAAAGATGTTGCAAGAGATTCAGGTCAACGTGTTACAGGGTTGCAAGTACGTTGTACATACTGTTTAAATGCCTTTCTAGTTTCCGAGTCGCACGTAACATTGTTCCAAAGCATTCCCAAGTATCTCACAAGTATGTAAGAAATTTGTAACTATGTTTCACAACGTTGAAAACCGCTTCTTGCTTTCTCTGTGTGGCATCTGAATTTCTAGACCGCCGCAATAACATTGCAAAGCAATTTTATACCTCTTTGCACGTGCCCACAAAATCTTCCACCATATTACAGAACGTCTCACAGTTCCCTTAAGAGTTCTATGAATTTTATACACGGCCCAAAAGTCTCGCACAGGAGTTTATATTTGCAGTAATATAAACCAAACAATCGCGAAACGCCCGTGTCAATTTTTGTATTTGCAGTAATCCGGTGAAGTATTCCGAAAGTAGATTGAAACAATTCCTCGTCCGGAACAAAAAAATGCTGCCAAGTATTCTCAACTTCGTCCCAACAAAATTTGATGCACGCAGCAATGTTTGAAAAAGTATTCTACTGCGGAAAATGTTGCGCAAAATTGCCAGGGAAAATTCATTGCGTTCTCTCGTATCTCTCGGGGAAAAATAAGAATAAAATTAAAAAAGCAAAATGAAGAGCTGGGAAAAAAGGACGCAGCGATTTTATCGCCCGTGATGCACCATCGATAACGTGCTATTTGCGTAATTGCACAGCGGTTGCCGCGATAAGAAGCACGAGTGCCGTCGACTGGCTAAAGCGTTTTACATTTCGTACTTTTTTCCAGCCCATCTAGCCATCGAATTTCCCCTAAACGCATCTTTCCCCGTTGCCTAGGTTCACCTGGGTCACTTTATAGACACCCATTACCCGGAAAATTTAATCTGCATTGAGAGTGCACCGTTAAGACGACGTTACATTGTCCCGATCCTCTTCAAGATCGATCGGTATTCTAAAATCTAATACTCGATTAGCAGAACACCGTTGAAACTCGGTTCCCTTCATTTCTGCTCCTTGTTATTCTTTTCTTGTTTGAAAATCAAATTTTTAAGTATCATAGAAACACTGCAGTAAAATAATTGAACAGAGGTCGAAAGTGTTTTAAAAGCCATGGGTGTTCCTGTTAACTCGTTCCCCGATTAATCCAACGATTGCTACGAAACGTCATCCACTAGATATCTAGTGTCCCAATTAAACGTCACCGATTTCCACTATCGACAAGCACTTCGACGAAACCCATTTTGATGGATGTATCCCGGCGATTTTGAAACAGGTTCCTTGCACCGTCGCACATCGCGGCCCGCAATATTTGGCATCTGTATTTTCTGCCCTTTTCCACGGGTATAGACTGTATCATGTATCGCGAACGCAACTTACGCGGGAAAGTTACGTAAACGTAATAAAAATGGGTTGCGCAAACTGTTACAATATAACAGTCAATTCTAGGAGTTTTATTTTTTTATATTTCAACCTCTCTCTCTGTCGATGGTTGTTCTTTTTTTGTGTAATAAATAATGTGAATCATTCTATTCATAACTTCCCTAACAAATATTAAAGAATGATATTAAAAATGTAGTTGGTCTGTTGAGTACACAATTTCTTCGGTGTAATTCTAGTGCAATTACCGAAGTATATACATCAGTATATATTATTTCAACGACACATTAGTGCCGACGAGGAATCCAAGTGCTTCTCGAATCGAGTATACAATCGAATTTAACAATTTGCAAACCGACACTCCGTCCGCGAAGCACGCTTCCACCCCCAAATGACAAACGATCGTTTCGCCAAAAATTGTATCGCGCATATAAACTCCCACAGAGCTGTACATCACTCTGAGTACGTTCCCACCCACAACTCGTCTACATTTTATGACACAGCCTGTACACGTATGACACCCGTCATTTCGCGCAACCGACGAGCCCGTAAAAATTCAGATGCCCGTCGGCTCCTGAGAAATCGGGGAAATCGGGATCCTTCGCACGTGATAGCACAAAACAGAGGTTTTCACGGAGTAAAACTGGCAGCTGGCATCGGATTAAGTCGGATGGTGCACCGGTTGCGAGCGTAGATACGAAACGGCGTGCATTCAATTCCGAAACGACTTTGAATCCGTGTTTCCTTGAATTATAAAAGTTAACATCCGTGGACTGGAAAGAAAAGCTGTTGAATTATTATCCATTTCCCCTGTGACGTGGAAACTGCAGGTGGAACGTACGAGTGGGCCGCCTTTCAAGCGAAAATACGAAGCGCTCCCGTAGGCTTCTGGATATTCATTGATTCACCTTAATTCAGCAACGACCTGAATGCCCGAGATCGTTGCACAATGATATTCCGTCTGTTTAATCATTTCTGCCGACAGATTTTGTCGTACGTTAAGGGAGTGTGGCGAAGAGCTTTGTATTTTTGGAGAATTCATAGCGAGACGTGCGTTTGAGTCAGATTCATGGGGTTTGACGAAAAATAAAATGAGAATAAAAATGAAATTATGCAACTTGGGAATAAACCCTGAAAGGTAATTCCTGTTTGACCTATTTCAAGAAAATTTTCTATGATACAGCCGGGTTATAAAATCTCCAGGTTAACCCTACGTTTCTTTGGAAAATAAATAACTTTACACTGTAATGGGGTTACCCTCAGCTATATGTAGGTAGTTGTAGTACGGTTTGCTAATTTTTGTTCCGCAAAGAAAAAGAGTGAAACGTAAAAAAAGATGTAAGTAACCGCCATTTTCATGCACTCGTCGGTATGAACACTAAAATGGTTCTTATTTTTTTTTATTACGATAATCCCCTTCTTTACTCCGATCCTCGAAAAGTGAAAAACGGAACGAAACATTTTATGCAGATGACAAATTTTTATATTCATTTCAATTTCGCTGTGATGCTACCTTTCCCGCGACATTATGCATTACTATTTTCATGGGGCATCTTTCGGTTACGGGGGTGGAAGAACATTCGCCCGGCGATTCAATAAAGAACCAGCCTTTAACGAACGTATGTACAAACACGAGTTCCCTGAATCACTATTAGACACGCGCGCAGGAAATGCAATCCACCGGGTGGAAAATTTAAAGCGTGCGATACGTTGTAAAAAAAAAAAGAAAGGGAAACAACGATTTACTTTCACGAAGCCCGGGGAAAATTCAGTTTTCACCGTGCGAAACCCGTTGAAATTGCATGGACAGGAGCAACGTGCGCCGACGTCGACGAATATTTCTTAATTCACTTGCATCGGCCTCGATTTATTTTCATCGACGTCCGACGGCGCACGTCAACGGCGGCCTGCCCATGCCCTCGACGTTGCACTGGAATCCTGTATAAATCACTTTCGGCCAAGCGTTCGCCGCAATTCACGTCATCGCGATGACGGAACACCATGAACGTTCCCTTTCCCTTGGTCGAATACTTTGTACGCGTCCCCTACCCTTCCTCATACTTCGAGAAAATCCCCGGGAAATATTGCGCGAATTCTTGAAATTTTCCCCCTAACGGGTATGTTTCATCGATAATAACGTCGTTCGATGATCGCCAAGTATTTTAAGTATCTCTTAAATTTCAACCCCCCATCATGTACGATGGTTACACGACAACCGGATATTTCCGCGTTCGCTGCAGCTTCCGTCAATTATTTTCCCCGTACATTGTATCGATTAGGCAACGTATTAAAGCTCTGCACGTTCATAAACTTAAATCTCGAATGGAACTCAGTTTATTACATTAAATTAATGGTAAGAGGATTATTTTTTTGTACTCGTTTATTTTATTGCATCGTTGTTTGTTAAGCATTCACCGGATGCAACCCTTAAAATCGCTCATAGAAAACGTCCCCCCTTAACGATTATATTTTCCCCCAATGTCTTGTTTTCGCTTGCAAATCCCGTTCATGCACTTTGTCGAGAAAAAAGAAAAAAGAAAGAGTACCGCGCGGCACGTTTTAATTTCCTTTTATCAGCCAGATTTACGTGAACTGTTTGTTTTTCTACGTTGCAGGACCTCCAGTCGGAAATTGAAACGCACCGAGACGTGTACGCGTCACTGAACGGCACTGGTCGGAAGTTGCTGAGCTCACTGGCGAGTCAGGATGACGCGGTTATGCTGCAGCGACGACTGGACGAGATGAATCAGCGATGGCATCATTTGAAGGCGAAAAGTATGGCGATAAGGTGAGTGACGTAACATGATCCAAGATTTTTCTCTTTTATTCCTCGCGGCTCTCTTTAGCCAACGCTCCTTGCGGTTTTCCTATTTACTGTTTCTTTCGCTGTTCCCCTATTTTTGTCCGTTTCGTTTTATTTGCTGAATCCAATTAACGTTCGCGGTGAGAACGATGACAGGTGGAACGGTGAAGTTTTCACCTCTCGTGAGCGGTAACAGGTGCGCCGTTTCGAGACAGACGTTCCATTTCGCGTGTGCGCGAGAATCTGGCTGGTTAAGAGTGGCTGTAGAGAATTCATTGTGAAGAGATCGCGAACGGAAAAATGAATTACGCTAGATAAGTTGGAGCGTGACGGCCGGGAGGCGGTATACGTGGGATTGAAAAGGGGTACTCGATGAGAAGAAGTTATGCGAAAAGGGGAAAAAAAAGGGAAACATAGAAGCAAGGCTCAAAGACTTTTTGTGAAATAGGTGGAAACTTTTTAGAAATAAAAAGTGAAGGGGGAGATGAATGCCGCGTTGAGGGGTAAAAGGGTTAGAGGGATGTGTTTAATGAGCGGAAAATAATGTGGAAAAGAAGGTGGAAGAATGTGAAAACTGTATAGAAAGGTAAGTGTATAAAAGGGATGAAATGTGGAGAAAAAACGCAAGAAAAACGGGTTGGCTTTGATTTGAAAATATCACTGAGCGAAGCCCTGCGGCTATGAGAATCGTACGTTGTATCGTTTTCATCAGCTTTCTTTTGGGATCAGTCTGCTTTGATTCAATGCCGTAATAGATTTTCAACTTTTCATATGTGACGTTGGCAGTTCCGCTATTTATTCCGTTTATCATCCTCCGTTCTAAAATTTCTTATACCGCCGAGATCTCTTTATGCGTCTCTGATGAGATAAATTATGAAGCAAAAAATAGATCCGTACATTCAGACAAAATAATCTCAACACATTGATGAGTCCACGCATATTACGAAAAATCCGAAATAGTAACAAAATATTGGACACAGAAAAGGGAAATAATTGAGGGAAGCAGCAAAGAAACAAACAATTATAGAAAGCGCCAAAGAAATAAATAATTAAAGGAAGGACGATGCAAAGAAAAGTATAATACAATGCGAAACAGTTATCTCTGAATCGCAATTAATCTGATTAACGCAGGAAATGCAAGGAGATAAAAGGATAACAAACAGAAAGAAGAAAAGAAAAAAGGAACATATCTCGAAAAGCATTTGCAAATCCCGGAAATAACGAACCGAGAATTATTCTAACGACAACATCGTCAGAACAATGGCTTTTGATGCGCGAACAATTCCAAAGATTTCCAAAGCCGGACGCCGGGTCAGCGGACGTGCGCACGCAGTAGGTTAACTATGAAGCCGGAAATTCTCCGAGCGCCATTCTCCTTTGATAACGTAACAGTTATGCGTCGCGGTAATACATAAGCAGAAATTGTCGCGACGAAAGAGCACAGCCCTCGAGATCTTTGACGGTGAACCTGGCAACCCGATCCTTCCTGTCGATGCATCACGATGAAACCCCCGCGGGATTCTCCATGAAACTTTGAAGCTACGGGGTTGCTTTGACACCGAGGCGTGGGAAGCCTCCGATGTGATCACGTGAACTCGAGGCAGGGTGGATTATTAAGGGGGCATATTGATTTTCGCGGTTCAATGTTTTATGCGGGATATTGAGATTACAGTTGAGACACTTTTTGATTTTTGACGCGGTATTTTTCGTAGACATTGTGAAACGAATGACGTTCACAAGTTTATTCTGTTCAGGTGATTCGTACTTTTTGTGCCTTCGTGTTTAATGGACACGGATTTTTATCATTTCTGTGTTAATCTCTGGTGGAAATTGATTTAACATTAATGGTCATAGATGTATTGGATTGTGTTCGTCCCGAAATTATAGCATTTATTTAATTGAATGATAATACGTTCAATTTTATGATAATATTTTGCGGTGAAAAGTTTGGTCACGCAATATATCCTAACGCACAGGTGTTAATTACTTCTTGCTTCTCTATCCGCGCCATTCCGCCTACGCTTCATTCTCTATCAAAAAAAAGAAGGAAAAACAGGAATTTCATTAGTTTGTGAAATTTGTAGATGAAAAATGACCGGCATCGTTTTTTTTCAACGTTCGCCGTTGTAAAATTCCGTTCATTTTTCAATTCTCGTGGAAAAAGAATGGAACGGGAGCGTAGCTAGTTCTTTGAAATTCGTCGATGAAAAATTACCTTGGTGACCCGAAACGCCGAAATAAAGGACGGGCGCAGCAGGTGGGGGTGGGGCTATGCAGAAACGGCGTGCAAGAAAATTCTAAAGTCAAATGTGCATTTATTATTCTCGTTTCTCTTAATCAATTTCCCATTTTCCACGTTCACAAAAGGCCGTCGTGAAAAACGCGAACACGGCCTGAATCTCGGCGCGCCAGGCGGCCTGCTCAATTTGCATCAACCAGTTTATTATAAATCCTTCTTGGATTTTCCTCGGAAGGAAGTTCGCAAACCTCCCACCCAGCGAGTTTCGTCTACGGTTTTCCAGGCAAAGCCTTCTTTGCGTCGATCGCCGTTCAACGGATCGTGTATACGTTCACGGATTACTCTGTGCACATATTGAAATCTTTATCCGTGGAAATTGCGAATCCTTGTTTCTGTCGTGTGCGCCCAGTAGGACGTCACGCGCGTGTTGCTACTGCGGTTCGTTCTTCAGAAAGTTAGAGAAAGTATTATATCGGTATAGATGGAGACGATGGAAGATCGATTACGTATACATATGTACAGGGTTATCAAAATAGAGTTCGTAACTTCTAAGGTAGGTATTCCTCGTGACATGGAGAAAAAAAGTATTGGCAAACATTGTTTGAAAGGTAATACTATTAAAGTTATAAACAATTTTTCGTTTCGGTTAAAGCGAGTGAAAAATTCTTTTTGCTGGGTATTTCTTAATAGTATTATGCGCTTTGCAATGACCGACGACATAGATATGATTAGAAACTAAGATGATAAAACAATTGAAAGAAATGATTTACAACTCTGATAATATCAATTCTTCGATCCATATTTACTAGGACTTTTCTTCGTTGTTCGACGAGTACTATCTACCCTAGAGCCTATGATACATTTTTCTCATCACCCTCTATATTTTATTCATATTTTAGCCTGTACAAAATGTTCTTTCTTCTCGCTGGAGAATTTCGGGGACACGCTCGCCACGGGCGGGCGTAATCGGATTCACCGCCGCGAGAACTTCATGACGGCGTTCATTTCAGACTTCGAGGCGCAGGTTCAACGGTAAACTTCCGTGTACTGGAGCGAACTATGCGTATTCGGGACGAGCTCGTGGAAATTTTCGACAGAAGTTAAACGCTTTGACGGTGACCATCCGAAGGGAAATATCTCGATGCACGCGACACAGGCCGGAGAAATTTGTGCCTTCTTGCCTCGTGAAACGACCGTGTCGCGACGGCCTCGCGTTTTCAATCTCGCGTCGAGACTCAGTTTTAATAAAGATCCTGCATCTGTTTGGACAGCGGTAACGGTGGTTGATTTTTCGAGAGACCGATAGTCGTTTCGTCGTAATATTTTCCACGAAATGATGCCGTGCTTTACAAACGTTTGTATATTATACAAGAAATGTTACCAACGAGGTTAATTATTGGTATCCTTTGAAAACGTGAACTTCTGCAGATTATTAGCAAACGCAAAAGGGGACTGGATTTAATACTGGTCTATCGTGAATAATTTTGATTCATTACGTTTGAAAGTACATAACTGCTCCGAAACTCTGGATTTCCATTCAAAAGCAGCATCATTTGACAGCCCAATATGTATATGATTTATTCTCCAAGTATAAAATAATGGTCAGAGGTGAAAGCATTGGGAATCATGTAGTCACGCGATACTATTACAATTGTATGTTCACAAATTATTCTAAAATTGTATTTCTTTGTATACAAAATTTTTGTTATACACAATTTATAGATTCGAACGACACGGTAACGACAATAATAATATAGAAAGGTCCGTTCCCCGATCCTTATATCGAGACAACCCTCTCCTTCTCCCTCTCTCTCTCGTCAGTGAGAATTTAATTTCAATCCCACCCAGAAGCTCAAAGTGTTCCCAGAAAGGGTTAGAATCGGTCCGTCGTTCGCGGTGGAGGACTCGAAAATTTAAGTAGCGCTGATAAAGCCGAGTCAGCATCGGGTTAACCCGGATCGAGGCGAGCAATCAGTCTCCATTAATTAGTCCGAGCTACGGCCTCAAACTCGCGGAGCTTGATTACCGGAAGTGAACGTACTCGTGGGGACACGGTGCAACCCTCACCTTTTTCACCACCCATTTTCGACCAGCCCCCTCGTTCACTTGCCCTCGCCGATTTCGTCCCCTCGTTTTCGGGCATTCCCCGCACTGTACGACCGTTTCGCATCTTCGATTCGCCCGCCATATTTATCGACGGCAAACGAACCTTCCGCGTCCCGACGTTCGCGAATCGACGCTCCAGCTCAGCTTTAGCGTGAACACTGGGCCGCAATCAGACCACAAATACCGCTGGAAACGCTGATCCCGATAATTCGACCGACGATCGTTCCTGGCACCGGTTTCAACGAGGTCGGGAACACAGATACCGTCGATATGTTATATCGCCGGCGAAACTTTCGAACAAACGGCCCAGTTCCAGACAGAATGAGAGAAAGAGTGAGAGGGGAGAGGGATAGGGTCGGAGGAGTAGCCGACATCCGACCGGGATGCTGCCTTCTCGCCTTTGTCCGACTTCGACGATCAGAAATTGGCTTTTTAATAGAATGTCGTGGTTGGCTCTCGATGCCGTCCTAAAGGTACATCTATCTCGTCGTTCTTGTTAGCGGGTTTCTGGCTAAACGATGCGAGAACGCTTAGACGTATCGGTTACTCGTCTTGGAATTAATGCAGCCAATCTTTTCGACTTTATTAGAACTTTATTGCTGTACATTTTTCACAGTTGATTTTTTAAGCTGACCTGGTTGCACGTTCGATTAAATCGAAGGAGTTCGATATCCATTTATCAAAACGGAAAAATATACAAAAGTCTTATATTCTTGGAGCAACAGCTTACGCCCGCAGACTCCGTGATCTTTTTGCCCCGTGCAACAGCTGCCTGTCGCCATTGTTTGCCGTGCGAATTACACAAACCTTTCCCTCCCTAGCAGCGAGACTCGGGTATTTCGAGAGGGTTTACAGGGGCAGCAAAGAGGGAAAGAGTAAATTCGGGGCAAAGTAACATTGTTGGAAACAAAAACAAGAGAATTGCTACCTTTCTCTCGTCAGAAGTCGTCAGGAACAAACTCGTCGACCGACGACAATTATTCCTCCAACGCGTCACGACTTTTCGATTAAACACCTCAAGCCAGGTGCGCTTTAAAAATTCAGATCCCTCGATTACATTATACGTTTCTTTCTGTACGCGATACGCGACATGGATATAAAGGCGCACGAAAGATAGCTGTTTCATCGCCGTTGAAATAAATTACCGTCGCCGGCGTATCAGCACGTATAAACTTCAACGTCGCGCGAATACGACACAATAAAAATCACAGAAACTTCGCTCTGCCCGGCCGACCCCGAGCCACCCCTGACCCCGACGCCGGGCAGAGATTTATAACGAGGTGTGTATAGTATCGCGGCCGAGGTAAAAATCGGCCGGGCGACCTTTCGTTTCGCGTTTCGATCTGGACGGATTTCGTGCAAACAAGACACAGGTAGAGGGTAAAATCAATAGCTGTGGCAATTAGTTACCGTGGCACGCACGCGAAAAGGGCAGTAGCTGCATCCGGCAGTCGGATGCGCGGACTTTTCGGACTTGTTCAACATCCGGAGTCGCTGCTTCTTTTTTTTCCCCATCGAACCCTTGTGCGCCGGGCATTCGACTAACGGGCTGAAAAAAAATCGCCGCCGAGCACACGCGAATTGGAAGTTTCAGAAATGATCCGGGGGAAAAGTAGGAGGCTGCAAATACGATATAATGAGAGGTATGTATATTCGTTGGAAGTATTCGGTCGTTCCTTGAATAATGCGGTTTTTGTGAGAGCTGGGTTCAATCATTTCGTACCTATAAACCCCCACAGATATTCAAAAATTATTCGCAAGAAAATCTGTCCTCCGAAACAATGTACATGTACACGACATCGAGTCCACGTATTATATCCGAAACATCGCGTGTGCGAAAAGCAAAAACGTCTGAAGAAAAATGTACACCCAAATCGAAAAGATATTTTCGCCAAAGAGAAACGCAAATAGTGCGCCAAATCAGAAGGTGGGGGTGTCCTCCTCAAGCAGAGGGGCACGATGACACGTCGCAGCTTCCTCCTGACGGCGTGAAGCAAAGTCAAGGCACGGTTCTTAGCCGAGAGCATGAATCGGGAGGAATAATTAAAGATACTGCAGATCTCAGAGCTTCGCCATTACTCACGGCGCGATTAGCGCACTAGTGCGTTCACGTGTGTCGCGTATCGTGCGCTGGGGCGTTCGAATCATCGAAACTATAAAACACACGTCGAGAACGTCGGGGCGCCGTTGTAGAGCGTCGCGTTTACGCCGTGATTCGCTGCGGAAAAGACTTCAAAGGCCATCGCAGCGTCGACTGCGTTTCCTTTAATGCCGTCTACACGCAAGCTCATCCCTGGAAATTGTTCTCGCGTGAAAGCGTCTCGACTTTGCCGCAATCGCGACGTCTCCATGTGCCGGAAGCGATCGTCTTTTTTATCGCAATCGAAGATTTATCCACGATTATTGAGTTTATTCGCCTGTTTTTTTTAATGAATGGTAAATTGGTGAATGGTTGTATGGTAAAAAATGGAGGAGCTTCGATAACTTATCTTACACTTTGTTGTACACTATGTTTATATTCTTCGTTTGGTGGTTGTGGAAATTAAGTGGATGTTAAGTGCAATTTGGAACACAGGTTCAAGGTACAATTTCCAGTGCCGGTTCAAATTCAAGCTATGCAGATATTTGGTCGACTGGTTAAGAATTTTAAATGGCAAATTTTAGAACACATTCCAAATCGAACGTATAGTAACGAAGTTAATTAATATTGATTTCAAATTAACGAATCGTTAAAAAGCCATTCAGTATTTCTGCAGCCAAGGAAATGGTCACAAACGGTTCACGTGTTGCGGTGCAATAAAATAATTGGCACTAGTAAGCAAAAAATTGAAACTTTACTAAAGTATAATTAATAAAACTATATTGTATTAATACAATGCACGCGTATTAATTTACGGCGTGCATTGTACGCCTCTTGCGGATACAATATATTTCACTGTTACGTGTATCGCGGCCTAGATAAAGTTTGCGGACTGATTCTTCGAGGATAGACGATTTCAAAGGGAAGGTTCAACAAAAAGACTGTCATGTTGAATTATAAATAGCGGGGAAATAAAAGACGCGTTGAACTGTCGACAATTTCAAAAGGTGTGCAGCGGCTCTGGCAAAAATAGTGGACCGACGATAGCGAGGAACCGCGATACGTAGTTGATTCGTCGCGAGCGCCAGCTGAATCGGAAGTGACAGGTAGATAATCGCGGATCGTGATGAATCACCGGTGGAGGCTCTTATCAGTCGCCCCCCTGCCCCCTGCCCCCTGTACATCGTCGTTCTTTCCCAGTCGTTGCGCGAAACACACCGAAATCTATCACGTACAATCCTCTCCTCCTTCAGCAGAGCACAGATTGTCTTTCGAACGGATCTGACCAAATCGAATTACTTTAATTATAGAACTCTATATTATTAACCATGTTGACGTACTGCTTTTGCTATTAGAAGAAAATACAATCTTCTTTTCTGTGCAAATTCAATGTCCACTACGCTTTATAACAAACGATGAAACAAATATATTATACATAGAAGCCCAAGAACAATGAATAACAGGAATATAATTAAACATATTACAATTGCCAATTGCTGACGAAAGCACAAATCTAAAGTACTAATTGTTCACGAGCAATACAACACAGGTATTGTTCGTATTTGAATAGGCATTAATGAAGAAACATACTTTCTTGACAGCAAAGGGGTCGATTTATACCGTTCACCCCAATAATAATTTGCTAGATGGAATTATCTTTAGCAGGTTGATCACGGAATAGAAAAAATAGAATACCTTTGCAGCGCAAGGGTTAATATTTCCCGCCCTGTCTAAGACATCGAGTATACATTATAATCCCTGCCGGTACACACCGATGCAATGAAATCAAGCTGTCGCTCACGGCAAAGCTCCCTTCCTTCCGGTCTCGGTGCAGTCGTAACTCATTACTGGTACCAGGACGCTACGTGTTTCCAGCGGTGTATCGGATGCACGATAGCGGCACGAGCTTAAAGTATGATAAGGTGTGGCTTAGCGTTAATCTCCGGAAGAGCTGTCGGTTTTCCAACGCGGGCTGCCTCGTTCGTGGCCGGTAAATGCACCCGCTCTCCTTGCCTAACCGTATCCGCGTGTTCACGGTGTCTATATTCCCGGGCATTACGTCCCGTTCGAACCAGATGTGACCCGACCAGTCTGCTTCGCCGTGCACTGCGTTCTTCGACGAGGATTGCTTGCCCGTGCTCCAGTCTACTCGCCGGGCATCGATGCGAATTTATACGACCAGTCGTAAACGAAGTGTATTTCCAGCTGATCTGGATGAATAAGCTGCGGATAGGTTCGGACAGTGTGGTGTTTTTGGCGTGATGAAGTTTGACAAAGACGTATTGTGTGCTGCCATTTGGTGATGTATTTCTGTTTCGTGCTATACAACAGAAGTATAAACGAGAACGTATCTTTACCGCGCGGTGTGTCTGAACGTATTATATACTGGCGAGGAATAATATATTGGCGAGATAAAATATAAATTGTTTGGTGTAAAATGGGAACGTGAAATTCTGGAATAACCAAAGTGTAACAAATGAGACGGAATTTTCTTTATTATTTTTCTATGGCTGTTTAGTGTATGACTTGAGTACTTAGAAGTGTTTTATTATTAATGATTACGTATTTAAGGGTTACTGTTCTATGCATGGGGATTCTTCTCGAGTTCAAAGTACGATAATGGAAAGGCCTGAAAATTCCTCTGCCACAATTTCTTACTTAACATATGACAGTGATCAAACATTGATCGCGATTCTTTGTTCCTTAATTCAACGCGTATTTCATCCCCTACGTGCAGTATCGGCGTTCATGGCGTGTACACGGGTGTTCAGGGATTACGCCCCGTGACGTTACATTCTCTTAGAATTATGTAGGATCCACAATTTACTTAGCCAGTGTAAATCGTGGCGCGTGTACACAGTTCGCAAACGTGGGATACAGGGAAGCATGGCGCGTCGATTTATCGTCCAGATTTGAACCGGTCGTCTCCTTAATAAATATCCTATATTAATTCCGATTTCAGGCACTCGTTATTCCATACAGTACCATAACTCATCGGCAACGTGGGAGGTAACCGTTTAATCGAACTGCCGGCTCGAGTCATTCCAGGGAAAAGCGTTTCGCAGTTGGAGCCGGCGGTAAGCGTTTAATCTGCATAGATTAATTCGATCTGTAATCAAATCTGACCGCCGATGAATTGGGCCGGGGCTCTTCTGGACCGACGTCGATTTCAAATTATCGGTATGCTGTTACAGTGGCGTTGCACCAAATTATATTTGTCAGGGTGATTATCATTTTGGGTTATCCGGTTGGGATAGCGTGGAATTTCTGAACCACAAGAGGTGCTCAAGATGGATTAACATTCGAAAATACGCGTATAAAGGCGTGTATAAACTACTGCCGATAATGAATCAATTAAAAAGTTAATAAAAAGAGAGTACGTAAATGCAAAGTTAAAAATTAATGGGACGCGAATTATTTAATACGATACGTCCATTCAACGCACAGAGAATTTTAGAGCACACGCATTATCATCAATTAAAAATTCCCTGAACAAATAAGTTATTCCTACAAAATCGTGGTCAAAGGATTAGAATTCATTGCAATAATCTCTTGGAAGTTTCTCCCGTTTTCTTTTCAAACTTCTAAACATATCTCGATAACAGGTAATCAATAGTAATCCCCACGATCTACCTATATCGATAGATAAGACGAAAGAGCAAAAAAGATCCTTCGAGGTGTGTGAGGTCCTTCCAGATAACCCGATGATGACACCGCCCGAGATTCCTAATTTCCGGCAGGCTAGGACTATCAGAATCCCCTGAAAATTCGTATCATTGCTACAACAAAAAATCCACGAACTCACCATGGACAGAGCACGCCCTTTTCCACGCGAAACGAAAAAACCAGCAGGCCTATTTCCCTCCAGGAGGGTAGAAGTGCCCGACGTTCAAAGGGAGCCCGAGAAATATGATTTTTGTGCGAAGAACAAAAGTGGCCATCTGGTATGAGTGTCGGAGGGAAATGGCGATTCAAGAAACGCTGTCCTCGAGCTATATCAGCCCGTGTACCATACTAGAAGCTTGATGGAAGATCCTAAAAACACCGGAATCTTTCTGAATTGTCTCTGTTTCCTGCCTGAAGGACATCCGGCGTCCCTCGGGACACTTCGAAGGAACATTTTCACGCGCGACCACGTTTAGGGGGTTATCACGAGAGATTCCTCGCGTGGTTTCATCATGGGAAGAATCTGATATCGAGACGCGCAAGAAAACGGTGTCTGTCATCGCAGCGCGCGTTTCGACGCTTCAGAAAAAGACGTCGGTCGTCAGAAGGGTGGAACGAGTCGGGCGTTGATAAAAAATGAAAGAATAGCTCACCGCCTAGAGGTGAGGTACCTCGATGGCTCAAAGGGAGATCTGAAATGAGTTTTCTTGGAAACAAAGGTTCACGTTCGTGCCATCTGGAGGGCTGAACAACGTTCGGTCAGTAGGTCGTCGCGATCTTGCGATTTTAATTCAATATTCAAAACGTCCGGCGTATGGCAGGCCGAAAGGGTTGCTTTTATGCATGGTAGATCCGCTTTCCTTGTGCTTTCTCGTGCCGAAGGGGAAAATGGAAGGAAAGCATGGTGAGGTCAGCAGGTTAGGAATACCAGTCCTATGATAGATGGGAATTCTTTACTTAAATTTCGTTTAACACACATGCAATGTATACCAAGGATTTCAACGTGATGAAATCATAAAGTATTATTCGATAATTAAAATAGTGGGTTTAGCAAGGAACGTATTGCTCGGTATCTTAATGTTACAATTAATAGAATAATATAATATTCCCCTTAATTTTGACTAATAACAAATACGAATTCTTGTGGATTTTCCACGGTTGTGATTTCAATCCACACGAAGTCCAACCAACGCGAACTCTAATAGGATCCACCGCGACTGATTAACCATTTCACTGAAATTAATCGACTTCGATCCGATTGATGAATTGTCCATTGTGTATGTAAACCAAAAAAAATACAAAATAAAATGAAAATAAAAGGTAACATCGAGCATCGGAGTAGCGCGACGGGCGTGCATTAATCGACTGATTAAACGAGCTCCGATAAATTTGTCGCATTATAAATACACTGGAACGGTCGTCGATGTAGAACGCCGTACGCAACGTTCGATGGATCGTTGGTCGACCATTTGATTGTACATCGTCGATACGAATCAACGTGGTCGATGACGATCGGTAAAAGGCAAATTACCGTGGCGCCGGGTTAAACGCAGACAGAAAGGACGTCGGTAAACAGAGATATTTGCGCTCTCATTAGAAAACGCGGCAAACCGATTCAAATGAATTCGATCTTTCGCCTGGCGTCGAGGGAAGAGGGTGCATATCGACCTGGTGGCCACAATGTAATCGATATATTCACCCGTTATGCTGGCTACTCGTTCAGGTATCGCACTTCAAGGCGAACTACCGACCCAAATGTTCGCTAATGAGAGGTTCTGCATCAGACGATTAATTATGTTTTCCCTTTGTTAAGGGTAGAAAGTTGGAGAATGTTAGAATACGATCAAATTGTATACGTAGTACAGGTCAATGACATAGCCAGGCTGTTTTGAATAGTACAGCGCAAATGGTGTGGTCAAACATATTTTCAGGCAATTTAAATCAGTAATACATCAGCCAACTGTTCTAAGTAGTACAAGTCAATGATACAACCCAGTATATTCTCTCAAGTAGAGTAGCTCAATGATATTGCCGGATACATATTTTATTTGTACTTTGCTTCAATTTGGAGCAGGTTAAGTTGCAATGGATTTCAGTGGGATTTGTATCTATATTATTTCAACGACGATGTTTGCGAAGATCCGGATTTTAGGCGACAGTCCATAGTTTCCAGATACTATCAGAACGAATCTAGAACAAAGTCTGGCCAAACGTACACACTGCCAATTCGAAACGAGTGTACGAAATTCGATCTGCGATACCAATAGTATTGTTTAATATATAATCTTAATATAATATTTATTATATAAATATATCGTCGACGATATTTCCTGGAATATGTTCTCGACGCCCCAATGAATCAAATATATCTCAAGCACTGCAAATAACAAATAAGCAAAATGTGAACATACTTTCGCTCTATCGCAGTGCAACAATTTTGTTTGATCATTTCCATCCAAATTCCAATCGAATTTATCATTTTTGCTCGTATCCCAAACACACCCGCGCGGATATAATTTTATACCGCCGCAATCTAGGCCCTGTTTGCGTTTGACCATTTCAGGGGCTAGTAGGTACTGAGCCTCGTTGAAGTTTCATTTATCGATACGGCTTAAACCGTCTAATTTGCCTGGGGATAATTCGTGAAGGAGTTATTAAATCGAAGAGCCGCATAAAGCGAATGGATTTCAGAACACGGCCAGGTTTATCGGGCATATACCGTAACACACCGTAAAACGAAACGATCAGCGCACCATAATGACGGCCATTGCCGTTGCAGCGTATACTATTCAAGGATTAATTTTCTATAAATTTTATTTCACGTGCCTGTTGAACAAACTCTCAATCGTACGATTACTCTGCCAGCCGCCGCGGCGTGCCTGACCCATACTACTTAAAGATATACTTGAACAGAACTGTCTTATTCAGCTTAGTGAAATAAAGATGATTGATCGAAGAACTCTTCGCATCGTGGAAAATTATTCGAATTTATATGGCAGGGAATATTATGCACTTGCCTTTCATCTTTTCTATTCTCATTACGGTGATAGATCAAAGTGAAGGATAATAATTGCCAGGGTCAGTAAAGTCTGCAAAGGAGAGCAGCTTCAAAAGACGCAAAATATTTGTCTTGTTGTCATTAAATTTTAACAGCAGCGTAACAGAGCCCAGGTATAACTATCGCAAGACCGCGACCCTTTAAAACGAGTTACCCTTGAGGCTAGCTGAGCAAGTGCAAAATAATTGGTAATACAAAATAAAATTGTTTCTACAGACGCACGATTATCTACCTAGACTTGTTCGCATGGTATTAACCATAAACATACAACTAAGAAGGAAATGTTAACTCCGTACCCCATTCGCGCAACGAAACGTCGTAAGAACGATCAGCTTGTTTAGAGAAAGTTCGCCGGTGTCGTCCGGAGGAACCGGAAGTGATGATGCTAGGCGTTCGTTCGCGGGCAGAAACGCAAACAGTCGCGTTTCCTGTTGTTTATCGTGAAAGTTTAGATCGGTTTTGCACGACGGCGGGGCGACCTTGCGCAGATTGGAATTGTGCCGGTAAATTGTTCCCCGGAGTTGAATTATAACGCTCCGCCCGTTCGCGGCAATTCCATTTGCCGACTTTATTGCGTTAACCGGTAGAACGAGTACAAGACCACGAGGAGTCTCGATGGAAAACGCCGCGGAAGAACCGGCAGCCGACGAGGTGATAGATCAAAAGGCTTTGTTGAACGGACCTTCCATTCCCAACTTCCACCCCCTTCCGGGTCTCTGCGAGAAGAGTCGATTACTGGGACGTCTGCTCCGCGGTCTGTCAATGGATCCTGGAGATCGAGCTGGCAAACTCTCTATCTCTCTTTCTACCCTTTGATTGTGCGACACCAGACGATTCCGTTGGCGAATCAACATAGCGGAGGGAAATCGTGGGCAAAAGTGAGGGAATACTGGAAATATTATAGTGGATAGGGGAATTGATAAATCGAAAGAATTTTTTAGGGTTGAAGGAGAGGGATGGGAAATGGAGAAGTAAAATGGAACGATGTTTATCTATGAGTTTGGATAAGAAAAGTAAATACGCGAAAATAGTAAGAAATTCCATTTAATTTGAACACTTGATGTGTATGTACATAGATTTTTGTTTTTTATTCGGTTTATAGTAACGTAGATTGTTGCCTTTGAAAAAAACAACTTTTTTTCTGAAGCTTCAACGGAACAAGTGACATCTCTGTCTTTCGTAGGTTTGCCTAAGTATAAATTGATTTCATTGCAAATTAAAATACCCTGGGAACTCATTGTCGCCTTTGCACCGTTTCCGAGAGTCGTTTATCTCGTTGCGAAACTGCATCTCTTTTTTTTTCTTCTCCCTTTCTTAAATTCATTACTGTCGTTATCTGAGAGCTTAGCTTGCCTTGAAAGCTTGATTTAAGCGAGAAGCGATATAACGGATGGAAACGCGGCGGAAGAGTCCCTTTGTGTAACTCCTTCTAGTGAAAACCGCGGAAACTTTTAATCCTCATTTGTAAATTATACAGAAATCTCGTTAGTTCTCGCAGGTGTTTAAAATTGTCAAAAACGAGTTTGCTCATTTCCCGAGGTACTTTTAATCATTTTCTCAATGCCGATCGGACGATCCAGCATATTAAATTCATAAACCAAAGTGTATATGAAGTAATAGAAAATAGAGCTTAAAAATGAACTTTCAAATAAAACCGTTCGTTTGCACGAAATAAATTAGAATGAAAAAATTACACCAGCGCTTTGTGGTCGTAGTTTTGAAAAAATGATCTCCAAAGGAAGGGCAGATCTCATTAAACCGCGTGCAGTTCTTATTTTTTCACTCGCGCTACATGCCAAAGGATCTTCAAAGCGTCTTCGACGGTACGTCGATTTTCCTTTCGTTTCTCCAGCCATGTCCTATCATCTTTCAGCGAATTAGCTCTCCATTAAGCCCTAACAAGGGGGAACGCTGTCCCCCCTCGTAAAAATATCAGGCAGAAATTCAACAAGAGGGTGTACTAGCACGGCAGAATTCTTTTTTAATGGGCTTCGTTAATGCGAGAGATTAGGACCGACGCTTTCGGCGAACGGTTTCCCGAAAAAGACGAAAAAGTCTGCGTGGGGATGGAAAAAAATGGCAATTCGACGGCCGCGATGGCGGAGGCCGGCTTATCTAAAATCCACGCGACGCCCGTGCCTCGTTCTGGACATTTCGCTGCCACGCGAGTCCGTTCCATCGTTTTAATTATTCCGAATGTCCGCTTTACGTGCAGCATCGAGCCGTAATCAAATGTCCCATGGCCCGTGCTGCGTTATCGTTCGAAGCTATCCGATCCGATGCTATTCTTTATCGACGCGTTCTCTTTGACGTCGTTCCTGAACTTCGGGGACCGTTGATATTTTTCGTGGCCTCGCATTTTCCAATTTGCATTCTAATGACTGGTGATCTGGGTAATGCAACTGCGATCCCTTACGTACAATTGAATCCAACAGGCAACTATCGCTTTGGCAATCAATCTAATAATACCGTGCATTTATTGTTGCGCCACAGAATACGTCCCAGAATATGTACATAAACATCAATATTATAGAGTAGATAACGAAAATATTGAAGCAATCAAAATACGAGAATAAATGTTGCATCAAAATGTATCGCACGCAGTGCGTATATCGATGGCAAATTTTCGTGGCATTAAATACGGCGAACAATAATACGAGGGTTTTATTACAGCCCCCCCGTAATTTATAATAACTGAATTGTTTACGCAGCCGTAATATACTGTCCGTTTTATTTCCCCCGGCTGGTAAACGTGTATCTGTCTCTCGCCGTGCGTCCGAATGGCGTCGATAAAAAAATAAATTATTGCGCATGTACGATGACCCCCTGAAAGAATTACACTCTCCCGTAGCACGGGAATAGGAAACGTTTCCCTGCCGGGCTGACGTTCACCGGCTGAATCTCCTCGTGATTTATGTTACATTAGGTCCGCGCGCCGTAAAGATCGAATAAAAGGAGTGCATTCAACGTTTCCACGGCCGATGCACCGTTGTTCCTGGACTTATCCAATTGAAATGCGATCGCACGAACATGAAGTATACCGTCTGTGTTAAAGGTCCCTCCTGTTCCTGGCAGTCGCAAGACGAACGGGCAAACGGACGTTCACGTGAACTATTTTTCGTGACTGCAATGTTCCAACGCAAACGCGGATTACGTTGATGTTCCATTAACCTCGTGGTACGTCGGTTGCTTGACTCTCCCTCTCCGCTCCCTCTCAGTCTGGTTCTTGCTCGGTCTCTGCGGTAATCAGGCTGCACCGAACTTGGAGCAATTAATCGTTCGACGACCGCATCGATTAAACAGCCAACGTCGTCGGCTGTCGATCGATCGGCTATTTTGTTTCTGCACGGAAGGATCGTTCGGGGTAAAATCAACATCCTCGCGTTTCTTCCTTTTTATGGATCCTCCGTTTCCCATCCATTCGCTCGGTCGGTCAATTAAACGATCGAACTATTCATTTATTTACAAAGGAATATAAACCGAGGATACACCTGGGGTTCAAATGGTTAATGGCATTTTTACGCCAATAAAATTTCACTGCGGACGAATCGTTCGAAAAATTGAACACCGGGGATATTAGTATTGAATTCGAACAATCAAACGGGGAAACCGAATGTTCTGCGATATAACGCGAGTCTTATTTATCCGGCAACGGATGTATTCTTACAAAAGACGTGCCCCATCTTTAGAAGCCAAACCCATCGAACGAAAAATAATGGTTAGTTTTCTACGACGTTTCGTTCGACGCCCAGATAAATTCACGTCGTTCAAATTTCTGTTCGCGATCCGTCTGAGCCTTACAGAAAAAGGGGAAACACAGTTGAACCATCCTTCTTAGAGGTATTCACCGCGGCTCCAACGATATATCCGTGCCTCCTTATCTCGCGGGAGAAGAAGGCACAATACCTTTCGACGTGTATATATATGATATATATAAAATATATATATATAGACGGTCGCCGGAAGTATACGGCTGCCTCGCGGAATTTCGCAGGACTTTCATCGACGTTACAATAACTGCAATATATCCGGCCGCGGGGCTGTTCCTTCGCGATACCAGACGACGGGTCCGCGGCTTTCGTGGATGAAAAGGAGGGTTGTACGCGACGGGTATGAGAAGACAGAAGTTGGATGTTAAGGGTATGAGGGACTGTTCCCGTCGACGATGCTACAACAATGGCGGAATATAAATCCAAATCCCGCTCGCCATCCTTCCTACCCTACTTACCATCCACCTCTCGCACCTCGATCTTCGTTCCTTTCAATTCCCTCCATTTCTTCTTTCTTTTCTTATTCATCCCAGTTGCCTATTTTGTTGGTCCTCCCTTAAGGTTCCCGTCAGCCGCAGCTACCACCATCTTCGTCGTCGCTTCTTCGCCTTTTTCTCGTTTTTCTTGCTGTATACCTTTATACACGTCGACGTTCGTTTTTTCCTTCTTCTTCTTTCTTGTATCTTCGATGTGTATATTTCCCGATTTTCTGAATTTATTTCGCTGAACGCCTATTCATTGTACTTTCCCTTATTTCCATTTTGTTCGTTATGTTAAAGTTTAAAGATAAAGTCTTATGATCTTTGCGAATCTATTTTCCTATAATTTCAAAATAATATCAACCCGTTAATGCGCACCCCCTGAGATTTAGTTAATGCTGGCAATAAATTTTTGCCGAGGGTCCACTTGCATATCATGCGAAATGAAACGAGCGGCTTTTAGCGTTCCCCCTTCTTTTTTATGGCCTCATACATCAACTCTAATTGTGTGTCCACTATTGTTCCCGCTTTCCCTTTTCCTTCGAATGGCGTTTTCGAGATCTTTCTCCTTTCTTGCGCTCATTGTCCCATTTTTCTTGTTTATAGTTCACCTTGAATGTCTCTTCGTTCCATCAAGACCCATGCGCTTTTCTCGCTATCCGTACACGCGGACGTGTCTCTCCTTTCCATTCATTGCATGTCTCTTTCACATATTTTTTTTTTTTCTTTTTTGCACTCTCTTTCACTTTCTCCGGAGAATAAATATTCCTTTGGTGTGCGGCACTCGTCTGCTCACCCCTTATCAGTACATGTACAGACCTACGCGTTTCGCGTCGTTTTTACGGCTGATGCATAACTCACGCACAGTCCCAGCAGCTTTAGTAGTCGCCTGAAAGAACCATTCTGTGGATGTTCTTAACGGAAAGAAATTGTATATTCACGCGGACAGTACGATGTTAATAAATGTGAAATGTTGGTTTGATTACAGAAATCGATTAGAGAGCAACGCGGAACACTGGAACGCCCTTCTATTGTCTCTACGCGAGTTGATAGAATGGGTGATCAGAAAGGACACCGAACTTACCGGTCTGGGCCCCGTTTGCGGCGAGGTGGCTGCACTGCAAAAACAGGAGGTAAATCTTATAAAACCTTTATTCCACGTTAACACTAACAGGTAACTCTTGAATTGCTGCTCCACATTCCTACACGGTACTTCGAAATTTGTTGTTTTACTTAAATCAAACTAGCAGAAAACGTTTGGTTGCATGAAACCTACTTCGCGTAAAGCAAAGTAAATTAATAGATTACAAATAAAAACGGAGATATCCCTTGTGAATTATATATATGTACCGAAAGCTCATCCCCAGTCACCTTGCAACCCTCCCCGGTCGCGTACAGTCTTGTCCAAGGCAAATAGGCTCGTGTACCTTGAACCGTGCCCCGTAACCCACTGGAATGGACTGGATTACACGAAAATGACGCAATTAGGATCGCGTTGTGTGCGTGGACACCGACAGCCAGGGGGCACGCGTCGTCGACAGTGAGGGTTGAGGCGAGGGGATGAACGCAACACCCGACGGCCCAGTTTCCACGCACAAAGACGGAGTAGCTCGGACTAATCCAGATTAGAACGTGCATGTTACCGAGCTGCGAGTGTACAGGGATGATAACGTGCATGTACCGCGATCCTGATCGCGAACAGTCATCGACAGACGGCACCTGAGCCACTACTTATCGCGAGCCGACCCTTAATCGGCTGCAGATTAATTGGGAACGAAAGTCTGACCCGTTTCGGACTTCGCTTACAATCGAAAATTGTAACAAATCGTTTCAACGGATCATTGGGCGAAGCGAGTAAATTCGAAGCGAGACAGTATTGATTTTAATTGGGAGCTGAAGCTCTTAATTACCGTGGCCGATAAAACAGAGGGTGGATTGTTTCATCGGCTAGTTTGGGGGAAATTCGAAGTGCTGGTTCGAGATGATGGATTCGAGGTCTGGAGGCTGATCGATTACCGTGTGTTTTGCGATTGATGCTGCGGGTTAGGTGGCTGGGGTCAGATACACTGGCCGAATAAGGGTTGTATAGAGTGGCGAGTGTGGATCTTGGCTTGGGGATGATTACCCTGAAAGGCTTTCGTTATTATCCGGAAACGTGCACCGAAGTTCAAGCCTCGAGCTTCTTATCCGATCGTTTCATAAGTGGAACCTTTTTCTTGGCTGTGTAGTGGGGTTTAATGATAAAGTATAGAGTATCAATTTCCAGTAAATCTTACTGGCATAAAAGACACATGGAATGTATAAATGTAAGGATGCAATAAAAATCAAAAACACATGGGTAAAAAATGAAGTAAAAACACGAGCAAGTACCAGAGTTAATAATTACTATATAACGTCTAAGGAAGACGCGAAACAAAAATTCTCTTCGTACAAAAAAAAGAAATAAAATTGTCCAACATTTATACCAAACAGTTTCGAAGCGCGATATTATTCAGCGCGTGCATCGATATGTTCGATTTGCAAATATACGAAGACAAACGGAAGCAACCAGAAAGATCACAGCAACGCGCAGCTAGTGCATACAATAAACAACCTTTGACACTATACGGCACAACATAGCCGAACCTATGCACGATGGGGTACATGAAATTCAATAAAACTGAAATGTGTGAGTCCTAAATATCGCCCTTTGAAGCACGCGGTTCTCTGTTGGTTCTTTTGCCCCGCATCGCGTCGTTGCAAACGATTTCCACGCTGGTCGACGTCGTTTGCGAAGTAACAACGTGCAGCTGCAGCACGCGCACTGTCCATGTACAAAACGCTATTCGAACAATTGCTGCGCTGCGAAACGAGGAAATCTCGTTGGGTAGATCGTTCGCATATAATTGTTTACCGGGTTGTTTACGGGGACGATTAAATTCCCCGCTGCGTTCGTCGATTTGATCGAATCTTTCGACGAGCCGATAAGGACGGAGATAATTTGTCGAATGCTTGAGTATCGAAGAGATTCGTCGTGCTCGAATGTTTTATGGGGTACGGGCTCATAATTTTAAGTTGCAAACTAACGCCACCGCGAGAAAACCCAAGGGGGTGGCAAGTGCAGCCGACTAATGACCGTTCCACGAGTAAATCCAACAGAACTCTCCCTTGCTGGATAGTAGTTTAACAATATAGTGGGCAACGTAATGCCGGAATTTCCACGAAATGGCTCTACGAATAGTGTTCTAATTCGCACGCAAATAATTGCGCATAAACGAGCGATGCGACGCAATAATTTATGCAAATTATGAAGCCCACCTGCCGTGACGTTCGGTGTAAGACTCTGTGGCCCAGCGAATGGTCTGCTTTCGACCGAGTTGGCTATGTTTTGTCTTAAAGATTAATGAAACTATGCTTTAGCGAACGGTCCGCCTATACAGTGCCCAGCGTGTACGTATTAACAGACTATTGAAATTCTTCGCCGTGTTATACAGCTCCGATTAAGTGCACGGTTTCATTCGCAGCAATTAGCGTTCATTACGAAGTGGACTTTTGAATTTTGCAATAGTTTGTTCATTTTTTAAGATGGACGTACAGTAGTATTTATTAAATGTACAGATCAATGATATAAATTGTGTCTAATTCATAATACTATCGTTTAGTCTTACTAATTATTTCTAGATGGAAATATCTGCCCTTATAATCACCAAGCAAACCGAATAATTAATATCGTCATTCCCTTCAGCCTGCTACCCTATGCAAAAATTGTAATATTCTCCTTGCATCTAGTTCTCTGCGTCCGTGCACTATGCATTACCAAGTACGCAGCATTTGCGGCACACTATTCATTAACTGCAACGTATAATGCTCTATACATTATGCACCGAGCATTATACCGCGTTCAATACTTTATACCCCATAACTCATTATCCAAAATCCACACAGACAACAGGCAAACAGAATTCCAGAACAGCTACACTCGTTAATAATACAACCCGGCAGCAGTTGCGGCAAACGAATACGCTCCCTGTAACATTACATCGTGGATGCGCATCATATTTGGAAATTAATCACGAATCCGATTCGTTAGACAATCGTTGGAAATCGATTGGACGTTTACGTGCGACAGACAATCGATCGAAGCCTCGTTTTCTTACGTCATATTCACGCGTGAAAACGAAACGTACAAACGCGGACATTGATTACGTAAAACGTCGTCCCGCCGTAAACGGACCGTCGACGTTCCGCCTAACAATGAACTACAGAGCCCGCGATTCGCGTGGCTTAACGCAAAATCGATCGAGCACTGTGCTCGGGCAAAAAGGAATAGCTACGTCGAGAAATGGCCACGAAACGACGATTATCGCGGCTAAAATTGATTTCAACGAGCGTTTCGATCGGACGCGCGACAACGGCGAGGCGTTGCTTGCCTAACTGCACTTGCAAATTGGAATTCCTTTAATTGCCGATATGCCCCGAATTATGGGGAATTAATTGAACATACCCTGGGAGAATTTGTGGATCGTTGGGAAGTGCATTCATCAATTCGACGATTTTTCAGAGATTTCACTTTTTTACGCGGATACGTCGATATTATTAGATGTTGCGGTTCGATCGTTTTCGCTAGAAATCTACGCTCTTGCGACTAAGAGCTTTCCTTTTACCAAGTTGAAACATCTCAACCTGTCATTTGCCTTATGAAGCCAGGAGTCAGGTTATTTTTGATTAAATAACACGGCGGCAGAGGAGAGGCCAATCTCGGTTTACGATCGTCGCTTGGAGGTCTAGAAAAAAGTTTACGCGACTATAAAGCTGACCAATTTGCTTCTGTTATCTCTAAATTCAGACAGACAACGAGACAGGAGTTCACGAGCATGGGGAGGAAGATTAAAACGCTTCTTAACAATTTCACCGATAATCATGGAGTTGGTACGTTGCACGCTTCAACGTTGAAGTTATTCAACGACCGACGTCAGTCTGATTCTTGTTGAGTATGCTCGTACGATGGACGGCACGTAATTAACCCGTCATTCCGATAATAAATTCGATAAGACGGTTATCTCGACGTGGCCAATTAGAAAATATCTACCGGCCCAATTGAATGAATAACGCTTTAGTTTCTCCCAATTTCGTTGGTAATAAATCGACCTAAATAACGCTTTAATTTCCCGAACAATTGGTTCCATTGATCAATACACCGATCATATTCCAAAGCGTCCACCCTGTGGATCCGAGGAAATTATCAGATTGCAATGAAATTCCAGTCCCCGGTTCAGTACATTTGCAACAATTATATTCTTCAATCGCGATCGTTGCCGGCAACGTTTATGTTACACATTCGCATTGCCTCTTAATCCAGAGGCACGTCGAGTTCCTTGGACAGCCAGGAAACAAAAATGGTAGAGAAACGTTTCCAAAGAAAATAAAACCCCGCCGCGTGGTATAATTTAACGCCAGTCAAAATAATTCCGCGGGAATTATACCAAACGGGAACGTGGTCTAAAACCGACGCTAATAACGCGCCGTTTCATCATCAGTCGCCCGAATGCTCTGAAGGGTTCCGTGTGCCGGTGGTTGCAACAAGGAAAGTAGGTGAATTATTCCAGCCCGTTTGAAAGGGTTTTCGCGCGCACATGGAAACATACCAAAGGCCATGTTGCGTTGGTCCGGCGAAAGGTGCAAGCGTACGGTGCTGCAAGGAGACGCGACGGTAAGAAAAATGGCACGAAGGTAAAGGAAAGAAGGCCGTGTTTCTGAAAATTGTAAGGAAAGAAGAAAAAAATATTATCAACTGTCGTTCTCCACTTGGAGACACTGGAGGGAAACTCGGTTAAAAAGTGTGCCTCGGTGTCTAAATTTCTCGAGGCTCGCACGAGTGGTGGAGAGAAAGAGGTAATCTCGTTAACGAGAAGTCGTTCGGACAACGCGATATCGTGAAAGCTGCGACGTTTCTCTTTTTCTTTTTTGCTTTCTTCGTTTCTTTATTTTTTTGTACTTTTGGACCGCCACTTGCGGCGTCGAGTCGTCGACGCCGCGGCTACGTCTTATCAAACGAAATTACGGATGCACGCGTCGAGATGAAGACGACGTCGATGGTTCTGTACGTCGTCGACGTTGCCCGTTTAACGCGACACGAATTACCCTACTTATTCTACTAGGTGTGCAGAAGCTCGAAGTGGTTTCAGCGTGGATATTATTCGTCCTCGTAAGACTCACGTGGACGCGTTCTTGTACGTTTCAGGACGACCATCGCGGATTCAGGAGGCAGCTGGAGGATAAACGACCGATCGTGGAGAACAATCTGCTGAGCGGACGCCAATATATCGCCAACGAGCCGCCGCTGTCTGACACGTCGGATTCTGAAGGTGAGATTGTGGTATTTTTATTGGGTTCCGTGTGCCGGGTATCGGTATTGTTTCGCGGACAATGGGGATGCTATTATTATTATTATTCAATTTTTATCTGCACGCACATAGCAATCGCAGATTCGTTCACGTGCCATTAGGTTCTAGGAATAATAGCTTTACCTTTATTCCTTGTTAACTTAAAGTGCAAGTATTTCTATTGTGGCATTTTTTTCTGTAACTATTCGTGCTTGCGAAGTTACAAAAATTACATTCTGCGAACGAATCAATATTGGTATCTTCGTGTGAAAAAATTTGTGAGTAATTGCATAACAAGAATTTATTATACATGAAAATGTATTGCTATTGATTAATGGAAAAAATATGGTATATATAAAATGCAAATGAATAGCATAAGCAATCAAGGCAAATCTTGCGAAGACAAAATAGCCCATGCCAAAATAATATACCATGCACCTAATTCCCTTACTTAAAATGTCTTTGGAACATATCAAACCTAATTGACTTGAAAACAAGGGTATTTTTGCTCATTTCAGGTGCGCTTACATTATACGTTTTGTCGAGTGGGAACTAGTAATTAATATCCGAAATATCAAAACCGCCACCAGTGTCCAGAAAAACAAATTCACCGCTTCTAATTAAAATTTATCCCACGAAGATATTATATTTGGACGCTTCATAAACACTCGGAGAAATAAGCTACTTCGAAGTTCATAAAGCCGTTTCAAATACTCCGTGAAGCCCAGCAAAGCTTCGTGAAGTTGAATTTAACGACCCAGGTTATCGATTGAAATTAAAGATTGAACAGATGAAGTTAATTTGTTGAAATAAAACTGTCCCTCCTTTACTTCATTGAAAAAAGAAGAACATCTCGAAATAGCAAAGAAATAGAAACAATTCAAACCAGTTTATAACTAACAAATCTTGTTCTACAACAAATGAAACGACAGCCATTTAGCATAGAGGTCTTAGTATGCATTTCGCGTTCAAGAAATTTCCATTTTGGAGAAGAAACGATTCACGGCGTAATTCTACGGCAGTGAACCGAAAAACTGGCCGGGGTCACGAACGGGAAAATCTACGCGACGAAAGTTTCCGCGAAAGGGTAAAGAAAGTCGGCCAAGTACATTCGTTAGTTTCCGCGAAGCCGGATCGCAACGGAGCCTGCATTCTCCAATAGCGCGCGGTCCTAGTAATTAAGAGGCGCGGTAGAGCTTTCAATTGCAGTAATTCGCGCCATTCTCTTTCCGTGATTTTTCATACCAATTAGAGGCGAGAAAGGGGCGGAAAAGGAGACCCGATCGGCTCTAAGAATTGAGACTCGCCGTAAGTTCGACTCCGAATAACAAGGAGAGAAGAGGCTTTCAGAATATTAAAAACTGTTTTGTTCCTGGTGCGTTGAACTGTGCTTGCTTTCTGTTCGCGGATGAAAAACTGTTGATCATAATTATTATTGGCCGTTTATGCATACAATATAATTGAATTTGGCGAATATTAATGCTATTCGAATTTAATTAGAACGGAACTGTTGGTGTTAACTTTAGCTTGTCTTATTATATGCATCCTGAATCCTCATGATGTATGAAATGGGCAAAGAAAAATAGGATAATAAAGTTAAAGTTCGTAAAGCAATATTACCGTAGTGATTAAACTTGAAGAGTAATTGCATTCACTACAATTTAAATAAATTATTATTGAAATACCGAACGGGTATTCTGTTAACTTCGTAAAAAGTATATTTATATAGAACCCTCTTTCAAGAGAAGTAATATAATTTTAATTTCAAACAAAATCGTTGAACGAGTGTAGGTATATTAACTGGAGACATTTAATATCCTTTTGAATGGAGTTATAAACAATTGTGGGGCTAGTTTTTCCGTTCACGTTGTCTGTTTTTGGGGTCAACGTTCAGGATTGAATGGCAACGTGGGGAGGGCAAGATTGATTAAAGTTGTAGCTTCAAAGGGCGGTTCCTCGCGGGAGTTTGTCGCGGCGGAATGAAGGGGATTGTTAAGTGGACTGATAAAATACGAGAAGTTTTCTCTTTCGTTTGCTCGTTTTTTTCCTCCTTTTACTTAAGCCAACGGAACAAGAGCGGCCCTTGGAAACGAGCTTCATTCGTTCTTGTCACCGGCTTTCACGTACAATAACCGCGGCGAGCATGTAACCGTGGTCCCTCTTGAATATTTCATTTAGATAATTTCGCCCTCTCGAAAGCGGGATTATTAAGAAACGTGAAACACAGGATTTATGGTTATTTGACCAAGAAGGATGCAGTAGAGTTCTTGCCGGAAAATGGGGCTCGTCTATTAAACGGAGAAACAAACGTCACCGTCTGTGTACTGTTTAGCCAGACGGAAGACAATGCTTTTCGTTTTCGTTCTCTTTGTGACGATAGGACAACACCGTCTAATGCATCTTGCTTAATTGTTCTTCACGTTAATTATCCTCGCAGTGAAACAGATCTCCTTCCCGAGACCGGACAGTTCGATTTCAATGGTATCGTTTACCTTTATCGCTTCACTGAACGATGAATAATACAGTTTCACGGTGTTTCTTAGTCGAAACAAAAACTTCCGCGGTCAATGCTAACGAAAGCCGGACGGGAGAACCGCGGGACGGTATCAATCGAGTTACAACTATCGAAGTACATACACCGAAACTCGTGGAACTTGTACGGTTTGGCGCAGACGTCCCGTAGGACATTGGAAACTCCATGGTAGGACTCCGTAAACTTTCTCATAGAAACGTTGCTGCCTCTAATATCGATACACTTTCCCTTCTTCACCATTCCAGAGAAAAAAGGGAGAAGAATGTTTAGAACCTTTACTTACTCGCGCGACGCTATTTTATTTCGTATAAAATATTTATTAACGCAAGTGAGACCTTCGTTAATATTTCTATACCGGCAATGTAAAAAAAATTGCAATAAAGTGATCAATAAGCAATACATGTTTTACACCGTCCTTATTCGAAACTGCAATGGTCCCATAAGAGTAACTAGAGCTTAACAAGTCGTCGTTGGTCTCCTACCTTATACATTTTCAAAACTTTTCCAAATCGACCATGCAATTTTCACTCCCTCCCCAACGTACCTTCGTGTACCTTGCATACCTGTAGAAAGATTGATAAATCGGCGGCAGTAACCGCGCGTATAGTCCAATAGCCAGTTACGAATTGCGAGCACACGGTTCTGCCGGTTGGTTCTGAGTAAACGCGACGACGACGACGTTCAATTCCATTCGATTCCATTTCACGGGACAAATCCGAGCAGCTGGCCAGAGGACTCGATAGCAGTTGTACGGACCTGTGCTGGCATGCTACGATGCGGCGTGCTATATCGGTTGAAATTTATTGACGTTACGACAACGCCCGAGACGCCATGCCATGCCGTGCACGTTTCATCGAACGTGACTCCCTGTCGGCTGACTGAAATCGTGCACCGAGCTAGCGCTGGTTGTCTTCGCGCAGGGGCCCCCCGATGTTTTACATCGAACTGCTCGACTTCATGATGCTCACTTCCAAGCGCCGTCTCTGCGCTCATCTCGTTGATTATCCTTACATTGAACGCGAAGGTACGTGTTCCTGCCACGTCACCAGGCGTGTGGAACATAATGATCGCGTCCTGAACGGGTTGCTCGCCCTTGCGCACCGAGGATTGATGGATAGAGAATTTTCTGGCCATTTGTTGGCAGAGTGCGAAGCACGGATTGTACGTTTGGGAAATGCCTCGGTGCTTGGCGGATTGGTCCTTTGAACGATTCGGAGTGTTGGAGCAGTGCTCTTGCGTTAGATTTTGTTGAAAACGTTGGGACTGGAATGATCAATGTTCGTATTTATTTAGAATGTGTATAGAGCAATCGATGTTCCATGTGTGCTCTAACAATTTGTATTATAGTAAGCTGCAATGAGTGTGATCGTGAGATCTAGAGAGTCTTGTTATACTTCCTCATAAATTTGTAACGGTATGATAACAGTGATAGGTACATTAATTATTATATAAGAGGGCAGGCAATTATTCGAGAGAAAAATAGAAAAATTACATAAATTCCGTGACCAGCTTCTGTCACAGAAACCAAGTGGAAGAGGGTGAAGCGAAAGAGAATTGGGAGAAGGGGGAATGGCGATGAAGGAAACGAGAGTGTAGTACGTATAAAAAAAGGAAAAGAAAAGTGGGCAGAGTAAGAGTGTACGTGACTGGAAATCGAATGTGGCAACTGTTGAATGGATGGCTTGCCGATGAAGAACACGACCTCCTAATTCGATTCGGTAAAAATAGTTTTCAGGTGTTTCCCCCGTGCAACCGTGACGTCTCTTTAGCGAGCCACGGTCGGCCTGATTTAGACGTCGCTTCTACCTGTCCCGACTGCTCAATCGCGTACCTCGAATACGTATATTTTCTATCCACCTGTCGCTGTTCTTCGTGGACCGTGCCTTTGCTCTGCGCTAGGTGTGTCTTCGAACATTGCGCTTGGAGTGTTTCCAAGTGGACAGATACTCTGTAACTATGAAATGGAATAATGTACTGTTTCGATTCTCATATTTCCTTAACATTATAATCTGCATTTTTTCCTCGACGATCAAATAATATTTCTCATCGCAATTTCTACCGCTTAATTTTCTGTTTCAAACGATCCGTGTTTTATCAATAATAATCGCCCTCTCATCTTCGTATTCCACACGCCGGAATAACATTTTCCCATCGTTATCACGAAAATGAAAAAATATGGAAGGAATATCGAGTAACGCCTACTCGGAAATGTGGCTCGAGACATTTCCATTTTTTTTATTTTTTTCGTGCGACACATAGATCGATCTATTCCAGATCGAGCGTGAGACTGCAGAATCTAGCGATGGGGTAAAAGGCATCTGGCACCATAAACATAAATCATCATAACACGCGGCAGATAGGGCGGCAACGAGCAGGTAGGGCTGGTAGGCGTTATCAATGCTAAACATGCGCATAAAAACCGGCCCGCATGATACGATGCGTGATTCATTGGACAATTAATTCCTGGCGATAGAATGGCCTAGGCATCGCGACGCCATATACGAATGTGAGCACCGCAGCGACAGTTCTACGCTTCGCTACGTCCTCTGTTACAATGTATGCGGCGGGGAAAGAGATTTTCACGCCGCGCGATAAACATCAAATTTACTGCGAGATAGTGGAAAATAGAAATGAACGAAAATATCGTACGATTTTTACTGCAATTTTCCGCTGAACAAGTATGACAAAAGTGATTGCAATAAATAAATAAACTGAACACCTTATGTACTACTAATATTACAAACATTACATATTACGGGATCAGCTTCGCGATATTAATTAACAGTCAAACTTTTTAGAGCAAAGCACATTTCCTATTTACCGGATGTTTGACGCCGATAGACATCAGTTTCACGATTGACGTCCTGTTTCAGCCGGAAGAGAATTGGACGGTGATTCGAGGGGCTACAGAAGCGCAGAGGAACAAGCACGCGAATTGACGCGCAGCATTCGCCGGGAAGTGAACAAACTTTCAGAGCAGTGGAACGCCCTAATCGAACGTAGCGATGCGTGGAAGCGGAAACTCGACGACACCGCTAACGTGAGTACTTTGCTCTCCTTTTACCTACACAGAAAGCCACTTACCCCCGAACCACCCTGCCCGATATGAATACAAATATTTTGATTCCGTCAAAAGCCGTCGACGGCCACAATCGCCGACGAACGGCTCGATTGAAGCCGGCGACGATGCGCTCTCGTTTCGATGAAATTGCGACAGAGTCTCGCGACCAACCCAATTTTTCAACAAATACACCTGTCGCCGAAGCGAACCGCATTGCCTTTCAACGTTCCTCGTACAGCCATTTTCGTTTAATTTTTTAATGCAAAGATCGTTCGTTACGAGTTCTTATTTTCTTATCCGTAAATGTGTTCGCGAGTGGAAATATTAGGTTCAATTTCACTTGCAATTACGCCGCACCGTGAATAGAAATGTTTTTGCTTACGTAAGCGGAATCCACCCTTACCAGGGCTTCCGTGAGAGTTATTCTCGATTTGGACGTTGTATTTAACACGCCGGGAAGTTGAGGCTGTATTCCCCAACGCGAGTTATCGTTTAACAGTATTCTGGAGTGGGAAGTTTGAATGCGGCATTTAACAGTCTGCCAATTTATCAACATCGTGCACAATACATCGTGCGAACTGGAAACGATACCATTAGACGTTCGTTTATTCGTTAAATCGTTATCGCACGAAAACGTCTACAAATCAAATACCGTACGCATCTATTTTACTCCATCTCTCCTGTAATACACATACATCGGAGTCCTTTCGAACTTTTGCATACTTTACGCGACAAATGAAAAATAGCGGGAAGGAAAACCGGTATCGCAATTCTGCAGGACCTTTCGTTATCGAACGAAACGGTTCCGAATCGGTCGAATCGAAAACACCCCCAGCCACGCCGCCGTTATACCGTTTCGCAACGCGAGAAGAAAAATATTTCGCGAAACGGGGCCACCGTTCGCGGGAAAACAATGGTCGACGATAATTCTACAGCACCGTTCGTGCCCCCTCCGGTAAAAATACAATCAGATTAGACCGTACATCTCGAAGAATAAACAAGCGGATGTAACATTTGGACTTATCGGTGGTATCAGAAGGAGACGCGGAGTAAAAGGGGTGGTTGGCTGCGCGGTTGCTCCAATTCATCCCCCCGTGCTCTTCGTCTGTCGTATCGCTTTATTATTGCCGGTACAATTTTCTCTATCGCGCGGACGTTCCATTTGTCGAAACGACATTGTACCCTGGAGGGAAAACTAGCCAGACCGCTGGGATGTATCGAGGCTCTGCACACGCGGAAAAGACGCCGTGGAAAAAGTCTGTGCAACGGCGGAGGCGATTTTTCGTGGCCTCGGTCCCGCCCGAAAATGCTTCCAGCTTTTACGTCTAACGACGTCGAAATTCTTCTGGAACCACGTACCGTTCTTCTCCTTTCACGGTACGGAATTACCTTGCTTCCCCCTCGCGGTCCGCCTTTAATAGAGAACGACGAAATACGTTATTATTATCGACCGCCCTATTGTTGCTGCGCTATGCTTTTCGCGAATACACCGACAGAAAGTGGTTTGACTTCTGTATTTCACGATTGGGGCGAGATGGAAAAATTGATGGATTATAATGATTTAGTTTGTGGGGACCAGAGTGGTTTTTGTACTTTGTTAGAAGAGAACATTCGTGGTGCAAATTCTTTTTTACGCAGGCGCTTAAGGTCAGAGTATTTTTAAATAATTCAATAAATTCCATTGGCCTTATTTTTGATTAATACAATTCCCTCGTGAATGGGAATATTTGTTGGTCAGTCAGAATTCCAACGTCGGAGAGTGAAAGTTATATTCATTTTTAATTCCGATAAATGTTATATTAGACATCTTATTATATTATTTTATTTGACCAATTCTTTCCCGCACCCTTCTTACACTTCATAACCACGTATTTCTGTTACAAAAAGAAATCTGCAAGATTCTTCGGCCAGATATTGAGAAACGACTCGCCAGTATGCTTCGTGGATCTCCCGTCGAATACGTAAGATTTATTACGAAGCGACGGGGACTGCATATTCGCGATGCATCGATAATCGCGTTCGATTCATCTATACGCGTCCAGCTGCAGCAAAACTGGAAGTGTAAATCGCCCGTGCACGGTCGACGAGGTTTAACGCCGTGGGTGGAATGCATTTTTCTCCCTTCATCCCCCGTGCACCCCTTCCCCCTCCTCTTATACTTTTCTTCGCCGCGTTGAATTCAGATTTCATAAGCGGCTTTACGATTTGCATCCCGCTGCTGACAGAGTGCCTTCGTCGATGGGATGTCGCCAGTTTCGCGACATCGTTCCCGGCACAATGGAATCCGTGATGCGTGTACGCAATATCGGCTCCTTTATACGCCGGCAGCGTTACACGCAGCTCGACAATGCCAATAGCTGAATCGTCCTAACGAAACGCGTAATCGTCGCGTACCCTTTTGTCGTACAAGTCAAACTCGCGATTATTTCTTGCAACAATCGACGCGTCACTGTCGAGATGTTCCATAAAATCATCGTGACGCTAAACGACCCTGTCGCGGAACTATCGTCATCTCAAGATCCACGGAGGGAAGTTATCCTTTCAGTAGAGTGGAGCGTCAAAGCGAACGTAGTCGGGTCGAAAGGTCAGCCAGCTGCTTAGCCGAGAGCTTAACGAGTTCGACGAATTAGGTAGTAACTTCTTTTCAACGATACTTGAAATAACATCGAGCCTGACCGACGAAAGAATTCGTCTTAATATAATTCGAGCGAGCCTCGGTGTTCTGCGAGCTTTGCCGTTCCTCCCCACTCGAATATCTTGCGCGTCAGAGCCATTTCTTTGCGACCTATTCCACGTTGAAACGAAGAGTCACTCGAAATCGTGATCCTCCCTTAGTTCGACTTAACGTGACCGGCTTGATTCGTGCAAATTAATGCGAATATTCTTCGTTGATTCCCGTGCGCACACAGCGGATTGGCTTTAGCTGGACGTTCTCGTTCTAATTGAAACGAAAATGACGTTTCCGGTACGAAAAACTCGGCGAACCTCTTGCCCCTCTTGGCTAACGGCGCTCAATGGTTTTATAATTAAAGTGGGAAAACGTTTTCCATCGTCCGCGATACAGATTAGTCGACGATGAAAGGTAGCCCTTCGAGGGTATTTCATTAAAGGTTCTACTGTTTGCAGAGGGGCGGACGGTACACTATTGGAAACAATTAAGGGATGCTTCTGTTGAATGTGTAAGTCGGACGGCAAGCATTTCTGGAATATTTGCAGTCAAAAGTGATACAACGAAATCGTTTATCCCCTATTCGTAATGGCGTCGCAAGGAATTCTAATATCTTCATATTCACCTCGCTATTTAACGCATTTCCCTCCCCCTAGTCCCTTCATAATTTTAAGGATTGACAGTCTGACAGTCGCCAGTACTGCAAGCCAGAGTCACATCATGACTATTTCATCGGAGTGTCGCAGAATATTCAGTTGCACTTCCGCCCCGTTTAATCGTCTCTTGAAATTAATATTCCCTGTCCACAATTAATATTCAACGATCTTAAACGCCAGGAAGCTGGGTTTACGTGCGTTTAGGTAAAACAAGCCGGGCGAAAAATTTCGTCGAGGGAAACAGGGTCGAGCAATTAAAAGTGCATCGAATCATCGAGCTTTTTGCAATCGTTTGACCGATACCACGTAGCCGGAAGATCAAAGTTCTGCGCAATCAGCGAGCTTCGGCCACGAATGCATAATTCATAAGAAGAAACACAATTTAACTTTTAAATTCTACGTGGTACGCTGACGCGCTCGCAATTATCGGCTATCCGATAATTACGGGCGACACCTTCGCTTTTCCTTCGACCAGATAGCGTAATATTCATTTGGCTCGCGGGCCCGAGACTTCGACCAGACCACAGCAAACGGAGACAATTCTTTCCAGCGAATTTGTCCCTCTCTCGAGTGCTTGATCGCGCCACCGGCTTCACTTTAATGTGATAATAGTTAACTGACGTTGACACGACTTTCGACAAGTTCAAGAAGCTCCCCGAACACGCGTGAACGTGATCATTCGTCCGTTCGTGTTTGAGAACAAAAGAAAGACGGATATGAAAGTTCGGAATATCTTACGAGTGTGATTTTTACTGAATTTATAATCGTGCGAATCACAACGTACTCGTGCGGTTTATAAAAAGAGGAAATGAATGGATGGAAAGTAACTTTCAGATAGTAATACGTATTGTTTCGCAAGAGTTTAGCACGCGTAGAATAGTCCTCGCAAAGCAGACTTTCATTTACCACTTGCGTATTGTAGAGTGTATTCAATAAGGGGCGAGTGCATTGGCTGAAAACTGAAACCCGAATGAATCATCTATCACCGATCAGGTTCTTCAGGTTTTCATCCTCGTTAACGATTAACGTACGAGTCCTCTACATATTTTCTTTGCCTCCTATCTACACTTCTAGTCGCCGGGTAATATATCAACCTGTCACGTAAAGGGATTTCTCGAGAAACGCAAGATTGAAATAGCACGAGGTTGCATCTGGTGGTGGTGCTGTTTGCCCGTCGTTCGACCAACATGATTTCATATAAAAACAACCGTGTATTTTTCCAAAGAATGTTACCTGCGTATTCTCTGGGGCGTATGTCAATGGCGTCCAACTGAGGTATCATGAAGAAATCCCTTTATCTTCTGAGAACAGAGAGAAGAATCTAATAAAGGAGAGAGACAAACGACATGACAATACCAGTCCCGCAAATATTTCTGTAAAATCCATGCTAGAAAGCCACAAGTCAGAGGAATGCCAGAGGAACGACTCATCGAATACTGGGCCGAAAGGTAGAGGAAAGGTTCACGAGCCCGTGGACGATGTGAAAAGTTTGACCGGCTACAATCGCAAGATAACCCAGGTTTAAACTAGAAATTAAGCTGATCCCGGGTGTCTCGGTGCTCGCCTCCGTAGTTAGGTATGCAAAACAGGAGGCAAGGCAGTAGGAAGCTTGGCCAGCCCCAATCAGAGAATATAGCCGGCAGCAGTTCTATCTAAATACATGTGGCATACGTGTGTGCGCGCGGGCGCGCAGTTCAAGCGAAACGTTATGGTGCACATAGGCGAGTGAATGAATGAATGAATGAATGCACACGCGTATTCCGGGCCAGCTGGGGAAACTCAAACAGCATCTTTCAAATTATAACCGCGCTATCGGATTATCCTCTGAATTATTCCGGATTCTACAATTTCCCCGGCGCAAAGCCGCACGGTACACCCGCGAAATTTCCTTGGCGTGCCGGAGTCACGCGAATTTAGAAAGTTCACGGACGTGGAAAGGGGAACGTCGATTTTTTCGTCCTCCTGGCCGGTCGAGCAACGAAAGGAACGTGGGATTCGAAAATGATAGGAAAAATCGTGTCCGGACTATGGTCGCTTTAAATGCAGCCTCACTCGTTTTTGTGATAACGTTCTGGTATTTCAATTGGTGGCAATCGAGGCTAGAACGCTCTTTCAAGGAAATCACAGTAGGATATCTGACATAAATATTGCTTGTTCTGTACAAATTTTACTTTAAGAACGATTTGTTGATGGAAATCATTGAAAATCGCCTCGTAAAAATTAGGTCACGGTTTTACAACCGCAAGTAAGACAATTTCGTAGCTAATTAATTGAGAGCGTAATTGTGGTATTTGAGAAGTTAACAAAGTTTGCACCGAAATTCGGTGTGCGATAAAACGAAGCGTTTATGGGTCTATGTTTAAATAACATTTTCCTTGAGATTACAATGTATTAATCGAACGCGATGAACTTTCGGAAAATTGTCTGAAATGATCGAACGAAATATTCGGAACCCTCCGTACACGTTTTCCAGGATTGAAAGCAACAGCCACCGTTTGCGACTATGTTAATGCACACGGGCGGCAACCGCATCAGTATCAATCTAGGCCCCGACGAGTGGGTGCTTAATCAGTCAATTAGCAATGTTCCGCTAATTGGTTAATTACCAAGCAAATTTGTAGCCGGCATAGAATTGCGCCATTGGGGACACGCACGGTTATGCGTGTATATCATGCGCATGGGGGAGGTGAAAGGTACGCGGCGACCTCGCTTGTCCAGGCATTAAGACACAAATGTATTTATCTGTGTGATCTATGGCCACCATGGCATAATGAACCAGTTTGCGTTGACTTAGCTACGCGTGCTAACAGTTCCCGCGACCACAAACCCGGCCAATCGACGTGTCTGATCGAGAGAAAAGCCACTGGCGTGACATTCTTCGTTCACGGGCAATTTTATGTAAAGCCAAGGATATGAAGGTGGTATCGTGTCTCTGGATATCGTGTCTACGATTAAAAGGCAGCTGGAGCGACTGGCCGCTGCAGAATATGCGTGCAATGTTCTGTTTTGAAAGCGACTCCTTTTTCGAAAATGGTAAATGCTCCCGCTTGGAAAGCTGCACGAAATGAGCCGGCGTAATGCCGCGGATAAAATTCTGGAATCCTTTGTAAAGACTGCTCTTGCGGTGTCTAAAGAAATATGTAAAAGATGATACACTCTTATGAATAATGTATACGAGAATATGCCTGAGTGGGTTCACTCGAGTCATGCAGAGTTGTATCATAATGGAGCTTCGAAAAGGGAACAGGTTGTGGCAAAAACTTGAATCTTGCACCCTCGTTTTTCAAACAATAGAATCATTGTGCTTCAATGCGCAAAACAAACTCTGCAGCCTACGAATCCTGGAAAAATCATCGGCTCTGCGTTCCATTAATTTTCCCCGTTCGCAACGCACGTGGCACGATTCTATCGCCTGTTCATTGTTCGAAGACCGTGGCCGTCAGAATTTCCGTTCTGGTGCGTTCGACGGAATTCGCAGTGGGAAGGCCACCACTTCGTTCAAGTTGAATTAAAAGCGGGACCGGAAGCGAGCACTTACGGCCTATTATCCGGTGCGCAAGTTTATCCACGCATTAAATTCCTCCCGTGCCTTGCTTCCAAATATACCTGGCCGGCCCTGCCGACGCGTTTCAAGTTCAACGCACCCTCGCGTCGCGACGTCGCCGACGCCTTTCCACGTTCCCGAGCAAATGCGACCACGGTGTAATAAACTCCGGGCTGATTCGAATTGCTGATAACTAGATAAGTCGCATTCCAACACGACCACCGTGTGCGCGGAGTACGGCCACGGGGTCCGCGATTTGAATAAGCGAAAGGCGCGAAGGAATATAAGTGGTGCAATTAGGGGTTGATTATTAGTAGGGGAGCTTATCTGCGTCGTGGAAATTATTTTTACCCGGTCGATTTACCATGGACTACAGGCACGTATCGTGGAGATAATATCGTGGATGCTTTTAGATTGGCTGAGAAAGGTATTAATTCATGTAGCACAGTGTAAACGAAAATGGAAATGAAGTTAATGTAAATAAAGGTAAGAGAGGGTAAATTTAGCATCACGTTGATGCAATGCGATTGATCGAATGGTCGTTAAATATTGAAAACCGGGTGATCGACGCAAAGTAAAGGTGTTATCGATTATTTCTGTAACATGTTTATAACCGTTTATATTGCGGGTAACCATATGACGGATTTGAATATACCTGATGGTTCGGACGGCAATATTGCGGAATTATTATAAACACAGTCGCGGATCGACCGACGATGTTTCGCCATTGAGTGAGCGGTGATTCGATTTAGAGGGAGGATGCAACGGCGTTGAACGATCACACGAAAACACCGTCGGAAATCAGGGAATCGGCCTCGACCGGTATTGTAATGTTGCTGGCTGACGCCTCTGTCTCTTGCATTAAACATGAGTTATATGTCAGCATTGTGTTCTATACAGAGTCATGGCGCTGTTAAATTTACATTATGTCCATGTGACCAATTATTGAATGGTACGTGCCGTAGTTGAAACACCGGAGGCTTGAAAAATTCATTTTCCTTCGAAACCGCACGACGATCGATTATTAATTCCTCCGTAACTTTCAAACATTTATTTCTTACCTGACGATTAGATAAAAAAGAATCGAAACTGTTTGCAACTTTTCATAGCATACGTTACAGCAGCCTCGCCGTGCCTTTATCGCCGCTTACTCGTCGCTGTTCAGTCGAGAATAGATCCTAAATAGCATTCGAACGTTTCCATGTTCGAGATAAAGCCTCGAAGAGGGTGAAGCAGGGTGTATCATAGTCTTTTATCGAGGACAAACGCCGTCCGTTTATCTCGTATCGCGATTACCTTTAGCCTGGTTGAATAAATAGATCAGCCAGTGGCACTTGGTTCGTGCGAATGGGCCGAATGCATACCTGTATCCGACCGCGGGATGCAGCACCGTACCGGTCAGATCGCAATAGCTCTGTACGTCGCGACGTCACGATGCATGCTCCATAATTCTGCGAACTGGATTCATCTCACGTTTCGTTTTCTCTGTCGCCTTTGAAAACGTAGACGCGCCTATTCCGCGTATGGAACTGACACCGGATAGATCGCGGAAACGCTGACGACGATTTTCTCTAGTCTCACACAGACAATTCCACGGAATTGGTCGACGGAACGAAAACCGTGAGAAATTCTGACGAATATATGTATATTAGTGCGTGCGTCAACTTTCTATCATGCGTCACACTTCCAAAAATTTCACACCAAGCAATATGTTTTCATTAAACGCTCGCCGGAACGTCCAATTAATTCAGGGAAAGAAATTGTTGACCCCGCGATGCAAGGGGAAGAACAAAATCGACCATCCTCAACAAGGTTTACGTCATCGTCGAGAGTAATATCCATACGTGCCGACGATTTCATTGACAAGTTCCATTCGCACATGCGCCCGATGCAGACGATCGTTTTTTCTAATTTATTCAACTTTAACGCGACGCGAAACAGGAAAAGCATGCTGGATCGTAAAGAGGAGCTAATAATAGCGGCGGCAGTAAACGACGGGAAACGGTGAAAGGCAAGAGAGCATCCCTATGCGAGATAGAATTCGCCAAGCTTGGTAATCGCGCCAGGATCGTGCATCAGCGACGATAAACACTCGCAATAATAAACGAGGGATTAATTTCAACAATAGATAAACTGGCCGATGCATCACGGCTCTGTGTATAAAATAATCTGGCGATGATAAATGGACACGACGGTCCTGTTAATACGAAACTTTGCTTCGCAACGAACTGAAATCGTATTTATAATTGACGAATGTACCATTACTCATCGGTTGTTCCTGTCAAGAGTGGCTCGTCCACATCCGTGTCCAGCCGTAGTTCGCTACGGGCTGCAGATTAATAACAGCGTTCGAGTTCAAAGGAAAAGGCGGGAGAAGTTGGAAACAAAAAATTCGCCCCGGTTCGATATCTCGAAGCGCGACCTTATATCGAACTTCGATGTTGCTGCGCCGCGATCTCGCGATAAAACACGGCTAATTGCTTCACCCATGGTTGGCCAATTAACGGTTAATTAATTCCTTATTACTTTAGTACGTAGTTTAGGCTCGATCGTTCTTTAATTAATTATCGATTGGTCCCGAAGCGTGTGCCCTCGTTCGCTTTCTCTTCACTGCAGCGTTGATGATCTTATCGAAACAGGTTCGCGAACGATACGTAAAGATCACTTCTTTGTTTAGAGAAAAAGAAAATTAAAGGGTACAATCGATAATTTATTCACCGACGACGTATATGAATAAACAAATCACCTTACGGACTTCCGTGGCCCATCGCGACTGCCATATCGACTTAGAAATTCGTGTAAAACCTATACGAGGTAAGAACGATTCCCCTATTACCAGCGAGGCACGCGTGACGGAAGCAACGGAAAGCGAACAAACTCGAGAAGAGCCGAAATGGGCCGAAAGGCCGGGACTCCACACGAGGGGACCTTTGCGAGCTTCACAAGCCGGCTTCCGCTCCGTCCGGCGCGAACAGCGGAGCGTGTGCGTGTTACGGTCTTCGATGATCGACTCCGATTTTTTCTTTCCTCTCTAAGAAAGTTGTCGGGCCCCGAACGCCATATAAGACCATACAGTTCGCCGATTTATTTCGTTCCAGTGATATCGTAGAAAGAATAAGTGAAAAGTGTACACGTGAGGGCATTGGAAACGAAAGATGTGACAGTAAAAGTCTGTCTGACGGCCGGAGGGAGAGAAACGCCGCGATTTTAGCCGTAGCAATCGCGCCTGCGCGTATTCTACCTCTTTCCCTCCGTACCATTGTACGCGCACGTGTGTATGTATGTGGGTGGGAGGTCAGGCGTTAAAAAAGTTCCCATAGAAGTGTGGGATTAGTGTCTCGCGATACGGCGAGTGTTCTTTTACTGATTAAGTGTGCCGCTCGTCGGGATTCTGATGGGATCTTCTCCATGGACACGAAACACGACGTCGAAAGGATTGCTTCGTGAATCATGTAAACAGCTGTGCCTATTTTCTTTCCACCGATAATACCTGCCCCCCTCTTGTTTTTCGTTCTTTTTTATGTAAACGATAGTCGATTATAAAAAGAATGAGAGTCGTCGGATGATTCGGAACGTGTAACTGAGCCGAACAAACGATAAGTGAGCACAATATGAAGTAAAATTAATAGCGGATATAAGATTCAATGAAGAATTATAATTAAATTATTAACTAATCACTAGCGAGTGTATGCGAGAGTGAGAATTCCTCGTTTATTCGTTATTTGACTCGCTGTTTGGCCCCAGCCGGGGAGATGAGACTTAGCAGGGTTCCAATATATAAATCGATGGTTTTATACCGCGATGAATGCGCCGTTAAGACAAGACGCAAATGCAAACGCGTGTTAGACCTCGTCGTAAATCTACAGATCAAGTATACTAGTAAATAAAATGCGTGCAACGCAGCAGGGATTTAATGCTAATTACAGTGGGAGAGCGATGCTTACATGGACGACTTGAACCATTGCCGAGTCGCGTGCTTCCGGCGATGCGACGATCCACTGTGTCGTTAATTTGCATCTGTATTGTTGTATTATATTCGCCTGTCGCAGCAGACTATTCCACGATTTAAAATTTTATGAATATAGTGTCATTCAGTGAAAAGAATTGCCTTAGGACATTTGCATAGAAAAGATATATACTGTCGAGAAATATTGTAGAGTACATTTCACTTAAATAATGCATGTCAGAAATGTTATTCTAGACGATAGGAAGTAATTAGGGTGGGCCAAAATTTCCTCGAAGCTTACAGCTAAAGTCGTCTTTAAAAAAAAATAGTTCGCCCATTGTTTCCTTGGTTATCGATCAAGTAATAAATCCCCTTATTTATATAGAAAAAGAAGATAAAAGAATAAACGTCTCGTTCTTGACGAAAAGAATATGCACGCTGAGAAATATAATCTAGACTATAATTACTCGAGTCAAGAACGGAAGATTGCCTAATTTACTCCAAAACTGGTAAATAAATTGCGGTCTTCCTAAGCGATGCTGCGCATAGAGGAAAAGTTACAATTAGATTCAGGAAAAATTAACGTGCGACAATGAAAGTCTATCTATGAATGTCTATAGGAATAAATGGGCTCCGATGATCCGGCTTTCTCGAAGGATGAATTTTAAATTAACCCCGACGCGTATCGCGGGGAAACGGTGCCAGTGTCGCATTCGATGATTTGCGTTGCTGTTAATTAGAGCAGCCGTCAAAGAACACTGCATCGGCGCGTGGACGTACGAGAGATACACGAACGAAATTGGCCGATGAAAACGACCGGTTCCCCGATACGAAACTGACTTCCCTCGGTTACTGGGCCTCGTCCTCGTCCCTGTCCCTCCCTATCCTCTATAATCCTTCCCCGTATATACCTCTCGACACGATTTACATGCAACGCGGGAGATCAAAAGCAGCTCTGTTTGTGCTTCGTTAGTTTTTATTAACGAGAGCAGGAATGATCGTTCGATCGTGTACAGCCGCACAATTGTATTTCCCTTGGGCGATCAGTTTCTGTCGATCTGTGCGCAGATTTCGGAGCACCGAGATTCGAATTTATTTTCACTCGGGAATTTATAACTATGGGAGCAAGCGTGTTACAATAATCAAAGTCAGCTTCCTGTGCATCACGGTACACGGGGAACGAGAGAAAGGGAAGTCTCAAGGCTTCCAGTCTTCCAGGCTTCCACAACGCGTTAAGAGTTTACTCCTCCTTGAGGTTCCTTCTGCCGCATCGAGGTATTTGTCGACGTTCAAATGCACTCGACGAAATGGATCTCTTTACAGGTCGTAAACGTCCGCACGATCGTCGTTTTTTCCTCAAGTTTGCGCGAGGTACTTGAAATCCCCCTCCCCCCATTCTCTTTAATGGCCGACACTTCGGAAACGCGAAGTGCTGATATCGCATGCGGATCAATGAGGAATGTACGGGAGGAAAATCGCGAAAATTCCGCTTGTTCTCGTTTGCCGGCGAGCTTCTGGAATTCTAGACAATTTGATCGACGTCGAAGGAAGAAATGAAAATGATACACGGTTTATTGGTTTCGTCGATGTCGTTCAATTTGAACGTCGAGCGTCCTAGATTAGCTTCGCCACGAAATTCTATGGCGTCCAGAAGTGTTAAGAGAAGGAAGAAGCACGCGACGGCACATGCGTAATTCAGAAACTCCTCGGCCAGCTTGATGAAGCAACTTTTTCCGCCGTGCTCCCCCTGGCACACCGGTGGAATCTAGTTTTCACAATAAACTTGCGTCCGAGCACTTCTCCGACCTGGTCTTCTTACATTTCAGGCAACGGCTTCCTGGCTACACGTTTCCGTTTTTTCACCTGTTCGTTTGACCCGGTTTTCTCTCTCATTATCTCTGCAGCGGGGAACGACGTGTTTTCACGCGTGCTCCTGTTTTCAAGAAATATTCTTCCCTCCTTGTTTCCGGTTTTTGCGAACGATTAAAAGTTAGACACGCTCGTCGGTGAATAGGTCGTTTAAAGATGATTCGCGTACGAAGCTAGACTCACTTGCCTTTACTTCTGCCAATTTCTCGCTTCCAATTAGTTCGGATTAGCAAAGTTCTGTGTCGTCTAAAGCAACGAAGGGTCTTGTTATAACGTAAATACACCCCGTTTGGTATTTCCTCTGAAATTTATAACCAAAGAGAAACGACGGCGAGGCCGGATTATTGGAAGCTCGACCGTAGAACATTAATTGCCTAATTATGTCGCAACGTAAAAAGGTGGCTCGTAACTATGCACGTCTCAATTATCTTTCGATTGGTCGTTTTTTCCGTGGAACGAGCGCGGCCATTTAATTCATTTGACCGTCCCGAGGACTACCCCTTCACTGAACACGGGCAGGCGATAAACAAGAATGTGACGCGTATTAATTTTCGATCTTAAAGTCCATTTAGTTAACGCACGGTATTAATTCCGCCGATTAGGCGAAATTCAATTATCGTCCTGACGAAGTAATCGGGTTTATCAAATTGTAGACAGCAATCGATTACTCGGACGTCCTCGTTAAGGATCCTCGCACGAACGTTTCCATTAATACATTTCTTTTCTAGAGAACTATAACCAGGCATCGTTCGAAACAGTCAACAGTGGTTATCGGTTTGCAGTAAAATAAGTCTACTGGTAGTGCGGTGTCGTTTTACGAGCTTCGGAGAATAGTTGTCGAAAGCCATAACTCATTGTCCAAAGCTCACAGCGGTGTCGTGCCGACGCACGGTTCTATTCGTGCCCTCACGGTCTACGGATCTCGAAAGTTATTTTATATATAGACACTTAAAAATATATACGTGGTCGAATTGGTACCGGTATCTTCGAAAGGCCGGCAAACAATTGCACGATGTATTTATTTCGGTTCATATCGGGAATACGCTGATCTTCGGGGCGTCCAATTGCAATTCATTGACGGGCGATTGAACGCAACGAAAGGTGTTTGGCCATGTGCTACGGTCCCTGGCTGCACAAGGAACGACTTTCTTCGACGCGATTGAAGGTGCACGAATTGTTGGCCATGCTCTTACAACGCAGCTCCGTTTCGGTACGGTCTAGCTTCTTGAAAACGACAGGCGCATTGAATGCCGTTCCGTCGTCCCTTTCGTCTTCGAGTCGTGGCGAGCGGACTGACAGTTGAATCGTTTGACCCATTTCTTCGTTATATCGTTTCGCAATGCTCCGTCAGCATAACGGTCTTTTGTACCTCGTGTTACTGCAGCCTGTTTCGCGTGTCTTGGTGTTAAAATCGCGTGTAATGCGCTACGCATGTATGTACGCGTGTACTTGTTCCTTTTGGGTCGATTCCGATTTCGTTGAGCATTCCTCTGGAAACGTTGAGACAATTCAGAACGCTGTTTTCGTTTCGTCAATATTTGTAATCGACGAAAAATAATTAAGGATGAATAATGAAGGATGAAGAGAAAATGCATACTAGAAAATTTAATTATACAGATGAACATTTGGTCGTTGCCCCTTCGCGCAATTATAGAAAGATCGTTTAATTGATCTCAATTGAGGACGCTTTTCATAGATTTAGCAGTGAAGTAAGAATTACAGTGAAAGCGAAACGGTACAGATTTGTGGACTAAATATTCGGAGCTTCGTGAAATAATCGCTCCATGAATCAACAGTTCTATGTGATACTTTAGGAAATTTTCTTATTAGGGAAATTACGAAAATTATTATCAAAACACTTGATCTTGTTCAAACAAAACTGCTCGAGAGTTTTATTGTATACCTCTGAGGACTTGGTAGCTCAACAGCATCCACAAACATGAAATTACATCAATTCGAAAAATAATCAATACTGCCTCTCAACAGAATACAGCAAAGCAACATTCAAAACCCTACGAAAAACCCCTCAATTTCTACCCTCGAGCCATTCAACCACTTCAGCGTTCTTCGAAAGTCGTCCTGCTCAAAACCTCTTGCAGCTGCACTTTGATCGTTCGAACGATCCTTCGTGAAGTCGAAGAAGCCCGGGTGCGATGCTCCATCGTACAAACACGTTGCACGAATTGTTTTAACCCGTGCTCCATTATGAATGCATCTTCGCAGACACTTCTGCTGGCGCATCGCGAGCGTTCCGGCCAAAGTCTGAGAGAGGAGAGGAGAGGATGTGCACCGCGTGCCCAGACGGAAAACTTGTCAGAAAGAAAGAGGAGAAAAGAGGAGAGCACGAAGGAAGTGGCACCGAAGAAGGGAGAAGTCGACGAGATTTCGTCGTTCCTTCTCCTTCCTTTCCTTTTCTCTGTCTTTCTACCCTTTTATTTTTTCTTCCATTTCGACGTCGTAAGCTTGGGTTATTTCTGGCCCTCCTCTCTCTTTCTCCCTTATGCCACTGCACGCTCGCGTTTACACTCGCGGAATCATCCTCCTAAGGCAAACGTGAAAATCCCGTTTTGAAAATGTTTTAATTGCTCGTAGAGACGTTCGTTTCTTAAATTGAGAGCGATGCATGTTTCTTGGAGTAATTGGAGCGGCATTTAATTTAGCCATCATTGAGAATTCGTTTCACGTCGCAGTCGTCGTATCGAGAATAGTAATAATGATAATAATTATCAGGAAAAAAAGCACCAGGCTTCCACTAACGATTCGGTACAAAATGATGAAAAAAAACACTGTAGATCTCTTCGACATTTCAATCACTCCGTTGTTCCCCGATCATCGACACAATGCGTACATTAAACTCGCCCCAATTCTTGCACTTCAATCCGAGTCTGCGTAATCCTGCGGTAGCGGTTCTTGCGTATCGTTCGAGGGACAAAGAACACGGCTGTGCACCGTGGCAAACGCATCGGCACCCTTCTCGTTCTCGTCTGTTCATCGTCGTTTTCCCCGTTGAATCGACGAAGGCACGCCTGTCCAGCCGTCACTGGAATCTTAATTACATTGCAGTCCATTCATGGCAGCTGATGCGCCGTTGTCATTCGTCGTATATCCGATTAAGAGCGGCAAGTATGCAACGCAAGCACGAAACGAGAGGGAAATTGATGGACTGCAATAAATGTGCTCGCCCAGTTTCCGCTGGGAACGCTCGTGTTTTCCCCGACCCGGCTGGAAAACGCGTAATACAGAGTCGAAAAGAGCCCGCTTTTCATTAGAAGCATCGCCCGGAGGCGGATGAAAGAGGAAACGGCCCCGGAACGCGAGCTCTCCACGTTTGTTCGCGAAACTCGTGGCGATTCTGTGATCAAAATTTTAACACGCTTTACCGGAAGCACCGTTGTCGAATCAGGGGATTCTCGTGCAAGTATCTTTGGTGAATACACGGGAGACTGTTTTGAATTTATTCGATGACAATGATAGTGGCGGTGTTGCTAGAATTACATTTTCGAATAGGTGAGAATTGCAAATTCTTTCAAATATTTCTATGTACGTATATGTTCTTTGGAGCTCGATGTTCTAATTCTTTTTTTCTTTTTAATTTATCGAACGTTTCTGTATTAAGAATTTTTATTTCGAGTCCGATTAACATTTAGTAGTACATATTTGAAATTTCACCGAGATGTGCATTCTTGATTGAGTAACCGGAAGCGGTCTCAGACAACTATCATAACGCTGAAATATTGTCGTAAGAGGGAACGATGTCTTCCTGTTCGTGTTTTATAGTTTCCTTGATACTCCGACCACGCGTACACTCGAAATTGACCCTTAAACCCTTGCGTGACACTAGGTTGGGCCTCGTCGGTGTCACATTCCAGTCCTGCTGTTCTTTTTACGTGGGTATATTCATTCTTCCAAGTGTATATACTTTCTCGTACGTACCTGTGTTTAACGTGAACTCCTCCCAAACGACTTCCCGTTGAGCTTTACATATTTATCACTTGCGCGAGGCCCGCGCAAGAGATGTGCCACTTTGAAACTTGACCGGCAGTTCTTTTCTTCTTTTAACGTTTCACCATGGTGCATTACTCGTCACGTCGTCCTCTGTCTTGATATATTTAACCATCGTAGGCGTTTCTGAAGATATAAAAATGAAATTTCTCAACTTTGCTATTCCGTAACAATATTCCCAAAAGTTAAACTATTCTTTACGCAAAGATAAAACAAGAATTGTTATATCAAGACAGTGATAAAAATGAACTTTGTATACAAATTCTGTGAAAAGCGGAAACCGATAATTATCTGTTCAGATAAGGAAAGTGTTGTAACAAATATATATCCATATTGCCACGCTATTTATGATACTCCAGCTTACTCCGACGTATTATAAAACAATGATATAAAACATTGCAGACAATGCATACACACGTACACGCGTACTAAATATTTTATCTGCAAAACCGAAAGGAAAAACTTCATCGCTCCTTCTTTTTTTTCCCATCGTCGACGTGAAAGAGAATACCTCAAACGTCGCCGTACGGGAAAGGTTAATCAAAAAGCATACTCACATCGTCTGTACAACAGCGTTGTCCATTAAACCCACGCAGTACGTACAAAGGGATCGGATCAGCTGCTTCGTGTACGTTTCTCGTCCGGAACAGCTATGCATGTATTTCGATCCACCGATACGAGGGGATCGCGATCCACCGAACTGTTCCCCGGCACCACGGACTCGTCTCGATATCCGATTAAACGTCACCGCTCGTTAAAAGGCTCCAGATATTCCCCGTCGTTCGACTTCGCCGTATCTATGCGGGCATATCGTATGCCAACTATCATCGTTGGCACGCCACACGATGCGACGCACACGCGTTCAGATAAGGGTGCGAACGGAAACACGTGTACGCGAGATTTCAGCAAATCCGAGATAATGGCTCGCGAAATGTCGGGGGATTTAAATGGAATTGGCCAAAGAGTCAAATGGTTTTCTACGCGACTTATACCACCACTTGTGTGTGCGTGTGTGTAGCAGCTGAGTTTAAATCCCGTGGAAAATGTTTGCTGCATTTTTGTATGCGACTTCAGTCTTATCGGTAATTTGATCGCTTCACTAGTTTTCTTTATTGAAGCTGACGAGCGGTCCGATTAGATTTATTAGGGCGCATCCAATAATAGTATTACGAGTATATACGTTTGTTTCTTGTCAGAGATTTCGTAAGTCATAGAGTGAGTCAAGTGCTTGTGGTCTTCTTTCCATCCGGTTACAAAATCAGACTGAAATCTGTGCGGTTTTTTTTTTAATGAGATCATCTTTATAAGAATCTGTGTATTGCATGATGCGCGAATTGATTTCTTCCGGCACGATTTTGAATGGAAATTTTGGTGAGAAAGAGTGACTGGCTCCTTTTGCATCCTGAAAATTTCTGTTCAATATTTACGGTTTGAGAAAGTTTCGTTTACGATCGCCAGTTCCCTTTTCCCGTTCTTTTTATCGTTTTTTTCCTTTTCCTTCCTTCGAATTTTTTCCTAGTGAAACACGCAACTGGTTGTAGGTGCTAGACCACCTAACCATCATGATGTATACTATACCGTTGCTCTCTAGAACAGGCGCGGATTAAACCTACGACAATGAGTCTTTGTCCTCGATGAAAGTGCCCGTCTAATAATTGTTTTACGATCGCCATTTAATCCGCGTTATTAAACGTTTACCTCCGTATTTTTAATTAATCGTTCGTTAAATCACCCTGCTGATGAAACGCGAACCAAAGGGATCTCTGGAAATTTTACAGCAAACTACCAGAAAATAAATCTCATATTTCCCTTGAATTTCGTATTTTCATTTAGGCTAACTCGTTCGTACATAAATTCGTCGGCCAGAAAGTGTCAAGTCTCCTGTTCCCCGTTTTCCCAGCGAATTTCCAGCTGCTGCCGCGTGATTTCTGAGTTAAACACGTGCTTCGTGCCAGACTAATTAAAAGCAGCCGGACAATCACACGCCATTCATCTTATTACCTCGATTCACACGGCATACCGTGCACCGTTACCTAGTTACAGAACTTCCCGGGGCGACTTGGACCCTCTGGTCGAATATAATAGAGCTAAACAGAGCCAGTGCCGTTTCGTCGCGTTCCTCGCGACGAAGTCGGTTCATTTTCCAATTTACAATTAGCTGAATTCCATGCGACCGTGGGTCAACTTTGTCCGCTTATCGTTCCGCGTCTGGCTCCTGTCGCGTCCCATTATTGGCCAACGACCCTAATTAACGCTCGGTCGCTCGTCAATTCCGTGGATTGCCAGTCTCGTTTCAAATTGATCGAATTAAGGTTGATACGGTTAAAGAGCATCGTTTCTGCCTTGCTCGTGGCCATAAGTGGCTCTAATGTTAGTCTCGATCCACGCGATCTTATCCGAGAGTCTCGAATTGAGCAATTAGGAAACTCGAACGGTTATCATTTGTGATGACGCTTCATAAAAGCTCGCCCCGACCAATTGATTATCGCTATCTAAAAACCATTTATACATTATTTATAAAGTACTGCGTTAATTTGTACAGCGGGCGGGATTTCGTTGTGAATGGAACCGCAGGGAATGTATTAATATTATTCCGATGAATGCAAACATTTCGTCTGCTTTCGAACACTCTGACGATGATCAGCTGCGATTACAGGAAGGTGTGGAACGTTTTGTTCCGTAATCCTAAACACCTCGAAAATTCGATAGCTCGTTTGTCAAATCCATTAATACGTTATCGACGTGCGATGCCAGTTTTTACATCTGGTACGCCCGTTTTCATTGCGGAGAACGAGGAGGCGCACGACAAAATTCCGAATACCAGCTACAAAATCGCACGCAGCTGGCGCATAATGTAATGCATGCTGCGTGTAATGGTGTATACGACGCGGGCGCGACCACGGAATTCGGCGCATAGCGAGCTCGCAATCCCGAATAATAATTAAAATCGGAATTCAACAGCCAAGAGTTCAACAGTCGAAGCAGAACGTTCGACTGAGAAATAGTGGGTTGGAAAAGTTGGAGAAAATATTTCCTCCCGATTATACAATATTCAGGGACCGTCAGGAAATTATTGTACAAAATATGGGTATATGTACATAGTTCCTTCGGTCGCAGTAATAACCACGTTTAGATAGATTTACGCGTACAGTTTATACGACACGAACATTACGAGCTTGCGCAGAACGTTTATGCGAAATATAGTGTCTCGCTGTTGCTCGATCCGTGTCACATAAATGTACGTGCGTTTCTTTCGCATGGTAATCTCGATGGTCATTGTAATCGACGAAATCGAAGGATATACACGTTGAAACTGTTTAACACCGAACACGCTTCGTCTGTCGTTCCCTTCGGTTAAATCCACCTGCTTCCCTCTTCCGAGTTCGTACCACGGCGAAAACGCTTTATCGCGATGTAAGGTGCGGCGAAGAGCCTACTCTGCGGCTGTTTTATCACTTCTCCTTCTTCACTCCCTTCCACCGTGCTCTTCTGCTTCTCTACTCCACCTTCTTCTGCGTTACTCCTCGGATTTCCTGCGAGAGAACGTACCTCACCCGACAATACGGTTTTACGACGTCGACGATACGCTTTCCGCGGTCACGTCGATTCTTAGGTATTTTCCCTCGTCCTTCCGCGTCATAAATGAAAATCGCAATTTTCTTGCGTTTCAATTCAAATGCTCCTTCGGGGATAACGTGAATCTCTGACCGCCGTGGTTTATTGTATTGTTGAAGGGAGTGGAATTATTGAAAATATAAAAACTCCAGATTACACAAAGAGAAGCATCTAACATTTTAGTAAAAGCAAAAGGAGAAAGAAGCAACAGTACGTTCGTAAATAATGGAACTATTTATTGAAGCTTTTCTAACAAAAATGCTGGAGTCACCGGGAAATGGATTATTTTCTAACAATAAAAGATAACGTCGTGTCAATTGTTTCACTCCGGTATTTATCGCAAACTAGTTTTCAAACTTGGAATATTTACGAAGCGCACTCCAGATAACAGGAAAAGAAGTGCGTTAAAAGAAACCCGAAACCACGCTTTATCTATGGGGAAAGTGTTAACGAGACTTCAGAATCGGTCGTTTTATTAGCGTCACCGTCCAACTTTCTATCAGCCTGTTTCCTTTTTTTTCCCCCAGCAGCATCGGCGCCTATCTTTCACGATACTTCCTGCGGTCTCGCGATCCGTGAGTCGCCTTGTCGGCCGTCAATTAACTTCTCGGTCGCGTTTTTAAATGTCTACGCTCCCTGTGTCGTGGAAGCAAGAGTAAAAACATAAGACTAGAGAACGGAGTAGACAGTGCGTGGATCGCCGTTGAACGGCATCGAGTGACGAGCAAGAGGCTTCCTATTAAGTAGGGTCTTCTAAGCTCTTTAACTGGAATACTCACGGGCATCGTTGATAAGAACAATTTTTCCCCCTTAAAACAATGGTGAAACTGTTTAAAATTGAAATTTGTTAAACTCTATTGAATTGCTGAAGACTGACGAAGGCTTCTCGAGACTCGTTGAAGCAGGATATATTTTCACTTTTCTCTGTTAAAAACCAGTTCCCACTAACGTGTATACTGCACATAATCGATGGTGTATACCTTCTGCCATATCCTGCTACGCTCATTTGCTCGTTACTCATATCCTACACTCGTCGTGAATCTCCATTTCGTTCTCTTCGTTCTCTTCGGGTGGTTGAAGTTCGTTCCAACATTGAGAGGTGCTCTGCAAGCGTTGCTTATCATTACAGTTTTTAAATATTGTCTATTTATAATCTGTTTTTGGTGCAAGTGTTTAGACGAAATAATTACTAAATATAGATAGTAATTAATACTCGTAGAATATTCGAATAAGTTATATTACAGTACGTCTTGCTTCTAATTAGATACTCATATTTTTTTTGTTATATTCAACTTTATTTATCCCGTGCATTACTAATCGTTAAAACCAAGGTATTATATTATACACATATGAAAGGGCACAGTTTAGGCAGTTTTATAAACCGGCAAGACCTGCTAAAAAATTAGCCACATCATTTTGGAGTAACAGTAACGTTTATCCCTGTCTGGACCATTTCGGACACGCTTCCTGTCATCGTTCTCCAAGCATATTTAGTCGCGCATTCATCGAATTCCCCGACAATCCGGAATGCGAGTCTCCTCCACGTTTGGTTCTCCGTTCTGCTATATAATTGCCAACTTCTCTATAAAACCTCTGCTACATGCCCGAGATTTCACATATTCTTCCCTTTCTTTTTTTTAGAACGAGACATTCAAAGCTATTCCACCCTTGCATAGAAATATCCCATTCTAATCATATTATAAAACAGTTCCTGCTACCTACACACATGTTATGACAATCACACTTCGATATCTTTCTATTCATATATTCAACCGTACGAACATATTCGGAGCTATTGATAGAAAAATAGATCTCGTTGATCGGCATGTACGCGCCATTGTGCATACGTCGTAATGAAAAAGGAAGGTACAATGATAATCGGTTAAGCTTAACATAAGTCACGCTTTTCAAGAGGTCTCGGCCGCTCTAAGCCGATCTCCTTTTCGCTTGGAGAACGTCGTTGCTGCTGGCAGGGCTTATCTAGCGTCGGTGTTGGTTGACACCACGAGGCCGACACAGCCTGCATTAATACGTGCTCTTTCGTTGCTTCGGCTCAGTTCACTCGCGAGCGTGCAGTCTTCACGCGCGGCTCGCCGCCGCGCTTTCCTCGCGTTTTTGCCTTCGTTCCACGCCTCGTTCTATCACGTATCCGAGCGTCCCGCGTGTATATACGCATGTACACATACGCACGTACACGCGGATATACACGCTAGTTAGAAGAGAAAAGTTAATTTCTTATTCCACGGAAGACAGCATATGCGAAAATGAGGAAACCCGCCGCCAAAGGAGATACGCAGAGTGCCCCGTGTAAGAAGACTGGAAATAGCTGCTCCGAGAACGAAACGATGAGTTCGTGTTGGACATCGATGCAATCGCGATTTATCGATCTTGAGGTTTCGTGAACCGCCATTCGAAAGGACCGTTCGAGCAGCGAACGACAGGCGAAGTTCCTCTTTATTGTTACTGTCGTAGTTAATTGTTGTATCAGAGACGTGTAATTAATCGTCGCGCCATGTGACACGTAACGTGAGCCGGATTTAACAGTGAAAGTCAACCAAAAGTGAATCAGCTGTGATAAGTTACGCAACCGTGTTTAAGCGCGTAACAAGTGCTGCTTTATAGTTAGCCGCCTCGAGCACGCTTGTCTAGTGATACCCGTAAAGTTAACAATCATTTTCAACGACTTCACCCTGTCGTTTAACTCCATCGAACCCTTGGATAACCAGGGAATAAACAAGAACCGAGACTATTGCTAAAATAAAAATGGAGCTGGTGAAGAACAACGCTATCGAGATTCTGTCTCGAAGGAGCGTGGCGATAAAGGACTATAGTATCGAGAATGGCGAGGAAGAAGAAGAGGAGCAACTGGACGAGGGTGATCGTACCTCTTTGAAGATCGATCTCTCGATGGCAGAGCAGTTCTACTACGAGGTGATCTCGTCGTTCGAGCAGGAGGAGGTAGATATATTTATACACGCGTTGACACTCCTTTAATGTACCATTCCATTCTGATTGCTAATCGGTCGGGCACACATCCACGCGTGCTATTGTACTAAACAGCAAACGAAGAGGAGATAGTTCAACGTCTCTGGTGGGTTGGATCCGCGACGTAGTTTTAAAACTGTCCCGTCCGAGTGGAAGTTGAGAACTGTTTAAAGCCAGTTTCGGTAATTCCAAGAGCTCCGAGCCCTGGCTGTCCCTGATGCTACGGTTTACTGCTTCCCGGATTATTCCGGGTTCTGGGGCTTGATCGATTTGTTTTCTTCCCGGCGTTAGCAGCGTTTTACAAGTTCCATTTCGACTGGATTAAAGTTTGCGGATTAGAATTGGCCGTGGCAATAAAAGAACCTAGTGTACACTTGAAATATAGGTGAACCACTTTAGTGCGGTCTAAAAATAGAGGAGCGATGGTTAATTCGCGCCAATTAAGCAACGCTCGTCGAGTAGTCACGTTCAATTAACTCCCCATTACGTGGTGCTTCTAATCAGGGAAAAGAAATTACAGTAATTACTATTCGTACGAATACTTTTCCGTTCGCGGAATATCTAGAAAAACATATCAACCAGCTCGGTTCGTTCATTTTCTTGCCGTGTATATACAATTTGCTTTCGGTTTGCACGGGAAACGAGAACGATTGTTTCGACTCGACGGTGGTCGCTCATTTTCCACGGCTTTTTATCAGCGATTAGCGATTCGTGGCTAGCAGTTTGCACCTCGCCATTGCGTTCGAACGGTTCACGAACCACTGTCGGATGAGCGGCTAGATTTCAAGGCGAACCAGTCGCCTGATAAAAGGCCGCAATAAATAATGTTAGCAGTAACGCGACTGCTGTAAGGATTATCGCTTTAAATACAAGTACACGAACGCCCACTAAATTGTCCGGCCGCGAGACGCTAGCTTTCCTGTAGTACCAGCTGTAAAGCATGATCCTAATTTGACCGGTTGAATTATTTATCGTCGTTTCGTTGTGTCCCAAGATAAACGTGGACTCTTGTTTGTTCGTTTTCTGTACGACAGACAGTCATTTCATTGCAGCTTTCCTTTCGAATCCTTTCTTCAAAAACATATTGGGAAAACATTAAACGCTTCTTATTCTTTTTAGTCTTTTCACGTCGAGCTTTTAATACATCTTGCTAAAATTTATGTTTTATTGCCTCTCAGCGATGGATGACTACTGTGCATTCTGAGATTGTCTTAATTAACCACGTCGAATGAAAGGCTTTTAAAATGTGTCGTGGAATTCGACGGTGGGACGCGTCGGTGCGCCAGGAATGTGCACGGCGACGCAGACAACCTATCCCTTCGTTCGATGCATTATCATGCGCTGTCTTTCGTCGCATTGATAGACAGGTTGTGTGTGAACGAAGTCTAGGCTTGTTTCATTGGGCTACGAGGGCGGAGTGACAGATATCGTCTCGGTTAAACAATACATACCGGCGCGACATATTCGAAAGAAACAACGTATCCATATATATTAGCTGACAAGCGTTTAGATTGAAGGGGATAATGTAATGAATTATTCGTCGTGTCCCAAAAACATACAGATTGAAGTCTTGGTTGTCTAGCAATTACTGCAATCATTTTTTTAAACGTTCATTCGGAGTTGAATACAGTGTAGAATTTAAATTGCAGCTCCTCGCCTTAAACCTGCACCCGCTGTTTTAAATAATCGATACGGTTTGTCGGTTACACCGAAACGTCGGCGTAACCAAATGAATCAATTCAACGATCGAAAATAGAGCGGGCCGTGTTATATTCCGTGTACGCCGAAAGTGTTAACAGCGGGAGTGCCCGTGAAAACAGAAATAAAATACCCGGCCGCCGGTGGCGAATCAAACAATTTCAATCAGTCAAACATTTCGTGTTATCCTCGATTACCCGCGCCCTATCAAACATTTCCAATTTACCGTTCGTCCGCCATCGAATCGTTTTCACGCGTGCAACTCTGTTCTCCCACCAACGTTTTAACACCCCTGCTATCGTCCCGTCGTATCTTTCACTTTCCACCCTATCTCGCTGGCGTCATCCCTTTTCAATCATCCCGAAACTGTCCAAAGTCTTATCAGCCTTTCGCTAATAGAAAAAGATACTGGAGGTTCGAGCGTGTTCCGTTTGTTCCGCGCCAACGGAAAACGCTTTTCTCCGCGAAGCGGGCGGATTTCCAAGCGTCACGCGTTCAAAGCGGAGAAAAGCCGCCGGTAAATATCCGTGAACTAATGCAAGACATTAGGCCAACGTTGCTGCTAGTGTCCTGTGTTTTGTATGCATAAGCCGACTTTTCTCTCTATCTCTGCCCCTCTCTATCTCGCTGTGCTGCCCTATTCCCGAGGCTGTCACGGAGGTCGCAGCAGCAATCTGCGTCCCGCAGCCTTTCCCCCGGTGCAGCTGCAGATGCACGGACAACAGATTCTCCTCGAGGCATTACCCCAGGGCCAGCGTCGCCGTTGGGAGTGCAATTGAACGTCGTAATTGTCCATGGATAATTGTAATAATTAGTACTCCTTGTCGTTCTCGGTGGATCGCGAAGCTCTCCGATTTCGTGATTGTTAATCGTGTCGTTGATCCATACGTAGTCTCACGTTCTCTGTTCTCACTTCCTCTCTTGTTTTTTTTTTTATTTGTAAGAATAATATTGTCCGGGTCGTTGTTCGACGTTCTGAGAGTTCGACAGATTTTTCTAAACGTTTCGCAGATAGTTCGAACGGCTCTCGAAAGTTGTTCGCAGTGATCGGAGGACGTTTCGTTCGAAGGAGGAAGAATTCAAGGATTTCTCTGTGGCGGACGATTTGCGTCCGGGGATTTAGGTGACGAATAAGTCGTCCTTCCGGATAGATTCGACTTGGGAACGGAGGGGAGAATCGTGTGAAGCTTCCGTTGTAGAGGGTGCGCTTAGAGGGTTGAAACGAGGGGTTGATTGGGCAGGGCGGTGGACGGACTATCCGTGAATTTTGTGTACTCACGGACGGAAAATCCGTTTTCTTCCCTTTCTTTATTTAATCTTTCCTGCTTGTGCTTTTATTCGTTGGTGTTTGGAAATAAATTACTGCCTGCCGGAGGATCAACTTGCTTCAATTTATAGAGAGATTAATATCGAGTTTTAAATGATTTTCATAAACAATTATAGTATTCTTATTTACCCATAGTTAATTTTCTACAAACAATTTGTTCTGCTTCGCTCGGTAATACAATTGCTGCCGAATCGTCTTACACGGTGTCCCTTCGTTTCAACTAAAATACACGATTTCACCATTAATTAACGCCGGCTCAAAGACAAACGCGGGGCGAAAAGGGGTGCATAACTCATGCCGCCACGCAAGAAATTGCATAAACGTTCTTCGTGCATCACTCCGTACTATCTCGATAATGTACACCGGGCTTTATCGTCATCCGCAAAATTACGTCGATATTTCACGGGGCAGAATAAACATCGCAGCAGCGACGGTGCATCGCGTAACATACGAAACTTGGCCGCTTTGCATAATGCTACATTAATATTTTACGCGGCGAATTTCGCGCGGCGGGATATCGAGGGCCCTCGCAAATGCGGAGAACTGGCTTCCCGACGAGTCACGATAAATTATCCGCGGCTAATTACCTAGCGACGCTTCAAAATAAGCCCGTTTTCGTACGGTGGCGTCGATTAGTCTTTCATGGACGAGGCAGCTCGAGAGGTTACCTCGATGTATGTAATATGTGAGATCGTTACTGGCATCGGTTCTGTACGCCCCTGGCCCGGAAGTTCGCAACAGAGATTACTGAGCACGTTCGGAAGAGTTGGTGCGTCGATGATGCGATAACAGATTTCTTACAAGTTACAAGCTTCGCGTTACGCGATTAACGGACTCGGTTTTAGATGCAAACGTTTTCTGCACGATAGAATCCTGCTGAGGGAAACGTGGAGCCAGAGATGTGGTATTTCTGTTGTACAATTTTTTGTTGCAAAAATATGATATAGCAAAACCCTTTGATGTATAAATCTTTCACTGAATCGTAGAATGATTTAATTCGTGGAATGGTACAGGAATAAAATGCTGCAGTAAATTGAAACAAAAAAAGAAATAAAGATAGTAGAACAAATATAAGCATATCAGTCAGAGGGTTTGATTTATGGGCAAATCGTTATCAACGATCTTCAAGAAATTTGGAACAACTCACGAATTAAAACAGCAATATAATACAAGAATTTGCGCCACATCGACACAGAGAAAATACCACCACGTAAATCACCCCGTAGCAAAAGAGGCGGTCGATGTTCGATCAGCGAAGACCACAATTCATTCGTATCGCTCGGGAGGCGTAAATTATCGCGCGTAGCCTGTGCTCGCTTTTTCTCTGTTTCTTTTTTTTGTCAGCCAGTGCAACGAACGAACGTCTTATCGGTGCAACGTCGCGGGGACACAAATTGCTCGATTGCAGGGCATCGCGATGAGAACGGGCAAAAAAAAACAGCAGAAAAGTACACAAAGAATCGTCGGATGGAAACGTAGCTGAGGGGTGTCCTTCTTGCGGTCGATTTAAGACTCACGGCTAAGGAAAGGAAAAACGAAAAGGGAATGACCCTAGCCGCCATTCTCCTCGACCGTTTAACATAAGAATTAATTACGGCGCGGTAATAAGGCCGATGCACACTTTTACGCGATACGGCGACGATCTCGTTGGGCTCTTAAGGTTTATAAGGTCATCGACTTCCACTCTGCCCACCCTCTCCGCAGCCCTTTTTATCCTTGATACGATGGTTACACGATGTTACGCGGCGAGTAGACGATCTCGTCGTGTAATCAGAATAATGAGCAAAGCCGGGTCCGCTTGCTCCCGTTCCCCGTGGTAATTAGACGATGTATTTTCTTGCATCTCGTGTTCGTTCCGAGTACTTACTCGCCTGCACCGCATCTCGAACGTTCCCGCAACCCTAAAACCGATCCGACGACCTAGAGGCTCGCGTCGCGACGCGTCGCCGCTTTGATATCGCGGTGTCTGCGAAATTTTCTTGCCACTCCAACGAGAGTGGGACGTTAAGCGTGTCGCTCCCTGGAAATAAGTTTAGATTAGAGTGTCGTAGGGGTGTAGAGAGTGACCGTGGAACCGAGGTGCCCTTAAGGGGATCTCTTTCATTACAGGGACACACGTGCGCCCGTGTGCGGGGTGAGTTCTGCGCAAGCTGTGACGGATGAAGGGTTGAAATGAAAAGAAACGTTACGTAGCCTTCGCGGCGTTATGGAAATGTTTCTAATTTTGTCTTTTTCTATTTCTACGGGCCGCTGGTATGCAACTGTTATTGAAACACGTGACGGCCATTGCTAGGTCGCGAGTGTATAAATTGTTTTCACTCCAATTTCTATTTCCCACTGCGACGATTTTATTGGAAGTAGACCTGCAATGTGCAAAAGATCGCAGCGGGCACGTAAATAAATAAATTGATCTCGAATACGATGGACGAAAATTCATTTCCTATCCGTACGCGTAACAAACAGAAATAAATCGCACTCGACTAGACGTCGGTATATATTTCTGCCCATTACTGAAATCCGACACAAAATTAGAAACCATCCTAGTCAAAATATCACGACGTTTATAAGGGACGCGTTCTACAATTTCCACGTAAATTCTCCAAGCTGTCGATGAAATCGGCCGTGAATTAATCTTCTCTCCGTCTATAGACCTCGCTCGAGCACCCCTGAAAAAGGTTGCCCGGGTCCAAGGGCTCCAGCAACAAATTCAGTCGTTATTCATAGTTTCGACGGTCTCCAGCAACAGCTGCGAGGCGACTCGAGCGAAAACCGGAGAGATGAAGCGGCGGAAGAGAGGTCGGGGGCTGTATCGAAGCCGGTCCAAGCGTAATTGTTCCCTTCGCGATTTTAATGATCCGAAGCGAGGGAAGTCGCGATCCCTGTCGATGCATTTACCTTTTCGAGCGGTCGCTCGTAAACAATGAATAATTTATTCCGCTCGCAATGAACCAGCCTGTCCCGCCCCTTCCTCCCTTTTGCATCTCGCCCTCCCCCGTTCCCTGCCCCCGTGTCACCCTTCACGCCGGTCCCGGTCGAGCAATTTCGTGCCGCAATGCACGGAAGCGAGAACGAGCCGTCGAAGTCGCGCAATTGCCGGGATTAAATGCCTCCCGGGCCATTGTTGCGAGAGCGAACATCGTCGATGTTAATACAATTCCGTCGTAACGAAACGCACAAATAACGACCGTTCGAGGGGGGAATCAAGTGAGCGGAAAAGTCAACGGAAAGCGACGCAACGGCAGCCCGAGGGCCGCGGGAAACGCGGCTAATACCTGGACGGACCAGGTGCGAAAATCACGTCTTGTCGAGTAGCGATACCGCGACGTCGATGTCGACGCTGTCTCGGTTATTTTGTGGGATGACTGTGAAAGACAATGAGGTTCTTAAGCGGTGGGAATATTTCGACATTTCCTTTGACGTTGTTCCCTCGCACAAAATCCAACGGGTACAGGTTTATCGAATTATTAATTGATATTTTATATAGCTGGAAGATTTCCTGAATTGTATAAATTGTGTTTTTGAAGTGTTGTGAAGAAATAAATTGAGTAGCTGGTTTTTCAATTTGGAGCACTTTAAATTGTGTCGAATGGACTTGGGCTCTTTCAAATTTGATGACAATTTTAATTGTTAATTTTGCAAACAGCTTAACTGCGTTTGCGGTAGGAGAACATATATTATTCACTTAATCATGGCTATTATTTTAATAGGTATTGTAAATTGAACTCTCTTAGGTACACTTAAGCAGTGTGACAAATTGGCATCCTATACGTATACTTTTAATTTTGTTGAAACGAAAACCCCTAAATATCTCAATTTAAATATAAGTGGATTTAGGTCACTTTCAAAATAGAAATTTGTGACACGTTCGCTACAATTTTCCATGAATTATCGGGATGGCTAGATTCGCGGGGAAACGTCCTCGAAGCATATCCGAATGCTTTATGCCACGCGGGATGCGAGTAACGCGGCCGTTCCGCGCGCGTTTCTCGAGCGGATCCGCGGCCGTTTGTTATTACTCCCTTGGAAACTACTCGGCGTTGGTGAAATGGAGAATGTTTCAATATCTCCGGGAAATGTTACACGTTTTTATTGCCGTCGCGGAATCCCCGGGCCTCCGTTTAAGTGCTAAAATATTGCGAATACTTTCTCCGCTCTGCCCCCGCTCGCCCGTCACGGCATTTCAAGCGAAATATCAGCATTGTCGCGCCGCGGTGGCAAGTGCAACGACCCCCGGTTGCTCGCGCTTTGAAACCTGTTAGGACACTCTGGTAAAGAGTAAAATATATATGTATCGACGCGTGTCGTGATCGTAAACTGCAGTGTCGCGTTGCGCTTGTAATTCGTGGCCGCGTCTGTCATCAATGGAGGAAAGTCTTGCACTGGCTCGGCCTTCGGACGTGAAACGAAGGTTTAATATCTGGCGTTTGACGTAGAGCTTCTAAATCGAAAGGGGGAGGTATCGTTGTCGTGGAATTCTTCGGCAGGACTATTTCTGGCATTGACGTTGCTGGTTATTTTAAGATTTACAGAATTCACGATAAGCTAACTGCTATGTATTTGCAACTATCGACGTTGCCTTGGAGTTCCCGATGGTGGTTTTGTTATTCTTGGCTGGGAAATGGGAATTGCGTGGCTTGTTAGCGGGAAAGGATCGATCGATATTCGGTGGTATTCCATAGCAGGTCGATTCTATATTCTGAATTAATTGTGCGATAAAAATGCCGCGTGTTTCGTTTCAATTGTACTAGTCTCATTGCCCGTGAAATGGATCGTTGAAATAGTCAAACGCTGCAATCACAGGTGTTACACGTTCTAAGATGACAAGCGGTTACACGCTGGTCAAGTGGGCAGAAACTTTACGGATAGACAATCGCGTTACGCCTCTCCGATTTCAAAAGTCCTTCCAACTAGTGTTACACAAGATAGCCAGGCAGTGTGCTCCAGATTTCCACCGCAAAAATGCTCGCGAGCACATTTTTATGACCGAAGTGGAGCACGAGTGTTGTTGCGTGGCGTTCCCGATATTTACTCGCACTTTTTACCTTTCGGTTTCACTGATTTTTCAATCAATTCACGCGCTATGCCACGCACCGTGTCTCTCAATACATATTCCCTGTCCCATTTAGCTTCGAAAAAGTTTGATTTTAATTTATAAATTGACCACAATTAAACTGGCCCTTTCCGAGTAGAAAATATTCCTCGAACCTAGGACGAGCATTCTTAAACTTTGCTATATTATTACCCTACTTCCAAGAGAAATGGCCAGCGGCAAAGTGCGAATCCCTCGTATTCGATTTAAATACCAGACCTCGTCCCCTTTGTTCCCCGCCATTCATCACGTTCATCCGAAAGGAAGTCGAGGTGTAACGAGAAAACAAGGGGGCGGCCAGAGAACCGTTTGCGAGAAGTTCTGGACTTGCTGCGGCCTCGAGGGGGCGATGGGGAGAGGCGGGAATTTTAATGGGGCAGCGGTGCTGCCTTTCTCAATGGGAAAATTGTACCGGAAGTCTCGGTGCGCCGGTGGTACGGGCCGTTGCGCTGAAGGGAGCGCAGGGGTTAAAGGCACATTAAGTACGCCGCAATCTCGTCCTGTGTCGCGCTGTTAATCCGCGGGCGCAAAAAGGACGGCGTGAACGAGGGAACGAAAGAAGAAGGGCAAGGGAGTTCAAGTGTAAAACGCGCAAAAGTTGCGGGCATAAGTCGTGCGAAACGCGAAAGTGGGTTTAGCTGGCGCGTGGATGGCCATTCTTTTTCCATTAGCCGCGTTTGCGTGTTGATTTTCCTCCTGCCATCGCCGTTGCTTTCCTCGAAACCTTTGTCCAAGTTTTCCCTCCTCTGCACCGGGAAGTTTCGTCGACCACCGTCGGCGAAGTTGAATGTTCACGATGGCATCGTAGGTGCACTTAAGCACTCCCTTCTTCTTTGATCGTTTCGGTTGATCAGCTTGTATTCCTTTTCTTCGCTTCTTCAATTTCTGGTAATTCAACCCTCTGCACTGCCATTTATTGTAAGATTATTGTAAGAGCGTGAGAGAGAATACTTGCGTCTCTGAATTTATAATAATTCTTTAGAAAACGAGATGAAATGAATAAAATATAGGTGTCCATTATGCGATTTCAAATTTACTGGTACACATAGAAAGGGTTAAAGGTACCATTGTTCCCTTCGCTTTCCACAGTAACTGATTTCGATTCCCCAAAAAAAAATTTCCACGAGAAATGGATATACCAATGTACCTATGTGTAATAGGTTAAGCAAAATTTTTTCGCGCAAATGAAAAGTACAAAGCTGCAGAAAGTTCATCAGAGTCGGCGAAAGTTCGAGGAATCTGGACCAGTTAGACGGGCCTATACCATACCTTTGTCAAAGTTTCACGTATGCATATAGCCAACCCAGACCCGTTGCCCTTTTTCACCCGGTACACCGGTGGAAGTTGGACTTTCATGAAGTCTCGTGGGCACGACATGCACGCGTGAGAAATACACGTTTCACCGGTCTGAATTTCTCGACGAGGTAAATAGCAGGGTCGCGAGCTTTACCGCGCGACGCTTGACTCGTTCACCCTGTGTGTCGGCGAAAAAAACAGAAAATACAAAAAGGAAAGAAACAACAAAAAGAGAAGTTACGAGTACCTGCGCGCACCGTGCAAATTAATATAACAGCAATTACGGTTCTCCATTTTCGCGACTTTTTGTCGCCGCTGTCGGCCGTTCTCGTTGCTTCTTAGCAACGGTGGAGTGATTTCGTTTCGTTTCAATTCCGTCCGAACGCGGTGGTCACAACGGGACGATGAAAAGAGCAGGGAGGAGGGTACGGTGGCGGGTTGACGCCCTTTAACAAAATCGAATAAACGGTCGAGAGTGAAATTACGAGGGGCGTACGAAACTCATTTGGGGGGGTTGGGGCGAGTCTTTAATTAAACGCGCCGCCATAACGCCGCCAATTATCATGCAACGCAACTATGTCCTATGTGAAATAATTTCTTCCCATTTTTGTTTCTGCTGCGAGAAATTTCGCGAGTTTATTTTTAATCGCTGTCGCGTCGCTCGATGTAATTGCACTTGATTTATACAACAATGCGCAACGAATATGATTTGCGGTGGCAACTTTTCGTTCTTTTTATTGGTATTAAAAGATCTCTTTGCGCAATATATCTGCTCCCTGTACTCTGCGTCACCTGTCCTCCGTATAACGGTGCACGCTAATCAGATCCACAGAGAGTAATTTTGATCGCAGTCGATTTAACACGCGGCAGAGAGAGAGAATCGTGAATTATTCGCTAAATGGCGTAGAAAATTATTATACGCACTCGGTCATCGCTAATTCACGCTGAATAACGAAACGGCAAGGCCATAGTTCTTGTCCTGTCGTTCGATCGCCTTTAAATCGATTCGTCGAAGAAAGCAACCGGAAGAGCAAATTCTACCGGCGCTTGTCCCCCAATCGAGTCAAGTCACGGGTTAGTGGAAGCTTTGATATCGCGTTGATCAATCGAGATCCCCGCCTCTCCTTCTCTTTCGCCTAAACTTACCAAAGAACCCCGAGGTCGTTACCGATTTTCCGCGTTATTTCACAACTCTGCAAAAATAAATTAATGGTCAATCGATGTCGCGCGAACTGCAGAACTTTCCGGTCGGTCGGAGTCCGCGACCAACACGAAACCCGTTAGCCGTGAAATTAATTTGCTGGCCGACACGAGATTTTAATTACGTTTGGTAATGATCACACTCAAGCGCGCACACACGCACGTGCCAATGTAATTAAGTCTCACCCACGCTCGACCGTAAAAGACGTGCGACTACCCGCTCGCGCCAGTTTGTAAGATCTCTTTATATCCCTCGTCATTTTCCAGCGTGGCGAGCGTTCTCTGACACGGTTGATTCTCTTTCTTCGTTCGACCTGCTCCACATCCATCTTGACCCTTTTCACGTCTATTCCAGTTCCCGTTTTCTTGAAAAGCTGCGACCCGGAAGTAAAAAAGCCCGTGTACACATCTGTCGAACACGTGTGTGAAACGTCTTTGCTGGACGGAGAAAAGTGGCTATACCTGTGTTTCGCTGCTGCTTGGAAATTCATAGATGACTAGAAGCTTGAGGATAATCATATGGGGAAAAAAAGAAGCAGAACTCGTGGTTCCTTTCTTGCTGGTCTTGCAGCACTACGTCAAGTTTATTCTTATATATTTTTTCTCTCTCTCTTTCGTTCTCTATTATATTCAATGGGATGAAAAAAACATCTTGAAATTTTTTACCATGCCGGCAGATTCCATTCCTTAATTTTACTGCCCTTGCCTTTCACGAATAAAGTCGTATAGAGTTACTTATACAGAGCGTGAAGAGGATATAGAATTGAACAAATTCTATTCACCTGTTCGTTCTACACTCCTGCGCAAAATTAAAGGATCACTTTTTCAACGAAAAATTGTCGTTCTATCAGTTGCTGTAACATCGTGAAAAAGAATTGTACGTGAGTCTACCCGGGCTCGTTTTAAAGGGTGAAGTCTCTACTTTAACAGCCCTAAGTTCATTTTTTTACATATTTTTTTAGAGGTAGATTTTTCCAAATTTATTCAAGTTCAATCATCTGTACGAACCCTGAGAAATTTTTTGTTCACGACTGAGTTCGCTATGATCTTAAATCGTAGATAAATTTTTCTTACCGAAGTTACAACAATTGAAGGACCAACAATTTTTCGATAAAAATTTAGTGCTCCTTCAATATTGTGGAGGAGTTTGTTCACTCGACCCCGTTTCCCTACAAGCCTACTCTTCCTCTTCAACTTGCCACTCCCACTTAAAATTCCAAGATTACACTCTCTAAATCCTTCCCAAACCCGAACAGCCTACACCACAATCCCCCCATACATATGTATATATAACAATCTCCCAAATCTACGCACCGACAGAATTTCCCAAGACCTTCGACATTTTATAGCCCCGCAGTATATCAAGATAAACCACGGTCACCGTGATCGTCGGACAAGCCAAAGGGTGCCAACACTCCACAACGATATCCGGCCTGTTCTATAATCGTAGCCTCGCGTGAACACAAGCGTGATAATTATTGTTACAGTATACCGGCCAACTGGTTGCAACCCTCTCCATAGCGGGCGCAACTCGAGCCGCCGATCTCGTAGACAATTGCGTCTAATTAACACCGGGACCAAGGCCCGTCGTCGGGACAAACCGGCAAATCGGTGGCTGCCTGCTGCGCACACCTCTGTAGATAGTATCGCGGAAATTGCACTTACCGTTTCTCTGTCTCCGCTAATCCGATTCCCGTAAGGCGAATCCGCGAACAGAGACGCGTCTGATGTGGGATCGGAACACGTTACCCCCGCCGGGTATTATGGCGCCGAGCAGAGACTACAATTAGGCAATTTCGGGGAAACGGTAGCTAGCTACTCGACACCCGATTGCACTTTGTTCGCGAGCTTGTCTAGCATGCACGCGGCTTTAGGGATTGGAAAATGGCCCGGGGGTTGGGGGAGATGCGGTTGATGTATTTTTGTTGGCACGGAGCGAAAGTGATGGTGGCTCGGCGGATCCCGTGATTAATTCCTCAGATATTTGGTAAGGGGATTTGACTTTTTCGCGGCGAAAAGTGTATGGGAGTGTTGCGATAAAAATGATGTCGGCGGTGCTTTGTTTGTACAGCGTGGAATATAGAGTGAGGGGGGCAAAATAATGCGGGAATTGTTGGGCTGCTGACAGGTTTAGATCGGGATTTCTATTGCTAATGAATATTCTGCGCTTGGCGAGTGGATAAATATTCTGAGCGTCGAGAATAATTTTGCGCTGCCGCGAGGTGTAGAATGGAAGCCAGTTAAGTTCGTTTCGAGGTCTGGTGTACCCATAGTGCAACGGAGACTCACTGTTAGGGACAGATGGTGGAACAATGAAAAGGGGTTGTCAAGGCTTCGCCCTTAAGTCGCCCAATGCTGATGGGATCAAAGCGTGCATACGGATGTATATGCCATTTGGTAGCCAGGGATCTGAAACAATGGCTGCACCTTCGAGTGGTAATTAATACCAGGAGGAGAGCCAGGCGTATATCACTTGTCCGTCGACCAATAACATCGTACTATCCGGACAAAGAACCCCTATACGTGCGGGGACTACACGAAATTTCTAGTCAAAGATAATTTTTCAACATCCTCCGACACGCTATGCATTTTACAATATATTGACTTGTCCAACCCCTTGCGCCAATACAATTAAATCAAATACGCGCCATTCTGTTCAATACTCTTCAGACATCGTTAGAGTAGTGCCACTATTCCATCCGTGTAAAATGTCTCCAATTTCTGAGGGAAAAATTCATCTTATTTAACAACCCAGTATTATATAATAAATCGGAATGAAAATGCACATGCCCGACATCTATACTGTCCAACTTTTTACCTAAATTTTCAGGAAAATAAATGAGGATACAGAGGGATAATTACAGTCTGGCCAGGCAAATTTTCGCAGCCGCTGTAATTGTTTCATATCACCCCCTACATATTCATCAGCAGTGCTTAATATCTGGCCCGGTGCACGTCTGTTCGTTCAATAGTCTCCCGGAATGACAGAGGAACAAAGTGGTCCGCGGAGCGAGCGCGTGATAAATTAATTAACCAAAAGCCGCAGAACGTAAAGTTCGGCGGCGCACTTAATCGGACGCGGACGAGTCAGTTTAACAGACAATCCGGCGTAATTAACGCCGCGACGCGGCGCGGCGCACAGCGTCGCACAGCGTCGCGTCGTCGGGGAACAAGCCACTACGCGAGGCGTATCAGTATCTCGTGCCCTCTCTCGTGTTGGAGAGATACAATCACGGAAATTGCTCTTACCGTCTCGCCGACTGTTAATCCGATTCCCGTGTAGCATTCTCTCTGCCGCTGGTGGCCGCCGCGACTAAGTCGAGATGACTGATTCGAGATAAGGGATAGATGGCCGGATCGAGATAAGGGTACACGATACAACACTGGTACCGTACAAGGGAACCCTGCAGGGGAACAATTCATCGGCGAAGTGCCACCCCTTGGGAAACGTTTGTACTCCCCAGACGTGTAGAAACTTCATTTTTGTGTACATGAAACTACACTCGGTGTATTCATATAAATATACATGTATGTATGCGACATCGAAGATTAAATGTGCAGTTTTGCACTTTCAAAGTTAAAATAAAGAAAAGTTGATTATTGTCTTTTACACTTTGCGACACAAATTAAGGAACAAGTTCCATTTTCAAGATTCAGTAATTAGTAACTTCGTGGATCAGAGGGCGATAACAATTATTTTATATGTAGGTATGTAGTGACGAAATTCTGTATTTAATAATAGAGACCAATTTTAAAATAATTTCTGTCGACGAGCGTATATTCATCGGTCTTATTTCAACCACCTTGCCGGCTTACCTGTCTTCGAGGCGGCGATAGTGAAAGTCTGTATTTTAATCTGTCGCATTAATTCGCCGTCCGAAAATTCGCACGATCTTTTCACTTCTCGTTCGACTGATTGTCGAGCAACGACAGCACAGACGGAAATGTAGCACGCGTAACACGGAATTGCACAGCCAACGCAGTTCCATCAATAAAATGTAATGGCAGAACATTACGGGCGCCATAAAAATCCAGGTATAATTTCCACGGCAAGAATGTATCGGCCGGGCGTAATAAATGTTAATACGCATTTATTGCGTCCACCGGGCGATATTAAGATCATCAGTTCAGAATCGCCGTAGTGGCGTCGACGGGAGGCATTAAAGGAGAAAACGATCCCCATAACGCTGATATTGCGGCAGGTATCCCGTGGTCCATGATTGCACCAAGAAATCGTGTTTATCATCGAGATATCGCACCTTTGAACATCCTTGTCCTTTTAAGCCCGAGTTTCGCGTTAATCAAGCTAGCCTTGCGTTGATTAATTCGTTAGTTGCTTGCAATCTTTTTTCTTTAGCAGCATTGCCGTTTCTCTTCTTTTTTTCTTTTGATGCTAAGCAATTTCTGTTTATCTATTTCTTATGATCGGGACGGTTTAATATGTTACAAGTATTACAATATCCTTTTAGCGATTTTTGTCGAGTTTTAAAAAATTAAAATTGAATAAATTAAATCATTTATTTAGATTAATGGAAATCTTTACTATTTTAAGAGAGATTCTTTATAATCAGGTACAATAATAATGGTAGATACGACTGTACCACCAACGTCTCTGTTATCGGCAGACCTAATTTTGTATTCGCAGATCGATTTACCTCCCCCGGAGTATCTTGCTTGGCGGTTGCGGCGCGTCGAACTGTAAATCCAATTAAAGATACATCCGCCAATACTTTTATCGGTAACGCGGTCCGGCGTTAGCCGTGAAATATCGCGATTTTCGCATCGCCTGCAGGGCAATAAATAAAAATAAACGCAGCAAGATGAATGTGAGCAATATAAATTCAACAAACCCGAATAAATTGTACGCAGGATTAGTAAGTTGATCCTTATTTGCAGATGCTTCTTGCTCCTCGTAGAATTTGACATTTTATAAATATCAATGGAAAAGACCGGCACGAACTTTTTGTCGGGCGAAAAGTGACGAACGTTAAAATAAAACGAAGCCCTCCTCGAATCCTCCTCTGTGACGCCTTCAACTATTGATTTCTTCCTATGAAATTCTAATAACCATCTTCTCCGGCCATCGTACATGCACGCTCAATGCTTTCAGCTTAACGTGCTTTCCAGGATGTATCCATCTATAAATTGAATACGAGTTCAATCTTCATATTCAGTTGAACTTTCCTCTCGTAATACATGTACGTGCGCTGCGCCGCTTACATTCTTTCCGTTCGAATTACCATGGAACAAAATTTAATGGATCAGCTCCGTTCAATCGCTGTTAAATACATTTCACAAGCAAATGTACTCCCCATGGATATCCAATTAATCCTGCAATAAATGAATAAACGAATACATCAATCAGCGCGGTTTACCTTGCACGAGTTATATTTAAATAAAACACCGTTCATTTGAATACGACAAAATATATTATATCTAACGAAATACAGACGGGGAGCAAGTGAATTCACATCTTCTACCGTCCGCGATCCAACGTGAATGTTCCCCCCGAAATTTCCATAAATCTCATATGAAATTCCGCCCCCTCCGCTGGAATCTCCATTCAACACTCGAAAACGCTGTATAAAGCACACAAAAATCGCACGATACGAACACACCACCGCCGTTTCCTACTTTCCGTAAACGCATCCAGCGTCTTCGTCGCGAAACGGAAATGCGTTCCACGTTCGCGAAGAAATATCGAGGGCCCGTGGCGGGTTAGAGTATCGGGGCGGCGATGCTTCGATCGCGTCTCGAACCACCCTCTATTCAGGGGAAACGTATTCCGAAACGAGTCCCGTCGCTTTAAGAGCATCTGCCGGCACAATGGAATCCCGCGAAAGAACGAACAGGAATACATACTGCGGACACGCGTCAAAACGAAAAACACCCGGTACGCGGTGCAGATACATTTTCACTTAGGGGCGAAGTATTTTCATCGATAGATCGCACGCGCAGAAACGCGGCACATTTCAACAAGAAATGTACCTGAAGTGATCTCAAATTTTCTTTCATACGACCCGTAACACCTGTTATTTACCTTGTGTGCTAAACGCGAAATAGTAGATCGCATTCCGACGGTAGGAATTTTTGCACAGCTACCAATTAAGGATACTTAGAAGCAGCGTTGCAATCTCACGCGATGCTACGAGTCTCGTCACGGAATCTTCTGCGAATCGGGGTATTTTCATGACTCGGGTTATTTTTACCGGCGCGTCGCGTCGCGCCGTTTTCACGGGCAGTGACTTTCCCCGCGTGAGATCCCCGAGACAAGCCCGCAAAGGCTGACCCTCTCCTTCGGCCAGGTCGATTTTAAGATTCCTCGCACGCGTACCTCACGTTCCAGCCGGTCACGCCTGTGTCCAGCACGCCGCGAACTTTTGTTCATTCAACTTCCGTGAACCGATCGTCTTCGTGGTATCCATTAAACCGCGAGAATGATGAATGGGCCCCTGTCGACGTGTCTCGGTCGACGTGAAAGTACATAGTTCGCTTGGAATCGTCCTCCCCGCCCAATAACGCATGCAAATAACTTCGATAAATCGTCGAACGATTACGCGGACAAATTATTCATTTGTTGCCCGCGCAACTACCGAACTAATTATGCCGAGCGAATTTATCTATGCGGGAGCAGGTGTAATGAATTTATCTTGCGCCCCGTGTGGTATATTATACGTGACTGAAATATTCGCTTCGTTAATTCCCTTCGATTTTCCAAGAGGATTGAAGGTAATATTTTCGGCCGGTCCCGGATTAAGCCAGTCTGAAATAGGTCATTCGGGCGGTAGGGAAAATTTCTGCGTGGGCGATAGTAAAAAATCTCTGATTATTTTATTACAGAGGAACGGTTCGAATAAACTTGCCATCAATATTGCGGAAATCCGACACCGGGCGGCGGAATTTAAATTTCTGCTTTCTTTTCATTGCTCTTCGTGTTGTAATTGTAATGTGGTAAAGTTCAAAGTATGGAAGAGCTTCGTTTCGATACCCTACATGTATCTTCGAGACATGTGAGAGTCAAGCGATTGGAAAATTCTATTACAGGCTATGACATCTGCGAACGTTGTTTCATTCGAGTAATCGATGGAACGCGATTCAGAATCACCGTGGGGACGTTAAGGTGAAGGTCTAGGGTACTTCGGCGATGCTACGAGGCCAGATTTATAATACATGCACATGGCTTGCTGCCAACGGCAAGGCGCCACAATATTGCCGCTTAGTCACCTCGGCCAGGCCTTTTCTTTGTCCTGTTGTTTTGCAACATAACAAATAACAAAAAGAAAAACGACCGGGGAAAACTGAATATTTATGAGAGAATTCGGTGGCTCTCTTGGTTCGTACGCTTCTTCTTCTTTTGTTCCCGCCTCTGTGGTCCATCCCTCTTTTCCTCTTTGCTTCCACTGATATTCAGACCTCACTTTGGTAACTATATTTATACACGTACCTAGACTGCTTATTTACTGCTTCAGAATTGAAGAATATTAAGGTATTCAAATATTTTGAATTATTTCGCCTTTTTCAGTCTCTCTATAAAGTTAGAGTAGAAGTGTACAAATTATCCCAGTAGTGGAAAGAAATTTATAAAAATTAAAGAATTTCCACTTACAAATGTAAATAAAACCCATCGTTCGTGACACTTGCGATGTTACTTAACATTCCAGTTATCGCACAACATCGCCACATAACTGTCCATTTCAATTTAATTAACTCTCTAATCAGACGGCCGGGGTACTCGCCAATTCTTAAGAGTCTAAACCCCATCCATATTCGGCTGTTTCGCATGCCAAACGCGTTTGCCCAATTCATTACCACTGGATCCCCGGAGGAAATAACGCGACGCTAATTATCGAATAGCGCTCAGGCAGCCGGGAACGGAGTATAGAATGGCGCCAGACAATTAGCTTGGTAAATTCCGCGAAGAAGTTCGCCAGGACGCGACACTCGGACGGGCGAGGTTGGCGTGGCGGAGGGGAAAGTGGCGAACAAAGGGAAAGAGAGAACGAGAAGATCGAAAGCACGACCGAGTTAACTTTAATTGCCCGGTTGGCTACATAATAAATGACATTGCAGACGGCCAAGCGGAGGAAAAATTGTTTCGCCCCCCGCCCTCTTGCACCCCAAACCCTTTCCCCTTTCTCATCTGCTTTCGTCCAGCTTGTTCGCCGAAACGATTACTATATTGGAGCTTCGGGAAACCGGGACGCATCGATCGCTGTGCAATTTTATTTTCAACGATACATTCATCTCGAACACGTCACCTTCGACACCCTCGCGTCCCTCTCGCAGAGATTTATCAGCGGGATTAAATCTTCGTCGTTGTCCCCGTGCGAAGAAAATCGGCCTCCGATTCATACTTTTTTCACTTGCCTATGGAAGAAGGGCTGTAGTGCATGGACCAAGGAAATTGTAGTCAACGGGGAAATTTATAGAGCAGATTTATCGTGATCGTTTACTGTATCGGTCCCGTTAAGGTGGGGTGCGAACAGTTGCTCGCCGACACTGTTCGAAGCACAGGTGGCAACAAGCTTAATTAGAGGTACACTTGGCGAATTAGTAAGCATAGCCACGCACGTGAAAGGAGACTCCTCGTGAAGTGTTCTTTCCTTGTTTGTATTAAAAACGGTGTCGTGCTTGGCTCGATGCAGTTTGCAGCTGCAGTAGAATTTTGTTTTAATGTTTGCGTAGATAAACAATTGATAGAATGAAACGTGGACGATACAGTGTTGATTCGTATATTCTGTATTATATATTTTAGCATAGTGGAGAGACATGAGAAATGCTCGTTCGAAATTACAATTTATCTTTGCAATTAAATTTTCTCTGATTGCTATCAAACCGTCTCAGTAATATGCCAAATATTGCTGCCACGATAATACATCCTTTTAGACGTTCAGTAGCATTATATTAACAATTAATATTATTATCAGTCAGACCTCAACGTTCTCTACAATGAAACAGGAAAGAAAAAGTATGACCGCCTTCTTGTTTCATCGTACGACACCCTTTATCGACTGCCTGACAGCGTTACTTTCCGCAGTAGTCGTCACCACGAACCGACTTCCGGTAAATCGACCTTCCTTTCCCAGGCTTTTTCTTCGCATTTCCGCTCTAAGAACGAGCTCTGGATGCCGAACAAGCGGCGCTTAAAGTACTTTCATAGCGGAACGACTAATTAGAGCGATTTAGCGTCCGTCGTCGACGTTTATTTGGAATGCAAATGCAGACGTTTAGCAACCCTTTTTCCACTGTTCGTCGTTCTCTCGCTCCTCCTTCTTTCGTTTTCCAGTTGCTCTTTCCGCGCCAACCCTTCTCCCGTTCGTTCTTCTCGTTTTTCCTACCGTTTCATTCACCCCCTCTGTTCGCCTCGTCGCTTTGCACCCCTTCTTACCATTCGCTCTACCTATTCTTACCCCTTTTCCTCTGTTCTCCACTCTGTGCTCCCTCTGTCCTGCATTTGTCCGTTCTTCTGGCCCTTTTCGCCGAGCACCTTCTTAACCCTAAAACACGGATTTTTCGCTTGGTTCCTAGACGCTGTTCGGTATCTGAGAATTTCTTATGCTTGCAATATTTATTACGAGACTGTTATTGCCATGTACCTAAGTATTTTAATTTTGACAGGACTGGGATGGAATTATTCTACTGCTAAATTGTATTTACACCATGCAACAATTTTTCTGTAAAAAATTTCCTGTTTCTATAGTTTCGTGTGGTTGCTTTTTATTCGAAACTGTTTTAACGAATTTAATTAACTACTACAAGAATTGCTTCTTCCACCAGTTGCCCAAAAATCATCCCCAACGCATGCCATTCGTTTTCCTTCCCCTCGTAACCAGGAGTTAAAAGTACGGAATAAGTGGCACAAATACCACCTATCTCGAAAGAAACAGTGGTACAGTCGTTGGTACCGAGGCAATCGGTTTCACCCCTTTCCACCGTTGCAAGGGACGTTTTCCACGTAGACTGGCTAAATCGCAAAGAGGCAAAGCGACTTAAGCAGGTCTCGGAGAAAAATCGAATGGAACGGTGCGATGCTTGAACAGGGGGGTAATCGAATAAATGGAAAACGCCAGTGGATGCTTTCGTCGCGGTCTGAAAAGGGATGTTAGGCGTTGTTTAAGGGTTATTGTTGCGGCCCTTTTGTCCCCACGATTCGCTAGACACGGTCGCTTCGTCGATTCAACATCGAATGTAATTTATCGGGGCGGAAAAATGGTGCGGTATCCTGACGACCGTCGTAATGGCTCTTTTATTGCGACCAGAGAATCGGAGAACAAGATCTTTTGTCCCGTTGGCTTTTCGGGGTTAAATATAGAGGATACTGCATCTTGTTACGCCAGTAACGAGACGGTGTACATGGTGAAATGAGATAACGTTGAAATTGGAGGAACAGGTGTTCTTATGTTAGTGAGATTAAAGTGAGACAATAATTAATCGGAATGCATTTGTGGAATTTATGATAGCCCTAGTCAATTTTGATGTAACATTGTAGTGCATTGTTGGGAAGAAAAATGACAGAATTGTAACGAAAAGTTTATTGTATTATGCAATTATTGTCTCACTCTGGTGTAAATGGAAGCACGAAGATACGGAGAGTGAAAAATAAATGGCGAGGTAACAAAGTGAACACGAAGTACAATTTTCCATAGGTATCTTCAGTTTAGCTATTTATTCACTTGTTGCTCGTCGTTTTAGTCTCGCTTAAACAACCCTTGGGGGAATTCAATTTACCCAGATTACTTTAATTAAAACTCCGCCGATTTTCGAGCCAGCTTGCTTGCAGTTGACAAAGATGAACCTGGAAAATCTAATTGTTTCAACGCCCTTCGTTGCGCGATCTTCCCTTGTCTTCTCCGAATTTCTCTTCGAAACACTGGCGGTGTGAATAAAATTTAATTATCACGATGCGTGTAATCCTTGTCACTTTTATCCCCGTGATAATTATTTTACTTTCTTTTTATCGAGAAACAAAACGTTCTCGACGTTTCCCTGTTAACGGCTTTGTCGTAATACAGTGGGGGATCTTTTCAGCGCGTACAAAATACGAGCGGCTCAGCCGCAATTTATAACAAATTTTAATACTAACGATTACTCGCAGCTGACCCGTATACGATGTGGGCGCGCGAAACCAGTAAACCATAAATGTGGTTTTCATGACCATAAACTTTTGGGCACCCGACAATTACGCTTGCAAACTTTCTTTTCGGCCAGTGTCGTTCCCGCGAGAAATGCTATCCGCTCGTTCGGGAAACAGTATTTTCAGAGCCGACCGCGGAAGCTTCGGTATTGTCCTGGTTCGAATTTCCCACCTCCTTATCCAACCTTCTGCAGTAACTGTGCCTTGGAAAATAATTAATCGTACCTGGAAAGCGCATCGAATCACACAAAATGGTGTGGCCAAAAAGTGGTATTTTCGTGGGACAATAAAATTAACCAAGCAATTGATTGCACGGTCGTTGTAACGTAAATCGAAATTGAGAGAAATTTATTTAAGAAAAAAAATGAATATTTCCGCGATCACGTAAAGTTTCATTATAGATAAACGTGACGTGCACCTGGTAACGGACGATAAGATTAAACTCTGTATCTGCACCGGAGATTAAACTTCGCCGATAGGGACATGCGCGTAAAAGAAAAGGGAATTGAAAGTTTCGCTTCACATTTAAATTCTGCACGTAACAGAATGATGAAAGAAATATCGCGCTGAACCGTGTGATTTAACAAAATTATTGATTTCCTCCTCCTCCCGATAACACGGGTACGTGTTATAAAAACGGAATTCAGAACGAACAAAAAGATTCCAAAAGAGATTCTAAAAGCGTTCGCTAATCGTCCCAGACTTCTTTTTACCACAGACACAAGGATGCACCTGCTGCAACCTGCAATTCCAGCTACTTTCTTCGAACCGTCCCGCGTGCTTCACCCATGCTCTCGTTTCCCCCTACCCACACGTTCAATAAATTAACTCCCCCAGCTTCACGTGATTCACGCAAAGCGCATCCCGGATAACGCCATGGCGCCACGCGGATTAAATGAAAATTTTTCGCCCCCTCATGGCGCGCCCGTTTTAAAAGAAACAAGAAGTTACGGCGTTGTATTATGCACTTAAGGCGTTTAACGTGCCGGTAAAATCGCGCTGCGACGAGGGAACGTTTAAACCAACGAAACTTTCCCGAGAAGAAACCGCGTTAAACTTTCGACTTTAAGCTCCGGAAAGTGGCTCCTCCGTTCCCTCCATTTCCCCCCTGCCCGCCCGCACATTTTTCCCACTTTACTCCATCCGTGTATTAAGCACCTGCGTGCACGCTCGAGCACACGGTTCAAAGATATTCGTATGATTTGCGTTGCAGAAAATATGTGTCTTCCAAAAGACGCTGGAGGATCTTTCGTCGCGGATGGCCGGCGCCGAGGCGATCCAGAGCGGCTGGCAGAATCCGAGCGACGCGAACGAAGCGACGGAATTGCTGAAGCAATTGGAGAAATTCGGTGAACGACTCCTGCCTATCCAGAGGAGCATCGAGTACGCGAACGATCAAGCGAGCGTCTTCGCCTCGAGCAGCGTCATCGTTTCTCATGCTTTGCTGGCGAAACTCGAGGATCTCAACAACAGGTACGACCCACTGAATTCTCCGCCCGAACGACGAGCGCTCTCTGTTCGCTGAAATGTGCCGCGCTAATGCGACGCGTGCAAGTACCTACTTCTTTGCGAATTCGTATCGGTCGGGGAATATCGTGGAAGGGGGATCCCTTTGTTATGTAAAATGTTGAATATTCAACCATTTCGTTATATCAGAGATTAAAGGGCTAATTGTTTTTTCTTTTTCGCTGATATTAGTAGCATTTGATAGACTGGTAAACACTGTAATTGTAACAGCTCTTGCGATACTGTACTCGTTTTTAATGTTCCATGTTTTCCCGCACAATCAGAATATAAAGACCTGACTTGCAGTTTTTGTATGTGCAAGTACAGATGTTAGCGTCATGGAAAATTAAATACTAAGCAAGATATCTCGTGCTTGAACATGATACTGAATACGATATCGACCGTTCATGGAACTCGTACCGAGCGGATCAGTCATTGCTGCAACGCGGTGCACTCGCGGTGCAAAGTGTTCCTCGCGCCATACAATCCAAAATGATCCAGATGCTCAAATAATTGAGAATAATTTCATCTGGAAAATGACGACGAGAATTGTCCTGCTGCTAGCGAGGTGCTCAGGAGACTTACCAAATTTTTCCAAACCCTCGTCTAATCCAACACTCCAACACTAAAGTGGCTCAGCGATCGTATATCGTTCCCATGTAACGCAAATCCATTCTTATGCAACATCAGCGATCACTTATCGCTCCAGTTACCCAAACAACATAACATTCCGCGACAATTTTTGCACAATTGCCCAGAACTCAGAAATGAAAACGTAAAGCCACGAAAGCAATCTGCGATAATCCCGTGCCCCTTTCGCGTTCACGTCCAAGCGTCCACAAAATATATATACATATATACACAATTCAGAGTTTATTTAACCATATCGAGGCCGCTTATTTTTCCGGTCGGTTCACTAAGAGACGCTAAGTTTTTCGCGTGTTTTCGCAGGTGGAAGGTGCTGCAAGTGGCGGTTGACGAGCGTTACAAGTTGCTAAGCGGATTTGGAAAGGATGGAAGCACTCCGGGTAGCCAAGCTTTCCTCGCGAGCAGCGTGGAACCACCATGGGAAAGAGCCCTCACACCCGCCAAAGTGCCTTACTATATCAAGTAATCGATATTTCAAATTCTTATCGAACCGTACCGTTCAATTTACGGGGGTGGCGGTGGTGGCAGCACGGATCCCGAGGCGCGATATTTGCACGCAAACAAACGAATAATTGATTAGACAATTGTGATTGAAGGAAGCAAGAAGTTCCGCGGGTAGCTCGACCCACGTCTGGAGATTTCACGTGGAGCGGCAAATATTTAGTCGGGCGTGCTTGCAAATGGATGAGACGATAGAAATTCCAATTTAGATCGGCGACAGGATCCCGAAACGGCGGAGGCTTAACTCTCGACTGACGGGTTGAAATATTGATTGGGCAGCCTGTACCGCGAGGTGGCTGCCGATCGAGGGGGAATGAAATATTTAATTTCGATATGAAAAGATGAAATTTTGATCGATTGTATCGCGCGGTGTCCCCGGGTACTATTTATGGGTTTTAATGAATCGTAGACTAACTCGATATTACCCTCCCCACTGACTGGCGAAGATTAATTCTCGTTTATCGGCACCATGTGAAAATGTAACAGGTGTTGTTGGATTATAAAGTATTTCGTTCGGAAGAACTTTATTTTAGCATGATTAATCATTTCGTTATCTAAATAATTAAATAACTACATGATATATTTAATTATTTATTTTTTCTCTGAATAAATCGATTCGAGGTATACCAAAGCTAATCGTCACAATCACAAATCTTATATCGTGCTTCAGAAGATCGATCGGCACATCGGTTTCGTTTTCACCTTGCCAGCCTTGATCCAGAATTAAAGCCGTTTTTGTTGCGTCTCTATATCCGGATGATCGCGCAGACCACGAGAACCGATGATTCCGCGAAATCAACGAGCCACAGATAAATTCGTAAAAGCTGCTGCTAGCCGGAGCCAAGAATCGCAGATTTAATAAAGATTAAACAAAGTTCTCCGCTCCTGACTTTGCCAAGTTTCCGTGCTGGATCCGTGGCTGTTGCACGAAATTTTCATGAATCCCCTAATCCGCAACATCCCGGGACTAATTTAGTGGAACGTTTCGCAGCCATCAGTCGGAGACCACCCATTGGGATCATCCGAAAATGATAGATCTGATGTCGTCTCTGGCAGACCTGAACGAAGTACGATTCTCGGCGTATAGAACAGCGATGAAGCTGCGGACCGTTCAAAAACGATTGTGCTGTGAGTATATTTCTGGATGCGATAGCCATTGTTTGCACGAACGATCGGCCCAAGTCGGCGATTAGACCACGTCTACGGTGCGTGTTCATTAATCGTTGTAATTTTCTCGATTAATCATCTGTCCCGGCTGCGATGACGCATGCCATCGTTGTTGATGGATTTGATCTTTTGCACGCTCCTGTTTTATTTGGCGAGACAGTGACGCGCATTCTCCTATGAGGATTTAGCGAAATTAATTTTGGGGGAAAATTTGAGGATGCGGTTCCTACAGTTGAACAATTGTATTATAAGGTGATACGCAGTAGGTAATTTTGGTGATTGGTGCATCTTTGTATCAGACGATCTCTATAATTTTGTATTTGATAAATAATATAGTAAAGTAGTAAATCAGTCAAATAGCAAGGAATAAAGACAAAAATAGTATTAAAAAATATATATAATGCTGCATTAGAAAATTCAAGGGAAATTTGTTAAAGTCGAGACAATTGTTGTTCGAAGGCATTTTTTTTCCTTCCCACAACTTACATTGTCTTATAACCATTTTGTGTTTTACATATCCATGGATAGTGGAGTATCCTTTATTGCATTTTCACACACCTTTTGGCTTGCAGTGGACATGCTGAGCCTTTCCACTGCATTGGAGCAGTTCGATTCGCACGGATTGCGGGCACAAAACGACAAACTGATCGACATTCCCGACATGGTGACAGTCCTAACATCCCTGTACGAAGTTATAACGACGGACAATCCGACGCAGGTGTCTGTGTCATTGTGCATCGATTTGGCCATCAACTGGCTTCTCAACGTGTACGACAGGTGAGAACAATCGACGACAATTCGGTGTTAAATAAATCTCGCTTCCCCGTTAATCTTCGACCAATCGACTCGTTGCCCCGTTACAGCCAACGAACCGGTCAGATTCGAGTGCTTTCCTTCAAAGTTGGTTTGGTCCTGTTGTGCAAAGGTCACTTGGAAGAGAAATATCGATGTGAGTACGAAATTGATCGTTCACTTTACCATTTTCAAGTCAGAGAAGCGTATGCGTAACAGAAACGTTATTTCTTCCAGATCTATTCCGGTTGATCGCTGATCCAAACAGACTGGTGGATCAACGAAAGCTCGGTTTATTGTTGCACGACTGTATCCAAGTGCCGAGGCAGTTGGGAGAAGTGGCGGCATTCGGTGGCTCGAACATCGAACCGAGTGTTCGCAGCTGCTTCGAGAAGGCTGGAAAAGACAAGAATGAAATAGAAGCTGTGCACTTTCTTAGCTGGCTGCAACAAGAACCGCAGAGCATGGTCTGGCTGCCTGTGCTTCATAGACTCTCCGCCGCGGAGAGTGCTAAGCATCAAGCGAAGTGTAATATATGCAAGGAGTATCCCATCACTGGATTCAGGTACCTTACGCTTCTAGATGCAACGATTACAAGGCTGTTTATCATTCACTGTTGTCTCCTATGATCGCAGGTATCGTTGCTTGAAATGCTTCAACTTCGACATGTGCCAGAACTGCTTCTTCTCGGGCAGAAAGGCGAAGAATCACAAGCTGACGCATCCCATGCAGGAATATTGCACAGCGGTGAGTTAAGACTGACCGCGTGTAATTAATATCCACGTCCCAGTCACTGTCCTCTTAGAAATACATACAGTTCTCTTTAAATATTATGTACTATATAATATAGTATTACAAAATTTTCAACAGAACCTTAATAAATGCAATAGGGACGGGTACAGTGAGTAACCATAGTATTAGTAAATATTTGTATATAATTCATACAATTTTCACACAACCGATATTAAACCACGTCTGTGCCGTTCGAATACATTCATTACTCACTGTAAGCCGCCAAAAAATCAGCTTCCCCTCAAATAACCCCTGCACTTCATATGCCCAATCCCCCTGCGTAGAATAAACCCTCGGCGTTCGTAACGCGAAACGATAACGTCCGTTTATTTCGCAGACCACATCTGGCGAGGACGTGCGCGATTTCACGAGAGCGTTGCGAAACAAATTCAAGTCGAAGAGATACTTCAAGAAACACCCGAGGGTTGGCTATCTGCCCGTGCAAACTGTTCTAGAGGGTGACGCGTTGGAGAGCCCGGCACCGTCGCCGCAGCACAGCTCCCTCAGCCAGGACATGCACTCCCGTTTGGAGATGTACGCGTCCCGGCTGGCGGAGGTCGAGCTGTCGCGTACAAGAAGCAACTCGACGCCGGACAGCGACGACGAGCACCAATTGATCGCTCACTATTGCCAGAGTTTGAACGGCGGAGATAATGTGAACGTACCGAGAAGTCCGGTGCAGGTGATGGCCGCCATCGACGCCGAGCAAAGGGAGGAACTCGAGGCGATGATACGCGAACTGGAAGAAGAGAACGCGACCCTCCAAGCGGAATACGAACGGCTACGCTCGAAACAGACGCCCGGCTCGACGCCGGAAGACGGCCATGGCAATAGACAGCCTGACTGTGACATGATCGCCGAGGCGAAATTATTGAGACAGCATAAGGGTCGATTGGAGGCGCGCATGCAGATACTGGAGGATCATAATCGTCAGCTGGAGGCGCAGCTCCAGAGACTCAGACAACTTTTGGACGAGGTGAATTGGCGTTAACGGTGTTTTCGACGTTTTGCAGGTTCCTGGTTGGAATGAGCAGGATAGGGGTTGTCGTGAATATACGAAGATATTTTAAACTCTTCTCCTAGGGAAGCACTTAGAATTGATATTAACGTGGATATTGATATAAAGATAGAGATTCAGTTTTTGTTGATATAGAAAAGAGCTGGCTTAATTAATTTTATTAAATTGTAACACAGATAAATCGTAAATACACCGTTACCGAATTTTAGATGGGACGTATAAAAATATATTTAATAGTCGAAGGTTTAAAAAATGATTTATTTAAGTAGTCCAATTTCCAAAGCGCTGTTTACATATTCATACAATTTTTTCAGCCAAACGCTTCCTCGCCATCGAAAACGGGCACGCTGCAGACACGAAGCGTGACAGCGTCACAATTGGCAACCGATTCGCCTGCGAAGATGAACGGGCACTACCACGATTCTCCGGGTACGTTAACAGGAAGCGCGATAATCAATTTCACAAGCACTAATACTCGATTTTCTAGCCACGTATAGAATAGTCGAGGCAAGTTTCCTCTGTCATCGTTCAGACAAAAACATTTTTCCGCATTCTTATTTCCGCTAATTTTAATCCTATCGAAGCAACCGGTGCACGTAACTGAAACCATATTTCCATACACATCGTGCGAAGGGTTTAAACAATGTTCAATGGTGGCGCAAGCCATTAGGGGCACACTCATTATTCCAAATAAGAGGGCGCAGGGTATTTCTGGCTCTAGATACTAACTGCATATTAATGAGCGTTTCACAAAGTGCCAAAGAGATTAGCATAAAGCTTATTGGTATGGGTGTATGAGCGTAGGTGGTGGAGGTTCGAACGAGGGAAGAGTGAGCAGTTTAGAGAGGCCACCACCGCCACCGCATTCTCACAGCGTTGCCCACAACGTGGGCAATCTCTTGCATATGGCAGGTTCGTTCCATTCTTCGTCTAATCTCGATCTCTACTATCATTCGTATGCATATTGCAATAAATGAACACCGCCGTGTTCGACCGTGTCCCTTATGCACGACTACGTTTCTGCTTAATAATAACAATGCTTTCCTGTTTTTTCACGCCACAGAATGGATGTAAGGTGAGACTATCAACGCTTCCTTTTTCCGCTGGTTTCTCTTGTACTCGCTGTTTTCTAAAACATACTCAATACATTCTAATGGAGAGCTGACTGCTGTTTTGATAGTGTCGTTGCAACGCTTTCAAGTGTAATTGGAATTTAATATTTCTCCGGTCGATGGACTGCGCGGGGCTGAAATATGTGAAAGGGAGCATTTAAATATCAGCGTTTTGGAACATTACCGAAACTCTGCGCTCTTGTGAATAAATTGAACAAAATTTTAATAGTTTTGAGACTTCACAAGCTGCAGAAATATTTAACTGCCTCCCTTCTTCAAACGTGGCTCTGTATCGTATCAAACAATTGCATCTGTAATTTCTCATTTTTTGTTGCTTGCTGACTTGATCACTGATTCAGCCTTTGTGTGCCCGAATTTGCGATTTCCTAATTCGTGTACTCCCCCGTTAAACTACGAGCACTATTTCCACCTTCAAATATCTGTATATATGTGCATGCAATCGAGATACATAAGCGTCTAAACATGAAACAACGACACTTACCTGTTTTCAACCTCAGGTGATTTCTGACCACGTAGACAAATAATTCTAGCGAATCAATTACGAAAAGGGAAATGTAATAATACAATTGTAAACTTCTCTTTTAGGGGATTTAGGGAAAGCAGTCGGTGAACTGGTGACAGTGATGACCAGCGAGGACTCGTCGAAAACGAATGGACAAAGAGCACCGCCGCCGGCTTTCAAATAATGACCATCAGGACTCCGTTCGAAGATACTACTTTTTACGTTCATCAACGGCACCGACGAATTCGTCGCGACGATAAAAGAACAACAGCAACAAACAAAAATTGAAAGAAAACAAAATTAAAGACGACATCGATCCGATCGATCGTCCACATATACATAATAACACCCACGCGAGATCCACGAACTTTTAAATGTTTTCAACCTCAATGACCAATAATAATGTCTGGCCCTAAACGCATATCAAGTGAGAGGACAAGTAATATCGCGCAAAAAAGCAGGGTCAGGGGTACCGTCATAGTGGTTTTGGGTATTTTATAAGTTTTGATATACACCGTTGTATAGTTAAATTATCAATATATTAAATAAGACGATTATGGTTTGGCTTTGGCGGACCCCTGAGAGTAACTTTACTACATACTGACACGTCATATCATTCAACACGAAATAATCGTTACGTAATTGAATATCGAAGGCGAAGCAAATAAAGAAATTAATCAGTTGTTATAATGCTTGCTAGTTAAAAACAATGAGGAAGGGAGAAGATGAAATTATACGGGGGATGGGGGGGGGGGGTTGAGATGGAAGAAAATAAGGATGAAATGTAATTGATTATAAAGAAATTACACGAATGGAAAATATCATTAACAATGCATGCAAAGCTATTCTAGATCGTAGGATATATTTACATACCCATTCTGTTCACTGCCACGGGCTCTTCCTCGACATTAAAGTAACATACACGATGTACATGTTATGTAATTCTAGAGGAACACGTATGATAAAAGAAAGTTGGGAGAACAAGAAGGAAGAATGGATAGAAAGCGCGAGAAGAGCGGACGGTATGAAGTGAAAAAAGAATTCATACACCTAACATCTTCCCGTACCTCCGTAAATCCGAGAATATTACATCGACACACACGATGATACACATTCACACACGAACACATGCATATCATTATACATATACATATACATAAAAAATATATATATATACATATAAATATATAAATATACGTGGATACAATGAAACACACTTCGTTACAAACAGACACGTACACGCTGAGGACTTTTTGTAATCGATAATAAAAAGCAAAGCAATGTGCATGTGACTTTCAGATTTATTTTTTATCCGGTTATCGATCGTTTTTTCATATTTTTTAATGGATTTTAGATGGCAATGTCTCTTATTTAAGCCTGCCGGATGTTACTTATATTTAAGAGTATATCGATAAGCATCTAATTTACGAACTGTAGGCTGTATTCTGATATGTAATAAAGTTGTCTAGAAAATAAACCCCTTGTTCCATTCTCTGCGTCTGCGACAATAACGATATATAGTTCGAGGAACGTTTGAAATAAAATTAAAAAAGACAAATAAAAATAATGTAAGATTGTGAACGTTGTCACAGGCGAATCAGCCCGCGGTTAATTAATTATTGGCAGATTGATCGATGAACCCTCTCGTGAAATCGAATTTCTACGCTGTCGGACCATCTGATTCGCAAGGACGTTACCTTGACTGGTTTCCATTCGATCCGGTTTTAATCATCCTTCGATGGAAATCGTAAGTGAATGGAGAAGACGAAAAAATTGACCGTCCAGTGGTCAGACATGATTACCCTCGGTATGCGTGACATTGCGGTAAAACGTCGAAAGACGATGCCCAGTTAAAAATAATACAAAAGTATACCTATCTTATCGCCGTCGCGCAGACAAATATATTTATAGATATGTATATCAGTTGAATAACGAATTAACAAATAAAGAGCTTACTATGGAATGTTCATGAGCCCTGCGAATAACAGTCTTTGGAATCGGATTCCAGTGCTATCATCAGCGTTTTCTTAACAGACTCCACGTCGTTCCCCCCATTATCGTGCCCGTTCGCCAGATATTCAAACGCAAATAAAATCGTAAATTCAATAGAAATGAAAAAACAATATCTACTTTACATTCTACTACAATAATAGAATTCCAAAGGAAGGAAGGAATAACACGTAGAGGGGTGCGATCTCGTTCACGAACGTTTTGTTCGCAATTGCATGCATAAAATTAGAATTCACAGACAAGGCGAGAAGTAACAGGAACGGAAACCATCATTCGTCGCGAAAATTACAGGTCGAGCCGTTCAAAGTCGCGCTCGTCAAATTAGCGAGTATATCTGAAACACGCTAGGGGAGGTCTTTGCACTTAACACTTGGCTCGCGTGCTGGCTAACACGAGCACGCAACGCGTGTTGCACGTGCGTACACTTATACACGTGAACCGAGATGCACTCTCAGGTGGTGGCATAGGTGGCCCCGACCTTGGTGCATCGCTCGACTACACTGTGCATCGTCCCACGCAGTGGCGTAACGCCCAGGTGAGACACGAATTTTTCTACACTACTTTGTTTCCAACAGGGAAACTCGTATACCTAACTATTTATGTATTCCTATAATTCATTACATAAAATCGCACCTAAATTACTATAAAATCTGAAATCGTGTAAAGTTTCAATTTGTTATTGGCTTTTCAAACTTCATTCACTTAGTGTTCCGTGAATTTATTCCGTAACTAAATAATCCAAGGGCGATTACTGCCACGCTACTTATGCTAATGCATACTAATAATCACTTTGAACAGCTTGAACAAAATGAACTCCGATTCGCTGAGTTTGTTGGTCGACGAATTACATTGGAAGCCACGCGACTCTGATCTTTCCACAAACTACCCTAACTGCAAGCCACGTTGATAAACCATTTAAAGTGCATAGGCATAAACCGATGTAGAGCGATGTTCTACGGGCTCGCCGTGCTTCTACAAATCGCACATTCGTTGGTCTTCGAGTACGGTCGATTGAGTCATCGATACGTGACACGTATACGTAAATACGTAAGCAGGAATTTTTAGTGTACGGTTTGTACACTAAAGATCGCGAAGGTCGATCGGGATCGTCCCCTATTACGGCACGTTTTCATTCAACCACGATAGCCGTATCAATAATTAATCATTAATTTTATTCAAGGCTAATTATCAATTTATTCACGACGGTCGCCCATTAAGGTAACCAAGATCGCGTCTCGCAAACGCGCTGTAACAGCAAGAATATTTCGAATTACTCTAAATTGTCGCGGGTAAACGGAAGGGCCGGATCCAGCGAGAGAAACGCTTTACACATGTATAGATTCGAAGTTGCGGCGAAGGAGTGCTCGTTATTAAGTGAATTCCATGCATTCCTCCGGTTACGGCAATGCTTTTCTCACGGGGCACTGAACGTCCTTAGAATACAGCGGAGGAGCGGGTAAACCGATGCACGAACGTGGTGTGCAGCTTGCAAAGGAAAATATGTAGGACACGACTCGTGTATACTTGAAGTCGACTTAATTCTGTCGTCTGAAAGTTTCCGCTCGTCGACGGTGCAACGATCGGCTTCGATTTTCGACGGAGGAACATTACGAACGAAATATTATGCATAAATACTCTTGGTGACAGTATATCGAAGAATTTAATCGTTGCCTGGAATTGCATGCGAATTTATTAATCGTGGAACAATATCGATGAATCTGTTTCAACAAATTACTGCATTGCTTGTAGCGTTTTCTTTTCGCGGTGGAATTTGTGGGTGGAGACAGTGAAAAAAGTGAGAGGCTCGTTTGTTGGAAAGTTTCGATGTTCCCGAGGAGAGGGGGACGAGTGAAATTCACAGATAAAAAAATTCTTTGTCGTTCTATTGCCAGTTCCGTTTCCAGAACGAGTTCTCGTCGCGGCGTCCTAAAGCAACAGAGAGGTTCGAGAAAGTAGTCAGGATAAAGGTATCCGAAGGATCCTGCAGCCTATATTCAGTGTAGGTTCTACGACCTTCCTGGTATTCTTTCGTCAGGGAAAAATGTGAACGACTTCATTCAAAAGGTTGAAATAACGAACTTGTTCCAAAAATATCGAGAAAAATTGTCAATCTGAAAAATATTCGATTCTCAGTAGAATTTTGTTTCGCAAATCTTGTCGACAAAAAATATCTGTGGTTTCCATAGAACGAATAAAAACACTTGTTCAACAGGCGGACAAGTTGTACATATTTCTTAGCTGAATACAACAGGGTTACGATAAGATTATGGTATCAAAATTTGTTGATACTTTTGAAACGTAGAGAGTACCATTCAAAGAATTCCTCAGCCTACATCTGGGGCTGACGTCATCGGTATTCACAAATCAAGCGAACGTTGGTCACACGATACAAAATTAACAAAGCTGTCTTTGTAAAAAAACGACTATGTACTCAAAAAAGAAAAGAAAAGTCCCACCCACGCACGCACGTAATCTTACATCCGGTAGTTTCGATTAATATTTCCGCCGCTTTTCATTCATTCTTCATGAAATTGCTCGTAGAATTTGTCACGCTCGCACGATGCAAAATATCATTTTAAGAAAACACTTTTTCCCCGAAAAGAAAAAGGATACCCATATTCTGTCTCTATCACCGTGTACCAACTCAGAGTTTCATTTATCAAATTCTTTTTCAACATTCAAATGAGACAATCTTCATACATTCTACGTGCAACAGCAACTGAACGATCGTCAGTATTAAAGAAAAAGAAAATCATCGCATCGTAGTTACACCTTCTGTACTCGACCGTCTAGAAACATTTTTTAGCACGAAAGCGGCTCCAGGAATTCGTCAGAGACGGCGCCTGACGTCATCTTCGTGGCAGACTGGAGAACGGAGGTCACGTGTCGCGGCGTCAGACGAAAACTCAATACTCGACCAGTTCCGTAGCGGCCAATAAGCGTCCAAAGGATCCTCGCCGATCGGCACACGATTCCAAGGCGCGTCAGTCGAGCCGCAAGCGTCGAACGGCGAACATCGTGAACCGGTCGGACGTTAGAGATTTCGATCATCGTACGTTTGTGTGTTTTCTTTTGGTGAAACTGGTCGAGGGTGAACAAAATGGCCAGCAACAGGGCTGCAAAGTCTGGATTCGCAGCGGAGGCACAGAGAAAGGTAACAGACGATTTTTCTTTTTATTATTGTACTTTTTATACAATTTATTTTTCTCCTCGCTTCATCGCTGGTGACCTAGTGCGGGACCAACCCCCCGTGCAACTCGACCTACTGAGGGTGGTCACGCATGCGCTGTACACCTGAGTTCATTGCACCCGATTTTACAGGAAACATGATAAACGAATGATGGTTTCATTAGAAAAATGGAACGATCGTTTTGCAGTGACGATTTTCTAACATTTTATGCAATTTAATGCAGGGTACCAGGATTTTTTGTGATCGTTTTCGGAGTTTTTAATAAGAGAGATAAGATTGCTTGACTTTTATCATCGATTATTTAGAGCCTTTTATTCGGAATGTTAAGGGAAGAATTTGCAATTACATATTGATAAACGTTGTGATGCTTTATTGCGCCCTGGGGAATGTGTACTAGGACAATTCATATGTTTATCTTGGATCTGTGTGTACGTGTCAGTCAGTCGTTCCTGTAGATTACACACGGGACTCATGTCGGATATATTCCATGATGCTTATCAAAGGGTAATCCCATAAGTAATTAGAATGCGAAGCGTGAATGTGCGTGGCTGGTCACGGGGTGATCGTGACGCTATTTCAGCACGCGAAGTCATTGTTTCTGCAGGTGAATTAACTAAATTGCTCCGAAATTATTTGTAAAATAATTCTATGAAATTCTTGGTACTGTATTCTTTCTTTCATTCATGTACACTTGGAATACAACTGCGTACCTCGCGTACTGTTTACTCATTGAATTCCGTGGCGATAAAGAAGTCACAGTTGTTAAACAAAATTCCTGTGCCAACAATTTCTCCATAGACCCATAAACAAGCATTTAACTTTCAATTTTAAATTAAATTCCATCACTAATTGATTACGTACTTTACTTTCTTAATTAAAATTATAAATCGACAATTGGAAATATTCTAACTCGAATCAAAATCAGTCAGACTTAAATTTTCCGTGTTCGAGGGTAGAAGAAGACGTGAATAAGCATGTTGCAACGATATCGAGGAAGTACGTTACAGAGAAGTTCGTTGAAACCTAACTCACAAACGGCTGTGTCATAAAGATAAATCAAATGCGGATCCACGTAAAGATTATCGGTATTTCGATACGATGGTAGAGTGTGCGTTCGATTATACCTGAGATAGTGCCGCGCTTTCATCGAATTCACCTCGGAAGTTGAGGGACTTGCGTTTTCGTTCGAGTAACAGCTGCAGACCGTACCTACCTTCCTTTTGCCCGGGGAATTAAAATGAGACCCAGTTGCCAAAGAAGGGAACGACCCTCGACGAAACACGTTGGCCATGGTACACTTCTTCCTTCGCCTCGACTCACCTTTTGCCCCCCTAATATTTTCAGTTCGTCGCGTAGTACAACCACGCAATCACGCTTTATTCTGCTACCCATTTATACGTTACTCTTCCGTACACATCTAAGCAGTAGTACAGCACTGTATAGTACTACAATTCACGCGTCTTCCATTCATAATTTTGGGGGAACCTTCCGTGGTGCTCCCTTTCGCGACTAATATAAAAACTGCACTATACAACATACTGGTATTTTTCAAATATTTTTTTAAGATGTTGTCCCGACATTCATGCGATAGATATTATCTTTTATTTATCCCACTACACATCGAAGAAAATGAAATAAACATTCAACTAAATTCACCTGTCTTATTCGCGAAATGAGGAAAGCAATTAGCTGTACCAATCTTGAATTAATAAAGAAACAGAACAGTCTCGATCATCCAATTATCCGATAAGAAAGAAATGCCTCATCGTCAAGCTGTACTCTGTACTAATTATACGTACGGCGATGGAAAATAACGATGTTCACGATCGAGGATAAATAAAGGAAAAGAATTAAGAACATTGTACTCATCCCTCCATCTGTCATGGAGAAAAAATAGGGCGATACACAAGGGGCTCGTTGTGCACCGGTTTTGTATCCCTTCTTTTTCTTTCTCGTGAAACAATCGGCGGGTAACTACAGTCCGAAGGACGCTCATTATGGCACTCGCGGAGAAACGTATGTTCATTACGAAGATACGCTTATCGCCATTGGAATGCAACGGTTCGTTCGTTGGTCTTTATTTTCTTTCTTTTTTTGTTTCTTTTTCGCTGATGCAGTGACATTTGTCCAGCGATTAGAAACTGTGAGCGAGACTCGTAATGCTCCAACGAGACTGTCAGAATGAAAAGAATGGTAAAAACGTCGCGGCTCGATATTTTTGTAATCGATAATTGTCCGATTGTGTAACTAATTGGTGATATTACGATGTATGTACCGACACGCATACATGCACAGCGGGAAAACTAATTTTAGAGCGACGAGAGGTCAACGATAGTATTGTTATCGGTATCGCAGGGTCCACTTCGCGGAGCACAATCATTTTTCATGATTACTGGGTCAGTTGGTACAACGATCCACTCGGGAATCGAGTCCCATCGCATTCTTATAAGAAACAGTAATTCCTCGAATATTTCTTGTTACATGTAAAACTATACTGAATGTATAATAGCTATCAGGTGGTTGGTCATCGTGTTAGGAAGTCGTTATTCATCCATGATGTCACTATTTATAGTTCCATTTTACCATTTGCCTTACACACTTACACTTACCAACCAACGGATAAAATCAATTCCGTTTCAGCAAATATTTTATTATGTACATACAACCGAGGCACATAGTTCGTGCTGAAACTTCGACAAGTCATCCTAGCCTTTGAAACCTGTTGTATGCCATTCCAGATTGTACGAAACTACCATCGAAACGAACTTTATTGCCGCGATAAAACGCGATCGTTTAGCAAACAAAAGTTACATTCTGATTATTCGTTTCGAATAAACCGTTCATTCTCGACGATCCATTAATTAATTGAGACAACAATCGCATAGCTTCCTCAGTGTACAGCACTTTCGAGAGTGCACGCAAACATTTTCCCAAGGAAGCACGCCTACGTTTTCACAGAATGTTTCTTTATCGGTGTTTGCTATGCTCATGAAATCTGCACATTCCCGTTAACCGCGTCAATTGCACTCCAATTCAAACATACTTCTCGTTCGTGGTCTCGCGGCACTATTTTTAAGAATTGTTATTCCAATAACACTACTGTACGTCGTCCCCTATGGTACACCATACGGGAACGATGTTTCGTTACAAAATAAAGATAACAATTAGAGCCACGTGTTTCCGTGAACGTCGTGCGATGAATATGTGGTATTATACCACGGATCTAAAAATAGGCGTGCTTCATCCCTGCAGAGAGGATATCTGTATTAGCCACCGGAAACACTATAAAGTGGTTTCCGTTTTAGGAACGAACACATAGCTGAAGGCGACTCGAGAAACACCGGTTCCTTACTATCCCCGTTCCTACGGATAATCACTGGTCCTTCACAGACTTTCTTGTCGCCTTCGAGGAACTCTCACGTTCGCTGACATTTCCTCTTCCGTCGTTCGAATCTCTCGATTCGCGTGGCGAGAATCTTAAATTCGTGACAGAACGTTGCCCCGCGGATTGCCAAATCTTCGTGCGATGCTAAATATTAGAAAGTACCTCTTCGAGTGATCGTTAAAGCGGGAAGTTGAAAATCTGCCAAGGCGAAAGTTTCGAAATGAAAAAACGCGTGAAGTTGAAAAGTACATTCGCAGTGAAACGTTTACAAGTTCTGCACGATTATTTAGTCGTTTCGATGCATGCTAATTTTTTTACAAACTCGTTTCTGAAGAATGGAAACGCATGTACGAAATACGTGTACCTCCCGATGATTTTTCGCTGTTCTAATCTGAAATCTCGTGATACCAAGAACGCGTTTGCGACGTTTTGTGAACAAATCATTAGTTGACGCGCGAGGCCAAGCATGGCAATAGAGGCGAAGGACGCTGTGTGTGCAATACAAATTCTGTACAGCAAGTCGAGATACGAGACCGTGGAATATCCTACGTCTGCATTCTGCTCGTCGCTGTTTTCTCCAAGAAACTCTTGTAGGCTTCCATCGACGACACTGATTCATCGAAATACCTTGAAACAGCTTGACGGAAAGATCTTAATAAATAAATAGTCAGAACATCAGTGCAGCTCTTGTATATGCAGTATGAAGCAATGTATACAAATGAATTCTCCTTTCTTTTACTTGCAAATAGATGAAAACAATCCTTTGACGAATATCAAAATTATACATCAAGCCTCGTTTCAGTAATATGTCACAAGTCATTCAATCGTTAAATGGTAAAATAATGATAGAAAATAAAATTAGATCAACAGGTAAATCGTCTGAACGTTTAATTTGTAAACCTATCGTATAATCGGGTTGTTGGAAGTCTTCAAAGTTTTAACACCATTCGAGACTGGTTCAAGGAAAACGTCGTTTAGAAGAAATTACCTGAAGCACCGTAATCATGTGGCCGCAGGTTCTTCGGAGTAAAGTGTCACGGTGAACTTAAGTGCATGGGCCCAAAGAAACTTTCTCTTGTTCGTGAGTCACCCCAGCATAACTTCTTCCTCGTGTCATATCCCTGTCAGCTATCAGTTTAAATCAACAATAATTACCGATCATTCGCGACGATAATTTATTACTTAATCGAACATTTGGGACGTGCCACGAAGGCGTTTATGATTGCGTACTCAAGTGAAATCCTGCTTTGCACACGGCTGAATCGAGCGAAGAATTAATACTGTTTGGATATGAATTATAGCGTTCTCTTTTTTCTTTTCTTTTTTTTCTTAACTCGGTCGTTGAATATATTAGAATTGATGTACACGATGACTGGTGTTGTGTGCCTAGAAGCAATTTATTTGAAGTCGCCAAAGACCTCACAGCAACCTCGACACGGCCTCCCCTTGCTGGCCTTGCGTTCTTTCAAATTAACAGTATGGAATTCCCACGAGCGCTAACGCGAATTTCACGGTCGAGGAACAACCGTGAACTCCACTGTTTCAGATACGATCAATTTCTATCGTATGAAATCTCGCGTCTTTGTTGCCTAAGGTCGAGAGAATATCAATGAGTCACGGGCGTATGTCCTGCAAAGGACTTTAAATGATACGAAAAGTGAAGATCTAAGAAATACTAAGATCCATCTATCTAGATCCATACCTAGAAAAATGGTAGAAATAAAAAATAAAGCAGTATAAATTGTGTGGAAAGATTGATAAGAAAGAATGTGTAAGGTTAAACAATTAAAGACAAAAGGAAACGGATTAATAAGTACAAATTTGCGCTGTCATATCCCGCGAAAATACTCTGAGAACTTTCTATTACTAAAAGTAATGGAAATTAGTTAAATATGGAACGCGTGTGTGTTGAAAACAAATAGCAATTTGTTCAATGAAACATAGGTAACCCGAACTAATAGAGTTCCCGGTGATCCGACCTCGAAGCGGCCAGTTCAAACAGTAAACGAAATGGTAAAATGGATTAAATCAGTGTTCTATGACGATTGTATAACCGTGTGACGTATTTGCCGGCGACTTCACTTAATTTGCGAAGTTTCACGTCGCGAACACGATAGCTGCACCGTCGATGCTTTTTACCTGTTAGGGCTTCATCTCGTTTAGAGGTCCTTATATGGACGACGACAAGCAGACAGCCTTCGAGCTGGCACACGCTTGAAAAGTCGCGTGCATTTACACGTATGGACGAACCGTATCGTTGAATTACGCAATTGCGAGGTCTCGAAAACTGGGTCAACGATACTTTTCTGAATTTGGATCGCGCTTTTCGTTGCCGACCAAATCGCAATTGCAAATTCGACATCTGGAGTCGCGTCTCCGAGGTTTTGTGTGTAAAAATATGGATGATTTATTTGGATACCTTAGTACTTTAATTGTAATTAAAAAACTTAATGGTTTCTTATATATGTATATTGTGTATAATAGAAATGAGAAAGTTAGAGTAGAATATTGTGGGAATGAATTTTTAAAAACTTGAAAATGGTGTTTATTTATAACTTTACCTAATGATAAGTAGATATACAAGATAACGTCAACTACAATTTACTAATGACTTTGTAAAAATAATTTTATGCAATGTTAAAATATGGGTCGGTCATCAAATCGTTCTATACTAAATTCGATGTTCTTTAAAGGAGATTTACCTTTTAAAGGTGTTCGTTAAGTAACGCAATTATTTTTAGGAGTGAATCCTCTCTTATCGACGTCAGTTTTCTTTCCGATATGGAAACTTGTTCACCTTGCGCTCTCGATCAAGGTAAATCGATGTACTCGACGTAACTCCAACTTTTTTTTTATTGGTTCTTCAAATGAAATCTTGAGCACGTGTTGGGTGCATTGTAATTTTCAATGGAACAGGCTCGTCTGCATTAGGTAATGCTATAATATGTAACAAATTTAAGGGGCAGTATTTTAATTGTACAAAATATTTTATTTCTTATTGAATAAACGTAATATTATTGCATCGTGAATTGGAAGTGTAAGTACGTTCAAAAGTTATACTTTTCTCACTTATCTCGATGGTATCATTTCGATATTGACTACTCGATACCAGTTGATAATATTTCCCTAAAAATCGACGTGTCAAGGGAATTAGAAATCCTCTTATCGTTTACTCGATAACAAAATAGCAACCAGTTACTATAATTGTTGTACGCAAAATTAATCCCCAACATTTCTTTTTCAATCAGTTAATTTTTTTCATGATAATCAGTAAAAACTATTGTACCATTACCTTCCCCCATTCTCTAAAATTAAATCAAGTATACTCTGAAAAGTTTTTAAATATGTTTTTCTAACAAAAATTCGGCGTTGGTATCGAGACATACACATGCCTATCTCGATTTCAATGTTCAATCAGATAGCGGGGGGCATTCGTTTATTCTCAAATCGTAAGTTGATTAACAGCGTTAATTCTACGACCAATAAATTAATTTAACAGTACTCGGTGTAACGAGGAAAATGATTTGGTTGGTGGCAGCCTCTGGAGCAACAGTAATTCCTCCAATTTGTTCGTCGGTTCATTGATAGTTGGGCCTCTGACCTAGTTTCCGTGACCGTGAGCGAGCTAGCAGGCCATTAAAAGCATCGTTGTCACAAGTGCCAGAGAGACACGAGGTGATCCTTTAATTGCGAACACTTGCCCTAACAACCGACGCACACTTGTGCTTGCAGCAATCTGCGAGTCGCATTGCTTTTACTAGATAACTCGACTAACTGCGAGGTAACTGCATTCCTGTTTTTTGGTCTGAGGATAGAAAACAAAATGAAGGAAACTAAAATTAAATGATCCAGTCGTTCATTTGACGGATTGACATCAATTTAAATGAATGGAGGAAAGTAAAAACACTTACACAGTGTCTTAACAAGTTTTGGAATTTAGCGACAGATATACAATTATACAATTATCGAACAAATCGACCAACGCATCTTTTTTATTTCACGCAAAATAAATTGTTATATTTATTCGAAATTTTTACAATCACCAACTTCTTTGTAAATTCTGATATAAATTTTCTCTTCGAAATTATTTTTCTACAAACTGCTCCTAAACTGTGGTTCCACCTTCTTCTAATTAAGAGAAGGTGGGGCTCGAACAGAAGATCCGAGTGTGCTTCTCAGAAGTATTTCTTGTCATAAGGAGGAAGAAAAATGATACAGCCGAGGGTTCGACTGTAACCCCGCATGATTTTCAACACAATAGAACTCCACCACACCCTTCGAACTTTAGAAGCCTACTCGAGAAGACCTGGTCTCAAGATCACCTGGTATGCAACGGAACCTATACCTATAGGTAGACGTCACACCCTGTCCCTAAACTTTGTCGTTTTTCTTCCAAGTCTTTCGTAAGGCCTACCTGGAATTTAACACAACGGCAAGCGGCATTTTTTTCATACGAAAGTAGTAACATAAATTAACATCTGTCTGTCGTAAGATGTTCTTCAGAATTTCGTCTATTATGCTCAATGAATTCTGGGGAGCCGATTAAAACACTAAATAAAAATTAATAACAATTACGTCTGACTCTTTGGATTGAATTAAAGTTTGCGTTAAATAAATGTAATGCGAATCGTTCCAATGAAATACGCTACAACATACTTCAATGTTTTCCTCGACCATAAAACAGAAATGTCAATTATGGATTTAAAAGGAATCCTGTCCCCGTGAACGAAAAAAAACAAATGCAGCCGATGATGCATTGAAATAGTTACACAACGCGAACGATGACGCGGTCGCAGGTTTATGCAAACGGTTTCACAGGCCTACAAACTTCGAGGAATCACCATTATATTATATCTCATATTAAGTAATCGAAAATGTTGATTTCATAAGTGAACATCATTGCTCGATAAAGTACTCGCTTCGTTCCATTTGGCTGCTGGAATATTCGAGCATTTTTTTCGCCAAACATGTCGCGCATATTTTTTTTTCCACCGTTAATGAAATCATCATGCACTTACTTAATTGCTAAATATAGAATACACATCGTGCTCTCTAATATACACTCATATCAACTTGATAGTGAGCCGACAGTCGCTGGAACGATACGAACGTTATCGTTGTGCACGAGAAATCGAGGAAAGAGAAACATTTGGGATGACAGTCTACCTGTTATCATTCTTTAAACGTACATTGAACGTTAAATAATTCCTAGCAAGGATTTTTTATCATCTTGTAGATAACAATTGAAGATTCTTTGGGAAGAGTTTTTTTTAAGTAATTACATACAATCATTTATATTTTATTCTGGTAAGATTTCGTAAGAGTTATTGAATGTTGTTTGCCAGACGCCTATATGTAATAGCCGTATCGATCGCGATAATTCTCTGTAATTGAACGATAATATTGTATGTTTAAAAATAACTTTACTAATCAAAAGTATGAGATTTTAACTACGTTCAAGGCTGGCTGATATTGACAAACGGCGTATTTAGAATAAAACAAATTTAAGGAAGAAGTTCTATTACACGCAAAAGAATCGTACACGTTCTTTCGTTAAACTCGTAGAGAAAGGTGAACGATAACAACAAAATATCTCGTGAAATTATATATTACAAGAATACAGAACCCTCTTCCGTAAAAGTTTGAATTCTCCAAATTGAAAAATCACTATTGCACGCATTAATGGTATATTTTAATTGGTCACGCATATTCTTTCCTCGCGAATAAGGTGTAATTTCAGTAAGCTTCAGAGACAAAACATTTCCCTCATTTATTCCTTGTAACTCAATATTTACGAGAAAAACGCTAACTAGTAATAGCATGGACAACTTGTGTACGTTCTTCTGATAATTATTTACCTATGTGATTCACAATTATTACTATTACGCTTGATCCCTGTTTAATATTATAATACAAGTATATCAGTGTAATCTCTCTCAAAAATTGGAATGTTTAATTCAATATATTTTAAACTGCTAGAAAAAAGTTTGAAAGCTAGGAGATTTTTGTGGGATATTTAACGGTGGTAGCAGATGCCAGGTCGCTGATAGATTATTCTAATTCCATGCACTCTATCACAAGACGTCTTACGACTGGGGCACGTAAAATACATCACGATCAAGGCACCGTATGCCTAACGGAATATTCATACTGCACCGGGATGAATACGACGGTCCATGCTTACGAACCTCTCCTTTTTAGGTAGCCTTTACGTGAATAACTGTGCGCCCATTACGCGTTCTCCACGGTTCTTCACAGGCTTCAGGACACACGAAGTTCGTCGAGGTATTACCGTGGTCTTTCATAACTTACCTTCTTCTTTTTATCGTCGTGAAACGAATGCACGACTTCAGAAAGAAATTCGCTATTTAGAAAGTAATAGGAGGAAGAAAAACATACTTTGTTTTATCGTTTTTATCTGCATCTTCGAATTTAATCTGCGTTATTATTTATTTGGGAATTGAAAGATTGATTAAACGTTTTTATTCAGTTGAATGATGTAGAAATTTGCGAAGTAGAAATCTCTACGAAATCCTGTTTCTGCGAAACGATAGTAGCGTTCACGGAGAAGATTTGCAAAGAATGTACACACATACTTCGAAGAAACAACGAGGGAAGTGTTCAAACAAGTTGGGTCAGTGACTTCAGCCATACTCGTGTCGCAGACCCTACAGGATGTGTTACTTGGATCACTGGCACATCGCATAATTAATAACATACGCCCGCTTATGGCTCGTGCCCCCTTCTAGCTTGAAAGATTCACGAGAATCTCTGGAAATCCCTGACAAAAAAAGAAAGCGCACCTTGACGCAGTTCAATAAAAAATTAATCAATTTTAGTGATAAGAAATTTCCAACAACATATATTCGTTCCTGATTAGAAAAAACACAATCACCTGTTATTTTTTACTATGACATTGAACATTTGAGGGAAAAAATCACTGATGTTCCTGAATGGGTTTTTGTTACAGATCAATAGTAAATACAGCGAGGAACTAGCGCAAGAATGTTTAGAATGGATCAAGACGATCACCGGCGGAAATATAAACACCAATGGAGACATGGACAACTTCTATGAAATTCTGAAGGACGGAGTTCTTCTTTGCCAGTACTTGAACTTTGTAACAATATTAATCGGTACTGCTTCGATTTTGATATAATTAATCGACGACTCTTTTCTTTTTTAAGATTAGTGAACGATATCAAAGAGGGGTCGGTGAAGAAAATTAACAAAACCAGTTTGGCCTTCAAATGTATGGAGAACATTAATGCATTCCTCGAGGCTGCGAAGGCGCTAGGTGTTCCAGCTCAAGAGACCTTCCAAACTGTGGATCTCTGGGAGAGACAAAATCTCAATTCCGTCGTGATTTGTTTGCAATCCCTCGGTAGAAAGGTACACAAGGAGCCTCTTTCCGATTTTTTTTTCCTCGTAAAAGGTTTTGGCTTTTATAGTCGAACTCATTTAAAATTTACAAGTACTCTTTTAAAAAGCGTTCCATCTACGTTGATATCGCTGAAACTTCTTTGAATATACTTGCAATGTTGACAAAACGTCGGAGCACCTTTCCAATAGATTTATACTTAGAAAACCTTGAATAGGAAATGAGTTAACGTTTCCATCAATTCTTTTATTTGTATTATAATTTTCAGGCTGGTAACTTTGGTAAACCAAGCATCGGACCAAAAGAAGCGGACAAAAATATCCGCAACTTCACCGAAGAACAATTAAGGGCTGGGCAGGGTGTAATTAGTCTGCAATACGGCAGTAATAAGGGTGCTAATCAGAGCGGCATTAATTTCGGAAACACTAGACATATGTAAACACATTCATCGAAATATCGCACGAAGTAATTCCAGTTTTCACTCGCGTCTCTTATTTTATCTTCATGATTGTACTAAGACTTACGTACAATATTTCATTGTACAATGTTTCTTGTCGTGGTCCAAGTTGTATTTGTAAATGGTGCACAAATCGCATCCACGCGCGTGTCAGACATTCTATGCATTTAAACTAGTTGATAGTAAAGTACGATGTGAAATTTTTCTACTCTTTTTGTTTCGGAGAAATGAGCAATCTCAAAGTTAGATGTACACTTTTACGCTCAGTCTATGAAAATTACAACGTATGCTTTGGACGATAAAAAATACATTGATAATGTATTGCAAGCTGTTAAAATATTCAATCTTTAACATGAGAATTGTATCTGCGAAATGTAGAAAACAAAAAAAAAATATTACGCCACTAGACGCAAATAGATACGGTGGCCCCGTATTTGTTAAATATTACAGATAGATTATAAAACAGAGTTGCTCTGTTACTGTTACTATGTGAAACCCCTTACGAGTTACAGTGTAACCAAATTATACTTTAAAAAATTCATGTTGCACGTGAGACGAATAACTATTATAATTATTGTATAATGACAAATGATATATAATTACATTAAGTATTTTGTACAAATATTTTTTGATGATTATAAAAATAATATTTCATATTGTATTGATAATATGAGTTAATAAACTATCCACGGATACATAAACAAATGGTCCCCCCCTCCTTTGAGAAATAATTACCAATCCAATTTTCGTATTTACCTTCTCACATTTATTTACATAAGAGAACAAATTGATAATCTGTTCTTATACATTATAGTCCCAAGGGATACATGCTACATTATACAATTAACAGCAATGAATAATTTAATTTATCTCATGAAAGGATAATAGTCAAGACCAGTGTTATATTGAAATTTGCTTTTGTTACGCTTTTGTTTAGAGGCTTCATTAATAAGTTTCTGGACACTGGGTCTGCAAAAAAAGAAAATACATGAAATATGTAAAGGTGAAAGAAAAAAATAAAAGTAAATGGAATAATATATTACACAAATCGGAAAACAATGCTCACCTGTAAGGTGGAGGCAATAGTTCCTCCTGCACCGTGCACCGTACATGCTTCTGCGGCATGTTTTTCTTGTATACTTCTGCTCTAATAATATTTAAATGTCTTTTACAATGATCATACACATTTTCCAATTTGTTTGGTGGCACATCAAAGCAAAACATAAAGTGGCTGAAAACATAATAAACAGTGATTGCAATAAACTAATTAATTCCTTGCCTAATTGTCTGTTAATTTTAATACTGCATATTCTTGTCCAAGAGAAATTGATAGTGTACACTTACCCAGCATGTGTATGAACTTTATTGTGCGCACTTGTCTTACAAGGAAGTTCTTTGTTACCCCAGTTCTCAATGTTTCTAATGAATCCACCTGTTTCAAATATTGCAGTCGCCACATTTTTTAGAATACTCGTATATTCTACCTGCAAGTATAAATTATTCGTGCACTTAATACAATATAAGTACATGTTTATATTTGGGTTAAGATAGGTTAATTGTATCCTTTATCAGATACACGAAATATTTCGAATTATTACAATACCTTATTTCCCATTCGTAATAATAACGGCATCTCGTAAGTTGGCATATTTTGTATAATATAATTATTTCCAATAAATGAATAAAATCGCCGTTCGTAGCACCGTGTGCTCAATGCTCGAAAACAAAATAAAACCACGAACTATGTAACGTCACACGTGATACTTCAGAAACTGATAAATAAATCATATTTCTTTCGTAGCACATCATCGACATTCTTTATACACATAATAAACATTTTACTTTGACGTGTAGTGTCAATATTGAGGAATCATTAACATATAAGTGTTAAGTTTAGATTTATTAAATTTTGAGGTTATAATAACCTCGTATAACAAAAATGTATTTGAGGAGAGCACTTGTTAATATTACGAAAAAGTACAACGTTTTATTTACAAATTTTATACAGCAGCAGCAACATCTGCATTCGCTGTGTGTTGACAGAAGTTGTATACCTTCATTAATTTCAACAAATGCATTACAATATTCGAATGGCAGCCCTTTAAAATGTTGGAACTGCAATTTCGAATATAAATCTGATTTATTTTGCACCAAATGCAAAGTTTTACAAGAACCTCCCGAGAATTTGAATTATTTCGATCTCCTGGGCATTTCAAAAAGTTACGATGTTACAGTTCCAGACATTCAAAGGAAGTACAAAGAGCTACAAAAATTGTTACATCCCGATAAGTTTAGTAATAAATCTGAGGTATGTCCAGCTAATTTCAATAATTAATCGATCATGAATAGAATAAGAGATATTATTTTACTTTCATAGAAAGAAAAGCAACTTTCTGACACCTTGTCGTCCTTTGTAAATAAAGCTTACAGCACATTATCGCATCCACTAAAAAGGGGATTATACATGCTGAAATTGAACAACATAATAATATCAGAAGGAACGAATAATGCAAATGCAGAACTTTTAATGGAGATCATGGAGAAAAATGAAGAAATAGAAGATGCTGGAAATGATGAAGAAAAAATAAAAAAGCTAGTGCAAGAGAATGAAACCGTATTAAGCAGTTTAACTACGTAATATTTTTTCTATTATGAGAGCTGAGTAATCTATTAATAATCTATTATTGATATTAATTATTTTGTATAGAGATGTGGCAGATGCATTTAGGCAAGACGACATTAAGGGAGCAGAAACTCTTCTGATAAGAATGAAGTATTACGATACCATTAGTAATAGATTGAAGAAATTGAAACATGACCTAGGTATAGTAGAATAAACATTTTTCAGTAATATAATAAAATATTTGTAATATAATATATTCTATGATTTGTATATCAATGTATATTTTCAATATAAAAAGTATGTTATAATATATTTAGTACTTAAATGCTTAAGTAAGTATTTTGTTACTCTTATTATTAATCTTTTGGCTGACTTTTAGAATATTCCACGTATAAAACAAGGTTTTGTTCAACAAAACTAAACAAAAAGATGAATAGAAACAAGACTCAGTTATTCTTGATTATCTATTTTCCATTGTTCAATCCATTGACATATTCTATTAACATTTTCTGTCACCTGATTTAAATTATTACTTGTCAGTTCATGAACTATTTCAGCTCTGTAAGCTGATTTAGCTTCTTCAAGAATAGTTTGAAATATTTCGCAGTCTATATTATCTTCCAGCTTCTTCCCAGTGTAACCCCTATCCCTTAAACGGTCGTACAAAATGGTATTGTCTGTCCTTAGAACAAAAACAATATCGAACCATCTTTCTGGAAAGAAATCAGCTCCGTGATAATCAACAATATTTCCACCTTCACTCATAGGTCCTTCCATTTCATCTAATAGCTGTAATTAATATATATGTTGATTAAATAAGGAATATATCAAACTTTATTATTTAAAATTTCACATATGGATGCAGTGAATAGAAATAACCTTCTCTTCATCTAAAATAGGACACTGGTACACTTCATCGTATTCTTCCAAACATTCCTTTTCAATAGCAAATTTGCTTACATCAATCCAACTTAGTTCAGCCTTCTCAGATAATATACGTGACATTAGACTTTTTCCTACACCTGGTGTGCCTGTAATGGAATGTGTTTTTACTTAATACATTTTATTTCCTCGTGTACAATTTCGAAAATAGTTAGTATATATTTCGACAAGACTTCGGCGATTATTTTTACCTGTTATTAAAATATTTGGAGAATTTTTACTCAGGTTCGTCATTTTCAAACAGTTTAACTACGTTCCCTTTTTTTCTATTAAAATTAAAAACGTTTTGTAAACATTGTTAAAAAAAAAAAGAGGTTGCTTAGAGGTTTACTGTACAGTTTTAGACGATTATGTGTACGAGGGCGCTGTAAATTATTTTTAATGTGAATCGACGAGACGAGAAGTAAGCTACAAGATAATTGGGATAGATTTAAGAATATTGCAATTTTTGTTCAATTTTCTCATTACGTTTATAGGTTTTTGATACACGTTTTGTTATATCATTTACATTCAGCATTTAATAATCAAGTATTTATATAAAAGAGGGCGACTTCTAAATCCTCTTACATTCACATATAGATTTCTAAATACGAATTTAATTATTTGGGACCAGTGCGCGAAATTCAACCCTTTGAAACATCTATTTTTTTTACCACAATTTGGAAACTTTTAAAAACTATTATAGTCATGAACTTCTAAGTTGCTGTTACGCGGTGATGTGTTTAAAGATTACGTTGCAATAAATGACTCTCCCACCACAAGAAAATCAGCAATAAAACAAACTGTCGGGGTATCTATATTTTTCTACATACTTCATGGACATTGATGCAACGTAACACGTGTTGGGTCGGGTACGTTTATTTAAAGAGAGAGAAGACGTAGTAGTTTCACCAGAAACACGGAATTTTCGTCACTGATTTGTAAGGTCAATTTAAGATTGCTATTGAATTTTTACGTATATTAAACGTAAAATATAGTTAGAACGGCAGCGAATTATTCTGATAAATAAATAATCATCAAGACCGAGTTGAGGTATTTCAGGAACAATCGCTCACGGCACGACCTGGTACGACAAGAATGAGCTGGCATAATTCGTTGATCTCGTTATTTCAAAGAAATCATTTCTGAAAGTCGAATATATCTTAAAATGATGCCGTTTGCCTTGTTTCTGATTACTAATCGCATTGAACGCGTTGTTAATCGACGATCTTGCTTCTTTAAACGATATTCCTAACCTGAGTTATTATGATTTATAACCTTAATTAATACCCATAACATATTGTTGTGCAGTTCTACTGTGAAATGATATCAACTGTTTAGCGTGTCTACGTATTAATCGATAATATAATGCAACAAGTCATGTCAATATGATGTAATCAAAATATGTTTGTTTGAATATTTTGTCTGATTTAATCTTTCCAAAAAAAAACAAATAAACAAGATTTTTATACGCCTGTAATATGAACTTGTATTTATGTCTGTTTATATAGAACAGTTATCATGCGAGTCAATATTTACCGTTTTCTTTTTTTGTTTTGCTAAATTTTTAGCGAATATAAATCTGTACAATATTAAATCGTAATTTATTTATTTATTATTCATTACAGTAATAATATCTTTCTTACATAATTTCAGATAAAAATAATAGAAGCAATTGGAACAAAGTGTACATACCAAAGAAGGAAAACAAAATAGCATTACAAAAGTTATTTTACAAACAAAAACCAAGAGAACATCATAGATCATAAAAGATTCAAGCATTGCTGTGGCGCAGAAGGGCTCTATGTGCTCCACATCAGCTTCAGCGAATGGTACTTTAGTTTTCAAGAATATTGTATCACGCCATCAAAGGAGGATTTCATCTAGAAATTATAAACTTGGTATACGACAGAGGCAACATGCGCAACGAAATTACTGCGGCAGTACTATTCTTAGTACAGCTGATCGAAAAAAACGAAAAATTTAGTCCCGATCAATTGGAGTGTTTTAAACGACGTTTGGCGGAATTGTTGACGGAACGTTTTAAAAATCACTGGTTTCCTGACAAACCATTCAAAGGTCAAGGTTATCGTTGTATTCGGGTAAACGGTCATAACAGGAGGGATGCAACTTTGGAGAGTGCTGCCAGCGCTGCTGGAGTGAAGTACGAAGATCTTTCATTGCCAGTAGAATTAACACTTTGGGTCGACCCAAACGAAGTTTGCTGTCGATTTGGAGAGAGTAAAGGATCCTATTGCACACTGGCATCCTTTGAAGATAAAGAAAATACTGTACCAATTTTTCATGGCATGAACGAAGGATTAGAAAAGGAAAATAAATTATCTGAGGGGCAGACAAAGATACAGGTTGATACTTATTACTATTTACATATTTGTATTTCATTCTATTTTTTTTGTGATCCTTAGGCAGTGTTTAGATCTTTTTTGATCCATTTTGTTCTTATTTATCTAGAAGCGAACGCAATTGTAGACAAAACAATATCGAAATTTATATTGATATATTTGTTTTCTTTTGTTTGACAACATATTATATTAAAAAGCCTAGTTTGTGGAAAGTTCAATGAGTGACTGTATAGTCAAATGGAAGAATACGCAAGAGTTTATATTGAAAGAGTAATTTAATTTTTTAGGATATGTCGATGTAAAAATAACAATTGTCTTTTGTATCCTTCCCAGAAATCCCCTTTGACTGCAAATGGAGAACAGCAACAAAAATCAAAACCATTAAGCTCTGCTAATCAAAATCAACAGCATAGCAATAACGGTACAGGTAGGAAACGTAATCTGAACAGTCCAAGGCTGCATCTGAATAGAAATCGTTCCTGGTTCGGCCACTCATTCAATATGGGCTATGGTCCCCATCCCATAAGTCAACCATGGTATAATATCATGCCTCCTCATTTTTTGGGTGGACCATCTCCACCACCTTTCATGGGTCACAGAGGAAATAAGTGGATTCATCCACCATCCTATCCCACAGGACCTGCCCGTTTCCATCATTGGTCTCCCAAAGCTGCTCTTAAAGTATAAACTGTCCCTCCTTATGAAAATTGTTAAGAAATCTGTTCCTTTCTATGAAAGAAATTACGAAATTGTTTTTTTGTTAATACAGAAATTTTATATTTCAACGTAAAAGTACATGACAATTATAATAATACTGAGAGAATATTATTAATATTATTAGCACTATTATTTACATTGTATATTTAAAATATTGGATATGTAAGATTAGGAACAGGTTTATTAACGTTTCAGTGACGAAAAGTATCCATTCTGTAATTACAAATGACCTTGTTCGAATTACGACTAAGGCTTACGATTTTTTATGACGAGAAATGTTGCATTATTACATGTTATATATAAATAATTAATTGGATGATAGATGTTCAATTCCGGATGCAAGGTTGCTTGTAAAATATTAGATTAGTAAGAATTTAATTAGAAGGAATTATTAAGTCATTCATGTGTAAGACATAAAAATGATAAATGTCATATCACTGATGACACTTTTTCTGGGTAATCCTCGAGAGGATTTAGGAACAGATAGATCGTAGATATTTCAAGAGGGAGCAGTATTGATTTTATGCGAGTTTCCGACATTGGATAGAATTCCTCATTAAATTATACGTAATGATGTTTAATGCCTTGTACAGGCGATCTCAGTTCATTAAACACATATTTTATGTATCAAATTCTGTCATGTAATGCGAAGGAAGAGTTTCAAAGAACTTTGCCTTTAACGTGTATATATGTAGTGTATTTGTAATAACTATGGTACCCAAGTTTGCGTTTTTCAATATTATTATAGTGTAAAAAAATGGTGGGTATAGATATATAATCAACCAACATGTTACAATACTAAATGCCCCGTAATAATATTGAAAACGAATGGAAACTTTGAAACCTTAGTAGCACTGATTTGTGAACAATGTTTGACAAGTTCAAATCAATAACGTTATCTTTTATTGTATATGTATATTATTACGTTGCGTTATGGAAGAACGGTATTTTCTTTGATTTCGTAGGTTTGTGGTGCAAAGAAATTTGGTCTATTTTTGCTTCAAAAAGCACACCATGCCTGTTATGTAAACATACTGCCTCCAGTAGAGATTCTATAAATAGTCAGTTATGCTAGAAGATTATTAACAAACTGCATGATTTTCATGTTTAACTTACATTTACAAAAATAAATCTTTATTTCAATTGTGCTCGGTCGTTGAGATAAATTGAGCTTATGGTTTTAACAAAATGAATAAAACTTAACAGTTGAGAAGCATACATCAATGATGTTGGTAGATTTAGAGCTTATTGCAGTTGAAACTTTAATTCTATCATACTAGAACGCTAATTTTGTGTATATTCGATCTTGTATATTGTAGAGAACTTATCACACCATAATAATGTATACCTACTTAAACTATTTCCAAAACTTTCTCTTGCTTTGCTAACAATCTAAACATTCATCTTAGTCTTATTTGGGAACTATCTGTATATGAAAGACCCGAAAATCAAGTAAAAATATGTCGCTTGAACGATTAATGTTTGCAGTATTCTAAATGTTGCAAAGTTTAACTTCATTTCTGCTTTCATATATTGCTATTTACATATAATTACTGTTGGTATGAATGTATATATCACAATTTAGTAATCTAAAAAGTCTTATGCTTTGTGTATAAAAACACTTTGTTCGGTTTTTGAACCATTCACACTTGCACGAACATTTTAATGTAATTAGTGCCTAAAATGTGCAATTTTCTTCAATTTATGTTGTAACATAGGACAATTCATAAAGGTAACTTTCATTTTATACATGTGATTTTAATATGAGAGTTACTTTCAAGGATTACGTTTATGCAGATACATCGTTAACTCATTTGTAGATGCAATGTTAAAGACGCAATTGCAGTATATTTTATCGATCTATAAAACTAATTTATATGGTTAAACCATTTTATAAATTTTTCATTACGTTTTAAAATACTAAAATTTATATTGGTGTGAACAATTGAAATTCGAATAGTATAAATGTTACCATCTGTTACATAATGCGAATCTAGCTGTTTCCAACAAAGATTGGAGTCGCTAGATACACTTAGTATTCTTAGATGAATTTCTAAAAATATAACCGGATACAAGATAAATATTATTGAGCAGACTGTACTAGAGAATTTTAATGAAACATGTAGAATAAATTTTGCAAGTTTCATGTTTCACATTTAACATTGTTTAATATATGCATGAAATTTGCTGTATTGTAGCTGATTTTTGTGTTCAATTTGTTGAAACTTATTCGAAAGGAGTCATTTTGTTGTTATGAAAGATATGAAAAGTCTATATATGAATATAGATATTATAATGTATATGTAGTTTTAAGCAATGTTGCATTCGGACATATTCTTTTATTAATATATACGATGCTCAACATTTGAAATGTTCCAAACTTTTTAATTGTGTTCACGTATAAACAAAAAAAAAGAATACAATGAAACAAAATATATGATCCATACATTTTCGAATAATAGAAAATGTTCGCAAACAATTTTTTTATAACGAATTTGTATTCAATCAACATGTGATAAAATGCGTAGTATTAATGTACATTTGCATTATTAATGAGAAGAAAAATTACATTTTGGGCAAAAAATAAGTATATTCCCTTTTATATAAAAAAAATTCTTTTATATCTTTAACATCTTAAGCACATGATAGCTGAACAACTAATATTTACAAACGAATATAGAGCTTTGGCATACAAAAAATTGAAATCTTTAACATTGGTTACAAAGAAATAAAAAAATAAAAAAAATTTTTACACAATACTATAGAAGAGAAATCTAAGATTTCAACTTTCATCTAAGATGTCCCATTTTTGTTCTTTTTTTATACGATCAATATATAAGGAAGATTTTAATACTTCATTATTGTACATTCTCTTATTAAGTAAGACTGTACTTTGCAATCGTATAAAAACTATGTATCCAAAGAAGAAGGCCGATTTGATATTAAGCATTAACGTTTGGATCATTTCGACTGTAGGGTAGGGCACTATATAGACATATACATAATTGTACCACTGCTGTGTCATACGTTATAAGAAGAATACTTCTTGTATAATTATCCAATGATAACTATAATCCTGTTCTACAACCATACTGATCTTCGCATTTTTTCATAACTTCAAATATATATCTCTGTTCAATACTTTGTTTCGTGTTATCTAATAAAAACTATATTACACATTCAAGCAAAATACTTATAAATTATTGATTGTACAACCCCCTTACTTTTAGTATTATAACCAATATTTATGGAATTACGACTAATACATTATTATGAATTAAATTGTTAAACTTTTCAGGATGATTCGTATCTGTACTATAAGAAAAGAATAGGGAACCATTAGAAAACTATATTATTGATTGCAAATAAATTATTATCCTCTCATTTATAAATCGAACTAAACGAATTCCTTGCTGTTCATTATCGTCAATTTGTGATTATTAACGTCAATATTAAAAATCATCCAATGTAGTTTTCTATAAATGAAGATTTGCGGAAATACCATTGAGCCCGACTGAGCGCTCCCGGCGCGCCTGCGCGTCGCGGAGTAGGGTTGGCTCGTGGCGCGGCGCAGCGCGCCGTCAGTGTCTGTTCAAGCTTCGCAGCGTGCGGGTTGTCTGTGCTGTCGGAGGTTTTACTTTACCGCCGTATACGCTTGACTATTAGCTTCTATTAGTTAAAACACGTTTATCTAACAATCGTTTTACTATCGCGGGTGTACATTAAAGTCCTTCACCAGCCACTTTTGCGCGCTTGACCGGGCAACTGGATGAGGATGGTCGCATCTTCTTCCGGTACCATCGGTTCTTTGATACGCGATTAACTAGACATTTGTTGTAACATCGTGTTAATTAATTCAGTAGTTTGAACGGTTCTTCGAATCTTTATTATGGAATCTTTAGTAAGATAATTCATATATGTTCCGCCTTGAGAATTACAGTTTCATATTCCTTAAGACGTCTCTTCTCCTAAATGATATACTCCCTGTATATATTTTAATTCGTAAATTAAGTAATATGTATCTGGAAAGATATGCTTGAAACTACGCGGGTCTCTGCCATATCTACAGTGCCTGCTAGGGTATCGCCATCTACACAGAACTCCTTGAAACCATTCGCGCGGGCTATGGTATCGCCATCTATAAAGAACTCATTGAAACTACTCGTGGGTCTGTCTGACCTTAAGTGTAGATATGGCAGAGACCCGCGTAGTTTCTAGCATATCTTTCCATACGAATTAAAATATATACACGGGCATACCATTTATAAGAAGACGGCGTCTTGAAGAATATGAATATGAATGAATATTGAGGGCCATTGCTGATCACAAGATGAGATAACTTGGACGGTCGCTTCCATCCGATGCAATATTATCCTCTATCAACGAATCTGAAAAATCGCGCAATAAAATATAATAACAATTCGAAGAACCGTTCAAACTAATGAATTAATTAATACGATGTTACAATAAGTGACTAGTTAATCGTGTATCAAAGAACCGATTCTACAGAAAGAAGGCGCGTCCATCCTCAACCGGTTAACTAGTCAAGCGTCCAGCAAAAGATGTTTAAGAAAGACTTTAATGTACACCTGCGATAGTAAAACGATTGTTAGATAAATGTGTTTTAACTAATACATAGAAGCTAATAGCCAAATGTGTGCGGGGTAAGGTAAAACCTCCGCCAGCGCAAAAGACCCTTACGCTGGAACGCTTGAACTGATACTGACGGCGCGCCGCGCTACGAGTCAATCCCACTCCGCGACGCGCAGGCGCGCCGATAGCGCTCGGTCGCGCTCAATGGTTTTTCCGAAAATCTTCGGTAGTCTCCTACCACGGCCGTGCTTTCATTTCCATTTTCATCTAAATCTACTATCGCAGGATCATACCTAGAGTAGGTTGTGCATAGACCTAACATGCATTGCAAATCTGTGTCCCACAGTCTGGGGGCTACGCTGCCCCCTTAACATTTTCATGTCATATGCGACATTATACGATCAAAATAAAATATCAGCGCTATTGGAATGCTTCGTAAAAATGCTAAATTTAACGCAATTTATAAACGCAATAAAGTTGCAAATGATTAGCTCGTTCGGCAACAAACTATTGAGGTGCGCGTCCCGAAAATAGAACAAAGATGCACATAATATAATATAAGAGAAATTGTCGATATTAGAAAAGTCTCACTATTTCATATGGTTGATAGGCTTACTATACACACGCATATCTTGTTGGTGGTACTATTTTTCCGCATGTATTTGATAGGTAACAGTACTACTTATTGATATCCAATAACAAATACAAGCGCTTTTCCGGGACGTTCTATTGGCAGTTCTTAAGTTTCGTATTAAGTGCGATTTTCATTATTGAAAATTTATTTTCAAGTTTTCCTTTTCGTTTGGTAATTGGTTTTTTCCTCGAATGAATTTCTGACGCATTGGGAAAATTTGGGAAATTAGTACAACGCGATAAGTGAAGACGTCAGAAACAGCTTGCGATGCAATCTGTACAGTCAATGATTGTTACTTGGACGAGTTAGGTGTGTGGCAGACGACAGAGAACTTTACAATCTGTCACTTCGAAGTTTATCCCAACAATATTTCGTTGAATATTGACGATTTCGCCAAAAAAGGAAAACGATTTTTATCGTACAGATTGTTCCCGTAGCTGACGATGTTTTGAAGAAATAAGTTGCGTTGAAACGCGTGGAAACTATCTGTGTTCTCATTTGAACGTAACAACAGGGTTATGAGGCTCCAATTTCGAAGTCTCCTTATTCGAAAATATTTTTGCAGCGTTTTTAATATTATTTGTGTGTTACACGATGGCTGAAAAATGTAAGGTATGTAAATCAACAGTGAACGAGTTCATATTATAGAGTTCGTATTAATATTTTTGCAACAATATATCTCGAAAAACCACAAGCATTTTAAATCATTAAATAGTAACTACTAAAAGAATTGTATAGAAGAAAAAATAAGTCTGGTTATTGTCTAATTAACCATTAATCGATGCCACCATTTAAAACCACCATTGTTTGATACCATATGTGAATATCATTTCTTACGCTCGTCTGTCACAGGAATGCGGATGCAAATGTTCAAGCTGCAATCAAAATGATCAGGAGCACGGAGATATGCATCTGCACGTAGAAATAGAAAATTTACGCCAACGTCTGATGGAACGGGATAGTCACATTGTAACGATGGAAACACAGTTTTTGAACGAAGCCGATAAGTTTCCAAACGGAGAATTGGCCTCCATGAAGGAAGAAGTTTTAATCTGGCAAGAAAAATACGCAAGATTACACGAGGCTCACAAACGTGTTCAAAAAATCAATCAAAACCTGGAGGATAAATTATTGAGGATTGTAGATAAATGTGAAACGGAGAAAGGTGCATTTACCAAAGATATTGCAACTTTATCTCATAGACTAGCCGATGCAAATTATACCATACACCGTTTGACTCAAGACAATGTACGTTTCAAACATAGAAATAAGAAAATTTTTCTATACTTCAAGAAAACAACAGCCTTATAAAATACTGACTTTCTCGTTTCAGGAAAAGTACAGAAACGATGTTAATTTGGCCATTCAACTGCTTCAGTGCAAACCTGCTAATTTTGTTGGACAAAAATATGATTCTGTAAGTTATTTATATTCGTTTAAATGCTGACAGGTATTTATGACACAAAAAGGTAATCCGTCACTTTAATATATTACTCCTTTTAGCTACCTTCCGAGGTACAAGCCAAAGTTAGGACATACGTTGCGCAAAAGAAACATCCAAATGATGCAACACCCGATGTAAGAAGTATTACTGTACCCATTTCCACATTTCCACCAACAGCAATGGTGTACAATGTGTCCAAACCTTCGGCCGAAAAACATAGTGACGATGACACAGATGAAGCGAAGCCACCGGTGGACATTGTTTCAGCAGCGATCATGGCCAAAGTTTTAGAGGATCGTGAGAAAGAACGAGTATTTGGCAAACACTGTGATACGTGTACTTGCCACAGAAGCATTTTGATGGTTGACGCTGAAACACAAACTAATGCGCCCGATGTTTTCTCGTGCAACGAATGTACGGTGAAGTACGCGCAGAACACGGAAAAGCATTCTGATAATGTGAAAAATAATGATAAAAATTTCCAAAACAAAGAAGGCCAAAATTCTATGGTGCATGTAGTTTACCACGAGGTAAACGAGAACATTAGTAGTAAAGTACAATATCAGAACAATTGTACGAAGAATAGTAATTGCCAACAGTTGTGCCCAAGAGATAAATTCATAAGTAGAAATAGCAAAATTATAGACGGTTTAAACGAGGACGGCGGACGCGTACATCTTAATGCGAAAGTTAATTTAAATAAAAAGAATTCAATCCGTCGCAACGATGCACAATTTCAAAGTGTATTCCAAAATCAAAATGATAATCCAACTAAACAGGCGTTATCTCAAAAAACGAGCGATACATGCGCCAACGGCAAAATGATATCTGACAAAGGGAAACCGGCAAAATTGAATAAAAAATGCGAATTGCAAGTCGACAGTAAATTTAGTTCCAATTCATGGACCAAGACGGAGAAGAAATCCCCTAACTGTATTCACGTAGCACCTGAAAATCCTCAAAATTATTTTGCTGATAAAGAGCAGAGCCAGATTGATATTATTAACGATAGACTGTGGAAGAACGAGTGGACGAAATCGAAGGCGCCTACAAACACGAAGGAAATTAAAGATAAAGTGAACAGCCATATGGAGATTGATGTGATTAACGATAGAATCTGGAAGAACGATAGATCGACTCATGAAACACAACAGCCGACGCAATTAACTTTAATAGAAGTGAAGAATATCGGTAGTGTTGCGAACCAGAACGATTCTGGACCGATGGAGGTGGCCACTAGTCCAAGTTTTAGTAGCGATAGTATAGTAATTTCAACTTCCGACCCCCCTAGTAGTTCTAGTGACGTTGTTCAGCCAACTGGAACGCGTTTGCATAATATTGATAACGCTAAAGCTAATAGTCAAAACAGAATAACTGGTCCAAGGAATTGTCTCGTGAGAGTCACGCCTGGATCAAAGAATATTCTTTTAGATAATGCTGGACATTATAAAACTGTATTATACACTAGTGGAAGTAATAAGCCAAATACTGCTTTAGTTCATTCGAAAAAAATGTCTCGCTCCGGATCGGAAAGATCAATGTCGACCAGTAGCGAAGAAAGTTCTCCGATGTTGTTACACGACAATAATCAATTGCAGAGAGTAGCTGAATGGGTTCAGTCCTCTGTTCGCATGGACAATTCTGCGATAAATTATACAGAGTTAAAGCCTAAACAGAATATAATGGACAAAAGTCCATCGTTGGTCTATTTAAAGGAGCCGCGAGCCAAATCCATGCCGATTAAGAATACCGTACCCCTGTACGAGGCCTCGCCAAAACATGAACGTGAAGGTAGTTTGATGATAACTATTCCAAATTACGGCGGTCGAAGCTTGAACAGCGATGTAAATAATATTTCGTTGGATGTAAATAACACTGGGCCAGAGAAAGATAAGGATTTAATATCATTCGATGTCCCAATAGAGGAAGAGAACGTTCTGCCTAAGAATTCGAAGAAAGGAGACAGCACGGATTTCGATTACGACGTAAAAATAACTAAAGAAATGGAAGAAACTTATTTGAAGCTTGCGGCAAGTTTGGATCCTGTCGCGTTAAGTTTATCGAGCACGGATAACGCGGACATAACAATCGAGAAATACAGGAAAGATCACAAGAGGTTGCAGAGGAGCTACGATAAGGCGGGATCAAAAGTGTAAATTACTCCAGCATATATTTCAAAAAGATTATTACTATTTCAGCAGGGAGTTCCTTTAAAGATAACAGAGCATTATTTTTTGTAACTATGTGAAACTAAGGCTGTACCAAGATCAGTAGCTTAGGAGAAACCATTCTATACACCACTGCAGATATAGATTTACGTTTATTTAATTTGTATAGTTAACAGTAATACGCAACAACATTTTTGCTTGACGAATGATGGTTCGGTTTCACGGCGATCGTATCGCATTGCTGGATACACGGCATTTCAGCAATTAACGTTAGTCAATTGTATTATAGTTCATTTGCGTAATTTAATTCAATCTATTTAGAGATCTATCAATTTCCCTTTTTTACGTGAAACTCCATACGCAAGAATATAAACGTTTTACACGCGATACTGCAGCCAGCGATCGTCGCTTCGCTTCTTATTTCTCCCTTCGTTCTCTACAGTTTTGTATAGATCATTCTAGATCGAGATCATAGCCAGACTAAATTAGACGACTAAACTTTTATTCTTGTTACTGCGATTCAAATGTTATAAGACGAATTGCGTTCACGTGCGTCGAAACGAGACAATATTTCAAAGAAATTCGTTCGTCAGAATATTGGAGCACTGTGTCCATAGGGCAGTAAATTGCCGCGTGCTACTTCCTCTGACTGGAATCGTGTGACGCGGATATCACGCGTTGCATGGCGAGGTCTCTTGAAATTTATTTGATACGGTAAAAAAAAAAGAAGAAATATAGATAGCAGTGGACGGCGTTAACGCGTAAAACTCGAAGTTCTATTTATCTATCGTGGTAGACGAGTAGGCGATAGGACAGTATGTTAACATACATATTTTGCTTTTGCGCTCGTGCGAACGCCACGGTTTATAGTATCGACAATATTATGGTTGATATAATTAATATCATTGTTAAGATATATATTATATATCCGTGAAATGTTTTACGAACTTCGTTGCGCGCGTTTACGCAGAACGGATTTGTAAATACCAGAATGGAAGTAAACCGAATGATAAAAGATTTCTTTCGCGCAGAGATTATTCTCCTCTTTGTTGGATGACGATTGATTACCGTACCAAAGTTTACGATGAAGAAAGTTCACCGCATTTAGTACTCGTTTAATATATCGCCGGAATTAATGTGTCATAGCATAATCGTTCGTGTTCTTTTGCACCTCTTGTTGCATGTTTTCTTTCAAAGAACGCCTACAATATTCACGGGAAGGGAGACGAAATGGAAAAAAATAGTATCATAGGAATGCAATTCAAGTAAATTGATCGGAACGGATCGTTACCTGATTTCGATGTTAATCCAAGCTCGCTGTACTTCGATCGAATCACTAATCGATCCTCCCGGTGGAAAGCTCGTCCTGCGAATAATGGACAAGGGGCTGCAAACTTTAACATACCCTAAGAGTATCTCAGCGTTCGTCTATATCGAATAAGGATAAAAAAACAAACGGAAAGAACAAATTACTTCGAAATCATTCCGTATACTGTAATTTCGCAAATTCATGACGAATAATAATAAACTGATCAATATATCGCAGAATATAACTTCCAAAATTCCAAATCAACGGTGGCTTTGTAAAAGAAATATTTAACGGCCACTTTAATAATGGTGCTCCGTAATGACGCCTTTATCGATCCTGAAAACCGTGTGATTTACGAGGCCCCGTCGTGATTCATCTGACGATCTACGAACACCAGACAGTATTGCGTTTCGTGATAATTTCAAAGCAATATTCTACATTTTGTATCATTATCGTTACGCGGAAATACGCAGCGATCGAATGTATGTATTTAGACGAAAATTAATGACAAGTCGATACGCCGTATCGTGGACATCGCGTTAAATCGCTCGCAAAGCTTTCGCGTCAATGTAAATACGTGCTATAATCACGTACACAAATAAAACGAATAAAACAGATTCATCGTGTTCAAGGTAAACATCAACAAAATTGCGTACTTTTCAGCTGCACTCACCTGCCAGAGAAATGCAGGAGGCGATGAAATTCGAGGGCAACTGATTGATTTTTATCGCCACTCGTTAGGCGTAACGCGTTTTGAGTTAACGACCATTAATTAAAAAGGCCGCACGAGTCACCGATGTATCGAGCTCCGAATATACAAAAAAAGCAATGAAAAATATCGATTAAGTAACACGTCGCCAAGTATATTTCCGTCGAGTGTACTTTCTATTGTACTTTGACGGAACAACGTAACCCCAAGGTGGTGTCTAACAAAAAAACCGATCGGTGAACGAACATTTTTAACGCGGGCCATTAAATTATTTCACCTGAGAAATTTAAAGAGAAAATGCGACACTTGACAGGCTCAGTGAAACACTTCGTTCGACACGATTTAATTTATTAACATTAGTCAAGTGAATTTATATCGATCGGAGATACAATTTGATTCGGCCCTCTCTGAATATCTGAACGGTTTTTCCCTCGATAATTTCTGCATTAAATAAACTTCCAATTTATACCCGTTCCTCAATAAATCTGCTTTCGAGAAAAGGAGAACTAGCAAATTATCGAATGATCGACGATACTGTTTTATGGAATACAAATTGTACAGCATGTTTCCACGCAGGAATCGGTCAGAATGCAAAGGTTCACCGAGCTTTATCGATTCGCCTGTTCAAGATTGCACCGTTCCCCGCGGTCTTGCTCGCATGAACGCGTGCGTTTCGCTTCGATATTACTATTTCATGTATTACGTGGATGATATACCTAATAGCGTGTGACGCGTGTGTCGATAGCAGAATGGGAAAAAGAACGAGACATCTCCGATTTTTACAACTACCTCGCCGCATTCCTTAGTCTTTGATAAAGAATCAGAGGAAAGGGGAAGGAAAGGGGACGTCTGTCGAAGGGCCGAATGCGTTCTCTGAAGAATGATCGAGGTGCAACGATCACCGCCTAGATTTCGTTGAAACGGAATGATCGTTTTGGATTACGCACACATTTCCCATAGCGAACAGTTATCCATTTAACTCGAAGTCGGATGTACCGTATGTAACGTGGCGACGATGATTATGTAAACTGTAAATATACGATCGAATAAAATATGTTTAAAGGAGGACTGGTCGATTTTATTTCAAACGAAATATCGCCCCTATAGTAGTTTAATTTAAATTTAATTTGATTAAAAAATATCCATCTTTATTGAGCGGGTATTTGTGTTTGGAACTTTTAAAAAATCGATTTTTATTGCGATTTCTTAATGTGCGTATCTTGGATAATATATGTTTCATATCGAACTACTTTTCTTTAAACAAGGTTCTAAATTAGTTGAATTCATTCTCTGCATTCCCTAATTAATAGACGTTGATATTTTAGTTTCGAGTTCATTTAGAAAGTCTCACTTCAATGCAAATTTCAACATAATTTATTTGGCGCAATCTTTGCTGCAGAAAATGCACATGCACGAAATCGATCCTATGATCGGGCCGAGCCCAGTTCGCTTCAATCAAGCTAATGTTCCAATAATTTGGATCCTGTAGACCTAGCTCGACCAAATGAATGAACGGCCTCGCCTGCCTCGCCGTGCTATAGAATATCCCCGTGTAACGCGCAAACGAAGCGATATACCTGATTATCCGTAAGTGTTGTAACAGTTTTCGCAGTGTATGCGATCCGGTGCGTGGGCGGACGAGCGGTTACTTTGTTTGGCGATCGATATTATGTAAGGAAATGAGGAACGGTCCCATTTTCCAGTATTTCTATCCAATCCTTATCCGCAATTCTAAAGCTCGTTGCTGCTTTTTATTTTTACGTACTACATACAATTGATCATACCAATGCACTCCATAAGTCCCCAACAAATCTACAGATCTACATTTTCGTCTCACAATCGGCCTATCCTATATCACGATGCGTTTGACAATTACAACACCGACTGTTACAACGTCATTGACTAAAATTTATAAAAAAAAGGATAATCATACAATTGCAAAGTGCTTCAGAATGTCAGCTGAATCTTGACTAAGAACATTCCTCCTGATAATCAATCTGTTCAACCCTAATTAATCTTTCATTCCGCCACCCAGCCAACCAAGTCTGAAATACGCGAGACACCGGTCGTCTGATAATCGTCCATGTTTCCACGACGTCTGGTCATCGCGCCAGCGCCTCCCGAATGACCAGCACGTATGTATATACCCTCGCTTTCTCGACGAACAACCGAACCGGCCAACCCCACGGCAGTAAGGACGCGTTCGTGCTCACGCGAAGACGCGAATCGACGCCGAGGCCCGTCGATGTCGACTAACGACGCTTCCTCGAGGCTTGCACCCTCGTAAATGCACCCTGCCCGGCGACACCGCTTCGCTGTTCACCTGGTAGCCAGGTAAGACGTTGTTTTACACCTGGTACACGCTGATTGGACTTGGTTCCGTTCGGGCGATATAGCTGAAGTTTGTTCGGACGTCGAATTGGATCCTGGGGAATGTTTATCGTTGAGCAAGAGGACTGCGATGGTATTCGGGGACGTTTAAAAATAATTCCAACCGGCGGGGATTGAACGAGAATGGTGTGCAGCGTTGTGAGCCCTTTAGTGAAAGCTGATCGAAAGTGTTTCAAATAGTTCGAAGACCAGGGTGAAAGCTCGCGAACTTTATGGATGAAATGGAGTGTACGAGGATGAAGTAGTTTATTCCTTGACGATCATGATTCGTTAGGTGCTTTCTTTCTTCTTTTTTTCATTTTGGTTGATTGAACTCGATGATTCTAGTGATGGGCCGATTTCGAATGGTACTTTGGGTGTTCTCAGGAAGTCAGGAAGAGGTTGCCTCGAGTTGCACTGCTTTACTGATGGATCGGTGGAATTCGAAAGGCGCGTAGCCGCTCTCGTGACTGGCGCACGAGGTCGTACTTGAAATTTCATGGGTCAAACCTTTTTCTGGTATAGCTGGATAATATCTGCTGGCGAAGTCAGCGTGATTATTATAACGGCTACCTTGACTCGTGTTGCTTACTCGCTGTAAATACTTGCGATCATGTCGCTGTACTTGTTGCGGTTACTTCATCAATGTGCTTCCTTATCCCCCTTTATCGATGCGTCTTATCGGCTCGAGAACACGAGGACGCAATGAAAAGGTGGATGAACGGGTTCGATTGTGGCGGGTGGGTTTTGTGATTAGCTTTTGGTTCTTCTGGGAAGATAAAAAACTCGCGCGCCTACCTCGTGGCGGTCTTCGTGGACAGATTTGAATCAGATCGATAAAAGTCCGACTGCTCCACTTAGCTGGCCAGGAAAAATCCTACGGAATTTCCTTCTTCCTTGACCGGACGATACGTAGCTACTAATAAATATAACACGGTACATATCTTTAAAAATATTATGCTTAAGTTATTTTTGCTTTTACTGAAATCATCGGCCTTCGTTGTCTAACTGGAAATTAATATCGTTCTGGCTTGGTGAAATCGATCAAAGTTTAAGTATCGAAGAGAAGACACTGATCTCGTTGAAAACTTTCCCTATGCTTTTTTTATTATTAGCATTTTTTCGGCGCCGAGACACAATTACACCATTTAATGCATCGCTTTTTCACGTGTCCACTATATCATAGAATTGATATTCATGTACGCGTTTGTGGTTTTGCTTTTGATCGATGACAATTGTCAAGGAACACGATGCTTAGAACTGGCCGGTGAGACTCGTTTGAATTAAAGCAACGATGCCGCACGCGAGAAGTTTCGTTGCGGCTAGAAGGCAGGCGGAAAGTGTGTATGTTTAATCGTTTCCGTGCAATAAAAGGAAAACGCTGAGGTAAAAATGCAACGTGCAATTTGTACCGAGTCGAAATTTATCAATCGTGTCTGAAAGTTGATGCTTAGGTGTGCACTGACGGCAAACAAGATATTGCAATTTTCATTGCAACTCAGTTCAGCGGGACGGAAAGACTTGTTCCTCCTCCAGATTGCAATTTGTCTTCCGGATAACATATATGCAAAATAGATACAGAACAATACGAACCCGATAACAATTTCTAAACCGTACGAAACGAGCGAAATAACATTTTTCTCATTTATCTTCGCAATAAATTATGTTCAGACCGTGGTAGACCCCGTGCATGCAACGTGCAAAAAAACAAAACTGTCGTAACCTTTTGCAACCACGAAACATTGCGACATACTACGCACGGGTAACAGTTTTCGCAAGAGAACGAAACGTAGGGCCGTACTCGCGTAACAATTAATTCGACGGTCCTTGCTCGACTGCCCCGCGAAATAATCGGCTGTTACATGATCGTTACGCCGCGCGGAACTTCCTTGGCCGACGAGTGCACAGGTATTATACAGGTGTGTTACGCGGGGTCGTTGATCTCCACTAGCTGCCAGCCCATTCCAACATTTTCCATACTCGTTAACGGCGCCGTTGATTTATCATCTCACTTTTGTGTCGGCCGCCGATAAACGTGCCGCGACACGTCAAATTTATAAACGCGGGAAAGAAGAAAAACCGTGGGCAACGGCGGAAGGTGCCACCTGATCGAAACGTTGTACGACGTGTTCTAATTAAAAGCAACATGAGACGCAACATGATCCCAAGGATGAAAATGTCCAGAGACTTTCAATGCTCAGTAATAATCGCATTAATCCAAATACAGCGAATAAGTTATTGGATAGAGCTGTGAAGAAAAGTCTCTTCCAAAAACTCAGAAACCTAAAGAACCCGAGACCACTGCATTTACTGAAGAAGATTTCAAGAAGTTTGAACAAGAATACGTGGATCAGTAACTTCTGATACAATATCTTTATATTTCGTTAATTAGTTAGAGTTGATTACTGAACAGCATCATTAAATTTCACACGCTATATGGAGCTTTGTGGCAGTGAAAAATATTTAGATTAATTTGACTGACAAAAGCATTGCGGTTAAATTTGTTATTTGTAATGCTGATCATGGGAGATGTTGTACTCGATCCTCGTCGAACGGGCCTGGCTAGGTCGTCAGTGAGTCAAAGTTGGCGGGAGATTCAGACGAATCCAAGCTCAGAGCCACCCTCTTCTTGCAGGGCGGCTGTTGTGTATGTGCAGCTAATTGATTTTGTAAGTAATGATAAGTTGATAAGCTTTGTTTTCCTCCTATTATTTTGTCTTCTTTTTCGATGTCGATGAGATGGAACACACGCGCATTGATTGATTAAGAACTCGTTTGCATGCTGATTGGGAATTTTGTTTGCCGAGTTTTCGATTAGAATTGGCCGACCGGTTTTATCGGGTCTGTTTTTGCAAAAGATAATAATGAAAAGAAAAATGGAGAAATAATGATTATCGAGAGGATGTTTAATGGTCTGAATTTTTCTTTTCCCCTTCTCTCCTCAGTTTCTATTGCTGCGATATAAAAGGTCCCACTGCAGTTCCATAAGATTTAAACGTTTACTCCAGTTTACGTATTTTCGATTCTCGATTGCAATTAGATAGAGTGCACGTAAGTGCACCTGGAAAATCGTCGATCACGTCACGTGCCCCCGCATTCGTATCTCATGAGCAATTTTCACGGGGTCAGGGTCACGAATGAATCTTTCCCAACGATTCCCAGAATCGTAGCAATGCTACGCAACGTGTAACCCACGGGAACACTTGCTGCACTATCAAAAGCAAGATCCGCAAGGAACTAACCGTAGCGATCGCCGGACAATTAATTTACATTTCGCATAATATAATCCACGCTGGGGGGGAAAAAAGCAAGGCAAGATAAACCGTTTCTGAACCGTTTCTATCGCGAACCGTTTCGCGGATCTTTTCTCATCCTTTACACGCGACTCAATTCGTGCACCCGAACGCGTCCAGCGATTTTTCCATTAACAATTTCAGCAACCTAATTACCGGAAGCCACCTCCGTTTATTCATCAATGCCGCACGAGCAGTCAAGCCGCGTTTTACGACGCGATCACTTTGCCCCAACGATTCCTTCATCTGTATCCGTCCGATGATTTTCATATTTTATCATACTTAATGCTCGTTAAAAATCCGCCAATATATTCTCGAACCACCAACGATTTTATCTATGCTTTTTTTCGTTATGTTTCTTTCTACATCGACGGACGTCACAGCGTGGAAGAAGATCAGCCGGTCGGAGATAGCTTCAAGCGTTCCACGGGAGGAAGAATTTCTAGAAAGCGTGCAATAATTCTGTGGATAACGTGCTCGTGCGGTGTCGGTAGCTCGCAAATCGCGTCTCCATTGCTCCGTACATTAATTCGATACAAGCGGCCATCGTAAATCAACGCGTCGCCGACTCGAGTGAACCGTGACTTACATTTCGGCCGCCACGAGTTCTTCAACAATAATACTTCATGCTGACCAGAGTGTCCTGCGACGACTCGAGGAATGTCTTTGGACACGATGCAACTACTTTGGAGACCACCGTCGTGGAGAACGTCGACACGGTGTGTCGGTGTCTTTGTTACTGGACAGCGTGTGGATCGTCGTTACATCTGTGATTATTTCTGAATTATCCCTTGTGACGATTGCCGGCGGTGATTTATTTCGCGCTATTATAAAATTAATAGAGGCCGCGCGGTATTGTGTGAGTGAAATTTGAACGAATTCAATTCAGTTGAATTGACCAAGCAAATAAATTCGATTCGACCCAAGTATTGTAATTACGATGGAGTTTTTATCTTTGAATTAGGGAGTTATCGAAATGTATCACCCTGGGCGTTGATGGAGCAGTCATATTTTTCGTGGTAAAGATCGGTAGCAGGATAAGCGTGGTTCAGGCGAAATTTTAATATTTACACGGGTCAGAGGGTTGGAGGGAGGGCAATGGTTGTAAAGTGAAATTTGCGCTCATGGATGAAGGGTCAGCATGAATGAGTCATTACGGTTTACGAGGTGGTTAATGCATAGGGCGTTCATTTAGTACGGATAGTAGCAGGGAAATGAATGGGAGAAATGTGGCGACAGAGAAATCGTATAAAAATTCCACTGGCCCATTTCTTTTTAATCCACTTCGATTAGAATTATCTCGCGTTAAGAAATGTAACGCGTACGCGTTAAAATCGGCATTTCACGGTCAGCGTTGTTTTGCACGCATTTCTTCCACTTCTTATCTAGTAGCCCACTAGATAAATGAGAAACGTCGTTACGAATCGGATTTCTAAAAGCAGAGAAAAGAATCTGCCAAATTCATTCATTGAAACGTACGATAAGAACTACAGATACGCAGTCAATATTTATACACTACAATCTACCTGCGAGAAAAAGAGCCGAGCTCATTAAGATAAGAGGGCATTTGACAACGAAAATGCATCGAGGCAAAAAAGACAAATCTCGAAGAAGTTCTTTCACAAAATTCTTTCCCCTCGGCAAACAAAAGAGGTCTATTATTCCCGAGTCTAAGTACGCAAAGGTAAAAATGTTCCAACACAAAGGTGCGTCATTCCGTGACGCCGTTCATCTCGTTCGCCCCATCAATCATCAGCAACTACCCATGCAGTACATGTATATATAAAAATATTAAAAAAATATCTAGAAAAATGGACTACGAAACCCAGTGTAGGATAGCATATAGAAAATGTAGTTCAGCAGCGTCACGGTATCACGGTAATAAGCATAAAGCATCCAGCGAGACCGAAGCGATCGAGTCGAGCATTCTCGCCTATGAGAGCGTGAATAAAACGCATGGAAGCTATCGTCCGTTCAACGAGGCCCGCTACAACTAGAGTGAATAATTGCAACCGTCAACGAATAATCACGGATGTAGCATGCTGCCTCGCTAATTGTTAATGCTAGCCACGAATCTGATCCCCCGAGCGACAAACGTCGCGAGGAAAGGATGAGGAAGATCTACGAGCCGCGTGGAGACCCCTGAGCGTTGCTCCTACACTTGTTACAAAGAAACGAACTGGCTGAACATATCAGAGATGGTTTTTTGCACGGACTTCCGGTGGACCAGAGTCGGAGTTTTATTCTGGCGTAACCGTGCAGAACGGTTGGCGTTGAAAATTTCACGGGAATCCAGGGGGGAACGAAATGCGATTCGATCAGCACGCTCGTTGGCGATTGTTAATGAAGAAAGAACTGGCCTCTACGACGGTGTTTACCTTCGACGGATATCGAGAAGATTCGATTTTAATCCTAGAATTAATAATAATTATTGTGGATGACCTGATCTTGCTTTTTTCTTGACAGTGATCACTCGACGGGGAGCAATCTTTGTGAAATAGATATTTTAATGAACCGAAGTTTCACCGTATAATTACAAGCATCTAGTCGGCTGGTGATTTTAGACGGTGTTCTTGTATTTTTCAGGTGAGAGCGACAACGGATCTTGGCGTCTTCCGCATCCTGGTCGTCTGCATGAAGGACTCGAGGTACTGTGCCTTTCCGTATAAGTTAAGCAACGTTCAAATTGCTATTATTACTGTCCAAGTATTTAGCGCTGGGAAATCCTCGTGCCCCCAGCCGTTGGGCTATTATTATGTCAGGTAGCGGTTGTTAACGCGTCTCAGGCTGTTATTAACCTGGTCAACATTGTGTAGAACTTTCATCGGGCAGAGACGAGTTTATCAAAGTAAAAGGGACTAGAAAGTTTGGACTGCGTCAGCCGACTAACGATAGCGCGGTATCATGGCAAATATTATCCAGCCGGAATTATAAGGCTGAGAATGAAAACAACCTTCGCGTACGTTGGCCCGTTGGAGTTGCTGTGAATCATAGTTAAGCAAATAGTGTCCGTGGAATGTAGACAAAAGGCGAGGAAGAAAAGCGTAGACAATTCTGAGGTACCTACGAAAGAGTAGGGCAGATAGGGAGTTAGTAACATCGTAGATGAATTAGGTAGCTCATTTGGCAGTGTTCCGCAGCTGAGGGCAGTTCGACGATTCGGATTCTTCTGTTCCTGTTGCCTGTAATTTACCAAGTTTCGTATTTGCTTAAGATTTTCGTGACCAGTGCTGCGGAATCATTTTTAAAATAACACCGATACATCGATACGTGTATAAAATCACCTTGCTAATCATACCCGGCTAATTTAACCGTTCCCAGTTATAAAAGTGTCACCAACTCCAACAAACAAACCAATCAATCCAAACATTCCTATTAATTTTCACGATTTAGCAATAAACACTCTTAACTCTGGCACCCGAGAAGAAACTAATTACCACTAAAAGATATAATACCTTTCGTCGTCGTTCAAGTGCACTGTACGATATCACTTACCATAGAAAACAAAGAACAATGAAAACGGGTTGCAAAGTGCGAGCTAGTAAAATGTAATCGTCGTTTATTTTCGCGTTGCAGCTTCGGGGCCTCGAAAGGATGAGGCGGCTCGACGACGGCCATGTTCAACGACCGCCTCCGTTCAGGGTGCTCGCGGCACCCGACGGGACTTACCTGTCACCCACGTCGATACCACCACCGCCGCCGTGTGCACCGGAACCATACAAGATCGCTCCCTCCTCCACGTCGTCCTCGAGGGCGCATCGACGGTCCAGCTTCGTGATCATCGCAGATGCGGCCCCCGTTTCGCCGGAAGTGAGGAGTCCGTCGCCAACGTTGGCCACTGGCAGAGTCTCGCCCTTTCGGGGACGAGGCTTCAAGGGACCACCGCCGCGTTCGAAGTCTAGGCCACAGTCACCAGAGAATTGGGAATCTCGCAGGCGAAACAGAAGCGATCGTCGAGGTAAGAATTGAACCCGTGCCGGCTTTGATAAGCTCGTCGAATGTCTAGTGAAATATTGTGTGCATTTATTTACTGTGCACTTATGGCTTGATTTAAGCAAGTCGTGTAAGTGGAAATTAACAAACGGATAGCAAGTGGTAAATGTTGAATAGTGCAGACAATTTGAGGGTTTTGCAGTGGTCGCAGCGAAGGGCTATGCGTAATATATTCCTTGCAAAATATTCTGCCTCAGTTTCAATTTTTACTAACACCGACCATTTAAATTTGCTTGGCACCCAAATCATCAGAAATTATGTTCCACTTCGCGATCCTCAGTTTCAGTGTCGCAACAGAGTAGTCCAAGGAGAAGCCTGATCCCCCAGCCAACCCGTCAACGTTCGACGTCCCTCGGCAAGTCAACGGAGCGTCTTACCTCGCCAAAGCTCGGTCGTCGTGTGGACTCGCGGATTCGTTTGAACGCGACAGATTCCAGGGGTCGTCTAAACGCCACCGGGAACAACAACAGCGCCACGAACCTCGCAAGCCGTCGCCTGGTCACAAAGACGACCAGCAAGCTCTCCCCGATCCAAGGAACCCCAACGAAGCCGGAAAGAACACCGCAGTTCGCTAAAAGGGATCGTCAGAAGGAATCCAGGAGGTCGTCACCGTTGAAGCAGCAAAAATTCGCCGCGTCCCCGTCGAAGAATGCCTGGAACGCGAAGAAACAAAACCAGGAGAAGAGTTCCTCTGTCGCTGGAAGAACGCCGAGCAAGGAGAAGCTCGCGTCACCGTCGAAGATTCCATTGAAAACGACCAGGGCCAGCACGAATTCCTTGAACCCCGCCAGGTTCATCACGATAACCAATCAGCCGAACGAGAAAAATAAGAAGGTGCTCGACAAGGGGCCCAAGGAGGTTCGCATTAATAAAGAGCAGACGAACGAGCCCGGCCAAGGTGGCAAACAGTCTGAAGCGGGATCGAAAGGGTCGCAGATTGGCGAGAGAAATTCTGGCAACGATCGATCTGGCGATCTGGATCTAATAGATCTTCTGAAACAGGCAACCGGCGCTACGGGGACGTCTAGCGTCGTAAATACAACAGCAACGACAGCTGTGCAACCGTTGCACATAGACGCCAATGCGCTTCTTTTGGGCAACGATCATTCCGACAAGAAAAATTACTCGGAGAAGACGAAGAGTCAGCAACAAGATCTTTCTAACGGCAAATCTTCCAACTCGCCCCACGATGAACCCGCCCACAGACAGGTGCAAAATTCGCAACTTGTCAACGGCGAAGATCCTCGTCAGATGCAAAACCAGACTTCGAAATCGAATAAGCCTAACAGCAATCAGAATAGAACGAAAGGTGGAACGGAGAATCGAACGGATTCTCCTATTCCAGCGGACACGGGTGCTAGTCACTCGAAGAACAATAGTACCGGTCAGCCAATAAAGGGCGCAGGTAAAGGTAACAGTGTCCCGAGTAATGCCGGCTCGGCGACGCAGCGTTTAAACAAAAATCAGAACGCAACGAGCGATCAGAACGCGAAGAACTCTAAACCGAACGATGCTAAGGTCGAGGGATCGACCCCGTTACAAACTGCATCGACGACCAATTCGGCAAAAAGTAGCGAAGGTGAAGCAGCAAAGGAGTCCACGAAAAATTCCTCGGGCGTGGAAAATCAAATGGCAATGTCGTCCAACGCGGGTGCTTCGGTGAAACAGGGAGAGACGAAACCGGCGTCGAAGTCCGCCAACGAATCCGAAACGAGGGTCGTCACAAATGTGACCACCGTGAATGTGAGGAACACTTCGGTTTCTGACCAAACGAGGACCGTCCCGAAGGCGAACAACGTGTCCGGCGCGGTCGGTGCAGTGAGCAACGGTTCGAAAAATGTGAACAGCGTTGTGGTGAAAGCGCGAACAAATAATCAGGGTAGTGGCACGTCGATGAAATCGTCCGCGGGGGTGTCTGTCGATTCGATCGAGACCGTACGGTCCACGGACACGGGGGTTAGCTTGGATACCGTAAAGGGTGTGTCCTCGCCGAGGGAGAAAACCGGAATGCACGTGGTGAAACGACCGCAAGAGATCGAGACATTGAGTGGGAACGTGGTGCACCTGGAGCAAAACGGCGAACCAGCGTGAGTATTTATTGTTATCCGTTGTACCTTACCTTTTGTGCCGCAAACAGGTTGTACGTGTTTCGTGAAAAAAATCTGATTTTCAACTGGGGTGTGAAGCTTTTCGATTGTATTATTTTCGGTTTGGCGAGGGATGTCTGGTATCATACAATGGATGGTACAGATGGGGAGGAACTCGAGAACAGCTGGGATTTCAGATTTAATTAATTAAGTAATTAATACGATATTGCTGTAAGCTGCGACAATTTCTTTTTTCTTATCAAAAATCGTAAGCGTAGAATTGCAAGTGAACCGTTCCCCGTAATTCCGAAGTCGCACGGAATCATATTTATACCAGTGTCAGCAGATATTAATCTAGAAAGATTCACAGCACACTGGCAACTATTTATGCCGTCGGAAGTGACAATGAATCGCCGTGGATCCGATGTGTATTTAAAGGACACGTGCCAGGTATGCAGAAGGTTGCACGTGTTACGAACACAGCGTACTCGTCGGATCGAAAAATCGAATTATAAGCACAATGGTTCCGCTTGACACGAAAGTGAAGCATCATTCTCAATTAAAACGAATCACTTTCGTGATGAGTCGCGGCCGGCAACGAAAAGAATTGCCGGCGGCTTCCGGCAGCAGAGTTATGCACCCCCAAAATGCTTCTTCCAACAAATTGTGCTCGCGCTCGCCTTGCAGGCATCGAGGCCTATTTTTCTACGAAATTACCAGCGTGGTTGCCCATTATCAATTTCCAAGCCTGCACCGCAACCAACTCGGCGAACGAACGACGATTTCTTAGAAAATATCGGTGTCATGAAGCGGCGGAGCTTTATTAAGTATCGGTTATCGCGACGATGATCGCAGAACGGCTACATTACTGCGCAGTTATTCATTGTTGCGTCTTCAGGCACGCAGCTACCCTTATAATCCACTTGCGATCAACTGTGCTTTCTCTGAGCGAGAATTAATCGTTCTGTAGGTATAAATTGTGGGGTAATGTGGGTTAAGGTAAATATCTACGGTCGCAGATAGGGTTGAACGTAATCCGTTCTTTAGATAACATAGATACCTCGTGCACTCGATCGTGTTCATTTTCAGCCTAGTATTTTGCAACGAATCGCAGTGAAACTCATTTTATATTCGATCTTTGCGAGGAAAGTGAAATCACGTATTGAACGAAATTTTGAGAGATATTGTACGATGTCAAGAGTTAATCATGAACGAAACAAAAATGACTCCGTTCTATAAACGCCAATTCTCTTGAGTACGGAACGTAGACAACAGAGCCGCGCTGAAATCTTGGCCCATCGCGTAAGATCCACAGAGTTCCTTCACCCCGTCTAGTTATAAAGCACAACCCTTGCAAGTGGTCGATGCAACCGAGCTAGGTTTATCGATCCGATGGAGATTTACATCGCCACGGCCTGGCTCAAGGGGATTATAAATCAGAATTTCGAATCGCCTCGTTATACAAGCGTCACTAATTAACTCGAATCGGTAGCTGAAGAAAATTAAAGAAGAAGGGGTGAAAAAAAGGAAGAATGTCGAAGACGCGTGTTCATCATTCGTGCCCCTTAACCGTGATATTACAATTCCTTTATTTTTGCTCGACAGAAAGCTTCTTACCCGATGATGATTCAATGAGCACAATTCAATCGAATTCATTCCTTGTATGCCTTACACTTCAAGTACATCTAGTATACATATTATTGAGTCAACAATAAAACGTCGTAGTGCATTGTAAATTATTTCCCATAAAATATCGCCTCTGTAACTGACATTGAGATACGGTGAAAGCGTGATAAAATTTTACTAGCCGACAAGCACCAAGAAGAATGGAACTTCGACATGCACCCATTTTTATTCTTTTCATTGGAAAAACAGTACGTGAAATATCTGCGTGCAAAACTTAAAATAGTCAGCAAAAATTGAATTCACTGTTCGACACCGATAAGGTTGTCAGAGCAAATATATATCTTTCTCCATTCTTGTTTCTCTTTTATCGATATTCACTATGTTCGCGTATAATGTCGAAACGATTTGACAACGAAACAGTATAATTGATTTATCATTTTCGTGACTCCGTCGCGTATTCGCACAGCTCTGGGCACAGTCCGTTGTTCGGGTGATTATAACGAGATCAAATTCTTTTTACGCGGCAGACCCCACACGTACCGTAATCGTTTCGCGAGATTTTATTGCAGCCCGCCACGTTAAAAGTGACTCAGAGAACTGCAATGGCGTGACGATGCTGCGTATAATCGCGAACGAACACTGAAACGTCTTTGCAAACATGATCGTGCGAGACGGAATTGCGACGGATCCTCCCGTAAAAACGTTCGATTGAATAATTCATTGCGTTTGGATAAATTGGGCTCTCCGTATAATGTACCCGATTCTCCAAAAACGACGAATCGGAGTACTCAAACTGAATTACAACGATGCCACTACTTACTGCGAGTTATTCTTATCGGTTTCAAATAAAGTATAAGAATTGTGCACAGTAAAGAAATTAATTTCCTTGGCGTGACAGAAAAAGGGTTTATCAGAAGTTGAAGCTAATTTGAAGGTAATATTGGTTTCCAAGACAGTTATCATTGATCTCGACGAATAAATTAATTTTGACATCGGTGAGCTTCAATTACAATAAGACAATCCTTCTCGTTGCGAGTCAATTCTTCATTGCGGGCGATACAGTCGATCTTTCTGTCCCTCCACCGGGTAATATCGAATTAACAGGGAAACTCCGATCTCCGGTACACTGCAAATAATCTCCGCGAAACGTACGAGGCGCGCAATCGTTTCGCTTCGTGGAGGGAACACCACCGTACACGGGATGAGCAAATATTATCACGTCTATTATTAGTCGATCGTGCACTCAGTGTACGGGATTCCGCTAAAAACACTGTTACACGTGCGCACCATTTCCGGCCTGTTGAACGCAAACGCATGCTGGCTCGCGTGATCGATTTCCTTTCGTTTTATTTCCCGTTCGAAATCCATTTACCTGTCCCTTTGTTTTATTTCCACGGCACGGTCACGCGGATTCCTCTCGCGTTCCTCTTTTCGCGCCATTTGCGATAGAAATTTATCTGCGCCCCTGCGATTTCCAACGATTCATCGAACTCGGTCTGTGTATTTTATACAGGCATTCTTTGGAGTTCGTCAAAATCACTGAGATTCCGCTGGTCCTCCAAGGAGACCCTGTAAATAACTTCACGATGTAGCGTTTCCTTGGGCGTGTCGCTTGTACACGCGATATTTCGAAGGGAAATTCTGGGAAGTAAAATTATGCGTGACATTTTTCTACGGTGTTCCATTTTTATGGGCGGGATACTTTATTAAATTCTGCACACTCGACGTGAAAGCAACGCAGTGATATTTGTGTAAAGGAATGCTGCTTGCGGGAAGCCGATGGCCATTTAATTCATTAAGGGTGTGTCATTTTCATTGAACAATCGATATGGCAAAGTTATTCAATTATTATTTCAAGTCGGTTCGAAGCATCGATGAACAGTTCATATTTATTTAGAAAACGTTTAGACGACCGTGGACAATTCTGTTATTAAACGCTCTCCTTTCGTATCTCTTTTAAAATGCAAAGTAATGCAACATGGCATACTGCACTTAATTACTTCAGCGTGATTATTCACGACGTACTTGGAAGGACACTTCGGTTCGCGGAAAAAATGAAATAAAGGGGAAACGCGTTGAATGTTTTATACTGGACATTGTTGGTATTCGATTAAAGTAGTTAATATCGTAAAATTCGTACAAAGACTTTTCTAAAAAGACTAAATAAAAATGTTCCTTGTACATACAATTATTCATTTGCTAAAATATTTGCGCGTCTACAAACGAAATAAAAAAAAACGGCAGTTACAACTTGCACATAATACAGTATCCGACAAACTGAGGGGGTAAACGTTTTGCGCTGCCAAAGCAACCGCACACGATTCACCTAATTGCAAATTAACGCGACGACAACACATGCGCGCACCTGGAACGCCCATTTAATAAGCCCCGTGCAATTTACCCCTGGAACGAACCAGCTTCCAACCCGCTCCCCTTCTTCAATCCATACATTTCCCTTCACAATGCTACTGAAAATATATCACTGCACAGCATCCATAGAAAAATAACAATTAACTTAAAATCGAGACAAAATTATTTTCAACGCATCAAGTCCCGTAAACGTTTACTACCAGAATAAGTTAATTATTCTCCCTATAATGTCACCAAGGGCGCACAAATCGATCGAAACGCCATGAGAAATCTTGCAGCCCCATTAAAACGACCATCGAAGAAACGAAAACAGCGTGCTAATTTCGACAAGTCGAGCTAAGAGACGTCGTCGTTTGACGAATGACCGCGGCCACCTGGCATCCGGTCATCTACATAATGTCAGATACTCGTGGTGGTTAATTCACCCGTGTGTACACAGGTATGTACGTCGCGTGGATGTACGTGTGTACAGGACTGGCATAACCAAAAATCGACGTAAAGCGGCTTTCGTGGAGTGACCGACGAGTCGTCAGCATCGCGTGCGGCCAAGGTCGAGTACAGGCCACCCTCGTGTATTTTACTAAAAGCTGCCACCCTCTTTTGACTCGGCGTTTCTTCGTGCACACGGTTCCTCCATCCGGGCGTTCGTTGTTCTCGCGACACGCGTGATTCGCGTTGTGATTTTTGAATCCGAGGAAATCGGTGGGGAATATAAAGAGTCGCGTGACAGGGTTGAAAGCGCCAGGGATGAACTAGCCCTTCGTGTTTGGCCTAGTTTCCCGCGACATTGACGTCAGTCCGTGGACATTTACGATACCGTTTAACCAGATTCTTTATTTGTTAATTGCTTTAATTGGTCTTGACGCGGGGCTGCCGGTTGGATTGAGCGAAAGTGATATTTTAATTGGAACAGCTTGAGGATGATTTTCGATTGGTGTAGATTGCGTTTTGGGAGAACTTGCGAAGGGTGAGTGAAATGTGGCGAAACGTGTTTCGCACTTGTGATCTGTATTTTTCGTTGAAGATGTCGGATTTCTTTTTAGTCGGTTGTAATATTTATGGGGAAATGATTTTGGAAAAATCGCATATAGAAATGTCACTGCTAGCTTATGTAGAGGCCATAATTTTTTCATTCGTTTGTAGCAAAGTGTAATAAAACAAGAATATTTATTAAATTGAGTATTGTGGTATATTGTTGGGAAATCGGTGGCAACTGTGACAATTCGAAGTGATGTAAATTTGACTAAACTAGGTCAATGGGAATTTTTTATTGATGTAATTCGGGACTCCAAACAATAATTAGGTCGAGTAGGTTTCCTACCACCGATCAACAGAGAGGTAATCGAGAAAAAATTGTTAGTCTTTTAATTACCTAGATCGTTATCGATATGGGTTCTTTCCCCTCGTAGGCCAGATTGCGTTTGCATATCAAACAACTTATTTATTCGTTCCTTGAAAGTACGAAAAACAATGAAAAATACGACGATAAATTCGGGTAAAACATACGTATAAAAATTATTGCACATGCGCCAATTAAAATAGAGTCGTATAATTTATATATCTACCACAAATATTCGTTCCAAAAAAAGCTGCGTGGTGATAACACACCGATAAGAATGTCACGGTATCCGCAACGTGACGTGAAAGTATTATGTAGGTAGCTGAGGTGTATTTATAAATATAAAGAATCCCGAGAAACAAATTACACTCCTACGCACACTATCGTTTAATTTCTCCCTATTTTAACCCTCCAAAAGTTATCGAAAAATAATTGGAAGAAATAATTTTGGAATCGTGATACACCCCATCCATCCCAAGTTTCTGCAACGCGTGAAAAATGAATGAAATGAAACGTTCATATACGTGAGACCGCAGAGTCATCGATTATTTACCAGAATTTGCAATGCGATTAGGTTTTAGCCCTTGTTTATGTTAATTCACCCCACTACCGTTTCAAACGGCGGTCACGTAAGTTAAAATTAACATACTTCGATAAATATACCGATCTGGATGAAAATATTTGGGCCCTTTTTGTTCCAAGTAATCGGTAAGCAGCCGTGCACATTTTTCGCAAGCTTTTAAGTGCTATTAGTGTAGTAAGTTAGTCATTTTTTAGGTACATTTACTTAAATTATTATTACTTTTTTTTGCTTCCACGATGAAAACAAATTAGCTACCTGATTCCTACTTGCGAAAATTTCAAAAAGAAAACCAGTAATTAAAAAGAGCGTTTCACTTGCTCCCTTTCCTCTTACCTTTAATTCAATTTGTAATTTGTGGTGTAATTAATTTAACCGCGGTACCGTGAACCAACTGCCTCACCTAAGCATGCGATTGCAAAGAGAAAGTTAGCACTTGGACTTTACGAAATATTTAAGGGACACCAAATTAATTAAAAAAAGTACTAAATAAATTCAAATAAATTAAACGGTTCGTGCAAGAAAGAAAAATGTGCGCTTATTGATACAAAAATATCGTCGACCATGAATATTCCAAAGGAAAATTACCTTAAAATAAAAAATTAGAAAACAAAAAAGCTTCATACATATAAAATATTTATTGCACCATTAAAGCTAATAGCAAGAGATATTTGAAATGGGATATCGTGTATCTATCTGTAATCACTGTGCATCCTCCTTTAATTACTATAAGCATGAACGTATACGAAATGGAACATCAGCAAATTCGAATTTACCCAGGGCAAAGTAATTGGCAATCGTTTGTTCCGTTTGGCATCGCCGACCGTTTTCTGCACCTGAGCAAGTGAAAGTAATAGCAAGGTAATCGTATCGTTGAAAGTTCCCCCGCTCTCGGGGGGTTAATGACGCCCGGTGCACCGTGTAAACTTTTAACTGCACGATTTTGGCGGCTTCGTGCCATAATCGCCGTGAAAATCATAGCACGGCCACGGTACGAACTTCCAGCGTGATGCTCTGCCAAGTTTTAATGGTTCTGTTTAACGCGCTGCTCATCGGTGATCTATTTGACACCCGTGTACACGAGTTCCCTCGCATCATCATAGCGCTGATTTTCAGACGAACTACGAGTCTAACTGAGACTGCATATTTTTCGAAAAGCAGCGGAAAAAATCGACGTGGTGTACATTGTAATGTCTGCAATTTCCATGGCGCCACGCGATCCACAACGCAGTATATCAACCCGCGCAGGACAGCGTTACACCACGTTTCGCATAATTTTCTGCACCGCATAATGATATGTTTTCTTACGTCGCGGCCGTAGGACAGCATTACGAAACGCTGTTATCATTCGTTTCACTTTTACGACTGCGTAGAATTTTTTTTTCAAGGATCTGCTATTGACTATAAAAAAAAAACTATAATCGTAAATGATAATAACCCAAGCAATGTACATATTATCAAGATGTAATGGAATTCTAAAATAGTTTATATAAGCGCCTACAATTTGTTGACCATAATATATTAAGTCTGTGCTGTTTAGTTGAAAGAGAAGATTCCTTCAGAAGACGAAAGGGAAATCTTGTTTGGCGTCACCTTTTCGCGAGAGTCGAAGCGATTCCGGGAAAGCCATGATTGCTATAATAGTTTTAAAGAAGCGTGCTAAAGGAGAAAGTTCGCCACCAATTCTTCAGGGTCTCGCGAGTGAAACGACACCTGCACGCATATTTCGCAAGGGTAACTCGTGAGCCGAAGTGAACGTAATTAAAAAAAAGTTTGCGCCATTGAAACATTCGTTACGGTTCCGTGCACTGAGTTTCCACGTCGTTCAGAAATCCCGTCGCTTCCCAGCCTTTTCATTTTCCATTTAGCAGTTGCTTTTTCGAATTGGGATTCTCCATAATGGCCCAATCTTTTTCCCTAATCTTTTACATACAAGTAATGTACTCCAACTAAATCGGAGGTTGAAAGCCAAGTAGTAGAAATAAGAAATAACAAAATTTACTCCCGATGGAAATAACAAAACCACCCCTCACATTGTACAAATTATTGTACATAGTATATAAGTATTACTGCTCGTGCTAAAATAATCCATTCCGTGGAAGACTATCGACCGAACAGTCGAATAAAGAAACACAAAAAAAATACTTATCAAACGGCAGTGAAATAAAAGGAATTGTCCGCTCGAAGGAACTCAACAATAACCGTGTAACGTGATCAAAAAAGAGCTGACGAAAAATCGCACGATAAAAATCGATCCGTGAGAACGCGAAACGTAGGGAAGGAAAAATCCAATGGTACAGGGGGGTACCTGTACAGTTGACGCGTGAACGCCTTGAAAAACCGTCCGTGTTAAGGTAAAGAACTTCACCGTGCCCGGTATCGATTTCGCGGCAAAGCAAAGGAAGTCTCTTATACCGTTGGCCTCCTACGTGCAATGTAGGCGGCCGAAGGAGAAAATCTTTGCGTGACCGACTCGCTGGCCGGCAGCTTGGTCGTCCACCCCCTTTGCTTCGCCACCCTTCGCCCTCCGAGGTCCGAGCCAACCCCCGAGGACTGCGGCACCTGCAATCCTTGTGCGACACACGAGCCGAGCCGCGATGCTCGTTCGCTGGCGAAAGCACAGAGAACCTTACGATTTGTACGCGCGACCACAGTTCCCTTGCGAATCGATCCGCGTCCTCGGGAACATCTTCGTCCATCTCGACTTCCGGTCACCGTGAATCGCGGCGTTTCCACTTGGCCGTTCATCGCCAGGTCGATCCACCGATCTAGGCAATACCGTAGAGTCCACGGACAGCAGGTAAGGCGAGGTTTTTATTCGCGAACGTTCAACTGCGCGTCGAGGGTCGGAGAAGGGGTTGAAAGACAACTGATAAAGGAAAGGGTAGGTGCTTCCGGCAACACGTGGGAATTCGGCGCACGTTGCTCCTCCGTCGATCGATAGGAATCCTCAATGTGGCATATCTTGTGTTTCTAGCTGTGCACCTTGTGTACAATGTGATAATACCTTGTAGTGTTAATTTTGAGAGCGAGTTGGTGGGTCGAGTGGCAGGGGAGAATCGATCAGTGTCGCGTTGCTCGAATTGGGGATAAAATACGTGGAATATATATGCTTTACTGAGGTGTTTGAAGGAGGGCAGTGTAAGAAGTATTAATGGGCATTTTTTAAACTGATTAGTATTAATTCAAGTTCGACGGAATCGCGGTGTACATACTTGGAACGTGAACTATATGTACGCACGGTAGCGTCTGACCAATGCGGGACACGATCACTGGAAACCACGCGCCGCCTGACGAATGGTATACTCGAACTACTGTTTCATTACTTTCCAAATAATAAATTCTTTTATATGCGCACTGTAAAAACGACAAGACTGTGAACGTTTACGGAGTTAGTGTAATGTATAGAATAAACAATTCTTGAAAATTATACCCCATAAAAAGTGGTGCAGTATCGATGATGTATTTAATAGAATTATTTAGAATCGATTAATACCAAAGGAGTTCCTAACACAAAGATCGAACAGTTGATTCTTCAATTACCGTCTCCATCTTAGAAAATCAACTTTACTTCGACACATATACACCCACACAACGTCCTTGATGATATCACTCACCAGTGCCCCGAAACAACCGTCGGCACCGTTCCTTTGACGCGACACACATTCATCGTCGCCTGTCATTTTTTCCATTCTTAATCCACGTCGAAGGCTGCTTTCGCGCGGCGATTCAATCCAGCAAGCATTTTTAATAATGCTAACAGCACGGGTGTGGCTACCTTTTGATTACAGGGTACTGGCAGCAGCGAACGGCGTCGCTGAGCAAGCTCCTGAAAAGCTTTTTACACGGTGGAAGAAATCCTTGAGCCGTTGCTGCGCTAGTTGTCCAAGTATGAGGTGTTTCACCTGTCGTACTGATCTTAAAGGGTTCACCTGGCCGACCAAACAGGCTAAAGCTACTGCGTTGGTGGACAGGAACGAGGAACCGCCCGCCACGGACAACGTGCCACCTGGTTGTTGGCCTAAATTCAAGAACAGATGCAGGTACACATATTCGTTGAAAAGTCGAGTTTTTCCTTCGCGGAAATTTAATTTGTTCGATACTGTTCTAGAAGTGAACATTGTCACATAATTAATTTGAATAATATTATTTTAAAATGATTATTTACTGGCTTCAGGTGCAAACGACTCAGGGAACTGAAATGTTGCTCAAAAAGATCGAGGGTTGCCCCTGCAGAAGCTTCCGTTTGTTGTCCTCCAGAAAGAAGATTCGGCACTATTTGCCGCCGATTGTTCGATAGATGTAAATGCAAGCGAAACACTGACGCCGAACGCACAAAAAACATACGTGCCAAGCACAGTCTTACCAGCGTAGCACCGCCCCCCCTATCAGAGGTAAAAATATAAAAAAATATGTAAAACACGATGGAAATATAACAAACGTAATAACGCAAAAGGGAACAAGAATTAATTTACCTCGAACTAATCTAATACAAATTTATTTCCATCGGTCACAGGAGCCAAAAGCTAAGATACCGGACGTCCTAGTGGAACATAATTCTTTAATGCGTGGCGCTATTCCGTGTTTACCAGTTCCTCTTGCATGGTTTTGTCTCGTGTGGAATGTTCTACTGCCTGGATCTGGTAAATGAAACAACTGAAGCTTTCGCTAAAATAAGAAACAACGATGGAACGTAGAACATTACGGCTGAAAAATTATTTCCCATTTCAGGTACCGTTTGGAGCGGTATTTTTAATCTGTGCGCAGGTCAACCAAGATTCTCACCGGTGGCCGGATTGAAATCGAGGCTGGGCGCGTTCGTGGTGAACCTGTTGGTTGGGGTGGGTCAATTATTCACCGTTTTATTCTGCCTGGTTGGATGGGGCTGGAGTATTTGGTGGGGCGTTACTCTGGTCCGTTTAGCGAGTAAGTAATATTAATCATCGAGCCAAAATCGACTCGATTGTTCGTGCCAGATATCGGTCGATTTCGTGTTCGTTTAAGAAATCGCCACTTAGCCTCATTCTGGCTTTAAACGGGCTATCCATTTATTAATGAGAAAAGACAAGTTATAGTTCATGAATCTGAAGAATTAATTATTTAGACTGTTGAGGGGAAATATTTCTTTCTAAATTCGTTTATTTCGATTTCGTGATGCCAGGGAAGGGCGAACAATCCTTACGTTTATTTCGACCTTTTATTGAAACTGTTTATTCCCTCGCAAGGTATCACGTGTAAACGACTTTATTTCAGGAAAGTACAAGAGATTCAAGGCTTCCGAGGCAGCCATCAACGATCCAGAAGCGAGGGGTGGTGAACCAGCGGCACTACCACCCGGAGTACCGAGTCAAGCGTTGAGGGGGATGGAACTGGCGCGATAATCGAAGCAACGAACGCGATTCCTCGTTCGTGTCTCCGTTGAAACGTTTTTATATTGCTCGTCTTAACTTCACTACGTGCCTTGTCGAGAGCTGCGAGGATAAAATGGAACTTTTCGCTGGATGGACTAGCGCGCTATGGATCCGTTTAGTTGAACAAAGTTGTATACTTCTCGATCCGCGAGACGTTGTTTCGTTACGAAATTGTAAAAGATATGGAACAATAACTTCGTTTCATGGTAAATAAAATTCGAGGGAATTTCTTCGCGAAATAGCACTTTGCTAAAGGGGGAATGTTGGTGGAAGTATAAGAGGAAAAGGACGTAAAGTAATGTCTATTGTGGTTCGAGATCGAGAAGCGATAGGAAATTCTGGAAAATTGAAAACTCGCTTTGTCAAGGGAGAATGGTGGTTGAGAAATGGAAAACGACATAAAATAATGTCGTAGCGGTACTACGATCGAGGAACGAAACGAAGTTCTTGGGATTTAATCGCTTTCAGTGAAAGCATACCTATTCGTGGCGTTCTTTCAAAATGTACTCGTTGCGTCGAAGAGAAATTGATGTTTACTTCTCGTTCCTCCTTTCTTTCGTGTTCCAGCGTGGGACAACGTTCTATTCTTTCCTCTCTTTTGTTGTGCTCGAGACTGGAACGCTGTTCGAACGTTTCTCGTTAAAGGAATCAAAGATGGGACAAAACTCGTAGCTGGTCTCTTTTTTTCCCCTCTATTTTCGAATGAATTTTCGTTCTCCACGTCGATGGAATAAATACGTTTTGAAAAAACGCACTTTATATTTTTACAAGCGCAACACATTAATATGTATACATACATCCATATATTCAACTATCCGATTTATTCCACTTACAACTAAAAGTCCTTGTAAATATGAAAATATATTACTTACATCGATTTTTAATCTAATCGCTGCTTCTGGAATTGTTCCCTCCTTTACATCCCCTAATCGCAGTGCGGAGAGAATTCTGTTTAGCATCTTTGAATTAATCTTACTTGAAGACAATTGCGTGCGCCTTTGTACGCAGTACTAATTATTGTCGCGATGAGTTTCTCTCTCATGTACCGGGGCAAACTTTTATCTACAATTTGGTTGCTTGAACACAGTAGAATGAAGTGAATTGCACAGAAATGATTAGCAGTATCTTTGTTTTAGTTTATTTAAAAAAAGAATCGATGATTGTGTCGGGAATTGTGATTAAATTCTGTGTCATATATAGAAACGAGTATCACCTAAGACTGAAAAATATAAACTCATCTTTTGATCATTCTTAATTCCATGGTGTTGAACATTGGTCTTTTCGCAACTTTGCTCATTCAAATTTCTAGTAATAAATTAACTAAGCTTTTCAGAATTTTCGCCACACAAATACTCTTTTGCTTCATTCAAACTACGTCAATATATTTAATTTTCGTATTCTTAAATATTTCTCTCTTTCTTCAATAATTCGGTTCATGTGTTCGATCGAACCACCACGGAATTACACTGTTTCCAAATTCCAAAGGGTCTTTGTGGATAACGAAGAGCAATCTCTGCATGCGACAGCACATCAACGAAACAGCAACGGAGGTATACATGTACGTGGTAGGATTTCGTTGCATCGAGGCAAAGAAGACAGAGAACGGTGGACGTTCAAAACATGCGCATGCTTACAACCTGGATTTAGCGAATAACTACTAATAAAAGCTTCGCAAAAATCGATTGCATGCTCAAGCAACTCTATTTCAAGCAGCCCTTATCTAGATCGCGTTATTTTCGCTTCATCGAAGGACTCAGCCTGCCGTCTACCTTCTTGCAACGTTTTACGCGGGCTTGATAACGAGGAGTACACCTGGCGTCTGTCATTTGTAACGTGCATATGTTTATATCATGTTGAGAGTTGGTCGAATGATAAAATCGATTTGGCTTCGTGTGACAATTGGATCTAGAAATTGACGATTATGTATCGTGTCGCGCATTTTTCATAACAAAATGCAATATTTGTGATCCTTGCAATTTGTTCAATACGAAAACAATAATTCTCGTCGGAGCTGGATAGAATCTTCAATTTCAAACCGATCGAAAATTATTCAATGCACGGTTCTTGACGAAATGACATAATTAAAATATTTGTCCGGGAAATAACGAACAATACCGCAATCTGTTTCAACTAATAACGATCGCGAAAGTCGCACGCGACCGTATGGAAATACGGCACAAATTTACGACAGGACATTTTGCGCAACGATACGTTCAGATTTGTACGCGCGTTCCCGCGGGAGAATTGCATGACGTATCCTTATCGCGGCACACGGGCAAAAGGTATTTCGCGAATGCTGAAACGTAGACGTTGGTTTCGTAACTTGCTCCATTTTGAACGCCTCCCTTGAGAAATTCCTAACAAAAGAGAGAACGCCCGGAGTAATGTGACGGGCGTTGGATGTATTCCTTTTGTCTGCAAGCTGGTGGTGATTTTGTGGCGAAATATGGCGTTGGGTTCTATTGTCGAAGTATATTCCAAGGGAAAATTGAAATGAAAGGAGTAATTCGTTTGGCAATATTTACTTTTCTCTTCTCATTTTTACAATCGGTAAGGAGTTTTGGAGGATTCCCATTCGCTTCTCTCGGTTCGAATAGGGAATTCTTGGAAGCGCCGCGACGTATCAGGGAAATGAATAATACAACACGGAAGAACGAAACTAAAGATCGTGTTCAATAAATAACAGACGAAACAAATAATTTGTACTCATCGATTGGTACACGGTCATTCATTCAACAAAAATTCTGACAACGGGAACAACGCCACTCGCGCAACGATTTATCGTCCGCGTGGATAAATCAAGGAACAGGCATGCAATCGTTTTCGGAACATAAAATACTGATTTATAAACAACATTGATTATCCGTAATGCACACGTGAACATCATTGAACTTAAAGTATCGATTGTTTCATGATTGCTCGTGTAAAAGAAAGGAACTTCTTTTCCGAATATCGACGCATTGAAACTTAATCTACGAAATAAATAGAATCTTGGAAATAATAATTTAAATCACAACAACACAATACACATTAATGCGAGTATTTCTAAACGTTTGCAATAAAACTACTGCAGGAAAACAAAAACGTTAGGTTCCCTTCGAAACAGCCGATTCAATTTCACTCGATCATGAAAAGGGAAAAGGAAGAGTAGAATGAATTTGGAGTTTGGACAAAAATTAAATCGAAAGGGTAAACGTACACTCATCGTAATTGTGACTAGGGTTCGGTGGTTACGGGCGCACAGTATTATTTCCAACTTCCGTAAGGAGGCCGAATGAAAATGTATTTCTTTGAGTAGTAAGAGGTATATATATACATGGTATATGGTGTGGGTGTTAATGAATCGAGTCGTTGACGCCGGATATATTGAGTAGTATATGTTTTAATGATGTGACTCCATTAATATGTCAATATGCACAGGTAAATATTTCTTGTTATTATATAATAGAAGTGTTACAGTGTGTAATGTGATACGATAATAAATTTAATAGTAACCATATTATAATTAAGAACTTAAAATAACTCTAAAGGGTAAACTACATCACTATCGGCTAGCGACTATTTAGCGATAATAATAGCCTACCATGTCTTTTACTAGCGGCGCTCAGTGAGTGTGCTCTTTTTATTATTTTTTTTGTTGTCTTTCTTTTGTAATATTCCTTTCGCTCTTTCTCTATTTCTCTCACTATATCTCAATCTCTCATAATCCTTTCTCTCCCGCTCTCTCATACATCCTCTGTCACACACTACGTGTAATTATTACTCCTCTGTGCTCGATGTTCCTTTCGTAACCCATGTTGTTCTCTCCCTATACTTAATCTGTTTCCTGTGACTCGAGACGTTCATTTCACTGCCTGCTTATCGTGTCCCTTGCAACCTGTCGCTTCTACAAACATCATCGAAACCGATTCATGCCGGCTGCTCCTCACGTCTCTGTCCATCGATTTTCACCTTTATTTCTCTGGCTCGAAAGATGATGAAAGATTTCTTCGCGAATACTCTTAATCGAACAGAATGTTCAATTAACGAATCGCTCGTGTACGTTGGTCGTTGCAATCGACTCGTACGCGAGAGACTCAATTGTGAATTTTTTATTTTGCAATTTGGAGACAGAAAAGTAATTGCTACGTATTCCTCGTTCATTTCAACAGATAATGTTCCTACGAGCGTTGTCGATGAAAATACGACAAGAGCAAGGGAAACAAAGGTTGAAAGGGTGGTTTTAAAAACGATTCGAGAGAAATACCATTTTGCCCGCGTATTGTGAACAGAGAGTTCGAAGCAGGTATCGACTTCTCACTTGCTCCTTTACTTTAGTTTCTCGTTATAGACACACGTGTACAAGCGTCCCACATACTTCTAGGTCTACGGTGTGGGTCAATCAGAGTCGGGTGGTTTCGTGAGATGTCCGCACAAAGAAACGTATGGGCGAGTGAAACTGTCGGTGATTTTTATATACACACACGTATACAGTAATCGTATATAAACATGAATGTGCGTGGGTGGTGGTGGTGGTTGTGCTGTTGTGTTCAGTGTGTGACGGTCTACGTATTAATTAATACTTTTATTTCATTCTTCCCCATCGTTTGCTTCTGTATATATTTTTTTACCTCAAATATTTTAGATTCTATTTGTCGATATACTTATTTCGTGATGAGCGGATATTCGCGAGGCTTGTGTGTTCGTGCGTTCTTGCGAACGTCGTCGCGTCATGGTTTTTATCATGGTTTCAATGATTCTGCTTCTGTCGGCCTCGTAAAGACGGAGATGAAATACGAGCGTGAGATGCTAAAAAATCGCGATCAATCTGAAATTCACCCTGTTCGATCGTTCGTTTTCTTCATCACCCAACGAACATTCGTCTGTTCGTTTTTCACCCCCTCATGGATCTCACGTTTTTACGATCGACTACACTACTTTTGCTTAAAGAACGAAGTTTTAAAAAGTGGTACCCTGAAAGAGGAGCTCGATGTCGCGTGAAAAAATGGATACAAATATGTCGAAAAGTTCCACCAGAAACGAATTGTGTGTGTGTGTTTGTTACATCGTCGCGCGTTTCTATCCCTCCATTAATACATTTATTCTGTTACGCTTATTGTGTTCACGTTTATTTATTTTTATAGGAATCAATGTTGTTTGGTCTCTTGATAAACTTCGTGTGGGTATAATTAAAAGCAACCGTTCTAGTGGATTTTTAGCTCGTATGTAGGTAGAACAATGATCTCGATGGTACTCCGGGGAATGCTACTGGAGGGTTGCACGAAACGAAGAGGACGTATATGTATATCTTGTGTTCTAATTAGGCTGGCTAGTTAGCACTGAGAAGCGAATCACAAACGATACACGTTGTATTTTTTACTTTTTTTTTGTTGTTTTGTTAATTATTTTTTGTTCGCTTGCTTGCGATTGTTTGTTTTCTCTCACTCTGTGGTTCTTGTTGATTGTTCGCCCCCGTTTAAACATTTCTGTCGTTTACTCACACACGGGGGGAGGTGGGGGAGATGACACGGCTGACACACACACGATTACGGACAAATCGGTTCGAAAAAGGTAACAATTCCAGAACTATGGGATTTTCAATTACTTATATTTCATAATCAGTTTTTCTATATATATTTTCATCTTTTCTTTTCGTATAGAATCTGTAGATATACATTCTTGGCAAATTCGAAAAAACTGATTCCAAAATAGGAACAGATCATTGTGCGAACTATGTATACAGGGTGCAAGTTTTGTTTTTAATCATCTTCCTTTTCCACTTATATTTTTTTTTTGGTTGTTGTTGCTGTTGTTCCTCTTTGTTTCACTGTTTCGTTTGCCGTTTTTTTTCTTTCTTTTGTTAATGTTACGGATATTGTTGTTGCTGTTTCATTTCTGTTACTGTTGTCGTGGTGAGGAACACACGTGCGTGTATGCTCGTAATTTTGCTCGGAACTATGCATATCTATATACATATACTGTTTCCTTTGCCTATGTGTGTGTGTGTGCGTGCGTGTTTTAGGGTGTTCAATTTCTTCGTTTGTTTCATTTTCATTTGTATGGTTGTTGTCTGTTTAATGCTTGTATTATTTTTTTGTTTTTCTGGTTCAATCAGTATCTTTCTTTACTTTTTTTTCCCATTATTATTTTTAATTTTTCATCTGAACGGTGGTACATTTGATAGGGTGCACAGGGCTGCTAGGCACAGATAATTGACTCGCAAATAACTCTTCAAACAACATTAGAGCGTACGACATACAAGTATTAATATACACATTACATCATTAATTATTATTATTTTTTATCCTTTTGTTTTCGTTTAAAGAGTAATCATATATTGGAGTGTGTCTGTGTCTCCTGTTACTTGGCCGTTGTGTGTGGGTGTGATCATTTCGCCCGATGTGGACACGGTGGTGTGTTCAGTGACTAAGATCTTTTCTACGTGTCGCGTTCGAAGTTTAAATGTCTCGAGTGAACGTGCGCTGCGACATCACAGACTAACTATGGACGGCTAATGCTCGATGGGCCATTGAAACTTGGGCCGCGATAGGTTCTCCGACAAAGATGATCGTTTCTAACGATTCCAGGCTGATACAGCTCCGATTCGACTACATATAACCCTTCAAACGTTTAAATGCCATTAAAATTATTCAAACGCGTAAAACAATGCACAGTCCATTGTCGAATACAGCTCTCGAACAATTAAAAACTAGAACCTCGAATAAATTGAGGGTATAAAATCGTCACTTAATAATCTCCTATCTGCGAATAATTCAATACTAAACGTATATCCGTATCTGTAAAAATTACACTGCGAAAATTCACTGCGGAAGAACCAAGGGGTAAACTTAAAATAATCTATCCTATACATTCACTGTACACGATCCACGAGGAACCAGAAGTCATCCTCCCCTTCTGTATCGATCCTGAAATCGCGCGACCATCCATATATGTATATGTATATCCCCGTGAATTCTTTGCAAACGGAATATCGTTTCGGACGATTAGCATTACCGATCCATCTTGGGCTATCTTGACGCAGTGCCTGTGGTGATGTGTTGGTCTTGGTGTACGTTCTCGATGAGCGGAGGGGATGGTCGTGGCGTGTTTGGTGAGTGTCGTGGTGTACGTGTAGTATCGATGTCGAGTATTTCGAGTGTGTGATGTTGCTGATGCGTGTACAATCAATGTATAATAATGTATACAGTCAACAAATCTTATTACATCTAGTTTGTCTTTTGACGCAGCGATGGGAAGACAGAGCATAGAGACCCTTCTTGGCTCAGATGTACAATAACGAGGTGGATTAGTTTGCTTGGGAACGGGAAATGATAAGGAACGACGAAGGACGGGATGGGAGGGGGAATAAAGAAGGGGGGGGGGTATGATTTTGTTTTCTCTTCGTTTGTTTCTTTTTTGGATTTCTTTCGAAGAGACACAGGAGAAAGGGATAGATCCATTACAGCCTAAAATTTCTCAGGGGTATATAAACGCCGAAGGAGAGGCATTAAATGGGGAGAAAACAAGTACGTACAGTGATATTTAAAAAGGATACATTAGGACTAACGCTTAGAAACATTGATATGACGCATGGTGGTGCTTCTGGGATACGTAAAATTCTGATATGTGGGGCAGGTATATGTTACTTGGTAATACTTAGAGGGGGGGAAGGAGGGATCGCTTAAAAAGGTTACTGCGCTTTGGTTTATTTTGCTTGGCCCAGTATTTCCTGATCTTCCACTGAGAAAGAACGTTATTACTCGCTGCTTTATCGGTACTCGAAGCTGCCCATCGTCCGTATACTATCGTAAAGAAATTGTTCGCCAGCGATGTTTCGAAGCATGTTTAGAACAGTTTAAACAAACACTGAATATCGAAAGAAGAACGTGCAAAAATATATGTAGTTGTTGTTCTTTTCACGGGTGGAATCTCTCTTTTCCCTTCGTTTCTGAACGGTTCGCTTCGAGTACACGTGACGTCAAAGCATCCGATTAATAATTGCACAAAAATATAATTATTTGAAATGGCCTGTCGCGAGATCAGAACGATCGTTTCCTCGAGACTAATTCGGGACATCGTGGTGTCAGCACAGGTACTAGTATTTTTTTTTCTTCTTTTTCTATTCCACCAAAAACGCTGACAAGTACTTTCTTTCTTTCTACGTTCGCATGAAACATCGAGAGAGCAGTGCAATTAGGAAGGATCGAAACGATCTCGCGATTCACGGCCATCGCAACGGGCTTGAGGGGCACGCGCCCCTTCCTGACAAAAGAAACCAAAGCGCACCCGGCAATAATACCCCTTTTTTTCGCAATACTATTAATTAATAACAATATTAACGATATGTACCTACTCTCCGATCTACCTAACATTACCTAACTATAAACATTAAACCTAACGCTTTTAAACGCAATATCGTTCGTCGTAACATTACTTAATCCGTTCCGATTTTCACAAAATCGGAACCATAAATAATAATTCGTAATTAATCAATAATCATAATAATCAATAAGAATCGCCTTCATCGTTATCGTCACGATAATACTAATCAATCATAATTACACAATCAATCGTCGATATATAATTGAAATTCTCATGCGAACTGCAAATATATACATACAGATGGGATATGTATTTCCATGTTTTTTAAGATTCAAACTGACGCATTCAACCTTCCTCTCTTTCTCTCTCTTTCACTCTATCTCTCTCTCAATAATTAATTATCGAAACAGATGGCTCCTCTCCCGCACTCTCTCTTTTTTTCTCTCTTTACAACCTCGTAATTTCGTACGTTTTTTCTTCCCTTCAATTTTGTTATCCATCTTTCACGTGCAATAACGCTTCCCTCATTTCTTATCGTCAGTATGCCTGTATGTGTGTGTATATATATGTGTATATAAGTGAGTGAGTGTATTTTTACACAGTGCTATTTAGTCACTATCTGGAATACTGTATCGTTACAGACTCTCTACGCACTACAATTACAATTTGATCTTTTTGTACATACTAAAGAATCTCTCTCTGTTCCAACGGAAAAGTTCGACGTCGGAGGACGAGCACACACATGTACACACACGCGTCCACACATCATGCACAGAGATCCACACACATGTACTTATTTTATATATATATATAATATATATGTATTTGTATATCATATGTATATGTATAATATATTATACACACGCACGTGCAGCGTTTCGGGCGACGCATCCTCATCATTCTGTACACATTTTTCGTTCCGTCGTAAAAGCGAGACGATATGCGTCAGCGACGACGCGTGCTACGTGTAATTTTTTGCTTTTTTCATTTTTATTTCACACACAGAGCGTTCACGCACACAGAGCGTAGTTATTAAGAAGCTATGTACAAGTCGGGCCGAAAGTAAGATGCGAGAACGCGAACATTTCACAGCGCCACTATCTTTCGCTCGTCGTCCGAAACGCGACGTGGTGTGTTCTCGTGTCGAGCCTCCAAAAAAAAAAAAATAAAAAAAAGATGAAAGAAAAATGAAAAGAAAGAAGAGACGGAAGAATAAAGAATCCTTCTCATTATGGAAGCTCGTCATCCTCCGATGGAACAGCGCAATTATTTTAGACTGTGCTGTGTGTGTGTGTCTGTGTGCCTTTAAATTTAACCCTTCCGCCGTCGGTCGATCTAGGAGCAACGTCTTCGGGAGACAAGCAGCTACCGCTTCAGAAACCGTTGATCGCCTAAAGCATCGAAGCAGAGAGCATCGTGATTCTAGCTAAAGTGTTTTTTACGATGATTCTTCGTGTATCTGTACTAAAACACTCGCGCACAACACGCTACTGTACACCGTCATTTGTATTATTTCTTTTTACTCTTTTACTCGGTACAGGGTTCACGATCGTCCACGAAGGATCGTGGCCGTGTCCAGAATTAAGTGTACACGCGTTCGCGCGAGGTACAATTTAGGAGCCATTCGGTCTAATCGATGAAGAATATAAACGCACTACGGCGGGAAGGGGTAAATGTAAAGTGGTAGCCGTAATAGTAGTATGTAGTAATAGTAGAAGTACAGGGAACCTTTTGTTCGTCACGAAATATACGTATATAAAGAGAGGAACAAAAATGAAAGAAAAGAAAAAGAAGAGAAGAAAAAGAAAAATAGAACAGGGGAACATCGCGAGGATTGTTTCTCTGAGAGATTGTTGCTTGCTTAAGTTGCTTGCATTTAGTCAAGTGTTACACATAGAAATTACACAGCACGGGGGAAAAACGTGTGTCTCTCTTTCTCTCTTCTATTTTTGTTTCTTTTCTTTACCAAGTGTTCGTTGTTAAACGTGTATACTAGCGTAAAATTTACTTTACCACACACGCTCATCATGTACAGGTAAAGTGTCAGAAAATAAGCGACAGTCTGGCATGCGTGCTTGACCTCTCAAATACAATACGAGCTTTATATTTTTACTTGTGTATCATTTTTTGTTTCCTTCTTTAATCTCTCTTAAGGTTTTTGCTCGCGCAAAACGTGTACCTAGTGTACATCACATCGGAGTGGGATTCTCATCAGGAGGGCATCGTTCGGCCGAATTTATTATAGTCCCGTACGAAACGTATGAAACACCTGGCACAATTCCTCAAAAAACGAAGCTGCATTTGGTAATATTCACGATGTTTCTTTCCTTTCTTTGTATGCTGTATTTTCGCCTTTAAAAACGTCTCGCACTCGTGGCTTCTATTTCCTCCGTTGTGTGTCCGCAAGCTTTCAATGTTTTCTTTTTCTTATTTATTCTGTGCTGGTTTCTCATTGTCACCGTGTAATATCGCGATCATGAATGAGCATTGTGGAATATCATTGTTACGTATGGAAATAAAAAAAATGTAATAAAAGAAATTAATGACTGCTTTCCGTAATAAAAGAGGAAACACTGCAAAAAAGAAAGAAGCCTCGGAGACCGAGCGTTTCTCTACGGACACATGCATATTCGTTTTCAAAAACTTGCCACGTAATCTCTCGCCTTGAACGTATAAAAGTCGGGCTCGATCTCGAGATTCGGGATCGTATCACAAAATTGTTGTATTCCATCCTAATTTGCGTGTCGTATATTAGAATACGAATTCACGAGACGATACACTCTTGATTCAAATGCACCATACCCCGCAGATCACATTTAATGCGTGTATATATATGTATAATACATATATATATACAAAACGATATGATATGATTACAAGTCCTAGCTGCTTATTATCTACTTCTTTTTTCTTTTTTCCTCTTTACCTTACGCGTTAGGTCCTGCTCACTATCACGAAACGAAATTTCCCAAATGTTTCTTACGTCGGATAAAATTGTGATGCGTCTGTTACACTACCGTGAAACCTATTTCTTCCTAATCGTATATGTATATATAATTACATAATACCGACGATTAATAATAGTACTAGGAATAATGATCATAATATTATGAATAATAATAATAATAACCGTTCTACTATAATTCGTAATAAAAAGTACGAGAATGTGATGTGAAAACAATTTTACAGTCCTTGTGGACGTGGATGCTTAAAAAATAAAAAATAAAATAAAAGAAAAACGTGTAATATCTATATAGATCTCGGAACGGAACACAATATCATGAACAGGAATCGAGAAACAATAAAACGATCATCATAATCATCAACGCAACGATCATCGAGCACGTCGATTAATTATTCTAGTGCATCTTTGTCTGTTTTGTCTAATTGTCCTTTATATCATCATTTTCCTTAATTCCTTATAGCTTAGTACCTTTGCTATTCTCTCGCGTCGATATACACATATACATACATATATCACCTACGATTGATAAGCAATATTTATTTTATTTTTCAAAATGGAGAAATTCTCGTCAAGCAGCAACGTACAACGTGCATCCTCTTTCGCTACAAGTGGTACGTTGTTTCTCTTCGCTTCTTTTCTGTCTTTTTTTTTTATCGATACCTTTTACGCACTCTCCTTTCCAAGTATGTCCTACATTCTCTCTTGTTGAATTCTTCTACTTTGCTTCGGCAATTAACAAGGATTTCTCGCTGTTGTGTACTAAGCCCTTAAAACGGTATACAACTTATCCTCTAGTTGTATTGTAACAAATATTGCCTCGAATATAAACACTTTCTTTTTTTATTCCCTTATTTAAGTTTATAATTCTCGTTATTATTCTGCTTGTTTTAAGTTAGGTCTCTCTCTCTCACGATCAATGGACAAAAAGCGGTGGATAACTGTTCGCTCTCTCTCTCTCTCTCTCTCTCTCTCTCTCTCTCTCTCTCTCTCTCTCTCTCTCTCGCTCTCTCATTCTCTCACGCATCTTTTAAAAAGGAGTAACCGACACGTTTAGCCCTTTTTTTGTTTCCTATTTGGTTGTATTTTGTGTTGTTTCTTATTATCTTACGTTACGTATGGCCGAGTTAAGTCTCTATCTTTCGTTTTTTTTACATTTATTTAGAGTAGTCATTTGGTTCGCTTCGAAAACACAACTTATTACCTTTATACTTGTATTATTATTAATATTATTATTTTTACTTTAACCTTACGCTTTTTTCGCAAATTTTTTTTTTCATCATTTTTGTTTTCTTAAATCGGAGATCTAAAACCTTTCATTATAAAAACGTCCCCCGGCCCGACAAAATATTGCCGTGGGACCACTAATATATTGTGTGTCGTCGACTTCATTGTCTTCATATAAAATTCAATTCACAGTCCGCGATCTGATCAATAGTGTACGAGCGCTTGAAGAGAATACAACCTTTGGTCGCTTGTCTGCTTGCCTTTTTTCCTTTCTCCTTCTTTCACCGTCATTCTACATTTTGAGCTTCGCATCTCTGTCTCCGTTCTTTATTCTCTCGCCCTCCTCACCGTTTCTCAGCAAAGAACGGGTACTGATTCGTCGTCGTCGTCGTCGCAACCTGAACACTACAGCGCTATAGGGGTGAAACTTCCGGTTTCTCGTTTTATTCCCTCATTCCATTTTTGATCTCTTTCGTTTCGTCGAAAAAAGCAGGAGACAATGAGCGATTTTCGATTCTTTCAACGGATATACACTGACAAGTCTAGACGATTCCTATCGTCCATCCTTCCTTCTGTTTTCCTTCTCTCAACCCTTTCTCTTTTACAAAATCGAGACTCGCGAGAAGCTTCCTCGTGCAAACGAGAAAATAAGGATCGGCCCTACTCGGGAGGAACCCTGAGCATTCACTTATTTTCGTCGTTCTTTTTCTCTGTTCCGGATTTTTCGTCGTACACCAGAACCGGAAGTCTCGATAGCTAAACTCCTTTGCGATCTTCAGTAAGGTACCATTCTCTCCCTCTCTAACACTCTTACCCTGTCACACTCTCTATTTCTCTCTCCCTCTCCCGTTCTTTCTCGAGCACAATTCCAAGCGTTGTAAATAAAATCTGAACAACGTGAAAACATAAATAGGTATTCGTTCGAAGCGAATGTATCGATATCAATATATAATATATATACACGTACAGAGTAAGTATATAAAACAACGACAGACAGAGCTATCAGAAATTAGAGAACAGCGAGATTCTGCGTTCCCTTTTATCTTATTATTTTCATTTCACTCTGTTTGTTATTTGCTGTACAGCAAACGATTCTCGCGAGTCTAATATGTGTGTCTGTGTTCTTATTGATTCGTTTTCTCTTTTATTCTCTCTCTCTCTCTCTACTCTTCTGGCTCGTCGTGACGCAGCAGCGTTAGTATACACTTATCATTATCATTCTTGCTTACTATTTTTATTATTTCCCATAGGCGGATTTACTCTCGCGTGCACGATTGATTCAGATCATCCTCTGAACACTCTCAGAAAATTGTATCCAGTGTGTAGCTTCTAATGGTCAATGAGGAACCTCCGATTTATTGGATCCCATGAGAAAATGGTCAACGAGGAACGCGGTGTGTACTCGGCTCCGAGATCGTGGAGATGACGTTTCCATGCGGTTCCATCGTTCTCGAATTCTCTTACTTATTGTTTTCACTGTTATTCCCGTGCGCACGTCATTGTGCCGCGAACCGAAAGAGTACGTCAAAAAACGGCAACACGCGCGGTCCCACGAAAACGAACGATAGAGGAAACACGTGAGTAACGGCTCGACTGTCTTCTCTGGTCCGCCTCCTTTGCGAGGAACCAACGATTCTTCGTTTTCGTGCATTCATTTCTTTCTTTCCTTCTTTCATTTTCTGTTTTTTTCGCCGCAAACGGTAGCAAGTAACGATTATTGCAACACTTTCACACGGAGCTTACTTGCTTGCTTATCAGCCCTTGATATGTAATCCGTGCCGACCACGGCAGGCTCTTATATATATGTACACGCACAAGACAATTTGATTTTGTTACGATCGATCCTCGCGTCCGACAGAAAGAAAGAAGCTTCCTTAAAGACAACGAAACGAGTCCTCTTTCATTTCGTCGCGTCTACAAAACGTTACAGCCTCGTGATTTGATTCCAGAGACAAGAGGATCTTCTGTTCCGACATAATACTGACACACTCGTAACATACGATAAAGGGGAAAAGAAATACGAAGGAGAAAAAAAAAGAAAAAAAAAAGGAGAAACGGCGCACCAGCACCGTTCGGTATCACCGCGCTACGGACTAAGCACGTATACCCGGACCTCGCCAAAGCAACGCAAGGAGGAAAGTAGAAACGAAAGAAGAACACAGCGGAACATAAGTGAACAATGCAAAAACATCGCGGGATGAACGGAAAGTAGAATAGAACGTCAGATGATATATATATAGAATAAATGGAAAAACAGGATAGAACAAAACATCGCTGCCTCTCGGTGTATCGCTTTAGACTTCGTCCACTTCCTGTTAGACGGGCGATCCTCGATTGCTCCTGTTGTACAGCCCACCTGCGCCACGTTCCATCGGATCGTCGACGATGATCCCGTCGGCCCCGTGACCATTTGCTCGTTTCAATGTTCTGTATCCACGAGCCAGATTATAATTAACACTCCTCGACCCTCGGGGCCGAGACTCGTTCCGTTGACCCTCGAACGGAACTGACTCTTCCAGCGACCGGCGTGCGTCTGATCTCTGCCAGGCGATCACCACGCGGCGAGGAGTACAAGTAGTAGTAGTTACAGTGGTGGTTGTCGTTATTGTTTTCTAGACGAGTTTGCCTGTTTGTGCCTGTTGCTGCCTCGTCCGGCGAGTAGGCCCTCTGCGTCTCTCATCAGTACGGCCAGAACGTAGGCAGCGGCGGCGGTGGCGGCGGTGGCACAGTGGGATACAGTGTCGGTGTGGCGATCAGGACGCATGTGGGCGGCAATGGCGGTGGCACAGGTGGCGGCAAGACCGGAGAAAGTGTGATCGCTGCGGCTGGGTGCAGGGCCGTGCCCGTAGGGGCACACAACGGGTGCAGGGCGAGAGAGGGACGCTGGCGCTGACGCTGACGCTGCTGGCCCTGTACCTCGCCGTTCTATTCCGAGTCCTGCTGCATTTTGACGTGGCCATTACCGGCGGAATTGCTCGACGTGCTGCCGCTGCTTGGTGGGAAACTCGTGGGTATGGTGCGCGACGAAGAGAAACACAGCTTCATGATGTACGGGAACTTGCCGTCTGGAAAAGCAGATCGGGACGGGGGGGTTTATTAGATTGGTTATTGATTTCGTTATTGGCGTCGCGTGTGTCCCGCGGTGGGTCTCATCGTTTTGGCGCGATTGAACTGCATGGGGGCTATCAACCCTTTTCGATAGTTGGCCGGGGCTTATTGGTCTGACGGCGTTAAAGGAATGGGGGAGAGAGGAAGTCTGAATCGCTGTGCGAGGAAATATTTTAACCGGGATTTAAATGTGGAGTGATTTTTCAGTTAATCGTGTGATTGATTATCATAATTTTTAGAATAATTTAGAATAATAGCAGTGATAAAGAAGAAGGCTTGCGTTAAACAGTGCTGGGAGGAATTTTATTCGTCCGCAAGAATATCTGTACTTACTGCTGTTTTCAAGCGCTGTGTGATTGCATTCCATGATGGCAGCTACCGCAATTCCGACACTGCTGAACTCGATAAGGCCGGACGATGATCGTTCCGATTTAAGGGGGAACAGCTTCACTGTCGTTGGCGCCTCGATGCCACGTTCGACGAACACACGGTGCACGGTCTCTTCGGTTAGATCCGGGGGGGTGTTGAAAAAGTGGACAATCTTCGAGGGTGGTTGTATTCTATTCTTATTGGCCATTGCTGGATTTAGGAACCTGCAATATACGATGAAAAATACGAAATGCTAACAAAGTCCAGCTAACCAAAAGAAATTACAAATTGCGCATTTAAAAATTGCACTTTCTTGTATCTCCCATTAGAAAATAAATCGTCGCCCGGCGTAAATAACAGTGCCCCGTGGCAGGTACCGTAACTCATCGGAAGCAAATGTATCATGCATCGACTCCCATTGGAACCTGCCCATTTCCGGTACGCGTTTCAAACCTCCAGCAAGCCCGCAATTAATTTTTCGCGACGGCATAATCAATAGAACCACTTGCATCGAATACAACAACATGTTAAAACCGAACACCCTCGCTTCCATTAAGTTCCCCTCAAATAAATAGTAAATCAGTCGGCACGAGTGCTCGAGCTCTCCGGAAGTAGGAGCGGCGTTAATTGCGGCGCAAGTTCCGCCCCACACGAGCCACATTCATTTATACGAAACGTTCGTCCAGATCTAGAAGCTATAGAATCGCGTGTCTCTCGTTAACGTTCATTCAACGTCGAGGCGCGGCTTCACACTGATTTTCTAATCGCTACGAACGGTTCGACGGATCGATTGGCAAGCTCGAGGAATATACGGTCAGAATCGAATTGGAGAGCACCGGGGAAAAACGCAGAAAACGACGTCGAAAAGTTTTTGCCCGGTGTCGTCCAGAAGGACGACACGAAAAATAGGATCGGGGGGGACGAGAGGTGCAATCCTCGAAACAGAACTGGAATATTCCAACGGACGTGTGGTAGCTCAACTTTACCTGTTATTCTTGCTTCCTGTGAAATCCTTGAAGCTCGCTGTCTTGTCGGGCAGAATGTATGGGTTGGTGACGTCCGAAAGGAAAGCCTGTTTCGAGAAGCCGAGCTGCAACCTGCCATCTGTGCCGATCGTCACGTTGTTCAAATTCTGTAAACACCGCTCCACGGCTATGCTGTCGCCCATCTGGATCATGGCACAACCCTCTTTCGTCTTCAAGAATTTTACCTGTTTTAAAATAACGAGCGCCTGTTAAGCATTGCCTATTTAGAATAGAATAGGAATTCGTGATTACAAGTTTCTACAGGAAGTAATTATTTAAACAGAAACTATGCGAGGTGATATAAAAGTAGCAAGAAATCACCTGGGACTGTAAATGAATAATAATAAAATGATACGAGACTTCGAAGTTAGAATGGTAGAAATATGATGAAGGAGATTCGACAGAAATCTGTCGCGGCCAATCGACACTCTATTAGCCCATCCGTTACACATATACATTTCCAACTTTCTAATAAACTAATTACTCGGGCTAATAAACTCAAAATACCGGCGTACCTTCAGGTAGCGACCAGAAACATGAATGAAAACGTACCTTCGTTACGTTTCCGTACAGGCAGAACAGGTTGAACAGCTTGTCCGTGTTGACTTTGTCAGGCTGCAGACCATAGACCATCATCACCGATCCCTGTGTACTCGAAGGTGGTGTCTGGCCCAAGGTGGGCACGTAACCAGGCCGAGGTGGCGTGGGATGCAATGGCTCTCGACCGCTGAATTCACTCTTAATGCCATAACGCTCTACGTATGGTTCTGCATATGTTGCTGGTCCATTGAAATTCTCCTCGTAACGATCGTGACCGGCACCCGGGGCGAAGGTTACCTGTGGCGTGGATCCTGCGAACAAAAGCAACCGGTCGTTGCAATGCGTAGTGGATATTCGATGTCCTTTGTCCCCGGCCCGGATGATTTCATTCCGGTACATCGTATCGCCTATGTTTGTCCGCGTTCAACGTTACACGCTAATTATGGAAATCGAGCGACTGTTGCGTCCCTATTAATCACGGGGCAAGAGGAAATATTAATCGTTCCCGGTGAATGCTCGTTCAACGCGTCGACGATCAAATGAGCGGGGGAAAACGACCTTTTTGCGCCACGTTGCATCGCCGAGGGTGTTTAGGCGGTGCTTCTGAGGCTCGGAATTTGTGTCAGGATCGTTTTCGGCGAAACGTGGTCCTAATTAGTTTCACTTGGTGTGCTAGACGCGCATACGTCGGCGGGGACGAGGTTATTGCGAAGGAAATGTGGAATTAATTATTATGCAGATATGATCGATACAGAATTGTCTGCCGGGGTATTTCATTTCGTTTGTGCGGAGGATACGGAGCAAATGAAATTTTGATTATCATCGATAGGCTTGTTTGATTTGATATTAAATTATGGTATTATCATGGTATTATCGTGGTGTATCGTCGACGGTCGTTTAATGTTGAATTTCATATGCAAATGCTAAGACTGGTTCTCGATAATATTTCATTCTATGCACGGCAAGTGAGATCTTTTGTAGAAGCTAGTTAAAAATCGAACACAACAATCCCGGGTATTCTATATCTCGTTACCGAAGGTCCTCGGATATTGTCTGCCATTCTTCAAGCCGTACTGTACCGTCGCGACTCCTGAGATTGAATTTCGTCCTTTTACTTATACCTCCGGTGGATCGAACGCGACATATCTCCGCCACAATTGCATCTTCGATTTCCCGTCTAAATTCTTACAGTCTCGTTGCCTTTATCGCGACCCACGTGAATGACTTCCCAGGAAATCGTGACGGAAACATGTATACCGCCGTCATTGGTCCCATAAACTAGCGCAGCATAAATTAACCACGTCGCGTACCGATTTGTCCCAGTGCTCAGAGCGCAATCTCGATGCCGCGCGAGCAATAAAATTTTCAAAACTGCCGTTCGCGATAAAAGAAACGAAGTCATCAAGGTACACTTTTCGCGACTAATAATCCCGATAACGAACCATTCACCGGCCGGTCGGTTCGTCCGCTAAGAAAATTAGAGTCGCGGTTAAAAAATTTCCACCAAGTCCACGCCGTTGCAATCAGGCGAATTCAGCATTTCCTCGCGCGCGCCAGAAGGTGAAGGTATCGAACGCGGCACTGGTCTGGTTCGATGGCCCGTTCGTTTTCTCAATTGGACCGCTTAATTCGACTATCAAGGAGAGAAACGGAGGACAGAGGGCAGTGGACAGAGAGACACTTACCGTATGGCTGGGGCGCGGCACCGTATCTGGGTTCCGCCAAAAGGGGAGCCGGCCTTCCATTTCCTGTCGCGTCGTTTTTGTGTGCACTCGATCCTGCAACAGCGACAAAAAATTTCCAGATCAGTGCTCCGCTCTTTTTCTCCACACGGTACGAAAGGGGCGAATTTTTATCCAATCGAAGTCGAACGGACTGGCTCAGTCTCTCCCTTCTTATCGCGCACGGTGAAACAATTCGACAAACTCGCCACGATCCAACTCCTCCACGAAATTAGACGAAATCGAATCCACGACTCGCTTCTTATCGGGTGCAGCACGGCTTGGAATGAATGCTGAATAAGTGATCGAAGCTAACGGACGGACGGGCGCGGCTGTTTCTACTCGCGGGGTCAGGGATGATCAATTTCCCTGGCGATTCCCTTTTGGAGATGTCAGGTCGTCAGAAATTCGCGAGACAAGAAACTGGCTGTGCAATACCCGAATATGCCCCTGTCAACCTCAGTTCCACGGGACAGGTCGTGACCGGCATCGAATTGGATAGTCAGAAATCCTGAGGATCCGAAATGTCCCGGGGGATTTTCAAAGTTCTGAGGCCGTTCTGCGGATTCTTTGGAGTTAATGGACCGGTGGTTTCTGAGGATTAAAAGGGATCCGCGGTTTTGCAATGGGTGAAGATGAAACTGCGATGCCTGAAAGTCATGTATCCAGAGAATTAAAAAGTGAAAGAAACTTGCTGTTCAGAAGGGTTTCGAGGAAGTTGTGTAACCTCTGAGGACAGGGTTGCAATAGTGGTTTCGTTTCCATAGGTTACAGTGTTCCAGAGGGATCCAAATTACTCTATTCAAACGTGGTGTACTTAATTCTTGAAATCCCCTGAAACTCGCACGGCTCTGCAATCGAGGAACTCGAGTATGTACCCAGAATCGATACAGTAGTCTTCGTGTTTAATATTTATTGCCAGTATCTCAATATTGACAACATTATTGGACATAGGACAAGATGGTCTGGCAAATTGTCGTTGATTCAAAATATTGATCGGGGTTAGTTTGAATAATTTTGTTGACTCCGATTTGATCAATATTTATTACCAATTCAACACTACTTTACAGAGTCAGCAATATTGCCAGTATTGGACGTGAAATAAATATATATCGTTCCAGCATTTCTCAAAATAACCCGTTCGTTTAAAAAAAAAAGTAAGACTTTATGCACGCAGTGCAAATATTTAATCGGAAAAATTAATTCCCTCGATACTTTTTATTTCATACAATGAATTCCTGGCATCTGGAAATATTTCTACAACGTTCGGCAAGAAATCCATACGGTTTGCTTTAATGATACTTTCCATATTGAACAATAAAGGAAAAGGAGCCGCTTCGGCTCGATCGGAGAAAATAATTCCAATCACGTTATCACGTTCCATGCCTCGCTACTCACTCGACCCAAGCTCGCAATTGAAAAAAAAAAATTATAAATGAAAAATGATTCCATCCCTATTCGCCGTTCGAAATCCTCCCGTTAAAACTGTCCCAGACAATGGTGTAACTTCCGCCTACCTTCCATCTTATGATATAGCCTCACACTCGGCTTGTCAGATGTTTTCCTACGGCCTGCTGTTGCCTGTCACCCCAAGACACAATCTCCCAGTTACACCGTCGAAACCAAGGGTATACCATTGGTCTATATTAAACCGCATTACGTACACCGTTGGATACGTGGGTGTACGTCGAGACGCGGCGTCTTAGCATGTTGGCGCAGACACCAGCAGCGTCACCGATAGCGGCAGCTTGCCTGGCCCTATATTGATTTCGAATATTCGATATCGCGTGCCGACACTCGACGCATCGGTGCACAGCCCGTTGAGGACGATGCATCTTCATTGGGACGAATCCGAACGGGCTCCCAGAGACGTTCTGCCGGGTTTATTTCATTGCTTTTCGAGTGGAGAGGGGCTTAAATATTTCCGATTCTTAAATTTCGACTGTATTACATACATCCCTCGGGTGATTTTTGTTCTTTTTGTTTAATAGAATTAGAGGGGAATCAAATTATATTCGAGCGACAATAAGATATATTGGTTTCGAGGTTTTCATTATAATTATTGTTATGTAAAATTTCTTGTTATATACTGCTGCCTTGGGCGGCTATTTAAATGAACGTACATATAGTTTGATAGTTAAATTAAGTATATCTTGGGCGAATAAAATTGTTAGAAAGGAAAAAGACATTACCATCGCACCGCTATTATTTGAATATTACATTCGTCGAGAACTTAATTATCTTCATTAGCCCATGGAAATGACTCGTATTCTACTGCATTATAATCACCGCATAACCATAGCATCTACTACACGGAGCATTGTAACAAGCCCAGATTCAAGGAACTTCGCTTGGTTCCCACGTATCTCCGTTTCCGTCGAAGAGAATTTAACTCGTATTTAACAAAATCAGGACGCCAGCTCGTATACAGAATAAGAAGTAGAAATCGCCGTAACGGTCCTCCTGGAGGCGTTTAAAAATTCCGTTCCCGATTTTAATCCCGATTTCTGGCCTCGATTAAACGACAATTGAGCTGCGACGGTGAATGCCAGATATATCGAGCAACGGTCTATCCACGCCGGGAGAGGTGAACCGGGTAGAAAATTACGAGTGCAACCGTCGCGCAAGAATCAACATTAAGATCGATGAGTTTGAAAGCGTAGTTTGATTCACGATCCCTGCGAACCATGCTCGTCGATCACGATTTCACAATCTCTGCTCCCTCGAGGCGCAGAAGGGTTTGATACGACGCGCGGGGATACACCGTCGCAAACTGATCTAAATAAAAGCTCCACTCTTCAGGAACCGCTTCATCGTCTCGCGCTATTCGAACTTATCCCATCAACGATCCGTTCTGCCGATTTAAGGACGCCATTACCTGCCCAGCCTACGCTACAGGGACTCCAAAGTCGCGTGGTGAAGTATCGATCCCCCTTTCCGGGAGGAAGTTTCAGTTCGGCGGACGTCACCGGCACAAAGATAACTTCTGGAGATCCGTGAAAGTTGCCGGTCGCGCGTTTTACCCTGGTAGTTCGGAAAATCGACCCGGTATCTTCGCAAAAAGCGGACGTGCCCGTCTGTTTTCGATAATTTACGAGGGTGCAAGGTTTATCTTGAACGGCGAAGTCAGTGGCGTCAACTTCGCTGACGTGTTGCACGCTTGTTCGAGGATCGAGGACGCGACGAAGTTTCCGATGAAGGTTTTGAAAGGGTGATCGGTATTTTTGATGGACGATCTAACGTAAAAGTCTGCGCTGGCTTCTGTCAATTGGGACGGTGTACAAATTGCGCGGCATGCTTTTAGCATTTATTTGCGAGAGAAAATTGTGGATTGGTACCTCAGGAGAGTCTGACGTATTACTTTCTCTTTCATTAAAACGGAGTTTTCGCTCGTCGTGGGGAGGGAAATACTCTGAAACGTCGGCTACCGTAAGCAACGTCAGAGGAGGGGAAGCACATTTTAATAACGGCGCTGCAGAAACATTGGGGCAAATTTAAGCCAGCTCGGAGAACGGTTCGCACGGTCCATGCGGAGGCCCTTACAAGTCCGTGAAACTCGATATTGGCACTTGTAGGTCCCTGCAGAGGACCCGGCAGATTGCGATTTCGGGTATCCTGTCCGGCGGACAAATGTTCCGCTATTGCCTCGATCGAAGATCTTTTCGCCCATTCCATTCTCCATCGTGGACACAAGCATTCGCGTTGCCGTGGCCCTAAACTTCGGAACGCAATTCCAACCGATTTTCCTAACTGCACAGTCCATTTCAGAAACGCGGGGACGAATGAAATCATTTCAATAATTTTAGACCAACAATTATCTTTAAGACGTCACGCTTCATAAAGGAAGTTAACTTAAGCGCAGAGTGCTTAATTTTCGTGCATTGTTCTGCTAAGAGGCCTTGAGAGAAGAGGGTTGCCGTCGATCCGCATAAACGTCATCGTTCAACGTGACTCGACCATCCGCCATGGGACTAACGATCCATTGCCCTTCGTAACGCGGCTTGTAACTTTATAAACTACCCTTACGTAGACCCTTCGGTGGCTATTAAAATCGGATATTAGGTCCGATGACTCTTCAGGTGAGTTAACGAAATTCGGAAATGTACCTGGAACATTGCTTGGCGCTTTAATGGGAAATACAGGAATGAAGAAATCTCGGCTTTTTTTCTTTTGCAAAGTGAAAACAGTCTGCATATACTAGTATCGATTGATTCCATTTGCCTACTATACGATTGCATAGTATCTACTATGTGCCTACCATAGAGCTTCAAGATTCTTCTTTCACCCTTAATTTTGGTACACGATAAAACCAAAAATGTTCCGCAGAAATATTTCGACGAGCTGCGAAGAACCGAGCAAAATGGACTCGCGATGCTTTCATTCGAGAACGATTGAGAGTTCCGCGTGTCTACTTCCTGTCGCCTAAAAACTCGCCCCTAATTGCTCGCTCCGTTCCTCGGAAAAAAGAAACGTTAACAAATTGGGACGAGTGCTTTATACGATCGAATAACGCTCGCCGGTGGTTCTCGTTTATCGCGCAGCCCCGCGGTGAAACATCCCGTTCAAAAATGTTCAACTCGCCGACGAAACGGAAACACGTTTCGCCGATGAAGAGAACAGTCATGCGTGCACATATATTTCCACTCGTAAAGAAAACGTTTCCCCCCTGCTGTTTTTATGAAACGGCAATTATAAACGATCACGTTGCGTCGAGTCGAGGGGGTGCACGGCGTCTCGACACAACCATCGTCGTCATCCCTTTGTTTCTTTTCGCGGCACGAGTGCCACTCCACCTCCGACTGTATCACCAGGCAACGACAACCTCGCCTGTATCGACCTACACCGTCGCCACGCAGACTGCCGTAGCGTACCCCATGAAATACCTTGACGCAGAAACAGGTCGGCCACATGGGTGGCTGTTAACGCGGCGCTGGAACCGTGAATGTGTGCCATAAGTGGATTAGATGATCGTGAGCGATCGAGCATATATATATACACGTGGGCTGCTAATTGCGCGGATGGTGGTTTTGGTTGGTTTCCCTTGCTTGTGCGAACGATTCATGGCAACAGACACGAGGCGGAAAGTGTGCTAATCGGTGCTCACTGTAATTGTATTAAATCATAATTACAATAATTTTAATTCTCACCGAGGCATACGCGGTGAACTTCAATTTCTATCAGCGCCCTTTGACAGATAATACGTTCTGGGTTATACAGATCGGAATACGCGAAGGATATTTACGTAAACGCTTAAATGTCCGGTTTAATTAATCAGAATGCGATTTATACCGTGGGCCGGCCGCTGCGAAGATAATACTGTGCTTTACGCGTCACTGTAATAGGATTAACGAATCGTTTCATTATAAATCTTCCGAATTGTAGATTGTAATTAGCTAAGCCGCGGACGCACTGCGATTGGTCCGTAGAATATTACGAATTTCATCGCGCGATTCATTTTTCTCTTTTGTCCCGCCGCTTCCAACACCCAGAGAGTTGTGCCGTTCCGTATTAAAAAATTATCGCCAGCCACGCTTCGGTGCCAATCAATTTATTCCCCGCGGCGCAAATATTGTTACACGGTGTTTGACGTTCCGTCGTTCGATCACGTACATTGGATTACACCGACGGCCGAGTAAATTGTTCGTATTTCGTTTCGCCGGGATCGTTTGCACGTCTATCGCGGAAACAATTCGCTCGATTTAAAGCGACGACGCTTACGGACCCCACGGATAGAACGAAAATACCATCCAAGGAACGCGGATGGAGCTCTCAATAATTTCGGGCAATTTTAATCGCATACGGTGTCCCATCCTTCCGGATAAACGTCGGCCCCCGTGAAACTGGCGAGATAAAAGTTACGATTACGCAACTTCGCGAGCAAGACCGTGAGTTATCGTTCCACGGTAGTCTCGCTGAGTTATGGCGTGCAAAATTAGGGTCGCTTCTTAACAGCGGCGCACCTTAGAATTTAATGCATTCGTAATTGCTCCTTTGTCTGGTATACTTATCAACGCAGAATGTGCCGTGTTGCCGTAGCTGTCTTAGGACTGTGGAATCGTAAAGTAACTTCGCTCGCACATTCTGCGAAACGATTTTCAGAGCAACATCATGGGTACAGTTTTCTCTTGCCAGAATCAGAGAAAGGAGGAGCAACAGGTACAATGGAGGAAACGAAATTTCTGGACCTCCCCGGGGGAAGAATGCCTCGGGGAGAATCTTTAATTTTAACGACGTCTACTACACAGACGGAATACAAGAACGTGGTATTAAAGCAGAGAGGAGCCTGCGGTGATTTTTCGTAATTCGGAGAATTATTGTTTCGCAGAGTTCGCTAATTTTTCTTAATCGAACGATATCACCTGGTGTATCTCAATGATTATAGACGAAGAAGATACAAAGTATAGGACGTAATATTAGTCCAACATGTCGCGATGACGCAGTTAATGCAAGATAAAATGTCGGAGGATAAAATATTACTTTGAAGCACACCTGTACAGCACAGTATATATGTGGTCGAGGTATGATGGAAGGAAAAATGAAGTCTTCCGTTTGTTTTGCAATGAAGTTTACATTCTGAATAGCATAATCCGAACCAGTGCAGGTAGTTTATCGTTTCATGCGTCGGCGAGCACGTAATTAGAAATGCAATATGCCAGCATCGTTTCGTATAGTCGTTTACACAATGCGACCAATTGCAAGGCAGTCCGCATCCCCTACGGTTAATTAATAACGCCACGTATGCGTGTGCATACACGTGTGTCTGTGTCTATTAACCCGCCGATCACGGTCCTCCTCTGTGCGTCTGTCTAGCCTACCTGTCTCCGTCACAGAGAGGCCTAAGGTACTTGCCGCTTCACCGTCTTGGCGCTTTGACAAATTACTGGAAGCTTGCTAACTGTTCGATCGTATTAATACCACCATATCCAATATAACATCTCGCTAGAGAAATTCGAGCTTCAATCGTCAAAATAAAAATGCAAGGGAGGTAGGTAGACTTATTAAATCGCTGCTGGTGCACTTCGAAAAAGCTTTACGTCCAGGCGCCGTAAAACAATTTTAACGATCCTCATTCGATTGTCGTCGAGGGAGGCGTGCAATAAAACAAAAAAGCTGCGTCTCCCAGAGGCCGGTGAAAAAGCACTGAGCACGTCGTGCTGCGAATCGAACTTTTCTTAATTTCGAGTTTTTAATCTCCGCGGCATACCGTGGCCCATCGATCTTCCAAACAAACTGGCGTGCCATCGATCACCGGCTGTTTCCGATAATACAACTGACAGTAAAGCAAGAAAAAAAGGCAACCGACGATCAGCTTCGCCGATGCTTATCGAATGTTGCACGCAACACGGCTGTATGGACTCTTCTTTTGTTTCCTTGTTCCTCTGGTTCGCTGTTATCGATCGTGAAAATCCACATTCGGTACTCCAAACGTCACGTTCACTACGTCAGCCACATATTGCACATCGCACAGTTTCCAAACTCTTCGCCTTGGCCACCGAACACGACGTTGCACTCCGCGCTACTGTTCGCACGGTTGACCTTCTTGAATCGACGGAAAACGGCGAATCAAAGTACAGCGCAGCTATTTTCGCGTGGCGTATCCCTGTCGAGCCGTTCCAGGGTAGAAAATGGGACGTTTAAATTCGGAACGTCGCACGGAACACAATATTATTATCGTTATTTCGAAATATCGAAACGCGGTGAACCACGCCCGATCGGCTAAAGAAGGTGTTGAAATTTGTAAATATCCTTTGGAGTCTGCGGTGCCGTGCAATATTTATTCCGGCGGTCAGCTTAGATCCCACCTGAAACCGACTCGACTCACCTTTCATCGAAATCCACGGCGAACGAGTGCACGCTGATTTCTAACGAGGTGGCAGCGGACCCGCGTGAAAACGAAGGGCCGCGTGTTTCGACCAGAATTTACTCCAGATTTAAATCTGCCATTCTCGCGAATGGACCAAGAGACAGGGTAGAAAGGTGAAGAGGCAGAGATAAGGTAGACACAGAGATAAGAGTACAGGTATAAAGAGTGAAAGACAGTAAGAGAGACAGAGAGATAGAGAAAGAATGAAACTCTCCCGATAGACTGGTTTTATGAACAGACACAGTTTTATGAACTGACTTACCGTGATCAACCCCACGTGTTCTCGGTCACCCCGATCTCCGTCCGACTCGAACTCGAGATATACGGACGATTTGGTGATCCGCGTTCTCACAGAGACCGATGCTATCACTCTCACTCTTCGCAGACAGTAGTAGGGGGAGAGGGTGTAAGAGCCGTAGACCTGCCTAAGCCCCACATTCTCACCGGGCCCTGACTCGGTTCCACGTGAATCCATCATCACCGTCAAGTGAACAACGAGTAGGCTGCATCTGCACACAGACAAACATTCCAACATAACAACCCCCATGTTCTCGTGTTTCCATAATTCCTTTCGGATTCTCCTTGCGCTCGATTGTCTCACGATCGTATACAGTTATTATTTGTTTTGTTTTTTTTATATTTTTACTTGGTCTGTATATATATATAATATATATACTTTTTGTTTGGTTTTGTATATTATGTTTTTTTTTTTCTGTGGCGATATCGTTTCGGGCCTCTCCGATCTGTCCCGTGTACACAGTATTTATACACTTTGTATATGTACATACACATATGGCTATCTATATTTCTTACTGTTAATACTTTTTGTTGTTGTTGTTGTTGATGTTGTTGTTGTTACTGTTGTTGTTTTCTGTTCTGTCTCGGAATCCGTCTACGTAACGGGGTACGTATTACAGGTAGACGTCTATATATAATATATACATGTGTGTCTTTTCCTTTCTTTTTTGTTGTTTTTTTTGTTGTTGTTGGCGGGTTAGTTTTGATATTATTATATAGTAAAGGCTGATCCCGTTTCTCGTGTGGGCAAAAAAATATATATATATTTTTTTTCTTCCGGTTGGAATTTTCGGTGGTGTGCATACACGGTAAAAAGCGACAAAGAGAAGGAGGTCAGATCAACTAGATATGTGCGTAGATTACGTACATACACATACAGGTATTTATATATATGTGAGTGTATAGATAGAGAGAGAGATATATGTATATACATAGATAGATGTGACAACAGAAAGAGAAGGGAGAGAGAGAGAAAGAGTGAGAGAAATATATATATATTTTTTTGAAACGGGTAGACGACAAAAGGGGTGGTCGTTTTGTTTGTATATTGTTTTCTCTCGGTTGTAACCGGAGCAGGTTGGTCTCTCTGAGAGCCTCGATATCTCAACATGGACGTTACACATTCTATTTGATATATTTTTTTGTTTGTTTGATCGATGTATGTCATATATATATATACATATATACATATATAATATATATATACTTTTTTTTAATATCTGATTTTTTACTTCTGGACGGTAACAGTGGTCGATCGAATGTTTGTCTGTGAGTGCACTGGTAGCCTTTGCGAAACGTTGTGGTGGTGAGCATTTAATACATCTATATATATTGGAGGGTTGACTCTGAGTCGTATATTTTAGCGTAAAATATATTTTGCTTGTCGAGAGTGTGCTACTCTCTCGACTTTGCATATATATATTACTGTTATTATTATCATTATTATTATTATTACTTGTTGGTAAATATCACATTTGCAATTTTTTCGGTGGTGGTATGTAGAAATATTCGATATTTTTATTTTATTTTGTTTGCTTCCCGATGATTGGTGAAGGGTCTGGCAGATCTACGGCGTAATGTGTGGTATAAACTCGCATATCTATTTTGTTGTGCATATGTTCTTGTCTTGCCTGCTGTTGTTACTGTGGTTACTATGTTATATTTGTTACTATGTTATATAGATTGTTCATGTTGTTGTTGTTGTTGTTCATGATGTTTCTGTCCCATGGTTCTCTATCATGTTCGTTCCTAGACGTTTGTTTCTTTCGTTCTCTTTCTCCCGCTGTGTTCGTCTCTGTGACACCGTGGGCGGCCTTCGCTTTTCCAACGGCTCCTCTAGTGTCGTGTGTAACGAGATGCGTGAGTTCTTCCTTTTCGTCGACGATCATCGATTGTCGAATAGCGACAAGCGGTCGACGGGATATTAGAGAATTTCTCGACGGATAGACATAAAGGGGTGCGGGTGGATCGCAACGAAACGGCGAGGAAAGGTTATCGCGATCACTGAAACGGCGACGATGTTCGGCGATGGACAGCAAACAGGGAGCAAAGAAGAAAGATAAGGATAGACGAGCGAAAGATACCGTGACAGCCTTAAAAACGATTTCTCGTCGATAACAAAATTCATTTCCTGTGCTCGCGAGGGAAAGAAAGCACCGATGGCCTTTAGCAACCTGGATTTTCCAACGCTCCTCCGTCTTAATTAACTTCGACAGCGAACAGAACCGCATTCTCCGCTCGCATCGTCCCCTCAGAGAAATAACTGCACTAAGGAGCCGAGGTCCGCGATGTTAACGACAAATTCTTCGAATCTCAACGAATCCATTATGGCTTATCTGTGCTTTAGCAATTCTGGTCGACGTCTGAGGACTTGGAAGAACGCGTCACGAAATTAATAAAAAAATACGCATGCAAGGAAACGCCTCAATTTCGCCAACTCTAATATCCTAACACACCAATTACCAAATTACGCATCGCATACGCAAGCTGCAACTGCGAAAATCAAATTGCATTAGCCTTAAAGAAATTCACCTTCAAATTTCTATCAACGCCTGATACAAACTAACCGCATTCTGGTACGCGAATCGCTTCGAGAATATCCTTGGAGTTCATCTAATTGTGAGCAACAGATCATAGAAAGAAAGAAGAAACAAGAAACATCGCTGCCCCGGCAAGTAGTTCGACGATAACTCGTGAACGACGAGGTGCGTCGTCCTAGTGGTATGGCTCTACTACTGAACACGACGTCGCAGCCACGTTTTTTCCCTTCTATGTTACAGTCGCAGATGCGCCCAGCTGGCGTGTCCAAGGGGGATGAAAGAACGCGTGCCAAAGCATTCGCTGTCACAGCCGCGCGTCCATGTCGGGACGAGGCTTGTCTAAACGTTTGTACGGTTTCAGTTTGCCTGTTCAAACGAATCGATCGGGGCTCGGCCGCTTGAGTCCCATCGAGAGACAGCACCCAGAGCATAACTCTGAATTCGATTTCGCGCGTCTAATTTTAGATATTAACGCTACCAACTTGCTAAATTGCTCCGGTGCCCGAGTTTCGTGGAAGGAGGCGACACAGTTTCGCGAGCGCGGCGTTAATTTCGTTCAACCCTTTGCTGCACTTCCTTATTTAACACTGCCGAATATGGCGGGCCTGTTCTATCTATCGTTTTTACGCAACAGTCGTTCGAATAGAATGCAACTTTGAAAATATCCAGGCGAATTGGGAGAATTCAAGTTTGTCGAATAGCGAACGAAATTTAATTTGATTGTATAACACGTATAATTTTAATAACACGATTTGCAGAGAATTTTGTATTGTATAAAAGAATGAATATCGAATTGAACAAAAATTTCGTCAGTCTGTGTAACATTATTTCAAATGATCGCAGACAAGTTTTTAATAAAACCGAATGTTCCAATCTGTTCTGCCATTCGTCGACCTTTCCTCTCATTTTCTTTCATGGATATTAGAGCCTCGGCCCAGCTATGAACCGATCATCGTATTGGAATACGATCAACGGCGAATGAAAAAAACACGAAAAAACGCGAACTTCCGGTCGTGAAAAAGAAGCAGCCGCCATTCAGTTACGCTCGCCTCGTTTTCAACGGAGAATTTCAACGGGTTCAAACGCAATTCCTGTCGATTCCGTGCAATTAAGGCCGACGACACTTGGAAAATCTGCCCGTGGGATTTTCAATTACGGTTCCGTTTCCATAGGCACAGATGATCTCTACAACGCAATACACCGCGATACCGACCCACGCTTTCCTTACCAATGCACCCGATAATTGAAGCCGTACCGTTCGGCCGGCTTTAATTGCCATACTACGTGGCCAGCCAGTTATTCAGGACTCGTCGAAATATACGCCTCGCGTCTAAGAACCGGAAGAACATCCCTGGAATGCACAGTATGTCCGGTCTGGGTGCGTGGAGAAAATTTTGCGAATAAAATAATTGATATTCTGATAGAATTTTTCGACCGAACAAATGAAAATGTATTTTTCATTTACTTTCAACGAACAAATATTTTCTTTGCATAGTTCTGAATTGTTATCGAACTGCGGAAGGTTTTGTACTTTTTTTTCTCTCCATGAAATGTATATACAATATATACTTGATTGTACTCAGACTGAGCGTGTTGTTAGTGAAAAAGATACGCAATGGTGGATTTGATTGATCCCTCGTATTATTTGGTTTATTTGCATAACGAGTTCCGTGCGAATAAATGAGAGGTTCAACGAGTTTTTAGTCTAATTAAGAGGCAGCTCGAATTTACTCGCCTTGGAAAGTAGAAGCAGAATTAATATAATATTCGCATTTCTTTGAGGAGTACCAAGGTACAGACAACAATTAATTCCACCATCACGTAATTCTCACGCGCAGCACACCTTCCGCTGTCTGCAGTCTAAAAAGCAAGTAATTATACGCACTCAAACCAGACATACGTGTACGTACCAAGAACGTTTCAATTAGACTAATCTAAGCTATCCATTGCATCTAAGTTTTGCTTCGGCCGCAAGAAAAACAAAAAAGAGCTTACGCGGATCGACCCGTAAGAATGTCATGAAAATAACGATCATTAAAGAAAATAAATAAAAAGAGACCCGATCATCCAGTGACAAAGCTCGTCCCGTTTATTCTAAGAACTGTGCGCTGCAGGAAGCGAGTCCGAGAAACGCGTCTACTTCGTTCTCACAGTTATTGCGGGAAAAGCTGAAGCGGAACACCACGTGCGCAAATAGCCACGAATAAAACGAGCGTTATACGGTGAAAGCGATGATAAAAGGGAGTTTTTAGGGGTGTGACCGGAGAAATGTACAGAAACGAAAAGATGCTTCCTCCTTTCCAATGGTCGGCCACAAAACCGGCGAACGACGATTCGATCCGAGTTCAATGCAAGAACAAAAAAAAGACAAAATAAAATCTATACAGCTCTTAAAAAAAAACAAAAACGTGGTTATACGTTCGAGTGGCGATCGTGAATTTTATTCAGCAGCTTCGACGTGGATAAAATCCTCCGGAGGGAAAAGCCGCCTGGCGGGATTACACGAAACTCTAATCCTCGGAACGGTTCCTTGTGAAGGAGAAATAAAAAAGAGAAAAAGAGACGTGATGGCTGATCTACAGGCAGGAATCGTTTGTGTACGGTAGCGATGAAATACGAATGAAATGTGAACGAGGTAAATGAAAGAGAGGAAATAGAGACAGAGAGGCGAAACAAAACAAGAGGGACGAAAACCTGTTCGATAGCTAGTTCCATTGGAAAAGTAGAATAAACTGCCTTCCCTCGGCTGAACGCCACTTCTCGACATTACGAAACGATACATGGATGAACGTTCGGAACCATTGTGCACAGTCGGGGTATGCATTAAACGCACTGAATAAATCGCGTGAGTGCGCACGAGATTCGATGACTCTTGGCGAGCTCGTCTGTTGGAAACGAATTTTCCACTTTCGTTGTTTTCAACGTTTCCACGGCATTGGCGAGAGGGAGAGAGGATCGGGTAGTATTTAGAGATCGAAACGCATGAAATGCGATTTCATTCCGATCGCACCTACGTGGAAGTGAAATCTTGCCCCGGAAGTGGCAGAGCGTGTGACCAATTATTCATGAGTTAGAAATTTCACAGAGAGAAAGAAGAGAGGTAACAAGAAATGTGAACATTTATTTCAGGCACCATTGCGACCTATAATGAGGCGTCCACTATTTATTTTGAACTTTTTTACCTTTGATAGGAAGTATTGAAACGACCTTATCTGGAAAATTTTCTTAGATAAAAAAAGAAAGCAATCTCTCCCTACATCCCGATCTTATCACGACGAGAATGAATATCGACTATACCGTGTAATCGTGCTCCCCTTAATTTTCCCCTCGAGTTCGCTAGACAAACGATTACTCGGCGATGGAATAACTATGGAATAATTGGCAGAATGTAAATCTAATCACCGGTTTCGTGGATGAGCAAAGGAAAATTCACGCATCAGGGGCAACGATGGAGAAGCGGAGGCGAGATCGTGTCGACGCATCTTCGATCCGTCTGTTCGCCGCATACTTTCACGATGACCGAGTATGCTAATACGTAATTACACCATCTACATGCACGCATCTTGACGCAACAGAACGTTCAATGCGATGAAACGTTTGCATTTATATTCTTCTTGGTCGCATGAAGTCGATGGACTGATTCTCTATTCCTGTTCTTTTTTGTTTTGTTTTTCTCGTTTCTATATTACATGATATGGCTGTTTCGATGTTTCTGAGGACTTGTCGGTGGTGGTCGTGTCGATGTCGTTTAATTAAATCGATTACGGCGATTCCGCACGATGTTTGTTAAATTTTCATGTTGTCGGTATTTATTTAGTTGCTGTGACGCCAGTCGAGTGTATGCTCGAGTACATCGTGCTTGACTCTCTGTGGTGGATGTGCTCGGAGAATCCTTTTTTATTTATTTATTTAATTACTTTTTATAAACATTAGCCGGCGTGTGGATCGTGTGTAGATCGATCAGCTGGGTATGCATGTTGGTTCTGTCGTATTTTCTACAATATTTTAAACAATCCCGTTACGTTAGCAACATACGAGTGCCGTTGTCTTGTCTCGTGCTTGGTTGTGATTCACGTGGTGATTTTGTAGTATACATTATATACATATATATATATATTTATATATTATTTATTGTTGAGGCTTCGGGGGCGATATCGTGTCTCGTGCTGCTTGTCGTAGGCAAGTCTTGGTGTGATGCTTACGTGGACGAAGTCGAGGCACAGAAATTGTCACTTGAACACTTGCACTAAATACGAAGGAAATATCCGCGAAAGTGTGTGCGCGGCGTAACAAACGGGGAAAGGAAACAAAAAGCAGAGAAACATTATCACCGTCTCTAGTGATGTTTTGCGTGTCACGGTGATGTGTGGTTGTTCACGATTTCTCGCAACGAAGGATACTTATCGACCTGCTACGTTCAGAATAGAATTCTGGACGTCCGTTTTTGCGGAATTTTTGTTTTTCATTGGTGAACGCAAATCGATCCGACGAGGTGGACCGGCCACAAGTGCAAACAGCAAATGGATATAAGGGCGGCGAGAAGCGGAAATGTAGAGCGACGCGTGGATCGTCACGCTGCTTGGCCTGTCGCTCATTCTACAAGCACGTTGCTCGACCATAGACGGCTTTTCGTTCCGCGAATAATACTCGTGAAATTCCGCGATACTGCTCTTATTATCGACTGCGTGCCACCGTGAATTGACAACATTAAATTCCATCCCCGATTTCACCGGCCGATGATTTATACGATTATATCGCCCGCTGTTCAGCCGACTTTAATCCCGGATGAGTAACGCGCCATGCCGTCTCTCTATCACGGCCAGTTCTATTGGTCGCTCTGTCGATACTGACACGGGGTGATGAATGCATCGAATCCGTTATTGCCCAGGATGTTCCTCGGTTTAGCAAGATGACTGATTTCGCGGGAACAATGTAAGATCTTGTGTATCCACCGGTGCTGGGTAAAGGATTCGCAAGTATGGATACGCGAAAACCAAATACGTTATAACAAATGATTTTCTAATGTCTCCCTGGAGAAAAGGAAACGGTACAGATTGCACAGGTACCGCGTAATGGTGCTTAGATAGCGTTATCGCCGGAGCAACAGCCGGTAAATAGTTCTGATAGTTCGAGACCGGCAATTTCGAGTTCGAATGCGATTCCCTTCGTGGAGTATATTCTATAACGATATCGGACGGCGGCGTTAATTTAGAGTAATTATTCGCGTTAGTCGCGAAAGCTTTTGCAACCAATTTGCTTTTAGAAGAATAATTGAAAGAAACACGATGTGATCTTCGAACCACAAACCCTCCATCTAATTCAATGCTAAACAGCAACGAATAATTACTTCTCATTTACCCCATAGACTAAGATATCTCACCAGGAAGAGTCGCAAAAAGATGGAACATTTTCAATGATAAAACTTTCGCGTTGCTCGTCCATACATAAATCAAACCGTCTACACAGCACAGGTGCAGGATTCCTTGATCAAACAGTTACTTCGTTTCCCTAAAGATGATAAAAGGAAAGTACAAGCGGACCCCTACCCCTGTTATAAATACGCTAGCCGCTAATTAGACAGCTGAATCGAGGTGACAGGCCCCAGCATCGACGTCGCGGCCACTAATTCACCGGCGTTACGAGGGCGCGTCTCTTCCGAGTATAGCCCGAAATATCGACGGCGGATCATCCGGTGGCGACGACGAACACCGTCGACAATCTTGCGACGCAGGGGCATCGGGACGTTAACTACGCAACGGTCGTTCAGTGTCGCGATAAATTAGACGACGACGCGTTACGCTCACCTTTACGATCCTCTTTGCCGGCCGATTATTCGCGAGGGGACACGCAGCCACCGAGATTTCCACGTTTTACGGCCTCGTATTGTGTGCACCGGTGGAAACGTACACTGGATAGAGACACACGTGAAACGGACGAAAGGGTTGACGTGAGATATTTCGCGACGGTGACGGCTCTGTTCGTTTCTGCGCCCGCGATTAACGCTGCCGTCGTTCCATCCGATCTAGGATCGTGCGTGTTGTCGTGGAAAGATCGCCGCGATGAACTGTTCGACGCAGGTGGTTACCTGCGTTATTGCACTACGCGAACGTGTCCGCGATCGAAATTCCGTTGGAAGCACGACGAATTGTATATGTGAAAGTGTTAACCCTTAACTACTTGTAGAACGTATGCGAGATCGCTTGAAATTTTCTTTCAAATCTATCCTCACTTGCATTTCGATTGGCGTCTTGGTTATCGGGTATCGATCTTTGTTCGGCACTTGTACGTACGTAATAACGCGATAAACACGAGCAGCCTATGGGACACTCGGTAGTAAGTTGCGTAAGTTTCGACGTCTATTAGTAGTTATGGGTCGACGATACGTTTCCATGGGACCAGCAATGATCGAATAATACTGCGGGCAAGTTTCCCTCGACGATTTGTGAATCTGTGTAATGAATTAGGGGTAGTTTCGTTGTACGCTGTGGTGGTGTTCGATTGTCGGAACGAATAGGGGACCTGTTGTTCGCGTTACCGTTTATTACGTTAATGTATCGAGGTACAAAAGGTTTAATCGCATTTTGAGGCAGCTTGTCGGCAACTTTTACGGCAGTTCGTAACGCGATTTGCTGCATTACAAACTGCTGCAACTTCCTGATTGTACGAAATAGGACTCGGATGGTTAATCGAGTGTTCGAATAATGGAGTTTCGTTGCGTTAAAGCCTGGGTGAATAGAAAGTTCATTTAATTTCGTGCACTTTTCCTTGGCAAGTTATGTTCTAGAGGGGAAGCATTATTCCGAGGGTATTCGAAACACTTGGATACTTTTTTTCGTTGTAAATGCGGGTGATGCAATCGCGAGGAAACCTTGGTTAATTATATTAACGTTACGACCCGGCAATTTTATTTTCCTTCACGTCGCGTCGGGGATCATTTGCCTTTCAGTAGTATACGCCGCTTATGGTCAGACCTGAACAGTTCACCGCCAAGCGAACTCTCTCCGTTCCTCGCATGCATAATGGAGAAATGTGTTCGGGAGAGTGTCGTTGTGATACTACCAACGAAATATTGAAACAAACGAGATGCAAAATGAAAGAAAGGTTAACACCGAGCGGAACGAGGGTCGATGATTCGTTTTGTGTTCTACCGTGGGACATGCCTCTTTGTCCACGGTACAATGTGCTCTCAGCGGGTAAGAAACTGGCATCGTGGCCTGGTGGTTGTTTTATTTTGTGGCGTATTACTGATACGACGAACGTATTCCGTGGCACACTCGACACCATTCCTAAACGAGTATGAGTAATGAAATGTGTGATTCGAGGGAGACGGGGTGATGAACAATTATGAGAAATGACGGAAGACAGGGAGACACATACACCGCCAATTGTGCGCTCATTCGTATCGGAGCTTTCCAAAATCGACGACGATAATTCGATTCCGATTCGTTTGACTTCGATGTAGCGTGACTCGACGAATGTCAATTGGGGTGTAATTTAAAATCGATCGTCCCTTTCCCCGCGGCCGGTAGGGATTTAATTCTTTCTGAATCGATAACATTGAGTCCCCCGAAAGTAGTTTATTGCGACGAGATCCGACACGAAAATGTTCCGCTCGGCTCGATTGATTTTTAAATCACTCGAATCGATTCCTTTCACCGCGGAGGATCGCTTTTCTCTCGGTTTCCGTTTGAATATCGACGACCCGAAGTGAACAAGCGCACAAAAGGCATCCATAATGTAAACCCGCGGGACGAAAATCCGCGACGGAATGTGTGTCCGTGAAACGAAACGTCGATAAGTAACGTGTCGTTATGTGGTTTCTTGGTTGGCGAGAGGCTCGTGAGGACAGTGATTCTTGGTTTTTCGCCACGAACGTGAAACTCTACGTCACCTGTCCGCTGCGCTTCTTCAAGGAGAGAATGAAAATGCGTCGCGACACAAAGCGTATGAAATATAAACTATTACATATAACTGTGGGTCTATGCATGCAGGGAAAGTAAAACGAAATTTCATGGGGAAGTGGTCGCGATTGATTATCCCGTGCGTGCAGTGTCGGTAATAAAATTTCGATATCATTCATCATCGTCGAGCAATATATCTTTCATTTTATTATTTTCTTCGGAAAGCGACGAAATAAGGCGAAACGTGTAAGTATCGCGTGCGACACGAAAATAACCGAAACTTCTATGTTCTGAAGATGTTCCGGATAAATCATTTTTATAATAATTTCCAATCATTTTTGGAAAAGCGTTCACCGATTTACCGAAAACGTTTACGAGTTGCTACGACGTATCAACGGTTTGCGATCCATTAGCCAGGCACTTTATGTAATGTTTAATAATCGGACGACACTGAACGTCGTCAGGAGTACCCGTTTCGTAGATCATCGTGCCTTCTGTGTACTTCAACGAAGCTGTTCGTCAAAGTCGACGAGAACGTAAAGTTGGTACTAGGTGTTCGAATCTCTCCAAATCTGTCTACATTTTTCATTTCGTTCTTTTCTTTTTCGCTGGAAATTACGGTTGCGTTGGACGGTGAAATCGAGAAACAATTTGCACGCTCACTTAAAGTCCGTCGACATTTTTTAACGGTAGCTGGCACGCGTTAAAATGTCACCGTTTGACGACAGATACGCGTTTAGAGCAGTCATCGAGCGCCCTCGTAAATCTTTCACCGTCCAAATAAATATACCAGCCGAGCATCGGAAACGTAGCGAATAATAATTCGAGCGTTCGAGTATTCAGGCCCCTTAAATCCTTGAAACAGTGAAGCGAAAGTTCACGCTTGGGAATGCCGTTGGCTAATTTTAACTAAACCCCGCTCCGAATCGCCACGGAGAACCTTTAATGATCTTTGCATTAACGCAGGACGCACTCGACTCTACATTCGTCTCAGACCATTTGTCATTCGTCGCGTTGTTCCGCCGAACATTATATTCAATTTCGATGGGGATAAAAGTGGATCGGTTTCGGATGAATTATTTATTACGCGCGCCCAATAAAATTGATCACGTTCTACGTACGCCATCCTGGCCACTTCTGGCCAACCATAAACCCGGCGAAAATTCCATCATGAACGAACGGTATAATAAAATAAAATTGAACCGCATCGGATTTTACGATCGCCCGCGTGAATTTTTAACCCTCGAGACGTTCTCACCTTTCTTTCGAAACGGCACCGTGAACCGTCGATTGTTAATTCAGAAACCCGTCGCCGTGTGAATCAATCCGACTTGAATGTCCAAATAATCTAAACCGCCGTTTCTTTCCAAGAAAAATCCATTCAAATGTATGTCTACGATAAAGCCGAACCGTTTCGGGGAAAATCGCCGAAATAGTAGGGTCATCGATCCATTCGCACGGAACAATAAATTATTCCCTTTCTATACACTATTCCGTACGTTCGTGTCAGCCTGCGAGATACATTATCACGGATGGGTGAAACGTTTTGGAAACGGAAGAGAACGATCAGTTCAGATCGAAGTGAAAACTTCCTGAATCTGTAATAACTTTGAGTACATCTCTGCTTGGATACGTACGAGCAGAATGGATAGCCGGGGGTTGGACGAAGGGGGGGGGGGGAAATATATATATAAAAAGTTCAGCGATAAGCGATTTCCTCGGACGTTGCGAGATTTTCGTTTCGAGGAACACACCTTTATCGTCTCCGCGCCAGTGGAAGTGGAAAGGGGCGGTAGGGGTCAGACATGTGCATAGCTCACGAACGTGGGAAACACATCAGGGAGAAATGTATCGGGAAATGGGTCAGGAATAATCGGTGTATGAGGGATCGATAGTTCTATAGCAGGATCCACATGGTCGGTCACGCTGATTGGTGCGCTTCCGCCTTCGACTAAAAATACGCTCGAACAGGCTGTTTCCTCTTCCTTTCGCGTTTGACGGACAACTCTGCTCCCGGTGGCCTTACATGCTTCCACTTTGCCGTTTTGAACTTTCCTCTACAAGAAACCCGGCAAAGTATTGAAACACGTGACGCCGCGCCGTTGCCCTTATAACTTCGCGTGATTTAAATATCACGCTGAATCTGTCTCTCAATTAATGATAATAAATATCGAGTAAGTTCTCATCTGAAAGCTGTGCAGTGTGAAATTCACAAAAACGCTCGCGACTTCTTATCGCTAAGGACGCAACGATGTTTACTAAAAATTAATAAAAAAAGAGTGAAGGTAATTTATAAAATAGCTACTCCAAAGAAGTTTCCATCAAGCGCATCCTACTACCGCAACCGCGTCGTAATCGCCTCGCAACAAAAAAGAAGCTCCACGATCTCTCTCAAACCTCTTAAACCTCAAAAAAGGGAAGGAGCCCTGTAACAAGTACATCCGAGAAGCAGGAAGTCCGCAAACAACGTCGTTAAAACATTACCGGCGTAATCTATCCAGAAATGAAATTACTAAAACACTAACGAGGAAGCAACGTTGAAGGGGTGAATTATTTAGCAGGACGAAGTATGTAGAAACGAAGAAGGCGGTTCGTTAAACGTGCCGCCTTGCTGTTGTAGAAAAATGACTTCCCAAGGTACCAGGATGCCCCAGCTAGTCGTAGGTACCTGGCCTCGAGGGTAGAACAAGAGAGGTGGTCGGTTTGAAAACCGACGGCTCGATAAACGGTGGCACTTTCAATTATCATCCTCGATTGCATCGAACGCACGTTTCTCGACGCTCGTTCGCAAAGATACGCCCGAAGACAACGCGCTCCTGGCAGATCCTCGTTCCATTTCCCAGCCGCAATTTCCTCGCCCATCTGCTTACACGCGTGCACACGTTCGCCTGCTCCCTTCGAATCTTCCACCGCAATAGTTCATTTCCAGCGGAATCGTTCGATCCCGTCGACGCGAGGACACGTCCAATGCACGGCGGCTCGGCGGTCTGATTTCCTGATGATCAGAAGGCGATTCGATTTCACCGCGAATCAGACGCGTCGCGCCCCGGCGACGGTCGATGTCGAGGAACGATTAGAATCCATTACCAGGCGAATCGACGTGGGCGCTCGAGGATTCCTTGGGCGATAAGTGTTAATGGAACCTCGCTTGGAAAACTCGGCGTGCAAGTGAATGGAAGCGTGAAGCGCCGACGCGTTTCATAGTTTCACGGGTGTTTCGGGTGGAAATTGATCCATCGTGATGCTGCTGTTTCGACGACTGATATAATTGTATCCGTAGCAGCTGTTCGTTCTGTTTGTTTCTGATTCCCCGAGCAACGTAGTTCGAGGGAGTGCTCGACGCGTGCTGTTGACGGGAAAAATTCTTCGCCGTTCACGGAATGCTCGACGCTCGGCGGCAAATGAAACGCGATTTAGAAATGCTGGAATTTTTCGTTTTCGCCTGCAGTTTTTGTTTGGAAATTGGTAATCCCAATATCGCTGTTCCAAACCGACGGATTGTTGCTGCAACCGTCGATCGACACTGTCTGCTCTTTCAACGGCGAAACTTCGTTGAACATTGAAGCTCGGTGTACTCGAGCCGATGCCGCGATGACGAATAACAGAAGCCTCGTAAAATAACAGTCGAAACAGAACTAACAACGTGCAACGGGAAGGAGGCTAGTCATTTCAACGCCATATTGCCTGACAGTTAATCAATCAGTCAATCAATCCATCAATCAATCAGTCGACCGTGCGCAAGGCCCAAAAACGCAGGAATTCGCTTTTCGAAACGACGCTGCTACGGCCGCAGTAAAACAGGCAATACGTCAGAATTATTTACGAGTATTCGAAATTGTCGCAACGGAGCTGTTCGTCCCGGACAAATGCATCATCGGTGCGAAATCGTTCTCTCGTGCTTCGTCATCAGGTGACTCACTTTGCCGCATTTGGAACGAATGTACGCGCTTAAAATCAACCTTAGGAAAAGGACAAAGTATTGCCACATAATGTTCCCGTAAAATAACCAGGCCAATTGTACCAGATTCGAAAAGCACCGTGCGAAATATTGTTCTCTTGAAACGAATGGTAAAAAATCGTAATTAAATGATTTTATATACCTATTGATATATTCCGGGCAAAACTATCATGGTGTTTCAATGAGAATACAGCCCAGGCCCACTCGACTGAACGAAATAACAGGCTGCATCAAGCAAAGAGATTTTTCAATCGGACAGTTGGATAATTGAAAGTGTAAAACATACTATCTGAAACAGCTTGCTCGACGAGGACACCGACGGACCGTAAAGTCTACGCTAGTTCCTCATACGTCGACGTCGAAAACCAGCGAATGAGACCAAAAGGAGAACGATACCGGACAGCGGTACTAAAGTAAAAAGAACAGCAATGAGTACAGTAATATGTTTCGGCTTCGTCCAAGTTGGTACTTTTCCGTTTCTATTGCTCGCGGGGGAGCCGTTTGAAATCGGCCGGATTCAATAAATTCAATAAATTCAATAAATTCGCGGCACACGCGGATAACGTCACCCTTGAATCCCAAAGAGGGAGTCTATCTCTGCGCTAATTACGCTGCTTCAGAATTGACTAGCGCAACGGAGCCCAGGGAGCGAACGTTTCGAGAGTGGGCTGTCTTCATGCGAAATTTGCGACAGGCCGTCCAGTCACTCATTCCCGTGGAGTTTGCTCCAGATGAAGTAGCACGGATAAATGGATTCCACTAAGGGAGAACGGGAAGGGGATTCGAAGCTGGCAAACAGACGGATAGTGAAATCGAGCGTCGCGACGCGCCTCTGCAACCTCGCGGCCGAGATGACACTCGCACACTTGTTGTTCTTCGTTGTTAATTTTTTCTGAACGTCTCAGATGATTATTCGCAGTACTTATTTGCGCGTAAAACAACGAAAAGTTCAGCAGCAGTAAAAAAATGCATTCGCAATAATTATTAATGTAATGGATGGCCATAATTATGGCCCATCGGTGAATGTAATTCAATTCAGCTGTTTACGTTCTCGCTAATTCAACGATTCTCAGGGAATTGAGCGTTGCAACGAACAGAAGAACATTTTTAATGGCAGAAGGTGGAAACTACGCGAACCAAACCTGAACCAAACCTAAAAGACGTATTTGTTTTTCATCAAGCGACTCTAATGAACAAAGAACACCAGTGAATAGCGGCCCATCCGCTCGATCGCGTTCCTTTTCATTCTTTCCAATCGAACAACCTCGAGCAGAGCTGGATTTCCGTACAAAAGATGGACGGAGAAAAGCGTGACCCTAAACGGAGCACCAAGTCGAACAGACGGATTTCTTTCTGCGATCGCGCGAAATCCCATCAGGCACCCCCTTTCTCCCCCGCCCTCTCCATATTATTTACATTGAACCACGCGAAGTCTGCAGCGTCGATGTCCACCGGACCTTCCGACGAGTCCTCGAGAACGTCGACGTGAAATCCATTCGACGAGCGGCATTGTCCGAACTTTCGCAGCCGGCGCGAAATTTTTATATTTCACCGTGTACAAGCGTATCTTAATTAGAAATCTTCGTACTTCATCAATTCTATTCGCCGCTCGGGGCACGGAAAGTTCCTCGTGTTATCACGGAAAATGAGCCATCGTGCTGTAAGACCTGTGCTGATCTATGTAGCCAGGCTAACTCGTTCACCGTTTTAACTTGGCAGGGAGGAGGAAAAGATCGGGTACCATCTTCGAGCCAGTTTCCCATCAGCAACCACGAAACCAACGTGGCTCCCTCCATCTGCCGCTACCACGGCCCTCTCCTATCCGGCAAACTTTCAGACAAATTAGCAATTTGCCAGCATCAGGCTGGGTCTCCGGTCGTGGATTGGTCGGAAGGTAATAGCCTGACGACCGAAAATTACGGACCGCCTATTCCGTATCGCGCACATACCGATAAATATATAGTCGGGCGTCGTGTAAATTTGTCGCGCTATCATTCGCGATAGTCGAACTTCGGTTTGCACATGGGAAACGGCTCGAACGCGAGTTATTAATTCCGAGCTGTCCAACACTGAATTATGACGTTCCCCTCTGTCGAGATACGCGGAATGTATCGCGTTCCGCAAGAAAGGTGTCGCAAGAGAGCAGAGAATTATTTCAGAAAGGGGAAAGAACATTTCTGTTTCAAAATGTTATTCAATTACAGCATTATGAAATTTGATACGATCGCAAATGAAGGTCTCGTAATTAAATGTTCGTCACTAAACGACTGGAATAAATTAATAATCCTTAAACTATGCGAATGGTATGAGTTTATAGATCATAAAGTGAGACAAATTTCAGATGTACTATGCAATGGTAATACCCGGCTTTTAGTAACAGAAACGGTAAAATATTTCTCACGAGAATATGAAGATTGATAACTTTCGGACCTGCAACACTTTTCCCACAGAAGCAGTATACATTCCGGAAGGCAATTTACAATTTACAACCCTGGCGCAATTATCCTTCAACCCCTAAAAGAAATCGCAGCATCCCTAACAGCTTTCATAAATACAGAAGAGCATCAGGGCCATGCTATAAACTTAATTCAGCTCAACGATTCCATCCTTCCTACCACGCAGAGCATTCAGAATCACGGAAGAACATCAAAAGGGATCGAGTTTAATTAAATTGTCCTCCGCTTGATTACTCCGAGTCCAGGTACACAAGGTTCGTGGAACGATTCAACACGGAGTCTAACGACGGAAGTTATGTTTTCCTTTCCTTATCTGACGCGGCACGTTCACCACGTTTCCCTGGAAAACGGACGTGGAACTCAACGGCGGTGGTTACGGCTATATGGAGCACTACGTAACCACCCTGATATCAGCTTCATGAAGACGTCCAGCAGCCCGTAATTGAACATTAGGGTCGACGTAGAGGGCCCGAGGGCGTGAACACGAGCCCAGATGGTAAACGATCCAATTACTGAAAAATATATCTGAGATTACCCAACCACCGGCGGGTTATTTCGTCGAAAACGAGTTGTCGCCGCTGAGACGTATCAACAACGCGCCGATGGTCGTTAACGACCGACGACGTTACGTAAATCGCAAAAAGAAGAAGATAGAAAATTAGAAAACGTTGATACTAAAAAGTCCATCGTGTTGCAGGGAGAATTTTTATTCGCTTAAATATCACTGAACCAAATGGAACGATAAAATGTAAGGTTGTTATTTGAGGGTGAAAGATACGTCTTCGTGGAAAGTTCATGGAAGTAGCCTTGGACCACGAATATAAGTAGAAAATTGAAAGAATTTTATAAGGCACGTGTACTTTACTGGTTGTCCCGCGATGCTAAATGTTGAAGCTGCTTCGAGACACATGTTCCCTCGAGAGCTGGATGGAAGATGAAAATTAGAGGCAACGACGTCGGCAAGATTTATTATAATGAAGGGCACACAAGTGTGTCAAGATAGAAATGCTTGTTTGCAGAGCAGGAAAATAGAAATCAGTGGAACCTAATAATTATTCGAGTTTGCGAATTATTATGTCTCGGTTCATGGAACATTTGTTCCAACAGTGCCATTTAAAACTAACAATTTCACGCTCGTATAAATTCGTTTATTCCGGAATGTCGTTAAGCCTGAAAATATCGCGCGAAATACGTCTGAGAACCTTAACACGAAAAGCAAAGAACGCATCTAAACGAGGGGAAACGGCGAATTTCCATTAGAAAATCCGGTCTGGAGCCGGTTGCGTTTACAGCATCTCGTTTCTCTTAACGGATCCTTTCGAGGTCTCGTTATCGAATCGTTTATAGAACACTCGTTATTTCTACAATTTATCACAGAGAATCGAAGATTATAACGTCAATTTCGCGTCTGATCGAGACCCCGGCGCGCGCAAATGGGAAAGCTCGAACGATAGGAAAGGCCACTTTTATTTTACGACCGATGTTTCGACCGGTTTTATTCTTCTTATTCGTTCCTTTCTTTATGGGGTGACTTTTTAAAGCCTTAAAGTAAAGCGCTCATGGTGGCTTGCGCGCATTGGGTAACATATATTGTTCGACGATCGGTGGCACAGCACTTTTTCCCTACGATCGTGCAGAAATGCTGTTGGCACTTTATAAACAAAATAAATTGCAGTATGTTTCATTTCACTACAATTCAACGGAGTAAAATGGATTGAAGTTGAAGCGACGTTGATTTAATCAAACAGAAATTGCAGAGGGGAGCGGTTTTCCAATCAATATATGCAAAGGAAAACAGTATCACATTTAACAATTTTTAAATATCGAAAATGGAGGGAGAATCTTTTTTTCCCAAATATAGAATTCAATATATTTGCACAGTCGTTTCATTAAATATTCCCTGCTACGCCGAACGTTCTATGAAACTTTCGTTCCACAGCCCCATCCCCGATATCAAAAAGGGAAATAATCATCGATCGCGGGCTTTATTGCGACCGGGTGCGCTGCTCCCAAACGAGAGATCAGTGCTTTTGTACCAGGACACGCAACCAACGGACGATAAACCGGCTAAAAGATGCAAGAGCTGGAAGCATTCCGACCGTTCGCACAACGGGGAACTCTCAGCCACGATTCAGAACAAAACTCCCACATTTCAATAGATCGCTGGCGAACGCATTCGGAAAACTTATCTCAAGTATGCTTTGCGGTTTCTGCTGGCGCATAATAATTCGTACATGAAATAGAAAAATGTCTGGCGACCGTGGTTACAACCCCGGCAAGTTTGCACGATTAGAGAGCACGCCGACGTTGCAATCAAACGACGTCAAACGTTGCCACGTGCCATTCTTGGAAAGTTGCAACTTTGCGTATATTTCGTTTGGCGATTTTCCAAAAATTCGAAGCATGCCGTTTCCAGGATTTACGCTACTATTTTCAAGTACAGTATAAGTCAGTTTCCCGATTCGATTTTTGCAAATGGGTTAACGCGGCAACGCGCACGAAGCTAGTAGAAACGAGGATGCACACTCGGGAGCAGTCATTTGAAGATTTAAGAATTCATTTAGCGTCGGCCGCGTTTAACGTTCCCCTTTTCTTTTATCTTTCTCTTTTTCCCTTGCTCGGCTTCGCATTGGGAATGTCCCCGCAAATTTACGACCAAGCCAGAGCTGCACTCACTGCAGTCACCGACGCGAACGATGCCGAACGAGTGGACAGCTTGTCGCAAATCTTCCGTGAAGTCCGCCATTTCCATCCGAGGAATCCTAATTCGACGCGATATGGCCACCTACGCTGGGGAGCGTGAGTCGAGCTCATTGAAACACACCGGAAACGTTCGTCTTCTTGTGTTCTACGACCAAGTGGTGGAGCCAGAGATTCCACCGACCTGACGAATTAATGAATCAGCCAACGGTCAGGGCGAAAGAATCAAACGAGACACCTGTTGCCACCGCGGACTTGACTGATGGATTTTGGAAAATCCTTGAATATGAAGAATGGTGATGCGGGAATAGAGAAGTATGGGAAGCAGCTTGCCGATGAAGAGGCCGGGATGACTTGATGGATAGAGGACAAGATTGCGGAAGGTTGTGAAAAATGATCGGTGGTGTCTGTTCGGGGCTAAGTTGAACTAGATGGGTGGATTCGGATGAATGTACGGTGTCTGACGGTGATTAGAATAAACTTTAACGGTATCGTGTAATTGAGTTGGAAAATTGCACGAAGAACTCGTCGACGGGTTTGTCGAATTTGGTAAAGGAGTTCGGTTGAATTGTTTACAGGCTCGATGGTGATTGGTAGAAGTTCCTGTATCGTGGATAGTTCTGCGTCGTTAATCGAAGATCTTGTCCGAGGGGTGAGATATGAAAGGAGCTGCTGTACATCTCGGATTGTTAGAGTTTCGCTGAGTGATTGGACCAGGAATCCATTGTGAACGGTTGTGAATCGATCGGAGTATCCCGTTTCTCCGTACACGATGATAAATGCTATTGAAGCGGCAATGAATTAGGATCGCGCATAAAATATTCTTTAACATCTGTTCGCGAAACACAGAATAATGTACAAAAACGGGCAACCTGGCGATTAAATAGATTACGAAATAATCAATCTTTCTGGTCGAAGCGAACCGACAGGCTCTTTGTACAATTACACAGTCTCTATTATGATTGACACGTCCAGATTCACCGTGCCAACAGCTAATAGGAAAATGGATGTGGTTCAACTGCGAGTCGCCTCTGAAGCTCGCACCAGATTTCTCCACGCGTCAGACACGTTTACACCGTGACTCATCGAACGGCGAAGCAAAAATCGTATGGCACAATGACGTCAAACCTGACCCAACGATACGCACAAATTCCACAAAGCACGACATTTCCTATTTTTCATAAAACGACAGTCCCAAAGCGGGCTGTGCATCTGTACACCATGAATCAGAGTGAAACGAGACACGTGACACGTGTTGTTATGACCGACTGTCCGTCCAAGTATAATATATTCGTGCGCCAGGTATCCAGATGGATTCTCTTAAACCGCGATGGCACGCGTGTCGTCATAATCGCGAAGATCCCTACTTTAGATTAACGAGTCGACTGATCTCCGTCGACGGAGTTATTTACAAAGAGTAACCAGAACCGCGAGCCCGCGATCACTTGCGCCACATTTTCCAGAGTTCCACCTGTGTCCTCGACTTGCCGAACGAAATTCACCTCGCACTGTTCCTGCATTAAGGCGTTATTAAATTGGCTGCTTATCGGCGGCGAGTTTCCACAGACGTCGCTTCATATTGAATTCGCAAGAGGACAAAGAGACCTCCCACCTCCTGCTACACCTTGAGACGGAATTTCATTTCACGCGGACGAAATTTCGGTGTCCTCATTCGCCCGTTGCCCGACAACGGATCTGAATATTTTATTATACAGGATCAACACGGGCACCCGTCCAATCGTACTCGACACCGATAACTACGCTTATTCCCTGGTATCCAGGGTACACACAGCATCGGGACAGACTAAATCCACGATCAACGAAACAAGCCCTGGGCATCGAGCGATCGGCAATCGATAGTTTATTAACCTCCTCCGTCGACCTCTGTTACGATACGATTTTACTGCGCGTATATAACCTTCCTTTGGCCGCAATCTGGAATAAAATACCGCGGCACTGGAAGCTAACCGAGGCTCCCAAAGGCCGAAACCCTCTCCTTCCCACGGTGAAACTCGAGCCAATCTCCCGTTTCCATTTTTCGCGCCATTTATCTCGAAGAACCCGCGCTGCCAGGGACGACGATCCCCGGATAGGGATATAAAGTTTTATGCAAACTTCGATCGATCTTCGCCGTTGTGTTCGTACATTTTCCGCCGCTGTCGTTCGCGTCTCATAGACACAGAGTTCATTCTGGTTTCGCCATCGCCGTCGTGGCGGCCGTTCGATTCTCCGCGAAACTTTAAATCCGTTCTGCCGCGATGCGAGATTCACAATATATCTCGAACAGTTCTCGTTGGACAGGCTAAGCAAGCCAGACGATCCCATCGAATCGTCGTGCCGTACGTTTTCCCTCGTCCTCATGCCCCTTACGGAAAACCGATTCCAAGGTGCAGGTACAGACTGCGCGGACTGATGGAATTTCTCGAAGGAAATGAGAACATAACAGACCAGTGAGCTGCGAATTAATATCGGAAAATACATCGTTCCAGCGACATTGATTTTAAAACAGCCTGGCTACTATTGTGCTCGATGTTCAGATTGCCAGAATTTTCTACAGAATTGTTTCTGACAGTGCAGCATTCTCGTCGAACGTTTCCTACGTCGAAAAGTCGAAGATGAATGAAACTATCCGCAGATAAAGCGTTACCTAAATATGACAAGTTAAATCACCCCCGAAGCACCACGTCTCAGCATCCCCCAGGAATTTCTCGTTTCCCTCAATCGGCTCGAACACTTTCGAAACACCTTGTACAATTGAAAGGTCAGCCTCCGCACGGTCTGCGACTTGGCTTTGTCCGTATGCCCATCGACGTTCCGCTCTCCGTATGTTCAACGACATTTATACCGCGGCCCTAGAAGAGAGTGGAAACGAACGCGTCCACCAATCGTCTCCAAGAATCGCCGTGCCAAAGCGAAACACGGCGGATCGGCCCGCGCTTAGCGGCGACGGAAAATTGCGGCTAACGTGATCGGGAGATTAACTAGCCTCGTTAAAAGCCGCTATTCTTGGAGGTTTCGAGACGAGCAACGTTCACTCGGTATCGTCGTCGCGATCCTCTTGAAACGCGACGCCTCGTTTCATCGGGGGGTCGCGTGCTATGCACGCCGGGACGGCACACCGTTGACACGGATCCGACAGGCGAGCAGAATGCCTATCTATCCCCTGGATTCGCGAGGTTCTTACGGCGATTCCGTGTTGGTCGTGATACGGTTCGTGTGACAGAGCTTCCGTAGGTATTCGTGTCGACAGACGGACACACGCGTTCGCAATTTATTTTCGAACACTTTTCGCCACCCTTCGACCGACCACTTGGTTCTCTTGTCAATTGCTATCGTTACACGCGCGGAAAATGCACGGAATGTCTGGTGAGTTTGGAAAAACGTATGTTTGTTTTGGCCTTTTTGGTTGATTACGGTGGCGCGTACCTGGATGCGTGGATATTGGGATATCGTATGGGAATTTTCGTTTTATGGGCGTTGCGAATTTTTGTGGCTTCGAGGGTGACAAGGGGCGAGTTTAGGGAGGGGTTGGTTAAGGTACAGCACCGGGAGTTTTGACTGTGGAGGAAGGCAACGACGCCTGTAAAGGTTGCATAAAAATATATCGACTTCGCGACTCTATTTAACTTCGCCGTACCGAACAACAGGGCAAACTTAAATATATTCGAGCACGTGACAAATAGCTCTGAAGTATCCTCTCTATTTATATTCCACGTTTCTCTGCTCGACATTCGCATGCGGGTAATCTACAATTGCGGCTCCAAATTGTCAGACACGTGTTACGCATTTAAATTGCGGCACACCCTGCTGCCTTATTTCCCCGCGACGCATTGTCGTTGAACGGAACGAGCGAAAAAGGAAAGGAATATTAAACTGTTCCCTAGGTCCTCTCGAGCTTCGTTTAATTCATCTATCCATCCTTTTCATCTTCACATTTATTCTAGTCGAATGATTGACTCAATCTTGTTTCACCCTTCACATTTAACAATTAAATAATATCGTTCCTATATTATATTTGGGTCGATGGACGTTATTATAATATCATATTGAAAATACAGAAATTTACATATTAATGAGCATCAAATGAATCGAGTAAAATAATAATACAGTCACGATACACAAATCTGTGAAACAATTCGAGCAGTAAATATTCCAACGAACATTCCCCCCTGTCAATTATTAAATTTCTTCTCAACCCCATTGAAACTATCACTGACGTTCCATTACTCAAATATAAAATTTCTCAATGAAAAAAACACGCAAATTTTTCCTTTGAAACCTTTTACCCGGAATTCCTACAAGCATTGCAGGAAAGTTTGCTTCGAACGACAGGAACGTAGAATTGTCCGTTCTCTGAGATTCTTATTTCGTTGTTCAAACAAGAATTCAGGGGAGGGCGTCACCCGTTTCGAGATGAACCACGTCGAACGGCGATTCGATTCCGTCAGGTAAACATCGTCGATGGGTATCGCGAGGAATGGCCAGCAATTACCATGAAAATTTGCCGAAGAAACGTTCTGAACGCGTTTCTCTTCGCGAAAGACGAAGACTAGCGGGCCTCTGTATCTAATGAAACTTTCATCCCATTGGCGTGTACGCGGGGCGAAAAGGTTACAAGTGCAGCAGCCGACCTGACCTATCTTCTCCTCAAACTTAATTGATGCTCTGTTCCACTCTCTCCGTGGCGCCAGTCGCGAAAAAAAGTTATTCTGAGATGAATCGCGAGGTCCAGTTCCAATGGCGACACTCTATCTGCACGGAGTTTCTTTGGGCGTTTCAACATTTCAATTTACTTGGAAATTCCGCGAAGGCGAGAGCAAATTGAGAGGGGCAAGCTTTGAAAATCAAATGAACAATGGATGCAAACTTTGCTACGTTTCAGAATCCACAAAGCTGCCTATGTATATATCGAAGTTTGTTGGTTTATTTCGTAGCACAGCTATTGCGAAGTGTTAATTGTTTCCTACCGGATTACGGGTATTTGTGACGAAGTGAAGAATGCGGTGTACTGTGTCTGAAATGATCTGTGTGCCAACTGTACTGCCAACAATTCCCAGAGAGAATTGAATTTAACCCTATAAATCTGTTAAGTCGCGTCGTTGTCGCCGTGGAATTAAGTTATTCAACTTGTTCTACCGCGCGACGAGGCCCGTCTCTTCAAATTCAATCTATGGAGCGAAACAACCTTTTCCAAATTCTGATACGTAGAAAACCACAAAACTGCATGAAAGTATCGCAACTATTCAATACGGAATCGACGGAAGGAAAAAAATGCAGCAACGAGTGCAAAGTGTTCAAGCGTCAAAGTTCCCTTCGCGTCGAAAGTTTCCCTCTTTCCGGAAGTAATTCGAACTTCCCGCGGATCCACGGTCGATCCAAAAACATTCCCTCGTCTTCAGATTGGGCAATAAAAAAGAAAGGAAACAAAACTTTCGGAAGGATCGTCCGCATGAGCAACAACGTCGAACGACGTATCATCGACGATACTTTTATCCCAGGCGATCGTCCGGACGAACGGGATCGAGGGAACAATTAGGAACGTGGATCTCAACTGTTCTACATCGAATTACGAGCCTTCGTGTATTCGAAAATACTAGTGACGGCTATGAGTGACACGACGTTGGGACGCGTGTAATTGGACCAAATTCCTCGAGTTCCGTGCCTGTTTGTCGTTTACATGCAATAACATCCACGGTTTGTACCTGGCACGCGATCCACGAGACCGTTCAGCCAAAGCGTTCTGAACTTCTTGCGGTTGTTACGCGTTTAATTGCTTCGAGATCGTTTCGTTCAGCGAGAAACCGCACGCCGTTGTACCTAAATCGGGCTCGCGCGATGCTAGAGAGTTCCGTGGATCCCCCCGGTAACACTAGACTGATCGGTGGCTTCAGGTAGTTTGATCACACTAAACAATACCAGAGTAGGGATGTACTATTGCTATGTATGTATGTACGCTGCTGGTAGAGAGTTTGTGGTTCAATTTCTTAGGTGTGTCGGTGACAATGAAAGAGTACAAAATTAAAGAATGTGAATTTCTCATTAGAAGCATTAAGAAGCACATTCGCTTATCAGCATAAATTGAAATGCTTGGTGGTTCGAAACTTTGGATTGGCAGTGTATTTCAAGGATCAGAGAGGTTTATATTTAGTTAAATTTAGCTATATTTAGATATTGAAAATTGCTCTGCAAAGATGTTACTTTGATCTTAATTAGAAGACGATTAAGAATTTGCTGATCATTTGATTGATTTGTGATTATAGATACTTCCGAGGGCAAGCATGCAGTGCACAGTAATGAGTTGATCGTTGTTGAAATGTCGCCATCTCTCAAAGTTGAAAAACTTTGGAGAATCCTTTTATGGAAAATTAACGAACCATCCTGCTGCCCTTTTTATAGAAAAATTTTTCTTGCCAAGTTTCCCTACCAACGATCATCGTAATTGGAATGAGAACCGTTGAACCAGTAAACTCCATTAGTAATCACAAGCTGGAACGCGAATCGTAAAACTTCTCTAGGATTATAAGGAATTATTATAATCTCCGATAAATTCTTACGATCTCCTCAAGATAAAGTTCTATCCAATTTAAATACAAGTTAGCTCTGCCACTTGGAGTAATTCAAGCAATTCTCAATGTGCAACAGTACGTAGGTACCACACGTTGCGCTGTTGATATTCGCCAAGTCAAATATATCCGAGCATTCTAATTAGTTCTCCCTCGAGTATAACAGGCAAACAGAATGCAACCAATAAAGATCAAAGAAAGAAAGCTAGGACAACTCTACCATTCCCTAGAACCGATTAACTCGAACAATGTTGAAGACAAAATTTTCCCTCCAACTAATCACCTCGTAATCTCAGCATCTTCTGCCCCGAATCGTCGGTTGTTCCAAATCTGTCGCAACAACAATCGTCGAGGTGCACACCCAAATAGAAACTACAACGCGACGTCACGGTTACCCAAAGTTAACAAGACCGTAGAGTCGCGTGCATCTTTGTTTCAGAGAGATTCGATTTTGCAGAACTGAGTTCTAGCCGCACGCGTGAAACGGGCATTCGAAATTCGAGTTATGTCACGGAAGAAAATTCTCGATACGTGAATTTGCGACGAGCAACAGGACGTAATAAATTGCCATTGAATAATTGTGATTTAAAACGGAAAAATTGTAACGCGAGCAGGCTCCTCTAACGAGTGCCTTTATCGTTTCGCTACAATGGATCGCACACACGTCGATAACGACACGATCACGGTATAACCGTCCCTCGAGCTTTTCCGTGCACGGTGCTTCCGGCAAACCGTGGATCTCCGTATTTTTGTGTCGACTTCCTGTCAAAGAACGCGACACAAGCGACGTGTCTCGTTGCGTGAATCGTTTGCCTCGTTTGTCCAATGTAATACGCGGTGAATCGATGCGAGTGGCGGTGCACGAGTATGGATTGGTTCGTGTCGACGTGACCGAAAACGTTCCTCGTTCGTTCGGCCTCTGTGAAGGAACTGACAGGTGAGAAATAGAAATTCTGAAGTGCGGAGAAAAATCTAATGCAGCAGTGACATTTGTGTGACGTGTGCCGCTGGACGACGTCGGAAACGGATATCGAGTCACGTTATTATGTCGAAATGCAAAGTAGGTTTGCTAATTTTTTTTACTTCTAGTTACGTTTCCCCTTTGTTATATTTTTCTTTCATTTTTGGTATTCATTGAAGACTAGAAGGAACGAGAGAGGATTCAACGCGAGCAAAATAATTTAATTGAAAAAAACGAAATAATGGCAATCCATCGATAAACACCATGAACGCGATAAACGAAAAGAATCCACTTCAATCTACATCCAATTTTCTTGGCTTTTGCTGCGGAAGTCGAGCAGACGAATGTTCTCTAATTTTCTAGCATTTTCTTGAATTTTCAGACAATTCGCAACGTGGCTCGATGAACGTTCGCGTCGTGCAACGGGCATAGGTGAACCGAACGAATGGATGCACTCTGCAGAAACCTTTCAAGCTCGCATCCGGACTAGCTTTTATCCAATTAGCGTGTTTCTCCGCGGGCGTGCGAGCACGCGCGCGTGCCCTAAGGAAAATGAAGGGAGGAAAAAATGTGGCCGGTGGAGACGCAGCGAAATTAGAAGGAATTTCTCGGCGACCGCGTTATCAAACGGAAACAGAGGCGAGGAAAGGAACGATTCCGGTGTACGTCTAGTGAAATTTGTGTGCGCACGTACACGCAGCCACCGGCTACGTGACGCCAATGATTAAAACGCTTTGAAAACGGCGTTCGGCGAGAATACCGCGTTCCCGATGCGATGGTGGGAAAAATAGATAAATAAACGAGAAAATGGAGAGATAGAGAAGGGTAAGAAATTGAAAGAGAAACTCACCCAACGTCGGCGTCGTGTAGTCCCAGCTTTCTGCGTCGTTTTTGTAAACGTTCAGTTTGGTGGGCTGGAAAAGAGAAGACACAGACTGAAATGAGCTTTCGAGGCTTAAAAGGCGAAGTAGATAGTTTCTGCAAATTGTGCTTAACGAGGAACGCGATGAATGGGTTACAAAAACTGTTTCGTTCCTTCTTTCTCCCCTTCGTTCTTTTTTTTTCAAGACGTTCAGTGGGATCCTGCTTGGGGGTGGTTTAATTGGAACCATTTTACGTGCTCGTTCTTCTTTTTTTTTTTAAGTCGATCTCCTTTAGAAGGTGTAAATTCGCGATAGCTTCATTGCTCCGGAAATTGTATATTACTTGATGCGAAGGAGTTCAGGTCATATCGATATAATAAGTAATTTAAAAAATTTAGTCATTAATACAAAAATGAATTACGAATTAAAATGAAATACAAAGTATAGTATATCTCGCATGACAGACATTTATGAATAATTCATTCAGTTCCAATTTCGTAGTCAATCAGTTTTCAGTAAAAAAAATGTTTATGCAATTATTGTTATCATTATAATTTCGGCTGCAACGAAAGCAGAGAGGAGAGACATTTTCCGCACCTTATTAAACCGTATCATCAATATTTATCGTATTATAAATCGGTCAATATTTGCGAATAATATTCGCAATAAATATTGATGGCCCGTGGAATCATTAAAATTTGAAAGGCTTTCGTTGCAATCGTAAATCCCCATTTCGCAATTCAATCTATATCGAATCTATCCGATCCGTTGTACATGGAAAATACAATCGAGTAAACATTGATTATAAACGAAAGGGGTAATCGGTTTGCCCCGCGTCAGTGTGCACCAAGAAGATTATCTAAATTAGCAGCTACGTAGGGCCTATTCTAAGTCAAGTGCGCGTAATTTCAGACCGGGCACCCGTTGAATTTTAACGCATTCCGTGCACTGGCATTTGGCAATCGTGAACGGAATTATTAACATGGAAATGTAACGCACGTTGCCCGCCTGCCCTCGCCCGCCCCATAAATCCTCCATTAGTTATGCATGTACTGTTGCAAAATGAATTGTACAGGTACACAGCTGAAAGGGAGGAACGAATCGGCAGAATTTCAACGGAGATCGGGCCGACGAATCTACGCGCAACAACACGCCAACAAACGACAAACGTTATTAAACTGTTTATACCGGTTGCTCGATGAAACACGTCCGGGCGATCTGTGTATGCGTGTTTGTCCGGGAACATTCTATTAAATTTCAATCAAGCTGACGTTATGATACGTCACAGTCGTAGCGGAGTCTCTTTGACGCGATCATGCAAAGGGAGGTTCTCTCTCTGTCGGTTTAGAAAAGTTTTCACCCCTTTCGTTCGGTTTCACGTCGGTTGATCTGTCTCTGCGTGGAAAGAAGAACCGCCCTCGCCCTTTGTTTCGTAGGGACAAAATTGAATTCCTCTCTGCTGCGAAGCTTTGTTGGATAATCTTCATTTTTCTCGCGGGATGCAGCGCTCTAGTTTTCAGTTTTTAATTATTATTCATTATTATTATTATTATTATTCGTCGACTGACCTAGTCAGTAAAGTCACAGGCTTTCTTCTGTTTCATTTATTTAACTATCATTTTAATTTTAAACGAAGATTGAAGGGGATTTTCTGTGCACATTAGAATAATCTTTGTTCAATTTCGATTAGGTTAGTCACGTTTGCAAGTGTATAGAATTATCGATAGCGTTGCGGTATCTTAAAATCGGAACGGCAGCGATATTCTCTTTTTCATTTCACGAGTCACTTCGCAGACTCCAACTTTCCCCGTTAATATCGAAAACGCCCTTCATACAGAGCAATCAATGGTCTCGCCGAAACTCGTGGAAACAGAAATCGATGGGAAAAGCCCCTCCCCGGTGGCAATACGTCAACTGCTATCGAAACTCCCGGTGTCTTCACGCGAGGAAACCATTTGTAAAATTTCTGCTCTTCTCGGTTCAATTTTATTTATCGTCTGTAATTACGACTTTGTCTATTCAACTTTATCTCTGCGTCCTTAAATCCACGGAGAAATACTTATGATTAAACACTATGTCATGTGATGCAACTCTGAAATTAAATAGTTAAATATCAACAGTTTTCAAGGGAGGAGTTGTTCATTGCCTTCGGGCAGCTTTTGATTTTTCGTTTTGAAACTAAGCATGAGCCAAGTTCTGTCCATACGATACAATTAAAGTATTGAGGTGAAAAATCGATGGAACCCGAAATAAATGGTAAATTAAATTTTTTCAATGTGTCCGACTTGGCTGCATTAATTAATCAATCGCGATCAGGAAGTCCCTTAAAGACCATCGTTTACTCTATATTATCAAATAATTATCAATTCTTCTCCACCGTCAATATTTTTTAATCATGAGAAAATTTTGTTACAATGTTTCCACTGTCCCCTCACCCTGTCGCGCAAAGCCACGATGATAATAAAATTCGAAGGAAACCAGGTTTCAGAGACGAATAAACTGTCCCCTAATTCGAATAAACGCCACCAAGTATCACGATTCTGATGATCCATTCGGCTGTTCCTCGTTCGTAGCCGATCTATGCGCGAAATTTATCGGATTACGTCACCACGGTCGTGAAGCTTGTCGTAAATTTCAAAGTCTTCCCCCGGCGCGTTTTCGACGATCGTAAAAACGTCCGGTGGTGCACGCCACTTAACAAATGTCCCACAGTTCCCCTTATTTCTTATAAGAATAATTCCGCCGATGGCTGCGGACGAAAGTAAAACTAGCTTAGAACGCGAGAAAGGGGGAAAAAGATATACCGAGCGGGGCATTGCGTGCATTTATCTGCAAGCCACGATAAGTATGAAGTACCAAACGACAGAAGAGGACAGGCAGAGAGAAATAAAAAGGTGAGAAGAAAAAAAGGAGGATGCCTGTCGGCGGTAAAGGATTTTCGAATGGCCAGCATTTCTGGTAGCGAAGAGCAACGATGATTCTTCGACGCGAAACGTTTTTAGTTCGAGCGTAAACGTATAAATACGACCACCGATCTCTCACAGAAATTTAATACAATTATAACGAGGCATTAAAAACATATTGCCCTCGGACAGTTGACAGAAGTAGTGAAATTAATGAGATACTCGGAGGTAAGTGTTACAATGGTAAAAGAAAAAGCAGTTCCTATAAAGAAAGTATTTGAATTCTCGATTGTTATTCGTTTTAACCGTATATCATGATAATTATTAATAACGAATTGCAATTACTTCGCTTTACGTGCAATACATTACTTTACTAAATTATATATTTGAAATTATCGTGCACAGACCATACTTTCCCCCAGAAATCTATATACCCACCATTAAGCCACTTAGGTAGAAAATTAATTAGAGAAGGACAAGTTTAATCCTATCCTCGTCACCGGCCATACTTTCTGGCGTCAAGAAAATCGCAAGTCTGAAACAAACCCCAGGGTCGATGCACCCGAGCGTCACGGTTTCTTACAGTTAATAGCGTTTTAGGCGATTGCGGTTTAGTTGCTACTTTATCAAAGCGTCCTGGCCTCCTTGTGGAAACGATTCGCCTTATCCGAAAGGCAAATAGATCCCATCGTCCCCAGAACGATGTCCTCTCCCACCTTACTTTCGTGAATTCTCCTTTGCCGACGGCTTTGCGAAAGAACGCTCTTTCGTGAGCGTAAATGGAGCTCCGAAAGACTTCCCGCGTGGAACTTTTCGTTAAAATAACTACTGGCAATGTCTTCTCGTCGGCAGTGGCTGATTAGTAAATTTAATGAGGACGACAGGATATAATAAATGGAAAAGAATCTAATACTTTGTTAGAAAAAATTGGAGAAATTTCTCTCACTAAATAAATATATATATGAAAGTTGAAAGTATTCAACGCGAAAGCATTTTATAGTTCAGAGGACAGTAGCTTTTAATTCGTGCACACGTGTGCACGGTTTAAAACAGAACCTATCATACCTGTCGGTGATAACGCGGTAATATAAATCGATAGTGCTTCAAATATTTATTCTGATATGGGGCGAGTCTGTCAGATAACAGAGACAATGTTCGATTAACAACAAAATTGTTCGGGCCAAAAAATAGGAGACAGGGAAATGGAAGGAAATTTTACCACTGTTTGTCTTCCGCAATGCACCCCTATACACGCGGAAATATGTAAAAAAAAATCATAAGCCGTCGAACCGAAATATGTTTCATTTATCGTTAATTCTGCATGACTCCCGAAAAAATAGCGCCATCCAACGTCGGACAATGTTTTGCATACGTGCGTTGCAGAGCATACCTCAGAATTGCTTTCAGCAGATCATATAATAAAGACGCGAGTGTCTGTTGATTTTAGAGCTAACAGCTACAGCTCAAACAATAACTGTAATTGCTTTTTCTCTCTGCTCCTGCACTTTCTTTCCGCTGCGCCCTGGCGAGCTATGCATTTTCGCGGCGACATTTCGCGTGATTTATCGCGGTGCCGGCGGACGGAGAGGTGGGGAAAACAGTGCTCGTGCTCCTTTGTCAGAAGACTTTTTTAACGGATAAAAATTTCAGGCTGTTGCCACGAGCCGGTGAACAAAAATGAACGAACGAAAGAAGGGTAGAAAAAAACAGGGCAGCGAAAGGCCGAGGAAAACAGTGAAAATATCGGGGCGAAAATAGTCGGCGCGTCGCGACACCGCGCTGGAACTTTTGCAAAAGATTTCCACCGCTGCCATGCGCGCCGCGGAGCTTCTATTTTTGTCTGAAACTTTCATGCCCGCTTCCACGAGTACGGTGATTTGTGAAGGTTAGAGCCAGCAGACCGCACTTTCCTATGAATTAAATTGTTTTTTCCCCATTACATGCTCTTTTTCGTTAATTTTTCCCCACAATCGTTACTTTTGCCTCGGTTGCGCGAGAGTTCAAAGAACCGCGGTGGCGGCCGCGATATTTCGATCGAATAAAATTGGCCGCACGGCGCGGATTCATTTTGTGCGAAATTTATGCAAAGACGCTTTGTCGGGACAGCTGTGCTAAAGCACTTCGTATGCGTGGCATAATTACGTGATGCTTGAGAAAGATCATGAACACTTTAGTTTATTTTTAGGGCGAACGATACGACGATTCTGTCGTGGAACACGCGACGTGTGTTCTTGAAAAGAAGAGTGCATCGGAAGATAAAAACCGCATCGGTGTATTGGTAACAAATTCGAGATATCGTCAACACTTTCGAGACGGGACTTTAAACGCTGATAACGTTCTGGCTACTTAATTCAGCCAAACATATTTATTATTCTTATTATTATCATTATTCTTAAAGTAGTATACGCGTACACGTCTTGCACACCCTGTTTCGCGAATTAAAATATAGTTAACATAAAAATAACGTCCACGGATTTACATAGATACCTTCAGAAAATGACTGTGGATCAAATCCGCAGAACCTGACAGTAAGATAATACCAATGAAGGAAAACCTTCCCCCTGCGACACAGGGAGCAAACTATAACCACGCAACTTTCGTCTCGAAAAGAAACCTTCCGTTCCGTCCGCTAGCGTGCAATAAAATTTTCAATACCCAAACTTACACGCCAAACAACCACTCTCGAATCTTGACAAAGCTCACCGACTCGCCTGCTCGTATAATCCCGGCAAAAGCTTGCCGACTCCGTTCCGCGATTCGTTTCTCCGTGAAAAGAAGTCCGTCCGGGCAAAGTGAATCGCCCAGCGTTTATAAATATCGAAGCAAACGGGACCATAAACCGCCATGATAAACGAAACAGAGCGCCAACGCCACGCCAATGGAACAGAGAGAACGTACGGAGCACGTGGGTTACACGGGATTGCAATTGCGGTCTGTCCGGGAAAATTATTAGCGGCTTCTCTCTCGCCGTAGTAACTGTGCACGATGGAATTATTCAGGGGCTCGCAGACGCTAATTTCGCGATGCAAGAAGGTACCTACGTGTTTCGAAACGGTTGCGAGCACCGTATAGCCCCCTCGTCCCTCCTTGCCCCGTCCACGCCGACGAGGCTCCTTATTGGATTTCCCGACGAAAGTTGAATTAAGGATCCCGGATTCCCGGCGTATTAAGCCAACAGCGAGGTGCGCGAAGCGGAGAATGAATGGGGTGGCGAAGAAACGTACAGAGACGTACATACGTGTATAAAAGTGTGGCGGCTAAGGTCGACAGGGTGCGAGGATGTGTGACCCGGGACGGTGTGAAATGGGGAATGCAGAGTGCATCGTGTCGCTAAACGGGCGACAGATACGAGGGAATATACATGAACAGGATTTTCCTTCGCCGACTTTTCTCTTCGCTCGGGAAGCGAAAAGGGAGGGTGACATTAGGGGGAGAAGAAGCAGAGTTTCGTCCCGCGACTTCTTTTCGATATTATTGCGGACCGTGCTTTTTTAATGAAAAGTCGCAGCTTTGCGAAAGAAGGGGGACAAAGGGGAGCGAGAAGGGTGAAGAAGAGGCGCGTAAGAACAGGGACACAGAAGAAAACGCGACAGCGACGCGCATTTTACTAATGCCGCTTCTTCTAGGTCAGCTCGCGTCGCGTCGATTCTGGAGAGCTTTCCCGAGTGACGGCGTTACGTGCTATCGGGAAAAGGAACGAAGGAACGTGGAACGTTGGGAAATTTTCTTAATCGTTAAAAATATTTCGAGAAACTTCGAAATTGCTGTACATTCGCCACGGTGGAATATTAAATATGAAATCTGGCGAGGTAACCTTCCCAGAACTTCTTATTTTCCTTTCGTCTTTATTTTCCACGAAAAGTTAAAAGAAATCCGTAGAATCGAGTAGCGAAACTTTACGATCCAGATACGACCCGTAAAAGCAACAGGAAGCTTCGCGAAAGAATCGGGAAAAGCTCCTCCAAGTGCTACTAAACGTTAAATGTGGAACGCGTGGAACGAAACTATCAAAAAACGAGGGGTGAAAATATCTCTTTCAGTATTCTTATCAGCCGCTTTCAAACGTGACATTAAATTATGGATTTTTAATCTCTCCGCGAAGGTTATCCAGGGACGATTCTCTTTTAATTCCCGTCGTTCTGACTCAGGAAAATCTCTAGTCGTCTGTCGATTTAAATCGCCACTTCGTTTCCACTTTTTTCGATGCGCTGATAAACCAACGCACCTGAGCTATTAATTTGCTTCGTTCCCTCGCATGCAGTAAAAATAGAAGACGAAATGTAATATTTTGGCAGGATATAAATGAACGTGGTTTCCTATATTTTTTATTTGCATTTTTTAAACCAGTCAATTGATCTACGTGTTTACCAAAGTACGATCAAAACACCGAGTTTTATATTAAAAACCGTGACGCGCATGTACTTATTTGCAAAAGCACACTTACGTTTGTTTGGTCGTGATAACGCATTATCTATAGTTATCAAGCGGTGTTAAATACAGTCGCGAAGCGAGGACGAAATCGAGTGTCCCAATCGAAATAATCCTTGTTATCCGATTCGTTGTACGTATCTCCAAACGTTCGCAACAGTTGCGTTCGATGCACGATTTTATTTGCACGCGATAAAACGGCGATGTTAAGTTCGTTGTTCGAAAAAATTCACGAGGTGATTTACTTTTTGATATATAATTCTCACGGCGACGCAGGGAAATGTTGCGAAAAACTGCGGAGCTTGAATACAATCGATTTTCATTCTCCACCGACTAACGAGATTGCCGTTTTATTTTTTATTCAATTAAAAAGATTGGTCAACGACACCATTTTTGTGAACGTATATATGCAAGTAAATATTGCGACAAACGGAGCTTAATCCTGTGCTATCGATACTATTAAACCGTATTTTTTTTTTATTATTATTTTCAACCAGGTAAAATCGAAACCAAGGGCCAGGTGTATCGGTATCGCAATTAACGCAAAGAGGGAATCGGAGGGATTAATATGACCACTCGAGCTCTTGCAATTTCAACGATCGTCGTTTCGCTCGTGCTCCGCTGCATTAATTTTAATTAAACGCCGAACATATTCAATTAATTAGATCGCGCCTCGCGCGATATCTCGAACTGGTGACAATACACGGCGATCGATACCGTCGAGCACCGCGAACGATCGAACGTATTCGCTGCGGTAGATATATTAGAAGTCGTCCAAGTGTAATACAATGAAATTATAAATTAAATGGCGTGTGAGATAGAGCCCCGAAATAATCGGCGATGGAAAAAACAATTGATATTAATTAGTTTCAAAATGCTTAATAATTAAATACTTAATTTTTTAATTAAAAATCAAGAAAACTGGCTGGTGTCAGAATTCGCTCAGGAATTCAATAGTTTGCCCGATTCGTTTGCATGCCACGATTGCGACAATTGAATTTCGAAGCCTCACGGCCAGAAATTATTGCAAACACCGTGCACCGTAACTCGATTAATACCGATAACAGGTGTAGCATCGTGTCGCAGGTATGTGTACGTGCGGCAAACTTCGCGAATCACCCTGACACAGGCATGCTTACGTGGAGGGCCCAGTAGTTCCCCGAAGTTCTACCGAAATGTTGAAGTACATAGTTTCAATCTTGGAGGCGCTTAATCTTCTACAAACATCGAGCTCATGATTATAAGGCGGGACAAAGGAAATTAACTTGCAAGCTTTAGCCGAGTGCACTCCGGTATAAATGGAAATCCTCTATACAAATTCGAAACACCGGGTCGCAAGCCACCAATAACTAATTCACGTCATACTATCTTTGCCCGCGATACGTCGACGTGCTCGAATCGAGGGAATCTTAAATATAACGCGGACCTTTCATTCGAAACAACCCATCAACATCCCATGCGTCATTTATCACGGTGTTCATGATTTTCGCAAAATGATTCAGAGTTCACTCGTTCCAAACCTCGAACTCGCGACTCTCGTCTCCTATTCATAGTTCAGTTACACGACGTGCACAGCAGTCGGTGTAGTCAAACGTATACAAATGTGTACTAGCACGACAGCATCAATAGCGTGGGAGACGCGTAGCCGTTGCATCAATGTTGCACCTGTGCAACGTTTGATACTTTTACGTGTCCGAGCCAAGCGTCGAGAGCGATGATTCAGCCGTGAATCAACCCGGCCGACGTCGTTGCACGCGAATTTCGCGAAAATTAAATCGCCCACGCGTACGTAACGTGCATACACGCTCGCTCACACGGCCGATCTGTCGTAATCACGGACAGATTTATTTCAACGGCGGCGTTTCCATCGTCGACGTGGCCCGCGATGTTTATTCGATGAATGAAACCGTCGATCCTATCCGACGATTCTTAATAATTGCGGCTGTTCACGCGCCACGAGTTAAAGCGTTTCACGAATCTCGTAAATTCTCGTCCCCCCCTTCGAAGAAACGAGGCTAACGCGAGAGCCAATTTCGCTGCAGCACAAAAATGTGCAAAGAATTTTCGTGTGGACTTCGAGATAAACATATGACTGCTGGGGTGACTCTGAACAACTTCTTCCCTTTTTCAACTGTTAATGAAAAACACAGGTCCAGCAAACCAAAAATTCCGGATTTTACTTTTAATTTCCAATGAATAATTTTTATTTTCATAATCTGTCCAAGGTGTGACTTGTGAATAAACCTGTCGGTAATTCAACTATAACTTCGAAGCGAGAGCTATTATTAATTTCGTCCAATTTCATCAAGCTTACGTAACACATGTTTCCAATCATTGTGATCATTCATTTTGAACCGATGAATTACTTTTGGTCAAACTGAAATTCATTCAACCCTGAAAGCCACGCTGATCCTTTTGCCTGGACCGTGATTTATAACTCGATTCATCGCATTTCAAAGCGACCAGACTACGTTCACACACACACACACACAGCCATGTGCGGTTAACCGTTCCAGCATTAGAGACCGATGCATTCGTTTCTACGATTTTCGGCGATTTTACGCTCGATCATGTCAAGAACCACGCGCCGCAACCAGCTACATCATCGATATTACCTCAACTATCCGTGTAACATGTTTCAATGAAATCTCGCCACAGGTATCACGCGAATCACCGCAGGCTCGTTCTTTCACCTGGGCACACCCGACTGACATTGCAATGAACTCTGGCTTTGCCTTTTTAGGGAATTAATATTTATATTCATTGATACAGATGTGTACCTACTTGGGTTTTGGGCATGAATCGATTAGAGTTTATTAATATTAATTGGAATATTTAGCAGGGAATACGCATCCTTCTGTAAAACTAGAAATGATCAATTAATAATTAAAATTCTCGTTAGGTAAACTTGTATATTAATTTGACAATCCACGTTGGGATAAACTTGAAATTTCATATAAATATTATATATATTATTGAAATATTTTGTATCGATAATGATTCCAATTAAAGTGCAGTATATTTGAGACAAAAATAAGTTACAACCAACTAAAACTGTAATCCAGGATATTTATTCCAAATAATGATTTCATAACACGACGCCGGAACTCGGTGTGTATAGAAATTGGCAACGATGCAAGCTTAACTTCCTTTCGATAGGTTATACGTAGTTTTAAGCTGGGATTTTTAGCTATCATTAACAGTCATATAACTGTATGCCAAGGCTTTTACGATGTCAACGATTTTAATCGAGCAAGCGAGAGTATGTACTTGCTCGTAACTGGGCCGAAGAATTTATTTCCGTTTGTTCCATGAAAACACGATTAACTTTCGCGAATTTTCCATGCTTCAAGAAATAGGCATATGCACAAATTTAACGGGAACACGCTGTTAGAGCCAACAAATTCACGCTGCTCGTACTTAACAGATGTTGCTCCAGTATCAACGTGCACGTTGTCATACTGCCAAATTCGCTGGAGAAGAATCGTGCAGGAACATGCAATTTCTCCAGGAAAACCATACACATGGTATTTTTCAGAGAATTAATGGACCACTACCTATGCCATCCCCTTAGACTGTTAATAAATTTTAAGAAACGCTTAAAAATGCGTCGCGGAACAAAGTTTCCAGGTCGCGCATCTCCTGGAATGATTGAATCTTTCGACGAATTATACAAGTATCATTAAAAATGTAAAATGCGAATTTACGGTAATGCTAACTAGGCTGTATTGCGCGCAGGTGCCTCGTCGACGACGGGAATTTATGTTTGCGAAGTGTTTCAGCGACGTTTACAAGATATAAATGGATTGAAAGTTGCACGGTCGAGCCGGGGCTACCCTCGCCGCAAAAGTGCAAATAAACGAAGCTGTTTATATTTTAATCGACCAAGCGGATCCTGCCTTGTTAATGATTTACGAAAGCGAGTTCTCTAGAGGAGCGTAAATTTGTCCAGGGGTTGAAGCCGTTCTCGGCAACGTCCGCATAGTGCTTTCCCAAAGAACAAGCTCCTTTTTAATATTAATATTTCTAATTTTTATACAGGAATACACAGTACATAATTCTGCAGTAGAATACTAAAATCTGGAAAATCAAGGAATCTCGAATTTCCACGGAAAATGAAATAACTCCCGCGACGATTTATTACACGACAGCGAAATATAAACTGAAAATCGTTACTTCCGAGACCAAACTAACTGCAACAACGCCCCCATAGTATACTTTCAAACTACGTGTGCCACATTGTTCAGAGTAAACCATAGACCCATGTTCCCTCTGAAACTGCGCCGTTCGCGCTCAAGCACCGTTGTTTACAACTTTCAAGAAAGGTAAAAAGAAAGAGCAAGTGCGCGGTACGCACCATACGAATCGGCATATTTCAAATAGGTCACGTTCGCCAAGAAGATTCTCTTCTGTGGCTAATACCACCCACGCGGACGAGGTCCATTAGAATTTCGTCGCTGTGTTCTTTTTACCTCGTTTCGCTGTTCGCAGTTCATAAGTCTAGCGTGTAAACATGCAGCACTAAATGGAAGGAGGGAAATAAGAAGCACAGGGGCAACAAAAGGGCGAGGTGCTCGTTGAATTGCCATGCCGTGTCGTTAGAAGACCCGCGCGAAGTGGACCAACATTCGTGTAACTGCCCTTGCACAGTGTAACGAGTTTAGAACGTTGTTGGCTTCAATTTTAAAGAAAGTTTGCGGCCCCCAAATGAACCACTAGAGCCAGGCGGCTCTATAGAAACATCTCGTTCCGAAATTAGAACTTCTTCTCGCGACTTATTTAAATCTATTCAACAAAAAAGTTTACTCCGAATTCTTTAACAAACACACAAATTATAAGGGATATCTAATTACGAGTGTTGAATCGATTACATTTCCAGCAGAAAAGAAATTATCATTTTCAAGCTAAACCATGGATTGGCTTTCAAATTACATTTTTCAATGAGGTGATTTTGAAAGGAAAAGTTTTCATCCCGATGAAAGATTTACATCTGCAATTTAATATTCATGAATTCAGATAACTGGCGAAGTCGCGAACGATCTTTGGGAAACAGAGAAATATCTATCTATGTGCTTCGTCGTGTCGTCCCTTCAAATTCCGTTAAACGTCGCCTTTCCGCTCATATCGCGTTAAGCTGTACGAAAAATAAAAAGTGCTTTTACGAGAATCATTAAAAGAACCCATCGGTAAACATTTTAATGAAGCACAGGTTAATCGAATCGAGTGGGGCACGTCGCGGTGCCAATTATAAACTCAATCTCTGACTGACGTTGCGAAAATTGGATTCCCCGGCCTCCCTGCAAAATTACGTTCCGCTACTTATTAAAATTCTCCAATTTCGAAATCGACGCGAAACACTTTCGATCATCGGCCCCTGCCTGTTTACACGCGCTCCCCGTATTTCAAACCCCGGAACGACCCTTCCATACACTCGGAAATCAATTTCGATTCTAACCGATGATCGAACGAAAACACGCATCCGAAAGTTCGATTCCCCGTGGTTATCTTGAAGTCTCCAAGCGAATAACTTTCAAGAAAACGATCTTCCCAAGCGCGGCAAAAGTCCCGCAGAGGGTACGAACGTCGAAAATCAACGACGAATTGAAGACCATCCTGAGAAGTCAATTCAACGGAACGGGGAACCGACACGCGACGAACATCGAGCAGAAACTGTGCAGAACGCACACAGTCAAAGGATTAAATTCGATTTTATCGCCCGTACCAATTGAAGCATCCCCGCTGGCGGTCTTCGCGCTGGAAACCTGATTCGTGACGTGCGTGAAATTTGTCGGGAACGACGAAGTGGCAATATCGAAGGACGAAGGTGAAAAGTATACTGGAAATGGAGTAAAATCGATAGGGCAAGGGTGGCGGAGCGAGGAAGTGTGAAAGGCAGAGAGAGAGAGAGAGAATCAAGAGCTCGATCGCTGTCAACTTCGGTGAATAGTTGACGACCAAGCCGAATTCGATTCGAATAGCAACTGGTGGCGGACCGAACAACTTCCAACCGTGGCGTGGACACGAGTGGCGAATAGAAACGCCGGCAAATGGCTACGAAGTTCGGTGAACGGTGATTAACCCACATACAGGGGAACAATGGGGCTAACGAAGATTTGCAGAAACCTCCCTGACCCCATTCATAGGCCGGGACTATAATTGATTTACTGCATACGATGGTTATTCTTCCGCACTGCTTCCACGCCGGATTACGACTGATCATGCCACGAGGAGTTCGATCTGTGAATCTTGTCTACGATTGCCATTCGATTGTTTCAACGTGCCGCTTGTCAACGTGCTCATGACGGAGCAGCGGAAATATTTTATGGATTATTATCGTGCATCGTATACGACAATTTAAGTTATTTCGGGGTTACAAGGGAGCAGAGGCTATAATATTTTATTTAATATTTTCCATCGTATACATTGTATTGTATTATTTTCGTTAGAATAGATTAGGGGGTATGTGTGTTTTCAACGTCATTTTCTGGACCCTTTTGGGGATTTTCCTTTTTAAATCGCAGCACTGCTTAGCATTGACCTTTTGCACGTATGGTTGCCAATATTTTAACCACGTTATATACTTTCTTCCGATTCAGGAAAGTAACAATGCATAGGCACGTACTTCGTCACCTCAGCCGCGAACATCGTACCCTCGAAAATATCGACTAGAATATTCCATCCATCCCAAACCTTTAAAAATCGTTTTGCATAGAAAAATGATCGATCCGGTCGAAAACTTTATCGACAAGCGAGCGTCGCGTCGTGTCCCATCAAAACCGTCCTCCATTGTGCCGTGACTTTGCTAACGATTCACAATCTCGACGTTCAATAATTCCCCCGCCCTAAAAGGGACTGACAACGTTCACGACGCCATAAACGAAATTTATGTAACTTCTATGCGGACAGAACAAGCGGGGAGAAGGGGCTGGCCGCTTTTCCCCCAGCTCCATTTGGGGGGAAAAAATTGTTCGGTCAATAAGGGTGCGTCTACCACGCTTCTTCGAAGGGGAAAAGTACGTCCCCGTAAATTTCATTGACCGGCAAAATAGATCCTGTCGTTCATATCGACACCAGCCACAAAGAAGGCACGGGCACAACAAACGATGCACCCAGCCTTCGTGAAATATTCGCCGCTGGTTCGAGCGGCGAGAAGAAAAAAAAGCACGACCGCGGTAAGTGGTGTGGTGGTCGCCGATAAAGCTTCTGCAATTTCTCCCAGACATCGGAAATTCTCGAATGCATTTTGTTCCCTTCGACGAGGGTCTCGGTTCGAGGCGATTCAAGCTGATTTTAGAGAGAAATTCGAGGCACGTGCGTTTGACGTTGCATTTACACCGCGCGGAACGTTTATTGAATCGCCGACAAATCTGCGCGGCGGGCACGCATTAATTAATCCACGGGATACCCGGTTACAAATAATACAATTTACGGCAGGGATGAATGTGGACATTTTTGTTGAACTGCATTCCGTTGAAAGTTAAACTTTCGAACAATCGATGGGAAATAAAACGGGGCAACAGAAGTTGGAAAACGAATGATCACGAATTCTGAGGGATGGACGCAATTAAACGGGAGGAATCTCGTTAGCGGCACATCGGGAAATGAGTAACTGCACTTTTAACTGGGAGGCGACTGCCGGGCCCCCCGTCCGCTCGTAAATGTTAATCGAATACGTTGACCGGGGTCGATAATAGAATTTTCACGGAGGATTCGAAACGAACGTCGTCCATTTGAATTGTTAAGCGGGCCTTCGTTTGCATACGGGCCATTTGGCTAAATTAATTATTACGGGCGTCGTTTCTTCGTCACGCCTTTCACCCTGTAACCGTGATCACAATTTGTGCAGCACCGTTCCGATTTTACCGGGGTCGGGAGAAACAAAAATTGCGTAGTAGCGAGATCTATTATAAACGCGAGCGAAAGTATCGCTCGCGCCCACTTTCCGTCCTGACAATTGTGAGAAATGTGTTATCACGAAAGCCAAGTCGGAGTACAGGCGCGGCTAATGCCTCGGCGAATCGATCGAAAGAGCGAAAGAGATTGTTTCCCGGCAATCCTTACGTAATCCGACTCCACCCGCCTCGCGTATCTTAAGCGGCAATCCGATTTGCATATTTTCGATCCCACGATAATTCACGGCCTCCGATTTTCTTCTCACTGGGATTTTGGATAACGGGGAGATGCCGCAGTGTTGTGGGAAAACTCGCTAAATGGGGGGGCCGTAAAAGATTTACCATTTATAAAATATCCCAGAAATGTAATTAATTTTTTAATCAAATTACTTGGAAACGCACGCAGTACACGGGAATGCTTGATTTTACGCGATACTTTTAATTACCGCCGTCGTATCGCCGTGTGACCATTGTGTACCATTCAGTATTGCGCACGATACGACTGTTCGAGGATAATTTTGATGTAAGTAACAGATCGCAGAACCGTAGTTCACAGTGGCAACTAAAATCATGTTTCGCATAAACGCCGCCGGGAACGAGGGAGTAAGAAATAATAGCCCGCCGGCCAATTAGAAGAGACACGAAGGATATTTAGCGTTTTGCTGCAGTCAAAGCCGAGAAAGCGTTACTTAAACAATCCTATTATCTCTCCAGCCGCTTTGATGTCTGCCTTAGAAAGACGAACCACGCCGGTCTTTCGTATCGGTCAGAGCGTCGAATTTTGTCTGGCTTTGGGCCAGTCCACGTCTGTGCCGCGAACCGCACGATGGATCGCGAGGTGTTGGCCAGAGGAAAGCCGTTCGACCGATATAGGTCATCCTGGAAATAGCGAAATCCCGTCGATGAAGGCCTATTGTGCAGGTCGATTAACATTCTATCGATCACGGCGCGCCGCATTTCCCACCTTCCAATCGGTCACCGCTTCAGCTTCCACGTGTTCTCCCTTCTTCCACGTTCTGGACCCCAGAGGAATTTTTGTGTCATCAACGTGGTCCTTTGCGAACGACGATTCGAGAGGACGAATCAGAGAGGGGCGGACGGGACGGAGAAAAGGACGCGAGCGTGAAAAGTCTGAAAGGCGATCGTCTTCGGAGTTGTTCCAGCGGAAATGCGAGAAAGTTTTCCAGACGTCGTCGACTAGACGGTCGACGCGGTTAATTAAAGGGCACGGGCATCGAGGAGCTACAAACAGAACGTTAATTAATCCAGCCGTGGCGAGATATTCCACGGAACGTTCCGTGGTCCTGGAGGCCATCGGGGATTTTCTTAACGATTCCCTTAGGGAACAACAAACGATACTACGGTTTACAAAACGCGCAGCGAGCTTCCTGGACGCTGCAGCCACGTCCGCGGGATGTTTCCAAACTAAACACGACTTTCAGGCATCTAACGGGCAGGCGTACATATTCGCGACGAGCCGAAGACGCTGGACCGGTGTTCTGTAACCCGAGTGAAACGTGCGGAAGCCAAGTATTATGTCCTGCATAAGTATCGTGAATTAATTGGTGGCCAATGCGCTGTATAAACAGGGAGCAACGAGCCCCGTTTCCGACCTCCTGCCCTGTCATATCAACGTCACGTTTCTGAAATACTCGGGCTATATCCGTCACCCACCAGCACACGCGAAGACCAGCCGCGAATCAAGTATGCACGAGCCAGTCTCGCTTTTAGCAGGTTACACGTCTTCGCGAGCACGCCCCTGCATTCATCTTGCTCGCCTGCTGGATGCTTCGCACTCTGGGTATGGGTGTTAGCTCGACGAGTATGGGCTTAGTTAGCTGCTTGGGAAAGGCCAACAGATGAACGATACAAGACCATCCTCCACCACGGAACACGGGCCACAGATTTAACTTGATAATGGCGAGGGTATCCGTGCTCGCGTGATTCAGTCGGGGATCAGCGGAAGGCGCGTCTAAACGCCGATCCTCGATTACGATAACCCTTTTTCTTTATGCCACAGCCCCTCTTAGATTTGGAATACACACACGTACAAATGTGTGCGAAGAAACATTTAGCTAAATACATATAGCTATTTGGAAATAAATAGAAAGCATTAGAATATGAACCTTTTTAAGCATCAGTTGAGCAAGGCAGGCATTTATATTCAATAGCATCCTGGATATCGGAGAAGACAATAGGGGGGAAAGGGAGGACAGGAAGATAGTTAAATGTATCTCCGCATCTATGAAACGGCATCCCACGAAAATTGAATAAAAATCGACCATCGGTACTAACCGCAGGATTATCGTACCAGATGGAATAGGAGAAATAAGAAGAAAAGGCCAAGATTGGATACGAATACGCTGACTCGTGCGAGGATTATGTGCCCCCGTGACTAGGATTAATCAGCGGGAAACACTTCAGGATCGAGTCAACGAGCATCCAGCAGCGTGCAATCCTACAAGACTTCACAATGGGCCACGGGAACTTGGTCATCGGCTGTCGGACCGCCTGTCACGCGCAATAAATAACGTCGTTTCCTCTGTGATCCTGGGTAACCGGTTTGCTTGCTCCTCTGCCTCGATCAGACAGTGTCCTCTGGACAAAAAGGGAGGCACAAAGAAGCGTGGTTTTACGCGAGCTTATGAGAGCATTGCCGGCGAAAAGTGGCAGCCGTTCTGGAAAGAATTTACGACCGCCCCAGGGATGGATGCTCTCGAAAGCCGTATCGACGATGAGGGCGGCGAATCGATTCGAAGGGGAAATATCGAAAACACGAACCGAACGAACGATGTAACGCTGCAGCCTTTGGGGGTATCGCGACAACGACCGACATAGATCGGATCGATCCAGCTCATTCCCCGCGGCTATACGTAAACGTTCCACTGTTTGCAACGGAATAAACGAGAGGAGTCGAACGTCGATTCGAGATTCGCTGCGATAAATAATGGAATTTCGTCCTGGTTGATGATCCGATACACCTGTTTGTTGAGGGAGCTGTTTACAGCGAGATTACTCGATGGCAGAGAGAAAGATGGAACGCGCGTAGACGTGGAACGATTCAACCCTTTCGCTGACTGAGAAGGTAGTTTAGGCAACCAGGAGATTCAGGAACGTATGAAACTTTGCATAGAAGTAAAGTATGTCGTCCGTAATGCAACCCTATTTTCCATTCGCGTCATAATTCGGTATAAGGAGTGAATTCGGTCCTTCAAAAAAAAACAGAATGTTCTTTTTCGTGAAATAACTCGAGAACGCTGAGAGATATTTAAAGAAAAGTATAAACAAAACTTGCATCGCTTTATTGCGTTTAGAAGACTACTTAAGTGTGTAATTCGAATAAAAATAAGGAGGCTCTTGGATACTCAATATTTGGCAATATTATTGATCGTAGGAGGACAGACATCGATAGATTAGTAAGATTCTCAGTACTGATAAAACAGTTAATAAAAACGAAATTAATGATTACAACAATTTTCTCCTAACACGAAGTCGTTGTTAAAGTCAAGCTAAAATTTGATGGGCTATTCATAAATGTGTAATATGTCTGACCGATTTCTGTTTCCAATAAATTCGATTTTCGACATTTTTCGCATTTATATACGCCTTTCGTATCCAAATTAAGGGTGGTGGCGAATCGCCGAAACTTGTTCCTGGTAGAACGCCAAGAGGGTCGGTATCGAGAGCAATTCGTCACTTTTCAGCCAGTTTTTTAAGCGAGCTTTTACTCCACGTCGCGTGACATGTTTGATCAACAAGAAGATTACCGGCAAAGCTGTTCTAAAATCTCTGGACTCAACTGCAAAAAAGAAACTGAAAAAACCCTGAGCCTGGATTTTTCTAATTTACTCCATTACTCGTTTCGCTGACAAGCGATAAAAATCACGGGGAGAATTTTCCGAGAGAAAAGACGAGCGTGCATTAAGCTTCCACCGCCTACGGGACGTCACCTGTTTACGACGGCTATGAAATTATTGGAACTCTTGCTATTGACTCGACATTCTATATCCCCTAATTGCCGTTCCCATGAAATACAGTGTCACTTCTTGGACAATTTATTCCTCTGATTGGACCGCTATTTCCTCTGTCCCATTTCTTCGGCTTACAATCCTTCCGTGAACTTCCGCCGAGCCGTCTCTAATCGATATATATATATATATATATCAAAGGACCGTCGATTAAAGAGACGACCCTCGATCGATTCGCATCAAAGTACCACGAGAGGAAGACAGAAAGGCATGAACGTTTAATGGCCCGAAAATTCACCTCGATCCACCGGCTAAGTTCAACGCGTGTCGCGCAAATGAACACAGGTGAACACAAATCAATGGACGCCCTGCCGACGATCGTTTCACCGCGGAGAGAATAGGGCAGCAGGCAGGCACGGGGTGCGTTGAAAATGACGAATGAAAGGAAGGAAGGAAGAAGGAAGGAAGAAGGAAGGAAGATTGCTGACACGGGATGGGGCGGAAAAACAGGGCGAGCAAATCAGGCTGCATAATGTCGACGGAACGAGCACCGCGAGCCCGTTCGTTATTTCAATTGGTTGACGTCAGTGCTGTCAGAAGCACGTGCACTTCCGCGGCGGATACGTCGGTTTTGGGAGTAATCGTGTATGGAACGGGGTAGCGACGTCCACGTGTTTCACTCTAATGGAAGGCAACCCCGACGGGATATTCGGCCACGCTGACCGATGCATCGGTCGGACGTCGATATCCAGATGCCTCCATTTCCAAATCCGCTGTTTCATTCAGCTTTTTCCAACGGTGCACGAATTACGACCCGCGGAGGGATTATATCTTTGATCGGGGCGAAAAAAAGGGAATGAAAACAGAATGAGTCTGCGGGATGGGAGAATGACGAGTGTTTGGGAAATATTGGAAAGCTGTTTGACGTTTAAAATTCGTGTGTGGAATAATGACGAATGGTCGAGGATGACGGGACGTTTTATATTGTTAAGTCGCCTGTAGAGCTAATAATAGCAGGGGTTATATCCTCGAATACTTTTACCTGGACGGAGTCATCTATCAAGATGACAAAATTATTAGACTATATTATCGCGACCTTCATCAACCAGAAGCACCGCTATTGTTTTCTCTTTGTTTTAGAACGAATTTCCAAGTTTCATCTGATAATCGCTTGTCTAGAAGCTTGTCACAATAGTGGAGTCCACGGTTGAATAATAAAAACGATAACCGAACGATCCCACAGCCGGAACGGATAAATCACAAGCTCAACGGGTGGTTTCTTTCCCTCGCAATAAATTATCGCATTATCGAGAGGTGTGTTCGCGTACTCATCCTCTCACCCCCTCACCTGCAGCGATAAACCAAAAATCCCCAGAGTGGACCAGACGACGATGCATCGCGATTATACATGACTGGAACGTCACGCATCACGTCCCCACGGCGTTATCAACATCCAACATTTCCCAGCGCGCGCAAACGATCGAGCCGAGCCGGTTGCATCGACTATTTTCAGCCGTGGAAAGCGCAAGCCGCTAATGGGTCACGTGTGCCGGCTCGAGAACAAATAAATAGCAGGGGAAAAATCGTATCGCGTGCCTGGCAGCCAGAAAACCAGCAATTACAAGGATGAAGTCGAACAGTTGTTATCCCGCCGCGTCACGCGACTTCCCTCCACTGTGGTCGACGGTAAATGGATTAACGTGCAACGAGGAAATATTAATGGCCAGGTAAACGCGACACGAATCGTCATGCTTGCCCTTCTCCTTTATTGCTCCCCGGGTAGAACAGAACCGAGCGAAAAAGAGGAGGAAAAAAGGAAAACGAGGAGAACGGGAAAACAGTATGCACAAGACGCGAGCAGAAACGAGACGAACGGCGCAAGGTGATGTAATTAGCATAGGAGCATTCTCGCCGGCTCGGGAACGACGTCAACTCAAGCAAAGGTAATTGCGTGTAATTTACTCGGATAACTCGTCGAGATGTCACGGCACGCGATTCTGAATGTGAAACCGTGCCGACCCCGTTCGCTTCTTTCTCGCTCATGTTTTGCCTTTTCTTCCGTATTCCTTTTTACAAATCGTTCCGCTCAAAATCTCAGCGGTGAAATAAACTGCGCGTGGTCGCGGACGATTGCCGATGTTCCACGGCGCCCCTAGCGATTTTCCACGCCGCGTTCCACTCTAAAGCCAAATCTAACCGCGCCGCCTTAACGACCGTGTGCACGTTTACGAGCGGGAATTTCGTAACTCTTGGTCGTGTCTCAAGTCAACGAGACTGCCTATTAAATTCACTCCGACCATCCGAATAACCCCGCTCGGACTCTCGTGTCATTATCGCCGATATTAAGAAAGCAGCACGCGCCTCGAGACGACGCACGCGTTTAACCCTTCCGCGTTCTTTGAAATCCCCCAGGGCGTATTGTACAACGGCGTTTAATAGCCGGTTGAACGTTCGCACGGTCAGTGAATGTTTTTCTTCGTTTCTCTTTTCCGCTTGGGGACTCGCGTTTCCCAATTGCTCGTCCCTCCCCGTCTCTGTCTCGCTGATTCTGCGCCCGTGTGCCACGGTCCCGTTCTGTTCGAGGAACGAGAACAAAGGTGCAGCACGCGAGATGGCTTTCTCCGTGTCTTTGCATGCGCAGAACAGGCAAGAACAAAAAGGATCAACCTAGCACCGGTTTTCTCCCGCCGGTTTCCGCCTTCGCTTCGGAACGCTTGACCTCGGCTGCAGTACAGACACGACCTATTTGCGCAACGATCGACCAGAGGGAAGCCAGTAAACCGGAAGCTCGTTAAATTCGATCCTTAATGTTTCTTCGTTAAATTTCGCGGACAGTCTGTCACGGTGCTGTCCGGCGACTTAAAAGGTATCGCGAGGTAACACGTACCTACACGACGGCCCGAGGGAATTGTACATTCGATTTACTTCCATCGATTTACACTGTTCTGCCAGGTGAATCGGTTCTCCAGCGCCGATTTGCAGGTAGTGAAATGAAAACTGCGGCGAGTATAAGCATCTTCGGTGCGATTAAAGATTAGACAGCGAAAAATGTTTCTCTTGGGACAGTGTCGAAGAGCAGTGGTAAGGTACTTGTTACAGGAAAGTATTGGGATGTAACAACTTCGAAATTCAGAAGGAATGTTTCAATTTCTGAACGTAGAATTACTCGTGCGGCTACGTAGTTTGTAAAGTCCTCATAAAACTTATACATATTGTAGGATATTTGTTATTGTATCACCGTATGGATGGCTGATTGTGAGTGTGAAAGAGCATGCGGTGGTCGTTTCTTATTTTTATTGATTTAAACAAATGTAAGGGTTGCGTGGTGATTTTCTTTAGAAGTGTTGTTATTGCGAATTTTCCTAAGAGTTTAATTGAATAAAGACATATTTCCGTATCAGCCATCTTACAATATTGTGCATGGATTTTAAATAATAACAGGGCTGTTCCGTTTATGAGGCACGGAAGAATAGTCCTGAGAAACTGGTGTCGAGGAATATTTATTTACTTCAATTTAAAATATACGTGTATAATTGAAAACTATTGGGAATCCGCAATGTCTTTCCCCTGCAAGTTTCCCTATTCTATCTCTTCAAAGGCTTACACAAGGGGAATATATCCAAGGATCACTGCTACCTGTTACGATCATCTTGCACGTACGCGTTCAGCCAGATTACAGATTCTCGTGCGTGATGCACAAGTCGATGAGCGGTCTCGCGTGTCGACGAGGAAACAGATTTCCCACTTTCGAAATAGAAATTCAAATTTCTTGATATCGCCCCGTCGATAGAATCGAAATTCCATATCCTCCGTAACCACCATTTTCTTCGCCGTTGGAAAAATTATTACCACTTCATCTCCCCTGCATCTTATACAAATTTAAATCCAACCTATTCCTAGCTCTCGCTTCAGTTCTTTTTCGGTTTAATCCCAGGCTCGCGCTACACGCGGTCCAGAAACAAACGACCACTTTAGCCTGTTATTTTCGGGACAATTTCGTGCATTATCAGGAAGTCTGCGACCACAATTTTCTTCCCCTGGGCGGAGCACGTTGCCGGGCAACAGGTATTCAAATTAAGCTGCTCTTTTCTCGAATTCAGCGGGGATGAACGAGGTCAAGCCGTGCCGCGGAAGGATATTTAGGATGGAGAAGTTGAACACGGGGATGGCGAACGGAGTCGGCCGGGCCCGTTGGTCGATACAACTACGTGATTGGGTTTCGCGAACGAGGAGCCAGCGAGTAAATTCGTTCTCTCGTTGCGTTCCACGTGTACCATCAGCTGGATTTAAGTCCGGACGTGTCGAAAAGTGAGCTTGAAGAATCGGGGAACGTGCTGCTGCGAGAACCGTCTGCTTACCGTGTATGTGTACGTCGAATGGTGGACGCGATAGTATCGTCGATGGAAGAGGGATGCAAATTCGAAGTGAATTTATAATAAGGTAAACGTAGAATGTTCAGCTCGGTCGTATCGGCCGAAAGTTTGCACAGCTATTACATTTGGTCACGACACCGAACGGACTAAAGTTGATTTTGTCCCCCTTATCGAATCGTTTCATCAATCTCACAAATATCATTAATCTATTAATGTATCTCCTATACGCACGGTATCTGATGTCTCTTCGGGCACGAATGTCCGGGCAACAGTGACGAGCAAATTAATTAAAGATACCTTGAACAAACTGAATTTACAAGTTGCGTGCGAAGAAGTGATCGTAAAGATGATACCGAAATATCCATCCCTCTATTAACCCCCCTCTTTGACCAAGTAATTTATACGACCCACCCCGTTGCCTCGCCAACTCACGACGAGCCTTCTGAATCGCAATGCGCTTCAAAAGTATCGCTCCTCCAAGCGAAGTTTACGTAACCAGATTGCTTTTTCTATCCACGATTCGACTATATCCCGCCCACGCGATCACCGTTCCCCTTTATCCCGATATTGACGAGGGACCCCGGTCCACTGTCCCCGAGGACACCACAATTTTAATTCACCGTCCACGATAGCTTGGCTACCACGCTCGAATAACGTATTCTCCATTCACACACAGCGACAGAATTGTGTGCGTATCGATCGAGTGGAGCGTAGGTCGAGCGTACGTAACCTCAGGTCGCAAGATCAACGTGGAGAAAAGAGGGTACTCGTCGGGGTGCTTGTTCAAAGGGGGAAAAGTCATTAAAAAAAAGAGAAAATAACAAATGGGAGGATCGTTCTAAAAATACCGACCGCCTCAAAGAGCGCCGCGGGTAGAGACAGTAATCAAGGTGTCTCAATCTTTGACTCGCGAAACACGATTACACCGAGCACACAATGAACTGTGCCGTTTCCAAAGAGCGATGCCCCACAGTGTCGTGCAGAAATACTCAGGCTTAGTAGCTCGATGATCGAACTTCCCCCGTAGCCCCTTATTTAATAGAATCTGGCATGCGGTCGTGACACGCTCCAAACGCCTATCAAGGGAACCCAGTCATTCCGTTTAATGGTGCTTCCATGGGGGTGGCAATGGTATTTCGTTCTGGAGGTGTCCACTTTTAGGGTAACTTTATTGTGGAAGCTTTTCTGTACTGCCATTGACAGTTTATTCGCCGATGCGATAAGTAACTCTATATTTCTTTAGTAATTACCTCGTTTATTATCAATCGTGGAAGAAGGTTTGATTTCTGTTTGACGATGACTACCATCGATGTATGAAGAAGATAAATAATCGTTTAGATTGTCGGAGAGCAATGCAACGAGGACCTAAATAATAATCAACAACTCTGGTGTATCCACAGTAAAATATACGACTGTATAATAAATATGAATATTTTTAACAAAGCCTGAATAAAATGCGCTTTATCTCAACTTCGGAGTTCCATCGATTTCCTTGCTGTTTCAAGACGAACGATATCGAAGACACAGGAACATCAATGGCAATAAATTTCTCGCGGAGAAACGCCGGTGAACGATAGATGCTTGATCCCCGACGGGAAGATTCTTTAAAGCGGAAAAAGTAAATCGGTCGAAAGTAACCGGCCCACTGAACAATCCGCGACGCAGAGTCGTTCGACTAAACGTCGACAGGCGTCCGTTCGTTCGCCATTCAAACTGGATTCCGTCGGAAAATTCTATTCCTCCTTTACACGATAAATAGTCCAGTGCAGCAATGTGATAAGGAAATTGAGTCGAAAATAAAACAACTCGATACACGCGATTATGGAGGGCGATAATGATTTCTAGATTTCTCACCGGGTGTATGGTGTCAATTTAGACACGTCTTGTGCTTCAAGAGATTTGTGAAAATGCTGGAAATAATGCAACAGGGGAAAGACAAAGGATAAACGAGGGGTTGCAAACGAGGATTTAAATTTGGGTGCCGTGACATCAATGCATTCCAATATTTCAGGGTTTCATTTATAGCCTCGCTATAACGCTTTCATCGAATATACATGCCCAAAGATGGAACACGGAAACTTCGAATGTACACTGTGCAACAGTAATGATCAAAGATCTTGTGTGTGAGGAATTATTGGATCTGGCCAATTGGTCCCCGGTCTTTGCTTTCGGAGTCGGCGAGACTCGTGTTTACCGAGTGTTGGGTAATAGAACAAACGTATCTTCGCGAATCGAACGCGAAGCAACGGAAAGACCATGGATGGGATGTTTGTCGAGGGCCATTTGCGAAACGGTCGGTGAGGGACGTCGGTTTTGCAACGAATCGGACTTGGGTCGTCATCCAGTTCGATTGCGAGATAAGTAAGTTTCCCCCGATTATTGTACCGCGGAAAATGGTGTATCCAACGGTGGACGTGGATGAAATTTTTCCGCGCAAAAGGTGCGCCGTCGACAAATCGACCCGCGGGAGAACCGTGGAAGGAAACTTGCGGAAAACGAGCTCGTAAACGTTGCACGGCAGCTGAGCGTGAACGGCCGTAAATTATTGCACAATGTCGGCCTAGTTGTAGAGAACAATTCGAGGGCGTGCGATGTTTAGTCTGACACGTGGCTGAATATATAAAAATATTATTATCTTCGCGGTGGAAAAACGTGTCGAACGAGTTGGGCAGCCCTATTATTATATGGGCAGTCCTATTCTTTTTTTCTTTTTATTACATTCTACTTTATTTTATTTTATTTAAGTTGTTAATCTTTTCTATATTTCTATTTTTACTTTAAACTGTACATGATACTATTACTCTCTGTGTGACACAATCCCCTGTATACTAAAGGGTTTTCGTACCCGTTGATTCATGAAATATATTCTTATTATTATTATTATTTATCGTGTAGCAGTGTAGCAGAATGAATTAACGTTGGGCGCGACGTTAGTAACGGTGAGTCGTTCGTGCCGTGTCGTTTGCATATCCGATCGTTGCTTCGTTAAAAGGACAAGCGTCAAGCAGCAGAAAAGTCACAGAAATGCTGCAGAAAGGTAGCAGGAAAGTCGAAGAACGCTTAGGTAATAGGCACGCGTTTAATGAAAGCTCAATGCTCGTCGCTGTTCGCGGCTGAACGCGGCCGCGATTACCGGAATCGACCCTTCACTTTTAATATACACAACCATTCGACACGCTTCAACGAGCACCTCTGCGCAAACCCACGTGCGTTAATTTCCTGATCGCGAACCGCGGTGCTATTCGGAAAACCGCTCGACTCCATGGGCACGGTGGAATATAAGCACCGCGAGTCGACTGGCTCGCGTGTTCACCTGAACGGTGTCGTAAACCGTCGCGGATTTTCCATACACTGCACGGCGGAGCAGGTAAATCGTGGCGGCAGATTGTTACGTTGTGTATTAGAGGTGGAAACGCGGGCCGACATTTCGACCAGAGTTATCCGGAATTTGATGGAACTCATCGGGCTAGTGTAGGCGAGTGGCTAATAATGAATGAACGCGAGCAGATAATTGGCCATGAAATTGCAATTACTCTTGGTGAATGATGTCGGCCGTTTTACGCAGGAAGTGATATAATTAAGTAGCGAGCTCTGGCTAGTTGATATCGATTAGGAATATCAGTCTGTGCTTCGTGGCATCGGTAAGCGTGAAACGGTTTGTTTCGGTCGAAGGAAATTGCCGCGATGCACCTGCGAAATAATTTTGAATATGAATATGAAGCAGTAGCAAGTTTTTCGCCAAATTTTCATACTTATTCGCGCGCCTTAAACGGCACAATCGATGCTTATGATGTTTATCGGTGTTTATTGGCCACTGCACTTTCTCAGTGGCAAAGAATATCGCCTGACAACGAAAGCAGCCCTGAACGCTACAATTATTACCGCACGCCGCGCGACGAGGAAGTCTCCCCCAAATGAAAATGAATTTTCGTCGCAGCAGACAAGATAATGAGTTCCCCCGAGGACTACAAGATTTGCCCACGAATTTGCCGAGCCTCCTCGGGTACCGCGGTGTAATCGAACAATTATAAGGTATAATTACGGCGAGATCGGAACAACCTTCCTCACGGCCAGACCAAAGGGGGCCAAAGTAATCCGAGTTCCCTTTAAATCCCGAAAACGAAACCGTACTTCGCTAAGAAAGCTTTCAGCAGTTTCGAACGTTTTAACACGAACGTCTAATTACAAGGCGAAACGCACACAGACATGAAAGTAACTGGCAACTTCCATGGGCGCTTCGCGGAAAAGCTTCATCCGGTCGGTCGCGGCAAAATCGTTCCCCCATTTGCAATTCAAATGAGCCAGCCGGAGAATTTCCCGCCCGAGCCAACACCGAGAGCCGCCCTTCGACCCGCTGTGTGACTGGCAGATGCCAGAAATTTCAGAAACCCGGCTAGAATGACTCGTAACGCGGCTGAACCTCGAATTATAATTCAAACCGGTCGGTGTTACCACTGTGTGGTAGGTACACGGCCGTGGAAAAGTTCATTGGGTTCGGTTGTTACCGCGGAAAGGTTAATGGGGTACGGTTTGCTGCCGAGCAGTGGAAATCGTTCTGTTTGAAAATAGTATTGTATGTGGCACAAAGAGCCACGCTCCGAGGTTGCTATTCTCGGGTGTGCGCGGCTGTAAATCCATCTATTGTACCGTGGCTAATAAATAATGTACGACGGAAATGGCTGGAAGATCCACTGGTGGCAGCCAGAGGAATCCTGTCAGAAGGATGATACTCACTGGAGGTCTTGTGGGAAATGGTCAGCTTGAATAAATAAAAACGAGAGCGAATCAAATTTGAACCGGTGAGACGCGAAGGTGGCTCGAGCCGATCATCGGCAGCCGGTTGTAAAACAAATCTGACATTTGATTTGCCGATTGTCCAACTTTCCTCCTCGTCGTTTCGGATGACGAACAAGCTAACTTGAACATGCAGGTAGGAAGACTGCATGAAGCTGATTGACGCGACAAGAAATCGGGGCATCTTTGGGTAAATAAATGATCGAAGCCAGCGTATCGACATTTGAACTGACAAGACAAGTCGCCTTTGGCGCCGCGAATTCGATCGAAGTCCTAAAAATAAGCCGAATCGTTATCGTGGCTTACAGAAAGAGTTCAAGGCTGTTTGCACAGAGCATCGATCTCTTCCGATTAATTATCCAAAGATTCACTTACTACAATTTTATGGGGGAGACTAGTTGGTTGTACACCGGCTTCGACGCAATTAACGTCACTAACGAACCGTGTCGTATAAATTTCCACGCGTGTAGTCCAATTAACGGCCTCTTGCTACCAAACAGTATAGAATTCGCGGGCGATATTTTTCCCCGCGCGCGAAATAACGAATTCAATTAGCAACGCTCGAAAGATGGAAAAAGGAAACGAAGGGAACAAAATAAAAATGGAGAAAATATAACCGCGACTCGAGCACCTCGATCGCTCGAAAACGGAGTGTATTAAGTCCCGATCGGTCATGATTCATGGTCTTAATCCGATTTGCGGGGCAACCAACGATCTTGATAGTGTCGTTTCGCGCAATTACCGAGGGGCGCCAAGCATTCCACTTAATCGAACGAAACGATCCGTCGATCCGATGATGTACGTTCTAATAGAGTCCTATTTGCACGCGGAGCGTGCCACGGAATTGAAAAACAGCAGCCGAGCAGTCGTTTAATCGATAATTATTTTTATTAAAATCAAAGGGCTCGAGAAATAATTCAACGTTGAGGTAAATTTTTAATGATAGTTTCTCGTCGAACAGTAACTCGTCTGTCGTTATCTGTTTAAATCATTTATAATTATCACGCGTGTAAAATAATCTAAGGAAGGAGGCAATTTTCTGATCTCCTTCGGACCATCTCGCTAATATTTATGATACAATCAATCAGTCGACGCAACACCGGCAACAAATATTGATCGACTGTGTGCCTCTCAAGAACCGCATGTCCCACATAGAGACGTCAAGCAGAAGATACGATTAAGTGATACATTAAGCGCCGCAGAGAGGCGCCATACCGGGACGCCAATGATCCAAATTCCACTTTATCGCGTGTCAAAGCGACAGGATTCAGATTGTGTAACGAAACACAGAATCCCTGCAGCTTACCCGCCCGGCCAACGTTACTGTACTTCAATTGCTCCCGGTTGGAAACGAAAATTAGCAGTTAAACGAGCACGAAATGGCCGGTGCACACGAGGTCTGTTAAACGACATAACGTATGGCGGTAACCGTATGGCTCGTTACGCGACAGCCCTGGAGAAAGAGCACCGAAAAAGCGGGGGAAAAAATCGGGAAAAAAAAGGGACATAAGGAAAAAAGTTCAGAATCGAGGCGGAGAACTAATGAAACATCGCTCTGCACAGCCGGCCGTGACTAACTAATTTCCTATTTACTTCTCGCCGTGTCCTTCTTAATCTGCGACGGTCCAGCGTGCAACTCAGGGTGGCTTCCACCCCCACGTATTCAGAATTTCCCTTTTTCCCCGCCGGTGAATCCGTGTGCCCCGGTGTCGCCCCGAAAACGTCGCAGATAACAGCGTTCTAATTAGCCCGGTAATCAGGCGACGGGAACTCTTAATTTTCCCTCGTCAGGCGAGCGCCGCGTTATCGGGACAAAGAGTTTTCCCTCCGTTTCCCCGGGCGAACAGTAACGTCGAATCGTTCGGATCAAGAATGAGAGGAACAAGGGGCGATATAGAAGAAGAAGGAGGAGGAGGTGTAACGAATTTCGAGCGTCGCGATAAAACGATCAACGTGACAGAAACGGGGTACAGAGGAACGGGAAGAAAATAATTGCCAGATCGTTCTTCATTGTCAGCGTACGGTTAATGCGAATATTGGGTGCAAAGTGGAGGTATAATTATAGAGACGGCCGGACCCGAGGTAACTCGATCATTAGCTACGTGCTGCCAAAATGGCTCCCCGAGTACGGTGTGTATGTGCGTACGTGAACCAAGAACCAGCTACCGGGGAGACGTTAATGTTCGTAATCAGTTTGCACAAGTAGTTGGTACACTCGTTCGCGATCGATACACCGAGACCTGCGTGCTTCTTGTAACGTCCACGCTTCCTGACCACCGTACTCGTCAAACACCGTGAAAATCGTGCGCCCGCTCTGTGGTCATCGAGAAACCCTCTCGACTTTACAACAGAGCTCCCCTGAGAACTGGGGAACGAAATCTGGGCCGGTCGAACAAGTATTGCCAAGACGAATGCGTATTATGAACGCGGCGCAAGAATCGCGGGTCGGCCGCCTTTCATCGCGAACTTCGTCCGTTCAATAGCTGTTACAGCGCGGAAATCGAGTACAAGAGACCGGGCGTATTCTATCAAATATTCTGGATAACAGTGTAAGGATACGAATGCTATAGACAGCGGCGGGCTCGGCTGTACCGATCTGAATCGTTTATTAACCAGATATTCAGGTCATCGACGAACTTGCTACGTCCACAAGTCTAATACGGCCAAAGTAGCCGTAGCCGACAATTGCATTTCGTTACGAAGTTTCGATGGGACGCGAGGAGGCACCTCGCTCCACCTGCTAACAAGCAACATAGAATTCGCCGTCGATATTCGTTTCCGTCGCCACCGTCGAGTGGCCCTCGTCTCGCGTAAAATTTCCCATAATTGCCATTCGAAAGTTGGAACTTGGCTGCCGCGTCGTGACGTTTATCGACGATATCGGGGCCGATCGGGGCCGGTAATTTTTCATCGGCTTAATCGGCCGCCCTTCGCGAAACGCGTTCGAGACTTTGTCGAGAGGCCGTGGCTGTCGAATGGAAGTGACATGGCGGGGGCTGAAAAAAAAATGCATTTGCAGTGGAAACGGTAGAGTGGGTACGTGTGCATTGTCGGATGGCGCACGGCAACTTCATTCGGGAAATATCGCAAGGAGCGCTGACAGTTTGACAAAGCGTCCGCTACGTGCCCGCTTATCTCGTTCGGCTTCCTCGAGCGGAGGCGAGCGTGCAAATTCATTGAATACAAACGAATTGCATCGAGCCGCGCGTATTCGTCATTATCGATGATCGACGTTTCCCAGTTGGAGGGCGAATTTATGCTCGAGGCTTGGGAAAAAGTATGCACGGCGAGTGCAATCTGCGCAAGGCGACAGGGAAACGCTTTGCGAGGCCGCCCCGCGTTAAGAAGCTTAACGACGAGGGAAGTTATTATGCAGGGAATTTATTAGGAAGGGTAGATTCGTCTGAATAAAAGAACGATGCAGGGTTGAACACTACAGTCGAATACTTGCATCGGTAGTAAAATAATGAGATAAATATATTTGGTTCGAAACCATACTCCGTATAATTTAGTTTGTTACATTTGTGAACCATTTTATATGTTGCGTTTGATTTGCTAATTAAATCCTCAGCCGTGAATTCGCGTGCTCCAATTCCAACGGAGGGATGGCGTGGTCTTAAAAATGCATAGATCCTAATTTAATTGCAAATTCTACTGTAAACGACATCGAATTCTCCGAATTCACAATAACCGAGCGCACTGCTAGAGAAACTCCGACGCGCTGTTTGGAATACTGCAGCCTATAAGCGATTATCGGCACACGATTCGTATTGAGAAACAGATTACAGGCCGCAACGGATATGGCTACCTCCGACTGCATTCAGGATACGGTTTCTATTCAGCTGCTCGAGCACACCGGCCAGAATTAAATATAATCCCGTGGGTCTGTTTAGTCGCGTCGAATCGATCGCTTCTAATCCAAGGGAAAATTCCCTTTAATTGCGCCAGTGTTGGCGTCGCCACAGAGACAAAACGTCGTCCAGTCGTTGCGTATATAATGGTCGAGGGCGCGAAATGAAACAAAACCGGCAGGATTTATCGGGTATCGACGGAAGCTACGACGGGCATCGAATGCTTTCGGTTGAACGTTCCGTTCTGGCCACGGAGACCATTGGTATTTGCCAAAACGACAGCACGAGTATAATGAAAATAGAGCCCAAGCCACGACCCAAAGTCCAGAATTGGATTTTCGAGGCGGAGCTTGCGTGGCCGGACGAACCCACCCTTTATGCAACTATTGCCAATGGAGAGATCTGCCAAATAACAGGTCGCGTGTGCGTTCACGAGGTGCACGGGAAACACTGTGCGAGTACCAACACTCTGCGCAGAGTCGCACGAATTATGTATTATACGAAGGAGCGTGTAATGGCACGGCCGTGGGCTTTTCCGATGCCAGGCACCGTGGACAATCGATTCGTCGAACGCGGTTACGGGAACGCACGCCGCCCCCGAAAGAATAATACTCGAGGGTGAGTAGGAATCACGAGACGCAAACAAAATTCGTTCGCACGTGCCGGCTGGGGTTGATCCGAAGCGTGAACCGCAAACGAGCATCGTCGACTATTTAATTATTAGAGGCGATACGCGAGGCGAGCAATTACTGGTAATTAGGTGTGGAGCGGGCACGAAAGCGCGTTAACGATGTGCAACGCTGAGCGAGAAATGGCATGCTGTTTGCTTGAAAATTGTTAGGTGAAAGGAGTGGTTTTGCACGCGCGGTCCGCAAAAGCGTCGCGTTAACCGTTTGATAGTGTTGTCAATATTTTTTCGCGTGCAGAAAGTGATAGAGTTAATAGAACCACTTGTACAAATTGACGATTTCACGTTCAGACAGTTTCTCTTTAGTCGCATAAGCTAAGTTTATATTTTTAATGGAATACTGTTAATTAAAGGCACATATGAGCCGTCTATTTTGAAAGTGACCCAAGTTCATTTATATTTAAATTGGGATGTTTAAGAGTTTGCGTTTAAAAAAAAATTAAGAATATTTATACGTATAGGAGATATTCAAGGGGCTGGCTTTAAATCATATTAAAGATATTGCTTACTAATAACATGATAGTATAATGTTCTTTTTATCTAAAAATGTGTAATGTCATACCCCAAACAGCTTAATAAACATTATTTAAAAGGTATGACGGTTATGGCGGTCATAAGTGAACTTAAGGCACTTTCAAATTAAACTTTTTAATAATTTCGTTAGTTAGCTAATTTTCTGATAACAAAATTTCAGTGAATTTTAACATATTGGCTGCAAATTGTCTAACAATGAAGAAATCACGTAGAAATATAACTATTACAAATGCTACCTGGACGTTTTTCAAAAATGGACTTAGGCCACTTTCAAAACAAACGGCTCATATATTTCCGTACTGTTGCTCTCGCAAAGCTTGGACAGCTTGAAGCATGATAATTCAGATTAGCTGATCTTTAACTTCGTTTTTCGATGCCAGTTAATAGTTAGAGACTGCTGCGAAAGTGTCAGAATTAGGCCAGAATAGAAAGCTCGTTCGCTGTAAATAATCGAAGATGTAAGAGTGGAAAAATATTGTTGACGATTGAAAGAGGTGTTCGATCGCGATTCGCGATTCAACCAACTGAAACGAGATCTCACTCGTTAGGCGAGAACGAATAGCTTTCACGAGGGCATTTCTGCTCTCTACGAATCACTCTTTTTTTCCTCTCTCCGCTTTGAAATGACACGGAAGACCTCGTTGCCGGCGGGCGCCTAACGTTAATGCGCATGATTTTCTTTTCACTCCCTCGGGAGCACGGCCAGTCGCTGTTTGCGCTGCGATCCCTTTCACGGCAGAAAGGGCGGCTCACAGAAGGTAGCGCGGGAAAAAAGTCGTTCCAAGGGAAGAGAGTATTTGTAATTATGGCAATAAAGACGAAATACAGCATCCACCCCTTCGTCCTCGTTCTTTTTAATCAAAAACATCCTCGTCTGTCATTTCGGGGAAATATATGCACTATTTCCACGCATCGATATATAATATTCGTAGCGCTCCACATTTCTATGTGAATGCGAAATACGGGACAAAAGATATTATTCGGAAAGACCAGAGGGAGGAACATTCTTTTTTCCTTTTCTTCTCAAAGCCGTACACGCGTTTCTAAAGTCCGTTCGCGAGAATACACGGCGAGAAACGCATTTCATCCGAAAGGAACGCACTCGAGCCGTATTTGTTGGATTTGCTAATTAGACGGCGGATGAAATAGTGAAAAGAATGTCGTCACCGTGGCAGCCGCTTGTACGCGGGTAATTGGAATATGTAACGAGCACGTAAAATGAATGAAACCGGCGAATTTCCTCGAGTTTTACGGTACCATAAGTACGGACGTCCTCGCAGCCCTCTCGTTCCTTCCGCCGTTACGCAAGGAAACCGTTGAATCTAGAGCGTTTTCATTATTTGCGGAAGCATTTCTCCGTTGGATTCTTTCTCATGAATATTAACGGTAAAACTCGAGGGGCCTATTTTTTCTTCTTTCCGTTCCTTCTTTCACCATTTTTTATCCGTGCATTTGAACTGCAGGTTCGTCCAGCATCTGGTAATAAACCGACCTTCGACTTCACGATTACCGGGGTCCCGTTTCTCTTTTTTCTTTTTCGGCAGGCAGAGATCGCTGGGAATTAGGGGGGAGAATCAATATTGCATGCGATGCTTCTGTGCACTCACCTTGGCGAAGTCGATCTTCAGTGTGCAGCAACCGGAGTATATGTCCGCTCCGTGAAGCGTCTCCTTCGCCCTCGTTGCCGATTCCACTGAGTCGAACGTGATCGTCGAAGGATTGAGTTAAGAATATACAGGTAATTGTCGGCAGTAGCGATTAAAATGAATGGAGCCTCGTTTGTGACAGAGACGTTGACAATCTTCATCCTTTTAACCCTTAACTATACTATGTCCGTTATCACGTGCATACGGTTGCGTTCCAGAGTAGTTAAGGGTTAACGTCAAGCTTCCGAATGTTCTATTCAAACGATTCGTTCCTACTTCTATTTGGAACATTTTTAAGTACAGAAGAAAGTCATCCAAGGAATGAAAATTGTCTTTCACGGTAGCACGTTCGTCCGGTATGACACGAGTTTAGTTTGCACTTGGCGAATTTCGTTTCGTATTACCAAAGTCTTACCGGAGGAAGATCGTGTAACCGTGTCAGTCCCGAGTTCCGCTTATAAATCTTCATCGCATTGTAACGACGGCACGTGACCGACAAACTTCACCGGCGACTAGTCAGCTCGAGAAAACGAGAAAACAAGAGAAAAAAAAGAAGAAGAAGGTAAGAAAGTGTGCCACGACGGAGATGCTCTCGAACTTTAAGCCCGTTTATCGCGCTTCAAGGAGCTTGGCGCTCATACGTAAAACGCGTCCCATCGAGTGAACGGGGTTTGTATTGCAAAGGATATTCCACCATCGCTTGAACGCCGTTCTTCTTGAAAATAACGATGCGCTGAACTTGCCCGCTGGGCGCGCTGATCGTGTGCAATACTTCCTGTAACAGAAAATACGACGCATACTTTAGAGAAGTGCCGAAGATCGGATTGAGAGTAACTGTGATTAATGAATTTAACCAGCGGTGGATCGTCTTCCACGATTCGGTGTTCACGTACGTGTTCTATAGTTGTGCAAAATAGTACGTGCATGAAGAACGATCTGGCATACGCGCCGCGTAGAAGCAGACGGGGGGTTGCATGTGAAACGTATTTCCCACGCAATATCTCAAATTCAAATCCGACATTTTTCGTACACCCCGTACTCCAGGCGCATCCGGAATAAGGCTCTAAAAAGCTTCGCCAGCCGTCCTCGAGCGTGTTTTCCAGCCAGCCACGTGTCGCATAAAACGGTCAGTAAATTTCTCGCTTCATATATATATACGCCCACTTAGAATGCCGAATGAATGAGGGTTGAAAAGGGGTTACATTTGAAAGGAAAGTAGATAATATTCGAAAGTTCCTGTGATCTTCTTTGCCGTGAAAGAGTTACAAATTCTGAAAGCTTCCCTGACCTTTCAGTAACAATACGCGAAATCTCTAACAGAAACGACTTTGATAAAAATGATTAATACGTTCTTCGACGTTCACCAATGCCTCGGTCGATATTACGTAGGAGTCGATTTTTCGGCGCATGGAAAAGTGGATTACAAAATTGACCCGTCACTTCGCATCCGACAGCCTATCTAAATGTTTACGAATTTTCCACGGCCATAAATCTTCGCCGATCAAAAGACTAATAAACGCCGAAACCAGTTATACTAGTATATCCGTTCGAATGAAAATACCGTGAACTCGTTTTCATTAAAATTCTCTATACCTGGCTGACTTCTTTATGGCTCACGGTTTGTTTGATACTGAAAGCTGCGTGTTTGGGCAAGCTCGTAATTAACGGTACACGATATAAAGTAAAGCAAGTGTAAAGAATACACGATACTTTGTCATTCGGTTTGAAAGGCGAAGTAAATATTCGCGCAGCCTATTTCCCGTCCCGAGGCTGGTTATAAACATTTACTTGGGAACAGGCAGCGAAATATAATGCGATACTCGCTGGGGAAAAAAGAGCTCGAGAACTTATTCCGCTTGTTCAGCGAGAAACGGGTCATTTTTTGTCCACGACCACTTCATCAACTTTTTATATTTACGATGAAGTACCAGCTTCGCAAAGTGTTTCGCGTTACGACTAGTCGTTGGACTTCCAAATTATCCCCCGATAAGGGCGGCTTAAACTATGAAATTCATCGCGTATCACCAAAGCAGAAGCTTTGGAACGAATACGAAATACATAGTAACAATTATCGAGGCGGTAAAATGATGGGGCAGGAACGTCTCGCTCAAATGCGACTGAATGAGCTGTCTACCTGTCTACCTGTAGCTGCGAGCACAATAAACTCGGGGCCCAACGATACGAGTGACGACGCAGCATGGCGCCTTGCCAAACCCACTTTTAAGCTACAACTTCTTTTCCACGAGGATCGTAGACTCGCGAATCGCAAAGATCGTGATGCTTCTAAGGAAAATCAGCGGCCGCGGATCAATTTAACCGGGGAAATACACCTGGCGTCTCGTTGACGTCGTACGAACTTGAAAGCGTTCGCGTCATCAATTTTTGTCGCGAGCCTGATAAATCACGGGCGCGGTCTATTTTCTTGCTCGTTTTACGGAATCCCTCGTTGGTAGGAAAAACCGGCATCTATTATTCGCTTTTCCGCTGAATCGCGCCGCTGATCGTAACTGTGACCGTCAGCGGAAGGAAAATCGAGCGGCGGCTATTGCATTCAATCGAGCGGGACGAGTTTAAAAGGAGTTCCGTTTTAAATGGCAGTCATCGATAATATGGAATTTGATTCCAACCGTATCCGAAAACAGGGGGAACGTGGCGAAAGAAGGAGAGTCGAGTCACTTGTGGAGCAGAGTTTATAGCAAGGGGAGTAACACCGAGCATTTATTCAATTTTTAACAACCCCTTTTAGTTTTGATCGTTCGACGCTCTTCGTTTGACACAGTCGCAGCTATTAATCATAATAATAATAATATATTTCGTTAATCAACGGGCTAGAGAACCCTTTATTAATTAATGTAGAACGACGACAATTTATACTCGATGCGATTCGCGAGCCGTGCCTCATTATGAGAATAAATCTAATTCTCTCCTAACGTCGTGCAATTTCAAAATTGCTATGCAACAGGCTTCCTTCGCGGCAATAATTCTATCAATCGCAAATTAAAAGAAAGAGAACGGCAAGAATTTGGAAATCAAGGATGTTCTAAATAATTTCCCCGTTTTCTTCGACCGCAAAATTGCCACGCACTCGTTCCCTCGATATATATTTGTCGTTTGCGAAGCTATACAAATATCTCTCTTTCGCGAGAACTAAATCCCGCCAGAACGGCAAGCAAGTCGGTGGTTTTAATCCCGCGGAAAATATCGCGTGGCCGTGTTTGCGGAGACGTTGCTCGACAAACAAACGCGGCGTGTAACGCGCGATTCATTGGATCGCGAAATGGCTCGCGAACATTGTACACAGCGCAGTGTTTGCCCCTCGACGTGCACGCAACCACAGCTCGGACTTAATTATCCGGCGTTTCCATCTGGAGCGAAGAAGGCAAGGCGCCTTTGTGCGGACCGAAACACGAATAGGAGATCTTTTGTTGCATCTCTGGCGTACAGCACGGTGTAAATTCAATACGGTCACGTTCCTCCTTTTTCTCGTCTGTCTCGTCGATCTCCAACAAAGGCGGCCTCACTTTACCGCCTTAAACGATACGGCGAAGAAGCGACCAGGAGCTGTGATAAGGATATAGGTAATCCCTCGGCCGTTCCTTTGTTCCGTTGGAAACGTATCCGTGGCTCTGGGAGCAACGGTATCGAAAGGACAGAAGATATGCTAATGGAATCTGTGTCGTGGGACTGGCTAATAAAATCGACGGACGGGTGGAAGGAAAGAAATGATTGATAAGGAGAGGAAGGGGGCGAAGAAAAAGTTTCGAATCAGAAGGATAAGAAGACGGGGGTGTATTCAAAGTGGTCTAATCAGAGGGATGGACGATTAGAGTCGAAGACGGGGAAAGGGGAGACGTCAAAGGAGACGTCTGAGGAGACTTTAATCAAACCTCTTGCTTGTTTGAATAGCAGGCGAAATTAAGGAACACGTGTATCCCGCTACCATGGAGGAGACGAGACTGGAATTACTCCGAGGTGAAAAAAAATGTGATCCATTATTTCGAACCGTGATACGGACGCGAAAATTAAAGGCAGGAAGAACTGAAGAGGAACTGGGAAAAATGATATAAAGCTTGTATTATTAAGACGGGATAGCAACAGCTAGTTCTTCCGTGAATCGAATTGCACGAGCGTGGACTCAATTTCCGAGCAAGATAGTGTCGCAGGTCCTTGAAATTGTCAGGATTAGGTCTCGCCATTTGGGATTCTTGGGATTAGGTACCTACCGGCCGGGAGTGGTAACACTAGGATTCCACAAATCGAGGGTCGACGAAATCAGTTTCGTGCGAACTGCGCGACGGACAAATTGAATCACAACCGTTCGGAGCTTGTTGAAAAGAAAAATTGTATTATTAAAATATCGCCGACACAGCCACACTCTATGGCTAACAAAACAAAATGACTTCGGGCTTCGAAACGAGAACTGAACCATGAAATAGTGCACCTCGAATGTCCTGCAAAGAATTTACAAGCGCATCGTGTTCGCGAGACATTTAACACTAGCTTCACGGGCATTGTTTGTACACATATTTTTCCTGACACCCCTCAGATGAACGACTTCTTTAAAAAATTCATTCATTTAATTCAGAAATAACATATAATTAATTCAATTATATAATATAAGAGTAACATTACATTCCCCGTACAGAATCTACGTGAAGCATATCAAGAACGTTACTCATTTTATCTACTAAAAATATTACTCTCTTCCTGTTTACTCCAATCCATATATCTCGTCAAGCACTTCGTCCCCTACTGATCGAGTTTTACAAATGACCCAGGCTTAGTCGCGTCGAGGCGTCTAGAATACGGCTGATGAATTAAATAAGATCCCGGACGTTTCGCAGCGAAGGCTCCGTCGATTGATGCCCCCCAGCAAGGCTTTTCTATTATTAGAGGCCCGTGCTCGTTGATTCCGTCCGGAATCTCGTCCCAATCTCATTCAGACGGCTGCAAGTACGTGAAAAAGTGATGAAGCGTCACAATTACGGCGTCAATTTGCCCAGACACGGTCCGAGGAACGTTGCGACTCCGCTAGGAAGACACCGCGTGTCGAGAATACCTGTGAATCCACGTATTTCCCTCGTGTACTATATTACAATATTCTCGGTGCAAGTATACGCGACCGTGTGTTCGCTCGTTGCACAGGTTGGCCTCGCCTCGATGCAATAAGAGTGACGCGGTGTGCACCTGCGAGGTGTCGAATTGAGAAGGGCAAATTGAAGGCAGAGGCCAGATACATTCCACCTTTCTTATCCGTGCAACCGGGAGAAGCACGCGTTGTCTCATTGCATCCGATTAAATGCTCCAGCCAGACAACCCCGGGGAGCTGATAGATATTTTTCCTTTCTTTCAATCTCCATTACACGCATATCCAGATGCTTGGGCGGTGATACAGAAGGGAAAGCTATGGAGTTTTCCGTTCTCCTCTTCGCATCTCGAGGGAAATTTGAATGGCGGATGAGGTGGAAATTGGCATCGACGAGTGTCTGCAACGACGCGGCAATATATCTGCTCGCCGTGAAGATTAGACCATTGAAATTTTCATAATTGGCGAAAAACACTGCTACGCACCTGCCGCTGGGGACGGTGGTTTACACTCGCGTTTATTCTCGCGGTCGAGCGTCAATTACCGGGCGAAGACAGATGTGCGGAACGAGGGGCAAAGTTTCGCGAAGATTGGAGGAAAAGAAACGCGGACCGAAGCAGATGAAAGAGCTGAAGAGCCCCCTGTGAGATTTCCTGTATTTTCGTTGGATACTCCGGATTCTGACCTACCCCACGCTGGCGACCGTTCGTTCTCTCGCATTTTTCCGCCGCTTCTTCCTCGCGTCGATATAAATATCGACGACAAATTACCCCGAGACGTCGAGCTGCTGGTCGTTTCATCTCCTGCGAGAGAGAAACCAACTACATACACGAGACCCGCGTCGAGGAAATACAAACGTCCGCGAGACAATTTCGACATTTTTAACGGACGTGACATGCGTGAAATTTTTGCGAGAAAAGAAAATAGAGAGACATTTGAACAAGATTCGTACGAACGAAGGTGGAGATTTTTGCAATTACGTAAGTGTGCCCGTTTTAATAATAAATAGCCTTGGTTAGAAAAAACGTCGCCCAAGAAATCTCGGTATTTTTCTTCGGCAACAAAAATTCTGCAGCTCTCGCGGAACCTCTCGCAACAGTCGGTTTGAAGAACGGCGAAGGTAAAAGCAATAGGAGCACCAGAGAGATCTTCGACTCCGTTCCTCATTTCTATTCAACGCCACGCGGGGCTTGACCTACCTCACGCAACCAGTCACCTTCGTCGTCCCTTCGTCTTCATCTTTCGCGGCTGTGACTGATATAAACGCAACTGGTAAGGTTAACTTTAGCGGCGCGACAGAGAGGGATCATCAAAGGATACACGTATGCTCACGGGCACAGCTGTGAAAACCTACGACAACCGGATCCCTCATAATTCCTATGAAGTCTTTAATCATCGTGCTCGCCATTCCGAAGCTAGAGGAGCTGTGCATCCTCCGGGCTAACATCAACGACGAAAGCTCGCGGAGGCACAGACGAAAGAACACGAGGAAGAAAAATAGGTACGGTACGACGGATAAGACACCTGGCAGGTTGGTTGTCCCCTGACAAATCACCAGTGGGCAAAAAGCAAATCGTAATTCGAATTTCCACCTCGTACCTAGCCAAGTGCCTGCGTCGAATGTTCTTTGGGAAATTATAATAACATCGCGATGGAACGGTGCGGAATAGCTGAAACAACGCGAGCCTTTCCCGACGTACTTGCGAGGAGCACAAGAACCCGATGAAAAGAATAAGGAGGGAATTGAAGCGCGGCCACGCAATATTTATTAACGAGGCGCAAGTTGTTTTCACTGCAAGCACAGGCCCCACTTTGATCCCGTCGATTCCGTTTGCCGCGAAAAGTCGAAATTCCGCGGGAGAACGAAAACAAAGAGGAGATTAAAGTGATCGAGAGGGAAACCTTCGCGAGGAGCGGAGTATTTTTAACTTGATATCTTCCGCGGCCCGGCTCGTTTTAAACTTCTCCTCGTTTTCCTTTAGCCAGCGGAGCCATGCAAATGCCTACCACGGAGGTAACTTTTGAAAGAGAAAGGTCCGAGCTCGCCAGAAGCCGCGGTGTCCTCTAATTCCCGGGGAAACTTCCACCGTAAGATTACAGTACGCGGAGGAAAATTCTAAAACCAACCGTGGACCATTTCTGCGAGGAACGAATGCAACATAAAAACGTGGTATGCCCGGGTTGATTGTTGTTACACGGAAAAGCGTAAAAAGGAAAAACAAAAATACAGAACTAAAGACGAAACCGTGGAAGAATCGTACAACGAAAGGTTTCCTGTTTCAGAATAAGACAGGAGATAAGAATGGTGTTTTAATCTGGGTTTTATGTCGAAGCAAACCAGAAAAAGGAATCTCTCGTTCGCGAATGCCAAAAATAGCGCACCGAGAGAGGAAGTAAAACAGTTATCTAATTATCTCAAGCCATTCGCTCCGGTAACCTCGAGAAGAAAAATGTCTTCGATGCACAAAATAGTAGAGTTTTAATTAATATCAAGGAACAACACCTCTGAATATTTAAACACGTTCTACGCAGCGAAAGGGTTAACAGTGAAATCGTTCGAGGTATATTTAAACCAAGTTCGCCCTTGACACATCGATCTATCCACGAAGGAAAACGATACGGAATCTCGTATCTCGCGTCGAATTTCAATCTCTGAACAATTTTCCCTAATAACGAAACGAAGAGGGATGGCTGGTCCATAAATCGGCAAGCTCGAGGCACAATATAAAACAGGAACGTGATCACGGTTGCAATACCGATCGCCCATCGCGGACCCATTGTAAATAAGTCGTGGGAGTGGGCACCGTGGTCGATTCCAGTCACGCGTTCGCATCAGAGATTTAAAAGTTTCCCTTACTACGATTGCGTTTCCGCCGGACTCCGTGTGCACTTCGGTTGCTTGATCCTGGAATCTGTGCACACAAGACTGACCAGACTGAGCAACGAAAAGCTTGTTACTCGCATGGAGTCCATCCCCCCACAATTCCGTGGATCCTTTTCTTGTTTGTTTCGAGTGTTTCTCTGGTTAGGAACTTAACATTGCAAGTCCACTTCTTCGCATAGGGCAACCGCCGTGGATTGGTGCATCCCAACACACAGGGTGGCGATTAAAGTTAGTCTGCACTCGTTTCCAGAAGCAGCGAGGCGATCTCTCTCACTCTCGTTGTCCCTCGCGCTCTGCAGGGGCCTCGATGGAATTAGGGGTGGAAACGGTGGTTTTGGCGGCGGTCGAGGAACCCGGGTATGCTTCTCCGAAAGTTAGAGGCCCTCTGGTTACGTCGTTCCATAGGTGCTGGTTAGGACAATGGGGAGAAAATTCTGAGCTCGACCGTGTGCTGTAGCAGCCACGGGTCAAACTGACGGCGTAGTCCTCGCCCTGAATGGTAATGAGCAGCGCGGCAAAGAGCGCTGCTTTTCCCCCTACATTTTCGCTCGTTCCTTTCTTTTTGTCCTCTCTGGCTCTAGGGGTGAAAATTTCTAGAACGAATGACGTGTGCACGAGCCGGGTCACACGAGCGATTCAAACGAGCAGAATGATTAAAGGGGCGAAATTAATGCATGTTGTTGTTTGCTTGCACCGGACGCGAGTGTGCCGAGGAACAGAATCCAAGGAAAATGAGGAAGGGGCAGTGAATAAATTTCGCCGCCCCGTACTTTGTTTATTGGACGCGGGATTGTTCGAACGAAGGTGAGCCATTCCAGTTACATATTCGTCCTACCAATTTTCCTCCTTAATAATAGATTCGTCATGCCTATCTACATACTTGTAAATCGTAGCGCGTGAAATCGTTGCGCAAATCCGCGTCTGTATATTTTATTTGTTGCAGGCCAAGTGGAGCGCATTTTAATAATAACAAACATTTCCAACAAGAATAACCGGCCGCGATTGGTTCTGTTCTACTCCTTACCGCTCGTCCATTCTACCAGAGCGTAAGCTATTCAGTCGCGGAGGGTCGTCTGCGACGTCGCTGGGGCGTGTATCTAAAATTTAAGTGGGCTACCGAGAACGTTTCGACAAGAAAAGTATCGCACAGTCCTCTGCGGTTTTCCTTCCTTCGCCAACAATAGCCGCGTCGAACAACAATAGCTTTCCTATATATCTGACGATAATGCAGCCTGCCGCGATTGATACACGTGCACAGAAGCTTATCCGAACGCGGTTACGCGTTTCAGGGCTGCCATTACCTTATCGTGAATAGATGCGGTGGTATCAAGTACCGACGAGCTCGTCGCGCTAAATGCAACTCTCGTGGCCGTCGAATTTAACCGAGTCGACAAGAGCCGCCGCAATTGAATCGCACTCGATCCTAATAAACGATGGCAAGCGGCGTCGCTCGATCCAATTTTAATACGGCTCGTGCAAGGCAAGCGAAACGAGAAACGACGCGGCGGATTAACGCGATTTCGGAGGATGCTGCGAGTAGCACGGCCCGCGTAACGTTGCAACAAGTTGCAAAAATCAATATTTGTTCGGCTGCAAACTGGCGCAAACTAAGGCTTCCGGCGACTGAGAGTTTCGTATGATTAAAACGCATCGTCCGGAAACGCTGCGCACACACTTACGTACTCGCATGCCACGTGTACACATGGAGGTGCGAGTGGACGAATCTAAAAATTAGTCCGAGGTATTTATTTATTTCTTTGTTATTCGTATACGGGTTTTAACCCTTTGGTAAACAAACGTTTAAAAAAAATAGAAAAGTTTATACAGAAAAGTCGTAAGAGGCCAGAAATCGCATAGTATTATTTCTAAAAATAATAAGAAAGGAAAAAAAATTGAGAGAACAGTAAAATCTATTGACATTAATAAAAATATATACAAGGGAAGTGTCCTAGTTAAATTTGTAACACCTTCAAATGTCCAATGTCAAATTTCCGGCACACGTTCACGTCCACCGTTAAACTGCACGATCTCAATTATCCAAGTCGAAGTGCATACAATAATTCGATGTTCTGCATCTTGAAAGAAAGTACCCGATTGAAAGCGAACCCTGTTAACGGCGCCCATAAATCAACGATTTAATTGTACCCCGCGAGAACGCTGAAAGACACAGCTTTGAAGCACGAAATGTTGTAGCGCGCAGCGAAGAATGTATCTTCCTCGGAGCGTCCAAGAATTTACAACGCGGAGACAATTAACGTCAACGTTCGAAAAGTTAGCCCCGCGTACAAGCAAACAATTCGAAGCGGACCGACATTGTTCCTCAACAAGTTGCAACGAGGAGCAGTCGTTAGCCGTATAAACTCATCAACGCGTTCCTGCAGCGTAGGGATCCATAAAACGGCGGCGGTTCCCTCGTGTAGCACGAAAGTACAGCGACGAGTGGAAACTGGAGGCCTGTCGGTGGATTTAATGTTCGTAGATTCGCGGAGTGGTGGAGCAGTCTATCCTAAATCCGGATTTCAAACTCATCCGACCTAATCCGCGGGCTTGAGTGCTCGATGCAAAGCGCTTAGACGGTTTTGCGACAAATATCGATTGTCAGCGGAGACTATCGCCGCAGCGTTACTCGATACCGTCGTCACCGATGCTATACAGTCGGACGGAATATAAATCAGCTTGCTACGCTTTAGCTTCACGGATGGCCAAACGTTACGGTAATTTCCACGCTGGTCGATAGCAACGAATTCATTTTTTAGGCGATATAAATTGCATGGCAAAGGTTTGCTATTTTTGTTCTGTTTTTTAAACTAGCGTAGCCCTCTCGTGCGGCAAAATATCGCAAGCGAATAAACATATCAGCTACCTGGTGAACAAATTTCTGAGTCACTGCATAACAAAATCCTGGTAACCTGACGTTGTACGTAGACGGTACAAAGATTACACGGGAGGATCGGAGAGGAGAACGTGTACAAGTATAGATGCAGTCGCACTTTCATGGAAATTTCCCATTGAAGACCTCGCAGATAATTGTCCGGCGAAAGAGCAGCCATTGATAAGAAGCGCGACCGTGTCGTTCGGATAGGAAACTTTGCGAGGGAATAAAGATAGCGGAGGGGAGAAAAAAGGGGGGCAAAGAGCGGCATTGTTCGAAGAAGGAAGAGGCGGTATTGAATCTGCATCGACTTCGCCATTAATCTCTTCCAGAAGGAACTTGTTCATCAGCGTCGAAGATACCTCCACCTCGTGTTCGTGGCCCTGCGAAAGCCACTGCCGCTTGGAATTTTGTGACGTCGAAGGGTATGAAAATTGCGCAACGCGTCGGGGCGCGCAAAAAGCCAGAGCGTACGAGCACGACTCCTTGGCGAAGCATTTTCGTTATTAGCCGTGGGCGCTTGTGCCCGGAATTAATTACACGCTGTTCATAAATCCAACGGAGAGACGCGCAATGTATTCATGCTTTTCGTCAACACGGCCCAGAGTTACGGAGCAAAAAGTGACTGGAAAGACAAAGAACAGCGCCCCTTGAATCGCTCTCAAGACGCGCAGCCTGCGAGAGATTTTGCCGGCGAGCATTAAGCAGTACACACACGCCCGCGTTAACTTATTCGAAGAGAGGCTGCTTTGCCGGGGCGGGAAAAAGGGAAACAAGCTCTCCAACTGCCACCTGTCCTGCATTGTATCGTTGCAGCAAAGGGAGCATTGTTTAACGTCGTTCGCCGCGTACAACGATTCAGAATTGAACGATGCATATTTATCGTGCCGGGTACGGCGAATCACTCGGTGAATTGCTCATGCTTCCAGCGTGCAAATTAATAATATAAATGGGTTCCAGTTTCGCGAGGAAAAAAACAAATGGGAAAATAGGGGCGGCGTACGTGCACAGTCACATTTGCATGTTCCAATAAACACTTTCGGGTCAACGACATACGAAAATCATCGCGGCGAATTTTTCTCTCTGGCTGCATCAATTTTATTCGCACGCCGGTACGAATGGTTACATACGGACAAGGTTCATCGCGTACCACCTGGCGTCAAATATACGCGTGACTTCATCGACGAGCGGCCACGTCAAAAAATAGTTATGCAGTCAGAGAGGAGGATTCTCGACGGACAGTCCGCGAGATACGAAAATTCGAGGCATACTAGTTCAAGGCTGGCACACGCCATCCATTGTACATCGTTGCATATCTGCTCGGCGTACAAGAGTCGAGTGCTCTACGTATTTCAGAACATTATCCAGCTCGAGGCACATCGAGCCCAGTAAAACTCGAGGCGCGTCGAAGAGGAGCGCGAGGAATCGCGTGTGGCCATTTTTTCAGATATTATTTATCGAAAGAGACACTCGAGCATCGTCTCGAGCCTTATCTCGCTGGTCGGCCGATCGAATCACCGATGATTCAATCTTTGCTTACCCCTCGACGATATTAGGGAAACCGGAGTTTCCCGGACGCCAGACATCGCTCAGATGGTAGCCCATTGCTCGGTGGCTGCGTTGAAATATTCAAATCGCAGCCGGCTATTGCATATTCAGGACACGCTCGAAATGAATTTATCAGGTGTCTCGCGTTCAAAGATTAAACCATCGCCGAAGGGGTGGCGCAATAATTAAAGCGCAGGTGATAAGCCGAAGCAAACTCTTCGTTGTTCGGCAACCCTTGCACTCGATGTGCCAGTTGCAACGCATAGCTCCTGATTGGCATTGCGGTTCCCAGAAATCCAGACCGTGCACGAATGCAGGAGGCAACTTGAATAACCACGGGCAACCCCGATTCGCCGGCGAAAAATTAATACCGAGCGATCGGGGAGAAATCATTAAAAAAATCCGTATGAAAAATCGTATCGCGATATTCAAAGCACTGCCTTAACGAACGACGAACTCGTTCAAACATACACCCGATCCGATAACTACATCGTCCATGTACGTATTATATGCATGTACTCCGTCCTCGTTTCTCAAAGGCAAGAAGAAGAAAAAAAACGAAAGTACCACATTTCCATCGTCGATACAGTTTCCCATCAACGTCAACGGGAAATGGAAGTCCGTGGAGCTGTATCCATTCAGAGCTCTAGAATGGAATAAGATTTCGGGAAATGTATGTACCTCCGTCGCGCGGAAGCATTTTCCTTTCCCCGCGCGATTTTTCCTCGCAGAGAAACTCGACGACCTCCGTTCCGCTCGCGGCGAACTCCAAGAGTACCCTCTGAGGATATTCCTCGCGAAAGAATTTCAACTCTCGCGGCGTTCGACGCGAGCTGTTTTATCGCGCGTCTATTTAAGAATGCGAGGGGACGTGGTATGTATCTCGCGCGCGAGGAAAACGCGCGGCAACGAGCGGATGACGCACGAGCGGTGGAGACGCGCGAGTTGAGGTCGATGCCGTACGAGCGAATCGTATCTCCTACTCTCTTCTCTGTCTCTCGACGAGTGATTCAGTGTTAATGGTCAGAAACGGGGGCCTTCGTTTCTCGTAATAATCTCCAGCTCGGCTTTGACAAATAGCAGATCGCGAATAAATCAACGGCGAATCGCCGCGCGGCATTCCTCGAGGATGAAACGGCCGTTAATAAGGCAACGCGGCATGCCCGTGTTTCGTTTTACGTTTGGGGCGAAATTTATTATCGACCACCGAGCGGACTCCGGCTCGTTGGAAGGAGAACGGCCGCGGGAATCGGAGTAAAAGTAGCCGTGTTATCGGGCACCGTGCAGACCTGGGGACGTTTCTTGAACGGCGTTAACGAGACGGTTTCAGCGTGGAACGACATCGCGGAGAAGTTTTTCGGCCGGCGTTAGTTTGGGATTCATATCGACGCCGGGGAGACCTCCCGGAGTGGACTGAATTTTTAAAAGCTCGAAGAAAGTGTTGGCATAAAAGGCGGACTTTTACGTGCGAAATCGTTATATTTCTTTTTTTTTTCTTGCTTTATAGGAGCGGGTATGAAACGCCGGTAGCCAGTCGTGTCGGAGATAAGATTTTTAGGAGCCATAAGTTGCCGCGAACCAAGTTCCCTTTAATCGTAAATTGCGGCAGAACTATCTGCCGGAGGGTAGGTGTATTCCATACGTTGCGGGTCAATACAATGCACGTTAATATCGGATAATGGATACGCGATGGGGTGGTGCCGGGACGGGGCGATAAGATTGTGGGAAAACTAGAAAGGGAGTTACAATCTCGCGAATGGAAAACCTGCGATCCATCGAAATTGCGATCGTCCTAGAAGCATTGCGAATTTTCGCATCTCATGACGCGAAGGGCAATCGCTGACGAACGGACTCGAAGATGGAAGATATCGATCGAACGAATTGGGAAACTGGTTTGGTTACCGCATACGGACGCGGAGAGATTGTAATTTTCCCCTAAACGCGCTTTGCCCCGGTCAATCGCAGGAATTGAAAAATACTCATCAGCTGTAGAAGCACGGCAAACAGGGTGAACGAGCTCCGCCGAACCACGCGTGTGCACACGAGAACGAGGCAAGCCTTTATTTAGAGACACTTTTCGCGGGGGTGTCGGGATAAAAACATTTGTTCCGATATCCATTACGCTCGATCAAACACATATATTTAGCCGTAGCTCACCGCTGTTCTCGGCAACGTACATTCGCATATTTGAACGCCACGCGAAAACATCTGGCCCATCAATGGTCAGTAGATTCTTTTTTTCACGCCAGACACGCACGCCTGGATACGTGTAATTCATTTGTACCGCCCATGTACATGGGCAGAGACACAATCGTTCCTCCAATATACGCGAGCAACACGTTGCACCGTCACACGAGAGAAAGAGAAGAAAATAATCGTCCAGGAAACGCGACAGGGGCGCATGTTTCGGTAAAATCTGTTCGCGAGCGAATTAATCGCAGGTAAATACGAGCGAGATTTGCCCTAGATAAAAGATCGATAACAGATCAGTCGCGGCCACGAAACGCGGGCAATTCGTGGTGTCACGCGGCCACCGTGAACGCAGCACGTTTGCGTCGTTCACGAATTCACCCATCGAACGAAAACTCCTGTGCAACGTACGGGTGGGGCATCTGTATGCAGTCACGCAACCGGTGCACACGACTTTAAATACGTGCGGACGGAATCCAGACACGAATCAGACGCTCGTGCACGTTTGACGATAAAATTAGAAACGAAAGGTGTGGCGACCACTAAACGCGTCGTTCGGTCGTTTTTTCCTCCGCGAGCACCGTTAAATGCAACGGAAGCGGGGCATGGGAAGAAAATGATGGTAGCAGTTCCGTGTCGCAAGTTGCGGGGAAGAAAGATGCGGAGGATCACGAAGGTGCGGTCGTCGGGAATAGTGGATTCGAGGCTGTGTTCCTTGGAAATGGCGGGAGGAGAAAGTACGGAATCCGCAGAGGTCTGAACAGTCTGAGAACAATGGGGAAACGTTTAAAACGAGAGAGTCGCGTTCGAAGGGGCGTGGACGATGAAGTGTGCACGGTAATGTGCACGGTGGAAAACCCTGGGGAACTCGATAAAAACGATTGCGACTATCCTCGGACTCTGTATACTGAAAATTCCGGTTTCGCTGAACAGGATCGGGGTCGCGAAACGCGACGCAAAGAAACGCACAGCAGTAAGACGAATCGAGGGACAAAAGAGGCTGAGCATCAAACTTGACGAACGGATGCTTGGACGAGGATAACTTAAGGATCTTTGAATTCTTTCGTCCTGGACCTGGATCGGTTCACCACGGCGCCACGGGACCCGAAACTCGAGGATCCTGTGTACCTGGGCACCACGCGGACCGAAATCGTCCGCGGCGAGTTGAGCAACTGGAAAACTAGTCTATATGGAAATCAGGAGTCGGGGCTTATCCACACTTGGAGTGACGGGCGTCGAAAATTGCGCGTTTATATGCAGCGGAAACGAAAGGGTTACCTGCTCCGTGGCGTCCTACCGATGGTCTTAACTTTCTGCAACTGGATTGCCTAAACGCGTTCAGACTGTTCCCTTTCAGGAAAGAACGACGTAACCGCGTGAGCGCATCTACGAGTGCGATTGTGGGCGGGCAACTTTAACGGAAGCTGCTAACGAAGACCAATTTCGTTACGACTGCCTGGAATAGAAACGCGTACTTTAACTACGCGTACAAGGCACTCGATATAATTTGAGCGGCGGCAGTAGCAGCGGCAGCTTCGTCCGGTTTCTGTCTTTTATAGGCGTTCGAGTGGCCGCTGCCCCGTTTGGAACGCTCCTATGTTGTCTTGCCAAGTAAAGCAGCAGCAGGAAAAGAGAGCAATTCAGCGTGTGCTACATACGCAACGAGAAAGTGACATTTAGTTGTGCCGTCTGTGGATACAGAGGGGCACCAGAAGGTACGTAGCGGGCAAGCATTGTTGCGGTACGAAGTGATACGCCTGCGAAACTTTGTAAACGCATACGTTTCATGCTTGCCACTTGATACACTTTCTGGGAACAGCACGAAACCATCCGTGGCCGTAAGATTGGAGACACGAATTGAATTATACAGGGTGTTCCGTTCAACTGGGAACGATGGAATACCACTGGAGGGAGAGAGTAACGGTGCGAGAGATATCGAAGTGAAGTTAATTATTTCGCCATTCACCGACAAATTATTCGTACCGCCTAGTGTCCTCCTTTGTATCAAACCACTACTGTAAGAACACTTTCTTGGCAATTTTAATCTCCCGGAGATATTCCATCGTTTCCAGTTAAACGGAGTATGTACCCTTTGTAGAAAAGCTCTTGGATAATTTAGTAGGTACTCGATTTTGATTTCAGTGGGTGATCAAATTATTGGAGCCGCCTGCATGAATAGAGAATTTTAACTTTGCACCGGTCAAGTTTAACTTCGAATTTATTTTTCGCGGACAACTGTTCACGAAGAATGATCCAATGTGAGAAAAGCCTCGATTACTGCGATTTTATTTCTGCGCAAACACGGGGAACGTGCACTTTCGTACCGCGGCTCTAATAATTTCACCCACTGGAAATACCCCGTCCGTTTCGACAGGTACAACCGCGATTTCTAATATCGTCCCAGTTATCTACTTCTGCGCTATCTAAATTAGCGAACCTCCGTCTTCTTACCGGAACGCGTATTTACGTCAGACGAAGGCGAGCCGGACAAATCGGGCGCAGCGTCGTAGAGGAGAAAATTGCAATTTACCCGGGCACGGATATAATTGCGCGACCAGTGTCCAGAAGACACCTGTGTCACTTTTGCTCGATAAAAGCGACGGGAAACCGTGGAGCACGAAACGCTCGGCTATCATGGCACGCCGGTGACTTTAATATGCTCCTTGCATCTCGCGTGCAAACGGAGCGTTCGCGAGCGATCAGGAGCGGACAAGCGCGCACGCATCGCGCGTTAATGTAACGAGCTTAACACTGAACCTACCACTATCGGTCAAATTGGCCGTTTTCAAACCGTTTTAGCGCAATTTTTATATATTTAAACGTTATCCCAACGCTATCAAAGTTTATGACTTTTCTCTAAAATATACATGCAATGGATTTTTCAGTATTTACTCCTCGTTCTATTTTATTGTTCCTGAGAAGTATACGAAGTATATGTAGCCTGCCCTACCTACCTACCGGCCACGGTACGAATAGGTGTACGAGAAGTGTCGGTAGGTTTAGTGTTAAAACCCGACGACCCAAGGAACGCCGTGATGCATGATCTCGGTCGGTGCTGTCACAACACGAACGTCCGCTAAATTTCAAACGATTATACATCTTCCTAAAGGGATTCTCCTGCGCTCGTTTGCCCCGAGCCCCGGAATCTTGCCATTACGCGTCACGAACTTTCGGCCGGCTATGCGGAAAAATCAATATTTATGGCACGGTGTCAACTACCCCCGCCACATTTCCCATTGGCGGTCTATTTCGGTGGCAGATCCCGATTTTACGTAGCCGGCTGCCGGCGGTCGACCCCTTGGAATCGAGTTTCGACGGGTACAAATGTGTCCCGTGTCGTTGGAGAAAGACAGACGCTAATCGATAGACAGTCTAGTAGGCGACTCCTTTCGGAGCGACGAATGCGAGTTCATCGACATAAATCATCCAGTGTCTCTTTGCCGGAGACGTTTACTCGTGTCTGGAAAAAATGTGCCCACGAACGACACGTCGCGATAAATAAGAGGGAAGAGCACCGGGAAATGATTGTTTCCTCGATTGTACGCGAGTTTCGTCTGCTTCTTCCACGATGTTTATACCATAGTTTGGGGGCCATTAGAGGGAAAAGGGGGATGGGATCAAGGAGGGTAGATTTGATCGAAGCAAAGGTGGATCGTGACGCGGTCGTGATAAATCAGTGTTTCGAGGGATACTTCATCCGGTCTCACCCACCGTATTAAATGGAGGACGGGACACGATGCGACCATAGTTCGTCGATTTACGAGGATCCGCTCGTTTCGGCCAGTTCACGGGGAAGGGGTGCACCTACGATTCGCCAAGTAACACAGGTACCTATACGCGTGTGGGCAGATTACTGTGTCTTTCCACACCCATCCGCCTCGAGGTGTAACGAAGGGGAGCAAGAGAGAAAGGAGCGTGGGCTAGGCAGAGAAGGGGTGGGCTTTATCGATTATCGACTAGAGCCGGAAAAAGAGCACAGCTTGATGGATTCAAACACGGCCTACCACTTTTCCCGACTACTTCAACCACACCCTGCCTCGGCCACTGTCGGAGAGTCGTTAAAATGGAACGCTATCGAGTGTGTGCGCTCGAGAACGGAGAAGGAAGCAGGTAAAATTTCCGCGCTTCCTGAAACTCGAATCGTAACGCGACACCGACGAAACGGCCGTGCTTATTGCGTTTCACGGGAGTCGAATTTTCCCTCGCACTCCAGAATTTTCCACCCCAGAAAAAAGAAGTGAAGAAATGAAACGGGATGATGGAAAACGTTCCTGGACGTTCTATACCACGCGTGGCAAAGAAAATCGATCTGCCCGCCAGGAAATTCTGCGTACCAACGTGTCCACCTCGCGTTACAAAACGAACCAATCATTTTCACTCGACTAATGCCAAGAATGCATCGAAGCAGAGGCAACAATTCCAAGTATCGGACGCAAACTATCAACGTCCGATACACCTACGGGAGAGAGCACGGCACGGTTTACTTTTAATCGATTTCACGGAGACCGTTGCACGGCAATTATTACATTGGAAAGCTACTGGCTGAACACGACCGTCTCACTGTCGCGGCCTATCACCCCGTATCGTGTATTAATTACCATCGATCGGGAATTATTCATCGTTTAATTCGAAACCGATAGAAGGCCGATTCGAGACGCTGAATCGGGATGCCGATTCGACTCGATTGCTAGTCGCCGACGACCTTTGCCCTGGTACAGCTGTCGCGAACGCGAACCCACTTAGGTATGAATATACATTTCTGACACGGCTGTTCGCGTGACCGATCGTAATTGAATCTTATCGCACGAAGACGCGTGGCGACACGAATTTGTCGTGCTGATACCGCGACAACGTGTGATTAGGCGCGAGAAATTCTGCTCCAATGTTGGCGTACATTAGCTCGAGCTTTTTGTCACGAACGAACGTCAGAGAGAACGGGAACAATGAAAGGAAGAAACGTGGCACGGCGGTATTAAAATATGTTGGATTTTGTTCCGTTCTTTCGTTTTATCCAGGTGACGTCGGACGAGTGATAAAACGTGGCCGAACCGGGGAGCAGCGTGGAAATTCATTATCGCGTGCGTAATAAATTCACACGCGTCAGAAGACGAGGGCCGTTCCTGCTTTTCATTATTTCGTGGGACACTCGTTTATCTCATCGCCCCGACAATTTATCGCGATGTTTCGAGTTACGATGGGACAGCGTTTCTAAAATAATGCCAAGCCCGCCTAATTATCTTGCTACCTAACGCGAGAGGGAAGAGGACCCTGTGCGCGTCACTTCGGTCGTGTGTCATAACGATTGTGCTCCGTTCCTTCTGAGAACGTCCCGATACCAACGGAATTCTTGGTGCTCGAGTTCTATGCGACACGTGGGCGGTGCGCGTCCAAACGATGATCCATCTTGATCGTACGCAAATTGAGTTTCGAATATATGCTCGTTTGGTTTCGATGCTGTCTACTTATGGCGATGGATTGGAGTTTAAGCACGGTCAATTGGATGTGGTAGAAGTGTTGGAGCGATATTGGGATGTAGAAATGAAATGTGCCCCGTACTGTTTTTAATTGATAGAAATTACGAAGTACGGTGATTGAATTTGGAATTCGTCAAACAACAACCGCGTGCAAATCTTTTTTGTTCTTGCCTGGATGGGACGAGGGAAATTGAACATTCAAGGTCCGTGAAATATACGAGATATTCGTACAATAGGGCCACGCTTACACGTGGACGACGAAAGTACAATACGACTCAGCCTCCACTCTCGGCCCCAAAAAAACCGCGTGATGTTCGCGTTATAAGTTCGCTGAATAAAAGAATCGCCCTTCAGGAAGTAGCTTCTAAGTAGAAAACAAGTGGAAGTAAAGGAAGCAGAAGAGCCTAACATCGGAAGCCTCCTTTTTCCTTTCTATCTGCCCCGAACATTCTTAAAGTGCTCCAAGTCTGTCCTCAAAAAGTTCGATTCTTTGAAAAGTCCACGAGAACGCCCTCGATCCTCCACAATGCCGTGCGCCCTTTTAAATTGCAATCGACCGTGAAGTCGATTTTCAGCACAGAGGATTTTCGAACGGTTCAAAGCTTCCCCCGGCAACTGTTCGACATATGTCCATGCAGAATTCCCAGCTCTCAAACGATTCTACGTTTCCACCGTAAAAGAAAATTATCCGTTCCCCGCGACCACGTTTCCCGGCGCGAAAACCAATCGGCGTTCGATTCTACCGTAACGTGCCCGTGCAATTACGCAACCTCCCTTTTATATACGTCTCCGCGAACGACGACCAGGTGAAAATGATTCAGAGTCGCAGGCCGAGCGACGATCGATCCTCCTTTTCCGTCCCATCCTAGATTCTACCTATGGAAAGTTGCGCAAACGTCTGCCGTAAGACCAAGCACGGCCGAGGTGGTTAAACGCAAACCGGGCTCGGTAACGGTATATGTATACCTGGATTTTATAAGTTCTCGATCGTGCTCGGGCAACTCTAGAACGAGCATTGAAACGGGCCGATAAGGTTACATGCGCCACAGTAACTGGATCCCGCGCGTAGATTTCTATTTAAATTGCAGAAAATGTTCTCACCGGGACAAACTGCACGGACCCCCTGCTGGGTCTAGATCTAGTTTGCGCCGAGAACTAGTCGGCAGGGCAAAACAAGAAAAGGTAAGGAAGGAATGGGGAGGGAAAAAAAAGGAAAAGCTTGGAAACTTTACACTGCACGAACGAGGAACTTACTAAACGGTTGAGGTAATTCAATTCAACGCCGAAAGTTCCGTATTCGTTGCCGTTTATCGTACTCCCCTTGTCTTGCAAGTTTATCGTGAACGCCATGCGTCTGGGTTAATTGTACACGATTAATTATTTGGCCGGATTTGCTGGAGATACAGGCAAGTCGTTTGTAAAATGTGCCGAGAGAATTTTCGTCCCCGGTTCTAACTCTGCCCTCCGAAATAAACTATCATGCGTGGACTAAATTGCTTTTACTGTCTTATTTTATTTTACTCGTGGCACTTAAATTGTATCGGCGAAAAAATTTGCATGGAAGCAAAAAAGAAATAAATTCGAGTACACCTCGTAAACTATAACTGAAGCACCGTTGCAACATCAGTCCATAGAAATTACAAATTCCATGAGCAATAAAGGACGAAAATTAAAATTGCGAAAAAGGAAACATCGCCGAACGCTGCGCAATAATCCAACGGGTCCATTATCCATTTTCAGAGCTGACCGAAAGGATAGAACGAATCTACAACCGGAATCGTAAGCAAAACCGCTTTAATCCCCTTTCGCTCTGCGCGGCCAAGAAAATTGCAGCATGTCTCCGGGGCTGCGGATTTCCACCGCGAAGGGTGAAACAATGGAGGGTGTCGCGAACTAAAAAGGGCATTACTCGGTCCCGATAGAGAGCAAGGAAAATATTGAGGGTCGGATAGCGAGAGTTCTAAAGGCAAAGGGTAAATGCAACGGCAACGACGTGTTGCAATATCCGCAAGAAATTTTTTAACAACCTCGAATGACGCTGAAAGCTGCCCAGTGTACGTTTACTCTCGCGTCGAGCCCTCGACCATTTTCCATTGTGCGTAAATAGAAGCACCGTGCTGAAACGCCAGGTTGACGCGTTCGCAAAAAAAAGAAAACAAAATTGTCCACCGTATCGGACCGTGTCATCGCAGCTCAACGATGTTCGGTTAAATTTTGTTGCCCAGAGTTTATCGCTCGACCGGGTACATACGCGAGGAACTGCGTTTAAAGCTGGGGAAAATAAATTGATTTCAGAGAAATAAAGGCACGCTGCGTGTATGAAACTTGTCCGAAATTGGCAAGCAAATATTTTGTACATTATGCCGTTTGCCGAAAGTCGAACACCGTTATAAAGTTTTCCACCTGTCCCATACATTAACGCGGTTTAAGCGAACGTCAAAGGACTAGTATCAACTCGAATTACGTCACGCCCTCCCTCTTCGAGGGCTTCTTCAACCTGCGACTCGAAAATTCACTCTGTTAACACCGAGCCGGGGTTTCCGCACCGAGATTCAAAGCTTTTGAATGAACGAAAAGGCAGGAAACGATGTAGCAGCTACAGTCAGGCACTCGACGGATTTGCCCCGAGGAGTCGCGAATCTGTGTTAGTTAGGGATCGCCAGTGAATGCATAAGAAATGGCAATCTGCGTGATAACCTTTCTCCCGACAGAAGAGAGAGAAGTAGGTCGTAGGCATTAAACATGTCACCCGCTTATACGGCCTGTACGAAAACCGCGTTGAACATATCCCGCTACCTCGTACAGGGGTTTCGTGTCGCCCTGCCCACGAAGTAGAGCTTACGACTCCCGATATATTACCTGTGTTCTGCCTTGGAACTTCATTTCGCGTTGCAAATTATGCCGGGGAGTAAATTGAACGTCTCGCGGAACGAGTTCGATGATTCAGATAATACATTCACGGCGGCATAACTTAACGCTTCAGAGAATGTACGTACGGTATGTATTTATGATTATATACCTCGTTGGCTGGATTTCTACGACGTGCGCGACGGCGATCGTTAATTGCTGTTATTATAGTTGTCACGGCGAAACGTTTGAACGTTTCGCTATGAATGAATACGATGTAGGTATACGAAGGACAAAGAGGCACGGATGAAATACTTTCTTTGATATATCCGTGAAGAATTACGTGTTATCCGGGGAACGGTCGAGATGAAAGAAGCCTCGAAGCTGTAGCTCATCGAAACGCACGTGGCAAGCGGTAACCGTCTCGTCGCGGGCATCAACGCGACGCAACTCGACAAATGCATATTTAGTCAAGTTGACGACGGGGCACGGCCAATTAAAATATTTTCATTGAGGCAAGAGAGGTGACGCGTCATGACGTACCGGTGACGGGATAACAGCGAACGGGCGGCGAATAAATCCGACGGAGCGTTACCGTACGAAAATAACATCTATCCCGGCCCGAAGTAATACAGTTCGGTATTTGAAATAAAAGCATGCCGCGTACAGGGCAGAGACGGTCCAACGGGCAGCGTTCGCAGGGGGACAGCAAAGGTGTTAATCTTAACCCGGTGACTCTAATAGGGACTGAGCGGATGACTTATTGCCGGAATTAAAACGCGCGAAAATTCATGGCTGTGCATACGATACATGTATCGGACAGAGACTGGCGGACTGGTAAATTGTAACGTGTACATAGGGACACGCGTTGTATATAGATAATATGTTTAAGGAGGGAAATACCTTTAAGCGGGCGAAGGTGGGCTGATTTTCATGCATTTTTTTGAATGGGAAAGCTTTGTTTCACATTTTTGAAACTTCGGATAGGTATCATTTATTACAACTTTTGCCTATTGTAACGTAGTTTTTTTTTGTCAAAATATTTCAGAAGGGCGGAGCTGTAGTACGGTCTTTCGTGAAGGTTGTAGCGCGTCTTGTAAAACGGCGAAAGCTATAGCTTTACCTGTGTTGGTCAGAGACATACCAGTAAAAAGTATTTCGATAGTCAACATTCACAATTTGTCGGTGAACCTCGAAAAGGTGAGAAATATTAAAAATTGAAGAAATTGTACACAATTTCCGCTACATTCTGCCGTAAAAAAATACTTCTATTATCAATTTATTTCATACTTTGAGGTTCATATAGAAAGAAATATTGTTATACATATGCGTGTAAAATTTCAACAAGTTTGACCTAACACTTTTTGAGTTATCGATCCCGCCAATTCCGAAAATATAGTTTTCAGAAAAACGCATCAGAAGGACTGTAAATTTCGTTTCAAAACTTTTGGAGCATATTCTTGAGATGTACTAACATTTTACGGCAAAACAACAAATTTTGCGTTCTGCGAAAGTTCTAAAGGTATATCCAGCTATCGTAGTCACGACTACAAAACCGACTGACCGCGCGCAATCTCTATCGCTGAAGTTTTCGAATTTCTATTCGAGTCGCGTACACGCACCGTGAGTCGCGTGATTGATGGTGCCGTTCTTCTGGGCGACGCGTCGCGTCGCGACGTCGAGAAGCTGGCACCGGCTTATTCCATACGTGCCTTCAAAATTTGTCACCCCGAGTGCACGGCCGGGGAAACTCTAAAACCTCGTGCACGCGTTCGGGACCGTGAAATGTAATGTATATACATACGTGTATTCCAGCGAATCGCGCTCACACGCCACTTGCCTCTGTCAACCGTGTAACAGGCTTAACGTTAACGGGCGCCAAATTGCAAGTGTTTAGCTGAATTCCGGGTAATAAGATGATGTATCGCAATTTTCGTTCTAATTGCGACGAAAATACGACGCGCGAGCTCGGGATGAAATTCTGTACGCGATGCGACTGATCTCGAGGACACGATGCACTTGATTTCTTCCACATTTTCTATTGAGCAGAGGACAAGGCTGCTAATGGAGTCTCGTGACTGGCAACGAAACAGGACAAATTATTCGACAGGTGAGATATAGAACGGGGTTTAGAAAGCAATTTGCGGTGCCTCGCGTGGACTGACGTTTATCAGCCGGCGACACGCGGGTCTGTCTGTAACTCTCTGAATTATTGCGAACGATTTGCTGCCTGTGTATTGCATGGAATACACAGGATACACGTAGATGTTGAGCTGCTCGATGTTGAGAAAATATCGATAAGATATCCGCGTCGTACTAGCGGTACGTAGCCCATTGTTGGATTCTCGTTAGGAAATTCGCTAACGGCATTGCCTCTGTAATTCACCGACGTGCTTGAATAGAGTTCCAACGACGACGCAAACAGAAAGGAGGAACTCTCTCTAATTTTCTTCATTCGAATCGGCACTTAAGCAAGTTGCAAGAAGCGTCCGCGCCCGTGCAAAGAATCGCAATGGAGAATTAAGAAACTTCGAAGCCTCTAAACAGGAGTTATCGTTAAACGAATAAAACAAAAGTAGAGTTCTCCTTGAGAGCTTTCACCGGGGGAAACAGGAACGAATCAATTACGAATCGCCTGATGGATTGACCATCATTTCGCATCCGTGTCACGCGTCGTTTAATCGCGCCACCATGAATCATGGCGGGGAAACCGGCACCACCATGACCAGCCTTAGATCTAAAACGAAGCGAGCTGCATCCTGCGGCACGATGAAAATTTCCAATCGGACGACGAGGCGGGAAATCAGCGGCGGCAATTAAACTAAAACCTATGGCGGCTCCATTAGGTGGATGCAGAAATACGGGAGGGTAGCAAGGGACGCGAGGCGCATGCCCGCGAAAACAGACAGGGGCCTTCGATTTAGCGGCTCTTTAATTAGTGCGTCTGTCGTGGCGATAAGGGGGCAAAGAAAATGAGGAAAAAGGTTGAAATAAAATAAGCATTGTGACCGGAGTGCTATGCGAGGGACCGCGAATGGATGGAGTGCGAACAATGCCAGATCTCACAGGCATCGACCATTCGCCGGACAGAAACAGCGACAGGGCTCATCTATTATTGGCGCAAAACAGAAATAAAATGCAGTGCGACGGCCTGTGAAACGTATGGTGCTCGCGTTGTGCCAACAACTTTTGTCCTGCCTTACGTTTTCAATGCTTTGCCATTTTAGTTCACGGCTTCTGTACCGCCCCTCCGATTCTACTTCTCCCTCGTGTAGGCACTTGCGTACAGCTATTCCGTTTCCACCCGCGTTCCTCCGAATATAAGGGTCAAGTGTTTGCGGAATATCAATCCAGTGTCAGGGACCGTCAAAATAGTATCGCTACACTCTGTCTCGTACATTTCGTCTATTTTTAAGCAAAGAATGCGCCCGCGCGTTTCACACTCGTTTACGCAAAGCAAACAGGCTTGGCGAATCACGATGCACACTTCGACCCGATGAAATCACGCGTGGCGAAATCAGCGAGCATATTTACTTAAACGCAGTCGAAGGGAACGTGTGTATACTCGGTCGTCGCAGCTGCGTATAATAAGTACATATAACGTGAGAGTGAATGGAACACTTACCACAGTAATGGGGTAGACTGGGTTGATAATTGTGAAGAGGAGAACGTGATTTGGTTTATTATTGTCTTCTCTGAAAAAGATAAACGAAACGTGCAATTAGTTTGTCGTTCGCACACTGCATTCGGCGCGTTTAATCTAAACAATATTTCTCTTAACAGGCTACTTGAGCAACGGTGACGATCTAATCGTTGGAAATGCCGACTCGATACGAATCCATGCAATTCTTATCGAGACGGCAGCAAACAATTCTGCATTTTCCGAAGATGGAAAAGGGGGTCAGGTTGGACGACACTATGAATCGCAGAGCAATTACTTCAGCCCGTGCGAAATATTTGATTAAATCAATGCGCGCTCGACCTAACGAAATATTCGTCCGGGAATATTCGATTGCACGGCAAAAGAAGCGACGGGAAAATCGCACACCAGTAATTTCCTTCTGAGATTTTTCCGCGGACATGATACAACGAAAGAGAAGCACCCATTGATGGATAGCTGGCTATACATTTTTCATGCTCGGCACCAATGTATCCCCTCTCACTGTCTCTCTTTCATTCTCCTTCCAATCCAGCCACGGTTAGGTGGTCCCGCTTTGCAACCAATTGGAAATTCAACTGCCTACCATTTTTCCGCGAGAAGAAAAAGGGAAGACCGGTGCTCCCGTTCTGCAATTCAAAGTGGCCAATTCTCTGGTGAATCTGTTGCTCCTACTCTAAATGATTAAACCTCGACTCCTCGTGCCACGAAAACCGCTAATTCGAACGCAAATGAAGAAACGGAGGGACAGAGGCGGGGATAAAAAAGCTTCGCTCGTTTCGAACCATCGATTTCGTTCCTCCTAGCTCTCTTTCGTTCTCGTGCTCGAGAAATATAATAGCATTCTCGAGTTAACACTCCTACGGATACTTCTTGCACGATTTAAACGGCGGAGATCGCTTTCTGCACGCGTTTTTATCACGATCGACCGTATACCCGACCGGTCTACGCGATTTCTCCTCGCATAATTACATACGTACAGTTACGTACCAACAATGACTCGGCGTTCAATGCTCGCGAGCGTAGAATTGGTCGGCGATAATGACGAGCAGACGTTAGACGCACACGCCGAAATTAATTAAAACGTCGCAGCCGGTCAGCGAAGTTTCAGACTGATCCGAAGCTCGGGCCAAGTCTAATAATAAGAAGTTAACTCGAGCGTTAAGTGTGATTCAGAGCGGCGAGAATCCGATATCAAGCGATATTCCTCTTTCTATGGAATCCCCGTTAACTTTCATCCGCGAATGCGATCCTCCGACGATGAAACGTGGCGAGAAATGTACGCGGTTCTAGCTGTAACGTGCTCTTTAATAATGGATGATGCGCGAACATTTAATTTGTACAAAAACACCGAGACTTATCGATTCGTTAATTTGCAGTGCTGCGTTAATAATGCCTACGATTGCGAAGGCTGACAATGTTCACAGATAATTAGAACGGAATAAGGTCGATACACCTGTGTCATTATTGTCGAGCGAAATGAATTACTGCCTGAGCTAATGGGTCCAAGCAAGGCGATTTTGTACGATCGTTTGTCGAACGAGAACGAAGGAAGCAAGTGTGTATACCTTTTCACGATTCTACAATTCTACAATCTCTCAATTAATTTAACACTCATAAATTCGTGGAAATACTGAAATCTCGAAATTACTTAATAAGAACGGTCGTTTGAAACATACCTTTTACGTCTCGGCTCGTCTCCGTACCCGCCGTACTCGTGATTCTGAAACAGTCATAACAATAATACGCGTCAGTATTAATCCCAGAAGCGCATCAGCAATAGATACATGCGAACAATGTGAACGCTCGTAAATAATCTGGACAATGTGTATCATTCGTAAATGGAGGAGCGACGAGCGCAATGAGCCATGAGCCACTCCGTTTCTGTGAATCTATCCCAGAGTTTCCGGCCCGGTATCAACACGTCTCCCTCAATAATTGCACGCGTGTTGTCGTCCCTCGTGTCGTCCCGGTTGCATAAGAGAAAATTCACGCCGCGGTTTTGGCTGAATTTCGATGGTACACATTGACACCAGGGACGCGTGCTCGGCCGATCTATTAATACACGTCTACGCGTCTTTTTACGACAGCGCCCAAAAGCGACGGAAATAGTGCACCTAGACTTGCACTTTAGGGGCGATAGGTATTGCACATCCTAGATAAATCCTTATAACGCGAGGGGAACGCAGCGCCTGATTGACCGTCGGGAAACACATAGTGCCGTTGTACTTGCCGCAGTTTGAAGAGAGTTTAAGCGAAACCGTGGATACGTATGGGACGCGGTGTAACATATATTACGAGGGAAGAGAGCACAGCGATAAGTGAGCAAGATGTAATGTATGATAGCCCGTTTAACGCGCGTCAGATCTACGCGGAATATCCTTTCTGAATTACAGTGCACGTGATAATCTCATTTCGAGAAACTACCATCTAATAAAGTACGCGAACCGTTTAGCGCGCGCAAGGGATGAGAATGTATGGGGTGGCTTTGTGATTTTCCAACACCGATGGCGCGTACAGTTGATCATTTTCGGTGACTTGCAACACCGCCCAGACGCATTTCGGTCAATGAAACTTTCGCGCCGTAATAGCAACGGTAAATCAACGCGTAATCGGCTGAAATTTCTAACGCGCCCGATAATGGCCGAGAAAATCGAGGAGGCGATATACCCGGAACGCATACAAATTCTCTGTAATGAACGATATCGCAAACGACCCGGCAGCACGGTGACCTTACGAACGTAATTTCATTTCGTAATATACTAGCACAGCTGATGATGCATAATTTATGCATACAGCGTTTAGACAGAACGGGGCATCTCATAGTCACGCTTGCTTGAACGAGACCAATCAAATTGATACGCCGGCGGTCCGTGCAGGCGGGAAAAATTTTACATACTTGGAAAAAATGGATGGGGAAAAAGCTTGGAGAGGATAGGAAGGAACGAAGATGGGGGAATGACGAGGCTCTGAGAGAAATTAACATTCATTGCTCGCCGCTAGAGCCGTGGCAATTAGTAGTTCTTTTGCATTGAAAGGCGGTCGATAAATGTCGTTTGAAATTCAATTGGAGTTTCCCAATGCATCGTTGTTTCATGGATCTATTTTTAAAATGCATTTTAATACGACTGCGTGCAAATTTCTCGTGTACGAACAATATGTAATCGTGGGTCAATTTTAGCAGAAAACAATTCGAGTCCCTCACCTTAAGATCACATAGGCGAAACTCGAAGCACGACGAACCGTGGACCGTTCACGAATCCGTGAGGAAAATTAATCGATTTAACCCTTTCTCTTTATAGCATACGATCGATCGATCGACCACTCCAATAATTCTGTCCAAATTCTGCCAAAAAGTTCGACGCGTGCACAGTGAATAAAATCAATGTACACATTGGAACGTTCCCTGAAACGTTTGCGACTCTTCTGGAAAAACAAGGCGGCAAAAAAAAACAACAAAGCAAAAAGAGTATGAACGGGCAAGTGGCCAAGCAAAATCTCGCCGAGAAAGAAAAAAAGAAAAGGGCGGGGGAAACTAACAGGGATTCGGCGGGAACACGGTCCAAGATTCCTAATGGCATGTCGCATCGTCGTATGGTTCGCATAGTATCGCAGTTACGAAGCTGGGCGAATCCCGCGTAGAATCTGTAATACGTTGTTATAAACATAACTCGGCTCTGGCGCAACGCCAACCACGTGGTTTCACGCTCAATGGATCGCACGGACCGCAGGAAGAAAAAATACCACCGTCAACGGGTTACACACTTCCGATAAACTTCACGTACGCGTACTCGGGTGGGAAAAATTTGCGAACGAACGCCGCTACCAATATCCACGGACTCGTTTCTTTCGTTGCTTTATGCCTGGCGTACGATACGCAAATTGTACGTGCATTATGGAAATTCTACTTACTCGAGGTCTACCTAACAAGACACTAACAAACATGAAGGTTAATATAACTATGCGTCCGCGACGCATAGTCGTCGCAGCGAAATACGAATACGCGCTGCTCGCCCGAATAAAATGTCACGGGCGCTAAACGTTACGCGAAAGCAAAGGAGCACGGTTGATCCGTAAAGTGCACGGTGTCTCTGAAGTAGAAACGGGTGAAATGAAAACAAGGCGGGGGCGTCGTAGACCGTCTTGCGCCACGGAGAAAGTCGATTGGCCGGCTGCCAGCCACGTGCTGATAAAGAGATTAACCGCGAGCACAAGGCATAGACTTCGTAATGTCTTCGTTTCCACGTCGATCGGCCATCTTCGAGAATTCACCCCGCACTCGCGATCAACGAAACAGCAACACCTTATTTCTACCAATCCCGCCCTAACCGAGGCCCCACGTCGATTTCCTTATCCCTTCATTAGCCACGGCCGAGCTAACGTTTAAGTTTCATGAACCACTAATTCCGAGCATAATTTACGAAGGCTCCGGGGCGGCCAGCGTATTACCCATTCTCGAGGGTGCAAACGCCAGCATCCAGAAACTTTTTCTCCGCTCGTTTCGCCCGCTTTCACGAGGCAGAAGCAGCCCACCCCCGATGCCCAACAATCTTAAGCAGCGTGGCCCCGGCAATCCTTTTTCTCCTACCTAGACGCCGGTGAAATTGAGGCGAGATATACGGAAAGTTCGTCTTACGAGCAAGGATGCTGGCCGTACAGACACGGGCCTGTACATAATTCATAGCCGACAAGATAATTGGGCCACCGCGATTTCGCGTACACAGATTGCAACGAAATGACCGGTGTACGTGTACCCACGCTCAGACGAAAACGGCGACACACGCGTACCGAGGGTCGCTTTAACGTTTAACCCATTTGCCTATGAATTTTCCAAGGAACTGCCCGTGCCACGTTGGATCCTGTTCACACGATCCATTTATGTACTTGCGTTATAGTTTCCATGGACCGTGTCCATCGCGTACACACATACGCGCCGTGGGTCGAGTGACTGTAATCCAAAAGATAGGAAGGATCTCTCTCGGTTGGCTGAAGCACAATAATAACCGTAATAGCGGAGATTAGCCCCGTTATTTTGGATTATCGAGTCCAGCCACGAAGCAGCTGTTCGAAGTGCAAAGTATACGTATTTGCAGCTTATCGGTCGTTTAATAAAGTCTGCTTATCGATCTTGTTTCGTCGGCGTATCAGGCATGACGTTACGAGACACACGGGGATAAAGAACGATAAAGCAGACGAAGAACTCCGAAACGAGAGACGAGGGGCGAGGACAAGCGCGTGCCCGTGCAACTGGCGCGAGGATATGAATGGATATTTGAAGCTGCGCGGAGAAAGTGAAAAAGGGGAGAAATTTCTTTGGGGCGAAGGAAATGACAAGATCGTGCGCGGTATCATCGTGGAACCGTGGGTACCTGCTTGCACGTTCTCCAGTTTTAGTACTCGGTGAACGGTGGTATCGATTCGGGTGACAAATTCAGTGCCTCTTACGATACTTTCTAATATCTTCCAGCGATTGGCGCAACTTTTATCAACGACCTCATTGTAATGCAAAAATCGATGATTTCAACGGGAGAAGTAGGTGCTGAACACGGAGAAATTCGAGGTACGAGTTTAACGAAACGACGGAATTCGCAGCTGATGACAGTCGAATCGTTTCAAAGCGAAGCAATATTGCAACCGCGCGAAACTGTCACCCCGTTACGTTTCGTCGATCTATAGTCATGTCTAGTCTTCGTAGTCAGCTATCAGGTCGATCCTAAATCATTGTCGGCGTGGCAGAACCTTTTCGTTCCGTCCAATTGAATGTGCACGCAATTATTAGAGCAGAACAATACGCGCCGCCAACGCGTCACGCGGGCACCATCGTTCCTTCGTTCGCGTTCAACGCAAAACAACGAGTTGCTCGACATTCGGGGGTGGTATTTGCGTTTCGAACTATGAAAGAGTCGAATCTTTCTATTTCGCGTTTTCTTAAAGTGCGCATCTTCGAAAATATGTGTCGTCGAACATTGAGAAATTAACAATTGTTCAATTTCCTGAGCCACAATTTTTTAGCTCGGCCTTGCCAAAGTAAAATACGAAAAAGAGGAGAAAATCCGAAATTGCACGCGTCGCTGAAATATCGCAGGAATCTCATTTCGTCGTGGAAATTGTTCGTTCCGTAGCCCGGCAGTTTTACGCAAATTAAACGTCGCCGAATCGTTTCACGAGACAGCGCTTGAACTTTTGACAACAGGCACGACAGAAAACGGAGAAAGACTTTCTAAACCAGATTCACAAGTTTTGCGATCCTGAACTATGATACTTCCCTCGATTGGTCACAATTTTCGGGGCTCGAACTAGGCTAATGACTGTTGAAGGCGCCATAAATCTAACGCCACTGTTCCCTCGTTTCGACAGTTCGCCGCTTTTCAGCTAATCATAGGGTCGGTTTTGCCTGTCACCGGCAGGTCGACGGACCCAAATAAGTACCGAGCCTGGCTCGAATCCTTCGGTTGTGGTTAATTGAATTTCTAAGGGATTAGCAGGCTAGGACCTGCCACGCGACCCGGACAGAACGACCCAACTTAATTTCCCATTTCGCATGATGTGCGGCACGCAAATCACTGTTCGCGTTTTGGTCGAATTCAGCGCATCAATCGTTGAACGTTGCATTATCGGTCCCCAGCGACGATACTAAGGCCAGATTTATACAGCCACGAGGCGAGGACGGGCGCATTATCATTAGTCAGACACGTGGCATCGATGTATCGAACATTTGGACCGCGGCAATTAACCAGGAGCAACTATTCCACGCGGTTGAATTGGACAAAGGTGTTACCAGATTGAGGTGGCGCGGAAACAGGACACGATTATCGAGCCGCGATTTTGTAGGTCAATAAATGAAAATTTCATCCACCGCCCAGACACTTGTGAACCCTTCGGATTCAACCAGGTAATTCCTATTCCGCTTGAGAATTCGCGTATATCATTCATTAAGACTGCAGACAATTCATTTCTTGCACGAGAATAGGAGAACAATTTCGCCAGACTCGTTGAAAAAAATATTTTTACGTCCACCAGCCGAACGTTGGATTAATCGCGATTGAAATCTCAGACATACAGGTAAACATTCTGTCCGTGTTATCTCAATGATTCAAATATTCACCCACGCAAAGTGCAATCAACATCTTCAGAACGAACGGCGACGCAAGCAACACCACGATCTCCATCATCTCCATTCCATTAAGCGCGTCCGCGTATTTTCATGCTGTTTTTTTCGCACCATGCCCGTTTACAATCTCGAGTTACGCATCAGTGGTGATCGCAAGTCACTGACTATTACGTTCGCGCCGGCTGTGTCGCATTTGCATAGACGAATAACGAGCAGAGTTTCCCTGGAAATCAGTGGCCCCGCATTATGCAGAAAATAATGGTCTCTTCATTATTTCCGTTCCCAACCGACTGGGTCATTTTCAGCGTGGAAACCCCTTCTGACAACGAGTCTCATTACAAGCGGACGAAACTGCTGAAAACGGGAAACAGGAAGACCAGCGTGGACCGCCAACACCCATCGAAGGCACCACTCCGCTCGTTCCAATTTCATCTTGCTCATCTTACTAAACTTCTCAATGATTTCGATCTCGTCCAACTCGTCGACGTGAATCTTCACGCGAGTTTGCACGCGATCATCTTAGCACGCGCCTCGCGGATATTCAGCTGGACTGGCGTACGTAGGCGATAATGAGACACCACCGCGAGAAAGTTCCGAGGGACTTTCATCGACAAAGCTTCTGTTTTGCCCGGCAGTAAAGCAACGAGGAACGGGTAAATTGCTTGATATGCAATCTAATAGAGCGAGGGCACAGGGTCGCTTTACTGAAATAGGGAAAACTATGGGGAGGCGCAGGATCGAATTATTCAACGATTTTCCGAATAAATAAAGTTGGTAGTTTTAGAGGGCGGAAATATTTTGGAAATATACGAGAAACGACGTGCATGGATCCCAATTTCTTTGTCGATCGTATCTTCCGTTTGATCGTGTAACACGTGCGCATATGGGAATACTTATTTATAGGAAAACGGAGCAACTTTAATAAGAATTCTTAAGAAAGGATACGGCCCTCTATGCCAGCGATACAGGCGGAGATGCTTTCATAGGGAAGCTCGATAATTGAAAAGCACAAGTGGGTAGCAGAGGGGGTGTGGGACGTGTGCAAAAATATGTATTGAAAATCGACGTTCCCTTCTGAATAACGGGAAACAAAATACCGACGAACGAATTCTAGTGAAACGTGGAGCAATTTCTGGCGATGTTTCGTGTATCAATGGCCCGGCTATTCAACTGAACAAGGAACGAGTCACATATGAAAACCGTGCTTTTTGCACGATTAAACGTGTCGAAAATGTTCCCGGCCCACCGACACATCAACGGAGAACCTACACGTGGGCATTGCAAATATAATATGAAACATTTCGTCCTCGATACGCTGTAATTCGGACGACGCTTTAATTGTTTCCAGATACATTTGCGTTCGACGTCAATTATAACGTCGCGGCGAATTCCTTCCCCCGTGTAATTAGATTTCTGTGTACCGCACGGTACTTAGTAGTTGTCTATCAATTACGCCGAATCGATAGTCCCTCGTTGCTCGCGAATCGATTGACGGCCGACCGTCAAGAAAATTGAGCGTTCGCCGCCAGACTATTCTAATTATCCACGAGGAACCCCTTCAATTTAATTGATCATAATAATCGTCGACGAGCAGCATCCGATGCAACGATCTCGGCTGCCCGAGTTCCCGATGCAACGGCCAGGAACGAACGCGATAACTTTTCGGCGGACCTCCGCAGAACTTGCCGTTCCTGACACTGGGACGAAGTAAGTTTTCACGGAGGAACCGTGAGTTCCTTGGGGCGATTGATATTCTCCCCCTCTGTCACGGGGAGGCCGACAAATTCGCCGCCCCGGGCAAATAATCACACGTCCCAGGACTGCGGATGGTCCAATAAATTTCCTCGGCTACGACTACTTTAACTCGAACATCCTGCTCAACGTATTCGCTGTCGAAAATCGTGAATGAATAATGTTTCACCGAGTCTTGCAATTGCGTCTGCACGCTCGCGGCATATCTATAATTTTCCCGATACATCGCCGGATCGATTGGGGAAAATGCAACGCGTCGCCATTCCGTATTGCGCTCTGTATGCAGAAATATATCCTGCGTGGCGCACAAGTGTGTAGCAAGAAATGTATCACGCGAATAACGATAGCGTTTGCATATAAATACATCGTGGAAAGGGTTGACACGCGGTAGAAATCATCTCCTTGGAGAGTCTGTCAGAAATTGCAAAGTGAAATTGCGTAATAAACGCGCCCCGACTGCCTCGCCTCGCAAAGAAGTTCCATGCCGACGGGTACAAGGCTTTATTTCGGTACAACTATTTCGAGACTCGAGTGCAGAAATAACGGACGAACGCGGGACAGAGGAAAAAGTATGCACGCTTTCCACCGAAAATATCGTTTCGGCGAGGAAACGATTTTCGCTTCGCTCCTCCCTCGACAATCGGCCACGATGGATTCGCAATCTTTGGTAAGTATGCACACCTTTCGGCGCATAGAAATTCCTCGTTCCGTTGCCGCGCGAGTTTCGACGACTTTTCCGTGGCACATCCGTCAATTCTGCGACTCAGAGGGACAACAATTTGCCCGGCTATCGGCGAAATATTTTGAAAACGTTTGCTTTCCACACCGCCAAATGATTCGTGGCCTGATCGCGGAGAGGCGCTCCGATTGAACTAAAATATCACGAGTTTCCGAATAGAATTTTAACACACGGTGCGCCGAAAGCGCGAAATTAAATTTCATTCGCGAGCAACGTAATCATCGCGCGTGCGAACGGTGTTACGACGGAAATTACAACGCGACAGAACAATGGCCTTTCCAGGGCCGTTACAACGTGCATCGGATGACGGTTTATTCTCGTGGCGTGTGTAATAATCGTGATTGATGAAACAATGATATTACGATCCATGCCGATTTTATCGTGAATTCAATGCTCTTATCCGTCGTGCGCGAGCATTATTTCATTCTACGTACACATAATATCGGAGGCAATTTACGACAATACCCCACCTGCCGCGTTCCGTGATTCCAGAAACGGAGCATACTTCGGCGTGCTCGCAGAAAACCGAATAATTTAATCGAACGTTGCGCCACAATTGCCATGGAAGGTTATAGACGGGTATGTCACGATAGACAAACTGATTGTCCTATTCCAGGGAAACTTCGAGCACCTCTCGATCGTCGTGCACTTTCCAAGCACGTGCTCTACATACTAGGTAGAAGCTATTCGATTACGGTGAACCCTTCAATCGAAACATTAAGAATTGACCGACGAACACGACTATACCAGAAGAAGCTCTTCCCCATTCGTACTTAGAATCGATTCACACGACGCACACCGTGCCTCCAGGTCACCGATGAAACTCCAAATAAAAAGCTGAGCATGATCAATGAGTCCAACCGCGAAGTGTCGCTACAGGTGTTACTTTTTCATACGTTATCGGGCCATTGCAGCCAGTTGTCGTTCGAGCATCGTTCATGAATTTATATCGCGATACAGGTTCGGGGCCGCTACTCGGTTTTATCGGACGAGCAGTATCGATCTTCTTTTTCATCAGTGGCACGGCGTATCAGAGGTGACGGTGTTACTTCGACAGACATTCCAGTCACAGCAGCACGTGCACGTCACCGAGCAAAGATACCAAAGTGGTAAAGATATTTCGGTTGGTATGACACACTGGGGCTAGAACGGACAGTGTCGCTGAATTTGAGGGACGGCCTGACTTCGCGTTGGCGAAGTTCAAACGAATGGCTTTCGGTACCGACGGATCGGACACGTACAATGTGACCGGAATTTCATCTTACGCCTCGGCCTCAAAACGTGCGAAAATACAGACCGGTCCATCCGGCAAATGTTATAATCAACTAAGAAAACGACAAGATGAACTCTTTTTGGGGCGAACCATGAAACACGTATTGCCAGTTTCCTTCATGGAAATGTTAAACGTGTACCTAGAGGAAATTGTTTGATTACCATACTTCGGGCTGCTCGGCAGAGAATAGTACATACTTCAGGGGTTAGCATTGACTTTATCGATTGGAGCATATCTGCCGCGGCTACCTGCGATAGCTGCCGACTATTCTATTCCGCGAGAAGAAACCTTTGAATGATTTTCACGGGGATAATGCCACTAGACGTATTATTACCGATTACGACTACCGATCAGATTAATGACAATTCTACTGCGATGAGGCGAACGGAATAATGGCTCCGATCTATAGATCGGGATAACGGTTGTATAAACTACTCTCTCCCTGTCGGGGCTCGATTTTCTCACCGACGATTACCTGGGCTCATCGGGGGTGTTTGAATTTTCGTATCAGATACGCGGGCCAAGATAAACCTCTGAAACCCACGCGATCGAGGGCGATACGGGTTTAACCGTACGCAAACGCGCCACAACCTTGATATGTATATACATATATCTTTATTCTTTTATTCTCGTTGAATATTTCATGACCAAGGAGGCACTTTGATCTTGAACGATCCCGACCATCAAACATGGTAAAGACAATGATATATATTTTGCATTCCTTCTCCGCGAAAACACGCGAAGAATTGTATCAAGATATCGTGCCCGAACACTGGTGGGCCGAGGGGGGGCCAAGGAATATAGCATCTTTGTGCATTATGAAGTATATACGTGTGCATATACGTTGCAAAGGATAGCAAGAAGGAGCAAAGCCAGCCGCATTGAAATTCCAGCTACGTGTATTTATATCTGCTTGCCGGTAGCTTAATTAACATTAGCGACGAGTCGTTCCACCGGTCCTTTCGGCCATCGTTCGTCACAGGGGAGAAAATTAAAACGCTAACCCGATCGGCCAAGAAATCACTGCCCGCGGCGAAGCAAATGGAAATGTTTCCCCGTTATACCATCCTAGAAAATTATGCGCGTCCTGCTTGAACCGACTACCGGCCACGAAACCACGGTAGACAGTGGGAACGTGTCAATACATACTTTAATACGACCTATAGAATTTACCTGGTTGATTGCACCTGATATCGTGGAGAACGCGCGTGTCGGTGTACACCGTTCACCTTTCGCAGATCGATTACTCGTAAATGGAACGAAATTCCCCCTAATAATTATCGTCGCGATGATACCGTTCGATTAAATTTCCTTTAACGAAGGAATATATGTAATCTATGAAATCTTGTTCCCGACAAGAGACAATAGTACTCCAACTGTTTTGAACGTGTGCACACATTTGTGCCGTAGGTATTCCGTTATCGATCCAGATAGGTATCTCGTTAATCGAATGAAATAGTATACAAGATGATAAGGAGATTGTTTACAAAAACGAAGAGCGACGAAGGTTCAATATCTCGATCAAGGTGCGCCGACGCAACTTCGTGTGAAAATATGATTGGCATACATGCATATGTAACACATTACGCCTACCGTTACATCATCTGTGGCATGTGTTCTCAGCGGTATGCAGTGCTAGCAACCGTGGAACGAAGGTCACGAAGTGTAGTTGACGTGACAATGACCTTTCTCGCGTGCCACCCTCAACTTTTACACTTTTGCGTACCTTTTTTCTTTCTTCGCGATTACTGGTGGCGACGATGAAGTACAGGGATCGTTACTCCACTTTGTACAGACTGCGTAATGCAAAGGAAGCGAGAACGAGTGACGTGTTGACATAGAGTTGAGTGTATTTAATGATTCATTCATGGCACTCCAAATGATCGAATGTGAAAGGAACAATGACAGTCCCGGCACATTTTTACTGCAGGTTTCAGGACAGTTTAACGACCGTGATTTAATTAATCGTTTATACAAGCGAAATGCAAATATAACTCATATGCAATCGCTGTTTTCTGTAAATACAATGTCACGAGATATCGTATTGTTACCAAAGATAACCATTCCTCCGATTAAAATGAAATTACTGCATTCTTGCGAAAAAGGAAGCACATACTCTGTACCAATTATATTGTACTGTTATTATATATATAAACACGTGTGTCTGTTTTCAAACAAACGGAGTAATATTATCAGCTAATACCTATATCTGCCGTACCGCGTATAAACAATTAATAACATTTTATTACAAATATAATAGTCTGGTTAAAAATGATCGATACATTAGTACCAATGTGTTTTTTCGTACCTTCGAAACTCTCGCCCGATACATTCGGTTAGTACTAATGTTAACGGAATGGCCAGGGATCGATTTCAAGACGAAAACGTCGCTCCAAACGAACGGTTTGATAAGAGCATATGTAGGTGCATGCACATATGTAGAACCGTCTGCCAAAGATACTTCTAAATCCACAACGCGTACAAGCACAGTGCTGCTACTATCTGCTTTGTTTCCCCCAATATCTTCTCATGGGTCACGATATAAAGACGAAACTGCCCTTTCGCGACAACGCCTCGTCTCGCGCTGATAACGCGATGGAAATTATCGACCCCGGTTCACAGACGGGGGTTTGTTTTGAACGTGCATCCTCGCGCACAGCCGTCGCCAATAACGACGATAGAACAGGCAAGCCTATTCACGACGGTGGCGACGGCGTCGTCAATGGTTCCGGAGTCGTACAGAACGAGATATACCGGGGCACACGTATATACGACGAAGATAACAGGTTGCTGCCGAAACACCGACCACGTATCCAAGGCTAACGTGCGTTTCGTATTATGCACGACACGGCCACGACACGGGGGACAATCTTCGTCGAGAGCGCGCGCATCGCCCATTGTTTCGACGCGGTGGCGGTGATATGGGTAAAAGCGACCGGATAAATGGCGACTTTCCCCCCTCCGCTATCGCGGACCGCCTCGCGGGTTGTAAATCTCTCTCTCACGCGACACGCCGACGAAACACACGCGTTCACCCGCACGCGTACACAAAACGTTTCGTTCGGCGAGCAATAAACCGTGTGACAAAAGCGGTGAGCGACGTTTCGGCGATAACAAAAAAAAGACGAAGAAAATAATGAAATAACAGCTCCGCCAAATCTAATGTATAAAGTACTCACCCTGTGACCGGACTCCTCGAGTCGCTGCCTCTTGGAGTGTGGTCCGTCTCCGTTGAACGCCATCCTGAGCCTCGACACCGGACAATTTACTTTTAAAACGGGGCACTCGGTGCTACGACGACACGTCCGTGTGTATACCGCGCGGCTCTCTACCGTGTCGACGATCTCGTGCGCGGGCGGGGGAGGGGGAAGGAAGGAGAAAATAATCGGTAGGACACGACGCGAACGCGACGAGAACAGACAAACGCGCGAGAGCGGCTTAAGGGAAACTGGATCTCGATGTTGCTGGAGAGGAACGTCTCTGCTCCTAACGAAGTAGCCGGCAACAGCAGCGCTATCTGCCGACAGCACGGCAATTCGAATACTGACAAATCTTTAAGGCGGAACGGCGCGCATGCGCATCCATCTTGTGCCCCACTCCAGGATTGGCTCGTGTTTCGTTCGTCGCGCAATATATTCGAATGGTGAAATTTTCCGGTAAATAAACGTGTTCGAAAATGCTTGCATAGTGTATTCAAGTAATTAGTGTAATGTTTAACGATATCGAGTTCGTGTTACGAATGGTGTAGGTGCATTATGTTGTCCATCGCCAGTTGCAATTGAACAGTACAGTACCATCAAAAAGGCATCGTAATCTCGGGCATCTTTGATTCGTGGACGCGGGAAGTGTAATTGAAAGAGCACGGCAGCCCAAGACGGAGTGATTCAAGGTAGGTGGGTTTGAACGGAAAATAAATCAAGATTATGAATCAATTAGTTATTTTTCCTTGAAATTAACACTAAATTTCGCGGCGATAGTCTGCTATCGAACACTGGCTTTAGCGTTGGTATGAAAGTTTTCTCAGACAGGAATAGGAATCTATCGTACAGTACGATAGTTTCCACTAATGGCGCCAGCATCATTCGAAGCGATCCAAACACTATAACTTGCTGCCATCGATTTAAGTAATCGGTAATTTCTGTGTTGTGAATATCTGATTCTTCTGGTTGTAAAGATGTATCAAAATGTGCGGTGGCAGCATTGCAATACCTAAAAAAAATGATTATATTAATTTTTATTTTATCGCGAACCAATTGATCTTTTAAGATATCGATCACTTAACTGTTCGAACGACATGCCTTTTGAGACTTTAACGTTCCTCAATTGACTATGCCGTAATTTCTCATTCTTTTTAATTAAAATAGTTTCTAAAGCTGCTCTATAAGTGTGCACCTGAAAAAAATAGTATAGTCAATAATGCATGTTCGAATATGTGCACATGCATTTATTGAACGACTTAACTATTAAATCCTGGTAATTCCCAGTCTTTAATTTGTCACCGTATTTTTCAATAGCGTGACATGCTACTTCTAATGATGTATAATTTAGTGTACGATTTTTAGATATCAGGTACGTGCTAAGTGGATAACCCTTTAATCCACTTATATCTGATCTAAAGAGTAATTATATTACGTATTATAACGATATTATGCCATTGGAAAAATTTATAAAACAGATATACAAACTGTAAAGTTAATTTCATATAACAACATCCAACAATACAAATGAATTTCGCTTCGTCCCTAGATGTGTAAAGTTTTAATAATATTGGTGCCAAATCTCCGCAAGGATGAAGACCTATTAGACCAAACTTGGTGTCTACCTCGTTTAAATCAAATTTATTTCGAAATAATTCGGTTAATTGACTAACTAATTCTGATTCAACTAAATTCGACGATTCTAATTTAGCTGTAAATTGTTGAGGGCACATTTGATGAAATGTAGGTATACGCTTTCTTATTGAGATTAGCAATTCTTGATCCCATTTCCTGCAATAAAGTTATGATTAGTGTCGATAGTAATATTATAAAATTGTAGCAGCCTGCACACCTAGCTTGTTGCAATAAGACGCAATCTTGTTCAACGCAGGTAACATTTAATCCATATTGAAAGGCTAAAACACGTGCCAGATGACCCATTCCAGATCCAATATCAACAATACATTTGCAATTAGCATTGTAGGCAGAATCTGCGCATACCTGTAAATATTTATAATGTATAACGCATAAAAACATATCCAAAGGAAAAAATAATCCGCTACCTGAGCTATTTCTTGAATCTCGTATCTCTTTTTCTTTTTGATGTGTTTCGAAAATAAGTTAGTAAATTTATGATCCTCAGAGTATAATTCGGCAAATACATCGTTTCTATTCTTTTTGAAACTTTCATTCTTGTTATTTTTATTTGTTTTTGCTTTATTAAATTCGCAAGATAGTATACTGTTTGGATCTTTATGGTTTCTATTGACCTGTAAAATATTAGCCACCTCTCGAAGTGCAAGTAACGTCAAAGGCCACACACTTGTCCTGTAACATAATTAAAAAAATAATTTATAAATAAACTATGCAGGGCTCCTGTTCAAATGCTATAGTACCTATGCTTACCGCGAGATGTCTCCAGATAACCATTTACCAAATTCTTGAGGAGTTGTGTCTTGCAATGCAAACCTCCAACCTTCCGGTAATTTTTCCCACAACTCTTCTTGAAAAAAATCCTGTATAAAAGAAAGGCAGCTTGTACAGTTTGTCAACACTACCACTCAATGAGGGTAACGCGTTACAATGTTCAAATAATACACATGAGTCTCTACATTGCATTAATCCGAAAGAATACAGCACAGTACTTCAATACTGGACAGCGTAGCGAGTTTTCTTTCATAAATTACGTACCACGACATAAGAATTCAATAGCCAACCATATACATCTAGGACACGAAATATTTGATCAATCGTAACACGAATTCTAGTACAGACTCTACATATGCACCGAATATCTGTAGGTGCGGCCATCATTGCCATAAAATGGCCGCGAACATTTGACTGACCACTCTACGTGGGCCTAACTCTCTCGCACAATTGTCATTGTTAAAACATATTTTCTAATATCGTGGAAAATTCACCTAAATATAATTGATTCCCTACTAGCTATTCTCCTCATATACCCACATAAAATAAACGTGGGACACAAAGCTTTTTCACTTACCATTACCAAAATCTTTTGTTCTTATTATCTATCTTCTTCATCTTAAACTATACAAGAACACAAGGTATACATTTTACGACCGAAATAGAAAGTGTAGTAGGCATAACATCGGCTGGCTAAAGATACTTTTTGTTTAATGCCATGTATGCTGCCTAATTATATAACACAGTTATGAGCATAGGTGCAGGCGCGAATGGTACAGCCAGTACTACAACGTTCACTGAAAGGAAAGTCAACGATAAAAAGAACAATATTAAATTACTAGACGCAAAAAATTTCGAGCTGGTCGATTTAGTTTTTTCATCACCATCGGTGAAAGATACGGTGAACAAGCGAGCTCAGGAAATGATAGGTCAGATCAAAAGCAATTTTCTCACAAAGGCATGTAAAATTTTAATATGTCAGCCAAGGTCTTATGAAACAACGAACATCTTCCGCCGCTTGAACACAAAAGGCAGAGAAAATGAGGAGCGTTTGTTTGCTTTATTTATTAATTAAAAGATCGGGCGCTATTCTCGCCATGTCCCACTTTACCGCACTTTCACTCTTCAGCAGTTACGTTATTGCTCATGAGCGCACTACTCTCCGAGAACTATATACACATCAAACTACAAGCAAAGACCATAGAAGGAGAACCGTATCATCTGCCACTCCATATCCCTGGACTTTCCATGAGAACTGGGCGACTACGGCTCGTGCAATCCTTTCTTAAATATTGTTTCACAAACGCCTGTTGCAATTATTACTAAATGCTATAATAAAACTGTCTTTTTGCACCTGTTTTACGTTAACAATCCTGAACGGAATTACAAGAATAGGTAATTAACTTTGAACGATCCAGTTCAGCTCTTTTATGGCGACTGAATTTCACGAAACGACTAATTTCATTGTCTCATCTCGTTCCTCATCGATCATCGAATGCATACGAGATCTCATCTTGTATAAATGAATCGATCATCGATTGATCTTATCGTGATAATATTCCTGAAGAATTCGAAAGCTCTGACCATTCAATTCTTTTTGTTCATCGAGTTCGAATCTCGTTATTTGGACCTCTTACGCCAACGTAAGTGAAAGTTTCCAAGTAGGACGAGCGAGACGTCGAATCTCATCGTTGCGTGGATATTCGCTAAGTGACCATCCCCGTCTGAGCACCGTGGACGATGGTCCATCGAAATCGCTAAATGTCAATGTACCTCCCGTCTAACTTCAAAATCGGTCGACAGACTTTCAAGTGGAAAGAGAAAACTATGGGTTTCCTGCTACAACAGCATGGTCAGTTGAAGTTCACAAGTGAATCTTATTATAGAGAATCAGGAAGACTATTAAAGAAGGAATGCTTCAGTCCAGATCTATCTTACCTGCGTGATAGATCAATCCGGGCCACGTGTTACGCAAGTATGAGAATTTTGCATCACCGGAGCTTTTGCAACTAAGGGTATTACCAGGTCATCCCCATTTAACTCGTATTCTAGATTTCATGCCTTTCACAGCAACTGAACGCGATTTACAGAAAAGAGCGCACGCGATCTTTTGTACGTGGGATAAAATTGTTGTAAAATCGCCGGGTCTGTTTCTGTTACGAGGAGGAGAAATATGTAATCGTGGCGGAGTTAAAGAAACAAGACACGAGGGAACGGTGGATCGTAATGAAAATGTGTAGCAATTAAGCGGATGCTCGACAAAGGATGCAATTAATTATTAAAGAGCACTTTTACAAAACTTGTAACTGAACAGAGCTAATTAAGGCATTCCTACGACGCGTGTACGCAAGGGTGATAAAAAAGTAAAACCAGTTGAATCGCGAATGAGACAGCAACTGTACATGCATACACTTCATTGTAACATGTGATAGCAGGAATTTGCTTATCGACGTGAAAGAGAGGTCGTTAGACACCCAGGAAATGATTTATTCCAATGAAATCGTTCGCTTGGAACTGCTTTAAGCCTTTGGCGAAAGTAATGATAGGTACGTGTGCGGAGGACTGTACGTGTTGCTAAGGTACGAGGCGATAGTCTTTCACCGAATAATTCGGTGTATACCATTTGCACGGGCACGGCCTTCTCCTAGAAGAAAGGAAGGTTTCGGTTTCGATAGGCCTTGGAGGTCGACGGACAAGTGATGCTCGGTTAATATAATCATCTTCCTTTCTTTTCAATCGGGAGACAGATTTAAAGAAAGTCTACAACGGCTATGCCCGCTTCCCCTACTTCGTCGCTGTCTCTTCGTACTCGAACCTCTTTTTTTCGTCCTGAACCATGTCTGTATGTCCTGCACGCAAAGGCTTGAAACGTTGCCTTACACTAGCCACGCGAAGTGTACGTAGAGCCAGCAGAGCCAGAGAAAGGTGCCCCACTGTGTTCGATATTAGAGAGGAGCTTCTTGAAGAATCCAGTGGTGGTGGCATCAGGTAGGGAGAAACGGGCCTCTGGGCCCAATCTGTCCTCAGTTCCCATACGAAGCTCCATTCAATATCGTTCAGTACATACCCGGTCCTACGGATAACATGTTGTCTACCGCGAGTTAGCCACTCTTGATCAAACTTAACACGTGAAGTCGGTGAAGTGTGACTGGACCATCGGGAAACGTGTGTAACGAACGACCGTTTGGGACACACCATGAGCTTCATGAAACTGGTAATTGTACAAAAGATCGTATCGCATGTTTGGAGAGTATTCCCGAGAATCGGTGAAACTCGCGCCCGACGAGTGTCGTGTTAATAGGGTACATAGCTCATTTAAAAAAAAAAACGCGCCCGCTTGTACTTTCATCGTAATAAGCATGTCTCGTTTCACAGTTGCAGGAAATGTTCGACGCGATTCTATCATTTGTAATCAGTCAGCGTATCGCCTTCGGCTACTTAGCAAGGGAAAGTATATTGGATTAGCGACGCGTTTATGTATGTTCATTTAATGTCTCGTAACGTAGCATCTTTTTGCTGTACGATCCCGTGGATTCGAAATTCTATTAAAATTGCTAATAAGATTCGTTCTAATTAGCTTAACCAACTGTGCTCTATCAAGTTGTGCCTTTTAGCAAAAAAAAAAAAGAAGTGTGGCAAATAAATTTAATTTCATTCGCGTACGCCGGATGCAAGTTTTCTTTTTGTTCGAGGAATATTAAAGAGTCCTCGCTTTAGGAGAGTCACCGAATTCTCGAGGTGAAACGCGCACGTCGTGAATCTAAAACCTAAATTTTCTCTTCTTCTTTCTCCATGGCCATGTGAAGCAAGCGACAAGAATTTCTGTTCTATTCGCAACAATTTAAATCGAGAAACATCCTATATCCGATACGTGCTGCAACTCGGCCGCGCCATATCGAGAACACGATCGCGGCTAGGAATCGCTTATCAGGGTAGCAGTAACTGTCCATTCGGCGACGCTGGAATACCAATTGATTGGCCTCTTAAGGCCTTACTGGATGTTTCTTCTCGTTTATTAATCGGGTCACTCGGTTACACACACGCAACCAATGTTTCCACAAATGCTTTCTGCGCTCCTACACCGGCACTTCCTATTCGCTGTCTCGTTCCGACATTTCGATAGAGATTCCCCATTTCAGATTGTCGTAGTGGCAGCGATATTCATCGCTACAACCATCGCCAAAGATGAGTCCACGAAAGCCCGTGATAAGAGACAACAGGTTGCATTCTATCCAAGGAGAGGAGGCAGACCACCGCCCTACGCAGTCCAAATGGAACCAATCGTTCAATACTCCCAGAGAGATCCACTCTACAATCCTCTGGCGAGTTCCAAAAGCGACGATCTCTACGAAGAGGCCCCGCTGAGTTATTATCCAACCGAACCGGAGCCAATCATCGAAATTATTATCAAAGAATCAAACGAATCTTTACCAACGCCGGTACCACCGCCCCCGCTTCCGCCACCAAGACCCACGAAAGAACCTGTGCAAGTGTTTTACGTGAAATACGAGAAAAAGAAGGGATACGGAGATAAGTCTCGTGTCATCTATGATCCGCCCGTGCCCGCGCTGACACCTGTCGAAGAGCACGAGGAGATCAAACCAGATAACCCGGCGCCGTATCCGGAAGAACCTGTTCACACAGCGACACCGGCACCGCCAGAGCCTTCTACGACTTTGAGAGCAATCATTCGACCGGACAGTGAAGTGTACCACTCAGGGTCTAGCGGTATCCGCGTCACCTTTGGCACGGACCAAGTGCCCCCGAACAATCACAATAAGCGCAGCGATGTGGAAGCACCGACTAGCAAACAGCAGGCGAAACCAGCCTCTACTCCTCCAGGATCCCCTAAAAGGCAACACGGTCCGTATCAACCCATTCAACCGGTGCATCAGAGAGTGCCACCGGCGTTTCCGCAACAGAGAGTCGTGAACCCTTTCCCCCAGCAACAGGCGCTCCATCAACCTCTGCAGCAGCAACAGCCACTGAACTTCCTGCAACAACAACCGCAATTCTCGCCGTCGCCGCAAACTAGAAACCCATTGCAGAGACCTCAACGGTTACCTATCACCATTCAAGGGTTACCGGATGTGCAACAAAGGGCACCATTTAGCAACTTCGGTCCGCCGCATCGTGTCAACATCAATCATCCACAGCAACCAGGATTTCCTCCTACGTTATCGGTTTCGCATCAGAATGTTCAGATACAGAATCAGCCTGGACCATTGAACCAAGGAAATCATTTCAACGCGGAGCAACAACAACAGCAACAACCTTTGCCGCCCCATAAGCAGCAGGAACTGGAGAAGCAAAGATATCACGAGCAACGGCGTCAACAGGATCTCTTGAAGCAACGCGAGCATCAAAGACAGCACGAACAACACAGACTGCAAGAGCATCAAAGATTTTTGGAACGTCAGAGACATGTAGATCAACAAAGGCAGGTGGAGCAACAAAGGTTGCTGGAACAGCAGAGACAGCAGGAACAACAGAGATTGCAAGAACATCAAAGGTTGCAGGAGCAACAGAGGGTACAAGAGCAGCAAAGAGTGCAAGAACATCAAAGATTGCAGGATCAGCGCAGAAGAAAGCAAGAACAAGACCAGAAACTGTTTCAAGAACAACAGTATCGAGCTCAGTTCAAGTACAATCAAGCGCCATCGGTGCCAAACATTCCGCAAATACCCATTACGCCTCAGAATACAAAGCCCGGCGGTGAAATTTTCAAAGCCGTTCCCAAGCTCGAACAGCACTACGCAATTCGAGAAAATCCACTTCATCCCGGTCCATTCCCACCTAATCCAAGCGTAATCCAGCCGACTGGGTTCTCGGATGCGTCACAGAATCAATACGTTTCCGCCCAACCACCGAGTACGTCGGCAGATATTTTAAGAAATTCACAGAGCGAAATAACAAATGATCAGCAGCAATATTTAAACACGAAACAGCAAATCCTTCAAAATCAGCAGCAAGGATTCTTCTCGCAGGCTTTGCAACTGCAACAGCAACAGCCACAGCAACAGCCACAGCAACAGCCACAGCAACAGCCACAGCCACAGCAACATCAACATCAACATCAACAGCAGCAGCAGCAGCAACAACAGCGATTTCCGTCTTCGCCCCAGCGTTCGTCGATCTGGGGACGTCCTTCGTTTGGCGGAAATAACGCGAATCCTTCCCAAAAAATTTACGCAACCCCAGTTAGTCCTTCCGAGGACTTCAACTCGATCTCGACAAACAGACCGTACATTTCAAGTACAACTACAACGACCTCAACAACAACCACGACAACCACCGAAGCCCCAACCACGACGACAACCGTTTCCCCAAAGAATGAGGCAAGGATCAGGCAAAACATCGCGAACCTACCGGACGAAGTGCCCGACGATATCAGGGAGCAGCTTCTGAGTTCTGGAATTTTGGGAAACGCCGACATACAAATACTCGATTACGACAAGGTCGGGGACATACCGATAGAGAAACTACCGCCCGAGGCTCTGGCGAATTTCTACGGCGCCGGAGGCGCTTCCGCGGTAGCTGCCAGCGAACCGGTCCCGTCGATCGTCAAGAAACCCAAAACGGCAGCGAGCACATCATCCTCGACCTCCTCGTCTTCCACTTCTTCGGCTGCTTTGGCGAAGAAGGCAGCCGCTGGTAGCTCGACTAAGTTCGAGCAGGCCACCTTACGGCCAGGAGGAGTGGAGATGAAAGTAGTACGCTTCGATCCGAATACGGAGCAAGGCCAGGCACTCGCTCATCAGCACATACGCGATGATGCTACCAGGCTGAATCCCGTAACCGTGGGAGAGCGAGACGAGTCCCAATACAATCGTTATCTACCGCTCAAAGTGAGTGGTGCTTCCTTCCCTATTCCGGACGTGCCACAGCTTAATGGCAGAAAGATCTCCAGCGTGGTTGTATTGGCGCCCGTCGACTCGAACTTTCAAGAGGAGAAGGAGATCGAGTCAAGGCAGGGCAGAAGGGTCAGCGATGTACAGGCAGTCAAGTTTCTAGCTGGCGACGTTCTCAAGCAACTGGTGAAGAAGCCAACCACGGAAAACTATAAGAAGTGGTTGGAACAGGAGAGTCGCACAGAACCGCAAAAACAGTCGGTGGTGCTGTTAGTGACCATGTAAGTGATAGACGCAAGTTGGATGCCATAACTAATCACGCTTACCTACTCCATCGCCATCGTTAACTCGTTCACTCTCTTTAAATGGCGCACGCAATTATTCTTTAACGAGCCATATTTTCTTCCTTCGTGGTCTTCCATGCACGCTCCTTTTTATCCACTTCCGCGAACGTCTCCGTGGAATAACGACGGAGATCGCCTGGCTTCACTTTCCTCCGACTTTCAAATAATCATTGACGTTGTTGCAGGCCGAAAGCCACGGAGCAAGGCGACAAAGAAATCTTCATGTACGACGTTGCCTCGAAGACTGTTAGTAAACTCGCTGGAGATTTGTCTACAGCTTTTGTAGACGCAGCTGAGACTAACTCTGACAACACTGACTCTTTTCATGATTCAAACGGTCCGTCGTTTTAAGTGATGCACGAACAGGCACTGTGGTATACCATAGTCTGAATCTAACTTATGAAACAAGGTTTTAGCGTGCCAATTACGAGAATAAAACATAAAGCCTTCGCGTCACATGTTATTTTAAAATTGCAACGAAGCCGGAACAAGATTTGAGAGAGGTAAAGAACATAAAGACAAGTATCCTTGTAGATATTTTAATTATGTATTATTATGTATATATTATTTTGTACTTTTTTATATAAAATAAACGAAATTTTTTACGTGTAAATTTAGCGATGTCCCACCGTGTGTTTTTGAATTTCAAATATAAAGGCTTTTAATTAGACGCCTCTTATTTAAATATGGTTCAGCTAAAAGTCGTGCCTAGTGGACTCTTGCGGGTTTTGACTAGCTTTTAGCTAAACCTACGATCTTTGGGTCAGACCTATTTGACTTCTGCGTTTTCTTATGAACTTTCAGCTGAACCTACGACTCTACGGTCGTACCTAGTAGATGGTAGTTCTGAATGCTCTTCAGTTGGCAAACAATAGATCTCTACTTAAAATTGTTCGAACCAATTTCTGCAGGTGTAGTTAGATAAATAACCTTCTCACTGTACAGTACAAATATTTTGTATACAGTTTTGGATCTACTAGATCATTTCTTAAACTAGTAGAACATGGCCGCAATGAATCTTGTTTTGGGTCAATGTTACGCTTGTATCTCTTATAAAAATTAGAAAATTCACGAGTAACTCATACAGGAGCTACACATGATATGCGTTCTAAGAATAATGCGCGGTCACCAAGTCAAACAATGTTTAATTGCTCAGGTAAAAGAGTAATAAAAACAGTACCCCTGTAAAAGAAGGGCTACGTGAGTTTCTGACGAACCCAACATTTTAAATTTGGTACGCATGGCGGCCGTCGTGTTGCGACTAGTCCATTCGAGTATACTAGTGGTTTGTGTATTAATAAAGTATTGAATATCAAATATATTTTGACAATAATTGAAAGTCGTAAGTATTGTGGACAGCATTTGTTATATTTACTCATTGATGTTTTATCTATTTTGAGCTTGTAATCTTCATAATAATCTGTTTTCCTTTTTGTACAGGTTATCTTGCTTTCACGATGTTTTGCAACGAAATGTCAAAAGCGTAATAAGTGAATAATACAGTTTTGCAGGACTCGCATTGATAAGAATATAAAAATGTCCAGCAGTAGTTCCGAAAGTAGTGACGACAGTCGTCACGAAAAGTCACAGAAACAGCATAAACAGAAACGCGACGAGAGTCCTAACCAAGACAAGCGAACAAGCAGAAAGGAAATGAGCAACAAGAACAAAAATTACAGAGACAATAGAGAAGGTAGGGACGTTCATAAATTTAACAGAGACGTAAGAAGAGAAAATAATGATGTGCATCGTGATAGATCGCAACGCGAACGGGATAGGGAATACAGAGATAATCGATATGATCATCCAAGGAGAGACGACGAGAGGCAGCACGATGGAAGAAGATATCATAAGTCACCTCTGAGAAGAGATGAATCTCATTCTAGGCACAGAGATTATGAAGATAGAAGTAGAAAATATAGAGAACCTAACGATTATAACAGAAGGCACAACAATGCGAATAAAGAAAGGAGAAATAACTTTGAAAATGCAAAAGGAAGGAATGAACCTTCACCGGAATGGGGTAAGCCGAATGTTAAAACCGAAGGGAAACCAAAACCTCAAGACAAAGACAAACCAAACTTTGAACTGTCCGGAAAATTGACAGAAGAGGCAAACACTGTGAATGGGGTAGTTATCAAATACGCTGAACCAGCGGATGCAAGAAAACCCAAACGTAGATGGAGGTTATATCCTTTCAAAGGAGAAAAGGCATTGCCAACGTTGTATGTTCATAGACAATCAGCATATTTAATGGGTAGAGATCGTAAAATTGCTGATATTCCTTTAGACCATCCTTCGTGTTCTAAACAACATGCCGTCTTACAATATCGTTTAGTATCTTTTCAAAGAGAAGGAGGCGGCGAAGGAAGGAGGATTCGACCTTATCTTATAGATTTAGAATCTGCAAACGGTACATTTGTAAATAATGTAAAAATGGAAGCTAGACGATATCATGAATTATTAGAAAGAGATGTGATACGTTTTGGATTCAGCTCTAGAGAATATGTAGTATTACACGAACATAGCAAAGATGACTCCTTAGATGATGATGTTCCGACAAGTACTATCACTACAACTGTTACTACTGCTACTTAGATAACACGGTTCATACTTTTCAACAGTTACTAAACGTTTTCTACACAGTAAAAAGTCTTGTATATTCTATTCCAGGATTTTACTTGTAAAATATTTAAGAAACCTATAATATTTTAAATACATTATCAGTATATTAATGTTACCAATTAGAGCCTACTGTAAGACCAGTTTTATGTGATTTCCTTTAAGTTATACTGTACGGAAAATCAGTATAGTTCTTAAATAGAGCATTTATCACAGTACAAGATTTGTTCTAATAAAATTTCTAATTCTCGACAAACCGAATCATTGCAACACAAATTTTACATTTCGTGTAATTAGAACAAAAATTGATTGTAATAAATTTTGAAATACACCTTTGAAATACATTACGATTTATTCATTTACATTTGAATCTTTATTTACCCAAACTTAAACAATATATTTTATTTGTTGTACGCAGTATAAACATGTATATATAAAATATACAAAATTAATACAATTATTATTTGCTTAGCAATATATTTTTTAACACAACATTAAGGATATTTACAAGAGTCGACTTATAATTATAGAAAAATTACAAAGTTTACCAGGAACTAACAATGTATAGTCCTTACATAAGAAAATTTTTCAGTGGGAAGACTACGAAATATCTCACAAAATTTATTCGATTATTTATCAGATAACAGATATTGTATATGACTTTCGTATTAATTTATTTTGACACCATAAACATTTTGAACGCAATCCTATTTTTCATAAGCATCTTGTCCTTTCATTAAACTAAATTATCAAAACATTTTGAAAAAGTACGTATCCGAGTTTTATTCTTGTTACTATTATGATATATTTTGCCCATAGTTCTCAGGATTTAAATACTTATATTATCGATGTAATACTTTTACGGAAAAACGAATAAAAATTGAACGAAATGTCAAGTTCGTATTAGAAAAATATTTACAATCCTCGTCAGATTTTATTGTTCGTAAAATACGATTCATGAAATTTAAAAATACAAGTTTCATAAATGATCAGTCAAGTTGTATAAAATTGAATATGATAAAAAGTTTATCCTTAATTGTACTATTTTAAAAAGAACTATTAAATTTATATATAACAACTTATCGCGCGCTTACATAACATTAATATCAGTTTCTGTGCTATACTCTACATTATCGCTGAATATGAAATTTGTACAATGAAATATGAAAATTCAATCGTATTTTCATGTCATTAAATAAATACATTAGGTTCTGTAACGAATATAAAACTATCGCAGATTAATCACCGTATAATACTCTACAACTACTCTCATTTCTTAGATGCCAAGCAACAAGTCTCTGATTACCACCTAAAACTGATACAGTTACAATTAAAACGACTCTGCCACAATTCATGTAAAATAACATTTTTAACATTAAACTATGAAATATGTACACACATTAATATGGCAGTTTAAAGCTATGGAACTTCACACGTATTTTCAGTTTCGAATATACGTCGTTGTAATCTGAAATTGCGTGGCATACATATAAAATGACTTAATTTTTTTTCATCTTTAACAACACCCTCACGACATCTGCACTGATATTCTTACACGTAACCATATTATTACTATTATCTTCAACGACCGGTGTTTGCCTCCATAAATTTAGTAACGCACTATTTATAACCAGAGGAATATTAGCTTTGCCATTTTGTAAAATAGAATGAGTCCTGTGTATCTTCGGCAATGTACTTTTCGTAACGTTACCGTCGTTCAACGTTGATTCCCCGGTTCCTCTGACAACGTTCTTCTTTAACGGAAGAACATTTTGTGAACTAATTAACGACGAACTAGGTCGAGTGGGTGGAGCTAAACTAATGTTTGAGCTTATTGAACTAGAGCTCCTACCTTCTAAACTTATTTCAGATCCTCGTCGTTCGGTCATGCTCCTTTTATTCTTCCGCTGATCAGTCAATGACGCGAATGAGTTCCCCTTTAAAATTGCTTTGTTCGTGGGATTAGTTAATTTCGAAGTATCCAAAGTATTACACTTCTCAGTTATGCTCGTGACCGATGCCCTTTTGCGTTCTGGTAAATTCAAACTGGATATCGACGATCTTTTATCACATATCCTTCATGATTGTTCTTTGCCATCTCTCGGAGTGTCTTTTGGTTCTTGCGATGCATCGGTATGCAAATTATTTTTCACTGTTAGATTTTCATTGTTTCACAATCGTGTGCAAGGGGTTACCCTATACTGTTGCTTCTCATCTCTGGCTATAAGGTTTTACCTATTGTTAATATAAAAGGCATCGGGTCTGTCCGTTAATTTGTGGATGCTCTTTGTTCCTTCAGACCATTGCAATAGTAAGGAAGTCACTCCCAGTGCGTGGTTCATAAAGTATATTATAAAATCACAAACGAGTCAAGAGTTATTTGACAAACCCATTTCCAATATTCACATCCACATTTGTACTAATTCTATTTATTTTGGCTAAGTTTTGATCGGATATATGGATCGATCGTGGCACTTCATATCCGTTTGTCGAATTTTCCCTTAGTATAATATCATCGTTATCCGCCAACAGTTCTAAATATTTCGGCATCTCGCCCAATTGCGATGTGAGCACAGCGTTATGGGAATTCTGGAGGAACGGTTGCATATCCCGACTGCCTTCCGAGCTACTGGATTTCCACGAGTTTCCTGAAAAATGAAGTCGAATGATTGCACAGCAAACCCACAACCTTGCTTGAATAATTCTAACACGAGTGGTGAGAGTTTTAAGCGCAGAGAGCGCGCGGATCAGCAATGTTCAGACGAAAGTGAAACAATAAAGAACAGTCATTCATAGCATTCACTCTACTCAATCAGGCCTATCCATTCCTAAAGATAGATAGGTCGCTGCACAATACTATTGCGGGTAAGGAAAGTATTTTCACTTTCCGGAGCGGCAGCAGCCTTGAACAACGAGCTGAAGCGAAGAAGGAAAGAAAGGTGGACAGATAAAAGCGGCGCACATACTTAAAATATGACAAACACGCCCCGTTTGATTAGATTCGGGTCTCTAGTTAGAGCAACAATGGGAATTATATCAAATATCTCACGAAAAAGCAGCGAAAAGCAAAATGTGCTTGGATAACTTTAATCTATATAGTTTCTAGAATATAATGGTGAAGAGTCTTTTCCGCCCAATTCTAGCCGATTTGCGGAAATAAGTAATGTTTATATGACATGTATTATGAAGTAAAACAAAGCTCCATTTTCAATTTTAAGTTTTTTCTTTAACTTTGAAATTATAATACCTGCAAGATTATGTACTGCACAAAAGTTCTAAGTAAAATCGTTAAATAGACGTACTAAACAACAAATAGTGAAAAAAATATATTTTACATAGGTATTTATTATTGTCTGCTCTAGATTATCTACTGATAAAAATAAAAAAAAAATTGTTGCACATAATTGTAAAAGGTTCATAGTTTCTTGCCTATAAAGTTAAATTTTCAAATTCGAATTTTTTTTGCCTCAATGTCGAACGGAAAGATAGAGTCGTCCCACTGTGCGGCGTAACATATGTAGGGATTATTTACAATAAATACTAACAAATTTATTAATAATGTGTCGACACACGTAGATGATGTTTTACAAAGAGAACCTACCTGAATTGTTATGATTTTGATTCTCGTCAGCAAAGTAAGCCATGTTAGACACGCCTGCAAGCATGAGCCATGCAATGATAAATATGTATTGAAGCAATTTGTTAAATTATATTATTGACAATTTTGTACAATGATGCATCTTGCTGCGTTGGATTGCAACTATCGCGGAAACCATTAATGCACGTTGGAAGCAAAATGCTCGTTTTAAATGACGTGAGAAGTTATATTGAACTTCAAATAAAGATATTCATGTGCGTGAGTAGTTCTATTAGATGATAAAGCAGCTAATAGCCTCTGAAGTTTAGATATCGGATTTTAGGAAAGAATGGCTTTGAAGTTTTGTAAATCTCGCATAAGTCGAGATGTATTTGGTAATTTAAAAATGAATGAATTACAAAAACGTGGATCGTTTATTCCATGCGAAAGTTTCACATATGTAATTCGTAACGATGAATCACAAACTTACCCCTTCTAGCCAAGTAATGACCAGCATGCACCGGGCTTAATTGCGCGTCTTCTATAGTACTTCGAAGGCTAACTATATTTTCAAGGCAGGCTTTAAAACTTGGCCTTGAATCAGCTGCACTCCAGCACCGCAGCATGAGTTGATGCAAGACAGGTGGACAATTCAGCGGCTTGGGCAATCTTCCACCTGCCCGCACGTGGTGCAATACTTCGAGGTTTGTCCTGGCAGGGTAAGGTTGCTGACCCAACGATGTAATTTCCCACATTAATACTCCAAACGCCCACACATCACTTTGCGACGTGAAAACTCCGTCCACCAAAGATTCCGGAGCCATCCATCGCACGGGAAGCAATCCTTCTCCCTCCTGCAATGAAAAGATGTTTCAAATGATTCACGGAATTCGTGATAAAATCGACTAATACGAAATTACTAAGATATTTTACTTTTCTATAATAATCATTCTTGTAAATATCTCTGGCGAGTCCGAAGTCGCCGATCTTCACCACACGATTCTCCCGGTCTCTGGCAGATACCAAACAATTTCTGCACGCAAGATCTCTATGTACAAAATGAAGTTCCTCCAAATAGCGACACCCCCTTGCCACGTCCTCGCACATTGCTAGTAAATCTTGCAGTCGTAGAGCGTGCGAGTCGGCCGGTTGCAGAGATCGACTTGCTCTTAAATAACTTAATAAATCGCCTGCCTCCATAAGTTCCAAAACTAATAACGGTGGATCAGTGTCCATGCAAACGCCAAGAAGCCTGAGCACGTGCTTGTGCCGAAAATGACTCATGAGCCTAGCTTCCTGTAGGAACTCGGTTTTTTCCTGCGCAGATGCACCCTTCCTGAGTGTTTTAATCGCGACTGGCGTAATTCCTGGCCCCTCCAAGTCCTTCGCGTTCCCTTGGAATACCTATAGAAATTGTTACATATCAGAAAATAATAATAATAATATCGTATCACAGTTTTATACAGCCTTTCCTCCTTTTTATCATCACTCACCTCTCCAAACGCCCCGCTGCCCAGAAACTTCGCCAACGTGATTTGTTCCCTTCTGATTTTAGGAAGCGCAGAATCGTCAGGATCGTTTTGCAACGTGGACGCGTATAACGCGTTGGACTGAACGAAATTTCCACGCGGTATCTCCCGGAGGGTCGCCAGCTCCACGTCGCTCACCAACGGAGGTAAGACGGCCTTCTTATCTTCTTTGCGTTGCCGGTACACTGCTGAATTGCAAAGCTTATCTTTTACATTCGTATTGGCCGTTCGGTAGAAATATAATTATTTCAATGAGCGTCATTTCAAAAGGACGAAAGGCAAACTTTATTTACAATCGGCATACACTTACGGCAAAGGAAATAACAGAAGCAAACAAGCATAATGGTTATAACAGGGACGCTGAGGCCCAACACTAAACCAAGATGCTGTTGCGCTGCTAATATCCCCCCAGTGGTTTCCGTTAAATCAATTATCGGGCTCGATCTGCTCCAACCGCCGGAACCGTACGCGTTTTTGGCTTGAACTCGAAACCGATACTTGTCGTCCATGCCCCCCGTGATTATCCAATAGTTGTCCGTGCCGTTGTAATACAACTTCCAACTTGCGTTCTCGGTGGAGTCCATCTGCTCGTTAATTTCGTTGATCTTCATTCCCTCCACGCGATACAGCGTGATTTGCGAGCCGTGAGCTTGAGCTGGCTCCCAGTTCAGTTGATACACGGAATTGCGGAGTTTCGTTACTGTGGGCATACCTGGTGCACTCGGCACATCACCTGTGTGTCAAACAACAAGAGCCAGCGGGTTAAAATAATTCGAAAGAACGCGAATAGAGTCGCAAGAATGGAATGTTCATTACCTAACGTTTGAAACGTGAACCCTCCATCGGACGGCCACACGAAATCTTTCTTGTAACTCGGATATCTCAAGAGCAATCGAAATTTGTACAAAGTGCGCGGTTGGAGCTTCTTAATGAAATACGTCACGCTATCCTTCTCCATTTTCGAATCGTTCGCCATTTGCCAATTGTCCATGGCAACGTCCTTGTATTCCAGCGTGTATCTAATCGTTAAATTGATACTCGGTATCCAAGTTACGTTCAAGCTGTTCACGCTGTACCCAGTCACCGTTAAATTATTAGGTTCCGGGTACATCTTCACAACTTGGCCGGCACTTTCACTGTAAACATCGTTCACGTGGGCAGGATAGGCTCGAACGAACACCAGATACTCTTGAGCGGGCAGCCATGGTTCCAGCATGGTGTAGTATCTTCCGTCCGTTGTACGTTCGGTGCCCTTAATAAATTGTTCACCTTTCTGCCGTGCTCCGTTTATCAATCGAACGAGCCTCCAGTGGACCTCGTATCGTACGTCTGCGGCGTTCAATACTTTCGGCGGCATCCAATAAACGATCGCCAATGTCGGTGTCAGTGATTCGACAGTGACGTTTTCCGGGGCCGTCGGTGCACCGGCTTCCGTCCTTAGCACAACGCCGGAACCAAACTCCAGACTCATCGATTCCAGGTCAGCGTAATAGTTGCTCAACGCCAGCTTCAGCCTGTACTTCGTGAATGGCTTTAAATCTTTTATCTCGTACTCCTCCACGTAAGTCTGCAATTTCGTCCTGTCGCTGTCCTCGCACATGGTGGGGTCATTCTCCAAACACTGAGACACGTATATCGTGTACAGTGTCGTAGGTAGGTTGTACCCGTCGCAATCGAACTGGGGGACCGGCTGAGGAAGTCTGACAGTAATACTGTTCGCCGTTTTCGCCACCTCCTCCACGTTGTAAGACACTTGATGGGGAATCAAGCAGTTCGTGATTGGATACGTTTGCAACGATCGTCCCAGCGCCTTGATGCTTCGCACTGACGGCAGATAGAAGTGCTTGATCTCCCCGTCGTCGGGGTATTTCTTATTTATAAAGTATATCTGATCCTCCGCGACGTTCGACCAATAGATATTCATTTTGTCAACTGTCAGTGACGCGGGTGGCAGTCCTTTATTAAAGTCAGCGTTCACTATCAAACTGCAGCCACAGCCATCGAGATCGGCGATGTTCAAGTGGCCTTCCATAGAGATCCAGTACATGACCGGTTTGTGAAAATTCGTGCTATCGATTGTCATCACGGGAATCACGGACGGCCTGTACGGGCAGGAGCACTCGTCTATGTGATTGAAAAACGGTTGAATTGCCCTTCCATTTAAATCCGACTGCATTATCACACCGGCATCCTCCTTCGTCAGTTCTATCCAATACAACGATCTGCAATGAATTATACGAAATTACAAGCACGAATGAAATATTTCACTAGCGCTGGGAAATGAGCAATAATTACCCCGTGGACGGCAATATATCCAGATTTACTATACGCCTGCTAGACGTGACGATGTTTGCGTACTTGAGTATACCGGCACGCCACATGGTCAAGTCCAATTTCATGATACGACCACCGTTTTCACGGTAACTGGATTCAGACCAATATACATGCCTTGCCACCCAGTCGACAGTTATACTAAGCGCGCTATTGTTCAGCGTCAATATTTTCGTAGCGTTTGCGCCATTCAAATCGGACGTGACGAGTTCCTGCATTTCGTTGATCCAATATATCTTGCTCTCAGCAGCCAGGTACGCCACCTCGACCGCGATGTGCCGCGTAATAGTATAGTTCTCTTCCTGGTCCAAGTCTGATATTCGAACGGCGTCCATAGTTGCGACCAGCAATTGCGGCACCGGATTCTCGTAAATCGTCGAGACGTTGATCACGTCGGTGTACGGTCCCGCGCCAATTTCCGTGTGCGCACGGACTTGAAAGTAGTACGTCGTGTTTGGCAAGAGGTCTTGAACCGTGTGCTCCAGCAACGTGGATGGAATCATCGACGGATCGCAGATCTGTATATCTACGTTATTTTCTTTGAACCAACACTGGACCGTGTAGCCAGTGATCAGGCCGTTTGTAAATTCCGGTTGATTCCATCTGAAACGAAACCTGGTTAATCTCGTTCTTGCCGTCAACAATATCGTCTAGCTATTTTCCTATAATTACGATTAATGGAATGGCAATGAATTCCTTCGCGCGATGCTTACCTAAATATCGCGAATATCTCGATATTTTCGCTCAAAGGTTCCTTGTGGAATTCTATGAATGCTCTAGAGTTCGTTGGCTGACTGGGAACGCTCTGTGGCGATCTTAGAATTTTCCTCGTATGATGCGCCGTTTCCCAATACGTGAACGTTTTCACAGTGACCTCCAGAACCGAATACGGCAGTATCTGTTCCGAATTATTGTAAGGCATCGAGGTTTCCGTCGTTATCTCCGGGTTCGAATTGGTGTTGATGTAATCGGCGAACTTCACCTCGTAGAACACCGTCCCGTAATTAATATTCTCCACGGGATCCCATGATATGTTGAAATTCCTCCAGGTACCTTCGACTCTAATACTGCTATAATTCACGGCGTTCGGTAGCACCACCGCCGTCTCCGATGTTAAATTCTTCGGATATTGATGGAGCGCCGGATCCATAACAGCCACCATGTGAAGGCCCGACAATGTGATACCATTTATTATCGCCGTGTTCTGGCCTGACAGATCGCCGATCACCGCGTTTCTGTCGTCCTGAAGCCACAGCAAATGCTCCGAGAAGTAACACAAAGGGCCCTGCATGTTTGGGTGTTGCAAAGCCGAGACCTGCGAGGGATACAAAAAAAGTTATGAAATTTTGTTTCGAATTACAGAGATAAATGGGCAGAGAAATTGAACGAGGATAGACACCTTTTCAGGTACAATTTTGTGGCTCATAGGAATCCTTTCAGATGTTGGAGCGCGATAAACAATAGATCCACTCTCATAGCTGCGAACAATCCAGTAGACGTATCTATTCTCCGTGTCTAGCGTTAACCCCATCACCTGTTTCCCGTTGAATATCTCGTCCGAATGATAGTATCTTCTGTCCTGTCCATTTAAACGAGCCACCTCGACAGCGTGACCCGTGGACCAGTACAGATACGCCTCCATAGAGTCGATCATTAGCTCCTTAACGATGGCCAGGATCGACATGGGCTCTTGTTGGGAGCCATTCAGGTTTGCCCTTGTTATCTGGAACAAGTTACGCGAAGTGATTCATTGTCGTGAGTTCAGATATTTCGAGCGAGACGGTTGGGTTCAGAAGAATTGCTGTTTCATTTACAATTTGTTGCTTCGGATTGGCCCAGTACAATTTCTTGGATATCCAATCGACAGCGATGCTGCCCACGGAATGTATATTCATCTTCGTTTTCTGATGATTCGTTATATTGTACCGATACAAAATCGAATTGTTCCCCACGATGTACAGGACGTCCTTGTACCAGCTGACATCGACGATGTGATAATCGGTCTCCGTTTCTTTCAAGCTCGCTTTGTATATCAAAGTATCGATATTCTCGCCGGTCACGTCGCTCCTTAGGAGGCCTTCGTTCGCGGACCACAAAATTGACGCGTGCGATCCGTCCCTGGAAATCATTAATAAATTCGTAATTCGAATCGTCTTTGTTCAAAGAAATGCTAAAATATTAAATAATATAGCCTGAATAATTTCTCCCGAAAACGAACACTGTACATGTCGCGATTCGAGAAAAAGAAATTCACCTCAAAGTTCGTCCCCTGAATTCGGTGGACCAAGGGCCCCTGCCAGCGCTCGTGTATGCAGCCGCCTTAATCGAGTACTCCGACTTTTCCCTAAGATTGTGCACAGTATGAGACGAGCCAGCGATATCTTTCTGATGAATAGTCTCCCCGGTGGACTCGTCTTTGATCTCCAACTCGTACGACCAATTCTGCCATGCGCCTTTACCCTGCCCGCCCAATAGATGCGGCGCCTGCCAAGAGACCTTAGCCCTCTCAACTCCTAGAACAGCTTGAACCCCCGTAGGAGGATTCACCGGGACAGGAACGGGTTGGCTCGCATCCATAAGCACATTGACACTGACAAATGACCCGTTCGATCTGAAAGGGACGCTTTTATTGTGTCGTCTGTACCGACGTATACGCCGCTGGCATACGAATTAGCGTTCCTACCGATCGGGATAGGCGTTATGGAAATATCTGTTCTGCCCTGAATGATATCCCTCTATCAATACTTCTTCGCCGTTCGTCCAATAAAATAACCCGTTCGCCATGGCCAAGGAAACCACGTTTCTGAATTTTGGCTGCTGCGTGTTGGCGCGGAGGTCCAGAACTTCGCGACCGTCCAGGGACACCGATATTACGGTGTTTTGGATATGATGGGGGACTAGAAGACGGAAGTTCGTGTGGTCCACGGTGAACGCGCCCAAGTGACCGTCTTCTAAGATTAGATAAGGCTGAACCTACAAAAGTCGGTCGAAAATTATTTCCGCCGTAAATATGTCGGATCGGTGCTGCAAAAAGGTCGAAGTACAATAAACTATTGTATTGTTCGTGGGCGTACCTCGTGTTTGACACCATTACTTATGTCAGCCAGATCCAATCGGTACAAACCGCCCCTGGTGACCCAGAATAAGTATCCATTGTACGGGTCCACCTCGATATGCGTGGGTCGGGTTAAAAAACCGGCAACGGCCACCGTCAGGCCCCTTCCGTCCAGATTACATCTAGCGATCTGCCAAACCGTCGTCGCGTGTTTCACCTCGCCCAGAATGTATAAATGAAGATTCAGCCAGTCCACAGATAAGCTCAGCGGTTTGAAGTTTGCCTGACTTGGGCTGAGTATCACTGTCGGTTTCGTTCGTTTCGTAATGGACGTTCTGTACACGTATCCCATGGAATCGGAAATGAATAATTGAGCGGAAGCGACGTGAATGGCGACACCACGAATTGTGCTGGTGTTTTCGTAAACCACGCTGGGATCGTCTAGCATGTCCGCGTCTTGCTTCATAACAATATGCTGACCGCCGAGAATTAAAATGGGCTGCTGCGTGTCTTTCACTGGAATATTAAGAATCCTGTTAATATTTTGCATTTTCTTTGGCGAATTCTCTGGCGAGATGTTTCCAGGTTATGCGATTTATCCGGAACTGTGTATCGTACCGGCTGGTTCTGGAGTTGTCACCACGTAGGTTACAGCAGGAGGTCCCTCACCGACCCCGTTTCTCATCGTCACGCTTATGGAATAGTTCTTATTCGGTTCGAGATTTTGGAACATATAGTGGTCCGTGTTCTCGGAGGCCGGTATATCCTGTAGATTGATTGCAAAACGCGTTAAACGAACTCTCAACGTGTTCGTCCCTTTCGATCCCCCGTTAGGTAAACGGTATGCCAATAGGAAAAGAAACGCCATGCCAGAAACGTGTCTCGTGGAAAATCTGGTTCTTACAAGTGAACAGGCTTGGTGTTAAGTGGGCGAAGGGTGGTGCAATCTTTTGAAGCAAATACTTTTCAAACATACAAGCAGAGTCTCGAAGAGAAAAAAAAAAGCGTGCATTTTTACGTTATTCCCCGAGCATGCCATCGGGAAGCCATATTTCCCAGGAAGGACGGGCGATCTTGCAGAACCAGTTGCTGTTTCGCATAGTGCTACCAGCTTACGACAGTTGAAAAGAAAAGTGAAGCGTAATCGTACTTTCGCATCGACGAATACGTCGAACGTTGCGAAAATGTAACAATAGCGTACAATCAGAGAGAAGTGTATATACAACGGCGAGTCTCGAAATAAGAGTGGACAGAACTGTCGCGTTAAGAGAGGAGAACGGAATGAACGTCGAGAGTGTCGTTGACATTATTGAAGTTCTGGCGTGGCGTATACCTTAAGCTGGGAGTGGTCAGCCCCTTGCAGACGCAGAACATAAGACAAAAGTGGCCCATTCGGGAAAGGGCCCGGTTCCCAAGACACAGAGGCGCGGCAGCTGTCTACTGCCACCGCTCTTACAATTACCGGTGCTGAGGTTGGCAAACCAGCCGCCAGCGTTCGTATCACGACGCTCGGAGCGGAGACGATTGGCTCGGGGTTGTGCTGAGACGATTTCAAGAGCAACGCTACGCGAAACTGTAAATCAGACATGAGAAACGAAGGATTTATATTTAAGCAAAGTGACAATATGGCAGCCAATCCTGCGATAGCAGATTCTGTTAGCAGGGTTTGTAAATAGAATGGCTGCAGATTTGATGCAGAACCTGGTGAACAGAATCTGATGGGAGATTGACAGCGGAAGCTGAGCAGATCGTATAACTTGAGCCATTTAAATGGCCGTCTAAATCCATTTGAATGGCTCATGTTGCAGACCCTGTCAGTTCCGTTGCCAATCTGCAGACAGGTGGCTGTTAGGGTACCTGGCGGAGGTGATTTGTCAAATCTGTCGTGAATTATAAAACTGATTCTGTGCTGTGGCGAAATTGAAACGAAAGACTTCATCTTTAAGTTACGTTGACACAGAAAAATTCATCGAACAGTTTGAAATAATTACCGATTGAAGTTATACGATGGATTATGTAGAATAAGGAATGAGGAGACACTTACCCTGTATTTCGTGTAAGGTTGCAAATGTTCCACCAGGATTTGATCGTCCTCTCCCCACGACTGATTTCTGCAGTACTGCCAGGTCTCCGCCAACTCCTCGTACCTCCATTGCACTAAGTACGATATACCTCCTCCGCGTCTTTCGATGTCTATTCCCTTCCATCCCAGTCGCAGAGATGTTGCAGTTAACGAGTCCGCCACTAATGCTGGCGCCGGTGGAACACCTATTTCCGCTGATAGTTTGCACGATAGAAGACGATTGTTAATTGAAATATAAGGACGAAAGGAGTCGCAGGTATTTGGTTAGAGTGATCGCACGTGAGATCGACAAAAGTCGATCGCGCAGTCAACGTTGCACGAGGGTTCCTTCACTCGCGAATGTCTGTCCGCCCTAACCGCAATGTTTCTATCGTGAAAATCAATTCTATCGCGATCGTGGTTTCGAGTGGCAGGCGATGAATGTGGATCAGCAACACGCCTTGGCTGAATATCAGAAAATACTGGACGAGTTAAGGGTAGCGTTTTTCGAAAGATGGAAGCAGAACAAAACGGACAAAGTCACTCTGAGCGACTTCGAACAACACCGTACAATCGGAACCGGGGCGTTTGGTCGTGTCCTGCTAGCTAAGTACAAGCTAACCGACACTTGCTATGCCATCAAAATCCTGGATAAAGCGAAGATCGTGAAGCTGAAGCAGGTCGACCACACGTTCAACGAGAAGAAGATACTGCAGTGCGTGAGATTCCCATTTGTCGTTTACATGGAGTTCTGCTTCAAAGACAATTCGTACATTTACATGGTGTTGCCCTATATTAATGGCGGCGAGATGTTCACGCATCTGAGACGTATGGGAAAATTCGACGAATCCTTGGCGCGATTTTATGCCGCACAGGTGGTGCTCGCCCTGGAGTACCTTCATCATTGCAGTTTAGTTTACAGGGACCTGAAGCCGGAGAACATTTTGATTCAGGATACGGGTTATATCAGAATGACAGACTTTGGATTCTGTAAGATGATCGATGGCAGGACGTGGACATTATGCGGCACCCCGGAATACCTTGCGCCGGAAGTGATTCTGTCGAAAGGATACGGCCAATCCGTCGACTGGTGGAGCTTTGGGGTTTTAATTTACGAGATGAACGCCGGTTATCCACCGTTTTACTCGCGCGACCCGATGAAGATATACGAGAGAATTGTCGCTGGTAAATACAAATTCGCGCACCACTTCGGCGAAGAGCTGAGGGACATACTGAGGAACATATTGCAAGTGGATCTCAGCAGGCGGTTCGGGAACCTGAAGGGCGGCATCGTTGATATTAAAAACCACAGGTGGTTCCAGACGACCGATTGGGAACAGATTTACTATCAAAAGATACAGCCAAGCTTCATACCGAAATGCGCGTCCCCGGATGATACCAGCAACTTCGAGCAATACGAGGAGGAGAAGCTAAGGGTAGATCCGGTCGATTATTACGTTAAAGAATTTGCGAACTTCTAGCGAAGCCAATTATAAAACACCGTACTTCACGGAGAAGAATCTAGTTGAAAAGAATGGTAGCTATAGAGGTGTACACGGAAAGCACGCTCTGGTATATTCACGAATGTCAAAGAGTGTTCCACTGTCGTAAGTAAAGTGTGCATTACCTTTCAGTTGCTGAAAGTAACGATTCAGCGCGTCGTGACAGCCCAGAACACAGTAGAGTTCCTTTGGCGGCAGCAATTCTTGCGTTCCATTCTATAAACGATCAAGTATTATGTTAAATTCCACGAATGATAGTTCACGCCCAGCGGAACGATGGAACGGAAGGAAAAGCGACGTTTAACATTAGAGATAAGAAATAAGATTTTAATATACTAACGCAAACTGCTTGACAGCTCGTGTCGAGTGCTCGTTGCCAAGCTCCACAGCCTTTTGTACACTGCAACAGACCCAAAATAACGTATTACCTGTCAGACTTCGTTACACAACGTTACCGTGCAACGTTTCCGATTGTATAAAATATATTACAGTTGAGCAAATTATTAATCGTACAATTCAGCTGACGTATAATAAAATATTTGGAACTACGAACAACCCCTTTCGAGCTAGTGCAGTACAATTTCCAATGTGAACTCGTGCAAATACATTTCCCCCTTAATCGATACATAGATTCGGTTCCTTCAAGGCGTAACGAATAAATTGAGACGATGGATCGCGATAACGAGCGAAACATGCTGCATCATTTTGGCATTGAAGTAACTGGAACGTCTTGGAGGCGAAACCCTGTTCAAGAGATGTACAAGAACGTATATAGGAGGCACGTGCCTCAAGTAACGCCCACGTTCATAAAACGGCCGGTCGGTTCGTGCCGAGCATGGATTTGCGAACCGAAGTTTAACGCATTAACTTTCTGCACGAGAGGATGTGGGCATTTGTGGGCGACAACAAGCCAGTCGAAGACGAAGTCGTGGAAGAAAACGAACGAACCATGAACAGACGGGCGCGTGCATTTGTCCGCGATGAAAAGAGAGAGATTGATCGTTCGTCGTAGTTTGTATGAAACTTTTTCACAGATACGTTCCATGGCTGTTGCCTTTTTTCCCCGATAAACGTGCCGTCAGATCAGCAATGTTATCGTTCAGAAAATTTCGTTACTACGTCGGCTCGGCTATTAAGCCATTCTACATATACAGTGATTTCACTCAATGGAAAATTCATCAGCTACGTTTCTTTTATTGCATTTCGAATTTACACGGCTCAGTTGGAAAACAAAGTTACCGATGGTCTATCGTTCTGAAGTACTACATGTAACTGAAGAAAAAATTCCAGTAACGAATAGCGAACTGCAGAGTGTAGAGGATCTTTAAGGAGGGACCCTTTTTCAAGATCATCTTGAAAGAAACCGTGCTCGGTGAAACGTAAATAAACTAAAGCGTCGTAGCATTCTTGACCACTTCAACAACTTCAGGAGGAAGCAGTTTCTGATAGTTGCTTCTGGACTGGTAGCTTTCGATCATCGTCGTCTGTAACTCGTTCTTTCCTTTCAAGTATCATACGATGATCTACGAGATGAATCTGCATATTTCATCCTCATTTCCTGCTCCTACTTCTAGGAATGCCTGCCACCGCTGATAATTGACGTTTAATTCCGTTCTTAATGATATCCGAGTGCCCTGTTAGAAATGTTCTAGTAACGGTAGCTGCACCGTACCGTGGATAGCTGCGCTTGTTAGTAAAATCGCTATTTCAACATCGTGTCCCGAGATACGAGAGGGCCATTTACCAATTGCCAGACCGATCGACACTCTGCGACGTTCGAGAGGCGCCGCACATAAATGATGCTCCTCTCGACATTTTAGAATAATAAGCTCGATACGGAAAACTTAATTCAGCAGGATTACCGATGCACCTGCGTCAACTATGTATTAAGCTCTAAGTGTCGGGATAGAACATTTCTTGCCGCGATAAATATCGCTAATTTTTATTGACATAAATGGTAAAAATGGAAAGGGCGATTTTCATTTGTTAACTTTCATCGATTCATTAGCAATTTAACTCATTCAGTGCATATAACGGCGAAGCGCAAATTCAATTTCGTCAGACACTATAGCGTAAAAGGAAAAAGGGAACAGGTGAATTGAAGCACCGTTTAAATCATATTTCACGCGGTTAGTCCAACAAGTCTAGAAGAAAATGGACCACCGTCGTTGAACAAATGCATTACTAATAAACATTTAACGGCGACTCGATTTCACGCATTCAAAGCGCTCTGCGAGTGACACGCGACATCGATGCGATCCAAGTGATGCGCGATTATTTCAGCCAATCGACCTATCGAACGCGGAACGAGCGCCGCGTATTAAACGAATTACACACTCGGCCCGATTCCAAGTTGAAAAGATGTACGCCGAGCTCCCTTATCAGAGCGCATAAAAAAAAGAGTAGATACGAAACGATGGAATTCGTCGCGCGCGTAAAAAAGAATCGAACGAGTGCATATTTATCTCGGCGTATAATACACGATCGTTAAAACGGCCACTGTAATCGACCCTAGGCGACGATAATTTTTAACGTCTTAATTAATCATTTTTCTCGTGACAATTCATTGCTTCGTGCCTGTATCAATCTTGCCCCCACTCCCTTTTCCTTTCAATTGCTTCCCATAATCCTCGGCGTTTCTTCGACGCTCATTTCCCCCTGGTGACGTTCCGATCCAGCATGGTCGAATTCGGCTCGGCTCGTTTAAACGATCGTAATCCTCTCGGTTTCGTGGCACGACCGTCGCGTAATAGGGGTTGACAAAACTATCAGACGGTGGAAAACAGCTGAAGCACAACGGCTCGACGCTGTGCCCGCTAATTTCTCACTTCCTCATTAAAACCTCAACACACATTACGCCCCAGCCTGGCCCTCGCTCTACTCGGCTCCCCGTAGATCGTAGATCTTCATCCTACCACGAACGATATAACGAATAGAGGATCCATCCGTCCTCTACACGTTTCGCTTGAGCCCCGTTCGCTAGACGCGTATGCCCCGTGCATCAACGACAGAAGCCGTAAATAATGGAACGTACGTACAATGTATACGTAGGGGACAATATGTTTATAGAAGCTATAAATTCATTAGCTTCCGGATTTTTCCCAAGTGGATGGGTAACTTGAGGATATTTATTGATAAACATTGTAAGCAGAGAAGAATACCGTCTGGAGAGCATCATGAATGGTGGCATAGGTACACTACATAAGTAGTGTAGCTTCTGGTAGTCAATGTTAAGTGCCTACATTTGTCGCGGACATGTCTCGTAACCGGTGGTCTACCACTTTACAAAAACACTCGAATTGCCGGGGTTAGTCTGCCAGATCTTCTCCCCTAGAAAAGCACAGAAACTTCCCTGCGGACGAATTCATCGAAACGCTGTGCACGCATATGTAACGTCTTTCGAGCACAGAAAACAACGAAATATAAAAGGTACACGCGCACGAAAGGAATCCCGTAAGTATCGGTTCCTCGCCATCAAGCTGTGAAATTGCCGGAAGAAGCATCAGAGGCGAGCCGACCTCATCATGCGAACTTCCTCCTTCGTGTTTGCTCGAAAGTAGAAATACGTGGCGAATTATGTAACTATTATGTACTCCGTTACTTCGATTCGCCGTCCGTAGCCGGATCAACCGTGTGCGACGCAGAATGTGAACCGCGGTTCATCGCCGAACCGCGGCTAAACCGTCGCGTTAACGAGCGGACGGCAATTAGGGTTGCGTTTAGCAAAAAGTAGAGCATCTTCCTTTCGAATCGCGTCGACCGCAGGCTAACCGTTATTTGAGCGCGTTACTGGAACGTACGAACCGTGAAACGAGGCGAGGGAGGAAATCGTTTCGAGCGCAATTCACCTACTGTACTCGTGGTATTCGAGGCCTTTCAGCCGGCACGCAATCTCGTGCCACGAAATTATGTGAAACGCACGCGATCGACGACGGGACGAGCACAGATATCGCGGCCACCCTACGTAGGACGAAGGGACAGAGGACTCAATGGCGACGTTCCTGCTTCTTTTTTTCTTTTTTTTTTGAGGCACGCGATAATTAAGTGTATCGCAGGCTCTTTTGTACTTTTAGTGGCATTAATTGCGGTTCTCGTTTCCTACCATGGAGACACGCGTTGCTGGATATCCTTCCGGCCACGGTAGGGATCCTTTCCCAGTTTCGTCTTTTGTCCCCTTCCTGTGTCTCGTTTTCTCGGGACCCTTTCCCTTTGAAACGTGCAGGCGTGCTAACGATCGTCCGTGATTTTCCCAAAGTACCGCATACCTTCGTTTACTCTTTCACGAAGTGCCGTTCCATGTTACAGACAATAATTTCGGCAGTCGTTACTCGCAAACCATTAACCGACTACGCCTAAAACTGGGCTATCATTAGCTTCGATTTCGACTGATATCGTTGGACAATGGTTCATTAAGAAGCGCACACGAGGCGTTACACCTGGGGACACTTTCTTGTCAGCAGTTTCCAAGTACAGTATCGATACGCCCGGGCTTTTCCGTAGCTTTCTCTGCTGGACTTCCGTTCCGGGGCCGTACAGAGAGGACCAGAAGAGCGGAAAAAGGGACGGACAAACAGAGAGAGTGAATCCGGAGTCGCACGGCAATTTGGCGACATCCGCCATAGGCCGCACTTGTACGCGATCCAATTTAAAGTCACGAAGCCGTACGAGCCCGTCCATTCTTTCATTCGTACGCGTAATACGTATACACGTTCATCCATTCATTGACTTTGGCTGCGTGCACGCTCTAACATCGAATCAGCGAGGAGACGAGAAAGGGAGGGCTCAGGACCTGACTTTGTTTTTATTTGCCGTTTACCGTCTCTGTACCAGCGGGCCCAGACACCCCGGGGTCAGCAGCGGAAGTACTTTCATTGTGACGGGGGACCGACGCGCCGCGGCGTCCCTTTATTTTCGTCTCCAACGTTGGACTATGTTGATAGACGTCCGACGATGCTGCCCGGCGAACTTTCAATTTGCGACCGACGCGAGAATTACGCCCTTAGGTACGCGTTAAGATCGCCGAACCAATTACTAAACGAGAGGACACGGAAACGCTGTGAACGATTTTATTCATGCTTGTGAATTGCCCGCGTCGAGCTGGCCGATTAAAGCTAAACAGAACTGTAGTCTGATGTTACAAATAGTTTCGAGGGGCTTACCTGGTCGATCTTGCAGCGTACGCCACATCCCACCTCCGAGCTCGAATCGTCGGTTCGATTCTGGAAAAAGAAAATATGGAATGAAAGGGAGGTTTCTGTGATATTCGTTTGTAGATACTGATGGCAGCTTTCAACGGGTTACATTCGTTTCGCTTAATTGAAATTGCATTTATTTCAATATCTGTATACGATACATCAGTAAGTATGTTTTCTTTTTATATGTTAATAATAATGTCGATGTGTACAGTTAATAATGTTGAATATGCTGAAATATTGACGATAAGTATCGAACCTCCACAGAGCACTATTATAAAATATGCAAAAATATTTCACAGTTGTCCACAGATTTCGTTACGGCCGCGGCTCTGCACGCGATGATTTAAATTCGTCAACGAGCAGGTGACGCCTATAGTATCCTTGAATAAATATGATCGTCACGGTAATTAATTATGCGTAGGAACTAGTTGAACTCCGAAATTCCCATGGCCGTACGCATGGTTACTCACCCCCTGTGATAAACCCCAGAATTGTTCGCCACCCTTGATCCAGTCAATTCCTCGAACGCGTACCGCCACTCTAATTTCTCGTTTCAACAATTTACGTTCGTTTCCATTAAAAACCGGACGCGCACCTGTATGCCGGAAACGCGTAACGTACAGGTGCAAACGGTGTAACGACCGCGCTATACGAAAGGGTGCCAGGAGACCTGCGACTTGTCGCGATTATTCGGCGATTCATTCGCGGCGGTCTAGGTATACAGGGGGTGTCAATTGAACCGGATGAAACAATTTACTATCTTTTAAAGCTGGCAAGCGATTCAATTTATCTTCTGCGGCCCCTGCGTGCTACGCGACGCAACCGTTACCGTCATTCGCGTCGGATTTTTTTCTCTTTCGTACCATTCTACCTACTATACACCGGTGCGCGGATAAAGTTGAAAAGAAGTTCGTTCTATGCATGCAATTTTTAATAACCGAATGTTTGACACTTGACTGTATTGCGATATATGTACATATTTCGAGCACAGTTCGGTGCAGCTGCGATCGAACGTTGTCCCCGTCTTTTGTCCAACGCTATTGGAAATGCCACGCGGACAAAGTTCAATCGACGTTCACCATTTCACGCAAACGTGAGGAAGCAGTAACCGTGAACGGTGGTTCTATTTACCCATCGGGACAACAGAAAGCACGACGGGAATGGCGAGTTTCGTGATAACAAAAGCCGAGGAGACGCCGCGACGCAGTGTTTTCGCGACTATCGCCTGCCGGCGTGGTTGTATCAATTTTACGATGATTTCTTTCTTTCTCGTTTCCCTTCCCATTGTCGGGGAATCTCGTTTTCTACTTTCCTTGCGCCTTCGGTCGACACTGATGCTCGTTTAACTTTGCACCCGATTAATCAAACCGCCTAGACTACCACACCGTACGAAAGCATCGGTACATTATCCCTAGAACATTATCGTTCAGCTGGTTAAAATATATTTTCAGCAATACAGAATTCCTTTCCGCACTTGAAATCTCCGTTTCATTTTTTCTTTCCGTCGATTTTCACGCACACTCATTCCCAAATTGTGAACCCCTTCGATCGTTTTCGTAATCGCTCGAAATTATCGTGTCAATGGATCTGAAACAGTCATTCCGTTTCATTGGAACGCCCCTGTCTCTGCTTCCTGTTCCCACCAGAAAGCCAAGACGTCCATCCCCGGGGACGGAAATCAGCCGGTAAAGAGCTGTTTTATCTGATCTGAGGTAATCGTTCGATGTGTACCTGCTAGTCCTTCCGCACATCCTTCCGTCGTGTTCAACGTCTTTGTCATGCTCGACCGCGTTCGCCAACTGTTGCACCTCTCCTCTATAAGAAGCACCAGCGTTGATGATTAAGTATAATGACCGGTCACCGCATCTTCCCCCCAAGTGGACACACGGAAGATAGATTTTTATCCAAGCTTTTTCCCAAGGTCTTCGCGAACAGTCGTTATTTTAATATACGCTAATTATCATCAAACGTATATTAATTATTATAAGTATAGATCTGCACTTGACATAGTCAATATGCAAATTTTCCGTCAGAAAGTTCAATGAAATATCGAATTCAGTGTGTCACGAGCACTGCAATCCTCCCAGGTGGACAGGGCTACCAAACAGGTGGAAAATACATGGAAATCTTCGAATCTTAAAATAATACTACTCGAAGGCCTTTGGCACGTTCAAAGCGTCCCAGGGTGTTTCAAGTTGAAGGCAAAGGGTGTCAGGTTTTTTTTCGTGCGGTCTCGAACAAGCCACGGTCGCACGGTGTTGAGTGTACACCGGACGGTGTCCACTCGGATGGAACATCTACCTTTGAAGTCTGAGGTTTGTCTCTGGCAAACACCTGAAACGGTGCCCGTCTCCTTTCCCTCTACTTCTGGAGACCGTTCGTGGTGCCGATGCAGTCGACGTTTCAACGTTCGACCGTTCGCAAGCATTGCATTCGTCTATGATGCGCGCCAATTATTCTCGCGTTACACGGTGAATTAAAAAGATACGCATCACCTCGCCTGCGTCACTTTGCACTCGTTAGCGTAAAGAACAGGAAGCATTTTCTATCGCGGTGCTCGCAGTGGAAACGCGTTCGCACGATTCTTCTTCGTAAACGTTCCATAAGAATTCATTCAGGTTCACGAGTTTAGATCATTTAGAAATAGATCACGGAGTTTAAACGTTTTTAATTTTAATGTCTCGATGAGGCCTCGCAGTTGGGGTTGCCCGTAGGCGCTCGTACGCACAGTCGCCATTTAATTTCATTAATTACCCTCAAGATCATGGGACGAATTAAAAACGGCCACCATCAGCTGCCACTCGTTACGATCTTCAAAGTATTGCACGCTGTACGCGCACGTGTGCGTGTGTGTGTGTGTAGAGTGCATGAGTTTTAATTCGCGTGACGTCACGTAAAGGCGCCGAAACCCTGTTTCCCAGGATTTGTTTCTCTTGCCCAAGGCCTGAGAGGATAAATTGAGCTATCTCTCGAGGTACTATCGATCTTACTTCACAAAAGTGACAATTTCTTTCTATTAAAATCTCCGATTCGAAATGTTCGGTAATTTAAGGGGACACTGCATGATGGATTTTTAATACGCGGATGGTAAGGGGAGATCAAGCGTGTCCCCTGGCTTTTCAGAATAAAGTTTCCACGAATACACGAAATTCCAAGAGATGTGGGCTTCCCACCCGTATATGCGACCAACTTGAATTCAACCATCGAACTGCGCGAAGACTAAATCTCCCTTCCCCTGGTGACCACGGTAGATTGCTGCTCGATAACTCCGCATCGCGATTGAATGCACCGAAAACTTCTACACACGTGGATTGGGAAGACGTTTCAAGCACATCGCTGTCATATGGAACGATTGAAATCAATGATAACCGAGACGTTTCACTGAATAATCGGTTGACAGTGTCGCCCTCCCACGAATTGTCAGTTCTCTCTGCGGTTCACTTAATCAAACGGATCATCCATCATTCGATCTTTCGTCCGCGAAATTTCCAATAAACTTAAATGAACCACGGCTAATCGTGCTTCGATTACGCTACGATCTCACTACGCAGATAAACACGATGCTTGTTTTTTAATAAACCAAATCGTTCCACGACGATTATCGAGTTACACGCTACTCGCGGCAACGTGTTTACTTCCACAAGAAACTTTCGTCATTCGAAACAGACTTCTCTCATAGAAAAATAAAAACGAAAGGAAGATAGCGACACGAAAAATTAATGAAAACCACAGACGCGTCGCATTCACACGAAGCTCGTGCGCCGATTGAGTAATACGATTTCGTATTTCGCACGATTATCGATGCACTTCGAGGTGAACCCCTGGGCAAGTAACGAGGCACGCGTTGTAGGTGAGAGGATGTGGCCGACAGGAAGTTCATTGTGTACGGCTACACATATAATATTGCACGCCGAACGATCCTCCGGATTCTACGTAGTTTCTCTGCCGACGAGGATTTGGAATCCGTGCAGATCGCCGTGCCAGCTCGTTTCGAATCCTTATAGGTATTACCGTCTCGAATTCTACACGGTGCACCGGTTCGCGTTTTGCGCACTGCGAAATCGTATGTAGGTTAAAGCGTGGGCGTGGATCCATTACAGGCGCCGTTTAAGTAATTATTTTTCAATTAAAGGGGAAAATTTACCATCGTCGACGGAATTGCGGAATTCCACTCGAAACGAGCAAACTGTTCGCCGTGCAAAGGAACAATTGCGCCAATCTTCCCGGCGCTCCTCCCTTCGTTCAATTTCCCGCGCGTTGTTTCACAACAAGACATTATATTGGGAATATCGAACGAATCCCGAGGAGGATTCATGAACGTGACGCCAGGCCCCGCGTCGAATTCGTAGAACGACAGAGTTTCTAGAAAGCCAACCATCTCGATTATGCAAGCGTGGTAAGGTCATTCTAGGCATCACCTCAAGATACGATAACCCGGCTTCATTGCTACTCGCGTTTAGTAAATACCATGGGCGCCGTTCTTGCGAGACTCGCCGTAAACACGGATGTCGATCTATGTATCGAGATTTTATAAATCGTGTCACAATTTTTTTTTCCACCGCGCGCCAACCCTGATCGATGCCTCTTATCGTCGCGCTCGATGGTTCCCTCGGTGACCCTGCGAGCCCCGGGATCGTGGACGCGTGAAAAAAGGCAAGCGAGATCGAGAGGAGAACGAAGAGAAGATAAGGGATCGTGAAGTTGATTTTCGGCCAGTGATTTCTTTTATCTGACGTCGGATAATTGAAATGAAAGTTTCCGAGATATCGATAAACACGACAACCCCATAGAAATGTGAAATAAACAGATTTCTTCATTGTTACGAAACAGAGGACTGAGAATTTCAATTAATTCCAGAAGAAATCTACATGTATATGTGTATGTACATGTCCCATAGAGAGGAACGGTTCCCGTGGCCCGTGTGAACAAACACGCTGTAAAAATAAGAGAAGAAAAGCTCGTAATCAGTGTCTTTTGGCAATTGGCGTGAACGAAATTGGTAGCAATTATCAATTAAACTCTCCACGAAAGGATCGGTTTAATCATTTCTCCAGACCGTCCTTTGTTCCGTTTATCTCTCCTGATGCATCCTTTCAATCGTTTCATTCACCGGCTGTGAGAACCGGCGGGAAGAAAGAAAAGAAATGGATGAAAACCGTGCAACCGGGCGGTCCTTTGAGAAGTTCCCGCGCGATCGTTAAGTGTAAACGATTTTTAACCGTCGATGCTGCATCTTGGAGGATAAAAAAATAAGCGAATCGATGCCTCGGTGTATAAACGTTAAACGAAAATTGAAAGGAAAATTGATTAGAAACTCCTGTATCCGTTGCAACTCGTTTTTCATCCTCGAGAACGTGCTTATGGGCCGCGATGATGCGCCGTCATGTAGTTAAGTTAATTAATGAATGGTACAGCCGGGATGGAGAGTGGACTTAAATTGATACGTCCTTCGTGCGGAGCCATTTTTGTGCTACGTTCGCCTCGCTGCGAGAACGTTCCTCGCGGTTCCAGCGGATCGTCTTCTTTATCCTCTTTCTCGTAAATAATAAGCCAATTTATTTTTTTCTCGCAAACGAAAGTTACATCATTGCCGCGGGACGACCGGCGAACGTAAATATCTGCGGGCCACGAAATTCGACGGCGAAAAAAGCCGCGCACGTGACGAGCGAGCCGATGACAAATGAGCGATGCTCGATAGGCCGGGACAAATTGAAAGTGCAGAAGAAAATAATCGGTACCCCGTTGCGAAAAAGGCTATCGAATGGCCGCCACGACGATCGCGAATCGATTTCTCCTTCGCTTCGTTTCATGGTCCAACGTGAACTTCGCAACATTATTGACCTCCTCGCCGTGGAATCGCGGCTGATAAAGAAATTTCCCCACGATTGCGATTATTTATTGGTGTAAACAGTCGTGTTCACGCAAAACATGCACCAGCTATGAAAATACGGCAATGGAAAAAACATTGCGTATCTCACGGACAATTTAGCGATCGCTTCGAATCTCGTGCGGTTTTTGAGACCCGAGCGGTTTACAAGGCGACCGGCCACGCGACAATCTTCGCTAGTTTTATCTGGCGACACTTTCATAACAAGAATGTATAATAATATCGCGGAGTAATGGCGAGGAGTATCGATAAGCGCCGCTAAAATGTATGTGACAGAAAAAACGGGAGTGAGAAGATAGCTGGAGCCTTTCGATTTACCCGTAATAAGTTTTATCAGACCTGTCGCCGCGTCTCCTGGCATGTAATGGTCCGACGAAATAACCTGCCACTTTCTTTCAGAATAGTAAATATATCGATACTTTATACCGTACCTTTTCATTCAATTCCTATCTAAACAGAGCGAAGGCTGGTTGCATTGAGAACGCAACAGGTACCAAAGCAAACGGTGCAACAATTCGTCGCGTTCTATCGACGGGAGCAAAGAGCCAAAGGAAAAATTATTTCGTTCCTTTTCGCGGACCAATTGGCAAATATTATTGATATGATTCCACGCTAATTTACGAATCTAAAGTCTCGAGGCGGTAAAAAAAGAAATACCAGTCGCGTGTCACGAAGTTCAGCAACTGTTTTCATTTCTCTATTATACATTAGCAGATGACTGACCTGGTTTAAGTCGAGGTCCGGACATTTCGAGGCGCATTCCTCTTGGAGATTAGCAGGAGTCGATCGATCCTCGAAATCTTCTGGCAGGAGCGCCGAGACGCTTCCCGCCAACGCCAGCACCTTCAGGTACACACATAATCCCGTTGCTAACATAATATCCACAACCCCCCCCTGATACGAACCCCTCGATCGCCCACCGCAGAATTTTTATAACAATCCCTTTAACCGTCGATCGTCATTGTTCTCTCGATCCCGATGATCCCCGCGACCTCAGGAGAAGATTCGTAACGCGAATCAAGCTTCCTTCCTCCTCATTCTTCGACATCGACCCTCGAGCTTAAAGATCTTTAACACTTCTTCAACGATACTCTACAGTTCCTCCAAACGAGCGATGCAAACGACAATTACCACTGGTGTCGTACACTTCACAATTAACTGTCGACTGGAACGCTTTTTGCAGAACGTCACACCGCGACACTTCCCCAAAGATACTCCGAGGAATCTTGCACGATGAGTAAACTGTTCTTCGCGAACTTTTGTTAGCCGTACATAATTATTCTTCATCCACAAGCGAGGAGTAACAGTGAACATAGAAATACCCGGAGGCTCCGAGGTTGCACTTCGACGTTTCAATTCACTCTTTATTAACTTCGATCACGATTCTCTTCGTTATTTAAACAGTCACTTTCGACGTCCACCTTTTGATCAATGTCACTCGAAATATCCGCCAACGCAACTGTCAGTAAGTGAAATCAGAAGAATTACCATCGCATTTTCCTTTCGAACGTGTCGCGAATCGCGGAAACAGCACACGGGGGTTGTCGTGGAAGTCGAAAAATGAAAGAAATTCGTATTCGATACTGCTTCGGAGCACCTGTCACGTTTCGAGTCACGAGACCCGTACTACAACAGCCCCGGCGTGGTTGTTGTTAAAGTCTGGCAAGCATAAGAGCAACTGACTCCGAATGGCCACTAGAGAGTCAACTATCCCCCACCACGGTCACCCTTATCTGTTGCACTCTGCTTGACCAATTCTCTACGGTGGTGGTAGGTACACGCCAAGCGTGTGCACGTGAGGCAGCAGTGATGCGCTATGTGGATGTCTGAAGATGAACAGAAAGGAGAAACGATCTGACAATGAGCCTTGGTTCCGTGCAGGTCTGTCTGACCAATGGTCAATTGGCAGATTGACCTGTTCTTACTATCCTCGTAAACTTTCATTCATACATTCGCACGTGCCTCTTTTTGCCGGGCGTTCACGTACAGCCGGTGTCATTGAAACCGGGAAAAATGACTATTATGAAGTGAGACAAGTATAATTTATTTGAATGCACATTTGTTTGGATGGCTGTAGGTGAAGAATATGATAGATTTTTAAGGTTGAGACATTAAGTCGAGCAGGTTTATTTTTCAGCAAAGTACTTAATGTTTGGATCGCTCCTTTATAATTTTGTTAATTTTTGTTCTTTTAAATTGAAACTTTGCGCTTTTATTTCACTGCATTGTTCTTTTCTTTAATTATATGTCAGGCTTAGAAAGGATTCTGGTAGATTGATTAATAATGACAGACATGTAAACGTCGGATTTCATTTAAGGTTTATGTATATTGACTGAAATATCGCTTCGTTAAATCCACCACCCTCTCCTGGAACGTTAGGATGAACCGCATATTACGGTCGAATGGTACAAAGTAAACTCGAGGTTTAGCCTCGAGCAAATACCAGCTATATTGACCTTTTCGGTAAAGAATGCATCCTTTCGAAAAAAATTCCCTACAAACACATCGGTTTGACACCCTTCCAAACGAACGTGCTCTATTGACAATGTACCCAAAGGTGAATGGCGGCGTCGATTTGACACTCGTTTCAAATTTTCCAACAAACAGAAGGTGGACCATGAATTTCCCTGTCAATTATCATTTAGCAATAATGTCGTTCCTTCTACTTGGATGATACCGCGATTGTTTGTTTAATCTTGTTCCCCAGTCTTTGTTAACAGTCGCCAAGTCAAAACGGTGACTCATTTCGGCAGATTAAATCTGCGGGCAACAAGAGTTAGCCTGTATTATTCGTGTTACTATTGTTGCCAGTCGCGGAGGCAACGCATCGAGGTTTTCTTTTCGATGACCCGAAAGCAATTCATTCTTCGAACGCGTATCTATTCAATCGCGCATTATACGCTTCGTAAATGTACACCTTAACTACAGTGTTAAAGTCTTGGAAATATTTGTCAACTTGGGAGTGAATTTCACGTTTTACTTGCCACATTCATTTTGCATGGAACGCTTGAAATGCTACAACTGTGCACGCGTCTAGATTTCCACGTTCCTCGGTATCAGCAGGCCCACAAGTTGCTGAAATTCTTCCCTTAGGTACGTCACGCGCCCAGCACGGACGAATTCCACGAACTGTGAAACGTCGTGTTAGAAAGTAGCATCCCCTTGTCGTTATTCATCTAAATCACAGATTCCACTATCGGCCAACTATTTTTAATTTGCCCGCGATACGCAATCAAACTTACGAGCCTACGAAATCTAATTACTTTATTTGCCAGTACTCGGTACGATTCGAGCAGATACATGTACACATCTTCTTTCTGGTAATAGATTAAGAGACGAGGAACGGGGGTCTGATATCGAAAAGCAAAGACCAATCGATTAGCAGGCAGAGATTACAAGCAGGCGAATTCAGAACAGCTTGTTATGAAACGACAGCGATCTATGGCACGTTAGTTTCAACCTCAATGGCGGTTACAGGTTACCTAGGGCTTCCTGCGGAAATGGCCAATATACTCCTCCGACCTCCAACTCACTCAGTCACTCGCTCACTCGGATCACTCCTGTTTGGTGTACCCCGTACCCATATGATCGCCCTGTCGCTCGACACGTACTCGTTACGGGCCATCATCATCGTGATCTATGCGCCTACAACAAACGCTACATCCTTAATCTGTTCTAGCCTGCTAATCCTACGCTCGTGCTGAACGAGAAGGTTGACATGATTTTGCAACCGTAGACGAACCGGGCCGTTTCGTTGCGCGATTTGAGAGGATTTAGTTGATTGGAGAGCAGCAACCATTGTACCGGTCGTTCGGAAGTTGCGATTAAATTGGTGAACCATCGATAAGTCTCGCTATTTTATCGTATAAACAATTGCGCGATTAGTATATTGAATTGAAGAGGCAATTAACATATAATTGTTAATTTTGTTGTATATACAATGGCTTTGTTCTGCTATAAACAAAATTTCCTTTTTCTTTATAGTTACGTTCCCGGCAGGGTATCCTACGATCTTGTTAGAGAAATAAGTATTTCGCTTTTACCTCGGGGATAGATTTATTGTAAGTTGATTATAAGAACGATTTTCCCCAATGTGTATCGAGTGCGACCCAATTCACACGTGCTCGAGGCCCATCGTTTGTTTAGCATGCAACGTGATTGTCGCACAAAAGGAGGAGCTTCTTGTCGAAGACGTCTAGACGACTAGTCCAGGGTGTACCCTGCTTTACACGTTACACCAACAATTCGGCTCTATTAGGCCAATAAAGTGTATCAAAGAGGAGGAATGCGCCCCGCGTCAATCGTAAATGTAGTTTCGGTTTGTCTGTCTGTGCACAGTGCATGGATATACGGGGTGCGGGTGGATGGTTAATTTAGAATGGACAGTACTGAATGTTAGAAGACTGGGACAATAAATGATCACGTGAAAAAGAAAATTTTCAATAGCGTCTAGGGAAGGAGAGAAGCAGGTAGGGATCGGTTCTATTAGATTTTTTTTAGCTAAAATGATCAGAGTGGATAGGATAGTAATATGATTTATTTCTTGCCTGTATTGCATAGTTAATAGAGTTTTTCGTTAATTGAAGCTTTATTTTTAATTGTACAATGCTTTAAATGGTAAATACTTCCAAGAAGTGAACAAGAAACGTGACTTTACGTTTCGTGTAAGAACAAATATTTAACTGTCCGAATGCGCTGGTAATAAACGATGAAATAAAAGAAAAGTTTAAAAAAGTCTCGTCCATGTCACAGTGACCCTTGTTATAATTATATTGTGTGATATCTATGTAAAGCTGTTTCACGTTACCAACTTATGCGTTGCTTACATACATATTGAGCCAGGGAATCTCTCAGATTAAAATAATAGTTCGTAATTAATAAAACGTGCAAGTGTCCGCTGAACAAAGTTCAATTTAACCAATCCCGTACAGCTTCCATTATTACCAGAAGATAATTGTTATCTTTATCGGAAATTAATTGCGATCCAATAGCTTCTCTAACACTCCGGGAAAAGTAACACCTAGGTATACTCTTATTACTCATTATTATAGTTTCTCTACTAACTTTTTAATTGCAAGCCCTATTATTGTAATAGTACTCTGTAATTCTTTTTAATTTGAGAGCACATTCTTGGTAAATAAAGGAATGTTAATTGCTGTGTTACTAATATAATTATTATAGTCGCGCATTATTATTATTATTATTATTAAGATGTCCAATCTTTCTTCTCTGTTACTGTACTGAAAAGCATTTATGCATGTTGTTGCCACTTCTGGCTGTGTACTTTTATTATTAGAGCAACTTTTATTCCAAATTTATATATACATATTAATATTTTAAGTTCATAATTAATTGAACATAAATTAAAACATGGATTAAGTAATACATAGATAGGGTTCGATGAAGCAACTATGCATCGCCAGGTGTCACCACCTTGCAGGTTTTAGTCCAAATTTGACGGATATTCATATACATGTATATTTTACAAAATCATATTTAACTTTTGTTTTTAGACAAACTTTTATTCCGAATTTACGAATACAGCACTGTATTATTATATACACTGCCCATTTATGATGGAATAGTGAAATTTCAAATACAGTAGAAATAGTCATGTAAACTGGTCTCATGTCATGAGCATTTATATGGCAATTCAAGATGGAAGACTGTGAAAATAAAGCGGACGTCGGGCCGGATAAAGAGAAAAAGTCGTACGCCGAAATACCGGAGGCCGAATTTATTGTAAGTACATTAAAATATAAAGTTCCCGTAACGTAGTATTATAAAATTTCTATCCGCACACGAATCGTATCAATATAAACTATATTACGTTGCCATGGGTATTTTTACGAAGGAGTAATCCTCATGGCTTATCATTAAAAATGATCATAAAAAAAGAATGTTAAGGGAGAAAACGTTTCTCCTATTTGACTATATTTTACCTTTCATAATAATTTTTCTTATTATTGATGTATCGCACCGAAATTCATGGTGTATACTTGTTTTAATTACGCGAACCTTATATGGTCATAAAAGGGACACGATATTTGAATTTCCGAATTTCGATATCGAAATCTATATACATTCTTTTGTATGTTTTAATTATAGGACGATGTCGACGCTTTTATGGCAAAGCCTGCAAATGCATCAGCAGACAAGGTACTGCAGACACTGGACGAGAACCATGGAAAATATAAATTTATGGAATATAACTTACTCAACAAGAGGAGACGACTGAATACACAGATTCCAGATCTAGAAAAAGCTCTGGAAATGATTAAAAAGCTACAACAAGAGAAGGATAACAGCAAAGAACTAGAAACTCAATTTCTTTTATCCGAACAAGTTTATGCAAAGGCTGTTATTCCACCTACCGATAAAGTGTGCTTATGGTTAGGGGCGAATGTCATGCTCGAATATAGCTTAGACGATGCGCAAGAGACGTTAACAAAAAATCTTGAAGCAGCAAAAAGAATCTTAGGTTACGTAGAACACGATTTAGATTTTGTCAGAGATCAATTTACAACGACAGAAGTGAATATGGCACGTATATATAATTGGGAAGTGAAGCGTAGGCAAGCTGAGAAACCAACATGAAGAAGATAACTTTTTTCAATAAATTCAATTTGCACACAATGAATGCCTAAACCCTAAAGGGTAATTATAATAAGAAAATAAATTCTTCACCGAATTCATGTGCGTTATTATTCCTTATATAACTCTGTAATATTATGTTTATTTTAGGTTAATCACACTATCAAAGAAAGAGCCTGTGAATGAAAAAAAAAACCATCAGAGACAACTATCTATGGAATAAAGGACTCCAATACCATTTAGGTTATAAGTTAGATACACCAATATTTATGTATATTGCCACAAATACATCTGAATTCTAACTTAACGAGTTGTTTCATGTACTTACATTAAGATTTTCCAAACACATTTATTATATTATAATCTTAACTGCCTTATATTTCTATAATTATGCACAAAAAAGAAGTAGAAAACTTATTTAAAAAAAGAACGAAACATCACATTTTGTTATTGATATATCACATAAAAGAAAAAATAAGATACATGCTTCACTTTCTAATTTATGATACCCTGACTTTTATATTTTGATTACAAACTCTGTATCGTGATCATGGTTACATATAATTTTGTCGTGTAACATGCAGAAGAAGTATTGGCGGTCCTTTTGCAAGCATGGATTAAGAAGGGAACTTACTATTAATGGAATTTGTCAATGAAACTTAATTAATCTTATGTTCTAAACTGCCTTAAAAAGTGATTTAACTGTATCTATATATTAAGGCACATTGTCGGTCTGACTTTCTGTTAAAGTCAGTGTCCAGCAGGGACTAGCATTTCAGTTATCATCTATTATAACTCTGTCATCAAATTAATCAGCTTCCTCATCTGCTTCATACTTTACCAGCTTTGCCTTTAATTCAGTGATCTTAGTCTTAGCATCGTCTAATTCTTTCTTTAGCGATTCTACTTCGATATCGACTTCTGTAATACCCCCCAAATTTTGACGAATATATCTATGACAGAGTTTAGGAAATACTTTGCGTATGGAGAGCAATGATTGTTACAAATGTCGCATCAAAATATTAACCTATGTACATATACTGATTTCAGTTTCAAAAGGATACTCCAAAGCATCATCCGGTTTTTCTGGCTCTTCGTACAAAGATACGAGTACCTTTGTAAGAGCATCCATAACGCCTGCTCTTTCCAAATACTTTCTGAACTCCTCGCTTTTGGAATTAGGTGGCTATAATAAAAAAAAATATATATACATATTGCACAAGCTTACAGATATTTCACAATTTAATTGCAAAATATGCACGAAAATTGAGAACTTGGAGCGAAACGGTATTACAAAAAATATATCGCCGTTGTGACAAAAAAAAAAAACAAGAACAATGTGTTAAATGGAAAGATTGAAAATTGAGCATTACCTTGAAATTCGACATGTTTATTGTTGAGTTGTATTTACAGCAACTATTTTGCGAGGAAACTTTGATAGTACTGTTTTATCAGATAGTTCGATAAAATCGGGTAGCACGTGTTTGCTAAATCACACAATACTGCAAAGAAGAGACGCGTAACGACATGAATTCAGAACAAAAGCTATATGACATACGCGATTTTGAAAACAATATATATTCGAAACAATTTGTGACCGAGAGAACATGTTTATTTACCATAAGAAAAGTGAATACGGCTTGCAATAGTACAGAAAATTGCTTCCTGTTTTACTTTATTTCGCCGGGGCACACGTTCCGAAACGTGTGTACTATTCGATAGTAAACTTTGAATGTCACGACAGTTTGTTTCGATTGACATCGACGCAGTCAAAGAATCCCGCCGTGGCTCAAAGTGGATATTGTTCTACAATTTTATATACGGCAATAAGATACGGGTAATAAGAAAATAAAATACTCTGCGGTATATAATAAAAAAGGGCAAACAGAAATTAATCCAGCCTTTAAGTTAACAAACAATTTATGTCAAAATGTGTCCGGTTTTTCCAACAACAACTTAGCTGAAATACAGTATAAAGTTTAGCGTAGTGTACTTGTACAGACTGTATGTGACATTGATGTTTCAAAATGGCGGGCTCCCTTTTGTAGCATAATTACCCTGGAGCTGTCAAAACAGAGGATTCGATAAATCTTTTATTATTTTTAAGTAGTTTGTTGTAATGTTTCCTGGTAAAAGAGACGTTTGGTTACGATTGATACTGACTGGTGCCATAGGTATTTTCTCGTTTATTGGTGACCAAGGTTTAAAAAACGGGAAGAGTGCTGGAACACGCGCGATTTTTGACAACATCACTCATGCAATTGTCGGTGGACTTACGTGGGCTGTTATTTTAAGCTTGTCAAAGAAATCTCTCGTTCAAAACTTTTCAAGTATTTGCTGGTGCTTCTGCTTATCGTCTTTTATCGATATAGATCATTTTATCGCGGCGTGTACTTGGAAATTAAATGTAAGTGGAATCATAACCTTTCGTTGCATTTAAATCGACTATCCCTTTTCTATGAATTTTCCTTCTATAATAATGATTCGTTCAACATTGTGGCAATTAGAAATGAACAAATAAGCAGCACGAATATTTTCACTTGATTATCGTATTACATACATTCCAAAGGATAATAATTCTTCGTATTTTTAATAGGGACATTAAAATGTTGAACACCATAACATTTCCTTTTACAGGATGCAACGCATTTGAAAAAACGACCATTCTTCCATTGTACCACACTTCCCATAACATTATGGCTCACGATGAATTTTTATTCCAACTTTTTTAATCGTCCAAAGATTAGTTACTATTCATGGATGATGCTAGCAAGTTTCTTAAGTCATCATATAAGAGATGGCACAAGAAGAGGCTTATGGTTCTGTCCAATTGGTTCTACACAGCCAATTCCGTATTTCTTGTACATAAGTATGAGTATGATATTTCCACATATGTTGCAGTGGGTAATGATATCATTTGCGCATGAGTCTAAGCCTGCAGATAATGCAACCTTAATCGATATTGTGTAAATAATTTAAAAATAATACATTAATTGTATGGGTGTAAATATATATATAGCACTGCAGTATCGTTTTTATATCCATATACTGCATATATTTTGTAATCAAACTTGTTACAAATAAAATATTGTATTTTTATAATCCTTTCAGACATCTTCTTCCTGTTTAACCGAACGAAAAAAGGTGTCCTCTAAAAAAAAGTATACATTTTTCGTCATAACAAAGAGTAAAAAGAAAAGAAAAGAAAAGCCCCATCTGACTTTGTCGCCGAACCAACGAGACAGGAATATTTCTTAGCTCATATATTCAAATATAAAATACTTGGACAAGGGTAAACGGAAAGGGATTTGCCCCGATCGCAATGTTTACATAGTTGTCTCCAAAGACGAGTGTGCTCAGTAAGCGAGCGACGTTCACGTAAATCGTACACTTTTATCTCGCGTGTCTTCCCGCCAGTTCGACGTTCGATTCTGATGGAAAAACTTAGCGGTATCCACGTAAACGATCGCGTGCCGGAATAACACGTGGAGAACCGGAGTGAACGCGGAGGACGCGGATGCCCTTGCAAGAAATCAGCCGTGCGCACACGTCTGTGCACGTACACCTTCCACAGGCTGGAGGGGTTTATCAGCGTTCAGCATTGCTTTGCTGGCGCTGTTACACACTTTGCTTCACTCTACGTCTCTCTGTCTCTTACACCAGTGTTCACTTACCTGGCCACCTATTCCTGTCCGCCGACTATGGTTGTGTCTAATTATAAGAAATCTGTGACATCGCGAAACGGTTCAACCCGCGATTAAAAGTAATTAAGCGTATTATTATCCTAGCATCTACTTGGCGTTTTCAACCGTAACGCAGTTCGCGTTTTTACTTCGAGGAATTCGTTCTTTTCGCCGAACACTCGCTTTCGGGGAACAATTACCGCTAGTTAGTTGTGTCACGCAGTTAATTATCCAGTGACATCGGCCCCTACGTTCACCGCTGTGTCATTACACCGTTGTGTATAAAATTTAAAGGGAAATCGTACATGAAAGTCGACGATTACGTTAAATGGGCGTTTCACAATGCCACTAGATTTTCGCAGATATCACGGCGACCAAGATAACGCACTGATATCGATATCTTGATTGCATACGCCAGTCTAGTATTGTCTCCAGTGTGCGTTGTGTTCTTTACTCAGCTAGAGTTTATTTATCATGGTGAGTACACGTTGTCCTGCTCTTTTTCGTATCTGTTGTATATAAATCATCACTTTTCGAACAAACCAACCCGATTCCTGAACATATATTCTTTCGACCATAATACGTATGGACGTATGTACTTACATATGAATCACGCGACATAATTTTTGGACGCCACTTCGAGCATGTAAATACCTCATTAAATTAGACAGCTTCAGTTACCCGAACGCGTCGGTGTTTTCACAGAAATCGAGTCACGCAAGAATCATAGGATCACAATTAAAGCTCATTTTGTAACACTAATTACGAGTGCTCGAACTCTGTTGTCTATTACACATGCAACTATGCAACTCCAAGGTTGCATTGGCGCAAGAAGAATCACTGAAATTATGCGATGAAAGTGATTCGCTTCATGCATAAACAATTCTATTGCAAATCAACGTACGAGGGAGTGAATACAGATCCGTTCGGCGACATCGTTATTCATCCTTTTTCATCGTTTGCTTTTCGAAACCGAGAACGCCGTTCGCAAACTTCCTGTTTGCACTGGATATATTTATTAACATCCATAATCGGTTGACACACGGTGCGTTAAACGCTGCTTGCGAAATACTCTTTAGAGGAAGTGCGAGGCAACCGCGCGTGGCAAAGATTCATTCACATTCTTGCATTCTCACTTTGTTTTACTGGCATCGACGTAAATCTTTCTAAACGCCCTCGCTCTATTGGCACGTTTCGTTCCTCGACAGTTCTTTCTTGGCCTTGAGTGCTATCGTCGCCTGAAGAATACTTGTCCGTAAAAAAACGAAAGAAAAAAGAAAGGAGTAAATCATCGTATCTAAAAACAGTTAGCACGATTGCAAACCGATGTACATAATTTATTATCGCAGCAGGCATTGAACAGTTGCGTGTTGAATGTTTCAGGAAATCGATGAGTTGCTGATATATTTCGCACTGGCAGGTGGAATCACTGCTGGCCTCCTGCTGCTGCTATTCTTTTTGGTGTGCATACTGTTTCTCAAAGTGAACCGATTGTATAAAGATGGGTAAGTGCCCTTTTCTTTTTTTTTCTTTTTGGACAACATTGTTCTTCTTTATTGGTGCATGCATAGAAGCCATTCTCGATTTCCGCTTTCAATTTCTCATTCAACGCAGACACCATCCAGGTTTGCTTGAAAAAAAAGAAATATTACAACATTGCACAGCAGGCTTTGCTTCTTGATTGATTTAGTTTGAACGTGTCTAATTGTAATTAAAATCAATGGGTTTCGTTTTGTTGGGACGAGGCACGTTCTTGGCGACCTAGGAACCCAAATAAATCACGTAAGATTTATATTCTAAAGATTTGTCGATTTACACAGCTTTATGGAGGTGCATGAGCGAAAAGGAAAGAAGAAATAATAAAACAATAATTCGTGACTCAACGTCAGTGTGGTATTGATATCGTATCTTACCGCGCTGAATACGATTGTTTAGCTTATCTTCACGAAAGAATGTGAGATGGATACGGGAATTAAAAACGGCTTGTACGCGGGCAGAAAATTCTTTTTAAATCATTACAGTTCCATTCCTCGAACGTATTATTTAATCCCCTGCAATTCGATTTGTAAATTATTAACGCAATAAATCTAGATGCGAAACCATTATTCCAGCTAAGCACAATGTTGAACCAACTAATTGATTTCAAAGGATTAAATTAAACTTTACGAAAGGAGAGACTTGAATGTTCCTTTCTGATATATTTAAAACGCTTCTATGTTAAGTTTTTGTCTCTTTTTTTAGTATCTAATCAGAGTGTGTTATTAAAACGATGATAATGTTCAGGTCCATGCAATTGAACAGGCAGGCGAATATGATGGCGGATTTTTGTTACACGAATCCTACGATTGTGCCAGGGGAATTGTTGTCACGGCGTGGATTCTCGATGTACAGCGGTTCCGATAATCTTAACGATGATTTCGGGACGAAGAAAGACTATCAATACGGAACTTATCACGAGGCACGATCGAAGTTCTGACCAAAGGCTATAAGTTTAAAATGAAATTTCATCGAGCGCATAGTGTACGTAACATTAGTCATGTAGCAATAAGTTAATAATTACGAAACTGTAATTTCATGCACATTATCCGTGTACGATAACGTCTCGCAAAAGGATCACTTAACGACTGAACTATTAGAAACAGTACATCACGTTGCCGATAGATTACGCCCTATGCATAAGTCATTCCTAGATGCACATTTCAAAAATATGCAACTTCTTCGCAGAATGTAATTCAAAGTAAATTGGAGATAATTCTGAACATTCGTATACGTAATGTTACTAATTATTTATTTCTTGGTTCTTGCCATTAGCGATAAAATCTCAAAGATCCAATCTATAGAATAGCATTTATTTTCTTTCTAAAGTATATTATTTATAATAAATATTACTATGTTACATAATTCCACGGATTTTTTTTTATTTTTTATAACGCCAACATAAGAATAATTCTATGAAAACCGTTGCGAGCCATCAAATTGAAAACGAATTTCATCAATAAATTATACATTGTATTTATCCCCCGAACGTTCGTAATCCCCTCGTCGTGCATTTCCATTTAATGCCCGTTTAACTCGCGTGCAACGTGTGTGTTCCGGTAATTGTTCCCTCCCGATCCGGTGACATCTCAGAAATTGAACACCACCCCGGTATCCCGATCCCCCGAGGCACTCCGACACGTTCCACACGCGGCTGCGAGGGAAAAAAAGAATCGATCGATGAAATTTACAACGACGCGAACGGTTCGCCGAGGTGCATTGTCCAAGTGCCGAGGATGAAACAACAAATAACACAAAACCCGCAAAAGCAGGGAAACCAAGAGTTCCGTTAAATAAACGATACCACCCCCGTGACGACCGTCGCCATTGCAGAAGTTCCACGGGATGTTCCAAGGTGGTCGCAGGTGCAACCAACGAACGAAATCTGCGCATCCATGTACATAAGTGCTTGCGCCAGGTACTTGCAGGTCTCTTTTACAGCGGAAGTGGAGCACCTTCCGACCGATATACGCAGCAACGTCGAAGTGGGTGGCGATGAGGGCATAGGTAGGGGTACAGACGATGCTACGGGGAGTAGGCAATAGCATGGGGATAGGCCGTAATTGGTATAAAATCATCGAGCAAACACATCGGACAAGACAGCCCGAGGGTTGTGGGCGGCGTTACGTGCCGTAGCCTTGGCAACCGTGGGGCGACTCTGCTAAAGCACCCCTTCGCCTTGATTGCGCACAACCCCATCCATCCCTGTGTACGTACGCTGTTCCCTTCGTGGACGTGTGCGTGTCGCGCGAGTACTACGTGCGCCAATGTACGCGTGTCGATGAAAACGGCACCTGGTCTCTCGTCTGCATACCAGATTTACAATTTGCGTTCACCAACTGATTTTTTTCGTTTATACTAGAGCCCAGTATGGTGTACGAATGTGAGCGAAACTGCTGGCAGACGCTGTCGTCGTTTGCACGTTACAGCGAGCCAGGTCGAAGGGGTAGCGTATGTGTGCGCGATGGTAAGTATCTGGGACTTGGTTCGCAGTGAGATTTTCATGGAGAATTCTTCCAGGTTCAATGCAGATCCAGCAACGACCGATTGGATATGTTAGGGGACTTTTCGTTTGGAGAATTTATGGTATTCCTAATTATTCGAAACGGAGATGGAAGGAATAATTGTAGTGATTTATGGCGCTAAGCTTTTCCCTTTGATATCAGGCGAATACGTCACACCCTCTCTATTTGGATATCCCTATATATAAGTGGCTACACTGGGACACGCAACTTGCCGAGTGTTTAGTTTAACCGCACCCCGTGAATCCGCGTTTATGCTCCTAATCGGACCGGATTACGGTCAGTTTCAGCCTGTCTGCCACGAGACATATGTTATTTCTGGACCAATCGATCGAAACACGCGGTGTTATTCTTTCGTTTTTCTGCAAAATGCTACTAGATGCATCGCACGTGTCGTTGGTAGTCGTAATACGCCCAAACCACCCTCCATAATACAAGCTATATATTGATTTTTTAATTGTACCTGGTGTTTGTTATAAAATGTAGAATTTCGCCCGAGTGAATAATGTTTTTTCAGAGTACACAGCTTCCTCCTTTGATCTGCTGGTTTTCATCCACAATGCCGGCTACTTTTTGCGCCAAGGTGGATACGGGTCAAGGGTGTATTAAATCTCGAGTCTTTGATGCTTCAGGCGGCATGATTTTGATGATGCAAACGCTCGAAAGGAGACCTGTTATCCTCGCCTAAAATTAGCGAAAACCAAGTTTCCTCAACCTTGAACCACGTACAGAAACCACAAAGAAAAACTGTCACATAATTCTCATTTATTGTTTTTTCGCTTTGCCCTTTGACGAATAATCACGATACCTGTTCTAGCAAGCAAATTAATTCAAGAAATACCTAGGCAACAGAAAAGTATCGTGAAGACCGTCTGCAACGTGCCATCGTTACACTTCAAACGTTTCCTTGAAACATCAAACAGGATCCAAGTGAAATTAACACGCCTTCGAATAGCTTCGTTTCGTTGGTCGATTTAATCGTGACCAACGTCGGGACGTCGCCGTCGGCAACAGGCTCATCCCGCGACGGGTGATCGAGCAATTTCACAGAATCGTGGCTGAATCACATTCGTTGGCCGAAGAATTTAACGAGGCACACGCGGCTCCTCCTGTGCGATCGCCGTTCCAGTTACACACGTTCGATAATAGCCGCCCTCGTGAACGTGAACACCCTTGGCCACTGTGTCCTCGTTACACCAACCTCACGACCGATGTACATTCGTAGATCTGTACCACGCAGGTCGAATCAGAATCGTGCGAATGCCACCAGATCGAATGCAGTACCTGATCGAGCGGTTTCAATTCAGGACAATTCGATCGTTCCGATGAAAAGGTTGACTTTGAATAATTCATTGGACGAAGGGGGTGTTGTTAAGGTGCACAGGGGTATTTTAATTGGTTAAACATTTTACACAGACCACGGGTATAAATATGGTTTGGAATGTTGTAAATTATAATTATGGCAAGACGATTAGTATTGAGATTAATGAGGTGGGTCTTCGAGTTCCCACAGTATATCGAGTCGATTTTTCGATCGCACGATCTCGGCATGATTTCATTCACGAATGGAAAAATTAGTGACTCGTCTCGTGAAACCTGTCTTTTTAGACGTCGCTCTAATGGCAGAGCGAGAGGCAAAGGCTGACGGCGATTATAAAGGGGCACGTGCCTCTCTTCATAAGCGACCCCATGCAGGCAAGCACGCGACCACCGAAAGCTAACCCAAGAATTGTACAAGGTACAATTAATTTATTGTTCGTGCCGGTCTAGTGACAATTGGGGGAACACAGGAGACAAACAGGATCGTTGTTTTCTTCTATTTCGATCCAGGGGTTCCCGGGGCACGGATGCTGATGTCGATCCTCGGGATTTCGTCGTGGGATAATTGAGAATCTTTTCCGGGGTCGTGGACTTTGCTTTCATTAATGTATAATAGTACGCAGACGGGAATAAATAATAGCAAGGAATAGCGAGTACGTTGATGCTAGTTATAAGAATTGTTTAAATAATTATGTGTCGTTTTATTTTTAATAGATTCTCATGACACTGGATTTTTTGTAATGTTTCCAGTGTAAGATTTGATCCAACCAAAATGTTCTTACTAATTCTTTCACTGGTCATGAATCTGAAAGTAAAGAATTCCCATTTCTTTTTACGAGGGCAAACCATTTAAATAACGGGTCTCGTGGCATATCGGGGTGATTTCCCTACCGTAGCCCATACATATGTTTCAGCTTAATTTCCATAATTCAATAGAGAGGGAAAATATGCCTCGCTCTTGTTATCTGCTTTCTGCTGGTACCTGCTACAAGAACAGGTTGGAGGTAATGGGAAATCCCCGCAATGAAAAGAAACCCCGTCGCCTTGCGGAGTGCCTGCAGGGTGGTCGAATCTTTTTCTCGCAGGTACGTAGCATGTATATGGCGAACGGTAATAAACCAATATTAAATGAAATCTTAAAGTAATTTCTTTTATCTTCAGTTCCCGTGCTTTCGTTTGCAATATACCTTTGACAAAAATAAATCAATAAAAGAAGGATAACGAGACGGAATAACATATTGAACGACCGTTTTTAATGCTATCGATCAATGATTTTCATCGAAATCAGTTCGGTTCACCTGGTTTATTTCGTTCCCTTCCAAATACAATTCCAGTCGTGCGCGAAGGAATGATATAGTCGACTTATTTTCCGGTCGCGTCGTTGGAAAAAGGAGGATCCGTGCATTGCAACAGAAAGAAAGAGAGAAAACTGTAATAAGACAGATCAGTCAGAGGAAAATATCGATTATATTTTTCTCGCAATAGGTATGCAGCGCGCGCGCTATTAGTTTTACAATATTTACAACGCTTACAGTAGTATCGTACAACGCGGGGATCGACACGTCCCAGCTACTAAATCGTACCTCCATTAATTTACATCGATTATAAATAATAGTGTTTCGTATAGCAATGTGTACACGTGTTTTATACATATGATTAGCCTCGTGACGGGGGTAACACCATTGACGAGCTATTCGTGGGGCTGCTAGAAGTTCGATAGTAAAATAGTTCTATGGACATAATTATTAGATGGTGTTTAAATAAACGCGGATTAAGATATGACAGTGGTAACATTTTTTCGTTCTTTTTTTTTCCTTTTTCTTTTTCGTAAGAAGGGCGTGTGTGTCTCTTTGGTCGGTTGGTACAAGCACCGGATCAGTCTTCGGATCTATCTAAGAAATATTAAGTATATTTATATTATGTCGGCCTTAATAGCTATAAACAACTAGCAATATACAGGGTTACAAGTACCTCGCGCTATTCATTCGGATTCTTTTCCAAAATAATCTATATCGCCCCTCTACTAATCCGTTTGATATATACAGAAACCATGCGTGAAATTCTTAATTCGTTTACGATCTGTTGCTAGCACTTTTACAGAACAGTCTGTGCTTATTCAAGTTCTATAAAATCGTAACGTCGATTCGTAATTTCCTTTCCCCCTCCCACGCGTTCGTCAAGAATTTCAGCAACCCACGTCCAGCGTGTATTCTGCAGAGATTCTTGTCCCTTTTAATATTCCCTTGGAATTTGGCTTCGATTCGAAAATACGCTCGAACCGCCAATTCGAAATATTAAACTGTTCTGTCCAAGCTGCTCACCGTGTAGTTATTAAATCAACAAGCCTCTTAGTATTCGAGTAAAAATCCTAATTAAATACAACGACCAAAATGGCTGATCAACGTGGCAAACGATCAAACAAAAATTAAATATAAATAAACAAACAGCTAAAGATATGTTAGAAGACGTTCGTACGGAGGAGAACGAGAATCGCGTTTTCGCGACCGCGACGCGACAATAATACGAAGCTTAACTTAATTATGTTCAACCCTGAAGCAATTAATGTAATTACAATGAGGTCTACAGACTCTTGGCGAGAAAGTTAAGTATCGTTGATATGTGAATAAAGTATACGAATAACAGGTCCAGTAACAACGGATCCAACGAATTGTCGAAATAAATCGTCAATCGGTCGGTGTTCCAAACACGATCAATCCTGGGCATCGTAATTTCGCAGAACGATGGCCAATTTCTCAAGTACATCCACTGTACAGCTGTCCACGTAAAATCTTACACAAAAGTTCGGCAGTACTTAGCGGCACCTCTAACGTTCCAATTTCCACCCGATCCTTACCCCTCTCTTTCATCAGACCAATCGTCCCTCCATTATCGTTCACGATCTTTACGTGGACGCCGGTCCCGAAACGAACCACCCACCCGTTTCGTTAAACTCAATTGAAATCCATCATCCATCGCACTGTCTTCGAACCGGCCCGACGTAACAGCAACGACACGGCTCTATTGACAACGTTCGTGCGTTCCTGCTCGAAATTGTTATTCGCCCGACGATAACCGCGCTGGGACGACGTATCACAATAACGCGACTCGTGGTCGCAATTAGTATCGACGCGCTATACGCAAGGCACGTTCAGCTGGTGTCAGTGGACGAACTGGTGGTGCGCCTCGTAGTGATGCTGATAGTGGATCAAATCCTGAACAGAACTCGGGCTGTATTGCTGCGAGTCGACGATCACGCTGGTGTAACCTGCGGACGTCGGCTCTAGATGATGATAAGAGTGCTTCGGCGGATTGTTATTGGTATTGTATTCACTCGCGTTTGGCTGATACGGGGACGCGTAATGCTGCGCGTTGCTCGTAGCACTTGTACTTGCGGCTGCGTTGTGGACTTCGTTGTTCTGCAGGCCGCAATTGGGATACATGATCACGCCAGCGGCTTCGTTCGGGTTCGGGGTCGTGGAATCTGGCACGTAGTGATGGTAGTAAGGATTGTAACCCTGCGGCACGGAGTAGAGGCTCAGAGGGCTTGGCATATGGTTGTCCATCGCGTCTGTGCTGCAACAGGAGCTGGAGGACGTTGAGTATGGTCTGTTTTGTTGGATACTTTGGGGACTGTGCTGTTGCTGCTGCGGGGGAGGAGGCGGCGGTGGTTGCTGCTGTTGCTGCGACTGCGGCTGCGGTTGCGGTTGCGGCAGCGTTGCCGGGGGGGTTGGATGCTCCAAAAGGTGAGGCGAATGCTGGTGTTTCTGTGGAACAGCCTGTGGACTGTGCTGTCGCAGATTCGATGGAGAATTGGCGTGGTGCAGTGGATGGGGATGCTGCGCTTCTGGCTGCTGCGGCACCGAGGCCAGGGGGTCCTGGTGCATGTCTGAAAGCAAATCATTTTCATTTTCATCTAGAATTATTGACAAAGATCTTTCTCGATCGTTCACTTGTGTAGCGTCGATGCTTACCACCATACTGATAAAACCAGTCAGCGTTGTAATTGGGATTGTCCTCGTGCGTGTTGCTATTCACATTCTGCGGTTGGTAAGGTGGTGACAGGTAATGATTCTGGCTGGACAGATCGACGTATTCTGGCCTTGGATAATTGCCGCCGTTTGCGTAATCGTTGTCGGGCGATTTCTTCGATCTGCTTCGAAACGCCGGCGAACTCGGACTGTGATTGTCCATTTCGTTGGCGGGTCCGCTCGCGATAGGCGTGGACAGAGAGGCGCTCGGCGGATTGCTCGGATTCGAGCAGTAAGACTTCTGCTCGCAGTTCAACTGCAGTTCCGTGCTTTCCGGTTTCGTGAGCACGTAATTAACGGACACTATACAGTGCGGCCTGGAACTTCTGGAGTTGTGCACGATAGTGACGTATGACTGTATCCATACCCATCCGCCGGATTTCGTCAGGAACCTGTAGTACTTGGTTATCACCTGTCCCTTGTACAGTACTGCAAAGACAAAACAAAAACACGTTGAAACGTAACCGCACGGACCACCTTGTCGCCCCTATAAATTCTTATCCCCGAAAGAACTGTTCCCGTAGCGTAATTCTCCTTCGCGAAATTGCAGCATAGAAGCGTTCCTTCGCCGGGCAAACAAAAGAAAATTTTCGAGCGTGAACGTCTATCGTACAATCCGCAGGCGCAGACATTAGTGGCATTATGTCAGGCTCCCTTCGAGTTACGCTCGTGAAACTGCGAGTCTGTTCAAACAGTGATAGCGGTAACAGCCTCCTCCTCCTCCTCCCTTTCCCTCTTCTACCACCCCCTTTTCACCCTTCGTCTCTCTTCCTTCTTGTCCACCCTCACGCCGACGCTCGCACACAGGCACACGTACACACGGGGCAGCCTCTCTTTTCTACTCGGCTCATAGCGCCAGAACAGCATTGTTCAATCAATAATGTACCGCCCGTATGTACTACGTGTGCATATGCTTAGATTTTAACGTGCGCCGCGGGGGTAGGGACGGGGGGAAAAATGGCGGAGACGAGGGAAAAAAGGGAAATGCTGTGTTACACTCGATGCATCGCCACAAAAGTCGACCCGCGGAGGATGAGAGAAAGGAAAGATCAAAGGATATTTCGTCAGCGAGGGCGTCGCCGAGTTAAGCAGCGTCAGCTGCTTTTGGCCTTGCGAGAGCCTCTTGTTCGAGCACTCCGATACCACGTCGACGCCTCTGAGACCGCTCTCGGACTACACCCGTTGAAAGGAATGAGGCCTATTTCGGCGAAACGGCTCAATTGTACGTTATTGTTTGGTAATTCTCATTTCTTGATATGAATTTTTTGATAAGAAAAATCTTGGCAAAGGAATGCAAGTCTCCACGAAAGGCTGTCTTCCGACATGTAAGAGGAGATGTGTGGAAAAGAATAAAAGTTATACGCGACTGCCTAAACGGAAGCTGTGCGGGGATGGAAAACTCGGCGAGAAAATGCTGTCATCGCGACAGATCAGGGCTTACTTTCAGTTCCCAGACTGTTCTATTAGGTTTTTCCCAAAAGTTTCTTCCGCCTTCTTACTAGATATTAACTGCAAACAGTTTCACGGAGGGTGCAATATTTTTAAATCATACACCGTACGTTCTTTTTCATCATTCTCCTTGATTCGTTCGGATGCATCGTGCTATCATGTTTTAACATATTTTTGATGTTGCTGCCAAATATTGATCAACATGATATTTATCTCATTTACAGAGTTCAATGTTTTTAGGAATAGAACTTTTTACAGAAATAAGCAAGTAATTATCAGAAAGGCAAGATCTGAAGAGCTAGAGGGGGAGGCTAGAATATTCCAAATCAGATCCAAACGCCTTCCCTGCTTTTCCACCTTTCGATACATGCTGAACGACACTGGGACTATCAATTAAAACGACATTACACTATTGTAAAGCCAGAAAACAACTGAGTGCCTCAACATCGACGAAAAATAGATTGGTCAGTGTGTTTGACTAAACGTTGCCCATTGAAACCGAGCAGTCAAACAGCGGAAGAAACTTTTGGGACGAGCTAATATAATTCTCTGCGTATTCGCGGGTAAGAATGATTTCAAATACTTACACACTCCGTGGGACTGTCGCAGCTGTAGGCTGTCGCAGGCGTGCACGTAGTGGTACAGCGTCTTCTCGATCAGGTCCGGTGGATCGTATCCGGTCAGCTGGGACACGCTGGAACAGCACGAAAAAATAGGTAAACGCTGCAATATCGATATCAATCTCTTTTTTTCCTTCTCTGCAAATATTCCCCAGTCCGTCGTGTTTGTATTTACTCCCGCTCGAACCTGCCGCGACCCCGTCGAAATCTAGCTTCGCAGAGCCATCGTCGTATCACGGGAATCGATTCACCGAGCTCGATATAAAATTTCATCCGGCGTTCCATCGCCCTGCCCTGTATTTATCCACCGCCACGTGTTCAGTTCCCAGCGTGTTACGCGGGTAAAAAAATCATCTACGCGCGTGATATCATTGCCGTCCGCGCGAATAAACCAAGAAAGGAAAAAAAGAATTGGTGGAGGGAAAAATGTCTGGCAACGGACCAGCGGTAACACGAAACTGATTTTAATGACCGTCAACCGTACACAGGACCGTTCGTCTCTCCCCTTTGGCGTCGAAGTATCGACGGCGCAACTTAACACCGCGCCGTAATTGCAGCGACAAAAATAATCTGCCTCGTTGCTTCGACTTTCCCCATCCACCCGCTAATTTTTTCCCGTCGTCGAATTCAATCGAGACGACCCGGGGACGAGTAAAACCGCGAGATCCACTCGGAATAATGGTTGCAGGAGGGGGTTGGATTGTACGCGTCAGGTGATTCGTTCTAGTTACTTACTTTGCGTCGACGAAGATGAGCTTCAAGTCCAGGGACGCTCGAAACATGAACATATTCTGGTACAGTTTCACTTCCGTCAGGCAACTTTCCGGTAACGAATGGCCTACCGCCAGCAGTCCAACTTTTCGTACACAGTGTCGTCCGGTGCCGTCCTTATATTCCGCTCCCGTTGGACTTTCTACGATGCATCTCAAATAGCCGGAGCAGTGTATCACCTGTAATCAAAGAGGACGCAATTTTTTTTACACCATTCGACGGAAGTATTCATTCTCCCCCGTGTCGCGACAAGAGTTTCGCGTTTACTCGGACTATGTCCCTAATTAACCCCGCGAAACGGGCACTGATCAAAGGCAGCGAGACAGTTTAGAAGCGGGAACCGGAATGGGCGTTCAAACGAAACGAAGCAATTAAGCAGGGCGCACTCGACGCGAGGGATTTATCGTTACTTATATACATATGGGCACGTGATTATTCTTAATGTTATTCAGAGGCACCGATAGAGCGTAAGTGCGACACTCGAGCAAGTTCCGTAGGGATTGAAGTGCGGATTTTCGCGTGGAACGACGCCGCGTCCCGGGGCAAATTAACAATTCCTGCTTAATTAAATGGCCGATGAAATGGAAAAAAGGCCTCGTTCAACGTCGCCTGTGTCTCGAGTGTGCGGGGGAATTTGTAAAGCAAATAGGCTTGTTTCGTATGCCCGCGTTGCATACTCATTTCTCTCATATGCAATTCCGCGATGCATCCGCGCGAGTACGGGAACACGAGGCGAGGGTGCCTCGAAACTGTCAGAAAAAAAATACGTAACCCGTGACGAGTGCTGATAGCACTTGGTTCTGTCTCGGCGAATAGGCTCGAGGGACGCTTGGAATTATGAACAGCAAATTATGCTTCACCAATGATCCATACAACTTTTTTCACGGAGGATATTCATTGAACTTGGACTTTGGTATTGTAAATTTGGAGCCGCTTCTATGATTTTAATTGAATACGGAACGATTTGTTCCATTGCTTAATAGTGTAGTATTGTAATGTGTGTAACATGTGTGGTTGTAGAATTTATGTGTGTAAATTTGTGTGTTCGTTTTGAGTATCGATTAGCTACACGTTTTTTGTTAATGTTAAGTAGTTAGTTTATTTATTATTCTCTTAGTAACGGTGTGGAAAACAGCAAGCCTCAGACTGCTCCTGGACGTAGATAGCAAAGGATATAAAAGTTTTCGTATAGTTAACAAAAGTTTATTTAAAATTGCCTACAATAGTTAGGTAATCAATTTATTAACTCTCCATAACACAATGCAATCTTTTAAATCCCACTTTTCTCAATTGTAATTTGCTGCAGGATTTTTCTGCCGAACCATCGTGATCAAGATACTTGTTACAATTATCCATCGTCGTTCTAGTATTACAAATATTTATTCCTAGCCTGACGTTTGCCACCTACACGTCGCACCATATTTTCCTGTCAGAGGGTTTTTTTAGTCTCAATCAGACGATTACAGGCAGTTAGTAAAGATCAACGCCGAGCCTTGGAAGTTAATGGGGTAAAATAGTCCTTCTTCCAGTCGAGACCGAATCGGGACAACAACGATCTCGAAACTATTGTGCCCCGTTTCAACGACTCGTTCCATGCATTCGTCGACCCGCTACACTCGACTTGCACAGATCCATGCAAATCCGGCAAAACGCGTGTAGCACCTTCACAAAGTCGAGCCAACTACGGTTTGGTCTTTGTGCAACTAAGTGCCATACAAAAAGCCGCCTTCGTCCGTCGAAGGCCCCCCCTCGGGGCTTGCTTCTAACAGCTTACAGGGGTTGCATTCATGACTTTGCTTAGCACCTATTGGGGTCTTTTCTGTGTACGATTTCGTCGAGAGCCACGGTCATCATAGCGCTGCGGGCTTGAACGACCTATTTGCCAAACATTTTCCTTCTCGAGGGCTGTCTCTTCGCTACGGCAAGTGCAAAGTGTGGCAGGTCCCATTTTCCGTATATACCCTGCGTTACCCCTTACGAATATAAGTAGAATGAACGTTATTGCTCGAGCGTATGTCGAACATGTGGCGAAACCACACAGGATAACCATAAAATTGTATGGGGTGGCTTTCCCGATTCCGATAAACCTTTCATCGTATTAATGACCGTAAATAGAGGTAGGCAATCGTCGACCGAAATCTGGGCCGACCTGGTTGACTGCGTTAATCGGATAAATGAAAGTAATTTGGATAAGCCGTGAATAACGATGCGCCTCGTGTTCCGAATATCGACCGCGGTCTTGGACAATAGACGTGAGATATTCAATTTAACGTAATTGAAGGCGCGAAGGGTTTACGCGACGGGGAAAAACTATGGGGATTTATATGCGTGCGAGGAGAATAATTTTAATGTAAAGCTGCCGTTTTTGGTTCGTGGTTTTCGAGTTGCCTTAAAGGAAAGAACAGACGGCCATTGGTCTGGATAAATGAAAGGAAAGATTCGTCTGATGTACAATAAGATTATTAAAATAAAAAAAGGTCCAGGTGAAACGAATCGAGAACGAAATGAAGTCGAGGGAACTAAAATTGCTTTTCACAAAGGAAACGGTTGCGTAGAGGTTTCCGTAAATTTCGATCATTCCTGGTATGAAACACAAGCTCGCGTGGCCTGTATTTTTATTGCACAGAAGGAACGGATGCTGCCGAGCGAATTTAAGCAGCATTCTTACCTGGTGGCCGTTTTCTTTTCGACTCGCGCGTGACCAGGACAATACAGTCCCTACTTAGCTCGCCACTTCTTATCTCTTATTTAGCATTTGAATTTTTATCCGTTTTACGATTTCCTGTGCAGGCAGCGTAAAAGTTACACGCCAATCGTCTATCGTTTCTATTGCTACGTATTTACGATGTTGTGCGATTTGCAGAAGTTAATAGACCCATCATTCCCGTATACTTTCGTGTTCGAAATATCCGTGAATTATTTGCAACGTTATCGAATAAATAAATAATAAATAAATATCTTGAAAATGTGTTTAATCGCCACATGGAAATTAATATATTTTTGTAATAATAATAGGGGTGTGGAAAAAATAAGGAATTTCTTTGCATTACCTTGTAACCCTCTGTGACTAGGCCGGCACATCTCTTCGCCAAGTTACATTTCATCCTCAGAATGAATATACGCTCCAATTCGACTTCGCCCCTCGAATTTGGTTGTGGAAAAGTGAAACTGGCTAGATCCGCAGGACTCTGTGGTAAGTTTAGGACAGACAGCATCTCTGCGTGGTCGTTTTGATAGATGTATTCGAAGATGCTGTTCCCCGTTAGATCCACCTGAATTATTATTTTGCGTTAAATATTTTCAGGTATATTCGACATTTATATCGTTATGGAAATGCACAGAATTTTTTCCATTCGAATAAATTGAACTGGTCACGAAAACATTTGAAGGGACAGTTGATACTGATGTAGCTATTGAAGACAAAAAATGTATCTCACCTGTGCCATTCCCAAATGCACGCTAGCCGTCTCGCTTATATACATAATTTTACCGTCGGGTGCCAGGACGAACAGAAAACCGTCCAAAGCCTGGAACAAAGAATTTTGTTCATTAAAAATAATCCAGAGTAGCGATGGAAAAAGAAAGATTATCTTCAACGTTAAAAGTTCAAGAAATCTCCAACGTTTCGTTACGCTATTTTCTTTTTCTCTTCTTAACCTTTTCGGTCGCGCCCTTAACTATTTCGATGCACAGAAAATGGTACATCGTTGGCAAAACGGTACAGAACGTTGCATCGAATTAAAGGGCGCGACACATAGACGAATGAGTGCTTACTTTCAAAATATAACTAGTCACCTCCTTCAGGGCAATCTGTAGGGAGTCGTTGGTCGGTTGTGCAGCGCCCCATTCCTCGCCGAGCCCTGAAAAATGATTTCACCGCTGTCAGACACTCACATATGACCAATCTTCCAAAGTGCGACCAGTAAATATGAAACGACATCAATTTCCACGAATTTCCCTCGCTTGACACTGAAGAAGTATTCACACCTTTCTCCCGTTGATAATTTCTGCAACCTTTTCTAGTGATCGATGGCTACCCCCCATTTTTTTTCTCATTTACGCAGACGATTATTTCAATCTGCCGTCAGTGAAATTGATAGTATTTAAGGGCGACGGCAATAAAAGAAAAAATACGCTCTCCTTATTACAATGATTTGATATGCACGTTTCTAGCGACATTTCGTATTCGACGTGTAACTAAGCCTACAGCCAAGTATTTCGTGTCCGCGCATTAATTACAATCCATTTACGCGCGTGCTATACGGTTGCAGATGAAGGGTCGTTTTCTGCAGTCGCGTGAAATTTCACGGGAAACAGCTTGATTACTGTCATCTCTCTGTTGACTCGATGCTTCACTAAATTTCACCGGGTATTACCTGGCCGATAAGGATCAACGAAACAATTTGTATGAAACAATTGAGGATAAAAATGGCTATTTTGACGCAATTAATTGGAGACAATGAAAAATACTGTTTAGATATACACGAACGTTTTATTATCTCAGCGGTTGTTTTAAAAGAAAAACTTTAGGATCGAGAAGGATAGAACGAGTTGATTTATTACACCTTTCCCCCCTTCAAAGGATTTCACGCTCGTTTACCTGTTCAACCAGCTAATTTTCCACGTGAACGAAAAGGAACGCCCCTGAAGTGTCATAGAGTGGGCAACGTGTCTCTTTTTTTCCCCTCCCTTTCCATTGAATTTTTTTTCTTCTTTTTTCGAAGAATAAAGACGCGACCGTATTCTAGAGGGATGCAGCCACTTGAAATTCAATTCACCGATGCCGTAAGAACGCGAGGGGAGTGGGCGAGACTGGGGTTGCCATTGTAACACTATAACAGCCCCCATGCTTTGCTTACAAAGCACCAGGGACTAACAATGCATTAAGTGCGCAATCACATCCATCTCATCCGATACTATTTGCCCTTTGCGCGCAAGTGTCCGGTGGCTGAATTAACAAAGAATACCGTTTCAATCCGTTTACCGCTAAGTGAAGTTTATTACCCGGCACGTGGTATCATCGCACATAAACCAGCCACGAGGAAAAATACCGATCGATCTGTTTCATCTCGAGGGGTTGTTCAATTCAATTAAATAGGGGGCACCTCCTCGTCGAAATGAATTTGTACTTTTCCGTCAGGTGTGAATATTTCTCTCGATTCTTTATATTCGTAGAAATTCATATTATATATTTACATATAGGTTAATGAAATTAATGCACGAGAAATTAATGTCGCTACACTTGGTCGAACGTCGATTAAAATGTTTGTAATAGTACCGTTCGGGAACAAAGCTCGCATTTTCAGGTAACTAGTCGTCAATCGAATAACGCTGGCCTTGTCCATTTGCCCCGTGAGCGCGGCGGGCACCGGCAACAGCTTGGCAAGCTCTAAAAATTCTTGATTCTCCCGGTCGCGGCGTATACGCGCTGCTTTCTTGCTTTTCTCCTTCATCACGACTTCCTGGGGACCAGACGTGCTGGCGACAGTGTTGCTGGTCACGGAGTAGTGATTGTGCGAGCTCAGGTCCAATGTATCTGAAGAAGAACTGTTGTCTGGAACAGATGAAGAGTAACATTCATTTGTTGGAACTTGGTGTCGATGAAATGGAGAATGATCGCGAGAAAATATTTCCGTCCTTTCTCTGCTGTTGTTCTATAGGTAAAGGGGACAATTCGAAATGAATATCACGCGGGTGAAGCGGCGTTCAAGAACGGTGGGGAAAAAACGGCCACGACGTCGAATTAAATTGACGAAAGTAACGTTGCTGTATATCAGGCTCGACGATGTCGAAGAATGATACAGCGCGAAAGCCGTAACGACGCCGAGGCTGCTCGTTATGGAGAACCGAAAAGCAAAGGGAGCAAACCGTCATTAAAACGCCGGTAAGAGAGCAATCTAACGACGTAGCTACCCATCTACCGAGACTTCTCACGGATGGAAATTCGCTTGAATAATGCATTTTTTTTCTCTGCTCCGTCGTTTCAGCCACCGATTCCACGACTCTGCCTCGGCTGTCTTCCCTATGGACCGCGAAACAAAACAGCGTATCACGTCGCTGGAAAACTTGGAAAACAGAGTATCCTGATCCTTCGTCTACGGAAATTAATTAATCCTAAAATGCTTCTATACGCAATTACGGGTAATGATCGTGAGGCAAACGTGAAACACGATTTAGCAATGAGTATAAAAGATCTCGGAATTCTCCGTTTTAATTAGTTTCACTCGTAAAACGACGGTAAAAGAGGAAAATAAAGAAGACGAAGACTGAAGGAGACTCGTGGTATATTGACGTAGTACCTAGAACTACCACAGAGAATTTAGCATGCATAACACCGTAGAAATAGCTCGGTTGTACGTATTCCTTCATTCTCGGAATGTACGCTTTAAAAACAATTGTTCCGCGTACCCCGTACAAAGTACATACACCGTGGAACTTTCTTTTTCTCTATAATCGTGGAACGTGCGGACCGTTGAATGTATTCGCCAGTGTGAATAAACTAAATTGGCTAGCAGATCAAGAACAATGGTCTTTCTTAGGGAAAGGAAAGAAACGAAAAATTGTGGAGGAAACGTTTTTCACACTTTCCATCGTGACGTAAAATAATGCCAGAGGAATGCACGGTACACGCCGAGCCGCATGAACGAGAAATTATTAATTCCAAGCGGTAAATCGTCGTACTGACAACATCGTCAACAACACGTCTTACGAAAAGAAAAACTTTTGCTACCTTTTTCGGCCTGTTTTCGCCTCCAGCAACCGATGTACGGGTCGCTGTGCGGTATAAAACGACGACGAGGACTCTCGATGGTAGGCGCCATCTTTTATCACCACGTTCCGGAAGCACGACTCGATCAAACCGGCGTACAGTTACTATCATAAAATCGTCCGTGACACTTCGACACTTCAACACACCGCGTGCTACGCTGCTCACAATGCCATGCTGGCCACGTGTTCCATATATAATGTCAGAAGTTCTCGCGGACCTTTTAACGATATCCTCGCGATCACTTGCCCTTCGCCCTCTTGCACGCACTTGTTTCCTCTACGCACCAGCACCAACGAAGAAGACGAACCTGCACGAACTCTAATGTAACTTATGACACGAGGGGCCAAGAAAAAAAGAATCTATCCTACTGATCTGAAAATTTCGATTCCTGTCACGGCCTGGACGACATCTGGACGAACACTGACCAACAAGGAGGCAAACACGCCGTTTAAATTCCCCTTGCACCGAAATTACGACCCGGTGCACCGCGTGCCAGAAGTCGTTGCGATTTGTAGAGAGACGGTGTCACGGACTGGTCCTACACTCTCTTTCTCTCCGTCGGCGTGTCTCTCCTCCTACTGCTGTTCCTTCGCTTTCATCTCATCCCCAATGCTGTTTCTCGATGGGGTAGGTAAGCCGTGAGGTACCACCCTTATTTTAAGCTCCACCCTTGGAGCAGGGTCAGTCGAAAGACCCCTCTGTACACGCACGTGAAAACTTCTCTGTCTGGGTACCGTGTTTCCGGCGAGTGAGACACAGGACGTTCGGGTAAAGGGAGGCAAATATAGACAGGCCTCGGGACGACAGAGACAGGGGTTATTATAGGGCGAGGAAGACAAGGCAGGCAGACGTTGTCGTAGTCGCAAAGGTTGCCGGGGAAAGCCCAGAGTGATTCGAATGACGGCCGGACAGTACGGTCGTATTCACTGTGAAGGCGGACGGTAAAATTGAAAGCAAAAGCGATTGCTGGTGGCTGTACTGTGCCTCTGACGAGCCTTTATACACAGGATACCTACTTATACCCTGTACTGTTCGCACGCCGGTGTACCTATCATCCAACGACCAATAACAATGTCCTCGAATCCTGCGAATTTCAAGGCACCCCGAATCACGCCACCTTCGATCCTTTCATGATAATTACTGCCGATGGATACCTTTCAATTCCCCGCGACGGAAAAGAATTCAATCCTTCGAGTTGATTAACGAAAGTAGGATTACATAGAACAGACTACAGGGAGGTCTCCCTTTTGCAACGATTTCGTCACGATGGAAAATTCTCGCGGGAGCGACGTCGTCACGTGTGCAAAGTTGACCAGGGCAAAAAGGCTGTGAATCACAGGTTAGCAACCTGCCTTTTACGACTGGGCTGTATAGCCACCTTGCCATGCACCTTTTTGCCGGCGCGCAGTGTATCCAGAAATACGAAACATGTGTTGCCAACATGTTCCGGAAGGAAGGAAGAACCTGCCGTTGTCTAGACGATTCCCCGTGGGCCCAATGTCCACGACCTTAGTAGGGAACACGTGTTTTTCTCTTCCCGGTGTTACCTTCGTTCCGCGTGGTGGTATTCTTCGTTAAACACTTTCTATACGCCCTGGCCCCGGGTCGACAGGTAGAAAAGATCTAATACGAAACATGTGTTTCTTCTTTCCTCTGTGTCTCGTCAACCTCGCACCTTTTCAGGGCTAAGACGCGATATAACGGTTCGAAACAGAGAGGGACGGAGGGGCGGTTTGCTTGCAAGCCCACGTGCGTCAGTAGTTGCACCTTAAATTGGCCGGAATTATTATCCAGATGTTTGGGAAAAAGCGTCGGGGATACTGGAGACCTGTCGTTCGAGGTCGTCGAATTGTAAACGATATTTTTTGCCACGTTTCGAAATACCTTTTTCGTATACATATTTATTTTGCGGAAGAAAAATTTATTTGCGTTTGTCTCTATTCCATCTTCCTCTCTCTTCCTTACTTTTTGGGAGTGGTTGATAGTTGCAACCGCGAACCGATTAACGATGGGTTCTTGAAAAAGGTTTTTTTCTATCCTGACTTCGTTTGCGCAGCATGTGCCGTTACACACCATTAGCAGTATAATCGATATCTTCGATAAGTAATCAGCGAGGGGATGTAGAGTGGCGATTCAATTTGCGCGCGACGCTGCCTGAGCCCGGGGTTCAATTAAAGGATCTTCCTCCTAATCTCATCGATTCACGCGAATCGCTCGGAAGATTCAGTGGGATTTCCCTCGTTCGCCATGCAGCGCCGTGCACCCACGAAAATGAAGCGATCCAGATCGTCGTTGCGGAAAAGAACAGAAAGAAATGTACATACACGTATTTATGCGAAACTCGTGTGCATTGCTACAGAAAGGCGGCTTCTGTTATTCGCTTCTGTGTTTCGCAAAGCGCACTGTTTCTAAACAAACGAAACCTCAAACACTCGCCGCTTCGTCGAAACGATTTAGTCCGCGGAATTTTCTGCTGGAAGTGGAAGAGATTTTATAAACAACCGTTGAAAAATTTACGAAACTCGCCCCACGTGTTGATAAATATCGCGCGCTGTATCAGAAACAGCGAAATCTTTCCTGAATCTACACTTCAACGTCCGTCCTCCGTTTCGGCATTCTCTATCCTATCGGCGTGACGTGCGTCCGTTATTTCTTTACAAGCGGAGCATCCCCGAATACCACGATTTCGTATGTTCAAGAGACCTATATCGCCGGCCACGATCGGGGAAATCTGGAATCCCCGAATCGTGACACCTCAATACGACCATCGACCTAGCGGCCGTCAAAATTAATAAATTCTTTCTACCACGGGGCTAACCCACCGAATCGATTTAGTTTCGTTTCAGAGCGTATCGAGCGTAGTGGCACCAGGACGGACAGTGAATTACCATCGACGAACGATCACGATGGGACACGTAGCGGAGGATGCGTATACACGCGGGGAACACGCCTGCTTCTTGTCGTTCGTGACCGTCTCAATGCATTTTCGAGGGTGCACGAGCCTGCAACTCCGCCACGGCTTAACATCGGCTCACCTACATTTTCGTCGCCGAACGCATAACCATTCCCCGTACGATTTCTCTGTTACACCCCCGCTGAATGCTCCCGTTCGTGTCCGGAGAACGCCCTCGTGTTTCGACGGGAAGACAAGGGGGCTGGTACGCGCGCGATTCATCATCCCCCTTCGGCCAGGACGGAAAATCCATTCACCGATCGCACGGCACAACAATCGGGAGTGTGCTCGCGCATTTTAACAATCCGAACGAGGCTTCGGTTGTTGCTCTAGGTCGTAGACTTTTGTTCGACTTGTATCGGTGGATAGAGTTGAGATAGATAAATGAGCGCACCCCATACATATATAGGTGTGCGTGAATTTTTGGATTTTTACGGCAGCTCCGAGCGTATGGTCACTTGTACCGAAGTTGAGGGACGATTTAATCTTGACGATGAAACGAAGAATCTCGGCCGCTTTTATTTATTATTTTTTATAGCTGACCAATGGTACAGGAAATCAATGATTCCTATGGCCTGACACAATTTCCTTGTTTTCCAGGCGACCCTGGAACGGTGTAACGGGATCATGGCCTAAACGCTATTAGCATATCTCGTGTTTCAGCATAAAACGTGGCGTTTGTGTAAAAAATATTACAACACTAGGGGACGGCACGGGGATATTCTACCAAAAGGACAAACAGTCGAATTGATGGGGCTTTCACACCCTCCGTTCCCCGCAACCCTTGTTGGCGGCGTCGAATTCAATTTCCTGATTTCGGAAACGCGTGGCCATTTCAAGGGCAAGGAATTTGTACGACATACCAGAAGGGTGTCACTTTTGATATCGTACAAATTTTTTTCCACGCGATTTTTTTACGAACTTTTCACACTTACAGATATTCAAATACCATATATGAAATCTTCTAGTCGGCGAGGTTATTGTCGAAACACGTTTACAAAATATCTAGTTCATATTTTGTCGGGTCTATCGAATTCGAAACGGTCCGGAAGATTCACGAATTAACAATCGTCCGTTTATCTTCATCGATGGTTACGCGTTACAACATTTCCATGGCTCGCATAGTTACGAGCAACCGTGCTATTTCACGCGTGCACACATGGTCGTGTGTGCTCGATCACGAAAGACACGCCGGTATTACGGATACGAAAATAACGCCGGTACGGCACGCGTGTAAATCTCAACAAATATTATCTTTGTCACTATTCCCCCGTGCACACGGATCTTGCATATTTGCTCAAAAACTATAGGGTACACTCGATATTAATCCATGGTACTCGAACGAGCTACGCTCTTCGCTTTTCTCTCTGATATCGTTATAAAGGCGTACGTAGTATATACGTACGCTTGGGCGGAGTTCTCTATTCTACTTTCTTAACGAGATCGTCGCGGAGCAGTTTTTATTTCGGACAATTCATTCTCCACCTTTCCTGCGATATTAATGCGGTACGAATTATTTTGTTTGCTAAATACAATTCCATACAAATTTTACATCGACCCGTAAACAACAATGTCCGGCGAAAAAACGTATCTTCACCTTTCCCAGACTTTATATAGGCGTTTACCTTCGATTTTAATATCACTCATACAACACTTGCCTCCTCGTGACATTCAATAGGTCCAGGTATCCAACTAATCTAACACAATTCGGTCCCTCCATTCTATTCTTATATCCTTTGTTCCCGTACAATCTCGTTTTCTATGATCAAGGGGTACGTTGATCCTCTGCCTGCATCGTATGCTCGCGATTCCACGTGGAGCAGCCGATACTAGGAATCGCGGCGCGTTTAAATTCCGCTACAGAGCCGTGTTTCTCTTTCATTTCGCTGACCGTGTAGTTTCGCGAGGGCCGGTCTACGTTTCTCTGGCTGACATATCTGTACTCTTACGTGGGCCCAGCTTGATACGTAGACGGTACAACACGTCGCTACGTCCACCATAGACCCCCTTGGTCTCGGCTGCTTACTCCACTTACTTACAATGTTGTTCGGGGACCTAACAAACAACAGCCGCGAGCCAACCAAGAAACGTATATACATAGTCGGTAATCCTACACTTTCCTCCCCCGTTCCACCCTCGCCGTCGAACCGTTGCACCTCGAATTTCTCTGCGTCTTTCGACCAACGTTGATACACTCCCGCGGCAAGCCGGGGCTGATCTCATTGCATTGAACGAAGGTCGAACTTTTATGGAAGAAACACGGCGAACGATTTCTCGTGACACGCTCGAATTGATTTCGAGGGGTGCAACCACGTCGCGAAAATTGTTTGCCATCGGGGTAGCTGGGTATGTACATTCTTTCGTATTACTTTAGTTTATTTGAACGTAGTTGTTGGATTTGGAAATGCAAGATTACGTGTACACTTTTTTATTCTTTTATTTTTATGGAGCGGTAGTATTTTGGAGCGAGTAAATTAAAGGGATCCTACGATAAGTGTTAAAAGGGTTGATGGTTTTGTGGCGTCGGGGAACGATCACGAATTCGATGCCGTGTTTAGACGCCAGTGTGGCGATACTGAAATGTGAGAAGCGGGGTCTAGTTAAACTCGTGGCAGGCAACAAACCAATTACTAAATGTCGCCGTCGATCTTTATACAGATCTATAAAACAGCGTAACACTCGAATTGCTTCGAATTGTAGATTCTCCGAATCCGTGATACTCGTCGTCTCCCCTTCCAAATATTTCGGCCACTTCAGTGAATTGCGTTTTCACGGAGACAAAAGGAAACGAAATTTTAGCCATCACGTCGTCGCGGGGGCGATGTAAAACGGGGTATTTTGCCGCGACTGAAACGTACGAGTAACAATTAGTGTAACGGCAATCTGTTTCCCCGGGGCCGAGGGAAAAAATCTAACAACCCCTCGGCTCGAAGAGGGAATGTCGTGGGCGAGAAAGGCTCCCTAGTTGTGCGAAAGCCATCAAAGAAATATGCACAGTAAAATACTGTGTAAAAGTCATAGGTCACATATGTACGATGTACAACAAAACGTCATACAATTTGCATCAAGCATCTTGCATATTCTATTATACTAAAACCAATATCATATTCGTAGCAATTTTTCAATATCGTGAATTAAGTAAAAACTTTAATATATAAATCGACTTCTCGAACAGCTTTCGCATAACTTTTGTTTAATAATCGACTTCTGCACAGTACTATTTATAAGCACGAAGTCGAGACATTTTCACGAGTTCATATATATACGTATTCTAACCCAACGACGATATACATAACATATATACGTAGTTCTCGAAAGATTTTCGGGGGAAAAAACGAAATACAAAGAGGGAGGGGGACGGGCAGAAGGGAAACCCTGGCTAGTAGAAAAGTCAGCCCTCTCATTCACGTTGTTAGTTGGTACCTCGTCGAGAGGATGGAGAGGGTAGAAACGGTCGAACCGTACAGGAGAGGAGAGAACCTCGCACCCCTGACAGTCTCGAATGGGCGAGGCCCCTAGCTTTTCATCCGCGAACAGCCCGCCCTTAAACAGCCCTAAACTAAGTCACTTCAGCCTTGACGTTAAGTGTGACTGATCGTCCAGGCGTGCCTCTAAAATGGCCACCCAGCGTACGCGATGTCATCCCTGGGACCGGTGACAATCGTCAACGCAAATAAATGCTCCACCATCGATCCCATACGTCGAGCCTGATTTTTCTCCCTTCGGTTCTATTTTATGGATCGCGTATTATCGTTTGGTCCCTTCGTTGCTTGCGTTGGAGAAGGGAGTCGCCGATTTGAACCCGTTTACGTTCCAACCGGCGTCGAGGGAAAGAAATTTTCTGCGAGGTAAAATTCCCGAGGTGATACGTCGCCGGTTATTTATTCAATACCCCGATGGTATTCGTTTATTGGTTCGATCGGAAAGGACGTTTCAGCGAATGCTTGAACGATAACGAGCAAGGCCGTCGCGAAATTCCAAGTCGAACGGTATTTTTTTCGAGTGTCTTCTCTTTGTAACCGATTTATATGCCGCGCGAACATGGTCACCGTTATCTCGGTCGGCGGCGATAATTCCGTGCAAAAATGGATAATTGGTGTCGCCTGTGTTTTCCACTTGGACACGTACACTGCGTTGAATGACGCCACACTCTACAAAGTATAACATCCTACATACGCTGCTTGCATAGACGCATTCGTTGGAACGAGCGTGTGCGAGGAAAAATATTCTCCGATTACGTATGACGATCCCGCGGCGCGTGGAAATCCATATTTTCAGATTTCAAACGGCGGAGGCAGGAAGATAATGGGACAGATGTATCGGCCCGTAATGATCTGCGGTGTCCGTTTCGCGCGTGCCTTAATTAGCGTGTAATTATAGGAACTTGAATGTCGTGGACGGTATATGTACATGTAATTAAAGATGATTCAACGGTTAGTGCCAAGATTAACGTAGCATTGTTTTACATTTTGGCTTTCGGCCAAATAACAGCGCTCCCTTGTCGATTTGTTTGATGTCACGAATTTTATAGGCGACTCTCGTCTCGCACACTTTCTTTCGACATTTTCCCCCGTATTCGTGATCGGCGTACTCTGCATTTGAATCATTGGGTCTCCGAATTGGAACATCTGAACTTGAATATCCCTCTCTAGAACTTACATATTTCGGATCCGCACAGAATCTACCAACGAGCTCGAATTGTCGCAAGAAACTTGTCGATAGCGTCGCAGGGGAAAAACAGAGCGTGATCTGTCATCCCCCGTTTCAATCCTGACGCTCGCAAGAATTACGACACGGGTACCGATATAAATTGAGTACACAAATCAAAGGAGAAGTAGTCGACGATATCGGGGAACAAGTCTTTCCTGAAAGTGTTTGCAAGCAGCGTCTAGACCGCCTCACATAAATCATCAGCGATACATTATCCCCCGTCTTTGCGCAACCCTCGTCCGCCGGACGAACGTGGACAACGGAAAAAACGCGGCACGGCCGATGCATCACGGTTACGTATCGTTTCATTAGTCACAGATTTACTAATAATCGATTCGCGGCTGAAAAGTGTTCTTCCGCTTCGCAGTTTTAGTGGCGTGCTTCAACGAAACGAATTCTCGCCGAGCGGCGGGTAAAAAAAGGACGGGCGTTCAAAGTATCAGTGACATCTTGCAGGCGCAATAATTTCGTGAAAATATTGCCACTTCGATGATTGGCTTGTGCTCGACATCCAGCCGTTCGTAAAGCTAAGGGGAATAAACGCTTCACGCATTCCTGATGCGTCTCACAGTCTTTACGGCTTATTATCACCTCCACGCTTTTGCCCTCTCACCCCGGGGTATACATCAGCGCTCGGAGGAGGCGAGCGTCAAACGAAAGCGGCGAGCCAAGAGGGTGGTCATATATTCGCGGTGTTTCTGCGAATTCACGGGGCCACTTTCGCAGGAAGTATAACAATCGGCCGGCGAATTTGCGCGTTTCCTGGTAAAACACGAATAATTCGCGGTAGTTATTGTTGGCGGACGATACCCGCGGCTGGAAACGCGACACGGTGGTTGAATTTTTCACGAAGAGCAGTTTCTGCTTCTCGTGGAACATTTTTCCACGCCTCGAAGCCGAGTCTGTAATCTACGAATGATTCACGCTGATTGTAGAATCTCTTTATTCCCATTTTCTCCCTTTCGAAGACGTTTATTGTTCCACGCAAGTCCGCACTCTGTTTCATAACGAAAGCACGGAACGGAACAAAGGCGATCGGTACCGGCAAAGCAAGAGTTTCTCGGGTCCTTGTTTCGTTGCTTTTGCCATTCGATTCGGCAATAAACGCCGCGACTCGTCTCACGGTCGTGACGCTTTTACCACGGACAGGCAGTCGTGTAAGGTATGTACATGTCTTCCGCGCCGTTCTGCTGAACTGTGCACCGGGCTGAACGATATCTCGAAGCGAGCAGTGAAGAAATCGCTGAAAATCGTTCGTCCGCACGTGTACAAATGTATCGGTATTAAAACAAAACGCGTATCTATTCAATCTGAGCGTGGATCACGTATTGCCCTTCTTTCGGCTTTCTAAACATTCGTTCGCAACGTACAAACAATCGCAGCGAACCGTCGGATTAAACGACAAATAAAATTTGGCAATCCCCCTATCGAACACGCGCGAACGGCTACACAATATTTAATCCACGATGTTGATACTTATCGGGAGATGTAATTCATTTGGCGAGGTGGTAACCGAGCATACAGAAACGAGGAGCGCCTCGATTAAAACGTGTCCAGGTAAAAAAGAGAGCAAAGAAAAAGAAGAAAAAGTGGGAGGAGGAACAAATCGGTCTCCGGTTAGGTACCAACGGTGTAACCTTGGACGCTGCTACGATAACAAGGATGTCTGTTATGCTGACGGTGCATCTTCTACCATAATCAGACTTGCATATGCGACAACTATCAACTACATACACGCGCGCGCAAAAAAAAAAATATGCACATGAGTGCAACGGCAGCAACGGGGCAGGACGGTTCATCGGGACACTGCTCTGCAAACTCCGTTATCCGATGGCTCGTGCAAAATTACCGGATCCACGTTTTTCCAGAAAATAGCAAGCGCAGCGCAAAGTAATTCCCCGCAAAGGGTGGCGGCATTTTGAACGTACATAAACGGGAATATACCGAGCGAAATCTATCGACGGGGTTAGGACCGATTCGGGGCGCCTCGAATTGATATAAAGATTTGCTGGATCAATTACTCTGCGCATCGTTTCGCGGCGTCGAGAAAGAAACGAAGGAAAGAGACGAACGGTGCACGTAATTTACAGGGCTGTAACTCGACGTTGTCGCCGTTGCGAATTAAGAACTGGGCCCAGGGTCGAGTCGATGACAAAGGGCAGCCCATGGCCCGGCGATATTCACGAATCTCACGTGGCCCGTTCGCCATAAGCCACGATGGGGGTTGCCTGGCGTGACGACCCGTGGATACGCGTAGCTCTTTTTTTACTATTAACCCGCGTTCTCTCTGCCCTCGGCTCCGTGGCCGCTTTTATTTAACGATTTCTCTCCCGTTTCACTAAGCCAACCCCGATACACGGGCGAACTTCGACCGAACTGCCTGGCAATTTAGCAGGATTATTGGAACTGGTTGCTCGAGAAACGTAAGAACTACGGCTCGAGCAGACAAATTTGCTGCGAGTCGTTTCCTTTCCATTAGGTGAAAAAGGCAAATCGAATCTAATAAACCACCTAACGAGACACGTTTATGGCGAATGCTTTTTCTGTGCGATAAAGTTGCAAGCAATCTGCTTGGTTCTTTATCGTGTATACGTATGATCATGAATTTCATTTAACCCTTTCGCTCGGTAATTATTTCTCTTTCAGTTTCACATCAATCTACGCAAAATCGAAGCCCGTAATCAATATTAAATTCAGGCAAATTATTTATATAAGTATTCGAGTGGACCTTCATACCGCCTATTGTGTCGCGAAAGGGTTAAAGAGCATATCGGTGGTTTTTAATCAAAAGTCGAAAAATATCGCAAGCATATTCGAATGGATCGACTTACTCTTCATGTTGGATCCGAGGTATCCAAATCTTTATGCGGTCAAAGGGCAATGTAACACGACGATCGGTTAACTGACAAGGAACACGACACTTTTCCGGAGGAAACCAGTCATCTCCCTGACTCGCGCCGAGTCAGGTCAGAGGACAAGAGGCGACGGAACTTTAAGGTTGTCGTAAGCAAAACTAAACTTCGAGCCTGACTCGGGATCCCGGTGTTACATATCTCCCCACCACGGACCCCGTTTTTAGTCATGTGGGAATTACATGCTCGAGAATGGTTACAGATTTCACGTAAAGGGAGCCGCCTCTCTCTTCCTTCTTTCTCCCTCGCCCTCTCTCCTCTCCTTATTGTCTTTGACTCTGTATGCAGTTGGGAAAAAAAACAATGTCGCATCGAGTGCGTCACACCTCTTTGTACGGAGGATTGCAAGCTGCATTGCCCGTGTCTCCTTCCGTGGAAGAAGCAAATAGTCTCACAATCAAACGTGGACTTAATTTCACTTGATCTGAATTGTATTTAATTATTTGCGAAAAGTAACGTAATCGGACGAACAATTACAGAAACGAAAGAGTTGACAATATCGACACCGACGTTCTTGATGAGTCGCGCGAAATTTATTTACTTGTCCTGCTAAAAACAACCGCAACGATGCCTATAACACCGGTATATGTAATTCTTAAACGATGCTAACGTCATAAATCTCAATCGGACGAGCACCGACCTCAGTAGGAGGTCTTGCTCGAGGAAGTATCGAATATCGTGTTTCTACACATGTCGAAACGCTTAAAGTCGTTTTCACCTATCCGGCCCGCTAAAGCGAGCGCGTAACAGCTGGACATTCTGCGGCTTCTCTGATCCCGACCGATGTCCTATTGGAAAACGATCTCGATGATCGTCTTTCCCAAGTTCGCGCCTTCGTTTCCTCTCAAAACAAAGGGGGGCCCGAGGAAACCAGGGGAAAGTTGAAGCAAGAGAAACCAATCGATGTGACGAATGAAAAGAAAAGTTTATATGCGTACATGTACATTACGCGTTCCATTTGCGAGCTCGTAAAAATTCTCCATCGAACTGTGTCAAAGGGTTCATTTAGTAATGGTGAGGAACAGAGGGCAGCTTTGTGCCTGGACCAAAGAAGACGGAAGTGTAAACGCGTTTCGTGATACGCGCAGCCATTAAGGAAGGTTTTCTTTTAAAAGGGAAAAGCACGAGGTATAAAAGTTGCTCGACAACGCGGTGACGTCGGGTAACGGGGTGGGTGATTCGTGTGGAAGCAGAATTTTATGGGCCTCTGTATATTTGCTCTCTCCGTCTCGGGCGTTGAACGGCCGAGCCGTGATTTAACGACGTCGACAAATTTCATTTGTTTCCGATAGCAGCGTGGCGAACGCGACAGACTAAATAAATTTTTCGCCGGAGCTTAGTTTTACATCCGACACATCGGGGGGCCAGGTCCGAGGAGTAGGTGCGCAACGGAGTCGATGTTAATATGTACTTGTATCGCGAGGAAGAAAAGAATGGGAGAGAATTACGAATAATAATAAACCGCCGTTTTTAGATTTCCCTGAATTCGCGCGGGCAAAAAGGGAATATTCTTGGACTATTGTGTCCGTGGTACCGAGAGGCGTAATTACCTAGGAACTGTTTACGCACGTGCCAGGATGTTGCAGCCTGTGCACTCGCAAACATTACAATCTTGCTATTATTAGTCACCCGAAATGTTTAGTTTCGACAAAGAAGTATTAATCGACGATTGTTCTGGATTCGAAGAGCCTCTCTATCGAGGGGGAACTTTGCGCCACTGCGCGAAACAAATATACACACTTCTCAATCTGCCCCCCGTGCAACTCAAATTTATCTCTTTATTTTTCCTCAGATAACACCAGCACACAGGACACGAGTGTATCCATTGATCCATAAAAACTCTCAAGTGCGAGAAATCCTCAACCGTATTTATCCGTTCGAAAAAAAGCGGCCCAAACTGTTAAGCAACAAACAAACAAAGAAGCAAACATTAACTGGTACTCAAAACGCCTGCGTTTCTCGCCCCTCGAATCTACTCCGTTCAAATCTATCTTTCCAAAGCGAGTCCAATGATTAACTAAGCCAGAAAAAAAGTAGGTAAGAAATTTCCCTGTTCACGTTTCGTGAATGAAACACCGTCGAAGGGGAAGAGGCGATTTACAAAACACGCAGGAGCTCCGTGCGACGAACAGAAAGGAAAATGAAAAAGAAACAAAAACGGGGCAGCTTCGACTTCCATCGAGATTTACGTTGTCGCGACAGCTGCGCGAAGACATACATCCCCGTTTCCATGGGCCACGGAAGGGTACCGAGAGGATACGGAAAAGGCTCACGTTCGAGAGCCGGACATTTTCCCTTACAAATGACTTTAGGAAACGGCACGCCCCGTGTCACGGCACGTAACACGCGTTACTATTTACTCTAGGAAGCGTTTAAACGCGCCCCGTTTCACCTACGCGCGTCGGTTATCTAGAAATAGGGTGGCGGCCCATCCGTTTTGAGAAATTTAGTATTTGGTCGCGTGGACCGTCACCCCTTTACGTACCCGGCTATGTTTTCGTTACCAGACGAGCCTGGGTATTCCAGTGATTAGAACGAAGGCTGTCGCGCGCGTGCCTGTTACCTGTTAATTTATCGCGCACGTATCGCGTTCTCGATTCATCGATGACAGGAAAACGGGGGAAATGAGCACGGGAAACTGTTGAACCCGGGATCGTTTCGTCGAACACTTCTATCGCGTGCACAAGTACGTAATCGAAAGATGGCTTTGGTTGTTTGTGTACTTAGATACCGTAGACACTGAGCTTGGAGAAATGATGGAAGGTTTCGGGAGGGTTATTTCTGGATATAGCATAGTATTTCTCAAGGAAGTATCGAAAGAAGGGGTGAGAATGCGATTGCTGTATCTGCCGTGAGCAGCAATGCGGGTACCGTAACGTAATATCGAAATACATTCGACGGGTATAGACGAACAATTTGCCGGCATCCGAATGTGCGGCTCAAATTACACCTGTGCATGTAAATTGTTACGTTTCCGTCGAGGTGTTACGATGGAAGATTCGGCCGATTGCAAACGATTGACGTGAGTGGGTAATAGATTGATCGATGCATGGGCTTACTGTTAATACGTAGCTTTCCTTGTTTTCGCACCCCTTTTTTCGCACGTTACCCCGTTTCAAGATGTATATCGAAATATACCAGGATGAAAACCTGGGAGAATTTAGAAGTTTGCAGGCTTAACTGAAACAAAATGCGAGCTTTCGATCGTCCTCTCTCGCCTGAGAACTGATCACTGCAAGATGACACACGAATATCTCATAAAGAAGACTGACCCTCCTCTTTGTTGCGAAGCCCCACTCACAGTTCCCCAATTTTTGTATGTCTGCCAAAAGCTTTCTACCCAGCGACGCAAATTTAAAATTAACTCGAAAACTGCACTCACGTCTGAAAACATGTAAGAAATACTATTGAATACCGTAATGAATCCAACACCTTCCACAAAATGTAAAGTCATTGCGGAAGTTCGTCGCTAATGACCTCGATGTTGATGCGACGTAAAACCTCAAAAAAAGAAAGGAAAATTCGGGCTTTCGAGTTGAATTCACGTTTGCATTCGAATTCAATTCCAAGCGTATCTTTGTTCGACGGCAATTGTGCCCATTTTTCTTTACTTTACCACGAAACTATATTTTCCTGCGATATATTCGTGTCCAAGAACACTTAAAAGAATCGTGTCGAATGAAATTAATGAACTGCTTAACGTGTAAATATGTGTATCTGTCCGTTTCATTTACCTTCGAGCAAACCCATAATCTCACGGGGGAAGCAAGCAATTAGTCACCCTCGGTGTGAAAGTGATTTTGGCAGCAGGAACTTCCCAAGGAGCGAACACTTTGATCAAGCCGTCGGCACTTGACGCACTTCAGTCGTTCACGGAATTCCATCGAATATATTTGTGATTTCCTTTCACGTTGATCAACCCCACCGTTTACATTGCCACGGCCGAATCTCGTGCCATAGTATTATACAATTAACAGTCCCATATCATAAATACTCGAAGCTTATAAAATGTCCCTTAACGGTGTACGTATATCAACGATGTCGCGCAATGAGATGCATTAAAAACTGTCTTTCGATTCCTCAAGTCTCGTCGAACGAACGATTAATTCTCACTGTTCTTCGCGCACATTATTTATTGTCCACCCGACGAAACTTCTATGCCCGCGACTTTAAACGTACGCGACGTAATCGATTAATACGGTGCACCGAAAGCGCTGCTCAATCGCCACTTTCCGCCACGGTAATTATTTTCAAGCAGTCCCGGAGAACCGTAAACAGTTCCATCACAGAGAGAGAGTTGCTGACACTGCGATCTCGAAACGCACCGCTTATTATAATAACTTAACGGGCCGACTGTCGTGCACAATGTTCGTTTAAAACGTTTTGCTCGCAGTTTTATCGATCATTAGCCCGACCGTTAATTTAAGAACAGTTTTATCCCGGCGCGAGATTCCGCCGCGACTTTAAACGGTTCAACGCCGATTCTAGCCCCTGCTTCACCTCTATCCCGAACTTTTCATACACGCGCGTACTCTTTACCGGAGAAAAAGGTTGTGCGTTCGCTGGCGGTCCGCGATCGAAAATACGCGCGTTGGCCCTCTGGAAGCGGGAGTGCCCTCAAAGATGGCGCGACATCTTTTTTATCCAGGGGGATGCACCTCGCGGGATCAATTCATTGGGCCGTGACTACGCGTGTGTACTATTAAAACAGTGCCGTACGCATTTGGGTATACAGCTGGGTGCACGGTGCACGCTGAACTCCCCACCGTGACGTGGACCAACGTTCCTCTAACTTGCTACCCTTTCTTCTATCCTTCTCTCACTCTACGCGGATACACATCATCCTATTCTGTCCCCCGCTTCACGTTTCCCACTATCTTCCCGCGTTCTCTTTGTTTATCTGCCTCCTTTTCTGGCGTTCCCGATTCCGGCAGAGGCGCTCGTCGTACCAACGCAGCCGCATAAGCTCACGAGTTGCGCCTGTGTCAATGATTTCTAACGTGGGCGGTGCTTAAACCCCCTTTCATCCCGGGGAAGTTGCGATGAAGGTTTTCAATGGGAACATTAAGGAATCGTTGAATGTTGTCGTTTGGCGAAATTCATCGGTACGAATGATTCGGGTTAATAAAGGAGAATTCTTCGTTGCAATTTTAGTTTCTGCGTTGTACGTTTGTAACGTGAAATGCAGGGCTGGCTTTTTGATATTGTACGATTTGGTACGGTGGGAGTGTTGCGCTGTTCGCAGCTGAGAATCACTGAACTATGTATTACACGGGGCATTGTTGTACGGTTAGATTACGCCTCCTTCTGCGATTGGTCCAGTGGGCGGTCCCTCAAGCCACGCCCATTGCTGACTCTATGTAACAGTCCCCACCGTATTTTTACTACTACAGGTAGTGCGACGTGTCTCCTTCTTGTTCTGTTTGACGCGGATAATACGTCCCTGTCGCTGCTACCGTTGCCGCCTCCCTTTGCCCGCGATCTTTTCTTCCTTTGTTCCTCTCTTTTGGCTACTTTTTCGGCTACCAACAAACCAACCCCAAGGATATGTTTCTCGCCGTTCTCCATGTGGAAAATTTTACGGTTCCGCTGTATTTCTCTCGGTCAAACAATTTCGTTTTAATCAATACGAAAGGCGTGTACGCCAACACTTGTATGTTGGTGTTTTGGGTGAAAATTGTTCGACCGTGAGAGCGGAAATTTTGTAATCGACAATTTCTTATTTGACGGAAATTTTGTGAATCTTTGCGTCTTTGGTTCATCGTAGCGTTTGAAATGTAGATCATGGATCGTCTCCGTTTTCCAATATTGAATTGGAGGCATCAGGCGTGGGAAACTTCCGCCACGATTACATTTCTAATGATATGCGCAAAGTGCGTACGGCCAGCAGGTAAGCAAGAAGATTTTACAGCACGAAAATCGTTTCCAGATGTTGGTCATTTAACGATACAGCGTGGTCTACTCGGTGCAAGAGGTTCTCACGCCCAAATTACTATGCTACCACACGAAAATTCACAAGAAAATCGTAACTGCAAGCTTCGTGCTTTCCCTTGGTTTCACTTGTTCCCCGCAGTAAAGGTAGCTACTCGTGAATGTATTAGAAGTGACCCTCGTTACAAATAATCGCACAGCTAAAAGAGAACGGGTTTAAGCAAACGTTCCCACGCTTCGCGATTCTGTCGGACATTTTGATATTTATTTGTCAGACGAATATCAGAATTCGGAAAGGAGTTTGCGATCGAGTATTCTGTGGTTTCCAATCACGCCCAACAACAAACCTTTTAAGATTAATGGCCGTGCGATTAAAATGAAGGTGAAGGTTGCTGCTAAACAGCCTTCTGGGTTCATAAATGGCACTTGGGTTGTTTATTTTTGGCAAACCATTTAAAACATTTTTTTTAAGAATTACGCTGCAACTGTACATATATGCGAACTGTGTTGAAATTGCAAGGGCTTGTTCCTGGAAGCATAAGTTACAATCTGAAGGGTCGCTGGGCAAAATTGGCCCGGTAGATAATCGCCAGATAATTGAATTTGTTGAAGGCTATTATAAACAAATGCCATTATTACGACTTTCCGGCAAGCTAGAGCACCGGTGGAGTACTTAAATTAAAGCAAGGAACCTAAGCTACAATCCCTAATACGTTTTAACAATATTCCATGCGCGGTTGTTTTGCTGTAAACAATTAAATTAATTATTACGGGCAAGTGGACATAGTTACAGCAACGAGGCTATTACAGGTGAGTAGCCCACTTCTTTCTCTTTCATTTGACACCTCGTAGATTAAAAAACAAGTTCCAGGAGCCGAGATATAAAATTTATAATTAACATCGCTTTTTACAATCTGTCGGTAATGATGTGAGGGACATGGAAATGGTACGGGGGCTTTGGAACCCCACAACCGGCAAAAAAATACATGGCGCCATCTCGCGTTTGCGGCTTTTCGAGCACTTTGCCGCGCCTTCAAACCAAATTTCGGAATTACATCGTTAATTTAAACAATAGCGTTTTCCTAGGCTTGCAGTCGGTATTTTTTATCCGGATTGGTCTCAAATTAAAGCTGCGGGCCATAGTTATCTTCAACAACGATTTCAAGGATATGGCATTTATAGTTTACAAGTTATAAACAATTAAAGAATTCTACAATCTGACAATAATAGGAGACTTTTGTTCCTTACAAATTACAGTAGAATTACTTCTCGCGTAATTGGAGGGTGGAAGGGGTAGGTTGGGTCTCCATACGTAGTAACCTCCACGTGGTGAGACCTGGACAATAAATTATTTACTATATAATTATTAAACGATACTTTGCACAATCTCCCAGGGCAGGTAAGATACGTTTGATAATTCTATGGAAAATAATTCGAGCAAATAGACTGCGTATTGAACTTAGGATACAAAATACAATAGTGCCCGGTTAATGTTCGTTCTTTTCCCCAATTAATATTCGCGGAGTCATCGCCACTAATTCTTGGACCTGTGATCAGCGCTTGCGATCAGCAATGGCCCTGAATATGTCTCACTCTTGCTCTCTGGACAAAAGTGTGACCAACATAGTCTAAATCGAGCGTGCCGAAAAGCTATAATCATGAACTGATAATTACTGGTAAGTCACATCCCCGGATAGAGTTCGCTAGGCAGCCACGAATCAGCGAACATTAAGTGGGCATTACTGCCGTGGACAGAGTCTTATGTTCTTATTGCAATTACTTTTGAATTCTCGTTTCCATTTTCGTATCTATTTGTAGTTGTAAATATTATGTATTATTTATTGTACTGCCTCTTATATAGACTCTTCCGATTTCTCACGTTCTAGAGATAATTCTATAGTAAGATAATTCAAATATTTACATTTACATTTTCATGTTCCTCTGGCCACCGTCTTTTTCTAAATGATATATCCGTGTATATATTTTAATTCGTAAATTAATTAATATCTGGAAAGATATGCTTGAAACTACGCGGGTCTCTGCCATATCTACAGTGCCTACAATGATATCGCCATGTATACGGAGCTCCATGAAACTACTCGCGCCTGCAAGGTATCGCCATCTATACGGAGCTGTTTGAAACTACTCGCGCCTGCTGTCGTGTCACCATCTGTACAAAGATCCTTGAAACTACTCGTGCCGCTTACTTACCGTAAAAGTAGATATGGCAGAGGCCCGAGTGGTTTCAATCACGTCTATATAGATGGCGATACTAATGGCTTTAGGTAAAGTAGACCTTCGGATAGCTTCGAGCATTTCTGCATAGATGACAGAACTAAAGACCAATTTCTTGTGTAGGTAAGACAGGGATACAAGTACGTAATGTCAAGCAGTGCTTTATAAATAGCGGTATGATAAACGTAATCAAATTTGGTTATTTATGTCCTTATTTATAAAAGTGAGATGGGAATGGTCGAAAATCGTTTCGTACTCATTTACATATCAATCAAGTGTTAGCAAACACATACATTAATATGTATAGTGGCATTGTAAGTTCCATAACCCACTGTATTCTACACAATCGAGCTCTTTACCAAAGGTAAATTCTTTTGTGAATATTTCTTTCTTCAAATACATTTCTTAGTATATATTAAGTACATAAAAATAGTAGGATTATCCTTTATTTCGGTCTTGCAGCAGTGAAAGTGCACTCTTGCACTCTCATCTTCTCTTTCACTCTTCTTTTTCATAGTTTCCCTATCTTACATATTACAATATTCTGATGGCTCTATCGCACATCTGTTATAAACCATACCCACTCCTCTCAGTTTCATTTCATATTCCTAAGTCATTTTTGCGTTATTAATTGCTGACTCTTTCCTGTTCCCCCTTTACTTTGATACTGTGGTACTGTTCCCGTTTTAATATATTTAAACCTTTCTTTATATCTTGATTCTTTTATTTTTCCTTAAGGTTCTCCGTTAATTCCTTTACTTCTATTGTCATCAAATTCACTGTTGTGAGACTTGTTCCATTCCTTTTAAAAGAAACCCCTCTTTCTCTTATGCTTATGGTTTGGCCCTCCCCTCTTTCCTTTTCTATTAAGTATCCCTTAACAATCTTTTCCTCTCCTGTTACATACTTACTAATATATTTTTTGTGTGTTTAGGTTCTGCATGCAAAGAGTAAGGAGCATTGATCCACATTTTTCATCATTCATAAAAGCAAGAAAGAAGAAAGAAGAACTCTTGTCACATACTTTAAATATCGTTATAGTAAATTGGTTTATAAAAATAGGTTGTAACTATTAGCGCATAAGATTCATTTAGAGCAATTGTGTAATTAACTGCTATGTATCATGTAGTATATATTTTATTTTATATTCAGTTTATTCAGTAGATCTTATATATACTTTAATATTACATTTACTACAAGTTCTACTGAATTTGCTAAATATTAAATGAACGATATAATAAATAATTTATTGCACAAGTTACACAATTGCTGTAATTTAAATTCATAAGGTTCTGCACATAGAGTACGTAAATTTTAGTGTAACTTTTATCTGTAAGATATATTGTACTTTAATTTCTAAGAAAAGTTTATAAGCATTGGGTTATTTATGTTTATAGTATATTTAATATTACATAAATGTTAGTTTACAATTGATAGAAGAAGAAGAATTTAGTTGTACGATGTATTGTAAATAAATATAAAAGAATAGTTCATAAGTATCTGCATGTAAATTAGAATTACATAATTTTTGTAACTTGTATCTTCATTCATTAGTTTAAATAAATTTTCAATGAAAAGAATTCCACTGCTCTTTTTACTTTCATACCTTCCCAATCCTTCAAAGAACCTAATTCCGATTCCTTATACAAGAAGTACCGTAGACGAACTTTAAATGGAAAGTTCTAAAGCGAGAAACTTGTAAAAATAGCCCTATACGTTATTAAATTGAGCGCTTAGAAATTCCTGGAACGTGACGTCTTTCCATGAATTGCTACGAGTGAATACCACCTCGCATATTACATTCTCCTGATACGAATCCACGATTTTCAGCGAGATATTTCTGCCATAAACTCAGAAATTTAAGTGCTGAAAATCGTGGATTTGTATTAGGAGAATATGATATGCGAGGAGGTCTTTCATCGCAGCAGTTCTTGGAAATGACGTTACGTTCCAGGAATTTCCGGTTACAAAATTTCTGATGTCCTGGCAAAAATATCTCGCTTAAAATCGTGGATTTGTATCAGGAGAATATGATATGCAAGGAGGTATTCGATCCAGGCAGTTCTAGGAAATGACGCCACGTTCCAGGAATTTCCGATCGCAAAATTTCTGAGTTTCTGACACAAATGTCTTGCTGAAAATCGTGAATTTGTATTAGGAGAATATGATATGCGAGGAGGTATTCACTCGCAACAGTTCTTAGAAATGACGCCAATTTCCCGGAGTTCCGGATAGATGGCGATACCCCAGCAGGTACTGTAGATATAGCAGAGACACACGTAGTTTCAAACAGATCTTTACACATAATTATCAATTTATGAATTAAGATATATACATGGGTATTTCCATTAAAACAAAATAAGAAAATGTAATTCCCAAAGCGAAAAATATATGAATTATGTTACTAAAGAATTATCTCTAGAGCAACAGATTTACAACTACAAATATGTAGATACAAAAATAGAAATGACAATTCAAAAGTAATTATAATAAGAACATGAGATCCTGTTCACTTAAATGAGTACAGTACCCATGCCCACTTAATGTTCGCTGGTTAGGGGCTACCTACCGAACACTATACGGGGATGTGACTTTCCAGGAACTGTTGTTCCATTGCTGATCAAAAGTTGAAATAACTCGAACGCCCGCTAAATCCACGATTCATCTGAGCAGGTCCATGAATTGGAGGGGAAAACTCCCTGAATATTAATTGGGGGGAAAAACGAACATTAAGCGGGCACTACAGTACTTTGAATCCTAAGTTCAATGCGCAGTCAATTCGCTCGAATTATTTTCCACATAATTATCAAACGTCTGCTAAACGTTTAATAATTATACGATAAATAATTGATTGCCCGGGTCTCACCACGTGGAGGTTACTGCGCATGGAGACCCACCCTAGCCACGGCCCTTCCACCCTCCAATTACGCGAAAACTAATGCTAATATAATTTGTGAGAAAGAAAATCTCCTCTTATTGTCAATTTGTAGAACGTTCATTAATTGATCGTGGTACAAATCTGACAGCAAGAGGAGTTCTTGGAATATTCACGACCGAAAGCTAAATTGAATATCCGAAGGAAACCTAAAACAAAATCTGAAATCAATTTCCTGAAAGAAAACTTTCTTAAAAATATATCCCACGATCTTAAAAAGTAGACAACGAAATATTATTACAGCAGTGTACACTGCTGTCTTGAAAACTAAGACTCAGATTAAAAATAAATCCCCCCTTCTTAAACGCTAGATTAGATTCGAATACACCCTGCCTGGCTAAAGATCTAACTTAGAACTACAATCACCCTACCTAATATAATATTTCAGAGTTCAATTAAAAAGACAATTTCAATAATATCCTACCTACATAGGAATCTAACAGATACTTTATCATACACATGGAGGTATAAGTATGCATATTCTTAATTCCCCTTCAATTAGTCCATATTAATTTCGTGGTCCATGCCTTCCTAGAACAGACAACTGGCAACTGGGCAGGGGCTGGGCAGGGGCTGGGCAGGGGCTGGGCACGGGCACGGGCAGGGGCAGGGTGAGAGATTGGTCATATTATAGATATTTTAAGCAATCCTCCTTTTTCGCTGATTCTTTTCAATAATTCTGAAACAAAGACAAACTAGAAGTAATTAGTAAAACATTATAAAAATCTTAACCCCTTGCACTACGCGGAACCTCGGGAAAAGTCAGGCCAAACGCGGCTGCCTCAATTGTCGCGGTGAAGGACGAGCGGTGGAGCGCGCGTGCGGAAACTAGAGACCTATCTTACGACCGAGCGCAAGGTAGTCGTGCCCGTATTTACTTCACGCGATGGAACTCTTGTGAAATTCAAATGAAATGGAATCAAAAACTTTTTAAAAATACTTTAATTATCACATAAGATTAAAACAAATTCTGAATAAGTAATAATAATAATTAATGATTGGTCTTATTTTGTGAAGGCGATCATTGCTGGAATCCGTTACATTATTTGCGAAATGCAAACATCGTGAAATTTGGGTAAATCTTTTCAGCGGCATTACTTTTCTAAATATAGGTGTGTCTATCACTTCCCGCTTAGACCAATGCATTTGTATATTTGGTTTTTTGACTTGCGCCATCAAAATACACAACGCATAATAGGCCAATACTTCATCTTTAGTAACTGGGAACCAACCATCATCCAGTTTCCTTCTTCTCCCATCATTCATTATTTGTTGCGCGTAAAGATTTGTTTGCGTAAGTACAATGTCCCACAAATTTTCGTCGAATATAATAAAAAATAAATCTAAGAGTCCGTCATTCGTGCCTAATTGGTTTAAAACATAGTCTTTTACACCACAAGCCTCCGAGTATTCCCAAATTGTTGGCGTGTTATCACTTTCCTGCCAATTCCACTCAGGACTCACTTCAGGTCTGGGATTTTCCTCTTCATCACTGTCGCGTATAACTAATCTTCTTGCAGAATTCACTAGTGGCACAATTACACTGCTGTCACTAGAATTTTCATCACTGTCTCTAATTCTTGTATGATCTATCGATTGACAGCTTGAAACATTGGAAGCCTTTCCCCGGCTCTTACTTCCACGCGAACTACTTGCTTTTTTACTGGTGTTGCTTCTCAAACTGTACATGCTGGAGGGGTTGGTAGAATTAAAAATGAATATGCAGAGATCACTTTGTGTAGCAAGCTGTTCGAAACGTGTGCACCTCGTATAAAGAATGGTACAAACTGAAGATCGACTGAACGGTCTTGGTCTCGCCGCGTGCGAATGTTTATTTAACTTGGATATGTTATCTGTACCATGAAAAGCAGCACTACGTTCTAGGTAGCACGTGCTCTGCACGGGGACACACAATCCCATTCGAGATGTTCATACTTGGCCCGAAATTAAGACCACGAGTCAGACTCGTGATATTCATGTTTGGTCTGGAACTGAACAACGAGCCCGACTCGTGACATCCATGTTTCGCCTAAAATTTTCATCACGAGTCAGACTCGTGAAAATAGTGCAAGGGGTTAATCTCACAAATGGGATTGACGAGGCTGGCTCTTCATGCTTTCCACTCGCGCCTCTGATACCGTGAATCTGTAACAATCTCAAGCATTAGATTAGTAACGTCCACTCAAGTCATAAAATGAATCAAGTAGGGGTGAAATGGGATGAGGAGGCAAGCAACGAAAGTGACTGCTACCGAGCAGTCCGCGAGCCCTCGGCCCAAAGTCTGGACAGTAAACGGACTTAGAATCTACACCAGTTTCGATACCGAGCCACAGCAATCATTGAGGAACAGTATGCATGACCGAACCACGATTCCAGATTATGTCCCATATACCTTCTGCCACCCCAAGGTGTGCTTGGCGTGGTCTGACTCGCAGGAATTTCCTACTAGGCGGGTCACCTGTCCGGAACGCAATCACAGCCTCACACACCGCTCTCGATGACACTGCAGCCCGGAAATGCAAGAACCGCGACCATGATTCCAGATTTAGGGCGAAAACCAAACAACCGTTAGAGACGTAGTCTAACAGCGGGCCTCGGATCCTTCCTCCAGAACCACAATCACGCCCCCACACATCGTCACTCGCTGACACTGAGTCCCCAACCACCGGTCCTCTGGGCCGAGAACGAAAAAGGGAATGAAGCTAATACTGGTGAATTGAATCAGAAGAAAAGTAACGAGAATAACTGCTCCCGGCAGAGCGCAAAAAGAGAATGAAACCGAAAACTGAGTGAAGCAACAAGGGGAATGAATCAAAAAGGGAACTACAGGAGAAAGTGCAATGCGCAGTCAATTCGCTCGAATTATTTTCCACATAATTATCAAACGTCTGTTAAACGTTTAATAATTATACGATAAATAATTGATTGCCCGGGTCTCACCACGTGGAGGTTACTGCGCATGGAGACCCACCCTAGCCACGGCCCTTCCACCCTCCAGTTACGCGAAAACAAATTCTAATATAGCTTGTGAGATAGAAAAATCTCCTCTTATTGTCAATTTGTACACCGATCATTAAGTGATCGTAGTACAAGTAAGACAACAAGAGGAGTACTTGGAATATTCACGACCGAAAGCTAAATTGCTAAATTGAATAACACAAGTAAACCTGGAAGAAAATCTGCAACAGAAGTCAATTTCCTGAAATAAAACTTTTTAAAAAATATATTCTACGATCATAAAGACTACACAACGAAATATTATTACAGCAGTGTACACTGCTGTCCCAAAAACTAAGGCATATCTTAAAAATAAATTCTCCGTTCTTAAATACTAGATTATATTTAAATGCACCCTGCCTGACTAATGATCTAACTTAAAACTAGAATCACCCTACCTAGTATAGCATCTAAGAGTTCAATATAACGAACAATTTCAGTAATATCATGTCGGTACAAGTATGCATATATTTAATATGGACTAATTGAAGGGAAATTAATTTCGTGGCCCATGGTGTCCTAAAACAGATTGAATCAATTGTCAATTTCATAATCTCTGCCAAATTAAAAGTCTAATAAATTTAATTCGTGTAAAACATGCCTGTATAAAATGACAGTGGTAAGGGGCACGGGCAGGGTCTGGGCTTGGGCAGGGGCAGGGCGGATGAGAGTGACGTCATATTATACATGGTTAAGCAATCCTCTTCTTTAGCTGAGGCCCTTCAATCCTTCTGAAACAAAGACAAACTGGCAGTAATTAGTAAAGCATTATAAAAGTCTTAAACTCACAAATGGAATGGACGAGGCTCGCTCTTTGTAGTTGCCAGTCGTGCCTCTGATACCGTGAATCTGTAACAATCACCTGCGTTGGATTAGTAACGTCCACTCAAGTCATGAAATGAATCAAGCAGGGGGGAATGGGATGGGGAGGCAAGCAACGAAAGTGACTGCTACCGAGCAGTCCGCGAGCCCTCGGCCCAAAGTCTGGACAGTAAACGGACTTAGAATCTACACCAGTTTCGATACCGAGCCACAGCAATCATTGAGGAACAGTATGCATGACCGAACCACGATTCCAGATTATGTCCCATATACCTTCTGCCACCCCAAGGTGTGCTTGGCGTGGTCTGACTCGCAGGAATTTCCTACTAGGCGGGTCACCTGTCCGGAACGCAATCACAGCCTCACACACCGCTCTCGATGACACTGCAGCCCGGAAATGCAAGAACCGCGACCATGATTCCAGATTTAGGGCGAAAACCAAACAACCGTTAGAGACGTAGTCTAACAGCGGGCCTCGGATCCTTCCTCCAGAACCACAATCACGCCCCCACACATCGTCACTCGCTGACACTGAGTCCCCAACCACCGGTCCTCCGGGCCGAGAACGAAAAAGGGAATGAAGCTTATACTGGTGAATTGAATCAGAAGAAAAGTAACGAGAATAACTGCTCCCGGCAGAGCGCAAAAAGAGAATGAAACCGAAAACTGAGTGAAGCAACAAGGGGAATGAATCAGAAAGGGAACTACAGGAGAAAGTGCAATGCGCAGTCAATTCGCTCGAATTATTTTCCACATAATTATCAAACGTCTGTTAAACGTTTAATAATTATACGATAAATAATTGATTGCCCGGGTCTCACCACGTGGAGGTTACTGCGCATGGAGACCCACCCTAGCCACGGCCCTTCCACCTTCCAGTTACGCGAAAACAAATTCTAATATAGCTTGTGAGATAGAAAAATCTCCTCTTATTGTCAATTTGTAAAACGATCATTAAGTGATCGTAGTACAAGTAAGACAACAAGAGGAGTACTTGGAATATTCACGACCGAAAGCTAAATTGAATAACACAAGTAAACCTGGAAGAAAATCTGCAACAGAAGTCAATTTCCTGAAATAAAACTTTTTAAAAAATATATTCTACGATCATAAAGACTACACAACGAAATATTATTACAGCAGTGTACACTGCTGTCCCAAAAACTAAGGCATATCTTAAAAATAAATTCTCCCTTCTTAAATACTAGATTATATTGAAATGCACCCTGCCTGACTAATGATCTAACTTAAAACTAGAATCACCCTACCTAGTATAGCATCTAAGAGTTCAATATAACGAACAATTTCAGTAATATCATGTCGGTACAAGTATGCATATATTTAATATGGACTAATTGAAGGGAAATTAATTTCGTGGCCCATGGTGTCCTAAAACAGATTGAATCAATTGTCAGTTTCATAATCTCTGCCAAATTAAAAGTCTAATAAATTTAATTCGTGTAAAACATGCCTGTATAAAATGACAGTGGTAAGGGGCACGGGCAGGGTCTGGGCTTGGGCAGGGGCAGGGCGGATGAGAGTGACGTCATATTATACATGGTTAAGCAATCCTCTTCTTTAGCTGAGGCCCTTCAATCCTTCTGAAACAAAGACAAACTGGCAGTAATTAGTAAAGCATTATAAAAGTCTTAAACTCACAAATGGAATGGACGAGGCTCGCTCTTTGTAGTTGCCAGTCGTGCCTCTGATACCGTGAATCTGTAACAATCACCTGCGTTGGATTAGTAACGTCCACTCGAGTCATGAAATGAATCAAGCAGGGGGGAATGGGATGGGGAGGCAAGCAACGAAAGTGACTGCTACCGAGCAGTCCGCGAGCCCTCGGCCCAAAGTCTGGATAGTAAACGGACTTAGAATCTACACCAGTTTCGATACCGAGCCACAGCAATCATTGAGGAACAGTATGCATGACCGAACCACGATTCCAGATTATGTCCCATATACCTTCTGCCACCCCAAGGTGTGCTTGGCGTGGTCTGACTCGCAGGAATTTCCTACTAGGCGGGTCACCTGTCCGGAACGCAATCACAGCCTCACACACCGCTCTCGATGACACTGCAGCCCGGAAATGCAAGAACCGCGACCATGATTCCAGATTTAGGGCGAAAACCAAACAACCGTTAGAGACGTAGTCTAACAGCGGGCCTCGGATCCTTCCTCCAGAACCACAATCACGCCCCCACACATCGTCACTCGCTGACACTGAGTCCCCAACCACCGGTCCTCCGGGCCGAGAACGAAAAAGGGAATGAAGCTTATACTGGTGAATTGAATCAGAAGAAAAGTAACGAGAATAACTGCTCCCGGCAGAGCGCAAAAAGAGAATGAAACCGAAAACTGAGTGAAGCAACAAGGGGAATGAATCAAAAAGGGAACTACAGGAGAAAGTGCAATGCGCAGTCAATTCGCTCGAATTATTTTCCACATAATTATCAAACGTCTGTTAAACGTTTAATAATTATACGATAAATAATTGATTGCCCGGGTCTCACCACGTGGAGGTTACTGCGCATGGAGACCCACCCTAGCCACGGCCCTTCCACCTTCCAGTTACGCGAAAACAAATTCTAATATAGCTTGTGAGATAGAAAAATCTCCTCTTATTGTCAATTTGTACACCGATCATTAAGTGATCGTAGTACAAGTAAGACAACAAGAGGAGTACTTGGAATATTCACGACCGAAAGCTAAATTGCTAAATTGAATAACACAAGTAAACCTGGAAGAAAATCTGCAACAGAAGTCAATTTCCTGAAATAAAACTTTTTAAAAAATATATTCTACGATCTTAAAGACTACACAACGAAATATTATTACAGCAGTGTACACTGCTGTCCCAAAAACTAAGGCATATCTTAAAAATAAATTCTCCGTTCTTAAATACTAGATTATATTTAAATGCACCCTGCCTGACTAATGATCTAACTTAAAACTAGAATCACCCTACCTAGTATAGCATCTAAGAGTTCAATATAACGAACAATTTCAGTAATATCATGTCGGTACAAGTATGCATATATTTAATATGGACTAATTGAAGGGAAATTAATTTCGTGGCCCATGGTGTCCTAAAACAGATTGAATCAATTGTCAGTTTCATAATCTCTGCCAAATTAAAAGTCTAATAAATTTAATTCGTGTAAAACATGCCTGTATAAAATGACAGTGGTAAGGGGCACGGGCAGGGTCTGGGCTTGGGCAGGGGCAGGGCGGATGAGAGTGACGTCATATTATACATGGTTAAGCAATCCTCTTCTTTAGCTGAGGCCCTTCAATCCTTCTGAAACAAAGACAAACTGGCAGTAATTAGTAAAGCATTATAAAAGTCTTAAACTCACAAATGGAATGGACGAGGCTCGCTCTTTGTAGTTGCCAGTCGTGCCTCTGATACCGTGAATCTGTAACAATCACCTGCGTTGGATTAGTAACGTCCACTCAAGTCATGAAATGAATCAAGCAGGGGGGAATGGGATGGGGAGGCAAGCAACGAAAGTGACTGCTACCGAGCAGTCCGCGAGCCCTCGGCCCAAAGTCTGGACAGTAAACGGACTTAGAATCTACACCAGTTTCGATACCGAGCCACAGCAATCATTGAGGAACAGTATGCATGACCGAACCACGATTCCAGATTATGTCCCATATACCTTCTGCCACCCCAAGGTGTGCTTGGCGTGGTCTGACTCGCAGGAATTTCCTACTAGGCGGGTCACCTGTCCGGAACGCAATCACAGCCTCACACACCGCTCTCGATGACACTGCAGCCCGGAAATGCAAGAACCGCGACCATGATTCCAGATTTAGGGCGAAAACCAAACAACCGTTAGAGACGTAGTCTAACAGCGGGCCTCGGATCCTTCCTCCAGAACCACAATCACGCCCCCACACATCGTCACTCGCTGACACTGAGTCCCCAACCACCGGTCCTCCGGGCCGAGAACGAAAAAGGGAATGAAGCTAATACTGGTGAATTGAATCAGAAGAAAAGTAACGAGAATAACTGCTCCCGGCAGAGCGCAAAAAGAGAATGAAACCGAAAACTGAGTGAAGCAACAAGGGGAATGAATCAAAAAGGGAACTACAGGAGAAAGTGCAATGCGCAGTCAATTCGCTCGAATTATTTTCCACATAATTATCAAACGTCTGTTAAACGTTTAATAATTATACGATAAATAATTGATTGCCCGGGTCTCACCACGTGGAGGTTACTGCGCATGGAGACCCACCCTAGCCACGGCCCTTCCACCCTCCAGTTACGCGAAAACAAATTCTAATATAGCTTGTGAGATAGAAAAATCTCCTCTTATTGTCAATTTGTACACCGATCATTAAGTGATCGTAGTACAAGTAAGACAACAAGAGGAGTACTTGGAATATTCACGACCGAAAGCTAAATTGCTAAATTGAATAACACAAGTAAACCTGGAAGAAAATCTGCAACAGAAGTCAATTTCCTGAAATAAAACTTTTTAAAAAATATATTCTACGATCTTAAAGACTACACAACGAAATATTATTACAGCAGTGTACACTGCTGTTTTAAAAACCAAGACACAGATTAAAAATAAATCCTCTCTTCTTAAATACTAGATTAGATTCAAATGCACCCTGCCTGACTGGGGATCTAACTTAAAACTAGAATCACCCTACCTAGTATAATATCTAAGAGTTCAATTTAAACAACAATTTCAGTAATATCATGTAGGCTTAAGTATGCATATACTTAATATGGTCTAATTGGAGAGGAATTAATTTCTTGGCCCATGGTGTCCTAGAACAGATTGAATCAGTTTTTAGTTTCATAAACCCTGCCTAATTAAAATTCTAATAAATTCAATTCGTGTAAAACCTGCCTGTACAAGAGGGCAGTGGTAAGGGCAAGGGCACTGGCATGGGCTGTGGCAGGGCAGGGGCAGGGGCAGAGGCAGGGGCGGGGCAGGGTGAGAGTGTGGACATATTATATGTACATATTTTAAGCAATCCTCTGCTTTAGATGATTCTTTTCAATGCTTCTGAAACAAAGACAAACTGGCAGTAATAAGTAAAGCATTATAACAATCTTACACTAACAAATGGGATGGACGAGATTGGCTCTTTATAATTCCTAGTCGTGCCTCTGATACCGTGAATCTTTAACAATCTCAAGCATTGGATTAGTCACATCCCCAAGCCTCCCCATTTTATATTGAAATGAAGCTGCTTTTAATTCGTAATAACTGAATTTTGGCAAAGTTAATTAATAAATCAGAATTGATATGGAAAAAGCAGCAATTTTTTAATTACAATAGGTACTTGGATTTCGGCCAAAGGGATATATTCTTTTCTACATTCTAGATCAAACTGAATGGTGGTATCAATTTCATTAAAAACTCAAAAATGAAAACTTCTACAAAGAAGCGACAAACGATTATATTGAAGAGTTAAACTCCAATAATGAATAGTCACTAGTATTGTCTCTAATTGAAATGTACTATCTAGAATTATTATTTTATCAAAGATACTACAAATTATTTCTTTTTTTCTACTTTTTCCTTTTCTTTTCTTTCATTTCGTCCACACGGTAATTTACTATTATGTATGCAATTTTTTGGCAGTATTTCCATCAACAGACATTCCAGGGAGAATATTTATGTAACGCCACGCTAGTATACTATGTACTTTCAAATATTAAAAAATGCAATAGCAACACAAATTTGTAAGAATCAGACGCGAGTGGTGCTTCAATATGTCAAATAGCAACTATAATTCAACAAGTTAATCATTAATAGTATTAAAAATCTGCAAAATCGCGATTGGACGCAACGCTAATGAAAGAGTAACTCGATACTCTATGCACCAATTTTCTCTTTAAACGCAACACTAAACGTGGAAGATTCAGCCATGGTCTTTGACTGACGATGATGTGCCACCCTCCAGGGTGGCTCAGGAACAGGCTTCCAATTGGAAGCAATTGGGGACTGGTATTCGCAACTCTAATTAAAAACGCGATCATTAATCAACGCAACGCTAAGTGGAACTCGCGATGCAACCATTTCGCAACACTATATATTAAGGTTGATAGAAAGCAAACAGTAAATTATTGCTAATATCAAAAAGCAGTGTAATTGAAGATCCTCTGCAAAAGTTAGCTGAAAGCTCAAGACGCGAAAATAATTTCCGCAACACTAGAAACTTTCTCATATGTAAAGTATATTATAAAATACTACAATTTAACTAACAATAAGAACAGCAAAATTGCAAGAACAATCGCGATATCATTGCGCAACGCTAAGTCAATCACGATTTTCATTTGCTCGCAACTCTAATTAAAAACCGCGAGTCACTTCGCAACTCCAAGACTACCAGAGACTCGATTTCTTTTTCGCGACTCTACTTGAAAAACCGCGTGGCATTTAACGCAACTCTAATTCGACCCGTTCGCAAGTTTTTCGCAACTCTAAGGCAACGCGATATTTTTGGGAGGGCTGTATCGTTGGGCCGGAATGTGCTTCGGCCAAGTAAAAATAAAAATTCTACAAATGAAAATGCAAGCACAGTGACAAAGTAGTAACAAAGAATGATTCCCCATTCTTTTTAAGAATGGGGATCCATTAGTAGTTGCCCTCTTGAGTGACAGTTTGTCGGGCCTCTTCGGCATATAGCCTCTTCTTTTCGTTGGACCCAAGGGCCAGCTGAAACTTAAACTAGGCTCGAGGCTCTAATCGAAAACCAACGAAAAACTTATAAATGTGAAATAAAGAGTTTAAATCGCGGAGCTAAATGGAACACACGTGGCCGAATCACGACCAAATAAAATCGTAAAAATTGTGATTACATGAAATCGCAAAGATTACGATTAAAATTGTAATCGTTCATCGTTCACGTGCAGCCTCGAGCATAATGTAACACGTTTCGTATCGGAGCCTGAATCGCGACCACGACCGCGAAGAATTCGAAAAATCGATAGGCAAAGCCAGAGGCGAACGCATTTTCGTTCGTACCACAGCTTCACCGTCGGCTTTTCAAATTAGATTTCCTGAAACAGGTTGAACACGCGAAATAATGCCTACCCGATCAGAGACTGTGTCAACCTGCCCGGCCCTACCTACTTATATCTATCAATCACTCCAGAAAGTATGCTACCTATCCTACCTGGACCTATATTTAAAAAATGGCAAACAGGCACACCAACACACGACACTCCACGGTTCTCAGTCAAACACTTGGGCGCAAAAGCCTACACTAGGGAGGCGTCCCGGGACGCCCCCGACACCCAAGTGCTGTCAAACAACTTGCACACTCTAATGTACGTACCATTTTTCTGAAATCGACTGACAGTGGTTGGGATCTTTGCGTTCGCGTGGAGAAAGACCACACCGCGGTTGATTTTTAGTAAGATAATTAAATAGCACCGATACAAGAGCTACTTTATAGCAATTGATAAGTATATTCGATTCTCTTTGGCATTTCGCCTTTGTCATCTTAAATGGCAAAACTACGTGCCTCAGTATAATAGGGATTATTAATGCAATTAATAGTAAAAATGATGTCTCTGTTTTAAATTAATGGACATCTTATCTTGGTCATAATAGCTACATTTTAATACGGAACGACGCAAATCCACAGCCTAACCACAAACACAATGCGGATATTACGTCGGGCACGATACACCAACGCACTGTCAGTCGCCAACAATAAATCATTCAATAGCTTATGAACTAAAGAAATATCGTCGTGCTCTACCGCCGTTTTCCCACCCAAGTAGCACCTGGGCACGTGAGTGGGATCCGGGCAGTGAACACGGAAAGGGTTAAACCTGAAAATCCTCGTCTAAAAAGATGATAAAGACATACTGATTTTCTAACGGGCTAAAGATACATATGTATGTATGTATACCAGATCAATATATGATTTTATTTTATTGACGAGAAAGATCAATGACTCTACTTTATTAAATGAAATTATAGGGTGCCTCTACTTTATTAGAATAGTTATGCAATGGCTCTACTTTATTAGAAAAATTATTCAATGACTCTACTTTGATATACTTTGAATGAAATTGAAACATCCTCGGATGTTCCCGTCATCAAAGCATTGCTTCTAAAACGCAAGGTTGGTTTGAAAGTAAATTGCTTTGATTTCGAGATCTACCCGTTCGCGTATTGTCTTCTTGTACATTTAAGTTTAATTAACATATTGTACGGAAAAAGTGAAATTACTAACATCTCTAAACGCTAAAGACTAATGTGGATATCGAATAGTAAAATTATTCGATAGTTCCAAAAAATTGACAAGGTAAGTAAATGCCTTTACTTTATATATAATCAAAGTAGAAAAAGAGGAAATACTATACTCTTACTAACAATTTATTATAACTGGGCAGTAATTGCAATTGACAAGTAAACGAAGTCGAAGGGTATTCGACTTCTCCATTACAAACTAATGTACGTATAATACTGGACGTAATAACTATTTAAATATCGTTCATAGGTATTCAATTAAATACCCTGTTATAAAAATATATATAGTGATATATTTTATACTGAAGCTATTTAAAAACGCGTTGTACAAGAAGACCTATCCTCATATAATATAAAACAGTAAAGATGTTACTACTCATGAGTATATTTCCATATACCCATGGTCACAGTGCTTGCCAGAAAAATCTACGTAATTACAACCAGTCACTCGTGTCGGTTCGGACCTTTCGTCCTGCGACATGATTGAGTGACCAGAGGAACTTTAAAGCATGCGACTCACCGGTTGCAGACTCGCCAGGGGTGCGGTCAAGCTCGTCACCAGCGAAACCGTGGAAGCTGCTGAAACATTCAAAAAGAGTAAACAAAATTAAAATCGTTGTACCTTCAGTACGTTTCGAATGGGTAATTATCAAAGATAACAATATTATCAAAGATAGAAATACAAGATTAAAGAAGTAAAGTGATACTTACTCGTCAAGTTGATGGATGCAAGCCCGAACTCGCCGAACAGGACACTGGCTCTAATACCGGAACACTTGAGTATCCACGAGCAAAGTGATTCTAATCTCCCGAGAGTATTATTTCGGAGCAAACACTGACTCTAATTTCGCGTCTCCATACTGTTATGTACGTTTAATTATTATTAATAGCGGTTGCGCTCAAAAAATATTAAAAAGAACTTTGACGGAACAAGCACTGACTCTACCGACCGCATTGCGCGCGGTCATCAAAACTTTCTGAAAGAAAATTTGTACAAGTTAGTAAATGAAGGGAGGAGGTAAAAATTAAAGAAATACACATGTGATTTTATTTGTCTCTTTCTTATTTCTGTATGTCTGTTGAGGAATTACTGCTTTTATTTTTAATAAAGTACTACTGTATTATTAATTGTCTATTCAAGATATATTATTATAGATTATTATAAATGATTTCTCAAAAACGTACTGTGACTGTTCTATGTCAAAGTTTTAAAAGTGATCATGATCCTAGTAAGTAAGCAATATCGCGCATTTATAAATTCTCGTAACTGCTTGTATGTATTTATCATGCTCTAAGAGCATAGCAACAAGTACGTAAGTACGCGGGCAATCCATGGAAAATACAATTTGACTCTACTTGCGCGTAGGTCACAGAGTTAATGAAAGTGTTTAAATAAATACTAGTGAAGCTATAATAGAAATCGCGACCGAAATGCAGTGAAAGATGAAGATATTTCAATTTTTCGTTTAGAATTAATGAAATTTACTGACTCTAGTTTCAATCACGATTGGTATTTCGTAAGTTCTATTTGAAAAGTTTCATTATTTAATGAACATGGGTATACGAATAGAGAGAAGTAAGTATTGAAATGTATTTGCAACAATGAAAGTGTTCAATAACTTTGAACGGAAGGAAATCAATCTCTGAGATGATACGTTAAATTTGACCTGTCCTTCAGCAAAGGTTGTCAAATTAATTGTTCAGCGTCGTAGTAATTGTATCTCTATACTCTGTTCAACCAATCATCCATTATACCTACAACAAAAAGGGAAGCAACGTGATAAACCTGTGCCAAAATCAGAATCGAATTCGAGGTCGCGAAAGGAAATATGTAACTGCGTATGTGAATGACATTACAAACAAAATAAGCGAAACTTTGAAGACGTGTTGAACCCGCATAATCGCGCAATAAAATATAATAAAGATTCGAAGGACCGTTCAAACTAATAAGTTAGTTAACACGATGTTACAACAAACGAGTAGTTAATTGCGTATCAAAGAACCGATGCTACCGGAAGAAGACGCGTCCATCCTCAACCGGTGGACCGGTCAAGGGTCCAGGATCAGGCTTGAGAAAGACTTTAATGTACTCCCGCGATAGTAAATCGATTGTTAGATAAACGCGTATTAATTAATAGAAGCTAATAGTCAAGTGTATGCGGTGGTAAAGTAAAACTCGAAATTGAGATTGAACTGTAGGGTAATGTCGTTAACCTTCGACAACAAAGACGACCCTTACGCTGCGACGCTTGAATTGATAGTGACGCCGCGCCGCGCCGCGGCCGAACCTCCCCACTCTGCGCCGTCGCGTCGGTAGCGCTCGGTCGCGCTCGGTCTTATTCGCAATTTCTGAAAATCTTCGACAGTTTCCGACCGCAGCCGTGCGGTCTGCTATCCTTGGGTCACCTATTCGACTTCTACTGTTTCTGACCAACTTTTACCTGGACCTACGATCCTTGGGCCATACCTACTGGACTTCTATTGTTTCTGACCAACTTTTAGCTGGACCTACAGCCCTTGAGCCATACCTACTGGACTTCTCCTGTTTCTGACCAACTTTTAGCCGGACGGACGACTCTAGAGTCGTGCCTATTGGACTTCTACTATTTCTGACCAACTTTTAGCCGGACCTACGATTCTAGGGTCATGCCGACTGGACTTCTACTGTTTCTGAGAAACTTTTAGCTGAACCTACGATCCCAGGGTTGTACCTACTAGACTTCTACTGTGTCTGACCAACTTTTAGCCGGACCTACGACTCTAGGGTCGTGCCTATTGGACTTCTACTATTTCTGACAAACTTTTAGGCGGACCTACGACTCTAGGGTCGTGCCTATTCCACTTCTACTGTGTCTGACCAACTTTTAGCCGGACCTATGGCACTGGGATCGTGCCTATTAGACTTCTACTGTTTCTGACCAACTTTTAGCTGAACCTACGATCCTTGTTAAAGAATTCTTTTGTTCTTTGCCGCGCAATGAAAATAGGCAATGAAAACGCAATGACACGCATCTCATTTTTAATTTCATCGCCCCGATACATCGCGTTGTGACTTCGACTCAACTCGAACCGAACCGAAGAGTATCGGGCGACCAGGGATCGTAGTTCCATTTTGCTACCGAAACGTTGATGGAGAAATAGCTTTCCTGATCCCCCCAAAGCATTTAGATGTTTTCACACAATTGCAGGACTGCCCAACACTAGTTCAATAAATAATAGTTTTTCAACTGATCACTGTTCCTGAGTAGAGGACGCCCAAATCAGTGTCGGATTCAGTGCCTGGGTCGGTATGACCGACTCGTTGGGCCACGAAAGTCCATAAGATGTCCTGTCTATTCTTATATCTCGTTGTGACGGGGGCTCTAAAACCCCAGTACCCGCAAAAAAGTACGTGGCGTCATCTTGCGTTTGCCGCTTTTTGACCAGTTTCCCGCGCCTTCAAAAACAAGTTTCTGAATTACATCGTTAATTTAAACAATTGCGTTTTTCTCGGTTTTCAATGGGTATTTTTTATCCGGGTTGGTCTCAAATTAAAGCTGAAGCACTAAGCTATACTTTCCCATAAGTTTCAAGAAAATGGCATTTGTGGTTTAAAAGTTATAAACAATTAAATAATCGGCGAAAATGCACCTCGAGACGCACCTCGAGACGATTCTCGAGACGTTTCAATTATCTCGACTTCTGGAAGTGCTAGATTAATGACAGAGTGCTTAAACTGATGGTAAAGGATGCTGTTACACGAAAATAAACGATTTACAAATGCTCCATGCACTGTTTATTTTTAATAAACTATTTAATAATTAGTTTGAGAATTTCACAGTAACTATACACAAGGGGCGTTCTAAGCTAGGAACAGCTCGTTTCTTGAGCCGAGAGCTTTAACTGAACACGTCGTTGATTAAAATCGGCCCAGCATAACGCGAGATAATTCAAGTTTTATAAAGAAATTATAAAAAAGTACCATCATATCGACTTGCAGGCCAGCTACATTAATGATCAATGGACATTTTCGTGATCCCACGACCTTGTTGTGGTGAAGCTAATCCTTTTTTAAGCTTCCCTTCATTTGCCTTTTTCTACGAATAATAATGTTGAAGGGTTTCTAATAGTAAGACTCAATTATGAAACAATTTAATTTTTTTTATTGGTGGCGGTGGGTTTCGATGAACTAACTAAGTATGCAACCGAGCACATTAGTTTCACAACTAAAATTTTTAATTTTACATAAATCGAAACTGTCGCTCTTGTGTTAATTAAGTTTTGTTATTTAACAATATTTATGTACAGAAAGTTATATTAATTCTGAGGATTAAGATACAAAACACGTTAATTGTAACATAATTACTTAAATGTTCAAGTTAAGATAGTTATTAAATTAATAGAATCAGATATTTATCTCTTTGAGTCCACATGATATGACTCCTTGTTTAAAGGCGTTATTAAAAAAATATCCGTTATACTTCTAATTAGTAATATTTCTATCATTTTATGTTTAATATTCTTAAGCTAATATCACAATGGCTCGAGACAGTCAAGACTTCCAATATTTGTGCACATATCCTTATGCTATGTTAGTTTGCCAGTTGCATAACTGTCTTGAAAAACTTGTATCTTATTGTGTAATAAGTGAATTCATTTTTATACTATATAAATTTGAAAAATGTCTATTTCTATGTATGAAAATTTCCTAAAATCGCACGAGCATTGGTTCTTAATTTTCTAACGGACATACAAATTACAAGTAAAAACTTACTACTTCGTACTATAGATCATGTAAAGCCCACATTTCTTTTACACATCCTAACAAAATTGCCATCATTTTACATTGCATTTGTATTTACAAATAATATATTTTAAGTATAGTTGTAAAAAGCGAAAACAGTGCCACTATTAATTTCATGAAAGATATTCAATTTCTATCCAATTATTTCTTCGAAGAAATAGGAAGACAAACATTTTCTATCCCCTTCAAATAAATAATCGTAGTTACAAAGGCACTGCCTCATTTAGTACAATTTACAAAATATGGATAAGTACAATTTTTGTTTTCCAATGTACAAACACTTGATATAATCAATGAAAATTGAATGTATTCCCGAGAATAAAATTGATACTAAATCTGCGTAAAAATTAAATTTGAAATCTATTGTACTTTTATTAACTTATATAAATCATATCTATTAGAAATGATATACAAATAGGCAAATATTAAATTCATTACATATTAGTGGTATTATCGAAAATGTTCATTATGATGAATAACGTGTATAATTAAATAATGCCTTTTTAAACTTCTCAAGATCATGAATGTAGCTTCCCATTTCTCAATTGACTCTTTCCAAGAAAGGAGACGATGAAGTAGTTAGCTAAGTCCAAATTTACGTTCCCAGAACGAGATGGGCATTTTGCTTTGCGACTTCCCAGGTACAATAACATACTTCAATACTATACAGTTATATTTTTTTCTATCATTATCGCGTAGAAATTTAGAGTTTGCAAACAACACTTCGCCGTTTTGTATTTTTAAGCAGAACACATCGATAACAGTGCAAAATATTCTGCATAAATAATATGTTACGTATAACAATTGAATCGCTATTTCGATTTGATAGTGGAACCGATAAGTTGAAGCCACAATATGTATTTTTTATATGAATAACCAGTGGTATCACAAAATTTGGAGAAATATGTAGAAAGTACAGTAATGAAACAGCGAAAGTATTAGGAAAGCATTACACTCTTTCCCTTTGCTATTAAAATCTATTTCGTGTACTATTTGATCGTGTTATTAAATAAAATAAAAAATAACATTATCAATGTGCTTCATAATAGTGGAAGTACTTTGCAGCGGTATTTACCATGACAATTGCTATGACAATCTCAAGTGTTTATACTTACAGTCTATCTATAATCTTATCTTTAGCTTAAGCAATAATATCCTGGCATACACAAATTTAGTGTAATGCTACAATGTGGATACTCTCGCATGTTTTCGAATAAACATTACGAAATAACATTTGAAATTTTTACATTACTGTTAAACGTCCGCAAGAATGATTTTAAAGATAATAATTTACACTTTTATTACTAGCATGAAATATGCCGTTAGGGTGAATCTAAAAGATACGCCCTTGCTCGTTCTGTCATTCTTCGTAAACGTCCTCTACTACTTATACTAATGCCTGGTGCATTTTCAGGTTCTGGACTTTCATCACTTTCTTCAGCGTAATATCGACGTTTAATTTTTCGTCGATTTCTCACTGGCATTGTATTGCTCTCATCACTTTCTTCATTATAGTGAGGCCGTTTGCCACTTCTCCTTGAATGTTGCACAATTTCCTGATCTTCTGCCTCTCTTGCTCCGCGAACCCTTCTTTGAGATCTTGATACAAAACCTTTATCCGATTCTTCGCTATCTGAATCTTCATGATTGATTCTACGACGAGATTGCTCCTGCTCATCTTCCTCCCCCTCTTCTTCTTCTTCCTCTTCTTCTTCTTCTTCTTCTTCTTCAACTTCTTCTTCGTCGTCTTTTACAACTTTTTCTCTTCCTCCTCTTTCCTCCTCCTCCTCTTCCTCTTCCTCATCATCGTCACTTTGACTTTCAATGTTATTTCTACCACTTTTTGTTGTACTCTTTATACTACTATCCTCGTGCTCAGATGCAGATGCTAACTTTCGAGACCTTGTTCTACTTTTATTAATCACTTCCTCCTCACTTTCTTCATCTGATAACTCATTTGCAGTAGATGGTTCATCGTCATCGTAATCGTTAATCTTTAAACTTCCATGATGATTTAATTTCGGCTTTGTCTTTACTTTCGTACTATTTCTATTATTCTTTGCACGATTGTTCCGAGTTTGTTTTCCACGACCAGTGGGCGTGTATACATCCCCAGAATCACTATCAGCACTAATACTAGATACAGTTTTCCTTGCTCGTGTTCTCCTTACTGGTACACTACCACTACTCTCACTTTCTGAGGAAGCTTCAGAGTCACTTTCACTTTCTTTTGGCTTTTTAGATACGGCAGATCTAGAAATCCGAAGTTTTAGTGTTGGTCGCGTTGCGGTAGCGGAACGTCTAGTATGTCCATTTGTCATACGCGATGGACCTATCAAATGAACAAATAAAAATAATAATCGTTTTGCCCGTTTTGTATTTTTCATAGATACATATGATAATAATATTGATTTCAAAATAAAATATACCTGGAGCAGATACAGAATTATTTTTATTTATTTCATCCGCATCTTCATCATCATCCTCGCTGTTCATCTCCTCATCGTCATCATCGTCATCCTCCTCGTCATCAGAACAAGCTGCTTTCGATTTTGATGGCCCTAAAGTGTAAATGAAGTATTGTTAAAATTCAAGTTTTTTCATCGTTCTATACTAAGTAGTTGCGATATAAAATAAAACGTACCGGTGCCATTCGTTAAGCGAACTTTACCCTTTCTACCTTTTGCCTTTGTATTTGCTTTGTTATTATTGCGCCTCCTTGCAGACTTCCAGTTTAAAATAATTTTTCGCATATGCTCTTCAAACATGGCTGATAATCTTATTGTCATCGAGTAGATCTAAAAAGAAAAGGGAAGCAAGGTAATCATACCGTAAATTAGTTGCATAGCAATACATATATATACTGCAATGAAAATTACATACTCTTGATCGCTTATTTGTGTTATAATTTCTGCTATTCGTAAATATTAATCGCATATCTTTGGCAAATTCTAATGGGGTTTCATAATTTCCACCTAATAAATCCTCCTTTATAGTACGTAAATCCATTGGTGTATCTATAATTTGATGATAACCAGGATGTTCTAATCTATCAACTGGTTCCCTGCAAAATATGAAAGAAGATTTAAACCTATCTCTAATTTCCAGAATGATTTTTGATTAATTGAAATGCATAATATAATGACACTTTAATACCTTTTCAATGATTTGATATGGAGCACAACTACTAATTTATAGTACATCAATTAAATACAAAAAGTTAGTAGTTGAAGTATTTATATTACCTGAAGGGGATAGAATCTTCACACTGCCATAAAGTTTCTAATAATTGACGGCACGCTACTTTCCAGGCATTCAATACATCTTGTTGACGTAAATTTCTACTTGTAGTTGCCCCCTGAGTACTGGTTGATGGTCTATCCTTCGCATCTTCCATATCAATCTCTGATTCCGAAGAATGATATGTATCAACCAATTGATGATAAAGAGCTGGTACATCCATTTCTGTAGTTTGTCTGCGGAATAAATAGTAAATAGTTAATTTCAACCGCAATAATACTAAAGTCATGTGCGAAATAAGGTATACACCATTTAAAAGATCCACGAGTAACTACATTAAATCTTACTTTATAATACGTAGACACAGATCGGTAACTATCCTTGCCTGCTTTACTATTTGACTATGTGGCTCGTTAAATTGTTCTGCATTTGTTGCTAAATATCTAACATCAAATTGTGCGGATGTTATTCTTCGATAAAAATGATTTTCGAAACGAGCTTTTATAGTCGACAAATCAATGGGGTATTCTACAACAAATGCATATGCAGGATATATATTGAGATCAACAGGTGCCACAAATGGTTCTGCAATTGCAAGGATCATTGCTTGGTCTAGTCCACGTATAATTCTTCGACATGTTGCTTCTCGATCCCCCATTGGCCATTCTTCAGCATGCGGCTGATACAATATTGTTTGTATCTCTTCCGGAAGCACAGGTACTGCACCTCCTAGTTCAGCTGGAAGTCCTATAAGACATTAATTTAAATACAGCTGTAAAATATTTATATCTAATACGATAAACAAATATCTTATACTACTAACACAACTTAATGATCATTTTAAACGTACTATTTTCATCAATTGGTTCAAGATCCCAAGGACTCATTCTCTCGTATTCTCCGTTATCCCATCTAACACGGAAACACATAAAGAAGGATTCTGGAAAATCTTCGTCCAATGGTTCCATTGACTGTATTTGACCCATCCACCATCCGTCATCAATCATGCATCGAAATCGATCTCCTTCTGACCAACTACGCGCCAAGGCTGTATCAAATGTTTGACGCAAGACTAAGAAATCCAGCACATCAGCCATATCATGGTATTTAATAGTAAAGTTCTCTCCGGTTAATTTGCCATCTTCATCCATTAATGCTAATTTTAGGCAACACAGTCGAGGTGGACGTATTTCGTACTTAATGCCTACTACCTTTACAAACTCTTGGGCCTATGGACGTTTTTAATTTCTTTTTAAGCAACTAGAATGTTAATTGAAATATTTATAATACAATTTCAAGTTAAGCCCCTTACTCTTATATTGACTTTACTCCATGGTTCACATCGTGGACCAAGTTCATACACTTTTTTATTTCTAACAGCATCTAAATAGAATTGATGGCCTTGCCGAAAATACACTATTTCATCGCCCATTTGTGGGTAATAAGGAGCTTTCCTTGGTATTATTTCGGTCAGCCATTCTGCAGGTCTAAAAACATCCGGTATATCATCAACAGAATTCGGTACCGGAATATCCTTAAAATAAAAGGAACATTACACACAAGAAAATACGGAAAAAACATGTATACAGAAAGTATTTACTTACCTTTTTCCTGGGACGTCTACTACGTCTTCTATCTGTATCACTGGGTGGAGTGAGAGATCGCTTTTTTACGGGTTTACGTTTACTTCGTTTTGGTGGTTCTAAGTTTAAACCATGATCTGCAATCCAATCTGAATATTCAGTGCTAGATTCTGAAGTTGAACTATCGGAACACAGATCTTCTTCGCGAGCAGTAGAGTCATTACTATTACTACTTGCTGAACTTCCTGTTGTTCCTGCATTGTCAGGATTCTGCAAATGTGTGTACCCGTTTTGTAAGTACGTAGAACATTTACAGTTTTTATAGTTTGCATGAAATCTATGTAATAAAGCAAAGATACCTCAAAGTCGTCGTCCTCTTGTTCTTCGCCACGCGTAGCTCTAGTTCTATAGCCATGCCTAGTAGTCCTATTACGTTTTCGATTCGCTAACCGGCTACCTACGTTACCTGCAGTATTGGCAGTATTTAACACTGGCTGTGGTCTTTTTCGCATTTCACGTCTTAAACTTTCAAGTTCCATTTCTGCTGTCGCACGTCTACAATTATTACGTTTTAATAGGTTTATAAAACTAAATAACTTATAAACATATTAATGAAGACAAAATAAATGAAGTAATTTAAATACGATTGTAAAGAAACGTACAAAGCTTTATATTGTGTTACCCTAACAGCTGGATTCATGGGTCGAGCAAGAAAAGGTTTATTCCAAGGTGTAGTATTATCTCTTTGCCAATTACCACTACTTTGTCGTACACCTTCAACATCTCCCGCTCTTCTCAAGCCAGATCTGCTCCCCCGAGGACTAGCCATCTGACGAACAGGTTGCTCTGCTGCATTTTCTTCCCTATCGTCTATAATTTCCCCCTCTGCATTAATATTATGTCTCTGTGCAAGAGCTTCAATTAACTGATCAATATTGGACCGTGGTTCTTGAGATGGAAGACCTTCTATAACTTCTTGCATTCCTGTAAAATTTATGTAATTGTAGAAGATTTTCGTAGTTTATATGGTATAAATAAAAAAAAGGGGATAAATTAATTTATATACCTCCAGCACCCACTGCAATATTTGGTACTAATTGTTCTCCTCTACAATTTTCTCTCCCAGGAACTAATCTCTGTAACGATGGTGGATAAGGATTTCCATCAACATCTACTAGAAATGGCGGAGGCATTAAGTGAGGCGCAGTTTGCGTTTGTTCATCCAAAACATAATTATTTGCGTCGCGTATTAAAGGTCTATAATCTGTGTGGAAAAATAATTCTTTGGGTACCTAAATAAAAAAAAAAATGAATTCTCATCTGTTCGAAAGTGTAACGTACAAGACAAAACGTAAAAATAATAATAAAATATTATAGTGCAAAGAGAATCGTGCATACTATTTTCAGTTTCTCTACGCCAGATCCAAATCCATATATTAAGAGGTGTCCGTGCGAATCTGTTGCTGCTAACATTGTTCCGTCTGGAGACCATTTTGCATCAAAAACAGCACCGTTACCTTGTCCTTCAATAAAGTTTTGAAAGCATGCTATTGGTTCTGTATTTAATACGTCCCAAATTATAAGTTGTCCATCGTGTCCAGCACTTAATATGACACGTGGATCTATTGGATGAGATTCTAATACAAAGACTTCATCCTTATGACCACGTAGTATTTTTACCAATTCCCCCGATTTTGCATTCCACACTTTCAGCGAACTATCATTTACAGCTGTAATAACCCATTCATCGCTTACATCCCAACTAACCATAGTCACCTTTGCTTTCTTGTTAGAATCATCTTCAGCTTCTAATACCCTAAGTATTATAAAAATATCTTTTATCATTAAGAATTATAAATACAGACATTTGACAATCATTTCGGATAACATATAACATTTGAATTACCCAGGAAGTTTTGTGGTCATTAACAAACGTTTATACGTCCATTGTTGCTGCTCAAAATGCCAAACATTTGCAGTACCATCTTTGGATCCAGAAATGAACTTTAAACCGTTATGTGCCCATTGTATACTATCAACTGTATCAGAATGTGCTTCCACCTCTAAAACTCTGCACGGACCTTCATCTCCCAGCATTGAATATACTCTAACATGATGATCTGCTGAACCAGCCGCCATAAATGCTCCACCAGGACTAAATGAAGCACATATCATTTGTGCTTGGCCAGGTCGCATCTTTTCATGATACTGAATTGGTTTTGGTCTAAAAAAATATATTCATTGTGGTTGCTTTCATTATACACAACGAATATGCATATAACATATTTTAATAATTATGATAATATCCGAGAAAACATTTGAGGTACCATTGAAACTTACTGAAAAACTGCTCTTTCATGGCCGTTTCTTGTATGAGACCAAAATGCAACAGAGCCATCAGTACTTGTGGAAACCAAGTAATATACACCATTGCAGGATATAGGACAAAACTTTACAGACGTAATCATACCAGAGTGACCAGATAGAACTGCAATCTGAGAAGAAATGATGAATACGTAAATTGAATTTAATAAAGCATAATTCATATAATCGAATAGTACTGTTAATATTTCCGTACTATAATGTAATATAATTATTTATCAACTTACAGGTGACATTGTTTGGAAACACCATACTCTTAATATTCTATCTAGACTTCCGGCAGCTAGTAAAGTATTATCAAAATTTACTGCAATATCCATTATTTCAGCAGACGCTCCACGAAATGTTGCTAATAACCGTCCATCAATCGAACTCCATATTTTAACAAGTAAATCATCTGCGCCGGTCATTATATATTTCCCAGTACGATCAAACAGAACACAATATACAGCAGATAAATGTCCTAATGTGTGTCTATACAACTGCATTTTATTATAAAACTTTGTTGGTACTGCCTCCCTTCGACTTAGAGGGCCTGAATTCTCTCGTCCCTGAAGTACATGTACTATAATAAAAGTTAATGGTAAATACTTAATAATTGCAGATACTCAAGATATATATATAATCAAATAAAAAAATTGAGGAACAGAAATATTTTACTTACTTATACTAGGCACTGATGAATTACAAGATGAACCTAGAAAAGGTTTTCCACCTAGTCTGCCAGAATGCGAAGTGATGACATGCACTTGACGTTTGACATCTATGGTGAAACATCAAATATTTGTTCAGACAATAAATAATTGTATTAATCATTTCATGCGCTGTTTTTGTTTTAGTTGCGACTGTAATCATACCCTCGTGTGTACGTAACAAAGATTGTCTGCCAGCACCCAGAAGAGATATCGCTCCTGGTATACATGGTGGTACGTCTTTCTCCAACACTGGACCAATTCTGGCACATATTTGTAACAAATGATTTGATCCAATATGTGAATATTTCTTTTCCTAAAATATTATAATTTATGATTGACTTTGTACTTTTTATTTTCTTGCATAAATAAATAATTTGATATTATATTCATTACGTGCGTTATAAATTATTATAGAAATGGCAAATGATTATGTTGTATTATACGAATTATTCCCGCTAATAATTGAAATTTATGCAATCTAAAGTAGTCCCCATTTGTAGCCAATCAGAGAGGGGACAAGAAAACCCAACCAATCTGAATAGCCCACTCGTCACGCACGATACTAGTTTCTATAAATAAGGTTTGAGCATGAGATATATTCATTGATCAGTGCACGCAAGATGGCCGGAAGTTAATGCTTATTGGTTGAAAGTAATTTGGTGGGGGAATCTTGTGCAACAGCACATATAGCACCGCAGAGGAGGAGAAGGGTTGAGGAGTGGGACAGAAAAAGGGGGTAGCACCCTATTAGGGGTATTTCATACATCGGCATTTGACGATTAGCTTACGACGCAACAAAACAAAATTTACTATCCCGTTATTTAAGAGGAATAACCTATTTATTCCATCGTACATGATGAATTCTTATACACGCACACGAAAATTGCACCGAAAATATGCATTTTACTTACCAACTCTTCAAATGTTTGACTATGTACATGCCCTTGCCAATCTATTCTTTGCGGCAAAACCTATGAAAAAGTGACAAATTGAAAAAAACAAGTCGATCGATTGATCGTTCATACTCGAAATAAATTTGTGTCAATTTGTCGAATATCAAGGTCGCCGACCTTGAAATTCTAATGTTTTGACAAGCAGAAACCACGTGCAAACCATGTGGAGCCGATGGGTATCTATAGTGTCACCCCGGCAAAACGTCAACTCAGACCAATCGTCTTACCTTAGCTCGCTCCAATTCACGCTTCAACACCTAGGACCGAACAGTTCTCGTTACGATGGGTTGCCATAAAAATCCGCATTCTAATTCGAAGGATACTTACATCTGCAGTTTCGCGACAAGGTCCCGCCGCTAAGAATTTGGCAATTAGGAAGTACAGCTCTGTAAGAAAGAACGCTGCTTAGGAACGAACCGCACGCCTCGCTTCGTTGCGGATGGTAAGGGCGCTTATCGCTCCCATTCTTTACCTGGTGCTATTGCAGCCTCGTTCTTGGACACGCTGCCCTCCATTTCGCCTGACCAATCGTTTATTATTCACTCACAGACAAAGAGAAACATTTGCTTTTAAGGGTCATAGCGCGGCAATAACCATTTCAGATTTCATTTTCTCTCTCGCGAGGTCTCGACCGCGAGACGCACACGCACGCTCACCTCCTCAACGGAAAGTAGTCCCCCCCTACCCGACTGTCGACACAACGTACCGTATTATTCAGGAACGTAACTTGTATCTTGAAACCCTGTATAATTTTGTAAGAGATTGGAACCTATGGAAATATTGTATATAGAAACACCGTGCACTTTCCCCCTTGCGTTTTGCACACGGGAGAAAATTAGATAACTAGTTTTCGCATTACTAATAACGACTTAATTAGATATTGTAATAAATTTCTATTACGGCGAAACGGATTTGTGAACAGTGTCTGCACCGTAAAACGCGGTTCATTTGAACTTAAAACTACACTAATGGGAAAGCGCAATTGCGAAAATATGAAAAAACATTGAAAATCTTGATTTAAGTTTGTACTAATGAAGACAGGTTGTAAAATGAAGTTGGTCGCAAATGTTATTGTTATATGTTGATGAGCATTGATCAATTATCGCTAATCAATAATTGTTAACAGATTAAAAGAAATTTTTCTGTTGGAAAATAATGTTTATATCCAAACCGATGCTAGTTGTCCAATAAACAGTTATAAAAATTGTTGCTAATAAAAGAATACTAGCATTATTTTTTATAAACTTCATAACGCTACTTACTCACATATTACATTTTTTAAAAATACAAACATGCACAAATAAATCTTTAAATCATACAAATGTTTAAAAAGTAAAATGATCTATGCATTTATTTTGCAATGTGATATAACATAGAAAAATTTCACGCTGTATGAGATTGAAGGTGGTCTATATTTTGTATTATAAAGAAGTATAAAAATATGATAAATTGACCAGTAAATATCATTATTATGCATATTTAAATACTTACATATATTTATAAGAAATAAAAGCATAATGTCGATTTTTTCACAAAAGCTAAAAACTTCAAGATGGATGCTAGGTAACTCGATAAACTCAAAATATCGATGTGTAACGGACCGCATATACACACAAATAATACGTATATAATGCATACGTGTGCATATTATCGCATATATAACTTTTAAAAAATCATATATTTTTGAGAGAAATTTAATATAAAGCATCAGATTAATGTATGTTTTGTAGAAACGAATTATGTTATATAATAAATATTGGAAAGTTTTAACAAGGGTAGATATGTATGTGTCTTAAAATTCGAATAAGGTTAAATGCCGACGTGTCAATACGATAATATGTAGTTTACGATACATAATATGTATACGTTTTGTCATAAAACGTGACACGTCGAAAGGTACTATTCAGCCCTATTTTTACAAAACTCGACAATTGTAAATACACGCGGAATTGTATGTATAGTTTATTAATAGAATATTTGCACTGTATTAATGTCAAATAGTATAAAACAGCTATTCAAAAATTAATAATTATTGAAAATTGTTTGAATAATTCTACAAAAAGTAAAGGAAGGGTGCCGTACAGATATTTTACGTATTTATTAACTGATATTAAGTTTTATAACATAGAACTCAATGTTTAATATATAATTTATATTGTACAGTACCGAACTACTTATCTACCACATTGAATCCTGTGTTCAAATATTAGCAAACAATGTCATGGATAAAAGAGAACACATTAAATTGGTTACAACTCTTGGCCATAAGAATTCTAAGAACTGGTCATATTCCAAAACATGTAGCATTTATAATGGATGGTAATAGACGTTATGCAACCAAAAATGGTATGGAAAAGATAGAAGGACATACAAAAGGGTGAATCCACATAATATTTTATGACTTATCTTTGTATAATTTTATACGTTTAATGAGCAATTAATGTTAACTGTGATTTTATTTTCTTAGGTTCGATAGATTTGCAGAAACGTTACAATGGTGCAAAGATCTTGGTATAGAAGAAGTAACATTTTATGCATTTAGTATTGAAAATTTTAAGAGAAAACAAGAAGAAGTGAATGGACTTTTGAATCTCGCGGAACAAAAATTTCAAAGTTTGTTGAACGAGAAGTATGATAAACCTCAATTCCAAGTTTTAACGTAGTTTACTATATGATGTGTAAAATCATAATCATATAACAAATATTTTAATATAGGGATAAAATACGAAAACACGGATTATGTGTTCGAATAATTGGCAATTTATCACTACTTCCACAAAAAATACAAGAATTAATAGCAGAAACTATGATATTCACTAAGGAACATAATAAAGGATTCCTTAATATTGCATTTGCTTACACATGTAAGTACATCTAAGGAGAATTGGGTTTATTAAAAGGGTTGGGTTTATTATACATTTTATTTGTAATGTAAGTATTCTTACAAAATTATTATAATACTAATATAAATTTTGTATCAATGTTTTAGCAAGGGATGAAATTACACATGCCATAAAGGATGTGGTTGAAGGTGTTCAAAGTGGTGATATTTTTCTAGAAGAAATAGATGAAAATCTAATCTCTAGTTGTTTATATACGAATTCTTCACCAAATCCTGATTTATTAATTCGTACCTCTGGAGAAATCAGATTTAGTGACTTTCTTATGTGGCAAGTATGTATGCAATAATCGCATTTAATCTCTATTCCTTTTTAGTCTCAATAAATTTACATTTATTTAATAAATTTCAGATATCAACTGCATGTGTTTATTTTACTAATGTATTGTGGCCGGAATTTAATCTTTGGGAATTTCTCAATGCAATATTTTATTATCAAAGATGTTATTCCGATATACAAAAGGTAGTGAAAACACAAAACATAAAGCCTGCAATACACACTAGCAGGCAGTCAGCATATGTAAATAAATTGAATCGTAAAAGAGAAATTGCACTAGAAAGAATAAGTGCGTAAAGTATTTAAATATTTTACATTGAAACAAGGATTTTGTTAAAGATTTATCATAATTATTAAAGTACTTTGATTACAATACATCATATATCTGTCTAAATGTAACTCTAGAAATTTTTATTTATGTATATACTTTAAAAATATTTTTATACACCTCTTCCTGAATATTATCATTATTAAAATCTGTACCTATATGAATGTTATATATATGTATAATATAATAGTATTAAAAAAGGATGTGTTATGTATATTATTATGTATTTTCCTTTTCTTACATTGCATAGATTGCTTTGAAAATAAATATAATTTATAAAATATGAAGAACGTGAAACAATATAGAACTCTTATGCATATACATAAATTCATTTTTTTATTTTGTGTATTGTTACAAACTTGTATATATTCATATCATATATGTACATTATAAAATAAAGATATTTCCCTGAAATATCTTTTATTCTCAAAACATTGTGTTTTAAATTTATTGCGATACATTAAATATTTGGTTTATCTTTAATACTATTATACTCTCTTCAAATTTAATATTTTCATACCTTATATTTAATAGTTTTATTTATAAATAAAAATTGTATGCCTTAAATTATTGGAACTCGAGACTTTCAGTCTGTTGAAAGTATTATGAATTATATATTGAGTAAATAAATATAACATATCACATAAATATTAATAGGCACCTTAATATTACTGTAATTTTTTTGAAATAGTAACATAGAAAGATACATATTCTTGTATTTTGTGGCTCATATAGTATGAAAAGATTATGCTTTGATATTAAAGCTTTGAAAGCATAAAAATAAGTAATATACATGTACAGTATGTACAATAAGTTGTGTATTTAAAATTGTATGATACAATTCTATAAAAGAATATTAAAACTCATTATGTTTATTTCGTATGTTTCGTCAGTGATTAATAAAAGAGGATAAAAATATGTATTTTGAAAGAAATAAAAACTGATATTATAATTTAACGGTGTGCATATAACATAGTAGCGATCTAAATAATATCTTATTCCTTTTCCTTATATAATATTTGTTTAAGACACGATTAAAATAAAATCACTGGATGCAAATATATATTTGTTAGGTGTTATTTAGAATTATAAGGTGGATGACGTCTAGCAGATGGTTGTCTTTGTCTTGCTAAGAAAGATTGTCCTTGACCTGAACTTAATGCAGCAAGCCGTTGATCTACTGCCTCCCTATGACAACTCAAACCTAAGCGATAAAAGGCAGATATCATTAACTTTTCTTCCATTTCCTTAACCAATTTAGATTCTTTTAAGGAGTGCTCCATATCTTCCATAATTTTACGTTGCTCCAAAATTTGATTTCTTAAAACTGCTACTTCACTTGGGGACGAATTGTTTTGTTTGGGATCTAAGCTTTTTATAACGCTCTTCGCTTTCTCTACATATTTCTTGTAACGTTCTTCAAGTGCTGCATTATCATATTCCCTGCGTGTTAATTTTTCTTGAAGAGCAAATGCTTTTTGCTTTTGGGTTTGTAGCACACTTTCTCTTTCTTCGACTTGTAAGATTAAACGTTCCTTTTCCCCTTGGATTTTTCTCAATTCATCCTGTAATTGTGTTATTTTTTGTGCAAAATTATTATTATCATTTTTACTGTCCCCACTCGATTGATTTCCCAATACTTCCTCCAATCTGTTCTCCAATTCAATTATTCTTTGATTAGCTTTACGATTTTTACCCCTAAGTGTGTTTAATCTTTCTTCAGAATCTTCTAACAGTGCTTGAACTGTTGGCAATTTGTCTTCATTGCCTTTCTGTTTAAGTTTTAACATCTTATTTTCGTGTTGTAGACATAATAGTTTTTCTTTAATCTCTAGCGGTATCATTTCTGTATTTGTAACAGCACTATCAGTATTAGGTTTCCCTATATTTTCTGCTGCTTGCAATTGTGTACATTTCAATTCTTCGTTTGTTTCTTTTAAAGCATCCCTTTCTACAACTAATCTATCTTTTTCTCGTTGCAGAGTGCTTAGCTTTGCTTCCATTTTTTTCCCTTCAAATTCAAGTTTATCGCATTTGTTAGTTTGTTCGTCTAACTTATGATGAGTTTCTGCAAGTTGCTGCTTGCAAACATCTAAGTGATGGCGAAGCATTGCTGTTCGTTTTGATTCTTCTTCATAATCTATTTTAGACTGCAAATACTCTAAATTTTTATCTTCCAATATTTTTACCTGTCTCCTTAGGTCACTGAAATCTTCCATTTTCTTTTTGTAAGATTCTATGGTTAGTTCATATTTAGCTACCTTGTCTGCAGTTTCTTTTAACGCATCTATTTCATCTTTCAAGTGATTAGCCTCGTCCGCTGCTTTTTGTAAATCTTCTTGCCTAGATTGTAATTCCAATACTTCCTTCTCTAATAATTCTACCTTTAATCGGTAGTCATCCCTAGATGTTTCTACCTTAAACAATTCATCTTTCAATGCTTCCACTTGCTTCCTAAGACCAGAATATTTCAAAATGGATCCAGTTTCTTCTGGATTCTCGAACTCGTCTAATCTTTCTTGAAGCTTTTTATTTTCAGCTACCAGTGTAGCTTTTTCTTCCTGCAGGAGCGAAAGTTGTTGATCAAGTTCATGACATTTTTGTGCCAATTGTTCTTTCATATCGGCAGTTAACTGTAGTTCAGCCAATAGTCTCTGCTGTGTACCATCGGCTACGTCCAACGATTCAAAATTAAGACTAGTCCCTAAGCTTAATCTGGGCCCGTGCATGTTGCTCTCTAATTCTTGAATACTTTGCATGATCGCTTGCTGAACAGTTTCTTCCATACCCATAATTCTTGTTATATACTGCTGCTTCTGATTGCAATTAACTGCGCATCCAAGTATTAATTGTAATAAACGACGCAATTCGTGATTATCACAATGTTCACCAATTTTTGTTGCGTCGGGTTTAACATAACCCGATAGTTGTTGATTTAAACATTCGATATAATACTCCATTATTGCTTCAATTATTTTTTTAAGGTTACTAACCTTTAAACGCCAATTAGAGTTAACGTCAGTTTTGATTTTTACCCTCCAGACAGCTGTAAACCATTCAGGAGCGATCTGGGCTAAAACTTCTGCCAGGGCAACACCATCGCTTATATCTTCTGCAGTTGAATGCGGAACTTGAAGATCGAATGTGTCTAACCATTTAATTAAGTTACTCAATTGTTGATCATCCATCACTGTTTTTGATCAAAAACGTATCGATAAAATCGTAAAAGAGGTTACGTGTAAGTTTTATCACATATAATAACCTTATGCCGGATGTCAGTTTGTAAAAAAAGATTTAGCCCAATTTCTTATTTAATTCTTGAATAATCGATATAGGGATGACATTGACAACTTCGACCATATCTGTCTAATATCTTCCGCTTATATTTACCTTTATTGGAAATGTTTAAAAACTTATATGAAAAGAGTACTTTGACATTCTTTCGGCTGAACAGAAGTGGAACAAATACTAGACTATCCTCAGCTGCTTTCACTTTTAGTTAGTTTTAGTGTAAACTCACGAAAAATTCCATATTATCGTTGGAGTTCACATGTTGGTAGCATTTCACAATACATATGTTCCTCAACTAGAACCTATTCGTTGAAAAGCTTGTTGATTACATTAATGAAAGGTTGAAATACATATATGTATATATAAAAAAATGACTGACAAGATATGTGAATGAAAGTCCGGTGTATATGCGTAAAAAGTAAAAACACTTGCTACTGTATTACACACGTATTTTATTGCAGGGTTAATGATATATATGTAACTGATTTGCAATAAATCGTTGAACATTATATGTTTAATCCTTGGAACCGGTTCAAAAATATTGCGAAGAGGTTCGTGGGAATGTTATATTTTTTAAAATAAAAATATAAGTACAATTAGCGTTTGTATTTGCTATTTTGAACTACTATAACTTTTTCATTTTTTTCCTTGCATGGTTTAGTTTCACGTAGCACATATTAATACAATTATGGCAACTGAAGTGAAAGATAGCGTAATAGATATAAACGGGAAAGAGAATAATCCACGTGCAATGTTTTACAAAAAACCTATCAGGAAAGAAAATTTTAACTTGGACGTAGATAATATTGATACTCCTCAGGAAGTCAGACGTCAACGTTTATTACAGTTTCAAAAGAAGTACATATATCTTTTACATGAACTAAGCAATGTTATTTATAAGAAATTTTAAAATTACTAATGATAATAATATAAATTATTAGGTGTAGAGACATTACATATAACGCTGGAAGAGGAATATTAGATGAATCATTCAATTCAGAAGATGATGAATTCGAAGAGGATATGGAAATTGATGAAAGCGTTAGAAAGAAATATCATTCATTTAAACGATGTAAACATTATGCAAATCAGTTAATGATGTCTGAATGGATGTTAGAAGTACCACAAGATTTTGTTGAAAAATGGATTATAGTTCCTTGTCCACAAGGAAAAAGAACCTTGGTAGTTGCACATAAAGTATGTTAAAGAAAAAAAGAAGTTTCTTTTATGAAAGAGAAAGGCTTCTGCCCCTGTTATATTGTTTTCATTTTTTAGGGTGTAACTAAAGCATACAATAGAAGGGGACATCGAGTTGGTACATTCCATTCAGCACTTCCAGGTGGTAATCCATCTGAGCACAGAAGTAGCTGTACTATTATAGATTGTTTATGGATTAAACAACAAAAAGCTTATTATGTTTTGGATGTACTTGCATGGTCTAATCAATCATTGATAAATTGTGATGTAAGAATTTTTATTTACAAATATAATAGCACTACTGAATCTTTAATATATTGTTATATGTTATATGTACCATATGATTCTGATTTAACGAAATTTATCTTAATTTATTTTAGACCGAGTTCAGGTTCTTCTGGTTAAAATCACAATTACAAGAAATCGAAGAATTACAAAAAGCGGATACTCACAGAAATACATTTCCCATGTTAGCTTTGCCCAGTATCAGTTGTGATACTGATATAAGTGTAGCTTTAGAAAGTGTTTCACATTTGTACCCTTTAGATGGCTTGTTATTTTATCATCGCGATGGACAATATACTAAAGGTCGGACTCCACTTGTAACATGGTTGAAACCTTTTATGTTAACTGAATTAGTTGGTATTTCTGTACCATCGCCTCTCGATGAAAAACCAGATGGATACATAGATTTCAAGTATTATATTCTCAATAGCAGAGCTAAAAAGAGAAAGGAAGAATCGGGAAGTCACGTAAGTTTAACTATCTTAAAATGGATATTAATTGAGATATTAAATTACTGATTTAACATTTGTTTATAGATGGATATCACGGATGCGAAATCCTGAAATTTTATTTTACTCATATGTACGAGCTTCTGAAGGAAGTGAATTACAATTGACTCATAAAAAATCTTAATAATACTATATTTTATGAATATAATTTACTACGTCGTACAGATTGGTTTGGTATTGCATTTAAATTTCAACAATAATAATTTATACAATCTGTGATATTTACTAAAAATAATACCAAATATAAATAAATACATGTGACATAAAGGTTGATGTATTATTGTAAATTATTATGTAAGTTGCTATGTAGACGTTACAAATATGTTACAAGTGTTGAACCTCAAGATTCAATGTATGAAATGTATCAAGAGCCTTTTCATTTAAATACAACAAAACGCGATTCAAGGCATCTGTATTCATTACCTTCATCTGAAAATAAAAAAAAAGAATGTAAAAAAGGCATACACTTCCAAAATGAGAAAATATTTTTTAGTTACTCTATTTTCCATTATTGTAAGGGCAGGGAGATTAATCTTATATAATGTACACAGTCCTAACTGTAAACCAGCAGTTTCTAATAATTGTGTATATAAGACCTCGCGAAATTTTTCTATCTGTTCCAAATTGAAACAAATTTCAACATTTGCTTCGTCACTTTGATCCTTTATAAGTCTGAAAAAGATCAATGCGCGAGTAAAGTAAATATTATAAGTCCTTTTATTATATCTGGTTTATAACAATTATATATCGTGCGTCAAAAATGTCTAGACTAATTAACATTACAATTTACAAGCTTAATAACGAAAATATCTAATTTTGTGAAAATTATAAACATACACTCTTAATATTTTTATTAAATCCAAGACATGAAACTTTATTATAACTGTGTCTGTATCTGGTAATCCTGGTATCTTATATTCCATTCGAATTTCGTCTGTCTTTTTTGGACGTTCCTCCTTGTTAGTTGGAATGATTATAATTGGGACTAGCCATATTAAATCATCCTCTTCAGCAGGTAGTTCGATGATCATGCAATCGAACATACGACTGAACACATTATGGACAGTTCCCATAGCATTTCGTGTGCCACGGCACAACAAAAGAGGTAATCTTATGGAATGAATAGTTGTCAATGCATCTTTAGTAGTTCTCCAAGACAAAAATACTCCTCTATAAATACATTTCTTTTTGCCTTCTTCGAGAATATTATTTTCCGCAAAAACTTCAACCTACAATTGTAACACTTACTGCTTATGTATAGTAGTGAAAATCATTATTTTTATTAACAGTTTTCATAATTAAAATTAAAAATAGTTTCAACTATATTTTTTCTATAAAAACTTGATAAAACAATAGTGCATTCATTGCATATAAAACCTTTATTGGCGGTGGATCCATTGGACTGGGCCTTATTGATATGTTATCCATAACACAGATATCTGTGGTGTATGTAACATCTTCTTGTGCTAGATTACTTGCAACTTCTTCCCTTAATCGCTTTGCGTATCGTTTTAAATGAATCTCATCTTGGTGGAAATTGAATAAGGTGGACACACCAAAAATGGTCCATGTTTTATGTAATAATTCTATAAAATATGATATTAGATATTATAATAGCATACAAATTTTTCAGACAAATGATGAATAAAAATTGTTACAGTAAATGTCAAACTAAACGTAATATCAAAATCGGGTATCATATCGTATCGTATAATATCTACACATCATTTTTACCAATGCTTATGTCAATATACCTTCTAATGTATCAACAGCTTCATCTTCTATTACAGGAGCTGAACTGACACCTAAACTAAAACGTTGTCTTCCTCTTGTCCGAGGCGTAAACATAGAATGTATTCTACGACTAGTATTTGGCAGTATATTTCCTATAGTATCTTCCATTTCATGAAAGCCCGATACCGTCAAACAAAAGTTTTCATTCCAAGTTTAATATTATCCTTCAGTTCACTAATGTTTGAAAGTTGATTCAATTTCGGAGCGAAACGTATAGAAAACCTTACAGCATGAACGCACAGTGTTTGTGAGCTAGGGAAATTCTGCATTAAGTAGTAGTGCTAACGTAACTAGATATGTAAATACGTTTTACCATGTAATTACGTATTGTAAGTAGCTTAATCATTTTTCTGACATATTATCGTTGATACGGTATCGGATGTATGAAAGTTCACGATAGACTCGCTTATATTGAAAGAAACGTTGGTCTAGTGACAAAGAATGGATACAATGTTTTTATGAATGATTGGTGGATGTATTTATGTCTTTTAATTACAAATTATATTATACCAGTTGCTTTTTTCAGCGTACGTATTATATGAAATGCTGCTAATATAGATAACTATGTATTTAGGATATCCATTAATGTAGAAACAAAAAATATACTCTTCAACCATGAACGTGTAGAGTCTCCAATCTTCGTCTATATATGACGGACCACCTGTACGTGTGTGTAAGTCGCTGATGCTGAGAAATTGAACATCAGTGTGTGTTTATATTATCTCCCGCGCAAAAACGTACAGAGTTTGAGGACTTGGATTATTTAATTTTTTTTTTCAACAGAGATAACATTTTACCGTCTGAATGTTTATTATTAGTAAGTTATGGGTACAATAGAAATCGCATTTCCATTTGGTGGACAACCCGCAAAAATATTGAAATGGAGAATTCGAGTGGATACGATGGTTTCAGCGGGTAGAGTGTTGTTTTTGTATCAAAATGTATCGTCAGGAACCGAAGATAGCAAAGGTCCTGAGAAAAAATACCGTGCCACACGATTTGGCCGTGTTACAAAGCTTTTGGCGAAGGAAGGAGATGTTATTCAACCTGGGTACACATTTTTTTTAACCTTACGTTTACAGGACATTTTCTTAATTATGGATACATCTTATAAATAACATTGAACGTGTATAATCTTTTATTAGACGAATGATGATTTACGATTATAATTTTATTTGGAAATATTATATCAGTAATTAATATTATAGGCAAGTTATAATGACTTTAGAAGGATGTAAACATCCTACAGTAATGAAAGATTTGTGCGCTGAATGCGGTGTAGATTTAAGAGTTGAAGGAATTGGTAAAGAAAACGAAAGTACAAAAATATCGCAAGCTAGTGTACCAATGGTACATAGTGTACCGGAATTAAAAGTATGCCCGGAACTGGCAGAAAAAATTGGAAAAGAAGATGAACAACGTCTTTTACAGGATCGCAAGTTAGCATTACTTGTTGATCTTGATCAAACAATTGTTCATACAACAAATGATAATATCCCTCCTAATATGAAGGTATAGGTATACATATAATAACATTTACAAGATTAATATTATTAACATATTTTTTGTAGGACGTTTATCATTACCAGTTGTACGGACCAAATTCACCATGGTATCATACCCGGTTGAGGCCTAATACACGACACTTTCTTTCTGAAATGAGTCGTTTATATGAATTGCATATATGTACATTTGGAGCCAGAAACTATGCGCATACTGTAGCTGCATTATTAGATCAAGATGGAATTTTATTTTCTCACAGAATACTTTCGAGAGATGAATGTTTTGATCCTGCATCAAAAACAGCGAACCTCAAGTACAATTTAAAAAGATGTTGTACTTTATTTCAATTATAGATTTATGTTACTTTTCATGAAAATATTGAATAACTTGTTACAGGGCTCTCTTTCCTTGTGGCGATGATCTGGTATGCATAATAGACGATAGAGAGGACGTATGGCAGGGGTGTGGGAATTTAGTTCAAGTCAAACCTTATCATTTTTTTCGTCACACTGGCGATATACATGCACCTCCTGGATTAGAAAAAAATGATGTACCAGCTTTACCCGAATTGCAAAATACAAATGAGTTTTGTAGCGACGATAATCCAACAGAATCTGATAAAAATGGCGCATCTGATGTGCTGAACGAAGAAAATACAGTTGACAATAATTCTAAAGAAGATAGCGAAAAGGCAAGTGAAAAGAAGGAGAGCGAAGGTGAAGCATTAGCGGAAGATGATGAGGCTACCAAAGAAGATGATAAAAATACTACAGAAAAAAGTCCTAACCCAAGTAGTGATGAAAACCGGGATAACAAAAAATCGGAGGAAGGGAAAGAAAATGTAATACTAACTGAAGCAGTACAAGATTTTAAAAGTGGAGAGAAGAATCCTGATGAAAATAATGTTATAGATGAGGATGATGATGATTATTTATTATATTTAGAAGATATCCTTCGAAGGATTCATGGCGAATTTTATGCAACTGTAGAAAAAGAAACGGGACGTAAATCGTTGAGAGACATTATTCCACGAGTGCGAGCTCAAGTATTAAAGGGATTGCATTTAACATTCAGTGGTTTAATACCTACTCATCAGAAACTTCATCAAAGTCGAGCATACAAGGTTGCCAGAGCATTTGGAGCAGAAGTGGCACAAGTAATATTCCTGCACCTAGGTGTTTTGCATATGTTATAAAATTTTGTTTCTCATTTTAGTAAATCGTTATCTTTTAGGACTTGTCGGATAAAACTACTCACCTAGTTGCTATTAGACCTGGCACGGCTAAGGCTAATACGGCAAAAAAGAATCCGAATATAAAAATTATAAATCCAGATTGGCTTTGGACTTGTGCAGAACGTTGGGAACACGTTGACGAGCGTTTATTTCCCCTTACTACAAAGGTATAGGTACTATGAAAATAATGTTGATAGGATCATGTAACTTAACATTCACAAAAATGGTTTTAATTAATAATTAATTGCATATTCTTAGGCTCGTGCTTCTCGAATACCACCTCCGCATTGTAGCAGCCCGGACCGTATAGAAGAGCAAGACAAAATTGTAGACAGTTTTGCTGATAGTATTAATCCATTAATGTCATTTACACCCGAGGAAATAGAAATTATGGATAAAGAAGTTGAAGAAGATATGGACGATCAGGAATTGGAAGCATCTGTGTTCGACACAGATGATTTAGATGATAAAGGAGAGTGTGGCGGAAGAACTCGCCACAGGGATTCCGATTCTGATGATTCTATTTCTCATGATGGTACGCGTAACTGATATATTTTATAAACTAAAGTGGCTCCACGATAAAATTATTACATGAGTTTCGTTATAGGAAGTAATACAAGTGAACCATCAAGAAAGAAAAAGAAACTTTGTAATGGAAGTTCGGATGAAGATACCACTTCGAGTGGGAAATATGACACTATGGATGACGACGACGACGATCCTGTAACACGTTTTAGACGGGGAGGAAACTTACCCGATGACTTAGATTTAGGTGATAATTCGCAAGATTCAGTTGAAGATCTGGAAATAATGGATAATGAAGATGATCGGGAATGGAACGAAATGGGAGCAGCGCTCGAAAGGGAATTTCTTTCTGAATGAATCATCAAACAAATTGTATTTGTTTCTAGGGATTAATCAAATTATCGTATTATTTGTAAATTTCAAATTGACGAATTTTAATAATTATTGATCATATTTAAAGCAACATGTTTGTATGATTCTTATTCAAGCGGTCCCATGGAAAGAGCTTAAACTAATATGCAAGTTTGCTGAAAACGAAACGATTGCTTTGTATTAAATTCTGAGTTCAAAATACATGATCAAAAAAAATGTTGATGTAAGATTAATATCATGTTTTTAATAAATTTTAGTAAGATTGATTTTATTTTTAAAAAATGCCGATTGTATATATGTGCGTGTGCGTGTAAATACTGAATATATAAAAGTGTGCTTCGTTTATATTTAAAAATTTCTGTAGAGAAGAATGATTTTTTAAATGAATCTTACTTTCTTTTCAAAACTATATGTTGCATTTTAAAATAAACTATTGTGTATATATATCTATATATATATGAATGCTTCCCTTGCCAAATCGATTAACTCCACAAAACAAAAATATGGAAATTTATTTTAAATGTAGAAAGTTAAGAGTCATAAAAATTTAAAAAGATTCAAGAAGTGGAGTTAAGCGTTTTGGCTAATGACACGCTCATATATCAATTTTTTTATATACACCCATTGTTTTACAACAACCTGTTTATTAATACCTAAGATTACTACATGATTTATGATGGGTTCACAGCATGTGGGTCAGAATCTTCTGGATCATCATGATATTTAACATAAGACTCTTTGTTTGTAAAATCCCTTTTGCCTTCCATGCTTCCCCTTTCGGGCATTTGTTCATATCTGAACCGGGAATCTAATTCTCCATAAAGTTTGGCATCATCTTGTATAGTGTCCCTAATTTTATATGGAGATGAATTATGTTTTTTAGTCAACTTTAAATAAACTTTGTTAAAGAGTAAACAAAATATTTGGTGTAAATGTAAAATATATATACCGATATTTTCCTGCAACAACTTTTTGACCTGTTATGGGATCTGTAATATTACCTAGTGGATAAATGACATCAATAACCTGCAAATATAAGTAGAAAAATATACAAATAATATTATCGATTTGTAAAAGAAACCGTGTAAAGTACATATTTACTTTCTTATTTTTAGAGTATACATACTTTATGAGTGATGACACGCGTTAATTTTTGTTCCAAGTTCTGTATCAAAACTGTATCACCGGTTTTGCAACGTTTCTCAGGATCGATAGCGTAAATAAATTCATATTCGTTAAAATACTGCAATGTGATAAATTAATACATAACCTCACTTATACGTTTCCAAGAATAACTTGATACATTAACCTACCATTAAAAGATGTTTATCTAATTGTAATCGACGCACTCGTACTTTAGCTGCATTTTGTTTACTAGAAGGTACACATACTCCTAACAAATAAGTAAGTGCTTGTTTCGTTGCAGTATTCTTCGCCATCTTTGTAAAGTTGTCGCATTTGTGTGCGTATTCTTTGTGCATGTGCATATGTACTTACTTACCTACGCACACTGTACTGTACTGATACTGCAGGTAATTTGAAGGCGCGAAAATTTATACGCAGCCGTAACTTATTTTGTAATAGCATTAATATTATTTTCATTTATCTATTACATTTAAAGGATACTGCTAATTTTGTTAACTTAACACATTCATGGTTCAGAGGGAGGGTTTACATTTATTTATAATATCCTTATACAAAGTCAATTATCTACTAGACTAAAAGAGAAACAGCGCTTGGAGCTCTTGTAAATCGTTTATTGGCGTCTATCAGCATCCTTTACCTTCATTTTAAGCACTCCGTCATTAATCTAGCGACTTCAGAAGTCGAGATAATTGCAGTGACCCGGAGTGCAATATTGCCGATTTTTTAATTGTTAATAACTTTTAAACCAAAAGTACCATATTGTTACAACATTTAAAGGAGATAGATATGATTCGTAGCTTCAATTTAAGACAAGTCCGGTTAAAAAATACGGACTAGAAGCCGAGAAAAACCCAATTGCTTAAATTAACGATGTAATCCAGAAATTTGGTTTTGGAGGCGCGACAAACTACGAAAAAGGCCGCAAACGCGAGATGGCGCCACATACCCGATTATCGACTGTCAGTGGGGCATTAGTGCCCCACCACCACTTCCATGTCACACACAACGTTACCGATAAAATTTTTAAAAATTGTTATCTCGGCTCATGATGGTTATTTTTTAATAAATGGGGTGTCAAATGAAAGGGAAACGAATAAGCTACACGAAAAAAGATACCCCGTTGCCGCAACTATATGAAGTTGACCGTAATAACAATTTTAATTGTTTAATTGTTTGTAATGAATGAACCGCGCAGGAAATGATGATTACACCTATTGGAAAATGGTAGCTTATACTGGCAGCTTTTATTTATGTCCATTGATTATTGTTGCAGCTCGTCTGCAAGTCTGTTTCTGTTTCACTTTTGGAAAGGCATTGTGTATAGTTTCGGTGCAACCCTCAAACGAATTGGTAAATTGTTTATAAAAAAGAAACAGCGCTTGGAGCTCTTACAAATCGTTTATTGGCGTGTAGCAGCATCCTTTACCTTCATTTTGAGCACTCGATCATTAATCTAGCACCTCCAGAAGTGGAGATAATTGCAGTGAACCAGGGTGCATTTTTGCTGATTTTTTAATTCTTAATAACTTATAAACCGCAAATGTCATATTGTTGCAACTCCTAGGGGAGATAGCTATGATTCGTAGTTTTAATTTAAGACAAGTCCGGTTAAAAAATACGCAGTAGAAGCTGAGAAAAAAGCAGTTGTTTAAATTAACGACGTAATCCAGAAATTCGGTTTCGGCGGTGCGAAAAACTGCGATAATGCCCCCAAACGCGAGATGGCGCCACACACCCGAATATCGACTGTCTGAAATTTAAAAGAATTATTATCTCGGCTCCTGATGGTTATTTTTTAATAAATGTGGTATCAAATGAAAGGGAAACGAATATGCTACACGAGAAAAAATATCCCGTTCCCGTAACTGAATACAGATTGGCCGTAACAACAATTTTATTTGTTTAATTGTTCATAACTAATGAACTTCGTATGGAATAGTGTTCACACCTATTGGAGATAGTAGCTTACACCTCTGGCTTTAATTTATGTCCTCCAATGATTGATTTTTTTATTCTTCATAGCTTTTAAACCACAAATGCCATTTTCTTGAAACCTATTCGGAAGTATAGCTTAGTGTTTCAGCTTTAATTTGACACCAGTCCGGATAAAAAAACACCCATTGCAAGCTGGGAAAAACGCAATTGTCGAAATTAACGATGTAATCCAGAAATTTGGTTTCGATGGCGCGGTAAACTATTCGAAATGCCGCGAACGCGAGATGGTGCTACGTGCTTTCTTCCTTGCACAAAATTAGAAATATTTTATTTCGACACCTGGTTATATTTTAATCCAATTGCAACGTGAATGTGACACAGAATGCTATTGTATACAAAACTCTACAGATACAGCAAAATTAAATTTTAAAGAAGAATTAAATGACATCAGATCAAAAAAAAATGTTAGTGACGCCAATGGAGTACTGGAGAATTTATGAGGGAATCGCCATTAATTTGGCCTTACGACAATGCATCTTCGCAGCCTTGCAAGGACGTTCCCACGCGTTACGCTTACTCAGTAGTAGTAATACCGTACGCATTTCTAGGAATTTATATGCCTCGCTGCGTCAATCTTCATTCACAGTTTTGGCCAAACTTTAAACGTCTATAACTCGGCTTAGAATTATCGGATCGAGTTCGAAAAAAAGCTGGTGGTCGTGTGAATAAATGCGAGTGCTATGGTAGCAATTTAGAGTAATAACTTTTTGGACATCGTTTTGATAGAAAAATTGATTATCAATTGATAAAAAATAGGGTATATAGGAAAAGTGTATGATATGTTCACATATCTTCAATCCTAGACGGAATCACTAGCATCAACTTTAGCATCCGAGCATACGCCAGGGAGCAAGAAGCTTTAATAATAATTAATCTCGAACTACTAACAGCGCAACTCTAGCTTTCGATAATGGGGCACTCAATTACGTGCTTCCTTAATTAATAATACCGCAGTTACTCAACATAGTCTGAACCAGGCACGAGTTAGGCAAACGTGTTACATTTCATTTCATCGTACCATTTTTCCGATAGATATTACGTATTATTATTATATATTATTATTCCCACACAATTATTTTCCTGCACATATTTTTTCGTACGCCCCTATCTTCTTTCCATCGAAAGCAAACGAATATATTTTTACGCTTTCGCCTCTATACTGCGAATATCTTTATCTCCAACCGACGATATCCTTTGTCACGTTGCCACAATAAAAGAACGATCTGCACGTCAAGATCGTTGCAAGAAGAATCGCGTAGAGAAGGGAAAAAGGCTGGCGAGACAGAAAAAGAGGTGCAGTCGATAAGAGACGGCGTCCTTTGTACAAACATTTACAATCAGATCCTTGCCTGCGGGCTATGGACAATCGGTTAGAAGAAATATCAGTGGAGATCACGGAAGGATTCATAGGAGATGAACGAGCGTGAAACAAGAGCGTTGGAAAGGGATCGTAGGGAAAGAGCTTCGAATCAAAGGCCGGATATTTCCAAATGTATTACACTCCTCCTTTACTCTTTCTGTTTCTGTTCTATGCATTACACGTGCATGCGCACGTACCCGCCTCTGGCATCTGGGAATCGCGTTGTTATTGCGGGGATGTAAAGGAGCGGAGAAATTCACGGGCGATCGGTCTGTGAATCGACGACGACCGAGCCGTCACTGAGCCAGGAAATTCCATTGTCGGCGAAAAAATCGGGACAACTGCAACAGCCGGTTGTAGCTGTTGCCTTCTATTGCAATGCATCTTGTTCCTGTAACTTCGGTTTGAAAAAAAAACCTTCGATTAAAAAGAAATATAATAAAGAAGAAGGGGGTAGAATTGTATTGATTCGTGTGAAGAGAAGAATTGCGAGGAATTAGTTAAATATCGTTTGCGAACGTTGCGGACGGATACGTTCGCGTTGGATGATTTAAAACGGTTTAAAAATCGAACCACGATATCACTGATGGTGAATATTTATAATGAAATTAACGATGTCATCGGCTCGCCGGTACACTTAGCGGGGCTGTATGTAATCATGATACAAGTTTTGATTCGACCCTCTGTCCCCATCAATTCCCTTTTCCCGATGTGTCCGTATCTGCATTTACATATAAATATGATCGCATACATCCTGCGATCCCATCGGTCGCAACATGGCACCCTACACGTTCGAACAAAATGCATAAATTAAACTCGTTCTGCTGTGTATCGCTATCTGTGTAGGCGGGTTCGCATTATCTGTCTACGTGCAATGGAAAATATGCACGATTCGAATGAATTCGTTCGACATTTCTTCTCTTTATTTTTTCAGGATTTAGCGGAGCATTGATTCAAACGATACATATTACTCGCTAGAAGAAATCGTCGAGCATTGCAGTTGCGGAAAAACATGTAATTCGTTTTTGATGAGTAGATTGCGACCTCGGATCAATATTCGTTCAGGTGGCCACTTGCACGATTCGCCCGTGATTTTTCACGCGTACAAATCCACACGTAAACATACTATAAGGGGGCATCTTTCGGAAAGCGCAGCTGCGCTGAAGGATGAGCAGCAGTATATTTACACGTGTAACCGTCCCCTGATTTATAGGTGCTCGAAAGGGGTGCAGGCAACATTGGCGGATCCACTTCGAAACTCTCAGCATTTTCGCAGCATTACGAATTAATCACGCGAGGCGTCAGGCTCCCTTTAATAGCAAATGAAATAAAAATTTACTTTGACAATAAATTGAAAAATCGTGCATACTTTCACTTGCATTGTATTACGAATATCTGCCCAAAGAACAGACACGAATGTCGAGTTCGCAGTGCACGCTCGTCAGACGATAAAAATTGAATGCGAAATTGAAATATTCTTTGAACAATCGGACTTCCAACGAAATCGCCATTGTGCTTGTCCCCGGCGCAATGACTGCGAACAGTTCTCTGTCCGGGACGAGCGTTCGTAGAACGTAAAAAGATTTTATAGAACGTGCGCGATCTTCGTGGGATTTAATGGTGTCGACGCACGTGAAACAAAATGTCACAGGACATTACACTCTCTTCCGGTTCATCTGGCCGATAGCTTTGTCCGTACATGAAACTCTGTCTCCTTTCACCTTAATTCCCGCCTTCCCCCCTTTCTCATCCTGTCCGTCTCCCGAACACGCTTGCTGGCCATTGAAATCTATTTTCATTGTGTGTAATAGCTTTTTGATGCCAGAGTTCAATGCGACGAAGCACGGCGAGTGCATCGTTCGGTTATTGCGGTGCATTGATTTCTGAAAGGCCGGCTACGTTAGCCTGATGCACGGCTCGTGTAGCACAGACCGGAAACTCGTCTTCGATGCTATCCATTTTCCAGATTGCGAGACAAAATAAAGTGCACGCGTGGCGGGCGAAATATGTACTTAGTTTCCCCTGTGCCCCTTTACCGGATAATGCGGGCCAAGCATTTGCCATCGGAAACTCTGCGAGGCCCTCGACCTTGCAATTGGGAGAACAAAAGTATCCAAACATTTTTCCTACTCTCCCACCTCGTTCACGGGGGCGAATGCGTTTCCGTCTGAAAGATATCTTTTTTGTAATACGGTTATTGAATAAATTATTCATTTAACGATATTTAGTAAATAAATTATCTTTTATTTAATTGGTACGGTGTTTCCTTTTAATGACAGAAATAAGTAATAGAAGATATATCCCTTTTCGGAGTGGCGGATTTAATTCAAAGCGCGGTGCGTTATATTGCTGGATGAACATTACATTATTAAGGTAAATTAATTGTGGCCTTTATGGAGTGCAAAATGCGAGATATTTGTATCGAGCGTGATCGTCTCATTTACGTGTGCAAAGCAAATTGGATATTTTAAGCAATTGTTTTTACGGATTACGTTGCACACTTGCAAAACAATTTTCCATTGTTTATACGCGGAATATGCATGCATCCGGATCTACAGCAATATGCTTCATCGAAAGATAGGGACAGTAATTTGAGCTTCGATATTAACTATTACTCAGTGTCAATTACGACACTCATTAAGAGAAAAGCGTGCAATTTAGGAAATGGACGCACGAAACGAATGTTCAAACGTAATCAAACAGCAGCGAATTAAAGAGGTAGAGCAACGTTCGTATGAAACGGCGGTAATCTTGGTTACGGAAGGACACTGTCGATTACAATTTCCACGTTCGCATTAAAAACTCCCAGTATTAAAACAGCGAACGGGTTGTGACCCGGCACGCGAATTGAAAAGAAGCACCGATGCAATTGCCGAAACGTTACGTACCCGCAGACTTTCCGCGAATTCGATGCGCCGACGTAAACCGTTTTACGAGCGATAGCGCAACATCTTCGTCGAGGTTTTAAACGACATAACAGCCGGCCAATCTCAAGGGGGCAGAGGGAATTTCTGCGAGCGGCAGAGGGATGGCAAAGTAGTACGCGCTGAAAGGCGGAGGCAGAAGTCGTAAACCGGGCCAGTTTCGCCCGAGCGAGATTATCGCTGTAAAGTTGCCGTCTAACGAATTTGCGAAACGCTACACCCTCGAGTCTCGATTTAATAACCGCGCATTCCACCTGCCTGCATCACGGTTCTTAATTCGCGAGGCCAGCAAGGGACAGAATGTCGGACAATGGCGAAGAATCATTGGAGGCTGGGCAATCCAAAAGACAGCGAAAGTTTGAAAATAGGGGGGGCAGGGAGTGGATGATCTTTTCAAGGAAACCAACGGAATGCCGTTCCTCCAGTTTTCCTCACCGATTCTCAGACCTTTCTCCTGATCCATGAAAGGAGATATCCTCGCTCAGCCTTTTCCTGCCGGTGTCCTAGCGGGCCATACCTCCCAGGGTTATCTCCGACCCACAAAGGCTTGCCTATACCGCGGGGAGCAAGGTCCGGGTATCGTCGAAGGATACAAATGCCGGCAGATGTTACTTGGTGAAATATTCCTGGCTCGACCGACTCGGGCGTGCGCAATTTATCCTTATAGGTGACTCGTCGAACTCGCGGCTGCCGAGTGTATTTCGAACCGCCCGCTTTTCATTTCGCCGGCTGCTAGATGGATGCATTTTAACGACGTGATCATTTTACGAAAATACGTCGGGTCCGCCTGTTCGTTCACTTCCCTGCCCGGTTCCCTTTTGCGTGAAAAATCCATCACCTAACGTGGAATATTCGCGGGAAACGTGACGAATGGTTCGATCCAGACGCGGTTGCCGGTAGAAATTCGGCCCACCGTGCATACGTATCCTTTTCGCTTTCCTCTTTTGTTGCTTTTGTTTCCCCCAATCCGTGAAACGGAAGTCGCGTCGCGAGGCTCGGTAAAATCTTGACGTTAATCGCACAGGGCATGTGTACAGCATTCCCGGCGATATTCTCCCATCGGCGGACATTTATTGCTCTCGAGGTAACGCCTTTCCCTAGGCCGTAAGCGGGCCATAATTTACGGATTCGCTTCGACTCTAGATTCAGGAAGAATAATTGCTGGAGCGAGATATTATTACAGCGAGCCGTTCCGTTCGTCCCTCGAGCAATTTCACGCGGACTTTGACGCGGACACGAATCCGCGGCTCGCGCTGTGGTTTCGTAAGCCTTCGCTGGTTTCATTGGACGTTTCAGTACTTTTGCGGTTCACATTTTTATGAAGCAAATTGTTAGAGTAGCGAGTTGAGTGGGTTAAAGTGGCAAGCAAGTTGCGCTGCATATCTTTATATGTTCTTTATATGTTCCAAAATATCGCCTTTATTTATATGTTTAATTAATTGGACGATCAGTTGGAGGATTTCCAAGAAGTTACGACACAAAGTCTTCGTAAGAGCTCACGGAATGCTGTCGCGTTTAATTATCCGACATAGGTAGATGTAATTGCGGGGAAAAGCGGAGACATTCTTCCGAAGAAGGCACATCGTATCCCCAACAAACGAGGGACTCTGACGATCCAATTGCTTTTATATAACAGCTCTCGATCGCGAGGAAAGAAAGACCTACGCCCACTCGGTCGTCGTCGCATTTGCACCGCTGAACAATATCCAACACCGTGCATCGTACTTCACGTACGCCCAGCAGAAAGATCGACAATTACTTCTCCGATGCACCCCCCTCGCCCCCGGTCATACGTGCGAAGCAGTTAGTAATGCCCCCCATCGTCGCGATCCCCTCGTTGTTCCATTTTCATGAACTCCGCCAGCCAGTTACGCTCGTGCTTATAATTCCGAAGCAACCCCCGTATATACATTATGTATACGCGCGACGAGTAACGAGCGCACAAAGTGCTTAACACGTTTTACCGGCGCACAAAGGTTGCTCACATCCCGGCAACTTAAGATGTGTACATACTCGTATATTTCGAAGACGTGACCCCGTTGATACCACTTTTCGTTTCGTTCCGCGTTTTGTTTCAACGTCCTCGTCCACGGTAACCGGCGTTCTCAGCCACGCGCAAACGTCATTTGCGGACGTGCCTTTGCGCGGCCGCACGTACACCGTCGTCTTTCGTGCACACTTTGTACTTTCGTTGGGAGAAAGACGCGTGTCCGTGCGGCACAGAGCCGGTCTGCGTAACACAGTCGCAGAGATCCGGTGGATCGCGGGTGAACGTGTATGCGACGACGACGACGTCGACGTCGGCTACGCGTCTGTTTCCATGGTGACCGTAGACGTGGGACCAGGTCCGTACGCCTTCAACCCCACCTCGATGATGATGCTAGGTGGACCGAGGGTGGTTGTCGAGGAAGGGGCTGGCCGCGGGCGAATTAAGAGTTCGAAAAGCTTCTATCTCTTCATCCCCCTTCGGTCTGCAGTCCCTTCTTCGCTCCCCCACCCGTCCCTTTTTACCGCCTTTCTTCTTTATTTATTCTCTGCCCTAATCACGAGTCTGCGAGTAGCCTTCTCGCGTAGCTTGTCGTCTCTTGACAAAAAAATCCTGATTACATAATTCCCCGGGCATCAATTTTATTCTAGTCAGCGGTATTCCCCGGGGAATTGCATTGGACCGGCGGGGTTGCGGCCAGGGGGATAGATACCGCGGCTGCTATTCGTTTTCTTAATGATCGGTCGATACGTTATTTATTCGACGCTTTAATTTACCGATTTGTTCGCCGGGTGTATAGAGAGCGGTTGTTTATATGGTATCGGTTAAGCAGGTTGTACGGGTTCTTTTGTAATGCGGTTTTGCTGCGGCCCTCGGTTGCGTGTATTTTATTTTTGGCCTTCGTTACGTATAGAATGACTTTTGGCTGCATCATTTGCATCCCCCGTGGCACTGTTTTTGCCGCACGAACGATTCTTCGAGGCCGAGTGGCTGTAAAGTATTCCTTTTGCTACGGAGGTACGCCGAAGTGGTATTCAAAGTCTTGCAATTAAAATGCAAACAATAAATCGACGAAGAGAAATGGTATTGTGGGGCAGATTGTGTACACTGTGTTCCGCCTTTGATAGGAACAAACAAAAGGGGAAAGAAAGGTGCGAGCGAAAAGTTCGCAGCATTGTAATCCAATAAATTATCGAACGTAACGAATCGCTAGTATGCAGCGTGCGTGTGTGCTCTATGATTGCATTGTAATTATATTTTCCCAGCTGCGAGGCGAGTCTCGCAGAATACGCGTAATCAAACGAAAATTGCGATTAATGCGACTGAGACTGATTATCTTCAGAAGCCGGGATGGCTTTCGGGGATCGAAACGAGGAGGGGACGATGCTCGCAAACGTGAAGCGGGGTGCAGATATGTGAGATAGGATATTACGTGGAAAGCCCGTTGATCAGCACGCGGAACTCTTTTATTCAGCGTCGCTTGATGATATTATTGTTGTTCAAGTAGCAATTTCGAAAGCTTGATGACTCTTAAATCACTTACCTGCACGGAGAACCCGCAAAAACGACGACGAACAGCCATAACGTCGCGTCTTTGCGCCAGCTATTTTATCCATCGTCGTTTTTACATTTCCCATTGTCGTGGATCGCAATGCAAGCTCCAAGAATTTGCCCAACTCGAATCTGTCGAATGCTCTCATTCGTGTTTCGAGCAGGGGAACAAAGCATCGGATACCGGCGCGATGAGAAATTATATCCACGAACAAGGAATGTTTAGCAGCGATTTAAGGGTATGGCTCGCACGACGCCGGAGACAACTAAACACCAGGATGAGTGAAAGAGGGATGAACGAATTCGCGTGAGAGCGACAGACAGACAGACAGACATACAGGGGAAGAGAGAAGGCACGCGGCAGTAAGTGTCAGTTCTTTTGTGAGCATATAATACATCATCGATGCGGCGAGGGCTTTTAAGCTGTCCTGAAAATACCAGCCGGCTGTATGAGTTATTAATGTCCTACCTCCTTATAAAGTACTCAATTTTCGTTCTGTACGGAAGAGAAATATTAGCCGTAATACGGGCACCGCCGCAACGAAACGCTGCAGTATATCAGACTGGGGCGAAAATTACAGCACCGACGAAGATGTTAATATCGGTGAACTTTATCGTCCACACGCCGGAACTAGGAACACACGACACGGGGCCGCACATTGTTTTGACAAAAGGGAGGACCATCGAACTTTATCGCGCGCCCTGCAAAACTCTCCACCCGTACGTGGACTCGTGCATCGCCCTTTGCCGGATGCCGTAAATCACCGGCCACAGGTTACCTGTGTAAAGATTAACTCGATCGATTTCAGACGTATCCCGTTCTATCCATTCCATCTAGACTTCCAGCTATTCCGCACTCTGTTGTGAACAGTAACGGAAAATTGATTCTTCTTTTTATCCACCGAGCCCGCGGACCATTTGTTTAAGCGATTTTATCATTCGTTATTTCGTTTCGGCAAAGTGAACTCGATTGGACCAGACAGAGAGCGTATCGGAATCCACTGATAAAATAGTTTCGCTATATTCATACTTAATAGTTTCGTAAGAGTTACCAAGGGATTGCCAAGCTCTCCTCAAACTTTGCCAATATAATCCCGATAGTAGTGTTCCGCTGCTTCAATATGTATGTATATTCCTACTCAATTACATATTTCGATTGCACGCATTCGATTTCTTTACTCTACTGTACTATTATGCACCGTGCACGATATTTCTTTCCTGTCGGAAATTTAGTTTGTCATCCATGCCGTCCTGTATCATGGTTTAGCCAATCTTCTTTTCAACAAGACGTTCTTGCCAAACTGGCCTCTACTACAATTCTCCACAGAGAAAATCGATGAAGGGAATTCGCGTATAAATTATCATTCAGTTTGTACAATAATCGACTCCTATGAATGACTGCTCGATTTTTTAGACAGAGAAAAATCGGCTTCGATTTTGTATCGTTACGTATCGAGGAATGGGTTTCGGCAAACTCTTTGTCACGGGGACTACTCTTGCCGTCCCATTTCGCATCCTTTCGCACCTTTCATTCTTGGGACGGACTTGTTTACAGCACCCCATGGATATCGTAAAATAGGGAATAGTACTCTGGGGACGCGACGTTTTTCCACAGGCGTGATTGCAGTTAAGTTCTCCAGTTCGTTTCTCGATCGTCGAACAGAAAAAAAATGCTTCCATCTCGAACTTATTTTCGACCCCTCAAAAGAAACGGCAATTTTTAATGGAGTATTTATCTCCGTCCTCCCGTCGATCTGCCACAGAAAACTTGATTTTAAGCGATCTTTTTCGCCCCATCCTCTCTTCTGAGCTAATTGAGAAGTTTAAGAAGATTTAATTACCCTCTGCTATAACGCACCGTGTATTCTGCGCAACCCTCTGTTTTTCGAAGCAATAGCGGATGCATTTAGCCTTATATTTACGTCTGCCTTGTTCAACTCTCTTTACGTACTTATCTCGTTCTCAAAACGGTGTACAGTAGCTTATCAAATAAACGGAACAGTTAGTGAAACTTTCCTTTTGTCGTACAAAGGGTTATTGGAGAAAAGGAATTGGCCAACTTTAAGGGATAAAAGGGAGGAGACACAATTTCATATTATTTATCCCTTTACTGTCTGGCCAAACAAAACAGCGTTGTCATTTAAACTGAAATTGGCATCTCTAATAAACCGCGGTCACGTGTACCATCCCAATGAACATTTCGAACCCCCGCGCATCGAGCCCGGTTGCCACTTAAACACCCCCTGGCATTACCATAACGACATTACGTCACAGCATTGTTAGCATAATTATCCACCTATACCATTGCCACTGCCATAGCACAGACAATCGTAACTCACCAACGGCACCTTCACCGTTCAGGCGAAAATGTTCCCCGATACAAAAGGGAAAAGTCAATCCCCTAACCCTTCTCTCCTTCCCGAATTCTTCTCGGGGAATCGTTTATCCAGAAGAACGCGACGCCGTAACTTACCCCAAGAAGCTTTCTCGCGATACATAGAGCACCTCGATCGTCGCAAATATAAAAAGAAGGGTAAATACGTGTCACCTAAAACAGCAGCTTTGCCGAAACGTGACGCATGTGCGTGTGTGCATTATTGTCCAGTATTATACATACACCCACAAATGCAAAGCAATATATATACACATGTGTTGTATGTATATGCATTTTCAACGCCGAATGTTGTCCGTGGAGATCCGTGGAGCTCCGGAGTTGGTTCTGACGCGCGTGCCTGAATTCGACTGGATTCGACTGCGCGCGTAGAGGCGCGAGCGCGCAGCTCGACCAGCGGCGGGGGTGGCGATGCTTTCGATAGTGGGGGACATCCTTGTGGCCGGGGTGGGAACGGCAGGTGAGGGGAAAAGTACGAGTACATTGGAGCACGCGGGTTGAGACGAGAGTGAGACAGGGGTTGACTGTATGGTAGGGGGTAGGGGTAGCTCTGAATCCCTCGAAACTCCAACGATGCTCTCTCTCTCGACTCAGTTCCGAAAGCAGAGCCAGAGCCGAGAGTACACTCGAAGCGTGTTCGTATCGCGTACCGCGTCGAGCTTTTCCATCTGCTCCAGTCGTCGTCGTCGCGTTTCGTCCGTGCACGCGAACCACGCGTTAATCGTCCATCGACGGAGATAGCCTCGAGGAAGCTGCCAAGAGTTCTCTATCTGCTTGCGCTTCTTCAGCCCTTGTGAATCGTTGAGAAGTCTGCCGGTTACGGGGCGGAGATTGGTAAAACGGTTCTCGTTCGCCGGTACGTGCTCGACGCTGGACCGACCGATCTGGTCAGATCGTATTTTTTTTTTAAGGGGAAGAACGATCGGGAATACTCGACACGGGTTTACGTGCTCGCGTAGCGCGAAAATGGAACGAGTGCGACGATGTTTCTGAAAGAAATTAGAAGGGCGAAAAAGGGTCACGAATGTGTCTTGAAAGCGGATGGCAGTAAAAGAGTGAACGTGCAGCTGAAACCGCTGGCGTGCCGGGCTTTTTTTCTTTCCTTCTTTTTTTTTTCTTTTTCGAGTGACAAAGCGCTGCCCGCTTTCTTTCCCTCTCTCTTTCTCTGCTTCTCTCTATCTCCCTTTCGTTCTCTTCTTTTTTCCTATCCACCCAGTTTTCAGGAATTTCGCTTTTGTCGGTGACAACGAAAGAGCTCGTCGATCGACTTTGCCGGGCACGTGTGTGCGTGGGCGTGATGATATTTGAACTCTCGAAGCCGTCAAAAGCCGGTCCCTTTAACGGCCTGCGCTTTTGTTCCGAGTACACGTACTCGCGACAGGCATCTGGCATTTAATAGAGATGATAGTCGTTCTCCTTTACCGCCGAGTGCATACGTTCATTTAATATCTAACATCGTGGAACGGCCGGCCACGTGTCTCGACTATCTTGTCTACCTTACACCGTTTTATATATTTATCACGGCTCCGTCGTTCCTCGCGTGCCTCCAGCTTACTTTCCCACCTCCGAACGTTCCAACGCGGGCCATGATTTTTTGAAAAACCTCAACACGTGCTATCGACGTACCATACGTACACATGTTACCCGCCGTTACTTTTGCTCGATCAATGTTAACGGCCTACCAGTGAATGAGACTGAAAAGTCCTCTATTCATTCGCCCACGCGAACGTGCGACCACTGTGGACTGGTGCGATGATTTTTCGTGCTCAAGTCTGTCTCTTTCACCGAAAATTAATGAACCCTTTCTCCGACGAGAATCGAACAATCCGTGGCAGAAACTGTGCGCAGGGGGTGCAAAGTATCGGAACGAAGCGAATGCTCGATGCATATGCACGAGGGATTTCGTGTCGCCGGGTTGCGGACCGATGATTAGAGGTGGGAATAAACCGATACCAAAGATATACGGCTCCCGCAAATGCGTCTCGCGAATCTACTTTCTTTACACCGTTGTGCGCATTGCTCGACGATACAAATCTTGCAACATCCTGGCCGAATGTTTCTAGTCCTCGCTGCATTAATGTGTCGATCGACGCGAGTAACGGTGTAAATTGCATCGATTTGTTAACAAGCGGGGCAACAACAGGTTCGTTCAATTGACGTAGAGACAGAACGGGCAACGCGACAGACGCTTTGTATTTCATCAATGCCAGTTTGCCACCTTTAATCTCGCCGAGCCGAACCGACGCGTTTCAGGACGTTTCCGAGAAATTTTTAATTAACGGCGAACCCTTGGAATGCGCGCGACACCCGTCCAACGAACGAACACTGAATCACGGTTTCGACCAATTTAAAAGACCATACGTTCCCGCGAAACGCTCGGATGATTTATGCCGCGTCCTGAACGCGCGATTTCGTACGCGACGTTCGCGACAAACCAGCCGATTTTTGCTGCGAAACTACGATACCGATTCAATTGCACGTAAATCATCGTTCCAGGAAACGAACGTTGAGTGACTCGTAGACCATTCAGTTCTACACGACGCGACATTATTTTCCCCGGCAATATTGTCGCCGGTCCTCACCCTCGCACTCGGAAGCAGCGTATTAAGTCAAAGCAGACAGTTCGTGTAATTCAGTTGTTCGTTCAACGTAAGATAACTTTCCCCACTTTCCGCGGAGGATCGTCGTGGTTCTGCAACTTCGTTCGAACGGATAGGAACGAATCGTTGGACGCGCGAGCTTTCGGGAATAAACTCGGCCTCGGATGATCGGAGGCGTTCTATCGAATCTAGGATCCAGTGCCGGCCCTTCGATTTAACTTACATAACCTACAACGGCGCTTTAGTGCCGAAGTTTAACAAGTCCGCTTCGCCGACGTTTCGCTCGAGGAGATCCAACCGGTCGGTCCCCCGGAACTCCGATAATTCGCCGGGTACTATGCATTCGGTGAAATTGCATCAGCTGGTTTTCGGGCTCGTAAAGAACTCGGGTACAAAGTGGCCCGAATGATTCGCTCTTCTATCGCCTTTTCGTTTCGTCGAACGAATCCGCGTGGAATTCTGTTTGTGCGCTGATACGAAACGACAGAGGATCGAACGTTATGAATGATATTGAAAAAGGGAGAGGGGAGGAGAATCGTTCGTCTCTGACGAGCGACGATATGTCGTGTAATAGATTTGGTGTGAAAATGTTTACAATCGGATTTGCAGGGGCGTTGAAACGATGATCGCATTCGCAACGAGTGGAGATCGGCTGCGTTCCCGGTCGAATTTCTCGCCGAGGAACCGATGAGGCACGGTTGAGTGAACGGAGGAACGAATCGGTTTGAATCGTTTGAGTCAGTTTCGGTGGCAAGAAGGAACGCGAGAACCACGCGAGTTACGATGCGCGTGAAAAGTTGACAACGCCATGTGACGCGGCAAACTGCGATTCTCGTGCGACAGCGTTGTTGAACTGATGCTGAGTTACGCGACGTGGTCGGCACTCGAGTGGCACCACGGATGACATCTGGATGTCTATTAAGTGACAGTGCAATACTGTAGGGTTAAACTGGAAAAGGACCAGTCATTCGTTTGTGATTTGTTGCTCGGTGAGGATTACTGCGACGAATAGAAATTAGTAGTGATGCCGTGATGGGCTGCAGCTCGGGATCGTTTTTCCTGGCTACGCTCCTCGTGGGTGGATTACTCTTCGTCGTTCTGTTCTGCGAAACGTCCCACGCATCGAGTGAGTACCATTTATTAATATTTCATTGTTGAATGCCTACTGCCCTGGACGTCGGATTGGGGCTGCATGGATAAATTTCACTTTACTAATTATAACGGAGTGGCACACAAGGCAATCTGTCCTTACCTTCACTTATTATTGAGCGCAATTGATTTGTTATTCGTTGGAATTGCAATTGTTTGAATTTCAATGAAAATGTCTGGTGCCTACTGAAATTGTGGATATTCAGGAAAATAATGAAGACGGGAAGAATATGATACCGTAATGTATAACAGAGCACACAGGAAAGGAAACTAGTTGCAATCAAGGCAAAGGGCTGAACACAAAATATTAAAAGCTAACAAGCTTTGTTATTAAAGCCCGCTCGTACCTCTCAATTTTATTAAAAATGTTGGCCAGTGTTGAACATTTTCCATGGTCCTAATTCGGCGATCAGAAGTTGTACATGCCACCCGCCTGCTTCACCAATGGGTAAAATAATTTGACTAAAATTCCTTTGGCTCGGCAAGCGAGTACAAAATCTGATGTGTTATTACGACACGACCTCGAACACACTCTATTCATTGTGGGATTCATGTAAACGGTTTTATAAGTTCCCAATTGATGTAGGCCAATTTTCCCGTAGCACCAAAGTGTACGTTCGTACATTACTGTTTACACGATAGAAGGACGAAGTTCATAACACAATCTCGCGTATAAGACGAGAACTATCGGTTTACTACGAAGGAGGCTTACTTTATCCGGCTGCGTATTTTCAATAATAATATCGTTTATCGTTACAAAAACTATGCGTCACGTTTTCCCTGCTTGGAGAATAAACATTGCGTTTCTCTACTTCGGTAGTATTCGGGAGACGTTATTTTCTGTGTAAGCTCCCATTAACAGAATTTCGTATTCGTTGAAACCAGAACATCGATTGTTCTATGCAATTTCGTTTGCACGTATGCACGGAATGATTATTTCACCATTCACGTTATATAGAGTAGGACAAATTTCGCGGTAAAATATTCGATAAAACTTTCTTAATTGCTACTCGAATACGGATCGCTTTTATTGAAATGAAGACGTAGGCCCGTGGGGAAAACGGTGCACAATACGTATGATAGAAAGGTGTACGAACAATGATGCAAACGAGCGTGGAATGGTAAGATAGTGAGAGAAAGAAGGGACGTAACGAGGCACAAGGAAACGAAACGTGATGAAATGGCCTGTTTAGCTGGGATGTACGCGACGCATCGTGAAAAGGCAGGAGCGATACAACGGAATATAACCCCCTTCCCTTGTCGTATCCAGTCTGTGCGAAGCTGGTGGACCGACAAGGGTGTAAGAGTGTAAGAGAGGGCGGCAATGAGGGTGTGAACGGTGCGGTGGCTCGGCTCAAAGGACTTTGAAGCCAGAATGGAACGCGAACGTTGTCACGATGAGTGTGAGATGGCTGATATTCTCTTGTTTCCCTTTTTTCCTGTTACCCCTCTTTTTTTATTGAAAAATACTTGCTTCCTATCTCTTCTCCGTCTTCGTCTCGATTATTTTTCCCTCCGGTCCCTCCTTGTAGATGAGTAATGTTCACTCAGTGCGCTTATTCTCGTTCATTTCGTTGACGGGCAAACGGAGTAAACGTAGACGGATGGCGTTATAAATATTCCCGTGGTACCCAGCTATCTGTCTATCTTTTATTGCGACTGCGTGTAACTTTAGTATCGATACAGATGTTTCGCGTTAGATTTTAGAATTTATTTGACGGTCGGACGCTGTTTGAAGCCGGCAGTAGGCGACATTTTTCTTCCCTTCGTTTCTCGTCGATTCGGCATGAAAATTGTGTAAAGTGGCCGTACAAGTTTTACTAGGAACTATCTTGCTCTCACTTATTAACTTCGTTTCGTGCACTCGTTTTTCTTTCCCCTGTTCGAGCTTCGTAACGAAAGAATCCGTCTTTAAGTTCCATTTTCTATCTGTTTCGAGGGAATATTTTTTTCTAAGTAATAAGAAAGTAATAAGGGGACGATTAAGTGTCGCTCCATCATTAATATAACTTCTTCCTGATCTATTAATGCTGTACAAGTTCTCTCTCGTTTCTTCTTCGTCCATTATGTTCCACGGCGATGGCGAACGATATCGCAGTTGTTTCCATAAGATGACACGGTCTCATTTATGCCGTCGTCTACCATATACCGTATTATTATTTTCTATGTCGCTTCTGTATTTTCGAAAAATATTTGTGGCCAGTTTCTTTTCATATCAGCCCCCTTGCATTTTGCTCGCGCAACGTGGTTTCTTTTACGTGCTTTTCCCGTTTGCCAATTTTCCCTCTAGAATTCTTTCTATACGCTTCCAGTAGCGTAATAACTATTCTTATTTCCCAACGAACCTTGCCTGCTTCCTTTGCTTTTTTTTTCCCGCGAATATTCCCATGATGTTGGATGGGTTTCGGGGAGGACACTTGAGCCCGCGTCCGTCGAACTTTTTGGGTCAATTTCGGCTATTGCCGTCTGCTACGACAGATGCCTCAATAAAACTTGGCGAGTCCTTTTCTCGAACGCACCTGCGATTCGCGCACCTCGCCTTTTCTCTCCTTTATTTTATTCGTTCGATCGATTGACTTTCCACGAGATTGATGATCCTTTGCCCTGCAACTGGCCGTTCTCTTTTTTTTCCACGCGGAAAGAACCCCTCTTTCGTCGAAGAAATTCAGATACAAAACGAACAACGAAACGTGAAGCAGCTTTCGAAGCCGGTACATCGTAGGGAAAAATGAGTCCGCGGAAAAACAATAACGACAACTGTATCCAGGCTACCGTGTATCGATAATACATCACATAGATGGTCGATGAAAAATGGTCCTCACGTAGGAACAATTCCCTGCAAAATATTATGGATCTAATAAACTCGAAGGTTTTGTCCCCTTCAATTTATCGGGGACCGATCGGTGTCGCGCTCGACCAACACCTTCGTCGCCATAGATATAACGGGGTGGATTAATCAAATTGCGTATTTTTTGTTGCTGTTCAACCTTCTTGTTCTTTTTGGTTGCGACGCCCGTTGGGTGGTGTCAGGCCCGTCGAATTACGAAATTATCGACCGATACAACTTTACGTGGCTGTCGGTGTCCGCCGACTCGTTCCGTTTTATTGGCGTTTGCTCGTTTCAACGTGAACATCGATACATATTACGCATTAGAGATTACGCGCTGCCGATGCCCGCGAACGGACCATCGACGCGTTCGTTTCGCGAAACCATCGAACTGCGTTCAATCGATACGCCCGTGCTCCCATGGAATTATGAGCATTGCCCCGGCAGCGGCGTTTCATTTGTTTCCAAGATTTATTTGGAAAATCCTGTCGCGTCGAGTGGATTATACGTACAGCTCCGGCATTATGTTGGGCCGAGCGTATCTTCTCTCGCGGGTTTCGCTGATTGCGAGCGGAACTCGTGATTTCATAGATACGCATGCTCGGAGCATTTAGGTTTGCTGAGATTTATAGAAAATATGTTACGCGGCAGGCAGAGATATCTCTTTTATCTTCTTCGAGATGACTATGTAAAAATTAGACACTTGTTGGCAAGAACATGTTTGAGGTAGGTGAATTGGAAATAAAAAAGTGGGTATTCAGACCATTGGCTCGATGCAATTCATATTCATTTCAGTCAATAGGCTGCAAGTCTGCGCCGCGAGCACTGACCACTGTGTATGGCGATACGTTTCCAGCTTTTTCGCGAACCATTTGAGTGTTACCTTGTGTATGCGCGCGTGCAACTCGCGGCAATGCGAAAATTTCGTCTGGCCGATCATTACGCAGACGTAACAGAGAAGCGCGGAATACCTTTCGCGAAATTAATTACGATAGCTCGTCTAACGATGAAACTCATAATGCCGTGAATTGCATTGTTACGACACGATCCTCGATGAACCTAAACACGCTTAATTAGTATCAAGATTACGCATGGCAGATGGAAATATTTTATTTCAAATTATAATGACGACCCATCTAATTAGTGCCTGCATTTTTCTTTGTTTCATTGTTTAACAAACCAGCGTTTCGGGAGCAGAATAACGAGGACGGCACAGTAGTCCAGAGCTTGGTGGAAATATTATTTATTAGACAACGCTGTGATCAGTGTCGGCGAATTTAATAAACATGTTACGTTAATGGTTCACCAGTTTCCTAAAGATTCGACGTTAAATTCCGCTTTACAATCGGGGCCGTAATTACGAACTCTTCTGGCCATGAAGTTCGTCCACTTTACGAGCGAGCATTCGTAGAAACTTACTACGAACTGGCTCCACCAAAATGTAGTACTTAGAACTATATGAAGATCAAATTATTCCGGCGTACAATTTGCAATGTTAATGGATAATAATTGAACCAACCATGAAGATTCGCCCAAGCGCGAATATTGCGCGTCGAAATCGCCGCTGATCCTTTTCACCTATCTTTTTTAATGTCCTCGCGTCAGCGTTGGCAACGGTGGCATACCCAGACTGCTTGCCGTGCCGATAAAAGCAGTGTATCTTGCGAATGTCAGGGAAAAGTGCCTTTAGACAGCCGAGGGAATTTACCTCCGGGGACAGAGTGCGATAGGCATTCCGAACAGGCGAGTCGATAAAACGCGTATTACCCGAAGATTTATCAATTTGTGTATTCGTTTCGCGAGCAAAACGATCCGATACAATGATTGTCGCTCGGTGGCCCGCGCCGAATCGCACTCTGCAGAAATAGTTTGACGTCTGACGGTGGGAAGATGAATATTTTTATGCTCGGTCTACATTCGCGGAATCGTTGAAAAATTAAAGGGAACGCAGCGAAGAAATGGCGCGCATCTCCGTTTCCTCGCTGATATCGCTGATATCGGCGATACAGTCAGCGATCGAACGTTTTGTCGCGTAGAAAAAAAGAAGCGCCGCGGTAATTTTTAATTTTCCCGCTCGTTGTCGATGGCTGTTCGCGCTGGCATTTACTGGCAACGTCTTCATTGGAGACGACGGCTGATCCGATCATTTATTTTACGGGAGCACTCATTTCTCGTACATTGCGCCGCGCCAAGATTTATGTATTTTCGTGGATAGAACTGTACTATCTGCTTTATGACTCGGCAGATGAGCGGAATGGCTTCCCGCCCTTGCGTTACCGCCGCCGTCATCCTCGTCCTATGTACTCCCGGAGGAGTCCTTTCTGGCAACGACCGCCGCGCCGCTAAAGCATCGACAACTTTTAATGCTCCCCTTTGATTCTCTGTCCTCTCCGCTAACGTTTCTATGCTACCACGTTCGTGGTGCTTTTTGCGCTCGCTTTTAATTGGTTCACGCAGTTGTTCGCATCTGTCGCAACGGGACGGCACAGAATTCTATCATGCAATGATGCGACGTTTCATTTAAAACGAAAATTCAACAGCAATAATGTCGCGGTTTCTAATGGAGCCTGTGCATCGGGCGTCGATATTTTTCACTTCGAGTAAGATACCGTTCCGCCATAACGATCAAGCGTATCCTCGAATGAAGGGAATTGATGGAATACGCTTCTGTTGTCCTAGTTAGTCGGACGAAGCTCCAGCGTTCGACTCGTTATTTTTGCTGACACACAAAACCCCCGAGCACGGTTCAATTCGAGATGCAGTGATTGATGTAACGATCGTTTTATCTTCGTCTTTCTGTTGACGCGCACACGCGTTGGACCTGGAACGTTTGACGGCTGGGGAACGTGTACAGGGACGGCAAATCCCGCGGGATGTGTAAACACCTAGGTGGAAATAATACAGAAGCGGTAAATTACACGCGGCGAAGACGTTTAGCTCGTGGCGTATATTTTCTTTTTAGTTTCAAGGGAACTATTGGCCTCGTATCGAGCCACGAATTTCTTGTCTCGCAAACTGCACTGTATCGTCCAGAAAAACAAACCGTCGATTCTATTGGAAACAATGGAATTGGAATAGCGCAACTCGACGAAAATTTTCCTTCAGAATACACGGAACCGTGAATACAGTATTCCTATGAATTTTCATTCAAATCATTTATACATCCCCGATATCAAAACCAACATTCCTATGCATCACGTTTACCGAGAGCAGCCCAAATTATTTCCCTTCATATTATTATACAGGCCGAGTGAAACATAGCAATAAAGTGAATATCTCATCCGTGGCGGTTTAAACCGTCCTGGAATCTTTCTTTCCTGGATACCGTACAAAGGTGTCTTTTGGCGGTAATTTTCGTGGCACGCTCGATGAGATCCCAAAAGCGGGGAAAGCTATGCGCGCTAATAAAACAGCCACTTTTGATCCCTCGATCCGCCGTTTCGATGGACACGGGCACAAATTCCAGGTGGTTCCCGAATTAAATTCCTCCTCTCCTATTCCCTGCTCGTCCGCTTTTATCTTTCATCGTTCGCGAAGAACCGACGGTCCGCGAATTGGTCGAGCGGATACGTCGATGCGCATCCGTTCAGCGATAAGCAAGTTCCTCTGTCATCCATATCGTGCCGGACCTATACATACACGTTCAGGCGCATCAAGATGGAAGTAAATATTGGAACGGGCACGATCGTTCTGCCGGATCTTTTCCACCAAGGCACGGCGGTAGGAAACCTTTGGCGTTCCCTCGTTTTATGCACGATGAAACCGCATCGATCCACGTGTACGCCACGTACGAATACGGCGGCATTATCTGGCGGGGTAATGACAGCGCGTGCATGAATCGATGAAAAGACAAAGGGGGATGGTAACGGGCGACGAAGAACAGGCGGGAGAATGAGAACCGGTCAGAAACGTTACCATCGTATTATCGTCGCATTCACGCTCGGACAAACCCGTTGAATCGTTATGGATAAGCTATTGATGCAGGGGAAAATGGTTAGTAACCCTGTCCTGTTCCCTGCACCCCTTTCCCTCCGCGCCACCCCCTCCTCGTTCATCTTTCCTATCCGTTTCTCTTTTCGCCGACGGAAATTCGTATATTTCGACGTCGCCGTCGCAAACATCCTCGGCCGGACCATTTGTAAAATGTTCCGCGCTAGAATATTTCGCCGGGCGTGTTTCGTACGGAATCGAATCGGTAACAGCGTTGCGCCATTCTGTCAAAACGATTTAGCGTAGCCGGTTGAAAAGCTTCCACCTCGATTTGTTTCGGCGAAGTCAAACACTCTGTTCTCCATTGGAAGGTTTTAACAAGCGGCGTACGAACCGCGTGCATGCGTGTGGGTTCTTTTCTTTCTTTACGGGCTTTTTTTTATTCTTCCCCTGTTTTTCGCAATTTGTTTCACGTCGCTTCCTAGCACTTTGTTCTCGCACGTGCCCGCATTGCGATAATGTTCGAGTTTGCCCTTGCGCGTTGCAGTTCGCCCGTGTACGCGAATATTTAAAGGCGATTCCAAGACGCCCTAGGATTTCGCTGTGTCTCCCGCCGCGGGGTTATTGCACGATAGAGACAAAAATACGCGTAGACGTAAAACCTGATTTACGTTCCATATTTAGCGCGAGAACGCGTCGAGAATAAGCTGAAGGGAACTACGAGAACCGCATCCGCAAGAGGCGTTCCATGGCACGCGTGCTTCTTACCCCGATGCGATATCACGACTTACGTACACCCTGGGAACCGGGGGTAAAAAATTTGCTAGGTGAAAATGTTACCATTAGACGCGTCACGATGCTCGCACCGGTCGACTTGGCTTTCGTGCCTCGGGAACACGCTTAATGGACTGTTTCCGGTAATACGATTGACTTTAATTATAACCCTCGAAGCAAAAGGAGGCAGAAGGAAAAAATGAGCGACGCGACTCGAGCAGTGCGGGCTCTATTAAGTTTAATGGTCGCGCTAGGGAGAGTACAATGAGACATTAAAAATAAATGGTTACAAAAGGCTCGACCGTCTTCCCAGGGACTGATTGTTCGTCCCGTTTCGTTCGTCAACGCGAAACAGGTGGGAATTGTATCGCTCGCCGGGCTGAGCACATCGGTGATTGATTAAACTCCGTTCCGTCATGGTGCAATTTTCCATTGCATTTCGTTCCCCACCGATTCGCATTTGCCTACTCATTTGCGAATGGAAGATGGTTTTTAATCCGTCGATACACCCTCGTCGTTCGGTGTACGCTACGCGTACAACCGTTATCACGTTGACTCGTTACTGCGTCGCGGTTTATTGTTCCTGTTTGATCGTGAATTTTAATACAGGCCAGAGAATGGAATCAATTTTGCATGAAAGTCCGCGGTCGTGTGCACCGTGTTCACGCCCGTAACAGGGATATATAACTTTCACTGGAACGTTTCGCGCCGAGTATTTTCCTTCGGAGAAAAACAAACGCAATCGGGCGTAGCGCCGGTGACCGGTGACACGAAACTGCAACAAATTTCCGGTGGGACGGGGTTGCATTATGCCCCCGATGCGATGACGTTTGCACAATCGTTTAAACAACAACCTCGGTGCACTGGGTTTTACATACTTGACGATAAATAACATTTGTACCGGATACCGATTCTCAACCGGCCGGCCGTTCGCATCGTTTATTTTTGATTAATTGGAAAGCTCGTGTCACAGTCACGTGTTGCCGGATGGCCGAGCTGCAAAGCAATTTGCTGTAACGCTGCCCCGGCCTTTTCTTCCCGCTGTGACAGTGTTCTTGATTAACTTCAATTGAACTTTCAATATTTCTCCGGTTGCACGGGCGATCATGAATTATTTTACGGAAAATATACAATTATTCCCTGTTACGGTGTGCGTCAGAGAAACGGAAAGTTTCAAGAGCGCAGTAAATTCCAGGTGGCTTCTAATTAACAAATAAGAATTACATCGTGTACAAAGCAGCTGCTTGGAGTATAGTTTCGATCAATGAATTTTAACTCGATTAACGAAGCGAGAATTCGGGCGTTTGGTTCGATGCTAATTTCGCCGAACGAATTATACGGGACTGGGTACCGGTGATTTTGTAACGTTCCGCTTGGTTTCATGGATTCAGCGAGTCCACGGGTGCGTGTACCCCAGATGTCCTGGTCGTTCAGGGGTCCCGAGGGATCCTGGAAGTTTGGGGGATCTCGAAAGGTCCCAGTGAATTACACGATCTCCGATATCGCCAGATTTGCGAAATGTTCCAGGACCCCTAGGAGTCCTAGATTCTCTGGGACCCCCTAGGATTCTTGACACTCATGAAATTATCTGGCTTTCTTCTATATATCCCTGTGGGCCTTTAGAAAATTTAGGCCTTGTTACACGCATTCAAATCATTTACAAAACTTCGAACGTGATGCCTCTATTCATCCGCTCCAGTGGTTTAATATTTACGATGCCATCGATATTCCAGCGTGGCTGGTTGAAAAGTAACTGCCATTAAAATTTATCCAGCGAGCAACAATTTGATCCCAACGATAAAAGCTTTGGGGGACGTCTAGATCGGTAGCGCGATTCTTTAATTAGAATACGGGCTACCTATAAATTCGACATCGTCGTCGAAAAACGGGTTACAGGGAACAATTTCACCCGAAATTACTGGAACGTGAGACTGGCTAGTCGCATTGGTAAAGGAATTTATTGGATTGCGGAAAACGGTCGATTCGTTCGTTTCATCGCGAGGTCTGCAAAAGGGGGGGGGAGGGGAGGGACAGCAGCCGGGACGATAGGGTTAACGCTGCCAGTTAAAGGTATTTATCCTAATTGTAATTGCAGACTTACGGATCGCTCGATTCCCTTTCTATCCTCCTTCTTTCCCTCTGTGTCCCCTCTCTACCTCCCGCCCTTTCTTTTCCTTCCTTCTACTTGTCTCACCCTTTCACCCTTGTAATCGCAGAGTGGTTCTGTCGTATCACCCGTAACCACCGCCAGAGAAATAATGAAAGTTTAAGCATTGTGGAAGTTTCAGATCCAGGTGGATCGTTTGTTCAAGATCGTCCTCTCGCAAGTAAAGCCCCTTGAACGAGAGATTCGATTGTGCCCGAAATAATTGTATCGTCAACGGTGAAATGTTTATGGAAATTCACAACGAGGGTGGCTGTTAGTCGCCACCGGTAAATACGGTGTTAACGAAGCCTACCCTGATGTTGCACGACAAATTGTCGTCGTCGTCGTCGTGCTCGTTTCTTTATAGTTGTCGTGGTTAGTCGGCGTTGACGGTGTTGTTCGCGTCGGTCGTGTTACCGTGTCCTCAAGCTGAGTAATTTGCATTTAGAAAACGCCAGTCCTCCCCCTGCCCCTAACTGCTAACGCTAATCTGATTTCTCCCTATAAGCAGCAGTTTTTAACTCGACGCTCGTCACGCCGCGCCGTTGCTCCGCGTCCAGAGGCGCCTTTCGTTTCATCCGATTTCACGTCACGGGGACACGTTTGCAATTACACGGTTCGTTTGTACGATGATCGTATCGCGTTGAACGCGAACGCCTCAAATTTGCCGCATGCTTCGCCGCGACCCTTTCTATGGTTACTCAATGCGTATTTCCATTTCGTAGCTTTCGAGCGTGTTGGGAGTTAGCGGCCACGTGGATCCATTGCCTACGGTTCCTCCTACGGAGTGGCTGGTAATTGCAACGAATTGAACGTTTCGTAATTGAGATAAATCGAGGGTCGAGTAGGTATATCGTTGCGTGTCATTAATATGAATTGAAACGTAATTCCCACGGGGCGAAAATTAATATTATCTTCGAAGATGGATGGCACGACTCGCCGTGAATTCAAATTACGAACACATTATACTTGCAGCAACTTTAACTGCCGCCGCAATGAAACCTGTTAATGACGTCATTTTCATAATCGCCAAACGATAGTCGTGAGCTCGTGCACCCGTTCGTTTCTTATTTCTCGTTTGTCGTAGGAACGGGACGGAACTAATGCATAAACGAAACGCGTCGCCCCGGGAACGATCGTAATGCTTCCGTTGTAGTCGGCTCGCGAAGATAGGGGTTGAATCAAGAAATTAATCAGCGCGTCGGCGGACGAGAGGAAGAAGTTCCTCGTGTACAACACCGCGCGGACGAAGACGAGACCTAAGCTGTTTTGCATGTTCTTGTTATGCGTGCGCTGTGTGAGTTATGGGAACTCTGTACCGTCGTTTCTGCTGCTAATGCAATTTTAATGTATGTTTCCGAATTAATGTTAGAACAAGTAATGAAACTTCTCGACGCGCCCGGAAGTTTTTATTTCAACGCGCCGTTGCTAGAGTTACTGTCATTCAATGGGAACCACGAATTTCTCACACCGCTTATATTTTCTTCTCACGGTATTTCCATTTTTTTGTATACATTTTTATTCCTCTTTATTTTAGTTTTTCGAACGTATCCCAGAATTCAAGGTTCACTGCCTTGTGGCTGAATCGCAATACAATTGTTCCCTTAATTGTCAGTAAAAATCTACTTCCATTCGAAGCTCGACGAAGTATGCATAGCTTTCCGTTTTAAATCCACCATTCACATCAATTTTTCCGCCCCGAAGTAAGTGCACAATTGCGCGATTCGAGTTTCGTACCTCGTTGGTATATATTTATTCGTACAACCGAAAGTTCAGAATTAATTTGCTGCACGGACATTCGCGCTGGTGTATACGTGTACGCGCGTATACAGGTACGTAAAAGTCACAAATGGGGTACGTATTTATACGCGGAAATATTAATTATAAACGGTTAGAAAGTTTGCCCGAGATAGCTTATAGTTTTCGTTCATGTTCTATTTTTCCGCTTGTTTTTGTTTCATCCGGTTTTAGAAATTGTCCCAGTAATTTGCAGGGGGGCTGAACAAACAAGCGCGAACTTCTCGTTTTGCGGATGCAATGGCGAGCAATATTGTCTCACGGAAATGGAGAATTCTCTCGTCGGCCAAGTGATTTGTCGTAATTACGGATTTTCGCTTCTCCTTTTTTTTCCTCCATCGCTTTTCGTTTTTCCATCTCCCCGCCCCTCTGTCCCCCTACTGAACGCAACCTCAACGGCCGGATGTAATTCGAAGGGTTAAAGAAGGCAACGAGAGCGCTCGGATAATAAACTTATCGAAAAATAATAAGAAATTTTCTATTGGTTTCTCTCGTTTGTTGTTTCTCTCACTGGTTGGATATTCCCCGTGAACTACGGGGGTGAAGCTTCCCCGGCTATTATCATTGTGTTTAGTCTCGCGTATTACATTGTAGAGCGCACAATTACCAGCGTGTGCATACAGTGGATATTCTGAATTCGATATCAGCGATATTGATTAAACGGTAATGTTACTTTAATATCAATTCGATATTGGCCAGGCTTTTAATATTAATTTATTTTCGCATTACTTTGGATAATGCAGTTGATTTGACCTCGTGGTTCGATGGAAAATTAAAATGCATTCGAAGCGGCATTAATGTTTGCTGCCCTCGTATGAGCAGGTAGGTGAGACGCTCGCATGAGTTTTATAACATCCCTGAAGCGTAAGATTGTTTCCTTGGTGTTACGAACAAAACGCAGTACATACTTGATTCGCCGTTGCCGAGACTTTTTTATTAATTTTTATTCCGCCTTTCGATTATCCGTAGTTTCTTAATTGAAAATATCAGCGCACGCTGCGTTACAGAAATTCCCATTCGGAGTATTAACAAAGCATTTTCAGTATTGCATCCGTAAAAGAATTACGAGGCGGGGTAATAAGGGCAGGCAGACTCCTAGGACATTGTAATAACGTGCAAGAATTCTGTCCCGTGTCGTACCTTTGGTAGTGGTAGTTAATTGGACTCGTTTCCTTGCTCTCAGAAATTAATTTAAATTTTCCGTAATACTTACGCGCCGTACGTTTGTACAGCGAAGTATAAAAATTCAATGAAAAATCCATAACGATAACGTCAGCACGGAATAATACAAGAGTTACATTTTTCCTATTCTTCTCTCCCGATCGAATAATTTTGCTTGCTGTTCAAACGACGACGAACAATATTGAATTACTATCTAAATGATCGGCAACGAAAATGCTATCACTCTCCCACGAAATAATGGCTTATAAATACGTCTGCGAAATCGTGTATCGATTAGTCTCACGTGATTCAGCACGGTATCGATAAACTTTACCGCGACGCGAGTTTCACACTGATTAAGCAGAACCTCGGAAGTTAAATGTAACCGGGAATTTTCGAAGTAGTTGCATAACATTCCGGCGGTTTTTGAAATTCTGCTCACATAAAATCAGCGGGCAGGAAGATTTGATTTGTACTCCGGACGGGGACGGAAGCGTAAATTTACGATAGTTTAACAGGGTTGATTAGTTCATCAATCAACGACGGAGTGTTTACTCCTTCGGCGTCCGATCAATTACTGACTGATCCACAGCGTTGCGCTGGGTCGTAGGGGATGGACGTAGCTCAATGTTGTTCCGTACATCCACAGAGTTTCGTAATTTTCGAGCGTCATGAGATCATTGATGGATCGTCCCCGCGAACTTTCTTTGTCCGTCCCACTGTCGCCCTTTTCGCCGCTCCTATCTATCTGTATCTAGAGCTAATCGTCCAAGTGCATCGCCTTAAGAAATTAGTTTGTCGCTGACATCGGTGGACGACGATGTCCTGCTCCGTCCCGGGGTCAGGTATACTCTTTCTTTTGTATCGAAGGTAATCGTGTAACTGGTGGCGTGTCCTCTCGTGGAATTAAATTGGTCGTTTGTCATTTGTTCCTCGATCGAACGAGGAGCTTTGTAAGGCAGATGAAAAAGGGGGGAACGTGTTCCGTGAAAGCACCGAAGCTTTTTAACTGGCGATCATTGCGATTTTCTATGGAGTAGAAGGTTAACGACCGACATAATTTACGTCCCTTATCTATTGGTCGTTCGTACCGCGTGTATTGATTTCTTCGCGGAGTAAACAGTCGTTGAATTTCACCGGCGGATTAAAGCTCGCAGAAATCGAGTACCGGTGATATCTACTAGACTTACAATTAGTTGTCTGGATATGCCTCGTCTTCCTCGGAGTTCTCTCACGTTTCCATTATTGTAAGATCAACGAGAAAGTTTGAACTTCGCGCGGGTGGCTGGGCTGTTCTACGGGGAAAACAGGAGAAGGAAAGAAGACGAAATAAGAGCAACGTTTGGAGTCGAATTCGTTTGCTCTCGAAGAGATATTTATTCTCGTGAATTGAAAGTAGAAACAGCTGGGCTATATGTTTCCTGGAAAAATATATTACTCTATTCCATTCCTTTTTTTTTGTAGAAAATCCTTCTGTTTTCATCAAATCCACGACAAAATGGAACGTACGTGAAAATCATTTCTGTGTTAATATCGAAACGACGAATTCCACTGTGCCAGCCGTAGTCGCACGATTAATCATCGCATTACTCGCGTTTTCGTATCAGACACATCCGAGCCTTCGCGCTGCGGAAGCTCTAATTTCATGCAATTAATTGTTCCGTTCCAAAAAATTGTTTCTCTTGCACGGCGAATGTGCACGAGCGTGCATGGGAGATTGGCGTTATTTTGGCGTGGCTATTTCCGTCTGTGCTTTATTCACGTTCGAGCCTTTCGAGAATGTATGTACAGTCCTTTAGGCGATGCTATTTTAACCCCTTCGCAATTCAGTATTTTCTCCTTGCCACGTAGTTCCGTACGGTTACCGCAGAGAGGAGGAATCACGATTTGTATCTATGGAGGAGCATCGGGATCGCGATTGCTTGGTCACAGAATCTCCATGACTGCCGAATAAATCTGTCCCGCAATACGAGTAATGGTGCCCGTAGAATTTCATCTCTGAGGGGTCGAACGTGCGTCGTCGTTGAATCCCGTATACCCGGAAATTTCTATATTATTCTTGCGTCTAACTCTCAACCCCTCTTTCCCTTTTTTCACTGTTCTTTTATCGACGCCCCCATACCGCTACCCCGTCGGACGGTCATTCGTATTACGCGTTGTAAAGTCCGAGTTATATTGCGAAGCTTCCTCTCTTGAAAGTGCTTTATTCTCCCTCGCAGTAATTGCATTTGTCGCGGAACTTCTTCCCCCGAGATTATATTTTTATGCTGCTCGGTGAAAATTTTGACACGTCCCGTGGCATTTGTTCCTTTCGTCGTCGAAATGAAGCCGCGGGGAACAGTCTACCGTGGACGTGTCGACCGGAAGAGCATGCTAGAGAATATTTTGAATAACATGCCAACGTGACGAAGAATGTGTGAACATTTCGCAAGCAAATATAGAGGGATGACAATTTTCGTTGACAGAGCTTACGCGGTAGTATAATTTTTCAGGTGGAAGTAATTGTTGTTCGGGAACGTATTAGAGCGGTTGCGTGAAAATGGGAGAATTATTTCTCCGGCAGACTTAATAAGTACAGTAAGACCCCGAGAGGAAAATATGCCGAGCAGTGGAGACTGGCGGTGCAATATGGGGGCAGCACATAGACTTCTCGTGGCCGCGTTAAAACTTACCGCGATTTGATGCAAATTGGGACGACTGCCTTGCAAACACCGGGCCACCCTTACATAATAATTGCGCTCTTCGATTGTGCATTCCAGCTGGGCGATTGCAAGAGCAAACGTCCTCTTTGGAATAACCAACCGCGCAGGCTGGAATTACTAAATTGTGGCGGTCAGGTGTGGCACAATCGAATTTGCATAAATGAACTGTTAATTCACTTTGCCGGGGGTCGCTGCAAATTCATGAGGTGTGATCGAAAGTGCGTTTTTATGCAGAATTACTGGGGAAGTATTACAGAGGAATGATATGTTCTTGTAAATGTCTGTGTGATTGTAATTTTTAGGTGACATCATTTTTGCGATTGTTTTGTTAAGAAACGCTTGATTTCGCGATTCTTCTGCTAGGGATATAGCTGGTTGAAATTAATCTGTGCTCGAAGTTCGAAATTATTTCAAGTTATTGGAAGTTCGGCTGTGTCAAACGTGGAACGTGGCATATATAATATTTATTGACAGAATGTTGCCATAAGGGGTTTGTAAAAATATAATTTTCACGTGATCTAATTTCGATGCCTATTGTGCGGCACGATTTTCTGCAGTCGAATGATTTTGTTATCAGTGGAACAGACGAATAATTATTAAGTAGAAGCCGCTCCACCGTAATAATATTTCGAATAAATTTTGACGCCGGAATAATTTCGAACGTAATACGTTCTTTTACTGAGTGGCACGGCCAGTATTAATCGCGCTATTGTTTGAATCATCCACGCAATTTATTTCCTGCGTGCACGCGGCAATTACGTACGTGTGTCTCATTCCAACGCATTTTACACTGTCGCGAAGCTTCTCACATTTGGCTGTGAATTTTAATGCGTCTGCCTGAAAGGGCAAAACGAAAAATGGGCAAACGTTGGAAGTCATAGGGATGGCAAATCTCTTTCGATTCACAGCGTGATTCTAGAATGCACGTTTTAAAGAAATAGAAACTAATCCACATGTAATAATAATACAATAAATAATAATCGTTTACTCGAGCACTGATAGGAAATTTATAAAATATGTATTTATTTCGTGATAATTTTTGCTCTCATTCTCCCCTTAAAAACTGTCGAAATTTTAAAATTTCCGATACGATTCGAGCTCGAATTCTATTTCATCGCGGTTAAATTAATCCCACGGGGATGTTCTACTTGCCACATTTTCACAAACAATTATCAGCAGGAAAGAAACACCGCTGCTCTCGCAATAAATATTCGAGCGTTCCTTGGACGACGAATCCTCGAATTGTGGACTCGCCTACCTTCTTATCAGACGAAGACGTATCATATCCGAAATACCATCGTATGAATGTTTGACGCGCACGTGGAAATATCCAAAAGAATGGACGCGCTCTGTTACCAGAAGCACGTCCGTCGCGGAACAAATGGACGGCGATATCTCCTGGCTCTATCGTCCCGTTCTCCTTCTTATTTCCAAAATACTTTATTTTGCGCAGCAGATTGTACCTATAGAAATAAATCCGCCCAGTTGAGCAGATAGTTGCTGCGATAACTCACAGCGTCCTCCGCCCTGGCCCCTCAGTCGATCGCACACCAAGCCGCGCGAATCCGCACCAACCCGCACCGATCCGCACCCCCCTGTTGTCGACCCCTTGCGCCGATCTTCCCGTCGATTCCACCCCACCAACCCCTTCACCGGCAAGCACCCAATGCCACCGACGAGCTTATTCTCTGCAGTTCAAACTCCTCTTCTGTATCCCCCGCCGTAGATGCCCGACCTTTCCAACCGTCGAACCAACTAACTTACCCACCCCCTTCACCCACCCCTACGCCATTCTTCGGTCCGCGTTCAGTTTTCTTGTTTCCTCTCTTATTTGCCAATATTTTTCTCCCCTCTTCCCAGTCGCTGCTTCGTCTACCTCGATAGTAGAGACAGATTTGTAAAATCGCTTGATATTTCTCCTCGTATCGCGCCGAAGATCGCAGCCTCCTGATCGCACCCCTTTCGTTCTTGTTATCCCAGCGTTTATCTTCCACGTCGGGGAAAAATATCAACCACGGTGTACGTCAATTGTTTATCGTCTTCCCCTTCCCCCGCGCGGGTTCATCCCCCGGATGGCTCAAGGTTCGCATAGTGTACGGCGCTCATCCGTCTCATCCACGTCGTCATGAACGTCTGTCTAGCTGTCCCGTGTTCAGCAGTCTCCTGGCCGCATCGTGCCATCGTAATGTACGATGTACAGGGTCTGGTCCTCGACACCGACAGGTCGCCGCATCGTGCGCCCGGTTTTCGATATCCAATTCACTTTGACCGTGCACGCCACCGTCCCGCGGGGATACCTTGAAGTATCCAAGGAAGCACGCGAATTTAAGACACTCGGCGCGAGGAGTCCGCCCAGTTTCCACGAACACGGCACTCGGAACATCGTGTCGCAGACGAATCCAGAAATAGTCCCGGGGATCGAGCGGAGACGCCCACCAGCATCGTTCCATCTGTTCTAAATCTCCGGGTGCATGTACATTGAACGTGATCGAGTTGATATTCGAATGATATAGAAGTCTTGGCGTTCATTTGCTTGGGAAAATGGAAGCGTATTATGGTTGGGGGTGCGTTTTGGTTAACTTCGATGGGAATGCATAAGATCTGGATCCTTCTTTGGTGCTCGTGGAGGCGCAGAGTGTCGAGGACTACGTTACCACTGGTAAATAGACAGAGAGGGTTGTCGTAGCGGGAAAGACGGACGAATCTAAATTCAAATGAGAAGCGACGTACCAAACACGCCAAAGCCAATCTCGGTCGATGTTATAGGCGTCCTTGCCACCATTCCATGGGGTTGGCTCAATCAGCCTTCCATGCTGTATTCGGTACGTCAATGTCAGTACATCTGGACACGGTTAAATGTTCCGATCCTCTTCTCGAGATCATAAGAGCCACCGTATCGTGATGGCTGATACTCGGAAGAGGTTACTCGAATTTGTCGAGACCGTATTCGATCGAGCTAGGTGCTATACACAGTGGATATTCTATTGGCCGTCAATGCTTGGTTTAACGCTTCCGTTTCACTACGTCGCAACTGCACCGTAGATCGTGCACCGCCCCAAGAAACGGAATTCGAGCAAATATTGAAATGTACCGATGGGAACTGGGGTAAGATCTTCAGAAATGTTGGCTCGATTCTAGGTGCGATTATAGAGGCGTCGGTTCTTGTTAATTTTATCGGTGTTTGCCCGTTTCGCGACGAGCAGGTAGATTTAATTGTTTGCCACGAGAATGTACCTGTGAACGGTCGATTACGGAGCAGCGGGGAATATTTTTTTAAACGTAGTGGCTTGAAACAACAGGTTCTCCGGGTTTCAATCACTCAACTGGAATTAGCAATTTTCTTTTAGTAGCTAGTAATATGGAGATGTCTTGTGGTTCCCTGTTTGCAATATTTTATTTTGCAAGAGTAAAAATACCGCGTCGAAATATATTTTGGTCATTGGGTGTTTTATATTATATATTTATTGCGACAGGACAGCTGGTGGGAGAGAGGCGAACAAATCTGTTAAGGGTGTAATATGTTGCACGCGTTACGGAAATATTTTTTTTCCTCTCGCTCGAAGGAAAACGTGGAAACTCTTTTGAAGGAATAACATTGGTAACAGATAGCGGGGCGGATGCAGTTTTATGCTGACACGAAACGGCTGTTACTCGTGAGTTGTTCTCTTTGACGAAATCTGTGCCCAAGTTTCCATCGAACTGTGCATATCCCTTTTTAAATTCGAAACAAAGTGCACGTAATGTTGCGCAACAAACTGCCGCTATATTTTCTCTGACGCGTTAGTCTAATAAACTTGAATGTTCTTTGCGATCTGAAAAATTACTACGTGAAAAAGTAGCACGTGATTTAAACAGAAGTAATTACGTATTTTGAAGCTGGAATTATGGCTACACGAACTTTCGCACGATAATAAATGGAACGCTTTATAATTTCAAATTGATGAAGCAAGATCAAAGTTACTTGTTACTGTCTCGAAACTGTTGCCTTTAATGAGTTACAGAAATTGTCTACCCGATGGCTTGTTTCGCCCTCTCTCTCACCTCGTTCTATTGTCGAACTTCAACTAATGCATCAGGAACTTAGATTAGAAATTCACACTGTAGTGATCATAATTTATGACTTGGCGAACACCGAATTCCACTTCTAGATAGGTACAATCGTACTCGATCAAACGGAGTGATTTCTTTCGTTCGTATCTGCGACCAATCCGTGTCACCCGACTGTCAGAAATTAAATCGTAATGCATTCTTGAATGTGAAATAGGAATTTAATGCAAATTCCACACGGTCACACTAAACGGCCAGAGCGTTTTACCAATGATTTTTCTCTGTACCGACACGAGATGAACAAGATGTGCCAAGTTTGATGTCCCACGGTAATTTAAATACGGAACAACAAAGTTTCGGAGTGGCACCATTAATGAAAGCTCAGGGGAATCGATTTTCCGATAAAAAAAAAAAAAAGAAAGAATCTCGATTCCTTTTCCGCTTAGCCGGTCGCGATGTACGCCACATGCAAGCTTGAAACGCGCATGGAACTGGAAACGGTAATTTCCTCTTTCGTTTTACGCTTGAACATTCCCGGCTATGACAGCGCTTTAAATCGATCGACGATTCATGCGTGCTCTCGCGTCGGAGTACCATCCAATCGTTCGTTCGTGATTTCGTGTCTTTTGAAAAAAAAAAGAAAAGGAGAAATAAAATGTAGGCGTCCATTAAGCTCAATGCAAGTGAAAATAATTCACTCGTCGTTCATTTCTTTCTCCCACTCTCTTCCATTATCTTTGACGCGCCAGTTTGTACTGCTGTTCAGATATTTATCAATGACACACTTTCTGTAAAGCCCCCTTATTGATAAACTTTCGCTATCCCGCGCAATTTATTACAACGAAATTCCTAACCGTTTCCTTCCGCTGACAAAACCTGTCTTAATCAGATGCTGGAAACTTTAGATTAAATTCGCTCGTGCCGCAGACGGGGCGGTATAAATATCGACTAATTCGTTCCATTTTATTGCTCGGTTAATTATTCAGAAGCGGCGGACATTCTTGGATTAAGACAAATGTATTTGAATATATTCCCAGTTAAATGCCAACGACGCAACGACAGGAAAGTTAATTTAAAGTAAGAATTCAATGAATAATTGCATAAACAGTTGACGGTAGAAAGAAAAGCACCAACTACACCATTCGTTATCGCGATTGAAAGTATTCATTTTAACCCCCTCACATCTCAGTCGTCCAAAATGTAAACGTACCTTAACTTTCAAGTTACGTACTTTTGTACTATTTCAATTCGATCTCAACCCTAGTCACCGTACTAAATTCCGTTCCGTAGTAAATACTACTTAATACTATTTTAACGTATTAAAAGTATTACACTATACCTGGTAAAAAGCATTCTTTGCACAATAAGGTAATTATAAATCGGAAGCATTTGTTAGGCGTAAAAAGGAAAAAGCAAGTTTACTCCAGAGATTGAAAATCTTAACCCCAGCAGTAACTTGGAACAAACGTTCCTCGACAATAATGGCCGTCCTTTCGCGATGTTTGCTTTATCCAGCAACATACGTTACCTAATTCCGCAACGTACGTTAATGTCCCGGAACGAACCTCCTCCAGGGGGCAAGTTCTTCTTCAACAAATCTCCGGTTAATTCCACGAAGGATACACGGGAGCGTGGGTTGTCCGCTGCAAAAGAAAAAGGAAAGAAGAAAAAAAAAACAAGGAGATAAATAAGCTTATCCAACGCCGGTCGATTCGGCACCGGACAGATCTGCAGGATCTTGTGTAGCAGGTCTATTGTGCGTACGATACGTGCAGTTCGTTTGTCGAATGGACGGAGCCGGAACTCAGTCAGCATCGCGGTGCTGAATTTTTCTATCTTCCGTTCGGCTTTTGTCCGCGATCTTCGCATCGCAAGGCTATTATAAACTGGCGGCCGGTGCCAGGGGCAGCGGGTTGGACCGGGTTCGCCGCAAACGGATAAAATACGGCTCCACCGACATGGAACAGGAAGTGGCCTTTCCCTCGGAAAATGGGCTTGCACGTGGATTTCTAAATTCAACGAGAACGAACGCTCGAAACGTCTCCCGTGCCCCATACATTCCCTCTATCCCCCTTTGCTATCGTCATTTCATGCGTTACCCTTTTCCATTTTCCTTTTTCTTTGCTCCTTTTTAACCCCTTTCCCTCTTTTTCACCCAGTCCGATCTTCTGTCGGCTTCCTCTTGCTATCCCTCCCCTTCTTTCCTTCCGTACCTTGCTCGCTATTTCTCTCTATATGCGATTCAAAACGAGGAGACCACGAACGGGGGAAAGGATATTATGTATGTTGTGGCTCATCCGGTGGCGCGTTTATTCGTCGCGACTAAGCCAGATCCGTTCGTCGCTGGCAAGAGATACACTTATTCTCGCTCACTGAAAACATACCTGCCTGATAGTGGATTTTTTTCCCCCGCATCTCGTCCGCCCCGTTTCCCTGTCTGCACATACGTCACGGCGGAGTTGCTTCGTTTCGTTGGCACGGAAATTGTTTTATTACGCGAGTCAGGTAGCGGTGCATTAATTGTGCAGATTTTCTTTTTTATCGGTCGTTTGACGATTTTGTTTATAATGTTCGTTAAACTTTGCCGGTGACGCTGGCTCGTATTTTACAAAATCGAGGGACGATTACGTGGACAGATTTCCCGATTTTTCACATTCGTCAGCAACGTCAGCGATTACACTGGATCGGAGATTTTTCAGCGTGCAGTGTGTAAATGTTTAATCAAGGCTGTATAAATTCGAACGAATTGTCGGGGATTTCGTTGCTTCTGAAAGGACCTGTAATGAAAAAGCACGAGCGATTGGTCGACATTTCGTTGGACCCGGGCCTGTCCGGGGAAGGCCAATCGGTGTCGTGTTGGCCGATTTTTGTACGCGGACGTTCGGGTACGGCAGATGCTTTAATATATCGTTCGTGCCATTGCAACGGCGAAACATTCTTCGTTGGCCGTTGGTAATTAAATTGATTTCGTTATAATTGACGCGACAAACGTACTACGCGCTGCGTCGTGATTGCGAATAATTGAATTACGTTACCCTGAATTTTCTTCATTAACTTCTCCGCGCCCAGCTACGGCGTGGTCATGTGTTTATTCGTTAGCATTTTATGCAGCAAACACTATTTACGCAAACAAAGTTCCAACTAAAACTTGACATTTTTTTTAAGACACTTTAATTGGCTCTTCCCTGCGACAAGCTTTTCATAATTTCATGAAAATTCAGCAGCCATAAATACGCGCATCCCGTTGGAACTATAAAAATTTTAAAATTTGTCTTCACCCTCAGCACCGTGCTTCTTTATCTCCCGTTTAATGGAACGCTTCTGTGCATCTGCTAAATCCTCGTTGCGAAAATTGGAGTAAATAAAAAAGAGTACCTCTACATTTCATAATTTCTAGCTTCGGGAAAAAATAGATTTCTTTCAGTAACGTAAACGGCACGATGATTAATATTGTTATACAGCTTCGAGTGTACTGAATTGATACTACGATCGTAGCATTATATCTTTCCAAAAAGTTCCGAATTTTCTTGCCCATACGTAAACGTATACATACATTTCCCGTTGAAAATCTCATTTGGACGAGATCTGGACAACGTGTCGCGTGTGCTAACATTTCGAAAGGGGAAAGATGTAGCGACCGTGGTTTCCTGCACTCATCGGGGACATAGGGAGTGAGAAAAATATGCTTGAGAAAGCGGAAATAAATCTGCTTTTAAGTCGGGACACGCTGGCGGCACAACGGTGGATATTAAGTCTTTTAGTTTCGCGCAGGGATGTCCGCGGGGCAGGTGTACTCGAAACACGAGAGAGAAAAGGGGTTCCTTGCACATAGACACGTATCTAACGGGGGCCACATATGAGACGCATAAACTACGTAGATAGAACAATGTAAACTCTGCTCCTTACCCGTTGTTCCCTGTGTCTCTGGCGATTGTTGCGGCTACTTGAAACACGAATAACGTGCACTTCGGTGCACGGCATTGCCGATGTAATGACCGAAGTTACCGTTGCAATGGCGCAACTGCATAAAGAGAGTGCATTGGCCGCAACTATCGTAGCACGGTTAGCTTTGGCCATTTTTACAATTTCTGCTGTGTTGTGCAATCATTGTTCTGGAGTGGACACACGCAAAACCGACATTTCCGCATCGATTTCGAGCTTCTACGAGTTCCTTGTGGACATTAGCTCTGGAACTTCTGAAACTGGTAGAGAGGTCAAGAGATCCACAAGTAGAGAAGCTTTAAATTCAAATTATTTCGCTCGTTTAAAACAAACTCGACGAATTATTTTATCGTTGTATGCATATTTAAGTTTGATACACAAAAGGTTCTACTACTATGTGCAAAAGATACGATGAATAAATTTTTAGATATACGTTCCTTGATTTTTAACGTTCAGGCTTGGCGATTCATTATCTTCATTTAGCGTTTAATAATTTTTTATCGGAGAATTCTTTGTATTAATAGAGTGCTTGTGCAAACCATTATTACAACTTCAGCAATAAAAGTGCCGGAAACGAAAAAGTGTATCTTCACTTCATTGCACATTCACCGGAATATAATATATTTATAATATTATTACCGGAAGCATCCTCGCAAGTTCAGTAATTCCAACGCTGTTTTAAGGCCAATTATAATAATATACCGTAATGCAAATCAGCACACGCCTGCAGCAAACCATTTAACGCGAAAGAATTGATCCTCTCGTGTAGGGTTGCTCCCATCGAGGATCCAATCTTCGCGCGTATCTCCTACATTTGCATTCATTTAACCCTAGACATCTCGTATCGTCCCCAATTTGCCCGCACACACGTAGCCCCAACTTCTGATCGTCGAAATCGGCCATTGTATCGTGATAAAGGCACACCGGCCTGTTTCCATCGTTTTGGGGTAGGTTATGAGGCAGCGCTCGAAATGTGCACAGGCGTAATATCGAGATGCCGGTCAGAGATAGCAATACTGGTTACGTCTAACCCGCCCCGAGCTATATTCTGCCATCCGCCCTGTATTACCTGTGTTTACCCATATGTTAATTCTGACCGGAGCGCCGCTCTTGGCCGTCGGGATGTTTTGTTAAGCGTTGATCTACGTTCATGCCGTATTACGCCTATACGCGCGTGACAACCGATTTCTAGCAGATATTGCCCACTGACGGCTCGTATAACAGATGTACTGCAACGACGATAATGTCGGCGATATTAATAGTACCGACACTTCTGGCTCGCCGAATCAATTTCGTTGCCGTTCAGCCGCGGTCTGCCGGGGGTTGCGATGCTTTTTCATTCCACGATTTCACGAACAACGACTGCGATTGCTGTTTAAACGTTGCACCGATCCCGTCATACCTGGATCGCTTGCTGACTTCGCCGTTGGGCTGGATCGCGGGATTAGATAACGTCCAACGCCGAGACGTCATGTTAGCATGGCCGATAAGAGTACGAGGCTGTATGTTTTGCTGTACACTAAACCTCGTTACTTCGTCGGCCGTATATTGAAATGCCGACCGAGGTCGGTTAATGAAAACTACGAGCGTGAAATCGAGGAGCAGTTTTGCGAAACTTTCGAACGTCGAGTACGCTTGAGTGTCATTCTCCTTTCTCGCATCGGACGAAGATAAATTGTTTAATACGATATTGGCTCAGGTTTACACTTCACTCCTTGACGGTTTATTTCGCCGCGCGGGGCGAGTTGTACGAAAAAAAATTGACGTTTGTTGAAGTGCCTCTTGGCACATCGACTCTCTGCTTGATGAGAGCGTGAACTCTTAAAAGCACTCCACGCTTGCACAACCCTTTAAAGCACATCAGGCCGTATAAAAAAGGAAGGAAAGAGAAAAAAATTCATATAACTGCAAGGTTCGCGTATGTACACGGATCGCTAAAAGCGGTGGTTAGAATAGGGTCGATAGATAATGCATACATATGCACCAGGACAGATCGACGTCGAGGAACAGAACGACGTCGTATTGTCGCGAGCATCAATTGTTCAAATCGCGAACTTCGAATGAATCGCCACGGGCACGAAGATTACTGTCGGTCCTTGCGAGCGCAATATGTATCGACAAATAAATCTAGCGGAGTGGAAATGTAAAGTGGGGAGAGAGGTCGATTGGTCGGTGGCGAAAGGGAAGAAATAGCGAGCAAGGGTTGCGCGTGGGGCTCGGGGAGAGCGGAGGCGACGGAACGGTGGTGAAGGAGGAACGGTGCGACGGTGGAGGGTAAAGGGGTGCTCAGGAAATCGACGTCGGTGGTGTTACTGCGAGCGAGGATAAGTCGTGCCAGGGATAAGGAGTTTTAATGTTGGAAAAGCTACGACACCGGGAAATACCTTTCAGAGACATTTTCAGTTCGGGGGAACGTCGATTCCAAGATTTATGGATACTATATCGTAACGCCGGCAAGATGTGATTAAATTTCATCGGATCAGGTCGCGCAGCTGGCACGGCTGACTTTTCTGCCCCGCTTCTACAATAACGTCGTAGGTGTAGGGGTTGTTTAATATCGACTCGGCGGGAACGCTACATCCTTCCTCTACATGTAATTCCATTATGGATACCTGGCCGATTTCCTGTTGGAACGGAAGCAGACGCGTCGATTGGAGCGGCGCGGTGTTATCGTGCCCGATAAACGTCTGATTAGTATTGGGGAACGAGCCAGTCGGAGCGAGCGCCGTTCCGTGTTTTAAGTAATTCGGTAATTCTCGAATCTAAGGAACACGGTTGCGCGTTTCGAGCCGGTGCTGGAGTGGATTCGCGGGATATCCACCATGATTTCCCAACGGTTTTATGTTCCGCGAACACGTTACGTCCCTGGGTCCGTTAACAGAAAAGGAATACACGGGGCGATTCGTGGGAAGTTTCTCGTCGGCGGTATAATTCCCGGCGTGTAACCCTTTTCCCTTTGAATACAAATTTCGGACAGATGCACGGAAGAACGGCTTCCGAGCCTCTCCTAAGCTTTCCCCGTAAATAGAATGCCATAATAATGCTTCTCGTTACGGCGAAACCATTTGCCGAATTTTCTTTCAATTCAGTTCTTTGAATTTCCCAACAAATGGCCCTAAGAACGATACGCGGGCAGATCGATTGTATTCGAACATCTATTCATTTGAATAAATGCGCCACTTTAAAGTACAATAACCGAAATTCTTCTATTTAAGATTATCGTCCAAGTGTCACCAAATTTCTGAAGTCCGTCGACCATTAGTGTACCGATATTTTTAAATGATATATCATTCCTGAATTCACCCTCCAGTCGTTCACACGAAGACGCCACACGGCAGCAACGATGTTTCTGCAACTTGTCGCTTCCAGTCCGCTATATTTGGCGCAAGAAATTCGCGGTGCACGTTAACCCTGTGACAAACGAGATTGTACCTCGGCGTGGAAATGTCCCGCGAGTTGGCGAGTCCGCGGGCGGAAAGACATCCCTAAATGGAATATAATCAAGATACATACAGCGTTAGCAGAAGCCGAGGATAGCGGTAACGGGAGTGCATGTATCTATCTGTCGACGGTCCAAAAGTGGTCGCCGGATGGCAGGAGGATGGGGGCCGTTCAAACGATTTCCTCGACTGTTACTTACGGACCATTTACCCGCGATTATATCCACTTCTCTGATCTAATGTCCCCGGCAAACCCGGTTCCTTTATACTCGGGTCCAGTTTAGCGCCTCCGGAGAATTCACGACCGTATACTTTTCCTCTTCCCGTTTTAAAGGGGCTTCTGCCACGCGGGGACGATCTTTAAAGAAGTTTCTGATCGGTACACAGTGTATACCTGTTGTCGGTTAGCAGACGGCTGCTAACACTTTTTAAATTGTGCAGCACGGCTCTTGTTAATGCTTCGCCTGGAACTTCAGCTGCCGTGGCGGCAAGTCGGCGATATATTTTTATGAATTTGAGGATTTAAAGTTGGAGCGCCCGAGGCGTTCCCGACGGTTTCCCCGAGAAATATCGCGCGGAAAAAGCTACCCACTTTGAGGCGGGAGTTCGTTCTGATAAGTTTCCCGAATGCAGATCGATACGCGCTCGGGTTATCTTGGCCATTCTCGCTGCCGTTCCTCCGTAACTGAACTTGCTTTCTATGGCGCAGCTGAGTTGGTTTCTGATTAAACTGTGAATGCCAGGAATACGTAGCACCATAGCTCAGCCTGACCTGCGTGGAACTTCTCTGAAATGTGCTTGGCATAGAATCACAAGTACCCCTCGCGCGTATCCCTCGGGATAGTTTGACTCTGCTTCTCTCCCTCTCTCTTTCCATTTCCCGCGAAAGAAGTCCGACACGGTACGGTGCGCAACGTAAAAATCGCACGCGAACAGGTAGACCCACACACAGGCACACAGTGCCAGGTGAAACTGTTCGAGGTGGAAAAATTAACTTTCTTTCTGGTTTTATCGCATGCCCGGTTACTCTGAAGCGAACTTCTGTTAAACGATTACACTATTTTTAAATGGATTGAGTTACATGGCTGCATTAATTATGTACAAAATTATTCCTCCGTTTGAAGAGTATCACAATTTACGTCATACGCGTTAAATTAAGACAATAGCTGCAAGCTCGTGAAACTCGAATGCTCGCAGGGGGACTCCCTCCTCTGTTTCTCTCCCTTACGGACAGTAACAAGCACATCACATTAAAGGATTCCAACGTTTAGCACACGGTAAAAGTCCATTCCAAGGTTCGCAATTGTGTCCCGAGGAACGTTAGTGCTCGCTATACGAGGCGGAACCAAAGCCTGATCTACACGTAGCCCGGATATATTTCGTATTCACCTGAAGGTATTGCCTGAGACAAGCTTAATCCCGAACCGGTTACGACTTCCTAACTTGTGATCCCTGCGAGCGCTCGATGCTAGTGCCCGGGTCCGATCCGTAATCCTCGCGCGGCTTGTAGTTTCCGAGACACATTTGCAAAGGTTCCTCTCCTTCGATTCACCTCAGTTTCGTCCCCCCTTCGTCCCCCCTTTATTGTCTTACTCTCCATTTCCTTATTCCACCAGCCTCTGTTCGCGTCTAAACCGACACAGCAGAGGCAAGGGCGGGATGGTGTTACGGACGCGAATTAATACTGCAAACGAGGTAATTGGAGCATAAACTCGCCTTAAACCTCGGAGGACCGAAACCAAAGTGGTCCCTCTTAATTTCTTGGGCCATCCCTCTGCGGCTGGAGTAGCGTTAGCGGACGCGGCTTGCAACAGGGCAACTCGTTAGCAAATACTATTTATGCCGGAATTCGTCCGTGTAATTCTGTTTCCCGTTGGCAGTCGCGTCGGAGTGAAAGAAACAAGAAGCACCGGCGAAAGGTAAAAGAGAATGGAGAAGAAACGAAATATGGCGATGCTCGTTAAAGGGTTTATGTACTTCGTTTTTGTTTTTTCATTTTGCGTAGGCAAATCGTCGCTCTTTTCACGATGTTCCGATGTCGATTAACGATCGAGATTTTGCTTTCGATAATTGCACCGCGAGGAAAGGGGGTCGGACATTTTTTGTTGTCCCCTTTGCAATTGTGCGGCGAAAGGTATCATTTCGTAAGATAGAAATTGACGCTCGACGAATCGCCGGTCTTTACATCAAAATGATAACATTGTCGACACTGGGTCTCGTGTTTTGCCTCTTCTCTTTTTTTTCCGTCGTTTCCTGTTTTTGTTCTCTTTAAAGAGATGCATTCGCAAACAAAGTGCGCGAGTGTAATACCTCGCGCCAAAAGGTGACCCAGTATGCACCTACTCCTCTTTTTACTCTTCTATCATGCCTCCATTGAGGCGTTCCTTTGTACTTGGATTTAGATACGCGAACATCGCATCGGTACAGAGGCGACACCGAAAGAAAAGAATGGTAATACAAAAACACTCATACAGCTGAATAGCACTCTCTGTATTTCTTGTCAATTAATTTGCATTTTGCGCGTTGCTTTTGTACACGTATATCACACGGGGAACCTTTGTAGATTCTATATTCTATGTGAAATCGTTCATACGTGATTTTTCTCAAAGCACAATTTATAGAATAGTTGGACTTTAATGTCACGGTACCATATTATTAAAAATTACTGCACTGTAAAATTTATATATATAAATCTGGACATAAAAAGAAGCTGCGCAAGTTAAAAAAATTTTCTATAAAAATTCATGATGCTATAAGTAGCGGGCTGTATATTACAATGGAACATGGAAGATCGATTTACAGCGATAAGAACATTTAAATCTATATATGGGTATAGAAGCGTTGGCAATGGCACAGCCCACAATCTTATATTCACGTTTCGCTGTGCTGTCGTACTTTTTATTCGGCTGTGTATAAAGTATGCCAGTTCTGCCAGCGACCATCACGTGCAAACTGCTGACTTCTGGCTAGAAGAATTTACTGCATCCATAAAACTGACACGTGCAAGTTTATGAAATTAATGCAGACATCTGTGCAAGTGTACGATATTCTACGTCATGGGGTATACGACAACTCTATTGTTTAGTCTAACGGATAATCTATATTGTACATAATATAATCTGTCTCGAGAATTTCTCAATTTCCTAATAACAGACGTCATTGATCTTCCCAAAAGAAGCAAGCCATTACAGTTGTTTTGTCTTCTGCTAAATCGAGCACTCAGACGTAATAATCTTCTGTAAACCTTTTATCCGAGCTAGCCGGCCAGCAATTTCTCCGCGATATATTTCCAACATCCCTTTAAATGTTAAGAAGTTCCTCGACACTGTCTATAACGAAACCCCTCGTTTGCTTGGCCATGACGAGTAAGAAGTTTTCGTATTATTGAGGGGGATGGAGTTATATTGCTCTGTAATGCTGGTAATCTACTCGCACAAACGGCAGAGATGAAAATGTATATACATATATATGTAGTGCCCTTGGGAGTTGAAGAAGAGAAGGAAAAAAAGAAGAAAAAAACGCAGTGCCCCTTTTTCCCCATTTAATTTATCATCGAGTCTCGTAATTACTGCTTGGCCGGGCAAGAATTTCTTGCTCGACATGACGTCTTCTGAAGAGTGTTAGGAATGGGGACTGGCAAGCTATTCTTATGCAATCTAAAAGTTTTAATGACGTCGAAGCTCAGGAGATAGCCAATATTCACTTCGTTTCGACACTTTTTTTTTCTTCCCGCGGCGTTGTTGACTTCCTTCGGTATGAACGGGTGGACTAGCCGTCAGCTGGAACTTGCAAAACGATCGCTGTGTCATAAACACGCGGACAAACGAATCGAATCGAGCAAGTAAGTGTCGCCGGTGAATATCAAATTCGTTTGGTATTCAAATGAGACAATTAATTAAACCCGATCCGTAATTAGCAAAGTATTCGCGACCACGCGTTATCGAGCGTTCACCTTTATCGATCGCACCGATGCTTCTGTTCGCCGTTCGCGCACAATGGATTGCCTTATGAATTATACATTAAACGTTATCGCTTAAAAAGTTGCCGAAACTTTTAGGAAATCCCTCCAGGTAACGTAGATAGACGGCCGTGATATACAAGTCCTTGGATTCCTCAGAAAGTATATACATACCTCCTTGTAAAACAGCATTTTACATACGTCCACGCTTTAAAGGGAACAGTTAAATGAGAAACATTGAAAGCCACGGTTCTGTCGAGTAACGTTGAAGTGGCAGGGGTTCTTTTATCCGATGACCACTCATTACACAATTTAAAAGTGTTCCAGTTCGAGTGGAGCGAGGAGCAGAGGTGGTCTAACGAACAGATGAATTCTGGAAAGCGAGGGGAAATTAATGAAATATAATAATCTGCGCGCGTAAGAAGTTAGTGTCTGGCGGGGGTGATGGTAGTGGGTAAGGGAGAGAAGTGGGTGCTTGAACTCTGTGCATGGGTAACAGGACCGTGTATACTTATACACCGTAGATAGAAATGGCGGGGCAAGCAGTTACCACGGCCGTTCGATCGAGTACCGGTTGAGAGGGGAAAGACTGGTCCGCTGCTTTTAAGTACATAAAGCAATTTGCTCTCGAAGTATCTTTACTTAATTATTTCGTAATTGAAGAAACGGTCTACGATCGTTCGTCCGCCGATGCGACCGTTCGTTACTGTTTTATGCTTTGCCCCGGTGCGATTTCACATTTCTCCTCTATCGTGTTTAATGCATATTCAGGCCCGTGTGTGGAGTGTTTGAACCTTTGAACGCGACTTGTTCATTTTCAGACGTCTCGCTTACGTAAGCCCTAAAATCCTTGCTTTCACGCGGATTAGTCGAATGCAAAGGTGGGCTTCGCCACGCTGATACCGTGCTACTTAAATTACACGCGTGCCCGATTCTAGTCTACGCCTGATTAAATCTTATGCGAGTGGATGCAGACAGGGGGTTTAATTAAAACAGTTGCATCGATGCGCCGGGGCGGCTGGAGAATGCGTAGAAATGCGTTGCTATCAAAATACCACGTGCTGTTGCTCGCCGATGGAAAGTTTGCGCTGGAGAATTCGCGACAATTAATGTTACGCTTCGAGCAGCTTGTTGCTCTCGTTGAAATATACGCGGTGATAGAAAAAGAGGGATCGAAGTTCGATGAACTTGCGGTACCAACCGAGAGGGGTGAAAAATCTTATTTTTCACATCTTTGCAATTATTGCGTGTAGACGGTTCATTATTGTCTTGTTTCATTTGCAATATCTTTCACGCCGTGCCCCCCTTATCTAGGATTTCAAAAATGCTCCACGATTCATGTTTCGAAATTCAGACTGTAATTCGCGCTTCCCAGCAATACCGCAAATACCGACCCGGAATATCCAAGCATACCTGTAGTCTGCAGTACTTATCGGTAATGCCCCTAAATACTTGGGAGATTTCGTTCGATCCAGGCTCTATGATAATAAACTTAGGCTTACGTCGAGTTTCGTGCTCGAACAACGCGTGTATGCTAAACGTGGGGCGCGCGTATCGAATATTTCCCCGAGCTTGTCGCGTTCGATAAACGAACAAGGTGAAACGCTCTTGACCTAAAAGTGGTACGGGGGTTATCTCTTGCTACCCGGTGCACAGGAAAGGAATCGTTTAATGTATTCGTGTCGCACGCGGCATAGAACAAAGAGGTCCTATGACTTTGAACGCTTTCAATTAAGCGAAGCTCCCTGTCCAGTACACGGTGCCTAATAACATCCAAAATCGTTGTCCGACGGGTCCAGCAGCTTTGTCGATTTTACCACCAGCGACCGAGCGTGTAACATCGGGCGCGATATCCAGGACAGGGGCGTACGTAACCAATTCAATAACGGGGTGTCTAAGCACGACCCTGTACGACCGCTAATGGTTAGCTTGTGACGTAGCCAGCTCGTGTACACCTTCTCGCTCCAATGTTCGTTTACCCACCTATGCGCCCGCTCCCCACGATCCCCATCTTCGTCTAACTCCATCCACCCCTTCTACAGCTGTTCCTTCGCAGCTCTCATCCAGCTGGCGTGTACGCATTCTACAGGCGCATGCCAATGGATCTGTGCTTTACCACCGGCCAGATAGGCGGTACACGTTAGGTACGTATAACCGAACAGTGTTATGGGCATGTTCTCATGTCAAACCGCAACCTAACGACCTTAGGGGGTTAATGGTGGCGCCTGCCGCTGGCCCCCGCCAACCGATCCAGTGATAAATGGCTGTTAATGAAGCCGTTGCACTTCTCTGCCATCATCTGGCCCAACCGTGCGCACGGTTACATCGATAGTTGGCCGCGTTGTAATCTCATCTCGGCGCGATGCGCGACATCGATTTACGAATCAATTATCACGGGGCCGAGCTGCTGCTTTCGGCTCGGTCGGCTGTTCTGGCCGCGCGACCTTTTTGCCGTGGCATTTGCATTGGGCACACTGCGACAACGGGACAATCCCTGGCCGCGTTCCCAACGAAAGTACCCTTTCCGGTGCTTCGAGCACACTCGAGCGCCATAAGCATCGTCGACCACCTCTGGGTGGAGAGGAAGCGGTTAGAAAATGCGCGAATTAGAGGCGGCTCCCTTATTCAATCCTTTTTACTACCTTCCTTCGTATATACGTTTCTCTCTCCCGTGCTCGTCTTCCTCCGTTCACTCATCTATTTTCCTTCCAGCCGTCCCGGTACCCTGCCTCGTCGACGACCTCGCGTCTCCAGAGAGAACGCTCCGAATTTCTTTCCTCGACTTATTTCAGCCGAGGTCACTATGCATTTCGGCTACTGCGGATAAACAGGCATCCCGAGGAGAGTTTGTCCATCAAGTTTTGCGCGAGGAGCCCGAGATTGAATCCCTCGAATTCTTTATTCGGACGGGGAAAACAGCGTCGGAAGTATGCATTTCACTTCGCACCCGTCCCATTCGTTCTCCGCGTCGCCGTTCCCCGACGGACGTGTGTATGCATAGGACAGCGAGCCGATGAGTGGATCTCCCAATTTCCGTGACGCTGAAATAGTCGTCAAAGGAGGGCGGCTCCTCTCGTTCGATCAATTATAGGGAGAACTTTACGCGGCTCGGCGTGTTAATCGCTCCGATGAAACGCGCAGCTACGTCAATCGACGGGATACTCGCGATGGTAGAATTCTCCGCGCAAAGTGGAGGTCGACGAAATCGATGCGCCATCGGGGTAGACTATCTGCGATTACACGAGATTACAGGAGGAATGTAATTTACCGTCGCCGATTCGGGTCGTTTCTGTCTACTCTAGCGCCGGTACGTATACATTCGCGCCAATCTTCAACTTTTCGTCCCGCACCCGCATCCGCAGTAGACGAATTTGCATCTACGGCAGGCACTTAAAGACTTCTTAGGGCGACGGTTTTGATTTAGCGACGCGCTCGTGTCTTTGGCGTGTCGTAGAACGCAGGGTGGAGCAGAACGTAGGGACGGGTAGAACGCGGGAAGGCGACGTCGACAACGGCGAGGGATGAAAGAGAAGGGGGATAGATATACACGCACAGAAATAACGATAGGGGTGACGGGAGTGAAAGGAACGGAGAGAGAGGAAGAGAGAGATAGTTAGAATATGAGGGTGGTGGGACACATCGTTCCTGGTCTGCATCCTAATTACCTCATTTTGCTTGAAACTGCCCGGAATCCGGGATACTCAGCTTCGGTTGGGTTTCCAACGTTCGAGCTCGAGCCCATCCTTACGGCTAGCGAAAAGAGGGGGTGCAATCCCTTCTGCCAGCCCTGTTATACCGTGCAAGGAGAGAAAGATGGAGTAGGCCGGAGGCGAGAAAGAGCAAGGAGGAGAAAGGAAGAGAAACGAAGAGAAAGGTACGAAGTAGGGAATGGCTTTCATAAATCTCTGTCGTAAAAAGAGGATTTATTTGGGGAGGTGGGCAGGCTACTCTGATCCCGTTTCCATTGAGGCACACAGCGCGAAACCGAGCGCGGTAAAGTCGCGCGGACTGCCTCGTTAGCTCCGCGATAAAGCGTTTACCCGTCCGCCGATGTCACTTCCGGCAATCACTTAGACTCGGCCTGCTACCGACGCCTCTTTTTTTTTCTTCTTCTCCGTCCTCTTAATTTTTTGTTTTTCGGGCCCCCGTCATCCATCGTGTCGTATCCGCCCACTTGGGAGGGGTTAGGGAGAACAGGGGGGTGAAAACGTTTCTCGTGGCTCTCGTTTCGCTTGGGATCTCTCGTGTCTCGATTGTCGGCGTCGCGAGAAAGGGGTGTCGTTGTTGAGAAACGACGAGAACTCGTTTCGACTCGAGTGATTTTCATTGATCGATCGATCCACGGGGGAAAAAGAGGGAATTACAGGACGTACGATATAACGGAGATATTGCACGTGTCATTTGATCAGTTTCGTGCTTCGGCTTTTATCCAATTATACTTTTTCGGGGGCCATTTCTCGTTCGAATATGTTCGCAACTGAGCGCAGTTATAGATAACACGCGCAATTATACACGACTGTCCCGTTTCCATTATTTACGGAACGTTCGTCTAATAAAATTGAGAGGGAAAGGCTAACCGCTCCGATTTATACGGATGGATGAAAATATTTTTTTCGTGTATCACACGACGCAGCTGCCGCGGGATAGTTTTTTAATATATTTCGTTGGAAGGCTCGCTCGTTCACTCTTTTTCTGTCTATTTTTTTTTTGAGCTCGCCACGTTTACCGTGGAGCCATTAATATTCAACGTTTAATTGGTTATCGCGACTCAATCGAATCAAGCTTTCCCACGTTTTTTTCATAAATGCTGAGAACTGGTCGATAACCCCCTGATCTACAACATTATCATATCTATATTCGTACATCTAGCCAGTTTTATATTAAAAAAATATACATCTATACTTTAAAGCCGACAAAACAGGTGAAACTTAACGAATGAACTATTACACCGATTCGAAGTTACTCAAACTGTTAATAAATATGTTTTATATCTCCGCGAGGAAGAGAGTAAGAAATAAAAAGAACATGACACGTTTCGTTAAAGGAAACGTTACTTCTCGCGTTCGTCACATTTTCTACAAACAAAATCGTGATCGCCAGCATCCGCAAGATTCTCCGTGTTTGCTCGATAACATCGATGTATCGAGCGGAATCGTTCCCTCGCGCGAAAATGGAAATCCTTTCCCCACGGCAGCTTCGCTTAGCATCGCTAAGGGTGGGTACTGCGTGTACGGCGAGGCAGGGGAATCGAAGAAGTTCCTTTCGTCTCGCTGTCAGCCAAGTTGTTTCGCTAGAATAGCGAGGGTGGAAACATCGCGGCGAGAGGGCGGGGTAGACAATGAGATTCGTCTACGAACAGAATTGGAAGGCTGCGATCGGATGATAGTCGAAAGGTATAAGGCACATGGGAATAAGGCTGCGACAATTTCTCCGGGGAATATCCCGCAGGAACTCGCGTCCTCTTGAGATAAGAGGGCACCTGCCTTCTCGTCAGAAAACGAAACGAAATCCCAGCGCGGCTCGGAGGCACTGCGAAATAACGTTGATCGGCAACGCTATTGCGTATTACAGAAATTGGATTTGTCTTGGGCGCAATATCCTGGTTTTGCGTTGAAACGAGACCGGTGCGCCCTATAGCGTGGGGGCGTTTTAAACTTTCGCCAGCGTTCACGAACGACCGGCTTTGCGTTTTCAGCGAATCGTTTCGCGGCGGAAGTTTTGTTTCACTTGGCGGTATTATATGTACGCTGTCGTGCGGCGGAGTTCGGTAATCGGGATTAAGAAAGTGGAAACTGCAGCGAAAAGTGGATCCATTGCCTTCGTCGTAGACACGAAAGGGGTAGGAAACGTTGGTAACCGTAGCCAGTTCCGGGAACATCGCCTGTGGCCTGTGTAACTTGCGACACCAATTGTCGTGTACTATATCAAAGCTTTAGTCATGGGCTTCGAGAGGTTTGTGCAGTTTAACAGTCACTGTCTGTAAATATATGCGGAAAGTTATCTGGCAGAGGGGCTCTCGCGATTTTGGAAATTGCCACGAGCTAGATTAGAATGTTCTGTGCGAGTACAGTAATATGTACCCTGCCTCCCCTCCCTCTTCCTTTAGAATCTTGGAACAGAATGTGACGTTCGTGATCAATTCACGGTCGGCTTATTTGTACTTGGTTCCGTGTCCCTTTCGTTGCATCTCAGGGGATAATATTTTGTCCGTATACTTTAGCGACAAAAATATATTGCAGAGGTTCAAAATTGATGAACGAATAGTTATTGATTTTCGAGGGACAATATTTTAATGGCAATAATTATCGATTTTATTGGAGCGACTTGGTATGATTAATTATCGTGGTGATACTCAAATGAAAAACGCCCAAAAATGTATGGTGCACGAAATATATTGTTGTAAATATTTCAAAACATAAAATACTGCCAGTTAAATAACCCGTAGTCTTTCGGCAAAAGGGGAAACGAAAATTTGAAAGCTATCTTGAAATATATAACGCAAATAGTACGGTATAACGGCAACCATGCGGAAGGGAGCGAAATCACGATCAATCAAAGTACAGGGATGATTCGATGGGGTAGTTTCCTCTAACTACGAACGAACGGGCTTGTTCTCGCAAGCACATTCAAAGTCGCATAGAGGAAATGTTGGCCGTATGCCAGGTTGGCGCAAGAGTGCCTCCACTTACCAACTTGCATACACGTTCTATACCAGACCCTCTGCACTTTCGCCTGACTTTTTGGATCCAGTAGTGAGTTTCGTCCTGGCCATCTTCCGGTAACAAGGACCCGCCGTTATAAACGTTGTTAGACGACAATTTCACGAAAACTTGCCTCCAATTTGTAATCAGATTTCTGCACGTTTAGCAAGTAGAATAAAGATGGAGGTAAGAGCGGGGCCGAGCATCTTGCCGCGTTAATTCGGTTCCCCGGAAACGGAAGTGAGAGAAGGAACGGGGATCGTAAGGAAGCCGATGGAAAGTACAACGCCATTATTAGCCGGATTAAAAAATATTTGCCCTTCCTTTAATTCCATTAAGCGGTCCACTTGGAGGTCTGGGTTATTTGAATTTCAGGCACTTTTAATTCCATTAGGGGTTATATGCATTGTGAAACTTCTATCGGCTATTGTAGTAACGAGAATGTTTTATGGAGTACTTCTTCGACGCTGCACGGCACAGGCACATCCCTACAATGGATCTCGTAAAATAGGATTGCCTCTCCCCCCAATTTTATCACCACTTCCTTCGTGAGCTACAATTTTTTTTACATCCGTATCTAAATTTTTTCCTTCTTTTTTATTATTGAATTCGATCCGCAGATGCTCGTTGCTTCAGTGCAGGTACACGTACTCATCTCTCGGCCGTTTTTGTTCTGCTATTTTTTTCCCCGGCAGTATCCATTGTTCAACCGTAACACGCGTCGCCTTTGGACGAAGTCAATACAGCAGTCGCGCCCTGGTTTCACGCACCGGCTGTGCATCAACTGTTCCCGTCGCCGTGCCCCGTGTATACCCGTATCCTGTACATGTGTTTATAATCTAGCCGGCATCTAGCGTAACCGTGATACGAGGAACGATCAGCGCCGGTAGTAATTTCGGGGTTGGTCGCAGTCACGAGCCAAAATATCCCGCGGGGCTCGAAAGCGGCCTTTTTGTGGGCTGCGCAGCGTTGGAGTTATTAGCGGCGGCCGACATTCGTTGTACTTCTTGTTACACTCGCCATTTTCCGTGCACGCGTGGTTGCATCGTTGGTTTTCCGAGATTTCGCCGACTGTGCTCTGGCTCTCATTGTTGTAGCCGGGGGAAGTATATTTTGACGATCGTGCCGCACTAGGCCCTGGATTAGAGTACACGGGAGTAGAGTACGATAGTTTGTTCGTTTCGAATGAACGCAGTTAACGTTCCTATCATTCCTTTTTTCTTTTTCGAAGGGAATATTGAATATTTAGCTTCTGTACACTTTTACGGACGAACTTAATCCAACGTGAAGAAAATGGAGGACTTTTGAAATGGATATTTTATTCGCCACGGGGGATGCACGTTCTTGCACTCAGGGGGTTAAAATTCGAGGCATTGACCAAGGAGAGAGTGTATTTTAGAGTTTGTTGTTCGTTTTTTTTTGGTGAACGACGGGTTCACGAAAGCCGGACAGGTTTGTGTGCTGGTCCGTCGAAGAAAGAAGATCCGGCTTCTAACAAAACCAATTTGAGAAATCCCTGTCCACGTAAACCCTATCTTGAGGCTCTCGACGCCTGTTTGGAACACTGCGTTCTGTACGAGGAAGGCGACGGTCGTTAAGTGCAAGGATCACGTACTTCTTTGATAAAGTTCTGAGTCGTTTCTCTCGTTTCGAGGTGGACTCCTTATCCTATCCGTGGAAACTGCGACCCTGCACGTGTACTCACTTACAGAGTGTGCAGGCTCTCTTGCTGCTTTTTTTTTGTTGCCTTCACTTCTGCCGTCGGCACGCTTACAAAGCCACATCGAAGTTTACACAGAAAGAAGGTCCGAGTTTTCGAGGGCAGAAAACGAGGGGATGCCTTTTGGATTTCGAATTTAATGCGGACTATCTAATGAAATCGGGAGGGAGCTGAAAAGCTTTTAGAAGTTACCAAAGATTAAATGGCTTCTCGTTTCCAGCCTCGTGAAAATTTGGGAACGAGATCAATTGGTTTGGAACCCGCGAAGTTATAAAGCAGTGGCGAAAGTTGATCGTAATTTTCATCCTTGAGATGCAAGGTACATATTGGGTATATTAAAATACTCTGACAGAGAATTTTTATATAGTTCTTCTTTTGTATATAAAGTGAAGTTTGCATGAAAATTCAGTGTCTGCAGAAAAAAAGGAAAAGAAAGAATAAAATTTTGAATGTGTTATAGGGGGTAATAAACTCTGGCGAGATAGAACAGTAAATATCATCCCTTTATAATATCGTGGGCGTTTCCTATCCAATAATTTCATCTGCACTTCTCGCTGTCACGAGCAGAGCTGCGTGCATTGGTCGGTCCGTTGTTCGTCTATGGTATCCATATGTCACTAATCCTTGTTTATGGTGGACCGACTGTTTCGTGGATCGTGACCCTTCCTCCGAAAAGCCCTGAAAGAATTATGCTTTGAAGTTCTTTACTCAGGTGGTCGTATCTTCTTGCAGTATGTATAAGAAGAAAAATGTAAGAAAATGTATAGCGGCCAGAATTTGTTATCCGACATAAATTGTTGCTCCTTCGAGCAAATGGTATACCGTATTTTCTACACGCGCGAATTCCTTCCAATCTGTAGATACACACCGTCGGACAAAAGTATTTCCGCGCTCGAAATAAAATTTCGTCAAATTGCACGAGTTCGAAATCGGAGTGCGTAAAACGTAACGAAGAATGCAGCGAACGGGGAGAATGAAAATTCCATTTCTTTCCGATTATACGAATTTGCAGAATGTGGATCGGCAGTGGGAATCGTCGTGGCTGGTTTAATTGAATACCGTGCGTGGAAATGCACTCCCCCGGGATGAGTTACATTTGCCACGCGAATTAACACGATTACGTTCGCGGCTACATCTGTGTATGGAATTCCCCGAATGCGTGCATTAATCGGCGTAGTTTGTAAGAGTATCTTGGAAATGTTGATTGCTTCGGTGAGTTTCTAATGTTTAGTCCGCGTGTCAGTTTGTTGCCTGTCGTCGGACAAAGTTTCTGGCGCAGCTGCTTCGCGCATTTCTGATTTGCTATAAGGGACAATCGTGCGACGAGCCCATGAACTTCGGGGATTCATCGAGTCGTTGTTACATCAAAATACTAGCGTTTCTCGCGGTCAAAGTTATTACTAACGAAGTTTCAAGTTGCGGCTATTTTATGCCGAATTTCATTCGTGTTAGTGACGTGCCGTGTTTATTACGGCGCTCCATTAGCACGTTAGCAATAACGTTATATTTAATGAAGTCGATGAGGAATTTATTTGAAGCTTTTATGCTCCGTTTTATAGCTTAGGGATATACTCCGTTGAAATTGTAGATGAACTTTTTTCTTCACACGCTAAATAGGAAGTGGTTATAGCCTCCACATGTACGAAGGGAACTGTGTAGATTGGTTTTGTAAAACGAGGCGTGTGGAAAAACATATGAAAGAAATCTCTATTCGAACAGCTTCCCGACCATTTGCCAGCTGGATTTATGGCGATAAGGCACAGGCTTAAAGCGTGACGAGAACACCAAAACGCTCTTGACGTAGAAACGTCCAATACTGGCTACCTGGTAGGCGCTCGAAAATGAAATTCGACGCTAAACGAAATTCTACGACACAATGGCCACACACGATGGGAAAAATAGGCCTCTGTTCACGGATTATTCCCGGAAGTTTTACATGAGAACGAATTACGTGCCCGCATTAAACCAGAGCGATTTAACCAACTCGAAAATAATCCAGAATATTGTTGCTCCTCTTAAACCTGGTCCGCATTGTGCTTTCCAAATATTTAAACTCGAGACGTCTTGAATAAAGAACTCGAATGGAGCACTTCAATAGAACGGTGGGTATATAAATCATTTTTTTTTTTTTTAATTTTGTTCTCACGGGTAACTCGTGTGTTAAAAGAAAGACGCAATTATAGCGTACAATATTTATCAAAACGCCACAATTTTGACGAAGAAGAAATGTTGAGAAAAGAAAATTTTTAATAAGGGAAAAGAAGCATCAGGGAACTTGTATTTAAAATACAGCAGCCACAGCGAACGCGCGCAGATACACTTGCAATATCACGTTCAGATAGCGCGAGACTAGAACTTCTCGCTTAGCAATTCTGCCTGCTTTGAACTTTGATATGTATTACTTCTGGATAGCAAAACCTATCCTGTATATAGAGGAGGAACGAAAAAGGAATCTCGACGACTTTTGATTCGGTGTATGGTCGTAGCATCAAGTAACACGCTGCATTCCGTGCTTGTACTTTACCAGACCGTGGAAAATCAATGCGCGGAATGCGAAAGAAAAGCGAAAATTCGAAGGAACCTCTATATTTGATACTACTGTGCGCCATGTAGACGCGATGGAAATTTAAGTGTGGTATTACAAACTTTCAATACAGAATTCCCACTAAACTCTTAATTATAATTGCACGAATTCTATAATGATATAGAATAAATGATTCGAGCGTTGGATTTAATTTCGAGAAATCCAAAACAGCCTCTACAGTTGTACGATGGTAAAATCTTTCAAGAATTGTCCCATTCAATTCTAAATTCTAATTGAAGAAATTCTGCAATCGTAAGTTAGTGTTGAGAAACTCGAAGCAACAGAGTTCGGCGGATCTTTATTGGATACGAACCAAAACCGCACGAGGTAGTCAGATACGTTGAAGATATTTCGAAAACTTAAGCGCGACAAGGTGGGCGTATCAGGAGAAATTAAATTTCGTTCCCCATCTGACGGAATCACCTTCTTCCCCCTTAACGGGGCTGGCTACCTTCAGAGATAACGAAAACTGACGGTATCCGAGATAACACGAGGGTACCGAGCTACGTATGTATATACAACCAACGATGAATACCGATATTATATGCCAACAGGGTTGCTCGATTCGCCAGCCAGGTCTGATGAGGGCAGACATATTTTCGCGAGAAACTCGCGGACTAATAATCCCGACGTGTCGCAGTTCTTTCGAACGAAAATGGCCGCTCGTAAGAGAAAAAGTATGATGCGGTTATTAAATGGAGTTTCATCGTTTCCTATAACCCACTTCAGCTATTATTTAAACTTGGCGACTCGGTTGCGACGCTGGCGCAACGATATAACTTTGCGTTACGATTTTCGCGTAAAACTTTTACGATTTCGATTTTGTAATCGTTGCCTTTTTAACGTACCATAAAGCGGGTGAAAGGACTGTCCTGCGTGAAAGCGCTCTGTAATAGCGTTTTAAGAAGAAAGTAATAACGGTGCGAATTGCTCTGCGCTGGAACGAAGAATGACTTCTCGAGTGTCCATTTGTCGGACGCGTTTTCAAATTTACGCGATCGTATCGATTTGTTTCCTTCGTCCCCCGCCGCGGAGTACGGATGAAAGATGTCGTGAAACGTGCGAGCTCGATGCTCGTTCGCCGTACGCGAACGGGAACTGGAAAATTCGTTCGATCAATCCGCATGATTGTTAGCCGTGATGCAGGAGAATTAGCGTGACCTACTTATCACAGTTACATGACACTGAACGATCGGTGTTAAGGCTGCGAGAGCATTCATCGTTTGCCACTTAACATAATTCACGGCTACGCGCATCGATTTCCAGTTACGTCCGCGCGTTCACGTCAATTTCGCATAACAAATATCGTTAAAGTTTCAACAATGCACGGGGGCCGGGTTATATCGGGCTTGTTCAGCTTTGTATGGGCCGTACGAAGTTACAGCATTTAATTATGTACAGCGCCGTTGCAATGGCTCGGTGCAATTAATACGCGCGTCGAACAAATCGTTTCGCTCGTTACATTCTAATTTTGTCGAGCAGCGACACAAACGGCAACGGGTTCCCCGGCGCATCTCCTTCACGACCGACGACACGATAGAGGAGTAATAAAGATACCCGTCCGTAGGAACCACGTTGTCTACGCTGCACGGTAATCATCATCCACGTGGACTCTATTAAACGCTCACGGAAGCTCACTATAAGCCGCCTCGATTATCTGGAGCCGCTCTCCGTATAGCAAGCGGCATAGATAATCTGCAAGCAGAAGCTCTAGATGATATCGCGGTGTCGCGGCATTGTGGCTGTGCTGGAAGATAGAAGGGAAGAGGATAGTCTGAGGGGGGTTTGAAGAGTCCCCTGTGCCAGGGGTTGGAAGTAAGGGACAGGAGCGTCGACAAGAGAATCGATGGTGAAATCATATAGGGAACGATGGCTTCTGGCTCTCGGTTGTCCCAAACGTGCAATATCGAAGATTTCTCGTTCCAGAGTCAAGCGTGTATAGCGGCGGCGGGGTCGAGAAAGAGAAAGGGATAGTTAACGGGGAGGTATAGGTATATGTACACGATAGGGTGGGCTTCAGGGTGGCTGGTTGCACGAGGGGGTATCAACAGCCACCGATGCCGGCAACTATATGACGAAGAGGCGGAGGAAGATCCGAGATAAGCACTCGAGACAACCGCAGCAGCCGCGATTTAATATTAACGCGGACAGCGCCGCGCCGCGCTGCACTCGGCGTTGATTACACTCTATTGTGCCTCTCTCGCACCTTTGGTAATCTATATATGTACGCCCCCGCGCTAGCACCGTGTGATGCATACACCGACTCGTATATCAAATGTGTCCGTACCAACGGAAGTGGGAACCACGAGCATACAGAGTCCAGGGTGGGCGTACGGAAGAGAGAGATGGAGAGAATTCGATAGGGCGCTGCTTCTGAATTTCTGAATTTCCGAATTTCGAATACACATCCCTCTAATTCACGAACACGTCAGGATACCTGCTTCGTACCCGATTTCTCCGTGTATGTATGTATCTCTTTCTGCTCGAGTACGCGCTGGTTTCCTGTTTCTATCCCTTGTCTTTTTCTTCCCCCTCGCTGCCGCGATTATTTTTCTCGGTTCACAGTTCGATGCAACTATTGTTCCCATCTGGTATTCACGGGGGATTGAACGTTTCGATGAAACAGTAACACAAGCGTTTCGTCGTTTAGATGTTTGATTGGGAAGAACGTTTTTCGTGTACGGTTTCACCGTGGAAGTTCACTGACGCACAGCAGGATATTTGTTCCGAATCTGCGGTGGAAAAGTCTCTTTTGTAAAAGTATCGTGATAGTAAAAAAATGTATAGATATTTATTTGAACAGTGTGGATATCAATTAGCACTATGCTCTTTACAATTTCTTAATTTATAACGCAGCCGAACTTGGCCAAATCACGCTTTATTATCATTGGACCATTTCGGATTTCTGGCTCCCTGCAAATCTTCTATCGTCATTGTTTGTTACAGAACCTATTCAGTAATACCCAATGATCTCGTTTCAGTCGCACCGTGGAATTCACGAATACGGTAGATAAAGCTTGGAAAAATTGTGACCAATGCTCAGTGGCGTTCGATTATATTACCGGTACAGGTGCTCTCGAAGCACGTTTCGATACACGGGCACAGAAATCCGGTGGTTGTACGTGTAGCCGGAGGTCGGATTAAACATTTCGATACAATATGGAAAAAGGCTGAAATCGGCCCGCGAACAATTCTTTCGATTTAATCAAAACGGACAGAATATGTATTACCTGTCGGCTTACCAGCCCCGGTTCTGTGGACACATTCCGTCGCGCTTTACCGGCGGGAACGTCAAAACGCTAAGCTTTATTCCGCGACACACCCGGCTGTACGAAACACGCGAGGCACAGCTGGTATGTATGCACATTTGAATGAAAATTGGAAGCTGGGAGAGCGACGGGATCGCGGATGTCGCGAACGAGGACGGGCCGTGATTAGCACGTCTTTCTGGATTGATATATAGCTGCAGGGAAGAACGTGACCACGTTTGCAATCGACGTGGTTCTGCCGGCAGATTTGAAATAGTCAACGCCACCTGTCGATCGTGCAAATTGCACGGCAGTGCAACAAGCGCGTAAGCCACTATTCGCCGGAGGTCGCGCGATTAAATTTTAATTGCAAGCCGATCCAACTGTGTACACGCATACTTTTCATCGGTCGGTCGATTTTATTCCGACCAGGTGCCGATGTTTCACGCATCGTAGCGGTGTCGCGCACGGGAACAGGGCAGAGATGATGAATAGACTGTACAGAGAGTCGGCAGTATGTATGTACCACGGTAAAGGCTAACGAAGTTTCCCGAATTATTGCCTCTGTTCGATGGATTAGATAGATGAGATGTTGAATTTCAGTTTATTGGTTGCTTGTGAACGGCGTTGTTAAAATTTTAGGATCCGGATGGACGGTCGTTCATTGGCTTAATAAGTAAAGAGTGCAGGTTTCGATGCTTCCAATATGTGATATTATATGATATTTAATTAATACTAACTTACCGGACATTGCGTTGAAAGTTTGTTATATTATGACCGTGATAAGCCACCAAGTGTGTTCCCAATTTAAATTTCGTTCCCGCAATTGATTCGTATCTTACCCCTTTGCTCTTTTTATCACAGCCAACGGTTAATTACCGCGGAAAGTTGTTGCCCTTATCTTTCCGCTTCCCCTATTGTTTCTTTTTTCATTTTTCTTTTTTTGACTGCACTCTCATCGACATTGCTCGGTGGACGATATTACGTATTATGTAGCCAGTGGAGCGTTGGTTATGTGTAATATCGCTTCAGATCAGCGTGGATGCATCGAGCTTTCGCGGTCGCGGTAAATCCGTACGCTCCATTCCAGGAACGCCATAAACGTTTCAACAAAATCGCAAATTACCTCGTTATTTCGGTCGCGACGCGCAAAAATCGAATGGGTCCAGCGAGTTTAATCAAACGCGTTATGGATCTTTCACGAGGGCGGATTTTCGCCGGGACTGGCTCTTAATTAACCGCATTCTTCCTTTCCTTTTTCATCGTCGATGGTGTCGCGTGCATTCGAACGACCACTTTGTTAATCAAAGTGTTGATACGTTAAAACGCGTCTCCGTCTTGTAAATGCAAATTAGACCGACAGAAGGGTTGCGCGGCGCGTCCGACGCATTAATTATTCGCTTTGTTGTTCTGGTCTCGGGTGTGCGTGCGTGGCTGCGTGTGTGTCCGTGTTTTGCGTGTCGGTGAAATCTTTCGTGCGATCACGGGAGCGGAATCGTCGTTATCAGATAATTAACAAGTCCAGCCAATTACAGGGCCTGTTACAGAGGGATATATCGTGTCGCGGTGCTCGTACTACAGACAGATGTTTCTATCGGCGGATTAATAAATGATTCAGTAGCTTCAGACTGGTTACGCGGGTCTGAAGTTACGCAAGGCGTCCGACGCGACGGGGACTTTTCCCAGAGATAAATGTTTAATTGAAATTCCGTCTTCCGCTCGCCGCTCCTCAAACAGGGACACTTGAAGCATGGAGATATCTCTGGTCGCCTCTGTAGGAAGGACGATTCCCATTAAGGGGACAGAATTAACCGTACGAATTTCTGTATTCGTCTTTTACGCTTCTCTTTCTGCGGCGGAGCCTCCCACGATCCCCTTGGATTCACTAATTTAATTCAATCATTCTATTCGAGCTCCCCGAATTCCAACTTTGCACGAATTATTAGAACCGTTCGTTTCATCGTACCTGGTGCCTCCGCAGTTCCTTACGGGCGGACCGCTGTCGGCAGATGCGATCCAATTTTTCCTCGAATCGTTTATAGAGGATCCGTCGGGGAAAGCACAGCATCGGCCACCAAGTGCATCCCCGTCATTCCCGAACATCTTTTTGCGCCTCGGATGATCAAGCCGAGGGAACCCGGCCGTAACCGAATGGTCCTCAAGACGATGCTCGATGGTACTCGTCCTTCCGTCACAGGATCAAAGGAATCTCGCACACGGTGCATCCTCAACGATGCAAGGATTTCCCTCTATCCCTCGTCGTCTATCCATCCTAACTCTCTGTCGTCTTCGTTCACGTCCCCGTTCTCTTTTCCCTCCGCCCTCCCCATCCCGCCGATCCATAGTCTCGAAGAACATCATCGTTGCGGAATCCCTCGACGATGAGAGCAGCCTTGAACGTCAGACATTGACGTACTGCTACCGATTTTCGTTTAAGGGTAGCTCGCCCCCGACTCCGAACCCAGTGACAGATTAAGGGACGGATACACGTATAGACATTAAACTGTCGCGTCGGTATCGTGGGGTAGAGAGGCGGGTTGAAGAAGGGGGGATCGAGGGGTGGGTCGGCTGATTAGCATTCTAAATTGAAGCGTTGCGGTGGAGCCGTCGTGGAGCAGGTCCGGTTTGGTCCAGGGTAATTCAGAATAGACCTCTCTAGCCAACCCTCTCTATCACCGATTCAAGCCCTCTCTGTATTATTCTCTCTCTCTCTCTCTCCAATTTACTCCCTCCAGTCTTCCATCTTCCTCCCTTCTGTTTCTATCACTGATCCAACCTGCCCCCACTGTACCGATCATTCTCCGGGTTAGTTCGGCCTATGCCATACACCACAATAGGTTAGACATTTGCATTAATCGGCTTCCCTCCGTGTAACCATCCTCTGTGCGATCCTCTCTATACCGCCGATCAGCCGATAATGTCGACCGACGCTCAATTATTTTGAGCCGATCAGGGACGACGTTTCTTTTCCGTGTTTGTTGGTGTACCGTTGCATTGACCGACTTTATTTGCATTTCGAATACGCGTCGGTTTCTCGGGTTAATACAGGATAAGGATTGCACGGTTAAACGTGACGACAAAGATGTCCTGGGGTGAAGACATTTAATTGTATCGATCATAAATTGCGCACGAAGGAGTGTTTATAGAACAAAGAGTAAAGTTCGTTCTGGCGGGATAATTCGAATGTATCGTTGACGAATATCGCACCGAATCGATCTTCGATTTAGCCGAGGTATAAGCGATGTCGATTGAGAGGCGACCACCGAATATAATCGTAACTCGAGACTTAAGCTGTTTCGACTAATTACTCGCATCTGCCGGCGTGAAATCGCTTTACGAGTTCGCTCGATAATCGGGTTACACGTATGCGCCGTCGTTATAACGTCTTACTTTACGAGCACGTGCTTCCCGCCACCTCGATATAACGCGACGACATCGTGAATTTCACTGATTTGCATTTTATCGCGAGATTCGCCTCGTATGGTACAAGCGTTCCAACAGCGATAGGATTTGCTCATCAACAACCCCTGCCACGTTTGAGCCTAATTTTGTCCGTGAAACACAATTGTTTAGAACGATCATCTTGCATCATCCAAACGTCTGACATTTTCACGGGAACGTTTTATTGTAAAAAGTGCCCGCTCATTTCTTCTTCTTGAATTTTTCAATATTTTCTTGAACCTCGCTCCATTCAGGAATGTTTTACAGTACATTAATTATGCAGCTCTCCCTCCTACTATTTTTATCATCTTTAATTTCGTTTGAAGCACACGAAGTGTATCTTGCAATTCAAGTGAAAGATGGTTTTAAATGTTTCGTTGCTCGCTACACTGGTTCGGGTAAAGTTTAAAGCGTTTTGACTCTTGTGAACTGTCCGATATAAATGTCCCTCTTCAACCAAGATTCATATCTGTAGCAATCATATGAAATCTAACGTGCTTGCACGGCTATTATCATAGTCGAGTCTCGTTTGCACTGTTTCACGGAGGAAGTAAAGAATGAAGTTGGAAGTTGGCACATGATAAAAACATTTGCAGCGGTCTCACCTCACGTTCGAGGGTTCATTCGTTTTCTCATCCAGTTGCCATTTTCTACGCATTCTGTAGTCACCATGGCGACGCCTGCCGTGGGTGATTATAGTCAGTACGAGGTAAAGCCTCCCTTAATTAACGCCGGCTTAAGCCATTTTCGCAACAACAAGCGACGGCACTATTGCGCCTCTCTAACCAGGGGATACCTCGTTCTTCTATATACATATTGCGAAATTTGCTGCCCCTTAATGCTTAATCGATGAGCTTTTTACAGCCGTCGCGGTTGGAGATCCAATTTGAAGCGACCAGACTGAAGATTACGGAACGCTCAAATCGCATTTCTTATTTTAATCAGATTTTCACCGAGATCTGTTTTCCCCTTACTACTTAATGCCCTTAATTATCATATTTTTTTACACCACGGAGTGTAAACAATTTTTATAACCGCTGAGTTGTGCAGAAAATATTCTGCTGAATATTCTTTCGCGGGTGTAAAGTGTGCCAGAGACGTTTAATAAATGCGGATTAAAAAATTAAATGTTTCTAAAGTATAAGTGATTATACTGCATTGAAATTGAGCGAATTTAGTGAGAGATTCTAGTGGTGCATTTTCTGAAATGAAATTCAGTGTCTCGTTCATTTCATTAACACCTATATCTTTCTCACGGACCATACGCACTATTAATTCAAAGTCACTGTTACTTACAATCACCTGAATTATAGTAAGATAAATTTAGCACGGTATTTTTGCCGGATTGTTTCGGATACTATACATATACATATCTAAGGCTGCGGTGAAAGTGGAACCGAATTTCGGTTTGACGACGTCGTACAAAAATCAAAGCCCTTAGAATCAATGGAAGCGGTGATACTGCATGTGATCCGAATCGTACGAAGATGCGAGGCACTTCGACGATTTTTGTTTTTTTCGTGCGATCTCAAGTGGCTGGCCGCACCGTAGCGAGAGTCGTGGCCGTTTTTTCATCATAGGTTCGTCCTAAATAAACAGAAATACGATCTTTTCGTCCGAATTCGCTAGCCCATCAAACGAGTTTGATTTTTTCGGATGCGAACTGTGCGTATCTCTTGAAATTGAGAGCGCTCGCGCTTCATTCCCGCCACTGCACCGGTCCCCTCGCCCAGGTTTGACTGGAAGGAGCAAAATTATACATTTTGACTAGCCGACATGTCTCGGCGGCAGGCAACTTAAGAAAACAAACATATGTCTTCGTATCCGTGAGACCTAGGGCCCCCCTAGGGTTCGAGTGGAAGGAGCAAACTAAATGCCTTCGTATCCGTGAGACAACACTAATGCAACTGTGTAACTATTTTATTGTTACTTATTTTGTCATGAAAATTGTATTAAAATATTATTGGGGTTGCTGTGATTAAAATGAGCCCAAACGCGATACAATTTGGAGCATATTTAGGCGTGCATCATAGAGAAGCGTTTCGCAGATTCGGTCGAAATAGTACATGCAGCCACTTTCACCACCCCATTTTGGACAGCCGAATCGCAGTCCACGGACGACGTCGTCAAACCGAAAATCGGTTCCACTTTCACCGTAGCCTAACGCGTGCATACGTCCGTCATCATTCAGGCCAGTCCGAATTAACTTGTACTCAGCGGCGTCAGTCAGTTCCGGGCCGGTTTTCACTCGAAACTATCGCGCCTTCCATCGTACCCTGCGTCGCGACGACGTAGCTCCTCTTGATTAGAGCGTGGATGACAGGCGTGGCGCGAAATTTAATGAAACTGGGTTAACTGGTGTGCCGGTTACGCCGCGGAATCGTATTCGATGGCCTCGCTGGGGGGAAGGAGGTATTCGATCGATACCGAGTTGTCTGTAATTTAGATTGAAGGCGATTCATGAAAAACGGCTTATCAATGCCTGAAGATCGACGTCGCGTATACAAGCGGGTCTACGTAATTTCCGGTTTTCGCACGCCTCTCAAAATCGAGACGCACACGTCACATGGTCCGGACAAAGCGACGGCTCGTTATCTACGATCGTACTTGCGTATGCAGTCTCGCTTGATATAGGGCCGTCGTGAAATATCGTTACGACTCGCCATTATCGCAAATAAGCTCGCGGATACAGTGAAAAGCATACGCAGGGGGTAATCGCGCGAACTGGAAGCGTGTTCGTCTCTCATAGATTTGAATACGACCACGATACAGCCTCTCGAGACTTTAGTTGAGTTTAGTTGAGAAGACATCTTGGTCGCTTGTTGCTAATCGACTGTGTCTTTACGCCTGTTGCTTTCGTCGTCTCGTGCTTTTAGATTTCTCGTCAGGATGAATTGGCGGATTTTTTATCTGGGAAATAGAAGGATGCAGAGAGGGAATCGTAGTGCGAATAGTGTGGTGGATTTAATAAAAAATCAATCATGCTGAGTAAATTGACAACGTTGTATCGTCGATTTTCCAACGGGCAACGCATCGATTCCTTCGTCAATAAAATTTCGCCTGGATTACACTTGGCCCCAGCCGCCGATATTTTACGTAACACGCGCCTCAATTTAGCGAACTGATTTATCGGCTAGCGTAGTCCGAGCTTTACACTGATTCACCCTCACGAACGGCCTGCTCTACCCTCGTAATAAGCGCGTAAACCTGGAAGCGATTAGCCGTGTTACGCAAGCTATGACGTAACTCGTAACAAAGTAACGTTCAGTTCCAACCCCGGGTCACCCCTTTTCCCACCCTCCTCGCATTCCCCTCTCACCTTCGACCTGTACACTTGGCTTGCACGTTAATATATTTGTCTTCGAGTTGTGCTTACGCCAACGGCGGCGAAATGGCAATGCGCGATAACTTAGATTCAACGTATAGTACAGAGAATGACGACGGGCTAAAATTGCTTTCATGTTGTGTGTTGCTGTATAAACTACGATAGACTACCTGCTGGTGCTATTCTGGTCACGGGTATCGACAGCAGTTGCTGACAAAGTTTGTGTTTGCAACTGCCGTTGATTCCAAGAATTCTAATGCGGCGGAAAACTGATACCGGCACAAAATTTTATATCAATCGGGGTAATGATAATAACGCCGATCGTAAAATTCTGTTTAGAAAGCCAAAGCTCCCTCCGTAATAGTGCATATTTTGTTCTTTTTCCGATGAAGTATTATTTATGCTAAAATTCTATATGCCTTAGTGTATTTGAAACGTTACGTACTTATACGCGTTGGCTCGTCTTTGCACAGGTGTTCTACATACACGAATCCCACCTATATTCGTTGTTCGAACGGCATCGAGCTGGCACGACTAAAAGGAAAGTCAATTATGCCGAAGAAAAATTGCCGAGGGATGGGGCGAAGAAGTGGCTCCAATTAGTAATCGTTAATGAAGAAATTTTCATTCACGAGCCACGTACGGGGTACCAAGTGTGAAAGCGTTTCAACGTGCTACCGGGTGATAATAACGATCGGTAAGGGTGAAGTGGTAGCAAAGAAACGTGGCTGATGGCCGAGAGGTGACGGGGGTAAATTGGAGGCACGGCCTCGGAGGCATTCGAACGTGAAACTCGTGCACGTTAGGCAACCAGGAGGAGAATTCCGGATGCGACCCGGTGTCCGGCATTTATCAGGAGACAAACATAGCGAAAACTGATGCTGCAACGGCATGTCCTGCGTGGACCCGCAACGTGGACCGCAGGTGTACACGAGCAGCGAAATGGGTGCGCTGGGTTTAGGCCATTTGCGCGACGATCAAAGCCTCGTGGGAACAAATTTGTAGATCGAGCGGTGAATTAATGCTGAAAACCGAGTATCGATCATTCAACACCGTCGGCCGTTGATCGACACCGGACGATAACTTTCGTGAGCTGTATAATCCTGATTGAACGAAGATCGCATCGTTCCGCGGGATTATCCCCCTTCGTAATGACAATAATAAATTGTATTTTTAATGGAAACGGTACCGCGTAACAGACGTATCAGGAGAAGATTATGTTTTTGCGAGGAAGAAATAGAGTGACCGTTCCTGGAATTTGTCGGTGTCGTATCATTGACAAATTTGCATTTTCTCGTTCGACCGGCCGAGAAGAGAATCAAGGATAGCCGGCCAAGTAGGCTGACGGATGTTGATCATCCATCAGGATCAACTATCCAATCATATTGATGGAGAAATGAATCGCGTTCGGCGCGCTATTGTCGACGGAAATGCGATTCCCCTTTCAGCTTGTCACGGACTTTTTGCGTTTGATATATCGTCAATCGGGAGTGCAGACGGCGCGAACGGACGGGGTGCCCGAGAAAAATATAAGTAACTGTGTTTCAACGACATTTATAACACACAGGATATTAATTCTAACTTCTTCGCGACTAACGCTTCCAAATAGCTGCGAAATTCGCATTTCCACGCGTGTATCATATCAAGCCAGCATTGATTGCTCTCCGACTGATTGATTTAAAGCTAATTGCCTCGCGCCCGTCGCCCGATATCGACCAGGATTCGCTGCGAGACAAAAGAAACTTCTGTATAATAGAAGAACCATGGAACTATACGACAGGCCAGCGAAATAATTACGCGAAAAAGTCCCTCGATTGTATCCAAGAGATACAGGCCGTATCGATTGCTTCTTTTTTTACCGGCTGCATGTTCAAGCAGCAAAACCTTACGATATATTGCAGAACGTTTCTGCAGCAGGCCCCCCGTTTCTTTTTGTTCATTAGAGACTGTACTTTTTATTTATCGTTGTCGTCGTTCGCCCCTTTAAAAGCTCGGTAATTCGCGACTCGCTAACGGCCACGTGTAACCCGTTGACGACTTAATCTGCCCGATCTGCTTCTCGCGATGAAGCGGACTCGCGTTAAGACGTGCACGACAGCGCGGTAATTAAGACGATGGATGGAAGAGAGGCGCACAATGGATGATACAGTTTCAGAGTGGATAAGAAACGGGTATCATTTATTAATTGCAACTCGGGCGGGGATATTAACGAAGCAAATGCAAGCGGCAGCTGCGCTGCCTTCGTTAAAGGGCCGAGCTCGCTTAGCTACTTCGGAACGAAGTTAGGAATTTTTTTTACAAAAATAGTTAGAAGACGCTCGTGGACAATTTTTTTTTTTGTTAACGAATTAACTGGGCTTCGTATTAAAATTGATTAAGGATTATGCTGCTACGATCATCGATTCAACTACCCACGCAAGGTCTTTGAGTCTAAAAAGACCTGCACATTTCTCCTGTCCTCCTTTTAGAGCAAAGCAGTTCTTCGAGGAAGAAGACCTAAGGAATGTGGCAGGATTAAAGAAGTTCTTGCTTGCCGAGGGAAGATGCGACTGTTTTCTTTCTTTCTCGGTGCTCGGTCACGCATACGCGAGATGTCCATTGATCTCGAAAATCTCCGGACATGAAGAGTAATAGATTTTTGTGATATTTTCGTTAATTATCGATCGTCGATCGAGATCCGTATTCGAATGAAATTTTTTCTTACCGCCCTTGCAAGTGTGTACGTCAGTCGGAATTCTGTGGAACGGAAGTGTATATAGAGTATCTAGGTAGCAGCCTGGCAGGCCTTGGCTGAATCAGCGCCGGCCTCGCAGCTAAAATATGATATTCTCGCGGATTCTCGTTTCGAATGCCGGTCGCGCGGAAATTCACGAGATCCGCGGTCCTCCGCATCGATGCGGACGGTTCGAAATTTCGATTGTGGTTATGCAACTCGATGTCCAATGCATATCACCCTGGCGATCATTGATTCGGGATGGATAGGCCGTTCTGAGCGCGTGAAGCTCGCAGAAAGTAAGGCTTCGAAGCCGTGAGCGTGCACGCCGCGGTATCGTACTGGTTTTGAAAATTCGATTGTCGGTTACGTCACGGTGTGTTCTAGTGCCTGGCAAAAATATGCGATTCTATTGGTTTTTTTGGCATGGAGTTTTGTTTGTATAAGTATGGCAAATTTATGCTGCTGTTCGTTCGGCGAGAATGCGAGGTGAATCGACAGGGTGGTGGGAAAAGTTCAAAGGTCGAGGGATTTTTTTCCATTTAACCCTTTGTCGTTTGTATTAGGTCGCGGAGACCCGGACTTCGATTATTCCGAAAAATATCGTCGAATCTATCTATCAATAATTAAAAATGATTTTTTTTAAGTATGTACTGCATCATATTATATTGTGAAAAAATTAAGAAGTTATCATATTATTCTTATTTTGGTACTTATAATATTTCAACATTTGTTTTCAACGTGCTGTCACTTTATTTCTTGATCACCAGAATCCAGAATATATTCTGCAATGTTTAAACTTTCCTCCCGAATTTTTTCGATTCGATATTACTGTCATTTTTGAACCCGCGGCTGATCGAACATCGAACTGGGTCACCGTACATGACGCGTGACAACCATGGATTAAAAACCAAATATAAATGGTAGAATAATATTTATTTGCACGAATAATATACTTGCGTCATTTAGTGAATTGAGCCTACTCTTGCAAATTAATTCCAAGTCAATTGACACACGAAATGCGAGTGATTTGTACATGATCAAGTTCGTCAATTTGTTCCTGTCACCGGCCGTGGAATTTGATCAGGCTTGGAAGCTATTGTCAGTCTTAAGCAAACAGCTAAAGACGAATTAATAAGACCCCGTGTATGCCGTGGCATGTCATGATGCACTCGTAAGTCGCGCGACTTGAATAATAGATGGGGCTGACAAGACAGCCCCGGCGATATACCGACAATGGGCTTCCCCTTCGTCTCGATTCACCCCTCGTTCCTTCCTTCCTTCCTCTCATCCGTCACGTTTCATCGTGATTCCGAATCTCCTTTCCGGAATATCGAGAACGTCGCGCAAGCCATAGAAAACAACTCACGTTGCAATAAATAACAAGCTGAAAAACCGCCAGCAGTTGGCGTCGAATCTCGTCGATGTTTCAAAAATAACGCGCAACCAAACGACGCAACAACTTATCGCGTGAATGCAACGAGGCGAAGCATCAATAAGTTGTTATCAATCTATCAATCAGAATCGATTGTGGAATTTCGATGCTTTGTTACAGGCGTTGCCAGATAAACTATGTTCCAATTGAGGTAGAAATGTGCCGGTACGAGTGGCGAATTGTATCATCATACATTTCTCTGACGAGAAGATAAATAAGTTTAATTTTCCGTTTTCGATTTTCTTTCTTTTTTTCACGGAGAAGCTGGAAACAAGAAGCAGTTTCTCGCGAAAATCCGAGGAGCCGAAGGAAACGACGGTTTAAGGGTGGGATAAGCAAGCGGATATCGGAAATATCGAATTCCGTGAATTCTCCTTAATGGGCATCCCGTGTTCAGACCGGAAAAGTAGACTACTGGCGGACGAACAGTCGAGTGGTTAGATGAAGTAACGGATAGTGTCTTGAAGTTATTTAATTAAAGAAAGGCGAGATGGAGGAAGGATGGCACGGGAGAAAGGTGGTGGCCAACGGGGGCCCGGTACATCGGTGTATAGTTGAGAAAGGGGATGAAGAAAAAGACGAATGTATAGGCAGAGGGTTAGGGGACGCTATAATGCGAGGCAGCTTCTCGTCTCGGCGATCCAGCAGCAATGATAAATGGGATTCGAGTCATTAATTAAGGGATTACTTCCTAACGGCGCTCTCTGATGACTTCTGGGGTGGTCTGGCAAATATCACTTCTGAACGATCTTGAAACAATAGCACCCTATATATTTTCGACTGAAATGAAATTTCATTGCCGTCTGGCTATGCTAGAATCATGGTCGACTGGATCTGTAATCGAAACTTTGAGCTCGCGTCGAAAATTTTTAAGTAAGCTCGAAGCTGAACAACTCTTTGCGTTTGCGGTTAAAACTCGGCCGGAGCTTACGGGTTGTTTGTGCCTGCCGCGAAAAGTAAATTCTTTTTTCATTCTCGTTTGGAAAACTTCAATTGGCACAACAAGTTACCGTCACGATATAAAAGAGAGAGAGAGAGATCAAAGGATTGATCGATGTTGAAATTTCGGGACCGATGGTTTTCAATTCATTTATCATCCCCTGGAGAAACAACCGTGCCAGGCATATAGTATAGGTACATATAGGTATGTACGTATAGGTATGTACGTATAGGTACATCGAATTCCTTCAATTACTTCCTCTGTTTTCTTTGCCATCGACTGCTTTGATTCGGTTCTTTGTCTTTCCCTTCTGTTCTGGATATTGGCCGCCGTGACAGCGGGGAACAGCGAGCAAAATTCTTATCTTAGTCACCGTGGCTCGGCTGGAACCACTCCAAAAGGTTATAACACAAACAATTTCGGGGAATACTTTTCTTAAATCACGTACGATATTGCATCGCCGCTTTGTTCGCGGCCTCAGGATGGGGCTACACGAACGGTACAGAGGAGAATGGACGGGAGAAAAAGACACCCCCAAAAAAAAAGCAGTCGACCGGAGAAGATAGGTCAGTCGAAACGAACGCGACCGCACATTCCACTTATTTCCAGAAAATACGATCTAAACGATGCGTGATATTAATCCCTCCACCATCGTCCCACTGCCCCCCTCGCCGGTTCTATCGTGCACACCCTCGCCCCGTGCATGCACCACGAGAATGCATCGAGCGGAGAAATTCTTTATTCTCCGCGGATTTTGCGTGCCAGCGAAACCATTCTTGGCGAATCCATAGTCGATCAAAAATTGATGGCCGAAAAGATGGAGGATTGTAAAAAGGATCTCTGATATCCACGATAATGTCACGACTCGATCAGCTACGTTCACATATATACAGCCAATAATACGCGTCACGTATACCCGCACACGTATACACGCGCGTTTGACATCCAGAAACGGGAGAAAGAATGGCCGGACTCGTATCGAATTTTCGAGGTGGATCCACGATATCAAAATCGCCTCTTGAAATGTACCGCACGTGTTCCTGGGCTTGAAGAACCCCGAAGGAAGCTGTCACGTTGCGTCCTCGCCCCGCCTTATCACGTGAACGCGATCGATCCAGTTCGTCTTCGGGTTTCGCTCATTTATATTCCACTCGTCTAGCGCAGCTTTCGACTTGGTCGGTCGGGGGAAAGGGGCTGGGGGTAATCCTGTTCCAGTGGTAAAGTTTCGCGTAAAGATTTGACATTCGGCCTGCAAGCAGACCATCCGCGGCAGAGCAAGGTCGTCAACGTACGACCAAAGCCGACGGAAAAACGGTGGCCGGCCTCGACGTCGAGCTTTCGTCCAAGTGTTTTCCCGTTTGGTCGCTGAACGCAGTTATCGCCGATTCGATGCCCCTCGACTTTGTTGCGTTCCTTTTGCCCGTAGTACGGGCAGGTTTGTTCGCCTTTTTGCCAACGCTGAACCGTGCGACGCATTTCGACGGTGTCACGAACATGTTCGCGGGAAATTGATTATTGGAAGTGTTTGGAAGTTGCGGCGGAAAGGGCGGGAGAACCGATTCTGATCTACTCAGAGCGGAACAGATTTTTAACGACTCTTTATTTGTGGAGTTGGGTGACTTTCGTGGAGGAACGAGGAGTGTTCGTGGTATGTAGTAGTATCGGAGACAAAGTTTTCGCTAATGGTACTTCGAGGGTTGTTTAATGAAAGTATTAATTACAGGTTTCTAATATTTTCGTTATTATATTCTGTGCGGGAAGTACGTTGTAAATTAGCAGCTATGTTAGTTGAGTCTTATTTTTGTTTTATACATATTTTGGTTTTACGATTCACTATTTTATCGTAAGGCGTGCGATGCTGGGTCATTTAAAATATCGCGTTCTGGAACAGTTACGGAAATGCTCATCAAAAATTCCAGTCGCACGCGAATATTCATTAGCAGCGATATTCAGTTTAAAACGATTCCGATTGTTCGTTCTTTCGAAAGGAAGGGATACCACGATCAGTGCAACCAACGAATACCACAGCGTCCTAATCCAATTCTAGAGTAATTCCGTGCGCCAAGAAATTTTGTCTACGAGGAAATTTCGTCTATGTGCCGCGGTGGAAACGAGCGAAAGGAGTATCGTTCCGCGGCGATAAGGAGTTTTCAGCGGAACGTATACAGGTATTGCGAAGCCCGGTGCGATTAGCTTGAACGGCTGCTCGTTTCTTTAACCTTTGCATCTTCGTTTTCACATGGCCCAGGTTTTTCCCCTGTCGCTCGTTCTTCGCGTTTCCCCTCGTTTCCGTCGGTCGTTCTGCCTTTTCCCCCTTTTTTTATTCATCACGGTGCCGCTCGTTCGGTTCTATTTCGCGTGGCAGTTAGCTCGGTGGCGGGCGTGTGTGTTGCTTCTGGCCAAGTCGATTTGCCCGGGCCATCGTCACGCTCGAAAACATTCCGCATGCTGCAGCACGTCACGGGAATTTCGAATGAATTTTCGTATTTTCAGCGATACACCGTGCTGGCGCCTCGCTATTGCACGCGAACCAATGTACACGCGGTTGCTGCCGTCGCTGCTGCTGGTGTTGCTGCTGGGTCGCGCGGAACGTACGCGAAATTGCTGAATACAGTGGTGTACGATCGTTACTTTCCGCGCGACTACATAAAACACGGCTGCTTTGTCCGCTGTAACACTCGGGCGATATGTTAAAAAATACTTGGCCCGATGAGAGGGGCCGCGGCGGAAGTGGTTTGTTCCTCGTTAAACGTGCGAGTGACTTTAACAGCGGCGTGTCAAGACAATAATTGTGGGCGTAGGGTTGTTTCGTTTTGTTTTAGAAACGACGCTTCACTTTCATTTTGTTCATCGCTGTGATATATTGCTTTTCGTATCACTTCGGGCTTGGTCCCTTTTTTTTAAACAGAAATATAATTAAACGTTATTGGCAAAGCGGGGTGGAAATTATTATGCTTTGTTCATTGTTAATTGCAAGGGTTATCTGTTTCTTCGCAGATGCAATTGTAATAATTGTTGAACCCTGTTTTAGTTGCAACTATTTGGTTGCTGCCCTTGTCGCAACCGAGAATGTCATCCACAGGTAGATCCTTTGCAACAGATAATTACCTTCTTGGCTATAAATCGAACTCTTTGCCGTTGCCGATACCGTGATAACGATATAGTGATAAATTGGACGTGGGTATCCTACAGTCAATCGAAGGGTTCGTGATAATGGTAGATACGCGGTGATGGATAGCTCTGCGATTCGAAGGGAAGTTTCAATTGTCGTTTCTCAGAATTAGAACATTGAAACATTTGATATCGAGATCATGCTATCGATACTGCAATAAAGTCATTTATAACTGACGAGATCTTTCATAATCCTATATTTTGTTTAAATCCCCTCATTCGCCATCATTTTACTGGCTTGATATTTGGAGAATATTTTAATAAATACAATCAATTGGTAAAATGTGAATATTAGAATTTCATGGAAATACTGTGCAGCAGTACTCGATATCGACTGTTCGAATTCAGAAACTTCATCGCTCGAAGATAAATAATCCTGAAGATTTATTTGCCGTGTGTAAATTGTCTATCGTTTTAGTCGAATGATCAACAGAACGAGATATTGATTCCCTTTCGATCTACGTTTTCCAATTGCATTCCCTTTGATACGATATACTGATCCGATTCTCGTTCATCCTACATTCCGTTGCAGCCGATCGGTAAATCCCAAGGAGCTCGTTTTTTACACCGTTGTTGATGCGACGTCAAAGGCAGAACCGAATTTCGGATGCTGCGGACGAATTTTCGAGGCGGGAAAAGAGCCCTTGGTGCACGATTTTATTCAAATGACCATGCGGTGGTAGTAGTGGCAGTAGCAGCAGCGGCTCCATTGGAATATTTCGTACACGCTCACCACATATTATACGAGTTATGGTAAAGCATTCAATTTTATACGGTAACGCGGTGACAATTATTCGAATAATTCGTGAAATGATTATATTCCACCAATTACGTATTCATTAACGAAATGCTCTCGCAGCCGGTGAATAAAAACAGTGGGTTACATGAAATAAATACGTCGTTCCCGACTGAAACAAATTATTCCCTGGAAGAGGCCATCATTCGAGCGGCCAGTATAAAGCAAACGTCGATATCTGTTCGATGCATCGATGTCGTTGCAATAAATATAAATACATAAACGAACGAAACTCGCTGCCCAGATAACGGGGGGAACAACTGAAGAGACCTTGCTCGGACAATTATCTTAGATAAACATTTGTCGTAAATTATTGGAACAATGGCGAGCCTCGAAGCCACTCGTAATGTCGTCATTAAACGCAACGAGGTAAAAAGAACGGGAGAACACGGGGGTGTGTAGCAGCACATAGGAACGATCCATTTAGATAATCTATACAGTCATACGTGCAGGTTGGAGCCTGTGCCAACAGCTTGCAGCGATGGTTATACCTTCTCTTTTCATTTCTCTCTTATTCGTTATTTCCTTTTTGTTTCGCTTTAATTTTCTATTCGCCCGCCTCTTCGCTCCACCGCGTTTCGTAACTGCATTTTCGAAAAGAGTATCCTTCCCTTTTCCCCGGTTTTCACACTTTAAATATATTACAATAAAAACGGCACAGTGGGTGTTTTTGCAATTCGGTGGACGTGAAACGGGCAGGAACTCGTTCGCTGTGTAAATTACGTTTCTATTCGAATCGTGTTTCACCCCTTTCCACCCCCGACTCCTTGTCTGGCTTATCGACTCGCGAATTCGCGACCGATCGCGGTTAAGCAAATTTGTCGTGAAACGGATTAACCCGTAATTACACCGAAATATACTAAATAGTGTCGACCGTTTCAATAGGTCGCCTATTGTTCCGTTCAGTTTGGCCGAATTAGATCGTTTATTCTGCCTCTCTCTCTCTCTCCCTTCTTTTTGTTCTTTACGCCTGACACGTTTTATGATTGCGAAACGATTCAACGCTGGTCCGCATGGCTTCAGTTCCGTGAAATGATTGAAATTTCGCTGCGCCGTGGATTGAAATGAAAGGTGTATGTACAAATATGATTGTTTTTAATACTGCGTCACCAGGTGAAAGCGATGGAAATCGATAAATGAATTAGTGTACGCTGCGTGCAATATGCTCGCGACTGATGAATGTATTATTTCTGCATGGCTTGAGATAATAATTAGGGAAACACTTATGATTTTGACGGACAATTATGCACGTTCCACTCAAATGATTAAATTATGATTTTGAAATTGGGAAATTAAGTGGAACAACGGTTTGGCGATTGTTACCGGAAGAAACATTATTATTCTTTTAATTGAACAATGTTTACTAAACACGATTCAAAACATATACATTTATACATGAAATGTTTGAAGCAAAATTTAACCAATTCACTGCAACGTCACTGCAACTTAACAGAATTACTCTCTCATTTATTTTTATTGCAGAAATTGAACCTGTTGCAACCATTCCACGTATCCAATGATATTGATAGAACTACCTAACAAATATGTAGATACCAACACAGTTACAGCTCCAAAGTTACAAGTCCGATCCAGGGAGACCAATATTCTTCTAGCTAATTTTATGCCCCAAGAAGAAAAGAATAATATACGATATCTAAGATGAAACTAGTTCAACTGAGTGGTAGTAAGGGTTGTAGGTAAGGGTTGTACCCGGTCGTTCGTCCTACGGCAGAGACGAGGTTAAGTTAGGTGTGATCTCTTATCGGCATCGTGGAGTAGCGAGTCTACCCACGTTCCTCTTATCTTCCTAGCTTCCTGGTTCCCTCCCTGTTGAACTTACAACCCACCCATACATACGTGCGATACATATTGTCGTTCGGACCTAAGAACCAGCGAGCGAGGCGCACTCACCTATAGAAGCGGCAACCATCCACTGCCGTCATATATGTTCTCGATGCCGAGGGTTCGCTCGTTTTCTCCCGGTAGTACCGCCATCGAATCGCGCCATCCTCGTCGATTTTTATAGCTTTTCGGGAACGGTGTTCATAAATCGTCCGCAGCGCAGTATCGTTAAGAGTGGCTAGAGCAAAGACACTGCTTTATTGTATAAAAACACCTTGGCAGTATCATTGTTACCGATGATAAATAATCTATAGACCGTGTCATACATCGTGCAGAATTTTCGCCGTTGTTCGGAGACAGGAACGATCAGTTCCGCGATACAAAGACGTAAAGTTCTCCTGGCCGCGGTCCAAGTGAAATAAAAGTCACGCGGCAACAATCTAGCGGGCGTAATTATCATTTCCTCCACAATCGATCGCGAAACGATAGCAATGAACATTGACGATACAACGTGCCTGAAAGCCCTTCTATGTCGTCATAAACATCCAATCTCAATTCTCGTCAAATGAACAAGGATTTAATGGATAATAACGTCCGACACTCGGAATGCAATTTCACAAAGGGGTATACCGTTTTGCAATCGAGATAACGGTCTAAGTAACGCGTCTTCTCCCTTGTGACCACTCTTCATCTATCTTCAGCCCCTGGAATACGAGAATTTACGACCGCCCTTTCTCTCTCTCCCTCTCGTTAATCTATCCCTCTCGCTAAACTTCTGACGAGCCTCTCGTTGCTACTGTAAACAGAATTAAGCGCGAATAAAGTTTCCCTCCTCTACCTGCAGGCAAAAAGAACACGCACGTTGCCGAATCGCTTCGTTTAAACAAACTGCCTGGCGGAAGGTCATTCCTGTTTTTCTTCTCCTTTTCATTTTTCAACATCCAACACGCAAAGAGAAAGCTTTGAAAGGGGAAGTGAGGGAGAAAGATAGAGCCACGTACGTATACATAGATAGACTTTATGGCTGAGCGCTGAAAATGTCTACGGTCCCCGAAACAGGATCCTGTTTCTATACCACTTCGAAAAACTCAGTCAGCCGGACGAGTCGAGAAGCGAAAGTTTTCGAACTCGATGCGTCGAATTGCCGTCGGAGGCAACGAACGAGATTGAAATACCCTCGTCCCTACCTTCTACAACCCCTCGCACTCTACCTGCGTCCCTCTTCTTCTACTTCAGTTTCTTCTTCTACTTCTTCCTTTTGCTTCCACCCCTTTCTTTCTGCTTTCTTTCGTTTCGTTCCTGCTCGTTGGTCCCGCGTCGCTTTCACCCCTTCCCCAACTTCGCGTACCGGGGCGCCACGTCCGATTTGTAATTCAGCGAGTTCGAGGGGGGGTTGGTATGCGGGGTGCAGAGTTGACGTTGCGCTCAAAAAGTACCGTAGATAAAGTTTGAATGCGAAAGTTACGGGCCGCTTATACAGGCGGCGGCGAAGGTCGCTCAGGGAAAAGGGGTGAGGTTGCGGAGGGGGTGGCAAGGGGAGATATAAAAGTGGCGCACATGATGGGGATCTGGCTCCGATAGGGAACTGTAAGTACGTTAACTTTGCCGTTTATGTTCGACGAACGAGAAACAGCGTGGATTCCCTGTGAGAAAAGTCAGCTGGAAACACCTTGTGCCTCTTCTCCGTGCCACTTCGAACGCAACTTCTTTACGATTTTCTTTTCGGCGAGTTTGCCGTACGCAGATTTTGATCGTTACACCGTGGATCACCGACAAGAGTGTTTTACGAGGGCGGGAAGCTATTAAGATCGTCGGTCGTTAATTCTGTTTTCATATTAGATTATTAGATAGTGCAAATAATCTCTGCGGTTATGAATATTCATCCGGATATTTTTTTGACCCTAATGAATTGGGTGCCAATTACTTTATCGATCGTTACTTTATGGAAATCATTGCGCGTCACGAAAAGATTGGTAGATAATGGAAGAAATTTTTATTTCGCAGCGCAACATTTGGAAGTGGTCTGTAATTTCTATTAATATCAAATCGAAACGCGCTCACTTTATTTCGCCGTCATTCGCCAGAGTGAAAAGTCGTTGGTTGAAAAATAGCGGAAGATTGGCGACCGTGTCGTAAACCTAGCGAAGTGCAAGCCCTAGCATCTTCTGCGCTATAAATCCGTTCATATTTCTCCTCCAGTTATTCCGTCCGAAGTGCATCCGCAAAATATTATTTTTTCCTTTTCCCTCGGAAAATTTTTCGCGCAAGTATACCCGAAGACTCATCGCCCGTCCTACTTCCCGTCGTAAAGCGCGAACGACCGACAAAGTCGCGAGCATTTTCGTTTCAGAAAAGTCGACGCGGGAAAGCGTGCCGCTTCACGCCGGAAACTCTGTTAATTATTTAAAAAATTAGACTCATCAAAATGTGAGAGCGCATCAGCTTGCACCGTTCGATCGAGTTTTCCCCGGCAAGTTTCGCGGCAATTTTCGAACATTTCTGAAAATTCATTAAGTAATTACATTAAGGGTAGCTGTATCTGGAGGGTAGGTCGAACTCAGACGGATCTTGCACATGGAATTTGAAAGTTCTCGTTGAATCTTCATTTCCTGCGTAATTCTCCGGAGAAAGCAATTTCTTTCCACCATTTTATCTCCTCACGGTTAATTTCTCCTTGCAATAATGAATATATCTCTTTTTCCAGGGTTGCGGCAACGTTCTGGTTCCACCGACACGCCGAGGAGTGGTGGTGAGTTTATCTGTATATTATCCTGACGTCTGTCTCGACTCAAGTACGAATTTTCATCACGCAGAAACGAAAGTATCGAACAATGATCGGCAAGTTTGATGAATTGGAAATTGCGCCAGGATACGAGTGGAACGCGGAAAAATTGTAGCAATTTGTTCCATCGACATGTTTCACGCCGACAGCGGGGCGAGCGTAGGAATAATTCGATTGGCCGTAAACGAGTAATCAAAGTTGAATTCGAAACGGAAAATTGGAACGGAGCGTGCCTTTAAACGGATTCATAGCGTGCTCGAAGAGCCGGCACCGGTTTAAGCGTTAATTTTGCGAATAATATCCTTGGCCGTTCGTGCTCGTTTCGTGCCGCTCATTAGTATAATTGACGTAAGCCTCCCGATTAACGAGGTCATTTTGTAGCTGCGCGAGACACGGAAAAATGAACGGACCGCTAATAAATTTCGGCCGGGAATGGCAGTGAAATAAAGATGTTAAAGCACGACTGTCAGCCTCATAAATCGTTGACTCGTTTTACACGCCGATACATTTGACCCGCGAGCACGCGCGCCCCCCACCTGTCTAATAATGAAATGTCCGTTTTTCACGATTTCCTAAATTCACAACCTTTCGTTCTTCGTGCTGCCGTGCTCCCATCGATTTCGAAACGTTGCGTCGACGTAACACAATCGCGGGTCCGTTGGATTTCACGGACGAGAGGCGGAGAATTTTCAATGGGATTTCAATGGAATTATATCGCGCGAAAATATCCTGAAGATGCAAATAAAACGAAGATAATTGGCTTTTTTCTCTCTCTCGTATAGGAACGACCCCGAGGGTCGCACGAGTGCACATGCGCGGGACGAGGGATGAAAAATGCCCACCCCTCGTGCACGTGTCGCAAATTTCATTCGGGCCGTTGCATTGTTACGATTGCAGGTCGCTCGTATGTTCGACGTTAAACGCGTAACAGAGATTCAACTTTATCGTTGGTTTCGAAGAATTCGTAAAAAGAAGATTAACGAACTCTATGAAATTTACAGGTGTATGAATTACCACTGTGGCCACCTCGCCGTGGCCATTGAATGAAAAATAATTTCTTTCCTTCGTCACATCAATCGTGATAGATTTCTCAACGACGATACACGATCCGTGGACTGCTGAAAATTTTATACAGCGATGAAAAAGCTAGCCCTGCTGCAGTTTAATATGAAAGTTTGAAGATTCTGAAATCTGATCGGACCTTAACTGTGCGAGCTACAGTGTTTTTCGACCCCGTTTAAATCCGTCCTGCGAGCCCTGCCTCCAGATGGTTCGAACCGTTTTTCCTGGGCAAATTTTCGCCAGGAGCGGATTAAGAAATAATGTATTCCGTTAGAAGCGGTGAAGCCCTTTCCCTCTGGCCGTCGATCCGGCGGTATTCATCAAAAGCCTTTCGTCTAGCCCTCGAGCAGCGAGCGGCACACTTCCATCGTGAAAGTTAAATTGCCTCGGATTTCCTGTTATCTTTGAATTTTTTTACTTACGTTCCATCGTGGCTGCACATAGAAAATGCGTGCGCGAGTTTGCCATCTCTGTTGGACGCGGTGGTTTGCCCCCTTGAAATTCGGTTTCGTTTGGAAGGGATCACCCTAATTGAACATTCTGTGTCTCTCAGTTGATGTGCAGGGAAGGGAGGAACGTTAAGCGAGGCGAGGTAGTTGGACGAGGTTTAACGGGAAGACAGAAACGAAAGATCGATCGGGCCCGACGATATGGGGCTTTAGCAGCGTCGATGAAAATCCACGTTCTGTGTACAGAGAACCGCATGTCCGGGAAACTCAGTTTGCCCTCTGGTGGCATTTATCGTTGTCGCTACACGTGCACAATGCTTGATGATCGATATTCCATTCGAATATTCAGGCTGCTCATCGTAATGATTTTTTTCCTTTTGTAACAGGAGAGTAAAGTGGTTTCGATTGGTGGAAACACTTAATCGTTGTTAACATTTTAAAGGAGATATGTGGCTTATTAAGTGAAGGAGGAGAAAGCAAATTTTTGTTAGTTGAATATCAAGATGAAATAATTGAAGTAGGTATACACAGTAGTGCTTCTGTTCATATTTTGCAAATCAGGTTCGAGATGGAAAAGGTTTAATTTATTAAGCAGCACAGATATTGTCATTGGATTTGTCCCGAACATACCTTCATTTTTAAAGGAAAGGGACGACACGATGACTCCATTAAAATGATTTACGCCGATCATTTCTAATAAAAACAAAGAGCTTCTGAAAGGTTAATAATGGTTATAATTTAGTAATGGCTAAAAGCCGATTAATTCCGCTACACCATTTTTGGCGATAAAAAGCTTGCGAATACCGTTACTACGAACACCCTATGCACGCGTACGTGTCTTCACTCGGATTCAGGTTGCTTTTTTTTTAGTTTACATTCGATACGATCGTGGCTGCTGTGTGGTTTCACCTGTATCGGTAGCTGGCAGGAATGTAGCGGATCGGAGTATGAAAAATATTTAGAAAAAACTAAAGGAACAATAGTGATGGTTCTGTGAAACAACAACGGGGCGATCGTGGATATCGAATGAAAAAAAATCCAGCAAATGGTGAAACGCGAGATGGAAAACATGGAATCGCGTAGGAGTGTGAAATACTGCAGATAAATATGCTGCACGGTTTTCTTCGCGTCCTAATTCAGCAAAGTGCTGATACAATACTTTAGCACTTGTAGCGGGATATCTTTTTATTTCAAGTACACAAGACGTACCAATCTGCTGGCATTTGATTTTTAACTCAAAAAAAGAAACATAAAAGGAGGCACGAAAGAAAATCGATATTTCTGTACACTTAATCCCCATATTCATTCGTTGTCGCATACAAAATAATTTGACACGTTACTATCCATATCGTTGTCAAGAAACACACAGCACCCCCGACGAACAAAAGCTGTCGCCGCTCTCATTTGTACAGTAGTAAGCCTTGATTACAGTTGGGAACAGGTCTCCAGAGCTCGACCCGTTCTATCAAGTCTCCCTACGTCCGCACAGGAACACACGTGGCTAATCCAGCGGCAACATCCGCCAGTTCGACAGATATTCGTCCGCGAGCGAAAGTTTAAATTATCTTTCGCCGCGTTCCACGTCGTCTGTACGTTCGCGTTTTCGCCAGCCCGCGTCGAATATCACGCTTTCATCTTAGGGACGGTATTAATATACCGTGGGCCGAACTTCGATCGCGAATTCCACAAGCTCGCGTTGCAGGCCAAATTTGAACGGAGTTTAAAACTGCGCCGCAGCGGGGGCGACGCGAAAACGTCGGGGATTCAGAGAGCATTCGTTTGGCAGGGAAACGACGGGATGGTTAACGTTTGTATTTGATACTCGTATCTAATTCTGTTTAGCAGAGTGATCGAGATACGAGAGTGGCGTGCATCGTGCAGGAAAGTTTAAATTATCCTGTCCGGCGAGAGGAAGCATCCGTTCCTCTGGGGGGAACGACTCGGATTGGTCGAGTCTGATTAGTTCGCTGGTCCCTGCCTCGTTTTATCCTCTCTTCTGTCGTCCTCCTTTCCACGGTTTGGTAACTACTGCTTTCTGCTTCGGCTCAGGGACGCCGGTAAGGTGTTGCAATGGCCTCCCCTTTTCGGACGAGCTAACCAGAAATTGCGAAAAGTGGCGAGAGGGTCACCGGTGGTCCTATCTTGGACTCCCCTTCCAATATCTTTCTATTCTTGGACTTCCCTTTCGGATAGTCTCTTTCGAGATCGCAGCGGAACGTTCCCGCCGATTGTGGACAGTCTATCCTCTATCGTCTTCTCACGGGCGCAGACTTATCACTATCGGTTGGCATCCGCTGTTCAATCAGACTTCCCTTGATGAACCGGTTGCCCCTGTTCTCGGATATCTGTATCAATTTTCGTGATGAGTCCCTTCGAGGCAATGGGGCTGCTTTACAGATATTCTCCGTGAATAGCCTAAGGGGACAATGCGTTCTGTTTAATTAATTCGAGGCGCGAGATCGTGCTCCCGCGTGTCTTCGACGTTCTACGGTTCACGCTGCTTGTCAAAATAGTTTGGATGTTTGGCATTGGAACGGTCCTTTACGATTGATCAATTTGTAGCGGAATCGTAAATGTTTCTCTTCAGCTCAGTTAGTGATAAAAGTATCTTTCCGGAGGATAATCTGTATGGGGCCAAATTTTTTATTTGCCAGGGAAGATACCTTCTTTACGTGATTTGACCCCTGATGTTATTTGATGTGAATCAAAAATTAATATAAATATTATATATTAAAGACCAATGTGTTTGTGTATATCTCTTTAACAATATATTAATCAGGAATTATTATATTCATTTTTGGCTTGGTGTCTTTTTTACACAATACTGCGAGAGGTACGACAAGATACCTACATGAAAACAATTTATGTCTCCATTGAAAAACGGTGTACCAGTGTAGAGATATTGCACCCAGATCGTTGCACTTGCAGTACAGACACGTTTTAGCATGTAAGTACAGTTCTTCGAGCAATTCAACTTTTTTTTACTAACACTTCTTTTTTGGCCTAAATACAGCCAGCAGAGAAATATTGATATTATTTAGAATGCAACAATAGAATGGGTGTATTGTCGATACATCTCGGTGTTCCATATAGATGCACTTACGAAACAAGCAGGGCGAACTGGAACAAAACTGTATTCGCATCGGAACGCATGGTACAGAATGTCTGATCGACTCGCGGCCGTCGAGCCAGCACCTTTTAACGTCAGCTCGAAAAAGCGGCCACGGCGAAATCGGGGGAAAATAAACGAAATGGAACGAAACGAAAACGAATTTAACTATCCACGGGTCTACACGGTACACAGAGGCCATTGGCCTGCGAGAGAAGCAAGGGTAGACTCGCCTTTTTCTGGGGATCGTTGCGGTACAGGGAGATAGAGATTAAAACTTATGCGTCATCGTGAAACCGGCGTCTCTTGGACTCTGATACATATCTACCATTAACGTTTTAATCTTCAACCTTATCTCTTATCAAATCTTTAACAAACTGATACTTTCGTCGTTTCCATTCGATGGTTCGACTGCAAACATTGTACCTAACGCCAGGAAAAAGATAATCGAGGGTGATCTATAATTGGAACTTCTTAATATATTCCTTGGACCTTTCCGCGGTGTTTCGCTTCAGGATTGTCTTGACGTGACGAAAATTACGAAATTATAGACGGCGACGGGCCTGGACGAAGCGTTGAGGCGTCAGAGGCAACGTTAGAGAGGGTGAAAGGGGGAGAAAAGGAGGGAAAGAGAGGGTGCCGTGCCACGAAAGAATCCGATGAAATACGGTAAGGAGGTCGGAAAGTTGCGAATTCGCTTCCTGGAGAGACGTTGGCGTTTTACGTTGATTCGCGCCCGAGCGGCAAGTATTGTCGGCAGCAGATGCAGAGAAGCGACATTCTGTCGAGTTTCTGCAATTCGATTTGAATCTCGTAATACCGAAGTTTCCAAAGTTCACGGAAGCCGAGATAATTACGCTGCTGTGCTGCTTCGTAAGAGACGCACGCTGGTCGTTTTTTAAACTAACGAGAGAAAGGTATCGAGGGGATTGGGGTAAAAAAAAATTCTCTTGCTATAAGAATCGCGAGATATCAATCGATCTTGTGCTGCCTTCGCGCCGATGAAAAGTTTCTCACCGTTCGAACAATGAGAATCGACAGATAGCACAAAGGCCGAGGAGTGATCGTTAATATTCCCCTGCTTCTACGGCGACTAAAAATCCTCGACGGACAGGTATACATCGGTTTGCGCGATTTTATAGCCCCAAGAGAAGAAATATATAGGCACTGTAAGGGTGGAACTTAATTAACAAAGTGGCTCGTCATCTTCTCCCGGGCCTCGAAAGTAAATCCGTTTAATACACTTATCTTTGTTGCCGCAGCAACAGAAAGCACTTGAAATCCGTTTAATATACTTATCTTTGTTTCTGCAGCTACGGAAAGCGTTTCTGTTTTTAACGTGTATTAACTTACACGCGAAAGCAAGGGCCCTCGTGTATGAGAGCTCTGCCGTTTCCGTGTAATCTTATTAGCTCTGTGAAATTAAGTGCGGACGTCTTTTCCTAAATATTTCCTCTTCCTCTGCCATTAATTTTTTTTTTATATCTCGTAGGTCTGTCGGGCGAGAGAGACCCCGAGAGTGGTGCTTCGTAGCTTTTGTCATTTTGCTACTCTTCTTCTTTTCCTGCGGCGAATTTGTCTCAAGTTATTAGCCGTTTGCATAAATCATTTCGGTTGCATTTATTAATGGTTTCACGAGCATCTCCGCGCGGACAGTTACAATTTGGATTACGATTACCGATTACTTTACAACTCCCGCTCAAGGAAAATAGAAAATCCGTTCATTAAAATGTTCCCAGGGAATTGTCCCTATTTCGTTATTCAACGTAAACTCCATGAAAATTAATAACGAGTAATAATTGACGTGGCTCGGTTGAAATATTATACAATCGATAGGACTGGCATTTTACGCGACGATGGAAAGTGGGCCACGATATACGAAAGCATGAATATCAACATGGAAAATGTGTACGCTAAAGGGGATGGAGAATATACATACATACATACACGTACACATAAATATATATGTATATATGGAAAACGAAAAAGCGAGGAATAATTACGCGTCACGATCGAAACTGGTGTTAATTTCGCGACGGGGAGGTCTAATTTGTTCGCGTCAATTTGCCGCGCTCGAGCATTTCTCTGTGTTTACATTAATTCACGTAAAATGGCACCTGCCGCTCTGCCAGCATTTCCCCGCACGATCGTGTCGAGCGGTAAAGGTTCTTTTCGTGTCCCTGTTACGATACGGGCGCGTACACACAAGTACGCGGCAGTGGATATAAAGTGAAGGAGGATCCTCGTCAAGAACCCGTCTATTTCACGCCTGCTTTATTTCACGCTGCATCGTATCCGGATCCGTTCTACGGCACGTGCAAGAAGTCGCGGTGCCATTTTCAAAGGCACGAACCGAAAGAGCTCGCGTATCCGCAGCTTCTCCAAAGATCGAAGAACTTCTTTGTACGTCGAAGTGGGTTCTTTTACTCGGCTCGGCAGCCACGTGCACGGGTAGAACCCAACGGGAGGACTTCGTAGTTTGGAAGACGTGGCTCTTGTTCGTTCAATGCGATATTGGTGTACCGCAAAGGTGTATGAATTTCTGTGTTTGTATTTCTCTCTGGTCTACACCGAATTGTGAAATAAGTATCATATATTGGAAGAGGAATATTGCGAAGGGTGTCGATTATTTAATTTCTGATTGGGATACAATAGTTTGCTACTTGTGATAAGGAAGTGATTATGTAAGAAAAGGAAATAGGTCAGTCATAGCTCTATTAATTACAATAGAGAAATGATGATTACGTTTCTGGCTCATTATTTTTGATATCTTATGAGGACAGTTTCTCCCAAAGTAAGCGCAGTAGAAATAATTTTCCTGTATGCACTGTGAACTAGCTTCAATTCTCCTAGTCTTTGTTCTGTCACGAGAAGACAATAAACCTATCTCGATCGAAGGTGCTCAAATTTGTCTACCTTAAGGGTAGAACGTTTTCGCGAGGCAAGCTAAACTTCAGGTAAAATCTGCGTAAACGATACCACTTTCGTCGATTTCCCTCGGCTCGATCAAATTCCCTTTTGCAGATCGAATCAAGACCAGCCTCTTCCCATCGTGGTGTTCCATCTCTTGATTCAAGTGCCACGCAATCGATAAGATATTACCAATCCTCCAATCGTGCGCGTTCGTCGCTGAATTTCGTCGAAACGACGTTCGTCCTCGTCAAGAGCTGAAACACTCTGCAAGCGCAATAGTTTTCACCGTTTCCCTTGAAAACCCTTACTCGTCGCCTCTTTACTCCTTTTTTTTCTTTTTCTACGACGCCTGTTCGTGTCACGGAATTATTTCACCGGCAGTTACTATGCATTCGGATACAGATATCGGGCGTTTCGTTCGGACAGTTGAAGTGTCAGTCGGACAAGAGTTATCACCGATGACAGCCACGGGAAATTCGGACGGACAAAGTGGCTCGAAAACGTAACTCGTCTCTCGGACGTAGGGTCGCTGGCTGGACGGACAGTTAAAGCCCCCGGTCCTCTGCTAATGGAGACAATTTATTATTTTCAACTTTTCGACCGGCCGATTCGCCTTTCGCCAGTCCAGTTCCCTCGTCTTTCTTTCCAACGGTGAAGCTGTTATGGGTGATGAATCGCGTTGTCAGGATTCGCGCGGGGCTTCGAGGGAATAGGCATGCAGTAGGGGGTTCAAATGAAATGGAGGGGAAAAACGAAGGATTTTTTACCCTTGGCCGGATTCCTCGTTTAGACTCTGCCATTCGTTGTTCTACGGGTATATTTTGTATACCGCACAGATTAGACATTATCTAAGCGCAGTACAACGTCGATCAACTTGTCCATCCTACTCTGAAAGTGGATGGAACGCTATCTTCGTATCTTTGTATTTTTTAATTGCATGCTTTTCCTGTTTCAAGTTAGACGAATAAAAATTCTGTAACAGCTTTATTTATATATGTCTTCGGCTGTTAGAATTGTTTTGCTCATATAGCAGTGTCACGAAGAACTCACACGCAAAATATAAAATTCACTCGACGGACTATTACACCCACAGAAACGATAAGAAATAATTGATAATTATCCATTAAAATAATTCACACGTTCCCATCGTTCTACCAACGTCGTTCAATTATTGACGCACTTTGGTAACCCTAAACGAATGACCACGCGATTATCCTCCCCCCGATATGTCACAATCAGCCCGACTTTACCACGAAACAATAGCACGCGCCACGAAGGTATCAGGTGCGAGGGCGCGCACGTTTTCCAAGCAAAAGTATCGAGCAATTCGAGGTGGCACGAATTCGGTTTCGTGGCCTGGCGGCACAATAACGCGGCCGCACTTCGTTTCACCCTCTATACATATATATATACGCATCGACCAAAATAATCCCCCGCGAACCGTTCAGAATTTCCATTATTATCTTGATTATGCAAACAGATTCTAATTGTCGCTTGTAGTAACCGGCCTGGCCGCCGGTTACACGGCAGGCCCGTGTACGAGTGGCGTCGAATTACCAAAACGTCCAACTTTAAGCACCTCTCTGTGTACGTGTACCCGCGTCTGCATGTGCATATGTGTGTGCAGCGTAATAACAGAGCGCATGAAGTGCCGCCTCCGTATACACATGCATACGTACATGCACGCGTTCGTGTACATAGAACGCGGGCTGGCGGAAGGAATTACTGCGCTGCGTGTTGCAATTCCAAATGGCCGGAATAACGTAAAGGTTGTCTTGAATACGGGGACAGGAGCGGGCGTTGGGCTAATTGGCCGCGGAGGTAAATTGGGCCAACGCTTTTGCGAACCTTCTCCACGCTCCGCGTCACGAACTTCCGGTTGTTCGATTATGGTGGTCGTCGCACGAAAAAATAAAAAACATGCCGACCGTTCCTGCACTCGAATCATGTGCGTTCGTTGCACTCGTTCGTGGCATGGTATTGTCCTGGATAATTGACCGTTTGGTAGACTCGATCGAGCGGGGGGTAACGCAGGTTTATTATTTACTTGCGAATATGGCAGAAGTATTTGGTAGTGTTTAATATGTTTGAGAGATAGCTAGACAGACAGCTATTCGAGTGGTTGAATAGAAGAAATGGTTTTTATTAAAGGTAACAGGACTGGCGAATAATCAAGGTATTATTACAACACCTTTATGATTACATTTATTTGTATAATTAGCAATATTCAGTTCTTATTTTCTGATTTTGTGGGACCAAGAGTATACTGTAAATTAAGGAAGAAAAATATCCTTTAATTTCATCAATATTTTCACTTCAATATTTCAATTAATTTTTTGTTGGTTCAAATCCGTCTTCTCATATTTAATCAAATTGGCATCAAGCGACAGTGAATTTTTCTTTCGACTAGTTCGACAATTTTTGTGAATAACCGTTTAACGTGAAATATATTTGACGCGGTCGGGTAAAGTGAAAAAATGATATTTAACTTGGCGTGTAATTTCCAGGGCGATGAATTTCCAGCCGCCGATATCGCGCCGGCCAATTTCAATTTCACTCTCGTTATCGATCAGTCGGCTTGAAGTGAGAGTACGTTCGGTTCGGCTGTGCATCACACGGAATTAAAAGTTCTCGAATCGTAGCTGGAATGCGTAACAACTCTGGAAGGAATCAGTCCACGTTTCCAAGTGATAATTCGTATTCGTGACAGCGCTCGCTTTGTAGCATTAATCTCGGCAAAGAAGTCCTTTTACGCCGACTGTGTAAAGCTGAACTCTTGCGACGGTAATGCAGGTATTCAGCTTCCGGGAGTAACTTCTTTTCTACTACGTAATGTCGCGACAGAGAGGAGATTATTTTGTCCGGTTTTCCTATAGGGTGGGGGGAATCTCGGAATCGCAGGCGAGTACAGATGCTGCGATGGTCAAAGGGCGTAGTTCAAACAAAGCACATTGTGCAAGCTTTAATTCCGTTGAAGGTTTTACCTGTTTGCGTTCCACTTTTGCTACACGGCTGCAATCCAAACGTTGGGGTCGGCTCAGACATCGATAATTATAATTCGAGAAGAATTATCGCGAAGAGTATTTATTACTTTCTGTGTATGCATAGTAATATCAGGCAAGAGTTTAATGCAGGTCTTATAAAATTGTTGCCTGAGCTATTGTATATTCTCTCAGACTGCCTTAATTAATGTATTGGTTAATAGCTAAATTATTTCTCCTATTAAGTGCGTTATTGTTTTTTGACGAACAAAATATGAAAATATGAGCCAAGAATGGGCGTTGTAGCCAAAGGAAAGGGTAGACGGGAATAGTAAGTATAACTGTGAAAACGAAGAATAGTGGATAAGAGACAAATTACTTTGACGTTTATCCTTTATCGCGCGGCTAAAATTGAACGCGAACGAAATTTTTGTTGCGGTATCAGGCTCGCCACACCTCCAGGGGAGAAAGAGCCAGAGGGGGACCGTAAAAGTACGCAAGAAAAGAAGATAATTGGTCTGGATAGGGGGTGCTCTCATTGCTGGTTCTCAAGCAATTCTAGACAAAGGCTTTCGGCCACCCTCGAGCCCGCGTGCCACTGTAATCCTCGCTTCTTTGGAGTGAAGCATGTTCTTTTGGTTAGTCTACAGTATTCTACTCTTAGTAGTCGAAAGAAATTGTTGCCAGTCCCTCCACGAAAGTGGAACAAGCCTTCCTTGTATTTTTTTCGTGGGAGGAGAACTGGCGATTGAATTTTCACGAATTTGATAACGCAAGGATTTATTAAACGGGGACACGGCGAGCAAAAAGCTTTGTTCTAAAATTCAAAGAGCTCTATTACTGTTCGGTGATCTTTTTGTGACACGAACTCGATTTCCCGACTGCACACGGGAAACAGCCGACGCATGTAGGTTAAGAGGTCGAGGACTTTCCGATGAACATTTCGAGGGCGCTTTAAGGTTTCGAAGAAGATGACAGTATCGATTAACTAATCGCACGGGAGATATCTCATATTTCGACATTTCGGCTTGTTGGCAGAATGGTGAACATTCGTGCTTGGCCAGTTATCAGCGACACGCTGGTGGAGTGAAACGATATACAAGTTTCTTATTTTTACACCTACTAAAGTTAGCGAATTAAAATTACTGATGCCATAAGAAACAAGGTGAAATAAGGTGCCTTATGAAAAATTATATTTTGAGTTCTCGATGGTTGAAGTTATTATACAGTTGATATTAGAAAGTCATTCTTATGTGCAAAAATATTACATGCGTCACAGAGAAATCAGTTAAATGTACAAATTATGTACAAAGTTCTAGTTATTATGCATTTCAGTTAAAAAATTATTGACACTTATAATTGATGCGTACTGAAAAGTCGGCTTTGCAGAATAAAGAAGGCTTTCCACTGAAACGATCATCAAAATTGAAACAGTCTCTCGCGGGACCCGGTCATTCAAGCTTTAAACGAAGCTTTCGCAAATTATAAAGATTAACCGTGTTCCGTTAGATTGCATTGGCGAGGCTTTTTAACCGTGTTTAACGCAGAACCGTTCATTTCCGCAGTGCTCAGCTGAATTTCGAATTAACGTTTTCGTTTGTCCCATTGCGTCGCTCGGGCTACGTCAACCTAGAACCGCGTTGTACCACGATGAGAATCGCAGCTGACCATCGTCATAATAATTCCTGTTGCGACGTTGCACATTCCCTTTGCCGTCAACGGAGGGATTTCCTTGTCGCCAACCCTTTAGACGACCACTCTGAACGTGTACAATTGCGATAGCAACGATCGTTGATTTATCCGATTTGTCTGATTCGTAACCGGTTAACAAATTTAACAATTTGCATTGTCGCATAACTGCCATTGTCCGTGGGATCCAATTAAGGCTGCCGTCGATTGTGGAACGCGATACGATTCATAATTGAGGCGGTACACAAGTTGCTCGCGAAAAGTCGGCTGACCGTCACGTTTCAAACTTGTAAATTCAGACGAAACTCGGCCAACGCGGCTTTAAATTAGTAAAGAGTGCAGCAGCCCGTTTGCGATGGTTCCTGAGTGTGAACAGCCGTGGAATCTGGGTGAAGTTTGGTAGCACGCCTGAAGGGAATTAAGTGCTCTGGACGAAGTCAATGTTGAAACGAGTCCTTCAGTGAATGGTCCTGTGTTCCGTGAAGGGTGGATATAAATGGCAGAATTTTTTGAACAGTTAAGCAATTTGCATGTGCTTGGTGTTTTCTTTGGCGTCTTTTTACGGTCTGAAAATATTATTTCCTGCTGAGCTGGTGTATTATGAAAAATACTTTCTGGAACGAATATATGGGAATATGTACTGTGGTGGATAACAATTGACAATGCGAACTCGTTACTTATTCGTTACTGGATCCCTAAAATTATCAACCCATCGTTTTCACTTGACATCGTGCCACTTTGGCCAGAACAGTTTTAACGGGAGTTCTTTTGGTATTACTTCCGTAATTGCGCGAAAATTCCACCGAACCGCCGGCTATAACAACCGCGTTAAAAAGCGGTCCGTGTGGTTGCGTTGAAAAGTTTCTCCCCTCCCTATAATTAATCGTTCGCGGTATTATTAATTAGAAAGTTCAGCACGGTTATTTACGGTTTGTATTATTATTCTTCATTTTTTCCCTCGTTTTTTCATTCCATTCTTTTCCGTGCTTCCGTTTGTTCCCGTTCCTCGACAGTGCACCACAAAGCACGTAATAATGACAAACCCCCGGCAAATAATAGCGGCACGTGATCAATATTCTATATTACAGGAGACGATAATGTTAATTATTTATTAACGAGATTGCAGCAAATTGCTCTGCGCGAGGGACAATCGTTGAATGAGGAACGTGACAATTACAAACGCGTACGCTTCATTCCCTGGAAGATTATTACGCTGTCATTGCGTAATTTCATAATAATTACTTTATAGTATTCAAACAGAGGCCGATGAGCGTCACGAGTGATCGGGCAGGTATTAAAATTGAAGCTGTGCCGCGAAACGCAGCTAGAATTTCGGCCAGATCCGACGAATCATTATTTATGTGTCGTTCCGATTCTCCTTGATTAAATTATAATAATTACGTATGTATGAATGTGTGTACGCGTTACCTTGCGACGCGCTGCCACGGTTGCCGCGATTAATCAATTTTCTATTTGTACCGTTACGGTTATCAGTCGACGGAAAACGGACCTTAGAAATGGTCCCGAATTCACGAAAACTATTTTATATTTCAACACTGTACATAGATTTAACGCTATCGACCGTAAACCTCGGCGATACAGTACACCACGTCTGATTCATTATTTCTCACGTGGTTCGATAAACCCGTTCGTGGTGCCTCTCGGGATGAAACGAGAGTAAAAGGGGAAAAAGCAAGGTCAGGGTGGTAGGGAACATTTTTTTTTCTTCTCCCTCCTTCGTGTCTTTTCACCGGGGCGATAAATCTTGACGGACATCCGGCTACGCTCCGGATTTACCGCAAAAAAAAAAAGGAAAAAAAGAAATCCTCGGCGTTTAACCGGAAATGTGCCTCCATCTCTAGCTAGTCGTACTTTCTCGTGCAATTTGTATACACCGCGGTTGGCCGGGAACGTTCTCCGTCATGTGCACGAATAAAGTTCGCTTTGGGTGCAATTTCATAAGCCCGAGTTAAATTAATCAGGTGTTGCAGAAAGTTTCCAACAACGTCATATTATAAATGATAGCGGCGTATTAATAGGAAGCTTGTCGCTGTTCTCGCGTCGAGAATTTGTCAATCGTGGATTCACACGGGAGCACTGGGGGGGTGGCCGGTATTGTGTTACGAAAATTGCGAATACACGACCGGCTATTTTGCCTTGTAAGAGGACACCGTGCTCGCGTTGCAGTAACCGGAGGCCAGATTGAACGTGATAGCTGCGTGGCTAGCTTCTGGTACTTCTAAACAAGTTTCCCTCTGGTCAACTAATTTTGTACTTGCCTGAGAGACTTCGATCGTTTATTTGCCCCTCCCCTGCCGCAGAAATCTGACGTCTTAGGGTGTTCAGGTTGGCCAGACACGTTGCGATCCGCAGCGAACGGCAGTGTAAGTAGAATAGGCTCGCGCTTGGCCAGACATGCCTTGCGCTTAGTTTCGTATACACGTATAGTTTGTTCCACTTAAAGGAGGCTACCTAAATATCTGTGTTGCTTTAAATGGTGAAAAATCTTGTGTGCAATTTTAATTGATTCAAAGGGTGAATACAGTGCGAGATAAATTTCGTGGCTCCATGAGAAGTACATGCAAATATTTTTTGGTTTATCAAAATCAGTCGTATAGCACAAGAATGGTAGAAATTTTTCTTTGGATACATAATTGATATCTTTAACTCTACAGTTAAATAATACAGAATATTAATGATTCGTAACCGTAGGTAAATATTTTCACCATTCGACGAAAACTATTTCTAACCAAAAAGGATACAACCTTTCCATTAGCGAAGTGCAAACTTGCACAGACGTTTTTCACCGTATTTCCTCCCGCTTTGAACGTCTACGGTGTCCAGTGAAGCATCTTGCAAACCGAAACCCGTGAACCCGACGACTCGCGCAGAGGGAGCGATATTAGTCGTGACAGTCGGCCAGGTGGTTTTCCAACATCGTTTCGGCGTTAATTGCTGAAAGCGCGGACAATCACTAATTGCGCCTTCGTCGCATATCCCGGCGACTTTCAGGGGCAAAAAAGTGTCCGTCGAAAAGTGACTGTGGTCCGTTTTTCAGTGGTCAACAACGGTCGAAGTGTCGAGTGGAGCGTTACCGTGCGGAAAGTCGCCACCGTGCTGGTGGTTTCGCGGTTCAATGGGCATTCAAAGAGTAGACGTTCAACCTCGAAATATCAGCGTGTCTCGCCTTTTTCCTCTGCCATTTTCTACACCGCCGTTCTTCCGTTTCGCGCGGCCACCTGTAACCCCCGCACAAAGTGCACCGAATTAAATATTTCATATTCGACATTTCGGATGCTTTGTGTCTCAAAGAACACGCACCGCGGCTGCTTCTAACCGACAATTACGCGCGCCTCGTGTACACACTTCCCAGTCGAGCAAGGGACGACTCTGCAATCGACAAAACGATTTCACGCTGTGGTTATCGCGAAATATGATAGCGGAGTCGAGCGTCGTGTCTTGGGGAAATCGCTGTTGCGTTTTCCCGTACAATCAGTGTTAGGCGTAGGCGAAAACGGTGGCTCGTCCACAGACAACAGAAGCAGATGACTGGCGCATTTCTAGGAGAGTTCGGAGCCACGAAGTTGTTCTTGGTGAAGGGGAAGTAGTCGAGTTTCTAAGCACGCTCGGATTTCTACTCCGTCTTCTCTTACTACTATAACTGTCCTCGTCTCGTCTCCGGTGTCTTCTATTTTGCTCTCTATCACTCTTTGCTTGTCCACCATCCTCCCCTTTCTTCGTATGTTTCATACGAAGCCCTTTCATTTTCTTTTCATTAGCTGTCTCTACTGTGTACCATTTTCTTCGTTCGCCTGGCTGTCCTGTTCTCACGCGTTATCTCTGTTCTGGGTTCAGCCGAGGCAGGTAAATGACGATCTCCCAGACTTCGGCTCTGTTCTCCTCGTATTCCATCCCTGTACTAACCCACGCGAACTAAAGTGCTAGAAACTACAAGTTATAATTACGTCGCAAGATAACTCCTACGGTCGATATGCTCGCGTGTATTGGTGTTGTCGCAATGGCACGGTAGTTCTAAGTCGTTTCAGGGATGGTGGTATCAAAGGTGGATGCTATTGGTGGCAGATAGCACTTGGGCAGATGTAATTATTCGCGAAGGTCGTTAATTCAGTATTCATTCTAGCTGCGGCTTATTGCACGGAGATAAATTCCATCGAACAATTTTTATTTTATTCAAGCCGACGAATAAACACGTTCGAGATCAGTGGAAAATAATAAATTCGAACATTAAGTCGATAGAAGATTCCAGCATTTCCCGTTGAACGACGTTTTTATCCAGAATCTGATCGTTTTCCAAGAGTGGATTGAAACGAGCGACATTGTGGGCAGGAATATTCGCCAGAGGCTGCGTGGAAAGTAGTTACAGGCTGCTTGAATCAACCCTGACCCATTGTACGAGCACAAAGAGATCCATGTCGATGGATTAAACGATTAAAGCTGGCTTAAGCGTTCTCAAAGAGTCCGAGTCTTCCTCACTGTTCCAAGATTACTTCTGCCCTACTGTTTCCCGTTGTTAAATCGCCGCAAAACTCATCCTCGGGCACGAACAATAAATTTGATAATATTTAAAACCGCTCTCCCCGCCAGGCCATTTGAAGCATCTTTCACTCAAAGATCATCCGTATAACAAATAATTATCTGCCATCAAATTTTCCTCCGTTTCGTTCGAGGCGTCTAAAGGAAAGAAATTCCCCCCAAGAAGCACTTAATTTTTCCGTCGTTTCGACGTCGAAATAGAGCCGTCACGCGGCCGGCGAGGGTTCGTCCACGTGACGAACGAGCCGTATGGCTCACGGCGAAATACGTGGAGGAATTACATGGCGGAATGTTCAACGACGGAAGCGTAACCATCGTGACACTACCCATCGCCCATCGCCCGCTTCCTCTTGAGTTATAAAGTTCACGTACACTTCGGTTCACTACAGAACGAAGCGGCTGCCGCACGAGTGGCACACAGGAAGTCGAGAAACGAACGGCGGGCGACGCCATTGAAGATTTCCCTTTGTGTCACGTATGGCCGATGCAATTCCGTTCGATTCACGAACACCGACGGTCGTTCCTGAACTTTTCACACACGTGTCGTTCCACGCGATCTGTGCTTGAAAAAGGGGAACGAAGGAACTTATTCCTTGGGCGTTGGACGTCAGAGGATTCCGTAAGGGAGATTTCGTGATCCGCGTGGTGTGTCGCACGGCAACGATCGTATTTTAATCGTTCGACGCAAAGGACGGGGACGAAAAATGGAATACCTGTTACCTTAGCAGGATTTCGAATTAATGACCGGCGATATTTTACGGAGTCGTTCGTGGAATTAACTGGGCCTGCTTACGAGACAATTATCTCCGCTGGAAGAACAAATGATAGCGTCTGTTGTTTCTTAGGGCGAGCTATAAATTTGTCTGGGGAATTCGGGGAGTGGTAGCGTTTAATTATTCCACGGTGATGGAGAGTTCGGGTGTTAATTTATTAGCAATGTGTTTGGCATTAGCACTCTCGTTATTGGACGCGCGAGGAAATACATTTATTGACTTACAAGAGTTATAAATGAGATCGATGTAATGAGAATGCGAGTCTTTCTCGTTGGGCGCATAAAGTAAAAATACGAAATTGATGCCTCTTAAGCAGAACTGATTTTAGATAGTGTAAAGATTAAATGAAACACTGACATATATTGACGATATACATTATGATTGGCAATCTATCAGAATAATAGAAGTGAGCCAGCCAATTTCGATTAGAAAAATTAAAAATCATAAGTGAACATCTGAATGATACATGCACGTGAATTATCCCTACGGTCTCGCATATTTTGACACATTTTTACGAAAGATGATTCGTTTGTCAAATTGTCCTCTTTTTGCCAACCCCTCGTTGCAATATATTTCTACCGAGGCATACATCGTGATGTTCGCATTATCTGCTAGTTCGACGCGCCGAATATCATCATAGGGAAGAAATAATGCCAGCCGGTGCAGTTCATCTGAATTACATTTGACGTTCTTCCACGGTATGATGCTATTTTTACTGATTATGAGGACAGACCAACACGTTTCTTCTTTTACCTATCGTTCCCTGTCCACTTCCATCCGTTCTCTCTATTTCACAATTTTCGACTTTCTCCGGACGAATATTCCCAGCCCCATTTTACTTCCATCGCCCGCGATATCGTTTATTTTCCTTCACACTCGATAAACGACGATTCGAATTGGCCAGCATCGTCGAATATTAAAATAGTCTCGTTCTTCGTGCATCCGAAATTTCCCGGGGAAACATCGGGGCTATTAGAGCGGCCGGTTAATAAAATGCATCGGGAAACGTTTCGCGAAAGACACCACGCGAGAACGTCGGCAAACAAACGAATCCATAGCGTTTTAGCATTTCGCATCGATTCCCTCGTTTACTCTATTTCGTGCAGTTTACCTGGCGTTTTCGTTTCGCGCAGAACGGCTATTTCGTACGGGGCCGCGATGGTACACCGTACAAGCGGAGCTCGGTATGCAAACCTGAATTTATAATACGCGTACTGGAAATGCGTAGGGTTGAGGTATTCCTTTTTCCTCCCATCAGCTTCATTCTCCGTTTACTTCGTACGGTTTTTCCTTCGTCGATATTTCGCATGGATGTTTCGCGGGCACCGACAAATTCGCGTGCATTTAAATTTTAGATGCTCGCGTATCGCACGAGGAAATTCTCCCGACGAATTCCCGCGCCGTTGAAGGAAATTCACCCGGTTGGATCGAAAATATTCCCGGTACGGATGTCGAACTTTTAACCGTATTATCCGCCGGCCGTTCGAGCACGTTGTTTGCACCATTATTATTTAATCTCGAGCGTCGAATATTCGCGCCGCTAAGCAACGCTCGCTAATGCATTATGAACGCTATCTTTTCCTATTTTCCACGTTATTTCCCGAGATTCGTGGCGCATGCCCGTGTTACACGTGTCGGGCTTCGTAATGCCTGCGTACTTTTCGAAAAGCCCGACTATGTACAGCTGCATCAGCCAGTTTCGGGCACACCGTTAAGTGTAATGCTTCATTTTAACTGTCTATACTAAGCGTTCCGCACACGCGGAACTCTGTGCTGCGTGTATTCGATTTGTGTTTCGCGCGTACATTAAGGTCGCGTGTATTCAGGCCGCATTATGTTATCGAGCTCGTGGCGCCATTAGCCATCGCGGGGAAAGAATAAATAACGAGGGAGGATTGTGTTGTACGCGAATGTTTATTTGCCTTTTGTAACGCGACGTCTCTGATACTCTGCATGCACGACTCATTAAGGAGAAATTAACGAGCGCTATTGTGCAACATTTTGTATGCGCATTGTACGCATGTATGCATGCATGTACATGCATACTGGCATACAGGAGCGAATTTTAATTTCCAAGGAATCGTGTCGTTTGTAATTTTTCATTGTTGTTACAATCGCTGGAATATTTCGAAAATATTCCACCTACCGTTATGAGCGACGCGTTGCGCAAAAAATATTTGCCACGTTATTGTTCAGTTGCGTTGCGTTCGCGTCAAGATCGAGAATCTATATATGGCTGTGTTGGGGTGGGTCGGATATTCGTATGGCGGAAAGAGGCGAAAGTAAAACGTGATTTCGCGACGCGAAAATATTTTTCGTCGACCGACGACACCTATCTGTCGCCTTGGGAGACAGACTCTCGAAGATGCATATCCGAATTTGCATCTGCAGAGGGAGGCGAGAGATTGCCGCGCTTCCATTGGGTTTCTGTTTTCATCGATGGGGGAGGGAATATTGGCATCAGTGCGGGTCTCCTCCCTTTAGAGCCCTTCTGGCAGAGCAGCGTCATGGGGCCGATATACGATCACAAAGAAGGAGACAAGTGGGGAAAAAAAGAGGAGCCGGTCGAAAGGTCCGAAGTTCGGCAGACAGAAACAAACATTCGTGCTCAGGGGGTAGGGCAGACTGTTGGAGAACTTAGACGTATACGCGCGTACATGGTGTTCCGTTAATTTCGTGCCGAAAAATTTCCCATGAATGTATTAAGATTCATGGAGTAGCTGCTTGTTAAAATTCATGGTATGAAGGGACCATGCATATTGCATAGGAGATTTTATGTTGTTCCTGTGGAGAGCGAGTTGAATTGCAATTTGAATATTTTTCTATGGAACTGGGAATTCCTCGTTAATGAGAATGGTATTCCGATGAAACATTTCTCGTAACCGTGGACGCGTGGAAAGTTGAAAGAGAATGTTGCATAATGACTGTTACGGTCCCTCGAAAACGTGTCTGACTATATACGGACCGCGACCACTTTTTCACACCTCTGTTCCTTTTAAAGCGTCGTTCTGCTTTTAAATGAAATATCTCGATGCAGCCAGTCGATTATAAAATTAGTATCGGCATAGAGTTAAGCGAGTTGGCCTATAGGTTTTCCATGAAAAATTCTGAAGTATCAGTGAAACTGTACGAGACACCCCGTACATAGGTAAGAAAAGTTTCACATGTGCGTAGACTCGTATGAATCCGCGATGTCTCGACACCGGTGGGGCTTGTTGCTCGAGGGATCGAAGACGTCCGTGCTGCGCATAAAAAGCAAGAAAATGCGAAAGGGGTGGGCGAACGTGGAGGGGGCAACAGCGTAAAGGAGAAGAAGAAAAAGGTCGACGCTCGTGGTATACATATTTTATGGGGCAATCACCGGCAACCCTTATCTACGGTTTGTTCAGTTCTGTCTTTCTGTTTGGCTCTTTCTCCCTTTCTCTTCTTCCGCCTACCCTTCTTCATGTTCGGTTTCTGGCAGGTTGACCCTCTCGCCGAGTGCTCTCGAAAGATTTGCACGATTACTAATAAACGAGGCCTCATCCACCAAGGGACCCATTTAATTCGAGCGCGTCGATAAATTTTTCCTACCGCTCTTCGTGCATAAAAACCACCCTATGAAAGGATTCTCGCCTTGGGATTGGGTGTGCTACAATTTCGCGCAATCAACGGGGAACGAGGGTTGCGATTCGGGCAACGATGATAAAAATAACTGTTTCCCCTCTGCTCCCGTTACACAATTCTTCGTCTGTTCTTTTATCTGTTCTCCAAGTAATCATAATTTTCATCCCCCGGATCTGATATGCTTCTGACTTGTAAATGTTTGTCCGCATTTTACGAATAGTAATAACTCAGGCGTGTTGGTGAAAACTATCTCGAATTAGGCAAGCAACTCGAGGGAGTAAAAAATAATCTTACATCATATGCTGAATCTCGCCACGCCACACTAATCAAAACCGCCCCGGGACTTTTCCACTTGTCTGCCCGTTCGCCGTCAAATTATTCACGAGCCCCTGTCGCTAATTACCCCTCGCGGTTTCCAGCGTGCTTCGTCTTTCAGGCGAAGGATCGCGCTGTTCCGGTAATACTTATTGCCAGGGCAATTGGTCATGACTAGCAAATCGACGCAGTAAAAAGTCCAAAAGAGGTTTCTGGCCATTGATAGGCGGGGTCTTTCGAGTCCGTGGCCATCATGCTTTACCCGACGGCTCTTTGCACACAGAGAGGCGCAATGTGCCGGCAGGTGGTGACCATGTAAAATGCATGAAAGTCGTGTATGGGGTGTATACGAGCGCTGCCGGCTGGCACCGGGGTCCCCTGAATGCGAGAATTAAAACGCAATTTCCCGTACAAAGGGGACAGTTTATGCCAGCCCCTTCGCTCCTCTTTCCTTCACCCTCTTCGTCTCTCGTTCACGCCCTCTTTCTTACGCCCGTTCGTTCTTCCTTCTTACAGCCAGTTTCACCCACCCCCTGGATACCTTTTACTTTCCGTGGCATCGCGCTACTTCGACCCCCTTCCCCATGGTCACCCCCATCTCGCCATCCACCTATAACACCAACCCCCTGGCGTCCGCTTAATGAAGCTTACCCGTGAGAGCTTTCTTTTTGTTTACTCGTCCCGGCTACACGTTACACACCGCTTGCAAGCACCGCGTTGTTCCATTGCGGTGGAACTTCTCGCTTCCTTCCCTTCGTTTCCTGTTCTTCATCCCCTCTGCCCCGTCTGTCTCAGCCAACTTGCTCCCTTCATCTTTTTCCACGTTCTCACGGCGTTCCGGCAACTTTGGCCGCATTCAAGCGAACGGCCGCTCTCTTTTATCGTTGCGCCACGCAATCGAGTGCTTTCCTCCTCCTTGCCGCACCACTGTTGCTCACCAAAGACTTCCTACGCTTTGAGCGGGACACGGCTCCCACGAGAAATATTTCGTTTCTTGTCCTCGATCGCGATCCCCGTGCGACTCGCTCGAATTATGCGCCAACGGTTGCTGGCGAAAGGAGACGTGCCCTTAAGTGGTTCGTGTGTATCGAACTCTTCATCTTTGCAATTAATTATCGAAATTCCGCGAGGTGTACCCGGTTGCTGGAAACTCTGACGGAGCAGTTTTTATTCGGCGAGCAATGAAATGTCGACGAAAAATTAATACTTCAGCCGTCGTTGTAAAGGGGAGACGTCGAGCTTTAAATTAGTGGCGATTTGAGCGGCGAAGAAAAATTTGGCCCGTTCCATATCCCAGTAAATTGTTAGCCAAAATTAAGATTGTACGCATGTAACAAAAGATGCATCGACGATGCATCCCCTTTGATCCCGGTCTGAAAAATAAACACCGCTTATACGTGCGCCTCTACAAATTCAATTCGATTCGCACGAAGGGTGGTAAGACGTGGAGAGCCATCACGGGGCCAACGGTGCTTAAGGAAAATCGAGTGAGAATAGCGTGTGTGAAGTGGTTGGAGAAAGAGAGGGGTGGTAGGGTCGCGTGGAAGTGGTCTCGGATGGAAGTAAACTCGGTTAAGGGTTCGCGCGTTCTCGCTGGCATCTCGAAAGGGTTGCACAAGAAGAAGGGCTTTAGAGGCGGCGCAGCAGGTGAACCGTGGCCGATGCTTTTACAAAAAGAATCCGCACCTCCTCGAGATTGTCCCCGTTGAATGCATTAAAGCAGGTTTATGCTAAAACTTGAGCGCACGATATTCCACGACTGTCGCACTTAAATTAGAATTATTTTCTACGCTTTTCTTTTTTTATGTCATCGGAATACTTGGCACTCGCTTTGCATTTTCTTTTTACCGTTTTCCCCAGCAGAAAGTTATGTGACGCTTACGCGAGAAAATCTGGTTCGTCGGATTTTTGGTAATTATTTGGCAATGATTATTATTAATAACAGAGTATAGAATTGGAACAGATGTTACGAGTTAATAATTGTGAAGAATTTGTTCCGTTCTGATTTCGTACTAAGAGGATGCTCGAGATAGGAATTTGTCAACTACATAAAAAGCACAATCAATCTGTTCAATATAAATACATAGATATATCCCCATAACATTTAACACTATTATCAGCACTGAAAATACACGCGACAGTGAGAACTCTCTTTAATATCCTTCTTTCCTTTAATTTTTTACTACATGTCTCATAGTTCTGCCAGATAGGTACGTTTCCTCCATACCCCTTTTCTGCTCCACTGCTTTTCCTTCCTCTTTACGTTTACTCTCCGATGTTCTCCTTTTTTAATATCTACCCATTGCCGATCCTCCTCCACGATTTTTTCTTTTCACCGCATTCCTTCCGCCTCCTCCTCCTGCATCACCCCGTGTCCCCAATCTCCCACGTCTCTTCCGCTTTCTCAACCTTTTTCTCGTCTTACCTTACCCCACGGTTCCCCCATATTTCCCGCAACCTTCCACCCACTGGCCCCACAATCCCCCAGTACCTGAACACACGTACGCAACATGCATCTTACGAATACGAGTATATTACAAAGCGGCGGTATCGTCTGGTGCTATGCCACCAATGCAAGCGTATCCTCCCGCCCGTATCTTGTAAAAGCATAAGGGGACGTAAATCTCGCGTGGACATAAATTCCTTTATCGCGGCCGTCTTGCTAGCGAGACCGAGCGCACCGCCTAGCTACTTCTTACTTTTCCTCTTACCGCGAATCTCTATGGATTTCCTGGCGTCGCGACGACGTGCATTCGACCGTGGCCGTTCTCGTTTCGTAAAATCCAACCCGTTCCATCGCTTTCACAAGGGGGTGGGTGGTTGACGGGGGGCAATAAATACCGGCGACAATATTGACGCGCAAATATTTAGGCTGGATATTTATAACGACAACGGCCATGTATTTACAGGCGGTGCCAGGGACTTGTTCCATCAATATTTGAGCGTGAAACTTTTTGCTGAATTTCCCGCCGAGCGCTCGTGACCGTAAACGTATTATGTTTTATGTAACGCGGTCGCAAATGGTCATTCTCGATCGTGCTAATGGACCGTTTAACGCTGCATCGTCGACGGCCACGAGGTCCGATATCCGTGCACGGGTAGACTCTCCATGAAGAAAAATCGGCCCGAGCGTTGCGATTGAAAATCGATTGATTGCTCGAATTGAAACCGTCGGTTAAAATACGCGGGGCGTATTTTGTCCACGGTCCGGCACAGATATTATCGGGGGAAAGTAATTTTCCAAACTAATTGTGCCTGCGCGTCCGCTGGATGGCGCGGAGAATTTTTTTTTAATGGACACAACCGTGTCTGTTGTATTTATGCGTGTGGAATGGAGAGCGGCCATTTAAACGTGGACGTGACGTCACGTAACCCCTTTTGCCCGTCGAGAACTATGTCGATGCCGGTCGGTCGGAAAAAGTTATCCCACCGTTCCAATGGGAAATATTATCGAGGGAAATAGCCCGAACAAAGTCGCTTATAATATTCAAACTAATAATTTACGTTGCGCGTCACTTTCACGTCCGTTCCATTTATTCCCGATGATATGAAAGAACAATAGGATAGAAATCTGCACGTAGTTCATCGGATTCGTAATCCAACAGCTGATTTTCCAACTCGATTTTCTCCGAAGCAAATTCAAAAAATGAAAGGAAAAAATAGGAGGGAAAGGAGCAACCACCGCAGACAGAGCGAGAGAAAAGGCGGGTGGAGCAAAAAAAAGTCAATTTCACGGGTTCGACGTATTTTCTCGAACGGGGAATCGTTTGCACATACGTGCGGATGTACACCGGGGTGAAGCTTTTACGAAGAAAACCGCTTCAATCGTTGGTCGTTAGTAAGTTAATCGATCAGACAACCGTGTACCCACCCCTTGTTCCCCTCTTCGCCCTTGCCTTGTCGTTCTTGTTAATCAACCGCGCGTGCACAGCGGCTGCACAGGCACAAAAGAAGCCAGAAGTATCGGACAGAAATAGGGAAAGATAGGCGGAGAATGCACGCGGTGCCAATTAACAGTTCGCGGACGTCGTTTGAGCGGCAATCGAGACAACGAGGTAAGAGGAAAGCAATTATCTGGCGGGCCGAGTGGCTGTCCGTCGACGCAGTTGTTTCCTAATTGCATCGACGTGCGGACACGCTGTCGCACGGTTCGCACGAAAGATACCGGAACTGCACCTCCGTCAAAGCGGCCCGAAATTCTCAACGATTTCCAGTTTGCCACCTATGGGCGGTCTGAACGTTGGGAAGTCGCTTTGAGATGGTTCTTTCGCTTTTAGCAGTATGTATCTCGCAGAAGCGGTACCCGAGCGGACGTGGTAATTAGTTTGGAAATTGCAGTTTCCAGGCTCGCGAAAAAGAGGCTGAAGGGAATGCTGGAAACGATGATCGTTTGGAGATTGAATGGAAGGGGGGATAGTAAAAGGAGGAGAGGCAAATTTGTTACGTTAAAGATGCCACTATTATTTATGGTATCGTGGTGTACCATTTTTCCGGTATAATAAGATTAGCTGCGATGTTGAATCGTGCTGTTTGGAATAACACAAAGTGGATAAAATGTTTGTTATGCGTACGCGTGGCCACTGTTGGCGAATTTTATGCTCGATGATGATTCGATGCCATTTTTGGTAATTGGAATGAAGCGACACTGTGTGCGCGCAAATATACGTCATCGAACGCATACACCGTTGCGATCACGTCACGGAAAATCATAAATATTCCACAGCAAATACAGTACTGACAGTTGTCATCGAATATTTAAATATTTGAATGGCGCATGTATTTAATGCATCTTGCGACCTGCTCATATTTTATTCGTAAAACAGAAACGTTATCCGCCGCTCATCAACGACTCAAATTAAAAAAAAAAAGTCTTCGTTCGTAATGGCAATTTTATCGAATTCCGGTTGGAATTATTTGACACCGCGTTCTTTGCGTTCCGCCAAGAAAATTGGTTACAGTCCGTTTTTCACTTTCCAGAGAACGCATCGTGTTTAACTAAAAATTCGCTGAATTCCCTGTAGGTGCAGTAATTCAATGCCGGCAAGGACCATTAATCCGCAGACGTTTGTATCGTTCTCCAATTTAACAATGGCCATTTTTCAAACGTTTTCTCGACGAACGATTTAAAGCTCGTATTATCCAGCCTGGTAACGGTCTTCTGATCCCCTCGCCGCCGGCATCAGTTTCATCAATTAGGTTACTTAAATGTTTGCACGAGGAAAATCCCGATGAATATTACCAAGGACGTGGATAGTGGCGGTGGTATTGAGGGGAACGGGGGGTGGGTGGGTTGAAAAGGGTGGTGGACAGTGCATACGTTACCAAACTCGCATTATCGTCGTGAATCAGCATCGGATAAATTATTAAAAGCTTAAACCACGACGGAAGTATAAATTAATTAGCGCGAACATTAATGGATTTAGCCGGATATTTGAGTAATGCGATAATTGAATGTCGCACACTTCCGGCCCTGGCCGTTTGAACATCGTCGGTGTATCAATCGTTTGCTTGCACACGATTTTAAGCCGACGCGTATCGACGAGCTCTATGAACGTCGTAGTAAAAAAAATGAGAAAAATCAGACAAACAGAAAGTGTGAAAGGTGAGATAGCAATAGTGATAGCTTCGGCAAAATATTATTCGTGATATTGGAGAATATATTATGTTGGCCCGAACGACCGGATAATGATGTAAAAAGATTTGGTAATATTATAGTATAAAACCAATTTCTATATTTAATACCACTGAAACTATCAATTCATATTGAACATCACAACACTTGGTGATACGCTCTGAATTGAACAATGATTAATATTAATAAAGCATATACTTTGCACGTTCGAAGAACAAGGTATTTTCTTCGGAACACCTCACAATCATCCATCGTGCTCTAACAAAGGATAAGTAAAACGAATTTCGATCTCCTGTCTACTGCCTGGATAAATATCAAAGCCCATATTCGTCGTATATAATACGATTCCCCATCAAACACCATAGAGATAAAGAAGGTGGAGAGACAAATGGCGAGGGATCGAAGATTATAGGACGGGGCCGTCTGACAATGGCTCGCGTAAAACAGATGCGAAGAAAAGCGCAGTGTACAGGGCAGGGATCCCTCTGATAGAGAGCAGGGTCGAATTTATGGGTGTTACCGGGCGTAAGAATAAGGGGCCAAGCGAACCTTTACGTCTCCGTTTTACTACCCTTACCAAAGATTTGCATAACGTTCCCCAGTATCCCCTCTCGGTCCACGTGTCTCATCTTTCCTTGCGAACATCACGTTCACCTGCACGCCGGGGGTTCTTCCCCTCGGGGAGGAAGAGAAACCTTTCAACGAGAAGAGGAACGGGGCTACAGGTTGGATGGTTCGTATTGACGATCGATGGAAATCGTTAACAATGAGATGACATAGTAACGAAGTTCATTGGGAGGCAGCCGATTCGACGATGAGAATTCTTTTAAAGGTTCAGGGGAATCTTTTATGGGAAGTTAATTGGGATGGATCGATTGCCGACTTTTGACCTTTGAAACGTGAACGCTGCCTCCAGCTTGCCCGGCCATTTTTCGTGCAAGTATTTAATTGGTTCCAACGGGTTTCCGGCTTTCGCGGCAATTAATTACTCTCGCTTACGCGGCATTCACGTTTTCGACGATATGCTTTACTACATCGGTATACTTTGTTCGGTATATTTCGCTCTTGGGCTTTTCTTTGATTTCGACGGAGGTGCACTCGTACGAGTGCCCCTTTGACGCGTTTCTATTGCGCTCGAGACCGGCTACATTAATATCGCGTGCATCGATTAATATTCACAGTGAAACTCTGTGGATCTTGACGTATGTATAGAGTCGGCGGGGTTTCCGTTTTTCGTTCTCCTTCCTTTTCCCTGTTTAATTTTTTTTATTCTCTCGAGCAGGTTGGGCTTCGCTGTTTCGCAATCACGATTGCAATTGCTTTGGCCCGTGCGATTATATTTGGTACCGCGTTTATGTCTGCACTTCTTTCGTTCATAGATCCTCGGGTATTTTATGAACGTTTAACTGGGATGGTAAAGAAATGAGTTTCTCTGAAGGAAGTTGCATAGATCTTTGGCAAAATTGATAAGGTTGGTTGGAATCATGTTCAATACGAAATACTTGCTCAGTCGGTTTATTAATACATAAATACGAATTTCGTGAAAAGATTTAATTTTAAAATTGAAGGATCAAAGTGAAGGCATTGTTAAATAATTTCTTAGTTCTTGTACGATTGTTCGTAGGATCGTCTATCTATAATTTCCAATATGTAATTAAATAAATATATTCATCCAAAGATTAACTATTAGACTGAGAATAAATTCGTGTTCAGTGGTCGTTTAAAGCAAATCAAATATTCATATGAACTCTGTTTTTAGGCTACGATATCAAATTAAATTATCGTCGAACACGGACATTTATCCAGGAATTCTTTATCGTCATTTAAGAATAACATTTAGAATTTCGCAGCATAAATATTTATGGTTGATACGTTCATTTCCAGTCCCCTCGATGATCTACCCTAGATTGAACAGCATCGATCACACAGTTTAATTAAAAGATCAGCGAAAGTTTTCAAGAGCAAAGCGACCCTTTCGAGCTGTTTTCTTCCCCCCTGCAAATCGGTCCATTTGCTTTAATTTCGGCATTAGCCTCTCGGATTCTTTTCCACTCGATTCTTCGCATCTCCGCCCTTCTTTCTCCTTTCAGCGGCGTGGAGTGTTTCTTCTTTCTGATTTAGAAATCGATCATGTCGACCGTCGATGCTACCCAGCGCCTGTAATTGGTTGATTCTGCTTTATTGACACTGGAATTAACCGTTCGCCGAGCGTGCTTTCCGCTCGAGATGCGCAACGATTTCCCAGGGTCTTCGATTTTCACTGTACCGTCTCGTTGCGTATACTTTTCCCGACGAAATCGTTCAGTTTCGTATCGCGTGGGCGAGAATCAACGATATTGGGACGATCGAGGGACGAATTAATTTGAGGGAGCATCTCGTTTCAACATTTCGACGATAAATTATTTCGACGTAATTGCGATAAGCCTGAGTTTAATTCATTTTATTACGTTTCCCTTGACTATCGGAAGTTTGTTGCCAATGTCCTTCACTCGGATTGTTGAACAATTTTTTCAAGCGAAAACGAAGTGGACTGCAGGGGGTGGTTGGTAAAAAAAAGAATCATTCCAGTGTCGCGCGACCTGTTCAAAATTATACAACTTTTAATTGGAAAAATCTCGACGTTCTTCTTTGCCCTCACGGTGAGATAGGGCGGGAAATTGGAAGGCGTTCCCGTATAATTAATAACTTTCTCATGAATTCGAAGAATTCTGCAAAGAAACAAGCACCTGGATGGAAGAAGGGGTTAGCACAGTGACTAATTATCCTGCAGGAGACCCTCCACTGTAACTTCGTCGCAATGGAAATTAAATAGTACACGCAACATAGAAAACGAAGATAAATTTTCCTTCATCAAATTGAACTTACAAAAACGTTCGATACATTCGTCGAACTTGAACAATTTGCGTCTGAACGAGTCGCGCATTCAAATATAACGGAATGCATCAGAAGTTCAAAAGCTTCCACGCATAAATGGAACACGGGGTGCAAGTCGCAGAAATCGGAGAAATCAATAGGGGTACACGAGTAGCGATTCGGTGACGCGACCGTGGCACGGTCGAAGAGGAAAGCCGCTGTATGTCAGCGGAAAGGGAAGAAAACGATCCGAGGTGGTTCCCATTGCGAAAACATCGGGAAAACTTCGAAGGGGAAGCAATAGTCACGAGTGGGAAGTTCTGAATGTCCACTAACAATCTGCCCTGTTAGAAGAGATCCTCCTTTCCCACTTCGTCGCCAGACGACCGCCGCCGTTCTCTACGGCCAAGCGACGGTTTCTGTATCAACCCCCGACGGCCGCCGTTGCCACCCCTTCCCCGCAGTACTTTCTTGCTTTATGGCAGAGAGATTCTAATTTACAGTCACGCTACCGACCGATTCTTCTCCTCTTCCTTCCATCGCGATTCTTCCATCTTGCTATCTCTGCTCGGTCTATTACACCGTTGACCTACAAAGTTCCATCCGCCCCTCTCATTCGCAGTATACGCTCGGCGAAACTTTGATGGAGCTCGACTTTGGGAAAATAGAAACTTCCATCAGATATGGCCGGATATTGCGATATTTGAGCGGTGCTGTTCAATCGTCGACAAGCTGCTCCCCCGGTCTCTCTAGGTTCACTTCATTCACGATCCGACGATTGTTCGCCACCGGGTGGGAAATGTTGCGATGTTAAAAACCATCGATTCTCTGATTACCTTGGATAGAACGGTCCCATCTTTACGTATTATGTCTGTTCAAATAGGATTTCTTGTAATCATGGGGAGGGTAACGTCAAACGTATAGTACTATGTATTCCTAGCTTTCGATTTATTTTGAAAACACTCAGATCCCTGGAACACGGTAATTTATTTTACTTTTATATTCAATTTCATTAAAGTCCTCAGTTTTAAATCAAAGTTTGTGTAGATTATTGGACGAAGAATGCATAAAAATTCATTTTAATAGAATCTTACGATTATGGATATTTAAATAATTATTTCTGTCCCGTGTCTTTTACCTGCGCTATTAAAACAAAGACTTCACCATTCATCCGTACTCCAACAAAAAAAAACAAGCGAAATAAAATGCCCCAAGAAATTGCACCGCGGCGCTTGATTTTATGTATCCACAGGTACCGCCGGTTTCGATGTTCCCCGTTCTAACGAGACCGCCGACGCCTCTAAAACTGCAGAACTCCAAGAACCTATTGATCTTATGTAGGTACTTCGAAGTCGGCGACAATACCTCCTACTACAGGAACCCTCGTTCCACGCTGACCGTATAAAGTCTAGTTACATACCCGTCTCATCCTACAAGTCCGTAATAGTCACGCCGTGGCATCTAATCGGGGTCAAACAATTGCTAGACTTCAATCCACGTATCCTAACACCGGCGCACACGGTCATTCTTGTCCATTTCGCACGTTCCACACAGGCTTCAATATCTCTGTTCCGCCATTTCAAACCGGAATCCTTCCATCCCATTTCGTCTTCCTGCTGACCCTTTTCGTGCTGCTTTTTTTAACTCTCCCGCTCGCAGAGAATGAGAATTCCGACTTGGCCGCGCGAGAAACGCGCGAGATCGACGGGAATTTAATTAAAGCAACGCGCGTCGAAATTGAAAGGGATTTCCACGGGACAAGCACCCGCCTCTACCACCCTGTGTTCCGTGATCTTCGTGCGCGTGCTACACTCTCGTAATCGGTGGCAATTTTTGTGGACCGTTCGTCGACTCGATCGGAGAAGCCTGGGGAATTTTCAGCGGGTCTGAAAAGTTTTCCTCGTCACGAGACATCCGCGAACCAGCCACGCCGAGCTGACGCGTGTTACTCACTCGAGAATACGCGCGATAAAACACGCTCGATCCGCTCGAAATTCGGCCGTGAAAGCGCGCTGCAAGCAGCTCCCGTTTACGGCGAGCACAGGCCTCGAAGTGTCGCCGGAGTTTCTGATCTCTTTTATGTAGTTCCGTTTTGCGATTGGCGCCTTCTGTGTCGAACGTATTTGAGTTTTATTTGACAGCTTACTTGTCGTGACGGTGGAACGGTGTAACGAAAATTCCCTTTTGTTTCTGTGGCCGTGGCAGGTGATGCTGATAACGGTGCACGTCTGTTAGAATAGGAAATAGATGTAGCTGGTAGTTGCTTTATGCGGGCTTTCTGCCAGAAAGGCGGATGCGAATTGGAAATTTTTTTGTTCGACGATGAAAATCACTCAAGCTGAAATGTTATTTTTGTCCACGTTTGTTTTTTGAGAGTGAGATAAAAATTGTTATTTATTTTCTCGGGACGCGCATTGTGAATCTTCAGATTAATGGTTTTTAAAAGAGAAAATATTTTATGTGTTCTACTCATTTTTCCTTTAGTCAGAGTTTTCAAATAAATTGCGGGTACTTTAACGATATAAAATAACGATATAAACAACGATAATGTTGTTTAATATCAAATTTGTTACATAATCTGAGCAACAATGCTGCAAATGTTCTATCAAAGTTACGAAACGTTAACACCGTTCCAAGGAACCCCAACAAAGTGAAACGGTATTATAAATTTCCAAAAGCGCTTTGGTATCAAATTACCACGTGCACTGCGATTGGAAATTCCAACTTGTTGCTGAAGGCTCATTAAAACTACCGTTATGCAATTCTGTTCTCTGGACTACTGTGTTCCGTATGGAATACAACACGGAACGGCATACAGACTGTCGTTCAATGCCTTCCTACGATCAAATTATGTTAATAACATTTTTTCTAATTAACTATACTGACGAAAATCTAAAGAATTATTATACCGGCCGAGCGATAATGTTTAAAATTTCATAGAAACTAATTGCTGTTTAACTGCTACTGAAAGATGCCGTCAGCCCGAAAATTCCTTTGATTTACAAACATCTGTCTACTTTACCTATCAACTCCGATAATTTAACGAAAATTTATCATTCTTTATGGATGGCTGCCAGACGCAGTGAATTACCACAAATGAAACGTGTTTCCACAATGCAAATATTACCTATATCGTAATCTCCATCACTTGCTGCACTGTTCACTGGATGTGCTATCAAATATTGGTGAATCGAATCCTATAACGGATTGTTTATTTCCGTGTATAATATGGCGAGCGTAAACTAGGATAAACAGCCGTCGAGCTAGTTTCAGTTATACCGCAAAGTAGTTGCACGTACCGAGCTGGATTGTACGCTCGCGTTAATTATTGTACGCTTGCAACATTTGCTTGGCATCATCTAGTTTCAGTCCACCCGCGCGTGTTCATTTTATCTTGCCTTAACTGGATGATATGCTCACAATCTCTACGTTTAACTAGATTAAAAATCGATTTTCTCGTCCACTTGTTTGACTGGAAATAACTAAACGATTCGTTGCCTCGTATCGTCCCGAATGAATGGTATTCGATATTTCTGTATGTTCAGAAAGTCAGACAGTCTTTCATTAAAGACTGCTTCCGGTCGATGGTATTAATTTTTCTGGAATAAAATATTGTTCAAAATTACAGGTTCGTAGAAAACGTATCTTCACTTTGTCAGTCCTTGAATACCACCACCGATGAGAATTGTACGTTAAAATTTATTCTGATATTTTCAATTCAATACCCTGAAATGAATAAAATTGTGACAGATGGGTCCATATTTAAAAATCGTAATTAATATTGCGGAGTCGTTGTAAAGTGAAAGAGGATATGTATTTATATGCCATTTCAGGAAACGATATTTAAAAGAACCTACACAATATTAACATAGTATTGGGATGAAATTGAACACCTTTATCGTACTTCAATCGTTATATATAATTCATCAGAAAACTTGATCCCCAATTCAGTTCGTTATTCGTTATTTTACACGTCGCAGGATGGAACAGTTATCGTTTCGAAAACAATGGTTATTATTCCAACTTTAAAATTCCAAGCGGCACTGCAGTCAGAGAGTTATAAAAGTCAGAATGGAAAAAGTTATGATACGAAAAGGAGGCTGTGCATCCGTGGCATTTAATAAGTAGGTTAGAGAATGTATCGGAAATTATGGAATGGGAGATACGCTCGATGCCGATCGGAACTGGTTCCGGCAAAAGATGCACGTAAAGGGAACGCGTTCCTTTCCTATTTTTCAATTCCCTGGCCATTGAAACGGGGAACTTCGAAACACGATACAAGTCGCGACCAGAGAACGCGATTCAATGAATCGTGGATGCAGGTGCTCGAGTACTACGATTGAAATTTCGGAAACAATGCACCGTCCAACGATGAAGTCTTTATTCCCAAGTAATTTCGCCTTTCTTATTACAAGTCGACGGTGGAAAGTCATTGTTCGACACAGCAGTTTCGTTGAATGTTTGTGGAGCGTATTTACTGTTTCGAGTTTCACTTAAAGTAGTTTAAATATTGATCCTGCAGAGCTCTCGCTAGCGAATACCAGATATTCTTACTTTTATCCATTATATACAATTACGACTTCATAATTAAGGCAGCTCATATTTATCATAGAAGAAGAGTTTCACTGGTTGGTCAATATTATTCACATCGTTCGTGTATTATTCAAATGTGGATAATACGAGCTACGAATAGAAATATTCCAAACAATTACTGCTTAAAAGAATCTCTTCTCTGCTCCAATACGTAACATAATACAAAAATAAAAGTGAATAATTTAATATAACAGACACATTGCGATCGGTACAAAGTGGACGCATAAAATAATAAATCAAAATAAACGACATGCAAGAATAATCTCGCCCATCAAATGATCACTCCCTGCGCACGTTTCCGGTCACACCCCTCCCAATCGTTCACCCACATCCTTCAGCAACACACCGCAACATTTCGATCCCTTGCGCAAAACGTGTACCAGCATCTCGTGAAATCACGGACGGAAACGAAACACACCGAGAAATTTATTCCCCCATTCCGTCCGTGCATGCACACCGGTTCGCGGGGTGGCTCGTATAATTTCGAAATCGATGGATATCCACGCAGAATAAATTCTACGAGCCCGTACTTATCCAACGCGTGTGTCGGCCGCGCGAAATAAACGCGCCACGTTCCCGACGTTTCAAGGTATATTCGATAAATCTGCCCACCGCACCGCAACCGGCCGAACTCGCCTTTTCTTTGGAGGCTCGCCATTTTCTCTTCGCTGGGGCTACTTAAAGGATTTACGACACGCCGGATCCGCTCGCGAGATATTTATTCCCCTGTCAAGCCTGTCGCGGTCGAACGCGTTGACGCGTCGAGCCGAGCCACTCTGCGCACAGGTGAGTCCCCTGTGTTCTACCTGCCCGTGACGCTCGATCGTGACAATTCGATTCGACTTTATCCACAGGTAATTTCGGCGAGTCTGCGTCGTCGATACGTAATTGAATCGTCATGCACTGTAGCAGAAGCCATTGATTACTTGCCGCGATTTCCCTGCGCGCGTAGTCCCGGCCACGATTAAATACGCAACGCGTTTACCCGATACAGGAGCTGACCCCGTTACGATATCGTGGACGGCTGTGCGCTTATTACATTCAATTACAGGCACAACGGAAATCGGCCCCAGAAATCACGTGCCAATCGGGGACGCTGGCGGAAATGACAGGCGTTGACAACAGTTTCCTCGATTTTGACGGGAACGATGTCGTACACGTCACACGGAATGATCGCATCTTCCATGAAACAATTCGATATGGATTTTTTTGGGGAAAATATTTCTGGGTGGCGAGGGTGTATCTTTATATTGTGCACTTATCTTTCCATTATCGTATTTATTACATTTATTGATGTAAATGATGATGATCAAGATTAGTAATGCGTCTACTTGTTCTACAAGAGTTCGTAGTAAAGTACAATCTGTCAGATTCACTGAATAGGATGAAACATGCTTCTAAGGAGTAATTCAGTTTCAAAAGTGGGTGAAGTTTTTTCATCAACAAATTTTCTCCCGCCCTCCATAATTAATTGATCCGGAAAACGAAGGAAGGGAATATCTAACAAATTCTTCCCGTGAATACTCGCCCGTCATTAGCATTTCATTAAAATTTCACGAGATTTAAAAGGAAGGCGAATTTATTTAAGGAACTGAATTTCACTTATCCGAAGAATCTCGTAAATTTACAGTTTATATTTCAGCCCGTTCATCCCTAAACCCGTATTCGACAAATGTAATTGAAAAATTGCAGCGGACAACAATACGTATCGCAAAAGTAAATGTAATTTAACGAATACAACAAAGTGTAATTCCACTCTCGTCCCCGTGACGTATCACAGATATTGCAAAATTTTCTGGAAGGATGGCAATTGCTCCCAGGCAGCATCATCCAAAAGTATCGTAACACGATCGATTTGTATCACGGACATGTACAATACACTTTAATATTTCGTTTACGACTGGTTGTGCGCGACGGGCGTTGCTTTTGCATCGCGTCCGTTTGTCGCCGGTATCAAAAGGCTGACTATCGCAGTCTGCGATCGCGTGATCCGGGCATAATGCATAAACTTTAACGATATTACACGATTTTCATTCGCTCGCGCGACAACTCTTACACGGTGAGACGCAATATTACATATTACAAAAGTTACGAGTAATTTCTTTGCGCGTTCCACCCCTGCTTCATCCCTTTCCCTCTCCTTCAATTGCGCGCGGGCGTGCTTTATTGAAAGGATAAAATCCTTATATCGTAGCGATGCGTCGTGATTGCCCGACGTCATTTCATTTTTCCAATAAACCTTTTACGGCCGAGAGTCTCTTTCTCCCCTTTACCCCCTCGACCCGCGGTACGGTCTTTTGCTCGCCTAGACTCTTGTGCATCGCTCCGTTCGGTTCGTTGGTGCGCATTATGAACGAGGGAACAAATAGGAATAAGGGGGCGAAAGTGAGAAACGGGACCAAGGTACGCATGAATGAAGGAAGATCGGTGATTGATAAGCGGATCAGCTGTGGTACCTTAGATCTTGTCGTTTCGACAGTCGAGAAGCTAGGAAAAATTAGGGATCGAATTTTTTGTAGGAAATATAGCAAGCTGTTTTAATGGGCTATGTAAAGGCCACAAATTTTTTAAATTTTTGGTGATCCAATGGTAGTATACAGGTATAAGTGATTGGTTTGCACTCTCTCCTTTTCGCCTTTTCTGCTTACATTTAATATTAAAATAATTAATACTATTAATATCTAATTTCTCTATAAGAGATTCCAACGGTAATTCTTCCCTCTCGTTTTCTCACCTTCGTATCTACAGAAGTATGCCAGTGACCCACCAGTGACCCAGTGCGTAACATTTCAAACGAATACCACCCTCTATAAATGCGATTAAATAGAATCGATATCGGTGCGTCATAATTTTTATTGCCTCCATTACTATTTCCCTCGTAAGTGTAATATGAAATGGATTCAGATAACCACGCTAAACATCCCTGAAAGCAGCCGTACCTAAATAAATTTCCATCTTAATTCGAGTCACGTTACCTTCCTCGCGATGCTACAAACCCCGTGGGCCAACTGAAAGAGCCAGGGAACGGGAATGCAGCCCAAGAACAAATTCGTTGGTGAATTACTTGCCTTCTCGAATTCCCCGTCTCGGCCACCTACGATAATTTATTTCCCATGGAATTCGTTGCATTCTGACCCGGTGATAAATTAAGAGGGGCTCAATTGTTTCAAGAGAACGATCCTGCGGTTGGCTGGCGGTGGCTTGCCGTTCTCCAAAGGCAGGCACTCGGCCCGCTCTAAAAGAGCCCGTAACGATAAACGTTCCCTCGTTCGCAAATTCGTCCGACGATTTTATCCGTTACGTGGCTGAATAACGGAGGAAGCAAAACAGAAATTGGAAAAAGGATGAAAGAGAAACGATTCGGCGTGATCTATATAATATTACATACAGCAATTGTTTTTCCATTCAACCCTTTCATTCTTTCCCAATACGTGCGATCCATCTGTGTGACAAAGTTTAATTCTCATTATCAAACAAATTTCTACACCGTGCAGGTGAAACTACTGTTTAAAAATACGTACTCTTGTAAAAATGAATATTTATTTCACTGGTAACTGTAATTGTACATTAATTCATGACTTACTGTAAATAATGAATCTACCCAGCCATAATGAAGGAACAATTTAAAAATATGTATGCTACCCATTTTCCTCCACTTTCTATAATACAAAAGAAGATCATTCAAATTGTAATAATTCTTTTCAACATCCAAATTAAATCCAGTTGGCCCTACCTACATGGAAGAGTTGTCACATCGATTTTAATGAGCAAGCTGGTCATCTGTAATTCGCCGCGATAGGACATTTTTTCAAATCGCGAAAAATATAGTATCTCGCGGTCGGCGACGGTAATCGTCGCGTCGCGACGATACGGGACGTGACGAAATATCATGAGAGGCGTAATGGTTGTGCTATCGGACGTGTTCGCGGCGTGAACACCATTCGGGGCCCCGTAACTAATGGAGAGATCCGAAATGGAGGCGCGGCGACAGCGAAACGGACGTTTAATGGGTCGAAAAATTTGCATAACACGCGTTTAATGTATCCTCCCACCGCGTTGGACATATCACCGACCCTCCTATGCCCACCGGATCATGGAATTACGGATATGGCGATCGTTCTGGATGCTGAAGCGACGCCAGTTTCTTGACTCGAGTCGTGCGTTACGAATAAACGTGCCTACACTTTTGGTAATTGGAGTGGCACGTACGAACGAAGCTTTCCGTCGTACACGTGCACAGGTGCGTATGTACACGCGTTGCGTACGGTTCTAGAGGCCTTCGAATGGCTGTAGAATTGCCAAAGGGAATTGAGAGCTAACGAGAGAGTACGCATTGTTGCTGTACATTTTGAAGCAAATGGAACGTCCAATGGTATAGCTTATGAAAAATGAATTCCTCTAAGCTGAAGAATTCGTTTCACGAAGGCGACACCATTCTGCAGGTGCACGTTTAAATATTCATTCATACAAAGGTGCCACTTTTGGTGCTCGATATTAATATTTTAAGGGGGCAAGCGAAATATTTGTCACCCTTCGCAGCATCCTTGCGACACCATTCATTGCCACATTCGTGACGTCAGTGCACAATCTATTAATCGTAAAATCCATTTGCCAACAGTCATCCCCGTATCTTCAATCTCCGAATGCCACGCAGTCTAAAGAACCATCATAATCATAATCAAGTGGGTAATCACATTTCCAAGTACCATAGCGACTGCACTCGTACCCCAAGACGATTAAGTCCTTTAATCGATCTTTCAGTCACATTTCAACGATTATCACGACACCGTCGGCGTGCCCGCGTTTCCTTCCTCCTCTTCGCACCACTCGATATAAATTGAGAGCAATTACGTGATCCATTATGAGCGACTCGAAGGCTGGCGGAAAGCATCTACAAAGACAGCGCCTCTCGTTTTACGTTCCAGGGCGAGCAAAGAACGGCGACGAGTGTAAAGAGTGGAGGATGTAAAGAGGAACGAACAAAGGAGGGTAGACGGCGGGCTACACGTGTGTGTACGCGGGTGCGAGTGTCTGTCCTGGTGGAAGCCCGGAGACGAGGGATATCCGGTTGCTCCTTTTGCAAATACTTGAAATCGCGTCCCGTCGCCGTGTGAGAATGCGCGGCCCCGGACGGTTGTGCCATGGAATTTTCAATATTGTGCCGGGAGATTGCCCTGATTAATGAGACGACGTGGTCCTTCGAGACATTGTTCGCTACCGCATGCGGCCGACCCGTGTATCACGAAGCCGGCTGTTATATTATATGCCACCGATTGGTTTCACCTTGCCAGCACTGACCACCAACATGGCTGCTAATTGGATTGCTTTGTTGGCCCATGACACGATCGACCGCGCCGACTGTCTGTGGAGTTCGACTTAGAAATGCCCGGAAAATTCTTGCCCAACCCGACCCCGAACTGCGAGCAGCAATTTACATAGATGCCACTTCGAAAAATTGCACGACAAAGTGGATTTTTACGCCGTAGAATTTAATAGCACCGGGGAAGGGAAGCGTTGTATACGTTGCACACGGTTGGAAGCTTGCGGATTACGTCGTTGTTCAACAGGTGAGGAAGATTCTTTTCCGGGCGAAGATATAATTTGCTGTAGGAAGTTCGAGGGCCTGGCCGCGTTTAAAATGGAACGTTGGTATTTATTAGAGGGGAAATAAGAGTGAGTTGTTTAACGGTTGGCGGTAATCGATGTGTCTAACTGGGAAGTCAGAGGCCAGAGGAAACTCGGGATTGTTGGGAAGTTTTGACCACCATAGAACACGGGACAAATAGTGTCGCAACAGTAGGAAAGACGTGCTATAGGGCGGAGAGAAAGACAGACCGTGATACCTTAGGAACTTGGCGGTCAGTTAGTCAGTTACCTGTCAATCAGAGCGCGACGAAGTTGGAAACTATTAGATTTCGAAAAGTGAAGCTTGGCCGTAATCAAGTTTCGCGCAACACTTGATTAAATCAATGTTGGGGACGTTTGCGTCTTCGTTATGTTAACGAAGCCACGAAAATTAATTCGTGAAAATTAATTCGTTCAATTTCACGCGTTTGCTATCGCGAGATTGTTAATAATAGTTTCAAATTGTTCGCCCGATGGGGATAATACAAAGTTGAGTTAACGATTGAATGAATAAATGATTTATGTAAGGGGACGTTCGTTTGTCAGGTTCATTAGCGAGGCTATTACAATTAATTGTCCGTTGGAACAAAGTAATGAAGGCACGGTGCACGGCTGTATTAACGAAATCACTGGTTCGAAGATATAAATTGTTTTCGTTTCAAACAGTCGCACGAATCGGACAACAAGCGCGTCGCCAATTAGCGGAATTTCATTCCTATGCAGAGTGTCCTTTCTGATCATAATTCACCGGACAATCATTAAGGTGAAACATAAATAATGTAAGAGTCCGAATATAACGCGGGAGTAGTCGCCAAATTGCATGGCAATACACACGAATTATTTTAACTCCGAGTTCTATGTTATAAATATTACTAAATACAAGCGAGGGACAAAAATGCGAGGCCGTTCGTTTTTGTATTAAACTTTATTACTATTTAACAATCGGAATGTCATAAAATGTCAAATTCCTCAACTGCACAGTATTTTCCACCGTATTCATTAGTTATTGTCATCGGATAAAATTCGCGCTCCACACTTTGACCAGTCGCTTTGTTAACAAAAAAAGAATTAGGACATTGCAATACAGTAATAAAAATTCACTAAACGAGAACAGAACATGAATTACGGCCAGAAATATAACGCTGTTAATGTTTGTATTAAATCCAAATCTATAAATCACGATTACGATTTTACCTAGAAAACAAAACCGCGTACCACATCGCCGAAATTTAATAATCGATCCCGGGCATAAATTCGACCCGGTTCCGTAAGGAAAAAGGGATTCCCTTAGACACGCGATAATCCGGAATTCCTTTCGCGATTTCACAGACGTGCGATACCACGCGACGCGTTAAAAGAACGAAGCCGGAACGAGCTTTGGAATTTCCTATCCTCCCGTCTGCCGTACTCGAATACCTGCATCACTGAATACTGCTGGCTGGCCAAAGGGGACTTTTCCGCAAGAGAATTCCCCGATACAAATGCCTGCGGGGAGAAACGGTTAGAAACAGGCTTGCTTGCTTAGTACTTAGACGCCGAAATTGCGCGAGTCGTTTCGCATTAAAGAAAGAGAGAGGGAGAGAGCATTTTCCTTTGCAACCTGTTACAATACGAAAGGAAAATGCCGATGAATACCGTTGAATATAAGAATGAAATCATTAATTTCCCAACAGGATCCGATCGAAATTTCCTTTCTTCCGATACATATTGAAAATGGCAAATATCAGGTAATATTATTTCCAGGACGAAATTTCTCGAACTTGCGTTACTCCTTGTTCGATTTCCTTTGCCTTTGATGCAGCCCTTGTGTTCGGAGCATCAAGTATGTCACTTTAATAGGATGATAGCATTTTAATCGTACAAATGGAAGGTGGAGGGAATTCTTTTGACAGCTGAACGGCAAACGTTTTCTCGTTTTATACAGGGCATTAGAAAATTAGAAAATTCTACTTACATAAATACTTTGCCTGTAACTTTTGTTCTTTAAATTTCGGACAAACTCAAGTTTTTAAATTCACGATTCTCCATTGAAAATCCAATCCATATACTTCAATCGCTTTTAACATAGTATTACATTTCAATCTTCCTAACTCAACTGCTCTCCTCTGGTCTTCCAAAAAATACCAACGATCCGAAAATATGATTGCTGCATGGAAAACTACATGACAAACGCCCGTGTTTATTTTTTCCCACTCGCGATTCACTTGGCTGACGCACAAAAATGCTGACCCGCCAAAGAATGGATCTGTTCCATTGGAAACAGAGTTGCACCCAGAGGATGTCTTAATCGGAAGACTCGCGAATAATCCTGCCGGTAATAACCGGCGCACTTAGCATGCAAATAGCCGAAGAAATCAAACCGGATCCGATTCCTTTTAGCATTCAAGTCGACGTTCGTGCAATTACCCTCCTGGATGCGGAGTAATTCTGGGGAAGATTTCACGCGCACGTACGTATGTACACACATGCACGCGAGCACTCTAGTGTTCACGCGCGCGTGCTGTCCCCGATTTCTACGGCAACGGCGTCCCATTAATTTGTCTTCTTTCGTTCCTGATGAACGTGCGCTTGGTACCACCGTCGTTGTCCTCGTCGACGCGACGCGACGGTAACACGCGTTGAAATTCTCCTTCCAGGCGTCTCGTTTCTCGGCCTCAACGCGGAGAGACATAGCTTTAGCCGTCGCGTGACGATTCGCACTTCAATGAAGAGCATTCGTGCGGAATCGTTGACGACGTAATTAGGTAATTCACGTGAAAAAGGGCCGCGATTCGGCGTTTCCCTTGAAATCTCCCGCGTTGAAGCGGGAGATGCTTTTTAACCGTCGAGTGTGACTTTTACATTTGGAACATTTGGGATTACGTTACTGTGCGGCGCGCTCGTTTGCACGTCGACAAAACTGAACCACAGAGTTTTACTTAGTTTTGGCTTAGGGTGTATGTGCGCGGTGCAAAATTTTAGACGGCGAATGTTTAGAGATTGGATTTTTTCAGTTTGCTCGCTTATCGTCGCCGATGATGCCGCTTCACGACAAATTGTAATATCTGAAATATTTGCCTCGATATTGGCTGCAATAATTAAGTGTACTTAATTCTATGACGCAAAACAGCGTGATGGAATGCGAGATATAAAATTGTTAAAATTGTTGCTGCGCGAGCGTTGGCATCGTATTATTAAACGACAACGGGAGTGCATACTAAAAATAAATTTCATTTGCGTATTCGACGGGATCAACGCTTAATAGTACAGCGAGCTCTCGAAGCCGACCAATTAGCGTGCACGCGCGTTTCCAGTTGCTAAATAAATTGAACGAAAAAATTAATGGAAAACACGAGGAAAAAAAAATATACAGATCAGTTATCGTGATCCGGAATACAGATTCGGCATCAACTAAAATAACGTCTGCCTGCGCATATCCGATACGATACAAATAAATATCAACAAGCAGAGAGTCAAACTGAAATTCATCGTATAAACGAACTTCCAAGAATCGAAGCCGTGCCTGAACAAAATTTCCTCAATAAAAGTTCCCTTACTTTCATTCGCAGAACTCGCGATTTTCCAAAGGCCGTCGCAATTGCGCGGCGTAAAACTCGGAACGATTCATCGGGACGAAACATATCGACGCACCCTGCGAAACGTAAAGTCCCGAAAAAAGAGAGATGAATAAAACCAAAATAAAAACAAAAGAGTAAAGGGTCGAAGTGGTGGCGTGCGACCGATATCCGTCAAAAATCGCCGTCGAAAAACCGGGCAGTAATTCTGCGATGGTGCAAGAAATAGTCGCACAGGGGCAGAGTGTGCGATAGAGGGTAGGAAAGTTTCGAGGGGCGGACGCAATTCGTAGCGGAAGCGATGAATGATCGGCAACAATGGGAGTCAATCAGGTGGGCGTATTCACGTGAGTGAATCGGTTCGATTATCCGGTACGAGGCGATCAACGGTGCAACGGGCCACGGCTCGGCCATCGCATCGTCGCTGCATGAAAACCGCTTTTGGATTTGCCACCGTCGCGTCGCGTCGTGTTTCGTCGAGTAGTTAGACGCGTTGCCCGTCACGGCTAGGCTGTACTGGAAACGTTGCAACGACGTTACCGTAATAGGGTCCGATTAAGATGCAAATTCGGGACCCGGAGTTCCCGCCCGACAATTTAACCCGGTAACCGGGCTAATATTAAATAAAATGCAGACCGGACCGGCACGAAGGGCGGTCGTTGAGGGAAAAGCCAGCGGGGGCTGCCTTGGGAACCGCACGGCGCTTGAAAGCAGCTAATTCTCATTTTGAGAAATTGTTATTAAATTTTCTCGTGCTCCGTGGTCTGTCTGTCTTCTACCTTTTGACCCCGGACAATCCCTCTTCCCCTTGATTTTCTGGCCAACCTTCCGCGTTGGTTACTCGGTGTCGTTTAAGGGGACGCTTTTGGTAGGGTGTTAGGCTTGTTTGAATGGCATTACGAGTGATAGGGAAGGGGTTATGCGTTATCATTCGAATCTTTAAGCTGGTTTTAACCCTTGTATTGCGTCGGGGCCTGTATATTTTGGTAATGAAAATTGAGACAGAAGGTAGTTACTTGGAATAATCATTTGTGGAATATTCATTTATTCCCGTCATTTAACGATGATCATTTACTGGATCATGTGGAATTCATTTGTTCTTGTTTCTGGTGATTCTAGTTTCACATTGGTACAATCTTTTTATTTAAAGCTTTTCAATGCTGAAAAGATTCAAGGGGAATTTCGTCTCGTCGAGTTTTATTTTAATTTCAAGCTGTTAAATATCAAAAGTCACGCTAACGTAAAACCTCGACACTCGTCTTATTTATACCACTTTCGCTTATTTAACTTCACCCCTTTACTTAAACAGAAATCTTCGCCCCCCAGAGGATTTATATTACACACGAATCTTCCTGCGCAATATCGTTCAAGCATAGTTATTCTTCCTGTTTACAGACTTCGATGCTTAACGCGACACTTAACATAATTGCGCCAGCAATTTTCATTAAGAGCGAGCGCATCTCCGTCATCCTTCCCGCGACACGATCCCCCGTGCTCATCGAATTATTTCCACGGCACGGGCAACGTTTGCCGTTCGAACTGGCGAACGCAATTATTTGAGCTCGCGAAAGTTAACCACGGCAAATTCTGAAGACGGCACTCACCGCGAAACTTCCGCCGCTTCGGGAGTTTATTACACGAAAATGAGTTACACAATGCTCCTTCTTCGCGAGCATTCACCTTCTTCTTCTTCTTCTTTCTACCCCCCCGCTTTCGCTAGCTCACGAACGACTTCGTCACTGTGCATCACCGATGATGATCGTTTTTCGGCAAAATATCCGCCCCGAGTGGATTAATTCGATGGCCGCTAAAAGCTTCTGGAATTTCGTTCGACGACGACGCCACTATCGGGCCTTTGTGACCCGTCAGATACCGTGGTTACTTACAGCTAATGCGAAAATAATTAAGTTGAACTTTCATTTTCCCCCCTCGGTGTTCGCGCGGAATTTCAAAGAGACGCCGGGGACAGGGCTGGCTGACGTGCATTTTTAATCGCACGATGTCCCTCCGCGCTCGTTACATTAGGTAATTGGGTCACTAATCAGCCGCGCGTCGCATCGCAACCGGTCGAGGGGCGTGGGGGTGGAAAAAAAAATCTGCCAGTTTCGAGCACCGTTTCACGAGCTTCGTTCAGCCTCAAAGGGAAACTTCCTCCGACTCGTCCTCGTGAAACTCGTCGAGCAAAAGTATCCCGGCGTCTAGTGTCGCGTTTCCGTGCACACGCTCGTTGTCGTTTCGAGATTGTTAGACGACGGCTCGATTGGTTCGAGGCCTGGATTGTGGCGTGGTCGTTTGTTTGCGCGGAACGGAAGGGAAACGAAACTTTTGATGTTATTGCGAGAGGATCGCTGGGCGAATGTGGGTTAAGCAGCGGTGAATTTGGCGAGGGGAAAGTCTAGATGGGAGGTAATTAATGATCCCCGTTGATTATGTGTGGTTTTATCGGGTAGGAAAGCGTGTTTCGTCGACATTTCGAAATGCGCCTCGGGAACGGAAGATGGTTCTTCTTAGATTGTCATTTGTCTAGCAATAATGAAGATGCATTATGTATGGCGTTGACTGGTTCGCGACTTATTTGCAAGTACATTCGAAATACGAAATGAAAAATTGCGGAAGGAGAGCGAATTTATTTTCATCCTGGAAATATGAAGCGCAATAGTACGCACGTAGAAACGTAGCTCTGTTTAAAAGAAAACCTGTTTTCTCCAATTTTCGCTGGAAATGCAGTGCGAAGTTCTGTAGCACTGTAAGCGGCGAATTTTCCGCCGCTAATCCGGCCCGTGTATGTGGCGATAGAGGCCGATGGCGGTGCATTATTTAGTCGGAGAATGGTCGACTTCGTTTAGTATATCTGCGGTAAGAAAAATTCAGGTGGCGGAAGCCTCAGAAGAGTGCAAATAAGATTACGCGAGTCCTCGAGTCACCGTGGAATCACCTTTCAGCTTCCTTCGACCTCAGACCGCAGAGTTGAAACGAAAGTAGCTAGACGACTGCTCGAAATGGCAGGGAACGAACACGGCCAGACGCCAGCTAATGTTCATCCAGCGTGGAACATCCGTATACCTTTCTGTTCGCGTGCTTCCTGAAATTGATCTTCGAAACGGCCGACAGTCGCGAAATGTGCACGCTGGGAATTCGCGATTTACCGCTGTGCTTCATTTGCGCGAGTGACACGCGTGGTTTTGGTTGCGTTCGGAATTGGACAATACCGTGTCCGAATGATCTGAATAGGATGAAGTATGTTGGAGTTATTTCCAGGGTCTGCACCGCGGGACGAAATTAGGGGAACGCGCAATGAGAATGGTTAGTAATTCAAGTCTAGCTAAATGAACGCGATCAGCGCCGATTTAATATTCTTCTCGAAGGTATATTATTTACTGTCAAAATGAAAAATATTTGCATGGAAATGTGTCGAATATTTTGGTCGAATGTCCGAATAAATATATGTTGAATAATTCGTTTTAATGCTTGAATTGAAAACATTATGGAAACAACCGTTTTTGACGCTCGAATAAGAATAATTAATTTCTGTATATTTGACTAAAAATGTATTCAATGCGACACATAATCCGGTTCCCACCGCTGCACCGCAAAGCCCCTTATTCCCTTCGTTTCAGCAGCGTTCGGAGTAATTACGTGCATCGAAACGCCGTCGAATGTGGCATTCGAAAACACAATGGTTCCTTTTTAACAATGCCCCGAATATAATATCGCAACTCAAGAGTAATCGAAATTCGAATGGCAAGTCGTTTTTAATTCTCCGGGCCGAGTCATCATTCGCTCGATTTGCCAGTTCCTCGCCGTAACGAGGGACGGTTCTCCAAAAGTTTCGGGCATCCTCGAGGATCGCCAGAGAACGGGGTCAGTAACTCAAAGACTAACAATAACAATTTCCACCGTTGAAACTTCGAGCAACGGTTTTCGTCGACAATAGCGGGCGGCCTCTCGTTCGCGGGCACCCAGAACCGAGTCGCGGCACCGGGTCGCGGAAAAATCGTAATCTCCAGAGCAGCTTACAAGTTTCCCCGGGCACGTTGACGTGGATACAGGAAGGCGAAGTCGAAGTGGGTTGAGCTGGATCTAGGATCTGACATACGCCGGCGGAATTACGAGCCCGTTGCTCGATGAACGCCGGGTTAAACTCCGCGGAAAGTATATCGCCCCGTGGAAGAACGAAAGTTCCACGCGAATGCCAGCTCCCATCCGTTTCTGAGCGTATCTCTGGCCAGTTTCCGCGATTCCGCGCTTTCCTTTTTCCGTCCCTCTCGCGTCGCGTTTGTTTCCCCTCTTTCTATCGCCGGCCCCGCTTCCGGCCGGTCCACGGTTTCCATTGTTCGCGCGATTTTCACGGTTCAAAGGCGATGGACAGCACACGCTGGTCTGCCAAGTTCGTCGACAAACTTCGGCAGCTTTCAAGCAAACGCGGCCGACCGAGGCCGCGTAGTCGACCGCAGCCGGGACGCGATGGTGGGTCGAGCTCGCTGTGCAAAAATATGGCGCAAAAATCTGGCCCGGGGAATGGGAGTTTTGTATTGTGTTTCGGTGTGGAGTTGAGGGTACACGCCGGGCGGGGAATGCGAGATTGATTGGCCTTGGGCAGAATAGGAGAAAACGAATGGTACCCGTTTCTTTTGCATCGGGGGTTGGAAAGTTCGAAGTTGGAGAACTCTTGGTTTCGGATAATAGAATGGTGAAGCAAGGATCGTTGTACTTAATTGTACTGGTATTATCATTTTTGTGATTGTTCTGATCCCATCGTTCAGGTGGCAGATGAATTTAATTAAACGAATGGTGAAAAAGTGATGCATGAAAGATGATAAATAGTATGAATAATAAAAGGGCGGTTCTATGAAGATACATTTTAATGTAATAGATAGTTAGTATCTATCAAATTATTAAAGATGCTCTTACAGTTTGCTAGACCATTTTCTCAACATTTCATACAGATGTAATAATTGATTATACCGTTATGCCTACTTACAAAAATTCATGTTTAGCTTCACTTTCCAATGCCACACAAACCATTAGGGCACAAGAGAGAACTTAAAAAAATATATCTGCATGAAACGTTATCCGTCTTTCGTTTTTTAAAACCCTGCTGAAAGAGCAGATTTTAATCCGCCCGCGTACATAGTTATGTCTAGAAAGAGAAGTAAAGTTTGACCAAGGAAATGATACTTCTATGAAACTAGAGCTCCGGCCATAATGAACCTGCATGCGTCCACCGCAAATAGAGTACTACTTCATTTAAAACTTTAGCCAGCGACAAACGGAACGCACCCCGCGACCGAATTACTGTTTTCTTTCATTTACTGTCCCTCTCATTTCACCACCGTTTCCAAGTCCACAATAAATATTCCGCCCGCTTACGATATCTGTGCAATCGAACTGAATTCAAACCAACCTAAACATTCCTCCTTCCTCCTCTTTCGGCGGGGCGTGAATAAATTTCGAGATGCGTATTTCGAAAAGTATCTCCCTCAATTGTCGACTCGTGTCGCGTGCCAAGTGTACAGCCTTTCTGAAGCGCAAGTGCCAACAATTTTTTCAAAACAGCATCAAGTGGTCCTCTTTTGAAGCCGTGCTCACCTGTAATTTGTTTGTGAGCCAGCTACCGCGGTAATTATCCGCAACTGCAGCAACCGGCCGAGTGTCTGAGCGCCTATTTGCGCGACACTGTTTCCGCGACCGAATGAAAATGGGGCGACGAAGACGACGGCTAACTTCCGGGGAACGTTTAAGCTCGGTCTCGGCTATGCAAAGCGAAGATACGCGAAGGCAGCGTGCCGTGCCACTCGACGGTGCACGTTTTTTGCAAGTGTAATACGAGAACGTTGTTACACAGTACCTTCGAATCGACAAGTAGACGTTTCGTGGCGGTTTTGAGCTTTCAAGCCATAAATTAGCAAGAATAATTGTACCTGCTTTCTGCTTGGCGTAATTTATTGTACTGACTGTTGTTACGAGCGGTACTTATATAGAGTTGATATAGCTTTGTAAAGCAGGAGGGACTGTGCACGTACATGGGTACAATTTTGTATTAATTTTATATAATAAAATCGGTGAATTAAGAATTCTGTTAATGTAGATACTTCGCGAGTGAAAGATACTCCAAGGGTATCGTTCGTTTTAATTGAATTATTACCCAGCCGATTAATAATGGACTGCGGGTAATTAATCATTGGCGGATTATAGTTGTAAAGAGGCAGGATTATAGCACGAAACTTAGTTTCTTGATGAAATGGCGGTTCCAGAAGAGGATTTATCGAAGCGTTTAAAACCTCGAGTGTTGCTCAGAGAGTTTATCGTGGCAACTAAATTGTTTCCGTAGCATTTTTAAGAAGCACAACAACAATATTTATTTTCATCCCCTCGTTTTCGCTGCTATTAAATGGCCAAAGGGGAAGGAAAAAAGTTGTACGTGGTTTGAGCAATATTTCTCGTTGAAATATTTTTCTATCAACGTTCATGGCGCTTCGTGGAAGCTTTCAGAGACAAGAGACTGCTTTGTCGGGCGTCAAACGCAGCGAATACCACTTTCAGAGATTTTTAAAAATTATCAATGCTCGACGTTTTTGCACCTGCTCGATTCGCACTCTCTGCTTAATTGCATTCTGGAAACCGTTCGATCACCGACAAACAAGTCTTGTTCCTTTTTTTATCCTCCCGGTTTTTTGTTTCTTTTAATTTTTCGAAAGAGAAATATAAACTGGACCGAGGTTACGGGGCACGATTTCCTCCACTATTTTGAACACTGACAATGAGGCGATAGTAAATCCTCGATATAATGTAACAGGCCAGCTGGAGCGTAGGTGCTCGAACGGTGTCTCGTATAACGACCCGGTTTCATGGGAAACGTTTCCTGAAGACAGTGAAGAATTACCGTGATGCGAGTACACAAAGCGACGCCTTGGCACGACGCTCGATCGTTAAGAATCCCAAAGCTTTCGTGCTTCTGTAAGGCTGAACGAAAAAAGGAAAAAGAGGAACGACATCGACCTTTCTGTCGCGTTGCACCATGATCACCTAGACAGCGTGCCTGTAATTTCCAATTGCTCGGTGTCCATTTTTTTTTTTTTTTTTCAAATGGACGAAGGCTTGATTGTAACGAACTTAAGTACAAGGGTTTTCAATAGAATTGTTTTATAATTTTTTTGGGGGAAATAAAATTATACATATATATTTAAGATTAATGGTCGTATAGCTAATTCCTGGTTTCACGTTAATTAAAATAAATATTCCTCCTGACAACTAAATTGTTTGCTATCAAAATTATTATATTTTTAGAGTTTCTGCATCTGCCAATTTACATGGCATACAATTAGACTTCAACACAAACTCCGAGCTTGTAAATATTCGCTCAATGCTTTCATGTATAACCAGCCCTTGTTTAGAAATCAGAAAGTTCTCAGGCACCTGAGGAGCGAGCAAGAGGTTTACGTTGTAACTCGTTATTTCGAATGTGCCCAAGTCAAACTTTACGACGTTAAAAATTTCTACAGCGGAGGTTCCGTGGAGTCCTCGAAGTTTCCAAGAATGGGGGACGGAAAACGAAGGAACTTCGGTTTACGTAATCCATGGAAAAATTGCCCGCAGTTTCGAGATCGCTCGAGCTTGTGGCTTCATTTGGATACTCGAATATCGATCGCGAGTTATTAGATTTACAGGGGCCCGATGCGCATGCTCGATCGTTAGAATGATTTATGTCACGATCTAGAGATTGATTTACTGCACGACCAGCCCCTTCCAGAAGTCGACAGTTAAACGTTGCGATAAAACACGAACGACTAAAAGCTCGAATACCGCCAAGATATCTAACATTTACTTGCTCTGATAATTTCAATGAAGTTGCATTGCCAATTCACATACCAATCCTCGAGTACGTGATTCAACGATCGGCCGGAACAATAATGCTGCCAATAATTGATAAACTTCCTTCTTGAACGTATAAAGGATAGCGTGGAAATTCGCTGAGTAATTTCGTTTCAAGGCTTGCAATCGAAATAAAAAGCGCGGGGTACGCGCGAGCGAACGATGGTGGGGCTTATTTGCATATTTATATTTTTCGCACGCACGAAACCGCCCCGGCTCGTATTTGTTTAATAAATACATTCCCGGCTGGCCGGCCTCTCGCGTATATTCAAATCTCAACCCGGTGCGAAAGGGGTAGCGTCGAAATTTCGACATTGCTCGGATATCGAAAAATCGTTACTCGCTTGCGTGCATTTTTCAGCCGATTACACGAATCCGGGCCCGGTAACAACAGGAGGGCCGTGCTGCGCGAAATAAAACGACTGCCCTTACGAAACCGATTTCTATTTACCCTCGACGACGGGGATTAATTCCAGCGGCGAATTTATCGGCGTTGTATCCAGGTAGAGTCTGTACGATGTTACACGGCGATCAACGGCCCGGACTGGTTACTTACGGTCTTGTAAAATCGTCGATGTTTCGTTTCTGTTGTCGCTGTGCGTTGGTGGTTTTGTACCAGCAATGCTTTGAACGCTGTATGCTTTGTTGGAGATAGTTTCGGCTGTGTTCAAAAGGAACTATTCAATATTTATATCGTGCATGGAACACATCGTAGCGAGTAAAAAAATCTTGGCAAATGTAGGTCGAAAGCTCAATCGTTTTTCAGCAATAACCTTTTTGCAACGGTGTTTCCTATCTGCTATATAAATATCGAATGGCTTTTTTAACGCTCTGCATTTCATCTTGGATAGGAAGGAGAATGAAATAATTGACTGTCGAAGTGTGATGAGAAGTAGTGATGAATATGTAATGTAATGTTTATAACCACAGCTTTACGTCAGCATTTTAACCGCGCATGTATTCTAATTTTCGTCATTGGTGTACACTATACAGGGTGGCCCGGATCCCACGCAGTATTTTTAAAAAAAAGGTTCCATTAACAATAGTGTGTAATTCTTCGTTATTCATCAATAACAATTTAATTAACAAGTCGTTTAATAGTGATAGTGAAGTTATTATTATTAGTTCAATATAAGTAAAAGAATTTGTATAGTAACTATACTTATAATGCAATGCAGTTTTGTAACAAATTGAAACCACTGAGAACAAGCATAGAAGGATATATGGGCACATCTCTCCCGCAATACCGAAGAACAATTCGCGTGGGAACATCCCTTCCGACTTACTCCGAGTGTTACAATCCTGAACGACTCATTCTAGTAAAGCAGCAATTACAGTCGGCCAATTCATCGCGACGTCGACGATCGAAGTGTCTCTGAGAGACACAAGTTACGCGTCCTCCCAGCTCGACGATGCACTATGAAATGAAACGAATGACATAAAACGGAGCCACGAGTGCGCGGATATTTAGCGTTTTCCGATACACAGCCGGAACGGAGGTGTTATTGCTGTCGAGCAGGAGTCCGATGCGGCTTTTGTTTCCCCTCTTAAAAATCGTTACAACGCGACCAGGCTGATTGCCGTTCCGTCCGTCGCGGCATCTCGATGCCCATTACGATTCCCCTGGCAATAATGTTTATTGCTCGTCGAATGGCCCGTGCCTGTTCGTTCGTTCTCACCAGTTGTTTGCTTAATTTTTCTAATAAACCCGCGGGTAGACAGTGTAGGGTTTACTGTCTGCAATACTCGAGCTATCTATCGAAACAGGGTCGATACGATCTCGTATCTCTTGGAGTTACTGTTCCCACGGCCAATTTCAACCGCTATAATGATTTGTTCAATTTGGTAGCTATACATATATGTACAGTGTGTGTGTGTGGGCGTGCTTGTGGCATGGTGGCCAGTTCTCATTTATTGTTTAACATTTCAATTTGTGGATAATGAATTTGTTGATTGATCGATAAATAATGCATGACAGCCGTAGAGTCTATCAGTTGCTAGCGAAAGTTTGAAGAAGTTGATAGGCGTTCGATAGCGTTGATGGATAGGTAGACAATTGAATATTTCATTTACCTGGATGTGGAGATGATGCTTGGGTCGATCTGATTGTTAGATAGGAATACCGAGGTAGATTATTTACCTGGCTGGTCGACCTAATAAATGATTTGAGACTTTCTCTTCGTATTTGAAATGTTGTATTCGCAATACCTAAATTGTAATATTCTTTTACGTAATATAATTATTTACAATTCATAACTAACATAATAATAATTGTTTCCAGTATTTCATGCTTTACGCGTATCCTCTTTGCCCTATGCGATATATGACGATAAAAAATGTAGAAACGTGAACTTCCACTGAAGAATTCGCCTTCTTCCCTTTCATTGAATATATTCATTCAGAAATTCGAATACTGCTCAAATATGGTGTGTTTCCTTCGACTACACAGGATGCAAAAGAATGTAATACAAAGCAAGGAGATCGAAGGCTCCAAAAGTCACTCCCACGCTTGTTGTACCTATATCCTTTCAAGTCTTCTTCAACCGTACGACAATTTAGAGAGCGACTCTCATCTCTACGTGACGGAGGTAACAAGAGGCAAATCGCTTTGTCAACGCACCCTCTTTTCGCGACGCGACCCCTCTCTCGTCGGGGCACATAATTCACTTCACGTTATGCGATTCGTCGAGTTCGAAGCCGATAACTTTATTTAAAAAACGAACAGGAAAAATAAAGTGGATGCGTAAGTTTGTCTCATCGCGTTCCCCCGCTTTCTGAATAATGGATGTACCGACGTATCTCTGAATTTTATCGCCGCTCCCCCGGAAACTAGGGACCGCGGACAGACGGCGAGTTGCACGAACAATTTGTAGTCACGGTTATGGATGGACCGTCGAACGGATTAACAATCGACCGGTTGAAATAAATCAGTTATACACGAATTACGAAAATAGAAGATATGGGATTGTTGAGGGACGCCTCATGCGTCACGTTTCCAAAATAATACTGTATTTGTCTCTGAGATGAGAGAAAGATAATATACGACGCATTATGCGATTATTTTTAAACAGATATTAAGTCTATATGTATATTCTCTGCTACTTGTTTCTTCCTCTCTAATTGCAGTGCCCATTTTTTAATAGAGTTACTTTGCAAAATGAATGTTGTATCATACATTGTGCGATATTTCAAAGAGAATTACTGCGAGGGGAAAATTGCCGGGTTCAAAGCAGTTCAAGTTATAGTAACTGAGTTTTTCAAGGGTCTAGAAAGAAAGTTCTGCGTGATGGTAATGGAACGCGGACAATGTCGCTAGGTGTCGGTGAATTAAGTTGTTTGCGAGTTGCGAACGTGCCGCACGAAACTATGCATACGTGTATAAGGGTAACAGACGTTGTTGAAAATTGATGCATGCCACGCAGCACGATTGCTGTCTCCTGTCAAAGTCGGGCGAAAGATGACGTTAAATGGCATAATATTCCTCTTGGTTTCAGTTATTTACCGGTATGGCTGGCCGATTATAGTAAATTCTTGATTTTCCAGCGGAAATCGCATGATATGATCAGTCTGATCTGCCAACGTCAACTATTTTAGATAATTCAATTTATGATTGAAAGATACATGTACAGCATTGCAAATTAGTAGCAATTGTTTTCCCAAAATAATTCCATTTTTATAGTAAATACAAATTATTTCTTTATACGTTACCTTATAAGGGATAATATAGAGTTGTAATTTAGAATATTATTCCATTAGCAAGGTTTATGTTAACTTGTCGGGTATCCATTCAAGACTATACGATGTTTTACAGCAACTTGTTTCGCAGTGCACTCATTACTCCTGCGACAAATTAATATCACAGGAATGGTAGAAGAACGTGACACGGAAGCGACGTCTACATTAAGTTTTCACTAACAAGCTTCCTGTAATTCTTGACGACTTTGTAAACTACTCGTTCCCGGCATCACGGGTGCACTATATCTGAATTTTCCGCGACGAAAACTTTCCCTTCTTCCACTTAACCTTTTTTAATGCTCCTGGTATTTTAATAATATCCATTGCAGAACTTAATTTACATTTACGAACGACTTTCGTAATAACTGCAGTACCCTTTATCCCACAATTAGTCCCCTCTTAATTTAACCAAATTTATCGCCACTAAAAACGAGTAACATTATTAAGATTCCTTTCCAACGGTTGCTCGTCATTAAACCAAGAATTGACTACAGAAGGGAGTCAAGAATTTTATCCACGTCGTTATCATTTAGTAACGAAATTTTTATCCGCCATCGTTTTTAACATATCTACTCTATCATTTGCCTGGGAACGCATTTTCACAAAGGTTTTTTTCGGCAAGCGAACGAAAGTGCACAGCTTAACGTCGTTTCGAAGCCCAGTAGCACAACAGGCTGGTATCGATAAAGTCATTTCACGGAATCGACTCCAGCAGGCTGCAGTTCTCGTTTTTAGTTGCAAGAATACGCTTTAACGATTATTTTCCACGCCCTGGCCGCGGCTCTTCCGTCCAGAACGTTGATTTACGAGAAAGAATTAGAAACTTGAAACCGAACTTTTCGAAACGCTGTCGGCTGCCGTTGATGGAATGATTTTTGGCGTTTAATCCATCGGCAGCCGTGCGATGCAAGAACCGGCTAGGAAACTTTTCGAGCAGCACTCGCCAATTACGCTTCACCTCGTTACATCTTCCTTCCAATGTCTGGCTGCTTTTATTTCTACGTTAGATACCTCTTTGGTAGCGACTTAACTGCGAAGACTTCTTCTGGACAGTATATCCACCAGAGAATGTTCTTTCCGACCTTTTCATTAAATCTTCTGCCACCTGGTCATATCATCGGATCGTTCCTTTATATTATTACTTTTTGCTTTTATTTTTTTGTTCGGTCAGTACGTTCTATGAATGGTATGTCGGTACATGTTGTTTTTTTTTTTTTCATAAAATACTTTTTCTTGCTATTATTACCCTTTCACATGCACACGTTTTATAACCTTTCGTCCCGTAAGCTTTATGCAATGTTCGCCCCGATTGCTCGATTTCTGCAGCGGACTCTACTTGAAACGACTTTCCTTTGATCAATCAGAAAGTATAGAGAAGTTGCATCAATATTTCACAGATTTACCCGCATCATGCCAATTTCGTTCCACATTCGATTGAAAATATTCTGGCGTTCAATCTATCGGGTTCGACAATTTCTTCTGCATTTTAGTCCCTTCCTTCTAAGTTTCGTTCCATTAGAATCATATTAGATGACGATGCACCACTATTTCGTTCGTTTCAATGAACGTTTAACCGGTGCAGATAGCTCGCGTTTACCATCGCATAGAATCCACGTTCCATTTGGTCGGGCCTGATTTTTTCCTCTATAGTTTTCGACGCGTGGTCGCGTTCGCCCGAACAGGAACGCCGGTTACATTCATAAAATCCGACGGTGGATATCGCCATTGGCGATAGCGCCAGGAATAATCGCGTAATGGACGTGTCAAGGGCTTAAAAGTGTCCGGCACGATTTACTGTGCGATTCCGGTGGCCGGGTCGACTGTCGAAAACGTGCACGGCAATTTTATCTCCGAAAATCAGGCGTGCAACTGCCATAAAATCTCGATTTAAAAAGCGCCGGAAACGGTTATCGTCAACCCTCCTTTTATAATCAATTATTGCGAACCGATTCCGTGAAACCGACACGTTGATAAACGTGCCTTCGCCCCTCATCGTAAGCAAATTGCCGATTTCACAGGTAAACGTGTTCGATTTTGTTCGTGCGGTGGAATTATTACGCGTGCGTCGCTGTTGGGATTTATTAGAAAATGTTTCCCACCAAAAACGATGATGGAAGGCTACACTATTTTTCATTGCTAGGTGTGAAACAAAATAAATTTGTGTTAAATCATTTTTGTTTAGAATTAGTGGATGTAATTTAGCTGTGGAATTATTATACGGGACTATTGGAACAACTATTTTAATCAGATTGTTTAAAATGGTATCATCGTCATCTTTGGTATTCTTTCTACTAAAAGAATGTTTTTCCCGAGAGAATTCTGCGTGAATAAAACTATTTAATATACGGGGTGTAAAGAAAGTAGGTGAACAATGATTACAAAAATTAAAAATTCTGCCACCAATCCAATCGTTCGGTGCTCTATAAATTAAAAAGGGGAGAAGCGAGGAGGATCGATCTTGGCTCTGAAATTTCTTGCAATAGAATAGGCGGACCGGGGCAATCGTTTGACAAATAAGTGTCGAAAGGGACTTGGCGTTCTTCCATAGGCGTTCTAACGAGGCAGACTCGCGTTGGAGACCCGTTCTCGTTATTTCTTGGCGCTACAGTTTCCTCGAGAGCTGGAGCCGAGCCTCTACTCGAGCCTCTTGCCCCTATCCGACAGTTTTATCCATTTTCCGGCTTGTTATTCCAATTGGTAACGAGGCAGAATTTGCCGTGGATCGGCGGGAACGCAGCGTCTGACAGCGATGAATGAAATCGCCGGTTGCACGTCTTCAAATCTAGTTTCGCGATAGACGGGCGTATTTTACTCTCTATCTCTCTGCCACTGTGCTTCTCTTGCCCTCTCTGTTTCTTCCGACGTGACTGACAAAAGCAACTTCATGAAACATTCGCGGGGCGACCGAACGATTGACGTTTCGCGTTGATCAGGAACACTGCCGGGACGCCAAGTTTCTTAGACAGTCTCATTTCCCCGTCAGATCAATTCCTTGATGGGCCTATTCAAGAAATAATCAGTGAACTCGAGAAGAGAAACGCTTGAACTCTTTATTATTATTTCGAGGTGCGAGCGGTCTTTCGTATGTATGGGAAATATGTAGCACGGAATGTAATAAAGTAACAAGAAATTAGGAAAAGTTTTCGCATAGTATATCGTCGGACATATTTTTAAAAAGAGTAAGGCAGCATCGATGAGGTTAATTTTTTTAAAGTAGAATAGTGACTGGTACGTTTGGGGGTTATATGAATCATACTATTTATGATCAAATGTGCTTTAAGAAATGTTTATTTTAGTAACATTCGTCTAGGGTGTAATCCACGAAATTGGAACAGTCAGTATTTTGGGTACACGTAAAAAAAAAGATCAAAGGTTTAGATTCAGAAGTCGAAGATACGTGATCAAAAATGTCACACAAAAGTGATCAGTACATGATATTACAAAAATACAACGATGGTTGGAACTTTCCATGAATTAACGAATCCAAATATATTTACAGCCCATGGTACCAACAAATAAAAACAAGAAACCCAACAAACAACAATTTCTAAAGAGTGCTCCACGTTAGTTTTCCACATTTTGCTCACTCAATTCTACGTTTACCATTTTCGTCAAGTCTTTCTCGATATCAACGCTCGCCGAATAATTTCAACGCGTCGTAACAACATCTTACACGATATATTATATTAACAATACGGTGATTCCATTAGCCCGAGAGTACGGTGGAATTCTTTATTCCGCCTCTTTACGACGTGTGAGCCAGATATTACTCTCCTTCCGTCGCGGAGGGTCTATCGACGATCTCGTTCGCGGACCTTCCTTTTTCCAGCATGGCAAGTCGTTCGTCGAGGCAATTCCCTCAGCGACGCTAAATGTGTAAGCGATAAAAGTATCTCTGCCACGGTGAACGCGTCGGTTTATGTACCTTCTGCATTTCCTTAAGGTCCTGCTGGATGCCCGTAAATTCGTCCGTGCTTTTTTTCCCCTCCTCGTCCCCTTATTCGTGTGGTTCCTCCCTCGCACCGACAGCGCGAAAGTTCGCCGCTGGAGAGGTGTTGCATTTTTCAGACATCACCCTCTCTATCATCGTGCGATTTGAAAATTTACGACTACCTCGGCGCGAGTGTAGCCACCGCTGATCGCGCATTAAAACGAATGTCTGCGATATATTTCTCGTTTACTGTTACGAAGATGCCATTAGGAACAATGCCCTGGATGCTTGAGATTGTCTGTTCACTTGTGGTTAGAAATTGTGCTGACGACAAGTACTCTAAATTGCTGATTTATCTCGCGTGATTATTTGTTTTAAATGGTGTTGTTTTAAATTCGATTAGAATATTAGCAGGAACATTTATGGAAAAGGTGAATCATGTAAGGTTCGTAAATCTGTAGGTATACAACTTTATCTCTTCAGTAATATTACAAACCTGGTGTTCCCCGAAATAGTTTTATTCATCCGTATAAATATCGCATTACAAATCAACGGAACGCAAGATCTTCATGGGAAAATCATTTTTTGTTTCAACCACCGAATGCCCTGCAATTTTGTTCAAAAGTACAACTCGAAGCAACCGATGGATGCAACAAAGAGGAAAACAATTTATACGATCGCGTGTAAAATAAATTCAACCGGCGCCCGCAACTGATACCGTTCTGTCTTATTGCACGCCTAACAGCAAATGGCAGTAATTTCATCCAGAGCCGCAAAGTGTTCGATCTGTAACTGCTTCGATTCATCCCGAGCAGTCGAGAATCACCTTCGTACTTCCCGATCCCGTCCGCGTGGCACGTCGAGAGCGAGTCGTTCAGTGATTCGAGTCAGCCACAAATCAGCCCACAGCATAATTAACTTATCCAAAGTTCGATACAACTTAACGCCCAATCCTTCTCCCCCCAAATATATTCCTTTCACTCGTCCCAGATTGTCGTTCAGTTGAAATAGAAATATTCCAAAAGACAAGCGAAGACAGCGAATTAAGTCCAAAAATTCTTCGAGGTGCAGGCTTTAGCGTAGACGGTGATCGATTTTCATAACGTCCGATTTGCACCGGAAGCCAGGTCCACGGCCGCGATAACAATTATGGCTAAGTGGGGAACGATGAGAGTGGGTCGAACGAGAATACGAAACATGGCCCTCGTACGGCCGCTATTAGTGCCTCATTAATAACGTCGTTCGCTCGTGCTACCGGTGATTTAGTGGATCGAACGGCAGGACCATCGTCAGTGGCGAAAGAGAGAATAACGACCGACGCGACGTCCACGTCAATCTCTTCCGGGCCCTTTTTCGACGCTGCCAGAAATTGCCGCTAACGAAGACGTCGAGTGCCCTCGAACGAAAGAAACGAGCCGAAGGCTGGAAATTCGTTGGCTGTCGGCCCGACATTTCGCTCCACGAAATCACGTTCGTCTTTATATTCGTGGGTTGTAACGCGCCTACCTGGGTGGACGGTAACAGGGACGGTGTACTGTCTGTTATTAAGGGACAGGTGACGTGATTCACCTGGGCGACGGGAGAAAGGTGGAAGGAGTTGGGCGAACGGCGATGTTAAGTGGAAAGCAATGCTCGAGCGTTGCGAACGCTGAGCTTTAATTAATTATTTAGCGAGATAGAAAGTCTGTGACTAAACGGGGGCGATGCAGATCTTCCTGTGAATAAATGAAGCAACCGGGGTAGATAGATGGTGGGCCAAAAGCGTAAGATTTTCAGGGCCGTCTAGTCTCGTGAGATTTGCACCGCTGCCTGGCCAAAACTTTTAGACCAGTTTCTTAGTTGCACAAATATTGAATGACTTGTTAACCATTCATCGATTCGAGTTTCATATTGTAGACCGATAGGAATTAACTTCGTATCTATATGATCTTGAATGTTCTACTTCAACATTATTAATCGGGCGTCAAATATAAAGTCTGGGGAAAACGTTTCGTGCTAAACCCTTGAATGATAGGTGCTGTTAGATATTTAATTTTCTGAGCGGTCCTGATTTTTCCTTTAACGAAACGCCTTCCTCTGTGTCGCACGAAGTATTATGTATATACTCGTATATTACCACGATTTGAAATTATAAATGATAAGTTAATCCCAGGATATACGAATCTGTCACTGTGCACATCTGTCGCGGATCATCGGCGTCACTCTGCACCAGCGAAATTTATTCCACAGAGTTTCCTACATATGTACAAGCGTCCTACAATTGCCTCCTATGTATAAGCCAGATCGGCGTGTAAAATTTTTAGATCCAGTTTTACCACTGCCGCCCGGAACTGTGACGATAAAAACGCGGCGTATGCGCTGCTTTTTATTTCACCATCCCTGTACAATCATACACACGTGCATACGTGCACATGCACGCGCCACTTCCGCCGAAGTAGATCACAGATGTTTCTCCCTGTACAAAAGGAGTTTCAGAGTTTCATCGATTCGTGACCGCGGGGTCTGCCTCCGTTTTGGCAGGATTGTGTCGTATGTTGGTTACGCAAAACGGTCGATGCAGAACGATAACAATTAGAGATAGTAGATCGGTTCGCCGTGGGCGCAGGTCAGCTTCTTTCCGACCTATGGAAAACAGGGTGGGCGGCGATTTCCGGTTTGGCATCGTGCACAGAACACGGCCACGTTCGACATCCGGCACTCGCCTGTTGGCGAGGCATCAGAAAACTTCCGAGACCGGCGTGCTTCGTTTTGGAAAGTGTATCAATCACTCAATATCTATGACTGGAAAACTGGTCGGGCCTATACGGGCGAACGGGGTGGATCGCAGTTTGTTTGAGCAGAGATTTTTCTGCGGCCATGCGATCGTGGCACACGGCCAGCCTGGAATTGCCCGTGCAAGTTCCCGTCGGTGGAACGAACAGGGGCTGTCTCGTGAAAATTGTCCGACATTTTTTTCAATACAAACGAAAGGTTTCTCTCCATTTGCCCCCGCCGTTCGCACGGGCGAAGGGAATTATGGTAGATGAGGCGTGCGCCTCTCTTCTGCGGGTGCATTACTATGAATCTGAATTGGCGAGGTTTAAATGCAGGGTTTTTAAAATACGGAAAATAGGTGAAACAGTTTGTGAGGTTGGTAAAAATATTATTGTAATTACTACTATCATCATTATTATTATTATTATATTTCTCTTCGGCATCATCGATTACTCGAGGCATCAATTTCCTTTCAACACCGTTTCTGCTTGAAATATAAAACCACGCAGATTACGAACCATTTTGAAAATTACTCCACAAAGACACCGCCGCACGGACAATTAAAAAAATACAAGACCTCGAATATAATAAAACCGCGAACATCTTAAACCTCCACAAATATTCACATCCCATAACCCATATAATCCATCAACCCTTCTAAAAATAAAAATAATATCACCACGCCAGTGTTCCGTAGAAAACGATCAACAGTCGAAACGCCAAACCATCGATTCACCTGTTCGTTCCATCGAGCCTGTTCACACCGTTAGCAACCCTCCAATCAGCATTCGTGGCCCCTGTTGCTGCTTGCATAGAGAGGTACTCGATAATGGCGGAGCTGAAGCGTTCGTCCGGTTCCAGGTGTTGTTCGTGGCGATTTTTACATCGACCGAAATGAACGACGCCACGTCTGGCCACGAGGGTTCTTCAATTTAATTTGCATAGCCCAACGAACGGCCGGCTTGTTCCTTTGGTCTCGCGGTCTGCTTCGAAATCTCGGGTCGTTTACGCGACAACGTAGCGGTTCTCGTAATCGCATCGGTCTGGAAGCTCGCGGATCACACGACGCATTACTGCGTTGCCGCGGAATTAATCAAGGCTATCTATATTAGAAGGTATGCCCTGCGGTCAGATTAGAATCCCGTGCAATCCAGCGTCGACGGACGGCCAACGACACTGTTAATGGAACTCTGTGCGCAGAAGGGCTTCCGCGTATATGTATGTATTATATGGACGCGTGCATAGATATAATATTCACCGTGCTGAGGGCAAAGAAAGTCCCACTGTTTAGGGGATTTGGTAAGCATGCGGATGGTGGTATTGAGGTGGACATTTGCGGGGAAGTTAATATTAGTAGAGTAAAATCGTGTATTTGGAGTGGTTAAGGGTTCTTTATGGAAGGAGGGGGTGAAGATGGATTTGAAAGATGGATATTGGAACAGTTTGCTTCGATATCTTTATTATTTTATTTAATTTCAATTAATATTCGTGTGTTTGTCAAAGACTCGGGTGGTCAATAATTTTCTTACATTTAACATCCGATGAGATATCAGTCAGTATAATTTATATTATTCAGGATGAGTTTAAATCCCTTCAAAGCTTTATATTCTTGTGACTTTAGTAACTATATTATTCGTTCAAAGTCTGTGTAATCTCGAAGATGAAGCAAAAGCGGATTACCAACTTCAATACGAAAATTCGTTTCTTTAATATTCCTAGATCACCCGGAGCTAAATGTCGCAATGAACATAATTGTTGCCGTGCAAATTACCCATCCCTTAGATTGTGCTAGATAGTCGTACAAGAATACGAGCAAAACAGCAGCAGTTATTGCGGGGTAAAAGCAAAATGTCCACGCTGGTTCGATAAGCAATAAGGGGAGGGAGATAGTGAGAAAGGGGTGTGGGTGCATAACGTATCGGCTGTGCTTAAAAACAAATGGATCCTCTATACTCTTCGAAGTTTACGATCGTGGACCGTAATCGTTATTGTGCGATCGATCGTAACGATTTCTAGTTAGCCACACCTGATTCCGTGTGTTCTTCGAACAGAACCAATCGAACGTGAGGTGGTTACTTTTATTTTCCTTTTTCTCCTCCCAATGGAGGATCGTATATTTTGTCAGTACTTTAGTCCTGTCATCCTCATTTGCCGACGAACAATCAGAAACATCGATGATCCGTATTTGATGAAAAAGAATAAACGGGGAACGTGATCCCCATCGAGATATGCGAGATATTGTAAATTCGGTTTCCCAGCGAAGGCGAGGTCGTTGAAAATTAGTGAAAGACGCCGCGCGTAGCAAAGGAAGAAAATTGGAATCGATTCGACATGAAGCGAAGTTAAAACTTGCGCCGCGTTTATATGAAGTCTCATTTCCTGGCTCTCGATTATCGTGGCATACAAATGGAAATTCATTTGCTACAATTCTGTACCCATTATGGGAGCCCTCGAACGAAACGTTCGGGATAAAATAATAGACACAAATGGATAATATTCTTCCTCTCCTGTGACACATTTTTCCCTCCCCAAGATAATAATCTCTGTGCGATTCTAATGGTCACTAAAAGAACCCCATTACTAAGAAACAATTGTAATGCCCAACGATATTTGCAATTAGACCTTGCCTCGATCATTTAGCGATGGATTTTCCACCAGTATAAATAGCAACGGTCCCCCGAATTTTCCCCTCCGTCGATTAATCTCGTTCCCGATAGGAAACCGGACAAGAGGGTTGAAAAGAATATTTCCCATAATCCGTGGCAAGAGGGGGCGGATACTGGAAATCTCGTGTGTTGTTCTTGCCTCGTCGGTATTTGCTCGTCGATTCGAGTTAACGAGACGCGTCGTAGTGATTGGAATTACCGGGCGAGGACCGGAACGAATGCCGTCCCGCAACTGTTTCCCTAGCAGAGGGTATTACAGCGGGCTTAGCGCAGGATGACACCGAGGATGGGAGTAAAGGGTGAAGAGAGATTAGAGGATCGGAGGAACGAAGAGAAGCAAGGAGGGGATTGTAGAGATAGGAAGGTGGTGTGGCTTGGACGAGCATCACCCCGGTTGACATCAAAGACGTTCGTGCTTCGAATTCAACGAAAGATAAATTCCCTCGACGCCATACATCCGTGCCGATGAATTTTTTCGTTTGCTTCCTTCGCTCTTTTTTTCATATCTGCTCACATCCTCCCCCCTTTCTTGCTATCACCTTTTCCGCTACCCTTCTATCCGCCTTTTATAATATGTTTGTTATTTTTTTTGTTGGACCCGCCCCGGAGACGTTGTCCACAACCTTTATCCGCTTACTACGTGTACATGAAATTCACGTTTCAAGGGTTCCACTAGATTCTTTGTTCATTTCTGTTTTTTCAATTTTAGACCACTTCATTTTTCTCGCACTCAATACGGCGAGATTTCCGGTCGCGTTTCGCGAATACGCAACCGTGTCGAACAACCAGTTCATTCGGCGAGTTGGCGAAAAATTTGAAAGCACGCCTCGTTCACGTGTAATAGCAATCGAAAAACGCAGTTCGAGATATTTGCGAACGGATGCGTGTATCGAATCTATCGGTGTTTCAGCCCTCTGTATCCGGTATTTCGCGTATGCGTATCCGATTATACTTCGCACTGTTACAGAAGGACGATCACGTTGTTTAGTTTGAAAAAGAAATATACAGCGATTCCCCTTTTTTTTTTCTAGGTATTGTTTGCCAGCTTTTACCTCTTTGTTTGAACAACTTGTATTTGCAGGCTTGAACGTTCGGTATAGTATCGAAGTGGCTTCGACAAGTTCATTCGCCACGCTAATCGATTTACGATAATTCCCTTTATTTTTCTACCTCGAACAAAAGTATCTGATACGCACAAATTGAATTTCGCCTACTTAAACCTAAAACTAGAAGACCCTATACAGTAATTCTTCGGTTAGCGCGTGCTACTCGGGACCGGCTGCGCGCACTAATCGAATTTAGGTGAACTTTGGGTTCTTGGAAATTTCGGCCGAGATATTGTGCAGCTGCCGACATCGACGGCCACAAAAAAGGACAGCGCGCGAAAGAAAGAGAGGAAAGAGAAGTCGGGCGTCTGTAGAGGATTTAAATGCCTTCTCATCGGTGAGACAACACTAATGCAACTATAAAACTTCTTTATTGTTAATTATTTCGTTCTGCAAATTTTATGAAAATATAGCTGAGGCTGTTGTGATTAAAATAACACCAAACACGATATAATTTGGATCATATTTGCGTTGATAAATTGCAAAAACGGATCCCTCCGAGCCGAGCATGAAATGCTTCCGTACGATCCCCCCGGCCGAGGAGAAACATGTTGCGATCGCTCAGGGTCACGCGGAGACACGCTTTGTGCGCAGTTAGAGTGGACGAGACACGCTTTGTGCGCAGTTAGAGTGGACGAGACACGCTTTTCGCGCAGTCAGAGTGGACGAGACACGCTTTGTGCGCAGTCAGAGTCGACGAGACACGGTTTTCGGTCGCTCAGAGTCGGCGAGACACGCTTTCGTTCTTGTTACCCAAGCATTAGCATAAATTGTAGATAGTAATTAGCATAAAAATTTATTAATTAATAGTGAAAATTCTAAGTGCATAATTAATAGTGAATCAATGGGTAAGAGTTTTATTATGTAAACATATAAGTCAATATGATCCAAATTATATCGTGTTTAGTCTCATTTTAATCACAGCAGCTTCACGAATTATTTAATATAATTTTCATAGCGCCATTCGTAACAATAACAAAAATTCACAATTGCATTAGTGTGTTCTCACAGACACGAAGGCATTTAATCTTTCGAGAAATACCGCAAGCATTAACCGCCGGGACGGTCGGCCGGCCCGGGGGGATTCCCCCCAGTGGTGGGGATGAAACGCGCTCGCTAACGCTGTAGGACTCGCGCGGCACTCATCGAGAAATTACTGTATTTGTTTTAGCTATTGAACCTTCGAGATTCGATATTCCTTTGAATCGTAATGTTTGCAGAGTTTCATATCTTTCGCAGTATCAGTGCCAGGTTTAATCCGCCCCTCTCTCTCTCTCTGCAAAATAGATAACGTAACGATAAATACCGTGCACGCTGAATTACGCTGTCTCTGTCGGAGTCAAACGTTCGGCAAAAATAGACGCGACGTCGCCGTTAAAACGATTCTGCCCTACAGCTGTGCCCTTCCTGTGCTCGCGGAATTGGCGTAACAAATTCACCCTCGGTGACAGTATCCCCAAGCGATTTTCTTTACGGCGCCATTAAGCCTGGAAATAAGTAGCGATTAATAGCACGACGAAGCGATATCCCGTAGCCAACGGTGGGCGAACGGGGGTTGCAAAAGGGAAGAACTTCCAGCGAACTTTCCACGATATCACATGCGTTTCGCGGGACCAAGTTCTCTCCTCTCTCTCTCTCGAGCACGCGTCCCTCTATCCTGCCCCCGATAACTCGCGAAACGTTCGACAAATCTAGTATTTCGGGAGGGGTTTAAAGACGAAGCCGAGTTCACCCCCGGTCCCCCCTCGCAAATTACCGGAATTCCCCGGGGCGAACTCGCATATTTCACGTTTGATGCGCCGCGAACAAAGGGAATCGGGACGCGAAGTTTGTACTCTCTCTTAGGCGCGCGGGAAGTCGCGAGACAGCGACAGAGCGCGGCGACAGGAAAAGGAGGATGCCGAGACTCGCAAATCGTGTCCTCGAAGATGTCAGCCGGAGTAGCGACGCGGAGTTTCGCGAGCGAAGGAAAAGGAGTTTATCCAGTGACACGAGGTGACAAATCCTCTTAACCGCTTTACAACCAACCATTGTCGTGGCTCGCATGCATATATGCAAACGTGCCGCCATAAAGACGTAGCATCTCGTCTCTTCGTTTGCTCTTTCGTTTAACGCACCCCCCTCCCCTGTTCATCTTTGTTTGCCGCGCGTTTGTTTCTCTTTTCGGTTTGCCGTGAAAAGGGTAGAGAAGAGTGTCCCGCTTATCTCCGTGGCTGAATGGTAACGCGTAACAAAGAGACACGCGACGTGATAGCCCTTTCGTTGCGGTTATCTTCCGTTCATGCGATTTCACTGGAAGGGGAACGTTTGTCGTAACCAGCCACCGTTGTTTCAACCCCGAGCGAGCGGAGTTCTTGAGGATTTTACGGGGCTGTAAATGTCGCAGGGGTACGCAGAGAGGACGGGAGATAACGCCGACTCTCAAATATGCGCCGGGTTAATGTGCAAGGGACAGTTTAGGAGCGATTCAATTTTTCGAAAGAATAGTATGGGTTTTTCTATGGATGTTTTATGGTAAACTCGACCCTGTTTCTCGATTATACAGGGCGCTTGGTGTTCGTTGGGGAAGTAGGTTCTGTACAAATCTTTCGATATTGAAGTAGCTGAAATCAATTATATTGTTAGTATATATACATATATATTTATTTATTTCATTGATTTTAGTGCGGGTCATATAACTGACTTAGTTCTAACTTATTCCACATATTTATCTGATTGATCCATTGTTTAAGCATTATACAAATTTAGTTACATCTCTGTATGTAGCGCAACTGGGTCGCAACACTGGGTTGATTAATGAAAGGTACGAGTCGAGCGGACGTAGAGTTTATCGATGCAGCGTGCGACGACCCAGAATTTATCGTGGTTCTCGATTTCGAGCATGGAGTATTTGTCAACCCGTGAAATATCCACGACCCGAAAATCATCGTTGATTCTCGCGTGATATATTCTATTATACCGTCGATGAAACACTATTTGATATTTATTTGATGGCTGGTTATCACGACCCGAAATTTAATGGTGGCCCATGCGTTTTACGAGTGCAGGATTTATCGGCCTCGATTTTTACGACCCCGAATTTATCGGTGCCGATTTCCACGACCCGGAATTTATTGGTGTTGATTCTCAGGACGAGCAATTTATGGCCAATGGCTGGGAAATTCAGTCGATATTTATCGATACCGCTTTTCTCGTTGCGGATCTTGCGCAAATACGAATACCTCATAATCTGCAATTTATCGATATCGGCTCCTTCAGTGCGAAAAACCACCATCGATATCGATTTTCATTGATACACGCTCGTCAGTTTTATTCAGTGTCGTCGATGTTTCACGACCATCGATTTGCAAAGCAGAACTAAGATCTATTTTCTTGTTTGCTACAACATCATAGCGTGTACTCAGGATCACAAAAGCACTTACTTTTCTGCAACTCAAAATTTATCAATTAAATGAGCACCGCTGTTAAATCATAAATTAAATACATTTTACGAATCCATGGAAAATATAATCGATTCAAGATCCCACGCTGATTCGCACAAATTCGTGTTATTTATTTTTCCTACTATTCACTTGTTGCTTTAAAGGAACTAAATAAAATTGATACGACATCGTCTGTTCACATATTTCAATGCACGCAACGTGTTTCATACACTATCTGATAATCAACAATAGTTTTCCCATTATTACGCCAAGGTGTTAATAACCAAACAGATCCATTCATGTCGCGATAATGTGACATTGTAACGAAGACAAGCGTGAATTGCGTTCCTTTCTTTCACGAATCTGCACGTAACCGATCGGACCTTCGCGTCGTGCATGCGTACGAACGACAATGCACGATTTCACTTTCTGTCATGGCGACGCGACGCGACGTGTTCAGATACAGATCGTGGTCTGTTGACACCCATTGATCATCGTATGAATAATGAATGGTACACTGGCTGAATAATGCATGCATCAACAACGTCGAACAACGTCGACCAACATCCACTCGATGACAGTGTATAACCGGTCTTGCACATTCCTGCGAGAACCATTGATGGACAGGAATCATCCAGTACCTGTTCCTCCGTTTACAGGTGTTCTCTTAGCTTACGTCAATTTTTGTATCCCTCAGAATTGAATATCTTTTGTGATATTGCACGTAGTTTGTTGTGATTCGTTTGACGTGATGCAAAATGAAACCTTCGATTGGTTTTATTTATATAGAATTGTCTATGGTGGTTGACAGATCAGTATTAATTGGGGACAAATGTATCAGAACAGTGGTTTCATGTGTGTTGCATTTATTCTTGTTACAATAAGATTATTTTATATTCGATCCTGGCCATCGTTTGATGAATAGTAAACATTAGCTTCTTCCATAGTTTAGGAACTCGTGAGGAAGGGTGTGGAGACCGGGGTCGACAAGGTGCCTTAGTTACGCTAGATAGTTACAGCTATTTGCGGTACATCGAAGTCATAATTAGTTTTCCCCATGTAGCCTTGGTCGACCGAACCTGATAGACAGTTTTCGGGAAAATCGATGAAGCGTTGGAAACACCATTTAGTTAGCAAGCGCCTTTTCCTACACGAAACAGAGTTTATTTTATGGCTTTGTCGAGCTTCTTGGTGGCTGTTCAGTTATGAAATATAATTAAATCAAATAATTGCGTTCGTCATTGGATCTGTAAAATTGATTAGCGAAGATCTTTCGTAAGATTAAACTAAACTTTGATACGAACAATTGTATTATTCAATGCACAAATAATGACAATAAAGCCCTGACAAAATTTCATCGAAGTAAGAAATAGTAAAAACTATATATGCTTATAATTTCGATTCTCAAATATCCTCAAAATTTTACTTCAATTATCTTCAGAAAATATTCTACTCTTCGCAGGCTTGTCTAAATAACAATTTGTCCTATCCCAATAGAATTATTGTTATTAACTTAAAAATATTGACATCAATTTTTTAAGCATTCGCAGCATCCACGTGACACCAAGGTTTATAATATCGTTCCTTACTGTTTCAGGATCCGTGAACGAGGCCGGGGTTTTCACTCTTCGTGGCAGACAAGAGGGTGGACGGCGTTCTAGAAGAACCACGACGAGCACCACCAGTACAACCGCGTCTAGCTCGACGTTGATTTCTCTGTCGGACGAGGTGGCACAGCCCGCGGCTCTTTTATCTCCCGAAGAGGACTTATGGTCTACCAGTTCCTCCGCTACAACCAATGCCTCGGACTCCTTAGATACAGCTGCCGCTCCGTCAAGACCACCCCTAGAACTAGTGGTGAAACCTCACAGCAAGGTCATACTGCCGTGCGAGTTGGATTCGGAGGGGAATTATTCAAAACTGCTTTTACCTGGTGCCAGGTAATTTATTCTTACTCCTTTTGACGCGATAGAAAAGTATTACTCGATTCGGGATAAACAGGATTATTTTAAATGCATTCAAAATTCGATACCTACTAAGAGAATAATATAGAAGCTTTATATATATTAAATGACTTTATACTTATTTTGTTTTACCAATTCAATCGATTTTTCGTCGACTAAAAAATTATTATCGACAAACAGTTTTTACTTTTGCATATTTCTGTCATGATAAATTAGCGGGAAGCACCGTGAATTCGCCCCTAAGTGTCAAAACTGCGTTCACGTGTTTTCGAGGGTAACTGAAAATGTAGCAAAACATATTCGCCGCAATTGCCGACACAGTTTTTCATTGCGTATGTATGTAGCTTGATTCACCGCGTGTCGAGGGGCGTGATTCGATTTAAAGTAGGGGTAACAAGTTGTCGAAGTCGATATTGTTCGGGCAACGAATTCACGTTGGAACCGGTATTGTCGCCCCGAATTAATTTCCTAATTGACACGAATTGTCTTGTTAGGAGCTACCGAATACGGCCAGCGACATGGTTGCACGAGGGAAGTCCGGTGGATATGATCACAATCAACACGAGAACGGAGATGAGTGGGACTGGACATAGATACATCGGTGACTCTATCACGGCCGCGTTGCATATAGACAACGTCAGATTAGAAGACGACGGTTTATGGGGTTGTAGACTAGAGGACGATCAAGGGAAGATACTTTCCGGCAGGACTGTGAAGCTCGTCGTTCTCGGTAAGTCATATTATCCGTACAGCCGTAACATTATTGACAGTACTATGATATGCACTGGCTGGATAATAATTTCTTGCGATAAGAGAGGACAGCTAGCGATTGATTATTTCGAGTTACGATTATTGTTAATCATTTTGAAATAACAGTTACTATTATTATATTATTAAAATGCAATTTTATTATTCACAACGTATATTTGGCAATATACCATATATTTGGCAATTTTATTATTCACAACGTATACACAGAGCGCAGATACAAAGTTATCAATAGTGAATGATAAACACGGGAATGAACAAAGAAAGAACGAAAATATATCGTGGAATGTAACAGTCGAACACAGTCTGATTAGAAGCCTAACTGTGACGTTTCGTATTAATGGAAAATGATTTATTTTATTCTGGATCAAGTCAAGTGTTTGTAATAAATTATTGGTGATAGCAGATGAATTGTAAAAGATTTTATAGAGAAGTGTAGCATATAGCAGTACAAAAATGGTTTCGAAACAAACATTTACTAGCTCTCAGCGTTACAGTAAAAAAATTCCAAAATTCCAATGAAAAATAAACCAAATAAAAAACGTAGTGAAGCATCCAATGGAAACGTCAGTGGCGTACACTCGGCGGATGACCCAGATCTCACGTGTTAGTCAAAGAGTTTCAACGAGTTCTAAAATGGCGAAAAAAAAAGAAACTCTATTCGTAATAAACTTATTTAATACAGAAAAAAAGCAGCACATTACTCTCTCCCAAACAGTCTTGATCATAATTTAAAACGGGCAACAAAAATTGCTGCAATCTTGTTCTAAGGAACCTTGGAATTAGTTTCAAATTTGATCGTGTTTGAGAACGATGCACCTCGAAAGTAAAATCACTTTTGAAGCAACGAAACTTGCCTGCATTCATGCATGCATGTAACCCTTTCAAGTCGCCTCCCGATACAATTCGAGCTCTCAGGAAAGTTTGAATTTGATGCATATTAAAGCGCGTCACTTGGACCAGGACGAGAACATCACGCCGCATGAATATGCATCTGCCGTAAACATTTTCCTCTCTTTTTCCCCTTTTTTTTTCGGTCGTACTTTTTCCCCTCTTTTTCGCTGACGGACGCGTCAGTCGCGGCGACTGCTCCGGTCTCGGCGGCGAAACGTACATACGTACACACGTCGAAACAATGGTATCGCGGGGTGAAACAATCGTTCCGCGAGGCGGTCGCCGCCTGACACGCTTCAACCCTCTTCGTCGGTCTGCTCGAATCACGTTTCAAATGAACCCGCGGCCGTCCCTTTTCGCCGACCACTTTTGTTTTCAATATCCCGTTGCTTGCACGCGCGAAGGACAGGGATTTCCTTTATTTCCCGCTCTCCACGAGACAACATCCCCTGCCCCGTACTTTTCCCCCAAGCCTGGCCGTCCTACGCTCCTCCGCGTTTGTTTGTCATCCGCTTTGGCCACTGGGGATGTTTAATTTCGTGCGCTGGTCTGTTTGGATTTTGAACCACGTGGCCTGTCAACGATTCCCTGGAAAGTTTTTGCGATAGCGTACGACAGGATCGTGACAAAATGGATTCGAGACATTGATGGGAATAGATTTTTTTATTGAGTGGTTACGATGTGGTTTACGATTTCATTAAATTTTTAGCGGACAGATTATGAAGAAATTGTGTATGGTTTTATGGTGATTTATTTCATTATCAATGCCTTCTTTCGGACAACTACTGAAAGGTTAAATGAACTTCGTCAAAACCGTGATTCACAGATTCGTTCTCTTATGTGAACGAAACATTTGAAATCTTCATAACTTTTCCATCATTCCGAACAAATTTCTGGATTCTCTGTCAGAATGAAATTGCAACCACAATCTTCGAGCAGAGCGCACAAAGCTAGCAAACAAAGGGGATCGAAATAGAAGCACGCAGAAAGGGATTCGGAAGGCGGTCGATAAGGGTCTTGTAACACGCTCAGCGAGCCATAATCATCGTTTCACTGGTGTTCGCGAAATTTCAGAGGCTCATTCTTCACGTAGCCCGGGGACACCAGCACGGAAAAGAGACCAGGCGACGTTTCTGGAAGCGGTGAAGTCGCCCTGCGTCTGATGGGGATAGATTTCCTTAGCGCCCTCGGGGTTGCCGTGAGGGAAAGCTGCGTTCGCAGTAGGTTAAGAATAATGCGCGTTTTATGCAGTTCCTCCGGTGAATTCTCAGTGGTTCATTTGACACGTGGACAACGACCATCGTAGGGACTCGAGAAATCGAAGCCACTTTGCCGTTTGAAAGGGAGGTATCCAGGCACGAATTTCTTTATTTCCAGTCGATAACGATCCCTTGCATTCCGCATTCTTCGAGGGGATTAAATAGTAGATTCGCGAGGAAACGAGCCACGTTTCGCAAGCAAAGAACGTATTCATCCGCTTCTCTGCCCGTCGATCTTCCTTTCTCTATATTTCTTCCACATCCGAGCGTCCCTTTGATCTCACCCCGGCTCCAAATTCTAAAGTTATAAAAGTAGAGGGTGCACTCGCGGACAAGGTATCAGTGGCCTCGTCGATTTAAGAATATTCTCGAACCGTTTCTCGGAGCGTGGAAACAATTCCAAGCTTCGCATGCCCTTTAATTGTACAGGAGTTCCTCGAGAAGGTTGACGTTACCGACGGAACGATGGAATTCTTATGCAAAGCCTTCACGATGATCATATCGGTCTCGATTTCTTTCCCGGCCGCCGAAATTCAATTTACCAGTTTATTTTTCAATCAGGACAGCCGATGCGAATGGACACGTGTACGGTACTCGTGTTAGGGATACCTACTGATCGTGACAACCCCGGTAGACCATTGTCGTTTAACAGTACATGCTCCAATCGCAATCTCTCGATCCCTTCGGCTCTCCTTTTAACCTCGCCCTCTTACATCTTTCTTCCGTCTTCCATTTCACCCTCCCTTTGCCTGGCGTTCGTTTCATCCGCCGACCGGTTTATAAGGCTGACGAGACTGGTATAAGGGACAGAGAGAAATCTTGTTGTCTGGCGCGAACAGGGTGCATTCCACTGTCTGACCAATATCGGGGCTTTCTCCTTTATCAGTCCAGACCGGGACCGATACCGTTGGTTCGATTCGCTGGTCAAACTCCATCGTGGAAACCACGCGAACGAAATTCGTGGCATTCCGCTTTCCTACTCTGACCCTCCAGATCGCGAGCAATATTGTCTTTCTCCCTCCCTCTCTCTCTCTTTCTGTGTTTCTCTTTCTCTTCCTCCCCTTTCGCTCTTATTCAATGGAAGCAGCGAGATTCTATTCTCTAAAGGTTTGCATGATAATAGTACGATTCATATAGACGTCAAGTAAACCGATCTTTATAAGTATCGCAACTTCTTCTTTCGATTCTGCCCCGACCGGCTCCTCTTCATCTTCTTTGTATCCATTTCCTTTGGCGAATTCTTCGACGGAACCCGGGAAAGAGCCGGCGGCAATAAAACGCTGATCGAGTGGATATTTCACGTTCAAAGCCGGTATTATTTAAATTCTCGCCGAGGGACGCTGCGAGGGTCTGACTTTGAATCAGACGCGAAGTGAAATGAATAGCTCGTGGAACGCATGAATTAGGAAATTCCTTCTTTGGTTTATTAAGCGGCACGTCACGTTGGCTTTATGGTCGTCGAAATGCACGAGCAATTCCGCTGACCGTGATTGAAAATTGTCCCACCGTGTCGTTCGGGTCCCATTAATTTCCTACGAATCTGTTATTTACATAAGCTCCTTATGCTACAGTAGAAACAGCAATACCATTACCGTGGCGCAATGGATATCATCAAAGGGCACGGCCATCTAATAGATATGCCACAGCGCAGCGTTTCACCATTCGTAATACGAAAGCAAGGCGATTTTCCCGATAGTCTCAATTAACCAGTGAACCAACACCTAATTAACACGTCCTTATCACTGGACGCGGTAAATACTAAATAACACACCGATCTCATTATCGTTCACGAAAAAGAAAAGAAAAGAATAGAAAACTCTGCTGCCCTCCTTCGAATTGAAAAGAATAACAATTCCCCTCGCCCTGCTTGTCGAAATTAATTAATTCTCCTCAACGATGCGACTCGTTAATGAACTTATTAAATACCCACGTCCATTGTCCCGTCGTTGGTACGTTTATTTCGCGACGGGCTAGCCATTTCGGCCTGTCTTCGCGCGGTGGAATCTAATTAGGCAGAGCCGACGGTGTCTCGGGGTCCCAACGACGGCGAATTTCGAAAGGTAAAAGTATTGTTTCGCTTGTGCGCCGAGCAAGGTGGGAGGGAGGGTTCTTTTTCGTTCTGACGCTTGTTCCCGGTGCGTCGGAACAAAAGCTAAAGTTTGCACGGTGGAACGGGCCACGGGGTTGTTCATTGTTTCCACCGTTGTCACCGCCCGAAAGCGGAAGTCGCGGAAGCGCGACGGAGGAGCGGGCCAGTGTCACGGAGACGTTTACACGGTGTATTTATAACAGACTGGAAAAGTATAGCAGCCAGGTAATACGGCGGTATCGCGGAGAGGGACGACTTCATTGTGCGACGAATTTTCGGAAGCCACGGACCCCGCCATTGTTCCACGGTTAATCGGGCTGTTACCGTGATTGCGCTTTTTCTTGCAAGAGTAGACGGATTTGCGAGGTAACTAGGAGCTCTATTCTTTCCTCTGTTAGGGCAGCGGTGGAGATCGCGAGGTGACGGGACGGAAATAAGGGGTTGGGAAAGACTCTACTTTATTCAAGAGTTCGTTCTAGTCTATCCTTTCGGCCGTATAATGGATTTGCTAACGCGTATTTCGGCTTGTCGATCTGCCTTTCGGGTCGCGTTCAAATTTAATTGTACGAGGGATTGTTCCGACGTGTATGCAAGTTTAACGGGGCATGTCGATAATTGCGGAAATCTTACTGACAACGAATCTTGCGAATATCGGCGCAGGTAGTCAGGAAAGTGTATTATACATATATAGATCCCTCGAATTTCAATGTTTAAAGAGTACAAGGATTTACTATCGACATTAAAATGATTTCCTGGTTAAATTGGGGTATATTTCAGAAACGGAATATTCTTATGTTTTTTTATATTTCTAGAACTTGTTCTTTATTTATTTATTTATTTATTATTTAATGATTTACGTAAATAGATAAATAAATACATTACAGAGAAGTTATTAAAGTATAGTAAATAGTTAAAGCAAAAATGTTTGGATATCGCAATTGAAAACTCGCGGTGTCTGACTCGTGGCCGACCGATTCTACTGAGCCCGCTTCTAGTATTCAGTAAAATTTCGATTAACACGCTCGTCAAGCTAAATTTGTTGAAAGGTAATTACTCCGGATTTTATTCACGGACTGTTAATTTTTGTAAAATACAGGTCAACAACCACTTTTAGCGCGCGGCTGAATAAATAGAAGCGAATTGCCAATTAATGGCTGAATATCGACGCTTGTTCGGTCAGCTTAATCTTAATATATCGTCTTGTTCGCGGCGCCTTGCTCATACCTGCTCTGGGATCGTACACGCACTTAGACAATCGTCGTTCCGGACCAGTGGGGCAAGGGCATTAATGCAGGTGGTGTAAATTAGCGCATCAAAGCCCAGTACTATACTACCACGTCGCCCAGTGATTATTGATGCGAGCCAACCATTGGCCACTAACTACCCATTGATTAGCTGAAGGTTTCCGCGTAATTAATGGAACATTCTCCAGGACCTATGGCCTCGATCGATCTCCACCAATCGTTCTCTTCCAATCGCTCGGGTGCCATTCTAATTTCCAACAATTCCAATTTTATTCTAATTTTCATCAATTCCAATTTTATTCAAAATCGTTCCTCCCTCTCTCATCACTCGCAACGACCGTTTTTAAAATTAACGGAATCCCTTTTATTAAATTTGATTGAACATAAAAACGTCCTGTGGCTCGAAAAATTGTTAACAGGAAATCAGGAAAATTCGCTTTCCGCTGACAAATCTTCCACCTGCGGTAAAGTGCGGACATTCTGTATCGAAAAAATATATACGAAACGTGCGTTCGTATTTCGCGACAATCGATGCGCGACACGCAACGCCGCGAGCATTAATCGCCAAGCCAAAAACCGTCGATTACAAGTCGTTTGAGTGCGAAATCAGGTTTACAACGGGAGAGAAGTAGCGGAAGGGGGAACGGTTCGCCGGCGGCCGGAGTAATTTAATTTCGTCGACCGATGATGACCGCAGGAGTCGTCAAACATCGAATACCAGGCATATCCGACGCGTCGCGACGCTGTTTCGAAACGGTCACGATTCGCGTTTTCGACCATCGAAAATCGCACACGCGTGGCACAGCAACAGCAGCGGCCCGTACCTACACTCGAATCGACGATCGATTCATCGTTCCTGGTTATTAGCGAATGGATTCTGTTTGGACGGTTTACGCCGGTCAGAATGGCCCACGCGGAAGTCCAGTCGAAAAAGCTTATTTGACGATCAAGTTTGATTTCGAATACGAAATAATTCGGCCCATTCTGCAACGTTCGTTGGTAACTTGATCCCATGGCTGATCCCCGTTCACCAGTGGCTTTCGCATATCGAACCTACGGCTGTTCCTTTAGAACCCCGATGCCGATTGTACATACCTGCGCAGCGCAATAATTCTCCCATTAATTTCACCTGATCGATAAGTCGTCCCTCTACCTGGTTGTTACGCGATCACACTCGCTCGACACCGCTTCATGCTCGGTGTTAGGGAGAATTCTAGTGCGAATTATTCATCGAGCGCACAGGGAAATTATAGAATTGCTTTATCGGCGGCCACTGTGTGAATGGATCATTATGGGGCTTTATTTGGAAAGACGTATTACGATCGCTGTGTTCGAATGGATATTGGGAAATTTGAACGCGACGGGATTATGTTAATAAGTTAGTTTGATGTGCTTTAATTAAATTCGATAACTCGAGCCATGCACGCGGCAGGTGTAATTAGAATGAAAAATTCGTCGATGAATTTTCGAGCGAATATTCAGTTTGTACAGTCTGTTATTTAAACAAGCTGCGGCAAATTATTATGTTAAAATATAAATTGCTGGCGGTACATGTATGTTAAATGCAATTCACTTTCCTTAAATTCTATGAAAATGGGAAAAGTATACAGTAATACTACTGTATACTTTTCCAGCAACGTATATAAATCGCATGTAACACGTCAACTTATAATATGGTCTTTTAACAAACTAAGCGGAAGCATTGCGTCATAACATTAAAATAACTACCTTCTATATCTTATTATAGAACAGTATTCAATATCGCATTTACAAACGGCCCAACACATTATCGTACAAGTATCTTCACAAAGTCCAAATAGATTCTTAACCACGCCGCGGCGTGCCCTCTCGAGTCTTGCACCGCGGCAAAAGTATTCGACTCAAAGTTAATTATCGCCTACGAGATTGTCGTTCCAATCGAACCACGCGACCATGTGTACTCGATGCTCGGTGAAAAGAAGAAATTGCCATTTTCAAAAGCCGTCTCTGTTACCTGTTACCATCTCGATCGGCTCTTTCGAATCGCATCTCTTGTTCCGTGTCGATCGAGCCCCTGTTTCCTCGTCGCCACACACCGCCTCAGTCATCCCTATACGTGTGTGTTGCACGCCACCGAAGTCGAGTGGCGAGTCAATAACCTCGAGCTTCCGGTCTACGGTGCACTTGAAGGGCTGTCGTTCGAGTCGACAACTCTCCTCCGTTACACGACGTTATCGTTCCCCGTGCATTTAGCGCCGTCAACGATACACGTTCACCGAAGAAGCTGCGTTTCTGATCGTTCGTGGCATTGATTACGTTTGAGGGTTGCTTTTGACGTAGACAGAATTATGTGATTTTTTGATCATACAAATACGTGTACAGAAAAGCCTTTATAACTGGAACGAATATTTTTTTTAGAAGTACTTCTGTTCAGTTTTGAAGGATCCAATTTTATGTCGAGCCAATACAGTGGGCCAGAAAGGTATTCATACAGTGCATTAGTTTCACTTGCAACTTCATTATTTTGGTGTTAAGACAATTATACATAAAACAATATACATGGATATGAAGCACATGTGTAAAAGTGTAATGGATGAAGATGTAGTCAATGAAAACAATGTATTATAATGCATACTTGAGAAAAATAATTTTTAACCATTAAACACTCGAGCATTTCAATAAAATGTACAACGAAATATTATTATCCTCCTTAGGCTTATGGAAAAAATTGCTAGGTGAAAATTAGTCCGGTGGTTAAGTAATATTAAGCCATAATATAGATTCATTGAATGGTACGTGGATCTTGATCGTGAAGATAGCCAGCCGACTTTAATCTTGGTGACTGAAACTATGCGGCAGTTAATTAACTGGTCTCACGGTGCACATCCTTTAATATAGCTTCGAAGGGCGATGGGTATACCGATACACAGACCATTGTTCTGTTTTCTGGTCCGTGAGGAACGCTATAATTAGTAGCATATCTCCGGTCAGTCGTGTCATTGCTTGTTCAGTTGCCGTGCAAACAGCGGTGAAACAATCTCTGGCGTTCTACGCGATTTAATGACGAAACCAACCAGCAATTTCCGCGATTATAATCTGCGCCACACCAGTCTGCTGCATGGCTTCATTTACCCAAGATATATTTACCACGGTTTGCCTCTGTGCCCTACCTATAAGAGGAATAATTTTTTCACTGGATAATTCTAGGACGTCTGCGATTTGTAATGTCAGATTATACGTGTATAAAAAATATTTCTTACCACGTCTTCTTTGCAAAATCTATTTTTCCGTATTTTGTTGTATTATCTACAAAATATTGCTGGTATCTGCCAGCACGTTGAAATTTCTTCTCTGCCCCAATCACAGGTATTCAAGTTCCCAGTAATTCGTGTTTTGCCCACCGAATCGAGTTCTCCATGCGCTGTTGCGATTGGGAATTTCTTGCGAACGTTGGAAATTAAGAAACAACGGGAAACTCCACACCTGTTCACACGTCGAGTTCCAAAAGGCTTCAATCTAAAATTCAATCGTGTCTTAAAACACAAACTATTAATAACGCTGTATAGGTTTGCAGTCTCAATTTAACCCTCGAAAATACTAAAACCACCCCCTCCACAACACAAAGTCCTCTCCCGTTGCTGTGTTCATGAAACTCACTATAAAACGTAGCAGTAGACTCGTAAAAAAAAATTTCGCCTTTCTCGCCATATCTCCATGGTGCAGTTATGTTAATTAGACTCCATTTTCGTCCCGTGGGGGTTCCCGTTTATAAAAGGACTGGTGGTGGTTTCGCGTTGCCACGTTCAATTTTAAAGAGGCGGAATGGACGAGGCGCTTAGAGTCGAATATCTGACAGCACGAGGCACACGCACATACAAAAACGCCAGCCTTCAACGACGCTGATGCTCGCCGACGATGATGATGTCCGTTTTATACAGACGATTTCGTATAATGAAGCACGCCAATTTCCTTCCTCGTGTTTCTGGATATCAGAGAGGCTTCTCCTTGTGATGGAAAAATGTCTGTGTATCCACTTTTTGTCATGGCATCTTGGGCAAACGAAAAAGCCTGGCAAGCAACACAAACACATCAACATACGTACACCTATATAAATATAGAGGAATACGCAGGATCCCCCGACGTGGGGTAAGTGGTGGCTAGGGCGAATAGGAAGTAGACTACGTAATAGTCGGTTCGTTGCTGAAAGTTATAAAGCAGATTCGAGCAACGATAGGATGTTCTCAAATTGGACGAAGGGTGGCAATCTTCGTCAAGGAGAATTTATGCTGGATCGAGATTACGTTATGGTCAGGCTGCAGGAAATGGACATTTTTTTTGGTCCATGTTGGAAGTAGCAATTTTATGGGACTGTTGTTTTTTTCTATTTAACTTTGTTATGTAATCATGTGATACATCTATGAAAGAATTATATATTTCTTATTTTGTATTTCTAGTAATACTGTGGTACTCGATTTTTATTATTGTACTCTGCTCTCTGAAATTACAATAGATTGAATCAATTTGATTTATAGTATTAATTTCGCGTCAGTTCACTTAGGTTGCAGCACCCATCGGGAAAGGGGAAAATCGAATCTTTTTTTATCGAGCCTGCAACAGAAAGTGCGAAACAAATCCAAACCATTCCATTGGTTCACCAAGCTGTTCAGGTATTCGATGCGGCGAATTCTTATCGAAAATCGAATGCACCGAATACTTTTCTGACATACTACTGTTCATATAATTAAAATAATTAAACTAACGGGAAAAAAAATCCTATACATTTTTATTATCCATTCTTCTCCGCTTTCAACCATCAACGTCTTTCAAACGTTCCAGACAGACAAGAAGTTCGTTTCCCGTGAAAACTCCTGGGGGTGGTGGTTCCCAGTTGGAAACTGTTTAATTAACTTGCAATTTTTCCACGTTTGTTCGATGACGGTTAACTAAATTCAACGTCGAATTAAGCTTGCCGGCCGATGATCGCTGGCACAAAGGATCAGGAATTCAAGTTTCCCGGGCGAATTGAAATTCAATTACGCGGGAGCCCGTAAATAAAGTGCACATGATCGGCTCCCCGGTCCCGTTCATAACTTTTAATCAGAACTCCGCTCAACGCCGGGCTATTTTTCCGGCTAAACCGCTAAGTTTCAGCTTCAGCCAGGAGTACGCGGTTTTGTTGGAGCACGGATAATGAATTTTCCGCAAATCACTCGTCTCGAACAACGCGATACTCGTGCCCGTCGACTGTTCCCAGCTTTCCAACACCGTGGATCTTGAAAATCGACACGGATGAAAGCGTTGAAAGCTCCTCCGCCGTATCGTGTTTAACCGTGCACCGGAAACGATCTCAATCATCGTCGGGAACGTGCCGGCGAAATACGAAACGAACACGTAGTTTTTCCTCGTCTCGATTCTACGCAGGAAGTTATTATGTTAGCGGCAGCGGGACTCGTCTTGCCATTCACGTATCTCATTTCGTCGCGGAAGTTGCAGGCCGTATTCCATTCAGCCGGTTGCTATTCTTCTGACGGATTCGCTGTTTATATCGAAGCGCCGATCCACGTCGACAAACTTTGATTCGGCTCGACCGCGTGCCGAGGATTTTCAAAGCGGATGGACGGGTTGTTCTTTGTGCAGTATAAATTGTGTAGCTCTTTGACATATTATGGAATAGTTGTTTCTTTTCGGCTGCTAGATTCGTATTCTGAGAATTTCTTTTTGAAGAAATTATATCTATAGTATTATATATTTAGAGAAAATGCAGTATAAATTGTGTAGCTCTTTGACGTATTATGGAATAGTTGTTTTCTTTCGGCTGCTAGATTCGTATTCTGAGAATTTCTTTTTGAAGAAATTATATGTATAGTCTTATATATTTAGAGAAAATTGAAATAAGTGGCAGTGACTAATAAACTTTCATTTGCTTGTACAGTTGCGTACAGTTGAGTTTGTACGGTTATCCAGATCTGTCGAGATTAACTCATCTTCCATGGATATCAAATTACCAAAATAAGTCAACATTTCTTGTTCACGGTACAATGTCAAGTTTCCCAAAATACCACGAATATTTTTGTCCAAGTAATTTCATCTAGTAGACGCGTGTACGCGTATCATTTTGCAATTGCAACATGAGCCGCGTAACGTGGACGGGAAGCCATCCAATCGGCTGTGTGGTAAATCACGTTTCACTGGAGACCACCGAATCAATTGGCCAGGAAATTGGAAGCAAGTAAATAATATTACTGGATAATGGAAGCTTCCCCCGTTCTACTGGTATACAAGGGTGTTAATTTTCAAGCCGTCGACGAAGACGGTATAAATCACGAGATACCTTTCGCCCCTTATCTGATTACCAGGTGATTTCACGACGATGGGCACTTGTTTTAACCAGCCGCCAATTTTTGTTTACTATACCATAAGGTTTTTTCATACACTTGTTTGTGTAATATATTATTCTCATAAAACGTTATTAGGAAAAGTGTAGCAATTGTGAACAATAGACAAAGTGTAATAATACGTAAGGTATATTTATGTCATATTTATTCGTAATGGCATTTCCTGCGTTTCAAACAGGTACAAGATTTTTTTGATATTATTGCTCAAACACTTTTTTATTATTTTTGATATGCTTTCATAAATGCGCTAAATTATTGCATTCCAGTAGCGCTATACAATATTGGTGTGTGGATACCTATATTTAGATGACACTGCATGATTAAAAGCTAAGTTCTAGCTACCTGGATGGAATATGATTTAAATCAAACATACGAATAATGGCGCAATCAAATCACAATAAACTTCAATTTTTCTTCATTTATGAATGAAAGGAAACATTTCTCTAGTCCAAGGATGCCTACAAAGTTCCAAATTAAATTTACAAACAACTATTATATTTTAGGATTATTTAATACTCAATGATGAAGTATAAACTTGCATTCGACTAACAAATAAGTCTGCAACCTCGACTCGCATTCAACAGAACGATCATCGCTTTCTTGCCGTTACCTTGCCGTGGCTCGCGCTCGTTTTATCGCAGGTACGTGAGAGATTAGCGGATTAGCAGCGTGCAAAGCATCGCTGATCGAAGTTTACTGGCGGGTCTTGCAAAGCAGGGGAGAACCCGTCTTCCCTCGAGAAGGAACTTCATCTGTACTCAACCCGAGGGCACTCGCGCAATAATCGTGTCTTTTGTATCGGGGTGTGAATCGGCGTTGTTTGATAGCGCGCGATGAGTTGCAATCGCTTGGTCCCTACCTTTCTACCTCATTCTACTCCGCGTACACTAGTTCGAAACACTGACGTTTCGAGTCAAAGCAAGCCAGATGATTGTTCAATGTAAGACAACGTTCGATGATACACGCTTTTAAGGGATCCTAATTAAATTGAACGGAAAACTTTTGAACAGATAGGAAAATTTTATACTTGAAGTCCTCGGATCCCTGATACACCGCTGATTTAGTTTTTGAATGGTCGCAAAGTTATTCTTGCTTAATTATTCTGATCAATTATATTAAAATAATGTCTATTAAACTGCACTACTGCCCCCACGATTTTAACGTCAAATATCGGCGCTTAATCGTTGTAATTATAACAATCACAATTAAATCCTAAAGTCATCTCACGGACTTGGTTCTTAATATCGAACACCCACGAAGAAGCAACATATTTCCCCGCATCGATGCTCCACAAATCATCCAAGAAACTTCAAAGAACAGCCGTACTCTCCCAGAACCGCGAACCCTTTGTGCCACTATCTCTCCTGAGGCGATAGTAGCGAAGAAAGTAATAATTCTTAGAAGATCGGTCTGAATCGGTTTCGGGAAATACGCGACGGTACTCGCCTCACGTATTTGGCGCCGGGATAAACTCGGACCGTTCGTTGGCGAGCCGAAAGTGGTAAAGGAAAACCATTTCACGCCCGACTACACATCTCTCTCTAGCTTGGCGGGAATGGTCGATCGTTTCGCGTCTCGTTAGCATCTCATCCATCGCTGGTGTCTGGCTGCCTTACCTGTCTGCCTGTTTGCTTGTCAAGTTTGTACCAGTCGTACGCTGCAGGCTGAAATTTCGCTGCGTCTTATCTCTTCCTGGAACTTCGTCCCCTATCCGTTCCCGATTCGTCGGGGAATCCGTGATTTCTTATAGGAAATGTTCAGCGGAACGTACACCGTGTAGCGTCGTGTATTTGAAGCAAGAAACAATTGTTCGGAAAAGTTTAGCTCTTCTCAATGCCATGAATTATCCGAGACACTGAGAGTGATAATAATAATCGAATATTATAGCAAGCTATTGCAAAAAATGATTAACAACCATTTCTCAATAAGAAACGCACAGAAACTGCCTAAAGAATTCATCGAAAGCACTTGCTGAACGAATGCTAAAGTTAAAAAAGAAAAGACCAAGTAAATTACGAAAGCAAAGTACTTTACGTACTCCGCAGCGCTTTGCCGTACATTTCACCGGCGTTACTGCACGCGTATGTGTACCCTGCCCCGTGCCAAAAGCTTCTTGCACTTTCTTGAACAAGAAAGAGACAAACGTTTTCACGCAAAACCACCGACTCGAGGACCCGGGCTCCACTTCCGTATGCGAATTCAACTCCCGTCAGCAAGCTGGCAACTGAATAAGTCATTTCGTGGCGTGCATCGATGCATACCGGCTTGCCTGCGCCCGCAGTTTACATTCGCGGGACGATTCTACGCGAGTTCGTGTCGCGACACCTCCGCGAGGTCGGAGTTGCACGCGGCCATTGTGCAAGTTCCCAGACACTTTACGGCACCGTGGCTCCGTGCGGCTGTCGTTCGTTTAATCAGCGCGATACACCGTTTGCCGTGGAAACAGCACGCGGGACAGGTTTCGCGGGACCCGTTCGTTGGATTAATTCACGTAACGGGAACGGATCGATATCGTTCTACAGAGCGCGGCTGTGCCGCGGCAATTGGAAGATTTAAGACGGCTGGCACGCCTGGGAAAAGTTCGAGCTCGTTTTGCCCCGTGTTAATTCGGCCCCGGATCTGGGATAATTTAATGCTTCGGAGAAGGGAAAATTAGGTTGGAGGGTGGTTCCCGCAGGTGCGTGAATTTTTATCGCGGTCGTTCGGGGCCAACAACTTATCCCCCCGACCGATGTCGACAATCTCTACTTTATAAGACGTAACGTTTCTTTCGGCGCGCCGTCCTTGGAGAATATTTGCATTTTAAAAGAATCCCCGCCCGCTTCCTCGTTCGTAGAGGCGCTTGAAAAATTTAAAGCTGTCTGGATAGACGTCGAGACGCTGTGCCACGGTTCACCGTAGTTTCTGATATTCTTGTTGAAATATCGACGGGCGAGGGATCATTTTGAAATTCACTTATGGTTATCATCAGATACATTGGTATTATAATTTTCTGATTTCATTGTATTCGTTCGGATCTTTAACGGCATGCAGTATTTCATTTAGATAATATATTCTTCTTTATCGTTATTATGTTATTATTATTATTATTACTTTATCACTATCGCTGCGAAAAATTGATGCGCTTTCCTTCGCCTCACGATTTAAATTGCACCGTACATTCCACTCGCAACATGTTTCCTCATACATCGATGTATGCCACTATTGAGATTCTCTACTATACGTTGACCTGCTCTACTTGCGCGCTGCCTGACCGCGTACTTATTCATCCTACTTACTGCTCGTGCCTCGATACGTCTAATCGGAAATTCGTTTAACTTCCGTTGTTTAAATTGCATCGTCCATTAGCATACGTCGGTCGTGGAATAATTTATATTATCTTTTCTTCGAATATAAACGCGACACACCGATATCAGTATTCAAAAATCGTGCGCGCCTGATTTCCATATAACTGGAACGAGCATCTGAACGTCGCGTTTCGTTCTAATTTGCACCAGCTTCCCCTCGTCGATTCGATTATACTGTTGCTACACAATTTACGTTTCCCACTTTCTGGACGAGTGGATACTTTCATAATTAAAGGCACTTCAATGCGACGGCCGCGGCAAACAGAAATTACTCAAGACGCGTGAACGAACGTGCTCGGATTTAAAATATATGCGCATTCGTAAAACGGCGCCATTCATTTCGTGTGCTATGCGCGAGGGAAAAACTACTTTGCATTAAAGCGTTTCTTTTACAACGTTTCCGCGAGTAGAACTTCGGCACTCTGAACTGCCACTTCTGCGCGTGTGAATGCCGGGGTTAATTCGGCACTGTTGCTCGAGTTCTACGAGGGAATAGAAATTTTCGTTGCGGGCGTTACTTTTGTATCGCTTGAAAATTTACGCCAGTTTGATCGCAGTTAATAAACGAACGAAATCCAATTGGTATGAATTGTTAAGGAAATAGACGATATAATTCTGAACTATTTGATTTCGGATAATACAGTTCCTTTTACAGACGGCATAAATTCTGTACAAGACTGTACAAATTATAATATTTGAATTTATATCCAGTTATACGCGGCGCGTGCTACACGAATTCCAATTGCAGCTGAATTAAAAAAGAAAATCGCGCTACGGAGGTATTCATTATTGAAGCGAAGAATATTGGTTTCGAGAAGTAAATATCATTTATTTACTAACAGCAGATATAAGTACAAAGTAGAATAGAAAGTGGAAAGTGTATAGGCAAACATGCGGGAAGGAAAATAGGTTTGTGCACGGTCAGACGGAAAGGAAAGTAGAGCAGGTCAGCGTTTAGCCGGTAAGTAGTATGGATCGAAACACGGTCGGGCAGTTATGGGAACCTCGTGCGTTAGTGAAGTGGTTTGGGGATTGTTGCCTCTGATTAAACATTTGTCATCGTCAAACATCGACGATTCAGCTGCACTATTAAGTGAAACGAAGGTAAAGGTAACCGCTGAAATTTTACCAGACGACGCACTGCACGTTCGCAAGTTTCGATGTTGCAATATTCATGCGATGGCCATCGGCTGTTTAGAATCGTTGATATTATATTAGTTCCCGCATCTGAAACTTAGCCGCCGATAAATTGAATCGTGCATTATTTAAACTGTTTGTGTACCGGCGACTTGGAATTGCGGTTTAACGCGTAATATCCGTGGCTCTATCCACCGTGAAATATTGAATGCAATAGCGTCAGTGTCGCGTGGCATGATAAATCGATTTTAAAGTCTTTGAACGGGACGGTTATGCAAATGATTCCTGACAATAATAGCGTCACTCGCCAGCAATCATTCTCGGGGCGCAATATCGTCGGAAGCCCAGCCTACCTTCTTCTCCTATTGGCGGATTAAACAACAAGATTTATACTCGCACTAAATTCCACAAGGAGGCAGGAATACCCGAAAGCGAATTTAGATATCCAGCGAATGGTTCATTCGTGAGACACTTCTAACGCTGTTTCAGGATTTACCTGCGGTTCCTTTTACTTCTTTATCGCCCGTTAATTCTCCGTAATACCACGCGTACATCGTTGGAACGACGATTCCCCGTAGTTTCGGAAACTCCTGCCAAATTATACTCGCCGGAGGAAGAAAAATTATCATACGGCGCAGGTTTTCTTTCGTGCATCCGTTCTTTTCGGCGTGCTTCGCGCACCTGTTGCACCTTTCTTGCGCACCGTGGAACGCAGCGAGACATTCTTTTCGTTGGCGAACAGCACGTCCGAACATCGAGCATTCTCATGCAAACACGCCTCACGCTCGCGTGCAAGTACCTGCAAGTGTTTCACACTTGCCGTTAACGTTTTGCATTTAATTTACCCCCTTTCGTTACGTCGCGTCCACTTCATTCTCGCCTGTCGTTACGTTACTTCGTTAACTATGATAAAACCTTCGTATCCTCTGCCCTTTGTATCGTTGCACCACCATGTTCTCATTACAATATTATTCTCACTTTAATTACTTCTTGCTTGCCAAAGCCGACAAACCGTTGGTACATTCGTTAACAAAATTTTCAACTCACGTATGCACATTTGTTTCCTTTTACACAAGGATCTCTCATTCGTCTCATCTAATATTTACTTTCTATTCCCCGCATCTCTCTGTGGAACAAGAATCGAGCGTAAAGGACGGTATCCCTGATGGGCCACAGAATCGATAACGATCCACTACTCCCTGCTGCCTTCCTAAATCTCGTCGAAATAAATGTATACTTTCCAAACCATATCGAATATCTATGGTGTTCGGGAACGCCCGCAGCCGTCGGTAACGTATGTTAATAGAAACGATTTCCTTTTCGTCAAGGAAATCGGAAGACGGTAAATTCTGGATGGAGGCGAGAGAAATGGCGGTAGATAGGCTGCGAGCCAGAATAAGCAGACTTTCGTTCCCGCTGATTGGCGTGGTACGGCGGAGAGAAACGTAAAAGGAGAACCAGCTAATCTTTCCGCACCAGATACACCGGCGACCAGGATGATGAAGTCGATCGAACGCGGTGATGCGTGCGGACTCGCGAACTTCTCCCACGGGCCATCCTCAGGCAACGACTCTAAATCTTGTCTATTTATTGCTCGCCCGGGGCAAATTGGATGTTTATTGGGGAGGACGTCGAAGCCTATGGAAATTCTGGCTCGATCGAGCTGTCCGAAATGTAGTTTTCGTTTAACCAGCAACGATTGACCGTCTCGACACGACGGTATCGAGTTTCCCGACGAGATTCTAAGGAACTTGTTTCCCTTGCACGATGTTTCACTTTGGGAATAAAAGAGACATTGTTTAGACTGGCTTTAATATCTGTGGAGACTGTAGTTAAATTTGGAGAACGGCGTACAAATTTTCTTGGGCGGAGTGAAGATTGTTTTGGGGATTAGAATAGCGGTGCAAGTAGTATAGCTCAGGTATTTGTCAGACTTTGCGCGGTTCGTGTTATACGTGGATAACCACTGATTAAGTAGTGCGTTAGTTTTGTAACTTAACTTAGTATGGTATTTTGTAACTAGTACGTTTATATTGTATCTTTTTTCTGTTACTGTTGTGTTTATTTCTAATTATTTCGGGCCATAATTGTTTGTATAATAATTTGCATCAATGTACGTAATATTCGTGATCTACTCTTTAGAGGAATTGTATTTTTCATTCCCTTTTGCGTCGTTCGTGTAAAATTTTATGTAATGCTATTGTTAAATTCCGTTTGCTTCTTATAAAAGTTTCTCGATAATTTCAGGTGTAATGCACATTCCATAAAAATCAATGCTCCTTTATCGCTTCTCCTTTAGGTCTCCCGTTTGCTCCACCTTTTTTGCACTCGGTAACTCGAACAGGAACAACTGATATTCGCGGGCAAATCGATCGCCCAAGGAAGCCGGGCCGACGATATTGTGAAATTTTACGAACCATAGACACAATGGGGAATTCCTGGTTCAGGCAGACGTGGCACCATATGTGCGAAACGCGGCTCGGCACTGTTCGAAATTGTTTTTAGCGTTATGTTTCTGTATTAACGCGCCCGGTGCGCTTTCTTGCCGGCTTAAACGCGCACCCTTGCACGTATTATTGGCCCGGAATTCCGGGAGGAAACGGTACTTTCTTTACAGACGACGGCCAGGTTCCCACGTACACGGTGTATCAGGGAGAAATGGAAATTATTTTAAAGAGCTTAGAAATAATTTAAAATATTTAAAAAAATAGTTAAAGGTGTTAAAGAGAAATGATTAGGAGATACTAAAAAGTGCATAGTTTTGTATGAAGTAATTATTGGGGGTGCTGATTCTACTGTGTGCCGTAATTATTTATGCATTCCGTGTACATTATGAAGGAGATTATATTTCGTCAAATTTAATGAGGGTTCCTCATTGCGTTCTTAATAATATTGGTTTGCGAGCTCAAATCTCCACTGTTTCCATAACAATTTTATTTAAAAAATTTTTGTTTACATCAACCATAAGAATTACACGAGACTCGTTTAGTTAGTTTTGCAAAAACAATTCAAACAATCGTGCAAAAACTATTATTTATTTTTTACCTACTATTTTAATCCTCGAAAAATCTTATACTACTACTTTGCAATAAACTCACCTTGTATATAGAGGATCAGACTCTAATAATAACCCTCCCCCCTACCTCCTGACACTATACCGTTCTTCCTGCAAGGCATTTCACGATTGTTTAAAACATCCCGCAACAGGGGCGGCGAGTTTCACGATCGACCATGTTTCGCAGCAAATTAAATCCACGAAATAGAACGGTAATTCGAGAACTTTTATCGACTGCAACCCCCGAGCGTATAATCGTCGGTCGTTGGAGTATTTTATAAGCTTGCGTTTGCATGCTTGTCCCTGAAATTCCACGAAAATAGAAATCAAATAGGAATCGTTATACGCGAGAAACGGTAACTACGGGTTTATTCGCACTGGATATAAGGGTTGTATAATTCGAATCCCGTTGCGATTAAATCCATCACGATCGAGGTGTCGAATTCTCTCCATGTATTTTCGAACACGCAATCTCGCGCTGCTAGATAGAACGTTATTAATTCACTGACCTGGATCATCAACGCTAGCCTATGCTTCGATCAGAACTGTCTTATTCTACCTAACATACATATATGTAACTTTAATACATAACATTATTATAATACAATATAATACACTGGCGTGCAATGTCAGCTACTCACTTTTCATTCAAAGTGCGGTAAAAAGGTAACAAAATGAACAATCGTACTTTCCTGTACTCGTTGCAAAGGGGAGATCTTGATCTTCAAATTCATAATTATTTCGGGTATGAAGTAAATTTCTCGTGGTTAGTAATGAATAAATAATAATAATTTCAAATAATAATTCCACAAATGCTCGAAACACCAAGAGCATTATATTTTCAGGAATAGCACAACGTTCGTTGAAAAGTTAGAAGTAGAAGCGTATGCTCACGGGGGAATATATTATATAAGCAACGTGGCGAGGTACCTTCTTTTCCCTCTGAATCCTTTCCTCTCCTCGATTCGCGATCGCATTACACGGATCTGGAACCTTTCCAGCGGGGCAAGTTCGTGATTTTTAGACTGAAAATTGAGGCGAAAAGTGTATGCAAAGTGTGCCTGGATTTTTCTCAGATTCCGACGTCCGCTTTGAAATCCAACGATACGATCTTCCGGTTATAAGTAGGGGCCGATCTATCTTTTTACTTCGGGAGGGCTGAATTAACGGGCACTGTCGTTCATGTAAAGTTCTAAGCAGGAGAATGTTGATTCTTGAACTCGAGATAGAAATATCTAAGTAAGTAGAATTCGGATCAGCTATTCGGTTTTACGAATGAAAATGAATTGGCATGGAATTTCTCGACTTATTTCCTAAAGGTGCAAGTAATTATTTTTACTGTACCAGCACTCCGACTGTAAATAGTTAATCGCAGTATTTACAGCATTAACACCACAGAGATGAATATTTACCACAATAGATTACATTATATTTCGCAAAACTGTTAATCGTCATTTCCTCTCAGCTTTTGCACGCCTCGCAATTTTATATCAATAATATCCGCACGATATTTTAACTGCAATTCAACCGGTTCGATCGAACGCATCGCGAGAACGGGGCATTCTCGTGGAATGCTGGAGGATAAAATTTCAAACTACGCGTACAAATTTATCGAGCGGATCGGCGCACGTTTTTTTACCTCGGGGAACGAAACGCAGAACTTCGATACTTCCTCCTCAGTCAGCCACCCCCTCTATCTGATATATACAACACACATATATTCTCTAGAAGCGCGAAAAATTCCGATGAAATTGCGGACAGAGGACGCGAATGAGATGCAGCGGCAAGGATTCTTACACTGTCCGCCTCCTGTCCATTGTTTCTGTTTCGACCTCGAGTCACTTTTAAAATGAACGGACCCGTGAATAATGAACAGCTTCAGCCTCAATACATCCTATCGGAAAAATTGGAAAATACAGTAATTTCTCGATGAGTGCCGCGCGAGTCCTACAGCGTTAGCGAGCGCGTTTCATCCCCACCACTGGGGGGAATCCCCCCGGGCCGGCCGACCGTCCCGGCGGTTAATGCTTGCGGTATTTCTCGAAAGATTAAATGCCTTCGTGTCTGTGAGAACACACTAATGCAATTGTGAATTTTTGTTATTGTTACGAATTGCGCTATGAAAATTATATTAAATAATTCGTGAAGCTGCTGTGATTAAAATGAGACTAAACACGATATAATTTGGATCATATTGACTTATATGTTTACATAATAAAACTCTTACCCATTGATTCACTATTAATTATACACTTAGAATTTTCACTATTAATTATGCACTTAGAATTTTCACTATTAATTAATAAATTTTTATGCTAATTACTATCTACAATTTATGCTAATGCTTGGGTAACAAGAACGAAAGCGTGTCTCGCCGACTCTGAGCGACCGAAAACCGTGTCTCGTCGACTCTGACTGCGCACAAAGCGTGTCTCGTCCACTCTGACTGCGCGAAAAGCGTGTCTCGTCCACTCTAACTGCGCACAAAGCGTGTCTCGTCCACTCTAACTGCGCACAAAGCGTGTCTCCGCGTGACCCTGAGCGATCGCAACATGTTTCTCCTCGGCCGGGGGGATCGTACGGAAGCATTTCATGCTCGGCTCGGAGGGATCCGTTTTTGCAATTTATCAACGCAAATATGATCCAAATTATATCGTGTTTGGTGTTATTTTAATCACAACAGCCTCAGCTATATTTTCATAAAATTTGCAGAACGAAATAATTAACAATAAAGAAGTTTTATAGTTGCATTAGTGTTGTCTCACCGATGAGAAGGCATTTAAATCCTCTACAGACGCCCGACTTCTCTTTCCTCTCTTTCTTTCGCGCGCTGTCCTTTTTTGTGGCCGTCGATGTCGGCAGCTGCACAATATCTCGGCCGAAATTTCCAAGAACCCAAAGTTCACCTAAATTCGATTAGTGCGCGCAGCCGGTCCCGAGTAGCACGCGCTAACCGAAGAATTACTGTATCTCGCTCAAAGTATGGTCGTTAAATGTTGTTTTTTTTTTGTTATCGCTGTCTTTCACCCCTCCATGGAAAATGTTTCGCAGAACTTCGCCCCCTTTATTTTCAGCAGCGAATTCAGCAAACTGATCGACAAATCGCAGAGTATTGTCTGAACGCTTGAACTGTATTTCGTGCCCGTTTGAAACGCGTGACAAAGAAATTTTTTGCCCCCACTTTACGTGGCGCGTGCAACGGTAATCGTAAATTTCGCTAGTAAATATTTCGCGGGAAACAGAGAGAATAAAGTATTGATATCGCAATCTAACTCGTCGGGGGGTAAATAGAGTATAGGAACCGTAAATACCGAGTAAAATGCTGGGAGGCATCGAGTTAGTATTCCCGGCGTACGTGTGTTTCATTACGTGAAACCGGCACGCGTTTCGGAGATAGCAATTTCGATGTCTCGAAAAATCTGCACGCGTTTTCCTTTCCATAATCCATTTCGTGGATGCGTCCTGTGCAGCAGTTTTTGGCAAGATCTAGAGCACGGTGAAATTTAATGAACGTGACTGGAGCTTATCGGCGGCGAAACGAAACTCCGGGACGGCAGAAATCTCGTTGAAACGCTTGGCACACTCTTGGACTACATAAACACGATCAATTTGGATGGAAAACATGATTCTTATTACTGCTATTCTCTTGCCTCCCCGCTGTACCTTGGACAAATTTACAATTTCCTTGTTTCTCGGCTTTGTAGCTGCGTAACAGAGGCGCGAAAAACGTAGCATTGTCCGATGGAAACGCTGGTCGTGAATAATAATAATGCGGAAAATCGTTTGTTAGCGCTGTCGTGATTTTCTATTGTAAAATATTGTAAACATGCAATATTCAATTGTCATCGACTGTATTGAAATTGTACATCGTATTCCATTGGATGCGAGTGTTCAGTGATGTGTGTTTTGTTATGCTTATGTGGAAAATAATGAAGTTCTCTACCCGTATGTACGGTTGAAATATTTTCCTTGTTTTTACTGATTGCTGCTTCCATCAGTCTTATTATTGAACGTGCAAATAAAGGAGAAGAAACATACCCGCAGGTAGTACATAAATAAATGGGGAACAAATATGCGTCGATAATGAGATACAAATAGAATTATTAATAAAGTGTTTTGCGTAGTGTATCTGTGCTCTTTATATACGCGATGTGTGATAGCAACAATAAAACAAGAATAAACTCTCCTAATTCCTACACCAACATATATGTGCATCTGCAATATGAAAAGCCTTAACGAAACTGCAATATGGTTCACCAAACAAACAGAACCAGTTGAAAAAACTGTATCAATATTGCTTGATAAAAATATAGTATCGATGAGTTTCCTGCATCCTGTTCCAATTCAAAATTTGCAAAAAAATCCACCAATTCGCCTTCTGCCCCACCCTCAAATTCAACACTAACATACTTAACCACCCTACATTACCTTCAACCCCACAAATCCCGGTTGTAAACGAATCCAGCACAGGTTGGATCACACATGTACACCCGACAAGATTTTTCATCGTTAGGAGATTACGATTTCGGAGAACTTATGGAGTGCTTTGGATATGTTGCAGAGGCGCCCCGGGGGACGTACCTGCTGATAGATGGCCGTAGGTTGGACCCGGGTAACCAGTTCGTGCCTGTGAAGGAGGGTTCCGAGTTGACTTTGGAGTGTGCCGTCGAGGGTGGAAACCCACCACCCGATTTAGCATGGGGAATGACCCTGTCTCAGGCCACTTTAGATGGTCCAGAGCAACCGCCGGACAATTTGACCGTACTGCCCTCAACGTCTGGTAGACGAAGTGGAGCTCACCTTAAGGTCTTAAGGGGACACCATAATGCAACGATCGCCTGCGTAGCTCGTCACGTCACCTTAACGATACCGATGAACGCGAGCATTCTTCTGGACGTTCAATGTGAGTAATGCTTTCAGCTTTTTGTTCTTGGCGTTGGATGCTTGTATGGGGGGAGTAAGAAATATCGGGGGTTGGTTTATATACGGGAAGGGTGAGGAAGGAATTTAGCGGGCGATGGGAATGAAATGGGGTGGTTGAGGGACGGATATCACGCTTCAAGTGACTGTGGGGATGTTTTGGATGGGGTATTAACTGGACGACTTTCTGTGGGGTTTTATTTGTGAAGAATTCGATGTTGGCCTTGCTTCTCCGGTACAATAATTGCTAGGAGTTTTATCCCCCTTTTTAATTAACTTTTGATTATTATAGCTCGATATGTTTGACAATTTCCAATATTTAACTCAACTTACATTTTTTGCTTAATTTGTCAATTAATGAATAGAGTTGCTGCAACGTTTTCAAGCTAGAAAGAATTTATTGAGGAAAGAAAATAGTTTCAATTTTGCAGACATAATTGACCAATGAAATTGTCGAAGGTGTACTGGTAAAAATTTGTCCGGGAAAGTAATTCCATATTTCACTCGTTCAAACTCCTGTCAATAAAATTTCGCTAGCACTTTATTTATGGCGATCGCGTTAAAAATGAGATTCTCGTAAATTTCGAAGACAAGTAGCGCGATTAAATGGAGGGCGGCCGGCATGAAGATTTTATCTGAACGATCGTCAGTATCGAAACAGTTTCAGCGGCGATGTCTCGTTTTAAACCGCCTTTATGTAGCCGTCGAGTTATCATCGCTGCCCCGTCTCGAACTCATCACCTCAGTCTGGTCTGAAACTATCGTATAATTTAGAACGTTTCAACGTAAGCTGTCTCGTCACTCGCGTCTGTCGTCTGGTCTTCGACCTTTTCACTTTTTCCCCCCGAGAAACTCTCACCGCTCATGACTTGCACCTTCGACGTCGTAAAACTTGTACTCCTTCGAGCTTCGGCTGAGAAATCTTCTGACGCTTTATGAAATGGGAAGCCGTCCTCGCTTTGCGGAGAATAAAAAGAATTTTTCATAGCTCGAGTGTCATTTTGAGCAACACTTTCGTTATATCTTCGTTTACACCAATTTAAGGAAATAAATAATTGTTTGTTTAATGAATAGTAAGTATCAGGAAATAGTAATTCTGTGGGAGTAAATTTCAATTATTCCGCAAAATTCGATCGCAGCATTACATTAATTAATCATAAATATATATTAACGCGAGATCAACAGCTCCACTCGCTACACAGCTTAAATCTGAATACCAAAGTAATTTGTAACCCGCTTCTGGGACCGTAGAAAGTTATATTCCATTTCTGTCTCTGCAACGGGATGACAGGATAATGCGGATTTAGCAAACTAAACAATTAGAATTTATTAACAGTAACTGCGCGGAGCACTCTGCCCAACAATTCATTACAGAATTATTTTCCACAATACCTACGTACAATCGTTCCCAACTAGATACAGGGAAACTCGCAAATTTAACAGGCTCGTTAAAAAGACAAATCTCATCAATTCACCGCAATTATCATCACTTCGTTTCACGTCACGGTAATTAGGTCAGCGGGGCAATTTGAAATTTTCATTACTCGTTGATCCACTCCCTCGATGTCTCCTTTCAAACGAAACCATTCCTTTTATCCACCAGCCATTGCCCTCGTTCAGAATGGATCGTTGTTATGAAGGGTCCAGGGAGAAAAAGAGATAGGGCGAGATGGTGGATGGGAGAGCGGAGGGAAAGTTACGGGCGGTATTATTTAGTTGATACCGCGTTGAAATTGCCGGTGGCCACGTTGGCCGAGATCTAATTTCCGTAGACTTCGTAGCCAGCACAATTCCCGTTGAAATATTAGGTAGAAGAAATCGCGATACGGGGCCTGGTTGGCGAAAAAAGCCACGGCCAGTCGCGGGTACGCTTTTAAAAATGGGCTTAATTCGAGTCGAGCGGCCGGGAAGTGTTATAATACCGTGGATCGTTTTTCCGCCCCGAGTCAGAGCTGGAGCTGATGGGGGAGAAAGGGACACGAATGAACTAGCTAGCTGGATTTCTGTGATATTAGACGTAGAACGAACAGCGAGAAGCAGGAATTGTCGGCGGAATAAAGAGGGCGAGATACAGGCAACAGACAAGCAACGAAACTGGTTATTATTTAAGCTTGAGCTATATCAAAACTACCGAAGTCAGTGCGTCAGGAAAGTTATAGAAATTGCCAGATTCACATACATATGTATATCTTTTCCATCCAAATATTGAGAGTGCTACGTTAAAATTTGTTTTCGTTACCATGCAATAAAATATGTCGCAAAATACTTGCTCTTACAGTGTAAATATTTTCTGTGATTCTAAAATGTTATGAAGACTCTATTTCTGTGCAATACTGATGTCCGTCATTTTATTTATAATATATAAAAATATTGAGAATTGGTTTCACATGGTCGGCGCAAAAAATATTTATCGGGACCGTAATGAATTCTACATCAATTCCACGATACTTAGAATAATTAGGAATTAGATGAATTCCATCAAAAACAATTGAAGTATAATTCACCGGGAAAGTCGAGCAGTATGATAGGTAAAAATTCCTGAAATAGATAACGTGGTATATGAATTGCCAAGCGTAGAGGAAAACGAAGACGACAGGGAACAGGCAGAGTGGAAAAGGAGAATGCGAAGAATTTCCGATGGTCTGGTTTGTTCGTTGTTTTTCAGATTATTAATTCTCCTACAATTTACTCGAAATTTTCCAACGAGCCGGGGATTCGACGTGGCTCGTGGCCCCGGTCGTTTATTGCTCCGAGTAAATTTTCCAGTGGCTCCGAAGTTCCCAGGTTTACCGTTTATTGCGATCAAATTAGAGTCGTTGATGCAACCGTGGAGGGAACTAGTTTCTTCCAGGGCGTCTCGTAAAATCTACCGCACTAGAAGAGAGATTTCGCGTCCCTATCTAGACTTGAGGAATGAAGCAACGAGAGATAACAAAAGCCAAGAGAGAAGGGAACAACGTTAACCGCGCGTGGTAACGTCTAACGTGTACACTTTATTTTCTCGTGGTCAACTTCTTGCAATGGCTCCTGGGCGAAACTGACGAGAGCTTTCCTAGTTAGAGTTTTCGAAACTAGTTTGTGCATTCGCCGAGACAGTTGATTTATTGCTGAACGTAAAATCGTAGATACAGATTTGGCAGGGATGCGATTTTATATCCTCATCGTTGTGAGAATATTGCCAAGGTGACAAAGTTCTCGTCGAATTCGTGGCATGAGATATTTCGTTTAGTATTCTTGTTAATTTAACATGACATAATAATGGGGAACGGAATTGGAATTTTGTTAATTTGCGCTGTTATTTCTTCCCTTTGACCTACTTTCGGCAATCATTCGTGTGTATTTTCTTTAGTCTGTCGCCATTTCATTTTTCATTCCATTGCGCGAATTTCTACATCTCCTTGATGCAATTCCCCATGGAAGTAGAATTATATGTTCTTTCAGAATGAATTTTACTTTATTGACTAGTTCGAAATTTTCACATAATTGCTACATAATGTCAGTCCTTCGAAATCTTTTCGTCCCCGATTTATCTTTTTCCGCTCCACAACTTGTACTGCACTTTTGTCCTGCACATTACACGCTTACCCAGAACCATTACGTCATTTCTGGTTCCCATGAAATTCCCTCTTTCTTGGATTCCTCTTCCCCGGTCGAAACGGGAACCCATTGTGTCTCGACGTCACTTCGTCCCCTTAATTCTTCCGTGCTTGTTCTCTTAAGGGTGGAAAGGAAACTGCGGTCAGTTACGAGTTCGTGAAACGGAAGCTCAATCATGGATCGTCCACTCCTACCCGGACGTAGGAAAAAAAAGGTCACGAAAGCAGACTCGTGGCACCGGAATGAACCATAAGAAATTGTGCAACCTTCCTTCGAGGTCTATTCATTTTTTTTTCAGTTTCAAAAAATCGAATTCATTTTGTCGCAATGGAAACATAATTCGTCGAGTAAGAACACGTTTTGTACAGTCTTGGCCAGGTTTCATTATTGGTAGATTTTGCAAGTTGCAATGAAGGACATGCACTGGCTGTGCAAGAGGGGACAATTATCAGTCCACTGTTGGATGACTTTCGAAGTTTCGATAGAAGAATTACGATAGAAAGGACGAGAAGTTTCGCGGAGATCGGTTTCGAACGACGACGGGACAGAATTCTCTTGTACCCAGCGAAGAATTGCTCGGTGAACTTCAATCAACCCGTCCCAGCAGTCCAACGCTCTTTGAAAAACATTGGAGAAGTTTTTAAACAGAGGGAATAGGTGCCATGTGAACCTCGGCGAGGATTCATCGTCCACGAGAAATAAACGCGTGTCTGATCTATAGTTTCTTCGATGAACAATGAAGAAGTATTTTCATTGATGTCTGTGGTTCAATATTTTTCTAGAATACAATGGGATCTATTATAAACGTAACGAGATTGTAATGGATCTGAGTTGAACTAAATGCAATTATTTTTAAATTAGCGAATTGAACAATAGATAGAGTTGCTTGAAAACGTAGGGCTACACGAGGGATGATAAGTCGAGGGTAAGTTCAGAGCTTAATTAGGATTTAAGGAATTCGCAGAAAGTTCGAGGACCGGTGGATTGCCTTTTCCTTAATGGGGATTGTTCGGTGCGAGTCTACACCATTTACCTAACCAAAACATTGGAATCCACCGTCATTACACTATTCTCTCTACCATACAGATGCAACCCTTAACGATAACCATGCCGTCGCCATTGAGGGAAAGTCGGGATATTATCCAAAGCGGATATTAAATTAGAATTATTCGCCCCGACTGTACAAGACGTGGCAGACATAATGGCCCAGCTGGCAAGTTCTTCTATGACGGAAAAATGTGAAAGGGTGCTAGTAGAGATAGTTGTAACGACTGGATAACGATTGAATAGCGTGCTTAAGGGTGGAGAAGTAGTTCGAAGAAAAAGAGAACACTTGGCCACGAATTCCTCAATAATTTCTTGCCGCCTCTTCTATTTCTCAATTTACCCATCCATCACACCTGAATCAGTTTATTACTCCCATAAATAATAAATGGAACACTTCCATTGCTGTTAAAATACAATATAAAAGCAAGTAAGAAAAATGAAATAAAAATAAGGAACATCGATTCTCACGTATACTCCGCGTCTGATCCACGTTTCCACCCCCGCGAGCTTCGCGTCCCTCCCGGTCGAATTGTTTCCAGGCAATTGAGGGGAAAAATTCGGCAACACGGCAGGTATTTTCCAGACGATGGGAAACCCTCGCAGCGTCAAAGATGATGCGGGCGCGTGCAGCGAAGCCGAAACGCCGCGCCTTGAAAGATGCATATTTTCTAGACGAACAGCTTCGCGTACACCTTCGAGATTCCGGAAGGAGATGCGGGTGTTTCCCGAGCGATTTCTTCCGATAGGGGAGCACCGTTTCTACGGATGGACCTGACCTCTTCGCCACGTTTTTCCGTGAATTTATATTCGGATGGTACCTGCGTTTTCCGTATCTCTCTCTCTAGCTATATATATATACACAGGTTTAGTGGGAAAGAGCGAGACATGGAAGGTGAGAGGAAATACCGTTGGGACGCTCGGCGACACCCGACCGAGCGAATTTTCCAACAGAACGAACGCCAAAGACATTTTAGAAGGCATTCGATGCCTTTACGACGCACTTCGGAACACGTAACGTGACCCACTTTGTCCATTGTGTACGTACAAGCCACGGGCCTCGTATCGCACCTCTTTCCCTTGGTCGTATTATGCGATTCTAAGCACTGGACCGGTCGAACGCACTCAATTCGTTTGTTCCTCGATTATTGTTGCACGGCGATAGGGGTTAACCCTTCTTCAACGACGTAGACTGAATTGTAATTTTCTTTTCACGTGGATTTGCGCAGTTCTCCTTTTTTGCTCGATAGACAGTTCTTCGTGCATTTGGATTAATTTAAAAACAATGTACGGAGTGTACAGGACGACGGATTGTGAAGAAGTCTATGCATCTCTGAAGGGTTACTTGGAGACTATTTGCGGAACCTGAACGTGCCAACTTCATTTAACAACTTTTGTGAATAAAAACTACTGTGCACTACTATAATTCCATAAATGCTGTTGTTACTAGTACGAGGTTGAATGTAACAAATGGCTTATTAGAATGGAAATATTCATAGATGCTTCGTATCGTATTTCACCGTCTTGATCTTCAAAATTATTTTACAAATCCTTGCATACAGGAAAATAATTTTTATTCAATTTACGACATGATGTTTGTTCCGCGATTTGAGCGGTAGACACACTTTTCCTTTTGCTTAATTGGATTCAAGGAAGCATCTGAATCAAGTTGGAGTAAAAAGTGTTTGTCAAAGAAAGATGTTGCTCAAGTAAAATTTCGCGTCGAATGATACGAGACCGTTTGCTAACAAAGAGACAGGTGCAGAGGAGGGTGAAAAAAAATATCGGTTTTATTGTTCCCATTTTGTTTCGCCGCTCGTTTAAGAGCGATTTCTCAAAGGAATGAATGGACGTATTGTGCTTCACCATTCACCATCTTCCGACGAGCTTTGTGCAAATTGATATCGAGATATTCCTTTTGCTAGTAGATAATAACATTCTTAGTTATCTATGCTGCTCGAAATGTCGGTATACTAATTGCCACTCGAGGCTCCTCTTTCTACGTTACCGCAACGAAATGCACCGGGCGAATCTCTTTTCCAATCAGTTCGAAGGCTAGCTTGTAATAAACGCTTATTAAATGAACAAAGAGAAAGTCGATGGCGCTGGGGATGAAAAAAATTCACTGTTTCCATTCGTCTTTTCCTTCTTCTTGTTTGAAGGCAGTCTTTCGATCTATACGTTGAACAATTAATTTTATAATATTTACCACAATATTTGAATTCCTATAATTTCGAAAATTTCGGAATAATGTCCGAATAATCGACCAATACTTTTCCCTCTCAATTTGTAACTTGTTTCAAGTATTATTTTCGTTTTCGCAAGATAGTGGCCGGTTCTTCAAATAAAGAAACCTTTCTCATAGAAATGAAACCTCATACTCTGCGCTCGGAAAACAAAGGGATTACACTTTTCTTTAACGAGAACTGTTTTCTGTTCCATTACACTATGCAATGGTACGACAAGATGAGAATTCTTATTTTAAGCTTGACAATACTATTCTTCTTGGAATAAATGTATTCAGCAACGTGCAAATACAATTTCCGCCCTAAGCAATTGCATGGAGTAAATTTCAACAATTCACCCCCGTTCGATCAGACATCGTATTTAAATCGCGTAATCTTCTATCAGGGAAGAGGGTAAATATTTTGATGCATGTAGACCGTCGCTATTTGCTCTAACTTTGGAGTAAAATTACGCGATATTATTATGGCATTTCTCATCGATATGAGTTCACAGGGTTGGGGGTGGGGACTCTCAAAGCGTAGTCTGCACCGCATGTTGCGAAACGCAAATTGTGATACAGAGAGGCTCGTCATGATTTCCAGTTATGTATATGAAACGCGAATGCACGCGGGATGACTTTCTCATCAAAACAGAGATACGTTCATCGTGTACGTGAAGGCTCGTGACGTTTCAAACACGGGTACGCGTTTAATTCCTGCTAAAAGATCTCTCAACTTCCATCTATCTCGCGTCCTCTCTGTTTCGCTACCCCTTTCACTGCCATTTTTGTTTTATCTCCACCATAAAATTAGTACTCGCATATTCACGTCGGTAGTAATTACTTTCGTGCGTTTCTTCAATCTTCTATTCTTCCCCTGTACATTACTTCGAAACGTGCATTACAATATCTCAATTTTCGGAGGAAGATGAATTTTCCGTTCAGTGCAGGGGCACGTTGAATTTCGAAGGATTAATGTTACTAAAATAATGAAACGCGTTAGGCTTTATTCAGCCTTTGTGCTCGCTACAATTGCAATTGTTGCAATTGGGAATGTGCAATTGTATCGCGTTTTGAATCTGGAAAATGGGATTGCAATGAAGGTTACCTTGAAGGAAAGCTATAATAATGTATATGTAGTGGCTTTTTCTACTTTTTATCGAATCACGAATTTACGGCAAGCTTTCCGAACGATTTGAATAAACCTTATATACGTGTACATATTTCTCCAATCCTGCTTAGATTTAATCAATTTTGTCGGGCAAAAAAATTGGATTAAATGTCACGAATAGATTTCATGCACGTATTTCGTTCTCGATAGTCGAATGGAAGAAAATAAGGCAACCTGTCGTCGACCCGCTAAATACTTCTTAAATACGTCGAATATCAACAGGTTGTTGATTTCACTGTCCGTGTTTCGTGGTTATTTAGTTCAGGTTCGTCCAGGTAAGTGTTCCCGTGTGTACGTGTCTACAGGTAAAACACGCCTTGCCTACGGGCGTGTTTTCGCGTACAGTATGCACAGGCTGCTATGCAATAATTAGCAATGCTGATTCTTGTCGTTTCAGAAACATTTCCACGTTGCAACATTGATTACATTTAACTCCATCAACGTTTACGGATCACGTATGAATAATAAATACATGGAATTCAATTTTTTCGTTGAAACGAAGCATACACCCAAAGTACACGTATAAAATCAATTCCACGGATCTTCAAACATCCCCCAAAATTCGTACAATTCCTTAATATCAACTGCACACGCGATTACTACACGCCTTTAAAACAAGATAACCGCAGTCACAATTCCATTCCAATCAGTTTCCTTCAATCCTGAAAGCAAACTGAAACCTTCAACCCTTAAACGTAGGGCGCACGTCAAACGAGTTCAATGCAAACAGAGTTACTTAAACAGAACCCTTCTCAGCCCTAATCAATCTCACTTTATCCGTAAACCATTCTGAATTCCTTTCCTATCGGTATACAGCGACGAGTTCTTCACGTTTCACATTGAATCTGCAGATCTGGGAATATTTTGCGCCGTAAAACACGCGGTGGTATAGACGGAGCAGACGGCAGTCGTCGTATCGTCGGATAGACGTTTCTCAAGATCAGGCTGCTAGGGGTGTGACGGGTGTGCATTTAATAAAAGCCGCCACGAAATGATAAGCATCGTCTGATGGGATCGAAGCCGCGTGAAGGGCCCGCGTTGAAAGCCTAGAAGAGGGATTAGCTGGATTAGTTGGCCGGCTGGATCTATCTATTCCGGAGTCGGATGAAAGGGATACCTATAATTACGTTCCCCTTACGGCGAGAGGGTGCGAAAAGCCTCGCTATGAATGACGTCAATATCTCTTCTTCTAAAGGGACGAAATTGAACCCGCTGCACACGCTTTTTCTCTTCCCGTACCCTCACCACCATCCCCTCTGCTTTATCCTCGGCTATTCCAGTTTCCCTCTCGCTTCTTTTCGAAACGGCTTTTCAGCCAGTTTCAAAGGTGTGCGCTCGCGATTCTAGGCGGTACAGGTTGTTTAATAAGTGAAAGGCAACGAGGACGCGTGTGGGTGAAGTGTGATTATATCATATAATGTTTTACGTCTTGGAGTTGACATCACTGTGTGTGATTTTGTCGCTGATATGTTGTTTTTTATTATTTGATATTGTATATTGCTCGGTTATGGTCCGAATTTATTTGGGGATATTCAAGAGAGTTTCAGATGATTACTTTTAATGCTTGACACAGCTGTTGTATGTTATTTAAACAAACCCTCAGAGTTTGTGCCAGCATTATGAAGAACTATAATTTACGACCCTGAACGTAAATATCCGAGAAACTTATTTAGCAACGAGCACTCTTAAAACAAAAAATACCCCCAGTAATTTATCCCCCCGAAAAACTTTGCTCGGTATCGTATCTTTTATAACGAATGGGGGGTACAAAAATAACCCACATAAATCGCACGAAAATTCAAGAGCTGCATCGACCAAGACACCATCCCAGTATTCATAGTATTTTCTTTGAAAACAGCGCCCCTTGCCATCGACGGGATACATGCGAAAAGCGTCTGTTCTGAATATATCTGAATTGGGTGAAATTATGGCAGCGGGATAGGGCAAATTAGAATTTCCCCTCGAATATTTTCCTTCTCCCTACTTTCACGTTTCGCGGTTCAAGAAGCTGGATATCCAGAGCAGGTTTCTTCAGTTTAGGAACAGAAGCTTTTTTACCCCGTGGTAGCGGTAATTTAGCTTCGCGAGGTCTGCTCCCTTCTCCTTTACAGCATCGTGAAGTATGCGACTAATGCGAAAGTTTGCTACCCTCGTGAGACTGAAAACTACCTGCAACTTATTATTCCTGTTCAAATTCAAAATCGTTTTCAGTGAGCCGGGGCCACGGTCTGTTAGATTACTGGTTTGCATATTTCTAGAACGTACGAAGCGGTTCTGCTGGTGAAACAAACTATAATTGGTTTTCGATATCATTTTCGAGAAAATGATGTTGTTGGTCTTTGATGAATTAGGGTAAAATTAAAATTGACTGTCCAGCATGAAAGGGTAAAATAATGTTACGCAATAATGTGTTCTTCATGTAAATTTCAGAGTTTAGAATTCGCGTATCGAAGGGTTGTACATTATTTGGAAATTATCTGTACTGAATTTTGATGTTTGGAAACTGCGAAAATTATAATAAAGGGATGTGAGATAGAAGGAATAGGGAGCGTTCGGTTTCATCGAAAATAGAGCACAATGTGCCGTTTGATTACATAAATTTTCAAGGCGGTTTAGCAATTTTGGAAAGTTTCGGAGTTTCGCGGAAAGTTCTCCCTTCGAATTTCTAAGTCCTCGTTGCGAAACCCGCCGAAAGTGCAGAGTTAAGTAAGAAATAAAGACGAGGCATCCAGCGGGGACGAAGTAACATTTTACGGAATGAAGCTTAATTAAAAGTGGCTGAAATTCATTTAATCATCCCCAATTCAATTACAAACCGCTAATACATTAATCCCCCATTCTGCCACTTCTTAGTTTTACAATCTTCCTAAAGTAAATAATACTTGACCTAGTTTCCATCATTTCCAAAGTAAGCCAGGTGATTTAATTATAATTATTCCCGCATTAAAATCCATCGAAAAGCACAACTTATTCGAACCATTTCTCAAATCGTCCATTATCAAATTATCAAACATTAACTTCAACTCAATAATCATCGGAGTATCATAATTCAGTAAATTCCGTGAGACCACTCGAATGAAGTCAATTCATCCTCCAAGTTTCGTTACCACTTGTATATTCCCAGACTCTCTCGTCCAGGAATCTCGACGGCAAGCTTAACACTCACTCGTATTCGTTCAAGTTCACGCGTAATCCTCAACATTTATCATCATCACTTTCCCTCGATTCGTCGTAGAATGGCTGGAGCTACCCCACCCGACGTAACGACGTTATCATCGTGTTTAAGGGAGAGTCTCCGTTTCCCTCGATAGCGTCGTGCGACACGTCACTGTCACGTTTCATCTCCTTAAGCTACGTCTCCCTCACATGCACCATCGGGGTGGCCACCCTTACCTTATCGCTGGTTCCTTGCTCCCCTCTCGTACGAGCAAACCTATTCACGTTCTACTTAGAAGTGCTCTCGATCAATCATATTCAAATTGAACGCACTACTCGCGAGAGATGCACGTCAGAAGGCCTGGAGAATCTCGTGTCTTTGCCATTTCGAGTGGTACGCTAAATGCCGGCAAAGGAATGGAAGTTAGATAACTTTGTTTTTTCATGATCACTTACACGAGTGTGGAGATGCACACACGTGTATTAAATGCACGTTCGACGTTTGAATAAGACGTGTAAGTGGAAGTTTGGATTAGCTTAAATGTACGTTGCAATGGCAATGGAGAACAATTTTGCACCTGAAGTTTTCAAGTTTTGGAATAGTACTTGCTTGAATGGTACTGAATCAGCGAAAATAAAGTGACCAATAAACAGTAAATAATTTGAAGTATTCTCTTTCGTTAAATTACATCAACTTTGTACATTGAATATTTCCAATTTTTCTTAATATTCGAAACGCTAACACGATTAAATGTATAATTTCCCAATTAATTTCCTAATTCATTAAATCTTCGAACGTCAGACAACTTACATTTCCACTGGAAATGCAATTACCTGGCCCAAAGACTTCGCTAGAATCGTAATTAACGTTCTCGCTATAGGGCGTAACAATGCGCTACGGAATATTAGCGAAACTGTCGCGACTGTTCCCCACGCACAAAGCATCTCACGACCGGAAGTTCCTGCACAATACTCTTTGTAGACGCCCGTCCGTTTCTTCGACGGAATGTAGGACAGTCTAGGCGGACGTTCAAGGGAAGGTGAAACGATGTGACGAGATACGGAATCCAGATTATAACTCGAAGCATTAAATGCTATTTTCCTTCGAGATCGAATTGGCATCGCTTCACAATAGGTCGGGAAATAATGGAGTGGGAATAACAGGTGCTTCCGTGCACCATCACACGGACTTTCCATGCTCAGTCTTCTTGTAACTCTATAATACACGTACACTAGTTATTATACGAATTTATATATATATATATTAATGTGTCGCTAAATTTAAAAGAAGACATTGCTCGTCATATATAAAATATTAAAGTTATCGTTATTCTTTTTGTCATTATTAATAGTAAACAAATAAAAGGCAGGGATCAGCGTAAAGCTGTTTTTAAATATAAGATATAGCAGAGTAGAGAGTGAAAATGAAAACGAAGAACGGCAGGTAAATGATGGGAAAATAATTTGACTCGCCGTGTACGTTCAGCTTGCTGCACTCGGGCTGCCAGACTCAATACTGGTTTATTCTACTTGTCTGGCCGCCCGGGCTCCGTCTCCTTGTTTCACTGCCGTGCTCAATGCGCGGTATGTCTGATACTACGCGGTATCGCTCTACTAGACTGATTGTGAATCATTGCGTTCTACTTTGCTGCTGTCTGCCGTGTCAACAGCAACATTCTCTGTATCTGATTAAATGTCGCACCGCGTCGCGTATTGCCTTGCGATATTTATCACGAACACCTTCCACATTTTTTCAAAATTAACATTGTTAATGCTATCATTTAAAACGATGTAATCATAGTTGTATACATTTTTCCAATTACAAAAGCTATGTCTCGTGTAATAAAATCGCTTTCTCACGAAAGAACAAAAGGAACACTTCCCCATTGCTCAACAAAAATATCACTCGAATCTGTTACAACGATTTCTTCGAAACCCGCCAGTAAAAACCGAATCAACGTTTCCCGTATGATCCCCCGACCTCCCCAAAGAACATCCCTGAAACCGACGTCCCTCGAACGACTACAAGAACGACAACCCCCATAACGAGCCATTGTAAGAACGCGTCGCACCCGCGACAACGGCCGAATCGGCGTAGTCGAAGAACCGATAACAAGAAGGTTAGACGAAAATCACCAGTCCCCGGAAGAAAGGATATTCGAACAATTCCGCCGTTTAAGCCGTGTCCGCCTCCCCCGTCCTTCGTAATTCTTCGTCAAGCCGTGGTACAAACGAGTCTTCCCCCGTGACACGTTCGACACCAACGACAGACAAAGCGACCGCTATCTCCTTCGTCGCCGCCTCCACGCCCTGCGCTCCAGAATCGAATGGAATCGAACCCCCACCTCGTCGTCGAGGCACCACCAGTCCAAAGGGGGGTAAAGGGGGAAAGATCTAACGAGGCTAATCGGCCGCGAGGACGTCAATGATTTTCACTAGACAGTAATTTAACTAATTGCCGTCGGGGCGCGGACGGACGTCGGTTACGAAGCCGGCGTGGCCACAGACGGCCGCCCTTGGATTACGAAACGAGCCTCGTTACTGTCGTTAACGATCTGCTTTCATCCGTGCCGCGTGACGGGTTCCCGTAAACGTGACCCACCGGAAGGAACTCAGCCGCTGGCGGAGGCGTTGCAGCATCGATCGGGAACAGCGGAAACGAGGCTGCGGCTAGCTTTCTATTATCGACGATGCCGTCGCGAAACGGCCCTTCGTTTCTACCCCCAAGTTTCCGCCCCCTTCTCTGTCCGCGTCCACATTGGCTTTTCCAGATTTACCTCTCGTCGATCAACTGCAACCCCGTTCGTTTCGCAATCCCATAGCGGGGACTGTAACGCGACGCTGGGCACGAGTTCGCCGATCACGTCAGGGCGCCGAGGAACTTGACTGACTTCGCCCGACTACGTGCCATTTCCCCGAATACGGGCCGTGTCGCTCTACTTGTAATTGATTTACAGGCTTCGCGATCGGCCGAGAAATGCCGTGAGTTTCGGAATACGGCGCCCGGAACTAACTCGAGAGACGTCTTCCGTCGTTCCATTTAGGGGAGACACTCTTGGACGACTGAGACCGTGTCACCCTTCGTTTGCCCCTACGATTGGACGGGGGGACGCTTTGGGTTTCGAGATGCCAGTAGTACTGTGTAGTTCTGGTGTTAAGTAGTTCAATCGAGATTCTTTTAAAAGGCGAAAATAAATGTTGTAGTATGAATCAAAATTTCCGCATCTATATTGTAAATTGATAAGTATGGACTCTGTTGTGAAATGCAATTGTTTCTACCACGAAACACGCACTGAAAGTTTGAAACACTTATCTGAAGAAGTACCAGTCGATTGAGGAATTATTTTTTAATAGCAGGCCTCATGGGATTTTCAATACAAATATTATAGTGAATATAATATATTTAATTGTAGCATGTTTTCAAGTAATACCGATTGGCCGATTCCGGTGGCCATGGGAATAATAGAATTCCGTGTCCCAGCCGTCTAATAAAATTGGAAAGATGCATCGGTATGAATGGCCTGTTTTCCTATGCCCTTCGTTACTCTCGTTACAAAGCCGACGAGAGATTCCCGATGCGACCTATATTTCAAGGCGTCCCGATGCTCGCGTCGCCGTTCGATACACTGGCACGACAAAAATTCCAGCGACACGGTATCGAACGATTTTGCGGCCCGACAAGGCGTCGCAGAGAAATTTCACCAACCACCCTCATTTCTTTTTCGCCCCCTCTATCTGCGATATCCCGACGAATCCGACCGGTTCTCGGTCGATCTCCAATTTTAGTTATCCGTGTCTTTACATTTACCATACGCCGTTTACCGTTTTAATTCCCTCCCGAACACGAGCATAAAATCGAAAGATAAACGCTTCGACGGTGAACAGATTCGCGTTGGGCCAGCAATTATTCCAGTGCAAATTTATTTAATAATAGAAGGTTGAACAGAGATATTTTCTGATAAAGGAAAATAATTGCGCTTTAAATAAACGTGTAAAGTAGCCGATTCGAATAAATGAAATTTGTAAACCGAGCAGACGTTGTCCTTAATGCAAATTTTACACGAAATTGTAACGACACCATCTTACTCCTCGACGAACCTCTCCGTAGAAATTCCTCGAGCAACCCCTCACTTTTTCACCCTGTTCCTGTTACGTTGCTTGGAAATCAAGGAAGGGCAGAGAACGCCAAAGGATTGCAACGATTGAAACGCGAGACCCGCACCTCATCAATTCTTAAATCGGAAATGAAATCGTCCCGTTTGTCGACCTATTTGGAGAACGTCCACCCCCCTCGTTCCTGCTACCCCCTACGCAACGACGAGTCACGGCTCGATTTTTGACTTGGCCAGGCTCCCTTCCCGCTCGATGCTCGCGTACAGCGATATCGGCGGTTTGTAGCAGAGGGTGGAAAAAGCGTGGAGACGTTTTGGACGGTTGCCGCGGCCGTAAGATATTCGTCGAATGGAACGCGAAGTTACGTTACTCTTGGATAAAGGGGGATTAGCGAGAGTTGTCTCGGCGCCAAAAGAGGCCAATACCCGTTACGTTCTCGGCCCGGCCGATCCTTCGTCGCCTTTTACCCTTTCCTTCTTTCTCTCATTTTTTTTTCCCCTTCTTTCGTTTAACCCCACCGACGCGCAGCTTTTATCTCCACGGACCTTTTTGTCTCCTCGATGTCGGTGCCGGCGGCCAATTGGCGTTGCGACCGCGGCTGTTGCTCGATGGAAAAATGTGTAGTGGACGAGGTTAGACCAGAGTGGAAGCTGGCTGCGCTTGAGTCATATTTAACAGATAATAGGTAAAAAAAATGTTTGCGATAGTTTCTTGGGCGTTGAAAATGTACAGGGATTTCTGTACTTGCTTGTACGCCAATTGTTCGTTTGCGTGAGAACTAACGAGGGGTATATTTAAATAAGCGACGCGGAAAGAATTAATTACAGACAATTGATAGCATGGAGAATTGTAGGACTAAATAATCGTAATAGTCGAATTTTTATATTTTGGAGAGAATAAGAAATCAAAAGACTCGGGTGGTTTTAGTTTAGTCTTTCCTACGGAACAAACGCCGTCTACCGTGACTCGAAATTCGAACTCCCGAAATATATAACAAAGACAGTGTTGAATTTCGTCCAATTGGAGCAAAAAATCGGTTCGAATTCGGTCGAAGTTTCTTACAACCCGATACGCGCGCGGGTTTCGAGCGTATCCAGGCTTGGCAACGGTTCGTGGTCAGTCCGGTGCGTCATAAAAATGATGAAAAATCACTGAAACGAAACTGGCGGAAATCAGGGGCGAAATGGGGATGGGGTTGGGGTGGGGCTGAATGAAGAACAGTCGTGGGATCTATTTCATAGAATCGTAAACGTTTCCTGCGATGAATACCGACGGCACTTAACCAGGGTAATGCAGTCAGCTGCCACTTCGCTTCCTCCTTTCCCGAACAAGTTAACTTCCGGACTTGGAACGTCTTCGTGAGATCCTCACTTTGACTATCAGCAAAGAGGATATCTCAGTCGGCATCTTGGGATTAAATGGAAGGGAAGATTGGCCATGGGATCCGACGGATGAAATGAATTTTCAATGGAGGCCGAGATCGAAGATCCTAAGCGAGAATAAGGACGAGAAACAGAGGAGTCGAAGACGGAACGAGTGAATGGAGATGGACGGGAGAGGAGAGTCAGGTATGCTAAGGTAATCCCGTTCTCGTCGAGACATTTTTTTCGTCTTCCTTCGCGCTCGAGGCGAGCCGGCTTTCGTGATAAAATTAACAGAATTAATTTAGATTTCTGTGGCCCGTGTTCTTCTTTGAATCTGAAACGAGGAGCTTTTTCATCCCCTGGGATTCGTCTTCATGTTCCACGGGCGTATTTGTGTATGGTAGTATTGAAGGAACGTATAGATTAGAGCGGTTCTTATACTTGAACGTCAGATTTCTGGCCATTCTCACCCCCTGCGCGTGGAAAGTTTGGTAATTCGTTTTGGACCAGCGGTAGGGTTGAGGTTGGGGGCTTATTACAATATACATTTGTAATTCAAGTGTTTTGAAACACGTTTTATCATTATCCGACTGATTTATTTACCATAAATATTAGTTTCTTATTAATTGGGATACTTCTAGGAGAATGAGAAAAAGAATTTCCACGGAAGTTATACATCCTCCTGTAACTAAGCGAATCGTCTTATTATGAATGCACATCACGTTATACGCGTACATGATTTTGGTTTGCGAATTATTTTGGTGCTCCGAGGTTGTTTAGTGGAGAAAGAAGTTTTAACTGCGGGGCAAAAGCGTTGTATTAAGGACGAACTGCATTTAACGCTTATTAACCAGGGTACAACGTTGTATTAGAGTTGTTCTTGGCAGACAGTCAGCTCCCACTACAAGGTTTACCACTTATTAAGTACAATATACTACAGACCGCGCTACAGTAGAGCCCAAGCGAGTTTAATAACTGCAACACCCTTAATCGACGCTGCCGATTCGAACGTATAATAAGCTCTTCAGCAGATTACAGGGAACTTATTAACCAACATGTCACAGCGTATTCCTGTAACAATCGTGATAAACTTGTAATCTGTAACGAAATGCGTCAAGCAATTTATTTTAGAGCAATACAACCGTCTCCTTTTACCCGGCTATTGTTTCATTGTTACGTGAATGTCTGTTTCTGGAAAATATTGGAACGATGAATTTTTTCTTAATTATTAATATTCCTTTCTCGCAATTGAAATAAACGCTTGATTAATTTAATAGGTATCTGACAACGACAATTCATAAACCATTAAAAGAGCAACGTCATACAATTTCAACGGAGGGACCCGCGAAGTAGAAAGAACAGAACCTACGTTCAGCCTCCTGCGAACTGCACTTACTTCCTTGTTAGCCATACGAAGCAGTTGAGAAAGTAAAAGTACTTAAAAGTACATATAACGCGCTGGCTACCGTCAACCACGGCTCCCCATTTATCCATTAGTCTTTTTGCCTCCTCATACTTCTCCCGCGTCTATTAACAAATTTTTCAGTTCCATGTGGGTGTATTCCAACGTGCATGTTGTAAGATCCAATATATTCGACGCGAGCAATCTCCGGTTGCAAGGATTTAGCGAGACAAGTGTCGATGTAACACGATTACTCGTTAAAATGCTTCGCATGCAAATACTCGGTGAATATGTTTTCGTACGAGCTTTATAAACGAGCGGTCCGTCAAGGCGACGAAACGAGGGACGCGACGCGAGACTCGACGGCGAAAGGTGGGGTGGATTGCAGGTTGTCACGGAGCGTGGGAGGACACGAGGCACGGTAATAGAACGTAACGTTAGTCGGTGGTAGAATGTTTTTGTTGCTGGCAGTTAACCGCGGGCAATGAGGCAACAAACAACGCCGCAGGCCTTTCTCTCCCGTCCCTTTTCCTGTGAAATTACACACCCACCGCTGCCTTTTTTCCCTCGCCATCCCTTCTATTCCACCCGCGTCCTCCTCCATTTGCTTTTGTTGTTTCCTATTTTTCTTTCCCTGCGCTTCCTCATTCACTGACCCCCGTAGGTAGGTAGGTAGGTAGGTAGGTACGTGTTGCTGGTTGTTTTATCTTGCTCTTCTCTTTGTTGTTTCAATTGTTTTATTCGCTGGCAACTCACCTGGATTCCTCCGCACACATTATCTCCCGTGCATCGATGATACTTTACCACCGGTAAACAGGGATGGAACGGTGTCTCGAACTTTGATTGAAAATGAAATTCTTGTTCAGGTTATATCCATGGAATGCGGAACGAGGCTATAGACGTACGCGGCGGTCTTGTAAGATTATAATGCTCCAGCAGATACGGGGTGGACTAAAGAAAATATTATGGCGAGGGGTTAGACGAGGATAAAGATGGGAAATCGCGTATAGGGTGGCAATCGAGCGAAAAATTCGGTTGCATAAACATCCTCTCTGAGTCGGCGTATTCATCTTTGTTCTTTGGAACCTTTGTTCGTGGTGTCCACTCGTAGCAGCCGTTCTTTTTTTTATTTCGCTTTCTCGTTTCGTGCCTCTTCGACTTTCCACCATGTTTCAACCCCCGTGGAAAACGGGTGCTCCTTCGTGTCGATGTCACGTGGCTTCTCTCGTTCAACGAGCAGAAATTCTTTTACGTATTTTATTTTTGCCTTTCTATTTTTTGGAGGGGGCGGGGGGGTTGTTTCTGCGAGAAAACAGGAGCACAAGGTTGCGGTCGGTTTTCTGTTTTAGTTGTCTGTGTAACCGCGAGTTACGCTTCGCCGTTTTTCATTTTAATTCCAAGCTCGGGGGAAAATCGGAAGATAAACGCTTCGAGGGCACACCGGGCTATTCTGTACCGACAACGATGCTCGCTTAAATTTTCTTAAGACGGGGGATATTTTCTAAACGACAATTTAAAGAATACTTATAGCAGGAAATCCCGTCCACCAAAGAATTAGGTGGAATAACGTTTACCAGAATTTCTTTCTTTCCCTTTGTACTGGCAATAATGTAAAATAACTTGTAGATATTTCTAATGATTTTTGTATCGCAAGATAGATCTCCTTCCACGATCTTGTCACCATCAATGATCAAATAGTAATAGTTGCTTTTCAAAGTTTCATTTTCGTAATAATATTACGTGAATTAATTAACATACCGGAATCTAATATTAGAAGGAAGCGAAATGAAGAGACAACCGAAGAACCGAAGCAACCCCCCTTTCACGTAGAAAGACTCTCTGCAGCAAATAAGCCTTTCCTCCCTCGTAGAAACCCCACACATATATATAAGTTCCCAGTAAACTTACTTTGCTTTTCGTGGATATGCTCGCCCCTTTCGTAGCCGCGTTGAAAGGGTTAGGATGTTCATAGCTGGCAAGAAAACTTGCCACGAAATTCCCTGGGTAAGAAGTCAGCCCACGATGTTCACTGGAAATCATTATTATCCAGCCGTCTGGCTGCGTGCATACTTTCAATTTCGAATCCGGGGAATAACAATTTCCTGGCTTATTTACACCGGACCTGTCATCGTTGACGCGTTATTATCGGAATTCGATAGCTAATACCTTCTCCGTGGACCCGCGAACAAGAACGGAAGCTAATGATTAAAAAAGGGACGAGAAAAATGGCGAAGAACGGAGGAGAGGGTTCTCTAACGAAGTGGTTGCACGAAAGCTCGCGAGAAGAGAAAAAAAAATACGACGGAGGGTGAGTTCTGTGGTGAAACATATGAAACATTTCCGGCTGTGTTATATCGGTCCTCATATACTCGTACATACCCCTCGGGCACAGTGCTTTTATTAATCATACATATCTTCATATACGACGTTCATTATACAGAAATTTTATTTTTAATCTCTTATTCTATTTTTATATGCATTTTTCCTTTTCACGCTCGTGCCACGTAGCTTCTTTTTTGCTTGGCCGCGAATTTTCGTTTTACGTGGTTCTCTGTGCATCTGGCGAGAATCTTAAAGCGTAAGCTTCTTCGTGGAACCCGTATGCTGATCTTGCGCTCGCGTATCTTTTTCTCTTCCTCGCAATCACCAAGAGAATATAGAAAGTGTAAGCTACACGGAACGTCGAATTACATTTTACATAAATTGTTTGAAAAAGAAAATATTGTCTATGTAGAAAGAATGCCATATGTGTAACTGCATTTCACGTATGTAAAAGGAATTGCCTCGTAATTGCCTCGATTGTGTTTTGTCCTCCGCACTGCAAAAAACCGCCCTTCCATTTCTTCTACCACAAATGGTATACACAAAAAAGGAAACGAAGTTTTTCAGTGACGGCGAATGATGCGCTTAATCGAACCGTGGGGAAAAATTGGGACACGAGTGTATCTCGTCAACACGTAATCCCGGTGCTATATTCCTACGCAGGGACACGAGTTAATTTAGCCGAAGCCACCCCTAAAATTTGATCCCCTATTGCTTTCTCCCGGTGTGGTCGTCGCATACGAGATTTAAGATCGCCGGCTCATCGAGTTTTCCATCGAATTAACCCCGTTTCGTTCGCGCATGATGGAACCACCAGGGAAAAGGGGTTGGTATCGAAGGGTAAAGCTTGCCAGTTGATAAGGAAGAGTACGGCTGGTTAGAAGAATGGCAGAGCGTGACCGCATGATTAAACGCGATTGTCTGGCGAGCTAATCGAATTTCTTTGTTGTAACAACGTTAACGCACGAAGAATAATGTGCTCTGTGATATTCGATGAGGTAAAAGTGATATTGCAAAAGAGGCAATCTATAATTAGACTTCTACTATAAACAGGAATTTGAATGTGAATTCTCGTTGAATATAATTTAATGTTTAAACTTCGACAGATGGAATACCGCGAGACGGAAACAAATGATTTATAAATTAATTCAATTATACACTTATTTGTATTAATATAATTGGGGTTGGTATTTGTAATTGGGATTAATTTATATTTTCGACGTCAAGTTTATATTTGCATTAAAATACTTTGATTGTAATGTATCATTTCGATCGTTCGTCTGTGTAAATTGCTATCTGACGTGTATTCGCATCAACGACGATGGACGAAACAATAGGACAATGTGTAAGGGAGATTTCGAAATTGCTCTGCATCAATTTATGTACGATCGAGCGTGCAATTGCACATACGATATTGATAAAACATTCTTAGATCCGTAGTTCGGATAGCATTCCTCCTTTACCTGTACTCAGCCCTGCATTTTCATTTTTCTCACGTGTCGGCCCTACTCTATGCAAAAGAGTCTTTGACGTTGCTAACGGGCGAAGTTTAGTATTAGTATTCCAAAGCTGTGTCGTGAAAAACGAGGTTCTGTGATCATCGGAAAAGAACTTCTCGCTCCCTTTGCGGACAATCTCGCGTTACAGGAATTTTCTTGCCGTCTTGGTCCAGCACGAAAATCGAACGGGTCTTACCAAGAACCATTTTCTTCTTTATATAAGAGTTGTTAGAAAAATACGAGGAAAATTTTATTTGACGGCGTAAATTCGAAAATAACTTCTATAGAAGATGTGAACTTTTGTTTTAAATTAGCTGGGTACTGAATATTATAAAAAAGGTTGGATATAAAATAATAATATATTATACAAACGTGTTGAGAAACATCAAATCCTATGAAATGGTATAAAATAATTTAATATTTCCAAATAATATAATATAATAATTGCTGGTGATGTTACAATATAAAATTAATTTGTGGCTGTATATAATATTGCCAGGACACTTTCACCAATTTTAATTATCATACCATATTCACCCAACACTATTAATTCACATTTTTCTCCACTATCGATCCACGAGAACGAAAAATCGTTCTTTTGTCGCGCAGACATTTCAGAATGCGGGAAACTCTATTTACACCACACTGATTTTCAACGTTCTCCTGGCGATCGCACTGTCTTCATAGTTTATGTAACCCTTTCCATTCTGGGGCCCCGTTACAGAAATGCCGGTTACGAAGGTTCGCGAATCCCGCTTAGCGGATTTCCTCGATCGCCGCGGGGATTAGACTTGCATAATTCTCCCGGGCGTCCAGAAAACCATTAGGAACCGGACGCCTTCTCATTCGATCCAGTCGTGAGGTTGGCCGAATTTAAGAGACAGCTCGTTTTTATATAGAGTTATTTATCCTTGCGCAGGATTTTATTCTTTAAAACTATCCTGCTTTCCACACGCAAGAACAGATATGTTTTCTAACCTAATTTTGGTTTAAATACAAATAATATAAACACGTCTACCTCTTGTTATTAAAACTGCATAATAAATGAACGAACATATCAAGAGTACACGATTTTTTTTTTAACGCAATTTTTTTTAACGCAGTCTGTAAATTCTATACAAAACTCTGAAGCTTAAACGGGTCATATCACTTAAAATATTGTGCATCTTCTAAATAATCTCATTAAACTGCGTAACTTAAGCTGAAGGAGTTAATCTTTCTTTGGCATTCAACGAATTCCAACGAGACCCCAATGGTAAAGTCAAACAATTCAAACATTCCCTTTTCTTGAATCGTTATTCCCAGCCATCCCACAGGAACCCGTGTGGCGCAGGGCGAGACGAAACGAGACGGAACATTGTGCATACACCGTCGAAGACGAGCAACTCACGCTCAACGCGGCGAATTTATTGTGAAAATACTCGGTGAACGATCTCGTGCTCGCATCGACGTGCGTCCTCGTTGAAATCCTCGCCCTTGCACTGGTTCCCGAGTTTCTCCAGCCAGCCGTGAGACAAGTAAACGTCGTGACGGAGTCATACGCGTACAAGGTAGAGGGAAGTCGGTGTTGTCCCTCTGTGTACGCGTGTATGCGTATGCACGTGTGTGTGCGTATCGGAATGAGTTAGAGTGCGCACGTGTATGGTAATGCACAGGCAAGGTAGACCTTTGCAGTGTTAACGATGAACGCGTTCCTGTATTAATCTGAATTTCAAATTTCCACGCTATGGTACCTTCGCGAGCGGAATCGCTGACGAGGGAAAGGTACCGAGGGTCCCTTTGTCGCTGCAATCGGTGAAAATGTTCAAATGCTTGTCGGTACTTGTTCGTGGTAGGTGTAACCAGCGCGTTGACGCTCGTTTATTTCGTTTGCCATTTTCTTTGTGTAAAAAATGTAATGCGCCAGTCGGTGAAAGATTCGAGATATTCGTGGCCGCTTCACGACGAGGTTAATAAAAGGAACAATTTGTGTATTATCGTTTTCGTTATTTCTTGATGGATTTATACAGCGGTGCACTGGTGCTCGAGTTGCAGGTAGTTCTATTTTTTGATTTCCTTCATACTTTATAATGAATTTATACACTCAGCCATCCCCAGTTATATTTTTTTTTACGATTAGATCATCCGCACCTTAACCCAGGTGATCTTATGAAAAAAAATCCTCATATTGACCCCGTTTCTCGATGAAGCCACGTAACGGCTCGACGTAAACTGACACTGGCAAACGTCCGCGTGCACGCAACAGCAAAGAGGCACCATTGACGTTCTGGTCGTCCGTTAAATCCGTCGTTACGTCGGCGTTCCCGCGAACGAGCAACAATATAAAGCGACCACCTGGAAGGATTCACCGGGGAAGTAACTCCGCGCCCGTAACTCGCGTCGCCTATCCCGGGCCACTGCGTTCTACGATTTACACCGGCCGTAACCGCGAGAAAGGATCCTGGAAAATTGGATGTAACTTCGACGTGTCGTCCGGTGTTTTGTTTGGCTATGGATTGCCTTAGGCGAAAACTTGGAAGATGATCCTAATGAACGACAAATTGAAAAGCAGCGTGATAACGCAGCATTTGTATTTACGTTTCCATGAGTTCTAATTAAAAACTGTTTTCCTGGTTCTTCACTTCAGTTTACAACTGTGTACAAACGTGTATAAAGATAATATTCAGTGTTCAGTCGTAGCATTGTAGAAAAATTATTATTATTATTGATATTCATGATTCACTAGATACAGAGCTGAGCAACGCGAGTAACACAGTGGAATGAAATTCGAAAAGCGTGCAGTTACAAAATGGTTAAAGGGGATCCACGTTGTTGTAGAGCAAAAATCGGGCTCGTAACGTACAATTTTCGATGTTTGAAATCCAGTCTTTGTAAGAACGGCTGGCCAGGAACGGTTAATGCCGTGTCGCAAGGCCTGGATTACGATGGTATGCCGGCAAAGCGAAAACATTGGCGCGGGAACGAGACAGGTCGCGGCTGTAAAGCACAATCGCGTCTGGACGGCATAACGTTTCGCGCTTTTGTTCCGGAAGCCGCGAAGCACGGCTTTACGCCTCGCCCAGAGTGCGGAAACAGCCTGAAATTGTTGGTAAATTTTTAACTTACATTCGTGCCCAGGGAAACGCTTAGCTGGAATTCCGCTTGGGGTAACGTTTGAGATTATCAAGATCCTTTTGTTGGGTAAATGAGTGAGATTAATCTAATCTCATTAATGGAAAGAAAAATTATTGCGTTCTATAGGCCTGTATCGCAACTGTGTACACAAATTACACAGAATTATACAAATGAATAGGCGATAGAAAAATTGAAAAAAAATTTCGAACGTCTGTGGCATTGTATTTTTATACTTTTATTTCTTTTCTAATTAGTGTAATTCCAATGCAATGCAAGCACTGTTACTATTATTATTATTGTAAGGATATTTGTTATTGTATCACCGTATGGATGGCTGAGCGTGAGAGAGCATGCGGTGGTCGTTTCTTATTTTTATTGATTTAAACAAATGTAAGGGTTGCGTGGTGATTTTCTTTAGAAGTGTTGTTATTGCGGATTTTCCTAAGAGCTTTGATTGAATAAAGACGTATTTCCGTATCAGCCATCTTACATTATTATTATTATTATTTTCTCAGATGCATAGTTTGGTATCTTTAAAAGAGATCTGTCAGCTTTTAAGATAGTATGCACGCCCGGAAATCGGTAAGGAAACTTCGCTTCTTAAAAGGCATTCGCGTGATAGAACTGAACACTTCCTTCTGTACACTTAATTATCTAGATTTATAAACTTCACGGTACTGGAAGGACGCAGATACTAAAAGTTTCCGGACTCCTTTGTCTCGTCCCGGGAGCATGCTAGTTAACGTCTTTAAAAAACGTGATTTACGAAGACACTTAATCAAACGGAAGGGGGCAAATCTACAGGCCTTCCAACTATCTACATAGAACATTGACAAAAACGAAGATTGTTACAATTTCTTGCCGGACAACTTCTCAGTTAACTTCCGCCCAGTCTCTAAGCCAATCAGCCCCGCGCTTAATTAAGTTCCGGTTCCCTTTCCAACATTAACATTACACCAAATACACTTTTGCATAAATTGAAACATTTCTACAATTTTCACAAACGACCTTCCCGTATCTAACACTATTTCTTTAATTAATTCAATTTCCCACGAATCGATACGCGCCCGAACAACATTAATTGGTCGAGTAATTGAAACAGTAGTACGTCAGTCGAAACAGTTCAATCTAAATTCCCCAAGGGTGTACATGGCAAATGATGCAAAAAATTCCAATTAATGTTAACATTGTTTAGTAATAACCAGGTTCACTATTCTACCACTTAATTTCCTTCCTAACGGTACGTACCTGAAAATGGACCCAAAATTGGCCCACAAATTGCATAACAATCGCACATCAAACAGAGATTATACCGTGTGCCACGCTTTCTGATAATTCGTTAACAAGCAAAACTGATCCATCAAGTTTTTCTTCGTCGCAGATGACCAGTTGTTTATGCTCCGCGACCGACAAGCGTTTTTCCGCTCAATGTGGCCAGAAACGGGCTGGTAAAACTTGATATACGCTTGCAAACGCAACCGCTCTCGATCTCTCCTCTCCGCTTATTTCGTCGTATCGTCCCGTTCGTATCAGTTTCGCCGCTTCCTTCCTGCCGTTCGCCCGCTTCCTTTTTTCTTCGGTCAACGTCGACCCATCGCACGTCGACCCTCGCTTTTTCCCCGCTTTTCCGTCGCCCCAGCATCGCCAAGCTTCGCCGTAGTTGCGTAATTTTCAACGCCAGAAAAGCTGGCGTGCGCGTAAAATGAACGGCCGTCCACGGTACGGACGACACATCGTTAAAGCAACGCGCTGACGATTTTCCTTTCTGTCCTCCCTCCCCCATCTCTCTCTCTCAATCTCTCTCTCCCTCTGTCTGCCTGGCCTCTGCCATTCGTTCATTTATTTTTTTCTCGTTCCTTTCTTTCCTCTGACCGGTCCATTCGGAAATTGAAACGACGCAAGCTTGCTCGAGGCAAGCTGTCTGTTTCTGTTCCTTCGGCGGAATGGTTGAAAAGCTTTCATAGAATCCTTTGACTTGGCGCAGTTTTGTGTTCCCTTATTTATTTCTTTCCTGTCGTTGATTGCGTACAGGATAGCCGTACTTGGTTCACTGTAATTATGTGGACAGGAAAATTGATTAATTTCGTTACGTGCTAGGTTAGCTGTACGGTTCGAGCGTATATACTGTAGGTAATAAGGTAGGAAACGAGGTAGGAAAATCGTGTTTCCGTGAAGGCAATCGATTAAAGAATGTAATGTACCCTACGGACGTTTTATTGATCGAGGGGTTGGGAAAAAAAAAGTGTCTCGAAGCTACCTAATGAGATTTAACTGTAGAAGTTCGCCAGCGTTGTTCCTCTCTAAATGCAATTTGTTTCAAGGAAAAGAAGTCCGGAAGTAACTATCTGTGGCTTTTAGCACTCCCCTCGATAGTTGGAACACAAACACTTCTCATCTACTTTTCTTGTTAGCAACTCCCTAACTTTATTTGGCGCAATTTTTGTGCACAGCGACTCCGCAGAGTTTGGGAGCCATAAATAAATTATTATATAATCTGTGACATTGTGAAATAGCTCCCGGTATCCTCCGTCGAGTTGAATCCGGTTTTCACGAGGATCTTTGTCAAAGTTTCAAGAATGAAAGTGATAAATCGCAGCAATTTATCCTTCCGATTTTTACTGGATATATTCCTACGTTACGTTCCACGAATATATTATATTTTTAATACGAACATAGTGTTAGTTCGGCTACACTTTGCAATATCATTTTCCCAGAACCGTTCCTTTGATACCATTTATTATTTCACTGCGTCATCCCAATAATGGCTATTAAATTATTTCCCCCGAGCAAAAGGTATTTCCAATTTAGAGACACGGAAGAAATTAGTGTCCAAAGGTTTCAAACTGCAAATTTATCTCTCGAAACAAATCAAAAAGAGCGCTGAAATTTAGCTCCAGCACACGTCCGCTAATCAGAACCATTAAACGCGCCACTTAAATATAACCACATAAATTTCATCTTCGTTGCCGAAGCAAAAGTCAACAGAGATACACTTGAATCGTTCTATTCCCATTTCATCGGTCCCTCCAGACCATGCTTCGCGTCTCATTAAATGCATCTCTATAATGTCTTTCAACGTTGCATGAATGGGTACGGCGATTCTGAAACGAATTCCCGAATATCTGTCTCTTTTCGCGGAACGATTTAACGCGACCGCGGTGGTCCTTTGATATCGACGATTGATCGATCGTGGCGCATCCCGTGGCGATACTCGCCGGGCCCGTGGGATCCGCTTCAAGAGAAGGCGGGCGCGTTGCGGGATGGGCGAGATGAAAAATTCTCATAAAGCTTCATAAATATTTCAAGGATTCGCATAAACGAGCAATTAGGCTGAATTAGGGGTCCCCGGGGTAATATCGCTTTTCATCCAGCGATCCTCTTCCTGGATTAATCGTTTCTCGATAGTCTTATATCCCCGCTGGGCCACGCCAGTGAGTTTCAACCTTTTCCCACGTAACGCTGCTCCGTTTTTTTTTATTATCCCCCTCCTCGTTCTCTTACATTTCATTTTATTCCTCTCTTTCTCTCTCTATGTCCGTGGATTATACAACACGCCCCCATCCTTTGAATTATTTCACTATGCATCGCCTCTATCTATCTCTTCTACCTGTACCTCTATCGGTGTCTCTCTTTGGTTGAATTACACATCCTCTGGACTCTGTCGATGAGTCGGTTAATTATCGCGACGTTTCGAGGAGCTATTCCCGCGGCAACCGGCTGCACCGTTGGAGGGCTCGCGTGATCGTGACAAGCCTGTACGCTGATTATTCCGTGACAATCTCGCAAATCACGCGAGGCATTCGCCGCCTCGCGAAACCGTCGCCCGCGAGTGCGGATGTTATCTTCTAATTAGGCCACGATTTGCTTTGTGCCAATTGCTTTGCTCCCGTACCCACTGTCGCCCGCACTCCGCGTTCTATTTATCCTTGCATCTGCCCTTAATCATATCCCCATCTAGCTTCACCTTTTGATCCCTCCCATTCATTTTCTTACCGCATCTCGGATACGGGATACATGCCATGCACGCGCCTACGAACCCTCCAATCACATCCAATAATATAGTAAAAACGAATAGAATAAATTCCGATCATTTCATTTTAGACCATTTAACAAAATTTCTCCCACTATCATAAATAGCTAAAAGATTACGAATACCTCGCATTCAATCTCTGCTCTTCCCTGCCTTCATTACCGCCAACTCCTACCGTACCACCCTTCGGCAAACCACTGCCTCGCCGTCCTGCTCCTTTTCTTCCTTTCTGCTCGTTCTATGTATTTGCCAAAGGACGTACCGAACCGGCTGATTTAAATCCAAACCTACGCCCGCTCGTATTTGAATAACACAGTTCCACGCTGAACTACGGGGCTGAATTATAGCGGCCACGCGTCCCGCCCGAAACCGAAAGTAAGTTGGGAATTTCGGAAACAGCGCCGCGCCTCCTCCATTCAGTTTCGTGGACCGGCTGTATAATATCGCCGCCGCTGCGTTTCCGGTCCAGCCAGACGAGACACGCGCCCCGCCTCGATACCGTCGCACTGATGAACGTTACATTCAGCTGTACAACTTGCCTATTGAGGTCGTTTAATGAAAATTGTTACGGGCCCGACAATTCTGTGCGGTGAATGCAGATGCGCCCTCCAACTATTCGCGGGTACGTGTGCGCCGCTTGTTATCGGGTGTCTGCCGCTGCCGGTGACAGGAACGGGGACACCTTGCACGAAATCTTGCCATCGTTTGCTCTGCGCGAGGAAAAAAGTAATCACGACGACGTTCGTTTTGGATGGGAGAGACTGGTGGAAATCGGATTTAAAATTTACTAATGGACTTTAACGCGAGGCAAATAACTTTCAGAGTTGCACGCGGTGAAGTAAATTGTGCGTATACAATGGAATTTATAATGATTCAGTGAATATGAATAGGTACGAATAATTTAATAAGAATTTACCAATGAATTTCATAGGGGCTTAGCGAATATTGTTGAGATAATAAATTGAAGGATTTCGAACAAAATAGGTCGAGGGCTTTCTTTTCTTTTAAATTACGAACGTGTTTGTTAAACGAGAAATGACTGAACAGGCAGACTTTTTTTACAAGGCAATGTTAATTAGTAATGAATGTAGGAAAAGTTAGTGAAAGAATCAGTCAGTATTATAAAACAAAAATTCTTGCACCAATGCACCGTTAAATATGCGAACTAATACAATACATATGTAAATAAACGATCTATGAATCATTGCGAATAATGAAAGCTATTAAATCTATTCAAATGGGTAGAAAGGTTGGTGATCTGTTAACCAGCATTATAGATGTCTGACTAGCGGTCAACCGTTACTACTGATCATATATTTGAAGCTTAGCGTGGTCTTCCAGCGTCTGGCCACACAATGCCCACTACTACTTCCTTCCTCTTTGCAAACATACGCGCGTCGTACCTTTTGAAAATACTCACACCGTCAATTCCGACGGAACGAATGAAATGCTCGGCACTAAATATTGGCATTCCCCCCAAACTTTTAAATAAAATAGGTACTACCTCGTAGTTCTATGCGATCCTTATATTACGTTCACAAGGTAAACGTCACATGCTATCATCCAGCAGATTTCACGAACATTTAGAACCGTGGTGCGATGCCCTATGGATATCGGTCTTGCCACGTGCTTGAGCAAGATTAATAGCGGCCTTATGAAGCTTACTTGATACTTGGTAATTAGGTAGAAACAGCAGAATGCTTAGCTAGGTTAGCAACACTATTACGGTTCCCTGGATAATACCTCGAAGGGTAACTACGAAGTTAAGACGGAGAAACTGCATGAACTTACGATTACAATTTACTACTCTGTCCAAGTCACTTACGTTTCCAGGCTCCGCGGGTTCCAATCTCCCGCTTATCCAGTCCAAGGTTTCCCTGCTTTATCGTCTGGCCATCGATACGCCGTTTCTCTCGGCCATTTCATATTTACAGTACCTTATATGGCACGAGTATTATGGCCCCTTTATGGCATGGAAAATATTATGTTACATCGTGCACTCTTTACGTGTGCTTACCTTTGAAAGAAAATAAAAGGGCCGGGGAGATTTTTCGACACGTTCGAGGCGATATGGTTGGTTGGAACTACTTACAGAAATATAGCTTCAGAAGTGCATAAGACATAGAAAGTTTATTTTTCATTTCGGTCACCTGTTACGCAAGTACCCATAAGCTTTCTCCCTTTTTTTTAGAATTCCTACGCTTCAATGCAGCAATGTGGTTTTTATTTATCTTGCACGGAATAACTACCACTATTTTCCTCACGCGAGCGATATTAAATTCTTTCGCGATACTGCCCGAATCGTTTCTGTTATTTAATGAAGCACACCTGCTATCTTTATCGAAATTTCAACACCCTCGATATAATCGATAAATCATAGTACACCGTGCACACCGTTTATACGCACAATTCCCTAAGATACGTATGCAGAAAAGTGCCAACATCGAGGCCGTAAAATATTTTCCAAGCCGCTGTAACGGCAGCTAATTCTATAAATTTTCACGTGGCCCTGCGCGTTTCGTATGAAATGAATGGAAATAAATTTCCATGCACACTGGATAAAGTGACGATCCACGGGATACCAAACGTCCGTAACAATCGGTCGACGCTTTGTACGGGTCTCGAGTTTCGGTGGCTTAGCTTTCGGCCATGGTCGCCGGTGATCCAATAAACTAGAACTTAAACTTGGTTACGAGACGAACATCGCCAGCCGTGCCCTTTGCCCCATGGGAAACGATGAGAACGCATTCCTTGCCACCTTTCATGGGACCATCCTACAGAAATGGCAGCACTTAATTAAACCGTTTCTGTTGCTGACATTGTTCCAAGGGAATATTGTTAATTTCGAACAGCGAATTAAATATAACAATGTCTATTTTTGTTTTTATTAAGTATTCTCCAGTGACCAGAGAAAATTATATATATCGAATATATGTTGTAACTCTTACAAATTATTCTGCATTCTGCATGCGTGCAGAAATTTTCTTTGCGATACTGTCAAACAAAAATATAACTGCATTCAGAACCAAAAAACGAATATGACACGTTTTATTCTCGCGGTATCGCTATACATAAAATAGCATCCGGACAAAACATTCGATCACCAAAGAATCGTTTAGCAGGCGAGTCACGATTTTTCTCGGATAAACGAGTTACCGCGGTAGTTTTCATCGTGGGACGAGAGTCTGCCGCGTTCGCTATGGTGGACGTGTGCTGGACAAATATTTGCACCAGCCCCGTTGTTTCATTAATAGTGAAGTCGTATCGCTGCTTGACAATGGCCGTTTAATGATTCATAATGAGTCAAGCTATTTACTCTACCGCGATCTTTCGCGTTTCCTCGCCAGAGTAGCTTCATGAAAAATTTCCGATCAATTTTTGGAAAATGTATATTAAATTGTGTTAGCTTACCTGGCAAATATTTGCATTAACATGAAGTGCCTAATGAGAACGTCGGAGTTTTACTTAACTACGAGGTAAACAATATAGATTCGCGTAATTTGTCATCATTTACATTCCATTAGCAAATTGATATAACTTATATTTTCTGCATAATTTCGTCACAATCGATCCATCAGAAAATAATAAATCATCGTAGTCGAACACTGAATAAATGAAAAAGGGTGCTCTTCGATAAGTTCTAAAATGCAAGCTTGACATAATTACTATCAGGGCACCGTTTACGTCTTGACTGGCCATGATTCAACAGGCAAACTAGAGGAGACAATTAAAATTCCATGGACGCGCACCGCTGTTCGTAATGAAACAAAACACCGTGAAATCTATGTTACCATAAATCCCACTGATAATGCAAGAAACGAATTCTCGAAAATTATTACGGCGCCGCGCTCAACATTACCAACACACAGCCAAATTGCAAAACGATTGTAAATCCTACCGAGTGAAAAAAAGCAACCTCGCATCACACCAGCCCTATCATAAAGCACTCGCGAACAACAAGAACAACAACGGTGACGCTCGATTCGTTTCGATCCGTTCTCTTTTTCCCCTCACTCTCTCTCTCTCTTTCACCCTGTTTTTCCGTTTTATTCCGATCTAAAGTACCAGAGAAATTCTCTTTGACCGCAGCACGGTCGCTGGCAACAGCTATCTCGCGATACAAATTACAAGCTGCAGCGGCGCGGTCGAACTTGTACGTCGGCATTCTTTTTTTTCCACGCAGCTCTACGCAACTTCGTTGGTGAAACTGGCGATGGTGACCTCGTAAAAACTCCTTTTTTTCCCGCACCCCGGTATATAGGATTTTGGTTAACGGCCCGTGTAAGGTTTACGAGCGTTCCGACATCCGTGGCGACGCTACGAAAAATTTCTTTGAAGACGTTCCTCCCTTGCGCCCCCTTCCGCTGGAAGCTATTGCGTGTCGTCGTCGATCTAGCAAAAATCTGCCGTCGTTCTCGTCTTACGTTAATTCATGACCGGCGTAAAGGGACTTGCACAGGGTGCGGGGAAATGGAGCAGGAATTTCGCGTCGAACGAGTCCCGGGCGAACGATTTATCGGCCACCGAGCAAATGAGAGCAACGCGAGAGAGACCATGTAAAGCCACTGCTGCGGAATTCTGCGTTACCCGTGTGCGACAGTGTGGTGGTGTGCGTGCCGATATACCGTGCACACGTACGACTTGGGGAAAGAATTGTTGCATTAGTAGGGTTGGTCTTGCGTAATGATTTAATAAATCGTCGGCACTATATGCAAGAATATTTTCGCCAAGATTCGAACGAATATTTTCGGCGGCTGGAATTTGTGTCACAGGGTGTAGCAGTATGATTTGTTTAAGACTCTTTGCGATGTACAGCGTGAGTCAGTGAATCGATTAACGCAGCGGCAATTAAGAAGACAGCGGTTTCAATGAAACTACAACGAAACATCGTTCAATAATATAAACGATGAAATCCGCAAAGGGTGGGTTTAATGATCACGGACAAAGTAGGACACCCCCTTGACTTTCGACGAGACATTTCTGCAGCCGTCAGTACTGTCGACGTATACGTACACGAACGTTCATGCTTGTGGTGGTGCACGATCCTGCCTGAAACAGACAGACTGGTAGTTTGCGGGGGCGCTTTAAAGTTCTCATTAAGCGATCGAGGTCTGTGGGACACTTCTGTGTCTCATTGTTTGCTTTGTTTGGTGTTTACGCCATTGCGCCCGGTCTACACAGTGGTGGCGTCGTCGTTGGCGTCGAGCAAGAGCCACCAGACGTACAGAGAATTCGAAAGAGAAAGACAGAGACCCCTGAGGAACGACCGGATAGCGAAACGAAGAGAACGATGGGCATGGAACGGCGGGGGATGAAGGAGGGACAGGCGAAAAGAGGACGGAGGGGTGGCTTTCATTAAGCTTGCATTGTCTCGGCACCACACTATTATAGCCGAGTGAATAACTTGGAGCCATCCGGTAGTCAGAGCGAGGAAAAGCCTCTCGCTTCTTCTTCTTTTTTTCCTCCCTCGCTCACCCTTATTTGGAAACCACCTTTGGCCCTCCATACACGGTTCGTCTCTCGTCCCTCTCGCAACTGGCTCCTTCGAACCATCCCATCGCCGTCCTCTTCCTCCCGCCAATTTATCTCGTGACCACGACACCATACCCCACGTCAACCCCGCGTCGCGTCACCTCGCCGCTGAAATATTAACGAACCGAACGAACGGGCGCGATATTACTGTGCGACCGAACGCTCGGACGGCGCCACGGGATGCTTTGATTTCACGCGAAAAGGCGCCAGCGTGTGCCACGTTGCGGATGGGAACGTCGTGATCCATTCCAACTAGACACCGAGGTGGTGAGAGGAAGGCGGAGAAAGAGCGAGTGAAATAGAGTCGGGAGGGTAGTTTTTAACGAGTACGGGCGAACGGCGGGTCGTAAAATCTTCACTGTCCCGCGCTGTTCGTTAATTACTCACGTCCTCGAAACGCGTTTCACCTAGCTCGCCGGCCGGATAGCTCGTCGAACGTTTTCGATTCCAACGCACGGGGCTCCGTGTACGTGTTGTACACGGATACATTGGTTGACGTGCGCGGGTGCACGTTACTAAGCGCGGCTACGTGAAAGCGTGTGCACGTTTGCGTCCACGATCTGGATACGGCCCGGTTCTGTCATCTAGTTCGAGGTCGGTCGTTAATGACGCGGAAGGAACGCTTGTAGCAAGCCAGGGACATAGAGAGGGTGGCTCGTTCGTCGGAGACGCGGTTCCGTTTTGCCGATTAGTAGGTTTGATGCCGCTGGTAGAACCGTTCGTTTCCTCTTCGTCGCTCGTTTCAGTTATTACGGATTCGCGCGATTTTGTACCTTTGTTCCGATCGATATTTCGCATTTATTGTCTTTCGTTTGTGCTTTTTCTTCCTTTTTTCTTTGCCTCTGGCGGGGTGACTGGTTGGATGAATCAGGGTAGCGGAAGTGGTGTTGTTTGAGGAGTAATTGAGGTTGAATGGGCGAGGTTTAAAGTGGGGAGTAACTATGAGAGAGAAGTTTACCTGTTCAACGAAGAGAAAATATTTTTGCAATATTTTTTAAGAACGTATTCGTCAACGTGTAACAATTATTGTTCATTGCATTTGATTCTTCTAATTGAATTAAAATGTTTAAATTTCTCCTGCAAACATATAAGTATAAAGTCTTTTTATCGGCGTTTTAATAGATGAGTAAATCGTTGTCTTTGAAAAGTGCTGTCCCTTAATTGACTTTCTCTTCCATGGTCTACAGATGGGAACTAAGTTGAATTTACATCTATCGAGGACACAATTCAAATCCTGTTCCTTAAGCCTGTGTCCCAGGCTGCCCGACACGAAATTTCACGATACCTTATTACTATGCAATTTGTGTTAAGGCACTAAGCTCTGGCCTTATCGAGCGGTTCCACCGTGCTAGTTTCACGACGGGCTTTAATAAACAATAATAACGACGCAGTCCACTGTACAAATATAAATACGTTAGGAGCCTGAAGATCGTGATCCGAATCTCCGCTCGATTCAAAAGCTATGGAAATTCTGCCATTCACGTATATTAATACTACATAAACGGAAAATATTAAAATTGCACGGTATTCGATCAATTAATATAATTCGAGAGGGTAGTTTTTAACGAGTACGGGATCAATTAATATTAATATAATTTATTCTACATTATATATGCAATTTCAGCAATCATTCCTATTTTAATTATATGAATTTTCTATCATTTCTATTCTCGCTATATTTATAATATTTGTACTGTATTTTTGTATTCCTATCGCGTACACGATTTACACCTTTACCTAATTAACATTTAATATAAATTAATAGCGAATATTCATGGTTAAACGATATCCCTAAGAATTCCAAATATTTCCGTGCTCTGTATAGCTTGTCACATTTGACGGTTTTAACGACCGGATAAAAAATCGTGATGCTAACGATTCTCCTTATCCCTTATCGACATGCGATCGACACATGGCTATAGATAGGCAGACTGACAGTAATTGCTTAATGCTTGTTTCAGATACTCCGTCGTTCGCGATAACGCGTTTACCTGGTTTTGGAATTCCGATCGTCGAAGGGATGTCCGTCAGTCTGAAATGCGAGGTGGACAGCAATCCGGCCAGCACGCCGATTTGGCAACGGGGTAAGTGACAACAATGACGAAGGTTTCGATGTTTCGCTGCCCGAGCAGCGTATCGAAAAAAAAGGAAAAGAAAAAAGAAGAGCGACAAAGGCGAAATAGGTATTTCGGAGCGATGCTCCGTTGTAACGCAGAAATATGGCGTGCGAATCACAGAGAAATGAACTAGAAAAAGTATTGAAACCAAACATTTCTCGTTCTCCGTTCGATGAACATTTTTTACTGACACATTCGTATTCTGTCGGAACTAAATTTCATTATGGTCGGACGAAAGTACGAAATAATTGCAAAGTAAAATGATTAATTGATATTTTCCGGACTTCTACAATCTCGATCGAAATAGCAATAGAATGTTGCATTTCATTAATACCGTTGTACACATGCCTTCAACCATTTTAAGTACCATTAAATCAACAAATTCCATCGTTCTGTTAAGATAAATATGCCCGGAACGTCATACCCTTCTCATATTATCATTTTCTATTCCCACATTATCTCCCGCTACCCATCTCCCACAGCATTTCCATTTACTATTAGCTTCCGAGCTATTAGTCTCCTCGCAGTCATCAGCAAACAAAACGATAAATCGTATAATCACATTAGTCTATGCCGCGGATGCCAGAGGACTATCGCGTCCCCGTATTCGAGTCAAGACAATAAATAATACCACCCTATTTTATTCTTCGCGAGCAAGCCCTTCATCAGGGATAAGTATGCCCGGCAGATATTATCTTCTGCAGAGCTTGAACGTAGCCCGGTTCTTCTTCTTTTCTTTTTCCCTCTAATCCTTCGTGTTGTGAATGCTTCGTCAAGATTAAAAATTCTACGCCCTTTGCTCTTCCGCGTCCTTCCACCAGACGTACTGTCTTTCTCTTATTTTTGTTCATCCCTTCTTTCCTCATAGAGGAATCAATGGGACTCCATTGAAATTTCGCTTTCCAAGCGTTCCGCCGACTTATTCTCGATAATTGGAAATCTTCTTGCACGAGCGTCGTCGGTTCGTTCGAATCCGTCGCGTTCGTCTATTTTTTTTCTCTCTCCCGACGTAATCGATAGCTCGATGCTCAAAGTGGTTGGCTCCCTTCCGAGGAAAACGAACTTTCACGTTCGCAAAGGGCGCAGAGTCAGAAATAAAAGGAAATTCGTCTCACGATTCGTTGTATCCGAATTTCTTTTTCTTTTCATATCTTTTATTTTGTAAGTTCCATCGATTGCGATAGAATAATTCAACGGTGGACGATAGAGAAGTGAAATTCGATTGACGGAAGGTTTTAACATGGAGATCGTGAGAAATGGGAAAATGGAAAAAGTCTCCGGGTCTCTATACCCTTAAATTTCATTCGTTTTCAAGGAGGAGAAGAAAGAATTACTCCCGGCCGACTGGATTCATTAGCAGCCTCTTGTTCTTTGTCAAAGCTCGCCGACGGTAGACTGGCCCGCAGCTTGATAAATATTTAAAGCCTCCTATAATTCCCCCTTTAGTCTGCTCTGAACACTGTCTTCCGTTTCACCGTGGCCGCCCTTTCGAGCTTGCTACGTGGATCCTTCAATTCCGATGCACCCCCGGTGTAACAACATTTTAGCTCGCGACTGAGGATAAAGGTAGGGTTTCTTGAACGATTTTAGATAAGAGGGATGAAGCCTGAGAATGGGAGGCGAGGTAGTTGGAATGTAAGTAAACTGGATTTCTATTGATCTGCTTGCACGGTGTCATAGAGGAAGCGGGGGGAAATATTTTACAATTTAAGAGTTTCAATAATGTCGTTCATTGAAACAGAGATGTTCAATACCCACTTTCCACTGATTCATAGGCGAGATATTATTGGAAATTTCTGAACGTATCCGTGAGAGAAGGATGGTGCAAAAGCTGGACGTTTTGATTGATAAACAAAATGATAAAACTAGAATGGTAGTATAATGTGTTTATCTACAAAGAAAAATTCAGAGCGTCATAGAATTATTCCTGCGTGAAAAATAATAGAATACCTACACTCCAACGTCGGGTAAAAATCTTTCACTCGAAGGTGATACAAAAATTCCCATTACCTTTTTTCCTCCATGCATGTTTAATCCAGGATAATCGCGAGACCTTAAATTCACGTCGCTCCTATAATCCAAACGATGGACGCATATTTCAAAAACTCCTTTCACATAGGCGGAATCGTATATTTTTCGACTGAAAGCGAACTTTGACACGGCACGTCGGCCAGGATTCCCGTGTTCGTTGTTCCAAGCACAGTGAAGACCGACGTTAACCCAGATTCGGCGTTACGTATCCCGTGACTGTACGCCTGTTTCAGTCGTACGAAACGTATGTAGGTACAGGTATGTGCAGCTTTACGTAATGGCCGCGGCGCGAGTCGTTACACGTTCTACCAGGGGAATTAACGTTTGTTTTAATGGACGTACTTTTCGCGCCGGAGTCGGTGTGCAACGTTGTTACACAGGAGCCACCGCCGGCAGATTAATTCTCTCCTGAGTGTGATGCACGATCGTGCCGTGTTAGGCACGATTCGTAGTAGCGTTACGACGATAACGATTCGACTGGGCCACATGATTTGCACCTTGATTGCTCGATTCTGCGACGTGTACTGGCGATAGGGAGCTAGTTGTCGTGCAGGGGCAGCGATGCTCACGATTTTATTACGATCCCCTGCTGCTCGTTTTATTCGAAAATTCTAGAAAAGACCAATCAGAGATCTGTTTTGGCGCGGTAACAAATATTCTTGGTGGTTCGGAGAATTTTCAAAGTAGATTTAATGGCAACGTTTTGTCGACTTCGCTATAATGCAGCGTATTTTTTGCCTCCTTTACCTGAAGCACTCATTTCTGTCCCAGTGTACATTCGTTCTTCGTTAAGCAGATCTTTTAACGTAATTAGAAGCTGGCTGCGACTGTGCATTAAATTAAGCACGCCCCCTTTGATATTCCGTTTGCACTTTAGATTAAGAAACTGCTCGTGTATGAAACGTTTCAAATATCGAACATCCAGAAATCGATAATATTCGCTCCTCGGTAAACGTTTTCGATTTCATCAAATTCTCGAAGGATATCAAACATTCCATTCACACCTCCCTTGGAATGAAATACAAATTTTCCAATGCACTTTGAATCATCGCGTCCAGCGATTAAATGATAAATTGTCCAGTCGAATTTAACTTCTAATCGGGAAGCTCCATATGCTTCCTTTCTTCTGTGCGAATTCTATTACACTAACAGCTAGCATCCTTTTTCCGCGGTTCGCAGCTGCACGTTCGGCCCGGGCAATGGAAAATCACGAACAGAATTTCAAGACGAAGCTCGAGGATCGGTAGCGATGTTGCTTTTTGTTCCAGCTCAGTGGCGAATAAAAATTCGCCGCAGTATAATTCCCTTTGTTCGTCGTCAATCAGAGCGATTCCAAGCGCTGTGCAGTGTAAAAGAAAGCAGCAGGATTTTCGTGTCCGACTCGGTGATACCACTGAGACCACTTTCTTGATTAGACTGGCCGGTTTAAACGGCCAACACACATTACACTCGTTAAATGCAACCTGGCCAACGCAGCTTTTTATGGGGAAGCACGGCTTTTTCCGAATTCGCGGATCGAACCTTCTTTTATTTTTATTACCGCGAAAGTATTCATTTAAGTTACGACTGTACCGACGTTTAATCTTGTTACAAGTTTCAGTGCAGAGGATCGTAATAGAAATTGGATCGAATTTATTCGAACATTTTTAATGATGGTTGCCTGAACGAGAAACATGAAACGTAAAGTATATTAACTGGAGGTACGAGAGATGATGAATAGTTACTTTAAAGTATTATTATTATTATATTTCATACAAAGGAGCATGGCTCAGCTGTATCAGCTTTAATAGAGTATCGATGTACCGTGAAATATTATATTGCTTTGTGGGGCAACGATTAAGTACCACCAGCGTATGTTAAAATCAATAACTAATTTATAACCGATGTTCGTGGTCATACGGTCTCGATAAGAGGTGGTTAAATACGCCTCGAATGATACGTAGCGTGAAATTCAGCCTGATAAATTCATCGTTCGATTCCATTAAAAAATATGTCCAGCTTTCGAAGCACAGTGAATAGATAGATATGTATATTTCAGTGAAAGAAATATTGTATTTCCGAGCGGAATAGAGTCCAACATCGTTTCGAGCCAATAGTATCGGATAAACACGTAGTGCTTCGCGTATGATCCTCGATGGCCAAGACAGTGTACACCGTTCGAAGAAAAATTTTTATTTCGCGGGACGGAATGGCGATGAAATTTATCGAAGGCCGAGTTTAATCGTACAAGCCTCGTTAGTCTCGTTATTCAGACTACACGTGGATGCTGAGAGCAGCTGCACCCGTCACTTTCTGCAGTGATCAGCTAGGTGAGACAGATAAGAAATATGATGAACGGCCATTGCAGGCGAATGGCCCACGCGAATGATTTTATTTGTTCACACAGAAGCGAAAGTATTCACGAGATTGTAAGAAATTACAGGCGAAGAGTATCTTGTCACGTTTTTGTCATCTCTGATCATTTTATCCCCTCATTTTATCCCCCTATTAGTAAAAATTTAATTGCTGTTTTACAAAACGTATTAACATTCAAGCAATGCTCTCAGATAAAAAAGGGTCTAGCAGCTCGTCGTACAACTGATCCAGAAGAAAAATTCATCTCAGAAATTCTTTCATCGTCGCATTAAGTCGTGGATCGAGAGGCAGGATGACACGAGATCGTCCAGGAAATTGGCCAGCAAATCTCGCACGCGAGAGAAAAATCGACGATCCCTTCGACGTGCCGGTTATAATGACGGATCTCGCAACGTTCGACGAATCCAATTCATACCCGCTTCCTGCGATGTCGCGGCGAGCATAAACGCCAGTTATCTCATTAAATATTCAATTATTTCTACCTACCGCTCCTGACGTCCGTGAATTTCGGTCCGCCGTTGTACGTACATCGGTCCACGGATGCCACCGTGGTGAGCAGGGGGAAGGGTGAAAGAGAGCTTAATCCCTATTCATAGACTCAATCGAGTGATTTCGAATAAATCCTGCCAGCCTTCCGCGAAATCCGTTGCAATTAAAATACTTTAATATCCTTTGGAGCACGTACCCGCTTCGGGCGATGCCTCCTTCCAACCACATCCACCACCCCTCCGTCTTGCCTCGCTTTTAGCTCTGCGTTTCAACCCCCAACCGTACTATCATCCCCCTCAGCCGTCGCCCCCTCCACTTGGCCCTGCTGGATCCCAATTTCTTTTTGGAACGGGTGCTCCTCTTATTAAACGTGTCTCGATCCAGATGCCTGAAGGTATCGAGAAGGCACGTTCGCTTTCCTTCAAAGAGCCCTTTATCACCGGCGAAACTCCGCCAGATATTTTGACCATTCGTCTTCGTGCGATATATCATGGCTAGGATGGGGTAACTGCAGTTTTTCCTCGCGGCGGATCCTGTAATATTACGCTGCTCTCCGCCGGTTCAACTACCTTCTTTTCGCAGCTCTTCCAGCCACGCTTCCTTGGTCTTTCTAAGTACATGTTTTTGTTCTCCTTTTTTTTCGGTTCTTTTTTTCCATATTTTGTTTTGTTTCGGTGGAGGGTACAAATGTGGACGCGGAGAGTCGAGGGAAGAGTGTTGTGGAAATAATTAGGGGCTGTGTAAGAATCGTATACTCGACATTTGGAATGGAAAAAGGGATATTTTATTATTAATCATATCTTTGTATGTAACAGAAACGAATACTAGACTTTTAAGCAAACCCCTCGAAGCACCAAATTATTCTTTGAATAGAAGATTGAATATATTTCTCAGCCCTCTAAGTATACCGTAACTCTTTAACATATTCCAAATACTTAACCCATTTACCTCTTTCTTCTATAACAGGAACGCGATCTTTCCACCTTCCATTCACCTACCAGCAACCAATTTCCCAGCCATTTATCGTCCACTACGTTTCCCTATTCCGCGATTGGAATTCACTTTATTGACGAATATCTATAATCCGCGTTACGTTACCTCGAAACTTCGATCGGGACGATAAAATCGTCGATTCAACGTTCAACATCAGTTTCGATGCACATAATTATTATAAGAAAACGCCAATTGCCTGTTTATCGACGAGACGGTCGATGCATAATGATCGTAATAAAACAAGGCCGGTTAAGGGCCGGCGTATTTTAAATGAAAAGAAGGATGAATTTATCACGGCCCAGTCGAACGATTTATCACGACGATACATTCGAACTACGGACGTTCCAGAGAACGTACGAGGGCGTCAGCTGCGGGAAACCGCTTCGGGGAAAGCAGATCCCCATCCGATCATTGTTCATACGAAGCTAGAATACAACGCGATGGCAGACGGAGTCAAATATATATCTGTGTCTATTATACGTAACCCCATTTCGCTTTTTCTCGCGGCACCATCGTGAAGCTCGTTGACGGATTCTAAATGTTCGTGGGCTTTTTTCTGTGTGGGAAATCGAGACACGCGATACGTCACTATCTGTTTCCGATGAGGTCCAGGGGCTGGTGATTTGATTTTTATAATATATCGAGGGGTCGGTGATCGATTTGAGTTTTATAAAGGGGATTATGTTTTTTCCTGCAGGTTTGTTTTTCTGCGGTTATGGCCGGGCTAATGGTTGTTGTATTTGCTTCGATATTATTGTTTTATTTTTGTTTCGATTATTGTACTGAGTACATGTAGAGAGGGATGATTGGAAATTGCAGATATTAGTGGAAAAGCTTTCGAGCAGCTGTTGATGTAGCCGCACTTAGTTGTTGATAACAATTCTCGCGTAGAAATGTGTATTACTACACATTTTCGATACGTATAATATAGTACGCAATACAAGAGAATATATTGTTTTGTAGTACAGAAATATGTATAAATATGGTGTGACTGATTTTTTCTTTTATAGGCGTAGTGATCATTTTTAATAATCGTTTAGCTGTGTATGTTTTTTCAATTATTTATTATATATTATTTTATTTACTTTAATGCTAATTTCTTCAGACTGTATTAACATAGGAAAATGTATTGTAAACGGACAGTATTTACGTGCTTGATATTTTATTGTCCTTTTAATTAACGTACTGAACGGAGCAAAGTTGAAAAATCCTTTTTTTAGCAACAATTATACACAGCGAAGGAACGAGTAAACCTCGCGTAAACCCGTCCCCGTGAATACGCTTCCTCTCGCGATTAATCTTTTTCTTTTTATTTAAAAAGTATACAAAAAATGCAATCTGCGTTGCTTCCCCTTGCTACTAATAACCAGCTGTTCGAGCTTAGACGGAAATATCTCGTTTCATAAAACGAGTAAAGCGAAATAACTCACAAGTACCTGCACGTTCGAGTTGCGAAAAATGTTCTTCCCATTTTATTTTGATCATCCTCGGCTTATTTTTTTTTATTGATCCGCAACTGATGTAATTATTATCTCAGGTAATTAATAAAAACTTCTTTCAACGTGTCACCAGAGATTAACTAGAATTTATTATCTTTTCCTCCTGTTTACTAGTTCTCATCTAACACATTGTACACAGTGAAGAAGACGTAATAATACTATCTGCTATTAATCATATCCGTCACATCAAACTACAGCAAGCAGTAAAAATATTCGATCAGAATATATCGGAGAAATCGTTGTATGTCACACTTCTACAATTATTCCAGTACGAACTCTAGCTATCATAGATTCAATTTCCAATCCTTCCATTGTCCATTGCAAGTATTATACAAAAAAACAAACGCTATTTTAATTCATATACTACGATAAAAATGATCAACCAGTTCGTCGCAAACCGTCAACCCTTATCCAGAAATTACATACTACCCCAAGTAATCCTCTCTGCAGAGACAGGTCTAGTAATTCGTTTGTTTCCCAGCCAAATATCCGGAATTCCGTATGACCTTACCGGAAATGCCGAGCTTATTTCATACAATATAACCCATCTTGCCTACCTTCTCCTGCCTATGGATCCCGTTAACACAATCGAGCATGTTTTGGCAGCGCCACAAGCTCGCTGTTTAGCAAGATACTCGCCGATCCACCCCCTCAACCACCCCACTCTCATCCCCCAAAGACCATTATACCGGATCACATAAAAGTTTCGCCACAAAACTCCGTCAACGGAAAGAGGATACACATGCAGACGTTTTTTTTCTCTTCCTCGTGCCTCGAACTTCCTCCCTCTTCGATTCGCTTTCTTTTACCTCCCTTGTTGGCCAAACTACCCCCGTTCTACTCGTCGCCGTGCTGCCGTTGGTCGACATTGTTCCACATTCGGGACGCAGCTCTGAGATCCACCGGTAAATCCGACAGCTGCGTCGAATCCTGCCTCTCGTCAAATCGCATCGGGGGGCGGTCTAAAAACAACGAACCAGCGAAATGCCTATAGCCGGACCAAAGTTTCGCAAACGACTTCGGCGAAACAGATACCAAGGGATATCATCCCCTGTTTCTTCCTTTCGCCGTTTCCCCTTTCTGTTTCTTTCCTCATCGCGCTTCTTCGTTTCTTCGCTCAGGCGAGCCTAATCCATAGGGAACCCCTTACGAAGAACTGCCAATTTTTTGATTGTCGAATATTCGTTACGTTCGTTATGGTTCCTTTAATTTTCATGCAGATAACATCGTTCGCCGACGATGCACGACCGCTTGACACGAATTTTCTACGCCGTGCGGCGATTTTTTTCGAAAAAGGACAGGAAATAAACGAAGAAAAGAGTAAAACGACCCGGTGCTGGCGTCGCGCCAGCGTCGACCGCGTAATTTCAACGACGCCGGTTAATCGGTAGCCAGCGCGATTCCGCGCGAGCAGCACGCTCGCGTGTAGAATCGCCAGCGACTCGGACGACGCGATGTTTCCAGCGAGTTAATCCCAGTACCGAACAGCCTCTCCGTTTGTGTTTCAGACAATGGACCTCCTGTCGAGCAGAGCGACGACGGATGGCTGAACTTCACAAAAATCAGCCGCGCCGAAAGCGGCTGGTACAAATGTTATACCAGGCACATGCTCGGCATATTCACCAGCATCGGTTATTTTCTCAACGTGCGCTGTGAGTATATTTGCGGATGTAGCATAATCACTGGGCGGAATTTTAATACGTGTATGGGAACGTTGGACGTTGTTATAAGAGGATTTTTATGTTTGTTTTCTTTTTTACTAATTAGCTTGGGTAATAATTATGTTTTAACTATTTACTTTTGTACCTCGTAAGAATCGGTTCGATTGTTAATGAGGACGCATCGCGTGTACGCAGCGTTGTAGACGCTTTATTTTACAATTAAATATTATGTTGTATTATAATATATTACTTATAATATGTTTGCTGAGTTGTTTCGGTTATAGAACGTCACGGAATTTGTGTTAAATGTAATTCAGCGAAGCAAAATCATCGATGCAGCTTCCAATGAAATATGTCGAGATCCTTGCACCTTTTAGGTAGATAGGAATGACAAAACTCATTAATCAATACTGCGACGAATTGAATTAAGACGTCAAAGGCATTGTTAAATGTACCCCGAAACGTATCTGTATTCGTGGTCGACAAACGGATTTATTAAACGGGGATAGAACGGCCATTACGTTCTATAACAATGAAATGAAGGGGTTAAAAATGGAACAAGTAGAACAGCTGTACGAGCCGATAAAGGATAAAGTAATATTTGAAATTAATGGAAATCGTCGTCCGTGTTGCACGGCTGTTTGAGTTATGAGAACGATTGAACCGGCCGTTTCGTTCATGGAAACGATCCGCCGAGTCTTCCAAACGCGATATGTTCGTGTCATGGATAAAGATTTATGCTATTAAATGTCCGTGGAAAACAAGTTCCAAATTTCTGTTAAAATTCGACAGACAATCAATTTTCAGCTCGCACGTACCCGAGTCTGATCAGATAATTTACTATTTTATAATACGACTTCCTTGCCTTTTGAGCGGAGCTAGATTAAATATTTACAAATGTTTCAAAATTTGTCAGTGGGGTATTATTCAATTTGGAGAGCCATATTTCTGTTCCGTCGAAACAAACGATCACTTCTTTAATCTGGCAGCAGAATCTAGCAAACAATCAATTTTCTGCGCCACATGGATTACTATATTTCAAGAGACCAAACCGCAAAATCCTAGCAACATTTAGACAAGACCGAATTACTATCTTTTTACATTTGTAAAACAGTTATACTAATTAAAGTACGTGCCGTAATGAACATCGTTCTCGTTTAATCTGAGAGTATACCTATGTTCGCGAACTGAGCAGCGGTATTAAGGTTCTTTGTCTTCCTGATTATCTGAAACAGCAACAGACTAAATACTCCTGCGCAGTAGTTGCACTAAAGCTAACAATATACTCACAGTATCTGTCAATATTAAAAAAAACATTAAACCTACAATTGGTACAAGTTTTCTATTTGAAGAATCCCATTGAAACAAATAGTCCAACTGTACTATCATAAGATTTATTGTATCGTCCGATTTCTCATTAACAACAAATCACCCTTGATCCCTTCCCTCTTCCATCCACGAAGCGTCCAGAAATTTCAAGCCTGAAAGAAAATTCATTGGTATGCGGAACAAGCGTCCCCGAACAAATCTTGATTCAGTTAGCGCGGGCAAAAAGAGTCCAGTAATCGGTGGTGGAGCATCGAAAAGAGTATTGCTTAACCCAGGGGCCAGCAGATAGTCCCTCTAATTCGGAATGCAAGGGGGGTTGTCGGCGTCGCAGCCGATAACCGGAAACCACAGTCATTTGTCAAGTGAGGAAACCGCCGAGCCAACCGGAAATTATCCGTGCCCTGTCGCGAAAATTTGCAAATTTCCTACCCCGTCCTAACCCTCTGCGTCCTTCCATCTTGCCGTTATATTCAATAGAAGGGCGAGGGAAGATGCGATAGTGTGTACGTACCCTTTCGAACCTTCGAGGGCAAGTGAACCGCCCTCCTTTTCCCTCACTACTGCCGTCCCCCTTTTCCGCCTCTTTAGCTTCAACTTCCGTTTGCACCGTCGACCGACGTGGATCCTGGATACGGGTTTCCGAGCACCTAATCTCTACGCAATTTAGATGGCCCCGAGAGCACCTATAAACCAACTATCCTCCGTAAGGAATTATCGATTACAGCGCTACCACGTCCTGTTCGAATCTCGTGGCCGGATTACATATCCGTGGATGAGGACTAAGCCGGTTTTAAACAGTGCATATCAATTTCGAGCTGTCGTCGATAACGTTTATTCTGGTGAGAATGGGGAGAAGGTGTTTCTATAAGGAAAAAAAAATTTTCACGATGAACCTGGAGGAACAGTGGCTTCTTTTTAATTCGGTTATTAATAATTCGATTAATGTGGATTATTGGGGAATTGTTTGCGGTGACATGGTTAAAAATAGTATTTGGGATGTTTGTGAACAACGGTGGATAAATTGTAGTGGAGAAATGAAAATAATTTTTTAAATAGAGTTCGAATTTTAGGGAACATAATATTCTTTAATAGAGCTAAGGATTGTTCATAGCTTGCGATGTTAAATATGTATATTTAATATAATTTTGTTCAACCAAGTTGTGGTGAAGAGAGGAATCATATCATTATTATTATTAAATAGATTCTATAAATGAAGCACTGAACAATAAAATACGATACCGACATCTGCTTTTTGTGTAACAATTGAGGTACATAGAGTGGAATACTTGAAAATTATTTGTTTCCGTTACTTCCTACTTTATTCAGATCTTTTCACAAAATCTTTTCAGGCTTACAGCGGTATCTAACGAGTTTAATTCCGTCTGAGGTAGTGTACTTTCCCATGATCCCAGAATACCGATTCTCTTTTCGTCCGGTTCCAAAGTTTCTACGTTTCATATTTAGCAAGCTTTGGGATCGATAGGTTTGATAACAAGCCTGGAGAATCAAGGCAAAGCTTGTAATATTGTCAAAGTTCTGTCCATTGCCATGCAGGGTACACGAAAAGGGCGAGGTCGGTCGAAGAGAGATCGAGACACCTACTAAAGTTAGCGGTTGGTTAGTAGTTAGTTAGCCGGTCAGTTAACAATCACTTGTCAAACGGTATTAAATGGAGTCAAAAGCAATCAAGCTTCGAACAATCAGCATCTGAAGTACTTAGGTTCCCGACAGATTAATCAACAATCAACCAACTTCATATGCGAACAATTGTTCCCTAATAACTAAGTATTATAAGCCTCGCGCAATCTTATAACTTGGAAACTACCTTAATATATTAAATCATTTCGCTTGCAACATTCCTTTCGAATCCTCTGAAAATACAACACTATTACACCTACTGTGTAATACTTTCGTATAAAACTTTATGAGAAAATCCTATAATTAGTATCACGTTTCAACGAAACGAACATATTCATCTACTTATAGTCGTAAAAGAACATAGGTAAAATAAATCACGTGGAACCAATATATTGTAGAACGCGTGTCTCCTCTTCTTTTTTTTATATACATATTTCCGCGCGACGACCGACTGGTCAGTTCACCGTACACGGGATCATGATGCATGGGTCCCATCGAACCGACGAAACGCGACAGAATTGGCCGCATCAGGGATCAAAGAGCGCGTCACACGGTATATCCGGCGATAGATCAAATTCGTAGGTAACGAGAATCGCCATTAAAAAATCGAGGCTTTCCGTGGACACTCGCGTGCACGGGGCTAACGAAGAAAAAGTGGAAACTCTTCCCATCGAACCCCTCCCGCCCTTCGCCCGCCCCTTTGCCGATGTGCAACGCTGTTTGTTATAGCGTCACGACTGTGTTTGCTTTAAAATTCCGAACAAACTACAAGACAAACGAGGTATAGCCGACGAGTCGACCAGAGTTCGGGGTAGGGCGTAAAAGCCTCCTATCGTCGCATCCACCACTTTGATCCCTTTGTTTTGTTATAGGATGAGCAGGAGGATCAACTTGCTAACTCAAAGGACTGTTCTCTTTCTCCACCCCTATCCAGCAAACTTCCCCACCACTATTCCGTGGGTCTCCACTTTTATCCTTTCTTTTTCTCGGGCTTCTCCTTCGTTATCCTCTTTCTCTCCCCTTTCCCCGAACTCTCTGTCTCCCTCCCCCTTGAACGAATTCCACCCTCTATCTGCCGGTGGTCTAATTCTGCTCTCGAAAAAGAGATGGCCCGACCACGACATCAGTAGCCCCTCGTCACCCTCCCTCTGCCCCTTGGTAATTGTGGACATAGCGTTAGTACGGGGGCAAACGATTGCGGATGTATAATTCCGTAGGTGGGATTGGAAAGGAAATGGTTACGGCTGTGACGACGCCACCGTGTCCGTTTTTCCTTTTCTTGATTTCGTTCTCCGTGGTAAGAGATTTTGTTTCGACCCGCGCAGCACGTGGCATCGTCACTACTGCCTTGAACTTTATCCGCTGTACGTGCGTGCGATTTCTGATGCGCGGCTGCGTCGTTCATATCGATGACAACGACTAATCGGAATGCAGGATTGCTTTAAGATACCCGGGGATATGGATGCGTAACACGTGCACGGGAATCGTGAGCGTGTTATGGAGAAACCGTTCGATGAATTGAAATTCGTCGTTTGTTTTGAGAGGGGTGTATCGTGGGTCGAAGGGAGGGATGGGAGGGATTACTTCACTGGTGGATGCTGTTTTTGTTGTTTTTAATACATGGTTACTTTTATACATTTTAATGTACGAATACTTTTATCTGCGAATATTGTATCTGCTTAATCCTGAATTTTCGATATATCGGGCCACAGATTTGTAAGTTTGTTGCTTTTTATAAATCAATATATGAATATATATGTACCCTCGCGTGTTTTTTTTTGTCCGTACTTCCATAATCTTTTTTCAACTTCTGCAACCATTATTCACCATTTATATCACCGTACAGATGATCCAGATATGGAAACGGAGGCGGAAGCGTTGAACGGCGAGGCTACCGATTCCCGGAAAATGGAAGTTCAAATCGGTGGCGCAGTGACGTTGGAGTGCGATGGTGGTTGTTGGGGACACGGTCCTGGAATGGATCCAGTCGGTGGACCTGGGCCATTGGCATTAAGTCGCGTCGTTTACCAGGAAGCTGGCGAGTATCGATGCGTCGCACCTGACAGAAAAATGCAGGACACCTGGCGTGCACAGCTACCCTACCACATCAAGGTCACCGGTAAGTTCAAGTGCATAAGTTTAATTTGTCGATTTCTATCCGAATTTTCGATAGAAGACTTGCTATTACGTCGTATATGGTCATCAGTAGAGTGTCTGACCCATGTCAGACTTATACTACTTGCCGCGTATAATACAGATTTATTCGACTGGTTAATTAAGGAAAGAATTTTGTTTTTCTCCTATGAATTTATTGATTCGTGAATTTTACTCCGTATTTCGTGAAAGTCTAGCTACAGATAATCTGTAGATATTTATTTTACTTTCGACGAATTTGTATTGCTATGCTGTTTTCGATACAGAATGAAATTAACTCGCCAGTTAAGGCTACGGTGCCATTGGCGCAAAATATTTGTTTGTTCAATTTATTTATCAATTTATCAGATCCATATCGATGAGAAGTTGTAAATTTATGCAACGCACATTCGTGGCTTCAACATTTTTCATCCGAGCTCCATAATTCGAAGCAACGTCTAATAATCGGTACCGAAAAATCCTGAAATGGTACTGGCAGAAAGGTTAATGGAAAGCTTATTGTCATTAGTCTCTATCACGACACAAACCTCACCCCTCCCATGCTGCTTCAAAGATTATCCAATTTTCTCCAATAATTGCTCGCGTGCACTCTTGGACGACCTCCTAATTGCAAGACTTATGGGCGCACTTTAGATAAATTATGTTTGATCCTCGCCAGACTGAGTTCACTAATTTGAACGATTACTTTTTCGTACCGAGCACTTTCTTGCTTTTGCTTTTGCTACCCTTTCGCGGGAACCGTTTGCTTATTCGTGAAATTTCGTCTGCGAAAAGCGCGAGCATTTTCCCTGTCGCGAAGCAGGGCGAATTTTTTATACCACCGTGTAAATAGCCATTAGGCGGTGACTTCTTCCAAATTGTCCATATTCATTAAGCTTTTTTTTCCGCGCGCACGTGAGCGTTACATATTTCTTGCGAATTTCAGAGCAACCGTACACACAACCAGCGTGAAACAAGCGAGAATGGAAAATTAGAATTTTCCACCACGCGCTCTCTGACCCTTTTTTTCTTTTCGTAACGTTATTATCGTCTTTCATGTTGTTGCATCCCTCTTGCTACGTTTCTACAACGATGCATTGCGTGCAACACGGCGGGAAAAAGCTTTAAATTTGGAACGCGAAACGCATGGCGGACAGATCTGTTATTCCGCGAACGTATCATTAGCCCCAGGTATAGAACTAATTTTTAGATTGAAAATAGAAATGTTTTTTTTGTTTTGTTTTCAATATATCGTGCAGGAAGGTTTTTTTTCATGGGAGAAAAATTAATTAAACGCGCTAAACGATCGCAGCGGTGTGCCGGAATGGGTTCGGACACGACCTGCGAGCGAAATTGAACGCACAACGCCGGATCATCAACGTTGACGGTCATCAAACAGAATTACTTTGTTTCTACCGTTATTCTATCAGCAATTTCGCTTGGTGATTGCCTAACAGTTGTACAAATACGAAGTTGCGTACGTTGTTTCGCGATGCCTCAACAATCTGTAAATTAGGTTGCAGGTCTTAAGTGATATAAGCGAAGATATAAATAAATTTGTAAATCATGTATACAAATATTTTTAATTTCTTTATTTCATTTTAATACAAGTTTATAATACTTCCTAAAGATTCCAATCCGAACCTGAGCATTTAAGGTACGCAAAAATGTCTAAAAACGATATTAACAGCTTCAATAAAATTCGATAATTAAAATAAAGAATTTCATAGCATCTTGAAATAAAATATTTCAGTATTTTGAAAATGCTCAAGACTTTACATAATTTGTAAACTCTTTGTCTAAAATTCTTGCATCTAAGAATTTGAATAAATCCGATGATCGTCGTGTAGACCGTTCTCACATCTCCGGTCGAATTTCGCAGCAGCATCTTTCGTGGGGCTTTCGACTTTTCGAAGGATCGACAAAAGGGGGAGAAAGGAAGAGCCGTGTCAAGGGTAACATCAGACTCTTCGTCGACTTGGGACTTCTGTTTGATCTTCGAAACACGTGTGTTAGTGTGTAGAACCGTAAAAGGGTGTACACTAGCGCGCGCACGCAGATCCGTTTCCCTCGACGAGGGAGCGAAAAACAAGTTTATGTCGCGGAATGAGAATTGGTCCGTCGTAAAGGTTGCTTCGTACGCGCCAATCGGAATGATCCTCGCCGACTCTAACACAGAAACGCAGGATCTCTCTCCCTCTACGCACGCGTTGAGAATTGAGAAACACCAGATAGTTCCATGGTTTTAACGTAGTCAAACTCAAACACTTCTTACTTATTTGCGTTATACTATTGGCTTATATTTGGAGAGGCAGACTGCGTTTGAAGCTCTGCTATTTCTGTGTACTAATGCAACAAGGTTTACACAATGTCTGCACCGAGGGTTTGCTTTTTAAAATGCCTTGCAGTATTATGTTTAACATTCGGTTTAGCAGTTTTCTCTACGCGGTTGATGATAACAGAGCAACAGCGTGCCTAACTTGTCTTAATAAGAGTGTCACACAGTTTCCCGTCTTTTTGGCGAATCGAAAAACGCCGAATGCGAGCTACGAGGGATTGCAAACGTGGAGGACAAGAGGATATCGATGAAGGGTTAAGGAAAGACTCGAAACTTTCTAAGCATTTAACTTCTCCGCTCTTTTACCCGGCTCTGACTAAAGTATTATAGTTTCGAACGGAATCGAATCGTTTGTCGTTTCTGACAGATTACAGAGGGTCAACATGCAGCTCTCCGGGGAGAACAGCAGTCGGGATATGCTGTCGGGGCATTCGAATTTGATTCAAAACTAAATCACACCCTAATGGAATTGACTATTATAAGTTTGTGTGCCCAGTCTTTGAGCGTCCGACCGCTAAGAGCGTTGAAACCAGCAGCTTTTGGTAATGGATATCTCCCTCTAACCAAATATCCTACGTCGATGCTTCTGATTGCTCTACCCTTGCGCTACTTAATTAGCGGGATGTTTCAAGGGGTTACCGATGATTTTGGTTCCGGCAGATACCATTCTGCAACTCGCCGACAGTCAAAGTTTAATGATATTCGAGGATAGCGTTTGAATTGTCGGAAGTTATTTGGATGAAATTTTTATATTTAGTCTGGACGCAAATACGCAACAACTACTGCCGTATATATTCTTTATTTATAGATATCTTGATATTTTTTTTATATGCGTTAACTCAGCTAAATTCTTCGTACAAAAGTATAATATTTTTCTGTTTGCGCTAATTTTGCGTGTCTGATATTTGCCAAGGTATAACATTGAATACATTTTTCATCTCAACTTTGCGGATGATTTTCACCCTTTAAATATACATATACATTGCGGCGAATGAAGAAAAATACGTGTCAAGCTTAAAATATTATTGTAATCAGTGATTGGCAGTTAAGGGCGATTCTTATTAAAAAGTCAAATATTTGTCGTTTGAATTGTACAGCCACCTCCTATACCGTCTATTTCAATACTCGATACGTAACGAATTCGTGATACTATTTCTGTCCACATTGCTTACACTTCGATGATAAATGCAGATTCTTCTTTCAAGCCGCAATCGCTGGCCTCTTCTCATTCCACGGCCTCTGGAAGCCCTTGCTTGCTATCCACCCCGAGGCAATCGCTGAAGCAATCTCGACTTCTTATTGATTGCAGCTCAGGCAACTCGTGCGTGCAAGGGGCTCAGCCAGTCGAACGGTAGCCTCGGGATTTTAAAATCGTTTCCCTGGATTGAAAAAGGGGACACCGCGGAAATCATCCAATCGCGAATTGTCTCGATTTCTGCGCCCCTTTTCTCCCCAATATTTCGTCTTTGTTTCCAGCTGGGGAAGCAGCTGATGGAACTGCTATACGTCATTGGGGATATCATCGATTCTCTATTCATGGAAGGCACAGAAAATTTGTATACATTTAGAACACGTGGTAAAATATGTGAAATTGTGTACAATCGATGGTTCAAATTATTCCTAATTCTGTAGAATGCTATATATCTATAATATTATATAATTCGATTTCAATTATTCAATGTTTATTAAGAATACGATCCTTCATTTGACACGTATTTTTCTATCGCACAGTTCGTATTATATTGCGCAGCTTATGGCTTGTTATACAGTCTCAAAACAAGCAACTTAATTTTACATGTATTTCGAAACATGTGGTAGAATATATCTTCCGCGTAACAGCGCTTTCTCCACGTTCCTTTTTGCGTTTCGTAGAGTAACACGCGTAGAACGAATCATACTACGAATATGTCTCGGAAAGCGTGCATTTGTATCCCGAGATTCGCTTCTATAAATATTGAAGTCAATATTTCTCGTCGGTGTTGCGACATATTTCTCGGAAGCTCGCGGTTCTTGACTTTTCACGAGTTATTCGTTCATGGAAAATCGTGTTTTCCTTTCGTTCAACCAAAAAAAAAAGGAAAGAAAGACGTATCGAACCTATTTTTCGAAATTGCTTACAGAAGAAGTCATTCGATCCGTGCAAGATTCGTTTCCCTCCTTCTGTTAGATCGTTCGGTTAAACTTTCCCAGAAGAAATACGTGCAAAATATTCTCGATGAGATAGCGGAATATATTGGACGGGCGAGGAAACGTTTCGAGTTGGAGCGAATTGTAGCTGCGATAAAAACTACATTATGCTAGCTGTTCTTCTGCTAGTTGTAATATTAAATTTATCGACAATACCGTGGAACGCGTGGAGACGTTTTCATGCTTTAATTGTATTTCTTTTTGCCATTATTTGATGGAGTGTTTGAACATTATAATTATATACGGGACACCGGAAAGAAGAGAAGTAGAGACAATACAAAACTCTTGAATTCGAGGGAAATGTTTTTCCGACTACTAACGAAAGATTAAATAACCTGTTGTTAATGAAGGTTCTGGGAAAATTCACAATTGAACGGAATCACGAATAATTCAAGGGAAGTGAATAACTCGTTGATTAAACGAAATTAGACACCTGCCAATTTATAGAAGTTCGTTTTGCAACCTGTAATGAAACACGGCCGTGAAAAGGAAACTGTTTTCAAAAACGGCGTGGATCGTGGAAATGGATTTAATATGATACTGAAACTAGTTTCCCGAAATTTTATATGACCCTCAATTAGCGCTGTACGATAATTCAGTCGCTAATAATGAAATCAAAGAAATGAACGATCGTTTACTCCACTTTTATTACCCCGTGGAAAATGTTTAATTGAAAGTACGATATGGATTTTGAAAGTCATTTCTCGTTAAACACAGCGACATATAATTACGACCGCATTGTGCCACCTTTGAGTATATTTTCCCTGCTCGAAACTGCCAGCTCTTGCTGCTACAACGTTTTCGTATAAAATTATCAATGTTTATATTAACGCCCCACAGGCACTGGAATTAGTTAAAGTAAATGACGTCTCTCGACTGCCTCAAGCGAAAATGCCTATGTTCCGCGCGAGGTACAATTCGACCTAATTTATCTAAAATTGATTCACCTTCGTCGTGCATGTGTTTTCGCTAATAGTGAGTCCCTTTGGAGATCCCATATTCCCCTAGAACTTTTAACGCTCGGGAGTAATATTGTCCCAATTAATATTTATAATTAACGAAAGGATTTAAAAATTTAAGTACCTCAACAATCTCTAAGAAAACAATCATGTTTGTTCTAAAATATATTGTAAGATCTTGGAACGCTTGTTAAAAAATGTTGGAAATGTTGTTATTAGTATAGAACATAAAGGACATCAAGTATTTTTAGTTTATTAATTGCATCCCTTCATTCTGCCACCAAAAATATATTTTCCGTCGATGAATGATCAAATAATCGGGGAAGTAGATTAAATTAACGTTCGATCGACACCTTCATTATACACAGATGCACCGCGACGATTTCTCACGAGGACGAGCAATGATAACTAGGTTTCTTGGCTCGACAGCCGAGGTTATTTCTTCGGTTACGTACGGCTCGTTAAGCGTTCGTTAAATGTTCACGCTGTGCCGAGCTAAGGCGTGCCCCGTTTTTCGTCCCCCTTTCACCGAGCCGCAAGCTTATTTCAGCGCCGCCACGAGAACTTGTATAATAACAAGTTAAAGTACCATACACCGCTTCGTAAGTGGCTTTTACCGTGGATTATCTTGCTTCACCTGGATTCCGCCAGGTCGTTGCTGGAATACAAACATGCAGTGAATATACCATGCTGTGAACTTACGTTCGATTTCACACGTAAATAATATTCCAGCGAACATTGTTCATAATTCAAATCATTTACACTACGATTATTTCATTTACTATTGTAAAGGAGCTACTACAATTAAATTATTATTACTATTTTTATTCAACATATTACTATCCCTTAAAGGTAGTACCCCTTAAATACTTAAAGAATGTGGAGAATCATATTGCTTATTATTTCGTATACTGTTAACTTTGATATTCCATACACTATTGTCGAATGACGAAGAAACAGTGTTCGCAGAAAAAGGAAAACGAACTACGTTCCTGTTGTTCCACTGTAAAGCGAGCACAGGGCTCAAAAGTTACAGAGTTAAAAATATATATGACACAGAATTGTTCCCAGTCCACTCCGTTACTATTTCGCAATAAACATTCAAGTTTACGGGTTCCTCTGCCAAATCAGCGACAAAGCGTACCCAGCGAAATTTATGGAACTCGCACAACAGGCGTCAACCGTGAATTTCGTACGCGATTAAAATTTCGTCACCCACGCAGCCCTTCCTGTAACAGACACCACGATTTCATATTTGCATACTTAATAAAAAGGAACGGTCGAATCAGCGAGTCATTTACAAGCGAAACGAATCAGAGTGGCTTGGTACAAGGGGCTGATTATGGGATCAAAGCGTAGGAAGGAAGAGAGAAAGGAAGCGGTACCACCGTGAAAGGGCGGGCATCCTCCTCTTGGCTCGTCTCGTCGACGCCAATAGCTCACGGCGAGGGGTGTTGTAAATTTTTCAACGAGCCGAAGTTTCAGTTGCCCGCCGTCCACGTTTCACCCCGCCACGCGGAAATTAACCAGCCACCCCTTTGTGGCCTGTTTCGCGGTTAGGTAGGGTGTGCGCGCGCGCGACGTGATTAAAGGAAACCGAATCTCGCTGCTCCTTCGTCTCGGCGGGTTCTTCTGTTACTCTTTATTCGACGATCCGGAGTTATGGCCCCCGTTGAATGGAAATCAGAGGCTTGACGGCTGCTCGTTTCCGTTGGAAAATTCGCTGATGAAGGACGAGAGGGTCTTGGAAATAGTTCGATGGTAAAATAAAATGAAACGGGACTCGCGGCGAGCCGTGGAGAAATTTAGAGGCCAATAAAATTTCGAGTCTCCTTTTTCTTTTCTTTTCTTTTCTTTTCACTTGAGCTGTATTTAATTATGGAAGGAATTGAGTGTGGAATTGGGGATTGTTTTAATGCTGGTTAGTGGAAACTGGAACTTTGGGATATGTTTTTTGTAGATTTAGAGTAGGTTTTTGAAGATTTTATTTTCGGTTAATATATGGAGGGTTTTGTTTGATGGTATACGTAATATTTGGGTGAGAATCGTTTCGTTACTTCGGGATGATGAGAGTAGATTTATTGCAAGTGCTTCATTTTCATTCAATGTGGGAAGTTGAAATAAAATAGAATTTAATTGTTGGAAATTTTATACCCCAGTTGAAGCAATCTACAGTCTGGGTAATTAAAAAGAAACGGGACTACATGCGGATATTGTATTACTATACTCGTGTTACTATATTCACTCAAACTTTTTACTATATCATAATTGAACATGCAAAGGTGGCATTCTCGAAGTCTCGCGATTCCGGCGGTTGCATGATGGAATTCCACTTTCACGTACACGCGTGCCACACACTCCACGGAAGCCGTCAGGAAACCTGTCAACAATTTTCCCCGTGGGTACTTCTCATCGATTGTTACAGCAAGCTTCCTTACAGTGTTCCGCATGAATGATTGCACTTGCGACAATACCGAATGCATACTGTGAATTGAGAAAATATCGTCCAATTGTCGTCAAGACGATTCATGGAACAAGCTGAATATACTATGAATAGAAAGTATTCCCCGTCAAATGCACTCGAAGATAATATAATGTCAGAATTGTTGAAAAGGTATCATTCAAGAATTTTGTTAATTTTCGTATTTGTAAAGGTGTGAAGATTGGACTAATATGGAACGGAAATTAAATACATTAAGGGAAATTTAGCATTTAGTTCTTTTCTCGTGGTTTGAAATTTTCTTGAAGGTACAGAGTTTATAGAAATTGTACGGAATTACGTTTCTCGAATAGAATTGCACTTGCATTCTGATTTTGTACGCAGGTGTAATTAGAATTCCTCTTATTACATTATAGTCTTTGTCGTTTACATTTTTAAAGTGTGCGAAACACCGTACTATTATGTGTTTTCTACTATTACTCGCAGTAAAGTATTTTTATCGCCCTCCCGCAATACCAGAATTCCCTGACCAGTTAGCTAGAACGAAATGGACGATATAGTTAGGACATTCGATCTCACGACCGTTGCTGTAAAATTCCCTCGTACTCTATAAAAATTGCCTCCTAACGAGACTAGTTCGAAAAAACACGAGCACACGGTCCGCTACCTATGGGCTTGGTTTTTTCGCTCATCCTGTCTCGGTATTCCCTCGCCATTGGCACGAGCAGCAATGGTCTACCAACACCAGTTAAACATCGACATTAAACTTTATTATTTCACTATTCTGCAACTATAACCGACTTTTCTTCTCGTTCAGATCATTTCTTCTCCCTTTTACTTCTTATATCCGTTTCTGTGAAATTATTTTTAAATCCCACACCTGCGCAGCTCATTTATTTTGTTATTGAACATTTCTTGTACAATCGGACATGCATTCTACAGCATTTGGTTCCGTCAGATATGAAGATGTGGATCGATTTTTTTTTGTGCTTTCAAAGATTTCGATTAAGCAACGAAAGAACGCCACTTGATGCCAGGCAATGTCGCGTCGGGAAAAAACAAGATTGAGTGGCCCTCAATGGAACTTTTCTTCTGGTCGCGTTACACGAAAGCAGGCAGTGTATCTCTTCACCGCGATTCGATGATGAACGACTGGCTTCTGTCAGCGTCGCGATGGGGCAATGCAAAAACCGGGGATCCGTAGGAGCAATTGCTTTATCGTAATGGCAATAGGTGGTCCATTTTTGACGTAGCTTCACGGGCGGTGGAGAATTACGTAGATCTATTGTACTTAATGTCTAGTAGCGCAGTAAAATACATACTCACATGTGGAAGGATTCAAGGGAGGCAAAGAAAGATAATTGGATTTATGGTTACTTTGGAAATTTAATGGAATGTTGAAAATATCACGTTCATTTCGTTATGCAATATTTCCACTAGATTATTCTTATTATTATATTCCACAGACTAGAGTGCAATATAAAATTACTTATCGTTTTTATGACACTGTGGTAATTATTTGTATTGGTACAATAATAATCTTAGAAACGGCATTAATTCTCGATGCAATTTTTTTTATAAACAAATATTTAAATTATTGTAATCCTACGTATTTGAGGAATTAACGAAGTTTCCGTATTTGAGAGTGGCTTTTAGTTAAAAATGTTGAAATATGTAAGTGTGTTCCTCCAGTTGAGCAGCTTTTATTTTGAACCGAGAATAGTGCACTAGATATTACACATTCTGCTTACAAAATGTAATATCGTTATGTTCCATGCATGATCCACTAAGTATATATCAGTATGTATAGTGTGTCCAGAGTATAAGAAAGATATAGAATCTAAAATAGTATGTTATAGAACATTGAGAGAAGTGAATTGTCTTTTGTCCATACAATCGAAACAAATATAGCAAACAATATAACATATAATACCTCACTCTAGCATATGCAAATATTGTCCAATAGCCTTGAATATCATATACATATAATTTTAACATAAATGTATATTAAATGTATATTAAAATTACATCTTCCATTTTATATAACAAAAATTATTGCAGAAGGTACCTCAAATATCACAAAAGGAAACAGCTACCAAAAACGTGAATTTTCACGATGAACTATGTACGCGCTACAAAGCATTTCAATCCCTTGGTTCATTAATCGAAAGTTTATCCAATCGAGTCTACAAAAGTATCCGAGCAGAATCTTCTCGAAGCAAAAAAAAAAGAAAAATAACGAAACGTTCGAGTAGCCAGACGAAAGAACAAACACCTACTCTTTTTAGCAAGCAGTGTAATAATAAATTGCGGCTTTCGAATTGGAAGGCAAATACAGCTAGAAAATTGAAGGCAAATATATTTTTAACTTGCCTTGCAACTTTCGTTACGGTTCACGGTCAGTCGAGCGTGTGTGTGCTTCTTTCACAATATTACCTCAATGAGCTATACAAAGTTTCCTATTTCCTCTACATGTATACCGAAACGAGGGAAAAGAGTAAAACATTGTACTGCTACGATAGTCGGGTCACAGAGTAATGTTGGAGCGAATTATAATTGTGAGTCGCAATTTATTGCACGTTATGGATACAAATTCTTGGAAAATAAGAATCGGAGGACGAATCTCATCATCCAGCATCTGAAGGGGATAAGGAAAAAGAACGTGGGGAATTTTCAGAGTCAATGACTCTCTGTCGTGTCTTCGATCTCCCTCGTGACTGGATTTCTGTCACAAGGGATTACCTTTTTTATCATTCCTGTCACGTGTGTCTCTCTTTCAGCTACTACCACGGTCTTCACTATCTATCCCTCGCCCTTTCGATCCTTTTCGCCAGCAGGAATATTTTAAAAAAAGGAAGGTAGAAAAAGAATACCGGTACCTTCCCCCTTGCGATCGCCGTGACGTTCGATTGATTCTCAATTACGCGAAATGATTGAAAGATATTTAAATGTTACTTAATAATGAAGCTCGACCTTCTTAATAATAAAAGGATCCATGCTATGTCGGTTGTTTTAGACAGTTTCATAATCATCAGTTAACACATACAAATTAATAATTTTTTCTAGACATCTAAATTCGTAAATGATATACATATAGAGTAACAATTTATTCAGTTAAATAATTAATTTAAAATCCATACATTACAATATGTTCTTCATTGCGCGTGATTCAGATAAAAAGGAAAATTGACTTTTAAGCTACGTGTGTTGCTATATTAATTCATTACAGTTAGTATCAATAACATTTTGATATTTTAATATACCAGACGAGAATGAGATCATTGATCGATCAATTAATGGACAATTTCAATCCCACTTTTCTACGCTTTCAGAGGCGCCCATCGTTTATCAATTTGTCCACGTTTCAATCTACTCTTTCGCTAGCTTGAACAGAAAAATAAAGGAGCACTATCAGCTAAACAGATTTCAATTTCACGTTAACCCCAAGTGAACAGGTACGTTTGCACGGTACACCGAGTCGCGTGACATCTATAGGAAGGCGATACGGTCTGGAAAGCTGACAGATGTATTGGGCATTAACTGTCTTTTGCTCCTGCTGCAGGCTCCTCATTTCTCCCGTTTCGTTTTCTACTTAGCTCCCTTTCGTTCCGCCAGTTGGTCATGAACGGGAAGTTTCTTTTCAGGCCCGTTTCACACGGACTGATCAATTTCTTTTCTGACTCCGTGAAAGTCATTTTCGCCAACTGCAAATTTCACAGGTTCTCTCATAACGTTCGCACTTGTCGTTCCATTTACGGAAATCAAAGGGAACAGGTCCAAATCTTGATAAGAACCCCCCCCCCCCCCCCAAAAATAATCGCAAAAAAACAAATGTAAAAATAATAACAACTGCAGAGAAAAAATCGTTCGTACTGAGAAAATACAACTATTAGCAAAATTGATCGCATTTTGCACTTGTGCATTAGTTGAAAATTGTCGAATTTCAATGTTCCTTAAGTGTGTGAAGATTGCCCCAAATTTATTTCAACAAAAAGCACATTAATGCTTGCATTTCTTTAAATGGCTACAAAAATGTCTTCGTTAACAAAATATCAATAAATGTTTCCAATGCTAGAACCATGTTTTCAACGTTCACCAATTTGAAGGAAAACTAATATTCCCTGTCATATCGCGAAACAAAGCAGGAATTAAGTTTCACAGTAAAATAAGCAACGCGCCATACTACATTGACCAATAGTACAGTAGTTTGTAAACAACTGCATTGGCAGGTCAGGCCAGCCTCGGTAATAATCACGCTGGCAATTTAATAGCCGTGTAATTAACATGCGGAACGCATCCAGAACGCGTGCCCCCATTAATTAACGGAATTGAGGAGGATTCAACAAAATTCAGACGGATTATCACATATTTTGGCAGCGTCGATTCAAAGCTCCTTCAAATCCTATAGCAACAGCAGACAATTTAACCAGACGTTTCTCGTTCTACAACGAAATCCATCAAGAAATCAGCTTCAAAGCATGAATACACGAAAGCAAACATCCTCGTGAAATTCACTGAATGTCGAAAACAGTGGCTATTATGTAGCAATTAATCGAACGGATGAAACATTTCATTTTGCTCTTTAACGAAATAAATAATTCGCAGTTTTCATTATAAAACATAAACACAGCACAAACAATGATAAACTATAACAATGTGAAACTGTTCCTATTGAATGCAGAAGCGATTCAGATGGAGCAAATATTTGGTGTAATTAAGTCCAATCTCGATAGACAGACAAAATAATGAACGGTATAAACGGCACAATAGAATGCACTACAAAATGAATACATAATAATATCATTAACGGTACATTAAATCAAATTAACAACGCAGCATGCACTGAAAATGATTAAGAACACGAATAACAGAAACAGAAATTAATTTGTTCTATTGTTCCAACGAGTATGTGTAAGAATTCCAGGAACAATCTGCGAGCTGTATTTTTTTCTATAAAAGGAAACATACATTACCCTTTCGTACGAATGAATATTTGTAAAACTATATCGATTGCGATCATAGAAAATCGTTGCGACGCGTATTGCTCCCCGAGACCGCAATCACTTTTAAAACGATAGAGAAAGTACAAACACACGTTCACGATGCCCTCCGAGTGGTGTAGAATCATTTTTCCCGTTCTTTCAATGGAAAAAAAAGGTAGAGCTGGACAAAGCTTGCGTACAATATTTACGTAGGATTCTTTGGGACTGGGTCGCGTGAATTTCGCATTCACGATCGTTCTTCCTGAAATATAACGATTTTCGAGAGCAACAGCACGAGAAAGGAATTCGCTTTCTGCGTTACGTCGATAGAGGGCATTTTTTCGGTTTTTTACGAGTACCAGAGAAAACTGGCGCACCGTATATTTACGGGAATATTTTCGTTCTGGTTTCATGGAATTTCACCTGCAGTACTTCTCCCGCTCTGAAATATAACAATTTTTGAACCCATAGCAGGCAAAAAAAAAGAAATTAATTTCCCGAGTCACTTTCACAGAAAATTAGGTTGCTCGAATTTAAAGACTTGGAAAAGTTTTTCATTTTGGACGTAACGAATTTTGAAACGCTTCGTTTCTAGGTGAAGGTTCTCAAGTATTATTAAGATATGTATTTTATTATTACTATTATCGCATACATTATTTATATCTACATCTACATAAAGAATTCGTTTCTCCGATCGATTGCCGCAAATTTCGTCTCGAACTACTGGAAATCTGGTAATGCTGTAACAGAGAAATTTTACATCCCAATGCGGTTTACGACTTTACTTCTATTTTTCCCGCTTGGTCCCTTATCTGCATACATATCTCTGTAGGTAATATTTCAAGGGAAGATTCAACTAAGGTAGCACCTTCTTCCCCCTTCTCCTTGTTTCATTCATTAAGATGCAACCCCCAAATGCAACCCCAACTACCCGGAGACAATGTTTAAACCTTCGTCCGCGAAGGACAGGGAAATCCATCGTGGAAGTCGTTCGCCAAGCCTCAGAATCCTTTCTCCCTTCTTTTTTTCTTTGTTCTCATCGCTGTTCTTCCCTCCGTTCTTGTCAAGACGCCAGAGACAGTGGAGCTCAGGACGGAATATCATAAAAGCGCTATTAGCGAATCTGACGCGATCTGCTATGCAGATTAATCGTATTCTCTGACCCGCCTTGCACCACGGCTGAAGAATATCGCCGGGGGATATTAGGTATGCACGGCGCGACGCCGTGACCATAAATCAATTTGTATCTCGGCCGTAATGTGTTCATAATTCATGCTTTAGCCTAGCACGGCTATACGTAAGCGGTGAAAAATTAACGAGTCGAAAATAACCAACGATATTTCGTGCTTATTATCGACGGGTAGACGTCAAATCGTTTGTTGAAAGTATGTTCGTTTTTTTTACACCCCTCGAGATGGTATTCATTTCGGTAAGAAAATGTGGCTGGCTTCAGAAACGTAGGATCGTGTATTATTTGGCAGATAATTAAAGTGCAATTGAAGATTTAATATTCAGCGGTATCATTTTCTTTGAGAAAAAGGAATTGTATAAGATATTATGAAAGATGGTGAGAAATATGTGTGAAATTCGTAATGGAAGATAAGGGAAGGTGAGGATTCAGAAAGTTTGAAATAATACTGTGTACCCATGTACTAGTTTGCTAGATATTTTTTCCTATTAAAGTTAGATATCGTTTAAATATTATAGAGAGGGTGGTTGAACACACTATGCGTTTATTTGGTCTAATATTTAATTCTGTGTACGTACTTATTGCAGTAAATATACACACGATTATCAGTCAATTTATATCTGTGTATAATTTTAATAACGAAAGCACGTTTCGAAATTAGAGGGATAGCTAGTATTGACGAACACATAAGCCCGCTGATAGTATAGTAATGAACGTGTGATTTCTGGAAATCTGATACATTTATGCGTTGCATAAAAACAGGTTTTATTCCAATTATTTTGCAGTATTAATGAAAATAATAAAAATTAGGTCAATTATTGTTTTGTTATTCAATCCTGATACAATGATGTGCAATATTGATTTACTCCCTGCTGAATGCTTTTATCGTACCATATAAATAAACCGAGTTTTTCTTGATTTAAATGAAAATTATCAAAAAAGTATGTTTAAAATATACATTATCAAACGTATCGCGCACTTTAATTCCAGATAATTAAATTCCACCTAGACAAAGTTTCAAAAATGCAAGCTACCAAAAACTGCTTGCCTCATGGGTATGCACCATAAAATTATCCTTTCACAAAAGCGTCTAAAATATGATTTATCATCCCCTAACACGAATATTCCGTCACCGTACGATTAAGACTGCAAGCTACCAAGAATGTCCAGCTATCATCCAATAAATTGTCCCGTACATTCTGTGTCATCGAAAATACAGTATCTAGACCAGTCTCGAGATGATTATTTGCCTATCATCCGATTATTCAAATACTCAATTCATTCATTCCGATTGAAATGTCCTCCGCTCCCCGTTCAAATTCAGATGTTAATCCTCGTTATGCATGTGATTGCTTTTACGGGCACTGGCCAGAGATTCTCGCGACGCTTGCACCCTACCGATAGCACGGGTGTAAGACGGCCGGTGAAATTTCCGTGTTATGACAGCACACACTGCGAAATAGAACGGCCTGTTATTTCGATTTCTGGCGTAGGTTGGCGGTGTCCAAGTTAACAGTATATCGCAATGGACATCTGTTCCACTGATCTCTTTCTGTCCCCTCGTGGCGAATAATCCTCCAAACGTGTCCACATATTTGAACAGGCTTGCAGATGAAACTTGTGAATCACCTGTTTATCTTTAGCCATTTTGCACGTACTTCTCGCTTGCGGGATATACTGGCTTCCTTGCGATCATCTTCTACTGCCCTATGTAAACGCATTTGTTCCCTCAGATTTATTTATTTTATTTCGATAAAATTATTTAGCGAAATTATTCTTCGATCGATGCAAGATTTAAGATCCTTCCATACCTGGTCGCTTTAAATTTCCTGTCGAACATAATTATTTCATTACGCGTCTCCCAGTGTGCATTACAACCCCGCGTAAATTCTACATTTAATTCCAATAACGAACTCGCCCGTCCATTCCCCCGATACCGAAACAGACTTAAAACTCCGTGGATCGATTAACTTCTTTCCACAACCCCTTCGCTAAATTTCGTTTCGAAAGAATTATTAGCTCGTCGACGGTAATGCTCCGCGCGGTTCATCGTCAGCTTTCGAATCGTCGGTTCTTTTTCTCCGTCAACGCGTAACTTGCAGCGACGGGTTTACACGTCCGTGGCAAGTCATCGTTCCGTGTCGATTGCACGGTAAATTGCATTTCGGACGAAAGCGCCATTAATCTCCGCACGCGACACCGATTCCCGTGGGCACCGCCACCCCGTTTCCCGTGTTTCACTCGTGTATGCAGGCAGGCTTTCCGCGGTGACGCCTTTGTTTTCGCTTGGACCAGCTCGTTTCCGTGATTCGAAGAAGCGCGACGCCTTCGTGTGTCGTACCGTTTCCGTTTGGCGAACGTTTCGCGATAAATGTCTCGGAAATGATCGCCATCTTTTTTCGTCGGCTGTCTGGGAGACGATCGACAAATTTAGCGGAACAGAGATTATTTTTTTTGGGCGTCTGGCTTTCACGGTCCTCGAATAACTAAAATATTCCGCGAATAATAAATACTAGTTTAACTATTATTTTTAATCGCGGATTTTTTATTATTGAACGTTGCCTTGTCATTTTATAGGACGCCGTGGTTGTTCAAAAATAGACTGCAGTGTCTTCTGTGCGCAAGATACTGGGGTAAATTTGATTCTCTTTGTTTGTATGGACTTTATGTTTCGCCTAATTCGGGATGATAGAAGGGATGGAACTTTTGATTGCATTAAATGGGCGAACGTGTTCTTAATCCCTTCTCTGGGAAATTAATAAAATATTCTGCGCATTCAGTTTCAATTTATCCTTCGAAATTGTGCACAATTTAATTGCATACGTATGTCCTATGTGCGATAATAATACCAATTTCTAATTCAAATACCAAGGGTACTTTTTTATTTCAAGAATATCGTTCAACACAAGAATACACAAAGATCGAACTGTATATGGCGGGCAGGTAGACAATTAGTGTACGTCCAACTTTCCTCAAATTTCCTAGTTCAAAAACATCTTTACTGATAAAACTTTCAGTCGATAAATCAATTAAGTCACTATTTTCATACGTAAGCAATAGACGACGGTACTAACATTATCACTTTTTTCCTCCGAACCCGATTGGCTTCTGAACCCCCCATGTATACTATCGTCGCAAAAAAATACAGCGAAAGCTTTTACTCCCGCATACCAAACCGATCGACCAAGATAAAACAAAGGCAAATCTGAACCACCATACACCCTCCCACTGCCGATTCCGCGCACGAACAAAATTCCCGAAATATCCAACGTTGAAAACAGCGATCCTCCCCCGCCCCAAATATCAAAACACCCGAGACCCAGCTCAGGTTGTCGCCGCATTAGCCGCCTACCGTTCGCCTCCATTCAGAAGCACGCGTTCAACACTGGTTATCGTCCGGTCTGGGGAAGAAGCTGTTTCGAAATACGACGAATACCAGCGGATACCGTGCGGAAAGGATGCTTCGTCGGCTACGTGGCGGCAACGACGCGTCGTAGAAGCGTCGTAGAAGCGTCGCGAAGTGCCACTCGAACCGTGGCGAATTCGTCCGGGGAGCATAAACTCGCAATCAATGCGGCCGAAGACGTTCGTATGCGGCGCCGTAGTCCCGATAAGCCGGTTGCACTCTATGGTCCGTGCGTTCGACGAACGTGTTCATACAGCGCAGACACTACGACACGCCACGCCATGCCACGATCGTCGGCGTGAGTTCGACATGCTGAATAAGCAAACATTTGCATCGCGACACAGACACACACACACCCGGATCGTCCTACGTGGCGCTCAGAGAAAGTTTGCTTTCCAGATTCGCGTATACACGCGCGCAGACAGCTTACCACCCCCAGGGGAAAATCGGATTATAAACGGATGCATGGTCCGGCGAGCCGATTGCCACTACCCCTCTGCAAAGTAGAGAGCAGACGGAAGTGCCCCGTCTATCAATTAAGAACGATCCACTTGTCGGTTCCGTGGCCTGGTCAATTTTCCGCAATTATTCCCCAATTATATTTCACGGCGCGGCCGCTTCATCCATATTTATCTACTTATAATCGTTTGGAGTCATTGCCGCGGCGAAAATGTAATTTGTTGGACCCGATCGATCTTGATAGACTTGGGGGGTGGGCGATCGGAGCGGGGTACATACAATGGTTTTGCAGGGCGCATCTTTTATTCCCCGGTGGTAGTTTGCAGAGTTCTGTGACGCGGAGTAATTAAGGGGTGATTAATTGATCCTTGTAGGTAGATTATTTGCGCATCAATTTTGTCCCACGATGGAACGGGAGTTAATGTACTGGACTGAATTTAGGAATCTGGTATCGCTGTTTGTGTGCATCAAGGTGACGATTGTATGCATTGCTATCGATATAAAGGGTTGTTTATTTTATTGTTATTGAACAAGCTAGATACTCGATATATTAACAGGTACATCTTAACCCTTTACTTTCTGATGCTACTCCGTAGTAGCATTTACATTGAAGTGTCCACGTGAAATTAGAACCAGAACGAAACTTGTACGTATCGCTCGTCTGAATTCTTCTGACGCACTACAATTTACGATCAGATATTCGTGAAAAATGTTTGTAGTTGGAATGTGTCTTACTAAATCATTTTTTTACGTATCTAGGATAAAAATTGTGGTGGAAAATAACAGGAGCGTTGTTCAGGTTTCGAAGGGTTAAAATTACTCTTGTTTTAGAGAGGACCCGGACAGATTACTCCGTAGGAAATCACTATTTACGCAAAGTTTCGAGATCCATTATCGGGCACAGAAATATTCACCTGCATATTTCGCGTCTCAATCAATCACTGTAGTGACATTCATCACGTGATCGAGCCCAGCATTGCTCACAGTGATTTCGCTGCAAACATTTAAATTGAGAATATTTCATATTCGCCCCCCATAAAGCACACGCCGTTCAGAAGCATGTGTTATCGTCGAACTAAAATATAAACGAGAAAAAAAAATTACGTCCATTTCGACGAGCCGATGAGCAATAACAATTACCGAAAATTCGAAAAGCGTAAAAGTTCCAGTGAAAATTTAGTGATCCTTCCAGATTCAAAAATGCGTATGAGAAGGGCTAGTACCCCTTCGACTCTTACCGATTAGACCCTCAATCAGACCGCCACATCGTCCATCCAGCAACACATTTCTCTGCATATATTTCACCGGAGTTGCCGAATAAAATTTCCGAACGCGATCCCTTCAATTCCAACCGGTTAAATTATACATATAGGCAGCGGTCAACGAAAGCATATCGTATCAATCGTCCGTTATTTCTTCGTCATCGATTGATCCGCGAGGGGGAATCGAGACGAGAATTAATTAACCCAGCGAAATTCAATTAACACGATAGTCTCGCGAGCTGAATTCGCGGAAACTGGAATGAAGCGTGAGAAACAAGCATTGACGTACTAACCACGGCGAAAGAACGACAAAGAGAAAGAATTAAAAAAAAGACAGGGACAGACAGTGAGAGGGAGGGAAAGGCAGGAAACGTTGGCTCGATTTCAATTATATTTTCCGCCGATTAAATTAGAACGGTGATCAAAGATAACGCGACATCGTGTTCGACGACGAACTATTAACGCCGACGTAGCTGAAAGTCGCCGGAGAATCGTTGTCCACCGATGTGAACGGTGGATCGTCCTCTGCTCGTGTTACCACGAATGCTAGACGTTGAAAAAAGGAACCGCCGGCCGAGGGCGCGGAACTGGAAACGCGATTGCGGAAGAACGGCAGCGAGAACGCGAGTAATGGAATTGTAGGTTGGCTGGTGGGACCTTTTGCTTACCCTAGCCCCGGCTGATCGTTCGAACGTAATATCTTAGAGAACAGTTTTTCGTATTAAGATAAGGTGCATAGCGATCGCACACGCCGGGCACAATTTTGAGAATTTTTCTGCCTCCGTTCCACGGAATTCACGTTACATCGGTATTTCAATTTAGATTGCACTGGAATGCATATGCAGTGTTCCGCAGCGTACCTGCGGAACCAACACATTTCTTACAACGCTACCCTCTTTAAAAGGCGTCTAGGCATCTGCACAAGGAACGACCTCCAACGTGCACATGGCTAGGGCGTTTATGACGCGCAAGTAATATAACTGTTTTTGAGGAAGTCGTTTTACTCTCTAATCTGCCAAGGTAGCAGAAATTAGGCATGCACAACCTCAGCAGTTAATTGCATGCGTCGTAAACGTGAGTTTCCAAAGGGGCCTCGCAGCTGGGCCCCAGATGATACGGCCAGGTCAAGCTCTAGGACCCTGAGGGAAATTCCGCTACAGCATTCAAATACCCCCCCCCCCCCCCCTCCTTCATGCAACGCGCCACGGGCGCAAAGGAAGGGTGTGGTGACACCTCCAAAACACGCTGATTGGAAACTATTCATTTTTGCAAATGTCCAATCAGCGTGCCTCAAAAAGGCTTCCAAGTCGACGTGCTAAGAAGCACTCGAGGAGGAAGTCAGTCTTCTTCGAACTACAGTCGTACGCAGTCTTCTTCCAACTACAGTCTTCTACAGTCTGTCTTCGACAGTCAGTCTTCTTACAAACACAGTCTTAACAAGTCGAGTCTTAACACATCAATCTTACATAGTCAGTCTTCAACATCCAGTCTTAAAGTTTAGTCTTCAAGTGCAGTCTTACAAACTCGCACGAAGTTAAAGTTCTTATTGTAAAGGAGAATACCTCCAAACGACTCCGGAGTATCCGTATACACGAGAGGTGCGAACATCGCGATTCCACCCGATACTTCGTCATCAAACACCACGTCGAACACTCACGTATTTGTTTTATAAATATATCGCATTGTTACCTGAAGAATTCGTTACTTCATTGATATCCTCCACTTACATCAATAATTATCCTATTCGAAACAAGAATAGGAACTGCCAAACACCTCGCGACGCGACCCTAGTCGGAACGGAGATTTACGACCTTCGTTTTACCTGCTCGGCCCTGTCCACACGGTACGTCGCGGGTGCGCGGCGAAACATGCAGAGTAATTGGAAACGCAGCTTTCCAAGTAATAAATAATAAATATAATAAATTCGTGGAAACGACGCCGATGACGGATTAGAAGGACGAAAAAATGTGACGGCTGGTATTTTATCGAAAGTTTACCGTGGATAATTTTTTAAAATATCGTCGACAAACAACTCGGACATCACGAAACGATTCGGGCGTGTATCGTGTTTGTACGCTGCATTCGTTGTTCCGAACCATTGACAATTTCATTGAGTGAAATATGGTCATAAGTCCAGTAACAATGACTGTAGCAAATAATTTACCAATCCCTGAAACCATGTACAATGTTTCCAGAGCGAGTGATTTGTGTGTTAAATCCATGTCGAATTGTTGCTTCGATTTCGTTAATCAAATGATAATGAATCAAAAATATCGCATAAAACAACGAACAAAATAGAAAGGCAATGCAATGAGCTTCGACTTAAAAAATTCAAAGCTTTTAACAACGCTCCATCGCAGCGCGTTATCCACTGGGAAATGCACTTTCACGCATCTGCGCGTGATCGAATTTTTATACTGCGCGTGCAATCCATCAATTTCACCCTAACCTGACATCAGAATGAGATTTCTGTTCGCATCCCACGGCGTTGAAGACGCGTTACACCGGAAGTGACGGCGTCGAAGAATCCCAGTGGCGTTGTTGCACCCGCGGAGAAAGATTTCTGCACTTCAACAACCTGGGCTAGTAGTGATCAAATATTGACTGACGTAATGACGTCCCCCTCCCTGTGGATCGTTCCATTTCATTAATCCTGACGTACGCTGGCAAAAAAGAAAATGTTCGATGTGTACACGTGCCTACCACCGATCTATCGCCGGCTTCCTTTTCAGGAACCGTGCACACGTATATCGATCGATCGTTCGACAGTGACGTTGGGCTTTTCTGCGCTGATAAATTGAGAGTACATTCAGTAATCACTGTAGCAACTTTCTCATTGACCGAGCCAGGGTGCATGATGTTCAACAAGTGTGGAAATAAAGAGGCGCAGTACTTTCATCAATGATTACTGAATAAGCCGATGATGAATAAATAATGATGGCGCAAAGTTGCGATACGTTAATTGGGTACTATGGCAATGCTCGGTTCAAAATTCTTGGTTACATTGGAATATAAATGTCAGACATTATTGATAGTAGATTATTCCCACGTAAATGGTCGATTTATACTGCTTCTCTTTAACTGTTAATTTTTTAATACACTGTTCACATATTTATTCGCAGTCTCAACTATTACACTCACTGCGAATACATACGTATGTCGCAAAGTATTGGAGTTCGAAACAACGTTTAATTATTACTATTGGCGATTAGTAAATGTTTCATTTTAATTGATATTTAGAATTGTATCGAAGACACTAGAATTTATCTTGAGATTAAAATAGACCGCCATCTCGAAGCGCAGAGCAATTTTAGATAAGGTGTGAAGATCGTTTCTCGGCTGGCCACTCGTACACACCGGTCACGTTTCTATTTTCCAAGCGTTGTTTTTGTTCAGCAACTGAATATCGCAAAACAGTTGACTTTTCTGCGAGAATAAGGTACGTGGCTCCGGAAAACCTTGCGGTCTGTATAAAGGGCAACCTATTTAATCCACGAACTGTCTGAAAAAAGGTGATCTTAAAAGTAAGAATCAATTACGTTTCACAAGTGTCGTCTCAAACCTACGAGAAAAGTCTTTTTTATATTTTTAAATCTGCCATCCCAGGAAACAAAAACAATTTCCAACTCTCGAGAGAAAAATATCCTTCAAACTGTAATAACCTTCATCTTAAAACAATAGATCCACCCAACTTCCAGGTACAATTACTTAAAACAACCAGCGACAATGAAGCAAAATTTACGTAGAATAAAAATTTCCTCACAAAAACGTAATACAACATTCGCTCCTATTAACGTAAAATTATATATACTTGAATTAACGAATACTTTAATGTTAGTATTTCCTCATCGTTCAGCACATTTTTCCGCTCGTCCAAAGGATAGTCACGAAACCGCACCGAGTCAAAGAGAATCATGAGCCGCATTCGTGATCGTACATCTTTCGTCCAATATTTTCCCACAGAGAACGGAGTGAGTTATTTTGTCAGACCAATAACATGCTTTCCTGCACATTCGTAAAAGCAGCGACGATAAACTGTGCACAGTTCTCGTCACCATTAATCGCATCTATCCCGGAAGACACGCACAACAGGATGCCGTAAAGCGCGAAACGAGTCCCCCGTTTAACCGAGTGCCGCTTTAAGAATTCGTCGGTTTATGGACCAGTCGGATCCATTGGCAATAGAATACCGAGCAATTCACTGAGTATACACTATAACCGGATAATAAGTCGTAAAGTTCGAAGCACGACTGCGATGCAAACGCGTGCGGGAATTATGGTTTAAAGTAGTTCGTCGTGATAAGTGATAACGCGTTCAGTAGATCCCGAATACCGAGTTTCCTTTATTTCAAATGTCATCAACGTAGAATTCCACGATACGTCGCGTCGTGCTTCCAGCTTTTGCTTATCTAGTTTATATTAATATTTCATATTAATTTATATTTATAACTTTTATATTCATTATTCGAACACAGCAATTTAATTACCATCGAAGCTCCATAATACTAAAACTACCATCATCCCCATTACCATAAAATATACGTAGTTATAAATTTCTTCTGCATCAACTGCAGTCACTGTACTACAAATTTCCCCCCGTTCATGTTATCACTAAAACTCAATGACTTAAATCATTTGCTACCCGCAGCATCAAAGAAATTTCACATTCCCCACAACCTTATCAGCACACCGTGGGTCGCGCAACTCCCAAGCTCGTTGGAGAATCCCAAAAATGTCAAGCTTTTCGATTCTACGTGTCTAATCTTATCCGGTCTTACCCAGAACAACGTAATTTCACATGTTCCACGAAGAACGCGTTATTTTTCCACAGCATTTCTCTTCTCCCGAATGCGTTGCACTTTATGAAACATCCTATACGGTCGTACACACGTGCACACATTTATATACATATATGTGTATAATATAACTGACTGGTGAACGTAAGAACAAAGAACCAGCTATTTTCTATGCGAAGCAGGTAAGGGGATCGGGATGAGACGGTTAACCCCCTGAATCCAGTATAAAAGACCCGCCCCTGTGTGCATCCCCTGGTCTTTGCACGTGTATAGAACACATCGACGAGAGACTAGAAACCGGGTTCACCGGTGCTACGTACGTGCTAGGTCTTACCGGTTATATACCGTTACAGGGTCAAAGGTGAACCGCTGGCCAGTTAGATATATTGCGTGGGTGTTGAGTTTCAACGGCGTCGTTCAGATAAAGGTAATCTCAGAGGCCTCGAGTTCGACCATGCAGCTTCTGGAGGAATTGAAAGGAGTCTGTGGAAAGGAAGAAATCGTCGCGACGCTGGAACTGTTTCGTAGTACTCGATGAAAATATTCTACCTTTCGATCACTATTTTTTTTAATTTTTATTTTTTGGAGATGGGGCTTTAAGGCGACGTATTCTTTATTTAGCATTTCAAGTGTAATCGAGAGTCTCCGTTTCTTCTTCTATTTCAGTGTGATAAAACGAATTTGTTATGAAAGTTGTTTGTTTAGAAAGTGTGAATTAACGCTTTAGGATTGGGCGCGATGCAAGAGCAGCATTGATTCCTCTGAATTTCATATCTAGTAAACGCATCTGCAATAAACGGTCCAAAAATTATGCATGTACACATGGTTTAGGCTAGAACGGGAACTACTCATGGCAAGTGGTCAGTTATTCATACAAATGTATACCTACAGCAATAAGCTGAATATGTAAAAGATCCCCGACGAACTGTAATTATGACCATACAATTTCGATGGTTATCTTTAACGGCGTTGCTCGTTTAAGTTTAAAGCGGTGCCGAATGCCGTAATAATTTCCAGTAACGAGAATCGTTCGCATTTACTTGCGACGTTATTACACAACATCGATATACGCCGCGTGTATTTCTGAATGATTTCATAATTCCGTGGTCCTTTGCCGTCCGTAAATTCGTGCCTCTCTCATGCAATTTCGTATAATGGTTTCACCGCGGTGCTTTTAGCCGTCGCGTCGATTTGAATGTTATCCGATTTACTGGATTCCACGGCTTTGACACCGTTGGTTTATTCCGTTGAAAAAGTGGATCCCCGTGACTGGCTGCTCCCTATCGCACGTCCAGCCGATGTACATGATGAAATAAATTTTTTCCCGGCCCAAATCTCCAACGGGAAAACAACGAAACGATTCGAAAATAAACTGGAGGATATTCCCCACAGAGTGGCACGAGCGTTTGCAACGCGGTGCTCGAATTCGAGTTACGGAACGAGACATGTAGATATTTCGACGGACATTTTTTCCCGTTCGTCCCTAAATTCCAATATCTGAATATAGATAAAATTGTTGCGGGTATTCGGGATGCGAAATATATTTAATTATATTGACCCCTTTAATTTACACGGGGATTGAACTATATTGATAGGGATAATTGTTTAAAGCTGATCTGAACGAGTTTGAAATCTTTCGACGAAGCACGTATCCACGATCGTAAAATGTGGAGACCCGATGGAAAAGTGCCCTGGGATTTCAAAGGTTCACTCCAACGTGTTGGTAATTTTGGAATTCCATACGATCGACTGTCCAATCTTCGAGTTCGCCGTTAACGAGCTTGTACCGGCACGGTACCACAGTGATTACTTCGAAAGTCGAAATCTGGACAGTCTGAAAAATCTGAAAAATCAATATAAACCAAACTAGCTAGGATTGACACAAATAACCATTGAAACAAATATTCCAAAGCGATTTAACATTTAATCCTACAGTATTTTATCGTGTCAATCTTCGACAGAGACTAATACCAACGTCCCCAGGGTTTAATCGCTGAATAGAAGAACCTGAAGAACCAAACTCTGGTCACTAACCATGACCCAGTCCGTAACTAGGAGTAATTATCTCGTACAATTTTGAGGCAAGACCCAGAAGGATAAGAAGGGGTTAGAGCAGGGACATTAAACGTTCCTCTGAGCCAAGTAACAATCTTAAGGATAGCCGTGATCCTGACGAAAACCACGTCACGTATCCTCGTTTTGAAACAATGACTTTTCAGTGGCTCCCAGTTGGTGGAAGGAGATCGGATATTGTCAGTGTGTGACGTCTGAGGGGATGTATTTATTTGGCGAGCTCGCGGCCAGCCCTTAAGGGTTGCTTTTATTGCGAACTGCTCTCCCGCTTTATTTCTTCTACGTGCCACGAAGCTTCTGATAGGGTTTCGAAGGAAAGAGGCATTTCTTTCAGACTCCACCTTAACCAGCTGGAATAGGCAATAAAAGCGTAGTGTGATATCGTGTTCGCGATCAGCTTGTTCGTTGAAGGATAATCTCGTAGCTGCCAGTACATTTATTACGCTATTGCGCCTTGTTGTTCGTATTGCAATCTCTTTTTTTCTACAATTTAATGTATTGCGATCATCGATGATTTCGAACACTTTTCTCCAGATGTAATAATTTTTATCGGACACACGTTCGCTAAATTCTAATGGAAAATCAATCAGTGCCCGATATAAATTTAAAGCCTGTCGAATCAAAGGAATAGTCATATAAATACAAAAAACCACAGTATTTCCCCGTGTCTTGATTTCGCATTGTACGTTAGAATGGAAGCGTCCTCCAGGTCACTGTCCCCAGTACCCAGCGAAGAACCACGCGATTCTACGTATGTATATCGGGATCGTAGACGAGACCACCGACACGCAGGAAGAACCGATTCACTGATTTCCGTATCCATTATAATGGAAAGAGTGACGGTTATTGATCACGGCCGCGATTGTCGGCGTCCAATCGGTCCTGCTTTTTCATTGTCGATGGAACAAAAGCCGGAACGATTCATGGACGGACAAATGTCGGCCGTGGCGGACACGAAAATCGTGACTTTCTGCATCCGGTGCTGCTTTTTCCTGAACGAGCGACAAACAAGCGTTGCCGTCGCCTGTACAGAAAAATTCAACGAGACTCGCGACTTCCTCCGATGTACACATCGATCGATCGTCGACGTTCCATTGTGGGGATATTGAATTTTTTTGCGCCGTTCCACCGATTATGTTGGCGATTCTGCTAGTAGCGGTGTTAAATCGGAAACGGCCAGCCCCCATACCCGGGTCCCCTGAAATCGTTCTCGCGCCGCAGTTAGTATTAAATGGTCGACGGACAGGCTCGCGTAATGTTTTGTTCGACGGAAAGAATCGGCACCGATTTCGAATCCGACAACTATTGGGAACGGTGATTCCCAAAGATTCCAAACGTTTCAACTCGCTTCTTTGTCGTCTATAGCAGCGTTCCTCACGACGTTCCTCCTCGTCAGTCGTGTAGTATTGCATACATTGTTCACAATTTACGTAAGAACTTCCGATAAATGCGATGCAAACTGTTTCACTGATTTTTCTCACTTTCGGGGCAGACTAACGAAATAGAATTAATTGTCTCCGATTTTTCTCACTTTTGGGGCAGACTAACGAAATAGAATTAATTGTCTCCGATTTCATGGCACGTGAACTAAAATGAATTATGCAGAAACGAATCTCTATCACGAAGTGCACGGACTTCGCAAGTGTTGCAATTGCATCGACAAACGAAGGAGGCGCGTGGAAAAACACAGGCAAACGTCGAGGGGGGTAACCGGTGGTTTCGCTGTCCTCTCGAAATAACAGCGCGAAGAAGCCGTCGACGGTGCTCAGACAAAAGTAACGCTTATTATTTACCAAAGCTTCGTAGAGAAGAGAAATCTCGCACAGGAGACTGCGACGCGTTTCTTCTGGCCGGCTGCGTCTTCCAAAGGGCCCGCATTTGAAAAGATACGTCTACCACGACACCGGCAAAGACTTGGTTAAACAGAAGTCCGGGGTCCTCGTAGTTTCACCGCGTTCGCAGTTTCTTGCACTTTAAATTAGCTCCCTGGCGCTCTTTGTGAAGTGTCGTCGCAGCGGATAAACTCGGTCGTGAAAAAGTGTCAAAGATGCGAACTAGCAAAGTGTTGTTAATACGTATATGTATCTCGAGGCACAAAACTATCGCGCCGTGAAATTGCAGGCGCTTTTCGAAACGACGAAGGGGTGGCCACGCGAAATATCGCGCTGCCGTGAACACAATAGATTCGCCTTGCAGCGCTCGGCGTTTCGCTAAACTACTGTGGGCTAATTGTTATTTGCCAACAATGCGAACTCGCGAAACGTGGGGTCGTGCGTTACTTTATTAGAGCGGGGAACGCCATTAAGAAATTATATTCAACATTCAGCGCCGCTCACTCTGAGGCGTTCGAATGGAAACTTAAATTTACCTATTACTGGCAAGGACCTGAAACTTTTTAATGCCTACACAGTTCTGAATGGAAGATATCGTTTTCTCTTCCTCAATGTTTTCAAGGTTTTGACAATAACATTTCGATCATTATTCAATAGTGTAGGGGATTTTACGTAGGCAGTCTGCATTTGCTCGGCCATGGTGGTCTACGTTAGGGCCTGAGATCGTCGCACCGATCGAGACGGTTCGAATCGGGCGCCAATTAACGTAGACCATCCCAAGAGCCGTGCGTCGTTTTCGAAAAGAAGACGATCGCGGCGAAAGATCGAGAAGCGTCGTGGAGACACGTGGATTACAGACAGGGACAGAAGCGTGCATTGGCAGAAGGCGTAGTATAGGAAGTGAATGAAGAATATAAAGATTGTGTGATCCATTGAATTGTTTATTGAAATAGTGTAATAGCCTGACGCACCCAACAGCCTTTTCCCCTCAATAGCCATTTAATTGCTGCGTAAAAATGTAAGTCGCTCCGAATTAAGTACACTTTTTCTATGAAACGTTGATACTTTCTCTATTCATTCCTCGATAATTCCCTGAGCCGCGTACTTACGAACAAATTCATAAGATAGAATAGATCTACATGAGAGCGCCATTTACGAGGATGTAGTGACCATTAATTGTGAACACAATTTCACGCGAGGTCGTGTAGAATTCGCTATGGGAGTTTGCATGGGGATAAGAATTCACCGGACTCGTTCTTTTTCATACCGGCTGGTACAACACGTTCGCAACCTATTTATTTCGTCGGTGAGCGTACGTCTGCTTATCTGCAAGAAGGATACGGAAGTGGTCCCACCGGGGCACGAAGGTACGAGCCGCATCCACGATGTGTTTTTCGCGCGGCTCGTTTCTTCACGCTGGAACTAAGTTTCTTCGAATTTCTCCCAATGCGGAGGCAGGCAGCAATCTTCGTGCTACCGCCATTTCTTCGTTGTGGTAATGCATCGAGGTCGCGTCAGCAAGTAAAAGGCCACCGAACAGAGTTGTGGCACTTGCGCTATCTGCCACACCGTATATCGCTTTTGTCGGAACGATTATTTGTTCGTACTACTGACTGAATTGTGCCTGTCACCTCGAATAAATTTCATCGCTCGCCGAACGAAAGCACAGTACCTGCTGAATAATACAAAAAAAGTGCAAAGTAATTATATTGGGAATGTGTTGACCAATTAATCGAGTTGCCGGAAGGTAATTTACGTATGGTGTCAAAATAAAGAGTGATTCAATTAATGGAAATGTATTTCGCAAAGGGATCGCGATACTGAACAAAATGCAACAATTATTATTCCACCGCGTACGCAGTAGCTGAATTATGCAACGTCGACGTGGACATTTTTTACACGCTCCTCTGCCGTTGGCGACGTAACGAAATGTAACACATAAAAACGTTCTTTTAACTCGGCGTTACGTTTTTAAATATCACATGTATAATTCCATTCGGCGGCGTACAGAACGGCCAGCAGAGGAAAAGATAAAAAATATTTGCCAGCGCGAAAAATTTCCTATTCCTTTTGCCACAAATAACGACTCCCCCCTTTCTCGTTAACAGAACATTTTCGTTCAAATAATCATACGTTTTTCCGTGTCGTGTAAAAATCACTCTTTTCATCGCGGCTTCATTATCTCGAACCGACCGACCGACCGCTGCACGATTTCATTTGTCAAAAGTAAACGTAAATGTTTTTACATCTCTCGTATCAGTCCTGCCGTCCAAAAGAATATATAAAATTTTAATTATTATTCGATCATTGATACTACTGTTACATAACACAATTGCAACTATTTAATTCAATACAATTACGGAGGATAAAAATACAAATCTGTTTCGATTTATGTAGTCTGTTGGATACCGCTCGACGAGAGCAAATATTTTTCACTCTGCAATAGTACGTGATAACTACGATGAGTAATAGCAAACCGTCCTACCTCCTATTTTCCATCTGCCTGTACTTTGGCGCATGGCGACCCTGACCACGTACAGTCATACGCCAAAAATCCTAACTTTCCTACCGAAGTCTTTTCCATCTCCACTACCTCGCACCCCCATTGATTAAACTCCTTAAAAAGGACATGCGAAGGTTTGTGAGCAGCTTTTTAACTTCCAACGTCTTCGGAAGAGTAACGCATTTAAAAGAGTTTCGAACAAATACTAGAACTATCATCGTCCAAGTCTTTTAAAGTAAATTGTAGGATTTCGTTAATCAAAGCTTAGTTTTAAAAGTAAGAAAGCGTTATTTTCTTAAAATACTAAATCCCGGAATCCAACAAGACTAATTTAATCAACCGAGCATAGTCGGGTTTTATTTTTATTTTGATGTTACCATCGCAGTATTGACTGGAGAAGTTCCATGTTTTTTAAACATTCCTCACCCCTCTCGCTTAGTACTGTAAGTCCCTCGAAGTTTCGAACCTTCTTCGTATCACCCTGCGCGTATTCCAGTACGCTACACCGAAATACCGTGCACTTCTTTGCCGTAAGTTTATTCATCAGTTACCCACGTGTGCCTCAGGTGCGTACACAGAGCATAAGGAAACCGGACGGCATTCTTACACTGCGACTCGTCCCATTAACGATGATCATTGGCGGAGCTGTTCCCCTTTCCTGCGACGCGTAGTTAAACACGCGACCCCGATCAAAGGCGTCATCTGTAATTGGACCGTTTTCCATGCTGGTGACCAGAGCACCACTAGCCTCGGGTAGTTTGAGGTCATCCCTGTCCTCGAGCCCCTCTCGGAGATCCTCCTTTCCGAGGGTATTTCTCGATATCGATCGCGTCGCTTCAACGTTGCTTACGATGCCCCCGGACACTTTGGCGCACTTGACATTACAAGCTCAATAATCCATGATCTAGGTTACTCACTTGGATAATACACGTAGCGGCCGACGATTCATCGAGTGGCCCCGTAACATTTAGTTAAACAGAGGTATAACCGAGTTCGATATTAACCGGCGGGTAAATAGCCGGGAAACGGATAGAAGGGAGCAGAGAGATGAGAGGATTCATCGACAAGGGGGTTAATAAGAAACGGTCCGTGGCCCCGGAGTGCGAGCATAATTGGAGAGCAAGGGAGGAGCAGGATTGTTCCGATGAGAAAAAAAAAGAAATCGATCAAAGAGCGCTGTTTGTTTCGTTATTTCCGTTTTACCGCGGATAATCGTATTAGCGTATTAATCTGTAATCTCGATTCTCCCCCGGCTGTCTGTTTCCCAGTCAGTATCGTCGGATGAAGCTTGAATTTTTCAAGCGTCCGATAAATATCCTGTTACCTACCCGTTATATCTTTCCCCGTTCTTCTTCGCTTCGTTGCGCCCAGAATGGATATCGTGGAAACGGAAGGTACCGATTGGAATTGATTAATATCGGTTGTAATATTAATATTTAATGTAAATGCGAGTGTGGGAAACGTCGTTCCCAGCATGTTCGCTTGCTTCGCCTTTGCTATGACGTGCTAATTAATCGGAATAAAATTTCAGTGTACATTACGAATATATCCGACGAATTAAGCTGCCAAAGAATTCCTTCGATCGACGATTATGGTAAACCTGTTCGGTTCTAAAGAAATGGTAAATTAATCATCGCTGTTTTATTAATAATCCGTGAATTTATTAAGAATTGTTCGACAATTCCAAACTTCATGAATCACGGAACACTGACGAAATATTCCTTGCCCTTTATCTCTGGTAGCACAGTGCGGTTCTAGAAATAACTTGCTTCCGTGGTGTGCACGGAATCGAATATATTTCCGGATGAACGTGTGTTCAGCATCGAAATAATGCCGCAGCCGGTCCAGGCATCCACGGGATTGCCTAAATAACCTGAGTTACTGCTTAATAATCTGCGCTCTGATTGCTTAACGCGAGCATTCAAGTAGCCCGTACACGCTGTACGGATGCTTGTTCCGCTAACATCCGGCTGCTACGATGATCGTGAAACGAAGATGAGCATGCACGAGGTGTCAAACGCACGACGCCGGGTCCCCCTATACACTTATGTCACGAGTTCACGACCTGTGTTTGACCATTTGCGAAATTACAAGGAGAGGCGACAGTCAAACCGGAATTCCGCAGCTAATCGATATAACTCGAGATAACACAGTGACAGCACAATGCTCATTTCCAACGACATTCACGTTTTTCATTGAGAGGCAATATTAGGAGTAACAAGTTGCAGAACAGTTATAAAGTAATTTATACTTTGCTACGAATCTCCGAGGAAACTTGAAAGTTCGCAATGTCTTCAGGAATAACAATTCTTTCCTCCGTATTTCTTAGATTTTTCTGTAACACTGTAGTGGAAAGTTTTCACTCATTTGATTAATTTCAATATTGCGCGATAGATGAGATTTTTCGAGCAGAATTTATTCACTCGTTAGAGTATCTTTCAATAAATTTCTCGGTTAATATAAAATCCTTCTGACCAAACGATAAAGCTGGTACAATTAATGCTCAGAGTGTTAGCAAATCCCGTTCTCTGCCACAGTTTATCCCCCATGAATTATTACATTTTTAAATACCTGAAATTAGAAAAGCTTTCGCACAGGAGAACGTTCGCTGGAAAGGTTGTAATAATTAAACTATTCTACATATTTATTAATTCCAGAATACTAAAATGTTTTGTTCGACCAATAAATATCTTTATATATTCTTAGTAAATTACATGCTTTAAAGTCTCCTGCATCTCCAATAACCTAGGAGTTATCAAAACAAGACGAAGAAAAAGGTAACATAATGTCAATAACTCGTGTAAAACATCCAGTACCTCGAATATGACTCCACGTCACAGTAATAAACAAAATTCCTCGCCAAACTCCAATATTAGAGAGTCCTCTCAGAGAAATTACAAAAACCAAAAAAAGAACCCAACCCTTTACCGACGCCAGCGAACAAACGAAGAGACACGCGGCACTTCGAAAAGGGAGTCATAAAACGAAAACCAGACTCACCTGCATTTCATTTCACGAACGAGCTCACTCGCAATTTTTACCACGAACAATGGCCCAGTCGATTGCCGCCGAACAATATGTAAATTACGGGCCGCGTTTAATGTTTATCCATGACAAAAGTGCACCAACAGCGATAAATACACCAATTATTATTCCTATAAATGTCACCGACAGAACAACGGATTACGAGGCACGCATTACGGCGGTATTATTCGACGAATTCTTCTCGTTATTTTCTCGACTACGCCGCGACATTAATGCGGTGAACGTTGTTCAACTGGCGTTGATTAGAAAACCACCTCACCTCCGCCCCTCCGCGCCCGTGAGATTGTTGCCCCACTACAGTTATTGGCCCCCAGGGAGCCATTAGACACCCCATTGATTTCAGCTGGATAGGTGTGCGAGAGTGGCTGCCCTATTACCACGACGGCCATCCGGGTTACTAACGGGTCGGGGTTGTTGCAAGGAAAAATACGCGGCCGTAAATTAGTCTAGCAATCGGGTACAGATGTATGTGGGCGGTAAGGTGAAATGATTGCGTGCCCCTGATGATGATGATGATGATAATTGTGATGGACTTTTGCGGTTAGAAAACAAGTTTGAAGTGTTGTAATATATGGATGATTTTGTTAGACAGGAAACCATCGTATTATACATCGTTATAACAGGTCGTGTGTATTGTGTATGGTGCAATCCTCAAATGAATATTTAAATTGTTTGTAAAAAGTAAACACAGCGTGTAGCATTCATACATCGTCGATTAAGCGTGCAATAGCTCTCTTTACCTTCATTTTAAGCACATGATCAGTAATCTAGCGCTTTCAGAAACCGGGATAATCGAAAGCATTTTTTCCGATGCTTTAATTGTTAATAACTTTTAAACCACAAATGTCATATTTTCGAAACCTATTGGACAGCACAGCTTGAGACCACAGCGTTAATTTGAGACAAGTCCGGTTAAAGAACACAAGCCGGAAGCCGAGATAAACGCAATTGTTTAAATTAACGATGCAATCCAGAATGTTCGTTTTAAATACAAATTGAAAATTGTATATTTCTCGGTTCCTGGTGGTTAGTTTTTAATCTATGAAGTGTAACATAAAGGGACAAAGAATAAGTTGCTACTCGCCTGTAATTGTCTAATCTAGTTGCTGCAGTTTTGTATAACTTCACGTAATTATTATTATTGCAACGCAATAGTGAAAGAAAATGCTATTGTATGCAAGAATAAAAGAAATTTGAGGACGAGTTAAATGAAATTAAATAAGAAAAAATTGATAGTTACGCCAATGGGATTTATGAGGAAACCGCGATTAATTTGGCGCTACGACAATGCATCTACGCAGCCTTGCAAGGACGTTCCCACGCGTTTCGCTTACTCGGCAGTAGTAGTAGCGTACGCATTTCTAGGAATTTATATGCGTCACTGGGTCAATCTTCATTCATGTTTTTCGCAAAACTTTAAACGGCTGTAACTCGGCTCAGAATTATCGGATCGCGTTCGAAAAAAAAGCAAATTAATCAGCGCGATCTCCTTTATGCGATAGATCCAGATAGATCCAGAACCAATTCTGTAAAGTGTTTATAATATGAATTCTACAGGAAACGTCTGCCTTCCTGAAAATAAAAAAGATATGAGCAGCCACCAATACTTCGCAAACAATCATGATACTTTCGTCACACTTGCAAATTATTCCATCCACGAACCAAACAACCGTTTTTACTTCAATAATTGTTGGAGTGATTTTACCACTTTAACGTTTACAAGTTTCGCGCTGCCGCTCGGTTCTTTGAAGTTTCTTGTTGTTGAAATTCTTGAAACTTCAATTACAGAGGCTTCCGCCCGCTCGGTTAGTTTGGAATAAGAGCGCGTACTGTTAGACGAGGAGGGGGGCATTCATCGCGGAAGTTCATAGTTGTCGAAGAAAGAGTATCATGATGACAGACTTCTGAGAGGCCAAGTAAGTTGTCCGACCGATGGGTTTACGCAAAGTGAGGTTGGCGACATCGTTCGTTCGCGTAACTTTGTCGAGCATTACGGGTTATTACGCCATGGCGTAACCCTTCTGCTAGTGACACTTTGATAGGACCTTATTCGTCGATTATACCCGGCGATGACGTTCTACACGCGGAAGATTTCGTAATGTTGCCGGTTCCACGTCTTGTTTCGTTTAAGTGGCACAAATTTTACCTTTGACGGTGGTGTTTCTAATACCGCGTACAACCTGTTTGTTATTGCTTGAACAATGTACAAGTAATTCTTTGCATTGGTGGTCGTATATAAAATTATACGCTCTAATGCATTTTGGATATGTCATTGTTGTTTCCAAAAGTGGCACGTTACTTTAATTAAGTTTGGGGGGCATAATTTGCAATGCACATTTCAATCATTCCATTTCCACAGAGCAAAGCCAAATCATCACTTGAACTGGCAATTGAAAATAATTAGCAAACACAGTACCATAGAAAAACGAACCTTTGCGAACTGAATCCACCCGTGTCACCTATACTAATATACCGTCAAATATGCACAAATTACATCCGAATAAAATCCCTCACGCTCCATAAACGACACAAAAAGGAAAACCCCCATCTAATTACGCCAAACGAACATCAATGCGTCTCCTCTTTTTCAAATCTATTCCCACCGCGCCACGCGACTTCTCACTTCTCGCTCTGGCGGAATCGTACACGCGTGTACATAAACACGGGGCTAGAATGGCAGCAGTTCACGGAGAGTTTCATTCGTCGATATCGACTCTCTAATAATGCCAACAGACCAGAGGGAGAGCCGCCTCATCGCGTCGCATTGTACGCGACGGATTGTGTTCGCGGTGGTCTACCACGAGTCGCCTCCGCGTTGCTTTCTCTGCTCAAATGGCTCATCTGCGTGCGGAAAATTTGATCAGCGCTGCGATTCGATATTCTCGGCCCCAACTCCCGTCTGTCTCACCCCATACCCTGTTTCTGCTCTTTATCTGGCTGTCTATTAAACCGCGGCGCGATGCGCCGAGATCGAGCCGGGGGAATTCGGAATTTCGATAGTGGAACGAAGAATATGTTGCAACAGTGGCATGGAAACTAGCCCCTACGAGGAATGAAGCCTTTAATATGTTGACTGTTAATATTTGCCTCCGATATTTGACGTCTGCTGCTCGATTAAGACGTGGATCGGGTGTTTGATTTTGGGATGAGCTGAGCGTGTAGTGAATCTTGGTTTATTAAGAGTCGAGGGTGCTCACGCGACGAGGGGATGATTGAAAAGCAATATTTTTGGTTGCAACGATGGCTGCGGGGGATTGTTATGAAAATCTGGAAGTGCTCATTTCACGAGATGTTGAGTTACGAGTTGGAAATAAAAAGGGGAGGCGAGTAATTAGGAAGTGTGGCGAATTTTTCAGGATTGTAAATATTTGCGGTTTTTAGGGGGATGTTTTGCTGATGCGAAGGGTAGGTGGTTTGCTGGTACGGCCCATTGATAACCTTCGAACGACTGGCGGAAACGTGAGACGGAAATGAAAAGCGCTCGGTTTGACAAAAATGAATGGTTGTTAGGGAAAGAAGAACGATACAGTGACTGTCGTAAATAAGTTTCTTTCGCCTGATGGATAGTTATTCGCTGCGGAAATTGTAGTGCGTTTCGTTTGGAAACATTACTTTAGAAGATCGTAAATGGTATCGTAACGCCTGCGTTTCGGTCTCGACAAATCGATATTTCTCTATTATCTCTCTCAATTGATAATAAACATTATCGCATATGAGATTCAGGTGGACCATCAGGATTCTCAAGTGTGCACTATTTTATTTATTTTCTTCTCCTGCATTGAAATATGTTCTTCGTCATTCTATAAACACTTCTGTCAGGCATACACAGTTGCACAACAACTTCAAATCAACTTCGATTTCACTTAATGAGAAAGATTCCAAACCGTTCCTAAAAACATTTGAATAAAGATAGTTCATAAATATCATAAACAAAAGAATTTAAGTAACTATGACAAAACATGTCACGCAACTGCGGAATATAAACGTCGAGCGCGTGCTCGATGTGTCAATTCAGAAAATGAAACGTCAGACTCTTCCAGGGACAATTTCTCGACGTCCAAACCGTTCGACACGTTTGACAGTAATCTCAGCGAGCTGTGCACGACTCTTTTCCCCCTTTCCTCCAACCTCCTGGCTGTACCTCACGATGCGACCAATCACGAACAAATCCTGTTTCCCGTTTGGAGTACCTGACTCCGTTCAATTACTTGATTCATTTCCCGTCGATCGGCCACGAAATCGACGTATAGAAACCGTACGAATTCGACGTATATTCGGTTAATCACAATCTAATCAACACCTTTCATTCAACAATCCTAACAATGCAATAGAGTAATCGCTAAAGTGCACCCAAAGATGCGTCTACAAATTATTAATAAAATACGTAACTCCGTACAACGTGATTCTATCATTCATTATGGTGCATTCGTGAACGTTTGAATAAAAATACAAACACGTAGCACAGTAGTAAATTTCGTATGTTTTGCGCACGGGTAATATCAGAAACTAGAATACCACGTATGGTGGGGAAGTTTTACTCGAACGTAAACTATGCAACAGTGCACTCGAGTTCTGGCTCACAAAGTCCAGCCACAACCACCACGAACAAAAAGACCTGGCCGACTTAATTCGTAATTGAACGTTCGAGCAAAACGTTTCGTAAAAATTCATTCGGCTCCGGTTTACCTTCACTTTCTCATTACGTTCGGACCATTGCAAATTGATCTTGCGGCGCGATCGTACATTTTCGTTCGCGTCAACCTGACTGCAAAAGGACGGGGTGCTTCCCATTCCTCCGGGTTCCGCTTCCTGACACGTGCCTAGCTCCGTTCCACGATGTCCAACCGCAGGTACGAATAAACAATGCCTCGTCCGGCATCGCGAATAACATGGACAACTGTGCCTATACATATAAACGGGATGTTAATAAAAAGAGAGAATCGGGGATGGAATGAGTGGGGAACACCGTAGATTTCATTCATTCGAAGAACACCGTTCGTTTATTTTGCTGACGAAAAAAGGTACAGCTATATTATTTAATCAATGTTTTTGTCTACAATACGACACAGTGGCAATTTTGTAATATCGAATATGATAAACCAGAACTTGTTCAAACAGGATCAATTTTATCGAGCTTCAGTTGCAAATAAAACAAGCGATACTAATATTTTATAGCAACTTTTGCATTATTCCTTTGTTTCCCGCGATATTTAAAAATTCGACAGTATTTGCCTTTTGTAATGGTAGCCGGATCCAACGCCTCCGAAGCAAAGCGGAAATCAATTTCGATCACACAAACTAACGGAACCGAGACCGATGCTCATTACAATACACCGCTGTTAATATCGATTGCAATATCTATTAATTCTCGAAATATCTGTGCGCATTACGCACAATATTTGCGAAAGCTTTTTTTCCGTAAAAACAAAATCCAAGGAGAACTAAACGCGTTGGAAATATTCGGTAAACTACCGCGTGTCGCGGCAACGAAAAGAAAAATATAACCGCTTCCGGTTTACCCCTTTTGCGTTACGTCAGAAATTGCATGGTCGTAAATTTATCGTTCCTCAATCGATTCACTCCGAAGGTCCAGTCAATCTCCCCCAATCACGGCAACGCTAAACCAGCTTCCTTTCCACTTTTCCGTCCACCCTTTCCCATCTACCCCTTTACTATAGAATATATACGACACCATATTTTAGCAGTGACGGGAATCATTTTACATTTCATATGCATGCGCCGCGTTATAGCGGAATGATGCAACGGGGCCAGAAGTTGGTTGACGGAAGACGTAGTCTAAAAGGAAGCGGGATGCATAGACAGAATCGTCGTGAAGAAAGAGAGAAAGTCACTGCGGGGGAATTTCGTGTATACAGTTTGGTCTGGTTGTACCGCGCTGCATTCAAATTGTATTTCCTCTCCGAAATAAGTTTCTTCCGATATTCGAGTTCGACGCTCTTTGGCCATCTCGCTATTTCTCATTTCCAACATCCTTCTTTCGACCGTGCACGCTCACGTCGGAACAGAATATACAGTTAATCCTTTCGTTACAGAGGACTTGAATTTAAACTGGTGATATTTGACGCGCGCAAATCGCATGTATGTACGCATAGAATAACAATGGATTTATTAAATCTATCCAGTCTTAGATCCTTTAGAATTAATCTAGCCAATTTCTAATCTAGTTTCAATTATCATATCTCATTCATTGCATATATCGAATTTATATACTTTTCAAAGAAAAATGGATGCTTAGTACACCTTCAGATTATTCATCTCTATATTAAATATTAATCGTATCTATATTATACTACTTATTACATGTTATCGCTTTCAAGACACCAGTCATTTTCCTCGCCAAACACACACCCACGCCATTGTCCAATAAAAACCCGAATCCAAACGATAGCTGGCGATAAATTGATTGCAACATTACAATGCAGAATGATCCCGTGTCCCTACCATCATTTTTCAGTCCATGTCTTCGAGTTTCCTGTTTTTCGAGTGCCCGACAGTCCCTGTACACACAGTGTCTCTTGGCCGGGGTGGTGCACGCCAAGAAAGCAGCTTGGAAGGCGCGATTATTGTTCATCGGCTGTGAACGTTCGATAGGGAGAAGGAAAGCTGGTCGTGGCAAAAAGTGGCGCGACTAGACGTCGATGTGACAGCGGGAGGGACGAGTAAAAACCGCGCTGTAGAAATGCGAGAAACGATCGTGCCACCCTTTTTGCCGTCGCTTTTTCGCGAGGACAGCGAGCCATGCTCGCTGGATCAACGATGATCGCGAAACGTCAACAAGAAACTAATGACAACGACTGTTCCTTCGAGGGAGCTTGAATAATAGTAGCTGCCACCGGCGCGTCGTTTCTTTCGTTGTCGTCGCTCCTTCAACCTAGTTGCCGAAGGGAGACGAAAGGAAAGGGGTAAGAACGATACAGGCTAATAGCGACCGTGTTAATCCCCCGCCATTCTTCTAGAGAACAGTATCAGGGCAGGAACGAAGGAAATGTTACGGACATGTTTAATGTTGCTTTAAGACGATGATTTTCGTTTTGAATTATTGGAAGAATTTGGACAGGTTTCGTCGTGACGAACTGTGTTACTTTTTAGGAATATATAGTTGTTTATATTTTTATACTTTCGATAGAACATTTTGCCCTCTGCCCTTTGCAATAAATATTATATTTGCGTGAAAGCTATTATTAAAAGCGATCGAAATAACGCCACAACATATGAATTATTTCGATTCACTCGCCGAGCATAACTTATGCAAAATAATATGTTATAGTCGGTTAGATATTTGCCAAAAGCGTTTCTTAATCTGCGCACGCCTGTGTCTTTTCATCGCCTGGCCTTCCAATGTCGCAACGCTTTTTATTTTCGTGTGCAGCTCAAAGCTGTTCATTAAAGCGCCGTCGTCGCGACGACGGCAGAGCTAAGCCGTGCAGTAATTTTCGCGCCGCGCCGTCTTAGGCTTATTAATTTTCTCTTCCATCGGCGACGAGCAAACAAGAACGGCCATAATTCATCGTCGTCTTTAAAGGCGAAACCGCCTGCGTTACACTCTTTCGATATGATTTCTGGGAAGAAAGGGGCGTCCGCGTTCTGCTGGCGTCAAATTTAAATGTCCTCCAGAATTCGTGCAGCGAATGAGATACGAGATCCCCTAAGATATTCCCTCGATTCAATATCCCAAGGATAATTCACATATCTCATGGGAAACATGACGTTTCAGCGCTATAATTTCCCACACCGACCTCTCCCGATGAAATTAGACTTTAAATATTCGCAGCTTGGAACGATAGTAATCGTTCGGCGATTTCAATCGCCTTGACACGCGTAAATCTCCCTTCAGATACGTTCGTGCGTCGTTTCGTGACGCTTTATGGGGCCCGTGGAAACGTTTAACGATGGTTTATGGCTCTTAACGCATGTGTGATTCTGTTAAGGTAGATGTGATTCTAGTAAACGTTTTACAGTCGGTGCCGGTACTTCATACTTACTGCTGCCCGTATTATCTTGGTCAATTAATATTGTTACCATTGCTAGAGATATTCGTGTAATTACAGCGCAGAGAATTATCGGAATATATGCGAAAGTGACATATATGTCAATGTAAAATTAATTGAAATATTATTACAGTTTTAGTCATTTTCCGTTGCCCTTAGAAACAGCAATCTACTACAGGTACAATTAATTCCATATTTCAAAAATAAATTATTATCCTCAGCTAAACGACGAAGTTTCTCCATAAAATTCTTTTCAGCGTCGTTCAAATGTTATACACCTCTGAACTTATCGGTTAATATAATCCGCATCGACAGACCATTTACTTGCACGTGTATTTATAAAAATGCGCCCAAAGGGAAACGCAGTGCAGTCATTACCATTACAAATATTATGTCGACCAGGCTTACAGAAAACATTGCACCAGACACGAAAATACTTCTTCTCGTATATCCAGCGACGTACTTCCGCTAGTGGTCGAAAACTGCATCGGACAGCGACTGCTGCATTCGCAATCAGGCTTTCTTATTTAAAGTTCAACGCGTGCACGTCCTGTATCTCTCTCTCCCTTGTGAAAACGGCCGAAAGTTTCGCGCATGCCTCGTGTCATGTCGTCATTGCACCTCGATGCTTCCTGTAAGCCACGCCGCGTTTCATTAAAACTTACCTCCGCCATGGATGAAGGAAGGACGAGCCAGTTTACGGAAGTCCGGCAGAGAACTATGTACAATGTCCCTGTAACTCGTTTTAAGAGTGTAGGTAACTACGTTACGTCTACCACGTTGGATATGTTACAAGGAATTAATCTCAAATATACCAGAAGTTGCTCTCATAAGTCCTCTCACTCTCTCAACAGTATTTCGTCGAATTTATACCACGATGCAAGTTGAGAAAAAATGTAATAAAACCTCGGTAGAGCGAGGGGGCTGGTAATCCATTAGAAAATGTTTATCGAAGGAGATCTTAATGAATGTTCTCGGGGACAAGAAAATATCTGAAAGATGTGAAATATGTTGAAAATTGCAGGGCAATCTGTGCATCGAATTTTTGTGATGAAAAATATCAGTAACTATTCGAGGCTTCTACATTTATATATCGTTTGATTTCGATAAAAGGGTGAAAGTATTGCCACTATATCTAAATCGATAGTTTCGAAAATCTTGAAAAAAAAAATTGCAACCAAACAGTCTTTCGCGTAAATAACTTAAACCAATAATCAATGGCAGAACACATATCTGCCCGATCCGATTAAACTTCCGGGAGATCAGAATCGTAGCCCACGGAGCAGAAAATTCATCAGCTGATTGCATCCCTTTCTACCCACATTTTCCTAAGACGCGATAAACGAGCGAAACTTGGGAACTGTGCCAACCAATGTCCTTAATTCACGAACGGCATGGTCGCGCGTTAATTCGTTGGATTAAAGGTGAACAATAAAGAGGTCGGGAGAAAAGGAGGGAGAGCGAGATACTGAGAAGGGAAAAAAGACAAAGAAAACAAAAGCATAATTACGCTTCCCTATTAATTACCAGACGATAACTGGTGTCGCTGGGTGCTAAGCGAAACCCGTTTTAATTCACTCGCCAGCAGCTGCTTAATTAGCAGCCGTAGAATCAGATCAACCGGAAACTTCGTCGACAAATTGCCGCTTCTTACGCCCCAGAAGCTGCATCGTCTCGGCGGAGAACGCGACTTGTCAAAGAGAACTATGTATATATCTGCCCCTCTGAAATACTGATACGTTCCACCATTCGCCTGGAGAAACCTTTGAAACATCTCGCGTGATTAAAATCGTAATCGTCCACGGACTTGACGGCTCAATTATTAATTCAAAATTTTGGTACCCTTATTTCATCAGTGTCTAAGTAGATTTGTTTATACGTGGAGGAAAGTGTGGCAGCTTAGCTAGAAATTAGAGGATTGTTTGGTGGAATTTATTTGTTGAAAATATTTTTAATTGACCTACCACGAAATTCATTTAGTTTCTCGTTAATCTTTTTTCATTCGCGATTTGTTAGCTTACAGTGGCAGTGTTCATTTTTGGGGGGACTTTATTTTTGGAATTTATTAACACAAGGACAACGCGTGAATTGCTAAACGTTCATTTGGAAACGTACCGATACCATTTTGTGACCAATTTCTTTCTCGGCGCATCGTCGATTCTAATTGCTGAGCAAACAAATACGGACAGCACGATCAACGTCGCGTAACGAATGCAGATCGTTGTTAAAAAATCGAGTTCGACCCGGAGCCGCGGTGTCCCCGTTGTGCCGCTGGGATCTCATAAAAATTCGCGTAACATCGTCGCCCCGGAACCATAATCGTATTTCGAGGATGATAATTCGGCTGCGGCAACGGTTGGATAAAACGTGAAATAATTTTCAATGCTTCCCACCACTCCGCGCCAACAATTATCATAAAGGGGATGATTTCATGGCGAAACGTTTCCCCATGATCGTGAGATTCTGCCATCTACCTACCGCTCTTGTAAATTTTAGATGTATTCAAGATTCTAAATTGTCAGAAGGTATTTAAGTAAAAATTATATCTCGCACAATTTTTATTAACTCTTTCTATTATCCCCGCACCGTGAAACTATGCCGTTTCAATAAAGTACATTATTTACTGTTCAAATAAAAAAAGAATGAAATGAGATTGTTGCCATTTCTGCCAAGCCTGTTATATCATTATCATTGATAATTAAAATTGCTCGGGACTAGTATGAACTCGAAGCTCGGAAATAACTATGTGTTATCAACAAAATCGTATCTGGCAATATTTATTACAACCATTCGTATAACGTCCCTTAAAATGGTCGATCGTTGTGGCCCCTTGGCCAAACATCGAATACGCCAACGTTCCCACTGGACGCTTACGCAACAATGTATTAACGTTCCTCCGCGATAAACGTTCTGTACCCCAGGGGCGAAAGTAGTTCCGAAAGAAATATTTGTGGCATTCCAATAATTCGTCTCAGCTGAACCCCACCTGTATCCTTTTGTTTCTCCCTTCTCGCCCCCTCCCTCCGTCTCACTCTCGCTACCTCTCAAAGTTCCAGGAGAAAGTTGAACGCGATAACCGGAAGAACGACATATCGCCAAGGGACTTGTTTCCTTCCCTTCGTTCGTCCCTGTCCAGTCGAATTTTTATCCCTGAAAACGATATCAAAGCTGATCGGTTCGTTCGTAAACTGTTCCGGATGTACCACGTTATAATAAAACACGAAGTGTTGATCAATTCGGACGTCGTTGTTTACACGAGTCCGTGGAGATAATCCCGATCTAAATCGAGAGCGATGCGCGCGTGTTCTGCCTGTTAAAAAATTTAATTATGAATTTAATCGCATACAAATAGCCCCGCTTCATTTACACACGCACGTTTAACTGTTTAATTTGGTGGAATAATTAGCAAGCGTAATTATCACGCCGTTATTTGAGCGTAAATAAATCATCGATGATTCCGCGTTTGCGTATATCGGGGAAATTCTGCATTTCCTGGAGATGCAACCGGATTGATTCTGAAGAAACTGTGCGCACTATAGAGATAGAAAATTTAACGGATATTAACGTTGCGCGGTGTTGCTCGCCTGCCGGAAATTTCTTCGTAGTTTTTTAAACACGGGAATTAATTAAATTCCATTTAAGATTGAAATTCCGACCGTAAATGGTATGCAGTTAATTCATTCGTATCGGAAAATATTAGAATGTCCCAAGTTTAGCCACGATACTAGAAACGTGTCGGATAAGTTCCCTTTTTTCTTTCCCATTTTTTCTCTAATATGCAACTCTAATGTTCCTTGAAATGTTTCGTAGAGCAACGAAATAAATGTTTGAAATAACGCAATGAATTTCAGCCGGCGAAACAGAATTTTGAGCAGCAATTTCATCTTTCCTTCATGTGCCAGCGAATCCTGTGAATAAGGGAAACCAGAAAATTCCTGGCCGCTCTGTATCCCGTACGCGAAATCCTCTTTCCACCTCTTTAGAGTCATCCCGTAATTGCTCCTCGCCGCGTTTCCATATCCAATTTCAATTAACGTTTTAACATTACGTAATTCCACGAATTTAATGCAATCCTTCTTACGTACTTACGTGCGACGTGATTCTGATTGAGGACTAACAAGTCAGCAACGTATCGTCGCTGCAGTATCATAATATAGTCTAATTTCGCACTCAACGTTACGCTTCTCCACTGAAATCCCTTGAAAATTTACTTTGGAACAATTTCCAAAGCAGACAACGCTTTGAACACAATTTTCTGAATCATATCAAAAAGTTAAACTTGGTGGCTTTAAATAGAAAAATTAAGAGAAATCTCGTACATCTTCTGTGTTAAAGAAACGAATGCACAAACAGAAAAGCACATGGAATCTTTCTTAAATATTCGATACTTTTTGATGAAGCATATGTTGAATAAGAAATTCGTAGTATACTTCAAACTTTTCAGTCGTCGTTTTCGAAATGATTTAAAAATGTCTTAAATTTACATTTTTATCATCGTGATTCTCCTCTTGCTGCCACATATACAGTCAAATGAATTTACAAGCAATAGCGGAAGGATTTCTCCATTCGCCTGACGATCACATCAATCTTCCACGTCACGTTTTAAATTATCCCCAAAAATTCTGCGTTTTATCATAGAATAAATCGATTTTGAAAACCGCGTATAAATGCATACACATCTGTTTTCGCAACGCTCCACATCCATTCTTTCAATGATATATCGAATCGGGCGGCAGATCAATCGAAACGTACCTACATTTCGTCTCTTCCATTCAGTATATATTATTTCTCATTGGTCAGGCCAGCTGACCGAGCATATCGATGATATAAAAATTCAATCGAACGATAAGCACTCGACGAGCCATGCTTTTATTCGATCCAAATTGTGAGATAATTATCCAAAATGCTCGTTAATTGGCTGGTAATCACTGGGCATGAAATTTCATGCGACAGCTTTTTCGTTCGTTTTCCTTCTCTCCCTCCACCCTATGTCTTTCACTGCTCCTTCTTCTTTTCCATTTAATAATATTCTCCCATATTCTACAGGGAAACTCTTGTCTCTTCTCTCGTTTCAACATTCCACGTGACCCTTGAATTTACGTCGGTTCATTAATGCACGTCCCCGTATTATATCCTGCATGCATAGAGGCGTCGCATACTAAAGGAGGAATAATGGGAAATTATCTTTAAACCCTCTCCGTGCTACGTACGTATCGCATAAAAGTCAATTAACGCATTAACGTCACATCGAGCATTTAAGATCGTATCTGTCGACTTGGTGTCGCGTGTTAATAGAAGTGGGATCAAAGAACCTTTCTTGATAATAGAGGCATTCTCTTAATTCAGAAATTTAATTCAAGCTTTCGATTTCAACGGCGAACTGATATTTATAAATTTCGCGTCCAAATCTCTACAACGCGTACTTAAAATCTATCCAAACAATTACTAAGAATTAAATTTCGTCTTTTATATTATTTATCTTCCTTTCCCTTTCCCGTGGTTCGAATTAAATTAAAACGAACGTAGAAAATGTGTCCGCAGTGAGCGTTAACAGAGCGAGCTTCTAAAATGCAATTTTTCCTTCAACTAGAATTTCCGCCTCATTACGTTCAAAAGCATTCGCTCGTCGATAATTCGACTGATGATTTTTCCACCACCGTTTCAACACTTTCTTCCATCCTTTCTACTCCCCTTTCGAAACCTCTGTGTTACCGTTAACATATCTGAAGGATCATGACGCGATGTGTTCTCCTCCCGATTGATTTCCAGCGGATTTTCGACGGCGATGAAAAGAGGGGCAGAGGAAAAGGAGGTCAGATTTTCGCGACGATGGTAAAGTTAAAAAGTTCTAACCACCACCACCACCACCACCGCCACGTCACTACCACCCTCCACCACCACCCCCAGTCTCCGTTCCTTTCTTTCTGACAGCTTAGTCAGCCTTCTGGCGGTTTATTTCCGTGGAATCGGCTTTTGTAGCTTTCGACGATGTAGGGCACTACCGAAAATGGGACAGGAAATGCGGTTAAGGCTTCTTCCAGAGGCACTGCGGGCACTTCGTGTCTTCGCAGCGACGCCTATCTCTTTCATCTTTCTTCTGGCATTGTGTGCCAGGCGACGCGACGCTCTGATGGCTACGCAAACAGCCAAACGATTTCCGTATTAATCGATCGTATTCACAAAGGAGGCTCATATTCTCCTGGAATTTTCGTTTTCCTGATTGAACAATTCACTGTGTGTCTTGGCTGTTCATTTTCGGAATAAACATTAGCTTAACCAACGCGAGGCGCATTCAATTAAGCGACATTATTTCACGTTCTGAATATCCGCAAATATTATCGACACGTTTCCTATGTGGCTGCGTATATTAATTTCGGAAGAAATTGAAATATCAACGCGATACTAATTTCACCGTCACGTCTACTGTATTTCTCGCACCGGTCCAATTAATAAAATATAATCCATTAGCGTACGCCCATTATTTCCAATGGTTTAAATTACTCCAATAATCACAATTCCATACGCTGATACAATTTCTCAAACGTTTACTCGAAATCTGTAATCACAATGCAAGGACAAATCAAGGAGCAAGATCTTATCTTTGTGACAAATCATTCCTGCAAAAAATACACACGAACGTTAAAATTTGAGTCTTGTTTGTACGGCGATAAAAAATACACTCACGGTCTCGCGCGTGATTTGCATGAAATAAATCCAATAAGCAGATTGAAGGAAAGGGGACGTTTAAGAACGATCCGCGATGCATGTGTCGAAACTTATCTAAAGGGAAAACTGGGAAGATCGGGTTCGCCAATGGGCGCGACTTTTCTCGCTGGAGGAACGTACGATTCCTTCGATTCGAGTCGACAACTCGTCGAGTAAAACGAGCGCCGCGAGTATTTTTCCTCGTTACGCGGCATTCCGCCCTTTGCAGTTCGGAACTCGGCTGACTCGGCGAGCTTTCGATTAATCGTCGGGGCAAGAAAAAAGGAGGAAAACAAAGAAGAAAACGAGGAGGAGAAAGGAGAAACAAAGGACGAGAGGAGGGAAAAAAAAGGTTGAGGAGAAGCAACGGCGCGGAAGAGAGGAACTGCGCCCTTTTGTAAATGTACGAGCTAACAACCGACGGGAAGCAGGCGGAAGTGGAATTGATAGCAGAGCAACCAAGAGGAAAAAACGTTTCTCCGCTTCGCGAGGATACCTTCGTCACGCTCGTCGACGAAGTGTATCCTGCGACGACGGTGGAAAGTCGCGGTGGAACAACGCGTGAATTTCGCGCGACCGTCTTGTTCAAAGCACGTGTAAGAAAATTATGGTGACGACAGAAATGTTTGCAATTACAGGGGGAATATAACGAGTCCCGTGACATGGCGACATCAACTAGTACCTCGTAAATCATTTGCAGTTGGAAAAGATTTTTCAAACAAAATTGCAGCCGGGAAGACGTGCAGTATTGCAATCGATTCATCGTTACATTTCATTCATATCGAGATAATATATTATGCAGGTTAAACTTGTCGAATTTAAATAAAGCGTAAAACTCTGGGTAAAAATGTATAATTTTATATAAGAGTGAGAGAAATCAGAGCAAATGGAGAAACTTGCGATGAATGAAACCAAGCGTTTTAATTTAATTTTAACTGTGTGTAGGGAATTAGTAGAAGTTGGAATATTAAGTATATCAAATAGCTTGTAGTGAAAGTTTAAAATATGAATTAATAATATATCTGATTGCAAAGTGATTGGAAAAGAGAGCAGAACGAAGTGGAACTAGGTAGTAGAAAATATTTAAACGTCATAATTAATGCCGCTGAATATACATTGCCTTTTAAGTTGAACTATTTCTTCAGTAAGCTGTTCTATTCCCAGTTAATAAGTTAAATTTGCCTGTGACAACTCCTATTCTGTGCCTAGATACATACTACCAATTTTAATACTGAATGTAATATGTCCTTCGTAATGAAAATTCGTTGATTCCCTGTTGAAACACAATACGTATATCTATCCTCATCACCGCACAATTTTTTACACGACACGAGAAGCACTATCGATCCCACGAACGTTAACTTTCTTTTTCTTAATACACCACGTGCAACACAAAGAGCCGTGCGCTTAATTCCCTCGGCAGAAACGAGACGCTTTAAACGAGGAGTCCGCAACACAAGTAAACTTGTTTCACCGGTAAAATTAACCCTTTTCCCCGTAGGGAGTTGCTTTCCGCAAAGTAAGTTCATCCTTTGCCGCGGATACGTGTGCATGTCATTTTGGTTTCGCAGTTAGAAGAAAAACGGGAATCCTAAAAGCCACCTCACGATATCAGCAGAGTTGGTGTTAACTTACGACAAATTGAAAGCTCGAGGGTTCAGATTATCCTCAATTTATCTTCCCGCTTGTCCTTTAGCGAGTGAGACCATAGCCAAGCAGTCACCGGTTGACCTCTCCATAGAAAAATGAAGTTTTGCAAATATTTATAAATTTTACATTAATGGAAGTCACATTTTAATTTAAAGATAAACACGAAATAGTAATTTCCTTCTGTTTTGAATATGAAATAATAATGTCTAGTAATGACAATTTTGTAAACATTTTTTAAATGAAACTAATTATCTACTTTACCCCGGCAGAACAGAAGCAATTGCTTTTTGAAATATACATTTGACAGATCATAATTTAACTTTGTTTTACGGGCCGCAGTTCTCATTGATTCACGATCAAGTCTCCAGATCGAATTCTTCGAAATCTACAAATTTCAATTTTCCTTTGGGGAAACGAAGTCCTCCAAATTTGTATAACAATGCCGCGCCATTAAATTTCACAAAATCTACTACAATCTAATCTGTACGTCCCAGTTTCGTGTATTCTAGTCGGGGCGCGCACGAAAAGGCGCACAATTGGATTGTCCTTTGAAAAGGGGGCGTCTGGAAAAAGGGGGTCGGGCACAGACACAGATATCTGAATCTCTATGCTAAAGGTGCAAGTGTTTTAATGAATATCGAGAACAATGCGAAGATAACTGCGGTCTAGACTCGCGCCTTGAAACAATAGCATCGTCCTGCGAACATTATCGCGCGTTTTGAATGGGCGTTGATTCTTATCGCGTTGAGGTACACGTAACCAAGTGAATCCTTGCGTGGATAATGTCAGAACTTTCCGGGATATATCGTCCCTCCCGAAGGGGCAATCTCGTACTCGCTGCACCCTTTCACCTCCCTGTTTCTCCCTTTCTCTATTCCTATCATCGAATCGAATAAATAGGAAGACTCACATTTTTTTGCAATATAATATAATATTATATATTCCGATATACTGTGAAGATAATTCGAAGTTTCAAAAGTACGAGTATAAATTGTATGAACTGGTGGATCTTATTAAAATAAGTAAAAAAAAACCTTATACAATTTATTAATTTTATTTAGGATTTTGTAAATAATTTGGATAAAAATCATTTTAAATTGTATGAATAATCTATTTCAAATTGGATTTTGAAATGGTTAATTTCGACACATACATATGTGTATTGTCGAGTAACTTAGGATTTTTCTACAGTTTCCATTTATTCGTCTGAAGCAACTTACATATATATTGTTTATTTCTGAAAAATCGCATTTTCTTGCAAGGAAAATGAGTTATATGCGCAGTTAATGCCGTTGCTGTACGAGATTGGCCTCGTTTCCGAGGAGAATCCTCGAGCTGAACTTTAAGATTCGTATTCATGTTGCGTTCAATTCAAATGAGAATTTATTTCCCTTTAAATTTGTAGCTTTTGAAGACCGTATGAGAGAAGAGAAATTCTGCAAAGGAGGTGATCTAAATTTATATAATACGTTCAAGCAATTGTCCTTTCCCTGCAATATTAAAATTAACAAACTCTTCCTGTCCCTCTCCCTCTGCATATACATATGTACATATATGTGTAAGGACAAACGATGAAATATTGCAACAGAAAACATTCCCCGATTCAGATACAAATAACACCGTGTATGAAATTAAACAAATACGGAAACAAGTATCTATTCAATCTCTCTCGTTCCATTGAAAATCACATCGCAGGAATATATTTATGAAAGACTCTAATATATGATACTCAGGCTTTCGACAGCAATGAAGCAAATATTATGAAATTACGGCGATCAAAGACGAGTCCCTATTATAACACAAAGCAAGTGGAATGGAGCAAGGTAGTGCACTTACGCTTCTGATCCGAGATTGGAAATTAATCGATTAATTAGCAAGCTGTTACGCGGCCTGTCCAGGCCGGCACAGAAGTAATTCGTTTCATCGTCTGTCCGTCCACGTGAGCTCGACCTCTCTCGCTGGCAATTTCACGCACAGATTGCTTTTGAATCGAATAGCATTTTCGAAAGTGGAACGTGACGGTCCCGTGTCAGACGTTAAACGTCCAAACCCTGAACGTACGTAGTATCTACTGCGTACACCTTTTGTAACATACAGTTGTAGCGTTAAGTAGAATACCCAGCGCCTGGTCAGACAGTCCAATGTGCCACACGAATATTTCGAACGAAACAATTGTCGTAGGAGAAACATATTCGACGCCTAAATTTAATACTTTTGCAATACAAATTGGTACTATTATAAAATGGTGCATGCCAGTAAATCGTGCAAAAAATTGTTTAATTAGCAGCAACGTCAACCAGGTAGGAAGAGCTCATTTGGAAATTACTTTATTACGAGCTTACGCGATCAATTAATCGGGGAACATTTAACAGCAGCTTGGGACTGGAAAAATGCGATGCAATTTGCAAAATTGCCGGTAATGATATGAAACTGGAACAGGGATTTTATCGCGACGCGTATAACGCTTCTCTACTGGCAGGAGGAAATCGTTGTACAAATTAATACCGCGTAATTAAACGCGCGATTCTTCGATCGATATACGGTCGAACGAGTTCCGCGCCGAGATACAGCCCTCAAATTAAAACGGAAAATACAGTGCCGTGTATCTGGTTAAAAAAAGATCGGTTCGCCTTTTACTATAAACGTTGAAAGCTTTGTCGCATACTGTCGAAATTTCCACGCAACAGAAGATTGTATAGGTATTCGTTTACGGTTCTTCCCTTCATTTTTATCGATATAAAAGAATATTTGAACGAGTTATTTCACAAAATGGAATTTCTTCTGCGTCGCTGTGTAAAAACTTCTGCAATTCTGTCGACTTTGAACGAGTCATGAATTCTTCCATTTACGTCGAGTTCATTCTTGTGCAAAATGTTTTGTAACAGGATCTATATATGTCTATGTATATAGTTCTATAATATATCTGTATTCGACAAATTCAGCACACGTATGTTTATGGATAATAATGTTCGTCGATTATCGATCGCATAGCAATTTTATGTAAAAGAAATAAATAAGACACATCGCCATTAATAGTAGCTGAATTTATTGGAAAAATGAATAAGTAGTTAGAGGAGGCGGGATCAGAAGTTCTCGAAAGGACAAAGAAGTTTCAATGAAACAATACGAGACTTGCAGCACGCATGAGTCGTTGAACCGAAGCGACACGTTACTGTAACTCTGATCGTTCTTGTCGAAAACTTTATTCACGATTTCGCTCGAAATGAATCGCCGTGCTCGTCGCAGCCATTGCACACGGCTCATTTAACATGCTAAGAGCTTCTTTTCGGGAAGCCGACTCGTTTCGGAAGTTGCCCCGGAAGCAGAATTCGACCCGCCAAGAATTCTTACACGTTTTCCTTTAACCAACCTCACGACATATTTCTTACCGTCTTTTAATACCAGCGCCGGCATCGTTTTATTTATTTCTCAACCAATTGATAGTGAATTCTATCCCCACAATTTTCAATACATCCAACATTGAATGGAGACTGTTAGAATTTGCGATATTGTGTTATTCCGAGATGCAAATAATTCTTTATACGAAAAGAAGATATATTTTTTTCAATTAAGAGAAACTTATTCTTCTGTTTGTACTCTTCAACAATATTCAATGCGTAATTCAACGTGACTATAAAATTAATGCGATATTCGTTTCACACGAATCAACTTGCCTGAAAGTTTCGCGAAATCCACAGAAAAGTGTTCAACATCGTCGTTCCTAATTCACGGTGCTTAAGATAAAGAGCTCCTACGTCTCATTTCAATTTATTCCTCGTAGTTCAGCTATTCATGACCGGGGGCAACTTAAATTATAATTAGAACACGGAAGATGCGAAGTTTCTTCACATTCTTAATAACGTTTTGCATAATATACATAGAGCCGCATGTGTGTCACGTACAGCGGGCTGACATGGCTCGTATAAAAAATTCAGTGAAACGACCAGCAGCTTCTTTGTGCTTCTTTTTACGTTCTCCTGAGCGTTCGCGATTCCCAAAGAATATCCAGAAGCGGCAACGAATAGTTTATTTCAGATTTTAAGATTAACTCAGGTAGGTAGAAGTTTTAGTAGACAGGGTCGATGCATTTGCATTTTCGCGTAACACATTCGGGCGAACCAGGTAAATTGTATTTCAGACCAGAGTATCGTCCATAAATTAGTTCTGATATTATTCGAATCCCGCGTTAGACAGTCGTTCATTTTGTTAACCGTTTTAATTGAAAATGAATGACGCCAATCAAGCAAGCGTTTCTCTGCCGGACGGTGTCGAACCTCAGGAACTATCAATCGGTTTTTTTTTTTATATAATTGACTGCTTGGTGAATAGCGTCACGTAATAGCTGGCGATCGAGCAAAGGGGAAATGCGGTCTGGTCATTGGCTCGAAAAAGAAAGATGCAGAAGAAGGAAAAGAATAAAACAACATACAAACTGAACGTCGAAAAATTCATTTAATCTCCAAGCCACAGGAGGAAAAAAACACGCCGCTTGTTTGGACAGCTTTTAATTTCAGATTCTAGAACCGCAACCATCGTGGCCGCGAAACGGGAATTAACTTTCCAACGTTTCATTAAAACCAATTATTCAATCCAACTAAGGGATCAATAGGCAATGCCGATTTCAACCCTTAACGAACTTCACGACGAATTTCACGATTACAAATTGTACCTCGCATCGGATATAAAGTTTCATTCGAAAGCGAACAAACGAACGAAAAGTAAATAAATAAATAAATAAATAAACAACCTGAAACCAGAACGGAGTCGGGCATTCCGGTATATCGAACGTGGAATACAGGTATTGAAATGGCACAGGTGAAACAGGGGTTCGCGGCAAGAGGGAGGGGGGAAAAAAAGAAAGGCAGACAGAGAAACAGACAGACTACCGTGTGCTTTCACCCTCGCCGCAGAAACAAGAGGCGCAGCCAAGGTATTCCAGTAATTTCAGTCGTAGGAATATTCATGAGCAGCCACGGCCGAGTGTACTGTTCCGCTTCTATTCACTGGTGCAGATGGGCCAACCAGGGTCAGAAAGCTTGCTTTACGAAGCAGGAAATCCATGCAGATGAGAACGGCTAAAAGGAGAGGCGAGAGGGTGGTGTTAGAATGGCTGGAGGAGCAAAGGAGACGGATTCGTCGCGGCTAACCGGCCGGCATCCACGCTTCAATTAGCCAAAGTGCAGCAACAAAGCTGCTGATACGACATCGTGTAGCTGATGCTGATGTCTCTTCGACCGATCTCTTTGATAAGATAACATGGATACGAAGTTGATGCGATACGGGTTTCACAATGCAACGGTGAAACAAATGGTTGTTCTTTTTGGCAGCACTGCTCTTGGATATCCTGGGCCGCTAGGGGGATTCGTTGGCAGGCAATTATTGGTATTTAATGCGTTAAAAACTTCCCTCGTCCTCTGTGATTTGTATTGAATTCTTATTGAGTCATGTAAGGTGTAATAATGTTGCAATGAGATACGACACCTTTTGCACGCCTCTCGCTATTTCGTCGACTTATAATTTCATTCTTGGAAACTTGAGAATTGAACAGCTCCAACTAAGAATGGAACTAACGCCCGCAGCGATCTGAAAGCTCTTCGAGCCGGAGAAAATTCCTGCCTGGAATTTGCAACCGGTTCTATATACCTCTTTCAATCGATGCGTACACAGCGTTGCACTCTGGGCTCCGACCACATACTGTCGCACTGGGAAGTCTAGGTTCGATGATGGAGATAGTGTTTGCCCGGAGATCAACGAAACACGTGGGGACGAGTAAATCAAAAGCGTCGCGTGCGTTACCGCGAAACGACGCGAAAAAGTCCCTGTCGCGGTTTTGATCCGATCGTGCTCGCGTGCATGACAAAAGTGGCTATAAATAATAATAGAGAAAAAAATAACGGACGATGGACTCGCGGTTTGGTGGCAAAGAGTGAATGTGGACAGAGATCATCGGTATCTCGTCGAACGTAAATGAATTGCGCCGTGGAAATTGCAGAATAATTGATTCGATTTATCTGAACGCACCTGGCGTTCAATGAGCCTGAAATATGATTAATAAAAAATTAAATTAAATTTGTATGCCTAAATCTGTTGTCTGTTATTATTAATCTTATTACATCCATATAATTGCAACAAGTACGCAAAAGAAATAACGCAAAGGTATATAAATGGAAGAGGAAGAGATGCGCCATAGGAGTTCGAAGTATTAATAAATATTTCATACTACACATGGCGAAAAACTATGAGATCCTGTTAATATTCATTATACACAATAGCCATACCTCGAGCGCTAAATTACTTCAACTGCGAGTGATCAAAACGATGCATAAACTCGATAAACATATCAGCATTTTCATTGTTTGTAACAGCCATTATAGCATGATTGCCAAGCGGAATAAATTGACCACCGAAAAGCAAATTCGATTACACGATATTGAGCTTGGCTAGATATCATATTGGCCGTTCGTACACCGCGTTTTAATAATCCTCTGTAGCACAATATCGATTTTACAACGAACAACCGTGCAACAACAGTCAATTCATTTAAAACGGTAACGCATCTACAGTTGTACTATTTTCAAAAGATATGCCCTGAACAGCCCTATATTTCTAAACTTAAACATTTCTAGAACCATCGAGTATTGTCTGAACGTATGCATAATTCAGACTAATATTTTACTACTTACCATTATTAAGCCATGACGTTTCAACATACCCCCCGTTTCATTCGATCACCTTAATGAAGTTCCACTTAAAGCAGAAACTCGACGGCGCTCTGAACACGCGGCGACGACAACATAATTTAACAGGAATTACGGAAGATTTAGCTGCGTGCCGACATATTTTCACAGTTAACAAGACGCAAAGCTCTGTTCAAACTTCAGAGAGTACATGTGAGGGGGTGGGTTATGCTTGCCGGAACCGAAGGGTGGATTTATGGCCGACAAAAGAAGCGCGTACACATCCCTTCAACTAGAGGGTTAACCGGGTTGTTTGCCAATTTTTGTTACAGGTCGGCCCGTGGTTCATCCCCCAAGTCAAACAGTGACGGCCAAGGAGGGGGAGTCGTTGAACGTTGTCGTTGAATTCTGCGCTGAACCGAGATACACTAAAGTGCTGTGGATTTCCGAGGAGAACGTCTATGTACCTGGCGCACCTGTTAAAGACGGCGTTCAAGCACTTGGTGTCGAGGTGGGTTTCTATTCTTATATATTCTTAGTTTCATCGATTGCTCTTGGTACGCATGTGAAACGTAAGTAAAAATTGAACAAGTATTATTAATACTTCCATCTATTTCTTTATTTTATTCGATCAATCATATCACCTTATTTTATTGGAAATTCGAAATAAAATGAACTCGTGTGATGCCTATTACATTCTCGTATTTTTAAACAATATAAGCCTCCTACGCAAATAAATTGCAGCGACGTTTCTTAATACCAAATAACATTCCACTCTGTGGAACAATAAAACAAGAAAAGATTCATCTCGACCAGCAATGACTCGTTTTACAAAGGAGAAACATCTCGAACCGCGTCCAAGAATGCATGTATCTACGTAACGACAGCCACAGAAACGAGTCTGGGCTGAAACAGGGTCAACGAAGAAACATCCGGCGATGGTGCAATTTAACTTTGAAGGCGGTCGAGCCCCGCAAACCAGGCAATTCCTGTTCGCCAACAATAAGAATAACAACAACGCAATTTGCATCTCGTGGCGTGAGAATTATACTTTTATTGCGAAACCGCGAACGGGCCAGTCGAAGCGTGATTTCTTCCCAACGGGAATAACTCGAAACAAAAAGCAGAAAAAGAACAGAATGACACAGAAAGAACATGAAGTACGCTTGTTGCGTATCGCAAAAATATGAGAGAACCAGAAATGAAACGCAATACCGGATTCATACGTGGCGATAGCATTTATTTCATTTTCGCTCGGTGTCGTGGCAAGCCTTTTCCTCCTTCTCTTTCCACTCTTCTCGATCTTCTTCTTTTTTTATCCACATTTCACCGACAGAGTCCAGCGTCTGTGTGGCTGCACAAAAGACGGATTAACCGTTTTTCCGAGGAATCAGGGAGAACGGATGAAACGCGAGGAACACGAGAACGGGAAGGGGGAAAGAGAAACGTAGAAGAAGAAAGAGTAATCGAAGCGAGTGAAGGAAGGAAAGAATCCAGCATAGCTTTAGGGGGATTTGCTAATGCACCAGCGCTACGTTTGTTTTTATTAACTTTTAATCCCTTTTGTTCCGCGCGGGAACGTTCTTAATTCGTTCAACGAAAATGCGATTGTCCTTGTTAATTTCGTCGTCGATCTTTTCATTTCGTCCCGTCTCCTTTATCGGTGAAATTACGGATTTCATCGAGGGTCCGTGAACGAAAGGAAGCAGAAGAGGTTCCCTTTAAAGCATTTAAAACCCCCGCTCACACCCATATCCTTTCGTTTGTACCTGCATTATCCTTGCCTCGAGCTTGAAACATGCACGAGATCTTCGTCTTCGCTCGAACAGTCATTCCGTGCCGGATTCGATTGGAATATCGTTCTCTGGAACGGAGATTAATCACGGTCTCTCTCCGTTCCTGTGGAAAACAGATGTCGATTGGAGAGTCGAAAGGCGACGATATTTTCCGTGCTCTCTAAAACTGATTTTAATTTGCAGGATCTATAAAATCATTTCCCTCTGATGCATTTATTAATTGTATACCGAATAACAGATACGTTTATACTTTAGATACTTCAATTTCCCCGAAACACTATAAAATATCTAATTGGCGGTAAAGAAATTTATACTGAATAAAGATCCAAAAAATGTTCGTCCTGTTTCATCGCATGTATCGTCGTGGAATTCACGCAACTCGAATTTCGTTGTTTCGCGAGTTGATTGCGTGGCGCGCGGTGGAATCCAAGAAGGCTTATTAATTTTTCGTCGGCAGCATTTCGTCAGAATAGTTGGTAACCCGTATCGACACGGTGCACGGCATTCGGAACTGAATCTGGGTCAAAATAACTACGCCCCCGCAACACGTGCACCCAGTCTGAGCTCCGTCGTTATCCACCCCTACCCTCCTCCCCGGACCTACCTTAGTAACCCTCATCGAGGAGCTGCAATTCCACGAATTAATTACTCGCTACTGCAGCCCCGGATAACAAGAGATATAGAGGACGGTATAGAAAGGCAGAGAGAGAGGCGGAGAAGCAACCGGATAAATCACGTACTAACTACTGTCAGTCGTGCTCTCGACGAATGCCGCAGAAATTTCACTTTGAGTTGGGCAGCAAAGTTTCGATGAAATTACCGTGCATCGACGAGCACGCGACGCGACGCCGACGTCCCGATGTGTTTGCACGGCTGACAATCGGGGGACGTCGACGAGAGCAAGCACAATACCGTGACGCGATGACGTTTCCGGCGGGACACTGTTTGTGCGCGAAAGGAAAGAAGTTTTCTACGTCAGAACGCGAGAGGGTTGCCGCGATCTCGCCTTGTTTCATTCTTCGATTGGTGAAAGGGGAAATTTCGTCTAGCTTTCAAGTACCACTGATGGAAATTGTAATGAAATTCGTAATGCTTAACCAGTCAGCATTGGTTACCGTAATCAACAAATTACTATCGCGTTGTCAATCTTTTGAGATTTATTTGAAATGATTCGTCGACGTGTTCTCCGTAATCTAAATATTTCTGGATGAATAAGAACATTACTTTCTGTTTGCCCTCTAGACAATAATAGTTAATTAATATTTTTTAGTCAATTTTCGTTGCACCTAAGCTTTCCCATACAAGGTATTTATTTCATACTTTGCAATGCTTGATAATTAGCTAAATATAGAAACATGTACATCACGCGAAACTATAAAGTACTTACACGTGACAAAATTAGGGAGCAATGAAGATGAACAAGGGGGAACGGTAAGGCCCTGGTAAAAGGCTACCGAATAAAAAAGCACGAGGCTTCCGGGGTAGCCACTGTGTCGGGAGAACTGAAAAGAGTCGAGGATGGAAACGCGAAATTAAATGGAGCAAGAAACTGCGACTGCTTGCACGCGAAAAATTCACGGGACTACGAGCTGTACGGCTGTTTCATATTGTGGGACGAAGTATCGTCGAGAGGAACGCAATCAGGTTCAATTACGTAAACGTATCTCTCTTTCAGACGTACATTATGAAACGAAGGAAACGTGAGTCGGTGAAGGAGAAACTGTCGAACTTAGTTACTATAACGTTGTACGTTCTGCACGAATTAAAGTGGAGCTTGTTAATTGAATTGATAGTAACATTTCACATAAATTCTCGTCTATTTGATTTTCATTTACCCCCAAATTGTTAACGTTTTATATGTTCATATTATTTATTTCGCGCTGTTCCATTTATCGACAAGAACAAATTATTGCACAATGTAAACTGCCTTTGTAGTTCCATTCAATCTATGTCTTACTTCCATCAATTATGCGCAGCAGGGTTAATCAGCATATTTGACGTCACTGGTCCATGCAAGAGAATTGTTTACTTTGCGCTACAATTCCGATGCATAATGCACACGGATGAGGAGTACAATAACGCTTGATTTCGTGTAATAATATACAGCCTTTTTGTAGAAAAGCACCAGAAAATACCGATTGCAAATTGTTCTTAGCTGCTCAAATTAAACGAAAGACAAGATAGACGAAAGCACAAAATATTAACACGAATGTGTGCAAATTATTTCTTAAATCTTTTCTTAAACTATTATCATAAATTATTTCTCTCAAGCCTTTAAATTTAAAAAAAAAAGAAACGTGACAAATCTTGAAAAATTTGAATGATTCTAATTCGATGGCTAAGTAACTGCAGGTTTTTTTGAATGAACTGCGTCCAATCATAATGATTTAATGCGCGCGATTTTATCGTGACCGCAGAGAAGAAGGCAGGGGAAACGAAAAAGAGAGACTATCTATGAAAAAGAAGAACTGGAGACGGTAAAACTCCGGAGGGTAAAAAAGCAGCGGAAATCTGAGGTGATACGGGCAATTGAAGAGAGAACGCTGCGCTGTGTAGGAAGTTTTCAGTTTTCCGCGAAAGTTCCACGGGAAAGTTTAATCGTAAGGACCTAAGCAGAATCGCAGATAAGAAAAAATTGCCGCGGATCGACGTTATCGGGTCGCAAGTTAATGAGCGTCGCACGATAAAAACGTCCAGCCGCGGGCAACAAATCGAACTGCTTCGAAACTGTCGCTTAAATATCGCATTCAACCTCCGATAAAAACGATTCACTTTGGTTCGCAATTATTATCTTTACAGACGGCTTTATCGTGCGCCCGCTTTGTTTTAATCCGTCACGGCCTTGCGTCGAGGAATGCACTCGACGTTCCATTTCGACTTACCTCTTTTTTCAGCTTCGCGATTTTTACGATTAAATTGCATTTAATATAGGCACATCGATATAAATTGCGTCGCTCGTTGGAAAAAATAAACGAACGAAAATGGTCCAGTTACGAAGCGCAATACGTTCGCTCTTGAAGCACTTTATTGAACCACGCGGAATAAAACTTTCAGTGATAATTCAGCTGCAGTAATGCAAGAGAATGTATGTGCATAGATATTACGTGGACGAATAAGTACGTATTGGGATTTTATACGCGCAACAGGATGTACATATATACTTCCGTACATTTCTATAATCACCTTCGCTATCTTGAAGCGACAAAACGGCGATTCCAACATCACTACAAATCAGCGTATCAAAAGCCCATCAAAATTCCCTGCACGTCTATTACACTTTCTATCGTCATTATAAAAAGAGCATAAAATAAACAATCTCGGTAACAACCTTTCGCCTATTAGCCAGCTGTTGCAAACTCCTTTCGGACATATTATCCTTTTTAACCGCCTCCACTCTTCCAAATAACGCCACACGAATCGGGTCACGAATGTACTTGGCAAACTCCACGGAACACCGGTATCGAATTCATTAACGACGCACGTCTCTCCCTGTTTGCTTTTCAGGACGGTGGCACGGAGTCCTGTTACAGGACGGTGTTGAGCTTCGACACGATTCAATGGTCGCACGCCGGGGAGTGGTTGCTGCTGGTTCGCTCGTCGGAAGGGATCGCGGACGCTTCCGTTTTGCTGAACGTGACGCGCGCCTCCGAGTACAGTCACGCTCACTTCCGGTCAGCGAGTCTCACCTATCTCTCGCTGTGTTTGGCACTGGTCATTCTGCAGGAGCATCGTCGCTGAGACGTCAACGTGGACGAGCGTCGAAAACGTTGCTACGTGTAACCGAGGGAAATGAATCGAACTGTAGGTAGCCATTTCCCCGGAGTTAGAGAATGAGATGAAGAAAAAAAGACAACAGAAAAACGTAAAGGTAAAACGGGGGAAGGAGGTCAGAGTTCCGTCAGTATTCCCGCGACTTCGACTACTATTGTAAATATAAGATATTACGAATTGAACGGATAGGAAATGTTGAAACGGGAATAATGGATAATTATTCCGATAAGGGCGTAGGGAATGTTTCTTATTGATGTGTTCTTTGCCGCGACGAAGGGACTCGACGGCGATGCAACGAGTGAACCCTATTTATTATGTATCGTGAAAGGGGTGAGCACGCTTAGACAAGAAAGCCTTTTATCGACGCTGTCATTGTCAATGAACGATCCAGAGCTTCCGGCGACGACGATAATCCGGCCTCGACGTTCCTTAATCGTGGATCTCGTTGCTCAGTTTCGTTCTTTTTATTTCGTTCTTGTTTCTTCGGGGGCACTCTTCCCGTGGTGCTCTCCTGGAAGATAAACGACGATAAGGATAGATGGATCGAATCGAGGTGACGACTGTACCACCGTGTTTTCTTTCTTGTTCGTTCTTTCGTTTTTTTTTTCTTTTCCTTCCTGGAAAATGCAATGAGAAAATCTACGTTTAATAGCGAAACTAAATACATATATATATATACGTACGTATAGTTTAAATTTTCGCACATGCTCGGAACCTCGAATTCTACGACTGCGACGTAGCCAATGTCTTTCTCTGGCCTTAAACGGCGACACGGCACGAAATTATGCACGGAGAATGATACAATTAACGCGTAGGTGTATCTTGTAAACTAAATTGCCACAGGATTTTCACAACGAGTACGCGCAGCTTCTTGTGGCGATCGACTCGGTTAAACGTGATGGAGGTAAAAATGAATCCGACTACGGGATTAGGCGGCGTTACGCGGAGCACGTGTAAATATTTGTATAGTTTATTTGTAAGGCAATCGAGCGTCATGCGAGCGTAGAAAGGAATGAAAGATGTAACGAGAACGAATAGTATGTACACGCGTCGAACGGGAGACCAATTTTTTTCATTCGGGTTCGCAGTACGTCGACATATTAGAAACGGAGACTGTTCGTTCCGGCGTGATTGTTGCAACGGTGACGGTGAACCAAACGGAAACGAAGAAAAATAAATAAATTGACAAGGAACGACGAAAGAATTGTATTTCACTGCATGTACGATTAAGGAAACGAAGTGACGAAACGAAATGAACGCGGGAATGAAAAGCGAAATCTATTACCGAGAGGAGCAGGAAACACAGAACAAAATAACAACATAGGAGCATTAAGGGGGAAAAAAAAAGTACATTGTTGTATATTATTTTAGGTAAGTAGCATTAACAAACAAAAATAAAAGAAACAAAACAATTAGCGTGTATATAGTGATTGTAAATGCATAAGGCTATCGTACACCGAGGGCTATGTATGACGAATTATACAGTGACGCTGTTAGAGATATATTTATTATTCGTTGATATATTTTTATAAAGTTTTATTTAGCCATAAGTTCTCGTTCGCCTTCCTACCCTGAATGTCATGTATCGATCGATGGTTGGCCCGCAATTGAGAGCGGCCGCGAAATGGTGTGATTAGAAATGATAACGATAACGACGACGAATTTCAGTTTAGAGTTTAGACGGGATACTTCAACGAGGATCGTAACAATAAATAAAACGAAACCCTTCCTCATCCACCCACCCCACACACGAACGTTCTAAATTAAACGTTTAACGATGACGTTGTATCGCAATGGAAAGAAACAGGATCAAAAAAGCAGATGAAACAGCGAAGCGAAAGTTTGAGCATGTAGTTGGCTTATGATCTCTCCGCGAATGCTAAGCGAGAAGTGAATGTAGAGTCTGGTTTCAATCGTTCCAGTTCCTTCGCGTGAAAACGAGACGAAATGAAATTGCAATGTTGTTACGTAATTTCTTGCAAACGCAGTGGTTCCTAATTTTGTCAACGCCTGCCGACTGCGATGCGTTAGCTTCGTTCATCCGTTCACGCCTAATTCGCATGGAAGTCGGTAAAATTATAATTACACTTAATAGAAGCGAGAACGAAATTATCCAATGTTCCCAATGTTTATTCCTTTTTTCCTTTTCCCTCATTTTCGATATCAATCCAAAGGACATGAAATATCACTCTGTACTATTTTCTTTCTTTTCCTTTTTATCGAATTGCTTAGGTGTTATAAGTAAGCAACGTGATGTAATCGTTGTACCCCATGACGCCTAAAAATCCAATAAATGATATTTACAATATCTATGTGGCTTAAAATATTTCCTGTACTGTAGCAGCGCTTATTGACGTAAGAAAATGTTAATTCCCTTTTTTCTTTATTCGATTATTCGTAACATTTTTACTGGAACGAAGTCTTCATTGACGATTAGACAGATCAGTGCTTTGGGTAAAGCTTCAATTGAAAGCAGAAGGAAAGGGAACGAAAGGTAGACAAATTACTTTCCCAAAGAAATCGCACGGTTTCCTACGACCAACGTAGCCGCCAGCTTCACGGTCATTTCCTTCCTAATGGTTCTTGTCGATGTGCCACGTTTGAATGCGACGTTTGAGAACCACTTTGTTTTTCATTATTCCTTACTTTCAGCCTTCTTCTTCTGGCATTTCTACGAGCACGCACAATTTAACCCTTTCACGCTATACGACATTTATTTAATGTGCCGATAAATAGGGGTAATTAAGATCCTTTCACGCAGTTCACGACCATTTTTGTTAAGGAATTATTGTGTATAATTATGAAGGTGATACAAGGAAGTTCGAATGAATAATAATTAAATGGAATATCACTGTACATTTACAAATTATGCTAATAGAGACGAAACCTCTGAAAAATGTAGTTACGCAAGCGTGCGTTTCTTTCCTTAAACACGACAAGGTTTCAGCCGAGAGAAGCAGTAGAAAAGAAAGAACGTCTGGTCGCCGGAAATTCGCGTTTGTCTACCTCTTTCGTCCAGTAAAATAAGTCATGTCGTTGGCCTGTTAAAATATCCACAGAAGTGCTTCCTACCCTCGCGTGTTCACCGAATATCAATTCTGCAAGGGGCCCATAGAAGCTGGAGAAGTGCATGTTTGAACACAGAAGAATCTATAATTATTATATAATTCCCCGTGCTTCGGATAAAATTGAATAAATCTATTTCTTTTATTCTGTCGAACGTGGAAAGCTGATTTGCTCACTATCAAATTTATTAAAATATAATTGCTTCCTTTAAAGTTTAAAGGAAAAAATTTTAATTATTCAATTGATCTTTATTATCTTCCTACTTTCAAAAACCACAAAGAAATTGTCGATTACGAAATATTAATATTATTAATATTTCGAAAATTTAATATTATTATTATTATAATATTATATATTAATATATAACGAAATATTAATATTATTATAATGTTAATCGATATGTTAATCGAAATATTATTTCGATTAACATATTAATCCATACAAAATAATTAATTGATAGATATAAAGCTTTCAATCGACATGTGATCATCCTGAAATTTCATGTAGCCCGCAATTTATATTTATAGTCAATTGAAGAAGTCAGCACGAGGAAACACGAATACTTGGGGTATTTTCTTAAGGAATTAAAATCTCTGCACGGGAAAATTATGTGCGAGATTTCCGATGTTGAATCAGCGTATTTCCTTCGCCGTTCCAGCTTTAATCTCGCCGGCTACGGAGCCGGCCGATCCTCCTAATACATAATGGATCCCAAAGGCCTAAGGGTGAAGGTTCGTCCAATCGGATTAATGGCGTTGGCAGCACTTTTCCCAGCTAAATAATGCTACCGGGGATTCGATGCATACCCAGTTCCTCCGTGGCCTGTTTCTTCCTCGAGTACACACGGATCGGTAGAATTCTCGACCACGTACACACTATCTGGCAATATCTTGGATTGCCAGTGATCGACCACCTTGCAAGTACTTGTACTTGTTGGACTTTCTGTTTGTAAACGGCCAATGAAATTGCACGAGATGAAATCTTTGCCGGAAAATATGGAACAGAACTGTCTTCATTTATTTGTATTATCTTTTTCTACTGATATCTGTTCCTAAATCGAATTCATCATTTGAAACAAATATTTATTTCATATAAACAATTGTCCGAAGCGAAAGGAAAAAAGGAAACTGATTTTCAGCTTGCCTCGTTTTTTGCTTCTTTCGCGTATTATCGATACTGGAAAATGAAAGAGGGTGATTTGAACGAGACAGGGGATAAAAACCCCTTCGACATTGAAAATAATTGACTACCTATTTTCAAGAAAGTATTATTAAGGTTTATTTTAAGGCTGTACCTCTACCGTTTCTGAGAAAAATCAAGTTCATTCATAGTCGATAATTAACAAACGCCGAGGTTTTCAGTGTATCTATTTCACGGGGAAACCGAAGTGTAGGTGGGCGTTTAGAATCGGTGAGGCGAATAACGCCTACGCGAAACCAGTAAATTACTCTTAACTTCTCTGAGGGTAAAAATTACGGAGTTGTGAGGCCAGAAGCCGAGAGGAGGGCTTAAAACTGTTCCGTGCATCCCTTCACCCCTTGTAACAACCACCGCGAGAAACCATAATTCTCATACTATCTACACAAAAAGTGCTCCTCCTTGCTGGCACTCCGGACTCACGGGAATCGCTCGTCATTTATTTATTTTCTCGTGTCCCATGGGACTCGACCGTCAGTGTATTGGGAAGATACACCTACGAAGAACTTAGAAGTTGCTTTTTCACATATTTATGAAAGAGTACCCGAGATGATCACTTTTTCATGAATTTAATTCGATACTCAGACTCGAAATAATTTTGTAATATTGTCGTCAGAATAATTTCACGAGCAGAATATTTCTGGTATATTCGAAATAGGTTGTTAATTGATTTAGTTTGATTCCATCTGACTGGAAATTAATAGACCGCGCAGGTTGGTTACTATTTTCAACAGCAGAGAAATTAATCAGGAAGCGTTCGTGAATTATAGTTTTGGTCGATGAAAGATACTCCGTTTAAACACGCAGCCACGAAGGCCTTATAAATTTGTTAATTTCGTGAAGTGAAGGTTGGAGACGTTAATTGAGAAAAATGGGCTAATTGTCGAAGAAACGGCGAACACTTAAGCGTAAACGAAAAAGAGGAGCCAGCGCTACTTTACTGCAAACTGTGCACGTGTTGATTGATTAACTAATAACAGTGAATTATATTTTAAATTAATTACTCGCGAACTAGTTTTCGAGAAACTGTAATTAGTTAATGTTTTCCGACCTAGACTGTTCATTCCCTCGCAATTTCGTGATATGCACTCATCAATTATACCAATGCTCTTAATTAAATTGATAAACTTTTTTATAATATATAATTCTTAATTCTTGTCCAATCAACCGGTGTACACATCGAACCAATTGTTGATTTGCTATTAGTTACCATTGCAGACGTATCATTAGCCACGTTTCTGAACAAACATTTACCTTCAGTCAATCTAATCGGGGGAATCCCTATTCTTCGTGACGGGGTCGCGAAACCTCGAACGCCATGACCTCGAGGTCGTCGAACCTCCAGAGGCAATGACCATGGGGTCGTAGAACCAGGCCCGAATCTGCTCTGGGACTGTAGAGCCCGGAGGAATCGTCTCCAGGGTCGTGGATCCTTGGGCAACAATGACACTGAGGTCATGCAACGGTGAGATACAATCCGGTGACTATACCAAGACCGGGAATTTGAAAAATTCAGAAATATTTAGGATTAAATGCTAATAAGGTACAACTAATTTATATAATTAGTTTGCTTAAAAGGTACACATTGTTCTAAATGGATTCCAAGTTGTATTACTACGACCATACATTTATTTCTGGCGTTCAATGCAGAAAACGAATCGATAACAGGGAAATTGAAAATTCTGTCTTGCTTGCCTTCATACATTTTAAACGTCCCACGAAATTCATGGCCAGAATGCAATCTCATTAAACCTTTCTGGTCAATGTACTAACCTTTGACGTAAGAATATTCAGACGATGGAAATAGACCCGGGCCCTTGTGGATCCATCGATTGCAAAAGGGAAATACATTTCATAGCTTCGGGTCTAATAACATAACTCAGCGAAGACAGCATCGATTCCAGATACTTGGATAATGTGGACCCGTAAGAAGAATCAATCGCCAGCGGGGGTGGATTCAATCTGACCTCTCAATCGACTTCGTGCCTACAATTCTCCCGCATAAACCTTCATATCTGGCCAAAGATGGGGAAACAAACCTCCCTATTCTTCTCCTCGATTCATGAAGAAAAATGTACTACGCAATATTCATGCGTGGGCTTCAGAAATCGTAGAAGGTCTTGCGTTACTACGTACTTTCCTCGGATAAGCGGAATCATTTATAAATCTATGACGTTTAATAGCGCGATACAAGAACTCCGTTTGTTAAGTCGGAAAAAATATAGGCAAACTAAAAGGGGATATATCGAATAATTTGAGTAAAATAAAATATAATTAAGTACTGTCATTGAAATAATACATACGTGTGTATGTATGCACGTGCAATGTATTTTGGAATTTAATGAAAAACGTACTTTAAACGGGGGACTCTTTTTCAAAAACTACAATTACTTCCTCGCTCAACATTCGATGCAATTAATTTAATAAAACAACATCCTTGTAATTGTCGTAAGTATGTTGCGAAGGCCTTACACCTGTGCCGTACCGCCAATCATATTTTCTGCTTCCAATAATAAATATATATTTCCATCTCGATGGTACGACGAACGATCGTGATTTATTTATTTGTTTTTCGTTAAACTTGTCCAACAAAGTTCTGCGACTCCTTTCTATATAACTGATACCACATAACCCGACCGAGACGGCGATCACTTCGACACTTGGACGCGTTCGGTGGTCGAACAATGAGGCAGTGCACAAAGGGACTTCCCGCTCGAATTGACGGTATGGCACGTTTCGATGAAGACCAGCGAGCGTGAATGAATTCCTTTCGAGTTCCGTGCCAGCGAGATAGTTCATCCCGTTTCGATATCCGCTTCTTCAAGCCAGTCGCCATCACGCTACACTGTACTACTGGAAACTGAAATGATCGCGACAGTATTCTTTGCCTGTGCGAAAGTGACGCGCTTAAAGCGGCGCTGTGATATTGATAATCGATAATGCCATATCCTTATCTTCTCCCAATTAAATATATCCCTCGAAATTATAGAATCTCCTTAACACTAGAAGTGCAAAACTCGATAAAATATCGATTTACAAATTCCATGCTTGAAGAATATTAAACGAATATTATTGCAAGTAATAATAATTATTAAAATAATAATCATATATTATTATAATTGCCTTACGTTCCTATTTAGTTTCTAAATTATTTAAGAGAAATGTTTACTGTTTCACCTGTTTTTTCATTAATCACTCTTTTGAATTATATCGCGCATACAACAATCGTAACAAACTGGCTAACAATGTAATCGGGAAATACATCGCACCCGATGGAATATGTACTCGCTTTCACGGTCTACACTTGCCATTGGCTTTCGCGGCGATAATGAGCCAAGACAACGATAATACGAGCACCTTTCCAGGGCAGGAGGCCTAGGTCGTGTTTAAACCAGGCTGCTGGTTTATTCCGACAACATGGCGAAGTCGTAATCACGTCGATGCAAGCAATGTCACGTTATCATTCGTATGCGATGATTCGTCACGATCAGTCACGCTGTCGCGTGGGACGTTTCATTGGCACGTGACATTGCAACTCATTTCGCGAAGAATAATGTTGATGCGAACCGCGTCTTGCAACATGCACTTTCACGCTGGCAACGATATCATAAAATCGATACTTCAAATTTCTATTTGGAAACTTTACGAAGCATTGTGGAGTAGCCAAACTTTTAATAAAATTGGATAAAGGGTAAAGACTAGGAAAAGCACTTTTCAGGAAATGTAGAATATGAGAGGGTAAATGTAATTTTTATCATTTTCGAGGAAAATGTGAAGGGAATCTAAGGAAATTCTAACAATTTAATTTAATATCTCCATGATGCTAGAAAACTGACAAGTGGCAAGAAATAATTAATTTCTGGCATGTAGAAAAATATAATAAAAAACATTGAAACTCTAAAATCTCTTTCATCTTCATCAAAAAACTCGGCTATGTAACAAAGCAATAAGGTGAAAAATGAATTGGTTAAAAATTGACGAACAGGCCGTGGCTCGATCGGAACAAACGGAAACCGGTCAACGGAAGAATGAAACTCGCGTGGAAAATGCAATAATCTTTAATGAAATCAGTTCGCGCGAACGACGTGAAATAGAATGGCGCGCAACAAGCGTACTCGCGGCGCCAATCAAATTATATATTAAATGGATTCTATTGATAATGGTATCACGAACGAGGCGCCTTGTTATTTCGTCAGAAGCCGTGGTGCGCCGCTCGCGAACTCCGTTAACGCTGCTCTGTCGCACTCATATACTTCCTCGAAGTTAATGGAAACTTATAATTAGACGATAATACGTTTTCCATTTACACGGGGACGCCGGCTGATGGAACGAGGTGGAGACGTGTGTAACAAAATTATAGGCCGGCATGACGTTTCCGAGCGCGTACAATCGTGACGTTCGTACATTTCTAAAATTTTTCAAATCGAATATCGATCCGCGAAATTTTACATTCAACTCTTGCATTGTTCGATCTTCTGGCTTTGTTCGTAATTTGGTTAACGTGAAAGAAATATTTTCCACAATGGAAATGTAATTCATTATCAGCTGATACTATTCAATTATTATATTATACATATAATATTGTGCGTTAATTAAAATACGTTGCGATACCATAGAAGAAACCAACCCTTTCAATGCAGCACTTTATTCAAACCAAAACTCGCTATACGCACATTGGAAGTTAATTCTTCTGTAGTGATTAATTATTTTTTAAATAAAGAACCTTGCGCAGTATTGTTATGTAGTGTGCACTTTTCATAATTAATAAAATTCTGAGACGTATAAAGGATAATAAAGAAATCTGAATACACAATATTTCGTGCATACGAATAAATCATTTTAGAATACTTCGATATACGAAGAAAATATTTAGAAGTAGGTACATTACGCGACTTTCGAAACAAATTTTCTGCAAATCGAGTGGAAAGATATCTTCGAAGATATGTTGGGTTAGACATTTCGATGTCATTCAACACTCAACATCAACGAAATTCGATTTTCTTTCCAGTGAATCGGCTAGTGATTGGCTGACCCGGCAAGTTTTACTCGCTACTTCGTACACCGCGAGTAATCCGATTCTCACATTCTATGCACCGCCATTGATAGTTTCCAGTCCAGCCTCGCAGCCTTTCGACTTCTGCAATTCGATTCTAGTCGCGAACTCCGGGACCACGGCGGCGTTTTGCCGTAGCCTCAGCCGGAGTAGCCTTTGACCCAAGATTCTCACCCTCCGCGTGTGTGTTCCGGTAACAGAATCAAACAACCTACGAGGGAAAGTGAAATTTCCTGTACCACCAAACATACTCTTGCACATGGAGAAAATTTGTTGGAACCGGGAACTTGGGAAGTGTTACAAGCTGTGTAGATATTAGATACATACATATGGGGGAAATTGCAGGGTGGAAAATAGGGGCAAAAAAAGAAGTTTTCAAATGTCCTATTCTACTTATTTTATTCTTTAATCAATATCTAAGCTAATTTAAAGAGATTGGTATTTTTGTCTTAGTATCTTCTGAGTGAAGACAATTAATCGCATGTATTGGACATGTATTATGTTTTGCAGTACAAATTTTTATAATTTCGGGTTTTCAACAGTTTTAATATAAAATAGGAATAATTGCAAGGACTCTTGTCTGCAAAAAATTTTGGCGCGGTTAATGATCGAGAGGTCGATTGTTGCTCGTGTGACGTTGAAGGCCGTTTCTATCTCAAGTGCACCGAACTAAATTTCGTTTTCATCGACCTCGCGAGTGTCAGTGACTCCTCGTCTGGAGACAGGGCTTACGACCTCACCACGTGTATGGGCGAACGAGCAATGCCATGAGCTAAAATTATAACTGCTCAAATATCTATCCGTCCTTCTGTTAATAAATACTGAATGCCGAACACCTCGTACGAATATATACTGTTACATATTCAAGATATAAAAACGAATATGACATAAAATTTAAATATCAACCCACAGTTTTGGCAGTCAAATTGCCCGACTTTTTTTGTTTTTTTTACAGAAATCGTAGGATACAGATATTTCTATATTAAAAAATTTGAAAATATAGAAATAATAGAAAAACTGAAATTTAGGGTTATAAATATAGGGAAGGAAATTAAAACTTCCTTTGGCTATTATTGAATAAATAAAAATTATTTATTAGTTCCATGCAAGGGTAGAATTTTCCTTCCACTTAAAATATTACAATTCCATAATCAAACCCCAAATCATAACTGTTTAAAGCCCCCACTAAAAATATTCATTTCGCGGATCTCAATTATGTATACATACAGTTATAATCGATTCGCATAAAAATATCTAAACTATTCCACAATACTAAGGGATGATCAGACTTTCAATTGTACAATAAACTACACGAATATCAAAACATTAAATATAGATCGCCCAAGAACATCTTTTAAATTGCCCCAATATCTACGTTCACCTTCGTCACATAATTGCACCCAGGCAAGAAAAAGCAAGAAAAAAAAATTGCAAAAAAGAAACAAAAAAAGAACGAAGTACATACGGGTATCCACAAGGGGACGAGACACGATAAATCGAGCGCGAAGAAGAGTCAGTTCATTATCAGTTCCGCGTCCGTGGGGGACAACACGGCGTCCGATCTCCGGCGTCTAGGAACGAACTTGACCCGGTTAAAGCCAGCTGCAGGAATATTTCGTGATGTATAGACCTACCTGCCGGGCGCAGGTAGAACTCGAACGGTTTGTTCGCGACGAAGGTGAGGCCCGGCCAAAGTCGGCGAGTGGAAAGAGGAGCATGACGTTTCCTTGGTGAGAGAGAACCGGTCTGTGCCGTGAGAGACAAAGAGTGGGTCAAGTTCAGATGAACGTGGATGGAGTAACAGCCGAGTGACTCTCGCTTTTATATTCCCTGTGGCGCACTGGTTGCCGTATGCACGTGTGCACGCGTGACCGCCCACGCAACGAATTTACCTGTTCTCATCTGCGAACTTGAAGGCCGCGCGACGGATGCCCGGGATGCTGAATAACGACGCTACAAGGGATGGAAATTTTCCAGCCTAAATTCTGGCTATTTTCTTGCTACGTCGTATGATTCTGGATAGAAAAATTCGTGGGTTTTAGGGTGAAGAAAATTTCGATGGTAATTGGGCTTCTATTGATTCTCACAATGTATATGAGTGTAAATGAAAAGGGAAGCAGAAGGAAAATGCAGAAGAATTTCACGGGAAGAGAGTATAGAATATTTGTGTATTAGGGAGTGAAGGGGTATCGCAGAATTGATGAGCGTTACCAATGTGTTGTAAAATATTTATAATGAAAGTTTGGAAAAAATTTTGAAATTAAGGAGGAAGATAATTTGAAAGAGTTTGAAAACTTTGGAAAATTTTTTGAGAACGAAGTATGTATAGCAGAGGTGGGATGCTATGATGTTCGTAGCGATAATTTTATGCCTTGGGTAGTCTGAAATTTTTTCTAACGATTTTCCGTAGTAATATTTAAAGTTGAACGTAATGGAGAAATTGGAATTTTAATAATTATTGGGTGGTATTTAATGTGGATTGGAAAACGAGAAGTAATAATTGAATTTGATTAGAATTAATTATAATTGAGAATGTGAAGTACAACTACTGAAAATAGCGCCAATAAATAAACTGAATATTGAATTTCTGTGGAAACTTACCCTCCCTTTTTATCTCTGATTTATATTAATATTCATTAAAACTGTGTAACTTTGGAGGAAGATAACTTTATAAATTCTGCTATCAGAAAGCTTCCCCGCAGCGTAAAGTTGAATAAATTCGATTTTCCTGAACCTCAGAATTCCCTTAAGGAGTAATAAATAAGAGATAGACGGTTCATTAAAACCGCGATCCACAGGAAAGTTAGGTGGTACTCTAAAGTCCCAAAATCCCCTTTTATATCTTTTGTTCGATACAACACAGGATCTCATTAATTCCATGGAATAATATCAATCAACGAAAAGGTAATTGCAATTAATTATCGATGAAATTTAACTTAACTTAATTTTCATTTGGTAATTACCGTATGATTCTGCATTCCACAGTGGAAATACGGGTTATCGTGTGCATAAGGGTGACAAGAAATGGCCCTCAATTTTGCCCAGGTCTAATGATGAGATTGTATCTACTAATGTTGCGTCGTTCTACAGCGAAACGCGTGCGGTCAACAGCTTCCATGTCCCCGATTATCCTGACCACCTGTCACAGTGATTATTCGTAGGCACATAATCCGATTGCCGTTTGTCGGCGATAACAACGTCGTGGAGTACGTATGCATGTACGGAATACAATCGTATTTCGAGTAATCACTCGCCGTGAACAGCTTTAATTTCGATATTGTTACAATGAACTTTAGGATAAAATAATACTTGTGTCACGTTGCTCGGACAGGGTCTGTAGAACATTGGAAGAAAAGAAGGATCAGTCCAAAAATCACAAACCTCGTTCCTATCCAAATGTCTATCTAAAACGGTGTAACGCGTAATTGGATTGCCTTATCTGAATATAACCCGAGATTGTGAAAAAGGTTATTATGTACAGCAGCATCTTCTAATTTCTAAACTATTTTGTCCAAAATGCATTTGCCAGCGGTGTACCGAGGAAGAAATGAACAAGAAGTGGAGGAACATGAAAAGGGGCATTAACGTTTAATGCTGTTACACGTAAAAAACTTGGTGGCTTTTGCAAGCTTCCTTCGAAAATGGAAGCGTGGGTCTCGTACTTTAGTCTACGGTTGGTTAAAATTCAACCTGGCTTTATTCCGGGCTGGCTGTAGGGGGGATGATGTTAAAATTACAAATGTTTTTATTGCAGAATTAAAGCAAAATCGAATTTATTGATTGGTTATCCGGTGTGACTTTCAAGGGCAACTTCTGTTCAGGATATTCAGTTTCGTCACTGCCAAACTCGTATCTTTACATAATTAATATACGTCTCTCAAATCAGGTGTCGATAAACCTTGAATGAGCACGCCGCTATCATCTACCTTTCTATGTATAATCATCTGCGATTCACGCAGGAAAAAAAATTCCCAAATCGCCTCGACCTTTTCATAACGCGCTGGACACCGCCCACATTGTAAACTTAATAACCTTCCGCTCGTGACAATCAACATAGTATCCTTCATTTTAAACAAAAATCGTCCTAAATCGAAAAATAGCATCGAAACTATGAACATTCGAACAATGGATAAAAACAAAAATCAATTTTTCAAATATTGTCGAATAATAATCCATCCTTAACACGTGCCTAATTATCTGTTTGTAAAGAATGCAGCTGAACCAAAATATACGAATCTTAAAACATGAATATAGAGCAAAGGAAAAATCGATTCTTCCAATGTCCATTAAAGAAAATTAAACAAACTTATACATACAAAAAATGTATCCGAATAAAAACTTATCAACTTTCAAAAATCCGCATAGCCAAAAGATCAATTCTTCCAATGCATGTTAAATAAAAATCCAACTTTAACGGGCACGCGAAATCATATCTGTAAAAATCGTAGCCAAACGAAAAACTGCATATGAACTTTCAGATATCTGCATAATAGAGCAAATGAAAATTTGTCCAATGTTCCCTCAATAAAAATTCAACCTTAAGACGTAAACCTAAGTTACATCTATAAAAAGTGTACCCGAATATTCTCGTCACCTTGACGGATGACAAAATCGTTGAACTCATACCATCATGATCGATTCGTATCTGTCCCTTGGCCCTTGACCGATCATTCGCCAAGAGGCACATGTCGCCGGGCGTATTAAGTGCGAAAGAATCACCTTGAGAATCACATCGGGGCCGACACTCGACTCTGTACTCGCATTATCATTGGGTTTCCGCCGTGGCAATCGTATCGATAGTCTCGATGCTCGAGCCTCCGAAAGGCGGGTGACAAGTAATGGGGTGGTGGAAGGCGAGACAAAGAACGAAAGTGAACGACGAGAAAGATGCAGTCGTAACGAACAACGTATAAAGAAGACCCGATACCGGGAGACTGCGACACTTTTTCATTGTTCACCGACAAACGATCACCGAAACCGGAACTAGAAATGGCGCCCCGCACGGTTTCCGGCGTTCTTGTCTCTGTCGTGTTTCTCCTCGGCGTTGTCAACAGTGCGTCCAGCGAATACACCAATTGTGAGTAGTTTCTGTTTGTTGCTAATTACTGTGATTTCCTTTCACGAACGCTGGTTCGGTATTAATATTTCGTTAGGGAGTGGTGCGTTGAAGTTGCATTAGCGTTAGTAGAGGTATGTCAATTAATAGACCGGTAACAACGAAACGGGGGGCTGATTTTTTGTTCACCCATATATTTTAATAAGGGTGGGTAGTTTTATTCAAATTTTACTTTAACGAGTTCAATTAAAGGCGAAAGTATAAATTATCAACAGAAATATATTAAAAGCAGTGGGGATAATTCTTACATGGTCAATCGAAACATTATTAATCCAAAAGGAACAGGGCGGAAGTGAATAGGAAGCGTAAGATAGGGCTTATGCACTGCGACAGGGTACAGGAAGTTAATAAAGCCAATTTAGTGTTCGCTATTAGCGTATCGATTCACCTAATATTTGGAAACCACTATTCGAAAACCACCGACCGGCGAGCACAGGCAATAATACTGCAGGAAAGGAATCCATTTCGAGTTTGTTTGATTTAATATACTGTTCACATTTTTGCCATCCATGTTTCGCGAGTGCCGCGTGGATTATTCGTATCAAGTTCTTTGCAAACAGGGAATTGAGATTGATTTCATCGCGCGGGCTCGATCGATCAAAGCCCGCCATGCTCTATGGACGTCCACTGATCCGACGATACTTATTAAATGTAACAGTTTTCCGCGACATTAGTCCCCGTTGATAATTCATGCATAAACGAGAGGGATGCACAGGTAGATCAATGTAAATGGCAGTTACGCGAAATGACAGGCCTCCCGTTAAATTTTCACAGACATTCATTACCGAGTGAACGCGGGGGTGGTGCACCTGTGCGTTCCAGCCGATCACGCGCGATTGCTCCTTAAAACGAATCGAATTCTAATTTAAATCCATCCAGCCCGAAATATTGCCGCGATGAAACTATCTGAAGGATGCGGATTTCCATTAATCGCGGCTTTCTATCACGGCAATTATTCCGCCAACACTGGTACCTGTTCAAAATAATACAACAATGACGTGGAACAGTAGTTAATCTAATTTTCGAAAATTGCATTATTCAATGCACAATTCTACCGCAGAAACGCGAGGCGGGTTTGAAAAATTCAATTGACCTGTCCTTCGAGTGCGTTCAAAGTAAATATATGTCGCTAATTGCTCGCAGAAATGATTAACCAATTCACAAATTCAATCGAATAATTGCAATTCAATACGAACGCAACTATTTATTTACTTACTACAATCTTCTCGTCTCTTCTCCTTTTTTTCTTCCTCTTCACTGATACATTTCATAGACCAAATGTCAACACGGAAATTATGCTAACTATGCTAGCCTCTTATCTATGAGTTACGTATACGGAAAGCACACACTGGTGAAATAGAGAACCGGGTGTATAACCTGATCGAAGGTCGACAGACTTAGGAAGTGTACGGCCTCGGCCGGCTCGATGACTCGAAAATTTTGACAGGGCAATGTATCTGTCACGACCGTGCACATTGGCGAGGTTCTTAACCTGGCGAAGGTTGCGCCGGGCAACGTCGCTAGAAATTCAATTACCGCCACGCAGGCCCACATTTTCGGAATTTCTCGCAAAGCCGGGGCGTCAAGTTTATGCATTCGACGCGTACGGCCGCGGACAAATTAATGGCTTGCACACGTAGAAAGGTAATCACGTTAATGGGCATACGCAATTGTCAGTAAATTATCGAATCGAAAGTTATTAGATAAGTTCTTCGATCGTCGCGTTACTGCCGGGGGATAATTCGTCCTGCATTTTTCCTTTTTTCTTCTTGCTATTTTTAACGAGGATTAAACGAGCGGAAGGTGGTAATTAGGTGCACGTATGATTAATGAGCCTCGTGGAGCTTTGACCAGATGATATGGAGTTGAAAATTACTGTGACTGCTCGTCGACGCTCGTTATCTTATCAGTGCGGCGAAATCGACTTCCCTTAGCTTCACCTTACGGGGTGAAGCTGAATGTTGGATAGTTCGGGTGTGCTTGTGAAGCTTGCAAATTTATTTGAGAAATGCAAACTGGAATAGAAACGTCTTCTTATGTTATAAAAATCGTTGCAGGATATTTCGTTTATTCTGAAGGCTATAGTTTGAAGGTACAGTTTGATTATTTATTTCCATTTTGTTCGAATTAATATACCGTTTACATTTTTTTCATCCATGTTTCTCGAGAACCCCGTGGATTATTCGTATGAAATTATTTATTTTAACAACGCATTTGAAAAGATACACGATTGAAATAACATGATCCATTTTGTAATAGAAAAATGGTTGGAATAGTTTGAGGTATAGCGATTCTGGTGTTTCGAATATTCCTCAGTCTCCGATCTATAGTTCGGAAATATTATTAGCAAAGTATTTCCGTTACGATTACGTAAATCATTCTCGTAACCATCGGGTTATAATGTCGGGTCGTATCGAGTGGCAAGATAAATTAATTATCAAGACAAATTGCCATCGATCTAGACAGCCCCCAATTAATCCTTTGCAGACCCATATCTCATGCGCCGCGACATTTGTGTTTTGTACTACCGAATTTCACGCTCAAGCAAGCAACGCGAGCCGGGGATCCCATGAAAATTACTCGCGTGTCCGATAAAAATATTCCGAACGATTAAAATGACGATCGAAACGTGACAGGCTTTAATCGGACTTTTAAAATACCACTTTTACAATGCCTTTTTACAGCTGCCTCTAATCCGCGATAAAATTCATCGTCATGATCACACTAACAGCGTAAATGTAAAACGAAATTTATTTGTGAAACGCTAAATGAAGGATCTATCGTTAGCATTAAATTCACATAGATATATTCTTATCAATAATAACTAGAATAAATAGCATCGTTACTGGTATTGTATAATTATTGTTATTCTCAACTCTCTCGTCGAGCGATACCAACTAATTTAAATTTGCTGCTTCGAACGCTGTTACATAAATCAACCCCTCTCATTAAATCCGCAATATTACGAGCTCGCAAAGGGAATAAACAAAAAAGCCACACAAAAGTACCTGTCCAACTCAGCTACATATTCCCTCAAACAAAACCATCTCGCCAACGAATTAAATCACCATTAAACCAGTGAAACGAGAAAACAAAAAAGACAAAAGTAAAGCAAACCCAAAAGGGTTTCGCCCTTTCTCGCGCCCCTCGTTACCATCGCCGGCTCCACGCTCTCTTCCGGCCGTTAAAATAACCCCATTCGCTGCCACCTGCAGCCGCCAGTATCCGTACAAAAGACCCAAAGAAGAATCTTCAATCCATCCATTCGCTGGCGGTGGAAAAAAAATCCTGGCCCCAAACTGTGAGCGAAATCGTAGAGACGGAGGGGTAGAGTAAACGATCGGTAGGGGAAATCGCCGATGGCACAGCGAAGGCATCAGCATATTATCATGACCATGTTCAGCCTGCTTTTGACATATCTATTACGCGTTTCCGAATAGAGGTGACTTCGAATTCTACAATGCCTGTTCTGCCCACTTCCCCTCCCCTGTACCACCATTCGTCCTGCCTCTATCTTCTTCGTGCAGTTTCGATGACACTGGGGTCGAGAAGAGTAGAGAAACCGAAGGGCGGAAGTAGAGAAAGGGGTTTGGAAACTGCACGGTCGAAGGGAGAGCCGTGAAAGCAGAGTGGAAGGGATTCGGTGGTGTAGACGTAGAGGTCCAATTAATCAGCCGAGGCGTGAAACGAGAGGGGAAACGAGAAGGGGATGATTTGGTGGAGGGCCACGGGGATGTCGCAGGGATTGCGGTGACAGATCCGCCGTATCTATCCCTATCTGCTCGGGGCATTAAATTCGCGCGATGCCAGTAACGGTGCCGTCAGCGGCTGGTTCCTCTTGAATCGGTTAACATTCCGCTGTACGCGCTGCTTCAGCTTTCAATTAAACGCTTGCACATCACCAGCTGGACACGTTTCATCGGTGGGCTTGCTTAACCCCATTTATGTATTATCGATGCCCGGAGAATTTAAGATTGTTCGTCGCTCTGTGTAGGAGTTTTAATGGTGTGATGTGTTGGTGTGACGTTTAATGGTGGTTTGTGGATGCGTTGTGTGGCTTGAGGGAACGATGAGATGATTCTTGATTATCGTACGTACGTGTATATGGAAAATATTGGCAAAGAAATGGTTCGATTGATATTTTCATGAACGAAAATCGCAATGTTTTGGTTCTGAACGCAGTTCGAATTTGATACGAAATAATTGTACGTAGAAAATACTGGTAGTTGGTACGCTCAAGTATTTTACTCGAGTACTTATCGATTTTAAGCGTTTTAACAATACCATTGTTCCACTTGTTCTGACGTCCTCGTGCCTTGTGGAATTGATTTAAAGGTTTCGCATATTTATTGATGCGGCTAGGTGATTGGGTTAAAATTATTTCACATTTAATGTCAACACGCTGGTACGAATAATCGATTCCGTTTCGTAGTAAACGAACGCATCGCATTTCGATAGAAGCAGGGAAACGAAATTCGGTTCGCCCTTAATGAACACGCCGCGGCATGGCAGCCGGGTGATTATTTTTGATAAAAGTTGAAACGAACTTCCCTTGCACCAGTGTATGTAACGCGAATGCTTCCTGCGTGTACAGGCTCGATTAATGAAAAAAACAGAGTAGCCGGAACCGTGGGTTCATCGGTGGTTGCAACTTTTCCGAACCATTTTCCCCTTTAATTGTAAATTGTTCTCGTAATTCCTCTTAATTGCGATGAAAATGAGATCTAGTTTTTTAATACCCTCCTATTTTCGCGAAATTATATGCACTCGGGTGCAAAAACGATGGAACGCAGAGAGGAAGCAATTTTTAATGAATAAATAAAAGATATCATCCGAATTTAAGGATTTTCCTATGACTGCGAGTTATATTATGCTTATGAAAAGAAAAATTACGCTCCCGAATAATTGTATAGATCTATTATACATTATGAACGTAATTATTCCAGAAATATCAGTGGCAATTTCGCATAAGAAATCCAACGAAATAATAAGTTAACATTTTATTCAAATTCCACCAAGCGTTTCGTCCGTTTTTCACCCGCGTGGTTGTACGTTTGTATTGGATATTAACGAAGGAATGTGATGTTCGCGATAACAGTCGCAGACGTCCCTTGCGGCCAAGGGAATGTTGGCACACGTACGGCAAGACTGGTCGGTGGACAGAACGCGATACCACACGAGTTTCCTTGGATGGTGAGCATCAGCAGAAAAGGAGGACACTTCTGCGGCGGCACCATTGTTAATTCAAGATTCGTCCTCACTGCGGCGCATTGCTTGTGCTCGTAAGTACACTCTGCATGTCATTTTCTATTATTTAATTTCGAAGTAATTGAATTGTATCGAAAAATGTTGGTACGAAATCTCGTAGCATATTGAAGTAATTTGAAAATCAAGCAATCAAGTGTCTGTTTGAACGGAGCAAGTGAATTGATTAAATTCAGGACTAGAACAAACAACAATGCACCGTGTATACCATTTTGTTATTTTATGCGGAATTATTTATTTGTGTATATAATATTCGTGGAATAAGCTTCATTGTTGTCGCTACAATGATTTCCCATAGAAAGGGATAGAAACGTATCATATTCTTTTAACCGAGAAACAAAACGACAAATATGCCAAAACAAATCCTCCCCCGCTGAACGCTCAACGCATTGTTTTTAAATATTCAAGATAGCGTTAAAAACAGACTACAATCAAGAGCGTTAACAAAAGAAAAACCATAAATAAAAGGTAATAGAGATTCTGCATCGATTCACCAATTCATGCAAATTCATTTCAAGGGCTGCTACTATTTATAAAACTGTAGCACATTTTATATTTTCAATATTTCCACTACCGCGTCGATAACTTATAAATTCTAAATAAATCGGCCCATGCATTGAATTGGGAAACTGGTTTCTTCCAGCACCTCGCGAAAAATATTGAAAAAAAAGGCGCATCTAAATTTCAAAGCATTATAGGGGGGGATAACGTTAATATCGATCTATCGGATAGTTTATACCGTCATTCTTTACAATAATATCTCTGTACGCGGTGCTCGTGTAATCAATATGCAGGCTGCCATCGAAAATATTCATGGCAGAAAACCGAACTGTTTCTTCGTGGAAAGCTGCCCATTGTTCCCCGTAATCGAATCTACGTGCACGCCCACAGAGAGATCTTATCGTTGAACGATATTCACAGCGGTGACCGTGTGCCAAAATTTTCTACCGTTTTCGATATCGCCGCTAAAATGTCAGCGAAACGCGAACAACCATCTTGCTTAACAAACCGTGGTCGTAATTATTCCGATTCGATCTCGACGATTGAATGGTCGTATTCGACGGCGCACAATTAATCCTCGCTCGACGTGTAGCTGATTCATTTTTCGCATGCAAATTCCTGCACACTTTCGGTGAATAATTCAATACCTTACACCTTCGTATTATGCATCGTCATAAATGTATAAAATAATAGAAAATAATTGCCTCGGCGAACTATGAAGAGGAACACTGTGAAAAGCTTTCTGACGTCTTAGAAATAATAACGATCGTGGAGGAATATATTTTATATTTTTCGTTCGCGATCGATACGACGCGAAATCGATGAAATTAAATTTCCAAGATAATGTAACTTTCAAAAACGTATACCCCTATTCAACTTTTAGCTTGAAAATCTTTGCAAGTAACCGCGTCGTAATCCGGTCAATCCGTCTCCGCGATCTATGCGTATCTGTGCCGGATTTAAAAAGCTAGGAATCCGTGTGTTGCTCGTGGGGACAGTTACGGACAGACGTTTCGCAAAAATCATCACGCCCCGCGAAAGGATAAAAGGTTTAATGTCAGTGTCCCTAAAAAATTACGAAACGTATTAAAAAAAAGAGGGAAGACGAACAAAGTTTCTACGAAATACCACTGCAGAATTACAGTCGTTCTCGCAGTGTCACTTTACAGCAAACAAAGCAAGGAGAGAAGCAGAAATTGTTCCCGTGCGGGGAAATTGAAGCAATGAAAAATGGAGAAGGAAAAATCATTTTACCCGATGGATATATAAGAATAATAACGCGAGGAGAAATTTCCAATCGTAATTTATACGTACAGATAATGGCCACGTCGGAGTAGAAAGTGTCGTTAACAGGACAAACGAGATCCTCTGGCTTTGTAATTATCGAACGATCGAATAAACGGCCAATCACTTCGCTGAAATTGTATAAAACGACGGGCCCGTGTCTGTCGTTCCGCGTGTTCGTCGTCCGTTCACTTGTGTGTGCACGTATGCATTGTATACGTATATACACACGGGACACGATATCGACGTTAATTGATGCGACGATTACATTTTAAATGAAACCTCGAGCGTATTTTTCCGGCGACCGGGCGACTCGAATGAAAATGCAAAGAGTATTATGTCAAGTTAAAAACTGCGCTCCGGTATTTGCCCGCGTAAACACAGTCGTCAAATAGAGTGAAGAGGCAGCCTTTTATTAAATGCCAGGTGAAAAACGTTCCGCCGCTACCAGGATGGACAGAAGTTTGTGTGCGGAAATCGACATTGTACAAATGGCGCCACAGCAAGATGTTATTTTTCGGTTTACACGAATAATTGGCGTGACACAATTTGAACAAACGGAATTGTAATATTGCGAAGGGGCACGTTGAGAGGAATTTGGTGCACGATTTCTGTTGAGTGATTAATATATTGTACTCGGTAGATAGATGGAATTATTTACACGTGCTGGTTGTCGTTCGACGACTCTTCTACGATATACGTGAAATTGTTTGCAATTAATAATGCAATAGGTTATCGACGATGCATGGGATCTTTTGATTGATCGACACGTTCGATTCGTTAAAGCTATATTAAATGACAAAAGTGGTGCGTGTTACGCTTTGGTGAAAATTCATTCCGAACAAATTTTCATTTATATCCGTGAGACGCGAGAAGTATAAAATTGTTCCGCAATATTTTTCAAACACTTGCCGATACAATTTGGATTAATTTCTTCAATTTTCCTGAATATTTTAACAGATCCAATAGAATAAGTAGTGCACAGACCACATAATTTGAGCGTCATTTCTGTCGTCCCCGTTGGAAAACGACTGGTCCAATCATCGAAGAAACATCGAGAGCACTGTTCGAAAATATTCGTAATCCTTTTTTACGCGGATATAGCGGGGAGATTTATGTGGAACGGTGTCCATGCAGGTGTAATTAAACGTCGAGACAGTGGCGTAGCGCGATGAAACGTGTAGACGTTCTATATGTACCTCTTTGTTCAACGCGGAGAAGGGACACATAGAGGGAGAAAGGAGAAAGGGGTTGAAGCTGGACAGGGTGGCCACAGAGAGGATCCAACGGAGCTTCGGCATTGTAAACCATGATTGCGTGTAGATTACAGACCACTCGGTAATTGCTAGCGGCCATGCAAAACGCATGACAAAATGTTGCCAGCCAGCACGGGCTCGTGAAAATATATCCAACTACGACCATTGTCCGTGTTTTCTTTATCGTTCACGGAAACGACCGAAATAAATTTCGTTAATGCAGTTCTACGCGCGAAAGAGAATTATTCGTTAAGCTATCGCAAAGAGAGCAACAGAGATGGAGAGAGAGGGTGTGAGATGAAGGGAAAAATGGTACAGACGTTAAAGAACTAAAAAATTGTTACAGATATCGGAGATTCGTTTAGTATCGTACTTTAGAATATTAAATAACGTTATATACCTTGGAATATTGAAAAAAAAAGATAATTCAGGCACAACCGTCATTGAGTATAATTTGATCATTCTATTATTTGTAATTTAGAAAAATGAATAGTCGTCGAATCGTGAAACACTTTGCAACCCTCTCTTTCGTCCAACGTTCAAACGGATTAACTGCAAGATTAATGGTAGGGTTCCGGTTAAAAAAGGCCACCGGTCTCCTCGTCTGATAGTGCAATTCGTCGTTTAGCCCGCCGTACATTTTAATTGCAAGGGGCAACGATAAAGAGGGAGCGGTAACTACGATGTTGCATATACGTTAAATCGTGTAATCCGCAATGAGTGCTGGAACAATGAACGGACCTCGAGGAAGATAGAAGGGTCCATTAAAAGGAAGCCCCGTAAGCAGAGACGAACCTTGAAACTTGGGAAAACGGGCATGATTTTACCCCCTCGCGAATTGTGGCTGGAGTCAAGGCGACGAAGAAACTAGGACGAAACACCCCCCACCCCATTCCCATTGCCGCGGAAGGGGATGAAAGCTGCCATAATTTCATTAGTTATTCGGGAACCTCGTCGACCGATTAATTAAGCGAAGCCACTACGCTTCGAGACCGTTCCAACACCAATACCGATACATAATTATAGCGAAACAAAAATCCCAACTAAACATTAGTACGCAGCGGCGGTAGTTGCTATCGTCAGCGGACGGAAGCAGTGGCTGCGAAGGGTTGTTCGTTTCTTTTGGCAATGCCAAGGTTTTGAGGAAACGGGGGCAATACGAATACGCAATTATATCGCTTTCAATGGTGTTAATCGCCATTGTCAGCGGACAAACATAGCGATATAGCGCAAGGTGCTGTTCGTTTGCTACAAAAATTCCGATGGGTGGAGAAAATTGAGAAAAGAAAAAATTGCGGAAGTTACAAAGCAGAGAATCTGCACTGCCTTTGTTCAGAGATCCGTTTCTCGTGCGCTTAACTTTCACGATGATTACTTGTCGCTGTCGTTGGCTGGACTTTGATTCCTTGCGGCCGGAAACGACCACGGAACCAGGCTATTTGTCCTACTTGGCTTACGTGTATCAGTAATGCGAGTAAAGTGGAAGTTATACCTTGGCGTTTTTCAGGTGAACATAGTTGCGAAGCTTCACAGAGTAACGGATTGCAAGACGAGGAAGGGTGACGAGAGGGGGGTGGTGAATATATTTGCAGGCGTGTAATCGTTTCAGCAAGAGTGCTACTTTTGTAAACAAAAAATTAATGGCTTTCAATATTATCGAACGTTAAAAAGGACAACGGGACATGCACTGTATTGGCAATAAATATTGATGAACGTCAATTGATCTGACACGTTCATGTAAACTCGTGGTCGTAATCCGAAACGTTTTCATAATTGTTAATCAAAGCGTGTAATCTGTATTTTAACACTAGGTCTATCAAAGCGGCCGAAATCACCGATGGAAAAGTAATTACCAGCGTCCAGTTAATTCCGATATCGATTCTATATTTTGCATTAACGTTGAATGGTCTTTAGTAAAATAATGTGGATCGTGCAAAAATATCGCCACTAAATATAGAGCGTCCGAAATTTCTCTCCAACAAGATCAATAAAAATTCCCTTCCTTCCTTGCAGAGGCACCTCGGCAATTCCAGCCGGTCAATTACGTGTCAGCCTGGGTGAGTACAACCTGAAGGGACCGGAAATACCGGCGTCGAAAGAAGAGAGGGTGGCGAACACCATTTTGCACCCTGGCCACAAATGCGGAAAATACATGGACGATATTGCCCTCCTGGAACTCGCAAGGCCGATCACTTGGTCGGAGAGCGTGAAACCCGCCTGTTTACCTGTGGCCACAGGGAAACCAGGGTACAGTGCCTTCGGCGGAGAACTCGCCAAAGCCGCTGGATGGGGATGGTTCGGCGAAGACAGGTCCAAATGTAAGTAAATAATTCCTCTTCGCCCCTCGGCTTGCTCCGTAATTCAGTTGGGAAACCCGGGAGCCGTTGACGTTAATTACTTGCCGTTTTATCCGATCAATGGGACGATATAAAATGGACCGTGAGTTGGCGGGAAAATCGCCCGGTTCTACCTTCGTTGCCCATTCAAAGGGAATTTTCGGTCGGACGAATAACTTCGTCAATGCACTTAGGTGCGATTAAAACTTCCAGAAGGAAGTGGTTGTAATCCTCTCATAGGCAGTTTGTTTGGATAACGATGTTGCAAAGACATCGAAGTTGAAGCAGCGTTCTGCGAGGCTTTCCACGAGAGGCCAGACGGATGGTACCATCGACGATGGCGTTACGAAAGTCCCTCCACAGATCCCTGAAATCGTAAGGGCGAACCCGGCTTGCGTGCGAAATTGAACTTTCACCAAAAGACGCTTTCGGCCGAATCAAATTTCAGCTTAACTGAGGAGCCGTGACGTTTACGGCAATTCGTATTACCCGGAGACAATAGGTTTTGCGGCGTGAACGTGCTCAGCTCTCGACACATACCTTATCACTGTGAATATCAACCCCTGTAATTTACAGACCACTTGGCCCAGTACTGTGCCACCGGTTCATAGAATTTTGGCGCGATATGTATGAGTGCTTGGGATTTATTTGTTCGCGTTCTCGGTAGATTTTCATTATTCTTCGGTCTCTAATAAAACGCGGCTTGCAAAATAATAGCGTCATCAATTTGGCGAAAAAACTTACGCCAAGGTACAATTACAATTTATCAAATGGCTATTAAAAGGAAGAAGTGGAACTACAAGCTCGAAGCTCCTCGACTTGTTACCTACATACAACAAACAATCTTATCAACGTTGAAAGCACGCGCTGCGTATCAAACACCCGTTCTATTTCGTCTTCCAGATAAACGGGCGGACGTATTGCAGAAAGTGGAGGTTCGCGTGATCGAGAACAGCGTGTGTCGCGAATGGTATGCCAGTCAAGGGAAGTCAACCCGTGTAGAATCAAAGCAAATGTGCGCCGGCCACGAGGAAGGTGGCCGCGACTCTTGCTGGGTAAGTGAAACCTGTTATCGTTTATCTACGTCGTTTATTCGTTCCGTCACCCCGTTCATTCGTCCCCTTTTCTTCGTGCATCGATCTTCTTTCCGTTCGTGTCCAGCTAGTTAGGCAGCGGGTCGCTGTCACCCGTTCGTACAGAAAATTCACGCCCTGTCGAACAACCGCGACACGAATTTCAATAAATATCTGGCTGCCCGTGTGGATCCGTACACGGACGTTGAATTAACGGCGAGGTATTCGCCCCGGTATGCGATATGAACCGAGCCGTTGGACCAGGAAACAGCCCCCGGGGGTAAAAAAAGAGCGGCGAAAAGCGTAAAAAAAACTATGTTGACAAAATATTGCGGTACGGTATAACGTAATTATCGAAGCGACTGGTCGCTGGAGGGAAAAAAAGGGTTCCGCGCAACTTTTTCCAACTGGGTAGGTTTCATCGCGGATTTACGTTTTCGTTCGCGTCGTGTCGCGACACTATTATTACAATGCTATAACACTGCGGTATTTTTACCGCGATGCGTTTAATCGTTCGTAATTATCGTGGACGTACTAATTGCGAGTTATACCTGAAGATTTGTGGCACGATAATTGGGGATCGCTTCTTTTCAAATCGCTTCGACTGTTTGGAAATTTTTATATGCAAATCTGTGTAATGGTGAAAATTAGAATTGGCAATCGAGCGCTTGTGAATTACAATGCATGGCAGTAATAAATCGTGCGCGGAAAAATTATTAAACAATAAACATTGTAATGCCTGTGGGCTGTAATTTGTATCTACAATTGTGCGCTGTCGCTATGTTCTACAGAAATCTGTGTAAAGATAGCTGTATGTAATATTTTCAGGGTGACAGTGGCGGACCTCTGATGGTTGGAAGTCATTCTAACAGTAACGCGATGGTTATCGGGGTAGTTTCATCGGGGGTAGGATGTGCTCGACCACGACTTCCTGGAGTGTACACTCGAATCTCCGAGTACATACCCTGGATCGCTGAACACGTGATTTCGGTACGATGAAGCGAATTTTATAGCTTTATCGTGTTATTGCCTTGGATCTCGGTGCACCACAATATCTTCAAATCGCGTCCAATCATAAAGTCACTGAAATCATTCATTGAAACGACCAGGCAGAACAAAAAATGTGACGCTGGAAGAATACTTTCCGGATGTTGGAACTATTTTTGTACTAGACAATTTTAAAGACGAAATATGTAACTCTTGCATGCCTCGATAAGCACATTTCAGTTGAAGTTGATTAAATTCGTAAGTTCTTAACGATCCATTTTATAAGATAAAAAATTCTGAGACGATTTTAAAGGACAGAGCATCATTTATAATATACAAGCAAAAAGAGTACAATTATATCATACGTAGCAGTAAGTTAATATTAATAAAGTGACATGTAATAAAGCGATTACTAATAAGATCAGCGTGGCCATTGTAACAAAGATTGAACTATTCATAATTTATGAAGTTTCATTCTATCTAGTCAGTATTGTTTGGTATAGTAGTTACGGAATAATTGTGCACGTAATGCCGGTAATGTTATAAACGAGTAATATAATTTACATGTAGTTATGTACAAAATATCTGTTTTTAAAATTAATTAATTGCTTAGGTAGAACATATACTGTAAGTTATATTCTCCTTTGTTTCCTTGGTCTTGGAGGATTCCACGATACACGTGTATCATCTGTGATAGAAACTACGTTTATTCCTGTCAGCTGAAGACCTTTTATAGCACCCTGTTTAGAGATAAACAAAATTATTGATAATAAAGCCATTTTAAATGTATAAAAATATCATTATACCTATGCCTTACTTACCATCCTACCAGGTCCAATACCTTGCACCCTCAACTTAACTGTTTTAACGCCATGTCGCATAGCACGCTGAAAAACAACGAAAAGTATTACATGGCTGAAACAACATTATAATTGAAATTTGAAAAGTGAGAATGAATTACATTTCCAAGTGTAATAGCAGCTTGCTGTGCTGCAATATTGGTGCCCTTTCTGGCATTTTTGAAACCTTCGCAACCCGAAGAATGCGTTAAGATCCCGAGTCCTACAAGAATACCGTTAAGATCACAAACCAGGCATAGGAATAATATTTATAGAATATGAAATATGTGTTAAAACTTGCCGTTAGAATTAGTAAGTGACATTACAGTATTATTAGGTGTTGATTTTATATTAATAACATGTAATTGATCGTAAGGCACGCCATTAAAAGTTTTCTGTAATGTGGTAGCATCGGGAAAATGTAAAACCCTGAAATGAACAACTATTGTAGAAACATTTATAAAATTAAATAGAACTCTTCGCGATAAAATGCAATTCGTTATTTGCGAATCTATGGTTATTAACGGTGAGAAATATGGACACTTACTTCTCAACTGTATCACTAATATCTGTTACGCGTTCTCCTTCCATAATAACATCTTTTCCTTCTGGGACAGCTCTGACTTTAGTAGTTCCGGAACGAAATTCTTTCGTAGCTTTTGAGGTTATATGAATATCACGAACATTAATGGATGTTACGGATGGTAGCATAGTATATTTTCCTCGTAAAGTAGAAAATATTATATCCTTCGACAAACTACGTGTTGCTAATCTCAAAGTGGACGAAAACATTTTACGTATATACACCTCGAATAGGAAAGAGAATACAACAAATAGCAGAACGCTCTAAGCAACTACCATTAGTCCTGCATTCTAGAGAACATTTCAGAAAGCTTACAAATAGGTGAATAATTATTCAAAATTGGAAATAATGTTGTCATAAAAGGTTAAATTACACTTTCAAGATAATATTAATCTATATTGTAATACTAAATAACTCTATTATAGTAATAGACATTACGATAATATAAGTATACATCATTTTATATAACATAACTTTAATTTAAAATCTTCGCCAAGACGACGGAATGTGTTTAAGGATATTATAAACAAATGCATTTATTTATATTTGAACGAACGCTTAAATTAAAGTTAGTAGTCTAAGCTACAAATTCCAATAGGTATTAACAATATTACATGCCCCGTTGACTTGTGATAAAGAATTTCAACAATTTAAATAATAATAACGTCAAACTGGACAAAGTTACAACAAAGAAGTATTTTTTCTCGTGTAGCTTGTTCGTTTCCCTTTAATTTGACACCCCATTTATTAAAAAACAACTACCAGGAGCCGAGATAACAATTTTTTTAAATTTTATCGGTAAAGATATGTGAATAATCGGGCATGTGGCGCCATCTCGCGTTTGCGGCTTTTTCGCAGTTTGCCGCGCCTTCAAAACCAAATATCTGGATTACATCGTTAATTTAAACAATTGCGTTTTTCTCGGCTCCCAGTCCGTATTTCTTAACCGGATTTGTTTTAAATGAAAGCCAGGAATCGTAGATATCTCACGCAACAGTTGCAACAATATGGTATTTGTGGTTTAAAAATTATTAACAATTGAAAAAACGAAAAAAATGCACTTCGGGTCACTGCAATTACTTCGACTTCTGGAGGGGCTAGATTAATGATCGAATGTTTAAAATAAAGATAAAGGATGCCGCTACACGACAACATACAATTTATAAATTCTTCATGCCCTGTTTATTTTTTATAAACAATTACACAATTCATTTGCGAATAGTGCCCAAAATATACACGAAGCCCTTTCCTAAAGAGAATCAGATTGTTCCTCGGATCGAGAGCTTCAGTTTGAGAGGTCGTTGATTAAAATCGGCCCAGCAGGAGCTGAGATAATTGAATTTATTTAAAGAAATTATAAACAAATACGATTACTGCCACTTCCCGACGAGCTATATTTATGACCAGAGAACATAAAGTAAAGCTAGAAGTATAAGCTACCATTTCCCATAGGTGTGATCATCATTCCATGTGAACTTCATTTGTTATAAACAAATAAACAATTAACATTGTTATAACGGCCAACTGCATATAGTTACAGCAACGGGGTATTTTTTACCGTATAGCTTGTTCGTTTCCCTTTCATTTGACACCCCATTTATTCAAAAACAACCACCAGGAGCCGAGATAACAATTTTTTTAAATTTTATCGGTACCGATATGTCGATAATCAGACATGTGGCGCCATCTCGCGTTTGCGGCATTTTTCGCGGTTTCCCGCGCCTTCAAATCCAAATTTCTGGATTACACCGTTAGTTTAAACAATTGCGTGTTTCTCGGCTTCCAGTGCATATTTCTTCACCGAACTTGTCTTAAATTAAAGCTACGAGTTATAGCTATTTCCCCCTGCAGTTGTAACAATATGGCATTTCCGGTTTAAAAGTTATTAACAATCGAAATATCGGTAAAAAGGCACTCCGGGTCACTGCAATTATCGCGACTTCTGGAGGCGCTTGATTAATGATCGAATGCTCAAAGTGCAAGTAAAGGATGTTGCTACGCGACAAGAAACGATTTACAAATGCTTCATGCCCTGTTTATTTTTTATAACTAATTTAAACATTTGTTTTACAATTACGCTGTAACTATACCCGGGAACTATTCTAAACCAGAAACAGATTCTTCCCTCAATCCAAACCTTTAATTTGAGATGTCGTTGATTAAAATCGGTCCAGTAGAACGCAAGGTAATTGAATTTGTTTAAAGAAATTATAAACAAATGTTATTATCTTGCGATCTGCTGGACCAATTTTAATCAGCGGAGTCTCAAATTGAAGATTTTGATACCAGGAACAATCTCTTTCTAGTTTAGAATAGGTCCCGTCTTTAGTTACGGTGCGATTCTCAAACGAAGCCTTAAATTGTTTATAAAAACTAAACAGCGCATGCAGCATTTATAAATTGTATATTGTCGTGTAGCGGCATCCTTTACCTTCATTTTAAGCACTCGACCATTAATCTAGCGCCTCCAGAAGTCGAAATAATTGCAGTGACTCTGAGTACATTTTTACAGATTTTTCGATTGTTAATAACTTTTAAATCGCAAATGCCATATTGTTGCAACTGCCGGGGGAATTAGCCATGACTCGTAGCTTTAATTTAAGGTAAGTCCGGTGAAGAAATATGCACTGGAAGCCGAGAAAAACGCAATTGTTTAAATTAACGATGTAATCCAGAAATTTGGTTTTGAAGGCGCGGCAAACGGCGAAAAATGCCGCAAACGCGAGATGGCGCCACGTGTCTGATTATCGACATATCATTACCGATAAAATTTAAAAACATTGTTATCTCGGCTCGTGGTGGTTGTTTTTTAATAAATGGGGTGCCAAATGAAAGGGAAACGAATGAGCTACACTGTAAAAAATACACCGTTGCTGTAACTGTATGCAGTTGGCCGTTATAACAATGATAATTTTTTAATTGTTTATAACAAATGAACTTCACATGGAATGATGATCACACCTATGGGAAATGGTAGCTTATACTTCTAGCTTTAATTTATGTCCTCTGGTCATAAATGTAGCACGCTGGGAAGTGGCAGTAATCGCATTTGTTTATAATTCCTTTAAACAAATTCAATTATATCGCGGTCTAATGGGCCGATTTTAATTAATGACGTCTTAAATTAAAGCTTTCGATTCAAGGCACGATCTCTATCTATTGTGGAACCGCCTTCGTGCATAGTTACGCTGTAATTTTCAAATAAATTTGTTAATTGCTTATACAAAATAAACAACTTATGCCACGTTTGTAAATAGTTTATTGCCATGTAGCGGCATCCTCTACCTTCATTTGAAGAATCCGATTATGAATCTAGCACCTCCAGAACTCGAGATAATTGCAGTGACCTGGAGTGCATTTTTGCCGATTCTTCAATTGTTAATAATTTTTATACCACTATTGCAATATTGTTGCAACTGTTGGAGGAGGTAGGTATGGTTCGTAGCTTTAATTTAAGACAAGTCCGGTTGAGAAATACGTACGGGGAGCCAAGAAAAACGCAATTGTTTAAATTAACGATGTAATCCAAGAATTCGGTTTTGGCGGTGCGGAGAACTGCTAAAAACGTCGCAAACGCGAGATGGCGCCACATACATTTTGATGTAGCTCTGGGGTTCTAAAACCCCAATAGCATTTCCATGTCACTGACGACGTTATCGACACCTTATACAATAATTAGCAACGTTAATTATTAATTTCTTATCTCGGCCCCTGGTGCTCATTGTTTAATCTATGAGGTGTCAACTGAAAAGGAAAAAAATAACAATGAAAACAATTTAAATAATAATTACGAGCGACTGAATAGTCGCGTACAAAATGGAGTACAGTGGAACAAAAAGAAATGCAGGGGAGTAAAATTGAATAAGTATAAATAGTAAGAGTAGATAATTTATTATACTAAAAAAATTAACAAAAATGTAGTTATATGATTTTCAAGCTGTATTAACTATGTTTTTATGAATAAAAACGCAAATAAACCAGTTTTTTAAGCTTGTTGAAAAAGTAGTGCCTCGTAATCAAAATAAGTAAGACAGCTACGAAAATTATGCATGACTCCTGTCCCCAACACTACTTCAGTAAATAATAGTTCTTCAACTTAAAATGTCTTATCATACCCCAAATCTATTGCAAAATAAAATATTTAAATTTATCACAAACAAAAATATATTCAAAGCAAATCCGCACAATTAAAAAAATGAAAGATATATGTTCAATCTAAATGATTATTGACCAAATCAACAACACATAATGCTCAAAGATATTCTTCTTTTTTAAATGTATATTTTGATACGTGGACATTCTATAGACCTTGCAGCAATGATCACGATAAAATCACCTCGTTATTCTGTCACATCGTCGCTATTCTAGCCCGAACACGGGGTTCGTCTATCATCAGGCATACTGCCAGTCGAATTTATTGAAATTGTATATCGCGCGTGTCGTGCTATCCATTCTATGCGTTCCAATACTGAATACGTTAATGCATCCCCTGAATGCTCTCTGCTACCCCTACGTACCCCTAGCTGCGGTTCTATTTTATTAACATGGAGGCATGAGAATTCGAAATATTATATCGAATTTCAATGGAACCGAATTACATATTAAACGTTATTAAGTTCCAGTAGATTGCACGATCGCGTTTCCCTTACCAGACATTTCCGGCTCGTATGCATTGCGTACATCTAATAATGCACGAATAATACGATTACGATGCATATCCTATGCATAAGTAACCAATATTAAATTTCATCTTTCTGTAATGAACTCTGCACTCAGTTAAGAATCTTGTATACCTTGCTTAAGACCGTACGCATGTCTAAACGAAACGATATTTAAAATTCCCGATACGCGTGGTGCAAGTGAAATTCTTTGAAAAGTTAGATTTATCTAGGAAACTTCTCTGATTTTTTTTCGATATAACAAAACGCGAGCATCAGAGTAATATACCAAAATAATTCAAGGTGTTAAAATATCTTCACTGGAATAGCTACTTTTCCAGGGCAAAATTTCCAATATGGAATACTGCAGTAATTGGTAATAAATATTGCAACTATTTTAATGGAAAAAAGTTGAATATATTTAAAACATTTCAGTATGCTCAGCCTTCAATATAATAAGTTTTTAGAGTATGAATTATCCAGGAACGAATTCCGCTCGAATTGAAACAATTCTATTGTTATCTCGAAAATCCATTAATATGAAATTTTGCCAACAGTATCCTATTTCCAATACAAATCGCTCTGAAAAAATAATCGCCTTCTTTTCACCCCGGCTAAGTGTCCGTAATAAGCCGAAAGTTGCACAAATCTTTCGTCGCTCCTTTTTCCTTACAACTATTTACCAAAGTTTCAACGAGAAGAAATAAAGTTGCATGCGCGCCGAAAGCGTCGGAATACGTACTCTCCCTTTTTGTTTCCGGCGGAGCGTTCCGTGGGTCCATAGTCCTCGCCAAAATTGGATCAAACGAAACTTTGTTTATTTAACGGAACATGCCAGCATTTCGGGAGGCGTTCGCTCGAAAAATCATCCGCTGTTCAATTATGGTACTCGACTTCTACCGTGTAGCCTGTCGCCATTGCGCGAAGTTCCGACGAAATAACTTGCTCGCCGTTTATGACTCTGTGAACCGATGAATTTTTCATACGTACCACTATCATGGGCTAGAAGTTTCGCGAGATCTGTCATCCTATCAGATAATTCCAATTTCGACTCGACCGATAGTTTCAGAACGTGACAAAGCGGAGACAGTGTGAAATCGACCGGCAGTTATAAGCAAATGATTTAAAATTAACCACTTCCGTGTTGCGTTTCTTCTTTTTATCGTACGACTGTATCATACCTTTGCTGTATCATACGCCCGCGGTATATTGCACTCGCTCGTTACATTGCGTGTACATGTACATATACCATTTTCTTTTTCCTTACGTTGCATGTTTCGCGGCCGTGAAAATAATAATCATTTCGATACCGCCGCGCCGACAGAACCTCATCCCCAACTGTCCAAAGGTGGACACACCGAAATTGATAATAGGACGATTTACGGGGTAAACACGATGGCGGCAAGTTTTATTTGGATTATGATAACAACGGGCTTACGAGTGGCGAACAATCAACGCGAGTTTGCATTCCCGAAGTGAGACGGGGATTTTTTTGTATTATTTATTCGAATGGACGGATGTTTTTCACTTTTATTTCCACTGAGAGGGGCGACTTTAATGCAATTAGTATGAATTTTGTAAGAGCCTTAGCACATTTCATGAGAAACAATCTCCACGTTTAACTTGTCTTATGTAAAATATAGAAGTCGCGTTGAGATGGGAATGTTAATCAGAAGTTGTGTCTTTCAGAAAGAATGGTATAATGTTGAGCGTTAAAAGCTGCTAATTTCCAAGTGAAACACCGCGAGATAATTGCGTGTAAATATATAGTTGAGGCATCATTTCGCCAAAGGACTCGAGAATATTTTTCCACGGGAACCGAAGATACCACGTTCGGCATTTTCGACTTATCTGGATGCGATGAATCACCCCTTTCGATCATACCACGAATCACGTGGCCATTCTATACGTTACAGAGGTGCATTTACCTCGATCGATTAAATGGTAAAAATGGTGTCAACTATTTTTACCGTAGAAATTTGAGAGAGCCCGTTGCACGCCAGATGCCGAAGACTTAATCAACAGAGAAGAAAACGAAACGAAATGTTTTAAACCTGAACAACGCACATTGATCACGCAGAAAGTACCCGTGTTCAGTTCTGAGATTGTCCCCGCACGATCTCTAAAAATATTCCATTACAAAAACGTATACAGCAGTTCAATTTAATTACTTATTTAACCACTCGCACTGCCAGGTTGATTCGATTCGTACAACACTTAACAAATTAACAGCGTTGATTTGCCGCCTCTCGGCAGGGTTTCAACATGGGATTCGCAGAGACTAGGTTACGCAAGCTCAGCATAAGGTAGCATGTGTCCCACGGTCTTTCCCCGACCCTTCCCCTTATGCCTCTCTATCCCACATATTCTCATCCAGTTAACCACTCTGTCCTTCTTATTCTATTCATAAGTATGCACGAATTAATTACGAGATCCTCTCATTTGCGTCAGTTATTATGAACTTCGCCGTAAGACCATTACTGAATTACAGCCAGCCTGGAGTGGGCTGCATGCCGCTCGATGCTCGCGCATCTCGAGCGAGACAAAATCGAAAATGCATCTATAAACAGTGGGGTCAGGCCCTTTTTTTTCCACCGCCCTTTTTTTCACACGTTATCTTTTTTTTCTTTTTTTGTTGAACCACTCAATGTTAATGTATGCGAAAAGTCTGAGAGCAATTGATCGATCCATTCGCTTTATCTACCCTCCACGCGTCTTCCTATGGAATAGCGTACCTCTCTGTAAAGTGTATTTACTGGGAAATGTAATTCGATCGTTAGATTTTAGTGAAATGAAGCATATTTTCGGATTTGAAAGGACCGTGGGGAAGATTCGCTTCTTTAGGATCATTGATGTAATTCTGATATTAAGTCTGGATGATAATTAGATTTAATTGAATCACGGTGTTCCGTACGAAATACTATTTTTAGTTAAATAATGCTGGATACTGTACGATTATCACTAGGATTTTTAATAATTTTTCATAAGTACTTGGTGTCTATGTTGCTATGCCGAATCCTTTCACGAATTATTACGCACGAATTCAACTGCGCCCCGCTGTAATGTTAACACGTCCAAAGAGATATGTTAACGAAATGAAATTTAAATCGATATTATGTATCGTTCATATCTTTTTCCCCGTTCAGTTTTGCCAGAGAACTCAGACATCCGACGATTTAACTGGCTACCCGAATCAGGTTGACCGTTCGTTTTGCAATCATTTGCAATTAAAAGCGAACACGGACCGAGGGAGCGCGGACTCGTTAATGTAGACGCGTTTTCACCGATTTACCAACGGATTCCACCGTGGGAAAATGTACCCTGACCTGATTCTACTTTCGAATCTATCTTTAAATCTCGCCTATGCGTGCCACGCTCGAGGGATGCTCGCGTATCTGGCCGTGCTAACGAACCCCCGGGAAGAAGACAGCCACACCAGCCAGCTCATCCAATTTCCTTTCCCCTTCTGGCTCGTCTTTGAATAGCTTCAATGTGTCAAATTTAAAAGGACATTTACGTATTCTGGAATGCCGCCTCGCGACACTGTCATTCGTTAAATCACGCGACACAGCAGATTCATCGACGATTCCTCGCCGTTTGTTGCACGAAGTAGCACGACGAATTGGAAATATCGAGTTTAACCAGTCGCGTATAGAAAAAATTATTGATAGCTCGCGAAAAACGACGTTCCATCTTTTGCCCCCCTTTTTCTCCCTTCCTTTCTGTTCGGAATCGCCGTTCTGTGCGTCACAGTCGATATATGTATATTTCGTACAGGAAAAACTCCTATGATATTTTACGGGGAATATAGCCGTTCGAAATTTCTCGGGTGCACTTCAATTTGCAAGGTGGCGGCCGCGTCCACGCGTTATTTGTACCGACATTCGATCAATGCGCGCCATTATAATGCGAACAAAGGGATCGTTGCGCGTCGGGGTGAATTGAAACACTGACGGGCGAGCGCGTCGCGCGCGAATTCCAATTTCGTCTGAGCCCTTTTCCGATTTTTTCATTATCGTTTAATTATTCGAAACCACGACGGTATTAGATTAATCAATCGTTCGGGGTGCTCGATGTCGAGGTGACGCCTCGAGAACCGTTACCGATATGCATCACCGGCGGAAAACGACGAGTCAATTACGCGGCGAATCGATTCTCCCGGCGCACGCTGAAGCCGCACGAGAAAATCGTAAGAAACAATTGCGTTATCGACGGTGAACGGAATTATTAATAACGATTCGGATTTCACGAGCGGAAATGCCATTCGAAATTGTGACTGAGAGAATTCAACCAACGTTCTGATTCATTTACTCAGCACCCCCGTCTGTCGATTTCAACCCCCTATGTACCTCTCGTCTCCATTCATTTCGAAATTTTCATCCTATATACAGTACGTACATGCGTCACCCGAGGACTTACCCTTTTCGAGTACGAAACTCTCGTTAGAGAGGTCGTCGAATGGATCAGAACTCTGAACGGGAACGTAGTTATGAACCGATCGGGATTCTCCCTCGTCCTTATTATTTATTCAGTGTTGGTACATATCTGTACGCTGGCTGCGCTTGAATATTTGATGGAAACCATTGCCCGTGTCGGCGCTTCTCGTGCGACGATACGAGCCTGGATGCGCGTCGACGATCGGGCGAATCGTAAAATCGATGGGAAACCGTCGAAGGCGACGAACAAGTTACACTTCTTTTTTAACGAATTGATGAAAGGACACGATCGAATAAGGTAGACCGACGGAAAGACTAACAACGGCGACGCAGTCTGCTACGGTGGATCTTTTCTTTTCTTTTTTTGCGTCTGCACCCATGACCCCGTGAAATCAGCCATCTTAATTAAGAAACGATTTTTGCGGCTGGCGAGGAAATAGGAGGGGCTCCGTCGAGACTTCCGAGGCGGGCATTATATAAAATCGATGAATTGTTGATCAAAGGGCCACGAGACTTCTCTGATTTCTGTTTTAATTTTATAGCTTAGCCATTCATCGGTCACCCCCTTTTAAATAAGGAACCCGACGGTCCGACGGATTCGTTTCACTTGCAATTAACATGAAAGGAATCTCCTGACGGAAGGCTGGCGCATTCACGAGCACCGATTAAAACGTTACGCCTGCTAGTTTGTTGGGAACAAGTTGCGAAGGAACGATACAAAATCTAAAAAAGACCCTTGGACGATCGATGTTCACCATTAACGTTCTGGGACGCGCGAATCATACGCATCGATGGGCTAAAGATGTTAAAAAAAATATTGAAATAAAATATAATTTGGAAAAAATCTGATACCGGACTGTCATCGTTTCATGCGTTCAACAACATCGGCAGCAGTAAACTATCGACTGACAACATAAAGCTGCGGCGGAACTCTTAAAAAAAATATGTTACAAAAATGAACGAAAAATGCCTATTCTATTCTGCTCGATCTTCATCGAGTCCCGTTGAAACAGATTAATACACTTCGCGTGTGTCGCGTATCAAACAATCCGCGTACCAATCAATTCTCCGTTCCGGCCGAAAAAATGAACGCCTGAAAATTTTCGCGCAATTAAGGTATCCTCGAACAGTATCCCCTAACGCTGCACGCCGTTTTCCTTCAACCTGCCAGGATCCCGTTATTATCCATCCATCGTTCATCATCATTATCCATCATCTCGCGTATCCTCATTAGAACGCCAAACACCATTCAAACCCAAAGAAAACTGAAATCGATTCCCCACCCCATTCGATTCGCCGTGCGGGTACAGATTTTCAATCGCAGCCGACGTTCCATCATCCTCAAACGCACCAGGACCGAACGGTCTGCAGGTGTGGACATCGGCTATGAGTAAAACGGTTGCTCCTCTCCTCCAACCTCATTGTTCCATTCTTTCCCCCTCCCTATCAACCCTTTCTCTCCCTACCCTCTGTAACGTCGTGTTCTTCTCATTCTATCCCCCTAGCATCCCCCTCTGCTCCTCTCTTTCTCACATCGAAAGTGGACACATGCTTGGCCCTAGTCACCGTCCCTACGAATTCCAGGGATCAATGCGTCGGTGCACCAAAACGCCTGCGCCACCCCCTTCAACCCCACCACACCCACACTCCGCTTTAACCGAGCAGCAGCACCAGCACCAGCACCAGCACGAGCATCAGCATCAGCATCAGCATCAGCATCAGCAGCAGCACCGGCAGCAGCAGCAGCAGCAGCAGCAGCAGCGCAGCAGCGACAACGACGTCGACCACGGCGTTGGAGGCGGCTGTGGCGGTGGCGGTGGTAGTGGTAACGGCGTCGGGGGTGGCGCCGGGGGTAGTAACGGTGGTGGCCACGGTACGAACAGCCTCACTAACACGACCACGTTGCATCGCTGTCCATACGAATACGTAAAATACGTAGAAGCCAGCGTTCGTGGTATCAAAGTGCTGGTGCATAGGAACCGGCTGGCTAGCTAGCTAGCTGGCTGGCTGGTGGTGGTGGCGACGACGACGACGGCGTTTTCTACCCTAGTCGTGGTGTACACCACTCTGAGAATCCAGTCTCTCTTCTCTACGGCACGGCAGAGGCAGCAAAACCCTTCACCTTCTCGGGATACCCCTACTATTTCACCCTAGTACTACTGCCACTACTACTTACACGGGCCGGTCCCCTCCACGCTTCTCCACAGAGAATATATATCCACGTCCCTTTTCTCCCCCTTCGAAGCATCGGTCGCTCCTGCAACGGACGAGAGGGCGCTCCCCTCCCTTTCGATGTGCGCGTTACCCGAGCCTCGGAAATTCTGAAAGCGGTTCGCGCCTGTGCAACTCGCGCGGGGGTGGCAAGGGACCGAAAATCGAGGTGAAAGGAAACTCCGCGGATCCGGCCTAAGGGTCTCTCTTAGGGCTGATGCGTATCCGTTTCTAGCTAGAATTTTTTTCGGATGTGCGTGAATTTTCGTGAACGTCGGCTGAGATAGAGGGTACGCGTTCGTTGTTGTTAACGTGAATGGAATATTACGTGCGTGTCGTTGCCGCGTCTTCGGGCCGATTAGCGCGTATCAGAGGACGCGTAAACACGCACACGGAACGCAAGTAACCGCGTTCGTCGTGCAGGATCGGTGTGGCCACAGTGACACATCGCGATACATACGGATTTACATACGTCAGTGGCTATCAAGTATCCCTCCTGTGTTCTCTTTATCCCATTGTGTGCTTGACACATATACGTACGGAGGAGGGCGAGAGGAAATATATTCGCGACGTAGAACAACGAACCAGAAGACGAAGAAGAAGCGAGGATATTTACACCAGACCTCTGATAACCGAGGACGACGACGACGACGACGACGACGGCGACGACAATTTGACGGCGGACTCGTTCGATCGTAGTGGTGGTGGTTCTGCCTCGCGTGACACACTTTTGTCGCGAGAGAAGAGAGAAACTCTCTCCTTGCCAGGCCTGACACGAAGGAGGGAACACTGGGCGGACTGATATCGCGGTAATATCGGCACAGTGTGTGGCCAGGAAATCTGCGTAGAATTGTCAGTGATAGTTTTATCCTGTGTTCCGTGCGAGTGTCATCGTGATCAGTGCTCGTTTAGAAGAGATAAATACTAGTTGGTGTTTTGACGGACGGTGAGCAAGAGAGAGAAAGAGGGAAGGAGGGAGAAAGAACCATTTCGTTTTTATTGGTTCGACATAAATCTAAAGGAAAAGAGTCGTATATTCGAGTGACTGTCAAAAGTCGTGATTGTACAGTGGATTGTTCGTTGTGCTATTCGCGAACTCGTGCGCCAGGATTTTCGATTAAGGACCAGGTGGATCGTGAGTCCCGAATACGGGGGTATCATGTATCCCCGATTGCAGCCCTCCTTTGAGGGTTAAACCCACCGATTTCGCGTCTCGACTTCGTCCTGCGCTGCTGTGTAATTGTGCACTCTGGAACTAGACCGAAGTACGTCTTCTTAAGAACTACCCGATTTCGGCGCAAGACCTGGTCCCACCGAGGACCAACCGTGTACCACATCCCCGCGCTGAAAGTGAGTCTTACGCTCTGATGATTGTCTTCGTGTCCTACCTCGCCCAGTTGCTAGCTGGATTTGCATCTCGTAGCTTTAAGAACGAGCCGAGACGAATGGAAACGAATCCCGCGGGGGCTTCCCTACGACCTTCTTATGTATTCCGTTTTATTATATTTTTGCATGACGAGCCAATCGAGACGGAATTGTTACCAGCGAGTATAACAAAGAGCTCCATTTAAATGGCTCCTGGGCTCAACAGTGGGGTTATTAAAATTTAACGAACGAGCAAAATAAGATATCGTGCAGACTTCCCTTCTCTTTTCTTTTATTAATTCGCTGGAGCTTGGCACGAGACAAGGGGCACAGTTAATGGCATATTAGAGTAAGACGAAGGGAATCCAATTTATCTGACACTTTACCACGAGCAAAGTATCGGGGGAAAATCAACCGTGTCGACTGGTTTGCAAAGAATTCGATCAGCATAACGAAACCTTATTTCACGCGTGTTCGCGAGTGATAATTCGTTTATCTGCACGCTTCCGTCGAATCAGTAAGCCTTTCGCAATTGCAACGCGTTTTACTTTTTTTTTACGCAGATAACCAGAAGCGTTTCGATTAGAAACGTGAACTTGTAGCTTGTATCTGTACGATAATAACAGGCTCGGGAAAAATTATGAGAAACGTCTGATAGAGAAGTGGTTACGAATGTGAGACATCAAGGTTTTTATTTGGACACTGCACTGACAATTTGGATATTGATTGCGTATTGAGTATTATAAAGGCTGCAACGTTCTTTCATAATATGTCGTTGTCATTCGGGTGCAGCCAAAAGGTTTTGCGTGTACATGATAAAGTAAAATATATTTCGATGTATTTTGCGATTTTCCAAGTCATACGTATCTATCCTGAGGTTCCCTGGGTCGACAAATAAAATGGGCATATCAAATTCGAACCCACCCCTCCATAAACTGAAATGAACGTTATAAAATGTTTTAAAATAATTCGATTCGCTTAACATTATACGAGGCGGTGGACAGTTATATCCGTGAGACGCGATTGAAAAAATAGAATTCTTTAATAATTTTCTCTGTCCTAAAAAAAAGAACTCTTGAAAATTGAGGAACGTCGAACTATACGCAAATTCTCCACCGCTAATGAACTTTCTCCAGCTCCGCAACATATTCATTTCGCACGCGCTAATTACACATAATTTTCTAAATGCAAATGAATCGTCGAATATATGCATACGTGATTCAACTTGCCAGACAGAGCACGTTCATTGAATTTGTCGTCCCTTGACATTCGTCTCGGTGTTTGTTCGGCAATTCGTTATTTATGCAAACTCCCTTGGACCTTCGGCGAAGGTCGAGAGGGAGGAAAAAAGAATCCCTTTAAGGCACAAAGGCATCGAGAAAATTGACATACTGCCTCAGAACGTCCTCTTGTCCGGGGAAGCACAATTATGTATTCAACCTTCCAATTCAATATTGCCCGTCTTCTATCGCCGAGAAATCAAATTTCTCAACAGTGTCCTCAAACGACCAGCTATCCATTCTCGTAAACAGAAAATATCGATCGAGTCTTAGTTGCTGTTTAGGAGATATCAATTTTACGACGTGACGAAGCGAAACTTTAGTCGTGAAAGGTTCCCGAATATAGAAAGCCATATACAAAATTGCTTGTAATACAACGCGATACAATATAAATAATACCGACTTCCGAGCACGCCAACAAACATTCTACATCCGATGGACACGCGCTGCAACCACGTTGGAGCAAGCGTTATTTCTGCTCCGACGTATCCTTCGAAGCGGCCGCAAGAAGCGTGAAAAGATAAATAAAAAAAAAAGATCACAACGGATCGATGGGACACTTAACCTGTTTAGCGCAATTAATCGCATTGCGGGAGAAGAATCTGTAACAGCCTCTATTCCAGCAATAAAATTAGCAAACCGTGGTCCGCAGTGGCGACGAAAAGATTACAGTAGATTTCGCGGCCGTCGAAAAATTGTTGTGCAAAATTTCTCCGAACCCGGGCGTCGAAAGCGTATTTAACGCGAAACGAAACACGAGTCGAGTCAATATTTTGCTCGAATATTTAATCAGCCGGCGCCTAAATGAACGGCGTGACGCCTACAATAATAGGCGAGTACCACGGGCGTTGGGCCGTTTCCGACTAACCACAACGAGCCCCGACGAACTTCCTCCGAAAGTCGTTCCTCGTTTACGAGGGGCAATTATAAAACCGTCCGCGAGTAGCTCGAACGCTCAAGGCCGGCAGGTAGCCATAAATTCACACCCCACAAGCGAGTAAGGCCTTCTTCGCAGCATGCGACGTGCCATTGATCATGGTGGATAGGTAACTCGCGTGGTGGAGGGTTCGCAGGCTTCGACGTAGTTACGTTAATTTCTACGAGGCGTCCCAGTTTTCCACGAGTTGTGGCTCTCTCTCTCTCTTCCTCCCTCTCACCCTCTCTCTATCTATCTTGCTTGTTCGCTAACGTTGCGCTTCCAGTCTCAGCCAATGCTGCCGGGAAATTACGGGACGCCTATGTATGTATTGTGTTGACAAGCGATCCTTTCTCTTTGTTATGCCACCCTCTTTTTACACCGCCTCCCATATGTCTGTGAATCTCTACAACGCGCCCCTTTTCATTCTCACCCCCGTGTCATTAGTCTTCGCGGCGGAGCATCCCGTTCGTTTTCCCCTTCGCTATCTCTGTTGCTGGATCTCGGGACGGCACACCATCCAGATTGAAAGCGAATCGGATATTTATTAATACAACTGCGAGTCGATCGGCGCCGGGTTCGACGGAAGTCTTAATCGTCCCCGACAACCCTAACCGTACTGAATTCAAATAACATAGGGGGAGGGACCTACACGGGGATAACACCCGTTGGCGTGCCGCGTGGTCGAGGGTGTATACACTGCTGGAAGCTACGAAGAGATTAAGAACTTATGACACTACATGACGGCGTTTCGCAGGCGTATGCCGGGGTAAATATTTTTACACGGGAGTCAGCGAAACTTGCAGCGAACAACGGGATAAATATATCGCCGGGTGTTTTATAATATTCTGCAGCGCTTTGTATGGATGTTCGTATGCGTAGAAGGGTTATAGAACGACAGTGGTCGCATCTGCCTGGGAATTAAAGTCGAGTTGGTGCGCGACTTTGAATAAAGTGTAACTTTTATCGATCGAACGATTGTTGGCCGGCCAACTGGATGGAATTACGATGAATGAAATAAGGGGACGAGCAGGGAAGCCTTTGATTTGTTTGAGTAGGTAAAGCTGTATATCTCTTCGTAGTCCAATTGTATAATGATGTATGTGTGCAACGAAGGATTTGCTATTAGCAACATGGTTGTGTGCATCGAATGGCTTTGAACGGGGTAGTTTGAATGATGGGAAATCTATTTTTAATTATTGCAATGAATGAAAGTAATATTCGGGTATTACATAGAAATCGAAATGCCCTCTATAGTCACTTTTTTAATAGTTAATCTGAACCTTTGAATAAATGGAAATCTATGGAAAATGGGGTAAAAAATCAAATGTCATGCCGTGAATCGTAGGTTAACTAATATTGCCAGCACTACACCGCTCTATTCGCATCTTAAAAAAATAACAAACGCCGGGATATGCAATTTTTTGTGCGCCCAACTAATAATTTGGAGACAATATACTACGGAAGACTTGAAATTGTAAAATTATGGAGATACTCGTTGAACACGAGAGGAAGAAGCTGAACAAAGGAGAAGTAAGGGAATCTAACCGAGTAATTTTCTTTTTTTAACAGTATATTCCTGGCAGATACGATATCTTGGGCGATGGAAGTTCTGAATTAAAAAGGTCGAAATACCCTGGAGGAAAATTGAAATTGACGACGGCCACCTATTATTATAATAGATACAGGCTCGCTAGGAGCTGCGAGATTTTTCTCTCTCTCTCTCTCTCTCCCTCTCCCTCTCGCGCCCTCTCTCTCCTTTCCATAAAACCGAGGGGTGAAAAACGCGAAGCTCGCCTGGCATTTTGACGGGTCGATGAAAAAAGAAGCGGCGAACAACAAGATAAATCGGCTTGTTAAAAAAGTACCGGGTGGAAATTTCTGCAGCAAGTGAACTTTAAACGTATTATTAGTTCGCCGTCGAATATCGTGCTGAGGAGTTATGTAAATAACAATGAGCCAGGACCCCGATGTGTTGGTGGATATGTGTACGTGAATTCACGCGCACGCGCGTCCCTTCTATAATTAATGATTTTTTTTTTAATACCCCAGCAGAAAGTCCAATTTATTTTTCTTTTTCCTTTTCACCTTCTCCTTTAAATTACGCCACGCATTTCGTCGGGAGGCTTTCATAATATCGAAACAACGAGCTTCTGCCTAATGAATTGAGTGTTATTAAAAAATAATCTAATAGCGGCGGGATGAGAGCATCGAAGCTTCTTGTTTTTCATCTTACCCTCCTTTTGTATATTATTTTTGTTATCCGCCCTTTAACATTACGCAACGGTGTTCCGTTAATGAAGTAACAAGTTGTACACGTATAGGGAGAGTGAATTTTTACACCGTACAGTGGGAATGTTAATGTAAATGGTAAACAGATATGCCAGGATAAACAAGCATCCATTGATCCGCGCTACTACAGTGCCGATGAACTTTACTCTGAATCGTTTAATGATATTCCCGGGCCATTACAGGCAATCATTGCAAGAGTCGAGCGTGAAATTTACAAGGTTTCATTAGGGCCGCCGGAACTCGCTGAACATACAACACCAGACCGCTAATAATCAAATTAACCAACCCGTTTTAAATTCCCTAATACGCGATGCTCACGAAAATTGCACGCTTTCGCGCGATTTAATCGACACACTCGATTATTCGTACGTCAATTTCCCCTCGCTATCGTCAACAATGGCGGAGATGGGGCGGGGGGAATTATTTGCGTGCCTCGTTTAATACCTGTTCGAGATAAAGGAGCGAGCCAAACCGTCGGAGCATGCTTTAATCATATAATTTTTCGGCTAGGCTGGTCCGTTAGCAACAAGTCGAATAAATACTATAACTCGTGTAGGTGCACAAGCTCGAGAATCATTCCGTGGTATTGTTTCACCATTGTATAATATAGGCTTTATTTAGAGATCACTATTATAGCGATGCTATAGTAGCATCGCTATAATAACTCGTGTTACCTGTTCCAATAATTGCACGCAGTTTTATAATTATATAAAGTACATTACTTGTAACGATACAGCGAACTTTCCTGCACGAAATTATGACCAATTCATCAATTTACCAAGAAGAAAAGGAGAAGTGGGAAGAAAACGAAATTCCTGCGTCGCAATTAAATTACATTGGAGAGCATTAACGTCCCGACCCATTTCAGAAAATCTCCCTCTCTCTCCATCTCTCCCTTTCTGTGTGTAAATACTATTGGCATTAGTTTGGTACAGGAGACCAGTTGAAACTATAAGACCCCAGTTAATGATCACGAAGGGTGGTCAATTTTATTGGCGGGCAGAAAGAAAGTTCCGAATTTCCGGGGAACGATGCGATCTTCCGCCGCTCAGATCCCTTTTCTAACCTGCTACGTGCGATCAATCGAATTCGTCACGATCTCAGGGCAACATAATGAAATTTATCAGATCGATCGTGACCAGAAACATTGCACGTCAGCAACATCGGCACTGGTGGATAACGAAGGGCGCGGCGCGGTCTGCGTGAGACCATTAACCGAGAATTTCATGATACGTTTCATTGCACTAATCCAATTTAATTAGAACGGCTCGGATAATAAGCCTGTAACGACACACTTTGCACATTAATAACGATCAGACTCTCTGGCCACGGAGCTGGCTTGGGCCGCCGAGAGTCATCCGACGTTTTATCGTTCATCGTCTGTCTTCCTTATCGCATATATCTTCCACGTCGTGACGTATACTCGCGAATTATGTAATCCGTCTGGAATCTTTGCTCTTTTCCAACTGGATTTTCGCAGTCGTTCAAAGTCCACGCGAAAAGATTGGAGATTAATGCAGAGAAACTCGATTTAGGGTGGCACGATGATTAGTAAGAACGAAAATTGCAAATCGATGGACTTTGGAATAGCAGATAGAACTGTACATAAACAGTTCGTTGTGAACAGCAATGAATTATAGCGACGATATTATTTTCGAACGATGTAGTGGTATATTTTCGTCTCAATTATAATGCATGAATAACTTTTCTTCTTCATGAATGAAATTAATGAAATAAAGTTTCGAGTGTGCTGTTGAGTTTGAAGTGTACAGTTGTCTGAGTGCGCACGAAAAACTTTCCATCTTAATGGTGAAGGGGTTAAAAATGTTTTTAATTTGATTGATAACAAGTATTGACGTTCCCCCTGAAGAGTTTTCGAGGTATATCGTCTGGAGATAATTAATAGCTTCGTCGGGGGCTGAAGAATGCATTAATGATGCGCGTATCGACTTTATCGGGAATCTGAGAACGCATTGATGAGGCGTGTGCGAGAGTCAACTTCCTTAGGGACTTGTGAACGCACTAATGCAGTAGGATAGGCTTGTATGAAATTCATCAGGTATCTTGATACGTTGTAAGAAAGCCCTTGGACAATGGCCATGGATATGAACTTCATTAATAGAACAATGGTGCCGATAAGACATGTAAAAGCATCTGTTTAAGAAATTCGAGAATTAGCCTACGCTGGAGCGTTTACCAAAAATTAGTTGTTAACAAGAATATGAGAAGAGGATGTGATAATCTGAAGGGTTAAGCTTTTCAACTTCAAAGGCTGCAATTACGCTGTGATTAACACTCCACTCTTAATTCATTCGACAGGAAAACCAAATTGTTAAAACGACGATTTAAAACCGTTCCAGAAATTAAGATAAAAGTGATATTTAGCCGAGCTGAATGGATACTATTTTTTTTAACAAAACTGCAGAATTTTACCGACACACCATTTCAATCGCGTTGTACGTCAATCGCACAGAACAAACAACAACATTTGAAAGCACATTAAAAGAGCGCCGATTTATTTGTACCAGCAAACGGCGTTTCATTTCTGCTTTAACATAACAGCCTCAGGCATTTTGCCTTCGTAATATACAAATGTACATATACATATAGACACTAGGATGACGTAACCATTTGATATCGGAATTTTTTCTGTCTCGTCCCCGCGAAATTGTTCCAATCTACAAAAATAATAACGGAACGTGTTCCGAGACACCATAAATCGGAACGTTTAACCGCACCCTCCAAACCTCGCTCCAAAATAAATATCACCCGTTCCAATAATATAATTAGCCACGATTTTCTTGTCCCTAAATTAAAAGATTAAAAAAGAACAAAAAGAAATCTTTTCCCCGACACACGAACGACAAGGATTGCGCTGTTTCTTCCACAAACGATATTTCAGTCGGGCATTCGTGTTCAAACAGCGAACAAATTTTTCAAAAACATAAACGAGCATGTTTTCACGCAACCGCGACGCGATAAGTCACGTTTCGAGGATGGCGTGAAATCGGCGAAAAGTAGACGCACGGTCGATTTCTCTTCTGTGCATAATGCTCGGTATTAATTTAACGAGTAGTAATTAACGTGCGCGTGTGCGTTGTGTACACGCTAACGTGCACCCCGTACCACGCGGCCTTTTGTGCAATAAGCATTACGCGGTATCGGTTTTGAATTTCTATTCTATGATAACCAACGCGAACAATGGCCACGGCCGCGATTTCATGCGCCGCCGATTGATGGTATTATAATTTTAATAGGAAATCAACCGAAAATACTCGGCTGGCCGGTATATCTCGTATTTCACCGGAAAGTATTGGACGGGGCAGAAGGGCTTTCCCCTCTCGACAAGAATCGAAATTGCTCGTCGTCGCCGATTTCCACGGGCGTCGGAGAATCAACGGGCTATGAACGTAACCAGACGAATCGCGTTTCAGCCGGCTGTGCACGACTCCGGTACCGCCCGACTTCCATTTTCTGGCGCGTGTGCGGAACTGGGTTCCTTCGTACGAGAAACGAACCTGCCGTGAAACTTATCCGTGTCAGTGAACCTAACGACGTTCGTAAACGATATTCGCAGATATTTCTAAGGGAGCCGTGCAGGATTTCCAACGGTAATCGTTTTTTAAGGAATAGAAAGAAATAAGACGGCGGGGGTAACAAATTTCTCTTTATGAAATAACGTTTGTGGCAGATTTATTAAAATCTCCGTTACTAGTTGTAAGTAACACTGGATAACTACACAGAGCAGTCTGAAAATCCGACGTTCCACGCGTTACGATTGAATTGGATTAAATATTTTTCTTATACACGCAAGGATGTGCGATATTTTATACTTGGTTTGAGAGCAACTTACCGGTGACGTATCGCGAATTAATATAGTATAAACAGCAGATTATTAATGTTAATAGCAAAGCAATTTCTCCTTGAAAAAATTTCAGGAAAATTTAGAAAAACGAATAAATGGACCCGAGTATATTCCTAATAATAACAATGAAGGCAAACGCAAGAAGCAGGAAAACGAAGAAGAAAATAGACCAGAAGAAACAAAGAGCCAGTTTTCTCATCCCGAAATAAGCTCGTGCCACGAGAGGCAGCCGGCCTTCGCAGTGACGAGATAAGACGAAAGATACAACAAAGGGTTGATGTTCCCCGTACGATTCGTCAGAGGTCAAGAGAAAAGAAGAAGAGGAACGCGTCGCGTCAGGGGCTGAAGCTTAGCCTCTTCTTCGCAGCCATTCCGGAACTTTATTTCCCCGAGGATCGCTCCAGCGGAGTTTATCGCTCGGGGTAACGTTGTTCCCTCCGTCTCTACCCAAGAAACGGATCTCTTCCTTCTTCCTTTCTTTCCTTTTTTTTTCCTTCGTCCTTATTCTGTTATTTCTGACGTCTGCGTTCATTCCCTTACGTTACCGCTCTATCGCTCCTCGTGCCGATCGAATCTGTCTCCCCGACTTTCGTTCGACCGGCAATCACGATTTCGGAATATCAAATGCTGTTTACTTAGGATAAAAGGCCGGGAATAGGTCGGGCAGCTTCTTCGATTTCTCGGTTGCCAACCCCGTCCCTCTTGTCGGTTGATCGAGGGGCGTTCCGCCACCTGGCGTAATCAAGAATCCCCTTATTGGCCGTTCGTGGCATAGTTCCGTGGGCCAAGACCACCTTTCGCTAGTGGCATTAACGCGACTCGAAAACGCGAAACACTTTGGGATAACCTACTTCGAGAACAATGTGGACCCGGCGTAGTTTCGAACGAGTCGCAACTTCCTACCCCTTCTGTGCCACCCCGCTACCCTGGCCCACCCTATCCCTCCGGGACAGGGTTAGGAGGGAGCATTCGTTACACCAATTTCCCGTGATATCGCCGGCTAATTGCGCGAAATTAAGAGGACCTCTTTATCGAGTGCCGTGCTGCTAATTTATTGACGTTGCCACGTAAAATCGTGACCCGATATATATATATGGATATCCCGAAATATATGGCTGCGAGGTTGAACGGCGTTCGTATGTAGAAGGATTTCAGAATAGTACGTACAAACAAAGACCACGACGAATTCGAATTAACGGTGGAGATATTGGTTCGGGTACGTCCAGTGTAGAAGGGAAATATCGTGTAAGAACTTCAAAAAAATCGTACAAGTGACTGATGAAGTTGCCAGGTAACTTGGGCCTGCAAGAAGAAACGTCTGGGATTAATAAATCTTTCTTTGTTCCCGCCGGAGAAACTTCGGCGTCGACTGAAAGACGCGGTGCTTATGAATTTCAAGCTACGTGCAATTTGAGTTTCTTGTTGAAAGAATAGTAAAGTGTGTACGTACGTGTGTATGCCTATGCATATATATATATTACATATATGTAAAGTGTAAGGACAAGAACCTTCTTTATTTTAAAACCGTTCCACTCGTTAAGAGTTTTCCTTTTTACGAAGGAAAGTTTCGACGGACCACGAAATACCGGTCTGCTTATGAATTCACGGAGAAAGATAACTTAAAAGAACGGCCGTTTCTCCGCGGGAGAAAGGAAAGAGCAAGGGGATAAAATATTTAGGGGTGCGCGGCGTCTTAGGCGTAAGATACGAGATTTAAAGTTTTAGGTGCCACTTTCAGAAGGGGTTGCCCGCCGGCATCCTCTATCTAGGGATGTCTGTTCCACGATAGGACCACTTCTACAGTTACCGACGTTCGACCACATTCACCTTTCTGTATCTATACCTGTGTACCAGCTGTTCAGTAACAACCACTATGATAAGACGTTCGAATAAGTTCTTTAGGGCACCAGGTACGAATGCCCCGCGTACGTTTAGCGTTATGAATAATTACGTAATTCGTTAATTCGATCTGATACGAAAATATGCTGGGTCGTGGAAAGTACTTGTATCCCCTGAGATATTAGTCCGGCGATGGTTCTCTGTTAGATATAAATTACAGCACATTTAACTGTATCTCATCATTTATGTAGTAGCCAGTTTGTGGAATGGTATCCATACTTTCACGTTAAATGTCGGACTGTCAGAAGCCTCTGAATAAATTCAAGTTGTACGTAAAATTTTAATCGTACATTCATCAAGTACCTCGCCAAAATTGAATAATCTGTTCTCTCATATGGTTTTCGTATATCAACTAGAATGAAGATAATAGCGATGATAATTTTCGTAGAAAAAAATTGTATACCGCGTTGAATTAATTATTGAAGAAGTGTGAATAATTCGTTTGATTGCACAATAATCGAGAGAGTTGTAATAATTTGTTGTTTAAATCGCCGGATACGGTAGTTTGAGAACTAGAAGGATAGATTTAAATCCGAGACTTTTAAATTGGAATCTTTGTTAGCTCGCCATCCTAGAATCAACTCTTTAATACAAGGGTTATTATCACACCTCTTTAGTCTTGCAATTCACATCTCGCAGGCCAATTTTCTCAAGTTCCCTGTCTCAAGGTCTACACTCGACTGACCTTCTTCCCAAACGCGTATTACCGCTCGTCTCTCCCACAGGCAAGCACACGCTCTAAAATTAAGAGTTTTGGAGACACAGCTGTGAAACAGCACGTCCGGGGAACCCATTTTCCTACATTTAAATCATAATCAACTTAAGCAATTTCATAACGCCACTGTCGAAACATTTACACGTATTCCCAGTGTAATTCCAACTTGCCGCAACCACCATAATTGGGTCGAGTCCATATATCAATGATGTAATCGTTACCGTCTCATCACAAAGTGAACACCGTATCATCACTTCCTATTAATAACTTTTGAATCACTTCAGATCCTGCTAACAGAACGAACGAACGGCTCGCAATTATATTTAACGACAAATACTCCAAAGCGACGACACTTTTTTCCACCGACGTTTGCCAACGTACAGGCGCAACGAGGTTTCACTCCAAAACGACGTAATTCCAAAGCATTACACGGCCGGAAAAATAATGCAACTTGATACCAAAGGAGAAATAAAACCGTGGCAAGATAGACGTCGAGTGGTGGAGGAAATGCGGCGGTGAACGCGAGAGGTGACTCAGACACATCGAAACGAGAACGTTGAGAAATGGAACGAGTCGCGGCACTGCCAGCGACCGAAACACCTTATGGAATACCACGAACATGCCTGTAAACGCGATACTTGCGAGCTGCCAGGGGGAAATGCTGGCCGAGTCGCGGGGCGAAATACGTTTGCCCGGATGAGATATTGTGTTCGTTAACGAACAGAAGACAATGAACGTCAACGATTTACGAGATTAAATGAAAAGTTCCGAACGCGGCCTGTTCGAAATTGCTACGGATACAAATGTTATCGCGCCGCGTGAAATCGTCATAAACGAAGACGTTTCATAACTTCGCCCGCGCGATATGTTCGGGGGAAATTTTATAGTAAGGAGATTTTTGTGCCCGGACGGCCGATAAAATTTTTAGACCGGTCCCAGTAAAAACGATATGACGACAGTGGGAATTATTTTAGAGAATGTGTAGAATTTCGGAACGATTTTCGGCAAGAATAGATGTAATCAAATTTGCAAAGTAAACGTGGCTTGCAAACACCTGTTCAATTTCATGCGTTTCCAAGTATTGATACACCGGTCGGATACATTAAGCTTCGCGCATTATGGAATCAACTAGAAGTCTGTGGTCAAGGATATTAACGCACAACGATTGGGTTACAGAAATGAAATTTCATAGCGATAATATTTTAAGCGGATGATCATTCTGTTTCGTGTTGCGAACGGTGTCGCCCACCCGCAAGATGGAGAAACAATCTGTACGATTGCAGAAACCACACGGTTGTTTCCTTCTTACTTAGACGTGCAGCCGCAAGGAAACGTAACTAATAATGTCCGATGTCAAAGGTCCAGCCGTGTTCACATGAGAAAAGCTTCTTTCGCCGCTGGAAACAATCGGTAAAATCCGATCCAACGAACTGTCGTCGCTAGACGGAGTTTAACAGAAAGCCAGCAAAGAGCGAATCCCCCTTCGGCTGTATCCACTGTGCAATCGTGTGTAAAAATAAAATACCGACGTTACGACTCGATAGAAACGACCGAGGGACAAAGAGAGAAAGAGAGAGGGAAAGAGAGGAAGCTGAACTATATCGAACCTTCCTGTTCACGTTACACGTGCAATTTAAAAGAACATAATTGGATCCCATTAGCTGGAAATCACGTTGAAGGTATAGACATCGTGAAACAGTAAAGGAGGGATGTTAAACATGTTTCTGACCGTCTTCACGAATCGACTTCGACTGCAATTGTACGACCCCTCTTTGCCAATAATGGAGTCGAAAACGATGATAGCGCCTGAAGAGAATCTAAATGGTCAGACCACGTAATAGAGTATAGTATTGGAAATAATCGGACGACGGGGAACACATAGATCTTGCTCATCCTTGCGCCCTCTTCCTTCAACCCCCATACAAGTGTAACGAAATGGTGGTGAAACACGCGATCGTGAAGGTAACCGACTCGACGTTCTTCGACTTATCGTATGGCTTTTTGAGATCGTACAGAATGCACTCGACCTAGTTGAAAAGCGACGAAGAAAGAGAAAAATTCCGGCGAAGGATGGAAGAAAAAGGGAAGGATGACTGAGGGGATACGGTGAAAAGAGGCCAGCTTCCTATGGCCAGGAAAGGGAAAAGCAGTTTGCCAGGGAGCATCGAAGGCGGCCAAAAAGGCGTTAGGGAAGCCCGTCACGTTTTGGCCGGCGTGAAAAGCATCCCTGTAAAGGAAAGGAAAACGAGGGAAAAGCGGGCCCTCGTTAGCCGTTCTGTTATTATTTCGATTCTGGGTCGATCGTTCGATCAGCACGAATAGGGACCGCCGTTAAGAGTAGATCGGTACACGACGTGTCGTTAACCATTCATTTGTTCGGCGAAACTCGTTTCGCCGAGGTAAACTCCGCCGAGTTTTCGTATTTATTGAGTTGGCGCATATGAAAACGCTGCATTGAACGGCGAATGTTAAACGAGGCACGCACTGCACTTAACTGTCTGTGTGCAGAACGATTTTGTTCTTTTTTGCATTATGAAAAAAGGGGAAACAAGTCAACAGGGAGAATTGAACCATGGAACGAGAATTCATAATAACTTTTTGGTTTATGGAATTCTGATGAAAGTTCAAGTTTGGAAAATTTGATTGTTTTCGTATTCGAGCGGCGAGTGGAAATGGATTGGAGCTCGTCCAGCTGTCGTCGTGGATTCAACGCTGCGTCCCAGCGAGCAGATATTACCGTCCGATGTACGTTAAAATTTAATAGGGAATCGGCCACACAGTAATCCGTTAATGAACCAAATACGACCCGCTTGACGGCGATTTGTCCAAGGAAGATTGCTTGATTCCGTTAATTATTCCTCGTTCCATCGTCTCGATCAATCGATAGGCCTGACTTAAGCGTCGAAGTTAAGGGGATTACATCGAGATTCGAGTTACTCGTGTTCGCTCCTCTGTATCGTTCCGACAAATGGAACGCGAGTACAATGAATAAAAATATTACAAAGTCAGAAAGAGAATCAAAGAGAGTACCAGCGTAACGTAAGGTTGCACGAAATATCCTTTGGAAAGTATCACGCCATTCCGACACCTGCCTGTTACGACGAAATCGTATAATTCTGGGTGCACAGAAAATTGTACGATGTCTCATAATATCAAGGTGTCTTAATGAACACAAGAAGTTTAAACACCTTTTCGCCTAATTGAACAAACTATTGTAGTATTGAATTCGCACAATTCTCAAATGAACCGAGCACTTTTTGGCACCGAAGCTGATTTAACTTCGACTAACAATGTTTGTAATTAAATTAAAAGCCCGGAATTATTCGCTGAATAAGAATTTAAAGAACAATATTTATTAATGACGCAATTTATTCACCGATTTATTTAATTCAGCGATATTTCCATTCGGAATGAAGCAGTCCGTGTGATATATTAAATGGCTGCGTCGCACAGTAGGAAACTGACAATATGATTATAAGCTTTATACACTTCGCACGGGCGACGTTGGGCGCGCTTTAGCTGGGCATAAATCAGTTCTCGTTGTCGACGCGTGTAACACGCACGACAGGAACGAGAGAATATCACCACGTGCCAATGGGGTGGCTGTATCCGGTGAACTCTCTGCTGCCACGAAGTAATCAGGTTTATCTCGTGGTTGCACACAGAGACAGGTAGTAGTTGGTGACCGCCAGCACGTTGTGTCGTTTAGGAACGGCAGTCCGTTGCCAAGTGCGGTAACACTGCCACAGACGACTGTCCGCCATTGATATTCAAGTTTAAACTGAAATTTAGCAATATATATCACCTATGCGTGGGATGAAAAAAAAACCATATTTTTTCCTTGCTGTCGTAAAAAACAAAAAAGCAAAACGATATAAATGCGGAGACTGAAGTGTTCCTTGAGTTAAATGAACTAAATAACATTGAAGGGGAAAACGAAATTAAAAAATGTTATACTATTTCGAAGATGCATTTAATGGGCACGTAATGCAAGTTTAGAAAGTGTTCACAATGCCACCAGTATGTCCATTGTACTTTCTTATGTTTCGTTATGTGCAACTGGATCGATAAAATTTTAAATCTAAATTCGTCCGCTGTTTAATATTTTGAAATCGTATGAATAATGAACCACCGCGGGATATTAGTATCCTGTTTCAAAGTTACCCGATATTCCTCGGTAAACCGACGTTGGCCTCTGGGAGGCAAGAAGATAGACTCGATTAGCGAAACGCTCAAGCCGATCGAGTTCACTGTACTTGCACGATGAATCATCGAAGTCTCGTATCAATTTTTTACGCCTATGCAGCGAAGTTCACTTTGAACTAATTCAGAGTTCGCCAGGGCGTAGCAAATAACGTTAATTTGCCGAAGTCATTGCTTCGGGACGATTAAATATACATATATGGCAGATGATTTTTCCGAGCATTAAATTCAAACTGTCACAAGTCATTGAATTCCGTTCGACTAATTACCCACAGAATGGACGGGTCCTAGTTAACTGGCTAGACGCGTTACACTGGCCGTATTACTCGGGAATTCCCGAAAATTGGCTGGGTATTGATTATCGGATGAGGAATCCTTAATCAAGCTCAAGTATACGTTCCATTCGGATGTCCAAGAATCCTCATTTATGATGCCCCCCTCCAATCGACTGATTTGTGAATTGCTAAGGATTTTCGCGGCCCCCCAGCAATCTTAATATACGCACTAAAAGAAATTGCAATACATATACAACTCGGCCTGAAATTTGATCGATAATGAAGTTAATGCGGCAAATATTTGCAACGAGTAGTGTGCGTAAGTAGAAACGGCCGGAATTGGTCAGACGCCGGACGCGGAAATAAAAAGGAGGAGATTAATAAGGTTAATTAGAAAATGTGAAGGTCCGTCCTTGGCTACAGCAGCGGTGTTTAAACGTAGCATCTATAAATCTCCATTACTCTGTATACTATAACCAAGAAACAGTAAGTCAATATCCCTTTCATATCGTTAATGCGAAAATGACGGGCTTATATACGACCGCGCTTATTCACCATGGATTTTGCTCTTCTACCCTATTTCACCGGCACCCAGGATCCTTCTCTCTTCCCCCCGGTAGAGGCTGGTTATATTTCTTATTTCTTTCACCAAAGGAAAAGCACCGTTATTCATTAGTTTCTTCTCTCTTGCCCGTTTTAATAATATTCCACGTTTCCTTTATCCATCTATCAATTTCCGCGTTTATCGTTGTTCCCTCCATACTACTGCCGCTTCCAACCACGAATCTGTGGATTCTGCGATTTTTTACGGACGACACGCCAACGCTAACGAAATGCTTCTGTTTCATTGTTTTTTTTTTCTTGTCCTCCTCCCGGCGAACGAATTATGACAAAAGTTTTGCCCACCGCCCCCGTCGTTTCTACCCCTCGTTCCGTCGATCCCAATTTCAGCCACCGTTCCTCATCTCTCCTCCACGCTCCTCTTCTTCATAGAACCTTGGCTTATGAGCTTCTTGTTTCTCGTTCGAGGTAAACTTCAATCAACGATACGCGTTCCCGTGCGAAACGATTTGTGGCGTCAGATAAACGTCCCGGGAACAATGCCCGTCGTAAATCATGTCCTTCCGAATATATTGATGCACTCGATGACGCTGGATGAGAAAGTGGACGAAAGTGGATCGGCCACGAGCTTTTCAGAAACGTTCTCTTCACTCTTGATTCACGGTACGCTTTTCACCTCCCTCCGTTGCTGCTGCTTATCCGCGTCTCGCCTGTCCCGCGCTTTCCTTCTCTGTCTTTCTCCATCTGGTTGGACTCGATTAATCCTCTTCTGTTCCACCCCTATCAACTCCCCCGATTCTCCAGCCTTCGCTTCCATCCCTCTATCAAACGATCGTTTTTGAAAGCACGTCATTCTTCCCGGACCAGGAACATCGACGGGTTTCGTCGATGCGTTAATTACTCGTCTATTATGGATGAAACAGCATTCCCAATGAGCGAAAGAGAACACGTGAACCGACCGTGCGAAATCTGATCTAATCGGGGAAGCGACAGCGTAGGGGTTGCACAGGATGGGACGTATAGGGGGGATATCGATGGAAAACAATTAATATCCGTCGATTCGATGGTATACAGAGTCTACAGGATGGATCGTATATAGTGTTCTAACAAGCATGCGCAAATCTGTCTGCAAACACTTAAGCCCAGCATAAATACGGATGATTCGTGACTGACTGTAAATTCGTATCCTAACGAGACTGGGAATAACCACCATAGTTCTGGCAAACGGATGTTTCATGAAACAAGATACGCGTGTATACAATATCTACATTTATTGGATTTTTCAACCAACTTTTTTCTCCCAGAAAAATCGTTATCAATGTACATGCGTCCCGTTTCATCCGTTAAAAGAGTATTCCGTGTTGGATATTCTATAGGCATTCGCGTACAACTGTCCGTTCCCCGGACGTCCATTCTACGGTTGTCTGCTTTATGAATGAGTACAATCGTCTACTCTTCCGAGCGTACGCAGACATCGTGTGCCGAAGATAATGGACGTGCGACGTATTCGAAACAGTTGTCCTGGCCTAGAGTGGACACGCACGCGTCAGGCCTCGACGCCGCTTCTTTCCCCTTGAACCGTTTGGCAACTTTACACTCATTCTATTAAAAACAAAAAGAAACTATGAGCGAGACTTCTGCTGGAATAATGCATCGCGGTTTGGAGTCGATCTTCGGATTTAATGAGACCAGATGGAGAAAATGAAACGTGACACAGTTAAACTAATAAAATTTTACACAAGATGATATTCTAGTAGCACCTATCGTTATCTAATATTTTTAAGCTTATTTTCGTACAATTATGGAACATTATTTTTCCAATATTTGTTACAAAATAACTAAACGTTGAATGGATAAAAGTTAATAGGTGCTTTTTGGTCTCCGGATACTTTTGTAACCAACTGTGTTAGTAATCGTGTACATAATTATTTGGACTATTGAATAATGCTTGAAATGAGAATCGACGTGCCATCGCTGATAAAAATGACCGTTTTCGATGTCGATACCAGGAGATAGAGATTTAACTTGATTCTACGCGGAGAGTGAATCCTCGTAACGCCGCGAAACAAACTTCGATAATTAATATTAAACCCGTTACATGGCCAATCGATGTATCATCGACTACTACCCCGCCCATCAATTAAATACTGCTGGCATTTTAAATGGAATCAGAGTACAATGCATTCGCTAAACGCCTGTACTCGCGTTAACACGCCCGCGTTGTCCTCTCGAAACTGCAATAATATATAAATTGCAACTCCGTTCACTGAACAAGTTAATCATTTACCAATCCTGTAAATTAATTATACGCATTCAGTGTACCACAAAAGTGGCTCTTAAGTTATCGATCACGTATCTTGATAATAATAATCCACCAGAATCATATTCGTCGTATTTATTTACGTGGCCGTGGGAAGGGAACTAAATAACAGGAGATTTATCTTGGAAAAGCGAATGACGTTTTCCTGACATTTTCCCTTGGAAAAACGTATACGGTGTTTAGACTAAAATATTATTACATGGTTCATGTACACGAAACTCGGGACGTCACGTATAATTGAGTTTCTAATCTCTCGCTATTAATCCTGCTCCACCGGAAGGCATGTAGCTGAAATCGGTCGGTTGACGGAAATAAATCACCGACGTTACGTCACGATCACTGTTCCCTATAATTTCACTCTCCACTTATCGTATGTCTCAATATCGAGCCTGGCGTATACATAAAATACTTTATGGCTTCTTTGTTTCGTTTTCCTTGTATCCCTGTTGTCTCGTTAAGAATCGCTAACATCAAAGCACGAGCATAATCACGCAATTAAATCGCAATAAGTTCAAGTTCACCTTAATAGGTCCACACACTCATAGGTCTATACCACCTGAATTTTATTTACGCTATTTTTTGACAATCTGTTTATTATAACCCATCGCTTCTTACTGCTGCAGAATTATAACATTAGTTTCATAACGAAATATTTATCTTAAAATTACTATCCGTTTATATTCTTAGAATTTACGATTAGTTACATAAGAAGAATTAAAAGAGGCGCAATCGCTGTAAATGAAACAATTCTAACAATTAATTTTAATATATTTCCGATGAGTCAGTTTAATGTTTCAAATTTAATTGAGCTTATTACCTTATCTACGGTTATGAAAATTTATATTTCTACGAGTATCATAACCAAACGCACGGAATCTACGGTAGAACAAAATTATAATTTGAGGCGCAGGAAACGATAGCCCTGCAATACAGAATTGAACAGTTGAACAATCGCGCGAAAGGTGTATCGTGTAAAGAGGACCAAACGTTTCGAGTGATATTTTACAGAGGAGAAGCCCGTACAACGGCATTTCATGCTGGTTTCACGTTTTGCGAGCCCGCTGCTTGTACACGTTGCGCCGTCGACTATTAATCACAGCACGAATCGAGGTGCGATACGCACAAGCGTCATTCAAGCTTTCAGCCGATTTTCACTTCGATGAATATCGCTTTGGGCTCACGCCATTCGGTATTTCCTGACATTCCCCGAGCAGAGAAGCCCACCGAAAATATTGATACCCTGCAATTTGCCTCGAACACGATCGCATTCCATTCAAGAATATATAATAATGTTTGCCCCGTGAAAAGCACGCGATAAACTAAATAGCAATGTGTGAAAAATATCTTCGACGCGAACAAATTCAATTTCAATCCATTATCGGTGTATGCGCTGTTGGTAATAATTGAGATTCCGTTAATACATAGTTCGCGTGGGGCACAAAATTCTCCATGATTCGTTATAACGTTATATCTGCGAACGTGTGCGAAATTTTCTCTCCCGTTGAAATATGATAATAAATAAATCGTCCGGTCAACGATCCTCTCCCCGTTGCAGTCGTTTTTTTCATTTTGTTTTTTACAGATATTCGTCGAAAAGAGAGGACGATCGAATAGCCCATCGTACATTCCGAATCATTTCTGTAATTCCGTATTACCGCGACTGTTTTGTGGAATACGTGTCGCCAACAATAAGCACCGCGTTCACGACAGAGCATGCAATGGTACAGTCGCGCTCGTATCATCAGAGAACAACGCTTGTTTACTCGTATACGTGGCTAATCTAATAGTTGGTCTTATCGCGGCTCGTTTAAATTTGCATTAATCCCTCTCTCGGTCCCATTCTTGCAGGCCACATAAATTAAAGCCCTGTATACCCCGCGCCTTTTTACCCTTTCTTCCTTCCCTTCCTTCTCCCTTTCACGGAAATCGCCTAACGCGCGAACACCGATCTACGAACAGTTGCGCGTTAATTCCTCTGTTGTTCAGAGTTCCATTGTGCCGTTGAATTGCCGCTAATCACGAGTGCGTTAGAAAATTTGCGTTGATTAATAATTAACGATGATTTCGCTCCGATTGGAATCGGGTTCCGGCAAAATAATATAGATTCATTTCCCGCTCGATGCAGCGGCGTTACGAGGACAATTAAGGGCATCGTGCAATTTCGATTAACCGGTACGTTTTATCAATTTCGCCCAACTCCGTTTCAACGATCGTAATACAACGGGACGTTGACGTGTAATCGCAGATACGCGTCTATCCACCTGCTGATACACGGCAAGACAATACGTACATAGGTGCAAACCGTTTATCTGTAATTAGTCTAATGGCCGTAGTCGTGTCGTTTCGTAAGGATGATAGCGATAGTTCGCCAACTATACTCCGCCACTCTCCGCTGGCCATCTAGACGATTCCATTGCGGAGATGAGAGTATCGATAGACCGTACGATGCGCAAACTGCAAACGATACACGTGGTACCTGTCAACGCTGATTCATGTTCGTCTAACGTTTGAAACATCGCCCGCATTTTGCATTACTTTTCCGATAGGCGCGCACACGTGCCTATCACGTGCAAGGTTAAAGGCTTCCTTGTGGTTAATTAATCGAGATAATCGCGTGGCAAGGAAGAGTAAAGTAGATACTGTATCAGAGAGCATTAAAAATGTTCCAGGCTAGAAATGACTCGGGTCGATTATTTATTCAAGGGTCAGAGAATGAAGTGGAGCTTGAAGTGGAGTTTACATTCGCGTTTATAACTATTGCACGAAAAAAACGAAAATGTTCGTTTTGCCTATATACCTATATACGTGCCTATATACAGGCACGTACTACTTAAAAATATGTCTGGCCTGGATATTATTGACTCGCACTACTTAATCCAATGTAGGTTTTCTTATAACTGCACTGCGATATTTATATAATATTGTAGTGTGGTACGATTCATTTCAGACACGAATTACAAATTGAACAGCTAGGGTAAGCATCGAAGGTAACGAGTGCAACATTTCGTGCACTCGGATATTTATTAAATGGCATGGAAATGATATGGAGCCATAATGTAAAATCGATAACGATACCTTCCTGAAAAGGATTGAAAGATTGCTGGCTATTTTTCGGCATTTATTTATTGGACATTACACTGAACACAAACAATAAAATAATATCAGAGGAGTATATGTATAAAGTTGAAATCATATCAACGTGATTCAAGGAAACGATCAAACTCGTTGCCGTCACCCTCCTCTAATCCCCCTCCCCCCACCACACTATAGCGTAAACACATTTCAGCCACCCTCCAAAGGGCCCATCAAATATTCCGAACTTCGCGTTCAGACGATGGCCATATTGGTATTCCTTTTCATAGCGTGCTTCGGACACGTGTGAGTACAAAGCAGCTACTTTGCAGTAGTTCAACCCGGACGCTTCAGTCCATTCCTCCAGCTACCATGTTGTATACTTTGTATTTCTGCTCCAGTTCAATCGCCACTCGTGCTTGCAACAAACTTGCACAGTAAACGATAAAACCCCCCCAAAAAAAATGAACAAACACCGCAACAAATGCATGTATGTATCTACCTCGAGATACATATACGAATTCACGCCGTTTGAAAGCGACACCCATCAATACGATCGATATTTTATTTGAGAACGTATTTAAATAAATTGTACGCTACGTGCAATATCGGGAACATTATTTTCATTTGTTCGAAAAGAAATCACGATGGTGAATGTATTTCTGACTCTGCCAAGTTGTTTGCCCTGCCTCCCCTTCAACTTAATACCAAGTCAACGAACGATGGGAAAATCCTTGTGTTTTTCGAAATAACATCGGTATTATATTTCCTCGAGCTATCCTTCCAGCCGTCTCTACTTAAAAGAGCACTTGTATCGTTGACCTGAAACAGCGCAGAGTTCGCGTGGCCCGTTGCGTGAAATCAATACCACAGGCGCACGCAAGTGTTTGCCTCTTCCCTTTTTCTCTGGCCCCTGGATTCTCCGCGATTTTCAACCACTTCTCTTACAGTTGCCCGGCTCTATATATTTGTGAATATCATTAAATTGATACATCGAAGTCGATAGCGGATAGATGATTATTGTCGGTGCCATTAGCCCGTTGTGACTCGCGATAAATGGAAAGTGGATAAAGGGGGCATTGTGCCCTTCCTTTCGTCTCTCTATCGAGTAACTACATTCGACGGATCGATGTCCTTAATTAAATTTATACTTGCTTTTTGTGGCGATCTAAAATATCAATCCACTTATTGTCCTACATTGCGGACAGGTTAAATGAAGATTGATTAATTTACTGTAGAAACTTTGTCCCGATCCGTTTCGCCAGAATGGAATTCAATGTTTGCACGATAAATTATGTAACGACAATATTGATACAATCTGCATAAATATTCTGTTACTTCGCTGTTAACAATGACACTGGAAAGTAACGTGGAACGTGCGTACCCCGAAGGGTTAATTTACTGGGCGTTAAACGAATTGCAATCACAGGAGTTATATCCTGACAGTGGCAATATATTGTTGCATCGACCAATTAATAAGGGACTACCGAATTTACGATTACAGTAGATACGCCATTGCAGCATTGCCTTTGCTAAGGCACAAATATAAAATAAAAAACCACCCAAAAATAGCATTTCCTCATCGATTTGTTCTTTTCTTTCATGTCCACCCATAATAAATTCTGTGCAACGTTGATACACCGAAATTCGCAACCAGTATCCATTTAAGCCGTCCCGTCCGTGACAGAAATCACCAAGACCTATTTCCTTATCTATCCTTCTAAACGCTGCTTCATTTGCCAAGAAGAGCCAGATCTCCGTGCAACAACGCGACTATCCCGTATGCAAGCTCGTTTCACTAATTCATTAGCCTTCAACGTGGAAGGGTTCGAAATCCATGGCCGTCAGCAATTGCGGCCGGAACTTGCTCCGGGATTTTCAGGGGTGACATCGGTCAGGGTGTCTGTAAACAGGCCAGAACACACGGAACCGGTGGCAAAGTGAGAGAGACAGAGACAAACGTGAGCCAGGGGAAACTTGCTGCGGACTGACTAGGAAAATACTCGGATTTATCCAGCGACCAGTGCATATCAAACTGTAAAGCAAACTCCTTTGTGTCTTCGTATAATCGCGAAAGTTTCGTTTCAATGGATTGACTGAAAAACACAGTCGTTCTCTATACATCTCTCTATCTGCGTGTCACGATATCGTTCCCTTTCTTTTTCCTTTTATTTTTCGCCCGAATCTTCGCAATCGAGTTTACGGTTCGATTCAGATCGTTCTGCCTTCCTATTTCTGTCCTCCTCGGTGGTATTTCGGTCTAAACACGATCGCGAGCATCGCGGAACGAACAACGACCCAGCACAGTTCCTCGGTGTCATAATTCACCTGCACTTTTGCAGACCCCGGGATACCAGCCGAAAAAGTCACCGGCACACCTGTGCTTGGCACGACGATAATGCATTCGCGATTCACCATTATTTATATTTGTGTGCGTCCGTGTGTGTACGAGCGTGCGAGGAATTATTGTCTGCGTGGCAGACGCAGGTGTGTTCAGAGCTTCACAGCCAACACGCCTGGCCCACGATTACCATGTTTGATCGATTCGAGCCGTTCTAAACGTGAAAGAGTCGCGTGACACCAAGTGACCAGCTGGTACACGCCCAGCCGTCGCTTCTGGTGCGATTGTTAAGTCTTCTGCCTTCCAGACGTTTAATTGGGGAAATCGTACCGGCTGTTATCCTGCTGGAAGAATAATGGGAAACGATACGGGTTAGGTTTAAATGTTAGTTGGTTTGGACAGGCGAGGCAAAGGTACTGTGGATTTAGTTCGAACGGATGAGGTTTAATTGGTAGAAGCTTCCGACGGTTCACTGTGTCACTTAGTATTGTGCAATTTTGATTTTGCAGAAATGAAATTATTGATCAATTTCATTTTATTAGCAGTGGCAGAATTTATTATTCGGTTGAACTTCGTAGGAAAACATTATAAACGGAATGAAAGGTCCCTTTTAGATAACGTTAGGAATATTCTATTACCGTTTAGTGACAATGCTGTGAGAAATTCAAGATTTAACAGTTTTTCATTTTAGCACAAAATCCAATTTTCTTTGTCGCCTATGAGTTATAAAAAGTGAAGCCGGGAGGTGAATAAATAAAAACTGAATAGATTTGCTGACTTCGGAAATGGCAAAAATAGTCTGCTACTACACGTACACGTAAACACATTTCTTGTTGGTGTGCTTAACAAGTTCCTTCGACCCGAGGGAGAATTTACCTGGTGTTACTCATGGCAACCAGTGTCCTGTTCGATAACTCACAAATTCGATATCGTTAGACGTTTACTTGATAAACGGGAAAATTTATACGCAACCGGCAACGTAACGTGGAAATTGGTAAATTATATAGCTTCCGGGTTTTGTATACACGCAAAAACGATACGATTCTGTACGAAAAACGTTCAATTCGAACGGAACATATTTTTCAACATGACAAATAATGTTGTTTCAGCTCCTTTTTTGTATGCGTCCACTTGGAAATCGGTTTTATATTTCAAAGTTTCTAAATACGGACATATTGCACCCTTCGAGATCTGAAAATAACCAAATTTTCAAGCTTTTTTAAAATATATTTCTACATAGAATTCCAATGAAACACGCTACCTTTGGGAAACTTCAAAACCTTCAACGAATATGTTTTTTTAAAACAGGAAATTGTATTTGCACCTGGAATATATTCGAAGCGTTTGGATGGATGCAATATACAGTAACCATCTTTCAGCTATCATATACATCGATTGTATGATAAAACTGGTTTTACGGATCACTATTATATTGATCAAGCCGTCAAATGATTCCACTTCACCGTATTAGCATTTACAACTAATCCCATTACTTTCTAGCATACTAAGCGATGAAACAAGATTTTCGTTTACTTCGACCGGAAATTTATTATCAAAAATTTGTGACGAAATTTCCCGACCGCTCTTTATATCTCCGTTCTGTTATTCGATCTTCATTTTTAATTCCGAAAGCTTCGCTGAATATCCAGCGTTTCTGTATGAATAATACCGAATAAATGAAAATCATTTCCATTCAACCGAGCTAAAAAAAAACCCCCATCGGCTTGGAACGTACATATTTCCCAAACGCAAAGAAACAAATTAAAACCAAAAATACATATATTACAGTACACACACAAAAATCAATACGGAATGAAAACAAGGATAATCAAGTTTAAGTTCCACGGTGAAACTGAGGCGTAGTAAATTCCTCGAAAGTATTTCCTAATACCTACTTTCAGAACTCGGTGATATTAATACTCTCGAGCGCAATTACACGTAGCCGAACGTAGCCCAGTATCTTTCTCCCTAATCACAGCGAGATTACGGGAATGCTCGATATGCTAATGAGACGATAGCCTCAAAGTACGGAATCGTTGTTCCAACCACCGCGGTGCACCGGTTCCCTTCTATCAAGCATCGATACCTCGCAGAGTAAATAGCAATCCACTAATGTCCGAGCGATGTGTACAATGTGCATAGATAATTCGTGGCACGAGACACGGCGAGAACGACGGGCACAAGCCGAATCGGTAATGGCATCAATCACTTGTTATAACCAATCAACCGTATGTTTCGTTATCCCGTACCCCGAGCCATCCCCCGTTCCCGTTAAATCGTATTTAATACGTGGACACGCGCGTTTCCCTGCTCGTTCGCCATTCCGGCTTGAACCAGACGAGCTTTCCCAGGAAATTGCATCGAAATTCAAAAACAGGTAGAACGAAGAAAGGTCGTGTGTAGAGCATTCACTTCCGTTCTTTCTACGATTTCATCCCCTTTGGACCCTCATTTCCGTGAACCAGTGCAATCCCGTATCCACGCCGTTGTCGCGTTCCACTCGAAACGTTCGTTTGTTCCGCAACGGCGTACATTTGTCGCATCTTGGGCGAATTAATTCGCCAAAGGCCACGCCGCGCTATTATTTGCCGCGCGACAACGTGTACACCACTTTTGTCGACTTAACGGATGAATTTATCCTGCACGGTTCAGGCTATACGGTGCACGGTATAACCGGCCACTGCTTCCTGCTTCCTCGTATCATGCGAGATAATCGTTCCACCGACGAAGATATTAAATTTCTTGCGCGGTCCAAACGGTTTTTAGAAATGGGTTAGTGGACCGCGTATACGATGAAGTATAACGAGACCGAGGGAAGAGAATTCAGATGGGAGCGGAGTGGTTAGAGATTTTCGGATGCTCTCTCGTGAGATTGTTTCACCGGTGCTTTTATTAAGTTTGTCAGGAAATTGTAACCCAGATGTAGAAACGTTGAATGAAGCTTGCGTGGAAATTTCAGTTTGATATAGGACACAACGTAACCGGTAGGGTAGGGTAATTTTCGCATAGCGAAAGATTTATAGTTTCCTGCGACGAGGGAGAATAGTTTCAGCAAATTTTCTTCCCGCTTGATTTGGCCCTGCTGCAAGTTTTTCATTCGTGCGATTGTTTCAATTGTCTACGTATTATGAACAAGATTCTGTTCCGTTCGATTATTTTATATTTAAATGGCAGGAGCAATAAAAATGATCTATTCAACAGGAATGACAAATATTTATTTCCGTTGTTATGAAAACGGTGGTGGTACTTATACACTACTGATAATAAAATGAGCCAACATAACAAAAATAATCATTAGAGATAACAGCTATTAAAATTATAGACACTTCTTTTTTATAAAGGAACAGACGGTTCAGGCACTATAGCGCTTAAGTAATAGTTATCGAATCTTCTAGTATACATCTGAACAAGCACAAGCTTCCTTGAGCAATTTCATTAAAGCAGAAGCCGCCAATAGCATGTTCATCTTCAGCGTGGAATTTGGGCAACGATGTAGGAAATTAATGGTATGTCTCGAGCCGCAAGGATGATTCAAAACTGGGCAACGCGGGCTGATTAACAATTTAAAGTTCCGAGGGAGTTCGCGTGTCTCTGGACGTACCTGGCCCCACGTATATATGGGGATTAACGCACGTTCATTGAATTATTCAGTAGGCCACGTCGACGCCTGGAATCCTGCTCTAGAGCAAGTGCCGGCAGCCACCCGACTTTTTAATCACGTCGGATCGTTTGGAATGCGATTCGAAAGCGGATGGCTTTTGTACAGTACACAGACAATGCAAATTCTAAGCCGCACGAACACTGCGGCCTATAACATAACACTAACCATTACCGTTTCAAGGTATAATCTAATCTGTACTTTTATTTCTTTCCCCGTCCTTAGTATCGCAAGAAAACACCGTTTCTACTGAATTGCTTGCTAATCTTCGATATTGCCCGAGAAATGCGAAGGTCTAGGCGGAACGACACGTGTGTTTAAAGTATAAAATATGCAAGTTCACCGGTTATTACCGAGACCCTGAATAAAAGGTACTCCTTCCGCGAATATGTACATCAATCGAATCATTACTTTCACCTTGGGATCAATAGTGTGCGAAACCCATTATATTTAATGCTGAAGTTAATTATACTACAATTTAATTGGAATAACAGATTAAAAAGTGTGAAGTTATGTGCGCGTATATTCGCGCGGAAATTGCTTATCGTGCTAAACAGGTCGGAGATTACAGGGACGATAATTAACGAATTATAACACGCGCCAATATTATTGCAAGGCAAAATTCAATTTTCTAAGGAACGTGATAGAATCGTTTAATACATACAGATACGAATTATTCCGTCAAAAAAAAACGAAGAAAGTCAACTCTCAAACTGTCGAAAGGAATCAACCACCTATTCGAACGTGCACGACGTGGTTAAAAGTTTCGGGGATGAATGCTCGCCTTCCCCATGATTTATTTTCCAACGGGACTGACACGAAATTGGGATAGTGGATTTTATTAACGACCGCAGGTATATGAATACATGGCTGCCAGATACATCATCTGGCCGATGATCGACCAATCGTTTATCACATCATAGGTCACACACGAGTTTGGGAACTCGTATTATAGGGGTAGCCGAGGGGGGGAACACCGCGTTCAGCGCGTTAATACAATTTACAAGAGCCGCAAATGATCGATCAAACGGAAGCGGGATCGTTTAATTCGTTAAATATTTAAGGGATGGCTGAGCATCGCTCCCGGTATTCCCCGATATTACATCAACAACCAGGAGCAGTTGCATTTTTTATACACGCGGTGAATGCTAATAATTACGAGGCGGTTAATTACAGTTATCGAGCAACGTGCCGCAGCTGAATGAAAAACAGAATGGGCAATGAAAACGATGCTACGCGTTTAACCACGGTATGTATATAACTGCGTACATACAGCGAGTACACCGCAAATGAACTATAATCGTGCAGACAACGTAGCGAACGGTCACTGAACAGCCACAATAATATCCTCGCGATAATAGATACTTTAATACATTACTCAGCCATACAATACTTTAATAACCAGGCTTCAACAGCGCCATCGTGAAAATTGATACGAAGCAATACGAAACAGTTTCCGGACAATACTTTCCACTTAACAAGGTTCGCGGTCTTATCGATACGCTGGTGAAATATTCGTCCTGGAGGGAAAAATCAGGGGAAACAGAGGCGGAAGGAAGGAAGGAAGGAGGAATGGAAAGGGAACAGAAAACGCGCGACTGCTATGTACAATACACACATCCATCGGTCGGAGGCCGTCGCGTGCACGCGAAACAGTTGTCGTTGCGAACGAAACGTCGATCGCATTTTAATCTGGAGGGAAAATCGTAACTCTACGGCCAAGGGCCCCCGGGGTGTGTAACTAGTTTGCAGTACGCATTTGTTAAATCCAATCAGCTCTGGCGGTGCCAAGTGAACCACGATTCGTTTCATTCGCGTCGCGATGTAGCTCGTCCACGTTTCATCCCCTTTACCCCCGCCAGAAATCCGTCACTTCATCCCTCTCACGCTTGTGTAGGCGTATGTATCCCCTTCATCTTCACCCCCCACTCCGTCGCGTCGCGTCGTTGCTTCCCCGTTCTTTTTGTTTCGTGTTCCACGAAATCGTACAGGAAGAGGCCGGAGGTACGAACGAAACATTGGATTAAGCAGATAAAGGTAGCACGAACTGCAATAAGTCCTCCGAAGCGTGTACACGCGAGAGGGATGAGGTGGGGAACAATGAAACGCGATACGGGGGTGAGATAAGAATGAAATTGCGTTATGGCCGGTCGAGCCGTGGTTTTCGATTCGATGCATTTTATCACTTCCCGTTGGACACCCAGCTACAATTTGTCCTGACTCCCGTATCCCGAGACCAGCATCGGCTGACACACAAAAGGTGCATCCTCCGCCGGCAAACAAAAGGGTTTGCTGTTTTGCTTTTTCTTTGGTCCTCTTTATTTTTTTCTTTTTTGTTTTTTTAGGGGCTGAAATTCGAATCGACGAGGCAGGCGTAACGACAAGGGCCAGTAACACTTGATACTTTGCCCGCCCGTGCAGAAAATCGTTACGTGCTCGTGTGTTTACAGAAGAAATAGAAGACACTCGATAGTATCTTTGGATACTATAAATTGAAATGAATAGTAGTCAAACATTTAGCTATTTGAATTGACTTAAATCACGGGTAGAACATTTGGAGAATTTTTATCGGTATAATTTTTATTATCAATTTTTATCGCTGTGTTATGATTATTTTTATTCTGGTTAGTATTGGAACTGTGTTACAAAATATACGTACATATGTACACTCGTGTTATGAAAAGTTCGACACGATTCTGCGAAATCTATTTGAATACTGAAAGCCTAAACATATTTATTGGTACATTATGCAAAAGTTCATTGAAATATTTAACGCACAGCGAAACGTGTAGTTGACTGCATTTCCATCATAACGGAAGCCGTGTAGTGCGTCACGAGCCTGCACGTTTATAAAACGTCGCTTAGCAAAACATATCCTCTTCTGGAGTACAATTGAAATTCTGTCGGTTCTAGTAGTACAGATCAATAGATGACGATCCATGTAAGCCAGTATACGGTATATTGGTGTTGCTGCTTAAACGTACGTTACACGGAAAGGGGATATTCGTATTACCGATGTTGTGTTATCGTGGCAGCCGATAACTTGTGCGTAACAGGCTATGAAAATGGGAAAAATGAACGGCCTATCGCGGATCGAAAGTTTCATAATTCCATTTCTTCCCATGGTGATTGATCGACTCGCCGAGCGCTGCATTTCATCCAGATCACTGTTACATTATTTCTCTGCCGTTTAACGTACACTCGGATTTCCGCTATTTAACAAATGCTACATTAACTTTCAAATAATTGTTACAATTACTGCGGACATAATTTCTGCTGAAAGCTTCGCATACGAACTTCGTCAGCTCCATCTCGTAATGAAGGCAACAGAATGCCTGCAGTCGCCGCAATAAACATAAAAAAAAGAAGCAGAAACACGGAGACACCTGAATTTCTCAAGCTTTTTTTTCTTAATTACCCCGCCCTCGTTCTCAAGTGCTCGTTTCGAAAGTAATACACTTACCAGCGAGAATAAGAATAAGCGTGAATTTCGCAATTTATTTCACGGTGTTTTATAGTTCCATCGCCGTGACTGTAATCCGTCTTCGAGTAATTTGAAAATCGGCCAACACGTGCGCGTTAATACGCTTTCCAATTAACCCCGGGTCTAATTTACGAAATCTAAATTAGACATTCCGAAACATCTTATTAAACGCTCCATACGTTCGAGGCGCGCGTGTGCTAGCACGTATCCGCGCATACACCCGCAAAGGATGCGAGTCCTTTGTTAAATTTGGTCGATCCGTGATCAATCGATGACACGCCAATTACCAATTTCCGACTTAATTGGCAAACACGATCGAGTCCAACGCGGGGATAAACGGGTCGCAAATCTTCATTTACGAATCCTGCAGATGACGCGGAAAATTCGCTTCCGCTGGATCTCATTAAAAATTTCTCGCAACGATAATATCGATCTTTATTTTGTCCACACTTTAATTGAGAGCTAAGTAAATGAACTGTTTCGTTCAACGTTCACATTCATCGAAGGAACTACATCCAAAGGAGTATCCCAGTTTAATCTTACCACTTGTTGGCGGCATAAATATTTATATTATTCCGGCACCGGTAAAACCGGAACTTTTTTAGATGTAAATAGGAGGTGTCGAGTTTTTTTCCGTGCCGTCGCATCAAAAACTTCGAAACGAGTGAGAACTCCGGGGGGACAGCCTCTATGGGGTGCGCCTCTAATTCTAACTTCGGCGCCGTTTGTAATTCAGTTTTACAAGCGTAACGTGAATGTTCATTACGACCGGTAACGTCCACGCGCTATATCATATCTATGTAAATACGCGTATTCCTCCCTTCATCGCTGTTCGTTCTTCGCATAATAAAATATCTCGCGCGCTACCCGCGGAGCGTTGCCTTTTTACGTTGTCCCGACAGAGATATACGTTCGCTCTTTCAGGTCCGAAACCGTTGCACCGTGGATGCAACGTACATGACTGAAATCTTTTGAATGAACATTTCTCCACGCGCCGTGCATAATTTTAGGGAGAATTTTTAAATTGTGCTGAGCAGAAAAAAAGATGGGATCCACGCCCTTTCGAAGTAATATTTAAAAATGAATTAAAAAGATGGGAACGCAGTTTCCTTTTTTTTTCTTTTTTGCAAATATCGGATGCGTTGCGAATTGTAATAGGTAATAGGGCGTTGAGAGGAAAATATAAAACAATGATACGTGTTCCACCAGACGTGTACACAACGAAGATTTTATGTTCAAGTTATATGTAATCCCTTTAATTCTTCCCGTTTTGGATGTAGGCGAAACGTGTACCGAAATGCGACTGGATTATGTTACTGCGTGCAAATAATCTTCGACATGGTAAACAAATCTCTGTTCTATTTAAATTCGCGATTTTCCAAAACAAAAAGGGGAAATATCCCATCGTGTACCAGAATGATTAAAAGACGCGTTAAAATTCGGGGCGGGAGCATTGATTTTTTATCCGTTCGTCACACTGTTCGCCGGAAAGCTCGAAAATTCCTCTGACAAATGTACAATTTGATGTACCAAAAGAAACGACGAAAAATCTCTATCACTTTTCTCACTTTAACCATGAATAAAATATATCCCCAAAAATGTCAAGCAAGTGGAATACTTCCATGGTCGATACTCGATAAACAATGCATCAACAATCGTCGATACCAATCCAATAAAGCAACAAGCAGGCTGCTTCAAGCTCTGTCCAGGAGATTGATCAATTCTTGATAACGAATCAACCTACATTCAGAGTTTCCCGAGAATCTTTAAGCTTCTACCAATAGAAAGGGACACTTTCATGACGTTCCATGGCCTACCTGGCCCATATGTATTCCGCATGAAAATTCCATGTTAAGCACACGTATACACACTGACGCGCGGTATACACCTGCAAGAGCAAAGGTATCGTATTTATGCCTCCGTGTACACGCAGAAAGTATTTCATCGTGGAATTCGAGTCTACTCGTACGGTCGAGGTGTCCGACGTGAATGAAAAAGCCTTGATGCATTACCTATGGGAAATACCCAGGCATAATTCAAAAATGTTTTTACGAGCCACGGCAGTATAAAGTTGCCTGCACGCACGACACACAGGCAGAATCCGTCCTGATTCGGTTTCCCCCCTCTATACTCTATACCGTGGCATCCCTCATGTTCTAAATATCACCGACAGAATTTAATTAAGCGTGAAACTTTGCGACGGCATGATTAATTTTTCGTCGCGTTATTAGTAAACGCGAACGCGCTGAATCGTTCGAATAACCGCGGCTTCATTCTAGATTCAAACGCCAAATGTGTGTAGCGGCGGTTGTAATAAGAAGAGCGACACCTCGAAAACCGAATTATAAGCGCGAGGATACGATGTGTGGTTCGGTCGCTAAACGAGCAACGAACGAGCAATTATAATTAAATCTCCGTGGCGCTTGGCATTAATTAGGATGTTAAAAAGTTTCTTTGTAACAGCCAGCCAAGTTTCCAAGTCAATTAGAACGTTTTCGTTGCGGTGCAGCGAGTCTCCGGCGGCGTGGAGGGTACGGCCCTGGTCAGACAGGTAAAATGTAAATCTGTTAAAAAAGTTATTTGCCGCGAATAAATAAATTATACAGCGTAAGGAACGGACGGGAATCATGGGAGGATGAAAGGGAGGAAAAGGGAAAAGAAAGGTCGACACTGGTCGCGACGAGGTGAGGACGTCCCATTGAAATTCAAAGTCCACGGTATAATCGAAGTAACGATGTAGTTAAAATCTTTTTGCCGAGAACTCTTTTGCATCGGCCGTGCGAGAACCTTTCGCGGCGGCTCTGTCCTCGAATTAATCACTTCCATGATAAACGAAGTCATCTGGAGAAAGTAATCGAGCGACGCATTTCCCCCGACGGCCGAAACGTTTCCCCTGTAGTTAAAGACACGACTATCTGCACTTTTACAGGCGACTGTCGTTCCAATGGAAATTTATTTGCCATTAGAAGATTGTTACTTAACTGGAAAAAAGCATGTATGCCCGAGAAACTATATATTTTAATCAGAGCTTGAAACGCACTTGGATCCAAATGGAGAACCTGAGAACGATAAAATAATGAAGCAGGTAAATGCATCAACTTCAAAGAGAATAAAGAAACTATACTCGAATGCGGCAGAAGCATACTGAAAGTAGACGAATTTTCTTGGGGATTGAAAAGTTCTTTAACGCTCTGATTTATCCACAAAATATTTAAAAATGTGACAAAAACTGTGGTTCTTAAATTGCGATCGTATAGTTGGTCGCATAACATATAGTCAAATTTGAAATCATTTGAAAAGAAAATAATAAGTACTGGGCACTGACAATTTCAACTGGGAAAATGTTTGTTCGTAGCTGAATGTTTCTTCTTTACAAAGAAAAAAGGAAAGCACAATTGTGTGCCAGAAGGTGATTCATTGGCGATTTCACGCAAAAGAAAAGAGCCAAACCGCCACTAACGGTATCCGCAAATTAACCTGAATTGAAAAATAAACGCGCTAACGTCGGAAGAAAGCGCTGAGACGTTTCAAATTAAGAAGGAAACACTCCGAGTCTATGACGGACTATTTTCTGCCCGTATAATGCGTCCTTCAATGGGCAAGCTGCTTTTCTACTCCTGGGCTTAAAAATATCCTCTTTATACGACAGCACGTCCATACATACGGCCCCGTTCGAACAAAAGAATGTTCCCCCGCAGAAGTTGACGTCTTAGAAAGAGGAGCTCGTCACGGAACTCTCTAATGGCCGAGATTTTTGCGGTCCTCGGGATATTGCTTTAAGTAGAAAGTTGGTGAACATCCGTTCTCTGACAACCGGCTGCCTTTTCCACCGCGGGAAATAAGAAGCTGCGACCTAACGAATATCGGATGGCGGTCATTCTATAGATATAAAGTAAAATGGTTAACGTTCGAAAAATCTTGCAATTTCGTAAAGTATCGGTTCACTCAAATATTGTATACAGCCTAGTCCCGCGTAACTGTTGTCACTAAACTACAAGCTGTACAGTAACACTGTGTCTGTTTAATAATCTTGTAATATCAATGAATCGCTGATAAACTATATTCAATGTTTGCATATAACTTGGGGCCAGAGGGGTACATTTATATTCAGTAGTAATATTTACATACGTATAATGCATACAGTTAGTTCCATATTAATTGTTTAGCAACTATAATAATATTTTCAGTGGCTTGTATCTAACTTGTCCCCTACTATATCTAATCATCCCTTACTCACGCTTCTAGTTAAGTTATACTGATCGATGATGAGGAGATACATAGGTGCATGAAACCTGACGACGTTAAAGCGTTTAACGTCGCAATTGCTACCTGTCTAGCTTGTTATAAAGAGTTAGTTTGAACCAACTTCCCCGAACTGCTCTCGTAAATTCTTACCCCTAATTATTATATTCTCCGGAGTGGCAATTAAGGGGAAGAAAAAGAATGTGACATGAAACCTTCGCAACGCTCTTAGATGATCTGCCGCATTTTTCGCCACACGAAGGTGCGCATCATCGTTTAATCGATCCAGACAAACCGAGACACTTAGCTTCCAACAACCCTCGATGTGCCGACAGCAATGTGAAATGTAAACGTCCCACCTTATATTACAGGCGAATCAATAGGCACGAATACGAGCGCACTGTGGTACGATATCACAGACGATTCCTCTGTTCTTCTTTCGTTTTCTCTATCGACGTTGACAATGCTATACCGTCATTTCGATCGTACTCTCTCTGTATCCAATAGAATTATACAACCTTTCCCACCCGCAATTCAGTGAACTTAATCGGTATGAAAACAATAGATAGATTATATTTGCAGGGTAAACTTGGATTACCAAAATCCTCAATAAGTAGAGAAAGATCGGTATTCATTAAATTGACTGTAAATTATTATTGATGTTAATATTGGAATGGAGCATGATTTAATTAGGTCTACCAATTCGATACGCCAGCAGGTGTATTATTATAAAATCATTCTGTTTCACTTCCAGCAAAATATGTATGTACAGACAGGCACTGTTTGAGCCTCGTTTAATGAATGTACATTCAATTAACGGGAAGTGTATTTGAACGAAATGACCGGCGTGTATTTTCCGTTGCACAGTGCAAATTGGAATAACCCTTAAGCAATGGACACTCGGAAGCCAGTAAACGTTCGAAACTCAGGTTTTAAGCTTGTCCGCTCTTTTTTTCTTTCTTTTCTTCCCCTTCCCTCCATTCGTCTAACAATTTAAAATGGATATCAACCAATGGATATTTAAAGGGGTTCTGTATCGACAGTTATTAACCCCGGCAAATAATTTCGATCGTCGTTGAATCGGTTTCCATAAAAAAAAGAAAGATTAATTTGGGAATAACGAAATAAAATTGGTGTCGGAATGCATTCAGCTTTGAATCCTACGCTAAATGCCGATATTATTTAAACCACAGGAATAACTGGCATTGTCAAACACTCGGGTGGTACGTATATCCCCGGTGAAATAAATCGTCGATTGGCGCACAATATACGAGCACGTCCAACAACATTGATATCTGCCTGTAGTTTTCCCTCTTTTCTTTTCTTTTTTTGTCGAGGAAATTACGTACTCCGTGTTTCACTAATCCACGCAACACAGAAGAACGTGCGATACTTCCTGGTCACGTAGTTCAGAAGAAACGGGGCAGCCGGGAAGAAGAAAGGATGAGTAGAAAAAGACAGACGTCTATGTGGTCGGGACACCCTCCAGAATAATGAAATGCCGATAGATCGCGACGGCACAGCCCATTCACTTTTTCTGCAATCCTTCTTGGAGAATCGCGACTGGATCTGGTAATCATTCGTCCCGAACGCAGCTGATCCTAAAATTGGTTTCTTATGTGCCGTGCCGTCCGTCATAGTAAGAAACTAGACCTCGGCCAACAGAAAGGATTCGGTCAGGCAGCGAAAGCGATAAGACGTTATAGTGAAAAACGTCATATTTCCAAGCCAACGGTCGGTCAGACTTTTCGTTTCCATTCGCTTGTCCAAGGAAATGGTCTCACTCTCCTTAATACGGCATAGTTGAATAGTCGCGGTGTAACGGGAGAATCGACGATTATTTATTGGAAACCACGAGCGCAGGGTCGACGTTTAATTGATTAACAGGTTTAAATTCATTAATGGAGCGACTAATTCAACATTAATTCATATTTCATTTTTAAATTATTGCATGAAAGCTTCTGCAATTGTGTATAGTACACTGCTGAACAAAAGTAAGGGATCGATAAATTCTGGCCGAGAAATTTCTGATCTTTGAATTTATGTAACTTTATGATAAAACGCTTAATGCACTTGGTATAACGTAATAACTTCATTTCTTACAATACGTGCGCCGATGAAATGTGAACAATCTTATTACTCACCCAGAGCTGTTTATCGAAGCATCGGTAATAGAAATCTAACTTTCATTCTTTGACAGTGCAAACGGGTGAACTTCTTGGCATTATAAATAAAAGCATCCTCCTCGTGAAAGCGTAGAAGAACAGGTGAATTAGTCGCGACAGGCTCATGCCATGAAAACGAATGATAGAAACCCGGGCGAAAAACGGAGCGTGACTTTTCTATGGTCTGAACTTGAAAGTTGATACAATAGGGTGCCAGAGGCATTACAGCCGGCCTCCCTTTCTCCTTTTTCACTTGTCCCCGGCGAAAGAAGCTCTGCTCGAAGCTTTGCTTAACCCAGTCGGAAGTAATCAACAGCCGTGTAAAAAAGTGAAATGGAAAGTGTAGGCCAGAGAAGTGTATCTACGATGAGCTAACTTACTCCACAATGCTCTTACGCCGCGTACTTTCGTCGACTCGGGTTATGCAGATTTCAGTAGCGTAATATTCTTGGCCGTTTGATAGCACGAGAGAGCAACCAGAATGGCCTATATACGCTGTTTGCCGCGGGGCTGGCATGTTCTGCAAAGTAGTCGCCTCAAAACTATACAATTACGTATTCCTTTGAGCCAGAAACTGTAAATTTATTGAAAGTATTCTTTTACTTTCGAACGTTGCATATTCAACAAGACAATCTCGCCACTTTCGTTTCATATTTCGCAGCCCTGTACTCACGACATCCTCGCAACAGAGGTAATCTCCCAGTCGGAAAGAATTTATGTGGGACAAACGACAAATACCCCTCCCTTCATTCACGCCAAAGTTGGCAGAATTACAACCATGACAAGTACTGTTTATTTTAATATAACAAAACATCTCGTGATCGAATAAGTCGGATTATTTCCGTTAACAAATTGGTGAGATGTTAATTCGTCCCCTTTAAATTCAGAAGAACACACCATCGAAAAGTGTTCACCGTAGACTGTAAACGATTAACAGAGCCCAATGATGTACGCCTGGATTGACTATCCAACAGAACCATTGCCAAGATATATGTACTACTCCCGACCAGTCATCGCTCAATTTATCTCCTCTTACAACCATCATCGATTCAGTGTCATCTCAACGCTGTCACCGCGTACCATGCTGCGATCCTTTAATACGACCTTAAAACCGTCGTCGTACTTTCTTCTCGTATCTCAAACGATCTGTCAAAAGTTCTGTACCCTCGGTTGGGAGAAACGTGTGTCGCTGTATGGCGACGTTGAGAAAGAAAAAAATCCAATTTCCTGGGAATTATCCGAACACCTTCGCGTATTTCACATTCATCTAAAAAAAAGGAGGAAAAAGAAACGCATATCGGCAAGCTGCTTTTGCACAGGTGTAGAGATCGTTGTCGCGAATCGGTTCCAGGGCGAAACTTGTGTCGAGGCTCGATCGGTTCGCTTACGCGGCAATTCTCAACGGGAATTTCCTGTAGATCTTCGACGAACGTACGTGATCTTTATCGACGGATAGCGCCGGCAACAACATCGGTCGTACCGCTATCTCAATGATAAATCGTGACAGACCGATACGTGCCTTCGATACAAGATCGTAGGACGGGCCCGGTCAGCCGGCTGTCGAGGCAAGTTATCAAAAGCAACGAGAAAGGCACGGGGGTAGAAAAAGGGTAGGATGAAAGCTGGGTGAAACAAGAGGAGACGGGAAAGGGACGAAGGATGGACCAGTTATTGCGAAGGATCTGTATCGAGCAATTCCATCCCGAGAAGCAATTCACCTACGAAACTTGTCGTCTATTGTATACATCTCCCTGGCTCGTCTCTTTTTTTTCGTCCTCAGGCAGGTCGACGTCCGAGGAGAACCGAAACGAGAAGAAAGTACAGAACGGACGTGTCCCTATCGTTCTTTTCGAAACGCCACCGCTGACTAATTCCACGTTCGTTTCTTTCTGATACCGCCACCCTGTTACCTGCTGAACCTCCCCTCTTTCGGTGCCGTTTACAAGAAACGTGTTAATTACACAGCATCCCGACCATCGTCGTCGTCCTCATCATCATAATTTTCCATGGGAACCGCGCCGTTTTTATCCAGATATGTATTCAAGCAAATTTCCAGAACGAAAGAAAGGCAAAGAAATTCACGTGGTTATGATAATACAGGCGTGCATAATAATTGAGCGCAGGTTGAAGAGCAACCGGTGTAATTAGTGGAGGGAGAGAAAAATAGGAGGCAGCGTATAATATTTCGCTTGGTTCGTAGATCAAAATGGTCGGACAATGAGGGCCGCCTTCTCTAACGACGTAACAATTATCGTTGCCGGCGACAAGAGAGTTGCAAATGAAAATGAACGACAGAAAAATATTCCCTTTTCTAGTTAAGAATAATCCGTTCTCATCAAAGAGAAAGAGAACGGTGGAAAGGGGTTTACGGTTGATAGTCCGCCGGGACGGCCACAACCATGCGCCCAGCCTGTTAAAGTATTACCATGCCACAAGTTTCCATGCTGGCTTCATAATGAAGTATTCACCTGCCCGTAATCCCCATTCTAATTCCTGCTGCGCTATTCTCATCGAGCTGCCTTGGCCAGATACCGACGTAGACAATGCGCGTGGAATTTGCTCGGCGAAAACGAAAAAGAACCAACTGCATCCCTTATGTATACGAACGGTTAATCCCATTTGGATTACGAAACAGCAGGCCCCGATTCATTTCGCCACCGTAAACTATATGTATTATACTATGGATGTTCGAGGAAGGGGTCGGTTCTACGCTTGGCCGGGCAAGTGTACGTCTCAACGACGCGACCGTGCACCACCATAGAATTTCGCCCAACTATTTGTTTACACGGGCGGAGAAGTTTGCAATAAACTAAATACTACAAAGGACGCCGGCGCGGCGTTCATAGCGGTTTCTGTTAATCAGTTTCCCAGCTGTGATAACTGGACCGTAGACCCGTGACCTGCTTTCGGTTATACGATATTTGCTAGGCCCGGTTGCACTCGGCGAAACCACGGATTCTCAAAACTGACGTAAGACAAGCCGAGAGTGTGCTTCTTATTTCAAGGATTGCGCGCTGGTATTATTCATTCGTGGAATTGGGATGAAATTTGAATATGTTAAGGATAGATCCCTTTGCGCCGTCAATATCGTTTCTGATTATATATTCTGTGCCCGTGTATTATCAATCATGTTTCGCATTTTCTTCTTAATACAATTTTAAACGATCGTAGAATTAACGTTTGCGATAGTCGACCTATTTACCTTCATCGATTAAAACGCTCGTCGTAATTATCTCTTTAATTATCCACTTTCAAACAGTTCGATCATTTTTTCACGTTGCTGCACGGACTGTACGCTTGCTCATTAAACGGAGACAAACCTTTACTCAACGTTCGAGCTCGAGATCGTTCATGAACGAGCGGTCCAGCGTGGCACGAGACTCCCAGCCGCTATAGAGATATACTCGAGGCCGACAAATGAGAAACGAAAGCCACTTCTGCTATCACTTTACCAAAGATCTACCTTAACCGTCGTTCAACAGTTCCAACACTCGCGTCGCCCTATTACCGCCCAGTCAACTCTTTCGTTATCTCCTCGGGCTTCCCTGAAGTGCCGAGTGTCGCAAATACCGCAAGCAAGTAGCCCTCCGCGAGGTGATCGTCTCCAACAATTTCCAGGTGCCCGTGTCGTCGCTGGTGAAAAATTGAACACGTCAGTTCTCGAATCCTCGGGAATCCACGTTTTAACACTCGGGGATTTACGTTTATCGCCGGCCATTGTGGCACGCTCACCTCGTGAAATTTGTACCTGCGGTAATGAAATGATAATAGAAAATCGGGACACGGCTCGGTGTTTCCTTAAGTGTGCACGCGCCTTTCCTTTGAAACGGGGATTTAAATTAATCCACAGGCCAACAATCAATTCTGCTTTCTTTAAACCCAGGAAATTGAATTAAATTCTCAAACTTTATTTAACACAAGTGTATTAATATTGCGAATATATATATGAATAAGTTAAACTAGCAATTAACATTAAAAACAGTAACCCACTTTAAATTCAATTCACCGACAGATTTCCAAGATTATTAATTGACTCGCACGATTAATCTCATAGATATTGATCAAATTTTTCGATAAGTATATACACACGCGTTAAATAACATTAACAATACAGAAGTGGCAGTAAATATTAAACAGCCAAGAACCCCTTAATACAACCAGTTATCCAAATTCCAGGATATCTTGCCACCTGTCTGCGACATGCAAGCCAAGCAAACATTTGGTAATAGCAAAATGACTATAGCCACCCTTTGTACCAATAGGGCTAAAGTTACACAGCCCATAATTAATCATACACAAATATTTACACGGCTCTTACCGCGTACAATTCAAACAATGATTAACCAGAAATCTCGGTGAAGGGGGCCCGTCATAGATAACTTGCAAAAGATGCCCGAATAGGGCTTTCGACAGGGTAAACGATTTCTATCGATACAGGTTATCCCCACGCTCGCGATGTCAGTCGAAAAGTACGAGGCGCATACAATCGTCCGTGATGACGGCGTAAAATTTCAATTTTCTCGTATCGCGATATCTAGGAAATAGACTAGGCGTTGGCCACGAACGCTTAGCCATGGCGGTTCTTACATGCACATTCGCCATACGGTGTTGCAAGGGTTTTCCAGGCAGCCTATGCGATCGATACCAACGAAGTCGTTCAATCTATCGACCCCTTCGCCGATATACAGAGGAAAGTAAGAAGTAGAGGAAGACAGAGAATAACAGGAAGTTGAAATTTATGGGAAAGCTCAGAGAAAAGGAGAGCACGCGAATCGATAACTCGCTGGAGAATAATCCTTTAAACATCCGCGTTCATCGAGATCCAGCGATTCTGGTACGTTCGTTGCCCGGGAACGCTGAGCGGCGAGGGGCAAACTAAATTGAAGCAATCGTCGAATGTTTATCCGAACAAAAAAGCATTCGGGACAACGATACTCTGCATGGTTGATACGTAAATTGCTTCGATTTATAAGAAACTCGATTTCTGATTCGATCGCGGCCGCGGTTGGTCCGAGCCGACCAGATCCTGCGAGTCCCGCTATCTCGATTTCGATGGACGATAAAAAAAAATAGATCTACTAAAAACAGCCGTTTCATTCTGTGTATGTATCAATCCGGAGCAAGTTTCCCTCGATTCGAAAATAAAATACATTGAAGTGGCATCGTTCTTCGAATACTTCGTCGATACGTCGACCGTATTTTTCAACCCTAATTATAATGCACTTTCGTACGTTAGAAATATATTTACGATACAGCACGATCGAGGAATCTTTATTCAAGAATAAAATGAATTTATTGTAAAAATGAATAATAGTATACACATTTTTTTCTTTTATTACAGCATATACTTTCGCGTCAAATGTACAGAATATCTAACGTGGTTCGAATACTTTTGTACCCGACAGTATACTATACGTGTATCGTCGAAACGTGAGAACCTTCTTTCCGTTTCGGTTTTTTTTTTTCTTCTTTCATCTTTATAGCTCGTATTTCCCATTCCCGAATCAGCTTTCGTTCCATCAAAGTACACGCCCGGAAGAGAATAAAGAGACGATTTCTAAGTTAACAGCCCCTAAGGAACTCGTAAAAATGAAAACTATTTTATTGCCACTTTGCCCGTCGGTATTTTGTACTTTACGATCGGTCGACGATCGTACGTAAGCGAACGCGACACGTTACCATTCAAACTGATACCAAAAACGATATTCCCCGGCATTGATTACCCGATTCGATGCCGGCACCTATACGCCCGCGGACACAATTCATCTGTGGAACATTTTGGAGGGGTGAACGGGATCGAATAAGCGAAATCGAAAATACCGATGAATCGGGCATCGATCGGAAATAGAATTATTTTACGTAAAATCGGATAGACAATATCGCATTGCTTGCTCTATTCTAACTGCAAGAACGCGCGGGACGTTTGTGAAATATATAGCGCAACCACGTTCGTGTAATAAAGCTTTTCCAAAGCGGAAATATCGCATAAGATTATACGATACAGGGGTTCGTGCGAAGCTCGTTCAATCATCCACTCGATCCCATCGAGCTTTCGATGAAAGCAACAAATTATCGTGTTACTGGTCGCGTATTCGTTAATAATTACCATCAAGCGCGAAGGGTAGTTACACCATTTCCAGCAGATGCCTCAAAGCGAGATGTTAAGAAATTGCTGGATCGTATATCATGATGAGTTTATATCGCTGTGAAAAGGTTCATTATGACGGGTCAATCGAAGAATATACTATTATTAACGAAATACAGATCGATTGTTGAATGCATCGAAACTGAATCGATTTCTTTCAATTGATATCACCAATTTAGCGTACATTTTTGAATCCTCGTTAACTTGATGTTACTGCAAAAATGAATAACATTATTCAACGATCGATACGAATTTGATCAATTCTCCCTCGAATTTCTTTAGTAGTCTATTGAACTTGTTACACGACGATAATACCAGACGAAACGATAAAAATATGATTAATCTGTCGTACGTGTCATTCAATTTTCCCAAATTGCCGACGAGCATAATTCCCTAATTATTTCGAGCACCGTGCCAACTGAGAATACACGAGCGTGTTCCTTGCAGTGGGAGTACGCAGTGGCAGCGCGTACTCCGCGCCTCGTTTGCACAGTGAACAATATCCGAATGGCCATCATACTGATAGGCATGTAACTCAAGCAACAAAGCGAACCGAGACGAACGAGGTTACTCGTATGTACAGCAGATAACCAGTGATATCACGGTGAGCAACTAATTCGCAAAGATATTCCAGCGGTTACGAAAAACCGAAAAAAGGGAAAAACCAATTTGCCACCACTTCTGTAACGGTAGAAAACATTTTTTCTTTATTTCATCAGTTTCCCTCCTAGAAATATATACACCGAGACCCAGCGCATAAATTCTGTCCGCTATAGAACAGGCGCAAACGTAATTCACACATGTCCCTTACGTTTCCCACTTATTTTCACACCCCTCTCTCTCTCTCTCTCTCAGCTCGTAGCAGCAATAACCGCCCAATATTGCGCGACACGAAATTATTAGCGCCGGCAGAGGTCGATCCTTTCTCGTCGCCGCAAAACACGGAACGTTTCAGTCGTGTCGAAGCAGATAATTAACGCGGCGACGACATTCTACGGCGGGAACATACTGTCGGAATAAAGTTGTTCGCGCTTAACCGCCCGCGCCTCTCCGCGCCGAAACTGTTAGTTTCGCCTCAATTAAAAATAATGAGTCTCGCGGCTGGCGGGCCAGCAGTTTCGTCGAAACGTTTCACGGTTTATAGAAAAACATCGGACAGGAAAGAATTTTTCCCGTTGGTAACAGGTGACAAGAACCGTGGAAAGTGTCGTACGTGCTCGTGAAACTCCTATTAACCGTTGGAAAATCGGACTTTGACGGATGATATATCGGAGGGCTATCGATATTCGTCCAGGCGTCGCCTGTTAGATCACGTATGACGAGTCACGTTTTCGATGAAATCGAGATATTATCATGCGCCGGATAATCGTGACGCGATCCATCGACAGCGCAGCACGAATCCACGTTAATGACTATCCGTCCAACGGGCCCGCGATCATTTTCATCCACGTTCGCGTACAGAATGCTCTACGATGGTTGGATCATGCGAAAAGATGGAACCGTGGGAAACATTTTATGCGAGGCGAAATAAAATTAGGAAACGATTAAATTCGAAAATTTTAGCCGTAACATAAAAGTTACATCTGCGATAACACATTCTAAAGTGTATATTTAAATGTAGTATTTTAATTTAAAAAATGTATAAATTTCCTCCACATTTTCCTTTTCTATGACATTTGGAAATAAACACATCTTTATATTTTGAAGAAACCAAGCAAAACGTCGAAAAGCTGTCCCGCAGCGAAGACTTGGTACACTTCGAAGCATTAAATAGTCATAAACTTGGAAGACGTGCGCTTCTGAAGCAGAACAAAATATTTCTCAAGATAGACAGCCTTGAATTCGAAGTTTCTCTGCTGAGCAGGTAAAACTGATGGGAATTCTTCGACGATGCACCGGTACATTGTAACACCGGGTAGAACGAGTTCAAAGCGTGACACACGTGAAAAGTTTCAGCCTCGGAGTATTCCGCAGCGGTTCGAGCTGAAACGAATGCTAATTGCTCTTTAGTTAATTGAGGGCACTAAGAACGAAATTGTTGTATAAGTTTGCGCAGCTACTACTTGGCCCGCCGAATAAAGTGGACAATTGCCCTTGGGCGAGCATACGTATGTATGTATGTACGTGTACCTGTCCGGGGCTGTGCTGTCCGAACGACAACTGCGAACCAGGGAGCGCTGGGCAAGAAAAAAGAGGAAAAGATAAAAGAAAAAAGGAGGAAACAACCACTCATGACCTGTTTTCATTTCGTATACACGCTATCACTTCAAAAAAACGTGCACGTACACGTAGAATAAATATATACACATTGGCGATGGTACTTAACATGCGAAGTCACGCAGGATATAACCGCTGTTCCGCCGATATCGCCTCTCTGCCTGTGTTCAACCCCTTTCTACTGTTTTCCCGTGCGCGAATCGCAACACTAAACATGGTTTAAGACGCAGATTTCGACGGATGCATTTGCACTGCAAAGCGTACCCTAGAGGAACAGTTAGCTATGATTTTCCTTTAACCTCCTCGAGTAGATGTGCTCGCTCTATCTGATAAATAATAGAATGGTAATGATGGTTATAAGATGTCGGGATTCGACCGGGATTTCGAAAATACCTAGCACGTAGTAAGCGAGGAGTAATGCGAAAAATATTGTGCAGGTAAATTGTATGCAGTGTCCCAGTAATTAGCTTGATACTACTAAAAATGTGTAACGATGTAGACTAGGAATGAACAGTGCAGATATGATCGGAGATAAAAGTTCCCGAATTACTGGCTTCATATTTCTACCACGTGAACTTTTACGTTTGTATCTAGCGATGCCCATTCGTTGCATCCATTTCGGTTATAACTCACTGGGTAGTATTTTTCTCCTATTACAAATTTAATTCTCCGTCGGTGAATGAAAGTTTCGTTTCATTTATATCCAGATACCTATCGAATTTGTTTAACTTCCGAGACCTTCGGCGAATTTATACATTTCCCGGACGGATGCATACACTGAAACACAATACGTATGTGAAGAGACATTAAGGCTAAAAGCATATAATTTAAAGCCAAATAGAGATGGCCGGAATTCCAAATATATGCAAGACCTTTGATATATCAAGCAGGTAAATGAAACGGACGAATTTCACCCACGTACCCATTAACTTTTTCCCAACGTCGACCCGAGGTGTGTACAGTTAATATTCGAAACCGAGCAGAAACTGTAGTTCGAATACCCCAGTGTCCGTTTTTCGTCAAAGCTATCGCGGGTGGTAATTTCGCCTAACTTCCAACCCCCGCCCCGTTCTCGTGCACATAAAACGGGAACACGAAAACGATCAGTTTCACACTGGCGGGGCTTAATGCAACATTTCCGGCCAGGAAGGATCCGAACGGAGGCTAATTCCGGCCAGTTCCGTATTCACGTTGCATATCAAGCAACGTTGAAGTCCGTTGCAATAAACACCACTCGCACTTTAATTCTGCAAAGGCTTCGCGTAGCCTGCGAGGCCCCTAATCTTAGGCAATTCCATGCATACGTAAGAAGCATTGGCAGACGCCACATGCAAGGGGCACGCTAACTCTTTGCAATTGCCCCCTGCAGACCCATTTATCGATCGACATGCCAAAGGAAAGGTTTCCATTAACCACGCGTACCAAGTCATCTATGTACTCGCCACACGACTGTTCCATCGACGCTGCATTTGCCGCATACACTGACACCGTAAGCTGATCCTGGGTTACTGTAAACTAGCCAGGTGCTATCTAGATCGGTCCACGGCAAAGATGAACCATCCGGCTACTTACCTTACCGTGGCGCGTAGAGGATAAGCTTCGGCTGCATCAGCACGCGTTATATTGGCAACGAATCAATAATACCTACGCATACGCGTTACGTAGCGTGACACCTGTGTACGTACACGTGTACGTGCACACACGCGCAGATATATATGTATGTATATTCTATTTCTATCGCGACGCTGATCTGATATCGCGTCGCATCTGCACGGAAATTTATGCAAAACAGGGTTGCTTGAATGGAAACCCTTGCGAGGGAGGAACGGAGAATGAACCCGATTCCGTGACCCAGCCATCGCAGGGAAACAATAAATCTCGGATAACGATTGGTAACAGAGAAGAGAATTCTGCTTGGAGTACCTCGTGCCGTTTCTACTTATTTTTCTTTTCTTTTTCGCACATATATACTAGCCAGCACCGACAAGTGCAGCGAAATCGTAAAGTAATTGAAGTGTATTTGCAGCAATTGCCGATTTTTTTAGTCAAATTTATGTCACGGTACGCCCTTGCGCGTGCCGGTGTGTGTTGGTAGGTTTGAAGTATCGAACAATTATATCGGGAACGTTATGGAGATTTATGATAGATGCAATTCCCCAAAATTTTCAATTTGGGCGAGCGAATTTTACTTAACCGTCGATTCGTTTTTCGGATCGATCCGAAACTTGCGGAATCGGCGTTGTTTATTTTTTTTATACAATTATGCAATCGCAGTATTAAATCGCGAGCGGAGCGGCGCGTGCGCGGAAATTATTAGATAAGGGCGTTAAATAAAACGACGACGATGCCGGATAAATGCAAATTTCGTTTATCTGTAATGGCTGGGCCACGTTCTTTATTTCTGTTCGGTCGTCGGTTTTCTCTAATAACAATTTTACCTCCGTGGAATGGTAAATCACGCAGTATCGCGGCGTTAGCCATGAGAAAAGCATTTCCTTTCCGCCAATATTTTGCGTGCCATTTGAACTAATTCGAATCCATTCCGTTCCTCTCTTCTCCATCTTTTTTTCCCTTTATTTTTGTTGTTTTATTCATCCTTGTTTCCGCTCCCTCCATTCCGCGATTTTAACCAACGAAAAATCAATATACACGAACACGCGTATAATAAACATTTCATTGGGGAAATATTTCAACGCTTTATACCGCGTACGTGCACGGCAAATAAAAGTAAACGCCGCGCAATTTTCGTGCATTTAGAACGCTACACTTGCTTTCCGTTTTTATTCCCGCCTTCTTTTTTTACCCTGCCTGTTCGTACCACCTCTTGGCCGTGCCGAACTTTACGCTGGTACCACATAAAATTACGACGAGGCCACGTAAAAATTCGAACAATCGATTTTTACGGTGCAATTCCGCCGAGAGGAACGCTGCTCGGACCAGACAAAAAGCAACAAAAATAAAAGGAGGAGAGAAAGTAAAGGATACGCGCTTAAACGTTAACGTAAACGATTCTTTTGCGATAAACGCGCCACTTTCCCCCGATTTATCACAACTATTTGCATTCGTCTCGTTTTATTGGCCGTAAAAACCGTTCTTACTGCGAACACCAGACGAACGAAGCTTTAACGGGCCAATTAACGCGACTGCTGGCGATCGACCGCAAGAAATAAGTGTGCGCCTTCTATTTCCGCCACGTGAACAGTTTAATCAGCACGTGCGCTGACAAATAATGACACGTTACTCAATAGAACCGGCAACGTGGCCATCGGGAAATTAATCTCTTCGTTAACGTTTGAGCACGACGCAGGACAGAAAAAGCATGGGGGTCGCGAACGAGATTGAAGTTCGGCAGAGTACAAATTTTTTTCGCAATTTAAAAACAAAAAAAAAGAAAAAATACGTGAAACATAGTTATGCGTCGAGAATTCGGGGAATCTCGTGTATTTTCTGGGACCATTCAGAGTGCGCAATATATATTATTGCACATTCGCATTGTTCAATATCGGTTTTATTTAAAAAATACAACCTGAGACAGATTGGTATTTTTCTATAATTATGCCCCGAGAAAATGTATGATTTTATTGTCACACAAACGTGGAATAAAAGACTGATTGGGAACGAAGGGTAAGAGTAGGAGGAAACAAATGAATATAATAGTCCTCGATGCAACGATTTCGTTCGTTTCGTCGACTTTTTCACGAATGCCATACGAGGCGAGGGCAATTTGTTATAAATCAGACATAAGTTCGTTCGTGTCTCGAATGCACAGGAAATTCGTGAAAACGAAACGCAAAAAGGGGAGTTCCATGGGGAAACGGGAATATCCTACTCGTCTGCTTTCCTTTAAGGACGATTTAGAAACGAACCTCTCGGAAAAATCGGAAAAACACGAGACTATTGAAGGTGGAGCGGAAGCATACGAATCACCGTGCTTTATAACCGACAATCCAACGTTCCCTCTTTTCCAGGAGGACTCGAAACCTCGCAAGGATGCGGGACCGGCTGTCGTGGTACATGGTCTTCTTGATCCTGCCGACAATTCTACTGGCCAGGTCGCTCGATAAAGGTAAATAATTTTCTCGGGTCATTTAACTTACCCCATTCTACCCCTCGTCTTTTCCCCAGCCTAGATGTAAGATCTTCTGTAGTCCTCGACATCCGGTTTAACCATTATTGTTCCAACTTTCCCATTTTAAATACAGCAAATACTTCCGTATTCGGCCACAATCTGGGCAGATAATTTAATTAACGATCGCGTGCGTGATTCGTGAACTCCTTTAGTTACCGTAATAAAGGAAAAGATTATTTTGATCGATAAAAGTTACGTTTCGAATGGGGCGGGTATTATAGACGTAGTTGTTACGATAACGCGAATAAGACACGTGGACACTATAAAATTGTATGGGAAATATATTATCCGGCGGGTCTTACAATTCTCCGACTGCTGGATATAGTGTTTACTGTAACTTCGTCGCTTGAAATTACTTTTCGTATCAGATTTTCAAGCCAGCATTACCTCTCGGCGCCGGAGACACGAAGATTATTCGAGTGAGCGCGGTGTCTCTATTCGAAATCCTTTCGTGCAAGAAGTCAAGCACGTCGGGCAAGAGTTTAATGGTATTAAGTATGCATTAGATAAAGCCTGTTCCGACCCCCTGGTGTACAGTAAATAAATGCCGTTCGTCGACGACAGGAGACACGTGATGTTTCGAAATAAAAAGAAAATGATAGGGGGTGGTAATCGAGCAACGACAGAGAGGAAAAAAAATATCCAAAAGCCCGCTGACCTCGCGAAAAAAATCCTCTCGAGTGTGCATTTGCCCCCTCGCTTAGAAGTGCCTGTGAATTGGGAATACTTAGAAGAGAAAAAAAAAGGAAAGAATACAATCCTGCCCAACTAACTGGTCGAAGCAAAGTAGGAGCACCTTTCCCTCGTAGCCCTGGCTTCTTGTCTCGTTGTATAAGGTTTCGCATTGTCTCGTGGAAACAAAAGGCAGGTAGCTTATGCCCTGCATTCAAAAGCTCACAAAGTTCAGTCTCAAGTGCTTGTCTTTTGCCTAGACCCTTCCACCTTCTTCTTCTACCCCTTTACTTCCGCCGCTTCTCCGTTTCTTAATTTTCTCCCTTTCCATTTAAGGATTTCTATATTCACCAGCACCGGGCAAACTCCACTTTTCTTACTTTACTGGTTTTCCTTATTCCTCACTATTCCCTTCATCAAACCACTCCGGTTACTTTCGAATTACCCACCTTCATCCACGCTTTGCATGATAAACTTCTCTCCCCCGTCCATGTTTTCCTCCCGACTAACCTTCCTTGCTTCGTTTTTATCCTCGAAAACCTAATTAATTAGTATTATTACTATAGTGAGGGGGGGCAACAGTATACTTAAGGAACCAGAACAGTGTTTCGAATTTCGTCGTTTCCAGCATCCCCGTTTAGTTACATTTTTAAACCTTCCATTACAGATATGACAGAATGAAAAGTTTCAGCAATGTATTTGGGAATGCGTTAATCATTTCACCGTCGAATATTAATTACACAATTCAATAAAGAAAATAACACAATACGAACGAAAAGTACGCCTCGAAGTCCCAGAGCAACAATCTAATCTGCCAACGCCTTTTTCAATTTCTAAGATCAAAGTTTCTATTCCCTGTACAGTTGCGTAGAACAATGGGCCAAGCTCTACACATACATACATATATCCTCGTATATCCGGCAGCACGAGAATAAACCAGATAGTATGATATAAAAGATAATACGATTAGCGGGGCAATTTAATCAAGCCAATGAAAGAAAGCCGTTTCCAAACGTTATTTTCGTCCATCTATCGATTACTTCTTCTCCCTCCAGCGCATTACGAATCCATTAAACGAGACCCCGCCTCTATCTGTACAAAATTCTGCAAGCCTTAACAAACAAAAACGAAAAAAAAAACAGAAATGAACGCTTTGAAAGTATCTTCTCAATGATCGTCCAAAGCATTTACCGTTCGAACTTTTACGAAACGTTTCAGACCGCCGCGTCCCTTACAGTATAGCTTCTGATTGGAAGACGCTATGGTTCAGCAATCTAGACGAGCTGCAAAGAGTGAACGATGCGAACGACAACAACACCGTCTCGAACGTCACGGTGCAGTTAGGTGGTACCGCGTTCTTGCACTGCAAAGTTCGCAATTTGGCAGATAGAACGGTGTCGGACGCCGAGGTGAGTAACAACTTGGTCGTCATCGTTGTGGTTTAACCCCTTCGAGACCGGCGTCGCACCTGGGGCGAGTCAAAGTACGATTATAGGAAAAACAAATGACAAAAACACACCTGGATTGCCTTCCAGTTAGATGACTATCTCGAAAGGGTTAAGAAAAACTGTTCAGCGCGACCTGTATAGTTGCAGAGCAAGAGAACTGATCGATGTTCGTGCACACCTGTTCCCAGGTATCTTGGATACGACGACGTGATTTCCACGTCCTGACCAGCTCCACGTTCACGTACACGAACGACGAGCGGTTTCAAGTTTTGCATCCCGAGGGCTCGGACGATTGGACTCTTCAGATCAAATACGTTCAGGAGAGAGACAACGGGACGTACGAGTGTCAGGTATTAATAGTGCGAGTACATACTTGTATTAGGGAATTATTTTTCTGCCGCACTCACGTGCAGTGCCAGGAGCGAGATTAAGTACGAGTAACGAAAGGGTTTGTTATTCCAGTTTAATTAAAGCGGTATTATTGATACGAGTTTCAAGTTCGCTTTTCGCGCAAATTATTTGTTCAATACTGTAGTTATCTGGTTAAGATTAATTAGTGAACCACTGTCGTTGTCCCGTCGTTCGAGACATTTAGAGAGGTAACCAATTTAAAAGAAAACAACGAAACACTTTGAGCTTTACGACTTTTCCCGATTGGTATTGTATCCTTTAACACATTACACCCCTTTGAAAACGTATTAGATAGACCTTTAAACAACCACTTTCAATTATTAACAAAAGCTGGCGGTTCGGCTGTTGTTACAAAGAATACTGTGGCATGTTTGTTAGCGCAGTAGTCTCGCGTGGAAACTGCAACACGTTTGCTGTGCTCGTAACGAATCAATTACATACAGTGAAACACGGAAACTCGCAAGGGCAACAAATCCTGATCTACTTAGGTGACTTGGTTCGTTCATATTATATGTGAAACGTATGATTCCATGAAATAAATTAAAAGAAATAAAACGCGAGGCTCCTATGTTTTTCATTAAAGCTGCCAAAAATATAACTCCCTTGTGCACTTCGTTACAGGTCTCGAGGAGTACAGGGATACTATCACACTTCGTCAATCTTAACATAGTTATACCAGAAGCATTTATATTAGGGAGCGGCGAACATCACGTCGATGTAGGATCCATTATAAACCTCGTATGCATAATAGAAAAGGTAAGAATTAGAATCGAACATATCTTATTCATCCACGGGTAATAAACATTTCATGTTCCAACGACTGAAAATAATTGTTATGGTTTCACACTCCTGACACTCCTGAACACGTAACTGAAAAATCTACTCCAGAAATTTCACCGCACACACGTAACACCCTTACGATAAACACGTCGCAAATATTCGATATCAATTCCATTCGAACGTGAAATAATCGTGTCGCTCATATATACAACCCGCAAGCACGGCCGTGAATAAAGACACGTTGCAGTCTATCCGCTTAACGAAGGCACATAGAAACGCACAGCTTGCAGTTCGTGCGAACATTCAATGTACCCCCCGTACGGAACGTGGAAAACGGAAAAACCTCTGGTGAAATAGGCACAGCTTAGTCACGAATACAAGAGTGGAAGTGCATTAAAGCGGCATTGCCGACCACCGTTGCAAACTCGACACTATCGGGAAACGAAAATAAAGTGTGGCGTTTCTCTCTCTCTCTCCACGAGCCGCCGTGTACGAGCATAACGGGCCCTCGACAGAAAGGAGAGGAACAGACAGGTATCTTAAATGTTTCGAATGCAGAGAGGAGAGAACGTTGATCTTTAGCGTGTTTGCACAGTGGCGCGCTCAATACGTTGTTCGTCTGCGACGATACGCCGGGGAAATGCATTTAAGAAATTCTTTCGCGGCAAATTGATGGTATTATCTGGAAAGCGATATGGCTTCGGAGAGAAGCACCCCAGAATAAGATACGGTATTCATAAGTACGTTATACATCGTCTTAAGGCAATTTTATGCATGCGAACGCGATAGACAGAATTGAACAGAACAATACGATGAACCGTGTGGGACTCGATAAAATCGACGAAAGGATTTTTAAACGAATTTCTTTGATACATGTTAATGTGGCGTGGCGACAATAATGTTGGGTATTATTTGTTTTATTAGAACGTTCTGTGATAAGTAAATGAGGCTTTAAAAAGATTTGTTTAAAAGAAAGTTGAACAATATTCTCTTCGCCTATCGTTAAACGTTATTTAATCTGTAGTAGGAATAGTTAGTTAATTTTCACCTTGGAGAAAACATCGAAAGAAATATCATGTTTCCTTTAAGTCGATAAAAAGTGTATACTTTTTTATCAGGCCAGCAAAGAAATATAATATTCTATTTTGGATACCATAGCAGCAAAGAAATTCTGAAATTATAATTGATAAAAGGTTAACAATCGCTGATTTAACTGGACGTAAAATTGTAACTACGGGGAAAATTTATTTACCACGTTGCACGAAATTCGGTACAAGTGGCTGGCGCTGGCGGTCCCATTCTACTTGCTCTACTGTTCGGCCGACTCGAAGGGGAAACGTCGCTCGATACACAGACATTAATGGCCTATCGAAAACGTTCCACATGAGGGAGAATATGTTCCTTTTTGTTTTTTTTCTTTTCTTTCCATGGGCGGCAGACTGCAATGAAAAACCGTGTACCAGACGTGTCCAGACAAAAAATGATGCTACACTATCGCCTATCGGACACCATCGATCATTTCAACAATTATCACGGACAGGCTTAATTACGCTAGGTGACGATGAGATTTTACCGGTGGGCGTATCGAGAATCGATACCGAGCCACCTGAACATATGAAAATGACATTTCCACTATTTCAACAGTAAAGGAATTGAAAATCGCGTTCGAGTTTTACAACGTCTATATAATTATCGCTGTGGAAACTAGTTCGAAATATTTTTAGATATACACGATATTATAAACACGAATTCTACTTATAATTAACATCTTGTCTGTATGTCTGCGACCGTAATTATTTTTCATAGAATGTTATCAGGAAGGGGGAGAAGTGCATACAAAGGAAAATTATTTTCTCTTTTAATGTTAAATGTTGTAATTTAATTTTATTATCTCATTATCATGATTTATATATTTTCAACGATGAACATTCAGTGTTCCAAATATTGTACAGCTGAATAATATGAATTGTTGCTCCATGATAAATATTTATCGTTGCTCGTTTCAGAGTCCAACACCGCCGCAATATGTTTTCTGGTATCACAATAATCGAATGATAAATTACGACACTACGCGAGGCAGCGTGACGGTACAAACCGATCCCAGCTCGACTCAAAGTCGACTAACGATTCACCAAGCGGTGGAATCGGACACAGGCAATTATACGTGCAGCGCCTCGAATACTAAACCGGCATCCATCTACGTCTTTGTCACAGAAGGTAGAAATATTTCCCCTTGCAACAAGTTCTTCTTCGACAATAATAATTCTGCGAATGGATTTATCTTGAATGAAAAGAAAATACAAAATTTCACGTCTGTGTAATTGTAACGAAAAAAAAGAAAGGGAAAAGTTATTTATATTGTTTTAATGTTGCAGGTGACAAAATGGCAGCCATACAGCGTCGCAAAACGTCGGCCGCGGGGAAAAATTGCTGTGAATTGCTAGTACTAATTGTCACCATTGCGATAGAGGCCGTTTTAACGCGATAAGCGTTTCTCTTCGATATGTCCATAATTATTATACCGTTACTTCCGTTTGTGATAGATAGGCTACTATTCTGCGATTTTAACCCTTCTATTCACTGTCCCTCTTTCCTTTTAAAGCTGGACGTCGTCGTATCATACGATCTATCGTTTCACCCATATTCGTTCTTCCATATCATTCTTTATCTTCGATATTTTCAATATTATATTATCCTCATAATTTTCATATTATTTTCCATTTTCGGTACATTTCAATTAGCCATGTACGCATTGATCGTTGAAGGCTGATCATAATTTTTCGTAATTTCAACATTTCTTCTTTTTTATTTTACGTTTTATCGTCAATGTTGCCCCGGCTGCATTATTTTGACATATGAGATTTTCATGGTAGAAGAAAATTATAAAAATATTCACGGATATAATTGCAACTCTCTCTCTCTCTCTCTCTCTCTCTTCTCTTCCTTCCGCGTCCCTCTCTACTCCATTTCCCTCGCCCCGCGATTATGTCTGTTTTCGTTAGCGGAATATAAAATAATTTTAACGAGCGCGAACTTTCTCTCGCCACGCGGTGTCAATCGACGGAAAATGTAATTTTCCGCAACAAGTGAGACACGCGTGACCAAAATTACGCGATATCGCGTGTCGACTAGGTACACTGTCTTAGCGAATCCTTCAAGGAATGAATAAACTGCAATAAACTTAAGTATATATTATAAATAGTATCTTATCGTTGACATTCGTAGCACCATTCTATTCTTGTTTGTTATAATTTATAAGCTTGTTTCCAACTTTGAGACTTTCATTATTAAAGTAAAATGAAAAATCAATACTGTCCTCGTGTCTGTTCTTCCGATGGTTACTTCAAGCGGTTGGCGATCGACGTTTATTCTGAATACCGGCGGCACACAAATATTTCGAAATCAAGGAACTCATGCAAATGTTCGTCGAAAGCAATACGAATTCTGCGCCATATCAGTGTAGCTTTACGCAAATTTTTAGTGAAGTATGATAAGTTATCGATTCTGTTTCATCGTCCAGAAGAAACAACATTGTATGTCGTGGCAATTTTTCATAAATATTGCGTCGCCCCCCCCCCCCCCCCCACCCTCCTCACCCCATCCCCCCATTCATTCCATTATCGACAATGTAATATTACAAAACAACAGACACAGATGCGTGCGAGAAAAGAAGGAATGTTTGAAATCGACGGTGCTACCTGGTATCGCCTTGTGTTTCCAAGACTTCATATTATATCTTTTAGTAACCCTCGGCCCTTTCACTGTGATTTTCGTATCGTTCTCGCAATTAATCACTCCCCAGGACGTTTCAATTCCGTATTATCTACCGCGAATCTAGCCTGCCGTCTGTGGTTTCGTACATGCATAGCGTGATAACCGGGTCGATATTTCACATGTGCATTTCTCGTGTTATTCTTTGAGATCCAAGTACCCATGTTTATTATTACCTTTGTATTATAAATACAATACTAAAACGAACAAAAATCTTTGTCAGACCTTAATTCAATATTTTATTAACGAACAATTATTACGATGAAATATAATTGAATGTCGTACAATATCACAGTAATTCTTCGTTCAACTAGAGGCCGAGGAGGTAACGTGCTATCGTAGGTAAAGGCAAAATCAAAATTTTTCTTTCTCCACAGTGTCAACTTCCTGTAGGAACTGTTGTACAATTAACCGACATTTCGTCCGCATTTGACGATTATTTATAAAGCAACATGGGACGACATTACATATCGCGATTAATAAGTCCTCGTCAGACTGTTGTGAGAGCGAATGGAAAGGGGTGCAAAGAAGGGTCGCGCAAAGCAGCGAATTAAAATGCGGACGAAAAGTTAACGCAGGGATCAAAACGACAAGTATTGTACCTAGACTATGTAACACGACAGCTTGATAAAATCTAGGGCAACCGAGAATGTGCCATACTGTTTGACGTAGAAGGACCTTCGGGCTGAACATTTCATAAATTTCGATTTTACAGCTGCTCGAAACAAGTCTACGTAACTAAGCTGGAAAGCTCTAAATATATATGTATAACGAAAGTTTCATATTGCAAGTAAACTATTCACGTGAATAGGCTCGCGTGCGTATCGCGTGGCATCGCTATCGATCGAATAGAGAAACGTAGACGATGAACGGGAATAAGAAAAAAAAAGGAGATAAGAAGGAAAGGGAGGAAAAGTATAATAAAAGAAGCCACGACACACAAAACTTTATTTCGATCGATTTATTCATTACGCTTCCTTGCTCTCACGTCGTAAACGTTCGTTGTCAAATCGTCATTTGCAAATATACTTTTTTAGAGACATTTTTATTCTTCTTGAAGAAATCGCTCCCTGGACGATCTCTCGTGACACCAGCGACATTTAAAATATAAGGGTGAACTAAAAAGCTAGCCGATCAGTAACTAGTTCTACAAATTCTGAAGCTAGATTAATTTAAGCAAGGGAAACGATCATGTATGCGTTAGAGGAATAATGGAGAGAATTAGAAATATTGAGGATTATTCCATCGAGGTCGAGCTAAATCTTTTAGGGGATGAATAAATTTATTCGTAAGCGTAAAATAATGCGAGAGAGAGAGAGAGAGAGAGAGAGAGAGAGAGAGAGAGAGAAGGAAAGAGTGGAAACAGTCAACGACTTGATCTCTTTCGAGTGAAACGACAAGTGAAATAAAGAATCTTATGGATCAGTAGGATAATAAAATGATAAGACTTTAATACTCGAAACAATTCGATCATTTCACGCGTTCTGTGTGTACATCTCGAAACATCGATAGTACATACACTTGGCATTGGAAAATCTCTGTGTACTTCCGTGTCACACGTACCTATGCAACTCCGATATTTTATAATTATTTACGTTCACCGTGTAAGAAAAAAGAAAGAAGAAAGATAATCGATAAATCATCGGTCCGATATCGATGATATAACTTTTGGTTTAATTATACAAGTGTTTGCGTAATTCGAAACGTGGGCATACTTATACATACGTACATATGTACACGGTGGGAAGAAAAAGAAAAGAAGACAAATTTTCGTACGTTGCTTAACGTTCGCTCGCCTTTTTACGAAATTTTGTGTCCCTTTACTTCGAACATTTATCCGCAAATCCGTTGAAACCGAATTTTAATAAAATCCACAATATAAAGTATCGACTCTCTGGTGTCTGCATTTTGTGTTCTATTGAATTCTCACGAACCGGCGTCGATACGAAACAGAAGGAAACGAGCAAGAAAAACGAATCAATGAAAGAAGGAGACGAAACAAATGTGAAGAGTAAATCTCTCAATCGTATGGCAATTGTCTTCGTTCACATCCCGACGATAGCCCCTTTTAATTCCATAATTAAATCATCAAAGCCTGCACGCACTTACATACGGGCGTGGTTGCATGCGCGAATATAAGTCTGATTATTCTAAAAGACCAACTACGTCGCCCTAATTATAAAAACACCTCATTTGCAGGTGAAACACACGATCGAGCGATTCGCGTGTACAAGCAAAACCCACACATACGTATACAAAATATAAAAAGAAAGTACATATAGCGAATGTAAAAAAGAAACAATCGGGAGCAAGTTGATTATCGATCAATACGTTTATCGTGAACATTCGTTTATACGTCGAGGGTAGAACGTGTGGAGAAAAGAAGAAATATACTATACGTATATACCGAATAATGACCAATACGTACCCGTTATTGCATCCATTATAATTGATTGTCGCAAGAAGTATCGGCAGTAAACTGTTTTACTGCGATCATTTTATAAAGGAAAAGATACTTCCCCGTGGTGACACGAGAACTAAGCCAAAGTTTTCCTCGATCGTATCAAACCGAGTGGAGTCGATCAATAAACTTATAGCGAAGCGTTGTCTCTTTTATAAGGGGACCAGTTCGTTCATTCATAAATCAATACGAAAGACACTGAAATTTTTCTCGTCGCTTTTACTTCCCTTTGATGTTCGCCGTGAAAAAGAGAACGTGCCCTCGATGTTCACTGACTGTCCTTGTGATCTAAAGAGACACCAAAGGTGAGCCTCGTTCAAGGAAAATCTCGACAGATCCCAATATAAGTTTCAGAATTAAAGACGTGGAATTCGGAGACGTTCATTGACGCAGTATTCCTTAAATATTTCAAAAGGTCCCTCAAGAACCGATTCAATTTACGACGATCATACTTTCACCGCGAGACAAAATATTATTAGACGACGATATTGATGAACTTTTGATTGCGCTTTCCAGGTCGTCAGGAAACGGATTGGTAAAACACAACAGGTAACGATTTTGCGTCTAAATTTTACCATTATCCACGCATCATTAAGAACACTTTTAATATTCATCAGGAGAATAAAAGGTGAGCTTATTATGTTTTCTTCACACGACCACACAAGGTTCTTCTTCTTCTTCACTTGTATATTATACACATTTTAGGTATTATTTCCTATTATATATATTTTGTACATGTAAAAAATTGCTTAACCACTGTAATATTCATAATAAATTAGAAAAGGCTATTGAGGACGTTTGGTTAAGGATCAACATGTTTGATGATAAAAATGTAATCATACAAGATAAAAATCTGACGTGTCTAACTTAACGTTAATGAAGCAGTAAAAGAAAGCGAAGTGTACACTAAACTAGTAAAAATTCAGAGAATAGTGATTCTGGCGATTTTTTACTGAAAACAAAGAAAAGGGATTGAAAAATGGTAATAAAAATACAAAAAATGAAGAAACAAAATGTTGAAAAGTATCCTTATCTTTATTACAAAATTGAACATGCAAGTAAATTTGTTTATACATACGATACAATGTTTAAATTCTTACATCGTGTAACATAAACTACGAATCTGCATTTATTTAGAAATGCATTAAAACAAAAAATTAACAGAAAAAGCTTAAAATAATAGATTTTAGTTAGACTTTCTTTCACCTAATGATGATGATTAATCATCAATGATGATTAAAAGAAGAAAAAGTCTAATGTAAAGTACAGGGTCGTTTGTCATATCTGCTGGTTACAAATGTTTCACAGAAATTCCACGCAATGTTTTATTAAACATTTAACACACAAGAAAAAAAGTAAACTTTTATACGATTATTTTAAAAAGTATTCATGAAATCTGTTCGGCGTCTATACCTGATAACAAGATAAGAAAATCCTTACCGCATGGCAAACAAATTTAAAAGTACCTAATAATATAATGTTTCGCAACTTTTAGGACATACAATTGTTGTCAAAATTGAATTTATTTGCAGATGATTATGGCAAAAAAATTGTAATTAATTCATAAGCAGTTGAATAAGAATTTTCTCAGTGAATATTTGCAATCGTATATCATAGCGAAAAGAATATTTGAAATCAATAAAACTATAAATCTTTGTCTATGTATTTACTTTGCACTGTCCAGATATTCTCATTTGTTGTCAGTTTTTTATCTTTGGCAGACTTCAATGATTTTTGTTTAACACGTTCCATATATCGTAATCTCCGTTTACTCGCGATAATATGTATATAATTATAATTTATTGAACAAACAAAATATTGTAATACGATTTAACAGTATACAACATACTAATCTACGTATATAAAAATCTTAAATGTTTACGTATGCTACTTTATATCAATCTTTAATTACTTAAAAATATTGAAGAAAAATCATTTAAAATAATATTCTTTTTTCGTTACAAATTGTTCGATTGGCATTGTTTGAATAAACCAGCAATTATTCCTTGAATATTAACTGCATCAAAATGACATAAGTGTTCCCTTTTAGGATAATCTGCTCATCATCTGTACACACACGTGTACGTAGAATCGTTATATACAGGACATTTGATAAAACATGATATATTTTGGAAATAAAAGATTCTTTAAATAAAAATTCAATTCCTAATATTCATATATTTTACCACAGTAATTATTATAGCAATTCGTTATTTATAAGCTAATTGAAATATGTAACATATCGATGTAATATGCAATATTTTCTTATGTGTTTAGATTTTTAACATTGGCTATATACATTAGCATTCTAGTTTCCACTAGTTATGCACAAATTTGTATCATTTCCTTTCATATGTAGATTTACAAAATGTCCAGGTGCGAGCCATTATTTTCTAAAAATATACACATATATTTGCGTCCTCTCATTTTTATATAACGAATCTCTTATTTTCGAAATATGGCACATATTAAAAAATGTCTCGTACATACATACGTATGATATACATATATGCATAGAATGTAAAGAATCTTGTAGCTTATAATAGATAAATTCTACAAAAGAACTCGATATAAGTTCCCATACTTTTTTATCCTTTTTTATCGTTCTAACTGAAAATTCCATAAAAAAATATTTGGATAAGAAAAAGTAAATGCTTTAGTAGCATAAACAATTACAACATAGACATAAGTTTGTATACTGTGAAATTGTTAAGCAACATAAATCACTTTGAAATAGAGTCCTTTTGCAGTTAGTAATACGATTCTTCCTTTCAGATAATATAAATCTAGATAACAAAAAATATATATTTTACAGTACCATTACATTACTATAATTTTAAATAGATTGTTATCTTCATATAGATTACACAGTAATCTATGCAACGAGAATTATCGAACTGGATCACTCTTCTCGTAAAACCGATAAACATTTCTTGAGCAATTCCGCGTGTGCCTGCAAACAAAACAACACCAATGTAGTTTAATACAACGATAATCTATACGCGAAACGGGTTAAAAAAAATTAAAATGTCCTCACTTTTGCATGTTTTATTTCAAGTTCTGTTAATTCGATTAGATTCTTTCTGAAAGCGGTTACTCTCCTTGTTTTGAAATCCATTAGTTCTGCGATAAAAGACAAATTACCCTTTAACTCCGTGCAGTCGTTTATTGGATAAATAAAAACATATATTAATAGCATTCTTTACCTTCTTTTCCTTTCTCTGACATCTGTTCGAATTTTTCACAAGCTTCTGTTTGAGCTTGTTCCGCCTAAATAAACAGAACCAAAGGATTGTATACACTCTAAATATTTAACATAGTCTTTTGCATAACTTCAATCATTCGTTTTTACTAGATACATTGTAAAAAAATATAACATGAACGTGCAATACCAAAGAATTGTAATATTTTCCAACTTATATTTTTCAACATTTTTTAAATATTCAAAGTTTTTTAAAAATACGAAGAGCAATACGTTCATACGTTCATGCAAATTTATTTCATGCATATTCAATTAAATAACAATTTAAAACATATTTCTTCCTTTCAGTTCATGTTTCTTTCCTTCTTTAAAACATAGTCTAATATTCATTCTGCGATTGATGAAATGCTTTAGGCATTTATATATTATAAAAATTAAAAAAATGAGATTGAAGATTATTATATGCACTACAGCAAGGCGGTAAACAAATATATACAGAAAAACACACCTCAGCAACCTCCACTGCCTTGATGAGCAAAAAAAATTAAATTTTTAGTTAGATACTAATTGCATGGTATATAAAAATATATATACTATATATAACACTTTTAGGGTACGTATCAAATATATGAACTCCTTTTTTTCGTAATTACGATACGAATTTATGTTTTACACGAATTTTTAAATTAAAATATACTTACAGCATGAACATCTTTGTTTTTCGCACGAGCTTTTTCAAGTGCACGATTTGCAGATTCATACGCGTGTAAAGCTTTCAATCTTCTAAACAACAATCGTTTAGCTGCAGCTGTGTCCCTCATGTAATAACGAAGCGTGTCTGACAATTTTAAATCCTCATCAGATGCTACTCGTCCTTCTACTTTCTATACAATACAATATTACGAATATAGGTATCAAATGAATAGATACGTAAAATGAGTTTGTTGTAAAAATAAATCTTACCCTCAACTTTTCAAACATATCTGCAATTTTTGTTAAAAATCTTTCCAATTTACCATTGTCCGTAGTAGCTAATTGCAGAAGGTTCGTGGAAATTTTAATATACGAATCCGCAACATCTTTATGTTTGCCTGTTTGTCGATCTGAACGAGCTGTAGCTTCTTTTAAATTCTGGTGATAAGTTTGTAGGAATGACATTTCTTGATCGAAAAAGTCGTTTACATCTTTCACGGTTGCTGATAAATAGTATTCGTCCGTGGTGGTTGAAAAAGATTTCACTAAGCCGCCAAACATTTCCATCTTATTTTTTCCTAAAAGAATGAAGCATATAAACTTTTAATACTTGTCGCAAATAACATAACACTTGTTACTTTAAAAGAACAGAAAATAAAAAACGTTTAATCACTAGTAATATGTATCTGTTACCTCTTACGCAAAGATCTTGATCATACTCCAAAAACACTCTCAAGTTATGATCATTTCGGAAAACCGGGTGGTGCGCTAATCTAGTTAAGAACATTTCATGCATAGCAACAGTCTTTTTAAATGTTGCTAAATACTCCCTGGAAAAATGTAAGTACATCAATTTATATTTTCGCTGTTTACGACACTGAAATATACAGAGGTTTTTAAATACATATGTAACTCACGCTTCCAATTCTTGTTTCATTTTATTAAATTCCTCTCGAGTCATGTTACCCTCGCCTTCCCCAAGCTTCTGTAGCTTCTCGCGAGACGCATCAAAATCTGGTCGTGGTGGACAAGGAGGGATCTGTAATTAATTTTCTTCTGTCTGTTATTAAGAGCTACACAATTATGTATAAACGACACACCGAAGAACAGAACAAGTCATACAATATATCCAGCGTATTCTTCATTTTCCTCGAATCTATCGTGCAACCATACGAATTCTTCGTGTTGCCTTACAACTAAATTATCTGGTTTTTGAAATTCGGGTAATGTGGTTGTTGTATGTACAGTGAATTTCACTTTATCCTTTTCGCTAAGAGCATCGGAAATATCCACCTGCAACGACTTGTCAGACAGGTCTACATTGTCGGCATGAATCGCCTGTAAATAAGAGACCCGGAAATTAGAAAAATAGAATCGTGAAATGTAAACGATATTTTTCAAGCGAAGTAGAACTACATATTTTATCCAGATATCATTTATTCGGCGTAATAATAGAAAAATAAGAGCAAAGTTGACACAAGTACCTTTTTCGGAGGAACGTTATTTATAATGTCGGCAGTATCACATATGCCGTCCTGAAACATTTTGCTTGATTAAACACTGTACGACGAATATTTACAATCGAAGAAAAACTTAAACAGCACAGTGTTAAATTCGTTAAATAGACAGATCGGTGGACAAGTGATAACAGGTTCCACCTACCATCATGGCGTCCAGGCGTCTCTGACACGTTCTATGTTTTAAAGTACAGAACTATACGAACTAAAGCGATAATAATCTAAATTTTACTGTCGGCAAATTGATCATAAGCGTAGAAAAATTATTTCCTTTTCACTTATATACATATATACACTTGCTTGAATGATATTCAATTGTTAATATTCGCGTAGAAGAAAACACGTTGGTATCATGTCATAATATGTCAAAATGCAATTCGCATAAAGCGTATGTTGATAAATCAGCTGAGATAACAAAGGGAATACGATATGATCAAAATATTTTGTAAAATAAATCAAATATTGCTTCAATTGATTTCAAAGCATTTCCCCTGTATATTTATTGAACGCACAAATAATATTTATCATTGTATTTTTTTTTTTAAACGTATAATCATGAAAATGTATGATTAGAATTCATTTTTCATGCATAGTTGAAAAGAATATTTCTGAGAACTATTCGCAAATGTTAAATTCTATATTAATTATTTCTCTGCAACATAATATTAATATGATAATACGAATAAGCACGTATAATGATAATATACTATAAAATATATCTTAACCTTTACATTTATTTACTGATTGTACAATTTTAGATATAATGCAGTTCAAATCCTTAATGTATTACATACCTTCGTCATAATCTTGGGTTAGTTTCCTAATCCTTGTTGGGGATAGAGTTCGTTTGATCTATGTAACTTACATGAACTAGTGTTTAATATCCGATTAAAAATATACTATCATTGGACAATATCTTCTGTTGAATCTATTTAATTTTAAAGGATACTTTTCGTAAGTACTAAATTGCTTGCAATACTTTAAATTCGAAAAATTTGGTCATACAGAGAATCGTTCTATAGTTTGAATTTCTTTAGCACTAATTGCACTCGCAGCTGTTAATTTAGTTTATAAATACATATTTTCTCCTCTGAATTTTGAATCCATTTTAATGGTTACTTGTGTCGAAACTAAAGTGAAATACGTTTAATACCTGATTCCTCATTCGCTTAGGTTATAATAAAAAAAAGTAGGTCACTGTTGACGAATTATTAATCTGTATACAAATATACATATATGTAATATTAATGACATTAAAGATTCTTTTAAAGTCGCTCGTCATGGAACACGTTTAACAATTTAAGTAAATCACTATTCTTAAATGTGGAATCAATTAACCTTCTTACGAATCTGCCTTTCATTAAATTCATCGTAAATATACTTATGACGCGAATAATTTGTGAAATTTCCAAATAATTGTATTATATTTTATATAGGCACAAACTACAAACGCATATTATTTCTTGCATTATTTTTTTTAAGCTGGAACAATGCCAAACCCGTATACTAACTTGTCGTGGAAAGGTAAGTTAATAAAAAATGATTCAACCATTTATAACTCCTAAAAATTAATAATGAGAAATAAAATTTGAATGCAATCATGGAATTTTTATATGTGTAGAGGTACGAGATTTATTTAGAACGTGGAGAGAGAACAATGAACGACGAAGTAAAGATGTAATGGATTTATGGGATACCAAATTAATGAGCAAAATTGATCAACTCGGCAATGAAAGTATGATAAATTGACCCGTATATAAATATTGAACACTGTCAGTCCTTCCTTTAATAACTTTATGTTACTTTAATATAGAATATCTGGTTTTGGAGCAAGTCTGCATGGCAGCATTTGATTGCTGTTGTCTTTCACTGGCGGAATATTGCATTCGAATTTTGAGAAAGGAATTCCCGAACAGTTTAAGAGTTCACAGATACCATGCAATGCATCTGGAAGCTTTTGAATTGTAATATTGATTTATTCAAACGTTTTTCTTGATTGTTATTGCGTAGAGTTTATAAGAAACAACGAATTATGCTTGTAGGTTTGATGATGCATTAGAGGTACTGGATTCTATAATAAAAAGAGATGAAACTAATGCAGCACCAAGGAAAAGACGAATAGCTATATTAAAAGCAAAGGGTCGGACAGTTGAAGCTATTAAAGAGCTTACAGAATATTTAAAAAAGTCAGTATTGAAAGAAATGTTATATGATGTATTAGCATTTCCATTTTCTCCGTTGATCAACAACTTGACACGTTTTATTTATTATAGATTTATGAGTGATCAAGAAGCATGGCACGAATTATGTGATTTATACTTACAAGAATACGAATATTCTAAAGCTGCATTCTGTATGGAGGAACTTATATTGCATAATCCACATAGTCATCTAATTTATCAAAGATATGCAGAAATAAAATATTCTCAGGTAATACAAAATTTATCATATTTACTGATATTAAAAACCGTAATTTCACTGAAATATATATTTCTTTTTGTATTTTCTTTTTATTTAGGGTGGATTTGAAAACATGGAATTGGCAAAAGCATATTTTTGTCAGGCTACAAGATTGAATCCAAATAATATAAGAGCATTGTATGGCTTAATACTGGTAAGAGCTAGATCTGAAGGAAAATGCGTGCTAAATTATATCAAACTTCTATTACAAACTTACATTCACAGGCAGCAAATAATATTGCTACATCACCGAAATGCCCTTCTTCTAAGAAGAAAGAAGCACTGAAACTAAGCGAATGGGCAGCTGAACAAATTGAAAAACAATACGCATCAAAGGTTTCAGATGATAATATAAAAGCAGTGGAAGGATTATTAGGACAATTGCAACTCGAAGCTTAAGTACGCAAATTTATATGTATGTACGTACAGGTTTTAAGTATGCAATGTACTTTTCACTCCTTACAATCCATACATATGCATAATTTATTATTTAGTTCGAAAACTTGATATAAGTGTTTCTTAGTGGATGAAAAAAGTTTATACATGTGTATTGACATGTTCAGCACCGCAAAACACTGCAGAGTATTATTCACTAACTGAATATTTGATAAGGATCAGTTGTAAGATTCTTTCTAGAAATAAAAAGAAATGTACCAAAGCAACATTATTGGAAAAAATATTAGAGAATACAGTAAATAAAAATTTGCAACTTTTCCAGTGATTACTTGAAAGTATGAAAGATCGTTTTTATTATCAAGTCAGTATTGTTCTTGTTATCTAAAGTATTGTACATTCCTGCACATTTTGTGTATTCTTTTCTGAATTTTATATGTGGTCATAAAATTTAATAGCTTAACAAAAAAATATATTCTCAATCACGAATGAAGGAAAATAAACATTTGTTACATATGAAATAATTACAGAGTCATCTGTTTGCATTTTCTTTATTATTCTGTTCCCAAAGCTCTCTGTTCTTGGCCGTTTCTACAGCTTTCTTCATTCGTTTTTCCTTTCGACTTTCATTTCGTAATGCAAAATATTTCTCTCGGAAATCGATCAAGTTTGTAGAAGTAATTTCGTCTGACTTCTGAAAAACCAAATGCAAATATTTAAATCAAGGCATTCTATACATTTTTTCTTCTTTTACTATATATATATATCTCTGAAAAATATTTATTCATATGGACCTTTGGATCTTTTACTTTTTTATAAGTCAACAACCTGCGACTAGTGGTATTACTAAGTACTTGTTCGGAATTAGCTATTAATTCTAAACACATATGCGTTGGTAGATGGTCCTCTGAATATTGATCCCTAAAAAACAAATACTGTAAGTTTTACCTTTAAAAGACGATTGATAAAATTGCCGAATAACAAAATATTATAGTTTACCTAAACAAAGGAAACCAACACACTAATCTGCCATTTATTTTAAGATGTCTGGCTGCAAAACTTAACAAATCGTTGTACATTTGCGGTAAATCATAACCAATCTTAGATGGTATATGAGACGATGCTTGGTGTTCTTCTATCACAGGATTTAATTTAGTTGTACCTATCCTTTCTGTCGCTTCTCTTATGCCATACGGAGCTATATAATTTGTAAAGAAATTATGTTAGACAAAGGACTTGAACTTTAAAAAGAAAAATCATTACACTTACGGTCAGTAATTATAGCGTCTATAGACATATCCGAACGCCATAAAGGATAAGAGAAGTCTGATACAACAACATCGATATAATATGATCCTTTTCCATATTGACTCATATTCGTAGCAATACTTTCGTCCTTCTCTCTAATCTAATAAATAATTCGACAAAGGTTTAGTAACAATATTCTACCAAACTTAAAAAAGAAAAGGAACATGTCTCTTACTTTCTGAGATATCCTACTCGGTCTTGTACGTCCGTGAAGCATTAAAAAATCTATATCTGTCCCTAAAGTGTATCCACCAAAATGTGAAGCAGCAACTAATAAAGACCCAGTACCAACGAATGGATCAAGAACGATATCTCCTTTTCTAACTAGAGCTAGATTTGCCATTATCAATGACAACTGAGGATCCATAGATGTATTACCTATAAATTTTCTTGTCTTGAGTGATAATTTTCGAATTAAATCTCTTTGTCCGCTCGAGATCTAAAAATCCATTATGAAACTCAATATGCATAGAATGATTTGATATAACAATAGAGGAGAAACTGTGCAGGATTGATACAGTTTTATATGTTCCAATTAATAAACAAAAGAGAATCGTCTGTTGCAGAATACAGTAAACATACAAACAATCCAAATCTATCGCGAACTGCAGAGGGTACTCTATACTGTAAAATATGATTCCCTTTTGTTTATTAATCAGAAAATATGAAACTGTATCAAAGCATTTTATTCCATCCTTATTATAAAAATGCTTACCCATCGACCAAAAAACAATTCATAAGGATCATCAGGAATGTTATTAGGATTTAATCCATAGAATTCTATGTAGCATAATGTTGTATCTGGATTATTTAATCTTACTGGCCCTTCCAATGGTAAATAACTGAAAGTCTTTTATAAAACACTATATTATTAAAATGCTATCTTAACAATCTCTACAGTGCAATTGTATAAAAACTCATACTCACTTCAATTTTCTTTACTTTTTCACTTTGTGGAAAGTGTTTGCAAAACGTTTCAACTATCACTTTGAAGGATCTTTGTGGACCAACAAATTTCTTAATTTCTGTAATTGGATAAGTTTTTAACTCCCTGTGTAGATCTTCAATTGTTTTACTATTTGCCCATAATTCCATGCAGAACCTCACACAAACAGCTCTGCTCGAAATTTCATGCGCTATAGCCTCCGAGGGTAAATTAACTATCCAATAAGGCTAAAAATAAATATTATGTGCAATCTAAATAGATTTATTTAAATATTAAGTGAATCTGATAAATATAGTTCCTTACGTGTTCCTTTAGTTTAGAATGTGCATAAGTGTTTATATGGAGCACGGTGAGGATCGATTCCATTTCCTTAAAAAATGCAGCAACAAATAAATGCATTAGAAAGAAAAAAATACATTGGAAACAAATTGGAAATAGAAATAAATATTAAACAATTAATCACTTACGGCTGCACGAAAATCAATATGTTCTTGGGCGAACCAAAAAAGATATGTCTTCCATTGGTTACTCATTGTGACTATTATATTTATTGTCAACTAAACTCAAATTACATTATCTAAAATGTGATAGTAATATAATAGAAATCGTATTATCTACTTCAATATTGGGATGTCGATTTAAAATAATGTAAGATAAAATGTTGCATTGGCCGAGGCAATTTTAAGATCCACATGCTTTATTTCGCAGCCTAAGGAATTATTTGCCTGCGTATTATAAAAATCTGTCATATTTCGTCTATAATTCGATTTATTAAAATAGATATTACATTTGTTATCTAGCTTGAATTGTTACATATTGAAAAAGATTTATATTCAAGTACATAAAGATCGTACAGCATTAAACTGTACTGATCTATGATCTACAAAATAACCAACGTGATCAACACGAAAAGATGCTGCTAGCTTTTAAACATTATGATGCGCATGCTTAATCGAAACCATAGATAAATAAAATATAGTGGGTCGATTATTGTAGAAAAATTATACTACCATAGCATCGTTATCCTTATTTGTCCCTGTATACATAGAATTGGAAGCACTCGTTCAAGGAAAATTGTTCGACTTATTACACGGTATGTTGAAATATTCAAAAAACAACATTTAAATCTTGCAGTATATTTGATAAAAATGGAACAAGTGAGGGAGATAAACTCAGAGAACGTAAGACGATTAAAGAAAACATAAGGAAACCCTAGAAACTCTAAGAAAGAAAGATATAATATATGAACAGGAGAAATAACTTGAAATAAAGATGATAGAATTGTATAATGAAAAATACATATTACTCGATAAGCATATAAATGTATAGTGACATTACTTAATATCGTCGATAAAAAAGGGAACGATTACTCTCTATAATCGGTAGATCCGGAAGATTGTGGCTAATAGAACATTGTACTAGGGGGCGCTGTATTCGTAGTAACACTTCTTGTTGTTCTCATTCTAAGGTGGAATACCACTCGTCACTGTTTTCTGTTGTGTTTTTAGGCTGGAATCGGGCGAAAAACATGCCGTTTCGATAATCGAACGAGAAACAAAAGGCTTTTACATAGAGTTGTTGTATCCAGGTTTAAGGATAGTGCCGTACTTCGAACGTGTGTGAATGGTGCAGGTGTAATTTAATAACAGCAGGGGAGGTTGGCGATTTAATAGGATATTGATTTGTCCGCGACTGCCTTGCTGGCTCCATCGCACACACGAACCAGGTAGCCATGAACGTCGATATTTTTGGGGCACTGCCTGGTGCAACGTGTCGGCTGTACATATGCCGTGGTCTAATGTGCTTGCAGGCCTGATAAAGCCGAAAATGCAGCCAGCCATCGGCGATATGTGTTAACGATATTAGTCAAATTACGGGGTACAACGACTACGTCCGCTACGATCATAACGACTATCACGACGGCGACCAAAACTACAACGACGACAACAACAACGGCGACAGCGGTGTTCACCACGACGACGACGACGGCAGCAGCAACAATCACGACCACCACGACGAAGATAGGAGTGACTGAAGACCAATACAATAATCACGACGGATACGACGAAAACGGCACCAACGGCAGTAACAGCAAAGACGTCAATTACAAAAGAAAAAAAAGTGGTTTTATTACTACACTGCGAATACTTTAGAAAAAATTTATTTCCATTCATTTTTGTCGATGTAATAATTGAAAAGATACACGTGTAAACAAGATATCTCAGACACAATGGATACAATAAATAATGGAGCATCAGGAAGTGCAGTGGCTTGTCCAGTATGTACCCTCTACTTGCGAGAGGGTATCAGCTTACAAAGACATTTGGACACACATCCAAAGGAACAGGTCATCGAAGCCCTTATCAAAGCTAGTTCTAATTCTTCGAATCTGCAACAAATTCTGTTATCGCCATCGACGCCTGCTGCATCTCCCACTGTACAAACACCACAAACTACACCTCAAGTTGCGCAGAATACTCATCTGTCGGCTCAATCTCCGTATCCTATAGGACCTATTTTTGAGTGTCCGCCAATCGGTACCGTGATGCCGCCTCAATTTGCTTCGTTTAGTTATCAACAGTTTGTAAATAATGGCACTATGATGATACCGCAATACGCAATGGCTCCACAAGCTAATCAAATGATGCAAATGCTATATAATCCTTATGGTATGTATCAGCAGCAACAAATACCAACTGTTCAAATGATTTCACCGGTTACAAGTATACCTAATACAGCTAGAGTCAGGTCAGTGGTGACTATGGCCGGTGAAACAAGTGGTAGAACTGCCATTGCTGTACCTGTAAATAATTCCGAGCCAAAACAAATTTTACCTGAAATTTTACCAGATTCCGAACAGGATTCTGAGCAAGTGTTAACAGACATCAGCCTTGCGGTTTCACCCCCAACATTGAACGAAGATAATTCTGTGCAGCCAAATGGAAGTGATAGTAGTACAATTCAAATAGAAAACTCTGAAGAAGAACCTCGTGCTACGAGTACACCGGATCAACATACCATGCAAAATGAATATGATAGCATTCCAAGCTCGTTGGTAATCACTTGTAATGTTGATGATATCACAGACGATAAAGTTGAGAGCGTACTGCCAGATTTAGATGATCACGATCCACCAGAAGCTGTTAATTCAAATGTGCAATGCAGGAGCATTCGCTATGAATCATCGCAAATACAAGATTATGTGCACAGATATAAAAATGATGTTGATAACAATACAATTGTTATGTCTGAAGTATCACGTACGGTAATAGAGAACGAAGTTGAAGAAGTGACTAATGAAAAAGTTCCTCAAACCGGAGAGAAAAATGGCAACGATAGTCCATCAGTGGAAGCACCTATGGAAAAAACAGTAAAGGAGCCTGCTCAGCCTGAAGTGGAGCAATTAGAACGTCTTTTAATTACCATCATGGAAAATGAATTCAATAATAAATCGCAGCAGGAATCTCATTGTAAAGATAAGAAAGAAAGCGAAAGTACAGAACAAACATCACTTTCTGATAGGGTAAAAAGTACGATTCAAGAAACAGTTAGTAATTCAAATAATCATGAAGAAAATTGCAAATCTGATATAGAACTAGAAGTTAATCAAAGTTCAGAAATTGATATAGATGATGATAGTAAGAGTTCTTGTATTTTATACCATTACAAAAACAGTATATCTGTGCCTGCATCACCGGCACCACAAAAGAGACTTCGTAGAACGTACTCTGTTCGTTCCGAATTTGGTTCAAACGAAAACCTGAATTCTTCTTATGCACTTGGTTTTGATGCAAACGCACTGCAAAATGAAGAAGACAATGAAGATGAGAAGGATGTAGCAGATGATAATTTTGATGAGGCAGACATGGAAATAGAAGAAATACCTAGCCCGCATACACCTTTTACTAAGTACGGCGATTGTACAGATAATGTTAGATCACATACTCCACTCTCTGTGAGTAGTGGCATCTCTGTGTTAAGGGTTAGAAAGGATCTCAGTAAACCGTGTTCACCCGCTTCGGTTCATTCATTTTGCCACATGGATGCTAGTGGTATAAGTCACGACGAGGAAAGTAATGCAGCAATAGATACATCACCAGAGAAAGATCCTATTGAGTGTTCTCCATCTGGGCAAGATGAAAAAGCTGATCAATCAGTTATTTTATTGGCAGAAAATGAAAAGAAAATAGAAGGTGATTTACCATATCAGACTGGAATTGTTGAACATATGAGTTCATTTCCTACAATTCATTCACAACGTTCTGAACAATCGACATCAATGTATGAATCTTATAATGTACCAAGTAAAAGTAATAATCATGTAAATTTATCAGAATCTAGCGATGTTGCAAGTAGCTCTGATTCAAAGAGTTTTCATTCATCCAAATCAACTATACAAAAGCAATCAGTGGAACTCCTTAGTTTAAATGAAGATGCCCATGCAGGACCGATGAATGTATTTGAATTTGATGGGCTTCAAATCTTAGTTCCTAGTACATTTATAAGTGATTCTTCGCAAAAAGCTGTTAGTGCAACCAGCCAACAATCTATGGCAAGTAGTGAAGGTGGAATAGGTGCAGACGAAGAAGTTAAAAGCATTAATATGAGGGCCGATGAAACTATGCCACCTAGAGGTGAATTATCAGAACAAGAAAGCAATGGATGTACAGAGCAATCCGCCTGGCAGGTTTGTACATCAGTTTTTTCTATAAACACATTGTTAATAATTTTGCTGAATTTTAAGATATAATACTTTGTGATAAAAAAATTATTTTATGCAACATAAATGGATATGTTAATGAAATAATCAAATCTCTTTCAGTTTGAAGTCTGAAAAACTTTTATTGAACATAATTAATTTACAAAATAATTTTTGTAGTGCATTTCATATAAATTTTTAAATATATTTACGAATGTATTTTCTGTATTTAGTTGTACACTGGTCAAGAATCATCAAGGATGTCAACGTCTTATGATTTGATGGCACGTGAAAGTTGGGAAGAATCTGAGGGATCGGATAATGAAATTGGGGGCCCACTATTAGATAGCAGATCTTTAGCAACACATTTTACTTCGAGTTTATTTTTAGATCGGGATAGGAAGACCCCAACAAAAAGAACATTCAAATGTTATCATTGCCCAGAAGTATTTGATTGTCCGAAAGAACGCCGAGTACATAGTACCACCGCGCACAAAGAAGCCGGGCCGAGCGGTAGTAGAGAATCTACAGATCAACATGAAGTAAAGGATATTAAGTTATTGGACGGCCGTATGAATGTGTTTGAAGATATTTTTGTACCCGGTTTACATGTTCAACAAGTTTATCATCAACAGCCACTGTTACATCAACTTCAACCACCGCAATTATTAGATTTACCTACAAAAGTAGAATCTGATCAAAAAGCTGAAACATTAGTTATACCATCGAACATTGAAGTGATCTGTACACTTTGCAATCAAAGATTTAGCAGTGAAAAGTCATTACAGTTACACCATAGAAGAGTACATTTAGCAGAAGCAGCGAAACGAATTCGTGACAGTACTAAGTGCCAGATATGTCAAGAAGAATTCCCTTCAGTTTTATCGTTCAATGCCCATTTAAAAGTACATCCATTAGAATGTAGCCAATGCGGAAAGTATTTTTATAGGAGACAAAATTTCAAGTTACACATGAAACGGCATTTAGGGATTAAACCATTTCCATGTACCGTTTGCGACAAGGCATTTTTAACAAAACAGAAACTAGACGAGCATACTAACGGTCATACCGGGAACGCACCCGTCAAATGTAATCTTTGCAATGAAACATTTCGCAGGTATTCAAATCTAACTCAGCACAAAAATAGACATCATCTAAATATAAAGAAAAAATTGAAAGATTACATATGTCATTGTGGTGAGGTTTTTCATACAAAGAAAAAGTTAGCGTGGCATAAAGAGACACACGATGAAAAGCCGAAAGCATGTACATATTGTAATGAAAGATTTATTCACATGGCCAGCCTGACTCGACACATGCGACGAGCCCATAACAAAAGATTCGTTCCAGATGCTCAAAGAGAGAGCGAAAATGTAGAATGTCCCGTATGTAAGTGTATTTATTTGCGATCTTCCTTAGCAGTACATATGCGAGTTCATAACGGCGAACGGCCATATGAATGTCAAGTTTGCTCTAAAGCATTCAGTACGAAGTGGAACTTACAATTGCACAAATGGACTCACGCTGCCCGTAGCACTAAACCATTCAAGTGTAATCAGTGTAGTGGCGCGTTTTATCGGCACAGTGACTATACTGCCCATATGAATTCTCATAGGAATGTGCGTCCTTATACCTGTAACTATTGCGGAGCACAGTTCATACGAAAGTATAATTGTTTAAGGCACGTAAAAGAACACGAAGAAAACAAAGCATATACATGCGATGTTTGTAATAAAACTTTTCATAGATCATATTATTTAAAGGAACACTTGCGAGTACATTCAGGTGCCAGACCATATACATGTCATATTTGTGGAAAATCTAGTGGTACAAAATCCAATCATAACAAACATGTCAGAATTCATCATGCTCGTGAACCTGTAAATACCGAAAACTAAAGAACGAACGAGACTTTTGATCAAATTTATTCAGTATCGATGTTTAAGGGAGTATTTGCCTCGCAATACTTTACCTTATTCTTTTACTTTTTGTTTCTTGATATATTTAAACTGCTTCCTTTAGCAGAAATAAACGTAACGAAAGAATTGTAATGTATGATTATAATACATGGTTTAAAACTCTCGTTCCTTTTTTGTTATCCTTTCTTAGGTATTGTATTATAGACTCTTTTTAAACTCCAATTAGTTGCTGGTATTACCAGCAATATTCTATCGGGAGACAAAAATGTAATTTGACTTATTTGCAGGAAGAAAATGACGATTTTTCGTTCTATTGTGCATTGTATGTTGCACTTCGTAAATTTTTGTCATATAGTCTGCTAACGATACAATGACTCGAGACTGTAACTACTTAAGATAATAAGAAATTTTTAACAAAATATTAACTGGTACATGTTGTCTGGAGATTTGAGTAATCTTCCATAAAGGAAGACTATACGATGAAATGCTTTTTGCCAACTTACACTAATTAACTATTAGATAATAATAACTAACTGAACAATATTATGAAATCATTAAGCACATTTTATGTGTTGATTGTTGTATGAAAATTTTTTTACAATTACTATTTTACACAAAGCATATTTAATGCAATATAAATATTGCGATTTTTATGCATTGACATTTGGGTGTAACAGAGAACTGGAAAGGTCCATATTTGTGTGCGTTGTATTCGCAACGCATAAGGCCTTATTGATAATTAGCATTATTAATTATCACGAGGTAGTTACGGATCTTAGTTATTATTCTTTTATATTTATATATTTTGCAAAATATAATAATTTTTATTGCTAATTGTAATTCCAAGACTGATCGATGTTGGTTCCTTATATTGCTCTCGGATATGAACGTAATATGTTAGATATGTATGGAATATCTTGCACGGCAAACAAGATTTCCCTCAATCGTACGGGCAAAGAACATGTGTACGATTACTTGAAATATTTGGTATAGTGGTACTGTGACAAAATTCTTAATAGCTAATTATTGTTATTTTTTTTGTATTCGAATAATTTGACACATCATGTATCACTTAATTTCAAGAGAGCAGTATGAACTAGGGAGCGCTAATCTATTAAATGTATTCAAATTATGTTATATCGTGCGAAGGACGTGTTGTTGTTGCAAAATGGAGTTTCCGTAGACAATTAGTATAAATTTAAACAAAAGTACATGAAGCATTCTTAAAATAATTGTACTATTTTAATATTACTATTTGAATTTGTACTTGTTAAAAATTGTTTAACAAATTACCTTTTAGAATTCATAATGTATAATTGAACGTTTTTCTTCTCGGGCCGGAAGAAATTGTGCTTCATTAATAGTTAAATACAATTATTTCATATCGTCAGTAATTAAGTAGAACTTATTTACATGCACGACCAACATCGACGTCCAAATGTGCAATCGTTTAGTTAAACACATACATTCTTCAGAATGTAATTGTAGATAATGTAAATATGTACATCGGCTTTATTTTATAACTGGGCCAACGAATTGTGTTGGCAATTAATAATTGTCTAAAAGCAACTCGTACTCTTATGAAAATAAAAATAGGATAATTACTATCATAAAAAGAAACTATAAATCAGCAACATGTGTATACCTTAATAAAAACTATGTATTGAGGTACTTTTTTAAATAAGCTTTTCTTTGCTGTTTTATTACCACTACTAGTACCATGTTTGATCCTTATTTAGGAATGGAGAATACACGATGAAAAAAATATTGATGCGTATAAAACATACATAATGGCGGGACAAATAATTTAGACAAATTTTACGAGTTATATATTCCAAATGTAGGGTGCTACATTTATTGCGACTTTAATAATTATGCTTGAAATAAACGTATTACAAAGCAAAAGAATAGGAAAGTTCGATTTTTTGAGTATCAGGAGTATAAAATTGCAAAGACGAAATTTACATGTAAAACGCATTTAGTACTGAATAGATATATTTATTCTGAGATTCATTATTTTTTTACATTTATGAAATCACATTCACTTAGACTATTTCTTATAGAAAATAGGTAATTTCAAATAAAACAATTCAACTATGCGTAGCTTTAGTTACAATTACATCAACAAAATAAAACTAATCGTATAGTTTATTTCACATATAACGTTGATAAAGAATTATAGAAATGAAATTTTTCTAATATAAACAAAGTCTTAAAAAATTCCATTTCACACATTTCATATACACATATATATATGCAGCTTGAATTCGTATTTAATTAACATGGTAGCGCATAATAATTTGTCTTTGAAGAAAAAGTAAAGAAAAAAGATATACTTCGGAAAATTTATAGTGAAAATCATTCGAAAATTATAAACTTTATTGTTACACCGTAGTTAATCAGTTCGACAATTGAGCTATTTATTTTCACATAATTAAAAATATAGTACACCATTGTAAACCCAATCTTTACAGAAAATATCAGGAGGCATCATCAACGTTTCTTACGAGATTTAGAAGGGCGCACATTTTTCTGGACAGAGTTTGAGGTTTCTGGAATTACTATACGACCGGACTCGATTTCTTCCCGCATTTCTGAATTCTCAACTTTCTTTTGCGCATCGAGATAAAACATTAAATCTTGCACTTGTTCTTTCAAATTTGTGACTTCTGTTTGCTTTTCCTTCTGACATTCAGTCATTTCATTTTGCAGTGTTTTGTATTTATCTTGCCAAGAAGCCTGATTTAATTCCAATGCTTTTCTCAATTCTTTTTCTTCAGTCAGTTCTGCCTGTACTTGTACTAATTTATTACTAACTTGTTGCAAACGTTTATCCACGTTTTGCTTCTCTCGACTTAAAGTTGCTAATTGTTCCTAAAGTTATGGATAAAATGCAATACAATTCTTGTTTATTTTTAAAATGTACATGTTTAGATAAAGAAGTACTATACGTATCGAAAAAATTTTGCTTACCTTGACTTTGGCATTTTCGTCTGATACCTGACCTAATTTTTCTCTGAGTTCCGTATTTTGTAACATAGAGTGTTGCTCTAAACGCGATAGTCGATCCTCGAAGTACTGTCTCTGAGTTTCTAACTGCGATGTTAAAAGATAAGTAAATTCTAGCTGCACAGAATCCACTTTCTCTTCCATAGCTGCACCTTCTGTTTTTGTAGCTGTGGGACCACCTTCAACCATTTTACCATCTTTGGTTTGTAATAATCTATGAACAAAATTATCTCCAACGTAGTCCCAGACTCTGTTGTTTCCTAATTGCATCGCGTAACAATGGTGTGTCTCGCGGTAGTGTTGAAACGCATGTCCTTGGTGATATCGTGAGCAACCTATATGGCCACAAATTAAGCAGATCCATAGAGCATCATTACTTTCCCCAGTATCTAAAAAAATATGTATATAAATTCAATTTCTATCGTTATCGCTTGCTTTCTTTGCCGCAAAAAAAAGACCTAATGAAAACATTTTTTGTATACATACTACATTCCATACAGTAGCTATCTGCAAATGACTCTGGCGTTTGAGCATATCTGCAAACTGGACAAGAAGTGTCTCCCCATTTAGCTAGACAACTTGCATGAAATGTATGATTGCATAAAATTGTTAAGATCCCATCTACACTTTCATCCATCCTCTCTAAACAAACTGGACAAAGTGGTAATTCCGTATGCCCAGATAAAGGCATAGCATTATATGTAACTTCTACACTGTACACAAACACCATGTGACAAATAACATCCGGTTCGATCGAATTATATGGTTCTCCATTGAAAGATCCATAAAACTCTGTAGCGGCGCTCTGAAATAGTGACATCAAATATAAATTTACTATACCATGTACTTATTATTCATAGAAAATTAGTTTCCTCATAATTACAGCAGATTTGAAGGTAATTAATGCCATATATTGATTCGGACTACCGTCCCTCAGTATCCTAAAATGTCGAACATCTTGATGACAAGGCGCTGTGAATCTTAAAAGATCATGACAAGTCATTGTCGCTGGAACTGACAGAATGCAAATAGTTTGAGTACGCTCTGCTGCATGATGTATGTCAGTTAATTTGCTGGAAAAAAATACAAATTGTAAAATAATATTGTGGGTACTATAAGTTTGAAGATGAATTTATTACACATTGTAGTTAAACAACAATTGAAATATAAAATACATACTTTTCCTTGTACAAATGTATAATTCCTTTGGTCACTTCGACAAAAGGATTACCAGAGATAAAATTAATCTGATCACAAGCGCATGCACTTGCACCGGCTATGTCTGAATCGTCATAAGTGTTTTCCTCTGAATTAGTTCTAGAAGTAGAACCAGATTTACTAGTTCCCTGAGAAGGTACTGATGGGTCCGGCTTCTCTGTAAGGTTTGTGCAATTCTCCATGTTTATCTTGCTTGGTTCTCTGCGGCCCCTCATCTTGGCAGCCATTGCGCCTGGATTACGAAATCCACTGTGAATTAATCATGATACAAACAAGGTATTTCTTGCACTCTCGATAATTTTTTTTTTAAGGAATCTTCATACATTATATATTTGGATACGTCGTATTTTCAAAACAGTTTTTTCTCAATGAATTCAATGACAGGTATAAAAATATATAAACATAAACGAAATATCGTAATATGATGAAAAATTATAACTGGCTCATAGTTTACAAGTTTAGTCTGTTAAACTATAAATAATGACATAAATAGTACATGTCATTATTAGAAAGCTTTATTTATTTAGATCTGACCGTACAAACAGTATTTCGCTTTCGAAATTACGTAAATTTCTCAGCATAAGGTGCCACAAGTATTGTTACAACATTGTTATGACAAACAATATAACCTTGAAAAAGTTTGTAAACAAAAGGAATAGAGGAAATGATTCATTTAAAAAAAATAAATAAGATGTATGTTAACAAAAAAACAAAACAGCTGAAAGCCATTATTCCTAATATAAAATTGCAAGCAAATATTTACCATTCGATTCTTCACACTTCTCGTCAACAATCTCGACGCGAATAACGCAGAGAGAAACCAAAATAGAAGAGGAATTCATCCCATGAAATAATACTTATCGCGCATTATTATAAACAGATGTATCATTGTGGTCACTATTCTCAAGTACTTGTTAACCTTCTAAGCAACCCCCATGATCAACTAATACAACGAGCTTTGCAAAGTGTCAGTCTATTCCCAGTTGACAGGTTAAACTTGACCATTCGCTCATTGTTTGCTTTGTTTTCCTTAGATTATAACTGTACAATTTTATTGACCGATTACATGCTCATTATGCGAAGTCACGAATAGGATAAATCTTAGCAATCAAAATGTATTTCGTTTTTCTCCCCTTTCGTTTATATGTACTTTGCCAATCAGATGCAACCTATTGTTTTAAATGCGTACCTCCCAAGTTTAAAAATGAATAAAGTTGCGCCACCTGACGTTCATTTTTTGTATTAATTTAAATATAATATGTACAATACCACAGCCTACTAGAGTAGGCTGTGGCAATACTTATGTATGGCGTTATTTTTTGATTTTATTTTTAAGGACTTTGTAAAATGGGGAAGTGATTTTTCTTACTGATTATTACATCACAGAAATAATACTAAACTTAATGTAAACTCAACTTAAGAATTACCAGAAAGATTTTACCAAAAATTTTCGAAATTATATTTAATAATTATTATTTGGGACAATGCCATATGTTTTACACGTGTAATAAATTTCGCATTCTTATCCTGTTGATTCTAAAATATTTTAAACGATTATCAAACAGAAATATATATATATAATTGCGGGAAAAATATCAAGTTAGTGTCATGAATAGAAAAATATTAACAACATTATACATATTTCAATAAAAAAAATTATGAAACTTATCAATACTTTACACGTACAATAAAAATCGAAGCAGATAACTTTGAAAGCATAAGTCGCTATGTAATTATTTCACATTATCTCCTTGGATAGTGGCAAATGTATAATAAAGTTTAATAGTATTAATATAAATTTTTGTCATGTCTTTATTACATTACATTTTTCTTTTGCATGTAGAATATATTTTATTTGTTCCCGTGTTTAATGTTTCATAAAGAACCGAAAAATATTATTGCACGTTGTGTAAAGAGACAAAAATACAGCGACTTAAACTGTTTTCAAAAGTTACCCAGCGTAGGTGCTTTAAAGGTGCTTTTTCGTTCGCATTTTCTTTGTTCTCTTTAATTGCATATTTCTTCTCGCAGTAAAAACCCAAAATTGTATAGCATAAGCATCACACTGAAGATATGACGGTTCTATTACCAAATTCATTATTGCATACTAAAATAATATTAAAGTATCATTGCACGTTGAAACAAAAATGCTAAGATGCGAGAACGGAGCTTAGAACAATTCGCGGTTCATGAATATTTTTTTTCTCTACAAATATATATCATGTCTTCGTATTTAAATGGTCAAGCGTTATGTGTATTTGTGTGTATATATATATATTTAATTAACATAACAGCGATATGTTATTATCCAGCAAAACCTTGAAAATAATAATTTTATAAAAAATATTTTGTAAATTTTTAACATTATCACTTCTGTACTCTTTTGAACCAATCGTTGCACTAGCTGCTCTTCTCAATATTGATACAACTAAACTAGATCATCACAATAAACTTAACAAAAATTGCTTATTTTATTGCTCGGGTAACATGCACGCTCTATTTCCATTCAATAAATAATCAATGAAAAAATATGTAGATAGAGCGAGATAAGCAATCAATTAATTTTATCTGTGTGATCAGTTCCTGATGATCAGATTATCCGAAGAAGTACAGTTTATAAAGGAAAGAAAAAAAATGATTTTAACCACCATCGTGGAATATATCTTAAACATTGTTAAAATCGTCTTCTGAATTGAATAATGTTAAAATATCGCATGAAACGTGCGCTTTTGTCTTTAATATTCTTACAGGCGCGCTTTATTACTACTATGTACTTTCTAAAAGTGAGCCTTTCCCTTTAATCTATGACACTTCGAGTGATCCTAGAAAAATAAGTGTTTCTATCACGGGAATCGATGAAAATATGCTTCGATGATACGAGGGATGATATCGAAGATCCGCTTGTACATGAACCCTCACTTATTTTTTTTTTTCATTTTTCTTACTCATCTTATGAATCGTACATCAGTGCACGAAAGAATAACAACTTTTCTACCTAATCTACGACATAGTCGCATAATAATCACCATTGCCAACAAGTTATAAAATTCTCTGAAATCCCTTTGCAACAACGTATGCCTACAAAGTGTATATGCATACAAGGTGTGCGACGGCGAACAAAAATTTTATGCACACGTACTTACTTACGTTCATCTAAATGTAAGACATCCTTAAACAATTGCACGTCGTTTCTGGTGTTATTATTATTATTATTATTATTATTATTATTACTCAATTTTTACCACTCATTTACACCCTTAGACAACTATTTCACCGATATACCATAAACCGCGTGCGCATCGAATAAAATTGTACGAATTAAAATAATTCTTTTCGGAAACGACTAGCATTTAAAGATATCCCATTTTCATTCCAATGATAGCACTGTATGGTGTGCATAAATTGCTCTCATTGTCACACATTCTTCTCCTTTTGTTTTTTTATGTATATGTTTATGCGCGTAAATATGTATATGCGTTCCTTTGGATTAACAACTTGCGCTAAACAGCGTGGTTTTCGCTACAAATTTAACAATTGCAATGGACGGTTGCGAAGAAACTCAATGGAACGATTCGAGGAACAACGGCTCGCGTTCTTCTCGCTTTTCACGTGGGTTCTTCAAGTAAAATCGAGGAGCGTGTTCATTTTTTTAAACGTTCCGTCTCGACATTCGCGACAATTCGTCCTCACTCCTCTCTCTTTTTAGCCGACGAGCATTATTTATCACTCGTGAAATCGCATTTGTAGAAATTCTGAACGCGAACAACAAACATTGCGATTAAGCTCTGATAACAATCGTGTATGCTATCGAAAATGCATTGTTACGAAGATCGTAGACTATCATGATTGTTCTTTAATTAATGAACTGAAACAAATAGATATGCCGAATGCGATAAATTGATTCGCGGTCATCGATATGAATTTGCTGATGTGATTTAAGTTACTCGTGCAACGAGCCACGAGAATTAAATGCATTTCCTACGGATGCTCTGTATACTTCTAACAGCGAACTCTACGTTTTCTTTTGGATAATAACGATATTGTTTGGGAAAGTAAACGACGTTCTTCTACTTAAGTAAGTTTCTTCATAGACGATTTTTAAACGGAGAATCCTCTTGGACAGTTCGATTGATTGATTAACTCTTCGTTCCTTCGTCGTTTCGTCGTAAACAACAACTTTCATTGGGTGCCTTAAAAAAATGTTAGTCAACGAGATTTCTAGAATCGTACGCAAGATTGTCGGTGATCGCTATCACGCGCATTTCGTAATCATTATCGCAAACAGGTAGCATTCGCATCGACGACGTTTAAAATATTCGAAATGCGATTATATTTTTCCTGCGCGGGGACGAGGCGCATTTCGAAATAATTGCTGGCACGAACGTCAGAGAGTATTTGTTTTAATTGTAATGAATCACGATTTCAACGCGTTCGCTTTGAGCGAGGGAAAGAAAGAAAAAAAAGAAAAGTAAATACGTAACTTGTGCGATATCGCGCGTGGCTTTTAATTAGTTACAGGCGTCGCGAGCAACTCCAGCTATAATTGGCTCGCATAGCTTCGATCCTTGCTAATATTTTACGTAATCGATAAGCCAGGTGTGCCCTAACTTTTGGCCGTGAATTATTTAACAATATGCATTTCTTAGCCTCCTCGTTGTTCGTGTGGCGAGGTGCAAACGATTATCGTGATTCACGATATAGTTCGATACAGACAAACGGTCACAATAACTTCCACCGATAATTATCAATGCAAGCTTCGCGGCGGCGTAGCTCGCTGATAGCGATTCGCTGAAAGACTATTTTAGAAGAATTTGCACAATCGAGCACCGTTTCGAAACTTAAGTATAAGTACAGCTTCCTCCGTTATCGAACGTTTCCTTTCTATTCGATAATCTCCTCGAGGTTTTCTTCTTCGTCACGCAACTCAATTGTAAGAAAGCATCGAGCTGGCATTGATACGCTTCTCGTACACTCGGGGCATCAGCCATGATCATAGGCAATATCGTACCCGTCGAGTGAATTTGCGTCGGGATTATTCCGGCAAAGTCCTGAACGAAGCGTAGTTCCGTAAATGCTACGTGGTCGTCGATGGAATTTCGGGTGCCACCGGCAATTGGGGCGTTTGTCGGCTGGAAGCACGTCTTGACCAACGTTGCGGAGAAACAGGCGGTGTTGGCCTAGGTGTGTTTGGCGCAGAACCAGCCGTCAATCGCCAATTACTGCTAGACATCCCTGATCTACCCACCGATGCCAAACTCGCGCTGCTACTACTGCAGGCCACCGCAGCGGATAGATCCACCCTCGACACCGCTCTGGAGGTGCGAGAAAAATCGAGGAACAGTTAAAGAGAAATCGGGCAAATTGACGAGTAGCTGCCCCATCGTGGATTTGAACGGGACTTTTTAGTTAAAAATATTTCTATTCAAAGTCATATAGATTTGATAATTCTGCTTTGTTATCTTTCTCCTTATTTATACATCACAACGGAAACATTGGAAAAGAACGACCATTCGCAATGGCGTTCTGTTTGATTAAAATTTCGCAGATGTTACGCCGCTCTGTAATAAAGAAAAGGGGTAGTATTACCTGGAGGGAGGCGCAGATCCACCGGTATAATAATGTAAACCAGCAGGACCACTTCTTGGTCTGGCGGTTGAGAGAACGCTGGTTGATCTGTGCATAGCGGGCGAAGGTGGTGCAGATGGTAACATCCTTGGAGTCTGCGGCGGTGTTCTGCCTGTGTTCAAGCTGCTGGTGCTACCTGTCGATGCTTTTCTTCTTGGACTCCTGTATATAGGCAAAGATCCACTGCGAACATTATTTCTGTACATTGCGCGACGTTGATGAAAGGTCGACTGTGATATATCATCTCATAGCCGCAAGAAGAGTTATCCAGGATTATAGAGGAAAAGAAACTAACAAACCTTTTGGAAGGTTGCCTGCATAGTCCAGTCGGACAAGGACGGCCCATGGCACATTTTCCTTCGCACACTTCACGTGCCAATGCCATGGTTTCGTAATTTCTTAAAGTAGACCGGCACATTTCTGCATCGGATTCCGCGAGCGCCAGGCTTGGAAATCGTTCTTTCAATCTGCGTCGTTCCTACGTCGATCATTAATGAAAAATATTAGTTGGGACACCTTTCATGGACGATGTACCGTTACACGTTTTCTTTTTCTTGTAACTATTCTACGAACAGTTATTAATAATCTATTCAACGGTACAATAGTATCGATGAACAACTTCGAGTAACTTTCTTCTGGCAAATTGGAACAGTCAGCTTAAACCTTAACTATATATTGAATCTTATTAAGAATTCTATGGTAACAAGGACAGCCCTAGGCAATCGTTTCAACCATTAACTTCAATACCTCGTGCAATCGGCTAGCTTCGAAATCTTTCAACTGTTGCTGGAAACCGACGTTTGGATTGGCAATGGAACGACCTACTCTGACAACTTTGAGTGCCTCTTTCCATGAAAGATTGGTGGTACTCATAATATAGGCCACTGCTACTGTGACGCTTCTCGACATACCGGCTAAGCTGAAACCGAATATTACCTGGTGAACGGTGTTCAAATGGAAATTGGTTTATTAATTCCGATTTAATAAAGGAAAAAGAAAGATACGAAGGAACTTAGTTATTCAGATCTTTTCAATGACGAAAAGAGTGGTATCTGTGCAGATCACATTCTATCATACGCACCAGTGTATTAAAACATTTCCACCGCGTAGTCGCGCGGAGTGAATAAAATCATTACACAGAGAGAAATACTGCGTCAGATTCTGGTCCGGGCTGTCTGACGCCAGTATGCATAAATAATGTTTGTCCTAAAAAAAGAATTGTTTCGGCTAATTTCGAATCATTCAATCGGGCAACGCGTTCAAAGAATCTATCTATATATATTTCATTTTTCCTTCATACTCACGGAATGCAATCGTCGAGCGCTATCGTGTATAGCCAGAATGTGTGTAATTTCGAATCGTTCCAACTGATCAGCGTCCTTGCTATCGTGATAATTCCCGACGTAAAGACCAGGAAGTACCTATTGACGTGAAGTATACAACCCTGTTATGCCACTCCAATATAACACCGTCTCTAATTAAGACCGCTAAACAACTTTTTTTGTCAATAAACGAGTCATTCATTATTAGAATCATTAGGCTCAAGTAACGAGCTCAAGAACTCCCGCGACGACCAAACGTTTTTGCATTCAACATCGAGTTGATGCTTGTCCTAGTGCAATTAGAGCGAAGAGAGATAGAGGGAGGGAGGGGGCAGGGAGAAAGAGATTAAAAAAAAATTCGAGCGACACTCGAGGTACGCGACACTGTGAGATAGCGTTAAGAGAGAAAAAAAAATCGATAGAGCAGCTTTTTGATGCAGGTGCTCCACTGTTAATCATTCATCTTTGTAGATGATCACTCGAACGTGTATAACCAGGTGAAACTCGGCGTAATCGTTTAATCGATGCCGCATTCTTAAGTGAGGTGTCTTTAGCCGAACGCGAGAACAAAGGTACAGCTCTTAACTTTTCATCGAGACCATCGATTGGAATCTCAACATGCATCATCGAGCGATATTGTGCATCGTACGATGCCTTCTGACAATAGATATCAGGCCCATGGATTTGCCGATAAATTTCAACCCTACCACGAGCGGTTCGAATGTCTAGCACGCTAATAATGCAACAATTACTCTACCTACATCGGCCGCGCATTAGAATAAATGTTGCAGCTTTAATATCTAATAATGTGTATCATATATAGAACAGGCGAGACTTGAAATTTCAATATCTGGGACGGATAAAATTAACGTCGACGATGTAACGATTTTACAACACGTACCTATATGTTGTAAGACGACGAATTAAAATGTGAAAGCACGCGCATCGTTAGCACATTCGATACAAGTAGAGTCCATAATTAAGGGAGAACGAAATTGGGAACGTGTTTCACGAAAATTAACATAATTGTACTTTACTAAATTATAGCCGTATATTACGAACTTATTTCTCTGTTATTCGACTTTTCATACATTTCTCGTAATGCTCTTATCCTTGTCATATACCAATATTTCCAATTTCTTGATACAAGAGGTGACAGGAAATGGTATTAAAATCCAATATATGTATGTATCTCTGAGGAGTTACTTCTCACCTTATTCATGCCATTCCCCATGGTGCCAGTTTACGTTATTGCTCGTGAAATTCCCTCGGGCCACAAATGGAATTGTAGATTTACGATAAAAAAAAATCAGCTTAGCCTGTCAACAGGCTTGGTACCATTCGACGATCTTCCCTTATTTTTCGCCTCGCAAGCTCACTCCCCGATGATCTTATTGTTGAACAATAATTTCTTTTCTGGTCACTGTCACGTCCCCCCTTCAGCATCATCGTTGAAGATGGATTCTCGATGCGGTTACGAGTTCTGATTGACTTGATTACGTCGGCTAATTGAAACCTTTGAAGTTGTGAATCTTGGCTCTTATAATACCATGCATTCGCGACATCATATTCCTTCTTGTCAGATATTTCTCATCCAAATGTTATTCAGTTCCAAGTCCAATCTCTTCGTCTACTTCTTTGTTTCTCGTAATACTGGTCCATTTTTGTTTTTTATTTGTATTCGTTATTTTTTTTGTTCTTTCAGGTTCGCAGGGTTTTTAGACGATAATAAAAAATTAACAAAATATATCTTCGGAGTGTCTCATTGGAGTTACGAAAAGCACTGTTACAAAACGAGAAACCCGTTGTTTCACATCTTTATCGTCCGCCTACGTTCGTCTATTATTCATGCGAAAATACATGGAAAGATAAATGTAATGAAAAGCTTTGTTCCATAAATCATGTTGATAAACGAAGATCATGCAGATTGTCACGAAACCGTTTTTCAAGTGTGTCATAGCGTATATGCCGTTCTATAAGTCTGTTCTGTTTCTTCCACCAGGACCTATCTGTGCGTGCATTTACAGCGCATTTGTTTCGTTACGTTGCGCTTAGAAACAATTGGAGCGTGCATGTCAGTGGGACGTGATTTCATGGAAATTTAAAACGACGATCGACTGAAAAGTTTTGCACATTGTGCTCATGAAAAATTAACATGAAAAGGGTAGTATAAATTCAAGTGTGTTAAGTAAAACATCAATACGGTTTGTCTTGCTTGAATACTCGTTTATACGTTGATATCGTGAATTTCAATGGTAACAGAAGTGCAATAAAAGGGAATATATATATCAGAACAAAAGGGATCTCATTGAAACGAACGATCAAGTTATCATTCGGAATAAAAGCGGAGCAATTTGAAGAAGAGCTTTTGTTTCATTTAGTCGGCCGGAAGGAATCTATATTTTATAGTCGATTATGCCTGACAATTTAAATGCGCTATGCATCTGTAGAAAAAGGGTAGCCTCTATAGCAAGAATGGAATGCGGCTAACGGGTACAATCGTTATTCTCCCTACGGCGATAAATTAAAAACTTTTCGCGTCTTTGGTTTTGCCGTATTAGTTGGAAAGTTGCCAAATAGAAAATCGAAGCCTGGTCTTGCGTGTGCCGATCCTGGCAAAAGTAAAATTCAAAGAGACAACAATTGACGTAAGAACTTAAGGCCAACCAGATTGACAAAATTCAAGCGGAAGGAAAATACGGAATTGAACCATTTTTCATCGCGATGGCCTGCACGGCCACAATTGGACATAAATGTTTTGCATTAATGATATGTCTATATATATTGTGATTTTAAAACCAGTCGTAAATTTTACGTATGAATAATATCATGTATTAAAGAAATATGAGTCCTTTATGTTAATATTTATTATCACTGAGGAGGCGTAATTTTAATCGCATGTGCAGTACAGTTTGTGTATATTTCCGAATCACATTCGAGATCTATGTGTATGGCATATTTCACCCGAAATAGAATATATTTGAGAGAAATAAAAAAAGAAAGCTTGCACCATGACATTTAATTGCAAGCATCATCAATGTTTTATCAATGAATGAATGAATTTAATAATAACCCATTTCCAGGCAAGTAAAACATCTTCTCGCTCGCTTCATTCGTCTTGTATACCTGAACACATTTTTCATGCATAACAATAAAAATAAGCAAATGCATCAGCTTCACTTGTTCGTGCGTTGCAATATCTCGTTCACCGGGAACAGCGGCATTTGTGCAATATTCGGTTCTCTCAAGGCGACTTGAAACTACCGCATAAGACCCCTGGGAGTGGAATCAATTAAAATCCTCCCGGTATTTACTTTGCTTAAGCTGCTCTTTGTTCGTTTATTAAATCGTTGTTCTCGCATGGCAATTAATTTCTCATTCGGTGCAATTCGCTTGTGAATAGAAAGGCTTCTCATTATGCAAGCGAGTGAAAGAAATAGAAGAAAATTCAGGAAGGCAGGAAAAAGCATGAAAGGTATAATATGTACATATATAGTGGAACGTGTGCGAAAAGATTCTTTTAACAGATTGACCGATGAATCGTACGGGAGCTTGTGATTCACTCTACCTGTCGACACTTTCACGTAAAGGCACCTTTTTCTAATTAACACGATTGTGCACACGCACACAATAAACAGGCAAGCATCGATGCATCCCCCGATCTAGCGGCCAGATCTGCGGATCGCGTAAACGCACGGACTCGCTTATCCATACTATTCGGTATTCGACTCGATTGGCAGGAGGGTGCGCCGTATGAAAACTGTCCCGTTGTCTCAGTTGCGAGTAGCGTTGCCAGAATCTAGGGGCACTCGCCACCGAGAGGGAGTAGGATCAGTGGTGGGGATAAAGATAGGAAGGTGGGGGAAATGTAAGGTGCGTGCACGCGACAGTAGAGCTCGTTGAATAACGGAGGACCTACCGCGGGAAGGGCGACCAGGTAAACGATGTACAGAAACACTCAAAGCGTATCTTCTTGTAAGAGGATTCATTTTTAACTGTTAAAGAAACGTTTCATTATACCAATGAGAGCGAGGAGTGATCAATAATTGCTGTATACACAGTGTTAGACAATTGTTACAACAAGCAATGTACTTCTAAACAGTCCATCGAAATTCGATAGAAAGTGCCTCATTAATGATTCAAATAACAAATAAATCTACCGTGAAGTGAAATTAATTTCATAGTTCGGGTGTTTTTGTAAATAGCTTGAACGTTCAATGAATTGTAATAATTACAAAATTTACCGTTCAAAGCTGTGCACTTAATGGTATATACAGAAGATTGCGGGCAATTGTTTATTGGAATACAAATTTGTAATAACGGTAACGAGAAGATATTTTAAAAAAAAAAGGAGGAAAGGGAGATTATTAGATCCTCGGATACAGAGGATGACTGACAGCAGGTAGACGGCAGTATGGAAAATAACACTACGGCGCAGGCGCGGCTCGATAAAGCCATCCTCTTGCTCTTCTTTCGCGTTCTCATTCTATCACCCTTCTCCTCAGCTGCATGATACACCTATGAACCACGACCCTGCCCCACAAACTGAAAACCTGGTCAACTGAACTTCGTGGATAGCTCCGTATAACATATACTTTTAACTAGGGTACAGTATACCTATGTAACGAAGTGCTAGTAGCCCTGGACTAGTATAAAGCTTCGTTACTGACCTACGTTAACGTTAATGGACATACGCATATATGGATATCTATCGTAAAGAATAAACGTCTGTTTCGTTTTCTTTATTGATTTTATTATTGTTTTGTTTTGGAATAAAATACAGCGGGCGATAAAAATGATTGGACCCACCTGTATAAAGTGCTGGTTTCATGTAAAAATAATTAATTTTGTATAAGTAGCGGATTGCAACATAAATAAATTCGATTGTATTCAACATACGTTTATAATTGTAATCGAAAGCATTTATGTTAGAACTCAATGTGTAAGCGAAGTTTAAGTAAAAATTATCCGATATAAAACCAATATCCTACGCAATTTAATTATCGTATGCACATATAGGTGTATATAATGTTACTGTTATGTACTTGAACGTAATTCGGTATATAACATGCCTGTAGTTTTGTAAACAACGTGAATTTCAGAGCGATCGTTAAATTTCTTATGCTTGTTTGCACTTACAGTCTTTGCACATACCTTTGTTGATACGTTGAAGGAAAATCGAGTTTCATAAACCTGAAAGTGATGTCGAAATCAATTCAACCAACAAAAGTATTTGTGTAGTTCACGTGTAGCAGGAAGTAGGGCAGAAGAATCTTCTATTCTTTTTTTCGTCGCGTTTCTTATACAGAGCTATTATATACAAGCATAGATATCCACTTTGCTTCCTAAAACAAGTGCACTTCAAGCTTTTTCCGTTGTCGGTTTCTCTTTCGTTCTTTCCACATTTCTCATTGCTCTTCTCTACACGGTAAAAGGGGAAATAAGAACGAATGACAAGCCTCTGTTAATTTTTCGTATGGTTGTTTAAATTCATAACATTGTGCAATAAATAATTAATTACACGGAGGACAAAACCTTTGTTATCTAAGGATTTCAATTGTTTTGTATGTACATTCAATCGCAAATATTTATTTACAAAAAGAAGATAAGCTTTAGTTTTACTTTATATTTATTTAAATTTACATTTACATTTACTTATAATTACACTAACAATAAGTATGATAGTTTAAAAAAAAATATTTTTGGAATCAAAATAATGAGGCGGAGCTTGATTATTCAGAATTAAATTGAAATAAAATGTTACTGCAATTTAATAAAAAATCTTCTTCAAAGGGTCAAAACAAAAGATGGTGGGAGATTTAAGAATTTTCCCAAAGGAGTTCTCAACGTGATGTTAATTTATTTATTTACCCAACTTAATACATTCTTAATACATACATAATAATACTATTACAATACCCTAATACAAAAATAAAGGTATGATAAACTTAGTCACCAAATATGATTTGGAAATTATTTATCAATACATATTACTCCTCCTTCGATTCCTTCATAGAAGGCATAGAATCACTTTTGGATGGAGCGTGGCAGATAAGTAATAAACCTAACATGACGAAAGATATACCACACCACCAACAAAGTGACGTTGATTCATTAAAAATCAAGGAACCAGCCAGAGCCTTTAAATAAAAATAAAGACAAATCTAAATACGGTAAATTGAAATATCTAAATATATTTTATTTGCCGTTCTGATTTTGTTATATCAATAGTACAGCAAATTACCGAGCAAACGTAACTGGTAGCGGCGCTGGCTATTGTGCACGGTAAAGAAGATCCACTAGCATTTAGTGCTTTTACAAAAAATGTGCATCCCACAGTGTTGCTTGTTACCATCAGTATTAAAAGAAGTCCTTTAAGCAGCACTCCAAGCTTAGTACGGAATAATACAATTTAGATCGTACATTTTGTATCATTAACTTTTCTTTAACTTACTATTGAATTTAATGGAAAATCCCCGGCGAGTTTACCAAATAGACTGCCAACAGTTGCAAAAAATCCACTGGTGACAGCAAAATAAATCTTTCCTCCTCCTTCTTTTCGTATTATACATTCTGTCGAAGAAAATTGCTTTTCCCCTGACGATAACGAAGTAGAATCCATTAACAAGTTACGCTTCATCACTAATCTAATTGTAAGCCACTACATTCAGAATGCATTGACACATGATACAAGTAGAATATAATTATTTCATAAACGATATACATATAGTGTAGAGAGTAGACATTGTATTAAATGGACTTTTTTCAACACATTCGGAGATTTACAAACCTCCTTATTATATTCAGGTCACAATCGACATTATCTATTTTATAGAGAAAAAGCCTACAACCTCAATGGTCATAATAGTAGAGAAATAATTCCAGATAATGTCGATAATGTCGTTGATAATGTTTTGTTGCGTATCTATTGGTGAGATATAGACTTTATGCAAGACGGGTGACAGCGTAGCGCTGAAACGCGGAGAACGGCGGAAGATTCAAAGACGACTTATATTTTTATAAAGATTTACTGTCTATACACTACTCCAGTTTAAAGCTACTAATACTTCAAGAAATAGTGTTGATCTTTTGCAAGAGTTAACGTTGATCTGTTCAATACATCTGGAATACATCTCAATGTTGATCAGTTCCAAAGGTTGATCTCCAAAATTAGTCTGGTCGGCGAGGCTTCTTCTTTCCATTTCGGCGGGCGAGCTACATCAATGATAAAAAAACATAAATTAAAGCTAGAACTCTAAGCTACGATCTCCAATAGGTGTGAACATTATTCCATGTGAGGTTCATTTGTTATAAACAATTAAACAATAAAAATTGTTATTGCGGCCAACTGCATATAGTTACAGCAACGGGGTATTTTTTATCGTATAGCTCATTCGTTTCCCTTTCATTTGACATCCGATTTATTGAAAAACAACCTCCATGAGCCGAGATAATAATTTTTAAAAATTTTGTCGGTAAAGATATGTCGATAACCGGACATGTGGCGCCATCTCGCGTTTGCGGCTTTTTCGCAGTTTTCCGCACCGCCAAAACTGAATTCCTGGATTACATCGTTAATTTAAACAATTGCGTTTTTCTCGGCTTCTAGTGCGTATTTTTCAATCGGGATGGTCTTGAATTAAATCTACGAACCATGGCTACCTCCACCAACAGTTGCAGCAATATAGCGTTTGCGATTTAAAAGTTATAAACAATTAAATAATCGGCGAAAATGCTCTCCGGGTTTTACACGGGTCATTGCAATTATCTCGACTTCTGGAGGCGATAGATTAATGATCGCATGTTTAAAATGAAGGTAAAGGATGCCGCTACACGTCAATGACCGATTTACACGTGCTGCATGCGCTGTTTATTTTTTATAAACAATTTAAGAATTCGTTTCGGAATTCCGCAGTAACTCCGCAGTATTTTATTTTATATTTAGTTAATTCAATAGATCTTATATAAATCTTAATATTACTTATATTACTATTACAAGTTCTACTGAATGTGGTAAATGTAAAATAGGTTGCACAATTGCAGTAATTTATTTTTATTGAGCTTCTGCATATAAACTATATGTAAATTTTTAATATAAGTTTTATCTGTAAGATGAGTTGTAAGTATTAGATTATTTGTGTTCATTGTACTTTTTATATTACGTAAATGTTATTTTAAAATTGATAAAGAGTTAGTTGTAAGATGTATTCTAAAAAAAAATTTTTTTGCCAGTTTCGCACATACGATTTTGCGCGTTGATGTGGCAGAAAAGAAATACAATGGCATTAGATAGTTTTCTTTATTTACCAAAAATTTTACAATACAGATTTTTTTCCTTTCCTCTTTTTATCGTCTCTTATTGAATTAACTTCTTATTTTGTATTTGCATTTACTGCAAGAAAAGTACGCGTAACATATGCATCTACACCAAATACTAATTGCTTGTCTATTAATAGTGCAATTGATATCTATTACCATATTTTCTATGCAAAAATCTATCATTTTAATTACGAATAATGTTTGCATTTACATTTCCTGCAAAATCGCACGAAAACCGATATATCTTTTCAGTCGCAAAAGAACATTTTGACTTTCCATGATCAATTGAACCAGCAAAAATATAATAATTACGGCAGCGTAGATACGTTTTTCTTGTAAATTAAATTGAAGATGAACAGTAGTTTTCGTTTATGGTACACGTCCGATATTGCTAAAGTAAGTTAGCTGCTAAATTTGTTATTAGGCTTACACTAATAGTTTCAGAATTTCGAATGCTCGTGAAGTACTTGGAATTTGAAACCTTAGACCAAAGTAAATAAACAAATAAATTTCAGTAATATAAAACAATATCTAATAAACGCACCCTTTTCGCGAAGTATTTGTGTATGCCGAAAAATGTCTTGTACTTACAATACTTGTTAGGTAAATTACTATTAAATATACTTAATCTAAGACTAAACGCGATTTCTGAACACTTCCGTCGCTCTGTATTATCCTGTGGCACTCCATTCTGATAAGAATCTAATAATTCTCATCTAGACCATTAAAAAAGAATTTAATTTAAATAATTATAATATTTTTTCGCAAACAGGAACACAATAAAGAGTCTTCTGAAATCGACAAACAAAGTAATTTCATAAGAATGCTACACGAAAAGTGCTAATGTTAAATTATGTTATGACACCGTTAATTCGATAAATTAGTGATAGAGTCGGAAAATAGTAAACATTGGAACAAATAAATTCTCTTTAGGTCCATGGCAGTTAAAGGGGTGTCAGCTCCACCGACGGTTGACCCATTTTCATTCGTAGACTTGTTACGTCGTCCTCTATTCGCACTAACAATTTGTATTTCTGAAAAAAACGCACAAAAGTGATGCAGCCAAATTAAATTCACTATTCATAAAAAAAGCATAGGTATCGAAGCATTAAGAAGCAATAAATATGTGCACATTTACCGTAGACCTATCTCCTGGTGTTGTCACCCACGCGTAAATCATATAACCGGGTATGCAAAGCATCGAAGATAAGGCTGTCATCCAGCCAAGCACGTGTGTCCATCGAGGGTATTCGTAATCTAAATATTTCACGGGGGTCCACTGTACCAGGTTGAAAATGAAGACACCCTATATTAAATCATTCAAAAATTGACATTAATAATTAATCAATAGACATTGTAATAATAATTCAAAAAGAAAAACTTTTCTACGTAACAGAATTAAAAATAAAAGCATTTTCCTTCTTCAACCGGAACGAAAATAGCCTGGTATAATAATAATAATAATAAATTTAACTTACGACACAAATCATGGGTGTTGTAACGGTCCAACATAGTTTCCACCACATAAGGGGGTAGTATCCTATCATATCTCTGATAGCATCATAGAATCGATTAACACCAAAAGCCCAGCTTATCGAGATGCACTCGAAGAAAATTAAGAAGAGGAGACAAAATCCAGATACCGCGTACGAATCGAGAATTTGGAAAACGTACATGCCACCCTGCGATATGCAAGATAATCCAATAATATAAGAAAGCACGCAAACGATGGCGATGAAGAGTTCTTTACGTCGACGAAGCAATTGCGGCCATTCGTCTACCTTAAATTCGAAATAGTCCAACATAAATTTTATAATCAACTATGTCACACGAATTTAAACAAAATTCTATCGCTTACCATGGCAGTGATAAACCCTTCCATTGTACAAAACTGCGAATCAAGACCAATGAGAAGAAGCATAAAGAAGAAAAGGCATGACCAAATTGGCGCTCCGGGAAGTTGAAGGACCGCCGAAGGATACGCTAAGAAAGCTAATCCTGGGCCAGAAGCGGCGACTTCTGCCACAGGCTTTTGTTGCTCGTGTGCCATGAACCCTACTACAGAGAATATGACGAAACCAGCGAACATACTCGTCGAAGAGTTCACCGAACAAACTATTAGGGCGTCCTTGTACACGTTGTTCGTAAATTTATTGTAACTACCGAGGGCCACCAGAGTGCCCAGACCCAGTCCGTACGAAAAGAAAATTTGTGTAACCGCGTCTATCCATACCTGCAAAATAACCCAGGCTGTATTGAAATAGAACAAATATTAATAAGAAAGATATCCTTACAATTCTATATGTTTACCTCTGATTCTTTTAACTTAGAAAGATTTGGACTAATGTAAAATCGTATGCCTTCCATCGCGCCGGGTAAAGTAATACCGCGAATCAATAGGATCGTTAATAAAACGTAAGGAAACAATGAGGTGAAGTACACCACCTTTCCAGTCCATTTAACACCTTTCCAAATGCAAAAATAGCAGAGTATCCAAACCAATAGTAGAGTACCGGCTAATTCCCAACGGATACTCCCCATGTGTTCCACACCATCGGTAATTTGAAGTGCTCGACGTCTGTACAAAAAAAATAGAAAAGATATAAGGCATTCATATTAGTCGAACGATATCTTAAATCGTTTCACGAACTATGATCTAAATTAAGCTTACTCCCAAAATTCTTTCACTGGATCGGTGAGCTGGTTGATCGTCACATTTATATCATTGACGGAACATACTTTAACAACATTATGATGTGCGGTAACTTGGTTCCAACACAACAACGAACCCCTGTCGTAGGGATTCACGCAGTTCTTCGTGTTCCAATAATTGTTACAGCTTCCCCACGGCAACTCTAATTGAGCAAAAGAGAATCGATTCGCAGGGTGATCAATTTGCTGCTCGTTTCTTATACTTAGAAACATAGTTATTGAATACAATTGACACTAACCACTGCGCATGGACATAAAGAAATAAAAGATAGCCCAGGCGAGGATAACGATGTAATAAACATTCATCCAACAGGACATTACAGCGGCTGCGTAACCGATCCCCTTAAACAGGGGTGCTATTTTGAATACACCAAGGCCGCCGATAGTCAGCATTTGGCCGAGGGCTAGTTCCATAAAAAACATTGGAATTCCAGCCAGAACTAACGTCAGAAAGTATGGAATTAAAAAAGCGCCGCCTCCATTCTTGTAACAGAGATACGGAAATCTCCAAACATTCCCCAAGCCAATTGCTAGACCAACCTACGAATAGAATACAATTAGCAGTATTAGTGTTACTGTAAATATGCAATAATTTAAAAGAAAGCGAACAAGTTAATTAATTATCAACTCGCAACTTTCTTTCAAGAACCACTCTCGTCCGTAAGTTATATTTTACACATTTCCCGTATGAAATGCGCCCTTTTCGACGATCAGAATCATTTCGTTACAATTTATTTCGTTTTTAATAAAATAGTCTAAAAATGATATCAAGTCCATACATCTTGTTATAAGGTTTTTGCACCTTTGACCGCCTCTCCTCTAAAGTTTTAAAAGTGTGACTCGATAGGCTCTGGCTCTGGGATCGAGACACATGATCTGCATATTAGCTGCTTTTTTACATTACACCCTTCTTTGTAATTATATTTATGTACTTTATTAATGGAAAATTACCACGCTCAAAATGAAGTCTAGCTTGGTGCTCCATGTACCACGCTCAGGTAGCGGCTTCACTTTGCCAGATGTGGACGTTAGATTCAACGCAGTTTTATCAGGATTTTCAGCATCCGTGAGTTCCGGTTCTCTTGATGCTTCTGTCATTTTGTTCGATCTTTTCTTCTCGTTGTAAAAAGGTTCCCTTCTTCTGGATGAACTCTTCTCGCGTGTTCCTCGACTGCTCGTGGAACTACCGCCAAGACATAACAGTGTTTCTGTCGACAAGGATACATATGTAATAATTATAACTTGTATCTTTTTGTGTATATCAATTATTAAATATTAGATTGTAAATCTATCCGTATCGAACGAAGGGTCACGCGAAAATGCAATATACTGTCTTCCAGTCATCCACGATTTTTCACAAGATTCTCCGAAGGATGTAGTTTGCAGAGAACAACTTTGACCGAGTTCTTTCTTCGAGACCGGATGGTAATTCGCGTTTGATCGCGTGGAAAATCTGCGGAAGATTATTACGCGTCGAAATTCAAGGATTGTGGTTAAAAAAAAGGAAACGACAAGCCGAAGGCGACGCGCTATGGATAAAATTCGAATATTCTTGTTGGAAGAAACGAACACCTTAAGGATTATATATCGATACCTTCATTCTAATACCACGTATCAGTATTTTTAATAAAAGTTGAATTTCGAGTATATGTCCGTCTACAAAAGCTTTTCGTGTAAAAATATTCAAGAATAGTATATGTAATATAAAGCTAAACTGAAACACATTTAAATGTACTATTTTTCTTTTGCTCCCCAGTATTATTTGATTTTTGTCCCATACTTGGTACTACAATAATGGTATCGAAAACAATATTAAGATTATCGAAAATTACAATCAAGTAGGTAGTGTTCGTCGTATGTGGGTTGCAGATGCTCCAAATGTTTCGTACAGTATCGAGGGCTCGCCCCTTCTATTGCGATGCCAAGCGAAATCACAAGCGAAACGTAGGGCAAACAGAATACTCGAACTACAAGATCAATAAGAAAGAGTTAAGGCGTAAAAGTAGCATCGATGATATCTGGTTAAATAAGAATGTCCGGCTGGGGTACCCTGTAATGAATATGCTAGTCCGTACGCGTTCCCCTAAAGCTCATCCTTCCCCGGACCCTTCACGACCGATCTATTTGCCCGGATCCCTCTTCCTCTTCCACGCTCATAAAAAACAGCTATATTCTAATTAACCGAGAATGCGTTGTTCCGCATCGCCGACATTGCTATGATCTTGAATTTCTCGCTTACTATTAATTAATCCTCAGTCCAATATCCGCGATCCCATCGATACTCCCGATTATTTTCTTTCTCATCGACGGGACGTTCTCGGTCAACGACGCGTCCAAGAATATCCGAGATTTCCCGCACGTGTTCCACGTGTCCCCGTATTGTGAATTTTATTCTCCCGCCAGTGTGATAAATTCGTTTACGAAATAGTATATCTTCCGTTCTTTTCTTTTTTTTATACAAACCTAAGTTCGACTGACTATCAATCTCACGTGCCACAGTGTCAGCCGTTTCGAATGTTGCGCCTCCAGTGGACACGTTGTCTCCTCTTCACGAGTTTCCGCTTGATTCTCTGCGTCGAACGGAAATGAAGAAACGGTCGCGCGAAATCGGAGCGACGATTCGAACGAAACTTTCTCCAAGAATCGTTATATATCGGTATGCACTGCACTGCACACTCTCGATCCTTCACGCGATAGGTCGATCCAATTGAGAGGGCGGCATTTCCAGCGGCTGATGCGAGTCCTCGAAGCGAAATGTATAGAAGCACTTCGATTGCAAGTAAAACGGAAGTTCCTCGATCCAAGAATACGAATTGCTATTCGGCGATCAAGAGTTGACTAGCTCTCTTGATCCTGGCGGTTCCAACGACGTTACGGTCATCGATTATTACGTACGATCTACCACGAACGAGTGTATATATTTGAACCGGTCGTTTCTTTTCTATCCGTTGATTGTCCTATTTTTCTGTCAACTTTGTCTCGATAACGATGTCTGGGGGACGCTTGCACGTCTGAGGGACGATGCGAATGCTCAGCCGACCCGTTCAGAACTGGAATCGGGTGTTCGCTTTCGACGTCGAACTAGCTGAAATATCGGGGGTACAAAATCGGGGGATCCCCCTTTTCCTTTTTTCCCCCGGTCCACCCTTACCGTTTACATCGGTGTCACGCATTTATCCCGCGTGCGTTCACTCGGTTGCCTGTTCCGCGCAACACAGGCCAAAAAGGGGGGACGAGGAAAACAAGGAGAAAGAGGGTCACCAAGATCGCAACAGTATATCATCATCAAGTTGACGGCTATCCCGACAATGCGCCACTATTTATTGTCACCGTTCTGATACATGTGCGCGACTATTCATTTTCCTTTTCCTATATTAATGATTTTCCCAAACCCTATATGTCGATACCATCGCGGTTCGCCAATTGAATCTTCGTCCATTTCGATGTATTAGTCATGGTAGCGCGACGGAAAACAGATGATCCCTGGAAATCTATTGTGGGAGATGATTTTGTCACGGATTATAAATTACGGTCGCCGTCTGTATTTCGCAAGTACATAGTTGAATAGGGGGTAGTTTTCGAAATAAGGGAAAGTCTACTTGTGCCTGACTATGCCCGATAATCACGGTGGCAAGTTTCAATTTCTCGCGAAACAACATATTGGTGTTAGTAACGTAGCCGTAGCGTATCTTTGGTAATGGCGTCTCGAATATTATTAAAAATGTTGGGCATAGAATGGTCGCGTGACTTCTGTATCGTTACCCTGATTATTTAAAACTGTAAGCGTGCAAACTTGAGCATACGAGACGAACACAAACTTCTGCACTTTCTGACGAAATGGAAGAGTGCGATAAAGTAGGTGAGCAAGACTAGGAAGCTAGTATATCCGGAGGGTTCACGTGACACCGATCTATCGCTACATCCGTTCTGGGTACACTCCGTAATATAGATCATCAGGATGATCGACATTAACACACACAAATCCCGAAGCAGCTACTACAGACAAGGAGGACTTTTCGATTTATAAAATCATTCCGGAACCTAAAAAAAATATGTACATGTAAATATTTCTCATAAAATCGAGTAAGTAATTTCTTGATCGTTTAAATAAAAAAGGAAATTGGTAGCTGCAAAAGCTTTCGCACCGATCATGTTCAATGATACATTTCTTTTACCTCTCTATTGTTGTAAGGAAACTTCTGGATCAGTGTTCGAATCTGCGGAATTCTTCTCTTTTTTTTTGCGAAACAGGAAATTTTTTTGCGTAACTAATTTTTATACCTCGCGCGCGCAAGCCGCACGCGGTTTGATTGCTCGTTAACGGTCAGAAAGGCAGAGGGGAGCATCCCCAATGACTAGAGGATGTGCGGGAAGTGGCGCGGGAACTGCGTTAAGAATTACTTTGCGGGTCACATCTTTTTTTTCACGAGTCGAGCCACCTTTGGTTTTATACAGTATAGAAAATATGTGTAACCTACATGAATGACGAATAAGTGAAAACGAATATATGTACAATTAACAAATATTATAACTCTTACAACACTTTGTAACATAATGTTTATTATATAATGTTCATACCTTTTAAAGAAAATCTAAGCCATTAATGCATGCATACGTATACACTTGCAATATTTTGTCGAACGTTTTTCCTACAACAAATGTAATTTAAAACTTTACGTATATTGATGGACGTTTGATCGACAATTAGTTAATTGTTATTATTCTATTTTGTAATACAATAGTATAAAATAAGTGTATTAATAATTAGTTTCTGTAGGAAATAATTGTGTTGCGCATTCAAATTCAATTGAAATGTTAAGACATACATAGATGGCACTGAAATTTATCCGGGAAAAATGGATTTAAGTTGGTAATAGATAAATTTTTCAAATTTGGCAGCCTTGTATGGCTTCTGCACACCGTATGAGAGGAATTGTGTTGTGTTTTCTAACCTAACAAATCACACTTATTTTTTTGAACTGAAAAGCCATCTGCTATTTTATTGGAGTAAAACACGATATAAAATAATCTTTTCTTATTGCAATGGCTGAAGCAATGCGTCAAACTGTAGCGGAAATGTTGAAAGGCATTGAAAGGTGCGTATTATTCTTGTCATGTACATGGTTAACCAACTTCGTTCCTTCTGTACGTTCTACATATGTATTACCACGAAGAGTACTTGACAATAATATATGGTTTATCGCAATTAAATTGCTCCTTTTTTTTACGGTTTTATTACTTTACATATTACTACGGGTATTATTTTTATTATCGTGTATTACTAGTAGTATGCGTTAAGCCTGCATGTGTGATACACTTCGATTGCATAAAATCAATTTCAGGTATAATCCAGATCATTTAGCAACGCTGGAAAAATATGTTGAAATACAATCAAGAGAAAATGCATACGACTTGGAAGCTAACTTAGCTGTATTGAAATTGTACCAGTTGAATCCACACAGATTTAATACAGAAATCACGTGTCAAATATTATTGAAAGCTTTGACCAATCTTCCTCACACCGACTTCGTTCTTTGCAAATGTCTTCTAAGCGAAAAAATTGTAAGTTATCTGTTTATAAACGTTTTTTTTATACATACATTACATTAGTAAATAAATACTTTTATTTATAGTGTAGACATCGATTAACATTTATAATCAAGCACATACTTATGATAGATAATAAAACATTACAATAGCATACAGAAAAATATAATTTGTCTTTTGCATTTGTTACATAAATAAGTGTGCTACCAACTATTTTATTTTAATTGGTAATGTGTAAATTAACGGATATATTGAAAATCACTTTTCTGCAGATGCAAGAAAGTCCTATTAATCAAATTATGTATTTGGGAGACATTCTTGAACAGTGTCAGTTTCAACACTTTTGGGACAGAGTGCTTTCTATGTCTGATCTATGCGATAGGATTGTAGGATTTCAGGACTCTATAAGGAAATTTGTTTGCCATGTAGTAGGAATCACATTTCAGACAATAGATAAAACTCTTTTGGCACAGCTGCTTGGTGGTGTTGATGGTAATTATATTCTTTACAGTTTCTTTTTCTTTCTTTATATACATTTACAAAAAGAATTATAAAAATATTTATTGTGAGCATTCATTGGAAGAAATAGAACATTTTGGAAATAATAATGTACAAAGTAATTAAAGAGGCTTAAGAAGAAAATTATAAAATAAATATTCTTCATTGCTGATAATACTTTCCAATAATTATCAATTTCATACTGTCTTCACAGAAATAAACAAACGAAAAAAATCTGTTCTTTAAGTACAATCTGTTTAACCAATTTAAAATGTAAATCAATATATATTTAATAATGAAATAATTCATTTCAGATAGTGCATTAAAGCATTGGGTGAAGAAATATGGTTGGAAAGAAGAAAGTAAATCCATAATTTTTATTGCCAATCAGGATGAAAATATTAAAACGAAAAATATTACGGAAAAAATAGATTTTGATAATGTTGCTGGTTTAATGGCAGCCTGTCTTTAAAAACTACATCCTGAATACAATTTTTTCAACCACAAAAAATAAGAATTTCTTGCTTACTTTTTTTATAGTACAATACTTCTTGTGTAATAATTTTATAACACATAAATATCTTGAAAAAAATATACATTTTCGGCATTTTTAATACAAACGAATTTTATCAATATTTTTGGAAATTCAAGACTAGTACTGAATGTTACACATACTGCAATATTTCAAACACGTTAAAGATCTACATTCATGACGAAATTTAGTGAAAGATAGATTAAATAATTCGTTTACATGCGCATTCTTTCAAACCTTGCCATTCGTTGAAATTAATATCCCATCATTTTAATATTACGTACAATACAGTTACTAATACTTGATTCAGTCATACGAGTATTAAACTTGCAAGTACCTTTAAACTTATTTAATTTTATGGAATGACTCGCAACGTAATTATTAAGAAATATATAATTAAGCTTAAGCTGTTGCTTGAATTAAATAGCAATTCAGTAACAGTAACATAAGACATATAAATTTAAGCTTAAAAACAGCTCGTTTGACACATCCCCGTTGTTGCTTTGGTAAGTTAATTTAAAATTGCTTGAAGGAAAGTTTTATAAAAGATTAGAACTATTTAGAATACTATAAATTCGCTAACATTGAATAATAAAAAGTTTCATTGCATTTAGAGATTATTCTTAATAAATAATTATAATGTATGTATATATAAGTCTTCCACTCCCATATTCAAAGTTTTGGAGTATATTGTAATATCTCAATCCTCTACAAATTGCACTTTATATACATAAAATAATTGAAACCCTTTCAAAAAACATATAAAAGATATTTATGGCAAGAAAAGCCATAAAAGAAGCATACATTGCTCAAAATATAAACAGATATTCATCTAAACTTCATGATCAATCAGGTACGCGTCTCTTCGGAAACTATAACGTGGTGGGTTTTGGCAAGGAAACATCCATAAAATTGGATGACTCTTACCACAAACCTGAGAAAGTAATAGTAAAGTACGTGAACTGCTTTTTTTATAATGATGATAGTTCTGCATATGCTCCATTGAATTTTCTTCTCCCAGGATACCTTGAAATTGATCTACCAGAATTGCGATGACAAACATTCCAAACAGTGCCGATTCCAAAACCAATATAACACAGTGTAAGCTGCAGAAAAAACTTTTTGATTAATTTCTTTTCTATTTGAGGATTAGAATTCAAATAAACTTTTTACGCATAACAAAATCTTCTAAAAAATAAAGCTTTCTGTATCAAAGTATTTCTCTACGTTAAGGTAATCTGTTCTCTCAATGACAAGTTAGTCGCCATCATGTTGTAATTGGAATCATTACTATTTTCCTTTTTTGTTTTGTTTGGAGAGGCATACATGCTATATAGAGTTCAAAATAATAGATGAATATGTGAAATACACATACATGCGGCTTTGTTTGACAGCTATGTCATTACTGCACTGAGAGCATTCTAAAATCCAGGAAGTTATCACCAAGCCTAGCGCATAGACGGCCAATATTCCAACATAGACCAGAAACTGAATAAAGTACTTTTGATTTCGTTCCCCGACACAGTTGTTTATCCTTTGAGCAACATTATAAATCATTTTATTATTACATATCTTATACCAAATATATTTACAACAAAATACGTTTAGAAAAAAAATGTATTGTTAAATTGTATACGCATAATATTAGAATTTCTTAGTTATAAACGTAAGTTTTTTTGGATCACTGCTATGCAAATTTGAATGATGTTCAACGTTCTTATAAATTATAGCATACCATGGACAATGATGATCCATTCTCCTAACACATCGTTTACAAATTCTACAGTGACTTGCTTTAGGCGGTCTATATGTTTCGCATCTAGTGCAAACAGTCCAACTGTCTCTTTCGTCGCATTCAATTTTACTTTCTGGATTATCTGTGTGAATGTCAGAAAAGTCCATACGATTTTGAAGCAGCGGCACAACACCGGGATCGCTGCAGACCGCCTTCAAATGTGATATTATCAATAATAATACAACAGTGTTGAAAGCCACTACGTGAAAGGGACCCCATAAACTGTACACAATAATATACGAAAAAAAGATTAATTATAATACTAATCGTGTAATTAATACGAGTGATATTGTTCAAGTTGCATTTCTAATTACAACAAAGGTGCAATAATGTTGTAAAATGAAAGGAAAAATCATTCAATATTCCAACAATGTGACCGTACTCGGTCAATTTAAATCTCTTTAAAAATTCAAATATACGTGTCCATATAGACGTGAACATTTATGCAGAAATTAATTTGATGTATATGAAGAAATACTAAAACTACGAACAGATGCGATCAGAAATATAGATAATTATTCAAAGCACCTGTCTTGTAAACTATGCAGGATAACCCAACGTACGACAACGTAATCTGCATAGAAGACAGCAATATACGTAATTATGATACACACGATCCCACAGGGGTCTTTTACAAACATTTTTATTTATTCCATACTTCGTACTAGCAAGTATATCACCTATCATCACCGTGCAGAACGACTTCATGTCATTTCGTTCTCCATTGAATTTACATTATACGATATTTAATTCGACTCTTATAAGGTCCATTTAAGTTCAAGTCTTTTTATTTTATAATCGCACTGAAACACCAAATCGTCATACGTATTTATAATGGAAAAGTTGAATTTCTTTCACTAAATAAATATTAAAACATTCAAATAAATTATAAATGTTCTAATCGTAATTTACTTTTCGCTAGTGACTAGCCTAAACTGACGGCCATGATATTGCTGTCACTGAACAGTCACATGACATCCCCCCACTACTTAATTCTATACTTACGCCACAGATTATGATTTTATGTTTCAATTTCTTCGTTAAAGATTATTATCGTTTCTCGATTATAAAATACTGTTTAAAAATAGAAAAATGCACCTAGATGTAATTGCGATTGTTTAATAGCAAATACTTATCTCCCTTATCGCTGCAAACCTTAAATTACTATTATTAAATTTGTATTAATCTTTCGAATATTTTTACAATATAAAATACAATAATGAATGTGTTACGCAGCACAATTACAATAGTATCAAACAGCATAAATAATTAGTGTTGTGAAATTACTATTAACTTTTAACAGGATATATGTACTCCTTTCGGTTTCTTTAATACCATTTACTTCAAATGGCTGCATGGGTAGAAATATGTGAACTTGACGCAGAACCATCCTTTTGTAAATATACGGTAATGTGTAATTAAACGAAAACTTTATTTACAGAACTACTCGCAAATAAAAGTAATAGCGATAATAATAATATTAATAATAATAATAATAATAATAGTAATAATTAATAATAATCGAATCATTACGAATCGATCAATGATAACTATAACAAGTGAAAGAAAGGGACAGAAAAGACAGAAACATAGGAAGAAAATAATGGTAGTTGGCTACAGCGATGACTGTGATGGTGTAACAGTAGCAACAGCAGCTGAATAGACTTCAATAGTAGTAGTTAACGGTAGCTGTAGCAATAACTTGTATTTTGGACTTAATTCTCATGTACAGATTTAAGTTCTTTAATCTGCTTTATAAGATACGCCTTTTCGTCGTTGAACTGTTCGTCCTCTGACCGATCAGTGTGGAAGCGCGTCAGGAATTCAATTAATTTCTCCTGGTTGCGCAATAATATGTCTAAAATTGGTTTCGGCTTGTTTGGATTCGCCACAAATACCTAGAAAATTAGAGATAAATATATTTAGAGACTCTAATACTAATAATATTCAATCTAACATTACATAAGTATACCTTAAAAACATGAAACGCTTCAAACTGTATATTACGTGATTTTTCTTTGAGCATATTCATCATCAATTTGAGATTATCAGGATTTGAAATATATCGTGTCATTACCTATAATGAACATTATTAAATGAATATTTCGTAGTAAATATACATCTGTATACATGTAAGTACATATACATCATTTACATCAAGATGAAAACACTGTACATACGGTAAAATTATGTCTATCCAGTAAAAGTTCCCCTAGTAGTTTCAAACTCTGTCGTCGCGTAACATAGTTTTCTGAATTCAATAACCTTTGATAATGAGAGAAAACTTTATCGTAATTAATTTCTAAAAATTCAGCGCTCAGAATTTTATGCCTGGTAAGTAATTCCTAAAAACCAACGTACCGGATGCACCAAGTGTATGCTTTTTACTTTAAGTACGATATATCATGCGCTTATCATCGCTTACTTTGAACGTAGAAAACGCGTCAGAAGCTATGTCGAAGGTTGAAACTTCAACGTATCTGAAAAAATTGTAAAAGTCGTCCGAATAGATCATGATTTTCGCCAAGGCCTCATATCTTGCACATTCCCTTAACATAGTGCCACAATTTAAAGCAATGTCTTGATGTTCGTATCTGTAATTATTATATTTAGAACATTATAATTAAAAATCAAGTCCATTATATGGAGTACAATTTATTAATTAATGCACAAGAACAGCAAAGGAAAAAGAGACATGTATATCAAATCATTTTGGAGTTTGATAACTTACCCAGACATAAGAGTGAATAATATTTCCGGCTTAGTGCATATATATTCTACTGTTGGAGATCTAGTTCCAATTTGTCTTCGTAGTATATTATTAAATACTTGAGCGACATCTTTCTTCCCCTATTGAAGCATTAAATTATTGCGAAAATAATGATTGTACTTAAAAAAAAAATACTAATTTATACAGTGTATAAAATAGATATTAACAATTAGAATGATGTTTATATAGAATGTTATGAATTAATGCATTTTACTTTCTTAGACATGTCACAATTGAATGTAACAAAGTTGTCCTAAAATTCAGAATTTGTTATTGCACACCAGGTTACTACTAAGTACATTACGCAACCAATGACATACCTCAAAATCTATGCGGCTAAGATTTTGCACAAGTAGAAGCAACAAATTACTATTATACAATTCTTGCGCCAATTGGGCAACAACGATATCTGCTTGGGGCTCTGTTTCGGCTGTTCCATAGAGCATATTTTTTATATGCACCAAATTTTTACTGACATCCTCTTGAGCCTAAAAAATGGATGTACTGCGTCATAAAAACTAAAATATGGCCTCGCAACATACCTTTTCGACCTTCTTATCTCCACGCTCCAATGCATTTACGGCCTCCTTAAGAGCTTTTACCACCTCCGCCGGACTCTTTTGAGACTTTCCGAACAGAGGCATATTTTTCACAATGTACAGACCTTACAGGATGAACGAAAAGAAGAAAAGAAAATGTTAAATACTTTGCTTTAACAGATATTTTATACAAAGCAATCAACGTTGGTGTAACTAAATTTTATGAACCATTGTTGTACTTTAATAAGTAGAATTAATTATAAAAAATCCCAAAGTTAAAAAGTTTATAATTATTCGTGTAAAAAGAACACAGAATAAGATTTGGATTAGAACATTACATGATTTGATTTCTACGATATTTGCACGAAAGTCTAAATTTGGGGATCAATATATATATATATATATTTCTATTATTGCAATATTATAATATCCTTATTTGTATATGTAAACATTCATACGAACAATTTTCGTCCCTGTAAATGTCTTTTTCATATATTACCAAGATTTACAGTCAATAATACTAAACATAATCCCTTCAGGTTATATCTGTAGACGTAAATGTCAAATTTTGTTGCAGACTACGACCTACTATCATCAAACATGATTTTAGAAAATATGAATTTACGGCAGTTCTGTTTTATTAAGAGATACATATTAAATTTAACCTAGAAAATTTCGTTGTCGAGGTATTGCAATCGAAATATCGAACAATGTACTGGAAAACAAAAAATTAATTGAGCCGAGACAATACTACAAGAAATATGCCGTATGAAATAGTTGCAACAAAAATGGAGGTCGTGTATCAAGTCGATCAACGATATGATGATTATAAAGATTTAGGTTGACAAAAAATGAAATCAACAAAAGCGACACATGATTCGTACGTTTTTGTCGAGACGATGAATAAATAGAAAATAAAAATACTGTAATGTAAAGAAACAAGTAGACAAGTCGCGACTAGCAAGAGTGCGCGTTCGTTGTAGGAAGTAGCAAACGTTTAACCTGTGCGTTTCATTCGCCTTGCGAACCTTAAAATAATCTTACCATTCAGTCAGACCCTGAACGAACCCTCGTTTTCGGTTCGAAGTATTCTATACAATTCTTTTAAAAGCGCACATATAAGCCAACTACCTTTCAATTCGATATTTCGTATTAAAGACACAGTTTGCACAATTATGACAACCCTATCGATCGCAGATTCCAATTCTATCAAATCTGATAGAATTTTTTCTTTAAGGATACCACAAATAAATAATTTATCTTTGAAAACTTTTGACTAATTGCACGATTCTATGACGTCTCTTATCAAAATTCTTTCACGACTAACGCCGAATCTGCAAAAACGTTATTGGTCTTGGCTATCTAGAAACTTTCGCGTCAACCAATTGGAAAGCTTTGAAAATAAAATCGCAATTCAATTCGTGTAATTGCGACTTAGGTTCTACTTGTTTGAATGAACAAATTTTTATTGTATTTCTTTGTACGTAAACTGAAAATATTTTTCATAACGATAATGCATGAGTAAAGTTGTTGATATTAAATGATATGCCAAATAATATTGAACGTTGTTTTCAAGCATTTTACTATTTCGAATGCCTAAAAACATCAAGAAAATCCTTACGACTGCACGCGATATATCATGTTTAATTGTGGCGCCAAAATTTAATATACTCTATAAAGTCCTCTTTTACAAATTGCATGAGAAACAACTGAAAAATCAATGATAAAAGAAAATTGAAAATAATATATAACTCATCGTACAATAATTTACGAAAATGAAAAAAAAATAATTATATTGTAAACCTTTACTGGACTTATACAATAATAATGAAGTAATAAAATAACAGTCACAATTTCTCTTCCTTACAAAAAAAAACGAAATAAAACATGTAGAATTACGGAAGCGCAACTATTCGAATGAAATTAATTTTCCCTCTATTTATTAATATGTCCATAGATATAGAAGCTAATTATGATGAACGACGTGCTGTTCTTTATATTGCACATAGGTTTGCGAATAACGCAAATTGTCCAATCGACAAATAACAACAAACAAGTATGACCAATTATAAAAGTAAATTCCCTATAAAATAGTATTCGGCATTTATAACCCTAGTGACAGATTTTTCTTGTAGAGATTACTGTGCCCATAAACGTGGAACAGGAGGGGCCACGTGACTGTAAAAGCAACCAATCAGCTGTTTAACTTTGTCGTGCCGCCAAGCTCGTCTCTATTCTGTACTGTGCACGCGGAAGCAACATTTTCGTGCGTTATTTCTCCAAGCAGATAAACGTTTCTTTATGATGGTTACATCGGTACGATAAAGAAACAGCTGGCTTTCACTTTTGTGCGTGCGACAAGACGTTCATTGATCTGTATATCGGTGTATTCTGATCTCAAATGGTTCTATATCATAGTCGCCATTTTGGTGATAGACCGAGCCAAGATTAGCGAGTGTACCTATGATCTTTTTATTTTCACTCGGCATTCGGTCGATCGTCGTGATCGTCGGTGACGCCGGGACGGAATTCTAACCTCGAGGATGACGCAACAAAACAAAACGATGAACTTTCTCATACATGACGCGAACGGTGAGTATGCCGAGTGCGCGCCAATTATCAGCATGCCTCACATCGATGATAACGTTTCGATTTCCCTTTAAGTTTATTTCAGATCTCCCTGGTTGCGCAATTCTTATCTTCATCTAGGATTCATGCTCGTGTTTTCCTTATTTCTCGTTTTATCCGTGTCAATGATGAGCCTCTGTTGATTCCACTCTTTATCCACATTTACATGAACCCTGTTCTCAGTTTCTTTAAAAGCTCTCTCCTGCATTGCATCGACTGCGGTGGGATTTTCCTTTTTTTTCAACTGTTAGAGAAAGTTTATTAACATATCTTGATGCTCCTTTACACTTTGAACTATTTAAGAATATATATATGTACACATCTTTGTCCTTGGATTGTCCAGTCGAAAGGGTTACTTTGTATTCCCAGTGCTTTCTTTCACATGCGATGCACATATTTAGTTTTTGATTTGTATACCTGCTTTAAAAGTCCATTCTTCTAAAGGATTTATGAGCTACAAATATTTGTAATGAAGAAACAATTGAATGACTAAGCACGTAATGATTTTTAATGTTTGGAATTTGTTATGGTGTAACTTGTTAACAATTTAGTTTTCCCACAGATTTTAAAAAGATATTACCATGCTTTTTCTTTATTTATGTAATGTTTTTATGATAGAAAGTTTATTGTTGTTTTTAGGTCATCCGCAAGTGATAAAAGTAGTGCAGAGTACAGCCAATAAGGCATTGGGTGGTATCGTCAGTACAACAAATGCAGGTGGCCTTAAAGTCTTTAAGACTCCGAGCCAAGAATCTCAGGTATTAAGTGTTTATAAAAAACTTCGTTTTTCAATTATATTATTATTCATTTGAGTAACAGAACTTTGGCTTTTTCAGGTTTTGTCATCTAACGCACAAGTTCTCAGAACTATTAGTCTGCAGAGCCCTTCAACTCCTGGCCAAAGTGAGTAACTTCCTAACTAACCACCTAGTACAAGATATAATTCCTACTCATACCCTTTCCATATTTAGTTTCACTATATTTGACAATTGTAGAAATAATGATGTTTTATTTAAAAGAGAAATTGAATGCAGCAATATTAACTCATAACTCAACTCTGTACTTTTCTAGGATTGGTTACAATACCATTACAAAATACGAAACTGACAACAACCAAGGCTGGCGAACCTGTACTGACCAAGACTATACAGTTAACGTCTGCACAAATGGTATATTACACTTGAAAAATTATTTTTTAATATCTATGTCCCATGCATGAATTTATAATAATTCATTTACCTTTTATAATGAATTTGTTTTAAAAGTTAATATATGAATCGTATGATTTATCTGCTCTGCTTTCTGTTTTTGTGCAGAGCGATATAAAACAGGCAATAGTTTCACAACAACAGCAACAACAACAATCTGGTAATCAACAACTAGTAAAAGATGCAAGTGGAAAAACATATATCAGTCCAATATTGGATCACAGTGGTTCTAGAAAAAGGCAAGATGTTGAGGGTAGCGATTTTGTACCAGAGTAAGAATTGATTGTGCTACTGTATAACTACTTCACACAAGAGACAATGATCTGAACAAATTTCTAATTAATGCTTTTTCTTGCACTGTTATATCGTTACAGCAAACGACGGAAAACAGAAAAAGTAGGTAAAGGTTTGCGTCATTTTTCAATGAAAGTTTGCGAGAAAGTGAAAAAGAAGGGAACAACGTCGTACAATGAAGTGGCAGACGAACTTGTTGGGGAATTCACTAATCCGGCTCATATAAACTCCTTGACAGATCAGGTATGGATTTGTCTTGTACCTTTCATTACAGGAATAGCATTCGAATAGTAACAATTCATCATACTTATTTTACAGCAATATGATCAAAAAAATATTAGAAGACGTGTTTACGATGCTTTGAACGTTTTAATGGCGATGAATATTATTTCAAAAGAAAAGAAAGAAATCAGGTGGTTGGGGTTGCCAACGAACTCCCTTCAGGAATGTTTGGCACTTGAGAAAGATAAAAAGAAGAAAATTGAGAGGATCAAAGCGAAGACGCAGCAGTTACATCAATTGATTCTCTCGCATATCTCTTTCAAAAATCTGGTGGAGCGTAATCGTGCCAATGAGAGTCTGCGTGGGCCACCAAAGCCAAATTCTGCCATACAGCTGCCATTCCTAATTGTGAATACTAGCAAAAAGACTGTCATAGATTGCAGCATTTCAAACGACAAGTATGATATATTTACTTGAAATAAGATTAAATGATTATTTCATTATCATAAGCACCTAATTGATACTGATCGAAATATTTGTTACAGAACCGAGTACCTGTTCAATTTTAACGATAAGTTCGAAATTCACGATGATATCGAAGTTCTAAAGCAAATGGGTTTAGCTTTCGGTAAAGAATTTATTCAACGTTTCCTTTTTCATCTATCAATCACATTGATTAACTGGAAATTGTATTTGAACAGGTTTAGAAAAGGGAGAATGCACTGAGGAAAATTTACGAAAGGCCAAATTAATGGTTCCGAAATCTCTGGAGAAATATGTCGAACGTATGTATCTATTGGAATTTATCAATATTTCAAGCATTTAATAGTGAGTGTTATTGTATAAACTACATATGTATAAATATGCTCCGATACCAGAGCTGGCATCCGGTGATTTGGAGAAGTTCATCCCAGTGACCATTCCTGGACCAAGTACTTCAATGGAAGACCTGGACACAAAATTAGAAGGCTCCCGACCGCCTTCATCTTCTCATACTTCACTTTCAGAGGATGTTCTATCACCACCCTCGCAGTATTATTCCGAGGAAGAAGATGAAGAGGAAGAAAGTGATCAGGATGACCAAGCCGATAGTGATCTCGAAGTTAACTAGCACTCCGAACGATTTTCTCGGGGCTGGACTCAGGGTAACTAACTCGTAACAGAAATATATAAATTAAAAAAAATTCTTAACAATAAAAATAGTATTCATTTACAGGATACTCGTCACTGTTAGCAGCGTACTCGACATGGTCGTCATCGATATCGCTCTCAAGAACTTCATTCTCGTACGAAATCAGATTGCGAACGAGTAACGGTAATTGGGGATCTCTTAAAAATGATACCTCGTTGCTACCGTTGACAAAAGTCTGTTAATGTGAAATGAGGATGGTCAAAAAGTGAATTAAATGTCGATTGGGGCCAAGGAGAAATACACACAAACATACAAAAAGAAAGAGGAAGAAACAAATCGTGTAGGAATAAAACTCAATAAAAAAGAAGCGTCAGAACGTCTCGTCTGAAAAAAGGGGACTCCCTATGCATGACGATCGACACGATCCATGTTTATGCAGCGCGACTGAAACCCGGGGTGCTATTTTAATTGTGCATCATCTTAACAGGTTTATATGACTAGCATCTATGTATTGTAAATTATAATCTTTACGATGATATCGATATTAATGTGTACGAGACATTATGACCAGTACTCATTTTCTTATGGCACGTTTATAATTAATATCGCCCGAGCTAATGTACCAAGTTAATTGGTATTCTGGATATGGGCGCACGTCTGATTCAATTTCGAACTAAAAATAATAAATTGTAATAATGTTAACACACTGTGTATATCAATTTTTCTTCCTCGATAAGTTTAAATACTTTTCATTGAATACTAATTAATAATGATAGAATATAATTTATATACAATATTATATCATATTAATAAGCATTATTATTTTAATTTCGATTTTTATAAATATTTGTAAAGGTTGCATACATTACCAATATTATATTCATTGGAAATCGTGTTATTGTTACCCGAGTCGGCGCAAATAAAAGATGAAAATACATTTATATTAAGTAGTTATAAAAGTAAATGTTTTGTATGTTTTACTTAAATTTTCTTCGATGAAGAAATATAAATTCAATATTTACATTATTTATCGTTTTAATGTTGCTATTGGCATACAAAATCGTACTTCTTTATTCAAGATCATCGTCATCGAACAAGTCATCAAAATCTAAAAAAGAACAAATTATTTTTCGTTGATATATATTGTAAAGTGATAATTGATTCATAAATAAATATTTTATATACCGTTGAAGAAATCCGCGTGTACTGCTTTTTCACTAGCAGTTAGATCAACTAATAAACGACTACCACCGACCTAAAAAAATTCATTAAATAGTTAATATTACTTATTTATAATTTGCTTATAATTATTCTAAGCTAATTATTTGCTAAAAATAGATGCTTATGAAAGTAAACATAACCTCGTAAATTTCATATGTACCTCTTCTAATTCGATATACGACCCAGCACCCTCTGGGAACATTTCATCTGCTACAAGTGTTGGCTTCATTTTCTTATAAATATTAATTGAACAAACACGTTATAAATATTTTATATGATTGATTCTGTTTCTACACAATATTTCAAGTATCAGATGTGCTCGGACAATAATCTGTCATCTGTACAATTCAAAATGTTGTATACGCGCCATCTAGTGATGCCGAACGTATTAAACCCCGCGTATTTTTAAAACCAACGATTTGTTTCTTCATCCCTGTTGTTACGAAATATTATCTTTTCGATTGAGAAACATTATGTGGACTTCTTGTTTAAAAAATGAGAGGAATGGAAATATAAGATAAATTATCGCCAGACTTTTGGAGGAATTATTGAGGATTAAACACGATGCAATTCGCCAAAGCTCATCTTTTTTTTAAAAAACTGTAATTATTATTAATCGTAATAATATGATTATTGACAATGACGCGGCTATGTGCACATTAAAACACCTTAATCCGTATCTTACAAGACCAGCTTTTCTTTTACATTATATACAGTAGCTAAATATTGTATTATTTCACTTTGCAATATAATAAAACTATTTATATATTTATATATTTATATATGCACGTATGTGTTCGGAATCGTTGTAAGTATCCGCATTTTTATCTCATATGTGGAGACGTACAACGAATTATGAGAAATTCATCGTTATCGGTTTTTTTTTCTTTCTATGCTTAGCGTAAGTAAGAAACGATTGAAAATTAAACGATTCCGCTTGGCTCTCAATTTCTCTGTACAAACGCAATAGGCTCCGCTAAGGCTCCGCTTATCGCCGACGAGTTTCTGTCTCCAGCTTCCAGGGTGTGAAACGTTATTCTTCCCCTCAGAATTCAGGATTCTATCTAATTTAATATTAATATCTCTCTTGATCCTAGAACCAGCCGATTCTATTAATCTTCGTACGATTAAAATCACAATGATTAAAATTCTTCTGATCTATATGATGAATATATTATTTACAAATTCATTATAATTGAACTTCTCTTTTGTTGAGTTCGCATATTCAATTGTATCAATTGTAACGTTTTATAATCTACGTAAAATCAATCAATTAAATAGATAACAAAAAATATACATATAAAAACAAAACGTTGGCTTTTGAGCAGAAATAATCATATATTTCTGCTTTGTGTTTCTTTAGATTATTAAAAAATGTACGTAATTTTTTTCCCTACCCAAGTCTGTTGTACAAACTATGGTATAAAATATTGTACTATATTGTAAAGAGCTTCTTGAGCTAAGAACATAAATAATTAAAAATGTTTCCGTAATTTTGAAAATCATTTATGAACAAGAGAGATAGTCGAATATATAGAGTCCAGGTTATTTGTAGCATATTGCACCGAAATATTTCATATAATTTATTTTCGTCCATAAAAAAATGCTACCAAAACGAAAATGTTTTTATGCAAGAGCAGCATAAAAAATTGTCATTGGCAATTTCAAATCAACGTCGTTACATAAATGAAACCATCGATAAAACTGTTCGCCTTTGCACGTTTTCATGGATCACAATACCATTATTACGAATGATTTCATTAAATGAAATCTAGTTTTTAAAATCGATAAATAGTGTATAACAAGGTTTAAAAGTGATACGTGTGTCACGAGTTATTTGAAAACGTTAAAATAACGTTTCTTTTTCTTTCTGTCTTTTTGTTTCTTTTCTTGTAATTTCTTTACAGACGTTTTGTTCAGTCGTACAAAATCGTATCAAAAGTCGTACAAAAATTTCGTACCAGCGTACAAGATCGTACTAGTACGGTTATGCTAAAATTCTTCGTTCTTCGACATTGCCCGTCAATAATTTAAAAAAACTACAGAAAACTTAAAAAGCAATATAAATCATCGGTACTGTTTAGCTCAGGAATCTCTTCTACATTGGGGACGGTACTGCTAAAGAAACGTTCTGTACACGTACAAAGGAAATCATAGTAAACAAAAGCTAACAGAATTAAATATTCGCGGTACTATTATTCAAACAGATATCTTTGATTGCTCACTGAAAGAATTATTGTAAAACAGTGTAACCCGATTTTGATACGATTCAATATTGAAATTCCATGAAAAGAATACCAATTCTGGTTTCTTCTTTCTTTTTTTTTTTTGCAGAAAGCAATAAGTACAGAAAGCGGACGTCAGGAAAATTGATTGACTGGTTCTAAGGTCAAAGTGCACCGGTCCGCGCAGAGAAATTCTGTACCCCGGATTCCGAGCGAAGAAGTTACGTTTTGTTTTTCTTCGCCATGATGGCGAAGAAGGAAGCAGAAATTACAGATACTTTTCATACATAGGAGGAATATCCTTCCTCTGTTACTGGCGCCACGACGGAGGGTCCAACGAGGACAAATATTTTGTTTTCCAAACGCACAACGTATTCCGAATATGGATATGGACGATTATTTTTCGATTACTATTTGTCATATAGTCCCATTTATTTTAACGTCGGTGGGTGAACGTTTTCTTTTTCTTTCGTCGTCAAATTATGCAGCCGTCCGCGGGACAACAAAAATAGTCCCAAAACTGGATGAATAAATGAGATTGTTCGGTGTCAAAGTAAAAACGTAAAAACCAAAAGGAGCGAGAACGGATTAATTATCGCATTATATAAACTATGCTATCGTATAAAAAAAACTTACTTCAATTCTGTATAGAACTTATTTACACTAAATAAAGAATAAATTATTAACATTGTACTCGATGTAAAATATACTTTAATATAATATATTATATGTATATAAATATATGTATAAAAAAACGACGCCCGAACATTTAAGATACTATATATATATATACATATACATATAATATCGTATGAATCGTAAAAACGATGAGAAATGCGTGTCAACAGTTTTTACGAATTTGCTTTGATAAAAATGATAATATATTCTTATGTACGCGTGTGTGTGTCTGTATGTGTTAGATGCAGATAGATATTTGTAACAATGGTTACTCTATAGTTCGCGTATCAAAGACAACTGCGTAATTATGGACGATTTGAATTATTGCGACAGACTATACGATTAATTGATCTAATTCACCGAAGAAGCTGTTGCTGTGCAACAGGATTGTCCTCGTGTATGTAACTCGTCAATAAATTACATTTTTTATTTCTTTCGGATTTCTCCGCCTGAACGTCTACTACCTTTGTTACTCTTATTTTGTTTGTTTTCTCCTGTTTTTATACTATTTCTACCGTAACGTCGATCGACGGTTTTGTTTAAAAGGGGGAAAATACTCGAGCGATCCAGCGGTTTTCTAAGGGGATACCGAACGTTTCTGCGCGGCCCAGGATTAAATTGCCTGGAAGATCGGACCGCGTGGTAAAACACAGCCATCACGTAAGCTTCGCACGGATTACAAAATCTCTCGCAACAAGATTCTCATACAAACACTCTCTCCCTATTTTTCCTCATTCATACTCAATTAAACGTTCATACGCACACTTACACTTTCGTCGCACGTATTCATTTCTCTTCGACTTAAAACTAAATACAATCGTAGATTACAATTATGTACAATTAACTAGTTCTTACTGCGAAGTTGGTGACGAGGCCGTGTACGAAATAATCTCAAGAATAATTTCCATTTTTCTTTTTCGTTTGTTTAAATCGTCTCTTCTGTGTGATTCTCACGACATTTCCACATATACATACACACACAATCTCAACACACTTGTACACACGCATGCACAGTCTCTTTCTTTTTTCAGAATTTGTAAACGAGACGAACTGGTACTACTTTAAAACATCAACTTACTGAGTTCACACGATCGATTTTTATAGAGATATTCGTCGACGGCCTCGACAGTTCTTCAAATCTGTTTTCATTCTTTTCATCTTTCTTTTTTATAAGGAAAAACACAGACATCTCGTCGCCGCCGCGAAATGGCACGCCCGTTTCTCTTCTCCCGAGTATTGTGTCTAAGAATAAAACCGGATATTTTTTTGTTATTCTCGAGGAGCATAGGTTCTTCTCGTTTAACGTCGGAGAATGTCCTTTGAAGTGAGTCCGAAACGAGTATATCTTAGAAGTCGCGACCACCTTGGTTCCTCTTGCCGAAATGAGCGTTTTCGTATCGCGTTTCTGTTGCCGTGAGAAGGTGAAGTTTATAAAAGAAATGTGTTAATAATACGAACAAATAATAATCACTGTATATACATAAAGTAGTAGTAGTAATAATAATAGCAATAATGATAAGATTAATAATAATAATAATAAAATAAAAAAAAACATAGTTTAGAAATATAGTCAATAACGTGGTTCAAGCAGTGCTTACGTACAACTGTAAAATCTTGCATGAAATCATAAAAAATGCCGTATCAAAAGCTGTATCATATCATAGGCTTAGTAGGAACGATTGACAAAGTTCACTCTGCGTAATTTACCAATATTCTCACTCAAATACAACATCCTACTGATAGCCAAGAGCCTAGAGGCAATAATCTGCAAAACAAAAATTTGGTATTACTATAATATACAAGAATCATTAGTACAGTCTATTATGGGAGTAAAATATAACAATAGAACTATGAAATCTAAAAAAAAAATGGCTCACTCGACTTTAAAGAAATCAACTAAGGACCTTAAATTATTCAGTGGTGTCTTACAAACAAAGTCACTCAATTTTCCCACTAAGCCAACCATATACACCGCAATAAATATAATGAAATTGCCTTGTAAGAATATGCAATACCTCTATCTTCTTGAACTGTATCTCAGGGGTGAACTGTATTTCACCCTATCACGGCAACATGCTTTCATAGCTAGTAGTAACCGCAAGTTCTGTATCGAGTCCGTTTCTCTATCGATCGTAATAATCGTACAAGCACCGTGTGTATGTGTGTGTATGTGTGTCCTCTGCTCCATTACTCCACGAGTATCATTAATTATCACCTAACTTGGCATCCCTGCGGTATACTTGTCGCGGCAGGACACGCGGAGGAGTCTCTTTGCACGGAACTATTGTTATCCTCCTCTTCTTCATCTTCCTCTTCCCTAGAGGATTCTCCTTCTTGGCCTTTGACTGGTGGATTTCTCGTCTCCTCGTTCGATACTTCAGGACTTCGTGGTTTCTGCGACGTTAAAACAGACTCCTCGCCATGAACCGGCGAGCCCTTCAGCTCGTAACCTTCCTGACAGCGTGTCAATTTTAATCTAATCGGCGTAACCTTAGCCGATCGAACATTTCTGGGGGCACTTCCGCCAGTGTCCGGGTCGGTAGGCTGTTTCTCTTCAATATTCGCAGCTATTGTTGGATAAACAGGCTCATCCTTGGCCGGTTCAGGAGGTGGAGGACCTACTCTACAGTCAGTCTGATGTCGTTCCTCCTCCTCCTCTTCTTCCTCGTCGGTTAGCATGGTCGGTAATTCATCCGGAGAGTCGTTACCTTTACCTAGCCTGATGATTAATTTCGGTGGAGCAGCTCCACCCTCGAGAATACGTACCCTAGCTTCCTTTCTACTTGACTGCCGTTTCTTTCGTTTACCGTTCTTGTCCTTCTTACTCTTCCCCCTCACCTTTTCATCGTTATCAAAACCAGCCATTATCATACGCCTAAATTTCATACTCTCCCTTCTCAATTCCTCGATACTCGGTGTACTGGTAGGAATACTGCTCAAACGTTTCTTCGGCGGTCTGATTCTCGATCTGTCATCCTGACCGCTTTCTTGCCCGCCGATTATACTATTACCGATCTTGATTTTCAATTTCGGTGGACCACTGTTCGTGGTGATGGTCGTGGTCGTCGTAGTCGTTGACTTACCACCGCTGCTCTGTCGTCCTCTCCTACGATCAGCATTTCCTACCGGGTTATTGCCACTGGAACTAGCACCGTTAGTAGCACTACCTCGCCGCCTTTCTATACTACCCTCTTCCTCGTTGGAATCGAGGAATCCGGCTGGCCTCTCCTTTCTACGTTTCTTCTCCATGTTCGCGTCAACGACAGCCTTGTAGTCTTCTCTGGTAGGTATACTAGTCATCGAGGCGACTGCCTTCGGTATAGTAATCACTGTACGATTAATCGGTGGCATGATGATTGGTGCAGACGTGGCTAGATTACCGCAACCCGGCTCGTCCATGTTCATATCCTGAGAGCAGTACTGTCTGAGCAATTCTTTCTTACGCATTCGTCTAAGGTTCGAAGTTCCGGAGGCAACGGAAGCACTGGTGGCGGCTGGGGCAATTATTACAGGTGCTTGTTGAGCAAGCGGTGGCACCGTCGAGGCAGGAACATAATTCGCGTCAAGGAAGGGACCCTTGATTTTGACTTTCAGTTGGTTCCTCGAGTCAGTTAGAGAGACCTTATTAGCTTCCGTGAAGCCAGAGGACGAGGCATCGATGCTCGCATCGAAATTCGGCTTCGAACAATCTTCCTGACTTTGCTTTCCTATCAACGCGGATCTTAGTTCCTTCTCGAGATCTTCCTCGATATCCGGAAGAGCGGGATCGTTCGCCGAGACACCTGTGAACGAACTCAGGAAATGATTCTCGTATGTTTGACCGTGTAACGTGGAAGAACTTGAAGCGTCCAAGGTGGAATTGTACGTTCTCATGTCGACGGGACCGGGAATAAGTGGTAGGACGGTATCGAAGCTTTGTCCGACATTCGACTGACTTTCCACGACTGGTGAATCATCGTGACTCGGAGAGCAAGAAGAGAGTTTCCTGTCTTCTAAATACTTCCTAGCTCCTCCAGGACTGGAGAGTCTCGACTGCACGCTTTCACCAGACGCCGCTACACCGGAGTCTCTCCTCTCGACACCAGCTGTTGCAGCATCTGTTGACTTCTTCCGCTCCCTCATGGTGCGCAAGTCCGCGATGTTCGCTTCACTGGTCGAGTCTTCATCAGAGTCGAAGTCGTAAACTGTACCGACTAGTTTATTTTGTATGGAATCATCGTGCTGGACGATACCTGCGCCGGTGACCATAGAGAGTCCTGAGTTTTGTCCACTCCTACCTCGTCCCCTACCCCGTCCTCGTCCACGTCCTCTGTAACCTGAGTGCTGAGACGAATTCTTGGCCCCTCTGCCACGACCTCTCGCTCCAGCAACGCTCTTCTGAGTTTCTTGTCTCGGAGACTTGCCCGGAGATTTTCCTTGCAACGATGTTACACGAGCGGAGGTCCTGGTCGGTTTCGAAGGAGACTTTTTGCCCGAATGTTGACTCTTGCCGTCCGTTATGGCTTCTTGAAGGGTTTCAACAATGGGCTCGCTGGTACGACTCTCTGGCGGTACGGCGTTCAAGAAGTTTATAGGTAAGCATGGTGTATCGGTGACCTGCGTTTGTAATTGCTGTTGTACTCTCTCTATAGGTTCTGCAGGCGGTGCTGTAACTTGTGGCGGTGGTGGTGGTGGTGGTGGCGGCGGCGGCGGAGGCGGTGTTACTATTTTAGTAGGCGAGACCATGGCCGCTGTGAGCGCCATGTTGTGCGAGGAAGACGTGAACGCCGCAGTACATGGCGAAGCTTGTAGATTCAACGAGTCTTCGAGTGGTTTCACGTGGGGCAATAATGATTGCGCTCCTGGAAACGCCGCTCCAAATGCGGGTGGAAAAAGAGCTGGTCCAGGTGAAGGATACGGCAAAGGTGCTGCACATGATTGCGGTGGAAACAGGCTCACTGGGCCGGTACCGTAACTCGAATCCGCGTAATACGTTGCCTCCATGGAGCATGGTGGAAACGGAATACCCGCTACGTTCTTGTACGGTGGAATGGAATGATCTTCCGCAGAAGAAGCAGAAGTGATCGATGAAGATGTAGATCTACGTGATGGTAGAACTTGACTCTCTGCCCATCTAGTATCTTGGCGACCGTTTAGATCATTGTAAGGTGAGTTTTGATCGTATTCCTGTTGCCTGGCTACGTCGTCTTCTTTCTCAAGCACCCTGTCCATCATCTCGACAGCTTGATCATCCTCCGAGGCTGGCAATCCGATTAAATGTCTGTTCACCATTTCCATAGGGTTTTCCTCGGGTATTTGTTGATCGAGCATTGTCCTCTCGTGTGGCTCTGGTTGTGTATGAAGAATCGAGTGTGGCTGCTGCAAAAGATATTGTTCCTGCATGCTTGGTGTGTTCAAATGAGTGCGTGCAATAGGTTCGGTTTCTGGAATAACTTCATTAGGGAATTGATGATTGCCGTATCGATGATTCTGTGTCTCCATCAAAGCGTTCAGATGTTGCACATCGCTGGGTTCAAAGCTATTGATACTCGGTGGAACCCATCTCTCGTCAGTCTCTGCTCGATCGAGCTTCGATCGTTCCACTAAGCTTACTTTGTTCACCTCACGATCTTCTTCATAGGCCCCGTACCTCTCGTTACCGCTCGAATAGCAAGTTTTCCTCTTTTCCTCTATCGTACTCTTACAGCTGCTAGGACGGGCTTCATTAGTAGCTACCTCTTCTTCAGGAATCTCAATATTATTTTTCACGTTCATAATTGATTCTGTAATAGGCTCAAGAATTTTCGTGTCATTCTCTGGCTCTTGATTGAATTGCTGCTGTTGCTGCATACATGGTGGTTGTGATAGTTGAGGGAGTGGAAGTTGCGGCGGTTGTTGTTGCGGTGGAAGTGGCTGTTGCTCGAACGTTTTCTCGATCGGTGGTTCCTCCTTTTTGATTTCGCTGTCTACAGGTACTACCTCTAATTCGAACTGACTAGAATTTGATTTCTTCGAGAGTTCCATGCGCAGTTTCTCGACAAGGTGCAGAGTTTCCCTAGCACTATCTTCCTTCGAGTCTTCCTTGAACCACAGCTCGTTGTTGAACGAGAAACTCAATGGCACACCGCGTTCTTCCGGGTCTCTTGATATACCAAAACCGTCTTCATTCACCATCTCCTCTGTTAGCATATCTTGATCGAAGTCAAATAATTCCGAAACGCTTGCATCTTTACCGTGCTGCGGCGAGAAGATCGACCGATTTGCAGATTTTCGTCGTTTCTGATATTCCTTCTCCGAATTGTCGATTCTATCCGAAATAGACTTAACATTATCGCCTTCGTTGCTTTCCTTTGGAAGATTATCTTCCATAGGAACGATTTGAGGTTGAATAATTTGTGGTTCGATAATTTGTTGTTCAACAATGTCTTCCAGATTCTTTCTCAGATTTCTTTCCGTTTTCTTTTTCCCTACTGAAGGCTTCTCGGTCTGTGGTACTTCAACAATGTCCTTCTTTATCGACTCTTCATCCACTTGTTCCTCTGGTTTTGGTTTCTCGATAACAATATCATTCTCGTTAACATGATTCTTATCGTCTTCGTTCTTTACAGCCTCCTTCATCTGTTGATTTTCTCCTATATATTCTTTTTCTTCCTTTTCTTCCTCAGAAACCACTTTCTCAATCTTCACCTCCGAATTTTTACTCCTAGACATTTTATCGTGATGCTCTCGTTTCTCTAATAATTTATCTAATCCCCTCAATGATTTCTTCGGACTATCTCTCTCTGCTCTACGCTGCTTCATCTCTTCCTCCAAGGTATTAATTGCATCCTTGCTACTAATCTTTTTAATCTTCTTTTCGTCATTCTTCGAGGAGGTTTCCGTACACTCTTTCGCCTTTTCTTCATCAACAACCTTCGGTTCATCTTTCGCACTCTCTTCCTCGTCTCGTTTTTCTATTTCCTTAACAGGCTGTTTATCGCTCAACCATTTCTCCAGCTTTTTGACCGTCTCTTTCCCATTCTTTTCATCCTTCGCAATTGGATCGTTCGGTTTTCGCTTCCTACCTTCAGATTTGGTCTTCTTATCTTCTTTTCGTTGCAGAGGCTGCTGCTTGGCAGCTTGGCTCGACTTTTTGGTAGGTCTGGACCCAGAAATATTTCTCGGCCCATCATGATCTCCAGACCCAACGAACAGATCCTCATCAGTCTCTGTGCCTGCTGTTGTTGCTGTTGCTGCTGCTGCTGCTGCTTCTGCTGTTGGTGGTTGCTTCTTGTTATCCCTTTGATCTTGTTTCTTAGCACTTGCTTCCTCTGGCTGTGATGGTGCTGATTGTTGATGTTCTTTGGAGGCTCTACGAGGTTCCTCTCTCTCAGTAGGCGGCTGAAACTCTGGTCCCCGCCGCCCGTCGGAAGTTTTAAGCTTCTTCTCGGGCAGCTTCTTGAGTTTCCGCCCAGAGACCGTTTTCCTTTCGGCTTCCTGTCGTTCCGGTGATATTTTGTTAGATTGTAGCCTTTTGTTCGCGGTGATTGGTGTTGTCGCAACTGTTTTACTTTTCGATTGGTTTCCAGTGTCACTTTCAGAGGACGTACTGGACGAAGAACCGTCTATACCCTCGTCTGAATATTTTCTACGTTCCGGATTTTCCGAGTCGCTACTACTTTCAGAGGAACTACTGCAACTATTGCTACTACTGCTACTGTCGCTGTTACTCGAAAGCACCGACTTTCGTTCACTCGGCTTCCTTGGCCTCCTTGCACGACTGTCCTTTGAGAGGATTTCTTCCTTTCTGGAAGAGGATTCTTCCTTCTTCGAAGCCAGGTCTTCTTTCCTAGAAGCGAGTTCCTCTTTTCTAGAAGACGAGGACGAAGAAGATGAGGAGGAGGACGAGGATGACGAGGATGAAGAAGAGGATGAAGACGATGACGACGACGAGGACAGATCGTCTTTCCGCGAAGAAAGATCTTCTTTCCTGGAAGGCTCATCCTTTCTAAGCTCTTTCCGTTTTCCCGCCTCCGGTGATTCCTTTTTAGATTTTCCATCGAGTGCCTCCTGTTCGATCTGTTGCGTAGTTTTAGTGCCCATACCACTTTTAATGTGTTCAGCAGCCTTCTTCGCAGCTTGCCTCTGCGGTACGTAAGCTAAAATCTCGGTCCCGTCTCCGAATTCCTTATCGAAATCGTAGACGTCGTTACTTTTAATTTCTTTCGGCACTTTGTTTTCCCTCTGCTTCTTGCTTGGTGTTTTGTCTTTCGGTTGTTTCGACGAGGAACACTTTGGAAGTTCCTCAACGGGTGATTTAACTACTTCTGGCGTACATTCCGCTACTGAATTATCCTTTTTACTCTGTTGTGTGCGCTGCATGATCTCTGAAGCTTTCTTAGCAGCTTGTCTTTGTGGCACGATTAATGCAGAAGGTATATATTCTTTCTTTTTAGCACTAGGTTTACTTTGATTCTCCTTATTCTTCGTCCCGGTATTGTGATGCATTGATTCTGTATGCCTGGGATCTTTGCCGAAACCCTTTTGAGAATTTTTCGACAAGCTCGCCGCGGAAAATTCTTTAACAGCTGCTTTCGTGATTAACACCGCGGAATGAGATGCGTGCTCTTGAGAATCGGAATCGGTATCTGAGTAAATGGCCGAAGCGGTAAGATGCTTCGTCGCTCCACTACTTAACGTCAAAAGTTCGTCGCTTTCACTACCAGAAGCGCTACCTAATTCTTTCTCCATGTGCTGGAGTGTATGCGATCGACTGTTCACAAGCTTTTCGTTTTCACTGTTTTCCCTAAGCGTCGAATGTAACTTTTCCGCCGAAGGGACAGTCTTTTTCGTCTTTCGCCGCGATAACTTTGTTTTCGTCGAAACGTTGTTCTCATCCTCCGTACTTGATTCACTTTCGAGCTGTAGGTTCTTCGGCTTGTCCGTTGCTTTCGCCTTTGTCGCGTCCGTTTCACTGCTACTCACAGACGATAAATCACTGGCGTAAAGGTTCTTTCTTCGGACGGAGCCGTTGAAGTACAATTTTTTACTAGAGGCACCATTGAAGTCCTGTTGCTGTGGCGGTTGTTGCTGCTGTTGTTGTTGCTGTGGTTGCTGCTGTTGATTCTGTTGTTGAGTTTTCTTCTCGTCGCTAGTCGGAGAGTCCATACCTGCGATTCTGGCAACGATCGTGTCAAAGTCGTGAGTATGATCCTCCGAATCGGGATGAGAATATAGTCGATCGTAAATCGACGGCCCATGATTCGCTTCCATTACAGCTGCAGCTGCAGCCGGTGGCAAAGGTGGGCCGGACATCACTAAAGCTTGTTTGTGGAAGGTTTGTTCTCGTAATCTAAGGAATGATCGACAGAGTTTCTCCCTTCTGCCAACCATGTAGCACAAGTTCCTGACCCTTTCCAGGTCTTGGCGCAATTGCACAAACGTCCTCATCTTTTCGAGATCTGCTGCTTGCCCTTGGTTACGCGATCCACTACCCGAAAGTTCTCCACAACGTGGTGCCAATAGTGGTTTGTTATGACCAGCCTATGAAATCGAATAGTAATTAGTAGTATTAAGTTTAATTGATTCTATTGTTTATTAAATGGTACAATACGATTTTTGATTTGAACAAAGATTCAATTGAAACTGAGTATTCAAAGAATTGATTTTTGTCGAATAATTGCAACGTTTACTTATTTCAATTTTCTCGTTGAGCACTTGTTATATTAGATTGTAATTGTTTCGCAAACTTACACAAATAAATTGTAAACTAATGGGACAAAAGGGAATTTTGGGTTTACAAACGTCACTTACTCTTCTTTTCAGTTTCCAATAGTTATAAATGTAGACAATGCCATCAGGATCCACGTCCAACTGCTGTGAAGCAATATCTTTCAAACTCACGTGTTTGTCAAATTCTGCTTCGATTTCTTGTAATCTAATGAAAAAGAAAAGAAAAGGAAAGAGTCATATGTTTATTCCAGTATGCGACTAAACATAAGAGTTGTCTAGAGGTACAACGATGGATGAACGAACTTAGCAGCGCGTGCTTGATTTTTCTCCTCAGAAGTCATATCTTTTCTCTTGCGTCTCCGAGATTCTGCATCTTCAGAATCTGATCCTGCTTTATCACCTCCGCTTCCTATGCTACTACCAGTGCTTTGAACTTTATCCTTTGTATTCGTTCTACTATGTTTCTGACAATAGGACTGTAAATAAAATATTTTTATTCGTATCATAGAAGATTCCAAACGAAGTATTTATTTTTGTCAATTACGATTTAACATGTCAATAGCCATGTATTTAACTGTTTCTATAGTGTTCAAAGTAATTTATAATTTTGACTAATACCCTTAATTTTACTCCATCGTCGGCCATTTCATCTTCAATGATTGCCTTCATCTCCAAGCCATATTTGAAGGCACACGTTACGTGATAAGCTGTCTTACACGTCTTTATACTGCACTGGATGCAAGCACCGACCCTTTCTCGACACAACACGCATATTAAGGCCCATCGACTTTGCTGTAATTGGATATTATTTTACGCATTTACAATTTCAGTTCATTCCGCAAAGCAATTGCAGTGAGCGGTCTTTGATAAATATATCCTACATACCGGAATGCTGGATATTTTAGTTATAGGTTCCATTCTTTCGACACAGCCAATACTGACTTCTGGGATCCATAAAGCACAAGAGACATGAGCCCATTTTTGGCCACTACGAGTACACTTCATAGCACCACCTTTGTTAGGACAAAGAACACAATCTGGTCGTTGGCTTAGAGAACAAGTTCTGCATAGCCAAGAACCATCTGGTATTGAAGTAATTCCATAACATGCTTGATGCACGCATATGTTGCAACAGTCACAAAACACCATTTCATTTCCCTCCTCAGAATCAGGCTAATAAAATAAAACGGTTTTTACAATCAATTGCAATTATTCGATTGTGAAAATATTCACTCCGTTTTATGATATATTTACAACTTACAGATCTGCACACGTCGCAAATCACGTTCTCATCATATTCAATACCAAGGCCTTCTTCATTCTTTACAATCGTTTGTATTCTTTCCCAACAACGAACTTCTAGTTCTTCTATTACACGTTCCAATTGCGATTCTGTGATTGATAATTGTCCGGCCTAAAATTACAACGTAATAATTCAATAAAAGTATAAGTCTTCGGAAAAATATTCGCCTGTATATTGTTTCTATAAATACAACTTTCATTGCAAATATTTGAACCATAATTATTAGCATCGGTTAATGCACCGATTTCTGTACTTCATTCCGTGAAAAAACTGTACTGCATCTTAATTGCATTCTAAAATTCATTACTACATTTCAAATATACCTGTGCACGTTCGCCATTCAGTACATCCAACCAAGCAATATCAGTATCATCAAGGTCATAAGCACAAGCTTTTTCTGCTCGAGTCGGCGTTGTGCTTAAATGATGATCTTCTGTATTGAAATAATCGTCTCGGGATATCCTTACGAATTTTTTAGGTCTATAAAACATTTTCAAAAAAATTAGTAAAACTATATTACAGGCATAGCAAAGTACTATCTTGCACTAAATTGTTTTTTACGTAGACTCGAATACGAATGAGTGAATTACCGTGTTAGCTAAGATTTAGTTAATACTTAAAAGAACAAGACTTAAATTTCCTTATCAATGAACATAATAAAATATTCCAACTTTTAAGAAGCAATTTGTTTATCCTTAGTAGATTTCGAATCATTAATTGCACAAAAATCACTTATCTACAATACATCAAACTGCCTTTTAGATTACACTCATGCCATTTCTTAAACATAAAAAAAAATGTGACTTATAAATAGCACTTACAGTTTAAATTCATTATGCTGCTTAACGGGTGTTGCCTGAGTGATAGTGACTGTTGGTTCAGGAAGGGAGTCTGGATTTACAGGTACTTGAACACCTCTTTCCCATTCTTGCTTCCATTGATCAGTAATTACCCAATATTCATTGGGACTTAATGGCTCACTGTCAGGTAATTTCATTGCGCTGATCAAATCCTTACGAAATAATTCTGCAGGAGCCTCAGCAGAGGAGCGATTATATATACTAGAGATTTTGATGTCACTAAGAGGCCTGGGGGTCCAGGATGCCCCTCCTTGACTGGACGACGCCATCGTCTCCTCCTCTTCTGAGGGCCCCATGGTAGCTGCCAGCGACGACGAACCCGTCGCTGGACCCAGCCTACATTTGCGCCTTTTGATTGCGCCTGGGCAAGACGCCAAATCATTGTCGTTTCTATTTATTCGTTTGCCTCGCTGTGCCATTCTACTATACCAAGTAAGCTAGCGGTACGTGGCACGTGCAGGTGAGCCGCGCGCACCCTAAAATAATTTTGTCGTGGTAAATTAAACAAATGTTCCACAAAAGATTAAAAAAACAAGAAAGAAAGTTTAATTACTCACTACATAGTCGTCCATGTATTTATTATCTAGAAAGCGGATACCTCTTGGAGCTGAAACAACAAAAACATAATTGTAGCTTCAGTTTATTGATATAAAATAGAAAAATGTCAATTGAAACTTGTTTAAGTAATTAACAACTTTGCCTAGACGCTATAAATAATTCTCTGTGCAAATTTCATTGTCCTTTGTAAATAAAGAAGTATTTATGGAATATTGTACGATTTTAATAAAATTGTTTACATAAAATTAAGCCTGCATGCTCGATACAACATTTGGTATATACCAAAACAAACTAAAAACAAAACAATATATAAAATTTACAGATTACACGCCGAATCAAATAAAATATGAACAATGACCATCCTTGAAATAAATAATAGAAAAGAATCAGATCTACGAAGAGTAATGCATAAACACAACAGCAATATACAATAGGAACCGCATAAAGAAAAACAAATACATGGAACAGAACGATTTAATCATGTCTCATACGATGCATACCGCGATTATGTTTATAAATTATGAAAAAACATACTGTTGCACGCAAGAGAAATATAAAATGTACGTGAGCAAGTCGTATTACACAAAGATCACAAAGCGTAAGACACCAATGCATTCCCTCGCAAACTGAATTCATAAAGGTAAGCACTTAAGACGATGACTATTTGATGACACAAATTCACAATTCTATGAATTAGCGCACAGTAAGAATTCGATATCAGAATTATAATGACGCAAACACGTTTGAGAGCATAAAAATCGGACAAAAGGACTGATGGTATAGACCGATTGTATTGCAGGGGGTCTGCGGCCGTTGATCCTCGATGGCCGCCGCGGAGAGGTTATAAATGGGGCAGTCCAGCAGGAAGAGTTAGAATTCGAACGAAATCGTTTTCCCGTAACGTAACAAGGCGTTGAATAGTTGCTAAAACACAATGATCTTCGAAAAACTGGTCGCCGTGGCGGGTGGCATGTAAACATTGCGACGGAGTAACTCCGCGGCGACGCTCGAGCGGCGCCGAGGCTCGACCGTGAAGAATCGCCGCAAGACTTTCGATGACTCGACACAAGAAAGTCGAGGCTCGCGGTTGATAATAGACGTCTAGAAGAAGATCGGGCGGAGAGTCGAAAATGCTCACGGGTCCATTGGGCTGGTGGTGCTCCTGCTGGCCGACAACATTGACAATACAGATGGCGACAGGCTCGACTCGCACACGAATCCCAACACACACGTATACACATCTGTACGCACACGCAGATTAATTGGTATACACATGCACACAAGTGTAAGTAAATTCGCACACGCGACGTGAAAACACAGGTATGCACGAACGTGAATGTATTAAACGCACACGATGTTGATACGAACACGCGAGCACAAGTTCGACACGCACACGCAAACATGAACACGCACGCGCGCGCAAGAGAGAGCAAGGAAGATGAAAGAGAGAGAAAAAGATAGAGAAGGTCGGAAGGCAGTAAATGCCTTATTATTGATCTATCGACAAAGAGGGTGATTTCGCGCGCGATGTTGCACGTGACAAATAATAGCCGGTACGTTTGATCGTCAATGATCGAATTATTCTTCGATCGGTAGCTCCGAGATGGCAGTAGTCCGAGTACGCCTCTGTCACGGCAGCCTAACCAAGATGTCCTCATTAGCAATTCGAGTCGCAGCCGCGACTAGGCTCGGTTTTACTCACTTCGTGGGCCGAGGGCTTCTGTCGAGCACACTCGACGCCCTCAAATAGCCTCCGTAAGGACACCCGATGGCTTTCTTCCTCGCGCGGTGCACCGAATCGATATTATATTTACATTAATGTGGATACTGCTGTTTGGCGCCATCATGCCTAAAAAAATAACTGTCTGAGCGCGGAGTCACGTGACCCCGCGACACGGTGAGATCTCGCGATCGCTTTTATCCGTAGGCCACGAGAGGCTCTGGAAACGGAGCAGAATAAGAACCTGTGGAATCTTTACCACGTGCATTCCTATGCTAAAACTTTTTTAGATTCATCTGAAATGCATTAGAGATTGATTAAAAAAATATCTTTTCTTTGTATGGTGATAGTTTTTTTCATAAATAGATTTGTTTAGCCTCCCCCGATTATGATATTTAGGTGCACTAGATGTTTAACTACACTCTGTGACTTGTTCGTATCTTTTTCAATTGAAAAATTGTAAAAGTGGAGGAAAATCGACAGTATATTACGGTTCACGCAATTCATTTTTGACAGAAATCGCAGCAATAAATTACTATGTTACTTAGGATTTTTGTTAGCCAACTATCTGGTTGCGAGATCGTAATGTAACTAGTAATTTCATGAACCTCGAAAATCTGACACCGATATTTTCATTCCTACGAAAGGGCAGAATTTTTACAATAAATTATAGAACATTCATGACAAATGATTAAGTTAATACTCATTTTGATAGAGTACGCATTCCGTCACTTTTTGAAATTGTATAGTAATCTAATATTTTCTATTTAGACCTCACATTCGGAGTACATCATTCTTTCATAAATTTTTATTATAAAATATAAAACTTTTTCTATGTATTATTTGCACCGTCGTGTCTGTTTTACAATATAAATTTACGTTCATATTTTCTAAAAAAAGTTCCTAAATTTTACCGAGAATATTTTATGCTCCGACGTTCAAATAAGCACGAACATAAACAAAGATCTAGGAATAACAGGCGCACCTTCGGAGGGAAAAAATGTTGTTTTCACTGTTTTATTTTGGAACAAAAACAGAATAATTGACATTCTTTAATTGCTTTACAGTAATTTAAAATAAAAGCGTCACTAAAGAGTAAATAAATTCTGTCGCGACATTCAGTCTTTTTGTTGTATTGTCAGTGTAAAACATTTACTTATACCATAGAGGTTATATTTATATTCTCTGTTAATCGGTGTAAAAAAAACAATTTTCGTTGTGTTAAAAGAGTGTAAAGTATGGAACAGGTATCTCGAGGAATATTATTTTTCTTAAGATCCATTGAAATCAGATAATACAGTTTAACATATTTTAGGATTTAAAATCAAAGATCGATCAAGCTTGCCGTACAGCCGAGGAATTTACGAAGCTTTATTATGAGAGTTTAGACAAACGTAGATACGTAAGTAATTCGAACAATATTTTATTATCGTAACTTAAATGATTCAATCAAGGAAATGGTAAAAACTTATAAAAACAGCACAATGTTAATTGTTTATCAATTAACAGGTTTAAAATGATTATGAATGATAACTGTAGCATTATTTCTTTCAACTGCTTTTAGCTTATATCAAGATTATACTTGGATACTGCGACTCTAATATGGAATGGCAATGGCATTGAAGGCAAAGATAACATACAAAAGTTCTGGACAGATTTACCTCCCTCTGAACATTCTGTTTCTACTTTAGATGCTCAACCAATAACTGGTAAAGATTACATATAAACTATAAACCATAGATTACTGTCTATTTCTTGAAATAATAAATTCATTTTTGTGCATTCAGGAGAGAAACATATTGATTCGAATGATTGTTTTACCTTTTTTCCGCTATCATTATATACTTTGAATGGAAATTAATATTAAAAAATTACTGATAATAAATTGGAAGTATATTTAAATATGTTACTAGGTCCTGAAGTAGCAGATCAATTAACTTTTCTTGTAAAAGTAGGAGGACAAGTGAAATATGATGATAAAACGTCTAAGTCATTTAATCAAAGTTTCCTAATAGCAGCAATGGGAGATAAGTGGAAAATCGTAAGCGATTGTTTTCGAATACAAGAAGTACTAGAAAATGTAAATTAATGTGCGAAATGAAGAATTTGTTTTTTAATATTGTTTAAAAATTCTTTGATTCAATATTCCTTTTTATTTCTATCGTCGGTCTTATATCAATGTATAAAGCGATATTAAAATTTTCGTATTAGTGAATCAGTACGTTGGTCGATCATTTAGGAATAACTTTACACGAGAAAGAACTAAAAATAAATATAGATATAAATACTTAGACATAAACATTACTATAATACATATCGTATAAAACATCGATTTCGTATCTTTTGACGGTTCAACTTAAACATCCAATGATTAATAAGATTCTTAGAAATTTTAGCTGTGCAATTTTTTGTGCAAAACATTTATCGATCTATAGTTCGTAATATTCTCTAATGAGAATTATAAATATTGCCTATAATTACTTAAATCTTGAAGAAATCACACATGACATTCTATATTTAGATTAATTGCATTCTATTTTCCAATAGTTAATATAATTAACAGCTAAAATAATTGCTAAAATATAATTGCGCAACAAAATACAAACATATATCATTGAAATTACAATCCTACTACTTTGTTTATAGTAGATTAAAACAGTCTTGACGATGCATGATTCTTCTAGCGATAAGAATCGAAGATTACTTTAAAATTATATATAATTCAGCTAAAAATGACATAAAACACCGTACACGATATTTCTATTACAATGTTGCGTGTGACTCCTTAAAATGATTACGTATTTACAGATAATATTCCATTGAATACTTTGACTGAACGAACTATGAATTGATTACAATTCCAGACAAGAACTTGCACGTCTAGCATTTCTTAGAAAGATTCGTTCGTACGATCGTTCATGTTCTTCTTACCCTCATAACTCCCCCCCCCCCCCTACCCGCTCTCTTTCTTTCTCTCGCTTTTTCCTCTGAATATAAAAAATAAGTCGATCGGTGTATCACAGGTACAAACGATGCAATAGAACGGAGAAACAAACAAAATTAAAAGGTGGGTGATCAGACCGAAAAGAGAGATATTCCGGTTCGCATTACTAGCGTTGTCGATCGATGTACTCTAGTAGCCATAATGTAGGCAGTGTTACAAGGACAAAACGGCTTGACTGACGAATTGAGTGGCATTTTCATTCTCGTTGCATATGTCTTATTTTTAGATGATCGAATAAAAAAAAAGGTCAGACTCCGGAAACTATTAATGGAAGACTACTAAAACAGTTGAGAACAGTGACACTAATATTCTCCAATATAAGAAACAATGTAAAAAAGTTAAAACTAGTCTAAGAACAAGTTGTGCTTTGATTAAACCGGCCATTCATAAATAGTATAAAAAGAGTAATTACATTTTCATATAAAGAATGATAAATAAAACTGAATACAAATTCTTGTTTAAAATAAGTTCTGATAAGATCAACAACTTTTGTTCTTTTCATGTTCTTCAAAAAGTATCCGGAGTCCTCGTTTTCTATTAGCGCTCTGTGGAAGAACGTCTACGCCATGACGAAGGCAAAACACAACGCTTCGAAATTTGATTAATTACACCCGCTGATTTACACAAATACATACAGTAAAACCTTGACATCATTCGATCATATATAAATTTAATTTTTGATTATTGTAATACTTGCTCGAACTTCCGATTATTCAAATACTAATTTGCCGTATTAACATAATTATCATTTCATGCTGATCAGTCGTAGGCTGATGGAAATGCAATACATTCTTGGTAGACACTGCGTCAAAAATAAAGAAGTTACAGTAGCAAAAACAAGCATAATGCTTGTATAAATGCACAATAAAATCTGAACCAATCAGCTCTAAAGAACGAGACGGAGAAGCGATAATGAATTCAATGAAATAAATGCGGAATAAAAAAAACCCAACATAAATTAGATGAATGAAAGTTGATTAATCGAAAAGTTCATCAATTTAAGAGTATCCATCTGATTAGCATCTCTCTAATCAACGTTTTACTGCATTATTAAGCATACCTGTTATTCGACTTACTCTATACAAATACAAAAATTGATACATCCTCTCACGCATTAAAATGGCTTAATCGCCTAAAAGTTTCGCACTTACGATGTATAATCTAGCCTAAGACTTTGCGTACGATATTACGAAGCACGGCGCAAGGAAATTCGATGAAAGAACACCGAAACATTTTCCTCGACAACTATAATCACCACATTTATCGTATAGCGGACGAGTATAATTCACGTAGAGCTTCACTTATACAGGATACATGTTGGATCGACGTAAAAATAATCATGATTAATTTACAAAAAGAAGAACCAAGTGCATTAGTATACAAAAAGTATTTCCTTTCTGCATTCGTAAGGTAAATATATACGTTCTCTTGTTTCGATAAACTGCGATTACTCGTCCATCTCGTATGAGTTTAAAACTATTGTTCAAAAAATTAAGGAACCAGTACATTTGATCCTTACTTATCTTATTATATTTCTAGATTTAGTTCGTTTTTCTTTTCCGTTGAAAATCAATACGTTTTTAGCTCTTGCAAAACCCAATTCATAAAAAATAGGAGAGAATTGTATTTACGCACTATATGGTCTTTGTTTCCTCGTTATCAAAAAATAATACTTTTATTTCAACGTCCCTAAATTCAAACAAAAGTGGCTAATCGCAGTCTATATTAAGAAATGTATCGATGGAAATCGAAATATACCTTCTCTTTATTTTAGTACTTTAGCCTTTAGTTCCTTCTTACTTTTCCACCAAATCGATATTTAACTGAGGCCGTGTTCAGCTTGAGGCCTTGCTCTTAAACATCCTTGGCTTTATGTGCTCTCTCCGGATATGTAACTTAATATGAGTCCAAAAACTCATTTCCAGGAATAATATTGCAACAGAACTTTAGATAAAGTTCATCATAGAGAAAAAAAAGAAATACTTGCAACAAAATCTCCCCAAAAATGGGCACAGAATCTTGAAACTATAAGTTACCTAATATTCGGTATAGACAGAAAACTAGTTCAATACAGGACTTGGAAGAAGATCATCAAAGTCGAAAATATTTTCGTGCCGGATGAAAATGAGGTCGAGAATAAGGGTGGAGACGAAGAAAGCGATATTAAATTCTGTGGTTTATCTTTGCACGGTATTAACGACATCTTTTATCGTATTTTGGAGGTCAGTGAGAAGTCTTGTATTCTCTGCAACATTTCGAGTACCAGCAGCACGAAGCTGACGTGCTTGAAGTTCTAATCTTGCAAGAAGTTCGCGAAATTGAAATCGCGCGTGTGGTGCGATACCACTATCTGCGAGATTTGCACACATTCCGTGCAACAGCCCTACCTTGTCTGAAAGCTGAAGCCAGCTGGACATTACTATCGTTGAGCTACTTTTTAAATTCAATACGCTGCTCTCGATTAACGTTGAAAGCTCCAAAACGATTTGCTTTGCCGTCTTTGAGTCGGTATTCTGTTTAGTTATATCATCGTCGGCGTGTTGAGATTTCGTACAGTTTGGCGTGGCATAGATAGAGGAACCAAAGTGCTTTGTTGACGAGCACAATGGTTTTAGTGGTTTTGCAGGAACGACCGGCTTCTCCGGGTCCGGTGGTGGCCATAATCTAACATCACTTTTGCTACCAGAACTATAAATACAGAAGGATAAAGTAAATTAATATCTTTATATAGTATATACAAACATAAGCGATTTCGAACTATCAGGAACAAAATAAATATTACATTGGGTTCTTCGGAAAATTCGTTCGGGTTTTAAGAATTAACAACAATGGAACACTCAAACGAATTTTCCACACCACCCAGTATATGTACCTTTGACTACGAGTGGAAGCTCCACTATGATCTTCTGGTGAATCTTCTGTCTGGTCTAGGGTTTCTTGTTTACCACTACCTCCTCTTACGCTTAGTTTTGGACTGTGGGGCTGGCTTTCACAAGACTCTTTATTTTCCCAAAGCTTTTTTAAGCTGCTAATACTGCCGGTACTTCTGCGCTTGTCGTCTTGCTGTTCTTCTGATTCAGAAGACTGTTCAGTTACTGTACTCTTTTCCTCTAAGGATTTCTCCTTTTCCGCGTTCTCAACTTTTCGAAGTCTGGCCTTGAAATCGATTATTTGTCCATCGGATGCCTCTTCTTTTTGAGGGTTATTCCGTTTATCTACTCTCTTCAATTTGAAACCGACATTTCCGCTGGAGAGTATAGACTCAGTCACTGGAGAGGATATCGATGGATCCTTGTAAGTATTATAACTTTGATGCTGTTGATCTTGAGTTGTATCATTGGTTTTTAAAGTTGACACAGCATACTCATTTTGAGTGTGTCTGTCGCAATAAAAAAAATGTAAGGTACATACTTTCAATAATCGAAGATACATACATAGTTACACTTCCAAAAATAATAAAAGAATAATTTTAAAGTTTGTCTAAATCGTGGCTAAAAAACAATTGTTAAGTCATTATTGCGCAATATAAAATAGAATATTTAAAATTTTATATACCTCTGTCCAGAATCCATGTTAAAGCTAGCGCAAAGTTCTGAAAGTAGCTGTGACGCTGGATCTAAAGGAGCAGACGGTGTATTGCTTGTTACGCCACTTTTCTTCGTGCTCGTGCCATGTTTCGTTTCCGCGCTCTGTTTAATTTCATTTACCAACTTTAGCTCCAACATCTCTTTCATTCCAGGTTTCCTTTCAAAGCTATCAGGTGGCATATTTATAGAAGCTGGTGGCGGTGGCGGAGGCGGAGGTGGCGGTGCTTCGTCTGGTGGCGCAGCAGGTTCAATTGTTTCTATCCTGGACTTAAACCCCGTCCTTTTATTATCACTGTTTCTACACGAGTTATCTTGAGCTTCTCTGCGTCTCAAATTAACTCCAAACCTCGAGCAAGCTTCTTTCACAGAAGGTTCTGCATTGCTAACGTCGTTTCGATCCTCTTGTTCAATTTCCTCTTCTTTCGCACGCCAATCTGTACTCTTTGCTTTTCTCATAGATAACGGAGAATTTCTCATTTGAGAAATCTCACTGCAAGAGATTGGAGGTGGAAGTTCTATGTGATCTGGTGCGGAAAAAGTTTCATCAGGGGGAGGAGGCAAATCCGCCGGCGGCGGTGGAAATTCCAAATCAGCTAACGATGGCTGGATAGATCTTGATGGACTTGCGGTGCGAAAGTTCGAGTTACTTGAAACTCGAAAAGTTCTAAGACCAACAGCATCAGATTGATTGCTTTTTCGTACAGCTACAACTCGACCGCGGGGCGAGTTTGGCGGTTGATAGGTATTAACAACGCCGCTTGATGAATTACTGCGAGTCATTTGAGGTTGATTTCGTAAATTACTTTGACGGGGAGAAAGAGACCTATGTTGCGAATTATCGATAGAAGCTTCGTGTTGTTCCGCTGTACCCGCCGACATAGTAGAAGCGACAGTCGCAGATTCTTGGTTCGATGGCATACCACTCTGACGCAAAGATTCTAGATACGCGCCGATCCTAGCACCTTTTGGCAACGTGCCATAACGATTTATAGCTCTCTTTACGTTCTGTACTTCTAATGCACCCACTTGTACCACCTAGGTATGAAATGTCAAGGATTTTATATTAAAACATGTAAGCATAAAATGTTAGAATGTTATCAAAATTCTGTTTAGAATCTACCTTTAGTGGTAATGGTTCTTTTGATGGGTATGGTCGAGGTTTAATTGGTTTTTGTGAACTGGCTACGCCAGGTATAGGTTCCGGAGACGTGGAAGGTTGAGTGGTGAAATTTGGTTCCGCCGTACCCTGGGAACCCTCGCCATCCTCCTCGATTTCGCAGCCTCCTGTAGCAATTGCTCCTTGAGCCATCGTCGCGAGATCTCGCGCAATACCTGAGTTCCCATTTAACAACAAACCGTACCGGTACATATTCTCTTTCTGCTTAGAGTCCTTTCGCTGAGGGCGAACAAGCTCCGTAAGCTCAAGTAACGAAAAAATCGAAGAAAGTAAAAGTAGATCTTCATTCGCATCTACTAAATTTGCTCAACGTTAGTAACTTCATTACTCTTGATTGTACTTGTTTGGATTAAGAAAAAAAGAAAGTAAAGTGGTGAGAATATAATAAAAATGAAAACATCCAAATAAATTCGCCCTTCTAATTTTTTGCTTCATTATACATTCTCAATTTTCCAAACTAAATATAAGAAAAGAAAAAGACATGAAATATGCAGAAAGAGACGAGCATAAAAAGCTGAATATAGAGCTTACGGTAGGAAACTGAAGCAGTACGTGCACGTATCAGTACGCTTGATTAAAATAGAATGAAAATACCTTCGAGAATCTTATCAATACCATTTAGATCCGTGCCATCGTCGAGAGACATGGTGTTCGATTCAGTGTTTTGAGTATCTTGTTCTTGGTAGGCAGAGTCGCGGAACGAACTGCACGACGACAGCAAGCTGTTACCCAATCGTTATGTTATCGTAACACCATATGATAAATACTTGTCGGTGCTAGAAATCTCAATTATATATACAAAATTTACTCGAAACAAAACCTATATATCTGGATTGATATTAAAGGGGTACTTGTATTTTTATCATTTTTTAGGCCTTTTTTAGAAATTTTGCACATATGGTTACTAATACTTTAACTATATTATACGCGTCACCGAATACCGGCATATCCTTTGCCACAGATATCTCGAAGATATGTACTTTAAGAAAATGCAAAAAAATTTGCTATCCAGTTTAAACACACATACTCCCTTAAATCATTTACTTTATATTAGCATATCAATCTAAAGAGCAATAATATAATCAAGATTTCATTACACCGAAGATGAAAATGCAGCATACCTTGTCCTTTTTGGAGGTGCTGGGGCTTGCTTTCCCTTTTTATTCGTCGAACGCCGCATTTGCACTATACTGCTGTTGTTCTTGCTTGACAGCCCGCCGGTAAATGTACTCAGTTTCGTTACTGAGCTGGTAGTTTCTATAAAAAATAAACCGAGAACGTTATTTCGGCCACTGGAGAATCAAACAATTTTATCCAACAGTAATTCTATATTGTCATTCTTAATATTACGACGGGATATTACTATGTACGAATTCCCTTTATGTATACCTGAAGAGGGTAATGGTTCAGAGACTAGAACAAGCCCATGGATATTTCCAGTACTACCAGTCTGTGACTTCTTGTACGAAAGCAAAGGAATTTCTCCTCCCCCTTGCAACTGTTTCTCAACTTCTGCAACATTAATTTTTATATGCATTACTTAGATGCAAACGATCGATAATAATTCGAATGTGTTCTAAAGAATCGATCAATTATTTCACCTTCAGTTATACTAGATTCTTGAAACATATTTTCGAGAGAATGATGAATCTCTTTAAATGAAGGTCGATCAGCAGCAGACCACTGCCAACATTGCCGCATCAGTTCATATACCTTCGGTGGACATCCAGGAGGACACTCCATTCTGTAGCCTTTTTCCAACATGTGATAGACATCCGTTAAATCGACGCCAGGATATGGAGACATGCCGTAGGTTGCTATTTCCCAGAGTAAGATACCAAATGCCCACACATCAGACTACAAATACGAAATGAACTGTTAACTAAATATAAGAGCGATAAAACGATATATCATTTGAGGTGATTGTCTCGTCAGTTGGATCATGCAATCTCTTTGATTTTAAGTGCACATACTGAGAGATTTCCCTGTATAAAATGCAGCGAAGATAATTTACCTTCGTAGAGAACTTATTATATGCCAATCCTTCCGGAGCAGTCCATTTTATAGGGAACTTCGCTCCAGCATGGGCCGTGTACGTATCGTCTCTCATCAACCGGGCCAAGCCGAAGTCTGCTACTTTCACCAGATGATTTTCACCCACAAGGCAGTTTCGAGCCGCTAGATCTCTGTTTCGAAAGTCGCGATGTTAACGCGAGCTCGTTTTCTTAAGAGGAGAGGACGATGAAATTTAAAACATTTCGCCTAACTAACGGAATGAATTTTTTGTTTTTCGTGTGGAATATGCGGATCATTATCATCACTGTATAATCTGCCACTATTGTTCTTCAGGGAACTCCTTGTGTCACTACAAATCGCTCCTCAGAAATATCTACTTACAAGAAAAATACTTTAAATGTAACGATGACTTTTCAGCATAACACGTATCGTCCTAAAGCTAATTTCTTTATGAGTGGCGAGGGTATACTATTTTGTGGTAGGCTATACTCTTTAGTTGCAGCTTGATACGTATTATATAAAAAAAGTTACCGTTATATTTAACGTACTTTACTTTTAGTTCTTGTCGGTGCTTTCGTTGCGAAAAAAAGAATATTTAAGGTATCTCCTGTAAAATTTTCTTTACAATTCCGAGGTATGTATGCAGATGCTGTGTTATGATCGCAGTATACAAATTTCATAACAGTAGACATAAGATCAGAATTTTCACCAATTGAAAGTAAATGTTTCAAACCGGGTTTCGAAAATAATTGCAATTGGGAATTGGATCCGTTGAAGTAGAAAGTTATTAATTTTAAAAAATACAACTTTGTTCTTGCATAGATATGTAAAGAGTTATAGGCACTGTATAATTAAAGAGACTGCGTTTATTTTAAAATGTTACCTGTGAATGAAATTCCTGCTTTCCAGATAACTCATTCCACTGGCAATCTGCGTGGCCATGTGCATCAGAACAACAGCATTGATTTGATGTTTGCTCTCGTTCCGCAAATAGTCTAGCAAATTCCCTTTGCTCATAAACTCTGTAATGATGTAGAAAGGCGGCTCCCGAGTGCATACACCTAATAGTTGAACTAAATTCCGATGTTTCATCTCCTTCATAATTGCAGCTTCCTCTAAAAAGTCCTTTAGAGCCATTGTGTCTTCCTATAAACCAGAACGCATAATTGCTTGTTTTACAACTTTGTAGCGCAATAAACAGTAATGTGGATGGTAGCAATAATCACTACAATAGAAAAAACAGACCTTTAATGTTTTTACAGCCACGGTCATGTTATACCTCTTCCATACAGCTTCGTAGACATCTCCATATTGCCCTCCACCTAATTTATGCCTCATTACTATGTCTGTCCTATTAATTTCCCATTCATCCGGTTCTAAGATAGAATAATTTTAATCAATATTAATGATAACTAGTTCGATCTTTATATAACATATTATTGTAGGCGAAATAATTTTCAGACTTTTATTATGGCTCACATACCTGGACTAAGTGGAAAAACGGTAGGTTTATTGTGCTTTGGTGCGGGATAAAGTAATTGTGTGATTAGACCATCGGCAAGCATTGAATGATGATGTACTAATTCTGCCAGTGTGTTAAATTTGCTTTCGGTTGTGACAAACATCTAAAATAATAATGTTACGTTACACAGTGTTTAGTCCTGGATGAACATAATTGTATTACAAGTATTATTGTACACAATGTTCATACCTTTCCCTCGCTGTCTTCGTTAATCCTATAATGGTAAACTCTACCCTCATAGCGCAGAGAGATACTGCGCTGACCTGGGCTACTTTCTGATTCACGAACCAAAAAACTACCATTTATTCCAGAACTTAATAGATACTCTGCAGCATTCCTGGATATCCTTCCATGATACCAAGAATGTTTTTCTAGAGAATTTACTGGAGTGACATAATTCGAAGGAACCCATCCTACTTGACCAGTACTTGAATGAGCTTCACACCATTCTCCACTTTTGTTGTAACTTAGAATACGAACTTGTTCACCTAAATTTTGATAATTTAGAATAATATAAGTTCTTCTTTAATGCTATATATATATATATATATATATATATATATATACAATTATATACACTGGCAATATTTCATATACATATTATACTATACAAAAAACAATTACCTTTTTTAAGACTGAGCTGATTTTCACCACCTGCTTGAAAATCATACAAAGCAACAAATAGTTGGGGATCATCCTCTTCTTGTGCTAATAGATTTTCTTTACTGGTCCACCTGAATCATATATTTAAATATTTTTATAAATCGCTATGTACAAGTTATAAAATTTTCTTGATATACTTTGCCACAAAGCTAATTCAGAATCTAGTATAATAAAGAAAAAAAAATAGATTGTAACCTGTTTGCAGCGTCCAAGAGTCCTGCAGATGAAACACCGCTATGTTGTTGAATATTCACTTGCTGTGAAATTGGTTGAATGCCGGACCCATTTGGGGGATCGCCATCTGGTAATGCCGGAATGTGAGGTAGCGGTCTGCTTTGTAAAAGTGCTTCTGCACAATATCGTAATAACGTTTTACAATTAGAAATTAATAACAGAATCATAATTAATAGAATTCGCGGACAAGGTCTGTATGTTTTCCAATTTAACTTTTAAAAGAATTTTGATTCTCCTTATTCTTTATACAAAAGAAATATAGCATGAAATTTTTATCATTTGATATCAATCGCGATAAGATTTTTTAACAAAGCAGTGACCATATTCATTTCCTTCTCAACTATACACGATCGTTGCACGGTCGTATAACAATTAAACTACGAACTATTAAATAATATCTTAAACGATCTAAATATATGCAAAACACAAATATATCTTAGTAACAAGTTTCAGTAACAATTAAACACAACGACTAATTTCTCTTGTCACTGATATCGCAATAAAAAAAAAGATGAACGATTCATTTTTTTAATAAACAATTGCATAAAAACATATACGTGGTCTAACAATCAAATTATATAACAAAATTACTACTTTCAACTGTGTGTTTTATAGTTCAACGTTGCTTGCAATTTCTGTTTTTTTTTCCATTCATCTGTACAGTTTTAAATTCGAGATCTGTTGCAAAGCAAGCGAAGTTCCACGAGCATAAGAGAGAAAAACTGCATGAGAGAGAGAAAGAGGAGAAGGAAAGTGCAAGAGAGAGAGGTGAAAAAAGGGGCGGTAGCAAGAAAGAAATAGAAAATAAAAAGCGAGAGAGAGAGAGAATATATATGTAGCAGGGAAATACGAGAAGAAATTACCGCTGTGTTCCGTAAATATATTAGACCCAACAAGACGGGACTCCTTAAGGTTCCTTGGCTGTTTGCGTGTCTGTCGCACAGCAGAGCCGACAGGAACAATTCTCTCCTTAGTCTGTTGAGCACCCATAGTTCCCGAATTGGCATGCCCTTAGATTAATCCCGGCCGCAAAACTGCCGGGCCGTTCACTCGGCACATTCACTATCGGCCTGACAGTCTAACACCCGTACATATCTCTCGCCGGCCTCTGCCGACGACGAGAACACCACGAGATTCACGAATCTCACACCGCAACGCGAACCTTCTATTCACATTTTTGACTAGCACTCAAGATCGACATTCTCGCCATGTTTGACAGCTTCGACGTCGACGATAGCTCGATTCGCACCGTACTGTTTACTACTTTTACTTACCACCAGGCTTATTTCTGTTACCTCATTGGACAATCAATTTTCTGGACAAAAGACCTCATTGGCCAAAAGCTTTCTTCATCGATAACATTGCCGCGAAGTCTGTTCCGTGTATGCTATTTATTTCCTCCTTTTATTGTATTTTGTTTATAACTATTTGTATTTATTGGTAAAATAGTCGCGGTTGCGTTGAGTTTTATATTATCATTGAAATAAATTGTCCGTGATTTTACTACGGCACGACAGATGACCGACGTATTTGCTGCTTGTGTGCTTCGTTTATCTTTATCTTAATTAATGTAAAACCGTATAGTCGTCGAAAGTACTATAAAATTAGTTATTACTTTCTGGTGAGTTATTACTTTAAATGTACTGAGACTGCCGCTATAATTGTAATACATTAAAACATTGATTGAATACTGTGATACAGATAGCTCTTTTTATTAACTTAATAATTAATAATCCCAATTAAGAAAGTCGTAATCATAGAATTGTATATTTTAGTATCATATCTATGGTAGTAAGTGCGAAAATGCAGTAGTTTTGGAACACGGCCAACTCTCGCAAGATACGTCGATGACTGAAGCGACGGCAGCGCGATATTGGATATCCGAACTTATTACGAATAATACGAAAAATACCGAGTACTACCGAAGCGTTTTAGTGACGTCATGCTGAAGCAGAAGAGATAAGACAGTCAAAAAAGTGAACTTCTGTTTTCTAATATATTCTCATCTCGTATAAATATCTTTGTTAGCTACGTGATTTTGCAGAATGTCGTACGCATACCTTTTCAAGTACATCATTATTGGAGATACAGGTAATTGTCGAATGCTTCGCAAGAAGCGAATGTTGGGTGATACTAGCATTCTCCACTACGTCGACCGTGACAGAACCCATTGTTTTCGTTTCTTTGGACAATAATATTTTCGGTAGGCACACCTTGCAGCTGCGCTACGAATAATCATCTATTCAATATTGCAATGATATTTCATGCAATGAATTAAATATTTATCGAATTTATCAATCGCACAAATCTTTCCTTTTCTTTTTCCTTTTTTTTTTGTATGATGCATCGTCAAGTTTAAAGATGTCGTATTCGTTTATTTACGTTAAAGATAGATTTCGTATCAAATTTCTCGGATAAATCAGCGTAGTGTCGTTAAGGATTGGCTTATCGAATAATATAACCATGAATATTAATGATTTATATTCGTTATTTATTATATATAATATGTTTTTTTAAATAGGGGTTGGCAAATCTTGTCTACTCCTCCAGTTTACGGATAAGAGATTCCAGCCTGTTCATGATTTAACAATAGGCGTTGAGTTTGGTGCTCGTATGATTACTATCGATGGAAAACCAATCAAGCTTCAAATTTGGGATACCGTAATTATTTCTTTGTTTATACTTTTATGTATATTATAAACTGTATCGCTCTAAAAACGATAATTATCAATAGAATTCTATAATAACTTATAGGCGGGCCAAGAAGCGTTTCGTTCCATTACACGATCGTATTACCGAGGCGCGGCTGGCGCTTTACTAGTATACGATATTACGCGCAGGGAAACATTCAGCCATTTGACAACATGGTTGGAAGACGCAAGACAACATTCGAATTCCAATATGGTGATCATGTTGATCGGTAATAAGAGTGATTTGGATAATAGAAGAGAAGTGAGGAGGGAAGAAGGTGAAGCTTTTGCGAGAGAACATGGACTTGTTTTTATGGAAACCAGTGCAAAAACAGCTATCAATGTAGAGGATGCATTTATCAATACGGCAAAAGTAATATATGAAAAAATTCAGGAGGGTGTATTTGACATAAATAATGAGGTAATATTCTCAAAATTCCAATGATGAAGTTGTTAATGTTATATATCATATTTTCTTCCGCAAATATTATTCGTAAACATAATTTAAATTTGTTTAGGCCAATGGTATCAAGATTGGACCACAACATTCTCCAGCAAGTCCTAGTGGATTAGCAGGTACCGGTGGTCAGGGTAACACGCAAGGCGGTGGGTGCTGCTAGGGGCTGGGGGTTGCCTGTCCACCGCTTCATCCTTCTCCAATTTGAATTGATCTTTTTACTCCTGCTCTTCATTTTATTCTCAACAAATTAATTTGTATATTTTTTTTGCGCGCGTGTCGCATTAAGAGGTAACAAGTGACTATTGGTGTATTAAGTATTTAAAATGAAAAGAAAGAAAAAAACTTATATACAAGTACTGAATAGGAATATTATAAGGTAAAATGTTACATAATGCTTAAATCATAAAAGCTAATAAAGTTTTAATTTTCAGATTCTCGCAGATCCAAATTTATTATTTTTAAATATTTGTTTGCAAGTTCATGCATTGTATATGTGATTCCTTTATAGCAAGCATAGTGATATTAGTTTTTTTTTTTTAATTATTGCATTCATAAATTAGTTAAAGATTTTAGTGCATAAAGATAGGTTTATTTTTAAATATAGTAAAAACATAAATATTATTTTATTAACACAATACTACATTAGATTTTTATTTATTTATTAAAGTAATTCAACTCTGGTTGCAACATGACAAAAAATTGATTATATATTGGATATCGATGAAGCGGGAGACGATGGGCACTTTTATTTAATGTTTTGTATTTGTCCACATTGTATATTGTATGTATCGTGCACAGATCTTTGAAAATTGATTTTAGTTAAACAATGAACAATAGTTGGTATATGTAAATCAAAGGGACGTGTTAAGGATATGATTTACACTTGACTACCTAAGGCGACACCATGTATATGTATGTATCAATGTATGAAATGACGAATATATAAAACGTATAAATCAATTTTATTGTGAGGCCTATCTAACCAAAACGTTTTATTACTTAATCAGTTATGATTGGTATTGGTATTTTTGGTATAATTACCGTCTAATTACAACTTGTAAACTAAAACATTTATATCATCTTTATATTTAAGTAAACGTGTTTAGTAGATTAAAATATTCACAAACAAAATTTTCTATTTACAACCATGAGTAGTAATACCAATCAGGAAGATAGGGAAATACTAATGTTACCTGTATTTTGTCCAATTGAATCTAATAATAAATGTAATACAGATACATGTACGTTTGTTTTGATTGTAATTGTAACATCCTAACTACAAAAGAATTCGAGAATTCATTAGAATATAAGTTATACAAAAAAGGGGGCAGTATCGCAGTATATACAAATGATTGATTGAAATATTGATTCCTGGAATTTTCCTTTCAAAACGGTATCGTATTATTAACACAAATATATAAATATATGACTAATTCCACACAAATGCAAATTTATTCATAGAACATTAAATAGTTTAATTGCATATTTTTCCGTCAATTTGTTAGTGTTTCTAAATTAATTCAAACTAAATTCAACGCGAATAAATCGCGATATTTTGAATGAATCTCAAAGAGTGAGTTTGAGATTAGACTCCTTATACCGGAAGACGATAAATGCTGCACAAATACTGAACTGATAATACCGTTAACGAACGAAGGAAGAAGACGTGATAATATAAGGCAACAGAATTGAATGAATCGTTAAAGCATGAAGCAAAATGTAAAAGTAAATGGAAGTTTCAAAGCGAGTTTACGCGCCAGTAAGTTTCACAAGTCAGCTACGCCATTGAAAGAGCGCTCGAAATAGCGGTTTGATACTGAATGCACGTTACTACTCCTACTTGCTATATTTCAAGTGATTCACTAGATTTCATCGTACGCGCAGACGGGAAGCACGTATTTATTTTGTATTTGCTACAAATTTCGATTTGTTTATTAATAACGTTATCGGTCTCCGCTTAGTTCACTTATTACTATCTCTATCGTTTATCCGTCATATCAGATATCGTATCGGTGAATTCATGGTGCTCTGTATCAATGTAGTACATGTATTTCTAATACGGTCTTTAATTACAAGAAATCTGTTTGAATAATTGATCTGTCATCTGTCGCACTTTTCAAAGCCAGACGTATTAATATTAATATTTAAAAAGGTGTGCCAGAGTGCATATGTGAAGTTTCCGTTTACAGATAGCCGGATCTATGCTGCGTAATCTTTTGAAATAATTCGTATATTGACAGTAATGAGCTTAACACGATTACACGTTTTCTAACAAAGCAGTGCCGATCGTGATTTAATGCTATAGTGTTGCAAGATTTTTTGGGTATGTAATGCGCTTTTTAATATTTAAACTGCATGTTTTGTTAAATAATAGTATTAATGCGTAGAGTGTCGTTTTAAAGGAGCGTAGGGTTATACACTCGTTGCTCGAGTATACGTATTATGAAAGTGTATCTTGATTTTAAAGTGCATAAACATTTTGCACTATGAAAAGTAGACATGTACAGTGAAAATGCGGTTCTTGACCTCGTTTCATTTTCGCTATATCATTTCTAGGCCTTTTATAGGTTAGGAAATGTGTTTATTATGGCATTGTACGTACGTATTTAGAGCATTTAACTGCTTATATTGCGATTTTCATTAAACTAGTAGTATAGGACGTCAAAGTTATTAATTGCTGAAAACAATTATTTTCTTGAATTGTTCTTAAAATTGATATTGTATATATTGTGATATTGTATATGATATTATACGATAGTTCAAAGAAAAAAATTATCATTAGCGAACAGGATGCGGCCTTCTTAATCCTTTTGCATGAATGTATTTACTTACACGCGCACGTACATTGTTCCGTATAGGATTTCTGTCGCAAATGATTATTACTGTATAATAATGTTTTATTTTCAATACTATTTAATTCAATAATTTTGACTTCTAATAGTATGTTGCAAGATAAATAAAAATAATAATATGAAATAATCTGTTTACAAAAAACGTAACATACGTGTATATGTAATCGACACTCTACATTTACTTGCAGTTATTAAATTAAAATTTCCTTACAAAAAAAGTTTGATAACAATTAATTAACTTTATTGAAGCATGAAAAAAGAACATTGTATATAAATGGATAAAGTCTATTTCAAACGCAACAAAAGCTATTCAGCAGCTATAAAAGTCTTTTTACAGTTTTAACAACTAATGCAACCTGACACAGATAACTTGAGACTCAATTGTTATTTTCCTCGATCCAATTACAGCTTCAGTATTCAGCAATGCGTACAATTTTGATCCCGTTACAAATCGACCATTCCAACTACATATTACTATTAATTTTATTAAACATGATGCATACATTTTTTTTCTTCTATAAATGTATAATTAATTATTTATATTTATCTCAGCATTCGATCCAAAGTGGATTCTAATGCCAGAATCACACGTGCCGTTAATATTACGTACATTTTCGCCGTTATCTTTGTTTCGCTTATAACAACTTTGTACGGGGCCTTGACTCGTAGTATACGAACTGTACATACGTACACATCTTGCCTATTCATTTAAATGCACGAGTGCAACGAGTGAAATATGTACTTTCTGAATGAACGTAACCGTATAGCGGCACTCTTTCTGGCACAGGCATCGTTAACCGTACCGGTGCGGTGACACCACTCGGAGGGTTAATGAACATAAAAGACCCATCATTTGGACTTCCGAGATTGAACACTTGTAATATCTATTCTATCGTCGTTCACGATTTTTTTCTTTCAAGCAAAAGTTGCAAGCAACGTACGAGCTAGGTGTTTAAAAATGTCCAAATTAGTTAATACAGTTCCCTATTCTCCTTTTTCATTTTGCAGATTTTTTTTTAATAATTACGGGAGATTGGATGTCATTTTTGAGAGATTGGATTTTTAAAATGAATAAATGTATTTAAGACAGAAATGAATGAAATTGTTCGAGGTTTTCAAGTATAAATCGTCTCTGTACGATCTATGTAGTATTTTAACATTTTATTAGTATTGAATCTTGTGTCTGATAACGTATTGATATATTACCGCTTGAACTGAAACATCGTAAGTTATGAAATCCCAAACGCTTTCGTTACCGGAGTTTTCAAAATGGTAATTACAATGGTCAATAAGGAAATTGCTTAATTACTTCCTTTTTTAATATCTTTTATCACTGTTTCGTTCAAAATGGTCTTTTAATTTGTTATCGTGCATAAAGTAGATGGCTTATAAAAAAAATATATCTATGCCACAACGACAAGCATTTATGAAATTTATTTTGCAAGGAAATCTCTTCTCGTTTGTAAATGTGTTTTCGCTAGAGTAGTTCTTTTTAAATATTTTCAGGCGATGCGGAAGAACGTACCGATGTCGAGCATGTTAGTTTAACGCATCCCAGAAACACGACTGACGAATTGGTGAAACGATGACTCTACATATGGACTGACCATTAGGATTCCTATTTATACGTGCTTTAATTTTTACTGCAGCTGTTGTACGCTTTTATCATGACGAGTGTCGTTCCACTCACCGATAAACAACTCCACCAGCTGGTAAATGAATTTCTTTAAAAGATTTCTCTCTGCGAATATTCCCCAAATTGTGCAACGCTTTCATAGAGCCGCATTCCTTCATTTTTATCCTAGAACAGTGTTTCCACAATTTTTGTGAGTTCCGCCACCCCTTTCTATAATATTTGGAAACACCTGACCCTGAAACTCCACCCCATACAAGATAAGGTTTATTTAATAAGGTACAAAATATTTTAATAATAAGTAATTCAGAATAGAATTTTAGTGTAATAATATTTAAAAATCGCCGACTAAAAATATTCGCGATAGCCCCCCAGAAAATGTTTCGCGACACCGGGATTTGGAACCACTGTACTAGAGGAATTATCATAGGAAAATAGATTGCAATAAAGCTTCAAACGTCTACTTGAGTCATCGTCGATTAATTTTTAATACCTTTAACTTCTAGAGTGTTTCTATCGGAAAGGCTGTAAATCCTGCAGAAACTCCCGTGAAAGAGAAACATGTACGAAGTATCCTTTTATGTTTTAAACGTTCGTTTAGAAATAAAGTTAACGCGTTGGCGTGTTAAAAATATCGTTTAGCAGAATTGATTTGGAAATTACAATATATGCACCTTAAGAAAAATATATAGGCGCTATTATAGGCACTCATCAAGAGAAGGGTGGAATGATATTTTGGATGTACGTGTTACGTCAACCCCTTCAAGAGAATCAAATTGTCGCGTGGAAATTTTGCCACGTATTACACAAAATATTACGGGACGGCCATCAGAAGGTAATTTCAGATTCGCAGCGGTATCGCGGACGATTGGAAGATCTCGGGAAATTATGGCAACATTTACGAGAAGGATACGGTCCATTGATTCAATTGTATATAAGATTATTGACCACCAAGTTGGATTTTCACAAGCGAAATCCACGCATACCCGGCAATCTTCAACTAACTTCGGAACAATTGAAATCCATCGGAGAGAACGATATTAATGTTTAGTAAGTTTTAACTAATTTTAATTAATGCTATAGCTTAACAAAGTAATTGAGTGAAGTCCATAAGACAGAGAGTGGTTTCTATGATTACCCAATAAATGAATTCTTTCGGTATATGTTTTTATTAATTGATACGCCTAATGTTGCACAAAACGATACTTTTTTTGTCTTTTTTCTTTCCAGTTTCCAAATGTCTGTCGAAATGTTCGATTATATGGATGATATTTTGAACTTACAACGTGCAGGTAGGTACGGAAATAAATTTTTACCTATAATCGTGCTTTTTTTTTGCGACAGTCGATCTCCTTACAACGCTTCGATTGACTAGAAAAAAATACTTCTTATTATCATTTTCCCTTTTTGCACGCTTTGCACGAATACCAGTCTTCGACGATTTTTTTTATTCAAATCACTCATAATTTTAGTATCAATTATGGCGTGCTAAATTGTCGCTCACCTTTTGTAAAAGACAAAAGAAATCGATATCAATTTAGCTTTCGTTGCTTAGTATAATTAATCTATTAGAATCCCGATTATCCAGATCGAAGCGAAGGAAAGGGAGACCGTTTTAAATCGAGATCTGCATGCTGAATAAATGAACGGAGGCGTCATTGACGGATGAACGGAACAATTTTTCACGACGGTAATATCCCCTTTACTTCGTGAATTTTCGACACTTTCGATAGTTTACGTACTACGTTTAACATCAGACGCAATGTCGTGCAAACTCTATAAAATAAAACGCGATACCTCGTGGTATAATTCGAATAAAAAAAAAACACGATTAAACTGATTATTCCAGAGATACATATACTGGCATCGTCTCGTGTATCATCGACACAGGTGTACAGCTTTTAATAACCACTTCCCGATCAACAACCTGCTTCGAAATTCCGTTACTGCTGATTATATTAGAGGTTTTTAATGATTTTGATGTATATGAATGAAATTATTTCAGTTACCACTTCTTTGAAGAACACACCTTCCAATTCAATGACTGTCAGCGGACAGTGCCGGCTGGCTCCGTTAATCCCATGCGCTCTAGATGCATCACAGCTGTACGATTATTGTGTGAAGATATTGTTTAAACTCCACGGTGCTCTGCCCGCGGATACATTGACTGGCCATCGGGACAGATTTTCCAAACAGTTTCAAGAGCTGAAAAAATTCTATAACACCGTTAAACAAAGACAGTATTTCGAGCATCTTATTACGATACCTGCGTTACCTGAGGTGAGCAAGCCCGTTAAAAACATTTATTCTCTCTTTCCCTATTTTAAATATAAATAAAAACGTCATACGTTTATTTCAGAATCCACCAAACTTTTTGATACAATCTGAATTAAGAACTTATGTTACGCCGATAGTAGTATTACCATTAGAGGAATCGTTGGACTCGGAAACTGTCGTGGACAGTCTCATCGACACATCCGACACGAACTCGTTACCAGGTGATCAATTAGATTCCACGCGAAATGGATCAATTTCACCCGATGCAATAGCAGAGAGGTAAATCTAGGAATTGTCTGCATTCGATGTTTGTTACAAATTTGAAAGTTTTATGATATTAGATTGTATGTCCATTAGGGAAAGTTTGATCGATCATTTACATCAAGAGACTAACCGTCAGAGACAAGAATTACACCGTGTATTAACTGATCATCAGAGGATAGTAGGCGAACTTCAAATTCGTGTTACACAGCTTGAGTCGGATTTACTTGTTAGGGTAAAAACTTCTGCATATATCTTTTAACTTGCATATTTTAGATGCAATACTTTAATACATCTATTTTCGTACCTGTAGTGCAATGAAATCGAACAGGAAAAGCAAGTTAACCAGGACTTTGTTAAACAGAAAGCTGATATGATGGTGAAAGTCCACGAGGGGGAAGGTTCGAGCGGGCTGTTTTAATATTCTACTTTATAATATATATTGCGGTACGTATTCTCGATTCATCATTATGTTTCTCTATTTTCAGAAAAGTATAAAGTTTTGGTGGAGAAATTCCAGAAATTAAAAGATGCGTATTCAAAGTTTAGAGACGAACATATCAATTTAATTAGGAAGGTAAGGTGATTATGAAAATTTTGTTCAAATAATACAAAATGTGAAATGTTAAATATTTTGTGCGCTTTTTGTATATCAGAAAGCTGAAGTAGATAAGCAGTTAGGAATGTTGAAAATGTCGCAAGAAAAATCTGAACGTCGAACAGTGGAAGCAGAACGTCGACTTGACGAATTAATACAGGGTCAAGCTATAACCGAGCAAGACGCGCGAAAGGCAGTCGAAGCTCAGCACGATTTGGATGATGTGAAACAACAATTAAATGACGCGAAAGCTGCGAACTTGGTTAATATATTTTTTTTTAATTTTAAGCGTGCGCTTAATTTTAATTTCATTTGGATAAAATTGTAATATTTTTAGGCGTTGATTGCTAAAAATGATTGTGTAACATCTGAAAAAACGACTCTGGAAGGGAATCTGCACGATTTACTAGCGCAAAAACAAGAACTAGATTTGAAGATAGAAAAGTTGGAAGTTGAAGCCGAACGTTGCCGTAATGAAATGAATACGCATGCCGATGCTATGTTGAAAGAATTATTGTGTAAGTCTTTAAATTCGTTTAATGAAATATGGTTCGTGTTTCTGTATTTCAAATGACTTCGATTTAAATTTTGAACTGATTTTTTATTTCAGTGAATTGTATTTCCGAAGCAGAAAATATTACGAAATATTCGTTGAATGCTATTGATAATCCAGCAATGTCGGATTTAACTTGCACCCCGCAATATTTAGAAAGATTGGAAGAACCAACATTGAAATCGTTAGATGCTTTAGATTCCGCATACACCAGTTACGTGTGTGACACAACAAATGGAAAAGTGCTCATTAAAAGTGCAATACATGTTGCATACATTTTGGGACTTTATGTAATCAATGCGAAATCTACATCAAATACGTCGATTGACATAGCGTTGGGTGATAGTACGTTACGAATGAAATTAAAACTTATATAAAAGAATTTTTCAGAAAGTGTAAATTGCATTGAATTTTTGTTGTTTTACAGAATTAACCGATGCGTGCAAACAGCTAGGATTACGAGCATTAACAATGTTCGATTATATACGGGAAAAATCACCTGTAACTGTGGGCCAAATTACCGAAGTCAAAGAACAATTTAAGAAAGTAAGTGAACTTGCCGCTACATTGTCCAAAACACAAAGCAATGTCGAAGTTATTGGAAGTCTAGTAGAAAGGGAGTTGTTAGATATGGATAAAGCAATAGAAGAAGCTGCGAACAGAATACAGGTAATTGCCTTTTATAGTTCAGTTTGTTAATGTACATTTATTACCTATTCGTATGGTAATGTATTTTCTAACATTAAATTAGGACATGTTGGAGAAATCTCGGGCTGCAGATTCGGGAGTACAATTGGAAGTGAACGGAAAAATTCTAGATTCATGTACAGAACTAATGAAATGTATAAGAATATTAGTTAAGAAGTCACGATTGTTGCAAGCAGAAATCGTTGAACAGGGAAAGGTAAATTACTGTTACTAAAGTGAAGTCAAGGTAAATGAATAAATATGTATTTCAAATTTAGGGCACTGCCTCTGCAACAGAATTTTATAAACGCAATCATCAATGGTCCGAAGGACTTATATCAGCAGCAAAAGCGGTAGCAATGGGTGCTAATCTTCTGCTGTAAGTTATTTATTTTTTACGGAAATATATATATTTCTTTTTTTTTATTATTCTTCGTATTTATAGAGAAGCTGCAGATAAAGTTGTTTCTGGGAACGGTAAATTTGAACAATTAGTGGTTGCATCGCAAGGAATTGCTGCATCCACAGCCCAATTAGTAGTTGCAAGCAGAGTAAAAGCTAATAGAAATAGCTGTAATTTAGCTGCACTTGCTGAGGCATCAAAACACGTTACACAAGCAACAGGAAGTGTTGTGGCTACGGCTAAAAATTGTAGTCAACTGGTTGAAGAAAACGGTGATTGTGTTATTCAATACTTCTGTTACCATTCTTTAATTAGAATATTGAATTAATGTATGTATCATTTTTTAGATGATTTAGATGTTTCTGGGTTGAGCCTACATCAGGCTAAACGACTAGAAATGGAAGCGCAGGTTCGTGTATTGGAGTTAGAGCAAGCTTTGGAGACTGAAAGATTACGCTTAGCTGCTTTGCGCCGCTATCATTATCAACTTGAAGCCGAAAGAGAATAATCAGTGCGTACCATTATAAGATTTCATATTATTATATATCGTAAAATTACGTCCAAGTAAATTAGTTTTGTCCCTTATTTACAGATTTTTATTATCTATGCGAAATACATGTCGACAACAAAATTTCACATAGATTTTAAACAGTATTGAACAAAATGTCTACAAAATGGAAAGTAAATAATTGAATTCCATTATAAAATAATATATTGCCGAGAAGAAGATATATTTGGGTTGTCCAATTATTGTACTATTTGCATGTTTAATGTTTAATAAATACAATTTTATTTCTTTTTAAAGGTACTTGAAGATAATTTAACAAATGCTAAAATACCATTATACCTATTATACATGTATGTGCCACTATACACAACACGCCAATAAAAATGCACGTGGCGGCATCTCGCGTTTGCGGATTTTGAGTTGTTTTTCGGGCCTTCAAAACCAAATTTTTGGATTACATCGTTAATTTAAACAATTGCGTTTTTCTCAGCTTTCCATGTGTATTTTCCATCTGGGCTGGTTCCAAATTAAAGCTACGAACCATAGCTATCTTCTCCAACAGTTTCAAGAATATGGCATTTGCGGTTTAAAAGTTATTAACTATTAAAAAATAGGCAAAAATGCACTCCGGGTGCATTGCAATTATCTCGACTTCTGGACGCGATAGATTAATGATCGAATGCACAAAATGAAGGTAAACGATGCCGCTACACGACAATGAACGATTTACAAGTGCTGCTTGCGCTGTTTATTGTTTATAAACAATTCAACAGTTCGTTTGAGAATTGCATCGCAACTATACGCGACAGCGGTTTCAATAGTAAATCAATAGTTCCTTGAACCGAGAGCTTCAATTTGAGAGGTTGTTGATTAAAATCGGCGCGGCAGAAACCGCGATAATTGCATTTGTTTAAAGAAATTATAAACAAATGCCATTATTTCGACTTGCAAACAAGCTACATCAATGACCAGAGGACATAAATTATAGCTAGAAGTCTGCGCTACCATTTTCAATAGGTTTTAACAATACTTCATGCACGGCTCATTTGTTACAAACAATTATTACGTGCAAGGGAATGAAGTTACAGCAACGGGACTATTACAGGTGATTAGCTTATTTCTTTCCCTTTCATTTGCAACCCCATAGATTAAAAAATAATGACCAGTAGTCTAAATAATTGCAGTGACCCGAAGGGCATTTACGCCGATTTTTTAATTGTGAATAACTTTTAAACAGTTAAACATACAGCAAATATAGCTTAAAGTACAGCACTTAGTTCAATAAAATATTTTAAATATTGCTGCTGTTTTTGAACGACCTCAGAATACATAAGACATAGTAAGGACAGATTCTACGATATTTGCTTTTTTTTTGCATCCTATTGTATTAGATATTTTGCCATCTCAAATTTGTCTCATGTACATTTGCGAATATTTGTCATTAATAATAATTACAATTTGTAGCATATATTTTGCTTTCGTCAGAATAAACAATTTCGACGAATCTGAAGATGGCAAGGCAGTAAATCTAACGGGTGCAAAATCATTAAAGGTTAAATTCCTCATAAGTAGTCTTAGCTGGTGTTTCAAGGTGGTGTTTTCACATGTATTAAATAAACAGTAACTGATTGTTCAATAATAACATTAACTTTGTATTTCATTGCTGGGAAAGCTCCATAGCAAAATTAATCATACCATTAAATACAATAAACAAATAACATGATAGAGAAGAATGAAGAAAACACCGACGATAACAATCTTGTCAGAATAAGGTTAATAGCTGACAAGAGAACATTTTTAGAAAAACAATTTCTTCAGGTAATTTTTCTTTTGTTGACTTTATTTACATTTTGCTTTAGAATTTATTTAATGAGAATCTATTTCAAGGTTATGTCCATTTGCAATTTTACGCAGATTATTATATTTCTACTAAATCTTTTTTCAATACAATTTTATCAAATTAATTTTTGACTCATTCATCTTTTTACATAAATATTGTGTTCGATTTATAATATTAGTAATGTTTATGCAGAAAACATTTTTATGTTTTATTTAAATATGTCGACTAATGTAATATAACTAATTCAAAGGTCCAAGAAGAAATTAAAATATGTTTTGCACAATTGGCAGAAACATTATACGCTAGAGAGAAACAACTTTTGCGGCAATCAGAGGCAATTTATAGGCAACAAATATCTTTAGCATTATCCAGTCAAGAGACTCTTCCACCGTCTATAGCTATATTGAACAAGAAAAATATTTTGGAAGAACAGATTAAGCAATTTGGAAGAGTAGAACTTACAGGATGCAATACAACTGCAGTAACTGATTTGGAACCCTATAAAATTGTAGAATATCAGGATGTAAACAAAGATCATGTCTGTTTTGATAAATCTATCAACAGCAGTAGTATTGTCCCATCTTACACAACAAACAATGATTTTCCTTGTACAACAGAAGTAGGAAACGTAGAACATATCACCACAGGATTAATGTCATCTAATATAATAAATTTAACAAGGAAACCAAACTATAGTCCTGATTTTGAAGATAATAATTCTGAAGAAATTATTAACCACTTTACAAAGACAGATATGGAACTACAAAGGAATGATTGCAACCTTCAAGTTACTGATTTAAGTCAACAAGAAGATACAAAGGATTACAAGGATTTAAAAAGAAACATGATTGAAGAGCAACACAACTCCCAGGGACACACGGAGCAAGTACAACAGTGGCTTGATCAGATTCTTCTGGAAACTGAAATAGAACCAACGATTCATGAAGTGGAAAAATTGCCAGAAATATCGCAGACTTATGTCTGTACCAAACTCGAACTAGAAACATAAGAGTCATATTTAATTAAGTAACCTGCTCATGTCCACCATATAATTTTCACAATTTATTTATTTTCAACTGTCTTAATGTAGAAGAATTTCTATTTGGGAACACTCTTACACCATAATTGAATCGTCTGTATTTATTTGACTTGTTTTATTCACTTTATTTATTTATGTATAGTAGTAATAATTACAAAATGTTCTCTTTAGTAGCTAAAAACAGTAATATTATTAATTTCTAAATATGTTTGTACTTTCATTAATATTGTGGAGCTACTAATCGCAAACATTTTAAAATTATTAATCGTAATTTTATTATGTATGAATTAAGGAGAAGTAATAATCTTACCTACACAAAACATGCATACACAGTGATAGTGACGTAGTTTTAAGTGAATATGTTATCAACATAATATTAGTTGCGAAACTAATTTTTAAATTAATTGATGTTATTTACCAATTTATAATTAATATTGGTAGTTTACAATTTAATTTATATTTTTTTATTTACCAGTGATTGAATATCTTCGTGTACCTTTCGAATTTTCGAAAAGAGGAGAGAAAAGAAAAATGATACAGAAATGAATAGAACTGTTACATCTTTATCGCATACAAGCGATTCATAAAAAATAAAGTCAGATTTTTCTTTTCAATAATCGTTCTGTATATACCTTTTTGACCTTTATTGCTTAATACATTTTATATCTTATGCTCTCATTTGAGAAAATTTAAGTGAAACATGGATTGGAAATATATTCAAAATACGAGTTTAGAAAAGTATTCGTTATATAGGCGCGATTAAAATCTTATGTACCTTCCATTTCTGCTTTATTCAAGGTTTAATCACTAACATATTTGGACAGTAATATGTTTGCATTGCTCTCATTAAATTCGTTCGTAATAAATCATTGGGTAACTTAGTTTGACTATTGACAGTTAGTAGAAAAAATAATTGAGCACCTTTGTATGGTTTATTAGTAACTAAACAATTAAATAAGTACAGATAACCACCACCTTTTGTATGTACAAACGCCAGCGTAGTAGTGTCGATTGGGATTTTATGTCCAGCATTGGGATCGTGTTTGTCAGGAACCGAATTTTTAACAAAAATTCTGCGACTAAGGTCGAATCTGGGTCATAAGGGAGAAAATGAATTGTGTATATACCTCCCTTGAAGCCTCAGAGTAATACGTTTAATCCATCATTTTAACGATACTTGGTAAAAGACCCAATCTTCGTAGAAAGAAGGTACAAAAGCACTATCTTTGGTAAATGTTACGGGTACACAAAGTTGTGACAGGACTTGTTCGTACATTTCCAATGATTCTGGACACGATGCTCCATTTCCCTATACAATAAAACAAACATATCTTTTATAGAAAATTATCAATTTCACCAATTTAGGTATTACCGAAAATAAGAATCATAAGTAAAAATATATTATTTGAAGAATTGAACAAACTATATTTACGCACATGAGTCATATATTTTCCTGTAGACTTTAAAATCTTCATTGAAGAGTTTAAAATTAGTCTAATAAAATCCCACGCATCGCCGCGCGGAGTAGTGCTAATTGGTATATCCGTTAGATCACCGAAAACGTAATCAAACTTTCGTCCTTCGTCAATCATATGAGATAATGTTTTCGCACAATCTCCAACAATAATCTACAAAATTTGATTCTTATATGAGCAAATTTTTTAGTCATATATATGTTTGTAAAGATAAATATTGCTTTGAAGAACCTCTTACTTCATAATTTTCTGCCTTTCTTTTATCCAAACAATCTCCGCATATGCTTCTCATATGCTGACCGCAAGCTTTTATTACAATGTCATCGATCTATCAACAAAATATTTCTTTATTAGTAAAACAATGTTTTCATCAGTATATAACAATTTAATAGTTCTAACTTTAGTTCAACGTACTTCCAGCATGGTAACGAATTTGGGTTTCTCCTTGAGCAATTCCCAGAGTAAACCACCATCTCCTCCTCCCAGAATAACTATTTCTTTTCCTGTATAACTCTCTTTTCCACGTTGCATCAATGTTTCAGTATATATCAGATCTGCTTCAGATATATCTGCAATATTTTAAATATTTAATTTTAAATACTTTTATACTTTGTACAATGCTGCTTTCAGAAATATACCATTCTTTAATCTTACTTTGTAGTTCATCGAGGACCAATAAATTGCCAAGTGATTTCGAGTGAACAATCTGCACCTTTTGGTAAGGAGACCTTGCATCGAATACCAATTTATCTATGTCATATTCAAGCAGCCTGTCATCTTAAAAAGAAACGAGGTACATAATTTTATCGAAATCGTGAATGTTCAAAAAATTTGAATGATCGCATAGAAAAGCATTTAATATGCATGCGATGCGAAGCAGAAATCTGTAGAAAGGAAGAACAACTTTTACATTCGAAATAAAATCAAGGAGAATGAAAACCAATGATCATATAGGGGTTTCATCCGAGGAGTACTAAATCTAATTATCCTTTCCACATTTATTACTCATATGTTATGTACATTTTACGTAGGATATAATTAGGAAAATATCGTACATCATTCGTTGAACGTACATGTAAAAAAACAACGTCTAATGCAATTATAATTGTTGAATGTAAACTGTACATCCAATATTTTCAAACTTATTACAACTTGAATTTGCCGATTTCGTCGACAATTCTGAAATCTTACATTTCAGGTATAAATACTGCAACAAAAAAACTGACGAAGCGAACAAGATAAGTACTATATTTCATTTGAAAAAGGAAACAAAAAAGATGTATATGCAATAATGGAAATAAATGGAAAGAAAATACAGACGAATTAAACACCGTTTTAAGAAGAAACAAAACCATGAAGAATCTTCGTCTGGTCGGCGCGATGAAAAAAGAAGAATGTTCAGTTTTTTCCATTTCCTTTTTTTTTTGATAACAATTAACAAATGTACAACCGATGAAATGATTCAAAAATTATCCTTCGTTTAATGACGAAATGATAAAATGAAATGCTTCTTGCGGACACAATGTTCCGCACCTTTTTGTACCGTAAACAGAATAATAAATAAAAAAACTCACCGGCGGTAGGAAAGTATCTCTCAAAAGGTCCGCCGCGTTTAATTGGTGTAAGCGAGTGCGAACGCGTAGTGGCTGCTGCCGCCTGTAACGCCGTCTCCAATTCTCTGGCCAACTAAGGATGGCCGCGGACAAGCGAACCGACGAATAAAAAAAAAACAGAAACTATCTTGTTAAACCAAACGTAACAACTCTCCTATTTGTTTTTTTTATAATTATTACGCATGAATCAAGAGTCATTTTTTTTCTTTGAATCCCTTTGCGGTAAAACCAAAAAAAGAAACACAGGGGGAGGGCGGGTGGATGGTTTGGGGTAGTACACGTCGACCGGAAAAGAGTAATCAATCGGAGCCGATGGCATTTTAGAAGTGCAACGTTCTTTTAAGGTGCTATAGGTAACTAATAAAAAGGAACTAATTGGGGGAAGTGGTTTCTACCTGATAGTGTCAGATAGAGGTCATATATCGTTCCTCGCCTTACTGGTGGCAGGCGCTTGCTGCGTTGGCTGTTCAGAGCCATCGCAACGTCCGCTTCCAGGTATCGCCACTGCTACAAGGTCCTCTTTGTTACGCGTGTTTCTTCCGCATATAGTAAAATTCTTACTTATCTCTATAATGGTATTCATCAAACGATGATCTTTTTTTTTACAATACATTTATCTTGCAACTTTTTTTTTACCATTGAACGAGATAAATGAAATTTTCGTGAATGTCTTTTTGCAAATGCACCATCTCTATACTTTTTAACATGTTTTTCGATGTTACTTTTAAAATGATGTTTCATAGAATCATTTCTACGGTATATTATCAATTCGTATGTAACAAGATGTACCTTGTAATGACCCCATATTTGATATATACAAAACCCGATTATTTGTATTTGATAAACCATGAAGCAACTAAATATTGTGAAATTTGCAACTAGGTATTGTAAAATAATAGGTGAAGTAATTAATGTATAAAGCTCTACCTCAAAGTCCAAAAGAGCTTCCTCTTCATCCCTCTTGTAATATTCAATGTTAATGGTGATTAAGCCTTCGGTATATCCTCGAACTGTAATTAGACTACCTTTAGGACCCGTATAGAGGACTAAAAAGCTTCCATCAATACTCGATTCAGTCAATGGTTTTAGACCATCAAAATGTTCTTGGAGAACATTAGCAATCGCCAATTTCAGATTAGAGCACTTGTCTACATCTACTATTACATTCGATGAAACAGTGAAGTCAAGAAGCACAGTGTGGGCAACCATTGTATATAAACCTAAAAAAACAAACAATCGTTATTGCGTTTTGTTTAATAGCTTTTGAATATTATAAATTATTTCATATAAAACCATGCAAACAATTATATTATACTTATAAAGTATTCATTTATACAATGTAAAGAAGATAATTACAATTTACAAAAGAAGAATTTTATATTAAATTATAATTAATTATTAATACCTGTATATTAATATAAAATTATGATAAAATCAAGAGATTCTTTTTTCACAATTCCTATACAAATCCTTCGTTGGCATGAACATAAAAGTTTGTAGAAAAGTTCTTGGTTCAATTCCTCCTATAACATAGAGAAGTGATAAGGCTATGTTGTAACACGCGCGGTTGAATATAGGTTAAATCGTCTTAAACGAATAGTTCAATTACGAGCAATAAAATAATTAACTTCATGAAGCAATAAAGACACACATCAGCTCTATTGTTGAGATATTTTTCTTTGTGATATAATAACTCTGAAACATCGACAATTCTACTTTCCATATTATTTTCTTGAAAATAAAACATCAAATTTTTCCCGATTATTTTTTAAAGTTGTTTAAAAATGGAAGAATTTAAAGTAGACCAATAATTGGCTCGTTTTATCGATAGATTAATCGTCAGATTTATGTAAATCACAAAAATAGAAGAACAATATAAAACACATGAAAACATATAGTTAATTAAATAAAAATGACAAATGATAGACGAGAAGAATGAATGATGTAATTAATAGAACTCATTCTTTTTATCATTCATTTGAGAAAACAACAAAAAATGTTTAGCACGTAACGCATTAAGTCTTATATTGCTATAAACATTGACGAACGTAGTTAGCATACATATAAACGTAATTATGTAATACTATGAATGAAAATAAAAGTGTTACTTACAAATTGGAATATAATAATTCTCACTCACACGAGTAGTATGTAGTAGTTTGTAAGATAAAAATGCAATCGCGATAGAGGTCGCTGTGTCGACTACCGTGCAAATCAGTGCTAACAATTACATACGTGCGTAGAAAAATTTCTAGATCATTTAATATTTGTTCCAGGATCATTTTTCGCATCGATTATACATATATAGTGATTATTGTAATCACTATAAAATATTACGATTGAAAATTATTATTACAAAATCATATACACACATTATTTTGTAACACAAAAAGTATTCGGTAGAATAAATACTATTTTTTTAAACATTTAAAATTTTATTGTTTCGGAAAGAATATTAATTTAATCATTTATATTACAAAAAGAATTTAGTTTTAGTTTAACATTAATACTTAGTCACTAGCATTAGTGCCTTGATTGTCATCTTCTCTACCGCTTTCTGAAGCACTTGCGGAATTTGACTCTTCATCCGAGTCTTTAAGAACTTTCCCTTTAGTATTCTTCTTCGGTCTTAAAGTTTCAAAGTCTGAACCTTCTTCGTCCGACGAGTATATATTTGATACTAAAAATATAATAGCCGCATTATTATTTTGTAAATAATTATGTGAGAGAACAAACTTTACTAATTTTCCTGAAACACGTTATGTATAATTTACCTTTAACAGGAATATTCATTCCTTTCTTATATTTATTTTTAATTGCTGCAAGAGAAATGGCACCTTCGTCATCCGAACCATCGTCATGATAAGTATCCCCGCCGTATCCACCAACGGATCTTCCTGTTGTACCTCTGCTAGTGCTACTCTTTTTCGGTTTACTTTGAACTCGCATTGCCATGCGTAATTTTTCTTCTTCTTTCTAGAAATAAAAGAATATAATCAATGTTAGTATCACGATCAAATCTTAATAGAATACCACACGTAAATGCATTTCGCAATGAAATTAAACGCAGAAAATATAAACTCACTTTAATCATTTCGTATCTATTTTGATCCGGATTGGTTCCTACTTGTGACAATACTTTTATGCCAGAAGTTTTTTGTGATCGATCCGCCAAAGACATGGTCATTTTCCTATGCGTGAAGGATTCTGTAGAATGGGGACGGAACGTCAACTTAGTTCTAAATACCGCCTGACCCTGAAGGCCAGTCCCTTGGCGGATATAGAGGTGATTATGATCACCCTGTAACGGCTGCTTATATACATCAAATATCTCAGAGCCCAGATGAAGAGACATACTGCCGTCAGACCATTTTACAAACCTGGCATTGCTTTCTTTGACAATTTTACCCTGATCATCAAACGTTTCTCTCCAACGAAGAGTGTTTTCTACTTTTAATTTTAATCTAGCTCGACCTTCTTCATCTAGCGTTTCTTCTTCATCAATTTCGTCCTCGTACGTTTCTGTATCGAACGGTCGTGTCTCTACTGAAAGGAAATTCGGAAGTTTTACAAAATGTATTTCACGACCTAAATCTGTAGAGATTTTAGGAATTTCTACATCGATTCTTGTTTCTGGTGGAGGTTCTGGCTCTTCTTCCTTTTCTTTATCCGCATCCTAAAGACAATAAATAATGATCACTTATTGTTATCTAAGAATTTTCTTTACTATCGTAATGTGGTCGAACGTACGTCTTCAATGACTGGCTGACTAGGGCCTTCACCACCGCTATCAGATCTGTCTGGGCTTCTACTTCTACTTCTGCTTTTACTTCTGCTTCTGCTTCTACTTCTGCTTCTACTTCTGCTCCTATTCCTGCTTCTACTTCTACTTCTACTACGGCTCTTTGCTCTCTTTTCATCTTCTTTGTCTTTTTCATCGTCTGTGCTGATGTCGCTGGCATCACCAAAAAGTGCATCCGCGGTTGGTGCTGCAGATTCCTTGTCGGCGTGATCACTTTCTGAGTCAGAATCTATGAGTGGCTTTGCTCTTTTTGCTTCATCCTCAGCTTCAGAAGCTGAGCCACTGTTGTCTGCTTTTTGTGCTGGGCTTGCTTCACCATCGCTATCATTTGATTTAGTACTTCCTGCAACATAGTCACAACTATAGCAATGACTTCTTTTCGCAATAGTTGTTTCCCCTTCAATTTACAAACCTCTTGTCTTCAATGATTTTTCAGATTCATTATCGTCTTTATTTTCTTCAGGGCTCTCTGGCTTCTGCTCCATGCCTACCGGTTCGTTCCTGACAGAATTGGGAGAATTTGCCATTCTGAAAATATTTGCGTACCAAGATAAAAAGAATAGTTACAATTGTTTAATGTATATTGTTAAATGTAAACGTCACATTATTTCTGTATGAACAAAAAAATACAAAGATTTGTACAGCTACTAACTCTGCGGATTTTGGTGTTTCTGATCTTCTTTCTTGAGGCGAACATGATCTTGACCTTTGCGAATCACTGTTATTTGATGCAACTGATTTTGGACTACCGCTTCTAGATCTCTGAGAACCAGATTTGTTGCTACGAACAGAACCAACGCTTGAATGTCTAGAATCAGATCTAGTTGGGGATGGACTTTTAGAGTTTTGTCCAGGATCTTGTTTTTCCTCTGCAGATTGACTACTGGACCTAGAAGACCTCTCGCTAACGTTTGAACCTACTGATCGCGCTTGATTCTCATCATCGGAATTTCTATCGCGTGTAGAATGTGCAGCATTTGAGTTAGGTGAGCCGCTTCGACTCGACCTAGAGGATCCTGATCGATTATCCGATTCTGATCCTAAAAGTGGAATTGTCAAGTTGTCCTTAATATCGTGATTTTTGTACCATTGAATTCATATCGTATATGAAAATAAATGTATTCATTTAAATTATAGCGTTGTATGTTCACCTGAATCAAAATTGGAGTCTTGCAAATATTCTTTCGTTGGTGGCATATTTTCACTTGCGTTTAACAGACAGTTGTATTAAAAAACATAATCATAGAAACATGATTTCGAAGTATTTCGTGAAGTTGGTCGTGAAGTTGGAATTAAAAGGCTGGCTGATAGAAGCAGTGTAGAAAATATTCGAGATGCGTTTCAATGTAACGCCGAAAATTACTATGGTACTCCATACGAAGTCATTCTAGGGACTTTAATATTAAGAAAATCGTTTCATAACCTGCGATCGGCGACATTTCTCGTTGTATCATACTTCAAAGTATATGTTTCGTGACATAGTTGCAATGTTTACATATTTTATGGGTCGTGTGTAGTTTAATTGTTAATTGTGAATGGTGCATGACATGTGCATTGCGTAATTTAATTAAATGATGTCTATGGGGTACTTAAATTTCTTGCCAAAATATTTACATAAGAAACGCGAATAAATCGATTTTGATAGAAATACATACCACGAAATTGTACAAGGTAAATGCTACGATATGCAAATATTTTTTTTAATATCTTGCTTCTTAGAAATAATAGAATACGAATTATGCTATTGACTTACAAAAAGATGAAGAAGTTAACTAAATGATTTGTTTTAATGTAAAAAAAAAAGTATTTGCTATTTGTATTTAAAATAATCACTATGACCAATTTTTATTATTTCTAAATTTATGCCTATATGTATAAATCAAATGTTTTTTTAATTGTGTAATATAACTTAAGTGTATAATAAAAATAAATAAAAATATTCAGCATGTTATATGAATTAAAACTATTCGTCGCTTAAAAATGTTGGGTTGTCATATGTATAACTTGTTCGCGATTTTTCAGCATTTCTGCCGCTGTGCTCATTATTTTGAACTTGCAAATGATTATGTTTTGCTATGATATTTGAACGTCGCTTCTCGAATGCTTCCATTATACCTTTTGGTATGGTAGAAGACATGGATTTAGAAAATCCTGAAAGAATATATCAATAAATCATTATTTTCATAATTATATTTCGATAGTTAAGGCACAATGAACCGTCTATATTATCCTAAATATAAATACCAGATGTAGTAGGGTTTCTAAGTTTTCTATGAAAGAGTACTTCAAAATTTGGTGGCATCTTTGGAGGATTTTGTGTATCTTCTATTAATTCTCTAACAGTTTTCCGTTTCCCCGATGAAGATACAATACTGTTCTTTGAATTAAATATTGTATCACTTTCTGTTGCATTTTGGAGACCGTCTGCAATATTTTTTGCATGTTTACTGCTAATTAAATCCTCCAATGAATATTCTTTCTACAAAATGAAGAGATATTAATCTTTATGTAAAATATGAATTTTATCTTCAAATCGGTATCTATATTATATGTTACCTTGCCAAAAAAAGGTATGCTTAATTTCACATTGGCCAGAATGTGAACGAATGTATTAAACCGATGGACCAACATTGCTAAGAATTGGATTAATAAAACAAAAACAAATGCAACAATAAACAAACATCCAATTGGTTCCAAATGCATATATTTTCTGAATATGTGTACCTGAAAAAATAGTATCACTTGCAGTATCGTTAATATCAATTTCTGGTAGTATTAATGGTGTACATCTAATATATCAGTTGGACGTCTCACACTAAGAAAGGAATACTTACCTCGTATTCATCAGCGTAGGTGATATTATATTCAACGGCAAAGGGCCATTGAAAATGCAAAACATCTTTGTTAATCTGCAGCAGGAAAATTGCAACTACAAATATTGTATTTATCATAAAAAACTTTAGAAGACATTCATTACGTATATTCATGAGCCCCTTTGCAATTTTTTGCTGCAACAAATTTTTAAGTTATTAGAGAAATTCGATCATTTTGAAGTTTGTATATCTCTTCTTTTTTTTATAGGAACCATACTTGTTTTTCCATGTCGTTTTCAATAGGATGTAAATATTTTTCTATCAACTGTTTCCAGAATTTTTCCTCCGTAATAGGGAGGAAATCTACTTTTCCACTTTTTAAACGTTTATCTTGAACCCAAGTAGGATTTACTAAATAATTCGAATATCCTTGACGATCATTATTACATATTTGTTGTGAAATTTCAACTTCCGAATCTGAGCCAGACTCAGAGTCTTCTGCAATTTGCAATTTTATTTGCTCACTGTATGCCATGCTTTGACTATTACTCCTTTCATCTGCATTGTCCTTTGATGCGTTGTTAAGATCGTAGTTACTACAAAATTTTAACATATTTAAGACTAACATATTCACTATAATATTTTGGTTCCTTTTTCTTAATATACCTTTCCATCTCTTTCAAACGGATATTAATTTCATTTATAGAATTATATATAGATTCCAAATATTTGTCTTCGTCTGTTGATTTTTTGTATGTACATAAACTACATGTGAGTAAATTAGACAAAGAAAATTTGGAGTACTTGTCCTTTGTACTTTCGTTGTGTTGTTCAAGTGATGATTTTTTGTCTAATGCCTAAACAAAAAATTGTAACTAAGAATATGTATGAAAAATTAACGAAACCAAAAGTTAATATGTCTTCGCAAACCTGTGCTTGTCCCTGCAATTTAGATTCTCTAGTTCCCCACGTAATATTATGAACATTAAAGATAGAAAAGATGATAAGTAACATGTACATTGATGGCACAGTTATATAATAAATAAATCCGTTAGGTAAACATGACAATTCCTGAGGGTGTAAGAGAGCTGCAGTCACGAATTGACCAATTACAATTAAAAATAAAAGGGCGTTGGGTGCTAGAAATCCATCCGCTGCTACTTGAAGTAACATTCCAACTAATACAACGATCATTACTAAGGCATATATAACGGTGAGGACTTCTGCAACTATAAGCTGCAAAAATATTAATATATATAGTAACAAAATGAATAAAAATAATTTTATTTCATTAGTGTTTCATTGTTTTAAACTGGCTATATGTTTAATATTCTGCTAACTGCATAAAATATCTGCCTTCGTTTATATGTGCTAAGAATATCGTTTTATATTATTACCTGCATGCGAACTTTGCAGAAAAAGCAAGTAATAATGAATATAATGATTGGAATGAAATTGTACCAAAAGCTTAGCCAGTTGTCTATGTGGAAGGAAGTTACAAATGCACCAACCATCATTAAATAGATAAACGATGGCCCTATAATTGTGCTACCTTTAAAAAGTAATAGTAATTAATGTTCGAATATGAATAAAATATACAATAGGATTCTCTACCGTTACATTAGAGTTATGCAAACATTGATTGTAAACAACTTACCTGTTAGAATCCATTGGTATGTTATGTAAAGCCATGAAATATTATTATTTGCTTTTCTGGTCACTTGTGAGGAACTTAATAAATCAAAAACATTTGCCATTGTCGATGGTATCCAACGCCGACGTTGGATATAAAATTCTTTGAATGATTCTGGAGCATGGGTATATGCATCCCCAGCTGCGCAGTATTCTACCTATTTGAATGATAGAAATAAAGCATTATTTTAATTAAAGATCCTCCATTCAAATTCTCCATTTTTCGTTCTAAGAATAATACGAGTTTGTCTGTTACTATTAAACGTTTAAATATTCTTACTTTACAACCGGCTTGTAAAATTAATGTACAAAGCCATCTATCTTCTCCTTGATCGTACTGAATATAGTGCTTGGGTTCAGTCGATTTAGTTGCATACTTTGCGAGTACATTATTTTGCATTAAAGCTTTTGCTCTGAAAAGAGAGAAACAACCTGGACTGCAGAGTACGCATCCTATTGTATGCTCTGTTGACTTTTGAAGCCAATGTCCAATGGCATACTCGAATTTCTGTACCCAAAGCATGAGTCCTATATATGAAAATATATTGTTAATATAACATAAATTAGATAAACCATTTTTTGGAATACAAAAGTACGCACGACGTACTGCACACTTTTTTATATATATTTGAATGTTCGTAAAAGTACCTTTTCCTATAGGATGTATTCTTCCACAAGCTGCACCCAATTTATTATCTTTCTTCATTAAATCTATCAATGCTTTAACGGCTGTTGGACGAAAATCTATGTCTCCATCTAATGTTAGAATGTAAGTATTCTCTGCTATTATTTCTTTGATATCAATATCGATTGATGAGCTCATTAAGCGATGGCCAAGAAGATAATACATGTACATGACCTAAAATAATTTATGAACTAATAATGGAGTAACAGAACATTGTTAATAGTCTTTATGTAAACGAAATTCTATCATCAGCTTTATTGAAATATTCTTCTCTTCTTTCATTTGCTAATAGTAATGTTGAATGTACCTGACTCCATCGTTTTCTATGTCTGATTTTATTTTTATCCTTGAGATGTACTGTTAAACGTGTCTTTCCAGGTAAATTCCAGATCAATTGACCACCATAAGGTGTTGGACATTTAATTGGCGGTAAAGCTAATATGCCAAGATTTCTTATACTTTCTTGCATCGTTTCTACAAATGTTATTACATACTGATTCACTTGCGTTTCATTTTCATCATGATCACAGGGTTCAATACAGCCGTAAATGCAACAGAATGCATCGTCGAACATTACATGCGCTGAAACAATTATTGTGTTATCATTATCGTTAATCTAAACCAAAGAAATCTGCTTTATAATGAATATTACTTACTTTCAAGTTCGTAATAATCTTTGATATAAATTTTATAATACTTCTGTGTAACTTTCATAGCACATTGATCTTTGTCTAGTCTTAGAATACTTCCAATGAGTTCCCTCATTTCTTCTTTGTTTTCATGCCACATAGTTGCGCAAGCATAAATTTGAGTAGTGCAAGAGTTCATTTTGTTGCTTATATTTGTATTCGAAATAGATGAGCGAGAACTATTCCACGTTTGGGTTTCTTTCAAGCTATAAGTCTAAAATGAAGGTTTTATTTAGAAACTATCAGTGGGAAGTCTCAATTCAGAATACTGAAGTAATTAAAACCTCGAATCCTGTTGTCGATTCTAAATGGTCTTCTTCTTCATCCTTTTTTTCAATACTGTGATTATTTTCATGCCTCCTCTTGTTTAACGCCAAGAACTGGTCTGTTAGGAATGTATCGTAACTGGAGTGTTGAAATATCTTCTCAATAGGAGCAAGCCTTTCATTTTCACCCAACCAAACTTGAAATGTAATCCAAATTTGCGATAACCACCATATAAACCAGCACCAAAGACGCCAACTTAAAAGGAACTCTGTGATATTGTTATAATTAAATAGATTTAAAAATAAATGATCCGGTATTACTTCGTGGAAGGCACATGAATCTTGTTCTCTGATGCTACCAAATATTAAAATTAAGCAAATTGTTCCTGGAGTAATTAAACTTAACGGTAAGGCAAAGCCAAATTGATGCATTTGTGTTTGATAAGCAAATTTTGCTGCAAGGGTAGTAAACAATTATTAACAGTAAAAAAAGAGAAATGTTTTTAATATTTATATAGTTCGTTTGTTATTTTACTTAGTGAAAATTTGTTACCTGTTTCATATAGTAAAAAAGAGCAAAATGCTTGTACTAGGAAACTATGGTAAGGTGTAGAACTATCTTTGTACTGAATATCCATATCGTCATATCTAAAATACCAGTTTACCAGCTCGTCCTTTCCAGAGGAAGTTTTCGAATTTTCGATTAATTTCACATTATATTCACTTTCCCATGAAAATTGAAACAGTTCTTGTATCTTGATTTCATTCAAAAGTGAAATCGTAATAGCACTTGAAATAAAGATGAAAGATCTCCAAATTGCTACATATCCTTGTAGTACATGGTAGTTATTTATTAAATCTGTTTTTGCATTTGCCAAGTACTTCATGAAACCTATGCAGAAAAGAATAACATATTTTTAAAGCAGTCTTGAATTGAAAAAAAAAGAAGTTATTATTTTTTGAATTGATATAAGTTCTACAAAAATGTATTATTACCATAATAATTATAATGAGACACATAATTACTCCACCAACGGCAAGATGATAATACAAGTGCCACAGGAAGAATCCATGCTTCAGGATCCTGTATATTATAATTTAGGAAAGATTGTAAAAACACTCCAGAACCTTGAGCAACTACTGCCAAAATATTGCATGATAGAACTAACAGGAATGTTTTAATTGTACTCGTATGTTTTTGACATTGAGAAATGAGGTCTGCAATAAAATCATGAATTTATAAGTTCGATTTCTTATTGCACTTATGATTACACTTTTAACTTTACACATAAATATATTTGGATTAGTGTATGTTATAATATTAACTCACTCAATAAAGCAGGAATGAAACAAACACAACTAGAAATTGCTGCAGCATCTACAGAATTAATCCTTGGAAGACTATAAAAAATTAATAGTGCTACACCAATTGGATGAAGTGTTTCCAAAAGGCAAAGTATTATAATGCTTTGCTTTCTAGGCAATGTTCCTTTCTTTTTGAACAGAAAACACCATATTGCCCTGAATATGGCCAAACTTTCTGGTATAAGAAACATAAAAATAATGTACCATATCCAAACTATTTTGCCCTTTTTAGAAATTGTTGCTCCCAATTGTTCATCATACTCTAAAAAAATCATCAAGACAAATAAATATTGTACACTAATAGTGTAGTTTTTATACTTTTTACAAAATATACAGTATATGGAATTCATTCAAAGTTGTATGTGTATTATAAGATGTTTAACACAATTATAAATATATTTATAATATGTATATATACATATTACGGATTTTCTTGTTACATTAATACATTACCTGAAAAGTAATCACAGAATGGAACAGTATTATTTTCTCCAAGCTGTGATATAGCAAGAAGAATCATAAACTTGGCAAGCAAACCACTACAAAGTACAATGCAGAAGAGTATGATATAAACAAGTACTTTAATAATATTTATGGAAATGTCTGCCCATTTTTTATTTTGCATGGATGCACTTTGTTTTTTCAGTGGAAAATATGTAAATGCATCCCAAGCTGGAGATTCTTTAGGAAGCCTAAAATTAAGCGAAATTGAATGATGTAAATAATTAACAATAAATTGAACGAACCTTAAATATCGCTTGAATCGACCATAATTAAAATACGAACTAATGTATTTTTTTTAAACATTTCGCCCAATTATATGAATTACTTGGAAATTAAAGAACTATTGGAAATTAGTATATAATTCATTTATCTTACGAATGTTGTGATGTTCTACTGTCATCTTCGATCTCGGAAAAGTGATCCCCGTAATTTTGAAAATTATTGAATGAAGAATTCAAATTACCTTCTTCTAGCTTTAACATGATGAGAGAATAACACTATACTGATTTATGAATCATCGATAGCCGAAATTTTCATCCACATATCAGGTATGTTGATAAAATTGATAAGATTCCGAACTTGTCGAAAATAGTTGGTATTATCTACAATTTAAAGGAAGCAGGAAAATGGAAAAGCGCACGTGGCAAAGGTAGTATTTTTATTTTCCCATGAAATAATGCAAACGATTAAAAGAAATACAGTTATCAATGCATTTTGTATTGAACAAAAAATTGTCATTAAGTTATCATATTTGTTTTATATTTTTTTTTAAAGCTAAAAGAAAATGTTTCTTTGCAAAGACTATCATTTATAAATAACAAGATTCATCGTTTTAAAGAAATATTAACTTTATGAAGTGTATATATTAAATAATGGCTCCCAAGTATATAAATTGCGGAGGCCCGGGTACAATGGTCCAAAGGGACTGACAATGAGTGCCCGGCTAAGCCCCTTATACATAGATACATAGATAGATAGGTATATTAATTATTTAATGGTATGAAAACATTTAATTATGTATTAGATATGTATTAAACTAGATTTGGAGACCTTTTATGTTAATTTTATCATTTTCAGGAAATGTTTTCAAATGAATTGAATATTTTCATGTCTTAAACTTGTGATTTCAATAATAATATACTTGCAATAAAATATTCTTCTTTCACACCGTCGTTACATATTTATTTGTGTACAAAAGCAAAGATGTTAACATTTTCGCGCATCTATAACGCGTTCCGAAATTTTATGCGCAAGAATATTATTTTAACGCCTCAATATATATGTAATACAACAATAATGTTAAAATTCTTCTGCCAATTCTATTATTTATGCCACAACAAATTATTACACAGTAAGTACAGAAACTTTACGACAATTATATACTGGATAATCTTGCTACAAGAAAGCAAGCATGAAAACAGAAATATTCAAACGATATTTAAAGTTTCCCGCAAGCCGAGAGTCGAAATCGTATCACATTCTAAAATCGTACGCATTCGATAAGAAATAATCGATATGGATGATCTCGCAGTACCTTTCGCGAGATAGGTTCCTATCTGTGAACTACGCTTTGTGCTTGATTTGTCAATAATCGAGGATAAAGTTAAATGCCGGATTAAATCGTTCGGCATAATTCACGTAAAGTTCGAGAAAGGTAAAGAGGAGATCCGTAGCGATGTGGCGTGTCCCAAAGTTGGCTCACGGGGCCCGAAGCTTTCCCTGTTCAAATGAAAGTATTAATGCTGAAGGTTGAAGGAGTTTAACCGCGCGCAATATTTCTATCGAGTACTTTTTTTTCAAGTACCCCTGAAATTGTACGTCTTCTTTAGGGGTGAATCATCCCCCGAGATTATTCGTTTCTTTTCTCCAAAAAATGGCATCACAGAGTCAAAATGCCGTGAATATAAGTACCACGGTTACACCGGCGAATGGATCTTCCGGAACGTCGACAACCATCTCGGTCTGTGCTACGAAGATGCAGTCACTAACTTCTGCACCATCCTCACAAACCTATCAACAACATTCACCACCGTCATCGTCGCCGTTGCCGTCACCGTCTCCGATGCAGCAACAGCATCAACAGATACTGCAACAATCTAATAATGTGGAGACAATCGACAAGAATTCCTCCAATACATTAAAAGTATGTATATGTTTATGTTTTGAAAATTTCACTTCGATACAAATATATGTTAGCCAAATGTATTTGGTATATCAATATGTGATCTATTATTTCTTTATCGTTGTTATGGTTTAACTCGTGACTGGTGACATCGAGTTTGAGAGACTACGAGATGGGATTTATTTTTCGTGTAACGCTTAAAAGTATGATCTAGCAACTGTACGGACTCAGGTATCTTACTACATGTAAAAGTTATGTTACATCTTGTAAGCGGTAGTATTGAAGCAGTCGTGCTTTTTTTCTTATTTAATAATGAGACAGAGTGTTTTTGACTTTACGTCTCCGGTTAAGGGTTAATATATGAAGGCATTGTGTGACGACTCGTTCATTATATTAATCATTGCCTTTTCTTTGGAAGTTTCCTTGTTACTTTATTAAGACTCTTTGTTTTAATCTGCCTTGCAAGTTTTACATTACTTTGTATATCCATTAGACTGAACAACATTGTATTGCGCCATTTATTTATGCCACCTGAATAGGTCTTTTAATGACCTTTTTTTTTTATACATTTCATTTATAACATATATGGCCATCAAAAAGATAAATAAATAGTGGATTCCTTATTGGTACAAGTAATATATCAATCTTGGATTTTAATTGTGAATACTTATACATGCACACTTATACAATTGATCATTCCTAAAATTTCTTCTACAGCGTAACCCAAAAATGGAATTAAGCAAAAGCGATTTATTAAAATTATTGGGACATCTTGAAGGAGAATTACAAGCAAGAGATATTGTGGTAGCAGTATTAAAGGTAATTCCTTTCTTTTTAATTAATGATAGAAATTGGTATGCTTGCATTGATGATATCGTAACATACTTAATATTTTATAGTCGGAAAAATTGAAACATCTGTTAAATACAAGATATCTGAGCGGAACCTCAGATCCACATGCTGCGCTTGCTCGCGATGTGGTGTTAGTAGGCAGTGTAAATGAACATGAACCAAATCAAATAAATAAACAAGTTGCTACTTTAGAAGCGCTTGTGACACAACACAGATGTATGCAGCTTAAAATGGCCAAAGTTCTTAAAGATGCTGAACTTAGGCACAGAGCAGTATGTATATGTTTCCATACATTGTTCATCGTACATTAAATAATGTTTTTATATATGCGATATACTCTCATTTTTGCCAGGTTATCAAGGAATTAGAAGAAGAGAAACGAAAGCACGAGCATGATACTGCCCAAGGTGATGATATTACGTATGGACTGGAAAAGGAGAGGACGCGATTAAAAAAAGAATTGGAGGTAGAGAAACAAGATAAAAAAAGACTGGAACTAGAATTAAAAAAGGCAGGTGACACTTTAGAGGAAGAAAAGACTAGACAAAAGCAAATAGTGCTGCTTCTACTGGCCGAACGCAAGAAAATAATCATGAAGTATATAGAAGAGAGGAAGAGATCGGAAGATTTGGCGCAGATATTGAGCGAGGAGAAAGTACGAATAGATTCTATGGCAGAAGGATTAGAAGAAGAAAGTAAGAAGTCGTTGCAGATGGAAGCGGAATTAGAGAAACAACTTGCGCAATTCGATATAGAAAGACAGCAATACAAGCAAGCTTTGACAAAGGAAGAAAAAAGGGCTAAGGACCTTGAATTAGAATTAGATAAACTTAGAAGCGAAATGGAGGCATGGAAAGAAACACAAGCCCGAGGTTCTCCCAGAGGAGTGGGTGCAACACCTCCGCCACCTCCAGCAAAACCAGCAAATTTAGTTGCCATGCCAACAGTTAAGCCTGCCAATGCTGCACAGACAAGTATGTCAAATAGAATAATTTTATATATATATATTATATATGTACATCAACATAACTTATTATATGAAGTACCAGTAAGAAAGCAATAATAATTTTGATATATCTGTGTGGTAATACTGAATATATGAACAAGAAATGTATAACTAGTTAAATTTTTGGATAATTATGTCTTATGTGCAGTTAAAGGTACAGTACTGGGCACTGGGACTCCAATGGTTAGTAGTAAAGTTGTTCAGCCTACTGCCACAGTATCTAGTGTTCCTGTCAGTGGTCCAAGTAAGAATAATTTGTCTTACACTAAAGTTGGAATAATATATAAACGATTCAAATATTGTCGACATTTTTTCTCTAAAAGAATATTTGTGTTTACTTGATACTGGATCAAAATGATAATGCTCATTAAAGTATTCTATGTAAAATTATATATTTTATACAAATGTTTGTGGATTAATACTACATATTGTATTTGCAAATTTTTGGATATATACGTGTTACAATATCCTTGGCTTTTATAAACGTAAGTCGTTGCATTGTAATATAATAACGCTTACAATTATTTTCTTCTAGCTACTGGAATTGCTAGGTCAGTGATTCCTGGACAGGCATTGCGTGGGGTCTCGTACACGTGCAACGTTACGTCTTCTAGTGGAGAAACTGCACCGTCTTCTGAAAACCAGGTAAACTACCCTAATTTTTCTCCTCATTCGACTTTAATTTGAAGACACACATTAAATATTTTATAATATAGTTTTTATATTATTGAAATCTTCCATATATTCTGTTTCCACATTTTATATTGACTTTTCATACGCTTTTATTTTTGAGACACTTAATTTGCAATCAAATTTCGGAGAAATAAATAAAAGACAACAATGACAGTGAAAATTAAAAAGAAAGAACAAGCACTTGTATAGTGTACTACTTGTATGTTCAAAATGTCCTGTCAATGCTATCCGAATTTATATTAGCTATGAAATTTATTTGGGAGACATTTTCAAACTGGAAGTTAATTTTACTTTGTCGAAGTATAAAAAGTAACACTATGTGGATATAAACATAAAGTGTAAACGGAACAATTATACAAGTAATATGCGAAAGTGTTGGAAATTAGATACAGCAATGTTATTTGATATTATTTTATATATAATTAAATAAGGTTTTCTAGTCTTATATGTTTAGTAAAATTGAATATTACGTAAAATATTTTTACATTATATATTCTCATTGTATAAATTTTGCTGCATGACATTCACAAATACAAATATGTCTTATCATCTTGCTTTCGAAAGCACAGTTATTGCGTATTTTTGGACTTTCATTTATCGTTTTTCAATAAAACAGTGTAACAAACAGAAATTCCTTTGGGGTGAAATTGGTTCACTTTTTTTCTCTAACACATGGGTATGTTGTACTTACCGTGATATACAAAGAACAATCAGTATACTTCGTATATGAGATAAAAAAATGTATATATTTAGAGTAGCGGTACCTCCATTCTCTACTTTTTAGATTTTTGTACAAGGTTTGAATGTAAAATGTAAAATACGTAAAAACATAACATTAAAGAAGTACAATGAAGGTAAACGGTAAATCATGTATACATATATTAATTCTGCATGCACACATCTTCTAGATGCGTTGCACGTATCATATCTCTAATTTCGTAGAGACTTTTTTAATTATTAGGATAAAAATTACTGCATTTTATTAACAATTTATCATTAAATTTTATTTAAATTATTATAACGAATTTATATCGTGGTGTACGGTTGTAATTATAATCAAAACCTTTCTTCCATCACATAGGTACATACAAATTTAAGATTTTATTTTTTGATTATACATACCACACAGACACACATACACACACAATATTTTGTAAAATATAATTCACACTGATTATGTCACATTGTATTATTTTATATAAGTTAAAATACACCATCAAATTTTAAGTCTGGATTGTATTATGCTATTCTTATTTTGTACATAGGATTACTATTTAGTATGTATACATTGATTATTTCCTTAATTAAAACTTGTATGCAACTCACTTTTGAGCCTTATTTACAACTTTTCCCTGCTTGCCCTCCTAATTGCAACCTTGTATTTGCTATCGCTAACTTTACATGGTTTGGTTGTTCTACTTGTTATTTTTTTCAAGTTGTGTGATGTACTACTCTAACAAACAGAAAAGTAGATCTCCGTACAATCTCGATCGTAGAAAATCACAAAAAAACTCCCAATTATATTCACTATTAATAGCATTTCTCGCTCGCTAAAGAAACTTCAAATCTATCTTTTAACGATCTACTTTCATCACTTAGTTACCAACATACATAACGGTATCCATCAATTTACCATGATTGTTAGGTATCAACCACATCGTAATTCTACAATTACAACATAAATAAATATACATCAGACTGCTTAGGTAACAAAGCCAATCTTCTACCTCCGAAACATTTATTAATTCCGTTGTCTCTGGTAAACAATTGTATTCCTTCGCTTTAGACTTGGTGATTTGGTATTCATTTCTTCTCTTTTCTCTTCTTGTTTTATTTGAATTGTATCTGATAAACGCAGCCACCCTTTAACTTCCGCCCCATTTGCCGGGTTGTTTCCGAAGAGGATATAAGCCCGAACGTTAAATCGGTCTCCTGTGTATTCATTCCTCAGGCTGTAGAGAAACGTGCGGTTGCACCTGCTCCTGTAAATCCTGGAGGTACGGTAAAACTTATGCCGTCGACACAAGCTGCAGGAAAGCTTGGCTTTCATGGTACGGCGATACAAGCATCCGGTATGCTGCCCTCGAAAAAGCCACCGGTATTTCGCGGCGTTCCTCCTCCTGTGCCGCCAAATAAACCTGTAGTACCACCTAAAAAGGAGGCAGCTTATATTAGGAGGACTGACTCGTTGCAAGCAACACAGGATGCCGTAAAACATGGTAAACAAGCTGCGGCGCATCCTACTAGTGGATCTACTACTCCGCAAGTACAACAGGCAATAGGAGCTTTTACTCAAGCCTCCGACGAAGAGGTCAGTAATACAGCTCCTCTGCCATAATCGTCTGATTAATTTAAACGGCAAATTTCATTTCATTTTAAATGTCCTTGTGGGTATTTTCCTATTTATCAATGAAAACTTTATGGACGTTTCATCGGGTTCTGAACAAAGTTCACTCTTCTGCAGTGATGGTTCTCTCTGCCACCACGATCACCTAGTTTTTCTCATTGTTACGCTTGATTTTATGGTGCTTTATCGAAAATTGTTTTAATTATAGAGTTTTTTTTAAAGATAAAACAGAATTGAGAATTGCGCATCTAAGGGATGAAAATTTATCAATTTATCATTGTTTCCTGTTAAAACAAAGCTAATGTAAGAATTCAACATTTACTTCTATGTAATTGATAATTATGTAAGTTTCTAAATAACGAAATTTCTTTTTCATTCACATTTCTCACTGTTATCAGAAGAAGAGAACGTACGATTACGTTTACTTCTTTCGGTGCCCGATGAATCGATACAAATATTTCCGTCTGATTCCCTCTGCACGTGAACGTAATTCAGAGCTCGTGAATATGATTTCAGACAAAGCCACGTTGATTTAACGGCGGGTACAAAAGCGTAAGCATTACTAAGATTTAAGAAAGTCCGAGGGGCGTATTATTACACGAATAAAACTTTGGGTAACATGCTTGTACCCGCGCAACGCGGGATTCCGTTGTACAACGTTTCTAAATCAACGAGAGAAACGTATACATATATGTGCCCGAACTACTCGTTCATCGATTGATTATGTTTAATTTGCGTACCGTAAGATACAATTACTTATATCGCTAGATCTCGCAATCGGACGGATTTATGGATCCGTAGCGATACATCATCACACTACCAACAACCTGAACCATGCTTGTAACATTGTATTATAGTCGCGGCAAATGAATCGAAACCGGAATAATTCAAGTATTTAAGGTAGATTCTGTAGATTCGTAGTGTACTATCCGCGATCTCTCCGAATTACGGTAAAAACAAAGAAGTCATTAGATGAAATTAGTATCGTTGTAACGTGCTATTCGTAAGATGGGACGATACTGTTATCAACAGTGGACGTGGATAATAAATGTTTATGCAACAGGGAGCTAGACTGTGTAATATGTTAATAAAACAAAAATACATAATAGGTAGGGAAAAATATGGAAGGGTCATTTAACGTTAAATCACCCGATTTACGAAGCGGAGGACATTTTTAATAACGCGACTCTTTTAGTGTCGGCATTTCTTTTTAATCGGCAATATTTTTCTTTGTTTTTTATTCGAAGAATTTACTTTCAGAGAGTATTTTGGAGGTACTTTTAAGTTTTGTAACATGCAATTAAAGAAGAAAGAAGGAAATAACGTTTTATTGACGGCTAGGAAATTACGTTGATTTTATTAAAACGATTGATCGACTTTTGACGTAAGATGACCCAACGGTATATGCTATAATCACTGCCTTGCCTCACGTAACTGCGTGCATCGCTAATATACAAACGATACACTGACGATAGAAGCAAATTAAATGAATTCATTCCTAACGAGCAGCCAAAATGAGCAGTCAGTGTTTTTGCATCGTGGACCTATAGATTGTTCCGTAACAAGGCATTTGAAGAATTGAAAGTGAAACTCGTATACCCGGTGTCCCTTTGACAATACTTGTAATACGTGTAAAATAGTATTATTTGGTATCGAAACGCTTTTTGAAACATCGTGATTATCGATAAACAAAAGCAGGAGTAAGATAATAATTTATTTTCTATCCGTTTCTATCGTGGCATTATCATTAATATCGACAGAACATTTTCAGTAATACGAGCGAGTCGCTCAATAATGTTGTTTATTAGTAATATTAATGACAGATGTACAGTATTCCGTAAGATGTATTGTATCCGCGCGAACAACCGATTTTCCTATGAAAAGTAAAGTATAAATGTTCTTCATCCTTCGTATACAGTTCGCGCTTGTTATGTTTTTTTTTTATTAATTTGGATCTACTATGCGTTTATACGATCGCTTGAATCACGAGGATTTCGAAGGAAGAGATTGTACGATGATATCGAGAATAATTTTCGGCTGTAGAAATCCGTTACCCGCCGAGTACAGTACACCTTACGAAATACCTGTACAAATTTCGTTCCCACAATGCAGAGTTTATAACAAGGACATGAATAAAATTATTCGTTTGTACACAGTTTCTCTTGTATAAATTATAAATGGATAGAATTACGTCCTTATCAATATATCAGGGATACATTCTTGCGTTATACACGTGCACGGATACACTCATACAGAAGGAGAGAAAAAAGAGGGTATTGGATTATTTGAAGATGTATCTCATTCTCCTTTCGTACACTTTACATGCGACCGTGATTTCATAAAACGTGTGAAAATAATTAACGAGCGCCCGTGCACGTGAATTGTCTCGCGTGAGATTTCTACAATATATTTCTTCGATGCCAGCCACTTGTATTTTCCTCTTTATTTTTCTTGTTTTGAGATTGTTCCACTTAAATGCGTTAATATTCTGCTGCATTGCTCAAGGAACACGCGCAATCTCCTTAGTGTCTTCATACATTGGGAATGCTCCGTAGAAAAATTTGTGTAAAAACAATCGTGGATCAGAAATGAATATTAAAACAAATGAAAAGGAATTCTTTCTAAAGTTCACTCATTTAAGTCACGATTGTTAATTGAAACGATGCAAGGAACGCGTATTTTCACCCCCTGCAAAACGTCTTTTTTTTTCTTTTTATATTTTTACCCAATTCCGACGACTTTTTAATGACATCCGAGATGTTAACATCTGTTACGCAACCTGAGTCATATCTCTCGCGTACTTTCTTTCGGGGCGGTGAAAAGTCTGTTTAATGAGAGATCGAATAGCCAGCGTCTTCCAATTTTTCCACTTGCTGCACGTACGATGTGAACCCTTACAGTTATAAGGGAGTAACCATACAAAATGTAATAAGAAAAGAAAAAAGATAAAAGAGGCGAAAATTTGTGTAATTGACAAAGCAACGAGCGCAAAATTTATTTTAGCCGCGAGATTTCGCGACGCGGCATAATTAAGAAAAGGAAAAAAAAGAACGGTGGAGCCGCGTGAAAGAAACCGGGAGGGTAATTAAAAACGAAAGGTTGAATTTTTCTGAACGAAAGAGGTCTCTTAAATATGAAAAGGTCAAGACGAAAAAGAAAGTGCTTGCAACGACGTCGTAATACGAAGCTAGAAAAAGCAAAAAAAGAAACTCTATTAAGAAGAACAGCGAAATAAGAAAAAATAAAGGCATTTCTACTGGATTTGCAGGACCAACTGACGAACTATACTACCGCATATACACACAAATGCACACCTGAAACGAATGAACAAATAAGTACATTTGCGTACGTACTACCTATACAAATCACCAAACCCCCTCTACACATACGTACATCTAAAAGATCCATTTAAAGCATCAAAGTATCCCGGGGACGAAGAAAAGAGAAAGGCTTAATAGATAGCCATCGGGTCACCTAGGAAGAAGATGACCAAGGAGTGTGCAAGGGTTACAAAGGAGACGAGCAGAGGAAGATAGAATGAGGAAACGCAGAGAGGAACAGGGAAGAACAGGTGGGGGGGGGAGAAGAGAGAAGGAGAGTGTGGGTGTGAGATGGTACCCTGGTGAGGATGGCAAAAGGTAAGCAGCGCGAATGGCGCGTGCGCTCGCCGATTCACCTACACGCTCATACACAATCTATACACGTGCACGTACACGAACAAATCCGTAGAAATTGTACGAAGGGTTAGGGGGAAAAAAGGAGAGTGCACGGGCCAGCATCAGAGGGAGGATCGTAGAACGCTAACGAGGAAGCGAGGAAGCGTGAAAGCGAGGAAGTGAGCGGGACGAACGTAAGCGAGACGGTACAATAGAGTTAGAAACGTGAATGAAGGAGAGGAATAGAGACAGCTAGTCGCGACAGTCGATGGACAAAGAAACGAGGATCCGCGGGCTCCTTGCGCGGTATGAGGTTTGCATGCCTAGGTGACGGCTCCTCAGTATCGTCCTACGTTTCGTTCGCGACGCGACCTTTCAACTTGCACCTCCGCGCGCCATCCAATCTCGCCACTGATGCACACCGTTGCGCTGGTGTACCGGTCGTACCCATTGTTATATGCGAGACAGTCGGTTCATTGACGAGGCTTCACCGTTCTTTTTTTTTTTTATGTTTTTTTTTGGTCACGCAACGGTAAGTGTGATACGATAGGACTCTAACGAGGGCGAAAGCATCGTCGTTTCCGTCCTGTCACGGGTGATGTGTGCCGTTTGTCGTATCCTCGAGCGGTTTCCGTAGGAATACGGGCAAGTGAATTCGCGGTAACAGGAGAGGAGATTATTGGATGTTACGCACGTACGTACGTATGCAATTTATCTTGATTAATGATAGATAGATAGGTAGATCGTTCGTTGTTGATTATGCTTGTCGTCGATCGATTGATAAATGTAATCGAGATCGAACGGGTGAACGTGGGAGATTGTGCATTTTTCGTTTCGCATTTTTTTTTGGATATAAGTAGAGAGGGATGAACGACATCGATGAACGAAATTAGCGGCATCCTTGTGATTTAGTTCTGATCGTCCCTTTTATTTTGATATTTTTTTCGTTGTCGATTGCGTTTGTTGCCACTCGATTGATAAATATGATCGAATCGAATGGTAAACGTGGGAGATTGTGTTTGTTCTGTATTTTTTGATAAAAATAGTTGGGACTGAATGGAGCGACGTCGGTGAATGAAATCAGCGATATACATTTTGGCTTATTTTCATTCTTTTTCTTTATTTTTTTTTTTTAATATGTAGAGTTAATAATGCTAGTTAATAATGTTGTAGAGTGGTATTTAAGTTTACGTTTCTCAATTAAGAGGTACACGAAGTGATATGATTTTGGATGGTGATAATAAGTGATAAGTACAGTCGTAGCGAACTGTTACTGACCATACCTGATACAAATAGATTGTCCTATAATTTATGTACGTATAGCAGATGTATTTGTATAGATGATAGCTCGATACTATACATTTTTTTTTCTATTTCCTGGTATAATATCAGACTCGTTTATTTTATCGTAGACCTTTTAATTATTTGTTACATGCTTTCATCGAATACGTTTCCTAATTGATCTGTAAAGTACGTAGAACTGTATGTCATTGAAGTTTCATTTAAGAGAGCAATAATGAGCATTATGTGTGTGTGTATATATACATTTGTATATCAAAAAGATGTTACATATAAAAACTGTAAAATTGAAGAAAAAGCGGTAAAAAAACAAACAAATAGTGCGGTATGTTCCTCGATTATGAAACGCACATAAAAATCCTTATTTTTTGGAATTCGTAAGGCATCAATGACGATTAAGGATGTTGAATGTGTAGGAAAAGATGATTACAAAAAATGTACCGCCAAATTGTAAGAATATACGATATTCATAGCATAAAGAATATATATAGTATGTACATAGGTTTTAAATCTCACGAACTACCCCTTGCTCCCGTTTTATCGTTCATCCAACTCACAAAGACCTTTTCCTTTTGCTTCCAGTTTTCATTGATATTCTCCTACGGTATGGCAGGTATAAAAAGTTCGTTGTTCCGAACGGAATGGCCGAAAGAAACTTCATTAGAACTAGTGCAGGATCGTAAAAGTTGTCCCGCGGAAGTTTCGTTCCATAATTAAGGCAATAACGAGTTCGACGTTATGCGTTACACGGTCTTCGGTAGTTACACTGGACGTATTCGTATGTAAATTTCTCCGCAGGTCGGGATTAAATCAATTAATTAACATACAATAACTAGATGAATGAGTTTTCTCGTCTTTATAGTGATAGAAATATTTCGATCTGAATTCCACTTGCAATAAATTCATATTTCAATTTCAATTGAGACCATTCGGGTTAATAAATATATGTATAATACTACGATTCTTGGTTACCTATTTCTTCTTTATATATTTAGAACGCGATAATACAATATAATATCGATATATTGAAAAATTCAAGTTTCTTTAATCCCCCCTCAATACTGACCCATTTCCCTGACAGTACCAGTATGATGTAAACGGAGGCTTAAACACTAAGACAATATAACTCCTTCGAACAATATAATTATGACTGTTTTTAATTAAACATAAAGAAAAGGGGTTCCCATGGTCGACATTGCGTGGTATCTCACGATAGGGGGAACACACTTACACAGACTTGTGCCTCGGCAACGTCACGCACGCCAGAACCTATAAATCCACCAAATACACTTCCGAGTTCCGGTTTCCACGCGCCAAAGTAAATTTCATATTGCCTCTTCTTCGCGTTATGTGGGCTTCTTTCACGGAGAAAGCCGCAGTTACAGATTAATAACGTAAGATGCATTACTATACTCGGCGCAGATAGAGATGAATTAGCATTCGGAGACGTAACATTTTACGTTCCTGAGAAGTGAGCTGAATTGTTACCATGGATTACGTAGAAAGTATCATGTTCGTTGGGAAAACGGGAGATTTTATGTCGCAGTTATATTAAAATCCTTAAAGTAGACGAACGTCCCCCTTACCCGTCACAGTTCTTTTCTTCGCCTCTAACGACCATTAATCAACATGGAAAGAAGGATTTCGCCCTTCTTATCCGTCTTATACATTCGAACTCGAGCAAAGTGCTAAATCTTCCCGGGCTTTTTCATCTTCCCTTTCTCTCCTTCCCTGAATATGTAATTAAAACACCGTCATAGTTGCATATATTAAAGAAAGAAGCGATCGACACGGATCGCGAGATAAGAATACCCTCCATCTCTTTTCTCTTATCTTTCGTCTACAGAAGTTTCCTTCTCACTGGATATAACATTTCATGAGCATCCTAGAAAATCACGCTCATTATTTTATGATTATGCCAGTAATGGATAATCGCGGTAGTGTATGCGATACCATCGCGGCAGAAAGTGTCTGTACGTGTGTCTGTGCCAAACAGCCACGTGTGTATACGTGTTCGTAATTTCACTTATGTCATAGCTTCGCTACCTACTAACACGACCGCCTTCCTTCGTCGCCTGGTATCACGCGAGAGAACCGAGGACAATCAGTGTTTCACTGGTATCTGAAAGAGAGGTCGTGGAGTCGCAATCGCATGTGTGAAGCGGGGCTAGTGTCCTGTGAGGTCGTAGGTAGCTTAATGTCTATGTATACGGTGCTCTGCCGGCGAAAGTGGGCTCGTCTTCCGTATCAACGCCTGCTCAATAAATCGTATAAGTAGCTGCTGCGCTTCCGTCTCGAGCAATGATACGCAATGCACATGAAAAGCAGATGCATCGAACCGACTCGTATATGCATACAGGTGCTCGATCTTCTCTACACGTAATGCAAGATGCTTATTCAAATTGACGTTGAGTTTCTTCTCGTTCTGCTATTTTATTATTCAACGATTCAGTTGGCTCGCAATTTGCCTCGTACACTATTGGACATTTATCCCCCTTTAGGGTATGAATAATGGTTGCAATTACCTTTTTTCTCGCCAGTCCTATTCTATGTATTTGGAAAGTGGTCGGGCAACATGTATTAAAACTATAAATATCTTTCGCAGACATTTCCATAGAAATTGTACAATTGTATATCGAACGTTCTGAAGGAAGCAACACTTAACTACCTAGGTATCGTCCGGGTTTTAAATTCATATCGGCGGTTTAGTATAAATGATACTGCAGCGTACCACGTTTCACGATTAACGTTAGGCAATAAAGGGTTGAACATCGTATTATTAATGTTCTTACGAAAATCCACGGTTGAGGAGCAGTTTAAAACCACGGAGCTTTCCGAATTATTTCAGCTATTTATCATTGCCGAAATAAGAATCCCTTCTTCTGCTACGAACCCGAGATACATAATCATAGCATCGCTACTCGTCATTTCACCGTTTCAGGCGACGATTCTCCCCGGAAATTATACGCCGCGAAGCGGCACAAATATTTCACGGATATTGCGGGGCGGGCTGCAATGACGATTGCTGGTTAAACGGTTTTCGATTGCGATGGAAAACGCATTTCTCGCCGTGAGATCGTGTCGAGCCTCCGCTGCGGAAGATCTACAGTTCGTCCCAACGTGACTCAATATCGGTTGCCGTGGTCGGTCCGCCACTTTCTAAGAGATCTCTTGCCACGGGGACGGTAATCAGATTCGTTCTGAAGATATCTGACGATCTTCCTTGCTGGCAAAGGCGTCGGTGAGTGGCCCCAAATGACCTTTCTTCAACAGTCGGTATCGTAAACGCGGGCGGATTCCTCGTTGCTTAGGGTCAACGCAGACACGGTAACGTCGTTTGCACGACTGCTCGAAGGTTTGCATTTCCGCTTCTCTACGGTTGCGAGTTTGTCTCCCCGTCGCCGTGGCTACGACAGAAAGTCTCGTTGCTCGTGTGCACGGGTATGTACATAGGTGGTAGACGGTATATTCGTGAACAGGATGTTTCATAAGGCGCTGTTCTATAACGATTCCGGGCGTTCAACACTTCCTGGACCAAAATCGTGCAGCTTTTTTTTCGCTCTCATGCCGCTCTCGCGGCAATTGAGATGATTTTCAAGTTGGGTAATTACAGCCGAGCGAGATTAGCGTTGGAGTAAATGAGTTATTTGTTTGACAACGTCGAAAGCATGGAAAAAGGGGGACTTTGTCGGTGGAATATTGTGCTTCCGGAAATGTAATGTGAAAGCAGGGTAGACTGTGCGAATTGGGGGATGTCTTTTGTCTGAAAGCATTTAAGTGAAACCGGGTTACCAATAGTGAGAAGGAGGACCGAAGTTGAGGGGGACCATTTTCTTCATTATTTCACTTTTGTTTTCGTTTGTAATGTTCCACGTTATTCGAAGAACCGTGTCTCGGCAAGATGGAATAGGGGAAAAGAATATACGCCGTTAAATACCTTGGGTATGGAAGGGTTATAGCACCAAAAGTTAGTCACGAAAGGAACAGCCGGTTACAAGAACTCTCTCATAATGGATACAATGCTTTACGTAAGATAATACGTGAACATGGGAAAAAACTTCAAAAAACGTAAAGTTTCCTCAGCGAAGATCGAGTAATAACCCTAAGCACGGAATATTTCTGTGGGGAAATTAAGGCGACTGTTGGCCTCTGAAATATTTAAAGAGCGTAGTTTACGGTTTTTGTGGTGTAAAATAAATATGGATGTTCGTAAAATAAATGAAACGGGATTAATAATTATTCATACCGGCCTGCGCCTTAAACGAAAGGGAAAATTTGTTCTTTTACACTACAACAAAACGGTCGGCAAAATGTTCCGGCTGATTCATGTAATTAACTTCGTCATTATCCGCCTCGACCAAGCCGAACGAACGGCAGAGGCGAAAGATCTCATTGCCGGTTTCAATTTTCCAAATAGATTAAACAGTGAACATAAATCTGACACCAACAACATTATACTAATCAATGAATTCTAATCATTACCGTATCCCAATAAAAAACATACCACAGCGGCTACAAAAATAATATGCAAAGCAAGCAGATAAAATCAAGAAAATTTGTTAATTGCTTTAAATTTCGATATATCAGTTGCCGTAACTGATTGCCGTCTTTTCAATTTAATCATTGAGCAAACTATAAAAAGGTTCACTCCAAATTCGAGGCTATAATCGTTCGTGCATGCCCCTTGCGAGCCAGTCATTAAATGATTTCAACATCTTGATAAGATAGTCGAGCACGACCTTTCGGCCGACATGCTCCAGAATTTTAATGAAAGTGTTTAACGAGGGATTAATGAATGACTGTGCGGCAGATGCATGACTGGAGTACAGGAACGCAGGAAAACAACGGGAAAGATCAATGATTTCTCTCGAATTTTTCGAGATATATGAATGCTTCACTTGCCAAATCGATTAACTCCACGAAACAAATATATGGAAATTTATTTTAAATGTAGAAAGTTAAGGGTCAATCAAGCGCTTTGCCAATAAAATTTAAAAAGCTTCAAGAAGTGGAGTTAATCGATTTGGCTAATGAGGAGCTCATACGTTATTTGACTTTGTACCTTGCTCTACATGCAAGTTTACGAGTGCATGTATCTATTTAACCACCGAGTCTCATCTTTTTAACTAACTATGCGATCTCTACTTTCACGATTCAATTTCATTGGGAAGAGCAATCTGTTTCTCGCAACACGCAGCAAGCGCTCGCGATAATATCTGACGACTCGATTCGGTCATTGGATTGTTACGTTAATACGATGCTCTCCCGTTATCTCCTTGCAGGATTTCGAGCGTGCAAAGGTGAACAAAATCACCGGAAACGAACGTGTGACTAAATGAAAGGAACCGCTGTTCGTCCCTGCGATTGTTTAATCACGATTGTAACTCCGATAACGATATTACATTACCGTATACGTAATACCGTCAAAATAATATTCCAGTCGCCCTTTTTAAGAAAACGGAATGGCTGCACATTTTTTTGGCCATTAAAATTATTGCGGTACATTCACAATGTACCTTATGTATAGCCTAGTAATCTGTTATAAATATTTCTCGTTTAATTTATTCAGAAGAAAAATAGAGGCTTTATCCGAACATTGACTTTGAAATGATAATTATTCCCACTGAGATCCTACAGGCAGCTTCCGGTTATGAAATTTCCTACCACCTGCTCGCATACATAATTTAGTAACGCGTCAATGCATAATTATTCTACGTTATTAACATATGCAATTCAATCATATTAAATCGAATATGCTATTAAACCTGAACACTTTGGGCGCGTTTCTATCCGCCAATTGTTCATTAATCTAAATACGCGAAGATTTTTCTTCCATCGATTCTTCTCCTTTCAAATAATGTAGCCTGCGTAGATAAAATTTTATTTAAAAAATAATATTAAATTTGCACAGTATTAAGAAAAAAAGAAAAACCTTTCTGGACGAGCGATAGGTTTATGTTGGTTTGGATTTGCACGGCTATGCACAGGTTCTCCATGGAAGAATTTCATGTCCGAGTTTTCAGCGTATCCGTCGGTTTACTAAGGACGATACTTGGCCGGTCGGTGTCGTTCGAGAAACTAGAAGGTTACCGGTTACTCCTGAAATAATTGCCTCCTTTGAATTAGCATTACAAAAGAGGAAGGCGGTACGTATGCGAGTACGCGCTCGTTAAGACGCCAAGTTTTGTTTCACTATCTGCCGGCTATTGTTTCGACATCGCTATCCGCCAGGCCCTGTGGCAGCAAGCCTCCCTTCCCCATCGGCGAAACCTTCAGGACCGATTGCTGGAAACTCGAAATATCCCTTATTACACCAGCACAGTGAAATTTCTATTATGACATACGCGTGTAGTTCGACGGTGGCGAAGTTTCGACGTGATATATGGTAATTAGGAATAACCAAGGGGGCCCGTGTAGGTAATCGTTGCAAGATCGTGGACTCGTTCCATAATGCCGGGAACTTTTTCAATAGGACGCAAATTTGCAATAGCCATTCTTCATGTTTCGCTAGCGCAAAACCTTATGTTAATAATAGAGTAATGAACCGCGACCATTCGAACGTCTGTCATTTCTTCATTAATACAATTATACTCGAGAAGTCCAAATTAATTTGTCGAATTGTCTGGTAGATAAAAGAAGCGAATTACAATTTTTATTCATTAACCCTCCATACGGCTTGGATGGAATATTTGCCAGCTATTTCGCAGCATCGGTCATTGCAAACAATCAGTGTCAGAAGAGTTGCTTTTTCAATCCTTAAAAGCTCGAAAATACGTTAGAATACAGAGGACGGACAAATGTATCGCGAATAGGATCAGGGAAATAAAAATCGAAATTGTTACAGTCCCTTATTAAACGGAGGCTTGTTGCAACAGCGCACTACACTTTGTTAAGAACCCGCCGATCGAGAAGGATCTATTTTCTCGTGAGTTTTGTCCAAAAGAAGAAAAGTGAAGTTCCATTACATTGTCATTGGTTCGCCACGGTCGTGAACCCTTTGGCGATCGTTGTTCAGCGAATATCGATCAACCGTGGCAAACAATATCCCCCCAGGGGCCACTATAGACAGGGTGAAACGACGAGCAGAATCATATCGAACAAGGAGGGACGAGTCACAGTCGGGAGAGTGAAAGTACGTCATTATAATACTCATCGCAGTTTGCTCAAAAGGATTAACCATAAATTGCGCGTCGCATCAAATGCCAACCGGCAACTTAATGACTACCGTAATCATTTTGAAAGTCCGGTGAATCGGTGAACCGTGAGAATGAACAAGATATTCTCTACCGTCTTTCAGGGTTGCGTCACAAAAGTCAGACGACGAAGAATACGAACACGATACTGCGATTCGTTTCTTCCGACAACGAGGCTGGCTCGCATCATGTCCGATTGAATGTCACTGTGAGCCACGGACACTGTCTGATACGTGACGCGCCGTTTCTACTTGCCGTTTATTACCGTGCAATAGAAACCCCATTACAGTATTCCCGCGATAGTTGCACAAAAAAGGTACACGATAGTTGCACAGAGTTCATCCCCACTACTGGGGGGTATTCCCTTCGAGGGGTCCGAAGTTCGCTCGGCAATCGGTGTAACGTGATCCGGGTTCGGGTATATCGGTGAGCCAATACTAATTGAAGGATGCAACTTTGCTATTTCTCATCCTTTTTTTATGAAATTTTGACACAGCAGAGCTGACATTTTTCTGATTAAAATGACACCAAACACGATATAATTTGGACTATATTTACTGGCTTAATTAACGTTAATAAGTTTCGACCGCAGAAAAGGATAGGTAGTGAGAAAAAAAGAGAAGCTGCGATCGTGGCTGCTCGGCCGCTTATCTTTACTCGCTGTCCTTTTCTACGTTCGACGCTGTCGGCAAATTTCAAACAACGTAGGAACAACACGATAGTTGCACACGTTCAGACCCGGGGCTTGTGCAACTATCGAGGGAATACTGTACCACGGTCAGGGATTATTTATTAGGATAAACGATTTCACGGGTAATCGTTGGTTAGATTTTGTTCTTTTCCACGTAAATTGTTCGTTCGCTGTACGCAATCGCGATAAATCAATGCGTTTCGTCAGTAAACTCAAATCGGTCGTTTATAATTCATTTGTCGCGGTACAAACGTGGAGAATTGTGAGATGATAATTAATTACCCCGTTTCTTTGTTGGACATTGTTGATTCTTCTGCGAAAGTGTTGTTTTTGTTTCTTCTTCTGTGTTCACTTCACCGTTTGCGATGTGGGTAAAATAGGGGTGACAGGTGTAATTAGATTTCGCGTTTCTATGGCGTTTCTATTATTGGAGACCAACATGAATTTCCAACGATAGAATCTTTTATGCTTGTCGCGAAGTAACGACTGTGTCAGTAGGAATCACCGTAGAACAAGTCAGTATGTTGTAATTTATGATGCTTTGAAGAAAGAAGACGCTTGGAAGGAATGTGGAAAATTGTTGGTAAACGCACAAGTATATTTTCTGTGCTTTGTCTCGTACTTTTATTTCTTCGCGTTGCACATCTTTTCGCTGTTTCAACGTTTCTGTATCATTATCGCCGATAATTTTACCGTCTTGCTTGAGCGGCTGTAGAAGTACGGATTGAACAAAAATATGCAGTTAATTTAGATAGAAATAAAAACTAAAGATAGCAATAAAGCAATATGTGACAATGAGACGTGAATCGACGATAAGAGATCGATGATTGTCTAATATTTATGGTAACTACACCGCGCTCATTGAACTCCTTTTGTGCAAAGGTGGTACGAGTAAATGTGTTAACGGTTTAAGTATAAATTGTAGGTGTACATCACTACAATCGAAGATTTGATCAAGATAATTGACAGCAGTGGCATTTGTAGAAGATGTATATCCACGTGAATTGCACGGGATTATTACGACGATTAATAGTTCATGAGACTGTGACCGCAGTTATAAATGATTAAATGTCATCTTAGCATTCAGATGTACCTTCTACGTGTATTTTTTCTATTGGAGTTATATCTTATAATAGATAAGTATAGTTTAAATTGTTAGATTACAGTCGAAAGCAATTTTTATATGAAAATATTGAATATGAATTTTAATTGACAGTGGTGACCGATAAGTGTAATCCATTATAAAAAATATTGCCTCACAGCCGAAATAGCTCAGTTGGGAGAGCGTTAGACTGAAGATCTAAATGTCCCTGGTTCGATCCCGGGTTTCGGCAAATACTTTTTAACATTTTTTTTTTAAACACAAATTTCTGTATTAATATCATTTTTCAGTGTACAGGGCATTCCAAAATATACGTTCAGTATAATTTTGTTGATTTAGCGCAGTTTGCTAACGAGAACATTCATTTAGTGATTACAAATGACGAAGTGCTTATATCGTCGATGTTCTTCACAATATGAAATTAAAATAATACAAGTACTTATTGAATGGTGTTAAATAATTTCAATTAATTATTTCATATTTATACCTGTTACAGAGTTATGCATCAGAACTTATCGAGAATGGCTTATCTTGAAGTTATTATATTTTTATGTAAGTATGAGGAGGAAATCTGTTAGTCTTGGCACGAATTTAAAGTGTATGAATAGCCACTGAAAAATATACAAACAATAAACTCGCTTATTTAAAACAAAATCTGTTAATCTTATCGTTACATGAAAATAATACATTTACGTTTCATGTTTTTCCTCAGGTTCAATGATTACTTTCATGGTCGGCAATTGCGAGACACAGGTGATTATCATGCATTACCGTTTCCATCATTTAATTAAACCATAAACGTGCATAAATTATTTTATATTAGAATACCTTAAAGTAAATGCAATAGTATCATTTATATGCGATATTATTACCATAGTTACAAAAACACAAAGTCTCTCAAATAATTTAGAATAATTTACCAGAAAACGTTTCGTTATTTCTATTAATTTCTTTGCTTAGCGTTGTCACGAACTGCTTTTACTTTTAGTCAGAAAATAATAGCAAAACGGCGAGTCTGCCGAAATTCCTATCAAAGTTGGACCTATCCAGCGTAGAGGCATCGATAGAGAACGAGGAATCGTTGAGGAAGGTTGTCAAAAGACTGGCACCAGAGAAGAATGGCGAGTACCAAATTTATCAAGGTTCCTAAACCAAACTCTTGCTAATACCAAAATTACTGCACTAACGTTCCTCTGTTCTATCTCTAAAATACTTCATTCGCCTCTCTTTCTCAGTCTTCTTCGGCAATGCGGATCTTCTCAAGGAATGGCTCAAAGGAGCGGGTATTATTAATAATACTGCATAAAGTACTGCACCGGTCGCTTTCTCTTTCACCTTCCTCTATCCTAATAGAATTAACCGCACACATTTAGCTCGTACATTTTTTTCTGAAGCTGACGGATGTGACAACTGATCTGGTTGATCACTGAGAAAACGATATGCACAGATGAGAAAAGGGGAATTCAGGCGAAGGAACAAAAATGTCCACGAGAACACTTGCATATATTATTCTGAATTTACAATGAATTTGTAATAATTGGACAACTTCTTGAAACGAGTATACGATATACTTTTGTCAGTGATTTGCATTTGTAATCGTTTCTAATATTAAACTTCTTCTCAGGGCCGTACCTGGGTTATTCATTTAATAATTAATGGATATGGCTATTAATTTAATATTATTTAATTAAGAATCTGATATGCAGTATTTAGTTTTATATCTACATATACATAGCTTTAAACAGTTATCGTGCCAAAGAAATATTTCTTTATCTTTATTTTCATAAAATGAAACAAAGATGCTTCAAAAATAAATAGTTTTATTTAGGATATAATTTACACAAAGCCATAAAAGAAATAACAAAGGCAACTATGAGTAATAAGTATTATGTTTGTCTAAAAGGTTACTAATTATAAAAAGGTTTTGATTACTATTGGTATCAGTCAAAATTTTACATATATTGAACGGTCTGCGGCCGCCCCTAAATTTGGCCGCCCAGGTGCAAAGGCACCTTTTGCACCGCCGCCAGGAACGGCCCTGCTTCTTCTTATATTAATCTATCCTGCTAATTTTTAAATTACCATATTTACTTTGGGGAAATTAACGAAGCTGATTGTATTATGCTATGAGTTGCAATTGCATGGTAATTTGCATGGGAGGTACAGTTTTTGCTTATTTCTCAAGTCCCAGTTCTATTTGATAAACGTGTATTAAAATAGTAATTTATTTTAGCGTGGCAAGTTGAATCGTCAGGTTTAGACATCGTACAACGGAGTGCAATGAACTGAATTTTATTTTCTTTAGGCGTGACAGGGCAGCCCGGAGTAGATTTTCCAGCTCTCACTACAATTCCAACCACTTCGTTCAGTTGTCGCGGTTTGAAAGGTGGTTACTATGCAGACTTGGAGACGAATTGTCAAGTAAGTAACGAACGTCTTAATTTATATCTTACGGCAATGCAATTACTTTAATCAAATGCGGGATTCACTGTTACAACATCGCGACGTCTCGTTTCGCAATGCTGCAGTCGAGGGAGATCTCTTCTGATGAACAGAGGATTTTGCATTCAATCTAAATACCTTTGCAACTTAAACAACGAAATGTTGGTCGATTAAAAAGTGAAACGAAACGACGAAAATTAGATGCTCATGAAAAACGAGAGGCAATAACAGTACAAGTAACAAGGATTGAAATTATGTTTTCACAGGTCTTCCACATCTGCGACAACGGACGAAAAATATCGTTCCTGTGCCCGAATGGCACCATCTTCCAACAATCGCAGCTAATTTGCGATTGGTGGTTCAAGGTGGACTGCAGCAAATCCGCGGAACTTTATGAACAAAGTAGCGAGCAATTGTTCGAGGAAGAAAGGAGACGGACGGAATCGCGAAAATCCACTGTGGACTATCAACATTCGAGCGAAACGGGAGGGCAGCAGGATTACTACGATGCGCAGAATCTCAGCTACGACGGGAAGCAAAACGCAAGGATCAAACCTTACGAGGAGCCTTCTCAAGAAAATCAGGTGCAGTCGAATAGAGAAAGAATCAAGCCATCCCGACAGTTCGATTCCGGTAACAATTTCAATCGAGAATCGAACGCACCAAGGGATAGTAATCAGCTGTTTGGTGGTAATGGGTTCCAATCGAACGAACCTTCCAATGCGAAGCAGCAATTTAATCAATATACAAGGAACACCGAAGAAGGGAACGTTAATAGATATTCGACGACCAGTCAGGATTACTATAGCACACCGAAAAAGGCACAGAATTATCATCACGCGACGAATAGAAATGCGAATGTGCAACGAGAGGAAAAGGGTGCGCTGAAAAGATCGAAGTTTAAGGGTTCGACTGCCAGGTCCAATTACACGCCCTCCACATCGCCGAGAGTCACGCCAGCTTACACTGAATCTACCACGTTCAGAGAAAGCAATAATAATAATAATAATAACAACAATCATAACAACAACAACAATAATAATAATCATAATAATAATAATATTAATAATAATAATAACAATAATAATAATCCTATAAAAGAGTCTCAACAATTCGCGGAAAGTGCAGCGTTCGTTGGCAATCGTGGAAATCGATTCAACGAGAACACTGGCAGTAATCACCAGTATTACTATCAATTGTATATTAATCGCGATACTACAACGCGAAATCCTAATTACGATTCAACTAGTCCTACCACGTGGAGGCAGTACAACGACAACGACAACGACAACGATGTTCCTACACGGAGAAACGATTTCTTGCCTTTTACAGATACAACGTCTGCGTCGTATGAAACGACAACGCAATATACGACAACGCCACTTCCGTGTAACGATGAGATTACTACAGAAAGTCCAGTCTCGACGAATCCGTTGACGAACTTCGATACACAACCAACCACAGACACGTTTCAGGTCGCCAACAGCAATTACGAGTACCGTGGAAACGCGAAGTATACTTCGAATGTTCGGAACAGCTTCATTGATAAGGGTTATTATAATAACAATAATAATAATAATAACAATAATGAGAACAGCAATTCAGGAACGATACCTCCAACAACCCGTTCGTACGCGACTACAAATACTTATCGACAAACCACCGCAACACCGATATCATTTCAACAAAAGCACACTACGAACTATTATTCACCAACACCAACACCAACCGTGTCGTTCCGCGGCAACAATTTCGGAACGATTACTGACAGGCCGGTAACAAGGAACACGATCGACAACCAGTCGATTAGATCTTACAGCGATACAAAATCAATCGCCAAGAGCTCATCCACGGTTTCGCCAGGCTTACGACAAAATTTCATCAGTTCAACCACGGAGAAGCCTTCCAGGACTACTTCAATTTACCAACAGAACACTGTGACCGAAAAAGATTTGAGCCCGTACGATCGCAGCTTCACGTATAAACAGGGCAAAGTTATGTCCACTTTGGGTCCTTACGTTCCATTTACAAAAAATTACGCGTACTCTACCATGAACGCGACTACTGCGAAACCCACTTCGTACACGCCTACAGTACCTACGTACACCACCGCTCACACTTCTTCGAAATCTTTGCTGCCGAAATTGAGATACCTGGCGCCCACGTCGTTCAGTAAACTAAAAGCGAACGGAGCCCGGCTCTCTGAAAGGGAACACGCTTTGAGTATGTTGCATTCCCTGAAGAATCTCGAGAATAACGTGCCCAGTTTGTCCGAGGGATTTAAGGGAAGCAACAGGGCGTATAACGTTTCTGCACCTCCAGCTCCGTCGACGTTGCACTCTCTGGCCTTGTATTTTTCCACGGCCACTGAGAATTTTGATTCCAACGAGGCCACCGACACGTCCATCGGCGTGGAGAATGCAGAAGATATAGAACAGTCGGTGCTCTCGAAGAAGAGCAATGGAACCGTCCATGTGCCAACCGGTCTGCTCACGCAGCACACCATCAACTCGTACGCAGAATTGTTTAAACTGAACGACGCCGTCGATAGTAACAACGTGACCACGGAGGATCGTCTTGATAATGTTAATGCTTACGAGGAGGACTACAACGAGGATTTAGAGCTGCAACAAAGCGGAGGATCTTTGGACGATCTTCGAAAATCGAACACCACCAGACTCCGAGAACTGGCACAGGTGTTCACGCACGCACTGTCCGCGTATTTATTGGACCCTGACACGTTTAAAAAGATATTAACAGAGATCAGACCGACAGAACCAACCCGAACCACGATGGATAGTGAACAGTGGGGCACCACCACTTCCTATCCAATTACCGACGAGGACAACACTTTGTCTACCAGGGAAAAAGATGAGGTTCTAGACTTCTCCGACGATGGTAACGATATCAGGCAAAAGTTGACCACGATTTACCCCACTACGTTCGAGCCACCAACTACTACCGATCAGGAAAATGATTACGATATCAGTACCGCGCCAAGTACTTATTACACCACTCCCAGAGCATCAACTCAAGATAATATCGAGCATACCACTCGCTACGAGTCGCCGAATCCTGCGACTGTGTCATTCGAGACCACTGTATCGCCAACAGACAGTACTATTGCCGTCGAGCAAAGTAGCACACCGTATCTAAACGACGCAAGTGGATTTTATAAACGGAATAACGAGATAGATGAAGGAAGTGTTAAAGCAACAACAGCCACTGACAACCATGCCCCATCCGAGGAGGCTGAGAATCAGAGTCGAGTGGGAGGCTTTCAAAATAACAGCGTTACAATCGTTACCGAGCCGTACGGCAATGGCAAATCCTCTTCGACAACTCCAACAAACGATAACTACGCTTTTTCGCCAACCCCTTCGCCCCCGTCTGTATTCGTGCACATGGCCACCTACAATTGGAGCAAGAAGTCCACGAGCAAGAAACCGGAACAGCAGTTGACGCCTCCGTTCTACGAAACTTACTCCGAAACGATTCGAAAGGAGAATGAAAGGGCATCGGCGTCGTTGAATCCTGAAAATTATTCCAGCACGCCTATGTCCGTGCACAATACCCGCGCAACGACGTCTGGCTTCAGTAAAAGCTACGAAATTCCGAGCAGTCAGCCTCAGAAAACCCCGCGACACAAATCATTGTTATCAGATGCGAAATTGTCCGCAATTTCCGCTCCCACGTCGCGGACCAGTTATATGAAGTTCCGGAATCTTTACAATCGCGTCGACGAGCACAACATCGAGACAACCGAAAGGCCAGCAAGAACAACGACAATTGGCATAAACGAATCGATGACCACGGCTGCGAGTAACACGGACGCTTCGCCCTGTACAGATATCGATACCACGGATTCAATCGAACCCGTAGATCGAAAAGGAGAACCTAAAGCGTCGCACAATGATCACTGGACCTCGTCGCCGGCAGTCACCCACCTTTGGGAGACTTCAGTGTTCGTTGATCCTCAAAGGATCAATCATGGTTTAGAAGCAGATCATGGAACGACAGCTTCAATAGAAGCATACGGCACAGCAGACAGCCAGGAGAGGCTGGAATACGGGAACACACCTTCGTTCAACGAAGACACATCCGGCAGTTCAGAAGAATCGTTCGTCGATGACGAGGATCTGCCACCTTCTGCACAAAGATTATCCAGGGACAGGGACTCGCCCACAACGTTCTCCCTTCTGCCAACGTCGTTCACCCCCGAGAATATCGCTACGCCGAAACCGTTGATCACCACCCGCTCCAGTATCACCACCACCATAACGTCTTCCGTCACGTCGACGAACTCGTTGCCCGAAGAAAGCCTGGTGAGTTCTTTGCTGCCGCACACGGTTGCCACGAACAAATTGAACAGCACGGAAAACGAGATCGCTGAGGAGCTATTTGGAAAGTTGAACGCCTCGAGTACGGATACACTGATGAGGGTGATGAAACAGGCGGACAATAATGAAACGGTTCGACAGCTGGTCCTTCTGTTGATTCGGCACTGCGGCGATTCAGCGAACAAGACGATGCAACTGGAGAAAGATGACTTGTTGAACACGTTGCTCAGACTGCCTGTAAATGAATTTTCGTCAGAAGAGTCTAAGAGTATCGTGGCTGGGATTAATCAGCTGAGCGTGCCCTCTGTACGATCGGCCAGTTCTGTTAAAAGTGGTTCCACCACGTCGTTGGTAACGGAACCACCCGTGACCACGTTCAGGAGTAGAAAAAGCCGGAAGTTTCGTACCACCACGGAACACTCGGCGAATATTGTGAGACGGTCCGAGAAAGGGGCGATTTCGAATGGGATTCATTCGTTGCAGGGGGACGAGACACAAGCGTCGGATAATAGGGCGTTGGAGCTTCTTAGATCGTTGTACACAATAGCCACGAAATGGGGGTGAGGGTTTGGTAAACGATAAATAAGAAATGTATGGAATGTTTCGTTAGACGTACTCTGAAGAAATGAAAACTATAATATTCGTTGCTAACTATAGTTTGCTTAAAATCAATTTATTATTCCTAATTATTGGCTCGATCGGTACCGCGTGATTGATTAAAGAGCTTAAATGGTTGATTGATTATCTGCAGACTATAGACGTTTTAGATTTATTCAAATAATCGACACGAATTGATCGTGAATTATTTTGAATTGTTTTGATCCATATCTCTGACTATTCTTTTTCCATTGAATTATCGATAGGATTGGAGAATTGAATTCAATGATTTGTGAAACAGAAACATATCAACGGGTGATGGGAATACAATACGTATAGTTACTTCTACGAAACAATCTTCTATTCAACCTATGCGCACAGAATATTTTCAACTTTGGCGTAAGAAATTACGATTTGGCGAGCAACGGAACGACTACCGATTAATTTCATTTCCATCGTTTGTCACGGGTATACATAATATCTTGCGGCAATAATGAAATCCTTTGGAACTCGTTCGTTAGATTGTAAATTAATCATATATACAATTGCACCTGAACCTAACAGTATTATGTCACATATCGCGTAAATATATTATGTACCATGAAAGTTTCGATGTTCTAGATTTAAATACAATTCGGATATTTATCTTCCTGCGAACGGTTTCTGGCATTCGACGTGTTAGTTCGTTTCGGGGAAAAAGCGAGAATTTATATCGCGAACTTATTGTTAGATATCTTGTGAATGCTTCGAATCTTGGTGCTGGTGTTTTTCTTTGTCTTAGGGTACGTCCAAGAGTGATAACTGTAGTTGTGCGTGACTTTTGTGAAACGTACTTCACAATTTACAAATATTTTTCCAAATTTTTCTATGCGCTGGAAAAATCGCTGTGTCTTTTTCTCAAATAAAACTTTAATTATATTTTATTTTGAGAGTATTCAATTTAACGTTTATCAAACATTGTCGTTAGTTACCTAATTTGTGCATGGCAAATGTTATCTTCGATTACTATGTAAAATACACTTGTACAGAATATGAATAAACAAAAGAGGGTTTTGTTAATGTTTGATTTTTAGGCTCTACTAGTTTTGCCCATATTTGCAGGATAAGTGGCTCGCTAACAATAACGTATGATGGACCGTATTCTTATAACTTGTTATAACTGTGAATTGGTTATAAACAATTTCAAAATTCGTTTGGGAATTCCGCAACAACTATACATGAGGGTGGTTCTACAACAGGTAGAGAATGTTCCTTGAATAGAACGCTTTAATTTAAGACGACATTGATTAAAATCGGCCAAGTAAAACATGAGATAATTGAATTTGTTTAAAGAAATTATAAACAAATGCCATTATTTCAACTTGCAGACGAGCTCCATCAATGATCAAATGACATACATTAAAACCAGAGGTATAAGCTACCATCTGCAATAGGTGTTAACATTGTTCCATGTGAAGTTTAGTTGTTATAAACGAATTAAACAATTAGAATTATTATGACGGCCAGCTGCACACAGTTACAGAAACGGGGTATTTTTTCTCGTGTAGTTTATTCATTTCCCTTTCATTTGCCACTTCATTTATTAAAAAATTACAACCAGGAGCTCAGGTAAAATTTCTTTAAAATTTTGTCGGTAATGTTGTGTGTGACATGGTAACGATATTTGGGGTACTAGTGCCCCACGGGCAGTCGATAATCAGACATGTGGCGCCATCTCGCGTTTGCGGCATTTTTCGCAGTTTTGCGCACCGCCAAAACCGAATTCCTGGATTACATCGTTAATTTAAACAATTGCAATTTTCTCGGCTTCTAGTGCATATTTTTTACCCGGACTTATCTTAAATTAAAGCTACTAACAATAGCTATATTCCCTCACAGTTGCAATCATATGGCATTTGCGGTTTAAAAGTTATTAACAATTGAAAATTCGGTAAAAATGCACTCAGGGTCACTGCAATTATCTCGGCTTCTGGAGGCGCTAGCTTAATGATCGAGCGCTTAAAAGAAAGGTAATGAATGCCGCTACACGGCAATAATCGAATTATAAATGTTGCTTGCGCGGTTCAGTTTTTATAAACAATTTAAATCTTCGGGTGAGAATTGCACCGTACCTATAGCCGATGGCCATTCTAACAGGGAAGCAAATTGTTCCTTGAACCGAAAGCTTCAATTTGAGATATCGTTGATTGAAATCGGACCAGTAGAAACCGGGATAATTGAATTTGTTTAAAGAAATTATAAACAAATGCGATTACTGCCACTCCCTGTGGAGATACATCAATGACCACATGACATAAATTAAAGCTAGAAGTATAAGCTACGATATATAACCGGTGCGAACATTATTCCACGCGTGGTTCAATTGTTATAAACAATTAAACAATTAAAATTGTTATGACGGCCAAGTGCATATAGTTCCAGCAACGTGGTATTTTTTCTCGTGTAGCGGCATTCATTACCTTTCTTTTAAGCGCTCGATCATTAAGCTAGCGCCTCCAGAAGCCGAGATAATTGCAGTGACCCTGAGTGCATTTTTACCGAATTTTCAATTGTTAATAACTTTTAAACCGCAAATGCCATATGGTTGCAACTGTGGGGGAATATAGCTATTGTTAGTAGCTTTAATTTAAGACAAGTCCGGGTAAAAAATATGCACTAGAAGTCGAGAAAATTGCAATTGTTTAAATTAACGATGTAATCCAGGAATTCGGTTTTGGCGGTGCGGAAAGCTGCGAAAAAAGCCGCAAACGCGAGATGGCGCCACATGTCTGATTATCGACTGTCCGTGGGGCACTAGTACCCCAATTATCGTGTCCATGTCACACACAACGTTACCGATAAAATTTAAAAAAATTGTTACCTAGGCACCTGTTTCTTATTTTTTAATAACTGATGTGTCAAATAAAAAGGGAATGAATAAGCTACACGAAAAAAATACCCCGTTGCTGTAACTATATGCAGTTGGCCGCGATAACAATTTTAATTGTTTAATTGTTTATAATTTATAACAAATGAGCTTCACAAGTAATAATGTTGACACCTATTGGGGATTGTAGCTTATATCTGTGGCTTTAATTTATGTCGGCTGATCATTGATGTAGCAGGTCTGCAAGTCGAAGTAATCGCATTTGTTTATAATTTCTTTAAACAAATTCAATTATTTCGCGTTATACTGGGCCGATTTCGATCAACGACGTTTTAAATTAAAGCTCTTGATTCAAGGAATATGTTATTCTTCAGTTGGTTGCTAATTCATGTATAGTTGCTGCGGACTTCTCGAACGTACTTTGAAATTATTGATAAGGGTCACATCTTTTATTACTCGCTTTCTATCAATATCTATTGCACTTGCGAGTGGCTCCAGATCTTACCTGCGCTATTAATTGCTGACTCTTTTCGGTTTCCCTTTTACTTTGTTACTGTGCTAGTGTCTGTGTTCTAATATATCTAAACCTTTTATGTTTTTGTTAGTATATGATAGTACACTAGTATATGATTCTTTCCATCTGTTCATGTCAAATTTATTCCGGCTGACTTATTCCATTCCTTTCCATTCATCCCTTTCACTTATGCTTCTGGTTTAACCCTCCCGCACTTTTTTCCTCCAAACGAGCAATCATAATTTTTCTCTATCCTGTTATCTACTTACTAATACATTTGTTGTGTGTGCCGTTTCCTGGGCAAGGAAATGAAGACCATTGACCGGCACTTCTCATTGTGCGGAAGAGGAAGAAAGAACTTTTGCCACATACTTTAGTTATCCTTTAATTATAAACCAATTTATTATAAGTAAATTGGTTTATAAAAATAGTTTGGAACTGTTAACTTATTAGAGGCTCCCATCAAGACGGTGTATTAATTAATGGATAATTAGCGCTAAATTTAACAGTGTTCAGGTCTATTTTTACAAGTTCTCCGCTTGTGAACTTTGCATTTTAAGTTCCTGCACGGTAGTACTTGTTTAAGGAATTTGAATTTGGTCTTTTCAAGGATTGTTAAGGTTTGGAAATAAATAGAGCAGTAGAATTCTTTTCATTGAAAATTTATTTAAACTGATCAATGAAGATACAAGCTACAAAAATGTTGCAATTCAAATTTACAAGCTAATACTTATTCTTTTAAATCTATTTAGAATGCATCTTACAATTAAATCTGTATCAATTTTAAACTAACATTTATGTAATATAAAAAGTACAATAAACACAAATAATACAATACATCTTAGAGATAAATCTTCTACTAAAAATTTACACAGTGTGTATCTAGAAGATTTATAAAAATGAATTACAGCGATTGTGCGACTAATTTTACTACTTGTGATAATAATAATAGAAATAATATTAAGATTTACATAAAATCTACGGATTTAACTAAATATAAAATAGAATATACTTATAATAGATATAAATAACAATTAATTACCCAATAGTTCTAAATTAATCTTGCGGGCATTGACTACAAATCATTGGCGTAGCACGCCTGCAAGTCGAAATAAAGGCATTTGTTTAGAATTTCTCTAAACAAATTCAGTTATCTCGCGTTCTACTCGGGTAGTTTTAATAAACCACGTCTTAAATTAAACCTCCCGGTGTAAGGAACCTTAACACGTTCACGCCGGCTTTTACCATCGAAGGCGCACACTTGGGTGTCCATTCCGGCGGGGGTGTACCATCAAATATGCAGTTCTTTAAATCAATTTAGTAACTATAAAAAATTACTACCGTGCCGAGAAACACGAAGTCCAGCGCCGGCGTTAATGTGTTAAGGAGACGTAACAAAATTTTTACACCTGTGGCATACCTATTTGTGTACAATGGAGGTATTGCTGTATTGGGGGTATTATCAAAATCAAAGTATTTTTATTTTTACATTGTCATGATTTACATTGTCATGAACTAGGCTGCATCCTTCGGCCACACATGCTCTTCTATCCAATCTAAATAGGGATACACTGCGGTATAAACTCCTGGAACGGAAGTGCCACAATATATTCCGAAACTTGTAATTCCAATCAAGGTATTCGAATATATCGATGTTGCTGTTAATGGTCCGCCACTGTCTCCGTGGCAGGTGTCCGAACGGTTCACCGTCGTGCTACTTGTAACGCAAAGGAGATTATCGTCAATACCGTGTGATAGTTTTCCAACATTAACGAAGAATTTTTGGCAGCTTTCCCTATCAACGAATCTGTGAATTAAAATAAAGTTAATATTATTGTCGTCCGACTTTGAAAAGTATTCAATTCGAATTTACCATTGATCAGATATTAATATACGGTATTTTAAAAAGTCCCTTAATTGCGAACCAAGGAAAATTAATGTTCGAAATTTTAAAATAGCTTTTTCCTTTAATTGCGAGCCGAAAAAAATAAACACACTGCTCAAAACAATTAGAGGATCAGAGTCCAGAAATGATGTGTCATGTTGCCGGGGGGAACGCTTGCGAAATGTGATCGTCTAATTCTTTGGGCAGTGTAGTACTTTCCTAAGGGTTGTCAGCCATATATGGTAACGGAAGTCAAATACAAAACTTGAGGACTAATCAAAAGCGAAATTAAAATCTACATTTTGTATTTATCTAATCTGGTGAGTTTTAAAAATGTTGCTTTCATCAGCGATATTATTGTACCTGAAATTATCCGTCCACATTAATAATGAAGATCGTTCATTGCTATAGTCGGTGGCCCCCCATCCAGCAGCGGAAATCTGAACCCACCATCTATAAAGTGGCCTAAGGGGTTTCGTGTCAAGACAGATAGGTTTAACTGTATCGGTAACTTTTGCCCTTGTTTCCAGTTTCAACAGGGCTATATCGTTATAATACTGGCTGCGCCTGTACTTCGGATGGGTTATTGTATTGCTTATGCGAATTTTTTGCACCCCTAGCGCCTGGCTATATATAAACGTTGTCCCTAATAGTACCTAGAATAATACGTAAAAGTTCGGTGGGAAGTTCTTCGTTTCTTCCCAAATGGCCAACGACTACGATGTGCTATACGCTTTGAACGTCCACGATATGACGCTTTATGAATTTGCATAAAAATGGTAAAGAGTGTAATTGTTCCGGCAATTAATATCGTTCGTACTCACTTCAATGGGAACTTTCTCGTATACGTTCGACACACAGTGTGCTGCCGTTAACACGTACTCCAACGATATCAAACTACCGCCGCAATTGTATTCGATAGGCACCGTATCGTTGTCAGCATTTTCATTTTTGTATCCCAATGCCGCCATATGCGGAAACTGGCCAGTAATTGAATATTCTCCGTTGAATACATAAGGAAAAGCTTTCGTCGTTCGTGTATAATTTCCAGTATTGTTGGCAGGTATAGCAAAGGAATCGTTTTCATTGTAATATTCGGTAGTGCTAACTTCATAAATGCTACCTCCGTTAAAGTCAGCTTTGTTGGAGTCAACTTCGTTAGGGTCAGCTACGTTATTGTCACCACCAGCGTCATATGTATGGCAATCTGTAAATATCGTTGTTATAATAAATCGATGTCAAAAGAAAAACTGTAATCGGTTTCCTGACATATGGAAACTATATCTGAGATTAAAATGACAAGCCATAAGGAAGCCCACCACAAATATTTTCATATAATACGTACTGAGTCCGGCTGAACGAGCTGCTACTTCATTTGTTGCATCCTCCAAGCAACAAACTATTTTCTCAACCCCCTCTGGTTGTGAGTGAGAAGCGGGCCCACATGTTTCTAAAGTCGTTTCATTTACTATCAGTTCCTCCAGTTCCCTAATAGCGTGTGGGCAATTTTGTAACATGTGACAAATTCCGGCTCTCCCGCTTTTCATGGTACACGGAGTATACAGTGCTAAATGTAAAGAGAAATGTCTTAACAAACGTTTAATATTAGCATTCGATTTATCGAAATTATTTTGTCATTCCTAAGACGTTTATCGTATAAGTCAAAAAGACTGTACTTATTGTTAGAAAAACGGTTTACATTTGTTTAACCATTCTGTAGGCAACTGGCGTACCCGCGTTACCATTTCTACTATATTTCCTTTCATAGTTTTCGTATGTTCTTGACCAGAAATCGGAAAACCACTCCGGATCTCTATTCTTTGGACACGTTTACGTCAATTCACGTTTCGTGAAAAAAAATCTATGCAAAACATTTTAAGCAACTGAGTTTCGAACTTATTGACCATTTTGCTGGCCCGCACAAGGGTTCAATGAAGAAAGACTTACCCGCATAACGTGCACTAGGATCCGCTATATCTGGAGGGGGACGTGGGCAACAAACGATCTCCTCGAAGCCGTCGAAACCGCATCTTCCTGTGGATTTTGATTCCCTCATACCGCGTTTTACTTCTTCGATTCTTGATGGGCAGTCAAGCAATTTCTTGCAGTCACCTTCGAGACCGTCTTCCAGCACGCATGTCGTCCCTTCTGCGTGGCATAAAATATAACCAGGGAATCAATATTTCCCTCTGTAGTGCCAACGAGTAATTCAAGATTAAAGGGTAATTAAGTTTTACATCCGGCTTCACAACTCGTGCATAGAGTATTCAATAAACAATCTCTGCAAAATTATTCGTACAAAGGGGATATAATAATTATAATAATTATTATATATATATATATAATATTATATAATTATATATTATTATATATATTATATAATTATTGTATTAAATGCTGTGATCCCAATGACGTATTTAACTTCTGGGGTTTTTAATATTAATGGACCGATAAAATAATTATATAATTCGTAATGTGTCGCTGCACGAATAGGATACCGAAAGCCACGGCTTTCTTTCATTTCCGATTGATTTGATTGATATCTATCGAAACGGGGAGAATCGTATTTATGCATTTGTGAAATATACATAAATGCAAACCTATCAACTGCAATTAAATATCTTACTTATTAATAATGAGCAAAGGTGTTCCGGGTTTAACATCGCGAATTAAATGCGTTTATTATGATTGATTATGACTATATTATAAGTTAAAGACGAAGTGGAAAAGAAAGCGTAGCATATATTTATTGCATACTGACCGTATTTAGCATCCTCTACAAATGATAATGGAATCGCTGCGATGCTGATTGTGAGACACAGCAGAATGAATAAGAAAGGCAGGAGACTACTACACATTCTTAAACAATGGAAGCCGATCTGAGCTGAAGGAATTCTGGCCATGGTCGCGATGGGGCAGGCAATTTAATAAGGACTGGACGAATAAAAAAGACTTACGAACAAAATGGTCATTCATTATGCAGTGATAATACGTTACGTGTTGACTTTCATTATTATCCAGAAAGCTAATGCTTAATTATGCTGCATCTACCACGATACGATGTTTCATTAGTGTTTTTTACGTGATACAAAGTCGTGCCTATCTGTGCAGAATTAGTAATTAAATTGTTCTTTAAATTAGACGATCGACTGTGTATTACATTCATTCTACATATATATATGCATAGTTGTGACCACAAAGTCAGGAATGTTTTGCATCTTTAATATATGCATGTATTTCAGGACTCGTTATTTGAATAATTATTTCAAGATCTTGCATTATAATTCCATTTCCATTCAAATGTATTCGTCCCATCCAGTTACTAAGGGGGCGTTCACAAAATGCGTACCTCGGTTTTTGCCAAATTTCAACCCCCCACCCCCATGTAGTCTACCGTGGATTTTCGATCGACAAATAGTGTCACGTAGTTTCTTTCATATTTTTTAAATAATTCATCGGCATGAAAATAGAATTTACTAAATTACAAAACCATCTAAATTTGCAAACGGTGTGGCCAAGCACACATGTAAATCATTTATAATCGGAATCGTAACGTCGGTTCGAGATTCAGGAATGTTATCAAGAGAATCAATTTCGATATCTTCTCCTTCCAGCCACTGTACTATAGGTTCTAGCAAATCGAGTACACAAAGAAGTTGCGTTTCTGGTTTCGCAAGAACACTTTTTGCCCTTTGCTTTTGCAAAAATCTCGTGTAAAAAAGACTGCGTAACTTTTAACCTTAGATCCCCAAAGCGTTTGTACGACGGGTGTAGCGTCATTTTAACACCTGGAACAATTTGCTTAATACGCTACTTGAGTACGATTAACAATAAGGAAATATGTTGCATCCAACCTATCCAATAGGCGGCACTATCCTAATTTTATTTAAAACATCTGATCTATCAAAAACAAAATACATGTATGAAATATCTGTGAAAGGGTCAAATGCACGATGTTATTCCATGCTCATATAATTGAAATATTTCTAGAATTTTGTTTCCATAAGTTAGAAGGAAGAGCTTGATATATATATAATAAATTAAGAAGAGCAAAAACTTTCCATATCTTTTGTCTAGTTTATCCGTATTTTCCAATAGTTTTTCTGTAATTATTTTCGATTTCATCTAATTACGTCGACAGGTTTTATTTCGTGTATATTGTACACGCAATGTGCCGCCGTTAAGACGTACTTCAATGTTAACAAGCTACTGCCGCAATTATATTTGATAGGCAGCGATTCCTTGCCAGTCTCCTTGTTTTCGTACACTAGAGCCGCTATAAATGGATAATTCGCCTTGGAATAAAGCATATCCGTAACGTATCGAAGGTCTAGGAAGTTCGCCCGATATAACTGTGTTACACTCCTGGCGGCTGTACATAAACGACTTGATCAATTGAAAAGATTGAATAGCTCCATAATAACGAACCGCGTATTCGCATTGACTCATACGAATTTGCGTAAAGGCCATTAGGAAATATAACATTGCACTGTGAGCATTCTAATTGAATGAAACAAAACTTGTACACAATGCATATCAAATTTGACAAACTCCTTTAAGATTTTTACTTATTGATAGCACCAGTTTTAACCTCGACAACTGATATCAGCTTTTGGCCGTATTTGTCACTCACTAATAAGATAATTCGCAACGTTCAAATTTCCTCATTGTGCAACAGTGGATCTCGGTTCGAATGAAAGCATTATACAGGCTGGATATCCTCTTTAGTGTATGAGGATACAAACAAAACAAAGCATAATTAATACCTATTCAGAATGAATTTGGACATGGAATGTAATGTAGGAATGCATTTTTTAATTCATTCAGGATGGATAGCATTTTTTTTACAGATGCGCTCATATTTTTCTCTGGAACACCAGAAATATGGACATATACCAAGACAGTGGTGAATATAATAAAAGGGCGATTTTGTGAAAATTCGTCCATACTGTTGTTTTTTCTTCACTTATATAATTTAGAGAAATTCGTAATGCGATTTAATAATGCAATATAAATCGTAATATTATGCGAGGGGCAAGTAAATATGATTGCTTAAACATAATCGGGACACTGAAAAATCCATATAAATATCAGGATATTACTCTCGAACGTGGTGTGATTCGATCTAGTTGCTACCCCCACACTTGCTTCTCGATCCAGTCTAAATAGGGGTATATTGCTGTGTAAACTCCTGGAACACTACTACCACAATGCTGTCCAAATGCTGTGATCCCAATGACGTATTTAACTGCTGGGGTTTTTAATATTAATGGACCGCCGCTGTCCCCATTGCAGCCGTCTGCATTTCTATTTTCGTCGGGATCTTTGATGCATATCAAACTATCCACGATGCCGTTTGGTAATCGTGCAAATTGCTTGTAATGTGGATTACACGCCGTCTTGTTGATCATTCTGTAATTCGTGAAATGTACGATAGGAAAATGGTTTTTTTTTCAATGCAACAATTCGATTCTCTTATAATATTCAATCAAAATTCTGACGAAGAATTGAAGTTGCACGAATATATATCTTATGAGAAATTCCAAAAGAAAAGCAATGTATATAAATTTATTAATCTTCCCTGCGTTACGTTTGAATAAATTTTACTGTGCGTGAACCCGAAATTCTAATACCTGAGACTAGGTGTCCTCAATAGAACCTGGGATTTATCAACATCGGTACTCGTGGCACCCCAGCCAACCACTATTAATTCAGGCGACTCTAATGCCTCGGCTGTCTTTGGTAGATGGTTGTAAATGCAGGCGGGCTGAATATCTGTTGTAAATGTGATCTTTTCTTTCAATTTCAGAATGGCTACATCGTTGTAAATGGTACTGCGTTTGTACTGTGGATGGACTATAATTCTGCTTACACCGATTCTTCGTGTTTTTGTGCCATTATCATGCAAACGCAAAGTTCCCATAAGTACCTACAAGAATACAAATTCCTGATGTTACACACTATATTATATCGTATAAGAAAATAAATTTTGGTAATATCTTATTTTTCAAACGTACTCACCACAGTGGGAATTAATTCTTGTATATTACTAACACAGTGCGCTGCCGTCAGCACATGTTCATAGGATATTAAAGTACCACCGCAGCTATATTTTATAGGGTTCGGCTCATCCTCTGTAACCTCGTTTGGAAATCCCAAAGCCACTGCGAAAGGGAACTCGCCTGGTTTACTTTCGTATCCAGCGTGAACTACGATATAGAATTCCTGTTCCAATCCATCTTTGGTTGTCTGGTACTCTTCACAGGCTGAAAATTGTGTCATTGCGGTAAATAAATGAATGAATGCAACTGGAAAAATACAAAAAAGTTTCTGTGCCTTTCAAATCTGTTTTAGTCACTTGTAGGTATGTTTAAATTATTTTTCCGTGACATTCCTATGGAGTGGAAGGTATACAAGAAGCAAATCGTAGTACGCACGCTATTTTGTCCAGAATCATTCGAAGCATTTTGCAAATCGATCTTTAGATTTGAACTATAAAATTAAATCATAGACACTATGGTAGGAATATTAGCTAAACTTACGCACCTATGTCAGATGGTCGCCGTACTACCTTTTGAACTGCATTCGTAGGACAACAAACAATTTCGGTGAAATCGTCGAATCCGCATCTTCCTGCAGAAACGGAATCTCTCGTACCTTCTTCAACTTGTTTAAGTATCGTTGGACAATCGTGTAATTTCTTACAGACTCCAACGCCGTTACCTTCAAGAGTGCATGAACTTCCTTCTACGAGAATTCAACAGACGAAGTATACAACTATTTATTTTATTTGTTGCTACCTGCATTGCTGGGCAGTGTCCATTCTCAACGAGGAAACAGGTATTTCCAGTTTATCTTCAGCAAAGCAACTGGCGTAAATAAAGGACAACAGTTCAAAACGGACGACAATAATTATTTTTAGGCGGAACACAAATTTGAAAAGTGTTACCACGCGCCGATAAAATTAAATACTTCCGGGGAACTAAATTAAGTTCAAATACGACACTGGTCCGAATTGAACGTTTAATCTGAGAAAATTGCATGGTAGAAAACTGGGATTAATTTATATTTACCGTACAGATCTTGTCGACTCGCCAGCGCGATAGCAAACAACAATTTAAAGAACATGCTGCACAGAAAACTATTATACATCACGAAACAACGGGAAACGATGTATGCCGCGGAATGAGCTGAAGAGGACGATACTAAGAATGCATTCCGTGTGTCGTACAGATGAATACTAAACTGGTACTGTATAAACGCGACGCAGAGAATCTGATAGGGAAAATCTCGCAGGTAGATTCACACTAGTGTGGTACACAGGCGAAGACGCCAATACTATGGTAGAAGATCCGACAATGAACTCCGTTTCTTGGGTAGGAAACCGGATTCGATGTGTAGATACATTTAGATCGTACTTATGTACAGTTTTTTACTTTATATTTCATTGCGTTTACTCATTTTCTATTTTTTTTCCTGCTGTCCTTGTATCGTCGACGTTACCATGCTCCTCGTTCAAGGAAACCAGAACGATACGTACTACGTAGAATGCGTCAACTTCGGCTTTTTGGTATTTCTGTTTAAAAGTGTTAAGTGCGCTGCCGTTTTGAATAATTATGGGCGATTTAATTGCTGCCGCGGAAATTAAGAGATTTATATCGCAAATTTATAATTGCTTATACATGTACTATGGATATGTGAAAAGGCAACATTATTTTTAATTTAAAACATTTTGTTTATCGCACATTGCCACGTAATTATAAAAAATATATACAGTAGATGAAAGGTAGTAAAATGTAAATAGAATTGGGCTTTTGCACTGGATTTATAATTAATTGCAAGCGAATTGGAAAATTAATAACTTTTATAATATTATTTTCACCGGAGTTTCTTTCACAGTCGATACGAACATTTGCGTTAATTTATTATTTTGTTACTGTCTAGATAACAACGATTTATCTCCGTCTGTAGTAAAACTTGCGTATTAATCTCAGTTCTAGCAATTTGTGCGATTGTTTTATCCTAAACTTACAAATTGCATATACCTGAAAGGCAATCATCCACAAATATTCTACCGAAATGATTTATTACGCTTGTCAACTTTATTTCACTCTTTACACAAAAGACTGTAATTAAAATAGCTATATTCATGGGCAGTGGAGTTCAATTCCGTTACAATAATATCATCGGGATTTGTAGAAATGGGTATCAATAATATTTGATTGATAGTTCATTCCATTAGGAAAATACCGTTCCGTGAATCGGCCAAACGATTTGCTCGATCCAACTCAAAAATGTATATATCGCTGTGTAGACACCTGGGACATAGCTGCCGCAAGGTGCTCCAAATGCTGTGATTCCAACAACCAATTGATAGTCCCTGAAGTACATTACTAATGGCCCACCACTATCTCCGTGGCAGGCGTCCGAACCACGTGTACTATTGGGATCTATGGCGCAAAGGAAGGTGCGATCGATGCCGTGGGCCAACTTTGAAAAGCCGACGTAGGACTTGTTGCATTCCGCGCTGGGCACCAACCTGTCGAGTAACAGTTTATTAAAATGTATAATTTAACGTATAATTCAAATCTGGATATTTTCGTAATAATGTGTAACACTTGGAATCCCTCGATAGAAATGTGTTAATAAATAATAAATACAGTATAACTCGGCTTATACGGCAATGTAGTAGGACACTAGACGAGGTGTACAGCATCCTTTACATCCGAAATAAGCAGCTCCGGTATCTGTATCTTATGGATTAAAGGGAAAAAAGGGGCAAATATGAAAGATCTGTAGTTCAGGTGTCATTGAAAGGAGAATGCATTTCTGGCATACTAGAAGCGTTAGAAAAATTGCTTGCAATTGTAAAGTATATGGTACCCCAAGTAAGGTGTCTTCATTAGAAATGGGGATGACGTTTCGTCGAAATCCGTAATACCCCATCCAGGGACGTCGAATTGTATACGGGAATCCTTTTCATAACCGTACAATGTTCTATTGAAGAGGCAGGCAGGTTGGGATATGACTGTAACCCGTATCTTTTTAGTCAATACCAGAATGGCAATGTCATTGTAATTCTGGCTACGCTTGTACTTCGGATGCACTATTATTTTCTTTATCGGGATCCGTTGCACATCTGACGAGGTACTTAGCAACCACGCGGTTCCCGCCATTATCTGGAATAATGTCAAAAATCTTTCTCACTGAATCTTTCTCATTGAAATGCATACAATTACCACTTACTTCGATAGGAACTCTGTCGTGTATGTTGGCCACACAGTGTGCTGCCGTCATCACGTGCTCTAACGATATCAAAGTACCGCCGCAGTTATATTTAATAATTGGTTCATCTGTTTCCTCGTCTTTACCTTGGTATCCCAAAGCCACCATGAACGGGTATTCGTATGCAGTAGCTATCAGGCCGTGATGTATAAAATGTGGACCATCCCCAGACAGCGGTTCCTTTTCGATTTTATCGAATTGCTGGCAAGCTGGAAATTGTGTGTTGTTTTACAATGTATAATACGCGGCGAGAAATGATTGCGGAGTTAACAGTTTTCGAACAAATAAGGTTTCATGGTTTTGTATTTCTCAATAATAGATATAGTATTAAGTACCGGGAAGGGAAAACTGAGACGACATTATTGCTTGAATATTACATCTACTTTCCGTGTAACTTATTAATAAACATAAGGAAAGATACATCAGATGTTTCGATGATAAATGAAGCTGGCACGTTGCAAATCACTCGAGTTGCTCACACCGGTATATACTAGTGCATAATAAAGTATCCTTTAAGTAAAGTATCCTTTTTTTGATTATATCATTGCACCTGTGCGTACTGTGGTAAACAAAAAGCGCGTATTCATCATTTAGAAAATTGCGTCTGATATGTATACTCGATTGTACGGGTTCCGATTTTATTATTCACGTTGCGCGGCATGCAACAAATTAAAATCATGTGTGCAATGGCAAAAAGTGGGAAGTACCGATATCAACTGGACGTAGTATTTTCATACTACTCATACGATTCGCAGGGCAACAAACAATCTCGATGAAACCGTCGAATGCGCATCTTCCTGTAGAAGTCGATGTCCTCGTGCCATTTTTCACTTCCTGGGCTCTGGATGGACAGTCTTGTAATTTCACACAGATACCTATCTTCCTGTTTTCCAAGTAGCAGGTGCTCCCTTCTGCAATATACACGCAGACACAAAGAAAAGTAGAAGGCATTTAAACATCTTTGTATTTAACGACCAGTTTCAGGATCAATCAGATATCGCGCCGTAAGAGTGTAATACCTGTCACGGTAATACCGAGATACTCGATGGTCGTGGTCGCAAAAACTATTATTTATCGTAAAGGAACGCAACGATCGCAAGCAAGATACTTGATAGAAACTTGGGAGTGATTTTATTTACCGTACAGATCACAGTCGATTAATTTTGTAAATGCTACGATGGCGAGGAGTAATGAAAAGAATACGGTATCCAGATGATTCTTGTACATTTTCCAAGGCACAGGAAATCGAACACAGGCAATGCTCGCGTGCAGTAAAGTTCAAGACTGAGCCTATAGGCGAACGAGTTATATTAAAAAAGGAAACAATCGTGTAAAGATACTTGCTGGCACGAACCTGTCCGCAGAGACAGGAAGATACAAGAGAATTAGCAGGTTTACCTTGACAGCAATCAATGCTATGGTGCAGCAAGCATGGATTAATAGAAGTGTAGTTGTTAGTAGCGATGGGCGCACGGTTAACGAATTGAATTTAGAAAATAGGTAGCTGCGATTTTGTGAAACGATGTTATAAATATCGTGATAGGTTTAATTATTCTGTCAAGGTACTTTATTTAGCGCAACATTCTTCTAAACAGGATCTGCAATGAAAACAAATTTGTTAGGGCTTTATTATTCTGGAAACGTATATATATTTATTTAAGAGTAAATTTTATTTACCAAGCAGTCAGTAATGGCCTGTAATGGATCTACAACGTCGATTCTTTTTATATTTCCAAGTGACTAATGTACAATTAACTCGAACAATGTTTTTACGTGTTATTAAGCCAGTTATGAGATTGTTGTAATAGAGCTTGATGCTCTCACAGTAAAAAATATGATTTCAGTCGTTGATAAAATTAAAAATGATGACTAAATGCGTACAATACGATAGAATTATTCTTGTTACACCTGGTTCAACAATTTCAGATATATCATACAATTTTCGGTTGTCCATTTCGTGCAGATTAAGGAAGAGACCGATGAGAGTGCATTGGTGAAAAAAAATACTTACTCACTGCCGGAATGAAATAAATCTGATGAAGTACCGAATCATTGAATCAAGAAATTAAAAAACTCTTGCATTTGGGGTGTCGAATATTCCAACAAAAAGGGATCGGTGAATTTATGAATCTTTCATCTCTATCTCTATCTTCATATAAATTTCTTTCACGTCACAAGCAAAGTATCTCTCTTCATTCATGAAGACAATAATAATGTGCGATGATTAAAATGAATAATGAATTTATAATATAATGAATTAGTAATTTTCATTTATTTAGTCGACTTAAACATGCTTTTGTTTATTACTTCTATTTAAATATGAATGCTTCAATCAACAATTTCTCGAAGCTTGAAAAGTCCATAAACATAAAACAAGGGTTTCCCATAAACATAAAACTTTTACACGCGCTTGACATTGGCCCTAATTCTTTCTTCAAAGTGTACCCGCATAAAAATAACTATGTCTCCTCGAAGTACATTACAAAAATGTGATCACGTATATAATTACGACGATTTCCGCTTAACATGGTTCAGGGGAAAGGAAAAAAGGGGCGAAAGGAATATAAGACGGAAAACGCACGCTTGAAATAAGAAAACAATTGTGCTATTAAAGATAGAAAGAAAAGGAAATGAGAGCACTTTCGCACGCATACGTACATTCAGTCTTCCTGCGATATTAACGCTACTTCTATGTATATGTATGTATTTCGTTGCTACCCTTTCATTTTGGTATTTCTTTTTCTCTGTTATATCTGCGTTACCTCGCTTTCAATATGAGAGATAATTATTACACAACACACAAAGAGCAACAACTTTGAGTATAATTTTCACTTTTCCTATAAAGGATAAAGTATCGCGATAACTTTCGCTTGTGTTAACAATCGCCCACGAAACGCTTCATCGTTAATGAAATTTAGAATGAATCGTGAAAAATAGAATCACGTATTTCAGCATCCTTCCTCGTAATTGTTAGTAACAATGTCTAAATGCAGCACTGACGATGTAGTTACACACAACACGATTATCCCTACAAGCTTCAGTTCAATTATAGTCTGACTCCCGGTACGAAGTAATCTCAGCGTCTAAGGGGGTATGGGATCTGTACAGTTCAGATGTATACGTAGTCCTTGTTATAAATAAAATAATAATTTTAATTCACGAAAATAATTTCGTTCACTCAGATTATGTATACATGATATAGACTTGAAGCGAATGAAATTTTGAAACATTCCGCAATGGACTTGTAGACACGAAGTGAGCCTTTCTTTCAATTAATTAACGAAAGTGTTTGTAATCCTATACCCCTTTAATTGTAGTAGCTCGAATTTATTGCGTCAAGATTAATTTACAACATGGATAAATATTGAGCTATTTCGTTCAAAATGTGACCGTGATGTTAATTGTCCCGACCTTCGTCAGAACTTCTTCCTCGTTATTCGGCCACACGTGCTCCTCGATCCAATCTAAATACGAGTATACCGCGGTATAAACACCGGGAGTAGCACTGCCACAAGTTTGCCCGAAAGCTGTAACTCCGATTACGCTATCACCATTTTCGGTCAACATTAATAATGGTCCCCCACTGTCTCCTTGACAGGCGTCCGCTGCTCTGGTTCTGTTCGTGTCAATGGCACAGATCATGCTGCCGTCGATGCCGTTCGGTAATTTCCCAAATCCAGAGTATTGTTTGCTGCATTGTTCTGTGTCCACGATACTGAAATTTAGAATTAGAATTTAGATTCGGACGCATGAAGCTTCTCCCCCGAAACTGACAAAATTCTTTTCAATCTAAATGCTTAGAGAATTTATAAGGGAATCTAATATTTCGTAATTTAATGATAAAATATTAAAAAACGTTGGTGCTGTGAAAATTGCGACGGAAGAAATAAGTAGTGAAAAGTGCAATGTTTATAGGTAGTCGAATATTGTAAAGTAAGAACAAAAATGAAACAATTAACAATTAACACTGCACTTCTGATAAATCTGAAATTTTAAATTTTGTTTCGCCATTAGAGGGCGAACGATGAAACGTACGTATGATACCTACCTGAGACTGGGTGTCCTCATTAGCTTGACGGATTTCTCGACGTCGAAACTCGTCGCACCCCATCCAATCACTACTAAAGGTGTTCGCGATGTTACACTCATTGTAGGTAAGGGTTTCGTTTGAAGGCAGATAGGTTTAACTGTATTCGAAATTAGTACCCTTGTTTTCAATTTTAGAATGGCCACATCGTTATAATTCAAGCTACGTTTGTACTGCGGATGGGATATTATATCGCTTATCGGGATTCGTTGCACGTTTCCCGCGTTGCTCTGTATGTCTGCGTTTCCCAACCGTACCTGAAACAGTGCATAATCAAGCTAATTAAAAATGCTCATTAAGTTCTTATCGTGTATCCATTCTTCTTGCACTGCATAATCAATTACGGGGATGCATACAATAAAAGGTAAACAGATAGCTGGAAGAAAGTTATTCATTATGCTACGCAGAAGCAATTAACAATGAGGAAATATTATTGAAGACAATATTTAAAAACGCGATACAATATCAGCCGACGGATAATAATGTACATTTTGTATCTCGAAGAATGAAGGGGGAGAATTGTAACTTTCTAGACGCTCAATGTATGTATGTATGTTGAAACTATCAAATGAACGAAGTTTTATAATAAAATAAAGCGGGCCAAAGTGAAGTAATAGAAATAGAGAAATTTCTAAATGTTCATTTTGTTGTCTCACCTCGATAGGAACTCTGTTATTTATATTGTTCACGCAGTGCGCTGCCGTTAGTACATGTTGAGAAGATATCAAACTACCGCCGCAACTGTATTTCATAGGTACTGTATCGTTGTCAGCACCATCATTCTCGTATCCCAAAGCAACCATGTACGGAAATTCACCAGATTGTGCTTCGGATCCCCCGAATATGTGAAAAGTCAAATCGTCCGGTTTCGCATCGTCTATCGTTATCTCGTTATCGTATTGCTGACAAGCTGGAAATTATATAGCGAATAAATATTTGCGATTAAAAACAAAAATGAATATGCGAATAAATGATAACATTAATGTAATTTGAAATATCTGCGAAAGATAAACGAAAGTATTCTCGCATTTGCAAACGTACAAATATACATATTTGTCAAAAAACGCATGCTCCGAATTATGTATACATTTTTAATTTTAGAATGAAAGGTCGAGATTTTAATGTCAAATGGACAAGCAAATCGACTTCGTAGCAAGTGATTTATATGCACTCTGTGGCCGCAGTATTCCATCATATGATATGTAACCCAGGTACTTTCATGCATTTTATGCTTCGCACAGGTCCATTATGGAAACGAATACTTAGGGTAGATGGTATGTGCATCCTAAACGCGTATACTTCTTTCACATTTTCGTCGCTAAGAAAAGTAGGAAATACTTTTCTTGCCGACCGCGACAAGATATGTACTCCGAAATCGATAATAAATGTGTTCCTGGTAACTTCTGCCTCATTAAATATTAATGAAGATCTATGGATGCTAAATTAACATATTACGCACGTTACTCAAACACAGGTGCAGCCAGTTGCAATACGTACACACATTTAGAAACATTGTCACAATATATATATATATATATATAAATAACAACTCCAAAGGTAAATTTCTATTTGCCAAATCTTCAATAAAAAAGAAAGATTCGCTTCTTTCGTAAAAATAGAAAATCGTGGAACTTAAATGAAAGAACTGTTCGACAAATATTTTCAGAAAAATAAAAGGACTCACCAGAATCTGCCGGACGTCGGGCTAGTTTCTGTGTGATGTTCAAGGGACAACAAACGATCTCTACGTAGTCTTCGAAACCGCATCTTCCCAAGGAACTCGATTCTCTTTTACCTTCCTGTACTTCTTTGATTCTAGGCGGACAGTCCAGCAATTTCTTGCAGATACCTGCGCTACCATTTTCCATCATGCATGTGTTCCCTTCTGCAATGGTACAAAGATGATACAACAACGCTCAATAGTTATTGCACACAAAACTCATTGTCGAAGAACATTCTTCGAATATATTCTCTGTTTCATTATTTATGCTAATAGGGAACAATATTCGGAAAGAAAAAAGCAAGGCCGTTCGGAGAAAGAGAACGAAACCACAGCACGATGCCACAGACAAGCTATGTTACAAAAATTGTACAATATTTCATCTCGACTGGAATTTTCGTGTTCACGGGAATGCACTTTTCCTTGCCCGTAATATTAGGACGATAGCATATCAATAATAATTTAGAAATAGACGTGAGTTTTTATTCTAGAGGGAAGCGTGAACAAGGCATGTTCTATTTACCGTAAAGCTCTGCCCTGACGAAAATTTGTAACACTTGAACAACGAAGAATAACTGAACGAACACGATTGACAGAACGTTGCTGTACACTTTCATGATAACGTAACAGTGGTGCAAAGGACAGAAACAAACGAGACCGATAAAGCAACCCGCGTAGCGTGCAGTTCAAGACTAAACTGATGATGCTGAATGCTCAAGCAAGCTAGTAGAGTGATCTGATGAATCAGATTGAAGGAAAAGACTCGTAGAAAGATTCACGCTGGTCGGCTTCGATCTTCCCGTTGAAATGAGGAGAAAAAACGAGTCGGTGAATTTGCGTTTGAAGGCATCAATGATGATGTACAATACGCAGTGATTAACATATTACGTATTACCCGTTTCTTTGTGCTGCAAATGGGATTTAACAAAATAGCCATTCGATTGATCATATATGTGTACGATCAAGCTTGTACGCAGTACTTTACAATCTCTCTATAATTTAAAGTGACAACATCATGGTTTGCTAATGATGTTCCAAATGTTTTAACCGAGAGTAAATAGAATGAAAAATTGTGTCGAAATATTTTGATCTATCGTTCGATAATAATCTTCCGCGTTCTGACGTACAAATTAGATAATTTTATTTTAGAACGGCTGTTATGTATTTATTACAATCGATGTTCAATTAAGACAAGCTTGAATGGTTAGTAATGGACGTTCCTTGAATCACGATTCTTCTTGTAATATTAACAAGAAAAATTGTATCCAAATATTTTGATCTATCGTTCGATAATAATCTTCCGCGTTCTGACGTACAAATTAGATAATTTTATTTTAGAACGTCAGTTATGTATTTATTACAATCGATGTTCAATTAAGATAAGACTTGAATGATTAGTAATGGACGTTCCTTGAATCACGATTCTTCTCGTACTATTAACAAGAATAATTGATGTACAGTTAACGATTAATCATGCAATAGTTGATCTCGTTACGGGGAAAATCTTTACATAATGGTGATCCTGTGAAAATTGCGACATTCTATTAGTACGATCGTTTTGCGCTATGCACAGATGCAATGTTATTCCCTATGTTCGAAATGCATGTAGCTAATAAATACAGCATCGGTATTACATTACGTTTCATAATTGGTTCAAGTACCTCTTGCCACTTGAGTTTACATTACACAAGAATCTACAGAATTGCTAGTCAATTTATATTTTGCACAATAGAATGAACGCTATCGGATTCAAATGTAGACGATTTTTTTTTAAGCAAAATACGGTGGATCTGATAAAGTATCCTTCATAGAAGATGAAGCACAGAATGGGATGCTGGGTCATCGTCTGATGACCGTGAACGATAAATATATATTTCTGCAGGAAAAAAAAGGTAAACCACGATACCTGAGCGATGAATTTTACATTAAAGTTTCAATGTTTTCTGTCGTCTACACTTTCTTCGGTCCGAGGAAAAATCTTTTGATATATTGAAAATATAAACATAAAAATATATTTAATCGTCGATACTTAGAACCGCCTCTCCAACAACTACACAACTACTCGTCCACTCGCTCATTCATTCGGACCTTGCTTCCATCCTGATCTTGTTTAAGTTCGATTACATCAACCAGAAAATCCCTGAACACTTGAAATTAAACAGTTACTTACTCACAGGATTTTCCATAAAAATAGAACGTGAGAGTTCATATACGACATTGGCCTGAATACTTTCTTCAAAATGCATCCGCATAAAAATAACCAAGTTCCCTTGAGATGAATTGAAACTTATGAACGCCGATGTATAATCTAATAAATAAAAACAAATAAATAGATAGGGAGAGAGAAAGAATCTACTGCATAATAAATTTCTATAAAGGACACAAAACATAGAATCCTTGCGCTTCCAAATTCTTCAGCTCGTTCTAGAAATATTTTTCAAGTCCACAGCGTCGATAACGAACGGTGTACATATGTATGTGTAACATGTACATGTACCCGGAGGGTCCAATCAGAAGAGAAATAAAAAAAAATTAATAATAAAACCGCCGGCAAGCAATTTTCTCATTTGTACCAGCTTGCACATAACTGGAACAGGTATTGCCCGTGATTCCCCGTGCCAGTCTATACATGCGTGTATTTAATATATGCACATACACCTGACGAATACCTGCATACGTTTGGAAACCTCAGTCTGGATCAAACAGAACTTGGAATCGCGACGAAGGAACAAAGTACGAAATATAAAAAGAGAAATATAGGATAGAACGACGAAGGTAGAAAAAGAAAGAAAATCTGACAGGAAAGCAGAAAGAGAGACACGATCGGAGAATGACAACATTAGAAGAAGATGGATGGAAAGGGTAAGAGAGATAGAGAGAGAGAGCAAGAAACAGAGCAGTTTTTCACTCGCTCGGATTCAGTCTGCCTGCGGCTTTCGTGCTAGTCGTATTCCGTTGCTTTTCAACTTTTATTCCTCTTTCTATATCAGACATGCACACTTGTCGTCCGTTCGAAGGAAAATGAACGACAAAAGACACGGGAAGCGCGACGATTTCCGGTATGATTTTCTTCTATAAATGATAAGAACGATCCCATCGAACGCGCGAACATAGAAGTCGCGTGAAAAGCTCTACGCTAGGTAAGAAAATCCTTTATTTCCGTGAGTAACGTTTCATTAACTGCACCTGCACGTTCACCGTTTCACCGAAAGTGAATCAGATTTTGATAGAATCGGGGGAAACCCGTGTCTGATTGTCAGCAACCCGTACAATCGCCGCGGATGAAAAGTTACGCAAAATCTCGTACACCGTAATTATTGAAATTTAACCTTCGACATATACATTCATATGTGCATACTTCGAAGAGCAGCACAGTATTAATTGGCATTCATAATTTGATTAACTAAAAATGTAACTGTAAATCAATCTCTATGCAACGTCTCGGAAATCACTTACTGGTTACAAGACGGCATCGCAGCGGTGATAAAAGCGTGGCTACCTTTCAGGTAGGAAATCCTAGAAGAATCTAATATTATTATATGTAATTGGATTTATCGTTCACTTTAATATCACGGTCAAGTGCAGTGAAACCGGACGAGCGATATATCTTTCAATAATATCGTTTCGATTTTCAATATGCCTACGAGATAGGTAAAAAATTGATTTAGTTTTCATTCCCCTGCATAATTATATCATATATCAATATTTTTTTCCATATTTTACTCACTAAAGAAGAGAGAATAATCATTTGCATCGATAACGACGAATCAATATAATAAATGCTATACCCGCAAAGCTTTAACTTTTGTTAAAAAGAAGAATTTCCAAAGATTTATAATAATACCAGAAAAATCAGACAGAAGTTTCAGTCCAGTCCAACTTGCTAAAGCTTTCGACAAATACCTCGTTGAATTAGCGAACTAGTAGTGTACAGTGGTATTGGCAAACATTGTGTGTCGCACACGTACACGCGGATATTTGCAGTTGCAATTAAGACCGGTTGAACTGTACGTTGAGTAACTGACAACGAGTTACGTCTTAATGAGCAGACGCGTAGAAGTTTGCAGCATATGTGGACGCTTAAATGCACTGGTTAACGTTTGCCATCTAGTAGCAAGGACAAGCCAATTTATTGCTTCAATGATATGATCGCCCGCGCGAAATTGTGTGCATCGGCGATGATTCTAATTAACAACCAGCTTAAATGCATGTACATAGATTGTGCTTATTTCGAGGAGAAAAGCGCTGGAAAGAAAACACAAGAACGAACCGACTTACGAATCCCATTAATTAAAGCGTTCTGGTTCATTTGTCGCGCGGGTCGCTATACTCTTCACTCGCCGGCATATGATACGCTCCAAATTACGTAATAATCTCTTTAGCACCGCACGGTTAACTGTGTTACTACATTCCGTGGATACTTTATGTACTTGCGCACGCGGGTCACTATCGAACATCGTGCGATAATCGCGAATCTTGCACATTTATCTTTATCCTAAATCACGGCTTCCCCTCATTTGAATCCGATAAAAAGTCTGCACCAAGTTCCACTTATAATTCAACCCCTTGCCGTGCAATTTAATTACCTTTCGCGCGACGCTCCATACAGGAAGCGGTCAAAACAAAAACGGTTCGTATTGTTTTAAATTCCTGTGAATTTTTTAGGCGGGCAATACATGCGTTAATTTATGTCACAAAAGAATATCACTCTAAGTAGAATCAAATTTGCCTCCAACCGTGATTTTACGGCAGGGGGTTAAACAGGTCTTTAAAAAAATGTAAAGCAAAGGAAAAATGGCATATTTAAAGAAAACATCCTTGCAGCGGTGAAATACAATCAATAACGATCAGAAAGAAAATTCGTCAAATGGATGAGCTCGCGAAAGTAAATTCGAAGAAACGAACAGGGTCGCCGGAAGTAGTCGCGGTTCAAAATCAACCAAATTATTTAAAAGTGAGCAAGTGTTCAACGTCTGCCGAGAACGATTTATCGAAAATACCAAAACGGAAGCTGTCCGTGTTTTATCGATCGTTCGACGTGATCGCAGAGTTCGATCAAGAGAAAGGGAAAGATCTGCTCGAGTTTCATCGAGCAACCAGTAGCCCGTCCGATCGAAACGAGCGTGCAGATGAAGATGCGAATACGGAGAAGCACGATACTGGCGAAAAATCGGACTCACAGAAAAGTGGTTTCGTTAATAGCTGCTGCTTGCTGATCGAGAATAGGAAACTCTCGAACAATTCTCATTCAACGGATCGCCTCGGTAAAATATCCTGCTCCAATAACTCGCAGGCATCGAAGGATTCACCCTTATCACCGGCAACGTTCAAGCTACCTCGAGTTAGAGAAGACACGAGCATCGTCGACAATTACGCCACGATAGCCGACACTTCGATCGGGAGACAATATAACTTGAATAAAACTGGGAATCACCAGGTTAAAGTAAGCCTATACTACTAACAATTTTTATATATTCCGTTTGAGTCTATCTAAAGAGTCACAGATTCAAAGTTTGAAGTTTCAAATAGAAAAAAAGTTATGCTGCTGCAAAACCAGGCTCCATATATGTAATTACATCCTATTATAAGGATCAGGCATGCAAATTAACTCCTAACAGCCACGACATGTAATTTTCTCAGACATAACGATTTGCATCAATTGTTTCCACGGTGAATTGTATCTTCGTTACAGTTCCAGATTGAAATACTTTATTAGAGGCTTGCTTAATCCACCGCGTCGAAAATATTTTTCCACGAAATATTCTAGAAACAGTGGAGAGCAAGCTTCTTAGTACGCGGTGGCCCTAAGAAATTAGATTAACTATAATATTTTTGAAGTCCTCTTCATTCGAACTGAATAATTTATTTACAAATAAAAAGAAAGTAAATGATATTATTTCTTAAAAAAAATATTTGGTAAATAAATTCAGATATATACTCTTATAGGAAAAAATATTGAACAAAATATCAAAATTATGGCAAAAGGATATTGTATTATATAAATAGAAAAAACGTTTTCCCCACTTTTCACCGGGAAGTGAAAAATAAAGGAAAACATATACTTCTTCCAATTTCGAACGTCATTCTGTACATCGGACGATCTATGTATTCTATTAACGTGACGCTCAATTCATTACACACTTAAGTCGTTCTAATCTTAGAGCTCAACGCTGGACCGTCAAGAGTTAAAAATATCTTTGTCATTCTTAACGATTGTTGTTCTCCGATCAGCCTAGCGATGGAAATGTCACGAACGACTCCCGTCACAGCGATTCATCGTCCAACCTGATCAGCATCGCGGAATCGTCGGTTGGCGAGAAAATCAAGAATCTCGAGACAGTCCATGCCACAGATACGTCGATCGATCTTCGATATAGAAATTCATTTCCAACTCGTCCAGCCTGTTCACCAGACATCGCGAGTGCCGGTAACTCTCAAGTGAACAATTCGATCGTGCTGAAAAAGAGAAAACTAAAAATACAATAAAATTCATATGTTCATATGTTATCGTTCGGGAATATATGTACCTTCTCTGTTTCGCAGATCTGGCTAATATCAAAGATTCCGTGTATCCCCGTGCGTTTGCGAATCTATCGAGTGCTGATCGCCTCGGGAAATATACAACAGTCGACGCCGAAATGTCGAGTCACGAGGATAGTTCGATCGGTTCTGACAGCGAGGACGATTCGATCGAACGAACTGTGAACCCGACGGGACGAACACGAGACGATGTAGAGAGAATCGAGAAGTCAAGATCGAAGAGTAACAGCCCCTTGTTACGACCCCCGTGGTCCGTACCGATCAGTGAACCCTTGAAAAAATCGGATTCGAGTGAGCACCACAGGGTGGAGAAAACAGAGGAGTTTACGGAATTCTGTCCGAAACGAGAGAAGCGACAAGTTGGTAATCCTTTTAACCCTTTATTGTCGGACCGTATTTTGTACTGTCGTGTGACAGTGCAGTCTCATAAGTATTTATAACCCGGATTAAGCTCGTATGTATTATTCCGTTGAAGTCTTCCGGCGCGTTACAATTATAAATAATTGCAATTATGGAGTGTCTTAAAAAGTTTGATTAAAAAAATGATGGCAACATAATTCGGGTCTTGGGGTGTCGAAATATCGTCCGTTCTTCTCGTGAATGAAATAACGAAAGAATAAATCATTTATTCCTTTTAGTAAGCACGTACACTTAGTGTCGCGTGAGAAACTATTCATCTCCAACAATTGAGTATTAAGTATCGTTGACTGACTTGAATCTAGACAGACCGTAGAAACATTAGTTTCTATTATTGCCGTAATTAGAATTGTTTACCGCGATGCCACTTCCGGTCCTACAATATAATCCAATCGACGAAGAGAACGAAAGAGGGACGACGATCTTCGCAGAATTTTCGACGCAGAACTTCAGCATTTCCAATTCCAGGCATTCTAAATATTATATGCGCATACCTTGAATCGTTACTGTGCCACATGGTCACAGTACATCTGGCGATCTATTCCGTCCGATAGGAAAAATAATATTTGCTCTAGAAGCACAGCGGACGGGCGAACCTTTGGAGAATATAGTATAGATATTACATCTCTTGGAAATTCTGCATAAAACGAGCGGGAGCATTTTCTGATCATTCCATTTCCTTTCGATCGCGTAATGAGATATTTATAGGGCGTTGAAAAATTCGGGGAATTTTATGTAACGAAAAGAAGAAATGGAAAATATTCATCGCGACCGTGTAATGGTCTGTATTGTGTTCGTCGTAGAGACTCTACGCCGGGCGGAGATCATTGTCAGAGGGTGATTTTGAACGGTGCCACCGAGAAAAACGTCGTTCTAAATACATCAAAGCGGATGAACAGAGACATTGTCCGGCTTTCCCTAGTTTTAATACGATGCACGCGATAGGGTCGTCGAAAGTGGACGAGACAGAGAGCCTGCACAGGTAAACAGATAATATCTCTTCTTTTCTTCAGTTACACAATTACCTACTATATTTGCATGGTCCAGAATTTCAAGATCTTATTTTTTATATTTCTATAGAATATTATTATTCGTTCTTTCTTTTTTTGTTTCAGGGAAAATATATCGGAAGTCGAACTTGAAGTAAGGGAAACAGATGCGAAAAATATACAGTGCTATAAAAATTTAATTTCGTCCCGTATGAATTTCGATCTTCTTCTTGCAGCGTAAATATATTGGGTTTTCGATAGGACTCAGTACAGATAGAATTACCCTACACCGAAGAATGGCGTTATCGCTTCGACAACGGGACCAGTCGGAAACAAATTTTAGAAGAGAAATTCGGAAAATCCAGGAAGATATACAGGCGAGTATATGTGTATGACGTTACGATTAGAATTTACTACTTTAACTTGTCGTAGGACATATATTAGAATTAATAGATTTAAACAAATTGGCTTCTGAAGGGAATTATTCATTAAATTAATTACATATTTGATAACAACATTTTTGTTAAATTCAAAAGGTGGAATTTTACTCTTTGGCCTATGAACGATTCAATTATCAATTATCAGAATTAACCGGTATTTATCGATAACAGGATCTTTGCTCGCTTTGTACGGATCAAGAATCGATAGACAAAGTAGCAAAAGTTCGTGAACAATTAGATACGATTGAACGGTGTGTTCATGGTATTTCTTGCGTCGCGGAAACCCTCGGAGCCGTATATCAAGAACAGAGAATCTCCAAGGCGATCTACATAGGCGACAAATATATACATTTATTGCGATCCAGATGTGAAAATCTGGCTACAGAAATAACGGAGACCAAGTAAGCGCCATTCTATTTTAATATTGCATTTTTTGGTCTTCTTCAAATAGTTATTTCTTGCAACTTTTATATATATATTTAATTTTGTCTTGTTTGCAACTTGTTTGTTTTTGTTCAGGCAAATACTATGGAAAAATAATATCGTGATAGGGGAAACTTCTAGCGAGATTGGAGATGATTTACCTAAAATACGATACAGAAACGGTATACCCGGGAATAATCGTACAATGGTACGAAAAATTTATTTAACATTAGTCAAGTACGATATTTTATGAGTGCAAGTTTTTGTGTAATTAAACTAGAATTCAATAACCACCATGTTATAAATGTTATTCGTAGGTGGCTAGAAGAAGAGCAAGCATCGCAACTATTTCACGACCCTTAAATTCACAGGACGTGATAAAAGTAATATTAAGTGTAATATACCTTCTTTTTTTTCAATGATCGCATCTCCAACTTCAGAGATATTTGATTAAAAGTTGTTTTTTATAATCAGGAAATACCTAGGTGCTGTAGTCAGCGTAATTCTGTTTCCGGCAGAGTCACATTAAGGAGACCTTCATTGTGCTCTGAAATGCAGAGGTGAGGAAATAAGATAAAATGAAAAATTAAATTGTGCTGACTTTATATGTACTACTTCGTGTAATAACGATGCATTACTTAAATTGCAATGTATGTATGTTTTCGTATTTCAGCAGTGGAAATAGTGTCGCTGAATTGCGTGACATCTTCGAGCACACTGAATCACGAAGGAATTCTACTGAAGAGAACAATAATCTCTTAAGAATCGATGAAACCAATAGCGTTAATGCTGTAAATTGTGATGTTGCCAATAATACAGAGAATAAGGGTCGACGAATTACGAAGCAGAATTCTTTTTTGGAATTAAACGTGACCAAAGCTGTTGAGAAGCAGATAAAATCATGGTAATTTCTTGTATAATTGAAAAAATATATATAGAATTAAATGGAAAATAAATAGAAAGAATACTTTACGTTAATAAAATAAAGAAAATTTTCAAGCAAAAAACTTCTATGTGGTGTCTAACCATTATTTAATATATTTTCAGTATACGAACGGCTGAACCATTACGAATAACCAGAAATATTGAAACATGGCGACCAATATTGTGGTACACATTAATCTTTTTCCTTGGATTTTATGTGAAGCAAATTATTTCAACACTTGACACGTGTGACGTGCCGCCGCAAATTTAAGGATCTATGAAACAAATTACAGTTGGAATAGTTAGCGTATTTTTCCTATTACTCTGTTACAGTATTAGAGAAGAAAATGTTTCCCAGTGCAATATTCGCAAGGAAGAGGAATAAAAGACCGTATTTACAAATATATCGTATTTCATTTCTTTGTCTTCGTATTTTACAAATTATCCGTTGTTCCAATACACACGAGCGAGTTGTTTTTGTTATAATAACGTAAAGAAAGGATGCTCGAACAATAAGTTGAGTATATCTGCGGTGATTCTGTTTCAGGTACTAAGTTTGACGAGCTGCTGTAAAATAACAAAATCAAAATATGGTTCTGCATTTTCTGAAAGTGAATTCTTTTACATTTCTTAAACGAGTAAATTACCTGTTTACAGTTTTAATATAATCTTGCGTAGGCCATAAACGGATAGTACCGTCCAAACTGCCACTAGCAATATATTGACCATCGGAACTCCAATCTAGATTCATAATCGTATCTTCGTGGCCTTTAAGTTCAGTCAACAATGCATTAGTTGCTAAATCCCAAACCGAAATAGACTTGTCGTCGCCTAAAATATATCGAATTTTAATTAATGCACTGTGAAATTATTACGTCGCACAAATTTTGTTATTGTTTAACAGAAGATTACCTGCAGCAGCTAGAAACTTTCCATCCGGACTAAAAGCTAAACTATAAATCGTTGACTGAGCCCCGACATATACCCTTAATAAATTCCCGTCGTCTTTATCCCATAATCTGACAGTCTTATCAGCGGACCCAGTTGCCAAGTATCGGGCATTTGGGTGAAACCTTACGCACTATAAAACAACATAATATTTTTGTTTTCTCTTTCAAGATACATAATTTTTTAAAGCTGCGCAAATGAACGAACAGTATTTCTAATTTCTTTTTCAAATACATACATTTATATCTAAAAAATGACCAGCAAATATTCGTAATGGAAATACCCTATCTAACGACCATAGTTTTGCAGTTCTATCGTGGGAACCAGTTGCTACGTATAAATTGAATACACTAAGATCCATGCACCATATAGGATAATTATGGCCACTGTAACAAATTATTGTTTATTTATGGAATTTCGTTTTCATCTCGTAAAATAACGGTAGAACATCGATAAAAATATGTACCTGTAAATTGCTGCACACGTATAATCGTTAAGTCTCCATGCCCTCATATCTTTATCACTAGATACAGAAAGTAAAATTTCTGATTCGGGTATAAACCTTAAATCGTGTACAATATCTGTATGACCTCTAAGTATCACTGCCCCTCCTTCAGTCCTTAGACAAAAAAAAACATAAATAAGTATAAAGCTTTACGCCGTTTTGCTTAAATGAATTATCACAATTTTATGTGAATTTAAATCGTAGAAACTTACGTTTTGTCAGGTGTTTCGTAATATTTATGTAGCAATGGAATATCAGAGTTAAACGTGAAGGAAGGTTCTTCGTACTTTGGCTTAATTAATACTGTTTCATTTATACCCCACAGTCTAATCTCTGTAGTACTAAATCCTACTGCTAATTTGTCCATGTTAGGTGGAATTACACCACTACTTGCACTATAAATGTAAATGTATTTCATAAATGTTATATCATTTTTCCAAACATTGTGTATTAAAATTCAGTAAAATTATTTTCCATTGAAAAAAATATATCTTATACATCCGTAATTACTTTTCAACAGCATTATTCACTGCAAATATTCGCACAGGCTGATGATCATTACTTCTAATTAATCTTATAGCTTCTTGTAATTCTCTCATTTCACGATCAGCTCCAGTTCCTGACGGTTGTTCTACGTATCCATTAATACCTACTTCGGTACGAGAACCAGCTTCTTCATTTCCTTCTCTGTCTGCCTCAGGCATATCCATTTTTTTAATTATTGTCACGTGTGTATTTATTATCTAAATAACGTAACAATTAAGTAGCATTAATATGGAAGGGCTGTTCTATCGCCGATATCTTAATAATCAATGAAACATTTCTCTGTTACCTGCATTAATATAATATGTCCATGTTTAGAAAGAAATTGCTGAAGACATAAATGAGCAATATCTGACATATCTACTTTATATTTCCTAGTACGAAATGAATTTACTAAAGGTCTTAATTCAATATCTTGTACTGAAAAGACGCTGGATAGCTCTTCTAAAAAGTCTTTTTCTATTTCACTGTTGAATTCGTTCTGATGCGATTTTAAAAATTGTATTGCTGCTTGCCTATTACCAGCATGTAGCATCTCTAAATACAAGTGACAAAATACAGGGTATAGAAGCCCTTTTAATTCCATTTTTAACTTATCATCGTGTACAATATTTACCCACATCTTTAGCCTGTGAAACATATGTATATATACACAGAATTATTAGAAAAATATCAATAAAGATTCTTTCGATAATTAACTAGATTTGTTGAAATATTCACAGCAAGAAAGCCAAGTAAATGATTAATATACCGTTGATACGCTTGATCTGCAGCAGTTACGTCAATACTGATGGCACTGAAAATGATGGAATTATCTTGCGATGTGGCGGATGCAGCTGTTGCATTTAAAGTCATTTCATCGCTCGTTCTGCAATGCACTTGACTGCTTTTGCAGAAAACGTCGCTGGTCTATATAATTATTATTGCAAAATAAGAAGAGGTTATATCGTGTTTATACATGAAATTTGTAGTTAAACGAACATTTTACAATAAAAATTTGGAGCGTAACGTGCCTGGTAATGACGTCGTTTTAAATACGATTCAATTGTAGCATTAATTAATTCGCTCTTCAAACGTTTCATCTTTTTTGGGATAATACGTTGGTTATATTTCAACGATTTAACAGATCCAACCATAAGTAAGAAATGAAATAAAAACAGTTCATTGCAAGTACATGATTTACAATTGTTACTCTGAATACGAATAAAGTACGAACATTGTTTATATTTTGTCAACAATTGAATGAAACGAACGTAGTTTTAAGGAACCGCTATTGTCAGATATATTTCCATCAAGCGAAATAATAAACTTAAAAGACTTGAATGAAACTTCAACCGGCAATTGTTCCGCTAGTTGTTTTCATCACTGATATTCCCCTTAATTGTTCATACTTTCATTCGATCTTATTTGTAACATATAAATCTATAAACAAACAGTTACCGCCCGTCAGTCATTCTGATAATATACAGACTGAACTGTATCTTTTCCCTAGGACAGTATATTTTGCACGGGCTACAATTCCTAGACCGCGTGTTCCTAATTCGTACCACAGGTAGATGTAAAAGCATGCGAGTTTTTAATTAGTACGTGGAATTCGATTGAAGCACTGTTTCTTTGTTTGTAAATTAACAGCTCCAACCGAAAGCTTAATGGATTGTTGTCGAAATTCAATTAATATTTACAATCATTTAATAGTTCAATAATCTTGACTAGGAATAATTATCTTATAACTAAAGATAAATACATGAATGTTACGAATAATTCGAATATTTATTCACAAAATTCGAATTTTACATATTGGAAGTGTTGTTTTATCGTCTCCTCTTCCTGATTTGTGAACTGTATAATATCTGATTCCTGAATTGATCTAAAAACAAATGGCACGTTCATTCACAAAATTAATGTACCGTTATAGGAATTCATTTTTAATGATATTGAAGCTTACAAATCGGAACAGATCGAGTTTAAATCTTGTGGTATACAATATCGAACACGTGGAAAGAAATCGACGAATGGATCGTTATCGTCGTCAAAATGTTCAAATCCTTTTAATCTATAAGCATAAAATACTATATAAACAAAGTACAGACACCATAGTCTAATGCAAAATGAAATCAGTAGTATTATTCACTAATCGAAATAAATCATTTTTTTATTAACATTATACGAACCGTATGATAAAATGTTTAGATTGATGTAGCATTGATTGTTCCATCTTTCGCTTAGATAAATTGAATACAGTAGGGAATACTACATCTCGAAAGTCCCCAATTTTTACGAAACTAAATTGATCGGCATTTCTTCGAAGGGAATCTTTTTTAAATCTTTGTGTAATTAAAGACCGCATTGCCGGTGTGTCGATCCAAATAACGCGGGATCCCTTATGCAGCATCTCAGCAAACCAATCAGAAGCACCAATCTCGGCTACATAATTCCATTCCATTCCATCATACCAGTCATGTATCTATAAATAAAAAATGTTTGCTATTCTTGACCCGAAAGATGTAATGTTTAAATTTTACAAATTGTTTAATTATATTATTATTAATTGTTGGTGGCTTTCAGTACATATAATAAAGAAAATGATTGGCTATTTTCTTTCATAACAGAACTTACAACACAGCCGCAAACTCGACTAATTAGTCCACGAAAATCTGCCATTAGGGTCATAAATGATTCAGGACCTTTAGGGTATAACAGTATAACGTCTGTATTCGTAACATCGACATCTTTATATTTCAATTTTTGTTTGCCATCTTTCGAGATAGATGTGTTTGTTCTGGTACATTGTTTGCGATTACTTTTCATGGTATTACCATTACAAATATTCTTGTAAAATTGAATTCCTTGTACATTGCAAATATGTATAATATAAATAAGATACATAAATCCAACAATTACAAATATAATTAACGTAATAATTGTAATTGGCATGTACAAATGAGGAATTGTATCCACATTAGAGCTGGTCTGAATGCCAACATTTTTGTAGAGGGTAACATTCTGGCAACCTGTAGATGTAGAATAAGTTAAGAAATATTAACCGCATTTTGCTTTTGTAATCTTTCATGTACTTTTCTAACTGTATAAGAACATAAGTATACATACATATATATGTATACTTACTTTGATACCAAGAACATCTTTTTACAGGCGGGTTCCATAAAGAACTTTCTTTACACCTTGTATCATGATACAAAGATATTATGAAACAATAACTTTTTTCCTGAGAAATATCAGTTTGAAGCTTCCAGTCTCTTTTATACTTTCCTTCTCTCAACTATAATAATAAGATATTGATTTTCAGTTGTGCAAATAATGTATAATATTACATTATACAAATATCAGTCATAAAACTTACAAGAGATCTATTAAAATGATCCAGATTATCTCCTATATAATTGTCCTAAAAATAGTGCATATATTTTAGAAAATTTTGCATTAATAAAAATGTTAAATTGTATCATTTGATAATAACAACAAAATATTACCAAAACATTAAAACTCTGGAAGCTATTTGAAAAATCTTCTTTGTTAATAGAACAAATTTCTTGTCCATCTAAATTATACAATGTTCCTAACTGAATCATCACAGCTTTAACTATAGGCACAGAAAGGGACATCTCCAGATACACTTGTCTTTTACTGAAAAATTTAAACCAAATTCTAGTTAATCTCTTACAAAATTTTTGCGACAAAAATAATTGTTGAAATGAAAAGAATTAAAATTATTTTCTTTATACATTATTTCTCTGTACATTCTCTTATTTTATGGAAATCAGTTTTTCGAATAACTATCTATAATTACTTACTCTCTTATAATATCAGGTACAATTTTATATATACATTCAAATGTTGGCTTTACTACTTCAGTACGTTTATAATTGGTTTTGAAGAATTTGTTACCTTTTATCACTTTTACATTTTTGCCAAAAAAGAATTGAACCGAGTAACACCCTGTAAAAATGTATGAAAAGAATATTCCGGTAATATTCTGTAAACAATGAAGTCAAATTTATTAGCCAACGGGCACAAAGTGATTAACATTGTTAGAAATAAGAAGTTAAAATACTTACCCAGTGTTGATTATTGCTTGAAAGGAAACATATGGTGGATTTAGTATGCGTTTCAATTCCATTGTGATTTTGAAAATTATAATTTATACATCTTTTTTCATCAATTGATTCATTTGCTAATAATGTAATGTCATATTTGCACTCTTTTTTTGGTTGTGTAAAATTCATTTGTAGCAAAGCTGTTAAACATAAAATATCATTTTTATTGCAGTACAGAAAGAGTGACATAAATGCGATTTTAAATATAAATGCTTTCGAAATATATTTATAATACGTTATTGGATATAAGTTACATTTTCCAAAAATTTTGCAAATATAGAACTACTTACCAGGGAATTCTGAAGTATCATTCTCATATTCTATTATTGTGAAGCCAACATCGTTAGGAATATCGTTAACGGCGCAGTATTTTACGAGTGGAATGCTAATATTCGAATTACTTGTAGGCGTTTTACAACCTCCTTCTCGGCAAATATACTGTAAAGAAGAAGAAACATTTGACTAGCTTAAACTGAATAAGCTGTATTACGATGTCTAATACGATGAAACAATAAGATCGAAAGCAAATGTCTATCGTGGATTGAAAAAAATGTATCGTTCATGTAAATATAATATATACTTACATCGCATCCATGACTTTCTGAAATAATTAATAGCACAAATGCAAAGAAAATTGTAATTGTAATATAACCTTTAAGCATAATTGAACAATACTTTTGCAAAGGCTACATCGAATTAAAAAGTATGAAAAACTTTTCGCAACTCTATATTCAAACTTTTAAATTTCCCACGAGTTTCTTTAATGTTTATTTACCCAAGTAATTAGAATTGTTCTCCCGATTAGAGAAAGTCGATGTGTATTGTTTTTGATTATCAATATTATTCGATCGAATGAACACTTTTTGATGCAACATGTTCAATGTCACAAACAGCTCGGTGTGACAGAAAAATGTAGTAATGCAATACCGCCGCGACAGCAATCTTCAAAAATAAAACGAACTCGCGTGTATGCGTACGCATATGTAAAATACACATGCGCTTCACTGGCAAAGTGCCTTTTGAAATTTAGATACCGCGATTAAAATAATAGATTCGCTAGAAACGGAAAATGTGATATCTAAACCGCAAACATTTATACCAGGAAATAAGAAATGCTAATATTACTTGACAATTGCTTTGTCTGCGTATAATTTGTGAAAAAGTTATAATTAAATTTAAATGTAATTTTATATTTATCAATTCAATTTATATTTAAGTTGAATTTACTTAAATTTAATTTTATATTTATGTGCTTAAATTTCCATTTATATGTGTAGAAATGGTCGAGATCTAATGTAATCTAATGTAAACAGTGAAATCGTTTATAAGGAAAAAGTAAAAATAAAAATTCACGTCACTTGAGAAAATTTATATTATTATTTTTATATTTGGCTAAATTTTACAGAAACTTGTTACATATATGAATAAATTGATTTTTCCGTAAAGCAAATTAATTTCACACAAATAAAGTATAAAAGAAATAAGTATATTAATTACAAACACATGCAATGTCAGTATATGTATCTCACGAACATATATATATATATATACGAGCGTGCGTATTTGACAACGCAGTTGTCCCACAATTATATACAGTTTTTAATACTCGCGGCCAACGTGAATTGCTAATAATTAATATTAAACAATCATATTTTTGAATACAATAAAACAATCAATCATTACACTATGATACGCAAAAATATTACAACTTAATTAAGGAATTCAAAGTATACTCTAATTACAATGCTTCATACTTCTAAATCTCTTTACGATATAGAGTGGTGTGATAGAATTATGAAAATTATATAATGTACAAAATGATCGAAAAAATATATATATAGTATATGTATATGTATTGCAAATCAGAATTATGTACCTTTCACAGCCTATCTAACTGAAAATTTTCCTTTAATTGTTTTTTTTCTTTCAGAAGTAACATATCCATATTACTGTGCCATCGAATAAGCGTGCCATGGACTATTACGTATGAAATACAGTACAATGAATATATAATTTGTTGATGAACCTTAAACGCTATGATAAAAATGATGGAAACGATAGTATGTAATACTACGCAAGGAATATTTTCCGGGCAGACATTATTTTCTAAAACGGGAAATCTGAGCCGCACAAGAAAATCTTTCCAACAAAATTTCATATTCCTTCCTACGAAGAAATACATAAATCTCGATCAAAATATGCTACATTTTAATAGTGTAAGCTAGCAATATAAACCGTTTCCTTGATTCTCGATCACATATTTCTGTAAATATTGTACAGCTTTCTCACTTAAACCAAGACTCAGCAAGTCTTTTTCAAATTGATCAATAGTTCCAGCCCCTGCAATGTAACCATTTAATTTAGCAGCTAAGGGTGAATTTCTTAGATCTTCATCGCTGGTCAGTCCGCTGGTTTCAACTAGCCATGGATGATTTCGTAGGCGATACTTTTGATGATACCTGACAAATAAGAAATAAATAATATAATTCTTTGCAAACAACCTTAAAAATAATACAATTTTTTTTTCTTCGAATATTTCAATCCATTTGTAAGTAGTCGAAAGTAAAAGTATCAATGAAATTCAAAAGTGTCAATGAAAGTATGTATCGCAATAATGATCAATTTACGATAAGTGGATTTCTATCAGTAATTGTTGCGGTTTACATGACCCAGCGTTTAAATAGACTACACGCGTTGTTCCGAATCTAATTCCCTTCCCCATTTTTTTGCAATACCAAAATTTTCCTGTGTTTTTAATCCACGATACTTACTCCTCAGCCGGGTAAAACTTTTCGAATTTTCTAACTTCAGTAAGAACCAGATCTGTACGTTTATGCTGCTCTTTCTCGCGTGACTTTTCGGCCAGCAATTTTTGTTCCTCGTCGTGATACAAAACCAAGGACATGTACTGAAACCAATAACTCACATATAATCACTGTGAATGATAAGTAAAATTATTAAAAAAAGACGTGTACGATAAGAACGAATTATATTTACCTGTCTCTTGATCTTTGTAGTGAGACCGTATTCGTGGTTCTGCCAGAATAAAGCAAGTAGTTGTGTATACGATATCACATCTGGATTATATTCGACGTCTACAACTTCCGTATGATCGCCTCTGCAATTAAATATAACATCCACGAAGAATTATAGCATATGAATAAACAGGTAGTAAAAAGAAGGGAAAGGAAAGAAAAGAAAGTTGGAACAAAGACGTACAGATTTCTATAAGATGGTGATTCCTTTTGTCCACCAGCGTATCCGACACAAGTTCTGATTACGCCAGGTAAAACGCCAAAAAGGCAGTCACCTGCCCAGAAGCATCCCATTCCGAATGTTGCGCGTTTTGCTTGAATTTCTTCCAATTGTCCTGGCATGTTGCTCGACTATTCTCATCAACCCATATCGCGTTAAAAGGTGGGCACATGAAAAAGAGGAATGCTCGATAGATTTACAGAAATAATAAATGAAATTCAATAATTATTATATCAATACAATCAGTGTCAATGGTAGATTATGATATCGATACAAGAGGCAAAAATGAGAATTATACAATCCACGTGCCGTGATGACGATATTTCGATCTAATCCGACAAAGTACCTACCGCGAAACCTGTTAAGTAACGGTCACGTCCAAGGCTACTGAAATGCCAAATAGTAATAGTTCTCTATTAGGAATTATGTTCAACAACAGTTTTCCCATTTGGCGTTGATATTAACAAAGTTGAAATTACAAAAGACAAGAAATTGACCTAAGAAAATATACCGAAGTACGTACTTGAAGCAAATTCGACAGATTTTTTCAATTGACCTCTGCTTTTCGATTTATCTATAGTTTGTTTAAAGTATTATCTATACGTGGTTCATTGACCTCGTATTTTTATATCGGTTGTCCTTTTACCGCACACGTTGTACGTAAGGTACAGGGTCCGAGGTGTGTACAAAAAAAGCACAATGATATGTATAGGGTGAACCATATAACTTGTTCACCTTGACCATCGTTGTTTTTAATACAGTAATTCAAATTTGTTTGTTGGCAAACAACATGACTGCGCAACATTACTTTTTCGGAACGTTTAATATTTTTTTTTCCCGCTTTTATATTCGGAAATGTTCATCTACCATGTTTTACTAATATACAAATTTGAATTAGTAATATTAGCTACCTTCATTTTATTTATAAATTTATAAAGAAATTTACGATGTTTCGATACCTATGAATTGCAACAATACAGAAGAATTGAAAAGTGCAGATCATTATTTGAAATGTTATCAACGAGTCTTACAAGATACTTAAAATGCTATTCGTCGACTTCGGTGTACTTGAACGAGGAATGTCTACCTCTTTCGTCCACACTAACACCGTGATACATAATTGGAGATGAACGAACCACCCGCTGCCTCTTTCGAATATTAAGCACATTGCAAAATGTAACTAAACGAAGTTATTCAAACTATTTATTATTATTTCTAAATATAATTGTTTATTATACAATTTAATAAAATTTAATTAAAAAAATGGCGGAAATTTTTTGGATAAATGTGTGCACACAAAACGATTGATAGATTGACCCATATAACTAACAAGACGATCCATTGAGAGATGAAGTACGCCACGTTAGAAATTTAAGTTTACTACATGTGTATTTCTCTTTTTTTACAATTTTAGTGACAATTTAAGAGATTCACCAATCTATGTGCAACAAGTAAAACAATTAACTTTATACAGCTGATTAAAAATGTAAACATTAAAAAAAAGAGAATATTTCTTAAGACTCTTTCGGTTATCAAATATTTCATTTATTTTTAGTAGTACTTAATATGGTTAATTAGGAAAGTCAATCAGTAAAATAATTTACATATTTCAGTTGATATTATGATTCTTATTATAAATTAATAGAAAAATGGAATAAACAGAATTAGAATGGTATTAAAGTGAAAATGAAAATTACCTCACTTTAACAAATGAGACACTGAAATAAAAAAAGTATTAAATTGTATTAAATAAATACAATGGAAAGTCACTGCACCATTCAACAAAATATCTTTCGTTGATCGAAGGAACATAAACTACCGCGTGCTACAGACAGCTCTACTTTTTATCTAAGCCATCCCTCCTCTTTCTCTTTTCCCTACTCCACGGCACCAGCCACTTCCACTTCTTTTTCTTACAAATCGTTGCTTTCCTTTCATTCTCAATACATTACTTACTATATTCCATTTAATTTACCAATTCTATTGTTCACGCATACTCGTTTCTGTTACACCTTTCGTACAGTCGTCGTTCGATTTGGTAGCGGAAGTCTTGTCTGCCACACCGCGGAGTACTCTTTTCACGGTAAAACGTTAATCGGATATCTATTGCATCGCGTGAGCTTAGTTTTTGCACAACGCAGAACATTTTTTCCCACGAACCGTTGTAATAAAACAATAAAAATGTTAAGAATGATTAACAGTGACGTTGGCTTAACGTCGGAATTGTGTATAATCCGAAAAGACCTGGCCACGGGAACGTGTCTAAAAATATCGATATTAACCTTTAATCGCGAGAGATACTGTGCCATTAATCGATGTCAAATCTTTTCGTATGTATATAGGCTACGCTGATTGTCAATTTAAACGGAGTTCGATAAATTCTCCGTGTAAGTTGCATCAGAAAATTGAAGCCACATGTGTCCGCTAAATTAGATAACAATTGCTGGACCGACTGATGTAATCATTCTACTGTGTACACATTAAGTTCATTTGTTCGTTTTGCACGATTCAAAAAGGGCGGAAACTGTCGGAAAAGTTGATCATGTATCAAGTTTGTTATCGCATCTTTTACTTCCTGTCCATTTCATGATTCTTACAACGATCCACAGCGTCTGTGTGTGAAATACGATCAGACTAAAAAATTTTCGAATTTTCTTTCATAACACACAATGGGACAGTTATGAATATCGTCACGTAACATACGAATGAAAGTAACGGGCCTAATACAGTGTAATATGTTTAACGAACAAAACAATTATTTTGTTAAACATCATGAATAGTGCAAAGTAATGATGACATACCAAATATCGATAGTTGATTGCGCCTATATTTCTTCGTAGCAAGAGGGTTAAATTTGGCGTCACCATCTTCGAAAGGAACGCTTCCTATTGACGAGTGTACTGAAAGAAGAACGTTTCATTCATCAATATTAGGGAGTGACAATAATAGAATTTAAATCAGTTCATTGTAGTCGTTGTAAAATTTTGTTTCTTTTTGTTTTGGCCCTATCATTGAACGATTTATCATTCAGACATTATGAATGTTTCATGCGATCAAAGGAATCGATTTTGGGGATAGTTCATTCAGTTACAGATTGAAGAGATTTTAATTGCTTTTTCCTTTTAATAATTTTTGTTGTATTAGACGATTGTCTAATGATAGAAAACTGACGTCACAATCACAATCAAGAAAATCATCTACTTCAATGGGGATATATTAGTAACAAAGGAAATCGAATAAAAAATTTTTTCTGAAAAAAATATAATAAGAAGTTATAAGCATAAGATAGAAAACCCACTCTGCAGATCGTAATAAGTTGTGCCATTATACTTATACATACACAAATATAAATACTTTTGCTAACGTTAGTGATAATATTGTAAAATGTTTATAATAAGAACTGAAATAAATACTTCAAATATTTCGAAAATAATAATATTCATTTTGGTTTAATTAATAGAGCGTGTATATAATCGCACAAATATGCACTAATTTTTTGTAGGGTGTGGAATTAAATTTCACGAACTATTATCATATAATTCAAGATATATTTTGAAGAAAAGTAGTGAGACATATGCTATTGTAGAGTAACGGCACACATCAAAATGCACAAATAAAAATATTTGTAAAAATATATAGGTATCTAAATGAATATAAAAAAATATTACATATTACTAACATTTTTATAAAAAACACGGGTAATATTCTCTGTACGATATCATACATAGTAGTCGCAAAAACGCGGTTTGCGCAATGTACAGTTCAATAATTATTATTCGAAATATACATTATTTTTACGCTGTAATAAATAAAATTCTGTACATATTCAAAACTTAACTCTGAATTTAATTAAAATGATTTCTTGTATTGCAATTATTACTTAAATATTGGTTTAAGTACAATATATATATCTATCTATCTATCTATCGGAAATCTGTATAATCTCTGTATATCCCGAATTCACTATCACTTCTTTGTCTCAACAAATTCCACGCAATTTCCCTTTGAAATAGTTCGTGATCAGCTCGCAAACTTCATTAAAATTAAACGAACATATTTCGACTATGCATCGGAGAATATTTAAAGACACAAAATTAATATATGCTGATCCCAAACATACTTAAAAAAAAAAAGAACAATCTCTTTCATTTGGTATGTACACAATTGTCTATGATGTTTCTATGGTAGGAATATATAGATACATAAGTACAGAGTACTATAATGGAATACATGGAAGTGTAAACAGAATCGGATGTACTCTAATGAAAATATGACAAGAAGGAAAGAATGGAAAAAAAAGAGTTACATGACCGTGCAACAGCTTTTTTCCGAACGATTATCACCAACGATGTCGCTGGTGTTTCCGGTGAATCGTTGAAAATCGCCGCCACTGTTGTGCTCGGAATTGGAGATGGGCGATACAGGAATACCATTCCCATTGGCATCTATCGATCCAGCGGATATGTGCCGATTTTGTGCTCTTTGTTTCTTCAAATCCGACAACGATTTGACAAAAACTACCGAGACGTGTATGTTGATCTTGCCATTGGTGTCACCATCCGATGTGTAGATCGGCTGCTGATTGCCGACCGGTTGGTCGGACCCTGTCACTGTCGAGGCAAACATGTAAATCCAACGCTACTAATCCGCTTGCTGGTTCACGCGACATTTCCGTTCCTTCCCTTTCATTCCAATTCATCTCATTCGTCACTTCACCCTGTGTTACCCTCCACCTAATCCCTTCTTTCTTTCTATACACTGAAATGACACTTTTAAAAAAAAATCTTGACTAGTATGATACTAGCAGCCATGCGCCAAGCGTTACATACTTTAGCGATAAGCATTAAAACATTGCACGGCGAAACGCCAGTAATCTACATATTTCTAAGTGAATAATTTTTTCTTCCACCTCCTACCTTCTCTATTAGCGATACGCTAGTTTTATTATAACGTTTCTAGATTGTTTTGCTTATTTGGGGGGGGGGGGGAGAAAAATTTGATTATCACCAGGTACCACTTTGAATCTGTTAAAGAGTCAAATAATCGGTTGTATCTCCGTTTATTGATTTGTTAAATTGTTAAGTAAATTTTTTGCTATTTAAAGATGAATCTATTTTCAGTTGAATAGAATGCTTGGATAATTATTGATCTTGTTCGCAAAAATGAAATTTAATTGACAATTCAACATTTGTATGCACTACTTCGCGCAGAAATATATACATGTAAAGCAAACGACGACTGAATTCTCTGGAACACTAAAATCACTTACTTTACAATGAATTGGTAATAAATGTTATTTTGTCTGTGTCGATGTCGATATACCATTTCAAATCAATCATTTGCTTTTCTTTTTAAAGCACTAATTATCAATTTCGGTAAAGCGCAATAAAATTTATTAAACTTTAACAACGAACAGTACAAATATTTCAATCATACCACTCTAAATTAAACTGTTTCTAACAAAAATAACAAATATGCTATATAATGTTATTAAAATATAAACATATTTATATCAACATCCTTACAGTAATGATAAATCCGGTTATCTATAACTTACAAATATAATTCTTTATAATGTACAAATTCAAACTAGCATCATTTAACATTCGAAATAAAAAATCGTGTACAATAATTACATTATGTAATTTTCTACTTTTAAGATAAATGCAAGTATGTATTGTGTTTAATGGTGTTAAATTTTATCGGTATGATCGATTTGATGTGGAATCTGTAATAGAAACCTATTAGCAATTGAATTAGTAATGTAAAACGCTCCAATGTCGCGACACAACTGACCTCGTATCGACTTTATCGTTTAGCGATAAAAGTAAAAGACATGAAGACACATTACGTGTGTACGCAACTAACATTGAATGAATAGTTAATCATTAGCACAACCAATACGTTAGGTAAGTGAAAAAGTCCTGCTCTTATTCTAATATATAAATCGTTACTTGAAATACTACATTTGATTAGCTGCGAGTGCTATTTTTTTTCATTATACAAACTCTAAATTATAAAGCAATACAAAAATATTCGACAAATAATTATATGTAAAGAGGTATAATTTTTCTATACACTCATCATACAATATTTTTTTAAGAATGCTTTCTGAAATGGAGATACTCCAGACTATTAATAGTTCGTGTTTTGGTTAAGTATTATTTTTAATTGCATACGATTACAACACGAGAAAATAAGGAAAGTAGCAGATCTTTTTTCCAAACCTAACACATACATATTTATGCTAATCGATATGTTTAATGTTTCATTTCATTAACAGTTTCTTTTCTATGATATGTAATAAATATACATGAATGTACTTGTTAAATATTACTTTTTGACGTATTATAATGTAGATTAAAGTCTAGCTTCATTTGTCTGATGAAATATTTAATACTGATAACAATATTGCCAAGTGAGGCCTTATGGTTTACAATCTATTTACTTCGAGAAACAGCAATACTGATAGAATTATGTATCTTGATCCTACCTGTATATATGCAGAATATTAAGTTCAATGTGTATTGTAGATGTGCGTTTAAGCTTCGACATTCTAAACTGTATAAAGTATAAAAACAATATTATACAAACTTGGTTTAACTGTTAAACCTATGGTAATGCTTGTCTGCTTATAAACAACCAGTAAGCTCTGCCAAATGCTAACATATTATTTACAAAGAAAATGCTAAAGAGGAAGCCAATACAGTTTTGCCCTTGCCACAACAAACTTTTATCCGAAGAAACGTTAATACGATAGAAAACTATTTTCAAGGAGGAAAACACATGATGTATGCACAGCACATATGTATAAGAGTAATGTAACTGTTACGAGTCAACGTTTCGAAACGTACGATAAAAGTATAAAAATAATGTAACGCAGTCTTGAAGAGCATGTTTAAAGAAATAGAAAAGTCACATAGAAAACTGACCTCGCAATTATTCAGGAGCACGACGCAATAGTAACAGAAAAAAGAAAGGTTTGATAAATGATTGATACTCCATACCATTTTTTTTCTTTTTCAATAATTTATAGTAAGAATGACTGTATCAATTTTTTAAGATTGCCATGATGACGAACGAGCGTTGTAAGAAGTTTTAAGAATTATACCAAAAACTGATTTTGCTTTAGACATAACAATGGTACATATAAAGTTGCAATTTACTATGCAACGTTATCAAGGTCGAGTTATCCGATTGAACGCACAGTTTAAATGGACATGAACACGTGTTGCATTCTTTTGCTATAACTTATGCACAAAAATACCATTTACCAAAGGATTCTACTTAACCACAACCAGTGCGAGTGTAACATGTTTTGTAATATACCTGATTCTTTATCGACGTCTTCGTGAAGAAAAGATTCATTATCCTTTCCCTCTGGAGCTTTGCGCACTGCTGTTGGTGGTGCACTACAATCTGATTCACCACTTGTGTTTTCTCGTACGTTAGCTTCATTCTCAGACTGTTGTGCGTTTGTATTGGAAGTACCTACGTACGTCTGAAGAAATATAATTTTTTGTAAATTCGTCATCTTTAATGTGGATTGATATAAGAATAGTTGTCTCTCCTTTTTTTATTGTTACCTGTTGCGCTTGTAATCTAAGACGAGCTTCCTCTTGAGCATCTTTTTTCGTAGTCAAAACTTTGTCTCTTATCGAGGTTCTCCTTACACTTTGTGTACGTGTATTTATGCTTTGAGATCTACGTACTCGCCTACCTTGTGCTTCCCGCAACCGCTTACTTTCTTGTTCTGTCTTAAGTTCAACTATCCTTTCTCTAATTTCAGGATCCTCGCAAATGTCTGTACAATTAAATGTAACGTTTAATTAATAACACTGCATGCAGTCGTTAACATTTTCTTAACAAACATATTTTTACCAGCTGGAGTTTCATCGTGTTTATTCTTCGCATTTAAATCAGCTCCATTTTGTACTAATAGCTCAAGAACCTCTAACTGAAATGATAAAAATGAACGATAATATAAATTTGGTGTGAATAATGTAGCAAACAAGCAAAATTGACTTCTTATTCTTACATGACCCCAACATGCTGCTGCATGAACTGGTTGCCACTTGTCGTTATCTTCAACATCAGTTGAGACATGTTGGTCTAAAAGAAACTCGACTACCCTCAGATAACCATTTGCTGCTGCAATGTGAAGCTACAGTTCAAAGAAGAAACAAATCACATTATTCATCGCTATTTGCATTATAGGAGGCATATAAACATAGAATACATACAGGCGTAGCACCCTGATGATCTTTGTATTCTAGATCACTGCCTGCAGATGCTATATTTTGTAAATCTCTTAACATCTGTACTTCTATCGAAGCCCTAGTTTCATCTATTAATTCTTGAGTAACACCTCGCCTAGCCATTTCCCCTATAATTATGTAAACCAGTAAAAATAAAAACAATCAATTTCTAATAGATTCCCTTTCTCATATACAGTATTGAATTTCAAATAACTACGAATATTAGGAGAATTCTTTTACCCTCTATGCAATCCAGCGTTTTTTCATCTTCGCAAATATCGTAAGGCATATTCCCATCAGCGTTAACTGCTAATAAATTGGCACCTCTAGCAATAAGATTTTTAACTAAATGTAAGTGGCCACATGTAGCAGCGGCGTGCAACGGAGTCCATTTTTCGCTATCCTCGGCGTTAACATTTGCGCCGAATTCAATTAATAATTTCATCATTTCTTCATTGTCATCTATACAACACTGATGTAAAGCAGTCAACCCATCTTCATTCGTTGAATCTGGATTTACCCCTTTTTTCAAAAGTCTTCTCACTAAAGCATATGCTATTATTTAATACATTGATTCAATAATAAATTACAATTAGATACACGCAAATAATTATTCCACCAGTGTGCACAGTATTACCTTCGTCAATGTCATTTCTTGCAGCAGCTTCTAACAGCATCACACTGTCGTTGAAATATATGTGACGTTTGTTGCTCGTGTGTCTAGTCTGATGTCGCATCCATTCTTTCTCGCGTTGACGCCATACTTTCAATTGTTGAAGTCTTCTATGACGGGCCAAGTGTAATCGTTCTTGTGTTGTTAACCTTTCTACGTGCACCATTTCTGCCACTAAATCGGAATGTTCCATGGCTACACGCTTATAATTTTTACAACTGTATTTACCTAGTGGACAGAAAGAAAATATAAAATTTTGTTTGATACATATTGTTTGAAGTCGCAGAATTATCATGTTCTTACTAATGTACCAGAATGGTAAAGAATAAACATTAATAGGAATGTTACGGTACAAAAGGATTTCAATGCCAAACAAGTTTTTACCTTCATGTTTGCAAAGCCATGAATGCATTCCAAGGTATTTTAAAATTTTTAGATAAAGAATAGACATCATATTTACATAATATCAAGGATTGTTCTCTCAGATTAAAAAGCCTACATGAAATGAGCCACTTTCCATTGGATATTTGATTACGAATGATATCATGCTTTTATCCAAAACTCTGCTACAGTTATCAAGTAAGTATTTGATAAGTAAACGTACATTATTTACACAAATGTTTCAAAAGGCTCATTTGAATCACTATATACCAGGGAACAATAAGCCAATGTTCATTAGCACTTTCTTAATGGAGTAAAGATGTACCTTACATATTTTTCTTCTAAGTCGATAAGAAAAATATATATTTATACTTGATTAATAATTCTGAGAGAGTTGTTGCATATCATTTTTTATTTTCAATAAATTATATATTTTTCAAAAATGATTTAACGCAGTATTAATCAGCTATCAATTGGGCAAAAATTATATAATTTTATCTTCCATAAAACTAGCATTTTAAAAAATTACAATTAGGGAAACAATTAATAAATATAATAGAATATTACGGAACATATTGCTTGGAATGATGTTACGTTATATAGAAATTTATATAACGTAACTTCTATCTCATTTTTTGGATTTCAATGCGGCACAACTTTTCCATAAGGAGACGCATAAGTAAAATAGTTCAATAGATGAAAGAAACTTGCATATGCAAGCATACTGTACTGAACAAAATTCTGTTCCTGTTTATTATTTTTCGTCTCTTATCTTGAACGTATGGCTAAAATAATGTAGTCCACAAATAAAAAGACGAAAGTAATAGGTGAGATAAGAGAATAAGCGGCGACAGGTGGAGAGGGAGGGGACAAAAGAAAAAGTTGTGCTAACAAGAAACAAAATATCGAGGTAGGAATGCATTCGAAACGGAAGTACATACATATATGTTTGCCATTTCGTGATTGTAAGTCGAAAGTTAATGCAGGTGAAAGAAAACTGTTCTAGGTTTCTGGGGGGGGTGTCAAATCGAGATACATCTACTCACATGAGCAAGTGATTACCCGTTTCGTTCACTTATTCGTTCGCGCTCCAATGGAATGCGGAAGTTTGCTCGTTCGTTCGTTCATTCATTCGTTCGATTTATTTTAGCCCTTTTTTTCTGTTTCGTTGACTCGGAAAATGTGGCCGGATAAAGGCAAGAAAATTGTAGTCGTCCCGAGTTAAACAAAGTGCGGGGCAATAAAACTCACGAGTACGGATGTATGTAGCGAAGGGAGAAAGTCACCGTGTTGATCGATGAAAACGTAACATAATTAGTACAGTTGTCTCCGATGCAACGATCCCACGGAATAAATACGAGTCAAAGAGGCGAAGATGACCCTCTTACTTTTGATCGCACGAAAATTACATGGCTTCTGATTTCGTCGCGGCGCGGTGCACGCGAGCATACGCGTACCTGTCAGTCGCCATTTTTAAACTACCTGTGGAAAATCATTCGCGCGTTGCCCTTCACCTGTGCGCTAACTTCGTCTTTTTCCCAATTCGAATTGTAAAATTTTGATAGGGTATGCTTGGGACGTTGGCAGTGAAAGCGAGAAAAATAATTTAAAAGACGAGCATGATTAATATAGTAATGAAAATTATTAACGAATACAAGGAAATAATATATGTATATATATGTATATATATATAATATGCAATTGATATGTATAATCAAATATTTGTATCTATCGGTAATGGATAATGATGCAATAGAACAGGAGACAGTTTGAATACTCCACGAAGCTTTTTAATAAAGCGCCTTAACGATCCCTGAAAGAAATTAATTTCAATTCATTAAACAGGAAATCCCGCGCAGGAACTTTAAATACAAGGTCCTAAAGTAAAGAACTTATGAAAATAACTCTGAATATTATTAAATTTGGCGCAGACGAGGTTCTCTTCTGTGATATTAGCAATGCAAATAAATTCAATCTGGTCTTTTTTAATAAATTTGGTCTCAATTCAAGCTCAGATTCCTTAGATTCAAGCTTAAATAATTTCCAATTGTTATTTAGGAATATCGTTAAAAATGGTAATCGTTAGGTGTAATAGTAAATCGTTTAATTTGTAGTAAATAAACTACGACTCGAATTACTACGACGGTCTAGTGACTTGTAGCTGGATCCCTTAATTTTAATTTAATATCTAATTTATTAAAAAGTCATGCCTAACAGCCGAGAAATTTGCACTTATGTTTAAAATGAGTATATTCCACAAATTGACAGCATCACCAAAATGTGGTACACGTGACGCCATCTATTGAAAGCACGCTGAAAGTAGCCGTATAGTAGTGGGGATACAGAATGCAACTGGAGGCCTTTGCCAGACACAGTTTACTAACTCGGGTTATGCGGCTCCTGTTACTCACCTCGTGTAAATTAAATTGACCGGGAAAAATCGCTTGTTACTCGTTATTTATGATTACTTTATGCACCTTTGCGATCGTAGAAGAAAGAACAGTGTTTCTAAAACCTTCTCATATATAATTTTTCTACATTTTCTGCGTAAACAAATCAATATTACTGCATATGATAGAATGACAACACGATGGTCTACACGTACGTGGTCAGAAATTGTTTAATATTTAATTAGTAAAACCAAGAATGTTGCCAAATTTTATAAGAGAAAGTCGCACGAGGTTCGTACTTTATTCTGCGATCGCAAAGGTGCATAAATTAATCATAGAGGTTGAGTAATTAGAGATTTTTCAACGCCAGTTTAGTTTAATACGTAGGAGGCGGAGCTTAACAACCAAACTATCCCTGTCCTTTTTCGAAATGATCACCTCCTGGTCTAGTCTAAAGTAACAGGAGCCGCATAACCAGAGTTAGTGAACTGCCTCCTGTCCTCCCTCTGTCTCGATTTTCTTTCTAGCACCGACCTCCACTAGCATTCTGTATTCCTATTAAGATTCGGCAATTTTGAGCAGAATATTATGCCATACTAAAATTGAATAAGAAACACTTCTTATAATGTGTTTGAATATACAGTCCTTTGTCGCCTATGTACTAATAATATGTATTTTTATTTAGTACATCCATAAATATATGTAAAACCCTTCCTTTAAATGCATTAGGATAAAATCACATAATTAATTCCATGCTTTTCTTCATGCGCTTTACTTATCCTTATAGTTTGTACATTTTAGGATACAATATAGTTACAGTAGGAAACATAATTTTTTTGAGTAAACGAAACAATTTATACTGCTTACATTGTTAATTATTGCATCAAATCGTTTAATTTGCTTATACTATTTTTGCAATTATTGCCGTTAACAATTCCATCACGAAAAATCATAGTACGTTCGAGGACAAGATAATTTAACAGTGATTATAGTAGAATATTTGACATACATATAAAAGGAAACATTCGTAACTGATTGTGTAAGAATCTTAATAATCATTATAAGGCAAATGTGGAAAACTTACTTCGCTGCAACATGGTAATATACAAACATTTATATAAATATCATGTACAAAATGTTATATATGGCAGCGGTATAATTGAAATTACATAATTCTGAACTATAATAATTACAATATAAAATAGATAAATGATATATATATATATAGTATGTACACATACTATCTGTTCTTATTTATTTTTGTTGATAAGGCTAAATATTATTGTGTATTGCGTAATATCTCATACATGTTTGGTTGTATATTTAATACACAATAATGTATGTATATATGTATTTTCACGTGCCTATGAAACTTCGTAATATAATACAACTGAAACCAAAAATAGTACCATAATAGTACTAATCTCGATGATACTTAACAATATTTTAACTAAAGCTGCACCATTTTTTGTTCAGAACTATATAAATATTTTTTAAGTATTAGTTAAACAATTTATTCCAAAAATCATATTCATAATAAACTTCCTGCGAGGTTTCAAATATTCAATATAATTTATATAGAAAACAATATTGAACTAAGCATATTTAGCACATTTGAATTTAGAAATTTATAACAAATTAAAGAAGATTTTTTATGGCAATCTAAACATCTAACGTTAATAACAACAATTTTCATTCAATGCATTTTTGGATTTCAGTTTTCTTATCTTTTTAGCTTTCAATTTCACTGTAATTAGTAATATTACTACATATATAACACATTTGTTTCGTATAAGTCCTATTTCCAACACAAGTGATACACATTTTAACAAAAGAACAAAATTGTAACCGAAAGTTACAGTAATAATTGAAATAAACTATTTCACTTCCAGAAAATGGTTACTTATACATAACAAACGATAAATATAGGTAGCAATATTTCACACTTATCAATATAGTAGAATTTTCTATCTTTGGTATTTATGTTATGGAATCTAAAAAAATGGATCTACATTATCGCAAGATATATGCATAATAACTTAACAAGCAGCAGCTAGAGAACAATGATCGTTTGTTTCTGTACTAATGACTTCAAATTCTTTCGAATATAATTTACAATTAGGCGGTTAATTGTTCTATGTCATCTATAAATTATGTACCTAAGAATGTGAATTCGTTGGGATCGTAAAGCAACGCACGATTGTAATTGTAACTTACGAATTATAAAACAAGCTATATGTATATTTTTATCAATGATCCTCGTATTGTGAAAAATGTTTCAATAATTAATATATCATCTTCCTAAACTCATTTTATATTAGAAAAAAATTGAATCTAATAATAAATACTGTTTACTTTAAACGTAAAAATTAATCTCTAATTCTTTTAACTCCTCTTAATCATTGGTAATTCACCATTCAGTTTTCTTCTTATAATACAGCCTTGTCTTCAAAGCAAAATATAACATACAACAGTTTCCGTTCACAACATTATACACATAATATTACAATAAATTGTATCAAATTTTACACGATGATAATACATGTTTATACACATGTACACAGGATAAAGTTCAAAACGCATGCGTTTCATCGTTTCGATATTATCGATGTTAAATGCGAGTATGTTTAAAGCACTAAGTGAAAACCTGTATAATATATACATATATATCAACTTCAGACAAACTCAACTATTTGTTTTTCAATTTTTCAATTTTACCATTTACCATCAGCATTGCGACTAAACAAAAAGAATATCAATTCTGTTTCTCATTTCTCTTCGGTATTGCGATTAAATAACACTTGAGATAAAATATCTACCTATAACTCATGCCCCAATGCTAAAAAATGAGCACTGGTTCGACTAATATTTGATTAATAAAGCTATGGATTCTGTACAGTATTGGTAACTGATTGCAATATCATATAGAGGTTGATTCTGCATTCAATCCTGTTAATATGTGATAATGTTGCTGTAAACGTTTCAAATTAGCTGTTAAACACGCATTCTCTATATACAAATCTTTAACTAATATATCAGTTCGTGCCAATTGTTCAGCCTGTGAAAAATAACAAAGAAAAAAAAAGTTTCAAATTAATACCATCGCTAACTGTATATTGTATTTAAATTGTAAGAGTTAAGAATCATATCTAAAAATTAAAAAATATGTGAAATGCTCAAAATAATATTCAAAGTATGTACCTGCTCTGCGTTTATTCGAAATTCTATTTGAAGTCTTTCTTGGGTACTACGGAGAAGACACTGTAATTCTGATATTTCTATCTGATGTTGAGACATAACACCTGAAGCAAATAATGATCAAACATTTCAACAGATATTACTACAGTAAACAAATTAAATCGTAAAAACTCACACTGCAAAACATGCTCAATATGATACTGTTGTTGCTTAAAACATTCTTGCAACTGATGCTTCTTACGCTCCTGTGCCTGAAGTTTCAAGCTCAAGTTCTGCAATATATTAATATTTATACAACATACTTGTGCATCGGCCCGTGTGCACTGACAATTTGAGGCTCTTAAATTTTGCAGCTTCAATGAGTTTTGTATTAAATCATATTCTGAATCGTGAATGTTATCTTCTTTCGATAGTTTTCCATTAATATCTGCTGTCTTCCAATGACACTCAGGCGTTTCAACTTTACACGTGCTGTTGATACCTTTCTTAGAATATTGGCTATGCGTTTGGTTTGAATCACGATCACCACTATCTACGTCATCCTTCATTAGTCGTGGACTGAAGTCACTTGTTAACGTTGGATAATCTAATGATTTAGTAAATTTACATTCTTCAGGCAGTTTACGAACATTAGCACTACACTGAGCTAACTTTGAAGCAGGTTCGTTGGACGGTTGAACATTGAACGAATCATTAGGAACATAATTCAGTGTTAATAAAGATGGAAAAACAAATCTATCCGTAGCTTGCACAGATACATCAGTCATGGCCGGTCGCTCCAAGGCTTTTATTTTCTCGTGTAGATCTTTAATTTTTGTATCCCTCTGGGAAATTTCGTCCTCCATTTGCGTTTTCCATTTTTCAAATTCTTCTTCAAGATCTACGTACTGAACAAACGAAATATATTGTCTTACGAAACAGGAAACTCTTTAACCGTCCAGTTAATAATAATAAAAATATGAATAATAAATTGAAGGGAAAACAATGTAAGAAAGACAAATACCTTTGTTAAATATAAAACTTACTTGTTGTTCTAAATTAAACTTCTCTTCAATTGGAGATAAGCGACCACTATTCTTTGCTTTATCAACTGGACTAATTAGATCTTCGTATTCTGCCATTTTAGTTATAAGTTCCGAAAACTTTTCATCGCTAATTTTTTGCTCCTGTTCAAAAAGTAATCTTTCTTCTTCTAATTTAGCCGCCCAGTAGTCTTCGCACTCCTCGTATTCGATTTTTAGCATATCTAGACTCCTTTCTAAGTCAGAGCATCTTTCGGTTAATTGTTTCTTTTCAGAAACATGCGCTGCTTCTAATTCTTTTAGTTTCAAATTGAAGGGAACACTGTCTTCGAATGATTCGTAGTTCGTAATAGGTTTCGCGTTAATTTCATTAGAGACCCACGTGCAATGAGGAACGTATGCATCCTTTTCCTTACTCGATTTTGAATTATCCATATTCGTATGCTCCTCTTTACGTGGAGGATAATCTCTGAGGCTTGAAACTTTGTTCTGCGACGAACCTTTCATATCTTGATTACTAAAGTTATCGATATCACAAATGCTATCATTGCTATTACACGTAGACGTTCGTTTAATAGAAACAGAATTTTTGTGTTTAGTTACGACAAAATCTCTTAAGGATTCACTAGTACGTTCCTTACATTCTGTTTCCATCTCAGATGCAATACTTTTAACAAACTCTATCTCTTTGAAAACTTGCATATTGGAAATGGATTGTAGTCTCGTGATCATTCCGACTATTTCATCTTTAAACACACAGTTATCTAAAGTGCACTTGTTACTATTTACTAAAATATTTTTCAACTGTTTTACCACTATATCCTTAAAATGTTTTAAATCTGTCTTTTTACAATTTTTCAAGTTTTCTTCTTCATGGGAATTACTAGGCAGCTAAATATAGAACGAAAAATGCATATCAATTCAGAGTTTCTATTATTAAATGAAAAAAAGGTGGATAGTTAATCATTACTTACAGATGTGGAATGTTTTAGTACTACATCTATATCATCTTCTTCATCTGCAAATGCCACTTTATCTAAAAAATAGTTTAAACATTAATATAATTATAATAATACACGTACATAAATCTAATATGCAGAATTTTTCATATTACCTTCAGTCTCGCTTGACTGTGTATTTCTTGTTGTATGAGTATCAGGAAGATTATTGAACCTAAAATGTGAAATGTTCTTAAAATTAATATATTGCAGTTAATATTATATAAATAATGTTACTTATACAAATAAACTACTTCTTGCTAAACAGTTTTCTTTCATTTTATACATTACCGTATGTCTTTCATATGGTATTCGTGCAATTTTAAACCCTCCAATTCTGCTGTAAGTTCATCGTTTTGGTCTCTCAAAAGAACAGTTTCTGATTGCAACTGCTTGATACGATCTACTAAGTATATGACCTCCTGTTGATGTTTTGCCTCCAGACTTTCCGACTAAATTACGATTGATTGATCATACATTAATAAACAACATACCCAAATCATGTGCATATTTTATTCGTAAACTTAAATACCTCATCATGCTCTGCAGCCAACATTTTTATTTGTGTTAGTAGCTCGCTATTCGACTGCTTTAATTTTTCGATTTGTCCCCGAAGATTTTCAGTTTCAGTTTCTAGAACTTGATTTTCTTGTAATGTACTTACAAATTTATTTTTAATCTCGTGATTCTCTTTTTGTAACGTTTGTATCTGATCATCTTTTCCTTTTAAAGCACCAACATTCATTTCCCGCTCAGTACTAAGTTGATTGGTAAGATCTTGTATGATTTCAGCATGACGTTGTTCACTTTGTTTTTGTACATTTTGTACAATTTCTTCTTGCCTAGCATGTTGCTCGTCGATCTCTTGAGCAAGGGTATTCGCTCGCTCATTAGCTTCTATAATATCGGTACGTAATTTTTCTTTCTCTCCATTTATATTTTCTATCACAAGACTAGAAATATAAAGATATCATTGTTAAGGCTGTATTTATATCTTTTCTTCAGTTGTATAGTCTATAATACGTACTTTAAACTGTGTAGCTCTTCTTGATATAGTATAAGAACATCTCGTAACAACATTATATGAGATCGAAGTGAAGAGTGATCTAATGATTCGTTAAAGCTTTTCAATTCATCGCATAAAGTACTTGTTAAGTCGGTTAAAGAAATTTCCGATGTTTTAAACGTTCCATCCGTTAATAAAGATGTGTTTGTAATGTTAGGAAACTTCCATGTGTCCAGGAAGGTATTATTCTTTGTGAAACTATTATTAAATGAATAAGAAATATGTATAATTTTAAAAAATATAAATAGTGAACATGTTCCACATATTTTTTGGAAACTACTATATAAAGTATTAATGTAACAATGCAATTGTAATATATAATTTATAACAATTACAATAAATTACCTAATTTTACGAGTTGTATTTGTATCAAAGCTTCGTTTTTTAAACTCTAATTTAAGTAATTCCTTTGTTGACTCGTTATTTTTATCTAATGCCATATGATCATCTGTTATCTTATTTTGAAATATAACGAGAAATTCATCCAAACTAATTAATCCATCGCAATTCTGATCAAGTTTTTCGAAGATACATTGTGTGATCTGTAAAAAAAAGATATTGTACGTATTAATTTTAAATGTACGTTCTTAAATAAAAATGTATTATTTATTATAAAACAAAACTATAGAAATTATACTATAAATGAGTGTAATAAACTGCAATTACTTGTTTTGGAAGAGCTGGGATGCCTAAACAATTACATATAAAATACATTGTTGCAGAATCTACATTCTCTTTTAAACAGGTGTTTATTTTATCCCATAAGCATTTCAGTCTATTTTCGTCCACAGTCACACCTGAAAATTAACAATATGTATAGATATATATTCGTGGACAAAGACATCCGTAAAAGTAAAAGGGAAACGTCACACAGAATAGTATTACGATTTTTCCTACCTGTTTTTGCATTTAGAAAGTCTATATTAGGACTTGAGTTATTACTGGCTAAAGAATTGCATTTTTTATTATCTGTAATATGTGGATGTGCATTACTCTGTGATTCTGTTATAGTATCTTTGTCTGTATAATTAATTGATTCTTCAGTTTTGCCTAATAAAGTTAATAAAGCAGTTCTAAATTCTTGAAACGATATAGTATGTTTTTCTTGTTTGTGTTGCTGGATGCATGACTTTAGTTCTTCGCTGCGGTCTATCAGATGTAATTTACGGCATAAGTTGAGCCAGTTATCCTCTTGTAATTCAGATTCGCCTTTTCTTAAACAACTTTGAAACACAGCATAAAGCTGTTGTTCATAAGGATCATTGTTGGGTTCATCCATGGCATCCTTTCATTGTTCCTTGATATGTTACGAATTATTGTAAATCTACAAACAACATAGAAAGTCAATTAAATTGCTAAAACTCTTGATTTATGTGAACAATTTACATGAATTATTTGAATTTATGTATGTTTAGTAATTTAATAGTAATGTAACTTCACATAATGCTTCTGATTAAGAACATATAATTAATGTTACGAAATCGGACTATGTAAATCCTTCATAATAGAATAACTTCAATTCTGAATTAATTTAATTAATCGCTTTTGAAACCTGTAGTGTTTAAAATCTATTAATATCGAAAAGTCTAGTACATATTTCAAATATATTCCTAATTGAATGTTATATCGTTACGTTAACCTAAAAGAAATATTTACAAATGAGTAACCCGCAAATTGATCGAGCGTTAACATTATAAACTAATGCGAATTAATAATTTGTGTAACGATCAAATCGTATTTCTACATAACAATTATGTTAAGCCTTCGTTAGTTTTAGATTGCCCAATAAATATGTTGTAAATTATATTTGTAATGAAATAGCAGGAATCCGTACAAAGTTTAATTCCAATAGGTTCATAGAAAAAATGAGACAGTAGTAATATTAAACAAGTAGAACATGCTCTTACGTTCGTCTATTATACCAAATGAAATGGAATAATCTGAGTTATTCAATGATTATAACCTACCATTAATATATAAAGTTCGTTTCACAAACGCACGCATTACATATCTTCATCTGTATATGTGCATATATATCTACTGCGTACGTATGCATATGTGTGTAAACAATGACTATGCCGATACGGGAATGAATATACGGTACCAAAATATGTTCTCCACTTGTATCGTTGTATCGTTACAGTTAGACTCGGTTTGACAGTTTGGCAGAAGGTTTGAAACTTGTTCGATGTCACACATTTAAAAAAAAATAAACAGAATTTGAATGTGTTAAGTAGCAATGACATACGACAGATGGCGGTTATTTCGTAGCTGGTGGTTTTGTAAACACATGCATACACGTACAAATGGGTAAGTACTACGGGTTTAAATTTACGATTTAATTTAATAATGCAGCCTTTTGGATGTACCTTTTTGGACATAGCTATTTCTAAAGTCTGACTTTCCTTTTGTGCGACAACCGACGACTGGTACTTAGCAATACACAGCTTGATGTATCGTGTACGCGACGCTCATCCGGTTTTGAATTTCGCTCCTAAGTTACTATCGCTATCGATAGTTACAAATAGATTGTCGACCGTTGATTCGATGTTACTAGATAATAAGGCTTACTAACACGATAGCGTAACAGTACACAACATTTAAAAAATATATTTAAATGTATGATGAATTCCTAAAAAGAAGAACAACACCAACGATATACAATTTTAAGCCATGTATAATTACTAAAATATGAAAGAAGAAACATATTTGGATTATTTTTGTTTTTGTCATGAAAACCGTATACAACCGTATTCATTTTTAAGTTGTACGTCTAGTAGAAATATTATAATCGTAGTATTGTATTTTGGCGGTAATGCGAATAACAGTAGTGTCACTAGCGACTTAACTGTACATGATTGTTGATTGTGATTCTTATAGAAAATACAAATATGGGTATTACCGGTTTACTTCCGTTTTTAGAAAAATCTTCGAAAAGAACAAATATTAATGAATTCGCCGGTAGTACAGTCGCAATTGATACTTATTGTTGGTTGCATAAAGGTGTATTTTCTTGTGCTGAAAAACTATCGATGGGACAACAAACAGATGCGTAAGAAATAGTTGCTACTTAACGGTATTATTTACTAAAAACAAATGTTTGCTTAATTGTCATTTTATTTCAGCTATGTTTTGTACTGTATGAAATTCGTACATATGTTATTATCTCATAAAATAAAACCGATTCTCGTATTCGATGGAAGACATTTGCCTGCAAAGGCAGAAACTGAAGTAAAACGAAGAGAGTATGTATAAATCTTCAATCGAAAATTCATGACAAAAATTGTGATATATCAAATAGTGGATAAACAATTTTGATTAAATATCTTTGTGTATTCAGAGCCAGACAGACAAACCGTCGTAAAGCTATTGAACTAATGCGAATGGGGCAACATGCACAGGGTATAAATTTATTAAGGAGAGCCATAGATGTTACACACGAAATGGCATTAGAATTAATTAAACAATGCCAGCAAATTAATGTTGATTGTATTGTCGCACCATATGAGGCTGATGCTCAATTAGCATATCTTAATATCAGTGGAATTGCTGATGTTGTTATTACTGAAGATAGTGATTTAACATTATTTGGTTGTAAAAAGGTTTGTACTTTACCGTGTACAATTTAAACACATTTGAATTTATGTCCTGTAGCTAATTCTATAAATATATAATTAATTTAGTTAAAGCAAAGGAATGTACCTTTAAATTTATATAATATGTCGTTGTTAAAAGTAAATTCACATTCCACATTTTATGCTGCAGGTATTTTTTAAGATGGACATAAATGGTAATGGTCTGTTAGTCGATCAAGAAAAGATACATCTAGCGATGGCTGTAAATTCTGAACATTTTAGTATGGATGATTTCCGCAATATGTGTATTTTATCAGGCTGTGATTATTTAGCATCCCTCCCTGGTATTGGATTAAATAAAGCACGAAAGTTTATTAAAATAAATACAGACTGTGATATACATAGAGTAATTATTTTTCTACACATTAAAATACTTTGATTTATCTATAAATTTGTTTAACTAATTATAGATTTACTTTCACAGGCTTTAACTCGATTAGGATCTTACTTGAATATGAAATCCTTAGTTGTTACGAAAGAGTATAGAGATGCATTTATATTAGCAATTATTACTTTTAAGCACCAATTAGTATTTTGCCCTTTGAAAAGGCAGCAAGTCCGTTTGCATCCACCTACACCAGATGTAACAAAGGAACAATTATATTACGCTGGCGTAGAAACAGATCCCGAAAATGCATTGCAACTTGCATATGGAAATTGTGATCCATTTACTTTTAAGATGCTCCATAATTTTGATCCTGATAAAACAGAGGTGAACATCAATAACGATCTTTAACAAAAAAATCTATTCTATATTTTCATTTTGAGTTCAAGATTAGAGTTCCTAAATATAAATCATTCAACGTAATATTAATGAAACAGTTTTTGTTATATTAAAAATTCAAGGTGCCTGATTTGGGTTTGCAGAATAAAAATACGAAATGTAACACATGGGGACAAAGAGCAAAAGCTTCCCAACACGTTAGTATTTGGGCACCAGAATATAAAGTAAAACGAAATAATTTAAAAGAATCTGTTAATAGGAATAGTCTTATGACATGGGCAAATACTGCTAATAATGAAGCAGTCATTCATTCGAGGCGAACAAACAAAATTATTTTGACGAAGCAACAAGAAAATATTGGTATGAAAGTTATTTTTTATATAGATATTTCCTAAAAAAGAAAAAAAAGGTAAATGTTAAAAAATTGTTGCAGAAGATGAACAATTAAACAAAAAAGAAATATTAGATATGTACGGCTCTAGCGATGCAATGGATACTAAAAATAATTCGGAGGTAAATGTTCTAACACCAGGTGAAGAACAATTGTCTCCCGTTTTAACGAGAAGGGCAAATCCATTTACCAGACAGTCAGCTAATAATCAAACTTCACCGAGTCTGCTAAATACAAAGAAAAGTCGAACAAAGGGAAGGAATATAATGCGCCTTAAACGAACAATTTTAAATGAAGAAACAATTACAGAAAGTAAATTCTTTGCTAAAGCGGCTCCACAAACAAATGATATTACGACAGACGATGATAAAAAGTGTTCGGATGACAATTCATTGTCGCAAAAAGAATATATGGAAGTAGAAAATAGTATCGAAACAAGAAATGCTAATTTAAAAGTTTTAATGGAAAATGGTGATGCAGAAGGGAACGATTCATGTTCTATGGACATAGATGAAGAACATAATACATCATTCATAACAAACGAGTGCAAAGATGATGGGTATTCAACTACTTCTTCTAATTGTGATTTAGGGAAATCCCATTTAGGTGTTTCAAAGAATAATAATAATGTGGAATCACTCGTAAACACGTCTAGTGTGACTGACTCCCAGGATTCACAGATTTTATTAACGCCGGAACGTGACGTAGACAACGACGACTTTTTAATTCAACAAGGAGATATAGGTGTTTCGAATAACAGCCTGTTTAAATGGTCTGCCGCGAAAGTTCCTGTTCAAACAAATAGCAAAATAAAAAAGAGTAAAAGTAAAAGTTCCTCAATTTCTCGAACTGTAAGTTGTATAACTTCGTAAAGCTAGAAATGTATTAAATTAAAGTAGATTTGTAATTCGAGTTACAACAAATTTCCATAATTTAATTACACATATAATCTCAAACGACATACGTCAATATCTTCGCAATTTCTACTTTCTATATAAGCGCGTACTAATATATTATAATATATTCTTCCAGTCTGTAAATAGTAATGTGAACACGACAAACAGTTCACGTCGAAACCAACCAATGTACCCAGTACAAAACCAACAAAGTTTATTAAGCATGTTTGGGTTTGAAAAGAAAAGTGAGTTCAATATACGTAATTTATCAATTTCAATGCTTTTCAAAATTATTTCTGTATATGGTTTATTTACAGAATTGAGCTAAAGAAACGGATTGTACTGCACATCAACCATTGTATAAAATAATGTCAAGCGAAACATACACCAATATTTATAGACATAATTCAAGGGACTGATATATGTACAAAAAGAAAGTTAAAAAAGTACAACTTTATTCTAACTACGATACTCGTTAAAATATGTTACGTATACATATTTACATAAGCAGCTGGAAATTCAATTCTAGCAAAAGTCTGCTAACAGTGCAGTCTCAATTTTTCACAGTGTTTGGATCTTCCCATGGACGTGGTATCCGAACATTTTCCCAATTATCCAAGTCCATATCCTAAACAGATACTTATTTGAATTACTTCTATTGCATTGTTATAATACGTAAACTATTTGTTTTATATGATTTTGTTAAACGGTTTTTAGTTCATAATAACGTGATACATTGATTTCATGAGAGCAATTCTTTAACCCTTTATGCTCACAAATTATTTAGAGGTTTTCTTCTGCCTAAACTTGATAATTACAACTGTACATTGTACAGAACTGAATTTCATGGCACCTACTGTATTGGCATTCCGTATGTAAAGGGTTGAGAATATTAATACTATTTTTTTAATAAAAAGAAATGTTATATTATACAGTTTTCTATTTTCCATTGCATCTGATAATGTAATGCATCATATTATTATTATTATCTGTATTAGAATCAATCTGACTCTATTATAATTCATACTGGCGTTTGACTGATATAAAGTTCTGACATCAAATTTATATTTTCATAAATAAAATGTCTTGATATACCACTTACTTTTAGTTTCTCATATTCTTCTTCAAGGGTAGTCGGTTTTTTTAATTTTATACCATGTAACTTCAGTTCTTTTTTGAAATCGTATGATTCGACCTTATTATATTTATACCTGGGTAAAATAAAAATTGAGCAATAGTATGACGTACAATTTTGCAAGCGTTACAACAAAATACGTACTTTAGTTTTGTGAATTCGCGAATAAAAAATGATCCTCCTATAACAAGTATCATAAATGGCATAAAATGCTGAAACAATCTTGTATGGTAAAATCGCTTCATTATATTGAAGGTTATGTTGAACACCGACTAACTAAACTTATGGATTATACATACATACATATAGCATACGATGTGATGTAACTATGTATTTTAAAAGAATTCATAAATTCTTTCAAAGTTTTGCAAATGATTTCGAAGTTAATAAAAAACAAAATGAATCAAAATGTCGTAATATTAACAAACAATCTTCTTATAAATTTATATTTTGATTGTTCTTTTATGACTATATACATCACTTAAATACAAAAAATTGACATTTCATATTCCAAATAATATGTAAACATGTGTGCCAAATATGTATATAAACATTTATGTTAAAGGTAGTTAAAATTATTGGAATAATGAATTTAAAAACGAAATTATGGCGCTTCAAATTATTTTTTCAGGTAAAACACATACACGCAATACTTACTTATGTGTGTATTGAAATTTTGGAAGAACTTGTTTGCAGAGAATAAAGATTTCAAGGAATACTATTGCAATTATTATTTATACATATATAGAATGTGGTAATAAGTATTTTAACTTACGATGCAAGATATATAATTTGTAGAAGGTCAATAAAAGATCCAAACGTACAAAATGATATAATAATAATAATATTACGTTCTAAGAAACAAATCAAAGTAGCAGAACGAATTTTATGATTAAATACTTTAAACACAATTTGTAGCCCTCAGTCTCCATAGTTATGTTATTATTTAAATTTTGCATATTGTCTTACATGTTTTTTTTATAATAATACGTGCAGTTTATTTGTCCTGTCGCGTATGCGATGAATGACAAATTGTGATATAATATAATACAATAAAAGTTTCTAATATACCAAATCTTTAATTTGCTAGAGTACAGTTCTTATTCACTCTGTGATAATTCAAGTTAATAACAAACATTAGCTGATTTGTGCAGAAAAAACATAAAAATTGATCGATTCGTGCGAAAGTTTTCAGTGAATAATGTGGAAAAAATAATAAATTATAATTTCATTATTTTAACTTTATAAGAAACCAATTGTCGGCATTAATAATTTGGTAATAACAAGTGGGCATATAAGTACATAGTTGGAAAGATTATCGTCAAACAAGCGAAATGATTTTAGTTTTTAATCCCACTGCAGGTTAAGCTGAGGTATAACACTTATTATTTGAAAAAAGAAAACAGCAAAATGAATGTTTTACCTGGTACTGCATCTCTTCTTGAAGAACTTGACAGTACGTATTTGTATTAGAAATCTATCATTTATTAGGTTAAACCGCCTATTTATATTGTTATCATTTGTTGGGTTTAACCGCTCAGGTTAAACTATGTGATAGTTTTCTATTCGTTTCTTTACAGGTGTTAAATTTGTTTTATATTATTAGTGTATAACTAATACTTATACGTAAAATCTTAAAATTGAAATATTTTTAGATTGTAACAAAACAATCGTTAAGCTATTATTAACGTACTAATCTCAAATAAAATTTAATATAATTCTGTTTCAGAAAAACTGATGGTCCTATTAAGAGATGGTAGAACCTTAATTGGGTATCTTAGAAGCGTTGATCAGTTTGCTAATATTGTACTTCACCGTACAATCGAAAGAATTCATGTCGGAAAAGAATATGGAGATATCCCAAGAGGCATTTTTATTGTTAGGGGAGAAAATGTTGTACTTTTAGGAGAAATAGTAATATCTTTATATATATGTATACATAATTATTTGATTTTTATGCAAATAATTATATGAAACATATTAATAGTACAATATTCTTTGGATTCTAGGACAGAGATAAAGAAAAAGATTTACCATTAACTGCAGTATCCGTAGATGATATTTTAGATGCGCAAAGACGGGAACAAGAATTGAAACAGGATCAAAAACGGCTGATAAATAAAGCTCTGAAAGAAAGATGTTTGTCGTATGTTCCAGATATGGGTCATGATGACATGTTCTGATCATTATCTGCATGTTCAACTAATAGTATTCTATCATCTACATCTTCGCATAACTCTGAACGATATTATACATGATGTCACAGATCACTATTTTTTACAGCTTGTGAAATGTGAGTATATGATATTATTGTAAAGATCAGAGTAGAAATTATTATTACAAAGCTATGATATAATGGTACAAGTGAAGAGACAGAAAAATGTTAAAGTAACTACTGTTAACATCAATAATATGAATTTTATACAGTTTTAGTGTTATTACATTAACCCTGTACGTTGTGCGAAGAAACTGCACGCTATAATTGTATCATACTTTTAACGATCATCCAATTTCTAGTATATACTAATATTATGTTTAAATAGAAATCTATTATAATTGATACAGCCTTTTATCACCTATATTGAATACATATATATGAAGTGATTGATTACATTTATCGATTTCTATTGATTGTATATTTTTCTATGACAAATTTTACATATCTTATTTTGTATAAATAATACTGGTTTCAATAATTTCCTTATATAAGTAAAAAATAAATCTAAGTAGCATGAATAAAAGTTTGGTTTGATATAGAAACTATTATTTGCAAGTGATACCTGTATTTTTATATATTTAATAAACGTATGGATTGTATTTCACTAACATTATGTAAATCCATTCATTATTTTAAATATTTATTCGGTTTAACACATTAAATATTTACATACAATATAAACAAAATGAAGTTCATTATTTAAGAAGTAAATTTTATTTTGAATTTATTTATAAAATATTACATAGAATATTGTTTATGGCCTATACAGTCATTTTGATCAAATTCGATCTAAGATTCTCACCATATTTGCAACATGGCACAAACATTATGGGGACTTATTATAAAATGTCAAATTAAAATATTTGAAAATATTCTCACTTGCATCAATGCTAAATTGTTCTTAATACTAAGTATAAAAGAAACGTAGCAAAGAAATTACAACATCAACAGAGTAGAAAAAGTTCTACAATTTATTCAAACTTTAATTTGAAATTCTTAATTTCTCAAAATTTTCCGCACTAAGTATAATCATGAATATAATCCCCAATACAAATTTATAGAAAGCTTTATTCGTTCTTATGCAAAAAAGTTTATTTATATAATGAATAATTTAACAAAATATGTACTGTATAAACTTTTTGACAATATATATAAATAAAATGCATTATAATTTAATATAAACCTATTCACCATATAAATATTACGAATTTAAGTGTATCACATATTCGTGTATTAATCCCTTCTTTTATTATAAAGATACAAAAAGCAACGAGTAGTTCTGAAATCAAATCTACACAACGAAAATTTACTTAAAAATTTGTCACTTACAAACAGCACAAAAGCGAGCAAACCTATCGGTATCGTAGGTTTTTACATTGTTAATTTGTTTTTTGAATGTAGAAAAGAAACCTTAAGATAAGGAAATAATATTACGATCCTTAAAAAATATAACGTATCATTGTAATACGTTGTTTTTGGTACGTATTGAGAACAAACAACATGTCGCTTTATCAAAATGAAGTTTCTTGAAATGTATCTTTTATTTTTACCGAACTTAATGTCGATTCGCTTAATTGTTTATGTTTTAAGCCACCATGTCCTCGTAAACTTCTTGATGTTCTAGTCTCTTTGATCGATCTTTTAGAATCGTTACGTTGTAAACTAGTTGCTCGTTTTCTTGGCGAGCTTGCCATTTCGTCATTTTTTTCTGTTGAATTGTTTGCGCTATTAGTACTACCAGATGCAATACCAGATGTATCGGATTCTGGTTGATTTCCATCTAAACAACAGAGTAAACTCTCGGAAAGGCCATCCTCATTTAGGATATTTAAATCCGACTCTGATTGTTCAAAGTCGCCGGTACGTGATGTAAAACTGAGATCAACGGGACTAGCGGTTAACACACTTCTAGATAATAAATATTCTCTAAACGTGTTTGTAATAGACATAGTGCTTTGTTGCTTGGCTGCGTAACAATCATCTCCAACCGACGTGATAAATTTTCTTTTTTCCGTCACGTTCGCGTTATAATTTTCTTTATCTTCCAAGTCAATTGTTTCGCTGTATACAATTTCACTCTCTCTACTATTGGGCTTTTGTGATTCCTCTAATATTGGAGTATAATCTATAGAATCAATAACATCGAGATTCGATCCACGCATGTTATTAGACATACTCTGATGATTCAAACTATCATCAACACTAGCAAGATTACAAAGATTTGATCCAGAAACCATCATTACTGGTTTTCTAGATCGTGGTGTCATCATTGATTCCTGTAAGCAATTATACATACGATAATTAAGCGTGAAGAAATTTCTTAAACAACAACAAAATCATTAATGAAAGAGTATTATCAAGAACAATAACGAATAATACATACCTGCATTGCCTTCGTCATTTTGGTTGCACTTTGTGTAATTGGACTCATGCTTTTATCATGGTTAGTAATAGGAGTTAACATATGATCATTAGTAACTAAGCTTTTGCGCAGCAAATTCGATGGTGTCGATGTGTGGGCGACATATACATTCCAAAGTCGATTTTTTACAGCAGGGGACAGATGAACACATGCATTGTCATTGCGCGACTCTGTTTTCAAATATTCGAATGCTCTTTTGTCATCTACGGAATATTTAGACAAGGAAATCACACCGCTATCTGCCGTTTTTGATACTAAAAACGATGCTTCGGATTTTTGTTTAACTAATTCAGTTTCACTGATTTCGTGCAGTGTATTCTGAGAAGAATTCATATCTAGTGGTTCACCGAGTTGCCTAGATAAACTAGCAGTATCTGTTGCAGTATCATCACCTCGATCTAATTTCTTGCTATTCATATGTTCTTGCAGTGATATATTTCCATCACTTAACGAAACCAAAGAGTCGTCTATATACGATCCTTTATCCGATTGACATAAACTCCAATCGTGATATTTGTCATCCATTTCTTCCTCTTTTATATTTACGATTCGCATCAACATAGCCTTCCTCTTGTCTTTATAATTTCTTAACGTAGATGTATTTAGACTACCGGTGCTACTACTAATATGTTTAGTCTGAAGAAGACTGTTTTCGTTATTTGTATCACAGTTGTCTATGCTAAGCTCGTCGTCCGACTTACTAAGCAGTACTTTCGTTTGCAGTAGCGTCTTTTCTATATTCTGCATGGTAACAAACATGCAAACGGAATATATTAATTACATGTTGTTATACATATAAATGCAATCATGCTACTATCAAATGAATATATATTAGTAGCATAGAAGGAATTACATATATGGTATGTATATCTTACCGAAGATAGTATATTTTCTTCGCTACTTGATCTAGTGATATTGCAACCTATATTAATGTCAAACTTTTTATGCCCCAAGATCTTCTTCTGGAATATATGTTTCTTAATCGAATCCCCAAGGCTTTTAGTTCGAAACTGCTTGCTTTGTCTCGGTGTACCTTGTCCATTTTCTTTATTAAATTGTTTCACAAGTCTACGTTTTTTAGCAGACTCTGGCATAGCTTGTATGTGAGCATATAGTTGCGCTAAAGCTGCCTGAGTATCTTGAGTAGAATTTGCCTTAGCCGTCAATTTATGATCGACGAAACTGAACACTGTATGCGCCGTACCTGTTGTGTCCGGTATAGATTCGTTTAGCTGCAACGGGAAATAATTAATAACATTGTTACAATTCGCAAGAGAATTGGGATATTGGTAGTCTGGAAAATATTTAACTTACATCCGTTTTCTTTGGGCTTAATAATTTTCTCTCTTGTTCTACCCAATAGGCTCTAATATCTGTAGCTAGTTTGGGTGGAATTTCAAAAAGCTCGTCTCCTTTTCTAATCATGAAGGCAACCAAACATGATAAAGTTTGAGAATTAATATGCAACGCTTCTGGCGATAACTTTCTGGGACACATTAAGTGTGGTGTAAATAGAGTTGCAAGCGTGTCGCAATTCATTTTGTTATTAGATTCCAAACTCGCTGTTTTATTTAGAAGATTCAATACACACTTAAGTAAAGCCCGGTTTATAGACGGTAGAAGTAACAGTAACAGTTGCAGAGACCTTAACAATCTTGCATCATTTCCACTGATATCAGAACTGCATAACTCTATAATCAATAAGGATAAGCTTCATAATAGAACTCACAAGCTATAGATAATTGTATGATTTTCTGCCTCAGCTTACCAGCAATTTGACAGTGTGCGGGATAATGTAAATCCGATAGCAGAGGCTCTGGTAAATCAGCTAAGAATCCTTTTAACACCGATGCACAATCGTGTACACTGTATCGACCATCGTCAAGGCTTAACAATGTGCCTTGATACATTGCAATCTTCAAATCTTGTTGTCTGGTTAATTTACCGGTACGTCGAAATATACCTTCTTGTATAATATCTAAAAAATTGGTTAAATAAAAGGGGAAAGAAAAATGTGACTATTTTCATACCTTCTATAGAATTGAAATTTCCATCAGACTTTCAAAAAGGTTACTTACTTTGTTCCTTGTGTAAATATTCTATTAACTGTTTTGCTTGATTTATTCCTTCCTCGGATAGACTAGCACCCTCCACTCCTTTTTGCAAATTAATAGTGGACTTCGGTTTCTTTGAAAAACTCAGGAGCCCCCATTTTTTTAATTTTGCTTTCTCATTGATACAGTCGTTGCTAGATAGGCGAAATGAATTTTCGCGATTAATAAAGTTTTACAATTTATGGAGTTATCCAAAATCAAGATTAAAATTCAAATTTTTATACAACGATTTCAAATTACAATGCTTAACTCACTCTTCGGTATTGAGGTCCAATTCGAAAGACAGATGCATTTTCACGAGTGTGTGGAATTGTTCGGGATTGGCTTTTCGCATTCTAAAAGCCAATTTACCGTCCACGCCATCGTTAAAATCTTCCATTGTCAATTACACGATAACGACAATTTAAACACGTTCTGACATCTTTGAATTGTATACGCACGCTTGTTAACAGCGGTTACTTAACTACTATTGCACATTACGTCTTTTTCGTTAAGAATATCGCATTCATAGATTCGTATACACAAATCATTTTTTGTACAATAATCAAGGTAACTGTTCGATACAAAAAAAGATATTTACAAAGCAACAGTATTCGCATTCATTTGTATTTTTTCCATATAACCAGTCAATCAATTCAAATACACGATATTTACCACAGAGTAATAACGACATTATAGTAGGTACAAACTAAAATCGCTTGCTAGCTCCATCTGGATGTATTGTAATACACAGAAGTCGATGTTAAATACACATTTTTTGTATCTAATAAACTGTTAAACACGTTTTGTGAAAATATAAAGCAATAAGAAAAATATATGGTATTCAATAAATTAATGTATCTTGTAATAACAATGAAATTATAAATTTGATTTTTGTGCAAGAAAGTTGAAGATAGTGATGGCATTTTTTGCTTCAATTTTGGTACTGGTAAAGACACTAAGTAAATTTGCGGTAATAAATATGAAAAAAGCATGGCAGATTTAAAAACAAAGAGTTACATATTGCACGTATACTATTTTTTTACATCTTTGTTTCAATCTTTCGTGACAATTTCATATTTCCATAAAACTACAAATTTTCTATTTGAAAAACATTATAGTAAAATATTCGTATACCTGTGAACGTAAATTTATTATCGTATAAAAATGATAAAAAATGTTATAAATATACAATTTACACAATTTCAAGCGTTTGTTTATGATAAAAAAGAAATATCATACATATCACATGATCGGTTCTACACAATTTTTAAATAGTTAGTTGGCAATGGTACAAATAAACGTTATATTTAAGTATCACGTAACACAGCAGGATATAAAAAATAACAATCTTATTTTAAATAATCAACTACAAGCATTGAACAATTTATAGTCATCAAATTAACCGAGTAACATTTAACAATGTCTTGCATTGATTTAAAGTAAACGAGTGTGACGGTTCATCGGATCGTGTGGAAGCTAATTAATCCACTATTTCGATCATTTTAAATGTTTCATGATCTTTTTAGATGCCTACTCCAACTATCCTGCAATGCCGTGGAGAGATAATAAAAAATGTTACGTAGTACTTGTGATAACGAAAACCGAGGTTGGCAAACGTAAAACACCTGTGACGATTATTAGTTGAATGGAACGTGGAAGGGATAACATGGCCACCGCCTGGTGACGTTCGTTCGCCGTCGCCGTCGTGATATCAAATGCTTCGAAAAACAGCTGGTGAACATTTATCAGTGTAAGTTCCGTAGTTTTCGCACGGAAAACGCATATTACATTCAGTGAGGTGTTCAAAGCAAAATGATGAACATGTGGAAAGTGCGGGAGTTAATGGACAAGGCGTAAGTACGATTAACTCAGTTACACGCGATCTAACCTTGCTTTTACTTTTTTCGACGCATTCCAACTCTACCTGTTTCGATGGGCTACACAACTTTATCGTTGTCCCTTGATTCTGTAATAGTTGATAGTCAGTTTGCCTCTTTGCATTGTTCAACGTATCGTTCACGCATGTGTAGTCTCGTATTTGAACATCTATCTATCTCTCGTTTATCGAATAAGCATGGAAAATAAATAAAAGATTTACTGGCCTTTACGGTCAAATGCATTCTCTTGCGATCGTTCAAGATAGGCACATGAATAGATTGTAGAACAGAGAATAAATGTGCGATTGAGTACAAATGTTTGAATTAAAGGATAAATAAATGGGCCTGATAGTATGGAAGAAGATAGCATGACTATAAAAGGATAAAATAAATCCGCTTCGTATCTTGTGTATTTCCTTAACAATACTGTTATCTGAATTATGCTACTTTTTCTCTTGATTTATTTTGGGATTATAATTATTGTTTGAATACATTTTGCTATACTTATTACATTTTCGTATCCATTGATTACACATTGTTAATTGTAAACAGCAGTATGTTATTAAAAGCAAAACGTGATTTCCATGAGTGGTAACCACGATTAATTGCATACGTGATGTATCACTAATTACATAATGCATCCATTTTTGTATTACATCTGCCTTTGTTTTTTTTAATCCGTTAATAATATTTTTGCGCAAATATGTATTTATAGTTTCTATTTCAGCTGGTTCTTGATTTTGTGTATGTCTTTATTTCATAAACGGGTTAATGTTCAACGCTAATGGAATTGTGTATCTTTTTCTTTATATGAGCGTACTAAAAAGAAAAATTTATCACGACAGAGACTGGAATCAGCAGATAAGCTGCCCCTACAAGCTCACGAACAGGTTGCTCCGCGTAATTAACGTAAGACTGCTATTTAAGAAGGTGCTGCATATTTATGGGAAGGAAATGACTTATGTCGATAAAATACCAGTGTTTGTTGATAAAAAGTAATGTAATATAATCTTCAGACAACAGCAGTTACAAAGTAGCATATGTAGCATCGTCAGTTTATCGTTCGTTATGTGCGATTTAATTTCGAGAGCATACCAAATATTGCCGATTATCGGTAAAAAAGTATCGCGCAGAAAAACCGCAAGGAAAATAAACATTGTATCAGGTAATTTCAAAAGTCTTTGCGCATTCCTTTTCGATTTTGAATATTGATAATAAATTAATTATTCATCTTCAAAAGGGTAACCGTACTTTGGAATGACATGAAACTAAACATTTAAAAGCAAGTACGATAAAATATTTTTTAATCAAATAGGCAAATATTGTTAAAATGAATCGGTACATAGTTTGGACTGTTTATTATTACGCGAATTCAACGTATTTTCACTTTCTTCCATTCACAAGAACGCCAGATACTCGCGATCTTCGCACCTGCTAACAAGTTTCGGTTTCATGCAGTTGTAATCAACGTGCGTGTAAATTATTCGTCAAGAAAAATTGAAAGTGCAAAATGTGTGCAAAGTACACAGACGTCGGTATGAATATTATAGTACAGTGATTCCCAACTTGTGAATCGCGAAATATTTTCTGAGGGATTGCCACGGTTATTTGCAGTCTTCATTTATAAATAAAATAATTCAATATATTTCATATGTTTAATAATTTGAAATATAGATGTATTGCACCGAATCTCTTTCGTGGTCCAAACGCTACAAATTAATTATTTATCTATCCATATATATATTATTATTATTATTAAATTCTAACAATATTAAGAGAATTAAATATTATTAAGTTGTCAGTTTCTTCTGAATTACCTATTTTTAATGTACTACTTTCTATGCCTTATCTTATATGGAGGGGGTCGCAGATTATTTGAATATTAGAAGAGAGAGGTCGATACTCAAAAAAGGTTGGGAAACGCTGTTTTAGTGACTCTTTTGCCTTTTTTGTTTGCGTAATCATGAGGTTGTACAGGTATCGTTACAACACCGGTCCTTATGCATCCGTAAGTACGCGGGCATACTGTTGAATCGAGCAGGGTTTCTCAATCATTGGTACCATATATACCTGTTTTGTTCCACCGTATCCTACGATTCTTTCACTTCTGTCAGTTCTCACACAATACCAGAATATTATCTGTGACATGTAATTACCAGTAGCCTTTGTTATTTGCATGAAATTATAACTATAGGTTTATACATATGTATGTACTACCACGATCGGAAACGTGTGATTCTTCACGTTCCGTGGACACCACTACCTGTTACAGCTCTGTTTGAATACAAATGGAAACCTCTATATAATAACTACGTACACTCGAAGATTCCCAATTCCAAGCATCGTTGTCATTTAAATAATATGCACTTCCGATGAACGCTCAAATTTTTAATTACACGCTAGTCACAACTCTTCCGTTCGTTTCTATTTCCGAAGCAAGGAAACGTTTTTAGGAATCAGCTACATTTGATTATTCTTTCTTTAGGCGTTTCTTTAGAATATTGTAATATAAAATTTGTCAAGTTCTGATAAATTACAGTTGTTACAATTATATTGAATAAATCGGATGTTTAACTATTTTTGATAAAATGCTTCTTTATATTACAGTATTTAATAGTTATTCATAACGATCTTTAATCGAATGAAATAGAAGCAAAAAATTGAGTACTTCTTGTTTCGTATCGCTTTTATGGAAATGTTGTTAACTTTAAACAGAAGTACTTACATATTACGTAACTGCATGTTTCTACTAATTGAATACCTTTCTGTTTCCACCTGTTCGTTACTCTTTATGCATTCAACAAAAACGCGATAATATAGTTTTCACTTGCAGCGGAACTTTCGAGTTTGGAATGTATCCGAGATATGTATCCATACTGCAGTCACCATTTCATATCACAAAAACAATTTGATAGGGGATACATAAAGGATAGTAAATAAAACCAATGTTCACGGCTTTTGGAAATGATTCTACACCTTTGGATCGGTGAACATTTGTAACAAAGCTTTCGTAAAATTGTTTCTAACAATACAAATGAAATAATTAGGTATTAAACGTTCGACTGAATAAATTATGATTTTTATTACTATCGTGAAAATGATTCATTTGTACGATGAAAAGTATCGGAATTCCGTGCTATGAAACATATGCTACTAGAAGTTTAATGCACGAAAGTATTGTAGGCGAGCAGAAACGGAAAAATATTGCGCAATTAACAGGTGTACATACAATCCATTTGAACATAGTGAAAGTAATTTTGCTTTGGAATGCATATTATTAACATTTGTACGATATGTATTGTTCATAAACAAATACAGATATACGCAAATATACGTCTAATTTAAAGATCTACATGAAATTGAAATAAAATTTTATTTTATTCACAGGACCAACGTAGTGATGAACTACACGGAAACAGAGGCCAAAGTTCGGGAAGCAACAAATGATGATGCTTGGGGTCCAACTGGTATAAACCCTTTCCTTCAAACAAAGTCTATAATTTTCTTCACTCGATTCTTTAAAGTATATGTTGCGCTTATAAGCATTTCTTCGAATGATATTTTTACGTTAATTATAGTTAACGTTAATTCTGTTGCAAAATCAATGCACATTACGATATACTTTGTGCACAATTATTTATAGCACCGCAGTATAATATAATGGAAAGTTATTTTAATAATGTGCTTTAAGAACTATAATGTAGTATGATTCTAAAGGAACACATTATATAGAATACAATATTTATTGATCCAACGATAACTTTCTTTAAAAATGAAATATTTGCAATCATCAGATCATTATCAATTTTTCTGGTCTTTTTTTTCTAACAATGCTCTAAAAAAAAATGGTATGGACTAGGCCGATTTCTTGTTTGTAACTGTATCCCTTGCCGAAGTTTGATGTATGGCGAAATTAATTGTACCACATGTATTACTTCAGGGGCAATGATGCAAGAACTGGCTCAGGCTACATTCACATACGAGCAATTTCCCGAAGTAATGTCCATGTTGTGGAAAAGGATGTTGCAAGAAAATAAACGGAATTGGCGTCGAACGTACAAGGTAATTTCGCTTCAACCAAAAGGATATTTAATGTAATTTGTATAAGAAGCAAGCCCTTAAGATTACAATCATAATGTGATTACAATCGGAAAAAAACTCTATATCGTATTAATAAATAAACATTATACTTGTATATATTGTCACATTTTTGTTTTCATTGTTTTCAGTCCCTTCTGCTGTTGAATTATTTAGTTCGTAATGGATCAGAGCGAGTGGTCACATCGTCCAGAGAGCATATTTACGATCTTAGATCATTGGAAAATTACACATGTATCGATGAGTTTGGGAAAGATCAGGGAATAAATATTAGGCACAAAGTCAGGGAACTAATCGATTTTATTCAGGATGATGATAAATTACGAGATGAAAGGAAGAAAGCTAAGAAAAATAAGGATAAATATGTTGGTTTGTCGAGTGAAGCGATGGGGATGAGATTTGGTAGTGGTGATAGATGGTCGGACAGGCTAAAATGGGATAAAACAAATACAGATACTTATAACGATTGGGATAGAGAGAGTAGAGGGAAAGGGTTTGAAGATACAAACAACAGGTAAATATTAATTTGTATGCTTCAATATAATTTTATACTCATTCGTTATTTGTGTTACTCATTATTTATTTCATCTCTCTTCATAATAGTGATGATGGTGAAAGAGAAGATTCAGATAACGATGCTCATCCAAGTCCAAAAAGGGGCGGTAGGGAATACAGAGATACAATGGATAGCATAGATCGTGTTAATAAAAGCGCTACATCTGCAACCTCGACAAACGCTTCACCGGCACGTATGCCAAGGACTATTAAAAAAGTAGATTTAGGAGCAGCAGCCAATTATGGAAGAGAACAATCCAATGTAAGCAAAGGGATAATGAGTAAAATATTTAGCAAATACCTTTATGCATTTAACGTTATAAATGATATTTACAGAATGGAATATCCGGATTGCAGAATAGTTCCTTGTCTGGCAAACAAAAGAGTAAAAGCGATATTTTAAATGATATTTTCGATTCTCAGAATGAGAATAATACGAAATCAATTGTTGACGACGACGATGATTTTAATCCAAGAGCAAATACTCAATCTAATGTACAAACTCAGAATGTAAATGCAGAGTTTGGAGACTTTACCAGCGCATTTGGCAGTCCTACAGTTAAAACGAAAGACAGTAATGATGAATTTGCCGATTTCACATCTGCTTTTAATTCATCTATTACGATATCTAATCCTACAGTTCAATCACCATTACCGCAAACGCAAATAAATTTAATGGGCGCAACAGTACCAAATATTAATAGTTCAATGACGGAAAATGTAAATAATGCAATATTTGTCAATGCTCAAACAGGAAACACGCCGTCTTTTACGCCTTTGACTTCTACAAATACACTTCCTCAAAATCCTAATATGAGTAACAATCTATTCGATGCATTACAACCACAGCTGACTAATAATCAACAAACATTGAACAACAATACAGGTATTTTATTTTTCAATATTATCGACAATGGTCCACTGGCGTTTGCTTAATATATGTTAACTCATATTTCGCTATTCTAAAAAAAAATGGTTCTTTTATAGCGCTCTCAAATACAGATCTTTTATCAGACTTAGTTAGCTTAAATTCGATGACCGTTGGTTCCATGGATAGGCGAACGAACAATTCAAATAATTCTAATCTCTTCATGAACCTGGCTTCACCGACTGTTCCAGTTGGCCATGGAGGTAAGCATACGTTTTTTTATGAACGTAACTGCAATCAAGGTTTTATGGATCAGTAATAGAAATTATTATTTTATCATTTAGCAGGAGATAATCTTTAAAATTAAGCTTATTTGAGGAATATATGTTACATTTCGAGGAACCCGGCATTATACTGCTGTTTCATATTACTTGAACGTAAAACCCTAGTTTGTGGAATGTAATATGTTTATTTAATTACAAATTTTGCTATGGCCAATGTTTTTATTATTTATTAGTTCGTAAATTATTTTTCATTTTATTATGCTTTTGCAAAAGTATCTTTACTGCAAAAATTTGTTGCATGCTTTAATATCGAGCACACGTTTGAAGATAATGTAATGCCCCCAAGAAAGACTTTGCTTGCAGCAACCAAGACGGAAAACAGCATCGCTACAGCTGAAAATTTTACAAAACTCACTGCAAGTCGACTTTTGGAAGAATTGTGTTCCATGGGTCCTATCGAAAGTCATAATACTTTGGATAAACTGAAATCACATATTTCTGAATATATCACGTTATTGCCAGGCTCACTAACTCCGCAAAAATACAGCAATATTGACTCTGATCCAGAAATCGATCCCATGTTACATGGAAAAATTTTGGAGGAAATCATTGAAAAATTTGATCATAATTGGCCATTACAAGGAAGTGTTTTAGATAGAGCACTTGTACAATTGATGGTTGTCGATGGTGCTACGTTATCGATTTTAACCGAGTCCCTAAGTGTCCTAACTTCTGCTTTGAAAGAAACAGAAGATGAGAAAAAAATGTTGACCATTTCAATGATTTTGGAACAGTTGGTGAAAAGTGATTCTTTGTTTTCCGCCATAGTAGATGCATGTAAATATCAAAATCGGAATAGAATTGAAGAAGAGGAATTTGACGAGACATGTCGAAACACAGTGCAAATCCTAATTTCATTACCGAATCGGGTAGCTAATAAGTTGAAGAATAAAATATTTAACACCTTTGTGCCCCAAATGTATCTAAAAATTATGAGTTTTCATATAGCTCGTGCGTTCTCTTTCATAAACATTGGACTGCAGCATGATATCAAAGCGGAATTAAAATTCATGTCGCTCTTAATCAGTAAATTAATCATTATTTCGAAATCGGACCATTTATTGCCACTTACTGATATTTTATCAGAATGGTGTTTTCAAAACAAACATAACGAGCGAAATTTTATTCAGGATATATTAAAAACGCTAGATACTCCAAGTATAGAACCCTTAGCTGTATTATTTTTGAAATATTGTGACGTAAATCTTGGAGTGCACAAAATTTTCGGCGATATATTACCGCAGCCAAATTGGAAATACACATTGACTACCAAAATCCCTTTAATGTGCTATTATAACGATGAAAATTTGGTAATAAATTTGATATCGTACTTGGCACAATTTTTAAACGAAAATCGTATTCTGATTGAGCTACTACTGACACTGTTGGACGTTTGGGGTGATAAAAGTGCTTTGAATCACACATCCGTAGAACAGCATAAGTATATCACAAAATTAATAATTATGTGTATAAGAAAATCAAGAAATTATTTGAGCAGAGAAGAGAAATGCAATATTCAGAGATTGCTATTTTCTGGAATATCAGCTCATCTCGAATCCACGCACATAATTTTAAGAGCAATAGGCATGTCTGTGGGTGAGATTTTCACTAGTGAATTATCTGAATCGGACGATGCTCCAAAACTATCCTTCGAGTATAAAAATATGCCTAATGAAGTAACAGATTTAGTTGGGACTTTAACAAAATTAGCTATACAGACAAAGGATACTAAAGCGAAAGAATCAACTGAAATTATTGTTCCAATTGTTGAAGAAATGGAATTTATGACTCTAGGCGATAAAAAATTATATGAACTGGGAATTGAATGTTGCCTTGTACCAAAGAGTGTAAGAGTCGCTGATAATTTAAAAAATGAACAAACATTAACTGTTGAAACTTCAATAGAATCAACTATGATGTCGAATAAAGGAATTTCGCAAAATAATGTAACAAACAAAAAGAATGTTGACTGTGATTCAGAATTAGACAGTGATGATGATTTAGTCCCGTATGATATGTCCATTGATACAAAGGCCAGCGAAAAATTACGACCGGCGTATCTGCGTGACTTACGTGACAATTTAGTGAACGAAAATAGTTCTACGAATCCAGATATTTTTTCAGAATCATTAGAAATTAGCGAGGACCTAATATTATCACAATTACCGGGTGATGATGTCTCGTTCGCGATTGAATTATTAGAACTTTTCGTTACTCTTAAAGAATATTCTTACGTAGAAAATTTTGAAGTGTTAACGTTTAAATCTTGTGTGGCTATAGTAACTGTTTTTCCCAAGGAATGTGCCGAATTTTTATGCAGACAGTTTTACATGGAAGTAGATAAATATTCTGTGAGCCAAAGATTATTTTTTCTTGATATATTAGCGGAATCAGCACGAAGATTGTCGGCTATTCCAGTTCACAAAGATAGTGCGATTAACGAGCCAATAGTAAAACCAAGAAGAAGAGAAATTCAAAACAAAGTATCACTTTTCATCAATACTGAGAGGAGTCAGCAATATAGTGTGTTGTACAGCGATGACTTAGATGAATTTGGAAAGGTAGAGGGACAAATGGAAGATTGGCGAGAAATTGTTGATAAGAGGATTGAATCAAACACGAAACGATTTGCACATAGTACGAAATCCTCTAAAATATTTGAAAATAAATTTGGAAACGTTGCTTCTTCATTTTTTTATCCATTACTGTATGGTTTTGGTAAACAAGGGACGTGCTTGAACAGTGGTTTACATATTTTCTCTGACCAAGAAAATATATTATTGATTCGATTTTTGAAAACCTTGTCTACCATAATGGTAGCTGCAAAGAATTGCTTGCTAGCTACTAAAATGGGAAAAGAAGTGTTGGAATTGTCGTGGGTTTTAAGATATCATGATCAGGCAAAAGTTAGGCTGGCAGTGATGGAAAATGTTGCTGCTGTACTTATTGCTGTACCAAAAGATACCATTGTAAATGAACTATTTGATATGGTTATTGAAATAAGACTATGGCTGTTAGATTTAACTCAAAATGTGATCAGCGGTGATCACGACAAAGAATGTAGAAGTCTAGGCGCAAGAGTGGTGTCTTTGATCGACTCTCTCATAGGCTGAACGTTTAACGTATAATTATTAATAATATTTAAATAAACTATTCGTAATGGCGTCTTAGACTTCTTGCGATAATTTTACAGATATCCTCAAAATGAGTTGTGTGCTTCCCTAATTATAGATTTTGCATGGTTATTAATAATATCACTTACAAAGTGGGAAAATAATAACTTCTTTCCATTACTTTTTATTTTATTACATTTTATTACATTTATTTATTTCGTACCAATTTATGTTATACATATTATAAACTTCATCAAATTTGAATAGCATATTTTTTCAAATGGATTGTAATAGTCAAATAATATAAATATTAAATAAATAATGCACACATATTTTTACGTTTTACTATTTTCTAAACATTATAACGTTTGTTATCACCTAACAAATTAATTATGTGAAAATGTGAGAATGGAACGACGTATTTATGGGAGTAGTGTTATTAAAACTAAAAGAACTATCGCATTTAGGAACAATTGGATTATCGCCAGTTACAAATCTTCTTACCCCTACGTCAACCAATTCCAAAAATCAAATGCCAAGTAATGTTCAAGTTGGATCTACATGGGCTGCTTCAGGATTGAATATAGATCTTGATAATATTATGGGAAGTAAAGCTAAACAAACAGGGCCTGCACCAACTATGAATCAGTTAGCTAGCAATAGTCCACAACATCAAGTTACAATTATGTGTAAGTATTTTATGAAATGAACAGTAAATATTTCTCATTTATTAAGGTTTAATTGAAGTAAAGGAAATGAATTTCCAGTATATAATTGACATTTGCATAGTATGTAAAAGCGAATATTATTTTAGCTACGCCAACAATGGAATATTCACCACCTATGATTCAACCTCAACAACAAACACAGCAATCTGTAAATCCAGCATTCTTCCCTGCATTTCAGTGAAATCTTTTTTTATTAAATAAAAAGTGATATTAGTAAAAGCTGAAGGCGAAAAATAGAACAACTTGAAGTTGAACACAACAACCAGGGCTTGTTACGAACTATTTATTTACTAAAATTGAATATAAATTTTCTATTTTTTGGGCAAAACAGTCTAATTATACAGGGTGCAGCTACAAATAATTGCATAATGTACATGTCGAAGCAAAATGATTAATGAAATATATATATTGCATAATCATGTGTTCATAAACAGATAAAGAAAAGAAAAGTATTTTCTATTTATGTATTTTGCACATTTCAGTTAAACATTTTGCTGATACTTTATTTGATACGAGTTTCGTTACAATTATTCTGTTTCAAAGATAAAGACGAAAAAAAAATATAACGCATAGAATTGCAACAAGTGCTACGCAAAATAAATTAACAATTTAATTTCAATACATCTGTGAGCATGTCTGTTAAAATAATTCTAAATGATACACGTTCCCAATAACATTCCGCTATACGAATGTCTTTGAACTAATATTTATGTTGTTTACGAATCATGCGGGAACAAATCAGGCAGACTTGTCTTAAATCTTTTATATAAATAATGTAAATTGAACGAATCAAGATTATGCCTTACATCTATAATGTATCATAAGGATGTATGCCTGAAAGTGAGTCATAGATACTCGAGAAAATGTAATATACTACTTTTATTTACTATCGGATATAAGGCATTCTGTTAAATGTTATTATTCAATGTCTCAAAAGAACGAATAGTGCTTTTACAAGAGTTGAACATAGAGAGTAGAATTAATACATTTTTTAGATAACTACGTTTATAGTAAAGATAATATAAAATGTACGGATGATTATTTCACTTTTGTATTATGAACTATTCAACAATTGATGGTATCGGTTTATAAAAACAAAAACGCAATATCGCTAATGATAAGTGCTTCCCTATTACACTTATAGTTTTGCACGAAAGAAGACGATGTAAAATTAGTATTATTGGAAGAAGGAAGAAAATATAGATGTATGTATATGGAATTATGATGCAGGATATAAGATCTTATTATCTTAAAGTGAAGCACAGAAGCACAAATCAGCGCAATGGGACATTTTCCGCGCTTCTAAAGCGCTCCACTCAGCATAGTGATTTAATAATATTATATGTTTACGGTCCATTGTAAATTATTTAAGGACTCTGTAGTTACGTAATTATATAGTTATAAAATGTTTATAATCATCTTTGTGATTGCATAATGATATTCTAGGAATTTTTGTAAAGTAGGTGAAAGGAAGTAAAAATTATATAGCATTTCCTTAGTTCTTTGTTACTGACAATGAAGAAATGCATATCTTTCAAAATCCATGTTTATGTGATTATTAAGTAAAAAGGAAGGGAAAAAGATAATTATCAATGTTTAAGTTTGTTAGGTATTAATCGATAGATTTTTAAGTCATGTTTAATTTTATGCGTGCTGTTTATTAGCAATAATTTCATTATATCTTTGCTGCATGATACTGAAATATATCTTAGTATAATTTATTATAGAATATTTACATACCGAAATATTTATTCATGAGAGAATGTGGAAAAAAATTTCTCTGCATGCTATATTTATTGTTTTTTGTTTACTATGGCATATATATATATTTGAAGTAGCAAAAATTTTTATTTCACAGTTATATTTTGATGTAGTAGATGTGTTATATTTGTCTGTTATGTGTCAAGTAATAGAAGTTGAATTTATAAGGTATTTCAGAATTTGCAGCAAAGGTGAAACTTATATTTACACATGGTCTTGGATGAATGATTTAGATAATCTATTGCTTTTATAGAATACATAACATACTACTCTATATATTAGTATCTATAGAACAGGTGCCGTAAATAGTTATTTTATATTGTTTAGAGTGTTCCACCATTGCTAGAATTTTATCAATATGTTATTAAATTTGATTCGAATCATCTCATAAAGTTGATGTGGAATTAACTTACAGGCTTCTATGCGAGTATCAGAGACTGAATCTTGTAAGGGAAAAAATGACCCTTTACATTTTCCATTATTTGAATATTTTATATAAAGCGTACTGTTCGGCGTAGATGGGAATATATTTTTAAAGTATTAAAATGGTACATACGTATGTATGTATGTATTAATATACATATATATGTATGTATTACTGTACAAACATAAACAAGTATAGTCAATATAAATAAGTGCGGTATTACCATCAATTGAACCGCGAGAACATTAATATAGAGAGGCACGATTACAGTCTAGAATTGCAGAGGCCTTTGTAGAGTCAAAAACAGGATGAAAAGTATGATCATGGAAATTAAGTGATTCATTTTCTTTATTAGATGATAAGTTTTATAAAATTTTTACATAGAATGTCGGTAAACAGTTATATGTTCCAACTCTTTTATTAATTCCAAATTCGACAAATAGAGAGTAAAAGAATATTTTATTGAAGCTCATAATAATTCCTATTTAAGTATATATTATATTTATATGCTATTTGCGCGCGATGATATTGTTCATTGTACGCTTGATTAGTTAACTTTATTGCAAATCGTTAACAGTTTCTATTAGTTCGATAGTTTCAAGTAAAATCCTACAAAATTTATAATGTTTTATTATGTATGTATAAAGTGAATTACAATTATCTACTAGTTTAAACAAATTCCAAGCGTAATTTTTATTGTTAGAATCTTGTACATGCATATATTGCATTTATTGTCGAAGTAATTTAAAAATAAGTATTAAATTGAAATTAATAAGCAATACGTAACATGTACTGGTACATATCAATATTAATCGCGCATTCAGAATACATGGCTACAACTTACATATGCCTTACAATTTTATGTAAAGATATTACAGACTTGGACATTATTGTTCCTCTGATGAAGTTCAGGACAGTTATTATGTCGCTTATGATAACGTGCGAACGATAATAAATAGCTCACTTGTCGACTTTTGACTGAATATTGTTTACAGTAGCCGCGGTAATTGTAATTATTAATTCAGGTATTTATACTTACATCACAGTTTTATCGTTATTAAATGCTCATTGGTGCTGGTGTTAATACGAATTGTGAACTGTTTTAATTTCATTCTTAACATCGAGTACCTAATCCCACATCTTTGCAGTACCCGATTCATTTCTGTCTTACTCAGTATTTAAAGTTTGTTTGAAGTATTTACAATGTCTGAACGTAAAGGGTATCATATTAATAGTAAAGAGAAAGTACAAGAATTGTTTTTGAATACTGTAGACTGTAGGTATTGAAGTAAAATGGAATGGGAAAGAAAATGTAAAGGCAAAATAATGCACACCGTGTAGTATTGATTTAAGTTACAAAAGATTATATTTTACAGTTATTTTTGCGTAAAATAATACATATTTTTTAAAGAAAATTCAATGGTCAATATATTTGTAAGTTATCAGATATATATTTTAAATTGTAATTAAATTTAATTGTCAACATAACTTTACAATGAAAATATGCAATTACCAATGAAACTAAATAATAACATAATAAAGATTACAGTTACCGTGAAACTATTCTGAGAAGACAAAGAACTTGAACTTCAAATAAATTGATAATTTTTACTGTCAGGAATCAAGTGTTTCGTTACAATTATGATATCATTATAATTATGCAGATACAGAGAATAGGTTTTCATTCATCACCACCTAAACTTTTCGTTTTCTTTTTTTTCTTCTTTTTCTTCACTGGATCTTCAGTTTCTTCTGCTACTCCGTTTTCAACTAATCCATTCTCTTTACCATTTTCTAAGACATCACTCTTTCGTTTCTTATCCTTCTTCTTTTTCTTTTTAGGTGACTCTTGTTCCATACCTGCAATTACTTGTGCGGCTTCTTCTAATGCTTCTTTCATTACGTCTATATTTTTCTTCGGGATGTCTCCCGTTTCATAGAACTTCAATCTGTCTTCTACTTGTTGTCGTAGTTTTTCACCAAACACGTTCGTTGGTGTATCGGCAAAGCAATCAATTCTAGACGCTATGGAACATTTATTTGCAAGATACCTCGAAATTCTACCTTTATTTTTTGTACCTGCGCGACCGATAAAGGTTGAATGGAACAATAATCCGTACTTTGGAGTGTTCCCCTTTGTTTTTAAGGCTCTGAATAAGGCCTTTTCTGCTCCCAATATTTGTACTGTAGAAGCAGGGTATTTGGCTAAATTCGTAAGAGATCCAGCATGTGCTATTAACCTGGCTCCTACTTGGTCACCTATCAGTGTCGCTAAATTCGGTGCCACTCCTGACATTTTGGACCTCAGATATTCTGCCAATTGTTTTCTGTAATCGGCCAAAGCAATTACACGTGCCGCGAACATTTCGATATTAAGAAGATCGACAGGACTGATATCCATTCCCATGGATGATTTTGATGCATCGATAATTGCTTGAGCCTTGGCACTATCCATGAGAACTTCTTCCAAAGCTTCTAATTTCTCATCTGTAAGTTCTTTCCTGTTTTTTATTAGCTGTGCCACTTTGGCATACATGTAATTCTCGGGCACTATTTTTACGAGCTCTGGAAAATGATAACTGTACCATTCCCTGTAATTAAATGTACATATAATTAACAATCCGTTCAAAGTATAATGAAACATTTTATAATTGTTTTTAAATTTATAGAAATTAGTCGAACAATGTGTTTAACTTAATTACCTTATACGCATACTGAATGTATTAATATCTTTGTCTAATTGATCCAATAGGGCTATGCTTTGTATGATCATGTTATCTACACGATGGACATTGAATTTGACTTTAGCCCTGGAATAACTGTGACCAAGTCCGAGCTGTGCAACACCAGAACTTTTAGAAGTGAAACCCTTTACTAAATTATGAAAATGAAACCTTATTCCTCTAATGATTTCTGGAACAGCACCCGTGTGATCGCATTTTATATCTAATGCTTCAGTAATGCTGGCTCCAAGTTTTGGATCTGCAATTCCAAGCACGATTTTCTCTGTTTTGCCAGATCTTGGTATACACGAGTCCAAGAATAACTGTAAATCTTCTGGAACAACTCCTTCGGAAATATTATTTATATTTTCTAGGGCGGCAAATGCAGTTTTGAAAGGTGAAAACCCAACTAGTTTCACCACTGAATTGAAGCGAGATAAATCCGTGACAGAGGCTTCAACTTGAGGCAGTAGCATCCCTACCTCTTCGAACTCTCTAACCGAAAAGACAGCATAGCCGGCAGCATGCTCAAATAGAATGTAAAGCTTCGACTAAAAAAAATATTTTTCATGTTATGAAAATAAATTTATAAATTTATAAATTGTTATACAAAAGTTTTACAATGTCGCTAATTAGACGAGCAGCTAATCAAATTTATGTCGACTTTATTTTATCATTTAAACATTTTGTAATAAACAAAAAAATAAGTTGAACTTATGAATTGAAATATATGATAATACTTGACATTAGAATTAACATTCTTAATCATAGAATTGCTCGTTGAGCAATTATAGTCAATGAATATTGTTTTGACGTAAAAACATATTTCATTGAGAAAACTGCAGACGTTTTTACACGTGTTCTTACGGTCCCTTATCGATCATTTTCTACTCCTTGTATTTATATTAAATGCTCATACATAATTGTTACATATAACAAATATATGTCACCTTCAATCGTAATAAATAAAAATTGCTTTCAACTTCTTTAGCATGATGTATTATTTAATTGGAGAACATTATATGAAAGCCGAAGTACATATTCTTTTTCAAAAAGAATAGTATACAAACAATATGAAAACAATTTTAAATACGAATTACTTGAAGTGCCAATAATAATTAAATCATTTACTCACCATGGTTCTTTTATTTTATATTCCATTCAATAACTTTCAACCATCAGTACACAAACCCACAACGACGCATTACTGGGGTTAAGAAGCGGCCATGTGTTCCGGATATAGTACAAATAGAAACATGGAGTTCTTAAAGCTTCCTGAGATTTAAATTTTTACCAAAGTTTCAAAAAATGTCTTTATTTTCGACATTATGAATTAAGATTACGACGATTCGTGTAACATATTTATTAGAAACACTGTAATCAGATAAAATCATCTTTCTTGACTAGTCTTGGCAAACATTGATATTAATTGTTAACGTTCGGTGTACTTAAGCGATTCCCATTACGTTATGTATGCAAGTGGAAGTCTCTCTTCTTTTCCCCCGTTTAAACTTCACTTAAATCAGTTTGTACTCAGCGCATTATCAACTGTAACAATACAGACACTTATATCCATATACTGCGAATAAATAGTTTATAGATCAATTATTAAAAGAAATAATTGTTCATCGAGATGTAAGTACACAAATGTTTCTGTGTTTGTAGGTTATGTTTAGATTGTAGCTGTGGGTTATGTTTACTATATGCTACATGGAACATAGCGCTTTTATTAACTTTATTATTATTCCCGTTTCCTTTTAAGAATGGAGTCTCGGACAGAGTTTAAAATAAAGTCACCGCCGACCGATGCAATTTCGGCGGTGGAGTTTGGCCCCAATTCAACGCAGTTTCTTCTTGTTTCTTCATGGGACAGTACAGTTCGGTTGTACGATATTCATGCAAATACTATGAGATTAAAATATAATCATGATCTACCGGTACTCGACGTTGCATTTCAGGTAATTACAAGCTTATAAAACTCGTTTGCCAAGTTATATTCGCAAGGTGAATAAATCATAAATTATAATAACAATACGAAAGATATTTAGTAGTCTGTTATTGTATCTGTTTATGCAGAGCATTAAATGAAAGACAGGTAAAACTTATTATTTAAAATGCATCTAACATAAAATAAAACATTCGTAAGGAAATTACGCGCGTCTATCCAGATACATAGAATATTATTATCCTTTACTGTTGCTACATCATTATGATCAAAGAATTTTTCGTTAACAGGATGCTGTTCATGCTTACAGCGGCGGTTTGGGAAATACATTGAAGATGTACGACATTAACAGCAATACTGGTATTGAAATGTTTATATTCCTATTTTTAATTGAAATTTGTTCAGCTATGATAGTTGCATTGTTAACATATATACTTTACAGAATCAGTAATGGGAACGCATGATAAGCCAATCAGAAAGATTGAATACTGCGCTGCGGTAAATGCAATATTAACTGGTGGTTGGGATGCAGCTGTGAAACTTTGGGATCCTAGAACACCCACTTGTGTAGGTAGTTATCTACAACCTGACGTTGTGCTTGCACTGTCTGTGTGCGGGGATAAGTTTGTAGTAGGTACAGCCAAACGAAAAGTCTGTATTTGGGATCTGAGAAATATGGCCGGTATGTTTCAAAGGCGTGAAAGTAGCTTGAAATTTCAAACACGTTGTATTAAAGGCTTCCCTAATGAACAGGTAAGTTCCATAATTTGTAATTTAAGGAGGCGATGGTATCGTCGAAACGACTTGTAATTTAACTCGATTGTGATGTTTTAGGGATACGTTCTTAGTAGTATAGAGGGTCGTGTTGCTGTTGAATATCTCGATACAACGCCGGAAGCGCAGAAAAAGAAATATGCGTTTAAATGTCATAGGATAAAGGAAAATAATGTTGAACACATATATCCAGTGAATGCTATTAGTTTTCATTCAACGTACAATACATTTGCAACTGGTGGCTCGGACGGTTATGTAAATATTTGGGATGGTTTTAACAAAAAACGATTATGCCAATTTCATAGATACAATGCTGGTGTCGCTGCCCTTAGTTTTAGCCATGACGGTTCTGTACTTGCTATAGGAGTATCGTATTTGAATGATGCTGAAATTCCACCAGGTGGAAACGACGAAAGAGAAATTTATATAAGATATGTGAACGATCAAGAAACGAAGCCAAAATAATGTTCTATTATTGTATACAAATTTTTTACGAACAAAAAATAGATAAACAATTTTATAATTACATTATGCTTTACTGAAGCAGCAAGAATTAAATGATAAAGCTCTTTCGTAAGAATTAGTATCTGTTTTTAATGTATATAATGACAGTGTTCTATTTTACATTTTTATATATTAAATGATTGACTGACGATACGTACGAATTTTACAAATGGAGTAATACTTATTCAGAATAATTAGGCTAGTCAAATATTAATAAAACATCCTTTTTATACAACAACAACAAAATAGTTTTTTCATTCAATATAATATAATCGTGCAACAGTAGACACTGAGTATCTTACAAATGAAATATTAATAAATTTTATTCTCCATTTCATTGTATAAAATTTATAACAGTAAAATGCGAATTACGAGCTTACCTAACTTCTTAATAAATTCATAATTTAATATTTAAAATGCAAATTATATAATGTGTTCGTTGATACGTACATTAAGTGTATAGTGAACAGTACTATTTTATTTAAATTAATATGTATTAGAGTATAAATTAAACACGATATATTGCAGCATTTGGTATATTTTTTTTAGAAAAATATTAATTAAGTACATTTATTTAAAAGTACATTACAGAATTAATTGAAAAATGTGCTTAAAGAAAAACGTAGTTTCCTAAACTGACGTCTTTATTAAACAAATCGATAAAAAATAAAAAGATCAGCAAAATGTTTTACAGTATATAATAAACATTGTGTATGTACAATATTAAAATAACTTTTGGAGCATTATAGACTAACAAAATTATTACAGTCAATACCATTATGAAAGAAAGATGAGATACCCATAATCTTTGCAGTTAATAATTTTTTCTTTTTACAATTAGTTGTGCTCGTTATTAATATTGCACATCATGTTCGTGAGATTATTGTCAGTATCCGTTTGTTAAAAGAATGTCACTATACTACTTAGAATGTAATATTACAATTTTAATTAATGATACAAGACAATTACTGTCGAGTCGTTAGCTCGTTAAGAATTATAAGTATTATACAGGATATTTCGTAAAATATAGACAAGCAATCCAGGAATAGAGAACATTTTTTGTTATCTATAACTTTGAACTGGAAGCATAGTCAGGATGATGCAGTGGTGCCCGTAATTTAATATACAAAATTTCGATTTTTATATTTCTCTAAATTATTTCCATAATTATTGAATTAGTGCAAAGTAAATTTATTTATCTCTTATCATTAATTAAAGAATGCAAAATTGTTAGGATAGTTTGCCACGCAATGCTCATATTGCACATAAAAGAAAAACTAATATTTGCGCAATGTATTTTCTCCCTTTTACTGATTTAAATATACCAGTATGGCATGCATTTTTTCTGTTTTTTTAGTAATCAACAGTTGATGTAACATTTTAATTAACAATATGTACATTAACAATTTGTACTAGTCAACCCCTGTCTTTCGAAATGTATCTTCCGAAAACTGCATAATTTCATTTAACTGTTACAGGCGGAATTTTTTGTAATTTTATTAATTTACAATAGTTGCTTATAAACAGTACATATATTTATACAGTGTATTTAGCAGGTTTCTCTACAAAACATTATTGACGTCCAATCATTCGTTAGTAATAGAATACACAAACAAAGTTGTATATAAACCTGCCATACATCCTGTACTTTTAAGGACTTCTCTCAGCAGATAAAAATATATTTACTTGCGTTTCCAATTAGAACACCCTCTATGGCCATAAACAACTAACAATGTTCGTTTTATTCTTCTAACATTACATAGCATCTTGCTTTAAGTTTATTTCGAGGTACTTTGAAGGACGATAACTTTTCTCAACGTATCACGTATTGTGTCGTGTGTCGCGAAACTAATTCCTACCGCTATCGGGCCTTTTACCCAATTCATGCTCAATCCTTTGTAGAAGGCCATTAGACCTTCCTCTCTATAATGAAAAAGAAACAAAACAAAATTATATATAAAATACTTTTATCTTTGTGAATGATTCTATCATACACACAAGCACAAAAAGAAACAACATTTTATGGAAATCTTACTTTGTACAGAATGATTCTCTAGCCAGTAGACTCGAAGGTCTGCCACTGTGTTTAAGCAGCGGCACTGCCTTTGACTCCACTGGCGAGAGAACCGACTTGTATAAATCAAGAATGATGGTATCAGTGATAGAATGAGTTACTAAACGAAAAATGATAAAGATTCAAGCTTACTTGTAGATTTTGTTTACGGTTGAACGAATTGTATGATAGTGCTGGCCCTTGATCGCCGAGGTCTGCATTCTCCTCCGGACGATGTCCAAAGGATAGCTGCTAGTCTGTGCAACCATTCCGGCAATGGCGCCGCAAATCAGAGATGTCGAGAACCCAGGAATAGCCACCGTGTGCACTGTTCATCGACACGTAGCCATCATCGAATATGAAGCGCGTACTTGAAAAAGCGTCGCCATCGGACTTGTCTCGACAAGCGTCGCTATTAAAGTAAGTACTGTCCCAATATCGGGAAACAGTCCCGATGTCCCCCACGGGTACCCTGCTTTACGATCATACACGAGCCACTCTCGTTTGTATAAAACACGATTTTTCTTTTCTTTTCTTTTTTTTACTTCTTTTTTTTTCTTTTCGTATAAGCACCGTCACGGCGTGGAACAAATTTTTGAGAAAGAATCAACTCACCAATCAATAAATTCCTAAGTAGGTCGTAGGTGAAGAAACTGCAACCAGCGTAAGGAATGACACCAAGTAACGTTGGAGTAAATCCTCGGTAATAGGCCAGCACTCCTTCTTCCAAGTAAATGCGTGAAAAAATCTGTCGCAAGGTTTTGTATTCTGCTTTTTGTGTTACAGCCATTCTTGCTCTCATCAAGTCCAAGGGGTACGTGGTACCTTGCGATGTTATACCCGCTAATGAACCGGCTAGAAAGTTTAGTCCTGGGTTTTGCCTGTATAGAATAAAACATTTTTGTTTTATACAGTGTAAGTTATAGAGTGGATTTTACTGTAATTATGTTGTATGATAATTTGCAGTTGTAATTTTTAATTGATGTGACACACGAGTTTTACAGATGACTTATAATACAGGGACGCCTTTGCTAATTTGATTTCTACGAGATTTCAATGCGCTAATCTTTAGGAAATTTTAATTATCTTCACACTGAAATATGTCGAGATTAGATGATAAGAACGTGTATAGTTATCGACATTGTAACTTTGCCCTCAGAGGATCTTTTCAGACGATACTTAATAAGATAGATGTATTAGGTGATGTCATTTAGCTGAGGCATCCTGCAGACTACATACAATAGTACGTGAAATGCATGAATGGATCTTAATGTTATTTTTCTATGCTTCACCTTTCTGAACCATTTACTTTTAAAATCCTCTTCCACTGTTCATGAGCTGTGAATTGAACAGCAGAGTAAGGAACAATTCTGACCATTGACGCGCTATTCCCACGCCATAAGCTTAGCAACCCTTCTGTCCGTAGTGTCGTTACTAAAAATTGAATCGCCGCTCTCGCCGTGTATGGCTGCTTTGAAATTTGGAAGTTTATCTTTGTCCGATCTAAAGGTGCTATCGTCGTTTTCGCCAATGCCCCCGCAATAGCACCCGAGACCAAACTCGTCCATACCCTTTGTGTATTTGAAATAGAGTCGCTCCATACAATTTCCCCTTGTTTCTTCTGAAATACACAATTTAATGTTGTGTACGATATAGCTGAATATCAGATTTTCCACTGACTGAAATCAGATATGCAACGAAATGCGAATTTGTAAAATGCCACTGAATTTCAATGTTATCTATATGTATGAATCATGTTTAACGTTACTAGATTTTAGACAAAAAAAAGAAAAGAAAATTGTTCAACATTTATATGAATAAAACAAGTACAAAATTGAATAGAACATTAAGTGGAACATTGTATTTTAAATACAACAATAGTTATACCATACATTCATGCATTGTCATTCAACAAATTGATTTAATACTTACCGTGGCATTTCCATCTTGTACTTCCATTGAAAAGCGAGATGTACTTTGTAACATAGACACGTCCTTCGGGGAGTTTGATAACACAGACATTTGCATTCGTCCGATAACCGTTCGGCTATTATTAATAGGGCAAATTTCTGTAGCTCATTCTTGTGTTGTTTTTTATTAACTACACTCAACTTCATTCAAACAGTTGAACTGCATAGAATATACGGTTGGCACCACAGAATTTTTACCAAATTCTCTGAAAATAAATAAAATCTTCCATGAAAATTATTTAGTAGTGTAGTCATAATATTAAGAAAATAAGTATTGTACGTGTCACATAGTGCTACACATACAGATGATTTTTATTTCGTTTGTTTGCCTTTTACTTGTTAGTAGTTATATCCATTCAACGATAATAAGATAATAAGTAAAAACATTCTGTATTATTTATGTATTTAAATATCTTTAATAATATGTGTGACATGTGACATACATTGAAGGATGTACTATTAAGTATTTTATTGGCAAGATTAGATTTCACTAAGTGTTACTATTTCTTTGATACACTCAATGCCAATGTTGTTAGAAGGGAAAACCTTGAATAGATATCATGTGATTCTTATGTAACTGATATTTGTAATATATGGGGTTTATTTTGACATGTGTAGATTCTCCGTTTATCATCTAGCTTGTTTTGTGCAGTTTACACAAGTTGTTTGCAGAAAGATGCTCATAGTAGATGATATTAATATTAATAACTTTATTCTTTTTCCAAGTTTTACAAACAAACTTTAGAATTTTACAAACACTTACAAACCCATAGTAGATTATATTTGATTAATAAATAAGTGCATCTATACCAATTTTCAAAGTTAATAATAAGTAATTATATAATTTTATTATTATTTTTCTACAATGAACTTTGAACCAAAACATTCCTATATTTGCTTTATGTTATTGAAGTATGTACATATTCAATAATTTATTACATATAGTAATTTAAAAACTCGTTAGTATTCTGATTTATTTAAAAATACGTATATATGTATGTATGAGATGCATACATATTGCATATATTAGGAATGCATATTCTGTTTTATTACTTAAATATATTTCAATATTATAACCGGTTATATATAGTTTTCATATCCAATTACAATAGATATCTAAAAATATTTCGTTTTATATGTTATTTTCAATTGATTTATCATATTTTTTACGAAAATTTTATACCCGTATATATACATCAAGGAAATTAGTGAACTTACGTAATTTACGCATCGTTAATGTATTATTAATAAACATATTACATATTACTACTATAGTTAGGTGACAAAGAAAAAAGGGATTGTTATTTGAGAACTAAAATAACACAGTACGATTTACATACGCGCATGGTTTGTAATTGTACGCTTCGGTTAACGTGATAAAGAATACACTTAATTCCATTTTTTTTATTACAGATGTACCATTAACTGATTGTACGACGAATGGGCGTAGTACAAATATGTACATACGTATTATTTTAAGTTATCTATTTATGTTTTCGTACCCGTTTGATATCCATTTAAAGGAATTTACGGTCGCAATCAATATTGCATTCATTTACCAAAATACGATACGAAGTATGAATTAAGTAATATCTAAAAAAAAATAGGAAGGCTGAAGAGCTAGAGTACAAATAAAAAAAAATTTATTACCTTTGTCAGTTGCGTGTAAAAATAGCCGATTGATTCCTTCGTGGAGATTCTATATTTATTGAACGATTAACAACATATATCGGAGCATTCAGCACCGATCAAAATACTCTTCATTATTACATACGCGTCACAAATGTCTAGTACGTCGTCATCTACATCAAACCCTCCACCAACGATTCCTCTCGCACAACTGATAGCAAACTGTACCTATATACATCCAATGTCATTTTTACTAAATACGCATGTAACGCACACTGCGACATTGCTAGCTGCTGCTTGCGTCATAGACGAGGTAAAAAGTAGACCTATCATCTAATGTCTTTTCTTATTTTTTGTTTTGTGGGGCTCTGCAGCCTCATTTCCATTTTCATGTCACTCTCAACGTTACCAACAGATGTAGAAAACGATCTTAACGTTCACTACGGTAGGAATGGTAAATTAAATAAAGTGAAGGCATGACAAATATTAGTTTGACGGAAATAGTTTACTTACACTAAAGAAACATTACAAACATTTTGTTATACAGCTGCATTTATTATTACTAATTAATATATTCGTATCCCACTATTCGACTAATATCCATACTGTAACACTTGTAATGAAAAATATTCAGTTCGACACAATATTCAAAAAACCCCGGGCTTGAGGAAAGAACCCCCCCCCCCACCCACAACACCCAGCCGCCCGCCAATTAGCGCAATCCATTTCAAAAATCTCCCTCTTTCGCCCAACGGATCTCGTAGTGATTAGACGTGTTCAGAGTGCCCGTCGAATTAAGGTATGTCACATAATATAATATATTCTTTAAAAGAGAAAATTATATTGTAAATTGTTTTCATTTCCCTGTCTTCCAAGTTTTCTGTGGTTTCTTTGTTAATATTAATGAATATTTTGCAAGAAATTAAGAAAATATTGTGCAGTGACCGGAATCACACCGCGTGGCGTGCATTTTCAAATCGACTCGAGTATGCATATACGTATTATCTTTTACGTATGTGTATACATATTTCAGCTCCGAGTTCCATTATCTTGCAATATATTCTGCAGTTTCTAGCAATATTATCATAATATTAGTGATCCTGAATACATTTATCTTCAATTTCAGGTGGATTCTGTTCCATGGCGTTCCTTTTGCTTGCTTGCAAATTCGAATCAGAATTGGCGGGAACGCAGCGCTGACGGGCGGGAATGCGCAGCGTAATGGCGGCGAACCATGTTGAAGTGTCAAACGATCTGGTTGACAGGTAAGTGTTTCTCAAATTTCTTGTAGAAATAAGTAGAATTTTAGCCATATGTGTAAGTAACAACATAATACAGGCAGTTATTTGCGACTATTTGTTTACTGTTTCTGCCCGTGCTCAGGAAGCTTGTATTTTCTCGAAAACCTCGACAATTTATCGCGAAACAAAAAAATATACTGATGAAGTAACGTATACGTTGAGATGTTTCTCGGAAACCCAAGCCATCGTAAACAAAAGTCGTCATTGGTTTTAGTCGGGTGTTGAACATGGCCAAACGGCAAAGGACGATTGCGGGGGTTGTCATTCAATCACTTGACGCCGAGCTGACGAAACATGCGGAACACATCTCACAATTGTCAGTGAGGTGCGTATCGTTACATACCTGTACCGCGGTGTTGATAATAGCTACACCACAATTATTTACACTCTATTACCGCTGCTGCTTATCTTAATACGATTCTAATTACCACTTTGCATGGCATTATCTTTTTGCTTCATTACTAATTCTTTTGTTAACATCGTGTGCTTATACGTTTGTAAATCGAATATTCATATTTGCTACAGTCAATGTATATTTAATTATCGGTTTATTATATCACGATTATCATTACCTTCGTGCACTTGCTTTTATTTCTTTGTTACTCTTTGTTGCAGGAGTATGGAGAGAGTTGATTAGACGAAATAGAGAAAGCCAATAGCTACAATGATGCGAAATAAGTCATTACAACCAAGGCGTTTGTACGTGAGCATTTTAATCATTTTTCCATATTGGTTTTATATGATCTGAGACTGATACTAAGATGAAACGGAAATTGTTAAAATACTTGCAAAAACAATTAAATTGTCTATATCCATTACAACTAAGTCACTGGAATTGTAATGTTTCGTTAATGGTGATAACAAACACTCGATAGGATGAACATGTTTTTTTTCAGAAAATTTTGTGACCGCGTGCAATGCGGCCGGTAAAGTCAGTGTTTGCTTCGCAGTTTTTTAGTATTTCCAGAGCAAGTGGCTCTGCATAAATTTCCGAGCACATTTTAGCTACACGGGATTGTAGAGTCAGTGTTTTTCGCGTATTAGTTATTAATACTATCATCAGGGCACCGTTGCTCCTTTTCAATTATTTCAATCGCGAAAGTAGCATCTTAATTTGTTCGCCGATATAATTTGCGGTTGGGTACATAGTCTATTCTTTTTATTTTTTTCTTACAATAGCTATCGGAAGTAGAGTCAGTGCATCACTGAAGGGGATGTTTTAGGCGACACTGATAAAGTGAGAAATGTAAGTATCTCAGTTCTCTATGAAGAATTAAATTATGTAGATTTAACAGTAGATCTTAATGTTCTTTGCGTTCTTAGTTACAGTTTGTATACTTCCTGACGGCTGGGTTAAGTTGAGCTGCCTTGGTGATGTTCCTGATGTCTTCCACGAGGACATCTTCTATTTTTGCAATCAACGAGTTGGTGAGTCGCATGTGTTTTGGTCCCTCCGGTCCCCAAACATGCCGTAGGACGATTGGTCCGAAGCGGCACGGGTGACTGGTTGTATTTTTTAGTGGTTTTGCGAGTATAGTGACCGCCAATATTTTCTTGTGTATTATTTCTTATTTGAGGTTGGATGTGCCTTCTTGTACTCCGCGTTTTTTAATATAAAAAAATATTAACCATAGAAATATTTCTCATTCAAATAAATATTAGATCAAATAAGCACTGTTCACGTAGGTTCCTCCATTTCGATACAAATATATGATTACATTAATAAATACATTGAACAAATGTATATATATATTGAGGACAGTGCATGTTAAATTTATTGTTTTCACTTTTGAGCGGTGCAGAAGTCGGATACCCTCCGACTTCGTTACTGCAAGTGTTTCATGATTATTGGTAATCATGTATTAAAATAAATAAAACGATACGTGTATTAAAATCAGCATTGAATATGGATAGCCAATGATAGCATTTAACATTAATTTTCATATGCTATAGTCGAGTCCTTTTCGTATGAAATTTATTACACCGTTTGTACAAGAAGGCACTTTGTATACGGGTACATTTTTAAATCGGAGTAACTATCTTGAACAATTTGCTTCGATTAAAGAATCACCCGAGGCTTATTTAATAGCTTGTCAATTTTTCAAGTAAATATTTAATTCCATTTATTTCTTAATTGCATTACTTATTTTAGTAAATTCAGTTTCAATGATAGTCATTTCCCTTAATAAATAAATTATTTATCAGTAATTTTCGAGTTTTTATTGATATTTCATAAATTACAAAGTCGAGTCATTTTTAAAGAGTTTGAAAATAAAATATACTAGTAGCTATTGCAATTTTACGTATACTAATCATCTTTTTAGATCAGGATTTTCAGGTTTAACCCTTTCCGTGTTTATTGTCAGGAACTCACTCACGTGCCCAGGTGCTACTTGGGTGAGTGAAAGGCAATGGGCACGACGCCGACGATCATATTGTTTATAAAATAACAATGTTTGGCGGCTGACATTTGCTAGCGTACCGTGCACGACGTATTTTCCACATTATTTGTGTGTGTATGGTTAGGTCGTGGAATTGCGTCGGCTCGGGAGTTTGATAACAAATTATAAACCTATTTATTTTAATACCGATACTGTGATGTCATGAATAACAATAAGATTTCCAATTGCAAATATACATTGAATATCATAACGAATTATGAAAATATGGCAAAGAATAGAGTACTATACAAACCAACTATACTTACAATTAGTTGAAAGAAAATGTACCATACATTTTAATAATCAATATTTTATACGAAAGTAATGTACAAGCATATATACGTTTACGCACATTTACGCAATGGTCGCTAGTTTTTGTCAGCCGATTTCAGGAATTGGTACGTACCCTTAGAGTGAGAATGATTGTATGCCAAGCTCGGGTGTCGGAGGCGTCCCGGGACGTTTCTCTAGTTTAGGTTCTTGCGCCCGAGTGTTTGAATGAGAAACGTGGAATGAGGTGTGTTTGTGTGAATGCTTTGGCATTTTTTAAATATAGCTCTAGGTAGGATAGGTAGTATACCTTCTGGTGTGCCTGATAGATATAAGTAGGTAGGGCCGGGCAGGTTGACACAGTCTCTGATCGGGCAGGTAATATCTCGCGTGTTCAACCTGTTTCAGGAAATCTGATTTGAAAAGTCGACGGCGAAGCTGTGGCGCGAACGATAATGCGTTCGCCTCTGGTTTTGCCCATCGATTTTTCGAATTTTTTTGGATCCGGAACGAACGTGTTACGTTATGCTCGAGACTGCACGTGTAGGCGAAGATCGATTATAATTTTGATCGTAATCTTTGCGATTTTCCATAATCGCAACTTTTACGATTGTCTTTAGTCGTGATTCGTCCACGTGTGTTCCATTTAGCTTCGCGGATTAGACTTTTATTTTATTTCCTTTTTGTTTGCGAATAGAGTCTCGAGCCTAGACTAAGTTTCAGCGGGCATTGCGCTCGAAGAAAAGAAGAGGCTAAAAGCTGAAGAGGCCCGACAAACTGTCTCTCAAGAGGGCAACTATCAATGGCTCTGCATCCAAAGGATGGAGAGTCATTCTTTGTTACTATTTTGTCACTATGCTCGCTTTTGTATTGTAGTTGTAGTTTATTGTTTGGCCGGCACTATTGCCTGGCCCACCGTCATCGTATTGGGAAAATCGCGAGTTTTATTAGCGTACGATTTAATACGGTTTGCATTAGAGTTGAATTATAAAATCAAATCACTAGAGTTGCGATTTAGTATATCGTGGTTTGAATTAGAGTCGAGAATTAATACAGATTGCGGTTTGAATTAGAGTTGCTTGTATATTAAATTATACTTGCGACATGTACTTGCTTTTAGCGTTGCGGTAATAATTTTCGCGTTTCCTTTCCACACAGGTTTTAATTAGCACCTACAGTGCTGCGATATTTTTCCTTCGCGAATATTTCTCTTAGATTTTCATATAGTGTTGCGATGATAAATGATCGCGATTTTGAAATAGCGTTGCGACCACAATGAAATGCCCACATTGGTTCCTGAGTCACCAAAGGCAGCTACTAAAGCTGCATAAGGTGATTGCTTCGATGGTAGTTTTGGATGCGACTACCATGACTCCTCCGTTATTAGTGTTGCGAATTAAAAATCATGGGTGCAGTGAATTACTATTTTTTGGTTTCCTATTTTTTTAAATATATACGAAATACTACGGCATATTATTAGAGATAATGAAGCACCATACGCGATTGACTATGTAAGTAATGCAGTAAATTAGTGTTGCGAAAAAAAGAGATAATCCACTTACGGTTTTCAATCGCGCTTATAACAAGTGGACGATAATTAATAGTAGAATGCCCCTCTGGCTATTGAATTTGTTTAATACTCTAATTTATTATCCTTTTTTGCCTGCCCCCTTTTTATTATTATCGTACCGTCGAAATCGAGTGTTCTAACGTTTTTTTTTGATATAATTATTACAATTATTTTGAAACACTAAAAACGAGGTATACGTTTTTTATCGTTTCCTTTTTCATCTTAGTATCCATAAAATATGTTTCTATATGTAATTCATAATTATTATTCAGCACATTTTCATTTCGGAAGATCATGCTCCCTTTTGACAACTGTACTATTTTTGTCATAATCACTACTGTTATAAATTAGTTTGTTACAGGATTATTAAGGTAAAGGAGATGTCAATATAATTGAATATTACCTCAAGTACATTAAATAACACATTGCAATATGTAAGAAATCAGAGGCTCAAATGTGATGTTGTATGGATCAAATAAATCGAAGGAAATCATGTGATTCAAAGGAAATGATACACATTTGTGTCGAGCATGCTTGCTACTTAATTGTCTACTTTTTCGTAATTATTAATTCAATAAATAAATTTGTTTCAGGTTTTTCGATTATCAAATGCATCGATTTATCGGTAGACTGTTTCAAGTACATAAGACAGGTATAAGTATTTTCGGAGTTAACGTGGAGTATTATAAATTGAAGCAATGGGAAAAATTATATCACACTTCTTAAAGGAAATGATAGAAACAATCGAGATATCATACCTAAGAAATATCACTAAATTCTTATGAACTTTGATATGTTTCAGGTTGCACGATCACGATTTTCATGAAAGAAGATTCGTTGTAAAATATTCCTTTCCCCTTTCTATATATCCCCTTAGATTTTCCATTAAGTAGGCTATTTTTAAATAACATTAAGTTTTTGCACAGGGTGGCTGTTTGTAAACTAAATTATTTTCTAAATAGGCAGGCAATCTCTCAATTAAATTAGCTTCTCATTAAGCAGGCAATGTTTATGTCAAGATAAATGCTTAATTAGGCAGGTGCTTCCATGTGTTTCAGGTGCATGATCATAATCTTCCATGAAAGAACATCAACATTCATGATGAAATATCCCTTGCCCCCCCATATCCCATCAGATTTTCGATTAGGTAGGATAGTTCTAAATTAAATCATTTTTTAAATAGACAGGCTATTTTCAAATTGAATTTGCTTTTTAGGCAGGTAGGATGCTTTAAGTTAAGATTTAATTTACCTTAAGTACAGGTAGGATTTATTTGAATGACGTACATGCTAATTTATTTTCATTATTATTTTCAGCTTTTGCGACAATTAATAATTTGAATACATCCTATTTACTTGAACTACCTATAAGCTAATTTGTATTATAATGTTTATTTTTTAGTTCAAAAGGTTTAATGGAATTTTCATTTTCAGCTTTCGTGCCAGTTATTTATTTCAATACATTTTACTTACTCAAACAATGTATAAGCTAATATATATTATAATCTTTATTTTTGACTTGCTTTAGGTTTAACACAATTTTTATTTTCAGTTTTTGTTAAAATCAGTTATTTTAATGCTTCCTTCCATTGTAATTTGCACTACGTTTGCATATGAAGCGTGCTGCAAATATACATCAGAAGGAAGTAGCGTCTAATTTGTAAACAATAATTTTTATAAATGGATGGAATTTGTGGTGCGGCTAGGCCGCGCGGGTCTCCATTCGCAGCAACCTCCTCGTGGTGAGACCTGGGCAATCGATGTTATATGTATATCATACATTTACCAATATTATCACTTATTCGTTTGCGATAAAATTGTTAAGTGTATGATAAAAGCGTCGAGCAAATAGGCTGCGATTTTAACAATTTTTTTTAAACTTTTGACGTCCTTTGTTGCCTCTGCTGCCCGCAGGCGACGTGTTAATGCCTTTTGTTGCCGCAATGAACAAAAGCATTATTTTCAAAATTATTTAATTTCAATCTATACGATAGAGAGCGTTAACATCGCTTTCTGTAATCGGTTGGTAACGTTGCGAGTGACACGGAAATGGTATGGGGTTCTCGGACCTCGGGAATTCGGATCGAAAAACACATTTGCTGATTTGTCTATTCTTATATCTCGTCTGTGGTAAAGATATTAAAGAAAACCCCGTCGGTTAAGTAGATATCTGCTATGTAAGCTTGCATCTTACGTACATTAGCGACCTCTTAGAATTTTCACGGGGTGGCGCATTTTGTGTAATTGTTCAGCGGGAGTTTGTCATTTAATATAAATATTTATTTATTTGAATAATTTTTCAGTGTTCCAAGGGGTGTGTTTGGGTGGCACAATGAAAAATGTTCGCTTGAGGTAAAAATCTGTTTCGGCGGTACACCGTCAACGGTTATGTATATGTTTAATTTGGTGAATTACTACTATTGTTTAATTACATATGTATAAATTAATATAAATCATTAAATCCTTAGGGACTAGGTTTAGGTAATCGATAAAAAAATATATCTTATCAAAGAGAGTAGCAAACATTATTTATCTTTGAATACTATTATGAACCGGTGTATCGAGTTAGAAGATTCTGAAAAAAATGCATTTTGTCACTATGACGCACCAGTACTATTAAAACTTTTTATAATTTTACAATTACATTTGGAAATATCATTTTTCGGGTAACCCAGTAACTATGCAACCGTTCTGATTCTAATCTCGAGAGATCTGTGTTTTCGTCAAAGAGGTACATAAGCTAGAAAATAGAGAATACAGAAAGAAAGCACGGTAGACGTTATGGCGTTGACGAGTCCGGTAGATCCGGTCTGTTATCACTGGAATTTTAAAAGGCCGCCTCCTCGTCAACTTGGATTTATTCGAATTAAAACCCAGCAGGGCCGCACGCCGTCTGTCTACCTGATAAGATTCTTCCTCGTGGACAGTAACGGCCACTATGCTTTACATGGTGCCTTCGAAACCAAATTAAAAAAAAGGAAAATGAAAGTTCTGACACCAGCAAGTAGAATGCTTTGAGGAGAAAGAAAATCGTCGAATTAATTGATATACAATAGAACAATAGATGATATCAATAGAACGGCCAAATTTAATTTCAGTGGCAATCATGTTAATCCGTAATTGTAGTAATTACAAATTATTATTACTATTTATCATTAACGTGTACGGGATGAGCTCTATTTAATTTTAGGCTTGAACTGTTTCTCAGAAATATTCTCTGATTTAAATTGACGATCTAATTAATTTTCGCTGTTAATCCCGTTATTCTTTAGCCGTAGTAAACAAATTTCAGGATTGAATTTGCCCTTTTAGAAAGATTTTCCTGATTTTATCGATCTCGATGAGAAATCCCGGGTTCTTACGATTGTAAAACGTTAGATACGTTATCAGTTAGCGGTCTTCGCAGAGATACTGGTTTGTAGTGTTCCGTAGTGGACTACCGACATTGAAATTGCATTATAGAAGCTCGATCAGGCATTCAAAGTTGTACAAACCCGTAGCAACTTCTACTGACGATTAATGTTAAATGCGAACACGCGTATAGGTAGAGATAAAAGGAATAGACATAAACGTTACGAGTGCTGCGGGATTAATTTGATAACTATGCGGAATTTATTGAAGCTGGAAAAAGATCAATTATAGAAAGAGAGAGAAATTTTGTTGTCTTCTTTTAAATAAACAAAGATTTAGTTGTCGCGGAAATTTTATATATAGCTTTCTTTAAATTCAATGAATTTTCATTACCCAATATCGCCATTTATATTGTATATATATTTTCAAAATTTGATCCATCTCCTCCCACTCTCTTATTGTTATTAATATTCTAGTAAAACAGTGCACATCTTCCATGCTATTTATACAATAGTACCAATATAATTCAATTCTACAATAATTAAATATTCTAAGATGAAAGAATCCCAGAATGTACATAAAAAGAAATGTATATATTGGCTTTCCAAAGAATGTTACAACTATCAAAACGTATCTAAAAGAGAAAAAAGGAGGCAATTCTTTCTTCAACAAACGTGTTCAACTGTTGCGACATCCCATAACTAATACGGTTTCTCTTAAAACTGAGTTGGAGATAATGGAATTCGTCGCGATCGTTGCTTACGTTAGCTTTGTGTGCACACTACTGTAAAGAGGCGATTCATAGGCACTTTTCTCGAGGGTTAAATTTTCCACAATGGTCAGAAAACGTAGGGCACCTCTTCGAGCATGTCCTTACCTGGTGGTTCGCCGTTCACGTTGGACTTTGCTTTATGCGGACACTTTATGCCTCCGATTGCGAACGACACCGGAACGCTCTCAACTCCTCGGCACCGATCGGGATCCTTTTCCGATCGCAAAACAACAAGAGCGGTTTTAATTTAAGGTTCCAAGAAGCCCAGGAACTGCGTTTCCTTCGTTTGGGGTCTACGAGCTGGCGGCACGTTTTAATAATCGTGTTCTAGACGACGAGCATTCTCGTAAACCAGATCCGTTTTTATGCATGAATCTTATCGGCATTCGAGCCAGCCAAGACACGGAGGACACTCTCCATCGTGTATTATACGAGGAATGTTCATCGGTTGATCGAAAATTTAAATTGAACGCCGATAGATATGTATATACGAAAATCTAAACGTTTCGATCGTGGAATTTTTGTCAGGATACTTTGACGCCGATCCCGTGGCTCGTTCGAAGGAATGTAATCGTTCAACGATGTATTAATACGGGCATCTTAGATAGTATTATTAATCGAGACGAAAGTTGTTGAGAAATGGGGCTTGTTGTGTGTTCGTAAAGGCGGTGGAATTGCTGAGAAATTTGTGGGTATATGTATATCTTGGTTGAATGAGTATTTGAGATGGTAATTGGTACTGGTTGTGGATGAAATAGTAGGTAGAATGGAATAACTTTGGAAAATTAATTGATAGATGAGATACCAAATTGTTTTATCTATGATACAAGAAAAATATTTTTATATCTTAACAGTACCGTATACTTGTGAAAAATGTCGAAATGAAAGTATTTGTTTTATTCTATATATGTGGGTGTACAAATATTTCAGTTATTTGGGGAATTCAAAGAATGCGCAAGCTGTCTTTTACCAATGAGATAAAGCCTGTTATTCGTCAGTGAGTGTTTGGTAATTAATTTTTTTTATCAGTATTGTTGAATTTCACAGTTTGCAGCGTGCAATGATTGTGTAAGAATTGATTGGCTCTATTTGTTTCATTGGCGTTATCATTGATACGACATATACGTATACGTTTATATACGTATGAAGTTCGTATACAGTATGATTTTGTTTTTCCGTATTGCGTTTAGTTCCCTTCTGTTTTCATATTTTACTTTACGTTAGATATCGTATGTATTTTTTCGTTAATTTTTAATCTTGTAGTATGGTACTTTATAATGCATATTCACGATTGCTGTTCAGATTGATAAATTACTCACGGTCGAAGATAAAGCGTACGTGCATTAAATCCACTTGCAATAGTTCGGGGGTATCACTGTTTTTAATCTATTATGTTGTTAGAATATTCAGTATTTTAACAATTACTTAATATACGATCCTGGACTGTACAAGATTATTTATGAATTATTTTGGTTTACATGTTAAACATTGTTGTCACTTCGACAACAGTTGTCACACTTGTGGCAATATACGAAGAACCTGTTATCTTATCCGTATGCATAGTTTCGTAACCACTCGTCAAGTTAAAAATGAAAGAATGAAATACTTTGGTACATGTTTGTGGCTATACAATAAATGTATAATAAATAACACAATGCGAAACAGATTAAAACGTTCACACTCATACTTTGAACCGCAATTTTCTCCACAATGCCCAAAATAGTGCAATAAAAAATCTTCGTTTTCCTTGGACAAATCTGATAGAACGATTTATCTATAGTCGTTCAGAAACATCAGTAGAACCGTAGGTTATACATACATATACATGGTTAGACGTATAGTCGGGAGGTCAGGAGTCAAGACACGATGAGAGATGGGGGTCGAAAACAATTTAATGGCTGCAAATGGCAGTCTTGGGAAAATTGGCACTGCAACGTGCACAGTGAAATGACGAGAAGAGAGACAAATACCGTGCTGAGAAATATTGCCAATCGGTGCGGTCCCATTTGGTCTTTAAACGTTCCATAAAAAGAGCTGGACACGATTTACGTTTGATTATAGCCTCGACTAGGGTCAAAAGTCGGTACGAAATGACTATCGATGCGGGATGGGAGCGACCAGTTGGAGATTATAGGTAATGACTAATAATATACCACCAATCTTTGAGGGAGTCGACTGTTCTTTTCCAAAAGGGCTCTGGAAACACTCGATAACACCTTCTCTCTTGACGATTTTCCTTTTTAATTTAACATTTAATAATTTACGGTTGATAATCGTTTCGTCGGTGATCGATAGTTGAAATCGGCCTTCCTATAATTTATCTATTATATTGGAGTCTGTGTTTGACCTAATTGAAACTGTCAGCTTCTAGGTGTGTGGCAATTAAAAAATAATAATACCCCAACTATAGTTATATTGCACGCTTTTGTTAGACATGTAATAATTTGTTCAGATTCACAACGAAAAATATTTCCACTCTTTGTAGTAGAAGTTCATTGTTCCATAAATATTTTTCATTTATTTTTTTACATAATTTAATTGAAGTGTACTCGTTTTAATTACAAAAGTGTTACAAATACAATATTTAGCCTTTCGTTTAACTACAAATAAATTTGTTTTTTTATAACGTTCGCATTTGATTACACAAGTGCGAGCTATTTATTACAGTACAAGATTTTTTTTCAAGCCAATAGAATTTAAATGTCGAATCAACATTAATTATACTTCATGTTAATTCAGTCGTTGTTCGTGTATTTCCATGGGCATCGATTTCGACCGATTCTGCATAAAATTCCGATTTGTATTCAATTCGTTACCCGCTAATCGAACCGATCCGATTAGGTCCAAATAATCAATATCTGCCATTTTCATTATTTAGTTTTCATTTTTTTTCTCGCTGGGAATCGGCGTTAAAGTATCTTAAGTTTCTCTTAATTGTATGCGCCTACACAATGGCAGATACCAATTATATACCTCCTAACAAGAAAGGGAATTCGTTAACATATTATGGAAGTAGGTTGTCATATAGTAAACTTAATTTTTGTTTAAAAAATATATACAATCATATTACTCGATCTTAAAAATTGGCGCCTGAACCTTCAGGTGAGACATCCCGTATATATTTACACGTTGTATGACGTCACTATTTATCTTCCAGACTTTCTGGTGTAAATCGTATCCTTTTTAAAAAAGAGGGTTTCCCCTATTTTGTCAGCACCGTAGTTGCCTTTATTAGGGTCTTTGGAGTGCACTGATACAGATACCACAATGCTTGCTCTTAAAGCTTTTACGTTCACGGTCATGCAGGTAATACTAATTCAAACTTTTACACGCAATCTTCTTCGAAAAAAGAATTTTCTCCGTGACTTATCGTTACTTTAGTTACTCCTAAGAAGAATGCCAGGGTATGCTCGTGGAATTTCCCCGACATTTATATTCATCTTCTTTAATTCTGGGTCTCAGTGTTATTTATTGTGAGATACCATCGTTCACTTAAAACTGTATCAAATTGAAATCTTCTGCGTTATATACTAATTTATCGATTAGGTAAAGAAAAAAATATCCTCCAAGGATTGAAAAATGTTAAATTCAATCTTCTCGCCGCATTGAAAATCTCTCTGTTTTCAATATTTTTGCAACTGTGTGATCCATAATTAACTGTACCTTTAAAAAATGCCCGATATCTTCGCCATTAAAACAACCGCAATCCACTTCCTGTTCCCGAGTTCCATCCAATCCGCAAGATCTACCCCGATAAAACAAACGTCTCAATACCTCTTTATATCATTACAAAAATATACGCCATTCACACCTTTCTCTCAACCTATTGCATAAGAATCGCAAAAACGTTGCTCCATCGATCTGTCGCGTCATAAATTACCACGAGACGTACGCAACATCGTTCAAGAGGACTCGTTCGAAGTAAAGAAACGTTCCCGAAGAAATTAAGCCCTTTCCCCCGTTCGGACGGCTCCGATAATCGTCGTCTGATCGAATTGATTCATCGTCTGCTTCGAAGCGGGACAGAAACAGCGCGAAAGCATCGTTCCTGTCGTTCAATCTTCCTCCTCTTCTCAATCCTATGCTCCAAGATGGCCGTCGTTTTGAGCGCGAGCGAGTGGAGGCCGCGGTACAAAAAAGGACGAGCGTAATAACGTAGTATCGTTAATGGCTGGGCAATTTCAGCGTGTACGAGTGGGTCTCTCTTTCCATCCCGTTCATCTCTCGTCGGTGTTTCGTTCCTTCTGCCTTGTTTTCTTGGCTTTTTTTTCTTCCTTCCTTTTATTTTCGCCGTACCTGCCCCACTCCAAAGGTGTGCCAACCACCTCCACGCGCGCCCTTATATCCCTCCTTTGTGCCCAAGGTAGCGTTCCGCCGTGGAAATGCACGGGGAACGCCAAAAACGATTCCAAAACAGCCTCCGACTGTGGAGAGTTTAACAGCCCGAGTTTGTTCTTACTGTTAGTCGGCGAGTATCCTCGTCACCTGTTTGTTTGTCGTTTTATTAAGCCGCTTCTTTGCGTTGCCCTCCGATATATGCATACTAGTTCCTTTGATACGCACCTCCTCGGTACTCGAACTGATATTCTTCCTTAATGGAGGGAGAGAGATCGATTCGCTTGGATTTCGTTATTGTTGCACGAAGCGGAGCTTTGATCTGACGGATAATGATTTGTATTTATGAATGCTATATTTGTATTTTTTTCTCGTCGCCTGTTGTGGGTTAAAAGTTTAGTGGAAGATGATTTTAACGATTTCTTCACGGATCGCAATCTATTTAGTCCAGTCTGCCTTGCGATTCAGTCGGTTGATCAAATTTCGAATCGTTAGACGTTGCGAGGAGGTCAGACATTTATTATCGAATTGAATTTTAAGTCGAAATTTCCAATACTCTTCTGTGTATTCTGATCGGCCTGTTAACTGCAAGTAAAATGAGTTTAATTGGTATAGATCTCTCATTACTGATTTGCAATTGGAGTACGGTTTATAATCACCGTCCCTATTAGATCCTGTAACAATCCTCAACCCCGTGAACGTAGTTCTTCAATGTTTAATTCGCTTACCGCGAAGGCCATTCGAGCAATATATTCTTGCAATTACAACCGAATGAGATTCTCAGGATTGTTTCCCCCTCCTATTTTGTGTCTCTTACAATTTGTCGACAGTTACGCGGTATTACGGAATAGTTTAATTTTTCCATTATTTGTCAGGAAACACAGGAAGAATACTCCTAATTTGTTTCTGTTTCAACAAAAATGAAATTCTCTGATAAAATTTGCATCATTTAGCGAGTAAAAATTGATCCTTAATAAAAGACTGGCCAAAAACAGTTACCCTTTTAACTTTATGGATTATTAAAAACGAAGAACACTCCTGATTATAATAAATGGATGGTTAAACGCGTAAATAATAGAAGAACTTTAATTTCCAGAAATATACCGAATACGGCACGATCGTGAATGTTAGTCGTTCTCCAAAATTTAAAATCATTGATTGTCGTCAATTATTCAAGTGATCCGCTCAATATCGGCAGGCCAGTGAGTAATGGTCGAATTTTTCTCCTTGTCAGTTCGTTTGTTTAACGCGGTGAATGGCACTTGAATTGTACGGGACAGACGTACGTTGTCGGCATGGCGAATATTTTACGCGTGAAAGCTTTAAATGCAATTAGTGTCTCGTTTTTTTCGGGAGAAACGCTTCGACCTTTTTTTTTTTTCAGTTCTTCCTCCGGGGACATGTTATCCGATTCCGCCTTTTTCCCCTGCCTTTTTCGTTTCGCATTCGACAGCTCGATTAAAGGTAGTTTACACGGAAACAATAATGCATTACTTTTATTATCTTGCGCGGAGTTTCACATTTGTAACGTCTAAGATGATATTCAATATCGGGATGAGAAATGCCAAATGATTTCTGTGGCAATTAATTGTTGAAGGTGTAATATTTTCCTTCCATTACAAGTCGTGGAATTGAATGGACGGTACAATAATTGCTGAAAAATTGGCGAATTTTATTTTGACCCTTTCGAAATATGATCAAGTTCTGTTAAAGCTGATCGTTCTTGATCAATGGTAGGGGGTCAAGAACTTTTGAAAATTTGTACGTCTAATTTGATTCCATGCAAAGTTATCTCTTTTATTACAAGGTTATTGCACCACGAGAAAACGTGGGTGTCGCCTGAAACAGTAAAAAAGTTGAAAAAAAACCCCAATATCTTTTATGCTGTACGATGGGAAATTTAAGTACGTTATTAACTACCGCTTAAACATCGTGCAAGTTTTCGTTCGTGTGAAAGTCAAACGCAGCACGAAAACTTTTACGGGGTTCTGTATCGGCGCGTAAATGGGAAAAGTTGTGGATATTTGAAGAAAACTCCAGTGTCCTTTGTAAGGGGCACAGTACAAGTTCATGCTGGTATATACGCGTTACGGCTCGTTCGCAATTTTAATTGGTAATTCATTCGTTACCTTATCTCTGTTCATAAAGTTTTTTTAAGCCCCTTATTAATGTAGTGCTTTATTGAAACGAGAATTAATTGACCAATTACAGGCATATTATATGAAAAGAAACAAAATTAAGAACAATTTCAAAACTCGTACCACTTTGTATTAACAAATGAATATCTTCCTTCTCGATATGCGTGTGTGTTTCCGTTTTATCGTAAATCCATGGTAAAAGGTAATTCGAAATTATTAGTCTCAAGTTGCAATACTGATAGAACGATACCAATGATACAATAAAGCCGCAACAGGTCATTAGGTTCGATCGACGTGTAATCCCGTTGCGCAGAATACAACCGAGAACCCTCTGAAATTGCACGGTGTTTGGGGGTCTTTGGAAGCGCATAGGGAACTAATCGAAAACATATTTGTCGATTAAGCCGCCAGTGCTCCGAGCCTTTTCATGATCAGATTGAATCATGAGAGATATACGACCCGTAATGGCGGCCCTCTCTTATCATGAACGACGTGGAAAACAGTTTCTATCCCTTTTGTAATAGGTACGTTTGAACTGGTTTTACGATGCATAAGAGTATGTAAACGTTACACAGCAGCGATTATGATTAATTGCATATTACGAATTGAAATGTTAAGCACGAGTTGAGTACTTTCAAGCATTAATAATTATTTTAGTTTATCATATTTCTAATAATGCGGAAGGTGGCAGTACATAGTAGTTAATCAGAGTTAATCCATGGTATCTTATAAAAACATAATTTTTAAAAATCCTGTATGGACGACGAAATCTCTAAAGAAAGTTATTTTCCACCCTTATCTTCCATTACGTCGACACACCTACCGGGTGTGATCCACATATTTCGGACGGCTTCGTATGATTTATTTAAACAATAATTTCATTAAAATATTATCATTAGGTACATTAATTCGACAAATAGCAATACGTTTATTATACTATTATTAACGATCCCGCATCGAAACAAAGAATTCTCGTTCTTCAAACCACCGTTTGCTCCGTCGTCCGAATACTTTGCCTACTTGCCAGTGTACCTACCTCCGTACAACAATACGGCCGTCGAACAGTCTTAATAATTCGGAAAGGGCGTTCACGCACGACGTTCGCCCGCAAATTCGCGTTACATCGGAACCCTTAGAGCTCCGTGCACGTTCACACCCACACAAGGGTGCCGTAATAACACGCCGAGCCGTCAGGCCGTAGCAGTAGGACTACGGGTATACACTTGGACACGATGCCGAGATTAAACCGTGCAGGCGCGATTACGATACGCCAGTATCCGATTGGTCGACGGTTCGTCGAACAGCATGGGCGGAGCAAACCGTAATGAGTTTCTAGCTTAGTACTCTCGGGCTTCGTTCGTCATGTTTCGACCCTCTCACTTTCGCCAAACCTCCGCATTCTCCCCGTCCTTTCCCCCTGTCCTTATCGACTCGGGTCGTCCTTATGCACGCACGCGTGCACACACGCACACACCACCGGCCATTTCGACACGTGAGTGCACGCCGATTACACCGGCGTCTTTCCTCTTCGTTCGCCGCCAACTTGCCGTCCGTCAACCCTTTTGTCTCCGCCCCGAAGCTACGTTGCACCTTCGCGCGGCAACGTTTGTCGTTGTCTCGCAGGTACGCGTACCCGTATACCTGCGTGCACGAGCGCCGTGTGCACTTTCCGTGGAATAATTTTCGAATTACAGTTAAGACCACGGGCGTACGGCGGTTCGCGAACCGTTCGCCGTGGGATCGTGAACGGCGTTCATTAGCGGCCGTGATGCCTCCGTGAGATAAATTTGCTTCGTTAGAGGTGGTTGGTCTCGGTGATCCTTGAGGTGGCTGGGTCGTGGATGTCTTCATGGTCGCGATGCATTCTTTAAACTTTGCTCGGCAAGTAGACACGTCCCGCGTGGATCTCGTGGAGATTTCGCTGGCTTGCTTGGATGGTGATGCGAATTACGAAAGTTTCACTTTTCTGGGGAATGAAAATTACTTTAGTAGAGTCTCCAGCTGCTGGCCGTTTAAATGATGCATCGTTTGGGTGGATCGGTCGAGGATGGATATAGATACTTGTATCGTTATTGTTCGTTTTAATTCACTTTTACCAAAAACGGGTGAAATTTCGAATTTTTATTTGATTATATTAATTGCGAATAGAAGATATCTAGAGGCAACGTTGTATTATATTTTTCCAAATGGTTGGTATGTAATTCGTTGTGCATTAAATGAGTTCAAGCGTATATTTTTACTGGTGATCGTTCGATCAGATGGATCGAATTATATATCTGAATTCATGAGTGGTGTTCGACTTAGGGTTATGAATAAAGTAAAACGTTCGAGTCAGAATAAATTACATTTCGCAATTAGTTTAACAGAGAAATTTGAATGATTACTGATTTAAGACTAAGAATGAATATCACGGAAATACAAATCTATAACGATCGAATCTGATGTAAATTTGTTTAGTTCCATTTTCAGTTGGAATTATAATTTTCATATTATTTTATATTTCAAGATATTTTTATCGTCATTTTTGAGGAACGAATTTTTGAAATTGTTGATTGAAACATATTTAAATTAATTTCATTTTCAATTTCATGAAGTTGAACGTCAATGAATTTCTCGACTTCTGTGTAATAATAAAATCGAAAGAAATTGTCTGTTCATTTGAAATTACAGTTCTATTGATTCTCCCAGCATCATTTTTTCGATTTCACCGTGCGGGATAAAGTGTGAGAAAGCAACGCAGAAAATACCGAGGCTGTTCTTGCGATATGTATGTCAAGTACCTCGCAGTCGCAAATTGTAACGTGGATTGGTAAAGTAGTAGTAATTCCAGAAGTATTTTTATGGAGAATTCAGTGCCATAGCTGCGATTATTTTTCGCAGTGGTGCCATCATTCTAAATGCCTCTGCTCGATTAGAGTTCGTAATAAACGTATACACCTTTCCTGTTATTGAAGTAACAGTAAAATATATTCTTCCAATGCAATCGATGCTTCCATACTAAACAAAAAATGAATCTCAAAACAACGATATTAAACATAGATATTCGCCACACTTTTCTTTGAATATAGTTTCAAAATACTTAATCGAATCATCGAATATCGTTTCACTCATTCGTACACGTTATACCTATCCAATCGGTCCCGGAGATCATTAACATTAAAACTACCATGCCAGTCAAAATGACTGGTTTCAGATTCCCTGCTTTACAATTAATAACATGTAAGTATTGTGACAGCAATTTATGATGACTTTCAATAAGACAAAATGACAATTATATAACTCTATTTAATGTCCATACAACCACTTTCGTGTTCATAATCTGTCCAACGTGTACTGTCTAAATAGTACACAATCCTATCGGTAGTTCTAGTGTTACTAATTGTTAATCACACGTCAAATGACGAAAAAAATCCCCTTAATTACCAAACACGATAACGTTTTATTTCCTCGCGTATACCGTCCCCACCCCACCACGAATATATATATCGGTGATTTAAAATCGATGCTGAATAATGTAGCCCGGGAAAAACGAGCGAAATGCAATCCGCCCGATGCAATCGGTTTTTCGTTTAAATTTCATTTCGACGAAACTTTATGTCAGCGCCGCTTATTGCAACCATTGAATATTTAACCTACCCTCCATCGTGATCACCGTTTCTCATCGTTCTTGTACGATTCTTCAACCCTCGCAGAATTATTCGTCGGTAACGCGGGGTTAATTATTCCCATTTACGATCAGAAGAAATCACTCCCTGCCCAGGCCAGATGCTTTAAATCGCCAAGGGTTGTTCTATCCGTTCGCGGTCAATTTGTAAGTCGACACGGGCCTTCAGCTGTATATTGTGTGTATGTATAGATACAGGCTGATAACATACCTGGAATTAGAGTTGCCTGATACGTAAGTGGTGAACAGTAATCGGCGGTAGAAGTTTAGTCGTCCATTGCTATTAAACCCGTCTGCGTTCAGTTGCTTTTTCATTCGGCCGGCTATTTCATCTTCTTTTCGAGAGATAGTAGGGACGAGATATAGAGAGGGGCGTGTCCTCTATCAAGACAGAATAGAGAGGAAATTGGACGAAGGAAGAACGGAAGGAGGAAAGAAAAAAATAGAATGGAGGAATCGCTTTTGTCGGGATTTCCACTGAAACACGGATTAACATGTTCCGTCCTTTGTTGGTAGTTCCACGAGCCCCTGCTGCGCGCTTCCTTCTTTCTTAATTTCCGTCCCGGTTGTTTTACACGCGTTCTCGCGTTTCAGGCTCGTTGCTCTCTTTTACGACTTCTGAAAATCGATGTCGACACGAGGAATTCGTGAATTATTTAAGAATGCTCGTTGCCACGCGGCTCCGTTGTTGGCTTAATACGAATGAGCCGGTATCCTTGTCGACTCTGCATTCTTCATGAGAATCGCATTGCGCGCTCCGCCTAAAACCGACGTGAGAAACACTCCACGTTTTCTTTTCGCTCTTCTTCTATCGGCGTTGTCTGCTCGCCAATCCCTTTTTCCCTTTTCTTCTTCTTCCCCTCCTTGTTCTTGTTCTTGTTCTTCGTTTTCGTTCATCCTCGAATATCCACGGTAGCCATGGCGCAGCTTTTGCGGCCGTCGTGCAAACGAGACGAACGTTCGTCGATGTTTCTTGCGGCGAGACCTCTGGCCATTGGAAAAATGATTTTGTTGTTTGCTTGGAAATCGTTTACGACGCGGCTGGTTTTTCTACCTGAGAACCGTGGGTGGAAACTTGCTCTTTGCGAGGTAAATGATTAAGCGCGTTCTGTTTCTTATTGGGGAGATTTCATAGGACAGGTGTGTGGCATGGAGTATCGTAAATAGTTGGAAGCAATATATTTTGGTATTTTGCTTTCTTCGCCCCGATTGATTGTTTATTAAGATAGACGCGTTTTATTTGTAGTTGTTCAATTTTAGAAGGGCTCCTACAGTTTTCAGAAACCACAAATCTTTTACAATGAATCCACCTGAATAATGATTTATGTTACTGCTAACCCTTTAAGGTACACGCCGTTATAAATATGTGAGATCAATAAAATAAATACCAAAATCATCAATCAATATTAATTGCACGTACGTGGCACTGTCTAATTCGCCTCGAATAAATAATGGAAACGCATTCCCCTTACACTGATTTCCTCCACCGCGAAATCTTCTAAAAACTCCTTCATCCCCGATGGGTATCCAATCTTGGTGAACCGTAACCATCCTAAAGCTTGCCCCGTCGGAGAAGAGGAAGGCTTGGGGGCCTAATCGCGTTAGATGGTTTGCCATGTTGCTTTCTGGTCACGTATCACCGTAAAACAAAGGAACATTGAGTGTGCGCGCGGCCAGAATACGCGCCTTAATATTTAATCCCTCATTATGGGGACTGAGTCCGAGCTTTTGAGACAATTGGCAGTTTTACTGCCCAATAAGAATTCACGGACGTGCGTTCGTGGAGGTGTTACGATCATGCGTGCCGATGTTTCATTATACCGGAAGAGAAAGAACCATGGCCGACGTTTTGGGGCGGAATAATTTTATATTTGTTTCATTTCGAAGGCAGGCGACTGCAATTTGACTAGGCGAAAGAAATTAATTTCAGCTGCTCCAGTTTATATTATTTATATAGATTATGCTGGGTTCTAGGTTTTATCTGGTTCACAGGTTTAAAGAGTTCACGGTATGTTAAATAAATAAATGTTGAAATTAATTAGCGGAATTGCTGATCTTAAATAATAGCTTGCGAATAATGTTAATATGCATTTAATATATGGTGTATCAATATTGATAGCATTGATATGCTCTATTTTAATATGAATTGCCGGTAAAATGGTTTCCAGTTGTCATAATTAAAGGCACCCATACTTTGTAAATAATAAACGCACAGTTTCCAGGCTGCTTCGTATTATAAAATAAGGGTGCAATGCGGGGTGAAAAGTATTTGACTGACTGCAGAGACATCTCGCGAATTGGAATGCGAGAAAGAGTGTGTGGACAAAAAAGTTGACGTTGAAATTGAGTAAGAAATTCCAATATCTCTGAAAACAATTGACAGTTTCAGTGTTCAATAAGGTTTCCCGACGCCGACGGCGGAAATGGTACGAACACTTGCGTCAGTCATATAGACAAGTGATCAAGCGTGGTGAAGATTGACGCGTGTATTTCAGTATCAACCGATGCTTCTTTTCCTCCGCTTTATCTCTTTTTATACCTTCTTAAACGTGAAAACTCTTACCTCGGATATCGGGCATTGCGACGTACCAAGGATCCAGTTTAAGATCTTCTAAAACTATAAACAATTAGAGATACCTGCAGAAAATTTGTCCACAGAACTAAATTTTTTTATTCGTAGCAAGCAAGGTGTATTGACCTGCAAGAATCCTTGAAACAGATCTATTTATACTATTGAAAATATCTATTCTTGTAAATCGGTAAATCTAAAACGGGAAGAAAAACTGCTGTATTATTCCTCGACAATCCACCGCTATCTTTCATCAAATTAATATAATGCGAAGGTCTTCGTTTACTTGCTACACGAAAACTATTATCAACCCGAATGACGTGTACAACCATGTGCAGGCTAACAAGTTAAAGATCACCACGATAAGGAGAACAGAAATTACCATGCACCATTACAGAAAGCACCATTGTAGTCGTCATTATTATTGTTCGTACACCTATAATGGTACGGCACTGTCCCTGACCCGAGAGACCCGCAATAATGAAATTAGAGTTCCCGCTGACTGGGGCCAGGTTGAACGTGGAGCACCATATACCCGTTGAAATATCACTGCTTTTGCAAAAGGTGGAACAACTACTCGGTCGCTCAGAGAAAAGGGAAGAATGAAACGAATAGAGCGAGAAACGGAAGGCAGTGGTGATCGAGTACCGGACATTGTGCGGTAGAATGAAAACATGGCCGCCAGCTAGAAATCCCTGATGGCACTGCTTTGAGGCGAGGTCGAGTGAAAAGCTCACGAAATACTCTTCAAAAGGAAACGATCGTGCTAAGCCGGTTAAATTGACCAGGACGGACAAACGCAATTAATATCGAAATGGATCATTAGTATTATCTTCCTTCGGGTGAAAATTTCTCATACGAATGGGATCACCAAATTAAAACATTTAGTGCATTCGTTGTTATGGTAAATTGTACGAGGGCAGGGTAATTGAATTTAAGCAGAGACATTTATTTGTGCTACCGATGGCCACTTGATTTGGTAAAATAGTGTTTCGTCGCTAATAAAAGGGGGATAAGTTCGAGAATGTTCTCGGCAAATGCAGGAAGAGATTTTTTAAAGGTGAAATCACATCGCTACACTTCTGTTCATCGATTATTTAATCGACCGTAGCCATCTTTACGTCCACTAAAAAGCACTCGTCCCTTCCGCAGTCGCGAATCCCTGGACGATCACTGCCCCACGAGTGTGGATCGAAATAAGAAGGCAATAATTTTATTTTTCAATCTGTGCGGTGGAGGAAGGAAGAGGAATGGTTCCGATAAAAACATTTATTTCCAAAAGACGTCCATAGTTCTCCCGTGGAAACGAGGGGGAAAAAGGTAGTACACTAAATATTACGTTAAACAGAAGACGATGTCGTAAATGATTAATTAACACATACATACTTCATTTCCCACGTGCATCACAAAACAGACATACAATAAACACGAGAACGACAGCAAACATTTGACAGATCTCCTTGGACAAGAAAAGACCCGAAAGAAGCGTAAAATTAATAACCATTTGAATTACAACGTATCGGACAGTTTTAAATGAAATACTTTATTAATCGTGTCGCGGGGTTGCAATACAATAGTAATTTTCGTGAACTACAGCCGAAGCAGTCGTTAATCCGATTTCCTATAAAAGAGAAGCACGCTGCCACGTCCTCCAGTGAATTTCATGGAGCTCGAAATTAAATAGAATTTAATCTCGGGACGTGGCTGTATCCTAGTCTCGGTAGAAGTCTGGTTTACGTCACCCGTAACCACTTAGCGTATTGGAGTTTGATTTATTTTCCGAGGCAAACTGCCGCCTGGGGAGGCTGGCCACCCTCTGAATGGACTCTATTGTATTTCTATTAAGTCTTGGGCTCATACTTTCACCCCGCACGTTTGTTCAGTATCGTTGCCATATTTTCTGATACATACCCCATTCCCGTCTGTACCTATTGCTCATTCTACTTGCGCGAACTTTTATCGATAATATATTTTCTCAACGTTACAAATGCAAGACAACCGGGCCTTGCTTAATAATTAAAGAGAATTACAATCTCGAATAGATCTGTAATTATCAATTTGTTAAAAAAAAAGGAAAAATCAGCTTTATACAAATATAAACAGTTTTCAATTTGTTTTCATTGATAAAATGGAATTTAGTTTTTGTTCCATGAGGCTTGATGCTTTTGTTTTTTCAAGCGGCAGTGTCTTTGTTAGTGAATTACTCTATCGAATTAAGGTTTTAATTAATTAGGATACAATTTGAAGAACGGCCGAGCGAATAAGACTTTTTGCCGGTGATTTAGGAGAACGAATTACCGAGCAGAGGGGTGCCGTGTTATAAATCTACCATAACGGATTAATTCCATCGTATCTCGAGAATACAAGCATATTTGTACGCGTTCTGCTTCATCGTAATTTATTTCAAATATTTATTCATTTATTAACGGTTCGCAACCAAGCAATTTGTTTCTGGATAAGAATCTGAAACGTAATTATAATATGTATACTTTACGTATTTATTAAGAAAAAATTGTTGTAGCAGTATACAAAAAATGAATGAATAAATACGATATTTATTACTATTAAGCGGTAACTTGGGTTAACAATGGTTGACGAGAAAATTGAGTTTGATCGGAAGTGTCCGGAAGTAACCTAATGGTTATGGTAAAGGGGAATAAGTCGTTCCGCTACAGACAGTTTGGCGAATGGAATTACGCATTCTTTTATCTTTTATCGTATCTTTTACGCATCTCTGCTTAATATTGCTTGCATTCAATCAAAGTATCGTGTATGTGTAAATCGCAAAGCGACACGTAATATGAACGATAAAAGCGTTTATTTTTATAAAATAAACTCTCCTTCATTTTTAGAACCTTTTGCATCAGCATTTATGCAAATAAGCTGGAAATAGGTTGAAATATAAAAATAATGGTCATATTTTGCTGGTAAAATTGCACTAATTTCATTGGCAAATTTCTATCTACATATGTTGTAGCAAGTGGGGAGCCCAATGTGAAATCTAAAGAACACGTGAGAGAGAAAACAGTCACATTTAGATAAATCATTTTCTGCGATGCGAGAGATACTTTTCATTTAATTATCTCGACGTTAATTAGTGCAAATTACACATATGGTGCCGTAAACAACTGGTAACACTAATGTGATAATTACTGCGGCTGGTAGAAAATGCAGTTTCACACTGACACATCGTGCGTTACAATTTTTTACCGTGCAATTTCCACGAAGAATTTTTAATTACCATTTGAATGAATCAGCATTTTCCACTCCAACTGTACCATTCTCACTTAGCCAATTCTTTTGTATTCACCTGCAGTAACGCACCTTTGTATTAATCAGCTCATTTGTCATGAGGCAATGTGTAAATTAGTACCTCGCTTCCGCGGGAAACTTTCGACAATTTGGTGTCCCTGATGAACAATCGATTTCAAGCTTTATCGTAAGCGTAAAAATGTCATCGTACGATAGAATTTTATTTTTGAAAAGTAATTTCTATAAATATACTGAATACACAATTGAAAAAATTGCTGCCTCAATTTCTTCCAAATTCTGATCCACATTATTATAATTTTCAACTTTCATCGAACCTCGCCCAGTATCAGCAATGTCATTCAAAAGAAAGCAGTATTTTTTAACAGCAGCTTTTTTCTCTTTACTTTAAAAGTACCTGCAACAATAAAGAAAAGATATCAGCTAAAAATCGGAATGATATTAAGCCTATCCCCACCATCGATTAAAGTGTGTACACTCCCAACCAATACCACCTCTATGTGTACAAACTTTATCTATATAAATAAAACCCTTCATTCAGGGAACCACGAACCCCATCGTGGTCTACTAAACGAACGATAGCCGTCTGATCCGCGGATAAATCGCGAAAAGGAATCGACAGAGAGCATGCAGGCAGCACGAACGTCCCGGAACAGTATTGTGGACGATAACAACGGCTGTTTGGGGGCGGAAGGGAATGCGGTCGGTGATAAACTCCTCGGTAGACAGAATACAGATCGAAAGTCTGCCGGCTAACCAAGTTATCGCAGCCCCCACTGTATTCTTGCCCCCACTTTCCCTCCATTTGGAAAATCCCTTGGCACTAAATAAATGTTTCACCCTGGCCGGCCTGGCCTCGGTATATTTGTATGCGGTGTTGCGCCACCAATGCTGCACCCTGCTTATATACTTTCCACGGTAGAAACAACCCCACCGGCTCCATATAGCTGCGGGAACAATGCTAGAAATGTAGGTGTTTGCAAGAAGCACGAACTCATTGTTTCTTGTTTAGGAAAGTGGTCTTTTTGTTAATTGGTCCCTGTGTGAATCGAATTAATGAATATTGTGATTGGTCTTGCAGGAATGTTTATAGGTATAATTATTTTATTAACTATATACGAAGGGGTGAAGTTGAGATTCTTTCTATGATAATGCAAGGTCGATATTAAATTCAATAACGCAGAAGGTTCGTGGGGATAATGTTATCGGCGTCTAATTCCTGTAATGGAAGAAGAATTCGATTTTGATATTGAGGTATTCACAGTAATGATGTAGGGTGCGGCAATAATTCGGGAATAGATTTCACAGGGAATTTTGTTTAAAGTATTTCTTTTCTTATATTTTATTTAATTATACGTTGGAGTCGACCTTGTTTTTAATAGAAGCTTTTTATTTAAATTTCTGCACAGAGTTTTTACATGTATCATGTTACAATAATTAGTATAATGTCAATTGAAAAATTTCCTTCAAATTAAAAACAACAAATGTTTACCTTATTAATGCAATTAAATATTGTAATACATTGTTCCTCCCTTCTAAATCTCTGTGCACACACGAGTAACAATGTGAACTATATTCTCTAATATGTAACTTACATGAAGATTCATTTATTTCTTTGATCGGGAATTGCATTTGATCGAGGCAGACAGTAACCGCAACAACCATAACTCGCCCTTTATATGAGCCCACCGACTCCTCGGCATAAAACTTTTTCTTTGAATGTTTCAGGAACATATTCGCCGACCGTCACAAACTCGTACGATCTTATAGGAGCCCCTTCAGGGTGATCCTCCGCCGGCCACGAACTTTAAAGTTCCGCAACCGTTCCGGAAATCTGGAACGGAAATCCGCGGGGAAAAAGAAAACTTCCCTCCATTTGTCGTATAGTCTGCGCAGGATAATTCAGAGATACGTCGATTTTCCATTCCTCCACGGTGCCTCGTGGTCCTGTTACTGTTGAATCTTTTAAAAGATATAAACCTGAAGCTAAAAGAGCTTCTCCATCGTGCGTTGTTGCCCAATAATGCTCTCGAATATGGGTGAAATTAAATTTGACATTTAGTAAATGTCTATTTTATTGTTCAAGAGAATGAAAATGAGTTTTTAACGTCCCGTGATATTTCTTTTGTAAAATACAGAACAGTCAAATTATTAATACAAATTGAAAAGAAACATCTCTTTCAAAATTACACCTTTGTTGAATAAGTATAACATTTACAAATACAAAGAACTTGTTGAATATTAAGATATGTAAGTTCTTTGTTACAGATTCTCCATTTATTATATTTTCGATAGGATCGAAATATTTTCCCAGATTGCAATAATTGTTGCATCGGGGTGTGCAATGCGATGCTGTGAACCATTTCCAATCGGCGCATACTTTCACCAGTTTTTCGCAAAGTGTAATAAATTCCAGCATTAAAAGATCAGGGATTGCGAAATTGTCTGAGCTGAATCATTTGGTACTTGACTAAATTGCTTGTTGCCTAAGAGAACGATTTGTCGAAGGGTTTCTATTATGATTGCCGCTCTGAGTATTATTGCAGGTCGGCAACGAACTCGTAAAGCGCGTTTCGAAAAATAATCACCCGCAAATCAAAAGTGCCTTTTAAAACAGAAAATCCTCGATCGTGAAATGCCCGCAGTAATATAAACCGGCGCCTTTTCAAACGGCAGTAAAGATTTATACTTTAAGTAGTTCATAGTCAACTGGGTGCCTCATGCGATTAAAACCGCAGGGAACTGGTGGGAACTAAAAGATGATCTTATTAGTGAACTTTCTTTTCTTCTTATTTTCCATTTTCTAAAAAAAAAATCGTATCAAATATTTTCCTTATGATTATTTTTGCATTAAAACAAAAAACCAAAATAGCTGTTATCTTTTCGCACTCTCGGCAGAACGAAGCAAACCATATATCAAAAGTTTAAAAACAGTCCACAATTTTCATATACCAAAGAAATTTTGCAAGAATCGATAGCCGTTCGAGTGTTACAATTCCATTCGTTATCCAACTACGCTATCCATCGATCAGCCGATTCAAACGTTAAACTTCGACCCCCCCCCCCCCCCACCCAATAATCAAGCAGCCTTCGAGAAAAAAAATCATTCAACTTACACGCACTTCATCGCCACGTGAACCCCCTCGTCGTCAATCCCGATCCACGCACCCGGTGTACCATGTTTTTTTCGCCACCCCCTTCTAACGCTGAAAATTAATCACCTCGTCGTCGACGTTCTCATCGCGATATCCTCGTCACAACAGTTGCTCGACAGTGATCGTTCCCTTGACCCAGCACCGGTTGCAACCTGTAACCGAGACCCGTGGCAACCGGATTTATACATCGAGTGTCCCGGTAACGAGCGTGTAACACTTGCGTCCCCGATAGATCCGTCCTGACCCCTCGACAATATACAATTTCACAACAAGCCAATCGTTCGAATCGGCCACACGCCCCCGTCAAGTGGTTGTTCGCTCCATGAACCTTGCTAGGGGCACGAAAGTCTCAATCTCCCTATTGCTGCAGTGCCCCCCTACCCCCTCGGTTCCCTAGGGATCACCATCGGGGAATCATAACATTTTCGCGTAGGATGTTGGTGTCGTGCAGTCAGAGTTCTCACATGGGTGCGTTGTAACGAAATTGATGTCTCTGTTTCGTATCACGTTCTGGGTGTGGTCGTTCCCCTTTTTGCGACGGGGGGTTGCTTGGGCCTTGATTATGCCCTCGATGCTCGGACTGGCTGGGTTCCTTGGAGGAAAGGAAACGTTTGATGACATTTGATTAGCATGGGCTGGAATTGGCGTTGGTTGATGCTGGAGCGGGTACGTCTTTGTTTAAGGAGTAATTCATGGTGCCACGTTGCTCGGTTGACAATATGTCGAGTGTTGGTGTGAGTGTTAGGGTGAAAATGTTGTTGTATTGTACTATATACTTGTGTTTATACGTATATATTTAGTTGATTAAAAATGATTTTTGTCGAGTTTCTCATTTATATTGAAGACATAAACATGATCAACGAAATTAATCAGTTGAAAGTAAAGAAAATTGTTAATACGATATTATCAGGAACTTGATTTATTATATACAGCAAAATTTAAAATAATGCAATCGTCACTGTTATATTTAATTCGTATTGGAATGATTTTATTTAACAGGCGTGCTGGAGCCATCGATATAATATATCCTATCAGTTTCCCATTGATGCACCAGTTGTCGGTGGTTTTCGACCCTTCTGTCTGTGAAGAGTTCCCATTGATGCACCGGGCACGAACGTCAACGTGCACCCTCTTTCTATCTAATCAATTATTTAGTATTGCCAATGTTCTGTCCCGGGATAAATATTCTCTCTGCGTAATGCGACCCTGAAGAAGACGACAAAGGGGGTGCGTATCTATGAACGTTGCAGACGATTACAGAAACGTGTAACGAGTGTCTCTGAGACACAGGGGACCAATACAGGGGAACTTGAAAAAAAAATTAATTGCGAGAAAATGTTTCAAAGTCGTGACATCCCCAAAGTGAATTCGGTGCATCGTATATGAGAATCAAATGTTCAGATGTTGCGAAAATGTGATTCTCAAAATTCTCATAATATAACATAGACGGTATTTATGTGCAATTTTTGCATTATCCAAGTTCGAAAGGATAATGAATGACAATTATTCACGTCTTGTACAAAATTCGCTCGCAAAGATAATTGTTCATCGACGAAAGACGCGCAAATGTTCGTTTGTCTGGTCGTTTCATCTCGATGCACAAAACCTGATCATTTCACGAATCACTCCCGCGTTTCTCGGCTTAAAACTCCCGCTGTTCTGATTAAAAAATAACCCCTTTCGGATGGGCACGCATACAGCTGGTTTTCCACGTCGTCGCGTCCTTCACCCTGTAACAGGACAGACCGGTCAAACCCCTTGATTTCCCACTTTGTCCCTTTTCCTTTCCCCCCTACGTATACCTTTTCGCCGCTGCCGTGTTCTCTCTGTCGCGACGCTATCGTGGGGTTTGTAAGCGTTTCCAAAAGGGTGAAATGAATTATTCGGGCGTCGGTGAAAACGCCTAAGTGACACGCGGACGCCTGACATCCAAATTGATCCTCGATCGGAACCCATCGAGTTGGGGAACGAAGCTTTTGCTGATTTCGAAAGGAAACGAAGTTGGATATTACGGAAGAGGTCGTAGGCAAACTGGATTTCCTGCATAATTCGCGACAGTCTCCATTTACTCCATTAACATCTGAACTGTACAGATTAATGTAGATCGAACCGTTTGCTTGTGTATAATTTCCTGTTCCTCTTCCTTTTCTCTCGTTCTTTCTACCTTTCTGTGATCGTCTGTGATCGGAGGGAATAATAGGTGCTCGAATATTTTATGTGATAATTGGTAATCAGCACGTTCTTGGATTTATCTTGTTGACCCTTCTGATGGGAGATTCTGTTTTTGTTACGTAGTAGGCAGGCACTTTAATCTTTATTGACGTCGCTAGCGTACTCGTAGATATTGTTTGATAATATTTTATTTAATGCTTCAGTCAGATTTACTAAACGAAGTTCTCAATCCTCATTTGTATTCATTTGCAACATTCATGCAATTAAGTTGCCTTGACGTTGAGATTAAATCGATCGTGGAATCTGTAATTGGGTTCTTTTTTTTACGGGGTTGATTCATCGTAACGTTCGTGTTCTTGATTAAATCCCCAATTCTGAATGATACTTTATTTATTTCTCAATGATTGATAGTAACATTTAAGTTATTTGAATAAATTTAAGCTTGAGGGCAAAAGGATGAACGCATAATATATTTAACAATTTCAGTCCGTTTCAATATTAGTCCGTTTAATAGGTATCCATCAACGGTTGAACAATTTCCATTTCCTATTCGATTTCCATCCATTTACTTCAATCTACAATTTTTTATACGTACGGTAAATTAATATTCATAGAATCGATGTTTTGCCTCGTTTCACAGAATTTCCAACTACACTTTATGCAATACAGAATACTTTAAGCAATACCCTGAACGGTTGTACACGTGTTGGAACTGCGTAATAATATGCGGCCTCGGCTATTAGAAAAGAGAGGGACGTTAATGCAAAAGGCAAGGCTTGCGTCGACGTTTCGCCACTACGTGTGCGGCAAATTATTTTGTTGCCATTATCGTCGGCACCGCAATGTTTATTGCACAACTACGCAACGACTGGACGTCGATTACTCTCAAATGAATTGCCGATCGAAATATTCTTGGGCAACAATGCCCATTCACTTTGTCTAAGCTGCCTTGGCATGTTCGATAGTACACAAAATAAAAAAATCCATCGAAAATTGTGACAAATACTTTGTTCAATATTCTTTACATAGTCTCCATTCGATTGGGATGAAAAATCGGTGAACGTTTGTTACCTCATTTACGTGACTGTTAGATTTCTAGATTTTTCTTTATATGTTGCCCCCCTTGTCGCAATTTATACGAGCTTGCTTTTATCTTTTATGTTAAATAAAAGATCTTTTATGTTAATTTGCTTTAAATAGTTTAAATGATAGACTTTATAAGACATAGAAAGGTGAACGCAACGCAACATTAATTCTCTAATGTCGTAAGTTTAAAAATATATCTTTTATTTTTATTTTGTAATAAATAAGATCCCACTTCCCCGTTAAATGCAATATTCGCAGTTCGAGTTTTTTCCATCTATTATTACATTACACGACAAACTGCTATCTCTGGTTCAAGGAACCGTAGGTAGGTACTTTGAGATATAAAATTTTTAACCACACGCTGGACTTAAAATAAGTTCGAAATTAATTATTTACACACGTACAGTCCTGCCACGAAATTTCAGGCATCGTTTATTATTCATGGGATTTTCACGTAGCCGCGTCGCGTTCTTTCATTTTGCTTTCAATATCCTTCGCGTTTACCGTGCGTATAATCAAAGTACAGTTTAATAAGGAACGCATCAACTCTTAAAGTGATAAAGCTGCTCGATAGGACAGGAAAAATGGCGGAGTGAGTTCCTAGACGGTCACCATTTTAAATTGCCTCGTATAAAAGGAAGTGGTAGCGCGTCGTGCAAGTATACCAGTACACCAACACCTTCGTCGGCTCGTGGAAACTATCGATCGATAGGAAATAAAGTTCTTCATCCCCCATATTGATCGGTTCTCTCGAAAATAATACTTGAAAAAGATTAGAAATGAAAATAGAATTCTTTCCGTCCCGTTCCTCCTTTAATGTAATTATTCCTATTATTGCTAACAACGTCTGAATCCACATCAAGCTGTATATCAAATATTCCTTTAACAAGAAACCAAAAACGCATCGTAATTTCTTTTATAGTTACCATACTCCTCCTAATTCTACCTTGCCCCGTTAATTAACCCGGCAACCAAGGACGGCGAGTTAATTGGTCATCTCTGTCGTCAATATTATCCACGCATAACAATTGATATACCTACCTAATCAGAAATCCTTCATACGTCCAATGCACCTTTACATTGGCCATCAAAATACATTATCGAATTCCAATTTGCGAAGGTATAAATAATAACAGTTCAGTGTAATTTATTTAATTTCTTTGTTGAGAAAAATACCTGATTGAAAGCCAACCTGATCAACAAATCCCAACCGTTCATTACCCTCCCAAAAATTCCGACCAACCATTCCTCTTCGTTCTGGCGCCCCAAGGATACAACAAAATCACAACCCTCTTCGACATTTTTTCCCGTTCGGCTGGTGTAAAACACTCTACAAAGTTAACCGCCGACTCTATGCGTGGAGCACCATGAACCACCAAGCAGGGGTTGCTCAATCGTTAAACCCCGTCGCCGTTGAGTTTCATCGAACGGATCGTTCCCGAAATTGCCAAGCGTATTTACACGAAGAAGTCTCAGTAGTGTCTCGTCGGTATCTCGTTTGTGATGTTAGCGAAGGCAGATCTAATACAGAATTTCCCGTGGCTGTCTGCCTACCCTTTTGCTTCGTAGCTTCGAGCTGCATTCTGTACGCTGCGCATATACCCAGCTGCACAGGACGAAGCAAATCCGTTGCAGCAGCGCGATAAAGATCAAGAAGAACGAGAACGTAAGAAGCAAAGGCGAAAATGTATCATACAAAGGTCGAGGGTAGAGAAATGACGAGAAGAAGAATGGAGGCACGAAGAAGAAGAAGAAGAGGAAGAAGCAACGATTGGACAAGAGAGAATCTATATACACGAAGAAACATGGAGGGGACCAAACGGATATTCGTCGTAATTAAGTCCCTCCGCTTCTTCGACTCGATGCGGGCGCGCTTCTGCAGCCAGACGAGGACACCTGCGTACAGAATGTGCAAGTTAAAAGAGGAGAGGACGGGCGAGGAAGGGGAATAGAGAAGGAGGAACGTATACTAGAGCACGCGTCGACGAGGGAGAAAGAAACAAGGAGGGACCAAGGGTAACAGTGAGAGAGAAAAAAAGAAAGCACGACGATCGGGCAATAAATAATACAGGGGAAAAAGGCGATCGCCTGCAACATTCTGCTCAAATGTTAAATAGGTATCAATTTAACGCGGTCCAATCCCCGTGTCTGCAGGCGGGGCTTTGGTAAATGGGATTGGTCGACGAGAGTGTAGTGGGCGATGCCGTGCTCCGAACGCTGGGTCGCGACTCGAGTCGTCGCAGAACCATGGTAGGGATGAACCATCTGGTTTCACTGGTTCCCTCACAACGTCCCGTCTCTCTCGTCGTGACCGACCTGGATTCACGTTCCAACTCACCACGGATCGTGTTCCGTACGGGGAGCACAACCCTTTCGAGTAGGTACCACGTGAGCCGTTCCTATTTTCTGACGTCTACGACCAAGTGTACGGTTTTGGGATTCGAGGTGTTCCCCGGACCGCTTCGCCGAGTTTTCTCACCCCTTTTGGTCTTTCGACCCTTTGTGACCTGTCGACAACGGGAGCTTTCCGTGGACGAGGCTATGGGATATCGATGATCCCAAAGATCTCATCGTTGCGTGCTTCCATGGAATTGGTCTCGTGACTCGTCGTTGTCCTCGGTACGGTTCTCCAGAGAACAACTGGATCCGGTTTTTGCCATCGAAGTGAACAGTCAGTGACTCGAGCGTAAACGTAAAAAGTGTACCCGACAGGCCATTGATGTGTATACATTCGTGATTCTCTATCTGTGGATAAAAACAGTTGGACCTTGGCAGTGCCCTGCGCGTGAGGTTCCCGAGGAACGTCGTGAATGGGTTTATCCAAATCGTAGATTCTACGGTAACGAGCACTCGAGCCTTATGACGGTCGCGAACAACATGGCGGTTGATCGAATGGACGTGCAAGATTATTGGAATATTGAGTGAATGTGCATTGAACGCATTCCCCTTTCGCCGCCTCAGTGGAAGCATCGGAAAACCTTTCTCAAATCTTGATGCAAGTGTAAATCAACGAGATACATCTGTCTCCAAGAACAGTATTTAAAGTAAACGTTTAATAACGATCGCAAAGGTCAAGAGACACGCAGGATGAGTACTCCAAGTAAGAACCGGTGAGCAATCGTCATCGATAATTGGTAACCACCTAAAAACTATCAGGATCGTCTGGTGGAAGCGACACGAACGATCATGTCGGTTCACGGCGACAGCGACGTGGACGCGACGGAGGAGATAAACGTGGACGATTCCGATTCCGGAAGCTGCAGCCCGCGTAATTACACGAGCGACAATCGTCGCCTGGAGCACTCCGAGTGTTCGAATTCGCCGCCGCCCAGTCAGACCAGCTCGAGGACGTTGCAGAACGATTCACCCAGGAGTCATCCGTTCAGTATAAGTCGTCTCCTCGGTGAGAATCGGTCGCAGAACCCGAAGAGCCCGTCGTCGGAAGATTTGGACAGCGACAAGGAGAGAAAATGGTCTTGGGAGGAGGGTAACAATAATGGTGGCTCCTCGATGACCTTGGACGATGGAAGAAGATCCTGGGGCCACGAGATGGAGGAGAAGTTGTCGGAAAAAGATGACGACGATACCGGAAGTACACCAGAAATCCAGACGAACACCGTGTCGTCGGTTCATTGCACGAGCGCCGCCGATCTATTGGCGCCGTTCAGACTTTTCCCAGCCGGATCCGGCCTGATATACACCGGCGGAGGTGTAATAAGAGTTCCTGCGCATCGACCACCCGGTGCTAATGGGACGGCAACGGGTGCAGTGCCGGCACAGGCCTTGATACCACCTTGGAGTTTACAAGCTCTTCAGCACAGCCAACAGCAAGCGGCGGCGGCCGGTCTGCATAGAGCGAGCTTGTTGGCGAACCTGGCCGCACATCCGCTCCAGGGACACCCGCACCTTAAGGATAGGCTAGCAGGTAAGGCGATTCCGGGGCAGTAACGTGTTTGACGTCGCGCGAAATTTAGGGCTCGGCTCGATGGGATCTTTGGGGATTAGTGGAAATGTCGTGTTCAGTTGTTTAGGTTGGAGGGAGTGTTAATGGTATGGTAGCTTTTAAAGGTACGAGATTGTTTGAGGATCGAATGCGTTTGGACTATTGGAGGATTGGGAATGTTTGGATGCGGGAAAATGTTATTAACAGTGGTTTTAATTGTGTTTTGCTGCTGTTAAGGAGGTCCGTGGGGTACGATATGCTTTTGTACTAGTTCAAATTTTGGTACAGGCAACTAAATAATCTTTTGTTTCTGCGTTTACTGGTATGCAGTTACGGCGAAGATGTTAGATGTTAGAAAGCAAATAGATTGGATTTAAATGCTGCTCATACGAAGGAAGCTATCGTATAGCAATATTTATTGTTAATAGAATATTAGCTGACCCGTGAATAATTATATAAAAGGCTGTCCATTAGTTTTCTTACATTGAAATTAACATTCAGACTGTTTGAATTGTATAAAGCAAAACAAAAATATTTTCCAAGCACTGTTAGGAATATTTCGTTTATTTAATATTAGTTAGTATTTGGAATATTTCTTGAATCAGTTAATTTTGAAATTATTAATGAAAAATGTTTGAATAAAGTCATTACGCGTCACAGGGGGAAAAAAACTTGCGTTGTCCAGTGTGTAACGTTTGTTTTAATCCTGAATTAACGTGCAGACATCTTTCGGACAAGTTCGTTTCGTTTTCTTTTCTTTCAACCTCAATATATTGCCAGCATTATCAGTCCGCCTCAATTAATCTGAACCACTGGGAGAGGTAACATCACTTAAACGACGGAAACGAGCTCGACATTTTTGCCACGCATGAAATAAAAATATAAAAGACGATAGCAGTCCATAAAACAAGTAGCTCAACTTAGCTCTGCCGTTCCTTTCATACAAATATAATAATGCTCCGTAATTTGGACGTTCAAATTAAAATATCGTACCAACGAGTATTTCGCACGGAACGAGATTTTATTCGCGGTAAAACGATCTAAATATGATAACACGTCGGAGATGAATTTACATTAATTATAAATGAATAAGAGGGTATTACAGTCCTGTTTAATTCTCAACTTGAATACCACTTTTATCTCTTATCGTGCGATCCATAATTTTTCTTCACGATTCTGAATTTAATTCCGCGGTATGTAAGTATCGTCCGTTCGCAAAACGTTTCGGTAATGCTGACGATCGTTATTAAATTTCGACGTTGCGATAGGCACGAATTTGTGGGCCCATTACGGCGGATCGAGTAAATGCGTGGAATGTCATTTTCATCGCCGCAAAGCACGATTAACCTCCGCTGCGGACCTTGATTCTTGTCCATAACAATCGCGTTATTATTCTCTAGTTACGCGAATCGTTCGTACCTCTGATGCAAAAGAGAAATGACTTCGTTGAGAACGAATTGCGGTTTCGCCTCTGGTGCACGGTGATCATAGACAGAAAATAATGGACACGTTAATGCGTGCAATGACGATTCCCACGTCATCGTGGAAAAAAAGGTCGTGTACAATTAGCTTCGATGCTAATCTTGTAGATCAGATCTCCGATGATTGGTAATATTAGAAGGATATAATGATTTGAAGCAGCATCGATTGTATTTTATATTGCACGTCATTAGTTTATTTTTACAGCTTCTGCGACGAAAGATAGTTATATTAATATTCGTACTTGTTTCACGTTGTAGTTGGAAATTCAGAGACATTGTCGGAGTAGTTTTGGGAAAACCGAATCGCAGAGTAGTAAAATCGTGGAACAAAAACTTAATTAATATGTTAGAATAGATCTGGCCTTGCTATTTCAGTATTCCCTCGTCAAATTAGAAGTGAATATCTTTCCGCGTACAAGCCTTTGTTAAGAATTATATTTTTCATTCGCGATCAATCTCGTCTTCGTGACAATTCGAATATTCTGCACTCTATTCTGTTTAATTTATCGTTAAATCTATATTCACACTCGGCCAGGGCGCAAGAACGAAAAAGATTAATATAAAAGTAGCAAAACTGTTTTTGTTCAATCGTCTGGGAGATACTAATTAGTTTAAGAATAACCAAGACCGCAGATACCTGGCTTATCTCGATGCTACCTTCGTTTTCCAACTATCCAGGTAAAACAAACTGGACGCGTGAGTTACACGCTCCACCGTCATCGCTTCCACGTTACATTGTACTCGCTTTACTTTTGCATACGTCCAATCAATTGGATTATCCAATACGTTCACACGATTTTCTTGTGAAAATGGAAATCTTATTCTTCTCAAACGTCTCTCACAGTAATCAATTGATTAGATATTTGGTCCAATCTCTTTAACAAGAAAACGTTTGAAAAATGTATTACAACGTATATAATTAACAACGAAGTAAAATTAACAACACCATCGAATATTCTCAAAATAATAATAATAATGTGCAGGACGCATATTCAGCAACTGTTTAAATAAATTACACCCACGCCCACATAGCTCTTCGATATTTAGATACCTAATAACATCGGTATCCAATGTTTTCTGCATCCAGGAAGGGGTTAAACGAAGCTGAAAAAAGAACCGTTCAAAACCTGCCCCTACACTCTCAATTACCACCTGGAATTAATACGAACCAAAATATATCCGATGAAAATTGATCGTAAACGAAATTCTCTCACACAGAAATCCAGCACCATAATTCGCCACGGCCACAACAGCTTAGAATAATTCCTATTCTTGCCGGTCTCTATTAACCCCTATGTTAGCAACCAAAATGGAGTAGAACTTCGAAGCTTAGTTATTCAAATGATTTTGCATATATCTGTTTTCACAAAACGTGAGTCGACGTGAAATTGTTCAAAGAATCAAGATCCAGAGCGGTTCTGCGATATTTCATCACGAACATACGAAAGTTATTCAAGCAAATATAGAAATGGGTACCCGGGTACCTGGTTGCTAACATGCTAACATAAGTGTTGAGAAAATCCTCGCAGACAGACGAACTCCAATAACGGACGTCTTCGATCTAGATACGCTTCCCTCTTAATTCGAGCTCGTGCACCTTTAGACCACCAACCGGTCGAGCGTAGGTGGCACGACGCCGCTCTAACGACAGCTCGGCGACGATGATGGCCAGGCCGCGTGTAGTCGATATCAATTATGAACCGCGTCGCTGAAATTATTCAATCGTGCCGTCGTCGCGATCAGTCGTTGCCCGAATCGACGAAGGGACACACGGCGTCACCGTGCGATCCCTACGTGTGCGAAAATGTACATGCACGTGTAACCGTGGTCGCCGCTATGACATTTTAATGGCGTGCAGACAAGTTGAAGTCTTCACGTTCCTCCGAACTCGCTCGATAAACCCTCGCGTCTCTCGTTTTTCTCGTTTTCCTCGTTTCTTCTCGTTTTTTCGCGCGACCTGTCCGTGCCCGTGGTTGCTTCGTCGAAAGGTAACGCGCCACGGAACCAGTCTCGGGGCATCGAAGCTGTGCCTTTTATCTAACGACCGTTTCCCGCTAACGAGACACGTTAGTTAATTCGACCGTTCGAGTCCGGAGATACCGTCGGGCTGGAGAAATTGCTGAACGGATACATCGGGGAGATTCGCGAGTGGCTACTTCGTCGTTGACATGACGGTATCTTCGAAATGAAATGAATGGGGAATTTTAAGTACGTTTCAGTGCTATGATATTATTATTGAATGACAGCAGGGGGTTGGGTGATATGGAAAATAGGAGGCGAAAGGGAGACGTAAGAATAGGAGGAATTGTATGGAATTTGCGGACGTGGATAGGGAATGGTTAAACGTTATTTATTAAAAGGGAAGACAGATGTAAGAGGTATGGTCTTCGAGGATATCTCGTTTTAAAATAGTTTCTTGGTAGGCGGTCATTGTATCGTGCCCCAATGATAGAAACCACTTTTCAAACACGCGTCTTGCATGCTGTAATGTTTGTTATTCGATATTACAGTGACGTGAAATAAAGTATAAGTGCATCTATTCTAGTTAGCGTAGCTAATAATCGGAATTAAGCAGGAAAGAAATGGTGAAATTTATTTGTACGCTTTTGCATAAGTCCCTCTATGTTATTGTGCCCTAACGAGTAAATGTACTGAATTATGTGGAGTCCACTTCGGTACGAAATAACAGTAATTCAAGAACAATTTACCTTTGCTCGAAACTCTCGAAAGACAACATGACAGACTCGATTCGGTTAATCGCGGGAAAGAGGAAATATAATAAGAGCGACGCTAGTGCGCGAAGGGTTATTACTTCGGCGATAATTGCGCGCGAGAGGGAAGTGGAAATTGAACGTAGAAACATAGGTACGTGCAAAGTACATAATTATCGTGCACGCTCGAATCTCGCGACTTTTTCGTGCACTTAATGAGAAGCCTGGCATTATTTTTTCGTGACACGATTTTAAAACGCGCGTGCACATAAACGTGAATATACGAAAACTTTTCGACAAAGTAACGTTTGGAATCGTGGATAATGAGTGACAATTTTTTTCTCTCCCCCTCTCCTTATCGATCGACAATATTTCATCCGACGCGTGGGAATGAAATTTTTCTGCTGCAATTATTGCTCGGCAGCTTGGCCGGTATCTAACGGAACTAACGTAATTGTACAATTACCGTTTAATAGCGTAACAACATGGGAAGGGTTGTGCGGCGTTGATGTTACTTAATTTATCGTGATTCGTTATGAATGGCAGATCGAAATGGATTCTTCAGCATTTCAATTCGGTGTAACGTTGCGCCTAATTGAAGCACGTATTTCGACTGGTTATCAACGATGAGACGCAAAATTGTTTTCGTAATTCAGAAGTGGTTTCATTATGCGAGACGGATATTTTAGAGAATTGTCAGCATAACAGGAACGGATATTAGCTTAGTTAATTGATCTGTTGTTTATTAATGTGTCTTTAGAATTGCTCGACGTGGAAAAAAATTAATTGTTGTAGAATCGCCTCGTACGAAATGGAAGACAAGCAAACTGTACGTATTTTTTAATTCCCGACTATTTTCTGTAAATGTGTAATACTGAATTGTATTGATCAAAAATTATTCTATCCTGATATATTTAGCAATTTCGTACTGGGCTTTTATAAAACAGTTTCTCTTGTTCTAATTAAATGTTCAATTAATTCTTCGATAAAGAAATATTTCATTTACATCGTAAAAAGCAATTAGAAGATCATCCGTCCAAGATACTTACCCGTCGACCTTTCACCGTACTACTGCACAAATAACATTAATTAATAATTCTTTACTCGCCTCATTCTACGAACCTTTCCGGCGGTGTCGAACAGTCGTATTAACCCAATAGTTAGTTATTTTTCACGAAGCAGTTACAAAGAATCTATCGCCGTAAATACGTTCTCCAAACGCACCGGTTCGCCTGTCTAGTTCTTGACATTTCAACCCTTAATTCTACATTAGGTTCACGGTTACGGAAAATTTCAGGCGTCTAAAATGTTTTCAAGCAATTATCGTAAAAGTTGTTCTATAAAATTTCGTCAAGATTATACGGAGCCAAGCGAACTGTTTGGTGGTTAGCGGCCGCAGAGGGCAATTTACGTTCAGAGAAACAATCTTGTCGATTTGACAGGATGGTTTCTCTAATTGTAAGCCAAAAACTCTTCGACCCTCCGGGCGGCAGCGTGTAAAGCTGAACACTCCCGAACCAGTATGTGGAAGCAGGACCGTATAAATGTAACTTGTGTATCGAGGTGAAATTTCACTTTATCTCCTCGTACATCGTTGTCTGTCCTTCGGCTCTTTTTACTTGGAATTTCGCTGTCTTTTATCGGCGGGTACTTAAAGAATTTTTGCGGTCAAAACTGGTGCGCCGCTCGGAGCAATTCAGGTATTACGTATCTCTGGGGTTTTCAGACGAAATTGAAAGGGGCAGAGTCTTTATTAAGGCCTCTCATTTTTATGATAAGAGTACGATTTCACGTAATACGTGCATGCGTAACCGTTAAACAGGATTACCTGCACGATCAAGTATAATTATTTTGTAGTATTCAAAGTGTTTCGATATAATTGACAGGTCATTTATGTACCTGAACTTCAATTGTTCATAACAGTCCAATTCTTGTACGAATGTGCGACAGAGTTGTAAATTTACCTTGAAAATTTCAAATATCAATCTCATTGAATTTGTCCGAGACACTAAGAGATTTCGATTGAACAAAAGATGTGTGAAGAGAATGAAAAGAAGATGAAAATATTTAAATTAAACTTAGAAATCGTTTTTTACCCAGTGTATATGTATACTTCATACGATGCACCTGTAATGAGGATCGACACTTAACGTACACATGCACACAATCGTACTACATGTGTATATCATGTACATAAGTACATACGATACGTCACGAATTTACGCGGAATAAGATAAATCGCATGTTAACCGCGAGTTTCTCGAAGTGGACGTTTTGAGCCACGTCAGGTGTGACTGCACCTTCGGCGCTGGCCGACTGGTGGCCATAAAAGGTGCAATAATTTGGTTCTCGCAGGTAAAAAGCTGAACCGAGTTTGTACCATAGCTGTATGTAGGATGAAATCATTGCCACCAGCATGGACATAAAAACAATTGTCTAAAACAGATCTGTCTGATTTTTAGAGCTTTACAAAATGCCTTGGAAGCCTGGTCCCTTTTATTTCTTAGCCGTAAACTTGACTATAGTTTATCTTGCATTTCGAGTCTTTGACTGATAAAACGTATGTTTTAACTAGACAAATATTAAGATTAGAACAGCAATACGGAGTCGAAACGAGATAATATTAATTCAATAATCAGTAGCGAGATCTCGGGTCCGTAAAAATTGGTTTTGTTAATTAAAATTTGTACTTTTGAATTTAAAAGTTGTGCCTCGATTCGCATATTCTCGTATGATCATTGGAAATTCGATGTTGGCAATGATACTAGTAATTTACTTATGAGCCTGATAAGGAACTGGTAGAAAACATACTAGATATATTCGGATACAAGTTTACAAATGTTGCACAACCAGTTTGACCTGTTGATGATTTCTTACGCTCGCTGCGTTCACTGTATCTCCCTGATGTTGCATGTTTGTACATACGAACATCGTGTATTATGGTTTTTCGTTTCACGCAATCGTAATTGTACATGACGCTCGTGGTTGACAGACGTTTCTACGGTACACGAGTGACCATGCCACCAATACGGTCGTTCACTTGAGAAATAATAATCGCTTTCGAGAATACAAAACTAAATGTTTCTTACAACTGACCAGCAAGTTAAAAAAATGACACATCTACATACTGGCAAGTCGGAAATTGCGTCACGTTACTTCCTAAAAAGTCTTAAGTATCGAGTGTACTGAAAATTCTGAAGAAGACGTAGAAAAGATTGGAACAAAGGGGAAAACGAATTTCTCAGTGGGGGAAAATGCATCGAGTTTCATCGAGATAAGTATAGAACTTTTCACTCGCGTGAAAAGATTTATATCCGCAACAAGTTGGAGAACCAGAGAAGAACGTTCCGCAACGTGGATCGATCGGAAGTGGATGGAACGCGTGGATATCGATGGAAGAAGCAAACGTGGAAGGGACACCGAGCTAAAAGAGAGTAAAATGGACCGTACGTAGGGTCCCGAGTGGACTGCCTGGGGCCGAAGATAACCGGGTACCAGGAACAGAGAAAAAAGGCATCGCGTGACCAAAACCTGAAAACCAGAATCTTGCTGCCGCTTGCGTATTGCTTCGAGCAGCCCCATACAGCAGGGCCCCATACTTCTTTCGATGGAATCGAAGTCCGAGCACGCATGTGTACAAAATGCGTCTTGTACGTGTACGTACACGTTGGGTGGACGGTGTTGTCGTTTTTAATTTTCGACCGAACTCTACCGGTAGCCACGCGGACAGAAACTCGGCTACCGAATTGGAACTCCCACAGTGAAGATTGCGGGGAGAGGCTCGACAGTTGTTGAAGGACGAATCATTTTGTTCAGGTCTTTAGTTATTGATCTTGTTCCTCTTTTTCTAATTGTCCTTAATAAACCCATTTATATTAATCGGTGATTAATACGAATGAGTTTATTTTCTTTTTGCTCTTATTGGAATAGAGATCGAGATACTTCTGGCAGGTCTTCCGAGAGTTTGGGGTTTATGGAAATGAAGATGCAGTTAATTTCTTTTAATTCATGTTGCATTTGTCAGTCAGTCTCTAAGTGAAATGGTATGAAACGTTCTGGTTTCTGCTGGCCTTTACTTTGCGTGTGTCCTGTGAGGGATGACTGTGCTTAGCAATGACAAATGACAGGAATAGAATTGCAAAATTTAAAGGACGTTCTAGATATTTTACTGCTTAACTATTTTGTAACTATGATTGGGGCACGCTTCCTTCTTCATGTAATTGTACGCCAGATATGAATCATTAAGTTTGCAGTTTGTTTGCAGCGTACCCACTATAATTAATTGCCCGTGCGACGATTAGGTATCGCGAATAAATTACTATTCCTATTTATCACCGACTGTTTTATTACATAATGGAACATTGCAATGCTCTAGTGCAATGTAACAGACAAGCAGCATATTATATGTAATTTGCTGTTTTGAAACATTGTATCTCTGCCGTTAAAAATGCCAGATGCATTTAAAACCTCGACATATGTAATTTACGTATCAGAACTTCGTCGAATAAATTTCCTGTCACGAGACTAAGAGTAACGTACATTTCAATTTTCGCGGAATTGAGGCTTTTGCAATTAACATTCTATTCATCGTACATTCTTGAAAGTATTATTCACAGAAAATTAGTGTTTCGATCTTTGAAAATGACAAGTTTCTTCGGTGTTTTCTAACAAAGGAATCAGCTGAAAAACGGGAGCACTGTAGCGGTATACTGAAGTTAGGTTTTGCCCTGACACGATGAAGTGCAGTAGTCGTAGATTTTACATTTCTTGCACCAATACGGTCGTGTTCTTCGCAACATTGGCGATAGTCCGGAAAAATGTTTCTTAGAATTCGCGTAATTTCTACTCGAGCAATCCTGCTGTTATTACACAGGCATTTTATTTTTCCAATCTCGTTTAACACGACGAGTCACTGACCTGTGCAACGCTTTAAATTATAATTTGTACAATTCAGATGGCTGAGTTGACTCAACTTTTAAGTTAAGCTTGTTTTGCAAGTATATCAATTCTTGAGTTCGCTATATTGAAATATTTCTGAGTACAGTTTCACTGCCGAGAAACAATTTCGTTCACTCAGGACGAAGCAGAAATCATGGAACATAGTGCAGAACAATTATTCTGGAGATAAAATAGGCACCTAATGATTCCATTAATTTCTGACGTTTTACCTGACACGTTTCATCTTATCGTCACACCCTTTCGATTCCTCAATTAGAACATATTATCAAAGCAGTACCGACCCTGCCTATTTAAATCGTATAATCTCACGTACCGACAGCTTAACTTTTTTCCACTGACAACTTGATACGTAACACTTGGTAGCACTTAATCATCGTCGCTTCATGAGATCTGAACTTTTTCTGCTTTTTTCCCTCTTCTATTATTTATTCGCAATCTACTTGTCACACTTGTAATTCGATATTCGATTCAATTCCATATCACCAAAGAGTACACCTCGACCAATGTATTTCTCACAAGCATCTAACATGCCTGTCTTATTCCCCACGAAACATGGGAAACAATTCGTATCCATAAAACCACTAAAGCGGCAATAGAGTAAGGACTTCGGGTGTGCCCATAGAGCCAGCTCTGTGTTGCCCTAGAAACGATAATTATTCAAACCGGTATTACGTAGTAATTAATCTGGAGGCAGATTAGTGCCGGGCAACGCCATGGTGGGCGTTGACTGATCGAGTTAGCGTTGAGTTAGGGATTTCGCTGCTCGAGCATGGCAGCCCCTGTAAGGTCGGCTATGCTCGTCCATCATCACCCCGTTTCTACCAAAACGAACTGTACGTAGACCAGGCACGGAGACCGGAGTGTATTACATAATTAACGTGACTTCAGTTTAATTTTGCTGCAGACAATTAGCGCGGCGAGCCATTCACCTTGGCTAAAGTCTCTAGAACGATTCCGCTTGGAATCGTGTTTAGACGGTCCTCCGCCACCCCCGGCTGACACTTGGCCGAGCTTTCTTGCGCTCTGGGATTATTTAACGCCTCCGTTTCTATTAATAGTCGGTCATTTTGAAGAGAGAAATTAGGGAAACTTTGCGGTAGACAGTGCGAAGGGTGAGGTATTCATTTTGACCAAAGTTTCAAGTAATTTGGATACGAATAATGTTTACGTATAGTCTCGAATAATTCTTCTGAATTTTGTTGGATCTTTGACAACGTATAGAGTGATGTGTTTTTGCGTCGTTGAAGAGTTTAAAAGAGGGGGGTTTTAAGCGAATTTTGTGGCAGACACTTATAATTAGCGCAGAGGGGTATTCATCTTCATTAGAGTCTCCAGCAGTTTAACTTCTAATTATGTTTGTCTAGTTCGCTCATCCTAATCGGCATCCTCAGGTTTTATGTCCCATGAAATTCTTCACGCATTCACCTTCGTTACAGAAGGGAAATTTAATCTTTTCCTGAAATATTTATATAGTAGTCATTCGGGTAACAAATTAATAATCAAATTGCAAAACCTATTCTTCAGACACAAAAAATTCCGGAAATCAGCTGCGCCCCACCCCATAGCTAACACTGCGACCAAACGTCCCCAGGGTTTCCAAAAAAGAAAAAAAGGAAATAGAAAAACAGTATAGCAGTGTATCTGTTGACCATAGCGACGGTTAAAAAAACGGGAGTCCCGACGATGACGATACTTTGGCACTCAGCAGACATTGGGAACCCGCGGTTTCTGGCATATCATTCGCGATTTTTTGACGACGTCCCTGGAGAAATCGCGGGATTTACCGGCAGGTCTTCACGAACGTCAGAGTGAATTTCGGTATACCCTGATCGTGCCACCCTGCAACCCGTCATAACGTATAGATAATTCGTGGATACGCAGGATCGATCAATGATGTACGCAGATCCGATTCACCTTTCCTTCTTGCTCCCTTAACAATTCCCAGAGGAGTGGTTTATCGTTCTGACTTTCGTATTTTTTTTTTCGCCTCAATATACCATAGCAGTGTACGTCAAAATCAATTTTGGGCGATATTGGTGTATCGTGAATCGCAGTGGGGCTGATTGTAAACCGTGTACGTATGTATAATATACGTGCTTTAAAAGCAACAGGACTAATTTGTCTTTTTATAAGTTTATATTAGTTACACATGATTGGGGATGGAATTTGTTAAATGACTTGTTCGCAGTTAAATTGAAACAATTCTATAAAACAGCAAATAGGCGAACAAATTTTCTTTTCAAAGACGATATTGAATATTTTAATATAACGGTGCACGCGAGTAACAATATGTTGTGATTAAGTAGAAATAATGGAATTGCGTTTTTATTTCCCGCACGTGTATTCAGTTAATGTTTGTGTAAATGGGGAAAATTGTGAAACATTGTTCTGTGAGCCCAATGAATTATAGCGGGCGTTGCATAAAAATATAAATTCCCGTTCATATGGTCGACCAATATTCAACGTGAAAATATACCAAAAGCTCGTTCTCGCGTAGAGATAAACACGAAGTAATATACAGACGATACGGTTACGATACGTTTAGAATATATACGAGGGAGTATCTTGGGGGTAAGTTTGAATAATACAAGGAATCCACTCATATTTAAAGTGAAATGAGCACAACGCGAGCACGAACCCTCTGCGGTATTCCAATGAAACTCGCTTTATTTAAACGCAGAATTATTTCCATTCTGAACTATGTTCATGGAATTCGAAATATATCGGTACATAATTAATTACAGCGTCTATCCCTGGCTATCATAGCTACATTATGCAATAAATGATCTTAAATTTTCGAACACTATATTCTGCAAAGAAAAAAATGTCTTTAATACTAAACGATACATCGCGAAAATACATCGATAGACATCGATAGACAATACATCTTAGTATTTATATTAATAACATTGCGCATCATTATTTCCTCGAAATAAAAATTCATTGCAATATTCGCTGGCAATTCTATTATAATATCCAGTAGCACGATTCTATCCAGCCCGATAAAATATAGTATTCCATGATCTATTAAGCGTAATAATTTCTCGCGTTGCGTATCGTTCAGCTTTTGATGGCTGGTACAACGCGAAATATACTTCCGGATTAAAAGATCGTTCAGACGATGAAAATTGCCAACGGGAACCCTCGTAACGCGAAAACTCGTAGGCTAAAGGCAGTGAGTTTTATCGGGAGCACGTGGGGGCTTGCTTAATTTTATGCGATTTTTTATCGACGCCTCGTAATATCGATAATGTAAGGCACCGCTGCTGCACCTCTCGTTTCCGTTCCTCCACGGCTTATACGTAGGTCGAGGGGTGGCTTATATCAAGTTATAGGAGTTTGAGAAATGATCGCTGCTTCAGAGTCTGCTATCCTTTTCTTCATCCTTCGATCGAACGTAACCAAGAACGTGTTCAAAAGTTTCGAACTTGGCGCTACTGTGAACCGTTAATTCCCTTGGGGAATTTGCCAAAAATATATTGATTTGTTTAACTACCCTTTGTTACGTGTGAATTGCGAAATAATTTTCTTCGGCTGGAAATAAACGATACGCAGATTGCTACTTGAGGTATATATTTGTAATCATTTAAAATTTCAAGGAAATAAAATGATGTTCGTATTTTTAATAATGGGATATTATATTGGGATGGAATTTGTTAAATGGTTAAATGGTTAATTAGAAAAAGAAGCTGGATATTCATAATACGTATAAAGCTTACTTCTTTGCCATTAATTGTTGCTACATTCATTTAAATTATCGAAATGGAAAATTTCATTTCCTCGTGAACGGAGTAAAATTCTCTCCCCGAGGCTCGTACTTTCGCGTTCCATGGAGTATCGAAAGGGGGCAGAATCTTCGCGAGAAAGTAGGAATTTTCCAAGGATATTTTGTTTCCCCCAAGAAACGTGTTTCTGCAATATTCCCCGAAGTGTGCAAGCAAATCCTGAAGATCGCTAACGTTCTTGCTATTACAGCCGCCCTTAAGCAATTTTCTCGATTGGAACTGCATCGGCTTTTACATTCCTGGAAACGTTTAGTTTTCATTTCCCTAGTTAAGTACTAACAAAGCACCACCACTCCCATTACTGTAACAGCGGTGCTGTTATCCCTGCGTTTTGTAGCCTCGTACCAGAGGCGTACACTTGCAATGTTCAACCACGGTTCCGCGAAAGACTTTAATTACGATGCACGTTGTTCAATTCCGCCTCGAACAAGAAGCAACGCTCCACATTTGATCGTAATTTCATATTCCACCGTTTCACCGCGGCAGACGCGAATTGGAAATTTATAGCTGCGATACAATTTCTGTGGATTTTACGCTGGAGATATGGCACGTTGCAAGCTTAGCGGGAAATAGTGATACTGCGTATTTTATTTTGTTTCATTAATATGTGCAACGTTGCAAGTTGTAATATACGCATCGTTTAGAAGCACTGCTATGATTGAATATTCAGGAGAAACTTTATGGGACTACATGTACATGGTTATTAAACAATTAGAGTATTTGGAAATGGGGATATTAACTTGGCTATTTTATTGAAATATGTTGGCGCAAAATTGTCGCTTTGCAAACGCACTTTTTCCATGCATGATTTATAAAGATATACCTTTGAAAACTGGTAACGATATTTAGTTCCCTACATTAAGATAAATAAAAACCATGTAATACAAAGTTGATAATAAAAATCACAAAAAATATGAAAATATAAAATTACATACATATATAGAGAACGAAAGAAAGAAATAAAGAAGAATTCTCAAGCGTAAATATTGCGTACGAGTTGCGAGGGGTGGCTACAAGGTAATTTTGTAGAGCAGAATATGACTTCGAGGAATTCGTTTAAAGCTATTTACCTGTACGTTATGTCGCTTTAATTGCACTGCTCACAGGTGCGTTACTTCGGTGCCCACTGTCTTCTAAATACGCGACCACTAAGGCTGGACCGTGCTGAGAATATGACAAGCTTTTATAACACGTACCGCCTCGTAAAGATTCAGGCCGCAGATAGTATTGCGTCTGAAATTGCACGTTCAAAATGGGTGCCAAAAGGTAGTGCGTGTTACATGAGAAGCCGTTGCTCCGGCAGGCCTCTTGGATATATTTCCGTCACTGCAACCGATGTGAATCGAATTCGACGGGCTCGTTTCAATTTTCCTGACAGCTCGAGACTTCGTACGAATTCGATACGACATTGGCGTGCCAGATAATGCAAACCATTATTATCCTCTTCTTGTGCAACTGTTTTCGGTGAAATGGAAGCGGCTGCGAAGCTTTTCCCAGGGAAAGATTGAAATTGTAAGTAATGATGGATGGAAAATGGAAAACTAATAGTGGATGACTTGTTGGCACATCTTATATTTACACGGCTATTTGCTATTTCACTTAACGTTACTCAATAATAGCTTGAACGTTAAGATAAATGATAGTTGTTGCATTACGCAAATACATGGAATTCAATTTTATTCGCGCAGCTAACGTTGCGTCAATGATACAACCGCGTTACTTATTCAATAACAGCAAATAACGTTGACACAGGTGTGCATAAATATTGAGGTAGATTAGTTAATTATGAATTAGAAGAAAAATTGCATACCACTGGCAAGCGTTCCCTCTAAGCTAAAATTATTGAAACATATACATATGGCTAAGCGAGAAAAGGGCTTGTCTACATCTACATAAATTTTCTTTTATATTATTTTTTTTGCAAGCACTTCTTTCCATTGCAACACTTTCACGACCAGAAATTTTCTTGCAAAATTTTCTCTTATGTGCCCGAGTTTCGTTCACAAAAAATGCAAAACAAGTCGATGAATTCGAAATTCAAAACTCATTCGAGTTCTTCACCACGACGGCAGCGACGGGATTCGTGGCAAGGAATCCATGGTACGCAGAAAACAATTTACTTTGAAGGCCGCAAACTCTATTACCAGGCAGAACGTGCTCAGCAAAATAATGACTTTCTCTAGCCCGGTGTCACAGCACGCCGTTGCATCATCAAATGATTCTAACTTGAGTCATTTTCAACTGGCGGTGCACGGGCAAAGGTTATGTCTCAAGCTCAGTAGGTCGCGGAGGATGAAACCATGGTCTCTTTTAACTATTTTAGAGACATTGGTTTGTGACATGGATCCTCTTTCACTTGTACTATTATACTCTTTAATATTTGAATGATCTAGATATTTTGCAATCTTATCACCATTGAATTAATGGAAGCGTAGTCGTGTTCTGGATGATTGATCATTGTCTTTAGGCAATTATTTAGATATAATTTGATTGTACAGTCAAACATGTGGGCAATAAATTCGTATCGATTGAAGGAATTGTTAATTGATAGATAACATTACTTTGCTACTGAACAAACAAAACATCTAATTCAACAATTATCAAACATAATTTAGGCAAATATAAATTCTATAAGCTACTTGTAATCATACTAAAATACGGCAAATCGTTAATCCTACAGTATTGAAACACGTTTACATAATCAGCCAATTATAATCTCTATCATTTACACCAGTTATCAAATGATAAAATACAGTGGGCATAGCATAGCTATTTAAATTCTAAGCTCCTCGGCCAGCAAAACACCGGAAGAACGAATAAAGTGGTTGCCGCAAGGAGGGTAGTAGAAGGTATCCAGCTAACACGAACAAAAGTTTAGCGTGAGTATCAAGGTATTCGCCGTTCCTTCGAGGGAAATAGCGCGCTGGCGATGCCTCTTTTTATTTATGTCGGCCATTTTGCGGCACGACAGGACGCCATCTTGTTTTTATAGCCACCCCTTACGTACTTACGTCGTCCAACCCTCGTTCTATCTACATGCAGATACGAATCCCCAGGCATTTTATCTTCGAAACTCCTCGGTGTTTGTCGTTGTTCATCTGGCCAAGTTGAAAGAGCTACGAACTCACGTTCACCTTCCCGTTCACCTTCCCATTACGGTTCCGGCCAGAATCCTGTAGGAGAAGAAGAAGTAGATAGAATGAACACTCCCCTTTGTTTTATTCACGGCTGATCCGTCGATCTGTCCTGATTACATTTTAAAGACATTCTTGCCTCCCTACGAAGCACGATCCACTTACTCTTAAGTTCGACCCTCCCCGGTTACTCCTCGTCGTCGCGACTACGGCTTCTCTTGCTTCGAGGACTTCTGCAAATGTACCTTTTTACGGGTACTTTGAGGGGAACAGCGAACGCGAGGGGGAATATTGAAGGCGCAAGTACATATCTTTATGTACTTATGAGCCAGTGGAAGGATTGAAACTGGAATTATTCATATTGAATGATATTATGGAAAATTTATTAAAGTATGCATATGTATAATTAGGTATATACATACATAGGTAACGTAGTGAGTATCAGGTATGATGGAAATGCTATATATTTGAAGTAGTAATGTTAGTGTTGGGTATCTGATTTTCTTGAGGGTTGTATTTTACTTCACCAAAGGGTGTCAATCGTTTAGCAAGTATTATAATAATTATTATTGTTATTAAGAATAACATTACTGATGTTACTGGAACAAGGTAAATTCAAGTTTTGTGTAATACTTTGATTGTGGTATGGGGAAATTTTGCTGGGTATTTATCTTCCGAATTATTTGTTATACAATTACGGAGTTTTCTATAAGATAGAAATCTTGAATAAAATAATTTAGGCAAAGGGATGAACGTGCTTTCAAGTTTAAGTAGTATTCGTGAAACTGCTTTGGTATTAGAAGGTATAAAAATATATTTATTAATAGCCAACGGATAGATGTTAACAGCTCCATTCAAGTATCTTTTATGTGAATTCGTGGCGTTCCATTTCTGCACACTTTCAGTGGGTATTTTTCCATTAAATTTAAACGATAACGCTCGAAATTGGAATTTTATTAGGCAGCATTTACGACTGTTGTAAATGTTGCAAGTAAATGCGCGTGAACGAACACGTCGCGTGTGCAATAAGAATTATACCGTTTTATTTTCATGTAGCTATTAAACTTTGAAATTGAGATGCTATCGTGTGGTATGGCGTCGTATTAAACGCAATCTATATGTAAGTTAGAAACGTGTACGATGTTCTAATTAGCAATTTCTATCGGGGTGCATTTTAAGTGGTCTAGAGCACTATCCACTTTCTTTACATAATTATTACTACCGTCCAATGTAATTGCACGAATAATAGAACGTATTTGCATCGGGTGTTACAAACGTCAAATACTAATATAACGTCAAATACTAGTGGATGGAAAAAGAAATACGAGATGTCAAATTTCCTCACAGAAATTCAGAATTCCATTTTCACAAAGCATATTAATCTAGAAAAATATAAAAAAATCTATTTAGCTACGGATTCTTTAAGACCAATAATTTTATTTCTCGAATCGTAGACAATTTTGCAATTTCAGAATTTTGCAATCGCAGACAACTCTCAATCGCTCCAGAATCTTATTCATGGAGATAAGTAACATATCTGTCAAGAGAGAAATCGAAAGTTCAGCACCAGCTAAGTGTAAAGAATTCAACTGGGGCCAGCAATTAATTCCAATTTACCTCGACTCGGTGGTCGCATTTTTACGAACGTTTTATGCACCTCCATAAACCATCATCTTTACGATTAAAGTTATGGTCATCCCCCCGCCCTCTCTATATATTTCCAGTTTTCCCGGACTCGCGTGCGTCTCCTCATATTTTTATTCGAACGTACGCGAATTTTCCCTCTTCCTTTCTTGTCTCACTTTTCCTTCCTTTCTTTCTTCGTTGGTCTTCATATTATTAAAGTAATGGGCCCTCGTCCTTCCTTTAAGATCGTTCCTTTTTAGAGGCTTTGAAACGTTACCACGTTACGGCACAACGCTGTCGTAAGGTTACGTCGTCAGGGTAAATACTTCGACCGCAAAGACTCGTCGCCGTGGTATTTTAACCAAAATTACGCGGTAACAGGCTTCCCAAGGCGAAGTCAGCTACAGCTATTGGAGAAGTTTTAACAGCCAGACTGTCGTTAGACACGCTAACGACGGTGCTCGGTCGACGAGACGTGATATTCCGCGAGCAACGAGAAGAACATCGAACGGATATCGTCTGTACGCACGAACAATCCTTCCTTTTCCTATTTCTTCTTCCCATTGCTTCGCCTTTTGGTTCTTTGAGACGGGCGTGCGACCCATTCCACGCGGAATCATCTACGGGAAGATTGTAACATTCGATCCGTTCGAAATTCTTTTTCCTACTTTTTTCATCAGCTGAACTGGACGATTCTGCTTCAAACTGATCGAATTTTTTCTTTTCTTCCATTTTGTTATTTTCGTGGCATTGATAAGTCTTGGCGTTGTTTAGTAGCAATTCTGTCAAAATCATTTGTACCGATCGGTTATTTGTCGGAGCCCTTCTTTTTTAACGGGGAATTGTTTGATGAAATTAAATATCTGTAAAAAATAATCGTTATTATTTCGAAGTGAGTTTTATTTGAGTTCCTTATTTATGGAGAATTTCGAGGTTGACTGGTTCTGTTGAAATAACAATTTTTATGGACCGCTGAAGATTTCACACCGATACAGCCAGTTTATTCCCTCTTTTGTAAATTAATTCTTGCCAGTGTAGCCAGAGAGTTAACATGCAATATTGAATACCAAATTAACTTTCTGACGAGACCAAGCAGTAAATCCATTTTTATTACCTACCTCATCTTTAACGTGACATTAAATGGATTATTTAAGAATAGACGAAATCATCCACGTAACGACACACTTAACATGCATTATATTTTTATTGATCACACAAATTAATTTGGCCACACAAGAGCCGGCGAAATTTTGTAACGAAATCACCAATCGCCTCACCATAGCTTACAGATAAACAAAACCCCCTCAATTTCTGATCAAGCACTGTTCGTACAGAAACTCTGCCTAGAAAATGAAGACAAAATGGGACAAAATAGCAAAGAGGAACAATCGCACGAGACAAAAATATCAGCGACACCTGCTTCGGCCAGTAGAATGGACGTTCGAACGAGTCTTTTCTCACCGAAGCGAAACGAAAAAAAAAGATAAAAAAATACCGCTCTGAAGAGTTTTATTAATCGAGCAACAAAAACGCTTCTCTCGTCCCCGATAATTTCCAGCGTCTCATTAGGCGGCCGGATTTATCGCAACAAGTTGTTCAGTCGATCCGGCTTTCCAATTCGTAAATTCGTCGTCCCCTATCGTGAAGAGAGCAACGATCGTCGATGGCGTGCGTGAGTCTGGCCATTCTACGAAAGTAATTACGAATGAATTACAAGAGAAACGGCAAACCGTGCCAGTACGCAGTATGATAATGTAACGTAGAGTATAATGACCGGTACGCGATTATCGTCCTAATAAGCGAGTGACGCAAGGTAAACGTCTGTCCTATTCTATCTTGTTCCGTGGAATACGAATGTGAGAGGCCAATGAGAAGTTTACCAAGGAGTTACATGGTTGAGCAAAAGACTTTTTGAAAAAGGAGACGGGACGGGATAAGGCGCGAGAATGATCCTATCCTTCTATAATACCGCCGGCCAATGTTCCTCGACTTTCCCATAGATGCTTGAAATTAGACTTGGCGAAATGAACTTGAGAAGTTTGTTATTATCCCTCGTCTATTATGTTTTATGCTGAACCAGCGGTTGAGATCTATCATCTCCACCCGCCTCGATTAGCAACCGGAACTTGCCTCGCTTGGGTCGATTGGAAGCGTGTTATAGGACCGTTTAACTTACAATTAGTTGCTCGGTGAATATTTATTATGTAATTTTTATTCGTGGAAGCGGAGTAATTTTTATTGATATACTTGAAAAAGACGCTGTTAGATATTTAAGAAGATGTTAGCATTTGGTATTTCATTTGGAGAATAGTAAATATACTTTTTGGACGGTTCCAAAACACTGAATTAATGTTCGCTTCGCCCCGAATAAAAGTTAAAGGAAGACGAATTCACATAATCCGTGTTACGTATAATATATTTCGGAAAGAATAATTGATTTATGCAGAGTTCCAATGCACCTATGCAACTTCGAATTTGCCTTTATTACGTTTTTAGATTTTCTACCCAAAGAGGGTTTCCTAATCGAAGAACTGCTGGATCAAAAATTCATAGATAGAAATATTGCATTTGTATCTATAAAAAAAACGGAACTGGGTCGTCATATATTTGACATTAACGGGCACGCGGAAATGGTAGGACTGATAATAAATAATATAGCAGAAAGTAATTGTATCCAACGAAGAAACTCAGGCAATTAAGCAGCACTTAATACAATCACGATCAAATTTTTCACCCTTATAGAAAACGGTTTATTACCTTCGTCTAATTGTAAGTATACGTGGAAGCAATCTGTGTCTCAATTAACAGTTCTCCCGCTGTGTATTTACACTTTAATTGAACAGGCACCATTGACGAGACTATCTCATGTCTCATTCAGAATTCGCTCATGTCGTATCGTATTTTTGGACAAGGGCGGGGCGTTGGTAAAGGACAGGGTTGTACGTGGCGGATAGAGGGATGGATAATGGAATAATATCCACCTGATGGCCGTTTACCCTTTAACGATGATTCCTCGGTTTCGAGCAAGCTACGAGAGAAGGAGGAAGAGAGTGCAGTTACGTGTCAAATTGAATTTCACGGGAAATTTTCTGCGCCCCGCCATTTTCTGCCTCCCCGACGTAGAAACGGCGCTGGGGATCATTATCGTACTAATCATTAATTTCGAGGCTTCCGGTGCTGATGTTCAATGACCGCGGGGATCTGCTATCGCTAAACTTACCACGAAAATGGAAAATTTATTCCGCACAACTGGTTTCCCTTATTTATGTTGGTCGCGCAATTTGTTATTTTACTGTGACCTTCGTAAACGGTGTAAAGAATGTGTTATTTCACATTGCAAATTTTTATTACAAATCTTTTTCTGTTACTGCACCTTTTATTAATACTATTTATTATTCATACATTGTCGTTTATCAATTTTCCGGGGATTTCTGGATTTTGTACAATTTTGGTCTGCTGCCGATGACACGAAATGAGTTATTTCGCAGACGTTTGAGAATAATGGTGAGGCAAATAATTTCATTTTCCATGAAATTAGTTAATAACATTAGTCGGGAATCTTCGTTGTCATATTATTCGTATTCTGTGTATACTTGTTCGAGTTGTTTTACAGACCTTTCACACATTCGTATCCTTATTGTATCTACGAGTTTATCGTTTCTTTTAATAAACAACTTATACGCGGCATTTCGTTCTACACCCCTTACGACGAATGCAATGGCGGTTGCCGTATTCGCGGCGCGTTACAGCTTGCCGATTTGCGAGGAGATAAACGTTGCTTAGATGCACGCAATGTTTTCAACGAATCGATGAAATCGCTCGCTTTAATCACACCGGTAAAAATCGCCCGGTCACGTACAAGTGCCTTTAATTTATGAGTTAGAAAGGTATCCGTATAAAACGGCAGTGTCTCTTCTTGGAATCTCGTAATGTCCTTATCACATTCTTCATTCTCATTACCGCATACCAGATATCGTGTTTCGACACATTAAATCTACCCGTATGCATATCGCATTAAACGCACTTTCTGTTATTCATGCGCTATTACTACGACAGATAAATGCTTAATGATGCCGATAGTCACGCTTCAATGCGAATAAACTACTGGAGACGATACAATGTTCTGCTACATGTATCGGCTGTTTCGCTAACGATGGCAAATTACCGACAGAAAAGGAAGGAACAGCGTAACATTTCCACGACATGCGCGCATTACAATTCGATTGAAACAGATTAACGTTAGCCCGGTGCCGTTATTATCTTTATTTGTAAAGAGAAAAAATCAGCGACACGGGAACTACTAAACTACGCGAGTCGTGTAAATTTGTTTTTGCCACGTTCGAGTTATTCAGCTGTTCGGTCAACCGAGCCTAATGTTCATTCAGTATAAATTATTGTTCAATCTGTGCTAATATAACCAGTTTACACTTGACAGCCGCATGAATAAGGATAATTTGATTAATTTCAGTCGAGCGCGAGGGAGCAAATTTATTTACTCGCTCTTCGTCCCTAAAAAGTGTCGCTTGAAAACGAAAGTGATTAAATTCACGCGTGTGAAAAATCTGTTAAGAGAAAATTAGCAATAAAATAAATAGGACAAATAAAATGTGAAAATGTAACAATAGTAGAAATGCTACAATATTTTCCACAATATCTACCTTACATTTGGAACAATTGTTCAAACAATCCTCCACCGACTATAAAGCCAATACCCTCATCACGTAAAATTTACAAACCGTATCTACTAAATCTTGCACGCCTACTCCATATTCAACCTCCAATTTCTTAAAACCATCTTCCACTTTTCTTCAATTCCATATTAAACCGTTTCCCCGAACTGTCGTTAAGCCGATCGAAAGTGTCATTCCCAGAAGGGTACACGATTTCCCGTTGCGACGAATCAGACGCCGGCGCTCTAACGTTTAATCAAACAATTTACGTCCACCTTCTTTACACGGAACGAACGTGGAGCGACCGTTCGGACCGTCACGTTTACCCTTTAAACGCTTCACCTCGGTGGCGGAGATCGTATTTCTACGGGTTTTGCACCGGATCTGACCGACGTATACAATAATTAGCGGTGATGAACGGCGTTTCGATAAGGGAATCTCGCGGGTCGACATTCAACGGCGATTTACGCGGCTAGTCTCGCATAAGTGGACGATAATGGTGCATTTTGATTTCACTGCGAGAAACACACGGGCGCAGTGTGTTTCTCTTGCTGGTAATGGAAGTGGCACGGTGCTATCGGGGGCTAACGGTAATTTTATTAATACCTTTCCAGCGAATTGCAATGCACCTGCCCCGTTGGCGACTACAAAGACCGCGTTACAATTTGCACCGGCCGGCAAATCGTTCCGTGTAACTCGTAACATTTGTACTTCTCTTTCGACTTTGTTTTTTTTGTATCTTTTTTCCGGTTTGTAATCGTTTCCCAAAGCGAGTCCGTTACCTGTGCCAGCACGCTATCGTGTATAAGCAATTCCAGTGGTGCCACGTAACTCGACGTCGCCACTTTATCCCGGAATCTTCAACGATCGTTTTTCTCGATTCGGCTAGGTTCTATGGGAATTCTGTGGGAATCGTGGGATTACATTAATCGCGGACAAATATTATTTCGCGGTGTAATGAAATCGTAGCGACGAAACAGTTAAAACGAGGAAAAGGTTGTTAATGGATGCTTTTAATGTGTTTGGTTGTTTGTTCCCAGTGGCTGGAGCCTTCCCAAGGAGAATCGGGCATCCTTATCAAAATAGAACTCCGCCAAAAAGAAAGAAGCCGAGGACGAGCTTCACCAGGCTACAAATCGCGGAGCTCGAGAAACGTTTTCATAAACAGAAATATTTGGCGTCGGCCGAACGGGCAGCCTTGGCTAAAACATTGAAGATGACGGATGCTCAAGTGAAAACTTGGTTTCAGAACAGACGTACAAAATGGAGGTGAGTTGATCCGTTCTAACAATAGGTGAACCAGAAAACTTCTCTCGACCACATATAAATACGTAGAAGTACTTTTATCGAGCACTATAAACACCAGCCAGCCCTGATTCCCTAACGCAGCAGGCATTTACCCTATTCTCCGAAGTCCAAAATATCGCATCAAACTCCCCTCAAACAGTTTCACCAACTCGGTGTAATTGCATTCCTTGAATACCCAAGCCTTAGTCCAGCCAAGGCGTCATTCCAAACGAGACCGGCGACAAATACTACGCGCTATCTTCCGGTTACTACCGTCCACAAGGATGACCCGGGTCCCCCGCAATTTATCAAAACGTTGCCCCGAAGATTAGTCGAAAGGGAAAACGCGAGCTGGAAACCGCGGTCGGAATGTTAATAGCAGGTCAGCAACGTTCTGCCCCGTGTATCGGCGAGGATGCATCGAAAGTCGAATGTATTAGAGTCTCTTCAAGATAAGGAAGGACGAGAACACGTCATTTAGATAAAAGGGGGCTCGTTTCGTGGCGCGGGTAACCGATATCAGGGGCGTCTACGCGGCGAGACGAATCCAGAGGCATTTCTACGGGGGTGCAACACGTTTCACTTCTCCGCCGCCTAATAGTTCCACCTTTCGAAGGATTTCTAAAAGCGTCCTCCTACTACTTCTTGCCCTTACCACGTTCCGGGAAGTATGTATCAGGATAGAGAGATGACTATACTTTTAAAGTAGGGAGAGTAGTTTTGTTCGAATGGATACCGATGTACATACCTGTCTGGGTAGCCTTTGAAGATACTATTTTCTTAATTTCTGGTGGTCTTTAGTGAGACACGTCATCGAGTAAGGTGTCTGATAGAGGAGAGTACCCTTTCGGGGGGTATGGTGTAGACTGTTTGGATCTGTCAGGGGTTAGGTGAAGGATTGTTCGGAGCGATATTCTTTGAATGGTTTTTGGACGGAGTAGGGAAATGTGGCTGGGTGGTTGGCATGCGTGAAATAAGTCGAGATACAAATTTCTTTAGCGATTGTGTACAATCTTATTGGAAGAATTGTGTGATTCATATAGTTTGACAGTTTCAGTGGTAGACATTATTTAGTAGGCACATTTTTAATCAATTAATAAAGAAGCTTAGCATTTTCTTGCAATCTAAAAGAATTAGTTAAAGTCTCTGCCCTGTTGTACTATAGTAAATTATTATTTTACAAGTGCGGTGAGATATGGAATTTTGAGCATCGACTGACTTTCGAACGTATTTATTAATTGACTCAGGAATGGTTGCGTTACAGTTACTAGTAATCGATTTCCTGGAGTTGGACGAGATATTCTTTATTTTCGAAAATACCGCACGAAGCAACGGAGTAATCTAGATTTCCCTCGAGTACACCGATCTAGTAGCCATTTCGCGAATAACAGGCGGCGAAGTTTTGTGGATACGCTGTGCCGTTACCTTTCGCATTGTTCCGGGAGCAATAAAGAGGCGAATACGTAAAAAACGTGGAATGTAAAACGCGACCGATAAAAACGAAAGAGAACGCCTTTAGACGGTTCGTAACGATCTAATAAGAGATCGATAACAGGACTCGCGGCAAAAACCGTTCGATTCCGTTGCATCGGGAACTCTGGTTTTCTTGTATTTCGCTACAATATTGCATTTGTCATAAAGCGGACAAAAATGGAAATTATATTTCTTACGTGAAGGCCGGGGAATTGCAATTTCTTTCTGGCACACGAGTTATCGTTGATTGCGAAACGGTGAATTCGAAGCGTGTCTTCCTTATTCTTAAAGAGAGGGGGAAAGGGACCGATGAAAAGGAAAATATCGCCATCGTTTGGGCGAAATTCAATTATCACGCTTGCGATAAATTTTTCATTCTTATGGTGGTTGTTGAAAGAGTTCTGTGGACGTTGCTTTTTATTACGTAGTTGGTGCTGCCAGTTCGAGGAACGAGCGTGAAATTCGATTTGGACGGCGACGACGTGTGTTATCTGTCTCAATGTGTTCAGAAACGGTAACGCAGTGACAGATACATTCGTCTGGATGTCCCATCGCATTAAATTTACATTTAAACGACAAGTGGATCATAATTAATCTTGAACGCGGAATTGTATGGCGGAGAACGCCATGAATAAATTGGGAAATTTCAAGGTGCTATACGGTATGAAAATTTGTCGATTCTGTGTTTCAAGATACTGTACCAGCTGCTTGTAGGATAAGGGAAAGTATAATGCACAATGAAAGTGACATACCAATTATTTTGTTTGTCGTATTGCAAGCAGCGTTTCTTGAAATTCAAGGATACGATAAACTTTACAGTATCTTTAAAACACGTGTTTGAATAAACAAGGGAATAATGATTGTGACAATATACTATGCATTGAAACATTTTTCTAATATTCCTACTTGGAGACAATTTTTTCAAGGTACTCGCAGAAAATTATCTTCTTCCAAATATATACAATTTTAGGCTAAACAAATGAAAAACATTATTTTTCGTCGTTACCATATTCTAACTTCTTCCTCCTATGATATATTCCATCTTACTACCCAAAAACAAAATCTATTTTCACGTACAAATACTTCAAGCGATCACAGACCTACAACATCGCAAACCTCCAATCTCCACATCATGCCATTAATCACGCCATTAACAAAGCCAACCGCGTGGCAAAAAGAAAAAAAAGAAAAATGAAAAATCGCGAGATTGTCACCCCCGAAGATCGGTACATCCGCGAACGCGGTCCAGCGAGCAGCTGCGTTTAAAGTAACGAGATGACTGTAGGCAGAGATGAGATAACTTGGCCTCAATAATTCAGATACCTAACAGCTTAGCCCTGTCCCGTACATAATGCAGTCTATCCACCCCATCGCGTTCCCTCATCCACCCCTGCTTTGACTGCCAACTCTATCTCCACCTCCTCGAGGATTGCACCCCTTCGTCGTCTCGCAGGAACCAGTCCGGCGGGCCGACTCTTCCTCGACTCTTCTCGCCATGGCTTTTAAAGTGTCAAACCCTCGAATCCGCGATTCAGATCGTTTCGATCCGACGTTTTCGACCCCACCGCGATTCACCTTGTTAAAGATTCATCGGTCTCTGTGTTGAATCACGCCTTGTAACCGGTCGTACATGAACACCGGCGCCATTGCAAATAACTCGTGCCCTTTTTAGAACGGAAATGAGTGGCGCAAGTGGGACACACACCCTCTTTCGCCATTCTTGTACCATCGTTCTTGATGGGCAAAGTGTTTTTAGCGCGACAGTTATATGCTGGAATTTTAGAAGGGTCGATGGTTTGCGTTTGGGTGTACGATTTGTTGTAATGAGATAAAGTGTTTAAATGGTTCTGTACTGTAGTTTATTTAGTCGTACACAATTAAAACGAAATTCAATATTCATCGTCGATATTATTAAACGCGCGGCAAATCATTAACGGTTTAACAAATCAACATTGAAACGTAGGTTCGCGAAGTATACAAAGTGTTGGCCAAAAGTTATAGTTGACGATAGGGGGATAACGATAAGAGTAATGTGTCCCAGGTTGCGAGAGGATACGGTTATGCTAGCCACAGCGAATGGGGCGAGGCTGCGCCGGGGCTGCAAAATGTAATCGGCACGGCGCCCTCAATTATTAATTGCTAACCGCGTTAATTACTTGCACGGGTGTAGGCGCGGCTGTCACTGAAACAGAGGCGTAGCCACGGCGGATCTACCACCGGTACGAGATAAATGTAATCGAATCGGTTGCTGTTAATAAAAGGGGCATCGCATTAAATCTTATCAATTTTCTGATAGGTCACTTTACCACATGCGAATTCTGGGAATTTCAGCCCCTAAAACAGATGGACATTTAGCAGGTGACAGAAATTACTGTTGAATTGTTCATCCGCTTAAAGATACGTTATTCTTTCTGTTTCTTGTTATTAGACGGTTTTTTGAGTAAAAGTTTCGGTCGATATTGGTGGAGCGTTTCTACTTGAACAGGATAGTTACTTATTTGTGAATTCTTTTACACGTTTTGGCTTTTAACGTGCTTGAAATTTCGAAGGAAAATCTGGCAAAATATTAATGCTGTGTTTGTGACGAGAAAATACTGAGAAGTGGGGAATTAATGAATTGACCAATATTGAAATGACATATTCTAGTAAAATTCAAATTAATTTCTCTAATACAGTTTTATATTGTCTCTCATTCTATTAATAGCTCGATCGTATTACACACTTTCTTTTTGGAGAAAAGTGAGTCTCAAAGAAGATGGAACTTTCGGTAGCTCGATATTCCCCTTTTCGGTTAATGCTTCTCGTGAACTTCCACGAAACAAAAGTATACGTGGAGCAAGAAATTAATATCGGTCCGAGAAAATTACAGGAAGTTCAGGTAGGCTTGCCCAATCTAAAAGTGTGGGCAAAAAAGTCAAATTAACAAGATACTTTCTGATTTTCGATAGGTCGAATCGCGGTATAATTCATGAGGAGACACGCCGGCCGACTGCCACCGGTCTTTAGAAATCTACACGGGTTGCGTAAAGGAACCAGTTTCGTGAAATTATAACTATCTATCCTGAAAAATATCATAATCGTTCCGAAAGGCTGTGCTCGAACGTTTTTTTTTTTATAATTCGAAATAGTTCTTAGAAAAATGAGAACGCTTTGGTAAGCTGAACAATAATTAATTCGTTTTTGTATATACCCGTACTGTGAAAGATTTTAGGTGTACAGAATTACACAACGTAAAATGAAATTAATTACGACAAAATTTGGGTAAATATAAATCGTTCTAATTTCAGTAACGATTTTTCGACGAAATTATTAAAGAATTGCGAAACAACAAAATTATGATAATCACGTGTGAATACTTATAAATCACTACTATCTGCATAGAGAAAAGTCTAAAGTCGTATTACTTATACGTAGCCATTTAAATATTAGTTTCCATTGTCATTAAATGAAGTCGAAGCTACGCATAACAAGTTTTTCCACTTACGCTATCAGTTACAGCGCCGAGATTAACTCCGGAGCCTTACATTTCAGAACGCAACGAGCACGCTTGCAATTATCTGTAACCAATTGTCGTTTATTTGTATCTTCAGTAGAACAAAAATTCTTTAAAATAAAAATCATCTTTCCCACCGGTCCGGCGATTAGCCGCACCCGGACCAACAGTTTTCCATTCGTTTCCCCGTGTGCCGTATCGCCTGGCATTTAATAACGTACGGTCAGAAGGGCGAAATCGTAAATCGGATGCTGGAAAGCCGGCAAACGTGGAAAGATAAGACTGCGAGTACGTTCTCGCATTTCCTACAATTACCAGCGCGGTAGTAACGAGCGGTAAATAAACGAGTCGATCGTATGTTGATTGCCGCGTAGAATTGCCGTTATCTGAAATCTTTGCTCGACATCGTCGGGCCGTTCTAGTCGTTAATCGTGCAACAACCGATCGAGTTGTGTCCCGATTGAACCGACTCGTTCAGTGATACACGGGGGCTACCGAGGGGGGCCCGCGACCCACCGTTCTCTTTCTTTCTCTACCGAAACAGACGACGAGGGTATCAGAAGAAGCTGAAACCGCTCCTCGCGGGAGATAAACAAAGGTACAACGAAACCGTTTAATTACCGAGGACCGGAGATTAACTCTAATGGAACGACGGTGTTTCGTGGCTCGTATGGAAGCTGGATCGCTGATTGGCCGCGTTATCCAGTCTGGCGCCTTCCAGACTGAAGAACTTTTCGACCTGATCTCGTTGCACGCCCATTCTCGACTCTCAGCCCCTTTAACGCGATGCGCATTATTCAGTTATTGTTGGTAGGCTGGATTGAATTTGCTGCGTGTATATTGAGTATTCGGGGTTGAAGAACGCAGGGGTTCAGATGCAGGGGTCGAAGAACGTTTTAAACAGTGACAGTATTATATTTCTATTGAGACAGATGAAAGTTCGCTGTACGGGTCTTTGAGATTTGTGGAGTAGAGTTTTTTTTAGGAACGAGTGAGTAGAGTAAGTGTTCTCGCTGTGAATAGAGTTCGGACTCACGGTGTAGAATTTGTTTATTAAGTAATCGCGAATATTAATTACGTATTAACTTAATAGTATAAACATCGAACCACTGTTCGTACGTAATAAATTTATTAAATAAAGGCAGTAACTAAATGGAGTAGGAAATGCAGTTTACATAAATATCATTTTTGAAACCTTTCGTTAGAGCATTAGAAAATTAAGGCTATTTACATAAATGACTTTGCGTTAAGAAATAATTGTAAAGTGATTATGACAAGAATACAAATTTTCGATAAAAGCTTTTATCTATCGATGTTGCCAACAGGTCGGCCATTTTGTGGTTCCTTAATAGACTTATAGTGCTAGAAAACAGACATCCTCGAGCCACCCCTTAGAGCCAGCACTGTGCCACCGACGAATCGAATTAACTTTATTACGTTTGTCTTCTGTTTTCCGCCCCAACAACCGCCACTCTCTTTTCACCCCTGGTTTCTCTCGGTCGATTTCTCCAGTCGCGTCTACCTTCTCTATCCGCCCTTCGACCAACACCCAGCCATTCAACCAAACTGATCTCATTGATACAGTAAACTTCTTATGTAGAATATCATTTGAGAGCAATAATTTTAATTCGATCTTAACCTAATATGAAATTGAACAAAACGATAGAACTTCATGTGTCATTAAGATATTTACAAGATATTTACAGTTTTGGAAATAAACATGAATTCTATTTCACGAAACAACTATTCTCTTTATTCCAATGTGAATCGATAGAGTACATACAAAATAAGTGGCAAACTAATTTAACAAAACAAAATTTCATTTAATTTTTGTCTCAGATCAATGCTACAATTACCAGTACATATAAACATTACATTCGATAATTTGTTAACTTGTTTTTACACGAGAAGCACTCCTTGAACGATCTGTTTATTTGTTCCAGGAGACAAACGGCGGAAGAAAGGGAGGCTGAAAGGCAGGCAGCGAACAGGTTGATGTTGTCTCTTCAAGCCGAAGCACTTGGAAAGGTGGCTTATCCCACAACGGTGCCAAGCCATCCTGGGGGAACAGCTGTTCCTAGTTTAGATAGACAACAGGCGCCCACTGCTCTGACCCATCCTGTCGGCCAGTGGGCCTCACCTTACGGCCCACCGCAACCTTTAGCCGAACCGATTTGCTGAATCTCTACAATCCACGCAAATTCAGACTCTTATCGGGAATATCTTCTGGACGCTGCTTGTGTCACGTTTGTACGACAAACATACCATCGTAGTTGAAAATAATACATAGTTCCCTGCAGTCGCAGCTTTGAGAGAACGAAATTTGAAATAGTATGTAAATACTTGATTACGATCGTGGTAATTATTGAATACATTTTTATTTTACCTCTTCTTACGAGTGAAGGGTTACGTATGGAAGATTTTAGTGAGATTAAATTCTTTGATTGAATTAATTAGAATTTTTTGAACTTGTGATCGAGAAAACTAGGTTTATTCGATTGTGTACTTGGTTGGTGGGTAGGTTTTTGTGTAAGGCAGAATGGAAAGGTTGAATACAGTAATGCTTGATAGTGCGGGCTTCTTTTTACGTTTCGAATGTTGTGTCTTGTTTTGTACGATGATCGATTGTTATGTATCCTTTTGTTTCGTTAGATCTCTGTCGCTAAGAGCACTATGGTGACTTACTTGTATTTATCAGTAATTGTTTCTTTTTGGATGATGGGCCTAGAACGAAATCTCTTTGGCAGACGTATTTAGATTACAGATCACATCTTTTGACTAATTTTGTTAAGTAAAATAAACTTCACAAATTCTCTACAAATTTAAACTCCGTATTAAACGCAGGCTAGTTTCAAAACTAACATTTCCATTCTATTTGTCAACGGTCAATCGGTATTACTAAAAATGTCTTAACTTTACCCACGTACGGAAATAACTGACAATGAGTGAAAATTACATTTTTCATCAAAATTTCCTCTCTATAAATAAATTCAATCATTGCGTCGAACATTGACAAAATTCAGTAAAGAATTGACGAGTTCTTAACCAAATCTAATTTAATTAAACAACATTTTTTGTTTAATTCATACAGATCAATAAGCATAATAAAACAAACAATTCCAAAGCAAATCTCCAGTATATCAGAGGTCTGCTTCATCCATCTTCATCTATCTTTATTACATCTTGATATCGAAACGATAAAACGATCGTCCCCATAATTTTTCCAATTTCAAGACTAACACGCGATAATTGCTCCCAATTATACATTTATTAGGTGCACACATACACGCGCGCGTACCGAGAGTGCATGTTTAGAAAATTGTCCAAAACAAAAGCTAATTTGCTGCGGCGTTATTTGACGTGACATTATTGACAAGTAGAAGAAGCCGCAGAGATCGAACGAAAAAGTCGAATCGCAGGCCAGCAGCCGTCTTAATTGCGCTATTTCTAGGTAATATCAACGTCTTACCGTCATGACGGCCAATTCTATCGACGTACTTAATTAACCAACCGAAACGACTGATAGGGAGCCAAAAAAGAACCTTAAATAATTACGGACCGCTCTCGTTTCGCCGCCGACACCCCCTGTAAGCTCACGTTGGAAGAATTTACCCTCGTCAAAGGGACACGATACGCAGGGGCACCGAAAGAAGTAGAAACGCAGAGAAAAAAGGCGTGGACAGAGTGAAACTTGAAATTTAGCGAAATTCCCCGATTATCGAACTCCACATATCTTTGAAAGAGAGATTTTGAAATGTGTAATATATTCGTTCCAGGATGTATTTAATATACCCTCTGCGGTATATTCATTGCATTTCGCGGTGTAATGTTAATATAGTATTTGCGTTATTTGTAAAAATAACGTTCACTTGAAATTGGTGCGTTATTGTTTTAGAGAAATATTCGTCGTTTGCTCCAAGACAATACCTGCGACCAATACGGTACAACCTTTTTACAATATACATTTAACCCTTGTGTGTACAACCGGGTACCCATTTCTATATTTCCTTTAATAATTTTTGTATGTTCTTGACAAGATACCGCAAAACCACTCCGGATCTCCATTCTTTCGACACTTTTACGTCAATACACGTTTTGTGAAAAAAATGTATGCGAAATATTTTATGTAATTAGGCTTTAAACTTATTGGCTATTTTGGTTGCCTACACAAGGGTTAATTGTAGTATTTCTACTTTGATTTCATAAAGAATTCTATTTATTCAACGTAGAAAGAGCAAAAACACTTTTTCGAAGAATTTCGCCAAATTAATATGCTGTAGCAACAATTGAAAGCGTCACAGTACACGATTTACATATATATATATTTGCTGTTGGTCTAGAAAAGTCTACATTGCGGTGTACCCCTTCAGTGACAAACTATATTATAAGGATTTATAGAACATATCTCTGTATATATTAGCGCGATAGTTGTAATTAAAAATATTAAGATATGTGTGTATGATATTATTTCGTATCTCCGATCGACTCGGCGAGTAACAGCGTATGTTTCACTTCCTAAACTAGACGTACACCACGTTACATGATATTACACGGTTTATCAGATTGAACGGAAAGTTTGTACGTATTTCACGAGGCGACGCCGTATCGTCCTGCTAAATTTTATAAACATAACATTGAAAGATTGATGGCACGTTGGAAGAAAATAATAAAAATAAATGGCAATTATATTGTTTACAATATTTGTAAAAACGAACAATATAGCGGAATGCAATAAAAGGAACACGCACGAACTTTCTGTTCAATCCAATTTTTTTTTTTTCATACACGATACACACGTATTTACATACGCACACAATTGTACATATTTCCCCTAGGCTTACACGGATTCGTAAAACCTAATTAAGAGTATATTATCGCGATAAATATTATATGTGTATATCTCGTTATCATTAAGATTCGTGGTCGTCATCGAAATAGTGCGTATAGATCGTCAAATAATAAGGCATATATTTAAGTTAAGAGCAATCGTATAATGTCGATCGTAGGGAACGATGTGATGTTGTGTAAGTACATACGTATAACGTTGTATATATTGACAAATGGAAATAATGCATATACATATATATAATGATTTAACTAATACGCGTATTCGTTGATCGTACGAAACTTCACGAACTCATAATATGCGTATAACTCATCATAGGCTAACACAAGAATCTCTTGGCTACTATTTATTTGTTAAACAAATGATTTTTAACACTTATATACGTTTGTTGACTAATATTATCGAGCTATTCTTTTCTCCTTCTTTTTTTTTTGTTAAATCGTTTAACACCGACGCAGATCCATATTATTATATTTTTTCTCTTAGACAACATTCCACGTTAATGTAAAAATAAGAAAAGGCATTCGACGAAAAATATTTCGAATGATAATATTCAATAATAAATCATTCTTTTCACAGATATGATTATTTTTCTACTGTTTTGTATTATTTATCGTGAAATCTAGTTTCTTCCGATTGCTCTGCGGAAGTCGACTACATTATTGCCAGCAGCAATTTTTTTTATCTTTTCCAATCCCAAATACAATTTATAAGGTGCACTGTATATACTTTTTTCAATTGTATCGCACGAAATAAATTTATATGACTACGGGAACCAAACAAATAATTTTGTGGGTAGAATGATTTTTCTTACTTACGCGTACAATCCTGTTTACGCGCAGAGAAAAAGTTTTTTTGTACGATTGCGGTGTTTGCACTCGGGATAGTAAACGACTCTGGGATCGATCTTACAAAAGGATCGGAAGTTCTGCGTGTTACCAGGCGTCACGGGTTGCTCTCACATTGTAACATCCCTCACCCCTTTGGACAGCAAAACGGTGCAATTTCGTTGTAAATCGGTCGCGAGATGAAAAGAGAGAGGGGACGAAATGACAGAGTAGAGACGCTCGTAGAAACCGATTCTGTGAAGTTCATTTTCTCTAGAATTCGAACTGTCACTTATACCAGAATCGGATACATGTAGTGTCTGAACCTAGTTTGGCCTTTTGTTCTGCCCGAAACATTCACACCTTGTTATATTCTCTGGTAAACTGAAAATGAATTGTAAAAATTGTAGCCTTTTTGTTAAGGGTTAAAGGTAAGACGTCTAAAGAGCAAGCTACAAATAGAATAGTAGAGAGGGAAGAGATATTAAAATTGTAGGAAACGCAGTTATAGCGCACTGAAATTGAAACAATCCATGAGGGGGGGGTAAAAAAACAAAATTGCAACAATTATCGTAGTAATTGCTCCATCAATAACGAGACGTGACACAGTGTCAATTATTATTCGCCATTAGAAACGCACCTCGCAGAAACAATTGTCTTAATTCTTTTATTCTGAACGTGTCATCAGATACATTGTAATAGTTCACACGAAATGGACACGTTCCAAAACCGATCCTTTTATTTTTCCTTCCCTCGAGGAAGGTTTTTTTTATTTTCTCGTTCCTTAACTACGTCCGGTAAGGATACGCAGGCCTGCTTGTCTCTCTTTCACCTCTTCTCTCGGATCATCCTAATCGTTGTCTTTCCACAGTGAATTATCCCACTTCAGATAGGAGAGCTGCTTGTGCCGGATGTGGCTACGTTTACTGCCTATAATTGCAGAGAAGACGCGGTGCGCCGTTCCGCCCAATTATTTGGGGACAAATGCCCGCCGAAAGAGAAGACCCTAGCAATAAGTTGTTCACCAGGCTAAAGAAGTTACTCGATGGGATCACGAGAAAATTATTTTTGACATGGAAAATAGAAGCTGGTACGTTTTCCTTTGTGTTCTCATTTTCTGTTATTTTTAATGTGTATTAAATATCTAGATTTGGTGGTTGTTAAATATTTATATAACTATTTATAGGGTTATTTGTATAATCTTATATCAGGCTTACAATTAGTATAAGGCTGTCTGTGTGGTAAACTTAAAATAACTTTCCACGAAGACGGAAGAATTTGTAAATTGTAGTGGTATCTGGGGCATGTTGTGTAACAAGTGGTAATGGGGTAAAAAACGCAGGTTTCAGATTCGTCGGGGATATTTTTACAGCGTTTTGTTAATTACAAAATTCAGTAGAAAATTTGAGAACAAAGGTTTCATCAAATTTGAATGGTACATTAAAAAGATGAGCTCGTTCTTAACAAAAATTTCTTACGCTGGTGATTATAGTTTTGACAAGGGAAATCGAAAGTGAATTGTTTCCGGTCGGCAAGCATTGACTGTCGCCCAAAACTCTTATGATTGTATTACTTCAAGCGCCCTGTAATCTCGTCCACGAAGGTATCTCTGTGGTTTTTCTAGTTTCCAATGTAGTCGCCGCTGTAGAATTACTCGGTTCCTCAAAATCTTTCTCGGACACCAACGACCTAAGCATTGTTAAAGTTCATCCATATTTGTTCTCCCGACATGCGAGTTCTCTGCTCTATTCTCTCTGACACGTTCATGGAAAAATGAATACGTAGTACAAAATAAATCCTCTACAGGTAAACATAGTTTCCTGAAACTTAAATAATTTCAGATTCGAGTATTTAATAACGTGGATCATGCTTTACTGTTAATGAAATAACCCAAACTAAATTGAATTAATCCCTTATCGCGTGAATATAGTGGAGAAAATTCAATTTAACTTTAAATATCGAGCTAGAAACACGGGATCTTCTGCTACCCCAGCATTGGTAGCAAACGCACATGTGCAAAGTTGTATTTCACAATTGTATCTCGTATGTATTTCACAGACGAAATTGGAGGGGTGGCTCGAATTAAAAACTAATCCAATATTAGCTTCGGTCTGGCGAGGCGATACTATGCTCAACAATTATTTCATCCACTGTATTTTCACGTACGTTGGAAACCACCCCCTCGGACCCCGACAACGACTACGTGTATAAATGGGTCGCGACAGAGAAGGGTGCAATAGCAATCCTGAAACCTGTTCAGGTGTTAAATACGATCAGTGTTATTCACAACGGTCGACTGATAAAAATAATACCAGTAACAGCTACCGCTTTCGATTACCGCAGGTATAGTGAAGAATGAAAATAGAGAAGGCTAACAATGTCGTTGTAAACAATTTGGTGTATACAGAATGAGATCATATTATAAAATTATAGACCGTCGATTTAAAAATCTTCAAACGCAAATGGACGATTCCCGAATTTAATTCAACGAACACTATAGATTAATCGTTCAGAATACTTTCACGCGTATTGTTACACTTAAACGAAATTCTCTCGCGAGATTGAAACTTTTATAACCCATCGTGGAAGCTCGTCGTTTTGTCCTCGTTCTTTTTTTCCGGGAGACACCGTGCGTAGATCATAACGGGCACTCACACATACGCATATGGGATGGGGCGCGTTTATAAAATCATGAGAAGTACGTTGCTCAGGATATTTACGCAACCGGCGCAAATTTATTGTGATTGCGCTTTAGTCGAGCCGCGAAAACCGAGTTTGCGCCACTCTTTTTTTTCCCCGACTGTCGAGGGGATGCCTGTTCCAGCATGAGAACGATCGGTTGCGTGCACGGGAATTGATAATTCGGGTGAAAAGTAAATTGCAACCGGTCCGAAATTTCGTGCAACCCCTCGGTAACACAATTACACGTGTACATAGGAATTGCTGGCAAAAGAAAAAAATCCCCTCTTATTAATCCTTTCACTGCAGACGTCGTATAAGTATGTCGTATCCACAGAAATTCCACTACACAACGTGTGCAAGAAATATTTTTCGCAATGTTATAATAATATAAAATAAAGGTAGTACTATAATAACTTACGTACATTACACCTTACGTTGGCTAAATAGAATATTCAAGTACTCGTACGCGTATGTTTATTATATTAATGAAAGAACTATGGAAGAATGCCTTTCATTAACTTTTATTTAATTTTTGAAGCGTACATTTTCGATAAAAGATCATTTACTATATTTACACCGATATAATCAATACAATTTCTCTTTATTAACAAAATTTGTTACTGCATGGTGAAACAATTCAATAGCTAAGGGCTGAACAATTTTCGCGGCCATTAACTGCACCATACGTTTTCTTAAAACGATGTGCTTGAACACCGTTCGTTTCCTGTCCATTAAAAAGTGAAACAGCTCTTCGCAACTATTTCACCGGCTGTTTCTTTATTCCCGATCGTTTGTGGTCGGCGCCGTAGGTCAAACGAAACGACGGTGTATAAAAAAAAAATCGAAAATGCTCACGTTCCCTCCTAGCATCGTAGACAATAGCTGGTTGAAGCTGTATTATACGTTTTTTTATAACGTTGAGCTGCGTTGCGATGTTGCTTTATCGATTTAGCCTGGGAAGAGAAAACCATCGATGAGGCTGTGAAAGAAAAAAGTAACGAAACACTGCTTCATGTAGGAAGTGGAATAATTGCGATCGCAAAAAGGTGAAACGTGATATTCGAGATGCCAGGCGACACGAATTCAAACTTAGAATTAGAATTAATTCGACAAAATGCTTGATGCAATATAATAGAAACGTATGATCAAATAGAGCAAAGAAATAATAAATAATTCTATACGTTTTGAGACTCAATTTTTCTACAGTTACTCTCCCGTGAAAGGAACGAAGCCATAGACAACCATTTAATAAAAGAAGAAAATTTATGGTCGTCCTGCTTGTCCAAACCCGATCATACAAAAAAAATAACAAAACCCTCCCCCGGTTTCTTTTTCACGGTTAAATTTGGAAATATCAGTCCCACCCTTAACCATCGCCTATCATTACATACGGCGCTTGATATCAAAAAATCATCTTCGCCAATGAGCCCACCCCCCATCGTCTCAATCGTAAGTAGATCGTACCCTGGACATTACAGAATCAAAAGGGAACACCCAGAAGGAAAGTAATAAAGCCGAAGAGAACAAGCTTGACATTAGAACGCAATTGTGCTCGTCAAACGACGTTCCCCGTTGTTTCGCGCTTTTTCGTGCACGTCGCGAAGTCTCCCTTGTCGCGCGACAAACGACAGCCGACAGACGACAGGTAGAAAAAGGCGACGCTCCACACGCTACGGGGCGCCATTTAGGATGATTGCCTGATTTTATGTATTTATACCTGTGCCGTGGCAACGGCCGCCGCGTTTTATCGCTGATATTCGTTTTCGCGGCGGCCCGGGATAAGCGTGAGTTTAAAGTTCGTAACGGGACGCCGCGGCTATCCCAGTGAAATATTATCCCGGATTTCCGGGCTGCCATCCAGTGAAATAAGCCGACCTGAAATATGCACGCGGCACGGGACGAAATCTGGACGCAAGTGCTATCAGAGGACTCTTTTGCGTCCAAGCAACACCAGACGATTTAAATCGGGCCGCTTAGAGATTGCTGAGTGGATTGAAAACGGACGGTGCATGTTATGCACGTAACATATGTACATTACATCCGTGTGATTTGTAACGCTGACAAGGGAATCTGCAGGAGTGGGATTTGTTTCGAGTTTTCGTTGAGTAGCTGGTATTCTTTTCTTCGTTTTCTTTATTTTGTATACCTTTCGTACGTAGTTAGTGCGAGGCAGAGTTTCAGAATAAATTTGGCAAGAAATTGTGGTTGAAGTTGATGTACGTAGTTTTGAATTGTAGGTAATTATGAATGATTAGACAATCTTATTTTTTTTCTTCTTTTGATAAGGAATTTTTATATGGTAGATGACGATGGAACGGATATGTGAAACAATTTAATCGTATATACTAATAAATATCACGGTTTTTTAAAACATTAACGATGCATAACGTAACTTGGTTTACTTGAGATAAGGTACAGTTGATTTCTGAAATTGCATAGTTTGCTACTTTTTTGTCTTATAATAAAATAATACAATTGCATCAGCAGTTCGCAGGATTTGTTTTATTTAAGAAGGACATTTGTACTTGATGTATAATTGAACCGGATGGCTGGTATACCATTTAGATAATCCAGAAAAATAATATCGCAGGGAATGCCAAGCTTATCTCCCTTCACGAGAAAGATTCACGAAGAAACGACACACTTACTCCGATCCGAATATCTCTTATGCTCATGTACTCGTAAAAAACGCATGGTGCATTCAAGATACGTGAATCAACGTCATAATGCAAATAGGCGTACACTTGTTTATGAGAATACCCCATTAATACAAACAGACAGGAAGGCAAAGAATTAAATAACACGGATTCATAAACGTGATTTATAAAATCATAAATAATTTTCTTCAATTGTAATTTAACGAAATATGTGGCGAAATAAATTTTATCAGATGAAAACAAATGACTACAATGAAGTTGAAAAAACACCCCGCTCAAGATCAAATATCATACATTACGTAAAATTGTATAACTTATAATCTACTCAATAATTTCGTCAATCTGCTATCAAGCAAATTCACACGTATACAGACATCCGTGTACATGAATACTCGACACACGCAGATCGTATGCGCGCACGTGCAACGAAACATTATCAGCAAATGCAGTGATCGTGCATGCGTATTGCAGGCATGCCAAGCACCACCCTATAAAGGACATTGGCGTAGGGCCCTTCGGTTATACCCGAGGGTATTAAGGACAGAGAAGCGTTTCGTATGGGCACGTGGCGGTGTGTGGTTGCTCCATGACTCGTTGGTGGAGGAGGGTCACCTATGGCTGGTTTGTACACCCAGTCCCATAGCACGGTGACGATGCTTTAATATTTAATGCGATTAAACTCATTTCGACCCGCCTCCAGTAATTGGTTTCTGATTAACAGCCAAGTTTTAAGTGCATTGCCCGTGCATGATAGTTATACGCGTCCTGACGCTATCAACTAATAACCGTGAGTGCTCTCTTGTCTATAATGCGAACACTTGCACGCGAACCACCATTATTTTTGCATTTATAATTAGCCTGAACATTTTATTAATTGCATCAAGGCTTCGAGGTTATACCTCGAAGAACCGCGTGGAACCTCGATCCCTGATACGTTTAATTGTTTATATGAAATCGTTGACCGATAGATTTGCAAAAACATGCATAGTAATTTAGTCTCATAATATGTTTTATAGTACAATGATTGATTCGATATTGTCTCTCTTTGCGAAACTATAATGGTCTTTTCGTTTCACTAATGTGCTTTTTATGCTAGACAAAATCGTTGCTTTACCTTGAACATATCTATAAAGCAATTGGAAAAATCGTTTTTCCCTTTCAGTTTAAAAGATCTCATCTCTGAGAATCTCACCTTTGAAAAGAAATGCAGGAAGGCGAAGAACAGAAAGGTGGTACAATTACTCGGTCCACTCTCCGTTAGTCATCGCAACAAAAAAAACCATTGAAACTCTGTGATTCCCCCGTTCCTTACGATGCTTATCAGTCGTACAGAGGAAACAGAAAGTGTCCGAATTCGGACAAGCGAATTGCACTTCGAGATAAGTTAACCGTAGGGATAATCCATGGACTCAGCAGGTGTCTCTATTCGCCAGAGTTTCACTCCATCTTCCGTTGACAGACAAAATCCCCTACGGCGTGCAGAACAGGCCGCCGCGATCTATCCTATTGACCGTCTGTCCAATTAGGACAGCGAAAACTTAATTAACCGTTCCGATGGACCCGATGAAAACTGGATGGTCCGCGTGGAGAACTCGATAATTAATACAAATCCGGATATGCTGGCGTTCGATAAAAACAATTTGCCCGTTAACCATGATTGATGAACGATTACCCTTTAAAATTGAACGTATTCCGAGCCTCCGGAGAACTGTACACACGGTGAATAATTGACTTGCCCCGACGATAGGAACGGCTGTAATTGAGCCGGCCGAAATAGAACCGGCAGAGAATCAGTGGAAGACAAGTTGTACGGAAAGTGAAGAAGAACGCGAACGCTGCCGAACGAAGGCCAGTCACATAGAGTTCACTGACATGGACCCGGCTGCTGCTACCATTTTCGTCGTAATGTAGGTATACCTCGAGTTTCGCGATGGGATTGAATTAAGAATTTATTAGATGGACAGAGTGAAATTTTTAGAGGTAACATTAACGATGGAACTACGTGCCGTGAGAGTTTATATTCGATTGTTATGGAATTCTGGGGGATTGTTAATCTTCTTCATTCAAAGAAATCAAATGTTTGTTTACGTGGTTTGCAATATAATGAATAATAAGAATAATATAATAAGAAACCCCGTGTGGTGGTCGGGGCAGAATAACACCACAGTAATCCCTGCTTGTCGTAAGAGGCGACTAAAAGGGAAAATCCAGTAGGAAACTCATTTGTATAGAGGTAACAGAAAGTGTAAATCGCGCTCACAGAAATCTAGAAATCGAAGGGTCCTGGCGTTACAGGTAGCGAAGGATGAGGTAAACGTTATTGAATCTTGACCTTAGAATTTTAAATAATTTACATTATACTACACTTAAGACGGAAGGATAAAGGTAGTGCTAATTAAATGTGTTGGCAAAATTGTCGCAGGTGTTGCTCTTTATTTCTCGATAAGCGATGAGTGATAAGCAGTGATTACAAGATAATTATACATGTATATAACACGAATCCACTCAATAATTATTGTTGGCAGAAGTGGGCTGTCGTTGAAAATGATCGTTGACCATATTTTCGGAATAACTTCTCTTCAGAGAACCAACCAGCTCGCAGGGAACATGAAAAAGCTGTAAACATTCATAATATTTATCGCCATCGTGGATTAATACGGTTTTCATGATCTAATCTAATTATATAAACAAGAAATATACACGCTGAAATATTGGAACTGTTAGAATTTCAAGGCTCAAGAAATAATAAAAATTGTTCAAGTTTCACTGTGAAAATGATCGATATTCTAGGTAAATTTATTACGGGGCAATCTTGTATCGTAAAGTCTCGAACTATCTGCAATTTTACTTACTTGGTTATTAACATTTCCTTGAAGCAGTAATCTCAGTTTCTGTAGCTCGCAATTAACAAGAACATTGTCTAATTGACCTGCATTCTTGCTGGGGGAATTCGCGAGCTCTTCCAACATAGATGACGTAGATCTCTTCCCATTTGTCCAGCCATGGCTATATTGGAACGTCTGGCACATAATTGTCGCAATGGTTAACGAGAAAACGAAGAAAACGAGGGTATGAGGGTATGCCATCTGAAAGCATAAGGAATATACGTATTGAGATATTGAAATGATAGTAAATTATTTAAGAACACAAGTTCGCAAAATTAAATTCTGCAGAAATTAATTTATTCAATTAATTTATTAATTAATTTCCAAAACAATTAATACTTCAATTGCAGAACCCATTGCAATAAAAATCAATATGATAATAGTTATATTAAGAATTGTTGCCTCAATGAATTCAAAATTATTCGCGATAAGGAACGATAAGCACATATTTGAAAAATATAACCGCCGTGATACAAATATTTCAGTCATCCTCTTTCAAACCAACGTGCTACATATTTTTTGTCAAATCTATACAGAAGCTATTATGAACTTAATTCGTATCGTGAAAATAAGTATTGCAAATTCCAGATTCAGTTGCGCTATAAATCCCCGCAAAAGCGTGTTGTAAATTCCGACCAAGCCAATTTCTCATCGACTGATTTAAATTCGTGCCATTTTTAGACAAAAAGTCTTCGGACAAACGGAAAAAGTAACTTTAACTCGCAATGTCCAGCCGGTGCAAACGTAAAACAATGGATTGTTCAAGTGTCACGGCTGACTTGCCGAATCAATGATCCGTTCCTAGTCCCTCAATTTAAAAATCCTATAGACCAGACTGTTCGCTGCTTCGCACACCTGTTTTAACTTTGGCTCAACTTATTTTATTTTTACACTATCGTGCAATTCTATCTTCGTTTAAAGAACGCAATGCATAATGACTGCGATCGTATGTTTACTCGCATTCGAGAGAGATTTAATGCCAATACTCGGCTGAATATCTTCATTTAAAGACTTATTGTTAGGTATCGACATTCTAATTTGTTCGTTTAGGGGGTAGTTTGCAACCTTTATTTCCAGACACTAAACAGTGAAATGTTTTTACTCTTATTTAACGGAGAGATAATTTACTTCCACGTACAGTCGAATCGTATCGATAATCCAATATTCGCGGCGTTCTAGTTTTTTGCCTCCATTTAACTAAGAGAATAATTCACTTTTAGATATCGTCGAAGCAATCTTTTCGATATTAAAAATTTCTGCCATCGATTCCTCCATATTTGACGTGTAAATAATATTAGTTCCTCAATATAAATAATTATCAATAGAAAAGAGAGTAAAGTAAAAACGAAACCCTTCGCTTTATCATTAAAAGAATTTAATATACTCCTTGCAGTACCGCCCATAAATTTATTTGTATTTAATCAAAATGCGAGAAGCTACGGATAACAATTCAATAATAATCATTCGTGCACAATAAATAATCCTATAAAATATCAGGTTTCCCGCATTTAAATTGAACAATAGCATTAATATTATTCTACGCCAAGCGAAATGCTAATAAAATAATGCAACAATAAAACTATTTAATATCCCAACTTTCCAAATAATTCTACGAAATCCAGATTAACATATAACACACGTCAGATAGTATACAACACAATTTGTCCTACCGTTTCGAACCTTCTGCAGAAATAACGAACTAATTAACATACAAAATTATCTAGTAAAATTCCTCTTTTGGCTCATATTAAAAAACAAAACCAGTCCCTCCACTTTGTTCGATTCAAAACATCACATTCCTCACAATTATTATAAGAGTGACTGCTTGTAATGGCTACTATAAATTCTCAAGATTTTGATAACTATATATAACCACGTCAGTTCCATCCATTTAACAAATTAACACGCAGCTTCCCCGATCGTTGGTCCCGTAAAAACTAAACGAATAAAACAAACACGATCACCGAATGTTTCACGGATGTTAAGATGCATTTACTTAACATTAATATGTTCGGGCTAAAAACGCTTAATGGTTGCTCCTCTCGAGATGGTATTCTTCGTTACATTACAGAAAGGAAGGAAGGAAGGAAGGAAGAAAAAGAAAAGGAGGAAAGGAAGAAAGAAAGAAAGAAAGAAACAAGTCATTTATCTCCGCGTGCACTGACAGCGCGTACACACGCCGTCACTTGAAGTTTTTTCGAAAAATTTTAGAGTACCCTCGTACGTTTCCACGTGCTAATTTTAAAGGAACCATTAACGCTACGCGCGTCCCCGGTCATTAAGATAAGAGTAAGTGCTACTAAGTGTCCCGTGGATAAGAGACGTGACCAGCATCTCTGTCGCATAGACACGAACCATTTCCGAGAGTGTCGTCAAAAGGCCGCAAAACGTGTCTTCGTACTTTGCATTGTTCGATCTTTGTCAATAATGAAAATAATGTTCGATGAGGGCAGAAACAATTTTTTGGTCGCAATTCTTGCTGGAAATGAACTTTGCTGTCTTATCTTGTGAAATGCAATTTGTTTCCTAATTGCTGATTTTCCGTGTTCAATATTAATTGCAATGTCTTTGAAGCAGCGTTTCATACGATTCGAACAAAATCCCCGACATTTTGAAGCACACAGAAAATTATTCCCACCACTTTGCAGCCAAATTTTGATTAGACAGATTAAAAAACATCGGTGCAATCGATTGAAGCTCGAATCATTAACTCACTGTGCAAACAGAAAAATCATTTATTTGAACTGCAATCCAGCGCAGGGTCAGCAAAAATATCGCAAAATAGCGCCCATCGATAATAATTCGCTTTTACACCGTCAATTTCGTTTTGTTTGTCACCGATAAATTACTGCCTTCTTTTATCAGATTTTTCTTCATTATAAGAGATAATTGAACTCATACTAAAATTATCGTTGGCTTAATTGAAAATTCTTTGCGATCCTTCCTCTTGCATTCGCGTGCAACTTATTGTTCCCGCGACCATTAGATTCGCTTATTCTGCTTCCATAAACATGCATTTATTACGTATTATTTGGAAAATTGATGTCTCCATTATCCGCACGCGGTACCCTAAATTATTATTTGTCTTTCGACGAACGTACTCTAATTACTCCAATTATTTTCTCTCTCTTTCCACAGACAGAAAACTTTCTTAAAAAATAAAAATCCTTCCCGACATGAACGTGCATTACATTCGTGCAATTAGTAACTTACTCTTCTTGTAATATTGGCATTAAAAAATAAAAATACAAATACTTTAGTGCAACAAAGTTTTTATCTGTTTACTTTTATTACTACCAGAAATCAACTTTTTCAAATAAATATTCACCGTTGCATTTGGCAAAATATTTGTATAACAAATGATGCGAACGTTACCTTAGAATTTTTAGGAGGGTAGTAAGAACCGGAAGTGCCACCGGGGTTCGATGTTGTGAATCCAAGACACTATCGACTATGATCTTTCGTAGCAGCTTTATATAGGGAAATTCTCTCCCCCATCGTTCGATATGACTCTCATTAAAATACCCCTTCTCAACTGATCCTTCAGACACTTATATGTTATAATTAAAAGTTTGTTATACCTGTCTATAGTAAATGGCAATATAACCCACAAGAGCGCCAATCATTATTAGGTAATATTGTGGTAAACTCAGTGGAACATGGGAAACTGTATAATAAATTTCTATTGAGATGACAGAAGTTTCTATGGGGTTGTTAAAGCCTGATCTGATGATATACTCTGTAAGATATAATAGTGAGACAAGTCTGTTAACTTACAATGCAATTACTATTGCATCGGACGATCGACACATTTAGAACATTTTTCTTCGGTAGTGAAAGAAATATTTAAAAGATTCTATACCGTTTATAGTTACGAGATTGTTGCGAATATCTTTTTGAAATTCATGCATTTCTATCGTACGTAGTTCCTAATTAATTCGGACAAACATTGACTTAACATTCAACTTCTCAATCGATACGAATTACTCCTTTTTATCGGATATACATATATACATGTATCTCTCAAATTTTGTTTGAATTTTGTTGGGACGTCTTAATTCTTCTCAATTTTTGTAACTTCCTTGTTGCATGAAAATCATTCAAATTTTATAAATTTTCTTTCTTTGTTGCACCAAAAAATCTATAAAATTTTCTAAAACGCTTTGCACCTTTCTTGGTGGAGGAAAATCGATAAATTTTCGACAAATTTGTTTGCCACTTAAATCTATTACACGACTCATCTCGCATTTAAGAGTGTCGCATACACTCGCATACACGACTCATTGTAGGATTTAAGAGGTCGGGAAATAATTACAGTTGTTTAAGTTCATTAGATTTTTATTGAAAATATTTGAGCATTTGAAAGCTATCTAATGCTACAATATATACATAAATATAATTACACAGCCAAGAATTATTTAAACCGCAGTTCTACAATATGTAGATCCCTCTGCCCTTAAAAAGATGCCCTGTTTCCTGTTGCAGAAATCCTATACAAACAGAAACTATAAAAAATAACCGCGTAATACAATTATTTAAAGATCAAAGTAAGACATTTGAAACATTCGTGCTAAACCTTCGAGAATATTGCCTCCTTAAAAAGGACGAACGAGAGATTACCTACTTCATATGCAAAATTGGAAAATATGAATTAAATTAATTGAAATACATTAATACATAAGCTAACTTGTAAAACATTAGATACTCAATGTTCAATAAAGTACTGAATGATCTATTAGCATGGTATATGTTAACACGTTGAGCCCGGCGCCGAATTTGCTGTCCTTTCCGTTCAGCCGGCAGCCGGCGAGCGATACAATGTTTTAGGTTTTGGGTTTCGCGAAGAGATAAGGAATTGTGATTCTGTTCACTATATTTACGCCTAGATGAGGAAACTCCAATCCAACGTGACAAAATTATTCATAAATTATATAAAAAGGAAGGAGAAGTACATAAAGTCCGAAGGTATTGTTCGAAGTGTTATGATAACAATTCAAAACTATTTGGACGAAAGACAGCTACAAATATTACCAAAAAAGTTGTTACGTATTGTAATATGTGTAAAGATAAGCCGCATTTTTGTTTAGAATGTTTCAATAAATTTCATGAAAACTACATTTGATCACATTTCATTGAGACTACATTTATTTTTTAACTTTAATACTGTCGGTCCCACGGACCGACGCCAGCCAAACGAAAATTCTAGTGCCGGTCCCCAGGGACCGGCGCCGGCCACACGGAAAGTTCACTGCCGGTCCCCAGGGACCGGCGCCGGGCTTAACGTGTTAATACACGCTTAGCATAGGATCGATATAGATAGAAATAAATACAGTGTTTGTTGTTTAACAGTAACATTTATGTTTCAATCATTGTTAAAAGCTTCATGTATAAAACAGATCTTCTGTACATTTGTAATATCATTAAGGTACACTCAGCGATCTACTATGAAGTCCTTTTTCAACTGAGAATTAGATTCCTTACACACATTCGTGGTAGAAAATGGTCAAAAACCTTTGACATTATTTGCATAAAGAATATAAAGAACTTACAAATATATTTGATCCGAACCAATCAGAAATAACCATGATCTTTGCACGCAGAAACAGTTCTTAAATTCTTTACAAGGGAATTTGTAAACGAAATGAAAAAAAATCAAACGTAACACACTGTCATATTTTCAAGAGCGTGATAGCAGGACAAAATTCGTGATTCTCTCATTATGCGTGCACGTACTAGATAGTGCTCGTTCATTTACAACTGTCGAAACACGTTTCATAGAACAAGGGACATTAATTGTCCTACCATTATGAACAAGCATGTACTAAACCCATCATCTATCGAGAATATTCGTATTGTATTCTATGGCACGATCTACAGTATAAAGTCAGCCTGTGACTTTAAATATCATTACAGCTTCGTCTAGGAAACTGCATAAGTAATTTTGAAAAGAACTTAATATAAAATAACATGGCTTTGTTGGACATTTAATAAACTGCATTTCTAAACAGAGTTATGGTCGATTTTCTTTCTCTATTCTCTATCTGAAACTGAAATGTGACCATTTTCTTTTAAGTAAAATTTAGATCTGTATAATATTGTGTTGCAAACTATACTCGTGTTAATACTCGAAAGCTTTACAATACAATTACTTCTTTTTACCAATTCCATTCTATGTATAAAATTATTATTACGCTTACTTACACGAAATCGAAATCTCAGAGCATCAAAGATTATGCATTGTGAAAAAATTAAAAATATTACTTCATATATAATGCATAATGTACCCTTCTTTTCTTATTACATAATCCCGCGAATTAAAAGTTATTATGCAAAGTTTGTATCGTACAAAATAAAAAATTCTACAATAAAATTTGACGTTACATAATCGTAAAAGAGTAGAAATAGAGTAGCAAATAGTTGACCACAGCTTCTTAAAAATAGAAGTACATACCAACTGACTCTAGATTCAAACGTACGTATAAACGTACGTTATTCATTTAATTTGTATTTCTACTATATAGCTATTTAAATTAATAAATTAGTAAAAGAAAATGTAAATTTTTTAGCGTGTATATTGTATATCTAGTATATATCGTATACTAATTTTTTCTCGTGTAACTTTAAAAAAATCTACATAGTGTGCACGTATGCATTAATAAAACAAATAATTATTACTTTTTTCCAATGAAAAGTTCAAACAACCCCTTCTAACTTTATTTTAAAAGTTTACAACTCAATATTTTTTAGCATCCTGAATGTAAATTATGTAATCTTTGGTTAGTCCGTAAGCGCAGCTTCTAATAGTCATTCTACGCTTCGAAAGAAGTGGTATTTTTCAAAGAATAATTTATCAATATAAAAGAAGTAACTAGCAATTGTGCAAGAGATATTTATCTCATTTTTTCTGCAGCTTACGCAACCACTCTAATGTACGTCGCGTGTTGCATTATTTCGATGATACAACCAGACTGATCAATCTTATGCATTACTTTGTCATGAACACCATCCAAAATGTTTAACGCCCTTATTGTTACACTCAATGCACATTGAAAAAATATTCAGTCCATTTTCACGCATCACTTAAGAAAGTATCGTCAACAGTTAAATTAACTGTTGAATTTCTGCTATCCGAGTTCATTGCAACGTAACGTCTTTTAAGTATTTCTTGGAGATCATTGCATGGACTGTTATCGCGTCTGATACGAAGAGGACGTCCTCCGGGTGATCTAAGAATAATAATATATCAAGTTAATTTACCAACAATATACCCAAAATATATAACAGAATATACAACAAATATATAACATAGTAGGAAACGAATGTTGCTCTACCTAGCAGTAGGCGTTAACAGATCGCTATCAATGTCTTTCAATACATCTGTCATAGACGCTTGAGAAGCGAATGCACCTCTTTTACGTTCTTCAACTTTATGATCTTGCAAACTTGCTCTTCTTGCTATGTGAGGTGTCGGAGGTGGTAGGGGTGGTGGTGGTGGCGGCGGTGGTGGTGGTTGTTCCAACTCTGTTGTATTTTCGTTATCTGATCCATTTACTAAAGAAGCATTGGATGTGTCTAAAGGAACATTAAAGTAACATCGTTTTAATATTCAAATGATAAAGCAAAGAAACGTTTTTGAACATACATACATCTAGATTGTTTATTATTTTTAACTATTACTGAAACTTGTTCCCTAAGTTCTTGTAGTTCTTGCTCCAGAGCTAGTAATCGAACTTCAGATCCAAAACTTATAGGTTCCAACAAATCAGGTCTAACATTCGACAACCTATATTGCGAACCATATGGTACTATTAGTTAATTGTTGTTTCAATGAAAGAAAGTATCAATAAATAATATAAATACGTTGCGGGTCCATATCCATTTGTTTCCGTACAATCGCCGCTAGTTTCTTCATTGATCATAGAACTTGTCATTGAATGTAAAGGTGTAACACTGACATATATTTTTGGTGGTGGTTTCAAGGGCAGCATTGACCCAATTCTGCGGACAATACTCCTTCTTTTCCCATAATATTTTGGTGGTTCTGTTACCTGAAGAAAATTTTATAAATTGAACAATGACTAATATTATTAGGAGATCCAAGAAGTAATACGATTTTTTCCTTTATAAATTACCTATTCAGCATTTAAATAGATATAAAGGAAATTTGTCGGGAATTATCAACGAATAAATTCGATGGTTAGTAATGCATAATAATCATACAAGTCACTTGTTTTTGTATGTGAAGAAAATATCACCTCTTACCTTCGACATTATTTTTCGTGGTTTCGAAACTATTTGATTTTTTTATTGGATCGTTGAAACGTGGTACTGTCGTATAACATGTACTTAATAGAGTACATCAGGGTCATCTAAAATTCGAAATTAAAATAGCTTCCTTAACATTGACGCAAAGCCAACTGACGACAGGTTGTCGTAACTCGAAAGCGCAAACTCCGATGAAAAGCGCCTTTAAGTGAAAAGAATCGAAATATGTACAGCCAAATACGCGGCTTAAAATATTTATTTCTAACTTTTTTAATTCTATTTGCAACCAAAATCGTTTATCACATGTATATCAATACTAATTGTTACTAATCAAATGATTTTAAAGTAGTACCTTTTTTTACTATACTTTAAAAGAATTAGCTACCCAGCCAAACTTGCAATAGCAGATTCGGTCCAGATTGTGTTAGCAGGATTTGTAAACAGAATGGCTACAGATTTGATGCAGAATCTGCTGAACAGACAACTGAACAGACAACTGATGGCCAATTTGGAGCAGAAACATAGCCATTTAAATGGGTTTAAATGGCCATTTGTTTGCAGAACCTAAGACAAACGCGGACTCAGATGGTTTTGAACACAGATTCTGTTAGTTCTGTTGCCAATCTGCACGCAGATCGCTGTTAAGATAATTGACCTATTATTTTTTTATCCAACAAACGGATAAAGAATTTTCCGAAAAATGTCATAAGCTTTAATAGAATTTTAATAAAACCAGGGTCGTGGGAGAAACTAAAAAAAATTATCCACTAAAATATTACTATCATATATGAAATTGTAATTTAATCGAAAGAAATATTTACATAACAAACTAATTTGTTACATTTATCTGTTTCAAAGGAAAGTTTATATTCTTTATAACAATAATTTTATTCACCTCCCTCAATATCACATTCTATATCTGTACCAAAAATTTTTAACACATTTGTATCATTTATATGTTTGTTATTTCTCATCATAACACGATGAATTGAATTTTAACAAACAAATTATGTATATGTGCGATTGTGTACATATATATGCACACTAACTCGCGAATTTGTATAATGTATGCACATGTTCACACAATCAATCTATGCAAAATAGTAACTAGTTTAATATACAATAAACTTTGTAATGTCCATTTGGCATTTCTTATACAAACTTTTATACGATAATCGTAGAACACGTACATATTATATACTTATTTATATAATATTTACATTTATAGGTAGACAAGTTCTACATTGAATTAATCCAAATATACATACATATATATACATTACCTATTATGTATATACATTTATAAATATGTAGCTGTATATATTTGTATAATATATATATATATACATATACAGGCAATAGTATACTAAATAGATTTGGTTTATAAACATACGTATTTCTTGGGCATTTTATATGGCATATAATAAAACTAAATTCGTGTATTGCAAGTTCAAAATTGTTTTACAAAATGTGTTTTGCAATTTATAAACACATCAGAAGTAAAAACCAAAATAAACACGAATGGCTCTATTGCAATTAAAGTGCTACAAATACTGAACACAACATTTGATGTACTGTCATATGTATAGATATAAATTTTGTTATGTACCATATAATATGTATATACATTGTTATATGTACAATTTTCAGTACATATGTATAAGGCCTACGTTGATAGAGAAGTGCAACAGAAAAATTTTACTGCAATTTCTTCAATAATATTCAATGAAATATATCAATATATCTGTAAAAATAAGTACAACTCAAACGAATGGAAAACTATTATTGAAAAGGTCGAAAATTTCTATATTGATACGTACTGACTTGCAGCAAGACATGCTACGTATTTTAAGCAAATTAATCTGCAATCATTACATTAAGAAAAAAATTGTGCTGCTATTTATAATTAAACGTTATTTCGTATCACTATTTCCCTATATTCTTCTTTAGAGTACAAGTTAAAATTGCATCGAAACCAGCGCAATGTTTATCTTATTTATACTGAAGTATTCATGTACACTATTATTCATGGCACATAAGTGGAGCACGAAAATATGAAAAAGGTAGAACTTCAAATTTTCTTCTTTTGTATCTGAGCAAGAAACAATATACTCTTCTTGTAACGTAATCTGCACAAGAAATATTTTATGTTTAAGTGATTATATAAAATTTACATTCGTTAGAGCCTTAACAGCATATCCATTCACAACCTCATTAAGATAAATCACTTGTACAGGCTGTATATGTCTATTGTACAGTTTTTTTGTTGGTAATTTGACTAACACATGTTTTGAGTAATAAATGAAATTAGCTTCCTTTGTAGACACCAGTTTAATAGATTTAGGTATTGCTCGGAAATAATCCTATTCGTTCGTGCATCTTTATTATTAAAAAACTTAGATATTTTTCAAAGAGTTTCATTTGTATAAAAGTCATTAATACTTTACCGGCGGTGCTGGGTCAATTCTGATCCGTAGTCTGTAGACGTAAACATAAACGCATGTAAACAAAACGCTACGCTTGCTAGCTCAAGTATAAACTGATATGCGAACAGTTTTAGTTCCATCATTCAGCGCGGGTCGAAAGGGACCAGGCACCGCTTCCCGGTTTGCTGTTCGACGTAGCGGTATCCGACTGTTAAAGCTCACCGCCCTTACTCGTTCGAGGTCAGTGCAAAAATATCAAATGCAATATGAATAGAATTGCCAGGCTTTCTTGTATTTAGATATCTCTTGAATTTCTCTTTAATATTACTATTTCATCTTAAAACTTGATAGCATTCATTATAATTCATCGCCGATATGTTTACTCTCTTTTTTCTGTACATCATCTTTTTTATTTTTCTCTTTCTGCTCATATTCTGAGCTAACTGTTAGTCCATTTATCGAATTATAATTCAAACTAAGAATTTCTAATTGTTGCTGGATAGTAAGAGAATCTGGATTCCCTTCAGAATTCGATACTTGATTTTTATCTTTATTAAGCGGCTTAGACGACGCAATTGGAATATTATATTTATTTAAATGATGAGATTGTTCAATATTTAGAGTCTTCTCCTCACCATATTTTGAATCCAATAGTTCGTTTATCATATCTTCTAACTCTACTTCAGTATCAACTTCTTCTACTGTATTGACATTTGGAGAATTAACTTGTGCATCTTTTAATTGCAGATTGTTATCAGTCAATAAAGGTTCCTCGTGTGCTTGTTTCTCAACACTGTTATTATTAACAATTGTTTCCTGAAAATCTATATTATTCGCTTGTAAATTTTCTAAAGAATTTGTAATCTTATTGAAGTCTGCCAAATCATTTACATCCTTCGTGAAGTCATCTATTTTATTTTTTATAAATTCAATTTGATATTTTATTTTATTCTTCAATTTGTCCGCTTTACTTTCATTCTGTGGGGAAACATTTAAAAGGACTTTATTCGATTTAATAACTTCTTTGCTTGTATTGTCTGCCGAGTCCCTTGGAATATCGTGTTCTTGATATTTTCGAATTGTATCTTGTTCTGAATTTTTCCCAGCCTTTTCTATTTCTGTTAATATAAAGTATTCGAAGTCATCGAATCTTCCAACTTTCACGTTCTCATTCTTTTTAGGCATCTTGGTAACGTCTCTAGATTTCATTTCCGTTTTACTACTTTCAATGATGTCTGTTATAAACTCCGCGATAGTCATATCTTGCCCTTTAATGTTTGTTAATATATCCAGCTTATCAGCATTCTGTAAATGCTCTTGCCAATTATCAATTATTATATCGTAATAAGATTTTGCATCTAGTACCGATTTCTTTACACTTCCTTGTACTATGTCAGCTAAGATTTCTCGACGTTCCTGATGTACGGCTTTATTGACACGATCTAATATGGCGAGATGCTCCGTAATAACTTCATTTTCTGTGTTAAATGTAACTAGCAACGCCTGTCTCAACAATCTGTAATTCACAACCTGCGCGATATTGAATTCGAAAATTTGGAGTAACTGTTCTGTATTCACTGTCTCATATCGGATTGTTTTCAACATTGGTGTAGTAGCTTTCACGTATAAAGTCACTATATCTATTTTTGTTAATATATGATGCTTCAACAAGTCTTTTTTATTAAAATCCATTAATTGGGACATTTTCATAATGGATGGATTTGGTATAACATTAGCTAGCTCTTCTAGAAACCATAAAACTTTATCATGCATAGGTACTTGTAATGCATTGCTGTCCCCACTCCGAGACTTTACTACCCAATTGTAATAACTTTCTAATGTAAAACTTCTGATCTGTAATGCTGCTTTTTGTTTTACTGCTGCGTGTATCTGGTTGACGTATACTTCTTTCAATTGGTGCCATTGTTTTTCTATTAGAGTGTCCCCCTTCGACGTTAGCACACGTCCAGCAGATATGTCTGGCGATGTGATTCTTACTTCGCCGCCAAGAATATCTTTGACCATTTCAGCACGTAAATTAGAAAAAACGACAACATCATTTTCCTCTTCTTGTTGCCTAATCTCAGGAACCACATCCAAATTTGCCCCGCTGCTTAGCAATGTCTGTTATAAAAAATATCTCTCGATGTTTAGTTTCATTTTTACAATTTTGTGAAGAATGAATATATATGTATACATATCATTTTTAAAAATTATGGTTTAGTCGGTAGTCATAAGAGCCGCTATTATGAATGCAATACTTAAATTAAATTATTATATACAGAAGAATGAAATAAGAACGTAATGAAAATATAATAAATATGGCAATTATAAAAATCAACAATTTAATAGCATAAAAATTATAAAAAGTGAGGGGACAATTTACATTACACAGTATTAAATACGAATATAAAAAAATAGCTGCATCGATTCAATATAAATATCATAAATATTAAATAAGGGAATAGTTTTCTTTCAAACAGTAACTTATACGTTAGCTCGACTAATGTAGAAATCGTATCCAATGTATTATCGTCTTATTATCTATGCGTATAAATAATATAACGTATTCATATAACAAAAGAAAAACATAGAATACACCTCCCGTGATAAAATAATTGTTACAAAAATATGAATTAAGATCTAAAGAAGAACATATTCAAAGAAAATTATTGCAAAGCACCAAGTAATACAGACCTGTGGCGATATTTGCCGTGTAAGGAATGATTTTAACGACCCCTTCAATCGTTCGAACATTGATAAGTCTGTAGGTGCTTTCAGTTGTGCTTCTTCTTTTGCAAAAAATTTACCTGTAAAAGAACAAGGTAATCAACGTGTGTAATGTTCACCATTTTACAACAGTCATTGAATAAGATAATATTAACATGTCTGGGAGACTCTTGACTCCGTCATGCTATTAAAAAAACTTCTACTCAAACACTGCTGTTTGTTAAAATGCAAACGAACTTTTATCACTTTTAGGAAGGCACTGGAATTTACGTGGTCGTTCACACGTTTTAAGTGTTACAAGAAAATAATTCTTTAGAAGAGTCCCAGACTCCTCACCGCCGGTTGAGGATTAATTAAGAATAGAGTCACGTACCAATAGAGACGGTAAGATCACGGTTTGCAGCGACATTCGCTTTTAATAATTCAGATGCTTCCAAGGTATACAGAAATACAATAGGAATAGTTATATCATCCTCTTCTTTCCCATCTCCTGACATTTTAAGTAAAGGCGAGGTTGCAGCACTAGAACCATGAACATTATCCATCACTATTCCACCTACAGCGCCTGCTTGTTGAATTCGTCTTGCCTGTAATAATTATATTTAATTATATTTAAATAATTATAATTATATTTAAATCAGTCAATGTAATTGCTTTTATAACTGCTGATAACGTAAAACAATTTTTACCTTTTCTATAAACATACAGTTACCGCGGGTCATTATTGCTATTTTGCCTGCTAATACTTCCGCGTTGTGAAGTTCAGTACATGCAGAGTTAGGAAAAGTAAACAGGAGTTTTCCAGTTACTGTGTTCGATCCGTGTAATTGTAAACCAAAACCTGCAGGCCCGGCTAACAATGTAACGGTCTGAGGTGGATTCGTGTTTGGTTTTACGAATGTAACACCTTGTGGTTTAGCTTTAGTTTGCTTGGATTGCATTTTACTTATTTCGACCATCTCTTGCATAAATAATAAACCTTCCTCCGAGTCCTGTGGTGTTTCTGCCTGTGGAATCAATGAAACAAACACTTTTGGTTTTATACATTGATAAATCGATGAAAATACAGTAGATAAAACACGTAAATCGTATAGATACAGGTACTAAGAGGAAAAATTGTTTACGTTCGAAAATGTATGAAGCAATTGTATACGTCCATCAGGCAAAGTTAATGTTGTTATTCCCATATCGCTCAACAATTTTAAATGCTCCAAATTATTTGCCTGTAACAGGAAATATAGTATTGGATATTTTTTCAACTTGTACTTGACATATTTTTAAATATTTATTTACTTGAAATTGTGCGGCACTTAATCTTCTTTTTATTGCGCGTCTGGGGTATACGTCTTCAAGTTCTTCAACCATGTTCCTTAATGGTCGCCTTACGGATGCAGGAAATAAGTGGAGACTATTCGGACATGTACGATCCATTTCGTCCACGTGTACGATGTCTCGCTCAAAATCTTGCTTCATTTCGTAAATTGTTTGCAATAAAACACACGCAATATCGTTACTATCAACACTGTTTGTTCATAATGCAATACTGATTTATATTTATCGTGCTTACCGAAGATATATTAGTTCTTATGGAGGCAAGTGTTAATGGCAATAGGTGGCCCTCGGTTGTAAAAATGAATTCATCTAAATCCAAAAGTAATTCGCCTGGTTCCGCGAATAGCAGAAATAAGTATTTAAATGTTTCCGATAGAACAAAACTATCCATTGTATCATCATGCTTATTTGTTCTAACATCCGACACAGCTGCATAACCACACGGAACTCTGGCATAAGTTTGCAGACTTTTGAGTACCTTGCGCCCGACTCTTAGATAATAATGATCGCCCGTGGCACGATAAAGAAAGTACGTCGATTCTAGAAATTCTGGCCTTAATGGGTGGTGTCCCCAGTGCACCTAGTTACGAGGATTAGGAAACATTTTTATGAATACTGAATTAAAAATTGATTTGTATATTCACAAGAGTATGTACCTGAAAATCGGTAGTAAATGCTTCCGGTATAAAGTTATGTCTTTGCATAACTTGATACAGCATTTCGTGCGTTTCAACGGCCGGTTTAATATCGCCCTTTAAAACCTAGACGAACGAAATTATAATTGAAATATGTATTTTGTTAATACTTATAACAATATGTTTAAGCGTAATATTAATTACTGAATCTTACTTGTAAACCAGGCCAAAAGGCTAATAAAGCGTCCATAAAGTTTTTGGAATTTGTATTTGGCCTGTGCATATGCACATCCAATAACATTGGCCCTTGGCTCACATATTTCATGACCGCTTGATAATGTTTATTAAACCGTCCAAGATACTTCTCATCGCCTGCATCATATTAAACGCTTTAATAACTATATCATAAACAGTAAAATATAGTTAACAAAATACAATAACTAAACAGTTACCCAGTAAAATGTATGCCTTAAGACAATATTCATAGTAAGAGTCTATGCCGGCTCCTACACCAGAATCTCTTCTTACCCAATCACCAGAATGTACATTTAACACAGATCCCATTAGATCAGTACCCCGATGACGCATTCTCCATAAAACGTCCATCGCTTTTTGCGCTTTTTCCTATTTTATATAATATCATGTAAAAACTGTAAAATTCCCTTATCAATTTTTAAACAATATTATAAAATATCATACCTCGAAAATTGGTTCTCCTGTTAATCTTGACAATGCTGCCATTTCTAGAATCATGCTGCCAGCGCAGGCGGTGCACGTTTCTCTTGATACTTCCAAAGGTACACCTTTCATGCCATATTTCAAATTTATCTAAAAAAATTTCACGAGTGTATAATCATTGAAAAATATTACGTATTCATATAGGATCGCATAATAACGTGATAAATTAAAATTGTATTACTCTGCCATATGGTATTCCCGTAGTTGTATTAAATGCAGGTAAAAATCGGTAACCCAAATCTTTAGCTAAATTTAGAAGTTCACCCCTATACCACGGCATTATATCAGCTCTTTGTTGTAAATATTCAGCTAATATGTGACCACTCAAAAGACCCCTGTTAAAGATATATTGATTATTAGACAAACTACATAATTGCATGAAATGTTCTAAAAGCTGTTAATGAATATCTTACCCAAGCATTCTAATGTTAGTTTCGAATAAAGAAACAATAACGTCTGTGTCAAAGCTAACATCTCTGACAACAAGTTTAACTGCACGTTCGAATTCTTCTAAATCTCCTAGTACCTATTAGATTTGAAATACACAAGTATTAAATAACATTATATTTTACTATGGATATATTATTTTAACAGAAGAATAATGTAAATATTTACTAACCACAAGTGTATCTAAAGTATCAACTAACGTAAGTGAAAAACTGGAAACAAACAAGATGCATAAATTAATATACCGCTGCTTTACTTTTGAATGCATAATATATTTTTATACTTACTTTCCTAGCGTGGAATCTATATCCCCTCTATTTGGTTCTGATCCTCTGTACCGCCCTTTACAACTTAATGGCATTAACTCATCAGCAGGGTACGCATTATCCTTAAACAGTTAGAGAACATTAAATTCAAATTAATATATTTTAATACAAGTATTACAGAACACATCTGAACAGATGTCTAACAGTTAAACAAAAAACTACTTGTTCCAATCCAAATACTACTTTACCATGTAAGCATTATAGGCATGACAAAACATATCCCTGGCTTCTTCCCTAGTAGAAAAAAGAAAACGGAATTCATACAATACACACGCAAGAATAATGCAATCCATTATAATACAATGTTAAATATCAATACAAACTTTAACGCTTCTCGTTCTTCTTTACTCATATATTCCAATGGATCATCTTCTGATACAGCCAATAATACTTGTACACCGCATCCAAATGCCATTAATCCCCAAATAAATAAATTCCAAGCCATTTTCTTTTACGTTGATAAAATATATGTATATTCCTTTCGATGTCAAGATCTTGCACTTGTAATAGCACGCATTGTTTTCAGATATTTTGTTGTTCCTTTTGTCAGAAGTTCATTATTTCACGTTAACAGAATATGATATATTAGAAATAGAACTCATAAATGCCCCAATTTAACTCGTTTTCACGTAATATTTTTTTATCTTTCTACCTTTTGTACCATTTTTTCCCGAATAATCACATAAGCACCAAAAATCAATCGAAACACATATATGTATATTTATGTATATATGTATGGGTATATATGTAATCAGTAATCGTAAATTACATTAAGAAAAAAAATGTAAATTTACACTATATTACTCACTGATACTAATCAGATATAAATTTTAAATATACGTATAAGAATGAAGAATTGAAATGTATATGTTATCTATATGTATGTGTGTTGCCCGTTGCAAGGTTAGAAAAGTTCTTGATTATTTTTCGAACAAATTGATGATGTGTCAAAATCTGAGTGGTACGTGGTACTAGAAACGTATACGTAATTACAATACAAAATGAAATAAAGAAGTAATTATAACAGCTGATTGCATATTTTCATCAAGGCCAAACGATGTGGCTACTGTCAGTTTGCGAGTTTAAACAATTTTTCCACCTCGGACTATGATATATGCGTGTAGGTTGTACACCATATGTTTCGTAACGCATCTAGTATTTTCATACTAAATTACATTTTTTTTTTTAATATAAAATCGACAGAATTATTTTAGCAACTATTTTCTCGGAGAATTTAATAAAGATCAGTATGAATATTTATACAGTTAAATAGCAAATGTCTTTATTTTTTCTTACAAGATAACCTACGAAGAAGACTGAAATTGAACAGGAGAAATCACGTGATACGCGAGTAATACCCCGCAGTAAATCTAAAATTTGAACATTTGCAATAATATATTTCCAACAATAAGGAAAAAGAACACACTTGTTTCTATTTCACTATTTTCTTTTTATTCTTAATATTATCATTGAAATGGTGTACAATCACGATATATTATTATACTCGTGGGTAGAATATAGTCATGTTGATTAATAACTACATATGTTGAGGCGCGCATACGCCGGCAAAACCCGGCATTAAGGGTAGCATGTGATGAACTCGCAAAGCAAAGCTTTAACAAACGAAATATCAATTTTTCTAATTGTTTGAGCTAATAAAATAATTGATTGATATATTTGCAAGAAAAAAATGAAACTTCTAACACATAACATGTTGACGTCGCAGTGTTTGAAAGGTGTGACTGTTGGATATCCTCTGGGAATTGTAGTAAGTTGCTACTATTCAAGTCATTTTAGGTTAACTTCAATAAGCATTGAGCGAGCTATTTGTTAAAGCGTTTCGAAATCTTTATATAAAACGCTATGAAAATTGTACAGTATCATGCAGTATGAATTTATATATATACGTGTTTAATAAACTTGTAGGCGAAGGATATTAAGGTGTCAGAAGTAGACTTTAATTCAGAATTTATTGCAAGGATAATTCCAAAACTTGATTGGGCTACACTTTGGAAAGCTGCTGAGAGTGTAAGTAATTATAATGTCCTGTGAAAATATTTTATATAATTTACATTTATATATTATATTTATAACCTTTATCGCTATTAATAATACGTTCAACAGTAATTCGATAGAAATGCTTTGAGCGGAAAGCATAAAGATTGAAATTTTAAGTTTGATATCTGGAATAATACAGTAATATAACTATTAATACAGATAGGACATGTTGGGGAATTGCCACAAACCTTAATTCAAGATTTTGAAGCGAACGAAGAATTCTTGAAAAAGGTTCACCATGTATTGCTTGAAGTTGAAGTTATTAACGGAGATCTATTGTGCCCAGAGTCTGGCAGAAGATTCCCTATTAATGATGGTATACCAAATATGCTCTTAAATGAAGATGAGGTGTAATTATAAATACTTTGGTAAAGAAAATTAAATACCACGTGTCCTTTTTTCTTTTCTTTGCAAGAATGTAGGAATTGTTTATTTGTTGTACATAAAAATGTGTTTCATTATAGTATATATGTATAATTTCATTTTATACTTCGATTAATATAGATAATATAAAGTAGCGTAACTAAATATGAATAATTTACAAAATAATCTATATTGCAATAATAATAAAATAAACAACATTAAATAAATTGAAATTAATTTTTTAACATCTCAGAGCATTTAGTAATCAATATCTCCATATGTTATGAAAAAAAGGGGGTCTGTACTTCTTTGTTATCACGTATGTAAAGAATTAAATATAGAATCGTAACAAATAAATTGTTGCACAAAAAGAATGATTACATTTATTGCACAGATATGTGTAAATACAATGCAATACAATTTGTTGTATTACTGAGATTTTGGTACACACCACCATCTGCATGTCTATCGTATTTCATATTGCTGGTTACGGATTGTTTTAATTCGTTTTCAATGTACATATTAGGTATTTAGTTGAAAGTATCTAGGACGAAATTCTTACTTAGATCTAAATTCGACCCTTAAGCAGAGTATGCACAATTTTGTATATCGTTACAGCAACTATTTTAAACGCGAAATAATTCTGACAATGAGCGTATCTAAATATATATAGATTTTTTTCATATATCCACATCGCATAAAATCTGTGAAAAATAGTTTTGTTTCTGCAAATGAAGTAACATGTACACGAGAAAAATCGCTTGGAACTTGAAATCTTGATTGCGACCCAGGGTAATCTTCATTAATATTTAACATTACTGTTCGAATATATGTATAATAAATATCTTATGCTCTTAACACAACAAAACTTTAACACAACACATATGATTTATTATGTTAATGTTTACCTAAAGTTCCACTAACATCTATTGCACACAACCTTCTATAATAACATCTAATTCATATTTTATGTAACTAAAAAAAGAGGTATAAGATAATGTCTTGTTTTTATCAATTACTGTTTGATAGAATAACTTCGAATATCTTGAAAAAATTGATTCTTTGGATGGAAGAATTTCAATATGAAAAAAAGAAATTTTACACTATATATATTTGACTAGTAGTAATTCCACAGTAATACATCTTATACAACTTCGAACCTCTATGTTCCCTTATATTATCTAACTTTATTTGAGACAATGTGTTTCATATTAGAATATTGGTTTACAGTAAGTAGTTAATCGGAAAATTCACTTATCCCGTTTATTGTTATCCCTCTGCATATGTGGCAATACTCAAAATATAGTCAAAATAGATTATTATTTTATCCCGTCTAGTATCTTCACAAGTCAAAAAGCTATAAAAATAGCTCTCAACTAATGTTTTCAGCCACAGCCCATCAGTTATTCATTTTTATTCACATATTAGATTTTTTTTCTTCAAAGGCAGGATTATTCTGAATTAAACTATGAAAAATACTTCTGTACATTCATTTTCACTATAGCACATATAAAGTTTCTTTTTTTGCTGTTTAGTTTATCTTTAAAAATCCTATCATCGGTTATGGCCTATATTGTATGCAATAATTACCTGGGAGTTTGCATTTTAGATATGCAAATTTGTCTTTCATTTCGTAATACCATCTAAAATGTGTATAATTTATAAAACTAATAATGTCCTAAATACTTGTCACATAATTCAATTTCGTTACATCTTATTATTTACTCAAAATATTTGATAATACTGAATCTGTTGGCTGTAGATTTATGATTTCGTCTGTAAATCCTACCGTTAATACATAAAATCGAATAAATATAACATTAAATACATCATAATCTCAGGATATTTAGTGTTGAAATATTATAATGGAAATCTGTCGACTTGTATCATAAGCATAAATAGAGATTAAATATTAAAAACAGTAATATATGTATGAAGTGGCAATGTAAAGCATATGGAAATCTTGAACACTTTAAAATATCTATAATCATCGTGTAGCGATATGTTATTACAACTCAAAAGCCTATTTTGCAGAAAACGTTTGTTATTTTATAATATTTCACCACGTCGTACCTTGCAAACAAGATAATTATGTAAACGTATGCTAAGAGACAAATATGCTATACTCCATAAAATTAAAACAATATTAATTCTGCGAAATACTTTATCATAGGGTTAATTACTACTATAAGTATTATTTTTTTATACTGCAGTTAAATTAAAATGAGTAGAAACTTCATATATATATTTGCAAAGAAGTTTACCAATATCTTCGGATTGAAATACGATTTTCATATAATTAATACAAATTTTAAAATCATTCTCAAATCAACTCGTGAACATTTTTTTAAGAATTGGTCGTATTTATATACACATTAAAAATGACAAGATATGTCAAATGGAAGCGTTATAATCGTTTCGAATTGATAATAGACATTACAATTTTAATGATATATTTTTTAAATCATTTAATATATGTATACATATACAGGGTGCGTCATAGAAAGTTTTACAAACAAGTATCCTCCGAAATTATTCAGAATAACAAGTAAATTTCGTTCCAAATTTTACTGCTCGATGTTCCCTTCTATTTAGTAGACGATGGGCCGTAATTAAACCCTTAAATTCTTAAAGAAAATTTGAGACTGCCACTTGAAATTTGATCGTTCTTTCTACTAATTTTGGAAAATACAATTTGCAACACTTGATATGATTAACTCTATATATGTAAGTAAATTTGAACACTTCTTTGCACATTCTTGCATGATTATATGTTGTTTGCTACTTCGTGAACGTTCGAGCGCTCATTCTTCATGTATATCGAAATTAACAACGTAAACATAAAGGATAAAACGTATAATTTGCAACAGAATAACTGAATATTTATCAGTGTCGCTACAATATAAATATATAACAAATGCAGTGTAAACGATAACAATAATAATTGTATCTTAAAAGATACTTTTTTTGGAAGCTCGTAATCCGAGATGTAAGAAGACTCATAATTATAATCTATGTTAAAATATTAAATAAAAGAAAAATAATTTGGACGTTAACTTAACAAACATAAAAATTAACAAAAAAACACTTACATATATCTCATTTGCCACGGCTTTCCGAGTTAAAAACATTTCTTTGGGAATAAATAGATCCATGAGTTAATTCCCTCAGTGGGCCTTTCCTTAATTCTGGATTCGGCCCTTTGGCAACACAACGATTGCTAGAAACCAAACATGTATCATGACCATTTGCTATTGTTTTGCTATATGTTTCTTTAGTCAACAAAGTTGGATCTGGTCCAGACCATGGAGCATAATCGGGTCTAAAAAAAAGTATAATATAATGATTTCATTCATAAGCCATTCAAATAACGCAATGGAAATCTTCAACTTATTGAAAATCAAATTAGTAACTTACAAAAGTAAATCGTTATTAGCTCCTTTTGGTAAATCAGGATTTGGTCCGGTGGGTTTTGCTAAATATGGTGATTTATACTCATTGTCTTCTGTTGTACTGGTTCCTCGTGAAATTCTAAAAATATTTGATTTTATGTTTCCCTCGAATTATAAAATATTCCAAGATCCGCGAAATAATCTAATTTTGTCTTACTTCGGAATTTCTATTTTATTCTTAGATCGTTTAGATTTTTCTGAATCTGCATCCTTAACTAATTTTTTTATTGGCGAAGCGGTCAACTTTATAGCTTCAGTTACTGGCGGACTGTCCTTTCTTTCGTCACTTCTGCTACTATAAATTTATCATGTACATTTAGTAGGATCTTATTTTCTCACGATATATAAACGTACGTAAAGTAATGGGTCATGGAAGAAAAGCTTTTAAAAGCTATTATGTATACAAAACTAGTTCTGCACCTACATAAATATACATATATGTTACCTTTGACTACTCGATGTACACAAAGGTCTTGTAGCTTCTTCTGTAACCATGATATCCAATATATGTATTGCCCTTTCTTCGTCATAATCAACACTATCCATGGCGAGCAATATTACTCTTTCCGGCACTGACTTATACTTTTCCATTAAACGTGCTTTCACTAATAAATTATAATAGAAATATTAAAATACTGATAATAATATTTTTAAGAATGGTTAACAAATATACCTACTCTTATTTTTTTCATCTAAGCTTTTCATACGTGGAGGAGGAGTTGGAGCAGTCTGTTGTTGATTTTTTCTCTGCAAAAATAAATGATATTAACTATTCATTAATTATTAACATTAAATAATTAAATGAAATAAATTTCAAAGCATTACCTGCTCCTCCTCCTTTCTTTTTATTAGAGACTTGGGAGCTGTGGGATTTCGTTTTTCATAACCGAGGTCGATCAATTTTTCGGACGCTTTTTGAACATTATTATCGCTTTGCTCCAATATATCGAGCAACATAGTTTCCTCCACTTTTGGAAATACATTCTTCAGGTACCTGTACAAATATTTTGTATTGTATAACTTTTACAGTAACTATGTAGGCATGAACCAAGAACAAGTATGGACACAGTCTACGATACAAGACTGAACGTTGTGCATCTGAGAGTTTACTTGTAAACAATAAGAAACATGATGCAATTAATCATAAAAACAAATTAAACATTAAAATAAAGTTACATTTGATGATTAGTTAACTAAAACTCACATAAAATACTACTTATAACAATACATGTGGCATGCACATGTGACTGGTAATTTAACTATTTAGAATGTATGAAATCACTGAATTTTTAGTAAACTTAATCTAAGTCTACTAATTTTTTAAACGGTAGGGGCAAAATATGGATATTTTTAAATTACACTACACATGCACATACAACCATGCTTAAATTATATTTCTCTCGAATAAATGAGTTTTCTACTGCATGCAATTTTTGTACCTTCTTCCTTCAAATTTTGATTTTAAACTTTATATATTTTATGCAACCGGAATAACGAAAATTTGGATACTTTTTCAGTTTATGTGTACTGTATTCATCAATTGCTAAGAAACTCATTTATTATTATGAAACTTCATAATGTGATGAACGTACAATGTATTAACAAAGAACATGTATCTCATTTCTGCTAATGAAAACTAAAACCAAAAAATACATTAATGATATATAAAACTGAAACCAACCTATCTATGATCTGTGTAAAGTTTACGCTATCCAACAAGTGGTGTACTGTAAACCAGGAGGAAACTGAAATTAAAAATAAAATTCCAAATGACAAACCTACGCATAAGGAAAATAAACCAAAACTTTTAAATTGTAAAACAAGGAACCTAAATCAAAAGGAAACGAAAATATAAAGATACATTAACAAGTTTTTTAATTTACGTTCAAAAAAAGAACTACTCACAGGAAGTTGTCTATTATGCAAAATGTAATTCACTCACGTTAACTGATTGTAATATTCTTATCATTTTCGAAATCTTACGGGGAAAACTGTAATACATTGCAGATAATACGATTTATAATTTAGACATATTACCACTGTTTAAAATCCTAACTGTGGATTGGCAATACACGCTAAAAATATTCAATTGCATAAATATCTGCAATGTGTACTAATACATGCTATTACTACATAGCACAGAATGGCCGTATACATATACGAAATACATCAGATGTATGTAAAATAAAGCAACGCTTTATAATCACAGTGCTCTATTTTTCCTATCTGATGTGTTTCTTTACAACTATCACAAGAATACAATATCAACATCTAGCATCCATATTGGGTGAAATTGAAATTGTAAGTATGGGAAGAACCTAAGTTTCATTTTTGGGGAGTTAGGGGCTGGCCGAGCCCCGCGAGGTGGACTCAATGTTAGAGCTGCATGTATAGCATGAGCTGGTAATCGCCATCTTGGTATAGCATAGTTTGAATGCACTCCAACGGGTGTGCACGGTCCAGGGGCGCAAAGAGGATTCTTTTCCACTTGTAGAGCACTGACAACCAAAGCTGCCCTGTTATGGTATCTGAAAGACATCAGCTACCACCTTACCACTGCGTCTGATATATAATGCTAACGAAACTCATTGAAATGAAACTAATATGTAATTAATATAAATACAGAATGGTTCTTGCAAAGTGTTACCATAATACGGTACGCGGTATAATTTTGAAGTCAGGGAAACGACAAACTTCTGGCTTTAGTAATTGAGTGCACATCTTTGCTATATTTTTGTCCCTGTATATAATAATATAAGTTTATAAAATCCTTCAACTGGCAAGGGAGATCCTGAGTTATTTTACAAATGAGATCTGTAGACACTATAAATAATAAATAGCTGTGCAATAGATTTAATCATGCACACGATTGAGTTACAATTAAGAAAGAATATTAGTAATGCTTTCACGAACTCATTAGAAAACAGCATGTAACACTTGCTACGAACCATCCTATGTAACGAAAGATGCGACGAATCATGTATTACATATGTTGTCGATATGGTTGGGCTTTTCATGGTTAGAAATTTGCACTATATGTATAGTAATGTAAGGAGTAAGTTGAAATGTATATATATATACATATGTACGTATAAGTAGATTAATTGGTAAGACTTACTTTTTTAAAAGAAGACGGATATGATTCTCGGACACTGTTGGAAACATAGCATTGATCTTAGCCACTTGTAACTCTGAATCTGAATTCTGCGTTAAACTTGTTTCCATATTTCTCACTGGAGTTGGAGATCCTAGTGTGATATCTCCAAACCTATTTGTCATTGTGCTAACCGATTTCAGTGATAATGGAGTTTTGAGGTCCTGTATAAATCATTTACTTTAGGTATTATTAGGTTTAAAATATACTTAATATTTAATACCAGAAAAATATATTTAAAAAGTAGCCAGGCCACAAAAATTAATATATTTGTATATACTTTTAATAAATTTTTATAAATTTAATATAAATTTAGAAAATTTTTATTAATACAATCGAATATTAATAAAAATTATTATAAAGAAAATAAGAATAGCCTTGTTATCACAAAGATTTGCAATTGAATTAATCTCATAGCAAAAATATGCCACATAATTTTTGTTATATTAATATACATTTTAATTTGCACTTAAGGATAGTAAAATAAAAGTGGATTATTAAATAATCCTCAACTAATGCTTACATACTAATGACAAAAGTAACATTGAACGTCACGCAACACATAACATACATACAGTTACAAATTACCTACCTGTAAACTAGGAGGTAAAAATGCAAGTTGCGGATTATGATACGGAGAGGGTGTTGGATAAATTTGCGGAGCTCTGTGAGCTCCAGCGTAACTTAAATATCCACCACCTCCATTTCCTCCAGTCTATTATTTTGTTGTACATGATAAAATTTATCCAAATGCAGCATGTGTATACGATAAAAATATATATGTATATGTATGTGTGTATATATATATATATATATATATATATATTGGAAGTGTGCAATTACATATACTTTAAAATGTGCATAAGTGCAACGTTGTAAAACATCCAATGTTTTTTCACGGATACAAACAGATATGTTTTTGTTATTTAATAATAAATTGCAATAAATTTAATATATCGCAGGAATCATCTACTGACCTGCATCGGTATATCTTGGGAAGTAATAGTTGTTGCAGAACTCAGTGCCATAGTATTTTGTGACTGTATATACTGAGAATACTGCCAATATCTTACTCTTGGATCTTCCCATGTTGTTGTACGATTAAAATGATTTATAAAATATCTGGAAAATGTTTATTGAATGTTGAAATTTTTCGTTGTAATTATCAAAGATTATTACCATTTCAAAGTGCATGAAAAAAATCATTTGTTTGCTAATCTTCTATATAAATGTTAATATTACGTGGCGATGTACATCATCGTTGCGTAATGTTAGGCATTTGCAAATAAATATATATTTTGCATAATAATAATATTTTCCGTAACATTATTTGATATAAGAAAATAAGTTTCTACAGAAATTTACGTACGGACGACCACTCCGAATGTCATATCTGCATTCCCAACCGGGTGGCAATTGAGTCCTGTCACTATCTTCGGCCATCTTTACGTATTTTGATAACTCGGTACGAGCCTTTCCGGAACGAATGTTACGTATGCGCGATTGGAATTCAATTCGATTGTGCGAATTTATATATGCATCAAAAGTAATCGCATTAACAACGAAATATTATGATTACTTGTTAAATGTGAGAAATTTACGTAATGTTAATTCTCATGGTATTTCGCATAAAAAATGTGTGATAAAAAAAGATTAACATACATATACATAAATATAAAAGAAATATAAGTACATATTAGGAATATATTGATACCAACAAAATGAAATGTTTGCAATTCAATCGAATTTGTGTAGTTTCTATTTTATTTTAATTATTCAAAGCTTATATTAAATGCATGTTTCATACTAAATCCAACGAATAATAATTCTTTTTACATAAATAAAAGTATTCAGCGGCCGTAGATGAGTTTTATAAATATTCTATTTCTTTAAATAAGGATTTAGCAAACTACTTTTTATTACTTAATTATTACAATGCTTGTTTTCCAAACATTTATATTGTAAAATACATATATATATATTACATCGGGAATAATAAATTACATAATAAATGAAGTTCCTTTATACAGTAATTTATAATATATTATATTATCGTATTGTATTAAATATGCTGCCGATCATTCAAATTGAAACAAATTGATGAATCATTTATAGCGTTTGAAGATTGATTTGTATGAAAAAAATAATACTTTTATAAAAGTATACTTGCTTCTTACAACATTTACAACTTTCCTTATTAAAATTGTCTAGTCATTTTTACTCTAAAAGAACATCGAATATTATTCCTTTTTCTTCTTCACAATAAAATCAGTATACATATTGTATACCATGCCCATAGTTATAAATGCTAATGCTGTACCCTGGGCTGCAACTCTTAGTTGTGTGAAGAACACTGAAGGTATCACTGTCCTTGTTTTCCATTTATAGGCACCTATTCCACATACTGTAGTTAAACCTACTACGCCTATAAAAAATAAACAGATTTAATAGAAATATTTGATTAAAGTAGTATTACAATTGATTTGTATATCAGTTTTAGTTTAATCCTCCAGTGCACATAACTAATAGGAGTACTCTTCAACTGTACACTGGAGAATTGGTATGTAAACTTGCAAAAATACAACGATGAAGGAAAGAATTATTACTATTACAACAAAAATATAGTACAAGATAATAAGCTTTAAGAGACTAATGTTTCTTTATTTTTAGTGTTCAATAGGTTCTACTAAACTTGTAAATTTGTAAACAATTCATTTTAATGGAAAAGCGTGTAAAGAACGAATATTATCTATTATTTCATTTATGTGCATACCAGCTATAAGGAACGGCGATTGTTTTACTGCAGCTTGAAACTTGTCTGTAAATGATGTTTCAGTCTCCAATGTTTGTTTAATAGCCTCCTCTGGTATTTCTGCATCCTTTATACTTTTAAAATCCATTGTTCACCTATGCGTATTAATTTGCATTTTAATACAAATACATAATTTGTTACTTTATACACAAAGTAATACATAAAATTGTATCTATAAATTGCAATCAGAATGTAGAATTCATTATTTAATACTTTTTATTTAGTGTACATGGATATAATATATATACACACACACAGCAGCATATAAAGATATTAGTCTATTTAGATATTACTTAGTACAATTAATATTCTATGAACAAAGGACTGATACAAAAATAGAACTTTTGAATTTTTCGTAAATCGTAGCAGAAAACACATTTTATATATATATACATATATGCATTAACAATAGAGAATTAAAACTATTTTTATCATGATGATAACCTTACACGTGTCTATTACATCACAAATGTTTCATCATATTTATGTTCTTTAATTTAAATATAATTTAAACATTTCTGTTGTGAAATAATCTATTGTTACAGGATATGTGTACATATACATATGCTATACATTTCTTGTTTTCTTCTATCTTCGTTCATTTCATTGATTTTCAAATATAGCATGTGAATCAATGTTACGGTAATGACATTTAAAATTTACTCAGAAACGAACTGCAGATTTATTTCACAATACTAGTATTATATTAATAGATACTTTATGCTAAATGAAAAATTATTTAAAACAGATAAGGTACAGATAAATTATCCCGATTGTACACTCTTTCACTGTTAAAAAACATCAATAATCCCGATTATCTTGATGTCTAAAATTGTTCTTTAGCGAGATATCACATTTGCAACATGTACAAATTGAACTTGTCGTATTAGTGCCGCAAAATTAAATAAAAATATTATATCGTGATAATTAACTTCAATTACTTTCTTCTTTCCTTAATTCATGTATGAAATGCAATTACTTACGATTGATAATTCATTTATGGATAATAGTTATATTAATAATTACCTTCGGTTGTCTGAACAATTGACAAAATACACGTTTATAAGTAACTCAACTATCTTTTTCCTCGTGACTGTTATGACACAACTGTCTACTATTTCCCGTTCGAATTTCTGAACTCATAGAACTACTTACTTTGGCCACCGACGAGTTATAAGAATAGACAGGACATCTTATGGACTTTCGTGGCCCAAAGGGGACTGTCATACCGACCCAGAATTCCCACGCTGATTTGAGCGTCCTCTGTTCATGAACAGTGATCACTTGAAGAACTATTATTTACTGAAGCAAGGTGGACGGGATTCATGCGATGTGTGAATATATGTAAGTGCTTTGGTGGGGATCAGGAAAACCACATATTTCTCGGGCAACGTTTTGGTAGAAAAATTGAGCTACGGTGCCCGGTCCCGCGATGCACTTCGGTTCGGCTTGAGTTGAGTCGAAATCACATCGCGATGCATCGGGGCGATGAAATTGACAATGAGATGCGTGTCACGTCAATCGTCCCACTTGTGCTGTCCCGCTATAATTGCGCGGCAAAGAACAAAAGAATTATTTAACGAGGATCGTAGGCACGGCTTAAAATTGGTCAGAAACAGTTGAAGTCCAGTCGGCACGACCCTAGAATCGTAGGTCCACCAAAAAGTTGGTCAGAAACAGTTGAATTTCAGTCGGCACGACCCTAGAATCGTAGGTCCAGCAAAAAGTAGGTCAGAAACAGTAGAAGTCCAGTCGGCACAACCCTGGGACCGTAGGTCCGGCTAAAAGTTGGTCAGAAACAGTAGAAGTCCAGTAGATACAACCCTGGGACCGTAGGATCAGCTAAAACTTACTCACAACCCGCAGAAGTCCAATAGGCACGACCCTAGAATCGTAGGTCCGGCTAAAAGATGGTCAGAAGCAGTAGAAGTCCAGTAGGTATGACTCTGGCATAGTAGACCGCACGACCGCGGTTGGTGACCTCCGAACATTTTCGGAAATAGCGAATACCACCGAGCGCAGCCGACGCGACAGCGCGTCGCGGAGTGGGGATGACTGTCGCGCGGAGCGCGCCCCGTCAGTCTCAATTGAAGCTTCGCAGCGTATGGTTGCCTATGTTGTTGAAGGTTAGCGACATACCTCATGCTACAATACAATAGCACCTCGAACTTTACTTTACCATCGTGTACGCTTGATTATTAGCTTCTATTTATTAATACGCGTTTAACCAACACTCGTTCTACTATCGCAACAGTACATTAAACTTTAATGATTAAAATCTTTCTTGAGTCTGCTTTGCTGGACGAATGACCGAGGATGGATGCATCTTCTTCCGGCATCGAGATTTTTTAATATGAGATTAATATGAGGGTGCATAGTACTTCACCACCCGATCCTATTTCCTCTTTAAAATACGCTATCGCTAACATGTAAATAGATTTCAATACTTACTTCTCTCAATTCGTATATCCACGTTCACTAAATAATGAAAACATTTCAAATAGAACTTACAATATTCGCTATTGAAACTAGAGTCGGTAACTTTCATTAATTCTAAACGAAAAATTTAAATACGTTCATGTCTCGGTCCATTTCGGTCGCGATTTCTATTGTAGCTTCACTCTCACTATCTCTGTGACCTAGTCACAAGTACGGCCAAATTGTATATTCGATGCAGGATTACACGCGTAGTTACGTACTTGTTGCAATGCCCTAATAGTTTCGAATTTTCATTTCTATAAGCAGCTACGAGAATTTATAAATGCGCGATATTAAGTATTTGCTAAGATCATGATCACCTTCAGAACACTGACAAAGACCAGTCACAGTATGCTTTTCTTAAATCATTTTATTACTCTTATATACAATTAATAATAATTAAATCTGAATAATAATACGGTAGTGCTTAACTAAGTAAAAGAAGCAGTAATTCCTCAACAGACGTTTGACAGGATGAAGAAATAAGAAAGACAAATAAAATCAAATATGTATTGCTTCAATTTCTATCTCCTCTCCTCATTTACTAACTTGTACAGATTTTCTTGCAGCAAATTTTGGTGACCGCGCGCAATGTGGTTGGTAGAGTCAGTGCTTGCTCCGTCAAAGTTCTTTTTAATATTTTTTGAGCGCAACCGCTATTAATAATAATTAAACGTACATAACAGTATGGAGACGCGAAATTAGAGTCAGTGTTTGCTCCGAAATAATACTCTCGTGAGATTAGAATCACTTTGCTCGTGGATACTCAAGTGTTCCAGTATTAGAGTCAGTGTCCTGTTCGGCGAGTTCGGGCTTGCATCCATCAATTTGACGAGTAAGTATCACTTTACTTCTTTAATCTTGTATTTCTATCTTTGATAATATTGTTATCTTTGATAATTAACCCATTCGAAAAGTACTGAAGGTACAACGATTTTAATTATGTTTACTCTTTTTGAATGTTTCAGCAGCTTCCACGGCTTCGCTGGTGACGAGCTTGACCGCACCCCTGGCGAGTCTGCAACCGGTGAGTGGCATGTTTTAAAGTTCCTCTGGTCACTCAATCATGTCGCAGGACGAAAGGTCCGAACCGACACGAGTGACTGGTTGTAATTACGTAGATTTTTCTGGCAAGCACTGTGACCATGGGTATATGGAAATATACTCATGAGTAGTAACGTCTTTACTGTTTTATATTATATGAGGATAGGTCTTCTTGTACAACGCATTTTTAAATAGCTTCAGTATAAAATATATCACTATATATCTTTTTATAACGGAGTATTTAATTGAATACCTATGAACGGTATTTAAATAGTTATTACGTCCAGTATTATACGTACATTAGTTTGTAGTGGAGAAGTCGGATACCCTTCGACTTCGTTTACTTGTCAATTGCAATTACTGCCCAGTTATAATAAATTGTTAGTAAGAGTATAGTATTTCCTCTTTTTCTACTTTGCTTATATATAGAATAAAGCCATTTATTTACCTTATCAATTTGTTCGAACTATCGAATAATTTTACTATTCGATATCCATATTAGTCTTTGGCGTTTAGAGATATCAGTAATTTAACTTTTTCCGTACAATATGTTAATTAAACTTGAATGTACAAGAAGATAATACGCGAACGGGTAGATCTCGAAATCAAAGCAATCTACTTTCAAACCAACCTTGCGTTTTAGAAGCAATGCTTTGATGACGGGAACATCCGAGGATATTTCAATTTCATTCAAAGTATATCAAAGTCGAGTCATTGAATAATTTTTCTAATAAAGTAGAGCCATTGCATAACTATTCTAATAAAGTAGAGGCACCCTATAATTTCATTTAATAAAGTAGTGTTGCGTTGATTAAAGTTTGATTAAACTAGTCCCCATCTGCTTCCAATTGGAAGCCTGTTCCTGAACCGGGAACTTTTCCTTTTCAGCATTTTATATTTGCCTTCCTTTTTGTTTTTTTTCTTAATAATTAGACTACCTGGAATGTCTGTTGATGGAAATGCTGCTAAAAAATTGCCTACATAATAGTAAATTACTGTGTGAACGAATTAAAAAAAAGAAAAGAAAGAACAGAAGAGAATAGAAAGAAAAGAACACAAATAAAAGAAAAGAAACGAAAGAAATAATTTGTAGAATCTTTGATAAAATGATAACTCGAGATAGTAGATTTCAATTAGAGTTAATACTAGTGACTGTTCATTATTGGAGTTTAACTCTTAAGTAGAAAAGAGTATATCACCTTGGCCGAAATCTAGTTACCAATTGTTATTAAAAAGTAGCTGCATTTTTCATATCAATTCGGATTTATTACCTTCGATAAAAATCGATTATTACGAATTAAAAGCGGCTTCATTTCAATATAACATGGAGAGGCTTGGGGATGTCACTAATCCACTGCTTGAGATTGTTACAGATTCACAGATGAATGCAAATATGGTATATTAAACAAATATAAGTACATACGTCAGAGGATCAAAAGTGGAATATATACAATACGGATCCAAAAATATTATCAAGGACACGATTGTAAGTTTTAAAATTAAAGAGCAAGCTTCGTCGATCCAATTTGTGAGTTTAAGAATTCATTCTTATAATGCTTTACTAATTATTTCGAGTTTGTGCTGGTTTCAGAAGCATTGAAGAGAAGAGCATTCATGACAAAATTTATAATACGAACACACCTTCATTATTAACTAATAACAGGTGTTACACAATTAATTAGGCAGGCCCAATGATAAATCGAACAATACTTTTAGCTCTTTATAATGGCAGGACTTGTTTGATCACACAATCTTAGATTTTTATACAGACAGGATTTACACGAATTGAAATTATTAGACTTTTAATTAGGCAGGATTTATAAAACCAAAAATTGTTGGCAGGTGCCGCAATTTTTTGGTTCGAGTTTCTGTCTCTTCTAGGAAGTCCTGTACCACGAAATTAATACGGACTAATTGAACAGAATTTAAGTATATGCACACTGATACCTATTTGAGTATGGTAAAGTATCTTTTACATTCCTATGTAGGTAGGATATTGTCGATGTTATCCTTTAAGTGAACTCTTAGATGTTATACTAGATAGGGTGATTCTAGTTTTAAGTTAGATCTTTAGCCAGGCAGGGCCCATTTGAATCTAATATAGTATTTAAGAAGGGAGATTTTATTTTTAAACTGTGTCTTAGTTGTTAAGACAGCAGTGTACACTGTTGTGATAATATTTTACTGTCCAGTTTTTAAGATTATAGGATAGATTTTCAAGAAAGTTTTGTTTCAGGAAATTGAATCACCTTGCAGATTTTCTTTCAGGTTTCCTACAGATATTCAAGTTAGCTTTCGGTCGCGAATTTTCCAAGTACTCCTCTTGCTGTCATATTTGTACTACGATCAATTAATGAACGTTTTACAAATTGACAATAAGAGGAGATTTTTCTTTCTCACAAGCTACATTAGAATTAGTTTTCCGTAATTGGAGGGTGGAAGGGCCGTGGCTAGGGTGGGTCTCCACGCGCAGTAACCTCCACGTGGTGAGACCCGGGCAATCAATTATTTATCGTATAATTATTAAACGTTTAATAGACGTTTGATAATTATGTGGAAAATAATTCGAGCGAATTGACTGCGCATTGCACTTCCCCTCGTTCCCCTTTTTGCTTCATTCCGTTTTCTGTTTCATTCCTTTTTTTGCTCTCTGCCGGGAGCAATCACTCTCGTAACTTTTCTTCTCAATCGTTTCACCACTATTAGCTTCATTCCCTTTTCCGTTCTTGGCCCGGAGGACCGATGGTTGGGGACTCAGTGTCAGCGAGTAACGATGTGTGGGGGCGTGATTGTGGTTCTGGAGGAAGGATCCGAGGCCCGCTGTTAGACTACGTCTCTAACGGTTGTTTGGTTTTCGCCCTAAATCTGGAATCATGGTCGCGGTTCTTGCATTCCCGGGCTGCAGTGTCATCGTGAGCGGTGTGTGAGGCTGTGATTGCGTTCCGGACAGGTGACCCGCCTAGTAGGATATTCCTGCGAGTTAGACCACGCCAAGCACACCTTGGGGTGGCAGAAGGTATATGGGACATAATCTGGAATCGTGGTTCGGTCTTGCATTCCGTTCCACAATGATTGCTGTGGCTCGGTATCGAAACTCGTGTAGATTCTAAGTCCTCTTACTGTCCAGACTTTGGGCCGAGGGCTCGCGGACTGCTCGGTAGCAGTCACCCTCGTTACTTGCCTCCCATTTTATCCCATTTATGAGTTTATAATTTTTGTAATGCTTTACTAATTACTGCCTATTTGTCTTTGTTTCAGAAGCATTCAAAGGAATCAGCTAAAGAAGAGGATTGCTTGTACTATGTATAATGTGGCCACTCTCTCACCCTGCCCCTGCCCCTGCCCCTGCCCCTGCCATTTTATACAGGCAGGTTTTACATTAATTGAAATTATTAGACTTTTAATTAGGCAGGGTTTACGAAACTAAAAATTGGTTCGATCTGTTCTAGGATGATACCGTGGGCCACGAAATTAATTCCTCTTTAATTAGTCCATATTAAATATATGCATACTCATACCTATATGGGTATGATAAAGTATCTAATACATTCATGTGTGTTAGGATATTATTGAAATTGTTGTTTTAATTTTACTCTTAGATATTATATTAGGTAGGGTGATTCTAGTTTTAAGCTAGATCTTTAGACAGGCAGGGCGCATTTGAATGTAATCTAGTATTTAAGAAGGGAGGCTTTAATTTTAATCTGTGCTTAGTTTGTAAGACAGCAGTGTACACTGCTGTAATAATATTTCGTTGTCTGCTTTTTAAGATCGTAGGATATATTTTTAAGAGAGTTTTGTTTCAGGCAATTGAATTACCTTGCAGATTTTCTTTCAGGTTTCCTTCAGATATTCGAATTAGCTTTCGGCCGTGATTTTACCAAGTACTCCTCTTGTTGTCTTACTTGTACTACGACCAATTAATGATCGTTCTACAAATTGACAATAATTGGAGATTTTTCTTTTTCAAAATCTATGTTAAAATTAGTTTTCGCGTAATTGGAGGGTGGAAGGGCCGTGGCTAGGGTGGGTCTCCATGCGCAGTAACCTCCACGTGGTGAGACCCGGGCAATCAATTATTTATCGTATAATTATTAAACGTTTTAGAGACGTTTGATAATTATGTGGAAAATAATTCGAGCGAATTGACTGCGTATTGCACTTAGGATACCATGTACAATAATGGCCGCTTAATGTTCGCTTTTTTCCCCAATTAATATTCGCGGAGTCATCCCTACCGACTTTTGGATATTATTGGATTGGCTCCACGAATCCTTCTCTTTTATAAATCAAATACCCATGTGTGTATTTTATTTCATAAAGTAATTATTATCTGTAAAGATGTGTTTGAAACTACGCGGGTCTCTGCCATATCTACAGTGCCAGGTATACTATCACCATCTATACGGCACCCCTTGAAACTACTCGCGCCTATTACCACCGACGAATCTCGTCGATGGTAATAGGCACCGACGAATATCGTCGATGGTAATAGGCGCGAGTAGTTTCAAGGAGTGCCGTATAGATGGTGATAGTATACCTGGCACTGTAGATATGGCAGAGACCCGCGTAGTTTCAAACACATCTTTACACATATAATCAATTTATGAATCACAATATATACATGGGAATTATCTCTAGAGCGACAGTAAATAATAAATAATATTTACAACTACAAATATGTAGATACGAAAATAGAAACGAGAATTCAAAAGTAATTATAATAAGAAGTTAAGATTCTGTCCACTAAAATGAGTACAGCAACCAATAATGCCCACTTAATATTCTCTGGTTAGGTGCTACCTACCGAACACTATCCGGGGATAACTCTCTAGGAACTGTGATTCCATTGCTGATCAAAAGTTGAAATAAATCGGACACCCGCTCCATCCGCGCGTCGTCTGAGCATGTTCAAGAATTGGTGGGGAAAACGCCCTAAACATTAATTAAGGGAAAAAACGAACATTAAGCGGGCACTACTGTACTTACGTCTCAGCTTTATCTTGAAAATAAAAGCGGAGAAAAAATCATTTTCAGAAAACGAACCACATAATCCAGGGAGTGAAAGCTGACGCTGCATTGTGAGTGCCAGGCGAGAGATGGCGGCAGCGCTTCATTTGATATGTAGCAACTATTTCGGCTTCTGGTTGATATTTTTTAATGCACGATGGCTTGAATTAAACTTATAAAAATAAAGTATTATTCTTCCACCCGATCGTAAACCGGTGTTGTTCCTGTTTGTCCTGCGGAGCAAGGGGGGTGGGATTAAAATTTGCACTATTACAAGTGTATAATTATTAAATATTGAATAGCATGACTAAATAAGGCCAGATCCTTCTTATTAAAGCTATGCAAAAACTTCCACAGATTCTATAGCAATTGTTTTTAGTAATATCTTTCGACCATATAATATTTTTGAATCGAAGTATTGTCCTCCAAGGTAGAGGACGTCCTCCAGGTATTGTCCTCTACTCCCAAGAGTACCGTGCAAGTATAAAGTTGTAGATATTGCGAAACACATCTGAATTTCTTGTCCTCAAGCTCACTTAAAGCGCATGATATCATAGACCACTGAATTGCCCTTGGTCTCAGCTATTACCTGATAATGATAAAAATGTATAGTCCCATTGGAAAAAGTACTGATGACCTTGAAATCTCGAAAAATATAACCTTCAGAATAATAAATAAAACGAATAAAACAAGGTTTTCCTCCGACATTTTTCTCTATCATTAAAAATAAGCGACTTGTTTGAGTTACCCAAGCTAGGCGGGACATCCTGTAGAATGTAGGTATTTCTAACTTTCACGTATTATTGTAAAATTTTCCGCAAGTACGGCTTTTTTCTAAGATACAGCACAGACGAGGCGCAAATTAATAATAACCAATAAGTTTCAATACATTTAGTCTAGCATGCCTCATTAGGGTTATCTGCTCCAATTAAAGACACTCCTTACGTTCTCATTATCAATGGATCGGAATTTTTTGGAGTGTTTGTTTCCTCGTTCATTCAAGAGAACCGTTCCAATCCAATTATATAAATCGTTCAATTAACTTAATTAGCTTGTCGACATTTTTAACGTAGAAGTTATCAAACTGGCGCTACAATGAACGCGTGTAAAATTATAGTTACTTAAATCACTAATAGGCAATAATAATTTTCGAGAAAACTAAATCACAATAATATTGAGATCATATTAACATATAGTATAATTGGATTTGGAAAATTCTTAATAATAAACAATTATACTAATCGTTAGGTCAACAAAGTGTATAATTTACATTGCCATATACAAAAATATGTATTAGTAAAATAATATAAAAAAAGAAATTGATGTATTGATAGTTATGCGCTGTCTATTAATCGAACGATCTTCGCTTTGAGCCTTGCCACTATTCATTTCAACCGGCACCTTCGTACATGATACATTTGCTTTATGCTGCAATTTTGGTGGTTCGGCATCCACCTGGTACTGGAGGTGCAAATGCTTATGTTCCGTTCATTTCCATGATATTTAATCCGTCCCATAACTCAAAGTCACAATATGTAGTCACTAATGACCTAGGCGCTATAGTTCTATCTTTTTTAAGGGAGCTTTGTTTATAATATATTTACATCGTAATATTTTTCCCATGAAAAAAACTGCCCGAGGATAAAGTTGTGTCACTCAGACTTACGATTATTGTAATTGACGACTTTTTTCTTTCAAGATCATTTGTTGTTAAGGTCATCGATGATTTATTGATATTTCGGCATTATTGTATGTGATAGAAAAAATAGATTTCAGGCATGTATGACACATTGCCCTTCACGCGGCCTGACATCAAGAAATGGCGATAGTTTGAAGGTCACTGGGAAGTTGAAATTGAAAAAAACATTTTTTTATTGCGGCCCAAAATGTTTATTTTGATTATACAAGAAATATTTGATATGATTTCTATTCATTTCGGATAAGGTTCGTTCCTGTATTTCAACTTATAGCTTGAATAAAATTATGGTTTCGATGGATTGTATGTTACAGTCAAAATCATTCGAAGGTCAATTTACATGTCTGAAATTCATTTTTTATTAGCTATAATGATACGGTATTCAAAGTATCTCATTTTTCTGGAAGAATCATCGACAATCTTCAAAAATTGAAAAAATGACCTTAAAAGAAAATGGTCATTAATTATAATATTCCACGGTTTAAGCTAAACAATTTTGACCTCAGACATTCTTTTGTAGGGACGATGTAGGTACGTCATAAACGGAACACACTGAATACTGCTCATTTGTTATCTATGTTATTAGTAATAACTTATTACTATAGAGAAACCATAGTTATGTAATGTAATTATGCATCAAACTTCTTAGATTCCTAGTCAAAAACTTCCAGAACATTAATCCCATTTTTCAATGAATGTATTCAAAACAAACCACCTTCTTTATAGAGTTAAAATCAAAACGTTCTTGCAAGATGTTGCCCTGGGACACTATTGAGGCACGATTATGCATATGTATATGTACATAGAGGAGCTATAAATTGCGCAACCGCGATTATGCAAGTGGAAATTTCTACGTGGAACGTAAATTTATTGCGGTTTTGTGGATATTTTTGCGTGAAAACTATAACGCCTTTTGATGTCAAAACAGGGAATATTTATTCATATTTACGGAATATCGATCATCTTTTTGTTTAAGTTACAACCCTTAAGAAAATATAAAATAAAATCGAGTTTTGTCAAAGATTCACACCAGAATACGTTCATAACCCGTAATTCCTAAGCACACCTGATTTATATGAAAACAATGTTCCCTGGGATGAATGGCTTGACTCCAAAGCTGCGATCCAAAGTACATACATTGAACGGAAATGACGAAATAGTAACTCGTAGAGCGTGGAGCGCTGATAAAGAGACGCTGTAAAAGAATCCAACGACGATAGCCGTGCGACAGGCAGGCAAATAATCAGAATCCTTGCTAATTTGGTTTTACGTTACAGAGTGATTATACGTGCCTCCACGAGGTAACGCAATACGGATTTGGGCGGTTCTTTAATCCGAAACAAAGCGCCGGTTTCAGTGGGCACACGTGGATGTGGGAGAGACCTCACACATCGTTCCACCGCATCGCGAGTTTCACTCCTTTCTTCGCCTGGACGCGCCGGGAGCGCGAAACGAAACCTCCTAGACGGAGGTCCTCTTTCGAGAAACTGGACGTTACATTGGACTATAATTACGTGCAGCCGCTTACGCGACCTCTTCCTTTCCACCTTGAATCAGAAATCGATTACTCTTCGAGGCCAGATTTTTTTCTCTGAATCGCTTTAGCTCCTTGGAATTTTTGTGGAAGAACATTGCCTTGCACTGTGCTGTCTGTGCTTCCTTCTAGCCTGTACCAATCGTTCGGCCACTCGTCCGTATATTATTGTCCGTATCGTAACATTGTTCATTTTGCAGCGGCGAATTGTGGCGAAATTGTGGTTAATAATTTACCCTATATAATCCGATCTATTTCCACGCCTGAAAAGACATTAAGCAGTTTTATGTAAGAAAAAACTCGTCCTGGACAAAATGGAGTAAGTTTTCCGAAAATATGTGGAAAGATCGTTTATTTGAATTCGAAGTTACGCAGGTGTATAGGTGGGTTGGTTTTAGGGAATGTGTATTAGAAAATGTAGTCGAGAAATTCGAAAAATTTGATTTGTGAGCTCTGATTTTTGACAGGATTGTTTTACTTAAAATAATAATATTTATGCTTTCTGTCAGATTAGTAATTAAGTCCGATTTGAAGAATGGCATTCCAATGTGACGAGTACCATTTGCATTTCTGAAACGAGGTATTTCACGTGGATTAAGATTTGATCAATAAAATGAAAATACTGGTTGAGTGTATTATTTTCGTTGCATGAAACAGTATCATAAGTTTAAGCTTCGATTTTGGATATTCAATTTAATTAGAAAAATTTTAGGGAAAACGTTTGAGAAATGTCTATCTTTATGCTATGCTTAATTGTTATACAAGAGAAGTAATAATTGACTGGACGAAGGAATCTTTTTTATGAAAAAGCGTAGTTGCTGGCGAAATATGCAATTAAAAACATAATTAAGTTACAAACAGTTCAACAGATTTTGCTCTTATCTTGTTTGATATTTTCGAAAAGTACCCTTCGTTTCACCTGTACTTCTCCAGCGATTTCATGCAGCTTATAATAGTCGTACACTCACGTTCTTTTGCGGAAACATTAATAATTTGTCCTCAAGGGATCATCCCCAAGGGAATCATATCGATTCTCTTAAAGTTATACTTCACTGACTGCAAATTCCTAAATATATTGCTAAATTTGTATAATTGACACACAATCACACGCGAACACACACACACACATTATTTCACGAGATCATCTTCGTCCAATCCATTCGTTACAAAATTACTATCTGCAAACAATAATTCGAATTATCTACAGGTTTTAGAACCTACGATAGACAACGTTTCGATTCGTTAAAAATCGAACAGGTATTGTGACAACGTGTTCGTTTACAGGTAGGCGAAACGGATTACAATCTTAATGCGTGCTTGGCCAGTGTCAATGCATTTTAGTATGAAAGAATGCAAACCGTAAACTCGTACCTATGTTGCGCTTATCTGTGAACGCAATGCCCTTTGAATTTCAATGGCCCGTAAACGCAGCGTAAACACAACCCTATGAAAGTTTTCACCGTGGAAACGAATCGCAATTGTGACTCGAACGGGTATAGCGCGGATTCTTTCGAGGTATGTACAATGTACATACACGTGAAATGTACATAGATTGTACGTATGTACGTACGCGGCCAGTAGGATTTAGAGTTCTAAGTTCAAGTGGTCAGGCAATGTTTTACGCGTGCCTGCTGAGTCGCGTCTCTGCCCGTGAACATTTCACGCAGCACGCGCGTGTCTAATAGTAAGTTCAAATACAACGGTAAATTAGCGCCGCCTTGAATTAGCTTGAACTCGTAACGTAGCGCTTCGATGTAATTAGTCGTCCAAACAATGTATTGTATACCGGTTTGTTTCATGAGATAAATCGAGACAGTACAAACTGATCGTACGCTGTTCGTCCATGTACACTATCGGCCACAAGTTTGGATACATTCATTAGTGGCCGAGATATCCTGAAATTTGTGTTACTAATGTAACGCGAATGCATTACTTCTCTTTGTTTACATATAAATAAGAAAAGTATTCTTGTAAATAAAAGGGGAAATATCTTGTAAATAAAAAGAAAATGTTATAGGTATTGCTTAACGTTCCGATAAACAAAGTAGCCGCCTGCTGTTTCTAAATATTTTAAACTAATTTTGGCATTCTTGAAATTATTTTTTGCAATTAACTATGCCAGAGCTATATGATGTAGCGGAAAGTCTCAAGCTGATAAAAAACGACCAACTTGAACGTTTGACTCAAATTATATTGTCTGCCATTGAAAGTGTGCAAGAATTAAGATATGGCGAAGTATTAAGTTTGTATTTAAAGTATCGAATACAAGTGCAGTACGCGCGACCAAACTTTTGGCTCTTTTGAAAAGGTTGCGCAATTGCGCACTGTTAAAAGTCAACTCTACGCACAGCTGAATGAAGTGTAGTAGAATCTACGCGCATTTATCAACAATTTGTTCATTTTCAGCCGTGCAACAGTTACGTTCGTATGACAGTGTGTTATAAAACCGTGACTTTGAATACCGGTCATTCAAAGCTGCTTTCCACGCATTTACAGAATAACCGTCCAATATTTGGTGTACCTTTCACCAAATTAACGGTGAATGCTTAAATTGCACGCCGGTTCCTTCGCGCGTCGCAGTATTCGATCAAGTAGGCGTTTTTGTGTGCGGAGAAGTGAGGAAACTAACGCCCTTCCCGTTGCGTGGTCAATGTAACCTCGTGATCGAGAGTTGTACCGAATTTGGTAAGACCGCGCCGACCACCTCGTAGAATATTCGAACGGGCCTGTCGCAGTATATGCAGGGCCGTTATCGAGTCGCTCCTCGAAGAAACGTCTAACGGAGAGACTCACGAGAGGGGAAAACGAGATGTATCTCACGATTTGTGAAGTCTCGTCTACGGTAACAGACATTGTCTGGAACAAGTACATGTTCTTCGAAGCACGAAAAAAGTCCGCAGGTCCTGTCCCTTTTTATCCATTCCAATGGAAAACGAAATATGGATAGGCAAATTTTGGGCAACTCGTGCCTGCAGACACGTAAGTTAACCGCGCACTCATTTATCAGGGTTTGCCAGAAGTATCAGCAAAATGCCCGCTGCTATCTAGATTATATGACGTAGTAAAGAGTCCCTGCTTCCTACTTTATACATGTATTCCATAGACTTGAGTTTTTTGTAGGTGTACTGTTTTACACGGCATTTTAGTAATTAATAAATACACGGATGAAAAAATTGATTAATAAGGGAATTATATTAGCATATATTGCTTCAATTTATCAAAATAATTACGCAATTAAATAATTTCTCTAGTGTTCTTATGTTTTTTTCCAAATTTTATCAACATTATATGTGTATATTTGATGGGACCTTATTTAGATTTTTCAAATGTGTCACGTGCTTGATAACGTAGCTGCGGATAGTACCTACCACTAATCCTTGCCTGATGTGCTCAAGCCGTGTTCGTACACAGTAAATTCTCCCTTATTGTCCCTTAGCTCGAAATCGAATTGGGGCAGTTTCGGAAGACCAAGACTACATTTTCAGTCTCGTGGCCCACCTTTGTAGTTCGCCGAACAAAGAAAAGAATAGGGAATAAAAGAGAAGGATGAAGCGAAAGTCGTGGCAGCCGACAGCTTTACAAGCCAGCACACGAAATGCTATAATAAAGTGGATGCTTAAACTTTGTTATTTTCACCTATTTCTACATGAAATGGTTCATAGCATGTTGCAAAATGACATATAAAACATGATACAATTTGGACAACACTTCTGTTGTAATACTCTTTCGATAACTCATTTTACTTCATTGTTACTTTAAATGAATTGCAAAAACGAATTGCTAAAACAATACGTGAAATACATGTACATATTGTCCGTCGGATACATAGGCTGCGCCTGGACAGTGTGTGAATCTCCGAGCCTATACATATACAGCCTATGTATTTTATGGACAGTGCGAGAATCGACCCCACAGTTCTCGACAAATGTTTCAGTTACGTTAAATGATTCTAAACTCATTGCGCGTTGAGTCCATTACATGTTTATATTGTACATGTCCCCACACATCACACGGTTGTTACACTTCGCTACTTCATAATGCAATAGTAATAGTATTTTTATTTAAAATGTGACCAACAACGCATTTTTCTAATGCCATCTAATGATAGTGAAGTAAAATGAGTTACACAATAAGTATTAAATAGGTAAATATGGTGGTAATTGTATCGCGTTTGGTCTTAATTTAACCAGAGAAGTCTCGCCAATACGATAAACACATTTTTAGGCTAAAAAGAACCAAATTAAAATACATTTTTATTCGTGTATTACGAAATATCAAGTCGTCGCGACGCGACGGCTAGTTCTAATGAAAATAACCGCGGCGCTCATTGTATTTATTACATAGTGACCGACTCGAAGAAGCTAACTTAGGCGTAGGGATTTCTCAAGGATTGGCCGTAGGAACAGTGATGTGGACAATGCGGTGGACAAGTCAGTAGGGACAGTGTGGGAGAATTTACTGCACATGGATCTATGTAACGTCGTATGACTTTCAGCTAGAAACCGTTTTGAAGAACCTTCTCTAGCAATCCAGGTGTTCTTCTGCCCATAGGTAAGTGTCTATGGACTTCTGGTGTCCGGTTCTTTTCGGTACGGGGCGAGGCTTAAGAAGATCGCTAATTCAAGACGATATACCGGGTGTCGTTCGTCGTGGAATAACGCAAAGCGATAAAACACGCGCCCCGACTGAGGCTGCATACACGCGTGTATACGTTCGAGATACAGCGCACTCGCGTGGGAAGGTAGCGTCGCAGGTAGACCGATCGGATTGGGGCGTATCGATAGGCCGAGATTCGAGACAAGATCGTGGCGTCGATACGGCCGGATGTACCGTACCGAGGGACCATTAATACGACACGCGGCACCGTCTCATAAATACGGTGGCCGATACGAAAAATCATCAACGGCAAAACGCAGAGATGCGAACCGGTAAATCAATCCCCTTTTCAGCCTCCGGTCACGCCGGCTCCCCGGTACAAATAGGCCGCATTTATCAGGCCTCGCAGAGAAAGAAACGTTCCATCTTTGTTGCCGCTGCGGAAAACTGATCGTACGGGATCACCTCCGATGCTTTTCGGTTCCACCGTTCAATCACTTTCTCCGGCCGTTCTTACCAACGGACGACACGGATTATAGCGAGACAATAAAAGGTCTGCCACTACGTTTTCACCTGAAGGAATTCTCACGCGGAACTTCAACGGAGATGCCGAAGTACGCAATATAGTACGTGTGTGCAGTACGCGCAAAAAGGGCAGGTACTGTTGCTAAAAAGATATCCCTGGATAAGGTCTGGTTGGAATTAAATACCAGTGAAGTGCAGTGGCGGCTTGTAGCTAAAATTAGCGGGGGCGCTGCTACAGAAAATTTCTATCTGTTTCATAAACTTGGGGATGGCTACTGACATTAACCTTAAGGATTATGTACATGTTGTACAAGTACAAAGAAAGAATTAAAGAAAATTAAACTCATTATATTAAATGTTATGGATAATATCAGGTCGAGATAGGGGGTGGTGCAGTTCCACAGTGGCTATACGCGAGCCGCCACTGCTGAAGAGTATAACGTATGGACGGGGTAGTTGGAAGAATTGTGATAAAACGAATTTACGAGCAGCTTTCTTGGTGATCATCTGGCGGTAACCTAGTACATAATAAGTAAAGGGTAGATCCTTTCGTAACCAATGCAATAGAGGGAAATATGCGTGCGGGTGTTCGAGTTAGGGAACTTTTAGATAATAGAACAATCATTTCATTGATGCTTATGTAGATATTAATACTAATTTACTGTTTACAATAGGATTACCTGCTAGATATATTTACTTGTGGATGAAGGAATTTTATGAAGAGATTAAATTAACTAATATTCATTAAATAGACATATTTTTTAAATATGCATTTTGTTTAGAAATTGAAAGTAAAACAGTTTCGCACATTTAAAAAGACACAAAAACAACCTAACATGTTACACTTTCCACAAGTACATAAAACAAATATATATAAGAACAAATCTAGCTATACATGTATATCCCTCAAAACATTTGTGGAAAAGTAACGAATTGAAAATTATCGTCTCTGTCCAAGTGTATTTTGCGGAGCCCTCCCCCTCTTGTCGTACAGGGATGTTCAGATCTCAAAGGATATTTTTATCTGTTGAATCACCAAGTGAACGTAATATGTTCTGCGATTTGTACTTCCGTGGAGGAACATGCAATGCACGTGGGTAGCAGGGAACAAGCAAAATAATTGGATGATACGACTGATTCGACAGAGCATACCGTACTGATTGTGTTTCGTTTTCATTTCTCCTGTTGAGCCGCAACAGCGAAAAGTGAAGCTTTCTTACTGGCTTGTACTCGGATGTTATGCATAAGCGGTTCATTATGAAAAGAATAATATATTTCGAAGTTACTATTGTCGGATCAAAGTTATGGCAGGAATAATTTCATTTCATGCTTTGTACTACGTTTGATTTAGATGGAAAATATTCTTAATGTCAGGTGCTCGTTGTCGGCTTTTCAGTTACATACTACATCATTTTTTTAAAAATGCTTTGCACAGTTTCTCTTCGTTCAAAACAGGATGTTTCATAGTGTACTACAGAACTGATGCGTGCAAGTAATTTCTGAAATTTTGTGCGTCTAAGGTTAAGGTACCTATAGTTGACCATGTATGTATATACAAAAATGTCATTTATCCAAGGAAACCTGTGCTGAATTGTTTCGCCGAGGTATTTATCGTAATTATTGTGCCATTGGCAGATACGTTTGTTAGTCCTTGGTACATAAATGTGATTTGTCAAAAATGGCAATGGATTTAGTGGCAAAAAAAACCGTTTTGGACGGTTAGGCTTGGTATAGTGAGTTCAGAGGTAAATGAAAAAAGTGGTGGGAGAGCAGCGGCTTTTTAACATTTTAACATTTTCACGTGCAGCAGTCACCAGTGCTAATATAGTCAACTGGAATTGATTTGTTTTATTTTTAATTTATTCTTTAATTGTTATTTGGGCTGGTAAATGTTGAAACTAAATGATACTAAAATGAATCCCAATATTGTGGCTTTAACCCTCTTTCTAGTATAAGTGGTCAACTACTAACATCTTTACCTTAATTTTACAATGCGCTATTACATGTTTGCATTACAATTGGATACCAGACTCGTGTAGCATTTTATTTTTGTTTTCCATTAACAATAAACGAGGTTTACATAAACACGCACGTTGCTGCATGCATCATTCTAAATTCTAAATTATGTTATACGAATCATCTATTTCAAAAGAAAGACGCTTATAGATAATTTATTTAAGTTTGATAAGAAATAAATTTGCTCATCCTAAGAATAACGAGATTAAAGAATGAAAGGTTGTCTATCTAATTATCTATATTCTGAAAGAATAATTTTGGAATACTTAAAGATAATCAGATATCTAAAATAGGTTAACTATTTTCGATATCTTGTATTTTAAATAATATTTCGAAACGTTTTCCACTTCATATTAATTGTTTACCTCCTCATAATTCCTCCGAAGTGGCACGTACATACATATGTAACTGGTCGCTTAAATTGTTTTCTAATTTGAATAAACTTTTTAACATAAACAAAGGCCGCAATATCATCGCGCAGAAGTTAATAGATTTCCAGCATAAAATATAAACTATACAGTGTGCCCTTATAAGGTGCGACCGCACATACCAATGTTATTTATGACTTGAGACAAAGTGTGCCTCACCGAATTTGTATGGAATTCGGGGTCGAGGGAATGGTAAACTTCCAGCATGTACAAGCAACCTCGAATGACAAATTGTTCCAAAACATAGAGGAAACATTCATTGTACCAACTTCGATAGAGCACTCTAAATTGAAAAGAGGGACATATTGTACGGACTAAAGTTTAGCACTCGTAGAAAACGGAAAACAACATTCGACGATGAACGAATGAATAAAAGTAAAAACACAGGGGCTCTCGTGCACTCGCTGAATAATTAATAATTATAAATTAAAAGTTATTGGACGATTGATTCTATTAAGATATTGCTACTCGCTTCATCAGATTATACAATAAAATATTATCCCGAACAGGTTCATACATGTGTAGAACAAATGCGTGACAAATGTACTAACGATATCAGCGCTCTTGTCACTTTTTTAACGACCTTACTAGATAACGTAACGTACTAGTTTCGAAATGTGGCTAATCATTTTTCTCGAGTAGCGATGATTCCCTTTCACGTACTATGCATATCGTACCAATCTGAAACTTATTACACCGCACGTCATTACCGGTGGTATCGCGTGTTTGCGTTACGTGCGACGAAACGGTCTTTATAAAGCAATAACGCTCTGCCATGCTTGTGTTTGTAAATTGACCGAACACTTTCAGGCCTGCTATGGATAGCTGTGTCAAATTAATTTTCGTTCAAAGCGAATATATTTGATTAATCGATTATCGCGCAAACGTCTCTTATTTTTTCGTCCCGTTGCTATGGAACATATGATGTTCAAGATATTGTAATTTAACACCTACATATGTAATACCATTGAAGTAGCAATATTTATCTCTGCGAAGTAATAAAAAACCGGGGTAATTGGGGCTATCGACTTTATTTATGAAAGGGCATCTTTACCTGTTACATGCTAATCGATCGCGATTTATTTGAGGTTCAGGTGCGAAGGTGGATCGGAAAATTCAAATAAGGAGATAGGTAGCGTTGAATACATTATGCACGAGTTTATATCAAATTTTAATGAATCGTTTTATGTATGTTGAACATTGTGATCGATCAAAGAGCCGCGTACGCATGCAAAGGTATATTTACACTTGGAAATGTTTCACAGGTAATTATCAGAAGATACGATGTTGAATAACCGGACCGTTGGTGAACGATTGTTTCTACATTTTGTTTGTAACATTCACGCCTGTTCGTTCCACTCACAGCAAAAAAGAGCAAGCAATTCGCAGCATAGAAATAGTTGCCCATCGTAATTAGAAATTCAAATTTATACGATAGTCCTACTGTTTCTTGGGTACCATGGTAGAGACAGCCTGTTCTTTTTATGCATGGCGTTTACCGTAAGATTATAGCTATATTATTCATATTCGTTTTAATAGGTAAACCGCGTAACAGAATCCTGAAATTTCTTACACGGAAATCGGTGAAAGATAAATTATTCTTCAAAAGTCCCCGAATTTCATATCTATTTCGACTAATTAGCGCTGTCTAACTACTACGTCAGTAATGGCGTGAGAAGTCCAGCGCGTTGTAAGGTTATTTCTTGGAAGCAAATAGTAATTTACATTGAATCAAATTTACCACTATTTTCTAAATTTTGGTGTACCGGAATACGCGTTTTACCCGTAGGTAATAATTCACTGTGAGATCGTGCATTCAATGTAATATAATATAAATTTTAACGTATAAAGGATTGCGATTTATTTCAATAAATCGCAGGCGTATCAGCAGGTTTCCATTAAATAACAGTATAAAAATTATGTGACAAACTTTATAACATGTACATACAGAAAGCACAGAATACTTATTGCATGAATGTAGGTAAAAAAAAGGAACAAAATTTTTCTTTGGATGTACACCGTGTTAATATTTTGGTGGTCCACCTTTGGCAATAGTAAGGTGTCGATGATGATTTTCCATGCTAGATACTCATTCGTTTGTAACATCTTGACTTATAGGTTACCAAGCAATCAGAATGTCATGTTTTAAATTCGATTCATAGTTTATAACATTGGCATTTTGGCATTTGAGAAAATTGTAACATATTATCTGAACGACTGTTTCCTAATATTCGTGTAATTTTGTTCAATGAGCAAAAACATTTTGTACATTCCTTGTAGAATAAACCATTAAGCACTCAGGGGTTCGGATAACTTCGTTATTCCCTGGAAATGAAAATAGTCCAAGGATTTGCTAATGCTTATGTATCTATAATCTACAGGGCAAATGCGCATGCTACATATGCGTACAATCCATATTAATTCAATCAATATGAAGAAACGTTTGCATAGTGCAGGAACATGTTCAAAACGATGGCTCCGTTAAGACTGAAACGCAATCAGCCCATCGCAACGTATTTAATCGAAAGCACGATGGAAATCGAAATACGTAGAAACTAAGTAAGTGAGAAAGCATATATCAGCGTTATGCTTTTCAAGCGTGCATCGCCCTACTTGTACCAATTAATCTCCAAGGTTAATATCTGCGATGACAAAACTACGTTCGCAGGCTCGAGCGAAGAAATATGAAGAGAAGCGAAAGTACGAGTAGAAATCACCTTTAGTCAGCCGACGGGACAGGCCAAAAGGGTTGGCTGACCAGTTCCAGTTTCACCAATGATTTGTAATTACTGCCACTAATATGATACAGTTGGCCGCAGTGGCTCGCAACCGATACGTTGGACCGGTCTGATCTGAGACAAAGGCCGCGGTGATTCTGAAATGCTGAGATCCCTCGTCGATGCGAATAGGCTCATCACGAGCCCCCGGGCTTTACGATCTCTCACGGCGCCGCAGGTTAATCATTTGAGCCTTCCATTTTGCTCCTTACGGACTTTGTATCCTCCCTCGCCCCTTTTTTTTCCGACTTTGTTCGAAGAAACGACGCGGCGCCCCCGTTTCGCAGCGGAATCGGGCCCCCGCCGATAGCTACGACTGTCTCCAATGATTCAAGAGCTGCAGCGGCGAGATCGATGAACGCGAACATGCTTCGCCCGAAATTCCAGGAGCCCCAGGACCAGCTGCACACTTGCGAATCTGCACCCACGGCCATCGCGTCGCGTCGTTTCCTTAAATCATGCCCGTCCAAAGCACTAATTATCACTTGTCGTTGAATGGGTTTGCCATGGAGCGCACGGACCCCTTGGATGATGATATTAACGAACGTATTTTTATCGATTCCATGAAATATTTGTAACGGTGTCACGGTTATTGGCTTTGATGATTCAGCGATGTGTCGTCTGGAACACGGTGATTCAACGTAATAAAATTCCATTTCTTCATACGTTTATAAATTACTATCTAATTGTTTATTTGTTTGATAATTCTTAGAGATAGGGTGTCAATCTTTGATAAAATTGGGTTACATGATTTATGTAAAATTATATTGACTGTTATACTTCACGTACCAAATAAATATTCTATGTTTAAGATTTCCTTGAAGCATGCTATATTAAAAAACTATATATTTTAAAGATGCACATATACGCGAGGGTCTACTTATACCCGGAGTTCGTGAGCGGCGTCAGGGTCTCAATTCGCAAAATGCCAAAGGTTAGAAACTGGCAATTTGTTAAAATCTGTCATTGAGTTTTAATAGTTCTGAGTCAACAGTAAAGAAACAACATTCCTCACTACTTCGTGGTTTTAAACATTTTTTTCAAAAGTAATCTGTTGGTCCTAAATTAGATGAATATCGAGAATGCTTCACAATTTCTTAATTTAATTCTTGTTATCACGGATGACACGTTGATTCGTCATTAGAAAATGCTTCCCCAATACGAGAAATTAGTGAACTCGTCATGCCACTAGACTTTAAATTTCGCACTGTCTAGTTAACTCGTCATCCCCATTAAGGGGTTAGTTTTCGTTCTATTCCAAGAATCGTACACGCGATCCAGGGTTATCCTGATTTGAAACGATTCGTTTTCTGCTGACGTATAGATATAACGTAGGTCAGGTGATTTTTTTTTATGGTTACTCGTATCAATCGTTACCAAGTTAATCCGTTCTTATTGTTTCCTTAATATGACATTACGATGCAAACAATTTTCGTTCGAACCAATAAAAAGAATTTGTGAACGATTGAAACAATTCATTTCTTCCTTAAAACATTTTCATATTTAACCATTTCTTACATAACGCATCTCTCCCGTCTTTTCTTCGCAGCATCCCCAAATTTTCCACGACTTTTTTATTCATTGAAGAGTCTTGACCTTTCACCGTGCACGCATTGCGATTCCACGGAACGCAGCTCGTTTAACATTTGTCTTCCGGCATCACTCTACTTAGCCCGCGACAGGGATTGCGATGACAGTAGAACCGGCGCTGTTCCGTCTCGTAGTCGTCGATTTCAATCCTGCGAGGAAACGATGTATCGAGGCGTGGTGTGGATGTGCAGGACGCGCAAATTGATTTGCGGCTCGTCGTGTATCGATATACGGTCCTGGCGCCACAGCGGCATTCCAGCATTTCCGGAATGGCATAACTGCCTTCTCCTTCCTATTCGACTTGACATTAACGTGGGCCTGTTAACGAGAGGGGAGAATTGAATACAGACGCAACGCGATTGAACGCGCGTCGCTTTTTGCGCCCTTCGGCGCGATAAAACGATAATATATATATATGTAGGTGTAAAAGTGTTGAGCAAATTAAAGTAAATTTAAACGAAGCATCCAGTTCTCTGGTTAGCGTTTTGTTTGATGGTTCGGGTGGCAACAGTCCTCGGGTAGAAGATGCCGGAAAGTGAAATTATTGCTGCGAACAGACAACAGTAATATTCGAAATGCATTCTTTTATTGAAAGGAAATTCGATTACTTTTGGCAATCAAGGTATATTTTAGCAGTCTGCGACATCATTGGAAAGATCAATGGTACATTGTAGTTTATTGTTCTTCTTTATGTCAGTTTGTTTGTATAACATTGCGTATGGAGTATGTATGAAAGTATTTATCAGCACACGTTGACATATGACTTGTACAGGGTATGAAGTGTAGTTTATTTATTGTTTGTATTTTAAATTGTAATTAATTAACAAATCCATTCAATTCTAGCACAGTATTAATATACCTACTATTTTAGGGTATTTGAGAATTAATTGTTTAATAATTATATGAATGTAAACGTTTCACATTATCTGCACTTGTTACGCCAAGGAGTACATAGTTTGGTCAAAGTAATTGTCGCCACTTCCAGTCCTCTTCTACTTTTCGGATACGTCAAAAGTAGATCAATAGAAGAACAGATTTTTATTTGCAGCAATATCATCAGACTGCTTTGCTATGGCGCCCATATTTCTAAAACATATGTTTCTGAACGCGAGTTGCATTTATAGAAATAGGCAGTAATACGATGCTGCTATATATGTACAGGAAACCATTTGAAACATTGTAGACAGATTGGAAGAAAGTAGATATCTTTTGGGATTTTCGTCACGTGGAGACTAAACGACAATATCCTTATTGCAATGAAGCAATGGTAATTAGAGTAATGCATCAATTGAATATTGCTTGAATTGAATACTAATTGGTAAAAAATTATTCTTCCCTCTAGCTTACAAAATAAATACGTTAACACCCACAGAAACAAAAGACCTACTAAGGCAACAATGTACGAAACCATAACACCCCCAGAACGATTTCGCCCCCATCCCTTCTACAGAAACAAGATAGATAAAAGCCTCGTACTTTTTTTCGTTCGCGAATACCGGTAAGCGACAGTTTACAATGTGATCATCAACTGCGGACTAATTCCTTTGGCCCTTAAATGACGGCCGTAATCGCGCGGAAAACCGAGTGCCAGAAATTTTTGGCTCGTCGTAAAATTCTGCGACAATCTAACTAACTCCCGAGAGCACGTAAAACCGCGGGTGGTTTCGTTGCCCCGTAAAGTTCCGTTTACACCCGAAACGCGAGTGGTCTTAAAGCCGGGTCGGAATAATCTGTGGGAACCGGGACCGTGCGGCACAATGGCGGGCTTATTAAAATTCCTGACTGTATTTTATGCTCGCGAGATGGTGGGCAACGTCGCGAGAAGGTACGCAAGCGGTAGTAGGACTGAAACGGTGTAAAAGAAAGAAAGGCAAGGAGGCGGCGGTAGAAGGGAAGATAGCAGAGAAACTGTAAGACCGAAAAAAAACGAACACGGGCTAAAAGACAGAGAGACCGGTGGAAGGAGAGAAATTGAGGGAGACGGAGTGCGTACCGAGAAATGAAAAGGGTTACGGCAGAGAAGGAGAGAGACGGTCGTCAGATTGAAAGAGAGGAGAAGGGAGAAGGCCACGCGACTCAGGGTCCGGGCGTAATCTCGCTACATCTACACCCACGCTTACTAACCGACCACTATACCGCTGCAGCACCGGACTCCATGGTCTCCATGAGAGTATTTCGCCCGTGACCACTTTAGGTCCCATCCTTTCCTCGGCCTCATTCCTCGTTTTGATTGCCTTTCCGTTGCTTTCTCTTATTTTTCACGCCGCTGGACATTATTAACAGATCGATACATTGGAGCAAATTTTTTGGTCAATCTTATCCTTTCTCAACGTTTACTCCATTCTATACTTGGGCTCGACGAACGAGTCTGGATTAGGTGGAATATTGCTATCGCTGGGTAAAGGAATGATCGGAAGGCCAGCGTTACACACCGGAACCTTTCGTTGTCTGCCTATTAATAAGGGTGGGTACAACTGTGCTAGCGTCGCGCAATTATCATTTCACTCATTGTCAGCAACATATTTGTCATACTTTGCAGTCGCGAGTTCAATAGACGTTTGATGTGTTTAAAAGAGTGGAGGTTCATTTGAGAAAAAAACATAACTTTTATTGTGCCTAATTTCACCGACTCGATTGTAATAATTTATTACAATCTAAGCGGTATAATATAATTGTTTTTTTATAACAGTTTGTGTAATGCACATATATTGGGAAATATTTAATGATTAAACATAATTGTCCAAGTTTTCTAGTCTATATGCAAGTATATATTTATCAAATTTACCCTGCATATACTTTGCTTACATCTTGCATATACTTTGCATACATCATGCATATTCACTACATATCGTAATTGCATGAAATTGCGCAGTCTAGTAATAAGACAATGGAAACGCTCTCCGTAAACTTTCCTCTAATTTCAGAGTTAGTCGTTTGCATTCGAAATGGAAAAAATTAAGTGAAACATCGGTTTAAAATAATCGCGAAAAATGATCTGAAACAGCAGCGGAGAGATTCGATAAAATGTTCATTCTTGACAAACATATTACGATTATACATTTTCACATTTATTTATAATTGCTGTGCACATTCGTACCGTGGTACATAAGTTGGTTATTAATCCACCATTTTAAATATACAATATTTATTATCTTGTTTGCACGATAAAACATTTAATATCAATATTTTTCTTTAATACGACAATCAAAGTTTATCTTGCCAGGCATACAGATTGTACAACATTTCAGCAAATGTAATTGAATGAAAATTGAACATCGGCGGATTAATAAATTGCTTGGCAATTACATTACTCTACCGTGTCAGATAAGAGCGCAAAATATAGAAGACGATAACGACCCACCTTGCAACATATATCGCGCACATCATGGAATTCCCCTTTCTACTTATCGATGGTATATCCAGCCAATGCCACATCATTGCATATTAGGTTTGCGCGTAAGTTCGTCGCATGAAATAGCCTGTATCGTATACGGTATACGCCATACGCCATACACCATACGCGAGCGGAGTGCGTTACCCTCGAGCATCGTTCTCCCTTATCGCCCGACAACCGCTTATCAAGCGCCAGACTGGCAGACTCTCTCCGCAGGTGAATACAGGTATACGTCTACCTATGCTCACGCCTATCTACGGTAGGGCTTAGAGAGAGACCACTCTTTTTGTATCTTCCCCGTTATCGCGAATTCTGGAGCGCCGTGCTCCCATCCGCCACGTTCTAAACGGTAATTGAATTCTCTGTACTGGCTGATACGCTCGTGCGTATTCTATCTATAGACCATGTGAAAGAGCAACTGCCTCCTGCACGATAGTATTAAATCAATAGAGCTTCCTTTTTATCTCTTGCCAAATATTCTGTTAGAGCGATTCTATGAAATGGTTTTCTAGACGAATAGTGAATTTATTTTAGTGACGATCCATCGTTGTTTGTCATTTTTTTTCACAGGCCCGTGGGACTATGTTGGGTATAGTGGACACAGGAGTATAACATTAATAAATACAATAATAAGCTTTACTGTAACTGTAGTAGATATTTTGTGTATAATAGGTACTTTATTTTGAAATTGTTGTGTCTCGAGTTTGCAACTTTTGTAGCACATCGGATGGCCGATACAAGAATGTGTTGAATTATCTACAATTGGAATATGTATTGCAACTTAATTCGACGACATTTTATGAATGCATTCTCCAAGATAATATACGCCTTAATTATAATATATTAAACGTGTCGTACATATGTAAGAGGAAATCTTTGATTACTCCAATTGATACTGCCTTCAAAATTTCAAGCTCTCCTTCAGACTGATCTGTGTATATGCAGATTTATTCGTAATTTGTAAGTTACAAATTACAAAACCTACAAAATATCGAACACGTGCATCGTAGTACATATTTAGTAAATAAGTTCTTTAAAGAAGTATTTCAGTATGCAAAAGAAATGGTAGAATATGGATGCATTGTCAAGAGCAGAAGTTAAACAGAATAGTTTGCCGAGAGAGCGGAACTGAATTCTTTCATTGGTAGTCGAGTTCTTAATTCGAAGAATTACGGGGACATCCTGAGGGAAGTCTCCTGTCCGGTTGGCCCTGCGCCAGAAGAAAATTAACTTAACGAGGAAAAGAGGGGCAGTTTTCATGGGAAATCACGCGGGCCAGAGATAAAAAGGCATAGAAAATTGGGGAAACGCGAGATCCTTCTTGGCGAAAGATTTCGTTGCCAATGGTGCACCTTCGAAGATGTCACACCCACGAGCGGACTATGGACAAGCTGGTCCGGATAAATCAGGGGGGGATCGAATTCAATGGGACACCATTGTTATTTATTTTCCTAGGCGTGACTGGCCCCGGTCCAACGGCCCACGTGGCCGCGATTATTTATAAAATTCATATCGTATAGGACGACGTGCTGGGCATTAAAGGGGGCCACGCCAAGATATTGCGCAAGGCGTAAGGACACACGCGGCTCATTCGTAAGTAAGAAAAAAAAAACATTAATAACAGCGTCCATGAAACAACAATGACACCATAGAGCTACTTCTGATATCGCAACGAGTCTTATGTCGATCGCGCTGTGATTTGTACTGCTGTGCATTCTAGCCACGCGTAATTGGATGGCTCTTTAAGGTAATGCAATTGGGAGACGCGCGGGATTTAACGAGTACGTCATCAAAATAAATTTTAGATAGATTTATTGCTCCCTGCTCTTGCCCGTGTGATTTACAACCGTCGTTAAATTTAATAATGCCACAATAATTGCTCAATTTAAGCAGCACACGAGTTAAGCACAGAAAACCAAACGAGCAACTATAATTAATTGTGCTCACAATTTCACGAATCCACATTTCATTTAACCGCCCTTTATTTCTGTCAAATCTTGCCACCTTAACTTCCCGTATTCGAAATCTATCGTACTAGCGTGGGAAACGTATTTCAGATGAACATACGTACACACGAAGCAACAAACCGCGCGGCTGATATGTCATACAAAGGAGAGCAAAATCGCCTAGAAAAGACAAGACTGCTTCGAGCGAAAGTGTCTGGGGAAAGTAGGTGGGGAAAATATAGCGGTGAGATGTACCGAGAGAATACGAGAGAATGAGATTGCAGTACACGAACCGGGTGTTTGAATTATTCATTGAAAGAATATGCGCTTAAAAGGTAGGCCAGAGATAAGCAGTAGGCCTGTACCTTGCCCGCGAAATGCATTAAAGCCGCCAATAAACTTCGCGCTCGCGCGGAATGCCAATAAATTATCCGCCGGCAATCCCCTTCCCAGCCGATATAGCCGAACGAAAACGAATGCACCACGGTGGCCGTGGAACGTGGCAAGATGGAAGAAACGCTGGGCATCTGTGTATATAGACACCGGCTAACGAGTTTACGTCTTAATCACTCGATCGATCGATCTTAATCGATGTCGCTTCTTTTCTCATGAACCTCCGAGGACCCTCTGCCTCTTCCACGATCGCGGAGGTCCCCTGTGGCAACCTGTGCACGCTGTCCTGTGCCCACTGAAATTCCACGCATACTCCTCGGGCCCTTCATTCCACGAGGGACGTATTTATGAATTTTTGGAAATTTTGTAGCTTCCACGGGCACAGGTTGAACATATTTACAGCTTTACAATCTTTTGTACGACGCACAGTAGGCTATTCGGCCCGAAAAGTGAAGGAAGGGCCACATGGTACCACTGTACAAATCACTTGCTTGAATGTTTACCTTTGGAAGCGTGAAAGTAACTTTGATTATGAGCTGGCAATGGAAGCCTGATTTATAATATCGTGTACTTCAGCGTATACTTCATTAAATTTAAGTAATTTCGTTTTCAATTGTTTTGCATTGTTTCGCATAGTGCATAATGCGTTTTAAACCTTTCGCTACGACGCAGCGATTCGCTCCGCCAAAGCGACGCAAAAATGAAGTAATTAACTATGCATTGCACTGTGATAGTCGAAACAAATTAAGAAATCGGAGGACGAATAAATATGACTGCAATTGTGCGGGTTATTCCTTCTGGCAAATATTTGTTGCTGAAGTTACAAGAGGCGCAGCTATGCATGAACTATTTTGCGATATATTCGACGTCCGTCACAGCGACTCACATTGTGGCCGCTGGGTATAACCAGCGTTAGGAGCGAAAGGGTGAAAATTGAGCCGCAGAAGGTAATCTTTAAGAATATAGTGCAAACAATTATGTTTACTTACAGTTGGATTGGACATCGACTAATCAATATAATTAATAAACATTACGAAGCATATTACTATCACTAACATCATCGATGTTAACAATGTGTAATCGTGAGACTTGTTCATGAATGAGATGTACAAACATGGCGAGCGAATAAGACTTGCTATCTAAAATAACTCGGTTATTATTGACGTAATAAAAAAATATTTCAAATGAGATATGTTCTTCATTTATTGAGATATCACGTTGACCTTGATATTTTTAAATAACAATGCATATTTTTATTATACTGCTACGCTGCAGATACAAGGCAAATGTTGCAGCAGTTTATCAAGCATATAACGTCGAAAAGTACCAAGAATAAGAAGCTTCAATGAAAAAGGACCGTGAGCGTATAAATAGCTTCTGCATTCGGTGTATACAAAAATTATACGGTTATACGAGCTGAACGCGAGGGGATTGAATTCAATTCCATACAACTCTCAGGGCTTAAGTACCTTCGGCGTGTATGTTTTCGAGGGCGTTGCAGAGCTCTCAAACAAGGTTTCCGTGGAACGGAACAGAGGGAAACCGTACGCCTTACTACTATTATGTATCGCTGAAAAATGACGAAAGGGTAAATATAACAAGGGTGATGAATATTTATAATAGTATCCTCAATTGATCCGCACGTGAAAGGGACCTGCTTGCGTGCAGCATGCCGATGCATCATGATTCGCACAAAAAGAATGCAAGGGGGTGAATAATTAAGATTGAAAGAACTGCGGGCATGGGGCATTTCGATGAAAACATCCGTAGATTCGCGCGCGATTTACGAGCTTAAAGTATGACTTACAATTAGTTAGGGTTACTTTGTGAGTTCACGACCTGCTTCGCGCATCGCACCATTTTGTGGATGTTTCGATCGATTTATGCTTAAGACGCAACGTGCTGCATATTTTGTTACCCAGATGGTCGTATTAATATTTCAGATCGATAGTGTTGCACACACTATCGTACACACAATATGTAGAGTGTCTCAATGATCGTGGTGTCATCAGCGAATTGATTGTGCGAAAGTAAGTCGAAAATGTAGAATAAAGGTTTTGCATTTGAAATTTCGTTTCCAAAGGGAACGTGCTTCTTAAAATATATTGGAATCAGAAATATGTCTCACGCTATTCTATATTAGTGCACGTGGGCAATATCATGACTTATTAACTTATTACACTACTATTAGTGCTGGGGTATTCTATGCTCATTAGCTACGTGTATTATTTGGATAGATGCCATAAATGAAGATACAGTAATTCTTCCATGAGGTTTAAAAAAACAATGGCTCTTTATTGCTCAGCAACTTCATTCAGAAATTCCATTCAATTTTTCATTTAATAATTCGGGTAGTACCACAATTACTGGGGCAACCTCTATAACAGGCGCACAAATTCTACCGCCGTCATTGGTATACCACATTTTAACTTATTTTGATTTTGTGATTATAATATAACTACGCCCGAGAAACTTTTTCCATTATAGTCTCTCATCTTGACGTTATGACAACGGTAATAAAATGATACTTTTTGAAGATATGGATACTTTTTAGAGAGAAGAGAACAAAGAAAACCGACGTTCAAGATATGAATCACAAGGATATTCGTTTCGGGGGAGAATGTCTTCGAATAAGGCTTCTATATTCGTTTAGGGTGACTGGCAAAAATAGCGGACAAATCGAGCGGGGCTAGCAAGAAATTTCATGGCACTCGTTAGATTTCTTCGTCTGCTACGGTTCCGCCGGTGCCACCCCCTTCTACAAAGTAACTGTTCCTTTCCAGGGACCAAATTTATTATTTCCAGAATTGCAGATCACTTAATAGAAATCACTAATATATTAATATTCATTAAGGCTGATTGTGAGTGAAACAAACTTTAATAGCACAATCAAATATTTGATTAATTCTATAATCCATGTATTATAGAAGACATTCGTCCAAGTAAATTCTTACAATTCTTAATTTTCGCAAATATAATTTTATAAGGAAGCAATATGATCGAGATATGAACACTACCATTTTATACCTTATATGTATTTAATTCGCTAATTAATCGAGCAATTCTAATATACCCTGATTCATAAGCATTCCATATTTCAAAAGTAAAAGCAAATCATCATTGCAATGCAGTTAAATGACGTATGATCCTCTCTGTGCAGTATTTGTTTATTTTACTTTATGCTTTATACATTTCTATTAAGCAGCGCATTTCGCATTTTATCGCTGCAATTCTTTAACATGTATGGCATTAATATGCCCCCGAAGTAAGCTACCGGATTGCTGGCGACATAAAACGAATGGGAGCATATATCACGACAATGTAATACCATATTACTTGATACGCAATAGTATTTTCAGCAAACATATTTGTTCCGCAATTAACACCGAGGAATGCGTTGACGTATTATTTATTATACCTACATTTAACTTATCTTTTGATACGGTTATGAATTTAATATTATGCTGCAAATTTTAATTTATTCTACACTTGAAATAGCCTTCACGTCAAATACCGCAAATGAATATATATGTATATGAAGGTTATTTAGAGACAATTTTAACAAAATTGAGTAATTAATAAGAAAAATATATACAAATTTCTTGTAGAGACAGTGAGGGTATGAATACCTACTTATGACTGTATACAGGCTGTCGCACAACTGGGATCACCTAAATACCTGTCTTATGTACAATTATGCGAAAAATCTCCGGGTAAGCCCATATTATTTCAAGGAGCACATATAACGGTGGAAAGAATTTTCTTTTTCAGAAGATTTTATGCTCATCGCTGTTTTGTGCATGAATTTTTATCCGTGGTGTAAATTAAAAGATTAATTTATCTTGACAAACCAATAACGCCTGAGTATATGTAGAAAGGAAAGAATTGCAGCTGCATATCAAAATTATTCTTGCACGAAACATTTCCTCAGGTAAATGTCCATGTTGCGATATAAATTTATCATTGGAGTAAATGAAACAACATTTCCCATAGGACTAGATGATAGCAGAAAAACTGTCTCGGCATTTGTATAGTCTTAGAGCATTACCACTTTGCTATAAAAGTCCCTTAAATATTTGAATATCTATGAAAATTCACAGTACCAATATAAAAGACTTACTAAGGATGTATTTGGAGGATTTATTCCAATAGGAAATAAAAAATAAAATAAGGAAAAAGATTATCTTCGTGTTCAAACAAAGTAACGCGCAATTACTTCAAATAACATCCAGCCAAATAAGTTAATATTATTTGAATAATGCCCAAGCCTTGTATAAAGGATTATATCGACGTAGAATAAAACACACGTCCCGTTTAACTCGGCAAATCGTTATCGACCAAACCATTTAATAGAGAATTGTACAGAAGTTTCACTTTGTCGGGGCGAGCATAGTTCGAACCTTTCCAGAACAAATTGATCGCTGTCGATTGTGTTCTCCTATGCATTCATTCGTACCGTGAAAAGTTCTTCGTCATATTTTCTCCCCTTGCGTATCTCTGCCATTCTTCCTCCCCTACTGTGCGCGTTAAGCCGCGTACACGCGCGCTAGTTGATCCCCCGTGTACGGCACAGACGGGTAGCCAGAGGTGTAAAACGAGCGAAAGCATATATCATGGAGCCGTAATGCAATATCGGTTGGTCCATCCTTGGCCCAGGGGCCTGACATCGTGCCCGTATGTCCGTGTAAGTATAAGTAATGCCTGTTATTTGCCGGGTATTAGTTTTTGCACGGGGCTAACTTATCGTCCTCGTAAACCGGCGCACAATTACCTGTCTCTACTGTGCCAGCAGTAATGGAGAGGCCCGCAACAATTGCCCGTGTCGCGTACGAAAGGTTACCCCCGTGAAATTACATTTACGTTTCTACTGACAATAAAACGACGACAAGACGAATGGGTGAATCGCCGCAATGGAAACCGCATCGGTGTACATACGCGGAATCTCACTTCCTTCTTACCACAGTACGATATATTCAGTTCTAGCTTTTAGGCGCATTTCTAGAAACGTCCTGTACTGGTGCCGATCGTGATTTACAGAATTAACTGAGACAGAATTAAGGACAGAAATATCGAGGTACATATCCTGTCAGATTCATAAGTTCGCAAGGCTTTTTTTTATTCATTTACGTATCGTTAATATTAGTCGACGCCATCTAAATAAAAAGAGCTTTCGATGGCCATGCGGATATGTGTTTCTTCGCATTGTATCTTTACCGCGTAGTTTATTAAAACCTGAATTAATTACCCAATTAAAATATTCCACAGTATTTTTATTCTCTGTCGTTAATTATTCCTCGCTCAAAAATATTTTTGATTGTCAGTTGACACCATGTAATAATAAATAAGGCGGCAGTTTAAAACATTTTAATAAACGTATTACTCTGTTCACCTGCCGTACTACAAGCATTATGTGCAACTAGTGTCGGTGATAATGTTGCAAGGAATTATACCTGTTGGCGAGAGAGATCATTATTCATTGAACGAAAGGTTGAAATACGTTTTATTGGTACAAAGTGGTGCCATTTCTCGAAAAGCTGGCAAAAATTCAATTGTTGAGGTATATAGCAGCTTTTCTTGATATAAAGTTGCATGTCAACTATGATATCCACGTGAGAAACATTGCACCTTTTTAAGACATTTAAATTTAAAGTATGTAGTAGGGGTATTTGCGGTATGTCCCACTAGAGCGTAGTGACAATATCTCGTGCAATGGTTAATATATGTATTTGTGGAAAATTTAATATGAGATAAAAAAATCTATCGAAAACACTAACATCATAATAATAAATAAAACAATAATAATAATGGTGGGTTCAAGATAATAGCTTGATAAAATTTTAGGTTGGTGCGGCATAGTTCAATACAAGACCACTTCCGAAAGATCTACTTTTTCAATAATTTACCACGTTTATAATCTATAGATCCTTTTCTTTATTTTCGACAATACACTTGAACTACGTCACCTACGAAACACAAAAATATTTAATTCTTTATAGCAATCGAAGAAAATAACATTTTTTAAATAATTAATTCGAACAAAGATTAGAAATTAACGTCGCTATATAAAATTAGACATTCTAATTATATAATTTTAGTCAAAAATCGGGAAATAGTCAATTTTCCGAGAAGCTAACTTAAAAGCAACGTTTATTCCACTGATATCAGAGCTTCCATTATGAATTTTGCATTTTTGATGATATATTTGAATTCAGCAACTCCGAATACATAAGAATACCAATTTTTATGATGATCGTGTGAAGTTATGAATTGTGGCCGGCTTTTTGAGACATGACACCACCGCGTGCCCTAATGAAATGATCTCTTATTAAATTATGCGTGTCGGTGCATAGTTCATTTGACTTAATCCAGAACGCTTTCCTTTCTGACGGCACACACACACCGGCGTTTTACAGATGTCAACAAGTACAGCACCCTAATATGTATGGTCCAGATTAATGACTCGTGACTCTGTGATTTACCGGTTTTCACATTATTGTGCCCTGTAAGAGTCCGCCGTGACAAATGTTACCCCGTTAGATACATTCCAAGCAGCTTTTGTGATAATAATCAACAAATTATACAGACGTAGCGCAAGAAGTAACTAACACGTTGTGTTATTGTAACTGAAAATATGTGCATTACACGAAGCGATCATAAATCTTTAAGGGTTCGGTAATAAATTCTTATCACCGCTCACTTGTCTGTCCGATTAACATTACAGCCTTTTCGATTCCAATGTCAAATGCTGTTCGGCACGATACGTTCGAATAAATTTCATTTACTTCTGTCGAAAGTTTGATAGAGTGTGACTGGCCAATTGAAACACCGCAAATAATATATTATGTATAATATTATATAACGAGAATCATGAAAGGAGAATTAGTTCAGAAGCTCATAAACTATGGCAATTCGTATTAAGTTGTTTAACATTTCTCGAATGTACGTACTTACTTATGTAAGTACGTACAGTATAATGCCAGTATCATTCTAGAAATGCATGAAATTTAACGATGCCCAGATTTCATTTTCAATGAATTTATCTTAAAATCTCACGGACTATACCACAGTCAACTATTAGACTTCGATTTGAATTCTTGTGCGCAGGTTACAAATAAATGTAAGATAAATCTTTACTTAATAATATCGAATGAGATCTATGTATGTAGCACTAATAAATCACTTGAATTTCTAGAGTTAATTAGTTGCCTACGAATTAGTGTACGTGCGGACCACCAATGCAGTGACTCGTAGAACCCCGTGAGACGCGGGTATCATCGAACTTATCGAATCAGCCTCTAACTGGAAGTGAACGCTCTCATGGTGGCACTTGGTTCGAAATTATCAGATTTTGTCTTAGCTTTCCCTATCTTTTTTTTCATCCTTCTCATCGGCCTTCTCCCTGTCCCTCCTTCTCTTTCGTTCACTGTTTGTATCTTTCCTGCTTGCTCCCTCGTTATTTCCTTTACTCCTCGTCTAATTTCCCTCGTCTGGCCCTTCCTTTCATGGTGCAACCATTTAGAATCGGCGACATTTCCGGTTACCAAGTAGTAGTCGTTACGAATAACGGCCTGATAAGGACGATCGCTGAAAGAGCGCGGTTGATGCGCATGTGTCTACTCACGGTTGGTCCAATTAAGGCGATCCGGTTGTACAAGATCTCAACGATTCTCGAAGATTTATCCATACCCGCTGGAGGACAAAAATCAATGAAGGGCAAAGTCAATAGGAGCCCCGCTAAAATAGATTCCGGGCGATAGGAGGAAGTAGAGATACAATAATATGTATAATCTGATTAATCTATTTGTAAGTTCCGTACCAACAGGTATGAAACGAAAATTACAAGCTTCTTAAACTCAATTAGAAAATAAATGCACTTTTTATTTCAATGAGAACTTTGGCATGTATGCGCGTCTTTTTGCTTTATTTGATAAACTAAACATTTTCGACAAGAATATAGTATATTTTCTTGTAATATATACTATGCCCCGTAGATAGGCACTATAACCACCGACACTAGGGTGTTCGGCAGCTGATTTAGCCGGCGTGCAATGTGTTAATTGATAAATAGATTAAATAGATTAAGATATATATACATAATCATCATTTTGGTCCTTTATTTTCCTTGATCTTTCATTAAGATGGCACGCGGTGTTATTTGAGGTGAAGTAAATTGGAATAAGGTAAAAAAATTAAGTTAAAATTATCTAATTGTATAGTCTTCAGCTTACCGATTTGCGTGCATGCAGGGCAGGTTGCATTCATTATACCCAGCGTAAATGATTCAAAAATTTGTACAATTTCATAGTAAATAATGATATTCGATAATCGAGGATCCCCCTCTTGGAGAAGCGTGACTGCAAGCATTCGTACGTTATTGCCGATGTCAGTTCTGGCTTATCCAGTGAAGTGGGAAATCTATTTAATCGACTCATTCACCTGAAACATCTAATGACGCGGGAAATTTATATGGTCGAAGTTGGGGAAAAGTCTCACGCGGCGGTAACGACCGTTTTCGTCGGTCTCGAACGGTGTCGAAGGCCACCCGTTCGGGTGAGAACGACCACGAGGGTGAAAACTCAGTGAAAGTACACCTGGTGCTTCCGTTACACGGAACTACAAGGGATGGTGTAGGGCGGGGTAACGCGCGGAAACGCCACACGGAATTTCCTCAAATTTGTTTCCAACTGGAATTTCGTCACGTGGCCACCCAGTAAGTCCGCACATAAATTCACCCGTGACGGAATTCGGGACGATTAAAGAAGAAGGCGGCGGCCAGAATGCTGTGGGCAGCCCGTTGGATGTTTACCGAGGTCAACTTCTTATTGTCGTGAAAGAAACCACATTGACCAAACCTTTTCGTTATTATACGGATTTTAGGAAAGCCAGCCTCCGACATGGCAGGTAATATTTTACTGGCAATTTCACATTCGTTTACTTACTTGTTAGAATTCAATTGCAATGATGGTACATTTACTATTATATCGATAGCGAGACTCGAACCAGCAACCATTGTATTACTAGTATGTATTCCTCGCTGTGCCCTCGGCTACTCACTTTCTTTTACGTTTATTGTTAATCAATTGAATAAAATGGATTGTGAAATCTTCTGGCTTGGTGTTGATTTATTCGTTACAACGCTGCTAATCGTGGTGTGGTTAATACTTTCATGGAAAGTAATAAGTAAAGCATGGAAAAAGAATGATTTTGTTGCACTTCGTGCAAACATATACATATGTACTCCGACTAGTGCGTAGTCGGTAGAGTAGTTTAAGAATGGTATGCATTGCTGATAGGGTGTACGAAGAAAATTATTTGTTCTTTTTTAAAATAATATGTGATTTCGAGTAAAATGTGATTTAGAATAGGGATATTGCGCATGCAAAATGATTGAAATTTTGACAATGCAGAAAGAGAGTATTGCACGTTTAATTTTATAATATTTCAATGGTTACTATTATGTTGTTGAGAAATCATCATCAATAAACAACATTTATAGAAATTAAATAAGAAGTCAATAAATATTTTAGTTATACTGATAAAATAGTAATTAATTCTGCATGCGCTTAGATCAATTTGAAGTATGATATACTGTATACTAACATGAAACATGGAACGTCAAGTAGGATAAATCTTAATTTTTAAAGGGAAGCTAATTTCATATGAAGAAGTAAAGTTACCTAAAAGAGCAAATTTTTCTCACTCTCCCTCTGCACATAGAATACTTACTCTCCTTTAAAATTCTCGCTTGCACGCTTAAAATTCTTGGGTACAAATCTTTCTTTCACCTAGTGAGTAGAACGGTATTGTCGTTGACCGGAGTCCTGTGAATGGTCGCTAAACCGTATCTAATTCGGCGACAAATGGTTGCATTGTGACTGCCCGCATTATATCATGGACTGCCAGTGAAAACGACATCTTAAAGACTTGTAAGTAGGGTCGTCTGCACAGAATTTCGATAAGAAAGATAAACTCCGATTTCCAGCTAAAATGTGATAAATCTAATTTTTTCTATTGCCGGAAAAAAATTTGCACATCAATGTGACGAAAATCTAACCACGTACCTACATTAAAGAAACTTCGCCGCGGCAGTTTTCAAAAAGCAGCCCGAAAATATCATGTGAACCAAAATAATCGACGTTTAAAAAAGTGCATTGGCAAGCAAGAAATAATAGCTGCGCAAGAACCAGTTTAAAGCCGTAAAATCAGGCGGGCCTCATCTATTAACTTTCACCGTATTATTTCATTGCCGCTCGAAATTCAATTTCAGAATAATCTAAGAAAATAACAAAATCGGCATGGTCTTCTAAAGCGGATATAAATTTTCAACAACGGCCGCGGTATATTACAACGGCTGGACATTGGAAAAGAACGAAACGTGTTCGCACCGATAATTGCACGGTTCCCTTACGAAATTTTCTCCCAAAGTGGTTACAGCTTTGCAGCTGGTAGCTGGTGAACGAAAAGGAAGAGGACTCCCCTAATGACCGCTGACTTAATATTCTTTGGACGTCGATACTCAATTTAACGAGGGCGGCACTGGTTCGGGCCACAAAGCACGCGTGTCCATGCAGGTGAAGCAACGGCCGAGAAATAGACCGGCCATCCTCGAATCGAGGTTGGCCCACGGATCGACAAACGTGCATCGCTGACGCCAGTGTGCCGCAGCCGCCACCGAGAGAAACACACGAGAACCTGTCTCGCCGAACCAAGCCGGCAGATAAGCAACTGCGAGATAAGATACGCTAATTGAGAGATCTTAATTGGGGGCCGCACAGGCACTATTCCGCTTTTTTCTTTCGCGGACATACCGCCGGCGTCATGGGCGTTTCTGAGCCTTCGTGAATCTTTCAAATTTATACGAAAGCCGTGGTCCACTATCGTGAATAACCCTCTTCATTGTATGTATTGGAATTAGTGGTGGAATAACGTATATTACAAGACGGTTCGAATCTAGCTGCATAGTTCCGAATGTTTCATGAGTATGTACATACATAGTTCGAAAAAAAGAAAGCAATGCTGCAAAGTTGGGTCGGACCAAGGCGAAATAGGTTTGAACCCGGAACTATGCGAGTATTTTGTGAAACATAAATGGTACATACTTCCAAGTTAACTAAAACCCTGACAGAGTAGATTCGAAGCTTTTATGAGTTACTACTTACCGCAGCCTATAGTCTACGGTAGCCTCTTGTTTTTAACTAACTTCTTAGTTGTCGGTATAAAGGACACGTGCAAATTCGCAATACCGAATGTACTCAGAAGTCGAATAATCCTTACAAAGGATTCGATCTGCATACTTACAAGTACGTATTCGAATCTACAAGTTGTATAAAACGATTAGATCGCAAGTGTACTCATTGAAACTGTGTTGTTTTTGAATAATAACCACACACTAATTAAATAAAATTTAGATATTGAAATTAATTCGGATTTCTAAGCACATAATGAACTTGATCCCAGCCCTAATTGACATCTATTTTCATGATACGCGAAATGTTAACGTGCACCCTGTTAATGATAACTAGGATCGTTAAAGGCTATAAATGTATTGAATTGAGGCAAGCGAGAAATGGTTAGAAGGAGGAATACTTGCCTCATCTCTGAGAAATCAACACGAAATCTGACGATGTGTGACTTCTCAATTTATCTGTAGAATCGTTTGATCTGAAAGAGCTACGGAACACGGTTCGGTAGGTTTGACGCGAGTAGTAGCACGATACAAACGTTATATTTTTCGTCGCTGATACCATCTGGCGTGGTGTAGGTTTCACGTGGATCTGTCCCTGAGTTAAGGAGACACTAGTTCGTCCAGACGAAAGCGGATCGCAAAGCAGGTATTATCCCGTAAGATAAAGTTTCCGGTGGCGGAGCTCGAAAACGGCCGACGAAGAAGAACGTAATCTTAGGATCTCGATGCGGGAACGCAGGGTACGGGGCAACTGCTCCTGAGCCATTGGCGCGTGAATCTATACACATAAGACCAGGGGGCTCAGGAGATCGAGGTAGCTGAAAGAAGACGAAAAGGGGTGGATGGAGAGAACAGGGGGTGAAACTCAACGGCTTCGTTGAATCTCGGACGTGTGATTTTTAGATCAAACACTCGAGAGCGTTAAGAAGGAAGTTGGAAGGGGTGCTTATTCGGGTCGGCCAGTCCGCGCAAGAAAAGGGGGTGTCAACGAGCAGCTACGAGGGACCGAAATTGGGGGACCCACTCTTTTCTTTCTTTTTTTTTTTGGTTACACTCCGTCCCGTTTTTCTGCCGCCTGTTCTTCGTATTTCGGTCTTTCTTCTCGATAACCCCAGAGGTTGAGAAAAAAAGAGAGGCAGGGGGGATATGGGCAAGAGGATTTTTTGACATTATTTAAGGAGCCCTTCAGAGTCTATTCCTCGGGAAATCAACGGCTGGAATTGGAGTGCCGGCGGGAGTGAGTCTTGTATCTACACCTACCGCCCTTCTTTGTATAGGAGAACGCAATACCTTTTGAACCATCGGAACAAATATAGAACCCACTGGTTCCGTCTGATTTGATCGCCGCGACTTGTTTGATTTTGGCTTTAGGCCTCGAGTGATTTGAGCGGATTTGCGCATCGTTGAGCATACTAGTGCTTCTGGCGTCCGGCAAATCCATTCTTAGAGTAGAGCACTTGGTGGAGTCTACGATGAATTATACTCACCAGATTCTATCACTGTTTGATTATAGTATTATCTTGCTTCCATTTTATTATGAATAGAGTAAGAATTCAGTGCTCAACTAATCAATAAAAAGGATAGTGAATCAATGCTCATAGGAAGTATGCGGACGGCACGAATGTGTTCTTCAGATAATGGATTGTTGATAGATTTCAAATTGAGACATTTATTCGTAAATATATTTTTAGAAGACTACGTAATGCAGGAGAAATTCGGCAGAAATAATAATACTCTTTGTAGGTTTAATCAAACTGTCTGTATATTATCATTAATTTTAAATTTATAATGAACAACCATTGATCCTAGAATTCTTAAACGAAGAACAAGTGAAAATCGTTCGAGGTATTCTAGTTCATATGTATATGAAACCTCATTAACATTGTGCAGTTGTAATTATTTATTTATTTTCTACTATTATACAAATGTTTAAAATAGGAGACATAGTTAATTAGAAATATCGAAAAATTATGGCTATTGACTGATTTAAAAATTGTTCCAGTGGGCATTTGCAGTGGGCTAAAAAACTATTGGTACAGTGCATTAGGTTCACTTGCAGCTTCATTATTTTAGTGCTAAGATAATTATTTCTAAAACAATATACATGGGTACGAAGCACATCGATTACATTCTTGCAGATATGCTTCATATCCATGTATATTGTTCTGGAATAATTGTCTTAATACCAAAATAATGAAGCTCCAAGTGAAATTAAATGCACTATATGAATACTTGTTTGGCCCACTGCATATACCCAACTGTTCAAGTAGGTAATTATATATTTATTATTAATGCTAATATTACGAGTGTTCGTACTTTTAATAAATTAAATATTGAGAGACGTGGTGGCCGATTCCAGCCGGCACCTCTGTACATGTTACACGTGCTTTACACCGTGGTCTCGTGGTTCGGATTCCACCTAAAAATGTGGGTCCAATATAGGTATAGGTACAGGTTTTAAACTCATGTATAAAACCCCATAGCTCGACCGTAGTCGCTAATGACCAATGCAGTCGATGCGACTATAAACACCGACGGAAAAAAGGAAAAAATTAAATATTTGACGGTACTATTCGTTTCAAAATTATTAAAATTGGCCACATACTGTATTACTAGAAATAATATTTATTTCCTACGTATAAAGTTCTTCATCGTGCATAATGCAATACAAAGACACTTACTTCTCAGCAACCTCATGGCGGATCATGAGAAAAAGGCGTAATCAGATTTAATCGATACACTTGGCTATCTTTTGACCTCGTAAGGAGAGGTCCAAACAGAAAGATCTATGATTAAAATGTCGCAAACGCCTAAACAATCTAACAGTACATATAGTAATAGTAAGTAACATACACGTTCGCTGAACAAAGAAAGAATGGATCTAGTTTCCGTTAGTGGACTTTTAGCTTCGTATGCTTAATAAGCCTGCTACAATCAACGAGCCATAAATTGCTGTATCGTCGATAGCTGAAGAAATTATCTGCAAAGATCATGCTTCGAAATTCTTTCGGGGCAACCCCTTATTGACTCCACCCAAGTATACGTAACCTCTCTCACCTACAAGTGCAACTAATGTTCTCCAAGTAGTAGGGGCAGGAATGATTAAAATAAATACTACAAGATGTAGCAGTGTATGAGCGTGTATTTGACAGTGTTTTTTTCTCTCTCGTACGGCGGCACACATTATTAGAATTCGCAGTACGTACGCGATTTACGTTGGAATGTTATATTATTGCTAGTTGCGGCCGGTCGTGCCGCACTCGTTGTAACGGGCTACTTAACAACAGAACCAGCATTCTCTCTACGATTAACGCTGATAATCGTAAACGTTCGAAAACGATCTCGCGTTAATTTGGATACGGGGGCCGTTGGACATTGAATAGTTGTAGCTTGTTCGGTTTTCCTCGCAGGAAAATCCGTGCTCTGTCTTGCCGGCCGATGTCCAACGGCCGCAGCATCTGAAAACGCAATTCCCAATTTCCCTTCGTACGTGCACGAGTGAGGCACGTCCGGGATACATCGACACATTGATTTAGTGGGTAACGGGTGGGCCTCTATGTTACAACGCGAATTACAATGTAGAATAACATCATCATCATCATCGTCGTCGTCGTTCGTTATACAACAATCATCGTAATAATTATTATCATCGTTTCACCGTAATCGATCATCGTGGTGTGCCTAAGACAAGTCGGTATTAAATATTTTACAATACGCAATCATCTTCCATATATTTATTTATATATAATATAATATATATATATTCATTTATATATAATATAATATATATATATAATATTTATACTTTACCTTTTTTTCTTTACTCATTATGTATACTATCTATCTATATAGGGTAGTCAGATTCGTCTCTTGTGTTTTATTCGCTTCTTTTGACGTTCTCGTTTGTCGATTGTGAGAAAGTAAAAAACAAAGGAGTTAGGGGGGTTGGATGCTCGTTTCATGCTCGACGTGAAGTCACGCGTCTGCGACAGGGTGTACGACAAATGTTTTGTGCTGTACTCGCGGGACGTTAAAAATGCTATATATCCGTTTTTCAAAAATTTTACTCGAAAAATGCTAAAACGCAACTAGGACACGCGTGCTGTTTGCCGAAGTGTTCACCGCGATCAGTAGAAAAAATGTGAAGGTTCGTTAATATAAAAACTAAGCGCCAAGTGACTTGACGTCGAGCAAACTGATGACAGTGAGGAAGTATGTTTATCGGGAATCGCTGGGCGTCTGCTTGCAATACTTGCTCGACGCGTCACCGTTCGTCGAGGAGTCGATGCAACGATGCAACGTTGTCCTGGGGATCGTTCTTCTAGTACCGTTCTTTTTATGTTAGCAAACGTCGCCGCGATTCCCGACACGTGGTTACGTGACGCTACGCTTACACATACAAAACGAGTAGGTTAATTTTTCAGAGGTGTTGTTACAATATCATATTACGATACAATACACTACACGTTATATTAGTTGTTTTCTCATTCAATTGTGAACGTCGGATTTCACGTTTCTTTTCATTCCTAGCGGCGAACTGGCGTTTCAATTCTGTTCCGCGCGCGAAATTTTATCGTGCTTAGCCTGCATACGATACGGGCCGATGAACGAATCAGTAGAGAAAGAAACAAGGGTAGGACAGCTGCGCCCGTTGTCTGTGTTGGAATAGGACAACGAAACGGAACGAACAGGTGCACGGAAAATGTGTACCCACCGTGGAAAAACTGAAACGTTGGTGGGGATGTGAAAAGTTTAACCCTATGTATCTAGTCTAATAGTGTTCTGGATTCGTCCAAGGGAACGTGACGTCTCTACGAATAATTTGCTGTCTACTTTTTATTTCCTTTTTAGCGACACGTACAAACATCGTTCAGGGTCGGATAGGGGCTCTACGCACTGCCACTTGTACGAAAACGAAATTAACTAATCAGGTATTGAGTATTTTTGGAATTAAAATTGATTACGCAAACATGGAGGATGGGAAGAAAATAAGTACATGACGATAATGTCGGGCGAAATTCAATTGTCTACGCCCTACGCCGGTCAGAGGCAGAAGTTTCATTCAGGTGTCCGTCGAGTTTGTCGAAGAGATGTTGAAAGCGCGAAGGTGGAAGGTAGGCTTCCGAAGTTGTCGAATAATCGCGTCCTCGAACGAGACAAATGAAAAATCCGGGAACGTTGGTGAAGGAAGGAGGGAAGGGGCATGGGTTGGAAATGAGTAAAATAAAAGAGAGCAGCGCACATTTCCATACATATACAAGGAAAAGGATTTCTTCTCGGGCGGTTTGGTTCTCGTAGTATCTAAACATGATTTCAATAAATAAGCTACCTAGGGAACGAGTTCTTTTTGGGAGAAGGGGGTAGGCGCTCCTTACGTGGCGAGTCTGCGAAAAAAGAACGAGTCAGAAATGGGTCCAACCGGCTCTTTCGTAATTTGAACGTGGCGTACACGGTGTACACGGTGTACACGGTGTCGCCGAATGGAAATACGCGGGGAGGTAAAGCTAGACGAAAGAGTTGCCGCGAGGCCGAGGAACGTATCTCTGATTCTTTTCGTCGAGTCGCCACCGCGTCATATATTCGTGTATCTAACCTAGTAATACAGTCTGCGATAGCGTCCTAAGGATTAACTTCGTTAACGATCATATAATAATATAATATATTACACGCAGTCACACGCGTTCAGAGGCATATATACGTACGCACGCAAAAAATGCACACAAATACTTAAAGCTCGTACACGAACACGCAGTTTAAGCCGATACTCTCAGTACTATCTCACTCTCATTCCTATCAGAAAATAGATTTTCCGTACGAATTGCAACGATTCGATGCGGGAAAGTCGCGCTCGAAGGTGATCGCAATTTCAAATACATCTCAAGTATAAAATATTCAGAGATCCATTACTTGTTATTCGTCCGTGTCTAAAGATTGTTTCTGAATAAGTTTACTAAAAATATATGTATACGCTATCGCATTATGCCCTCCTGAAATTGTATACCGCAATCTTTGTCAAAAAAGTCTGTATCGTGTGTGAGCATGTGCGTTCCGAGTAGTCGACATTCACACACATTCCGCATTCCCTTTGTATAAATAAGATCGATTAGAATAAGGGAAAAAGTAGTTAGGTGAGTGGAGCAACCGTTGCTTAAGTAGCGATTCGAAAACGAACGCACCGCGAGCATCTGACGTCGACGCGACATCAAAACGGTGAGAACTGCGTGTACGTCGCGAGCACGCACGCACACATTATTCATACACGCAGGCAAGCAGGCACGCATGCACGCACGCACGCTACATTAGGCGGCGTAATTAGCACAGCGAGCGAGAGAGTCTTGCGCGGCGTGAACTCTACTTGCGCGAACGCGTTCCAGAGAATTGCACGACTTCGGGCGCTTCTCTACTCCGGAAATATTTCCGTTCTGGACAAATTTCATTATCGACCATGGACACGCCGGCTATGCGATCGGGCAATTGTCGTCGCGTGAAATTCCGATAGACAAGGGTACGGGGGACACGATACGATCGACGAACGCGACTCAACTTGATCGTTCTTGCTAAATCCGATGTACCGATACGCGGCGCAGAAGTACGGGATCGTTTGAACCTGAAATTCGGTCCGAAGGAAATATTTCCGTAAACGTGCGCCGTTCGGGAATCTCTCGGCGCATCTATTATTGCGGTCTCTGATAGCGCTTCCAAGCACGATAGCGGTTCGATTGCGCAACGATTTAGGCCGATCGCGCGCAACATACTTCCCTTCCGTCGCTGACGGACCGACAACCGATCCTGTAATACCCAACGAATTCGCGTTCTCTCGTTACTTCTGCCTTCCTCCAGTTTCGTCCACGGAACTCTGGGTGAAACGAGACGAATGAGAGCGATCGATCGTTCGCGCGAACGGAAGGGAAATAGTCGATGACCGGCGCTGCCAACTAATCGTACGAAGTATTTGGCGATAAAACGAAAAGGGGAAATTATGATATCGTGCATACTTGCCTGAAAGGATTCAGTCGGGGCAAGTGTGAAAATGGAATCTAACGACGCACAACGAAAGCTCTATCCAGCGAGATCGTTCTCCTGCCAGTTGGGTACGCTCGTTCTGCGAACGATTTTCGTTGCTGTTTGGCCGTGTAGCGTGACGCTGTTTGGTCGGAAGTACGTACGCAAGCGTGCAGGAGACACAAGGCGAACCGAGCCAGCTTTGTTCGTTGCGATCAATCGGGGCGCGTGTTTCGGGCCGCGTTTCGCGTGGTGCCGCGTACTGGGTTCCTGACATCTCGACCGTACGTACCGCCAGCGTACTTGGCAGTCTGATCTCAGGTTTTCACGGGTGTGGATGAGGCAGTCTTGATCGGCGAGCCAGGACGCGGCTCAATACTTGTTAGCCTCGACGAAGAGGCGACTCTCGTGTCGTCTCCGCGGCGCCGGGACTTTCTCGCCTTGTCGCATCTTCCAACGGTTCGAGTGCCGATAGCGATGCGTCGTATGAACGATTTCCCTCGTACTGTCGGCCTGCAACAGGGAGTTCTTCGTGGCCCTCATCGCCGGCGCCGGTTTCCTCGATACAACGTACGGATCCCGTGGTTCCATGCCGCCCATGTCCGCGTTCACCAGGCTGTTGTGATGATTTATGTCGGCATGGGGATTATACTTGATGAAATTGAAGCACTCCTGTCGACCGCGATGATTCTTCATCGGTTTGCCGAATTTGTTGAAGCCTAGATACCGCGAGCTGTCTACCACGCTTCTGTACGTCAGATACGAGCCGTTGTAGTCTTCGTAAAACTGGCACATAGGACCTTTTTGCTTCTTTGGCTGGAAGCAGAGTAATCGTTTTCTTGTTAGCCGGCACGCATGGGCACGTATGTTGTTCTGTCTTTTAAAACCGACAGATACGATTATTTTCATCATTTTATTAATCGCGGTGTATTCGTTGAAATCTGCGCGACGCGAATCGAAAGAAAAGTCAATTTTCTACTTTAGTTGTGCCGTAAAACCCATCGGACTCGTTACACGGCACGTTACATTTAAATCGCCGCGATTTAATAGCTTTATCTGGGAATTACAGTTACACGAAGAGAACTTGTTCTATCTGCCCGCCGCGTCGCCCCGGTAAAAGCGATAATGTGAGTGATGAATATAAATGTCGAAACTGTGCAATCCGGTGCATTTACTGCCACGTATAAATTTACTCGCTCACTCACGACGATGAAATATGTCTACTAATTGGTAGGCAAGTAATTACCAGGCCGACGAGTTTCCACCGCTTGTTGAAGCAAATGTATCGCTGGCTCTTCTCCGCGAAGATGTACAGCTTCCTACTGAAATCCTCAGACTGCGTCGTAAGTTTTTCTGCAACATTCAATGGGAAAGAAATACAGTTACCGAGCTGAACAAGGGGCACAATATATGTAGAACTCCTTAATCGCATTAATATACGTGTATCGTGTTAATCAATTTCAATTATGCTCGACAATGTTTTAAAATAATTATCAGACAACCGGATAAAACCAAGTGTCGGACTAGTTAATTGATCTGTCGTGTGTAGGTCAGAGGTGGTGGACGATACGGTATACGGGGTAAGTCAGTACATTTTCACTGTTTTCAAAATTAATTTCTTTACCTTTCCCGTTATGATTTGTTACTCTATTTTAAAATATTTCGATAAATAGATATTATAGATATTAATATATTAATTAGCGCCCCGACCCCCCTTTCCCATACAATGAAGTTTCGAAGATCGAACTTTTAACTCGCGCTTATCGCGATCGCGACAGTACATTCAGCCAGCAATCGAGTTAACAGGGAAAACCCAACGTAACTCAGAAAATCATCGAAAGGCATCGGTTATCGGAGACAAACTACAGGATACAGGAGGTAAACCGTTTTGTGCGTTCGGTATGCGAGCTGGCATATTTCCGAGAAGAGGCCTCGTCGAGGTTTATGGCGCGAGTTGTACCTACATCGACGCTTGGAGACCCTCTTCCAGGCACTCTTCGGCACTGAGAAAGGAAGGAAAGGTTGCCTAAGCCTGCCGCCGAGGCTAGTTGGTGCTAATGAAGGAGGCACAGACCGACCGGTGTGTACTTTGCCACTTAGCGGGTCCTGTCGTGCCTCGACCCCGAACTGTGCACGTTGCGCTGTGCCCGCTGCAACGCCGTGTTTCCCTTTTTCTTTCGCACCAGCTATTACGAAATTCTGCCGACCGAGAAGCAGGCGTCCTTTGTTCCGGATAACCAAAGGAAAAAAGGGCTGAGTTACAGGTGCACGAGCGGCCGACGCTTTCGAGGCAACCATTGGAAAGGACTGGGTGTTTGTCGAACGACTGTGCCACGCATACCGTGCTGCTAACGGGATTATTTTATTTACGTATCTTTAGACAGATTTGAATGCCTCGAATACGTATATGCGTATGTACATATGTATAATTATATTCGATATGAACCGACATACAGCATGGTAGCGTTGAGGTTCGAAATTATACGCCTCGTTACTCGTTTGTTTTTCAATTACTACTAACGGGCGTGGAACGTTCCAATCGGTAAATCTTAAAAATTCCGTTTGGCAGAGGGAAGATTATATTAGGTTAAAGAGAAATGTAATTTATATAAAGTCGAATACGTCTGATATTGACTATCAGTCAGTACATTGCACGCGAACGGAAAGAAAAGAAAGGAAAGAGAAAAAGAAGTAACGGTTGCACAGAATGATCGTTACTGATAACAGATGTTTAAGAACATCAAAATAATTGGTTAACACTAGAGCACTAGAACTACTAACACTAGAACGTACACGTCAAACAGATTATGAAAATGAGAGGTTGAATGGAAATTAAGAATTATTGTTCTGCCTTATCAAAAGTAGTCAGAAATGCCTGCAAACAATACCTATACAATGTTCACATAATCTTAAAGCAAGAAATCCCAAAGCCGTCATTATGGCGGGCCTGATAGTTCTAGTAGTAACGTTTAACCAAAGTGCGGCATAGTAGTAAAAACTGCCTCCCATCGTTTATCAACAGCACGGTATATTTCTCTTTTTGCGCCCGTTATAGGTCGGATTTGTTTGAATCGATAGATGCTGCAAGGTACATACGATGTCATGATCGTGGGTTTTTCTGCCTTCTTCGTTTGCGGGCCACGCGAGAGCGGGTACGAGCGTCGTGCGTAGAGAAAAGGAAGGAGGCAAGTCTGCAGGGTGGCCCATTTGCTGGAGCCTCGTTAAATTCAAGTGGTTCTCGTCGGGTGCCTTCCCAACATCGAAATCAAGAATGTCCCCGAACTGCCTCGTAAACTCCCTCTTTTTCCATCCTGCTTTGCCTCTCTTTCCCTCCTTCCCTTTCTTTCACATTTCTTTTTCTTTCGCCGCCTCCTACCAGTCTTCGGGATCCAGAAAAAGCAAGAGAGGACTTAATCTGAGACTGTTCTCTGACAAACCTACCATGCTCCAATACTCCGCGTCAATTAATTGCGGCACTTTCCTTAATTAATTATATTCACCTTTCAGCGGATGTCTATCGCAGTGGCATCCCCTTCGGTCAGCGGAGCAATTTGTCCCTTTATTCGCTACGACCTTTATCTTATCTGCATACCGAAAATTGTTCTTTTCGCGAACGTTTGGCCACTTCGGAGGATATAGACGTATCGTTTTTATATTTGGAAGATAAACGTGAAGTTTATACGTTCTAGAGATGCGCTAATTAATTAGTACGATGCGAGTCTAGTATCAACGCGATAACCTAATTCTGATTTTTTCCTTCTGAAAAGAATACAGGTTCTAATTTTCCTGAAATCCATTTGGTCGTACCTCAACAGTCTCCAAGGAGAAAAGAATACTTAGAATATAAAGCACGAAATTATGAACGAAAATTGTTTTGTCATCGTCCGAACACATTTGAACTTCGAGGCAAGATGCAAACGTGCAAAATATTTCTAGCAACATCTTTGTAACGAAATTGATCTACGTTGTTTCCTCCCGATTTGATAAAACTTCCCCCGAAAGTACTACGATAAGTACCTACAGCTTAACCTGATATTGGACCGGAAATTATTCGAATCGCCGGTTAAAAAATAGTTTCGCGACTGCGGAAATATAGTGATCATTATCAACGACAAAGTTACGTCCCAAGCACAGCGAACAAGTTCGAAACTATCGCCAGAATTTTCCTTCTTCCGTGTTGCAGTGTTCGATTTGCAGTATGAAACACGGCGTACCTGCGTGGTAACGGCGGGGGAAAGTACGACGATAACAACCTGACACTAATACCACGGACTACGAAGATGATACGTGTACGCTGTTTGTTCGTTCCAGTTACCCATTACCAAACTCCAATACTTCCGATACCTAGTCGCCGCCGCCGACGTCGTCGTCGTCGTCGTCGTCGGGGCAATCGCAACCGCAACGAAACTTCGACGGTTCGTTTTGAAACGATGCTTATCGCTATCAAATAAGGGAAGTGAGATCGTTCCGACGTGACACGCCGCGGCGGTCGCGACAGTGATGGCTGTATGGGTTTGTTAGTAAGTTGCCAGACATACGATGAGTCGAGACAGGCGTCACCAGCGCATTGATTGCAATGTTTTGTCTAACCAACTGCTAAACAGTCGCTCTTCCCTTTGAACGCCTGTCGACCAAGTTTCGTACGCGACTCGAGGAATAGCTCCTAGCTCGGGGAAATTGCATCAAGTAACTGATAACACGCCACAGTAAATTCTATCGCGATTGCTTTAACTTTGTCATACAAACGATACGCAGTACGTATATCGAAAATATATTTCTCATTTGGTTTAAACGTACGCATTGCTTCAGCGACGGATTTTGGAGTAAATGCCTTGCTGAAATAAAAGTATTTACCACTTTCTATAAGAGTATATAACGCGATAAATCATTTGCAACATCAGTTTCCTCTCAAGACCTCATAGGCGCCATGAAGTTATAGAGGTGCAATCGTATGATGAGATAAAAGTACAGCAATTGTTATTTTCGTTTTCTACGATTATATCTAAGCATGCATACGTATAACGATAGAGAAATATTGCAGAAGGTATTCTTATTGTTAAAATATACAACCCCAACCAAGTCGCTACCCTAATCGTTTTCCCAACGTATTAAAGCACATTCGTAAATGGAATCATTGAATCGATAGGTAATATTTGCGGTTCGAACGCGATACTCTCGCGCATAGGGGATGAAGCAGAGCCAAGCAAATGTTTCGCTTCGGACCTATGTCTTCCGTTCCCCAACTTTCCCCTCCTCCCTCACCTTCATTCCCTCTGATCGGAGCCGCCACGAGATTAGAGGCTGCCAAATGAATTAAAAGCCAATTTTAATCAAAAGCGGGCACCGGCTTTTAGGCACGATTACCCCCGATAATAACTGGTAGGATGGGCCAGCGCGTAAGTGGGGAAGAGCGAGACAGAAGGAAAGAAGAATGGATCCCATATATTACTTCTACGTGCTCCGCGTGATACAGAAACCGATTCTCCGTTCGTTATAGGTTCGCAACTAATAGCTTTTTTTTCTATAGGAACCAGAAGTCTACCCCCGAATCCCTGCCTTTCGGGGACGCGGTTGGGCATTCCAATAGGAGGTTTGCAAAACGGCCGTCTGCGAAGTTGTTGAATACAAGACGAGCGAATATACGGGGGATCGTACGGGATGATAAAACGCGCGAATCGTCTGCGAAAGGTCTGAAACTTTTTCAACGGGCCAATAAACGCGCGAGAACCACTGGAGCGCCACAATTTCGCGGCGTCGGCGTTATGAAAGCTATAATACGACACGAAAGCGGGGAGGCCGGTACCGACAGCGTAAGCAGAGGAACGAGGGGGAAAAAGAGCAAAAGAAGGAAAAACGCGTATAACCGCGGTTCTTGTTATAAGGCTGGCACGTATTATAGCGATCCCGCCGTTAGCACCTAAACGCACGATTGGCCAATACACGGGGCGGTGTTCCACGAACAGGAGCATCCACGCGAGATTACAGCGACGCGCAAACGAGAAGAATATACCGGTTGTCCTAGTGCGGATCAAAACCGGGACAGGTGAAGCCCTGATTTGCCCAACTGACGCGATAATCACAGCTCTTTGAGGCTAGACTAATTAAATTCCAGTCTAAACGAATGCAGCGCCGTTGTTATCTCTCCTTCCTCGTGTTCCGATACCATACATTTCCCCTTGTTTCGGAGAATAGTGTTCACTTCGAGTAGTTCACCATAACTGACCGGGACTCCGTCATTCGAGAAGATTGGAACTCTTCGTGGATTGATTAAGGAAAAGCGAGATAACAATGTCACGAAGATCGATTTAATTAGAAATATCATCCGCTTCGGCGATCGGGGACCTGCTTCACCGTCGGATAATTAAGTGGTAGCAATTAATATTAGTCTTGCCCGTCGATGATAGTTATTATCGAACTACAGATTATCCTTTCGAGTGTGCTGCCGCAGTTGTTCGAAACAATTGTCTTCAATACACATACATACTTGCCACTTTGTTACGCTAAAAGTAATGCCAGTAGTTCATTACGCGTTCACCGTGCCGCCCTATGATTTTCGTTACGTAAGCAATTAAAAACGGCCAACTTAAGAAGATAAAAATGTAGAAGCGTGTTCCATGCATACGATATCCTCGATTACCATATCTTGGAAAAAAGGAAAATTGCACCAGAGTCTTCTACACTTAGGAGCAACCAAACCATTTATCTGTCCCCGACTCCTATACCTTTGGGATCCCTGACGGCTCACGAATTAGGCATCCCAATTTACGAACACCCCATGCGACGCGACGAGATCCTCGTAAAACGGAGACCCCTCAGCGCGAAGGCAACTAATTAGCAACAAGTATGCCAACAAACAATTCTGCACGCGAGCTAATTATCCGTCACGTTCGCCAGGACAGGAAGAATCCGCGGAGTCGACCACCCGATCGACAGTTAGAACTCATGGTTTCAAGGACGCTCTCACGGTACCAGAAACCCTCGTGCAGCCCGCGTATTCGCGGGTATATGCTGGTCTGTTCGTTTCGCGAGTGGAGCTTGAATAATCGTCGATCAGGAGAGGCTCGTTGGGAGTAAAGTGGCGAGAGAGGTAGGAGCCGCGGGTTGGAAAAGGTGGAGGCTGTGCAGCAGCCACGGCAGCGGCACCGGCAGCGTCAGAAGCGGGCGACCGAGGAAGTGGAAAAGGTGGAAGAGGTGGCCGAAGGTGATGGATCTCGGGGAGGTGCAGACGCGGCGCAGCGTGCGGCGCGAAAACTGGCTCCTCTGTTTGCACAAGCCTTCTTCCCTCCTTTTAGACCTTCCTTTTCCCCTCTACTTGCTTCGCGAGAGGTAGAAGCGTAGCCGCCTCTCACTCGCGCCGTGGTTAGGGCGGACAGCTCGTTGCTCGCATTCACTACGGAGTCGTTTCAACATTTTCGGTTAACCAACGAAATGTGGCTGCCGGAATCGGAACTCGGGAATGCTTTTCCCTGTCGAGGAACTAGGGTGTATGCACGTTGGGACATCGGAGGGTGCTGTATCAAAACTGGGTGGGCGATTCTAAATATAGAAGGTGCACATAATGCTACTCGATTACGTTACCTAGGTTCGCTAGGGACAGCCGGGAGAGGTGACCCAGTTTTTCAAAATGATCGGGACATTCTAAATTTAATAGATATCCGAAGCATAAGGTCATCTATTGTAGAGATTATCTGGGCATGCCATGGGTCGAGTAAAAATAAAAAATTACATGTTTTGAGCACGTCCACGGCGCTAATGCTTAGCCCGCATTCGGCAAACAAAAGAAATAGCTAAAGAATAGCTTGTAAACAACGTTCACTACATGTATTGCTAAAATGAAGGAAAATCGAAACATGTATGTATCCTATAATATGACATTATCATATTTGGAGACCGAGTCATCTCACCCCTGGGGCCATCCTACTCATAATTATCCTACTAAAATATAATTTCAAATATCGCCTTCCTCATGGATGTTTCCTTAATTCATTGTACGCGCATTTGTCCCATTTAACGACGCCTTTCACTGATACCGCTGGCGTCATATGTGCCACTGATAAGATTCACGGATAATCAGTTGTCAAATGACTGCTTGTGCCAGTCGATAAGCGGCGCGAGATAAATCTTCACTGTGAAGAATCGTTAAAGCATTAAGAGTACGAAGTGTTTCCTGTAGCCCCCGTTAATGTCAGGAAATCGATTTCCAGGGGAACGACCCTGAACTCCAGTCGGCGGAGGCGTTACGACGACGGCTCTAATAAATAAAGCACGGAAAGGAATAGCAGCGCTCCTCGATAGAGCTAACGGCGAGATAAATAGAATCTAGTCGAAAACAATCGCGACAGTACGAGGCAACGGAACGCTGTAATTCATCGGGAATCCTCAACGAACGCTTACTTTTTCTTCAATCCAAGCTTCCTCTTCGCGTCGCGTCGACTAGTCCGCACCGCGGAAATAGGGCTCGGTTATTAGTTCGTAAAGATAAAAGTCCATCTCGTCCATGGGGCAGACGCGACGCGACGGTGGCCGCTGGTAGCGTGAGCGAACGAGATAAGGCCCTGACCCTAGGTCGATCGATAAAAATCGCTATAAATTAAGATTTTTAGTGCCTTAGCGCCAGACATTTATTCCTTCGGGTAGAGCGCTACTCTTTCCGTCGGAATCCTTTTTGGTCTACGAAACCATCGATCGAGGGAGATAACGTCACGGCCCGGTGCCTCGTGTCGGCCGACTACCCGATTCGATTCAATTAACCAATCGAGCTAACCTGTGCAATGACCGCACACGTTGCGACGACGAATTTATTCGAAAGCCGTTTAAATGGCCGGTGTGTCGCGTGGCTGGCCTCATTTCGCGCCGCTAACAATAAATTACGTCCCATATGTATATCTATTAATAACGCGTTCGAATCTGGCTGCCTTTCACTACTTTATAATCTTTCGCCTGCCGTATTCGCGTTGCTAATTTATTTACACCGTGGCCACGCTTTATGTGTTACGCTTCTGACGAACGCACCGACTCGCTAAATTGTAAATGCAGATTAACTATTGGCCTGGAGTGGTTGAAATTATTGTTCCTATAATGCCATATAACACCGTAGATCTAATCTAGTCAAAAGTTCCATTATACGGGTGTTAATTTTTATAAGCTATTGGTGGTAATAAATTTCAATGCATCCGTATTTCGCGTGTAGCTTAGAAACGTCGAATGCGTGTCCGTATATGTGTGCGCGTGTGTGTGCGTATGTGTATGTGGGTGTGTAAGTTTTCAGCCGACCCGATGAAGCAAGATTTGTAAAATGATTCGTATCTTTGAAGTGGAAAGCAATTAATCTTTCGTCGAAGTAGTGTAATTAATTATAATCTTACTTACGGTAGGGGGCATTGTGATCATCGCGTCCCATGGCCTTGATTGAGCGGCCAATTACGGTAACATTGCCGCTGCTGCAAGTCGAGTAAAGACTCACGGAGCGCACCATTGCCGGCACCGCCCCGCACATCACCACCTGCAATTGACAAATAATGTTGCACTGATCAAAGTACCATCAAAACAAGCCGTAAATTATAACGAACGCGTTATCGGCGCTTGTGTCACTTTCGATAAAGGGAGCTTACAAAAATACCACACGGTTGAACCGACAAAAGGAATCGAACGGGGATTGTTCCCTAGAAACGTAATACCTATTAGCCGATTCAACGGAAATTTAATTCAATGATTGCACTTCGTACTTTGAACTTTGCATATTGCTATAAGACTGGTGAATAATATGTTACAACACGAATTTCGGTTACACACCGAACCGACCTATGGCCCGGGATCTCTTTACTGCTCTCGATAACTGTTTGAACCGTAATTCTATTCTCGTTTGTTGAAATAATTTGTAACAATTTGCTGCTGTACCGTACACGAGGAAACTTGGATCGCAAGTTCGACAGATCTGGAGCATTTAGTTTCCAGTTATTTGTAACTCGAGTGATGGAACGTTGGATAAGGCGTTGAGCCTGTGCTTTTCAAATTTTTTACGACTTTCTTGTACGATTACAGTGATTCGAGAACTGAGAACTTTTTAACAATCAAATAACAATTACAAAAATTAATTCCATACTTATTGAAGTTGTCTTGAAACCCACTGAACAAGTTTCACAGTACTCAACTTTTTATAAGGTATAAATGATAATTACACATTTCAAAGCAGTGTTCGCATTAAAATCGAAACACCAAAGGCACGTAACCATAAAAAAAACTCGCTTTCAATTGCCCGAAACTTATAATCGGTAGATACTGCACGTTTGCTCTCATAAAAGGTCAGTACATGTGTAAACGTAATGGCAGGTATGACTGAGAAATATAGTACCGTACTTTGTTATTCAAAGACTGACAAGTGGCAGCATCATCGTTAGGATCGATCATCCGCTCTCAGTATTTGGGGAAGAATAAACGGACAAACTGGAATTTGCGAAGCATGTTTTCAGTTCGACGACCGAACGCGAAATCGTTAAAGACGTCGGAACTCCTTCACGACCGCGGGCAAGAACATTTTTACGACCGATTCACATATCATGGCATCGAATCATTCGTTGAGTCGTTCCCGCGGATCCTTTTTGCGGTTCACCCGCGGGCGTAAAAATGCACGGTATTGGAGAAGGATAGAGAAACGTCGTTGCAGCAGAAACCACAAAAGATGTATACCGTCGGCGAGATTTGTTAACGAGCGAACACGAGCTGTCCATTAATGGCCGTAGAATCTGACGTTTCTTTTATTTCGGCAACGGCGCCGTAACAATGTTACGATGACCAAACGGCAGGTCTCGCCAGGCCGAGTAACTATACGGTTCGGCGTTTTCTACGGGTTGAAAAGTGTGATAAAATGTTTATATTATCTTTCTTCTTAACGAAACAATAACGTTCCGGTATAAGTATGCAAAAATGCACGGCAAATTTCACATTGCGCGCATCACGGCCAGTTTAATTGACGAAATAGAATGACTATTTATTAATGTCAATAGATTTTACTGTTCTCCCAAATTTTCTTCCTCAGTTGTTACTTTTAGAAATAATACTATGCGATTTCTGGCCTCTTACGAGTTTTCTGTATAATCTATCTGTTGTAGTTTACTGTTTTTTTTTTTTATATACTTTTGTATACCGAAGGGTTAAGACCCGTATACAAGTAAGAAATAATGAATAAATAAATCTAAAGAGCCATCGTACGAATTTTAAATATTAGCCTACATTAAATATTTTACATCCTCCATTGTTAATTAACTTTTTCTGTCATTCGTTTATCCATTTTTCTCTCCTAACTGTAAGACGTTCCGCTTGCGCACATTATAATAAATCGCATATAAATCTTCAAATTGTGTAAGGGCTTAAAAAATTGTCAATTCAACCGCGGCTTTCCCATTCTCCGCAATTTTAATTATGAAATGCTATCAAAAGTATTGCAAACCCGTTGTTATGTTTTCTTTATATTCAAAAAATATTAAATATTCTAATGCAAAATGGGTTTTTGCGTTCACTCATAATTGAGGCATATTAATACATTTTCTATCGCATTAGCTACTAACAAACGTATTCGTTTATTTCAAAGTCGGCGTTCTAAATGATTTAGCCTGCAGCTTGGACGTATCACTGAACCTCGCGTTGAGAATGTATACTGCTTCAATTTCTCCTGGAAACCGACCACCGTTGAAAGTGCGGATAAGGCTGACCGCCACGAACCCGCTACTTTCGTATCCTCTAAACGCTAAACATACGGCTGTGGTTACAATTTTTTTCTAATAACGAGGTTGCTGCACGCGACACATTTCCACGTAGCCGCATTGCAGTGTTGCATATCCAACGATAAACTCTCGGTTTTCTAATTAATTCCACGTCACCACTACGACGGACGCGATGTCGCGTGGTCGTTGGGAAAATTTCATGAGAGCCTATTGAAACGTCCGTGGAATTTTACACGCCGGTTGCTCATCGAATTGTCAACAGGCAGCTGCACCCTCGTGATTACAGTTCTGAATTCTTGCTTTGTATAATTTACTTAGGATGGCGTTAATTTACCGGCGCGCGTCTACAAATCGTGCAATTGCCTAGGGGGGGCCGACGAACCATTTATTCTGCCACTTACAACCAGTGACCGGGATGATACAAGTATTTAAATGCTGTTTCCCTTTGCGGTAATCAGGTATTATGATTAATGGTCAGACTGTTCTACATGAATCCTAGAACACAACCGGTCTATATATGCAAAAGAGATGCAATTTCGTTAACTGTTGTACAGTATATTGTGTATTATACTTATACTACACTCTAAACATTTTTTTTTCATTGATATAGATTTGTGATATAGACTTTATTTTTATTTTATATAACAGGGACGTTTACTCCAAGAGATTTTACGCATACTTGATCGTTTGCCAATTTTCAAATTAATTATACTACGTTGAAATGAAGAATTAAAATGAGAAATATAATAAGAATAATATATGTACTACGGATACATATATAAAACACTATCACTACGTTACGAAACAATAACGAAACAATATTTATAAATTTACGCAATTCGTGATAATATTTCTTAGATCGTTATTCAGCGCAATGTGCCGCATTAATTTGGGATATTGTCAATACTTGGATAATGCATTTCATGAATCACCGTTAACTACTGCAATTAATAACGCAATCGAGTTTGGAACGAGATGAAGCATATCAGAGATATTACGATTGAAAGTTCAAATAACTAATGAAGTTCAGGTACATTAAGTTGGAACGTAGGAACCTCGAAAGGCGAGTTTACGGCATCCTTAGGTGTTACTCGAACCTAGTAACGAACCGTTCAAACGGGAACAGATGTAGATAGCCTCGTTTCTAGACAAAACGAACGAGACCCAAATTGCAAGGTAAAATAGTGCTACGCGAGCAGGGAAAAAATGTGTGCTCGTCGGATTGCATAATTCGCTGTTATATACAAGGTCGAAGAGAATCGACCACATTCATAGGACTCGGAGAATAATATAGGGTGACTCACCTAAGAGTAGATATTGAAATATTTTTGAAACTGTTAATTATATCAAAAAACATTTCAGACGAAAGTTAAATAATTTCGAAGGAAGTACTCTTCGTCGTGATTAGCATTTTTGTAAATGGACGCGTGGAGGACATTTAAAGGTCATGTTTGTTTTATAAATTGAATAATTGCCCTTCGACTGTCATCTACGCGTCCACTTACAAAAAATGCTAATTACATCGTTGTAATGGCCAAAGGCTATAGCTGGATAAGGGGGTCGAATGTGCCCCTAAACCAAATTCGACTTGTGAGGTATCATTCGATAGCTTATTAAGAAAAACTAATTCGTACCAAGTTTCAACCCTGTAGTTCGACTGGGAGGGTAGTTACGGCGAAAAAACGAAAATATAGTTTTTGCTCAATATCTCCCAGTTTAGCGCATAAAAAGTTTTGAAAATATTCTGAGACATTGTAATTATGGTGGCACATATTGTAGAAGCATTGCAGATTTTTAAATCGGAAACTCGAGCTGCGAAAAATAAAAAACGTCAAAAATGGTGAAAAATCGAAAAATTAAATTTGTTTAACTGCGGCGCCCCCAATTCAAAGATCTGAAAAAATGGAGAGTAGTAGTTTCAATAGTATGCATCTAAAAAAAAAGTATAAACGTGGTCAAAAGATTCCTTCAATACAAAATCGGCATTTTTCAGCATTTTTTGACGTTTTTTATTTTTCGCAGCTCGAGTTTCCCATTTTAAACTTGGTACGCATTGGTTTTTCTTGATAAGCTATCGAATGACACCTCACAAGTCGATTTTGGTTTAGGGGCACATTTGACCCCCTGAAGAGAAAAATGCCCTACGTACACGAGCATAATGTGAGAAGAATGGCCAAAAATGTACATTAACCACGTGAAAGCGTAATAATGAAGTCACTAATCTATGACAGACAAGGCGCTCACAGATACAACAATCAGCGGTTTACTAATTGCAAGTCCTGGATTGACTTTCTGCACGCGATCTATTGAACTTCCTCTGCTTCATGCAACGAATATCTCCGATCTGACCCAGTCACCGTTTCTGTACAAAGACCTGGCACGTATCCGCCTAAGTGCCCATCGAATATAAGTATGCAAGTTTACGGATTCCGCACGAACGTGGCCAAAGCCCTCGTTCAAATTTTACACGGCTCGTTAGAGGCAACGTATGTAGGGCAGCAGTATTTCCCTTAAACTATTCGCATAACACGAAAACACACCGGGTAGCTGGAGTTCTTTCTATGATATAATTGCAGAAAATTGGAGCAATGGTATTTCTCTTGGATGCATGTGCACATGCACAATAGTAAAAGGAAATAAATGTTTCAGAGTTCTACCTTTATTGTGGAAATTTGTATTCTGACAGTATGTATTTATAGTTTCACTGAGTGAGCATGCAGCGTTGTACACGCGTTCCTACCTAGGGTATACGGCAGCTGATTAAATTAGTACGAACACTTCGAAATTTCATTTAGAATTAAATTCGAAATACACTTATCGTGACACCTTCTTTTTGTTGCAAAACATGTTGTTACGCTTTTGATGACATATGACAATTATTTTAATTGTACTCGTCATATTATACATATAAACTGGAAACTTGTGTGCATGTACAAATAATAATAAAATATTATTCAACGAAGTAAAAATAAGTAGAGAGACCAACGGTAGTGCAAAGTGGTAGTTGGTTACAAATTTATAAAAATGTAATTAAATTAGCTATTTATATGTTAAGAATAAAAGAAAGGTTATACCTCACTGTTATTCAATTCATGAAAACATCACATACTACGTAATTTTTTCACCAGTTCATAATAACAATTTGATCATCTGCTGTACTATGCAATTTTTATTATTTTAGGCAAAGTTTGTTTTTATTATTTATGTTCGTTTATATACGGTTAATTGTGCAAGACAAATGCGTTACGAGCAAGAAGTTTTGACTATCAAGTTAATTATGCGAAACAAAACTTCCTTTATAGGACTTGAATCAGTGAAATAAGAAGCGGCACAAATTATTCCCAAGTAACTTTGCAGGAGCACGAACAAGTATTTACAACGAAAAAGTTTTAAAATTTAAAAGAATGAAACTATTAAATATTTTAAATTAATTCCAAATTCTATGAACACAAAATAATATATAAATTATTAAGGAATGGCCTTCTGCCATTCGTAATAAAATATACATTTCAAAATTTCTAACTACTTCACGGGCAGATAAAGACGCATAATTAAGGCAAATTAAATTTTCTTAATCTTGTACTTTTCTATAACTGTGATATTTGTACGTGTGTCACTTACCATCAGGAGGCACAAAATCTTCGCTAAAACGGCAAGCTGTGGTAACCTGAAACAAACGAGGATACAGGTGTAAGTCATAAATATTGTAGTCACATTTTTGAATTCGATAACGAGAGAGTTAAAAGTTGGTTGATCTGCACGTGCCGGCCACAGGGGCACACGCAGTGCAAAAGGTGGTATTTGTTATTACATGCGCAAGGTTTCAATTTGTAGCACGCAACGTAATCGCTCGATCTCCGCACGATTTATCATATGCAAATAAATTTCGCGTGACCGCGGAATACAGTTCCCCGCGACGGAGGATACTATTAGTAGCGGTGCAAATTGAATGCCCGGGATGCTGCGGATCGCCTCTGACAGATAAGGAAAACATATATGATATAATTAGTGGTGGAAACAAATTACACCGGACAGATAGTCCACCGTGCGACCAGTTCACGATTCTATCTTCTTCACGTGCCGCGGTCAGAATATTTCTGTGCGCGATAAAACGTCGAAGCATGGTTCAGGTTCGATGGATAAAATATGGTATTTTTTCGAATTAAGCCAGTTTCTTCGAACAATTGGCCCGCGGCTAATCAGATTATCCCTTGTACCGTAACTATATTTTTCAAATGTAATGCAACCTTTTTTGCCTCGCAAACTATTTGCAAGCATCCACCGTGCATATTTCTGTAGTATACTCTAAAATCTATAAAAAAAGGTGTTGCCCGAATTTGAAGGAAACGTACAGGAATGCCTAAACAAAATCACCCAAACGAGCGTTGCAACCACGTATGTTAATTTTCCGCATTTATCGAACCGCCGCGGCGACGGCAAAAGCAGTGTTCCATACGTTGCAGCATAAATCTGAAAAGCCGAGTAAAACATACGATCACCCGGAAGCGTTGCACGATTTCGGATCAATGGCCACGTTACAGGTCTAACGAAGAAATCGGTTTCACTTTCCACAATCTATACACTTTCTCGTCGATCTCTGTCCTGGAAGAACATACTGTATATCATACGCAGCGACTCGTTAATTCGACCGTCTCAATAAATATTCCAGCAGCGATTGCTGATTTGCTCTACCAACGGCTCCCACTTTTTTGTCTCTTTCGGGGGCGAACCGGGGAGATCGGTAATCGTAGAAATTAAATTCAACGTCCGAGATCCGTATAGATTGCAAATAAAGAACCCAGTTGCGAACTAGGTACGTGCGGTGAGCCGCTGCAGCGAGTTGCGTAACGAAAATGCATCTCGTGTTACAGAATACAGGTGAGCAGCAAGACCGACGGTAGTGGTGACGTGGCAAACGTTCATTATCCGCTCACTTTAATTCGCCTGGGTTATTGGCTCGCCGGTGGTGGCACGGGGTGGACCGAACGCTCCTTTCTTTCCCATCAACCCGCCTACCTCGTTCGAATCGGCCTCGAATCGCTCCATGGAATTCCGTTGCCACGCCAATGCTCTTAAAACGTCTATTTTATTTTGCCCGCGTCAACTGAATCTTCGTAGAAAACGATAGTAAACTTTCCTATCGAACTGCCTGGGAACTGTTACTTCTCGACACGATGTAATTTCATTTTCTAGGAAACTTACTTTTCGACCGTGTTTTGCTACGTGTTTGCGAGTAACATCGGCGCGAGTATTGTTATTAGAGCGTTACGGGCACCACTATTGCCTGATGAATCACGGAAAGCCAGAAATTAACTTGGAGCACAGATGCATAAATTCTGTAAAGCATTTTTTCTAAAGCGTCTTAATTTCGGAACTATGGAAATAGTTTTACAGATGCGTCATAAGTGCGTACATACTTATACCTTTTATCACCCTCAACGTTTATTATTACTCAAGCGCAAAATGCAACCCCACTACTCTGTTCACAAAGCTCGTCGCATTTTTTCTTCTACCCCTAAATCGGCAAAAATCCCAAAAATTCGGATTTCAAACTAATCCTTTATGGGTTGGCGACTCCCATTCTGATTTTTCGAAAGTGTACAGTTTAGTGAGTAAAATCCTACAAGTAACTTTTTTAAATATTTCTTCATTTTAACACTGTGTACCTTTAAACAGATTTTCCCAGGAGTTTCCTTCAAATTGTTATTTTTAACGCGAAAAGGTTTAAACATTTCACTTAAGTATCACTTGTACATTAAATTAGAGGCTCTCATAAGTGTCTCAGAATTTGTTCAAATGTTCTTAAAACCTAGAGCAATAAAATATCAGGCTCGGGAATGGAAGAACCGTTACGCCGTCCGTGTCAGTGAAAATCCATATTGCCGGCGAAGGGTTAACTACGCTTCCAATTAAATAATATTCGATTGGAAAAGATTCCACGCACAGTAATTAAGAGTTGAAATACGGCCCAAGAAATAATCGCAACGAATAGTTCATTGCTTGATAATGAAATTTCGCGATTTAATTGCGCTGCTACGAGCGCCGCAGAAGCCTCAAATGATTATGCACTTGACCGAGTGCGGAATATGCGCTTTACCGAGAGTGTACTTTCTTTCACGAGGTTTTTAGATAATGAATCGGGGTTTCACGAAATCACGAAGGTGCCTTGACAAAAATTAAAAAGGTATGATGAAATTATTACAGCCTAAATATAATGGAATATTCAGCGACGTGTAGTGCCACGACATACGTATACATATACCTACATCGAAGCAAAGCAGTTGTGAGGAATGCAAAAATTAAAATAAACCTTATGAAACATGAAAATTAGACCCTACACTTACGAAATGCTCACCTTGAAAAATTTAGTTATTCATGGAAACGAACATTATTGAATATACAGACGCACGTTTTATACGGCTGATATTTTTTTAAATCGACACCAGCAACCTCGAGATCAAAACGTTCGCGTAGCTTGCGCCGCGAGAAGTTGAAATAATAATAACGTTGTCAATATTTATGTATTGCCAATCGTTAATAATCGACAATGTGTATACTATCCTATTTACCGCTATATCGCTTTACATAATTACAAAGTTAATTATACAAACGATTTGCTGACACGATACGATGGTACGTGTGGCATCGAAAGGTGTGGGATACATTAGCATTCAAATTTCCTGACAGTCGTTACATAACGGAGAAAATGTTAAAACGGCGGTGCTTCAACGGTAGTCGCGGGTAGGGAGGAGACGGATGGTACCGAGGAAAATTTCTAAAAGCGTAGACTCGGTGGCCCCAGTCGCAATAAACAGCATCGTGCTCTCCGTGAAAAATCCAGTATTTCCAGTATTTCTAGTATCGATGAGAGGAATCATCGAGGCTGAACATAAAGATGGGTCTTTGGGGGCGATTCCGCCATTCCGAAGACTTCCATGACGTACGTCACGACGTTTTCAACGCACAATTACCTATCTTTATTGCAGGTATTGTAATAATATTTCGATAACATAGTTAAATTTTACGCGTACTAAGATCGAGTCTGACGATACATCATTATTTAAATGGTTTTCCAAGCTATTGGCTCATCGTATCAATTTTTCAGCTCAAAACGCGCAGTGCAATAATTTAAATTTACCTTTCAATAAATAACGGAAGAAGATATTTGTATCGTTCACGATGAACGTTATACGTTCGTTTAAGATTTGATTTACTGTCAAGTTTCTAGTACACGCGCCCTGTTTGAAAGTTCATTTTACAAAATGCACTGGTAATGAACAAAGTCCTTCTATTTGATAAAATTCCCATCGAACAGATTCGTGCGAGAATTAATTCAAGCACCGCGCAAGCATAATTTATTAGCGGTAGGAAATTGAACCGCGCAATAGAAATAATACATCGTTACAGATTTATATGGGCAATATTTTATACGTTACTTGAATGTGTCGTTAAATCTGTCATAACTCACCAAATCGCCGTAAACATATCTGCGCGTCACCACTTTGAAGTGTCATCTCAATCCATGCACTAAGTAAGAGGAATCGTGACACTAATCCGACTTTAAGATTGAAATATTTTCTCCTATTCGTAGGCTCGATAGCGTACTAATCAGCCGACTTTTATTAGAACTACATAGGAGTCAGCACAATTTACGGCCAATAAATGTCAATTCTTGACAGTGCGATTCTTTCGCTCGATCAATGACACTGCGAATGATACACAACCTAAATATTTCAGAAACTTACACACTCAATCGAAATTCAAAGAAACTGACGTGCAGCGTTACGTCACTCGGCGAATCTTCGCATAGACACGGCAATACCGAGTGCTCGTACACTTGATTCGCATCGGGTATCGTCGGTTTGTATTCAGCAATGCTCAAATAAATTCTTCGATCAATGTGTACGTATCGAGACGCCCCAAGAATTCGGCCAGATTAGCTGGGATTACGTTGTATCGTTGTCAATCGCTCCGTGGCACTGACGTAACGGATAAGCGATGATAGTGGTCCGAGGTGAAACTGTCCGGCCGAACCGTTGATCGATTGTTCTTCGTTACAGCGTTACGATCCACGACTAGATAATGAAGCTTTAGCACAAAGTGTCGCAATGACACCGATGTAATGACTAGACTAGTTACGACTAGAGAATGAACGGTCCACTGGTTGGTAAAGGACCAGGTTGGAAATGTCAAATCCTATGGCAGATCCCCGCGCCTGTCAGTTGCTGTTAGCTGTTTCGCAGCAAGTACCGGGCCTGTTGCACAATTTTAAAGGTTACTCGCGAAACTCGACGAACGCAGCACAGGATCCGGAAAAGAGCAGAAGCCGCCACGCGATTTGTTGTCACCGGCGCGAGATCGGTACGATGAATACTGCCGAGGACACAATCCGGCGTGACATCCCCGGCCACGTGGGGACTCATCTAAAGGGGATTTTAGTGGGGATATTTGTCGCCTGCCGCGTGAAAAACTGCCAACACTTGAATAGGCCCCGACACGCCGATGAAAAACGCGGCTACCGACCCGACGCCAATGGCTCTCAGCTGGACACCGCCTGTCGGCTAGATGCCCTGCATGGATGCCGTGGACGATGATTCCTTCATCCGATCTAACAAGCAGCACCGCCTTGGTGGTCATTCTTATAAGATCGTGCCTCTTCGACCTGGTGCCCGGTGTGGCCTTTATCGGTACTTTACGATGAATTTTCGCTCACCAACATTAGGTCGGCACGCGTGAAACAGCCGATTTTCCAAACAATCGATGAAGTCTTTACAGATTTCTCCAGTAGGCAAGTAGGGCTAGGAAATTGCACTCATTAACGTCGAATCTTAAAACCAGAGACATGGAATGCAGTTCATGTGGTTTTTATCCTAGAATGGCTGATTCTATGGCGTATTGAAAGGAGGCATGGTCACGCTAGGGTATATGCTCTTCTAGATTCAAATATTGACAGGAAATTGTGTTTAGCGTCATATTTAATCTAATCCCTCTAATTTCTAAGCATCTGAGCACCACTAAACAGTCGTATTCTAATAAATTCACATTTTCCCGCTCGCAAAGATGCAACATAAACAGATGGAGCATTTATGGCATTTTCAAAATGTCATAAAATCCGCCCTTGTTTCCTGTCCCTCCAAAATGTTCAATGTACCACATTACTGGTACATGTATTCCCCGTGATCAATTGAACGCCGTGAAAAACCCCTACCGCCATAGAAAAGCAAAGAAAAACATCGACATCTCTATTGAAGGAACCACGAAATTTACTACCTTTCTATTGTGCCGAGCACGAGCCGACTAGCATGAACGCCCGGCAACCATCCTACCCACGAAATAGTCACCTGGTGTTGCGTCGACAATGGCGAACCCCTGAATGTTTCTTAAATAAGCGTGGCAAGTCACGACAAATCACCGGTGTCAATGAATTTCAGACAGCGGCGTTAAATTGTCGTGACCAATTGTTACGCCGCATCGGCTGCTTTGCGTTCAACGTCGACGGGCATTGCGCGCGATCAAGCCTCTATAAATTCCAATGCCGAAAGCCAGCTACAAATCACTTCGCGTGCTCAATTTTCAACCCGATAAACGCCATTGATACTTTGCCTGCGTGTGCAGAAAACGCGGCAGATAAGTTGATTCATGCATTCTGTCACAGTTGACACATATCCGTCATTAATAGTATTCGGTTGTGCAGGTAGATCGAAGGAATATCAATGCCAATAAATTCGTTTCGTTAATTTTAAATTTTTGATTAATTTCTGTAGATATATAGAACCAGCTTCGCTTATTTTGTTCTTTGCTCGCAATTGTGCGGCTTGCATAGTGGAATGCCTAACCGTAGGTAGGCTCGAAGAGGCATGTTGCGAAAGAATTTGCGCCATTGTGAAATTCTACCTGTCCGAGTGCAACGATATAGATGTAATACGTTAACAAAGCGACGCGTTATCGTTGAGGCTTGTCACGGTAGTCGTAAACCCCTAGTCTCCCCGCTTAACGAGGTGTTAACATTTCTGACACACGAATCTACCCCTCTTACGTCGCCATAAAGCAATCCACTTCGCGATCGATTGGTATTTCTCTTTGACGACATTGGAAAAACTAACTTCCAGTAATGCAATTTCAAATAAGGCACCGATCACATAAGAATTGCCAATTTTGCTCCAAATCGATTTTAGTTCAGATAATGAGAAAACCGCGCGCATTGGATAAATCCTACATTTCTGCTCATCACCGTGGAAGCACAGTAGCAATTAGCCTAATAAAAACTGACTCACTAGACACTTTCCTGGTACAAACGCCAGTTGTGCCACTGCATTTGCAAAAAAGTTGGTCCCACTTTTTTTTCATAAATACCACACCAATTGGTGACTTTTATTCGTCTGATTCGTTAGCAACCTGTGCTTTCGGAAGAGACCGAGATGTTCCACGAAATGACTCATCTCCTCGACACTTTTCGTGTTCCATGAAATCATTAGAAGCGCAACGAAGCGCGTTCGTCAGCGTGCACCGTCCGTCGAATCCACGATTCGCTGGTAACTCGAGACGCCAGGTTGCGTAGTACCCTGTCGCGAAGCTTTTTTCTGTGGCGCGTACGCGCGGCATGCAAATTATCTCGTTGATTGAATCCGGCATTTTTTCTCCGTTGCGCAACGAGAACACTCGTGGCTGGAGGCTGGTGGCAACGTGAAGTGGCAGATAGTAGCCGTCGACGTCGGACGACGGAACGGCTTACGAGGAAGGCTAAGGAGACGGGCAACGGCTGAACGCATCCTGGAACTTTGCATGGAGAGGACCGTCTTCGTGCGTCAAGTGTTCCACGGCCGACAAGGCAACCGGGAGCGGCCGGGAAGAGGAGCGAAACGCGAGGGAAAAGAAGCGAAACGCGAGGGAAAAGAAGAAGAAGAGGAACAAGAAGAGGAGCCACGCGAGAGGAGTACGCGACGTGGTTTTTGCGGTTTTTGCTCCAAAGCCGCGACGTTCCGACCGGCGCGGCGCGGCGACACATTCATTCTGATATACTCCTCGCCACGCTCTTCCTCCTCTACCGTTATGCAGATAAAATAAAACTAACGATCGGGGACCCACGGTTTCAAAGAGAAGCTGCGGAATTGGTCTTCGTAAACAACGAATCGATAGACGTATGATCGGCGAATTTGTTCGGCGTCTCGAATGAAACGCTCATTTTAATACGTAATTGCAATGCATACCTAATCCGAAAATGATTAAATAAATGTGAAAGGGCAGTCCGTGTTTATGCAGGGATTACCTCGAAACGCGATCGGCTTAGATTATTCTATTGTTCGTGGGTCCATTGCATATTATATTCAATGTAAGCTTCAAGATGATTACATATAGTACAGCATCCTTCGCGAACTCCTCTTTTTCAAGTTTTAAAAGTCGCCTGCAGTGGTTTGTATAAAAACGCACAACTTTCTGCACCCACATTTTAGAAAAATATTTTCGTTCCATCTCACTCCAAGAAACAGTAAAACAATATGTATAAGCTAAAAGATAGATGCACCAAATAAAGAAAAATTCAAAACATTTCACGATACATCCTCTGCAATCACATTTCTATCTTTCCACAAGGAAACAATTTTTATTTTCTGCACCTTTCTTTATTTCATCCCCCGATTTCAACACCCTATTCAAAATTAAAACGTCCAGGGTGCGATTAAACTCGTACCTAATACACACCTACAGCACCAGGGACCTACAGCTCGTTTCCTGAACAATCGAGAGCACAGTTTTATTCTCCACGTGATTATCGCGTTGCCTCGTTTAATCTCCGGCGTATAGACTTTCATGTCTGGTGTCACCAGAAATAGCCCACGATGAATCAGCCAGAAACGCATCATTTACCCCGTCGATCGAGTACCATCGAAGCTGTTCCCGGCATTCCTGGCCTTTTACTTAGGCCTACTTAAAAGGGTTGGATAGCTCGAAGGCTCTCAGGGCGGATATCGCGTTCGGGCGAGTAGCCCTAGGCGCAGCTTGGCCGAAACAAACGACTAAACGAGGTGCATCCTGCGGGATCATTCATTACTCGTCCCGTCTCGTTCGTTAAGCGAGCGCCAGTTAAGAAGGTCACGGTTAATTGAGTTTTAGGAATTCATTTCGTCGCCGATAACCCGCCGGTGGCCTTCTACGCTCACGTTCCTCGTGGCCGTCGAGTAGGAATTCCAAGCACGACGATATTTTCCGTCAGACGAACGCGTCAAGCGCACTGCCTCAACCGAATTTAAGCCGATGCTCACGTCTAAATTAATTATCGGCTAAATTAGGATGATTGAATCCTGATTAAATGTAAAGTGTCGCGATAAGTAAAATCAACTTTTCTCTTGAGCAGTATTAAGTTTTGTAATATTGTTTCGGTGCTCCAGGAGGCGTTGCTATATTTTATGTGCCAGACCGATGTAGTTGAGTTTTGCAAACGTTACGGCAGGTTCGCGTTATTCGCCTAGGACAACGGAGCACAGTATTGTATCATTGAACGTAACTAGAAAAAGTGGAGGAGCTTGTGTAGTGGCACATCGCTTGAACTCGTTAGGCGGTTAGCGTTAACATGATTCATCGGCGATTGCGACAATGGGGCACGAGTCGTCGCGCGAGTGACGTCAACGATTTAAACACGCAAATGCATGCCGATATTGAACAATTGCAAACATTTTTTCTGTTTAATCGACTCGGTTTCTGCATACACGTATATACGATAGATTTCTTACCGCGTGAAACATACAGCACACGCGTGGTTTATTATTTCATTCATAATATCCGTCGTGAGACGGGCGAGCCCCGGCCGTGACTATTAACCCATAATCTACTGAGAGCAGAGCATTGTGTGAAACTTTGCGATCCCAATTTAAAATGGCCACTCGCTTCCTTCGAGGATTAGGCACAGTAGAAATATTTTATCTCGCGTCAGTTTCAGATACACATGCCAGTATGGAATACTTTTCATTGGAAAGAACATTCACCGGTAAAAATTGTCCTTTTAAAGATAATGTATACAAAGTACGCAGCAATTTAAATATATGTAGTTTTAATTTACTATCGCATTATGCAAGCAATTTTGCAAGGTTTATGATTATTACTTTAAGAATGATGACGCTAACACATAGAAAATTGCATGTGGTTGAAAATTCCTTAGGAAAATGATATCGGCACTCCTACGAATGTGTGCTCCTATACATACATAATCCTCACTCCATAATTGCACGTATAAATTGTAATTACAGACTGGTACCTACAGTCGGAGACAAAAATGAGTGGACACGTAGAGAGAATACATATCAATGAAATTTAATCAACTTCACATTACTGATATAAACTTAACTTTTATTTGTTTTATATCCTTATAATACATAGATTATTTAGTGACAAATTCAAACTAATATTTACATATTTATGCACGCAATCCACATTTAACGAAAGAATCAGCCATTTCTCGAGAGACAAAAATAAGTGGACACACAATAAATTACATGATAAATAAAATACATAGTAAAGTTAATACTTCGTGTTGCCGCCTTTTGCTTGGATTACGGCTTCTAACCGTCTAGGAATACTGGTTATTAAATTTTCAACGTAATCCTTTTCGATATTTTCAAATTCTTGCTCTAGGTTTCTAAAAAGTTCGGTTTTATTCGTTCTCTTGTCCAATGGTACTTTTGTATCCAACAAACTCCACAGATTTTCTATCGGATTCAAGTCAGGACTCTGTGGAGGCCATTCAAGCAATTGAATATTCGAATTCTTAAAAAATTCCTGACTTTTTTTGGCGGTGTGTTTGGGATCGTTGTCCTGTTGGAATACAAATCCGCTATCCAGACCCATCTTTATTACTGCCATCTCTAAATTTTCATTTATAACATCGATGTACTTATCCGCAGTCATTATGCCGTCAATTTGTACCAGTGCACCAATCCCATTCAAAGAAAAACACCCCCACACCATTAACGATCCGCCGCCAAATTTAACTGTTGGCGTAATAAACGATTTCTTAAAGGCTTCATTTGTTTTTCTCCACACTTGGTACCCCTTTTTCAGTTGCCTTAACTCAAATTTGCTTTCGTCAGTCCATATTATGTTTCTCCAAAACGATAATGGCATATTTACATATTTTTTGGCAAATGCCAAACGTTTCTGCACATTAGTTTTACTAATAAATGGTTTACGCCTAGCCCTGCGGCATTTTAATCCGGCTTCGTGCAATCTTCTTCTAATTGTTTTTGTTGAAACGTTTACATCTAACGTTTCTGCAATACTTCTTGATGAAATAGTTGGATCCTTACGACATTTGCGGACAATTCGACGGTCTTCTTGCACAGTCGTGCATCGTTTGCGCCCACGCCCTCTTAAATTTTCCACGGTATTGTATAATAAATACTTTTTATAAATTTTTTCTATTGCACTTTTCGAAACGCTATACTTCTGGGCTATCTCGCGGTAACTCAACTTCTAATGGCAGTCCGGAACAATTAAGTTGCGAATCTGATTACAAATTTCTGTTCTTCTCGGCATTTGTAGATTATTTCAAAGGCAATGTTATCTTCAAAAAGCCTAAATTGCTATTGATAGACGTCTTTGAGATTACTGCGTGCAAGCATAACCAATTTGTAATGTTTGTTTAGATTCCTTGGCCCACTATAACGTAGTTGCTAGGCGTCCACTTATTTTTGTCTCTCGAGAAATGGCTGATTATTTCGTTAAATGCGGATTGCGTGCATAAAAATGTAAATATTAGTTTCATTTTGACACTAAATAATCTATATATTATAAGAATATAAAACAAATAATAGTTAAGTTTATATCAGTAATGTGAAGTCGATTAAATTGCATTGATATCTATTCTCTCTAACTGTCCACTCATTTTTGTCCCCGACTGTATATGCGGAAGAAATGAATAAATACTTCGAAGATTCAAATATCGAAGCAAGAAGGACGAGTTCGAATCTGCGAAGAAAAAGGCAAGTGTTAAAAATGAATTCCAGTAAATATGGCTAAGGTTTGCGGGTACGCTTTCTGTTTATTAGCTTTCGTCTGGTATTCTCTGCGCTAGAGCTTCGCGTGTTCACAAGGGAAGGATCTAAAATTATACGAAAATTGTTAGCGGACTAATAAGAGGTTCGTTCATTTATTCATGCAGATGGAACGAAAAGGAATATGTCTCAAGGCAAACGCGAGTCATCTCGTTCACTGACCCCATTGTTTACCTCGAAGATCACGTAGACTGTTTTCAAAGTATTCGTTAATACGCCACTGCTTCTTATCTCGAAGAAGCTAGACATGCTCCTGAACAAATTGAGCCACGCGCGCGGCAGCGAACAGAGCAAGCGTACAGAGGAGGAGAGGAGGAGGCGGAATAAAATAAAATAAAATAAAAGGCTACGCGTAGTAATTTAATTCACACCTTATCGAGATAGTATTATAATTCGAGGACTATAAATCTGGGGGAACTAAAGAAACTACACCGACCTTCAGAATTTTGGTTAAATCTTTCTTTCCTCACTTTCACCCTGCGTGGGACGCGTTTACAGATTACCATGACGAATATCACCTTGGATCACGCTTTCGTAACACGTTATTGTTTATCGTGTCACGTAACATCACGGATTATCACGCGAGGAAAAGCAACAATACCGTGCCAATCATCTGAACATTGTTCGCAGCTCGAAGTGGAAACGGTCGCGTCAGCCAAGGTGAGAAGAAAATTTTAGTTTGTAAAGTATCGCCGTTCGTTCTGCCTCGCCCGCGCGGGCATTTGTTGTTCGACCTGTAATCTCTAATGGACTCTATGGGCATTTAAATAACCATCTCGCCCACCCGCCATCACTTAACTCTCTCTCTCTCTACCTCCCTCTTTTTATTTTCTCCGAACCCCGCCACTATCTGGACGGTGCACGCTCTGACGACACGAAGACAACTGCTCTTCTCCCGGCCTTTACATTTCTTTTACCGTTACAACCGACTGGACAGCGTGGTTACCATTATTTGCCTTCGTCCTACGTGTGTTCACGAAAGGTTCACGCAATCGGCGAAAGACTCGCGTCGTTTCACGGAACATCGTGTTTCGAGACGGAATCGAGCACGGATGAGGAAAAGCGATTCACCTCGATCCTGTTACGGGTCGTCCAGACTGACAGACGTTTGTCCGCAGGACACGTGTCTGCGGTAAGGGAGCACGCAGTGTCCGCGGTTAAAATACGCGTCTGCTGACAGTTCGTGGGCAAGGAATGGCCACCGTGTATGTATCTCGTTTTTCAATGGAGCGGTTAACAGGAAACGGTGCCCACGGACTTCTTCCGGCACCCCTGTTTGCTCTTCTTTTTTTTTGCCGCACGATATATCGAGCGACATCGCGAATCTTTCCCCGACAAAATCCAAGTCGCGGAAGCTACGACTCCATGTGATACGTGACGTTAACGATGACTCAACGGAGTTAGTCATACGAAACTGGGAGACGACGAATCCGCACAAGAGCCGGTGCACTTTTAGGGCACTCTCCTGGCAACCCGAGCCAGCGGACTGAACGTTGTCGGACGATCAATTCATTGGACGATAGCGTTGATTACGCGGACTTGGCGAATTCTTCCAAGAATGAAAACCAATCAGCAGATGGATGCAAATAGGATCGTGCTTGGAAGCCAAATTTTCACGGCGTATCAATTGTGTTAGAACATTGCACCCTATGGAAAGAAATCCAGGGTTTCTTTTGCAAGATATCCATCAAGCAATCAGAAATTTGGAGACTTTCGCAATGCGTTATATATTAATTATATATACTTTTATTATTCACTGTTTTTCATTGATCTTTGGTGTTACATATTTGGAATTAGAAATGCTTTGAATTAATATTGGGATGGGTCGCTTTACGAACGCCCGTTGGCCCGTTGGCTGCAACTCCACAAAACAAAAATAGCCAATTTTTGTTATATATAAAAATACGCGCCCCATATTCTACAAGTGACAATTCATTGTAAATGGAGTATAGAATAGAGAAACAATATTTGCAATTATTCTACAGCGGTATATTTATATATATCAAGTCTGATCCACTTTCATTTCTACTTCGCCTTGGCGTAAAAAATGTATCACATGCTTTACACGGTCCCTTATATTTGTATGTGTGTATCTAGTGTGTATCACGACAGCGTGCCATTTTTTATAGCAACCTGAAATTCATTTTTCTTCAATATTTAAATACGCTCCAAAAAGGTCGCATCGGACTGCAGAAAATAATTACAAACATTCTTACTCGTAAATTTCCTACACCAACAAGTATTATTTTTTGCTTGCTTGCACGCTAAGAGAAGCATTCGTGCGACGTAACGGGCATTTAAGAATTATCGATAACGGAAGCGTGGGAGTATGTGGAGATAAGGTCGCAAAGTGGACGATGGAATTTGTGTAATCGTTCTTAGGAATTTCGTGGAAACGAACGCGTGGAGCCGAGCCGAAAAAGGAATGTTACGTGAATGACTTAACGTGCATCGTCGAGATACCCGTTGCCTGACATTGCCCAACGTGGATAATCGAATGTTTGCTTACCCCAGAAAAGGGTTACGATATAGGATTGTTATCAATCGTTCATCAATATTATTCTCGACGATTGTCCATTATCTATGATATCTGTCAACAATTTCACTCGCTAATTGTAAGAATCACAGTGACGTCTTGGAATACTTTGTAGCCGACCAATCCCTTCCCCAAACTATGCGCGAATGTGTGATAGCCAAAAACGAAGGGGAGCACAAAAGCGTGAATGTGCACGTGATGATATTTACATTCATCTACTATCGTTTTCATTTATTTTTCTGTAATATACATGCATCGGTGTGCGAATGCAGAAAGAAAATTTAGGTAGAAATCCACAGCAACTTTCTCTTACCAGCAGAATTAAATAGTTGGAGAAGCTAATAATCAATCTACCTCGTTCACGTAATCATTTGCATGCAGGCAAATAGAATCGGACACGCGAGAAGATCGAAATCGCGTCTTTCAAGATGATCGAAGAGTGGTAAAAAGAAACTGATAGCGCAATGTTGAAACATTCAGTTATTCTTCCATCGCACAAAACCGTCGTCGCTGATAACAACAAAACTCGCGGGCCAATTATTCTTCTCCTTCATCGTTAACTTAATTAAAAATCTTACAACACACACGAACCTGTGGCGCGTTACTCAAATACATAATACGCGCGTGTGTGCCTGCGCGGGCACGTGCAGTCGAAGATGAACACTGTCAAAATGATAAGGAACTTACAACTCTGTGCAAATTTTCCACTGAGATGAATGGCTCGACAGTAAGATAAGATCTTCATATCCGAGAAAATATTAATACGTTCGTACTAAATTCATCTACCACTCGCGTGGCTCGATCAGCCTCTACGGCTTTATTTGCTCAAGAGCTTGCTACTGTTCTTCAACGTATCTCCCTGAATCGGTGGTTCGTACGGACCGTTTTAAATGTAATTAGCGGATGATTTGCACTGACTAATAATAGACAGGAAAGGGAAAATAGAGAAATTGAAAGGTTGCTCTTAAAGTAGAACCAGTTTAGAGGCGGATATATGCATATGCGTGCGCCGGGTGCGACGATCGGTCCACTCTCGAGGCAGGAGGGACTTCGTCATGGTCGAGTGATATCCAATCAGGGAATACAGACAGCGAGAACGTGGTATCCAATTGGCGGTATCCACTACTGCTAATTAGTGCTGATAGTCTTGGTAGTTCAAGGATGATTGAACTGCGCCTAGGTGGTCTGGCCTGATATTGCTTGATTCTTGTAAATAATAATTATATCGAAGCGAGCGAGGTTCGCGTGAGCCGAACGTGGACGTTGAATATAACGGATAGGAAATGCTGCAACATTTATGATACAATTATATTATTCGCCTTCTCGATTACATCGTTCATCAGATGTCGAACGTTTACAGTCCATTGGGAATCAAGTACGGAACATATTAAAAATGGCTGAGATTTTCGTTGGGAACTGTCGTTTTTCTGAAAGTGATTTGCAATGCGTTCGCTATAATTTGAAATGGTGCTACAATAATCGATTGAGGTAAAACTTGACTGATGCTAAAAAAACGCATTTATTAAAATCGCGAAATTTGGACACGATTAATTCCGGTTTAGAAGGAAAATATTGCAGCACCCATATTGCATTAAAATTGTTTTCTAATTGACTATGCGATCTCTATGTTATGGGATCAATTAGAAAACGACGCTGGTGGTCCAACTTACTACTTAATTAGCTTTAGTAGCCCCGGGATATGTGGGCAGACTGAACGAGATAATAACCCTTTTGCTTCCTTTTCATCGATTCGCAAACACACCTTCGCTCCTTAAGGGGATCTAAACAAGGCTTGCGTCTTTGAATAAAAAAAAGGCAAACAATCAGTAAACAGCCGATCCAAGTCACCGTACATTTTCGTTTAATTTAAGTCGTTTAACCTTTACGATTCCATAAATAGATTTCACAATGTTGTCAATTCCGATTTTTATTTGCTCCTTTCCAGTAAAAAATGTGCTAAAACGCAATGTCTTTCTTGTCGTCGCATTGATGCTTTTACAGTATGGCAAAAATACTTGAAAATTGCATCCTTTACTGCGTTGGTAAAGAGACTGGCAACATGCTAATTGAGTCACGTCGTCATCATCAATGCGGGAATCCCACACGAATAAAGGAACATCGGCAAACTTACCAAAAATAAATGTCTCTTCATGAAAAATAGTTTGTTGCCGTATCAAAAAGTTTCGCGCACGAACGAACAAATTTGTACAAAATTGAACAAGTAGAATTTGCGGAACTCATTAAGATGTTACATCTAAAAGACACGCGTTTTACCGAAAAACTTATCAGCGTATCATCGTAAGTCGTGAAGGAAAAGTATCAAATACGCCTATGTCCCCAGACACGCTTCGAAAACGAACACAAGTAGATAAAGGCTTCACTAGTCAGACGCGCTAGCCAGCATTACGCACTTTCTCCGATCCATAAGGTTCCCGTTGATTTAGCATACATACGTCGCAATATAGACGCTACTCGTGTGTACAAGTAACTTATGGATCGCATTTCCTTTAGTTCCTGATAACGGTAATTGTGTGAATAATAATAAGAAAAACGGTGCATACGAAAAATTATCGATTTCTAACGGACAGTATCAAGCCCATAAGAACTGGACGTCTTCGTTTCGTACATTTAACTTACTAGCAGACAACATTAACAACATAAATAGTTTAGTCGAAAATTTGTGTCAATCAATAATGTGATCGAATATAAATAAATTTCTTTCGTAGTGGCGAAATTCATTAGATGTTTTTCAAAGAAAACGAAACACTATTTCAATAAAACTTAATCGCCGATAAAGACTTTACAAAAGGGGATAAATTATCGTGCAAAGGATATTTTCCAGGGGTCTTCAATTGAAACGAGTGCACCTAGAAACAGCGTTTGTCAATGCGATTCACCTCACCCCGAGGTAAGCAGAAGTACTTTAGCTCGCGAAGTGTACGTACGCGTTTTCCGAAGGTCTTGCAATTGCGTGGATTTTTATTCGCGTTTGCGAGTGTGGCTATGCGTCAAGCGCTTATATTCTGTCACGCCTGTGTGCGAACTAGGTATACCTATACACTAATACTAGGAGCAGTTCAGTCGGGATACTTTTGTTTTTACGACTTTACGAGCCGTATCACCGATTGCTCCGTTTGTTCAGGTTCAACGATCGGCACCAGGATTCCAAAGGCGGTTCATCGTCATCTCCAAACTCGCGAGTATCGTCTCGCTCCCAACCTCCAACGGGATCCACCCCCCTACAATTCTCATTTCTTCGTCTCGGAAGCTTCTATGGTACACGAGAAAACTTAAGCCATTAGAGTCCGCGATTGGTCCGCTAAAATGGTCCGTCTTCGAATCTTTCTTGCGCAGTCGACAACTTTACGGGTACGTCGTTTTCGAAAGGAAGTCATGTGCTCCGATAAGATATTAAACACGAATACAAGATATTTTATGAGCTTCATTGTTAAATACCAGCGATTGTGCTTGCGATTACGTGGCAAGTGCCGACCAAATTGTTGTTACTAAATGGTCGAAGGGCCAGCCAGAATATTCTATATATGTATATTCCGGCACTATGTATAGCGGTGTAGAACGAACGAGAGTAATGTGGCGTGTTTTATGCTTTAAAAACACAATACGTACTTATGCACTAATAATGGGCAGCGGGTGTCGACCGATCAGTGCTTTCGCCTGCCAGCACTCGGTTTGCAAGGCCTGCATACCTGGGCTAACTGTACCGAGCACACTTCTTCTAGGAGTTGTGACGCGGCTTCCCCAGCGAGGCGTCAAGGGGTTTACGATACGGCAATTGCTATTCAGAAACGATAAGCGTTGAAAGTATGTGGTTTTTTCTAGAGTTATTAGAGTTAGTACGGCAACTGAAAACCCCTATTTTAATATGCCCGATGTCTCTGAACAGAATTCGAAGGTAGCCGTATTACGAACCCGTGGGCCGAATTCGCCAATTGCCGAAGTCCTAACATTCATATTATTATTCTTGTATTTTACGTATTTTTTTACCTGCCATTTAATACTTCTACCTTGCTCAACATCTGTACTACGAAAATATTGCACGGTTAAACAACATTTTTAATATCAATCGCACAGCAATCACATTCTTTCGTTCTATCTTTTCAATATTTTAAGCGCCTCGAAGATAAAGAAGCATGATCAAATTGATAATCAATTTCAATGTGCTGGGATCGTTTGTTTATCGACCTTACGCTTTCATTTAGTCTGTTCGCCTTCATTTAGTTTATTCATTTTGAATAACCGGAACGGCTGGGATCACATAGACCGTGCAACGAACTTCTTCAAACGCGATTATGCCCAATGGCACGCTGTTTCGCCAACTATTATTTTTTTTTCACCATACAAAAATCGCGAACGTCACTAAAAAATATGCATAAATACACCTCGACATTTTGAACGCCAAACGCGTGGCGTTTTTCTTCGCAGAAAAAACAAACAAAAAATAGCAGAAGCAACGTAAAGGCACGCGTTCCACGCTGGAATAGCCGTCGAAAAAATCTCGGCCTATCACCGCGGCAAATTTGTACATACACGATCGTGTTTCGCTCAAGCTGTCCGGCGTTGCATCCAAGACATATATGCGAGTAGTTGTAGAAGCATATCGGTACACACCCTCCGATAACCGCAAACATTGTGTCATTGTCACGGGAGCACGCGTAGTATCGCGTGTAGGCAGACGCCAGCAAGTCCCCACGATGAATTATACATCGTGAACATTTTCGGGCTCGAATTTGCATCGGGCCGCGCGGCTACCGCCTGCTATTCTTAGCCATGGGACACCCTTTCTGCCTTCTCCGTTCCTTCATCGCGGCCTCTTCCTTCCGTTATTCGACATCGAAAAAGGAAGAGACCTCGCCCCTTACTCTCTTTCCCACTGCTCGACGATGAAAAGGAGGGGGCAAGATGTACGACCTTAGGACCGGCCATCGTTTCTAGCTATACGGTGGACGAGACTGGCGCTACGTGCGACCTGATGCGATCTCGCTGAAACTAGAAATTAATTATCCGCGGTCGCGTGTCTGTTAGCCTGAATTAACGAGCCGAATTTACAGGGGGCCTAGCCCAAGGGCGGACGATATCGCCCGCTCGTGTATGTATACCGGCATGGTAAAATTAGAATGCCAGGAATCGTTCTGACGAAACGGAGAATTATGGAAACCGCTAAAGGACGAACGCTGATTTATTTATAACGCCGGAACGTCTCTGAATCGCCAGGGGGTTGATCGTCCCGTTTAGAAATCGCCCTCATTCTATTTCCAATTCGCCTCATGCGAGGCTGTTTAAAAAAAAGAAGAAGCAACTGAGATCAGATTCGCGTAATATGCACGTGAAACCTTTTCCCTCGTAAGTGGCGCAACATTGGAATCGAATTCTCCAGTTGTTGATTGAATCTGAACAGACGACGTATACACTTAAATTGCTCCATATGCGCTTAGCATATTTCTATGCTTGCTTGGGATTCGTTGAATATTTTAGCATTTCAATTTTCTTCAACCTATTTTACTCATTTCGCAATCAAATGGACCGCGCGCCGGGAAGCTTAATAGAAATTTCCAAATATGTACTTGTAACTTCGAAATACATAGCACAGCTTTAAGAGTCCGAAAAATGTCTACATAGTTCAATGGCATCGAAACTATAATGCTACAGACTAGATTCTACTACAAAAAAATACCTTGCGCCTAAATTTAAATTGAAACCTACAAACATGGTACATATTTCACGGATTAAACGCTTTGAGAACGGAATCGGCGTGCGGACAGACGATAACAACGTTTATAAATTGCAATGCCACGACGCGCGGGGTTTCTTGCGCGAAAACACGTCAGACTGAGGTATCTGCGCGTGCACAAACGGAAGCTACAAGAGTGGTGCTCCACGTTTCGGCGTCGCCCTCGCGCACAACGGAAGGGGAAGAACTGGCCGTCAAGAGAGCAACGCTTATCGCGACACACGCGCGATAATAAACGTCTGCTTCACGAGCGTGGAATAGTAGATACGACGCGGCAACTGTACGGAGTAAACGAAAGGGCGAGGTGGACAAGAGAAACGGGGTATAGGAGATTCGGGGTGGAAGAGGTAACGGAGAAAGAAACGACGAGTCAGGGGCGCATGGGGGTAAAGGGTTGCGGACGCCACTCGCGTACAACGGAGCGTCGCCGTTTGTTTTGCACGCGCCGGCGGAAACGAAGCTCCGTCCGATAAAAGGCGGAGTTACGATCAAGCTCGAACTCGAGCTGGGAAAGAGATTGCTAACGTAATGGCAACCGCGCTGGCTGGCTGCGTAACGCGATTCGGATCGATATCGCATTAATTGCATGCCTTACCGATTGTGCACTCGCGGTTTTAGTAGGAGAGTCATTGATGACGCAAACTCCTTACCCACCTTCCTCGCTTTTCCTCAAAGATCTCTTTTACATTATGCAGCGCACACTTGGTAAGCTTGATATTTGCGGGCTCACCCAGCCCTTCCGTGGAAGCTTATTAAAATCTTATACTTGAATGAGTTAAACGTGCGTTGCCATATATGCGACAACTGTTTGCTAAACATTTCTATGCGTGCCCAAACGTTCTACACGGCGGTGTATCATTGTGTCAATTATTTGTGCATAAATTATAACTCGAGTGATTAAACACACTGTCCGAGTGTTTTTATGGCTCTGCGATATTACTAAAATTGGTGCGTCGAGGATATCTTCGTTTTCCATGGTAACGGAGCGGAAGGTGTTCAAATAAATATAGAGAATACAAAATCATTGTGGTGGAAGTAGTGATTGGTGCTTTCGCCTATGATACTATTACATTTTTATCCCTTGGACAAGTTGTTTTGGAAATCAGAAATGTGCATTGCGAATGTTAGTACGTTATAGTAGGTTCTATATTAACTAGCTTAATTGGGATCCAGACTGGCCGATCAAGCACGAAATAAATGGAAAAGTATGATACAAAATAGTACGATTCTACTGTACATGTAATTATTAACTAATTCTAGCCCGTCATTAGCAGAAATTCAATCACGATTGAATAAGACCTGGCTGCGTGGCTTGGCGGATAATGGTCGCCGTTGGCCGACATCGAAAACAAAGAACGGTCGCGCAAAAGCGCGAAAAAAAGTGACAGAGGAGAAAGGAAACAGTGGTGCGTCAGACACGCAATAGCGACGCCCCTGTTGTAAATTACCTCGCAGGAGGTGAGCGGGACACAGGTAACTCATACGACACGAACAAAGCGGGGGAAAAAGGAGCAAACAGAAGTAGCGAAAAAGGAGCAGGCAGACGGAAGAAAACATCGGAGAAAGGAACCGCGACCACCGGAGCGAAATGTAATTGTGCGCGCGTCGTCTGAATGGGTCGAACGTCCTCCCGAGCCGGCTAATTAAGAGCTCAGGCTAATTCAATTATAATTTATACCTCGCGGGTCAGCTCGCAGAGTGGATCTCCTCTCCTGGCCGGGTTTTAGCTACGCGCAATCAATTATCCGCTGCTAAACGCCACATGTCCACCGAGCAATAATTTACAGCGATTCCGAGCATTCGGCGTGGCCCCGCTGAAATTTCCTGCACGAGCGGCATCATCCTCGCGGACGGGTATCCGTAGGGGATGAACGATCGTAACGGAGGGAGGAGGCGACGTCTGTTACTCGACAGGATTGAGACGTTCTAAGTTATTTGTTTTGAGCGCAAACCCGCTCCGCCCAGTTCGCCCCAACTCCCAGCTCGTCTTCTTCGGCCGCGTCATCGCGATTTCGTCTCGTTTCCGCTCTTCAGAGTTCTCGTTTCGATCCCTGCCGACGTCCCCGACGGCACGTTTTTGTCCCCGTTGCCGATTTCATGAGAAATACAAACCTAACCCGAGACTACGCAGGACAGGCGAGCTCGTGTGTCCGATGCACTTGGGCTGACGCGTCCTTGGGGCTCTGTCGACTAGACGTAGATGCTGTTGTGCCCAGTGAAACATTATTAGAAGGCTACACCTTCGTGTCAAGAAGCGTATATAATTAGCGATCTGCCATAAGAGCCGTGCGTAATTGTGTCAATCATTCGCTGGCCTGAATCGGCTGTAACGCCTGTAATTGATCTCCTCGATTTACTGGCTCGTACGGCGGACACGTATCCATCGATTGATCGTTCGATTTCAGATTGGCCTGATGAAAATAGTCCTTCGGTAATCCGCAATGACTCATTGGTCCTTATTTTTCCGTAGAAAACGACCACTCGATCGTGGTATAATACCTTGGGCAATTCGTTGCTCATTAGGATTTTGGGACTAGTTAATTGCCGGGGTTCTTCAACGTTCCCTCTTCCATCGTGCCAAGGCATCAAATACCTTAATTAGAAAGAGGAAAACGTGAAACACCTTCCAATCGAGATTTCAATAAAAATATCAATAAAAATTTCAATAAAAATTTCGTTCTATCATGGTAGAGGGCCCCGTGCCTTTCGTAACGAACGATTAACATTCCACGTTGAAGCAGCCGCCGTTACAAAATCAATCCCGAATGGCATCCGTGTACTAGATCCAGTACGTCTTGGCCCCTGCTGCTTTTATCGCCTTCGCCCGCTAATCTAACCGGCAACCGCGGCACAACGACCCAATCAATGTTTTCCTCGAACGGCTCGAATTCTTTCGTAAAAAGAAACAAGCTAACGATTGGTCGCGCTCTAATCGTCGGAGCAAATATCGGAGTGACCGCCACCACAGACGTCGTCGTCGCCGCCGCCGTAGTCGAAATGTAAATTAGGAGAAAGCTTTGCTCGTGTACGAAGCAAGGATTCACAGAAATCCCCGGCAGTCTCGCGTGACTCGCGAGCATCCAGCACCGATTTCGGGCTGGATTGTGTGCGAAAGAAAACACGTCTGCATTGGCCCAGGAGCTAGATCCACCCACGATAACACGATCGATGTATTGTTCCGCGACGAAAGGTAATTGCAATTATCCAATCTCCTGCAATGATGTTGTATTATTTGAGGACGCTTTGCATGTGCGGTGTGCTTCCATTATTCGCAAGGTTCGTTAACCTTTGTCATAGCAAGGTGGGAAGTGTGATATTCTTAAATAAGAGATGGTGCTCCTTTTGTTGCTACACTGCATTAGTTGTGTAAAAGTTGCATCTTTCTTATAAAAGTATTCCCATTGAACCTGATGGAGTTCGACTGGGAAGCCTTGCGTTTGATTTGTAGTGGAGCGCAGAAAAATGTCCTCCCATATGACTACGTATTTGTAATTAATAAATTACACGTTAGTATCATTTTTTCGTCCATAGCTATGAGTATACAAATATAATAGTATCCCTTAGCCCTGTACCGGTGTCATGACATAAATTTTAATATGCAGTGAAAAGCTTATTAATAGAATAGTTTCTTCCATTTCCAAACTTATAAAACTCTAATTTCTTTTAAATATTTCATGGGGGCACACCAAAGAAAAGTGAGGAAAATACATGTTTCACGTATAATAACTTTCTAATATAAACCATTATACACGACTTATAAAGCCAATATTTCCAAATGCCAACGAATGAACTAAAACCTTAGACACAAATGCAAAAAAGAATAGTTCTCTTAAAACTCTTAAACAATTGGGAATTAGCAGGGCTGAACGTGATAAATATTTACCTGGGAAAGCGGTTTCCGTATCCGAACTGCAACCACTTTGCCAGTCACGGACGAGCGCTGAATTTGTTTAAAGATAAATCTCCCTACAGTTTGCGACAGTGAAAGCGGGAATGCGACTATGGTCCTTTCGAAATGACCAACGAGTGACAAAGACTACGGGGCTCAGCGATCGCGAGTCTAGACGTTGACAAGAGGAGAAGCAAAGAGAACGGAAAAGATGTGCTTCGTGTTCCCTCTATAAATACATTTACCTTGTTTGCGGAGCACTTGTAGTTGGTGGCTTGTATTCGTGGAATGCGACTCTCTTCGTGTTTCGATCGGTTTCCTGTGAGGGACGTGCGGTAAAATTTGGTCGAGAAGAACGTCTGTCAAGGGTCTCGAGACAACCGCTGCTTACGACACGCCGGTCATCAGTGCGCGTTCGAAAGTTATTAACCCAATTTAAAGTTTCGTATGAGTGAGAAAAACGTATTGCACGTTACCAAACAGTGGCTTCGTCTTGTTGTACCCGGGGAATGATTGAACGAGCACAGTAAGGTATATTAGATTTAGCTACGAGGACATGCTAAACACTGAGCGCTTATTTGTAAACGTAAATTTGTTTATTTTTCTCAGCTACATATTGGGGACTGCTTGGGGACGAACCATCGAATGTTCTGTTTTTTCCGAGTAGAATGCAATATTACATGATTTACTTAATATTGCAATATTATTATAAAATTTCAATTAGGCCTGATTTCCAACACGGAGAACAAAATGTTAAAGTGCCCCAGCAATATTTTGAAAGTGGAATTTTAAGCTGCACCCTACTGTACACGTTGTGGATATTATTGTTTACAGTGGCCTAATGCCATTTTTCTGTCTACCATATGCGATTCCATTATCTTTACATGTGAGATATCGATAATTATCTTTTTAATTATTAATATCATCCTAATCGTTGCGTCTTGATAACAACCCTTGATAGTGGTACAAAGACAAGATTGTGCCACCGGTTTTTTTCTTAAGTAACGTGGCCATAAATCAGCAACGCCGGACCAGGAACGACCGCGGACCAGTATTAATTGCTCCTGATCAATCACGCGACGAGTAACGAATTCGATCGTTACGCGTGATTATGTGTTTGCGATATCTATTTTCGAATTTATATGATCTTCGTCTAATACACTTGTATTGTACATGGGTACGGTCAACAACTTTATAGATCTAATGCTTGTTACTATCGTACAATGCCACGTATGTGGAAAATTGTTATGCAAAGTTTGTAAACAACCGGAAATGCTCCTTATTAGCATTTTCTGTTTCATTAATTCGTACCTTCATAACCATTGTTATACACAATTCAAATATTATTTGTAAATTATACATACAAATTTGACTGTGTTTAATAACAAAAGGGCGTAAGATTCGCAAACGAACTTGGAATATACTAACAGATTGCAGTTTTCTATATCATACCCGATTTATCGAAGGTATTTTAAATACTAATGCACCATTTTATTCATATTTACATTTGATACAATAATTTGCATTATTTGTAAGTGACGACAATTAAATAGAATTGCACCCACTTCTAAGATTAATACACAGAGTATTATTCTCGACCGTCCAATCACAACAATTAATCCCAACTTTCAAAAAACACTTGTCTCTATAACTTGCAATACATCTGAAAAGCGAATAATCAAGTAATAATTAAGAAACTTATACAATCGCTGTCGCAGGTGCGAGTAATTACTGCAAAACATCCATGGAAATAAACTATTCACCGTTGACGTCCTACGCTTCCGTTAATGGAGCAGAGTAACGAGAGCGAACCACCTTCGTGCTGCAGCGACGTATTATACACGTTCTCCTACCGATAATGCCTTTGGTCAATAATCGTCAAGCTCGAACGACACGCACGTAGACGCACTCCGGGGGGCATGCGAGCTCGCAGCCTTCGCGCAATGCTAACAGGCCTTTGCGGAAAAAGTTGGCGCCAAAAATATTTACCGTCCGACGGCCACTATACGTGAGAGTACTCCAGCTCGAATAGAGACGCGGGAGAGCCATCGAGGCTGCGGTTCCATCGATACCTTTCTCTTTTACTATTTTGTTTCCCCTCTTTCTTTTACCCGAAATCTGTGGGAACATCCAAACGATCGTTCATTGACAAGTTGGAAGTGTCTTTCTTCTCGCATCAGCTGCTACGGTGGCCCGTGATCGATATGAAAAGGTGCAGACACAAAGATGTTTATAGTGCTTCGAAAGTTGAAAACTTTATCGCGATATCTGCTAGTGGTGCACTTCGGATCTGTAAAAGTATGAACGGTGTAAATTCGATCACGGAATCTCGGTGTGAGACAATAGTTCATTGGCGTAACTGCGAATAGAAAAATGACGTAGATAAACATATTTTCCTCTCGCGTCTCGTGCGAAGTAGAGCGTCGTTGACGATCGGTAAATTTCCAGAGAGCATACAGCCTAGTTTTGAAAGAAACACATAATGTAATGCGGCGTGAAGTTTCTTTAGAGTTTCGTAAGAATGAAATGTTTACTCCTCGATCAACTTTGTGCTCTATCCCCAGTCACAGTTTACTTAATCAATTATTAAATGCAAGTAATAATATATTACGTTATTCTAAAGACGCTGCATTAGAAATTGCGACAATCGTTTCGCGAAAATCGGCAAAAGTGCTGCACAATGCACTTGAACTACAATATTCTGCGTGTGTAAACAGAAGATTCGAAATCGTGGCACATGTTTAATAGGGACCAATTTAGAACTGTGCCTTATTTTCATCCTCTGCGACATATAGACGCCATTGTACTCGCCGCCGATAATCTAATCTAGTGATAATACGTTGCTGTACGTTTTAATGTGGGTGTGAATCGTTAACACAACGACGGTACAGAGAAAAGAAAAATGAGAGCAGGCGGAAAGACTGGGAAAACTATAAACTGGAAAAAGGCACGATTACAAAATGCAATCGAAGTGAATCGAAAGGGGATAGCGGATAAGCAGTAGAACAAGCCGGACTGAGTCTGCACAATCACGCGGTCATCGATCGGCGGTTATGTAAGCGCCACACAATTCTACCTGCTATCCAAACGTGCACCTAAAGCACTATCGGGATCGCTATCGTGTTCAGTGCAAAACGTGCAAGATCCGTCCGCGGCACAAATAGTTAGGTCGATTACCGTTTGGCCGATAAAAAGTAATGATTTCAATATATGCACTGACAAGTTGATTTTTAATAATACACATATAACGCGGGGTTAAAAGTATTCGTACAGTTGCCACGTTGATAATAAGAACGCATGTGTGTTACTGTGCCATTATATGTATGGCACGTTGCAACAGAATTTAGTTAACATCCAAATATGGATATTTCTTATTACTGATGTTTGTGTATACGCACGATTACGCGTGTGTATATTTAAATAATATATTTACTTTTCTAATTGAACCTAACGATGTATAATAAAGGTAGTGCCGCATGTATAAATAAATAAATTTATACTTCATCGCGCGTATGTAGTAATCATTTAATTAGTAGGGCACTTAGCGATAAACAATAGTTGCTTCTTTTCGCAATTGCTTTCTGAAGAACGCTTCTTTATTCTTTAAGAACATAATTAAAACGATTGCAATTATTCACTGTTAAATTCTTACAATTAGTTGGATTTTATGTACCACATATGTCAATACATATAAGCCTTGCATAATTATATTTTGTTGTTCATATTTCACTATAAACATCTTGCAATGCTCCATCTATTAAATCCACTGACATATATTTTGTTTTAACAAGAAGATAACAATTTTCACGAATTTAACTAAATATGTAAAAATTTAATACAACGGCGCCTCCAAACTCTCTGATGTTTATTTAAGAAAGCATATAAATAACGTAAAGCAGAACAAGACACAGTAAAAAATGTATTACACTTTACATACAAGTAAACTAAGCGTTCTGGAATCTCGTAGACTCTGCCTCGGCGATCTGCGGCCCAAATATGGTACCTCAGCAGTAGAGGGTTAAAGACACATTCATACACGCGACTAAATGTGCATCATTCATTTTCAATAACAGCCAGCCTTAACGGTGAAACCTCCGAACCGTCAAATTTTAACAGATTTACCGCCATCATTAAAATTCTCGACAATTAATTACAACTCTGTACGTCCTTTTACGGAAGTTTATCAGCGAAATTAAAACAGTAAACGATTTCAATCTATCACGCTCTCGAATTAATGCCCCTCGCTCCCCCAGCCCGAAAAAGCAGGAGAAACTCGTGAACAGAATGATACAATATTCATAAATGTTTAACATTTAATCGCCCTCGTGTACGAAAACGGCGTATTATGAGGAGCAATTATTCTCAATATCAGGTTGCGTTCACCTTCCGATCCACGGATGAATTTCCGATATGACGCATGAGCCTCGTGCGTACACGCAAAAGATACGCGTACAAATGTATTGGCGCGGTCCGTTATGCTGGCACGAAAGGTATGTCACCGTGCTTTATCGCAGCCATTAAGGAGACATTAAGTCACTCTTTGCCAAGGAGAAAGAGCTTGACGGAAGGGTAAATCTGGCTTAGTGGTTTCCGTTTCGCTCAGCCCTTGATGCCTATCCGTTACGCAGGGTTACGTCAATGACGGCGATTCGGTACTGGTGGCAACGACCGAACTATTATTTTTTCACACCGACGTCTATCTTATCGTTATCGGGAACCTGCCAAGTGTCATATTAATGTTGGGAGAACCTCACGTCTTCGTAGGTTATTGTTATTAATAATGAGAAGCGATCCTCGGCCCAAGTTTAGAATTATATCAATTGTTTTTTATTTGCCCGTTTATGCCTCTCGAGGACCGGCGAGGCAAACGTATCTGTAATAAACTATCGAGCGATTTCTATTGACAAACGATATATCGTGTACAATATTAATGAATGGACAGTAACTCTTCCATTATTTTGCTAAGTCTTATCAAATAGAAATGCATTGTAGATAAATCGAAGACTTTGGCGCAAAAATCGGGCAAGTGCAGATTTTGAAACTTGTCCAATCCATGCAACGAATAAATAAACCTGTATAAACTTCGAGTACAGTTTGACCAAAAAGTGGATTCGCTAGGTTTTTGTTGCAGGGTCTGCAATCATTGTGTCCACAAATTCTACGTAAAACAGTAAACCGCAAACTTCGTACGTAATAGAGCGTCTACTCTGAAAGAATAATTGGATTACCGCGTCATAGGGGGGCGTCGATTCCAGGAACATCAATCGATTTTGCGCAGGTGAAACGCAGGGCAGTACACGCGCTGTACTTATTTCTGCAACGTGACATCGTTAAAAGGAGATTCCGACGTGCATGAAGATTGCATTTCCTATCGAACTGCTCGATAGCAGCCCACCCGCCACGAGTACACCCCATTGCAAAGTATCGATTGCAAAAATTGAGCGGTAGAGAGTGAACCGAAAGAGAAGGCAAAAGCGGAGCCGAGAGGCGCATTAACATTCCGAACATAATTCCGACATAAATATCGGCTTGTAAGATATGCAAAGTGTGATCAGCAGAAAATATCCGGCAATTACATTCACTTTGGATGCCGCGTGCTCGCAAGGCAAGTTGATATAGTGCATATCGATCCAAACCCTTCTGTTAAACGAAACGTTACGAACATGTCATTTTGCGAAACGTCGACCCTCCTACGGTATCGACATCGTCGTAAAAATAGCAGCGAGGTATCATTTTTACACAAGAATACGAAGGAACCACGGCATAAATGACGCTGAATTTTCTTCTTGGCACGATTGGCAATTCGGGAATCGATCGTTATTTTCGAACCGCGATTTGTGATCGTAACAGCGGACAAAATAAAGTATAAAATTGGTATTTGCATACACGAGTATCGGGACGTTCTATTCCTAATAATAGATATTTTATAATGTATCATGTTGGTAGCACTTATTTATTCTTAGCTGTTTAGCTGATACGCGCAAAGAAATCATGGGATAACTTAGTTGTTAATGACATTTTATTGATAAAATGGCAAACTTTAGAAATTGATGGATTGCATAGGTGTTTACTAAACTATTTTGTAGAATGTAAAATGTAGTTAAGTGTTATGAAAAGTGACAGTTTATTTGACATATTAATTGAATAGGAATAATTTCATAAGTTATTATAAATAATTATTCCATAAATTTCGGCTGCTATTGCAGAATATTGATATGTATTTATACCTTTTATAGTATTCGAAATTCTGTGTCCAAATAAAGGAAGTAAACGTGGATTAGTTCAGTAGAATAACATACGCTTTATGAAACACGCGTAGTTAAAAATGTTCGTTCAACTCACAAAAATCCCTGCTTTGCGAATTCTTAAAATGCAAATGAGAGTGTCACGCGTAAGTAAGTGGTTTATTCGCCAATCAGTAGTAATGTGGTTTTCGACCCAGATTTAAAGCCGTCAAGAACCCAGCCATAACATTGAGTACATCCACTGTAGATCACACGCAAACACAAAGCACACAAACTCCGTAACTCTTTAACAACAACAGTGGAGTTGTAACGTTTGTTCGTAGAACTGCAGAATGTAATGCAATTGCTGTAAATATTAAACGAAACATAATTGTTTCAATATTGTTGTTAGCAGATATTCGCTACTGCACTAATACAGCTGATTAATTATTACTTGCTACAAACGTACCTATTCACCTTTCAGCATCCAATTTTTCTTTTTCTTTTCGATTGCCAAATTTATTTATATTATTTCAAAGCATTGGATTGGACAGGATATTGTGAATTAATGAATTAATAATACTCTGGGCTTGAAAACTTCTGCTTCGATAATGCTTTATATTTATATTTTGCCTACATTAATTTAAACATCTGTCTCTTTTAACTGTCCAATACAAGTTTTATAACTGTTAACTATTTATTACTAACAAAAAAAGAAAGGTACAAAAATTCATTACATCCAATCTTCTTTGCAACGAATAACAAAAGTGTACAAAATATGTGTCAGCCCTAGAGAAAGTAATAAAACTGCAGAAGGTAATAAAACCACCATGATATTTATAATAGTACACTTTGTGGCTGAATATCTTCGTGTCAACTGTTACTTCGTTCCCTAGCACCTGATTGTCTACACGGGCAGAGAATGTTGAGGAAAGTTGGAAAAGATTTGAAAACTTTCGTCGAATTTCGGTGATCGTATTTCGTTGTCACGTTCGGAAAAAGAGCGGGTTTGTGCACGGAGAAGATATATGAAGAAGCATGAGGTGGAACGAAGAAAGGCGGCATCGGGCGCATAAATAACGAGTTGAACGTCACGCGTGGCAATTCCGGTGGATGCTGACCGCACTCGGTGCAACAATTTTCACTGGCCCATGGAACACTATGATTATCAGTTACAGTACTGATATATCGTCGCGGGTGTTATTATTTTCTGATTGAAGATGTAATTGCGACCTGGTCGACGGGGAATAACGGTCCATTAAGCTTGATATCACGCAAGAGGGACGTCGTGCGAAATGCTGTGCTATATTCCTTGCGAATCCTTTAACCCCTAAATGTTCCCAAACAATGAGGCGCGAAATTATTTTCGTATGAAGTAATATTGTACATGAAAGTGCATTACATTTTTCAATGGCATATAATTTCAAAGCACAATGCGGTTTAAATAAAACGAAGGATACCATGAATTTGTATGGAATATCGAACTAATGATACGTGACATAATTATAAACTCCATAACTTAATTTTATTTCAATTTGACAAGTACCGAGATGCAAAATATAATTTCGTATGTTTAACTGATAAGGAAGGTTAAACTTTGCATACAGGTAAAGTATGTCATCCGTAATGCAGGCCTAGTTTTCGTTCGTGCCACAATTCGGTTTCAAAGAGTGAAATTAGCCCTTGAAAATGATTCAGAATTGTCTATTTCGTGAAATATCTCGAGAACGCTCGGAGACATCGAATTCAAAGGTGATTTCCTCGAAAACATATGTACAGTTTAATCCACATCTTCGACTGATTTCTTCATAGAAGATCTACAACGGACCACCCTGCGCGATATGCACAGAATGCACGTAATTGGAAATATTTCAATTAGCTCGGCCAGTTCGCGAGAAAATGACAGGGGCAGATACATCACCTTTGAATGGCAATAGCAGCTTTATGATAGTCAGTTATAATACTGATACATCGTCATCGGGTTTATTAATCTTTGATTGAATATGCAGTTGCGTTGTGGCCAGCTCGAAATAACGGGCCATTAGGGATGATCACGCGCGAGATCTTTTTCTCGACCCTAATCGATCGGGCTATTAAGCCAGTCGAACAACAGGTCCGCGAATATCTGCAAGACGTAACCCCGAATTTACGGAGCACGTTGCTGTGGAATCGCAAACACCAGACCCCGTCTTAGGTGGTCCCCTTAACGATACATAGATGATCTAACAAAATCGTCTTAAAAGCTTCCACACCTGTGCGGTACCTTCCAGGGTGCAAGGTGAACGACTCTTCTAGTTAACGCCTGTTCCTCCTACTTTCCCTATGCAAGCTTTTACGTAGCACGCGACATTTATCTATTAACAGGGCAATTAAGTTGATTACGATATCTTGTGCATTATACACTGTACATTCGTCAATCCTCTACAGAAATACTCTTGTGGACGTTGATTTAATTTAACTCAATGTACTAGGTTCACTTTCTTCTTTATCGAAACAATTATTTATGGTGTTTAGCAATGAATTATGGTAAGATTACTTGATATACTCTCAGGTCCATAGAAACATTTCTTGTTACCGTTTGCCTAATCGTTGGATGGCAGTATTGGCTGCTGTTTGGTAAAATTTCGAAGACTTTTTGTTTGAATTTGTTTGGAGCCTCGCACATTTTTTATTATCCGGCATATCTATTATACGTATCGATCGTGTTACCGCAGACAAAGATGAGTGTCCATGTCAGGCTGAAATATCAAAAATTCTATAATGCTAATTATTACATTAACGAATGAACTAGAATGTGCACAAAGTGAATTACTCATTTATTTCGTGGATCGTTTTGTATGCAATCTTTGCATTGGAATACAATGATTTCTTCTTTCAATACTTGTTAACGAAGCGTCTAGTATTTTTATGTTGAACAAAAATATTGCAAGAAGCGATAAATGACTCATATCATGACCACGAAAGACATCTAATTACCCTTGTCCAATAACTTTCAATTTGTTCGTAGTACGTTGTTACCTTTTTCTGTTCAATTTCTACAAAATTCAATATTCAAGAATTGCTGGAGTTTATATTTGAAATATCTTCATAAGCCATCACGATTAAAAAGTTCCAGGTAGGCCTGGCCAGCAAAAATAAAACTTTCTATCATCCAGTTTGTTCGTGTTCAATTAACATCAATCGGTATACATGGATATAGCGGATGATACACCGCGGATACTTCAGAAGCACTTTATAACTACAAGTCGAGGCCGCCCGCGTCGCGAGTTCAAGATGTTTGTTTGGTTTTCCCACGAAGAATGCCGTGAAGCACACTCGAAACTCAGGCGACCGTTCACGTCAAGCATCCGAGAGTTTCCAAGTCTCGATGCTTCGATCGCCATGGTCGTCATTGGCGATGTCCTGGAATCGAGGAGCGACGTACAAGGCATGGATCCGATCGTGAGTATCATCGGCAAGACCATTTCCGATTTCGATAAGGACGATCATGCCCACTTTGACGAAATGCTAACGACCGATTTCTCAGCGCCCTCCTTCCATTTCGTTCCGATGAAGGTAGACAGGGATAAATTTGCACAAACCGATTGTCGACGCTCGCAATTCCAAGCTTCCTGCCTACCTTGGTCCCGTCTACATTCATTTATACATTTATGGCTCGCTGGTATTTACGAACTAATACGTCAACGGAGTTAAATACAAGAAACCGAGAAATGAAAAGTAAAATTATGCCGAGCGTGTAATATGGAAATGTGACAAGGATAAGAAGCACTTCCATAAATACTCGTTGTAACGTCTTAAAAATGATAGCCAGGCTGTCTGGTAGTAATACCTCCTGTTATCTATCCACATGATATTTACAATACTGCTATCTCTTTAACAGTTATGCGAATACGAGCGCCACTTTGTACGATTTCCATTTAAATTTCAGAGACAGAGCTTGAACAGTTCCGGTAACAGGCGTTTGAAAAGCGGAAAATATAAAAATAATGAGGAATCTTGGAACAAAGAAAACGTTACGCAACTTTTAATTACACGTGCGCCGCATAACGTAAATAAATCCCGAGCATTGTTGTAGCCGAGTTGTAATCGATAAGCCATCGCTGGCAGAAACTAATCCAATAGACGCAAAGTCATGAATTTTTTAAGACCTTGTAAGGGGTCGACGTCTCTGCGAGTCGATATACACAGCTCAAATGCCACGGTTTGGTCAGCAGTCTACCTCGAACTATGTATGTTGCTTTATTTTGAACGGCCTACAACTTTTCACTGTCAGCGATGCTCGCCGTCCCACAAAATGTACTTACTTCGGGAACTATTACCCTGCAGCATAAGTCTGCTGATTGAAAAAAGTAATATGTTTGGAGTGGCTGGAATTCGTAAACGCGCGCGAGAGTTTATGTCGGCAGCAAATCTGAAAAAGCAGATCTCCTTAGCTAACGATACGGTTTCGCCTGTCCTCAGATATCCTCAGAATGCTTTGCCAATCGTTTTTAAAATAACAGACTTTCCTTATTCCAAGTATAGACGATACCGATTCAAGAATATCGAGGAAATGTCAAAGGCGCTCAGACAAATGACTGTTTAATAATTCCATGGGTGAGATAATTGTGGACAGGTCAATCGTCCCTCCGGCAGTGAGGCGCTGTACGATTCCCGATAATACTGATAGGAACAAATTCCGACATCAGTCTTCCTATAAATATTTAGCTTCCCGATCACTGACCTGTCGCAACGGTACCGTCATTGTGAACGTACCATTCTGATCACGTGGTGACCACAGCAGCACGATGCAACACTTCCAACAGCGGCAACACCAGCTTGGTGTAGCTGACCGCTGCAATATACTCGCCTTTACCACCAAATGAGTACGATAACACGTTTACCTCGTTATCGCGCTCGTATCGTATTCCCTGCCGCGACGACTCGTGATACCAGTGCGTCTCTGTGTCACGAAATTCTTCCTCCCCTTCTTCTCAATCTTAATCTTTGCACACACGGTTTAAGGTTTGCCCTTCGCGCGGCAAATGTTCACTGTCGATTGTTACATGGCCGCTTGTTATTGCGATTCTGGCGATATGGATTTCAACAATGTGCTTAAACCTCGCGAGATTTTGACTAATATAGTAAGTACTGCAAACATTGTACTCCTCGTGGTGTACCTTAGGTAGTCGCTGTGCTCTGCGTGGTGCAATTAATGCTTCTACCATTAAAAATGCTAAGGATTAAAGAAGATACCTCGTGGCTAGTGATGCAATTGCAATAAAAGAACTTACATTCAAACGTGCGTCACGAATTTATAATACATACTCTGCGACAAGAGTATTTTTTCGTGAACCGAGTACATATGGGGTACTATTTTACACGGCTATACGAAACGAGCAGCTCGTTTTCAATTATCCCCATATCAATGAAAGATAGAAAGTGTAGTCGACGTGAAAACACAGAAAGCAAGGACAGAGTGTAACACTGCTGTATCCAGAAAAAGTGCTTCGCGCGATGCGCATTTGCATGCGTGGTTAAGATTGTTCAACCGTGAGATTTGCCTCGAAGCGGTCCCCTTTTTGTATTTCTGTGGCTCTCGGGGGAAGCGATAGCAATAACAGCAACAGCCCCGACAACTGGAATTTTTACCCGGTAGCACCATTCTTCGACGAGTTACGGCGCGGTGGGAGGAGATGGGGAGTCCCGAGTTCGACGGCCGACCAGAGGGATGGGGGTGCTCTGCGGACAGAACCGGGGGGGTTAGAATCGCGGACAAAACAAGACGCGTGGAACTCGCGACAAGTCAGCGGAATAAAGTTTCACAAACGGCGGCACTGGTGGCGCCCGAAAACTTGGGAGAACTGAAAGTGTCCTTTGGACCCAGGTTGAGGGGGTTACTACGTTTGCTCGTCGAGAGGGTAGTCGAGGGATGAAATGGGCTGGAGGTGGACGTCTTCGAAGGCAATACTCTAAAGTCGATGGCCACCGATCTAGGGTTGAGAATTCAGGGTAAGCTGGATGGTAGGGGGCACGATGGACTTGGTAACTTCAATTTGTAAACAGGACTCTCAATAATGGAAAATTGTTACACCTCGAGAAGTTATCCTGACTGCTTCCGGTAGAAATGGGGCGGTGGAAGATGGAGTGAGAACAATGGGTTACGCGAACTTCAGTGGGAAACGACGCCGTTAAGTAGGTGCTTCGCTATAAACTGTCGTTCAACGAAAGAACGGTTATCGAAGTCGCTGTGGAGCAAGACTTTTCCCGCGTAGGATGCTCGTCTTTTTGTCTACGCGCAATTAGGAGAAAAAGAGTTTATCGCTTCGCAGTGTATGGGGCGGTAAATGTATTGCGACAGTGTCAGACGCGATATGCGGGTCTCGTCCAACAAATTTTGCACCGCGACAGATAGGAACCGTAAAAACGTGCAAGCATGTTGACGTCATCTGGACTGGTATTTTATTAACGTCGATAATTGTACGAACACGAATCTACACCACGATTAGAACGTCAACATTGATCTCAAAGTATAGATGCACATAGTAAACACAGTGCAGATACTTTAGATTGTTGCAAGTTGTGGTCCTGCAAACATATGTTTCAACGGCTGCGAATTATCTTAATAATAAAATAGTTTCTTGCTCAAAGAGATACAAATGGGACGCAGAAAACCTAAGATGTCGAAGCAGACGGGCTTGGCGCAGCGCGTATTAAAAAATGAACCGCTAATCTTGGTTTCCTCGTTCTTCCGGTTTTATTTTCGATACGCTTGTCGTCAATCCCGGCGCCCTATTAAACTTTCACGACGTACAAATGAATTGCTGGCACGGCAGTGCCATGCAGAAGACACTCGTTAGAGGGTCCTGACATTCCAGCGACGTCAGGCACAGCAACGAGGACATGGGGGTCGACTTTCATGTCCTGTTCTGTACCCTTATAGAAGGTTGACATGCATGGTGGTAGTCGATTCATCGGGTGAAACCACGGCTTCCCGTCCTGTTCGTGCTACTTGGCCGTTCATTGTGATTTACACGATCATTAACGATACCGACCACCCGAGAAAGAGAGATTTACACCGTTTCGGAGGAAACAGCTGTCTTTCGAGGATTATACCAGCCTGCCCCGAACAACAAGCCACATACGAATATCCACCAACGAAATCTTTTACGAGTGGTCTAGCTCGTTATTCATCCGACCGAAATGAAGCTTGGCTCGTCATCCAATTTCTTTTCTACCAAGGTTATCGAAATCGTTTTACGCAGCAACAAGAGATTCATGTCTGAGGTTAGATTAACTGAAACGCATAAATCTATTTTTACGGGGACCTTTAGTAATTCCTAGTTAAGATATCTCTGTTATATGTTGATGCGTGTGTAAATCTCTAACGATCGACTATATTGGATGAGTGCAAAAGTAAATGATTATAGCATATAAATGATTAATATAAGAGTTTTATACGATAAATTGCTTGTTGTAGTTTATTCCAAAATCGGGCACGATATTTTTTACACTCAACCAATACATTTATTATATTAAGCGGAGAATTAGCCGAGTGCACAGGTAGCGGATCGAACAAAGTTTGTTCCATATTTCAAAATAATTTTTTCGCGTAGAATAACCTGCCCCGTCGCACCGCGCGTCCTTGTTCAACGTGTCACTGCAGGAAGGTGTGTACAGTCAGCTTGCAATACAATTTGTAAATGGAAATGCAATACAATTTGTAAATGGAAGCGATTAGATGTCAGGTGTCGAAGACGGTCGACGAAAGGTGTACCGTGTCATCAATATAGTCTATCGTTTCCCATCCTTCCGGCTCCTTTTTCCACCGTTGTTCCACTCAGCGAATCGTCTCACCCATGGAATGGGCTGATTAACTTTTTAATTGGACCGCCGTGCCTGGCAATTACTTCTTGTCTTCCCCCTGTTCTTCTTGCACGCGTTTCACGCGCACCTACGTCCTTTTGGAATGTAGCCACTTGCGAGTGTTATTTCCAACAAGATATCACAATCGATCCCACTGTAATCGGTATAGGTATAGGCTAATTAAATACGTATACGGTTCCCCTATTTAAGGACAATTTCGTACGAAATGGGAGCGCGTATTGTACTGCGCGAGGAAAGAAGAAAAGTTCTAATGCAGACGCCATCGTACAGATATGAAGAAAAAAGAGCACGCGAAAATTTGGCAACGCTTTTGTGAACGGAACACACGAGGCATCTGATGAATCAGTCGGTGTGTCCGTTCCTGGAAGTAGCACGGAGCATAAATCGGTTATTAAGGATGCAAGGCGTGTCCGTAGATCACGATATACCGGCAGGAAGATAATTTATTAGATTACACGCCATATCGTATCGGTATAGGTATAATAAAATATACAGAATGTAATTTTATACATGTTTAGACTATAATTACGCGATCTTGTACACCGGTATTTAAACATTTCGTCTACAGAAAATTGTCTTTTTTTCCTGTTTGTTAAGCAGCGTGGCTTTTACTCTATTATATGCCTTATACGAGACCTTACAATTACTTCATTAAACGCTCAGATTTTTTGTTGATATTAAAATTTAGCTCTCGAATGAAAACTTATCTGTAGATCGCAATGAGTTATTGGCGTATTATAATGCCATAATTAGCACCCATAAAGCAAACTTACGAAATTGTTGGCCAAGGCTATCGCAAAGAACTTACAAAAATCATGAAACCTTTAGTTTTGGACAACATTTTAATTGATATATCATACAAAGGGATAATTAACAATTTCGACAAAAATTAGAACGCTCCAAGATAAATTTATAAAATCACTTTTAATCAGTATTATTTATTTCTTTATTAACGTACACTGTTTTTTATTACGTAACCAACAAATATAATTTTTCCTTGCGTTCCTAGATAATCTAAAAACCCTCACTGATACATGATTAATACTGACTTGCATTTTCGTCATGAGTTTACCCTTTCTCGATAAAATTCTGTAGCAATCAATTTGCAGTGAATCTTCCTCCCCATTAAAACGTGCCCGTCACGTCAGGGCCTCGATAAATATTACTCAAAAATCTTGAGCACGCCCGTATAAAAACGAGCGCCACCGCTGGACCGGGTCATTGTTAGACTAAAAGTATCTCACAATTAGTGAAACGAAAGGCTCTCGGCCAAGAACATCCCTAATTGCGAGCATAAAAAGATGAAACACATACGTGCGCGTAGCAGGGACGAAATGCATATACCGGAGGCACACGAAACTCCTGCGAAAGTTTTTTTGCGAACGGGATCGACGCGTCGGCGGACGAGCTATTCCATGACACGTGGAAAAAAAAGGGTGCCGCATCATCGATCGCGAGAAGTGCTTTACGTATTTCCCTGTCGTCTATCGGAGAACAATGAATCCTGCCACGCGGGCGCGTGGGCAGAAAAGACGAACGAACGACCCCCATTATTTCGCGAGGGTGGGAACGACGCACAGCCGTGCGTGCGAACCTAAGCGCCTGTACTTTCGCCCTCCCCCTTTCACCCTCCTGTCCTTTATTCTTTATCCGAACGTGCACCCCAGCTTCTCCATATGTTTCTTTGCGGCAAAATCTTGGATATTTCCCAGGGAGGCGACATTAAAAGTGCAATAGCCCGATCTCGATGCGGCCTCGTCGTTCGGTTAACGACCGTCAGGAATGGTCTCGTCTTGGCTCGCCTATGTCGGCGCAAGGATAATAACAAAAAAAAAATGTCGCCTCCAAATGGACGCGACAATCGTACGCGCGTCGCTTGTTCGTGGTTCCTCCGTTTCCGGACTATGCCTTCTAGATCCCTCGGCATAGATCATTGGTGACATCTTCCACCGGAAACTGTATTATGAGGTTTGTAGGCTGGGGCTGGCTGCATTGCTCGACGCCTTTTGTGGTTCCTGGTGATTCTTGTGGAGTGGATCGATGGCGTCACGATTATGTAGCCCCTATCCCCGGAAATTTATTTCCACCGCCGATAATGCACTTTGCCCAATGTTGTACCGCGCCTCTGCCCCAACTGGACTAAGTTATACGCGTATCATATATTTGGAGGGGCTTTTGTACTCAATAAACGATGCTTAATGCGGTGTGTCACTTAAAATTTATTATACACATCATACACGTACCTTGGTTTATGGGTATATTGTATAGTTTGCTACCGATTTTGATTTATCGAATGTTTAAATTATACGAAGCATCGGCTGAAAAGTTTGTACGGCAGGATATGAAATTAAAAGTTTTAGTGTTATTAATAAGTTTTAATTATTTGCCGAGGAAATTGATTTAGTACACGTTGCTATTGTCTGTTTGTTCGAGTGACAGAAAACCGAGGGATTTCCTTTATCAGCGTACAGCAACTTTACGAAAGAGAAAAGGAAAACTACGCATTTATATTTTACCTCGTTGCTCCCTATGAAGTCTATAAATAACATGCGTAATTGAACGTACGACAGGAGGCAGACTATAATTATGAATATTACGTAACAGTGCAAATAACGGAAGAAAATGTAAATGTCAGCAGCAACGTTGAATAAAGTCTGGCGAAAACGTGATAAGTAACGAATGGAGACACGAGCATTAGCTCGCAAATGAATTATAGATTCGACACTGAGGTAAGTAATGGAACGATTCGGGACCATTATACAAGATCTGCGACGTTTACTTTCACGACAACCTCGCACATACAAAAGCAACTTTAATAACATCAACAAAAGCTACGAGATTAATCTCGAACCCCAGAACCATAGATACCTGTACAGCGACACATGCATTCATAAAACAGGCGTATCAAAAATCGAAACACACGATTATGACATACGAGTGAAAGTAGATAAAATGGAAAAAGAATAAGGGTAACGCTCTGTATTGGCTACCCAATGCTTCTCCACGGCGAGCAGTGTATATCTGTCAGAAGGCACACGTGTAATTTCGAGGGATTAGCCACTACCTAGCACGGGTTCGGTTTGCACTTGCCCTATAATGAACGCCCGATCTAGAAATACCCTGAGCCGGCGCATTGCTTTATACACAGCTACCAGGTAGCACTGGTAGCATTCAGTCGCCAGCGCACACCATGACGGGAGCACCTCGGACGTTTGCCTCGAGGTCAAAACTCAATCTCACTCGAGAGCCCTGGCGCCGACTGCCACGTACCAGCGCGAATAATTTAAGTACCGTGAACAACCGACTGCCCGCTTACCCGTCTCTCTTCGAATATTACGCCACTGCTGATACCGCTCGTGAAATCTTCAGATAATATCATTCGGGGACAGAGTGACGATCTCATACCTTTGGCGAACGTAAGTTCGTATCTAGGACAAGCGTGCGTGCGATTCGAACCGTAGATACCGATTGTACTACCCGATTAATAGTAAAGTCTCGGAACCCTGCTCTCGATGGGTTATTTTTATACGAAATTCCATGTCACCTGGCGCTATCAGCGATACGCTGTATGAAAGAAGGACAGAGCCGATCGTTACTTTGATAACTCCGAAAACTTCAGGTACTGTAATTATGGTGTATTTAGCACTGGTAATAACTGAATCGGTGAGATTGGATATAAAATAGACAAACTCTTTTTGTTTTCCATTGATTAGCGCACTGATTCGTGTTGTTCGCATTCGGGTAATCGAACAATAAAAAAGTAGGGGTAGCGATCTACAAGGTGAGAACAGAAACAGTAAACGTACTTACAACCTATGGGATCATACGCATGTAAGTGGTTTAGTAAGGCAGCAAAATAAAATCATATTAAACGGATCTTCTAGTACTTCTTTTAACCAGACAAGTGAAAGATATTCTGAACCAACACTGATAAAGAAACTTCCATTTTCGTTACAAGTCTCCACAAAACGGTTGAAAGAAAATATGGTTTTCATTGATTCTGCAGGGAAATACTGTTTCCTCGTTTCTGAAAAGCTACTTAAGTGACTTATGTTACCTCTCGTTCCGCCAATACAATTGCGATTGAGATCGCACTACTGTTATTTGCATGCGTGTATACGTCGCGTTCAATCGCTTCGGTCGAGGCAGCCAATGAACAGAGGAGGTCTTCCACTAGTAAGCTCTTTGCATTCGCTGATCTTGACCCAAGGCGTCGCACGTGTTAGCGTCGGCGGTATTGAAATCTACAACCTGAACGTACGCGTTCGGCCGTGTCACTCTTTCAAACGCTCCCCTGTGCAGTCTGGAAACGTGCGCTCATACGCGTGAAGGGAGAACGAGTACGCGATATGCTCGGCGTTAAGTTACCTTCGTACTGTTCGCTACGTAGCTCTTTCAAGCGGCACAGTATTGCGGGAAATAATTACGACGTCAGTCGCTGCTGGAATTCCTGCTGTTGCCAACTTCTTTTCGAAATAACGTTGAATAATATATTATAGAAACAGGAGAGCATTGAGAGATGTAGAAGGGCGGAAGGGAGCAAGAGAGTAAAGTTAAAGAGTCGGGCTACGTTGTTTTTAGCTGATAGAATTCGTAGGTTGAAATATCTCCAGAAAGCAGATATCTGAATTTCTAGGGTACCCGAGGAAGGAGGAAGGTACGGTGCCTGTATCGGGCAATAGGTCGATCGAATGACCATTTCTACACGTTTAATGTCCACCGCTAGATAAGTCAGCTAATGCCGTTCGTTCGTACACCTGCTGCTATGGAGCGAGAAATACCACTAGCCGTAAACGAGAGCCTTTACTTAGAACATTATCGAGCCTGGTAATTGACCAAATTACTGATAAGAAATTGCTGGTTGATTTCTGAGAAAATCACTCCTATAGTCCCGTACCTTGCCTAAACGAACAGGGGACGACAAAGTGCTTGACTCCGAGTCGAAGGTTGGAACGACGATAAAGGTAATGGATCTTCTATTAGAGCATAGAAACTTCTACTCAGCGCTTTCCAATATAATTGAGAATCTAGAGATACTGCTCTCCGCATTTCTACCTAAGTGACACCTAAGTGAATTAGTAACTTATTAAATTGAGAAGATATAGATTTCGAAAGGACGTTTACGGGCTTTCCCATGCCTCGGTTTCACGTTCACGTAACATGTTTCTCGGACCGAAACTAAACGATCGCCTGATAATCATTCCCCAACACAGTTTATCTGTGACAGATGACTCGCCTCGCTCTCGGCCATTCTTTATTCATTACTCCGGGGACGAATGTATAATTTGATAAAGTAACGGAGGACCTACGGAGTACTTAACTTAAACAGGAATAGGAATGGAATATATAACAGCAAATATAAACTTTTCAGCGAGAATTATTGCAAAGCAGCGTGAACAGCGTGAACAGAAGTTCGAGGAGAACGTTTGGACGCTGTATGCTCGCAATGCTCGAAGCTATTTCACGAAGCCTTACCGCCACGGTATTCGATATCAATCCGTGACACGAGGCGGATAATATCGTTACCGCGACCTTGTTTTCCCTGATTGGATTGCCCTCGTACTTGTATCGATACACTCTACCATTTGATATACTCTATGGAAAAAAAGGTAACTTTAGGACGCACAACTGAATTTCTCTGCTTGTATCTGAAATCCTAGATGAAGCAGCTATAGAAATCTATATACATTCATATTCGATTCTATTAGTTTTCTCTAAAACATTTTGATGCTTCATTAAAGAGCTAATTATTGTTATCGGAGCAGTTGGGCAAAATGGAAAATAATAACCAGCGCACTAATATGCAAGAAAGTGGATAATTTGAAAACATTTATATCAACGTTTAATTATTGATACAAATAAGCGTGCAAACCACAAGGGAACGTAAAAATTCCATTTGAATTCTAATTCGAGTAAAGTTAATTATGTTCGCAGGCTGAACGAGACATTCCATTATTGCGAAGTGCAATAGTAACTACTCTATTATAACGATACTTTGATCGATTAAACAGCAGGGAAACATAAAATTTCCACACAATATAGTGATTAAAAAGTATGCAGTTGAAACGATAGCATGATTCGCGAACAGCACCACGGAACGAGATTCAAAACGTTGCACTTGAAGCATTCTTGCGACGTATGTCAATAATGGATCGAAATGCATCATCGATCAATAGAAACGGATTTACGTTCGCTAAAATCTTTCTTGTGTTCGCTTGTTATTCGTGTTAGCACATGTGCCGCCGAGATTAAAAATGTTAAATGCGCGCTTGTCGCGTAGGTTGAGCTTTATTGCGGCCATCGTGTCCTATTCGTAGAACATTTTTCGCTATTCAGGTTGGTACACGGGGAAAATTTCGTAAAAATTATTTGGATATTTCGTCGGCTTCTTTAACTCGAATACCATGGGAATTCGAGAATCTTTTGGTTTCATCTGAGGCGATAGGTATTCTACGAGGAACACTGTATCGAGAAAGGTATAAAAAGTAGGGAAGGATAATTAGAGGGAAATGTAGGTGACCGGTTTGTTATCATTGGCAAACGGAAGGTGGCCGCTGATTATGCTATCGAAACATGTGTTCAATATACGTAAAAGTAGCAGTTGACCACCCATTACTAGAGAGGATATCATAGAAAGGTTTAATCAAAACGGCAGAACGATTTAATAATATTATTGTAGCAGATACGAGAGCCAAAAAATATCCATTTATTCGAATTGAATTTTCCAAGCGAAACGCCGCGCAATATGTATTGAGAAAAAATATCTATAACCACTGATTCGATCAATTTTATTCATGACCTACATTTTAAGATTAAATTCTTTTCAATATCTTACTGATTGCAAAAATATGCGTACCTATAGCGGTAGGGTAGAATTTATCTAAATAGAAAGACTACATGAGTTGATGTTCAGTTTTTTCACAATTTTAAAATGTAGTCAAATCATTTGCAGGGATGATAACGTATTCTTGTTCCCATAAAGGAATACATCGGTCGTAAGCTAACGATTCGAAGGCCGGAGCACTTGCGAATAACATTCACGCAAAGGATAAATGTACAATGTTATTCAGCACTCCATACAATATTTCTGAAAGTATCAACCAATCGCACGAATATGTGCCACATGACCGCTGCACGATGATTTCATAGCGCTGTGAAAGTGCTTTGCCACCAATACTTTTGCAAACGATTAAGATCAGATTGACCGTGAGGAATTTGAAATTCGATAAGAAATTACACAAAGGTAACCATACTTCTCGATCTCGTTGAACAAAAGAATACGGTTACGGCAATCGCGTAGCTGATTTATCATCTCGGGAGAGGAAAATGAAACAGCCGCGGACGATTCGCGTCCATTAATCGAGTGTCGTTCCGGGCAACGGGAACGAAGAAAGGGCAGGTGATAAGAAAAAGGTAGAACAGCAAAGAGCGTGAGATCTAGACGGTCTATGGATCCGTTGCTTAATCGAACGAGTCTCATTCAAAAGGCATTTTAATTGCGCGTTTCGCTTATCTAAAATATGTCGGCTTATCACCGACGTATCGTCTGATTTTCCAACTGACAACCCATCGCTTTCGATAACCACCGATGTGACGGAATTCCATCATCTGCCGGCTGCATCCCACCTCGGGCCCGGGCGATCGCGCGTCGCGACGCTCTGCCCCGTCGCTGGCGTGAAACTAAACCTACACTTCAACCTTCTTGGGAGGATATACGATAACTCGCAGAAAACAAAAGATTAGTTCGCGTACCACGTCGATAGGTGAGAAATAAATATCTTGTTCGAGTGGCATCGTATCAAGCATTCCGAAATCTACAGCAACGAATTGGAAAAGGAGCCAGTCAAGTTACAAGCTTTACAGTTTCGAACGGTAGAAGCGAGGGTGAGCAATTAAGGAAGATTTCAACGAACTTTGGATCATTTTGTTTGGATCGCAGCGGACTTCTGTGACAAACCCATTCTTAATTTACACATTGGAGCAAAAATACGTATGGCAGAGTTGCCCATAAATAATCCCTGCGTTTCAATTATCGACGGACATTGGATTGGATATTAGATTTGGAAATATGTAAATTTCGTTTTCCATTCAAATGTTGCAGAATCGTAGTAACGACAGTTTTAATAAATTCCAGTCTGTCAACAATACGAAACCCACATAATATGCACCAAGCATGGGCAACATTCGAGATCACAGGAACAGAATGTTCACAACCGTGTCCACAGAATGCAGTACAGAATCCTCCATTACCTAACGCATCTTTCTCAAGGTGTATCGTAAAACGGGAAATATTAGTTCCACATTAAACGCCTTTTTGCAACGCTGGTTAGGGCATCAGTAGCTCCTAGCGCTTCACCCCCTGCTAGCTGCGGTACCGTTATCCAGGTATGCGCAACTCGACCAACCTTTCGCTCACTTTATGCGCGCCTTCAATTAACAGTCGCAGGGTTTAGGCTTGTCGACGAGCAAAACTGTCTCGTCCATCGTCGCGTAACCGTGAAGATCTCGACGGAGGGCAGAATCGAACGAAATACATGGCGGCGGTGAAGGTGTTGCACTCGTACGTGCGTGCTTACAGTACACTTACATTTGGTTCCGCGTTAGACGATGTAGATTGACGAGATCGTGAAGAGAGCGCGTAATCCGAGGCGGACGTCATCCCAGTATTCGTATACGAAAACCTTTGTCAGCCCGGAGTCAGGATCATTCACCACCGGTTGTCGCGTGCGCACTCGCGACCACTACCACCAACAGCAACACTGCTACCGTACCACCGACTATCACCGACCATACAGGGGGGGTGATCGACGCTGGATCTCCAAGTGAACATCTAAACGCGCACGTGTACGGCCCACAAAAACGACCATTCAGGTGTCCGAATATCGTGGCGGACACGCCGAGATCGTTCTTTTATCCGATCTCCCTCGAACCATTTTTAACCGGATACCCCGCTCGACAATTCGGTTGAAAAAGAAACGTACCGACGAGCGATCTGGTATTGTCGCGACGCGTCGTGCCGCTATGGGGCAACGCCGAACGTGTTCTCACGCGAACTTTCGTTTCCACCTCGGACTCGTTGAAAATGGGAAAAAAGAAGACAACACTCACGTGCTTAAAGTGAGACGCATCCAGGCGCGTTGCGTCAGCAGCGTCGACGCATCGCGTCGGGCTGGCCTTCTGGAGCTACTTTCAAAATCCTTGCATCTAACGACTCCTTATTATGCGATATCTCTTCCGGCGAAGGTACTTTCCACCCCGCTTCTACTCGTCACGCCGGCCTCACTGAACTATTTCTGTTGCACTGTCTCGCGAACACCGTGGCAATGTTACTAATCTTTTCTTTTATTGCATCGATCGGCGACGGACGATCAATGTACCAGACAATTTCGACGACAGCATTAAATCCAATCGCGGGCTGCGATCCACACGCTGCACCCTTCCAACGCACAATCGAGCCGCTCGGCGACGCTTCGCGTAAACGGGTATTCACAAGAAAACCAGGCGAGAGCCGTTCGTGCACCTTCGATGATTTCGCGCACTGGCAGACGTAAACACTGCGCGGCGACCACGTTCGATTATCTCGCACCCACCACCGTTCGGGCAAACGACCACGTAACAGAATAAACTCCTCACTCGCATCGGGAAACTCGATGAAGACGGTGCGCACGATCGCCACCCCCTAAAAATGTTTGACCCCTGAACGCACTATCTCACTGGTCCAGTACGAACGGTCTCGAAACGACGACAGTAACACCACCGTAGCAGCGCAGGTAGCACGGAACCACTGGGCGCAATTGGCTTTGCGCCAACATCGCCGCGATGAACTAGCCGGAACGTTGCGGGGGGGTCGTTGGCGCTCACCCAAAGCGGCGTGTTACGGCGCTACGAGGGTGAGCGTAAAAAGCTCGTGGAAAGAGATAGGGACAGGTCCTTTCGGCGCGCAGCGAGGTGTCCTCGAGTGCACGACGAACCTGGGCCCCGAGATTTCTTTTCGTTTCTCGCGGTCGGTCTCACGGAGACGTCGAGAGCAGAGAACGAGAGGGTCGCGGGCGATCCTTGCTCCAAGCGTTTTTCGAGCGGAATTTTTTGCCACATTCGTCGGCGCTAGACCGTTGACAATCAACACGTAGGAGCGCGCGACGGCGTTGTCACTGCACGGGTACAACTACGACGTAGCCGCGACGACGGCAGCGCAACAACACGATCGTGGAACGCGTAGCGCGACGACGATATACAACCGCTGCTTGTGAGAGTCCGGAGGCTCGGAGGCGCGCGAGTCAGCCCCACTAGTGTTCGCTCCTCGCTTACCTGGCCGCTGCCCTGCTGCCGTTGCTTGCCTAGACCGTACCCCCACCCCTCGCGTACCACCCCTCCACTCGTTGCGTACACGAGCCTGCCTGCCCCTCCATACCTCTCTTACTTTACCCCCTCCTACATGTCACTCTCTCTTTCTCTCTCTCCTCCTTCTTTTTTACCTCCTACCCCTTTCTCGAACATTTTCCCTCTTGCCCGCCGAATCTTTTCTGCTTTCCCCCCCTGTGACGGACTAATAACTCTTGCCCGCCGATACCCCTGCAACCCTACCGGTATTGCTTCATCTGCCAGGGTACGTCGCGACGGTGCCCAAGGGCAATAGGTGTCGGTGATGTTCCGAAGGTAGAGTCGATTTCGTGCCACCCCTCTGGGGCCCCGACCAACCACGAGACTACGAGCGGGGAATCGGAAAGTTTGGCATTTTTCTGACAGTTTAATTAAGGGATCGTCGTTGCCCTTGCTGCGTCGTCGACGTAGGTAGCCGATGTAAGTACCGACGCGGCAGAGACGCGGTCGGTGCGTGGGTCTTATTTACGCTCTGTTTCGTTATCCTCGATGGGGCCAATTTTCGTCGGGGAATCGATTTCAGCGAAATACCGAACGAACGGAACATTCTATCGAATATATATATATTTCGCGCGATAATTCGCACTCTTTGCCGCTCTTTTCGCATCGCCCAGCAATATCAGTCACAATTGAAGAATGGTCGCTATTTATGCCTAATCTGCATAGCGATTTCACAGTTCCAACAATGTAAGCACGCGACAAATCGTACGAAGTTTAGAGAGCGATCTATAAATCAAAGGTGTACCGGTTCATTCGTACAGACAGCAGAGGCGCAGCCACGCCAGCCAGCATTCTGCACTCTGTCGTTCAGATTTTCCAGTCCGCCGTTACTTATTATTTTTTTTTCCTCCGCGACGAAGACGACGACCACGCGATATAAATTACGGTACACACCTATAGACCGTCCTCTTCTCCCTATTGACTCGCCATACCGAGGATGACGCGTCAACGTTACGCAATCCCCGCCAGCCGAGGTTTGTTTCCTCAAGAAAGTCAACGGCACAGTTAGTTTAATATATTTCGATAAATGTTAAAGTTGCACCATTCCCACGGTGGACGCGTCGGCCGGTTCAACGATCCATCAAAGAAGAACAAAGGGGGAAGCGGGCGCGAAGAAAGGAAATTCCGTAGTCTGAGCGAGTCGGCTCATCTCGCCCGGGCGAGAATGAGGCACTGGCTGGCCAGCCGAGCTGTTCACACGTCCCGTCGATCGTAGACTCAACGGCAGAGATAATTAATTATCAATCGACCCGCGATTATTAGCGACGCGCGTGCGATCACCAGAATGTGTCCCCCAGAATGTTGTCGGATCACGCTCGTCCCGTGCAGCATGTCGCTGCGACGCTAGTGGTGGAGAATTACATTGCGCGAGCGACCAGGTATTTCGCGTATGCCTGCGTCGGTGTGTCGCTCGTGGGATGCGCACGACGCATTCCTCGTGGACACGCTTTCCATTTTCCGGCCCTCTACGCGCCGACGTTCGTCAGCTGCACTTTGCTTATGCTCGAGAAATGCGATAGCCGGTGAACCGAGCAGCAGCGACGCGGGATTCTAGCCAACGAATCCGACCGGTGTTTTCGATCGAAATTTCGATCTTACCTTGGACGGCGAACGGCAGGCATTTTCTGCCGTCTAGACGAAACTACGCGCGCCTCCGGAAACTTAATCTCATTTGGAGATTTAGGCGGGAAATACGGTGACGGGAATCGAGGGACAAATCGATGAAAAACGAGGGAAATTGAAGACTAAAGATTTACAACGGTCCGCACATGGTCTGAAAAGATGGAAGATAATCGCGTTCCAGGGAAGTCAATATTTACGTTGAGCATCGTTAATTAATTTCTGACGAAAGCCGGACTGTTTGAAAAGGGTCCGCCGCTAGAAATTCATGGAAGCCAGCCGAGCCAAACTTCCGTCGCTCGGTTCCTATTAGTGTTCCGACTAGTTGTCGCCAAATCTCGCCCTGGACGGTCTAATTCTTCGTTCACGGAAAAAGGACTGCTATGTGAGAAAGTTTGGCACCTCGCAGGGCCGTGTAGCGTATTGACACACTTCTCTCGGCATTCGCGTCCTTCTGTCTATGTAAATCCCGCGTGAAATCTTCGCCTCTCACGGCGGAAGAAGATCGGCTACGCAAATCTGAACGCTCAATTGATGGTACTAAGTAAAAAAATAAACAAAATGGGTTTTTTTTCAACGTAGCCTTGGCAGAGCTTGCCAGAAATTGTGCGTTTCCGAAGATCGGCACGTTTGATCATTGCGAGACACGGCTTTTTTATCTCAACTATCCGGCCCGGTGGTGTCGTGCTACCTAACGACACGTTACAACGTTTCCAGCTTGCCCCGGAAGGAACGGAACAAGCAGTTACTCCAAAACGGTTGGAAACCTTGGCCTACCGTTGAATAAGGGTGGAGTGGAGTGTTCACTTAATTACCGAAGGTGACAAGTGCCGGTGCCGTGCCGTTGGTCGAACTTAAGTACCTGGCTCGGGAGTCTGAAACCTGCGAGGGTTTAAATCATTAGACAATACGACAGGACCTTTGTCTTACTTATCAGTTAGAGGCAAATCGGCTGGCAGCCCGGCAAACTTCGTCTTCTGTACCTTTTACAAAGAAATACCATCCTGATTGAATGGACCCCTGACTCTGCAGCCTGACGCTGCAATATTTCAAGCACGTGTTCAAATTCAATAATGCCCTTACCTTTAAAGGCTAATGAGCATTCTTTGCTTTATTTCTTTCTCCTGGCTGGAGTGTGGCATTGTAAACTATAATTAATAATTTTTCCCAACGGATCGTGCTGCGTTAATAGAGGACTTTTCTCTTGGACTTGAATAAATTACAGTTCGATTGTTCAATTGATTCGCGTGGGCACGTAGTTTATTCGATATAGTACTACGCACAATCGATCGAAATAGAAAAGGTAAAATGGTGAAATTAACCAAGAATCTTTGATATCACTATTGTTAACATTTTCAGAATTACTTTGTACGGAGATAATTGCTCTTCGGAGTCAATTTTTACCTACCTGGAACGTTGATAAACTTGCGTACATTTTTAATTTGATCGTTTCTTAATTTTTATTTTCTTTGGCACGATACAATGCAACTAAGCTTGCTGTCTTTCGAGCAAACTGTCAGTTGCTTCGCGAGGCACGAATATACAAAGCTTCGTTGTCTTAGAGTACGTACAACAATTATTCAAAAAGATTCTGGTCGATACGTGATATTACATCGGTAACGTGTATTATCACCGATCAGCCTGTATCTTCGTGACCTTCGACAATGAGCATTCGAATCATAAAGAGAGGCGATGATTGTACTTTATCCGGTGATAATCGTGCAAGTTAAAGCTTGAAACGTCACGAAAAGGCAGATCCCACGTGCCTTCTCGACAGGAAAAACGATGGTTTTTAAATCAAATATAGGCTACGAGTAAAATGGATTCATAATCATAGCGTGAGCTAAGGGGAATGATGAATTGTAAGCATCTAGCCAGCAATTTCAATCTTTTTCGTTGTGTAATCTGTGATAGACGCTTTGCTCCATACTACCAGAGTTTAAATTCGATTTGGCTTTTAAGAAGCTCGGTTCGTTAGCACTGAAACGTTTTTATGAAAATGCGTATACACAAATTAGATTTCCAACGTGAATCTGATTATAGAGTATCAAATGGAAATGTTGCTTATCGTTTTGATATTTGTGAGAATTCACAACATTTCAAGTACTGAGATTATACACAATATCGAAACGAAATATTTCAGATTTCAGATTAGCAAGATTTTTAATTTGATATTTGAATAAGTACGGTAGAACTCGAGTGATTCGAACACGTAATAGCATTTCGTATAATTAAAGTCCGCCGATTATCCTGGCCACTTATAATTTTCCGTTCGTACAACAAGAGCTCCGTGCCAAATTGCGAAAACAATAATTTCGTAATAGTGAATTATCGTAGTGAATTATATGGTGATTTATTTTGTAACGAAGATAAATGTATTCTTTATTAATTATGAAAAGAATGAACCAGAATTGTATTCTAGACGTTCGGTTATAAATATGATACTATCGTTGACTGTTGCGGTGCGTAATGTTGTGTGTAAATGAAAAGAAACTGAATAAAGTGTTAATCGAAAATAACCCACGATACGGATCGTGACTTCTTGGATTAGAAGTCTCATCCAAAATAACTCTGCGAATATTCAATGACAGGTTGACTCGAAACAAACTCATTGCTTTTCAATGTTTCAAATATGTAACATTTAAATAGTTTTTCTCACAATGAATTACTTCAGAAATAAATTCCGTCGCCCAATTGCCAAAAATTGCCAATATGTACTATAGCACCGTCATTTTGACAATGTTTTCTAATATCTGGAATACGCACATGCTCTGAATGCAGAATGTTCCAAACACAATATGTATGATTGCCAACGTTTCGCATTTATTTGAAACGAACGGGGTAAATACAATTCTCACCCCGATGCAGGTGTGCTTCACATATTATGCTAAATTCATATTTCAAATTTAACATTTTTAAAGTATATTATAATTCATATTGCCGTGAGAATAGTAAACGTGGATCAATGAACCCTTCAGGGCTATGGAAACTATAAAACATTTATCGAGAGCCTTGAAAACAAAAATATGAAATAAATCATAATTTATCGCAATATTTAATGATAAATTGCTAGCGTCGTCGCACCTCATATAAGTGGTATCGGCTTCATGAATGGGACGGTATGTATCTGATTATAAAAAATATTCATATTGATTGATATTAATCGAAATTTGTAATAAATTATCTAATCTAAATTCGCCATACAGAAATAAAAATTGAAATATTATTTATCTTCGTTTCCATTCAGCAAAGTAAATGAAAACACTGTACACATTTCCTTCCTTCTGTTTTAAACTTTGGGAAATACTTATGTTGGGTGCCGCTTACTTGCTCTGTTCAGACCAAGTATATACATATTGTGTCATGAAATGTATGATGAGCAATAACAATTGGGGCATTTTCGCTAGAAATGTAATTAACTTACCGCGAACAACAGATATTGATCAACAAGAGAAAATCGACGAAGTTGCACTGGCACTAAGAAACGCACTTCGTTTCTCACTTTCACACGAAGTTGTGATGTAAAGAAAGAAAAACATATCAACGTGCATTACGTTCGCATTATGTGCAGATCGGAGTATCTACCATAGATTCAATTTTGCTCCACACGTCCCCTTTTAACAAATCGCCAAGTGGACGTTTCGCAAACTTCGATATGCATGGACACAATAGCAACGATTATAAAGGCAACGTAGAAGTACGCAAACTGTGATTGGCGAAGAGGTGCATAAAATGTCCCAAGTGGAACCGTAAAGAATACCGTACGGCGTACGTCGTAAGTACACACGCACGGGGCACAAAAATACGTCACATGGGGTTTCTTTCAGCTCGTGCAGCTTGTGCGAGACTAGTACTCTACGTCGTAGCAGCATAGCCTGAGCAAACCGCATTTTAATCAGTTTGCGGTCGCGGTCCGCTCTCTTACATCCTTTTAATACGTTTTCTCCTCTCCTCTCTCACTTTTCTCTCGCGCGACACCACGACGTAACTCAACTCCCGCATATAAGCCCGCTACGCAATATCTACGCAGTACCTGTTCCTTTCTCGAGGTAAATGACAGGGATATCGTAAACACGATTATTTCCCGATAGCTTCGCACATTTTTTCACCTTATTGGAACTGAGAACCCATTGAACCTTATTTTCGTGGAAATAAAATTTGCGTACAGGAATTAAGGTAATTGCTTGTATTTTTCACAAATTTTATACTTTGTAATTGAAAATTATAATAAATTGTGACTTTGCATGCTTCGACCGACACAAATATTATTTTTGGCTGTTTTATACAATTTTCCTATGTCTTGTTCTATTTTTTCTCAATGGACTTTTCTCGATGAAGTAAGTAAATAAATAAACAAATACATTTAGTGCACCATTAATTACATATCTGCGCATTTCTCTTTATACAAGCTTCTGCGATTTTTGTAAATTGACGTAATCCAATTATCGAATTCCAAAAATGAATTATACCCTACACGACACGTTTTCAAATTCTTACCTTATGATAAATGAAACCTGGATGAATTTACAAATCTTGCGAACCTCAATTATATTGCTAGTTGCACGTAATGCGATTATCCGATTAATTTACATACCTTGGAAGCAAACCTTTAAAGCACTGCATTCAATATTTAATCGGGGGAATACGTTCAAGATATAAATATAGCGATTGGTGAAAACGGTATTGAACACCGAATTCGTTTGTATTTCGTTTCCTAGAATTGGGAAGTAGGGTCTCGCGGCGATTTTTAAGAGGTTTTACGCCTGTTTCGGGGGCCGACCGGCAATTTGGTGGAATTAAATAATAGTCCGTCCCATTAACGTAACGACGCGGCCGGGGATGTCCCGTAGGATCCTCACCGGTGGATTTTGAAAGTGGATGGAGGCACGCCAGGTACGCTCACGTTTTATTTCATCGTAATGTGCCACGAGGTATACGTATACCTTCATCTCAGAAGTCAGGACCCTCCAAGGATTCATCCTCGTTCCTGTGTGGTCCTCCGTGGCTTCTCGAATTATTACCAACGATTTCGGACATTCCTACGTCAATCTTAAAATTTGTCAAGAATCTCTACCCCATGATCATCCACTTCTGTTGACGTGTCCCAGAGCGGAACAACCAATCTATAAGACCGCTACCGCCGAAACAACGAATTATCTCGTATTATAGTACCTTTTCAACCGACGTGTTTTCATTTCTCTTGTCGCACCGATTACGTTAAAATATACTTTTCTTTATTATACCAATTCATGAGCATTAATAAAGTATTGGGGGTTGTGCGTACTTATACATTTATTTGCTCGCAGGAATTTGAAACTAAATGTTGCATACACTTTTACTTGGACATTTATGCGTGGAATAATAGCGCACTGTTTACAGGTACATCCGAGCCAAGTTATAACGACAATAATGTCGGTACCACTGGGATACAGAACTTTATGGTCCCACTGGTTCTAAGTATAAGTAACGCGTGAAATTCCTGTTTAGCCCGATCGTTTTTGAAATACTTTCGCGGTCGTTGAATCAGTCGAAAATTGGCAACAAATCTTTCAAAATCGACCGGCTGCCTCCGTGAGACGTCGGATCCAATAAAAGCCTAACGGCCAGCCCGATGTCAGGCGAGGGAAAATGAAGACGTAGATGCAGGCGTAAAAGGACAAGAGAGGCTGATAAACAACGCGAGCCCCGATCCTTGGTAATACCTTTTAGGATGGTGCGCGTGAAACTCGAGCTCCTATAACCACAAGAATGTGTACGTCGAATGTTGCAACTTGTCACGTTACGGTGCCTCGCGCAGCAAATTTACAGACGGATTGGTAGTGATTTTTCTGAAACCTGAAAGAGACGTATTTGCCAGTGACGATATCTTTAGGTGACCCACACGACTGCTGTTACATGCCCGAAGACCCACCGCAGCTTTGTGACACCACAACTTTCTGCTGCAATAACATTCGCGCCTTTACAACAACAGCTCGTCTCCTCAGTCGAGAGATCCACTCTGCAACAATAATACTGCATGTGTGGCCTTCTCAGTGGTGCTCAAATTTTTCGCATATCTTACGATGCCCCGCTGTCCAGTTGAACGAAAATTCTATAATGTATCTTGTCAGATAATTCTCGCTGGAAGACTTGCCAAGACATTTTCTGCCAACGATCACTTGGTTCCAGTTTCCATTCATCGCTTCGAGATGCACCGAATAACACGTATTTCTCTGCGTCGACGTTTTAATCGAAAGTTTAACGAACGTTGTGCGATATAGGAACGAATTTAGTCTGGAATAAAATGGCAACGCGAGATATTATCTACTCGCGTGCCGATACTTTTCGTGGATCGGGGTATTCGAGAAGTACCTCTGCGCGATTTGAAGGAAACCATACGCGGCAGGATTGCAAGTGAACAACGAGCCGGGAAGTGAAACGATGCGGGAACGTCGTCGAGGAAACGTTCTAAACTACGAAGGTAATATTTGCAAACAGGTAATGGACGCGTTAGGACGGCGCCTCGATAAGTGGCGAATTGTCCCCTTGTTGTTCAAACCGACACGAATGTGTGAATGGATTTTCTGTTCGCAGAAAGCGCGGAGAGTTCCCCAAGATTTCCATTCACCGGGTCCCTCTTGATGCTCTTCGAGCACCTTCACCGTCAATCATTGAACGGTGGATTGAAAAGTACACGGAAATAACACAAAACATTTTCAAGTCTACCAATTCCGTGTATCGATGTCGCATTTTATAGTGCCGATGGTGGAATTTTCGGGAAAACCCTGTAGATAGTAACTGTTGAATATGGTTGGTTCAAATTTCTTGTCATTTCTACGAGTCACTTATAACCCTGTCGCCTCGGTACTATAATAAAAGATGAAAATATCCTCGACGCGTAAAACAGTACAGAATTTATTAATATCGTAGTGCCAACATACTCGGATATTCTGCTCAATTATCCAAGGTATATTTTTTATATAAATAATTGCAATAATGATATATTGTTGTAGAGAGTGTTTAGGTATAAACGGACAGGTATAATCTCAACTTTCTTTTCATAAAATTGCCTGCTCCACGATTGACGAGCAATTCCTCGTAGCGCAGAATCGTGCAACGAAACACAGTACACGCGAGAAATGAAATTTTGTCACAATTCGCTTTCATTACCCTGTAAACACCCCTTTGATTGATTAATTCGGCGCAATTAATGACTCACGTTAATGACTCAATTTCGCATTAACACCCGATACATCGTACCAATTCACATATTCTTCTCTCGAACCCTGCAAGTGTAACAAGAAACATCGAATACACATTGAGGCGCGTTTTAAATCACAATGTCATTGCATTGGACGTACACACTCATGCGTGCACATGCCTATGTGCAAGCGGCGATCGTACTTATAATAGAAACGCCGCCGCTGATTGGAAAATAAATTCGAGACATCGGCGTGCCTTCGATAAGATTGCACTTCGTCCGCTGTCATTACTCTCTCGTTATCGCGCCTTATTTATTGTCTGCAGATACACCTATACCGGTACCTAACCGCGATAGGATGAGCGCGTGCTCCGTTTTCCATCGGATGTGTGCCGCTGCCGCTAACAGTACTCGTAATTCGCATAACCATTCCTGCGATCGTATTTTCCCTCCTCGAATTTGTCTGTCGTCCAGTTTCGCCTCGCTATGTATGTATTATGTATGCATGCAGCGCGATACAAATCGTACGGCGAAGTGAGAGCAAAGTGTTTTCGATTGTTGAAATTAAAAATTCATCCGGCGAATCCCATATGTTGGTCTGCCGTTTCGACGAGCACCGCGATATCATCGGGAATAATCGCATGCGATGACATCTCTTCAGCACATCCGCTGTTATTTATACTTTTTGTGTGTTCAATCTTTCATTGCTGCCGCGATAATTAATTGTTTGTTTTTCTGCGGTATTTGAATAAAAGTTCGCGATACTCGAACGGAATACTGGCAGATTGCATGCCAAGAACGCACAGATGGGGGCAAGGATATTTGCATGAAATTTATGCAAGAAAATTGGCATTCACAAATTCTACTTATTAGTACGAATGTAACCAAGTTTATGAACTTTTATTTTTCGTACTACATATTATCCATATTATTATTTTTTATTGATTCAGTTATGAGGATAGTAGAATATTTTGGGATTGGAAAATTTGTTAATACATTTTGGATATTGCTCCGCTGTCACAAAAATGAGAAACGAAAAGTGTGAAAATTAAATGGAAAGTAGAAATTGTCTTGCTGCTTCTTCGATGCAGCGGGAAAGTCACGCGTTGCAAGGAAAACAGTTTTTCGCTTGGGTATAATGAGAAAAGGGAAATAGAAATTCAATATCATGGATAATATAATTTTTATCGAGACTGGGACGCACGTCACAAGTAAATCTCTAATTTTAGAACATTCTATCGCTTTAACACAACTGTGCTTTATATCTAGCTGACACGGGACAACATCTGTGAATTATTACCAGATTATTTTTCACTCCAATTATAATCATATTAACAAATCTTAATTTAGTCAATCATTCCTTTAAGCGATAATAATACCTATTTAAATTCCGTTGATGACAGCTCAAAACTCATTAGTTTTAGAACAGTGACAAAAAAAAAATTAAAACACTATTATAGTAAAAAACTCTTACATACGTTCCATGGATTAATCAAGCCAAAGCCAATCTCCTATTAAAAATATTTAACCGCCGTACTGTCGCGCAGATGGGAACTGCGTTTTCTTTATTAGCGTTAAGCATGGCTGCGAGCAAGGTTGTACGCGCAAGCAAATTGCAGCGCAGAAAAGCAAACAATTAATTATCGTAGCAGCAACAAAAGATTGAACAAACAAAAATTATGATTAACAGCAGCTGTCTCCAGGAAATGTTTCCACGGAGAACCGTGCGAATCGCGTTCCTTATTCGAAAGTAACGGAATAACAATGATTCGTCCGCGGGAAATACGTTCAGTACCAAGAACGAAGGTGTCGAAAGATGAATTAGAGATCTGGATATTTTAGTGAAGTAAGTGGCTTCCACAGAGAGTGGAGGTGGTTCAACCACGTGGTTCGTGGTGCGAAGGTTACGGAGTCCACGTGTCGACGAGCCGTACTCCACGTGTCGATGGGATTCCGACGCGCGAATACGCGCGCTGTTAATCGGAGGACTTAAGGCGGCCCTTCACGCAAGCGCTAAAGTATACCTGGCGAACAGATGCGAACGTCGCAGAGCTGTCTTGTGACAAATAATTATTTGTTATTTAAAGAATTCTAAAGAAATGGTTTCAAGTAGTCATAATAATTGTTATTTACTTACCTATACAATTTAATTGGTTATTAATTATTATTTGGTACGTTGTATGTGTTATTTACATATATGCATCACCCGATGAATTATAGATGGGTGGTTGGAAAACGTGTCACTTTAACTGTCTATTGAAAAATAGCCATACAATTTTTTTATTCTACAGAATAAAACACATAAGGGCATACAAACAACTGTTTCCTATTCGGTTCTCATTCAACTCCAAATTCAAAATAAATCTTTGTTTTCCAACAAGGAATAAGAAGCAAATTATTCCTGACACTATTTAAGTGGCTTGAATTTAAAAATAAAAATTCATTCATATCGTGCTTTGATATATTATTTATTACTCAATAGTCAAATGAAAATTTGCCCAGCACTGGCCTTATCGAGATGTTCCGCATAAGCTGTGGAACTAAGGATCATTTAATTGGGGATCGGCTTGATCTTACTGTCCATAAAACCCGAGCGATACAGAACGTGGGATAAATGGAGGAAGTTGTTGGTTGAGTTTAGAGCCTATTCAGTAGTGCAGACACTTGATGGAATTGCCGTTTCGTTTTTTTTTTGTTTCTTTTCTATAACCCCAGAAAGTCCCTGCAATATGTTCACCTGGACATTCGGCAGGTTGTTATATGTATTATTGGGTAGCGAGTGGCTGTTCCCATTGAAGCAGCATCTTTACAAGTTCGTTGTTGACTTATTTTTTAATGAGATCTTGCGGGCGTTTCCTGCTTAGTCTGCTCCTAAAATTGCTGCACAGAGGTTTGCTCAGTTGATGTGGGTGGTTTGCGATCCTATTATTGCATCGTTCAGATTCTGTACTTACTTTCTTTCCTTGTAAGTAGTTGAATCTGTTGCCTAATATTTTTGCAATTTTCTTATTCATTTTTGGAGTAAATTAATCATTGTTATTGGTAGGTAGTATATACATACTGTATACATGTATGTATAATATTTTAGAAATTGGCTTTTAGACCAATCGCGACCGAACAGTTCTTGCCAAAAATAAATGTGCTGTTAGTGGGGTCCTTAAGACAAAAATAAGGATATTGATATTTCTGAATTTTAGTTCCCTTTTTTTGAAGTAAAAGTAAGCGATGAATATACTCCATGATCTTAGAATTATTTATAGCTTACATCAGAGCGTCACGTACTATGATTTGTATTCAAATATTGCAGGCCTTTCATTACTGAAATGATTGAATTGTAACAAGTTATTTTTAAATACCTCTTCATTTCCGCATACCCATTTTTATATTAATGCTGTAAGTATATTACGAAGCAATTAATGACTCATCTTGGACATTACATTCCACGAGTTGGTAACGGTATGTTGTGTATATTAATAAATCTGTTATGTAAATGAAAGTACTTAAAAGAAATTCCATTTCGTAACTAAGAAAGTTAATTGTATAGTGTTTATTAACTTTCTTGCCTCTTTGGTCTCGAAATACACTCTATGGCTATAAAAATATCTAATTCCATCATTTACTATCCTGATATTATTTAGAGACATATACAGAGTGCTTTTTGACGGCTGAACTTAACAATAATCGTAAAGGGATGAAGTGCACATACATAAGTACACTGGCGAAAGCACCTGATATTTTTCATTTTGCAGGCTTTTATACGGAGGTGAATTTCTATTCCAAGACTACTAATCGCACAGGAACTACTTTCGTCCGTATATTTTACAAATGTTCGCGCTTTTTAAATCAGTTTTTAGTTTGCACAGAAATCAATTGCAAGAAAGGTACAAATTTTTGTTCGTTTTCCAATTTTCTTACAACAAAATTTTATTTTGGAGTATCTGGATAAATTTCTGCTCTCTCTCTCTACGTTACATGTGTTCTTTGTGTGCGGCATATTCAATAATTAGTGCCGCAATTTTCATTGATAAACATGTCCTCGCGACTTTGACGATTTTGACGTCTCGCAAATGAAGCTCACCAATTTTTATGTAAAAAAGGTTTGAAGGTCCTGCTCATATCTCATTAATTACTGAAGTAACAAGAAGAATCACCTATTGCAGGATATGTTTCTGACCAGAGTTTCTTGCGAAATCGACTGGCAAATTTTATTTCACGCGACAGAGAAAATTCTTTATGCATATCGAAACTATTTTATCAGAAAATTTCGTATAATTTCCCGCAGCAATGAACATTTCCATTCCATTTCATACGTACACACTTCCATGGCGCTACCGTGTAAGAAAAATTTCTATCTAAACTTTCTAAGCAGACCGTAAAGTGCATATTCTCAGAAGAATCTTCAATAGAGATGAAGGCTAGATTAGAAAGCGATCTACAAGATTAGCTTGATTATCAATGATTATCGCTGATCGATTGTCGAATTCCGATAAAATGCTCGCCACTGTTTTTCTTTCTGCAAAGAAAAACCTGCTTCTATTAAATAATAGCACGCCAAGGTCTGGCGATGAACAGTGGCTAGGTATTTAATGCTAACAATTAGATATCGTGATATCCGTGTAACGGCAACGTCGCATTAGTGTCACTTACTGTTAATCAGCTGTAAGAGGTTTCTAAGAAATGCGAGAAAAAGATTAGTTTTCTATCCGTAACACGCGATTATAAAATCGATACAGATCATGAATGAACTGGACACACTGGACATGTGATTCATTTATAGCGTATATGTACATGTATACGTTATGTTGTTAGAAACCATTTTTATTTTACCCTGCTAAAGAATTGAGCTTAATTGTAACAATTAATTAGCCAAAATAGCCTACTAAATTATTTATACCGTTGCAATTTCACTGTCAGTGCCAAACATAATAAAATTACCTTCGCCTTGCTATTTTCATGAACGGACTAATAGCGATGACTGACAGTAATGAAAATATCGTGTACACATAAACGTCGTATATACACTTTTATATTTATGCAAATAATGCGTCCAAATTCAATGGAAGGCGCACATTAATATTATGTTTGATCGCTCCATTGTCGTTTTATAATTAATTTTGCTCTGCCATTTACACATAATGTACTTATCAAAAGACTGAAATATTTTTATCGCTTTGGACTCCGGCGATTCAGGTGACTGTTCGAAACGCCACCCAACAGTTTCATGTTGCCGATAAACCAGCGCAATGCTCGGATAATATCGGCCATGGTTAAGATTAACAGTCTTATCATCGATGTTATTCCGAATTAATCCACGATGTAGTGTTGTGTGAATGTTTTTTTCCACGGTAGAACCTCATCTTCGCGTAGAAATTGTATGGCCACTTGAACTATTATTATAATATCAAAATGGTATGTGCGTCAGTAATTATTTGGACACGATACAATTTTCATAATCATTAATCAGAATTTTAAAACCTGGATTATTATCCAGATATGTGTTTCAACATATTCTCACAATTTGTTTGCACTTTCATTGTTCATAGGTAATATTTTATACACTTTTTGTACTTTCTTTTAAGCCCATGCAACGCATACGCTTTCTACGTGCAAAATTGAGACGAATGTACAACAATATATTTCGATATACAATATTTACTAAATGTATTTGATAAATAAGTAAATTTCACTGTAGCAATAATGATTTTACAAGTACCATTAAGTGCTAAATCATGTTTCCTACTATTATCAAACACCCTGTTCTAATATTCTATACTAAGAATAGCAATATATGGAACACCATTTGAAGAAATTACCTTGCCCTTGAGATATACCCTACTAATTTCCATCGTCTACGCATTTATGCATATTCAAACCGACCGTGAATGTTTAATATAAAATATTATTTTTATCGCATATTCGAGATGCTCGAAGGATCAACCTGGTATGTGTCACCAATACAAAAGTGAAAATATATAATTTGTTTCGTCTAACTTGGTTGCACTTTGTTGTATGCAAGAAATAACAATTTTCTGTATTTTTTATATTTTTGGCACGTGCACCATCAATAATACGAATGCCACGATTTCAGAAATCGAAAGTATCGAAATTGCATATACCGGTTTTCGCTTTAATCTTAAAAATGGCAAAGTAATTTTTAATAGAAAATATATATTGAGTCTGGTCTTTGCTTGAAAAATAAATATGTGCAGGCACATGGCTTCGGCATAAAGAGAACGATATATAAAGTTGTTCGGTAAAATTCGAGAAACCGAGAGCAATTCGTCTTGCAATAGATTATATCACAACCGAATGCGTCTGACAGTGACAAATCTTGGGCATCCCCTTTTGAGTCACACGCACGCGATGTCTCCCGACATTTCCACGCGTGTTACTACACAACATTTACACTGTCAACGCCTGGTAAAAGCAGCAGGTCTTTCCTTGACATCTTAATCAATCGCGCTGCTTGCCTTTATTCCAGACGGGACAGACATGTTAATAAGTTATGCGGTCAAATTCGAAACTTTATTGCTTATCGTACTGTGATTGAAATTTGCAGCCGTCTATTGTTCACCTGCCTCTGCGTTATTAACAATGTTCCTTCATTGCATTCTTGGAGAATGTTCTTCATAAAATAAATTGAACGCTTTACGACTTGTATTCGTTTCATATACATACATAGCTTCCGCCTTTCCCTCTTATGTGCTTGCGGTTATGTGCTTGCTGGCTAGATTCATAGGGAACCTTTTCATTATACAAGTTCTATATTTATATTCTCTTGAATAAAATGTTAACGAGCAATGAAAAATGTTTTTTCATTGCTCAGTTTTCAGTTTTCTGTGGTAACCCTGACGGTGAAAATTGTGAGTAAATATGTAGATCTTGGACAATCACTCAAATCGACTTCGAAAGCCAACAGTAGTATAAAGTATAAAGAAAGATTTATTACGCATCTGTTCGGATATGAAAAGCGTAGTGTATTATGAGTTACTGCATTCTGGTCAGATTGTTATTGTAGAGCATTTCAAACAACAACTCATTCGTTTGCGCGGTGAATTGGAGCGAGGAAGAATATATATGTATTGGCCAAAGTAGTACATGTGTAGGCAAGTCATTTTGCAGGACGACAACGCTCGAACACATGTCGCAAAAGGCAGGTAGGACATCATTTACTATCTAGGTGAGGATATTGTTCTCCGTGCCGGTGTAGTCACCGGACCCAGCCCTATAGAATTATCACCTTTTCCGGTCGCTTCAGTGCCACCTGGCTGATACTCATTTTAGGACAGTGGAAGAATTCCGAAAATGTCTTGATGGCTTTATCAACTCGAAGCTGCTATATTTTTTCTTGTGGACATTTTTCAGCTGCTCGGCAAATGGGGGAAGGTCGTAAAAGCAATGGGGACTATTAAGAACATTAGAAGTGCACTACGTTGTTTCAGTAGATGAGCAGTGAAAAGTTATTCGATGTACATATTAAACAAGCTATAATCCGGAACAGTATTAGTCACGCTTAAGTAACTCTCCAGGAACAAGGAAAAAGCGGTTTTGTTTAAAATAATTGACAATACATACTCCTAAGATACACTTACGAATGTGCACACGATTTATGCGCGTTTACAATCATTTAAGTGAACATCATTTAAGTATCATTTAAGTTTTCGATCTCACCGATTCGTTTAGAGTCCACGTACTCCCCGGTCAGCATTCTTCAAATGTAACGCAAGATACATAGAGGAAAACGGAGAATTGCGTGAGACGCGGACTAGCAATCGTCTGAAGGCGGCTTCCGGTGGGATGGCACCGAACGACATTCCATTCTTTCGTTTTCGCGGAAAAAGAGCACATTCCTATTTACCGATCACAGATAACCATCGCAATCGTCGTACCAATAAAACATTAATCCCTGAGCTATTTGCTAAACTCGCAAAGCACTTGTCTTTCCCCCGCCGACATTCTTCGCTTCGGAGTAGCCTTACGCCACCATCGATTCGATAAAGATTGTGTGCACCGAGGTATACGATCTTCACACGATTATTGAAATCAAATTAAATTTTTTGCCGTTGCGGTTCGTCATTGCGAATCGGTAACAACTGTGGAATGTACTTTTCATTCACCTTATAAGCACAACTAAGGTACGATATTAATGTGGCTGTATTAATATCGTAAACATAATTCCAGTAGAACAATGGACAGCAAGATTTTGTGTTTCAGCTATTCAGAAGAAAATGAAGAATAGTAATGGAGCGAAAATATACCAACCGTTTTCTTAAACGTTATAAAACGTTTAATGTTTATCTTGACGTTCATTAATCGTGGCGAAAGCCTTTATTTGTAATTATTGCTCCTGATTAAACCATTATATTTTCTCAGATAAAAGTAAGTCATTTATCTGAATATGTAATGCAAGATTATTGATTAAACTCCTACTTGCAATATAAGAAGCACGCTATTTAAGCACAATCGCTGAGATTATTTGTTAATAATATTTAATTGCACTTACGGTAATGCGATGGCTTACTTCAATGCAAAGTTCAATTAATATCGTGTGCTGTAACCTGACAAATTAGTGGCTGCGACTAGTCACTTGTTCTAAATTATTGAAATGTAACGCTGCAGTTATTTTTTATAATTATACTTTTCAAATACTTTATACTCATCTATACCCCATACAGAGTTATTCGATTAACATGCTACAATTATTCAGATGGAGGTTCTGTATTTTAAAAAAATATTTCTAGAATGAACCTTCTGGAGCTCCAATTTTCACAAAAACGCCTGTGAAAATACCTCGAGAACACATTTATTAGTTTCTTTTTCAATTACAGTAGACCTTCGATGACTCGAACCTCGATAACTCAAAAATGTCTATAAGACGAAAATTTTCTTAATTGCTTTCCGCTCCGCTGCAAAAAACCTTTATAAGTCGAAATAAAACTTACTTTAACTCGAATTATTTGCCACATGTCCAGACACATTTTACCTCTATAACTCGAATTTAAAATAGCCAAACCTCTACAAACTCGAAGTTTATAACTTTCTGTCAGAAATCATTCAATTGTTTCCTTCCCTTCAATCGTTAGGGTTGTCTCAAGACATAAAATGACCGCGTGCATATCCATGGAAGCTAATCATTTTTCGTCAATTTCCATTGATAAACAATGTATTAATACATTCACTCGAAGCAAAATTACGGACATTTTGAATAATAAGTAGGTACACATAGTAACCCAACATTCGTCTTCTGATTGCATGTATATATGTATCCAATAAATATATAATTCATGCTAAAAAATTGAATTTACCTTCCTTTCCGTCTTCGCAAGTCGAAAAGTTAACCGTCATACACCTCTAGTAAGTCGAATTTTCGTATGTGCAACCTCCCTTACTCGAATACTCGATAACATGAAACCTTTGTGATTCAAAGTTCTTTTCTGTTCCCTTGAGATTCGAGTTATCGAGGCTCGACTGTACTTCTACTTATGTTTGCGTTTGTAAATGCGTATAAATCCATGGTTTATTATCGTTGATAGTATGTTATGCCTCTTCGCAGTGTATTGGATTGAGCTGTTTTGATAAACAACGGCGAAGCAATTATATTATGAGGCTTAACAAAAATCGCTGCCCTCGAAAACGAAGCTTCGTAGACAGAAAACTTTATTCCACACTTTGGACCTTCGACCTTTTCCTAGGTTGTCCTACGATCACTGATACACCCTGTATATTCGAAGTTTCCCTTGAAAAGACAATGACACACTTTTAAAATTCTATACCGTTTTTCCTAGACCGCGGCAACAATTACATCCGTCACATATTTAAACGCGCAATAAAGGTATTAAAAAAGGGTAGCTAGAAATCAAAGAATTCCACGAGGACTATATTTTTCTTCTCAAATACATAGAACGATGCGTGTGCATTTGTCGATCACGCGAATTCAGTTTTTCAATAGAAACGTATATCTATATCAAAGATGCCTAACCGTTCCATGATATGAAAATAAATGCTCAGTTAATTTCATTTGCTGCGAACATCCTCTACAGAATGAATCTTTTGAATCTCGAAACTACTTTCCTCGCAGAGTATATCTTTTCACACGCAGCGATGAAACCGGACGAATCTACATACTATACTACACCGCCGAAAGAACGACCCTCCCCGTCGTTATACGATTTTACAAAAATGACAAACAAGTAGTTCTCTTGTCGCTGTGCAACCATGGTACAACTGCGTCGCAGTGTTCGCGGATTAATGGCCAAGTACAACATGGCTACGACAATAGATTAAGAATCGTAGATCCAGCGACGATAAAGATCGGCCTGTGACGATGATCCAGGCTGCCAAGGTGGTAAAAAAAGCGGAAAACAAGGCGAAGCGGGGAAAAACGGGATCGATCGATCGGTCGGTCAGACGTGTGGGTTTCCGTTGGACGTTCGCTCGCAAAGGTGGCCGCATTCTCGACGCTTGGCGCCGCATGGCCGTCGCACCGAGTCCGGTAAACACGGACGAGAGTCAATAAGTCATAAAATCCAACGCCTAGGCATCGACCATTCCGCGTATCTACGTTTCGCCGCGAGACCTGCTCCGATCCATTTCGGTTACACCGGAAGCCATCGTTACACTCCCCTGACCTGTTCCACCCCGCAAAAATCATCGCACCGCGGGCAGAATCCGATGGAACTTTTTATTTATCACGCGAAACTCCCGAACGGTCTGAATTGAATATCACTGCCAGCTGAACTATTTCAATCGACATTCTTCCTCAATGTAAATTCAAATTCGAGTCGGTTATTCTTGGGGAAGTTCTATTCATATAATGGGCAGATATGGGGTAAACGACGCTGAAGAACGAGGGGATGAGAAACTTCGAGAAGTGGATCACGCATGATACGAGATTTTATTTGGGTGGATAGTGGATTGTCTGATGAACCGTATTCAAGAACGCTATTACGAAATCGAGAATTTATTTACGGTACAGGTGACAACGTACGTATTCCGCTTTTTTATCTCGCGTATTTATCGCTAACCGATATAGAGATGGGGTCGTGCAGAAAGGGCTGTATACTGTGGATCACACGTAATATGTTATTTTATTTTGCTAAACATTGAACCCTTTAGTGAACCAAATTCGGGGATGCATTGAATTTGAGAAGTATTTTTAATACGGGAAATAACGTATTTCGAATAACTAATTGCAATTACTCGCAAGATTAGCAAACAAATTTTGGTAATTACCATACGATGGTCTATTTGAACAATATGACTAGGCATAGCTGTGCTATTAATTTCAGTGTAATACGGATTTCCTCTCAAAGTTTTCGAGCCCAGACGCAACCTGAGACGTTCTTGAAGTATACCAGTAACAAAAGGAAATTAATCTATTTTAAATTGAGCGTGTCAATAAAGGTGTTCTGGTTATAGAAACTGATTTCATTGAAATACGCTGAAGTTGATCGATGGAATTCTGACGAGGGAAGTGATCAGTCACGTTATTTAATTCTTCGGAAAGAAACGGTGGCCCGGCGAGCCACAGACCACACACACAAAAGGGTCCCATGAAATTGGCTAATATCTTGCCTCAGGGAAATATTTGGCTTTCCTTTCATGTTGTATATTATTCCAGTTGAATCCCCTCGAACGACAGTTCTCGAAAAAGGCAGACTCACTTCTCACCTAACACTTTCGTCTCGTTACATGTATACATACATATAAATACATTGTCATATGTATTGTGCTCTCGGTAATCGTTATTTAACAAACGTCCCTCGTTTTATTCCACGTTTCCTTTCATTTTACTGCAGGTACAAGTAGAGAAGCAAAACGTAGCGAAATCAAGAAAAGAAGATAATAATCGATATCAAAGAAATTTACTGTTCGCAAACTGTCGTGGATACTTCTTTCAAAAGACGATTGCTTCGTAGCGACCACCCTCTTGAACGAAAACTCGTGGCCGAAGGGGGAAAAGGCGTGACGAACGGCGAAGGATGAGCAAGGGGGCGCAGGGTGGACCAGCGGGGGCGCGTTATAAAATTCGTCGAATGTGGAGTACATGAGCCGTGTCGGGGGGATGAACAACACATTAGTCAAGGCAGTTTACGTGGTCGACGAGTACGCGCGGTAACCGTCGCGCTGGTATTTGTGAGCTGTCTCCCAATTTGTTTCACCGTTTGACAAATGCATTCGGGACCAGGATGGGCAAGTAGTTCGGCAAACTTGTCTGACGGTACGAAACGGCGGAGGGAAAAGTGGGGGAAAAATAAAGTGATACGGGAAATCGGTGTGGGTGACGTTGGCGGTGGTGGTAGTGTCGCGATGGTGGTCTACGTTTGTGGATATCGGGATTGACGTTGGCATTCGTGCTACCGTTGGTGTTGGGTTCGCCTTCGATCTTGGTTGGTGCCCTGCGCCTGTGATGCGCGTGATCTGCGATGATGTTGGTATTGATGATGATAGTGGAGAAAGAGGAGCATTTCGTGTTTGAGAAGAGACGCCGTCGTTGGTTGTTGGTGTGGGTGGAGGGGAAGGGTTCACCGCGAAAGGGGAAGAGGATAGTAGAGGGTGGTGGACTGCCGCTCCGATTTGGGTTACTAAACTGTAAACAAATTCCAACTTTTTGTTCCATCGATTATCGATCGGCGCCGAGTGCAGGGACCTCCGAGTACGCTGGCACGGTGTGCGCGGTATACACCCTGCCCCCATCCATGAATAATACGAGCGTGGATGATAGCTAACGGGTGTCCCTAGGAGTGCTATTCTTCGATAACGGCTGACAATCTCCGCAACGAAACTGCGACTCGAAATTTAAAACTGCAATGGAAGAGGCGACTAGCAGTATATTCCAAACTTAAATTGCTAGACAAATATCGTTTGCTTCCAACAGCTCTTCGTTTGTGCATCTGTGTATGCTTGCAAGGTATAGGTACCTGTTAACGATATCGTATTATTGCGCGTGTAACTTGATGCCTATTGGTGATCATTTTCTGGAAAGCAATTCATTTTAAGGAGACATCAACTACGTATAATGTGTGCAATCATTTTCAATATTTTGTGCACTGTTTGTATTGAAGAGAAGTGTTTCTTTCGGTCGTGTATTTTTGATAATTTTGTTTGGAATTTGGTAGAAAGTGGAGTACGATATTATTTGTGCATTTTTAACTTCGTATGCGTACTTTCCAGTAGGAGTACAGTAATTGAATAAGATTAATGCGACTTTTCCGCCCCCATGGAATTGCAATTTTGTGAAACATTTGAGGATAAAAGTTGGTAACGGTATCAATGCTATACTCAGGAACCAACGTATTTGTCGAACAAAGCTATACGTGTATCGTAAATTCGAATTTTTATAGAAATATGTCCGAAATAAAGTGGCATTATACTTTCCCTGATTGCAAAATAAGAATGCTCAAAATAACATGGACTTGGCTGCAAAATTTATCCTTCCTATAAAATCCGAATTCTCTTCTCTTCTTCCAATGAAAAACTTTGCTTTCCTATGCAAAAAGAGGCGACCGTAATTTACAAAGTTTATTTCAATACTTTATCTATCGATTCTTCCACTTGCATTTCAACTGTTCAGATTAAAGTATGGCAAATCTTTTCTAATTATTTCACGACGTGTTTCGCTATTACTATTATTGATATTAATTGAATTGCCTCAAAGGGCTTCAGAATCCGGCCAGAAAACATTCGACTGATCTTTGAATTTCTCGTTGCGCTAACCCACTCACTCACAGATTGATCTCTGTGTTAGAAAAATAGCATATGTCGATTTGTTCCCACAAGTTACTGTGCTCTCTTTTCCTTTCGTTTCGAGCGAAATGTTTCCCCGCGTTCGGAACTTTCTCGCGTATATGAAAACGCTACGAGGTGCCTGGTGAGCGTCATCATGTAAGAATTTTTATCGAACGCAAGACCTACGACGATCCACCGATGACAATCGAGGACGAGGAAGAGCGCGACGCACCGCTCGTTCGCGATAAATATAAAAATGCAAATGCAGTGGAAGAGACGAGGTAGATCCTGGAGGAAGAAGCCTGCGATCGTAAACCGGCGCGACGCCAGCGGGGACACGCGAGAATTGCAACTCAAACATAATACGACCCGAAGAAGGAAGGAAGAACTGCTGCTACATTCGGTGGAATACACCGGGCTACCGGGTAATCAGACTTCAAACCGGACTGAAGGCGAAAACCGTGTCACTCTGGGAGACCCCACGCCGGAACGGTCACTGTAGAGATTTAATTATATAAGAGAAGCCTTTTAATACTGTTGTTTAATTTTCCAATTTTTCCCGTGTGGTCGGCGCATAAATGTAAACTTTTAAAGTATCGCGGGTGCACCTTGACATTTTGTTCTTTATGCTGAGAAACGGACGTGGTTAAAATTCTATTACATTTCATAATGTTTTTTAGAGGTTGCTAACCGCGTATTAATATTTTTAGCAACAAATTCATACACCCAGCTCTTGATAAGTCTGAGAGCCGAATTGTCTGGTGGCATGATTCTATGTCAAGGATTCCTAGTTTAAAATGGGACAGCAAGATGTGTACCATGGACGAAGAGCAAAAGCAGTATCTGTGGCTATGAAGCAGGCAAATGGTTCTTGCATTAAGAAATCGACTTCGTTAGCTAAATGATATTATTTCAGAAATAGATTTTTATAAAGTAAATTGGCTGCTCTTAAAAATTGTTGGTTCACAAGTATGTTTCGTTTTACAATAGATTACAATTACAATTTCGTTTACAATAGTTTTTCAATGTGAAGTAAATTTGTTTAAAATCCATATTAATATATCAAAAAGAATATTGTATTTTTGTTTTCAACACAAAATTCAATGACTGGTAGCAACCCTAGGATGTAACTGACAAGAAAATACCATGCTACTCCTTATAAGGGTCAACGGACTGACGCGTCATGACAGGGTGTCCAGTGAAAATTTGGTATACTGAATAAGCACCACCATATGGCCCTCGGTATTAAGTATGCACGAAATGAACATGCACAATTCGCAATCGGTTAAAATGATAACGCTTCTGTCTTTAATTGACATAATTTTATTAATCAAAACATACGACGTTTGCGTCGAAGTATCGTTTCCAACGAATCACAATGTCCTATACTTCGTTTCCATAAAATGTTGGACTTTCGGAAATTATAAAATCGGACAAAGCATTTTCAAAACGACAATTTATAGAACCAACGATGCATAGTAAGTTCTTCGCAATCTCCTTCTCACAGAGATTTTAAGTACAATTACTTTCTGCTTTGGTCGTAAAATGATCGGGTTTGAACGCGTAGTGACAAATGATCCGAAATTCGTGTGTATTCAGACGATCGTTCAAAGGAAAATATTAAAGAGCTTCTGCCATCGTTTCGTACAAAGAATGCCGGAAATAAAAGACGATGAATCGATGTTCAATTGCATGCACATTATTTTATTGGCAAACGATATTCTTTGTATGAATGTGTTTACTTACAGAGTAATCAAACGGACATTTCGTATGTTGCAACTTTGTTTTTCATTCAGAAGATATCGCCCTTCTTATGCAAATACGTTGAATGCACGATTCGATAAATTTATGGAAATTCACAACGGTATATAAAATCTAATCAGACAATCCTGGAGAACAACATTTCTGAAATTGTCTATAAAGTAATCTAAAAAATCAATTTGTATCGAAGAAAGACATTCAGCCCATTTTTTCCGTAAAGGAAATAACGCGAATGTTCGTAAAAATGTCAATAACTCATGAAAAGTATCAAGTATGAAAGCATGTTTATCAACAGTTGTTGTCTGTTTCTTCGACCGTTTAAAGTTGTGTATCGAATAGTATCAGCCTTACGGTTCGACCGTACGATGTTGATCTACTCTTTTACACCGAAGACGACCAATAACTTCCCGCGCAATATTTTCCTTTCAAGTTAGCCTTTTGTTAAATCATTCGTTACACCGAGGCTCGGCAAATTCGCAACACGTTCTACGTTACGCAAGCGATAAATAGCAAAGTCAGGTGGTGATTATTGCGCAAAAATTGTTTCGCTCGAGTCGATTCATATTATATCTCGCGGTGCGAGAATACAGTGGCATAAAGGAAAGCGTCGTACCTATACGGCCGTTGCATCCTTTAACCCAGCATGAGGTATATTGTGATGCAGTCGTGGTACCATCGTTTACTTTCGCTCTTCTTAAAGGTTGACCTATTCTCGCGGACCAAGGACTCCGCTTCTTTCTTTCTTCGTGAATAGAGCAACGTCTAAGTGACCATTCAAATCAGCTGCAGGACCATCCGTTCCCGGCGTTTGTTTTCTATCCGGCTTAGAATCAAATAGCGGCTTGGCCCGAGCAAGAAGGATTAACGACTGTGACTCTTTCACCGAATGGGCCGCGCGAACGTGAAAGGAGAGATCGAAATGTCGTCAGATCTTTTACTGCGCATTGTGTTCTGCGTATAAAAATCCTTTGGAATACGGAACGAGTAGCGCCGAGATACGACAGTCATCCTAGCTGCACCGCTTCTATTCTCTTTGGATTGTTTGGAACTATTTGCTTACGTCTACACTCCGTGATCGAACGCATTTTGCAAGTATTACGGTCATCGAAACTGTCAAACGAACCAACGTATTTTGCAGACCGTGGCAATAATAAGTGTGACGTAAAACGATAATTGGGAAGCTTATACTTGGACATCTCATAAAAGTGAAGTAAAAGTAAAAAGTGAAGCTGAAAATCGAAAGCATCGTACGCGGGTAGAAGTTGAAGTTCTGGGATGTAACACTTTTCATGAGATTCAGCGGTAGGTACATGTGTATTGGAAATAGTGATCCAATTTTTAATACGGATAGCAGTGCAAACTTTTGGGATGAGCTAATATATTCTTTTTACAATATACAGGGTCCGGCAGAGTATATGACCACCCTCTTAATGGGGGGTTACTGGGGTGATTCTGAACAACTTTTTCCTTTACCAAAATGTTGGTTAAAGCTTCGTTTTTGAGTTATTAACGAAAAACCCTGGCCAATCAGAGTGCTCAGGCGCGTGACTCTCAACGGATCTCAACCTCGGTCGTGGTCGTGAACGAACGCATTGGGACAGTTATGTTACCTCGTCTTAAATTAAGAATAATGTGGAATTATTCGTTATTCATGAATAACAAATAAACTAATAAGTGTTCGGTACGTTTATTCGTTATCCGAAAAAACAAAGTATTTTATTACTTATGAATTATTATTTGTTTAACAGCACGTTTTCAGGTGGATAAATTGTGTTTTAAGAAAAACGGTTTGGATAAATAATGTTAGAAAAAGGCTAGATAAACTTACCAATTCGTCCACAAATTAACCTGCCCCGAAGGAAGGGGGTCCTTGACACTGGGTCATTGCGTCGATCCTGACCTTCCACAACAGCTGATGTTACAGCCGTGTCAATGCACTGTCAGTTTTCTTGCACGGTAACTTCACTTAACGGTCACTTTCACTTTTTGGAACGATTTATCGTTCCTACGTTTAAAAAATTGTTGCTATCCAGTCGAATACAACCGTGGCGCGAACGAACGAAAAGTTTCAGCGCAAGGTGTTTGATCGCCGGGATGCAAGTCGTGGTACCGAGAAGCGGCAGCATTATTATTAAAATCGCACTGCACAAATAAAACAAACATTTGATTGTACTCCTGATTTGAAAGATACATGTTGCTCGTTCGAATAGTCGAATGACTCTGCTAGCTAAAGCGTTTCCTTGGTCCTAGATGAACATTCGTTAAGGAAGGGATATTGTTATAATAGAATGCAGAAGAAATGTTTCTTACTGGAACGCTTAAGTGGCTAGCAATTTTTTGCGTCAACCTCCACTACACGAAAGAATACCCCTGCGCTCTAGGGGGTGGCATGGTTTTCGTAACTACGGACCCCGATTGCGAAGCGAGACCACACACACCAGACAGTGTGGGATTACACTGTTCGAGAAATTTCAATAGAAGCCAAATAGTTTTCAAAACACATGGCGGTGGCAATGGTATATTGGAAACGAAATTATTTTATAACTTTCGTTAATGCTTTCCTTAGCAGAAATCTATTCGGAAAGCGTATCGTATTCTAATTTCTAATTTATTGAAAGATCTGCCCTATCGCGTGAACTTCGTTAATTTCAATACAAATTTCAATAAAATAAAATTCAATAAAAAAAATTGAAATGGATGTATTCAATATAAAATATTGAAATTAACGAAGTTCACGCGATAGAGCAGATCTTTCTGCTAAGGAAACCATTAACGAAAGTTATAAAATAATTTCGTTTTCCATATACCATTGCCGCCGCCATGTGTTTTGAAAACTATTTCGCTTCTATTGAAATTTTTCGAACAGTGTAATCCCACACTGTCTGGTGTGTGTGGTCTCGCTTCGCAATCGGGGTCCGTAGTTACGAAAACCATGCCACCCCCTAGAGCGCAGGGGTATTCTTTCGTGTAGTGGAGGTTGACGCAAAAAATTGCTAGCCACTTAAGCGTTCCAGTAAGAAACATTTCTTCTGCATTCTATTATAACAATATCCCTTCTTTAACGAATGTTCATCTAGGACCAAGGAAACGCTTTAGCTAGCAGAGTCATTCGACTATTCGAACGAGCAACATGTATCTTTCAAATCAGGAGTACAATCAAATGTTTGTTTTATTTGTGCAGTGCGATTTTAATAATAATGCTGCCGCTTCTCGGTACCACGACTTGCATCCCGGCGATCAAACACCTTGCGCTGAAACTTTTCGTTCGTTCGCGCCACGGTTGTATTCGACTGGATAGCAACAATTTTTTAAAAAATGAAAAAGTGAAAGTGACCGTTAAGTGAAGTTACCGTGCAAGAAAACTGACAGTGCATCGACACGGCTGTAACATCAGCTGTTGTGGAAGGTCAGGATCGACGCAATGACCCAGTGTCAAGGACCCCCCTCCTTCGGAGCAGCTTAATTTGTGGACGAATTGGTAAGTTTAACTAGCCTTTTTCTAACATTATTTATCCATACCGTTTTTCTTAAAACACAATTTATCCACCTGAAAACGTGCTGTTAAACAAATAATAATTCATAAGTAATAAAATACTTTATTTTTTCGGATAACGAATAAACGTATCGAACATTTATTAGTTTATTTGTTATTCATGAATAACGAATAATTCCACATTATTCTTAATTTAAGACGAGGTAACATAACTGTCCCAATGCCTTCGTTCACGACCACGACCGAGCGAGGTTGAGAGCCACGCGCCCGAGCGCTCTGATTGGCCAGTGTTTTTCGTTAATAACTCAAAAACGAAGCTTCAACCAACATTTTGGTAAAGGAAAATATTGTTCAGAATCACCCCAGTAACCCCCCATTAAGAGGGTGGTCATAGACTCTGCCGGACCCTGTATATATATACTAATTTCAGTTTTGGTTCACACTGCCAACGATGTCTAAACTACGCCTTGTACAAGAACTATTGTACCTCAGCTCGACGAGTCTGTATCTCTAAACAAATGCATGTGATGTCCATTTAGATGCAACAGGGTCGAATTTAATCGAGTAGCGTCTGCCAACCAGTAGCTGGGGCCGTTGCGTTTATCACATGCTTAACACGCATTTGTTTATTTCTACAGACACCTCTCGTTAAATAGGCTATAGTTTTATACAAATTTTGCATGCCTTCGAGGGATACGCCATCGTATATGTACCTGATTTGCAAATGACGGTGCGAACATTTCAAGGTGATATCGAACTATTTGTAAACAAAATAAACAACTCCATTGGAAACAGCGAAGTTAATTATCAAAATCACAGAACGATTCCGCCTATATGTAAAACAATGACGTGCACAATGCAATGTACTCATCGAAAATGTCCAACTTTTATTGTGCACGTTTAAAAATGCTTGCATTACGCACAGGTTCGAAATTATTTATTTGTATTAACTGTATAAATTAAAAGGACTAATCAATATTATTCGAGTGCATCCCAAACAATGTCATCGTATTGTGAATGAATAAAAGCAGTTCCATTTGAAAAAATTAATTTGGCCTTGAAATTCCCCCCCCTCCCCATAATGTACATTGTACAATATCGCCCATTCTGCAAAACAATTTTTGTAAAACCATTTTGCCGATAGCTACGTTTTGTCGAGAGATATTCCACTGTTTTCGGTTAAACGAAACGTCGTGTATAAACATTTTACATACACATATGCACGCATAGTATTTCCTACAGCTTGCAAAAGTTAGCAAGTGTTCATTATCAATGAACAATCTACATAATACTGTAAGTATTCCAGGCACTTACTTCTGGTCAAATTGTAAGCTGCATAAGCCAATATATTCCAACAAATACGACTGAAAATATTATTAACACGCTTTCTTCCGAATATCCTGACGCTTTAAACTGCTAAGAGTATTACGGAATTATTACCGGCCGCATCACGGAGAACAAATTGACCATAGAGGATTGCTCCCTGAATGCACAGGAAAGAAGACGCAGGACAAGACTTTAACTCACAACTGCCCCATTACTGCTAAATCCCCAACAAACGGTCATTGTCGGGAGTGTCGACGGTCTTTTGGAACGTACAATCGGGCGAGGATGAAGTGCGGCGAGAACCAGAGGAGAGAGAAGAGATTTCCTCTGCCTAAGCTGATTAACTCGACCGCCGTTTAGCAGCCGGTGATCGAGACTCGTCTGGTCGTGCATATCTATGCTAACAGAAAAGACCCTTTGCCGGCTGGTTTGCTCAGCTGTGAACGAACCTGCAACGCATATACAACCGTTTTGCTACTTTACGTCCTAGATTCGCTAGTTTTCTACTCGTCGCTAGAACTGTTCACGACACGCGGTAGTGATGCTGCAGTCAGATACGGAAATCCGTCAATATCCGACCTACCCAGTCAAATATAGCTTTGTCCAAGACCTTTCGTCACTGTTAATCTTGTCTAATTAATTCCAGAAATAACCAAATGCATTTGGCAATATAGATGTTAGAATTAGTTAGTCGAAATTAGTATTTGCGAAAGAGATTGGTTGGGATTACAATTAACTAGGTAAAAAGATCGGTGCTCAACGGAATTCGGGCTTTAACTGTACTCGTAACACTGACCAAGTGTTAGTAAAATAAAAAATGGACGCATCAGTTTATATTAAGACAAACTATATAATATATTTAACTGTATAATACAAACATTAACATTAACAATTAGAATCAACAGAATCTCTTGAGCTCTACATACGCAAACACAGAAATTTGCTACGCAACAAGATAATTGCAATTGCACGGATTACCGGATTCAATTCGAACTTCTGTCACGGAGATGGGTGGACTTTAAAAAAGTAAAATTCCGCCAGTCCTAAAAAAGAACCCATTTGGTTAGCATAGACGGTCAGGCCGTACACGCTACAAGTCCGTCCCCTAAAAAAGTTAGCCAGTGAACGAAATTTCCGCAGATAATCCGGCGACCAGAAACCCTGAGAACACTCGTCCCGTTCCCATCGATCGACTATTATCCTTGGATCCGTAAATTGAAAATAAATACCATCCCGGAGGATTATAATTACCCCTTAAAAATCTTTCAACGCCCTCGCGGCCTCTCGCAGAAAAATATTTTCGCCGGGCTGAGAGGGGTCCGTCGAAAGATATTAGCGAGCCGTTCGCCGGCCTTTTCACCGTGCCTAATATACGAAGAGCTGCGAGGCGACGAATATAAAACCTGCCGGCTGCGGTCGTTTCTCCTTTCGGCTGCCACGACTAATGGCCGGCATGGTTTTGCAACTGAAAGGAACAGCGACGCGGCCGAATCCACCAGCGTCAGTCCGCGTAAATTGCCTAATTTAGGCGCGAGGCCAGACGGGTCACCGTTTCTTAGCGAGGGCAATCAGGAGATATAGCAAAGGGTTGCGAAGCTTGTTAGGCTACCGCACAGCGACAAAACGCGGGCGATTCTTACCTTGCGATCTTCTGCTTCCCTTCCCCCTCGATTAACTCGCCTGGTATTTGCCTCGGGAAGGATGAATCGAACGAGGAAGTGAATCAAATGGGGCGGAGGATTTGCATGAAAAGACGAGAAATCGCAGCAAAGTATCACCCAGAGGCCGTACAGGCATTTAGTTGGAACGAAAGTTTGTAACGTGTTCCCAGTGAAATTCAAACAGTTTGTTTAGATATTTCTACGTAGATTTGTCGAACAGCATATATGCCATTTTGTTCTACTACTTTTCGCCAACTTTAAGGCAGTTTCGTGACTCCATCCACCTGGATGGCACCTTTTTGGGCGATGAACTGGCGCAGATGGTTCTAACGGGCTCCCAGGGAGTTGAAATCATTTCCCATGATGGTTCTTTTTAATTAAGTCTACCTTTGACGCGATTAAATGCAACAGGCTTAAAGGAAATCGTTTGTTCAAACCAGTTACCGATTATTTATTGTAACAGTTGTCTATTGACAAATTTAAATTACGAATTATATGCATTATTACGTGCATACAAATGTCAAATGCATTGTTTAGTTCGTAGGAAGGAATAATCCAAAGAAATGATTAACTTTGATTAACTAACGAAAATATGTTTCGTAATATTATTATTGCTGATAAAGACTACCCAGATTACATTATCGTAGCGGATTCTTTATTGCTATAAACATCGGAACGATTTTGAATAATATAATAAATGTTTCCCAGTATTTGCACATATATTCGTGTTTCAAGTAGAATATCGGAAATTCGAAACCGGTAAGTCAAGTAAAATACTCGGAGCTGGACCTTTTACTCATATATTATCTACGGTATAATAAATACGGATTAGGACAGAAATATTTACTATCCACTTATAAACACTATAGAATTAAATCCATTTCTACCTCAATGGAGCCCCAAGTAATCCTCCCACGTAATCTGCCTAGCAAATCGCATCATTATAAAAATATCGTTCTTTCTCCCATGTACACGGCGCCCGATATTCCAGCCAACGTCGTAAAGGGACAAAGTTACGATGCAAAAAGATAAACGATGAATAACAAAGATGTAACCCCCTGTCAACGATATAGCCACGCGTAGATAAACGAGGGAAGGAAACGATGGGGGAAACGGTTCGTAGGCAGTAAATTTGCCCGAAAGAAATACGTGTTTCTGTTATTACACGGAAGCTGTGTGGTAACGGGAGGTCGGCAGTAGTGGTGCACCGTGTAAAGTCGATGTATTACTACGTTCCAAAGCGAGCAAGTAAATAAGTAAGCGTGCGAATGGCTCGCTGTACCTACTGAACCTCGACGAGCTGAAGCAATTTGTGGCACGCGAGGTTTGCACCGTGCCTCGGGCCCTCGCCACGCGCCACGCGTCTTTTATATGGAGCAACCAGCTTCACTTTCGTGATTTCAATTACCGAATCATTCCTCCCGTGTCACTACAGGGTCATCCGCCGACGGCGAAGGGTCAAATTTCTGCAATGTCTTCGACTCGCGGTAGACAAGATCGCATATGACCGCTTCTATTCTCGATAATAGATAATTAGATACTTTACTTATTAGCACCTGTGCGAAAATTGGGCCAATCTGATAGAGATCGAGACAAAATTGCTCCCTTACTTTGGTTATGTATGCTTCGCTTGAACTATTGTTCGCGAGGGAATGTTTTACGTCGTGTACGGTTTCTGTATGCACTTATGTATGCGCTATTGGATTGAAATGATTTAGTCCTGGTACATTTGCAGATTCCATGCAACTTCGTATCGATTAATCTGGTACTCGATTCGGCGACGAATTCAATTCTATAATTTTATTATTGTTGTATAATTATTGTCACCAAATATAGTTGGTCTTTCCCCTCGTGGACAGGCTTTCGTACGATTTACTATTGAATGCCGTAGAGGTTTTTGTGCTTAAGAAGTCCTAATCCACGACAAAGGGTCAACAGATTTTGGGATCAGAAAGGTGTTGACGCGTAAGGCTTCCGTGAGTAAACAATTTGACAGGATGTCACGGACTTTCTATGAGGATCTGTATGCAAGCGAAAACTCCTGGTTCTTCGGCTCTTATATCTTATAAATATGTAGGAACACCATATGCGCGTATATCAAACTGGAAGGGTTGAAAGTCTTTGTCGGTTTCTCTTGAGCAAGCATGGCAAGCCATATATCGATCAACGTAGCTCGTAAATAAGACTTTACTCGCATCTACTTAACGGCTCGGTGTATATAAATAACTGCAATGTTTATTATACATTAAATGAACCATAAGGGCTGAGGGTAAAACTCCAGGTATTATTTATATCTTATTTGGGAAAATTGTAGCGTTATTAATTATCAAATACTAAATAACAAATAACGCAATTGGAAGTGGGTCTTATAAAAAAGATGCGATACTTTCTGGTGTATCGCAGCGAACTAAAAGTGAATAGGGATGTCGGGGAAAGGTAATACGAATCAGGTGTTATTGCATCCATTACCTTTACACCCGCTTAATTCGCAACGCGCAACGCTGTTTGTCATAAAATTGCTTCTGTCACGGTTTATGTGCAAGTTATGTACCATGATTTTTAAGGAGAAGTGTTATGCTGTTGTAGAGAGAAATGCTACAAAAGACTGCTCAATTTCACACAGCTTCTATAAGAAACTGAAATAATTTGCAGCCAATGTTCCTCGTAAGCTTAATTTTGATGCAGGTGCGCTCATGAACATATAGTGACAGTAAAAATTAGTAAAATCTAATTCTAGGAAATGCTCCAATCCAATTTAAATCTACATGTTTATGAGTCCTCCAGGTTTTATTACTTCAATGTCAGGAAGCTTCTTGCTGGGGACGCGTAAGTGTCTATTTGCAGTATTGTCGTCTCAGCTTGAAGCACCGTTTCAATGTAAAAAGTGCAGTATTAGCATAAAATGGATCTTAACTGTGCATAATATTCGGTTTCACGCGGCAAATATAAATTGCGTTCTTTTAAAGGAATAAAGTTTGTCCCACTTTAGTGGACGAAGCCTCAAGAGTCCTTTGAGCTCAGAAATTAATGTACCCTTTAATAATAATTTCGCCGGATCTTGGTGGACGCGTGCTAAAAGCTCGTGAGGCCTTGGGAGATGTGAGATGCAAAAGGCAGATGAGAACCCCTGGGCTCGGACGAGCCGCGTGGCCGCGGAAGATAACCGAGAGCTTAATTGTTTCTGGTCTGGCAACTCTCTATGCAGTCTGCAATACGTAGCTGGCGAAGGTGTGCCTTTGTTCATCGAATCGAACGCAAAATTTGCATGCACCGCCGAATGTGAACCGCCCTCTGAACTTTGAACCATTTCAGACGCAAAAGAACAATGACCACGCCTTTCTCCAAATACGATTCATTCATGCACCATGGTGATCTGCAGCTGTTTTCGCAGTGCTGGAATCAAGGCTCATCTCGAGTACGGGAGTTGTTTCCGATTTAGACTCCGCTTTATCAGTCTTGATATCCCGATAGTTGAACGCACGGGCCATTCCCTGGCTGTACTCCAACAAGTAGCTAGAGCTTGAAAATAAGGGAGCACGTTCCTCGCGACAGTATAACCATAGCTTATAATATTAAGCTCGCCCATCGAAATACACGAATTGCTTATGAAAAGGCAAAGATGGCGTTAAATCTTTGGGGTTGGGGGGGGGGGGGGGGAACTGTCCCACCTTTTGCTTAGGTTTTTGGGATATATTTTAACCTACCTCGAAAAGTTGAAGTTACTCATAGTCATACAGTTTAATATTTTATTTAAAGGTTTTCGTTCTGTTGGCAATGCTATGCACCAAAGGTAAATGCGTAAATGAGTGTAAACAAAATTTCTATTATACAAATCGAAACGCATCAGTAAGTTGTGTGTGCTGCTGTGATCAAGGGTGGCGAATTGTGTGATGCAGTGAATTTTTGTCGTTCATAACGGTATGCGTTGTTTCTTTTCTTAAAATTTATTATGAGTGAATAAATTGTTTTGTAGTAAAAAAAAACATGTTATTTGACGTTTTCTGCTAATTTTGGAAGCTGCCATGTGGGCTTTTTATTATAAATAATAAAATAAATTATAAATTCTTTTTTTTAATTTATAAGCTTATAAATTTATCACTTGCTGCTTGTGTAAAGTTCTTTGCCCTTCAGATTAAATATGGCAAACATGAAGAGGGGAAATTTGCACTCTGTGCAAATACGGTTTTTATTTTCTTTACAATCGCGTGCCTCAAAAAATTAAAAGGTAGCAGCCATCTGTAAATGCTGCGGACGTGCTTTTCATTTTTACTGCTGCCCATAAACATCTTCTTTCAATTGGCATTAATTTCCGGCCACTCGTGTATACGATACAATATTTAACGAATTAAGGTATCCCTTTTCTATTAATTTACTTACTTACTTGTGAAGTCCTATTTGAAGGCACAGAGATGATAGCAATTAGATCTAGTAAATCTATGTAGGTATATGTATATTCAAGACAAGAAGCAAGTCTGCCGTTAATAAGAAGGTAAGGGTAACTCGTTTGAATGTTGCTGACCATGACTCTCGAGTATATCGTGCGAAAAGAATACGATACACACAGATACGTATGTAATACGGTATTTTCCAAATGTTGGCCAGGATTTTCAGCAGCATACAAATCCAGTAAACGTGCAATTTGTTTCACACGAATGGAAAGTATGCATAACAACTGAAATCAAAGTTTTCATTCACATTTATCGCATATTAATCGACTGTTTCGTTAATGGCCTCTGCGAGTAATAACAAGTCATCCACATAAACCATAAGGACAGAGTTGCCGGTAACTAAAAACGCGTATACAGCGAGTCGAGTGCTGGCTGAACGATGAAAGGGAGTACCCTCTTAAAGGACCTCTTAAGAACAGAGTCTATTATGGGCGATTATTGCGAGTAAATTTGTAGCAGTTTCGAGCGAAACGTTGTGATTACCTTGCGTTAATCCGCGACATAATAAAGACGTTTGAGCGCGTATTATTTGGTTCGGTGAACCGCGGATCCCGGCCTAATTACTATATAAAATGCCGAAACACGGCCGTTACGGCGATGCAATAAAAAGAGCACCGGCGAAACTGGTCGAACGTTTTGGCGCCTATAATGGCCACCCGTATCCTTTTATGCTCCTTCCTTCAACTTTCCGCCGTGCCGTCGAGGCCGGCCGCATAATACGCGTCGTGTGCATTGAATTTCAAAGAAATTTTCGCCACACCGCCATTTTTATCAGCCGTCTATAGTTTTACACCGACTATCTATCGACGCTTCAAATTTGGTCCCTGACATTTTATTATGGCAAGGAAAAAAAGAGGGAAAAGGAAAAGAAAAATAATGGCGATAGGAGGTTGGAAATGTGCTCGCTTCGTGAGTCCTCCATAAACATAGGTTTAGCATAATATACGATGCAACGCTTTACGATTTCTTATGTACGCGCGTATGGTATGTATGTATGTATGTATTTGTTTACGCGCGCGTGCGACACGAACGAACAGCCATGCATATGTACGTGTCAGCGTATCCTACATATCTGGCGCTTATTTAGTGGCGCGTCGGCGCTTTTTTCCCCGGAGGGCCCTAAGGTCCTGGGGTCAGTTGGGCGGGGATCGAAGTCCCCCTCTACTCTGCCCTTTTACCCAGATCGCGTGTCTTTAGAGGAAATCGGTTATGTATGGGTTCTTTTCAAATGACCCAGCGTGGATATCGACTCACTGTGGTTATACACTTACGGTTAAAAAGCATTGATACAATACTGGAATTATTTTGTATCGCAAAATGCAGAAATTTACGTGGTATGCACAATTTTTGTAACAATGTAATCGTTAAGTGAATCAGCATTCAAGTTCCTTCAGGCAGATGGTGGCCGTGCTGAATTGTTTATCAGGAAAACAATGCAATGATACTTTAATGATATAAACAATAGTATCGTAAATATTTAAGCGATGCAATTCAAATTCTCAGTGGGGTACACGCGCAAGGGACATTTCTCCTCGAAGGAATAGAATAAATTTGAACCGCTGATTGCGGTGATAGTACTGAGGATTAAAGAAATAAATTCGCGGGTAATACATATGTAAGAACGGGGTAAATGATAAAATACCGGTTTGTCAGCAACATTTCAGAACAATCACAGAAATTACAGTTGTTTTACATTTTTCCCATGCATTATTGCGACGAAAATCGGTCAGGGACGATTGTTAGTTTCCCATGCAGCCAGAGTGAATCAAACGAGGTTTGTTTAAACTTGATGTTAAACCGGTTCCGACATAAAATCTATAAAGTAGACAAATAACGTGCATTTAAAATTTGACAACCGTTGTAAGAATAGTAAACATTAAATTTGCAAAAGTAAACTTCTATAACTTTTCGCATCAATTACATTTTATTTCAGAGCCTAGCAGGACTACGGTATTTGAGGCATAGCTAAGCTGAAGTAAACGCGCGGCAATATAGCGGGGAACAAATGATTTCCAAGGTTTAAAGCGGTACCTCTTCCCATCCTCCTGAACGAAAATGATAAAACAATGCGCAGGACGTCACAGAAGTTCACAGAAGAATCGTAAATCGGTACTTTGTCCAGTGAAACTGGACGGCCGGTAGCTATGCCGATCCGACAATAATGTCAGAAATTTACAATCGATAAAGTCGAAAGGGGCGCGCGAATGTGAAGGCGAACGAAAATGGTTAGGCGCTGAGGAAGCGCGAAAAGGAGTACGCGGCTATTGCCCGTAAATAAGGAAAGGGACACGACTTTCCCCATGAAGGCGCTCTCCTTTAACGCAGTCATAACTAATCGGGAACAGATATTTTCTGCTTTCCTATACCTTCCTTGGGACCCCCTTCTTTCCTTCATATTTTCCTCCGCATTGTTTTTCGGCAATGTCAAACTTCTATAATACTTTATGCCCCCCCTCGATCTTTTACTTTCTGCTCCCCGGCATTATTGAAGGGCCGTTAATTATTTACCTCCTTCTTTTCCTAATTTTTTCTCTCAAGGGAAAGATACTTCTTGTTACTGTTTAAACTGGCATTACAAGAATTACAAGCACAAGAATAATATTTGAATATTTTTACAATAAACGCATAAATTAGTTTATCCAAGTATTACCAGCCGCGTGATACCATGCATATTTGTATTTTAATGTTCAATTTTTGACACCAGTCCAATCGTTTCATTGAAAACCCTGCAAAGCCTTAACGGGATGATTATTAGCAAGAAGGGAAGCTTGAACGCGTGAAGAACAATTATCCCAGTACGGCGCGAAACGATTTCGAAACCAGCTTCGAGTGAAATATTTTTGCAAAAAGAATCACGCCCGTGCCTGCGAAAATTCTATTACAGCATCGGGTAACGAATCGCGGTCGTATATACTCCCGAGTCGAAAAAGCCACATTCACAAACGTGAGTTGTAGATTTCGGGGCTCCGCCGATACTAAAATTCCCGTTTCCTCATATTTTCCGTGGCAACGTGCGCCAGTGGTCGTTCGTTCTCTGTTCCCTCCACGCGACCCGTTCCGCTCAGTTGATACGAATACATTCCGCGCGCAAAGGCTGTAAACATTTTGGCACCGCGATACAAGAACAATAATTTAGTGTTCGCAAGGGGGCCGTCGAGTGGCGGCGGGGCCCTTTTTGCCGCCACGGTTGGCCACGGAGGTACATTCGTGTGCTTGTAACCCGGCACGAACGCGCGCCGCACGACGTCGACTTGTCGATTTTTGCGAAACGACGCTTGCCCGTCTTATTCGTGCCGCGGTCATTCACTTGCCCATTCTCGCCGGGGAGGTATAAGCCGATTCACACGAGACGATAATTAGCAGTAAATCACCGTGGCCAATATACAGAGCTCGCCTTGGTACTCCGTAAAATACGGGGGTGGTGAAATTATAATAATCACGCATTGCGGAGAAAGAAAAATGACGGAACCGCGTATTTAAATCTTAAAAGGGACGAGAATCGGGTTCTTGTTCTGTTGCTTTTGGTTACTCCTTTCTTGAATTTCTTTCGCGAATCGTGAGCTTGGACGAAATCGTTACCGTTCACCTGCGCTTTAATTATCATTGCCGCGCATCGATAGTCGCGCGTTACTCGAATGTGCACGGTTCTTTAATTGTCTATGATCAAGGAGATCGATGAGATTGGAAGATATGTTTATATTGTACAAATAGGTAAAGCTGTCGGTTTTTAAAGTTATTTAGCATTCACATTACAGTTCATACACGAGTAATTGTATGCGCAATCCAAAATATATAAAACGGGCAATATAACTTAAAAATTACCGTAGCTTAGACACGATTTTACCCCCTCTTACGTCCAATGGACCAATAAAATATTGATCTACGTCTGTATTATAATACAGAGCCAATGTCACAATAACTAACTGTTAATTACATTAACGTGAATCTAAATCAATTTTTTACCCTAAATAAAAATGAAGGGAAAACGTAGGGAGATTTCAATGAACCGTGGGCCGGGTACAGCCCAGGTATACATACACGTGCATGCATATGGACGTACGTTATGGGATACCATATAGGTTAGCGCCGCGTTATTATTTTTAAGACTGGTTGGATTGAATTTTTATAGGTCTGTTGGCATACGCTTAGCAGGGCAGTGGCGCTCAAGCGGCAGGATGAATTTCGATTTTTATGGTATCGTTAACGAGGCAGCACCGATGCTTGTACACCATCAGCACGGTAACAAGGCCCACGGGCAACCCCATGAGTCGCGTTAGCATATGAATGCCAGGGTGGTGGAGCTACAAGCAACGAAATACAGCTAATAAAAGGAAGGAGTTTTGAAAGGGACGCCGCGGTGGATCAGTTTTGTATAATAAGCCCCTTCCACCGTTCCAGAGGGTGTTAAGGTTCCCGCAAAAAAAGGGTTGAATCCACCCTTCGAACCCCAGCTACCCATTGTTAAAGATACAAACGACTTTGGAACTCATAATTTTGGATCGACTACCAACTGATTGTGAGAAAATATTTTATGTTCTCGACGAAATCCTCGCGTTTGTGTTCCACGTTCCGTTGCTAATCGCAAACGAAAGCCCCTTTGTATGGGAGAGATGAACTTGTCGGAACAGATGTCGTAAATATTCCGCGTGATTAAGAAACTCGCCTTTATCGGAATACATATCTTCCAAGTGATTCCTATATGCGAGAGATTTTCCATGGAAAGTGTTACAAAATATGAACGATACTAGTAGGAATTAGTAAAATACTATATTATTGCAAGATGTTCGCTATATTGCGCAACGCGTTTACGCCACATCGCGTCGACTTGTTTCAACTGATAATCCGCTCTAGACGACTCAGAGACTGCCTAAGCTATGCGTGTAAAAAAATGTATACGAATAGTGAGTCACAAGATAGGCCTCCCGTTCTGAAATCTACCGCGGGTCAAAGTTCACGTGGATCGGGGCCAGCTTAATTGACACATTTAGATATCGACTATCTCTTATGTGTTTCCTGCCTTCCTTCTACCATATGCGACGCCCTCCATAATTAGGTGGCGAATTCGTAGCTTCATAAACACAGAACCGCATCCCCTCTGACAAGAGTCGCCCCGTTCTACGACGGTGGATCATAATAAAATAAATTATGCGGCGACCGCGCGTCAATGAAATCTTCTTCAATTTTTATCGTTTTATACCGCCATAAATTTTGGCCCGGAGTAACTGTTACGAAACACACGATTCTTCGACCAGGGGGGACGCTAGTGGGCCGTTTCTCAGGAATCTTTGATTGATTTAAACCGTGAAAGGGTTAGCCGCATGGTGCAGCCAGAAAAATATGTGGAGAGGAGAGGAGAAGGGGTTGCTCGCAGCCCCCATTCCAGAGTGGTAGATACGCGACGCGCCCGAGGGAGAAAAAGACGGAAGGAGTTGCCCGATGCTGTCGAACCACGAAATATAGTCGAGCAGATACCGAGTCACGTTCTAGGATAAAAGGGTAGAGAGGAAAAGGGAATGGAGAAACTGGAAGAAGCAGAACAAAAATGACGAAGAGCGAGCCCTGACGGTAATAACGTCAGCAGCTCTTAATGGAGGCGTCAACCAATACTTGCGGGACAATTTCGTGGGGTTTACGACAGCGTACATCAGAAGTCCCGCGGGGAAGATTAGCCGCAGGGATATTATTTACATGTGTATGTCCTGCTGACGATCAAATATAAGTATAACGCGCAGAAATCAATTCAGCGCCTTTTCCGAGCGAAAAGATTTACTAAAGAAAAATTTATAAAGAAATCGTACAATTCTATTCTTCCAAATATTCGTCATGTATGAGTTTCCTTCGTCTTCTAGGCCCTAGGCAATTGTCGAATCTCAAAATGAAAAAAATGGGGGATTTAATGCGATAAAGTTATCAATTCTTCTTTGTGCCTTCTTCAATATTTAGAAGTGCATATCTGCCAAATGATACTGCAAGGATCCGAATGGATGATTTTAATAAAAAATCCATCCAAAATCCAAGAATCCTAAATTTGCTAAGTCCACTTATCAATACAAAAAATGAAGAAGAATTGTTAAATAAATGTAAGTTTAAGTTGTAAAGTCTTGAAATTTATTTTCCTTCAAGAATAATAATCTGGAAAAGCAATATTTGTAATGATCAATGCAAGCTGAAGCGCGGAAAATATTAATTCAAGCAGTTCTTTGTAACGCACTGGTTGTAAGCGATTATGTTCTAATTATCCTACACAATTCTGTCTAAACGGGGTTGGTTTCAACAGAGATTGAACCTTGCGTGAGCGAATTTTCGAACTCTCAGTCATCGGCATTCAGTCATAGACTAATTGTGACGATTCAAGTAGCAAACATTCCGCGTCTCTGCCTCCTGACCTCTTTTCCACAATGTCTTATCGTCGCTTTAAGGTGGTGAATCGAGTGTCATTTAGAAACGTCCATTCAAATGCATTGAACCGTGCATCTCAACTCCACAAATTTTGCAGTAGGAATCGTGATGAATGTTCATTTCACGCTTCGAGTGCTAGTGAAATGAATGGCAAGCTTCTTTTTATTTCTCACACCCTGAACACTGACGACCAGTGTTTACCCGACAATTTAATTCAAATATAATCTTGTCGTTCGTACTTCAGGTGTTGCTATTTTTGCATATTGAGACAGTATACAGTATACAAATATAATCTATCTACATGTACATTAATACATATATATTTAGAGCATGAAGTTTGTGAATGCAGAATTCAAACCCTATGAATATACAGAGTATCATGTAACTGGTGGTACAACCGGATAGGGGCTGATTCTACGTAAAAAAATAAGTCGAAAATAGAGAATAAAATTGTTTCATTTGAGACTTGAGTAGATCTAAATGCTTAATAAATAGTTCTAGTATAATTCTAGTATAATCATAGTTAAAGGTTTGATTCTTATAAATCTCAGTTTGTTGGACCGAAATGTGAAAATGTTCTGAATCATGTTTTAGCAAGTGTCGACTCGTGTTTTCAGCGCTCCCTGCAATCGAATTGATCTAATTGAAATGCTTTCTTCGAACCCAAGCGCATAACTGCGAAATCGTAGGCTTATACACTTGGCACGTTCCTTCTGACGAAACTTTCGCGCACTTTTCTCAGTGCTGACGTAAGTGAATACTGACTTCGGCAAAATGTTTTCGCTACGAGAACACGTTCTTCAAAGGTATGGCGTTCCATCCCGACTTTGCAAGTACATGCTATGTTCTTCGCCATTTGAAGATCGACTAATAACCATTTGCTTAAATCAAATGAAGGCCACTTAAAGTTGTAAAGTGTGTTTAGCTCGCCTCATAGAATTCACTTGATAGAACTGCTTTTATGATAGCAACGTGTATGTTAACTTATTAGAGGACTGTGTTAGTATAGTGATGTACAATTAGAGCACTGCACAATGTATAATTGTAAGAGGGGTAGGTATATGACAGTGTGTACAGACTGGACACAACGCCTGAAAAAAAACAAAAAAAACAGAAATGTCTAAACGATAGCCTGGGCGACAAATCACTTATTCGCTGAAACAATAAATAATTTGTACAGTGGAGAAGTTTATTGTACCTTTTCGCAAAATGCTAGTAGTTCTTTGCATTTTGTAATCTATTATTTGGAATTTTTGAGGGTGTGCGATAAAATGTTCCTGACTGCATGTATATTAAAATGAAATATACATTAAAATTTATTACAGCAAGGAATATTTTACGGAGTATTATTAAGAATTACCAATACGTATATAAAGTATGCACCTCGTTAAACACTTCACCAAGTTAGTACTGTCAACAACATCCAAAGGCATCCAGAAAGTTTAATCGAGTCACCTTATCTTTCACGTCCTATATTTACGGCTTAATTAGAATCTCGCAGCATTCCTGGATGATAAAAACAATAAAGCCAATTTGCATTAAGAATGATTAATTATATCCAAGTGATTATTCCGACGCCATGAAAAAAAAGAAAGGAAAAAAAAAACGGAGCTGCTGACAGAACGACACATTGAAATACATTAGGTCAACACTAACCAATTAAGACGAACCGTCGAAGCTGATAGCAGGGATACGATCCACTGAGCAAGAGGGCGTCCACTCGAGGAGGCCAGGTGACGGGCGCCATTGTCTCGAGTCATTCTGGCCCCGACAGCGGGCTATAATTCCTTCGAGATGTTCGATAACGTCTATGTAGCGTCGATTGAGATCGATATGTGCTCGCGGGGACACGGTCGTTGACAGCTTGACCCCACTACGGTAGGGTCGAATTGGGGGAGGTCAAGATCTTCTGGACAAATGCCACAGAGCTTCATGACGAAGAGACCGGGGACATTCACTTTTAAATGCAACCATTCGTGCACTCGATACTGACAAAAGCTCGTGGGAACGATTTATATTTCATACAGTGTTATACGATCATATGTTTAATCAGTATTATGTATCTTTATAGTACAGTCGAGCATTTACGTTTTCTTTCCATTTGCAAACTGCGAATTAGGTTTTTAACCCTTGTGCCACTGTAGCTATATGGTTTAAATTACAAAGTATAATATTATTTTCAATAGCAATACGTTCTTTTAGTATTATTATGACATAACACAATAGAAATTTTAGCAGGCATTTGAAAGTTTATCAAAAAAAAGTATATTAATAAAAGTATATTAATTTTTAGATTCGATCTATAAAGAAATAAAATCTATTCACATATTTATATGTATATATGTAATGGAATTCTATCTTACAACAGGAGTGTCAAAGTGGTGGCCCATGGGCCACAGGAAGAAATTTCCCCTATTTTGCTGCATCGCTGAGCTATTGCTGCATCTCCATAGCTATTGTTCTCTGACGATCATATGTACGTATATGGGGTATCAGAGTTCAGTAGGTATGGAGGGGCCTAACGATGCAGCAAAATAGGGGAAATTTTTCCCTGTGGCCCGTGGTCCCCAGTTTGAACATAATACTGTACAAAAAATCTCTGAAATCACTATTGTCGATAGAAATTGATCGGTAAATAACCTTATTATAATTTGAATATAAATCCAAAGCACGTAAATCCAATGATACAAAAAGGTCCTCGTTTGGCGGGAAATAGATGATCCTTATCACTGCCCTGAAATTCAAACAGCCCAGCGCTGTTTTCAGCTCCACGGTTTGGATATCTGAAATAATTCTGTGCCGGTTCAAAGCCAGTACAGATACCATTGAGCTGAGAATGGACTCTGATGGAGCATGCCTGACATATTTTCGATGATCGATGCCATGCGATCCGACGATCCTAGAGGAGGTTCGACTTGTCAGGTGCTTATGGGACACCTTGTATGTCCACGAGGCGGTAGAGGAGCAAGAATGAAGGAACCTTGTTTTTTAAGGACAGTCAGGGCTATCGGGCCGCCCTCTATTAATCATCGCTCACTGACGTCCGCTCGCTCGGTTTCTCACGCATTCGATTCATCGAACTTACGTTTCGTGGCGACTGATCAGCTCTCCTGTCTGTTATCGAAAGCTGGAGCTACCTTAAACCTTATTTAACTCCTTGCCGCTACCGCCGTCGTATCTTCCACGCACAGTTTCAGTCGAGATAGTGTCATCGATGCCGTAATTGAATTAATTATAAAGTAGAAAGTTAGTTACATTTATATACTTTCAATAACAGCGTCGATACTGTTACGTACCTGAAGATAAGCAATTGTATGCTTGTGATTTCGCTACAGTACACGCTGCTTCTGATATCGTAATCGAGCGAATTTGCTCCAAATCGATTGATTGCGTATATTAAACGGTAACGCATACCAATTTCATAATACTTGACAACTCAACTCATTACAGTTTAATATAGAATTCTTCCATATGGATATTGCACGATCAGATACATTTAGATTAGATATGTGCTTGAGATACACTTACTTAAGTACAGATAGAACGCTTGACGTGCACGATGATCAAGAAAATAATGAGGAAGTTGTGCACGTGTACATGCTCTACGCTTCATCAATGCAAATAACTTAACTGACAAATAACGAATTTATAAAGTGGAAAGCATGTCACCCCGCGGAAGAAAAGTTTTACTAAACAATCGTCGATAAAAGTCTGTGCTTAGCAAATTAATCTGCCCGAAGCAAAATAGGAAAAATGGTAATAACCATTTGCTTAAATCAAACGAAGGCCACTTAAAGTTGTAAAGTTTATGTAAAGTATAGCAAAAATGTGCCTCGTGAATCGAATTGTCTGTAAATCACGATTAATAAATTGGAATTTGCACGTTTAATATCGTTTCTGCGCGACACTACGGGGCCAAGTTAACCAGTTGAACCGTTTGACGCGTCACATCTGAAATCTCTGTCTTGTTCCACTAACAATAAGAAGAACAGAATTGTAACGAGGGGTAGAGCAACGAGAACCGTATGAAGATGAAACGCGTGAAGGTACGGAGATGGAATTTAATGTGGAATTTCGGAAGTGCTTTAAGAATAGCCGACCGTCAAGATATGGCTGTTGGGTTTGGCCTGTCACCCCTTGGTACGAGCACACCCCATGAACCACGCGACTCGAACGATAAAACTATTCACCACGTGTACGTACACGCGTATACCCCTCGGGCTAACCCATGTTTCGTTGGCCGACAGCGTTCCCTCCAAAAAGATCTCGAAGGATCTGAATTAAATTTCACAGCTCGTGAACGAACGTCAGCTTTGTCCGACCAACTAGACGCCGGCAACGTCTTTCTCTCTACGCTTGTCATATCCGCCGCCCTTCTTCCCAATCACGGCCAAGTATATTAATTACGTGGAAAGGTATCAAAAATATAATCTCCTGTAGACATATACGGCGTGCGATTTTTTTCGAATAAACAGCCTCGTACGCATTCTGATGTTTCTGAAGATTGAAACTGCCATTGGTTTCTTTCCTAACCGAACTTATTGCTGTACCTTAACTAGACAGGTCTATACGTTGTATGATATATTATGGTACAGAAAAGTGGCTGCCTTTTTATTATTAATTAATTTATACAATGTCACGAATGTTCTCCGTTTTCAAGATTAATTACATTGTCATGGTGTAATAGATTTATTTATCATTTTTCCTAAAATTTAATGATATGCTCGAAATATAAATTGATGGGTTGACCTGATGGTTATTAACACACATATCTCAACCCTGATACAAAAATGACGAAGGTACAGTATTTTAATTAATTACTATATTTTATTTAGATTCTCTTAAAAATCTTAGTTAGCTTAATCAGGAATTACATGGAAGAACTCAAGTTTTTTACACATTCGTGCACATTAAATACCTGTACATTTAATTAACGCTATTACCGAATTTCTAAACGTTTCGCGCTTAAGGAATTGTCGATCAAAATGGCCCAAGAAAGAAATTCACAGGGAATACCTAAAAGTGTTGTTACATTTCCACAATACATTCGTAATACCATTTTATTTTCGCCTGGAGCACAATAGCACAAATTGTGCATCTATAGAAAAGAATATTCTCGTCTCGATTTTGGGTCAGATAGATCCAATTTTCCGTATGAACATAAACGTAATACGTCGTGTAATTTTTATTTTTGCAAACCATGCACACGCCTAACAGCCCTAACGTAACCTAATATAGAATAGACCAACCGAATAATAAAAGAAGGTTCTAACAGTGAAATTTAGCGAAGTATTTTTAGGCGTGGCGCCTATTGAAATAAATTCAATTCCAGTGAATCATTTCTTTGGGCAGGGAAAAGGGTGACCCCGCATGAACCCAGAAGATCGCAGGACCTTTTCGGCAAGCGACCGCCTCATTACATTGTCTTAAGTTTCAAGTTCTACGAGGACCTCTCGGACAGGAGGTGGGACCGCAGATGAATATGACGAGGGTGAAGCTACGTGCGATACCAGAAGAGGCTGATGTACAAGAAGGCGAGGAAGAAGCAGCGAAAAGGAGGGAATATGGAAGAAAGTGGAAGGAGACGATCTCGGAACGAAGGGCCCTTAGCGTCGTATTATTTCAGGTTTGCATACGTTTCATGTTTCAGTCCATTATGTTCGCGAGGAGCTCTCTGAGCGCCGGCACGCACCAAAGAACCTGCCTGTCGTTGTCCAAAAGGGACGCGAGAGAAAACGATGGAAGAACAGCGAAGTCGGAGTCTGGAGGAAAGGTTATGTAAAATGGAATGGAATCGAGGAACTTGACAAAAGGAACTTGATCTTAAAGTTTTAGTTGCTCCTACCGCGTTAACGCTCGTATCAGCTTCTAGTCGAAGCAGTTCAAATTCACGTTTCTTTTCTTCCAAACTTCCTATCTATCTCTCTTGCAAATAAGCAAAATTATTATCTGTTTCTTTACCGCCCATTCAGATACTCTTTCCATACTATTCTAGTCTCCGTGTTTCTGTGCAATCCTCAATTAGATGTTTCAGCCCATTCGGGGACCTCTCACATAGTCTGCACCATATCTATTACTCGGCCCTCCGATATCTGTTATTCGTCTCAAGATTATCACACGTAGATCCAGCTCTCAGCCACTGATTATCACCTTCTCATCTTTTGCTTAAATATTCTAGCAAACTTGTACATCCAATTTAGCTTCTAGGGACTATTGTACATTGGCTCCCTAATAATACTAGATTGTATTCTTGTGTCAAGGACTGCGTACATTTCCATCCTCTTCTGTTCTAGTTTCGCAATTCTTTCTTCACTATAGCTAATTTGCTTTAAGCACCTTGTCCTTTCCAATGCATTTACAGTCACCCCTACCACCTCTCTTATGTCCTTCATGTATATCTTTACCCATTTCCATTCTGCTGCCTTCGTGTTTTCCTCTTTAAATTTCATTGCACTTATACCTGATGTTATTCCCAGTTATTCTCACTTACAATTAGTTTTCTCCAAGAGTATATACTCTGGTGGGCTTCTTTCTAGTTCTAGACGCCGCGTAATATCTTTGTTCGTACTCTGTCCACGTCTTTCCTCCCCTTCCATCGAAACATGTCAGATTCATATTATTACGTGATTTTCTAGCATTACGTGTTCGAACATACATGATACATCTTGCCTATAAGCTCATCTTTAAACGTTCTTTGTCCTGTGCCCCAAACTCTTAATAAGACATTTGCTATCCTTATTCTCGAGGGAACGATTTATGCATTTGAAATTGTAAACCTCCCTTATTGTCGTATGCCGATCAAACCGAAATATACCACAAGCGTCGCTGATAAAGTTGTCGTTGCGATGAAAACCCGTGAAACGTCGTCGCGTACAAAACCACGCTGAAAAGAATCTGCCTCTTGTTCCCCAGAAAGGAATTAAAAGCGTACAATCGAAAGTATCTCGAAGGACGGTGTACGAACTGCTCGTCGTCGAAGCGTGCGACCAGTTTGGCTGCCTATCGTACATTCCAATCGACAGAGAACCTGACGGCCAAATGCGCGAAACAACTTCGTAAACGTTTCGCTCGCCCAATTGCCGCAGTTAATCCCGCTCCCTCTGTATTACTTTCTTCTCGCAATTTTTCTGCAGCTTCGCCCCCCCCGTCCCTCCCTACGTAGCCCCCGTTAACGAGCAGTGCTCGTTGATTTTCCAGAAACGACCTACCGGCGGACAATGAATATTACCACGGTTACTCTTTTTCTCTTTATACTTGCCCGCAAGGATAACGGTCCTGGCAACGCTACACTTCCTCAAGCAGAGAAAAGAAGTTTTACGATCTTGCTTTAAATAGTAACGAAGGTCGTAATGATTGGGAAAAAGTTTGCGGTATATTTTCCGAGAATATCTTCCTTGTCGCACCGACGCCACGTTGTTGCAAATAAATTCTGTAGTGTAATTGCGATTGAAAACTATCGTTCGGTGGGAAACATTTGGATAATCGATATGCCGCCGAGCCGATCACGCTTATATGTGGCTTTAACGGATGAGATAACGATAGAGAAGGGACCAGAATGGGGTGGCACCGTTACACGCTAACACGATTATCGGTCACCAAGCGTTTCCGAGGCTCTGCTCTCCTACAACATGCTGCTCTACAAGCTCGTGTCTGAGGCTCAGGATGACATAGGGTTATTGCCATACCGCAGGCTACTATCTGCTCTCAGAGATCAGCTCGTAATTGTTACAAATCGTCCGGTGTCCTCGCAAACATGGATCCACTGTGCAAGCTCACGAGTGGTTATCTGTGAAGAGACGAGCTAACTAGCAGCGAAACTGGCGCGGCGTGATCAAATTTTGGATTTTCCGTAATGGATGTTGAACTTTTCAAGCTGTTAATTGGTATAAGTGATTGCGTGCATTGATTCATAAACATGTGTTTTCGTGTATATTGGTGATATACACTATGGTGTATTGGACAAGATTATAACTCAAACTATTCGAACAAAATTATATTCATACATGTTCCGAAAACCTTTTGCAGGGCAACGAATAAATATCAAACCTGATATTTCATGAAATTGAGGAAACGCTTTTAAACGACGGGGAAGGAAATGCTTAGTTATAACACTTAATTTTCTTAATCTCCTTTTCTGAATTTTATCAGGGTGTTTCGTATGACGCGCTTCGTAATATCTTCGTTACATTTGCCCATGTAGAAATATGTCTAAAGGGAAAGTTGTTTGATTCAGGCCGACGAATATTATATATGGATAATTTTCCCCCCTATTGTGCCTAAAAATAATATACATCTTTTATTGCTTTGGTATCTTGCGTGACAAAAACTGACTGCTGCGTTGCAAAACTAATGTTTCAAATATAATCATTTACCAATTCTCGATGTAGGTATTTATAAGCCAGAGGTACAAATTCATGAACGAAATCGCGTCACTGACAAATATCTCAGCGTTAATAGTAACTATAAACATTTTTTTACCGCAAACTACGGCAAGAATTTACTTATTCGAGTATTTAAAGAACATCGTCGATTAATTACTTTCATCATAAATACGCGCTGTCGTGGAAGTTGTCCAGAAAAAAATAAGGCAAACGAAATTCCACGTGCGATTGCGCTTGAAATATATTCATAAATATGTACAGGAAGTCCAGTGGGTAGAGTGGTGTAATCGATGTCGCGGGTAATTATGTCAAACTTATGAAAATGACTTCGGGTAAATAAGGGAAGGGGGTGCTGGAGCTATTAACGTGGCGTAGTAATAAAGAGGTGTCGCGTCGTCGTTGCAGTTATTACTTGGTACCAAGTACGAGCCGGCGAAAGCAGAGGGGCAATTCCACGTGCGAAAGAGGCAAGACGTAGAATACGAAAGTGTGGTGCGATGATTGAGCGAGCTTGGTTACCAACATGAACCTAATTCCATTACGCGGGTCGGTTGTAAAGATACGTAACTGTTATTATAATAAACATTACTGGACGAACGCAATAAATATGCATTATTGTTATTATCACTGGCTGGTTGGGTCCAGGTCTCATCGCGATGGACGCTCATGCGTGCACGTTTATACGTAATACAGGTCTACAATGTTCTTAATGCACGATATTTATCGTTTGGCGCCGGTGGTATTATTTCTATGCAAATAGTGGAAAGCTGAAATACTTTTCACGTTAATTGTACAATAATGCATACGCACATTATTGTATTTTTTATATCTATTTAAATATATTAATGCGTATATTGCCAATTTGTACTTACAAAAACGAATTGTCTTGTTACAAGCATAAATGTATGATTATATGCGTTTCACTGAAAAGTACGTTTTATATAAATGTCAGAGGTCAATACGGGGCGCAGTGTACGAGTAACTTTCAGTAATAAAATAATAAAATAATAAAATGATATAATAAATAAGTAAATGATCCAAATAATAATTTCACTGAATAATCAAAACAGGTATACAAAGATCAGTAGAACTATCAATTTTAACGACTGCATAGCATTTCCAATGCATGTCAAAGAATACTCTGCAATCGTAGACCGCGATTTACGCAAAAGAATCAGAAGCGCGCGTTCTAGAAAGCTAACATTACTCTTACAACCGAAAGCCTACTGTACAGTGATACAATTTCACAAACAGTACCTTAAGGACCGCCATTTCGTTGCGATACCTTAACCACATTTTCTCTTGCGGGAGAAATTGCAAGTGCTTGTACTCGGGGTACCGGTTTCCGTCTTACAGATGTTATCGGTTGTCACCGCGACACACGTCGCGTTTACCTTCACGATTGTAAAGCAGATGCTCTTGGTTGTACTGCTGCTCTCAGGATATCGGTCCAATTTGATACGTTCGTCAATACCTTTAAGGAGATCCAGTCGGAAAGCTCAATTCTCTTGCATTTGTGGACGGTGTTAAATTAACGTATTGATTGCTGTGTAATATCAAGGGTGTACGATTTCCATGCTATGTTTGCGTGATATCGATTACGCGATATTAAGGTGTGCCGTGAAATTCTATTGAAAATCGGTGATTGTTGCTTACAATCGTAACGTAATGCACCTGCGTTTCATATAACGAAACTTTTAGACGATGCAAGTTTTTCTATAGGGAACAATTCATTGCAGGTCATGAAATGCTGTTAGTTGCAGATTATACATATACACGTTGTTGAAAATTGGTTATTGTCGATTGCAATAATAACCTAACGCACTTGAGTTTGAAACAGCGAAGCTTTAATGCGATGCAAATTTTTCTACGAGAAATTGTTCATTGTAGACCATAAATTAGTGCCGGCTGCAGGTATAAACGTTTATTTATCCTCGGAATATTCATATAACCAGCATGTGAGATTCACATTTCGGTCCTCTAAAAGACTAAACAAGAGTAGAGTTCATTTGTCCTTCTTCACTACCTTACTAAAGCAAAATATCGGTGTGCATTTTCCCTATTAACTTCAAAAGAGTTGGACAGATCTAAAATAAATTTTGAATAATTACTGGCGAGGACCTTATGCAAAATAGAGGATACTTTCACACTCTACCCCCTCAGTACTTTACGATTATTAAGTTTAGTTCATTATTGTGCTCATAAGTATTGCATAATAATTAATAAAGGTGCCAATTTGTATTTACATTTTCTCAATAATACAGTGTGATATAACTGGTAAGGTAAAAGAACGACCCGGATTTGCGTAGAAGCTATTTGAATTTCAATCAATTGCTAGATGTTAACCAAAAATATTCCGTTTCGCAAGGTATTACAATAATACAACAATTAAATAGCAAATAAATTGGCCATCTTTCAAAAAGTATATGTAGATTAGAATTCATGAATTAAGTACCTATCACTATAAATGAATTTAATCTATCATTGTATAGTTTTCACTTTTCCACGGATTTTGACGCCCGATAAAAAAAGCCAGGCAAGCTCCACAGTTTAAGTTAATCGAGAATAAAATTGAGGGAAATTAATCGAATCCGCCGACCACTGGTCGAGCTGGGTAGATAATCGTATCGAATGCAACGAGATGAAACGCTGAAGATCTTTATCCGATGGGCCAGTGGACGTGTCAGGAAAAAACGCGGCCATTTATTTTCCTCGGCGTGTATCTACTTGCAAATCACGATTTTCCACGTTACACTGTACATGTAAATCGAGAACACGTCGCCGAGAGAAAGGGCGGGAGAGAGCAAGAGAGAGAGAGAGAGATTCCTTGGTAAGATGTTGTCCGCAATCACGGTGCCAGCCTCCGAAGAGGTCGCAATCTCTTCGTCGTCGCGAGGTAAGAGAATCCGGGCGAGCACGGCAGATCACGACGATAATGATGATGATGGCGATTACGAGATGACGAGAGAACGATGAGGGCGCGAAGCATGGCAAAATGGCTCGTAAAACAAATCGACGAGACTCGTTCGATGTTGGCCAAGTTACAAAGGTGCGCCACGGCCGTTTACGACCCTCGGCCGCGATCGTATCTGGACAGCCTGTTGACAGACAGGCTTAATATCGTTAGACCGTTTCATTTGGGATTCATTTAAGCTCGGTTACATGCGTTGGCGCGAGCGGTTCATGCAAATAACGTCGCCCTCGGTTTTGGGTGAACTGGGTGACCACGCTGCTGCACAAGGCAACGACGCGACGGCGCTTTCGTCTGACACACACTTCCCATGTGGTTACTGGACGCTATACTTGGATTTCTGGGCCTTTAGTGTGATCAAGGCTCCGTAATTGCCGAGTAATATGAAAGGACTATTACTCAGTTGCGGCAAAGGTACTTAATTATGTTCTTTTGGGGCAGTCTGAAGAGACTGGTGACTACGGTGACTGCTTCTAATATTATGGAATGCACATATAATCTCTTAAACTTTTTCAGGATGTGCGTGAAACAGGAAGGAGGTCCTTTTTTTAAGATTGCTGTTAGGTGCGTTTAGTAATTGAATGTTAAAATAATACGCGAGATGAAAATTAAGAACATTTTGATTGCTGTTTCAGATTCATAATTAAACGCGTAGAATATGTGTGTGCATATTTATTGGATTTTGCTATAAATCCGAGGAACCTAAACAGGTTACGAAAAAGGCAAGTCAATTATTCTGAAATGGAAAGGAATGAATTAATAAATTTCTTCCACAACTTGTTTAATGAACGTTTCCACAATAAAACCTGTACACGGTTTATCGATTAAATATAATTGTCAAGTATTTCGTATAAGTTTCCAATAACATTCACGATAACGATAATTATTTTTATTCAGCTGGTGAAACACTACTCAGAAAGTGTTTCAAATAACGCCCACAACTGTTCGAGGTTGTTTCTGCCCATTTACTTTGACTGGTTCTCGAATTATGTCGTCATTTCATTGCTAACATTCATCTCAATTAACCCAAAACGTACACCACTAAATAAAACATTACTTGCATCATAAAATTTCTACAAATATTCACTAAAAATAACACTGCCTAAAACTTAAATTCCAAAAAGCACTTCTCACTGTGATAAATATTTCATGGGTAGGTACTCGTTTTATTCATTTTTACAAATATGTTAATGGGAATATAAACAAACTTTTTCATTTGCATATTTCTGCACTTTAAATTCAGTAGCTTTATTTTCAACATTAATATTTCAGCAAATATACTTTATTGCATACACATGCTTTAGTATAATACTTCATTGGTTTAATCTGCATGCATCCGTGGTGGATTTGTTTCAAGTGAACATAAATTTGAAGGGATGTAATGTAAATCAATAATAAAATCAAATCAAATTAAAAATAAAGTATACCGATATATTAAAGAACAACTTCACAAGAAGTGTAACACATTATGTCACAGAAATATCACGAAGATATTTCAGCACAGATATTCTTAATATAATATAGTTAAACGCAAAAGAAATTCCTTTTTCGACAAAAGCACAAAAGTGCAAAAAGTTTTGCTTATATGACGGTATTTCATATTCCCGAATATACATAGAAAAGTATACTTTCATTTAACGCAGACGTATACAGAAGTTCATTAAGAAATAGAAATGTTACGTATACAGAAGCTCATTAAGAAATAGAAATGTTCATCAAAACCTATTGACATTGCAGAAAATTGTAACACAAATTAATGTTAAAAGAATTTATTCCAAAACCTCAGGACAACACACACATCTCAAAGTGGCATGGATAACTGTAAGTAGTATAATCCCGTCGCTGCAAGACTGGCGACCGCAGCTAAAATGAAAGCCGGGCACAGAAATTTGTTTTTCTCGGCTGACACGCACAACTTCTCAATCTTTCATCGTCCAGAAGGGCGCGTACAAGTGGCCGGCCACTGATATTCGCAATCCATTTTGTTGGTACACGCGTGAACTCGTATCGCATCATTGGCGACACGAGTTAAGCCGCCTGTTGCTGCCTAATAAAAAACAGGAACACGAAGGATTGGTCGCGCATCGAAAACGTTCGAAACTCGTGTACCTGTAATGGCACGCGTAAAGGGCGAGGGAAGGTGAGAACGGAATGCAAGGACGATGCTCATTAGCCATCGAGTAATCAGATTACAGTGACTGCCATGGAGAGCACGATGGCACCTTGTTTCGTTCTCGCTACCCTGATTGGCCAACGTCGATACACTTCGTTAGACGAAGCATTTTCTAAAGGCGAATTTAGTCTTTACTTCTGATGCGTCCATAGTGAAAGGTGCAAAGATTCAATTCAGAGCGACGAAAGTAGAGGCTGTCTACTTTCGACGATACGAATGGATGATGAACAAAAATATGTCGCCCCTTTTTTATGAAAAGACTAATTTTCTCTAGGAGAAAGTCAAACTGAAGTCACTTGTTCTTAAATTATTATTATTATCATTATTGTACAAGTGTCTCCAATAGGTACCAAGACCTTCTACGGCAAGTTCTCTCTATAGTTGCGTCGATACTATTAATTGTCCACGTCGTCAAATTCAAGACTTTATACATCACTAACCAAGTCGACGTTTTTATCTCGCATCTAATATTTTTCCACACTTTTCCGCAAGAGTTAAAGATATCAATCTAATCTTAACACTCGCTATTTCAGACACGTATGTTTTGAAAATTAGTGAAATGAATTCGACTATTGAACTGGTGTAAGTACTCCAGCTTTTATCTTTCACGTTCACCGTGGGTGAATCATCCGGGATTATTATAACGAGCCTTTCGCGTACAATCCCTCATCTGCTGTTCAACGATGAGGATTCTTACACATTACTGGCAGCTTCATGCGATCGTTCTACCAAAACTCGTTTGCGTCGGCTAGATTTGCAGCAAACGTTCATCCACAACGTACCTTCTATGGGAATATTAATTCCTTTAAATATTATTTCTCTGAGCCGTAGTTCTATATTATAAAACAAGGGCTTAACAATAATTTACAGCTTTCTGGGTAGCTTTGACGGTGACGCGTAAAAGGAAAACAGTCGGTAAATATTCTATCTCGATTTAAAACTATTACTCTTCTAAAGTTAATCTCTTCAATTCTGATACACTTTATATTACACGCAGTAGATCAGTCATTAACGTAGATAGGTGGCTTTTATGGCGGTACCTGTAAATCTATTGCGGCAGATAGGGCTACGAAGGGTTGGTAAGTCGATAGCCTTCTCGTTCTAGTAATCAAACAACATTACTGCTACGAGGCTTGGGTAAATTTAAGAGCACCTTGATATATTGACACTGTGACATCAAAGTGTGATCACTCAAGGATTATTTGCCGTCGATCGCCCTCCGCGACAGCACCATAAAGTAACTCCCTACGCAGTGACTTTACGGCTTTGTCATGATGTTAACATACCATAATACTCGATAATCTCGACGCGTGGTTGCACCTACGCCTCACTGTATTGTTAGTATAGCAGGAGCTGTTGATCGGAAACGGTAGGCACAGGTGCAACATCACGCGAACGACGATGGAGCACGCGTTTCGCATCTCTCGATAGCACAGTATTAAGTGTAGATCATTCTCGGATTAATGGCATTGTGTATACAGTTTAAATTGGGTAATTCGTGAAGCAATAAAGACGAACTTATGTTGCTCCTCAGCGGAAACAAACAGAACAGCAGGGGAAGCGATCGATAAACACTAAAGCATTTGCCATAGTTCTTGTAATAAAATCGTGCTTGAAATCCTGTTTACGAATTAGAAACTTTGAAAAGCCACGCCGAAATTGATTGGGCAAAATTTTTATTGAATAATGGACGTGGTATTCTGAAGTAACCGCGTAGAATTTCATCGCAGATGCAAGTACCTATGTTCGTATACACTGATTTGGTAGATGGATAAAATTAGTGTCGTTAGAAGCAGAAATATCGTAATAAATAGTATACTATGTTAGTGTGCTATACAAAAACAGTGAACTATTACTAATTATTATCACACTTCATACATTTTACGCTATAGACATTTGTAGTAAATTATTAACACATAGTACATCATTTCATTGTAAACTAATAGCTAGAAAAGTTTCAAGATCTTCTGTGTTTACCTATACCTGTACATTAAATATTAAAATAGCATTAACTATTTTTTCATAAAAATGTTAAGTACCTGAACGTTGGATATCGCAATTGCAGTATACCCGACAATAACCGAAACGAAAATTATAACGAAGTGAATCTGACAAACAAAGAAGAAGAATAGGAAACCATTATTTCATAGAGCACGGTGTAGAGTTATAATAACATTATTGAACCGAAATCGATCGTCCCGAAGTTAAAGCGGCCTTCAAATATCAAATTAGTGAGTCGATGAGCACGTTGGGTGCGAGAAGCGTACGCGTGTAAGCGACACGGCGATAAAGGGGACAAGAACGATGAAGACGAGAGAGAATGGTTCCTTACGAAAGATAGACCATCGAGGGGACGAGGTATGCCGAAGAAGAGGACGAAGGAAGAAGGAAGAGAGATCGTGACGCGAACCGAGAACCGATCAATCGAGGCGGAATGACAGGCGGCCGGGGCTATCGCGAGCATCGACACGACGACAAGTGCCTGTGCACACCGTTCCGAGTTACCTACAGGCCTTGAAGCGTATCTTCATTTCGCTGACGTAGGTATAACCATAACAGTGGAGACCCACCGAACATGCACGACAAACGCAACGATCTCGTGGGTCTTTAAATTTTGACGTTACGTGGAGAACAGCCAGCCAGTGGTTGAAAAATATACCATCGGGGTCTCCTCGTATTCGAACGACCATTATACGAAAGTTCTGTTGTCCCAATTGCGTACGAGGTGTTTTCGAAGGATAATTCATAACTTTGCAAGCTTACAATACTGGGAAATCTGAGTAAAAAGTGTTTAGCGAATATAGGTCTGTTGATCAATTATTTCGGTGAAAACAGCAATTCCGAAAGAAGTAGAGCGCGTATTGGAATTGAGGGACGACATGAATAAACTTCACGGGTGACAGTTCGACTAGTAAACTGGTGAAATAGTTACATATATGCGGGTGGAGTGGATAGGTGATTTAAAATGTATACATGTGTACGCAGTACGTGATCGAATTATTATGGACACTTCTAAATTATTACTTATTTCAAGTTTGATCGTGGCTGGAATATAAGATACACTTACAATGATGTCTATTTTACTACGAAACATATTGTTATGCTTTTAATGACGAGTGACAACGATTTCAAATATATTCGTCGAATTATGTCAAATTAAATCTCCCGTATATCTACACACTGTCATTTGACAATGTAAAACCAAATAGTAGTCAAGAGAAGCACGAATCAAGAAAAACAAGCATAGGAATCGGTAATACCAAGCAATACTAATGTCTGATCAAGGGCGGTATCACAAATTGGTGGTTTGTTAAAAATATATTGCTACTTGCTCTTAAAAGATTGATTTTGTTACCTACGTTGACTAAAACTTGTTTACCGTGTTCAGACAAGTTTGCAAGTCTGCAAACGTCTTAACTACTTTCAAAGGCGCTCTATATTGCGTTCAATCATAAATATACATGTTTGCCTTACTCTCAAAGTGAATATAACCGTAGTGTTCATGATCAAAGGAAGCTACCATTGTACTACTTTAATACGAAACTGGCACTGTACCAACTAACGATTACCTATACAAATTGATGTCGGTATCGGATGAAATGGGCAATGTTCAACAATACCTCCTTTTGTATTACGTCACCTTGATCACACAATGATACCGCAAAAGGTTGGTAATACTAACCGTTGAAATGTTGCAAGGAATGGGTCAAATACTCTAAAAAGGTAGAAATGTTAAAATAAACTTAAAAAGACTATATAATGTTCACATAGACTGCTCAAGACATTTATCAGAAGATCACCTATTGCAATCACTGCAATCATCACCGCGACCCATCATTTCTGAAAATTTGTGAATCGTGCTGACAAAAACGTTCGTTTCGAAAAAATAAATTCCTCTAATTCTTTACAGCAGCATAGATTGGTGAAGCGAGTCTCCGAGTAAGAAATACGTAAGAACTACGTAAGAGATCCGTGGAAGAGGAAAAGTTGAACACCGTATCGATGCTCAATAACGCAGGTGAAAAACGGCATTACTCACGGGGCAACCTGATACGTCCACGCAACGTTTCATAAAATCGAGGGAAAAGAAGTGACGGGAGGGGGAAGAGCGGCATAGACGTTACCGCTGCTAAATTGAGATGGTAATTTTTCGTTGGCGAGCGCCATGCCACAAAGGGCCTTGTCGTCGTGCCCGTGTGCAAAAGAGGCGGCTGCGAGAGAGACTGCAAGCAGATGGATTAATGTAAAGGCGTACGACCCTAACAAGCGAATTATCTCCGAGATATATTGTGCCGCTTCACGGGTGGTTAACTCCGCGCGAGCAGCTCCCAAGAGGGATAGAGAGAGCAGGATAGATGAAGAGGGAGGGAAGCAGAATGAGAGAAGGCGAGAGTAAGAGGAGTCCCAAGTGTATCTTGGTGAAAAGCGTTGGGAGTAGAAGGAGGAAAAAGAAAGCGAGATCAGCCAGCTTCCAAGTTAAGATGACTGTGGCCATGCCCCCTTCCGTCTCGCCCCGTGGTAATGCCGTGTAAGCTCTACTAATCTCCTTACCGGTCTCCTCTCCTGATTTACCGAGATGTTTTCATTGTCTTTGCTGACTTTAGCGAGCGATCGTAAAAAGTTGCGACAAGCACTCTTTCAGCGAAGCGTTATCCGTATCTACGCGCTGTCGATGCTCGGCTAGCCGGGAGAAGCTGATCTGATTCCACGACACGCCTCGATTATGCTCGTCGTTTGAATTTCCACCGTGCAATTTGCCCGTCTCGAACTTTTTCACGACCCCGCAAAGAGTTACTTTGGAACTGAACCCGGATCGACAATGATCGCTATCGGGGAACACATGTCCCCTGCAATTATTTCGATAATGTTCGATGCGTTAGTCCGTTCAACGTTAACGACCATTCGATCCGAAAATTTGACGATTAAAAGAAATTATGCTTGCCATCAACTCGTTTACGACTCCGCGCAACCGATATATGAATCCGATAAACTCATTAAAAGATCAACGAATAGAGCTCGATATTGGACAAAACGGGTCGATCTATGTACTCGTTCACAGTTAGCGTTAGTAAACTTTTACTACCTCGACGTAAAATAGTCCGACAAGTCGCAAACCTGCGAGCAAAATATGCCAGGGTTTTTTCAATCAGGACAGGCGTGCGTCGGGGTGCAATTATCGCCAAAGTAGCCGCGAACAGTTTAGTGACCCTGTCCATTTGCCAAATCTAGCGAAAAGCCGTCTGCCGGTGCTCGCAAGGGGCTTGGAATCTTTCATTGGCGGGAGGGAGCGACTTTTTCTCGGAAGGATAATATTTTCTTACTCGGAGAGAGGAAACAACTCTCTCCTCGTGTCCCAACGAACCGCGCCGATCAATGGAAGAACCGAACCCGCCTCCGCGTTTCCGCGATGAATTTTTCCACGGCACACAGCAGCGAGCACAGAATATAATGGCGGTACATTGCACCCCGAACATAAATTCTGCGATCAAAGTGCATCGCGTCGCCCCACGGCGAACTTTAAGGATTTTATGTGATTAAGTTCTTCCACGGATTTACCTCACTCCCATTCCTGAATTCCTCTTTCGTCTACCTCATTCCAGGAATAATCCGGCCTGTCTCCCCCTTTTCTCCCTTTCGCCATTTCACTCTTTCACCTTCTCCTTTCCACGCGCCTCCGCTTCCTTTGACAGCTATCTTTCCCTTTATCTCCTCGCTTTACACCGTACCTACATCGATTGGCCGCCTCGTTTCACCCCGTACACGCTGTCCACGTCTGTCCTTCTCTAGGCTGGTAACTCGAACCGATGGATCCCAGCGCTTTATCGAGTTCGACGCGAACGTGGACGACAAATCGTCCAACTTTTAAGTATTTCCAAAAAGAATCTATCCTGCGAAAATATCCCAGACGCGGTGTGCGCGATGCTCGGTCGTGCTCTACTACTTCTGATAGGGGGTGGTGGTATCGCGAAGCGTTCACGGGGAAAGGGTGAGAGCAGGGGAGAAAACGAAAGACGGAGATAGGAGACCGAGAAAGCTGGCCATAAAATACGTGTGCATGGATGCATTTACGAACTCCCAGGCCCCGTGGTAACCGGGCCGAGTTTCGGGGAATGAGGGATGAGGATGCAGCGGAAAGGGTGGTGGCCGGTCTCACGTAGCGGAGTTGTTGCCAGTTGTTTTCCCGTGGGACAAATTTATAACTTGGTCTCGCTCGAGTTCGAGGAGAAGTTCGAAGAGAACGAACGAGGAGTCGCCGCAACGGGTGTCCGGTATTGGCTCCTCGTGCACGGATCGACGAGAAACGTGTATCCCGATTACGTACGGTTTGTTCAATTAGCACTGGTCGAATGGACAGTACGCGCCTCGACCCACTTTTCACCAAGATCTTCACCAAGTTCTCCCCGCACGGTATTTCCCGACGTTTCAGCCTCGGCGATATGGGGGTCCCTACGACGGGGACGTTTTCTCAGGTACAGTTCTTAGAGAAACTATGCTACCTTGCTACAAATTTGGCGCAAGTTAGTTTCGTACTATTGGCGAAGGTGCTCAGTTTTTCTGAATTCGCGGTCTATGTAACTGTGTATCCGCGAATAAAGGGAGGCTGGTTACTGCAGCGGCAGTAACAAAAGGTCGTGGACAATACGAATTCGCCATACTGTTACGATAACTGTATTGCGTTGAGGTGTATCTTCCCAGTCCTTGCGTGCCACCGAAATTTTACTCTCGCGTGGTCAATGCGGTTTAATTTAGACGCAAAAAATTGAATCGGTGCTGCTCAATTTGTAAGTAGCTTCTATTACTAACGAGTACTCGAGCCAGCAATCGTCGATGCTAATTCAGTTTTCCATGAACAGTTTTCCATGAACGCCAGTAACAGTTACACGTGTAGCACGCCTTATATAAAACGTTTAAGTCTAAACGCTTGAGAGTCTTCTAAACTATAATTTGCACGAGATACCACAGGTGCCCCGTTGTCCCTAGTGTCTCATTGTCGGACGGGCGAACAGAATCTTCGATCTCATCCTCTTTTGAAGTAACGTCTCAAACGTAAACTGTAATAAGGGAAAATTAGTACGTCATCCATTGGGCAACGCTAGCGAATTATGCCCGGGATTTTCTAGAAAACGTGGTCGACCCTGTAATTTTCTCACGTTGGAACCGTGACGCGTCGTAATTTTCACTCGCCTACTAGTGACTAGGCTTCCAGGCGTCTGGGATTCGAGTCGAAAATTGTGCTAATCCCTTTAAAGTGACCCGTGTCCCGGATGATCGGTCGGTGAAGCGTAAGTAACACAACAGGTAGGTAGGGGACAGAGGGACACCCAGATAGGCGAATGGAGTAGAGGAAGAAAGACGGAGGCTGAAAGAACAAAAGCAACGCCCAAGCTCCACAGGTGCTCTCGTGAGTGGCTTTCCGTTCGTTTGGATAACCGCGGACGAGTCGCCAAGGCGTTAGAGCAAACAGCGACCGAGACGAACTTTCTAACGCCAGGCTATCGCCGCCGGCGGCCACCTTCGGTCAGTCCCTCCAAGGTTTCGAACCTCTTATCCTACCTGTCCATTTCTGACCACGAAAATTGTTCATTGCCCGGAGAGAATGTACTATTGTTTGAGGGAAGGACACTTCAAGGAAGTATCCTGCTAAGACCTTTACCGGCATTTTCTGTATTTGCGTTTACGATTTTAAAACAGAACACAAAATACAGTGTGCGCTAAAGGGAGCTCGAGGAACGAAGGTTTTTATTGCGGTCGAACGTTGCCTCCACAATGTTTCTGTTTTCATTTTCTTAATCCGCATTTCAAATCTTCGTCAATTTAAGTCGGACGTTTAAAAATTTCGTCGCACCTGTCGCAACAGAGTGAAACTTTCGCTTGCATTCGAGAGGAATGATTCCTTTGTACGGCAAAGGGCATCGAGGCTCGACAAGCGTGAATCGTAGAGACGTTCCTCCGTCGAGTCGCGTCGTAAGCACGTAAGAATCAAGTTCGAAAGTGCACGGTACAGGCGATTCCTTGTGGGAGTGATAGCGGGACGAGCGCATCGGCCGGTTTGGCACACGGGGCTCGCCGAGGACCGTTTTACGATCGCCGATGAACACAGATCAACAATCGGGACGCGATAGCCGTCTCAATGAGCCGCAGTAAACTAAGTTTATTGTGGGATCTAAAGGGCAGGATCTCCAACCTGCTCAAAGAAGTGCGAACGCCTCTCGTAACGGCACCTGCCCCGCTCCTACCGGATGCACTTTAAATACTGGTGCCGAACAATGCACGGGCCGCTGGACGCCGGAATTTGATTTACAGTACAATTCCTGCGACGCGGGACGTAAACAGGTACACCTCGCCCACCGCTCCCTGCCGATATATAAATCGCGGGGTGTCGCAAGTTTTGGAACGAAAATGGTAATGCCCGTTGCGCAACCGGTCCGTCAATATGTGTGCGAATACTATATCGCCCGGTTAGCGCTACGCCTGTATAGGAGACCTGTATGTTTTATGGGCTTAATCGTCCAATAAGGCCAGAAGATTCTGCAGCTTATCCAGTAGACGTAGAGAGGACTCTTTAATGGAACGAATACAAGGAACTAAAAGAGGTTAATAGTACGAAGTACTGAACGCTGCGATGGGGCATTTACCCCTGCTTGTCCAAGTATAACTGCGCCGCTCCGGGGCTTATTTCTCAAATGTCGGTCAACGATCGCTCGGAATAATATCAGACTCCAATAATGTCTATGCTAATTGTTCATTGTATTCTAAAGCTTCTTACTATTGGTCTCGTTCATCGCTCCGCTCTCGGGAACAATGTAGACGGCCACGGGGAAACACGCCTGCCTTTTATTTCGATAATAACGAACTTCCTTCCGAGATTTTATCGGAAGATTAAGGGGGTAGTATAATAATTATGCAACTTTAAAGGGAGTATTATTTATCCGACGAATGGAAAGCTCTGGCGAAGGTATATCGTTCTGCAAGTTATAATGTGCGATTACGAAAAATGCAAATGTATTCGTATAAATATTGCGTTATCTTAATTGTTCTACGATATTGGTGTTTTTTTCATATTTCCGTCTTATACGTCGCAAGCAAAGCCATTAATTTGCAAATAAATAAAGTTCGAATACAATAAATTAGTCTAATCATATACGTTCTCAGCTAGCGATGAATATTGAGGTTCTTCAAATAAAAAGAATAAACTTCTACTTTTAATTAACATGATTGTACTCGTCAAAGTATGTTTCCACCAATTAATTCGAGGCATTTCTGAAGCAAGATATTGAACCCCTGAATGTTGCGAAATCGGAGAACGTAATTTCTACACGGTTGATATCTTCAAGAGAAAACTCAAAACACAACGACAAATAGTACGTTCATTACAACTTTTGTCACTCCAAGAGCTTAGCCGGTTTAAACGTGCAAAGAAAAATGTCGACCGTTTGAAGCAAATAACTTCCAAGCATCATTTCCACTAAACGAGACTGAAATTAATCTTCAAGTTTCCATACATTATTTTGTGGGCAAACAATATTCGTTTAAGAGTAAATGCGGTTAAAGACTAGAATGCAAATTTTGTATCAACTATTAATTTCAATTTTTATCTTCTGGAATAGTGTTTTTATAGACAGTACTTTATTTCACACTGTCTTATCGCAGATCAAAGTAATATAACACTATTCAATAGAAAATTACGGGAAGAAAGTAAGCTCGGTACACCACGAACCACCGTCAAGCAAAACGTAACCTGATTCATGATTAAAAACCGTGGAGTAATCGGGCGAAAGCACGATAATAATTCTTCCCCTTCTGTGCTATAAAAAATGAAAATATCCCGAAATGCGAGACGCTACGGATTTTACTAATATCGCACAGATATATTTATAAACACTTAGATACTTATTCAAATAATTTCACATACTTTCATGCAGAACGTTTATAGAAATTTCTAGCAAACAGCTGCTAAATATCAAAGGGTGCATATGCATATGTATACGTCTTCCGTGGTGAATGGGTTAATCACATTCGTCTCGCAGAATTAAAAAAGCAATCCATTAATAAACCAAGTAATTCCGGGGTACGCCCATTAAACATTTACGAACGAAGTCACGAATAAAAGACTGCAAAGTAGCGGAATACATAGCGATCTACGAATGATCGATACTCGAAAAGTCACCGTGCCCCGCGGTATTATGGGGATTCGCTGGAAACTGCTCCACAGAATATACGTTTAAGTTGGCGGAGCGTCGAAAAGAACGGAAAAGTTGCCTTCTGAATGGTATACCTCGGTATGTTTTCCCTATACCGATGTCTATATGAATAGCCGGGGAACGTGATCCTCCTTGCGTTTGTTTTACGGGTACCGGCATCGAATCCCGAGCTTTAAATTCGGTGAACTTACTACCGTCAATGACGCGTGCTGTACAAACGCGGTACCCGGTCGGGCGCAAAGGGCATACGTCACGTTACTTTACATTCTTTGCCGAATTTTACGACGCGGCTGTACGTTGTAAAAATCAATATAGGGAGTTCGTATGTACATGGCAGCGAAAGATCGGAGCGGACGGTTTTGTGACCAGAAACTTTCATTTACGAAGGAAAGCGGACTGCTATTTCTTCCCCTCTGATTTTTCATGTGTTGTCGTTCTTAAAATATCGACGGAATTTCGTTGAAAATTTCTCCAATGCTTTCAACATCCATTTCAAGCAGAGCCATCAAGATTTTCGGCAGACGTAAAGTTATAAGCTATAAAGTTATCAAAAAGTTGTGAAATTGTAATTGAGGGATACGCAGTGGACAGGTGGTAATGTTATAAATATTGCGTTTGCGATGAACTAAGTTTATAGGGTGCCCTTTTCAAACTTCTTTTGTTGTTGGATAGCATTTTTCAGTGTCCCTCGTATTTCCTAGCTTTGCGATAGGAGAGAGTGTCGTCTCAGAATCTCTATTCCCCTACGCCCTAAGGTATCTCAGTTTTCACATAAATGTTACGCAATCCATTTGTCTTTTCAAACCTCTTAATTGTAAAACGTATAATGGTACGCATTTTCTTGGAATTACTATAATGCTTAACGATTTTGATCAAGTTCGTTCAATTGCAATTTTCTGGATTTGTGGTACTATAATAAAGTTTAAGAAAAATGTGCTGCAGTATGATTCTACCACTTAGGTGTTCCACTTCATTTTCGTATGATCTATCAATCTTCGTTCCAATGACGAAAAATGTAATTTAACATTTTTTAACTCAAGAAGTAGGAACTGAGCATTTCTGCATAACAATAATGCGATGAGTTGTTTCCATAATATTTTCGTAGTTCCGAATTATGAGCAAGCGTGTATAAAGAAAGAATATGTTCTTTCGCCTGTTTCAACGTCATTTCGTACCTCGCCTGCTTGTCTCACGGCTGCACAAAAACTCGTTTGTGTACACTGCTACTTGAAGGAAAGAATAACTGAATCGCAACGACGTTTTTCTCAAGGCATATTGTTTTTCGTCACGTCAAACGTAAAAAAAGATTAAAGTTGTTTACGAAAGTATCGACCCATAAATTACTTTACAACCTGCATCTAATTCTTCACCGCGTCGACATTTACTACTTTTCCTCGCTGCATTATTTCACAACGTTCGTTACCAGAACGCGCGAACGCCTTTGTATTTCAAAGAACGTCTTGGAACAGTTCAGCAAAATTTATAGAGTTCAAAGATCTGTACTCGTGGGGACATTATTACAGATGAACAACTTCAGACAGAAACACTTTAAATATAAACGCCTAGATTACCTTCGACCTAAATTATTTCTACGCCGGCAAATAAAATTCCTGTAAATGAAAAACAATGTGCAAAAGCGCCGCTTCATCAAAAGATATCCCAGAATATAAACTACACCTCGGACTATAAACAATATTTTCGCATCCCGCTAGAGCGAAACAAGTTTCCTACGATTCCGTCAAGTTTAAAACTCGCTGCCTTGAAAAACGAACGGGCGCTTTTGACAAAGCTGCATATAAATAACGTACACCGTGTCGCGTAAATGTCAATCTCTGCAAAAAAATACAACCTGCCGTGGCGAGGCCAATACGTGTCCATGCAACGCAAATATTTAGGGGGCCCTGTACGTCGGGGACCATCATCGATTATCGGGGGAGTATTTACGATCAAGTAAAAAAGTGCACAAAGCATGAATGACAACGACGGGCGACGGTTTAGCTCGGTCGTACATGCACTCAATCGAACATCTACGAAATGTCCGCAGCAATAATGAACCCCGAAGATTATGCACGGCCGAAGAAGTGCGTCCGATGCAAAAGCACGAACTCGGTTACACTCGAAACTTCAGGGTGACCAAGTCAAGGCCCCTGCTACTCTGCACCGCGTTTTTCCTCACCGCTCCCATTGTCCTATAGCTCACGGCGACCCAGTTTTATGCATGTCCAAGATACGATACGAGAACGGGTACAAATGGAGGAGGAAATATAAAGAGAGGGAAAGAGAGAGAGAAATAGAAGGAGGGAAAGGGGAGCAGAAAGGGAAGAAACGAGATGAAAAAAGGAGTAGGAAGATCCAGGAAACAGAGGGAGTGCAAGCAGGTAAGCGTGGAATCGCGATTGGATCGGTGCCAATTCCTCCCGAGAGATACGCCGATTTGAAATTCAACGCGATGAAAGGCTTGCCTCCTCTTCTCTTCTTTCAGCCTCCCGCCGTCCTTTCCTCCTTCGTATTCTAGCGCGCGCTTTCGGCCGCGTCCAACTTGCTAAACTAGTTCGATCCTGTGATGTACGCGGACTGTAAAGTATATATCCCAGTTCGCTAACCCAGAGACCGGAAGCACTGGCAGCCTTTCAAGTTTGGCAGGTTCGGCATCCTTTTAATTCAGATTGATACTTTTAATCGGGGGAAGTATCTTTTTTTTCTAATTTCATCAACCCTGCCGGCAGAATTTAGGACGGCACCGGGCTTCGGGTAGAGACTAAATTTCGCAGCGACCAACGACGCTACTTGGACCCGATGACGTCGGAGATGGATGCTCGTTTAGGTGCAATGTTTCATTCGATTATGAATATCCGTCTCCGTGAATCGCTCCTCGAATTAGTCACGATGACGCAATAAATCGATTTCGCAGGAAACGAGCATTCTAGGGAAATTTATCGAGGATGGTACGTAAGATCTCTTTCGGGATAAGTGAGAAATTTATTCGAACAGCAACAAACGAGGACGTGCCGGACGATGCCCATAGCAAATATCGTTTTACCACGAGGAACAATCTATCTGTTAAATGTATCTACGGGGTGATAAGGGAAGAAAGTTTATGGGACTTATCGAGTAGAATAGGAAATGCTTGATCTGTATAGGCTCTAAAATCAAACCTTTCAATGTCAACTGCCCAATTTTGTTTTCACACTTCTATTGGTTTTCTTTCGATTTTAATTAAAATTTGATATTTGAACAGGTGTTGTACAGTTGGCGTACAATCTTGAAGCAATGCGCCCTGAAACCGATACCTATGTTTTTCACACATTAACGAGAACTTGTAGGTACAGAAATACATTGATATTAGGACCGACGTTGATTAGCCATTTTCTGGACCCTATCGGTAGGGACTATAAGCGCCTCAAATCTTCCCTTTCTTTTTGCCGCCCTATAAGTACCCGGCGCCATTTAGGAACAGTCAAACAAATATATCGTCTAGGGTTAGAAAAAAGTATTACGTATCAGAAAAAGCTGTGAAAGATCGACGTCTACGGTTCTTATGCGGCGAGTCTACTTAGAATGCAAAGGGTCGGAAGACGGAAGCAGATTAACTAGAAACGGGTCGTCGATCACGGATTCTTTTGGGTAGTCGGTCCCTCGCAAAGTCGCGCGTTACACGGCCCTTTGTGCGGCTAGAGAACAACAAAATGAGGGGCAAGCGAGAACGTCGTTGACTCGGAAATATCGCGAAGGGTCTCGCTTTTGACGAAGCTTCGCGAGCCGTAAGAGCCGTCACTGCGCGTACAAGTATGTGTCACGAGGGTTCGAGATGCTTTCTTCCAAACAAAGTTCTTCGCCCCGGTAATATGTCCAACGACTGGGAGAAGCCCTACAAAATATGTTTTTGCCCCCGCGAAAACGAGTCGAGAATTTGTTGTCCCGGCTGCTTCGTTGCGCCGTCTTGGAAACTCATCTTGCGCACTTAGGAATCTCGGCAATCCACTTATCGCGTTAATGCGTTCGTATGTATTTTCGGTACGGAAAGAAGAGTAGCCGTCGAGCAGTATATTTTCAATTCAATCCCATGCACTTTGGCCGAAATCGTTAACAGCATTAAGCAATCGCCTGCGCGATAAGTGTAACAACAATTGGTGAAAGGCAAAATGAGGATACGAAATTGAGAATAGTATTTTGGGTAAATGGTAATTTTATCCATCGGTATATCGCCATTATTTCTTCGTTTTGCGCAAGGTGGAACATCGTTTGTTGCTGCAATGTAATTGTTTAGAATCTCGAGCATTGCGACGCTTGTTTTTCACGTTCACTACATTTTTACTATCGTTTATAAAATTTCTACAGAATGTGTCTGCAAATGCATAGAAGCAGTAGCGATTCGTTACTCACCGCGGCACATAAATGTAGGTAAATTTCGCTGTATAAAAATTGCATACAAAAGTTGTCCTCGATTTCCCCGCAAATTCGTACAAATAAATGGCAAAAACTCACGAATGCAATAAATATTTGTTCCCCTCTCCCATGATAATTAACAGAAATCTTAAGGAACCGCAACATGCGTGTCTAACTAGCCAGCTTCCTAAATGTGACAAAACAATACGCACAACGTGCACAAGTCTTCAAATTCCCGACTTGCACTAGAACCGTCGTCGAAACACTCATGAAAAGAAATGTGAAGCGTGTAGTTTAGGTTCGTTACCGTTTAAAAAGACCGTGAAAAATCCTCGATCGAATCCACATCGCGTTTGCAAGTGTACGTCCCGTTCCGTTGCCCTCGTGAGGTGTCGCAAGGGGAATCATGTCGAAAATTGAGGGGAAGCGGCGTTTTATCCAAGTAACTACGAAGACACCACGTACATTTCGTGCACTGACCTTATAACGAACATGTGTCTCCCGTGGTCCCTGGATGGACAGTCATTGGGTCGCACACGGGGTGGCTCGTAGTACTCAGACGACGGTGGTTTAAGTATGTATTCACGCACGCACGCACCGTGCCGGCACGACCTTGACGCAGCGGATACTTGGCGACGGACACGCGTGCGAACGACACGCGTGCACGCAACGCGCCGTCGTACGATCCTCGTGGCGCGTCCGGATGGATCCACGGAGAATCGAACACGATCGAACCCTTCGTAGGAAACGAGCCGTCCCGTGGTCAACGATTTCTTCCCTCTCTCGTTTCGTTTACGTTCGCTCGAACTTGGTCTCCGTTTCGTTCTCCGAGTTCACCAAGCACCGGGCATCGAACGCGCGAGTACACCCGCAAGGAAGGCAAGGAAGACTACGACGAAGACGTAGACGACGAGGACGACGGCGACGGTGTCTCGTGGCGGTGGTCGATAGCGCGGCGCTCTACTGACGTCGCGACGCTTCGTCGTGTCGTGGCCCGCGGCTGCCACTCGCCCTCCCTCCGCCACCCTCCCGCGACGCCCCACGGCGCCCCACGACGCCCTCAGCTCACTCCGGAACAACCCGGAAACTGACGAACCTCCGCCCCCTACCTCTGAAAACTACCCTTATTTTGTACCCCCACCAGAACCGCCGCCACCGCCGCTTCCACCTCCGCCACCCCCACCATCGCGTGCGCAACCACCGCCACCGCCGCCGCCACCCTCGCGCGAAGGACGAAGGACGACGATTCAACACCACCGTATACATTTCGTTCTGGGATAGAGTCTCCTCTTCCTTCCACGCGTTTTTTCGAAAGCCGGCCCAGTCTCGCGAGCCGATTCGCTCCTACTGCCCTCGCCGACCGAAACCGCTTCCGATCAGCCGATTTCTGGTTCACTGAATCCGTGGACGAACATCCGCAACGTTTTTCATTTCGTTGACGCAACAAGCGTCGCTGACGCGAAATACTCGAAGGTTCTGTTTCCTTGAATCCCGTTCAAATATACATGTCCGTGTATAAGTAGAACATTTTAGAGTTCCGCCCGAACGTGCAGACCGGTGCATTCGTCACGAGCAGTGATGCGTTTATGTCTGAACAGATACTCGCGCTATGAATTCTTCTCGATTAGCGATGCTTGCAGGGAGCTTCGTTTAGTCAAACTCGTTTCATACGCGATAGCGTTTTACTTTCCATCCAATTCACGGTAGCATCCACATAGGTCTGCCTTGGCTGGCCAGAAATCCCACGCCATTCGCGGGCGAAACATTTGGGTGGCGATGCATCTGGATCGCAGGATGCGTGACATTTGAAATTTTATTGCTCGGCTAAGCGTCGCGCCGAGTAAGAGACGCCAGATTTTCATTGAGTGCTTTTCTACGACGTATAAATCTTGCGAACACAGTCCCCGACCCGTTTGCTCCTGGAGGACATAGACTTGGACCCGCGGGCGAATCGCCACATCGCTCGTTCAATTCTTTGCCGTTCGTCAATTTGTTTACCCTTCAGTCACAAGCGCCTCGATCACACCCCCATCGATCCTGTTTTCGCCGACATCACAAACGATCTCGCTCTTCGCGCAATAGCAACTTCCCACTCGACATTTACCGTTGTTTCCGTCAAATAATTCATACCGTGACGTTCCAGCGTAATTTCGATTCGGGTTTCGTTTGCGAAAGGGGGATGCATGACGTAATCGACCAACTTCCTGTAACAATATCCCGGAGTCGTCGGATTTATGACGTCACTGGCGATTTAGATTTCGTTGCACCGGATGAGGGTCGCGAGATTTTCAAGGAAAGAGCTTCAACGATATATAAATCAGCGAGTATGCAGTCCTCGACCCATTTACTTCGCAGAGTTAGAAAGATTTCAGACAGTAAGAGAATATCAGGAAGCTCTGCGTTCGAATATTACGATCTTTCAAAAAATCCCACCCTATCCCAACAAAATCCGCGTTCTCGACGTAGAATCGACGTAGGCAACTTGTTTTTGTGCCGCGCTCAAATTCGCCAACAGGTGAACAGCGAATGAAATTTTCCAAATCTTCATTGATACCAATGCAAAAATTGAAAAGCACTCAAGGGAAACCTTGCCTCCGACGAAGTGGTCACCGATTCGGCTCGCTTCTTCTTTGTTACGTGGCATTGCGTGCGCCCGAATGATACGCAAGGCACACGACCGTATGCAAGGAAGGCAGACAGGCAGCAGCGGCAAGAGAGATCAGAGAGTGAGAGGAAGAGGAGGGTGGGCAACGGGGAAAGCAGTGGTCGGGAGAGAGAAGGAGTGATGTATCCCGCGGGCAGTCGGCCGGCCACGTGGGTGCCGCCCCCGTTGCCCCCGGCATGGCCACGTGCCAAATAACTCACTTGGCACGCGTAAACAATTACTCCGAAACTCATGTTATCGCGCTACATTACGCGTATATATCTCACGTTGCTTGTCCGCAAGGCGTGCGTTTCGCGTCGTCTCGAGAGGACTACGCTTTCAGATTCATGCCGGTCCCACGCGGGAAAGCTTTGCTAGTGGGACCCATCCTCTTTGGATTACTCTTTCTTCCCTTCTTCTTCGCTGCGTTTCACTCTTTCAAATGGAGCGAACTGTTTGTTTACGGTTCGGGCCATAAGTAATTGGACAACTTACGGTACCGGAGTCGCCTGTGGCATTTCGCAGTATCAATTACTTGAATTGTCTGAATCGTTCTATCGTCACTTACTGATGTGGCTTATTTGTTGATGTATGTTGTGTTACCAGATTTTTTTGCACACGTTGGAAAATTGCTACGTGAGGTTTTATTTAATATGCTCGATCTGACGTCACTATTTAGGTTGCTCTTGTTTTGTGAATGTAGCTGTTGCACCGGCTTTGCCAATGAGAATTTTATGTTACAGCTTTCGCGTATACTCTTGTACTTATGTAGGAATGAATAAGAACATCTCGATTACGTCCGAATACTTATGTCTAGTACGATACGTGTTTTACTGCCTGACCATTCGCATCAACTGGAAATACTTTGGGGCAAGAGTGTGATATTTTAATCGAAATATTCCTTGCTTCGCATGCACAAATTATCACTGAAAATACAAAATTCAAAACTATTATTCCATATGTATCAGTGGGATGGATACTGTATTACAATTTGGGGGAAAGATTTCGTTGAAGAGTGTGAGTTTATACGTGCAAATACTTTTTACGTGTACTTTATAGTACGGACTAAACGAAAATTTAATCGTAGAATACGCGTGAACAAAATTTTCGTTTCCCTGTGAAACGTGTTTGCAATTTTGTCAGATCCGGATGATGTCGGAAGTAGGTTTAGCTACGAACTAGGTAGGATTCAATTTGTTTAGCTTTCAAGGTAAAATAGGATTTTTACTGCAGGGAGTGTTGAAATAAAGAATACGGATAAGTGCATGTGGCGACGTGTCAGTTACCTTTTTTTTAAGTACGAAACGTTACATGTCTACAGACAATGATGAAGAAAGAAGCATCGATGATTATTGGAAAGTCCCATCCTGCATTAATGAGGTTCTCGAATGGCAGAGCACCAATTTTAAACACGAGAAACAAAATTCTATACTCTTACGCAAGATTTGGAATCAACATTTTGATATTCACAGAGTATTAACAGAAATATTAACAGGTATTAGGAAAGATTTATTGAATCTTGCAGAGATGAATTTGCGCCTGATCACGATATTTCACGCAGTTACTGCAAATACAATATTCATAAATATCGAAAGGATATTGATTGCTATCCAGACAACCGGTAAAACTCAATATCGCTTTGTTTTTGTTCGCCCGATATAATATCTATGATTAATTACTTTGGCCGGAGGCTAACTCGGTATCAGTGTACACGAATACCTTATTATGATACTCAATCAGGCCTATACGAGAACTTCGACGTTTCTCGGGCAAGTTCCTTTCCTCATACGTGGATCACTGGCTGGAGTACTGCATCTGCGGATCGTTTTGGGTATCGGCCAACGTCGATTCCCGATATCGAGGGTCGAGACCCGTGGTTACACGCCTGTTCGATGTTCGGAATTCGATATTTCCACTAAAAGAACGACCTGAATCGAGTTTTGCCCGATAAAATATCCGTCGATGCCGCTGTCACGTTACATTTCGACCACTTGTCCATCCTGCCGAGATGTAACGGAGAAATTTCTGTCATGAACCTCACGGAAACACTCGGAACGGAAATTGAGCAATTACTATCATGGCGATAATCTTTATTCAATTGTTTATTGGAAACTGTGTATCCGAGGGGTTCGAGTTATCTACTTTTCATTTAATGCTAATGCAATGTAATGAAAACAAACAAAAGGGCTGACAAATTTCAATACTCGTAATGCTCGTAATACATACTCGTAAAATGAAGTGAATCGATTAAACGAATACTAGAACTGAATTCCATTTTCGTTATTATGTATAGGGACTAATGAAGCAATCCAAGTGGTTAGGTACTTAACATTTCATTTACAAAACTGTCCTATTCATGAATAAAATTCCATGCATTAGCAACTGGTTATTCAGATTTGTTCAAATTATGATGAAATTTCAGTGCTACAAGCAAGATTGGAACGCGCAAATGTTATCATAATATTAATATATACCGTATAATCGATATCACACTTAATGTATTCTAATAAATAAAGGTTCACTAAAGTCAGCACTGTGAACAATTGCAATTAAAATATGCAATTATATAAAATCTAAATAAAATTAACAAAATTGTAGGTGAATATTTCAAGAACAACATCAGAAACATTGTACATGTATACTCAGATCTCAAATAAGAATCCAACGCTGCTGCTAAAAGACGAACGACACAGAATGCACAAGAACTATATACCTTATTATACATTTAAGAAAAAAATCACCCAGCAGTCGTGGTAAGAGTTTAACCCGCAAGAACTCTTGAAAGATCTGCAACGACGAAATTTCCTCCGGTGCACAGGCATTGTCACCTTCCGTTCCGTTTATCAGCCAAACAAAATATATTCCAATTGCATAATGAACGATCGTACCGTGGCGTGTAAGATATGCAAATCGATGCCGTAAATGATTTAGATGATAAACTGGATCGCTGTGCAGCATGGGCCACACACGACGTCCACTCGCACCTCTCCCTCGAAATTGTATGTTGGCCGCGCTAAATCGTTCCACGAAGTAAATCCGTCGAGCCACGGCCGTGTGATTTACGGAACCACTGATACGCCGTAACGTTGATTAAAATCTGCGTGATCTTAAAATCAGGACGGCGACATCGTGGCAACGTGGTCGATAAATTACCGCTGGCCGTGTTAGTTATAGAGAAGCTGGTATCATACAACGTCAGAGATAGAAACAAGCGTCGTAAAGGAATAAACGATGCTGCGAGCCGCATAGCCTATGCACCAATAGAATCAAATAAAACGTCCCTCCAACAAGGATACCCGCTCGTTAATATTACCAAGGCCTCGGCTACGGCGATCTTTCAATGGGAGTATATGACACTAAAAGCAGATTTCAAAAGGGTCAGGTAAAAGAACTGCAAAGGAGGGCAATTTTATAACGTTTTTCGAAAAAGATGTCAGAAATACAGTCAGTCACAAGAGTCGACATGCAGCTTCGGAACTTAAAACGTTGCGTGCTTAAAACTAGGAGAGTTTAGATGATGGCGCGGACGGTACAGCGTTTATTCATTAAAGTTAGAAACACTTTGGTCAATACAGCTGGACATATTTGTTTATACAGTTTTAGAAACCGTTGTTTAAAGTATTGGGAATTTGGGCGTGCGTGGCCGCTTCTACAACTGACTGTACATCGTTCCAGTGAGAACTCGTGTAAAAGGGTTCGACAGTTTGAAGAAAAAAAAAAGGTTTCAACGTGTCAGAAATTTATGGATGCTGGATTGTTACGAGTAGTAGGGCGAATTGCATTGCTCAGTTCACGACAATGGCTCATAGTTGAAATGAACACATTTCTTAGAAAGTCGACACATACATACATTTTCCTTATTTATATTTTTTATGAGTTGCATGGAACGTTTTTGACTGCACTAGTACATCGAATTGCACTTGACAATAGCATGTAAATGAATTGAATTTTGTGTTGCATAAAAATATGTGACTATTTTGTGCTTCACAATTAACCATACGGTGAAAAATAAGCGTAAGAGAATGTTTTTAAGAAATAGGACAGCAATGCAAGGTTATACAGTGTGTGTCGTTAAAAATGGGCACCTCGAATATCTCCGTGGACGTGGAAGCAAGACAAAAATAATTCGAATATCGTCATAACAACTACCTTCACGGTGCGGCATATTTTCATATTTTTTGTGGTAGCTATCTTTTAAAACAAATAGAAAGATTTGCAGTGCAAGATCAGTCAGGGTTACTGAAGGCCGATTACCAGCAAGGGTGGTTTAGTGGAAAAGCAAAGAATGACAAAGGGTTAAATAGTACACGCTACAATATACGCCCCCATTCTTATTACTTCAACAATGCGGTAAACGACATAGTACTTCGTTGTTCATCTTCTAAAAAAAAGATTGAAACAGATTTATCAGAATGTTCCGGTGAAGTGACGACACCGTATTTGGTTGAGCCGGTGCAAAGAATTCGCGGAAATAAATACGGCTAAACTACTTCTTCATGGAACTGTTTCCATTTCGATCGGTAGCGCATCATTGTGATTCGCGGTATATTTTCAGCGAGAGGAATCTAATTTTGCGGACGTGCCGGCTGCGATCGAGAAACAGGGACGATCGCGTGGGTAGAGCTTTCTTTGCTTTACGCTCGTCCTCCCTTGTCCCCGTTTTTGGTTCTCGTTGCAAATTAACGGACGCGTACACGAACACAAACGCCGCGAAGGCTTGCAAGGAAACTGGCTCTCCTACCTTCTTTGAATTTTGCGTGGTTGAATACTAATTTGTTGACATGCGCCGCGTTTAGGCGCCACGTCGGTGCGACCAAATTCCAAACGGCGCCATCGCGATATTTATTCAGCGAAATTCCTACGGTTAAGATATTCTTTATGTTTTTTCTTTGCTCTCGGATGCAGTTATTCCTTCACGCTTTAGTAGTAATGCCACTTCCGTCACACGTTGCTGCGTTTATTTTGCGAACAGTTCGTGACCCAGCTTCGAATATATCATATGCTATTAGAACGTCTTAAGCTTTTAGATGGAACGAATTTCGAGAGACTTTCACAATAGTAGGGAGGGAACGTCTTATGGACCGGAGCTCGACTAATTTTGTTAAACTCTAACAAAGCACGACTGTGTGCAAATTTAATTCTTCCCGTACATTTTAAGGTAATTGATAGCGTTTCGTCTCTGATGAGATAATTGTGCAAGCAAATGTTTAGTAGTAAGTAACTGCATACTGAAAAATAAGTTTAATAAGTAATAATACAAAATAATAAAGAAATAAGTAAATAATGAAATATGAAAACTCTTTACAAAATTCCACATTAGCAATCTGACAGTTAGCCAGCCGACGATTGCACTGTTCTTGAAAAATATGATCCGTTCGCATGGGAAAATAGGGAGGACAAAATAATGGCATTTGTGCAGTAGGTTATGAAAAACATTAATACTTTAAACAGAAAGATGCATTTCATCGTAATTTGGATACTAATATGCCACATTAATTTTGTAAATAAACTCGCTAACGATTTGCATAGGATCTTGCAAAAGCAAGCATTCAAGCCTTCGCAAAATGTTTCATGGATAGAACCGACAAAAAAACTCAAATAAACATATGTCGTGATATGCTTCAGTATTACTAAAAAAGAGAAGAGTCTGTGGACCCAATACAAGCTTGACACCGTTGGTAAATTGACTTTGACACTTTACTAATAGCATCTCTATCCACTTTCAATTCAGTGAATGCATCAATTATGCTTTCCATGGAGTCTTCTCATATACATATATATTGATTCTTAAGTAAACACCGTCTGCCTAGTCACTCGTACTACACTACTAGGGGCGAATTTAGGAAAGTTAGGAAGAAATATATGAAAGCTTCTGCAAAGAGAATGGTGAAATATTATAATATAAATATTAAGATAATACAAAATATAAACAGTTAAAATGGCTAGAATATTGTTATTTTAAATACTTGCTAAATAATCCCATAGCTTAACTACGGACTGTAACATACTGTAAAGTAGCAGAAAGCAGAACTTTTCCCTGAACACTTGTCACAATCGAGCAACTCTCCTAATATTATTTTATTTCCGAACAGTAGTATATGTACAGACATGGCATCATTTCGTAATAATAACCTGAACACATTCCAGACATACACGACTTGCCAACATTCGCACTCGTGGCTGTGAAATTTGTTCCTCAACCTTGCGTCACAGCTGAAGAGCTTCCCCAGCACATCGGCGATCACCTCGCGGGAAGAAACGCGTAGGTTTTGACAAAAGGTTAACGCCAAAAACTGTGCGGACCGTGATATTTACCAGCTCCTTTTTCGCCCTTATTTTATATCGGTTCCCGTTAACCGTGTAGCTGTCGTAGCCGCGGGTGACCTTCGATCTTTCGTGCATGCGTCGGTGAGGAGCCACGAGTTTCGACCGATTTCACGAATCGTCGACAACAGACGGCAGTTGGGATTCTGGTAACAGCCCGCAGACGGAATTCCTATCTTGCTGCTCCCATCATCGGGTCGACAATGCAAAGGTTATCGACAATGGCGCGCGGCCAGAAATAGCAGACGGTGCATTGTGTTTAGCACTGTATAGGATATCCGGATGGAGGACGTCCACGAGTGCAGGAAGCTTCAGGGAGAAGAGGGGTGAGACATCCGCGGATCCGGATCCACAGCCGTAGAACGTTTGCTTGCATCATCTCGCGGTCTAGCCCAAATATTTCTGGCTTATATAACCGCTAATTGCGATCAGAAAGTAGGTCTTTCCTTAGGCTGATCTCGGTCAGGATGTTTGCTTATCGGATACCTTCTCGAAAGCAGTTTCGATACGTCAAAGTGCTGCTATGACGCTATCTGTTTGCGGAGAACCCGTGTGCATGTTTAATTGCATTTCCTTTGAAATATAAATAATGGCATACAATGCTGTTGAGGCGTAAGTAACTTCCAGGTTTTTCTTGTCACGTTTGTTTACTAGTGTGCAATGCACCTTGCAATTAATATTATTTATTATATGTACGCCATTGCAGTCGACAGCTTGTTCTTATTTAATTGCCAATCGTTTCACTCGTTCTACAAACTTTGCGAGTTTCATTGGACAAGATTTCATTGAAAGAGATTTGTAACGGTGAAGCTGTCAAAAAACTATGCAAGTTGCACAATTTTTTTCTAAGCGAATTTCACTACGTATGTTCGTGCAATAACGTGCAATAGAAGCACAGTTTTACGATTAACAAGGACACGGAGCATTTCCTCGAGTTTGCGCTGCACTTGCCCCAATTTCTGAATTTATACATCTGGCGGAAGTGTTTCGTTGTGACTAAACATTGAAAATGTTTTGTGAACGTACGGTTCCACCATGGACTAATTAATTTCCTTTTCTTAGAACTTAATTGTATACCCTGATCATTTGCGGACAAACTCCTACCTTTTGCCCATTTTTCATTCCAAGGGATAATTCAAAAAATGACTAGTTTTGTTTGGGCGAAAGAAGGCTATTAACATTCGGTCTGCTTCATTGTCCTGCTTGATCGCACGAGGGACAAATCATTGCAAACTTCCCAGCTTTGCAGTGATTTGCAGTGTCTCCAACTTCTTTGCTAATTCCTTCGTTATTTACTATGGATTTTCTTTCACTAACGCCCATAGTACGTCATCGTCGAAATCCCACGGGTGATCTGGTCTTGGTTCATCTGTAAAGCTCGAGTCTTCAAGATGAAATTTGATGAAGAAATATGTCGCTACCCGATCTGTTATTATAACGCTATCGCAGACATATTTTTTAGCCACCCTGGTTGCACTATTCCTTTGCTTAAACGTTCAAAACATCGCGCGATGAATGTGCGTTTTTAAACCGTCCATTCTTTAAGTCTGAAGTCACACTTCAAACAAGATGTGTGTTGACTTTGTTCTGAACACTGAACACAGAATAAAGGACATTTTCTTACTAAAACCAAGCCAAAAGTTACTTGGAATGGATCACACTTGATCACGGTGATTCTGACGGATGTGCGAGTTTTCGAAAAACTAGCAATTATAGGTAGCTGTAAAAAAGTGTGCCGGCAATTTTCGTACAAATAACAGTAGCGACGTTTAAGCTATAAATAAATAAAAGGTAAATGCAAGTACGAAGATAGGAATAACAAAAGCAAACATGGTTGCTAATATCTGCCCAGGGTATTTGTCTCGATAAACGAATGCACAACTCTATCAAACTTTAATTGTCGTATGAGCAAGTTGGAAGTTGCGTCAGATGAAAAACAGATCGATCGAGTTTCCTCGGCGAGGAGCTTGGAAACTATCTAACCAACCCAGTGCTCGACGATTAAACCGTCTCCCTACGATTTCCTCCGATTAACATGACTCAACTCGTCGTGCTGTAAGTATACATTTCTAATATATCGACAACATAACTCGTTTCGCGTCATCGAATTCGTTTCATCCTCACGGACACATCCACTAGTTGGTGATTTGTGACGTGATTTCCGCGAGCAACGTGGCGTCAACTCCAAAACATCTATAACAGAGTAGGAAGATATGACGACATCCCACACGATCTGGGGGATTCCCCCGAACAATTTCGGCATCGATCGGCCCGAGAATATTAAGGGGGGGTTCACGGGGGATTACTCCGTACGCAAAGGACCTACCGTTGATAGAGGCTTCTTTCGACCCCTGTGCTCTCCCACGCCCACTCTTATGAATCAGTAGATGAATGAATCGACTTTGCCCCACTTTTCCACGCGTAGGAGTATCGTATCAGCCGGCTCGTCTGACATTTTCACGCCGCAACCACCCCCTGGCCAGGTCAGCACCGCGGCGACTGTGTGGGCGTTGCTGACTCTATATCTGCCCACGTAGTAGACAAAAGTCTGGCTGTACGACCACGCAAAAATCCATTTCCACGATCGCTTCGTTTCGCTTAGGAAAACAAAATCATATCGCCGCGGATGCCAAACCGCGGAAACCGCCGCCGTCCCTATATGTACCTATGCATTATGCCAGATATCGTACAACCCTCGGTTTCGGTGCTTCTCGATCCACGATCCATCCGGTCATCACCGTAGTCAACGTGGCGTTGCTCTCTAGGCAGACTGCAGAACTGCCGTTGCGACATATCGGTATATTAAATAGAGATCGCTACGATGACGTAAAAATTCTTGGGGTGAAGTAGCAGTGGATATAGATTTATCGTTGCTGACCCGAGGAAAGTGTTCTTTGACATTGATTTTACGTGCACAGTACAGTGAAACATTTCGTTTCTTAACCCTTTGGCCGTGCTATATAAAAAGTCGTAAGGGTCGCGTCGCCGTTGTGCGGCACGATATTCGCATGACAGTCACCTAAGCTGGCCGAGGTGCTCGTTATAGTCGTTGACAGAAACTCGCAACAATATAGTAATACATACAACGATACAATACAATTTCATTTATTCGATTCTATTTATCGGAACGGAATTTTGGTTAATGACTGATTATTTGAACTCCCACAGAGCTCCTATTGTCCGAACTATCGACACCAGTTAGAAAGTAATTTCCGTCTAATTTCTGTGCAATCAATAAATAAATACATTTGTCTTCGTTAGAAGATAATCAATACGAAATTATTGTTCTGACAATTTCGTTTTCGAATTTACGCGTTTCGAAATATTAATATATAATATATTAATATATCGCTAACAAATAAAAAGAGCAACTAATAAATATATGGTCTTACATGCTCTTATCCCAACTTGAACGCCTTCCTATTATGCGAACAATGAATCGTAGGTAGACCAGAAAATTCAGTGGACTCTTATTACATATATGAATTGCTTGTCTCTTAACGGGTTTAGATAAGTGAAGCTCTACTGTATGTCTAGTCCTATTCACACCAATCTAATAAAATAGTAAATGCGTCGAGTATGCTGTTGTACAATATCTACTACTTGGTCCTAGACAACTTGGAGCGAAATAAGTGGATACAACGTAGTAACCTTTAAACTGTACGGAACTTATGGTCAACGTAACAAAACGTGAGTGTCCATTAACTTCGAGCAAATATCAAAAAGTCTACAGCTGGGTTTCCTGAAAAAAATCGCACTTATATACGAGATATTCATGCGAACACTGCTACTATAATTCATTCCAAGACCTACCCCTACATGTATGCTCATTTATTACGAGCTTCACAAAATCGTCACACTGGCGAAACTGTTGTTACAACATTCGCTACCCTCCCCGGTTCAATTCATTTCTCGCGTGTCGAACACCTTCTGCGCACACTGTACAAGTTATTGCACAGCGATAAACAGAACTTTCGATGCTCCAGCTCTGGAAAATTTTCTACCAACCGGTACGTTCAATTTTTATACCTAGGCGAATATTGCGTGCTCGGCGCAGTTTTACTATCGTAAGCTCTGAATAAACAACGATAAAGCTGTCGCGCGTGACGCAACGCAAACAAATCGAAGCACCGAGATCGTTCACCGGATGCGAGCACTGAGCACGCGCTCCCGAGCCAGCTTCACGTTTTGCCCAAGACTGAGACATGGTCCGCGTCGTGACCGTTGCGTCTTCTTCGTTGACGAGTCGGCCACGTGCGAAGCGGAATTACCGATTCATTACACCGCTGCAAAGAGAAAGAAATGGACGGCCCCTGGGCGCAGTTTTGAGGCAGGCCCCGTGCATGGTGAGCGTAAAATAAACTCCGGGACACATGGGGTTCTACGCCTGCCTCACGCTGCAACTAGGGATGGGATCAAGTTCGATATGTACGTACTTACGAACCCGAGCCAATTTCGGTAATCAAGTTTCGTTTCAGCCCCGCGTAAGTAGTATTAGAATGGTGAGCGCGGCTGACATAAGGATGGCTGACTGTAGCACCGCCATTCACTGTTTCGGGCCTTTAACTTATGATACGTCTGGGTGGCAGAAACCGAGAAGGTAGTTAAAAACAAAAAATTCTGTCGTAGTCTGTGGATTGTGGCATGTAAGGCATTCATAAAAGGCTCGAATCTAGTCGGCCAAAATTTGAGTATACTTGAGCTCCTTGATTGTCTAGTAGGGTAAGTCCAAAATTACTAAAAATGACTTTATTGTGGAAACAGTAGGTATTCAGAATATGTACATACTTGTTTCATTTACCACTTTAATTTTTCTCTTATGTTAATAAGAAGTAGTCAATTTGACATCGCAGGTTACGTGACTGTACGAAATGTTACATGAAAGTCCAATTTTCGTAAAATTAATGAAAGGGACCTAATTTATTTGTCAAGTAAAAACAATCAGCTATCGTTGTGGTTGCATGAAGAGCAGATTAACATTTACAAAACGAAAATGTTTCGAAGACGTGTTTATTTCTAAACATTAATGCAATAAAAATAGTAGTGTTTCAAGCCATTTTACTTCAGACTCAAAACACGAAATAATCATTTTCCAAAAACCATATTTAACGAATTTAAAAAAAAACTTTACAAGTTAAAAAAAGCTTACTCAATTTTAATATTTTTATACTTATACATGTTTAATTTTATATAGTTCGATTTGAAACATCTAAATTACTTTTCACTTATAAGCAAGTGCTTACAATTATGATAATTATAGCGAAAATCTTTTCTATTTCCTAATTTGAAAATTGCGTCATCCCCGCCGAATCAAATTAATAGTTCCTCTAAATTACCCACATTTTCATTGAAATGTCGGACCCGTTAAATTTTACGGAATGACGCATTGCAAGTACATAATACTCTATGACACCCGCTAGCCCTGTATCGAATGACCATTGTACATCACGTTAAACAATATTTACGAAAATCATTAAATCTTGCGTGCTCTAAGCCAACAGCAAAGCACGTATGAACAGAGAATGCGTGGCGCCGATCACGGTTATCACAATATCTACGGTTAATACACGCGATAAACTAGGATCGTATACGATCTGTCGTTTGCCCGCTGGAATATTCGTAATATTTATCCCAGTAACGTCTTCCAAAATCGAAGATGACATTACGGGAGGACGTAGGCGGTACGTGGTTACCGAAGCACAAGGAGGAATCTATTCAAGGGCCGTATACACATCCGATCGAACGCAATCCAAGGAGGCGAAACTTCCACATTCTTAGATATTGTGCCATTCTCTTCGATAGCCATACATAACTACATACACCCCTTTTCTCAGCAGTCTACTATGCTGTCTCATACTCGTTCGGGCGCTCGTTCATTCAGAACGCGAAATCAATGAATGTTATTTTCGGCGGGGGTTGCCGTCTAACAACAGACTGACGCGCGCTACTCGAGCCTTTCTGTAGCTTAATATTTATGTTTGCGCTTGTACGCGCGTGTTTGCGCGAAAAGTCTTACGCACGATTGGATCCATTTGGGCGCATGCCATTCCCTGTATCGAAGTGTTTAAAAATGTTCGCATCGCATCGCTCTGTGCGAGGTTTCCGCACGAATAACCGACGATAAATTACAAATCAGAGATAATTTGTTGATAATTTTGATGAGATAATTCAATTTAAACGTTACCACAATGACACAATTGTCAGACAGAAGTTAATTGCATGATTTGTAGATAATAAACTGTGACTAATTGTTTATTGGAGTTCAAAAATATAATTGCTGCACAGTAAGAGTATTGTGGGATTGGATAAAATGTAGACAGATTAAATGCGAAAAAGGGATGAAATATATGTATAACGTAGTTGCTCTAAGTTTCGGGCAATAATAGTAAATTACTAATAGTAAACAAGTTTGACAACGTTCAAAAAGAGATCATTATGATCTTAAGTATCCTGCTGTAAAGTAGAAAGGGACTAAAGAATATATTTATATATGCCCATAATTATTAAGTAAAAAACAAATTTATTATACCTTTTTATAAAATATTACGTCTTCATAAATTAAAAATATTTGAATTGATTAGTGTAACTCGTGTCCAATTGCAACAATTATCTAAAGTGTTCAATGTAAAATATGTTACACATCGCATGCATTGTGCCAGCTTTATTGGCAGTAATTATTGTTGCAAATATTCTTGTCATGATGTATTAATTAATTAATTACGAATGGAAAGTGTTTGTTATAAGTTATTTGATTAAACACGATAAATACGATTCCTGTACTAGTTCTACACTTTTAATAAATTTTGCATGCATCGAAAAATGTTAACAGAATTATACATACCTTTTAATATTTTTATTGACAATGATAATTAGTCAAATAACTTATGCGTTTGGCCTTGTAACTATTATATTGCAACTGTAATTGGTTAATGTATAAATTTCAATCGGATATTTATACGAATTATTATACAAAGCAACCCCCCGTCACAATTTTATTTGTTAGAAAAATCATTAGGTAATTAATCAATTCTATACGCCACAAGGTTCTGCACGAAGAAAGACAAACGTTCTCCGTTTCGACCGTTTATGTAGTACAGTAATTTACTGGTGCATAGCTTTCGACTGGATTAGGATTCATGGTGGTTGGGACAGGCGTTATTTTTAGTTTCTAGCGATGAGTTGGAACACACCAGACCTGGTTTTTTCTGAACAAAATTTAAATCCTACTAACAGGGTACGTGCACTAATTCTATGAAAGTTGAATGTACTTATAAAAAAATGCATGTTATCAAATCCGGTAAAGGTGGTTAATACGCCGGTAAAGTTGCTCGAAGGCAAAAACGGGTAGTTTAACACTTATTTAGTCTGACATATTAATACAACAATCAAAGATCTCAAGGGCTGATTTCACTCCTAAAACGGAATTATGGCACTAACAGAAAATGAGGTTGTATTACGGATGAAATACTTTACTTGTATGCAAAGTTTCACACGTTTCTGAATCTTCGGGTTGCCTAATCATCCTTGTGAGTCATTTTAACCCGAAACTATTTCATCTTGGTACAGCATACAAATTGTTATACGTATATGTTATACATATTATTATCTTAACTCATTCGAATTCTAAAGAACTTCAAACCAGAAAAAAAGCACCATCGATTATTTTCTTTAAGCAATTTAACAAGGCATAGTATCCTAATAGAAAATAGCGCCGTCATTCTTAACGATATTGCACGCATCCATGTAATTTCTTCAAATGTGGCACGATTGGAACGCAGATCCGAAGAAATTAGTAGAACGGAAGTGATAAAGTTTGTGAACTGTCTGCGAGGAGGTTGCGTATCACTCACTCAGTTCCATTGTCTCAGCCACGTTGAATTCCCAGTATTGTTTCATCATCCCTCGCGGCGTGACATAACGAGGGTGTGCACGAGCTTATTTGTTTTCATCGCTTTGGGAGAAGAAAACGTCCGTTTTACGCCACATTCTCGTTGAATTTTGCCGTTGTTGATTATTAAGGGGGTACACCATCTTGTTGGTCTTGAAAAATGGAAAAAATTGTTTAACAAATTTTTACGTTACATTTCATATGTCCGGTATACTGCGCTGAAACGATTTTTTGAAATCAAGTAAACGGAGCTCCGGTGTATTTTCAAATGCGTTTCTCTCGAAATCGTTTTCAATTCGTTCAATTGTGACGAACTTTCGAAGCTGATTATTTTCAGAGAAATGAAACCAGAAGATCCGAGTTTAAATAGCCGTGACTTTCTTGTTTTCGAATTTTCTTTTTAAATGATGCACCACATTGAGAAAAATATGTTTTTCTTTATGTCGACCCTAAACATTTTCATTTTCTAGTTGCAATCGCATTTTCGGCTGAGTGCCAGTTGTCAAGCTTCGACTGGGCATAACGGTAGACAATGTTGTATAACTCCACCATTTTGTAATTTCGGATAATAAGTAGAGTATTAAAATGAAGTTAAAATGTTACTTAATATTTCCTCCCATAAAATCCCGACGTTTTACACAATAATTACCTGAGGAAGAAAATGTTAAGTTTATCTACTTTGCTCGAGCTACATGGCAGTGTCCCCCTTAACTCTTTCCCTTCGGTACCATATAAAATGAAAATGCTCTCGGTGCACAAAGCGCTACAGATTTAATTAATATTCCCAAGTGCCACACGTCTAACACTTTGATGCCCTATTTAATTACCCAAGGTATAATTGTAGAGAATATTTATAGTAAATCCCACGTAACTGAGACGGAGGACAGGGGGAGTAATAAGATGTCAATTTTTACTATAAATACTAACTGCTTTATTGACAAATATGTCGACACACAACACTTTCTCAAAATAACAAACTACACAATGCAACGACTCGCTGACAATACTTTCTGACTCACAACTCGCTCTCAAATCTCAAACAATTCTCTAACGACTCTCTCTTAATTCTCATCGAAACGACTCTCGAACGCTTATCTAACAAATTTAAGTCTTATTAAAACAAATTCTATTCTATCTTTTTTTCGTGTTTGTTTTATAAAGAATCACCCTGTGCCCGCTTGTACCTGTTATTGTACGTGCTTGCACCCGCATAAATGTGTGCAATAATGATATGCTGTTGCGCAGAGTTTTCATTTTCCAGCAAACAATTGCAGAATATGTGAGGACGTATATCTACGCTCTCCGTAACGTAACGAAAGGGTTAAGAACGATCCTTTGTCCGACGCCTCTCTAACTTATCATCGATAAAATGTCCGATACGGCCTGTAACTCGAATGCAGTCGTTAAAATCGATGCACAGAGAAGTAACGTAACTTTAAGTACATTAAAGACCGGTTCTACCGATTTACCATGCAGGGCTTGCGGTTTGTTTACGGTGCGATCGTTTCCACAATTAAACAAACTTATTTGCCGTTCGAAGAAAAATACTGTAGAAATTAAAGAGTCGTAAAACCCCCGACGGTTAATAATGACATTATTGCGCCGTTTCGATTCGAGGCCTCACCATCTCTGGAGGATCGAAGGGAACCCTCGAGGAGGATGGTATCCGCATTGTCATTTTTAGCAACGACGAACACTCGACATAAAACGGATCGTTATACGGATGTACCGAATTACGATCTCGCTTGCCTCATGCACACCAAGATTTTTAAAGTGGTCAGCCGTTTCTCCTTTCTCTTCCTTAATCCTTTCGTGCATGGGTTTTCCCGATGATGTCGCGACAGAACCTCCTCGTGATATATTCTCGACGCGACGTTCTGCACGATGCAAGCTCGACGTGAAGAACCATACCATACATCTTCTTTCGAATATAAATGTACATATGTAGCGCAATTATTTGCTGCATTGGTGTTTCAAGCGAACATTGAACAAGAATTTATCGAGTTCAAAATGTTATCATCGTAAAAATTTGTGGAATTATGTTTGTATAAATTTAAAGAAGACTTTTGTTTATTATACTTTCATCGTTACGTTTGATAATAGGATCCTATTTAGTACTAAAACTTTACACTTGGCAGTAAGCGTTTTTTTGGTAATCATTTGCCATGTTTTTGCTAAAATTATGTACACTGTTAAAGTAATCTTAACTTTACTGTGCAAATTGAATTTATTTATTTATACTGCACGGGTCAATGTATTCCATTGTATTATTCATTACTGATATTACTGTTGCTAATATTAAGAATATTAGCGCAATAAGTAATAAATACTTTAGTTGTTCTGATAATTGTTGTTCACAAAAATATGCATGAAAATAAACACAAGTTGGTGCTACTTTTCACAAAGCTTTCCGAATTCTTGTACAATCTCATCAATAGGCTCCTTCGTCAACATCCTGTATTCAAAACAGGAAAGCGACTGAAAGCTTTTAAAAAATCAATTAACTATTTCCAAATTGCAAAGGAAAAATTAACAAACAAAGTAAAAATCCATATAAGGATTATTATCAGCACAAAAATTCTAGTATCTTTTTCATTAATACATATCTGAAAATTACGTTGAGAGACATTTAACCCTGTTCCACTATGAAGTCATCTCTGGCCTGACAATATGTACTATTTTTCCCTAGAACTTTAGAGTTACCTCTGTCGCGACACTGCGCATAGTCAATAAAAGAAGTCAGTCGGCGGTAGCAAATTAGAGATTGTCTGAATGTTAATAATACGCCCAAGACAAAAGTTACTTTCAACAACGCAGCTCAAACCTCCCCTGCGAAAAGAGGTTCCCAAACCAACCATAGAACCACCTCCCGCGATGCAAACCCATAGCCCGTTCAAGGTGTTGAAAGTTAATCAAACATATGGAGCCACGGGCATTTCTATTCAAAGAACGTGTGGTCAAATTGTTTAACCTCTCGCGGGACCCTTCAACCGGAACCGAGCCATTCCTTCGTTTCTATTACCGTCTAGTAAACCGCGAATATCTCATCCGCGAAGGGGAAACGTAAAAAGCGCAAAGAGCAAGGGAAGAAGACAGAGGGGAGTATAGACCGATAATGTCGCGGGACGAGCGTAGAACCGGTCGAGGGAGAGGCTTGCTCGTTGGCACGTGTGCGTGAGACACGCGTTGACAGAAAAGTGAGCGATGGATCGTCAAGCTGGCTGCTGCTGACAATCGATGACAGCCACAGTCACACGACATCCACTGGACCACACACAAAAGGAGATGACGGTACGCGCGCGCGTGCTCACGATAGCGCGATCCTTCCTTTTCACGCTGCTTCACCAATTCATATGGTAATCACGGGCCCCGCCGCGTTATTCTGCCTTTATTAAGTGCAACGCGCCTGACCCATTTCGCCTGTCAGCCTGGCTCCAGGAATTTCTGAATCACACCACGCGACTAATGCACCACTCTTTCTCGTGATTTCGGCCTACGACGCGGTTCACCCTGTTCGTTAGAGGTCGGTTCAAGTACCTCAGGTAATTTAGTCGAGTAGCGAATAGTCACCTAACACTAAACGGTTTAGTTTAGTGCATGGAAATTGTCCGGTATTAGTGCGGTTGAATTTTTCAGGGAAACGTGCTAGAGGTGATAGGGTCGATGAATCTAGGGAAATAAATCTGCTCGACTAAATCGCCAAATTATGAATTGCCACTCGATTCAATTGGTCGCCTTTAGCCTGAACCGTTGAAGAAAAGGGCCGTAATAATTTGAAGAATTTTTTAACAATCCCTGCCCAAATTGCAGCTGATAGATGAAATTTGAATCGTACCAACAGAAGCCCAAGTTATAGTACAAAAACTTAGAGTGGCAGGCCCTACAAGACTTTCCCCTACCTGACTATGTATGTATACTTTAGTAGATATTTTAGTGTTAAATATCGATTTATTTGGCAACAAAGGTAAATGTCTTTTTTATTAATTAGGAAGAAATTGACCTGGGTATGACATAATTAGAGTTACGCTCAACAGTAGTACAGGTAATAGAAGAATCGGTAGAAGTTCAGATAATTATAAGCTGGTACCAATTGTAGGATACTTGTTATTGTATCACCGTATGGATGGCTGAGTGTGAAAGAGCATGCGGTGGTCGTTTATTATTTTTATTGATTTAAACAAATGTAAGGGTTGCGTGGTGATTTTCTTAGAAGTGTTGATTGCGGATTTTCCTAAGAGCTTTGATTGAATAAAGACGTATTTTCGTATCAGCCATCCTACACAATGGAAATTTCGTTCCCACAAATAGGGATCGGCTATACCATTCAAACTATTGCATACGAGGGAAAAATTAATTATTTCAGTACTGTTGGGTAAGAAATTTAACGAAGTTTCTGCATATTGAACTAAATCTTTAAAACAAACACATATTTTTATTTAAGTTCGTTTTCCGTGAATACGCGAAACTGGATCACTTTGTGCTTGCAAATTCTGTTTAAGTGCTGAATAGAAAATGAAGGCGTTGTTCAAGGAAATAATGTAAATAATAAAGAGTAGTCCACTTTTAATTTTCACAAATTCTTTTCCTTTTAACTCGATCAGTTCCTTTTGAATGTTCGCTTCAAAACGAATATTGCATATGTATCAAATATGGATAGTGACTCGAGGCGTAATTTTCGAATTCCTAACTCTCTGACAGCGAAAAAATTTTTCGCTTGCTGGCAAAAGACGTGAACAGTCTGTGAACGTTACAAAAAATTGTTTTAGACAAAACTGAACTAGCAACGTCGTTCCCATCTATTTTACCATAATCTACTTTCGACAGCGAGAAACATATTACATTTGCGCTTGGTACAAATCGACAGTCTTCTAAGAAAAATCTCGTACACTAAAACAGGTCTCGCCTAATAAAATTCGAGGTTGCAATTAAGAAAATGACTACTGATTTATTTTCCTAACGTAAAAAGGGTATGCTCACTTTCGTTATGCACGTACAGTAAATCGCCCTTAAATTCCACTGAAATTTCTGTAACGTAATATGTAACAAGAATCAGCAAAATAATACGAGGATTCGCTATATTTATAAATCCTTGCCGTATCAAAATTATATTACAAGAAGCTTTTCTACAATACTTTTTATTACATCACAGTTAAACTGTTTTCTCAAGATGCCGTGCTATATGGGATTATCTCGCAATGTTTTCACCCTCTTACACGGAAACCCTGTTAGTAGAGTATCGCGTTATAGCGTTATAGGCGGCGGTATATTACGCCAGTATACATATTATTCCGTATTTCAGATACGAGTGCCAGTTGAAAACGAGGTTCTATTCTTACCCACAAAACTTTTCGCTGCAATCACTGCAATAAAGAAATCATTAATCGTAACAATATTTACACGAGCTTGGATAACGCCGTGGTCCGTATCGCCTACAAGGAGGAAAATGAATATTCTACCTAATGAGCATTGGTAATTACTGTCGATTGAATAGCGCCGCCTTAATCCCGTCTCGCGATAACACAATTAACAAACATCCAAGAGCATTTTTCACGATTGCCGGCCTGTCATATCTAAAGACGGCGAACTGAAAGTCCCATTCGAGTGACAACGAAAGGAACGCTTTGCGTCTCCGTTCGAACGAGCCGCTAATTCGAGCTGGTCGCGGCGCAAAACGTGGTTAATCGTCGAGCTCGTTTCGAGGGATCGTCGGGTGAAACAACGGAATGAATAGCCATGGTTATCCGGATGGAAAGGGTGGAATGGGCAGCCCGATGGGGGAGAACGACGCCGTGAGTCGAGAGGAGCGAGGCGGAGGGCGGGCTGTCATAAATTTAAGCAACAATTAACATTCAGAGTCGGCCTGTTCCCACAGGCCGCCATACGTATCTGTATCGCCGTGAGCGGCCGTACAAAGTCAGCTACGGCGTTGCAGCTCCGTGAAAAAGATGCATGCTCGCGAGTCTACGCTTTGGCCGGTGCGCGGAGAAAGGAACGGAACGGAACGATAGAGATAAAGGTAAAAAGAAGGAGGACGATACATCGTTCAGGGGTTACAGGTTAAACTGTTCTCTCAACGCCGTACCTGATTTATTAATCATCGCCGCAGCCGCAGGCTACCTATATTATTATCCCCTTTCCATCTGCCACTTCATTTTTCTCCTCGAAAATCGTCTTTGCGATTTTTACCACGGACATGACAACATTACTGCGTTGGAAGTCGCATTACACGTGCCGGCGATGCACGACTTTAGTCCTCTTTCGCACCATTTATGCTAATTGCAATAAGCTGAGGTGCCAGGCGACTGTGCTGCCCTGGGTGTATAAACGATTGCTATAATTTTGTATATTTTTGTGTGTCTGCTCGTGATTTTCAGGTGACCAGAATATACGTGAAGTTCATTTACGGTTTATTGAATAAGGTAAGCAATGTGTAGCATTATCGGCAAGTGCATACGTTAGCTAGTGAAAAGGGCAAAGGGTTAGCAATCGTTGGCAAAAATTCTAAAAAATTATCACGTGGCGTTTGTCAAACATTCATTTTGCTGCAAACAAAATTAAGCATACCTATTAAAATGAATTTCTTTGAGAATCCTGTTTAACATTGTCACGAATATTTCATTAATAATTGGCGTTTTTTGTATTATTGTTTCCTGCAATTGAAACTTAAAGATTTATTTCCAATTACAAATTACATACAGATGAGACATATATTTTGCATTCAAATATTTCTAATTATTAGCAACTGAAGAAGATTACTGGATCTAAAAAAGTTTGTTCTAATTGTTCCAATGAAATACTACTATTATCTCAAAAACATCAGCTTCTGAATTCCATACAATATATATGCTAATAAAGAATTTGTGCACCGTCCTTTATATTAATTTTTCAGCGATGTATACACATTGTAATATGCACACAAGTGAATGCAACCAACTGAACCGTCCTTATTTCCTATTATATTAAAATTTTCACTTCATTGCACCATTTAATTGCATCGATAACCCCAGCAGACGCAACATCATCGATTATTGAATCAACGGTGACGCCGTCGAGCTTCATATTAAATTCGGAAATGGATGCGACAGTCCTTCCGAATTGGATGGAAAGAGGAACGAAGTGCTTTCGGCCGACCAACCTGCCTATTGCAGACATCGATAAGAGGTTCGTCGATTAATATAGCGTTACACGTATGCGCGCAGTTAAGCACGCCTGTTATTAGGAAATGAATTCTAATTGAATCGGTGCGGTAAAGAATAGTGCAAGTCCAAAAACCGAATTTTGTGAGGCTTTAAAGACGCTGCTTTCGTTTCGCGTATCAACAACGTCACTGATTTTATAGTTCGGTTTCATTTATATATGGTTATACTAAGTTGGTTGCATGAGCAACTGTTGTTGAAACTTTTCAATCAATATTTAATCATTAAAATAAATACATTGGGCCTGAACTGTTATTCAACTCAAGCCACGTTTTAATCATGAAACTAAACAGATAACTCACTAGTACAAAAAATCCATTTGGTAACTTGAAGAATGTGCTTATTAAAAAGCAATTATTAAAGTAAATCCAAAATTATATTTGAAAAATTAGTCATCCCCTTGTTGATCAGTAGTAGCCTTTCAACAACAAATTTCTTGATAAAATATCGATGCTTCGTTTGGGGTGTACGTGCACGTCTATGTACTTCATTATTTTGTTCACATTTTTCAAAACATCTTATTTTTCATTCATTAAGCGAACGAAACTAAATGGAATGCTGGCACCGGCTACTTCTTCTGCAATATTCTCGATTTCAAAGTGTAGTTCCAAGCATTTTCCATTGAGCTTTGAGATTTTTTTAAAATGGCCAATTTTGGACTGGCACTCTTTTTGAACTCATCGAATTAATTACAGATGTTATTCTGCTATTAAAATTCACAGAACAATATCTAATTAATTTATACGCTATTCATAAAACCGCTACGGAATGGTTTATCAGATCTATCCAAAATAACAGTCATTGAAGTGAAACCAGTAATACATAAAATATTGATTTCCAAATATTTATTACCTTTAGGTTACATAGTTAAACGGCAGAACCATGAACAAGTTACAAGTTGTAAAATAATTATAAATGGTTTCAATTCTAAACCAGTTTTTAAAGTGTAAAGTAGTTTGAACTCGCAACGCTATAACTTGTGTGTGTTTCAGCAGATCAGTAGCACAAGTCTGTCACATAGCCACCGCACCGGCGCGTTTACTTCTTTTAGCTACTACCAACCGTATTCACGCAATAGAGAAATACAAATTTCGTTATAAAAAATAGTACTCGAACAGTAATAAATACAATTGAAGTATTTACTTAAGCATCGGTAAAGTATTTGTATAAATTAGGCGTTGCACACTAATATTTAAAATGGTTTGTACAAAACCGTGCCACAAAAATGTGTATGCACAAATAGTAGATATATTCTTGTGAAAGTTGAAAGTAAAGGCACGTTTCGGATACAAGAAGATAAAAACAGATGTACTTACCTTTGTTTTTTAGCGCTACTAAACATTCATAAATTACTAAAGAATTAATGTGCAATACTTACTTTGAAAAAATAGATTTTTACATTTTTGAATACAAGGAGTAATATTTTGATACTATTCATGAGGAATCATATTAAATTACGACACCAAAGTTATACACAGAGATTTATTTGCATTATAATTTGAACCAAGTTATTCATTTCTCACTGTGAAAATAAAATTCTTGTAAAACCGTTTAGGATTACTGACAGAAATCAATACTACCACTAATGCGATATTGCACTGTTTTCAGCACCCATCCTTCCAAATTTGGAAACAATCTTTAAACAAATTTTAGTTGCAATACTTTTACGAGCTTTTCATTTCCCTCTAATGTTACTGGGTGTGTGCTTCTCGAGCACTAGACAATCTAATAACTTAACTAAATTTTCCAGATTTTTTTATTTCAGATGAACCAGGTCAATGCTAGGGCAATGGCCGCAAATGTGCCAAAAAGAAAACGCTGTCGGGAGAACACTGATATTTCCCTTATTCATTTGTATTTTTTATTGAAAGAATTATCGCAAGTACTTAAAAGTGTACATATGCTTTCGAATACAGAAACGTTTGCTTAAGACAAAAATCCCAAGAAATACATGTTCATTTGGACCTCACAGGTAGGCCTAAACCCTTAATTCTACATAGCTAAGACGGAATGCATTTACGTAACCGTTTTGTTCCAGTAAGTTCCCTCATAAGCGCGATAAAGATATTCTTAACGACACGTATCCCTCGCATTAATAACGAATAACGTAATCACACAGTTGTTAGAAATTTTATTAAGATTCCGTCGTTTCACACGATTTGTCCAGTGCGGTACCACAGTTGACCACGTATAATAAACATCTCACTCCTTTTCTCTCAGTCTTTTTGTATTCGACGATAACATCGCTGGCTATGTATCACGGCTTTGTGTAACGCAACACCATCCCCGTTTATCTGAGCTTACCCGTACGATAAGATCGCGCCGTTATCGATATCTGTTGGTATCGATCAAAGGGCTCGAGGATAATAAGAACGTTCAACGATGTCGTAGGAGGTGAGAGCGGAAGGTCTTAAGGGACTGATTTCAGCTTCTCGATCATAATTCCGGACGTATACTACTTTCGCACGGACATATTACACGAAGGGTAAAGGAAATGAACTGGGGATGTCGCAAAGCATCTTTCTTGTGAAAATGAAGTTTCAATCTTTTAGTCCACAGGTAAGGAAAGTAGACTCAACGAATTGAAACGTATCGTTCGTGAAATTAAACTTGCTCCATAGTTGGACCGCAGGAGAACAACGTTCAATGAAACAATTATAATTTTACACTGATTGTGGGTCATTTAAAACGAGGTTATTGTTCACTTAGCTGTTGTTTAAAGAGTAATAGTGATTTTGAGTCGAACAAATTTAGAAGTAAAGTTTAAACATCGTAGAATACGTCCTGGTTAATGGAGATTAAGAAGTTATGTACCAGATATGTACCAGAAAAAACGACGAAATCAATTTACTGGCACATATAGATACATTCCAAGGTATTTGACTCTAAATTCAATTTCCTCGAAATCTGAGTGCTAACGACCTAAATGTTACAACCGAGAATGAAAAAAGAAGGAAAGCCGTGTATTTTATTCATAGTCAGATACAGTGGATTCCGATTAATTTGGATACATTGGGACCGGACGACTCAAGAATTAAGCGTCCGAATTAAGCGGCTGTCCCGAAAGAGCGAATTTCAAGAGGCAGGCATAACCAATAGTTTTTGTTTCCGTTCTTCAGTATCTGTCCCGAATAAACGGTGACCCAATTAACCGGACACCACTCTATTTTGTTTCTGTCCTTATATATCAGGTAACGTCTGGTGAAATCACCGGGTCTTGAAAGCGTAACATTTATTTCGGATCATGAGTCCCTCGTATTTTCCCTTGAACTCCGTTTCATTTACAGTTCCTATTCTATTACAGCTTTCCTAGAGGCTGGAGCATCTCTGCTTTTAATCGGTTCACCAAATCACTAACCCCTTTGTATAAAGACATGTCAAAGTATCGAATCTTTGCGATCTGACCGTTCTGTAGTCCTGTGTGCTACAAAGAATTCACCAAAAAAATGGGCACACCTCGTTTCTTCCCCTTACCCTTCCATTTGCAATCGTACTTCGTTCGTATTATCTGAGATTTGTACTTTGCTCGCGTTAATTAAAATTCGTGTCAGTACACGCGATGCTGGTTGACATCGAAGTTTTTGCATTCATGAACTCGATATCGCTATCTATTGTGTTAGACACATCTATGTTTTTGAGCGAAAACAATTTGCACCATCAATTTATGCTGCGAATGATAAATATTGCCGTTACGATTTATGCATGCAGATATGAATGTAATAATTACATAAAAAATGTTATCACGGAGACTAAATATTGTCCTGTTGAAATTTGCAACGTAATGCAATACTGGCTGAAGATTTATGCAATAATTTGGTTTTAACGTGTTACGCAACAAAGTAGATAAATTAACGACAATTCCTTGAGACATAAAACCTCAGGCTATATACATATAAGTTAATTGATCATTTTTAAATGGTCAAAGTAACTGGACTGTCAATTCAACTGTTAACGAAATAATTGATAGAATTACACTACCCATTATGTAATATTTCCGGCACAGTTCAGCAATTATATAATAGCTCTACACCACTGTATCATAGGGATATTTCAGGATGTTGCATAGATAGTATTATAGACGGCTGATTTCTCCCGAGCGGAAAAGCTTTCAAATTTTAATAATTAGGTGTACCAGCGAATAAGGTAAAGGCATTAGTAATTCACCTCGTATCAGTAGTTTTCCATTTTTCAGGTAATCGCCTTTAGTGTTTTTGGTTCTACCATGTCGAAGTGTTCAACTACTCACTAATGTATGGTCAATTACCAGTTTTCACGTTTTTAAGGGTGGTCAACTTCTGACGCAATTATTGATGTTTCAAAAGTGTTGATAAAATTTGAATAATATAAGAGTGAAATCAACTTTCCAATAATCAAAAAATAATCAAAATCAAGTTTTCCAATAATCAAAGCGTATTGCACCTTAACGAATAATATTTTTCACAAAGCCATATCATATAATTCCAAAATCTTACTTCCCAGAAAACTATAGACGGACAAAATTCAATTTTATTAAAAATTCAGTCATCACAACTGCGACAATATAACACCTTAATTCACACTCCGTTGCAGTTAAAATTGCCCCCGGTGATCGTAATAACGAATGATAGCAGGACGATGTACTTACCAGCAAAAATTGGTTATCCCTTCAGCAGGGACGCATACAAATTATGCTATCACATTTCCTCAAGAATGCCATCGCCAGCGATTTCGCTCACAAAATGATTGCACTTTCTGGGAACAGAAACTTCACGCGGGAAAATTAGGAGCACGAACGGTCGTCAGAAGTATTTTCCAATTCTCACCACACCTACTATAAAGGCGGGAATATCGCGGCTGCTTTGATCGGCGAATTATTCAACGATACCAGAGTGGTACAGCGGACGCGTACAAACCGGCCAGCGTTCCATATGGCGCGTAGATTTGCCAGCAGCTGACTGTTTGCACTCTTAACGACGCACGCTAATCGCTAATTACACACCGCCGTAATTATCGACTCATTGTTTGAGTCCTGTATATAAATAAAGCGCGCGAAAGTACAGTAACGCGGAGCGTCTTTATCTGTGGATAATGTTGAATGTTCAGCCTCGGGGCTTCCTTCGAAACTACACCGACGCGACCCGTCTATTGTGTAAGTTGTTTTCTCTTGAGGAACGCTTCATATTATTGTAACTAACATCTGCATAATGACGATTTCGGTGTCAGTCGAGTGCATAATAAACAATTCAATCCAATAATTAAGCGAGACCAGAAACAATAAGGCTTAATTTTTTTTTTAAATTGAATTGTGCACTAGGAAGAGTGAACTGCGAACTGTCTATTGAAAATAATCATAACAATCTCGCGATTTTATCGTTGCACAGAATGAAACAGATAAGGGAGGACTAAAAATTATTTAGATAAATTCAGTAAAATAATAAACAAATTATTCTTAACACTATTTAAATGACTCTTATTGCAAGAACAAAGTTTATTCTTATTTATAATAGAAATTATAGTTCCCCTGGCATTTACAACAAATGAGCGCAAAGCGGTAAAAATCACATATTTTAGGCATATGTACGAATTCCAATATATGTATAATAGATAGAAGTAGTGATCTAGGAAGTGAGATCAAAAACAACAAGGGGCAAAAGTACAGGGGGAATCCATAATCCAAATTGATAAAGACAAATGATTCGGATGCGGATATTTTCGGATAGTAGAATATTCGTCCATTTTTATAATTATCATGCTATATTTCAAAAGGAATAATGCAAGAACAATTGCAAAGGATAAGATATAGTATTAATCAATGTTTACAACGTAAACCGTACACCCTAAGGCATGGCAATTATGAATATTTTGGAAAGTTATCTTCCATTCGTCACTCTCATTAATGATACCATAAAAGATCATTGAAAAGTCGCAAAAGAGCACGTCGCTACTTTCGATTTTACAATATACAAAGCGTAATATATAAGGTTTATATTTATTGGAAACCAACAAACCTACGCTTCCTTTTTTTATTTGAAATACATATTTACATTATACTTTTAAGGGACTCGGTTAAATAGGGGGAGGCCCTCAAAATCATTTAGGCGTTGATAAGGGGTGTGTTCTAGAAAAGGTTGGTATTGGGAAGCACTGGTATAAATCTAGTACTTTATTATTTATTTGTAGGTCCTAAATTTTCACTTCTACTATATTAAATCAATTTCGTATTGAGCTGTTGAATTGCATTTTACAACAACACCTTCATCGTTCATGGCATTCTTCATATTTTCCAGGACGAAAATTTATAATATTTGCGATATGAAATACGAGATGGTGAGAATAATGTATGTGTGACATTGTATTTATGTTCATAGTTAGGGAGACAAGTACGAAAATATGCTTTTCAGATAATAATAGAATGTTTGTGTAGTAGGTCTTCAGATATTGGAACTTCTACTGTATGTATAATATACATATACTTAAGAAGAATTTCTTATCACTTACAATGAGAGCAGATATAACATAAACTTTAAAATTTTAAATAGTGATATCATGAAATACCGCTGATAAAGAAAATTACATGTTTATTTATTGCATTGTTAAAGGTATATATTTTTCTTAAACATTTTTAAGAGGATATAGCTGTTATCGAGTTGTGAAAAAAATACATTTTTCTTGTTCCTCAAATGTTGCAATTCTTGAGAGTTATTGTTTCTTATCGCAGCAATGCAATTAGTTAAATCTTAAAACAATACTTGTACATTGTGTAGTATACAAATGTGTAATATTTCAACAATACAATCTTGAAAAATATCCATAATGAGCATCGTCTTATTAGTATATGCACGTCAATAATTTCTATCGTTCCTATCTAAAACTATAACAAGTTCCCATAAAAACTAAGTTCCTACTAGTGACGTACCACGAAAGATATTAATTGAAAACAGTTCCGCACATCAGGACACAAAATAACGAATTCAGATGACAAAAGTCGTAAATTTCCAGCAGAGTACATGGGGATTCTATACTTCTTTTACTCTCGAGCGAGGAGGTCGGATAAGAGAGCCGCGATCCAGAACGAAGGTAATCGTGGACCAACGGAGTTGGAATTGTAAACACGGCTTAAAGTCTGGATAGATGAATGCGGCGCCAACGTAACGCTGACGCAACACGTAAGAGGAGAGTAATCGCGAGACAATATGTCTCGCAGCAAAAGGCAACGTCATATCGCCCCGGGTTTACCGAAAGAACAGACGGCTACTTCGAGTGAATTCAATTTTCGCAGAAACTGCATTGGAATTTGTTATGCGTTTACTGTCGCATAGCAATAGACGTTTTATTCAAACGAGAAATAGGAAAGTGCACAAGCATAACACTAAGGGCACTAAACTGCAGGCACGAAGCTACCCCTTTGAAAATATTCGACATATTAAAATTTTGTTGTCGCCGTATACAAGAATGCCACTATTACGCTTAGCGAAATGTTTCTGTAGCACGATGATGCCGATCGGAGCTTTCAAGCTTACAGTTCCGGTCGGAATCGATTTCCCATTGCTCCGCATACCGCATTTTTACTCCACCATATAGGAGTAATGTGCAAAACTTTACTTGTGTGGTACTATTAATTGTACATTGACGAGCAGTAAATGATAATTAACTTTGCATCATTAATCTTAATAAGAATTCTAACGAAGCCAACGAAACACATTTTGCTTGCAGAAATCGGTCAGTCCAATCAGGTATTTGTAGCCTTCCTATCTATTCAAATATCTATACAAATAATTTGTCGAAATAAAGTGTTTAAAAGTCAGTTAACACTCACATATCTTTGTTATCAATTACTTAAATTTCTTAACATTTCGTATAAAATAAACGTTGCATGCGTGTGCACTTGTATTAACAAATTTATTTGAAGACCTGAAAGGCAACATTCAATTTAAACCAATTTCTTTGACCACGAGGGTACGTATACTTACGGAACTGACTGTAAACAGTGCATAAGTATAGGAAAAACAGCTTTCTGTGTCGGATTCTCATCAGCAAGTCGAGAAGTTCGCGGCTATGTCCTCAAGCAAACGATTGCAGCGTACGTGACGCGTACCGGCGAGTGAGAGCAGACCGTTCCTAATCGAGCAAAAAGCGAGAAAAGGCCGCGTACCACCGAACAGGGGTGCGGTGGAACAAGGAGATTCGCGCACCGGCCGCAAACGACGGGGCAAAATAAACGAGAACAAGCGGCGAAGAAAAAAAGGAACGTAAAGAAGGGAAACAAGCAGAGTGGGAGGAGGGGAAGAATGGGAGGAAGAAAAGAAGAATTCGCGAGATCGGCGTTGCAAGGGCCTCAACGTGGACGATGCGCAGGGCAATAAATATCGCGCGATTAGATCTTCGAAACAGCCGCTGTTGGGGTCGCTTGCGAACAGAGGGAGCCGCTATTAATCACTCGACGTTAATCAAGCCAACCGCTAAGTAGGCCGCGCCACAGCATTAAAGTGCATTGCCACGTATGTACAATGCGTATGTATACGTATACATGCACAGTCGAGCCTCGGTAACTCGAAAACCTTTACATATATAGGACTAGAGTTTCGTTCATTACCTCCCGTTCCGCTGTGAAAATCTCTGCAACTCGAACTATAAACCTCCTCTAAGTAAGTGGAACGTAGTCATCCTACGTTTGGGTGCGCTATTTTACCTCTGTAACTCCATTTCGCCGAAGGTCGACCCCCGTGAGTCGAAGTTTATCTCTGTAGCTTTGAAACTCGTGAGCTATTTTTATATGATAATAACAAATTGCCCTGATTTTTCATTTGTAATGTTTATCAGCTTTGGGAGAGATCTTACAAAATTACCAGAAAGTACTTAAAAAGTACACTGTGATTTATTGCACATTCATTTAGAATATATTAAATTTTATATTAACGTTAAATTGAACTACTGAAACTTGCTGAAAATAGACAAAATAGTCGAAATTATTACTAACACGTTTACGTTTCACAGCTCTGAGTACAAACCTTTAGTAATTATAGTAGCTTGTATAATTCAATGAAAACGAACAATTTGTAAATGTTTCAAAAAATGTAAAATAATGTTTCAAATAATAGTTAGACAGTATGGAGCAATAGCAAATATCGATACAATTTTTTTATTCAGTAAAATACCAAGCTATCTCATGTTTTTTCTATGGACCTGTATATTTTTCATGGCACCAATCGATTCATCGATGTATTCTGTTGCGCACAGTGTCCAATATGAACGATCTATATTATAGGTATGATCGAGGGGCATATTCATAGATATTTTACTATTATTTTCCTTTAGACAAGTACGAATAAACAGTTTTGTTGGGTAGATATAGGCAAAAGAATAAAAAGTAACGGTTGAACTGTCCATTCGAACTGGTCCTCCGTGTGGTCAGCCTTTAGCCTTCTATTATTCAGACGGAGGCCCGTACCTACCGCAGACCACGCGCGCACATTCCCCTCCTCGTTTTTGAAGAATTAATCGGGACTAATTGCCAATCTGTACGAGGGAACTCGAGCTCTTCCGCCACAAAGAATTACGAGGTACCTTCCTATCGTTCCGGCTGCTGGGGTTTTTGTCGCCCCACAGACCCTTCTTCCGCGAAATTTTCATTCGCAGTTCGCCACTAGGAGAGCCAGAAAATTACACGAATCTTAACCACGAGAGTTAGAGATTTGTTTTAATTATTTTTCTATTATTATTCATTCGACAGGTAAGGGAAGCGAGCGATGAAATGTGTTATAGTTTTAAAAGCTTTTCGACAGAATATTGTATTGTATTTAGTATCATCGTAATGAAAACAGTATAATATCTTCCGACCAAAGTTACTGAACAAAGTGCAATTTTATTATATCGAATACATTGTATTACTTCTTTTTTTTTGTTAAATGATGGTTTCGTCGCCCATGTACAGCATGTATTATATTAGCTTAGAATGTTATCGCAAACAATATTACCATTAAATAATTAGGTGGCACTTGATAAATTATATGCAGACAGAATTTTACGAATTGTTAATTTGTAGTAGAATATAAAATGACAAAAGTTGACATTGAAGCTAACGAACTGCAATAATATAATATTATATTGAAAAATATAACAAGAATGCTGATTTAATCTTTTTACACAGAAAATTAATACCGACAATGCTTTCTGCTATAAGCGTTTGATTCAGTTTGCAGTATAATATATCGATTCGTATTCGTAGAAACACTTAGATGTTCATGAAATAGATTGTAGGAATTAGTTTAAATAAAAAATAATATTTTATCGAAACATAATAATCTGTATTATTTATTACATGCTAGGTATCGTCTCTAGTGTGAAATAAGAAACAATAAGAACAATTTATAGACAATCTGTTTTATTGTTCAAGGCGCCTTGATTTTTAACAATCATGTCAACCTTATTGTTTGCTTACAACAGATGCATTTATCCAATGCTGAAAAGCGAACTGTAATTCCATAAAACTGCAGCACAACGCTTAACTCTTTGAGGCACACGATTTTAAAGAAAATAATAGCCCCAGTTGCACGGACAGAAATTTTCCCCTCTTCATGTTTGCCATGTTGAATCTAAAGTTCAAAAAACTTGATATAAGCAGCAAATAATAAATTTATAAGCTTATAAATGAAAAAAATAATAATTTAAAAGAATTTATAATTTGTTTTATTATTTACAATAAAATACACACTTCACAGCTTCAAAATTAGTATAAAACATCAAATAACATGTTTTTCTATTATAAGACAATTTATTCACTTATAATAAATTGTAAGAAAAGAAACAACGCATACCGTTATGAACGACAAAAATTCACTGCATCACACAATGCGCCAACCTTAATCACAGCAGTACACACAACTTATAAACTGTTTTTTTCACTTATTCACGCACTTGCCGTTGGTGCATAGCATTGCCAACTGAACGAAAAACTTTAAATAAATTATTAAACTGTATGACTATCAGTAACTGCAACTTTTCAAGGTGGGTTAAAATATATCCCACCATGGATAAAATGCTAAGCAAAAGGTGGGACAGTTTTTAACCTACCTAGCCCCAAAGAGTTAAACGATACTCGACGTTTCGAAAGTACCTTCCTGTTAAACCTACAAACTTATCAGTATCGAGCAGGAAGTGCTTGACGCATTCAAAAGTTACGTTATATCGGTTTGAAAATATTCGAGAGAAATAGTTGGTCGATATCGATCGAGCGTGGATTCGAGTTATTCAGTGACAGGAGTATGTATTTTGAATGCATCGCACCTCGATGGAATGTAAAACTTCCGCTAAATGGCTGGTAGAAAGTAGGAATGGGAAAAGCAGAGAAGAGGAGTAAGAAGGAAGGAAAGAAAGAGGAAGCGGGCTCTTTATGGACTTGTTTGTCGCTGCACGGCTTTTTACGAATTATTCGAAAAGTTTGGATCCGCGTCGGGACGCATCCATAGGACCGTTTTAGACGATTGCGCGACAGTTACTAGAGGTAACATTCTCTGTCGCAGTAATCGTGTAACATTTTTATAAACAAAAGTTGGAATTAGAAAGCTCGATTTTTTCAGTTTAACTCGAATTTTTCCTCGACAATGTTCTCGAAACTTTAACCAAAATCATTTAACGCCTATTAACATTTAATAGCATATATGTTTTTTTTTCTATCAAAGTAACTGTCTCAAACACGAATGTTTCCAACGAAAAAATATGAATGTACGTTACAAACGTAGTTACAAAAGTAGTCCTTGTAAAATCTTGGCTTAATCAAAGCTACTGAAAGAAATCTACAAGGTTTTCAATTTTACGCTTAGAATTGAACGCGCGTGACTCGGTCGCCGGATTAAATTGTACATCGTAGTTTATTCTCGACTTATGTAAAAAGTATGCGTTCCGGACTCCCTAAAATTTTTGAAGGAAAGTTTCGCGAACGAGGCATTAAGCTGCAGCAGCACCGCCCTCCATTTTGCGGAGATTCCGCTTACGTCGTCACAAAAGGAAGAGTAACATTCATATGTAAAATTCTTTTCTATCTGCGTGTACTTTTGACTTATACATAAATTTTACAGTTTATAGCCCTCTGCGCGGAAGGGTAATTTTTCACCAATAGAAATATTTCCCCAAGGAAAACTTCCCTTGACCACATACTATCACATAAAATTGCAGTCTGACATAAAAATGTTTTAAAAGAATGCAGGTACTTCTATCTTTCCACGGATTTAGATGATGTAAAACATCATTACTTTTACAACAATAATTACAGCAGAACCTTAATTATATAAAACAATTTTTTGCACATTTTACTATTACAGAATTGAATTCCACGTGAAAACTAATATGTCATTTACCACGTGCCATAGCACAGAAATATTTTATTAATCTCTTTCTCATCTTCCAATGCACGTGTACACTTCTTCTGCGCTGTTAAATTGAATATTTTCTTTAAAGATATTTGTTCCTTTCCACGACGTCTAATTTCAAGAAATTGAAAACGCGCCAGTTTTTGGTTGCAAACTCCGATGAAGTGGTTCAGAAAGTGACCGAACGTGACCCAAAGATGGTCCAAGAACAGCAGATGCGCGGCGCGCGTTGCAGCAACGGATACAAAACAAGGTTTCGCGACAGAATGATGCTCCACAGTTTTCCGACGCGACCTGACGTTCCCCAAGGCGATCTCCGACGATGAAACAAGACGAGCGAATACGCGGAGACCGGAAAGGAGACCGCGGAAGGACGAAATAGAACGGTGAAAGGTTGGAGGGAGAACGAGAGGCATGGTAGGACGGGGACGGCGTGGATGCCGTCGAAAAATAAATAAAGTCTCTCAAAAGACCAAGAAAATATGTCGATAAATCTAATGTCTTGCTGGGATAGGTAGCGAACGATCGCGTGCCGGAAAAGAACTGGCTGAAGCAAAGGCAAGCATTAACCAACTCAAGTGGACTATTATTCCCAGTAAAGCTCTCCAGCCTGGCCGAGAAGTTGCGTTCGGTTTGCCCCCGTGTACCGGGTCGCGGCGAAGAGGGCGACGATCTTTCCACCTCGGGGAAAGTTTCCGAATTTCTGCTTTCCCCTCTGCCCATCGCGCCCCAAACAACGATTCTGTGCCTGGGGCTTGTGCACCCCTTCCAGTTGTTCCGCCGATCGTGACAAATTATACGCCTGTATACACGTGATCTACTTCTGTCGCGACACGCCGAGTTCTACGATGATATTTACTTTCGCAAGGGAAATCGAATCCGGTGTGAAAGATCTTTCACGTCCCGGTGACTCGTGACTAGTTCGTGCAGTTCTTTGGTGAAGTCATTCGTACATATTACTCTCGTGAAATCAGCGAGAACTCCTCGTCCGATTGATCGGTTGCTGGTCCTTGCTGCGCAACGAACTCGCCATGCTCCCTGAGATTAAGATCTGTTTTGAATCCTCTTGTTCTTCACCTACGTCTCACCAATATTACTCGGTCCTGAGTAAGACCTGATCCCTCAGCTTCCGTTTGATCCTGACCCGGTGTCGTCAACGGTTGCGTTGAAACGCGATTAATTTGCGTTCTACGAGTCCATGCAATCTGTAGGTACTGTTACGACCAGCAAATGTTAGACACGATGATCTAAGTAAGTATGTGCTCGGTATGTAAGCTGTTCGCCAAAGTTTTTGAGCCAGTTTCTTACATTTGTTATGCAGATGTTATATTGAATGACTTGTTAACGATTCACTGATTTGATATTAATATTTTGATTTGGTATGTTCTTAAATTTTTCGCTTATAATGACTAGCTTCGAATGCCTGATCATTCTGTGCCTTCGACAGGCAGTGTATGTAATTGACTTGATAAGAAGGTCGTATTGGTCATATTAGAAAATATAAAAATAAGAAGGAAAATATAAAACGAAAGAAACAATTGAGTCGGCGATGAGAAACGACACAAAACAATTACTGTTTCAAAGCTGAGTTAATTTTTTAAAAACCTATCGAAAATCCATCATGAAAATTAATATAAAACTCAGGAAAACATTTTAAGTTAATCATTATGGGATTAAACAAAATAACAAATTTTCTACACAAATAATTGTACAATATTAATTTATTCTGAAATAAATAATCTATTTTCTCCCAAAGAAACGCCAGACACCTGTGACAGCAACAAAATTATCTTGTTTGCATCACAGTGTCACTTATTTGTTGCAAATTAATTCTGCACATTCTGACTCCGCTTCAGCTCCCGTTGAACACCATAGATATTAAAACTTGTCTAGAAACCACTCGTAAAAATGATATCAGCCATAGAAAAATGGTGCGGTTTAAAACACTCGTTAATTCAAAGTGACCCACGTATACCGTGGAGTTGCAAGAGAAAAAAAGAGGAAAAGGGCAGCGTTTACGATATCAAATGTTGAGCAATTAGTCGTAAAGCTACCAATACGCAGACACAGTTTACATTTCAGTTGATTTATGTCCTTCTTTGTTTCAAGTCGCGCGTCCACAGCCGCTGGCAAAGATCGGCAAGAGCCAGGGCGTTTCTAGCGTGCGATGCGTGCAATTTCTCCTGGAATTATTCCACGCACGCCAACGGCAGTTCGTGATATATGGACAGGCGCATAAAAGACGTGTTCCTCCTACACGCATGACCCATGACCGGAGCCGAATATTGAATCACTTTAATATCTCGGAACGAGACACGAGACGTACGAGTCACAGCCCGCGACGAACTTCTCCCCCATGTATATTCGACTGTCCTTCCACCGTATGTCATGCCTATGTACCTATGTAACAGCACCAGCGTAAAACGCCGATGCTTCGTTATTTAAGCGCTGTAAAATCCGTACTCTCCGCAATTCAAATACTTAACACTAAAACTACCGATAGGTTCGTGTACTATTTAGACAGTACACGTTGGACAGATTATGAACACGACAGTGCTTGTATGGACATTAAATAGTGATATATAATTGACATTTTGTCTTATTAAAAGTCATCATAATTTGCTGTAACAATGCCTATATGTTAATAATTTTAAAGCAAGAAATCTGAAACCAGTCATTTTGACTGGCTTGGTAGTTCTAGTGTTATGCTTGGTATTTAAGCATCTTGTCCTAGGCCTTCAATACTCGCACGGCCATTTGGTGGGTCTTTTTAGACCCAGGAATCAGTTTTCTTTTCATTCGTTATTTTTCTCTGTTTTCTATAACGTTGATCCTGGAATCACTTCTTGGGATCGGAAATTCTAAAGACTTATCTACAGACGTGGCACTTTGCACTTACATTTCAAAATAGCTACCAACTTTCTTTCTTTTAACAGAAATCGCGCCATGAAGTTATGGTTTCCCAAGGTGGCCAAGAATGAACAAAAATTGAGGGATCCCTTTAAAACGCCGAGAAATGGAGGGATGTCTTTCTGGGTTAAGGTTTCTGGTCAAGCATATAATCAGTCACGGTTATATTTCAGTTTTTAAAACATGATTCCTCGGTTTGTCGATAAAACTGTTTCACATTTTCTCTCCGGTTATAAAATTCGAAATCTACCACAAGTCGAGTCCATCATAATTTGTTTTTACGGGGTTTTTTTCGACAAATATGCAATATTATTATACACTGTAAGGCTGAATACATGAATGTTATAATTGTAAGGTGTGGGTCATAAAAGACCTACCGATGGCCGAGCAAGTGTTAAATACAGTGCGCGGTACCAAAGGACGCTTATATTCCAAAGAACTGCCGCATAAATGCTGTGACTAGATTCTTGAATGCATGTGTGTAGTATAAGTAATTTATTGCTAATTTAAGTTACCATTCCAGCCAAGATGTACAGTAGAATAACTTCATTGTTCTCGATGAAAGATGTTTCGATGAGACCCATAAACAGATAATTGCATGGATTAAACATTATCTCTATACTTTCGCCTCTTATTGTCTACTCATAGTTTGTTGTTATGTATTGTATCGTTATTATATGGACAAGTAAACGGTACTTGCTTCCACTGGGCTGCAAAAAGAGACCTATATGTGAATTGACTATAATTGTACTTCTTTTCAAAGTTATTTAAATTAAATAGAAATTGTTCGAAGTTTTGCAGGAAAATTAAATACTCTTCTGGTACCGTTATATTCGAACAATTTATTCTTTTTGTTACCCATAAAATCACTACGCTTAACGTCGTCCTATATTTCTGAGAATACCATCTATGCAATATAAGTTTGCACATAAAAATTATAATAATCTTTCCTACTTCAATCACTGTGCGACTATATTTACCATTATCAAACCTGTATAATATAAATATATAATCGCGAGTAGCCGCATCAAATAAAAACTTTCTGTTTTCTTTGTACTATTTTTAGCAACTTAGAATAGTTTGCAGCTCTTACTGATATCTTATATAAATAGTTATGAATTTAGGAAAGTCGAGCTAAGTACGAAACTTATCACGTGGAATGATTTATAGGAAATATTGCAAATAGCTAGTTAACTCCTTCCGATTCAAATTATTTTTGTATCTATCGTGAAAATAAAGTAGCACAGAATTTGTTAAAATTTTCATATAAGTATGCACAATTAGTGCAGATTGTCTGTCAGCAAACTAGATTTTATATTACGACTAGTATATTTCACTCATCTATTCTCTTGTTATACTTAAAAAGTAACCATTCCATGTTTCAATGTTCCATAAATAACTGTAACAGAACGAATTTCCAAAATGGACCGTATTTGGTGAAAATCAACAACAAATTTCTTAGCCTAAGTTCTAAGCGAATTAAAAAGGGCATCGCGTTTAAGTCGCGACAAATCTGTAATTTGAAAAAGAATATTAAATGAAGTATAGCATGGTTGTAGCCCCTCCTGAATTGTGCAAACGGATAATAACGACAGAGTGGATCATAATGAGATTACTGACAACGTGTATTTATTTACATTAGTGACAAAGGCTATTTCCAAAATAATGTCAAGGAACATGTCAATGAGAGAAGTAGGATGAAAAAGGGGATGATGGCCAAGTGTATTACAATCACAGAAGTACAAGCTTAACATTTTATACAAATGCGTTGAACAAATGGACGTTTCTGCTTTTCCCGTTGCCGAAGTCAGACAGTACGCCACAATCGTAGTAATCAGTAATCGTTATTCATCCAGAATGGATCGTTCTCCGACGGCTAAACACCGAAGATACCACACTGCGAATCCCAACGACAGAGAATCACATAGATTTATTGTACATTCAAGTATTAGCATGCCCTCTAAATGGCATGTCGTCATTCGTCTTGATTAAATCTTCCCTTAGCTTCTCGCCTGTTCGGCTGACTCGAAACAGTGAGTAAATTCTCCTCGAAGGTGTCTATCGTGAAGTCCTGTTCTCTTCGCGACCTCGGTACTCGCCTACTCATTTGGCTATTCTGCCTGTTTAAGTCGACGTGGTTCCTGCCCTGCGCCACAACGCCATTTCTGACGTTTGACTTACGTTTTTGCGCTTGCAATCGTTTTATATTTACAGGTCGCCCTGGCGCGGATTGTGAATAACGAGGTGATGGGATCTTTGATGGTGGTAAGCGAGTCAGTGGCACTTGGGACAACCTTGTTCTTGACGGACATGGAGCAGGGAAACCTGGAATAGGTAAGCCTGGTCTAGGCGGCGGCGGCATGCCCAACGAAGGTCTCGTGGGACGGAAATATGGCCGGGGACCACCAATACCAAAAGGTGGACGTGAATATGGTCCGTCTTTTGCGAAAGCATACTGCGGCGACGTGTAACGTGGCATCTTGAACGAAGAAATTTTACCTCTTGCGTGGCCGGCCAATGGCATTGATCTCCAATTCGATGTCTCAGGTGCCAGTCTCACAACGGACGTGTCTACCTTCAGTTTACTTACGTCGATTTTCTGGCGCGGTGTGCTCGACAGAGCATTTACGTAGATCTGCCGCTCGATGGCATAACCACGAGCCTTTTCAAACGCTGAAACAAACACGGGAAGCATGCAGATTTAAAAGCTGCGAGAACGCAAGGGCCTTCGTTTGCTATAACTCGTGATGATCATTTCCTATTCCACAGACCAAAATATAACGTGCAAGCCCATTATTACGGCAATGCGAACAACATCTAAAGGGCGTGAAAGATCATTTGTAGGCGATGACACTAGACGATATCCAATACTGCAACCAACAGTGGAAACAGCCTCCAAAGTGAACTACTTTGAGGATGATAATGTGCTTTTGTAAATCTCTTTGAAATGCAGAATTTTCTAGTGGCGGTTTCGCTGTACTAACACGCCCTTGAAAACGTCACGAGGGCAAAATGAGTTTTCTTTTATAGGAATGGGCAATGAAACCAAATTAAAAAATAATAGCAACAAACGCAGTAGATGTATGCTAATACTGTACGTACTTGCGTCGATAGAGTAAATATATAATTGAGAGTGCGGGACTTTTTATGTTTATGGCTTTATCTATTGCTGGGTAACATTCGGTTCACCATAATAATGCAAAAGCTCAATATGTACGCACTTGCCATTAACTATGTTTTGCGTTGGATTTTCGAGAAAAGAAGGTACTCATGTATGCACGGTTGGTTTGAAACTTCACCCATTTATTGTTCAAACATATTGTCATATTTTCGAAACCTCGAAAAATGTTTCTAGTACTGTCAAGTGGAGTAATGAATATTTCTGAGAGATAGATTTCGAGTGTACTTTCTTCTTTACTGATATAGAATTTTGTATCAAAACAGAATATCTAACGCGGTCATGTAGTTTTGCGATCAACTGTATTTCATTGTATTCACTGTAAAGCTAGATTAATTAATTTTCCTATAGTAAATAATTTGAATGAGCACAGTGGTACAATGTAATTTATCATTTCTCACTGGACAAATTTTCCAGACTCCTTATTTTATGTTATAATATAATTTATCTTCTAGTGTTGCTCATTTTAAAATTATGTTAAAAATTTTGTTTAGAGAACAAAAAAAGAAATTAAGTCATTACGAAATTGTCCATCAACGTATAATGGAGTTTAAAGGAGTGATTTAAACACAAAAGTAATGCGCATCTTGGGTTCCGAAATTTTCGTCCCTAAAGTATTAATTATTTCGTAACATGCAAAGGTTGAGTATATCGAGCCAATGGTAAAATAAGATTTGGCAATCTGTAAATAACCTACCTTTTAAAGAATTGTCACATTCCCAATTGAATTGCTGTATGAGATATCTGTAATAAAAAAAAATATACATTTACGTTCTATATTACTAATTCATTTTAATCAATTGAAGCAATCTGCGAAGTACTAATTCAGTGATTTAGCAATGCTTTATTAGCAATGCCCACGACATTTGAATAGGATACGTGTATCTAGAATGATCTTTTTCGGAACCATTTAAAGTTTCGCTGATATTTAATAAGGCATACTAACCGGCAAATAAGGTATCCAGTGCGGTTTATACCATGAGTGCAATGAACTCCCACAATGTCATCTAAAACAAATGGAGAGGCCAATGATAAAATTTTTGCCAACTACGTAAATTAAGCTATATAATTTCTGATGGAAACTGCCTATTTTCATATTAATAAAAAGGGGAATAATTAAGGTGCAGAAAAATAACAATATAAAATTCTATACAAATGTGAACTTTACATAGATAATAGCAATACTATTTCACTGAGAATTCGAGCGTTCCTTCTGCAGCAACTGTTTAATCTATAGTCCAGCAATTGACATTTGGGGGATTAGCCGTTAAAGATATCCCCGAGGGTTCGGCGGGTGAGATCGAGCGAGTGTTTCCAATACGAGCAGTACATATAGTATTTAAAGGCGAGGCGTAGATCTCCGCGGGTCATCAATTTCGTACGGAACGCCGACCCGGCACTTCTTCAAGCCCAGCGAGGGGCTGATTATAATATTATCGCAAATTACCGGTGAAATCTGCGACGAATTCACGACGGTCCGTTGCTCGGAACCGGACGAGCCACGGCGGCACTTTCGTGCAACGGGCAAACCCGAACGAGAGTAGTTGTCGCGTAATAGCGATCACCACGACCCGATCGGCCCTTTTCTTCTTCAATTTCATTTGCCATATTTTCCTTTTCCGTGTGAACTGCGGATAAGTACGGAGCACTTTGGAGCCACTTCGTACCTCTTTACCTCGGGTTACACTGAGAATTAAGTGGCCGTCGGAGGTCATGCAATATGTTGTTTGACCTTCGCCGGTCTCTTAAACGGATCGTTTGCAGAAACGCGATGCGATTTATAAGCAGGAGCGGAGGCTTGATGTTTCAACACTAACGCTGGGGATACGTTAGTGTATTTATCAACGGGTCGGAGGAAATTATGCCCTTGGCTTCGAGGAGGAAAGAGGAAAAAATCGGCAAGCACATTTCGAGCGCATACCGGGACCGGGCGTAATTGTACTCTCGAATGCAAGAACAGCTTGAAGACACTCATTTTTGGACAGGCCCTTTCTACGCAAAATGTGTCGGGCGATTTCCGATTCTTTTCTAGTCCAAATTTCATTGAATTACCCTTTAAAGTGAGTAAACTGCAGCGAATTTTATAATAAAAATATTTGAATGCACAGTTCTAATGAAATATGGCAGCAAGATACAGAATTGGAGGAATTTATTGATACTGATTTCGACGAGCGTAGTGGTTTTGAAAACGTCAACGAAGAGTTGAGGCGAAAAATGTAGCTTTTCGTCTGCTTCAGTTTATAGATTATATTTTTCCCAATATTGTATATATTTTCAAATATTATACAAATACTGATTGAGCAAACAAAGGTAATGCTAATAATGTTGTGATATTTTTATTGTCCATCGCAAATCTCGACGAAGAATGGAGGAGTACAATATTCGATCTCTGCTATACTATGTTCTATTTCTTTGCTACTGTTCTTGACTACTCGACTACTGTATCACCACTGCTATATTACTACTACGAGCCACCGTTCTCTCGCCATCTTGGCCGCGAAAATTAAAGTGGCTAAAATAAGCAATACATTTTACTAGATTTCTGTATTTTATGCACGAAAAATCTGAGGTGGCCGTAATAGTATATGTAGTGGTTTTTATTTCTAAGCTAATTTTTGCATTTTTGTAAGTTTCTCAAATCAATCTTAATTTCCACTATGAAACCTACGAATTCTCATACAAACCTAACTCCAGCATGCAATTTTCTAACTATTTGAATATTCAAAATGATTTCATGGTCATAGCATTATAAACGTTTGAATACCAGTCAATGTTAATCGAAATACGTAAGAAAACAGCGTTCTTAAATTCTTAAAGTTGTTTATAGATAAATTCATTTTGTCCCTTGTATTCCTCATTCAACCCCGTTTAAAAATTAAGCGTTGAAACAAACAAAGAACATATCCAGGTATTCTGCAACGACTAGGACACCAGCTGCAATGAAATCATTTAAATCATTGATTTTTGCTACCAGAGACTCGACTACAGACGAAACATAGCTGCTGGGTATGTATGCAGTTTGTGAAAACGACGGAAAATCGTGTGCACCTATTCAACTAGGAAAAACATACTAGGCAGATATACACGCGCAAAGGTGAAACGAGGTGGCTCGTTTTGCCCGCGCAAAATGAACAAAGTGAACTTATTCCACATTTCTATCTATCACAGGGTCATCTGACTTTTGCATATAAAGAAGCATACGTCTTGAAGGAGACAGGATTATTCTCGGAACACGTCGGCATCTAATGTGCATCTAGAGCGAGCACCCCCGTAGAGCACGAACACACTAGGCCCGTTAAATAAGCTGGTCCTCACAGAGGCTATGACCCGTCTGATGCGATATATCAACTTTCACGGTCGATTAAATATCGAGTAATACATATACGCGTCGGGATTGGGGCGCCTCCGTCAAAGAACTTTATAGGGAACATGGGAACAACGAATATTAAGAAGGGGTCGTGGCGTGAATGGAATGATTAGTGCCTACCACCAGAATAATTTCGGGCTCGATTAGTTTTATTATTGCAATTTTTTACTTTTAATTTTGATTATTTTAATTAGAGTAGCTTTATTAGGAATAAGTCCTAGTAAAGATGGGTTTAAAGATTTATTTCAACCTTTTAGAGATGCATTTAACCCTTTGCACTCGGATGTGCCCTTGCACTGAGGGGACATCGGAAGTCTAGCATATCACTCGATTCTTAGATCCACGTTTTCGCCAAAAAGTACCTCCGAGTTGCTGGTAGGTAACGGCCGGGGTGACTCCGAGTGCAAAGGGTAAATTATTAAGAAAAGAAATTATAATAATTTTTATTTATAAATGTATATGTTTATTTAATCCTATATTAATACTTTTTTCTATAATTCTATGGTTAATTTAGATTAATGTAGATTGAACAGCGGAGTAGTGTAGATCGAGGAGCAGCATGGAGTAAAATCAGTGTAGAACAGTGTAGAATACAATAGAACACGTGTAGAATAGCATAGTACTTTGTTAATAAATATATAATAATCCCTTCGTTAATAATTATACTACACTTGCACCGCTTTAGTTTCTTTAAAACTTCCAATCCCACAATATTTGCGATACAGAGGTTAGCTACAACAATACACGTTACAGAAATGCGAGAATGGATAAAATTGTAAACACTGTTATGTATCTAGAATGTTACGTTACTTGGACTTCGTTCAAAGACCACAGTAAGGAATACGAAAGTGTCTGCATGGGCACCCCGCTGCTCAGCAGACGAACTCGAACGTTTCTCAACAGGAGCCGTATCACAACAGAGACGTTAGTCGCTTACAAATAAGTCTTGTACCAATTGATACGCAATCACCTGAAATTAATTCTTGCCTGAACCGAAACTGCCGGTGCATTCGAGACGTTGTAGTTCAATCGAAGGATATAATTCCTCGTACAGTTACTCCCCATTTTATATTTATAACTTACATCAATAAAAAATCGATTTATACTTTTCAACAATTTCTTGTTCGTATTTTTTTTTACTGTCGGTAATCGATGTCGTCGATCCAAAAATGTAACATCTACTTTGTAACTAATTTTAGCAACGAATAATCAGAATACGTTTAATCCAGGTTCTTTTCCATATTCAAACCCAAACTTGATTTACAACAGGATTTAAAAGCTGATGAAAACAGTTGGGTGCACATAAATGCCTCAGACAGCCCTTCTTCCGAGATTCACGTACAGCCAGAGGATGTGGCTACGGGAGAAACTAAAAAGGGAGACTCGGGAAGGGGGAGCACCCGTATTGCATGCCACTCCCTGGTAAACGTTAAGGTTGGTTTTCGGGCTACTAGAGTAGTCGCGAAGTACGACCCGAGGCGACGTGGTTAATGTGGCAATATGATATATGTATAAGCGAGAGGTATGTCGGCTCAAATAGCCTATGGTAGAAGGGATCGTGGGGCTCTCGTTTCGTGTCCCCGCGACTTCTAGTAACAGCGTAAACCCCTCTGGAAATATATGTAAGAGCCGCTGAAATGGGGAAGGACTTTAACGTCCAGTTGTTCGCGTGCATAAACACGAAAATATCGCCGGTACGTAACATAGAGCGCAACGGCTTTTCGGCCAGCCGATTACCGACGTCTTAAATCAATCGAACGAGCGAACTTCGAGCGTGCTTCGTATCGCCCCTTATGCACAGGTTATACGCGACCGGCATTGGCACGCACGCATAAACGTACACCTATGCACACAAGTGGCTCGTGGAGAGTGCTACATGACACGCAGGATGGATGCAAGACGATTAACGACATCTTACGTTCCGCCGCCGATAAATCACCGGCCACTGTAAATGGACTCGGCTTACTTATCTCTCACCTTGCGTACCTTCGAGGAGCGTTGCTGCCAATGGAATTACAATAACGAAATCTTGCGGGGCATATAGCGCGACGGTATCGCCAACTCTCAGATATTATGTAGGCTTCTGTGCACATGGTGTTTCAATTACAGCGTCGAATGCACCACGGGATGATACTACTATGGGGAATGGGACGTTAAAGTTAGATTGGAACAAGAGTATGTATATATGTTGGACCCATGGTTTTGGGTTGATTCGGAACCGATTGAACCATGGTGTAAAAGCACATGTATCATGCATATGTATTTGAGGTGCCGACTGAAGTCAGCAGTGATAGGCTTCAATTCGAAGATCCTTCGGTTAGGTACCTAACCGATAAGCAATCAAGTCCCTGTGACTCAAGTTGATCCTTGGCTAGTGGGGATTTAATCATAATCATTGTAGCAGATCAAATTTGTTTAATATGAAACTCAGGACGGGGGACGTTTCTGTAAGTGCCTGAAAATGAGTATGAAAAATATCTTTTTTTCTATTGCCATGGTAACACTGTGTTTAGAACTATAAACTTTTGCAATTGACCAGTGTATACATTATAGGGTCATACCGCTTTCATAGTGCGCTTTACAGCTGCTTCTTCGTGCAGTATTTCTTCAAGGAGTTAACAAAATTTGTTACGCGATCATGAAGCTGATTTTCAGCTAAATAGTTACGAAAATATCCTAAACGAAAGTTACTAATCTTACGTGCCTTTGCCATATAAATTAATGCTTATCTCTGGAATTATTAATCGTCGAAATATGATTTCCGTTGCATTTTGCGATATATAAGGCTATTGTTATTACATAAGAATTCTAAACATTTGGTCCGATTTTGCGAAAAGCACAAAGATCCACTGTATCATCTAACTACATCCGCGTCAGAAGCATTCGATGGCTTTGTACTAATTGTGATTTAGGTGAAAACAGTGAAACAAATATTGTGTAGAGAAAACTTCCATGCCTTTTGGAATATTTTTAGTCTCTTAAAAAGATCATCAAGTTCAAAAATTTGAAAATAGGGAATAAACAAATCCGACATTTCCGTCGATAACATCTCTTCGTTAATGAAACTAAAAGTCCAAGCCAGCATTGACAATTTTTCTTTACACTAACATCTAAACTGCAATCTTAAATTAGCCCTAATTCCAAGTTTTATAAAACGGCCCCTAGCTACTATACTGTAAAAGAATATAATTCTAAAAAACACGACAACTAAAGGAATATAATTCTAAAAAGAGTTTCACTATCAACGAGGGCGCAATATTATTCAATTATACGAAAAAGCTGTGCAAATTGATCACGTATTGCGTATCACATTGAAATAAATTAAAGACCAGCACGCGAATGCAGTAAAGTAAACGTCGAAATTTTCAGAAATCTAATTGCAATTAAGAGTTTCTTCTTTTATGCTATGTGCGTGTCAATGCGATATTGGGTATTGGGTGGAAGATATGTATATACACATTGATGAATGCTAAGTGACGATCAATGGATGCTATAACGGCATCTTCGTTTTGGAATGCATTTCGAAAGCCTTCCCTGCCAGTCATCCCGAACTTCGCTCCTCCAGTTCATATATTGTTTACAAATACTGTTTAACAGAACATTCGATGAACTAGAAACGCCGAAATAGTTTCTACGTTGTATGCAAGAAGTTGAATATCATGACAGTGTAAATAAAATGTATGCAAAAGTTGTATGGAATACCGTGATCTATGTACAATACAATATATGTATATGCATGCAATATATTAAAGTACATTTATGAGGAATACAACAAATGGTCATATAATATTTTTATTATTCCTGTCCTTGTACCCACTTTTCACGGACACTTGCTTTAAATACAATTTAAGATCAAAATTTACTTTAGTCCATTTTCATTTTTAATATTGAATACTTAATCAGTGGTAACAGTATTGCACAGAATTTATTATTACTGAACGCGGAATGAATAAAGATTGTCTGGCATATTGTACAGGCATTACTATAGTTGTATTCTGTAGCATGTATCCTATACATACATAGACAGGTATGTGCATACATACTTTCATACTGGATAGAAGACGCACCCAGAAAAGAAAAATGAACACCCAACGCAAGAGAAGAAGTGGAGGAAGGGCTGATCAGGGAAGGGCGGCGAACGCAAGAAAGAAGAAGAAGAAGAAATGATGAAAGAAAGTTTCTGCTCTACCAGTTGATAAACGGCGACAGATAATTAACAACGTTCTGGTATACGTAGGCACGCGTGGGCGATTCGTCGCTTCTCGAACTCTGTGCAGATTCGTAGCTTGATTGCAGTCGTCATCCCTCCTTCTTCCTACGAATTGTTCTTTTCTCGAATTGCTCGAATTACTGTTTCCACTTGGAATAATCGCACGGCTACTCCATGGGTACTTTTATAAATTAAACTTCACCAACTTCGAAAATACAACTGTTATGTAAATCTTTGCTCGCCTTGGTGAACAACTCTCCAAAGTGTAATATATTATTTACGTTGGGCAATGACCAATTTTTCACTTTCCAGTTGGCTTAAATCTTGTTTTAACAAATAAAAGTGCGTTTTGTTTATACGTGTGTCATGTATATAATTTCTGTAAATCCGCGTTTTATATAAAAAGGGAAAAATTGTTTTATGGCGTAAGAAACGAATATAAAAATGAAAAGAGCCCAATTTGTAGGGGATATATTACAACAGGTAGCTCAAAATGTTCACGGAGCAGTACACCTACTTATACACGTCAACAAGTCTGTATTTTTAATAATCATCCCACATATTATAAATATAAATGCGAATTTACATTGTTTCTCATGTCTGACCAATTTTTAATGTATTTGTTATTGATTTCGTATCTTCGAATACTTTTTAAAAGGAGATCATACTTGGCATTATTACGAAAATATGATTTGCATTCTTCGTAATTAAGAAAATTCATGCAGTTTCCATAGAAACAATGTAGAACACTATATTCTGTTGCAGAATAAGGGTAAACAAGACTGATAATACATATTGCGAATGAGATACACAGTGTGATGTAATGCAGACTCACCTTCACCGCAAGCCGAGGTAAATTCGTCCATCGTTTCAAAGAATCTGAAAGGAAGAAGAACGTAAATTTACTCTTGGAAAATCAGAAAGATGCATATTCCGAATATCATGGAACGTTAACTACAGGAAACGAAAAAAAAATCAAACTTTCCACTTTTCATTCACAGAATGTTTCATACGACCATGAAATTTATTACTTAAAAAAAATAATATAGCGAACAAAAGCTTTGTCTATCACAAACTAATCGCTCGATAAATTATCATTATTACTGATTGAATATAATTTTAAATAAATGCGTACCCATTGCTTGCATTGCATCATTGCATCAATTTCGGATACATATGCTTAGTATTGTGTTAAGTTTATTTGATATATTCATCGCAAATGATCGTGCAGAAATTTCATACAAAATATGTGGATACTTTTCATGCATAGAGTGTGTAATAAGAGCACGAAGAGGAGGGCAAAACGAGCGGCGTCCTTCCCTTTACTTTCGCGTTGTTGATAATTTCGCAGGATAACTGCAGATAGCGATCGAATTTCCGTGGGGCCGATAAAAAAAAAAATAATCATCTAAATAAATATTCAAATATGGTAACCGGTCGGGAGAAGTGACAGTGTAATAACTGTGTAATAGGTATGCGGGGCCTCCGAAGCAAACGAAGGGATATGGTAATGAAGGCCAAGAACGTGAATATACACACCCTGAATTGCAGCAAATATACGAAGAATGAAAATTCACGAGTTACGAAAACATTAACAATCGGAAAAATCGATCATGGTGTGTATCGTCAAAATGCATCATAATATTGTTTCGACTGTACATTGATACGGTCGAATCGAAAGTTTATTTCATACTAAAAAAACGAATTTTTCTTAAAGTTAGTACTGCAGCAGAAATACTTTCGGGACATCAATTTACTATTAGTTAAGCATACATAATTTTATAGTTGCTGCGCGAGGCTGTTGAAATTTTTCTGGCAGTTTTTGCATTTAGAGAGTTTGCGTTGCACCAATTTGCCATAAACTTTGTATTATTTGTGTAAAGGAACACCTAGTTTATTGATGCGATAGCTTTTCTTATTTCTTCTCAATAATAAACATGGGGTACGTGCTTTACGATCCTTTACAATATGTATTTACCTTCTGTCATTGCGCAATGTTCACGATCAGGTAATAAATAATTTATCAATTGCAAAGATATGCGATTCGTCGAATAATTTCACCATGAGTTTCTTATTAAATGTATTAAACACCCATATTAAATTATCTCCGCGAAATAAGAATTTTCGTAACAATTTATTAAATCTATTAGGCACTTGACTTGAACTGATAACGGTTGACGATTAATATTAAATACAGGGCGATCAATATTCCCTTATCCGTGTCACATTTTGTTACAAATTAGTGAAACGTTTCCGTTGCAATCCATAGCATCGAAATGAATAAAAACGAGGAGCTCGTGAACAGGACGAGGAAAAGATTTGTAAAGGTTCGCAGATACGAAGATAGCGGAGCGCCTATAATAATTCATTAGACAGGGTCGTGCATCATCGTCCCTCTTTCTCTCTTCAACGAGAAGAAGACAGAAAGGCAAAGGGAGGTCTTATTAAAGGATTAAGGCTACTTCGACTACCCGATAAATTATCGCAAGGTGTGCATTCCCCTTTCGCATTCCGCCGGGATTCCAGTAACATTCCAGGCGCGCCGAACAAGCTGAAAGATGCCGCACTTTTGCTCCTGCTCCCAGGAAGCCTGATATTAATATGACTTTAATTCCCCGTCTCGCTATTACATACACCTGCATTTTAGTTACTATGCTTATACCGAGCTGTTTGCTCCCCCGATTAAATGGTATCTTAAATTGGCTTGCTCGTTCAAATAATTCGCGATATTGCCAGGTAAATCCCACAAAGCGACGTTAACGACGGAAACATTTGCCATTAAAATTACCCGCACTGAAGCATGTAAGCAGCTGTTTCATTATACGTGTATACGTTTAACATAAATAAAGAGAATTCCTGCGCTTCTATCGTTATAAAGTCGTGAATTGAAATTTGCAAATCGTAATGCGTCGGAGGAAAAGGTAATTTCAATTCGTATCGATTTGTTGTAACTTTATTCATAAATTTACCAACAAAAGGGAGGAGTATTATTCTCAGAAGCGTGAAATCGTTTCGAGTTCCTTTCTTAAATGCATCTCCTACGATCTTGACTCCACGAAAAGTTTATTATCCGTCATTGTGTGAGAATGGGGTAGCTCGATTGTGCCGCTCCGCTCTATGGACGCTTAATAGAGGCCGTTTTAGCTACTCTCGACCCTTTTAAATTCGATACGGTCTTCCCTCGGTATCGATTAGTCTAATACGGTTACACGCACTAACTCATTCAGTGACTTACCATCCCGCTTTCCATCATCCTCTCGTATCAATAGATTAAAGACTAATGCTACATGGAGCTTGTTATATGTACGTAGATCCCAACATTGAGATACTTTTCTGAACACAGCGGATTGGTAACAAATCCGCAGTGAAACATAGATTTCGATCAGCTCCTACGAGGCGTCAGAATTTACGTAAATAAACGGCATGAATTTCACAATTCCTTGCGTTCGTAACTATGAAAGTTCGTAAATTATAATAAAAACGAGAATGTAACCAGGACGTAACAGTATCTAGTGAAAAATATAACATAACGTAGCATCGTATCGTATATATAAAAGTCATCAATTATCTGTAATTAATTATCTTAACTATTATTGCTGAAACATCAACTTTCGTATTAAATCGACTATTTTCATTCAAACACAAGTAGATAATCTTTCGCATCGCGAACAACATAGTGTACGTAATATACTCCACTATGCTCCGCGTTACAAATACCTCAGTAACTGTACACGATGTAAAATGTATTTATTAAAATGGAGACGTTCCATTTATTTTCGAATTATCCTATAATATTTCAAGAGCGCAGTACGCGCTCTTCCATGTCAGAAAAGCGACAGCCGAATCACGAGGAGACGCATCTATCAGAGAGGAGGTGTGTGCTCCTCAGAATGAAATATCGAGGAATAGCTGCCGGAGATCCCGCCGCACCGTGGCGCCGACGGTATATGAAAAATGACGAGCGTTAAATTAATTTGACTTCGAATTTGAATTACAGATTCGACGTAGACGTGGACCTGTCTACGGGCAAGGCGTTTCGCGCCCAGTGCGCTTGGAATTTCCGCATCAAAAGAACCAGCTATCGAGCAGAAGTCTCATCAACATTCCCACCATTCCCACCGGCATCCACGTTGTCATCGTTAGCGCTGTTCTCTTTTTTTCTTTTTTAATTTTCATAGGAAAAAAGTCAGTTGGAAACTTTTGCCACGTAAAACGAAAGATCAGCGATGTTTCTGACATTAATCATCCGCCGATACTATTGTTGCCGATACTGGCACTGGCGTTGTACCCACGGGGTATTACGTTTACGACGTAACATCGATCGCAATGTTTCTGTGTTTTTGGCCGACGCCGAAAAATCTCTAAGGGCAAAGTTCTTTGACTCAAGCCAGCGAATATTCTAATTAATAAAGTTATCAAGGTCAACGATGATTCTTCAATTATAATGACAGATTTTCAACATCATATTATCATAGCAGATAAAGGATGGTTTTGAAAATGGCATTACACATTGATCGTGAAAAGAATTTTTATCAGCTGCAATAATGTGATACATCAAAAATATATTATTATTATTGAGAAATCATAAATGGCCTTGGAAACTCGAAATAATGATCCTAGTAGAACAAGATCATCAATCACAGTATTCATCGATCCGAGTGCAACATTTGTCTGTTACTACAAAAATAATGCTGATATTGCAATGGACTTCATAAATGAAACACCCTGTATATAAGAAAGATATTGCAATATATTACCCATACTCTATTGGCAGTTTTTTTACTGGAACGGAAAACGAAATTATGAACATTCCAATAAGGTTCTCCCTTTTTTGTGTACGGCCAGGTTTTTGAACGAAACCAAAGGCGATGCATAATATACGATTACACGCGTGTTTCCATATACATACAGATAAAGAAAGCTTTGCTCGATAAAGATAAATATGAACGTCGAACGCGTCGAGAAGAAGCTTCTGACCCATCGGAGCGCGATATTTGGCCCGCATAAATTCAGAAATAATTCAGAGCTGTTGCGCGTCACGGGGAAGATGCTCGTGAACAGTGAGGGGACATTTATGGCGGCAGGATAGTCCAGCATAAGCGCGGAGTTCATTTGAATAATCCATGGTGTGTGGCCTTATGGACGAGTGTATTGCGCGTATATAATTATCCGAATTTTTGCGTGCAATAAAATCACTCATGAAACTAAATCCACGATGATAGTACAAGAATGTCAGTGTATAATCTGAAAATTATTTTACTTGCAAGTACCATTCATGCAAAAATTGGAAATCTTTTGCGTAAAGAAGTGGGCTCAATGCCTTTGCCCAATGCAAAATTACTTTATAATTACATTTCTATGTAAAGTGAGAACTACGAGAGAATTTAAAAAATTTCGATCTCCAAAATTATTTGATTGGGTACACAGTATTGTATTCAATTTTATATTGGCACAGGGAAGGCGATGCATACAGAGACAGGGAAAACTCAAACTCGTTTTAATTAAGATAACGTTTAAGTCGTTTACGATGTTCAAATTATAAAAATCATTACTTCATAGGCACGTGTACAATGTACGACAGATAAGCACAGACCAACAAGAAACTTGTTAAAATTCAGATAAAGCAATATTTTTCTTCATTAATAACTAGTGAAATAACTTCACTTATCCAGCTTTTTTAGTAACGGGAAAAATATATTCTTGGAGTATTGAATGTGTGTGAGAATAAAATACCATAGCAATCCTACCGAAGAAAGACAGTTCTACGTATGGTCCTACGTTTTACAGAGGCTATAGCCATTTAAAAACGTATCCTTTGTCAAATTGGAAAAACATAAAAAAAAGGAGATGAAGCCTTAAGTTATTTATTCATGCTTTTCAACACATAAATTGGCAGTTCCGAAACGTTTTATTATTCTTTAAAAATCAGGCACATAATGATTAGCACTGAATACTAGGTAATAGTAGGAATGAGGGAAATACATATTATGTATATTTCAATTGTGCAACGGGACTAGGCGGCTGGCAAAAAAAATGTGATAGTTGAAAGTGACATTATACTCATCAAAATGTTACCTTTCAATGAATCGTATCGAAGATAAATAACTTTAGCCACATATTCCAAATTATATGTTCCATATTTATATAACTCATCCCTGAACGTCATAGGCAATGTGTACATGCGGGCACGATGGTCACGCGTGTCATGCAGGACATGTTACTCCGCCGCCTGAACCTGAATCGTATGTAACCTAACTTTATAATCAACATTCGTTAAATCTACATGCACGTTTAAAAATGATTACGAAACGCACGGGACATCTATTTAGAATCAAAGATTTGAGCTTAAAATACCGATGGTACATTCGATAATAAATCTAAACGTGTATCCGTTACATAAATAATAAATTGCCGCGCACTGCAATATATAACATATCTCTAATATACATATATTATATATATAATATACAGCAGAATCTCAATCAACACGATTGTAATTATCCACAATTACGATACGCGAGTTTTCTAATAATATATTTATAATTCAACCACAATAATTATGTTTCATCTAGTTTCGTAAAAATATGTTTATGCCGACAAATCGAATAAAATTCCTCATTAAATTAAGCTTAGTAGTGAACATCTATGACGGTATACATACAAGACACTGTTTAAAGATTAAATATCTTCAACTTTTTGGACATTATTTGTACATGTTCGAAGAATTATCGCGGGGGGCGTATCGTGGCGGACACCTGAGCAAAGCCCAACGAGACGTAACGAATTTTGCTCGGTCGAATGCCTTTCGCCATCAACTCCAAAATCGTCCCTCAGGGAATTTGAACGTGGTGTCGCACCATCCGCACCACTCAGAAGACTTTCACGGCGCCCTGAACTGACAACTGGACTAGCGATTGCACGCCGTCGTTTAGATCGTACGTTGAATTCTACCCTCCTCCTCCACCCCCCGGTGAATAAAACACATTACCTTGAACAATGTACAGGGTGTCCTCTCTCACACCATCCGCCTCGAATATCTTTAAAATTATTCCTGATAACGGGAAACTTTTGTTTCAAACAAAGATAAATGATTAAATAGTTAGTAAAGGGGTGATAAGGTTTTCTATGAAACCATATTTATTTTAATAATAAAATAATCGTTTTTCGATATAAATAGGTCAATCATTTTTGTATACGAAATGATCGATGCATTAGAAAATATATGGTTGCATAGATAACGAACATAAAATGGAAAATATTATTTATTTGAGTACTTCGATTGAACATCCTAACATTTGGTTGCATTTCACACGCAACCAATTGAAAGGAGTATGTATTCTGGTCTCGATTTTGAGACATATTGTACGAAGGTTAATAAGCTATTTTTAATATAGTGTCAAGTACAGGGTGAATCTAGTAACTGGGCCAAACTATAACTTTGTTCCTTTTACGAATAGAAAAACCCTGGAACATTTTCCTCCACAATTGCTTTTTATCTATTTTACTTTATATCTAGCCAGAGTTCTCGACATTGCACAATTCCAATTTGAACACAGAACACTGCAATATTTTCCAACTGAAAGCTCTGTGCAATTGTTCGTTGTTTTTCGTCACTGTATTGGAACAAAGAAACATGTTTCAACATTTCTCACCAAGGATACAGTTTTAAATCACATCCACGGTTTCAGTCGACACAGTACTGGCATTAGATGATCCCTGGGCTAACGCGGATGACTCACAGTCCCAAGACGACTTGGAGTCTTCGAGTAAGTTGCCCTTGCTGTTTAAGGAACAGTGATGCGAACAAATTAATTCCGTGCATCTAGTGTACCTTATAGGACAGATACGACCCCCCTTTTACCCTTCTGCTGCCTCAACCTTTCATACTCCGGAGCCTCGGCAACGGATACAAAGGGAAGCTCCAGGAACTTATGACATACGTCGCGCAGAACCACGACAAGTAGCCCCGCAACATTTACCCAGGATGACTACAGAAACACCCTGTGGCAAATGCTTGAGAGTAAGCACTTCAATTTGAACTGACGCACAAATAAACAAATTAATGTACAAAACACCTAACGTTCCCCGTATTGAACTTTATCAGCTATAACTCCAAAAAGCCGAGCAGAAGTGTTACCAATGCTGCAAACTTAACGAAGTACACCTCGGGAGTGTCCAGCTGCCCAGCAACAAATTGTAACGTGTAGGATCGACCGTGGAGGAAACTTTATATTCAAGAATCGGGCATGCCGTTTACACGAAGGTATTAGCCCTGCAGTAGAATTTCTTTCGAATGAGAACGGTACACGCGTGTGTGTGTCACCTCGTTCTAGGCCTTATTCACAGAACAGCATACATACATGGATACGAAAGGTGGCAGAGGGTGAAACGGGAGAAGAAATTCTCTCTGTTTGAAGATGTTTAATACATGGACCTTGCGATCGTTGGTAAATGAATGAGAATGGTTGGTCGCTGTTTATGTGTATATGATCGTGTTCACAGCACGGGCCAAGAACCCCGAAGTGATTGTACAAGATGTTCGCAAATACCTCTCATCTATTTAAATTATTTCTCAGCCAAGGCTACATGCGCGTCGTTATACGTACCAGCAGGCGTATACACATTTCTATGCTGCTTTCTACTGTTTAGCATCACACCTTCGTTAGGAAACAGAAGTTTTTCATATGCACGACAATTTATATGTGTTGGATTTCGCACTGCACTCGGACCTGGATAACTCGAACACGCAGGAGCTAATATTTTCGAATTACGAAGGTTTCGTCTTATCGAACTTTTCGAGTACGAATGTTTCGTTTAACGAACGAAAATTCCACTTACAGAGGCTTTGCACATGGCTTGGTATTTACTTTTTCTATTCAACCATTGTTAGGGTTGAAATTCATATAGTCTAGTGACGTAGCAGAAGTCTCAGCTTTCTCGTGTAACATTCAACTTCATATACTAACATTTTTATTTCCCCACTGTTCAAACCATTTTAATCGTAAAATCTAAATTGGACCCGGTACTTTCAGTTCTGGCGGCTGCTATGGACAAACTCTGATTTATAGAAGTAAATATCGACTCGCAGAAGTCGATCTTCTCTGAAATCGAGTAGCAAAAGTAAAATAAAATAGTGCATCTAAACGTGCAGCAAATGATTCGCCATATAGGAGATTCGTAGTTCTTGTTTCAGAGGCTTTCACAGAGGGACGAGAGAAAATGAAGGAAGGTCTAATCTTACCGACATTCGACTGCATTTTAATGGAACTTATGCAACGCAGTAGTTTGTACGTGTAATTCATTTTGCACGTTTAGGTTTAAAGGGCACACATAGTTTGCTTCCATTAAGCAAACTTGTATATAAAAACAAAAGTGTTGCTGTGAAATGTAAGGATTTAATATGATTTTTACAGTGTGCATGTTATACAGGGTTCTTCAGCAAAATCTGTAAATCTCAATGTCTCCTTCGTTCATGATAATTTGAGAAAGTTTTTGACACGTATCTGGTACAGCCTCTAACGATGAGTGCGGTGTAAGTAAATTAGAAAGTGTACCCTTAAGTGTTTGTCAGTCTATGTGATACCAACGAGACGGTTGTCAAGCTCATTATTCTCAAGTAATAACTCAAGTATTAAGTGAAGGATTTTGAAATCGTTAGACTGGACGCAAAGGACATACATCCCAGTCAACGCGTTTACCGGATTGGGCGTGGACAGATTTTTTTTCTTTGCAAAAGAACATAAGAAGTAAGATGTTTGCCGGTAACAATCTATTGCTCTAAACGCCCCATGGGCAAAAACATTAGGGCTCGTGCTACAATTTCACCAGAAGTAATAGAAGCATAGTATAATCCATCAATACTTATTTCGAACAAGGCACCATTATATAAAAACTCTATGGCATATAGAGTAGCAAGTTCACATAGTAAACTGGAAATGTATTTAACATGAAATAATATGTATAATACAATTCTCGGTACAAATTAATCTCAACCAAAATATGTAAGAAATTATATAAGCACCCGGGTTCCAGGGATCAAAAAACCGATCTTGAGCAATTATCGTGAAAACAAATTTCTTCATATTTCGTTCAAGTGCTAAAACGTTACTCAAACTATATTATAAATATTGTCTTGTATCATTACAAAGAGAGGAGTTATTTAGCTAGATCAAGCAACAAAAAAAATCTATTTTACTACCAATAATACCTAAGGTTTAATATTGCAAGCATATACCATAAGTAAGTCTGCGATCTCTAAACAGTAAAACTAGAATGAAGAAAGAATTGAAAACTCAAACTGGCCCAACAAGCAGGAAGGAATAATATGAGCCGAATAATTCCTCATTCTAACACCTACATTATATCCTGTACTTGTAGCTTATCTCGCTTTTATTTATTCAACAAACATTTTTTAAACAATTTTTTAGAACCACGCACAACGAGTAACCGCTAGACGTAGAAAAGGCAGAGCAAAGGAGGGAAAGATGGGTGGCAGCAAATTTACGTAATGAAGCGACCCGTCCGGGTGGTCCCAAGCGTGAGACGAGTTTCTCGTCATCTTGGCAATGCTCCCAAGGTAGAGAAAACAAAGAGGAGCGAAGAGAATTTCGAGGACGGCTCACAGCAACGGCGACTGGGTCCACGGGTCGAATTAACGGCACCGGAAGTATGAAGCAACACGCGCCCGTCCTTGTATTATGCATGCGGGGGGACGTAAAGCATCTTTTACCACCCACAACAGCTTCCCAAAACGTTTCTCTTTTATCATCGTGCCAACACTGTCATAGCCTTTTATACGCCAAACATGATACGCGTCACATTACTCGAGATGGGTTCATCTGACCCCGTGTACAATCACGAAATTTTCACAAATCTGGCGTAGATCTGGCGTTTCGAACGATTTCATAATAAATCATCCCATCATGTTCACATATCGATACGCACTTGAACACTCAACGCGCGTAATTAAACGTAAGGGTACAACGAATGGCAAGGACTGTTGGTAATTTGTGGAGGAACAATGATCAATAAAGTTCGTTGCTTACGAAAACTCAGGAGTCATAATTGAATTTCAAATATCAGTTAGAAAAATGCCTGTATATATACTGCATATGTATAATATGCAGTGATGTTTATTACTTTATCAAATGTATTTAAATACACGCGTATAACTATGTTTTATACATAGATAGATATCAGCAATCAAATATATACAAAAATAGAATTATACAAAATAGAAATGGAAATTTGTCATAGCTATTCTTTTGGATTCTACGGAAAACATTGGCTGACATACAACCTGGACAAATTTGTGATAATCTATGTTTATTGTATTATTGTAAATACAGTCGGGCCTTAAACAATAGAGTAGTAGCAAGATATATGCAAAATACGTTTGCTTTAGTCTGTTTTATAGTGTTTGGGTTAAAATTTGTCAGGAATTGTCATGTTACCTGGAACTGACAATGAAAGAATCTTCTCTCCCTACCATAGTATAATACAATCGAACGACGTGTATTTCGCGCGAAAACATTTTACAACACAGACAGTAAAAGTGAAACTTGTCCTCTTGCCTCCAGTCTACCTTGTCGAAACAAGCATTGCGTCATAATTAACGAAGGCACCAGTTAAGAAATATTATATAGTGATACAATTGTTGCAATAAAATTATTTGATTATTTTTTCCTATTTTCACTTGGACCCCAGATATGTACAAGAAACCTCGGTCACGCTGAATAGTTTCTTACGTAGTTTCTTGTAAAAGTCTCGTTCCAAATATTATGTTTGTTAAGGGGGCTGATTTTTTTATATCGAATTCCCCCTTCAGGTAAAATTGTTCGATGGTTGGAACTGTTACACCGAAAGCTCGATTCCTTTTCGTATCTTCTGAAACGATCCCCGAACATCAATAGAGTATTCCTCTGTATTAGTAGAATATATGAGCATTGTCTCGCAATACAAGACAGCGAACACGTGGAAACCTATGTTCGATGTCTGGAGGAATAAAGACGTCGTTGGTGACGCGTCAACACCCACGTCCTTTGTCGCGCGACACGTATACATTGTAGTGGAGTTGTATCGAATCCTCAAGGAACACGATTCGAACGCATTTAAGGAACCTGGGTCTGCGTATCGTCAACATGGTAGTGAGTATCGTGCAACTCGATCTCTCTTAGGTATATCTAGTTACGGTAACTTGTAAAGCTTTAAATTAACTTGGTGCATCACGAAATCGATTATAATTAAACGCAAATCTAATATTTCGCGAAATCGATAACAATATACGAGGGGCCATGTTGGTAGGAGCTAGAAATGTAATTGTCCGATATAGAATTGTTTGCGTACGGCTAATGTCGTTCAATATTTTATATTATATTGTACAATCAATTTTTCAAAGTGCTTGATACGAAAAGTCTGCTTCAAATGATACAATATGAATTCTCTAGGTATCCTTGATTATTAGTGTTAGGTAACTTTAATATGTTACGAACAAATTAATATAAAAGCTTGTATTCCACGAAAGTTTATCGTTTAGAATGTTTAGAAACGAATATTCAAGAAGTTCATCGATAGTGTTTCTTATACGTAACGAGTCACGTGCTAAAATATTCTATCCTTAATTTCTACCTTTTTCTTCATTTTGTAGTATAGAAATAATTATACTATAGAAGTTTTCTAGAAAATTGAATGAACCTTCCCCAACTCCCGCCTTTGATCCGTAATTTACAAGAATTTGATAATATCTAAAATAGTAGGTGGCGCCTATCAATTCCTACATCTGATTCAATTACGCCCGCCTTATTTTAACCGTGACAGAATTAATAACCGATTTATTCGTGTCAAGGGTGTATGCAATTGCACATTATGTTTTTCTTACTTTCATCGCCTGTTGTCAACACATTGTAGAACGATTCACTCGCAAAAGTAACTGTCCTTTTTTATGTAACTAATTCCCATTTCTTCCATAAGCTTTTATAATTCTATATTAAATAATACTTTTTACGAATTGTACGCACAATAAATTTACGACAAATGCAATTTCCAATAGCAACGTAATTGGGTGGACATGTTTCTAGAAGAAGAATGTATGTTACATTTCATAAAATTTACAGGAACACTGTAGCAATTAAAGAAGCAGCTAGCCCCTTCCATTTTCAAAAACAATGTATCTTTATGCCTCGTGGAAAACTGATACATGTCAGTGTCAAAAACAACAGTACCCAATTTTCTGTTTGCACTTAATAAATTACATTCTCATTATTGGACTATTATTTATATTTCATAGTGGAAGCCAGGTGTATGTGACACCAGCTGCTTCCTTAATTGCTACAGTGAGCATTGAACTGTTTTCAAGGTTCCCTGTACGTTTTAACAAATATAATATACGTCCTTCTTCTAGACCCTCATTCAATTATTGTATAATACTACAAATACGTGCAAATATAGATTGACATATTTGAATAATAATAATAATCATAATACGTGTGATTCATTAACTACATTAGCGAGATGCAAAAATTAATCTTGTAGCTTAAAATAACAGCAGCTAATAAGAGTCTCAGAATGCGAGTTTAATAACTGAATATTTCACCCAATACTTAAAATTTCATAAAACTGTCGTACAATATTTTAAGCACCGCTTTTAAATGCATGTGACAGTAATACGAAAGAAGGTGAAAACTCTGGGTGTGTGCGTCCAGGAAAGCGTGTGTCAAGGTACACAGGGTTACAATATTCGGTAAATCATCAGACATTTATTGTAGTTAATTAGCCGAGCCGTCCAGGTCGCGAACCTGTTTTGGTTCTTACGTTCAGGAAAAAGCTATTCGATCGCGCGGGCATGTACAAGCGGGTAACAGAAGCAATCTGACAGGAACGTGCAAAGGCTAACGCGTGATTGTCGTTTCAAGCTATTCAAGATACCATCTTGGAATTTCAGGAATTTCACTCGACACTTTTTGGGAATACAACAATGGTTGCATTAATTACACTAATTGGGTGATACCTTTGTCATCTTGCTACTATGTGGTTAGACTGTAGCTGTAGCTCGGGGGAAAAAAGTGATAAAATTATTAAGCGGTTATCTGGAATATCAAAACCCATCCGCGTTCTACGTAATGAAAAACGGAGAAACTTAATTAGTGCACGATTTGAATGTATTGAAATGCCCTGGCGTTTAAAGATTAAAATACGACAAAGAATTACAAGCAAATTAGGCTTTATAATTTACTCGAGCCTCGACTAAATTCATTATTTCATGCCCAAGGAGTTCAGGTTATTTTGGACGGTGTAATATGACTCGCTATATAGCGGCTTTTTTATGGACTAAATTAGTGACTCAAAAATACTGGCAAAAGAATGATCATAATTTTCTTGTCCACGTAAGAGAAGCTCGCATAAAGTAAGGATAAAATAAGCTACCATCCACTTTTCCTGAACAAACGGATGTTTGGGTATTTTTAGTAATAAAGCACTTCACTTAACCCATTAAAGATCAATGTTGCGTTAATGCTACGTTTTATCCACAATCTTTAAATAAATTCATTATTAAATTATGTGTTCTAATGTTGCGATTAGTGATTATGAAAGAGAATCGAAAGGATTTGCTTAATATATTCTTTGTCACTTCTTCTTCTTCCACCTAAGTTTTACAATTAAATAAAGTTTGGAGAAATTGAAGGATTTATACCACACTTTGATAAACGATTTTTTGTGTGGATCACGAAAATTGTGCATACCTCTGTTTTTATAATATACAACCTCTTCTTATTATAATACATTTTTTTACCTGGATAAACCAATATTATAAGTGCAAGTTATGTGCAAAAATCGCATTATTTCATTACTTGGTCCTTAAAAGGTGAAGATCATCGTAGCCTGTGAAATACTAGTAGGAGACATTGGCGCTACCTGTGATATCTTAAGATTAACGCATTCGACAATCTGTCTCTGTTGTATATTAAATTGAATATTAAAATACGTGCTCGATATTAGTAAGCAATTCTATACATATATGTATAACATAACGAAGCAATTATGCCCTCGGACAGATACGAAGGTGTCATTAGATGACTAAATATAATGAAGTTTCTGTAAATGATGCTTCTAACTAAACTAACAGAAGAAGAAAATGAATGTGAATAAATGTAAAAAATAGTTCTTGATACACTTACTTATTCTCTATTTCCACTGGAGGAATTTCCCGCCCCGGTATCATTATCTTTTCGTATTTCACACCACAGCTTGTAAGTTCCTATAACAAAAAGTATTGAAGATTACTAAATACCAATATGTACCTGAAACTTTTCGTGAGGCCAACTCAAGGGCGCTAATATTATACACCTATTGTTTAATAGTCTTGATTTTTATCATATTTACATCGCTTAATATTGCTAACTATAATAAACTGTTCATAAACACAAACTAGTTTAAGCTCATTTATTTTGAACTTTTTGTTGCAAAATATATGAACCAAAATAACATAAAATATCAATTTAATAGAAATAATTTTCAACCAGGATTTTAGTAAACAATATTTAAATATATTAATATATTAATATAAATATATAAATATATAAATATTCCCGCATGTGTACGGGAACTTATACGGCTCACTGTAGATAAAGTTACAAAAATGTCCCCATCTTTTGCCCCAAACGTTGCATCGAAATTAATTGAACGATAGTATCATTATTTATTTAGGACTTATATTTGTAAGTAGATAAAAGCAAAGATTAAAAAAACTAATAGTATTCAACAGCCAATATGTTTGACAATTCGTACTTATCTGTTACTGTTTAAAACATGACAGGGAATAAGAACAGAATCGTAAGAATCAGCAACATGGCTGATAAACATATAAGAACGCAATGAACTGATTGAAACTATTGGTAACAAACATCTGCTTGCGCGATGTAAGTATTTCTTTCTGTTGTTAGTACATAACATGGAAGGATAGTAGCGTGAAACAAACGAAAGTCCCGTCTTGCATCCAGTCCCCATATTATCCCCCTTTCCCCATTACATAATTTCTAGTACGTATCAGATATGACGACAGTATTAAACTCAATTTCAGCGACGTAACAAAACTACTATTTTGGACGGAAACCATAGGCAGATACTGTATATAGGATGTTTATGGCGTACATGATAATATCTTCGTTATTTTAGCAGATTCAACAAAATATCCCAGGGCAAAATTGTTCGACGAAGACCGGTGCATATTTTGAATTAATAATATATTTTTATTATGGTATAGCTACAGCTATAGCTGCCAAAAAGTGGATTTCAGACACGCGTGATACGTTGACCATCAAATGACTTTGCATGAAGAAATTGCGATAGTTCAAAGACTACTGGGCAATTGAACTTGAAAGAAACACTTACTTGTAGCTGACGAAGTGTTTTTTGTTTTTTCAGGCTGCAAGAAATATTCGATACGATTTCCATTAACTTCAATGCATTTTCGGATAAAATCGTTTCTTGGATTTCTACTTACAATTAGCTTCAGCAAGATTATAACGTTACGTCAAAGTCATCGAAGGTCAATGTGTCACACACGCCTGACATCCATTTTTTATCAACTGCAATAATATGATATCAAAAATATATCATTATTATTGGAGAATCATCGATGTCCTTGGAAACACGAAGGACAAAACAATGACCTTGAGAACAATGGTTATCAATTGCGACATTCGTCGTTCTAAGTCAAACAAAATTGTCCCGAGACATTTTTTGTATTGAGAAAAATAATGAAGACGTCGCGTTGTACGTCATAAACGAAACGCCCTGTATATGTATACATATATGTACTAGGTATATGGAACATACGGATAACTTAGAACTGAACGATCTGGAAAATTCTTGGAGAAGGCACCAAGGAAAGTTGATAAAATCTTTACGAATCATCGTGCTGCATCCCTAGTTGACCCTTCTATTTAGTGAATGAACCGTTCTCCTTAGATTACATCATTCACAGGTCAAAAACTGAGGGTTTCACTGAAAGTACCATTATATATAATACGCTCTAATTAGACGCGGGCGACACAGAAAGATCCCCGTGTTAATTATCGATACCCTGCGGCACCATTGATGCTCAAACGCGTCTCTATTTCTAAAATATTTTCCCCCACAGGTATCAGTCCTTTTCACGTAGCAAATGACTGTCCGGGAACATAAAAAAGAAGAAAAACACATGGAATGGACGAGTACGTTTTCGACTCCCAGCACTTATTAATATAATTGATCGGCCCTTGGTTGTGACAGGTCTGACCTAGAAAACAGATAAACTCCCGCTACGTGGACAAAGGAGTTCAGCGATCAAGATGTCGGTGGCCAGCTATTCCAAAAATCTAATAATAAGTTCATTAGCCCTAATGGCCACACAGTTTCCTTTACAAATTAGTTGGACGCAGTCGACTAATTTTAAATACCACGTAAAGCCTAAACTGACACAAACGTGATATTAAGCTTCAAGAAGGGAACAAAGGGTGAAACGAAAAAAAAGTGAAAGCAACGTAAAGGGAAGGCCAGAAGAACAACCGGGTAAGAGGCAAGAAAAAGAAATGATATATAAACAGAGATAAGTGAAGACTGTGTAAAATGGCCTCAGGCGGACACGCTATTGGATATCTGTTCAATCAAAGAATGCAGCTAGTGATAGCTGCAGACGAAAATAGAAAACAAGTTTCTTGTCTCCAATTACTGAAAAGCAAAGAAAAAGATTTCAATATGTAAATTACGAGGCTTTTTTCAAAACTTTCTTTCTTGCGCCATATTAAATTAACTGTATCAATTTCACCACTAGCTCGTGCAACATTTTTTATATCAACATTTCATCTACTCCAAACTGTTTCTATACTTACGAATAGTTGTGAGCTGAAGAACAGTGCAAGTCCAAAAGCCTGGCTTTGAGATACTTCAAAAACGTAGCTTTTATTTTGTGCATCATCGGGGTCACTGATTTTATAGTCCCATTTCAATTTAAGTACTTTGGTCTCGACGTGTAGAAGTTAGTGAATCTGAGTTTTGAAATGATCTGAACATGGCTAATTAGAACTTGTACTGCTCTCCATTCCGCCAATTCAATTGCGATTAACGTAGTTGCAATAGAAATAGTCCTCCTTAAAAAATCGAATACAGAATATACAATTCACGGCGTACACAATTACCCAAGAGCTCACAATGAAAATCTCATGTCCTGCCTACCACCTGTACTTCAACTACCTGCCGTATAAAATTACGGTCGGACGTTTGCCCGCGAAAAGAAACTTGGATGCAATGAATTACTTTACCTCTTCGTCATAATAGCGCCGGGTGTTCGTCAGATCAATGATGTACTTGAGACGGGGAAACGCTTGCAACAGTGACGTCGTCGAAAATCTGCAAGAGTACATATAGTGGCGGACATATACTTAAGAAAATATGAATAATTACATTTTCAATATCTGTATTATGGTATTAACAATATTTATCACTTATTTTATTGCATTCCTTACATGTATGAAGTACATGCTACTGTACTGTGTCCCATCGCTTGTATAACTGTAATACGATGGATATAATACATTCGTATCCGAGAAAAATCGCCGTGCCGTACTTCAATTTGCAAAAGATCATTTCAATCGGAGAGGAGAACAGTGGTCGAAATCTGTATTCACCGGTGAAAGTAAGTTCAATCGTATGGAATATAACGGAAATATTTATCATTATGTAAGACGCCGTATTGGTGAGCTATACAGCGCAAAATGTATTAAACGTATTATTATTATACACTGCATTATTATTAAGGCAAATGGTAAAACGACGAAGTACTAGGGTTCAAATAAATAATAACAATATTTGGTCTAATTATCGCTACTAAAATAGGAATATCATATCGAAAATATATTATTCACAAGTATATGTCCGCAACAATAACGTACAGTTAAGATCAAATATCATACGCAGCCCATAATATTAAATTTGCTGAAGAGATAGGGCACGGCATAGTAGCATGTGCCTCAAACATGTAAGCAATGTAATAGAACAAATTATAAATATTGTTCATATGATAACATAGACAATCAAAATCGAATCATTCACATGTTCGTAAGTGTATGTTCGCTCCTGTACGTATGACCGAATTATAATGCGAGTATTAAGAATGAAAAATGTCCGGTTGAAAAAAAAGGCCAACTTCATTTGGCAGGCGGCGAGAGGAAAAAGAGAAGAGGGGAAAGAACTCGAGGAATCTGCCGATCTGTCGCGGTGCCTTATGTTAAAAGAATCTTTTTCGGGGCGCGATCTGGAGAACCCGATGATATATTAAGGGGACAAGGATTCTAAGGTTCTAAGCACGAGAACTGGAATTAAGCGGGGGTGTCGGCCGAAATAGTTTCACCATCCCTTTCGATATATCAACTTCTCCTAGCACACGGCCCAGGTGCCTTCACGAGATGATAGCACGGGTTCGTTTTGTCTCGAGGAGTAATTCTCATAAATAAACAGCCCTCTTCCTTCGTGGAGCAAAGTTATTAAAAAAACCACAAAATTTATTGGCATACTAATCGATTTAAGATCCATTAACGAACACCTCACGTGCCTCGATAGATAACCTTTGCAAAAGGAAATATTATATACATTTGTGTCGACTGTTCGAATTACACTTTCTAATAGTTTACTTTTTATTCATTAAGAGTAATCGACAAATTTAAGCAGGCCTGCAGATACGTATGTATTTATACAAGCTGTCCCACAGAACTGGGACAAACGACATCTTCCAAACGGATAGATACGAATAAAAATGCTGAAAGTGAAAATTGACAAGTATCCAATTATGCATAATCTGGAAATAATTGTATGCACTTGTATGCATTGGTGCGGCGGGAAAATGTTACTGCAGTTTTAAAGAAGTACTAATTGTAAGGTACTTACAGCCCAAATCTTTTAGCTAGCAATGTTATTGCACTTAAAAATTTGTTAAATTATTTCGGTGTACCTGTAAATGTTATAGGATACTTGCGCTATAACAAATGTTCAAACGGTTCTCCATTGCAATCTAAACAGATTTGCGTTCTTTTCTTCGCGTTGCTGAACACTTTTATTATTTAATATAATAAAATTATTTCCAGATTATGAATCATTGGATCCCATTTATTTTTCACTTACAGCTTATTTATCCATCTCTACCAGTTCGGAAGATACAGCTTGTCCCAGTTGCGTGGAACACCCTGTATATGAAAAGAAGTCTTCCCTGAAAATGACCGAACATTTGTTTGCAAAATTTTTCTTCAATTTCTGTCTAAACATTAGACTACCTGGCAAGGTAACTGCTTCTGCTAAATATGAGTTTTCACAAAGGTGCTCCAAGTATCGAAATATTGTATTAACATTTTCAAGTTAAAGTAACTTTTACAATTATTGTATTATGCTCGTTGCAACTGATCGATTCGAGTTGAATTTACTTTTAGATTTCGCATACAGAGTGGACATAAAACTGGACATAAATATTTTTGCAATCATCCAACATATTCGGGAAATTTTCCACGACAATTCTGATAAATTCATGCACTGCAACGTAAAGACGCATAGAGGAAACTGCGCGTTAAATACTATGATAATTACCAGACATATAGATTTCATAAATATTAGTAACCCACAATTAGAGACTAACCCTTGTACGAATCAACCTGACATGCATGCTCTATACGTTAAACGGTAATCGAAACAATGTTCTATGACAGTGAAGAAACATCGTCTGAAATTGAAGCAAGATCGTAAATCGCGAAGAGGCATTGTTAATTTAATTTAGAAAATGCATCGAAACAATTCTAATCGAAAGGTATCGTCGTGTCGATGTACTCACCGCTTTTCCGGTTCTAAATTTCGGAGCACCGCCTGAAACAGAAGAAAAAGAAAATAATGGATTAGTCGTTGAACAGAAGTGTCCACGCAACAATTAATAACAGTTAGAGGAGGGACGATAGTTGCACCTTCACGCGCCAAGTGCTTTAAGAGAGACGTTAAGAACATGTTCGGGTAGCTGCATCATTTACGAAGGTTACCACCGTTATATCTATTGACCCGTATCTGGAGCCAGATAGGATAAAACGCGAGTCATCTCTCACCTCCTAGTAATTAATAACGCGCGTACAACCAAGACAAATAGGAGGATCTCGTGTATCGTTCACGAATCGCATTTAACTCTCGAGTGATTTATTGGTCGTGGCTTGTAGTCGAATAAAAATACGTGACGACGGTGATAATCACTAAAAGAAACTTCCAAGCTGTTCCCGCAGTGATTATGCCGCCATTGAGGCATTATTAGTAGTCTGTAACACTAGTTTAAGTTTTTACTTTATCGATCTACGACCTGGATTAGTACTTGTTTACCTTTACTAAATTGGTGCACAGAAAACGACTGATACGTCAGGGGCGTGAAATTTTGCAGAATTTTGTAGTCAAATATGCTAGGAGGTGGCACTCGTTGTGCATCAATTTAAAGATTCGAACTAGACGTATACAATTCGGTCGATGGTTGCTCAATTGTTTTATCCTGGAAATGCAGATTTTATATCGATGCAAGACATGGATGAAAATTAAGTTTGGGAGTTCTTCTGATACGAGGTCGAATTTGCTCACAACACAGTAGAAGTTAAAACGCATATGAGAAACGATTTCTAGGTTTTTATATTATTGTACACAGATCTAAATCAATCTCTAGATTAATAAAAAAAATCTAAGGCTACTATAGACGCAAAACAGCCTGTTAATACAATTAACTAGCAAGTCAGTTGAACAAGTTCCCTTATCGGTCTCACAAAGGAACACAGCTTTCCCTTAGTCCAAACTTAACCCAAATGCAATGAGCTAATACGCGTATCGACCTCGTGTAAAATAAAAAAGGGAAGTATGTACTTGGTCAAACAAGAATGAAAGCTACAATAAACACCTGGCGCATCTATTTTACGAAGTTTGTACAGCGTAGTCGTAAGAGCGCGTAAATTGAATCTTTCCTTGGACCGCTCGTAGCATCGCACTATGGGTGGGCTAATGATAATTACGGGGTTAGGCTCAGCGATCCGATTGACTGGGCGGGGAGATCGTATCTACGGATGAGTGCGGAATGAGTATCGGTCGCATTAATAATGGGCTCGTGGTATAACTTTTATACACCCAAGCATACTAATCAATTGTTGACTAGGCATGAAAGTTTTTCGTATCTTAACCTGTTAACCGGGTCGTCTTTCGACGAGGCGCTTCTTTCAAGAAAGAAATTACAGATTACCAAAACTGAATTATTATGCTGGAACCTCTGTGCTCTCAAATTCCATTAGGTGTTTTTGTGACCAATGTAAAGGTGCATTGGTGATCTGATAGATTTCTAAATAAATCGATAATTACGTCCACAATGGTGGCAACGCGTTTGACGAGACGACTCGTCACCCTTGATGAGGTAAATAGTAGCGCTTGTGCAGAGCACTTCACGCCTACGTTAAGTACATGTCATTGTGATCGTATTACAATTCTATGATTCCAGCAGTGTGCGATTATTTGCAAATCGCTTTTCGAATGCACCTAGGTCTGTTCGCCTCCCCAAATCTCAGATTCATATATCATTTCTATCGCGACTTATGAATGAAGTCCCTGAACTTTCTGCAAAGAATTTATATTTTACACTATTATGTTTAAAATCATGTCATGTGAAGGAATAACTTTCATAGCCATTGATAGAAAAGGTTACGAAGATGTTTTGCTAGATTATATTTTTATTCATATCCTTTGATACAAGATATAGGGAAACAAATTTAATATGGAAAGTTAATCTTGTGTCTCATGTTTAGCATAAACGTGGTCACGTCTATCTGGCTTACAGTGCCGTAACAAGAATGAATAATTTTGGACAAATTGTGACGAGTTACCTAGTCCCTCGTGTAGTCAATATTTAGAGCAATTGAATTTATCCAGAAATACATAACATTTCCAATGCACCTTTGAATATGTGCATAAAAGCACATTATAACCTCGATTGATCTTTTATTTCTTCTTCAAAATTAAAGGAAGGGGAAACGAAATATAAAGATATCTATTTAAAAAACGAAGAGTACGTCGCAAATTTACATATCATGAAATGTAGTTGAGAAAAGAAATGAAATGTGAACGAAGCATTGAACTGTCAGTCAACGTTAATGTATAATAACAACGCGGACTTGTCCATTTAACAATTATTAATTTCAACCGATACTTCAGGCGCATATACCCCCAATCCTTTAACATAAATCTCGTAGACAAAGGACCACGCGAACTAAAACACTTTTCGAGTATATACTTGTATACACCATGATTATATGGGCAATGGAATCGAATGCCCTGAAAATCCACCCGACCATGGATATACGAATAATATTAGATGCTTTGAAGCAGAACCCAATTTAGTGGTTATTACTTCACAGTTAACTCGATTTGAAGCGGTTACCGTAGTGCAATATCTGGTTCAGCTAACAACTGTAACAAAACATCCGAGGAAACAGAGACACAAAAGAGAGGAGCGCAAAAAGGAAACAGGAGAGGAACGGAAATCGTCGTTGCGGGACACTGTCCACCTGTGAAATTTACAAACCCTGCCCGGCGGGCCGCGGCGTCAGGGGTAGTTTATTTTTCGCACGGTACGGTCCACCTTCCTCGGGATGAAAGCAGGGTCGGTCTCTCTGCTGATTCTACCATTCAATTTCACGATCCTTAGTCTAATATACGACCGCGACTAAATCAGGATTATCGCCCGACGAGCTGCGCCTCCATTGTCAGCCTTCGTGGCGGTCCGCACGAGCTAACACAGGAGCAGTCTTTCCGTGAGTGCATCTTCCCACCAATTCTAGTTTCCCATTCACTTCCCTAGCTGCAAACTCTAACGGCTAACTGGTCGCAAAGTGTCATCAATGTGTGGGTATATTTCCCGCTATTCTGTTGCAATGATCATGGAAGTTGAACTGCGTGATTATGCAGAGACCACTTTAATACAAACAGCAAAATTTGTCTGTTTCCTGTACGCGACAGAGTTCGTGGGGCACGCGATCATTCTTGTATAGGATGAACCACGAAACGTGGTCGGCCGTGATTATTCTGCTGTCAGTGGGCCAACTGACAATTTTTCTATTTGGTATAGAATATAATGGAACTACATATAATCAACAGCTGAGTAGCAAAGGGGCAAAATATTTGAAGTCCACTTTATAAAATGAACGATGTATTATTAGGTTGTCCCAAAAGTTTCTTAGGCTGTTTGACTGCTCGGCTTCAATGGGCAACGTTTAGACAAACACACTGACCGATCCATTTTTCGTTGATGTTGGGGCACTCAGTTGCTTTCTGGCTTTCCAATAGTGTAATGTCGTTTGAATCGATAGTCTCAGTGCCGTTCTGCGTGTATCGAAAGATGGAAAAGCAGGGAAGGCGTTTGGACCTGATTTGGAATATTCTAGCCTGCCCCCCTTACTCTTCAAATCTTGCCTTTCTGATTATTACTTGTTTATTTCTTTATAAAAGATCTATTCGTTGTAAAAAATTGAACTCTGTAAATGAGATAAACATCATGCTGCTCAATATTTTGCAGCAGCATACAAAAATGTTAAATCGTGATATCATGATGCATCCGGACGGATCAAGGAGATTTGTGAAAAAGAACGTATCGTGCATCATTTAAAAATACTGTACTCTTCGTGAAACTGTTGTTTGCAGTCTATATCTAGTAAGAAGGCGGAAGAAACTTTTTTTACAACCTAATACCTACATACATATAGGTACATACGCATAGGTATGGTCCAGAATGCGTGGAGTATGAAATACTTCAACGACAGTAACGTCTAATTAACCTTTTATAAACTAACTTATTTCCACGCATGAACAGATTTTGTATAATTTATTATACAAAAAATGTTGTGATTTAATTCACAATACCTACATACGTACGTGGATGGTGTTTTCTTAAACAATATCGTTTCCTAAAATTATATAATTAAGAATTTCTAATCATTTGAATCAATAATTCTTCTCACATATGTTGGGCAATTTTTTCAATTCCTCAGCGTTGCAAGGTTGTCTCTTTTGAATCAAAACGAGAGGACGGTTGCGTTCTGACGTCCTCAAATTTGGGAACACGTTTTCCAGTTAGGGAATGCTGTAACGACTTAAACAAGTGGTAATCACTTGGAGTAGCATCAGGGCAATACAGTACATAAATTCGTTATTCCCAGCCAAATTCTTCAATCTCATGCAGCCTTTGACGTGCAATATGCGAACGACCAGTGTCCTGCTGCAGAATGAACCCATTTTCGGAAGAGTTGACGAAACGAATTTTTCAAAAAGTAAAGAACGTACATGTGCGCTATAAAACGTACAAGTGTTGCTATAAACAAAAGGTGAGGGCACAAAGGGAAAGGTCGTGAATTCAGTTGCCAGCCTAACGCGCAGTGTAGTCAGTCGGATGAAAACGGGGCCTTGTAACAAGCAGGTAAATTTGATCGGGCGCCAATGCAGCGAAGAGCCGTTGGCAGAGTGCAAATGCTGGCGTGCGACACGACGTAGGCGTCAACCAACGGTAGGTATCGGCGGTATTTATTGGGAATATTTATGAGGGGTGCGCTTTCATGCTTTCGGCCAGAGTGGGCCGTAATACTTCGAAGACCCTCGCCCCGTCACCTGAAACCGACGGTGCAATTTTGGCGGCACTGCCGTGAGAAATTTTACGAAAGGAACCGCGACAGGCGTCTACGGGCTTAACCGTGAAGATATTGGCATCGCCGTTGCCTTTCCCTTTTGCGGATGAATTATAACCAAGGATATAAATACGAGGAAGTCATTGTTCTATGTATCCCTGTTGAAATTTTTAATCGAACTGTTGGAACGAAAGATTGACTGAACTGGACATAATTGAATACTAGGAAAAGTAAATGACACTGTCGATTTCTGAAGCGTAAAAACGCTTCAAGAATTGGGTGGTTAAATCTGCAAGCAAATGTTTCTCAGAATACGTCGATTTAAAATTGAAGAGTAAACCGGCGATTTTCAGCCAAGTTGTAAATATTTTGAATTCCAACTATGTATATTCTTTGTTACGCCGTGACATAAATAAATGAGATATTTAAAGAGACTCTTTTGAGAAGAAGAAATATGCGTAATACATATATATTTTTTGGTGTGTTGTGGAATTTTAGTTATTAGTTTGTGCGTGTCGAGAGGAGAGATAGGTTTAAAAACTCTGAGTTGTATTTCGTAAAGTACGAACAAACATCGAACTTGCGTGCTCCTCTTGAATAAAATTTAAACAAAATTTGATACAATGCAATAGAATCTACTCATAATATCGGTGCAGCTTTTGGAGAAGGTGAAGCAAGCAAAATTGCATTCCATAACTGGTTCGATTTAAATTATAAAATATGAATATCGAAAATGACTAACGAACCACTCTATGTATAAGAAATGCTTTCGAAGGTTTCTTGCGTCGAAAAATGCAGACCTCTTTTAAATAAAAATATAACTGATTTTGCTTTATGATGATCAAAGAATCTTGAATTCAGTCGTTTCATCCACAACAGCTTAATACAATTTATTGGGTTATTTGGGTGGAATTTCGTCGGCAAATCATGTTTTCATGTTTTCCGCGGAACACAGGTCTGGGTGAATGGAATTATGCAAAGTTATTCACTTATTATATTAATTAAGTTTTTGGATATTAAAGAATATTGAAAATAATAAGTAATAACATGCTCTTCAAATACGTACTTAATTATTTCTCAATTACAACTCCCAAATTATAAGTTTCTAAAAATAAAAGTTACGTAATTTCGAAGGATGCTATTTTATTTAAATATTTTTTTATTTCAAACGAAGTGAAAATTACGTATTCAAACATACTGCGTCTGTTGTCTTGTTTCTAAACACATAATAAAACCCAGAAGAATAGGAATTAAATAAGAAGAAACACTCATATTTTACAGGAAGGCAGAAAATAAAAAGAAGTTATAATGGCCTAACAATAAATTTGATACGCGAATACTTTCAATTCAACATAAATCCAAAATCGTTTTTACATGAATGTGTTTGCAACGATTAAACTTCTTAACGCTGTACACTATAAATGGAAAAACGGAGTTCAGTTTGTACGTGATAGAAGTTCGTAGCCTTTAGGAGAAGCGTTTTTAGTCGAATATAAACGCTAAAACAAATATAGTCGACCTCATAAAGAAAAAGAGTAATGTTTTACATGTTACTGGGTTATCATATCTTTCCCTGGATCGTAAACTTTTCCTGTAGCCACCGAGCGTGGATAACGACTACTGTAAGCGAGCAGGTTTATATTCGTTCAAAGCATCTTAATTTTCCGAATATATCATTCTGATTTATACCGTTATTTAATTACATTTTGTCGCGGATAAACGTTGTTTGCCACCGATTTTGCTACAAGTGTTACAATACTTATAAGTAAAACGGAAATCACGGAACTTTCTAGTTGTATTTGTCACAGTAAACAGACGCTATGTATAGATTGAAAGTGTTTGAATGTATCCAATACACGCATCACATTATACATTTAAAGTAAAAGATTACATGCGAAGCAGGTCGCGTCTAAAATAAAATATGTTTTAAACATTATTCTAAATAGAATTCCTTCATTAAATTAGGAAATAGTGTAATAATTCAAAAGAAAACTCGTGAATTTCGTGAAACTAGAGCTTCTGTTTTTCCATAAAATAGCCGAAAGTGCACTCAGCTGATGCACTTACGGATTTAACGAAATAAGTATCGCAGGCTATTAACACATTACTTACATTTGTTTAAAGAACAAATAGATTTGATGAAAGAAATTGAGAAACTTACGCCCGTCTGGTGGGCAAACAGATTTGATGCAATCGTGAAATCAAAACAAACCCGCCATAACATCTTTTACCCGTGCTATTATCAATTTCCCGTCAGTCAAAGTGCATAACGTGGCCAGGAAAATCAATAAGTGATTAATACGTCTGTATGGGCGGCATTACGCGCGTGCAACTTTCAGAGAACATCATTCCCGAGTAAAGCATCAGTAACGACCGTCTGACTGTCGTAAGAGTATCCTGATCGGCGAGCATTGCTCCGCCAGACCTAAACGACCTCCCTTGCACAAAGCGATTCAGACGATTTCTGTTAAATTCCCATATGGACAAGGAGCAAGTTCAAGACGGAAAAAGCGCAGAGAGAAGGCGGGTGGGACAGCTCGCAGGAAGAACATTTCGTTGCATGAGTGCGGCCAGCGGTTATACTCACTCATATAGAATCGTACAGAAACGCCATATAGACTGTTATATGGCTGCCGCCAACTGATATATGCGCGACGTTATCTGTATCCACTTACTTCCTCGTTTGGCAGAAAGTACGGAGCGATTTAAAATGGGTCACCTTTACTGGGAAGACATGTGCAACAAAGGAACGTGTCGGAAGTAGCACCCACTATCAAATTCTTCAATCATCTCCACCTATTACGTCGTCCTTCGTTTTCTCAATGAAACACCCGCCACGTTTCCTCTGCCGCGACCCGTTCAAAATGTATTTCGAGTTTCGCGAGTGGATAAAGAGGGTGGTGCTAATACAATATTAGCAACACGGAATTGCTGGTTATAATATTCTTAGAAATTATAAAGGAGAAGAGAAACTGTCATCTCGTGAATTATTAAAATAAGCACTTCGTACAATTTGTTGAACATATTTCGAGCCAAACATGTCTTATTCCTTAATACCAGTAAAACTGGGAACAATAAATTAGGGCAAGCTATGCAAAATTAGATGCTTCGAATTAACATCAATTATTCAATTCATGTTATTCATGCAATATGTGAGTTTATGATTGCGCAGCTTTTTATTCCAAAGATGCATTGAAATGTTTGTCCCTGTTACGCGAAACGATGAAAATATGTAGCACATTTTATTCCGAGGCGGCCGTTTCTATATAAATGCTTGAAGAATACGTCTAACGATATTTATTTCGAAACCACACCTACGGTATTATTCAATTTAGCATAAGTCAAAACGATGATTCATGGGAGTCGGATAAAAAATGAAACGAGGATCCATTAATCTTTCCTATCGTTTGCACAGTAGGTATAACTTTTCGAAAATAAAACGTCTTTACGAAGGACCGTTGAAAATTGATTCACCGCCCGTGTTGCGTGCCTAATTAACACAAAATTCGATATTCGCCTACGATTGTGGGGGAAACTAAAATATAAACACCCGCTGACTGATATTCTTTTATTGCAATCTATTGTGTGCAACCGGAGCAGCAATATCATTCCGCGTTACCGTTACCGCAGATGCACAAAGGGACAGATCTACCGGTAAAAATAAATCCCTAGGATGACCCAGGACGATGCCCAAAGGAAGATACTCGTGAAATCATTCCGCCACAAGTTTCTCACCTGTGCACAGAACATACTGTTCACTCGCGTTTAGTTTTTAGCAGATTTGGCATTTCTCTGGCGGTGGCACTAATCGGTGTTCATCTAGAGATATTTTTAGCAGCAAAGGCTATAGCCGGGTAAGGTAGTCAAATGTGCCCTTAAACCAAATTCAACTTGTGAGGTGTCATTCGATAGCTTATCAAGAAAAACCAATTCGTACCAAGTTTCAACCCTGCAGCTCGACTGGGAGGGTAGTTACAGGGAAAAAAGCAAAATACAGTTTTTCCGCAATATCTTCCATTTTAGCGCATACAAATTTTTGAAAAAAATCTGAGACATTGCAGTTATGGAGGTACATATTGTAGAATTTTTACAGCTTTTCAAATTACAAACCCTAGCTGTAAAAAATGAAAAACGGAAAAAAATGCTGAAAAACGCCGATTTTGTATTGAAGGAATTGGAGACACACTTTTATATTTTTTTTGTAGGTACATATTAGCGGTACTATTACTCTCCATTTTTTTCAGATTTTTGAATTTGGTGCGCCGCAGTCAAAAAAATTAAAAACCGATTTTTTCGTCGTTTTTTGCGTGTCAGAGTAACTTATACGGCGAACTTTTGTCTAGTCTTTGCGAAATAAGTGTATTATGCTATGTTTAATGTTTTTATATTCAGCAGACCACCATAGATATCGAAGAGGATAAATAATACGTAGTGATTGAGGTCGTGTCAGTTGCTTTATATCCTAAAGTATTCACAATATTTTCAACGGCGTCAATAGTCCCGCGGCAAAGTGTCGGACTCATAAACCGCTGCAAACTTTTTGTAGGTTCGAGTCCCCGAACTTAGGTTGATTTTTTTTTCTGCGAATTAACTTTTTTCTTATTTCCATGTAAGCCATATCTTATTTAGCAGAGATAATGAATGATAAAAATAACGTTCAACTCCGTTGCCATAAGCAAAACCAGAATATCCTTAAATTCGAAGTTTGATCGCGTCATATTAATAGTAAAACATATAGATGCTATATAGATTACAAACCTAATACAATAGGTTATTCGGGTATAGAACGTTATTGTTGCGAATGTGCGAACGGTAACCGTACCGTCAGGTGCGGTTCGCACATAGCTGCATTAACTTATTACTTCTCGCATGCCCGGTTCCTTTCAGAAATTCTTAGACCCGCGGAAATATTAAGTTCTCTATTTCTTCTTCTTTTTCTGCCTTTCCACCTCATTCGAAAAAAATAAGTATTTCTAAAACAATATAGTCGCTACAATATAGTCGCTACTACTCCTTCATAATTGTTAAAGATAAGTACCTTTGAAACAATAACATTAATATAGTAGATGTTAAACCGTACCGTAATTGCCAAGATGCGTGACAAAAAAAACGATAGCACCGTAGGCGCTCCGAAATCGAATATTACCGTACATTAAAGATCAAAATATTAAGAAAATGTTCTTAAAACATTGGTAAACAAATATTAATCGTTGTCATATAGTTGGGAATAAGAAAAAAGTTAATTCGCAGAAAAAAAAATCAACCTAAGTTCGGGGACTCGAACCTACAAAAAGTTTGCAGCGGTTTATGAGTCCGACACTTTGCCGCGGGACTATTGACGCCGTTGAAAATATTGTGAATACTTTAGGATATAAGGCGACTGACACGACCTCAATCACTACGTATTATTTACCCTCTTCGATATCTATGATGGTCTGCTGAATATAAAAACATTAAACATAGCATAATACACTTATTTCGCAAAGACTAGACAAAAGTTCGCCGTATAAGTTACTCTGACACGCAAAAAACGACGAAAAAATCGGTTTTTAATTTTTTTGACTGCGGCGCACCAAATTCAAAAATCTGAAAAAAATGGAGAGTAATAGTACCGCTAATATGTACCTACAAAAAAAATATAAAAGTGTGTCTCCAATTCCTTCAATACAAAATCGGCGTTTTTCAGCATTTTTTTCCGTTTTTCATTTTTTACAGCTAGGGTTTGTAATTTGAAAAGCTGTAAAAATTCTACAATATGTGCCTCCATAACTGCAATGTCTCAGATTTTTTTCAAAATTTTTTATGCGCTAAAATGGAAGATATTGCGGAAAAACTGTATTTTGCTTTTTTCCCTGTAACTACCCTCCCAGTCGAGCTGCAGGGTTGAAACTTGGTACGAATTGGTTTTTCTTGATAAGCTATCGAATGACACCTCACAAGTTGAATTTGGTTTAAGGGCACATTTGACTACCTTACCCGGCTATAGCCTTTGCCTCTATATTAGGAATAGCGTGGAACCTTTCTTCTGCGCCGAATATATTGTATAAATAAATGACTGTTTATTCGAATTTGACCACTGATTATCGCATTTTCTTAAGTTCATTATTACTTGCGACATAAAGGGTAAAGTCCATTACAATATAATAATGCAACTATTTAGGATAGCACACTTTGGAAATATTTTTCTATTCCAAATCTACGGTAATGTAAATGAGGTGATTTTAATAGAATTCCCTGGGAAAGTTGTGGTTGAACGAAATATGCCAAAACAGTTGTGAAATCTCGCTTACTCTTTTGAATAAATTGTGATACCAAAACATGCACGTAGAAATCGATGTATATTAAAAAACTTGTTTCAAGTCTCTCGTCTAAAAATTGAAAGAGCATACTGCAAAATTAAGATCTTCCTAGGAAATTCTCGATTCTATTTTTGAAATAAGTAACCTCGGAGGCCTGCACACCGCGTGGGAAGCGATTCTCCGTCGGCAGCCGAGAAGGTACGGAGAAATCCATGATTCTTCTAAATTCTGGCATCATGTCGGTAGCGACGACCGATTGTTCAACAATAATGGTACCGGTAGCAGTGGGAGACCTTTAAAAGGGCTCTCTCCGTTATTCTCCGTTCACTTTCCGTTCCTTTGACGAAGAGATCCCGCGTAGCCGATAAGACGACAATTAAAGGGCACTAGACCTTCCAGAAAAATCGTTAAGTATGGAAAGAAAAGGCCGTCCAAATTGAGTTTCCAAAGAATTTCCTCGGAAAGAAAGGGGGGCTGGGTCGCTTTGCATAATATTTGGTACATCGGAGTCACGCTGTGCTCGCATCATTTTTATTAGCTTTCCATTGACAGAGACATTTTTTGGTCGATCGTAAAAAAAGAGGGACACAGTGTAAGCGTTTAGGAATTAATTATAGGCCTTGTACGTTCTGATATGGCAACACACCTTCGCCATTCTGTGTAGATAACGAATTAGTACCGACTCGACACGAGATTTTATAGACTGTCATTAGACACCGTGTGTTTCCTATCACTGGATACCATGAAACCTCTCAGCGCGGCGACCGAGAACGTGTTTCTGGTTGGACATAAATAATACAGCTACGTCCGCAGTCGCTATAATTCAATTCACACCTGATAACCGCGATCGTAGAATTTCCATATTACAGGCTGCAATAAAATTAAAAATATTTTCGGGGCGGTCCGCACGCTTCGGGGGGTCCCGCCGCTCTTCTCTCTACTACTCCACGAACGAACGAGCCAAGGTTCGCGATCCTTCACGTTCGCTGTCTTACGAATTTGTCCCCCAAATTTGTTTCCCGTTGTCCCCGGTGGTCTTTCCGCCCGTAGAACAAATGGCAACCGGCCGGCAAAACGAAACGGTGCCGGCAGGTCATCACTTTTTTTCAATACCTACTTCGAATAATGACTTATGGCCGGGAACGAAATGGATAATAATACTCCCGACCCGTTTTCGCATTAGCTCGGAAGAGAAACTGTCTCTGGAATTGTCTGCCGTGATATTTTTCTGCTGCACAAACAATGATTGAAAAGTATCAATCGTGCGGCAATTTATTATATTCTGCTTTACGGCCTCAATGGTACAAGATCAACAGTTCCAGCACGCTTAATTGGTATCAGCGTTAAATCCACACGAATTCCAAGATTTCCAATTCCACTGTACAAATGAATTACGACATTACGGGGAAGAAATATATGATTTCCGAGCACCTAACGGACATCCAGCTGACAGTCATAAATCAGGGCCGACCGAAGCCGACCGAGGAATCAATTTCGCCGGCAACAAGGTAAATGCCATAACCTATAATCTATACTAATCCGTGTTACACTCAAAGGTGTTATTTTCCCAGCATACCTCTCACCCGGGCGATTCCCGATTCCCTTTCGCCGTGGACCTGATTGTTTTAGCTACGGGGGTGGGAATACATTACACGTAAATGAAGAAGCGGCACGGCCAAAAGCAAGATTAACGACCAACAGGTATTTACGGGTCGTGACTTGTCGGTCTCGTTTAAACAAATGTTTGTTTCCTGCCTCGACGGCACCGCCTCGACAGCCCTTCTTTCCAGGCTGCGTAAAGAGACCCCGTGGATCTTAAGTGCCGGCGTTCGCGCTCGTGGCACCGCACCAATCACCCCCAAACATACGCCCACTCCTGTCATCCCCTTCGGTGCCGCATTCCATTCAGCCGTTTCTGCCAACATCTTGATTTTTTCGCTACGAACAGCCGGCTGGCATGCGTGCACCCGATCAACGAAATTACCCATCGCGACAGAATGTCTTTTCGATCGCTCGTACACGCGCGATCGTGTGCTGCCCGAACGACAATTCCCTCGATGTTGCACGACAGATTTACGATACAAGCCACGCTGCTCACCTCCGTTTCCTCGCTCGGGAACGTTGGAACAAACAGAGAAACGATAGCGAGCCAGTCGTACAAAGGAAGCCAGCCAAGGAACTATAAATTCGGCAATTTCTTCTCGCGTCACCAGTGTACCGGTGACGTTTCTGTAAACAGATGAAAGATCGTGGAAAGGAAGGAATAGAGTCAGTCAGGGTATAAAGGACGTGGACAGGGGGTAGGGGGGAAGAAAGGGCAATCCCGAGGAGATGAAACAGGACAGAAAAGGGGGAAAAAGCCGAGAACACAGGGGGTGAAAGGAGAGGCAGGTAGAAGAGAACAGATCGGTGGGCGCCGACTCGTACGCGCGCCATTCAAACGAAATTTATGTACCAGAAGCATAAAGCCACTGCCGGCCGCGTTTCTCAGACCCCAAGTATCGGAGGCATCCAAACTACCGAATTCACAAATGTTCTTTTCTACCCCCATTCTCTGCCTTACTCTCCTTTCACCGTACTCATCCCCCTGTTGCGTGTATCGCCGCAACAATTCAAACGGATGGTGCATTATTCTACCGCGTGCAGTAATGTGGTCGTATGACGAGCGCGAACCTGATGGAGACAGAGTCTCGAGATGAAAGGGGATGGCGGACGAGGAAATGTGGAATTCCGAGAGGGGGACGAGTCGAGAGATAAAAGACAAGTAACACTATTGCCTCTCTCAACGATCGCCGTCGGTCCATGAGAAATTCCATAGGGAACGTTCGTAGGACATTATTTCAAGCGGTTGTATCAAGGGAAGGCCGAGTACATGTACGGACGATGTCATTACGTTCCTTTAACGATTGGACGCGAGCATGTGGCATTGTTTAAATCAACGTTGCTTGCTGCGTTCTGGAATGGTTTTACGTATGTAAGACGTCGATGGTGAAAGGGCAAAGATGGGGTGATATATTTCAGTAATACCCCCAGGGGTGCTCTGAGCAAATTTCTACTGTATTGTACAACGTGCTTCAAAGGTTGGTGTTAAATTGATAAGGAACTGGGGAATACACAGTGCACAGTGGATCAGAAACCTGCTTTTTGTGGTCAAAACTGAATTCTTCAAGTTTTATGCTTTGCAGGCATTTTTTCACTTATAAAAAGTCGAACATGTTATTCATTTCAAAAGATTGGGTAACCGCGTACACAACATGCTAAGAGAGAGATGAAGAAAGTTCGTGCGAGCTCATGTTCGAAAATAATTTGTTAAGATGCTATCGAACGTCGAAGATACATTTTCTGTTACCCGAAGTGACGTTTACAAAATCCTATTGTAATTTTGATCACTTTTACCAATTAAAAACAGCAGACGCTCGTTTTGAATTTAGTATAAAAGCATTAATGAAAAAAAGCGACATGGAATTCTAACTCCAACTGATGCCGCAAGGTAAATAGCCATCCTAACAGGTGACACAAAGTATACGTATATTTTAGTATACAAAAATAATAATGCTAATGCTTACAAAATCCATTTCTGCATTTATCAATCGTAATTCCTTGCTCTACGATTTTTCGCAATATTACTGCACACGCCACAATAGACTATTTAATTTCTACATCAGATAGGTCGCGAAAGTTCTCACAATTCACAACAATTGTATATGGTGCCAATAATTACCACGAATCATCCACGTGTTTATCACACTTGGATCTTATCCGATGCCACGAATCCCATAAACAACACAAAGGAGAAAAAGGGGCACGAGAAACGATATTACAGCTGCAATGATTTCGTAGAACTCGATCACCGCAGGAGGAAAAATGGCAGAGGATTGTTTGGCCCTGTATGCATGCACCGCGCACCCACATACGGTCTTGAGCAGGTAGTACCTGCGCGTAACGAAGCTTCGCAAAATAAGAGAAACGGCGAAACACGATCGGGCATGGAGATAAACCTGGCTACTGCGAGATCTCCTTTACTCCGCGGGGTTCCCGGAAAGAGAGGGCCTCGAGATGGACACTCGCCATCTCATCTAGCAGAGATAGGCTGTGGCCCAGCTACCATATCTGATGAAACGCGATGGATGGGACAGCGTGACACTAAAGTACGAAACAAAAGTGTCCTCCGCGGCGTGCTTCCCTCTGCCCCACTGGCATCTAAACCCTGTGTCCTCGGCCACCCCCTTCGGCACCCACACCCGGGAACCATGCAATGACCGCGTTGGGTCCCGACAAAAACTTTTACTATCTTTTCGTCAATTTGTTACCTACTTTCACGTTAGTCACCGGTTTCCTTTGCCTTTTTATGCTTGTATGTGTGCATTCGTGGACAACCCTTGGGTCTTCTTTCACGTGAATGCCCGATAGCGTTTTACATTCTATCGGGTTGCACAATTTTATGTTGCCGTGGTATCACGGTATTTAACGCTAGATTGCTGGAGAACTTTGAACACTTATTTTTACTAACTTCCCTCCGGTTAACAATAGCCAATGGAAACGCGCGTTTTCTTTAAAAAATTAATTCAATTATTTTCGAAATGAAATGTAATTAATTTAATTATATAATACTCACGGATCTTCATTATTCTTTGTATTTAAAATTCTGAAATGAGTCAAATTGACCAGCTCCTGCAATCTAGTGTTACTTTCGATTCGTATTGATTTTGTTGATGACGAGAATTTTCGTTTGGTATTATTAGCACTGAATTATGTTTCCTTGACGCTCACTGAAAGTCTCAACAAGTCATCGCGTATGAAATGGAAAGTAATAGACACGAATAAACGACAAATTTATTTCTGTGATGAACGTGAACTATGATTTGTATATTTTCAGAAATCCTTGTTCATTAAAAATTATTTTCTTCTATAAATAAATAAATCTTATATATTATATAATTATTTATTGACCGGGTTATGAAGAGAGTTGTCCTTTAAATGAATCTTCTGAAGGCAAGAACGATATTTGTACTATGTTTTCTGTGTTACTAACTGTATATGTTACACATATGTTGCAAAGATCGAGGGGTAACAAATATTAATTACAATACCTGGCATAATAAAAGCCATACAAGTTTCGTACTAAACATCAAAGCCAAAATACTTTAAAAGACGGATGAGCGTGAAGAAAGGACACAGGTCGACACAGGTTTAGGGTGTCAATGGAAGCAAAGGGTTCGCGATAATTCAGAGTAGTGGTGTACCAACAAATGGCATGTTTATATGATTCCCTTGGTGTCGATCGTCGGAACTTGGGGAGCAAAGTCGTGGCGCAATGGGTCTCACGACGTGACGCACGACCCCCTCAGCCTTTTAGAGGCGCCAGAGCCTGCTAGAAGAAGAGGAGAACGAACGAGACGAAGAAGAGGAGAAAGAAGGCGTTCCGACGAAACGGAGCGCGGTGTCGGAGCCAGATAAGATCTCCGAAACGGAGATCAGTAATATTTTACAAAGTCATCGAAGTTGCTCGCTAACTTCGGCATAAATTACAATCGCCGTCTTTTTCCCCCCTGCTCCTCTTTGCGCTCATCTTTTGCGCGTGGTTCCTTCCACGGCTGTGGGAAGATGGGAAATTGCACGAGGAGTCCAGTCAACTCTCCATTCTGCATCGAGTGTTAAACAACACTTGCATATCGTTAATAGCACGGGACAACGACCTATTGGATTTTTATTCGCAACACCTTATACGTAAACAAAACTCTTTTATCAAAATAGATAATATATTATATATATACAGGTATTTTATACCTGGACAAAAATATTGGCACAATTTAAATGGCGACAAGAATGATACGCAGCGAGCTACGAAATTAAATTGATTTAGGATTTACGTAACTCGTCATTAAAAATGTGCTAATCGTTTTGCCCAGGTAGGAACCCAATGGATGTATAATATATTACTTGCTTTGTTAATGTAGTTCTGTTACGTTATCAATTTTTTACCATATGTACTCTACAGTTACTTACTAACGTTCAATATTCTCCCGAACTATAAGGTTAAAAATAGCATATTCCAAGTACATATCCCTTCATATCTCGCTAAATAATAAAAATAACCAAGATATAATTATTGTTGTATTTCATGTTCCCTTTGATGTCATAAAACTTTTCTTAGCAATTTTGCAATTACAGACGGTTTGCAATTAATTTCAAATCGTCGAGCTAGCTGAAACCCCATGTATAATTTGTATAGTACATATTTCAAGCAAAATGAGCATCCAGAGACATCTTCCAACCATTTTCGCCAACCTTTTCCGCCAATAACAGCAAGTGAATAATTTAAAAAAATTCAAGAATATTAATTCGACACAGGTCAAGTACATCAAAACTTATAAAAATAGCAAATATTCATTTAAATCTGACAAACAAGAAAATTGTAACTGAATATTTAGGGCTAGATAAATTATAATAGAACCCATTCAATCCTTTCCTTTAATAAAATATTGGGCAAATCGAAAAAGTACAAGCAGTTAAGAAAACTCCGAACGAAAAAATTGCAATCCTCCTAGACTCGTGGGGAGGCTCGACGAAACTTTTCCTTTCATTCCATTTCAGCAGATTTCGTAAGTTATAACCATAAGACGTCCACATGAAATCCAATGTTTACTCGCGAGATTAGCGTCCACGGCAGGGTACAATGCCGCAGTTTATTATTTCCGACACTAAAGAAACCCCGATTACCATCGCCGATGGACGTTACTTAACATTTTGCAACGGAAAAAGAAGCCAAGAGCCAAAAAGTCAGAGGAGCACGAAGTCTGGACCATGACACAAATACATTCCTCACTGCGTGCTTTGCCGGGGACTAGTTCATAAATCATAACTGGAAAAAAAATGTTTGCAATGGTGCGCGACATGCGCTAACAAAATATCATGTATGGCAGCGGTGAATAATGGTTGCGATGTGTCTGACAAATTAATTCGATGTCTTCGATGCGTAATTTTCAACATTTTAACGTTCCTTCGATTTTTAGGTGCTCGACGGTCGTTCAGGTAAGAATAAATAGAAAGAGGCAAAAAAGTGAATGAATTATTACAGCTTGAATTATTAATCGGACAAATCATCGCGCATGTTGGGTCGCGTGTCTATGTAAAAGTTTCTTTCGTACGAAGTGTTGGCGTCATAAATATTGGCCGATATTTCATATAACAGATATTCGCGTTACAAATTTATTTGCAAGAAAGCAAAATATTATAATCTAATACTGTGATACTTTCGTGTTGAAAGAAATCATCTTCCGACGAGGTAGGATTTAACTATTCTCAAAGCAATTTTATTTTGTATTGTGGAAGTAGTATATTTATATAAAAACGCTGCAACTGTATGTCACTGACAATAACATTTGGTATGGTAAAACTTAGGGCGCTCGTAAGTACAAAGGGTGTTCCCTTAATATCCCAAAATTTTACGAGAAATTATACGAAATCTTGATTTACTTCTTTCGAAAGCAGCTTTCACCTTCTGGAAAACAACGAGGGTGGTTTAGCCCGAATGTAACCGAGAAGTTAGTAGGATAGCGATCTGAATGCTGAGGACTTTTTCAGGGGCTGAAATAAAGATATCACCCACGAAGGCAGCCTATCCATTCTCGAGCGGAAACTAACCTGAACTTCAGTCAGAAATTAATATTCCGTTTCTACGTGCAGAATTTGCCCACCGTGGTTCGACGATCTCCAGGGAAAACCTCAGGTATCCAACCGAACTGCATGGAATGGTAAAAATGAAGGAATACTACACCATCCGATACGCCTATCTTCTTTTCGATTTCCCACGTTTAAATCATCCCGGATTTGTCGCGTCAAGGGAACAAAGCGTGTATTCATCTAGATATATACTACCTTTCCTCGGATCTATTAAACACCTGTTATTCCATGTAAAAACACGAACGACATTCATTCATCAACGTGTACTGTTAGGTTGTTCAGAAATAAATTGCAGTGTTCAGTAGTCTAATGGTCAGGATAGCTCTCATTTACTCTTGAAAGAACACGGACAAAATATATAAAATAGTGTTTAAAACTAGAGAAAGGACGACACATTATATTGTACTAGGGAAGGCACCATAGAGCAGTTAAAAAGCGGGAAATAATTCACTAAGATTTGATGAGAGGGTAGAGAAAGCGGAAGGAAGAACCTTGGTGAAGGAATGCGTAAGAAAAAGAAGACAAGAAAGCTGCACGACGAACAACAATACGGAGAGGACAGGGTACATATCTGCATAGAAACAGTTACAGCGCAAGGAATATATGTAGAACAACGAACAAGGGAAGGAAGAGAAATTAGAAAAATACTAAAGGAGAGGGACAAAGAAACGCCGGAGCAGTGGCAATACAGGTAAATATCATACTCGAGATACAACGAGAAGTATAAACACACGAACAAGGCAAAGATACCGCAGTATTTGATAGAGATGGGGGAAGGAGAAAGTCAAAGCATTATGACGAGGGCAAGGTGTTGAAATATGGAAGAAGGAAGCGAATTTTTTGGTGAGAAGAAGTAATCTGTAAGATATGCGAAAGACATATTGGGAGTATGAAACACCTTGGGGAGGATTGTAGTGGAGTGACGAGAATAGGTATAGACATAGAAAAGGTACTGTAAGCTAGAAGGGTAGGTTAAATAGTACACTGGCTCAGGAACATAGATAAAACAAGAAAAGAAATAGAAAAGAAAGGAGAAGTTGAAGTTGCAATAATTGAAGTGGTATTAGCAGTCAGATTAAATATGTAAATAGTTTAATCCATTAGTTTTTGCATTATCGATCCCGTCAATTCCGAAAATGTAGTTTTGAAAAAAACGCATTTAAAGAATTGTCCAAACAATTTTGAGTCGGACAGTAAACAAATATTTTGTAAATGTAGATCTTCGCCTTCACTAATAATATTTTACAACATTTAGCCCGTTATTTATTCTTCACTATTGTTCACGATCTTTCCTCAATTAAGGATTTTCCATTTGTCCTTTGAAAGTTGCTAACTCCATAACTACATAATTACCAAGTACTAATGAACAATATTTATACATTAACGTAGGTATTTATTATTAAAACATTATTTCAATACCAACCGTGTTAACATAGTTAGCGTGTAAGTATAATTGTTATTCGTTTCAATAAGTGCGCATTACAGATCGTTTACCTTTCACTGTAACATCATGCGGGAACGTGCTCGATGAAAGCAGATACATGTAATAAGCACCTACACGCAGTTTATGAAATAGAAGCAAAAGGAAAGATTTTAGGGCGATAAATATCTCCACGAACGATGAACACATTTCGATATTTTTCTTTACTGACACACAGCAAGTAACACGTGTATAACCACAACTATCATACCATCTTTCAGTTATTTATCTCTCACAGTGCATCTTTCCTCACGAACAGTAAGAGTTGCGAAACTTTCAAGACACAGGAACAAGTTTACACAAATAAGTTGGAGCATATAATTTGATTCGACATATTGTTAAGAAAATGTTGATGTCCAAGTACTCTTACTAAAAATAATAGGCATCATATACTTGTTGCTAATGATACATAAACCAATGTCTTATTTCGAATTTCGATCTCATTTTACAATAAATTTCATTGCTATCAAGCTGCACAAGATATATTGGACAACGAACGATGGTAAACAATGATATATCTGATGCATTATTATAAAATTCCTCATTGAAACAACGGGTTTACGGTCTGAATGCGTCAAGATTTCGGTATGTGTATCTATATCTTTACCAACACGCATCATCGTTTGCCTAACTCAATATTATCCTCCTGCTACATTTAATTTTCCCTTTATCACTGTAATCAAGCGTTCTCAGAAGGCGAGCGAAAGTATTACGAAATCGTTAAATTAACTATTCAATTACTGGGATACGAGATTACAACGGTGGAGGGAAAGATGGATGAGAAGAAGCTGGGGAGAAAAGGAAAAGAAACCACATATCTCGACTACGTTGCGTTAGTAGCGTGAGTTGTTCCCGTCGAGCGTGTAAAACAACTATGACGCCAAAAGTAAGGAACAAAACGCAAAAGCAAATGCGAAGAGCACGTTAACTGTCCCATTAAGAACTGAATCGGTCGGACGACACGGTATACATATATGTACATGCGTGTAAAAGTTCGCGAATCATCCCTTCGTTGATTCCGCAGCAAATTACAACATGAACGAAATACAATCCAAAATGAAAATCGACTTCAAAGCGCATCTTTTAAACTGTATATGTGACTAGGGGGTATCGGTTTAAATTCATCCAGGCCGGTATCCAAGTGTACAAAAACCAAGAAAAAGAAGGAATATAGAAGGTAAGAAAGGTAGAAAGCGTACAGCGTGTCGGCGAAGACGGTATCACGTTTCGTGTGAGCCGATATTTGTTACACGTTCTTATAGAAGATGAAGAAGCGGTCCGTCGCGCGGACCGAAGACGCGAAGGTGAGCGAGAATGGGCGGTGGCACGAGCACGAGCACGAGCACACAGGCCACAGGCTCGGACATTTCAGGGCCCTATTAACGAGTGGCCCCCCGCGGCCGGCGCAACGGGCCCAATCAACCCAACTCCAATTCCTGGCGCTCGCTTCGACTTGTTTTATGTAATGTCCGCGACGCCAGAATCAATTAGTCGAGGCACCCTCCTATTTTGCGTATGCATGCGCCTATATGCATAGCGGCCAATCTACCCAAAAAGGTTCCGAACTTATTTGCAACTGTCCGCTGCGGACCATGGTAGACGGGAATAACCGGTTCGCTGGGAGTTAGGCGGAAATTGAATGATTCGAAAGAAACGAGAATAGCAGTGCTGCTCGCCTTTATTGTGGTGCCGAATCGCTGACGCTCCAGTTCCAGTGGAAGTCTTCCACTGGAAGTATGTTAACCTTTTTTGGGCGAATCGTTTGTCTGGAGAATTTGCTGTCTATTCATCGATGGTGTATCTGTGATTAATACTAAATTCAGAACGATTTTTATTCGAGTACTCGAGTGGAACGTAGTGTGTATATCTTATACTGATCACGACGGGGTTAAGTGCCGTTACGATTTTTGGTTCTGTCTCTAACAACATCACATCCACGGTATACAGTGACTGGAAAAAGTATTCATACGGTTGCTTCTTTTTTAAATAAACTGGGTATTTTCGTACACGGCGTTATAATTCTTCCCATATATATTCTATGAGGTTAATATCGGGTGATTGTGGGGGTGTTTCTAAAACATTCGGCGTGTTATACAATAACCATTCTCGAACTAAATGTGATTTGTGTTTAGGATCATTATCTTGTTGAAAGTAATAACAATCTGATATACGCAATGTTTCAGCACTTTCCTTTAAATTTAATTTCAAAATATTCAGATAAACCTATTTGTTCATTATTCCATCAATAAATTGTAAATTGCCCAAACCACCAGCAGTCATACATCCCACACCATAACACTAGCACCGCCGTGCTTTACTGTGCGTTTTATATTTCGAATATTTAAAGCTGTTCCACTTTTCCTCCACACTAATTCTCGTACAAACGACTCCCAAATATTGAATTAACTTTCATCCAAAAAAATTACACCTTTCCAAAAATCTAATTTATAGGCTTATTTATATAGGTTTTAGCAAAATTTATGTCTTTTCTCCCGATTTACCTTGCTAATATATGGTTTTTTCCTAGCAACCCGAGCAAAATATCCAGCTTCTTTAATTAGCCTATCAGATATTGTTTTCGAGCAAACTTGTTCTCCAGTAGCTGCCTCCAATTCTTTCACAATCGTAGGAGCACATTTGAAAGGATTTTCCTTTACTTTTCGTATTATAAATCTGTCACCCCTCTCATTTAATTTAGCCGGTCTTCCACTGCGACGCTTATTTTCGACCGTTTTTGATTCTTTATACTTATTTACAATGTATTGGACGGTGGCATAACTGTTTCCCACTGTTTCACCAATCTTTCGAATAGATTTTCCATCCTAATGGAACTTGATTATAATGTTTCCTTCTTCTACAGTTGTTCCTTTACGTTTAGTGCTCATTGTAACAATGTGACATTTGACTACCACCGAAATCCACCGATCCAAATGTTTGCCAATTTGCACTTTACATACAAACACTGGTGATCACGGAAAGGATAAAAAATAACTGTTACGGTAATAAAAGTAGAAGTAAAAGTGAAAGAAAGATGTTATTGAATTTCGACGGCGTTAAAATCGAAATGTTCAGAGAAAGCCGCTAGATCACAGCACGAGCGCGATACATCACACAGCAGCAACCAGCATGGGAGCGTACGAGCGGACTTTGTCCAGCTACTAGGCAAACAATTGTCCATGGGCCATTCACAACCCGAAAACCATTGCTGTGTGCATCGAACAAAAGTGCGTACATACATCAAGCCTGTTTATATCTACGGTGGAGTCAGAGTATGCAACAATACAGCAATTTGGCTTGGACCGATACGAGATCTCACGGTGATACCTTTCCCACCTTACCGTTACCAACCGCGCTCATCGGTCGCTTTCTTCGTGATGCCGCGCCAGTGGTGTCGAATCAATTTTTGCTCCGTGAAAAATCATGCCTCACGAACAGTTGAAGAATCTTGCACATCCAACAGTCTTGGATTTCAAATTGTTTGATAACAGGATTCACTGTGATGCTTAAAATTGTTGAGGAAGCAATATTCTCTGTCGTGCTCAAAATAATTTGAGCACGCGTGTTTTACACTTGAAGAAGAGAAAGTATATACAGTGATGGATGATTGAGCTGTAATAGCTTTACGTTAATGATGAAGATATTTAGATTACAATTCAATCGGAAAGATCAGAAACAACAGGAGTCCCTTTTCTTTCTTAAACTGTGTTATGCACTGAATTGTCTTTTACAATATAATCATATTTTGAAAAGAATATTATTTGAATTAATTAAACAAGCATTACTTATCCTTTGTTGACGAAAAGTTATTACAAAATCGATTCAATTAATGGGGCTATTTTGACTTCCCAATTTCCTTAGGTGAAAGATATATCACAATGTGTGCAATTATGCAGACATAGGAGACATGAAATTGCGTTACTCGATAAATATCACCAAAGCATGATCCAAACATTTTTAACGTATACAGCAATGAAAAAGTAAATTTCTATTTCCACGTACATTTTAGCAATATGGCAACACTTACAGAAGAATGCAGGATCGATTGACTTTACGGTATGTAAAAACTGTTTCTATACCACTGGCTTGCATCGATTTCACGGTGGGCCGTGCCACGTATCCCAGGCCGTGTACACGCATACTTAACTCGTACGAGATGCACCGAGACATATGGATACCGGCACTGTACCCTCCATTTCTGGAATTCGATGCGATCTTATCTCGGTTTCAAAGCCGCCACGACCCCCGCGAAGAGGATCTTTGATTTACTGCGGTGGAGAAGGGAAAAAGAAGAACCGTAACGCAACTCGAGGACACCGGACATACGTACAGTCTGCCCATTTGAAACGTTCCTCGCTATTACAGGTACAGAGCAACGAACATTTCTCCTCCTATACAGCCTATGTTGTTTATGACATGCATCGTAATATCTTCGTTATTTTTGCTCATACAAAACAATGTCTGGGGACAAAGTTATTTAACGCCAACCAACAAGTATTGTAATTAACGACCCTTTCTCTCAAGGTCAACTCTTTCTAGCTCTCAAGGTCACCAGTAATGTTTCTATAATAACGGTATATTTTTAACATTATATTATTAAAACTGATAAAAAATAGATTTCGGGTATGTATCAGCTCGTCAACGATGAAATTTGTAGAAAAAAGGGCAAATTTGGTCGATAACTTATATATATAAGGAATTATTTTATTCATCGAAGTATGCACCCATATTTTCTATACACTTTTGCCATTTAAGCGGCAGGTTGTTCAGGCCGGTGGTATAAAACCCTGGCGGACGAGAGTCTCTGAATTCCTGGATGGCCAGTTGTGATGGCCAAATTGTTTTCCTATTAAAAAGTTGCCCAAATTGCGGAAGAAGTGGTAGTCAGTGGGGGCTATGGTCCACGTAAGAACTCATTCGTCATAATAGTACGAATTTCCGACCGTTCCATTTTGAACAAAAATTAATTTTTAAAAAAAGTTTTTAACACATTGGCGACGGATGACGCGAATACGCGTCATTTTTGAACCGTATTCGAAATCCCCCGTCGCCAATGTGTTAATAAGATTTAGAGCTTACAATGATATCTTTAAACAGGCGAAATGTGTAACTTCCCAAGAACAAAGTTCGAACGGTAAAATATTAAGTCAATGTCAATGTTTCTATGGGGTTTAAGTCAGAACTTCTTAATAGCGAAGGCAAGACATCAATACTTACTCTTTGTAGTCAATCTTTAACAACTTTCGACCGATGTATTGCTGCATTGTCGTACTGGAATATTAAATTTGGTCCACCAACTTCATCACCATACACATCTAATACGAATTCTAATAATTCTTGATAATTTTCACCATTTTCTTTTCATTTTTTGTGTCACATTACACAGCCTCCTCCATGGACTCCACTCATTTTTATTAGGTACCAAAAAAAGTTCGTGCGGATTTTCAGATCAAAATGCATATACCCAAATCTATTTTAAATGGAAATTAAGTGAATGAAGTCACTTTCTTGCGGTAGAGTCTTCACATTCGAATACTTGAGACAAGTTCTGAAGTTCTTTTTCTTGAATTTGAACGTACGTACTCCAAGAATTTTTCATCTTCGATGATAGATGGACGCCCTGAACGCGGCTCGTCATCTAGCGATTCATTTCCTTCTATGAATCTTTTAAACCATTTCTGTGTGGTTCTTTCACTAACAGAACCTTCCCCACAACCGCTACAGATGCGCCTTGCTGCATTTGCTGCTGTACTGCCAAGTTTAAATTCGTAAAGAATAAAAGCACGAATTTTTACTCAATTATTTGTTGTACACGTCGAGTAACTACGGGCAAATCTAATTCTGTCTTTATTTGTGACGCATTCAGTTTATTTGCTCTAGCCTCTTGCAGACATTGCCCGATTCAATTCTAGGGACATATATTCAATAGGGGTGTTGCCCTTTCGTGACTTTGTACCAGAACGAAACACATTCTTCCGCGTGCTGTATGATCTTATTGAAATATATTATTTTCTCATACATTATTCTCCAAATATATTTTTTCGCGATATAAATTTTAAGGATTTTACTCACTTCTTTCAACGGCACCTTGAAGGGAAGAATTTTGGTACCATCAATCACTGTGCCATAGGGCTCGTAATCTAACCACCTGAAACACAAAATAACGGCAATGAATAAAAGTACCTGAATTTAAGTACCCACTGTATCCTTTAAACGGGTAATGCTAAAAAAGCAACCAAAAAATGAACGTAACCAAATATAATAAATATAGTAACAACTTGTTGTTGGCAATAATTTAGTACAAACGGAATAATATTAACAAGTCAAGGCTTTACAACAGATAATGAAAAATTGCTTTTATTAGAAAAAAATTGTAATTTTTAAAGTTTCATTCAGGGATCATAATTGTTATGATCCAAATTTAAAAAGCTACGAGAGTTTTATTTTATTTACAGATAATAAATGGCGGCAATTATTTTCGGTACTTCCCATTTCGGAAATTAATAAAAACCCCAAACTACTACTAGATCGACGATACGAAATTCCCGCTCTATTTTAACTACAATTGTAATCTTACGCTGTACTGATAATGCAGGGAGTGGCATAACAGTGGTAAAACACTTTTCGTAAAACTTTGGGCCTTAACTTTTGAGTTGCCAAAAATCCATCTTGCAAACATTGCTTTTATGTAAAGTGAAACTATGTTCCAAATTTCAGTCACGTCGGGCTTGACCGGATTTCGGAAATGCACCCAAGTACTTCATAACCAGAAGAGTAAAAGATCAATATTTTTAAATCAATTCATATTTTCGACAGTTTCCGTCAGATTTCATTACTTTCCATGTAAATAAAAAATACCTTTTCTTCATGAATTTTGTCGACATAATTAAAGAGATAACTGTTACTTATCATCCCTGGCTTTATTGCGTTTCAAGAAGTACCCTCTATCAAAGCCATCAATATTCAAGAAAAATGCACATATCTCGGTCGATAAGTTAGCCGCCACATAACACGTCACAAATGCATTCAAACGTACCAAAAATTTATCAATTCCAATTATCAATCACGCAAACTGTAACATCCATAATATTTTCTTTATCCGAAATTAAGTTATCTTCTATCACAAGGTTTATTTCAAAAAGAACAGATAAGAAAAAGTAATAAAAGTCAGCATAACATAACCTCTTTCTAATGTGACTCGCGATTAACGCCTATAAACAACAGTTTTAACTACCTTAAGAAATGTTACAGTGTGGCAAGAACGAGAAATAACTAATACTTACCTGTCTGGTACAGACTTCGACATGTTGGTCGCTTGATTAAAAAGTTTTATGTAAAATTAAACGCTTAACACACACGCAAACCACAATCCAAGGCCATTAGCAGCAGCACAAGTAAAGTCGATTGTACGTGTAGCGTAGAACGATCGATCGATATCTCGATTTTACGCGCAACATCGCTGACTTGATTTGAACTATTAACTGTTATTTCACATAAAATGAGCTAATGTGAATTAAGTACATACATACTTACTTTAGCCCTTTTTAATTATAATCTGCAGGAAACGTATATAGATTACATATAGTGCGTTTGAAACGGTACGGATGGTATTTGGCAATAGACGATCCTTATTGGAAATTTTTGAACCTTATTTTATATGCATACATGTCCATGAATTATATAAACTTGATCGTAAGCAGGCAGGGAAGAAAGTTATTTGTAGAAACAAAAGCTTTTATTAACTGGTAGGGCACTGTACGTCACCATCTTTTCTCGCTTTCAATTGCAATATTTCACTCAACACCTTTTTCTCCAGTTCCAGAAGCATGGGAGGTTTCTTATACTAAAAGAAAACAAAATCAATATAAGATTAAAGAAGACAGGCTTTAAAAAAATGTTTCCATACCGTAATAATCAATGTACTATATTGATGTACAAAGGATATTCTGTCTTGTTCCGGCTTCAATCCAATTCGTTCTAAATCTGGAACTATTAATTTCTTAAAGTACTTTTTATTACTTGTCCGTACTGTTATCGTTCCATCACCCTCTGCAGTTACAGAATATACATTCTGTGGGTATGGTAGATTTCTTATGCGCCATTCGAGTGAAGTCTTAGTAATCCTTCTTGTGATAAAGGGCTGTGATAGTACAATTCTATAGTTATTACTAATAATAGTGTACCAAAAATATTCGAGTATATGTATACAGGCTGAGTCACATAACTTGCAAACTTGCAAACAGAAAATTATTAAATAAAAAATATGTATAGGAGTATATAATGTATATGATGTATGTAAGCGTAAAAAACACAGAACATAAATAAGGTAAGGAGACATACTTGCGTTTATTAAAACATAACCAGTGAAGTACTTCTCTGACGATACTACGCAGCCTTTACCGTCCGACCTTATCATAAAATATCTCATTAACCAGTAGGTTTAGGATCAACATTGATTAATAGTTTTCTACTTAAAATTTAATATTCTTTCTTGAAACCTTGAAATTTCGGGAACTACACCGTACAAAATAAGTTGTGCCACCACTATTTTTCCGCTTTAGAACCATACAACTTTTTTATAAAAAATTTTGTTATTGGTTGTATAGTTTAAAAGTTATTGGAGGTGTGCAAATTATGTGATTCACCCTGTATATGTATGGTCTCATGTACAGTAAATTCCCCCTTATCCAGCCACGCTTTAACCAGTCAATGCTTAGCATTTATATTGAAGCAGACACAAATTACTGACTGGTTTGTACAAGTAAATATTCAGTAAGAATTATTCCTTTATATGTTATTACAAGGCACTATATTATTTTTGAATTTGATGCGTAAATAACAAATGTTATATGCACATACTCATCTTCATACTTTTTTTTATTTACAACTTACAAAGAAAATTGTTGGATTAACCAGCCAGAGATCAGGTCCGATACTAACCAATTAAGAGGATATCTATTGTATATATATTGGATAATAAATTTCACGTACAGCATTTGAACTTTCCTGAATTCCGCAAACTTCAATGTTATTTGGTTTCGGTTCAGGATCTCCAATTTCTACATCCCAACCTACATCCTGGCCTAGTTTACCTTTTTCTCTCCACGCTCTTCGTACTAAAACATTAGTTTCCAAATGATATTCCTCTACCATTTCCCTGCCATCTTCCATTAAAAAATGGACTTTTCTTTTGCCTGGGAAGAATTAAAGAATTATTACAATTTTATTATAATCAAACAGTTGAAAACTATTAGATATCAATCCTTTATCCTGGAAGGAATTTTTTCATGATAAATGATAATATTAAAGTACCCACTGCGCTATAAATTATACTATATATATATATCTGTTAATAGAAAAGTTACTGTTGAATCTCAGTTGTGGTTCAAATTGTTTATGTTAAACCAGGTGCAAATAGAGGGTTATCTGGCAGATGTAAAGACGCAGTTGCAATTTTAAACCATAAATGAGGCACCAAAAAAACATTTATATATCCTGTTTAATTGACCAAGGTATAATTTATACAGATAAATGATATAATAAAGCAAGAAATTTTAACCGACAGTCACTTTATCGATCAAACATTTCCGTGGTTAGGAATACACATTTCGCGTTTTTTAGATTGTAAGTAATATTTAAAGCAGATTGTAATCGAAAGTATTAGACCTGCGATAAACGTGCTATAAATAAAGCATTAAAATATATTGAAAACATCTTACCATCTTGAATAATTGCTGTTTTCGTAGCATTTTGAACAAGACTCAACCACTGCTCGGCCGCCATTGGTAAATAGTTCATTAGTTTCCTAGCAACGACATCACTGTCGTTGCTACAGTGTAGTACATCGCAATATATCAATATACAAATTAATACTTGTAACTAATGATTGAAGTGATCGCAAAGTAATATCTTTAAATAGATACTGAAATGTTCCGTTTGTGATGCAATTTATTTAGGAATAATACGATATTCTTTTATTCATGTTTCATTCGTGAGCCGCCAGTTGGCAGCCCCCGATATAGAATATTTCGTAAAGGGCGCTTAAATAGCGCGGCGCCTATTGGTGGGATATGGGGACTTAGGCACAAACGAGATATAAGAATAGATAAATCACCTTATGGACTTTCGTGGCCCAATGGGACTGCCATACCGACTCAGAAATCCGACACTGATTTGAGCGCCCTCTACTCATGAACAGTGATCTGTTGCAGAACTATTACTTATTGAAGTTAGATTGGGGGCAGGACTCCTGCGATTGTGTGAATATCATATGCATATATGTATCTCGTGCCCAATGCAGATCTTTACCGCTTGAATTTTAAACTTACTCTGATTTCTCAACGTTGGACAAGAAAAAAATAAGGGTGGAGGCGGTGCTAGAGAGAAATTTTGAATTCTGAGCAGTTCAACAACAGAATATGCACGGTTTTTGTTACCGAATCTGCTCTAGCAAGTCCTGTTATATTTCTCCCGCCAATCTGCTACAATATCTGAATTCGACACATCCTGCATCAAATCTGTAGTCATTCTGTTTACAAAAACCTTCTAACAGGACCGCGATATAATCTGCTATGCTGGATTGGCTGACTGGGCAGTTTCCTGGGCACTTATCTCTCACTTTCGGTAAACAAAAATGACGCAATTTATTTTTGTAACAAAAATTTATTTCCCTTTATTCCCGATGCATTTTAATTAAGTAATAATTTCACTACTTGACCCCGATTTTTAATTTTTGCTTTCGACTAATCTGAGGATGGATAAGTATCATGCACATGTCATACTACAATACATATACATATACATATATGGTATTTTCTCCAAAGGTTTATTCAGCTTTATTTATACAATATAGAAATTTTAATGACGCGGGAGATCGTAAAATGTGTTCAGATGGAATAGTAGAATTTTGCATATATGTACCTGATTCATTTGCATACAGTTCACAAACTGTGTAATTATAAATTATTCTCTCTATAGTAGTTCATAACAGTGTGATCTCCACTCACTAAGTACAGTACGTAAAGACAGCCTACACCCAATAATACAAATACAATCGTGTATGTAAATGTTAATAAAGACTTGACTATTATAAATTGTCGGCATAAACAGCATTTTCTTCTCGTTTATTTTCAACGTTATAACATATATCTCATTATTACTCTGTGTATATGTATTTATATATATACATGCATATACATAAATACATATATTATATTTATATATATAGAAAATTATTCTAACTACAGTAATATATACATACCAAGGCAAATGTGAAATACCTGATCTTTATTCGTTCCTTATTTTATAAAAATATGTGTTTTTGTTGTTTTCGTTCATATTTCAATCAATACTATTATTAATATTGTAGCAGTACAACACATTGCATTAAAAATATGCTCATACTCACATTATTTACTAGGTATATCTTTAGTTTCATATATTACAATTTATTATAAGTATCTTATTTGAATGGACTGAATGTAACATTTTTGGAGCAGTTTCCTGTACAGAACACTAAGTAGTTGGTAGAACAATATACGTCATTCGATGTCTCCGACATTTGCCTTTTACGATTTCAATGGCTCCTTCCATTTATCTTTCGATTTAAATGCAGGTCTGATTTTATATTAGATATACTTAACATTCTTGTCTCCACAAAATGATGAACATTTTAAAATCACATGAATGTTAAACTAATAGCTAAACAAAAATTTATCATACTCACATTATTTATGTAACTATGCTTTATCTCAGATGTATAGTGTTGTATATATATAATACAACAAACTCGGGACAATTTCTTTCTTTTATTCTTATCAGAATACGCAAATATGCACGAAGTTCATCCAGATTTATATAATTTTGGAAGTAATACAGTTCAATGTATTAGAACCACTGAACAATCACATCTCGAAGTAATCGTAGATAGGTAGCATCTATCTTCGCTATACATATACGAAACAAATATATATAAAACAACTGCACCGAAACGTGTTAAAGTTTCTTTCTTAAAAAGATAAATATATGTATAGCTACGTATATCATACAATCACGGGGCGTAAAAAACAGACATGTACATATACATGCGATGAAGATTAAAAACTTAATCTGCGTATGCCAAAGGAAGAATAGTAAAAGAGAATCGGGTAAAAGCTATTACAGTCTGACTATCTTTAGAATGTTCCCTTTAATTTTAATAGAATAAGTGATCTATTAGACACCTTGTAGCAGTATAATATTTTGTTTAGCACGAAACAAAATCAATGTTCCCACAATTGTAATATTATTCGAAATAATAAATAAAAATGTAATCATGATGTAGCGAAAGTGTTCTCCACTTTTTCTTCCGTTTGTATAATTTGTAGTTTGTATGTATTACTATATGTACAATCAGTGTTTCTATGTGTTTAGTGATTAGTCTCGAATCTTAAAGAAAGACGTAACTCAATGTGAGTTTCCTGAAATGTCGTTGAAAAAAGTTGTTGTTTATTAAAACAGAATGGGAAATATATCAAATAAACAATAAGCTTTTCCACGCGAACTTTTCAATAATCTGTTTAAGATCGAGAGCGATTTCCCTTCTCAGCACCGCGTTTGTGTTTGCCACGCAAAACCGCATGGCGCGAAGAAAATCGAGTTTCACTTATCAAGCGTTTTGAAACGTGATTTTTTTTCATCATTTCACTCCTTGTGCTCAGGATCTGGTTTCGTTTTTGGCTCCATTGTCGTAGGACGTGGATGATGCGGATTCGTCTGGTTTCTTGGCACTAACAATACGTTTCCATCGGCACTCTGCTGAAGACTGTACTCGTATGGATGATATTGATTGCCATCAGGATCTCGCAAAGACTAAAAAATAAAGTAACGGTGTTTTACTAATTTTCGATTTAAAATTCGATTAAATTAATATATAATTGTATTCAATTATTATCTCGACTTATAATTTGATATTGCAAGACGAACTTTGATTACTTAATTCTTAAATTCAGGAATATTTTCATTCAAGGTGCGTAATTAAATATTATACCAGATATGTATGCGTTTATACTTACTTGAAATACATGCCGGTAAAGTTGACTAAATTTATCTTTTACGCGCTGTCTCTCGACAAGCATGAATTCTCGTTCACGAATAAGCCTCATTTTGCGGTCTCTCATCTCTTTCACCTCATCGGCAAGGCTAATAATTTGATCTAGTTTACGCTTGCGGCAATTTTGAGCGGCAACTTTATTCTTGCCCCGTCTTCTGATGTCACGTATCAAAGATAATTGAGCTTCACTGAGATCATATTTACTAAGGCGTTCATTAAATTCGTCCATAGGAAGATTAATAATATCGCTCACGGCAATAGGCACGTTCAATGCTCTTGCTCTCTTCTCGTCTCTAGTTAGATGTTCTTCGCTCTCCCCTTTACGAACTGAAACAAGTTATTGAACGATTACGAATTTGTCGACATAAAACACAAAAAAGAAACATGTCACAATTCGCCTGCACGGCTCTTACTTTTTTTATCACGGGAAACTGGACGCTGAAGGGCTCCGGAACTTTCTGCAGGTAAATGGTACGTGTGATTGTGATGAACGTGTTCTATAGCTGAACGACCTGAAATACAAATCAGAAGTTATTGCCGGTTAAATGCGTACACAATATTTCAACGCAGCTGCATGACAAATTTAGGGAACATCAGAACATAATATTAATCTGCAGATATAAAAAACGTATGCACTCTTACCTGATTGATGACGAGTGAAATCGACGCTACAACTATACTTCATTTCAGGTTGAGGCCCAGCTGCCCCTTCAATTGGGCCAGAATAAGCGTTGCCCGGAGCGCCGGCACCAACCGTATGCGTATCATATTCGTACTTCATTGGTGTCGTCGGATGTGCTGTGCCTCCAAGAGGAGAGCCTATCGTGCACAAGAGAAAATTCGTTATGCTAATCAATTCCTGATCAATGAAATCATTTTCACACAGGAATGCTGTTTATCTAATACTAACCAGTCCCTTGCTCCTGAAAGTATCTCTTTGCGAACATCTGATGCTTCTTCTGGGCGACTGGAGGCATAGTACGTTCCGGTTGACATCTTGGAGAACCAGCGTTCCTTCCCGATACGGAATAGTTGCAGTCGTACGACATGCGGTATTTGCTAAATACATCAAAATATATAATCAGCACATAAAACGAATTAATACTTCACGACTTATTTCGATATATAAAGAGAGTTTTCTCAAAATGTGTTGAGTCGTCCCAGAAGTGATGCGGTTTTTCAGCATACATATTAGGTGAAAACAAACATTTATCCGTTGGCAATTAAGAATGAGTAGAATTCAACTCATGGCTAAATCCTTCGACGATTTTTGTTAAGTTTTTCTCAGTAATAATCGTGCTCATCGAAACTGTAGGTTCTAGTTCGAAATTTTTTTAATACATTTTCAACAATGACTTACACTAAACAAAAATTTCATAAATCTCTTACGTTTTTCACCGCTACAATTGCATTATTTCCATTACTGAATTCATATAAAGTAACATGCCGAATATGTTCTATCGTCGCGTACATTTCAGACGTTTGTAATATGTACCTGCAATATTCTAAATTTATAAGCTTTTAAAATGTAGTAATTTTTTAAATAGTATTGTCCGAAGATTTCTAGTTACAGTAGTGTGCACACCAAACGATTTAATGACGAACGTGACGAGTTCTATTGCTTTAAACTGACTTCTCAGAATAACTGCTTTACTTGTGGGACGACCTCCTAAATACATACTCAATTTTTCAAATAACCTGATATTTAACATGCATATGCCATCAATATACTTCAAACTAAAAACAAACATAATTTTATGTTTACTGCGAAGAAAGAAATAGATCGCAGGATAGGGTGCAAAATAATTTTGCGTACTAAATAATTGCTATATTATCAATACAATTTAATCACCTAGCATAATCCATCGTATAATGAGAATCAGCTTGCGTATGGCTAGAGTTAGATCCAGTTTCCATCCATTCGCCATCCGAGAGGGATGGTACACGTTCGCTACCCATGCTGCTGACAGCACTATCACTGGACGCATCCATCCTTTCGTCTGTTACACCCGGAAGTGTCGTAACGCCTGTTGCTGAAGAGGTCGTACCACCAGCTGCCTGAACTCCTGACAAGGCCGCTGCTCCCGTTGGACCAGATGCGTTGTTATTACCATTATCTAGCATGCGCATGGTGTACATGCCTGGAATGTTTAATTCGAACGATCAGTTGTCAGTAGTGTAAACAGACAATATTAACAGAACCTTACAGTGTCAGAGAAATAATTAAAGTGAACGTTAAAAACAGATACAATCTCATTGCAAATAGTGTTAAGATTTTCATCTTCTTCTTTCCTTCGGTACGATTGCGGTTAATATTAAAAACGTAACAGCTTTTGGAACCAGTATCTTTGCACAGCTGACTTCTTTTTAGAAGTCGACTTTGCACGGGTAGTTTTTTTATGCTCGAGAGTCAGCAGCTATAGAATTTTATTTAGAGATTGTTATCGACAGTTTTAGTCTTGAATTTGAAAATTGCATGTTTTATAATTTTATATGAAACGAGTAACGACAGTGTATTAACTTAGTTTAGCTTTTTGTTATGATTTCTGATGTCAGCAAAATCGGGCCGAATTCTGTACATTTATACAGTTGTGAAACCATGAAATATGTTGTGAACGATTTGTACTGATAATACAGGATATGTATTCGAATTCATTGATAGTTACGTCTGCCTTAACACAATAGTTAGTAGTGTGTATCAAATGGAGCACATTTCAGGCGTACACTATTTCTAATAATACTGCAACTTAGTATGAAAAGATAGTCGTGTTCGTCACGAAGTAATGAAAACCATTATGACGTTTCATAAATGACTACCTGAATAAATTTCAGTAAGTGGCCAAACAAAAAAAAATCCAAACGGTTTACTTCAATATGCGTTCGACATAGGTATTGGATTAACGACGGTTCTAAACAAAATCAGAATATTCCGCTACATTGCACATATTAACAACAGAAGTATCATTAATTTCGCGCGTGATCGTCTCAATGCATCTATCGCGTCAAGAATTTTGAATTTCCCTTGGAAATTTTCTGCTTATATTTGTATTTCAAATTAAGTTGCTATCAATCCTTTGGCTCAATCGAGAAAATCACCTCTACCTAGAATCCAACCATTAAGTTGTTTTATTGCGAGTCTTATGCAAATGAAAATGAATGTACAAGAAGATAAGTCCGAAGTAAGATCCATATCGAGTTGCTCTAATTGCAATTGCGCGTATAAATTGAACACGTGTTTTGTATTTTTATTTGAAAAAATAGCTTGCTACAAAATAAATATATACTCTTACAAAAATCGGTATCACTTTTCTGTTATAGCAGATTAAGATGCACCGGTATACTGATACTACATTTCTTAGAACCATTTGACACATTCAGCTGCCACAGGATCGTACGTGACTCGGATCATGTGTCAGTCGTACTTATCAACTAATTTTGAGGAAGGAAATACGATGCTTTATTGCAATTTTTGCTACTCACAATCAGTATAGCACTACCAACAAATTTCACATATTTCCTTCGATGTCTCTCTTAAGGCTGTTGATTTTTGACTGGAACGTTTTTGTCTTTCAAAATTATCAACGAGGAAGTAAACGTTCGTGGAATTCCACTTTATCAAATGGTAAACACTCGAAACTACTATTGTGTAAATAAAAGTTCGACGCGCTGCGATACTCCAAAATATAAACTTATGGCCGAAAATGCTGAATGAAATGTAGCAGGCGTTCAAAAATTGTTGTTAATTGTTATGGCAGTTATAACGAATGTTCAAAACTTCCTCCTGCGAGTATGCAGGCCTCTATTCGTCGAACCTTGTCCAATATTCCTCGCCGTATTCGAAGTAGGAGTACATGAATGCATTTTGGACCCGCTCCAAAAGTTGGTCTTCCGTTTGCACCATATTTTCAAAACGATCAACTGTTTTTCATGAATCAATCGTTAAACGCTTATAATTGTTCTATCAAGCATTCTCGGACACAAGTTTGGCCCCGACCGTATTTTTCGAAAACCTGCGTACGTCCAATCTAACGTTTACACATATCGGTCGTTCGATTTTCCTTTGTCGCATTTCGATTGAGGCGCGTGCAACAATCATTTCGAACAATTGCTGTTAAGAGACACCTACAAGAAATCCATAAGCAAATGCCCACAATGAGTCGTTGAATTGTCGTGACTCAGCGCCTTTGATTTCAGCGATAAGTTATCGGAATTTGAGTTTACTTTTCAATCGAATCTACGAACGATTAACGGAATATTATGTAACGCTACATCCTTATTCGACCCACTCGTAATTCACGTCTCGTGACGGTTAAATCGACCGCCGTTCGAGCTCGATAGATTTTACAGAGTTAATCCGGAGTACATGTAGGTCGATGGCATATCAAACACGTGACGTACTCCACACATTGTGAACCGTGTATATACTTAACTATACATATCCATATACGAATTCCAAAGCTCGCGCGTTATTACGTCTCTCTCATCGAACTGTTACGACAAAACCGGCGGATCTCAAACGTCGTTTCATATTTTTCTGGACTTTTGATCGGAAGTCAGGGTCAACAAACACACAACGACGATTAGAATATGAAAACTGCGACAATTGCAACTTATAATCGCGAGAGTCAGCAGAGTGTCGCGTGGAGAAACAGGCGTGTATGGGAGAGTAGCGGACGAAAAATATCGAAATGCCAAGAATTCGTTGGATTGCCGATAACACTCGAGGCAGATAAAGAATCGCGTTTAAGCTACGCTCCGGAAAAAATTACCTACGTGGTATGTATACGATAACCCCCATAGTCGCCATTTAAGCCCCAGAAGAGCTTGCAACGGTGATAGACGGGCCTTCGACTTCGAGAGAGATCTCTGCTCCCAACGATATCGCCGATTTTCCAATTAACTGATAGCTTCTTTCTTGGAAGTAACGTGCATACAGACCGGGGCTATTTCTTGAGAATTTTCAACGCATAGCGAACGATCGAATACGCGTAGGAGTTCATGGTTCGAGTAGCGTAGTAGCCAGCTCTTTAGCACCTTCACACTGCCAGATGTTCCTTTCTCTCTTTCACAACAATTTTACACACCGTGTTGCATCCACCTTCCGCTGGGGCATACTAATCGCGTATCGCCGTAAACACAAACGTAAACCGCGGTCTCCTTTCTTGATTAGCACTGTTAACCCCGCGCGCGACTCGCGCAACGCCAATCATAGATATTTAAGTCCCAGCGACACGGTGCGATTCACGACACCGCTTGAGAAACACGAAATTAATGTTTGTGCATTGTCACCACCGAGTATTCCAATCTGCGGACATTCTACCGGACGAATCACAATCGCCGATACTGCGCGCGACTTTAAAACTTCGTTCGCCAACAACCCAATCGTAGATGGTCGCGCGGTTGCATCGCCAGGAGAAACGGTAATGATGTGCATGCAATAACGCGAGAACTCGACGGATAAAACGAGTCGCACGGTTTATCGTTGAGCCGACGTACAGCGGGAGTTATCGTGTTCGATGGTTTCCCGTCGTGGAACACATTAAGTTCGTCTAGACTCGCTTGATTACCGCGGCACAGGAAGATACGCAAGATACGCATTCGATCGCGAGCGTAGCGTAAACATAACTACTTAAGTAAGTTTGTGGCGCGTAGCCGAGAGGCTGACCCGGCGCGGGGCGTCACCACTCACTTCAAGAGGCTGGTGACTAGCGTCACTTTTCACTTCGGTATTGGACGGACACCGACGCGACGCGGCGCGACGCGTCGTCGGTGGGAGCAACGGTGTACGGGTACGTCGCGTGTCGAACGATTCGTCACACGGCCAAATCTGTGTACCCTTGGACAATTCGTTCATCGATCACTGACTTATTGTTGGAGCGGTTCGTTTCTATTCCTCGAGTGGCCGTTTAAGGCTAGATTTACGGAACTCGTGAGTTTGAGAGATTTCAAATCCCCATGCAGTCAATTTGATGAATGTCTATTAATACTGTACGATTAGATTGATTATACATTGTTTGTGCGCTAAGTGAATTAATTTTTTTGAAAGGAGACAGGCATTAAGTACTGAAATCCGTGAATGTAAAAGGTGTCAGTAAAAAAATAGGTATACGAAGAACATCCGTAAATCCGGTGGCAACCCTTAGCGTATCGAGGGGGAGTGATGGACGTTCTTTACCAACGGGGGTTGTTTAAGGTTTGAATTTGAAAATTTGAATTGCTCTGCGTACTCTGATTACGACAAACCAAAACGCACACGGTCACAGTATCAAATTAGTCACTACCCCTCGTTCGAGGTGCAGATACTCATCGCACAAAACTTAGTTTTACTCGAAACTAAGGGTCCGAGCGTTAGGGGGTTAAAAATGACATATGACGGGACTATGTATTCATGTTTTATTCACTTCTTTTTGTCAACAAGATTATTAATAAATTCGTTGACCGTCTACTGTGGTGTGTGAAGCAGTTTAGTGCGTTAGGTATACATATTCGGGAGTAGTTATATGAATAATGTGAATGATCGCTAACTTGTTATGTGGTAGCAGTTGTACACTGGAGTCAGTAACTCTATTTACTAGGTTCAGGGGTATGTATAATTTTAATCTGAGAAAATAATCAAGGGGGACGTACATGTGTATGTACTTATGCATGGATCGGACGAAATCTCTGCTCCGGGCGTAAATGAACTGAGGTTACGGTAGCGTTTTTGTTCTCAATATTATTATTGTCCTTATCAAAAGAGAGTTCGAAACTGACCTTGCTAAAAATGAAATCATTTCATCGTGGTTTCAAGCACGTTTTATCGTTTGCGCTGCTTCGCTATGACTGGACTTTAGAGTCCTTTCTGATAACCACTCGCGGTGTGAAAAAGTTGGAAACTTCCGTGTGATGTTACGTGGCATCGTCTATCGAATAAAATAGGAAAGATTGCCCGCAAGAGTGATGGATTTCTGTGGTAGGAATGAATTAAATATTCACTCGTATAAATTTTAAATTACTGATACAACGTATAAAGACTTTAAAGCCATTGAGGGAGTTAGAGAATGTATGTACTATGAATATTGTGCGATTAAATCTGCTGGACATTTAACCTTGAACATAACGAGAACTGATAAGCCAACGGCGGAGTTGAAAAAGAAAGACATACAACTTGGCGGTGCTAAAATTTAATGATATGTTTTTTTCAAGAGGAGCAGCAAATATGGTCATAAAAAAAGTGAAAAATTTTCCACATGCAATTTCGAAATGCGTAGAGAATGATAATGCCACTTCTACCTTTAATAATAACATAATATGTCCGCGCAAAAGCACCCATATTTTACTCGTGAAAAATGTAGCAAAGTTTGAAATACCATATACGCTGTAATAGTCCCATTTTTTGTAATTAAACGCGCAGGTAAATCCAACGCTAATGAGAGTAATGTAATTCTAAGTTGTGAAACAAACACATATAGTACTTTTGTTAATTAATTTCTGACCTCATGTAATTGCAGCAACAACTTGTGCACACAAGTTGCAACATAGTCCCCTGCATAAAAATAACAAAACCTATTTCGCATGCAATACTTTGAACGTTGAGCTACAATCAAATAAATTCCTTATCTTGCTCGTGCATTATCCAGCAGATTTATTACAATAGCGCTACTTGCGTACTCGCGCTAGAAGGATCTCAGAAATAATATTATTTGTAGTGCTACGGGAAAATACATAATATTAAAAGCCTCGAAGTTTCAGCCAAAGCGATCCACCGGCAACTATTCTATTTGCCAGAGGCTGTAATGAACGTGCACTGCGACTGCATACAGCACACGTGTTCCTCTACATATACTCTATAGCGGTAATCATATAACGTAACAGTGTAAGAAAACGTAACTGCATAAGTATGCAGGCAACAGTCATTCGTACTTTCACTGCTGCTCGTGGGTGTAGTTTTGCAAACTTATCTCGCCCATTTATGTAATTGCCCTTTTTGTTTTACATATCAGGCTATTATATTATACGTGGACGCAAGTTTCTTTCCGCGACTGTAATGGAAAAAGTTATTCGCACGTCGAACCTAACTAGAACGAGAGCCACAGTGACGGATCTTATCACACGAATTGCTTGTATTCAACTTTATCTGCTGTAGTATCACGTGTGAAAAAGGTTACATCTGTTGGTGCATGTACGTATTTTAACATCCATCCAGAGCCACCTGCGTCGTCTTAAAATTTGTCAAGGATGAACGACGATCTTAAAAGTTGCCGTGTCATTATCCACGAATGCAAACTACTTTTATGACGAAATAGCAACTATAGTTTTTGTCGTGTATCCGTGTGCGAAGTACATATTTTACAGATCATGTGTGCGTGCATACATTATCTGCTTCTTTCTAATGTCTCAATATTCTATCGCGGTAGCAAGTATCTTATCGTCCGCACGCACTGGATAAGGTTCAAAGGAACGAAACGTTCTTTTTCAGAAGGATCACGAACATGCTGATTCGTTGCTGCGGTTAAGCTGCTGTTACAGTTAAGTTAGCGTGATCTCGAAATTTATCTGCCCCGAGCTAAAGGAGAGGCCTTTCGAATAACCGAGGCCGTGTGACTAAGCATCTCAAATATGGATGCGATATCTGTTCGCAAACCTCGCCAAGTGATAATAAAGCACATGCGGTCGCGCACGTAACTATTTATAGCGGCGGTTTCCGACTTGATTTCGCGTGACGCGCAATGTTTTTGTTCGCAATGTCTATCCTTATGTCAAATGAAAATGTTACACCGTCCCTTGAGAATTTCGTGACGCCCGAACGATTCCGATTCGCGATTGCTAAGTTGTCTTCCCTTGGCGAGATAGGCAAACGAAACGACGACCATTTGAGAAATCAAAACAACATCAATGCGTCGAACGTTGGAAATGATGATTCAATGTCTACATACTTGCTGGGAATGATTAAACCCCTGAATGGAGGTGGCACCCAGGTCCCCGTGCAACTTTGGACCCCCTTTCGTAGACGAGACATAGCTTTCTTTCTCAACGAGCATCGTCGCCGATATTTACACACCTCGTTCATAAAATCTTGAGGACTTTTCCAAGTTGGTACTGCACGACCCCGAACGAGGTGCGAACTCCTTATTACATATCCCTAAAATCGCCCCAAGGCTGACAGGTCTTAGGACTTGACTTTAACGTTTCCACCAAGCATGTAGTACACGGCAAGATTGTATTGTACACGCACGTACCGAATGTTCAGCGAAATATCGAAAAGTACTTGAACAGCACGAGTGTGTTAATTAATTGCGCTACAGGCGTAAATTTATGCGTACAAATAAGAATCGTGGTTAGAAGACAGAGAAGAAGAAGGATGACACACCTGTGCAAGACACGTGACACGTTCGAAAAACACCTAACGTTTGTTATGACAGATACTGCAAATACCGAAGTGAATTCAGTAGTGTATGCTAGTTAGCCGAGTACGCCATGTGGAGTGTACAAAGGAGACAATATGTATTACGAAATTAGAACGACTGTAGTTCGTATCGTACACCACTCGATAACCGTTCATGAAATTAACGCGATAACGTCGAATCGACGACCTGCAGGTGCGAACGATATTCGTAAGTTCGAAGTGCAGCAGAAACACGAAAGGCTGGGGCCGAAGACATAGGCGCAGTTCTGTCACGAAACTGCACAACGAATTGTACGATGCTGCACGAACGTTAGACTCATCACGGATCATCTAAGGCCAATCTTCTGATTAAGAAGCGGCCGGATTATTTATTCCGCGGCAATTAATTGTTCATTTTATTACGATTATTTATAGCAATAATCTGTTTCCTTTATTTTAATGCGTCTGTATCATTTGCAGAAGGGCAAAATCGCAGATGCTATGAAACATTCAAAGGCGCGAGAAGTATTTCTGGAAATTAATATTACTCCGATTATGACCCAATCTTTGATCTATGTTTGTTTATTCTTGTTAAATTTATGGAGATTCGTTTTCGAACATCTGTTATACCAATGATACTAAAGCTTGAAATATTTCCTTATGTATGCTCACCGGTATAATTACCTATCGAATGAACGGTGCGTATGAAACTACAGTTCGAGTATCAACCGGTGTGTGCAAAATGGTTGCTATCGATTATCACTGCAGCCACAAAATTCGGAATAATTTATAATACTGTAAATGCATTGACAGTTAGTTTGGCTGTAGTTCGACAAAGTACCACTGGCTGATAGACAGGAAATTTGGGGCGATGGTCGAGAATGGGCGATGGAGCCCAAATATTAATAAAAAATTTCCAGTACTACACACTGAAAGGGGCAGGTATTATGTACTAATCACTGAATGCTGCTTATTCAGATCTTACTGGGCCACCGTTTCACTGTGGTAGTGTCGGTATCGAGTGTCGAGGATCCGATGACACAATAGCGGTTTCGGCCTCAAGATCTATAGGGTGATGGGGTAGCACTGAAAGCTTTTCATTAATATCTTGGAAACTAACAAAACCCGTGCTCCATCGCCCACTCACCACCACACCGCCAAATTGTATGTCTAACGGCCTCTAGTGTTTCTCGGAACTACAATAAAAAATGATTGCAATGTTATTGGAAAAGAGAAATCGGACCTTCCCAATTTATGATGATTTAACTTTTTAACGGCTCGAATTCATTTAATTAGTTCTACAGCATTCTTCTGTTTCGTTTTTGCAGTGATGAAAAGAATGATCGATACTACATATTACAATGAGCATCGCAACTGGTACCTTCCAATTTACCTTCGACAAGTTTATCAAGCAGACATGTCAGATATAATATGATTATATCTACAAGTTTGTTAGATTTACTAAAAGAACGCTTATTCGCTGGAGGTTCTGGGGTAAGTGCCATGGGGTTTCACAGTCCTCTTACCAAAAGGCATCGCCTTCCCCGCCCCATGGCCAGATCCTGCAGGAACAGAGTCCCTATTCTTTAGCAATACAACGTCAAGCCGCTTGCCACTTTTAAACTCTCTCTCGTCTTGCTCATAAACAATCCCTCGACACCCGATGGTTGAAAGACCCAGAGTAGTCGCCCCGATTGTCTATTCCCAAAACATTCTCCGACCACACGCAGGACTGCGTCCCCGTCATAAATCACCCATAGGGTGCGTAGCAATTCGCCATCCGGTCCTACTCCTTCGTTTAAAAAATACGCTAACGCTAGCATACGGATAATGATACAAGTACATGTTCGCGACCCTCACTGTCTATAGAATTAAGGGGTTCCTTTATGGTAACAAATTGATTCGGAAACCTCAGATATCTTGTGACATGTTGAGACTATGAAAAAAATCCTTGCAAGGTTATTCAACGTGATGATGCGATACAAATAATAATTTATTTGCAAGTGTAATGGTGGAAGAGATTTCAAGGCTATCTTAATATTTTAAATGCAATGCTATGTTTCATTGTTCAGAAGGTGATAACGCTTGTTGAAACGGGTTTAACCACGTACTACACTGTACCGTGCTGATTTATGGAAGATTGTAAAAGTGCAGAAAAATCATTGGGAAATTAAGTGGCCTGACGTGCATCAGGTATCATCGAGTGCGCTAACTGGGGAAAGCTGCGTAGCACATTTTATCTACCTGCACAGGACAAACGACTTTACACCATTTCGTAAATCGAAAGGTCATAATGTTGTCATCATGGATGTCGTTTCAAAAACCATGCTCACATTATGAACGAGAAACAGTGGTATACCAATTAAAACAATTAACATGACTTTGAAATCTCTTCTACCACTCCAACTGTAAGAAAACTATTTGTAGTAGGGGGGGGGGCTTTCTGTGCTGAATAATTTTTGTAAAAACAACTTTTTCGTAACTATACGTATACTTGTGCATCCGTATTGCATTGGGTTACCCCATTGTTTGGTACGCTAAAAGTAACGCATATAATTTGTTTATGTTAATGAAGAAGTGCTGTGGTCCTTTCTGTACTGTACGAATTAAAGACAAATTCAGTTTGTGCTTAGTGTCTTCAATGCTACGTCGCAAAAATGTAAGACACATGTATGTACATATCTACTAGAATGAATTGACATTTCGACATTTTTGAACAGTACATACAGTTCAAATTTTGTGGGCTTTCAAATTTCAATATTGCACGTTTCATAAGTCCTATAAGTATTTCAAATTGTACGTGTTGTATTTATGGTAATATTTAGTAATAAGTTCCCCTACATTTGCTTACCATCATTTTATAATTTGTTATTTGTACATAAAATATCGTATAGTGAATCCTATATGTTTGATTTGATCAGGAAGCAAAATGAGATATTGGTGTTCAATTAAGGCAATTTAAAAACAATATTACTTATGGCAGAGCCATGCATTACCCCGATTATTATTATTCGAACACTTCTACACGATTTTTAAGTTGAAATTCCAGTGTCACGCATTGCGCGACAGAAACACGTGATTTTGAAAGAAATGACCATGCAATGACGGTAGTATGTATCTCTTTTAGCCAACCGTGTACAAAATCGGATAACTTACATGGGTATGTATGTATACATATATTTACTCCAAACCTCACGTTTCTTGGTTGTGCTTACGATGTAAGTCACGATTAGAATATATCATGTTTACGATTTACAATATCTATAGATGAGCGATCGGTGTAAAACTGATGGACATCACTTGTAATTATCATCGAGTTCTATCTTATATTAACGTTACGAAATTATAAAATCTGTGATAAAGGGGGCCTCAATCAAAATGCTATAACGAAAGCAAGATTGATACACTGACAAGTAGTGACCGAAGCTTGCCATGTCCTAATTTACCCGGAGTTTTTTATCAGTAGATACGTACTTCGAATATGACGTCAATAATGCGTTTCTCTTGTAAACTGGGAATACGTACACATATTGAAGAAAGTGATTACATTTTGGACTACATACTTCGTGGCGTTCTTCACTAACCGTGTCATCCTTCATTGAAACGCAAGAACTTGCCTTTTTATCGCGCTCCTAAAGTTGTAAATTTTTGAGCCAGTGAATACAGTGGAAATTGTGAGCTATGGGATACTTTAACGGGACAAGTTGTTACTAACTTAGCATCAAATTAATCACGCCTAAAAATCATTATTAGCAACAAGAGGAGACAAGCCTGAAAAGAACCACATATCACAGACGATCTTTACCTAAATTACCTGAATTAGATTATCCTAAAAATATACGTATTTTCTTAGGCTCTGCATATTTGACATTTAACATAGCAATTATAGCTTACGCATATGGCATATCTTTCGTAAATTTCTGAAGGAGAAAAGTAGAGGGTTTTAACTGCGGCTGAAATTGAACTATTACAGTGTTTCCGTTTGGACCGTTTCACCATGCGTTCTGGTCTATTATTCAATAGGGACGAGGCAGGTATGTATTGGACTCGAAGACCTTTTGGTCACAGCGAACCTTTCATATACTTTCCCGATTGTTCTGTCTACTTTTGAAAACATCTTTTCTTCAAGTATCGGGCGTCTGGCACTAAATCTGTGAACTGCACACGTGCAAACCTAAAATAGGGAGTTGCACCGAAAGCAGTCAGATGTCATAAATTTTGTTGAAGCACGTGCCAAAAGACTCTGTTTTAAAAGATCTTATTCACTACTTTCATCGATATTTTCAACCAATTGTGGAATGTTTCCCTCTTAGAAGAAAAGCAATTCAATCTATGGTGGATATTTGTTGAAAGGTCAATACGATTTTTGAAAATGACATCTGATAATTTGATGTACATATTTGCTACCCGAGGTTTCTTTCAAATCTGTTCTGGTTTCTTCGGTGATAAGGGAAAAATTTATTGTACATCTAAAACTGATTTCCACGATTAAACTTGCTTTCGAAATTAATAATAGAACATTTCTTTGTCTTAAACACGAACCAACCGCTAATCATTTCAATTTTTTCGTAATTTGTTTAGCATATTTCCAATCCAAATGCGAAAAAGATATTTTTCATTTGTATTATTGGTGTCATACCACGTATATACTGATACAAAAATCAGGGTAGATTAGAATGTGACAAGGTGGAGTCACCCTTATGAGGAGGAATATGCTTGCAAGTATGTACCATGTACAAGCATGGCACCACTATTTTATGCGACACAATTTATAGCAGTTTATCATTGTTACTTAAAATTTATAATAATTATAGGTCGAGACATTGCCGGAAATATGCCGGAAGTTAATATACCTTAATCATACGTGAACTGTACGTGTTTCCATTGCAACCATCATTATAAAGTATAAATAATTTCTCGAAGCTGAGACTAGAATGTCACCGAGCGTATTATGTATAGTATAGCTTCGCGCTTTATGATTAGGAATTTCTTCGCCAACATTCTGACAATCTTGAAGAGATCTACATATTCCGGATACTATACATCGTAAATCATTTTATTACGACCGAAGTTTGATATACTGTAGCAAGTAGCAGATAATGAAAGTCGGGACCAGAGATTGAGACATTGTTGGAATACTATAAATTGCGGTGAAAGTGACGACAAACGAAAAGGAACAAAGGCTTTGAAATGCGAGGTGAACTATAAAAGACAAAATAGTTGCATTCTTGGTAAATATTGATCTCGTTTTTGCTCAAAGATAATGCCGTATAACAAAAACTATCGGAAATTTTATTTAGCTACAATTGTTCATTGCATTATAATCTGGGCCCGTTGTGTATTCTATGATTATTGTATGTCCTGAGAAATAAAAATGAATCTTACTAGATCATGTAACGTAACTGCAATTCTGTTTGATACCCATTTCACGGAGTTACGGATTTAGCATTTGCATAACTGCGCATCATTTGCGAGTATTAATATTCCCGAGTACATACTTTTATTGCCTAATTAATCAAACAAGAGAGGCACTGAAGGGTGATAAAGTTTAGGAAAAATACTTCAAACTTGTTATGCAAATGGATATTATATAAATTAAAATGTGTTTTGAAAATCGCTGTACTTTTCATTTAATTGAAACTTCATTTCACTCATTATATAGAATATATACATAATATATATTTTAATATATATAATAATATTTAGTGCATGTAACAATTGGCTGCTTTTAATGCACCAAAAATAAAGGCATGTATACTGGGTGTTCCACGCATGTAACTGCAATTTCTAAATTTCAGGACTTCTTTAAAACTATAAATAAAAACTGTATTGAATAAAAATGGAACTGTTATAGTGAGTGCAGATCTATAGCAAAACCGTCGTGGGGAGAAAGCTCGTGTTTCGAACCCCCAAACACGAACTACAAAGCTTTGTCGAGCCGAGCAAGGCAGTGCGATGCGGTGTATCTTTTGTTGCTAGCTTCTTTTGCATGAAATTTACTTAAACATATTGTTGAGATTTTTCCGATTAAAATGAGACCAAACATGATATAAGTTGGATTATTACTCTATTACTTTATTCAACTCGTGGTCTTATCATCTGTTTGCTTGGATTCCTACAACTGCGAATCACATACGGCCCTGCCGAACGGCGGCATCGATCGGCAGTTCCCATTCTACGATTTTACTATATTTCTGAAGTCTCTATGTTTACCTGTGTATCCCTTCCCTTCTGATAATAATACGGTCACATATCTCATTACAATATACATATATGTATATGTATATGTATAATTGATTGCAATCGTAATTATATTGTACTCGTGACCTTTCAACTATACTCAACCATCAACTGCCTATAAGCCTCTATAACTATTTAATAGCCCAATAAACTTAGCAAAATGCAAGCATTCAAAGTTCATCTTACATTTTGTAATTAAACTGTACTACGGGAAGGATACAGCAGGCATGTATACAATGTATGCATATATGCATATATACATACATAGTTGTCTTATTCTATCTACAAGGAATCTTGTTTCGAAACGAATCACCGGTACCGCGAGTGAATCAATTTCGTTCTATTATTACGATCGGCTGACGAGATGCAATGGCAAAAGAAGGGAATGAGTCACTTGCCGACTTGTGACACACATATGCGAATGCAGCCACGTTCCCTTCTGCACATGTAGCAATATTCAGCCGTATATGTATACGTGTCGCAGCGAACCTCGGTCGAGTCCTAGCCTAAGCTACGGTTAGTCGACAAGAATTGTCATAGTCCGCTGCGGTAGTTACCGCTGCCGCTGTACCCGCTTCTTCTTCGTTACTCATCGTTACGGCGAATCATGCTAATCACGTTTCGGGTAAACATCTGTACATATGTACATACATATATCGCTGGCGAGCGCGTGAATGTGTCCACGGTATTCTCGTTTCTCCTTATATTTTTGCTTCGCGAAATGCTTGCGTAAAGCGCGTCATAACTGTCTCTAACGATCTGTCTCAACGTAAACAACAATTTCGATACATTTCGAACAACTATTCTGCCCCTCTATGTCTCTTTATATTTTCTGTTTCGATAGTTATTTCGCTGCGGCAAAATCAGTTTTACGACTGGAAAAAATGATTTACTGCAAGGTGAAAGTTTACTTTGAGAATTCACTTATGTATGCGTACACAGATTCGTATTTTCATCCTCTGTGAAAGTTTCTGTCGATAGAGAAGTTGGATAATAGCGAGAGGAGAGATAATGTATTCGCATTAAATGTATGAAGTATTTCATTGACGAAGAAATTGATCAGGAAAAATTACAATAGATATTTATGCATATCGGGGTGTATGTGGCAAAGTGTTTTCATATTTTAAATAAACACAAATATCAACATTGTAGAATGCATACAAAAATACAACCAGGCAATCTTACCATTGAGCCGTCTGAAAGCGATGGAGATATCGAGACCCATTCCGCAAATTAATGAAACACGTAAACAGGAAAATGTAATCACGATAGATCGAGGATGCCGATTCGTTTCTTTTCGACACAGCCTTACGTATCTTCTAACTATAAATGTAGCCGTGCACCACACTTTGAACAATAAAGCGGCAAAATATAATCAACTCAGCGACATTGGACCTATTCAGGAATCATTCAATACACACTACCAAGAAAATTGTCGATTCATTGCGCCATATAAATATTTATTACCATCGTATCCGTACTGTTTTTGTTATTCCCTCGAGTTGTTTATATTTATATCATTGAATGGTACCGTAAACATCTTATTACTTCATTAATTGAATTAATCACTGAACCTCACCCACGTACTCGTAACGTTACGTCGCTTTTGTGTTAAACTTATACAAACATACCTAATCAGAATTAAATCGCTAGCAAGGCTAATTTGAAGATATTCAAGAGTTCTAAATACCTTTTATAACTGAAACACGTGACTGAAAATACCGGACCGGTAACTATATTGCACTTAGTTTTCCGTAGGTAACAAAAAACAGATGCGAAGTGTATTTTATTTCTAACTGTGAACACAAAGAACACGTGGGTCAACTGCGTGCCATCTGTGCAGTAAGAATGGTCACTTGAATGCCATAAAGAACGTTCGATTCACGAAGAAACAATGAACAGATTTGGACACTTTTTTCGTTTGAAGTCATTTGCAGGCAGTTTCTCACAAAGAATATGCTTCCATTTTTTGTAAACTTTAATATGCACTAACAAAAAAACATTAGGTATATAAACACAGCTAAACTTTTTCAATATTATCTGTGACCTTCGTATTCTTCATGCAGCTGTAGTAATTCATTCGGAATATACTTTAATTCGCATGTTTATTATCCGAGATTATAATATCAAGTCATTTGCTGTGGTGCGTTATGTACATACATACATATCTCTTCACAACGTTTGAACGAAGAAACTTTTCTTCTTCTTATATAAATGTCATTCGTATTTACATAAGAAGAAATTTGTTTCTTCCGTGTTTGGTTTTGTTCTTTCCATTCTCAGTACCAAAGCAGTCTTATATAGCGTGTTGACAACAATTCTTTATATGAAGTAGATAGAAAAGTAATTTAGAACGACACAGTTATTATACACATTCATCATTGCATACACATTCAAAGAACGTTTAAAATCACCAATACGGAGACTAGTAGATCTAATTAATTCCATAACGGAAATTTGTTATTATAAATTACTGTTCGAGGAAAAAACAAAAAATGACAGAAACAATTACGAAATATTTCAATGGCAAACTGACTGATTGCAGAACTACAACGGTCTGATACTGAAAACTGGGCTACCGCGCCTACCGGCTGTATGGCGAAACTGCGTTTTTCTTTTTCTCTTTCCTTTGTCTTATTCGTCACTGTTGCACGACTGCCATCTCCATTAAGATCTATGCATGTGCAGCATTGTGACAAATTGTACAGTTCGATAGAAGTGAACTGATAAGAGAATTATGATTATCGACTTCGTAGCGGATGACGTCCATTTTCATGATGTATGATTTCGTTATATCGTCTTTGATTGTTTTATCGTAGATAACATATATACATCGTCTGATGTACTTAGCGATTAGTAATGCAATTAATCTTTAGAGTGGTGCATTAATAATAATTAATAATATATGTCCATCTTAATGGATTAATAATAATTGTTCCTGCGTTAACATTGGCATGAAAAGGCATATAAAACATAAAATTACTCTTCTTGATGTCGAAATAAGTTTGTATGCTCTAAAAGGTAACTTGTTTAATTTTACCATAAACAACATTCATGCGTTGAATTAAAAGAAGCCATAAGAAGTAAAATAAGAAGGCCCCCCAAAATTTTGCAAATGCTGTAAGCGATATCTGAACTACTAAATATTTAATTTCTATATAAATTAAATTTATTTATAATAATATTTATAACATTTTTTTATGGTACGCACTCTTTAGCAATCGAGCAAACTGTTTTACCGATAATGTCATATGCAATACGTACCCACATGTGCTGGTACCTTACAAATGAGTGAAATCATTTATGGCATCAGTCGATTAAAAGTTATAAAGTACAGATTTGTGTAAGATGTGAATAAACTATATCGTTTTACCGAAATAGGGAATTCTTTATCTTTAAAGAAAGTAGACAAATAACGCCATGCGTAAAATTTGTAATTTGACGCATAATATGAAGCAAAATAATGTATACAACTAACAATAAATACTTATTTCGAACAATATTAGAATCAATTTAGCACCCACTGTCGTGCTATTTACAAACTTAACTAATTGAAAGCAAGTTATTGGTATTTTTCGCAACATGTAAGAGCATTTTAAAGCTATGCGCGAAAAGCATATTGTCCAATATTAATTCCTAATTCCATATTAAATATTGTTATGCATGTATAATATTCCTATTATATGTATATTATGTGAAATTAATTCATATTATAAATTTAACAAATTTTCTAAATTGTACAGGACAAGATGACGCACAGTGAAAAAAACGGTAAATTTTTTTTATAATTTCGCTATTAAAAAGCGATACTTTCTTACAGAAATTGCAAGCATAAAAAACTCAAAAAGCAGCAGCTACAAGCCTCAAGTTGTACTCGTGTTTAATTTTAACAAGATCATGCATCCTTGAAATTTGACAAGATTTCCCCAATATTTGCATGATGACTTTCGCACCGGTGTCTTTTGTTAATTTGGTTAATAATTTATAAAAGAAGAAACGGTAAACAACATTGCCTTCGGTGACTATGCAGTACGGCTAGTAGAATCGTTTCTAGTCTAGAGAACAGCATGAACAAGGTCACGAAACAAAATAAACTTTAGAATTTCAAAATGATTCCACATTAATAATACTATTTGCTTATATAAGAATTAAGTACGTCCCTCGCAATTATGAATTATTGTGTAGCATTCATTAATATCGTTTTCTGATATAATCAATTTTTCGCCAATAGCAAATTGCAATGCGAATACATACATATGTAACATGTATGATTTGAAATTGATCCAGGCCCACGAACGTGTTGCTACGCCATTGTCGGAATCAGCGAAGAAATACGCAACGCATGCGCGCTTCTTTAGAACTCGCTACCTGATTCGTCGAAAGCATATCCCTTCAAGTTGGCTACACTGTGGGTTCTTTGTTCATCAGTCGCAACGGTTTAACGTTGTTAACGTTCCTACTCTCACGGTTAGGCGGCCTCATTCGTCTTTCGGCAGTTAACGCGGAAGACGATTTCCCGTATCGGTCAGTCCGACTCTACCAATTAAACGATCTTTACCTCATATATTTTGTCGTGAATCAAAACGTAAGTACTGTTAAATTAAATTATCTTTGTTCAGAGGCAGCACAATTCGGCCATGTTTACCGGTAAAAACATAATGCTCTCATTTATCGGCATGCACGTGTTGTGCTTGCTGCGCGTCAAAAATCAATAAACTCTGCTAGTATGGAATGTCATTTGCACATATTTGCAGAAAATAGTATCGCGGGGAACAACGATTAATATCATACGTACGTTTAATTATGTTGGCACTTTAACGGGCAAACATTTGCACGGTGCCAATGTGAGAAAACGATGCTAACACGTATATGATAGATAGGTCAAAGCAAAGGGAACAAATTTGTTTTGGTTCCCAGTATTCGTATTTTTTGTTCTTTTAGGTGAATTATGGAATCGGGATTGGTGCCTGCGTAGATATAGATATACCCTATTGTTTGAATCGATTTTTCCGCGAGTGTGTACATATTCATCAATTATACTTTTAAACTACGACGTTTTTGCAAACCGGTTTCGTTGGTATCCAGATGTAATTGTGACGTAGTTCTAAATTAATTTTTTGAAACTGTCTTTATCAAATTCTTTTACTGTCGAATACGTTGAACAAAAGTTCTCGGAAAGACAGAAATTTCCACATTCGAAAATGGAATTGAATTATGAACGTCCAAATTGACATTTTTTTTATTATCAATTTATGCAGAATTTCTGTATTATATTTATTGTAAAATTAAATTTATTGCAGGTTATAATGGCTGACGATTGGGGTCCACAAAGTGTAAGTATCGCAAATCTTAGAAGAAAGCACCATCGTTGGAAGGCAAAATTAATATGTGTATTATTGGCTATATTGATATTGCTAGGAACAAATATTTTATGTCGTAAAGTTTTCATTTAAAGTTATGTTGTTCTTTGTTTTTTTGGCATAAAAGCCTTTGCAACGTTCTCTTCATTGATTGATCTGTCTGCAATTGAAGGTCGTTTTTCTCGTATGAAGTAATTTGAGATAGACAGAATTTTAACAATAATATTGAAAAGCAAGTAGTGCTACGATTTGTGCATAGACTGTAGATCTAAGGTCGAGGCAAGTGGTATACGCAAAACCATCTTGCTTTGTCGTATTTCTTTCTTATTTTCGTTGAAGCTTAGAATATTGATTAGTGTCTACATACAAACAGATCGTATCATGCTTTCTCCATAAGTGTATTTCGAACTACATCTTTGCCAATTAGTTTCTTTAGCTCCAGACATTATGGAAACATTAAGGAGAAATACTATATATTAATTGATTAGAAACGTACGAACAAGGTTCTTCCGGTACCTTGTGTGGACTTATCAAATTTTCATGTTCCAATATATCGGTGCAATTGTAAAGAGCTTCCTTGTAATTATTATTTTAAAACAGGAAAACAATTGGGGACAGGACTATTCCTCTGCGAATAAATGGGAGGAACCCTCTGTAAGTATAAGTTTTTCAAGTTTTCTGTTTTACAAGGATTCTCGGGCCCAAAATTAATGATTTATTTTAAATTAGTTCAACGAAGGTGGACGTAGTTATGGAAAAGGACGTGGCTTTATAATACAAGAAAACAATAACGACGATTGGGGTGCAGGCAGTAAAGACTTCAAGGGCGGTAACGTCAACAATGACGATGACGGTGAAAATGATTGGAAGCATAATTCCAATAGCAATGATTTTGATGGCAATGGTAGAGGTGGAGGCAGAGGTGGAGGCAGAGGTAGAGGCGGAGGCAGAGGCGGTGGTAGAGGAAGAGGACGAGGAGGAGGAGGAGGGGGAGGAAGAGGAGGAAGAGGAGGATTTAGAAATAGGGACGAAGACAATGGCGGTGGCTGTGATTATAGAAGAAGCAACGATTATGGTGATAACGATGACGATGAACAGAATGATAGAGGCAGCAGACGAAAGAAAACATTTGGACAAGACGGTGGTGACGACGATAAAGAAGAACCGCAGAAACCTAGAGAACTGTACATTCCACCAGAATTACCCGAGGACGAAAATACGTTATTTGGAAACGGGGTTGCAGTGGGCAGTAATTTCGATAAGTACGATAACATTGAAGTTAACGTGAGCGGAGAAAATGTACCCCAGCCAGTAGACCGTTTCGAGACGGCTGGGCTTAGAAATATTGTTCTAGAAAATATAAAGAAATCAGGGTATACAAAACCCACACCGGTCCAAAAATATTCTTTGCCCATTATAATGTCTGGCCGGGATATGATGGCCTGTGCGCAAACAGGTTCAGGAAAAACTGCTGCATTCGCAGTTCCTATTATAAACACATTACTAGAGAACCCTATGGATTTGGTTGTAACATCATCACACTGCGAGCCACAAGTTGTTATCGTCTCGCCTACTCGAGAACTGACTATACAAATATGGCAGCAAATCGTTAAATTTTCGCTCAATTCAATTTTGAAAACAGTAGTTGCATACGGTGGAACATCTGTCATACACCAGGGAGGAAAGCTTTCTGGCGGTTGCCATATACTTGTAGCAACACCCGGACGACTGTTAGATTTTGTGGAGAGAGGAAGGATCAAATTCGGTTCCGTTCGTTTTCTTGTATTGGACGAGGCTGACCGTATGTTAGATATGGGATTTTTGCCAAGCGTGGAGAAGATCGTCGACCACGAGACCATGGTCCCGCTGGGTGAAAGGCAAACGTTAATGTTTTCTGCCACTTTCCCGGACGAAGTGCAACATTTGGCAAAACGATTTCTATACGAATATTTATTCCTCGCAGTTGGTATCGTGGGTGGTGCGTGTGCAGATGTGGAACAGAATTTCTATGAAGTCGCCAGGAACAAAAAGAAAGATTTGCTCAGAGAAGTTTTGGAAAGAGAAAATGATGCAGGCACATTGAGCGGCACTTTGGTGTTCGTGGAGATGAAAAAGAAGGCAGACTTCATTGCTGTCTTCCTGTCCGAGAATAATTATCCTACTACCAGTATTCACGGTGACAGATTGCAGAGCCAAAGAGAGGAGGCATTGGCCGACTTCAAAAGCGGACGGATGTCTATTTTAGTAGCCACTGCCGTTGCTGCCAGAGGATTAGATATCAAAAATGTATCGCACGTGATAAATTACGATTTGCCGAAAGGAATCGACGAGTATGTTCATCGAATTGGACGAACGGGCCGTGTAGGAAATCGAGGAAAAGCTACATCATTCTTTGATCCTACCGACGACGCACCGCTGCGCGGCGATCTTGCTAGAATATTGAAACAGGCGGGTCAACCCATTCCAGACTGGTTAATAGGCGACAGTGGTAGTAGAAACTTCATGCCTGGCAGGGGAAGCAAGTTTGGTGGAGAAGATATCAGAGGGGTACGTAATTAACATATCTTCATTTTGATGTATCAGACCAAAATAAATAATACATGTATGTTTTTTATACACACAGTTCGAATCAACTGGAGCGGAATACAGCAACGAAGCATTCACACCGTCAGTGCCACTCGAGCCAGAAGAAGAATGGTAAAGAAACCATTTATTTGTTTTTCATTCACGCATTTATACGTACTGTTCAGTGAGAAACAGAGAATGTTTCCTTAGTCGCTAAGTCAGAGGTACAAAGTGTTTCCTATTCACGAAATATTTACGTCTTTAACGCCGGTGATACAAAGAGATTAATAAACGATATGAATTTTCTTCAGTTTTTTTTGTTTTTACGCGATTTAATGGATCATTTAAACGAAAATGAACTACGCCATGTACCTCCTTAGTATAAGTTGAACATTATATGTACATATATGTATGTATATATGTATATGTATATATAAATATAAATATAACGCAATGTTACCTCTATTGACGCGAAGAATTTAAAAAGTATTCGCTGTCTGTATACACGTTCCGATTGTATCTTTCGATACAGTTTATTGTACTTTAATGATCGTACAAATGCTAGTTTGTAAGAAAAATTGAGATCGATATGAGAACATAAGAAATAGTATTTTATTTTATAAAATGATACTCTCTACTATTGTGTTAAGTGTTTTGTACGTTGCTTTTTATAATAAAAAAAAAATTACAATGAAGAAGTGTTTATTTTTTTTTATTTTACTAGCCGTTTATTGAGGTCATTGTTGAGACATATTCCGTAGGTTTAGCAATCATGTATATAATTGTTAAGTCAATAAATTGTGTACGTACCGTCATTCATGGCCATGTCCATCAGATGTAAATCTTCGTCATTCAGAAGGGACGATAGGAAGCCATCGGTTGTCTGATTGATCGAGTCGGAAGTTGGTGTATGGTAATACATCATATCTGTTGGCTCTGATTTATATGCCGCACCACTTTCTGCACCCATTGGTTCGCTGCTGTTGGTTAAATTCATTGACGTTGCCACGGCTGAACCCAAATTCGATGACCCACCTGTCGCAATGAGTATTTCGGTTCCAGATAATTAGATGTCAGGCGAAACGTGTTTTAGTATATTTTTATTGCGCTGTATCATTAGTGTGTATTAAGATGAATATCGATATACAATTTTGTGCTCAATTTTGTTTAATATTTCGCTATTTCTAATAAGTAATAAGGTGCCGATATATATGTATATGACATTGGTATTTATTAAAGTGGCATAGATGTAGAAAACTATGTACGTAATTGGTCCGGATAGTATAGAAAAGTTGCAAAATAATTGTACATTAAAACATTGTTTAATATAGCATTTAGTGTGTCAAGAACAACATAACATATTAATAATTGTTCGTACATACATTATTATAGTAGTTGATATACAATTTACTGATACATCAACTTTTGGTAAGGTTGATAAGAAAGCAAAAATTTTGTCGAGAATAAATTTTTAAATTAAAATATGGCTGTGGTCAGCAATTATTTTATTCGAAATCATCAATTTGCTAATGGAAGTATCACTTTCTACGAGAAATAATTTTATTTTAAAATATCGTGGGTACTATTGCTTGACAGATTTTAAACAGTAATTTTCTAATAAACTAATGTAACGAAACACTCTTCTACTCTTATTTCTCCAAAACGTATTCTTATTTACGATTTTTTTGTTAGTTTTTTCGTATGCAAGGTGAGTTATACGAGGTATAGGTAATGATTTACGTTACATTACATTTACATTAACGTTCATTAATGTATAGTACTAGGTGCTTTGAGAAACTTCGCGGAATGTATATTTACGTTATCAAGTATACTACAGTTTATTTGCATATTCTGGAAACTTTTTGAACGTCCCACGTACAATAGAGATCCGAGAATATAGTTGAAAATTATATGACATTTGGGCCAGGAAGGTAGCACTCCATAAAACCCAATGATAGATATAAAATGTCGATTCATGTTTTAATATGAACATTAGTCCCAATTAATAGGATAATTCAATAATTACTTTCTGCATTTATTTTATTAAACATTAGCTCTTGTTAAATAGTAAAAATATTTTGCAATAGTCAGTGATCACATATTTGTAACAGACATTTATAAAGTAGAACAATTTCTAAAATAGGAAAATAATATTTTTAGTTAACTAATTTATTTTATGTCTCATCGATTCGCATGACTATAATGCGGAACCATTTTTACAAAACAATTGAAAAATATCAGATTTGGGCCACTTTTATAATCATCGTAATATATCACTGTTAATTACTTTTCAAAAATCGACGACATTTGCAAACTTGCAGGCTTTGTGCTTGCACCTTTCGTTCTCTCATAGAATGCAGAACGTCATAAGATAAACATACCGTCGTGTTTGTCACAATATTCCATGAAATGTTTAATTGGTTCAATGCCTCGACATAACTTTCAATGCGAAAGAAAGAACTGATATTACACAAAGGGTACTCACCAACATTGTGGTAAGGGTTCGTTGAATTAAGGTCACCCACCGGTGGAGCCAGAGTAGCATTATGAAGCAATACACTACGTTGTGCTTCGTAATGGCTGTGGCTTATACCGTGCCCTGGGTATCCAGGGTGTGCGGGATGCACAAAGTGATCTGGTGCACCAGGTAGAGCTAAAAGGGAAGCCAAATCTTGCCACCGTTGTTCCATGCTCATTGCGCGCACGAATGGCATGCGACCCTGAAGTATAAAAGATATATGTTAACGCTTTAATCAATTCTTCACCTGCATAGACATGAGTAAATAAAAGATTAATGAAAGAAATGGTAGCTGTCTTTTTTAATTAAAAAGCAAAAAAAAAAAGGAAATCTTCCTTCTGAAATGTTCTCAGACACCAAATTTACGGAATCTGTGAATTTGATGGATTGCAAATTTCGAAAATAAAAAATGACTAAAGGTCTATTAGGGTTGTATAACTAAATTAATTGTATTTTAACTTCGAGGTTAGATGAATTAATGTTGTAAAGAAAACACCGTTGATGTGACGAGTGAACGAGTGTCAGTAAAAATAAGTATGCAAACAATTTCCGTAAATCTGGTGCTAAATTCATCCAAAAATCAATAAATACCGATGCAACAAATCCCAGACTCTTTTTTAATATTTGCTTAAAATTTAATAATATGCGTGCTTTGAATTATTGGCTCACTTGAAACATTTTCATAACTTAATGCTGGAGACAATTTTTGTTGAGTGTGTTATTTATTTTCAGCAGTCGCTATTTATTAAATTATTGGAACGAAGTGAATATACTCCTTTAAATTGCAAACTTTGCGCAACTTCCGACCCAATACGGTACAATATTATTTAATTTGTCGCACAATATTTGTCGTACACAAAGTATTAAATATTAGGCTGTTAAAATCCGAAATTTAGTTCCGGGCAACCTAATATGTACATACATACATCATCGTATATAAGAAATGCAATTCATTTAAAATTTCTTGAATCTTAGAATACTACAAAAATTTCCCATGACACAATTTCAAAATAATTTACTCTTTCCTCGGGGCACATTGGCTTGGACGTTGCATTCATAATTGTAAGTGAGCAAAGTCCCGTACTTTTGTCTCCGTTTTAAGTAAGACAGGCCCAACTTCACCCAAGTCTACATTTTCGTTGTTTGCAACAAACATGTTTGTAAAATACAGCAGAAGCATTTAAGTCTCTGCATAATGTATTAAGATTCTGTACAGAACTTGAGTTTTAATTAATGACAATTATCGAAAACGCGAGAAACATACGAATACGTTCTCTTCACTGAATATTTATTATCTATTAACTTATATCAGACTTATACGTCTTGATAATGACGTTACTTTTACATTACATTGTCATAGATTTATGTATCCATCCAGTGTCACATCTGTGGAATTCTGTGGCTATCGAACCTGTCAAATCTCGCTTGGTACACCTTCACATTCTAGGGGGGAAGGAACCCTGCTGATCGCGTAGGTGTTAGATGTATGCAAGCATCGTGGAAATATTAATGATTCTGGTACCACGTGTCAAAAGTATCTCTTGGTCCCTGTGTAAGAACGCACGCTGATCGTCATCGAATATCAAGCTGCGTGTCAAAGTATGGAAATCAGGCTTGAGAAGAATTTTTATCCGAAGAATGATGCTGCGATACGATAAGAACTTTGATAGGATTTCACAGTCATGTCCAGGATGAGTATAATCAAATAATAATTAGTTGTTTGTGTCATTCTTGATAACTGTGGATCCGATTTCTTATTCAACGCCAAACAATTGACTTTATTTTATATGATATATTAGGGCAATTTTCTTGCGACATTGCTTTTTTGCTGTTTGCCTATTGTGCATGTGAATATTTCAAATTTTACTTTGCCCAATTTTTTCAAGCAATTAACGTTTAGTGTTTTCAAGTGTTACAAGATATCGATTGCTTTGTTCATTCACGAACGTGTTTCCGTTAGTATATTTATTATTTTTGGTAGAACTTTATTCGAACGACCCGTAAATAAAATTGTATTCATTGCAAATCCCATTGAAATTATTTTCACTCTTACTTTAACAAATCAATTAGCAAAATGTAGTCAACCTTTAGGAATTCACTGACAAAAAAAAAAATAGAATTTGTAAAATAGTGTTATCAACCTTGGAAGCTGATACTACCATTAGCTGTCTGATTTAACCTTTCTCCTCTTTGTACAAGATATCTCGCGTATCTTTCCGTTGTACAATTTATCGATGCTGTCATAGACAAAATAGACAACGTTTTATACGTCAAAAAATAGTCTCTTAAAATTCAAGGTACAGTGTTTTTAAAAGAAGCGTTCCACAGGAAACTATCGAAATCCCAAACAACGCGGCCAGTTTTTCCAAGACTTCCTCCCTCAGTGGCAAACATTTCCTTTCCTAAATGAAGTATCGAGTTGCGAGCCATCTCCACCAAAGAATCGAGCAAATAAAAATCAATTCGTGGAACTATCTCATCGCCAACGAATTCGAATACACAAGTCCAACCGAATATTCAGACGCCTTCACTAACTCGCCGACTAACATAAGTAGCTGGTGTTGATTAGGGTTCTATGTACAATATATACACTACTATGCCAATGCTGGATCTACAAATTTTAACCCTTTCCACTCCGAATTATTTTTCCAATAATTCCCTGGTATTTTAAGGTCTTATCCGAGTTCGAGTGCGACTCGACATAGGAGCTCCTGTGGTAAAAACTGATGTCGAGTCACATTCGACAAAAGAGTGCAAAGGGTTAATCCATATTTACCGCATGGAACCACCCATGTTGGATACATTGACTCACGAACTTTCCAACGGTGTGCCATATGTCCCTCAATGGCTCAGTGATTAAATACTATAATGTAGAGACCCAATATTTTTGTTACAAGAGTCAGACGTATTTCAGGTGTATCTACTGCATTACTACATCATTCCAGGATGCGCGCCTAATTTCGTGGCGATCGACCACCGTACGGTGTCATTCGGCTCCATTTGGAAATACACCCCCATGAAACATTGGGGCGGAAAAAATTCGTGCCTGCGCCGCACAGTGGTGCCATTTCTGAAAAAGCTGGCCAAGCTTCGTAATTTCACACGATTTCTATAAAAATGGATATTCTTATGTTTTTGGGGTTGTTAGTCGTCTATAATCTTAGACACATCATTATTATTATTAATTATTATTTATTATTAATGTATTAATGTTTTAGGTAGATTTTTGTATCTCATATTCAATTTTCCATATTCAAACCTTTGCACGAGATATTGCCACTATGCTCTAGAGGGACAGACCGTAAATGATACTTTAAATTTGAATATCTTAAAAATGCGCAAAAAGGCGCAAAGTTTCTTAACTGGATATCATAGTAGAAATGCAACTTTATATCAAGGAACATGTCGCAGCGTGAATTTCAGTGAATAACATGTTTATTTTCCTTCCGGTTTATTAAGTTATGGCTAAGATTTATGATATATTGAGAACGGAATTACAAAGACAAATTCAAAGATATGTTACTTCATTCCTGTGGAAAATTTATATTTCTAACACCTACTTTACTACTAAAATGTTTCATATTTCAATTTTCTTAAGATAAACTTTCCCTGGCGCTCTAAACAAGCCCCAATTTTCAAGATACGGAGCTTGAAATTTCGACAACTTTGACGGCTTATATCTCAATACCCAATCAATATATTTAACAAATTCAAACGGCATTTGATGCATCGACATATAAACAACAAATCTGCTATACGAAACAAAACAAACGCTATATACTTCAAAAATTGGAATGCGGCAACTTTTCAAGAAATGGCACCACTGTGCGCCGTCGCGAAGGAAAAGTCAAGCACGCGTAAGTACAGTAGCGGGCAGTGGCGCTTAATGCACGCTGGTATTGTCGCTAATGCATCGGCCGCAAGAAGAAGATGAATAGGGAAGCTGGCGTAGCGCGGATCCGGTGTGATTGTTGTTCGGCCGCATCAATCAGCCGCCGCGCCGCACCGGTGCAATCTGTCGAGCGCGACGCCTTTAAGGTGATTCTCGCTTGTCAGCGCATCTGTTCGGCTGTAGGCCGCGAAATGTAGGACGAGACGTTTGTTCCGCGGCGATTTGTCCTGCACCGAGGCGCAGGTTTCTAATGGCACGGCTTTACGCTCGTTCCGTTTCGACGCAATCCTCGTGATTGAGTCCGCCGCGAGAAAAAGCTCCACGCGTCTACGCCGTTTCCAGGAACACCGATGGTGAATTTCACGGCGCTCCAGCGGCCAGCACACCGTGCTTAAACAATTTCTCATGGTCTTTCTGGTACGCGGTTTCGGCGATCGCTGCGATTTCTATCGCGCGCTTCTTGCGCCTCCAGGAAATGATGTTCCTATCTGTTTTCTACCCCCGCCACGATGTCTCCTCCCCCCAACCCCGTTCTGAATAGTTCTGAATAGTTCTGGACCCTCTTGCGTCTACCTGCGTTCGCGAACTTGCGTATGCCACGATGTGAGATTATTCTGACTGGTGTGGAAATTTCGTACGGATGCGCCGCTTGTGGGAAACACACTTAGAACGTTTACACCCGGCCTCAAGAATATTTTGATAAAAAGTAGACGAGGGAATTCTATAGACTTGGTGTGATGGATTTACCTAGAAAAGGGTAACGTTGCATATATTATCTAGGATTCAAGAGTAATAGGAAATTTATAACCCATTGTGGTTCCGTTTAGTTCAAACGTGGCTGCGGACTTTCAACGAGCAAGCACCAATTTTCTAATGCGGGATTGAGAATAGAACATTTCCTCCCTACGGTTCCTCAAGATGTTCAAATAAAACTCTTCGTGGCTGCTTTCAGAATGGACGAACGACGGGAACAGTCGCCTCGATGGCGAAGGGTAGACGTGCGACGTAAAGGATTAACAATTGAACAGAGAACACCGAAATTCGGTGCGGTGAAACTTAATCTTCGATCACATATGCCGAGAACGATTCACGAATGTTGCATGCATTCCTGCTGGTGCTTATGATTTATGTATCAATGCAGCACATGCATATACTCGGGCACCAGTAGGACGTATGTACAGTAGTATTCACATGCGCACACGCGATGAGGTATACGATCTTGTCTCGGGTACGGGAGATTCCGTCACAAGCAGTATGAACCAGCGAGGTTGCGTGGAAAGAGATCTGTGATCGAACAGATGTTTGAGACCGGCTGCCGAGGACTTAGTTTCTTCCGAGCTCTCTCTTTCTCTTTCCTTCGTCTTCTTACATTTCTTTTCCATTCTCTCTCTCCATTGTTATTTCTTTTCGCAAATTTCTCTCCTAACACTTTGATTCGTTTTGCAGAGTAGTGGAATAAGGGAGTAATCGTTCCCATTTCTAGATACCACTTTTAGTCTTCGAGATATAGAGCCAAGGGGGTGTAGAAATAATTAACGTTTACATTGTATTGTATCTTTTGCCTTTTATTACCATTTATTACGAAGAGCTATGCTGTTTCTATTTACATTCCCACCATGCGTTTATGTAGCCCCGTGGATTCCCGCTAATTCGATTGATTCGAAGCGAAATTCTTGACCGATCAGCCCAGGTTTGACACCTGCCAGCGTCGTTTAGCCTAACGTCCCGCCGAACCCCGATCGCATACTTACTTTTTACCTCGCCACGTCGTCCATGTTTTCGTACGTGACTGCTAGTGAAGCTCGTTTCTGTCACGAAAGTTATGAATCAAAATATTGAGGGCGAACGATTCGAACCCCTCGCGGCTCCGCTGGCTATAAAAAAATATTTTGTCTCCCATACCCGTCATTTCCTGACAACAATCGAAATTGTTTACACACGTTACGAATGATCGTGTTAAGTTCGTTCGTTACCAGCTTACGAAAAAAAGTGAATACAATATGTCTAATTCCTGGGCCTCAAGATTAATTTGACGTCGCAGCAAAGAGAGGAAAGTATTGTGAGTATTCGAGAATCGATTGGTCGTGGGAAACTCCTACTCCCGATAATCTACCTTAGTGTTTTGTTCAAGTGTAAAATGCCTGTGCAACAAATATTTACAAATGACGTCCTATTTATTTTGTTAATGTACTTGTCTTTCCATACGTAAGTAAATAAAGTGCCCCGCTTGAAAATCCATATAAAAAAGCGGGAAAGGACAATTATTTCAGTTGTTGCCTACAATTTTATACTAAATCAGTACACGTTTCCATCCACTGCTGTAGCTTAAGGGTTGAAACCGTGACAACTATACTCGCATTTCTGAGACTATAGGGCCCGGAATTATCTACAGCCCTTAGACTTTCATAGGAACCTGATGATCGCGCAAAGAGGTAAATTCGTTTCACACATCTTAGACAGCCCATACCGCGGCGCATTACGTATTTCACAGTGCATAAGTCCAGCAGCTGCTTGGAATCTCCGACGAACGGAACGGTCTGTGACGCCCCGTCGCGATTCTTGGTTCTTCGTGAAAATTGCTCGATTGTCGTGTACCTGCAGGCGCAGAAGCGCGGCTGTACCGCGGGAGCCCGCTAAAAACTGGACTTTTCTTATAAAATCGTTGTTCACGCGGAACAAAAAGAACCGCGAATACAGTTCATTCCTAATGCTACCGCGACGCGGCGCGTTCGTCCCATTAAAAAGGAAACTAATTCCACCCTACCTTTTCTCAATGCGCGACACAAAAAGATCTGCGCGCAAAGCACACCTGACAGGAGCGTAGCGCCTGAGAGCAAACGAATCACGGATAGCGCAGATTATTCGCGAGAAAGTGTAGGTCGGATTCCACGACCCGGGGCTCGCGTACAAAGATAGCCGAGGAATTTAACGAAAAATGGGATAATCAGTGAAATCCGGCAACGGCGGACCGAGTATAGTAACCGCGTCGCGAAACACGCTATCGACAAAATAGAAGTAATTAAAGATGCGCAGAGAAAGCATGTGCATTACCTACGGTCCGCGGTACACTCTCATGGCTAATGGGCCGAGATATTAATTATGATTCATTCAGATAGTCATCAGATTAATGCACGCTGGCATGGGTTACCCGCAGCAGGCTCGCGCCAAGTCCTTCAAGTATCGCCACAAGTGCATCCTAATGCCCCGGTCGGTCTCCGTCTTTACCCTGGCCTCTCATTTCCATATTACATACCTCGTTTCTCTTATTAATTTCGTCTTACGACTCCCCTCGCTCGCGATCAAGCACACTCGCCTCTGTCGTCCAGGCCGTGACTCGGATCGCCCTCTCTCACGATCTTGGTCCCTCTGTTCCTTTATCTTACGCCATCCCGATCTCCGTCTCCATCTACGCGCCGCTTTCTTTTCTCTCTAGAAAACGTAACTCGATGTTGCGTGTAAATATTATGGAAAGTCCAAGGATACTTCGAGGGCTCTTCTTCGCCGCTCAAGGTTCTAAGCAAATATCCAAGTGGCATAGCAAATAACGCGCTACCGCTCCCGGCCTGGTAAATCCTTGTACAAAGAGACGCAAGGAAGTCCGTCAATCACGGTCAAAGGTCGTGACGGATTTTTATAGCTCTTCCGTTGCGTCCTGCGTCTGCTTCTTCGACCCTGGGTCGTCACGGAATGGATACGTGCGTAGAGATACGGCGCCCGCGAGAATATCGTTTCGTGCTGAAGTATTATATTAAACGTATTATATAATAGATCCGTGTATGTATATTTCTAGATTTAATTTACTGCTCCAAGGTTTCGGTATGGTTGCTGGCGAGGAAGGCGCTGTAACGCTTGATCCTTCTTTTAAAAGAAATGGTACATTTTATCGAATTTCGTATGCGTCGAGGCAGATACATCTGTCGAATCTCCTTGAATCTCTGAGAATTTTCAGCGTTTCTCTGCGAAATAATCTTCCGGACTGGTGTGATTACTTTTGCGTATCCAAATCGTTTTTCTCTGTTCTCGACTATTTTGCACCAAGCGATGAACTAAATAAACTGTTTCTCTACAGTTTCCCCGATAGGAAAATGTTCTCCGGGGAAAGCGATTTCAATAGAATTCAAGAGATCATGCAAACATCGAGGAACGGTGAAACATTAGGGATTTGTATTTAAGTGCACAATGCAAATACAATGACAATAGCCAAACTTTTCAGGGCTTCGAAAAAATGTTTAGGCTGCTTAAAGCTGGATGCAACTGAAGAGTATAATCTACGTACAATATACGATGTACCTCAACCTGCAATCAATCGGTGCATGCCATTGCCTATTTCACGTTGCCTAAAGCTACTCTGTTCAATTATACAGGCAAAGGTCCGAGCGACGTACGATGCCTGTTTGCGATATTCATTTTCGTGTGCATCTTTGAACTCGCAAATATGCGTAGGTAAATACGTATGCTCGTTTCTTCTTTTCGATGGATTCGTATTATGTATATTTGTAAACAGATGGAAGGTAAGAATCCCATGTATCATTAGCAAACGACCATCGAGGCGGAAATATTCTATTGAAATTCGCCTTAATTAAATCGCAGATGCAATTTCATCGCACCGCTTGTATTTCGCATAGATTATTTATCGAAATTTATCTGCGCCGAGTTTCGCGTCTCGAGTTACTGGACGGGGACGTATTTAAATTATTTCGCATCCCGACTTCCGACTTCTTTCGTCAGCCCCCGAGGGCACGTGTCGCAGCCGCAATTACTATTGCATTCTGATGCACTCAGTTTCGCTCGCTCATTACTCGCGTGGATCTCTCCAAGTCGTTTCTTGCGGATACTCGTTATCCGCTAACTAACTGTTACCGTTGCTTTGTTTTAATTATTCATTATTATGATAGAACTATTTAATACGCACAGCAACAAAGTATCTTAACGTTGCTTTGTACGACTCGAGCATTTTATTGCACGCACACTTTTGTGCGCGCGTTCTTAATTAAATTCAACTTTGTTAAATTCAATTTGGTTAAATTCAACTTTGTTAAATTCAATTTGGTTAAATACAACTTTGTTGAATTCGATTCAAATCGCGTTTCAGGCGCATGCACGTCGAATTTTTCCACTCGCTATAAAGTCCGTCGAGGAAAATGCACGCAATATTAATTAGTACGGAAAGACGATCGACGTTTCGCGTTAATGCTGTTCATACATTTTACTGGCAATTAAACGGGAGTTACGGTGCAGGAAAACCTCTGGAACTGGAAGGTGACAAATTGATGATGACGTCGGTTGGCCGCGGCTAAGGTATAAAGACGAGACCGGTAGCTCACAAAGGATAATCTATGGCAGTCGTAAAGATTGCCCATTTAATTACAACTTAAGTCTCTGGGAGGTCCCTTTCCTGTCAAAACTGCGGTCACCCGAGGCTTTTAGTCTCTTAGTGTCGAAGATTGACATATTTCGACTGAAAAGCCACGGAGTACCTGTCCAATTCCTGACGGTCGATACCTGCGGACCTTGCGGAGGGTTCGGTTCCCGGTTAGCATTCTGCGTGACTTATTTTAAACTTCGAATCCCGAAGGAACTGCAATGATCATCCTCTGCCATCAAGTGTACCATATTACATTTTCTTTTTTTTTAATATAATAGGTTGTCAACTTTTACTGCCCCCGCTCCACTTTCAACCGTATTTAAAATAGAATTTAAATACTAGAAGTACTCTATAATATCAAAAATGTCTCAAGTTAATTACACTTCAGCTGCCTTCATGATTATCGCAAATGGAGTCGAGCATTGTACAATCGGTTTATATCCATGGCAGAACAGATACACTTGACAGAAAGTTTCCCATACACTGTTCAATCTCACCTGACGCGATATATCTTCCGAGATATGTAGTGACACGAAAACTATTTACATGCACCGAATACAATTTATTCCTATTAATATCGTACTCGTCTCACCCGCCTCCACGATTGCACGATCAATTCGAAACGGCTGACGATTGCACGCTGCCAGGAGCCAAGGCGCGACGCAGTGGACAAGGAAATGGTTCAATCGGATGATCGACACAGTGGCAGAGACGTTCGGTATCAAAGGTGCCTCAGCGTGTTCAAGGCTGGCGTGGAGGCATCGCGGGGAATAAAAAATCCGTCGGGCACGTAAGAACGTAACGTGGCGGCAGCGGGTATAATAGGCCGTATTACGTGTGTCGTCTATTTCTTGGTGTATGGTAACACGTAGCAATTACAGGTGACTGAGGTCAGTGTTAATACGACAGTCGCGTGAGAGAAGAGCTCCAAAAATGATATGGTTCGCGAGCGGCGACACTGTGTTTTCTTACGTAATCCCTCTGTACAATACGCACGATACCTGCTCCTCTTGGCCAGAGGTCCCGGCTCTGGCCATATACATATGTATTAATTTAGCCTGCTCATTACGTATTGAGAGTCCTGCGGACGCTCAGCGTTGGATATTGCATGTTCGCGGCCGGCCGTAATCACCGCTTTACACACTTCCACACCAGAGGCAAGGTCACGAGATCGTCTCGTATGCGTGTGACTATTGCGAACACGAGCTTCTTACGAATATCCACCTGGACGTGTTTACCCGACCGTCTAAAAAGCTCTGCTTCCATTTTTTCTTCGTCGAAAAGACACGAAAGCCATGGAGCGGTATACGGGGTGGCCGCTAACTCGGGGAACATCGGGAAATGGGGGGTAGCTGGGGTGTACCTAAACAACTTTTTCCTTGGAAAAAATTTGGTTTGCAGCTTGGTTTTTGAGTTATTAACGAAAAACACTGGCCAATCAGAGCGCACGTAGAGCGCGCGCTCTAACACGTGACTCTCAATTGCACTCGTTCGTGGTCGGGAACCAATGCATTGACACAGCGATCGAGTGCAATTGAGAGTCGCGTGTTGGAGGGCGCGCTCTGGTTGGCCAGTGTTTTTCGTTAATAACTCGAAAACCAAGCTGCAAATCACATTTTGGTCAAGGGAGAAGTTGTTTAGATACACCCCAGCTACGCCACATTTCCCGATGTTGCCTGAGTTAGCGGCCACCCTGTAGAGTCCGGACTATTCGGTAATTGAAATATAATTGTCCATGCGATCGATGTTTTGTTGCGAAGAGATGACTCTTTCTCGCGAAAGCAATGAATGCGGTAGAGAATGAAAGCGTATTAAAAGGTAGAAAAGTATTTTCTTTCTTCCTCAATGGACCCATGTGTAAGAGAATAATCGTATATATGATAAACGAGCTTACTATATCCGGTGAATATGCGTGTAGTCGAGCTGTCGGTGAACGATGATCTAGTTTTCAATTTCCAAGCGGCTGGACAATTTGTAAATAGAAATTTTCCTGTTACGACCGCGTACTATTATGTAATTATTTGCATCGGAGTGCGACGATACGCGTACGTGTACCTGAAACAGACTCTCGTCGACGATCAGACTCCAACATTCTGAAGTGGGCAGATATTGGTAGTCGATGCTCTGCGGATGAGACTTAGAGGCAAGCTGCTGCACGTCATTCATGTGTGTCTATGCGGTAAAAAGATATTCTTGCGACGGTTCCTTGCGGGTGCAGTCGAATCTCGGCGGTCCCTCTTTCGAAGCCAACACGATCCCTCGATAACAATCAGAAGTCTGCAGGCATATCGATAGCAAGCGACGCGGGCAAAGCGACGACCATCGCGCGAACCATTAATATATTTCTCTTCAGGGTTCTTCCAGCGCGCGGAATTATTCGTTTCGGAAACATCTGACAACGAGAACAGGATCATGGATGCACGAGAGTCCGCGCGAACGATTATCACACACTCCTGTAACACCGTGAAACTGTTACACTGCTGGGACAGCGAGTTCAAGTCCAGTCGATCGACGATGTCCAATGTCCTCTAACCGCGAGTTCCCGAGTTCAGCCACTTTCCATAATAATTGGAACGCTTCGCGCATCGATTACACAAGACTACGCCAGGGGCTACATTACACACGACACGAATTAAGACCGTTCGCGATCTCCTCGACGCCGGGGGGTTCCCCCTGGAAAATGTATTAGACCACCGCACTTTGTTCTCCCTCGTGGTCGCGATCGTCAGGACCGATTTGCCCAGCGACTTCCGCGTAACGGCATAACGGACCAAGTTTTTCAGCAAAGGGAAAAACGTCGCGGCAATTTTCCGGAAGGTTTGCGTTTACCTCGAACTCGAACCGCGTGTCGTCCGCGAGTGCTGGCGGCGACCGCGTTGCCAGGAGTAGAACGCGATCGCGATCGTGCCCGGCAAAAGGATCATGGTAGGGGCTCTGCGACTTCTCTCATTGGCGGGACTTTTCAGGTGTATTTGCACCACGTGCACGTGAGCCCTGTACACGTACGCGTTGCGTCACGTACCCTCGTCTCGCTCACCGTCGAGGACTATCTCGGTAGGTCATTGTCACGATCGTCCTCCCGTCTAACGACGTGACTTCTCTCGCCGGTAAGTATCGCGCGACGATTCCCGGCCAGCTACTTACTTGCAATGGACGTAAACGTAAAAACGTCCGCGCTGCTGTACCGGGGGAAATGTTTATTTTACCGGGGGGCTTAAGGCCCCGGTCCTAAAGCCGTCTTTTCTAGGCGACCTCGCAGATTTCCATCTGACCGACGACGGACGTTCATTGCATTAGCCGATCCTATCTTGGACGGTCTGCGCGTCTTATGTGTGTCAGTAGGTTCGAAGAAATGTGGCTGGACGCTGGAAAATATAGTGCAACCCCGATCACCGAAATAACTATAACTCTTTGTGCACTTCCACGCATCTCCGAGTTTCTCTCGACGTTGGAAGTCTCGTGTAGGCTGCTCTGACTCTTGTCGCTACTTCTGCTTTCATAGTATTGGGTCGTTGCAAGAGGCCTTTGCGTATTTCGTGTTGGTACTTTGGGACGTTCCGTTTCAAATCTTTGTCAAATGCTTATCAATTTATTATCGAGACTGAGCCAGCGAACCGAATTCGCGATGGGCAATACGCGTGGAATATGTTTGGCCTATGCGTATGAAAGTAAGAGCTTGTAGGAAATTGAAAATGTAACTTTAATGCTGGAGCACACGGAGTTCTCTTCAAAATAGTATAGAAAGTAAAATTGCGGGTGAAATTTGGTCGAATTGAGAGAAATCGAATTGCAAAGGAAATCGTTCTATAATTGGTTACTATTTCTTCGCTATCGGTTCTATCGACAATTTGTTCCAATAACGTCGTCTTTTGCAAGAATCATAATTTGCAAGGATACATAAATATATAGTATGTTTATCGATAGGAGAGCTGGGCCACGTTTACGCGGACCAAGCCGCAAATGGGTTTCTCGAAAACTAGTTCTAGATACAGATAAACTACGCCGGAATTAAATAAAGCAAATCGCCTGAGAACGAATACCTATATAATATCCACGTGCGTATGGAAATTGGCGAGACTCTGCCACCGCGTAAGTACGAAAATTTCTAGGCTAGAGTCGAGATCGGTGTTCCAATGTTGATTTACCGGGGCCGACATTTGCAAAATTACAAACCATTTTGCACGATTAAATCTGTCAGACGAAACTATGCGTGTCAGCAAGTCGGTCCATGCTGCGTTTTGTTCCCCAACGTTCTCGCATTTATTTAGCTTTCCTTAATTCATTCCAGCGGTATTGGCATATCGTAAACCGGATCTGATATCTTGTAACTATTGTAGCTGAGCCACCGTATCTCAACACTGAATTCCACAGCAATATTACCAACGATAATCCTGTATTATAATAAAACTGGTCGCGAAATATGCATTTATAGATATCTAATGTTTGCTTGAAAATATCGCTGCAACTAAATGTGTACACACATTTAGCCTCTGCTCAACTGTACACGTGTGTTACATTTTGTGAATCTTGTCCCAATTTGGAAATTAATTCGACCATCGACCATTCCAAATTAGCCTCTTACGATAAAGTGTTTAAAATGTTATTAAACGTGGAAATAAATTGGTACACAGAGGGTTAGAACGCAATGGCGACTAATATACTCCGTTTGCAGCTCATTAACTATGCGATTTGCATATGGTTCTTTTAGTCTTTTCGTTCTTAAAATACTTTTCTGTGCACGGCGGATAATCTCCATTTACTTGGTATTTTTATCACGCGAGTTTAGTTATTACACGCTCTCATTTTACGCGACCAGAAAATATATAGGTCCATTGTATTTATTGTAATAATTATATACGAATGAATTAGAAATTCTTGTTCGACAGTACCTACTTGCTACCCTTTTGGTTAACTCGCGAAATCATAATGACCATTTCACTTATGCCAGTTCCGGGTGAATAGCAACAAAATTAACGCGAAATAAATAGTTCCGGGACACGCGCGGTTTTTATTCGCGTATGTTATTGTTCTTTTCGTAACAAGCCACGTGGAACTGCGTATTTCGTATGTCACGCGTAACATTTCACGATACCAAGCTGTTTTCGAGTCCAAGCCGAAAGTCCATTGGCAAGTTAAAAAAGGCGGCTGCTTAGAATTTTCAAGGAAACAGCAGATAGAAGATAATGCAAAAGAACGAGTACACTAACATGTTCGGTATTAAGCTAAAGCCGTAAAATGTATTCGTTCGATGATGCATTTCCAGACTAACACGCGCCACGGTTCACTTACGATTTTTAATAAAAAGTCCGCTAGGACAGGGTTACGCTGTAGTGAAGAAAAAAACGTGGCTCGCGATAATTGCGGCACAGGAAAAGCGAAGTCTCGGCCTGTAATAACACTATGCATATTTACGCGCCGATAATTTAAGCATGCGAATCAAGGCGAACTTATTCAATACATGCACGAGTCGCGCACTCGTGCCGAGTTCCCCGTCGCATTTATCTATGAACCAGTTTCCTATTATTCGATCGGCCGCGTTTATAGATCGTCGAAATAATATTTTTCCTGCGATCTCTGGCGTTTCGTTGCGCGGTGCGGCGAGCGCTAAAACAATGCCGAAGAAGGCGACAACCGGGAGGTAATAAAAACGAATGTGGTGCGTACCTGGAAGGAACGGTGGTGCGGATGATGGGGATGATGAAACTGCGGTGTGTGAATCATGTCGCTGCTCTCGAGATCCTCGCACCTGGATGACTTCGCGACCTCTACGCTGCTCGAGCCGGTAATAGCTTCTTCGCCCTTTTCACTCGTGGATTCCTCGGTGCTATCCTCGTTCTTCTTCTTCACTTCCGGCTTCGTTTCCTATTCAACCAGCCGTCACGTTATAATGCCGGTGTCGTATTTTCGATAGCGGCAGGTGGCCACGGAGAGCAGATTAAACAGGTTAATTCGGAATGTTCTACGACGCGAATGGACGCTTCGTCGGGCTAATCAATTTTCCTCGGGGGACTTTTCAATCATTTCTATTATTTCGTTTCGAAATAGGTGAAACATCCTGTTGCGATTGAAAGCTTGATGAGATACTTTAAATTCGGTTTCACACTGGTACACTGGATGGCACGAAATTTTGGACGATTATAACTTTGAAATTGGATAACGTTAACGATGGTTTGCCCGTTTAATATCTTCTCCTCTGCTTTCGCGATTAATCGTATCGAGATTCCGATTGCCCCGACAATTTTAGAAGAAATTAGCACGGATAAAAGAGGCTGCGTTCGTTTCATTCGCGGACACTTTGACCTGCGCTTTAAAGGGGAATATATTTTAACACGCAAACGAGATATTAACGAATCTTATTGATATTTCGAATTCTGAATGGCATGCGCGCCGAAATTTCTAAGCGACGGAAAAATCGAGACCCGGTGAACCTTCGGCACAAAGAAAGCCCTTCAACTTTCAAGAGCTTCCTCATATTTAACGTCCACAAGCACAGCAGTGTTCTGCTTTTCCAAAACGATAGAAATAGTATCGAATGTACCGCGTACCGTGAAAATTCGTAAGAATAAATGGAAACGAAATATCTGCTAGGACAAACCTCTGATGGAGCCTCATCGAGGCCGACGAGTTGAAGCGCCTCCTCTAAAGTAAATCCGTCGGGAAGACCCAAAGTGTCGTTGCTGAGAAGACCTTCGACGCTTGCACTTCCTAAGAGACCACCTCCGAGTAAGTCCGAAGGAAAATCATTTTCGAGCTCTAAAGTGTCGGTTAATCCCAAAGAATCATCGGTTAATCCGGCCAACGGGTGGGTGTCTAGATCTAGCGAAGCGTCTGCAAGAAGCTGATCGTCCTCTTCGGCCTCGTTGTCGCCGCTTGTCCCTTGATTAGCGGAGCTGAGTATGTATTCACCTGTAACACACACAGTCGCGTATTAATCAGCCAGGGCGGGCGGTGTTTTCCTCGATAAAACAGAACATCTAATAGCGAACTTTGCGTCCTGACTCACGGGACGAATGCACGCGATGAAATTATTGGTTGACGAAACGTAAGTAAGCGTAAACAGGTTCGCGTGCCCAAGTACGATTCCTGAGGATCATTTAAAAGTATTTAATTGCCGGCAAGATTGTACAGCGCTCGACGTTACGCGTTTTTCATCCGACGGACGTCGCGTTCCGTGGCTTTCCCATTATCATATCGACAGCTATAATTCACAGGACATAACGTTCGTCTTCAACAATCCTCTCTACAATTGTGAAAGTGGGGGGGAATCTGCCTGGAGCAAGGTTGCGTTACTATTGCGCGTATATTCAGCGCGATCGAATTAATCCAAAGGTGCGCGCCGCTTTGTTTACGGAATTCCAAGGCACGACTCTTTCCGTCTTTGCTCGATGTACCTCGCGTGCAAATGAGCATCCGCCTCAAAGTTTTATATCTATCTAAGGCGTGTTTAATCACAATCAACTATGCGAACCACAACTCACAGATATTTTATTTTCACGAACGTTTGTATTCCTCTTTGCACAGTATCCACGTGAAACTGTTGCGCGCAACCCCACTGAATCACCCGCGAAACAACGATGTTACCTGCACGTTTTACTTTACGAACAGCGCACACCTGGGCGAGGCTCGACCCACCGCGATTTCCGTTTACAAAGTGTCCGGACACGAAACACGCGAGAAAAGTCCACGAAACTCTATGTTCACTTTGCGATTCGACGATCGGACGCGCGGAAGAAAATTAGGAGTGAAAATCATTCTAGGATGATTCGAGCAAACCGGATTCACTGTGACTCGACTAAAACTGCCCGCCTCGAGGCGCAGCACTCGAGACCTGACTGCGGCCGACGGACAGGTAAAATTTCGGAGGAGGGACAGGAAAGGAAAAAACGTAACTAATTGAGGGACAAAGGGGTGTTGTTGAAGATCCACCTGCTGGTCTGAACAACCCCCGAATGTACCCGCCCCACGGCCAATCCAGCGTCCCCATTTCTACCCTACTTCATCCCCTACGCACGCTCCGAGCACGACCTGCCTAGACCGTAGGTAGAATCTTCTATTTTCCTTTTTCCCCTCCCAGCTTCTCAACGAGAATATCAACGTCGGATCGAAGCTTGGCCAACTTCATTGCATTAGTCTCTACAAGACTTTCCTGCGAGGGAAATCATTTCTCTGATTCTCCGCTTTAACCCTCGCAATGTTGAACATTTTGGATTACATGGGCCTAATAAAAGACTGCAACTTTTTGCAGAAACTTTGTGCTTTGAACACTTGTATCTGGAAATAAAGGGGTTCGAGATACGAGAATAAACCAGCGTACGTAAACTCTGCGTTTATAAAATTCGTTTTTAAAAGCACAGACAGATGGAGTTTGAAATTGAGGAAACGAAATGTGTTTGTACGTTCGACAAACGTTGGCGCAAAACAATTCGTTGCCCGCTGTAGCCATTAATTAATTGTAGAACGTAACATCCGTCCCTTTGCTAGACACCCAATCAATTGTAGAATCTAATACATCGGGTACAAAGTTCCCCCACCATCCCTTATGCATTGCGAGGGGTGACGTGTTCAATATTGTCACCTAATAAGAAATCGACGCGCGCCTTTCGGAACCACGCGTACCTGAGCAACGATTTGAATGATTGCTATTGGGAATTACTATTAATAAAGTGAATCCGTGCACGCCAATCCGAGGCAGCGCAGCTCTGTCGGCCAATTAGTCTCGTTTGGACGCGCGGAGGCAAGGCGCAGGTAAAACGCGGAGAGAAATTTCGACAGACGAAATCGTCTCTTCCTTTTTCCCTTGCGGGACGACGCTATTAGAGATAATAATCTCATAAAATAATAATTCCTCGAAGGCACCTCGAACGCGGACAGGTCGGCCGAGCCGAACGGCAGACGGGCCGGCAGAAGGAGAAGCTTTTCGTTGGTCTGCCGGTGATGAGTACGGTGCGCGTGAGATGAAAGATCGCACCTTTGGGATGGCTATTACATTAACGAGTAGTGGCGGCCATTGTCTGGCCCAAAATGCGGGCCCGACCGCACGATAATGGCCGCCTATAATTTGGGAAGATCGGGCACTCGGTGATGTGCAGGCCGGGCTCTGCTTATTTCGTATTCGAAAAAGCCCGCGCGAATTCAATTCCGTGACTGGAAATCAGGTCCTCGAAACTGGACTCCAGTGTTTACGGGGTACGAGGTGCAGATGGTAATGGGGATTAAAAGTAGCTGCATTGCTAATTCACGCGTCACTAGCTCTTCGATGAAAACTGTTTCATCGAACACACTTCCTCGGAACTAATGAGAAAAACACTAACGTCGACGAGAAACGAAGTACCTACTATTGCATTAAACACGTACTGAAAGTTAATTCTCATGAAAGTTAATTCTAAAAAAAAGTTAGTCTGAAAGTTAATTCTCAAAGTCGAACAGGCGCGTGTAATAGTATTTTGTATTCAGCAGACCGCAAGGATTTTATGTTGGTAGTTCGATAACGAAATTTTTAGGCGAAGCGTGTTATTGAATTTCAGGTGAAATATACAGGCAGCCGTATAAATTGGCTGCCAAATAATTGAAAGGCTTCGAAAAAATCTAATCGCGATCAAGGCATCACTACCCAGTGATAAATAGAAGTACTTCTCGCGGCTGCTACTTTTCAACACATTGCGTACGGGGACGTCAATTCGTGTCTTTCATTTTTTAACTGGATGGCAGATGCGAATTGGCGTTGCACGGTGCCATAAACCACACGGTTTCATGCGGAAACAACAAATAATATATTAGGTCGTCCCATAAGATCGTGCCGCTTTTTGTTTTGCTATATTAATGAATGAAACGTACCTAAAAAAACGTAATCGCCCAATGTTTCCACAAATTCTTCCCATCTTTTTGGTAAAGTCATTATACCGTCCCTATAAAATTTCTGTGGCTTTTCGTTAACACTAGAACTACCGATACACTTCGGTATTATTCAGATAGCATACGTTAGACAGATTATGAACGCGAAAGAAATAGAGATGTATAATTGTCGTTCTGTCTTATTGAAACTCATCGTAAATTGCTACAACGATACCTATATAGTAATAATTGTAAGGCAAGAAATCTGAAAGAAGTCATTTTAACCCCCTTGGTAGTTCCAGTGTTAAAATACTTTTCAATGTTCGTTTACAGGGACACGCCATCAAATTTTGTCCGCCTAAAAAAATGTTGCATCCACTTGAATAAGTGGCAATCCGATGGAGCAATATCTGGAGAATATGGTGGTTCTAATAAAATTTGCCAATCAAATTCGCATAATTTTGTTTGCAACATTATCATGACGAAAAGTCACATTGTATCGATTCACGATTTTTGTCTGAACGAATTGTTTGGTCGGCTGGAAGAAGCTCAAAACACAAAAATCCTTACCAAAGTACAAACGCAGCCGCGGCACGAACTTATGGGACAACCTAATAATACCATAATATAAAACGGTAAGGCAGTCGAAAATGGAAGATCAGTCTGCTGAATACTGCGCTAATAATATTGTTTCTGCCGCACGGAGAACTGTATTGGAACTGGAAGCAAGTTGGGCCGGTAGAGCCCGGCACGCAATGTGTTAATATCCTTCCAATGTATTCGACGGATGAAACGTGAACGAATAAATAAAAACTGAATGCCCGTAACCTCGTGCGCAACAGCCGCGAAGGGTGTTCGAAATTTCGTGCTGCTGTACGCCTACGGGGAACGCAAACCGTAGAAACGGACGCCCCCGAGGGACCGTTGCTTAAATCCAGCGCAAGGGAATTCGCTCGATCATGGTGCATCTAATGGCGTGCTCCTCTCGGTCTTCTTCGATTCCACGGCTTCTTTGAACTCGCGGCCAGGCTTTTCCACGGCTACGGGAACGTCGACAGATCATTTCTCACATTTCGCGCGCGCCTAACGACCATTTTCTCTCCTTTCAGCTCCCCCGAGCCGTCGCCCTTTCTCGGATAATAATTCCGGCGTTACTCGGCAAAATTTTTGGACCACTGGCCCCTTTGGACCCCGACAATCGAAAAGGTACCAACGGGGCCGTGCACAGCGACGCTACATCCACTTCCTAGCGCCTGCTCCACGAACGCACCGATACCAGTCGAAAGAATCCTACGGATCGAATGCACCGGCACGATTGTCCTATCCCAGCTTGACAAATATATCGAGCTAAGTCTTATTTGCAGCCCTCGACAAAAGGGTGGCAATGGCCGATACGGTCACGCTCCGAGCGCCGTCTGATGTCTCATTTTCCCTGCTGCCTGGCGAATACACGGATACGTGTGCACCGTGTCCTACCCTGCCTCACCTGGCGCGACTATAAATAGCCCAACTTGCAATCACGGTCATTGATACTCGTAGGATCATTAATTGTTGTCGTTGACCTGATGTCAGGATCCTTATCGAGCCTCGTTTACTAGAACGCGTCGATCGGATAACGCGAGATCTTGCTCGCTATCTGCTGCGAAGCTTCCCTTATCTACAGCCGTGGCCATTTTTCTCTGCCAACCTAACGGGACGCGGAGCGTGCGTGGAAAAATCTTACCACGGCGGCTGGAGTCGCGAGGTGAACGCAAGATGAACCGCTGCTACCATTTCTCTCCGGCCGATTAAAAAGCCATCTACGCCGGGTGGTTGGGCAAGCGATTCGCCAGAGTTTTCGCAAGAACTATTCCTCGAACCATTTCATAGTTGACAGTAACGTCAAACGCTTAAACCCTGCGCCCAAGCGTAATGGCGAACGTGCGCGCAGTTGCGAACGACAACGATTTATCGAACGACGAGGGCAAAATAGAAACGGAGTTGCACGTAGGTGCCGTTAATGTCGAACAGAAGCCAACATACGCACTCCACTAACGCGATCGCGTCGACGAAGCTAGGGCAATGGAATTACGCCTGCGTTCACGTACCTCTTGGGACAAGATCCGCGGTCCAAGTAATCCACAGTACAGCCAAGGATCACTGGGCAATACGGTCTCCAATCGAAGTCAATCCGTTCGTAACAATAGCGCGCCGCGTGTACCAGTCACTGGGTTCGCACTGTTCACATCACTCGAAGGAGAAACAAACAGTCCCCGGTCGGCAAAACGCCGCAGCTGTCCGTAGGAAGTTCGCGGCCACTTCGCATCGTCCGTCGCACTTTCCCCCGCGAAGATGCTTCTAGTCTGCGTTATCCATTAAGCTGCTCCGGCGATGGAGTCGGTGTGCCCACGAGGCGTGTTCAGCGGTACGTCAGACGGTAGACCGTCGCCACATGGAAACTCGATGGGCACAGCCAAGACCGTGAACCGCCGTGTGAGAGCCAAGGAGGTCCGTGCACGAGCGACTTATCGAGGGAACTTTCTTTTACAGCGACGCAATCATCGTGGTCCCTGCGCGATACGGTTTGCTCGCCAGGAGAATCATAACAGGCGATACTGGCAGATGATTCTGATACAGGCGCAGCATGGAGTCGACTGATAGTCTATCGCGTAGCGAGGCATTGCCTAACCATGGCCTGGACAAGTATTGTGCCGAGCGACGGGTTCCCCGTTAAAAAACGGACCAATCACGTCGGGGTTGGCTGTTATTCCAATATGGCTGCCAGACAATGCGCGCTGGATGTCCGAAGAGAAGGGAGGGAAGGTCTCTACCCATAATGCCATTCTCCGACTCCCCACTGCGACCAGGGAGCGTATACCGAGTCTCGATCGGCCAGCATAGCCGTGCTCGAGCTTAGCCAGGGGTGCATCCTATCGGGGCATAGCCCCGAGTCATTGTCCTTCGACTTGGTACCCTTGCAAAAATCTGTATCGACGTGTTACGAAAGACCGAGGCCAACCTTTTGTTCCTGATACTGATATCTGCCTTCGCTCTGCGCCACGTGGCACACGGAGGAAAGAATGGAAAGAAAGGCTGCCCTAATTTCTGACGCGAGTCCGGCTCGAAGACACCCGATTGGGCTTCAACGGGACCAGGCGGAAGATGGGTGATCGGGAAAAGTTTCAATCCGGATCGAGTTATGTAGCGCGGCGAAAATATAGACAGGTAACAGGACATCTTCTGCCGGAGCAAGTCGGTCTTAATCAACGCGAAATTCTCCATTACCTGAACTGGACATTTCCTGGGCATTAATTGGTTGCTTTCATCGTCCAGCGAATATGAAATTTGCCCTGCTTTATCGGGTAACTTGTTTGCCGCGGCTACGCGTCTTGGGATTTGATTAATCATCAAAGAGGTACTTGTTTTGCGACCCGATTTGGACATAACGTTCATCGAGATGTATCGCGCGAAATATTCTGCGGATTTGCGGATAATGTGCGGGACCAGAGAGAGGATTCTTCTGCATTCTTATAAATGTATTACGCCGGCATTCTGACGGTGACTAGCGATTCGCCGGCGCTGTGGCAACCAGTAGGTTAGACTCGACAGACGATAAAGGCTGTAAACCACTGCTGTTAAGATGGTATCTAAATCCTGTCAAATGCCTGTTCTATCGATACCCTTTATTCTTGTGTCGTCACTCTTATTCGGACTCTGTCAAGGATCCTTGAGACGTATCAGATTAATTTTATAATTATGTCCGACACAGCCTGGCCAGCAAGTTGTAAGGTCAGCAATCGTCCCGTTTGTTGTATTACATCCTGCTTCTGATGTGTTCGTCAGGTTTTATTGTACTCAATGTGTTTATTATATATTTAATTAATACAACTTAGTTTAGATATATGAATCTTCTTATTGTTAATTATCTAATTGTAACACAAGTATGAAGTATATCTTATTCTTAAACCGCTCTTCATTTTATTAAGAAGACACGCGTGCTCTGATCTTCTTCTCACACACAGATATACAAGCTTGCCAACTCGCGCACTTTTAGAATTACCACCAACAGTTCGAATGTAGGGAAACACCGTACTTCTATCTTAGATTTTTCACGAATGACACGTTGTGCCTGGACTACAACTGACAGCGCAATTTGTTAATATAGATAAGGATATAATCGCCATGCACTAAGGAATTGGTAGTTTGTGCAAAATAGTTAGACTCTTTGCACGATACAGCGATCGATACAGGGCAAGACTTTTGTGCGGCAGATTAGTAAATCTTGGTGCAATGTATGATACAATTTGAATTGTTATAAATGTACCGTCAGTAGATCCAGCATTTTATAATGATAAATATAGACAAGCTTTATATTTGATGCAATTAGTTTCGCATTCGCTCGAAACATTAAAGAAATCCTTCCCGATGAAGGTAACACCGGCGCAAAATGTTATACCTACTCGAAGTGGAGTAATGTTCTCTACCGTGTACGGTGATTTATTAATCAATAAGTGCAAATCATTGTATCCCCTGCTGAACTATTCTGTATAAATGAAATGCGATCGCCGACAAAAGTATAACGTAACAATGCGTGCTCGATCTTCTGGAACGTTCGTGGATGAACGAAGTCTAGGACACCCCCCCGTGTGCGGTAAATAATAGTGGCTGCATGAACTTGTGCTTTTCCAACATCGTGGCTTGCCTAGCAATACCGTCCGACAGATTCGATCCCAGTGTTCGATTCTTTCCTCCAATTCCCGGTGGAACGAGTAAGCGACTCCTGTTTTCCGCGAATATTGGAACACGAGGTCTAAGTGTTATCCTCCTGCACGTAATTGCATTTTCTTTATGAACATTTCAATCGAATGCTATTTATAATAACTTTTTTTCGTTGTCTTACTTTATTTTAAGTGGCAAGTAGTAGTTCGATTACTGTGCGCTCATTTTTACTTATTGTGGGAATATTATTAAGTGGTATTGCCATTGTTAAGAATTGTAGTAAGTTTATTCCGATTATATTGATGTTTCTCTTACAACGTTTATTATTAGAATGAATATTTAATGGCGACCGCTTTTCAATTTACAATCTTGTTACCGGGTAAATTAATAAACAATAACAAAATGCGCTGCTCACTGAAGATTGTTCATTCTCTTTGCCTTTAATGATTTTATTCACACGGGTACATTCAATCGTTGATTCACATATGTATTCACACACACAAGTACTTTTCTCACATCCTACATTGTTGTCTGATCCGAATTCCGTTTAGTTTAAATTTAAGTTAAGAGGATTTGAAATAATTGAGAAGAGACGGACGATATTTCTGTGACCGTTTTAGTATTGTTGGCCGCCATTTGAGTATTACTGAGGATAGCTTATAGAAACCTTCAGATTGCGGAACCATGGTTTATCGCTCTGCAAGGTTCCATAGTTGAAATTGTTTAAATTTGGTTTGTTTACGGAATTCGAACTAGCAGTGGGAGTTATACAAACAGTCTCACTAGGAGTGTTTTTCCCAAAGCCAATGAGGAGCCTTTAAATACAAGAAGAAAGGAGTTTAGTTTCGCTTTTCTAGCTAAAATATTCCCATACACGTTGCAGTTTAGTGTTCAACAGCAGTCTTCCTCAATGATATACAGAGATTTACAATAGAAGGGGCAATTTCGCGAGGTCCTATTGGCAGCGAATAAGAACTGATTTCAATGACATCAACTTCAGCCTTTCTCAAGCACCAGCACCAGCCCTAAAAGTAGATAGACACCTCCATGTTTGAATTGATTACAATAAGAATTGGAAAAGGGTTTGTTTTACCCCGAAGAATTAATAAGTAGCACGAAACAAAAGTTGTCTGACGCTTCTGCCGAGGTCCCCTATAATCGAGCGAAGTTTCACAAACTTTCAATTTGCGGACAGGTAACCGAATGTCCCTTGTCAGTGCAGAGCAAAGTAATTTTTGTACCAAACATTTTTTAAACTGAATTAGCTTTTATAACTCGCAAGTATTAATTGCAGATATCCATAGACGGCATCTGTGTGTAATATATCTATTATACATTTACTACACACGTAGGTACTATTAATATACTATTATGGTTATTATGAGGTTGCATTCGTTTGGGGAATTGCATGCATGTATATGATTTGAATATGGCGCGCGTTTCTTTTCTTTGTTCTAATGTTCTTTTGTGCTACCACATCCTATAGTCCTAAGTCTTCTCGTTCTGTAGCTAGCACTGGGTATCGGTGCAGTAATCCAAAAATATCGTTTTCAGATTGTTTTAATAACCGAATCTAATATTATTCATTACGTTAAAATAAGTGTACTAATATATACGATGTCATATTTTATTCCTCACATTAAAATAAGTAATCAAGCCTACACAATGTTCTGCTTCATTCCTAACAGTTATCTTACTAAAAATGTAAACTCGAAATTTGATTGACTTCTCTGCTATAACGATTTGGCAAATGTTAAGCACGATTGACGAACGCCACGTTGTACGCGGATAAAACAGTATTATGCAAATTTGATTTCTTTGAAAATAATCAACGACCCATCGATTGACCAACGTTATAAGGACAAGATTTGCGCACCTATCGTGACGTCCAATGCTGCGGTGCAGAAAAGGTGCACACATACAAAGCATGGCATGATACGTGCGTTAGAAAAACTGTCATCCGCAACCTCAGATGTATTTTCACTTTCATGTTACCTTATCGCAGTTATAGTTATTTATGTACATATGTATGCATCTACGCATGCGTCGGCGATACGACAAAAGACTTATCAACTCGCCGAAGTCATTTACACATATTAACGAGCCACGATTATATGTATGGTGCTGCAGAATGAATAAATGTGCGTTATCTTCGGTAAAAATTCGAGAACTTTGATTTGAGGTTTCTTTAACGAGCGTACGTATGTACGCAATTCTTCCACCTTCCTGTTACGCGCAGGTAACGTCCCATTATTACCTGCCCTCCTCGCGGTTACGTAACAGTGACGTTTTTTCCCTTCGCTTTTTGCCCGTTCGACAATTTATGTAATACTCGTAACGCGATGTTTACAGTATCCCGTAATCTGCACTATACCCCTCGTAAACATCGTGTATTATCCCATCAAATAATCTTGCAGATCTTTTTACTCCGATCCTCGACGGTTCTTTATTGTGTTCGAATATTGGCTGTTAATAATTTCCACTTGGATATGTTGATCGTTGTGTTGATCACTTTGAAACTATACAACACGTTGTCACCGCTTCGAAGTGTATCGAATCAAGTGTGATGAAAATACTTATTATGGCGTACACCTCGCGTCTGTGTAACATAAAATGCAAGAAGTTGCGTGCTAAGCTATACAGGGTGTTCCAAAACTGGTCAGTTAAATTTTAATAAATCGTAAGAATTGCTGAACAATTGTTACATTTGATGGATCAATAATGTCGGAAAAATATTTGCTTGGCTCCTTTACGCTGGGAGGGATAGTTAGGTATGTCTCTGTGACAGGTAATACCTTTGCGAAGTCTATTTCTGAAATGTTTAAAAGTTATTAACACCGAGAGGAGAAATGAACAATGTCAATGACAGACGACACCAAATATACAGGGTGTCTCACCCAATGACCTTGAAATGACCTTGGCTTAAAAATATCGCACGTAACTGTTTGGGGTGGAGGCCCACAGAAAATGAATTGCAGAAACAAAATAATATTTTCTGCACAAAGCTGACATCTCGCTTTACTATAACGTAACACCGTGTCAATGTTTTCTGATAGTGTGAACATTTTCAAAATTGCCCAAGGTGTTTTCAAGGTGCATTGTTGGATACGTTTTGATCTCCTCTTTGTAACAGCAAGCAAAAAAATAGGGCATTCCATTCAAAAAAACGTTATCTTTGGAGAAATCTGATAAGATATCACCTTCAATCTCATAGCCTAATTCCCCACCCCCTAAAATACACTAACTTTCTCCCGAACCATTTTTTCGTACCGTGAGAAATAGGAGAATAATTAAGGGTGGCAGGCATAGGTGGGACACGCTGTACATCTGATGCTACAGACCAGAAAGTATGAGACCGTCTTCTTAGTTTTACTAATATTAATACAGATAAAATAACCCATTCACCTGTGGAACTCGTCATCCATGTCGCTATTATCTTCGATGCAATAATTGTTTCGTCCGGGAATCCTTCATATTTTTCATAAAGCTTCATATTTGTCAGACAAATGTATTATACTTAGAATTTGGATTTGCAACAAGTGCAACAGGATAATTCAGTTCCATTTATATCTCTTTCTGGTTCTACCTTGGACCCAGTTCGATATTGCAAACGTTAATAAAGATCTCTGGTACTTTAACCTTCATTCTCTTGTAAAAATGAATTGAACCGAGGCGGGTAGTTGAGCGGTAAACATTAGACCACAAAAGTGGTTCATAGCACGCAGGGACCAATAGTAATTAGCTTCGTCCCAAATTATTTAATCTTGCAAAAGCTCTCAGGTTTTCAGTAAAAAAAACAAAATGACGACTGCTCCGAAAATTCGGTAGTTTTGCAGTTCGAAATATCTAACGAACCCAAAATCCTCAGCTATAGTCTACGCCTTCGGGAGGTCGATAAGAGATCATCGGCTTAAATCTCACGCCTGCATCATTTTACGCATGATTATCAAGTGATATCGATTCACGTGGCAACAGATACCGGACACCCTTAGGACCTGCAGTACGTTGCGGAAGTAATTGCGTTGAATCATTCACCTGAAGTGCTACCGTTACAAACCACCGACGCAAAGGATTCTGTAAACGGGGTCGAAGACCTAGTTAACACTTCGCACGCACCAGTCATTCTGGATGTCAAGTTGGCCGTCAATGAGCATTGTTGCCACCTCATACTATGACGTTTGCTCTTCGCGTCTAGCTTGCACTTTTCGTTGGCCACGCGTCCTCACGACGCGGCGAGAGCAACGGTAGTCCAGTCATGCTTAGAAGGTGCATTTCTTCCCGATTCGATGTCCAAAAAAGTTGCCCCCTCGATCTGCGCTCACTTCCGCATCCGGAACGGAAGAAACTTTCATAGTCCTCGTTCGGTTCTTGCTCGTCCGAAGAAAAAAAGTGGGGAACATCCAGCCCCTGTCTTTCGGAAAAAAGCGGATGCACTGTCGTGGTGCGAATAACTGAATATATTTTGATTTGCTTAAAGCTGAATAAATTGGACAACCGGTTGGACGGTTTATAGGTACCGATGACGAGGTTGGCGTTTGTTTGTAGATTAGATGCTACTTTGGTTCGATGGACTATGGAATTTTGCGAGGTGCAGGTGTTGCAACAGGGAATGCATCAAGTTCACTTCGGTATTCTCGAAAGCAACGAAGTAGTGCAAGAGCAGTGTGTACTCTGAATTAAATGTTTCAGTGCTTTCTTTGGGAAGAGGCATCACCTTCGGGTCACTTCGGGTCACATAGTTTTTGTTACCCCTTTCCGAATATGTGTGCACCACTGTAGGGTCAGATACATGGCATTTATTTTGTAAGAAGTGTACCTGGCGTAAAAAATAAATCGCCAGGAATAACACGACTGATATGTATTGAGAACAGCATTTGCCACCCCAAAGAAATACGGCGTAACATAGTAGGTAAGTTATATGCTGTAGTTTAACCTACATCGAATGTTAAGTGCGTTCTCAACAGCTGAAGAAGTGTCGAAGGGGGTTTGTCAAAAGAATGCGACGGAAGATCAGAGTAAATGTTATCTCTGTACATAATATCATCATGGATACATGTACCCCTAAGAATCTACGTTAAGACGAAAGCCATATTTAAACAGAAGAGTCCACGTTAAATTACCTTGTACCTGTCAAGATTGTCAAGCACATTCGTACAAATTTCAACCTATTCCTCTCGAGCGCATACCAAAACGAATCTCGTGTTCCTGCGAACAGGATTTTATTAAGTCCTCAGGAATGATTTTAGCGACACGCGTTGCAAGTTGTCATGATGCACAAATTCTCTCTCGCGAGAGGACGAAGTGGCACAGTGACCCATTCCATGACGAAACATATTTCGAAGCAGTCGATCGGTAGTTTTACACCGCCGTCCTCTATTTAGATCAGAAAACTTTCGTTTCTTCGATGGCACAATCATCCTAGCAGATTTCTTAAGGCGAGAAATCGAACTCACCTGAGAAAATGCACGCCGAAGAAAATTTCTCCCGCTAAAGTGTGCTATGCAAGCCTACTTACTTACTCTAAAGTATCACAGGTATGCTTTATTCGCGATGGACGCTGTTACATATTTCGCCGAGAGCTTCGTACCTGCTTTCGATGAGACTATTTTATACGAGCCGTTCTAAGCCGTTTCCCGGATTGCTTCGACGGCATCGGACTAAGTTTGAGCAGGTACTTGGCCTGTGAAGGGTGCAAGAAAAATAATTTCCCGAAGCCACGGAATACCTTCATCCCTGAAAAGAATTTCTCCCAGGGGCTAGGTGGAAAAAATGGTTTGATGCAATAATGACAGGTTGAAGGTCGACCGACGAGAGTGTCTGGAAAGGGCTAATGGTACTTGAAGCGACAGGCTGACCTTATCCAAGCTGGTCTGATACATATCTATCCTAAAACAACACGGCTTTCAGGCAGAAGGCTACCTCAGTGCCCTGGCTCCTTTCTTATTTAATGTTTGGCTTTGCGCTCTTCTCTGTTCTTCAATTTGTACTTTGGTTGGATGGATCCTGAACGTCGGGTACAAGTGACATTTGCTAAATAGATAATCCACAGCAAGCGATTCCGAGGAATGAGGGCATTTATTTATTGTTTAAATATATCGGTAGGAAGTCACGTCAGACTGTCAAATTGTGGGATCCACGATACGAAGATTGTTCTAGCGATGGAATGTTTTTGACAGGAGAAGAAGTAGAAAAGAGACGAGCAGAAGTGAAATGAATGCGAGCACGACAGTATAAATATAAGTAAATAAGTTCTTGCACCTGTTATTAATTACTTGTCTGCACAAAATGTTTTGCTTGCGACACGTGGTACAGTTTACCGATTCTGTTCAACTCGTTGCGAATGCAAACAAAATATTAGCCAGTTTATGTCTTACATAAGTAAAACATATTTCCAAATGCACGATGAAGAGCCAATGATAATTTTAATAGCTATTAAAAATAATATATATAACGATATAAAAATAATCGTCGCGTCGTGTAACATCTCCCCAAAGATATTACCCATTTATCGCCAAACTATAACTATCAAAGTATAGTGAAATTTGCATTACTTTTACAATGTAACATCAGAAACTATTAACGACGGATAAAACCAGCATAACAATAAATCAGGAAAGCAATTATACGATGAACGGATAATAGACTTTTATATTTATGCGAAACCCAGTTCGGGGAATGAACATTTTTAATATATCCTCCGAGATACACGTCGGTTATAGAGCAACAATGATTTGCAAAAAACCTTTGAAAATCGTGGAGGCAATCCGAAGCAGGTAACGACTCTGACAATCCTTAGAGAAGCTTCATTGTGCCGAAGCGAGAATTCGAAAAGCTAAAAAGGAGGCGGAGGAGATACCGGCAACTTAATTTTTCATCCCCACTGGCAACTGTCGTCGTGTCTGAGCATCCAATAGGGGCCCTCGGATTAATGCGAGTTTCATATTAATGTTTTAATCCCACGATTGAAACATTTCTAGCGCGCCATCGCATCGACGAGCGGAGCAGCCTGCTGCTAGAAAGAAGTATTGTTGGGAATGCTTAGGCAAGAACCTTCAAGCGCGTAGAACAGAATGTTAAAAAGGTTTTCGCAAAGGTAATTTGTAACAGCACCTATTCCAGGGACCAATTGAGCTTGCTGCTTCTGGGATCATTTGTCTATGGGACGCGTTGGATATTACAGACAAATACCCATACAAGTATGCATATTATATAAAGCCATACAATATAAACTATCGCTTTAAAACTTGAGACAACTTTGTTCATTTTCTGAGCACATAAGGAATATGTTGCAAAGGAATATGTTGACCGACTTTGTTCCAAAATACAGTGATGTAGAATAGATGTTTGGTCTTCATATTCGGATCGTTTAATGTTTAGCAAATTATAGTTTAACAGTAGTAGTAGTAGTAGTAGTTTTACTTTGGTTCAGTGTAGCAGCAGATTATTCTCTATATAGCCTTCTTGTACGTGTTTTCAAGGGTGATGTCGAGGAATAATCTTGAACTGGATAAAAACATTTATTTTTCCCACCATGCGTAGGCAAATATTGATGACAAGACTGTTTCTTCTTAATTTTAAGTAGCCTTAGGATACATTTTACTTTTCCCATCGAAAGCATATTTTCTGATGCAGCATATTTTTCTCCAAAGAAAATTTCGATTCCTATATTTTCATTGCCAGTGTCAGGACATAATTAGTTACTTAGCAAAATTCCAGTATTCTTTTTGTAACAAGTTTTAACATAAATTACCTCCAAATCCAGGTAAATTCACGAGCAACCAATTAAGAACATTAAATGCATTTCAGTTTCGAAGAGCCCAGCTTGGCCCACAAAAAACGGCTGAGAAAATGGATTATCCGAATGAAGAGCGATAACGATTCGAACTTAAGTCGGCTACTCCACCTATTATCCGCGATACACATGATTTTTGCATAGGTGCAGATAAAAAGCGCAATAGGTTGCCTTCGTAATTGGTCTCCTTGAAGATAATAATATGAAGCAACATTATAATTCTAAACGCAATTCGCATACAAATGTATAATATCTATGTTTGCGTCAAGATATCCTGATTTCCTTTCGCAAAGCGACGAAGCTACACGTACGGGGTCGCAAATAAAATTGCGTAATCGGTATGTGCAAGACCCGAAATCAATCCGTTGGATGTAAAATCATGCTTTGGAGATTCTAGACGGCGAGGCATGCTTTTCTCAGAATTCTCAGTATTTCTGGCTGCGAATTTACCCGAAGACAGTTCAGTTCACTCTTCAACGATGAATAATGTAGCGAACTTACAGTAAATAGAAAACTCGCGTCGTTAAATGCTACAACACACGGAAGCAGCGGATGGAAAAAAGTAAATAGTGCTTCACCGATCTTGTCAACATTGATAAATACATATAAATGGTATCTGACGTTACAAACGCGAGGTATACGAGTTGCAGGGAGTAGAAGTGACGTTTCACCTGCGTCGCACCTTCGACAAAAGATTAGAAAAACGCTTGCAGCCAATTGTTTTGACCTGGGAGGCAAATCAAATACGTGACAGTGTGTCTCAAGCATCGAACTACCACATTTAACGTTAACTTGCGAAGAAGCGAATGCCAAATGGGGAATACGGAGAGGCACGAGTTTCATCGACCCACAACCCACAAATGAACGATCAAACTGAAAGAAAGACGCTCGAAGATCCTCTGCAAACACGGCAACCAAACATTCGTGCTTAACACGGGCCGGATTGATTTTACGATCCACGTTGATCACTACTCAGCTCAGCGAGTATAATACAATGCCTGAAAAGTCTTGGCCCCTTTTCGTTACCACCCCGTGCAACGTCGACTCGCTGTTGTCGCGTATTTTCATCCCTAAGCTTTCTGTAAGTGCCCTCCCGAATTCGACCTGAATCCGTGGCGTGCAACGAGCCACGATATGAGTAATGATGCGTGCTCGTGTTACAGGGGTGGTTATAGCAAGTCACTGCCCCGAGTATCCCTATAACCCCATGCATGCCTCGCCAGGCAGCTGCCCCCGTGCACGTTGCCCATGGAGGTTCCTGACTCAAATACCCGAGCTAACATGGCGGAACACGTACAACTCCAAATATTGATTCCCTCTTGGGATTCACCGCCGGCAACTCGAATGGCTCGAAGAAATTGTTCCCTTTTCTTCCACCATGGCGGACCAAGGATTCGTCGAGTCTAGCTTTTGGAGACGGCCTCGAATTCAAGGAATTCCGCGCGGAAAACGTCGAGGGGAGGGAACCATTCTGAAGTGAATCGAAGAGGGTAAATTTATTGTTTCTTCCAAGGCGGGAAACGCGATAATGCTTCGAATTTTCGTGGCCTCGAGGTAGAAGCCCTACTGAGGGTCCGTTCTCGATTCTGTATCCACTTTGGGCGGAATTGGTCACGGTTGTTGCAACGCATCGGGCCAGGCGGATATTATTTTTTTCCCTCTTTGCGAGCGCTCGTGACGAATCGAAACGGAAATTAATACAACAGTGGGAGTAGATTGCATTCGATCGTGTTCCACGCTTCTTGCTGACTTTATTCTAGCGAAAAAGGAACAGCACTCGGACCCTGGCCCGAGTTTGTATACCTCGATACACGTATGCGTAGAGCAATCAATAACGCGTGGAAATAATTTCACCGTTCGTTAGTACAATTTTCCTGCCACAGGGGACTCGCTGCGCAATACAAACGTTCCGAACTTTCGAAAGATCCTGTGCAGGTAGATAGAACGCGAGTAGAATTACGAGCCCCGCAACTCTCATTTTTCCATGAAGGGTCTGATCATACAGGACGCAGCATGCGAGTTTCGTGGACCAAAATTGCGAAACACGAGTTAAGTGCCTCGTCTTGCGCGTGAATCACTGGTGCACACCGAGTGCGAGTTATGGGTGCCTATTTCACTTTTAACACTGGAACTACCTGGGGGGTCAAAATGACTTGTTTCAGATTTCTTGCTTTAGAATTATTACTATATTGGTATCGTTGCAGCAATTTATGATGGGTTATATTTAATTGTATATCTCTATTTAATGTCCATTCAACGACTTTCGTGTTCATAATCTGTCTAACTAAAGCTATCTCAATAAGACCAAAAACGGTAGTTCTAAAACTTAAAACTCATTTTCAATTTCTATTCTATTTCAACAAAAAGAGTATCCATCTTTTCTTGCTCAAAAAAGACTCATTGACCAAATTGGTTAACTCTACAAACCAAAAATAAGTCAATTTATTATAAATACAAGAAGTTAAGCGTCAATCAAGCGCTTTAACGATAAAATTTCAAAAAATTCAATAGATGGAGTTGATCAATTTGGCCAATGTGCCGATGAAAACAGTATGGGGTACCCTGGTACCCCGGTTTCCAGACAGGCGTTGAAATTTCGGTATCAAACATAAGAGTTAAGCAGGTTAAGGTACGAATCAGATTTCGCGGAGGGAAACGAAAGCTCGAGGACCAAGCCGCCACACTTTCCTTCATACGTTTCATTGGAATGGTGAGAAACGATACGACCAGTGAGAACTTCCCCGAGCCCAAGTATGTTTCGTGTCGAGGGACTACATTTTGCGTGGACATAAACGGCAGATAGGTGAGAACTGTGCGATTGCGTGGGTAAACGTGGCCATCCGCCATGCGTACACGGCCATACTTCCATACTTTCTTCCCCCGGGAGATTTCTGTCTACGCACGAATACGCACGCTGCACCGCCCGCGCACATGGCAGATGTTCCATTTTATATACTCACGCATGCGTTTACGTATCTGCTTTCCCCACCATACACGGTGTCCACTATCCCCATTCGATTCGACATCCGCACGGATCCACCAATTGAACGTTTGCCTTTTCTATCGTTGCGATTCTCCTTCGCTTCTCCATTACGGGCGACGGGACTTGAGTGTAAATTGGAAGCGTAATTGGACGATGATTGCGGCACCGGGGTGGGTATATTTGGAAGAATTGTGGAACCAGCGAAGGTGGGATGCGAGATCGTGGGTTTAATATTTAAACGGCGGTCGCGAACTAACGCTGGATGGGTGAAACTTGTGGGGATAAAATAAAATGGATTGCATGAATTAATTTCTTCGAGCAGATTGCGATTAGAATAAACGCACCGTGGATATCGTACAATATTATTGTCGATATTATTGATGATTAATTCTGGATGAATATTATGTTACCGATGAAATGTAAAGAAATTTGGCGAATATTTCCAAGGAAATGATTCGTTTGCTTGAAAACAATTAGTAGATACAATCGCATTTGTTTGTTCAACGAAAAAGGAACGGAGGAGGGTCTTTTTTTTTATTAAGAAAAGATGGATACTCTTTTTGTTGAAATAGAGTAGAAATTGAAAGTGAGTATTGCTTTCTAGATAAAATTGTGCCGTAAGATGCTATTATCTACCAAGTTATGTACGTTTGAAGAAAAATTCATAGGCTATGGTTACTGAACTGAAAAGGAACGTTAGGCAACCCGAAGATTCAGAAACCTGTGAAACTTTGCATGCAAGTAAAGTACTTGATCCGTAATACAACCCTATTTTCCGTTCGTCCCATAATTCCGGTTCAAGGGGTGAAATCAGCCCTTGTCAAAAATTCAGAAGGTTCTTTTTCGTGAAATATTTCAAGAACGCTGACAGATATTCGAAAAAAGTACAAACAAAACTTGCTTCGTCTTATTACGTTTACAAAACTGCGTAAACAAATTTTTTGAAAAACCCTTGGCTCTTTTCATTTTTTTTTTTCGTTCATCTTACCAACAAAATTTGTATGCAGGTTTGTTGATGGAATGAAACGATGCAAGCTTCATTTATACTTTTTTTAAATATCTCCCAGTGTTGTTGAGATATTTTACGAAAAAGAACAGTCTGAATTTTTTCAAGGGCTGATTTCACCCCTTAAAACCGAATTATGGCACGAACCGAATTTGGGGTTGTATTACGGATGACATACTTTACTTGTACGCAAAGTTTCATACGTTTTTGAATTTTCGGCTTGTCTAACCTTCCTTGTGTGTCAATGTCGGTCTCACCATTTAGACCTAGATTGATAGCGATCAAGAATATAAGCTGGTAGTGGAAAATTGTTGTCATTCGAATAGTATGTGAACATGACTATTCCTGTTTTGTATCATCCATACATATTTTAGAACCCGACGACCGCTTCCGCAAGCACTATACATATAGGTAACATATTGTAAATATTACTTATTTTAAACACTTCGAGGAAATTCATAATAAGCGATAAATATATATAGTTGCGACGCATTATTCACTTTATTATTCAAACCTATACGAATCGATATATTAAATATAAATAAAATTATTAAAATATGTATATTGATCTGTAATATGTACCTCTTTACATTTGCAATAGAACTGCGCGCAAACATCCTATTAACGACGAGGTGAGTAAAAAGTAAACCGACGAAAGGATATTTTTTAAAGTTCGACACTGCGCTGTGTCGTTCTCGTTCAATATTCAACTTCAACCTTCCCCTATTCAATGAATTATTAAAAACGCTGATAAGATTGTAAGTATATTGTAGAAGGCGGGGTCGGTTACGTTGAATGCCTGTTATTAAATTTCAGCATGAAAGCTAAGCAAAATCAATAAACTGGTCTAACGAAATGGAAACGCCATATCGACGCCGTAGAACAATTTTTCTCCTGTTGCAAACACCCGAACTACAGGTTTACAGTAGCGACAAAAAAAGCACAGAAGTTTTTTTAAATCAGCTTTCGGTCCTTATTGCTCGTTGGACATTTATGAGATACAGACCATCTGACGCAGAAAAAATGCTAAGAAAAATGATTTTCTACACCTGAACGTTTACAGAAAAATTGTCGTTCAGCGTCGATATGTTCCGTTTGCAATATTCTGTCGAACAACAATCAGTTCTTCCCTCGTTTCCGATTTTATTCTCCGTTGCGCGCATTTAAAAAGTAATATTTTCAACAGACACAACTAATTTCGCAAATACGATCTGCTGGACATGAAATTAACATTCAGGGTATTAATAATTGTTGCGTTTGAAGCGACTCTTTGCGGTAGGTATTGCGAATTGACTGAAGTGGCTCATTATTTTCGTTACTGACAATTGTGAGAGAGCTTTCACCTTTGTATATGACGAGGATACCTTCGGCGCGATAAAAATTCACAGTGGGCGCATTATTCTTCAGCCACACCGAGCGTAAATCATTTTTTACTGCAACGTGCGTGCCATCTAGAGAACGGCGAATAAAAGATACAAGATACAATCGCCCTTTAAGGGTGTGAAAATTAACCTCAAAGTCAAATCGGCGTTTCCACTTTTTCGCGTATATCTCTTAAAATACATGAAATAGAAAGTAATGTTTTAGGTAAAAGATTAATGGCACAATGAGGGCTATAAAGTTACATTAAGAAAATTTTCTTTTACCTTTTTTAAAATTTTCTTAATATATATTTATAGCGCTCATTGTACCATTAATCTTTTACCCAAAACATTCTTTTCTATCTCATGTATTTTAAGAGATATACGCGAAAAAGTGGAAACGCCGATTTGACTTTGAGGTTAGTTTTCACACCCTTAAAAGGCGATTGGGCGCGAATTAAGCATACTGTTATTCTTGTCTTGGATCACTCTATAAACCTACAAAGTTTCATTCAAATCCGGCAGAGACGGTTCGCGGTGTTCCCTTGTTAGTGTCAATCTACTATTATTATTATTATTAGGATCACATCTTTTTTTATATGCTCTTTCCCTGCATTCTTATAACCCACGAACATCGACAGCTGTAATCTTGTCGCCAAACACGCCACAGTTGAAACGAGGAGCCTTTTTTCAGAGCAGAGAACACGTTATCGGCAATGTATCAAAGAAAGGTACATCGTGTCGATCGGAAAGGTGCGCGCCCGACACACCCAAAAACGTCCGCGGCGAGACAATGCTATGATAATTTATTCCACGGATATAAACTTTTTACAAGATTCACCGTGCAATCCATCATGCTTCGTCAAATTGGTACAAGCGCCTCGTATGTCGACGGCAACGCACGGCGTCCCTTTTTATTCTCATTCGCCGCCAGTTCCGTTTCACGAAAGCACTCGGTCTCGTGCAACAGGATCGAGATTCCGTCGACGTTCGTGTAACCCCACGGAATGGCTTGTAACAGTGTTGACGATTACGTGTTGCGAATAAATTTCCATGCAATCTCGAGGCACCCCCGCGAATTGCAACTTCGCGTCAACCTGTAATAACGTCGTTTTGCAATTCTCCGAGGATCAAGGTGTACTACGAGGCGTGCTCGTTTCGCCCGGACTTTCCAGTGCACTGAACCTTTGCCACGAGTCCGTTGCTTATTCACCTTTTTGCCCGTCCAAAGAATCGTTTGCCCATTAATCAGCTAACGAGTGCCTCTCGTTTTCAGCAGACTCGGTGCGTGTCACTTTTCGTTTGACCCGAAATGGGCCCACGGATGTGGCGTTGCCGATCGATTGTCGAAATCGTTCGAATGCGCTACGATTTTCCGATAGCTGCGACATATCTTCGATCGCGGTGCTGCTACAGCTGACAAAGAACGGATCTCAGGTACGTACGATACGTTGACCTTTGGAGGACCTTGAACGAAGAGGTGACGACAATTCGAAGGCCACCGGGAGGTGGAAATTGGGAGAAACATTATCGCGAAGCAATTTCCATTTTTGTTCTTTTTATTACATTCTAGTTTAGTTTGTTTTATTTTATTTAAGTTGTTCATCTTTTCTATATTTCTATTTTTACTTTAAACTGTTGCAGGATACTATTATTCTCTGTGTGACACAATTCCTTGTATACTAAAGGGTTCTCTTGTCCGTTGATTCATGAAATATATTATTATTATTTTTTACACTATAACTTTCTTCTCCGTTTTCGGGGTTGCTACGCGGATGAGATTATTATTATTTATTATTATTGTTATTTTTATTTCTGGATAAGTTGCGTTCGCGAATTTCAACTCACTAGTTTTACAAGGTGAGCGTATCAGGCGCGACTGGCATCCATTTTTATCTGCTGCAGGAATACGATATTAAAAATACATCATTGGCATCGAAGAATCATCGATGACAATGAAACCTCGACGCAAGAAACATTTGCGAGAAAAGGCTTGTCACCTGCAACATTTTTGTCGGTCAGAGTTAGGCTACGTTTACGGTGGATGCATAGTAGTATGAAACGGCGTTCTGACGTGTACGTCTGAACTGTTTCAATGCATTAGTTAATTAGTTCAAACAGTTCGGACGTATTGGTCAGAACGCCGTTCGTACGAAGACGGATCCACCGTAAACGTAGCCTTAAACAACTTTGCCCTTAGACGTTGCTTGAATCGAAAATAGTAACGAAGATATTACGATACGTGTCACAATCGAAACAACCCTGTGTACAGCGAGGAACAAAACTATTTATACAATTGCAACGCAAGAAAATACACACACCTTGTTACTATAAATTGTCAAATAAACGGAATTCGACAACTTTTGCCTCTGAATATTTGCTGGTCTTAAAGTCTGTGCATAATACACGGTCCAAATGTATTTGGTAACGTAGAACACCTTTGGCCTTCATCGTATTACGTCAAATATTAACGCATAAAGATATTTTCTTTCGGGAACATACATTGTCGGGGCCCTTTGGCTCCTTCGTTCGTTGCTCTCCGTGTTCTTTTAGTAAATCTTGAAGAATAGCGACGCCAAAGAATGTGTGCTTTATTTTGTCGAGCGATTCATTAATCACGCAATACCGTACGCCGTGTAGACACGATCGATCGACAACGAGATAGCCGCGTAATGAGCTCCGGTGTTCTTGTTAGGTTGGTCGGTGCTTTGTAAAACGAACTTATTATTGTGGAATCGAATTAATCTGATACAAGAACCATCGCTGCAATTGGACAAACGAGCGTACCATAAACTGTTGCAAATTCTAATGGCCGGTGTTTAACGCTCCTTTTTGTTTCGATCGCGACCGCGAAAATAATTGATCGCTGCGCAGCTTGATACAGGAGTAGATTACACGATAGAGTGTTGGGGAAATGTCGGTCGCTAAAACTTTGTTCGATTCGTTTACATATTACTGGCGTACAATGTTACGTATTGGAGCAGCAAATTTTTAGGCGCCTACTTTAGAACAGAAATGGTAAAAAAGGAGGAACTTGTTTATATAAGTTGAAACACAGATGAGTTGATACACAGTGAAACGTGCAAATGCAAACCTTTATGCAAAATTCGCCGCAAACTTCCATAAGAAATGTTCAGTTCTTGAGAACGACTTGGAATTGAAGTTGATGGTTTATTAGCAACAATTTGACGAACAGCAGCAATGTTTTCGTTCGACCCAACTGTTTTTAGTCTGCCAGACTTTGGTTTATCATGAACAGATCCAGTCTCACCAAAATTTTTCAACCAAATTTCGAATTGTTTGCTCCGATGGACGATTATGTATGCCGAGAAAAGTCACGCAATTTACGATGGGTACTTTTTTATTGAACACCGATTTTCAAAATAAATTTTATTAAGTTTAACACGCTCTGCAGTCGTGTAGGACTCCATGGTTAAAATTGTCTACCATTGTATTTTAGAAATAAAAGAAAGTGCCAGGAAACAAACAGGGCATTTCACAGATATTCTCATTCAACCATCCTAAAGGTACTTTTGGATAACCCTGTATCAGGATACCCCGTTGCATTGCGCTCTGCATCACTGCGTTTTTATATAATTGTGGGTAAAGCAAGTCTATCGGCGCCATTTTTGGTGGCTAAGCATTTCTTGCATTTATATAGGTAGGCGAGTTTCGTTTTTCGGCATAATGCTACTGCACATTTACAGTAGGCCACGACAGTGTTTCTCAACCTTTCTGACGCCGATACAAAATATCTCTTTGCAATGGCGCTGCCACTGTAATGTTTGTAGCGTATCATTTTTGAAACGCGGGTAGACTGCAGTTCCTGTATATTATACGAATGAATACACGTATGCATACTTGGCAATGACTCTTGCGTGCGAAGAGTAACATTCGGTGCATTTCTCAAATGCTTTAGTCTCAGATTTAGGATGTTTCGACGTTATAGAATTCACTAGAATAGTTGGAATTACATTAATTGAAAACCCTTACGCAAATTATGAACGTAATAAGGAACGCCGAGATACGGTAGAGCACGTAACTTTTATACGTGTCCACTAAAACACTAAAGAAATTAAAAAAAATTCGGTTGAGTTGGTTCATTGCGGGGCCTGGAACCGAATACGTAATCTCTATCCCCAAGGTAATTCCATTGGATCAAATTAAATGGAACACGCCTAAACAGCTTCGATAAAAAAAAGTATCCGAAAAAGTATTCATTTAACACTTATGTTAGCAACCGGGTACCCATTTCTATATTTGCTTGAATAATTTTTGTATGTTCCTGATAAAATATCGTAAAGCCGCTCTACTTCTCGATTCTTTGAACAATTTCACGTCGACTCACGTTTTGTGAAAACCAATTTATGCAAAATCATTTGAATAACTAAGCATCGAACTTCTACTCCAGTTTGCTTGCTAACATAAGGGTTAACCCATATACAGGAGGCTGGCATCAGATATTCTTGAAAAAAAGGAACCCTTATAAAACAGTCTATAGTGAAGGGGTTTTTCGCTTTTTCCACAGAGGAGAATGAAAAAAATTGGCGAAAAAAGGGGAGAAAAAGGAAGAGGAAAGGGAATAGGAAGGAAGGGTTCGCGGATACGCCGACATTTTAAAAAGGTTTTAACGAGCGGACCTTCGTCAAGCGTCGATACGAAACACGACGTAGAGTGGATCGCGTCGGGCGCCGAGGCGCACTCCGTGGCCGCTGCGACGCAAAGTAATTAAATGCAGAGAAGGGCCGAGAAGGGCTGGGAAGGGCAGGGAAGGGAAGGGAAGGGAAGGGAAGGGCATAGAAGGGGAACTGAGCGAACGCGAAGGGCCAGTCGAGATGGTGGGGATGGAGGCAGCGAGGGCGTTCCTGAGGCCACTCCCCGACCTCTCTCCGACCTCTCCCCGACCTCACCCCGAGACCTAACGAACTGGAACCGCTCTCTGAAATCTCGCGCCCGGTCATCGCGTGTATGCCCGAGAATAGTGTATACAGCCAGGTAAACACTGTGCTTTGCGTCCGCGATCATGCTCCGCGTTGCTCGTACTGGTTCTCTTGCGCACACTCCTCGCGAATGTTGTCCGACATTCCATCCGACTGTTTCCCTTGTCGCCGTAGCATTCGTACGAGGACGAGAAATTTCTTACGTTCTTCATTTTCACGGGAAGGGCAATGAGTTACTTGCAGTCGGATCGGACGCGGCAAGATGAGGCGAATTCGAATGGAATCAGGGCGGGGAAGACTGAAAGGGCCCGGAACGTAGAGAGGTTCGATAGAGTTTTACATTTTCCAACTGGGAGACGATACTCGTGCGCGACAGTACAGGGCAAATGAGCGGGCGATCATGTCGCCCTCTGCATAGTGGAACAACGACTACCTTTTGCTTAGTCCGTAGTTGGGAAGTATATAATTGTATCGGATCTGTCCAGTCTCCCCTGAAGCAAACTGTGACATTGCGTTAGAAAAAAAGGGCGTTCGCATTTATCGAGCGCATCGTTGCATTTTCATCAACCTTGCCTGCTATTCAATTTTGCCTCGACTGTTCTTTTTCTGTCCAAACCTGACCAAATTCGAGATATGTATATGCTGGGCCGTTCCTGGCTTGTTGGCCGCCCGAGTGCAGAAACAATACCGCCGTCCCTATTGATTAAATATTAGTCACAATTTTACATACACTAAACTACTAAACATTCTGCGACCGCCGCTGGATTTGGTCGCCCAGGTGAAGGGGCACCTTTTGTACCCCGTTAGGAACGACTCTGGTTATACATATACATATACAAAGTTTTTCAAAGGACGCGCACAAGTTGCATTCTCATTTCACATCGAGCTGTATTTCTGCGGTGGATGTTTTCCGGGACGCAGTTACGCGTGCTCTGCTTAACGCAGAATAGAAATCCACTTTTTAACCGATTTCACGCGACACTACAACCCGACTTTTAATGCCAACACTAAAGTGGAAGACATTAAAAATGTTTAGAAAGTCGAGTATTCCAGTGAAGTGTGTTCAACGCGTTACCCTCGTTTTCAATGAATACGCGCGGCCGATTGATTTTGAAATAAGATAGGTGAACTGCCATTCATCGAATTGATCGATCCAATACATCGTTTTGTCACACGCATGTAGAAGTAATCTCTTCGAACGTTCACGCTTTCGAAAGATATCTTTCCGGATCTCTATTGCTACCGGATCGCCAATCAATTTCCCATCGGCGCATAAATGTCCCGGCCAAGAAAATTATCGATAGAAGTACTTTGTCAACCATTTACGGTAATTAGACGCGCGAAAGGTGCGGCCAGGTGCGGCCGGGTCTCGGCTCGCAGCGAGCGTTCCAATTGGCTGTTACAAATTGCCGCGCTAATTTGACACGCTTCGAATAGGAGCTACGGGAGTACCAGCTGTATATAACTGTCCCTGGTTTTTACGGGCATGACGGGACGTCTAGGATACGCGGACGATGTCTGTCACGATTGATTGACTCTTTAATTAGCGACTGATACGGAAACGAAACGCACGAGGCAGCGCACAAACGTGTTATACAGGGTGGCCGCTAACTCACGGAACATCGGGAAATGGGGCGTAGCTGGGGTGTATCTGAACAACTTTTTCCTTGGAAAAAATTGGGTTTGCAGCTTGGTTTTTGAGTTATCAACGAAAAACACTGACCAATCAGAGCGCCTGGACAGCGCGCGCTCCAACACGTGACTCTCAATTGCGCTCGTTCGCTGGATCAGTGCGTTGGTTCGCGACCAGGACAGAACGCAATTGAGACTCGCGTGTTAGAGGGCGCGCTCTGATTGGCCAGTGTTTTTCGTTGATAACTCGAAAACCGAGCTGCAAACCAAATTTTGGTCAAGGAAAAAGTTGTTCAGATACACCCCAGCTATGCCTCATTTCCCGATGTTCCCCAAGTTAGCGGCCACCCTGTATAATCGAAATTACGAGGACCCTTCGTACGTAGCTATGCTCGTTCGCTTTTTTACGAGTCTTCCAATAAATTTAGCGCGGCACTTTATTCTAGGTATAGAAGTGTCGGGGGGTCAAGTATCGCATAAAGCGTTACTTCATTCTCTGCTCGTTGACCCATCTTGTGGAAATTGTTTGCCAATTGCACGAGTTTCGGCAGGCTTATCTTACCAAAATTCCTTTCCTTAACACTAGAACTACCAAGGGGGTCAAAATGACTTGTTTCAGATCTCTTGCTTTAGAATTATTAATATATAGGTGCCGTTGTAGCAATTTATGATGAGTTTTAATAAGACAGAATGACAATTATATATCTCTATTTAATGTCCATTCAACGACTTTCGTGTTCATAATCTGTCTAACGTATGCTATCTAAATAATACCAAAATGTATCGGTAGTTCTAGTGTTAAACTATTAGCACAATTTACGGTTAATAAAGTTCGTGTGAGAAAATTGAATCGCTCTTACCAGTTTCGAGATCGACGGTGTAAGGAAGGCCCGCCCAGGGATCATCCTGCAGCTCCTCGTAACCCTTTGTGTCTTTCTAAAAATGAAATTCCAGGGAAACGTTTTTATTCGTCAATAGCACACGCAATCAACCGAGCAAACCCGGGTTTCCTTCGGAATGCAATTTTTTACAGCCCTTCGAGGTACGACGGCTACCGATTGAAAGCTTCTGCGGGCAAAGCTGTCGCGTTGGAAATGTACCTTCATATATTCCAGGAAATATATAAGAAAATACGCGCGAAGAATATTCCTTAACGCCAAAGGTGATTCACACAAGTGAACGCAGTAAGAAATTGGTCTGAAATAAAAGAATTGCTTTGAAGTACATTTTCCATCGCGCTATACTTTCGTCCCTCGCGCAGGCCACAATTAGAAATTCATTTTTCACTCGAGACGCGAGCAACCATAAACATATTGGACGATTAACGTAAACAATCTACGGTGCCTCAGCGAAGGAGCTTAAGAAATTGTTCGGCGTTCGGACGTTAGCTCGGTCACGGATGGAATGTAAATTCGGGGCTCGCATTCGCCTTCGAATCAAGACACCTTCTCGTTGATAATCGAAAACTCAGGAACGACGTCGGGCAACAATGGCTGAATTCACTCGAATGGCATTCGGGGCCGTCAAGGCCGACGATCATAGAGACGTCATAATCAAGGGGGTCCTAACGGCGAAGCGAAAGAGGGCCGAGGGTCGCTCCTACGTCCGACACCATAGATCCGCTGTGCCCGTGTTATGTACGGGCTGCAGTGAAATGAGTTTAATGAAAACAGCATTGTACTCGATCATTAATCATAGCAACTCTCTGATAGTGGCTATCCAACCACCGCCTTCTCCCTCTTCTCCCTTTCCTATCTGCCGCTTTTCATCCCCCTCTATCGTCGCTTCAGTCTCTTTTTCATTCCGCGTGATGTATCGTCGTTGAGTGGTGCGTTACACGAAGGCCCGGGGTTATGAATACAAAGTTCGATCAATCGCCCCTCTCATCCTTCGATCGGACTATTCCTGCGAGACGGAGCCAACAATAAGCGCATCATGGACGGTGCACGCGTATCGTTCGATCATTGTTTTCTGGTTAAGCGGTTAGATATTAACAAATTGTGCGGAATAAAGAAAGGAAAAGTAGGCGTAGGTACAGACGTGGGATGCACTGCGTGAATGATACTGCAGGCATATCCGTTGTCGTAAATTATTACTTAGATACGCACGGTGAACGTTGCACAGTTGCAGCGTAGAGAATGCGAATACTATTTGCTATTGCAGATTAATAGTAATACACGGTCGCATATGCGTGCGTTTAAACATGTTTAGGGTAGGTAATATAGTTGGCTGTACTTCTAAGTTCGTGATTTACGAATTTTGCCCCCGTTCGTGGACGTGGAATCACCAAGTGCATAGGTCTATTGAATAAGTAATGTTCAAAATTATGTTTACAATGCGCAGTGTTCCATATTTTGTCCATAGCTCTCCCGACGTTGCTGAGTCGCAATAATATTAAAGTGAGAGTAAAAATTCTTGTACTCAAGTTGATAAATTACGAAAAACGAAAATACGTGTATTATAAATAATGCATTTGCATTTACTATTACTAGTAGTCACATTTACAGCTATAGGTACTCGTTTTACTATTTTAAAAATAATCGATTCTGTCACCTACGCGCAACTTTAAATCTTTATTAAGTCCAATACAAATAGAGATGTAGGAAGACCAAAAAATTGTATTCCGCTTACCAAATCGCAATTAGATTGACTACAAAAATTCACTTTTACAAGTGTAACAGAATTTGAATAAAACTCGATACTGAGAATCAAAGAAGAAACTGTTCTCTTCTCGAACTGCAAGCATTAAAAAATTAACGAAAAAGAAAAGAAAAGGATACTTCAATACTCAGTTATCCAAGCAACGCTGTGCATCCTTAATCCCGAGAAGAAGAAGAACGCTCTACGTCAGGAACAGGAATAAGGCACGAGAAAATTTAAGAAGGAACCATGATCCGCCCGAGGCCCACGAGGCGTAGATAATTGAAATTTCGAAATACGGTGTCACGAAGCGGCCGCCATTTTGTCTTGAAATTTCGTCCGACGGAAACAATCAAGGAAGAGAAGGAGGCCAGATCCACTTCGGTTCGCTGGGCGCGTTTTCAATTTCCAGAACCATCAATACGTCCCTCGGGGTCCCCCCGCCGCGCTGCTCCAATCTCTCTTGGCCCTCCACTCTTTCACCCCCAACCCCCTCCCTTTCTACCCTACTCGCCCCCTTTTTTTCTCCCTTTTTTCTCGGCTGCGTCCCGCATCCAACCGGCTTTCTTCTCCCTCGCCCTAAGTTTCTTCACCATCCGACTTGCTACATAGATGCCGCCCCTCGGCTAGAGGGATGCTGTACATCTATCATTTCGCCAAACCCTCGGCGATTGCAACCCTCCAGCAAATGAACGCCACCCGTTTCGATGCTTTCACGAATACCCTGTAGCTGCTGGCTGCTTGCGAGAGGGGCTGAGACGAACACCAACGTTCGTTGTTTCTAGCATTCTTTCCTCTGCGATGCGGAATAACTCCTGAGCGAACTCAATATCGTTTCCCTCGCAGACCTTTTCCCGGTCGACGAAAAACGATTGCTCCTTTCGTTTCAGGGTAAAGGGGGTGGTCCCCGCGAACGAACATAGTGGCCCCAGCGATCAGCAGTATGGGGTATTTCGGTATTGATATTTGAGTGGAAGATCTCGTGCTACCTTGGAAATTAAGCGTTTCCCCTGGACAAGCTGGACGACGAAAGACTATTTTGTTATCGAGCGGTACGTGAAATTTAATTTAATCGCTGATAGGCTGTTTTATTGGCAAACCATCGGGGGCAACAGTGATAGAAGATATATAGAAGAAATTAATTAGAAACGGTCTGCCGAATACACCTTTTGATCTAGCGTTTATAAAGTATGAAAAATTGTAACGAACGTTCGGTACAAGCATGACAAACTTTCAGCAATATGTGAAATACAGCACAATCCTACTTGAACGCAATATACATATAGGTAGCTCTACATATTTGTCATGCGCCGCGAATCACGGATAATCTGCCTACCAATAAGAAACAACAAAAAGTACTAAAGGCAATTGTTAGATTAATCGATCCACATTTAATCGCGATAACATAAATATCCAAGGAACGTGTACACCTGAGATCATATCGGAACATCAGGCACAAAAAGCAGAACGATAAATTACTGGTCTTAGATAATGATGCCCCTTCTGTTGAATGCATCAAAAATTTCCTGCGCGTATCTCGTTTACTCTGCGCCAAGGTCTCTCCCAGTAAAAAAAGGAGCGAGAGAAAAAATTAATAATACGTTACAATATAATAGAGCAGTTCTGCAACGTTTACCTGAAACGGGAGAATAGAGCAGCATTGCTCATTTAGCAATCCCGCGAATGGATATCCTCGCGGCTGAAACAATTGCAAGATTGTGTCGCGGGACAATGGTTGTCGATACAAGCCAGAAGAAATCGGCGGAAGATGGGACAGAAGAGTGGACCGGTCTTTGTTCTCAGCTGTTCGCGAACCGTTCCTGGGATCGATCTCTCCGCTTTCGATCGGGATCGAGGATCTCCTCCGTATTATTCAGCCCTCGAAGACGGCGGCACACCTTCACAAAGGTGGAACCCGTTGGAACAATGCGATCTTCGAAAAGGAAGAGCCCTAAAGACGAAGCGAGCGTACAGATAGCGATGCGGGAAAAGAAAGATGGAACGCCGACTACTATCGAAGGTCGTACGAAGAAGAGAGCTCGAGAGACACCAGCGAAAGAAAGAGCCGCGGTGAGCAGAGGAGAGGAGAGAGGAGAAGGGAAGAGAAAGAACGTCGAGATGTCTGATGGGTTACCCGCCCAGAACGTCGATGCAACGTCATTGTCGGTGACCATAGCATGGATGAGCTCTCGTAGGCACAAATCTCGTGGATACTTAAACGCTCTTCGTGTCCATCGACCGAAACGCGTCGGGCTAAGGGAGTCGAGGATGAAAAAGTTTGGCCGCTGGGCAGAAAGTTGAATTAAAACAGTCGTTAGAAATGCAGACTCGACTTTGGTTCTTTGGGAAGACTAAGGATCGGGGGACAGCAACGTAGGGATCGAAAGAAACTCGTTTTATAACTATATTGCGCTGGAGACGAAGATCGCGGGCTAATCGTTTCATTGATAGAAAGTCATTTTCCGTTTTAGTCTTCTCCGTTTGAATTGCTCGACATTGGTATCGTTTTATACCAATCCGTTTACAAATACGGGACGCCATCGCAGCAATGTATTAAAAAGTAAGCAAGAAGGTGTAGACAAATAGATCATCGCATAATTATTAGAGAGCTGGCAATTAGGTGTCGATTGGTAAGAGTAAATGACTGAAGAAAAATCGTCCCTCGTTATTCAAAGTGGAAACAGCTTTACAATAAAAAGCTTCTATTCGATTCAATTGGGAAACTGCGAACCACCCTTGACGTTCACCCGATACTCGTGCAGATCGTGACAAAATTATCCAAGTGCACGGAAACAAACTTTGTGCAGCACGAAAGTAGGATAGTAAAGAAGCAGCGCGACAGGTTTCGACAAGAAAGAAGAATAATATTCCAGTATATTAAAATATTCCAATAATAAAATTTCCAGCGACAAGAGGCAAGAAGAGAACAGGCAGGTCTGAAAGAACGAGATAAGGCACGGCAATTCCTAAGTATTTTCACGTACGAGGAATTAGGCGAAAGACAAGATGAAATGCCGATAGTTTCAGCCTCGAAACATCGGGCTGAGATTATATCCGAGGGCGCGTGGGATGCTTTCTTCTTGCTTAATCTCTATGGTGTCTACCGAGCATGGCTTCCCCGGGTTCCGCAGGATTATACCTTTGACTGATCTACGATTGCCCGATTACCACGATGGGTGTCCACGCGTAGCACCTTGATAAGAATTAAAAGACACCCAAAGGAGAACTGCTTCGACGTACGGATGATTCGTAGATTTTACCTGATATGTGGATGGACCTGTGCAGGGACGTTGGAAAATATTGGACCGTTCGAAAAGTTCGGCAAGTCTTATTCCTGGTGCGTAGAGCAAGCTTTTGTATCTTCTTATTTATTAACCGTGTCGTTAACACAGTTCAAGTTCAAATTAGACGAAACGAGTTTCAACCTGAAATAGCACGAATCGCAGCGTTAATTTTATAATCGTAACATGTCTCCTTTCTATAATTTTGTCAAATAATTTTCAAAGGGCTTTAAGTTTTAAGTTTGGTTGCAAACGCAATGAAACAGATTCTCTACTTGTTTTCTCATTTCAGTAACAGAAGTATGCAACTGGCGGTTACAGATTTCACTTCATCGTAACCATCGACTTTTAGAAAACTGAAAAACCGAGAGGCTGCGAACGTGTTAACACTAGAACTACCGATACATCTTGGTATTATTCAGATATCACACGTTAGACAGATTATGAACACGAAAGTCGTTGAATGGACATTAAATAGAGATATATAATTGCCATTCTGTCTTATCAAAACTCATCATAAATAGCTACAACGATACCTATATATTAATAATTCTAAAGCAAGAAATCTGAGACAAGTCATTTTGACCCCTTGGTAGTTCTAATGTGAAGCACTACCATCCGACCCAAGGTTACAAACTCTTCGAGCAATCCCATAGTCAGAATTTTCATAAGCTCAACTACTACGAAATGTAAAGGCAAAACGAAAGAGATGTAGAAGTATTTTCTAGGCACGCTCCGAGGAAGTTTTGTGCCAGCCGAAGCAGTCGGCCGAAAGATTGTGAAGAGATAGCCACCCCGAGTGCCGAATTCTTCTGCTAGTCGAACGAGTGGCGTCACCTTTGTTTGATGCTTCACCGTCGACTTCACGAATCGATACCGATCTATCGACACGGATCACTTGCCCCTCGTAGCCGTATCTACACAAGTATTAATGCGATCGAATCTTGACCTTTTTCTTCTCCAATGAACGACGAAGCTTCCGACTCGTGCACTAGTTTAGGCAGTCGACTCTCACCAAACACCGACGGACTAGGATCGTATTCCCACGGAATAACTCTGACTTGCGAAGATGTACATCTAACACGGAACTTTCTATGGCTGCCAAGTGCAAAGAAGGCACAAAAGACGGAAAGACTCCGCGGTCGAGGCAGTCTGTCGGAAAAGACGCGTAACAGATACGAATTTGAATGGCACCTGGGAGAAAAGAGGTGAAATATCTTCTGTCGCGTGAAAGCTGAGAGTGTCCGACACCCGATAAACAATATGTCATTAATCGCTAATTGTGGCCTGCAAAGAGGTGAAAGCGTCGCGGATATCGAGGTCCGTTTGCGGCTCGGATCTCCTCGAAGGGCTGGCCAGTTCGATTGGAAACGAAGCTTCAGGCGATGCAAGCCAAATTGACGACCTTGGTGCGGAAACTATCGGTCGATCGGTGATGCACAGAAGTGTACAAAACATTGTAAGCACAAATGGCAAGTGTAATTTTTTTCGCACCAGGTCCTCAATGATTACGTACCTTTTCGTTGCTCGCGTTTATCGCTTCCAGGGCTTTCAATTTTTCGATATCATCGTCGGTGCCCTTTTCAGACGTGGATGCCTTCTTCGCGGTCGTAGTTGGCTCGACCAAGGTGAATCCTAGATCCACGTCTTGCTTCCAAAGCACCTCGATTAAATCCATATCCTGAAACAAAGAGCGAGCACGTTTGTAAGGGGATGATTTTGTAAAAGATTATTGCCAGCGACCGTTGCGGCATAATTTGATGCTTAATACGAACGTATCGGTAATGTGAAAGATCGGATCATAAATTTTGTATTGAACGACGGTAAATGTTGTAGCGACACCCACTGAAGGTATTGAAAGGACCAATTCATTTCGAGTATAATTCGTTCTATTTAAAAGAGATATCGATAAACCACATTTTAATAGTTTCTATGAAACACGCTTTAGAATATAGAAACATCGGGAACATCGGGAAATGGGGCGTAGCTGGGATGATCCTAAACAACTTTTCCCTTGAGCAAAATGTGGTTTGCCGCTTCGTTTTTGAATTATTAACGAAAAACACTGGCCAATCAGAGCGCCCGTAGAGCGCGCGCTCCAACACGTGACTCTCAATTGCGCTCGGTCGCTGTGTCGATGCGTTGGTTCGCTACCACGACAGAGCGCAATTGAGAGTCACGTGTTAGTGCCCGCGCTCTACGGGCGCTCTGATTGGCCTGTGTTTTTCGTTAATAATTCAAAAACGAAGCGGCAAACCACATTTTGCTCAAGGGAAAAGTTGTTTAGAATCATCCCAGCTACGCCCCGTCTCCCGATGTTCCCTGAGTTAGCGGCCACCCTGTATATGCACCTATAACCAAATACTTCTCAGAGTAGGGACACAGAATTGACTTTTCCCATGCGCTGTGTCCTGACGGAACAAAATGCTCGACCAGAACGATAATCAATAAATACAGGTAGGTACACATATGCTCCGAGATATCACAGGCAACTGTTGTCCCTTGTCCGCACGTTTTATATAAAGCAATAACGTCGCATCTCAATCGCGTTGTTCGGAATTAAAACGCCGATCCGGTGAATTCATTTTCGTTGCGGCCAAGATGTCCCTCGCAGGGAGACCCATCGACGAGTGTGTACAAAAGTACGTGATTAATGATGGTCGGGTATCGATGCATCTCGAAATGGAGGAGGTCGAAAGGAGAAGAAAGGACCTGGGAGAAGGGACCAATCGCATGACGGCGCACAAACGTCGGGGCAGCTGGCCCGTAGCTTTTAATTGAGCCAATTTCGCCGAGTTCGTATTCAACCTCGTTAACTAATCTACAGATTTTCTTCGCTAATCTAAACTCGACCGTCGTTACACGGCTGAGCAAATGACATCGAATAAACGTGATCAACTGCACTCAATTTGTTACGCTCTGCCGTTAATCGGGCGTCTCTAGTGCTCATGGAAAATGTATTCTACAAATCAGATGGGGAAAGTTCAGCAGAATCTGCGATGCAAGTAAGTGGCGTATACAGGTTGAGTCAATAGGAACTGTCATCCAAAGTAAGTCGGTTATCATGGACGTTATCGAAAATTGTTTAAAATAGAGCCCACTGTATTCGAGATGCGTGCATTTTTTTTATATTCTTCATTAGAAATGATTTATCAAGAGGGGAAGAACTTCAACGCCTACCGCAAGGTGATCTTAGCCGGAAGCATAGGTAGATATTCAGATTAATAGCCACATCCTTTCCCCTCTATACTTTTACAAATTTGCATCGTTAGGTCACGATTTTCATTCGACTATAATTGATAAAGTGATTCGTATCCAACTCCCGTGGCCAAACTAGTGAGTTGCGCATCTTCGTAATAAACATCTGTTTCAATTAATATGGAAAGCCTGTAGAACTATGTTATTACACAAACCTACTTGGAACAGTGTCTCACTGTAACACGAATTTCGAGATCTTTCACATTTAGCGATGCTCTGCATTTCTGAAAACTTGCTAGGGAACGATTAGTCCTCTCACGTCGTTAGGAATTGTGCATTAGCGCATTCAAATGGAAATTCCACCATCAATAAATTCATGGGCATGTGTTACAGTTAAGGATAATGCATATGGCTGCTGGCAATTAGGTCTACGTACACTCTCTTTTCGTGCATTCTCGCAAATATATAATAAACAGTTCGCACCTAGTGAACGACGCTCGCGGATTAAGTGACTGGCAAACTTCGATACGATTCCGTTTAACAATCCGTGGAAGAGGACGTCGAGAGTGAGACACGTAGGGAGAGTGATACAAGGGGTGTTTGTGCAAACGACTGAATGGGTCTCTGAGCGAAGAGGCGATTAGATTTGCCGATTTCGTTGGAACGAACAAGCGTGACAATTCGTGGCCTGCTTATTAAACGTTGCTGAACGAATTCGCATTTACTTGTTTTCAATAAGTAAAGGCAACAAGGCAATTGAATAGTGTTACTAAATTCGTTTGCAGCGTTACAAAACGTATCCCTTGAATTTCAATCTCAACGAAATATTTCTTGGTACGTGTTAAATACCTTTTGACAAAACCATGAAGAGGTGTCGCATCGCCTTAATTGAAAAACGAGTGTCTATCAATTAGATGATTCTTAAACCGCTTTAATTTTCAATTCCCCCAAAGATAGTAGCATTCGAGAGTACAGATGCTGCTTTAAATTAAAATTGTACTTTTTACTAAACCATTGTCGGTCAATTTACTATTACAACCATTTTAATTAACTGATTTTGGGGTCATAGTTAGATACGTATCAAGCTTTTCGATCGAGGAACACCTATTGACTCTTGTATACACCTATGCAGCAACACTTTAATTGAATAAATAAAATACTACATTTATTTTCTTCTGTCCTCATTTTCAAAGACGAGTACCAACTCGGCCAATTTCAGTGCCCACTAAGATTGTTCAAATGCTAACCGAAACAATCAAATACTTCGTCCAAGGTACTCGCACACCTATCTCGTCGAAGATACGGAGATGCCTCTGTAGGACAATACCACCGAGTTACAGGTTCCCCGCCATTCCCCTCCATCGTAAACGGATGGCATCCATAGATAGAGCTATTTATTTACCACGCGTACAAGTAATTTCATACAGATCAATGGGGAGGATCGTTTGACGGGTGTGCACGGCGCAAAGACAAGAGCCGGTTGGCACCTAACCATTAATCTTTAGACATCGTTATCGACGATCGCCAATTTTAACACGGCGTATCGAAAGCCGAGGGGTAACGGATATGTTTCTGCATCACGCTCGATCACCAACGCGCCTTTGAAAATTACTTCACCGAGCGTGTAATTTGATGCGGCCGAGGAAGAAGAAAGAAAACGGAGGAGGCAATGAGAAGGAGACGCAGCGTGGGTGTGCATACTGTGACGGCCATATTGGAGAGACCCAGCGGGATATCCGCCGCGCCCACGATGGGCTACGCTCTTGTCCAGAACTCGATTTCCTACGTTAGGTCCGCAGGTTTCACCTGGCACCGTTGCACTCGCGCCAACGATATCAAAGGCTTTCATTTTTCTAACGATTGCGCGTAAACGCTGTCCTCGCTCGATAGCTCAAGCCTTAAGCCAAGAAGTGGCAAGGAAGAAGTAGGAACTGAGAGAAGTTGAATGACCATCGAACTGACCCGCCTCGTGAATTTGCTATCGTTCACTTGCTCCCTTCAATTTCCTCTGACACTGTCGAAATGTTAGGGAAAATTGGCGGGAAGATCTCAAGCGAATTCGAGGCGTGAAACACGTGGTCGAAATTTGGACGATCGGGATGTCCTCTTAACTGTAACGTTATCGTGTCAGATTTGGATTAGATCCTTCGGACTTGGACTTATTGTTAGATTGTTTATTACTTTTCCGAGCTCTTTTTGTTCTTTCTCTTTTTGTATATATAGAAATACAGAAATTGTTACGGATTTGCTTTCTGTCTATTTAAAACGGTAGACGTCGTACCTATGATAAACATGAATTCAGAATTTGTTGTGCTGAACTCCATTTTCGTTTTGCAAGCATATCAAATAAATAAATTATGATTTTGTGACATAAGTAGCGTGCAATCTTTGAAAATGTATCGGCTTTACCGCCATGTCTACAGATCGCATTTTTCTTCATTTTACCTCTCTCAACGCCTCTCTCTAAGAGACGAGAGAATAACGAGACGCAGTGTACAGATCCGATACCTAGTTTAAGCCATTTTCATTATTTATTATTAGTAGACTGTTCTTGCAGTTATTTACAGATTGATTCACCTGAACGTTTGCTTAAAAGAGTGTAATACTCGCCCATATTGGCAGTTTTTAATTTTACAACTTTTTATCTTCTAGGAAATCATGACACAAAGTTTCAATTGTTAACTAGGAGAAGTTCGTATGATCTAATAGTACAAGAGCAAAGTGACTGATTTGTGTAACAATAAATCGTAATTTATTTCTATGAAGTTGCATTCGTTTGCGGAATGGCATGTATGTGATTTGAATGTGGCGCGCGATTCTTTTCTTTGTTCTAATGTTTTTTTTCGGTGTTACCACATCCGGTTGCGCTAAGCCTTCTCGTTCTGTAACTAGCACTGCGTATCGGTGCAGTGATCCGGAAGTATCGTTTTCGGTTTGTTTTAATAACCGAATTTAATATTATTCATTGAGTTAAAATAAGTGTACTAATATGTAAGGTGTCATATTTTGTTCCTCGCATTAAAATAAGTAATCAGGCCTACACGGTGGTCTGCTTCATTTCCAACAATTTCTAAAACCCATCCTTAAAATGCTTCACGAGTGTTATAGATTTTACAATTATAAAATTGTTAAACTTTCCTGGCGAAAAATGATTTAATCGTCGCTCGAATTCCGCCATCGTTTTGAATTCCAAGGTATGGGCCGTGTGATAATTAAAAAGAGTTCTGATGCAGTCTATAAAAAGCACGAAGAAGAATTTCCTATCCTATTATAGGCCCGGATTTTTTTCCGGTAGGAATGTAGAATTCGGGGCCATGCGTGGTCGTGTAGAAAGAGTACATGAATACTTTCCGTTAACGAATATAGGCTACATTTTACCCAATTTTAAGTGGACTGTCCCAGTTTATAGGCAACCGGTCTCCGTTATCAGTGATAGCTCTAGCATATCCTTCGTGTCAGGTTAAATGCGCGTGCCAAGTCAAATCGTCATTCTTCATTTTAGATGGATACTCCAAAGGTACTCATGATTTAGTAATTAGTTATCTCTCTTAAATCGCTAAAATCATTTCTGTGATATTCTATTTCTTGATAAGCAAACTCTCCGCAGATAGTGCAAAATCAGATAGCTCCAATTTCTGCTTCTTCGTTCATCATTTTCAATTTCGTTCCTATGTTCAAGTATGGAATACATATAGATGGAAAATATTCACCCTGGGCACGCGCAGTAGATAAATAAAGTTTAGAAATGCATTCAGAATGTGCACTATTTCGCCACTTGATACACAAATCAACAATACCAGAGTTTGTATGCTAGAGTCGGGGTAGAAGATACTAGTATCAGTATTCATGACACATAAATACGCGTGTAGAGCAAAAAATAGATGGAAATCGCTCTTCAAATTCTGAACAATATAAAAGAGGAAAAGGAATCATCTGCCTAATGTGAATCACGTATGTTTATAATTGTATCGACAAACACGGATGTATCTGCGTCATGAAATCATGAAAACATGCAAAGAAAAAATGATCCTACGTAAACTGTAAACGCGGGAGAAAATTGCAATGCAATATCGTTAATCCTGTCGACTTTGGATGGGCATCTGTAAACATGGCGGTAAAGGCGATTCCCGAAAAAGATACATTTTCCAAGATTGCACACTACTTATGTCGCGAAATAATAATTTATTCATTATTTGATATACCTGAAAACGTAAATGGAGTTCAGCGCTACAAATTCTGAATTCATGTTTATTATAGGTACGACGTCTACCGTTTTAAATAGACAGAAAGCAAATCCGTAACAATTTCTGTATTCCTATATATTCAAAAAGAGAAAGAACAAAAAGAGCTCGGAAAAGTAATAAACAATCTAACAATAAGTCCAAGTCCGAAGGATCTAATCCAAATCTGACACGATAACGTTACTGTTGAGAGGAAATCCTGATCGTCGAAATTTGAACCACGTGTTTCACGCTTCGAATTCGCTTGAGATCTTCCCGCCAATTTTCCCTAACATTTCGACAGTGTCAGAGGAAATTGAAGGGAGCAAGTGAACGATAGCAAATTCACGAGGTGGGTCAGTTCGATGGTCATTCAACTTCTCTCAGTTCCTACTTCTCCCTTGCTACTTTTTGGCTTAAGGCTTGAGCTATAGAGAACCGAGAATAAATTTCATAAAGTTCGAAGCGGAACCAGCATCTCTGCGCCTGGATCTCGCGTCTTATCTCGATTACTTATCATGGAAAACATTTCCTCGCTCGGATGTTTTTCGTTTTTTTTTGTTTAATTCCGGAACAACAGGTGCAACGATCTCTCGGGTCTTGAATCGATCTGTCTACCTAACGGAAAAGACTTCGCTTCTGCAGGACACGAGCCGATGACTGTACGTTTTATTACGTACTGCATCGAATGTCGATCATGCAGCACCGTGATAATGTAATTACTCTCCATTGTCGTCGGTGACAACGAGCGAGGCCAATATCCCTCGAATAATCAAGAGTTTCTCGAATCAAGTGTCAAGTTATCGGCGGTAGGCAGTGCGTTTATGTAGATTCTTTTTCAACAAACTTGATCGTTTGTTACATAGGTGTAATTCTATTTTTTCGTAGGAATTCTACGAAATTTTCGCTGCACAACAGTAGATACAATGAAAGTTAAATTTGTACACGTTTGTGCCATGTTAAAGTTCCACCAATTTTATTTAAACAAAACATGAGAGCTTAAAGGAGTTTTTATTATTTCCATATTACTAGAGGGGATGGTCTAAATATGGGCTAGGTGAAGCATTGAGTGGTACTAGGTGCTTAGCTCTATTAAAACTAAGACAAAACTACGATTTACCTGCAGAGTAACCTACGAGTAACCTGCTGTTGTTTTCCTCACGCGTTATATTGCAAAACGTTTCCTTTTTCTTATTTCGCCTTCTTGAAACATTTTCTTATCAATGATCTATTCAATTAACAGGTAATCGACTAAGGGCATTACATCGCCGGCATCCTAGGCTTCTTCTTAGTTAAAATTTTGTAATAAATATCATTGCATTATAATGGACACCATCGCTCTGAGTGTTCCCAACCAAATGATACGAAGGTGGGCCCAGGTATGGGCTAGCCAATATTTATTGCAATTCATCAGGGAGAGTGTGCAAACGATAAAGATGCATGTCTCATACTTTGTGAAGGGCTTTACTCCGAAGACACAGAGGCAGAACTCTGGATTGAAATGTTGAGAAAGATATATGTATAAATTCGTGACAGTTGCAAACAGATCGCAAGTACTGTAAATGGTACTTAAAATCTAGCTTATCTGCATTCTTGACAAGCTTTTAAATATTTCAACCTGAAAATATGCACTTCCCAATTTGTATTTCAATTATTTTAATTATTTTAACACGCATTTTACATTTCACGCAATACGCTTTTATTCAGCTTATTTTGGTTTTCTATTATAGAGTAAATATTTGATTGATATATACATATATTCAAGTGTCATATCTTAAAGGACTTCAACAGGTTTGACAATAAGAACTGAAATAAAAGTGGTAGTGCGTATATGAACCGCCGTCTCTAGTATTTAAGTGAGGGGATTGTTACGAGGAAACGATTTCCAGTGAAAAATACAATGCTACGTTTTAACTTATATCTTTAGATAATACGAAGTACATAAAGATGTTTCGATTGCATGGCGCTAAAGTGATCGCTCGAACATAAATCTATCGCATGCGAAGATTGAGTAATATAGTATAAACTATATTACTCAATCTTCCAAAGAATTTTGTCTGATAAGAGGCGGACAAATGTTATCAACCGATACTCGTTCGAAAAGAAGTCACGATAACTCGCGTAACGAGTGTAGCTGCACTGATAAGACTTTCTACACAGGATTAAAGTGGCTTTGTAGATATCGAAGATGTAGGATTGAAAGTAACAATAATGCGCAGATACTACGGTTCCAAGTTACTAAAAACAAAGACAAGCACCTGATTCGCGCATCAGACGTTTGCTGCCAATAGTTTCAATTAGTTTCGATTCTTAGTTTTCTTATTCTCCGGCGTATTTTAAACAGTAACAGGTAAGTAAGAATTGTCAAACATATTATCTCGTGAATAGGCTATCAGTTAGTCGTATTATGTACTTAGTTTGTAGATAAAATGGCGCGGACGTACAGGAGAAAGACGGGGAGACAGAGTTGGCCCGAAGAATCAATGCGGATAGCTTTGAAGCAATTATAAAAAAAGGAAATGGGTTACCGTGAAGCAGCTGCAGCTTTTAATGTGCCTAAATCTACAGTGGAGAGGAAAGTGGCTCTTTATCGAGAATACGCTCGGCAGATGTTCAAGACCAATTTGGGAGCTTTCGAAACTGTAAAAGCTACCTCGATCAAAATCAACTGCAATTGCTGCAAAGGGTGGAAAACAAGATGGGCCTTATTTTTACATATACAAAGAGATGCGGCCCATTTGGTCCCTGTACGAGGCAAAGAAAATGATTTGTTTGTTCCTTTTTCCGTAGTGTTTTGTCTATCTATCTTAATATATTTCGATATTAGCGCTGTACATAATATTCTTTATAGATAGAAAACTAATAAACGTAAAATTGTACGTTCCCATCTGCCCAGTGTTTCAGTTTATGTGGAATTACCGTTTACATTATGAAATACTGCTTAATATTTTTCCACCTTGCTGAAATCTCATTCGTTTATGCCCATGTTACTCCCCCGATTGTTTAATAATACCAGTGATCGATATTTTTATATTTTTATCCATGCTCTTATTGATTCCAATGAGAATTGACGAGTCGTTCGTGACAAGTCGCTGCGCAAACATACAAATCTAAAGGAAAATGTAAATTTTCAGGGACATTCGACTGCCACGTGTATATACGAGCATGCAAATAATTCATTCGTTCGAATATACAGAGTGACTGAAATCTCAAAATTGAAAACTAAACGGAGCAACGGTCTGAAATGAATACAATAAGAGTGAAAGATTAATTACATCGAATAGTGACTGGCGAGTTGGAAACGTGGCTTGTCGGTAATAAGTAATCTTTACAAATTTATCGGTAATCTCGTTATGGCATAACACCGCCGTTGCCTTTCTTTCGGTAGCAGTTGTGCATAGAGTCCTTTACAGAACAGCGCACTCCTTGGCCAGTGAACCTGTCAGGATGTACCTGGCTTCGAACGATAAATAAGGCCTAATGGTGGTTCTACCGTTAGGTTGACCAGGTATTATCCTCGATTTTCACGCCACCCTTTCGTTCCTAACCAAGAATGCACCGACTGCTCGGCTCGTTCTTTTCATGGAAATGGACACAGTCGACGGAGACATAGAAATTATCATTGCTTTTGTTTAAAAGTTACAAATCTCCATCGAGAAGAAAGTCTGACGTGGGGCCAGAAACGATGCCTCAAAAAAAATTCGAATCATTGCGGAATAACTAATGATCGCGCGAAGATTCTAATTTCGCCGTTTCTCAAGATAACAAATGAGAATGCGTTAAGACAAGTCAGCTGACAGTTTCTTCATTGTTTTCTTAATATTTAAATTGCGCAACGAAAGGCTGTAAAATATCGGGATACCCTTCTTAAACTCGCTGTACCAAACAAATTATCGAGCACTTGTACCTACATATAGTAATGTTTGCCAACTTAATAAATTAACAAAACAAATCATTGCAAATAGCAAATAGTTCTGTATCAAATGAATCATTGCAAATAGCAAATAGTTCTGTATCAAATAAATTTCATAATGCTAATACAGAGTATGCTATCTATCTCGAACTTGCATTTAAACGTAATTCTTGAATACACGTATGACCACCTTTGTTGATAATAAAGAATAGTTAAGAAATTTGCTCAGACGTAACTGGGAATCGTTCCATCAGATTGACGAAGTACGAAGCGCGAGGTGTAACTAAACGGAGAACCCCGGTGCAGGATATTTACTGCGCCGCTCGTAAAGTAATGACTGTGCTGCGAATAAAAGGAAGGAACCATGACGAATGATGTTCCGCAAATCCTGCCGGCCGTTCATAAATTACTTAGTATTCGCGTAGTTACAAGTGGCTTTGGACATTTTGCGGTAGACCGAAATGGACACTGACCGCTAATGGGTCCCATGGGTCACGCCTACTCGTGTTCTTGCTTCTTCCGGAAAATGGGTTCGGATGGATCTTTCTCTTACAAGCTGTTAGCGTTTCTAATTCATCCATTGAAGCAGAATTTCGTATCTCGACTTCCGCGCAACCGTTCTTCGACGGCAAACTTCTCGCCGGAAGTACCAACCCGGTTGAACAATTTTTTCGTGTTATCTTTGTGCAATGCGTTCTAAATAATTGGCAAATGAAATACATTCTGTGTAAAAAGTATCCGGAATTGTTAAATAAAACGCTTAAAAAAAGTAATTTATTCATCAAAATTTGTTTTGTCGCCTTCAAAGTAGGCCCCATCGAGTGCAATACATTTATGCCAGCGCCTGACCCAATCCTCCATACATTTTTCATAGGTTGATTGAGATATGGGCTTAAGCTCCTTCTGCGAATTTTCTTTTATGGCCTGAATCGACTCAAAACGCCTTCTCCGAAGTGGTAGTTTTAATTTTGGAAACAGGAAAATGTCAGAGCCATATCAGGGCCATATCAGGTGAGGACGGTGCTTGGTCGATGAGACTTGATGAGTTTTTCGCCAAAAACTGTTGCACAACGATGGCTTTGTGCGATGGTGCATTATCGTGGTGCAAGATCCATAAATTGTCCTTCCACAAATTTCACCGTTTTCGGTGGATATTCTCGTGCAAACGCTTCATGACGCTTAAATAATATTAGTACAGTGCTAACAATTAACAGAAAAAAAATTGTGGCGATATCTTTTACGCGCATCTTTCAAATGATAAATTTCGGATACTTTTTACACAGAATGTATGCCCAAGAGTAATGGTCCTTCGACGTAAATACTTTAGTAGTTCCTTTTATAGGGAATAAATAGTTGCATCGACCAATGAATTACAAGTGACACGAGCTCATTGAAAGAACGTTGGGCGGCCATCTTTGTATGACCTCTACGCTTTCGTTTATAAGTTTATAGAAACGCTAATTAGAGTAGCATTTTCCCTCTTGAGTCATTTTTTCATACAGCGAATAGTTTGGCGCAACTCTCCAGTATAGATTAAGATTAAGATTGAGGGAAGCCCTGTATAATTTGTTGCCTTCTTTTTAGTTTGGCGCAACTCTTAATTATAGATTAAGATTAAGGGATGCCCTGTATAATTTATTGCGTTTCCCGTTCAGAGGATTTTGTGCAGCATTTACTATTACTATAGGTACTATTACTGTACTACACTATTTTGAATAGTATCGCATTTATTGTCGAGCGACGTTGATTAAATTACGAAGATAATAAAGCTCCTGTTTTGGAATATTTCGCATTACCACACGAGATAAGTGTTTAATTGCTCGTATTGGAGGAACAGCACGGTCAAATAATTTATAATAATTGCATGCAGCGCTAATAGCTGTCACTGCAGAGTAGCACAGGTGCTTATTATTTTATGTTTGTGAATTTTTGCACGCAGTGCGCGGTGTCTCTGTCGCGTTTAATTCTATGGCACGGGGCTGGCAAAAAGAGCTAATTCCCGATATTGCCCCTCGAAACGCCGAGCGTAAAATTTTTTAAACGCGTTACGTTAATTACTGCATTGCTATGCATCGCGCGTAATACGTCTATTCAGGAATTACTCAGCGGTCTATGTTGAAAACAAAGTTTTGACGTAATGATAGCTTCAGTTCCAGCCGTGTTATTAGCCCAGGCACTATATAATAAAATGCAGGCGGATTATCGCCCTGTACAACTGTGCAGGTGCAAAGGCCGCAACTCCGAAGACCAGTTTCTTGCACGGTTTCGTGCAAATAAAGTAATCCAACTGGAGAAATCTAATCATTCATTAATCGTTACGAAACTGGACGTTTCCGTGAAAACTGTCCCGTTAGCCGATTCAAAAGTGGGATGCCTATAGGGCCGATTAAAAAATTAAGCAACTTTCTAAAGGCTGAGTACGTCTCGTCGAGAGAGTAGATTCAAAAGCATAAAGCATTAATTTCCTGGTTTTAATTAATGCGCCGTGCACGCAGCCGTACAGCAATGGCGGCCGAACCCTCGCACGAGGAGGGGATAAAGGAGGGGGCAGAGGGAGAGGCGGCTGAAAGGGGAATTTGATTAATGATCCTGCAGGATCTGGGATGAGAGGAGAGAGAGAGAGAGAGAGAGGAAGCGTATCCTGGGGGACGCCTGCCTTGCCACGGAGCACCGATCACTACCAGAACATACCTCCACTCTACGGAACACATTTTTCAGATTTTTCGAACACATGCGTCCTCTATTCGATACTATCGAGTTCGTACATTCGATGTATTGTCTACAAAAAGTTAATAGCTCGCAATAAATTGTTTTATTATACCTTCCATATGTCGGATGAATGACACGTGTCAATTTTTTTCTATCGTACAATACGGATAAGCATAGTTTTATGGATATGTATTGAGAAACGGAGATCGAGTAAGAAAAGTACCCGACCAATAATTATTGTTTTATTGAAATAATTTTCTCGGGTATTTTAGTCGAAGATAATCATTGAACGATGGAATATGCGAACTGAATGGTTAATTTCATCGCGCGTACAAACACTACGTACGGAATAGTTATTGTCACAAGGTAGGGTAGACCGAGACGAATCGGATCGAAATAAGAATTTAGTTGAAATTTGTTATGCTACTACGGAAAAAATTGTTTAGGTCGTGCATACACTCCTCACGCCCTTTCTATGCACGTATTTCGATTGTGTTTTTATTGTTTTACAATACGGTTTAGTGTTGACACGCATTTCAGGTTTGCGTTACGCGGACGAACGTAATAATTTTGGCGCAGATCTAAAATACATAGCTTACAATTTCTTATTTCAAATAAAAGATAAGCTTTAACATCCAAATGAGTTTAATATTATTGGTTTGTATAGTGTCCAGAAATAATATTTGATATAATTTTCACTAATATATCACAATTTGTTTACGTATTTTATTCACTTTAAAATTATTATTATATGGGGTGAATCGGATCACTCATTTTTTTGGTTATTTAATTAGCTGTATGACATTAAATGCGTTCATAACTTATACATTTTGGTAAAGATGGTTCGCACATACATAAAAGAGTGTAGCATTGCATTTATTGTAACGAAAAATGCATCCACCTGCGGAGGATTGGATACAGTGCAATACCTGTGAAAAGTGGTGGCGCAAAAAGTGTGCTAAAATAAGTGGTGTTCAAGGACAATATATAATACTTGCCACCCATGTACTACGTAGAGTCTTTCACATTATTATTATTAAGTTACACTTTATAACGTTAAAGCCAAAGATTATTTTACGACAATCTGTTTGTTTTCTTAGAGATATTTTCCCTTTTTCGTTTTTTGTCCATAAAAAGAGGAATTTTTATAATGGGTTTATATTTTTTATTATGAATGTTCATGTTAAATGGGTACTTGTTACGAATTTATAATAAAATATTGCATTTCTAAATTGTAACTATTTTCTTTTTACCATCAAATAAAAAGTGATCCGATTCGCCCCGGTCTACCCTATATGAAATACGCAACAAACTCGTAGTTCGCGAACGAAATTCAAATGTGCTGCGTTATGTTAATATCTAGTTGGTTTACTTTTAACGATGACAACATGCCGGAGATTGCTTTCTTGTTGAGATGAATTTATATCTTCGATACTATTCGTAGCATTAAAATGTGCAGACGTGTTTGAACGAGCAAGAAATTTCTCTTAATTTTCTACGTACCGAAACATCGGGCATTAAATCGTTATTCGTTATAATATAATGATTCATTTCGAACATTTCTTGCTCGCTTCAACCAATCACGCGATCGATGAAAACTCTTCAGCGACATAGAAATGCCGCAATCGTCTTTCGAGATAGAACACAGGCTTCTATTGTTCGATGGGCCACAAGTGCAGAGAGTTCTCGTAGGTAACGATTCCTTCTCAGGTGAATGGTAAAAGACATAAATGAATAATTCATTCACTTCGTAACTAAACATATGTGTACAAGCTACGGCGCACCGAAGTATGAGAAAATTAATTGGCTGCTACGTGTTCATCAAGGAACATCATTTTAAAACACTGTCAAATGTTTTTGTTAAGAAGACTTTAAACTGCAAATTCAGCACATAATAAATATCGATAACTTCCTGCAATAATCTTTCTATTACATTCATGTAAACGGTTGAAAATTTATTAGCATTAATTTCACGTTCCGTCAAGGAAAATCTTGTACAATCGGAGAAAAATATAGGACAGAGAAATATCATTGGATTTTTATCGAAAACTTTGATCCTACCACGGAAATTGAAAGAACCAAAGTATACTTGAAAGTTGGAAAATTGTAGGTAAAACCTTTGCACACCTAAAACAGTTTCCAACTGGCGTACAGTCGAATAACTACGTGAGTATTTAGCCCATTGCTCAGTTTTAACCCTTATGTTAGCAACAGGGTATCCGGGTGCCCATTTCTATATTTCCTTCAATAATTTTTCCATGTTCTTGATAAAATATCGCAAAATCCCATCTCACAGATCCCACAAATCCCAAAGATCTCGATTCCTTGAACAATTTTACGTCAACTTACGTTTCGTGAAAAGAAATTTATGCAAAATATTTGAAATAACTAAGCTTCGAACTTCTCGACCATTTTGGTTGCTACCATAAGTGATAATAATTGGCAAAGTTTAAACGCCATTAGGGCCATGTTAATTTCGAATTGCATTCCCCCGAAAATTCCGCTCCCTACAACGAACGAACTGATCCCGCTGGGGAAAAGAGAGAAGAGAAAAAGAGGTCGATCAAAGGACGGGGATATTGGTGGGAAGGTCGGCCACGTTGGTGGAGCCATGAAAAATAGTTCGGTTATCGATGTGGGCTGGAGCCAAAGCAGCCCCTATCTCGTGTCCCATCGACGTATCATCAATGTAATTCGTATAATGTATCCACGCAACTCGATGCGGAGAGAGAAAGAGAGAGAGTGAGGCAGGGTAAACAAAACGCGGGGGAAGAGTCCGAGGGAACGTGAAGAGGGAGATACTGTATTTACGGTGTGGGATATATCGCAGAGGCAAGCAATCAGGGGCGGTGCGTGTACAAAGGGAACGCCGACGGTGCCGTCACGAACGTTCACCCCAACAGGGGCGTACCTATCACTTGTTCCCTTCTTCCTACGCCTGTCTCCCCTGTCCCTCTTCTCAACGCCCGTGCCACGATAGATCCGAGGTGTACAGCCAAGCCCACGTATTATGTATTTACCGATTTTTCTCCCCGTGGCGAATACGTGCGAGGATACTGCCGTGGGCGAACGAAGAAAGCGTAGCCGACAATTCGAAGGGAAGAAGAAAACGGCACGGAGCTCGGACGTAGATGATAGCACCAGTCTTATTACAAGCATTAACCGATAGCGTTGCACGCTATTATCGGTCGGGCTTTGGAAGTATAGTCCGACCAAGCGATAGAGAGACTCGCGGGAGGAGCTAAGGGTCCGTAGTGGGGGAAATCGAAGCGACGGAGAGGGAGGGTGAAGGACGCGGACACGAGACAGACGCAAGTGCGTGAAAGACAAAAGAAAGTGGTGGGGATTAAGACGGCTGATCATTTCCCCACTGCGCGTTGGAGAATGCGTACGAGGAGTCCCACGATCGCGCGGCCAGACTGTACGCTTCAGTCTTGTCGTATTAATGTATGTATTTAATGCCTGGTATGCGTTATAATTCCATTCGCGGGTTCATTTGAACTTAATTACAGCATGGGCTCGTTTTTTGGAGTCGGCTATGATCGTTGGAGAAAATGATCGGCTTCGTATAATGGAGTCCAAATGGAGAACTGAATTTCGTTGATCCTTGGCACGAATCACAAGGATTTTCTGTGGTCATATTGGGCTCGCCTTAAAAATAGAAAGCCTAATGTGCGGTACGAATGTGATTTCGCGTATCGCTTTTATGTTTTACACTGGTTGAATCTGTGCTGATGGAACATTCGATTGGAGAATGAACCAAAATATCCTCTCGAGTCCTCTGTACGAGTAAAGTAAATAAAACTGTTATTATGTGTATCTTACTATTACAATAGTGCCGCTTTTACCCATAAGGCACAATGAATTATACTTTATTTTAAATTCAAGAATCATTCAAATTGTTTTAAATCAAAATTGTTTGTGCTGGAGTATATGTTACTATTTCATCCCTTTATCATCAAAATCTAATTTGTTGCGTAACAATGTCGGTAGGTATATGTCGAATACAAATATGAAACAGGAAAATAATCATGCAAAGTATTTGAATTGCTGGATTACTTGGCAAGGTATATTTGGTAATGCGTTGAATGTAAAGAAATTGGAATTTCTGTCGCAATGATTGAAAAAGCGATTGACAAAGAAATCGCAGACGAGTCTGCACATTAATATTTTACATATCTCCTTGCAAATATCACTCAAAGATTTCGTATTTAAATGAAATTGTGAAACAATTTTTTATCGAAAAAAAGCGATAAGTCTATTTTCTTGCTCAAAGACTGAACATTTGTATATTTATGACTTTTAGCATAAGAGGAACGGATTATCGTTTGAATATTCGTAGAATTCATCACCTTTTTGCTTATAATATGTAATATGAGGAAAAGTACCTACATAGATAAATTAATACGAACTCTTTTTTCTACACATGATCCATCGTTCAGAGCTTAAAACAAATTCACTCTTTCTGTAATTAAACGCTCATTCGAGAAATTTATTCCTCTACTCTATAATTATGTACCTACCAGAACAAGTTTGTTGCATAGTTCGATCTTTTTCCCTCCTTTTTTTAATTGTGAATTCAATGTCGCCTCGGTTACCGGGGTGATTAGCGACTATGTACATGTTGTAACTGCGTTACATGGGACGGGTTCAGTGACGTCAAACGGTTCAACAGATTTTTGGTGGATTTCGAGCCACCAGAGTCACGGTATAAAGCAGATGTGTCCGACGTACAGAGGTGCTTGCCGAAATCATCAATGGCAGGAGTCGAACAGAAGATCGTTCGATTAGGAGTTCATCTTTTAACCAACTGACGTCCAGTTCGACTTTATTAACGGCGAAAGATGCTTCGTTGTCTTTCTGTGCATAGTATTACGTTTTCGACGTCGGGCTCAACGTTCCCTAACGATTATTAATAACGATCGCGGCCTGGCGCGCCGTGATCCCACGGGGCCCACAAAAATGTCGCCTTTGATTAAATCGACGAGATCTGTGGATCGAGACGAACTTTTTCTGAGATACCGCACGATTGGTTCGAAGCTTGTAATTACGCGCGGAAGAAAACCGGTCTTGCGGCCAGCGATTTCACGATGGACGCCTTCGCTCCGTTATGGCCGCCATTAGTGTAAATAAGATTCTGAACTGTCAGATTAGTCGGGCTACAGTGGACCCAGTATTACTCGAACTAATGAGAGAGAAAAGTCTGTCTGGATGGACGAATTTTTGGATAATAGGATCGGACACTTTTGACACACAATTTGCATTAGTTTAACGGTGATGTTCTGTCAATTTGAAGCCGGTAATAAATAGGTAAGAGGTGTGCTCGCAATGAGAATTTTATAGTTACCTTTTATGTATATGCATACGAAATGTCGAGGTTATTTAAATTAGACGGAACTATATTATCGTTACAAAATTACTTGCGCCAGTGTACCTGTTATTTAATTGCTTTGCCACCGAAATTTAATTTGCTGCGCGATAATTCGGGTATACATCGAATACGAATATGCGGGCTTAGAATTTTTAATTTGCGTTTAACACGTTGGATATTAAAATATGCCTTGTCCAGTAAACCAACAGTATACCTAATTGTTTTGTATAATTATTTTGTAATTTCATATTCGTATTCGATACATGAAAAAGTATTTGCGCGACAAATTAGTGTTCGACCGATAAGGGAATCGTTTCCGTTTTATTTGCCCTTTGGAAGAATCGTTGTTCCTTAGAGTCCTGATTATGCTTCGCCTTCGGGCGATACATTCTCAGAACGGAAATGATTGAAACGTTATTGACAAGATCTGCTATTTATAATTTATTTACCATACACTTGGCAAACACTTTTAAATACATCCTCGAGTTGCGGTTTTTGAAATTTCATGTAACACACAATGACGTACGTGAATTTTAGTGACGCGTATGTATTTTAGCTTAACGATTTCTGGCAAAAAAATAAACTGTGTCCCGTTACTTATTTAGTTGAAGTTGAAGTAGCAAATTTACAATTATCATCATCAGACTGCACCGAGTTTCTGCGAATTCTGATCCATTGCCACGGGAAAAAATTGTAAAGTACTGAAGAAATCGACAGCATGTTTGGACCCACACAATAAATATTAACGTCGAAGTTGAATAAAATTAATATTTGTGTCCCCGAAATTCTGATACACCGGGGAAAGGATCATATTCCTCGCACATACAGAACAATTGCAAAGTATAGAACGACATTTGTTTTTAATGCGAGGTTCCGTTTATGAGAAAATCGAATTTGAATGGATCGATGACCTGATCCATGTAAAATGAAAATATATTTCCATAACCCTCGACAAACGAACTTAGAGAAACGTATTAGCGTCTGGGTTCTACTTCCTTATCTAATTCCTGTAAATATAGTGTACAATTATGTATTTGCACAAATATAATTCGACGCAACCGTTGGAAGTAATATATTATTGTAATATCTATTAAAAGTAATATAAATAAATACTATAATCATTAGATATTATTATATATAATACGTTACCCAGCATCATTTACAACACATACACGTGCGAGAGGCGCAGAAAGATTATAATGGCCCGTCCAGAACGATCGACCGTTACAATAAATTCGTATGAAAAGCCTTTGTTTGGAGACCATGGTTTACCATTGTTCCTAAAGTGATATCGAAAGAATTGCTTTCCCTTTGATTCGCCTTGATGTTCTATCGGCTCTTCGGCACGCAAGTTACAATTGTAGTGCAAAAGATTCTCGCAAGTCAGTGAATGGGATAGAAATGCGGTTACCGGTTTGCTCTCGATTCCAAGCAAAATTTCACAATTAATAGCTGTCATCTACTTATTCATTTGAGCTTGCAAAAATGAAGCTGTATCTAAATAATAAATAAAAAGCAGCAAGTGGCAATAAAGATATGAATTAATTTCTCCCTGTATGCAAATGACAATTAATATTGTGGGAATATTATTGAGTGGTATTGCCTTTGTTAAGAATAGTAAGTTTATTCCGATTATATTGATGTTTCTCTTACAACGTTTACTATTGGAATGAATATTTATTGGCGACCGCTTTTCAATTTATCATCTTATTACCGGGTAAATTAATAAACAATAACAAAATGCGCTGCTCACTGAAGATTGTCCATTCTCTTTGCCATTAATGATTTCATTCACCCGGGTACATTCGATCATAGATTCGCATATGCATTCACAAACACAAGTACTTTTCCCCACATCCTACATTATGTTAAAGAATTTATTTAGACCTGTTCAAACAGCAGATAATTATTTCTCGACTTCATCTGAACTCGCAGACAACGAATAACATTCCGTTAAACTAATTATTTCAAAGAAAATGCATTTAATAATGTCCAACACCAATGGCGAGTACCCACTCTGGGCCCAACAAATTAACCCTTTCAAAATGTGGGCCTGGTCTTTTGTACCTCTCCCGTCCGTAATAGTACTGAATAGATATTCCTGCCGTGGTTCACTGTACTTGGACGCGAGCAACAGAACGCCTGTACACGAACGCCTATCGGCGTGAGCAATCGTGAAAAGTTGCGGAACGTCCAAGAAACTAGAAACGAACAGATGTTCGCGGCCGCTTTGATTCGCCGTGCTTCTGTGAGAATGAAACGCGGACTGCAGTCTATGCAGCGCGCGTTTGCCGCGAAGAAACTGCAATTCACGGTGTAATCTCTGGGGAACGGACATCGATCACACGGGGGTCTTGCTCGACGTCAAAATATTTCCAGAGACATTTCGTACGCTGGGAGGAACAGAATCGTTTGATCCATCAGAGACTGTCTGTAAAGTTTCGAATCTATTTTTCCTGCCGTTAGACATTGGAAAAAAGAATCAAGCGAGGCGTATTCGGCTCCCCGAGGAACGGAGAGACGTCGAATTCGTGAAATTCTCGCTGCCACGTCCTTTCGTAATGGTGGATTGGAGTTCTGTTCACGGGGCAAGTAAACAACGTGGAGCACAATAAACTGTTTGCATTCAGGAACGGTTGCAGTGACGAATTGCAATAGCTGCTTCAATTCTCATTGCATCTGTCTAACGCTTGGAGTGGACGAATTTTGTTTTGTCAAAACGAACGCAGGCTAAACGAACAAAATTGTTGGGTAGATGGCGATAATATTTGTTAGGCTTTGATACAGAAAGATATGTGGATTATGTAATGCAGACTGTGCACTGTGCTACTTTAATATCCCCCTATCACTAACGTGGACTATTAGTTGTTCGCAAAAAAGGTATCATTACTTGAAATAATAGTGTATCATATTCTCCAGCCTGGTTATTACAATATTTTGCAGTTTACATGGCTGCGGGATATGATTCCGTCATGCAAATCGGCTTCAATTAATATATTACATAATTAAACACGATATGCTTAATTGGCTTGCAAAGCGGTTTACAGCTAGAGGATTTAGTGGACGTGATACTTTACTCTGCTCGAATGTACGATAGATATGAAGTGCAATTTGTAATTCAAACGATTGTGCTCCAATTACGTTCTTACAATTTATATCCGGCTTATATGTTAATGCCAGCATTATTCTTTTTTTACATTCTTAGTACACAAGTCAAGTTAGTGAAAGACACGCCACTTTTTGGTGAAAGTGTGTGTTGGTTTAATCGTAAGTACAGGTGAAAAAGCCTCAATAGATTAAAGTATCGTGCGCCACCTTGATAGATGAAGAGCGCAAACTACAGGTTTCTAACTGCACTAACACCTTTCTCCAATTTTATCTACAATAAAATGGGACAAACTTCGCACAGCTTTGGCAATAATATCCTATGAATAGAGAAATTATGTGCAAGGTAAGAAAAAGCGTAACACTATTTATATTTAAATGTAGGATGTGCATTCTCGTGGTTTTAAGCTATAGATTTTAAAGCGACGCGATGGTGTTAAAAAGACAATTGAATGGCGTTAAAACGTGGTTTAAAGTCTATGAAATTGAAATAGGAAATAGAGGCCATCTTAATCCATTTGCATACCTGAATAGTTCCTATCTTGTGTTGCGTGCAATATGTACTTTGTTTCCCAGGAATAGTCATTTTGTAGATTTAAGGATCAACTTTGCATTGCGCAACATTACGTTAGAGATTCCATATGGAGTGGTGATGGCTATGCGACGATGAAAATTGTTAAGGAGTAAACGAAATACTTAATTAAATAATTTTTATATTGACGAGTGCATTCCATAATTGTAAATTATTATTTAGCTGTTCTTTTTTGTCTTTTTATTTTCTGTTGCAGTGTTAACTTTCTGTCCGTGTCATTAATTATGTGGCTCATTGTTATACTATGGACACCATGGAAGTAAATAAATTTGTGTGCATCATTTTGGCGTATGTAAACAAGATGTATTTATAAACGACTACGCTAATTGCTTGCAACATTTTTTTAAACGACTTTCTGTCTCAATGCTCTTTTTGGCAAGAAGAAAATGAGCGTTTTGAAGAAAAGGAAATATGTTTTACAGTAACCACCACAAATATATCTAGAAAAGGCTACTTATTGGGTACGAATCATTTGTTAATAAAATACATATTGGAATGCAATGTTTAAACAATATCTTTGCCCGAACCCTAATCATGCCTATTTAAATTGTATTCCAAAGTCTGATAGCCGATCTGTTATTGCACCTTACACAATTTAATTCTTGCAATATTAAAACGCATACTCTCTTTGTCTAAATTCCGTTATTCGCTACCCAAAAGGGCAGATATAAAATGGCATCCAGGTTATCAAATTTCCGCAACCAACGTATATCTCTTAAATTACTTTACCTTTAAATGTATTTCTTCCTCAATATTCTACAAAACTGATATTACGCACTATTCACAGCACGCACACCTCATAATTTTCAAAGAAAGCCTACTAGACACAGCAAAAGATCTAACAGCACGTGTCCATCCTCACCTACGAAACTATATAATTGCCAACAATTTCCAATCTAACACGCAGAAGAAATTTGACCACAAACGCATCTCGAATTCAACAATTATCCCGTGATATCTGCATAATACAAAAAGACGGTCGAATCCCGCGATGACTACGATATAAAATTTGAAACGCGCGAAAGAGAGGGCGAAGCGTTCTGAAATGTTTGAAGGGAGAAAGAGTCGAGAAAGAGTAGAGAAAGCAAGATCGACGTGACTGGTCGCCGTATGGGGATGCTCTTTCTTATCGTAGAAAAGTTCGAAGGCGTAGCGTGGAGGGCCGAAGAGGTGGTTGACAAATGAAGAAGACGGCGTCCCTTTGAATTTATCGGCCACAAAGGACTGTAAACGCATCCGGCACGGATCGCGCCGTGTATCGTTGGCAACGGTGAACACGTTGCCGAGTTTCGGCCTCGTGGTGTCGATTAAAAAAATGTTAACGAGCCGGATACGGCTGACGGCAGGAAGGTTAAGGCAAGAATCGCGAATCCACCCAAGAGTTCGATAGGTCGGCAGCGCGGAGGAATTGGACGGACAGTCGATTGACGGAAAGAGACACCGATTCACCGATAATATCTACGATATAACAGCATTATAATGCGCCGACATACCACGATTTATTATACACCTGTCTTTGTTCCCGTCACCATAATTACAGGCCAATCGTGGTTTCCTTACCGTTAATGAGCCAGAACTCGCCCCGCACTCCACGATCGCACATTCTTACCGATGCATCGGACAGGGCGACGCACAGTGGTGCCATTTCTCCAAAAGCTGGCCAAAATTCAATTTTTTATGTATATAGCAAATTTTTTTTCGTATAGCAGATTTGTTGTTTGTATGTCAATGCATCAAATGCCGCTTGAATTTTTTAAATATATTGATTGGGTACTGAGATATAAGCCGTCAAAGTTGTCGAAATTTCAAGCTCCTTTGTATCTTGAAAATTGGGGCTTGTTTAATGCGTCAGGGAAAGTTTATCTTAAAAAAATTGATATATGAACCATTTTACCAGTAAAGTAGGTGTTATAAATATAAATTTTCCACGGCAATGAAGTAACATATCTTTGAATTTGTCTTTGTAATTCCGTTCTCAATATATCATAAATCTTAGCCATAACTTAATAAACCGGAAGGAAAAGAATGAAGAATGTCATATAGTATATAAATTGGAAAACTGTCTTTTAACATTCTCACGAGAAAACAAATTATAGTGCAATTATAGTGCTTCTCCATAAACAAACGTCCACTGTTCAATCGTTAGGTTCACACGTCGACCTTGTTTTTATTCATAATAAAATATGTTATGAAAATACATAGTAAACAATACGAGCTAGTTGCATACAAAATTATTGCCCGTGCCAAGAAAAGAATATGTTACTTGGCGTAACCAAAATGTTATTAATAATTGGCTCATCTAATTTGACACGTGTAACGTAGCAATAAAACCTTGACCGAAGAAGCAGTTCTTCGTGAATATTGTAAAAGGAGACACGCAGTCGTTCGAGTAAAATAATATGGTATGTATGTACGGTCCTGACTTTTCTTCCCCTGCTTTCTCGTGGCTTCTCCCCGCCAAGTATTCCAATGTCATTAGTCATAGCGGCAACATTTCTCCCCGTGAAGGGACGCAAAACTATTTTACCTACTTTGTTCGCAATAGAGGGTGGAGAAGGTGTTTATGGTAATCTTAGAAAAATTCTACGCGCGCCGCCAAAGGTGGTCCATCGTAACCATCATTTTTCAGAATAGCTTACAGTCCAAAACCTTTGGCTATACCCTGAGGAGGAAACTAATTGTTCGATGATTTGACATACGGATAAGGGTTTTCATTGGGCATAAGAATATATTGTCCTCATAATTTTTCAAAGGGGTCCGATGTAACTGTGAAGATTTTCAATTAATTACGAAATAGCAGCTATTGCTTACTATTTTCTTGGAAGTAGAAGAGAGTTCTGATTAGACACATAGGAACGTTTATTCTGTTTTGCAAAAATTGGAGGTGGAAGAGGTAAAGCTTTGAAATTTATTCGCAGTGATCTTAGGACGAATTTTGATGAAAGTACAATAGTTTGGAAAATATGTTATTCACGCAACTAAACTCTGAACTCTGAGTCTTGTTCAATTTCCTTTTCAGTGTTGGTACAATACAATATTTAAAAAAATTCACAGCTTGCATTCCCTTTTATATTTATCCTGCATTCGAATCCTCAGATACAAATTTTCGTTCCACCTTAAAATATCTGTTCTGAAATATATCGTTGTAACATTGTTCATTCGAATACAAAATAACTGCTGAAATAGAACTATCACAACAGGGTTAAAGTGCTTGCGTACAAAGTTCACTTGATATAAAAAAAACAAATAATTTAATGACTACTTTTAATTTGGCAAGTTCTACGTATAAAAAGAGCTTACCGAAAATGTTTATTACCTTTGCGATTTTCGATTTTTAGACGACAAACGTAACAAGTGCGAGAGTAAAGTAAATACAGGCAAGGTATGTTTTGAGAGAACGAAGATGATATATGTGCTATGCAAAGCCCTAGCAGCTAAGATACGTTGTAAAGAATACGTCTTGACATATTGACAACGGCCTGACGCGAGACCACCTTTACTACATCGAGGCGTTTATCTTACCTGTTATCTGAAAGCTACTATAATTTGTCAAACCGAAGCCGGCACGGACAAGAAACGATCCATTGCTCCTTTAGTCGAGATCTATGATTCTACGATGTTATCGTGTACATTTCTTGTAAAGGGTACAGGAAAATTGAATCAAAGTATTCGGCTTAATTTCATAAAGTAGCAGTAAATGAAACATTTGTTCGAAGTTCATATTTGCGTGTATTTTCGAATTTATATTCAACATAGGAACCTGCAATATCATCTGGACCTTGACCGCCATCTACTGGAGATACGCGAACGCTGCATGTCAATCGAAACTACTTATTCAGAATGTCATCGAATGGTAACTATTCGAACGATTCTGTTTTGTGTAAACTGTAAATATGTTTTATTATTAAATATGTTTTACATACAATATAGAGATGTCAAATAGTTTGTACGTAGTACGTTGTAGTTATTAATAAAGTAGCAAAGAATTAGCGAAACGAAATTAAAACCATTTGTCTTCGATAGATTTTCCCTTATTTCCCACAACTTTCTGCCACCATTTTACTAATTTTCCATATGCCCGTTTTGCAAAAGCTTCCTTGCTTTGTAGGAAAGAAACTTTCTAGAACACTTTTCACGTTTCCAAAGTTGGCCATTTCTCTTCCACTTAAATAATTTTGCAGACTTCTAAACAACCGATGTCTGGATTATAAAGTCCTTTATCTTGATAGTGTCTGTCTGGGCAAGTGTAATACTTGCATAATGGTGTTTATTCAATCGAAAATGATTGTCAAATGATACAGAGAAAATGTTAAAGTATATTTCAAATATACTTTATTGATACTGCGTCGATAAATTTACATTACTTATAGGCTGACCTAATATATATATATGCATATACGATAGGCTCATTAACTAGTGTTATATTTTTTTGCACAAATCCTATCAGAAATGAAGTACAAAAAGGTATAGCCTCTGTACCTCGTCTGTGGCGAATTTCATTTCTTGCAAAATCCGACATTATCGATACAGTTGAGAGATGGACTACAGCGCTGCAAGAATGGTAAGAAGTGAAACTAACTGATAAACGACAAAAGTAAGGTCGGGTTCGATTTACAGAAGTTTGATTTGGGCGAAACATGATTTTAACCGTTAATATCTCATAAACTATTAGGTGGTTTCTTTCAAAATAGAGTAATTGCCATAGTATAACCGATTCGAAAAGATGGCAACACGTTCGATAGAACGCGGGACATATATTTTCGGTAGTTCTTCTTATAAGTAAAAATTATTCGAATCATATCGTTCTTTGCCTCCCTTTCATTGAGAAGGTTGTGTCAATATGCTAGCAACATTACCATTAGAATATAATCAAATTGGGAAAGTATAATTGATGCAGTTTCCTACTTTCGAGCAATGATATTTCAGATGTATAAGTAGATTTGGAACACGAGATAGTTTGTTTAAAGAAATACATTCAAATACAGCAGTTTTTCTTAATTTTCTAAAATGTTGTATAAAATTTGTTGTATACAACAAAATGTCTAGAACTAAATACAAGCTACTCTTTCCAATTTCCTGAAATTTTATGACACCTCAAGGTTTATTACATGTATGTACAGGGTAAATTCATTTTAACCACCACTTCTCAGGAACTTTTTGTTAATCTGCCAACGAAATGTTTCAAACAAAAGTTAGTTGGCCTCCAGTTCGTTACACGTGTGGATGTTACAAATTTACAATAAATGTTTTTCAGTAGAAAGTCAAGGTCATCTTTTTAAACGGCAACACAATTTCTGGTTACACTGAGCCGTGGCTAACGTCAAGACGAATTCAACGACTTACTATGATATGACCTTGAGATGACTTTGAATTTCAAGTTTCATGATTCCTGATAACAGTTCTACTGTTATGCATGCATGATAACAGTATTACTGTTATCGTTCGACTATGTTAATGATTTTATTTATTTAATAACCTAAGCTTTCCGTATTAACATATTTGTTGCTAAAATCGCCGAGTTCAAGGTCGTGGTATATAGTAGATCGCTGAATTCGTTTTGATATCAGCTAGAACACTGTGAAGTCAAAAATGAAGAAACATTTTTTAAATATCTCTAATATGTAAATGTCTGGCAAACTAAACGCTAACTAAGTTTTGCTCAAAACATTTATTCGGTAGATTATCGCAAATGTCTAAAAAAGGGATGGTTAATTTTGTAGAATATACCCTGTATATTAAGGAAATATGTACACACTTTTCTAAGTTTGGCAACATACACTGTATTATTGTAACGTGTATTTAGCTTGCTTTTAAATAGGAGGAATTATTATAACCCTCGAAGTGAGCAATACTTGTGTCGTGGCTTTTCGAAATAGACGCACGAGATATCTGTACTGTTAAACAAGCTCAGTAGATTCCGATCGTAAATCTTACTGTTAGGTAGAAAGACGATGTCGCAGAAATGATGTCAAAACGATTAGAAAATTAAAAGTTACGTTTATTTTTCTAGAAATATTTCAGCTTTGAACAGGGTTACTTTTATTATATATTTTATATTGATCTTATAAATGTGAATATTAATAATACCTATTGATTGTGAAAACAGTCTGCTTGCGATAAATGTAATTCGTTATTACAGTAATTCTTACGTGTTTGTAACATATGTATTAGTTCGTCTTATAGTCATGCTTACTATAACACATAAAAGAAACGTAATGCAATCGAAACGTTCTGAACAATGAATGAATTAAATGAATTAACTTTTTTGACGGGGAAAATTAATAGCGTCTGTCGAGCATTTTATTGTATAAATCTTGTATAATACATACGTTAAGTAAATATTATTATTCTTTGCACTGTAGTATGCTGGCGTGTATCTTTCTAATGTAAAATTGTGTTCTATTCGTAAATAAATTACACGAAATTGAACTGCGTTATTTTGATTATCTTTCTTTAGATCTGCCGTTGCTCTCTCATTATATTAATATTATCTACGCTTCTTTTCGAGAGAACAAGTTACGTATAGATTTACACTTACAAAAAATTCAACCTAGTGGACACCTAGTGGAAACCTAGTGGACACCTAGTGGAAACCTAGTGGCCACCTAGTGGAATCCTAGTGGCCACCTAGTGGAAACCTAATGGCCACCTAGTGGAAACCTAGTGGACACCTAGTGGAAACCCAGTGGAAACCTAGTGGAAACCTAGTGGAATCTTAGTGGCCACTTGTAATTATACACTAGAACGAAAAGAGACCTACAAACTCCACATTATAGACTTAATCGACAATTATAAACAAGCGAAGCAAGCGGGAATGGAAATCCATTAGAAATGAATACACTTGAAGCTAAGCCGGATGAATTAAAACTTGCTTCCGTATTGCTGAATATTAAGAAGAGTATTAGGAAGAACTCGAGTAGCCATCAGTGTTGTCAGTGATTGCGGATAAATCTCCGAGTTAATCTTTTTATCTAACGATAAGGTCCTACGGTTATGAGTTAGCTCATCGTTATTTGGCACGAGTGATTTCCCGTCGCCTCTATGTACTACGAAGGACATCGCAACGATAGTATGTACCGTGTTTTGGGCATTAATACTGTACCATCTACGTACTATATGTACTACACGTAAGTGGGGAGAGCGAATATATATAGCTGCTACGCATACAGAACACGTATATGTATGTATAAGTTTCAATACCAGTTAGAGTCTATAATGATATTATAATGTAGTCTGTTTTTCAACCACAAGCTTATCGATATAGATGTTGAAATAAACTCCGAGGAATTCTAAACTCTAGAATATCACACCTAATGTTAACAACACGAACAGAATCAAGGATATTATTTCCTTAATTAAATTCCAATAATTAGTTAACACCATTTAATTAAGAAAATATGTAAACGTATACCCTTTTACATTATAAAAAAACAGAAGGACATTTTGCTATAAATCAAATAAGAAATGGCTAATTTGTGTCTTGAATTAAATTCTTTAGAATTAGTAGATTTCAACTGATGGTCCACTGCGAGCCAAAGCTTGCTCACCACTGACAGTTAGACTGTACTTTCGATATCGCAGATAGTTGAAATCATTATACAAGGTGTCCCATAGCCAGTGGTACAACTGACCAAGTCGTGATTCCATATGAAAAAATTAGTCGAAAATATAGAACGAGATTTGTTTATTTGAGTCTCCGTTTTCGAGAATAAGACTGACAGTTTATCGGCTGAACTTGATCAACTTTAACGGTGCTCCCGATAAACTTTCGGAATCATTTTTCTTGAAAACAGCGCCTCACATGAAAAAATTGTATTCTATATTTTCGAGTTATTGTTCCACTTACAATTCTTACAATTACCTCCTACTCGATTGTGCCACCAGCTACAAAACACCTTGTATATTGAAGAAAATAATATTACGCCCAGCCATATATTATTGATCATGCATAGCCATCAACTTTCATATATATTATTTTAACAATTTATTACCTTATTTGGCTACACGTTATCCGAAATAATTTTGCGTCAGTTCATTTGAAGATGAAAATGATTTACGCCTACTATATTTCATTCTTTATTTTCTATTCCAATAATTTATTATTTAAGTAATTTCTCGAATACTTTCTGATTCTTTTATAATCAATATTGTCAAATGTTCCAAATATTAAGATATTTCAACGATTTCTGTAGAGAAGTGGAAATCTATCTGAATCTATCAAGACTATCTAAATATAAAGAACGAAGTCTTTTCGGCCCGACCGATACAGATTTAAAAGTTGAAGGAGGTTGAACCTAAAATTTATATACTTTTTTAAACAAATATTTATGCTTTCTTTTAAAAAAAACCCGACAGCTAGCACTTTAGGCATTTGCACTTTATACATACGTTACAAAATACTTTCTACACAATTAAATAATCAAAATACAACTACTAATATGTATAAGGTTGTTCTACAAACTGTTATTTGATGAATACTTAAAAAAACACAGTTTCACTTTGGATTTCCGCATTGACCACTGTGCAATGGTTTACATTTTTCATGGCATAGAAATATGCCATATTGTTATCGCCTGCCGAGCTTAATTGCTGTTAATTTGTTTCAATGACAAAATACTAATCTGTTGGCACTGCAAACCTTAGTTATTGTGTAATTAGTGGCACAGTTATAAGAGTCAACTGCATATGCTGAAAGAAGGAACACTATTTTTTATTTGTATTACCGAAACAGAAGATTTTCCCTACATATTTCAGATGAAAATATTAGTTCTTCTATGTACCTACACCTAAATATTTTAAGTTCTCGTACCTTTCTTCTTTTTATTACTATTACTGTTATTATTAGGAATTCGCAACTCAAGATAAGAGAATATTGACTCTGCTGAACTATTACACCGTTGAATTATTACAACATAAATAAAATTTTAACAAAATTTGTCAGAAATCACTGAATCAGATATAGTATAATTCTAATATCGTGCAACAATTTAATGACACGTATTTATAGTGTACAATTTTACGATATTTAAGGAACGTATATTAAATTGCCTCTATATGAAAATCAAAAATGTTTTAACACAGAATGTCGTTAATCCGAGATATAGTGAACTGTATGCTTATCGCTCATTGACTGTTACAGTATCAGTGTCTAATTTTATTTGTATTTACATATCTCCTTGAAATTATTACATAATAATTGCAAATATTAAGATCAGTTAAGGAATGGTTACATATTTTATAAAACAACAGGCTGGTAGCATAAGCAATTGCAAATAACTGTACTCTGTTACTTTTGATCATTAGAGTGCTTAATAATACTTGATAAAAGTATTATTATGTAGAATAAGATACGAAATATTGTTTCGAATTTATCTAAATTATAGAATTACTTAATTCGGTGTAAATGTATAATTGTATGTAGATTATTATAATTAACGTGATTAATTGAAAACCTGAACGAACAACGAAATTTAAAAATCTTTTAAATGGATATTTTCAATAACTCAATTGATTTCAATAAAATTCAAAAGAAAACGACTATTACAAACTGATATTTTGTTTGGAACTGGGTGCTAGTTTTATGAAAAATATTTGAATATTACATTTTGATTATTTCCGATCCATTAATTAAAAGTTTGTGTCTCTATCATCATCAAACTTCATTGTTTCTTGAGACATGCTAGCGAGCAGACTTCGGTGCAAGTTACTAAAACGCGAGAGTTGTTCCCATTTTGCAAGGAAAACTCATAATTATGTTATCAACAAAAGGTGCCACGAACTACATGTACTAAGTGTTTTATTCTTTGGATGATTTAAATACTACTTTCGTTCGGCAGGGCTGATTAGTAGCCTAATGCACCTTAGCCGCTTAAGAGTAAAGAATGAGCTACGAATAATGTTTCCCTTTTACAATTACAACAATAAACCAGCATTAGCTTCGAATGTACTAAATGTAAAGTATATTGTATCGCTGGTCTCGAAAATAGAAATATCATTACTCATTACTGTTGAAAAAATGTGACAAATACACAGACATACAGCTTGTAACAGAAATATGGATCCATATAGATCCAGAACAGGATTTTTTGCCATAACTCTGGAGCTAGTCAAGTGATTCGACTGAAACTTATTCAACGTGTAGTCTAGGCACTATAGAGCACATGCGCAAAATTTCATATATTAATATATTGCCCCATTTAACGTTGCCTAATAGCCATTAACGTTGGATTTCGATATATATACTTTATCTTGCAAATCCTCGAGATAATTGTCCAGCGACACCGAACTTTCCACTAGTGTATGTTTTGCGTTCTTACACGCAAGCTCGGGGTGAACATGTCGAAACTATAACAAATATATTACAGTGAAAGTTCCTCATTGTCACTTTACTTCTCCGTCTCTGGCTGCATCTCTGTCTCTAATAGATTTATTTAACAGGAGACCGTGTTTCCATCGAGCTATCGTAATACAAGTACGGAAGGATTGAAGTGAAGTTAATGCACGCAATGCCAATACCACGAAAAAATTGCGAAGTCAGTTTGTAAAAGTAAAAACGTGATTAGAGTATTTGTTCTTTACGGATTCCTAGCAATGCAGAATGAATCACTAATTGTTAGCGCATATGCTTAATGTTTTCATCTAGCTTCAGATTAATGCTTTCTTTTTTTACATCTCCTAATAGCCCGTTTTTATATGCCGCACGCTTGTCTACTGTCTACTCTATCCACGCGACAATTATTGCAGTTTTTGAAATGGAGAATTTGTATCACTTTTCGCAACTCAAAGCTTTATTGCGGGACGTATTTTACGGAACGCATAGACAGACGGGTTCACCGATGTGTTATCTAATACACGGTCATCATGCTCCATCGGTATCAAGCTTGTTAAACTAATACTGATAAAAGTCACGTCAAACTACCGCATACTACTATATTCGAAGCTTGTGTGATAACTGTCACAGTAAGTAACTCTTATGTAATATATATTTCTCCGTGTTGGGTTATCTGTATTTCTATCTTCCTACAACGTGATACAAAAGTTACAATTGTAAGCAGGAAAATAGAAATATGTACACATAATATATAATAGTGTTGCTAATCCACTGCTTCACAGTTTTTATAATACGTATAAGTTTTTGAAAAACTTCGAACGACGGCAACGTTACGCCTGTGTTATCAAATAAATAGGATAAATGTATCCTACACACGCAGCTTTGGCAACAAAGATTACTTTCCATAAATTACGAAACCTATGTTACTTTATAATTGAGAAGATTCAATTAAATGGCTATTAAAACTTCTAGGACAGTTGTATTACCACCAACTGAAGAACAAATGTAATTTAGCGAACTGTTTATGAGTTTCTACGAACATTGTGATTATCATGAATAACAATCTGAAATTTTCGAAGTGCACATGAAATTACATATAATATAGCAACACCATAGTTCTGTTCTAAGAAAAGTTGGCTTTTGTAATGATGTCACAGTTATTTGCGGAGTAGTGTTTAATGTGAAATTGTGGTTTCAAATTGGATAGAAAAACACGTTTGACGGGTTACATAGATGTATATTGCAATCAGTAACTAGAATTCACGTGTATATATGTACGTAAACAAATGATGAAGGAAATTAAGTACACGGTAAAACTAATAGGAAACAATATTAATTGTTAATTCCAATTAGAAACAATATATGTACGTAGAACACGCAGACTGATGTATAACTCCAGCTGGAACCCATGAAAGACATTGACGAAGCAGGAAGAAGTCAGATAATACAAAATTACAACTGCCTTTATGTTCTGCCTTTAACGGCAGAAAACATTTAATTTATAATAACGCGGTGGTTCTAAACGTGAATGACTTACACTAAGGAAACGCATGTACTTCAGTGCTCTGTCCTTCACACGTATCATAGTGATACGGAGAATGATAAAAAAAACATGAACTCTGCCACGATTGTAAGGTGGAGAAATCTTAGATGGAAAGTATAATCCGAAGGCCCAATTAACGTAAATATGTATTTACAAAGTGCTCATTGATTACAAACGTGAGAACATCAACGTTATAATGTAACGTAAAGGTACGTATGTATTGCCACTAAACTGATTGAAGAAAATTAAAGACTATCTGGCGATATCACCAGAAAAACAATTAAAGACTATCTGATGATCCCGCCACGAAATTATCACAACATCTCCTATGAACTATTATATTAATTAAGTCTTAGATAACAAAAGTACACATTCTCAGCCAAATGGAATAGTGAGAAAATTGTAACAGTGTTAGAAAATGTGACATATAGCAATCATAATGAGTGTTCGAAGTGTAAGTGAAGAGAGAGCAAGTAATCTAATAATTGAAAATATAAAAAAATGTATGCAATTAATCCGATACCAAGGTGTACTTTTTAAAACCTTATTCTCAGAACGACGCGCGAAACATTTGAAGAATTATTTGACTGATTGCACCGAATTCAGCACACATCTTCCTTTCAAAATTCTGCTTCTTAGCAAGAGCGAATTCAGTTTTCAATCTCGTTTCTTATTTATTTATTAACCCGTCAGTCAAAAATTAGATATAATTAGACAGAATACTCCGAATAATAAATAAAAACATATTCCAAACAAAATTGGAAAAGAGGAAATGAAAACGGATGTGATGGTCATTCAAATTTTAATATTTATTAATTTCATATAGTTTGCGTTTGCTTTCCAAATATGTGCAATATCTTAATAGAATACCACAGAATAGGAAATGAAAAGTAATCGTATGTGAAAAAAGAATAATTCATGAATCAAACGGTTTTAAACACGTGGACTTCCATGATAACTAATCCTTTCTATTCTGTAAGCTTTTTGCTTAAAATTTTCATACAATAAGCGGCTTTTCAACTCCTGAATGCATCATATACACATGTTAAATTCTAAGCATTGATTTTTAAACAGATTTATCAGTAAGCCGGTCATAGTTGCAATCAGTTCGACAGATTTTTTAACATCCTTCCCTAAAAACAGGGTTACACCAGAAAATGTACCGATCCGCATTACCGACAGAATGGGAAAGAATTTAAGTTTCGCACTCCACGCACAGAAAAGGAAATGGCATCAATGGAACGTTGAAGCGGCAAAGTTTATCGACCGAGTGGCCATCGTGAAGTTGAAGAACTGAATAAATAATGTTAACAAAGCGAAATGTATTTAACAGCCACGGAAATGGGCTGAACAGAAAACTTCAACATCAACTCATCACGCTGTCGATGTTAAAAAGGAAAATTCACTTATCCGATTACCGAAACTAAATTATCAGCAGGTAAGATTGATAAGCGCAGCTAACAATAGTGAATACGACGTCTATACTGTATCTGCCACTTACCACGTTGGGCATTTTGGCCAAGCTACAGTTTTCCATGTTTAATTACGAAAAGGTATCTTGACCGAAACGTGTCGAAGTATAGAGCCCACGAAAATAATCCCTTCGGAATTCACTATCCTAGTTTCACTCCTATTGGGCACCGTTCGTCACCGTTATTCCAGCTAGTTCTCTGTCGAGGTGCACAGTTTTCACTTAAACACTCAACACAAACAGGCCGCGAAGTATTCAACGAAAACACCGAGGTTGCACAAGCAGCACAAGCACGCCGAACTGAACGCCGATTGGTAATTTACGTGTTTAAATCTCCAATACTGTCGATCAACTGGCGTCGTCGACGACGGTACAATCAAGGAGAATCACTTCGACGACGACGACTTGAACGAAGACAACGATTACGACAGATTGGTCTGTGCTTGTGAAGAGATAACGACCAGTACCGGATAGGCATTGGAGCGCTCCTACCCACACCACAATCTCGGAGAATTTAGCCGCGAGCAAAAACCAAACTGCTTTCGGTCATAACTTAACCAATTATCATTTTTAGACTTTGATATTGGAGAAAGTGGTGTCACGAAAGATGATTCTTGGCAGCTCGTCGTTCGTTTATAGTTATATAGAAACGTTGGAAGAGCAAGTTGGAAAACGTTGCTCTTTCCTTCGCGACGATTCTCGGTTGCTGTACGGTTAAGTACTTATGCGAAACTATATGAACCTTGTAAGTATGGACTCTCTTGAGATTTTATCTATCGAAATTTCGTTTCGAATGATTCATAATTTTGTATAGCACTGTGCACGATAGCAGTGTGTGTTATACGCAAAATGGTTTGGAGTGTCGTTATGAGTTAAGCGCCAAAGAGGAAATAATCACAGAGTGGGAGCAAACTGCTCGCGGCTTATGATAGACTTTCAGAGGAGTGTACACATGTAATAATGTGTGTATAAACGTATTCAGCGAGGTACACGACCTAAAATACTTTTGAACCCTTCTGCGAGAACAGCACGCAATTGTGTGTAAAATAGGATAAGTATTCGAGGTGGACCAGTCAGGCTAGCGCTTTTCTGAAGGATATCGTTCACTGGCTAACTTTCATACAGGTAGCACACACGTGTTTAGCTTAGGACGAAGGCCGTCCATGCAATGACTTTGTGTCAAGAATGAAAACTGTAATTTTGGTAGGTGGTGTATATTTATTTGCCGCGTAAGATGATCAATTTATGTAATTCCCCATGGAGATACATGATATACGTGGTATTGTATAACTTATGCTTGCGTTATTCATAAGAAATTACTGGACAATTATTCGTAACTTGTATTTTTCTGAAATGTGGTTGTTCTCTTATAACATGCGGAGTGCGGGCACGACTGTGCAATTAGCGCCACTATTTTAATATATTTTTTTAATTCATGTAAGTTCAAATAGTAGAAAAGGTTGCGATAATCTAACTAAAAAAATCATAGCACGATGACACTTTAGATAAAGCATAAACAATTAAAAATAACTATTACAATTGATTAAACACGATTTTACAGAAGATCCAAATTAATTTGGATCAATATAATTTATTGGCAATCGATGTTGAAACGATTTATATGACAAACGGTAAAAGGGATACCGATTAAATGTCCTAGTTTACCGATGAATCAATATATCGACAATATAGGACGGTTTACGATAAACAGTTTTACAATCAATACAGGGTGATTCTAAAACAGTAATTACAAAATTTAAGAGCGTATTACACGAAATGTCCTTTTATCTTCGAAACATATAGTATATGAACTCATGTTAATCAGAATTTTTCTGTTAGTTCGGAAAAAAGAAATACGTTCCTAAATTTGCTGATACGTTTTAGAAACAATCTGTACTGCAATGCAATTACAAAGAAGATACGGAACACACCTATCATTCAACGTCAATTTTTCTCAGATAATCCGATCGTAAGTATTCTGCATTACCATGCACGCGGCACGTGTGACGTTACCGATTCGGTATTGGGCAAGACGACGGCGCTGCTAGGACGGTAAGGAAGAACAATCACATGTTACAATTGTTGATTTCGAACGAAAGTAAAAACATAGGTGATTTAAAGAGTTCAGATAAGTAAAACTGCTGTAATTGTTTTTTTGAGAAGAAACAAAGAAAACATGCAATCAGAACTTTATCTTCGAACACAAAAATTACCTTCTGCAACCCAAACAAAACTTTTAGAACTATATCTGATAAAAAAAACGTTTCCCCCATAAGAAAAACTCCTGAACGAATGCAACAGAAGGCTAAGTATGTATTAGGGTGACTCGTATCTTTGACTTCTGCTTTTATTTTTTTCGCGGCATCCCTAGAATAGTTCCAATTAATAAATAGAAATCTGTCCAAAGTTTGAGCTCGATCGGATAATTGTGATACGTGCTACCGGGCATATATCTTCTTGTTTCAAATGGTTTTTCATATGTTTAGTTTCAATTCTTAATTTTAAAATTTTTATTGTCAATTCATGACTGAGAATTTTGGAATCGTTTAGAAATTGCTACATTCGAACCTGTGGATTACCCACTTTTTTTTATCAAAAACGCATTTAAAAATTATTTCTTATGTGTGATGCTTGCTTGCTAAATACAAAAGTATTTTATTTCATGCTTTTTAGATTGAACTATAGTTACCATTCTAACGCACGGTACATATTTACCGTACTCGTATCGAACGCTAACGTTTTTACATAATCTTGGAGACCCTCATTAAAAACCGATTTGCAAATATAATAGCAAAGGCTGGCTCTTTTCCAGTTTCGGATTTTAATCTGGGTAGTCATGGAGTTGTTCAGTATCTCCATTTGAAACCAATTTCGGCTTCTAGTAAATAAAATCTATGAAGAATAATCGGAAGAAGTCGATTTTATGAGCACTTAATTACTTATTCCAATGTTTAAGGGTTTGGGGGCCCTTTTCGACATTTTTTGTTAATTGGGACCGACACTCTACTAAATATATTGACAGTCTTAGCCAGCAAAGATTGCAGAGCAGAATACAAAACATTGAATGCTAAATACATAAAAGGTTCTGATCTGCTGTAAATTACAGCCGCCGCGGGAAGTAAGTTGAACGCATTAATTTTTCGTCATCGATGACAGATGAACGCCCTGAACGCGGCTCGTCATCTAGCGATTCATTTCATTCTTTGAATCTTTTAAACCATTTCTGTGTGGTTCTTTCACTAACAGAACCTTCCCCACAAACACGCCATATGCGTCTTGCTACATTTGCCGCCGTACTGCCAAGTTGAAATTCGTAAAGAATAAAAGCACGAATCTTTACACTTTCGCTGTCCATGTTTACTGTTCCTGTAGCTACACAACAACGGAACAATTGAAACTCACTGAGCATATATACCAACTACAAAGATGAAGGTTTAAAATGAAACCAAACTCGTGTCTTACAGTTGCCAATTACCACACGAAAATCGATTTATTTTTACAATTACCGAAAAACCGCATGATCTTTTTCCGGTACCTGATATAATCCATAAGCGGTGCACTGGGCGATGCCCTTATTTGCAGGTATTATCCACTGATGAGTCATTTCGGCACTTGATAAAAATACCGGTATGCACCGAATGACCCATCACCGCGATACTGCATTATTCTTTTTCTTTTATTACAAGAATACACATACAGCAGTATGTATATTATTCGTCAGTAATAGTTTCCATTGAAAAGGTTAGGAGAACCATAAAAGGTATTTATTAACGATAACAAATGTTCCAGTACAATTGGATTGTGCGATACAACAGTACTAGGATAAGTACGTCAGAAGTATCGAGTGTTGAAGTCAGGGCCGGCTCTATGGTTGCTGGCGCCCGGGGCAAGCTGAACTTACGCGCCCTTTTTAAGTATAATTATACAAATTTTCACAAGGAAACAATATTTCCTATAGGCAAAATTGCCAAGGAATTAATTTTGCCTTGATACACGGATGACCGTCAGAATGTTTTTATAAGATTTAAAGAAAGATACTTGATGTCGCCCCTAAGCACATGGCGTCTCAGGCAACTGCTCGAGTTGCCGTTCCTTGGGCTAACTCTGGTTGAAGTTAAACAAGCCTTGAACATGGCGAAGTTAAAGTAGTGTCCAAGTAATTGAGTAATACATCCCAATGTATCGTTTTAGAGACTTTGCCGTTCGTTCATAATCTGCTGCTTCTATGGAACGCTCGTAGTAGTGATTGCGAAATGCTATACGTCTTTAGTGGGACTGAGTTAAGGGAGGACGTCTCGATTCTTCTTAGAAGAATTTTTCTCCGTAACAGATTTGTATGACGCATATGATCACGTTATATAAATGCAGATACATCAATCATTTAACGTAATACTATTTCGATTTGAATATGCCAGTACTCATAGTGTTTTCCACGCGCAATGTCTCTGGCAAATATCACGACAGAGTATATTGATATAAGAGTACATCATATTGGAAGTAAAAAAGTATTGCCACGGTACCCGATTCAATATATGTACATATACATAATGAATGACCATTTATAAGCAGTGCAAAATTACTGTTGTCATTACACGCAAACTAATATACAAAAGGGGAAGCCCATAAACCAGGCAGATAACGTAAGATTAAGAAAAATGTGTTTCACGCAATTTACGCCTGAATACAATTATAAAGAATTGTAATTATAGTAATACAGCTAGTATTACATACTGCGTTTCATCCTACAGCCCTGCTTTATCTTCACTAATCTCTACCATTTTCAACCGCAATGTTTCAGAGGGTTGACCGTCTTAGGACGCAAGCGATTTGTTTAATTTTTAAACGATGGTAATTAATTCATAATATTATTAAGAAAAATGATTATAATAAGAATGCATACATTGTGATTTTGGCACTTTTGAATCCGGACTTGTTTTAATTTCATGAACCACCCCCACATGTTACGTAACTATCATAGTTTACGTAAAAGACACTATAAGCACTATACATAAAATCCATAGCAATTATTTGTATTAATGGATAATACATAATACCGCAATACCATCTAGGGTGAAGCATTATCTTGTGGGAAATAAAAATTAAGGGAGAAAATTAATTTATCTGTGCCTTTTTTTAAATTATTTATGTGGAAATGATTAAATATGTTCTCGCGATTTATTTCATTTATTGTTGCATAAGAAATCCAATCTTGCCAGCAAACACGGTCCTATCATTGACTCTTTGTATGCTATCGAAAAATTCCGCCGTTTTTTTCAACCCATGTTTACCTAACTTTTTAAATTGTTTAAAATCTTCATCGTCCCAAATGTACTAGGAAACACAATGCAATAAATAAAAGTGGCTGCCTCTAATAAAAGTGGCTTTAAGTAACAGATAAATTAAAGCCGAAATCAATCCTTTGATGTCCTTCATTTGTAAGGTATAGTGCAGCAATCAATGAAATTAAATTAAAGCCCACTGAATTATTGAAAGTGAGCAACTCTTGTGCGGACAAACTTCTTTAAGTGACTAGATGCTCATCGATCACTGCACATACCGTTCGTAGGGAATATCGATAACTATTGAAACGAATAATAACTTACGTATCAAAGAAATTAACGATAAAGAAATTACGTATTAATTAATTCAAGCTCTTGAGATATTTCAGAAAGACTCTGTGCAAGCACCCGAGACCAAAGTGATACAACACTATTTATCATTCCTGTAACTATTGTCACAGAATTCTACATTTAGCTGTCTTACGGCCGTCTTACGGCCTTGCACACGGAACAGAATATCACATACGTGTTCTATATTGATGCAATGGACAGCAAAAAACAGCGTTACATTCGTTTTTCTAGAAGCGATTATCAAATGTTGCATTCCCGTTTGATGTGCATTCATCGACTCACGCTTCGTGTATGCAGACTCGCTCTGATAGTGAGCCATGAACAGATAACAGTACAAAGCAGAAAGGAAGATGTATTCGCTATTACAGCGAAAGAAAAATTATAATATCAGCGATTTTTGAAATATTTTAGCGTACTGCATCACTGGCTGATTCTGGCTGTCTCTGGCTGATTCATGCTTGCACAATGTTTAACCTTTCAGGCACTGCTGGTGCATGTGTTACGGTAAATATGATTAATCAGGTGATTATGTATGATTGCCGATTATTATATATAATAATCTGGGCATCGATGGAACCAACTTATTTGTTATATTTTCATCGATTTTTCCCCATTCTTGTATTAACACATTCTTTAAATTATTTTGTTCAAAACTGGGTATTTTCGTACAAGGCGTTTTAATTCTTCCCATATGTTTTCTATGGGATTAATATCGAGTGATTGCGGGGGTGTTTCTAAAACATGCGGCGTGTTATACAATAACCATTCTCTAACTAAATGAGATTTGTGTTTTGGATCATTATCTTGTTGACAGTAATAACAAACTGATATATGAAATTTTTCAACACTTTCCTTTATATTTGATTTCAAAATATTCAGGAAAACATATTTCTTCATTATTCCATCAATAAATTGGAAAATGGTCCAAACCACCAGCACTCGTACACCTCACACCATAACACTACCACCGCCGTGCTTTACTGTGGGTTTTATGTTTCGAATATTTAAAGATGTTCCACTTTTTCCCCACACCCATTCCCGTCCATCCGACCCCCAAACATTGAATTTTGTTTTTATTAAGCATTTTAATCTCAAATGAGATTATTTGCAAGAAGACAGAATTACATAATACAAATTATAGTAGGACGAAATAAAAATAGATAAAACTGTAAATTATAACTTTTAAAGAACGAATTATTATTGAACATATCGATGATGTGGGGTTCGCAAGTAGGCAGTGGAAAGCCCACTTTTCTGAGTTTCTTAACAAATATTAAGCGCTGGTTGTTATACATCGGGCATTGCCAAAATATATGATTTAAATCCCGATATTCATGTCCACATTTGCAATGACTGCTTGAACTTAGCCCCACTTGAGCTAGAGAAGAGGTTACATTACAATGACCTGAACGACATCTGTTAATAGTGACAATGGCTTCTCTCGGACGACTAAGTTTGCAAAACCAAGGCTTGTTTTTATTACTATGATATTAGTTAAAAAAATGGATACCTTTCACTTTTCCTTCATTTGCAATGGTATCTGTGGTTCAAACTAGAGCGTATAGTGGTGTATGAATACCTTTTTTGGTCACTGTATATAAAATCGCCGGTTAATTTGATAAATATTCAAAAATTTATCACATTTGCCAAAGTTAGTGGTGATTATATATAATAACCGGCAATTATACCTAATCGCCGGATTAATCACATTTACCGTAACACATACAGTGTGTAACAAAAAAACTTTGAACGGAGGTAAATATCTAATTTTACGCAATAAATTAAAAATTTAATTGTACTGGCACTGTTGGTGCATACGTACATGCATTCAAAGTGCTGATCCATTAATTTTTTTGCTACAACATCTTCTCCAGCCAGATAGTGTTTCGTTGCTCTGTTTCGTGGCCAAAGGGTTCTAATATAAACCACGGAGAAACGAAATTCACTTTGTTTCTTATTTACTGCGTTCGTACTTCGAGTTGGAATTTCGCTGTCCACGCAGAACATATTCCTCACTGGACTATTCTATGCCGCAAATGAATCTTGCTCTTGTTTGAAGGTTAAACAAGATCCTGCTCTAAAATTTTCTGGAATATTGACCTTTTTGAAGTCGAATTTTCGAGGATAGAAGCGTCAGTACTCGTGGAAGTTACACGTGCTGTGATACATAAGAGATCAGTCCTTTAAGCAGGTTTATGCAAGCAAAAGCTGGTTACTCTGAATAATCTTGCAGATTTCTATATTTTAAATAACTTAGAAATAAAGGATATTGAAGGATTCTCTTTTCTTTTAAGTTATTTAGTACGTAAAGTCACTTTTATCAAAGGCAGAATTTACGGCATAACTATGTATGTATACAAGCCCCATGACCAATACTTGCGAACTCAACCATTAATTAAGGGGGGACCTCTATGTAGGAGTGGTAAAAAAATCATCTCTTTTTATTGCTTAAAAAGTTATTATACTTTGAAACCTACAGGATATAAAACACATTGATATTTTGAGTGGAATTGTACGGTGCTGGAATAGCAGACTAGCCAGTAAGTCACAAAATCATATATTTTTCTCTTGCCGCAACTTTAAACGCGACTTTCTCGAAACTTATTTTTTCTCTAAGTTGAAAATCGGTGTACACGATTACTCAAAACCTACACAACTGATCGGATTGAAATTTTGTACACATATTAATGAGAGTAATGTCTCCTGGATGAACCTAAAAGAAAGTTAAAATCACGGAAATAAACATTTGTTTTACTGCTGTTTTACTTCCGAGGTCTGCCATTTTTCCAATTTTCAATTTTTTTTCGATATCTTAGGTTCATCCATTTACTAGAGCTATAAACTAATCGGATTTCTTTGCTTGGCTGTTTTGCATAATAAGAACCGACAATAGAGTGTACACCGTTTTAGAAGTCGCTTCACGACGCTTCTAGTACATCATGCTGTACCTCCGTCATTTTGCATTTTATTTCAACAAAAAATTGTAAAATGAAGCTGATGTATTTACTAAATAGTTGTCCAAACCTTAAAAATATTTATTCATTCCTTACCATTCAAAATAATTCTTGAAAATCGGCTTAATTTCGGCTTCCTACATAGAGGTCCCCCCTTAAGTCTACACGTAGGGCCTTTTATTTTCGAGTAACAATACGCTATCAACGACTGGACGAAAATTTTCTTACGAAAACGAGTAATTAATAATGATGTTGCAGTAATACAGTTTTCAGAATAACAATCGACCCGTATAAAATCGTATTTGAAATTGTTTTGATAGAAAAATTGGAAAAATTCATGGACAACATAATTCGTAGGATGGAATAAAAAAATATACGAACGTAAAATGTAACTAATAGGGCAGTTTAAATCGTAAACACAAAAATTTGGAGAAAAGATTTAACACGAATGATTTTGTGAGCGAAAATGTGTGGATATAAATCGTGAAGGTTATAGGAACATTGCACTCGCAGGAACGGATGTTTTAATGTGGTTATTTTTGCAATGCTTGTTATGACTGGTGGAATGATCATGCTAACCTTGGCTGAGATCTTTCTAAAATACATTCTTTAAATCATTCCAAGATTTGAAAAATAATCAGCAATATTGTATTTCTATTTTTTGTTCAAGTTAACGAAAATCTACGTCAACGTAGTTTAGCTGTTTGGCGATATGAATTATTGATTTTGCTTCGCCAATTCGAATATCTATTGTAACAGTACTATATCTTTGTGCGTAATATGTAATTGAAAACTGATGTGTAGGCAGTTAGTTACTTAAAATATTTTGCCCAAATTCTTTCCAAATACGTGAATTGACGTAAATGTGTCCAAAGAAAGGAGATCCGGAGTTTGTTTGTTGCATTTAAAACAATAAAAGTTCAATTTCAACAAAAAACTGATCTGCTTTCTTGCAGTTGAAGACGACAGAACTTTCCGATTACTGGAATTAAATTAGATGCTTAATAGAATTTACCACGAATTGTTAGCGATTGACTAAATGTTTATAGGATAGTCAAATTAAGTACTAGTAACACTCAAACACTGTATATTACCAAGAGGTGTTGAATTCATGGTACATACCTGTAACAAAGAAAAACCAAACATGAGAAATTATTAGTCAGACTTTATTCAAAATTGTAGCTTAATTAGAATACAAAATTGTAAGTTAATATCGTATGCACAATGGCAACATTTCTTCCTTTTGTCGAAAATGAATATATATTATTTATTCACCTTGTCTATGTACTACTTAAATTTTTGTCAAATGAATCATTACTGTATATTCCAAATATTAATTTTATCTGTTTTCATGTTTGCGTAATGGATTATAATAGAAATGTGATGATCGTACTTTAATAATAATGCAATTAATCTTTTACATGTTTTTCTAGATTAGCATTTTTATAGAAACTACTCTTGTGTTTATAAATTCTGTACAGCTATTCTTCGGTATGCTTGATGTATAACTTTTAATTTGTAAACTTGAAATATATTCATTAAGCACAGATAATAATTTCTGGAAGTTTGTTTATGAAGTAGTTAATTGGTTACTGTTTTAAAAAACAAAGTTTGATGAACTGTATCTACAAACAAACGAAGAAAGGAATAGAAAAGAACAGGCCACTCGCTGTATGAAAAACGAATGTAGGTATATCAATTTGATTTACATATTCATAAAGTCAAGCTTTTATCACTATTGTTTATAATGGTACAGTATTCTTTGCGAAGTAAATTTGCATTGTCTAATACAACGTTCTGTGCACTAAATATTATATAAAATACTACGAGGAATTGTTACTACAGTACAAATTGAAGCAAGTTCTACTTATATTTTCAATACGAAAATATGTTTTCACTGCAAAAACAGCCTTACGTAGAGAATATGATATGTGTAATCATATTGTAACAATATTTTAGAAGTTAATCGGATAAATTTGTATTAATAACACCTATTTCGTCACACAATCACGAATGGCAAAAAACGTATGCGTACCGTTATAACGAGCACCCTGTATATAGCGTAAAACAGAGCACCTAAAATATTTATGGCTACAAATATTGTCCGTTTCTCTATACTGAACATATTACGTGACAACGAAAATAACACTTCACAAAAGAAAACGCTTATTACACGAACAATTAGAATCGGAAACGTACATCGTCAGGTACAAAAACAGAGATTATTCGTGGCTGTTTTCTTTTCCTCCGCGCCATCTTGCGTGGTCGTTCAGCGGAAACGATAAAAAATTCGGAATATTCCTCGCGGAAAGACACTATGCACAACAGCTAACCTAAATTTCAGGACAGCACGAGTCGCGCAAGAAAACATCTAACTGGAAACTTGAACGCTGCCCAGGTACGGGGGAAGATATGTGCCTTTGTTCCTCAACGGTACCAGGTCGTCAGGGTTATCGTTTGCATTCGTTCACCATGCTGATTTATGAAAATTTATGGATCACTATTTCCGTGACGCGATCGATGAAACTTTAAGTCTTGTAAAAGTATTTTTAAATCGCGTTCCTCAGGCCCGTTCAGAAACATAGAATCGTTATAGACCGCATTGTTCCCTCCGTTTTTCTTACCAATAAAATATTAATTAATCGGTTTTTAACACGATTGTAGATATATACATTTGGCGGCGGTACATATATATATGCGATGCACGTTGGAAGAACATTTTACGTTGCATTTTAGATTGCACATGTCTTGATGATTACAGTACAATGTTTGCCAAGTGTTATTAGTGGCAATTAAAAATTTAGACAAAAATGATACAAGTCGGCTGTTAGTATTTAAAGCATTTAAATGCTCGTTAGGCCTTGCTAGATATTAACGTCTACAATATCTAAGTCTATACCTATTGGAAACGAGAACCATCATTTTGTCCTGGTGAAAGTTAATATTTAGTTCGGAAAGTTCATTAACGTGAATGAAAATTCCATTAGAATGTTACAATGTAATGTCAGAGAAAAAAATAATACTATCTAATCGACAGTTTAATCCCCAAAAAGATTAATACATAAATATAGAAATTAAATGTTACAGATATCCGTCGTGATATCGCTTTGTTAGCATATGTATATAGTTGTATGCACAGAATTTTATAGCTATTATTATTATTATTACATATATCCCTGCAATATTTTTCAAGTGTAATAGAAAATGGTAATGTTCTCTATAGAATATTTCACCTTTTCTAGATTTGAATCAAACGAGAACTATTTTGCATACGATGCCATGCATATGTATGAGGTAATTATTATACAGATAGTGACGGTTGTAAGGAAAGAGCAAAATAATACAATTTGGAGAAACCAGAACCATGCTTCTAAAACTAATGGAATAAGGGATTAGTCACACAAGCTGTGCATAAAATATGTAAAACAAAGTGGAAAGGTTAATTATAGTAGTCTCAAAAGATACAAATGTTAATTTACGAAAAATCATAATGACATTTCTCAAATTTCCTTGTTCACCCTATTAATAATAAATTTGCAATGTTTAATGAACAACATTGTTGCTATTGTCATTATTTAAATTGGAAGCAATTATAAGTTACAAGGCTACACGTGCGAATGAAAATGATACAAAAAATTGATATGTATGGGTTAGAAGTAGCGATTCGTTGCTAATTTTCCATAGCACAAAAAGTTGTTTTCTACTGTTAATTTAGCATTACGTCCATGTGCCGCAAAAAGTTGGTATGATTTTTCCGTTAGACAGCGATTGCAGTCGCATTTCTTGGAAGATTTCATAAAATACAATCATTGTAGTATCATCAGAAAACTCTGTTACTCTACTGCGTCCGAGGGGCATCCATTTTTTATTTGGGGTCGATATTTCAATATGCAAACGAGATTGAAAATAACAACCTTAGGATACAATTATATGTTCACCAACAAATCACAACGCTTCAGCAGAGACTTCTGTTCGTCGGAAAATGGTACAAAAATAGTTTCAACGATTTGGGAAATATAATTAATCGTGAAGAGATGAATGACCTTTGGAGTATCCGTCTGCAATAATGAACAATGCAATAAAAGATGTGATAAAGATATCAATGAGCCAGACATCTGTTCCACAAAACCGACAATGTCCATTAAAAATTGGTGAAAATGCAACCAGCGCTCGTTAACGGGAATGCAATACGCTGGGAAAAGGTCGCAGAAATAAAGTGTGCTTCTTACATAAAGTTATATTTAAAACAAGTACTGGTCACTGAGATTTTGCACTAGGAATTTGCATGTACTTTTGCCGATACCTAATAAAAATTATAAGAGGTATAGCTATATTTATTTCCAATTCTCCCGTTACAGAATTATACAGGAATTAACCAGTAAATAATTGCAAAGTCTATTCCTATTGACAATATAGAGCGTCCCTACCCTTTTCCACCAAGCGGTGCAAGGATATTCTACAGGTAAACGTAAAAAAAAACATATCATATAAACGTAGACCCCAAAATATTTCATTAACAAATGATAACAAGAATGCGAAATAACAATCGACTGGTTTTTGATAGATTCTGCATTTCAAAGCGTCGTCCGTTCTTATAAATAAACGACTGACATCTGTACAAAAAGACTGAATTTATTACGTTGCGAGCTTCTAGTTGGTTTCCTTTATGTAAACAGATTAGATAAATACCCCCAATCTGTTCTCATACTGTATTCAACAAAAACCAGTCCATTGGTATTTCGTGTTTCTGTTATGATTCTATAACAAATCATTTTTGTGCCTATGTTTGCCCGACATTTAACTTTGATTTTTTCTAATAAGGTATGCTTGCACGGTTTTGCGATCAAAATACGGACTCCCTATATAGTAACAAAGAAACCGAGCGCAGCGATAATGGCATTGTGATTAAATACGTGCGTGATAAAGGAAAATTTACAGAGTGAATCACAAAGTATGTACTGTAGATTTAAAATACGTACATATAAACTTATTTGTAGGCATCTAATATTATGCCGAATATTGTAGGTGACGTAAATGGACGCGAAAGACTTCTTTATTTAAGATACTAAGTAAAATATTTCGAAAGTAAACGGAAGTAATAGTGCTTCAATGAAATACGATAATATGTGGTGGGTAAACTGAAATATCATCATCATTTGACAGATACACAACAAACTTATACATATGTAGGAACGCATAGCACAGAAAAAATGCAATTGTGTACCTGAGTCGTGACATTATTCCAATTCAGACATACAATTAACGCAAGCTAAATATAAATATCCATTATAATTCACGCTCTTTTTTTTTAAGTGGTGTACATGTATTCTTTCTTCTTGGAATTTGTACTATGGCATACATCTGTCGGGAAAGCTACTGTAAACACATTTCCTTTGAAGTTAAGATTTCAAAGAAAAACTCGTTCACATGTATGGGACTAGCTTATTCCAATTATTCGTTATCATTTTATTGATTGTGTCCACTTTGAAATGAACGAATTGTGTGCATGTGCGTCCCTATAATGCTGGACAATATTTTACAATGTTGTAACAACATTCCAACTAGTGTTTGTATACCGTTCGTATTTAAATATTGTAAGAAACGATTCGACACTCGATTAACATGCTTTAGAGTATTCACTATGGAAACTAATACTAGCGTATACCTGATCCCTTTGATGGGTTACCAATGCTTCCTTTCGACAGAGGGAATGTGTTCACAATAAATGTAAATTAAATGCATTAATTTTTATACGTGAATTCGAGCAGTCTAGCCTCAAAAGCTGAGGTAGAAATATTTTATTATTCTTCGCTTTTATTATTAATTTCACTCTTTTTACTTATCAATGCACCAAGCTTTCGTATACAAAGGAAGCAGTGAACGATTTTAAAACTGTATTGCAGTATGTTTAATAGAATCATAATTTATTAAATTGAAATTTTCAAATAAATTTTGTTGCATGCTCTTTTTTTTGAAAATACGTGGTATTTGTTCATCGTTGCTCGAAGTTCATTGACCGTGTAGGATTTACAAATTCTATACAACTATTTTTGGGCAACAATACTTGACACATTATCTCATGAGATAATATATATTTAAATGTGTGTAATTGTAGTTGAAAGCAGGCCCATTAAAATAACTATAAGGACATTCGTATAAGTTGTGCTCGAATGTTCGATATGTTTGACAGATAAAGGCAAATGTATATGCAAGTGGCACAAAGTATGGATTCATATTTCCATTATAGCTTGAGCACAGTTGCTTCGATGAAGTGGCTTGAATAGTCGGGCTATAAATTCATAGTGGTATTAACCTTTGCCCTTATGAGCAACAAAAGATGCACGCTATAATAAATTACACGTTAGAAGAAGGCAATAGTGCTCGTCGATTAGATGAAAAATGATTTTCCATGTACGCAGAACGATCACTAATTTGTAAAAAAAATGTACATTAAATCGTAAAGAAGGAAACACATGTATGAGACTAATTTATTTCAATTATCCATCGTCTGGCAGTCGCCGGCCTTGACTAAAGGTTCGTTTCGTAAGCAAGGACTGAAAATTCATTCCTGATATGTTATTCTCATTTTTGTTCTTCTTAACATGAAGCTTCGTTCTAAATTCAAACATATTAAAATGAATATGCCATCGCGTAACGTATCGAGCTTAAGGACGTGGCGTGAAAAGAACAACATGCAAACCCCTTAAGCAAATAAAACGATAAGTTAATTAGTAGGTGCACTAGTTATGCATAAAAGCATTCACTACAATATGAATATCGATATTATAGTTTGTAATCAATTAATATTGTTCGCACATCGTTATAAGATAAAGACATATAAGCGCAATAATATGTTTAAGTAAGATAAATTTCCATCGAAACTACCTACACGTTGTATCAGAAGCATATTAGTAACGTGTAATCTAAAGATAAGATTAAAAAGATAATTTATCATTTTATGTATATAATGAGTGCAAACAAAATTTGTTCGGTACTTGTAACAACCATTTTTTTCGTACGCATTGTTACAGAAATAAATCATGTTCATTTGTACCGTACTTTCCGGTAAGCGTGCAGAAATTCGTATATGTACAGAGTTATAAATATGAATTATCAATACCTTGTGTGTTGAACAAGAAATAAAAGCGTGTACAAAAGTGCAATGTTTTGTTGACCTCGGACAATCAAACTTTGCCTCTTAATCCTTACCTAAAGCTTAAATTACATTTTCCTTTTATGTTGTATTCGTATAAAACTGTTCCTTAGGTAACGTCATGTTTCAAAAATAGCACATTTTAGCAATGAGTCAATTCAATAATAAGATTTGCCGAAAACAAAAGCATGGAATAATAGTTTTTCACTTACGATTTATATCAGATACATGTATAAAATTCAGTGTGCAATATTATTAGGAATGTAAATAACGCATTTTTCATGTAACAGTCGACAACTTTTAATAGCATGAGTGTAATTTATCGCAGACCTAGATACTTCTGAAAATGTTTAACTTTCTTAAACATACATTCAATGCTTTCTGCTTCTTAATTTAGTGCTGTTATAATCACTCGAACCGAAGAGCCATTTTTATGTTAAAAAACATGAAACAGAATATCGAGGAACTCATGCATATCTACTATGTACTTACTTTCATTATTAGGGATCATTTTGAACCCAATTTTTAAATTTCATAGATATTATAAGTTGTACATTTTGTTTTACTAATGCCCCCTAAAGTTACAATTTATGAAAAACATTATGTAAATGGTTTATAAGTGTACAACTTATTAAAAAAAATTACAACGTGCAAAAAACAGCATAAACAGCAAGATATTCTGGAGCAATTTATTGTTACTGATACAAATGCCAATAAATATGAGCACGAGAATATTTTCTAAAATATGTAACGATCATTTAATCATAGCAAGGCCGTATGGATGAGTGGTGTAAAGTTAAAATGCACTTGCGAAACTCACATTTACGAGAGATATGTTACAAACATACATGCAACTTATCTGATTTCTCTTATGCTGTACATGTATGTAGTAAAGAAGGCACACGTGTAACATTGAGGATGCAACGCAGTAGAGAAAACGCATGTGTTCACGGCAAGTTGCCAATTGTAATTGTAATACCAAAGTGTCTACTGCTTGTTAGTTTTTCAAGTTTGAGTTGGCCTTTACTCTGCTAAGGGAAACATGCAATTATTATTAGCATTTCTTATAAATAAAATATGCATGCAACATTTCACAAACATCATTGCATAGCAGATATTTAAATAACAATCGCAACTCTTTTTCTGTAAAACAATAAAATCTTGTTGCTCAAGTATTTATTCACTTCAATCGTAATTTTTATTATCTTTAACAATTATAATCCAATGTTTTACTAATATTACAGCCTTGGCCAATGTGTCACGTTGTTTAACACCATAACTTCTCCTCGAACGTAGTAAAAATGACAAAACCTTACACTCATTTTGCGGGCATTTATCATCTAAAATGTACTGCTCGAGAATAATTAAGTAGCTGAAAATTTATGTCAAGGTGATAGAACTCCCTTTCATATTTTGCGGAACTTTTCAGCGTGTGAGTAACGCAAGTAAAGTATTGAATAAATGTATGAGTGAATGAAATGCCTTACATATTTTAGAATGATATGAATTTGAAAGGAAAATTGAAATTATTAAACAAATATTGTCGTGTCCAAAAGTTCCTAATAAAATTGTTACCTTTGACACATTATAACGAATTTTTTAAACGACACGTTTGGTAATACAGGATTCTTATAGTATTAGAAAGATCGTTACTTTATATCTAATTATACTTGCAACTACATTCACATATGTCCTGTAATGTTACAGAATATTATTCCAACTATGTATTGTCTCCTAGATGCATCAAAGTAATTAAAGAAATGATAAGATATCATTTTCGAAAGACACACAGTAGGCCAAAAAAGTATTCATACAGGAAATAGTTTCACTTGTAACTTGTTAATACAATTATTCCTAAAACAATATACGCAGATATGAAGCATAACAATTATACTTTTACAGATGTGCTTCATATCCATGTATATTGTTTTAGGAATGATTACCTTAACATGTTGCAAGTTAAATTATTTCCTGTATGAATGCTTTTTTGGCTCACAATACGTTACCTTCAGTCATCAAATACATCTAAAATGTAGCAGAAAATACTTTAAAAGATTGTCTATTTCAACCAGTTTTTTACTACAATGTACTAACTTATATATAAATTATAAATTTTATAATGCGTTGAAAATCTCAGAACAAAACAATATTTCTGCAAATAACAGGTGCAATGTAAATATATCGCAATATTTCGTCGTTAACGCAAGTATATTATACGGATAGTGGCACAAGCGCACATTTTCCATTTAAAATATCATTGATCATTAATAAAACACCAAACAAATATACGTGGTGATATGATTTTGAGTAAACATTAGAACAGGACCATGCCAAACGCGCAACGCAAAGCGGTCGCGACCAGCTAGTGTGGACAGTGGCAAGTGCAAATTTTTACTAAACAGCATAAAAATGTGAACTCACACGAATGTCGGTATATTGTAACATCTCGGATTTATGGTGCGCGCCTCAGGTATTATGGCACGACGATGAACGATAGTTTTGCATGGCTATGCACATTTGGAACATACTCTTATTCGCGTTCTATCGCGTGACTTTCGACACCGTGGATCCACGTGTGCGTTGCGACTTTGTGGTCCTCGCGTGCACAGTCCTTTACTAGTATTGCTGTGCAAATATTAGACGGACCGGAAAGAAATCCATTATTTTTCCCCAGAATTTGGGTATAAATATGTATAATGGATTGTTTTCAGGGATTTTCTATGCGGGATAATAAACAATTTTTTATTTACCTGACGAATTTGGAAATATTATCCGAAGCGCGACTCATTAATTTAAGCTACCGCTTCATTACATAAGCCTATGTCTTACAATCTTGAATGTTACATATATGCAAACATGTTTACACTATTTAATATTATATCAATATACGAATAAATATATGCTCCAAACGTAATGGAGAAAAAAGGCCTAAAAATTTAACTTCTGCACAGTTGTACTCCGTTTGCCAGTAGGTCTCGGATACTCCTTTTCTTCTATCAGAAGTGGACTTTGAAATGAATCTTATAATCCATCACTTCTTCAGGTCGGGGTATATACGTACACTGTATTTTTGAAAAGCAGGACACGTGTTGACAACATTTTTCCTCTAATTTTCGGTGAATCGAGGGCGCATCTGGCACTGTTGCCTTCTCGTTTTCTTTTTTTTTTAACAAACTCGACCAGAAGCGCATTTAAACTCGTGTATTTCCACACAATTATTTTTGCAATCGAGGCCGTTGTGCGAGAATTCAGAGGAAATTTTGGTGATGCAGTGCCACGCGATAAAAAGAGCCTGCGATCACCGACAAGACGCATATGCTTACGACCGAGATATTTTTAGTTCGCGAAAAAAATCAAATCAATTTCGACCGAAAAAACATAGACTGTCACACGTTCGAAATGTTTAATTGCAGCGATAATAGTAATATTTTATTTTAATAGACTTCATTTATGATTTGGCAATAATTTGCCAAAGTGTATCACACATAAATGCCACGTTACTTATATCGTGGAACAATAAGTTCAAATGTTGTTGCGAAACATAAGTAGAATATATGTGCAATTGATTATTTCTATTTTATTCATTTTATTCAAAACAATTTATAAACCAGCATTCGAAGAAACATCAGCAATAGTTTGCTAAATTAAAATAGGATTCCTGTTAAACTTAATCTTAAAGAACACAGTTGTATTACTTACATATTATTAACCGTAAGCTTTTAATATGTAAGGCTTTATTTGTAACAATAGTTCTGTTAGAATTGCAGTATGATTATTAATTTATGAATTTTTATGATAAAGTTAGAATAACTGGCTGAAACCCACATGTATTTGTTTTCACGTAAAACAATATTTGCTTTATACATAGTACACAAGTGTAGTATCATCATTCGTACACGAACATATTTTTGTGCAACTATAATTCTATTAAAAGTTTTGATTTCTGTAACAAATACTCCACATTTAAGTGTCCTGTCTACCACGCCGTTTTGTATAAATCGTAATGGTATGCAATGAATAATACTTAATCGACACATACAATACTGTTGCGAAAATTGTTAGAAAAGAAAGTATAGTGATACAGAAAAGGTTGCAAATGGTGTAGTAAAGCGGCCCGCTTTTATACATACGCGTGATTTCATCTAACCAGAGAACATCTAATCCATTTATGGATTAAATGTAATTGACACCAATTCCATTTAAATCATATAGCAGAGACTTTTCTCCTCATATCAAGTGGAATATTGCAAAATATTGATTTCAAAATACTTTGTGGAAATGTTTAAATTTTTAAGTCAATGGGGATTTATTTTTAATTGAAAGTCGTACTTGTAATATGGATAAAATCATCAGACTGGCTTTTCTCTGATGTCTATCAAACTTAGCTACCATAAAAGAATTTTAAAATGACTGTTGCACAAGTCTGTTAAAAAATGGAATCGCAACTAATTAACCTAGATAACTGATATGGGTAACCTGGATATTCAAGGTTATTACTAAGAAAACGGTATATCTGCTACTTTTGTGGAATCAAGAACAATCGATTTAATATATTATCTTTGCATAATGAAGATAACGTACGCTATTCAATTTGTATATTTCATTTACTCAGCTTTCTACATTAATTAACGTTTAATAAATATCAATAAACTAAATATAATAAAATAATGATATCCAGCAAATACTGTACATTGTTTTGTGCATTACTAATGTCTATGCAGAATGCTTAATCGCTAATCGCGTAAAGCATTTTCCTTGCTTCTCAGGTAATTAAGAAATAACAAAGGCTGCCTTGGTTTCATTATCGAAATCTAATAGCTTTCGCCATTAAGAAACAAATGTAAGAAACTTGTAGTGTTACTTTAAAATATCTAATGCTAATTTCAGCGTACTCTAAAAAACACACATCTTGATCACAGTCACTTTGTGCCGCGTAAGTGCGTTGCATTGTTCGAATGGTATAGCAATTAAAAAATAAAAAAGCAAATAAAACATTCATGTTCTTTTACAACATGTGCAAAATAATACGTAAGTAATGTGTCATATAAGCAGTGTTAGTGTTTCGCAAAAACTGAACGGATTATTTTAGCATTGAATCTTCTCGAATTGCGTCTCAGCCATTTGTAACTTTTACTTCGTCGGAAAACTATATTTACTGACGATGAAAAATGCTTCACAAAAAACTAGATTGCCTGAATATCTTGTTAGGAATACTTTTCTTCAGCACCGAAGTATTTACCGTACAACACTGTCTCAGCTACTGCTACTGCATTTGATTGCAGTTAAAAGAATAACAGAATATTAAAGTTATTTGAAGTATTTTCGATACGTATAAACAAATATGTATTGTGGACTTGTTGGACACGCATATCTGAATATATTATTTGCAGCACATAATCGTACAAATCTACCATTTTTTATTTCTATTTTAGAACTGCAGGTGTATCCACGAACCAAACATTATAAAGTTCGAGTTCTTTTAATAAAATATAAATCCAAAACTTGTACATGCAGAAATGCGGAAAGGAGGTACAACGGAAAGTAAAAAAGGTTAAAAATATCTGAACACTTTCAGAGGAACGAATGTTCCGAAGATTCTCAGTTCACCTGACTAAAAATAACGAAAACTTTTAACCGTTGTAGGTCGTTACAAGGACTCTCAAGGATACGCGTGATAACGTATTTTTGACAATAAGGTCATTAATTTGTGTGGTCATTGTAATTGGTATTTCCGTTTGCAAAAATGTTGTTTTGTACCTCAACCGTATAAGCAATAAACAAAGAATAACGAGTTTAATGAGTCATTACGTGCAACAAATTTATACTTAATTCTTTGCCATTTTAACAACATTCGACAACTTCTAGAGTAAAACAATTATTATTTGAGGATCTTGTAAACAAGTAAATAATAAAACAAAATATTATTAGTACAAGAATGATGAAACGAAAATATAAATTTAGCAAATTACAATATATTTGTTGATTCTGTAAAATTTAAGTTACGCAGTTGCCGATTAATTATACGATTTGTAATAATGAATGAAATATTGTATAAATAATAAGTACATGTTATTAAATAAAAATAAATTTTGGGTTGTATATTAGCTACTAAATCATAATTTGCTTGTAATAGGCACAAAATAAATGTAGTTTATACATTTTTTGACTCGCATTTCTTTTATTAAAATATACACACTACAAAATTATCTCTGCACCATATGGTACATTTCAAAAGTATTCAATAATTGTAACGCTTATATTAGTATTATTTTTTAAAAATTACAGGTTGATCGTGTAATTTGTATGGCATTCAAATTAAATTTTAACCCAAAATTTAATTTCTGTTGAAGAGCGAAAGAAAAAGTACCTCTTGAGTAAGTTCGGCTGCACTAGTTGGTTCATCAGGAGTTTGCGAAGAATTTGCTGGGTCGGGTGATGTCATATTCCGAGCTGGGTCTGTAGAAAGTGATATACTGGGTCCTGCTATAGCAATGTCTCTTGCTGACTCTTCGACGTTTAACAAGTATGCGTGGATGTCGTTTAAACCCGAATTTATTCTATTGTATCTTCCTAACGAATTTAAGTCTTCGAATAAATCTCTCTCATAATTTAAAAGCATCGAATCTAAGTTCTTTGGATGAACGAACATAGGGCGATGAACTATTGTGTGAGCATCGGTGTGCCATCTAGAGCCATTGTTTAAATCTAAGGAACCTACACCGATGGTTTGTATGTCCAAACCAAGGTAGGATTCCGGGTCTAGTCGTAACAAAGAAAGCAAGAGTGCTAACTGGAATAGTTCCTCGTGATACAATTTCTTTATACACAACATTGTGCCTTCTTGTTTCAACTATATCAATTCCAATAATCAAATGTATATAGAATCCAAATTAATTTAGCGTATTGTCACAGTGGCTTAGGAGTGACAACGAATATGCAAGATAGATAAGACGTCGCAACGGAACGAATGTTCATGTTGAATTGTTTTGTTGATGCTCTTGGCGATGCCAGTGTTCAACAATGTTCGTGCAATTCTATCGATGAACTGAACGCGCACAAAGTGTATATGCACTCTATCCACAAACAACGGTTTCTTTGTTATCAAAGTCTAGCAACACTTTTTTAACGTTAATTTTTGTTATCCAACGTTGTCAATTCGGAGATTCAACTAGGTTAGAAAAAGTGATTTCCGATATGCTTACTGCAGCAACTTATTCGACAGACTGTCAGAATGAAAATAAGGATTCGGAGCTCTCTTTAAAGAAGTATAGGTCAGTTACACGAACACAAAAATAACCTCAAAACGCACACTGGCCACGTCAAACTTCGGTACACGACGCGCACGTCCCACGCATGCCTCGGTTTTTGTTTGACAATTCAAGGTGATAGTCTTTTGAATTAGTAGCATTACTTATTTTACACTGTCACACCGCGGTATACGTGGTAAAAAAAAATGTAAGGACTTCGATCCAGGAGTAAAAATTGACAGATCTAAACAAACCGGGTACCAAGTTTCTTTGAGTTTCTTTCTATCGAACATTCGAGGCCCGCGACAAGCGCCAAGTACCTCTTTGCTTAAATCATCTTGCTTCGATCATGTTACAATCCTAACGATGATAACGTTATACTAATGCAATACAATGCATTTCACAGAGAAACGAACTAGCGCACCTTCCTAAGAGAGATCGTTCGCGATATGTGACTCAGCACTCACTCCGGCAACGTCGTTTCTCAGGGCCGCGCCAAGTCTATGTGTCGCCCTATATGCTTTCGTGAACGACCAATGATCTGTTTAGCCTTAAATAAATTAAACTTAAATGTCCAATGCATTGAAACGGTTGACGCTCTAATCGGCTACAACCTGCTCTTATCTTTGCTACAATGCTTATGACTTTTTATACAATCCGAGTGTAGTTTTGTAAAAAAACGAGATTTATGTAGAAACGAGTGCACCTGCCCGCGTAAGCTTAAATACTGGATTCTGAATAATGACATTTAAGGTATATATCCGAATGTTATAATGTAGCAGTAAAATCGAGCGTTAAGAATGAATAGTCATGCTGCTTCTTTAATTAGTTTTTAAGTAAGGGATATCGATACTTCATTGAAATATAATACGCACGCGCTTATATAATACTGTTTGTGTTTGATTGCATTTTCACCATCATTTTGATTGCATAGCAGTGCACGCCGATTGCGTTAGAATTTTCTTGATGCTTGTGTTCCTATGCTAAACTCAATTATATTCCTCAACTTCTCCTTACAAATATTGCATTGAAATAAACCAAATTCTAGCTATGTCGCAAGAATTTTATTGTTTTGCAGAAATCCAGCCTCCCACTTTTTGAGAGAGCCGCCGTTTTTGTTCAAAAGGAACGTTTCTCAATATATACCTTTTATTCTTCATTTATCCTCCTTGTTATCAACAATTATATGTATTATAATTTCTTTAATTGTAATCAAATTTTGTATTATTTGTAGTATTAATATTGCCATTTGTAATTATTCAGTGATGTATATAAATGCATTCACTATTATTAATATGTAGCAGAGGACACTACTTGTAAATTAAGTTCATAGGTGAACTATAACGATATACAATACGGAAGGCCATGAATTCCGTCGATAAGCTGAATCAATCATTTATACGTTTCTCTGTAGATAATTCTTTAGAGTAATAAATATTCTATGTATTCTAGTGCAGTAAATATAATAAAATCATAAAAATCTCACAATTAAAATAATAATTTATCGGAATGCGTAAAAATAAAATTGCAAGGAAAGCGAGGGATTAAACCATATTAATATAATTGAAACTAGACCGGAGAAATTATGCTTGCTGTGACGTTGACACGCTGTGCGCAGTTGCCATATTTAAACTGCTAATACAAGTTCATAAATGATCAAGAGTTACGTAGGATATGTGTAAGTTTTCTCACATCGACGCGCGTGCGTAAACATATTATGCACATATCTTATACATATATACATGCTTAATACATATGCATATTTAGATATGTATATTGCAAATTTTCATATACGTTGGTACTCACCTCACACATGAGCTTTGTTGACTTCGACTCTATTGCATAGTTGCCGGGCGACAATGATGTCATACGCGGTAAATCTTCAGTTCGAAGCATGTTCTATTAATCTGTTGATTTTAACGTGTGTGCTCCGTTAAGAGAAATCACCTGGGAACTACACAACACCGACTAAAGATTCGTCACTGACAATTACAAGCATGGAAATGAAACACATTACGTCACTTAACATCGTTGAACACTCACTTTAATGATCGAAGGTATGTTACGATCTTTCAAATTTTACATGATGTTTCATTCAGACCTGAAAGACAAGTATTCGTCTGACAATAATTTCCATCGCGCATTGATGCGGATACTAGGGATCGAAGCGAAAGCAACTGTCTGTCGTTCCAGTGTCAGATAATTAGAATTTTTCTTGGGCTACGTCACTATGAGCTACAACCGCGCCATTTGAACATGGCGCTAGTTACACCGCGTCTGTTATTATAAATGGACGTTTCCGTATCCGATGTGCAGATAAGCCGGCACATTTGAATCTATACCTGCAGTTCAAACCAAAATATAAATTTCATATTGTTATTGAATTGCAAATATACGCATCTAAATATGTTATTTAGCATCGTAAAAAGCACTAAACTTACATTAATATCTTATCAATTTTTTACGTTGTTTAGTATTAATAAGTAAGAGTATTAATAAGTTAATATATAAGTTATGATTAATACCTTTATAATAGTACATTTAAATAGTAAACAGTGGTCTGACAACTAAATGTATGGGAAGACAAATGTTTCAATACCAAATAGCAGCTTTCAGTCAATTTAATCTTCTGTGTTATGTTAATGTAAAAAAAGTTATTAGTAATTTGTGACTAATGTAAGTATTGAAGATAATAAGAAAATAAATAGATACAAGTTTTAGCCGCGAACAAACCGTTATTCTTGTAATTAAATATCTTTTTTATAGACATATGTATAAACAAATTTAACTCATGTATGAATAATATTAGTAATTTTGTTAGATGTAAAAAATAATAGAATATAGTTAATATGTGATTTTTATGTAAACAACTGGAATGTTTGTTTCTTTCTGAAGAAAAAACTATTTACTTACGATTTAGGGAAAGTTTAGTCATTTATTTTTCATCCATCGAATGCAAAATATGGTTCTTAAATGTACATCAAACATCAGAAATTTTTCAAATACATGGGTGCGAAAATTATATCACAAAAACAAGTTGAGTTGAGTTACCAACTGAAAGTTTTAACACTAAAGAGGTTTTTTCCCATAGTTACGGAAAAGTATAATCAGTATATACAGTAGTATAGTGGATCCAAAAAGTTTTCGCACACCATACTTTATTTTCTTTCGCACAGTATGTTAAAGAAAAAATTATTCATAATTTAAAGTAATTGAAATCATAATGTTTTTGTTTTAAGTAATTCTTCATCTTTAATAACTTCACACATTCATATATTTGTACGCTAGAAACATCTATTTTGAAGAGGAAAGTAAATATATTATGGAAAAAATATGTAGAGAAATCTTTCTCAATTTTTAATATTGAAGCTGTAACTATTGATTAGTCATTACCTTAACGCAGGGAGCACATAAACAAGCGAATAAGAATATAATTAAAGTAAAAGTAATTATTTCTTTTATTGAACAATTTAATTAAAAATATATTATTTTATTCTTTTTATATAATAAATCAAATTGAAAAGATTTTCGTAATACATTACAGGGCTTTGTAAAGCAAAAGATTACAAACAGTCGTTATTCTCGTTGGGCAATAAAAGAAATCAATTATGTATTAAAAAAGGTTCGAAATGGAGGATACGCCTTCATTTATATTATACTTTATTATTAGCTACTAATAATAAAGGCCCTCTCAACTTTCAGGGATAATCCATAGATAAGGTTAGGTAGTAGCGAATAAATAAATGAAATAAAGGGTGAAATTATTTTAAACATATAATATATTCATTTGTATGCTTGTACATATCTCACATTCTTTTATACAACAAAATATCTATGACAACAGTACAGTAGAGAACGGTATACAATATATAGTTATATCAATAATTCATTCATAAATATGAGATGCAAGACAGCCTCGTTCTCTTAAGACGTAACCGTATCGGGTCATGATTGCATAAAATTCATATAAGTATGTACTGTTCTTGATTACTCTGATGTCCAGTCTTACGGTAGAATTTTTGCATCGGTTCACTTCGCGTCTAGTGGCTTCGATTTCCACTTAAATCGCATCGGATTCGAACAATTCAAACGAGTCCACATTGTTATTATACGATACAATTGTTGATACCTCGATAACGAATCGGCTTCTTCTAATACTGTTAGACCTTTGTAATAGTAATAAAATAATATGGTTGACTGACCGATTATGGTAAGAACACAATAATCGTGCGTAACTTTCATGACCATTACACATACGATTAGACATAAATCTGTTTGTAAAGGAACATGATGATCTGTGCGATTTTTCGCCCCCGGACGAAAGCGATGAGAAAACTGCATTATATTTCTTAAACAAGTACTTTCGGGTATAATACGAATGTTGTAAAGTAGGCCAATCGGTTCGTGCTCCCTTCGTGTTGAAACCGGCGAACCGGGCACTTTCGCTTAAGTGTCGTGGAGCGACTTCGTTCATTTAAATCTTTAACAAGAGAGAATATCCGTTAGTGAAAAAATATGCTATTTACATGTAAGGTATCTAGTTGTGCGTCAATTCATTAATTCGCCGTTGGAGTGTATCAAAATCTACTTAAGAGGATGAACGATTCATGCAGCCGTAATTTTCATAGATCCTTCCCCGTACTTAATGTAAACATGCGTATACGATCTCCGGCCGGAGGATCCTAATCCGATAAAAATTCGACGAATTTACCAAGAAATATTATCCGTCACGCACTAACATGGATTGTACTTTGATTTGAAAGTATGTAAAAAGTGGCAGAAACCTCGAAAGAAATTCTATTTTTCTTCGTGGGAAATTCGAATTGCAAGCAATCCGTAAGTGTCCTATGTACTCTAGCGTGAGAACTAACTCTATTGTGAAATGCTTCCCTGCTAAGTAACGAGTGCTCGATTCTTTAACAAGGGTGATGGAGAACACGCAAAAATCCAATATTCGTGAGATTCGGTCGGCCGCTGGATACGAGCACCGGAAGATAACGGGCGCATAAGAAACAGTTTTCGATTTAAGTGAAATCTCAACGTATACAGGTTGCTTGAAGATTTTCCGATCGGCCGAGTAATTTCGTTCGCTTGTTGCCCAGTTTCTCTCGTACGTTACACATTATTCATACATATTATACCAGCACCCTGAAATTATCTTTGGTACTTGACCTTCTTCTTTTCTCTCCATTTGCAATAAGATCGGTTGCGTACAATTATCATAGATTTTGCTGGCTTAACCTTCAAATGCTAAATTTGTATTTAATCTCGCTAGAAACAGTTTGAAAACGAGCCCGTTTCTAGATGAAGTCCCCGGTACACGTGGCTTTACGTGGGTTTATTGTCGTTGAATAATTAAAAGAACATAATAGGTTGGTAATGCAAGTACACAAGGGACGATTGTATTTTCGATAAGTAACGGCAGTTGACGCAAACTTAATTTCGTTAACATTTCAAGGTTACGAATGGTGCCAAAATCACACGAATATCTGTTTTTTCTTTCTTTCGCAGAGGCCAGCGTAAATTTGGCATTAATGTATTTTCTATGCATCTAGATACCTTTTTATCCGATCACACGGGGCACACAGTTCTCTTATCCTAATATATACACACCATACAAAGCACCACATGATTACATACATAAATTTATACACTTTCTCATAATAAAATATCTGATTCTGTATTATACTACTTCACACGGAGAATGATCAGCTCCACGCGAGACATGTCCCGCGCATCCAGCAATCTGCAGCAGTTATTAATACATTACACACACGGTACATAAATCCTTCGCCATTATTTTGAGGGGGATATAATCCTCGTAATATGTTCTTTTAGTCGAAACCAATATATTTCTTATCTGATTATCGTTTCCACGAAACTAATTACTGTTTGACAGGGATTTGGCCGATTTACATATAACGTGTCAAACGTTTCTAATGTTGATATGCTACTTATATTATAACTGACTGTTCGCACAATCCTCTCGGGCATTTTCACTCCATTGTTTTTCTCATTCGTCGTTGGTACAAACACAATTGAATGCCGTTCCTTGATTTTATTTACAGCTAATCGCACAATATTTCGCAGGAGCAGCCAATAATTGTTTTGAAAGATAGAATTTTCGGAGATGGTCATCGACGCATATAATGTAACTTGACAAATGTTTAGTAACTACATAATCGATATTGTATGTCTACAGAAACGTCGTATCGGTAAAAAATAATCGTGTATAAGTATATACATATATACTTCGCGACTTCATGTTTGTATATACAATAAACGTTAACTCAATAAAACAATTACATTATATTGTAGCCCAGGCCAAAATATTACTCTGTATTACGAACCGTTTCATGGCCACTCCCCTTTATACAGCATATCACTGAATTGTGAAACGTGTAAGTAGCATTTTTTTTTGTTCTTTCTTCTCTTTTTCTTGCCAAAAATTTCAGTACCCCGTCGAATTTTCTGTACTGGATGGATCAGGAATGGGGGCTTGGGTATCACGTGGAGGCGACTACTGTCACTCCTTGTAATAAAGTATAATATATCTGGGAGACTAAGATATCAACGTTTTTTAGGCGTACGTCGTTAGCCCCCTTTCAAAGAAAATTCTGGATTAGCGAGTACCCTAGGAACAACGTTGCCTCTTCTCTCACTATAATTTCTTTCTTTATAATAGTAAATCGAATCTGCACGCACCGCGTGTATATAGCAAATAAATACTTTCGAAAGTGCGTATAAATTGGTGTATAATGTGTTTACATACAAACAATTCGGCTCTGTTGCTGTCCACCAAAAGATTTTTTCCACCGCGATAGCGTAAACCTGTTGTATGTATAAGGTCAATACGTTTACTGCCCCCGGGGGATATATTTTAATCGAAGGGTGTATCCCCCACAGCAGCTGGAAACAATCTTTTGACATTTACGACGGAAATGGGTCATTTTTGATCTGCGAATTACATCTAAAAGTGGTAAATAAGTGATTCCGTTATGTTTATGGAGGGTAACAAAAATCTTACTTTTCCACAGGCTACATCGCAACACTACGACGGTATCATGTATCGATGAATACCATGAAAAAGGTAAGCATTGTTACGCAATGACTGGATGATAACTTCGCGTCATTCTTGTCCCATTCCCGATAAACAAGGGGTTAACTCGTGTGAACGTTCAAATAGTTTATAAGCCATCGATCGATGATATCTGCATTTTGTTTTACCCAGTGTATATTGAACTTGATTGTTTCTAGGCTTTGCTCTAATGCTCGTCGACCACTTCCAACGTCCACGTTCTTAAAGAATTCCGAAACCTGAGGGCGTAACGTTAAAAGTATTGATTTACTATTGTACGTGATAGCGTTGTTGATGGATTACTCGTTCTTTAGGGGCTTTAGTAATCGAGTGGTGTAATATACGTATAAATGCAGGGTGTTGTTATACAGGGTGTCCCTAAGAAGAATCTAAATAATTGTACGCACATTTGCAGTATTCAATTGTTTATAATCTTCTAGTTGCTTGCTATATTATTTTGTTAATATCTTATATTTTCCTGTCAGGACTCTATTATTGGCGTCGAATGTGCAAGAACCAGATCATGTAGTAAGATGCGGGGTGAGAGAAATGAAATGAAATAAAATTAGAGCATAGTTTGACCTAGTAGACGTTGATATTGCACATGTCCATAGAAACTTGTAAATAAAATAATTTATTTTTTCCAACCATTCATTTTTAAATAGATATAATATCATGTCGTGAATGTGTTTTTGAAAATAATTCTTCTCATTTTGCAAAATCAGATAGTGATTTACTTTAGGGACACCCTCTAGTGTAATATACCAGTAGCACTTAGATAGTATGATAAGCTAAAAGTGCTACGTGGATTTGTAATTAAATCAAGGTAGTCTTATTAATTTAGGTATTTTTAGGTATACTAAATTTTAATTAATTTTAGTAACAAAAACATATGAATTCTGACTTACCCTTAAAAACTTTATGTTAAGGGTAACTTGTATGAACAGTGCGGGTACGAATACTTATAACAACCCAAGAAGAATATGCTGATCAAGGTAACAGACACAGCAATAGATTTTCACTTACCTCGAGGTAATCATATTCCGTGAAAAAGTCCGAAACTACGACAGATATTAGTCCACCCATCGTTAGCGACCCGTTTCCGAATAAAGCGTGTATCTGAGGCCAATACGCCTTTAGATGACGCCACGCAAGGAATTGACCCTCGCAATTGGTAGCAACCGAGGCTATTACAGTTTCGACGTCTTGGGATCTCACCATGTCTCGGTCCAACGATCGTAGAAGGTAACGTTGCAGCAACCAAGAATCTGTTGTCGCCCCTAGCGCTTGCAACATTATTCTCTTTTCGCTGGGTGTCTGCGTTTTTTGATAATTTTGCCAACAGTGATTCCACTCTTCCTCGCCGCCAAATTTAATTCCTATAGAGAGAAACGTACGGCATTTTATCCGCATAAAGTAAGACAGGCAATGTGAGGTACCTTTTGAGATATTATGTTATACTTGTTTCATGTTACGTTAGAGAAAAGGAATATTACCTGCAACATATACGACGTCCCGTATATTTGGGGCGATTCTTTTGTCTCTCAACATCCAATCTTCGAACAGAGTTTTTGCTGGGTTAACGACATCGTCCAATTTTACAGATACAGCTGATTGAAGCACTGCAATTCTTAATAGCCTATGGAAGAGGGATATAATGAATTCTAAGCATTTCTCATGGAACGATTAATTAACAAATAAATGTGCATATTTATTTTGTAAAAATATTGTACTTGTGTATTTGATTTTATATCGACATCCTTGTACATACTAGTGCCACGAATGCACGATTAGATTAATTATGGGGAATTGTAATAGAATGTTAATGTAATCAGATAATTTTGAGCAAATATGACAATATTCCTTTTATGTGTAGGTATCAAGCTTTGCTTACTTTGAACCTAAATTTAAATAATAAAATATTCTAACGGTTAACCCTTTGACTGAGAAAGGCGTAAGTTTCTGATTACTAACAAACATTTATTGTTTTACTAAATCGATATCGTACTGCTCATATTTTCTATTATATTTGTTTTGCTATTATTATGTGTTTCTGACAATAGGATTATTTCAACGACGCTGGCAGCAAATTGTTCGAGATTGCCGCAGTAAAGGGGTTGAAATAATAATGTAAAAGTTTCTTGCAAATATCAATACCATAAACTGAATTGTAACTGTAAAACAATTTTCTATTGAAAAAAGACCATACAATCCACTTGCACATTCACTTGCTTAATAATATGTGTTCAAGGATCTCAAAAATAACGATCTGAAACTACTGAACATGTTCTTTAAAAACGTAAGAAGATGCGTGACGCAAAAATTAATAAATCACTAGTATTTGAAAATCAACATTTATAATACAGGCGAATAATGACATTACTTGAACTTACTTTTTTAAATGAGATCCTTCATCCGTCCAGCCGACGTATTTTGTGACCGGAGACAATAGTTGTTTCAAAAACGTAATGTACTTTTTGTACCCAGGACTTTCGCTCAATCGTTCTTTCCAAGAGTGTAAATATCCAAGCGCTGTTACCCACGGTACATATTCCCTCTCATTCAGAAGATAAAGAGATAGCTCAAGAGGTACCGTAGCGTTCAGCTCGCCGGCTTCGCAAAGTGTAAATGCATCGTCGATGAGATTAGCACGATCAGCTGGACTGAACTTCGTGTGGTCATTTAATAGAGTGGCGGTGATCGATGCCCACATTTCATCTGGATAGCTTACACGATAAAATCCACTTTGATTCACGTTGAATTTGATGTATTCCACGTCGCTAGGTATCTCAAAGGTCACTGAAAACGCATATCGCTCACATTATATGATGCATAGATGTGATTGAACTGTTAAAATTTGCTAATAACACATTGTATAATAAATTCATTCGTTTAACGAAATTCATGATCTACATTTCGAATTTCAACTTTGATACAGAATTAATCGCTTACTTTCGATGTTTAATCGATATATTTTAATTCTTATTCTTCAAATAATAAGTGGATTGTGATTATATCGTCTTTGGAATGTATTATTTTGTACGAAACTTTTGTCGAGACTCTTTCGAAACCAGCGTTGACATAACGAATGAAATTATCAATAGTGGCAATAAAATTCAATAAATAATTAATTTAACGTTATACGGGACTACAAACATTTTTGTTATAATTATCCTATATGTTACCATCGGTTAAATTCATCCATACGTTGTGAAGCTTGCGCGGTTCTTTGTCTGTGTAGTAGCTCAACGGGACATACCACTTGTAATCAAAGGGCGATTTTGGTTGCAAAAGTTCTGTATCGTTCTCTTTTGGTGAAATCAAAAATCTCTTCTGGTTTGCCGTGATAGTATTTCCATCGCGTGCAATCGTGATCAATGGAAAACCCATTTGCTGGGTCCACGTATCCATAATGGCCTGCCAACGCGTTTAAGTATGATAAATACAAGAAACTATGGAAGTAAGACTTTATTGTCAGATACAGCAAACAAATTTTAGTCTCAGATGTTCAAGTTTCAATTGGTTGGTCGTGCTTGTAATTTCTTTTACTAATACCGAAATCATAAAGATTCGATTCAAATTCCAAATGCTGATAATCAAAAGTTCCTGAGAAATTATCAGCCCATCTTTGGTAACGACTTGAAATTTTCATTTATGTAAGTAGTAATTATATAGCATATGCAACAAAAACAAAGGGATTCCTCGCATTTTAATCAAAATAACTTTTCATAGGTGTTAGGCATACGATACTTCAAGATTTATGAAAAATGTTTCTGTTTTCCATTAATTAAACTCAATTATGCTTGCTAATGTAGGGTGCCTCGCGCAATTCCTTACCGTTGATATCATTTGCGCGAAACATAATCCTGAAAAGCTTCGAAATAACAATTTATGGTTACACAGGGCATGTAATTTATGGCTTTAAAGACTTCTTCTAAATATGTACGATTTTCGATCTTTCTCTTTACTTATTTCCCTTTGGTGCATTAATTGTTAAAACTTGGCCATGGAAAGGCTTAGAAAGGGCAGGGGTTCGCTGACATTCACTGGGGCATAATGTATCCGCGTACTTCAAGAGGGTCGAAAAGGTTAAGGAAACTCTAAATGCGTGTGCGAGATGCCCACATTATGCGTACATTATGAAAGAGATTTTCATGTAAAATAGTTCAAGAAAACTGTATCGAAACTGTGCACAACTTGCCTATCACCTTGCACGATACTGATATTTTCGTTTTCTTCGATCAATCTATGCACGTGTACCTGCATGCACCGATAAAGTATACGTGTACTATCGTCCACTATGAAACAACGCATGTGCAACTGATTTCGCTTCTAACGTTACAACTTTTCTTCCGATAACTAGGAGATAATCTAGGTTTATACCTACTTTCACATCAAAAGTGTTATTTGCATGTTTTGTAAAGACCGCCCAAAGGTCGTTCGTGTCTGCATTTCCGTACGCGTGCGAATTCAGATAGTCATTCAATCCGCTTTTGAGGACATCCTCACACAGAAAGCCCTCAAGCATGTTGAGAATGGAAGCACCCTTACTATAACTGATATCGTCAAATATAGCCTCTATCTCATTCGGATCTTTCACTGGCACGCTTATAGGATGACTACTCGCTAGGGCATCGAGATTAAGGGCCGGTTGAGTTTTGTCTAAGATGAACTGATCCATCATACTCCATTCGGGCGAAATGTGATTCACTCCTTTGTACTCGAAGAAACTGGCCGCCCCTTCGTTCAACCACAGATCGTTCCACCATTTCATTGTGACGAGATTGCCGAACCATTGATGAGCCAATTCGTGTGCCACGACGACGGCAACCCATTCGTGAGCGTTAGTTGATGTTTCTTGTGGGTCATAAAGTATGGATGTTTCTCGGTACGTAATTAGGCCCCAGTTCTCCATTGCCCCAGCGGCAAAATCAGGAATGGCTATTAAATCTGGAAAAGCGTCGATAGAATTAGCATATTGATGCAAGAAATTGTACATTACGCGCACAGTGCGTCTGGTTTAACTGGGAACAATGGAATGTGTCGTATGGAATTGAAGATACCAGTAAACTTTTGTTACAAAAGTTGTCTGGCATGAAAGGGGATGTTACGTAATAGAGATTTTCTGAATTGGCAGTGGACGTATCAGGATTATCTTAATTTCTTTTTAACGGAACACTGTATTTTTTGTTCACAACGTGATAGAGCCTCTTGATTAAAAAGATTGACCAGTTTGTTTTGTATCAAGGCGCGTTTTTAAATTGTACGAATTGAAAATGGTAGTCTTAAATGTTGCTAAATTCTTCCGCAAAAGTGCCGAGGTACTAATAATAAAAATGTATAGTATTCCATTAAAAAATAATTAGGAGAACCTTGATATGTACTCCAACATTCCTCCTATAATAAGTATCCTGTCCCTGTCTGTACTGGATGATTAATGCTGCATGAATAATTTCTTAGCATCCACATTTCATTGCGATATTCTATCGTTTTCAGTTAAACCGGACAGACAGGGTACACGGTACTTTTTGATCGAACTTGTAAAATTACCAACGGACTCTGAATTAGTTTTGGAAAGAGAGATGTATGGTAATTGCAAGTAATGTTTTCGCGAGTACAGACAACAGTGCCTACCTTGTTTAGGTAGTGGATAGTGCACTCCAAAAAAAGATTCAAAGTAATCCATAGTACGGGCAGCTGTTGTTACTGCATATTTTGCTTGTGGAAGCATTGCTTCTGCTGCGTAAACGCTAACGGAAATATTTCTTTTAGTTAGTTCAGACACCCGTTTGAAGTCGCACACCACGAAAGCCACCAAGTACGTCGACATTTCCACGGACTCTTGGAAGTCATCTCGAAGCTGAAATTTGCGCAGTAGACGTAATTTAACTTTTTTAACTTGCAACGTACAGGTGGTATGAACGACAGTCACAAGCGTCAGTTTTAAACTGGTATACATATTTAAAGTTGGACATTCGTCATGATTTTTGCTTTCAAACTCGCCTCTCGAGCATGTCTGTATTAACATGGATAAACAAATACCAGAGAGACCAGGAAAAACGATAGTGTACAACCAACTTAAAATTAGGTTGCCCAAGAAATTAGTGCCATTTTCATTTTGCAACGCGTTCGTTCAATTAATATTTGTGCACTGGATGTTTGTTACACATCATCTCATGGATTTTACGTCCCTTTCGAAGTTGTTACGAATTGTGCCACATTTTGCTTGCAGCGGAAAGGAGAGTATAAAAGCTGTGATGTTTTGAGTTAACAGATATGTGGACCTCCGATATGTTTTACCTGACGAGTTTAATTTTTATTCGAGACCTGTCTAGGCAGGCCGAAACATTTTTGCCATCTATGACAACGGTTATGCTGCTGAAAAGGCAGTCAAAAAATCGTTTTTGTGCTTTTTAGTCTCTTGTCTGGATCGTTTACTAATTAATTCAATAAAAATTACCCTTCGACATTTTCAAGCGACATTTTATATACACCAACTTAATACTGCTATACCGCTTTTATAAAGCTGGTTAAATCATACGTTTCCATTAAACGTTTGACAAATAAATTATAGTATGCGTGAATAAATATTGAAAAATAAAGCTTCCTTTAAACATGTAACATTGCTCTCAATGGAACTCATTGTTACTTGCAACATGTTCATAGTTCAGGGTGGAAGCTGGTACTAATTTGCCATGATTGTTTAATAACTATACAATTATATTAGTTTAATACTCACAAGCCCTGTGCCCATGTAAAATCCTGCGTCTTCGGTGTTCATCACTGGCATGTTACATAATGCTATGTGAAATCTATCCCTGAATATCGAAACTTTAAATTTGGCTTTGAATTGTGGCTCATCGAAGCATGGAAACGCTGAACGAGCGTACGTAGGTTCAAAATGCGTTGTAGCTAGGTACCTAAAGTCGAAAAAAATTAAGTTACGATCTCGTTCAAGATAAAAGTACGCCTTCAGCAATTGCCCAAACAGAAAATTATTACAGTTTCAGAGTGACCTCTTTTCCCCATCCGGGGTAACGTAACTGCTAAGATAAAATCCTTCGAGCTCACTCGTAAGCCTCGAAATGAACCTCAAGTGTACTGTATAGTTTCCCCGTTTTCGAAATTTACTTTCCTCCAGCTCTAAATATAGTTGCTGATGTTGGGGGTATTCCAGCAATTTTGCGATTTTTAATCTGTGCCCTTTACGGTCCTGTACCATCTGGAAATTAATCATTCACATTTAGACAATATATATACTTCTCCTGTACGCAGTTCCGAAGAGTACTCACTTTTTCATTTATTGTCAAATTTTTACTATGGAAGACGATATAGTTGGTCTCTCTATCGACATAAAATTCGATTGTGACCTGTCCTGGAAACGGAAATCGGAAATAACTGTTAATTAAATATTAAAATAACTACGATAATTCTATAACCTTCGATTTCTTCGTACTGTCAGTATTGAAAATGACATAAAAAATATATTCTAAAAATGAATTTCAGTAATTCCAAAAATATTTGTACGTTCTTCGTTTCATTTATAATGAATAGCAATTTAACGAACATAATTGTTCGAATAAAACATTAAGGAACGAAAATTTGTTAACTAATATTATAAACAATACAAATTTGAAACAGTATTTACCTTTTACTTCTAAGGTGGTAAGATTTGGATGGATAGTAATGTTGTATCTAGTAGGATGAGCAAACGCAGGTAATCTTACGTTGTCCCAAGGAAAAACCTAGAATAGCGTTATTCAATTAATATCATTAATTCTGTTCGAAGATCAATCAATTACAACAACGAACTCCAATATCAAAAAGCGAGTCACATTATATTTCCTAATGAAATACAAATGTTCAACTGTCGCACATAAGCACTATAGATTGCACCGACGCCTCGCCATTGATTTCCCGCCAAGACATTTTGTATTCACGTTTTGCCTCAGGCGAAGACTTTTCGATGCAAGCATTGAAGAATGACATACACCTAAGTATACATATACGCATGACAGACAATTCAATTCCAGCCCGTGCACGTTCCAATTCCTTGCAAATATTAATATCATGTTATATTGTTTTTTTACATTTATCACGAATATTATCATGAATATTTATTTTTCCACAAATACACGATATAAAAGTTTATATGCTTGCAGATCTATATGCCTCAAATTTATTTAATAGGAGTACAAGTTCTAGTCGAAAATATTAACCAGGTACCAATCGGAGAATTTGGTCTACGTATACAAAAGATTTAGCGCAAAATTATCCGAAGTCGCAGAACATATTTGAACGAAAGAAGCAGCTCTGCATTATTCATTGTGCTATTTGAGGTTTTGTACGAGTACACATGTTCTCAATTACTCGTGCATTATGTCTGGAATATGTGTCACGAAGTACATGTTTTGCTCTACTTCGGCATTACGATCGTATAGCTAGCAAAGCAAACATAAGTGACCGTACCTCTCCATTAGTTGCAAGAGGCTCGCTGCTTTTTTCATCGTCCTCGATTTCCAGGTTGGCTGGCTTTTCTCCAGCGCAAGGGCAGTCTATTGAAAATAAAATCCAGAAACTAATAATAAGCCGAGGAACGCGGGAGACACACACACACACACTCAATATTATCCACGCAAATACAGTTTTATAGTACCATTTTGTGGTCCCGCGAAGGCAATGATGAGTGATATGGCGAAAAGAATCGCGAAAACGACGGTAGCTATGCAGAGGGCCTTTTTTTGAGAGCACACAATCCCATTGTGTTCGTAAATACTACGCTTGTGCAATCCTGTGTTACTGTCTCCTGGAACAAAGAATCTCCTGAAGCATGCTCAACCGTGAATCACTATTTTACTCCACAGAACATTTTCTAGCCAGAAAACGGCAGACAGGTAAAGACAATAATAGAAAAAATTGAAACAACGAGTAAAATACGCTGACGTATCGAAGTCTCTAAACCTAAAGGTGTCATATCTACGAAAATGAGAAAAAAGTTTCGTGTCCTCGGCCACACACACTTGACCTAGATTCCTCATTGCTGAGCGACGATGCACAATGACGTTGATGCAGTTACTTCAAAACAGGTGAGAGCTTGTGTAGCTTTGTTCGGTATGTCACAAATTTTGCAACCTTGAATGCGCTACAATTAAGCCTGAATTAATGAATAAATTCGTTACCGATAAATTCCACGCGGCAGGTGAATATACGTGGCTTTAACAGATATACCTCTACCGCTTCGCTTAACTCAAGTGGGGCAAAGCTTTAAGTAAGCAATTATGTAGCGTCAAGATATTTCGAGAGTCGTAAAGGGGCAACTTTTGCGCGCGGATTTATGTACACACAGTTACGTATAACACCTTCGTCAAAGCAATACTTTCGGTCGCAACAGATCGTGTGTTGTTATAGAACGGTAACATGGTCGGATAGATATGTTTGCGCAGGTTGCAAACACTACCCTCGTGTCCAGCAAATAAATCCAACCTGGCTGATCGGTCGAACGCAAAACGGGCGCGTTGCGTGCTTTAATTTGAAAGATCGGAAGCTCCTCTCTTATTGATCGCACGCACGTGTTTCTCGTATAGTCTATTCGCAGCCTGGAGGCCTGTAAGTGGGCCATCTGGTCGAACAATTTCAAGAGAAAAGGAGAGAGTCGCGTGCAGAAAAAGGGGAGCGGAAGCGAGGAAGGAAACGGCGGAGAACACGGAAATAACGAAAGCAGGAAAGCAAAAGTACAGAAGAGACTTGTACTCTGTCGTCGAAGGGGAGCCAAACGACAAGATTGCTAATACGTGAAATCCGAAAAATCGTGGACTATCCGCGGGAATGCCTTACCTGTCAGAAAGGCAACGTCATCCACATCCTGCTCGCTCATCGTGAACCGATTCGGCGGATGTCTCCGACGAACGATTTCTTTTACCTGGCCGTCGTTCGTAGCATATAAGATTTTGATCAAGGGCTCTCTCTGTTCAGCCAGAATTCGGGCGGTCGTACTCGTGGCTCTCTTGCTTCGCCTGGTAGCTACTTTCGTTGATAGACTGCCGGCTCGGTTGCCAAGGTCAAGGAATCACCGAGGAAGACTGACCAATTTATCTCTCTGTTTCACTGTGCCTCGCGTTTACTTTAGGCTCAACCTCCTTTCCTTGTCCTCGTCCCGTTTCCCCTATGTAGTTCAAAGCTCGATCGGCAGGAGCGAGCTGGCTCGAGTACGTGGAACGGCGGTTCCTGAAGCACCGACCACGAGTACGGGCACGGGCACGGGCACGGGCACGGACACGGGCGGGATCACGATTACAGGTGCGACCACGAGCACGACCACGAGCACGAGCACGAGCAGGAGCCCGAGTACGAGCGCAAACAACGAGGTCCCGGGGACCCGCGACAACGTGACGATGCACGGGCTTACGAAGTCACCAGACAGCTCGACAACGTCGGCGAGTCTATAACGCGCGATGTGCCTTGACATTTCATTGGCATTAAAGCGTGGATATAGCGACTGCGGAGTTAGGCAGAAATGGCGACTTTCCAAACCCCTTGGTGGCGGACCGCTCTACGGGGGTGGATTTGCAGCCCTTGCCACACCGCACCTCGCTCCACCTAGCCTTCCAGCGGGGGTGGTTGCCATCACTGTGGCGCCATCCGTGACCCACCCCTTACAGTGATTCCTACTCGACTTGCCGTTTCGTTTCTACGCTTGGGCTGGTAAGAACATTCTCTACCATGCTCCTCGTGCAGTTTCGTTTCGCGTATTGTAAGTGGTGTATGCCTTCTGTGTCGCGTCGTTACCATAAAAGGGAACGCACTATCGAGGAAAATTTTGTCAGGGACGAAAGTATTTTACGATTAGGAATGCAGTGGTGCAGAAATATGTATATGTAGTTCGCGTGATGCGAAGGTAGAGAGCAATAGCGTTAAAGAGTCAAGAGAAAAAGTTGTGGGCGATGGAATTGAAAAAAATATGCAAGGGCTTTTGTTAGGGAGATGAATTTTTATTCTATTTTATTCTCGAGACTACTGGTTTGTGAAGCCACTATAAGCGGTGTGAAGTATTGGCACTTTAACATCCAACGCGAGGGTGTGTATGGTCGTGGTACGCCCGAGAACACTCCCTTTTTGCATACGATAAAGAGTGCAAGACTGTGCAAGCGGTATGCATATTCAGTGTAAACCTCTCATTGCCTTAATTCTGCATTGAATGATAGCAACAATCGTTAGTGTCTTTCGTATACCCTTTATACTGTATTCCATATTCTGCAAATATTTCTTTCTCAATGAAATCCTTTTTTGTATTATATCAATCTTGATTATGCCGAAGACTATAATTTTAGTTAGTGATACAGTTACTGATCTAAAAATATTTTATATTAGAGAATAGTGGTCCTCCTTGTTACATTTTGACTGTGCATGCTTGCTTTCTATGGATATGTATTCTAAATAGCATCGAGCAGTTGCAACGTAAGTTATTTTCAATAAATTGGTCAAACCGCATTAGCGTCTTCCTAATACGAATTTTTAGACTGGCAATTAACGAATCAGGAATCGGTACTTGTTGCAACTTTATCGTATCGATTTTGCTTTCCTCAGGTAAGCCTGTAGGCATCCGACAAGCTGTCATTTCAAATTATATTTTTCTTAGTATACCTATCAATTTCAACCTCGTCATCTTCTTTGTAAATGAATTTTCAATAAATTATAGTGCAAATTAAGCGTGCAAATTTTTCAAAGTTATTTAAAATTACTGTAAAATTTCAAAGATGAAAAATTATTATGTTAGGTTTGGTTTCATCGTATTTTCTTAAGAACTAAATTTAGGGCAAAAGGTTAGTAAACATTTATGTACAACATTAACTATTAAAATAAGCTGTAGTACTCTTGCACCTAATACTATTGATATTGAAAAACATGATTTCGCTTCGAACGTATTATGCATTAAATTACTCAAGGGTTGGGGAAGATACAGAATAAAGTAGAAGTCGATCAGCTGCCGTAATCGAAAGACAGACAGAATAAAGTGGGGCTTGAAAAGAAGTGATCAGAATCGAATTTTTTTAAACTTTAACAGGCTCAATACTAAACTATAATTTGTCCTTTTTACCAATTTTATTGGTAGAAGATACTATTATTACAAATATATAATTAATGAATGTACAGCCATGATAATCGAAATTGCGTAAAATGATTCGCAGTTAACACGCATACATACATGTACCAAGGTAGTCAGTTAGAACGATTAATGGTTATAATATTAAATACCAGCATGATTAATGAGTAATAGTTATACGATTTTTATATTAAGTAGCTATATAAAAAAAACTATTTACAATTGATGACAATTTATAGCAACTGATCTGCTCATTGTTGGAAAATCCAAAATAATGTATACCAAATATACATTAATAATTATTTCAGGCCATATCAAATGTATGGCCTGAAAATATTACACTCCAGCTGCGTTTAAATTGTTCTGGGAAATATTAAACATGCAGATGCAAAGTACACTTGCTGACTAATAATTTATTGAAATGGTATACGAAACAGAAAACCTATTGTTTCTACCAATGCAGTAAATTCAAAATTCACAGAGAGGATAATTGAGTTTTACTCGACAGTGTCTATTTATATCTATGTACTTATATGTCTATGTCAGTACTACTGTGTGGCACATCTGTAATGAGGATCTTATTGTTAGAAGCGATCTAGGAATGAAGTCGTTCAAGGAAGAAACAGAAAGCTACTCGTGTAAATATGAAGCCAGATTGAATAATAATCCTAAAAGCCTAGCCATGTATGTAAACAATTATTTAAAACGAGTATTACGAGAAAGTTACACAAAGCAGTACCCAATTAGTTTAAAATTTTGGCTGCAATATAGATTGTCCAAACTCACAATCAGATATGATCCAATGAGCAATAGCAAGCAATAGCAACCAAACAATAAACGTAATGTTTGCTTCTTTCCATAAAACGGTAAATCTACAATTTTGTTATTAACAAAAGAAGAACAAAAATGTATGTATTTTTAGTCTAACTTAAACGGTCACATTAAATCGATACATACAGAACTGAACGCATCGAACTTCGACAGAATTTGCTACAAACTGTATCAGGGCAACAAGTCTAATATTTGTTTTGCAAATATGATAAACCAGGAATTCAACCAGTCGTGCTTTCCATTTCCCTGTAGCCAAATACTAATTTAATTATAGACGCAAACCGTCTACTACCGTAGACACTGGAGTCTTATAACTTCGAGGCGGATTATTAGAGTACCGTGCGAGAAATAGTTTAGTTATCACAGTGGAAAATGACATTGTTTTTGTTAGTTTGAAGACAGTATGTGGTAGTAAATTTAGATAAAACATGTGACACCTGCATGCCACTGTTAACTTCGAAATGTTCACCCTTTACAATAGATCAATTGGTCTAAACGTTGTCAAATTTGCATTTGATTTTGCCGGTTATAATGTGTTAAACTTTCAAGAATCAGGAAAGATATTTGATAGAAAAATACGAAATGTAGGCAAAGAATTTTGCCTCGAGACATTTTTTTGTATCGGCAAAAGTAACAAAGATTTTACGACGTGCGTCACGACCGAAACAACCCTTTCGCCATTGCTGAGTTAATCACCACTACATATACAACTGTACGAGGAACTGAAACGCACTTCTACGCAATTTCAATCAATCTCTTTTATTGGCTGTGGGGGTACGAATCCTAGTAGGACTGCCCGTACGTAGAAAATACAGTATTACTGAAAGACATATCAATTTTATGTGATTTATCAACAATGTAATACGTAGCATAAAATAGGGATATCTGCTCAACGTTTTACCATTAATCAAAGTGAGCGAAGAAAAAATAAAATGTTTACAAATCATCAAGAAAGAATATGTTTGACAGTGGCCAGTCTGATCTGCCAATGTCCATATAATGAAAAAGTTATTTGACAATATGGGTAGAACAAATCCGGTAGAAATGTATTACATATAAGATTGCACAAAAAATCACTTCTAAAACGGACGTACAATGAGACTTTTATAGAACAAAGGGGGATTCAGAAAGTATTAAAATTATCTTTTCATATAAATTTATAAGAATTTCTGTTATTCCGTTGTGTGGTTAAATGATACGACTTTCCCTTTTAATGTATAATAGTGATCGATTGTACTACCGAATGAAATTGCTCAATGGTCAACAGAGTTTGTTGCGTACAAATGTTGAAAAAACTAGGTTTATTACCTTTCTGTTGTACAAATATTGAATGGCTTGTTAACGATTTATTAAAATTATAGCTCTATTATAATATTAATATTAATATTATACGTGGAAACGAATATATTTTATGTGGGGCGTAGTTCCAATTCTTTAGCTTAAAATTATTAATCGGTTCAGAAAATTCAATATTTAACTTCTTTCTGATTTTGTTGTAAAATTAAATTTTAGTTCTAAAAAGGTCCAACAGCTCAATTATTGAAATATTCGCCATTGTTGTCACTACACTTTTCTGATAATTTATGGAACCCGTCCCGATAAAAATGCGGGGCTAAGAAAATAAAATCATCGAGGCATTTTCGGACGTCACCAAGTGACGTCTCTCAAGTTATGTTGCAAAGATCTACACAGGTGGAAATCAGAGGGGACCACGTCTGGTAAATACGCGGTATGCGGTAGAATTTCCCGGCCCAATGGGAAAATGACTTCTTTTGTGGCCTGTGCTGCACGCGGACGGATGTTTTCGTGAAGGAAAATCAGTTGACGCGTGCCTTGAGTAGACCGTGGATTTTTTCTTTCAATTACATCACTCAAATTAACGAGTAGTTGCTGGTACTGCTCAGCAGACAGTGTTTCTCTCGGCTTTAGTAATTGGTAACACAGTACACCTTTCATATTCCACCACACGCAGACATTATAATCAGTGTGATGCCTGTCGGAACGAATTTATTTCTACACCTAAAAGTTATAAGTTAAGTTATAAAATACGGCGGGGTGTGTATGTGTGAGTTTCATTGTATTGATGTGTTATTTACTCAATAACTAATAACTTACAACTGTGACATTAATGGAACATTTCAAATAAGTTGAAAAATTCAGAAATACAGCGTCCATGTAGATTAATGTTATTTTCGTGTACCGTAAATTTTAAATGAAAGTTATAACAGCAGAGAATCTGATTTAACTAATAAAAACACCACTACCGTTATTAATATAATTCTTTGATTTTCTTCTCAATTAATTTATGTACCATGTAGAAAATTATTTGAAGTACTAAAAACTTAAAAAATATTAATATTTAAAACACTATGAAAACACCCGAAAATTATCAAAAATCCCTGCGCCTTATTAGTAATTGTTGGGCTAGTTAAAAGGTTTCATAGTATCATAAAAAATGCAATGTATTGTGACGATATTCTCGATATTTAAAAAGTGAGTCAATGACGTGTTCAAAGTTGTGACCGCTTACATCCCGCTCTATTAAAACATTGAAAAATAAAAATACATGCACCTAGTTATCCCCCTCACATGGAACATATGTTATTCGAAAAATTTGTTGATGACAATAATATTAGCCGAGTTATATTGCAATACCACTTCTTAAGGACTCACCCCCTATACAATCTAGAAAATAGCGATCATGCAAATATCTGACTAATCCACGTATTGTTAATAATATAAAAATTTACCCTGCAGCATGCATACAGTTATGTACCAATATGTATTAAAAAATGTAATGGAACACGAGCTTTTAACCGTGCTCGATATGTCTAGATAGCCGACGAGTAGCAATAAAATTATGTAGAATAGTAACTTTCTACACGCAAATAGTACATTCCTGCTTTAGCGATCATTTTTATAGTCAATCAGTATTCCTAGTACGGTCAAGTTTGTACACTATTTTAGTAGATATTATTTTCGAGTCGGATGAATATCGAGAAAACTGAACCGTTTATAGATATCTGAACTTATGAACTTGTGACCTGTGTCATTTGAAAATGGGTTTCCTTCCGTTTCAGAAGGATATCCAACTGCCAATTCGAATTCCCCTAATATGGGCGAGTCTAGTGCAATAAAACGAAACCTAAAACCACATTTCTCCATCTTCGAGGTACACACATGGTACACGCGGAGCAACGCTTTAAAAAATTCAGGTGCAACAGAGGGCTCGTATATTCGATATCTTTATGTGGACAAAAATTATTTCGGACTGTTCCTGTCCTTGCACTCGCAGTATTAATCCCGAGAGTGAAATATATGTAGCATTCGATAGCAGCCGATCGATTTTAGTGTTAGCATCGTAAAATTTGTCTGCCATAGTTTTGGAACATGTTACTGCATAGTAAAGTTGATGAAATATGTTACACAAGTGTAAATATACAGCTATGTAAATGTCGCAGAAGACGAAAAAGTTTTCCTACATAATTGGAATAGTAATTCTAGCAGTCGATGTTACGTAAAGATATTAATTGAAAAATATTTTTTGTAAGGACATTTTCTTTCGTATATCAATGAACATTTAGATACTGATATATTAGGTACTCCAAAATTACTATTGGATCTATGATCCAATAGTTTAATACGATTTTGTTATTTCATTTCATTATGTTCACCTATTTTGCGTTAATACCTACATGGAAAATTGATAAGACAAGTATAATTAAAACAAATATTTGAGAAATAAGATTGAACATATATCTCTTTGATTCTTTTCACGTTTCAAACTGTTAAATTATACATTCTATATAAATTGTACATACATTTGTTTTTTGTTTGCTTTCGAAGCTCAGAATGAGCTGAAGGGTGTTTGCGTACCATTGTTGAATGAAACTCTGAATGCAGAGATAAGAATAGGACTGAAAAGATGCGGTAATTCACCTTTCTTCAGTCTAGGTTCAACAGTGCATATGATCTCAAAGAGATGTTCCAGAAAAGAATTATCTCGACAACAACGTTCCAGCATTGCTATTCTAGCAGAATAAAGTTTTCTAAGATATTTAATATACAATTTCAAGCAACTACGTATTCCCTACATTATAAACTGGTATAGTGTTAGCTTTACTTCATAATAAGGACATTGATAATAATTATCAATATATTAAATCGAGTATTTAATGCAATTAACTAAAACAACATTTTTTTAAGAGTATTGTATAATGTATACGTTATAAATCTTATTGATATATGTAAAGATAATGACAAATTGAACAGTATAAAGCATTGAATTCATTGAACCTAAAATGATAATATTCACCAGAAATATTGTAAATAATACGATAAAAATATTATTATAGAAATCAAGGTATTTGTTTGATATTTGAATGGGGACTCATACTGTACAACAGATTACCCATGAACTAGAGCAAGATTACTTGCGGAAGAAAGTTTGTATACATACGTACAGATATTAATATATGTTTCGTTCTGTTTCTCAATTTTGCAACTTATTTACTCTCACGTAAAACCACAGCCTGAAGACGACCGAAATATCTCTGTTGCTCATTGAATACTGTTAAAACGTCTCTTTTAACTCGTAAAAGTTTCTTAGGAGAGTATAACGTAAGCTCTCGACCTTTGACGCTGCTATGAACACACTATACAAAAATTTCCTGCTACCCAGCTGCTACTTCTTTTTGATATCTGTTGCGAGGTAGGTGACCTTTATAAACTCAACTTGCAGAAATTACTTCTGGCTTGCACGATATCGTATTCAGAATTTGAAAAAACGAATTCCCAGATCAAAGTGCCAAAATGATTTGGGATTTATTTTTCGTGTAAGGGTTCCCACCTAAGGACTATAACAGTGACGTGATAATACCAAGCTTCGTCCTATATTTACCTGTTCCTGAATAAATACCTGCGTGGATGCGCTAATACACAAAACAGTTGGCAATAACAGTATTTGAACCAACGGCTAAAAAAATGTCAAATTCTGAATCTAAAAAAAAGTAAATCGTACATTACATTGCTCCTTTCAATATCTGCACCTTTTATGCCACCTACCCTTTTCCACCCGAAACACTGTGCGCGAGGGAAAAACTAAATTGTCTTAGCAATTGTACTACAGAAAATTGAATAAAATTATAAGCAATCAACCCGAATTTTCAAACAAACCTAATTTTTATTTCACATTCTTTAGCTGTAAATGGATGATGCCAGATCGTTCAAACAAAATTACTGAATTTAAAGTTACTTCAATTCCATACACGGATGAAATTCATCATACTTATGGAACAGTAAAAAAAACATGAAAGCTCAAATATACCACAGATTTTCTCCAGCACTGTACGTATTGCATTCAGGGGGTATTGTTTCCAGTCTAGCCGAAAATATTGTCCCCTGACGGAGGTGACGAAACTTCATCTTACAATTAGCAGACAGTGCAAAGCCAGCAGCAAGTTGATCCGTTAAAGAGAGTGGTTAATGTGCTCTCGTGGTAGGAGTGGATTTTTGCTCACCTGAGTTTATCGCCACCTCGGTGGTGGTGTTGGCGGTTCCGTTTTGCCCGGGACTACGCGAACTCGAGGTTCTACCTAAAGGCTCCATCCGGATCGCTTCGCTGCTTTCTCGCGTCGAAGTTCCCCCTGGCATTTTCCTTTTTTCCCTCTGCCAGCCTTTTTATCCGGTAAGCTCGAGCCTCGAGCGGAAGATACACGCTTCCTTGACTCCCTATTCCTCCTGGACTCGATGCGAATTACATTCTTGAACGTCGATGCTTGCGAGGAACGATGCAGTTTTGTGTTTCTCCTTCTCATTCGTGTCAACGATTCAGAAAACCCTCTCACGGCGTATCATTTTCATTTGTTCGGGATTCTATGCAGTATAAGATTCGTCACTTGTTACGCGATGCTTTCGTTAGCTACATATCTTTTATACGAGGTCGATACTTTCCGCGGTTGTTTATTTAGCTTTTCGTAAAGACGGATATCGATCAAGGCGTGCAATTCTATGTCTACGGATTGGTCCCCGTGACGTCGAACATGTAAAATGTCATTGAGGAACGTCCGAGCTGGCAGCTGTTTTAGAATGATTTTGTTGTTTTCTTGTATAAATTTCGTATAAACGCTGTACTCGAAAGGGAATACGTGTCATACGTATTAAAATACTCTCATCCTGATGGCACGGGTGAATGGGCAGGCGCAATGAAAAATGTCACGTTAATTACTTCTGCAACTCGTGTCCTCCACGTTCTTGCTCGTAATGATGAAGTCCGTTATCTTTTCGTTAAAGTGCGTGTACAGTTTAGTTATACTTTAAACGTATGTTTAACGAGCGTTCATTAAAATTGCGAATTGAATAGAGTCGTGGCATTGCATATACGTTCTACTGTTCCCAACAGCTGGTCATTTTTGTTTATATTATAATTGACAATTTGATCATTATCTTCATTTCAGGGTCGCGAGGCATTTTGCTTATCCGCCGCCAGATATGACACCTGCAACAAAATTGAAAGTAGTGCATATGCAGAGAATATTTGTACACAGTAATAGTTAGATAGTCATTATTTCTCCCTAAGAAATTTATACTATTTCTGTGGACAACATTTATCTGAAACACTTTGGCGTATAATCAATATTTTCGGAGATATTCGTCTGTAACGCTTTATAATTCCCACCCTGTATGTCTTATAATATTCATTAGATTGCAAAAATCACTATTTTAAAAAAATTGTGGAACCTTTATGATGCAGTACCAAAAGGGTAAATATTTTTGTTTTAACTAATTATTATCATAGTTGCTGCATAGTCTAAATCGAAGAAAGTTACCGAAAATGATCTGGCATTGAACGTGTTAACTAGCTACGAAAGAATGGTACACTTAATTAATCGTTCAATCTGTAGTTATCAATTACAGCACGCTGAATTCTTTAGATTTTCAGATTGTTTTAATAAAAGAAATTGTTTTTTCGATAAGATAGATTTAGATCGAATTAATGAACATAGGAATAAATGAGTTAACGATGATCTATATACTTATGAAATACGGTTCCACTTTATGAAACTTTTGTTCTTTTTAATTGCTGCAATCATCTCTTCCTGCAAAGGTTTAGTGAGCTCTTCCATATTTCTTGTTTTAATTGTTTCCACTTCCACCAAGTACATCGTTTTAATTTATCGACGTGCTCACATTGTCTGCCAGTCCAACCGTTTTTTTTTAATGAAAATACACTCCTCCAGTTTCTTTGCAGTATGGATTACAGTGGTATCATGACGTATAAAGCATGTATATGCATGTATAAATATTTCGACAATGTTCGATGTATGTATATATTTATTTGTGTGCTGTTGCTTATGATTTTGATACATTTTATTCCCTGTTTGTGCATTATGCTTTGTAGACAAAAAATACGTGTGTTGTAGATGGTATTCATTGTGTAACAGTTGCGGTCATGTGTGCACTTGCTGATTAAAAGTCTGGGGCACCTTATTATTTTTGAAGAAATACTATCTTTGTATGCAAGCAATTATTTTGTTTTGAGTATTATTTCGGCTTATTAAAAATGTACGCTTGGGCAGCAATATTAAAAGTTAGAATAACGGAGAATGGGGTGCACAAATTTTTTAAACTGCTTTCTTTCGCAGGGTAGCCTGCGTGTGTCAAGTACCATAAACCAGTATGATCTTGGAATTGTGGGAATGAATTCCTCAAGTTTTTCAGTTCCAATATTACTCAAGTTTTCTTTTAGACACGTACAGAAACAATGCTTTCGCAGTTGACGTTGTCTTTGAATATTTTTGCCCAGCTTTATTCCACAAAAGTATTTCTTGCTACGAAAGGACGTTTGCAATAGTTGCGCCGGAGAAATATCTGCCATTTTGTGTTTGTCTAAAGGTATATTATACGTAAGTCACGTCGCTATACGAATCGCAAATTGTAATTCCAGTAATTTGTGCACGGAAATTTGGGTTAATCTGATTCAGAACCGAGACAAGAAAACTTTTCCTTCATTCTTAATCGCATTCCTACAAATTTTTGAGCAGTAGTGTATAGAGGTGATACTTTAAAATCCATATTTTCTTTAGGTTGTAAAAAAAAATATTAATTGATTGTACCTATGCATGACTGTATATGAGATAATAGATACAATTCCACAAACTAAAATTGAAATGATTTGTATGTTTAACAATATACTGTTATAAAATAGGCATCTGTTGTTCGATTGTTCGTGTACCTTTATTTTTTATTTGTGTCTGGCTGTAGGTACTAATTGTTTGTATAACAATTTTTCACTCGTCTACAGAGTCTATTATTTACAGAAATACGTATTTGATTTGACATATTCCTGAACAGTTTCCTTCATTATTGTTTACATTCACGCATAAAGTTCAGTCTTCGTGGTTCAGTCTTCATTTTTTTTTAAAAAGCTCCCTTCTTTAATTTTGTAGACCATAAAGGTCTTTGTAGACACAAAGTAGGTTACATTTTGTATAATATTAAATAATCCAATTTAACCGCGTAGGGTACACAAATATTGATTATACAAAAGAATATTTAGAATATGCACAATTGAATGTACCTATAAATCTTCTACATTTCCATTTCCCATCGATTCTCATCGAGAAAGTCAGTTAAGAATTGAACAAGCCGTCGAATTTTTGTACGAGGTGCCACAATCACGTACACCTGCCACGAAATTTTAATAGAGCGCCAATGATTTCTAAATAACTATACTTAATGAAATTAACAACTCTGCTGGACAAATTTTGTTACAATGTAATAATAGAAGTACGCTAATAAAGTTTTATCGATTTTATCAGGTATGCAATTACGAAACGTCGCACGTATTGTAGGTCAGTGATTGTCCGTTGTATACCTCGACGATATTCCACAAAGTTATTCTTATAAAAGGCAACAAAGCATTAATTATACGAAGCTGTATTTTTATTATCTTTCACAGCCTCTTATTGAGGTGCCCTCTGAAGCGCGTGCATTAAAGCTGTGCAAAATTATTCATGCAGAAATACACTGGATTACTATTTCTGCAGAAATTTCGTTCTAAACGATGGTTGCACTCGAAACGTTGTAATTAGGGTTGTCGAGGTTAAGAGGGGCGCTAATATCGCGGACGGTACTTCTTTCTGTTTTGATGGCAGGTAATTATGCAATTAACGTGGCGGATGTTCTCCACACGGTTCGACATCACTAACACTATTTCTCTTGTTCGTTATGATACCTACCCTCTGTTTGCACGGGCGAAACGTAACTCTGCAGACTCAGAGAATATGTATGCAGATATGCAAATTATAGGGGGGTGTCTCACAACAGGTTGTACAATCTGATAATGAATGAATTTACATGAAAAAATTAATCGAAAACGTGGAGCATGATCTTTTTATACGAAACTTCGATTCTGAATAAATCGATGTTGTAAATTGGTTCTTTGGATATGCGTGTAAGTACTTACAAATAATTTCACTTATTCTTGCATCGTATCTCATAGGTATCAATGTAATTTGCGTATGGCGGTGTTTTGGTTTCAAATACAAAGTACTTAAGAAAAAATAAGAAAATAAAAGTATTCTCCGTTCAAGAACATATTGAAAATTAGTATGCAGTTGTGATCTATTAGGTCAAGGCGCAGCCACAAGTGCACGTGTACTCGATGATCGTTCAATATCAATATATGTATTCGGAAATAAAGCTTCGTATAAAAATACGTTACTCCATATTTTTCACCTCTTTTATCATGCAGACTCGTCGCATTTCGGAGACCCCGCTTACATTTCTATGTACGTACAATGTTCTTACTAATTTTATTAATTTTTCAAAGTGGAATTCAATCATTTCTTGAAAAACATTGCGGGTAGCTATCTTTCATTTAATTTTGATTGTTCATTATGGACTTTCAAACAGTTTCATTGCTTGGACTTTCATTGTTTGACAATGTTGTACTTATGGTCTTCTTCATTGATACTTCATTAAATTTTTCGTTTCCTTATAAATGTTCTTTTTCTATTCAATTGAAGTTTATCATTCGTATTCTGTGTATTACGCTCGTATTCGAATAATGAATTCACCACTAGACTCTTTACTTCCGAAATAAGCTTCTTTCTATCTTACTTTATTTAAACTAAAAGGTGACTACTAAATACGCTCTAAATAAAAAATCAAACATAATTCTAATCATTTATGCCCAAGAGAAGTTTTCTGTCCCTTTACTTCACCTATTAAAAGAATAAGTATGTCTCTTTTTTAAGAATACCTTTTTGTATTGGTATAAACTCAATTTGCGTGTAGTACGTACACCTTTAACGAGTCGTGTTGAATGCTCCATTACAAATAACACCAATGCAATATACTGTTATGTTTGAGTAATATTCTTAGTTTTGTATTCTTTTTGAAGTAGTTTCTTCCAAAATTCATTTAATTATTCATTTACTCTAATTTGGAATTTTCGTTTTATTTCATACAGCTTCTAAAAACATTTGAATTCTTATACCTTGAGACTGAAAAATCACAGTCACCAATTGAAATATTTATAAAGCCGAGTCAAGATTTCCCGTAGATTAGGATCACACAAACGACGAACAATTTAAGAGTCTTCTGATATATTCCCTCTAGTGAGCAAACGAATAGTGAAGAGGCATAGCTCACAAAGAATACAAATGCAGAAGTTCAAGTACTATTCTGAACTTTCTTGAAAGACATGCATATATGACATCAGTAGTTTATCGATGCCACAATTTCTTTTCAATCGCAAGAATCCATCGATATGTTATAGTACGTGCAGGGATACCGAAATGAATTCAGGATATTCCGCCAGTATACATACAACATGTTCTCCACATTCATGCACGTGTTTCAATTGATTATAACATAATGCCGATTCAATAGGGCAGTATACTTTTACGACACGACAAAAAAGTTCGTTTAATTTGCACAGAACGAGATATTTTTGCTTTTAAAATTAATAAACAATTGCAATGTTTCCAGAGAAGTTTAACAGGCAACAGACATCGAGCATATTATATACTTTAACAGCGTACGTAATTTCGTACATACCTGAACAATTATTGAATGCCCTGTATCAATTATAGACGTGTACTTACATGTGTAGCAACTTTGGTAGTCACGGCAATAAATTATAGCCACTACTTCCTACAATCAGTCTTGCATACGAAGCGCTAATATCAGTTTCTGTTCAACGTTGCGTAATAAAAAATGTGCTCGCGCAGATGAACGAAGGTTATGAGAAAATTATTTGCAACTGCCGCATATTTTCTACATCCAGCACATCAATACACGTTGCTCAATTTATGATGACAAGTAACACTTTAAGATACATGCTTAAAGATTGAAAGTATTCCGTGTTAGAGAGCAAATCTAAACTTTTTTTCTATTATTACTATCAATCATACTGTAGAAATATTCACATACACACAGTTCTCTCTAATATAAGTAATAGCCACTAATGTAATATTTTGTTATGTCAGAGGAATATTTTTAATTTTGGATTCTCTAACAGCAGCACTAAAGCAACCTTTACCCAAAATTCATTTAATAGTATTTACGCTACGTTGTAATTCTTATTTGACTTCGTACATATCGTAAAAACATTACTTGTCATAATTTCACACTGAAAATATTTGCAACATCAAATTACGACTTATATTAACAAAAGTTGTTGCATCGTAACATTGCAGAACTTGCAGCTTTTAATTTCTTAGCTAAACGGCCGCAAAAAGTATAATTACCTTTTGTCGATAGTCATACATGTAATAGTGAGTGCAAAGTAATTACGATTTCATTATAAGACGCTATTTTGTAGACAACCGACAAAAATTTCGTCACTTTAGCTATGCTTTATAGCTGCAACAAACTCTTCGGCCAGAGCTATTTAAAAATGATTGCCAATTACTTTTGTGCATTCTACACGAATTCCATACCTCGTTGTATTAAATGAATATAGAATTCTAGTCACATCCTCAATTGCCGTTTAATTAAGCGCAACGCTGAATACGAGGTTTAACGCGCGTCTGACATATTTCGCCCTTTCTCTACTTTCTTCCCTATTTGCCAGAATACAGCGCGGCGCGGCGAAAGTAGACGCGGGCATATTCTCAACAGAAAGAGAAACAGTCCGCAACTTTTTGTTTCATCCTACTTCTGTTAGCTACACAGTTCACAGCATTTATGTGCGCGTGTGTTATACGAACAGTACCTCGTGATAGAACATTGACCCTGCCCAGTCTGACTGTCGAGAAGTCCCTCCAAACAAACGAAACCAGTAAAATACAAAGTCCGAAGGAACGCATACGTCTCAAAGCGAATAAAAACGTCCAGTATCACAAAAACAAAATTTTTGATAATCAAACCGTTCAGATTCCTTAACTGCTTGCTCAATTGAAACTAAATCGAAGAGATCGAAGCTTGGAACAAGTCTACTTGAAAGAGCTCCGGATAGAAACCCCGTAAAGAAACGAAGAATGGGGTTGGGGTGGTGTATTAAAAAACAAACTAACCTTGACTAGAGACGAGAAAACACGCATCACCAGTAAAACGCTTTGCCCCATCAAGGAGCACGTCCAGCTGGCCTCGCGAGTAGTAGCGTGAGTATTCTTGGAACTACTGTTCGACTGTTCTGTTGTTTCCTCGAGGCGGAGGCACGGCGTTCGCGTGATAAGCCGGTACAACAACGGAACTACTCAAACATCGCGGTCGAGGGAAATATTTTCGTTGGGAAAATGTTCGCCCGTTCGTGGGTGTAGCGTAACGGCGCGACGTGTCTGCGCTGCGCTCGAGGGTGCACGAGTACGGAGTTGCGCGTATCGCGGTCTCATCGCCGGCGATGATTAAACTTCACAAACCCGATGCACGAGATGGGGCTTCCCCTTGTACGAATAGAGCCACCATTGTCCATGCAAGCAGTCGAACGGTGAGAATGGTACTGAGGGCAGTTTGAGAATCGAGCGTGGCTAAATTTCCGGACGCAGGGAGGCGCGTCGGTCAGGATCAGCCACAGGTTGCGCCCGCCTCGTTCACGCAGGCCGGGCATCTTGGCTGATCGCGAAGCGGGGAGCACACCCTCTCTGCCGAAGCGACAGAAAGAGAAATCGATTAACTTAACATCTAGCGCTATACGTTCCTCGGGGTTCGCCGCTAGAATCGTACGATTTCGATCGGTTTCGAGCTGGACTTTGATGCCATCGTCCGTCCGGCGATGGGAGATTAAAGTATTCGTGGGTCTGCTCTGATGTTGGATTTTTGTTGTTCGGTTGGTGGCAGTTACGGTTAAAGGAGCTACGAATCGAAGAATAGTGAATTGCTATGGTTTTTGGATTTTGTATATTTTGGTAGTATGCTGATGTACAGTGGTCGATCAAATTAATCCGAGCAGGTGGAATTATGTTATTATGCTTCGAGTAACAGGGATGTATACCCTTTCTCTTGTTCTCAACAATTGGGAACACAATTTAGCAGTATTTTGATATGCTTGCAACAGTATTTTGTTTAATCAGTGTACGCTTAACAACATTTTGTTTGTTTTCATTGATTGCTATTTTTTCCTGTTTCGATAATTTGTTTCGATATTGTTAGAATAAATACGAGCGTGTGTAGATATTACGGTAGATACGGTAGAACAGATTTAAAATCGTTTTCATGCATCATTGAAAATAAAAGAAAGTGGTATTATTATAATATACTTTTAAATACATTTTTGTTCAAGCTTGAAATGAGTGGTAGGTATTTTCGAAGGGTTCATAATAATATGATCGTCCATTGTGTTCTAGCAGAGTAGAAATTCTTATACAATTTTCGTGTTTTGCACCCTAGGAACTAAGGGATGAAAATGTCGCTATTTTTTTGTCACTATTTGTAAGTATAAAACATGTCTGATATGCTGTGTTAATTCCATGTTCAGCATCTGAAACAATAAAAATTTGTGATCAATAATATTTAATTCCTGTATGATGATTTTTCTTTAGAACATATTATTTATTCTCTATACAAGAATAGAGAATAATTCTCTTCCGTTTTAAATTACAGTAGCATTAGGTAATATGAAACACGCTGTTCAGAAGTATGCAATGCAATTTGCCGTAACGATAATGACAAGTATCATACAAGTTACGCAATAAGGTAATAAAGTATCCAATTATTCAGTGTTCATTATTATGTATAAATATGTTTTTTTACAAGACACACCTGAATTTTTGCCATATTAAACGAATAAATTGCAATTGTTTTCTTAAGTCAATATTAATTATTTCTCTTGAGTGTAACCATTTAATAACCCTAATGCATATCTTCTTGAAAACTGAAAAAGCAGAGCTGTATAACAGCCTGAAAGATTCCTTTCTGAATTGTGTGTTGTGCTCTACATTGCACGCTGATTAGAGGTATATTTGTACCAGAACGAACACAATAGTTCTTTATCCCAGAGAACTATTTGTGGCTGAGCGAGTACGCTTGAGTTTAGTGCTAACAGTATTAAAACGCAAGACATCGTCAACAATGTGCATAATATTTGTTTTTTATTACGATCCAGTGTATTGTACTGTTTACTTCATTTCTGTTTAACTACAAAATAAATACTGAAGCTTTCATTTGAGATTCAGATCAATTACATTTAGCAATTCAACGATCTAAATCTAATTAGAATTTGATCGTCTACCGGCGGGGTAGCACTTTCTTTTTTGTACAAAAATGGAACTAACTGCATAAAGATATTACAGCGAACACGAACGCTTTTCCAAACATCTATGTAGGAATCGCGCAGTCGCGTGTATTACTCTCGCCAACGGAATGCAGGACGATGAACCCGTCTGCACTGATTGAAGGGCGAAAGTCAAAATGAAATCTCGTTGCTAACAGCAGTTTCACTCGCCTTTATGCGAGCCGGTCAGGTGATTTTCGTTTTTGAAATACTGTAACTTTTGTGCTTGCACGAGTTCCAAATATTTCCTTACGATTATAAAAAGGTAACGCAAATATAGTTACCCTTGCAAAGTAATTCTACGATGCCATTTTTATTACCTCGTACTAACAGGTTATGAAAGAATTTGTTTTTTCGGTGTCTGAAAGGACTATGGAATTTTTAACCGTTTTAATAAATATTTGTAGTTTTGTAAATATATATATAGTTGCTTTAATAACGTTCAACATTTATTCGTTATGTTAATATTTTGTTTGGGCGTAGGGGCGATTGAATTGGAGGCCTAGAGCGCCCCCTCCGCGTACCCAGCTAAAAATATAAATTTTAATCCACAGGTGATGTATGTTGATGCAACAAACATTGCATGTTTGGTCAAATTTTGTAATAGTTACAGAATCCATATATTTTGCACGTGTTTTATCCTAATAAGCATTTTGTAACTTTCTATAGTTTAATTCTCTATATGTTACAATAATTGAAAATATTATAAAGAAATAATACAAAGTAATAAATATACTAGGCGAAATAAGAAATATTTGTGTAACTGAATTTGATTGCGGGTTGTGCTTCAATTAAAATAAGGCGGTATAATACATAAATTGTTATATTTAAATTAAGTAAATGTTTCTTACTGTGTATTATATTGTGCAATATTGTAGTATTTATTTTTGGAATACATTTTTACTATGTCGTAGTTCAATTATTCGTAAATCCTTGTTTCCACTTTTGCTATAGGCTTAGTCCCTATGAAACGTTTTACTTTTAGTATAAAACTGTAATTTTCAGAATTATAGAAATTAACAAATTTAAGGGTTTACCCACCTCTCGATGGTGACCAGCTTTGTGCCATGATTTAATCTAACTGTAAGTTTGAAAAATTATATACTCAGATTTACCTGTTACTTCATTTTATTCTGTTATATTGTTATGTATTGATTTTTCGATGCAGAATGACAAGTATTTAATAGAGAACAACTTTTTATATACGATGTTAATGTTAATTAGTTTTTTCTGAGTACTTAAATTGCAATGGTTTAATTTAATGAAAATTTTGCAATTGCATTACAATTCATGAACATCATTGTGTAGTACACACATGCAAGTTTACCTTATAGCATGCCATCTAAACTTATAATATAAGAGATATATTTATGTATAAGTATGTGCACGCACATATATTTTATTGTATTACAATGAAAACTGATACAAATAAAATCATGTTGTTAAACTTACCAGAGTCTACGTGAACAAATGGTCTTGGAAAATAATTAATTACCTATTACTTGGTTTGTTAATTAATTACATTCTATATCTTAAGAATATATACGTATAGTACAATATTTTGTATTTTTCATGATAATTCGTGCTACTTTGGTTTATTCGTACAGAATGAATAGAGAGGAAATTGCTGATACAACTGTGGACGTAGAAATGATTGATCGATAAGTTATCTATAATTTGATAAAGAAGTTGGACGGGAGTTTGATGCTCAACGACCTCATAAGATGCAGTCTTTCTGAATGGCTTGAGTATTACACTCTATCAAAAAAAAAAAATGCAGGTAAGTAACAAAGCAACGTTAGATATGTGTGCTTTTATGTGGATGTTTCCTTTTAGTGCTACATAAATTAAATTTGCGTTAGATGTCATTCCATGTCGGTGAAAGCGAAACTATTTTGTTTAACGAATGGCAAGTCGTTAATTGGCAAGGTATTGGATGGTCGATGGTTGGTATTGTCCTTTTAACATCTATATATGAGGGATTAAAGAGCTATCGGTAAGTGATTCTTTCCAGCATTGAGAATTTCATTCTTGTATCTTCGATATTTAGTAATCTACTCTTTTTCTTCGTCCAGAGATCATTTGTATATTAATGCAGCACGATTGCGGAAAATTAAAGGCAAAAGATGTAGAAGGTATGTGTTCTTTCCTCTTTGTATGATTAGAATAAAGAATTGTATTTATATTCATAATATTCTGTTAGTTTTACGTTAAAAACATCAAATGTAATTATGATTTTCTCTCTCTCTCTTTCTGAACAAGTGGAAATTATTTCTAAAACTTTATAACCAAACATTGGAGCCACAAAGGTATGCATTATTTAAAAAGTCTAAACTTTAAAATAAATTTTTGCATTAAAGAACGATGTTTGAACCTGTAAAATATTTAAGATGGGACTATAATTTATTAGCAAAAATTTAATGTCGTCCAATTTTTCAGCTTTATGCTATTTATGTAGGTATAATGCATTAAAATATGCAAATTGTATATGCAAAGAATATCCAATAAGTGTTTTCTATTAAACCTCTCACCCCTGAGTCCGCTAACCTATTGATTCGGTCAAGACAAATTAATGTCTCTACGATATATAAATAAAATATGCAGTATACGTATTACATCTAGCCCTTCCTATACTATCTACTCTGCAAAAATAATAATGTTTCCACAAACATCCGCCGTCTAGTTATTATGTTTATCGTATTATTTTTTATAGTATTAAAAAAAGGGAATAATGCTACAAATTAGATGTAACCGAAGTATGTTGTAAACAAAATTTATATCTATGCATTTTCTTTCAGGGAATTACTTCTTTCGAAAGTGCACATAGTCCAAACAATCGTTCACGTTCTCCAAGTGGTCATAGGTTATTGCCTTATGTTAATTTTCATGACATACAATATTTGGCTGTGCATCGCTGTCGCTGTTGGGGCAGCTATTGGCTATTGGCTATTTTCTTGGGAAAAATCCAGCGGCGATAGTATCGATTGCTGCTTGTAAATCCAAAATCCAAATTAAAACGTGCCTTAGGATTGTTTAATTGCTTCAATACTAACGTATTATTTAAGCAACGATGTACAGAGTGTAATGAAATGTCGTCGTTCTCATGTTACGTTTATTTACAATATAATACCAGTTTTATTTCGAAGGAAACTTGAGAATTAATTGTGTAAAACAATTTATTAGGCGAAAATAGGACGTCTTATTAAACAATATTTATATATTATACGTAATTGCATTTGTATTTCATACATTGACCTGTTCGATTCGAGTACTTCTTTCTCAATATCAAAGGCTAACAAATCCAAATTTTGCATCTTAAGTTTAAGCTGGAAAAATTCAAATTCTTTATTGCACTCTTACGACAAATGTAATAGTACATTACAAACATCAATGGTCAGAGTAAATCAGATATACAGATAAGGTGGATTAATTTGGTTGCTATGGTTAACAGGTTAATGTTATTACAGATGTAATATAAGATATTTTTGTATATCGATCTTGTGTAGTGATTGTTTATGGATTTGAGATTGTTTATACTATTTTTTATTCATCTTCACCTTCGTACTAATAATGCTATTTATTGTATGCGAATGTACTAAGGGCGTTATTCCCACTCCTTTATATCGGCATTGTTTGTCTACCCTCAAAAGAATCTCTAATTCAGAAAAAAATATCGTTATAGTACGTAAGCTTACTCGTAATAACAAAATACGACTAATACGCTTTAAAGTTTGAATGGGAAATACATATATTACTGCTTACAACAGAGTTTATCAAATTTTCGATCTGCCTTAATATTATATTTTTCCTGAAAAGTGTTTCGGAGTGGATAAGCTTAAATGAATCATACTTGAAACTAGTAAACACCTTAAGACACATGTTGTAAGCACATTTGAGTGTACAAAAATATCTGAAAAATTAGTGTGACACGATTTATAATTAGTATGGTACGTCGAAATATGTCAAATATATCTAAAACATATACCTACAGGGAATACATATGTATAATGCAGAAAATATGGCACACGTGTTTTTTTTATTATTTTATTTTACTTATTTGAATATTGTCGTCTCGAATATTGTTTCGCTCATATACTTTATTGATCCAATTTTTCGCAAATTTTGATGTGTACAAAATGCAGAAAAAATTATTCAGCATGCAAAATTGTATGATGTAAGAAAATCCGAGGGTTCGGAGCGTCCAGTATGGGCCCAGCTGGGAAATGTCACCGAGTGGCCGATATGCGAGAGGAAACTTTATGAAAAGCCAGCGTTGAGAGCGTACGGACAGCGATCCGTAGAATATGGTAGCATTAAACCGTAGTACGAATAAATACAAGTATGGTCATCACTGGGAAATTTTACCCTGAAATTAGTCTTACAATGTATACATACATAATGGAAAATGAAAAATGTATTCCCACCAATTTTTAGCACCGAAGAAAACTTCTTCCTAGGCTCTTCTTTTTTCTTATATATTTGCAAATCTATCCTGTAATACTATTTGAATAAATGTCCGCCCGCTACTGGTAACTATTATTATTATTATTACCGTAATAAAGACCTTAATGAATTGGGCACAAGCGTTATCTAATCTAACGTGCCTGTTTATTACAGAGTGTAATCAATGCTTCAATCAGTCAGTGTACTGCTACTCTAAAGCAAGATAGGTGTAGAGCTATACATATAACAATTCACACGGTACGACAAAAGTGGTACAAGTATTGAAAATGAAATCTGAAAACCTAAGTTCAGAAAGAATATGTGGTACGCATTTAAAATTTCGAAAGGAATTCAAAACGGTCAACGATATCATTTTCGGCTGGGATAAATTTAACAGTATAACGTTACTCGTTTTAACGTCGTTTTTTTTTATTTGGTGTGTAACATTTTTCTTGACGTATGATCCGCATACTATGCATCACGAAGATCATTCCGGTCACCATGGCTCGCACTAGAATATAGAATTCTTCCGTTTCCAGAGTTCAACATTTTTGACGTGTGTAGGTGAGTGTTGTATATTTATATTGACGTTTCGTATGTGTTACTGTTTTCGTGAAATATGTATTATATAATGCTTGGATATATCGGTAGAATAATTCATAATTATAAAATCACATAACGTTTAAAAAATATGTAACAATATACTAGTTGCTCCATTTTAACAACAAGTATGCCCTGTTTAACCATAGTCGCACAAACAGATACAAATTTGTTCATAACGTATCAGGAAATGTCTTTATTTTATGTAACTTATTGGGAATGATATGAATGTAAATCTTAGCAAAGTTTTCATATTTTAATATACTACTCATAAATATGGTGATAATAAAGATTAACGTTTTTTCGGTTACAAAAAGAATATTTCGTTAGAATTGTTATAAACAGTCTTCAATTTTCGTAGGTTTTATCATTCTAGTTACTCCAGAAGGAAATTCAACGAATAGGGTATTACAAAAGATATTTTTTTGTTTTAGGCGTACCACTTCGAGCTCTGCGAAAAATAATAACCATGATACTTATCAATAAACTTTTAAGTAATATAAAATAATTACAAATTCGTTTTCCCCCTACAGAAACAAAACTATGTTTGAAACTGTACGGTGAATGCTTTACCATTTTTACTTCATTGATAAAGAATAATTTCGCCATCGTTGCTGTCTAATAAATAAAGCAGACCGAAAGTTGCATCACGTTTTCATGAAAAACGGATGCTTTAATACAAACGACTGTCACTCAAACGCACTGTTCCCGATCTTCGACATAGATATATTCAACCTTCGACAAACAATTTATATCCGTTTAACAAGCACATCTGCAGACGTCAGAAATTCGTCGAGCCCGTCGTTAAAATTCATAACGAGGCATCTTAATCGTTCGTTCGTTTGAGATAACGGCGGGGCGAGATAGTTCGTCGTGCAGAAAGGGATTCTGAAGTACAAGGCCTACACATCTACCTGTCATTTATTTGCATCCCTGTAGAACAACGCTTTGTGGCGAAATCTGGATGTAGCGCGGGTAGATGGTACGAACCGTGGAGTCATTATATTTGACGCGACGAGTTTCGCACAATTTCACGTTGCATTTTATCCGCCCTTTCGTAAAACCGTGAATGCGGGGAACGGGGTGATCGGTCTGTAGCGCGTTTCGCCATCATATTTGTCGTGGGACTGGCAAAAATTGTAATCGGTACGACGTTATATGTATTTGTGTATAGTTCTTTTTACTTATGCAGCTTGAAAAGTGAATTTAATGTGTAATACTTTATCAACAATATTAACATTTATATATTATCGAAGTTATTTCTGTTACTGTCTCATCATTTTCACCTTTTAAATGTATGTACAATTCGTGAGGTTTCCAACACAGTTTATTAGTTCAATATTGTTTATTCAGTTAATGTAGCTTCATATTTTATTCATTAATCCTGCATGTATGCTAATTGCAACATCTTTTACATAGTATTCGTAATGAAATGTATTATATTGCATACAAATCGAAATAAATGGGAAAAACATATATTGCAGTAAGAAATATTATATTTTGAACGTGTATATTTACTTAAAATTCCTGTTCCGAAGTTTACCAATCTTTGCTACTTCGTGTCTCGATATTTCAAAGCTTGACTAATTGATTCCTATTCCCGATTTAAGATATTATATAGCTAATTTTATAAACTTAATAACTTACTAAGTGTAATGATTAAAGTGATAAATGATTAAGTGAACTGATTAAAGAACTTGGAACGTACTACGCCATTTCTTTTTAAATAAGCCTATCTTTAAAATGAATCATCCGTTACTTTTGCACTTACCCTTAACGTCCAATGTAATACCGTATCTAATTTGGAAAAAGGGAATGAATTAATATGAAAGATGCTCCTAAACGATATTTTTACTTACTCTATAGCTACGCATACACGGAAAAATTTACGTAGCACAATCTTTCAAAACGTATCAAAATGCCAACAAGTACGTAGTACCTGCGAATCGAAATGAACTAATTTGCAGAACAATTATGGCATGAATAATTTAGCTCGCCATCGGTACAGTCCTCGTTTCCTATTCATGTTTCATTTCAACGACTGATAGACCGAAGTTCGTCACATACAGGGGCATAAATAAAGCCGAAAGCTCGAAGTTCCGATGGCGTAATAATGCAAGAAACAACGCGGCCAAGTAACAGCCAGAGAATCCTCGACTATTATTTTAGGTTATCAGATAGCAGAGTTCAGCTGGCCAAGGTAAGACTCGGTGGTCGACACAAAGGAACATCAAGGGGAACATTTCCGGCGATCGATTGACGGTAAATACCGTATTGAAGTCTTATTGTTTTCAAGATAATGTCACGTGCTCATTTCGGTTCTTTTGCAGCTGTTCGAGGGCAGAGTCGACGAGAGATCAACAGTTATCGCGCACCCCTTTTCCTTCCAGCGCTATTCATCCGCTTTTTTCCTGAGACACACCCTCTCAGCTTCACCACATCTACCTGCCTTGGGCGGCCTTTGTGCGTTAAGCCTTTTGAACCCGATAATCCATAGAGATTGCAGCTCAACGGTTCGTGGTCTTTCGCCTTTTTTATTTTGTTCCTTTTCTGTCGCAACTTCCTCCTCTCCCCCGCTCCATAAAATACAACTATTTAGGGAGCATATTTATCATTGCACAGCGCGATCGGAACACGATGCACCTAATTGTTGACTGTGCCAAATGACGCGTGATTATTCCGAAATTCTCGTTCCGGCGATTTAACGTGAGCGACAGCTGCTTATCGAGCTAATTTATTCTGCGTCGTTTAGATCACTTAACGTAGCAAAACCAATTTCAATTTCTGCTTTCACATTTATAGGCTTCGGATACGTTATATTATTAACTTTGTCAAAGTGTAAACTAATATTTTTGTAAGCTGAAATACCGACAAATGCAGCAACAAATTTATATGGAGGAGGGTCACTGGAGTGAGTATTGATGAAAGAATTATAAAACCAGGTAAATGTCGTGGGCAGCACATACGGATAATGAACGATATGCAAATACAGTTTTAACATTGCCTAACCAGCTTGCGAACTGAAATTCAAATTGCTGAATGTAACCTCGAAGTTTTGTGACAGAAAAAGAAAAACCACTGAAATAAGTAATGCGTGGTGCAACTGTTGCTAACAAGACAAAAATGTAAATACGGGGCGAGGTATACGTGCAAACGAATGTCTTGTGGGATTGAATAATCATGGGAATGCTCTCGTATGGAGACGATATATCTGTACAGAGGAGCCAGTAACTGATCGATACTGGCGTTGCCAGTATCTACTACCACATTACAAATCAAATTGACGCTCATCGCTGCAATCTGATAAAAAATCTTTAGGGAATAGCGTCGCTGGAAACTTCAGAAATAATCGCCAGACATTTCGATCGTATTAATCGATTCATACAGCAAATAAAATATCTATGCTCTAATAAATATTTGATATTAGAATTTATGATTAATCCGGATAAAAGGAAGGATAAAACAATATGAAACTATTCACTTCTTTGTCGCAATATCATTTGTTTCATTAATATGTTTTTGTAGCGCTGAAGCACTTTAGTATGATATTGAAAACAGCAAGTTTAGAGTAAAGTGAAATGCAGATGACATTTTGATTTCTATTCCATTGAACAAATATAATATTACATACTATCTCACGACTCCTTTAATTTAATCAAAATCATATTCAATAAATGCTAATAAGTGAGAGTTTCGAGCGTACTACAAATAACAATGAGCCTTGTAAAACCTCTATATTTCATTAGAGATAACAAGACAAAGAGTATGCAATGCATTAACCGCTATTTAAGCCTACCGCGGAGTCCTAAAGGTTTGCTTGCACATCGATCAAAGCAAGGCTTTCACACTCGACAGACGACTCACGAGAGAAAGGAAATGGTGTCCTGATGGATCGAATAATCAGGGAGGAATCGTACCTAACCATCAAGGAAGCACACAGTGGCTTTAAACGCTAAAAATGTGGCAAATAGCCGAGGAACAAATTTGATTGCTTCTACTCAAAAGTTATTGATATTGTTCGGGGAAACTACTTTGCTTCGTACGGAATGAACAGTAACTTTAGTTGTGTTTCAATGTTTTTGTTTCCGACTAAGCGTTGGAAGTCCAACATTTTTGAAAAGAAAAAGTGATTACTTTATTTCGTGAACTGTTTTTCTTACAGTTTTAATAATATTATTTGGATAAACGAACTGTGATATTCTTTAAGAAATACTTTTCGTGCTATTCTTCAAGATATACTTTTTACTCTTATGCAAATTTCTCAATATTATACAATTTTTTGGATATCTCATTGCAGATGAATTGGTCATAATTTGTAACTGTATTTAAGGCTATGAAAAGAATGCTGTTGAACATTATTGTGTTTACCCTCTCCATTTTTTTCTGGCAGAAATTTTTATAACACTATTATCGTGATTTTGTGAAAACGACGTATATTAGTAAAATCTGTTATTTTTTATTAATTTAATAATGTACTATAATAATTTTGATAATACAAAGCTTAACTCCTTTTAGTAATCTTCTAAATAATGTATTAAAGAAATGGCGAATAATAAAATTTTCAATTTGTAAGACGGCCAAAGACGGACAACAATTCTGTACAGAATATTTATTGTTCGAGTAAAAACGAGCACGGGCGAGCGCCAACGAATGCAGATGAGTACGAATGAACATTCCATGGTCCATTCGTATACGTTATTCTATGTTCCATAGAAAATTCGTCCAGCGAGGAATGAGAAACGTGGAGACTGGAATCGGCAGATTTTATATTATTGTAGCTCTTTCACAATATAATTATTACAATTGAAAGAAATACGAAACACTTTCGACTGATTTTCAAGGACTTTGAGCTGCACCTATGTAACATGGAAGAAGTGAGTTTTATGGCATTCCTTATTATTATTATTATTGTTTAAGTTATTTACTGATTGCCACATTAGTAATTACTTAATAGCTAATGTTACTTTTTGTTATTTTTGATTTGTTACGCTTGACAGAGTGATCCGAATACATAATCATAATAGAAATGTGCCACAAATGCACGATTAATATATTTTTATGCAAAGGAGACAAGATTTAGAATCGGTCTACAATTTAAATGCCGGATGCGATTGCCCGGTTGTGTTGCCTTTGTGGAATTTCTGCACGCATATAACATTACAGCACTAGTGCCCGTGCATATACATACAAGAAGGTAATCGCGCGGAACATTCATTTTTCTTACATGTGACTGACCCAATTTTTTTCTTGCAGAAATTTTAACGATTTGTATTGAGATAACGATGCATTAGTACAGATAATAATAATAGAAATGAGCACAAGTAAATTTGAATTTTTTTAACGAATTACAATATTGAAAGTAATAATTTATGTAGGTCCTGTAATATTTCGAAAACCAAATACGGTTGCCTTTATTAGCGTCTATGTAAAGATGTACTGGACTCGCCCCTGAAAATCGTGACCATTACTTTTTACACGTCCTGTATGCGTATAAGCGACTGGTCGATACTGGCGTCGGCTGCTGGTAAGCTGTGCATTCCCCTGTTACGCATCGTCCCCTGAAATGTCGCTTTTTCCCTCTGATCCAACCCCTGGCTATGAATCATCCCTAATAATATCGTAACTGTACAACTGAAACTCGTTTCAGACGGGACACTCTGAACACGTTGCGCAATTATCCGCACGTCTCATAGGGAAATCCACATTTCAAACAATTCATTGCCATGGAAATCCATAGAAAGACACTCGAGCGCCATTGTTCAATGGTGGACGGATGTCTGTGAACTTCTATAACAAGGATATTTTTACAGGTGACGCAAAAAGTGTCGACAGAAAATGTCTCGTGTGAAATGAAATTAATTTACATGCTGTTACTTAACTGGTGCTGCCCTCCTTGTCGTTAACATAATCCGACAGATGACAAGCTATTCCACTAACTTAATTGCGACTGCATGAACGTGATCTCGTTTGCTTTTGTAGCTTATATACTATTGTTTGCCAGCCCATTTTCAGCTTTGATTACACGTATCGTATGACCATCTTTGCTGGGATAACTTTTGTCGTTTGCTTCGTCCAGAATACATTAGAGCTGCTGTCAAATCAATCCATCGATTAGTTTACTCTTTTCTTTATGACTATTTTTTACTTCAATAATACCGTGAAGGTACCCATATAAGTACCTACTTCAAAGTTGCAAAAGCAAAAGTGTAAATACAATTGTGCCCTAATTCCAAGAATTTCATCGAATTGGGTTTGAATATCTTTATAATATTTGATCGTTTTTAGTAACTTCCGTATATTGCATAAAAATATACTACTTACCAATTTAATATTATAAGGACAACGAGTGGCAAAGTAAAAGGACATTCGAATGGTTATTGTCAATCATCTTGTATATCTCTTTTCATATTTATATGCATTTTACCAAAGTGGTTAACCATATAATAAATATTATTATTATTATAAGAAAACTATAATGTGGCTTAAAAGCTATTGTAAAGAATATATAATTGTACAATTTGGCCTATGTTAATGCGCCTTCCACTTTGCACTTTACCATTTACGTAATTTCACGGAGAACGTTTACAAATGTTAAAATCTCCATTCAGAATAGAAAAGGACATCGATGCTAACGAGTAACCAGTATCAGTGTCAGATAAAGAAACTTCGTTCGGATCGATTATCTCAATTGTACCACCAACGAAATTTAGTGAAATTAATAATTTCGATTAATGTATATTACAAAGTTTTATTGCATAATATCTTGGAATATGAATTGATCTCAACAATAGCAGAAACTTATAAATTTTTAATTACCAAATAATAACATGTATACGTTACATTTTGCACAGTAGATACGCTATTACCAATTGGAAAGGGAATTGCAATTTGGACCCCTCTTTTTAATTATATCTGGAGTTAATTCGAAAGTTCCATGGGCGAATTTTCGTTCACCGGTTTATTGCTGTACAGAAAGCACACAGGTGGGGTATCGACGAACGGTAATAGGACTACAGCCTAGATGAATACGGGAAGAACGGATGCAACCACTTATACTTGTTTCCAAACGGAAAATGCCTGGCCACTATCCAATTTGACAACTACGTGTTGCTTCTCTTGGACTAGCGTCATCTTAAAAGTTTGGCAGCAACTTTCATGATGTCGATTAACACGTTGTCTTAGTAGGACTTTATGTTACATTTTAAATAAACGTACATAGTGTACAACATATAGGTACAAATACCTATTCCTGATCACGACGAAATCGTACATTTATTTTCGTTGCAAAGAAAATTATATGACAGGAATTAGTAACATCCTTTAAACTTCTATGGTTCATGGAGTATATTACCATAAGTGAATGTTCACTTTTAAAATTATATGAATTGTTATTTCTGGACACTATAGTACAAGCTAATAATATTAAACACATTTGGATGTTAAACCTTACCTTTTAATTTTTAATAAGATATTGTAAGCTGTGTATTTTGAAATGCGTGCCAACACTGAACGGTATTGTGAAACAATAGAAAGACAATCGAGTAACAAGCAACTACATTTTTATTTCGATCCGATTCGTCCCGTGATCCGATTCGCTTTGGTCTACCCTATATAATTTTATCGTTTGCTCAACTTAATTGTTGGAAAAAGTGGAATATCAGAAAAGTGAATCCGATTATAGAATTGCGGCGTGACAACCCGTAATTTTACGGAAACCGCTAGGTTTTATCGTTTTCCTGGGAATAACAATGAGAATTCCATAACGTGGCTAGTTAAGGGGGAGTGTTTCGTCTTGCGATCACCTGCTAGATTCATCAGTAGGGCGGGCAGACGATACCTGCCCCAGAATCGGGAATATGGGTGATAGGGGGTTGCGGCAAAAAAGATGGCAAGCTGAAAAACAAAAGCCGCCTTAGTGTACAGATTTTCTGCACAAGGAGAAAATAACATTGGCAAGCACATACTTCTCATCAAACCAAAGGGCAAGAACGAAGAAATAATAACTTTTTAAGATGCTCAAAATAATATAAGTTTAAACTATAATATGTATTGTCAGTTACATTATAAAAACTTAAATTACATTATGCCTTTTATGTTATAGTTACTTTATTTAATACATCTCATATAAATTGTACGTAATTTTAATATAAGGTCTGGTAAATATAATAATTATAAAGTTATAAATCTGATAAATAGGTGTGATATAGTTAAAATCACACAATGGTTACAATTTAATCTTACCAGCTTACACTTATAATGTACATCAAGTTTAATATGATTATTGTATTTATAAAGGAAACCTCAGACGGTCAGTATATACCGTAAATAATGTTGAGTACCTTGAAATATTGACCATATGTGTTAACTGTCTGAAGTCTCCCATATATACCTTATCCGAAATGTTCTTATCCGTTGCGTCATTCAGTCTGTATCAAAGCGTGGGCAAAGTGCGGGAATATTTCGGGACGAGGCCCGCGGGAGCGGAAAAGAGTCGGAAAAGTTCTGGAACGTTTCAGGAAAAGCACGCGCTGTGTAGTTTTGTAATTACGATGTATATTTTCCGTTTTCGAAGTCGCACTATCGATATCCACTATCAATTTTCGATAGAATTTTTCCTCAACTTCACTTCCACGAACTTTCTCAACTCTTTCTTTAGCATATTTCCCGTGCTTTCCCAGAACGTTTGCCACATGTTTCCAATACTTTTCCCGCACTTTTAGTGTAGTATACATGTCGCCCAGCCCTCAAACTCTTCTCCAAAAACTTCTCCTATACTTTCCTCTTATTTTTGGTGCACTTTTATAGCCATTTTCCGCATGTTTCCAATGCTTTTCCCGGACTTTCCCGGAAATTTTCGTGCACTTTACCGGCGCTGTGTCGTTACGTTTTCTGCGCTTTTCTTCAACCTTTGCCATACCTTTTACACTCTTTTCTGAAATGTTCTCTACCGATTATCGATTTTCGATTTTCGATTAAGGCGTGCAAGTGGTGCACAAGAGGCGCAAGAGTACGAAAGTGGTTCATAATCGAACGTAGATCAAATTTTCTGCCGAAATATTAGCTTGTTGAATCGCCCCCGTTGCATTTACGCAAATACACAGTACCGCATCCCTATTGTCCGCCAATCTACTCGAGGAAATAGTTTTTCAACCGACTACTGTTCATGAACAGAGGACGCTCTCGCCCCCCGGAATTTTCCAGGTCGGTACGGCAGTCGAACATGAGATAAAAAAGTTCGCAAGGTGGATAGGTTCTACATGTCGTTTCTGATAAAATATAAACGATATACGTACAACTAGCCGATATGCTGGGCAAATTTTTTAAATAATTTTCTTTTAGTACAATGATAAATGTCAAATACTCCTTTCTATCATCAACAGTTTAAGTTACTAAAAGTAACATTATTTATTGGACAAGAGAAACTGAATAATCGTAAGATTTTTAAACGACGCAACATTATTGACCCTTTGAAATAAGAACTGCTTGAATTCAAGCTTCGAAGTATCTGAGGCAGTTGGCAGCACAGGCTTTAGTCATACAGTCTTTTTATTTACGCAGAACGAGTTTATAGCATTATGTGCGCAAAATAAAATGCGATCAAATGTTTGATCGAATTTAGTGCCTGTACTATTAGCACTATAATATTATGGTACAACACATACGCTCAATTATACCGTAATATTTGAAGAAATTTAAATACATTATATCGTAACATACTGGCGCAGTAAACTTTCTTTTACATATGTTAGTACAAATTTTGATGGTACAAGCGGTAACATTCGAATAGTTGATCACGTTAAAACTAATGTACCGCGCTGTGCGTTACTTATATTAATTTAAATACTCCAGTACGGTAATAGGTCATTCTTATTCTAGTGTATTTTACGTCATACATGTAAATTGTGTAAGGAAGTAATGCAATGGTTTCGGCAAAACTGACGTATGGTCTTACGAAAGCACATAAAAAACAGGGATAAAAATTGTGAAAAACACGAGTGTAGTAATGCAATTATTCGTGTTACATTTTTCCTATACCTATGACTATATATAGCATGTTCACACTAAAAACATGCTAATAAATTCACAAGAATAGCAGGCACTTGCGTGTTCCGCATATAAAATTCATTGAAATAAGTATAACTTCAGACTGGAGTTGTTCCACGAGACACGAAGTAAAATCTACGACACGGCATAAATATTGAACGACGTCGAGCATAGGTGTTAAACATTTACTTGGCAGATGCGATCGTGTTATATCTTCTCAATTTTATATTATACATTGGTTATTGCCCTGTGTGCATGCATTAAATAGGAAAAGAATAGCAATATTTTTCGTATCAGTTAACAAGAATGAAAAGTTCCGATGATTCCGAAATAAAAGTAGTTGACAACTTTGAAAATTAATTATCATTCGGATATATCGAGTAATTACAGGCATTGTCTAGTTATTCATCTAATAACATAGAACTATCTCCACTACTACGCCTTGTCTTTCTACACGGGCTAATTAATGCAGCAAGAGTCCAAAATTTAATATTAATATCACCTTTTTATGAGTAGAATGTATTTTAATTATGCGCATTCCTTCCGGTACTTCGAATGAGGAGGACAAAAATATTTCTGATCTCCTCAGTTATTGAACTATTCGGAATACGAATACCTCTCAAATTACATTACATATGTATATGGTACGCTGGATATTATATAACTAAACTATTATGTATAAAATAAACGTTCCAAACAATGCTGATATTACATTATTTTATAAAATACCACGTGCGAAACGCATTCTGTGTTATGCATTAATATGTTGTGCAGTAATTATAAATTGAAAGTTATACCAAATTATATACGCACCTAGAAATTTTGCAATTTCTTTCACCACCGAAATGATAAATACTAAATGATGGATGGATTCACATTGTGCACTTCGTATGAGCATTACGAGAACAGGCAAGAGGATGAGTCACTTTAAAAATTCGATACAGTAACCTGCAGGTGCATTTAATTTGCCTGTAAATACACCGAAACATACAAATATTTAGAGCCATTGCTATTTGCAAGCTTTAGAAGATGAATTGAAATTTATTACGATTCACATTAGATTACACTAAAGTAAAATAATATAAATATATACGTTACACTACATCTAACATGTTTTGAACGAATTGTATTTATAAAAAAGAAGACAGTAAAAAATTGCCAGTAAACGTTAATTGGAACGCTGAAAAGTGCTTATCATTACCGAAAGGGACATGCAGATTACCTTTAATTAAATGAATAATATTCTTGCATAAATGTATAATAGGGTGTTGCTTGAAATTCAACTTTTAAGATATTGTTGGAACACCTTCACATTGTATTGTCAAAGCTGAACAACGGGCCTGGTTAGAATTGTATTACATTTTGATTGTAGAACATTTTGACTGACAAATTTATACACCAAGCTCTTCAGAAACCTGAAAGTGTTATTGTCAGGCGTCATTGCATCAAGCATTCTCAAGGAAGAAAAGGACAACAAGTTGCACACCACAAACGAAGAACGAAAGCAATTTTTGTTGCTATTAGTCAAGCAATCCCGAAAGAAAAATCCACGTATTAAGGGATCCACTTTATTTGCCTAACCATAATATTTCGTTGAAATCTAGTTTATAACTCAAAAGCTGTTGCCTCACTTTACTGTGCAATAATATTCCAATACTAAGTAAATGGGTTTTAAATTCATAATATGTCGAGGAAAAAGTTACATTCGTCGTCTTAGCACGTTACTATCGGGCAACGAAAGTTACCTTATCGACGGAAAGTGTCAAACGTTTCCAGACATGTTTGCAGACTTCAATTTATTGCAAAATAGCTACACGCAAAGAGAGTTTACTTAAAAGTTAAGCAAACAACAAATGCTTGACAAAGTTTCTTCTAATAAATTAGTATACTATAACATATACTGCGGTACTATTAATTGAGAAGTATCTGTTACGCAGCACAATTTTCACAAAACGTCCCCATCGTTGGTGAGTTCAAAAACGCAAAACTCAATGGCTGGTACACAACCGTGATGTGCAGTTAAAAATGAAACGTGTTGCTTACACATAAAAGTGAACACATTGACAGGGTGATCCGTGAAATAAAAGGAAATGGTTTTGGTTAAATAAGCACCACCCTAATGTACAATGTCTCCGCCGTAAAACGCCGCGAGGAGCGCTGTACAATCCCCTAAGACCTAAGACAAGTCGAGGATCGTCGGTCGTGACCTTGGCCTCTGTGGTGGTTGGTTAGCACATAACGCAAGACACACATAAGGGAGGCTAATGCCGAGCACGCGATCCAATGTGTATGAGGCGACTGCAAGGAAATCGCTGCGACAAAATCCCTCGTTCAGCCGTTCCGCGTTCTCCATTTTAGCACATATGTGTACTTAGTACATACTATACGCGCATACAGACCGACTAGAATTTATATCCACTCAGGCTTGGCCGCTCGTTGCAATTTGCACTTACAGATCGCTGACTACCTCTGGAATTTTTCAATGTCGGGGCTCGTTTTCGCCCGAGACTCTGTCACGGCTATCCGTCGCGATATCAGACACGAATTCTACGGACGAGATCTACATCGCCGTCTAATCGACGTTGAAAACTGAACGCGGAACTTTTCTGGCTGACAAAATGGTAACGTGGTACGCTCATCGCCACTAGTTTGTTGGCTACGCATTGTTTAATATATTTTCTCTTTTATGCGGCTGTGCAAGTAACTGGAAATGTGCTATTTTGCTCTTCTTCAGTTTTAATCGGATCGACCGATCGGATTATTTAATAGAGTCGATTTTTAGAAAGGGGAGATCCAAAATATTTTGCTGCAATCTAAGTAAAGTTTGACTTGAACTTACCCAGATGATTCCAATCTTGTATTATCGAAGAGTGGAAATTAGTTACGAATTACGAATTAAATTATACTAATTTGATAGTGAATAATTTAAACATTTGTGGCACCGCTAAAGGTTTTGAGTGAAAATTAGGATGTGTTATATTATAAGTTAAACATAAGTAGGCAAATAGTTTTGAAAATAAAGTAAGTCTATAAAGCATTACATATAATATTTACACTTATTTGCTATATAATGTTTAATGGACATTTTTTGTTTCACTTGTGAAGGAAAGTTTTTGCGCGCGCATATTGAAGTGGAATTTATTTAATGATTGTCAAAGAAACACACCAGGTAAGTTGTTTTACAATAAGCGTAGTTGGAAGGCATTAATGAAGATTTGAAGTATCCTGCATTTTTGATCGTGGTATATTGACAGAACGAGTTGATAGTAATATGAGACACTATTTCTGTGTTTGAAAATTTATTACTAAATAATAAAATGGATTTTAATTATTTCTTCAGACGCCAAGAACAAGCTTAGATAAACGAAATTAATAATTATTCCGAATAAAATATCACAGAAACTATCAAAGCTTTTAAACTGAAGAAATTATACTTGCGTAGGTATAGAGGGCGAAATTTACATATGTGATTATTGTACAACTAAATAAATTTGTGATCGTGTTGCCATATGCGACACCTAGATATCATTAAAATCGTTTCATTAATGATTTGACGCAGTTTCATAACTTATTTCTCTGAAAACAAAAGAAAAAGTAAAAAATTAATAGCTCTGCAATGTTTTTCACCAAAGCTATTCGTTTTAGTTTCATATTTATCGCTATTCTAAGGTTCCCTAAGTAAAAATAAAATGGGTATGCCATATTCGTATCACCTCTCGCCCCTTTGTTATTAATATTAAAATTAGTAGTTTAAATAGAACGATGGACGTATACTGCAAGTAATATCCTGTTTATCTTACCTGACAATTTCATAGACTAAACAAATTTCAGCTAATATAGTTATACATATATAATTCCATTGATAGTATAGAATTTGTTGCAAAACCAACAATTCTCAGAATAACTCACAGTAATTGTCCGGCAGACATTTAATAAGTATGAAGGAGCTCCAAAATTTTCTACTGTTGATTTCCAAAACTAACAATATTTGTATGCAATTTCTTTAATGAACAATTCATTAACGAACGTTCATCTTGTGAGTTTTTTGTTCATCAGTATACGATAATACTTGAAGAAACAATATTCTTTAACCCCCACCATTTAGTTCCTCTTGTAACTTATGACCGGCAATAATCGTCAACTCGTTTAGAATACAGATCTTATAAAACTACTACAATGGAGGTATTCGTGTCTAAATCACTTCAAAATAAGGCAAGCGCAAAATGAAAAACATGTCGTCGATTTACGTTGTGCAAATAGACCTAGTTTCGTTTAGCTGATGGTATCTTAACAAGACAGAAGTAATACTTGGCGATGTGTAGCGCTGTGTGAAAAAGAGCAAGGTTCGAGGCTCTTCTGACCATTTTACAAGATTAAAGTCGTACATTGAAGAAGCTTCAAATATCGTGCCGACGGTCTCAACGGCAACGTCACTTCCTGATCGCACGAATGGCTTCTAACCCATTTCTCGAGGAAAGAAGCCAGGTCGAGTCCCTATCAGCTGTCCATCTGGTTGGCGTGTGACCTTTCGCATACTTTTGCACTTCACCGCTGGCAAAGTAACGAATGAAACGTACGGTCGCGACCGGTAGAGCACCGCCCCTTCTGCCCGATATCAGGATAAGAAGATACAGGAAATCAGCAAATGGATAGATCGCCCTTTACTCATATCGATTTTCAATCGCGCAATTTTCCTGTGTAGCGTCTAGAACAAACTTTGGAGAATACGCATTTTTTGAAAGTATTAATTTAAATTAACACAGTGAAATATCTACAGAGATTTTTTCTATTTTATTGCAAAGTGTATTTTGTGTTAGTTAATAGAAGAAATTTGTTTTTCATAAATTAAAGCTTTTATGTGGAAAGATTGGCTCAAGTTATTTGGTGACAAAGACCGCGGACGGTTGCAAGGGTCTTAAGTATCCATTGGCTAATAAGAACATTAAGTTCGTCCAGGTATTTCGTGTTGCTGTGTAGTATTAACTGAAGTGAACTCAGAATTACATGTCATACGATGACAGAGTACGTTCAGGGTGCGGAAGTAGTCTATTTCAGGTGAAAACGTGAAGAGTAGCACGGGTAACGAATACCCATAATGATTGGCAGTTACAAAACTCTTAGGATATATGTGATTATGCATGATTCATGTAAAGTCAAGTTTACCAACTGTAATTTATGTTAAAAGAAAAACTATTGTTAATCGAAAAATATCTATGTACAATACTTATCCATTTACTGTGCTCTGTACAAAGGAACAAAATATAAGAAATGGAAAATGGACACGTTTTAATTATTATATTATTTATGACACATTATTGTATCTATATTTACCACCGATGGTAGCAAGTGAAAGATCATATCGCAATTTTGGATGAATATTTAAAGTCTATATAAAGGTATATAAGTACGTATTGTCATACTGTGCGCACTTTCACAAGTACTACTAAATAATACAATGATCACTTTCTTCCTGATAAGTTAAAATATTAGCCACTTGTGTTTTTCGAGTTATATAAATATTGATTTTTCGCATAACGTAAGAAACTATCGTTTAACCATATTTTTAAATGTAATATTACACGAACAGTACGTCTCCATGCTCATTAGTTTCTTAAAAGTTTTCTAAAAATCGGCCAAGTTTAATAGAATTAAAAATTTTACAAATCATCTGTTAGGTTTATGATAAAGATTTGAAATGCGAGTTTCAAGAGCCATCTGCATATAACAGTACCTAATAAATAATTAAATTGTTAGATGTAATTCTGGGTATTTATGAATATTTTAGCACTTCAGTCATACAACATACACAATACTCACACACATGTTTGTTAGATTAACGATTAAAAATTCAAATAATCTGCAACAATTTTATCGTAGATATTATTATAAATTCTGTATGAACCTAGAGGAACTCATTGATTTATTAGTCTCAAGTAAAAATTAGTTTTGTCATTTACTGTTTGCTCATTTCGCCCATACCATTTCATTCCATTTTGCTCATTTTTCCCATAAATATCCAAAAATTCCCATAAATAGATTCTTTATTTAAATAAAATATGCAGATAATTACAAATTGTATATTTTGGGGCAATATCTGTAGAAATATTCTCACATTATTAATAAAATTAGCCAAAAATTAGCAAGAAGTTAGTAACATTAACAATTTAACGGTAAGAAGTCCGAAAAGAAGTTAAGAAAGCTTTTAGCATTTTTCAATATTCTAGCTCTGCCCTAGACCTCCTATAGTTAACCATTGCGTGCAATTAGTAAATATACCATAAATAACAATCTTTGGGTCACACCGATCCAATCTCATGTAACACAAACATAAAATAAAAAAAAACAGTTTATTAAAACATTTTTGTGTGAATATTCTAATATTTTATTACATTTCCTGTACAACAGCTCTAGGGTGATTGTCTTTTTCTTCGAATTCAGTAATTTGAATATGGAAAGAGTAGGTAGTCGCAGTCAATTTTGGGTTAGGCTGACTCAAATTTCGGTCTGAAACCTTTGAAAATTACTTAAGTAAAAAGGAACGGTGATATGTAATTGACAATTTTTAGTAATAAAAGAATAAAAATGTCGCAACAATTTTGATTACGTGGTTTATTGACCATTTCATTAGGAATATGTGTAAAACTTAATTTAGGTTGGAAGCAAGAAAGGCAATATGGGAGGTCAGTCGCAGAACGGATCTATATTTAAGAAATATGCCTTGACCCCTCTCTTTCATGACGTCATTGTTATCACGCATTTAACCTAAAGAGGACGTCATCGAAGCTTCGTCCGAGAGCATTGCACTGCCAATGAAAATAGCTACAAGATTGGTGGCTAATTCTATGATCGCGTGTACACAATTCTTTCCATCGATCCTATAATCAGCTATTGAGTTCTTGAATACCAAATTTTCACAAACTCACGGTTAAAAACTGTTCTGCTCAAATCAGATGTACATTAATTCCATGAGAAAATAACACTTATAATTACTTGTTTCTAACAATAAGTAGCAAGTGCGTGGATTATTGAGTGCAGTCTTCTCGACGAAGCATTGTAATTATTCTTTTTTTTACTTAAAAAAAGTATAATTTCTTTTGAAAAGTGATGATGGGCTTGAAATTTTCGAGGTACAAATAACTGTATCGACGGTGCTGTGCAAATATATGAAACCTTCCCCCACGAAACCAGCTTCTGGTTTTAAATGTATGCCAAGTTTGATTTAAATACTAAAAGTTTTTAAGTTTAAAAGTTAATAGTGCATTAAGCGATTAATTAGAAGTAGAGATTAACTAAACTACTGCATTAACTGCGTTTGGACTTTATCGCAAGTATTTAAGGACATTGCAAGCCGGTGATTTTTCGACTGTCATTTATAAACCTGAGAAAATATATCGATTCTAACGAGTACATTCCTTGACCATTCGTATGCAGGAAAAGTTTTCTTCTAATCAATGAACTACTTGAAATCATTGTTTTCTTTATGCTGAAAATTATTAGGTACTCCATTCCAGTGCCGCGCTTTTGCCAAACCCAATGTTACTTCAATATGCAATCATAAAAATTTGCTTATCAAATGAGAAAAGTTAACGAGAATGTTATCGTATTCGATAAAAATTGTTATTATTGCTCATTAAATCGGGGGTTATCGCGTTGGATAAAAGCTGGCACAAATCAGCATATTCTGGCAGATTGTAATACTTTGACAACGTAATGTGTTTCAAAGATCAATGCACCTATCCCACTAGTTGCTTCTACGTATAGGACATTATCGTCGATAACTGAGATTGCAAATATGACATATTTCCATGTTCACGTTAGACTAATTACAATAACTTGTGCATTAATAGTACATCTCCGTTTATCGATCACAGTGACAGGCAAGTTGAGAAATTGTCTCTATGTTTCATTAAAGCATAGTACAATAGCCAAAAGAGATATATGTTCGGCATTTGCTGGACTATTCAATGAAATGACCAACCACTTCGTGCTCTTCCTTAACCTTTGTGCAGATGTACACATTGAATGTACACATTGTACATGCCAATAGTACATACTGTAACCTGTAACAAGAGAGTGTAGCCAAGGGAATATCTATACTTTTGTAACGCAAGTTACTTGCATTACTTGAAGGTAGTGTGAACAAATATTTTGACACATCAAAGAAGCAAAATTAATAGTACAAATAATGTCAAACATAGAAGTATGATACTTTCAGAATCGTTAATTGTGTCTCTATCATTAACCTAAATTACTTTAGTATACATAAATTCTCTATTACTTATTTAACAATGAATAGGCCCTTCGAAAGGTGCGCTTTGCAATCATCCGAAATTTATTTAAAAATATTTAACACGTTTTGCTGCGAGATTGATATAGATATCGATCGGAACTTTGATGCTCTTGTTGTCCCACGGCTAACGTGTTAAATTTAAACAATATGGTCGAGGTGTCAACAATGCATAGAAGGCGCCTTCGCAATGGTAGCACAAATTACTAGGTGTAACACGAAGAAGTAATCTACTATGTATTTACTAATTTCATTATTAAATAGTAGTATATTTTCAAACAATTTGTTTCTTATGATAATTGACGTGGCTTCTCTTTAGAGTTTTCCTTATTTCTTTCTTAAACTTCAAACTATAAACAATAAAATTATTTTTCGTTTATGATAAAGTGATTTTTGGTGACTCCGTGTGGAGAAATTGACAAAAGACATTTTATTTTAAATTATCCAGAATGTTTCCCTTTACCTGGCATATTCTTTGCGCATAACAGCATATTATCCATTATTATTACCGATGTGACGCGTTTAATCTGAAAAATGTTTCAGAGATATTGGCGTAACATAAAAAGCGCCCGATAATCATGCAATAAACACTATTATTTCCACTGAGCAGAAACTCCAAATATTCCGGGCAAGACTATAAAAAGAATCGCAAAAATGATGAGTAACGTATTCTAATGAGAACTTTCGCCTTTTGAATAATTCCAAACGATTATTCCAATTCGAAGGCACCCAATATATTAATGGAGTTCGTGTTGTTAGAAGACATTTTTAGCACAATAAACACATCCGTCTATTTGCCCGGAATGTTTGCTCCATATTTTCTGTTTGCGCGGTTAGGAATCGCGTAACCAGGTCTGTCAGTACAAGAATCTAAAACAAATACGTAAAAGGAAAGACCACATAAGTTGTAAAAATAATTATTCCCATGAATTTCGACGGTGTGTACACAAAAACGGATAACAATATAAATAAGTGTAGAAAATTCTTCAAATGAAGCAAAAAGGAGCAAAATGTTATCAATTGAGGACAAATTGTTCACCCCTTTGATCTACAGAATGTTTCCCAAAGGTTGTTAAAAACTTTGTAGCATTATCACTAAAATAAATAAAATTGTTTAGTTAACGTGGATACATTCATAAATTCTTTTAGACTGAACAGCGATTTTCTATTTTAATAATGTAAATTATCTCTGCACGTCTGTTTTCTAATTACGTACTGTATATGTATATTTTTCTTTCATTTCACTATGCATTTTGCAGCTTTGTATCGTCGAATTCCGAACTGTTTCAAAAATTGATTAGTTTCATCCATTTGACAGACATTTTGTGACTACTGTCGCGAATATATTGAATAATTTGTTGAAGAGGAGTACTCCAAATTTATTAAATATCCCCACTAAAGAAGTAAAACCGATCTTTGGATAATTAATTTAGAACATTGAAATAAAACGTCATCGTTTACTCCAAATATATAATTACGGGTCCACATTGACTAAACATCGATCATTAATGAGCACTACGCACCGGCGAAATTCTGAACAAATTTTTAGAAACACCTTAACAATAACTTCAATAAAAACAGGGGAGAGATTTAAACTGAAGTCGCATGTAAAATAAGAAATAAGAAATACTGCGTAAATAGCAATGACAATAATATGTTTTCTGATTTATCGTTATTATGTTACTTGCTATTGATTTGAATTATCAATTTTGTTTAATGATGTCAAAGTACGCAATTGACAAATATTCATATAGATAGCTCTGCTTCGAAATATGGAACGCCAATACTTTCGCTGCAAGTTTGCAATAAGAATTGTTAACTGCTTCAAGTTTCTGTTCAAATCTGATTTCAAATTAAAAATGAGCAAAATACCCGGCATACAAAAATTTTCCAGATTAATACTAAGACAGCAATGTATATCAACCAAACTCTTCAATCCTTTTTCCCAAGATAAATGACACATTTTTACTACTCAAACGTTTTAAAGCATCCTGACATAATGTAAAAGATCGGCTTTTTGAATAACTTCACTATGTTTCATATGCTTTTCCTTCTCTATTTTCTATGGTGTCAGCCATCACGTTTGGTATGCAAAGGATGTACCTCTATGCATATAGTTTTCAGCATATATTTATTTCGTTGCACATTTGCATATTGATACGAAATAAATAGGCAACACTTAGATACGTAACAGCGTATTAATAGACAGGTAACACTGTTTAAAAAAATAGAAATAATAAATCTAGAAAATTCTAACCAACGTAATGACTTTAGTAGCGATAAATTATAATAGTAAGTAATAAAGCGAGTAACTCTACTTTTGTTATTTTTAGACTTGACAACGACATCGCTTGGTTCATGTTCAACTTTTTATATTTAAAATAAACTTCCTTGATAATTATATTTAATACCACAAAATGACAAAACCGTTGTGACAGATGAGTGAAAAATTAAAATAGCCATAACGTAAAAGTTGTTTGCAATAAGTTGTTATTAATAATAATATGGTTTACACTGAATATGTTACGTTCTAGGAAGTCTCCGTTTCCTTCGTTTTTTTCGTTATTCCCTTCTTTGGTTGCGGTGTCTTATCGGTCACGAAATTCGTGACTTACAATTACATCACGACAGGAATGACGAACAATGGTCGTAAATCAAACTCCGGAGAACAACTTTACTTTATTTTAACAAGAGCAAGACTCGGCTTGTTTGAGTAACCTCTAAGATAGGCTCGGCTATACTTAGAAGTATCGGTATAGTTTGTTAGTCAATCGTTCTTAATCGCAAGACAGTAATGGTCGTACTTTAAAGGTGTTGACTGATCGGTAACGGAAACAATTCTGATTTTCGGATTTATATAAGGGTAAGGTATTAGGAAAGCTCGGATGTAGGTGTGGCCTTACGAAAATGCGAATTATTGGATATGTGGTGTGACGGGAAAAACGATATAGGTGGAAGAAGATGCGGAGGATTAGGTGACGTACCATGAGGTTTGATGACAGCTATGCATAAAAATTATTGCACATTGGCAGTGTACAAGGGCTGCATATACCTGGTACTCAGCTGCGTTTCATAAGGGTGTCAGAATCCTCTAAATTACCTTATTTGTAATTTTTACGCGCGGACTACGTCGTTTATGACGTTCCTGGTCGGTCTGAAATCTGGCAATTTAAATGTTACTTATTTGGCGCAATTTTCCGGTGATGATTTCGTATAAATGTTCGCGTGGGTGTAGCTCATTGACAGTTGTATTTACGACAGGTGTCAAGTGCACATGGTGCCATTAACTTCGAAAAACTCAGTGCTCATTGCTTGAAAGCCATTTCAGTAAAGTGAATTCGATTAATGTTGCTAACGTAATAAATATGTTACCCACTACTTTTCAAATCGCAAGTGTCACGCCATCAACAATCAAGTCGTTAAAAGTTGCCTTGCACAATGAATTTCTTGATATTATAAATAATTTCCAAGTATGTATTTCACGCCATCAATTGAACATGTTTATGTGATTGAATTTGATGATCCATCAGAACCACATAGGGCTCAAAATGTAGATTATATTACGCCTACAGAAAATCAGGAAGATAATTTTGACCCCGGAGAGTGTATTGCTGATGACGCTGGTGGAAAAGTCGACTTACTGCACACAGTCGAAGCACTGCATCTATCGTTTTCACTCTTGATTTTGCCAATTTTCGTCCAGAATGTATTTCAAGGTTGAAGCCACTCTCGTCTGCATTATAAATTTCTTCAACTCCGTTAGTTGGAATGATAGATCTTGCGTTTGAAGCAAAAGATGCTGCAACATTTTCCAAGTTACCAATATCTTGAAACGTAGATCGCGTTCTGAACGTTGTTATCTTGCGAGATAAATCATGCCAATACTGTGTTTGGAAACTATAAATCCATGAAGATGATTTCTGGCGCTTAATTTAGTGGTACTATATTACTATTAAGAGCAAAACTGTCATTCAGATGGAAAAGATAATATTCATCGCTTATAAATTTGGTAACGTTGCATAATCGTGACCTATTCGATAAGTCATGTAAAATCCCCGAAATGAACCGACAAACTGAAGAATTTGGTTAAATATGAATTGTGAATAAATGTATTATCTTTCAATGTTCCTCCGATTTCGCTACGAATTTTCCGTATAACCAAATGGATTTTGACGTAAAGGAATTGATGTTTATTTGACTGAGTTTTCAGCTGGGATAAATTTGGCCGGAGCAGTTTTAATATAACATTTATTTGATCATACACAAGGATTAATAAATACGAAGTGTAATAAAGTGAACAGGTATGATATAATACGAGGAATGCAAAAATGTCCAACACAAATATATTTACAAAACGTATATAAATAATCTGCTTTGATATAACGTACGCACTGAAGAACAACAAATTATTTCCTAATTAGTAATCCGAACATTAAATATACTTTCACGTCATTTCGTCCTTGTTATTCATACAAATACTACCAAATTTTTCTGAAACCTTATTTAAGGGTGAGTCATCAATCCTTTTTGTAAAAGAAATTATAGATATTGTTGTTAAAACGCATGCATAATTATATGACATGATATGCCGAAACTTAAAGGCTAAGACATTGTACCGTGTTCAATATTCTATTGTGTTATGTTCTCATACTAGAACAGAATATTGACTCACAACTCGAAAGCAAAATTCCGCATTATCACTCCTAGTATTAGTTGCATTCAATGTTTGCAAATAATTGCAAGTGAATGGTCAATTATTATGAATTAAATTAGAAAGTTTATCAACAGGATTCCTATTGACATCAGTCCAAGTGTGCCTGTTCGAACATTTCCGCCTGCAAAGAAAATTAATAAATATGAACAAAATAAACTAAAAATATGCAACTGCTTTTCTTATATTTTCTCACATATTCGTATATGATAATTCTTTTCTGAGGTTTTCAGGTTTAAGTCATGTTTAGCATCATTAAATTCCAACCTTTTGCAAACGATGCAGTAACCTCCATTAGGGACAAGGAAGCACATGGACAAGTATTGTTTGGATATGAATGAATGAGAAATGGATAGAAAAGTATATGGCGATACAATAAATACAATAGTGAGTAAATCATAAATCATAAATTAAATTGTAGTTCCATGGAATATCTTGCAAATGTCCCCTGTACTTCTGCACAAAGATACGTTTCAAATGGGTTACGTCGACTCGCGAATACGTGCAATCTCGGTATGCAATCGCAAACATTGCAATGCAACTTTGAGGGAGGCATGCGACCAGTCGGAGGTAACTGCAAGCACATTACCTTGCCGCATTAGAGTGTTCCGCGAGCAGTCCAAAAAAACTGCCAGCTAAAGCTTCAGCCCGTTGTTTCTTTCGCATCGGCGGAAATCAAATGCAAGGAAAACCTTCCGATCGGTCACGAGTCAAGGTTACTTACTGTTAATGTCGAAACGTTGAACTGCTTTGCACACAGTGTCGTTTACTCGAGTGTAACCCCAATCGCATGCGCACCGACCATTCTTGCAGACCACCCCATCGCCATGATCTAGATAACATTCCCCTAGCGTATCGCAACTCATACCCAGATCTGAAACAATTCAATTCGTACACATACAAACACGATTATTCATTAACATGCAACGTTTTAAGGGTGGAAATTTCAGTACCATTTAGTATGTTTCCCCCCGTATAGCTATCGAATTGCACGAATTGTAAATTATTAGATGCGCTGATACGTAGTCCACTATATTCTTTATTATTATTAGTATTATAGGTTCGTTGGAAGGTTTTCTTGTTATTCGGTATACTACTGAACTTATGGTTCATCTTTTAAACATTTTTGAAGTTTACCCTTGGAATGAGTAAGGGCGGGGGGCAGAAGGAGGGTGGTATTTTCTTGAAATTGTCAGTTAAATGATATGAAAAAGGTGTTATTTTTGGTTTTAAATAAAATTATTTATGCTGCTCTTAAAGAAACGAGTAAAGGTGAGTGGTCGCGTGTGCTAATATGTTATATTACACAATACGTTGATAATATGGTTTTAAGTAACAGCCTCCTTCCACCTCAGGTATCACATATACAGTATGCATACGTATTTATGTATATTTGAAATTTCAGATTGCGTGTAGTATAGGTTTGTATGTTTACCTTTGCGTTTGTAACATTTATTTAAGTTGTAATGATAGCCTTCTATGCAAGTACACGTCGAATTTGTCGTCGACTGTGCTGTCAAAGTGTGCCCAGATGAACAAATTGTGTTTGGTAACTGACTGGTACATTGGATATCTTGATCACAAGGTTGTCCAAACTGTACAACTGAAAGAATAAAATGTGGTTTGTTTTCTTGCTGTTCTTATTTATATTTAGTATGTTATACTAATTAAACTTTGGACAATAGAATGTGCAGTTATTTAGGCGTAGTTATATGTATATGTATAATTTACTTTACTATTGAGTGAATGCAATATGAGAAACAATTTCTCAATTCGATTCTTCAATTATATGCATTTTACTGTTCTCAGAACGAAATTATAACTATTATGCAATTAATCAGAACAGAAAGTCAAGTAAATACTTAATTATTTAAGTACTTCTATCAATTAATGGTAACGTCGAAGAACTATAATAAAATTTGTCAAGCACCAAATGTTTCCTCCAGTCGAAATTATGTGAATTATACAGTGCGTCCGTTTTATCTGCGAACGCGCAAATATCTCGAAATCTATCGAAAACTAATCGTTAATATCTCGTTAATTATTAGCTTCAGACCAAACAATGTTTAATACTTTTTTGCTCAGAAGTTAATGCCGTTACGAACTGCCGCAAAGAAGATGGAGCATTTCGTTTAAAAATACAAAATTGACATGAAAATCTCCTAAACACCATCACTTATAAAGTTATGTACACCGCATGATGTCTCTCTCGATACCCTGTAACTTTTGTGTTTAGTAATGTTGCATTAGTTGCATAATTTAGAAGTTATTCGAGGTGATCAAGTTAGTTAGGTCACCCTGTATTATATTTACGCAAAACTTTATTTGGTTAAGCAAGTACATAAAATAAAGTTACGCATACTACCTCAAGATTATATTTACCTGGGATGCATGAACTAATTGACGTGGTGACATATCCCTCTTTACAATGGCAATAATCTTTTATGCATTCTGAGTTTTCCGGACCGCATTTGCCATTTGTAGTACAGATAGAATTGATACCTTCAAACAAATTCCAATAAGTTTTTCCCTTCGTTGTGCATTGGAATTGAATACGTATAACATGTGAAAGGCACAATAATAAAAGTCCAAACTACCTGGTATACATTCGTTGTTAAACGCATAATAAGTATCTGCGCAACCACAAATCCCTTTTACACATTTCGTATGTTCCTTAATACAGTCATTGTCCATTTCGCACGCCATTCCGATATCTGTGATTTAATTAAACATAAACATATATACATACTTCGTATTCAAATGATACGCAGTGTTCAAAATATTATGTGTTTCGAGTATTCGCTATTTATGTAATATAATATAATATAATCCCAGTACTTTTAATAAAAAGTAGTGAGATAGGTCCTATAGAAGGGGTTAAAATAACTTTTCCATAACCCATTCATTTTTTATACGTAGCACGGTAAATTTGGCAATAGGTACATAAGTATTTCAGCTGACTCATTTTGCAAAAATAAAATTAGAGAACAGACTGCGTGGAAATATTTCTTTTACATATATAGGTAAAGCATCTTGAAAATCATTCAAGTACAAAAGTTCCTTTTTCCGATATCTTGTGTAAATGTTACTCTCACGTAATCTTGAGCCACGTGAAATCAATAGTTTATTTCTGGTGAACCGTCAGTGTTAATTAAACTAATTACCTGTTGTCCCTAGTACTTAAACACATTTCATATGACTTCGATTTGGTATTTATTTACGTAAAGTAAAAATAAATTGAACAAATTTAACTATGTGCTATATATGTACATTGCCTTTGTGCCCTTAACTTATTCAATTCTAAAAAATGAAATATTGTTAAAATAAAGTGTCCTATGAAGAAACTTATTGCACACTTTCAAAAAGAAGTGCAAAAGTTTCACTTTCTTATTGGTATGATTAAACATCAACACATTAGAAAAATGCAATCTAATAGCATGGGTTAAATAAACAATCATATATCGTACTGCTGACTATAATATTACTATATGATACTACAATACGGCAGCAACGTTTACCGAATAATTCCGACAAATCATTAACTCGAATTGTAATTATTCTCTTCGTAACCTGTTTTACAAGCGCGTTAAATTAAGGTATATCTCACCAGCAGAAGCACTCACGCAAGATGTACCATTGGTATTTGGATAAGTTCCTTCTGGACAGGCACACAAGTTATTTGTGCACGAGAGCTTTGATTCCATACCGTCAACGTAACAATCTACGTCTCCTCGACACGCTTCGCCTATCCCTCTTTTCGTCCAACAGTATGATTCACTTTCAATGAATCGAGAGTTCTCGTTGCAGACGCATTTTTTATTTTCGCAGATAGCATCCGGACCGAAAACGAAGCATTGTACGTTCGTGCGACAAAAGGCGTTGTAACGCTTTGTTGCTGCAACAAGTAGAAACTATTGTTTATGGCAACACGATATCGAAGAAATTCTGTGTTAATGGACAACTTTATAGCACACATGTACATACCTTTTTCACATTTCCTGTTATCCTGAGAGACAGCTCTGTCCAATTCACAATTCCACCGACCGTTTCGACATTCTGAATACTCGATATTAATAGGATCCTTGGGCTTGAGCTCACATGATTCACCAAGCTCTAGATCGATATTTGCATTAGAAAAGAAATTACTCTTTTAATTACGTGGAAAAGTAAATAAAGTATCATAATTTCCACTTCCGTTAAAATATATTCGATGCTTGACAAAATTGTATATTTATCGAAACACATTTTAAAATATTCACCTGTTCGTAGATTAGTAGCTACGATATCTGTCTGATTAGTATTTGTTTAAACGGTATAAATATAATTGCGCTCGCGACTAATTTTTCTCAAATTTTCCCTTTATAAACCCATATTAATTGCTGTATTAATTTTTCTCGCAGACTTAAGTAACGTTCGATCAAAAGAGGAAGCTCGACAGAAAGTTGAGAAAACGGGTTGAAAATTCCAACTTTCGGGCAATATACATTTTCGTGCGTAACATGAAAGTAAATAATTGTATTATTCTCACAGAGTACGTAGATTGCAAATTCCCTTTGGCAACTAAAGTATTTATATACAATTTCATAATTATTATTAGCGTGAACCTGTGCTAAATTGGCAGAAAACACTCTTACGCCCGTAAGTAGAGCACGCAATTTTAAACCCGCCACCCCCATCGTTCCCCCCAGAGTTCGATACAAAGATTAACACCGGAAATCAATAATACCCGCATGAGCCTGCGAATATACAGTACAAAGATTGAACAAAATCAATTGAGCAAAGCTGTATTTCAAGATTAGTTCAACCCTTGTTCGAAATTTTTTTATAAAAATGACTTGATTTAAAATATATTCAAAAAACGAATAAACGTATAAATTCAGGTCCAAGATAATTGATTCTTTTCCTCCCATACGGTCATTCGAAAGAGTATTCCTGTCTGGAGTTTGATTCAGATTGATCCCATTTCCATATAAGGGTTAACGTCTTTTTCTGTAAGGTACATACCTTTGTGAAATAATAAATGAAACTATACTGTAAGGTTCATACAAAAATCTGTAAGCTACAATTCGTATATACCCGCACATTTTCACAAGAACCCAAATTTTTATACATTATTCTGTGGCTAATATGTTATTTCTGAAGAAACTTAAAAAGAGTATTTAGAAGTATAAAAAATTGTCATACCTGGAACACATTTTCCTGAATCTGTAAGAAAGAAATGTGCACGCTTGCACGCGCAGGTTCCTGAAGGTTCGCAGAATGCGTCTCCCAACTCTTTACAATCTGTGTCCTTTGTACACTTACTGCCGATGCTTATTTCTGTATGAAAAACAATACGTAGTCTAAGTTTTAATCTCTTTGTAAAATCTTTGTAGGGCAGAACCTTTAACATCCGATCGTAGAGGAAAAGTAATTTCAAAAACTAAAAATTGCGTTTTGTGGCCCACCCTGTATACTAACACATTCGCAGAAGAATATGCAATGGAACAAGATAATATAAATAAGAAATGTCTAGCATCTAGTTTTACATATCGTATTTCATCGCGGTCTTGATTAATTTGTTCATGTTTATATTGAGCTGTTGGTGCAATGCCAATTTTGTATTGAATTATAGTGAATAAATTTCGATTTGTGGAAAGAAATTAATACTGTGTGCATATTGCTATACGATGATCTAGTAGAAAATATACTTTTCAGATAATATAATAGAGTGCTCGTATGAGACAATATGTACTCAATGGGGAGAACATTTGGGCGACGAGACTTCGGATAATAAAGGTTCTATCGCCAATAAATCGATAGAAAATATTTGCCCCAACCTGATTCGTCCGCATAATTTGATCGAGGAAATGCGTTGTTATATAAGTAGTTTGTTGCAATATCTACATCGGCATTCGGCAGGAGACAGACATTTTCAAAACTACAGTATGCAGCGTTGTCAATCCGCCTACAATCGTTATCGATCACACATTTGTCACCAACCTCTGTGTAAAGTAAATGTTACAATTATTAAACTTATTAACTCCAGATTCTCCAGGTATACAGATTCGTATTCAGCTCATTAAAATTTATAAGAAACGCCTATTGTAAGTTACAAAATAAAAAAAAAAAGTTGAAATTTGTCGAACACTGTAATTAAATCTCTTGAAAACTGTAATATCGATTTCAATCGTTCTAGATTGAAATCGTACAGACTCCAAGAATCTTTAATTAGCTATTGCAGTTGCCCTCCATTGAATCCTCTCAAAGGATAAATTAGGGGTGATTGTAAAATTTTAAATCCATTACACAGATAGAACGAACCATTTCCGTAATTCATATTTTTAAATCATTCGTTAGCTAATATTTATTACGTTTATAACTCTGGATCATACGAATGTATTTATATCTTTTAGAAAATTATTTTCATCAAATGAGACCATCGGTAAATACATATTTTACCACCTGCTATATTTTGGAGTAATAAAAACTGAATAGTTATATACTTTGTGCTTCTCGACGACAGGTTCTATATTCGCGTTGATAAAATCCAGAACTGCAGTGGCACGTTCCATTGGTACAAGTTGTCGCCTCAAAGTCGCCAATTACGTAGCAATCGTCAGGCTTCTGACATTTTCCAAACAACCCTGTCGGAGTTGCATATTATAAAAGATCTGCAGTACTCGCAATTTAAATAGTATCACGAAATGTACAATATACCCGCGTAGGCATTACACCTCCCGTGCATGTAGTAGTATCCCTCGGCACATACACAAGTGGAATTCATGCAAATTCCACCACTCAATAAAAACCTAGAACACTGTATCGTTTCTTGGCAATTATCTTCGTACGTGGTGGCCACTATAAACGTTTCAAGTAATGTAATTGCGTGCAATTGATGTCTCAGTGATTGTTGCAAACGAATTAATTCTAAGTCCGTGTATTATTCATAATTTAATCATTTCAATTAATGACATGCATCCGGCTATAGTAAAACATTTTTGCCAATTTACCTTTGATGCACGAGGTCATGTTACTGTTGTACATGTAACCGTCATGACACTCGCATGTGCCATCGACACAGCTACTCGTAGCTACAGAACAATCTGAATTGGATTTACATCCCCACTCGGTTCTAGGATTTATGTACACATTGTCCTCAGTAACATACTTATCTTGTTCTTTAACCGTGTAAGCCAAAGCTGAAATCAAGCATTACGAATTACTGTAATAGTTTTGGCGTGAAAGACATTTTAATATTATTAAAGGCAATTGTTGTAACCCTAGGTTTTATGGGCGATATTTTTATCAGTGATTTTTATAGTACTATATTTTATAATTTCCTTATTTTATTGCTTACAGTTTGACGTAATTTATTTTCATTTTTATGTAATCTTCTAGACTATTATAACGAAACAGTTAAATAGGCATTTAAATTTCTATTTTTATTAACATGTTGGTGTTCAAATATATCCTTTGTTTCATGATAAAGTTATTACTGTATTATGTTAAGAAGCTTCGTAATCATTTAGACTTTGTTTTGTTTTAAAAAGTAAGAAACAATCTACTTTATTGTCATTGGTATCGTTACATACAATACTACAGTACGAAATATTTTTAAATTTGTTAAATACAAGTTGATATACAAAGTTACCGGCGTAATAAAGCACGCCACGTGAAAACAAGATTCGTGTGAAGCTTTAGATAAGATCATAGTATCACACGGATAGCAAGTTTTATTTCAGTAATAATACGTTATAAATCATTCGTAAAAATTTCCGGCTGCTGATCGGTAGGATAATATAAAATAATACATTTTATAAATTATATAATTGTACATCTGCAACATTTTAAAACGAAGCAAATAAATCAAATTATGATATCCAGAAGTAGCATTTGAATAAGGTGAATAAGATTACACCAATAAAAACTTAAACGCTTCACATATATTTAGATTTCAACGTAATAGGAAAATATCCAGAAATTCTTACCTTCGTGCAAGATGATATGCAAGCAAAGCAAGACACAAAACACAGTATTTTGTACGCGTACCATGTTTGTCGCACCTGTTTCCAATTGAAACGTCCGAATTTGTGGCGCGATGTCCGTCCACGTCTTTTATCAAGAACATCATATCTGATAGAAAGTGAACACCTGCATCGCTATCGACAGGGGTATTAAATTATCTAAGGAGAAATGCTTGTCGTAGTCATTCAGTCGACTGTTCTTTAAACATTCGAACACAGAATTTCCTTTCATACATGTAAGGATTTTGGTTTATTTTATCGGGTATGATAAAATAATCCCACGTGTCTCCAGGTGTTCGTAACGTTTTTATTTGTAGACAAATACGGTTTTTAACAATTAACATATAACCCGCTGATTCTCACAATTGGTTTTACCCGCTGTTTCGCACTGATTCGCCGTATTCTCAGCTAATCATCCCTTTTCCTTGCTATGTGCGCGTCGCCTATATATTTAAATGTTACACATACACACACGCACACACTCGCTTATACGTTGTACCTCTCGGTCAACGCACCTTACTCTCTCTTTTCCCTCTCGCTCTCTGCAAAGTTTGTTTCGGTGGCTCACCTATTACCTGTGCCTATGATTTGCTGTGACACAGGTCGTTGACAGCGGCGGGCGACCTGCATTCGTGTCGGCTACCGAAACAAACATGTTTTCGCTTAAACGTTTCTGACTCTTACATATATTTTGTATTTAAAACAAGTATAAAACTTAATGGTACACCATTATTCTATTGGCTGATAAAGCAGAATTCATTGTAATTATGGTATGTTACAACCTGTATTTGGTACAGTTTGAAGATGTAAAAATTGAATTGAATTACGTACACATTCAATGCCTCTCGATTAGCTTAGAAATACTACTTTGTACAAAAAATATTGAAGAAAATCTTTAAAGTTAAGAAGGAAATGATTAAATTCGGAATGTCGTTCCTACACGCAATAACATGTGATTCATGAACTCTGGAACATTATAAATTGCTTTGTTAAACCTATAAATACCATGTTAATAGACTATCTTATCATAGGATGGATACGATTCGTGGGCTCACGTTGATCTTGACAAAAGATCTAATCTCACATAGAGGAACTTGGGTAAATGTATTCGGAAAGTATAATCCCGATTAGTATGGCTTGATACTAAATCTTGATTGCTTTAATTGTAAGAAGTAATCACTGTACTATATTCATACATTTATGCATATCAAACTAAATATTGCTCGTTTATTTTTGGATACAAAGTATTGTGCATAAAGGTGTCCAATGCTATCTGCCCCAAATAAACGGCAGTGCCGCTTAATCGGCGCGCTTAATTCTATTATACGTGGCTTACATCCGAGTTACCGCTCTCGCTCGATTCTAAATTATTAAAATTGATTTAAAGATTGTTATATTACTTGAAACCCTTTACTTTGTTTAGTGGTTATTGCTTTTCTCAAACGAGGAAGCGTTTTAAATTCAATTTCTTGCAAGGGTAAGCACAACTTAAGCCACTTAAAAATTAAATAAATTTTTAGTGCAGCAGTTTGTAGCAGAAAAAATGATATAGCAATGCATTACAACATATTGTCGATACAGCACAACAAAAATTACAGGATAGTTTGAAACGTTTTTTTTTTTAATTGAATTTTAAAGAAACATACAAAATTTTATATCGTAAATTAAAATTTTGCATGCCGTTTATGAAATTCTCCATATTTAAGGTACAACAAACAATATTACACAATATGAACAAAAAAGAGCGAGTGACGCACGAGTAAATTAATTTTTAATTTTTCAGTTATTATACACAGATGACTATTGTCGATCCCCTATTGATTTTTTTACAATAATAATTGTTACATTTGTATTCCTGACCTACTGATTAATGATTGCTTTGGATAAAAGGTTCAAAATTCAATCATCATTTTTTTTATTTTTTTACATCGCCCTGTGCCGTGTCCTAGTTAATCAGAACCCACTATATACATTAAATAAAACATAAAATACTAGGGGAAACTAATACTTTATGATCACAAGTATTTTGTTAAGCCACAACTGACACTTTTGCAGCACACATTTACGTTACGACTGTCCTATAATTTTATCGCATTTCCATTCGTGCATTCCATTTGTTTATGTAAACAATTCGTTTCGCGGTGAAATGACTACATGTGACACTACTTTTAGGAAACCCTCAAAAGTCAGTGGTCTTCATCGCAAGTTCGTATTTTGTTTATTTCATTCCCCATATTACAATTGTAACTCTGGTTGTGAAAGTTAAAGAACTGCATTTGACGAACCAATTAACAAAGTGCACAGGTTCGTATGTTGACAACAATTATAAAATGATTGTGCTGTGACCTATAGCAGATAAAACGTGATCTGTGGACATCTTTCTCCCGCAATTAGCGCGAAGCTTGTGGTAAGGGAGAAACTTTTATCGGAAAAGCGACCATTTTATTCACTTTATGTTAAACTTTGACCGATCGAGGTTAACTTCCACTTTCGTGGTGACCAATCTTAACATTCATTCTTCTTCAACAGTTAGTTTATAGCTGGTCGTTTATCATGAAGGAACACTGGAACATCAGTAAGGGTGAGTTTATTGTCTCCATATTTCCTGTATTCGTTACGCATACATGTAGGTATACGTGAATCGCATAATGTGCAGTATATCATAATACTGTTCCCTGTACAATTTATGTTACTTTATATCACACAATTTGCATCACTTTATATTATATAATTTATATTATCTTGTATCGCACAATTTACATTAATGTATTTTCCATTATTTAAATAGCGCAAGAATTTTGAAAAATTTTTAACCGATATAAATATTCACGAATTCATTCTAGGTGAGAAGTACTGTGATTGCTAAAAATATTGATGTGAATGATTTATACATATTTAAATTCGTAACATGGAAATCTGTTATTAATTATTACCTCTCTACGTACACTTCTCGTAACATTTCCAAAAATAGCTACCGCTAGCATAGTTATATTTCCAATTGCAAGCAAGAATTAAATATATGAATTTCAGTTACTTATTTGATTTGAATCTTCGTAAATAAATTAACCTGAATTCACATTACACATTATGCCAGGAAACGGTATTATGGAAATTTATATTTGATACCTTCTTTGAAGAGCAAAAACTGTTTGTCATCTTACTCTTGGATTCTACCTACAGTTTTATAAGCATACCACCGTCCACCTTCAATATATTGAAGAATATAATAGCGTACACGCAGGTATTATACCAAAGAAACAGATTCAAAGCTTTTCATTCAGAAACGTTTACGACGAAGACTGAAATAATGCTGTACCTTCAGTCTGTTAATTTATTCATCCAGCTAACATATATTAATGATGATCGCATTCTGTTCTTTTCATTTGTCATAGAGAGGCTCATAAATTTAGAAGATGGATTAATACCTAACACGGAAATAGTAAACGTGACACCTGTCAACAGGGGCAACGGTTGCAAACAATTAATACAATGCGTAAAACTAATTCTTTACTTCCAAATGTTACTTTTTGTTTTATGGGCTTGCTACTCAATATGGCAAGTCTATCGTATCAAGTCGATGGAAGTCAAGATTTCCGACAATATACGAGAACCGGAATCGCTACATTTATACGCGCACCCGAACAATTTCATGGACCTAGAAATATTTTAACAGGAACAGACACTTTCCAACAAGAAGGAGTGCACTCGAATGAACTTTCAAGCATCGGTGAAAATAAATCATTCGACAATGGACTTAATGTGGCTCTTAATGCAGAAGAAAATCCTTGTCCAGAAATGAATGAAAAGCATGATTTACTTTATTTACTATCGACAGGGTGCAATAATAAGAAATCTATGTCGCAGAATGCTGTGTCCTCAGCTTTGTTCACAGTTGATGCACCAGATTCAAAAACGAAGCAGAGTAAAAAATATTTACGAGTCGATGAAGCAGAAGATGCTAATTCAGATCCATCAAAGGTGCAGAAAGCCAATGTGGCATATCCTATACACTTCAAGGCTACTTATGTTGTCGAAAATGGATCAGAGCATGTTGAAGCAACAGAAGCAACGTCAATGGTACATGATAACATAATGAAAGAGGATTCTAAAAATCTGGACTGCAGTCAAAAAGAAATGTTTGAAAAATATGCAACCCTTTCATCAGTGGTAAAAAACACTTTAGAAGGTACGTCAGTTTTAGAAGAGCCACAAGTAAATATCAACAAAAAGCAAGATGATTTTACTAAAACCGAAAAACAGTTAATACCGAAGTTAATTATTAGAAATCCTGCTGCTGATCAGGGATCTGTGGCCTTTACTGGTAATATCAAAGGTAAAGGTGAAAAATGGAGGCAAGCAGAAATATTACTTGATACCAATGAGAATCTAGAAACTAAAGAAATTAATTGTAACAGTGAAGTTAGTACGCTAATTCTAGAGCACGATTGCAATGAAAGACAAACTGCTGAAAGCATTGCAGGATTGAAGAGTAAACACACAGGTGAGAGCGGTGACATTTCGCGTTTGATCTTCAATGCGAAATTTAAAAAGTTCTATCCACAAGCGGAATTAATGTCTTTTTTAAGTGGAAGTCATGTAGTGCCTAAAATCGTTCAAGTTATACGTGAAATACCTTCACAAAAGTTCGTCAAAGGAGAACGAATTAGGTATGTACACTCGGGCTCAAAAGTTTAGAAAATGTCGAGATTGCAAAATAAAGAATGGCTGTTTAAAGTAAATACTTTGACAAAAATATTCATAAATAATTTTTATATAGCGAAGTCGACAAGAAAGTATTTAAATCTGAAATTTATCTGTTATTTTTCTCATTTTTTATTATTACCATCCTCCAAATATGAAACACTTAGAGTGCTATCTTGGAAATGGTTTGTCATAGAAGCAAATGTTTGAATAAAAATTGTATGGCTTCTAATCTTTCAAAAGAAAATACTAACTTTGTCCAGCTTAAAGTTTCCGGTATAACACTTTAGGGTTTCAACTTTGGAGGGTGATATCACCCCTTAAATTGAAGTTACCGCAGCCAAAGAATACGTGTGTAATATTTTGAACTGTTTGGGCTGTCTCAAGTCTGCCAAGCTTTTTTAAAATCGGAGTGTGTCCGTTCGCGAACGTTCCTTGTAAGTGTATTGGATCCAATGGATTACACTATAGCTAGTAAATATTATTTTCATAAGGCAATAAGTAGTCATGGTTTTTTAAAGAAGTCTGACATTCCGTCTGCAACAAACTAATGCAAATAGTTATGTACAACATGACAACTAGTTTGGGGGACAAGTTCTTTGAAATAGTCAAGATCGTGAATTTCAACTGAATAAACTTTATCGTTTATTACTCCATATATTAAATGATCCATGAAGATAGCGTCAATCGACTTACGCTTCACCCTGCAATTTAAAGGATAATTTCATTTGATCATTGCAGACGGCGAAAGGAACGTAGTTATGTAAGGGACGTAGAAAAAATAAACGATGCAAACCTCTCACGATTTTTTAGGCCAAAATTTCATAAAGGGCCTAATATGTTTGACCGCAGATTTACACGTTCAATGAATAAGGGTATGAAGAGCACAGGTAAATTTAATTATATTTAGGTAATATTGACACTAGAAGGAGAGCAATTTTTTGTCCTGATAGTATATAATGTGCGTGTCTGCTTATGTATGCTATTTTCGAGATACTATAATTTTAGAATAATTAAAATAATAATACATTATTTACATAAAAAAGTTTACGTAACTGTTATGTTAATTAAAAATGACAAGTATTATGAAGATACACTTAGAAGATCCTTCAAAGGCAATTTATTTTTCGAACGAGCTTGTTATTTATGGGTATTGGATCAAGTCAGAGGAAAGAGGATTTCTAATTGTAAGTTGTGAATTTAGCTCACCAAATATTGTCAGACACAGTATCTACGATCTTTCGCTTTAAGCAATATTGTGTGGTTACTATAGCCATTTTTAAAACACAACCAAATTATATTTGAGGGTGCAGATCACTTTATGAAGAAAACCACTTCAGTAACACTTTTACGAAATTGATGCAGATGCAATTATCGTGAAACAATCACATAATAGGATTATTATTTATTGTTAATAATAAATCAACAATTTTTATTTTTTTCTTCTTTGTGAAGATTAACATTTCCATTGACCGATTCATAACACAATGGCCAATCGTAAATATGTAGTAACTAAATGATATTTAATGTTATTATTACAGGGGCATCGCTGAATAGTTTAAGACAGTACAGATTGCCTGAGTTTACTTTGCGCAATACCATTGATGAAAAGGCACACCTACGGCCACGAAAAATCGCAACAATTAACGATTATGACCAAGAACTGGTTCAGGACGATTTAAACATATTTTTACATAGAATGGAAATGCTGGCGAATCATATTGACAAATTACACGAACGGTATCTGCGATACAACGAACTTAACGACGATTACATTTCAGAGGAGTTGCCTTCAGTATATTACGAGAAATAAAGCACCATCTATTTTCCTGAACGTCATAGTAACAGTAATTTGAAATTACGGTATTAAACTATATTTTACATGGTTGTAGTTAGTTTTTAAGCCAAGTCGATTACGAGTTAATTTAAGAATAAATAAATCAAAAGATCCAGAGGGGGCCATAAATTCCCTAATCACTTATACCCCTGAAATAATTTATTATGGGTGCTGAAATAACGGTTGAAGAGAAAATTTGGCTGAATAACGTTTCGACAAATATTCTACTCGTTCCTCTCGCCTGACAGTCACTTGGTTCTTTGATATGCTAAACACATTTATAATTACAAATATCATTCGCAAATGTTTCCACTATTTGACAAAATCATGTCGCAGAAAAATTAATGCATCATTCGCACAACTGCGCATGGGCCTTGAACTTATTTATGCTAATACGAAACGATTTACCCCAGAGTTAGTCTGATAACGTTTCCATACGTCGGCTAATAGGCAATTACAATTGGTTGGTGGGCGATTACGAACTGCTGAAGTAGGTCAGTCTTGCCACGTTTTTGAAGGAGATCTTTATCGAGGAACGCACATAACCCTTATAACTTTTCATTATGTACTATAAATTGAATACTTTTGTTTAAAGAATGAATGAGCGAATGCAGCACTCGCTTTTGTGCTGGGCTAATTCGAAAGGGATGAATCTGATTCCCTTTGCTTATTTACTGTTCAAAGGCTCTCACATTTCGACGAGTGATTGCAGGGTTTATATTAAACATTAAATTGAATGTATTCGCTTCCATATGATATTCAATATTGATAATTGGATATTGAATGTTGACTATTGAATAAAACGTTTGAAGCAGGTAAAGTATAATTATGAACATTTATAACAAAATTATTGGATGTAATTCCGGCGATATAATTGTCTGATCGTTACATTGTAAAATAATTGGATAGGGTTGCAAGAGAGAGAAGAAAAATGGTGACTTATGTATGTCAAGTAAAGGGGTTAAATATTATATATAATACTTTTATGATGCTTGCCGCATATGTTACAACACATACTACTTGAAAATTCTAGTTCGTTAATGATTTTATGCTATTTTTATAAGTTCAAAAGGTTAACATATTCTGTTTCAGTTCAACGAAATCGCGTTACACAGCAAGCAGGTAAGTTGAGCCCTACGTTGAGCCTTCGATTCGTCTTCGGGACAACGACTGTCTTGCCATTTATAGTAACATTTTTATTAGTTCGAATACGTTCATATGGGATATCAAGTGAATTAAATAAATTTTAATATTACTTGTGGTGATAAAGCGATACTGTTTCATACAAGATCTGACGTACAATATATAAATATATCATAAAACGTGAAATCCTTTACTCGGTACCAAGGAAAAAGGTAAAATCATCACCGATATTATTTTGGCTAGTGCTTGAGAAATAATCTCTGTTTTCGTTTATAGTTTTCCATTTATGCAATGTCCCGTACGAAAATGAAAACAGTTAAAGACAAATTCGTACTGAAGCTACATTGTAAACGTGTTAACTTTTGCATGAGCAAGTACAATGCTTAATAAGTGTGACGCATAATTATAAAAAATATTATTATGCATGACCTTTATCTTGCAAAACGCGAATGATGTTGAAGTGTCTAAAGAATGAAGATCCGGAGTGGTTTTGCGATAGCACGCAAGGGTTAAGGATAGTGTATGGCCACCGGATTAAACAATGTTTTATTTACAAAACAAAGGTGATTCTGCGCTCGGCGTCTAATTACCATGGGCGCAACGGAATAGTTACGGAGGCATTGCGTCTGAATATGCACGAATAATACAAATATTGTGAAAGTCTATGGTATTGGGTTGGTGCATAATTACTGCGGCGTTTTTTCGCGACTTTTTTTCCATTAAAAACTAACTTTTTTAAAATTTCATATGCATTTTCACTAACTCCAAGGGGAGGATTATTTTAACGCAAAATGGGATGGGAGCAGTGTGTCCGACAGTGCATAGCCTTCGAACGGTACTATGCAGTAATTTGTAGATGATAATGTGGTTTTATAAATCTCTTTTAAATACAGAGTTTTCTAGTAACAATCTCTATACTTTCCTGCCACAACTTTTATGTCTATTATAACTAATTTATCATTTATAATTTGGTAATACATTAGATGCCTTCAACACTTTTATTTGCAATTTAAAAATTTAATAATTCATTCCTACTTCATTCCTTCCAATTAGCTCAGAACTTCGTTTTTTTGTGTTTTATAGAATTGCGTGCACGTTAATCATATATTCACCTATTGATTGCAATTTTAAAAGATAAATTGAAATTAAAGTGTAACCTTACGAAATCCCAATTGATTGTACGATAACCAGTGTGCATAAATTATGTAGAAATCAATTGCCTTGTTCGTGTTAAGGTAACTGTTATTTTCAGATAGTACATGTTCAATAAGACACGTAAGTGAATTAAGTGAATATTCATGACGCACACCCTACAATTTCTTCTCCTTTCAAGTATACGAAACAGGGTCGACTGATACGAAATCTTCGTGATATGTCGACGGGTACCTTCGAATTGATGGACGGAAATTTTTACGTTTGAAACAAAAATTGACTTGAAATTTCTTGACTGACATTTGGCTCGACAATGCATGCATGGATACGTGTGAATCAATCACACCTTGCCAACACAAATATTACGTGTAGTAATAAAGAATTTCGCCACTTCTATACCAATATTATCGTTTAATAACAATACAATGTGAAACGAGTCGTTCGTTATAAAAATCACCACCATTTCTTTGGACTTTTTTCCATTATTTTGTTAAACAGGACATTTCAGCCCTTTGTTTGCGACAAAATGATTATGTCGTGGCCACAAACTAAATCTTTGCGTACCTATATTTACCTATATGGAAACCGTGGCGACAATTACTTTTACAAATAAATTGATTCATAATATGTGGATGAAAAGAAAGTGCTCAAGAAACAGTTGCGATTTACTGATAAGCCTAATAAGCCTGTTTAGTATAAAAATCGTTTCACACGAGACACTTTGTGGCGCCATTTGTGTCTCATGAGAAGGTCTAAATAAATTAAACAAAAGCTTTAAAAGCATACCTAATATAATCTCAAGGGTTGTTTATCGAATATGTATTGCAATATTTCAAAATATTTTTCTTGAGCTATTTGTTGTAACGCAGCATGCATACAGTCAATCACAAAAGTCTGCATGCAGCCACTGAACTTCAAAACACTTCAAACTATCATATGTACATGCACGTATAAAAAGTCCAAGGGTTTGCATTGTAATGTGAACAATAAATCATTTATTATTATGTAAATAAAAATCATTTTGAGCAACGATGAGGCTTGTCATATTAGTTGACAAAACGTTCGCGATTTTTAGATTTTTGGAAATTTTTAGAATTTATATAGAATTTGGATGTGACTGATTATAGGTGACGTCACATTAGGACTCAGGCTCCATTTGGACAAGTGCTGCAAACAAATTCACACATAACGTGAAAACGTTGCGAGCATCGCGCAACCATGAGCACTTTAAGGAAACGAAAATTTGAATAGTCAGAGTTCGAAACGTAGAAAGGAAGGGATTGTCCAAATTATTTAAGACAGAGCCGAATTAGGTTTGCTTGTTTGATGATAATTCGCGACGACACTATTTCGGTTCCTCCGACTGTAAAGTTGCGAGACGCGTGTTAAGCACCCATAAACTGTCGGAGATGGTGTTTTGTACCTAGTTAAATGTTGGATAAATACAGGAACAAGCAAAACGCTAACAGATTCTTTTCGTTCCATTTTACATAGTTTTGAATTAGATTGAGTAACGATCAGCGCAGCCCAGTTTTGTAAAATATTCAGGTTTCAATCAGTTATTTCAAAGCTGTGCAACTCGCCCTTGACACAGACTACTGATCGATGATAAAAAAAGACAAAGAAAAGAATGGAACGAGACTAAACCGTACCTATCGTGTCGAAAAGCAATCGCATGACATATCAGTTTATGCAAATATTCAGTTATGATGTACCAATGTTTGTCCAATTTTTGTTGGCTAGTAATTTTACGACATCAAGAAAATTGTGGACGTTTGCTATGTAGAGATTCAATGAATAACCGTTTCTACGTGTTACCACGATTTTTGGCTACTCATTTAGTACTAATTCAACGCAAAAATCTTTTGTCAACAATATGTGCATGCATGTAGTTCATTGGAAATAACTGACCTGCCTTTTGTCAGTACACACTGTATGTATACAATCTTGCTGATGAAGCACCACATATTTACTGAATTCTCCAGCTAGTCTGAATAATAGAGCCCGCATGAGTTGTCCCATTTTCAATTTTGCATTTATTTTATAACTAACAAGATCTCTATCTCTTTTTTGTATTTTTCCCACTGGTTCTCACCATTCTTGTTTCCTCACCTGTTCGTACGTTCGGCCCTCCCAATGCTCGAACTACTGTTTGACACGTACATACTTGAGCACACTTGATTTTTAACATGATCAGTGCGTCTTTTGTGTCTGTGTATACAAATACAATTTTTCACATAAATGTAAATCATAGAATAATTCAAGCTATAGCATACAGATTTAATTTTTAATATACATACGTATTCTCATCTATTTAGTGTACTGCACCTGGTCATTGAATGAGGACCTCTCCAAATTCTCAACATTTTTCATACTTAGTAAGCAGGCATTAGTAAAGTTGAAAAGCTCGAACGAGCTTATTAACTTTTAAGATATTATACACGCATATGTTAATATTCCATGCCAACCCTACACTCTGCCTTGGTTAATTATAGCCCGTCTCCTTTTCGGTATGTAATGCACACCTCAAATCTCTCGCTCATTTTGAATGGTAAAGAAAAATGTCACAGGAAAAAATTGTTTTTGATTCGAAGGGGCCAATGTTATGATACGTCGCAAATCCTTCTCGTGCTTGCATTTTTCGAGATTTCAAGGACACTGACACTTTTTTAAGTAGATCTGTATATTTTTATCACTATCGTGTAATAGGTAAGATCAAGATCAATCCAGTAACCTATGATACTGTGACATTCGCATTGAAAATATCCTTTATGTCTTCACTACTTTGTTAAATATCTAAAATTGTTGTTTTTAAATCGGATAATGACTGGTGTTGGTCGAACAAATGATTTGAGTGGACTCCAGACATTTGCGGTGGTATACAAGTCGAACAAATTGCCTTGTCACGAGAGGAGACTTTCATAGTAGTAATAAATAAATTGATACGTATGCATGATTTATTTATTTAGTAATAATTTAAGCAGCTAAGGATGATTTGTCATTTATGACATATTTTCGCAATGTGGGCCTAAGGTGACCATGAGCTGTTCATACCAATATTTGGTTGTTTATAAAAAAGAAATATTCGGTCACTGTATATCTTGTATAATTAATGACTGGACTACTTTTGTCATGCAAACATATAATTATTGTATAATTATTAACAGTTCTGGTATACATAACTCATATCAGTATGTGTCATATGAATATAGCGATGTGGACAGTTATAGGCTCAAGGTAACTGTTCGTACCTTATCTATGTACATGCGAAAGTGGGCTACAAAAAGTAATTACTTTTTACAGCTTTTAAAAAATACTGAGACCCGAGTAAAAGTCATTTTCGACAGTATTGCATGCTTGAAGGAAGAAACATACTTAATATTCAAAATAAATGTGAAAGAAATGTAGTTTCGAACGTGTTCAAATGTTACACTTAGTTTTAAAACCGTGGTTTTATCTAGTCGAAGTGCCAGAAAGGATCACCTACAGCTAGGTGTGAAAACGAATATTAGTCGTTGTCTTGATCGCACAAGTTGTATTATAAATAATGCTATGCATCAGACTGAGAACTGACAAGTGCTGCATGGCCTTTTCAGGTCTGCAACGTAGTAGCATGATCATGATCGTAACATCAGAAGATCGTAACTATTTTACACAGATCTTAGAATGTAGTTAAGAATGTTTCAAGGAAAGGCAAGGCGAATTGTACACAAAGGAAACGATCGTGCACCCCGTTTAAAATTGACCTCTCACTGTCAAATACATCGTACGACAACTTATTGCAAATAATTGTAATGTATTAGTTGCAAACCAAATTCTGCTAATATTGTGCTACGTAATACTCGAAATATATTTAATGCGTTTAATAATAATGTATTACGTACGAATAGAATGCGTGATAAGTGGTATTGAATAACTGTCTGCCATTTTATTTGTCACACAGAGTAAGTTCAGTGTGAGACTGAAAAAATTTCCAATTACAGTCACATGAACAAATAAAATCTGCCCTGTGCTTAGCTTTTGTTGAACAATGCAAAATTTTGAAACATTACTATGGTACACGTAGCCAAAGTGTTAAAGGTGAGATAATTGTTTGTGCAGCACGTTAAATTCCATTAAAAAATCATGACTCCTCAACTCTTACCACTTACATACATACATACATATACTTGATCACCCTTTCATGTCGGCCGTCGCGCGTGTGCGAAATTACGACGGAAGATGTTCGGAAGATCTGCGTCGTTTGGCAATCGTTAAACGAATTTAGTACGCGTGCGCACGCTCGTTCTTACAATATTATTGAAACAATTTCAAGCAGAAGAGAATTTTTAATTTTTCCTCAGTGTTGCATAGATAGAAATAAGAGCATTTTTTCTGTGTTACATAGGGAGCACATTCTTAATTCTTAAGTTTTCTTGCACCTATAATATTAATGAGACATCATTACGTCATCATTAGTTTAATATTAATTTAATTAGTGCACATGGAAATTAATTTCGCGAAATTTTGGATGAGAGCAAAAGTTCTGTTGGTTCCTGCATTTCGTAAAAATGGCCTTGTCTCTGTAAATTAATTGTAATACTACTTTAATAATGAAAGTATAAATGATTGATTCCAGTTTATCTTTACCCGGCAACGAGATCATAACGATGATTGATTTCTAACTATTTGTGTAATGACCAATCATTCGCGTTTGAATGGGAACTTCACTAAATTAAATGAATAATAGTGTATGGGGCTTTTGTTCTCTTCTTCGTCTCATCGCCTTTTTTATGTTACAATCTTATCACGGCGTGTAATGTCAGATTTATATATGCTAGCTACTCTATTATCTCTATAAATTTTAATCGAATAAAAAGGGGGGGCTCACCAAATCATTGTAAAACTATAATAAAATAATTTAAGAATTATATTACAAAAAAAAGAGTGTATGAGTATAAAAACATATCAGCGGTGGCTCATTTATTTTTTCTGTTTGGAAATATTATTTGAAAGCCAAGTAATCCGGCGATCCAGATTCTAAAGATAAAGAATTTTCTCAGGGGGGTAGTAGGTTGCTGAGAAAAATATGGAAAACATCTGCAGGATTAAATATGCGATATATACGCACATAGATAATAAATAAAAATACATAAAAAAGTATTATCCGCGATAGCCTATGAGTATATAATATTTTAGACACACAGAATCAATTAGAGAAGTGTAAAATGTATCCTCCAAGGCCTTGGATTCAAAGCGATCAATATTATGGGTTTAGCGCCTCCTACTACTTCAAAACACGTAGAAAGATGTCCAACCAAGCGGAAATCTTCTTAATCTGTTGATAATTATACGACCTTTAAAGATATCAGTTGGTGAAACTCAATTTTTATGTACAGCTTCCGCGAACGTTTCCCTCTTCAAAATATTGATAATATCTAAAAATATTTTCCTATTAAGCAAAGATTTTATTATCTATATTAATACTAATTATTATCTATATTGATATTAAGATTTTTAGGCAATTTTACGTAAAATGTAATGTATACAATTATTAGGCATAGTCTAAGCATACGTTCCAGCTGATGTTTTAATTGTTTATCGTATTATTAGTTTTATAGCAACCCATCTTTCGCTACTACCGACTATTAATAACGACATAATTCTATTTACAAGTCTAACAATCATCAAATCGGCGTGTAACAATCATTTAACTCTGAATTGTAGGGCTCATATGATAAACGATGTAAGTGTAAACCAAAATTAACGATTAAAAGATTAATGCTAAAAAATACTGACAGTAATAAAACTAATACAGGATATTTCCATTACTGATACTCGCATTATTTAGCATTCCTACCTCTCAATTACCATAAACGAATATTAATAGCGTTAGTTATAACGTACATGTATTACATAACGATTATAATCGCATTATAATTAATATTTTATCGTGACAGGATGTATGTATTTAGTTTTGTTCATCCCATACGCATATTTTTACAATTATTGGTTGAAACACACTTTAAATTCGAGATTATGTTCTATATACATATATCGCAATGTGTTATATTCCAGTCGAACCACGCAAATTCGTTTGAAATGTATCCTGAAAAAGAAAACACTCGTTGAATGAATTGCTTGTAATTAGAGGAATAATCTTAGATGTTAAACTGAGTTTTAAATGTAGCTTGATTTTCTAATAGATAGGGGAGTTGTACGACCGTTAAGGTTTCGTGACTGTAAAACGAAACACGGCTATTCGTGCACAAGTTCCCCCCAAAACAGTGATAAACTACGTGATTTTCTTCACATTAATCATACACGGCCCTATGCGGTCGAACTTTGTCACATTGTAAGGATCTTGTGCGGTATATTAGCAGAAAAATTTTGACGCAAACTATATATCAGCTGAAGTTACTTGTCACTTAAACTCACTTCCGATTTTGTATTACAATTCGATACGTCACATGCTTACGGTGGTTGGATTTTCAGTCAATGAAGAGAAATATTCGTAATGCAATTGTACATATTTGGGGCTCATGTAATGACAACAATACGTGCCATGTAGTTTTCATTGTTCCAGAGCACCCATTTGTTGTGTTAATACTTTTCCTTTTTAACACTGATATTAAATAAAGTAAAATCGAAGTATATTCGTACAACTTTTATCATCTGGGGGACTTTTCCCCATTTGTCGAAGGAAAATGCAAAATTAATGACCGATCGCAGCACATGTGTCCAACACATTGGACAAAAGCGAAATATGTATGCAGAAATAATCAGAAAATTTCGCACAGTTTTGCTTTGTGGTGTTAAGGGCCCCGACTCCATGCGCCATGACCAGGACGCGTGCACGCACACAAACAAAGGAAGGCATGCACGTATACGCCATGCGCGAGAGAGACTTCGTAGATTCGGTTGTTTGTCTCGATAATTGCATAAATGAAAATTTCGCGGGTACTGCACACACGGGTCGACTCCACCACAGGGTGGTAAGGTCCGTTTGAACGCCAATAAACACCATTCGTTGAGACATATGTTATTTTTGAAACTGTTAAGCTTGACAGACGTCGGTGTAGGCAAAAAGATGGCCGCCGACATCCCGTCTCATTTCACAATTAGCAAGCCGACTGAGCCAGCTCATTGCGTGTGCAACATCTGGCTGAGTAGCTGTGGCCAGATATATGAACGAGCCAACGAGCTTGCGGTACGGAAAATCTCCGACTTCCAAGGTTTTGTCATCAGATGACTCCAGTAATCGTTGGTTCGCAATCAGAAGCTTAGGCACCGGCTTGTATTGGCTCATATCGAATCGGTCGAGTATCTCTTCCACGTACCCATTCTGATGGATGGAATATCCGTCGTTGTGGTGTACAAATTCGAGTCCCAGACAGTAGCCAACGCTGTCAAGGTCCCTGATGTCGAGGCATTTGTCCAATGCAGTTTTAAATCATTTTATTCTGGACACATTCGCGGAGGCTAACAATATGTCGTCGACATATACCGTAAGCATTACCACATTTCCCCCTCGACCTTGGAAGTACGGACATGAGTAGCTGCTGGATTGTGTTGCTCTGAGGTTTTGTAATTCCCGGTTGGACCTCTCATGTCAGAGACGACCGGCTTGGCAAAGTCCGTGGAGCATACAAACCTTATGGCGTCCCTACAGGTCGTTCAGCATCTTCCTTGCTGCAGCCATGACAGAGTTATCCTGTCCTCCGCCGAAAATGATGTGGTCCAGAATGTTCGCCATATTATGTTGCGACGCGGGGGCAGTTATTGTCCGGATTGAGCTGGTTTCACCAAAGGCGGTCCCTGGGCGTTGAGAGTACCATTTTGCGACGGCCCTCGCCTTTCGCCTCTCAAGCATCCCATCTGGTGCAAACTTGTTTCGCAGAACTATTCTGCTAACCGATTATTTTCTGACCGACAGGTCGGTCGGCGAGCCATACATAATAATCCTTTTGAGTGATATCTCACTCAAAAAAGAGTATGCATGATCCGCCATGCTCGCGTCGGCGACGTTGTATTCCTTTCGTGGACAACCTACGTTCCCGGGAATGCTCTTATTTTAATGTGCACTTCCATCTGCATCTTCCACGTGTCGTAATTCTACCTCGCCAGTGTGTCGATCCTTACAACACCCGTTGCAGCCATTGTTCCTCAAGTCGGTGAAAAACACAGTACGCTTAGGCAGATCGCGCCTGAGAGGAAACTAGACCGACGCTTGCAGACCACCTGCAATAGCGCGTCCAAAAAGAAAGCGTTAATTCAATTTAATAAAACCGCATCGATTGTTCTGAGCCCGTAACCTGTTCGAGATCGTGAATTAAAGAAGAGGGAACAACAGAATAACGAGACTAACGAGAGTCCACAGTACATATAGGAAGTAAAGAATGATGGCGTCCCCGCCTGAAGATGCAAGTGGCGCCGCTATAGGGATGCAATCTAAAGCGCGCCAATTGAAAGCTCTAATAAAAACAATAACAGACATCAGTCTGAAATGAAGTTGGTGCGATATAGTGTAGCAATATTTATAATATTGCAATATTACTGTTTATGCGAGAAGTGCAATCTGTATAAACAAATTAAATGTAAATATTGCTGATTTATTCCTATATTGTAGGATATCATAGTAAATTCATGTCAGACTGATGTCTGTTACTGTTCCCCCCGCCCTATGTAATTCTCATTTTTTCGTAATTCTTTAGTAAACCTTCAAACTTTATTATCTTATTACCTTTAGTAAGTACATAGAATGTACTTACAAAACTTGGCCGTTAAAACCCTGGACACCCTGTATATGTATACTTTTCTTCTTCTCAACATGCTTCAATTTCACGAAAGCAGGTTTTCTAATTCAACATTTTTATTTTCAAACAAGATTTAGCGAGATATGTATAAACGTTTGTAAATTAAAATCAATTAATATAAGTTTTGATCATTTCAATGGAAAACAATGGTGCATGAGAGAATCAGTAAATTACTATTATTTCTAGGATCCACTTGCTCTAAATAAGTTGTCCTTCGACATGTTTGGATAACCCGAGTTCTACTTTGGGTGGATCGAATATGGCGTCCAATGGTGAACACATTAATGTTTTGCGCAAAGATACGTTCTAAATAAAGGAACAAAGCTTTGCGCTGCAGTTTGGTCAGCGATAATAGACTTTACAAAATATATTTGTGGATCACAGGAACTCTGTGAAAAAGAACAAATATGTAGGTACCAAAATAAAGCAGGCCACAATTCACTGTAAATACTTCTTTTAACTTTGTTGTCCAATTTTTTAAAATAGTTAATTATATACTTATTTTTCTGTGAAAGTAGAGATATGTATAGTATTGTGGTTAAAATAATTGCAAGTAGGCATTTAAAAAAAGGGCCGTGCAAGTGCACTAACGAGTGCAATAATTTAAATGTAACCTTGTTCATTATTATGACTTTGTACTTGCTGTGCACTACATACATATGTTTCTTATGATTCATCACAAATGGTAGAATTTGCAAAAAAAATGCGTGTCATTATGCGCATAAACTCTTGAGTGCAAAAACTTTAGTAGAAAGACTACCAACCTTTTTCTATATCATATTATGTAAAACCAAATAAAAGTGCAGATTGCACACATATTCTTATTCATTGAAAATCGCAAAAGTAAATGTTCCTAAATCTGTGATATGTGTTACTTTATTATTATAATAAATTGATTGTAAGGTGTAAAATCAAGTATTCGAAAACCTCTATCCTGTGAAATGGACATCGAATAATGTAAGCCGTTAAAATGTAAGAACATATTAATAATGATTATATACGCACATAATACAAATGCTAGAATTATTTAATAAATTAAATAATTAATACTATATTTGCAACAAGAATACAAAATGCAATAAGTTTGCGTTCCAATTTTACTGCTTAAGTTACACTAAATATAAATAGTCGCGAATAATTGTTGTAAATCACACATCATATGGATGAGGAATCTTGTTTGCGTTTAAATATATTTTCGCTTATGATCACAATCATATATTTACTGCTCGTAAAACATTTAATATAGCAAAAAATAAACAACGTTGCACTCTTCCATTTAATCTTTACAAACCATACAATTTCGCAACAAAATTATCAATCGAAACTTGATCCTTGCCAGTGATAAAGAAGTAAACCACAATAGTTATTCATTAATACAAGTGTGATCAAAATGTATTTCCCAATTATACAAAATAACATACTGATACAGTAATATGATATATGTATACTGAATATTTGTAAGACCTGCAGACCCTTTAACACAAAATATTTCTTATTCAATTTAATATTTAATTAAACGACTATATACGATTTTTACGTTTCTTAAACCTATTTTAATAATTATCAACGCTGGGCAAGAAAGTAGTCGGAAAATATTTAACTCGGAAAACGTATCGATTCGAGGCGGTAAATAATTGTTTCGTGATTATGGGAAGCTAAAGTATGCCGTGACGAGGTTAAAGTTAGGATGCTTGTTCTAGTACGGTAACGTTCTGCTTTTCCTGGCTACAACTTGTGCCACGATCGAAACTTAAAGGAGCGAAAGCACACTCCGTTTCTTCAACGACGTGGCAGACCAACTACGTTTTGGTATACATAGAGTGCTTTCTGCTTCGGTGCTGGCAGCGCATGGGGGTCCTGGGTGGGGGTGCTTCAAACGCTTAAAAGGCCTTCCAACGCCCTTGTAACACGCAGTTCTGGTTTAGAACGTAATAGTATTCTGTGAAAGTTGTGGGCGAATTCAAAAGTGCGACGAGACTTTTGTTTTACTCTTCCGCGGAATCCTTTTATTGCTATCTGCAACGGTACGATACCACTAAGGGTAACTTAGGTATCTGTGTTCGTTGAAGAAATCGTTAAAGAACCTGTGGTTTTCAATTTCGTCGCAGCAAAAGAAAAAACGATAAGGGTTGGTATTATAGTGAAGAAACGCAAGTGGTCCCCGCTTTGAAGTCGGAGCTATACAACATTCGACTTACCTTTAGTGATTAGTGAGCAAACTGTGTGATAACCACTTCGACGGTTTCAAATACATCCCTCGTGGCCGCAGCAAGGGAATTCAGACGAAATGAAAAAACTAAGAAATTTACAGATATTTGCAATGTTCCTTCTACTGGTGTTTTTCGTATCACCGTCCTACACGTATGCTCTGACAACTTTCGGTAAAACCAACCCCCAAACACAAAATCAAAATCCGCCACCACCGCCGACACCAGGTTTGTTCAAATAATTCACGATTCGAAAACCTTTCCGTTATACTGTCGATTCCGTAATTATGCTAAAAAAAATTTCCCGGTACTTTATCAAATTGTAAAAGTATGATTCAATAATCTTTTATCATTGAATTTCTAATAAATCGAATACATTACTGATACCGAATGAGAAACCATTCAGGTGAGAAGCTCGTGCAAAGTTACAATAAACAATCTCTCAATTAGCCTTACTCATATGTAACTAGTGTTCAAAGGCTGTCAAGGGGTTCATAAAAATGCTTTTAATCTTACAAATCCTTCAACGTTGCTCGATTACATTTCTACAGTTAGTAAAAGAAAAACACGACTACAGTATCGCAGAAAAGTATTGTCTTTCGATAAAAGGGAAAGAATACATGAATGTGTGTTTGAAATACGGATATATTTATAAAAGTCCGTTATAATTTCAGTGGGAAAGGCTCGCGAATGTAAGTTAGAACCTGAATGCGCTGGTATTCAAAATACAACATGTATGGCAGACCCTCGAGACGGAAGAACACGTTGCCTTTGCGGAGATTATTCTGCACCGCTTAATGGCGCGTGTACCAATAAATTCAAAGGTAATTAAATATCTAAAAATACGATATCATTTTCGTGTGAAGCGACGTTCAGCTTTCCTTTACTTTCTTATATAGTTTAATTCACATTTGATATACAATTATTGTAAATTTTCGCATCAGTAACATACAGGGTATTCGAAAAATCGTAGTACAAGCCGAAAGGGGATTATTTCTTGTAACGTATAAGTCGAAAGAAAAGAATAAAAGTTTGTCGTTTGTGGACTCGTTTTGAAGAAAATCGAGTTTGAATTTCCGTCAAGTACACGTGTATTTAAGAGAGACCGGGCGCTGACAGAATGTCGCGTCCGGTTACTCTGTTGTTATTTATGATTTGGTGCGGACTGAATTACTGCATTAAGCGTCAATAATACATAATTTAGTTATCGCACATTTATTTAGATGTAGGTTAAAAATTGTGCATAGCGTCTTCCACTATGTCTCAAACAAAGTGTCGCCTGTGGAATTGCACAATTATGGATAGCTGATAATGTTATTTGACTCTTCATTTCTTCAAACACCTGGTTTCCTTATTTTTGGTATGAAAAAAGATCGGATACAGTCGTATCCAGTGATCTTGCAGGCCAATTGCAGGCAGATATTGCTACCTTACGTCGCAGTAACTTCATGTCAAACTGATGTCTGTAACTGTTACAGACTGTTACCCTATGTAATTCTTATTTTTTCCGTAACTCTTTAATAAAGCTTTAGACCACCTATGTTTGTGTAACATTGTTTTCTTACATAGGCCCATAGAATACATATACTGACAAAGTTTGGGCGTTAAAACATGGGACACCCTGCATATATGTAGTACCGTGTATTCGTGTTAAGGGAATCGGAACCAACGATAGCTTTCCAAAGAATACCATGTTTTATCTTTAAATTCTCAATAAAAATCTGTTGCCACTAAGGAATTAAAAAAATACATTAGTTCGTGTACCTACTCACAAGGAACACGTCAATGGAATCTGATTTCAATGTCTTTTACCGATTTTGTACAAAAGGTACACAAAGTTTGAAAATATAAGCTTTCGATAAATCACGTTCAAAAGAAAAAGGAACCCTGTACCATATTTATCTTTACTTTAGTACAGATTAGCTGTATAACACAGTTTTACAGAAATGAAAGGTTTTAGATCTATCCCAGTTTCTGTTTTGCGTCGCCATCCCATCTAGGAGAAATATTTAAAAGTGTGTAATAATTTGAAAGAAATAAGTACACTTTATCAATTTTGGTCCATATAGTCATATGGGAAATGTATTATACCAAATTTTTCTTTCGTCTGACTTTAATAAATGGTATGGCACTTTAGAGAGCCTATTGCACGGAATAATTTCTTTTGACAGAGCATAATTTTTCATGAAAATGCCTGTACCTTTCCCTCTAAAAAGGCATCGAGGCAAGAGCTACGTGAGCCTTTGAAAAAAGGAATTGGATTTCCTTACACACAAGACTAAAATTTGCATATACTCACGTGTCCTCCAGCAATATGTGGACACATGATGGTATTGGTACCAGTATTATGGTTATCTATGCAAATTGAAAACTTTCAGAATGTCATTGTAGCTTATCACGTAGTATAAAACCAATTTACTAGCTTCCTAATATAGATTCATCATTTGTTCAGGCAAACGTAAAAATCAATACCTTATTTGTTAAGAGAATCAATGCAATGCTTTTGAAGAACATATTATTGCACAATTAATTTTAATTTTACTTGAATTAAGCGTCATCGGATATATTATACAACATTTTATATTCGCCAAATCTTTCATTAAATTGCAAAATGAATAAATTCAATAATTATTATGTGTAACAATATTTCATCTTCCGAAGTTTCCGTTATTCGCGTTAAACCATATACGCTTTCATGTTGCCATTAATTAAAATGAACATTCTCAAACTATAAGCGTTCGTTTATTAATGTAATGTTCAAATGTGTTGAGTATTGGGTACATATATAAAAACAATATATTGATACAATGTAATATTTGACAAGGGTATTTAAACACTAGATCCTATTGCATTGCTTACCATTGTAGCTGTAAATTTTATTAATATTATGATACATAATCTTTTATGTAAACTTAGTTGCTCATACATCATTCAATTTTCAGCATCAAAATTTATTGAAGTATTGTTGGCAACTGTTGTTAAGAATTTAGAATTTTTGACTACTCCAGGCAAAACGTACACTCGCATAGAGGTTGAAAATTGATCGACTGTTAAAAGTCATGTCGGGAGTACATTTGCGTGAAATTGCGTGTTAGTGGGAAGTTAGAACGCACCGAACTTTCGTGGCAAGGAGAGAAACTCAAAGAACACTAAAAACAGATAGAAACTGCTTACTGACACATAAAATATTATACTATCCACTGTATTGTTTTTAGTAGCTTTTTTAACGCTATAGAATATTTGCTAACGCCGTGTAAGAACCTTAAGTTTCACTATGAAGGTAGACATTGGACGGAGTACTTACGGGATATTTTCTAATATTTCTACTCATTTCTAGGCGACTAAATAATGCAACATTTATTCTTTTAAACATTTATTAACACTGCTTGTACGAGCACGGTCGAGTTATAATACCAAAAATTATTATAATTGTAGCTTTGCACACTCTGTGTAACAATGATTCCGAATGTATCGATGGTGCATCCTGTATGCAGAGAAATGCCACAATGTCCGGGAAACGTTGCTATTGCCAAGATGGATACAACGAAGAAAGCCTTCTGGTTTGCAATGGTATGTTACTTTTAGCCTTGATTTTATAACGCAACAAATAGTCTAATAGTAATTTCGTTGTTTCCATAAGTTTACAAATAACTGCGAAATATTCCTAATTACAGAACATTTCTTTTACAGGTAGTGCATCTACTTTTTCGTTTCACACAACTATTCTATTAGTTACGTTCAGTCTTTTAAAACTCAGTTCCTCATAAATTCTGAAAAATTGGAAACGTTTTAACGATGAAAATATGACGAAATCCTATTTGGAATTATCTACCCTGTTTCAACTAAATAAATCAACCGAAAATATGATACTGTTTCATATGAAAAGATGGTCAAATAATCTTAAATTTAACATAACGTAACGCATCTTGCAATAATCATAATGCAATTTTTAAATACATATTACATGATCAAATATAGACATTTCATATAATCATAATTTATTATTACATCTAAATGCTTATATTTAGAATAAAGATTTCATTATCACAAATAATAACTTACTTAGGAGTAAAATAATCTTTTGTCACATACATAGGTTGAATGATAAATGTTACAAGCATATCGACATTCTATATTCAAAATAAAATTCAATTCGTTTCATGCCTTATTTCAAACCACAAATGGCTTCAACTTTTATTTCTACCAATTTTAATTGTCTGTCTTTTTCAATGGATGACACTATAGTTTAATAGTATACATATAGTATTTCACCTTATAGCTCATAGTATTTAGTTTTTAACACGAATATACGCATGTTCATAAGTGGTGTTACAGCTTACGAATTCTTTTCTATAATAAGAAAACAAGAACGAAAAATTTGCAGATAGTTTTGACCAACTAGGAATAAAAATTAATTGTATAAGTATGACGCCCATTACACCTATTGTACGTTGAGGCCATAAGGTAAAATAACACAATAGTAACACATGTAATATTATCATAGGGTACAATATTATCCTGGTTTGCGCAATGAATAATTCACCCGAAAATAATTTTCACTTGAGGCTTTCTAATAACATAATTTCTCTATCTATATTATACCTCTATTTAGAAATTGCGTAAGGTAATTGTTACCCCCTTAGCGTTGACAGAAACTATTAATATTTATATCTCAGTAGTAAGAAATATATCGTCATATTGGGCAATGCACGTAACTAATTGCGATTGGCTGGTACATCAATAATATACATTTAGTATAATTAATATGTTGAAAAATTTTGCCGTTGGATTTTTGGTGAATATTATTTTAGTTTTACATTAATGTTGACAGAGTCAGGTTGTTTGACAACGTAATACTAAAACATGCATTATAAGAAAAAGTAATTTCAAAACACAAATTACAAAATTTCTAAGCTTGCAACACGTAAGAAATGCTTGGTGCTTGAAATGATAAACGCAATTTTATTTGCAATTCTTCGTCAAGCGTTGCCGAAAGCGATAAACTAATGTGGCGGTAAAACTGTCAATCATACTCGATACAAACATTTGCAAATCTTTTGCAATTATATTATTTGACACATTTCATCCATACGGCAGAATTTTCATATACATATATTTTCTGGTAAATATTGACCGCTAATTAATTCTTTTAATAAACATTATTTTATGGAAAATTTTACACAAAATAACAGTTTGTACACAGTTTAATATTCCATTCGTCACATTAAGAGCACGATTCATTACTTGCTAGTTAACAAGTCTTGAAAAGATATTCTATAATTTTAATTATAAATATCCTGCTGTGTGTAGCATCGATTTTCATTTTCGAAAAATATTTTCGTAGTACAGAAAGTATGTATTATAAAAAAGGTTAACCTATTTAGTAGGGTGTTAATGTTGTAATAATGTCAATTTGCAAACAAACAAAACAAGTTTGAAAATTTGATACCACTGTTATTATAAATTGAGATTTATAATTTACGTGTATAAATCCAGTTTGGATTCGTACTTCGTGCTGTAATCATTTATTTTTAATTGTAATTACGTATTATAACATGTATATTGCTTGTTCCAGTTAAATAACTTGTGCGTAATAGTAAAAATGAAAACAAAAATATTTACATGCCAATGATGCCTTAAGTACCAACGACTGTATGAAACAAACTGTACAATGATCAATAAGTAAAGACTTATTAATCATTTTTGCTAACGCAGATTTAGAATAGTAATCAACAAGCATTTATTTTGATTATAATCCATAGCATTTTATAAGGTTTGTAACTTGATAGTAGCATAACAAAAAACTGTCTTATTTATCTGCACTATATGAAAAATGTTAATAACACAAATATTTCGTGCACCAATAAATATTTCTGTATTTAAAATATATATTACAATGTTTTTAATTAATTACAAATTAATTGTAGGCTATGTGAGTCAATTATAACAGGAGGATAAATAGAAAACTTCGCATATCTCTTCACATGATTCTTTTATTTATTATTTCCTTTGAAGAACTAATTGTGTTACAGTGTTTCCGGTTTGTCCGCCGAAAGTGATTGTATCAGTGGGAAGCACGTGTGTAATATCAAAATCTGAAATATAATTTTATTAATGTTGTTAATATTATTGTACGTGTTACTAAGAATAGAGATTAATTAAATTGTAACAAAAGAATAAGTAATGCTAGTGCTACTCTAACCGATACTAAGTGGAAAAATAAAGTAAAAACATTTCAAACAGAATTATTTAGTTTTGGGTAAAATTAATATGTATTTGAGATATATGTAAGGAAAGGTGCCATATGTATATTGTGAACCGATGTCTACATTTTCATTTTATATTATATTATAGTAATTCTATCTCATTACACATATATTAATTAAACGTAAGTTGAAAACAATGAAGAAATTGGAGAAATATTACGAAGTGTCAAGTAGGGCATGAAGTTTACTTACGCCATATCAGTGTGTTAAGCAATAAATATAAACAGAAATTTGTTTCGCATGACTTTTCTTTTTTTAAAAGACACGGATGATTTTTAAATTCGTTTAAAGTATTAACCTGTAGTTAGCTATCACCTGATTATAATAGAATGTAATCATATTCGTTATTTTAAGTATACTCTCTTACTTTTCGTAAACACATAAAAATTACTGTAAACAACGGAATTATTTACGAATGATAAATAAAATATTTACACATTTATATACCCACATGTGTCGCTAGGAGCTGCGTTTATGTATACAAAAATATTTACTTGTTTTTAATGTCTAATGGGTAAATAACTGTAATGTGTAATATTGTATATATTTTCGATACAGAAGACGAAAATCTACCGAAACTTGATGTTACATAAAAATGCTATAAGTCAATTAATCATGTCCATCACGATTCAAACAACGGAGATGTTTTTTTATGCAATGGAAGGAATAATATATGATTACCTATTTTCCTTTAGTGTTGAAACATGTATTAAATAATGTTACACAAAGAATATGTTCTGTGGAATTAAGTGTACTATATTTTCAATGTTCTGTGAATCTATATATCCTTTGTACATTATGTTAGTTATTTTAAATTAAATCGAAGAAAGTACAGAACACCAAATATTTGCATTACTGTTTTACTCTCTAAATTTCCAAGGAGGAATGTTAATTGTTTATATATTTTTCAATTATATTTCGGAAAGAAGGTAGAACCTAATTTTGAATTAATTACAACGAATTAGGAAATATACATAATTGTGGTCAGAATTAATAACTAATAAATATTATAACTTACAGTTTTCAAAGTGCTTCTTTATTTCCTCCGTGGTCCAGTTGCACGAAGTTAAAACTAAATAACCGGAAGGCAATAAGATTTTGTGCACATTTTCTATGTACTTTTGTCGTTTGGACGCACGATCTTGCGGGTGTAAACTAATGGCATCGTAAGTCCCTTTATCATGTATTAATTTAAAATCCGTCGGCAATTCAAGCCCTTCAGAATTTAATACATCGCCGACCATCAAGTCAATATGCGATATATTGTTTTCCTTCAAAATTTCCTGCGCCAAGTCGATCGCTTTTTGGGAATAGTCAATACCTATCAATTTTTTGAATCCTTTCTTTGCAAGTTCAATCAGCGTATATCCATTACCACACCCCATGTCGATTATTTTATCATCTTTACGAAGATTTAATTGTGCATCAATCCAGCTGAGAATATAATAAACGGTTTTAATAATAATTACGTATGGAATCATACACAATTACACAATCTCATACAGGGTGGTTGCATTTCGTTCTAAATTGTCGAATATCAGAAATATAGAATTACAGGGAATTTGTTTAGTTTGGCTAGAATGCTATAGTATTTCGTTGTCAGTAATAATTATTAGTTTAGAAATCATTGCAATGCATGGAAGGACACAAAACTGTATCGTAGTGCTTATAAGTTTGTATTCTTATTTTTATGAATGTCAATAAACAATATTATTTATGTTTATAAACGTAAGAAGATATGTACAGTAAAAGTGCCAACTAGTATTCAGAAGTATAAAAAATTAGCTTTTTTTCTGACTGATGTACTCAATAATCTGATATTTTTACGAAAACATCGCTTGACTTCTCTAAAATGAATTCTAAGCTTTCACTTTCACTACAAAACTGCTGTAGTGTTGTTATCCTATTATACGCTATGTGTGTAACGTAAAAATTTTAGACTTTAGCTTCGGACTCGCCATAAACCGAAACTGAAAATTGTTTTTTTCTATTTCAAATAAGAAATATTAATCTTTACCTACTGTCGTTAGTAATGTGAGCTAAGTTTTAATGCGCGTGGTTTACGAAAGATAGCGCCACCAGTGTGTTACGTGAAAATGTTCGATTGTTTACGGGAAAATTGACATTTCATACTACATGTGCGTTTTGCGGTCTTATTCGCGTGCTGGTTTAATAACTCACCGTACAACTTTTAGTGAATTATTTCTACCAAACCATATTTCGCCTACGTCCCCGTGATCCTTAAAATTGTCGAGTTCTTCTGAATATACGGTTTCCCAGCTAAAACATAATTGTGACACATAAAGTAATGCTTATAGAGTGTTTCGAATATACATACACGGTATGTATTATGTACTTACTAATTAAGGGTACCTAAATCCGATGGATCCAATTCTTGAATATTTTCCTCGGTCATTATTTATAGTTGTTAATGTAAGACTATTATTTAATAATCGCGTTATGTAAAAACTGTAATAATACTAATTGGTATATGAATCTTTACTTAATGAACGATTTACACTGCAATACGTTTCCGCAACTTCTTGTAATGCGAAACATGTAATCACGTTATGTTTATTAACCGAACATAACCTTACTTTCGAATCTAACCTATATGTAACGGTATCATAAATGTACATTATAAGCGTGATTGTGCAGAAATCATAAACGCTCTGAAATTACTTTATACAACTGTGACGTTTCGGGAAGTGCCATTTTGTTAAATATGGCCAGTAAATTAATAAGTTTACTCCAATTTGGTAAGTAAAGTTTATATTTGATAAATTTCATACTTTTGTTGTATAGTTAAAGTAAATAACAATATAGTATAGTTTAACCCGATGCATTCGTAAGGCAAGTCTAAGTCGCCACTTTGTGTAACACGCAAATTCAAATGACGACTGCGAGGTGATAATAACCTTTTTACCAAGAAATATCCTTTCCGCTTATATTTTAGATGTGTAGTCTATATGCAATTCACAGTATAGTATGATCTTTAACCATATGCTTGATGGTGTTGTTTATAGTCAACGTTAAGACCCTGATCAATTAAGAAATATTGCTCATTTCTCACTTGTAACTTAAACAGAAGCACACTACGAATCTGTGGGATATAATGTCCTGATCGCTGCTTGACATGTTAACTTGTAACCAGGCGAAACTGCTTTCCCTTCAAGTGGCCTGTAACCAGAAGGTTTATATTATTATTATAAATTTGGTCTATGTATGTTGAGTTATTACATTGAGGCTTTATATCAGAAACAAGACCTTCGAATGCAAAGGGTTAATGAGTAGTTATAGTTTAATACAGATATAAATATGTAGGGTATTAATAAAATAAGGATGTATGTTGAAGTATGAACTAATAAATGAAATTTTGCTACATTGCTTTTAATATAATTTGGAACAATATTTTTTCCTTACAGCTGTACATAATTTCTTTATATTATGGGTTGGTTTCTATTGTTTACAGTTTATCGGTGTTAAAAAAATATTAAATTATACCTTTTATTACCATTTAGGAAAGCAATGTGGAAAATTATCCATTTTGCCTTGTCGTCAATTATCTGCAACAGCATATTTGAGACAGGTAGATAATATTAAACCAAAAACGGGCATTTTGATGTTAAACATGGGTGGTCCAAGTAATCTTGAGGAAGTGCACGAGTATTTGCTACGTATCATGACTGATCGTGATATGATTCAACTACCATTTCAGAGGTTTAGTTACATAAATTGGGAACTATCAGTTAGATATGCGTTGAACTGAATAGGATTCTATAATGTAATAAATATTACAGTCGCTTAGGTCCTTGGATAGCTAAGAAGCGTACACCTAAAGTTCAAAAGAAATATGCAGAAATTGGCGGAAAGTCCCCTATTTTAGATTGGACCAATACACAGGGCAGGCTTCTGTGTGAAAAATTAGATAGGCTTTCACCGGAAACAGCACCTCATAAATATTATGTTGCTTTCCGTTACGCCAATCCTCTTACTGGAAGTACACTTCAAAGAATAGAAGAGTAAGGATCCCTGTTTCTTAATAGTATAATTATATGAAGCTATAATTATATTAGATACATTGTATAAGTACAATAGACTTATATATATATGTATATATAACAGGCACATTTTAATTTTAGAGATGGTGTAAAACATACAGTAATTTTTTCTCAGTATCCTCAGTATTGTTGCGCAACAAGTGGATCAAGCTTTATTGACATATATAAGCATTATACGAACAGGTAGTTTACGAATTGGTTTTCGCAGTATTACTACAGAAATGAATTACAATTACAATATTGATGTAAATAACTTTCACTTTTGACAAGTTTCAGTCTGTATTAAAACGATAGCAGTTTTATGATTCTTAAATCTGTAAATATAATGTTTGATATGCTGTGTATGGGACCTAATACATGAATTTTTATAACTTATGGTCTTAGTTATTGTACAGGCTTTTCTTTATTTATATTTTGTGATTTAATAAGAGTTCTACTTTTGTAGTGTAATTTGTTTTACCCGGTGGACACGGCAACATTTCGACAATAATTGTTTTTTGCTATCAGTTGCTTTATGTTTGAAAAAGTATCGGAATTTAAATTAATTATTCACAGTAATAATTATTACATTTATAGTGTTTAGTGATAATCAGTCGTGTATCGAACAGACGCTATTGTACACACACGGTGTCCTATTTTAATTGATACACATGTTTTTGGAAATTTTGTTAGAGATATACGAAAAAGTGCTCCAAATAAAATCTTCAAGGTCACTAGCATTTTTCTAAAAGAGGTCGTATTCTATTATGCAACCTTCCAGCTTTACAAAGGTATAAAAGGATTATTTGTGTTAAAAAGAATCATTCAAGGCCATTTTAAATCGAAAGTATATCAGTGTTACCTTCGAGAATCTTAAGAATATCGCAATATGTACACGTCTGTCAGTCATAAGCAGTAATAGGCGCACCCATTTAATTTCTATTTCACCAACCTTTAACTCGTCGGACCAAGGGTATTTCTTTCAGTCAAAGTATCGTATTCAGGCACATAGGTCCACATTTACAAAGAAATAATGTAAGACTAATGGTGGTCTTGTATGCCAGAGAAGAAATAAGATGAACAAACAGAATCACGCTAATATTTTGAGTTTTTTACGGATTTTATAAAGTACCTCAAGCAAGAAATTTTGGGTTCAACTGACCCATCCAACATATGTATTTATAGAAAACGAACGCAAACTACAAAAATATAGATTCAAAATTTCGGCCAGTAATGTCTGTTTTATAAAATTCTGTTTTATATAATTTTTTTGTTAGTGCACAGTGATTGTTGCTAACATTATAAATGAGGAACAATATTTTATAAAATTCAAGCAATTTAATCGGAATGCGATCTATCTGACCCAACATATTGATCACATACTATACATTATACATAGTATCCGATATATTAAAACCATGTGTGTGTAAATTTTCATTTTTTGGTTAAATAAGTCTGCACGAAAATGATAAAATATTGATGTTTCAAATTATCTGATTACACTTTACATTTAATTTTAAATTGCCATAATTAAACCGCACATTTATGGTATTAGTATAAGGGAGGAGGTATGTGCTGGGTTTACAATTGGTACAGAATTACTTTGCCTTCAATAAATTGTATTTTAATATTTGCGGTTACTTTCGTACGTTTTGCACTTTCTGTAGCATGCGTTGAATTACTGTGCAATTTAGTCCAATTCACACCCCTGTCATCAATTTGCTTGATAATTAAATCATTGGACAAATTGCAAAATGTTTCTCTATCTACTCATTTCAGAGGCATTTTATTTTGGATGACCTGGCATAACAGTAACATACAGCATATGCATTACCTAAACATTTAAACTCGTCGTTTTTTTTTCTTAGATCAAAACTGATCTTTAGATATCACCCTTGTAAGCATAAGCAACAATAAACAAATCTTTCTAAAAAGAAGACAGAAATAACCTGTTTCTAATATTTTCTAACTGGCGGGCTCAATGAGTTTCATTATGATTTGTTTTACATTTAACTAGTAAAACACACGTTGCACTTGTTAGTAGCTCTGGAATTTTTATCATGCCTCTCACGCGATTGAATAAATTCCATAAATTAAAATGCGGAAGAATAATTCATATTTCAAACGTTTTCGCAATGACAAATAGATGGTAAGGAAACATGTTTCTGTGGGAATAGGAAGTGTACTGCTCAAAACAATTAGAGGATCGATACTGTGAATTAACTATTGCGTCAACCATGTGAAAGGATCGAAGGAAATGCTATAGGCGTGGTAGATTGATATGTTGTCTGCATAATAGTCTGGAAATCACTAGGTTTACAACAATCATTAAATAGGAAAGTAACATAAACAGGAAGCATGTGTAGAAGTCAAATAGACACGGGAAATTGCAGCTGAGCCCTTTTTCTTGTTTTATTATACGCATGTTTTTTAATATCGTGTATTTCCTCCTGTAGCTTGTATACAGTTTCTATAACGACGAGGAAGGCTGTGAATTAGTCGATGTATGTGTCTTTTTGAGAGATTGTTACTCCATTCCTTCTTTGATGCAGAAAAGACCTTCTCCATCGTTACTGGCTGTGTCGGGGGCGCAGCAATATTTTTTTCAAGAAGAATCGTAACCAACCAAGGCAGAAAGTAATGCTAGTAATAAAGGTGAATTTGCACGGTCCGTTTTGATTGAACAATACAGTTGATTGAACAAAATTGAAGGCAAAGTGGGCAGTATAAGTTACCCTTCAATCGAAATTTTTAACCAAATTGAATACCGAAAGAAAATCATAGAATTTTACTTTTGTTCAATACGGCCGTCCATTTATCTAAATTGAACATCTATAAATACGTATCTTGAAAATGGAGTCGACGTGTCGTTTGTAACTGAATGCACGTTTTTGAATCATTCGTATTGTTTAACTAAAATGAACGGCGAGGATACGTCTTAAAACTGAGCAGCGATAATTACATTAAATTTCACTTTCCTTTGAGAATTGCCAGAAGTTGCTCATTTAATACGTTTGTTTGTCTTTATTACAATGAAGAACAGTTTTTAAAAATATTTTTTCAAAAAAACATAGCAGAATAAAAACATGAACGAGCATATTTTGAACATTTTGGTTGGGAACGAAGACATGTAGCGAACTACATGTAGGAGAACTAATGATAGAGAAAACACGACTCATGGTCAGCATTGTTCTTTTCATAATGATAGAATCAAGGGGGATGCCCTTTTGTCCGTGTAACAGACCGGGGCTAAACCTGGTTTACCTGATTACCTCATGTTCCAAACTTTTATGAGTTTCTTTTATTTTGATTAAATTCCTCTTAGTTGGCACTATTATGTTAGGAATAAATAAATATAGCATATCAGTCATAAAAATTAAGTGGGCCTTGAAATCTCGCTCTCTACTATTCACTTATATGTATAATGCAAAACAGTTTCATTTCATAACACTAAAATGAAAATATGATCAAAATAGGACACTAAGTGTTAATGGCTTAAATACAGGGGGCATGTAATGTTACATGTAACGTGGAAGGTTTGACGTGATGAAGTAGATTAATATTGGGTGTAACGCGCCTCTTCATTGATTTTTATAGTATCGTTAGGTAGAATCAATTAGTGTGTTATATCACAAATCAAATTTATATAAATACATTTCTGGTTAACCGACGCATGCTACATCTTGTACATGATATATTTGCAATATAAATATTACTATTAATTAATTTAATTAATTGCTAACAATAAGCATACCCAAATTACTAGTTCACCGCATAAGTTCTAGAATCTAAAATGTACTGTCTTTTTATTACAGACTGTATTTATATTTTGTAATAGCACGTCAATTAGTCACGGTTACCCTTTCTTTTAATGAAATACTGCTTAAAAGGAAAATATATTGGATAGGATATAGATAACTATAATTTGCAGACAACTGCCTTCCAATATGAAATGGAGTGTAATAGATCGATGGGCAACGCATCCATTGTATATACAGACAGTTGCAGAAAGAGTTACAGAAGAACTAGTTAAATTCCCAGAGGATATAAGAGACGACGTTATAATTTTATTTTCAGCTCATTCGCTTCCATTGAAGGTTACGTTTACAATATTAAGACCTGATTTTTATTTCGATAATTGTTAAAATTGTTAAATATCGTTTCCTGTATTGTTATCTTTTAGGCCGTATCTAGGGGGGATACATACTCGTCAGAAGTGGCAAGTAGTGTTGCACTAGTAATGGAAAAATTACAGCTTCGTAATCCGTACAAATTAGTATGGCAGTCAAAGGTACAGAGATTAATTTTGTGTTTTAGTACTATCTCTTTTATTTCAGGTTGCGTTGAAATTATATTTCTTACATTAAGAAATATAAATTTAAAAATAATATTTCTACATAATATTTTAACAATAATCTTGGTAAGGTTTATACAGTTTTTGTCAAATAAGTATTTCTACGTAATACTTTAACAATATAGTTTTTGTTAGGCTATTATCAAATTGGCAAACATTGTATTGATGATTGCTATTTAACTATAAAGACGGCCAAAAATTTGTTTACATGTATATTAACAGGGGAAATATTATTTAGTACCATCCATACCATTTTACATAATTGAAGAGTCTATATTTCTAAACTGTCTTACATTCACGAAATACAAAGCTGTTAAAAAAAAACTTTTTTAGACGCGCTAGTTTGTTTGAGAATAATATGATATTAAATAAAAATAAAATTAAATTTAAGTACCTAAATTATGATGCAGTGGCTGTAGAAAGTGTTCGTGTAATACACAATTTCAACTTTTATTTCAGAAGTAATTTGATTTTGATACGGGATAATGATTCATAGCATTCCGCGTACAATACAAAAATATAGATCTTGCACAATAATATATTAGTGTATACTTCCGAAACCTTCCATAGTATTTGAACATTAGTCCTATCTATGTATAACATTTGCGAGGTTATTAAAGAAAAATTAGAAAGCTAAATTTCTTCGAAAGCAGAATCGTTATTAAAAACGCTGATACGGAGAAGCGAAACAAAATTGCATTTCTCATCGCATTTAGTTTAAGTAATTTAATATGCGGAAGAGTTGCAATTTTCCACATGTCACAAAACGGACAAATTTTTATCGTCACTTCCGCAAATTATACGTTTACATAGTACATACATGTCCTAGAGATGTCAAAGAATATGAACGAGCAGATTGTTTAAACAAAAATGAATTGTTATTTGGAGATAAGATAAATTAAATTTAATCGGTACCAATATACTATTCACACCCACTGTGTCTTGTAAATACGTTCTTGAAACAGCTTATTAATTTATGAATATCTTGTACAAATAGTAGTTCATTTCGTTTCAATAAATAACATTAATCCTGAACGCGTGTGCAGACAATTTCAGGCTTATTCTGTTCCAATCATTAGTTCTTTATACGTATTTCCTTTATGTATAATTATTAATTATTTATATCGGCTTGATCGATTTCAAAGCCCATATCTTATTTAGTTTCTTCTTGGTGTCTTTGAATTACATGGATCCTTACCTTTTATGGAAGGTAAGCAGGTTTTACCTGCTATGGAAGTATTAGGAGTATATTATATTTTCTATAACATATACTATAATATATGTATATTTATATATTATAGTTTGATAAGTTTCGTAATGAAGAAGGAATATAGGCATAAAGTGATGATAATTTGGTGATATCATGACAAACGTGACAATTCTGTACTCCAGTACATTAAGGAGTTTAAATATATTTCATATAGCATAATGTGTTTGTATAATTATGCAAATACTTTTCCCGTACATAAGCATAATTGATTAGATAATGTTGACAATTCAAACTTAGAAAAAAGTAATGATCAATTCGTGAAATAAATTAAAGCACGATATAATTATAGATACGTTTCAGCCGCGTATTAAATAGTTAAAAGTGAAATTTGCGTAAGTAATAAGCTAACACAAATTAAAAATATTCTACAAAGTGTGCGAATACATACTCTTAAGTCAGGCAGTCCTTTAATCAGCAACACTTTTGTATCTGCCGAAGAAATTGTTTGATACATTCAAATTAGATACAGGGAAGATATAATCAAAATGGTTTGCAGGTGCTCTAAATCATAAATCTTTCATTTTTTATCGTCTTCCATTTCTTGATAATTGACCTTATTAACAGCCAACCTTTACTTTATTTCGTTGGATGATTCTCTATAAATGACAGAAAGATCGAAATTATATCAAAACTTAATTCACTTATGCATTTAAAGAGTTTTCGAATTTTGTTTTTAGTACGATTTTTCAGAGCTATAATATTTCGGATTTGTGATATATATTTTCCATCTTATTAATATCGGTTCAAATTAAACAGATTATTCTAAATAATTCATATTGTTCCTTTATAGACATAAATTTGATCATAATGTAATTTGGCTGTACTATAGCCTATTCGTGTATACCTAGGTTGGGCCAGTACCTTGGCTGGAGCCTTTTACCGATGATGCTATAAAAGCTTACGTAAAACAAGGGAAGAAGCATTTTATAATAGTACCAATAGCTTTTGTTAACGAACACATTGAAACCCTTCATGAACTGGATATTGAGTATTGCAAGGAATTAGCGGAGGAAGTAAGTCTTGTTGCACCAATTGAGTTGGCGAAATTAGAAACAGCAAGTACAATAATTCTTAAACAGCTTTTAAAAAACATGGACAAAATAGTTTTTTTAAAAAATTAATGACATAATATTGTTTCGCCTTAAATATGGCCATTAGTGTTGTTTTTACAGTCACTTGATGTACTTAAATGGGAGTACATAGTATGTTTCATTGGACAACTGAATTTAAATAAAAGGATTCATCTTATGTTGTTTTTGATTTCACCGATTCAATTATACTTTGCAAATAGCTCCAGGGAAACAAACAGTTCTTTTTCCATTTTAGCTTGGCATTGATAAGATAAGGAGAACCGCTGCACCCAATGATCATCCAACGTTTATAAACGCGTTGGCAGATATTGTGGTTTCTCACCTGAAGTCGAACAGGCCGATAAGTTCCATGTTTTTAACGCGTTGCCCTCATTGTGATAGTCAAAATTGCATTGACAGTAAAAATTGGTATGCCCAAGTATGCAAAAATTAAGAAAACAAAAACTATATACATATATATATATACATATAGTAAGTACTTGGGACATGTACTTTATTCGTTATTTATACAAATGATATGTATATTTTTAAGAATCTTTTGTAATATTTGATTTTTTTCCGAAATAGTATTAAAAACAATTATTTTGTTAAGCACTTCGGCATCGAAAGAAAACGACTATTGTGTAATGTGATGTTTTGAATAAAGTAATCACATTTGCTAAGAAATATTCTTGTGGTTTTTTTCCCGTTACACATTTTAATTAATATAATTATAGAAGCTTTGTTATTTATCATGCAAAATGGTAAGGAAAATGTTACATGTATTATATTGCAACAATTCCTCGGTGTCCCCAGGTAAAGTACAGGAAGGAAAATTAATATCCTGTTAGTAGTAAACTTCGTTTTTAATAAATTTAAAATACTGACAATGGAATAATGAAACTACATTTTGTTTCTTTCGAGAAATAAATATATTTTCAAAATAGGCTCGACGCAATTATGTATGAAGATTTTGTCTTGAGATATGTTTACAAAGTTTAACAACTGTGCAATATTTTTAAATACACTTCGATGATTACATTCTTTATAGTATAAGAATGTACGATTGCAAAGCACATGGTTCTTTGTGCTCTATTTTTTAATTTTTCCTTTGACCCGTGGACGAAATTTCATCATCCTATTTACGTTTAAGTTTCATTTTTCCAAATTATATAATACAATTCCAAACATTAAAAAGGAAGGTAATAAATAAAAATCAAAGGTATAATTAATAAGCGCCGTGAAGATGGGTCGTTACTTAACATGGATATTACAATTAAGTAAGCTTCTTTATACAAGACTTTGTCTTTTCTTTTTGTTTATGCGCAAACAGATTTTTTTCAATTATAAATGGAAAGTGGCGCGTACAACTTTCCTCTAACCACAATTTGCTGGTATGATTATTAATAAAGTAAAAAATAAAAAAAATAGTTCCAACATACTCAGTAAGTTAATAAAGGAAAAGTAAGTTAATACGAAAATGTCTTTCATATAACGTATTCGTCCCGCAAGAGTACAAAACAAATAGGTTATTCTTAGCCACTAAATAGAGATATAGGATACGAAGATTCAGTGGCATTTATAAGAGGAACCCTTCGATTTCTTTGCAGGTTACTCCCTCGGGAGTTATCGCGGCGACAGCAGAGAGCGTCTGCCGCGCTCGTGGTATCGAACGTGAGTGGCGCGGCGCTGGGTGCCGCGACGCTTATATAAATGCGCGGCGTCGGCAGGCGCGTTCAGTATGTGTCATGCTTTGCGAGCGGGAGCGTCGCCGTCTGTGATGGCGGCTCGAGTGCGGTTGAAGATGCAATGCGGCACCGTTGTACGGCTGCTTGTTGTCATCGTCGTGGTGTGTGGTGTGGATCTTGTGAGTGGAGTGTTCGAGCATCGTCACTGCAGTCACCAGCATCCCCGGGCGCACGAGGTAAGTGCCAGAGAAAAGAAAGACTCTCTCGCTCTCGTTCTCTTTCTATCCTTTTCACTCGCCCTTCCTTTACAGCTTTGTTGTCTGCCTGCGTTCGCTTGGCAGACGCACGCCGAACAGGCAACTCGCCCCCACGTTTCTATTCCAATTTCTATTCTATCAATTTCCCTGCGGCATTATTTTCGTTACTCGTCTTTCCGTGCGGGTTAAACGAGTCCTTTGGAGTCGGCTTTGTACGGATGAAATCGCGTGATTCCAACGGAGCGTGTGTTTCACGTGTCACGTGTTTATGCTGTCTTCCTTGCACACCTGTGTACTCGCGTGCGTCCCCCTTCACTCTGCACCAATGCCACCGCTCTCTTCTATTCAGTAGTCTTTCAATATCCTGTATTATCGCGTGCTATTAATCGCTTGTACTATTGCCATTACGCGAATAACAGTTCCCTCGAGCCTGTGCCCCTAGTACGACGTTTACTGCAAATGTGAGTGTTACGCGCCTTTGATTAAATGGAAGAATGCTGTGGATAGTTTTCAATCATTCGTTCGTCGATAATTAAAAAGTTAGACATATTTTCGTAAGGTTGCAAGAATGTCGTCAGATGATGTTGCAGTGTCGCTTAAGTGGTACAGGTGTGTTACAATTAACTGTAATTATAGTGTCTCTGGTGATATATCCGGTGTGAGACGTAGCTTTGAGTGCGCGGAGAAAGGCGCCCGTGAACTTGTTTTCATGCGCCGGCGAACCACGTGTTTTTGGAGCGGGCACGTGCTACTACGTTCTTAATTATACCACTTTTTTCCACTTACTTTTCGTCCTCCTTGTAAGTGACTACACGTTTATCTTTTTAACGCTTAGATTCGTAGGTGGTTTTTTGCATGCTGTAATAGCAAGCTAACTTCTCTGTCATTTATGCCATCGTGTATGCCTTAGGTCAGGTCATGTACTTATACGGTGTGTTTCCAAAATCGCAATACTAATTGCTTGTGCAAAAATAAATCGAAGGTATGGAGTGGAATATTTTGTTGCACGCATTTGTTTCGGAGAAAATCGAATTTGAAAACTAATAAGTGTTATTTTGTACAGAAATTAATCAATATTTTTGTTATCGGTACATGCATTAGATAAGTTAAAACTCATTGCGTCAATAATCCATAATATTCCTTGTATAATTTCCTATTTGTAATTCAGCCGCTCATTAGCTAAATCGGTTAACTTTGCAAACCAAAAATAAGGAACTTTATTTTGAATATATCAATGAAAGCGTTTCGGCAATAACATTTAAAAAAATTCAAAAGGTGGAGAACCGTTTGGGTGGTGGATTAACCGATTTGACTAATGTGCGGCTCAATTATTGTTTCTGTGGAACGCATATTTTGGAGCACCTGTAATCGGCGAATATTAGAAATTGGAATTGAAATATATTTTGGAATATTCGATATAATATAGTTACCAAGAGATAACAGCTAGGGGAGGAATCCTCTATATTCTATATGTACTGCCGAAGGGATTTGCTGGTTTCATCATATCCTTGGAGAGTGGCTTCTACTACGTTCCCCATTTTCAAAGAAAATTCCAATTTCTTTAATGCTTTTAAACGCGAGGGGAACAGGTGGACCTTAAAAGTAGACCAAATCTAGTACGCCTTTTGACTTCATGTACAAATTAGTTAATTTACGTAGTCTGTTATTTCAATTAAAACTACGTGGCGAAATTACAAGCAGGGGAAGGCAGTAAAAAGAATTGGAAACTTAAGTTTATGGGGTTCTTGTAAAATTCCTTGTGTGTTTGTGAGCAGTTATATCTAATGCTTTATGGTCGAAAATATGTCTGCCATATTATATATTATTACATTTCATTTATTGCATAGAGTGCTGGTACTCGATTTAATATCGATTTTATAGTATTTTTCTTGGAAAAGTTTTTAACTTATTGGTATAAAATATTTTATCTGGTTGCTATTACGATGAATAATGGTCAGAACTAAATTAGTGAGAGAAAGTATTGTTTTAATTGTTCTTATTAACGTAATACTCTATATATTTGGCTAAATGTTTGCAGATCGTATCTATTAGATTAATTGCATGTAAATAAATGCGGTAGAGTGGAATTTACACACAGCTTTACGTTTCAATATGAATAAAATGAATACATACCTAGTTATTCAATGCGAGCAATACAAAAATTCGAAAACTAGAATCATGCTGTACGTTAATACGGTAATGTTTAGGATACGCATGGACGTAAATTAGAAACAAATCAATACGACACCCAGCACCGATGCTCCGATTGCATCCAGTTTAAACAAACTATTACCGTTTACTCGTCCCTGTCGTAAACATATTTTCTAACTATTTTCGATGATTACTTAGCTAAACTGTGTGAAAGTAGTTCCGGCGAGAAAGTTCACTTGCCTTAAGAACCGTATCAACGGGAATTTGAATGCGAATAAAAGTTTACGGTCGACGTGATATACAACTGTGTGCTACATCCGTGGTTCCTTTTGCTCTTGAATATTGGCATTAGAATCATTGTGGGGCTTTCGTAGACTTTGCAAAGTTGTGACATACACGATTGTTTATACTCAGGCGTTGATTTTTCAGGTTATTACAGTTTCGCATAATTTACAAATTAATTCATCAGATTTGTTTCTGAATGGAACACGAGGAGACAGTCGGTTAAATTGTACGATGTCTCTAATGTTGGATAGGATGCAACAATTTTCTTCAACTACTTTATCGCCATGTTAATAATGTATCTTCGTATTTCCAATTTGGAAGAATTGTGATTTATTTGATCACATTGGCGACCTTGTTCGTTTCTTACACAATAATTGATATTCTTTCCTGAACTAACAATGAGTTGCAGTTAGGAGAAAGTAATGTCTGTATTTTATTTCCCCATTGGCTGTGTAAAAGGTTCCATAAATTTAATAGTCCAAAGCCTTTTTTTGTTGGAGCAGCTACACTACTATATTATATTTACGTTAGTTCGATTTTTGCAACGTGCTTGCATTGTTCTTATGCATAAATGTAAAATCATTTCCTATTACATATTCGGTTTCCACATGGAGTGCAATTATCATGTAGAGTCGACTAAAAATAATAAATTAATAACACTGTACACACATACTTTGTACATACAGTTGCAATATATTGATTGCTAATATACTGATGAATAGCAAACAAGTATTCGACGTTTCTTCATCGATAGATTCATTCAAGCGTATCTCTATAGCTGCAACTGTGGCCATTAGCAACGACTGTTATGGAAACGGAATTATTACCGAAAGTCAATTGGTTCCACACTTCTTACTGCATTACCGTAATGCGCGCATTCATCGATAACGGTTTGCCGTACTGATGCACCAACTACATAGTAATTAGAGCACATCGAAAGTAACGTTCGATTTTCTGATACGGCTTATTACCATAACCATGATCATGGTATTTTCGTTTACCATTCGGGATTCTATTCACTATCTGGACTACGTAATCAGTACCAGTGAAATTTGTTCTAGCGTTTCTTGTAAATTGATTTTTATATCAAATTAGTTATGCGAGCCGGTAACTTTAGCCAACATAAACTTCCGTATGCAAACTACAGTAATATGTATATTGCATTCGTGATTGATCGACGAATGCGATGAATGTTCAAATTAAATAAAGTTTGTTTGGTAGAAACGATATACATACATACATAACTGCTACGCCGATGGCTCTTATCGACGGATAATGATTATTTCAATAAACGCTCTTGGTATATCGTATTTTCCCACATTGAACCGATATGCTACCCTTTTTGTTCTTTGAATAATTTCATCGCATGAATGCTGTTACGTATTTACATTGCCATGTTCAAATAAACTCTGTCTTTATGGAGTTACATTTTTAGCTGAATTAAATGCCATGGAACTTTGCATATTTTCGCGATTATGTATATGTAAAATACGCTGATGTGGAATTAATTATCAAGCACTTTTAATTAGGTGAAGTAATAATAGAAGCTTAAAAGCAGCTCATTTTCAAAGAGAATTTATTGCAGCTGATTATCTTATAATATGTACATTTCCTATTTACCTATAAATTTGGATTGGTCGATATAGAAGCTTAAAATTTTTTATTCTTTCTCCCATACTGTTACGTGGAAATTACTATGTTCCCAATTTTATGTCCTAGCACTATAGTGTAAATCAATTTGATATTGAGAGGAAATGTATTTTAGAAAGCAATAGAAACAATTAATTTGATTATAGACTTGATTGATACATCATACTTGTTTTTACATGAAATTACTTTTACCATTCGTTCCCATTAATCTAGAATGATTGCATTTTGAGCCACGGTAATTGATTAAATGTTTATACATTTATGTCAACAGAATATAGTGGTGCGTTAGCTGATACGCTGATATGTTTTTTATTTAACACAAACAGTTTTGTTTAAAAATGACAGGAATATAACATTTTGTATATGTACAATTGGAGTAATTGGGTTTTCATTTTCAAGAGATATAATTGCTGTGAATTTAACTGCATCAAATCATTCCTTCAAATGAAAATAACAAATAACATACCATGAAATTGTTTAACAGTTTCAGTTTTAATTATTTCTTATTCGTAGTGGGCGTAAATAACAAATTTTTGTAACGTTTTACATTTTTATAATGGAACAATAACAGTGTATTGAAGTGTATTATGATTGTCAAATAGAAAGTGGAGATATATTATTTACAAAACTGCTCAAGCACGTTGAACGCTTACTTTAGATACAATTGCACATACTTCTCAACACACATACATAAATGTTTTTACCCAGGAACGAGAAGCCTTGTATGACTACTAAACCGGTCAATAAATAGAAGGTCGATACACCTCCATCTCCTTTCTCATGTACTACACTGTGTTTTCTTTGTGGAAGCAATTCACCGCGTTATAAACGGGCGTTGTTGATTTTCTGATGTTTATTGTGGATTGGTTGCACGTTAAGGGTATAAAGTGTAATCGAAATATACATACCCATAGTGTGCATGTATGATCATGATAATACAAGCCATTGCGCGGCAAACATTGGGCCAGAAGAATTATAATACGTGGAATCTCGAAACGTTTTTCGTTTTTCGAAATTTCATCACGCACGATGATATTATGAACCTGTGTATTGGATAAGGAATGACTCTACAGGGAAGTTGCGTTGATTGCACACAATTTGATGCATTTTTTCGTGGACGGATGTGTTTGGCAAATTATAACTCCGATTTTTCAAAACAATTCCTGTATTTCTAGTGCGAAAATTTGAGGTACGTACATAGTACCGAATTGTCAGTAAAATATTAAGTCAGGACTGTTAGAAGGCCGAGATCTATGATCGCATTGGAGTTTCACGATGAAATATTCATTTGCGGTGGAGTTTCGCGATGACAATTTTCCAAGGCGACGCTGAAAGGTTAATACTATTCTATTTACAGAACGGCACGGTTATTCGTCCTGTGGATGTTTGTATTAAAAAATCTGTTGTATTTTGGCAGAGAATAGAAGTTTAATAGCACTTCTCTGTCGCGATTAGTTACGTATTCGAACAATGTAAAAGATTTAAATATTATTATCCGTTTTAATTCCTCTACCGAATATATATGTCAATATTAAAATGAGAAGAGTTGCGTGCTCGAATTTTTTACATACCGCAGTCTGTCTTTGTCAATTTCGCGATCTTCAGCATCGATTTAACGTTGTATGTATACATATAAAAGTATGACCTCGCCACTTGTAACATAATGTTAGAGAACTATTTTATTTAATTTGTTGCTAAAAGTAAGATTTTCTGTGGTATTATTACACCTGATGTTCGGTGGTGCGTGAATAGGAATGTAGTAGCCGATTTCAAACAGAAACATCTAGTGTTTAGACATGATTTTAATGGTAAAGAAGGTAAATGTATCTTAAAAAATGAAAGAATGTTAGATATGACATTTTAGCTAATAATAAGCAGGGCAGCGTGGGCCTCTATATTTTAATAATATGTAATATTGTAAGTTTAATATCCGTGTGATTCTCGTACTTATCAAATGATGTAATCTTGTATTACGTTTTACAATCAGGGCACGTTAATAATCGGCGACAAATTAATGTATCGTATCGTTAGTCAAGAATCCGTATACGTAAACAACTTCTGTACGGACTGAAAGTTTCGGTCCTTCGGTAGACGAATGAAAATGGATGGTTGAGCGGTTCGCGGGAAACATTCATTGGTCTTTTTCTCTCTGCCTCTCTCGTCATTCACCTTTTCTTCCTTTTTATGCCACCTTTTTTATCCGCCCAACTTTTGCGCCCCTAGGGATTGCACGAATCGCATAGCCATGCATATTCGAAAGTTTTCTACAGTTTTCAGCCGGTACACCGACTTCAACTCTTCCTTTCATTAATAAAGAACAGTCCGTTCGGGATATGCTATCGATTTTAAAAATTATAGACAGCAGTTTGCTACTTTTGACGCGGTCTGCATTGGGAGTGTTTTTAACGATGCATACACCTTTGCGAAGGGCAGAAGACTTTAATTGGAAATCCGTCCCTTTTCAATGTTTGGTATCGCTGGATGCTAACGTGACTAAAAGTAACTATTGATCCAGCAATTCGGCAGGATTAAGTCCTTAAATTCATATATGGTATTTGTGAACACTTTGAGTCGAAGATTCATGCAGAATACAAGCATTCTGCACACAGTATTATTTAATTCAGTGAACAATATAAATTCGTCCTCGGTTTTAGTGGTTAAAACTTGAACACTCATTGTACTTCTTTTTAACAGTATTTTAAAATTTTTACGGCAGGGCCTCCGTTATATGAATTAAGTGGGAGGCAAAAGTGTTCATATGAGAGAATTTTTCATATAATAGAACAACAAGCGTTTAGCACTCAGTTTGATTTAATAGTCAAGACAAAATGAAATGAAATTACAAATTATATACACTAAAAAGGGAACAAGATTTTACAATTTTCCTTCTTTCGTTTAACGAAATCAAACTTATGGATCCCAACTTTTTTTGCCAGTCAAATCATAGCATTTTTGTAATACAAACCAATACTGATTTCGTTTTGGCTATCCACTTCTTGATTTTTATTTAAAACATTTTGTGAAATAAATTCGTTGGAACAGTGTGCTCGATTATTGTAATTTTTGGTACCAGTTTTGCGCTTATCACAATCTTCGCATCCTGGTATCATCCTATGTAGTGTTGCAATGATTTTATCTACCTCGTTTCCGTTTGATTTTGGTTCCTCATTTCCTTGTACTGTTTCATATAACAAAAGTTTGTGCCATGCTCTCCCCAGTGTTTCATTCTTGACATTTAACCAGGCATATGCAATTATATTACTGCCGGCTTTTAAATTAAATTTCTTCTGAATTGTAATTACATCCTCATTCGTTATTACGTCTGTAGTTAGCATCGCTTAAGTGAGCATCGCTTAAGACATTCGATCACACCCTGGTCCGTAGGTTGTATTATGCTTGTAGCGTTGGATGGACAAAATTTAACCTTAATAAATTCATCTTGTTCGTTTAAAATCTCACAAGAAGTATGCGGGGCAGCGTTTCCAGGCAACCATTTTTCTTGAAACTTGAAATTTTGTTCTATCAAAAGGGGAATCTTATAAAATTTGTACAGATATACAGGGTGATCTGTAACAGATGGTACAACCGGAAAGCACATAATTGAATAATCAATTTTATTCTACATTGTTTATTCATTTTCTGATACAGAGTTACCCCCTTTCGGGTTGTGCCACCCGGTATAAGGTAATTGTAGAAATACTTGCTATGATTTTTTGATTCATGGAATGATTATACAAATGATATCAGTAGTCCTTATTAAAAATATATATGTATCTATATGTACATTAGAGTGGCGTCTAAAATTCAACTTTAAAAATTTTGCTGGGCCACCGTCCCATTTGGTTTGCTGAAAAAAGCTACTGTAAATTTTATTACACTTCATAATGTTTTACGAAGAATAGAACTGTAAGCCATATACCGTAAACGAAGAACAAAAACAATATTTGTTGCTACTAGTCGAGCAAGTTTGGCAGAAATAAAAATGCACGACGTTCATAACATTTTACTTACTGTCGAAATGTATAAGTGTTTTTTTAATTATTGAAAACCTTTCGTTCCTGGTGGAAAACAAATTTCACGGTGGACAGTGCAATGGTCGTTAGGAATTTTGATTGTCGCGAATCACGTGGTGATCCTATTGGAATTCTTGCTCGTTTGTTCACAGGTTTGTCATAGTTTTCACTGAAAACGTTCCGATTTAATCACGACGGGTTGTTTGAACAGACAATGGTAGTCATTGTAAACCCGAAGTGGACTAAATAGGGTCCAGAGTACGGGACGACGAAGATTTCGGGTAATGTCACTGTACTAATTAGCGCCGCGTTCATAGATGAATGTAATATCGCAACTTTACGTAGGTGAGCAGCTTTACATTTCCAGTACGTTTGGGCCGCGAACGTGAAATGTCACGCTTGAATCCTGCAACAGTATTAGGAACTCTGTCTAAGGAACACTTAATAATTATTAAGAGGAATACTTCTTGATAAGTCACTTGGCTTCATGCCAGCAGAACTAATTAATACTTTCAATTTTACAGAGTTTCGGGTAAGTCTCTTTTATTTTTAAGAAAGGACGTTGAACAGAAGTAGTACTACATATTATTTTATTTCTAATATTAACGTTGTACAAGATCGTCACCTACTAGACAACGAGAAAGCAAAAGAATATTTGCTATAGCCTCAAATATCTCGAAAACCAAAGTTTAGGATTGTATAGAATGTACCATAATATGCGGGCATAACGTTGGTGGATTTAGAGGATTGGGCATCGAAGAGGAATGAGAAAAGTTCGTAAAACGCTTGTCTTATTTATCCTCGTGTTCATGTTACTACAACCGAACACAGACATATACGTATACACTGGTAGTATATTGAATAGGATTGCTAGATATTTCGAACAGCACCTGTCAATTCTGAACGGGTCAGAAGGATAATGATCATACATTTAGTTAGAGGCTTCTATGTAGTCGAACCGAAAGTAGTCGTTGAGCAATTTCTGTGAATTCAGGTTAACCATTAGTCAAAAGTAATATTCGGTGCTGGAATTCAGAGACATGTTTAAACTTGCATAAATTCGTCTCTTAATGCATGTCTTGTATAACGCGGAACGTATCCTGAATGTTGCACGGGATTTCAGTGTGCAAGTAAGAAAAGATATTATACACAGAATTGCATATAAGATGCAAAAATGTCAGTTTTAGAGAACGCATTTGAGAGTTAAATTTTCGTACAGTATATCCGCAAAATCATATTAAATTGCTAGATTACGAAGCAAAGCAAACTAAAGGCTAAGGGTAATGCAGTAACAGAGTGATTGTCAGTATACATGTGTCTCTAGGGTTAGCGCAGGTCGTAGAAGGCGAAAAATAACTGCGAGCGAATGCAAACTATGTAGTCCTATAGTCGCAGTAAAGAATTATTATTATATTAACTTGCGAGATTATTAATGAACGATAACTTTATGATATCGTAAAGGCTACGACGGGCTTGATTCCTGACCCGACTTGAACGTTTTAGAAAGTTAGTCTGTCGAGTATCGAAAGAAAGCACTTCATTTCCTCATGAACGAAGCGCGAAAGATTTTCGAAGGTGGATCCTGAGCGATCAAAGAGAATTCGAGGCGAAGTGGCCATAGAAGTAAACCAATCTGGCCGGGCTTTACGTCGGTCTCGCTCTTTGCTAAAAGTTTCTCGACAGTTGGGGTGGGCGAGTACGTGTAACCGTGGATGCCTTAGTAGAGATGTTCCAGGGGATGAATGAATAGGCAACCGAAGTGTGATTTTCTAAACCATTGAACAATTGGAACATGTGTCGTTTATGTTTGCGTAATGGCTGCTTTTTATGAGTTCCCTTGAGTACTCGTACATCAGAGGTCGAGTTTCTTTATACATATAATATCTCCTTATGCGTATACAATTTGTAGGCAAAAGATTTGATTATTATTTTTTTGCATTTTTTGCTATCATTACTTAATTACAATTACATAAGGTATTACTTCGCGCAAAATTTCGCACCAGATTATATTTGCACAGAGACTTAAGTGTTCAGGTATCCGCATTCCAGTCGATAATTTGTTTGAATACTCTTAATTTATTTACGTACACATAGTTCGCGACATTGGAATTCTGTAAAACTTCTCAAAATGAGTAGGTACTGCTTTTGTTTTAGAAGAAAATGAAGTGCAACGAAGCTTGCATACAAGTGAAGAAAGATATAAGAGAAGTGATATAACGTAAGAAAATATAAATAAATATAATATGCAAAAATGAATATAATGAAATATAATAGAAGGCAGGTGAAATAATTACTTAACCGATATAACTATACTTGCACGTACAATAGGTACATTTATAGTTTTGTGACGGCACGGAAACTTAAAAACACCAACACTCTCTTTTTGCAAAGTAATATGAAAATATAAGGTAGGACATTCTATTATTGTATATCACCAACGCTGTACATGAAATTAGTCAGCAATGTCTGTGCCATCAAATTGTGTCCATAATAAAAGAAATATAATAATAGTGCACTCTCCAGTGCAGACCAGCAAATAAAATTGTCCTGTTCCAACAAACTACATATTTCTATTCTACCTGTACCACCACTTATATGGTAACCCCATATTCACCTCATATGGTAACCTCATATTCGGTGCACGGACCTGGTGTGTCATTGGAAGTTGTTCAAACGGTTGATTTTGTTTTAATAAGTCAGAGCATAAACAGTCGATCAATTCGATGGACTAGATACGGCCCAATTAAATGTAAATTGTCGCGATAACGATGCCGCGCGCCATGATTCTGCAATATTGCAGACAATTCGCATAGGCGTAGGCAGAGGAGAAATTAAAACGTGAAATGCCTCATTTGGTCGCAGGGTTTTAAACGTATCAATATTTATGAACAAACGGCCCGGCAGTTACGGGGAAGCGAATATTTGTACGGTGGAACGGATTTGCTGGATTTGCACGGGACGAAAATAATGGTAATCCTTGCGTCCCGGCGCGGCTTTCCGTTAATTCGACTGTAACGTACGATCGATCCAGATCGAAATCGAAATCAGAACCCGACGCTGCTCCCCCCCGCTATTGCTATCCGAATGCGCTGCTTTTCGCAAATATTTGCGCGTAATCGCGCCTCGGGGCGCGAGGACTTAAATTACGCTATTGATTATTCCGTTGTCGGCTGCGGTTAGCTGATTTTCGAAGTGAATCGGACGTACCTTTTGGAGTGGCCAAGAAACAGATTATCACTTGGCCCGCTTTAATCGTTGAAAGGCAGATGGTGCAGCCGACTGCACAGGAGGCGTTGCCAGTCAGAGTTGGGCCGAAGTTATTTCGAATAACGAATGTATCGAATTCGTTACCTTTTTGTTCGTATAGAAAATTATACGTCGTTCATGGATAACGAATAAAATTGGGTATCCGCGTCGCTCGCATTGTGCTCGTTGCCGCGTTGAGGTTCCCCCGGGACGCACTGAAGTTCCCTTTCCGATTAGTGTAACGTGATCCTGGATTGGATATATCGGAGAGCTAATGCTAATCCAACGATGAAACTTCGCTGTTTCTCATTCTTTCCTATGAAACTTTAACCCAGACATTGTTAGCCTTTCTCTGATTGAAGTGACACCAAACACGATATAATTTGGACTATAGTTACTGGTCTTCATTGATGGTAGCAATGCAGAAAAGGATAGCGAGTGATTACGAAAGAGAAGGCAATCGGTGTCGCGTGTCGCTATCGACAGACTACTGCTGAACGAGGAATTGTGATTGTTAAGGAATAAAATTTAATCCGTTATTCGTTATTCGAATAAAAATTGATTCGTGTAATGCCCAACTCTGGTGCCTGGGCCGGTTCGTACCGTAGTTAGAATTTTACGATTTGCATTTGTACCCATGTTTTTTTCAGCTACCAAAATTAATTTCACCAATTTTTTCGGCATTTCGAAAAATTATTGCGACTTTTATAAAAACGAAGGTACAATTATGGCTAACAGTATTTATAATGAATTTCGCTGTATTTCGTGAAGCTGATATTTTCTTCTTAAAAAGATTGTAATACAGACCAGCCGTGTCCCAGGTAGACCGGTCGTAAATGCCGTGTGCCGGACGTTGGGTGCCACGCACTCCCACAATTATTTATCGAATTTCTGCATAGCTGGAAATGCTTGGTGATTTCAAATGCTGATAGTGTATTTATTTCCGTTGAGCTATTCTTTTTTTAATGCGCGGCGTATTTTGTATACATATAGTATTCGTCTACAATGGGGGCTCTTCGATATGCATTTTCTTCTTTTTCGAAATTACCGATATTTGTTTTTGCATATTCACTGCCGTATAGTTACTTAAACGGTACACACTTATACACATCCTGTATACATACATATATCTACATCCTTTTTCTCGATTTCTAGTGTGCTTCTTCCACCCTTCTGAGCTGGAAAGCTACATATTTTTTTGAAACTTAGTTATTCCGTGTGATTACCTTGTGTTTGTGTTTTACATTACCTGAATACTCTCTCTGATATTATGAATGTTTCTGATTGCGAGTGTGAAGAAATGCGCTCTCACATCGTTCATTTCGTTATTTCCCACTCTGTTCATTGCAATTATATCTTATTTATCCAAGTAATTTATAGATATAAACTGCAAGGTGCGTACCATTCTGTCTATCGAGATATTTAATGGTAATAACTTTTAACAACCAGTAACCAATTACTATCTTTTTGAGCAATACGGACTTTCGATCGAACGTAAATACCTACGTATACCGTGTCACATTGAATTGCAGGTGCACAATTAGTTACGTGACAATTATACGAAGCGCGTTAGATTTCTTCAGTAATTCGTTCGAGACTCGAGATCCCAATACCGAACGATAGAAGTATGTAATAGGTTTCCATCGGATGCGGTAATCGTGGATTTGTACCTCGTATTAGCGGGACGAATGTGATCCTGATAATCCGGCGATATCTTTTTCCTTAAAAAGCTCGTCGATTCTGTCGCTTACGTTCCGCTCTCGATCGATCGTAAAATTTAATGCGATAAAAACCTCACATTGCGCCGTTGCATTTCCGTAAGAGATACACACCGGTTGAAATGTGCTCGCGCGTTTTAGCGATTTCACGAGCTGAGAGGTAGATAAAGAGCGATAGAAACAGCATCTGTATACCGAGGTAGGGAAAGCTGGGCCGATCCCTATTGCATTCTATTCTTGTGCAGGAAGGAATTGCAAAAGAAAGGCTATAGCCGGATAAGGGGGTCAAATGTGCCCCTAAACCAAATTCAACTTGTGAGGTGTCATTCGATAGCTTATCAAGAAAAACCAATTCATACCAAGTTTCAACCCTGCAGCTCGACTGGGAGGGTAGTTACAGGGAAAAAAGCAAAATACAGTTTTTCCGCAATATCTTCCATTTTAGCGCATGAAAAATTTTGAAAAAAATCTGAGACATTGCAATTATGGAGGCACATATTGTAGAATTTTTACAGCTTTCCAAATTACAAACCTGAGCTGTAAAAATTGAAAAACGTAAAAAAATGGCGAAAAACGCCGATTTTGTATTGAAGGAATTGGAGACGCACTTTTATATTTTTTTTGTAGGTACATATTAGTGGTACTATTACTCTCAATTTTTTTCAGATTTTTGAATTGACTGCGCCGCAGTTAAAAAAATTAAAAACCGATTTTTTCGCCGTTTTTTGCGTATCAAAGTAACTTATACGGCGAACTTTTGTCTAGTCTTTGCGAAATAAGTGTTTTATGCTATGTTTAATGTTTTTATATTCAGCAGACAACCATAGATATCGAAGATGGTAATAAAACGAAGCGGTTGAGGTCACGTCAGTCGCCTTATATCCTGAAGTATTCACAATATTTTCAACGGCGTCGTTGGTCCCGCGGCAAGGTGTCGGACTCATAAACCGCTGCAAACTTTTTGTAGGTTCGAGTCCCCGAACTCAGGTTGATTTTTTTTTCTGCGAACCAACTTTTTTCTTATTCCCAACAATATGACAACGATTAATATTTGTTTAGAAATGTTTTAAGAACATTTTTTTAGTATTTTAATTTATATTGTACGGTAATATGATTTTGAAGCGCTGTTTTAGAATAATAGATAATTTTGTCAAATCTCTACACGTTTTCTGCAAAGGTTTGTTCCTATATCCTCAATAACAGTTGGTGTATCATAAACGAACTTGGCTCTGAACGCGGAGCTGCAGTACATGTTAATAGCATGGTCTAAGATACTCATTTTATTGAGCGCATAAAGAAAACACTAAGCCTAAAGACAATAAAATTATTATTGTACAAAAAACTGCTATAAAGATCCATGTTATGAATTTGTCGCGTTAATAAAAATGCCTTTCGGTATTAGACATTTGTTCCGTTGGCTATTGAAGTAATTAAGAACGGAACACAGTGGTAATCACGAAACGGCCAGGGAATCTGTGACTGGGTTCATAGCCTTTAGTATTTAAAGAGGTTTATGTGTGTATTGGAACAATCCCTTGAAATTGGAAAATAATATAATAAAATCATATTACCGTACATTACAAATTAAAATACTAAAAAAATGTTCTTAAAACATTTCTAAACAAATATTAATCGTAGTCATATTGTTGGGAATAAGAAAAAAGTTAGTTCGCAGAAAAAAAAATCAACCTGAGTTCGGGGACTCGAACCTACAAAAAGTTTGCAGCGGTTTATGAGTCCGACACCTTGCCGCGGGACCAACGACGCCGTTGAAAATATTGTGAATACTTCAGGATATAAGGCGACTGACGTGACCTCAACCGCTTCGTTTTATTACCATCTTCGATATCTATGGTTGTCTGCTGAATATAAAAACATTAAACATAGCATAAAACACTTATTTCGCAAAGACTAGACAAAAGTTCGCCGTATAAGTTACTTTGATACGCAAAAAACGGCGAAAAAATCGGTTTTTAATTTTTTTAACTGCGGCGCAGTCAATTCAAAAATCTGAAAAAAATTGAGAGTAATAGTACCACTAATATGTACCTACAAAAAAAATATAAAAGTGCGTCTCCAATTCCTTCAATACAAAATCGGCGTTTTTCGCCATTTTTTTACGTTTTTCAATTTTTACAGCTCAGGTTTGTAATTTGGAAAGCTGTAAAAATTCTACAATATGTGCCTCCATAATTGCAATGTCTCAGATTTTTTTCAAAATTTTTCATGCGCTAAAATGGAAGATATTGCGGAAAAACTGTATTTTGCTTTTTTCCCTGTAACTACCCTCCCAGTCGAGCTGCAGGGTTGAAACTTGGTATGAATTGGTTTTTCTTGATAAGCTATCGAATGACACCTCACAAGTTGAATTTGGTTTAGGGGCACATTTGACCCCCTTATCCGGCTATAGCCTTTACGGTAAGCAATAGGTAGTCTCCCGGACGATCTTCGTTTCGATGAAATCTCTTGTTCCGTATGCGCTCCTGGGTCTCGTCTTTTCGAGCTGGATACGAGGACAACCATTCGTTCCGATAGCTGCACTGAAAGAAGATATAGGAAGACGCATCGTACTACTTGATTTTACAACTCGACAAGTTGTCCGCGAAACTTTCTGTCGAAGCGTTTCGAGTTTACCGCTTCTTGTCCAAATAGAATTCCGCACGCCGAACTTATTCCATTCGAGAGGGGAAAATGCGATACGGAAACACGGCGCGGACGAGATAGAGATAGCGTGAGTGGTCAAAAACGAAAGAGATAAAGTAAATGCTCACGTCGTTCGTGAGATGTATTGTTACAGAAGGTATGCACACAAATTTTGCTTTGTATTTGTGTAATTTACGCTTTCGCGACGCGGTACATTTTAAATTGAAACATTTATTTTATTCGGATAGTTATAAGTGATAGTAACTTTTTGTGAAAACCACACGGTACGTCGCGGGTGCGCGGCAAAACAGCTTATGAACCATTGTCATCCGTATTCCATTACCTTTGTGTCATCCTGACCTATCAAGGAGAATGGAAAATGAGTATATGTGCTATAAATTGCAAATCATATGTTTATGAAATAAATAAAATGATAAAAAAGAAAATTAAATGTTTGTCTAGAAAGAAGAATTTACAGTCGAAACCACAAACATATGTAGAAGTTATTTTTCGTAAACCTCACGTAGATTGGAATAGAGGACAGGTGGGGTAGTAAGACTCCAGTTTACTCTATTAAAAACACTAACTTTATTATAAACCTCGTCAACATACGACGTTACTCAAACGCACAAAGATTTACACACGATTCTCTCGATGCTCTTCACTTCACGATACTCTTCATTTCGATCCTTTCTCAACTCTGCCTCTTGCACGCATCATTCATTCTTTATATTCTTTCACTCTTAGTTTCTCTCTCATTCTATTCCCCATTTGCTCTCACTCGTTTAGGACACACCTCGCAGTCATTCCACGGTGGTGGTCGGTCCTGACCATCCGAACCCTTGGGCCACTGTACCCTCCATGCACACGACCTTCTCAGGTACTCAGCTCTGACGTACCATTCATACATCGGAATCATTTTAGACACTCACGCCATATTTCCAATCCTACACATATCTAATTTGACAGATTTAAGGGGTTTGCGATTTCTATGAACACTAAACGAAAGTCTAATCTTGGATTAATAAGGTTTTTCGACGTATACGTCTCTGTTGAGGAACGTAGTGTTCTATACCTGCAAAGCGCATTCTCAGGAATCACCTGTGTATTGTGTACATAGGTAGATATGTGTACGTGTATAGAGGGTGGCCCAATACCTTTGGCCACCTTGAATATCTCTGCTACTTTTAGATATATGGGTGAACTTTATTTACAAATGTTTTATGGTAAGAAGGAGCCTGTAATATGCAAGTCGCTTCCACTTTTTAAAATAGCATGCTATATATGTATACATGTATGTGTACGTATGTTTTTATTCACAGTAAAATAGCGGGCGTTTGAGCGATTTCAATCGTCCCTAATAAAAAGAAAGTAATGTTATACGAAATGCTCGAAGTGGTGGCCATTCGCATTGACGTAACGTTGTGAACGTAGGATTGCTGAAGACCATACACGAGCTGTCCTTTTCAGATTCAGTGTAGCACATGCTGTAATACACCTTATATTAGAAGTCGTTTGGATCATCTAAACACCCGACATTTTCTACGAATAAAAAAGATATAAAATAGCATTTCAATAAATGCCGATGACCTTATAATCACCTAAAGCCCTTCTTTTAGAAAAGAGTTATTGTTTAAATGTTAAAGGCCCCCCTTTATCATAAAACTTTGGTAAATAAAGTTTTGCTATATCTCTAAAAATAACGGAGATATTGGAAAATGGTCAAAGTTCTCGAACCACCATGTATGTATACACGTGGTGCCATTCTATCTAACTTTGCACGCAAATGTATTCCAAGGGAATAGAACCTACATTAATTGTTACCCAGACAGTGATGTAGGTCAAAGATGTCCTAGATACCCCAATTCACCTGGCAATTTACAATGATCATTGCTGTCTAAAACATACGTTTATTATTATTTCTAAGCGTGACAGATTCCACGAATGACTCGACTAACAATAAGTCATGACCGTTCTATGCAACTGCCGCACGGAGAAGATTAAAGTTCTTCTAGCTCTTGTTCTCACGCTAACCGATACTTTCACTTGCCCTTAAATACAAAATTACTTTCGCTAGGAGCGTCTTCTGCTTGAAAGACATTGTAGGGTGGGAGCTGGCAGAGTCCAATGACAAAATATCTAAATCTTGTGCTTGCCCAGGCACTTTGTCGACGTCCCACATTGTGGGACATTATTCCAAATAATAATCACTCTTGCGAGCTCTGTTTTCTCCTAACCAGTAGATGCATTTATAATTAATATTGAGATTGTCGTTACTTCCATACATAAATTCACAAAACGGCTGTATTCACTGAACAGAATGACGGAAAGCGACGGTCATTTTAATATTCATTAAGCTTTCCGTCGTTTCTCCAGATTGTAAACCTGAAGGCATGCTCAGCTGAAATATTCAGCGTCCTCAAATCCATAATAGATCTGCCGCCGGTATTATAAATCTTGCACCGAATACAGTAGTGGAGCGAACAGTTACAGCCCTTTATAATTAGTAATTAGACACTCGGGTTCGGGATGCAGAATTTCAGTGACGTATCAATTTACCATTTTATTACACGTACCCATGCGAACAATATGTATGCTCCGAAGAGACTGCGAGATATGCTAATAGATTCTGAGACACTGACGTGAGTCAGATGCGCGCTCCTAGGATCTGTCCCCATTAGTCAGCCCACAACACGAACTGCCTTCGGAAATCTGGGTAGATAGCTTGTAATGCACTGGGAACCCCGGTACCGGTACCTGAATACGTAGGTACACTGGAGGGCACGAACCAACGTGAATTCGAGATTCTGAATTCGAATCGATTGCTTGGGTCTCCCGGACGCCTGCTCACTCGTCTAATCAGATCCTGTTTGTAGGCGGGCCACGATTGAACCCTTCTGGCTGGAAAATCGAGGGGTCGAAGGTATATGTACATCCGGCGACCCGAGTGCGCGAAACGAACAAAAGCTGCCTATGCGACTTTCGTCCCTGCGTTGCGTGGCTTAATCAAGTTTTCCCACCTTTTATGCCAGGTCACGCCGAAATGCAAGTTTTTCTTTAAAACTTGCTGATATGAATAATTATAAGGATATACGTAGATATTTATATATAATTAACCTTTATAGTATGCAATTGTTAGAAAAGCTCTTTAGTAGAGTCGTGTATATTGGATATTATTAATTTCAATAAACTGCATGAGTTTATACGCTGACCAGTAATAAATGAGTAAGTTGATTTACAATTCAGTTCAATCGAAGGAAACCGTTCAAAAATATCTTTTTACAGTAGATATTCTGAGAGTGAGATTTAATTGGTGGCTCATTGCAGGTATGCATTAGGATACTCGAGTAACCAGGATAAAATAAATTTCATTTTTAAATGGTTCCTATAGAGTTCAAAGTAATTTATTAATATTGAAATATAAAGTTACAGGGTGTCCTAGTAACAGCAGTACAGGCGTGGACCGGGTAATGCTGTATGAAAAATAAGTCGATAATGAGGAATCAAATTTTGTTGTTTCAGCTTTTGCTTCCGAGAAAATCGAAGTTGAAGAATGCGTAATGTTGATTGCTTATCAATATCCTTATTATGCAGAAATAGTTAAACTCGTTGCACATACAATTGCGTTTCTCCAATTCAATTTTTATGCCCATATTCCAACGTATTTTGCGTTTTTAGTTCTTCAAACACCAATGATAAAAATTTATTCTATTTTATGGACTTATTTTTAACCGTCGAATCACTCCATCCGCGGTTGTACCATTAATACTGGAATACCCTGTATGTATATTTAATAAGTAGTATAAAAATTGTGTGTGCTTAGCCGTGCTCGTAACTCCAATACAGTCAATTTGCTTAGTAACAATGCACTGCAATACAATGGCTTTGTATCCAAGTTGGCAAACGATGAATTGAATAACCATGTTTATGAGCATGAATTTTCGCGTTCCGTGTCTTTAATTAAAGCAAATATGTATGTTCAAGTTAATTAAAAATTTATTTTATTTGCTTGTTCCGACTTTCTTGTTTTCATTCAGCTCAACGTAGGAAATATGTTGATCTGGCTGCGAAGCTATAACGTCAATCCAAACAAAATTAATCCTACTATATATGTGTTTTTGAATACACTTCCCGATTTCGCTGTAAAAAGTAATCGAATTCACTATTATAGACTTTCACAGGAGCAATACATTCTATTAACGTTTAATACCTGTAACACTTCTCGAACATCGTGCAAAAGCTGTCTGAAACAATTTCTGTCAGATAAACATTCAACATAAAATATCAGCAGAAATAATTTCTTTGATTTGAAGCAAATAGAAATATATTTCTTAAATTTAATCAGATATAACAAAGTCCAATTTGGATTTTGTATATTTCATTTTGTGTGCAAAATGAATTTTTTTAATATATTTAGATTTTATTACTCACATAGAATTAGAGATTTTCAAACCTTATTGACATAATTATGGAAAACAATTGTCGCGCATGAAAACGTACAATATCAATTTATTTGAGATATGTTTCCACGTTTTCAATTATATTTCTTTCACAGTTACGCGACTACGTCATTTTGAACATCGCGATTCAGCGTCATTATACATATTGGATTTGTGTTGTAAGTATTCGGACGCACGACGGTTAGGTGGCTCGTTTGTGCTGTGAATTTTGATTTATCAGCCAGCAGGCCGTTTTAAAGGTGGTCTGCATACCAATAGTTCGACAACCTAGTGGCTTACATACAACTAAGTTGAAGCATGTTGGACATTGTGCTGAGTAGCTTGTACTGAAATGAAGACTGTTCAATTCTACAATATGTAATTTCCTTCTTCATCTATATACCTTTCCTAGCGTTTACCAGAAGTGGTTTTTAATTGGAAAAACTTGTTAGACATGTAAGAACCAGTTTTCTGTTTCCCCTCGGCCTATATTGGTCTTCAATCGTTTTGTAAGAAAACATTCCGGTGGTACAAGAAAAATAAAGGGCCGGAAGTCCGGTAATCAGTTTTACGTAAAGCAGTTTAATTTTTGTGTAATAAAATTGTGCAACATATTTTTCATTCGTATTCGTATAAAGTATCTTTAATTTCGATTTGAAAACGCAAATTGTTAAATGTTATCTATCATTGATATTTCTTCGGTTTACAAACGCCTCAAGTATTTTTATTCCACGGTGTTATCACATAGGCAATTAATTAAACGTAATAAATTTTTTGGAGAGTGTAGACACGAAATTTGATGAAGCTGTAAAAATTGTTGGGTTAATGGAGTGCGGTATTGTCGGACACCTTTACGATACAGTGGCAAACATTTCATAATCTTTGGTCGAATCGATCCATGTTACACTCTGTTGTCGTCATAAATGAACGTTTTGGCTTTGATGAACTTCCACGCGGTGTGCAAGCTACAGTTGTGTCACTCACAGAGCCACCAGATTGTACATTTGTAAATGATTTATGCATTCGAACGAAGAAATGCGAGTAGACTTGTTCAATGTTACGTATTACGAGTGCTGTAGAAGGGCCCCACAGTTTTTTGAGTAAATGAGTTTTAGTGGTTGCCTGTGCGAATTCTACTAGCAGTGAACAAATCTGTTGCTTTAATGTAACTATTTTCGCACTCGTCAGCGTTCAAAAATTTTCGAATACTTGTTTATTTTGGACAGAATATAGTTTAACTTATTATCAGAAGGGCTTATTATGGAATTATAAGTTTGTATTATTACAACTACGCTTAATAGAGTATTACAAAACTATAAAACTGATTCTCATGTAAATTGTTTAAGCAAAATACAATAATAAAGTTCTTGTCCGTAAACGCTAAACTTATTGAAACTGCTGCGTTAATAGGTGCGAATTAAGTATTTAAAGTCTTACTGTTAGAAGGACTGGAGAGAGTGTTTACAAGGAGCGTAAAATGGCATTAGTGTCTAATTGCAAACATGAATAGTTCGATTATCATGGGCCGTTCCAGCAGTGTTATATAACCACGAAGAATACGTATTTCCATCAGGGAATCAGCTATTTAGTTGTAATGTACTATTGATAAGTTTTCAAACTGCCAATTTGGAAGTTATAACTTGCTCATTTCATATGGAACTAGAGAATGATTCTTTTGTGACTGCCAATACATTTCCATAATATTTGTATATTGTTTCATCAGTGTGTCCAACGTGCGTTGCAGTACCCCCCATTGCACATACAGTGCAGATAAAACACAAATATCAAGAGACATTGGTTCCCAATATGACATACTCAAAAAGTATCGATCCTTTATACTTATATCTTGGATAGAATTGGTATCAATAGTTTCGCAGTTGTATGTATACATCCCAAAGGGGGCAGTGGCTTTGGGGTAGTTATGTAGTGCTTTCATTTGTCTCAGTCCTATGGGGATACTGTTTGACCATGTGTACGAAATACTCATAGAGTACTTAAACACTTGATTCTGTTGGTGATAGTATCGACCCATTTATTGTTCTCATGATATCAGTGCGATTTATTATCCATTTTGGCAAGTATCAGTATCAAATAATAATACGAAGCGCTTTTCTTATTAATACGTTTCGAATTTTCTAAATATATATTTGATTATAGAATTCGTTGAAAATCATGAGAAAGATTCTCATCATTCCTGCCACTGCCCATTCGTACCCCTATCTATTAAACGATATTTGGGCGTTTAGGAATGATACAGAAGTTTTCCTAGATTCGTTATCCATTCGATTGACCACGAGAACAACAAAATAATCGTTGGAAAATTTTGTATTATAGTATGTCTTCCACTTATTAAAATCGGGAAAATGAAGTTCTAGAAGATAATTAAAATCTGCGTACTTAAAGCTGAGCGAGTATACTTGGGATGTATGAACTGCACTAAAGATTTAAAACTTGAAAGGAATTACCTCACCGCGCTATAAAATCTTGTCAGTGCGGTCTTAAATATTGTTTTATGAAAAAACCAAGTGGTATTAGTTTGAGATGAATGTAATTGAAATTATGTAAAATTTTATATAGTGTTTTTAATGAATAACTTTCTCCAAAGAAGAGTTAAGCTAAAAATATTATTAAAAATATTACTGATATACATATTTCGCTGTAACCAAAGAGAAACCACGATTGCCAAATTCCAGGGATGGTTATATGAGAGTATGTTATTTTATAAGCAGGCAAATTTCCATCGCGGATTCAGGATGATAATGCAAATACGAATTTGCTCATGCAATTATAGTCGCTCATGTTTCATGAGCATGCATGTTCCGAAGCTTACAATGATGGTAGCAGGTTTTTCAGGAATTCTTTGTATATTCATGTAGTTTGGTATTTGAATACGCCGTATGTACCGGCACGAAAATTTAATTAATAGCAGCAAGTTTCTTATTTTTATTCGCATCATTTAAATGAAATACATTATTACTTATCATAGCACTGTTTGATTCAATCTGATAGAAGCTTTTATACCATTCATATAACTTGCCCCCTCCAACCCAAAATAAGGTAAGGTACATTTAATAAGATTCAGAAAATACGTTAAAAATGTTAAAGCTTTTTCATATTATCATTCCTTTACGTATTATCAGCATTACATCATTAATAGCATATAGTAGTGAAACTGTATTAAAACAAATAAGTGCTGAAACTAGTAAAATAAAAACAACCGCGAATACTTCCCAGCAAAACACTTCGCAACTTATTGAGGATCGCCACCCACCGGTTGGGAAGCTGTGATTTATGATAAATGCACATTTATCCGATATGTCTTTCTTATTGACCACACTTTTATAAAGGTATAACCTATCTGTTACTGATGGTTTCCACAAAGTTCGTATAGTCGACTGGAAAGCAAATAAAATACACATCATTCACTTACACAAGTGAAAATTGCTTGAAGCTGTTTCCACGCATTCCAACATTTGCCTACTGGGTGTCTATTATACATATACTAGTTTGTAGCTTTCGTATTTCCATTTCAGACCTACTGCGAATTGTTTTGCATTTCCTACTAACAGAGAAAAAAAACGCGTTCCACTTTATTCGACTACTTTAATCATGATTCCAAAGCTGTCCAATCTAACTGAAATATGTATTTATGCCGTCTTTGATAAATGTTGCGCAGCTGAAAAGGCAGCTTGGAAATTATTCTTGCTCTGCATAAATTCCAATTTTTATATAAACGATGCATATTCTGGACGAGCTTCTCGTTTCGATGAAAATTGTTTGAAAACTGATACTTAATTCAGTAAAAATTATTTCTTGGAAGTTTGATTTAGATAATCGTCGAATTGAACATGTAATCACTTAGTTCGTACAATATCAAGTGCACTAGACAAAAACGATTCGCATTCACACCAAACAGCACGGTTTTATTGAACGACTCAGTGTGTTTACATAAACAATCGTATGTGTTTTTAATTTCATTTAATTTCATTCAATTTAACTGACGGTGAATTCTCTTCTGAGTCGTCAACAAAATTTTATTATACATTATTCTGAATAACATTTTATCAACAAGCATTGATTTTGAACACGTGTAACGAATTTGCTACATATATTTCTATTTATTCAAACTATACATAAACATTACAATCGATTTAATTATGTCAGCACGAATTGTCTGTATATCTAAATATTAATGATTTAATAATTTTTCCAATTTGTAATTCTATAATTATTTTATAGAATTAATTAATCAACATTTTTCTTGTACAAACGGCTAGTTAAACCCAATCGATCTCAAACTACCGTTCTACAAAATAAATATTATTTTCGTAACGCCAGAAAATGCTGGGTTTTGCAAATTTATCGTACGATTAAAATTCCTTCCGAACGTTGTCACATTTCTTAATAACGTTTATTGCGTGAAATATTTTCCGCTTACTTTCGATAAGTAGAAATCGGTTTCCTTTGTGCTCCCAATTGAATAGCTTTGCCTCTTCGCGTAGAGAAAATATCTATTGACGATCGTTCCCGTTCACATTCAGCTTCCCTTTCCTTGGACAGCCAAGATTGGAAGTGACAAAGCATCACCTCTGTTCCTGAAAATAATCCATGACGTCGAAATTGAACAGGTAACATCATATCTGTCGTTCCTGCATTATATCGGGTCAAAATGATGGTTCTCTTAAACCGAAGTACATATCTATATACAGTGTGTCCCCTTTAAGTGAGAACTGCTAAATATCTCGAAAATATCTTTCCCTATACTTCTTTCCAGCTATTCATGCACTTTTCTAATACTTTTCCAGCCCATCTCTTATGCTTCCCCTAACCTTTTTCTGAACTTTTGCCACCGCTCTCCTGATCATATCCTGAACTTGTTACACACTTTTCCAACTCTTTTTCAGAACGTTTTTCATGTTTTCCCTGACCTTTCCCTGAACCGTTTCCGCATCGTTTCCGATGTTTCCTTGAACTTTTCCTAAACTTGTCGCACACTTTCCCAAGAGTTTGTTCCGCACATTTTTCGTGCTTTTCCCGAAGATTTCTTGAGAATTTCTCGCATATTTGGCGCTATTTTCGTACATTTGACACAAATTTTCCCATTCTTTTTCCAGCCCACTTCTCCTGCTTTTCCGGAACTTTTCCGGCATACTTCTAACATTTCTTCCTCACTTTCCGCGGACTTTTGCCACACTTTTCTAGCCATCCTCTTGAACTTTTCCTGCACTTGACACACACAGTTCTAACCCTTTTTTCAACACGTTCCCTGTGTTTTTCCTGAACTTGCCCGACGTATTTCCAATACCTTCGTCAGCACACGTCTCCTTTTCCCATCCTTTTGCTACACCTTGACTGATCCTCTCACGTACTTTTGCTGCTCTTTCAGAAAGATGATCACACTGTGTAGCGCTAATGCCGCTTGTACAAAATACGCATATAAGTAGTGCTCTGAAAATGTTTTGATGTCAACTACAACGAATACTTAATAAAAACTATAGGGCCTCATTTCAAAACCGCAATCAGATATTCGCAGGTAATTTCAGGGTCGTTTCGAATTAAATTTTATATACCACAATTTTTTGTGAAATTTGAAGGAAGCCCTGAAATTTAGTGGCGACAGTTACCTGTTTCGAGTATCCTGTTTAAAGATCGCATGGTTTCCACAATTTTATTAGGTAATATATTCATTCTTTTCGTAGATAGAGATACGTCTAATGGTTACTTTGATTATTTTCTTTAAAGAATTGAATAGTTTCAATTTTTGGAATGAATAAATATTGAAATAAATAATACCATGCCGAATAGAAAATAAAATTGCAGTATCTCTTGAACTAATTGGTCTTCGGCACGAAGAAATGTATTTCTCATACTGTGTGCATATATGCACGCAGATTTGTGTCTATAACTAATATTTGTTGAGATATCATTAATGCTACCTCTGCCTCCTCATTGCCCTTATCTTATTTTATTTGTGGAAACACTCCATTGCATTTCTCAAGTATTTACTACTTTCCTTGGCTTTTGCTACGCAGTTGTGAATGCGTAAGCATTTCTCGTAAGGTTATCATATATTTTAGTTTTGAACTGAACTGCTTGAAGATATCGTGCATCTGACGGTAGGATTTCGCCTTTAGCTACATCGCGGTAAGGAGGAGTTGCTATGTCACGAAAATCGTGTGCAGAAGTACGAAAGTACTTTAACACTTGCGTCAGAAACTTTAATAAGTTATTATATGCGTTAAATTCAAGTTTTTGAAACTATGCAACATTCGTAGCAGCTGGTAGTTAGAGGTTGACTACCACGAAGTAATGTGATTTATAATTCAGTTACATACTATAAATAACCATTATAAATCGGTTATAAAGCTATTTAAATACTTTAGAGTTATTGATGTTTCTTATTATTTTGTACATGCGGAATGTATTGTATTATATAAAACAATACCAAAACACATTTGGAAAAATAAAATAATAAATGATAGTGCGCGAAACATAAAACTGCAAAAATGTAAAATATTCATTTTAGCTATACGTATGTAAATCAAGGGGGGCATAAGACACAATACTTAGTTTTTTATTATTTTTATTTTTTATCAAGATAAAAAGGTCTACTTCAGTTTGGTAAATGGAATATATAATATTTGACCATGCGTTTCCAAAGAGAATTCAACTCCGAGCAAATAACTACAAGGTATATGAGCTACCCAACTAATAGTTACACAGAATTTTGAAAATAATTTTCTATGTCAATGAACAAAGGAAAGAAAATTTGTGAGAATGTAAAATGGGTAACAACATTTACCTAACTAATTCCTCAATGCTCACATGGGGTATGTTCGAAATTATTGCTACTTAAAGCCAAATTTGTACACCTAATCCTTAAACTCTGAAGGGAGGTTTCACGAAAATGGTTTCCCTTGTCTAAAACTTATGAAAAAAATGATCTATTGCTGTGTACGCTTTAAAATTCGATATTTTTATTACCGATGTTAAATCGAGAAAAACTGTGTCCATAAGGAAATGAAAGCAACCTGCGCTTTTATTATCCTGGCTGTCACGTGATCTAAGGATTTAGAACTTCTACGGTTAATACGGATCTGAAGCACCCATGCACGGGAGATTACCGGACTACAGGTGCGCGTATGTTCGTCAACGCATAAAGTACATGCTAGTTTGAATCAAGTATTATAGTCCCTACTATTAAATTTTCAATCTCCGCTTGTAATCTCTTTATTACTCAACTCAAATCTCCTTATGCAAGGGAACACAGACTTAAGCACTCTGTCTTTCCATAATAGTTATGAAGATAATTATTACCTTCATCTTAAGTCCAGCATACGACTACTGACAGTAATATTAGGATCGTGCATGTGAAATAGCCGATATTTCAAGGGTGTAAATGCTTTTAGAATTTAGCAGATAAATGTGCTGGCAAATTGTGTTCATTAGATGCATTCATCAATGTGAAATTTGAAAACAAAGGAACGCAACGCAATTGGCGTTTCACGTGGGCCTGAAAAACTTGAAGCCCTTTTTCATCAGTAACAAATATTTTTTGCAACATAATTCAACGAGATGTTTAATTACCCTTACTTAATTGGACCACCATGTACATATGTAAAATAGTGTATGTACAAAATTATATTTGAAAACAGTTGTAATTGAATCGATATATTTATCATGGATAGTACTGCTGGCAGTTTCTTCTTAAGTTTGCCACTAAAGAAGATAATCATGGCTCGCAATCTAGAATGCTAATTGGAATTACCCCCTTCGAGAGCAATCCAATAGTTATCGTATTCCGTAGGATCGACCTACAGTGCTTTCTTACAGTTGATTACACTGAAACGGTTATTTCCGTGGAAAACGCGTTACATTAATCATAGTTTGAACTTCTGACGCGGGGAAACTAATTTACACTTTCTTAATGCGAAATTAAATGGAACTGGAAAATACTAAAAATCGATGCAATTTTATAGTTTTCATAATTGTGCGCAGAAATATTATAATAGTTTTAATTTGATTCAACGACAAACTATAACCTCTATATTGTGAGAAACTGTACCAAATCTTTACGAGAAATATCGTGCACATAAGAAAAAATGTAGGCTATAAACTGACAATATTTTACAAAAAAAACTGCACGGTCTGGAAATAAGGTTATTTCAAACATGTACCTTCTTAACACTTATACTGAAACTGTAAATTGGTAATAACTTAATTAAAATCAAGTCTGTTATTAGATCATTTCATTTCTTCATTTAAAAGTGTAAAATTGTCTAGAGCGTTAGAAAAGCAATATATTTTTCGACGAATAGTTTTAACCTGTGTGCAAGTTGAAGCAGCATGTAGCCCCTTATTAGACGTTTTATGACGGAACATCAATGTATAATACGTATTCTCGAGTTACGGCAGTAACTTTACTAATTTGATGTTCTCGGCGGAATAATACTGTTATTATTAGGTCGTTGCATACGAAACGGTCGATTTCTTAAACATGTAAAATTTCGCAACAATGTAGTAGTTAAGTGTGTCAGTAACTAGCATTTATTATCCATGAATTTGAACCTGAAAGATAAACGAATTATTTATGGTTTCTGTAAGAAGGAATGGTCGCGAACGGTCAGACTTCGATTTTGGTCCAAGTAGATCTATCGTTCTGTTTATTTTATTAAAAAATGAAGAACACATTTAAGCAAATTATGAATAGCTATCACTAAGTTATTTTTTTACCCTAGTTCTTATGGAGAAACATAGTTCTATACCAAAAGGAAGATCCTGTTCTGGAAGCTACGTACTCTAGTGGGATTTGCTTCAAAGACATTAAAAAAAGTTCACCAATTAGAAGATTTTGAAATTTTACTCAATTGTTCATAACATTGTACACAACCCACTGCTCATAATCTACAAGGTTAAGTTTTGTTTAAATATATGTGAAATATATGATAGATTATGTCATTATAACATTCCAATGTGCATTCTTCCTGTTCAGAAACATTATTTCAAAAGCCTTTTTTCGAATCTGTTCGTACAAGGCTGATTGGGCGTGTGAATACGTGTGTTTGGGGTTATTAGATGTTTTAACGCAATGAAAATATTTATTTTTAATTTGCTGAGAAAGCTTCGACCCTTTTTATTGCGATACCTATATTTTTGAAACATTTGACAGCAAAAACGCGTAGCAGCGACATAAATAAGTAATAATGCGATACACTTATGTTTAGTTGATATGTCGGATAATTTAAAACATAATTTAAATAAAATGTCTTCTTAAAATTAGCTGCAATATGTAGTTGGGAAGAACACGAGGGAAATATCAAATACATTACATATATTACTATAACGAGTGTTATTTGTACTATAACGAGTATTATTTGCCCCTCGAGTTGCCCCTCGATGCACCCGATCACAAACGCGCGCAGTTGTACCTGAGCTCGCGCTATACGGGCGCTCTCATTGGCTAGTGTTTTTCGTTAATAACTCAAAAACGAAGCTTCAAACAATATTTTCGTCAAGGAAAAAGTTGTTCAGAATCACCTTAGCCACCCCCCATTTTTTAATACTGCGCGAGTTCTGGGCCACCCTGTATATACATTCTTATTAAATAATCAAATTAATACAGAAATACATAGTGGATTACTTGATGCACCTAATAGTACAAGAAACGGACAATTATAATATCGTAATTTATTACTTCAATCTATATTAGTCCAATATTAGAAATCTGAAGAATCTTCAACTTACTGGAGATACCGATAAGCAAGATTAATGTATATTGCAAGGAGTATTCTATTCTGGTCGTTTGAAACATCTCGGTGATTTTATACATCAGTGTTATTACAGTAAAATGTTTCGTTTTGCAACAGCTCTATTTCGATCGTATTACAATTTTGCCTGTATTTCACGATTTTCTTCCACTCGTTTCGTGAAGCAAGGTTTTTCAACCTCTAGTACTAGTTACAATTTCGACGACTTTATTGCATCTCGTGGCAGGGCAAACGACTTTTGCTCGAGCAAGTACAGTTTTCGACTGTAATCAAACGATAACGTGACTTCCATCCGAACGATCGTGCACGTGAAAGCGTTGCTCGAGAAAGTTAACGACCTGTGTTCCGGTATGTCATCAGTGCTGCGTAACTGTTTGATGCACGTTCAGGTGCTAATCTGTGAATCTCTGTGCGCAAGTGAAATTTATTAAGAGCAGTTGACACCGATCGTGAGTAAGGAGAAACGAGATTCGATTCAAGCCATTGCAATTTCATTAGAATCTTACCACCTCTATGCAACCTAGACAATAAACCATTTTCTGTGCGCCAAACAGAAATGCATATGGAGGAGTGGTATTTAACTGTTAAAATATATATTTTTGTTGGTATTTACATAATTGACAATTAACTTGTTATTAACTTGTTATTAATTTACAATGAAATGGCGGTGTATTATAATAATGATTTTCTCAACATTTTACTTGGGTAGTAGTGCAAATGAAACTATTTATTTATTTGGATACATTTATACAAAAACTATGTGAAATAATAGGGATGCGTTATTAAATCGATATTTAATCTTGAAGAAGTACGAAAAGATATATTTTGACAGGAAACTTGCAGCAGAAATAGTGCTGCCAAGACACTAATAGTGAACTATTATACTTTTAGTAACACAAGTTTATAGAAATTGTCCATTCTAGAAATTAAACATTATTTATGCGCTATTTTTATAACCCCCTCCTTTTGAAACACTGTTTACATTTTTAAATAATCTGGATCATCCGAAATTAGTTATATCTTTTATATCTCTTTACTTTGTACATCATTTCTATATCGTTTCTACCAAGCATAAGGAGCAAGTACAGGTACACAGATCTATCATGAGAAGAAGATTAATCCGTTGTATTCCAAAACACCTCCATTTGAGCATTGTCTGCAGGTTGCTTTCAAGTATAGCCCATCAGATGTTATTGCTATTGTGTAATTCCAGTCTCATTTCCCGGTATCTGTAATTAAATCTTTCCTTACCCCCTGTTCTGTGCAGCGCGTTATAGTTCAAACCTCATTGTCCTAGTCACCGTATTTCTGGCCGTTCTACTTGGTATACAACGATATTCTTGCAAGCATGGGTATGCACAAACAATTAACTCCACGAATACGCTAATTGTGGATAATAATCCCCAAAGCTCTCCGTACAGACATCAAATGTTACGAAAGAAGGTAATAATATTGAATATGTAGTATTCTCCTGGTTATTTGAGCGATGGTCTAACGTCATTCTTATTTATTTGTTTAAACAATACTTCAACTGAACTGTCACCCTTCTAGTTCATCGTCCCCAGAAAGTCCCAGAATATAATTCAGCAAACTTTCTAAAATTAAAAATAATGATACTAATAATACTTAACATATCATATTTCTATTCTTGGGATTTGGGACGCGCATATGAGCAACAATGGCAGACCTGAATTCGCATAATCGTTCTAGTCACGCAACGCGACACTGATGTGACTATCACGCTTGGCAAAAAAATTCTTGCATTGTTTTAAATGCAGATATGCGTATTACAGGAGACGTTACGCTCATGATCTACTCACATACATGTATCTAATTATTAAGGGAGCATATGTATCAACATCTCCAGCGCATATTGTGTGAGAATGTCAATTGAGCGTCAACTTCCTCAGCGTCAGTGCTAATCAAGCTTAATAATGTATAGATTAGCGAGCTAGACTAACTAATAGACGCAATACGTGGCACACTGCAAAAAGTATCAAACAGATAGCCTAAACATGTAGGAGTCAATTCCTATCTCTTGTTGACAAAATCAGCTTCCGCAGATACTGATAGAAAAAACAAACGAATGGAAAATATGAAAAGAAATTCGAGAGTTGTCATTTCGACATAACGTGGCAGAATTTCTTCGCATGCAGTACGTAAAAATATTCATGTATCACAGTTTATTTGATATTCGTGTCTCTTGAGTAGTAACTAATTGTAAGTATGTATTTTTTTTTCTTTAGTTTTTTTATGTTTCGTTAATATCAAAGATCATGAGCAATGCTGCATAAATAACTAATTGTATGCGAATTGTATGAAAATGTGGTATCTTATAATCTTCGGTCCAGCTCGGATATGTTTAGAAAATGGGCGAGGTTCTTTATATTGTTCGATAGATCAACTAATCTTCTCACGCATACTTATTATGTATATTGTAGTATGACATGTTTGATGGTAAATGGTACATTACAGTGTTCACAAACTGGAAGTCCAAAATGCATTATCATACGTAAAAAGAAGGTTTCGTGAAAAACTAGAATAGAGTCCCTATCTATGTGAACTAATAATCTTTTCTGATTTGAATACATCTTATATGTAATACAAATGATCGTGTTGGGATATTTTGTACGGCCGACTGTACGTGCATCGAAAAGTTTATATTCCGGTTCATAATCTATTCGATACCATACCTATGAACGACTGAAGACATGTGCGGAAGAGTTTCTTCAACCTAGATTCTTCTTTATGGAAAGAACAGCGCTGACCATGTATCATGCTTCATCCATTCTCACAATTGATTCTACCACTGGAGGTAAAAGATTGAACGACTTTGCTTTTAGGTTCACAGTCTATGCAATTACTTCAAACTGAGCCAATTTTTTGTTTGCACCAAATTGTCACAGGTCACGAAATATGAAAAACGCGGAATAGCATGGTAAGCCATGGGCAATCAACATCGACACTAAGGTTCAACATTCACCCAAGAAAGTGTTACTGATTGAGTATGTTATGTGTAGGAAGGGGTATGTTATATTACGAACTAGTGAGCACTGGTGAAACTGTTGCTGTGGATCGATATCACCCGTTGAACAATTTAAGTGCTGAGTTGGTAAAAAGGTGATGGTTTACTCGATAGAGAATCCACAATGTCGTGTTACTGCACGACAACACTCGATCACATGTTGCTTAAAGATTTAAGCTATCGTTATGGGAATGTCCCGAACTTCGTGATCCATCCTTTTTCCGAATCACTGGAGCAATTTTAATACCATTTTGACGATGTGCTTTGTTAATGAATACACGGCTCCCTGTATTATCCTTTTGTATAAAAATGACACCACAGATAAAAGATTATTCAGAAGCTGATGAAAAATAATCTTTGTCGTCTCTTAATGTGGACATTATTTTCGAAATTTCAACATTCAGCATGTTCAGAAGCTTCTTAGGAATTGTCATGAAACGTATGACTGAATTCGGTTGCAGCCTGAGAAAGTCACTCAAAATGGATAAAATGGCGATTTTATACGTTGTCATTTAATTTAAATCACTCACATAAAGTTAATTATCGAGTTTGAAAACATTATTTTATAATAGTCCAATCCTTTCTGATAAAACAACAAAAGTAGGTCAATCGGACAAACAGTTCTTGAGATAAAAATTCGTGAGCGATGCTCGTTTTCGCAAAAATGGGCATAATTGCAAATTTTCAAGACCCGTATTTTGTACATTGTAAACCGCCAAAATGATGACTTAAACCCCCCCTAATTTCACATGGACTATAACATATTTCATTTAGAACAAAATCGCCGATGGTGGCGTCAAAAAGTGATCGATTTGGCATGGAATGATCCAGCTCCATTTTAGCCATGGTGGTATTTACACCAGATGAGATAAGATTCAGAAAGGAGGGTAACTGGATTCCGCATGAACTGCCCGAGAACGGAATTTTCAACAGAATCATTTGCCTTTCCTTGTTAATTCGATACAAGCATAAATCCTTTTCGTAATGGATTGTGACCAGAGATAAAAGATAGATTTACTACGACAATTCCAATTACGAAAAATCGTGGTTAAATCCTGACTAACATTCTGCGTTACGGCCAAAACGAAATATCTACGGTCACGAGTACTAGTAGATGCACAATCTACTAGTATGTACTGTGATACGTATGGGATTTTCTACTATGAGCTATTAGAGTCCAGCCAAACTGTCACTGCAGACCTATACAGTTGACAAACGAGGCAATCCAGTGAAGAATGGAACACAAAACGGTCGTGTTTTTCAAGAAAACGAGATATGTAATACGATTTTCCGACGCAATAGCGCTGTATTGGCGTTTCGAAAAGCATTAATGCAACTGCAATGGGTTTGTGACACAACGGTATATTCTCTAGACCTGGTGCCTGGTGAATCGTGATTTTTTTCGTTCGATGCAACACAGCCTTTCGTTCAACGTGATATTAATTTTTATACATGATAACGTGGAGAAAGATGGCATATGCTTATGGAAAATATTTTAATCGAAAAGATACGATTTGTAAGATATTAATAAGGCAAGTTGTTATAGAAACAATGGAAACTTTTGCGCACCTCTATCCCCTAGTACGTGTGAGTGTTGGCGTACTTTGAAAACTTCACATGCACATTCGTTCACGTTCGTAAGCTACGTTGAATCGGGAAAGCCGCTTTTGCTGGAATAAATTAGGTGGAAGGATGGACTTGACGATCGCTACTCGATATATTAAGGCGTTTAAATTGAAGTGTAGAAATTTCCAATAGATAATGCTTGTACCAGTCTATTAATGTTCATACTGAGTTCACTTATCTGTTATCACTACATAGTTAAGTTTTCAATAAAGTGTAACATGTCCTTCTGCTTCTGCCATGCAAGTGTACGTGTTTACTATTTTTTCTTAGGGCAGTAGTGGACAGAATGTATTTTATTTCAGAGACCAATTACTTTCTAGGTAAATGGTAAGCCTGGCACTACAATTGATATCTGTAAGAACAACCTTTGGAATTATCTGATTACTTGTTACTTTCAATTGTGAATTTCCATTTGGCGTTAAAGTATCATTGGCCTTATCGCTTATTGCACGTACGCCTTTGTATCTTAATACTCACTCTCCCTACAACTACTTTTTTTTAATTCCGTACAAGCTGGTTTTGCATGTCGCAATGGTTTCTACAATGTAAGTATTTGTTAATTAAAATGTGTCCCCTTCTATACAGTAACACGTTACGACATGGTTATTTTTGTCCAATTTCATTTAGCGTGCTCTACGTTATTTGTGTGTATCACAAATGTGCACATGGGAGAAGCAACGATACAGGTGTGAGTTCATAATGAAACTGATGCAATTTTCTGCAGACTTCTATCACATACACACGTCCTTGAATTACATGAGTAACCAGCCAAAAGTGCCACGGGTTCAAGTATAAATTTCGATTTTTATTGCAACTGGAAAACATTCGGTTATACTTGAAACTCTGCTATACACAGTGCTTGTTACTAACAATAAGCAGCGGTTTTATTGTAAATTATAGGCATCTCAGAAATATGATTGTGGGGGAAATAGATTTGCATATGTTAAACATAACTTCTATTCTGCAATAATTTTTAAACAAAGAACGCGACATTTAGCCTGCTAAATAGAAAATTATATATTTGCTTCTATGAAAAGTACAATCAATTGAAAGGCCAACTGTTCCGACAAAGTCAACGCAATGAGACGCAATCATCTTCAATCGTACATAGGGTCAAGGCTGAATGAAACTAAACGAACATGCCGTATCGTCGTATCATGTAGGACACATTATGCAGCTGCAGTATTAGTCGAGACAGAATACTTAATGCTTAACGCGAATATTGACAGGAAACTTTAAGGTTTACCAGAAAAGCTGAAGCTCGATAAATTGTATATTTTTCGTCACAACCATCCCATGACCTGCTAATTTCTCTTACACTATAGTTTGGTACAATTATATACATTTCAGTTGTCCTTCGATAGATTTAATATTAATCCTACCGATAATTTGTATACAGTTGACCAGCCTGTAAATAAAAGAAAATAAATACAGAGTTATTTACTAAAAAGTTTAAAAACGGTCGCCTGATCGGTCGTGATAGGTTTAGTGTTAAATTCGAAAACGGGGGCCACAGTTGCTTGTAGGTTACGAAATATTTTTAAGTATAGCTTACCGCGAAATATGCTAAATGCCGCGATAAAGTGAACCTACTATATGGAAGAAAGTGAGAAAAAAGTAGAAGCTCTTGAAAATGTAACCACTGCACTTGCGATTCATTGAGCGTAGCGCATGCAATATGAGGAGTGTAGTCATAGAATGACATCACGGTGTAGGTTTCACCAACGATTGCACTTGCTAAGCATTGTTCACACTTTCACCTATCTCCCATTTTCTCTATCATTCCATCGGAGCATACTCGTCGCGCGATACCAAACGGATCGATATTTAGTCCCTTTGTCTGCGCGTTACTCAAGAGAACAAGCACTTCACCAGGTACATACACGTTACAGCTCCAACTTCAGAGAAATGTTAGTTATGATAGTTGTGATTCTCGTTCCCCACATTCAACGCGGTTTATCTTCGTAGGCGACGAGGCATGTCTTCAAATTTCCTGAAATAACATCCTTGCTTTTACGTTCCAGCGAATAATACTCTGAAAGTTTGCTGCCTCAGACAGCGAGTTATTATTCGCTTTGGTAGAATTTTCAAGCATCGCGTTTCAGGTGGTGCGTTCATTAAGATTTTCCACTGTATCGCTCGGTAATGAAACGATAGTCGCACTTTGAAGCACGACATTTTTGTCGGCGAAATGGGCCAACATAAGAAAACAAAGAAACTAGCGCTGCATTAGAGGGGAATCTTTTGTCTGGGGTGAAAAGAACCGCTGTGTCTCCGGCGTTCGTCCGGATTTCACGTTAAGGCTAGAAAGTACCGAAGTCTGTAACATTTAGATTGAAATATTCTCTTGACCGAGTTTGCAGTTATTCCAGGACGTCTATAGTGTTCGCGGTGTAGCGACGGACAGAAATTTAAATTCCTATGGCATTCGGAGCTCGTTCATTCAACCGTATTATTGGAGGCGAACGTGTACGCATAAAGCAATTCGATACTACTCGCGCAGGTTTTGCGAAACTTGACTCGAGTTTTTTTCACGTTAATCAAGGAAATATTGTTTTTGAAGGAAATTCCTAGAGGCGCTCTACTTGTAGTTTCAAGCTGGAGTACCACAGTGACTTGTTTTTAATGATACTCGTGAAGAAAATGGTTTTCCAGGATGTTGAACTTTTTCAGACGTTAATCTTAATTATGCATACCGCGTTTAAAAAAAGCAACGCGTTTATTAATTTCGAATGGCGAGAGTATGTTTACTTCATCTCGTCTATGAAAATAGATCTATTATCTGTATTAACTGTGCGCTGTAACGTTCAGATGTTCAAAATTAATTTAAAATGCAGCATAATTTTTAATGTATGCGCATAAATGCTCAAGATGGCTTATAAAATAGTAATGCTACTTCTGTTTTGATTTTGTTAACTCATAAACCTTCTTACCGATACACTTAAATGGGTAGACGAAAGTTTTGGTAACCGGAAAGTTTATGACAGCCGACGCTTAATTAAAATTTTTGACATATCACAGCCCCCTTAAACTACAATTCTAAGAGAAAAGTTTGTGCTTTCCCTGCTTCCATGATTATCTCCGCCTCTGCATTTTCTAACAACTGTTTTCATTATTAAATTTCATCAATAGTGATATAGGTTTTTCTTCCATGCAATTACCCTGGTAAAATAAGAAATTATTATGTTTATAAGAAAGCCTGCTTTGTGTACATCGTTATTTCAATAATTTGCAAAAACGGCAGGTAGTTTGCGTATGCTGATTTTAACCATTCTAATGTGGTTTATAAGAAGAAAACGTACTATTGCAATGCAGATTACTGTATGTTGCTTTCGACGCAAATACTGTAACCACGTTTTCAGTGCAAAAACATTTTTCACATTTTGATGAAGGAATTTCAGTTCTGTGTTCATGATTACAGTTGATGGTTACTTTTTAATAATTTCGTGTTATTCAGAGTTTTCAAGGTTTAATGTAACAGTTGTTTGTAAGAGTTGGTTTTATGTCAAATGCTTTCTGCCAAATGAAAACGACAGAACGTTCGTATCAAAGTAATAGATTAACCCTTATGTTAGCAACCAAAATGGTGAAGAAGATCGAAGCTTAGTTATCTAAAATATTTTGCATAAATTTGTTTTGACAAAACGTGAGTTGACTGGAGCGGTTTTGCGATATTTTATCAAGAACATTCAAAAATTATTAAAGCAAATATAGACATGGGTACCCGGTTGCTAACATAAGTGTTAAGCCAAGCCATTCAACGTGTAGCATCGTCTTTAAAACAAACAGTTATATCCAAACTCAACAACGTTTTAATTTCCAGTGGCTCACAAATGCTCAGGCCAAGTAAATCACGACGTGTACTTGTAGAAGTTTTCAATCAATCCCGAAAGGATTAGGCGTACGCAGCAGATTGGGTCATTCAATTTTGACAATCCTTTGAGAAGAAAATCCTATAAACCGGGATCATTCCGACGTAACGTCGAAAAATAAATATTCATATCTCCTATCGCTTGATAGCAATCTACTGGGGTCATGATAAAGATCAACTGAATCGTGGATTCGCAAAGAGTTGCGATTACTTGCAATGTCTCCCTATAAGGGCGCTGTGAAGCCCATGAGGACAGTAGGTAGGATGAGCTGGCATAACCTGTAATATCGTCTATCCTAAGGAAGTTAACCCATAGGGGTAGCTGGATCTTAGGCACTTGGACCAGGTAAAATAGATTACGCCTTTCTCTATCTCGCGTATCTTCTAGCTCTTGATGTTCATTGCTCTCAGGCCCTAGGGCCCTTCTTCGTTCTGTCCCTCCCATAAGTCTCCACATACAGTAGCTTATGTATTATCTGCTCGTTCATTATAGCGTGTAAACCGGCAACGACCTGTACGCTACGAAGGTTTTCCACTGGTGTGTGGTTTACGGCCCTGCGACCCCTGAGGGCGTCGTTCATCGAAGATTGCAGTAATATACAACCTCGATACATTTCCAGGCAAAACTTATCGATTGGAGTTGCTGACGCGGGTCGCACTTTACCTCGAATACGTTTTCAGCGTTTGTGTTCTTACGTCTAAGCAGCCGATGCGAGCTTCCAGCTTATTCATTTTCTGATGAAAGATTCAAAAACGCTATCATATGGCGCAGTTGCTTAAATCATATTGTTTGCTACGAACGTTTGAATGATTTGCTAACAAATCACGGGGCAACAGATGCTTTTTTATCGCGTTCCATGCCGAGCTGTTTTAGCGCGAGTTTCCATTTGGTATTTTGATATTCATAAATGTGGCCGCACGTATATACTACCGATAGTTGACAATTGTAGTGTACAATCAATCGCTAGTTGTCGAATTAGTGTGTAATAAGTGAAATAATTGGTTTATATTTTATTTCCACACTTTGTCGCTAGTATTCTTGTGCTTGATCTTGTTGTGCAGGCAGTGTCCATAATGTATGTAGTTATATAAGTCCTGTTTCTTTCATTTTAAGTCTGCTAATTGCAACCTTATTTCGAAGGTAAGATAGTATTGTATGGAAGTGTACTGTATTGTCAGATTATTCATATTTATGGGTGCAAACCATATGTTTTCGTGTTCTATCAACAAAAGTGTCGATAATAATATACCCTTTGCGCTTCTGACAACGAGCGAAAGTTTCAGTAGCTGTTGATTGCAGCGCCCGCGTCAGGCAGTGGCGAGTGTAGAAACTACACAAGTCGAGCACTGGAGTTGTTTCTGCTCTCATTTTGTAGATCAATCCCTCTATTTCACCATAATGCTTATACACGATTTGCACTGCTTCTGATCTTGTTTGATGTATTTAAACACGAGCCGCACAATTCAGTGCATAACACACTATTTAAATAATATTGTTCTACGTTATCTCTATTACCGTTTCCAATGTGATTAAATGTTATTTAGAATGAAAAGGAGTATATACTAGCGTTACACAACTGTATTGTCTCATTTAGTACGAACCCTAACAACCGCTGAGTACAGCACTCCGGATTCTTCAGCTAGACGCAAATTGAACACAGGGCGACGCGTCGCGACGCCAGCGCAGTACTGTGAGGAGCAGCGAAGAGAAATTTTATCACCCTCAGGCATTCGCATTTAAGATACACGGACAGCAGAGGCAAGCGTAATGCGACTGTATGCGGGAGATCAAATTTTTCTTCGCTGTTTCTAACTGTACTGTGCTGCGTGGTCCTGCATCCAATGTGCGCCTCGATTAAGCCTATACGACTTTGCCTTATACGACTATGACTTTGCTATACTTAACGTTTGCTTTCATTTCAGTCCAATTTGTTTTTTGATTATCATCTATAAATTGCAACATAAATGTTCACGAAAAGTCATGCGACTGATAGCCAATAACAGTGATAACTAGTTATTCGTCCACATATAACTGTATATTGTCATGAAACACTCAAGCCCTGTAAAATTATTTTACAATCCACACTGCATTTACATGACACGGAAACAACATTGATACATCACAGAGCTAGTATTTATACATATACCTACGCGACAAAAATTGTAGTATTTCTATATAGGTACATTATTTACATAATACAAATTCATATATGATATGGAAAATTGTGTATACGATCTTTAAACAATATATCGTCTAACACATTTGAATTGCCGAATCGATACGTCAGGCCGTATCAGGTGGAAGCTCGGCTGAAGGGTGTTCATAGCCGCTTTAGATCGATTGGTTGTCGTCAACAGGTTTGTAACAAGGGGAAGTATGTACGCAGCTATGTAATACATAGGCGATGTCGCAGGTTGATAAAATATGGACGAAATGCGTGCAGTGCGTTAGTTGGAATGCTATCGCAGTCGAACGTGTTAAATGTACAGATTGTGGGATTGATACGATATCAACTGATACTGTAGTGCCAGATTAGCTGACCAGGATTTTGTCTTGTTAACTGACCATCGCAATAACCACCAGTTTTTGGAACTGACTACGTGGAATAAGGCTTCAACGCTACGTATTGTACACTACCGTTCAAAAGTTTGGAAGCATTTAAACAAAACCTTTAAAAGGCAAGCTATAGATATTATATTCCAATAAAAATCTTGTGTACTACGAAGGCGTACACACAGGGTGTAAAGGGGCTAAGGGAGTCACCTGAATATCTCATTTAACTCAGACACCCTGTGTACATACATATATTATTATACATAACAAAACCATCTTGAGTGTAACAAAAGAACGTAATATTAAAAAAATCTAACCTAATGGAAATCACCATCTTTTCTGGACACTTCGGAACAAGTTTTGAGCATTCAACTTATTAGTTTCCCAAAATATACAAGGTGCGGTAAAAGTTGTTGGACTTCTGTTTGAAAGGTGTTTTGAAATAGTTTAGTTGTCTTATTTTTTTTGTCGGGCTGAACTCAGCATTGCAATATTGTTCTAGAATCTCTTCCAATCATTTGTTGACTTGCAATGTCAATACCCTACATAGCTGTATGTTGAGAGTTACAAAGGGTTTCGTTAGGTCAGAATTATGGCGCGGTCGAAACTCGCGCTATTTTTGCGGAGTAGTTTTTAGCGATTCGACCATCTGGGTGCAGTCTTCCGATGGTAAGGATTTGAATGAAAGAACACATTTCAATCGACACATCACTTTCTCTTTTTTAATACAATAGTTTTGACCCTGTCAGAAACATATGTTAATTTTAACAACTATTCGACCTTAGGACCGATACTTCGTGTCATATATCTGTACTTCACTCGCACTAAATATAAAAGAAATACATTCGGGATTTCCTTGAACTCTACCTCCATTGATAGTTGGCTAGATATAGTCCCAGGCCTGCTATGCAGCACTGCTGTACATACACATGACTATTGACAAATTGTTTCCATGACTGGAAACACCATGGATTTGAAGATTGAAATCCCCCTTTATAAATTGATGTTCGATTTATTTGTTGCCATTTAATCGCACTTTGAATGGACAGCATGCCACCGAAACCTAACCCAAGATATACCACGAGGAAGTTGCACAGTCTGACTTGTACCTCTTTTATATGTGTTTAATGTGCGCCTGTTCATCTGCTTCATAATTCTGTTCATGTTGGAGCCCTGCTTTCGAGAAAATGAAGTTTAAGAAACCTAAGCTGATTCCACCCTACAATAGAACGGAAGAAGGAGAAACAAAGTATTCGAGTTTACTGAGGAGACTTTCCAGATGGCCTACGGCCAGAAGGAAAATGACAGTCTTTTCTTGCACACTGTCAATGGGACCAACCTGCTCGAGTGTAATTTATGAGTCTGGAAGATTTTGACGACTTTAAGTCAACACGAGAAGTTTATGTTGGTGGAAAGGCCATTGGAAGAATTTTGCAGAAAAACAGCCTGACTCTATGAACACGGGTCCCATATAAAAACCACTGATTGTGAGTTCTGCACACGAGTAACTTTTCCACGCTTTTCTGCAAAGCATTCGCATAGTTTTTGCATAATTTTACACGAGCTTCCCTTGAAAGCTTTCTACCACAGTTTTTCTTCGCATCTTGTTCGATCTCATATCGATTCTAGTTACATATGCACCATTAAGAACTTGTTAATCTCGTTCAACCAAGTTTCTCCTATAAAAAATAAGGTCACAATCATTAATAGAGCTTCTGATTAAGTACGGGTATATTCGATAATGCTGCAAGTACATGTAAACCTCGTATAACGCGGTGCTGTACAGAAATCCTTACATAATGAGGTATACATATAGTTTGAATGAATTAATATTATCTACATCATATAATTTTATTAATTTTAACAATTTTTTGGAGCAAAGATTTATGGTAACGATGTTACCATAAATAAATCGCACGTTCTAATGACAAATATGCGGCTCACTGTTGATTAAACAAACATTAAGCTGAGTAATATTGTTGCGAACATACCAAAATAAAGTTAAATTGTGTATTTATATGTTAAGGGCAAAGGAATGGGGCAAAGGAATGGCAAGGGAATATACTTCACTATTATTCAAGTCACAATATAATAACTTTTGCATCTGTTCATAATAATTTGATCACCCATTCTACTCTCGCACAATATAATAATCTGTTCCGCATATCAAGCGATAAAATCAGATGCAAGGTAGTCAGATCTATTAAGAAACTTGCGATTCTAATGGAAATGTGCGACAACATTGTTGTCGCGACCTCTTGTCTGCTTCTTGCTCATTTCAGCCGACATGTGTGCAAGATACTTTCATTTGTACAAAGCTATGTAATTCAGCGACTTCTATGCTTTGTACCGTGAGTACAAGGGAATGCACCAGCTGAGGCATCCACCACCCTTTGACGGTTCATCCTTTAACGTCGTTCCTACGTTTACATTTCTAAAGGACAAACGAACATCGCGAAGCAATTTGCCTTTTCACCGATGGTATATTTATGCCGTGAAGTTTGTGTAGAAGTATAATGACTCTCTTTACGTAACAAATTACAAATGTGGCGCATACGACATAAAATATTAGTTCGTTCCGTAAGTTCGTGCCGTAGGATACCTTTGTACTTTGGTAAGGAATTTTGTATATTGAGTTTCTTCCAGCCAACCAAACGTTTAATTCAGACAAATACTGTGCTCGGATGGACAAATTGAATGGAGCACTAAGAGTAAAACGACTAAAACTTGTGAATCGGTACAATGTGGTTTTTCATCGCGATAATGCAAGACCACATGTGGCACAAAACGTGCAAAAAACTTACGCAAATGTTGGCAAATTTTATTACACCCACCATACTCCCGAGATATTGCCCCATCGGATTAACAGTTATTCCGGTTAACGCAACATTTTTTAGCCGCAGAAAAATTTGATAATGTCGAGTCCCTAAAAACAAGCATTGAAAAGTATTTTAAAGAAAAACCACAGAAATTTTATAACGACTTTACCAAAAAGATGGGAAGAAGTTGTGGAACGAGAGAGTGATTACGTTGTTTCGTAAACATTAAAGAAATGTTTCATAAATTAATTTAACACTTATGTTAGCAACCGGGTACCCGTTTCTATATTTGCTCGAATAATTTTTGTATGTTCTTGATAAAATATCGCAAAGGCGCTCTAGATCTGGATTCTTTGAGCAATTTCACGTCGACTCACGTTTTGTGAAAACAAATTTATTGCAAAATCATTTGAATAACTAAGCTTCGAACTTCTACTCCATTTTGGTTGCTAACATAAGGGTTAATTTAAAGAGACCTGGTTCTTGCACGTAAAAGAAAGGCAAATGCTACAAGCATACCAGAAACGCTATTTGCGATGATAAAGCTATTCGTTAAAAGTTACTTTTGATATTACAGTTTATTCCTGATAGACGATTACGTAAGCATTATGCATGTATATTGCGTGCATACATGTACGTATAATACATACGAGCATTGCGATTTAAAAAGTAATTGGGAAACATCGTACCTTTAACATGCATCGATACGCGAATACTACAAATACATTTGGTATTTTATAGAGGAAGTATTCCCATGGTTTCTGCTGTCAGTAGCTCTCGAAACGAGGCAATGACGTTCCAACCGAAATTTCTCGCATAGTTTAGTCTCTATTCATATTCCAAATAGGTCGACGGCCTTATATTATTTAGGCTAATCTTTTCAAATTACTTCGTATCGTGCCGTGCAAAACCTTTTCACAGACTTCATTTTCATGTCTCACTTGTGACTATTTTATTTATTATGCACAATAAAACGTTTCCCTTGTAATATGCACCGATGCATCGATTATTTTAACACACTGACTGCCGAGAAAATTGGAATTTACTATACCACAGCGCCATGAATGGTTATCCTTTTTTGGTTGCCTAAATCATATAAAGCCGTGACAACACTAAACGCGCAACGCGGTGCATAGCGGGAAAATTGCCCTGAATTGCGCACGATCTGATAAATGGCGACATTTCAAAGAAAACTGCACGCTCGATTCAGCCCTTCGTGCTTTGTCACAATTCGTAGTGACCTGCCAGGAGAATAAAAATTGTACAAAATTTTATTTTTTAGAGGATACAGTGACGACTATCGTCATTCGCTAATAACTGGCCAAAATACATAAACGATTTTCTTTTAGCCATCAGTATTGAATTCTTTCTCGGTTTCTTACTAAAATCAGCTGTTATCAACGATCGTTCTTACAATTGGCACTACATCTGCTTCTAGAAAGAAATCTGCTTAAAGAAATAATACATTTGTCAGAGAAAAAGGGAAGGGAAAGGCTTTAGTATTTTTTGTTGTATGAAATGCAGTGGTTTCAATGAAGTTTTCACACATGAAACAGTAATTCATGTAATGGCGGTGACATGACTTTTCCTAAATTAATAGCTCTAATTTTTTGTGCACTACATTAACGCGGCCGTCTAAGTGTTAAAAAGGCAGCAATAGGCAATAGCCTATAAAGACGATGTAACCAGTTACTACTGTTGGTGGCATTGCGTAAGCTTAGATAACATGTTAAATAAAAGAATTGAAAAATTCTATTTCTTACGAGGAATGCGCCTATTGTTCTGTTGTGTTCGAAGCATTACAATTTTGCGATCTTATTTAATAATATTGTCAAACGTAGTCTTGCGAAGTTTTCAAAGAATTTCTTTCATTTGTTTTTTTTTCTTCAAGTAATTGAAATTTGTTATATCGCACGTCGTTTAAATTACCTCGATGGTTGCTTTCCCGTGATGTAACAAAAATTATAGCTAACCAATGTAAAAAAAACTCTTGTCATGGTCATTATGTGTGGACTGCCGCACATACAAAAACTTTTGTTCAAGCCATTGTATTGTAAAATCAAAAAAAACAGTATAACTTTCTCCTCTTCTACTTCTCTTACAAACCCATTATTTGTGACGAAAACTCTGAAGACTAAAAGCATGAACGCTCTATATAATAACAGTCTGATCGCGGTGCATTGACAGGGTCCCGGGTATGTGCTTAATTTATGGCATAATGTCTGCATAAAGGTCGACGAAGGATCCCATCCTTCGATTAAACAATACACTATTCAGGCATGGCGATTTAATGCATACTTTCTTCTGGCAAAATATTTCTTGCGCTTCTTGAGCGCAATAACTTCTACGAAATCGATATCGAGCGAAAATGAAGCGAAAAGTTTCAGTCGCCTGAATAAGTGCTGGAAATTAAAAAGTTGAGTGAATTATCAATTGATCTACCCAACGTGTACGCAGGTAATTCGCTTATTCAAGGTCAGACAAAGTGAATATTAAGAACGTTGAGAATCACTGGTCGTACTATTACGAGCATTTCAGGTTAACGAACGGCTTAACTAGCCGCTCGTTACCTCTTCATTGAACAATCGATCTGAACGATTATTCATCGTTCCAGAAGAGTATATCTGTAGCTTTCGTAGTAATGCAATAACGGAAGATGACTGAAATCTACAAATTGCTCGGATCACGAAATGAAACGAATACTCAATATGGGCGCAGTTCTTGCAACAGTTGTAATTTCTTAGGAACAATCGTTAAATCATTTCTGCAGTACAATATATATTGAAAATTGTTCCACTGGGAAAATTTATTCATAATTTGTAATATTTTTCGTTCAGCTGTATGCTGTAGATCACTTGCGCAACCACAGGGGGGATCTGTTATACAACAGAATGTACTTGTGGGTTTTCGATGAACAGAATGTTCTCTGCGTCCCGACGATGTTTTATGGCATCGTGGATATGACGCCGCCGAAGATTTCACTAAGAAAAGGAAGCCTTGACGAAACTGTAGATAATTATCGTGCAGACATAATGAAGTTTACGGCAACGTAGCGAATTCATTGTTTTATGAACCGTGCTGGTAGGGAAGGATAATTGTCCTGCGTGAGAAACTCGCAGCAAAATGCAGTAAAATAATAAAATTATAAGCGAATCAAGCATTGTCAGCGCAATGTTTCTTGCTCTGCCGTGTTCCATTTTCTTCCAACCATTCTTCTTGCCAGGTAAAATCATTAAGCACAGTTTCCATGCTATTCAGCGAGCACGCAGACTTACGGTATCGTTTAATATATGCGCTGTGCGAGGGAAAGTAAAAATGAATGGACTTCTTAATTCGCTAAGTAATTGAGTGAGAGTGGTGGTTATGTTTTAATTACTTGTAACCTTCAAAGTTTGGTTTGTTTGAGATACTTTTGGTGTAGCTTTCTTCCTGTGGTGTATTGTTAAAGATAGCGTCATTACCCCACCTATAATAACGAAGGATAAGAAGAACAATGGAATCCACGAAGGTTCTACATGGATGACAATGAAAATTTGAATCAGTGTACGGGAAACATTTAAAAATAATTGACCAGTGCTAAAATGTAATTAGACAACACTTTGGAAATTTACTAACTCATAAAGGTGTTCTTGTATACAAGAAGTATATATTACACGGCATTCTTCTCGGCAAGTTTTCCTGCAGATTGAAAAATCGGTCTTATTTCATTTTCTATTGGACATATTCCAAGTTATCTTCATCTTCAGCATTCCGCATCACCAACATAGCGTTGGAAGTCAAAATCTCGTATCACATTGTGCACTCTCGAAATATTTGCATTTACATGAAACCATAGAATTAATATGCAAATGAATAGATTACATTATTAACTTCAAAGGTGTAACCATATTATTGCTGAAAAACTTTTGCAAACTGACATTATATTCTTCAACAGATTAAATCGGAAGGATTAAAATTACAATTGGTACACAAATGCCATTGGTTATCTGGTTATTTGCCAATATATGTTCACGGTGTTACAAATTAAATAACGTTGGTACTTTTTTAGAAATTTCGGTATTCTGAATTACCAACAGTATTCCAAGGATGCTACTTTTCTTTTATTGTCATGTGGCGCACATAAAAAAATACACAGCACATAAAAATATAGCGTTTGCTAATTAAATTTTAAATAAAATAAGATCCATATCGTAAATTTTGGGTGCGTTTGTATAAACTAGAGAGCATATTGAATTGGCCAAAATGTAATATCCGTTTCCTATAATACATGATTCCATTCTTTTTTTTCAAAAAGGAACAATTATTGAAAGCTGGGATTATTCATCTGCCTATGCAATAACAAAAGATTAGAGCCCAAAATTATCAATACGTTGTTCAATTAGGTTCCCTGTCTTTAAGTATTTTTTCTTACCGAAAATTGTGGCATTACTTTTTGGCTCAACCCTATATAAACCTGCAACATCATTTAATTTCAACTTTGACACTTTGACGGCCGATTGTTTTAGAGATACAACTACCCCCGGTTATCTGGGATACTCTACACTCTACAGATTCGCCTTATCCGACTTTCCGCACGCATTTACGACATAAATCAAAACTTAGTTCATAAGTTGTAGTTCAGCTCCTAGTTATGGTCTTCTATTCTGTTCATTTTATGTCTACCTCTTCAATGCTAATGCCATACATGTGGCCTGTTTGCATAATGTAATAGTTCGTGGATGCTAGGGCGTAGCAGTTGATGAATGTTAATAATAACTTATACTAGCTATTATGGCTTGGCGTATCATTTTCTTCATTTTTCTCTGTATAAAATTTGTTTCTTGAGCCACACGATGCGGAATAAATAATTAAACATGTGTATGTACAGGAAACATTTCCTAATTCTGTGATAGAGATATAAGTAAAGTATTGTTTACTAATAACATTGGTCATTGGTTCTTCTATACTTTATTAATGATGGATGCTTTGATAGACTTTATACCCAAAAAGATATTTAATAAATATATTAACCATTATGTTAACAACCAAAAGGGTCAATAAGTTTGAAGCTTAGTTATTTAAAATATTTTGCATAAATTTGTTCTCACAAAACGTGAATTGACGTAAACGTAAAAATTATCAAAGGAAATATAGAAATGGGTACCCGGTTGCTAACATAAAGGTTAAATGAATATCTTGCAACACTTTTCCAACAGAGGTTGGTGAACAATTAACAAATAACTTTCAATATTGCAAGTAATAATTAACCATCAGTATAGGACTATGTAGATCTCAAATAAATATTATTATTACCCCTACATTTCATATTATTGTATTAATTGTATGTACTGTATAACGCTAATAATTATTGTTCTGCTTTTTTTCCAGGTAAGCATGCGGTTCACATATTCTACGACGTCGGTTTCGATACAGATGCTAAACGTCTCATAATTCAGGTATAGATGGTGCACCTACTTTATAGGATTATATTTAAGTTTACTACAACCTTCTGCTTTTGTTTCTTTATCCATGCTAGCTATAAAACTATACAGTCAGTCACATGACTCATCTATTTCATATACTGCATAAAATTTCAATATTTGAAAAATAGTTCCTCAGTTGCTACTACGCACAGAGTGTACAAAAAGCAATGGTCTACGGTAGGGACAGCAAACTTTTTCTCCGTCAAATGCCATCAAGTCCTCGCTACCAATTAAACAATAAACTGTACCCTACTCCTGTGCAAACACAAAAGCGTGCCGCGGCACAGAGACAAGCCCAGGATCGGTGTGGCACCGCCAATTGTGTGGATGTTAAAAATTGCAAACTGTATATGCGTCGAATCATTAAAAGGATATCGAATTCCCGAAGAAAAGTTATTGAAAACAATGCGACGTTGATATGGCAACTAAGACGCATGCGTATTTGTCTCTAACTTGACTTGCGTGTCTGGCGAGCCACCAGTTCGCAGTACATAGGTGGAAGATCTAGGTAGGTGCAAGGGCCACATCTAACGCGTTCTTACACAATTTGCAGTCGAGTACTATGGCGCTGTATAGTTATATTTGGGCTCTGACTGGTCGCCTATATCTTAAACTACCTTCTCGAAGTTGATTACAGAGAGTCTGCTTCGATATTCGAATTCCACAAGCAGTTTGGTGGTCATTCTGTATGTCCTGTGCAGTTGCTGTGCAATTTCGGGGTGCACGGTTTCTGAAATATCGATCTTGTTGTCGTACTACTTGAACGACCCTTCTGGAGTATCGACCTGTACTCAAATATCGTTTCCACAGTAATAAAGTCATAGATTGAGGTATGTACATGCAACTTGCTTGCAACTCGGTATTGCTAATATTCCTGCCTTAATAACGTGCGTTACTTGCACGGTTCCTCATTATTGTTTTCTGAGTAGAACTTTTCAAAAAAATATACGCAGGGAAGATAGCTCGATGTACGCGACACGATGCGTACTGTAATTTTACAAATGATTAGTGTAAATTTATACATGTTGCCATGCGACGACAGTAATGAACTGTTTGAAGCTGTGCAGCCATTATTATTTAGATAAGCATTTTTCCTTAACATGAAGCTTTCTTTTGGCTAGAAAATTTCTATCGATCTCCACGTGTACCAGTTTCCTCTGTAACGAATGTAATTTTTCGGTGATGGGGGCATACATATATTCCACCCGAAGGAACGCTAATCAGAATTAGGCAGTCGTGAATAAAAAGTTCGCGTTGTAAAAGCGTATTTAACAGCTACACGAAGATTTAATTTTGAATGTAGTCTGTAGAATGCGTTGCAAAGCGTCGAATTATTCACTAGTTTCGTGCTGGGTTTTACGAGTTTTCCAATATTCCCCTAAGAATCCCAAAGACCTCGTTCCTCAGCGCGACGAAAGCGTTTACGAGCTCTTGAAACGGCATAAAGTCAGTTTTACGGTCTCAATCTCACAAGTATTTATCGATAATTACTGGAAAAGTTTTTTGTCATTGTCGCTCACAGAATAATACCGTGGAATCTTTTTTAATCTTTAGGGGATTTTACGTAAGGCGTCTGGTTTGACTCGGGCAATCATAGTTTACGCTAGGCCGTGAGATAGTCACGTCTATACCGGGACGCGACTGTTCGTATCGGGCGCCAGCTAATGTAAAGGATCTCAAGAGCTGTGACGTCGTCGTTGCGAAAGGACGAATTTAATAAAGTATTGCTTTACAGTATTTTACACCCACCGTTCAATTGTTTAATCGTTCTTCCAACAGCCTTTTGCCCCTATAAATCATTAATGATCGAGCATGTGCTTCAGGATTGAAGAAAGTGTTACACTCTTTTTTCGTGATCAGTGATAGATTAAAATCTTATGAATAATATCTTGGAATTCTGGGAATCAATGGTAAATCCAAAGGATTTTACACTATACTTTGCTAAATCGTATTGTATATTATGAATTTTGTTCAACATTGTGCGGTGCTGTTTTATTTAAATTCGACAATTTTGTGTTATCACAGAACTTTTAATTCACACAGTTTTATATTATATTTTGTTCAGTCTAAATATTGTGGTAAATATAAAATGTTTCTTCGTGTTTTGTAAGTAGAATGATGGATTTTTTGCTTTTAACACTGTTCCGCAGCGTACCTGCGGAACCAACACATTTCTTACAACGGCACCCTCTTAAAAAGGCGTCTAGGCATCTGCACAAGGAACGACCTCCAACGTGCACATGGCTAGGGCGTTTATGACGCGCAAGTAATATAACTGTTTTTGAGGAAGCCGTTTTACTCTCTAATCTGCCAAGGTAGCATAAATTAGGCATGCACAACCTCAGCAGTTAATTGCATGCGTCGTAAACGTGAGTTTCCAAAGGGGCCTCGCAGCTGGGCCCCAGATGATACGGCCAGGTCAAGCTCTAGGACCCTGAGGGAAATTCCGCTACAGCATTCGAATCCCCCCCCCCCCCCCTCCTTCATGCAACGCGCCACGGGCGCAAAGGAAGGGTGTGGTGACACCTCAAAAACACGCTGATTGGAAACTATTCATTTTTGCAAATGTCCAATCAGCGTGCCTCAAAAAGGCTTCCAAGTCGACGTGCTGAGAAGCACTCGAGGAGGAAGTCAGTCTTCTACAGTCTGTCTTCGACAGTCAGTCTTCTTCCAACTAGAGTCTTAGACAGTCTTCTGAGAGTCTTCTAAAGTCTTCCAAATAGTCTTCTTCCAACTACAGTCTTCTACAGTCTGTCTTCGACAGTCAGTCTTCTTAGAGTCTTACACAGTCTTCCACAGTCTTCCAATAGAGTCTTCCAACTGGAGTCTTACAAACACAGTCATACAATACAGTCTTACAAACACAGTCTTAAGAGTTTAGTCTTCAAGTGCAGTCTTACAAACTCGCACGACAAGTTAAAGTTCTTATTGTAAAGGAGAATACCTCCAAACGACTCCGGAGTATCCGTATACACGAGAGGTGCGAACATCGCGATTCCACCCGATACTTCGTCATCAAACACCACGTCGAACACTCACGTATTTGTTTTATAAATATATCGCATTGTTACCTGAAGAATTCGTTACTTCATTGATATCCTCCACTTACATCAATAATTATCCTATTCGAAAGAAGAATAGGAACTGCCAAACACCTCGCGACGCGACCCTAGTCGGAACGGAGATTTACGACCTTCGTTTTACCTGCTCGGCCCTGTCCACACGGTACGTCGCGGGTGCGCGGCGAAACAAACACGAATTGGATACGATTGGGAATACTTTTCCTCACTAAAAGCAATGTTAGTGACAGATTAATCTGTGTTTTGGTTTCTTCGTTTGTTTTACGCTCTGGCTCCTTGGTTTAGTCATGTCCAGTGATTTTGTCTTTTTAGAAATGCCTCCGTTCCAGTAAGAGACTTTCGTATACTTTCACACGTAATCAGCTATTGCATGCCAAATTTCTTTTATTCTAGTGGTGTTAACTAACACTTTTCGATTTCAAATTCACCTCCCTCTTTTTTAGAAAGACTCTGTATTAGGCTGATACAAAGATGAATGTATTCCTTCCTTTCTTGAACTAACTACATTTGGATTCACCCGAGCACAAAGATTTTTCAATCTTGAAACTGAATGGTTCATTCGGTAAACAAAATTTCGCCATTGTTTATAAAGCATTTGCAAATATTATTACGTGAATGTCTGGCGGTAGGAAAGACAGATAAAAACACACTCTGATCTATCGTTTTATGCACACAAGCAGTTGCCTTGAGAATCCCTTGCAAAGCACCGTACGTGAAATCTGCAGGCTACCCTGATATGCAGGAACGGTTCTAAAATGTTGTTCTAGGATGTGACATTCATTCTAGTCATCTTTATGGTTAATTCAAGGCGCTCAGTAGCGATTCAATAAATATCATATGTATATTAATATGCTGACCTATGTAAATGTTATCCCTTTTCCGTCAACTGTATGCAATGGTATACCCTATTTTGTTTATTTAAATATATATTATGCGTTTCTGAAGAAATTTCATTTTGATTTCAAACCTACCTCAAACCTATTCCTTTTTCGTCAACTGTATACTACTCTGTACCCTATTTTAATAATTTAACTGTATATTATGCGTTTCTGAAGATATTGCATTTTTATTTGCCACGGAATAGTCTCAGCAAACTTCGTAGGAAGCAACACATATTTTATGAGGACTCTGAAAGTCGCTCGAACCTGAGCTGATTGTGAGAGGGGGTGGACTGATTTGCATGTTCTTAGCTACCTTAAAAGTTGTATTAAAGTGCTATGGAGAATATTAACGCTGCACTGGCATTGTCGAGTCATTAGTGTTCGGATATTCGTCTGCTTTCTTCGTAGCGGGACGCGTGCTTTATAAATGAGCTTTTGAACCATTAGTGGTGTAAATAGATAAGTATGCTTTTAAGACATTGAGAAATCTAGAACAAACGATTTTGAAGAGCGGGGTAAAAAATGTATACAATAAGGATTAGCACTATCTGTTTATGGTACGAACCAAAGTTAGTGAAAAGTGTATACAATCAGGCTTCCAAAGGCAGAACCCGAAATGGCGAATTCTGCCTTCAATACATTGACTGTTTTTTATTACTATAGCAGTGATCGTGTGCTGCGCAGAAATATAATAATAAAACAGAATATAATTCTTTAAGTACGGAGTACCTAATAATATTTACTACATATTTTATAAACTGTATTGACAAAATGTATGCAAATTTAGTTTCATAATAAATTCATAACAATACATAAGATAAAAACTTCAAGATTGTTGTTTTCTCGCTTGTCCGTTTGAAAATCGGTCGATCACATTCTCCACATCAAGTTAACAAGCTATTGTTTTTTCATTAGATATAGTAGCCAAGCAAAGGCTGAGTTGTGACATGCTGCCTCTTAAATAAGGATTGATTAATTTTAGTTTTGAAAAACTTCGTTTTGTTCTCCCTGTCGTCACCGGTAAAGTTAAAAAATTAGGTATGCTGTAATAATGTCGGAGAAGCTACTTGAGACTGTGGTCGGAATTAAAAGTAGTTTAGCAACTTCGCGAATAAAAGTAATTTCTTTTAACCGAGTATAAAAACGCATCTTAAATCGAAGCAGTTGAGGTCCAAAACTTATATTTCAGTATTTATTGGAAAAGTATGAGCATTATGATATTTAAGATCTTAAAAACAGTAAAACTGTTTTAATTGTGTATTTCTTCTTTAAAGTAAAGTGTAATGACGAAAGAAATCCTTTTGTACTATCCTCTTGAACTTCTTACACTTTTATTTTCAATCTTTCTGAATCAGTCGTAAGATTGAACTACAGGGATAAAAGCGGCGAGCGTTAGTAAGCCAAATTAATCAATGTTCCTCTTACATTTTGGAGACAAAGGATTCTCATTACTGCTGTGACACTTTTCTTGAACACTCAAATGAAACTTTCGTTCTTGTGATGATTACAATGGACATGGACGTATTTGACATATAAAGGCGGGATTAAATCTGACAAAAACATTTCAATTATCTAATTGTAAGATCGATTGGCCGATTAATTTCGCTTCTCTGGTTCGTGAGTCTATGAGAGGAGATAGTGCAAGTAGTATCTAAATTGAAAACTCTTTTAGCAAAGGCCACAAAAACGACGCGTTTCTAAAATTTGGACATTATTAGAAACGAATAATCTGTTACAGGCGACAGAGATCCACTAGTAAAGAACCTTTATAAAAATTTTAATTAGATCAGACAGCAAATCGGTGATTCAACAAATTGGTGAATCCTGATTCAACCATTTCTATTCTTTGAAAGAAAGGTACTTCACTTCTTTACGAACACCCAATAGTTTTGTAATATCGTTGAAGTTATGTTACGAATTAGTTACGAACTGGTGATGAAGCACTCCGATCAGTTAGTATCAGAAAATATCAGAACCATTTCGACCATACAGTATTTCATCAAATATTATTGTTCAAATAATTACAATAAGACAATCATCGTAATTGCGTTCTATAACTCAAGGACTACCTAAAATCTTACTATTCATAATGAATAATGTGTAAATAACAGTGCTATGAATTTAGTTCGCGTTTTTACGGTTTCGGACCACTGTGCGACGTGTACTGGCACAAGCAAAGTTGGTATTCCATTTCAGATGATTACAATTAGATTCCCCTCATTATCGTTGAAAGCTTTTACAGTTGCGTGCTCGTGAGTTACCAACGTAATAATTTAGCGACCCATTCGTCGCCATCGCGGGGCGTCATTTCGGTGGAAACAGTGCTGCGCGAATAAAGATGAACTCGCTAATTAGGAAAAAAGAAAATATAGTTTCCTTCATACCGATGGAGTTTTACTTGCTTCATAATTGATTCGCAAAGCAAAGCTTATTGAATATCACATATACGAGCTATTTCTTGGAAACTTTGCTGTTGCCATTTTTAATTTCGCTAATTTTGTTCTTATGCAGAATTGTCGATTGATATATTAAGGAAACAAAGAACCGGAGAATGGAACATTGGATTTTTCAAGTACTATATTTAAACATCATTGAACTGAATGTTCTAAGAATAAAAGTCTCATACGGCTATATAAGCCATTATTTTCATTCTGTTCGAATGAATTTGTAAATACAATTCTGTTTTTAATTATATATATATGCAGAAATTTTGAACACCCCTTCTAATTAGGTTAACTTTATTTATTTATATAGATATTTAGGTGACTGGAGGTTTTTAAATGTCAATGTATATTTTCCATTACTACTATGTTGTAGTCGATAAAAAGATAATTCCAACGACCAAGAACAAGGTATACTTCCTACGTATATTTCTAGTATAGTACATATCATTGGACTCATTAAAAGCAGTTCATTAGCGACCAAACCAAATACTCGCCACAATAATTTTAATTGACGTTCACTTGTACGGAATCTACCATCTAATCTTTTGTATGCCTCATGTTTTCTATCTGGAAACCAATACCGTTTTCGCCACTAATAGTTTCAGCTTCTGCTGTTGTCGTCCAACATTTTCTACTTGCATGAAACTGCAAACTACAAGCCAACCTTTGGCGGTCGGTTTAATTAAAATCTTCCAACTACGACGCGTCTAGTGCACCCATTGCCTCCCTGGCTGCCCTCCCTTTCGAAACATCCTTCTTTCCACGTTACAATTCTTGGCAGTGACGGTCCTTGGAGGCCAGCCAAGATCAGTCGGTTCGCGATATGGCCGTAAGAGAGGATGCATCCGGCCGAGATAACGTAATTAAGATCTTTACTTTGAAATCTCACGACGCTGAACCCCAATATTCTCCTTTGATTTCTTAAATTCTCCATTTTCTACAGGTACGCCGCGTCGTCTTCAAGTTTCAACCGCGGTTTTCAATAGCCCGAACGAGAACTCTTTTCTTGTTTCTCATTGTCGGTGCACCTGCAGGTTGCCTTGAGTACTTAAGCAGATTTCTTAAAGATTACTTTTAAATCTGCATGCTTTCTATCAGAATACTGCTGTGCCGCGATATGTACATATTCAGCTCTCTACGCTGACACTTCGTTCTTTGTTCGTTTGAGATAGATATCTGTGTTAATCTGAGGTTTCAAAAATCTTATGAACAGTTGTTGGTAGGCTTCCTCTTGCTGATGAGAGCATGCTCGTAGAAATTGCTTGCCCTATTTAATGTTCTTTATTTAAATCGATAAGTCGATATGGAGTCACAGAATGTGTTAGAAGTTTGACTCTGCAAAATGGATAAAGATAGCTAGTTTTGTTGTTAAACATTTATTTGACAAATTGTTGTGTTCTTTCATCATCATTACTTGGGAATGAAATTCGTAACTAATAGTCGTGTTTCTGGTTTTTGGTTAGATCATTGTAGACCTCTTCGTGTAGAGCTTCAGCATCTAAGCATTGATGAAGTCCAATAACTTTTACTGTGAATAGAACTGGTTGAGTCTGCTCATCAGAATCGTTGTAAATCTATTATTTGGAAAATAATGTAAAATAAATATAATAATTTCTAAATCGAATATTTTACATAATATGTCATGTTCGAAAGTAAATTATTTGACTAGCTTGATATAACATGAGAATGAAATTATGAAATGATAATACATATTTACTGTGCAGTTCGCTTAAAACTAATGGACTTTCGTTACTTACAATAAAATTATTATCCAAATGCTGCTATTATTTAAACATAACGTCGTCAACAAGTCGATGGTTCCCACGTGCAATGGAACCATAAAACGGCGATAAAGAAAAAGTCGTTTGGAGAGGTTGGAAGCCAGAGGTAATCAATGATGGGAACACTAGACCTTCAACTTTGGAAACACAGAGCCACTATGTATCCTGAGATTCATTGTTCACCGCAGTTCAAGTAACCTACAAGCTTAAGCTATGTATTATGCGGAACCGCCAGCAAGACGCCATATAAATGCAACGGAAGGTTACTCTTCCCTGTCGGTCCTCATCCTGTCCGCGGTCGGAGTTGTCGCGTCGCGTGTTACTATGTCTTAAACAATGCCACTGTGCTTGTAGAAACCCGTGCTTCCCATAGATAAAGACGCTTGCCACTGGCAATCTGACTTCGCCGTACGTCCGCACAAGTCTATCTGAAGCTATGTATGTGTGTTAGTTGCACTGCTGGCTTACCGTTCAAATGAACAACTTTATCGGGGTCTGAATTGTACACTTTAAACGGTTAAAATACTGGTACATACAACTTGACTCGGTAGAGCGCAGCTGGTTAATTTTATATCAGTTGAAGAACAGATATATTGTTTATAAGTGGCTATGTGTATGTTTAATACGTTTACACGTAGGATGTAATGTGTGATCCAGAAGTGATACTTGTGACGTATATTTTCAATATAACTGATACATTTATTAATAGGATATGAAATAGGATATTATTCAATCTTTCTTTGGGTGTAGTAAGAATATCGTTTGACACGTCGTGAGGAAAAATTTTTATGAAACAATTGACCCTTTCAACTTGTTTGGCTTTCTAGAATGCATACGCTGTTAAAAATATTTGTGTCACTCAAACATTGTTAACTTTGATATAATAGTCAATACAGAAGATTTCAGTTACCGGTTCCATATTTTACTGCAAATTCCTGATGAAGTGACTTGAGACGGAGGACTTAAATAGCTCATCAAATGTTTGGTATAGTGTATCTATTTGTGGGTAATAGTGATTGTAATAGGGTTATTCCATGCCAAAACGATCACTTTTTGACGTCACCATCGGTCATTGTGTTCTAAATGAAATATGTTGTAGTCCATGTGACATTGGGGGACGGCTTTAAGTTATCCTGAAGCTATGGGGATCTCCGGGTTTTTCTCATGTTTTTGTACATGGTTCTAAGTCCAGTTAAAAAACAGTAAGCCGAACTGGTCACCACCGAACGTGCGTGTCGGCTGATGTAAGGCTTACATTTATTAGGTGCAATAGCTGAGGTTCTGAAATATTGGTGAAGAGGTGAAGGATACGAGGCAACAGTTAAAATACTTTAAAAAGTATATTACAATTTTCTTTTATTTTAATGCAAAGTATCTTGTGAACCAATAGGTACTTATACATATAAATAATTTCCACAGTGCAGTATCTACCACCCTAGGAAAGTAAGATGCATTTATGCTATTTTGTCATGTCGTCAAAGCATAGTTACCACATTCATAATAAAAAATAACCTAATAGATTTTTCTAATAATAATACTAAGAGCGGTACAGGTAATAGCCTGTTAGATGTTTGAACGATACAGTAAATATTCCCAGTAGTGTACATTTCGGGTCTATTTCTATTTTAAGTTTTATTCTGTTTTGCGGTAAAAAAGCAATCTGTCGTTGCTTTTAACTTTTGAATAGTTTGCAAACATTTATATTTATAAATAATAATAAATAGTACGACCGCGAAAAGTTGTTTAAAGGAAACCACAGGATTCTACTAGGTACTTACTCCTTATGCGTGATGATCTTCAAAAAAGGCAGCTGGAAATAATGTTATTGGTAAAGAACAACTGAAGCTTGCTTGATAGAAACTACGGAGAAAACGGTTCGACCAATCTGATATAAAGAATGATTTCTTCCTTCTTCTCTTTCTTATAAGCAGATACCCTTCTTCCCGTTACTGTATCTGTTCTTCCGCTTGCAATCTCTTTTTCTGCTCGCTTTACCAATATTCTTGTTGCTGTGCACCCTCCAGTGGCACGCGTTTGCGATTGTACCTACCCGGCGATAGAGCATGAAATAAAAAACAAAGGGGTTGGTGGTATCAAGGGAGAAGGAAGGTAAAAGAAGCGAAAGGGGGCGACGCTGATGAAAATAGTGGGCTTGCGTGCATTTATGCGCTATACACTTGAGACTTATCTTTCTCCCATTACAAACTACAATTTAAGCACTGGCTAATGCAATTGCTTTATTGCTGTTTATTGTACGTGACGACATTACATATATTAAGTGCACATATAATTGGATGAATAAAACAGTATCCTTATTGCTTTCCATGCATGCGAATTATACATGCGAATAAAGGTTCTATTTACTTCTCATTTGTGTAGTGTTTATATTTGTAGAAAGTACTTTACCAGTTACTGTACGAATGAGTTACTACAATGGCTAGGAGTAAGGGACAAAATTAATCCAACCAGATATCCAGTTTCTTATTTATTATTAACATTTCTACATGTTTTTCGTCATGTATACATAGATCTTTGAATTCATATTTATACTCTACAAACATTAACGTAGATCCAGCGTGTAGTATATTTTGTGCTTAGATAGTGTATAGGTATATAAATAAATAAAAGTAGCACATAGTGTTTTTACAATACTTGTTGTTTATTTGTAAAACTAATGAGTTTTAAGGAACAGTTCTAGTATTCATGGCATAATAGAACCCCACATGCATGTTTGTCCATGCACTTTAAAAGTGCCACTAATATACATTAATGATCTATCGCCAATAAAATATATTCAGAATAAATCTCTTACTTATTTCTTTCAACCTTACACATGAATCATATAAAAGACCACGTTTCATCTTAACCCAGAGGTAACTCTGGTCCCTTTGAAAGTAATTTGAATTTTCCCATAACTCAGATAGGACAGTGTATTTTATTACTGTTCTTTTGTAGAGCACAACATATTCCCAGAACCATGTACTCTTCAGAATTGATTGAAACTTATTTTCCATGTATTTTAACGCAAAAGCAATACAATTTTATGTCAAAAAATATAATATAAATATAATATATAATTTGTGGCACAAAATCTAGTAATATTGCTAAATTTCCAATAACTTGCATTATTATTATAATTATGTATATCCATGGGAAAAATCTTTTATTATAATATTTGGTTTCCCCTTGTCCCATAATAAATCTCTATTAAACACGAACGCACTACCGGTGTGAGCAACGCTTTACAGCGAGAGGAAATATTATCGCAATCTTTATCAAGGTGTGACCTTGCAAGTTTTCATCTCGATTGCCCTATCGCGAAACGATCATGACCGATTATTGCAAGGTGACGATTGCCATTGTTATGACTAGACGGCGCTATTACGCTGGCGATCGATAAAGGAATCGTCGGATAAACTGCAATAACTTTCCTCTGACAGCAGTTTAATTGTAGTCACGAGTTGGTCGACGCAGTATCGACAACAGTGGCGAGTGCAATAACCCAGGCGCTGTACCCACTTTCCAGGTAACCGTTATTAAACGCACGTGTCACTGGCAACGATAATGCCCCGCGATATGTCGGCATCGCGCGCAGGATCCGGTGGGAACGTCGCATCCGCTTCAAGATAATTGTGAGCGATCGCTCGTTACGAGCGCCGTTAACCACCGAGAAGCACCATTGGTTCGATGCGTGCTTGTCATTACAGACATTAGCTGATGATGCTTCACCGCCTTCCTCCTGCTTTACAGCACGCCTGTATCGGCGAAAACAGCGTCATGCGTCACAAAATCGATCCTAGATCCCTTTGTCCAGCTGCAACGAAAATAAATCATTGCTTCATTGTATGCAAACGCGGTGATAAATTGGAGAGACGAGAGTGTGGCAACAAAGTTTCGAGAACAGTCCATTTGGAAATTTTATTTTGAAAATTCAATGGATGCACAGGCATTGTCTTCAAAGCAGTCCCTTTGAAACTGTACGCACGTCAGTGCTGTGCCGAATCCATTGGCCGTAACGTTATTCTCCATGCTCCATATCGACTCAGACATTAATCTGATCACTCACATAGGATGATCAGCATGACTCATTGTCTGACCAAATTATTACTTCTGCCCCGAAGTACTTACAATTCGTCGCCAAACACTAGTCAGTCGAAATTCGTTCTTCCAAAACAGAGGAGTAGCAGCACACAAAGAAGCGCACCCTTTGTACTTCAACGTGTCTTCATCTTTGCCGAGGCCAGCTTCTCTATGGTGTTCATAGTGAAACCTACTTGTGCCAAGAAAGATTTCTGAGGAAACCCTTCTTTCTTTCCTTTCGCGAAATGGTAGTACGAATTGTGGCGCACACTCTTTGCCGCCTGTTTTAACATCCCCATTATATTACTGTTCGGTCGTGACACCGAACACATCGACAGCCATCGTGGCTGAACGGGCTGTTTTATGACCGAGCTTTCCTGAGTTGAACTACGCGTTTTCCACGTGACGAAATCCTTCGAACCTGCCATAAAATAGTTTGGACAAAATTTTCCTAAACGTTCCACATTTCCCCACTCCTGCCAACAAGGATGGAAAAGCCGACAGCGAGTCGCGGTCGGAAAACAGAAGGCATAATTCTCTAGAACAGTCGACACGAACATGTGTTTTAACCCTCGACTAGAACACGACAGAATACGCGAATCATACATTAAGAACGCGTCGATGAGAACAGTCTCCTCGTAAATTTATTATGGTCCCTTTTCAAAAGCAGCTTTGTCCAGTGCGATCGCAGTGTAGACCCAACACGTGTCCAACAATCACCTCACATTATGCGCGTTGCATGTGTTTCTCCCCTTAACACGCGAACACAAAATTCTCTACGGCGCGCCAGGCAGCGGTACCGTGTTCCGTTTCTACTAGATTTATCTGTACTCCCTTCTATTTCTTTCTATGGGACACTGAAAATCAGATTTCCCTTGAAAGAAGATTTACAAAATCCTTACCTCCTTCAGTTTTCGTTATATACAGCAACTTCCTTGCATGTAAGCAGCTCACTTTACGTGCATTCCTTTTGTCACGCTTTTTTCGCGGAGTAATAGCTGAAAGCTTTGTGGTTATTATGTGCATTTGAACGTATAATGGTAAAGAAATGTGTGAACCAGTTTTTAAAAAGAAGGGGTTTGAAACACCCATGTTTTTGTTTGAGCCAAATTTTTGTATTGCTAGTTGCACTTTGCGATGCACTGTTCATGGTGTTATATTGTCCAAAATTATTATTAATAATATTATTTATGTAGTCGACGGTCGGCGTACTGTATTCGTTTGTCTCTGACAATAATTGCTTAAAGTAAGCACGATAATGAGTGACCGAGTTAGTTACATGTCGAAACCATAAACCTTGTCGAATCATCCCTAAATTTTACAGTGGAAAGTAAAGGTGGCCGTGCAATAAGAGTGATAATAAAGTGAGTTCGCCGACCCGGCAATAACATCAGCTGCTGAGGATTGCCTTGAAATATCAGGATTAACCTGGTTATGCGTAGCCACTTACCCATCGTACAAGCTTTATGTATAACATTTTTTTATATTATTTAACAAATAACGAAAATACTCCAGATGGTACAAGTTTTTACCCTACCCTGTATAGTAGATCCGCGGGGAAAGCATGAACTTTTTAAGTGAATGCGTGCTATCATGAATGATAATATGCTTAACTCGAATTATCACAAAGTGTCAAGGGGATGCTATCCAGTGTGGGAGGATGCGCAGTATTCAGTTTTCATGGTATAGCTTGCACAAGACTATCGTTTCGCGTTACTATAATATGTGTCATATTTGATGTTAAGAAGAATTTGTATTGAGCATATATCGTATTAGCACAGCCAACACTACAATAGAATAAAAATTGAGGTTTCGAATGTGTGGGGAACTTGAACGTATGCACCCGTCAATTAAGAATGCTGAACGGGAAATATAAACTTTATTTTATTGTACACGAAACAACTACGACTATTGTACAAAACTCGTTGTCGTCACCCAACCAAAAAAAATAACGCTCACACACACACACACACACGTCCGTTTGTCACATCCATTCGTGCGTTTGTAAATCGTACAGAATGTTCTACAAAAAAAGGGAAACAAAAATCATTTCACTCCTTTCCGCTTAAAGCGATTTTTCTTACGCATAACACGAACAATATTATCTGAAATACACATTGGACTACCTCTCAGAATAATTTGATGAGATGAATAATTGGCACCTTGAATGTCACAGTAGGCAATTTTTATATCATAGTAGGCAATTAACTATTTCTTCATTATTTTTTCTTACATCTTTCTTTACCTTACATCTAATGTTGTGAACGCAAACATTTCTTTGCCTGCTATCATAACATTTTAAGCAAATAAATTTAAGGGGGTTTTCAACTTACAGTGTTTTGCCATAAATGACATTCATTCATCTTACTTGACAGCCTTTCGCTATTTTTTGCCTTTTATCAAATATGCACACTGTAATATGTATGTATAAGTTTGCACAGCGCCGAAGCAATTTGTTCTTTCCTTTCATTTTGCACGGTTACAAGTATATACATAGGTAATACAAAGGATGTAACTATGATTGATTGCTTCTCTTCTGAATGTCTGCAATGAATACTGTGCACGGGAAAATTTATAACGGAAATGTACGTTTCTCATGCCGTGACAGTACCGTTTTTATTTAAAGAGTTAAATCGCGTACGCTTGTCGTGAACGCATTTGTTTGGTATTATAAACCCATAACGAGTATACTTTTTCTCCACTGTCATTTATGATTTAATTAATTTAATTTTTCACGGAATCACTGGGCCATCGCTATGGTTTTGTTTAACGTTTCTTGTGGCATACAATACAGAATCCACTGTAATATGAAGTTGTCTTATCCGGACACTTGACACTTCTTTATTTCTCCAAATAAATAAATGCATATGCATTTATTTATGCGTCGCTTTTTCTATATTCAATAAAAATATATTGATTTATATAGCCCCATTCTGTATGATTTGCAGGGGTCTAACACAACTGACTTAATACTACAATATTATTTGGTTACATTTAATTATCTACAGAATGAAGTAAATTAGTTCGTTTGATAGTGAAATTCTTCAATAATTTGCATAGTATAATTTACAATTCCAATTATAATTCAATCAATTATTATAATTTAAAATTGTGATTGATGTTCTAAACAATTTAGTTACAAACGTCACGATATATTATTTGGATACTCATTTCAATAATATTTGATCAATTTATTAAAACAATGTCTACCCCTTTACAAAAGACATTTGTGAGTGAAGCTAACCACCAGTCGACAACTTGTGAATGAACACGATCGAATAAGAGTGGATATTGGAGAGCCTCTCGAGCATGAACGACTATACATACGTACGAGGAGTATCGACGAATGTCCTCCATCACTGGTTGCTGAATCGAAGGAAAAGATTCATTCCCAATTGTTTCTGTTCGCATAGTGCTGTCGGGGCTACTGGATATTTGATGCCTCGCAAATACAGCATGGCTGCCAAGATCTTATAGATCTAACACAGAAATCCATCTCCAATCAGCCACTGACTTTCTTGGATATCTAGCAATCATTAGCTTTGTATTACGGAGTCACTGATTGTGTATTTATCAGTAATTGTCCCCTGGAAATAAGTCAATCACCAGCATACTGGTCTGAGGACTGTTTTGTTTATGTAATAGTGCAAAGACCCTATATGAGAGCTGCAAAACAGCAGGCTGTTTAATTAAACACCTCAACTCTTATTTGAGGCAAAAATTCTGATTTCTCGTAAAGTAGTTGGCTCCCAAAAATGTTGCGCGCAACCCCGTGCAAAACCAATACGTAATGGGTAATTGGGTAACTGTGTACGTGAACCATAATGAATAACATCATTTACTATCAATACGCGAGTAATTTTTCCATCCTATCATCCTTCACCACTAATTGGATGTTATACGATTCAAGTATTTCTATAATTTTGTTAAAAAAGCGATATAAATGTTTCAAACCTTAGTAATAGACAGATGTGATACAGTTAATTTCGGTTTCCCATAACAGTTGTTCATTTCATCATAACCCTTTCATAACTGAACAAGTACCTTTATTCATACAATCGTTTCAAGCAGTTACTTCTAGAAGCGTTTCAATCCCCGAACGTACAATTAGGAAATTCTACACGAAAATATAATATGTACCGAGAATATGGTGTTCGTGAGTAATTACTGACAAATTATCAGAACCATTTTGAAAAATGTAGCAGTCTCTCTTTTTGAAGTGGTTGCTCGATATTCATTGCGGGGAGGGATGCCAAATTCTTACAAGATTCCGCATTTTTTATGCTTGAATCTGAAAGTACATAATATCAGTGCAATATATCATACCAGTTTGTACTTTTATACAAATAAGTCACGTCCGTGACGACGACTTTTATTGCACCCCGTTTCAAACGATTGAACTACACTATAAACAAGGCACAATCTACCATGATAATTATGTTGCGGCGTGTCTGCTTTATGCTCGTGCTTCTCCACTGAACGATAACTGAAAGGCGAGTTGCGGATGGAATATCGACGACCGTAGACGAATGGGCCGGGGACTGCTAGTACGTGCTCGTTCCTCAGGTGAGACCTAGCTTTATACGTATAAATATACTTACGTAGTGCTCGACAGACACGGAAAAATTCAACCTTGATATTGATCTGGTGATGTATATGCGCATCTGTACTCGTGTAATCCACGTGTCACGTCGAATAGAATTATTAATATTACGAAAATGGAAGGAATAATTTATTATTCCTTTTCCTCACGTTTAACACGACGCGTCGCCACGTGTAGGTAAGTCGCAATGTCTCGTGGAATCGACGGTATTTAAAAATTTATAACTGAAGAGCTTGTTGCGAATATCTGGCAAGTTCAAATGTTGAACGTTGTCTTAACGCTTGCAGTAATTAATCCACAATCTATAAAAATATGTAAAATTTCAGCGACTACCATTTTACTAAACAGTGGATGTACACGGTTTTTACGCTGCTCTTCGATTTTATACAGCGTGAGCCATTCTATTTAGCCTATGTGCTGAAGGCATTTTTACATAAACAACCTTCACATATAACTTCAGATAAGGAGCCTATCAATTTTATAACTTCCCATGGTGCATTTAGAGCGGGCATTAATATCTTGCTTTTATATTGGGCATAAACCTACATATGTGTGCTCACGAAAATAGAATTTCGTTTAATTCTTTTCGTTTACTTGTACATCGATCCATTCCCATTTTAAACGGTTTATGCGCAGATGGTCAATTCCGTTCCTGGTGCATGCTTCAATAGGATTCTAGCATGCAACTTATTTCGTGATAACTCGAAGCTGCGGTTTAACATTCTGAAATAATATAATTTCCCTACCCTATCAAAGAACCAATCAGTTTGTTCATTCGTACGTAAACGCGATCCGTTATAAATCAAACGATAGGTAAAGTCCGCGGAAGCAAATATCGTTTTCGATCCTGCAAAGTCCATCAACCTGAACAGTCTTTTGCTGTGTCTTTTCGTGCACTCGCGAAAGCGATAGACGTAACCTGCTTCAGGCAGGGCAGACAGAAAGTAGACGGACAAATTGTCGAGTGAAAGAGTTCATCGAGCTCGCGGTGTCACCGACACTCGAAACGTTTTTACTTGTGCGTTTTTCCAAGTTGAAACAGAATTTTTGACCTGACTCGTGCACGAAAGGCCGTCTAAGGGGTGGATCGAAGCCAGACAGCCTGAGAGTCAACTCTTCAGACTCCATAGCCACTCGAGCAAGCATCAGAGAGTACTGTATTCGTAAGACGGATGAAATTCTTTTCAAGATGGTTTATCGCCGAGAATGAATGACCTGCATTTGGATACTAAATTTGTCAAGCACGTTATTTGCGTGTATTACGTTCAGTATATTCCAATCATTTTACGAATTCCAATACAATTTTCCGAACGAATGGATTTTCACGCGTTCGCTTTACATTCTGTCCATTCTTTTTATATTTTGATCTAGACGACAATCAGGTCGAATAAATTTTATTCCTACCCTTGCTTTGCATATTGAAAGCATAAGAATTTCGCAATATTGGAAGCATATGTACTAAATGTGGTTAAAGGTAGCCTATGCAAAACTTCAAATGCATTTTTCTCTAAATCAAATCAAAGACAAAACGACCGATTGTCTTGAAACTTTACTAATATGTTCAGCAATCGTGCCATTCCAGCCCGTGCTAGAATCAAATCGATATCTCGCAAAATTAGCAGTTTATAACTTAAAAATGGAGCAATTTTATGAGCAAAGCACTTTGAACTAACCAAACGGAGGTTTGCACTTTTTCGAGATTTAAAGCCTTAATGGCCCTCGGTTTTACGATTTTTAGTTTCCATTGTTCTGCTTTCTTGCACGAACATCAGCTATTGGCATGCAGACACAAAGCTGTATGCGAAATTGAATTCGTATCACGCACAACGTATACACCGGTTGGCCAATATCAAGCGTTACCGACGTTATCTAGCGCTGCACCCTACCTCCACACGAGTATAGACATTTTCGTCGAAATGCGTTTTAGTGATAGATGCTTCGCAGGCTACAACTGTTGGCTTCGGGGTTGTTTCAGTAGGCGTGGGGAAACAACGAAAAGATTGGTCCAAGATATTAAGGAGGGGAAGCTCTAGTAACGCGCTTAAAATGAGGTGTTTCTCTATCATTCTTCTTAAAGTGCAAACATTAACGAATCTTCTTCAAATTTTGTTTAGTACTTCAATCAACATTTAAGATTACAAACAAAATTTTTTGTTGTGCAAAATAGAATTTGTTTTAAAAATATCTTCAGTTGGCTTGAGAAAATGAAAAAGAAAAGGGATTTTTTTTATCCGTCACACTAGAATACCCCCTTAACATCGGCGACAGTCGCTTACCATCTTCGACTAGTCGTTTACCACATACGACCGAGTTCTCTAGTAACTATCACACCAGCTTTAACATTTAAATATATCCTATCCGGAGGTAGACTTCAAATTGTCCCGAGTGACTCTAAATTCGGGTTCACCACCAACTAGCACGCAAGCCGTTAATTTAGAGTGCCACGCACACATAGAAACCCAGCATCCTAAGCCGTGCAATTACTTAGGCCTGGTACTGTAGACAACAACGATAAATACTGCTTGATCTTTACAAACGTTTGTAGAGGAGGTAAGAATTTTTTGGTCATGAGGTTGAAATGGATTGATTGCTAAACAAAAAACAAAAAAGTAAAGCTCGTAAGCGCTGGCTCGTCTATTTGTAGGGGCGAAATGCGTGTCCTGCAAATCTAACGCATAAAAGAGAAACTAGCACAAGGTACTGAGTTTGCAAAAACTGTTGATTACTGCATCCATGGATGTTTTTGCACCTTTGGATCGATACAGATATGAAAAAAACTTGCCGCAAGTTTACCTATTGCAATAGAAATTATTGTTGAAACCTTTTCCATCTCTGTGTATACTTTTCGGTGAATGTGGAACAAGTGTGAAAAGAACCATACATGTATCGCAAATGCATTGTTAGCTATAATAGCATAATAGTTCATATAAATTGTTAAAACTGCGGCACAAATAAAATTGTGCGAGTCACATTTTCACGGATCCATATTACAATATATTGTTCACGCACCAGTGGTAGAGGTGGCACGCTGTATGTATATGTCGGCGCACCCCTTCACGAGCGCAACCCCCAGCATGCACGGATAAAGTAGTAGAGTGTGGAATCTTCCCTGAAGGCTGTGATCATCGCTTTTTATATACCCTGCATATGGGTACTACACTTTCATATCTCCATTAATTTGAATGGCACATGCGAGCGTATTTGCAAGTAGTTGTTCTTCTCGGTAGCCCAAACGTCGTGATAAATGATTTGGATCTTCAAAGATTATATTTTGTCGAATCTTTAACGTTATCGCCAACTTTTCAGAATAACAATATAGTTTTATTACCGCATTGCTCGTATATTTGCTATTTCTGTTTGAATTGTTTTACTTTAGAAGAGTTTTTTAGCGTTTCCTGATATGTGCGAAACGTTGAAAGCTTGATTATATTAACGGGAAAGAAAATTCAAATAATGTGTGAAGTAAATTTTATTTAGCATAAATTCAAGAAAATTTTCGGTGGTACACAATTGGATTGGTACGAACGGCAAGTGAATATGTTATACTAGTAGACCGCAATCTTGTTAAGCAATGTTAAGCAATGTCCAATTAGCATCGAGTATACGAGTAATATGTATATACGTCAAGTCGCACACTATTTCCATAACATTAATGGAAAAATAACGTTCAGTTGGTTTCATCTCTGAGACGAGTCGCTGGTACGTAAAATGTATCATTTAATTACATTTCGTTAATCTTACTTTGTTCCACGTAAATTACTCCTTTGAAGAACTTTTGCTCCTTGCATCCAATTAGAAAACTTCATGCATGTTTACTAAATTAAAATTCTTCACAACGTAATATCGTGCATTTACTCTAAGCATCGTGTTTATAAAATAGAAAACAAACCTTAAAATATAATTTAAATAAAACAGTCACGATGGATTAATTTTTGCACACAGTAATTTAATTAATAAAATCGCTAATTAGTCTGAGCGACTGTACGCCTGTAGTTCGCGGTCAATTTAATCATTTAATTGAAGAAAAATATCCAACGAAGCAGGAGGCTACAAGTGTGATTAAAGTTCTGTCGATCGTCAGTGAAAAAAAATAAAATAAAATGGATAATTAAACAAATGACTAAACGGGCGACGAAACCGAATAGGAGACATAAGTTAAGCGGAGGTGCAAAATAACGTACAATATATAACTGAAGAAGGAGGTGAGAAAAATAAGATATACAGACGGGGGATAACCGTGGACTCTTACAGAAGTAGTGGTAGTGAGATTGCGAGGGCGGGGGGATTCTTCGTTCACGGCCGAGCGACAACGTGAATCATTTTCCCTTAAAGCTCCCTTTTGCCCCGGGCAGTCTTCCGTTTCGAAAGCAATTTGCCCTGCCGAGCGTTGTGCCATGTATACCTCCGTGGATCCAGCGGACCGGCAAAAAAAGGCTTCGGGCTCGTTACGTCTCTCGGATGGGGTAAATTCAGGGTGCAACGCTAGGAGGAAAACAAGTCAGAATTCTCTTTCGAGGGAACTGCGAAACGGGAGGCCCAGTTTCCATTAGTTGTTTTCACGCCGAGGACAACATTTGCTCTACCGTTGTATCCTTTCCATTGATGAAAGGCTAAAGATATGCACATATACAGGGTAAACCACGAGAAGTGATCAGTTCATTCTGTTTTTAGCGGGCCGATCGAAAATTCTTCATGTGGTATAACACGCTGTTACGTTTCACGCGCCGCAATTCTGACGTGGAATTACGCGTGCTCGTTAATACCGTTTACGCTGGATCTCGACGATGACTGAAGACGCTGATTCTCGTGACGTTATCACTTGAGCTTACAATTAGTTAAGTTGACCATGGTGGTCGAAAGCGATGCGTTCGTGATATTCGCGTTTTACTTGCTCTCATCGACGTGTTTTGCAGTTTAATCGTATTCGTATTCGTGATGTGTTGTTTTTATATTCGTTTATTGATTATAATTGTGCTTTAGTAAACATACAATATTATAAATGAATAGGTAGCAGAGCGTGGTTCCTTCGTGAAGATATTACAAAGAGTGAAGATATTAGAGCATAGTTCGGTCCACGGAACTATATAGATATACATAGAAGAGAAACGCGGTGTACAAAAATCGCATGATTCCAACATGATGTATTGAGTTCCATAGGCTAACGTATTCTGTGGCATCCTTTCGTACTCTAATCGTTCCCGCGGCTCGCTGCCGCTTGCGGTAAGCGCAATATTTGCCAGTTTACTTTTTGGGGACTGTTTCATGAGGAGCTCGAGAGTCTTGCGTCACACGTAGCCCGACTCGGGAAAACACCGTCATAAAACAGCTCGTTCAGCAACGACGGTCGTCGTTCCAAGTTCATAAAATAAATACCTTATTGAAACTCCTCGCGTTATTTTGAACAGCTGTAACAGATTGCGGGAAACCAATTTGATCCTGCCCAATAAAATTTAATTTTTATATGAAACAATTTTGTTTCATATTATGAATTTACCACGATTTCGTAAACGCTCAGTCCCTTTGAAACATACGTATATGATTGAAAGGGTTTCAGATGACTGCGTTTACGTTTCTGTGTACTTGTTTGCACGATGCAGTCACACATTAAAGGCCGCTCGTTAGTAGCACTTTTTTTTAGACCAGTATCACGCAGATTTTTTGTAAACCATTGAAAGTTATACACTCCGCGACAAACTGCACATAGAGCACCCCTAGTTTTTTTATGTTCCACAAATCCAATGCAATATACAACAATTTTGCACGCACTAATACAAACGCCATCATTTCTTTAGTAACTTTTGAAAATGCTATTTCGTGTTTCACTCTTTTCTCGTGTTTTTTCAGTGTTTTTTGTACAGTAAAATGATGGGACAGGTTTGGTAATTCGTATGAAAACTTCAATAAATTGAATGACAGTGTACCGAATATTGCCACGCGTTACTTCATAGATAAACGAATAAATTTTAACATGAAAATTTGTACTTTGCGTACTAAAAGCGTTTTCAGGGAATGCATAATTGAAGACAATTAGAGGAAATCATTTTTGTTTATTTACAATGCCAAGAATTAGTCTTCCTGAATACTTCAGTGCAATTTTGTTTAATTTCCGGTCCTAAAGGTGCGTCAACAAGTGTGGCAAGCAAAAGTGTAAGTTTGTCGAGTCTACACGTAAGAAATTTCTGAACAGATTAATGGTAGGAACTTGTCAAATAGAACGTGTAACTCTTTTTCCTAAAACGTTTATGAGGAAATTATTACTTAATTATTTGGCACTATTAGCAGGGAGATCCGGCAACTCGTGCAACTTATTTATATTAATTAAATTATAATAATTATATTAGGGTATATAAATATTACATCGTCTTAAATTAAGACTTAAGTATTAGTGTCCTTGCTGCCGATACCAACAATTTGTTGGAACTAAGTGCTTAAAAGTAGGTTAATCTTCGAACATTCACAAATTTCGTCTAAATAAGCTTTATACGTGTGCTCATTTATTATGAAACGTTTATTGGAAAACGTCAACACATCACTGATTTTCAATACATTTCTTTTATCGACATCGAGGGTGCGGATACTTATGAGACCGACTGTATGTTAAATAAATTGCTACGTGCGCAAGCCTCTACTTGCAAATTTCTCATACCAAGCTTGAACCAACCAGGGTACTCTATAGGAAGGAGTTAGCGTAATTGTAACACGATAATACCAGAGCCATGAGTGGTAGAGCGTTTCTCGTTCCACTTTCGTCATCCCCGTGGTAGAAACTCCACAGTTTCTTCGTTTGATACCTGGTTACCTGAGACCGATCGTCGATCACCTCGAAATCTTTAGTTAAGCCACATCCCTCCTCTCGATAAATACAGAGAAGGATATCTCTGAGGAATCGTCGTCGGTGACTTCGTCCATCGGGAAACTCGGCTTAAAAACACTTCCTTTTTTATTCCAAGCTTCTCTCTCTCCTCAGCTGAGTCGTTGTCTTCAGCCCTTTCTTGAAATTAATCGCGAACCCCTCGAGTCCCCTCTCGGGACTCCAACTTTTAGACGAACTGAACTCCTTCCATTTATCGGTTTCACGTACCTCTCGTTTTTTACTTACCTTCTCTCTATATTTTTCCGTCTTTATACATATATATACAGAATAGAAGTACAAGCAGAGTTTCCAGGGTATGTATATGTATAATATATTATCGTGCATAAGTATTTGGACACCCGATGCTATTTGGAAAAAGGTTTACATCTCTATTATATTGAAATATTTCTGCTTATAACTCACTTCAATGCGTGCCATTGAGGTACAAGATGCATTATATGGTAATAACAGTTTGGAACAAATGAATGAACATGGTGAAATATTGCGGCCATGAACGAGCCCGTCTTGTCAGGCGATAATAGCGTTCACTACTCTAGTTTATCTGGCGATAACTGCTTCCAGGTATATTCCGGAATTTATTGAATTAATACATAATCACTAGTTTTACTTAGAGTCCAGATCGGTCAACTTTATGATCCATGAAACACTTTAACGTAAAACATATGTCACAGATTTCCAATAATGTGTTAATGTCCAAGTACTTATGAGCGGCAGTGTATGTACATGGCGATGAAATAATCTTCTGTTGAACGGTGAACGGTGAACGGCCTTTATGACGAACTCTCCCCAGCTTTTGAAAACTGTGGGCTTTTAACGCAAATATAGCTGCAGGTACATGCTGCAATTGCGTGCACATATAACTCGCGCGTGTTCCTGGAACATGTTAAATAACGGCACGAGAGAGTTATCGCCACGTGGAGTGCCGTTCTTCTAAATAATCGGCAGAATCGTGAAATAGAAAACAATTTAGAAACGTGAATTATTAGCGCAGACCGGCCAGGTAAAACGATACTCCTAAATAAAACGACTCGCTAACAACACTCTCGCAACTCTGACAATCACAGTCTGCGATAGACAGTCTGTGAGGTTCTCCGAATCCTTGGATCGTGCGGTCTACGTTCACACGATCAATTCAAGTGCTCGGCTCCAAATATCTCTTTCACACTACGAAATCATTCGAAACAATCACGCAGTATTTTTAATCCCACCAGTACAATATATTACTAAATAGGCAGCATATTAAATATCCGACATTTATAATAATAATATAAAGATGTGTGTTTGATTGAAACTGCAAAGTGAGACAGTAATAGAATATATCGGGACCCGTGTACACAGAATATATTTTATTCGGATTTCTATAATAACCGAATCATCAAATTGGACGTTCGTGCGACAGGACCTTTTGCATTTTGCACCTTTTCCCAACGATGCTAACGCAAGCACCTCGACTCATCTTGACCTCGATTCTACATGTCAGCGAATTCAATGTAGTACCTTTATATCCCGCATAAATCCATTTTATTACATTTTGCCGTTTATTTTGAACGACTCGCGACATTTCTCGATGTCTCTTGCCACGAAACATACATAATCCATTCGTTCTCTCAAAATTATTTCAATAGAACGAACAGCGTAGAACAGATAGAAGTGAGTGGAAAGACTGACAAAGATAGTCAGACACAGTAGAAGAAGTTCAGCAACACACATACATACACACGTTACACTCAACCACGATCAATAATAAATAGTTACTTTGTTATATTAACACGTGTCCAATATTATTATCATCATCACGGACCCCAGCCGTACAACTTGAACAGTCCTGTGAGCACATTCACAGACCGGAACTCATGCAAATACCAAGGGAAGTTACGCACACTAACACACGGGCATTTCAAATTTTTGCGTTTATTATTATACATAAGTTTACAATATCTGTCACGTAATTTTTCTAAGATTACGAAAATAATATAATGTACTGTGAGATGATCAAAACGGTCAAGTTGGAAAATTTGTTTTCCGCACAAAGCGTGCAGTTTTGCTTTAAAAGTACTACTTTGTCACGTTGTATACAATGAGTCGGGCCACGTTTACTTTGGATAATTGGGATAATTTACAATTGTAATTACAGGGTGTTATATTAACGAACGGCAGCTATATATATAGTATTTAAATATTGTCAATTGCATGTGCGGCAATCTGGTAAGGTTGATATTTAATACTGTTTTTAAATTATTTCATTACTGTACGTGCTTACATTTGCAAATGTCTGTTGCATACATATTGTTTGAACAATCATCTTTGTAGAGTTATTTTTATTCATTACCATTTGCACACTCGTAATTTGTGCATATTATTCGAAAAACCAGAGTTTCCGTAATTTAATTTCAATACTTTCTATTTTAATCCAGTATGTTTACTGAGATTTTGAAATGTGAATAAGAATTGTGTCAAACGCAATTAGTAGACAATTAGTAGAAACGCAATTAGACTAGTACCAACTCGATAAAAATTACAATAATCAAGCACATCCTCCCGACGACTTTATTGTACAAAATTTGTACTGTATGAATTTGTAAAATTGTATTGTATGTGATATGGCTGCCAAAGAAATTTGGGATCGGTAAGTTTGATTCCGTTAAAACAAAGAAGGAAGATTGGAAGACATTGTTTCTTTTTTATCGTGTATAATTTGTATTCATTTCATTTAATTTTGTCTTGTTTATTAAATCAAACTGAGTGTTAAACGCTAGTTGTTCTATTATATGAATATTACTTTCTCCCAATTAATTCATATAACGGAGGTTGTACTGTATTAATAAATTACGTCCATGAAAAGTATGTTTGTTACATTTTAACATTTATTATATAATCACCAATTCACTGTACAATAATAAAAGAAATGGTAGCAATTATGAACGATAAAGAAGAGTATTTTAATTACCTAATTATAATACTGTGATTATTATTAGACACATACGAAGATTTTCGAAGAGCCCCCATTGTTTCTGTATAGGTACGTAGCCCAATAACTTTTTCAGAATAATTCGGTGTAGAAATATTTTGTTAAGATTCCGAGTTAACTGACATTCTTATTCTTTGTAGTAAACTATCGCGTAATATTGAAGATTTTCATTATATCCAGCAGTTAGGAGGAAACGATGCACTCATTATGCAGAAAATCGATATTGTTACCTATACAAGAACACATTCCGTGCAAACTAGGAAACTTGTCACCTTAACTCTTCGTTAGATCGTTACCTCCTTGTAGGGGTCCAGAATGGACCGTGCGAACTTACTAGACCATATACAGGGTGGCTAATATAATCCTTAATAATCTGCCTCAAGAACTACACGATCAACTTTAATCGTTCTTGCATCAAATTTGGTAGATCCTCGAAGCCTATAAATTCGTAGTTATATTGATCTTTCTGCATTATCGCGTAGGGGTCCGTCAGGACTTCGGAAATTGGCCTTCAAATTCTATTCAGAGACATCGGGCATATTAAATAGAGTTTTTTAGTAGTTGTACCAGTAACGTAATTCTGGCCCAAAACACATGCTTCCAACGCCTATCGTCTCTGAATAGCAATTGCCGTATCATAAATCTCTGACACTACCTTGGGGAAGCTACAGAACCCCTACATAGGTATGTAGACAAAGCGTGCTCGGTACCGTTAGTCAACGCATGCAGATCTTGCAAACCGAGGGCTAGCAGGCGAAGGCTCTGATTGGTCGACACCCGCAGCTCACAATTGATATATAAGTACACATTTTTGGAATTGAAAACCAGATACTCAAAAACCATAGAATAAGCAACATCGCTGTCGTTTTTTCCGCTCGACTATACGTAGCGTTGAATATATATTCGTATTTATTTCTTTGGATTCGATATCTTCTGAAGTCATATAGCAGTCTGCAAACTGGTGGTTCTATTATGTTTTTTGCATAGATGTTCGTGGGTCGAATATTCGACTATTCTTATAGTCTAAAACGGATAACAAAGATTCTCATCTATCTTGCTGCAATTTTTTTCTTAAGTAACTTCTCTCTCCTCTTAATTAACATTTCTCTTCAACTCAAGAACTCAACTGCTGTTGAGTGATGGCTAACACAAATAAAGATAAGTAGCGCATACGGTACAAACATGTGACATCTCTAATACCAGGTGTTTGCGATATTAATCTTATAAACAGTTTCCTCGTAAATAGTACGGTTGCAAGGGAAATGAAAGAGATAGTTTTACTATTTTGTGTGCATCTTACAATCGATTGAATGCGTTCTTCGTAACAGTTTTCATATAAGGAATATGGCATGAGTTCTTTTATAAATAGAGAGCTATAATTTTTTTTTAAATATGAATGAATCCGTTGATATAGTAGAGTGATAATTTGTGGATTGGTTGAGTTGGATTAATTGAAAATGGCTGAATGGGTGCCAAACGATTCCAGTAACGGTTGGTTGGAGTTGCATCTAATTGATTGGATTTGTGTCACTATTAATTTTTTATATCTGTTCTGTGCATATTGGCAACCAATCGATTGTTTCGCATCACTGTTTTGAGTAAAACTTTGTTCACAATAATTAACAATTTTACTTTGAAAATTGAAGGACATACCCCGAGGTAAACATATTTATATGAAAGAAATGGCTTTTGGTGTCTAATATTAGTTTCGCATTAGTGTGAGGTAAGAAAAATTAGCTTTCAAGACAAATCCTGATACAGTTTTCACAATTGATATTAATTACTATTTCAAGCCCGTTTTCGACATTTGTTCAATATTCAATTGCCATCTGTTTAGTCCACTCAATTCAATGGCAATGTACCCGAGCCATTTACCCTATAATTTCATTATTATTCGTTTAAAAATTTGCCAACGTTTTGCCTTAATGGAATGCTAGAATTTTAATAAAAATATTAAACAGGCACAAGGGAAAATAACAATGTTTTTGCATTGCAGCTTAATATTGCTAATAAAGAAAAGTGTGAACATAGATACTAATCAATCTAAGGGCCCTTATTATTTAAAATTTGTTCCAACCTTGTTGGAAGTTATTCCAGATTCCAATAGGTCTTGTAATACAAAATGGATCTTCCACTAAAGTGCTCGATAGAACTCAATCTGTAATCTTTAGTTGACTTACAGGGCGGTCCTTGAATCTTGAAGAATAATATCCGCAGTAAAACACTTTTTAATCCATTGCTAACTCATACGTGCCAACGCTTCATGTATGTCATTAAAACATGACATGAACTACACCTTACTACTGGCACAGTATTTCCTTGTCGATGCTGGCACAAGATACTGTCACACAAATGCATTTTGTCGATTGCCATGTTTGCGGTATTGATTTCCACCTAGTTTAATTAAATGGACGAGTTGAACACGGCCACGTACACGTGAACTTCTGAAACATATGATCCGTGCGCTGTGTTCACGAAGTCCCTGTAAAAAGTAACTTTAGTCAAACTGTAACAGTATAGATCTAAACAAACACTATCATTACTTCGTGCTGTACAAAACATATTAATCAGCAAAGAACTTATATATTATCATCGCATTAATTATAGATCTAATATGTTTGTAACTGAAACGATTCTTTCCGCCATGATTAGAAGCTGAATTTGCGACACCTTTCTGTCCCAAACATGACACCTTCAAGCACAGAGTGTTTCATTAGTACGCGAAGCTTGAGAATGTTCTGTTCTATCACAAGATCAAAGGTCACCTGGCCCTAATACAATTCCTGCCACTTGTGATTTGAGGACTGATGTACGGGGTTCAAGACAACTTGGAAATCATGGATAGAGTAGGAAGACGGAAAATGACAGCATTGATTACGTTCATGGCGCTATTACTATATCGCCTGTATTGGCAGAAGCGGCCGTCGTAGCGTAGCGTCAAAGCCCTGGTGACAAACGTCGAGCTTGTTACCCAATTCAGGGTTCACCTTGCGATAGCTTTGTAAAGGAAATCCTCCCTTGACTCAATACCCACCAAGTGGTGTGCGGACTTGTGCCGCAGAAGACTATACTCGTTAAACTGCCAAGTACATCGTATGAGTTGCTGACGCCCTTTTCACAAGCTATATTCTGAAATTCCTTTAATTCAGAGAGTTTGCAGATCGTTAATAGAATCAGCATGATAGATATTAAGTCTGTCACTTTATTTTCTATTGTTCCACGAGTTGTGCATGAAAAATTGGGAGGCTTAATTATACCTTTGTTAGTTACCATTTTCGTTAGTCATAATATTGTTTAATTTCAATTCCTTTTCCTCTGTGTTAAAACATTGTTGACCCCATATTTTCTACTATACATGTAGGGTTAGGAGATTGAAAAATTTAGAATGACCACTCTTAATTGTTTAATTAGGCTACGGTGCATCCCGATCGCTCTTTTAACTTTCACGCATTCACGCGCGCGCACAGACATAGAATATCGGTACTCACTTATTTACATGCACACGTGCTCGCACCCATCCTTCATACATAACACGTGTTACCACTTATTTTCCATAATTTAATATTACAATGCGCAGGCCTAAATAAATTTGACTAATGCTACGATGTAGTAAAAAATTACGCAGTTTTGTGCTTTAATGATTGCACAAGTTTATGCTTAGATAATTTTGTTAAACATGTACTAAATATCAAATGTTAAATATATCTGAGTCTATAAATACATACTTGCATACTTCTAAGGTTTCCACTTACATTTTTAATTAATTTACAACATAGCGTATATCTATCTTCTCAAAGACTCCATGATGGTTACATTTGTTTACTTCTATCGCTACTTTTATTCTTGGCCGGTGCTTTGGAACCGTTCTACACCTAAACATGGAATTTAACAATTTCCCGGATTTCTTATGCAAAACTTTAGTCACTTCCATCCGAACTTTGCTTCCCCTTTCACTGAAGAGTTAGCTATGTTTCGGACCTAAAAGCAATGTATACACATTTTTTTGCTTCCAACCAATGTACTCTCGTTTCTTTCTAATGTAAGGTAAGTCTATAAACTGATAAGCTTACTCAAATTCTGCACAGTTCTCTTTTTATAGGTAAACCAAGTTTCGAAAGTTAAATTTGGCAAAAAATCAAGTTTGCTTTCAGTTTTCAGATATCATACGTATTATGGATCTTTCACGTCGAAATCAAATCTTCAATATATCATGATTCGACAGAATAATTACAAAGACTGTTTAATTTTACTGCTATTATTATTATTATTAATCAATACGTGGTGTATTGCACCGGTGAACAACACTAAATTTTCTACTTTGGTAATTGTAAATGAAAGACAAAAAGAAATATTATCATGAAATATGTTAGTCTTTTAAACATTATAAGACATCTTTTGTTCATCTTTAAATTTGTCTTTCTATTACGGCTACAATACAACAGTAATGAAAGTACAATTAATAAACATTACAAAATAAAAATGCATGCATCTAGTTAGCCCACTTGAATACCACCTATTTCATGGGAAACATTTTTGTTATAATGTCAACAGTAACCGAGTTATTTTAGATAAGCAGTTGTGATTGACTCGCCCTATATACAGTAATATCTTGAAGAGTGCGTGTCCAGGCCTCTAGCGAGAGAAAGCGCTTTTCATCCCCACCACTGGGGGGATTCCCCCCGGGTTCTAGCCGACACGTCGCGGCTGTTGATACTTGGGGTAATCATTGAAAGATTAAATGCTTCGTATCTGTGAGACCACACTAATGCAACCGTGAATTTTTTTTATTCTTACGTATTGCGCAATGAAAATTATATTAAAATATTCGTGAAACTGCTGTGATTAAAATGAGACTAAACACGATATAATTTGGATCATATTGACTTATATGTGTACATACAACTGCGAAATAGTGGCTTCCAGGGCTCTGAGCTGTAAATGCACGCACGACGGATAATTTTCTGTCCCTGCTTGGAGTTTCTTAATCGTTTTTATTACACGTTCTTGGGCCCAATTCTTGCGTCCTTCTTCTTCTTTATCATTTTCTCGGTAAATGTCACTCCAAGTCTGAACTTTCGCTTCGTTCATAAACAACCCAGGTTGACCGCGGAGGTTTATTATCAACGTTTTCACAGAGTGCTAAACTGTATTGTATTGTATGCCCACTGTATTGTAAGATACTCATGATTATTGTAGTATGGCTTTATGTTTTTAAAGTATCAGATAAGGAAAGAACCAGATGGTCAAAAGCATGTCTCGCTGGGCCGAGAACGCACGTACGGTAGCATTTTCGGCTCAGAGATAACAAAAAGCAAGGAACGCTGGGCCGAGAACGCGCGTACGGTAGCATTCGTCGACTTACTAGACCGCGCGCAAAGCGTTTCTCCCCGGCCGGGGAGATCGTACGGAATCCTTTCATGCTCGGCTCACAATCAGTGGGATCCGTTTCTATAATTTATCAACGCAAATATGATCCAAATTATATCGCGTTTGGTGTTATTTTAATCACAACAACCTCAGCTATATTTTCATAAAATTTGCAGAACGAAATAATTAACAATAAAGAAGTTTTATAGTTGCATTAGTGTTGTCTCACAGATACGTAGCTATCTGACCCTACTTTCACTCTCTGTCCCTTTCAACGGTCGTCGATGTCGGTGTCGAATTTCTAAACAGTCAAACTAGTCCCCTGCGCTCTCAGTGCGCGCGGCCCGTCCCGATCTGCGCGCGCTAATCGAAGAATTACTGTAACCCCTCCACAAAGCTGACATACTGCTGTGAATAAGAGATGGTATATGGTTGAAATAAAATGATATTATGATAGGAATAGAAATGTCAGAAAATTAAATATTTGTGTGTTAATCAATATTTTAACCTTATTTTTACAAAGCTGAGTAAAATCTAGGGAAAGCCACGGTGGCTCGGTCGGTTAGTTAGCTGGACTCGTAATCCTGAACGGTCTTCGGTTCGAGTCCTGCCGGTATCTCCGTACATGTTACATGTGCTTTACACCGTGATTTCTGGTGGTTCCGATTCCATCTAAAACGTAGGTTTTAAACTCATATTCAAACCCCAAAGTTCACCGTTCCATAATTCCACCGTAGTCGCCAGTCGATGCGACTATAAACACTGATGAAATAAAAGGAAAGAAAAATCTAGAGAAACCACGTTTCGAATGTTATGTTAAATAATAGATGCTGTACTGATTTGAATAATAGTGTTTATATGTTTGTGTTTCAGGTAAGGCATACTAATTTTCTAAAATATTTAACGACAGCAGTGTATTTAAGTAGTACATATATGTTGGTATAATACAATCCAATTAATAATTCTTGTGGTCAAATTATTTCTGTCCACGTTATTTGCAGAATCATTTCCAATTAATCATATTTCCAAGAATAGCAATAACAGAATTGATCTTTCTGTGTATGCATATATCATGTCGGAACGCTTATTGTAATTACCACTGAAAATGCACTCGAACAAGAACTTCAGCGCATGGTATGAGTGCATAAACTCGTTTAAGTGATTGCCAAACGAGTCTATTTAAAATTATATAATTGATGTAGCTCATCGTTGCGCTTCCACTTGCGTTGAATATCAGTTGACATTGTTATTAGTTCACAAAAGTAGAGTAAGCCATCGATACCCTACTAAAAGCCACTAAAACCTTTGCACTCATTCGATATTACATTTACTACGGCAAAGAGTATGAGAATAAATACTATTATGCTTGGAAGAGGTGAGACCAAAGAGCAATGATGCTAAAACTTTGAGAATCAAAGTAAAGCACTAAACATGTATAAATTCTCTTCGACATAGGTAACCGAGTCTAGTGAAAAAAAATTCATTTCCACTTCCCTGCATTTTTAACGCACCCACGCCGTTTGTGTTAATCAAGTTAATTAGCAAAACGTGCACCAAACGCTAGCCTTGAATGTTCCTAGAGTGGGGAAGGAACCGCGTTTTCAAAGTTTACCTGAAACATGCTTACTAACCGTTGGAGCTTCCCAAATAGATGTAAGAGAATTTGTATGCCTAGAATTTTTTATTTGGAATGCCAACATTTCAATATACAAACATGAAATAAAAGAAGTAAAATGTTTTAACATCAGAAGTCTAGGCAGATTAGAGAAATTATTGCATTGGATGAGTGTCAAAGAGGTGATTTATTTTGGTGGTTTCTGTTATTGAAACACGTTTAAATTTGAACCTTTGTGATTTCGCATCTTAGAAATTAGGTAGCATACTGTCGTACACGATAGAATACTGTCTAAACTAGAGTCGCTTGACATCAAGGCTTTTCCAAATCGGAATCGATACAGTAGTTTCTTCAAACATATCAGAAGCGTTTCTTATAGTGTTTGCAATGTTTGGTCCTGAATAAGACTTGTACAAGATTTTTACACTAAATTTTAGATTCTTAATGCTCATTTTCAATCTTACTCTAAGGTAGAACTATTCACTAAAGTTGTCTAATTTCTGATTTGAATAACAACTTACTTAATAGTTCAAGAGTGTTGATCACACATCTGTTAAATATGGATCAAAGTCTCCTTTAACGCAGACATATAACAATTGACAATATAAATTTTTTTAACCACATTCATAATTTTGTACACTTGTTTGCCCATCCATATACATGCAAGCATGTTCATATTAGACACAATGCAAGTATGCTAGTGTGTTGGAACATTCAGTGAGAATGAGGAGTATATGGAACAGACGTCTAGTGGTGCGACCGAAAAGAATTTGAAACGAGTGTTTGAGAATCAAGCACGAAAGGAGTACGTGTAGCTACCCAGTCTTTTGTTGCAAAAGTTTTTTTTAGAAATTTCTGCACAGTTTGCTGAATGGCGAGAACAGAGAAAGGTGAAACGCAGGGTTAGACGTGTGTCGCGGAAAATGTATACCCGGAACAGTTGTGAATTGTTCTTGAGAGTCATAGTTAAAAGTCTGCGAGTTCTAAAGTTAGGGACATAAGAGTCAGAGTCAAACAGTGTTAACTGAGAATTTTAACTGTCCATCATTAGCAGTTGCTGTAAATATATTGTTATTGATTCAATTATTTAATAGTACTTCAAGAAGTCATTCAATAGTAATTCAAGACGTTCTGAAGAATAACGAGGATTAAACGGAATATTACTTCGCAGTAGCTCCGTAATATAGGGCTCAAGATTTTGTCTGATGACCTTTGATGACGTGGAAAGGTGTCCTATAGCAGGTCATTGTATTCACCTTAAAAGTGGCTATCGCTTTCAAATAAATAAAATTAAATAAATAGTTTTAATAAAGTATGTTATACATAGTTTATTATGCTGTACATAAAAACATGCTCATCAGTAAAGTCTAATATTATCTACAGCTATTCATTATTAAATAGCTGTCACGAAATAGTGAAACATTAACATTTGTCAGAACCAGAATATCGTTTCGTTCTTTATTCATCATTTCTTGTGTTTATTTAATAATTGAAGTACCATATCGACATTGTAGAGAATTCTGATAGTTACTAATAATTTTCTCTGTCAATTTTCATGGTAATTTTAAAAATAGGAATCTCTTACTGCGTAAAAAACTGAATTCCATGGTTATGGAGTTACTGTTAATAAAAACCAAAGGAGACCAATAGTTATCTATATTGGCCACGTAAACGACTATAGTTACATATCGGTTGTAAGTAGAATAGGTTAGTGGTGTGGTCAGACAGATCTTAAAGAAATGCTACGCCGATTATATCATGAGAGTATTTACCAAGTAGTACAACCCAATGATATTATTCAATCAAATTTTTCTAAGTAGTAATGTTTAATGCACAGAGTGCCTTATATAGTTACAATTGTTAAATATATCAATAGTAAAACGTATTTCCGTGGTTTTCCGTAAATTGCTTTTGTCATATGGGTTGTTGCGTATTTTGTCCTATTGTATCACATTGATCTCAAGTATTTATATTATATTATATTATATGACTATTATTCATATGTAAGGTGTTGAAAGTGAATGAGTGATTAACAATAATAATGAAACAATGTTTTATTCGCTACGTGAATGATCTCTCTCTTCTCGAACACCCAGAATACAGAAATATAGAGGTCTCATTTAACCGCATTCCCGAAAATATTCATCCCTTGCACTTGTCATTCCAAATCGTGCTGTATTTAACTTCTTTGCATCTACGTTGTTTGGCGATTACACTGATTGAAAAAAACCATCTACCCCATTATTTCATCCCCGACAACCACATGACAGCGTTAAAGCAGATAGCCCAGCTTAACGTTGCGATATTGATTGTAGCCGAAGGTTGCCTTAATTCTGCCGTCGCATAGATATATTTTCAAGAAGACAGCCGAAGCCAGAAGCGGTGTCGCGAAATAAGCCGAGGTGATTGTAAAAGTAAAATTCCGACTGGGACGATGCTAAGTTCTGCCGTCCTCGGTTCTATGGCACGGCTTTTGAACGCGACCCGTTTCTATAATGTAACGGTGTGATGCATGCGCTTTCGTGGTCCGTGGGCTAACGGGGTGGAGCATGAGTTATGAAGGCGCTGGGACTGCAGTGTGTCGCTGGAAGAAGCGAGGAACGTATCCGGCGTGTTTAACATCCGAAAGAGCTTCGGAGTGGGTACTTCAGTCTTACTGGGTTCAACAGGATCTTTGCCCGTTGCTGAATTAATATATTGTCGGAACGTGATGTTAAGTTGGCCCCTCTCGCTACCTCCCAGCGATGTTAATTTCTCCTTAATTAGCGACAAGCAGACTCCCCATCTCTTTTGCCCCCCAGCGAAAACTTTAAGAGGTTTGCCAATTACGCCGCTGTGTCATTGGATACTATCGTATAATCTAATATTTAACGGAATTTATGGATTTTCTCATTTCGGAACGGAGGATTGTCGATCAAACGGGAACTTGGATTTTCATTATTGTCTGAGGCGCGGTTCTAATAGAAATAGCGAAGATATAAATCTATTTTATCGCGCAGAGACCTTACCGCGAAGATTTTCGATGCCATTTCCTCTAGAACTGCCGAGTGTGCCTGTCGAATAGTTTCCTATTACTTCGAACTTCATTGGGAATTTATTCACTCTCTCGACAGAATGCTGCACGAAGTTTTATACCTTGATGCAGAGCCCAGTGAGTCAGAAATATTAAAAAATGGTAAACTTCACCGTCCTTCTTATGAACCTTGCGGATAGACACGCGATCATTTCGGCAAGTTGTGTTCGTTTCATTAAATATTTGATGTACAGGGGATATATTTATTTTCCACGTGCTGCACAAAGAAAGAGGAATTTATCATAGAAATTTTGAATTAATGTCTCCAGTTTCCGTGTATAGAAAAATTCTCGACACGTGTTGCATTTGTTGCTACTGCTCGTTCCTAGTATTTCATAATCCTCTTTATGGCCTGTGCGTGGAGAACGTCCTTTTTCTGCTGGAAATATTTTGAAGAATTATTACTCTTTGGCGGTTGACTTTCCACGTTCTCTATTTTTCGTTTGAATGCCGATCTGAGAGCGTGGTTATGTATCAAAAGCGTACTGCTCGTTGGTTTCAAAGGAGAGACGGTTTAATGTTTCCCTCTTTTTCTCTCTGGCCAACTCGCTCTTCCTACCTTCTTCGTCTGTCCTTTCCTGTTGAGGTACGCGGTCGGATCTTCCTTCTTTAGCGCCGCCGGAAAGCGCGAAACCGTCATGAATATTTCACGAAAGGAGTGCGAGGGTGGAAATGGTAGGCTGGGTGGGTGGGATTTCATCTCCTGTCGGGAATATTAAAATATCGAGAAGAGGTAAATGAAAGGGCGAACAGGGGTGACGCACCACTTGTACTCCGTGCAAGACGGGGAAAGAAACATCGAACGAACGAGAGAATGAGGGAAGGTAGAACGTAGGATGAAGGTATTATGGTTTGATAATCTCGGCGACACAACAGCCGTTCGATGCGCCTACTGTAACCAATATATTCAACAATGCTATTCCTTTTCTGGCAATTGCTTTCTGGTTGCTATTAAAGGTCTAATAATTTATTTCTGTCAGCATCTGTAGTACTGTAATATCTGGAGCGTTTGATACTGTCAATTTTGAATTGGTAGTTATTGTAAAGTGTACAAGTTTATGACGTAAATGTTGCACTGTCGATCAGCTTATAAAGGGAGCTGACCGGTAAGATTTTCTTCTACGTGAGTTCGAAATGTGACGTAAAATTGAATAAGGACAGATTGAAGAAGGTTGTTGAAGGCAATACAGGTACAAACAGCAGGTCGAATATTTGCAGAGAAGCTGGGTAGTCCACCTGACCACGTTTCATTCATACCATTTTTTTCGCATCTGTCATTCTTCAAGAGATACGAAGGAAATCGAGAAGCACGTATTCATCGTTCAGTGGTATTTTCACACGGAGAAAACGAAGCAGGTGCTATTGATATTTAACAATACTGCAAAGTTAGAAGGAAGATTATACGAATTTTCGGATTTCGAAAGTTTCCTTGATTATATCGCAATTATTTTATCAGAAGGCTGAGTTCCTGCTCAAGTAAAACAAAGGAAAAAACTTTCTTTAATCACGCTGCTTCGAAAGGTGGTTGAAAGAAAAGTAAAGTAATTATTAAACAGCCAAGTGGGGTAGGTAATCTCGAAGATTTAGAAGACCACCAATGTGCAATTAGATCGCTTTGTTCGACGGGATTATGGTTCATTCCGGAAGGTAGGGAGAGTTCCCTGAATATTCGAAGACGACAGCTGAGGAAGTGCGAAACATAGCTGCTTAGACAGTCTGAGCATCATCCTGATTCTATTAAGGTGGCGGCCTACTAGGCTTGTGCTCCTCCTGTCGGCTTTGGGGTATGTACTCTATTTACTATACAGGGTAGTGGAGGTGATAGATATCCTACATTCTCTATTTCTAAATTTACACCACAGGTGTGGCATTATAAATGGGGGATGAAAGCGAGCGGGAAGCTATAGTGTGTGTGAATGTGATTGTGTGTACATGCGTGAAGACGTGAAACCGATGGAGATGTAGAGCGCGGGGAAAAAGTGAATTTTGGGCAGCGTGATCGAGAGTCGCGACAGTGGACGGTCCTCCTTCTTGCGGTGAATTGCGTATTTGCCCAAGTGAGTGGTCAGTTCGGTAAACCTGGGATAATAGTAGTTACATAAATAAACAGTACCTCTCATTACCAGATCCTATATTATTGTGCACATTAATGGTTATTACTCCTTGCCTTATGACCACGCTTCCAGCGCCACTAATTGTAAGTTTTAATTCTCAACGTTCTATTATCAATAATAAGTATTGATATTTATAACCGGTAATAAAATCGGTAAAAGATGAATTCAAGGTTGCTTTTGAGGGGAAAAGGCTGTTGGGTGCGTCAGGCGATTACACTATTTCAATTATCAATTAAACAACTCAATGGACCACACAATCTTTATATTCTTTATTAACTTCCTACACTACGCCTTCTCACAATGCACGCTTCTCTCTCACTCTGTGTGTCATACACGTGTCTCGACGACGCTTCTCGATACTTCGACGCGATCGTCTTCTTTTCGAAAACGACGCACGGCTCTTGAGATGGTCTACGTTAATTGGCGCCCGATTCGAACCGTCTCGATCGGTGCGACAATCTCAGGCCCTAACGTAGACCACCATGGCCGAGCAAATGCAGACTGCCTACGTAAAATCCCCTACACTTTATTTCCACGTATATCACTTTTTCAATTAGTTGGATGCGTATGCCAATTCAGTTAATTGATTGAGAGTAATGTTGGTATTCAAGCGAAGATCTATATTATAAGTTTCGAAGGTGAAATTCTTTGACTATGCGGCTATCGGACTGTAATGGAATATTCAGTAATGGTCGAAGTTCGATTTTCATGGTGAAAAAGTTGATAAACTTATCATCCAATTATAATGGTACTACACTTGGGAAACTTGGTGAGTTCTATACCTTCAAACTTGATCAGGATGCGAGTAAGAATGTACAGTAGCGAAATATTTCAAGATGTCTATAAGAATGTCTGCAGTAGTTTAAATTCTATAGGAGAAGGAATGTAATAACTTTACATTCATCCCATTCAAGGAAATTCTCGTTAGGCAAATCACGGATGCTCCCTTAAAATTGTTATAAATGGTATTTATGAATTATACGAAATACATATTTTATAGCCTTCCTACCTTCATAAATTTAGAATGTTCGTAAAGGCAGTTGAATGTGACATTACAATTTAATTAGAGGTTTTTAGTAGTAATTTGCATATTATATCATCAGTTACTTTTCTGCTAATGACGTAATGAATGTCTCTTTATTGCATTATATATTCCAGTGAATTAGTTGTAGATAAAAGGCGAAATTGAACTGAATATTGGAAGAAATTTCAAAGCAGGCTGTCGAACGTTCTACAAAAAAAGACCTAAACAATTAATGGAAGATAATGCATTTGTGATTGTTTCATCATTGTTGAGTGTCGTTTAAACCTTATTGGGAACGTAGAATTTGATTCAGTTTCGTAACATCATCGGACATTTAAAAATATTGTAGCGAATAGTAATTGACTAATTGCTGAGCATATATTTTTCCTTCACGATATTCTGGTACAGCTTCACTGGCCATTGATTTGTGTACGCCGAAGTGTGCGGCAAACATTAGTACCTGTACTCATTTGCAATACGCATATGTTACTGTGTGTGGAGTATTTAAAAGCTCAATGTTAATTTCTGCCACCCCCGAGGCAACTGATTGATTCCATTGCGGCAATGAAATTCTGGTCATCGGACAGTACATTTAAACTATAACTGAATTTTCCAACATATTCATTAGTGAACTGTTAACTATACAACACTGAAGGAACAAACAATAACTCAGTGGTGCTAGATGTAGTGAATACTCCAGGTCATAATGTAGTCTCTACAGTTAAGTACAGCGACATGCAGGTGAGCGCTGCCGCTTCGTATAATGACTTTTTGACATACTTTACCAGTGAACAGTCTTTTTCTCTTCAGTTCATCGTTTAAAACGTTCGACTACGTTCTGGCCTAGTTACCATTTTCGAGTCCCTCCAGATGCAGAGAAGAACTTCGTCGTCGTAAACTTTTCCTTGAACACCGGTTGCCGTTGATGCCTCTCCACGATTCATCCATTATTTTAACCACTTCAACTTTCCGTGATATACCTACTTTTCTGTTGCTTGCCACGATTATGTATAGCAATTTTTCCATTCTCGTATGAACCTGAATTGTAATACACTTGTTAAGTGTACTGTACTGTCAAATTTTTTACCTTTATACTTTGTCAAATGCACGAATGTAGGTAGGGGAGACTGGGGTAAGTTGGTAGGTTGGATAAGATGGCGAATATTATTATTTGCTTGTTTTAATAATAGATGCCGATTTTTATTGTTACACTATTCCTGCATATCGTTCAGCACTAAAGTTTAGCATGGTGAAGTAGACATTAACTAAAAGAATAAAAGATTATAACGGAATCGAGATTTCACAAGTGTAGTTTTTAATATTTCCACATCAAATATTAGTAAATAGAAGTTTGAATAAAGGGGTAAGTATTGGCAAGTATCATTTTAACGATCTAAAATGATTTTAATATTTAATTGAACTTCGATATTATTCGTTTACATAGCCCATATAGGGTGGGATGATGAACTTTTTATCTGCGCAGGATGATTCTTTAAACAAATTTTAGAAGGGAAAAATGAGTTTGTAAAACGGCAAGAACTATTAAAAGTAGAAAAGGGAAAAGTGTCAAAACACAAAGAAATTGTCGATATGTTTCCGTGGTGTGATGAATTATATACAGATCCTCCCTTAGGGGACTGGATATAGTGATCGGATAACATTTTCCCCAAGAGACGATTAACCAGGTGAACACTAAATAGGCACTTCAAATAGGTGATTTTCTTTCTTGATTAATAAATGTACAATGATACCAGCCATGTATTTAACAAAATATCAATCCTATATTACAGGATATATTATAGGACTTCATATATAAATTTAATTTTCTAAGCTTTCATCGTGCACAATGTTTTTACTTCCATCGATATTTTGTATCGTTTGTAGCAATCAAAAATATTCCACTTGATATACAATAAATTTAATCTGTTAACCTTTCAACGCATACAATATTTGCACTTTTCATATCAACTTTTTATCGAAACACAATCAGAGTCTCAATCTCATGGAGTCAGTGTCAGAGTTTCATGGAAGCATGATGCGTACGATATACCTTTTTATTATCATTGCACGTGTAACATAAAGTATGGACGCGTGGACGCGAAGAGGATAAGGGCGGTCTGCTGGATTTCACTTTACATCCATTTCACGAAGCGCCACTTACCTCAAATGGTAGGAAATGACGGGCAATTATTTACTACAGCTGGCTGAAATAGTGAAAACTGGAAACAGCCGGTCTAATTTCATGCCAGAGTAACCACCACGATCGCGACCATTGAATGGAGTAAAGTAGGGGTGGCATGCCTCGTTTGTGCTTCTCCACCATCCCTGTTGTCTTTAATCTATTTCATGGAAACTGAGGGTTGAACTTCACTGTTATGCTTGTCGCTAAAAAATATCGAGCGTCTGTTGCCCGACAAAATTATTGTCAAGGTATCGTAAGAATTTTTTAAAAATATTAATTTATATTGTCTAGCGATTTCTTAACTAACAATACGTGAGCGTCGAATGAGGGGATTATGAGATTGCGATGCAACGTATTGAACTAACATCAGTTGCTAATATTTGTATTGTTGTTCGTTAATGATTACCTAAGACTCTTTGCTATATTTAACACGCATTGCTTTAATTAATGACGATATAGAAGCTGTTCTAACCAACAATTACTGTATTGCTTTTGCTCCATATTGGTCAAATATTAGCCCATTCGAAACCGCAATTTCTTTCGGGGCAACTTAATACTTCTGTGCAATACTGCACATATAGAAGGAAGCAATATATCATCTATCAATATATAATAATAGAGCATCTATTATAGATATTGATACTTTCCGCTGATTCAATGCTTTCCTTGCTCAGCTGAAGCAGATCTAGCAGCATCTCATTTGGTGAAATTCCAGAGCACCGGGTCAATCGGTATAACCTTGTAAGAATCAGCGTGACGTTCAGTGTGTTGAATAGCGTAAGTATAGCGAGACGAAACGATTTCGAGATAGCAATATTGTAGGTTTGCGATGTTTAACTCTGCATGCTAAGCCCCGTAATATCCATTGTATTATGCGCAACTCACTTCGTTCCCCTGTGCTAGTCCAGTTTCACGAACAGTAATAGAGAATGCACGTATGGAGTATTGCAATTCGCATTTCAGGTCGCAATGAGTTTGTAGGGATTTAATTTTATGGTAGGGCGTAGAATAACAGGGAGTAACCCATTCCTGTTTCATGTACAGTACTGGCCCATAAGATTTGGCTCCTTCCAGGATTCTTGCGAATTATTTAAACGCAATTTAGTGTACGCACCAATAAAATTGATTTACGTTTGTCAACCAAGATATTTATTGTCAGATAACATTTTTACATGGCAATGTAATACGGTAATGTTTTTCATTCAATCTATTTCTGCTTGAAGTTTAAGATGCAAAATTGAAGTAAAGGATGGTATTCGAATATTAAAGTAGGTAACTGTCCTCGTTATTATGTATTTTTCACTTTCAAGAAAAATGAAAAGAAATGAATGGCAAATCACATAGGTGAGAATATAGCTTAAAACAATGGGGCAATCCTATTTTCTTTTTAAATTGATTTCATATTATCCAAATTTCGCAATTGTATTTAACGTGAACACAGAGTGAAATTAAATTTTGGCGGAAATGGAGTTGACCCACTTTCCTGATAAACGGCTCATTTAACAGAAACTTTTTAAAGCGATACTAAAATAGTTATGTGTGGTTCTATATTGAGATCTTCTCACTTTAAGCGCACTAGATACTAGATTTATTGCTGTCAATGTGCACGGGAAACTAGAGGATCTGCATAGTTTGGCAAGTGAATGTAAACCTGGACATCACGCCAACTTTAACCGCGTTGAATATTTTACTCGTGCTGTAGCCGTTTAATCGTCTTTTGCCTCCTTATCACTGCAATCTTTCCATTGATGCGTGGTACCACTTAGTTGCGTGATTACTTTGCACGCAGCAATACACTATTGTGCACGTCGTGTGCCAGTTCTCTTTTTATTCTGGCAATTAAGGGAATATCGTGCGGATAAATACAAATCAAACCGCCGTTTTCTGAATACGTGCAGTGGCGTACAAAAGAAAGTTTAGCATTTGCATTTGCACATGCGAGTATCAGTAATTTACATACTAGACATTGTATATCGTGTTGGTGAAACTGATTTATTATTTTTATCGATATTCTCCCATTTCGTGTGACCGAATTTGAGATACAACCAATTTATAAGTAGGAATGAAATTATTTTAGTGTTATTATGTACAAAATACGGTGTATAAAGCGTTCAAGACACCTGTCTAGCATAATTTTGCCTGAAATTAGAGTATTATTATCAGTACAATACTGTGTCATAAATATTCAATAAAAAGTAACGTATGTGACAGTATAATTGTAAAATAATAATTTGAATTGTTCTGTTGTTTTTAAACGTAATGCATTTCAATGAATATATATCTCCAATGAATATATAACAATGTGATATGTATGTAAATTATTTGCATGCTTCTTCTGTTAAATAATAATTTTGCAAGAATCACGGAGTATAGAAAATATTTACAGATAAATAAATCATTATTCTTTCTTTCGCTATTGTACAGTCTGAGGAGTTTTTTTTCTTATTAATTTCAGCTGCAATTTACTATATTATATTCCCCATAAAATACCCACTTATAATTTATGTAGGTATACCGTTTACGTACGTATGTACGTACGTACGTATTGTATTAATGTTTATATTTCTCATTATCCGAGTCATTTTTTTATACTCGAGTAATGCACTTTTACCTTCTATAAAATCATTTTTCATTTCATTTTTAATTAATTGTTTTAATCACTGGAGATATATCATATTGGTACAAGATCTCGCAGATTTATGAAGCACGATGTTCTTTGAAACGTGCAATATACGGCAGAGAAAAAGAAAACGAGAGAGAAAAAGAGAGTAAACGATGATGTCTTATCCTAAGATTGATCGTCGTCTTTTGGGACGATGTGGTTCTTTCTTTAAATTTTCAACGTTCACGATGCGTCGAGTCATTTTCTCAAGGCGAGAAGAACCTCGAGACCCTGTCGTTTCTAGATTGCGACCTTTCGAAAGACCTCCACTCGTTCCAAAATATTTCTCGCTCCGTCTGCGGAAAATACAGCAATTGTTTCAAATGTATCATGAATTTAGTGAAACCGAATTGTATTTAAATTTAATAAATTTTAAACGTTGTGTATTTGATAGTTAAATAAAAGCACTGGTGTGATTTTCCTATTTATTACATGATATATAATTTTCGTCGACGCTGTAACGCAAAACATTTTGGTCCATCCGACCCGTAGGTCGTAATATATCCTATAAGGAACGTCTGTACAACGATGGAAACCTATAACGAACACCTTTTCTCATTAAATCAAAATGCTTACAACCAACAGGCAGCGTGCCAGGAGAAGTAGAATTGATGGCTCCTTATCCTCCCCTTCTTTATCACTTTTTTTTTAGAAATTTACACACGTGTGCCATGCTTGCAATATATATATATATAACAAATTAAATTTGTTCGTTTGCAAAAACCGAACACAGTCCTTCACACGTCCTTCGTGGCTGTATGGACTGTCCTGAGCCGGGCTAGGTTTCGGTTTGGTTTTAGATAGAAATGCCATAAAACAGTTTCCACAAAATATTCCACAGCTTTCCACCTTTCCTCACTCCTGCCCTCGATGATAGAAAAGCCGGCAGCGAGCAGCCGGAAAGAACAGAAACCACGAGACTATATCAGACTACATAAGACAACACGGGACAACGCGAGAAGACTTAGAAGTCCATAAAACTCAAAACGAACACGCGAGCAATGCAATCATAACACGTCGATGAGAATAGCAAACACGAATCTTGCTATCTTACATTGTACCACTGCGGTCACCTGACTAGGCTCAAGCGATAACGTCACCAGAGTCAGCGTCCGCTGGCACCGTCGCGATACAGCGTAAGTGGAATTTACGACCCGGCGAAATGCTACCTGAGAATTGCGGTGCGCGAGAGGCAACACAATTCATAATTTATCATAGAGGTTCGACAAGGTTCGGGGTACAACAAGGTTGTAGAACGAATTAGATATAGTATACTCCACTGCATAGGGCATAAACATTAAGTTACAATAAAACGTCGATGGCGGAATGATCAGTGAAAATGGTTAAAATATGCAATGCTAACTCTGAGAATTATATTTTACAAATATGTAGTTATTATACTGTCCTATTGAATTTTTATATGCATATACGCGCCAAGAAAATTAATAAGAATAATGTGAAATGCATGAAACATTATTTTTCATTCAAATTCACAGTGTGCCAAATTATATAGAACAAAAACAAAAAAAATATCTAATTCCCTCCGTTTACGAAGAAGCGAGCAACTGTTTCGTATGAGAATGATCCTGAAAACACGCCCTTGTGAAATTGCAACCTCTTACGGGATTTCCACCCCAGCGGGAATCTCCCTCGTCTTCGACGAAAAAATCTCGACGGTACGGGGGTCGGAAAAAGTTCCATCTTGGCGTTGCTGCTCGTCGTGCCGGAATTGAACTCTGTGACTGGATACAGAAGGAAGTATCTAGTATCCCTGCACAGTGAACGAAAACGACTGTAACATCTTCAATATTGCCAGCCAACGCTATCTTGCCTCCAAACAAATTTAATTAAACTGGGGGGTGAGTGGGAAAGTGGCGTTCCCGTGGAAATTGAAATTCGACGCACGGTTCGCTGTACTTGCCCTTATTTTTCGCTACTTAGGCGTTAGATTCGTTTTTGCGTGCTCTTACTATTCTCCTGTTCCTGTCCGTGCTTTCATCAGTTCACGCTTTCTATTCACTAATCAAAATGCAATTTAATATTAGGCTGTGTCTCTCAGTTTATTTATCAGTATCCTTAACTGCAATTGTGGTAACTGTTTGCCTACAAATGGCTTGAGACTATTTGTGAATTAATCTCTGTATGAACGATGCACCCATTTGCCGTGACATTTATTTGGTAAGAGTAGAAACAATTCTTTCTTGCAGAATTCATTTTTGTAGGTAGCAGATATTAGGAAAAATTGTATAAATTAAATTCAAAGTTTGAGAACACTTGGCATTATATTCGACAAGTATCTTCAGAGTTGGTTCGTCTAAATAATGCAGTTTTTATGGAATTCATCGCTGTATTATAATACAAAGGCAATTGGTAAATTAACCGATAGACAAATTGTTTAGATATTATACTGTATCATAAATAATGTTTCAATCACAGCTGTCAAAATCTATTGCGTTTACGATCTCATAACAGATAAATCTTTTCAAAACGTTTTCGATACATCTCTTTTGCTACGTGAAACGTAAAAATTAATATATCATCCTATTTAATAATTGGAGTGCGAGTTCTACCCATTACACACAATAAAAATCACAGAATCAATTTCTTTTGATGTCTCAATAACTTCAGAGGAGACATCAAAATTTATAAGCAAAAACAAACTCTGTAATTTCTTGCATTCTAATTACTGTAAATACAAAATTATACAATTTCTGCATCATTGTAGCTTAGTAGAATATTGTGCAGGTAATTCCACGAGGATATATACATACATATATCTTTTTCCTCGACTTCTTCCATGCGGCGAACGAAGCCAAGAGCGTTTCCTATAACGTAGCTGTCGTTAGTGGAAAGAGTTATTTTACGATCGCTACAACGCAATCATTGCTTTTTCTTTCGCTACCTTTATACGGACAAAGTGCCAAGTTCGACAGTTTCCGGCCATCCGGTCTTGTAATTTGGAAAAAATCCGCAGTGTGAGGTGACTCTTTTGTTTGATACGAGAGAAAAGGGAGGATAGAAACAAATAAGAGGAAGCTTGCAAAAAAATCCAGGGTCTTTTGTATCATGTACAATACGTGATGCGATTCTATTCAGTAAATTGTCATTGCCAAAATTCTCAGTCAATTGTCTATTCTGCCTGTAAATTGAGCCGCTCATTGACTGAATTGGTTAACTCACCAAAAAAATAAGGAAATTTATTTTGAATATAAAAAGTTAAGAGAGCGTTTCGACGATAAAGTTTAAACAAATTCTAGGTGAATGTCTAACAGATACCAATGAATAGTGAAAATAAAAACAATTTACAGATAAAACGATTGCAAGAATAAAATATGAAAACGTTCTTGCATATGTATTTGTTATTATTGAATAAGCAAAAATTCCACATTATCCTTGCTTAAAGACGATGTAACACGCCATGCCAATGCGTTCTTTCACGACCATGACCCTGCTCGATTAATTAAAAGAATAATTAGTTTATTACTCATTATTGTCCCTCGGTACCCTCGAGGCCCCCATACACGACGGAGCGTAGTAGAGGGGCACGCCCCTGAGCCCGCGCTCTACGGGCGCTCTAATTGGGCAGTGTTTTTCGTTAATAACTCAAAAACGAAGCTTCAAACAACATTGTGGTCAAGGAAAAAGTTGTTCAGAATCACCCCAGCTATCCCCTATTCCCCGATGCAAGGGTACCGGACACCCTGTATAGTTATACTATGGTTTAACAATAAGCTTAATGACTGATGTAATACTTAAGTACCTGCCTGAACTCTACTCTGTTCTTCTATTTTCATCTGCTTACATAAGTTCCATGTACGGTTTTATGAAAAGAACTTGATAAAATTAAATGATATAACTCTTTTTCACGAAATGCTATTTAAAAAATATCATTATCTTTGGTTGTTCAATTTGTAGTTAATAACCGCTGATTTACTAATTGTTAATCGGCGTGTAAATTTAAATAGGAAGCGAGTAATTTATGTGAATCGAAGCAATTAATCAGAACGTTTGAAATTATCTTTCAACCTCTTTCACTGCTTGTATTTTATTCACCGGTTCATTTTATAATTACTATTGGGTTTCCGCAGGTACTAACGTTTACCACATATTTAATATCGTTACTGCGCACCTCTTGAAGTGTAGACTCTATAACAGATTCAAAAGGCAGCAACTTGCGATGCTTAATTCAACGCGTCTTTTGTAAATTTACTCGTGCATTGAGAGCAGACAGAATTAACTCCAACTTGAAACCTTCAAGAACATCAAGTTAACCGCCAGTAAGCCATTGTCAATATGAAATGCGTCTCAACAAGATCGAACATTAAGTTTAATCGCTTGCGATACTTATTAGTATTGCGATTAGTATCGCAATAAGTATTAATATTACTTGATTACACTTCGGTTTCATGTGAAAGGCGGAGCGTATAGTATTACGTTGATTAATCTTCGTTGATTGTAGTTGATTTAATATTTTTGAAAGATATTTAATCGGGACCCTTATAAATAGTCAAAGTAGTACTTTTCAGAAAAACCTCACGCATAATTTCATTTCGTTTAATTTGTAATCAGGTCGTAATGTACACATGAAATAATCGTTTTCGTTGGCCAAAATGAACACAGTTGTACATTTAATTATCACCGCTTTATTAATCAATGTATGTGTTATTGGAATCAAGTTGGTCAACGAAATACAATGTTCTTAACTGCACTTTCGTAAAATGTTGCACTTCTGAATTTTCGTAGATTTCGCTAGAAGAAAACTTGGAAAACCAACTATGAATAAATAATTCATGCACTGCGATTTCTCTCTCCGAAAGTTCTATTAATAATCCGTGTGGCTGGAGTTGGAGAATGTCAAAGTTCATATAAACGTGTTCATTATATTGTTTAAAGGGAAATACAAGAATCCTTGATATTTTACATTGTTTTCAATAAAACGAGCACGTAATAAAGGACGGCCAACGGAGATTCAATTTTTCATGCATTATCCTATAGACCAAAAATAGTTGTGTTTAGATATAACTTCCATTTAAAACACGCCTGCCAAACAAAAAAAAGTCAAAAGGGTAAAGTCTGCATTGAAATACAATTGTAAATGTTTCATTTATACACTCGATGGTCCAAAAGAATGTTATCGATTTAAACTTATTTGGAGAAGGAACAAAGAAAGTCAGATGTCGCTGTCCATTATTTATTTCAGGTCATGTTGAACGTGTATAATGGTTACTGGTCAAGTGATTTCCGCCAATAAATTGCACTCAGTCGGTGCAATTTTTATCGAGCGAACTACTTCGTGATACGTGGCTCAGTTCGTGGATTAACCTCGTTCTGTCTTTCAACAAGATTCGTGATTTAGCCTTGCTATCTAACATCTTGTAGGATTTCAAGGATTCGCGAAGCTTGCGATCATTTCGCGACGAGTGGTTTACAGTGGTTCGATTTCAACCAAGCCAGTCGGGTTCGAATTGCTTCATCCGGCTTTTAAAACCACTTCAATGCACATTTGCACATGTCTGAAACTTTGCGATCGCTTCTCCTGATTCATTTCCGATCAAATATTCGACGACTTTAAAATACTATATCCGATCATATAGCGTTCCTTATTTTACCTGAAATTTAATGCATCAAGCACACATTAAACGACAGACGCTAAATATTATCTATAATACATCTAATCTATACAAAATTATACTACGTATTTTAGTTGTATAACTTTTTGTTTAACCCTTGTGTGGGCAACCAAAATAGTCAATAAGTTTGAAGCTTGGTTACTCAAAATATTTCGCATCAATTTCTTTCACAAAACGTAAATTGGCGTAAAAATGTCCAAAGAATGGAGATCCGTAGTGGTTTTGTGATATCTTGTCAAGAACATACAAAAATTATTAAATGAAATGTAGAAATGGGTATCCGCGTACCTGGTTGCCTACACAAGGTTTAAACTACCTTTAATCACTAACTTTTTTAAAATGCCTTGTATGGACAGGTGGGGTACGGATACTTATAGTTGGACTGACTGTATTTTTAACGTCAAAACTAGTGCATACACAGGGTGTCTGTGGTTTTTCCGGACAATCGATGTCAGCGTATTCTATGCACGGAAATAAGACAAAAACGTTATATGAAAGTCAGCCAGTAAGTGTTTATTACGAAGTCATAATGTAAATTGAAAAATCGCCTAATTTTCTTGCTCAATCAGTAAAAAATTGGTTTAATGAACATTACTCGTGGTGCAACTTATTAATATTTATCCTGTTAAATTCTTCCTTTTCCAAAAGAAAAATGTTTCGTGCATTACACCAACAATATTGGTCTTGTATTTTACGTAAAGATAGGTTTAAAATTGCTCGAAATAGATTGTACGATCCTAAAAAAAAATAAAATGGTATTGGATCCGAATGTATTGTTGTACACGACATTCGATATCCATGCCATAGTATAAAAAATTTTTCAATATTATATTTTGCATTTGACTAACTTTACGGCTCATATTCGATTCGCATTGTTTACTGCCGAAAAAGGTTGCAGCGAATATGCCTGCAGATAAAATATTATCGCAAAAATATCGAAAAAAAAATTTATTTTACAATTTTATTGATTGCAGTCGAGTCTACTTTTTAAAAACCTCGCGTAACCGACTCCTGCAATTGTAAATAGTAAGCAATGCAATTGCTACCCGCATGTTTACAGAAATATCAATTTATAGTGATGCTCGTCATCAAGTCTGAGTAGTATTGCATAATTTACACGTGCACTAATTTTAATTGTACGGAGTTTCTAAACTGTGCAAAATGACTTTGAAACATTTAAGAAATTTTGTTGTAATGAAGATTTTAGATTTTGTTGTTACCGCAAAAGTCTAACAATTAAAAAATCTGCTGTAAATTTCCAGTGATTTCGAAAATTACAATATTACCATATTTATTTTGTTCTGTTGTCTCCTTGTTTTTCTCCAATGTATAGAAGTAAAGCAAATTCTATCTTCAACAGTGTAAAATGTATCGTATAGAATGGTACAATCATATATTATAAACAATCATTAATAATGACAAATGGTCAAGTGCAAAAGATAATTCTTCATATTATTTACGTTGCATCTGTAGGAATACATTTATCCCCATTGTATATTTTGCGTTCTCCAAATGCTATCTACAATACTAAATATATATTTTATAAAATTATCTTTTTAGCAATAAGATATTACTAAAATGCATTAACTATTCATCATCTTCCGTGTCTTCTTTGATAAGCTAGACAATAGAGTAATTACTTCAATCATATTATTTATACTAACAATGTGCAGTAGGTAACCAAGCCCTTTCACTTGGGAAATAGTGTTCTGAGGCAAACGCTAATTGTCACTTGCTTGAATGATACTTTGATAAGTGGCTCACGCTCGTTTGTGGGAATAAGGCACAACAATAACTTTATATTGTTCAAGCTACACCGTGGTTTATAAAATGTGTTGCAAATTGTTTTCCCCTTGGATATCAGTGTGAACGATCACGAGACTATTCTTTCCAAACAGAGGTTTATACAATTCTATAGTTTTGCTTCAAATTGGATACCACCTTCTGCAATGTGGATGCCCATGAACTATATTAAACTTCCCAGAACGCATTATTTGAAAGACGACGATAATTCATTTTTATTTAAACGGTCTAGTAAATATATTGACATAAGTTCAGTTATTAATTATCAGTTAGTGCATTGCACTTGATGCACAACAATTTATAAATAGTTCATAATTTTAGGAAATTAATGCCTCACACTAATAGTCGCTAGTATTTGTGTATTACCACTGGTGGTTGTCATTGCGAATCCAATAGTATTAGTTCACTTTTCGTGATTGTGCATGGAATGTCGCGTTGAGGCTAGGGTGATTGCACGCCAGTGTCAGTTCACGTCGAATCTAGCTTTACCCTTTCGCTGCAACACGCTCTAACAAAAAACCATCGGCATTGTGTGGCATGATATTCGCTGACAGCCGATGAGACCGGCAGATGCGTGTTGTTATACTCATTGTCAGGAATGGGCAACAATTGGTAACAACATGTAACAATGTGTCCAATAGTATGCCATTTCAGTAAAACAACAAATGGTCCGGTAATTATGAAAGTGGTCCAAGTCAAAAATATAAAGAAAATAAATTTATATCTAATTTCGTAAATAACATTGTTCGACAAACATCAACTTTTTTTCGTTTGTGTAAATTTCAATAGACGTTTCTTATAGATCTCACTCTGCTGAATGGAAGTGTGCAACTCGCGTTTCTTTAGAACGTTCCGTTTTCGAAAGAATCAATTAAAGAAAAATATCGCAAATTTGCAACTATGGAAGTGTTTTGTACTTTTACAAATAGTGTTACATATACATATATATTACATATTTACAAATAGTCATTCAGTTGCGCTTGGTGCCAAATGATTCTGTGGAGTTTCAGGAATAGAACGATACAAGTACTAATTAGATTACAAACAGTTAAATATGTTTAAATAATGATCAAAGTGAGAAGGACGCCGGTGTCCTTTTATATTAGACCTCAAAGTTAAGGGTGATTTTCACCCTGCCGATATGGATAACAAAATACGGGATCAATAGTTTCCAGAAAACTAAATTTCGCCTTTCCATGAAAATGGATAGCATAGGTTCAGTACGTTTGCTAGTTAGAAGTCAAGTCGAAAGAATATAACGCAATATACATATAATATTATTGCGCACCACGGGCGGTGCTTTGTTTCTAAGGAATAGTTACGGTAGGTATCTATTGAAGCCAGATGCGATCCAACTTGACGCACTGAATGGTACAACCGTCAACTAGGAACGGCCTGGCACGCAACTATCGATCGATCGCGTCGCGTCGTTGCGTTGTATTGCTTCTGCTTGCGTAAAAGACCGTTGGTTTAGGTAGGTACCATCCAATAAAATGTCCAATACTCACGTAAAAAGTGTTGTTCTACCTAAGGAGAGGGAATAGTAAGTAAATTTCGGGTAGTTTCACCGCATAATTTAAATCTGACAATCTACAAAATTATTTTTCATAGATCTTTAACATATCACGTGCTAGTATTCTTTGACTATCGTATATTTGATTTATAATATATTAACCGTAATACTTGTAATGGACACAGAGTAAATTTAACTCCCAACTTCCGTTTTTACAAGAGGTTTTATTATCACTTGGACTTAGACTATGACGATTGACTTTTTCGTATGATGTGAGCTCGAGAGTCAGGGAACCTTGGGTTTTTAAAAGGTGTTGGAAAGGATGTAGTAGGGATGGTGAGGGCGAATTCCAAAGGACTCCGGATGGATAGGGATTGTAGGCAGTATGACTACGTGTTTTGGCAGCGGTGACGCGATAAGGCTGCATGACGACTGTTTGTGACGACGGAACTTAAAAATATTTGTATAAATGAATCCTTAGGTAGATAATAAGAGTAATACAGAAATATATATCGTAAGACTAATATAGATATTTGGGGGCGACTACATTACATACTTATAAGCATTTAAGTTACATTAACAAAGTTTAATTTTTCTACATTTTAGATCTCAAAGTAATTCCGGAAAGATATATACATTATTGCATCGGAATTAATTCAATTTTCTTCAATTATTGCATTCAAATGTACGCAAAGAACAGTATGCAAAAATGAATTGTTTCAACCACTGTTTATTAGAAACGTAATATCTTGCACAAGTCAGATCGACCATCGAACTACGAATTGCTTTTGGCTTCAAATGATACTGCATGACGACTGATTGCTAACTAACTTACTTAGTTACCACTAACTTTTAAAGGTTCCTCGTCGCTTCTACAAACTCCTTACCCCTGGTCCCCTATACCTAAAGGAAGTGCAATTTGCTGTCTACGTGATAGCTACCAAAACTTCAGAATTTGTGTCCAAATTTGTTGAGGGTTTCGAAATCCACTTCATGAGTATCGATTTCCAAGGACTAGAGAAAACTAATTTCTGCCTTGTCCTTTAAAGCTTTTAAGTTTACGAGACCCATACACGCTTAATGTACGATGTTAATGTAATTTAAAATTATTTATTCAATTTAAAACACTGAACATATACCTGTCATATCACCCTTTAAATATAAATCATTGCAGATAAAAAAAATACACGTCAAATCTTTTTTCAAGAACTACCTCGTGTATTTTCATTAAAGTCGGCGTGTTACACTTGGATGTTGACCTGTGTTAGTAAAAATAATTTCTTGTATTTTTATTATTCTATAATATTTGTACATATTTAATTAACCGTTATTAACTAACGGGTATTAACTGCTGTACATAATGAAAATGCGGTCTTTATGAGTAAAAAATTTCATGTAATAACAATAGAAGTAATATTTCACTTTCGTGTTCGCGAATAAAGTGAATGTAGAGTTCAGGTTTCTTTCGTTTTTCACCTGTTCCAAGAGAAAAGTCATGGAGCGTGCTAACCTGCATTGGCAAAGGTGCTACCGACTTCACTCGATGGAACAATTCACTTCAAAGTTTTCCATTAAAGGCTTTGGAAAGCTCTATGCTGCAATGTTTTATATTCTTGAGTTTTGTTGTGCAGGTAAAATAACCGATAAAATAGTCGCTGCATTATTCATTTTGTTCCCCGTAGGTCGAGAAATATCACAAAGGCTGACTGCAACAAACTCTAAGGTCAATGATTTAAATTGAGCTTAAATTTCATTTAAAGAATTGTTATACTATTGTTGAAAAAAAAGTAACGATACCATTGGTTTAACTCTCGTACGAAGACTGGCCCAATGTGAATAAAAATCTGTAAGGGTTGGTTCCAGTGATACGTAAAGCCACTCAGAATAGATACATATTAAGTTCGTGCTGTATTTGCTTGTGAAAGTTCTCACTTCTGTTCAGATCACTCAGAATATAAATATAGAGTCTACTGATTTATATAATACAGAGTCACTATAGAGTCTGGTGATTTCCTATTTTAAAATATCGTAGTCTTGGTTTTCCTAACGGAATTTGGATCAACAAATAGTAAGGAGTAATGTAACCTTTTCATTGAAAATATTCTACTGAAATAAAAATTACTTTAATAATTTGCAAATCAAACGCAAGCAATTAAGAAGGAAATTATGGAGAAATATAAATTTCAAAGCCCTTGGAACATTAAAATAAAGAGAAGTTATCGAGCAATAGCTTTGTGGTATAGAGGCCATAATATCCATTCCCAAAATATCCGTCAATTATTTAATTTAAAGTACAAAGCGTTGTTTCTATATTATACTGAAATATAGAATATCTTCGTGTCAAAAGCTTTCGTAGGCACTTATTAAATTTACATTTTAATTCGTTACGGTCTTCGTCTTTCGGTACGTTACACTACACTTTTCAAAGATGAGAGGATGCCTTATTTGCATTTGCATCGTTTGAGTTTCGTTCAATCTACATCTCCCTTTTCACTTTAAACGAAAAAGATGCATCAAAGAAACGAAATCGCTTTCTTTTTACGTTGCATATTCCGAAAGATCTTTATATTAACCTTTTTTTCATTGAATAATACTTGCACATTAATTCTTTAGTAAAATAAAAAGTATTCTCATTTCGCTTTTTATTAATATTTTCTTTTTTTAATTTTTCTTTCCACTTCCAACACTATCTTAATAGTTTGAAGAACTATTTAATATTATCGTAGGATAAAATCGTTGTATCTTTTTTAACAATGACACATCTTTACCTCCCTTGTTTATGTACAAAAAATATCGCGATTGATGTCCACTGAATATTTGCCATTTAATACGGTAACAGATAGGAAGCTCGATAGTGTCATGGATTCTGCAATTTCTAATGATTCCAATTAAGCAACACATTTAATGATAAGTCACTAAAATCCATAATCCACGGTTGGTCTGACTGATGTCCCATAATTAGTTAGTGCCGTGTCGATCTATTTCCTATCTGTACATGCGTGAGACGTACGTACCAATTATCTGAATAATTTCCATGTTTAGGTTGACTGAGCGTACCACCAGGTAGATTTTACGATCCTGTCGTGCTATCTAGTGATAAGCTTACTGATAAGCTTCTGGTGATACGATATTGCACTCTGTTCTCCTTTCCTGTTCTTCTAGTCGCATTTTGTAACTTTACGAGCTGTGCCGCCTTCTCCGTCTATTCTCAAGAGGAGTTGTTTCTCCTCGACGAGAGAGACAATGAAAATTTACTTGAATGATTATTACGTCGATGAGAAGAAGAATAATTATGCGTGAAATTCTATAGTAAATGAATGAAGTTTCTCATATTCTTTCGCCACGTAGATGCTTCCTACTGTGCAGGGTAATGACAATTCTTACGTTTATTGTACGTCTAATATTCTTGATCGAACGTGAATTTTATTTATCACAAGGTAAAGTATTCCTGGTAGGTTAGGATGCGTTGCTTCAAACAAGATACATAATATCTGAATCCATATCATTAATATTACCATCATGAACTGGCGAGGAGGTGTATCAACCGAGTTTATGTCAGATCCTTATGAAAGTAACCCGAGAAGGAACGCGCGTATAGGTGAAAATATGGTAGTATGTATAAGGTGCATGTAACTTTTAGGTCGCTGTAGGGAGCTCATGCATATGTATAAGTACATACATCTATGTATGAGAAGCCTCGTATTTCCGAGCGTTAACAACGTTCGTGCAACGTCGATGATGATGTAACTGCAAGGGCGAAAGAAAATGTAATTGGATGAAATGACTTTCGGCTTTACGGTTATGCAAAATACAAAATATGGGTACATACGTATATACACATAATGTTTATTCTAATTAAGTGAAGTTCCATGCTAATGTAAAATGATGTAAATTATTCATGTGGGAGAAAATGAACGGAACTTAGAATCAAAACTGTTCCGATAAACGTACTGTGTACTTAGTTCTCAATTAGCGTTATATTAGAGATTCATAAGAAACACATGAATTTCAAGATTACACTGTGTCTTGTTAAATATTGAAATATATGTATGTGAAAACAATTCCAAGTATTATAAGAATCTTACAAACTTTGAATAGACTTTATTAAAAGTCAATGACGAAAGTGAAGGACCAACAAAATTAAACAAATGTACAGAATAGTTAAATATCGTACATTTTCTGTCCTTTTTATTATTAAAGTCCTGCAATTTTTTAATGAATATAAAGAAAAAATCATACAATTTTCAAGTGAATGCAAATATTGAACGGTATTAAACATTTCACACTCAACAGTTTACGTTTTAAGCGTTTCATTAATCGTTGAAAGTGGGAAAAATCTTTTTGCTAAATTGTCTTCGCTAGATTAGATCCCGGGAGTAAGTTTTTCACCGTTATGGCGCCCTACATTTAGGGGAAAAGATCGCATCGTGAAACCGCATAGGTGTCGCCATTTCTTAGAGATATTCTTGGCACGTGAGTAGTGCTAGGCTGTCTTACTTTTATACCCGCAAACGTACGTGGGGCTGACTCGGTGTAGAGTCTTACTACTTGCAGAGATGAAATGTCTACTATTCGTTGAACGATTACTGTCAACGATAATAAAGTAGAATAAAGGTTAGAACACGACTCTGTCAGACGTATCGCGAGTAACCAGTTACCTTTAAAACCATATGTTTATTGTTTCCAAAGTGCTTACAAATCGTAGGGTAGACTGTGATTAAAGTACAGTTTGTGGGTTATTGCACTACATTGTTTCGAATTATAGCACAGTATATTGAGAAATAGGTAGCATTGAATGTAAAAAAATATCTGAATAGATTGGAGCAAGTGTGTCATTCGATAAACATATTTCACTATATTGTTTGTCAAATTGTTTTAATTGATGTTTCCATATACTAATCTAAATTACAGTACAAAAATATAGAAAGGGTAATTCGAAATGAATAAATTAATGTTGGCGAGGAAGGCAGGCATTGGATTTAAACAAATAACAGTTCGTTAAAGGGATATAGATATACCAAAAGAAATATTTGAAAAAGTTTCACACTCGACGGATGCTGCTTCGCATTATTATCTGTACCTTGTTTCTCACAAACACGCGTTTTCCTGTGTTTGTTGTTTTTTCATTGCAACACTCTCTCATTCCTTCAAATATAATTACTTCTACATCAACGGAAGCTTGGCTAATTATGTGAAATGATTAATGAGTATCGACTGCGTGCAAAATCAATAAAAGTCTCGGTATAAATGTATCCTGCGAAAACGTCGATGCAGTCGACAATCGAAGCAATGTACACAGTGGACCCATAATTTAGTTCAGTTCCCAACCCTATTTTTAGTTTCAAAATTCAACATTAATGTGTAAACTTCTTTTTTATTCCTGTGTACATATTCTTCTCAGTGAATAGAGAAAGTCTGCTAGGAACGACATAACGCAAATGTATCATTCGCTCAATACAAACTGTTCAAATTTTGTACAAATGATATTGTGCGTCATAGAATAAAAAAGCATGTTAACGTTACTTTTAATTGTTATACACAATTTTGTTATGAAAAATTTGGAACAAAAGTTGCAGAATAAACATATACGAAGTCTTTCAGAAACAAAAAATAAGAATTAATATTGGTATTTCCTGACGTTTATTTTAACGCGAGGTGGAAAGGTAACATCGAGATGACAACTGTAACTCCCCACTTCGATAATTCGATGATTTAAAGTGTACTGTATTTGAATTATGTTTTAAGTTGTCATGCTATCGATAATCACGATATTGTGATATTCGACACTTGTCGACACTTAAGATTCGGTTTTCCTAATTTACACGCTGATTGGCCGACATTCTATATTTGCAAGATGTCAATCAGCTAGTCTAACAAGAATGAGCTATTGAGGACGAGAAGCACGACCATGTTTAATAAATTAAATTACTCTTGCCAGGACATACTCTAACTGTAACCCTACGTCATATAAGTAATCAACGAAAAACTCTTTATTCTCAAAAATAGCTTTATTTTGCGATGGTGCCATAAACCTCTGTCTATGAAACCTAGCGTAATCTATGGGGTGTATTGTTGCGTCGCAACAAATATGTACATTCCTTACTAATGTTAATGTACATGAAAAACATTTGAATATCTATTCAAGCATTCGAAGCACGATACAAAGATGTTAAAAAAATTCTGTCATCTTGTTATCGATCACCTTCTACTTCCTTGTCGTCCCGAACTCGTTATTTTTATCTTTGGTTTCGTATTACTCCTCCCTAAACTTGTTGAAAGGCGGTCTATCGATCATCCTCAATCTTTGCCATCTTATGTGCCCAGATAAGCGTGTTGAAAGCTCCAAATAAAATTCGAGAACGTTTAGTCATCAGGCAATATCCGGGTGAAACGTGTTCCGCGATGCGTAACGCTTCTCTTGCAAACGTAATGGGAATGTCAACTTCAGTCCCTCGATTTCACTCCACTTAGCTTCTGGTTCGAGTTTTCGTGAAAGTATTATGTCAGTAAATGCGAATTTAAACATTACACTTTGGATGTACTTCACGGGTGATGTGTATTGTACATAGTAAAAGATGTAAAGTTTGTTTTCATCTGCATTTCATCCAATTTACACATCCAAAGGGTACAGCGAAGAAAGTAGAGCTAGTCCGTACTTTGAGAAGACGAAACTTGTCAAAGGGAAAATCAAACTGAGCTTCACTTGTTCTTAAATTATTATTATTATTATTATGTCGTATAAATGATTTCAGATGCAATCATCTTCTACTGATAAATGTGTCGATGCTATCAATTGTTCTCGCCGTGGAATTCAAGGTTCTATCCACGACCAACGAGATCGACGTTTTTCCCTCGTTTCCATTACTTTGCGGCAGTTTTCTGCAAAGGCCAAACCTATTAACTCAATCTCTCCGGTACTTACTATTGCAGTCATCTACATTTTGAAAACTAGTGAAATGAATTCAACCACTGAACTGTCGTGAATACTCCAGCTCTCGTCTTTTACATTCACTGGGGATGATTCATCCGCAATGCACATCCAAATTATAAAAGTCTAAGTTCGCTTTAAGGGACGCCTAATGAAACGATGCTTGGATCGATAATTGGAAGGGTGAGGCGTAACTAAAAACGGAGATCATAGTCACTTCATCAAAAGCTGCTGACCGATGTGGCGGTGCTCCGGAAATTATTCGTTTGTCTGTTGGTCAAATGCGCAGAATCGAGCAATTCCGGAATGACATTAATCTTCCACTGCCAATTGCCTGTCTTAAATCGTGCGGAGTTCTACCGAATATTTCATTCCCATCTTCTGTTCCTCTGCAAACCGCTGGATTTTTTCTTCGCTCTACCAATATCGACAAAGTATTAGGACTATTGGATTTAATGGACGATGATCCTTGTCTGTTCTATGTGTTACGCCTATCCTTGGTGGGAATGTTTAAATTGGTGTAGGAATATAATGAAACGAAAAATGTTTATTAAAGAAATTAAATATTTAAGAGGATATAACCTGGCTGATATAGTCTGGTCCATTCGCTCACTCGTTCAAATATCGCTTCACGGTTCGAGAATCGTTTTAGCTGATTGTGTAAAAATTGGTGTTGAACAAAAACAAAAGATTCGTTAAAATATACGCGAGGTCGGAAGAGTTCATAAGCTAGTTTTTACAATAATATTCCACAATTGCCCTTCGTATGCAGAACGAAAGAAAATTTGATCCTCTTATGACGTACAAAACAATTATTGAGTTACGATATATTCCATTTCACGATTCAGGGAACGTTTATTTAAATACGAATTTGATGCAGTATTGAAAACGTATACGCTTTATGAATATTAATTTCATCGCGTATGGATATGTGATTTTAAAGCTACATTCATTCATGCAACGGGTCAGTACATAGTAGGATAAATGTTTAATTTCGAAGAAATAAATTCACGCGATATGAAAAGTGCTTGTGCCAAAATTACAATATGTATTTGCGATTATATATTGTACAATATGAGAACGAAATTTCTGTAATTACAATAAATGTAAAATAAATAAAGTTCATGAAATGAGTAAATTAAATTTCTGTAGATAAAATACATAATTAAATTTTAAAATACTCATCCGCACCCCCTACTCTTGCAGCGAGTTACGAATGTAGCCTCTCCAACGAACTTAAGGGGTTGGCTGACCGCGACCAGGAGAATCACTAAACAATCTGCATCCAAGGTTTGTTGGAAGACAGAAAATAGAGTAACTTACATTGGCAATGAATTCTTCACACGATTCTTAATTGCAACTCGACATTCGAACACGATTTCTTCCGAACAACACCGGCTAGACTGTCCTTTCTACTCATTACGGATGAACTACCGTTGACTACTCTGCCAAGTGACTCACATTCGTGCTCGAATCATTCAACACTCGCTACAACTATGTATACTGTACATACAACATCGTTTCTTTAAGACTCCTCTCGTATCTACTGTATCCGTGAACTCCCAACACCGAGTACATACACATATTGTAGAAAATCTTATTATGGAAAAAAGATCCGTATTGAACTCTCTATGTGCTTTAAATTAGCCTCGTGGCGTACCATCTCCATCGACGCGTAAGCGTAAGCGGATTTACGACCCGGGTGATTCGTGTGAGTTGCGGTGTAGCGCTACTGATGTGTGAAAGGTGTAAACGCCCAGAGCGAGAACACGACTGTGCAATATACTATCTAAACTAAAACCTATTGACTTGTATAATACGGATAATTTACTTATATCTACAAACTATTTGACTTTTCATTTCCTTTTCTTCGGTATCGTAGTGTCCATGTACGTAGGTCCAATGCGGGTCATAAGTATTTAGACAAGACATGATTTCTTTATTCATTTTAACGTGTTAGGGTTTCGACAATTGATCACATCGGTCTATAGTTTTAAATTCGACTGCTTGATAATTCTATTCGCAGACATCTGGCAAATCAATTTGCGTTCTTCGGTTTAGCCAAAAAAGTATGCATTTTCACGTCTATCGTCTCTAAATAGTATTTGCCGTAATCGCCAACCCTTGCCGCTTCATCGGGAATGGCCGCGTCAAACCCTTATTCCAACACTCTCGGAATCGTTAGCCGGGGCAGACATGCCTTCTAACCCCGAGCTTGTCGAGCGAAGCGGCTGATTGGACGACACTCCATGTCCACTAGTAGTGTATAAGTAAGCACCTTTTTAATAAAGAAACACGAAAGGGACAACATAGTTCGCCCTCCTTCCGCATTTATACATAGTGCTGGAATATAGAATATTCCAGTTGGTGATTAGAGAAGAGATATTTATCATAATGAATTCAATTTTTGTTCGTACAGCGGCACACTAATTATTTTATTTAAAGAATGCGCATAATTACGTAAAGGTATGATTTTTGTTAATTTGCAAGGAAATTTACATGTACCATACCGTATATTAAATTATTATTCCGCCCAACGGCCACGGAATTTCCTGTTTTCCTTCATACCACTGATGCATTTCGTTCTTACTAATTATCCTCGTTGGACAAGCGATGTACTAACCCCATTTGATGGCCTGAACGTTGAGAAATCTAATTAATGGTTCCGTTTCGTGGTAACAATCAGCGAAGCGTTACTGTGGAGTGTCCCGACAATTAATGGGGTATCATATACTCCAAAGACATCTGCTTACGCCTACTCATTTGCAATATTCGTGCCCGTGACCCAGCATCCTACCTTGCCTTACACTTCGTCGGGGGCTCGGTTAAACTTTGACCCTTTCAGCACAATGGTGCTTCATTATCTAGTGTTTGTCTCCCCTTTTTATACGCATCGATAGTACTGGGTCATGGAAATGTGCAGAGACAAGTCAGATACTTGTGTACATGTTCTTATTTTCCTTTCTCCTTCATTAACACATTGGGGTATATGATACGTTCCAGTGTTTGGAGTGAGCTGTACATGGCCACACAGTATTGAATAGAATACTCTTGGATAGGTCTGCTGTTGGTGTGTTACGTCGTCCCTGTTCGGTCGAAAGAACCAAAAATATCGAGGGCCTTCAGAATTATCCTAACCTTTGTTAACCGGGCAAACTATTTTATGACGGGGTTTTTCTGCGTCTGGCTACGTGTCTACCATGTGACGAAAAGCTGTCGAACTTGTCATAGGACCGCCCCCAGAAGGTAAATCTAAAAAATGTTCCGCTTTCCCCATTCCAGCCGTCGAGGGTGGAAACACCGTCAGCGAGCCGCGGGTACATTAGAATACACCCGAACATAGAGCGCGACAGAGTACAGCACACGTCAATGCAGAACACGAATCCGATTAGAATCCGATAGAACACGTCGCGCCGGTGAGAATAAGCAAAACACGACTCTTCGCTATCCAGCGTAAACGGGATTTACGACCCCGTGAAATTCCACGAGAAAATTGCGATGCGCGAGATGTAACAGTGCCATTTCTCTACAGACTATAATTTATAAATTGCCTTCTATGCATGCATAATACTTCGCGAAACACATTGAGTGAACTGTGCAGAACACATTCAGAAATGCAGAAACCGTAGAAAATAACAAATTTATCCACCCGGGTGATTCAAGTAAAACTCAGAATCATTCACTGAGCCGTGTTCAGGATGTCCGGTGAGATGTTCAACAAACTTTTCCACGTACTCGGCAGGTAAGTAAACAAACAAAAAGCGTGACGAGCAGTGTGGGTCTTGTTCGCTTCGTTAATCAAAAAAGTTGAAATATTATATTTTGAACGTATTTGCAGTGAGATAATAATTCCGACGAATTTATTTTATTTTACTTTTAACTTTATTTAAAATCTGCGTGTATCAGGTCAAATCGGCAATCTTTCATTTGTTAAATGTGTTAGTTTCGTTCAAAAGGGCTCCGTTACTCGACAATTGAATCAGTATACGCAACAAGAATTAATGTGTAACTAAAACAAGTTTTCAGTGAACACTGAAAACATGTGGCACTGACGAAGGTCTCTTGCATACATAGTATGAAAATTTCAAAATTTAATAACTCCTCTGTTTGGACAAATAAATGAATCCTTTTGCACACAGAACAACCATAAATGTACAATAATAAAGGTATATTTAAAAAAATATGACCTGTACACTTTTTGCATAGCCACCTGACTTGTACAAAATATTGTGCAATAAATGTGAAAATTGAAGATAATAACATTTATATATTGTATAATGGAACATAAGTTTTTCTCCTACTCAAGTATTATCTAAATCTCTAATGAAAAACTGAAAGAACCAATACAAAAAGATACTGACGTCATATTCATCCGTTTGAACATTATTTACGAATTACTAGAAATATAGTGAGAATGCTATTGAGTTTTGCCAATACTCGTAAGATAGTCACGTGTATAAAATGTATAAATAATATTTGCTCCTCGGCTGTATAGAACTTGTAAATAGATGAAATGTAATATATAAAGCAATGTTTAACGATATAACAGGATTTTCGCCTCAGGTTTATCAGTAGCCTCTTTAATGAAGTTTGAAACAGTTTCATTAGTTTCATGCGTTATGCATTGTTTTCTCTTCGCATACAAACCTGCTTTTTTCTTTCAGATGTATAACAGCGGGGAAGTTGGAATGCTGTTGTTCGGTTGGAAGAGAAACGACGGGATCGGTGCGCGATGAATAATTCCCCCAGAGTGTAATATTCGCTTTCCCCAAACGATATTGTTTCGCATGTACGAGTCCGTTCCAACCAGGAAAATGGTTCATTTGAAAGTCCTCGCTTAAAACTATTTCGCTTCTCTAATATTGAGAGAAATAACAGGCTTTTTATTTCATTATTATTTCATTTTTCATTATGTTGACATAGAAAAATGTGACAAGCACCCACAGATGTTAGAATCCGTGGATTCTAAGACAAAATTCTCTGGAAAACATGAAAGACTGCCATTTTTACGACGTTTAACTGCTCGTAGCTCATTCGTGTATTGCCTGACTCAGATCTACGAAATTTTATTGTGTTCAATTTTCATTGTGGGCTAAAATAAAGAAATGTTAAGAAGTGACTTTTTTGTTTTATGTAATTCCCACTAATTGCAATTTTTTCAAAAGTTTGTTTGCTTGTCATATGGAACACTAATCCTTTTAACTTCTTAGAAAAGCTCAAGTTGTTTGGTACAATTTCAAAAAAGCTATTCTGTTTTAAAGGTTTACGATTATGGTTGTGACTGACTGTATATATCGGCGCGTACAAATGTTTTCAGCAATATTAGGGTTGACGAATCAAACCTGATGACCGTTGTGCATTAATAACATTTGATTCTGATTAATGTAATGTAAAGTGTAAAATTCAGGTGGTTATTGTGATGAAACGCTGATATTGAACTCGTGCTTAGTTGACGCTGATCCACAAACTTCCAGTGAAATTAATTATGTATTACGTCCAACATAAACGTATAACAGCTGCATTAATAAAGGAAAGCTGTGCAAATACTAATAGAACGAGGTGTAAAGAAATTGCTTTTATTTGAAACTCGTTAAATGAAATTTATTATTTTAGCATTGAAAGTGTGCAAAAGTGATCCATAAAGATCAAAGTTATGGATATTATGGACTTCGTGACTTGTCAGTGCGTAAAATGACGATGGAAGCCTGGAATAGACGGACACGTAAACTTTGAGAATTCCTTTATTCCGCACGTTCGAAAATCACATTACTATGTAACGTTCCACGTAGCAGAGGTGCGATTCTCCTGATTTACGATTCTGGCGAAAATGTTGGGTGGGGTAACCTCCTACAACCTGGCTACTTTTCTTTCCTTCTTACGTGCTGACACCCGCACCAGCAAACGTTGATATGCGAGTCTCTGATAAGTTCTCACGTAGCCAGTAGCCACAGGGTTCCATCAAATTATTATGCTTATCGCCCCATTGATCATAGTTCAAATAGAAATCATACCGTATCATAGGCCAGTTCACTTTGAATATTTTACAATAATTTACGTCCAATATCATTCAGTTCTCTGTTATCTTTCAGTACAGAGTGATGATCAAGAACTCAGTCGCTACATTGTTGTTAGAGTTCGAGTAAGCGTGGTTTATGGCAGGGTATTTCACAGCATTCGCGCAATACGTGACCAAATTATTTTTTCTGCAGGTGTGCAAAATAGCGCATAGAAAAATGTTTTAAGCAAGACGCTGCCATTAGCATCGCCGAGCCAAAGGATGACTCGGTCTCGACACCTTACGGTATCCGCAATAGCGTGTCGTCACCTGGAAAACAGTGGCAAATACCCCAGCACTGCCAATGCGTCGCCCACCCCCAACTTCCCTCGTGGAAAGACATTGTTCCTCTACCTAAAGAATACCACGCCAAGAGCGTAATGGAAGAGAAGACACGAGGTCTTGAAACCCGGAAACTTGGCAGAAATGGGCGATTATTTAGTCAGACCAGAGAGACGGGAGATAGAATTATTTAGTCAGCACAGACAGGTGACAGAATTATTATTACTCAGATCAGAGAGATGGGGGAAGGAAATTATTAGTGTGAATAAATAGAAGTCAGTAGAAACAGTGGCACACAGTAGAGCAGAACTTAGAACAGAGTATAACAGATAGAAGTCAGTAGAAATACTGACAGAGGTAGTTAGAAACAGTAGGAGGAATTCAGTAATGCACATGCATACATACGCTACGCTTAACCTCGAGCAAGAATAAATTGTTACTTTGTTATATGAACAAGTGTCAATAAGTCGTGGAATTTGGCTAGCCCTTCGAGTACATTCACAGACGGCACATCGTGCATATGTAATACCAAGCCAAGCACCCTACAATTGTAATATTTATATAAAGTTTGTTAATCATTTAAGTATGTTTACTTCCAATTCAAAGAAGCTCTATAATCACTTACAGAAGTCATTTAAATAGTTTGTTTAATCGGTAGTAGTGGAAGATCAAAGTAATACTATATAGCATATCAGGAATGGCGCCCTGGCAATAATTCAATGTATGAAAGGCATATTCATCATGCATCGTACAGTACGCAGTGTGGTGTATGTATATTATGTTAGTACAGTGCCTCTATTGAAGCGTAAAAGTGTGAAGAAGTTTACGAAAAAAATTTTAAGTGAAGTACTACTTCGTAATACCAAGCTTGGAAATTGAACTGTAACTATACGTTAAGTCTGTGGAAATATTACGTAGTTTCATTCAGAATGTAATTCATATTGCTTCTCAATCCGCTACTGTTTTTACTTTGATATATTACCATTTGTACAATGCCAATAAACATCTGTCTGCAGAAAGTAAATGAAAAAGAAATAAGAATTGTATATACGTCAATATTTAATCAATCATTCCTTGAAGATGATAGATGTACAAGAGGAGAGGGGTTTGAGAATCCATAATCCGTTAAAAATTATTGCTTCAACTGCCATTTTTCATCCCAGAGCTAAGAAGAGCACATACCTGTAGAAAAGTTTACGAGAAGAACCATCTGGTTAGGAAAATTTATAGCCCTCACCTGAAACTTGTTAATGTCGTATTTTATTACAATTTTATAGTCCTGATCAAGAAAAAGACATTCGCATTCGGAAGGAGAATTTTACAGGGTGTGCCATGTATTATTAGCATTTAACTAAATCATGCCCGATACTATCGAAGTTTTTAAAAGAAAAAACTGCAAAAAGTGTACATTTTGGCTAACAGTTACGTACTTTGCGAGGACACCTTCTAAAGATTTATATCAATGGCGCACCTGTCTGATCTGGAATAAAGACCGTTTGTCTAATGTTTCAATGGCCCCTGAACTTTCTGTATATTCAACTCATTTCATATGAGCAATTCATTTCCTTCACTCACTTTTAATGGACGTCCTCTCTGCAGACAGATGCATCCTTGGCTGCAGTGTGTCGACCAAATCTCCTTGTTCCATTCCTTCACCTTGACATTTGAACCCAACCTTTCATACTTTTTATATTGGCACAGTAGTCCCCATAAACAGCTTTCAATCTTTGGTGAATATCAGTACGTTCAACATTGAAGATGTAAAGAAAGAACAATTAGTGAAAGATCTAGAAAGGGAGATCACGTCAAACTGCGATGCATCGACTTGACTGTAAATACCCATGATTAATTAAAATAACGCAAAGGGGACAAAACTTTTCAGCTCCTCCTCATAGCTGCTATTAACGTGTCTAATTCAAGTACCAAAACTAAATGAATTAGTAAAATATATAACGTTCGATGCAAATCTAATTGTTTTATACCACTGGCATCTATTACAAATACTTTGTAACTATGTTATCCGATAAATAATTCCATTTGGTTGGATTAAAATTCTTAACGCGAATCTTTGAATCTCAATTTTTGATCATTTTTCAACTCGAAATTGGGGCAAATCAGTACGCTAGATTATATAGTCAGTTTCTGGAATGCCAAGCGTAATATCTTTTGCTCGCTTAAGGTATGCAATCCGGAGATCAACGACGTTTCAAACGTGTGGATGATAAGCTTTAGCTTGCTTTAAATTCTGATCATGTTTCCCTTGAAATCCGTATTCTTCGTCTTATCTTGTTATTCGCAAATTCGTCACGACCTTCTGATAAAGGCAGCAATTTATTCTTCGTAGCATAATTACTAAATTTACATTTTTGTTTGCGATTGAAAAATAAGCTTCTTGTACAACAATTTTCTTCGCCGCAATTTAACTATGTTAAATTTTGCTAGACTATTTAGTGTGGTCAGTGTGTATAATATACAATGTAGTATCTGTATTCAAACTTATATTTTATTGTGTAGAGTACTGTTTAAATTCTACACCTCGGCTTTCACGTTACTTGCGCATAACAGAAAAGAAGATAAAATAACAGCAAATCACTAATTAATCTATAAAGGCTCAAGATTAAAGCGATTCAAATTAATTTTATTTGTTATAACCTTCTGTAATTACTTGAACCCCCTTCGTATTAGAATTGTGCACAGGCGAAGAATAACAGAAAATACTGAAACAAACAAAAAAATGTCTCCTTTCTCACTGCCATTGCACCATTTTTTATTTAGGTCTGCAGTATTTCAGCCGTTTCGTTTTTACGGTGGAACGAAAATAAAACATTGGAATGTGCAGAGAAGAAGATTTACGACGTGTGGCCAAGAAAAATGCCAGTCTTTCACTGTAAAGTGTAAATGACCATGGCCCACTTGACTACAATTTATGATCCTAGACGACACGAAGTTCGAGGTCATCACGAAGATCGCCTTGCAATCCTTTCGAAGGATATTCCTTTGCTGAACCTACTAAACTAAACCTACTAAAATAATCTAATGAAGAATGCAAGGATTAAACATTTAACAAACAAATTTTAAAAGCTCCATTTGAAAGAAGCGCGATTGCAGTTTAAAGCTGCCCTTGCGAAAACGGTCGTGCCACAGGATAGCATAGCTCATTAAGCCACGCAAAGCTTTACTCTCCAATAATTTTCTATCTTCACATTTAACAGAGTTGCAGTCGAATTTATGTTCTAGAATGACCATGTAAAGCATTCTTGCCAGAATAGTTTGTATTTCTGCGTCCAGTTGCCAATTTTTATTGAATTTTCAAATTCCATATTCACGCTAGGTGGAGCAGTTTGATCGATAATGTACAAATAGAATTATATCGATTGAGCATTGTCGCGTCAATAGTAATCGAATTGTTAAAACATGCATAATTTAGACTTGAATTACGTACACTGCTCCTATAACTAAATAATAATAATAATATTGATAAAGTAAATTTTTGCATGAAAATACATATAATTTCATGAAAAACTTAAGAATATTATCTTGTTAAACTAATGGTAAAAATCGCAGATAAATTCTTATATCTTAAATACAGAGAGAAGTGTTGAAGCGTCCTGGAGCAGACCAGTCCACGTTCTGGTACAGTCAACGCCATAATATCGTTCCACACCACTACAAATTAACAAAGGAGCAGATTTATTACTGCGCATGTGTTTTCAGATTTACACTTCAGCTCAAAAGTATTAGAACACTTATCATTGTTAGTGAACTTCCACCACACAATGGATTATTAATATTAAACAGAAATAATGTCATGGCGGCTTATTTATCTATTGTAGGAATTCATTAACTTGAAATTCATCAATTCATCAAAAATTCATTAACGTTAACCATTTCATAACTTCACAACATTTGTTAAAACCAACTAAACCTAAGACTTCTAAACAGCAGTGTACAGCAGGTAATGCGCATGGCAAATTGTAGATATTTATAACCAGTGCACAACTGAACACCAGAATGATTTTACGAGCATTTTTCCTAGACATCGCCTGACATTATCCTCGTTGCATGTTGGAAATTAGTTTAAAGAATGTTCTTTTTGTAACATACTGCTTGTGCTTCGACGGTTCTGGGGTAAGTGTTGCGTGAGTAAACACAGTCCTATTGCCAGAAGGCATATCCGTGCCTTCTCCACTTCGCTGCCAGCTCCTACCGAAGAAGCAAAGCAATTCAACGCCAGGTTCCTAGTTACCCCTTTAATTTTCCCAAACTTTCTCTAAACTTACATGTGACGACCGAAGGCTGTGTGTCATTCGGTCAGTGGGTGGATTATGTCTTCTTAGCGATCACCCGGAAGACAATAACCTACCATAAACCGTTCATCCATCAGAATAACGGCGGACTATCTGCCTTCGAGGGCCCTTAAGATACATCGTCGCTAACGTGTATACATATTTGCAGTGATGGACCTATCCCCTTTGTGCATTTCAAGCAGTGCGGAATGATACTCGTGCATCGGTAGTATTGTACTTGCATATGGCGAAGTGCTTCTTCAATCTTAATCCAACCAATATGAAAGGAATATCGATCGTTTATTCTCCCTTTTGATTCTCAAGAATAATTCCGTTTGTGCTACTCAGATAATTAAGAGATTACCGAACTGTACGTTTTCGCTGTCAATAAGTGTTATATTAATGCAATAACAAGTTGCACAATGTGTAACAATAATTCGTAACATTTTTTCCTCGTCAGACTCATTATAAACTCAGCACTTATGAACATTCAAGATGAATAAAATCGAGCAATCAAGCAAATGATAAAAAGGGGGAACGTTGGTGACTATATTACGGAACATGAAGGAACTTAGGGTGCAAGACTGATTCGACCATTGCATCGGCAGGAAGTACTATAATTGCCTTCCTGAGAGGCAGGCCAAGCCTCTCGGTTATTTGCCGAATTTCGTACCCGGAAGTTTGACTGACCGTTCAACCAGTTAGTTACCACACGCATTCTGACTCTCGATGCTGCAAGCCTACCTGAAAACAGTTGGTGGTTGGGTCTAGGTTGGTCCTTATGCTACTGACATGCCGCAAACATTTACGATGCCTACGTTTCATTAACTTTCGAACACCACTGATATTTTTGTTTAATTGGGTGGGAAGATAGGTACATTTGTTTAATGTTGTTCTGTTTGTAGTAGTATAATGATAACAACGTCATAATTATTTTAAACATATTATATTCACAGTTAAGCATTTCTGTCCTAGGGTGAGTGAAGTTGAACAATTGTTGCGAACCAAAACTGTAAAATTGCGAATCTTATACTGTGGTACAGAAAAATTGTAATATTGCAGTACGTTCTTGTTATACTAGTAACATATCTAAAAAAAGTGCAATTTTTTCAGTTATCGTTATCAATAAATTTGGTAAGCATTTTTATCTTCTAAATCAAAATAAGTGTGGAACTCCAAACATGATAATTGAGGTAGAACATTAAATGTGTCAACAGCGAAAGGGGATGTTTTGGCGTTCTTCAATTAAGTTTAATTATGATTACTTAAGTTGTCAGCACTCTTGATACGATCTTCAAAAAAATTAATTTCGATGTTGAATATGTATATGTACATATATGTATGTACGTTTTCCCTGGACAGTCAAACTTCATTTTCCTTCCATCTGATCTACAGCAGAACTTAATAAAGCAATTGTTCATTTGTTCTTTAATGTTGAATTTGTAGCATTTTATTTCCATATATGTTTGCATATGTAACTAATATTGTCTTTGTATTAAAATGTACAGATTTGATATACACATTCACACCACAGTCTATTTCAATTTGCTTATTTATAAGGCTTGAGCTTACTGCCACTTTGTTAACCTCACGTTGAATTTACAATTAGTTTGTTTTTAGTAGTTTATTGTAGTTGACTCTTAGAAGCTTTCCCATTAGACCGTATCTGGTTTTGAATTTGTTGTTAGCTATGTTATTGTGGAAAGGGCCAAAGGTTTTGATTGTCTACTGCAACTACTTTGTCTTGTTACGTAGGAAGCCTCCGTTTCCTCCGTTTCCCTCGTTCATGCCCTTATTTGGTTATCGTGTAATTGATGTAATATTTAACTCACTGTATAACTTTGTACTTGATCCATTAAACCGAGTGTTTAATGGCATTTCAATTCTAAATGCTTAATCATTGATAAGTTGACGAAGTGCTCGACTAGACTTTGGTGGTTATTACGTCTCATGCACCGCAATTCACAGATGGAATTTCGCAGGGTCGTAAATCCCACTTACGCTGTATCGCCACGGTGTCGGAGGACGCTGACTCTCGTGACGTAATCACTTGAGCCTAGTTAGGTGACCACGGTGGTCGAATGTAAGATAGTAAGATTCGTGTTTGCTAATCTCATCGACGTGTTACGATTGTATTGCAGGCGTGTTCTGGCATTTTCGAAGGATTTTCGACACCTGGTTGACACGCAGCTCAGTTTGTTTCACGGCAGCCCAGCCATAAAATAGTCCGTTCAGCCACGAGAACCGTAGGTATGTTCGGTTTCCGCGACCGAATAGTGGTATCTACCTAATTAAAATGCAAAGGGTTATTTAACTGCCTAAGTAGCTTTGCGTGGTCCTTAGGGTACTGCATTCACCTCGGGTGTTGATTTGTTTGCAACATATCTTAAACGATGTTCCTACTGAGTCGAAATTAACTGATTTTCCGCTAATACCAAATATCCTTTGCATTAAACCTTGAAAAATTTCAATAGCAATGGCGTCAGTGACAAAAGTCGAAAAAGAAATTAGAACGGTGTGTTTGATATGTATAGTCTGCAACTAAACATCGTTCAGCTTCTAGAACGTTCCGTCATGTTTCTTTATAATTGAATAAACCCGATCCATAAATTTTTTTGCCCTGGCACAAGGTTTTTGTGTATGGATTTAGACTTTTCCAGTTGTTACTCAGAAATATGACTGGAAAAGTCTCGCAGAAAAATCAAATGACAAATCTCAGTCACACGTCAAGCCTTGAAATTATACTGAAACTAAATTGAGGCATTGTCATACAGGGCAGCCCAGTTTCACTTACGACATGAATCCTAGGTATAAGGCGTAGCAACCTTTCCCAATTAAAAATTGTAATTGCGCCCTTGTTCCAGTTCCCGTTTCACATAACAAGTGAATTGTACGATATTTAAAGTGTAAGTGTATTATAACATACATTCACAATTATTATAGAAAATAGTGCAATGCCCTTTTTAGGCATATGTACAAGCTGTGACAATAAAGTATCGAGAATAGTTTATTTCAAATTTTATTGGAAACAGTAGTAGAATCTGAAGCTTTCGTTTTCAGCGTAGCCTCTTTGGGATTCATAAACCGTAATATTTCTGCTAAGCATTTTCTACTACCTAGTTTAACACTCTCATCACGTTGCTTTGCATTTCAGATATTGAATGAAAATGCTTCGGTGATTTTCTTTCATGATTCAGTTTATTCGAACAGTTGAAAGAAATGCCAAATGAAGCTAAATTGGGCGAATACGAAAGTGCTCTATCGTCGTGGCAAATTTAGAATTTAATAACTGTTTTATTAGGGCAGGTGAATGCGTGACAGCGTATTCATGTAGTACACGCAGCACGGAATACAAACACAGCGTGGTGAGAACAAAACTTTGTTCACTTGCACAGTGATTAAAACGATTAACAATGTTTACCTTTTGCACGCAAGTAAAGAAGTGATCCGGGTACACAACGGGGGATGTAATAATTTATATTGTTAACTCTTTGACCGACATAAAATTATTCTCGCAAGTTTATTGTCCGACCTCGTGTACAAACTACAATAGAACTCCATTTATCCGAATCCGCAAGAGACAAACAGTCCCTGTAATTGGACATACAATAGATTTCCACTGATTTTCTCCGCTACCACCTATGATTTCTTGTTCATATACAAGAATAACTCATATAACAAGAGTGCATGTTGGGATAACCAGATTGGAACGTACACTTGCTCGCTTTCCTTCTTACTAATATTTCAGACTGTATTTTTGGTACGAAGTTACAGCGGCAATAATTTCACAATACACAATACACAATAGTTAGTAGATTAACAATATGTTATCCAAAACATTTAATTAATTACTGTTGCAATCTTACATTTGCTACCCACACATACGTATCAAAAAATTAAATAGCCTGATTCGCGATCGTGACTAACTTTCAGAAGGATAGCAATGAAAGGTAAGGGCAGCACGAAGAAAATTGTGAAATTTCATTTTCCGCGTAAATTCAAAAATATTAATTGGGGCATTTGCTGTAAGGTGAGCATACGTGACGACATATTAATGACGGATAGTGACAGTTACATATGTGGATGCATGATAAAACGCATTGCAGGCAGTTCGGTGCAAGAGGACCAGGAGGGTTTCTGTAGGGTTGAAGGTTCACCCTTTACCAGCTCAACATAAACACCGACCTGTCTCAGCGTAAACGTCGCATAATCTGCGCGAATTTTGTCTACGTTAGCAAGTTCGTATATTTGCATAAACCCGAGGAACCTGCGCTTTGCGTGCTTGAAGTGACGAAGGCCGAACATCAGAACTGAATGTTCCCAGGAAACGTGCGACTTTGGTCTCCTTCATTTAGCATGAAATTGTTACTTGCAAACAAAAAACTTTTATCATGAGATTATGTCACTGTCAGAACCAAGCAAGTTTCGCCTGACACATTTTTTTCTATCACCAATAGCAACCGAGTTACGCAGTTAACATTTTTCCAATGCCTCACCCCGTATATGTAGTTACATACATACACCGCGTCCTATGTATATTATTCTATATATAAAGTAGGTATTTATTACGATATTATCCTTACCATTGCGTGATATGTGCTGCATTTCTTTCCTGCTATTCTGTACAAGTTAATAGGGATAGCAATGTTAATTCCTCCTCAGTAATTAATTAATCAACAGCTAATTGTTACGTTAATATTCTTCTTGCTTTGGCAGAAGATACGTTGTCGTTATTAACTATCTAATTAATCATGCCGGTCTTATGCTATAGTATGACGAGGTAGTTTTCTGATATCGATTCAACGTATCGATTATAAAATCCCGTCTAAAGCATAATGTTCGCCGTCCATTAAGCAAATCTCGCAACGTAATAGGAAATATATATGGGCGATATTGAAACCAGAAAACCGTCGCTCCTTCGTCGTATCGTTAGCCCCTTCGAGAGATTGTCTTCGAAAAGAACGCTTATCAAGCTGCTTCGAGCGTCTTCGACGTACGGCAAGTCTCTTCATTCGCATAAAATTAGATTTTAAAGTTGGCTGGGCATACAGGTTTATCCTCGTTTAGCTGTTTCCCCTCCCATGGTAGCCCCAGTGACAGTAGAATTTAAATTTTTTAGAAGGAAACATCAAGGGACGGTGCTGTCACCGCTGAAGAAGTTAGAGACGAAGATAAAGAGGAATAGTTATAGAGGATGAGCCTGGTAATTGGGACGGGCTATAGCTGTTTTAATTGAAAATGGAAAAAGTGTCAAGAAAAATTCTAAATGGGTTGGGCAACTGTATCATCCTGTGACATAATTTTTGCACAAGAGGCTCTGTGTATTTTAAATTCATTTAAATGGAACAGCGCCATTTTTCGCGCGTATCGATTATACGAGTGATTACAATCGAAAATTGCCAATAGCATCCCGACGGGGTCCATATAATTGGCTCTATTTTTGTGCAAGTGAAAATTTGGTTCATGAATTAATATTGATTTGCGACTGGATACTCATTTTGTGGAAATTAACAATAATTGGTTTGAAATCACGCAATGCAATCGGACCTTTGATTACTTCGAGAGCAATTAGTTTTGTCGATTTTATAACGTCGAAATTTCGATTTAATCCATATTTGATATGTTTGTATCCATTGCATACACAAAAGAATTCTCCTTTGGAATTTTGCAATTTCAATTTCAATTTAAAATTATCGGCTCCCTGTTTAGAGAACTTGGGGAACAATTCAGCGTGGATAAAACAACAGTCCCCAATTATTTGCGTGAAATTGATTCCGGGCTAAAGGGAGAGAAACGTGGGCGGAAACTCATACAATCAATAACATGGCTAACAAGGACCAATGTTTATGCAAGGAGACTATGTGTCTGTATGTGGTGATGTATGCAAGGCATGCTGTATTGTCAATTACTGTTATCAAATTTATATTACGATAGGAAACAGCAGATGGGCAGATAGGCACGCTTAAATTATGTATACAAGGTGTTCGAAAAATCGTAATACAAGCAGAAAGGAGCTTATTCTTTGTCCAAAAATAAGTCGTAAAAAGTAACAGAATTTCTTCGTTTACAGATTCGTTATCAAGAAAATCGAGTTTCAATTTCTGTCACGTAGGCATACGTGCACTTACGAGACGCCGAGGGTTGACTGAATGGGTTAACAATGAATTACTACACTAAATACCATTAATACATCATTTAATTAACACACATTTATTTAGCTCATATAGTCTTCAACTATAGAATTATGGATTGCTCTAATTTCATTATTTTTGCCAACTTTCTCATTTAGACGATTTGATCAAGCTGAACTAAGAGTGAAACAATAGACAGGGTGTCTCGTAACTAGTGAAGTATCCGGAAATGGATACTTCACTGACACGAATTTTACGATCCATACACGACCACCACGGTCAACTAACGAGGCTCCGCGAAAGTCAGCGTCCTCCCACAGCGTCGCGATACGCGTGAGTGGGATTTACAACCCCACGAAATTCCATCCGTGAATTGCGCTGCGCGAGACGTAACAATAGGTTTGGGTTAGAGTTTAGCTTCCAAAGATATGAGATAATTCCTTCACTTCCCAGAAGAGAACAAGTTGCCGGCTCTCGCAATCGAGCTGCCCGTGCTAAAATCACCCATTCGCACCTGCTAACGAACAAAGCGCCAAATACACGCATACTTATATGCGTACAATATTCCCTTTCATTCTCTAGTTCTTACATGTCGCGATTGATCGCTTCTACGAGCTTTGATATATAACTTTTAACAATTAAACATTCTTTTTCCTTCCAGTTTTGTTCAAAGAGTCAAAAAGTACCTGCTCAGTTATTTACACTTTTTTTTTATTATATTGGTATCAGCAGAAAGAGAGCTTTGATAAAAGTACAAAGAGCGGAATCGTTTGTGCTCTGAACGATTTGAAATTACTCGACAACCAACAGTTGGCTGGGAAAACCTTTCGTGTGCCGGGTAATATTCATTTTCCTTCGGCTGGTATTTGAAACTTCCGCATCATGGCAAGGGATTTGAACGCTCGAAGCTTTTCCATTTCCTGGCAAATCCCCTACGCCAACACGCATAGTTGCGGTACGATTTGACCTACGTTTTCAACCTGACTCTTTAGCGTTGCGTTTGTTTCGTCCTCCTTTTTATAATACTTTCTTTTTCAGACCTCTACAAAACCGTTTACTTACAATCCCATAGGAAGTTAATAGGGTGTCAATCAGCACGTACGCCCACGTATTGTGATACTTTTATTCTCTGATATTTGGAGGTATTTGAAGAAACGAAATGTATATTATTATTGTATGTATGTATATAGTTATTTCATTGTATTGTGAGGGGTACTGTTTGCGTATGTTGTAATGCAAACAAGGTACAATTTTCAATATAGGATATTGGCCAAAGGTTTGAGGACACCCGCTGCTTATATTTTACCACCACCTTTGACGGTAATACTCATTCAACCAATTTTGATTGATTTGAGGAGGAAAATTAGGCGATTTTTCAATTTATGTCTTCGTGTAAGTCGACGCTGACAATCTACGCTGACAACTCAAGCACACTGTATTTAGCATCAAACAGAATATAAAAAAAGAGGTATCTACTTTGAGGGTGTGCAGTACTCACTAAACTGAGGAAAAAATGCTTAGTAAGCACATGTCAGAAAATCAATATTTCCGGAGATAGCTTTACAAGCTTGTAATTCGAGTTGATCTTACTGAATTTTTTTCTTTAGCTCTTACAAAAGATACTCGAAGTTGTGCAATGTTGCAGAAGGTAAGGAGACACGAAAGAGAAGTAAACATATCTGAATTATTATAAAAGTTGTCCATTCCTCTTACAAATCAATTTCAAGCCGAATTGTGAAACTATGATATCGTTTCGATCAAAACGTTATCAGCAAAAACAGAAAATCGCTTTTATCTTACTGTACTGAGAGTACTATACACCCTCAAACTGATTATATTGAAAATCAGTGAGTGTATTAAAAATAAACCGATATTTTATAGTTGCTTAACATTTTCGACATCATAATATATATTTAGTTGGGGAAAGGAAAATACTTTATGACTTAATAGACGCAAAATACATCCGTGGTTTGAAATAGAGCAAAACGAATGCGAAACGAGGTTCAGCAAAGTTAACCTTCTGGAAGACTAAAACAGTCGCCGACTGCACCCATAGAATTCCTGAAAATAAAAATTGTTTCACAATAGTATCTTCGTTGAAACTCGAGACTTATAACGATTATTATTGTTTCTTACTGAAACAAATCTGTAAACAATAGCTTGTTTCTAAATGCTATAGAAACAGTAGAACCATACAATTTCGGTTTCACGGAGCGACAACGCTACCCAATAAGAAAACATCCATTTTCTATTTAAAAAGAAATGAAATTGTAGAGATTATTTTTATAATAAGACTCAAATATTGAAATACGACTGATTACTAAATATCTCTCGCGCCTCTACTCACGACAACTCAACACGACTCGCTAACAAAACTCTAACATCACTGTCAATCACAACTTAACGACCAAGCAACTACCGAGCTTCTCAACTAACTGACTCGCGTACGCATTCATCCACTCATTCTTTCGGAACATAAACTTACATGAGTCTTACATTCCCGTCTATATGTCACCGGACACTTAACAAAATCTCGATGACGACGACTTTTTATTACGAAAAGACCTACAGTATGGACTAAAAATAGCACCTATTCATTATTTATAATGTAGAGAACACTTTGTCAAATTGTCAATCAAATTGTATGGAAAAAATCTTAAACTAAAGAACTCGAACGGCTTTGAACTGATAATTATTTTCTGGAACCACTTGTCCTGATCGTATGTACTGTCGAACTTGAAACGAAGAAGAACCAGCGGCTCTGTTAGGGTTTAGAACTTCTCTTAAAGTGTTCACAAACTTCATCTTCATGTTGCCCCAGATCTGTTCTTCTGAAAGTTTTGAACGTCCAAAGCGAACAAGATGTCCCGAAATGTACCGAATGGAAACTTTGCTAAATAAATGCTTATACAAGCGGCTTCTGTCTAAAACGTTTATTCAAATAATACGCGTCTGTTCCTAATCACTACACAATCTGAAATATCATAAAATCACACAAAACGGCGATCGTGTCGAGCTCGGACACACTCGTACTCGTGTTTCTGCGCAACGAACCACAAACCGCCAAAGACAATCAATTTAATCACAAAAATACAACATTTTTGTGTGGGTGGAAGCATGGAGATTTCAGGGGCCTCCCTATTTTTTTTATCGCGATGTGGTAGCCGGTGTTGTGGATTTCCGCAAGCTATTTTATAATAATATTTTTTCATACGATTACAAACAACGAAAATTTTTAAGGTGATGAGATTTATTTCGCTATCGTCTGATGGTGAACTCCCGATCTTTGGAGCACGTCACACTCCAACTTCTCGATCTCCCCCGCCATTTCTACATACCATTAGTTTCGAGCATGGAGGGCTCGGGATCCCGTGCATAATTGTAACGATTTGCATTCGTCTTCTGCAGAAAAAACTTTTGAAATTCTCATATTTCTCAACAGCTAAGTGCTCTCAGTACTTTCCAACTCTTCCAACTTCATCTGCCGCTATCTTTCGCAATCAGAAAATTTAAGGGGCCCCAAAAATCGAACTACACCTCGTAGCCTTTCCTTTATTAGTCTCGGTGTACTAATTCATATAAATTAAAAGGCCTAATAACAATCCCTCGGCGGATCTAAAATCGCAATACATCGTGTCATCCTTCATAATCAACTTCCTTCTGTGTGTCCATGTTTCCAGCCTCCTGCAGCTAACAGTAATTAAAGTGGCATTATATCGTTAACGTACTCTCATCCTGTGGCTCCTGATGGTCGCCAAGTACTGTCTGGTTTGCCATTAGCAAATTATCCAGAATTCGACTCGCAAACTTGGGTTTCGCTACCATTGCACATCTACCTTGAAACACTGTCGTATGGTGAAACCCGTTCCGTTCCGTAGTCAGTGGTGTTCAGAAATTAAAAGTTTCACGGTGATTCATTGATTAGTTTGTGTATTAAAGGAAAACGGGCACATTACGCGTGAAGTGTTTGGCTCAGTAGTAAGTTTTGTATGGGAGAAATGAGTGAATAGAAGAAGCAAAGAGGCAAGTCTGATTTGGGAGCAGGCTTTATTCACATCGACAAATGTTAGGAAAAACGGGTGACGAACAAGCGTCATTCGCTTGTTTCATATCAAAATGCGGTTTTTTGTAACATTGTTATCCTATTCAGCATCATAACGAATATTCTTCCTCCCTTTACCTCTTGCTGTTTCTCTTCTGGACTAGAAGGAAATATCGCAGCGTTCCAATCTCGGTGGGACCATCGAGATAAAATGTTGAAATATTTCTGCAAAACTACCCGCACAATCATAATTTTGATAACCGTTTAGATACGGTTTCATATGTTCGGCCAAATGCCATTATTGCATCTGATAAAATTATTATTTAAATGCTCCGTGATACTAATCGGATTCTTGATATAACGAACGCTATTCCCTTAAAATGCAAATTACTTGCTGTATACAATAAATATTGTGCATATTTAAATCCGCATACTAAATGTTGATTTAAATGTATGGTAGAAAATACGAAACTGATTGATATATTTTTAATGCGTTTGAGGCGTACAGATAATGAAAGATAAAAATTGCAACAAATCCATATGCATTTGGATACACTTTTTTCCTTCACTGCCATGTCTCTCGTGATTTGAAAATGATGTCCAACAATACATCTACATGTCAGTACATCTACTGTAAGCCTCCAAGTTGTTTTCTTTGTGCTTTGGTTTATTGATAATTGTGTTCTCAATATATCGTGTTTTTTTTTTAAATTTTCTTCATTAAAATTTCTTTGTTTGCAATTTAATTACTTCCGTTTATTTTCTAAACGTGGATATTAAATATCCACAATACCACAATAACTCTTGAAATTTTTCAAGTAATTAAAAGTTGAAAGGCCAATTTTTTGTCGCTTTATGTACACATGTGCCAGGTGGCTCTTTATGAGACTAAATTAAATAGAAACTGTACTATGTGCACATCCATGGTATCGGTTACAAATATACGCCAGGATCTACTGCAATGAAACTACAGGAAAATTAAAGGGAAAGGTAGCTATTAATAAGAGAAAGATTGAAACAAGGCAACGGTGGAAATAGTGACGGGTGCGTGTGACAGATTTCTCGTGCAATCTAAAGTTGAAACTGACAAGTTGGCATTCTCCCGCAATGCAATAAACGCGTGCGCAGCAAATCCCCTTTTCTGGACACGGCATCGAATTACTATAGATGCTGGATTCCAAGGGGCGAAGGGTGAAATAAATCACCGGAATTTCCCCGTCCCGTCTTTGTAATTAACGCCGCGAAGTAAACCCTTTTCAGGGGTGAAAACCTCGTTCTTACCGTTTGAAGTTATCTACTTGATTCTCTTTTATCTTAATTAAACGCAATTAATACCTTTCTTGCCCATTATTCTAATTAAAACTTTTTGCTTGGCCAAACACGAACCCCGAGTACAGGAGGTAGAATACGATAAGTTGATCATTTAAGTATAACAACAACTGCATCATTAAGCAGGACAGAGAAACTATTAACTGATGTGTACACGGTGTATCCTGTAGGTTGAAACCATAATTTTTAAGACATTTCCGATAATCTGCCCGAGAAACGTTTCATATATTAATGAATTAACCAGTTTAGTCCACTAGACATTTGGATATTAGAATCGAAAGTTTCTGGCTTCCTCGCAAATTGTTCTGATCGTTGATAAGTTTATTAATTTTTTTCCTGTTGACCGGACCTAAATTTATAAATTCAAAATCATCTCAAGATGATAGTATAATACGTTGCTGATTTCATCTTAACGTCAGCTGCTACCATGGAAAAACAAAAATATATTATGCCGTTTAAGGAAGTCCAGGTGATGTTGAGCTTTTATAGAAAACAAACATTTTTTGGAGCATTTTTAATGTCCAAATGTGTAGTGTACTAAAAGTTAACAAATTTTGCTCCCAACACTTCTTAGCCATATTCTCAGAGATGGTTAAGAAAGGGTGATTAAGCTTACCGAATGTACTCTGGGTGCTGGTATATTCTAATATGCATCTATATATTTCATAAAGAAATTGAATAAATCCAACTGTGTATTGGAATGTACACCCGAGTTTTTTTGGTTATGCGTTCCGACTTTGAGTCGGTTGCTCCGCATCATTCCAATATAACCAGTGAGTTAATTTCGAAGTTGCTCCGCATCTTTCCAATCCAACCACTGGAGTTTCAATAGTTCCTCCATACCATTCGTACCTAGTTTCTTGTGTAATTAAATACATGTCAATTGCACCACAATCGAAGTCTAGTTTAGTGCGGTTCATTCCATTCTTAACGTGACTCGTTACAATTAGTTTTGTAACAGGACGGTGTTTTCAACCTTTTGACTTCATCGTATTTCCCAAGAGCGCCGCATCACACGGTGCCCCACAGAGACGTAATGAATCGCTGAAAATATTCTTTTTTGTACTGTAAAATATACATATAAGTAGCTGTGTGTTCGCACTGTAACTAATGGATACTAAGATATCGAGTAGTAGTATATGCAGTAGTATATGTAGTATATGCATTAACATTGTTGAGCCATGAATAGATTCTTTTTTCTGGCTTTTTAGATAGCCTTATTTTTGTATTTGGTTTGAGTCTATTTATTTGTGACGGCGCTGAGTGCTTGGCCGGCGTCGCAGTTCGAGTGTAGGACACTTTGTTTATAGTACTTAAGAGGTGCGATACGCGAGGGTTCAGAAACGCAGTTCCGAGTATCGTAGGGTCGTCTCGACGGGATCATTTTCCCATCAGGGGGTTTGACTATTTCCACCCACTATTTTTAAGGCGACCAATCATTGGCGTCTCCGAGTTTTCTTCTAGGGCGAATGTGCATTTGTAAATTAGATCGAAACGAGCGCTCGAAAGGAGAACAGCAACTTGTAAATTCCAGTATACTTTGTCACAAAACCAATTATTCGCACTTTAAAATACAGTTCACTCAATCGTTTACCATCAGTGTAATTTTCTTTTACCACACGTTACCAACCACACGTTATCGCGGCAATAAGAGATCGGATACGGCTCGGCAGCTTCGTCGGAGCATATTCGTACTCAACAAACATCCTTTTCTATTATTATTATTGGTATCTAACTCTTTTAATATTTTTTGTTTGCAGGTAAGAAATACTAGACTCGCAAGTATTTAAGGACATGAAATGTGTTACATTACCATCGTTTGGTAAGTTACTTTTAAGACAAAGATTGTAACATGTATGTTAGAGAGGAAAAATCGCACCCCTCAAACCTTCATTTCGAATTTGTTATTTACTTTGTTCCCCCTCGTAAAAAATGTTTATGTATAATAGTCCACCGAAATATTATTAAGCATCAATTATTTTATACCGTATTAAGTATACTATTATACATACATGTTACGTTAAGTATACTAAGTCCGCAATGCAGGGATAGAATTGTCGTTCAACTATATGAGGAGGGTCAAAATAATCTTTGTTATTCACATCTGACGGTGATTAATCACTTTGCAATACTACGGCTGGTTAAGTATGTTCTATTTCATATTCTTCCTTGTAGATCATACGATTATGCGACGATGTACACTACCAAGTTCAATTTTAAAATGCCACAAAGAAAATCGCTTATGTGCAGCAGTAGAAATCCACCCACAACAGACATACATACATATGTATGTAATAGCACTGGCGCAACGCGCTCACCCCTACCGACAGTATTTACTTAACGTGATTGATAAACAGTCCCTTGATACTTGGAGTACTGCCGCTACTCTCGTGTTTCGATTTGGGCGACCCTCCGGGGATTTGAGAACGCTTACCTTACACGTCACGCAGGCGTCGTACGGGTCTAGGTACTTTACGAGATACGTTTACAAAAGCAAGTGGAATAGTCACCCATGACATTGATATCGCCTACCTCATACATTCGATGCGTTATTTACGCATTAATTGTTTACCATCGCTGTTTTTCACACATCTATTTTTGTCTATTAGAAAAGTCAATTGAAGTATAATAACTTGTGTTGATTTGAAGTGATTCGGCTATTGAAACGTCTTCATACTTACAAGGAAGCGTACGGAACCTGAAAATTCTAGCATATTTGAAACTTTGCATGCAAATAAAGTATGTCATCCGTAATATAACCCTATTTCTCGATCGTGCCATAATTCGGTTTTAAGGGGTGAAATCAGCCTTTGAAAGAAAGTCACCATATTCTTTTTCGTAAAATATTTGCAGAACGCTGAGAGATATTTAAAAAGAGCATAAATAAACAAACCTTGCATCGTTTTATTGGGTTTACAAAACAAATTTTTTGAAAAATCCATGATTGAAAAAAAATTTCTATTCGATTTTTTTCTGAATTTCTAGCTTGCTTGACCTTCCTAGTTAGAACACAAATTAATATTATTTAATACATGCGGAATATTGTATAACAAACATTGAATGAGTGCGAGATATTGAATAGTAACAAGAGATTATTAAATGTACACCGTCTTTGTCCTACGTTACCTCACTACGTCACACACACACAAATCTCACACACGTCTATTACACACAAGTCTATCCGGTCATCCCACATTACGAATCCATTTTCGCTATATTGGCATTACAAAGAACACAAAATTATTAGTATACAAAGTAAAAATAAAATTATCATCCTTACCAAATAGAATTATATAACAACGTATGTCCAATTGGAGACAGGATTCTCGCCAATTAAATTTTCCCTGAAGCCTTATTTTATTTTAATGTTTGCCGGGAAAGTTTCTTACTTGTATTGGAATTGGATTCAAGGAAGTTTCTTGGTTGGCGCGTTAAAATTCAATCTTCTCGGCGTAAAGTATATCTCGGCTTTTTGTTTCCCGGAAAGTAATTAAAGCGGGATTTCGCGTAGCACGTTATGTCGTAACAACTTGCAAAAGGGATTGAAGCTGGAGATTTGGTTTGCCCATCGTTTTGTACGCGGGTGATCGCCGTAGCAACGGGGAATAAAAACGCACCCTTTCCCCCCTGCCTTTCTCGTATCGCGTTTCGCAATACGCGTGTCGTAATACACCCACGTATTGCCACAATGTCAAATAATGCTGCCGTCGAAGGCGAATTTATATGTATACACACCCCTTCCATTTAGCTTCGCTTAAAAGGCTGGAACATGTTCAACCCTACGTACTGTAATTTGTACGTTTGCCAACCTGGCCACCTAAATAGGTTTAGATTTCGACCATAATATATGTCTGTTAACGGGTTTCGAAGATTTTGCTAAAATTAGTAACCAATACAAATATTAAAATGTAAGCTTTATGTTTATTATAGTTTTTTTATGATATAAAGTGTCGGTCATTAATTTGTTGCACTAAAGGGGAACCATTGATTAATATCTGCAAGTAAATGGCGGCGAGTACTGGAGTAATGGTATTAGCAAAGTCAGAGGATGGATTTAGAATGTCTAGATGGATACAAGCTGCAAACATCAAGCTACTATCAGTTTCAAAGCTGTGGTCAAAGAAACCTATTAAATATCACTATAGGGAACTATAGTAAGTCACGTTTGAATTCATAGTGTCTATAATTTAAATACATTATTTAGATACTTGCCTAAATCTGCAACAAGTAATTCACGCACAATAATTACAAATCGTTATAGTTAAAGTATTATAATTACTATCAAGTTTTATATGAAATCTATTCACATTATACCTGGCAGGATTTCAGCAGGAGAAAAGTTCAGAATCTGACCTTTGCGGAAAATTACATTTTATTTATTATTCGATTATTCGCCTGTCTCTTGAAATGCAAAACCCTCCTATTTCGACCACTTTCCTTTATAGGTTATCCCTATTTTAGACCCCAGGGACATACTTTGAGGCCAACATTTGGTACGGATCTGTTGGTTCAAAGTGTCTACGAACTCTTAGAAAAATACGATTACAATTGATCGTCCCATTTTCGTAAGTAGCTCAACCTGTATAAAACGCTAACAATAGACAACGTCATTCAGATATTTGTGCCTAGGGTCGTTAGGGGTGAACTAAGAGAACTATCGTGGATAACGATAAATCAACACGAAAGTAATTTGAGAAATCCTTGATAAAGGGTAACGGATCTGCGGAGTCTTTGACGAGAAGCGTAACGATTTAAAGCGGCAAAACTATTTTCCGATAACGACCAACACTCGGTTGGTGGGGTACATTTGTTCCAGGTTCGTGCTCTGATTGCGCGGGAGGCGCCCGCGTTTCCGGGATACATATTTTACTACGTTGACAGATTTATTGTAGGCACGGTTATCCGGCCGTGCCAACTTCTTCCTCTATTTTATTATTTGTATTGTCACTTGTTTTCGTTTCAGTCGTCTCAAAGACCCTCATACCTTCGGCTGTCAGTAGCACGCTGTTCACGATATGGATGGGAAGCTCGTTCTATTATTAAACTGTATGCTAGATCGATGCTGAAACGAAGCTGCTATTAACTCTTCAAATGCGGAGGGATTTCGGTTTTTGTCTGTATACATTGGAAAATGAATAGCTGTCCAATCATTCTTTTAACCTCCCTTAAAGTAATGCAACACGTCGAGCAATTAAATATGATTATGCTAGGGCAACTTTGCTGTATTCGAACATGTATTGCACTCTCCATTACAAATTGAAAATTCGCTTCTTACACTGCTTGTTAAGACGAAATACAATGACAAGCGGATCATTTCGTAATGTGAAACAGTTTTTAACAACGGTCGACTAGTTTATTTGTATCAAACAAACATCGCCATTAAGATGTAAATACGTATGTTCCAAGCGTTGAGAAAATCGGGGAAAAAAATAACGTCATCCGGTTATTGCGAATCTGCGCAAAAAGAAGAGCAATTCCCATTACCCAAATCTGATTTAATTTTAAGTGTATTGTGTATTCTCATTAGAGTCCTCAAATTTAAAAGATTTTTAGTGCGTTCTGGCGTGATTGTGCCTCAAATACAGTGTTATAATAAATGCGCATATAAACACATGTTTGAAAGTAATATTTGTAAAATTATCCGTAATTATCAATAATTGAGGCGTACTGCAATGATGGCGTTTCAGGATACGGATTCAGCTTACGGAGTTACTTTTCAGTTAAACTGTCTGACTATGCACGGACTTCTACTACTGGCATATCTATATCTGTCTAAAGTTGAATACAGCAATTGTTTTACGCGATATGTTCATATGTGCAATAATTATAAACAATTCTTTAGACATTTAGTTTTTGGAAGAACAAACGAAAAATGTAAATATTCGATATCGTATTCTTTTACCGCACAAGTTCGTTGAATAAAATAATATGAGAGGGTGTTGAAGTATATACCAAGACTAGTCGACCAAAAGGTTTTTTTTCGCCACCGAATTCATGGGGTCCTGAGGGTCATTGCCATTTTTTTGAATATGGCATATATGGCACACTAATTACGGTGCATACCCCGGGGCAACAATTCAGCACAGGTTTCCTGAGACAAATCACATTTATGTAGATATGCTGACGTAGGTTTTAGGAGTACATTGATCAATAATGTCTGTAGTTCATGGTTTGGTGGCGTAAATATATTTTCAATATAAACTGCGAAGTGCGTAACTGAGGGTAAGAGTAGTGGTGTGTCTATGTAGGTTTCTGCAGTGGGTAACAAAAATATTCGAACCGTGCGGTAGTCAAATATTCACTGCACATAAATTACAGAACATTGCGATTTATCGACACAAGCCGCATATGCATTAGCAGATATCCATTGGCTAACTGTATGTAAACTTGGAGACAAATTTCACACACGGACACAAAACCAGACCATTCGTTGCAACAATGTTAATATAAAATGTAAAATCCACATTAAAGTATACTGTGCTGTATTAATTGAATTGTGTATTATTATTTTGTTGATCTCCCCTTAGTAAAGCTGGACAACTAATTTCTGTAACGTCTGAAATTTAAACTATGTTTTTCGTGGAAAGGACTATTTTGTGCATTCTTCAACTACTGAAACATTTCACTCTCAGTCGGTTGTTGGAATACTTTGTTCAGTCGCTATACGTGTATAATTAATGCAATTCATTGTGTTATTTGTTTTTCTATCCATGTTCGCGTGTTCCTTGTTGAACGTGGGCCATGCATATTTCCTATTGGTATCTCACGCCTTCAAAAAGGAATACGAAAAGGGCAGGTGAGGAACCTTTATCTATATGCTTTTATGACTTCGGGTCACATTTGCAGCTGAACACACAGTGAAAAGATCGAAGCGTATAACACCGAATCCGAACACATGCAGTGAGTCTGAGATTGTAGTTCCCCTTAGTTACAGGAAGGGAGCACGGAACAGGAAATAAGTGAGGAGATCTCGTGGTCTAATTGTAAGGCCCGTTACATAGAGGCGTGGAATCCGGGCTTCGCGAGTGGAGGGGAATTTGAAGGGAATTGCCTTTAACTGAGAATGTTTGTTCTGTCAGTCACATAAATCCAAATATGTCAGAAGCACGTTCTAATACGTTTCACAACGAAGTACGCCTCATTCAAAGAGTCATGCTTAAAATACATACATATTATCTAACAAGGAAACTTCGGTATTCTGATAATTCCCGTTTTTTCTTAAACCTTTTGGTTACTAGTTTTTGGTTCCTCAGGGTGAAATACCTGTGCAAAGTTACTGTGTACTTCCTTATGTTCCTATACATATATTTCGAAGATTACAGAAATAACAAATTACTTTTAAACAAAGGTGATGACCTTTAAATAAAGGCCTTTTACGTAAGTTATAAACTAACAATTTCGTTGCACACATTAACAGGACTGAAAATCCCTTTTATTTTTCATCCAAGCAATTGGTTGTATATCTACTACAGTTTTCAAGATGTTCGGTAAAATAGGAAAGCCCAGATTACCCTTTAAAGAATGTTTTCACTTTGAAGCACCAAAAAGTTGCGGCAACAATTGCCCGATATTTGTATCGAGATTTTTGCAAGCTACGCAGGTGTGAAGGAGCTACACTGATGAATCCTCCACACACGGAAATTGTGCCACCAATAAACCAGCTCTCTCTAAGGATTATTTGCAAAGCGTTTGGAGCTCTTCAACTCTAAAGTAGCGTACACGACAAGCTAGGACAAGACACCTAACTTGCGGCTCGTGTGACACGCAGTAAAATTTCATTGGCATGTGATAATTTATGAAGAAAATTTCTAATATTGGTATTGCATATTGTACATCAAACGATCGCACTGACCTACCAGATTAATTAGACAATTTTTGTTTGAACATCAAAGTGCCACGGCTCATCAAATGTTGCCCAAACCTAAAGGAAATTGCGCACCATTTCCAAATATCCGTCCACCCTTTGAGAGCATACTTACAATACCCCTTTCTCTAACGCACTAAGGGCGCGCTGGAGGGGTGCTACAGTACACATTGGCATGCAGATTGGTTGTTAAATCTTCTCGACAACAATCAATCAATATAGACACTTGGTTCCCCTGTCGACGAATCACTTCACATTAGCCAGAATTTTCACGCTCGATCAACCACAATCAGTTTTAAATCTGCGCTTCTACAACCACAAACATCCGATTTAACAAACATCCAGTGGGTATCATACAAAAGAAAATTTAAAATTAGAATTTGATTAGAGCTCATGGTTTCTAACGCATAATAAAATACACGTGTACCGTCCATTGAAGAATTTCGAATATGTATTCTTGAATGCACGTGTACAAAACTGACAATGAGATTCTTTTGCATCTGAGGGTTGCCAGTTGCCAGGTTGATATGCTTGGCGTTTAACTGTTTCGCGAATATATACGTACACATACATATGTGAAAATACATGGGCACCTGTACACTAAAATTTGCACGGGTGTAAAGTTTGGATTAGTTTACTGCACTTGTATTTTGATGCACGTGAAATAGGGACCTGTAATTAGTGTACATGTGTAGCAGTAATTTCCCTAATATAGATATTTGATATCAGTCGTTTATTCCATCGCTCTGAAACCAGTACGTAGATAATTAATCTGTCGTAAAATGTTCCTATTGTAAAATTCAGTTGCGCTTTCGTATTGCCTACATTTACACATTTTGTTCGCCGCTGTGATTGTTGCTTAGTCTCCTCACAACAGTGATCCCCTTTCAAGATACAATAGACAGTTGCTAATACTTGAAATTGGATGACCCTTCGAGTAACCAGTACTTGGTCGACGTGTATCAACGTGCATGTGTATTCACACTAAACCTGAACTTTCAACTAAACCACTCAGGGCACGTAGCAGCAGTTTTCGCGTAGCGCGAAAACGTGTTGGCGATACAGACAATGTGTGAATGTATAAAAGCTGTGGATACGGTTATGAGGCTTCCCATTCTGCTACTGAATAGGATCACTTGCTCCATGTCGAATTCTTCCGAGTTCAATATGGTCGTATAGCTGCGCTTGTGTAATTGGGTATCTCCATGTAGCTCTGCATTCTACTTCAACGAGTAGGAAAATCTACCACTTGTGTTTTACTCGAACAAAATTGTAAATATTCACAATTGAACGCAAAGTGTAATTAAATACTTCTAAATATCAAATAGTGTCAAGTTTTCTTCAGGTTTATTTAAGAGAAAGCTGCGAAACTGTTTCATTTTTAATTTTTTGTTCTTCCAATACTTACCATTTACGTGGAAAACGCTGGCTTGTGTTAGCGTGAACACCTTGTACACGTACTTTGTATATATTTATAATTACACTATATGCTTAAATGGCTGCGCCATTAAAATTTAATTGTAGCTAATTGTTCTCCTCAAGGATACTTCTGACGGCTGTACACGTCGAGAGTTCTTACTTCAGTTTTTTATTGAATTTTTACTGTCCCAACATACAACCCTCATTGTTTCAAGATTACCTTGGACGACACGTTTAGAGTAAAAGAAAATCACCTTGAATTAATTGAGTCGGTACAGCAGAACTTACTTCAAATCGAGTTACGACTTAAACAATTACTAGAAACAAAGTCAGTCATTTTGAGAGGTAGGATCGGAGACACACACTTATGTATTTAGTAAATGTCATCTTTCGTATGTCACTTAGGTAAGACAAGAATTGCTGTCTGGAACTGAAGCGCCGATGTAGAATTCAGTGGGGCACTCAATCAAAAGTGTAATCAAATTAGCCAAACTTTGTAGAACAGAAGAGTGTATAATATATGCCGCCTCATGAAAACTGTCCATTGGAAATATCTTCGTTATTTTAAGCAATACGTACACATTACTTACGTACTACACATTACTTTCATAGGGACAAATGCACCTTTGTACTCTTTTATTCAGACATTTACCATTCTATCAGAATCGTGCATAAAATATACGAGACTCCCTTTAAACGAAAGACACCTTCGTATCTCCTTTGCGTTTCCACTTGTCACAGAACTGCTATTTCGACATTATCAACCGCTTTAAATTCTATAACTTTGATTTAAAACCTCTTCGCGTATTGTTTAAAAATATTTCAGGTGGACAGAGTTCTTGGAACGCACTGCATACAGAAGCTTTTTCTGGATAAACTTCCTAGTCAACTGTGCAAGTAGCCAATGCCACCATAAATCACATGATCCACTATTATTCTGTCATAGTATAATATGTACATAACTAATAGAAATATATTGAAGTCAAAAATCCACTACTGTATTCTATTCTACGTATTATTATACATCTTGCGCACATGGCGAGAAAATAACCCTCCAGCGTCGTGGAATTTATTATTGGGTCCTCTCTTTGAATACGATGGCTAATCTGGCTTCTTGCATTTATGCGTTTTACGTTTTAAAACAAACTACATAATTGCAACTGACAACCGATGAATAAGATTTCCTATTTTCTTCTGGCCACACGCCATATGCAAAGTTTGTTTGTACAGTGAACCGTTTTATTTTACTTCTATTCTGAGGTCAAAATAAATAATTCAAGTATTAAAAACGTACCTTCGAATGCCTCATTTTCAAACCTGTCAACCGCCTGTTATATTTAAGTTTTCCATGAAACGTTATATTTCATTTCGAATCACTCCGCAGATTAACTGAATCGCAAACACCATTTGCATTTGGCTCTCGTGCCAAAGGATCTAAATGTGGTCATAAAATACTTGGATATTTGATGTACATAGGTATTGTGAGTGCGCTTGACAGCTTCTCGTAAGAAATGAAGCCAATTACGGAACATCAATACATGTCAACGTACCAAACTGACTGCTACTTTTATTTATTGGAGAACGTTATATTTGAAAATAGTAAAGAAAACTGAACAGAGCATTAACTTGGAGTGGGATATTAATATAAGATTGTTACCTTAAAATTTCACAGCATTTTTACATTCAATGAAACAGACTGTTATTTTCTCCTAAAATAAATGTTTACTGTGTTATGGATTGTACAATATATTTCACGCAATGGAACATAAAATGGGACACTTTATCATCGTATTTCTAATACATGTTGCTTTACGTGAAACGTGTACATTTTATTATGATATTAATTTAAAAAGATTTATGTTTTATGATTTATATTTCAACATCCTTGAGCTACATTCGCACAGAATCAGATTTTAACTACATCCGATCATCTTTAGAATTTGATAATAATAATAATAATTGCATAATATAATGGCGAACAAAAGATGCATAAACTTTATAATAATGTAATGTATTATTACATCATTATGTTATGTTACATATAAATAATACCCGTCCGTATAAACTGACAATGTATCGGCTGATCTAATTAGGTGGAAAGTTTGATATTGCATTTCGGAATAACAAAAGTAATCCAATTTATTGTAGTTATTATTTATGTATCGTAGGATGTAGGTCAGCTAATTTTCTCCAAATATCACCACCTCGTGGGTTGGAACAATTCGAGGGTTGAGAACAGAAAATTGTCGATAGTATAAAGCAAATATCAACCAACATTTCGTTTAATTTATTATATAACAATAATTGGAAGTATACAAATTTCTGAGATTTATAAGTGCAGAATAAAGTCAGTTAGCATTTTCGCTAAAGTTTTATATTTGTTATGATTAATAATTAATAATTTTTATATTATTGGACGCTACGAATATTTTACTGAAATGGCAGAATTCTATGGGAGACAGGCAACTACTTTTTCGTCTACTCTTACAAAATGTAATTCAAAGGCATTGAGTTCGACGGAATAATCGCTTTAAGCCAACGTCTGATCCGCCATCCGACGTCTGATGAGTCTAACGAGCACTAGGGCATTTTCATTTTTCAATTCTTCGAAGCATTCTCTAGTTCGTTAGTGCACCGTTTTTGTTGCCATTAATCGATCCAAATGCTGAACAGAATAAAAATTGTAAACGCTTATTTCTTGCAGTATCTGTCCTATTTCTGGACTTCTCGTTCATCTTTTCGTACTATAGCGATATTGTCGTGGCAGGCTTACTGTACATGTATTTTTACATGAACGTGTTAAATCAACACAACACCACTTGAGGGGACATTTTACAATCTCAGTCTCGAAAGTGGAACACATCCTTTAGAATATCCACCTCATATTTTTCAGCGAAATTCGAAGTACTTTAGATGCTCTAGGTATTTGTGGCATCATTGTCGGTTTTACTGGCCTACGATGCGCAGATCTTTTAACGCGTTTTTCTGGAAATGACTCTTGTGCGTAGCAGTCGTGATAGATAAAACCTACCCGATCGTTTGATCTAAAATTTGAATATGTTTTTCATTACTGGCTTACCGGCTAACTCCGAATATTGGTTTGCATTTTCGAACTTTTTTATACCGATTAAATACAACAACTGCGGTGTTCAGTATCTTGAACATTGATCGTCCGCCACTTCGAAAATTTCTGTCGAAAGCTTTTCTTTCGTGGTTTACCGGTTACCCATACTCGTGCAAATTAAGAATGTTTTTTGGTAATCACGACCTCCGGATACTATTTTACACGTGCCCGTGCATAATATAACATTGTACAATTAATAATAACCTTGTGGCAGTATGAACAAAGCATTTCTTTCTGTGTGATTCATACAATTCCATTTGTGTAGAAATGTCAAATATCTTAAAAAGGAAACTATTTTATAACCTTATATGATAAGGAAACTATTTTATACCCTTATATGACTTCACGTTGCGTTATTTGCGCCTCGCTGCTCTCTAAGCTAATTGCAAGTACAAATTATAGTTACAGTGGAGGACAAAAGAAAATTTAAAATTGGTACGTTTCACCACGAGTATCAATAACTTCCATCATACACATTTTATGTCACGCTGTTAGCTGTCCCCTATTTGTTTCGGCCTGCTTAGCTTTTAAACTTACTTTTATCCGCCACTGTATATACACAAATAAATCAACTCTAACTGTAACAGCAATTTACTAATACAACAGTGTAGATGTTCAAATTCAAACGTCGATAACAATTAAATTAAATTAATTTAAATTAAAAATTCCCTTTCATAACGATTGTCACGCATTGTACACTATTTCGAATGAAAAGTCGCAACTATCGAACGACGAGCGAGTCAAACTGCAAAGTGCCAGACGGAATGCAGACACGACAGCTGGGGGCGAGATACCAACAACTAGATGCATTCGTGGTACGCCATAAAAGGTGGTGGCAGTGTGCATTATCCGCCACGCGACATGTCGCGAGTTTACAACTTAATGCATGTTAAATCGCATGCATGTTAAGTATATAGAATCGGGCGGCGCTCATAATAGAATGTAACACGTTTTGCGAAGCTCGCACGGCATCGCTAAGAGAGAAAGGGCTGACATCCTCAGAGGAGGGCAGATGTGGCCAGCCAGTGACGTTATTGTAGAGATCGCCCCTGAAACTAGGGAGGAACGACGAGCAGTGTCAGTAGAGAGGGTGAGGGGTTGCGACACTGCCCAGGTTTGATACACGAAACCGTGGGCGTCTGCGTTAATTTCATGGATCTGTTATGCAAATATGTACGTACGGCAAGTAAACAGCAATGATTTAAACGAAGTTAATGTTGATCCGTATCCTGGTGACTCTCTGAAGTTAGTCGAATGAGTGATGCGCGGTTTGCTATCATATTTTCAACACATTATTAGAGAATCTGTGTAAACGTGAATTTCCAGAGTTTATGTGGATTCTGGTCGCTATATGCAACGCTAGTCACGTAACCACAACCTAAGGGTGTATTTCGGTGTGATCTTTTAAAAACATCATCTCCCGTTCATCTCCTTTTTTAATGATTGACTTGACAAACACGATAATCAATCTTCAAACTGCCATTTTGCAATTATAGTCATTTTTCTTTCGTTCTAGCTCCTGTTATAGCCAAATTCATCCCAATTCAAAATCTTTTCCTTTTCTTTTTGGACAACCCAGAACAGCTGGGTTGCTCAAAGCAATTGTGTTGAAGGACATGCAGTATCACCAATCTTTATTTTTTCTGAACAAAATCAATTATAATATTTCTTTATACAATTCTTATTGTTGCAAGACTTGAATATTTTTTCGAATACAATATGGTCGAAATAATACTGGCCGACCGATTAAAATTCCTTTTAACCAGAATATTGGGCTTATTGACTGAGGAATGGACTACACTAGAGATTTTGGTTAATTGCACAGTTAGTAGAAAGGGAAGCTTGATTGGGCATATATCGAATCCAAACCTGGACTATGACGAGTATTGTGCCAAAGCGTGGAGACCCGCGTGATATGCAAATTGCTTTAATTTATACCGAACCTGAAGATTGTTGTTTGGCCAGGTTAGCGACTGCTAGCCAGATTGGAGAGAGGTTTGGGGGTTTTGGCGAACGTGCCTGGGCATCGATTGCTACGCTTTGCAGCGTGCTATTCGTACCGTGGAACTCGATGATCTGTGACTATGCTTGCCTGACTAGTGCTCCTACCACCTGTCTGCTGCTACACACACGAGTATACCTATGTTTATGCGCGTACGTATAGGTTAAGCTGTTTCTTTAGGCCTCAAGCCACGAAATACGATCAATCCAATTATTTAAAATTTTGTATAAATTTTAAGTAGTTAAGACAATCGTCAGTGGTATGTTATAATTGGGGCAAATCTTTACTGATATTTTTTAAACTTTCATGGGACAATACATATTTAAACACCCTGTCGTCTGTTTTCATGGAATTCGGCAGTTGCTGCGCCCTTTTTTAAACGGACATAAAGTGAGAGAGAGATTAGCAATCCTGAGAAATATTTTGTTTGTTTAACGAAAGGGGTGAGGGAGAAGAAATTTTGTTGCATCTTCAGAGACATATTTAATCAGAGAAGATGTACAAACTGTCATTCCTCCCTCCAAAAGCACTTTGTTCGTTTCTGTGCACGATATTCACAGCAATGAGTTTCGAGGTACTACTGTTCTTTGCAGTTTCTCAGGAGTTAGCGTGAAGACCATTGATCATCCTAGCTCCGACGGTAGGTTTGGTTTCCCCGTCAATTTAATTTTTGAACGATTTTGTTTCGCTTGATTTGAACCGCCAGTTCCTAGAAATGTCTCAAATAACTGCTGCTTAATTTGTTTCTCGTTGCTGGAAGCGCCTAAAATATACTGACTGATGATTTCTAACGAAATCAGTTGTGGACTCGACGCGTTTCCACATTTTCAAACGTTACATAACAAACTGTACTTCGGTTCGATATTGCGGGATTCTACTTTTATAGAAAAATTCCTTATTTCACTACGGCTTCAGTCTTCTGCTTGAACTGGTCGAATTCTACTTTTCTAGATAACAAAAGTTTCAGGACGTTTGGCAAAGTTAAAAATCCCATAGCTGAAAGAACGTACAAGTAAACTTTAGAATTCCACTAATAATAAGTGAAACTGAATATGACCATAAAAGTTTGATGCAAAGTGAGTTACAAAAATATGTTATAGTCAACTTATAGGCCTCTTCGACCATTACCGTGAAAACTTTGCTGTTTTTATAATAAACAATTTCTAGCGTTCTGGTCTAATATAATAATAAAATTATTATGAATGAAGAAAGCGATAATTTGTTTTATGTTATATTTACTGATTTATGGCATACTGTAGGACGTATTACATTTCCATTCTATTGAGGACATTAATTATTTTGTCAGAAGTAGTATGATTTTAATAATCTTATTTACGACATGCCGCATAGCTGCGTGTAAGCATGAAAATGGTTCCGCATTGTGTACTGGCATTTGACCAACGCGTCCGACCGAATAAATTGCATCGCTCGATAAATTACTTCCTCTCTTTTGATAAATTAGATGAAGCCAGTTGGTTCGGTGAAGGTAAGATAATAACGCACTACGAAGCTACCAAAGAAGTTTAATAACATCTAATTTTTCTACAGTAAGTAACATATGCTCTGCGCGCATTTTAAATAAATTATCCTTTAAAAATAGGAACGAGTGGAAAAGTTACTCGTTGCATACGGTTTTCTCTTTATATAGTACTGTTTTGTCTTTTATGTAATGAATAAGATTGTTTTAATCACCAAAAGCATTTCACCCTTCATATCACGAGTCTGCTATATTTAAAGCCAATTTGTCCGATTGTAATAAAATTCTAACGTTTAATTAGTTTTAAAGCCTGGGGATAAAATAGGAATTTGGTTTCATTCATGTATGCCTGAGAACTAGACGTAAAATTTACTAAATCCTGCAAAATTCCTGGGTATAATATAAAAATAATAAGATTATTTGCAATTATTCATTAATAAAATAATATTTGCAAATTATAGGAAATTATTATCTAGCATAAAAAAATGTTTTATTCGCTGTAATAATGTTTAATCACAAACAATTATAATTTTACAGCTTATGCCAGGGTATATATCTTTTATTATTTATGTTTTAAAAATGATTGTCTTCGTATCAATGTTTCACGAATCATTGATCATTTTCATGCTACAATAAGTCATGCATATTCAACCATTTACTGACAATTGATGAATAAGTTGCATAGTTGTTCATTTCATGAAAAAACGTATAATTAAACAATTGGCTTCTTATTCTACGCTCAACACGTAACAAATATTACGTTTAAAATTTGTCAAATATTTGATACCTTTTTATTTTTAAAAAATCAGCGCTTGTTCATTGATGTTTCTAGTTGACGTGTGCTATGCCAACTAATCACCTATTAAATCCATCGAGAATGTTACATATTTTCTATTAACGTTTCTTTAGAATCTTCTTGAAGCGTACCGAATCAGTATTGGTAGTAAATGCCTGGTCAGGTAAATAGACTTTCAAAGTTCAAAGCACCTTAATCACTCTCTATAATGTGAGTCGAGTCGCGTCGCGACGCGTCGTTCATTTGAATAGAATTCTGAAATACTACGATCGAAGAGCTTTTTATCGTGGACTCGTTGGCTCGCAAACCGACTGCTGCATTATTCATAGTATAAACAGCGTCAACCAGCCACGAACTGGACGGGCAAAGGTCCGCAATATCGAAGGGACCACGGCTCACCGGAAGCTCAGAGGCATCGAGGACTTTCCAGGTGGCCTCGACTTTAGAAAAGATTCGAAGTTGAAACGATCCGTAAATGGTGTCCATAACTGCAACGAATCATGCTGCATTACTTTCACGATAGCTGACAATGCAGCTTTTCTTACATGAGTTTTGAGTCCTCAGCTCGACAACATTTTCCGATTTATGTTGGATCATCGTTCATTCAAGTTGTTCAGAAATTTTTTCCCTGTCGGGGTAAATCTCCCCTTAATTCATAAAACGATTCACTGATGTACAAATACTTTCGATTTATTAACTTACAGTAGAGTACGTTTCATCTGTCGTTTCTCATCAACACTTTTGTCCACCATCGCAGATGACAAGTATTATAAAATAATTATAGTTTATGGTACAATTTCAATAGTGTAGAAGTTGTTTTCCGTAAACCTCACATAGTTTGGAATAGAGGACAGGTATGGTAGTAAGACTTCAGTTTCCTTGAACTATTAACTAACTTTACTAATATAAAACGTCGACTCTCATACGATGTATTCTCAATCATCTCTATTCGATACTTTCTTCAACTCTGCCTACTCTATACGACTCTCCCTAACTATGACTCGCACACGCATTATCCACTCTATATATTCTTCCACTCTTAGTTACTCTCTCATTCTATTCCTCATTTCCAGTCACTCATATAGGATACACACTACAGACGTTCCGTGGCGACAGTCGAATCGTGTTCACCCGAACCCTTGGGTCACTGCACCCTCCGTTCACACGAACTTCTCAAGTACTCAGCTCCAAACACATATCTTCACCCCTCGGAGTTATTCTAAACAGTCCCGCAGTATTTCCCAATCCCACAATAGTGATATTACATGTTATGCATAAGACTGCATAACAGAGCCAAATTGTTAAGCTAATTATAATTTTAAACAAATTATTTCCTATTATATTATTAAGTACAAATTGTGAGGGACTACAGCATCGCTCTTACGTATTTCTTGCAGCGTATACATACCCTTACTTGTGTTTAATATTAATCGTGAAATAAGATTGTCTTGTACGATACAATGGTTGCCGGTGGCTGTAAAGGCAGATACCTTGCGACTGCCAGCATAATCTTCGGCAGTTCGAGTATGCCAATTTAGCTTAGAAGCCCAATGCCATAGTCTCTCCCTATTGTGCGTGGAGAGGAAGCTAAGAGGATCATGGTCGTACATAATCAATGAATTATGAGATTGGCCAAGGTCGAAATGACTGGCTAATGTGATTGCGTTTACATTGCTGTAATAATCGGTCATGTTCAACTACAATACATGTACAAATATTTCTTTGCTATAAAAACCAGTAAAGCAAATGGGATATATGGGTACGATATAAACGATATCTTATTAAGCAGATTAGTTTTAATGCCGCGTATTTTAAGGAAAATCAGTGTCCGCCCTACGGCGTGCCGAGATTATAAATCACTTGAATTAAATAATTGAAAGGAAAGCAGTGCCTCTATGATTCATTGCGTTAACGTCCTTTTAAAAAAACATGATCCTTTTTACTTGTAACGTTATTACTAGTTATTCATATTGTGAAAACGGAGCACCCATTAAAATATACATAGCGATCGACTGTTTTGGGGACTCAAAGCTGACAGGGTCCTTAGATGTAACTTTATAAATACAGACCATAAGTATTGGGACAACCGACAAGTTTTTGTTCTTTGATTCATGTATCTATGTTTTAAATTTCCTTGTATGGGATTGTGGGAGCTTCGGGTATCAGTAGATACGACGGTGGAAGAAGAAAGCGACGGAAAAAGAAGGGGTGGAAGAGGGCTTTTCGTCCTGGGCCTGCTAGCCCACTCGTTGATAAGGCTTGCTAGCAGGTCCATGCCTTAGACGCAGGGGTAGTAGGACATGGTTGGAGGTTATATGTATGGACACGGGAACCTATACAACCACGTTCTAGAGCGGGATCGTCGTGCTCGTCCCCTAGCCGTGTGTGTGGAAAGTGCCCCCCAGAGATGATTGTAAGTACAATTAGGGTGGTCCTTATTTTTCAACTTTCATTTTTCTCCTGCCGCAATATCTCAATCAAAAATGTTAAGAAATCAAGCACATGTTGAAGAGACTTTTAAAGAATTTATTGATACTAGAACTCCAAACTTGTATAAAAGCGGAATTAAAAAACTTGATACATGTTGGGGAAAAATGTATACATTCCAACAGTTGATTGAAACTTTGATTGAAAAAAATTTAATATCAAGAAAAGTTATATTCGTTTAAAGTTATCCTTACAATAACTTAAAATGGGTTGTCCTCTCAAATTATTAATTAATCCATACAAACCTATTTGTCGCGTTACCCCTACACCAATCTACATCTACATGTATATTACATTCCACAAGCTATTCGTTATTGTTCTATATGGTTTTTTGTATACTAACACTAAGTACCAGCATCTTAAAACCTTAACTAGGAAAACTGAAACGTCTACTTCTTCGGCGCCTTATATGCACGTTCGAGATTTTATCCCACTAGATTTACGACGTGTTTAAAGTTAATAGTAGTACCGACGTAAGCGTTTATTCGTTCGTTCCTTGTTTCCTCTGTTCCTTAAACTTTTCATTTCCTTCGTGCTCTTAGTGCTCTCGGCTATGCAATTTAGGACGCCAATACTTATCTCGGTGTTCCACCCGGAACGATCATTTGCGGGGCGTCTCGTCTGCTAGATACAGGGACTACACGGTGATACCACCATCTCGATTACGACGAAATGGCTTTCAGAGAATTCACGGCATGTGGTGTAATATTGCCACGTGTGGGTCAGATCATACTGCTACCAGCACAGTGTGGGTGAGCAACTAGCAACCCCTAGTGGTCATTTGATACACGTTATGAACGCCTTATCTTACATTATACTTGTGTACATATGTGCAACCACTTGAGTCGCATATGCATGTGAAACTTTTAACACATTACCTGCAACCTTGTACATACTTCTATTTAAGTAGTATGTAGTAGGTACTGTACCTCATTTACCTCATTTCATGTGCCTCATTTATCAAAGCGAAATTAGTCTCTTATATTAAGGTTTGAAAAAAACATAGTTGGTATGCATCCTATATATTTGACAGTCTCTGCGTGAAAAATAGTAGAGTAAATCTTGAGTAGTTATGCAGCCTTTAACTACAAATTAGGATTCAGTCAGCCGGTAGAGTCTACATTTCTGGACTGAAAATGTTATGTATTTAAGAAATGGAAGTGTTTACATGATAATGTGGATAATAAATCATTTATTTATTAAGATAAAAACATTTTGAACAATAGTGAAACGCGATGTATTATTTCGAATAATGTTAGAAATCGTATGGTTTGAAATATTTAGAATTTAAGAGGTGTATTACTTCTCTAGACTATGCTTCAGCTTATTTTTATTTGTGCTATATAGTTTTAATTTAATATGGCCTTAACTCGAGACTTCTTAAAAGAATTATAAATTAGCGGACGGTAAACTTGTTAACCAAGCGTTGCGAATAACTAAGAAGGTGTGAGCAGGCTTGATTTTCCTACTCACTGCAAAACAAGAATTAATTATCAAGAATTAATTAAAATTATCTGTAGTTTCTTTTGCAGATCACACCGAGAAATTATTCAAAAGAATAATTATGCTGCATAAAATAATTTTTAGACAAATGTGACATTTTATTTTTGAATAAAATGTTTGTCGTAGGACTGAATATCGCCTCCAACCTTCTGCCTGATTCGAGGGAACAGTCATCTTGATCAGAAAGTAGCTGCTGCTCATGAAGCGTCACTGCTCTTCTCTATAGTACGAACGCTCGTACTACTAATTCAATTATCGTAACTATTTCAACTAACGCAGTTTAACTGAAATCGTGGACTGTTCCAATGCCTAACCGCACACCAACAAGAGTTGCTGTGTCTGACTAATACACAATTTAGTAACCAACTGTGCTAACTTTTTGGCTACAACTGCTTCTTCACTGTTAACTTATTGTTAGTTACTGAAATATTTATGTTTGTACCAGGACAACAAAAGTGCCAGCACAAGTCGAATAAAGAAATTCTAACAATGTGCAACGCTTGCAATTATTACATCATTCTTCTTTTACGCTGTTGCAATGAATTCCGTCGTTGTTTGAAGAAACCAGATAATAAAGCAAAGATAATAAGGCTTCTCATCTATTATTCTCGTTACACGCTTGTTGTTAAAAATACATAGTATGCCGAAATTTAACCGGGATTCTTAAGATGGCAGTAGCTCGTGCCGCCTACATATTACGCCGCCCTTATCCCTTCAACGCGTTCTAAAATATTTGGAGTTCCACACGCTTCTCACCTTTTAAGGTAAAATTAGAATGTTTTACGTGCTTTACAGGTACCAGAAACAATTAAATTTATTCAGTCTGACTGCTTTATAAATGGTTTTGTTAGGCTATAGTACCTGCTCTGTCTGACATTTCCTATGGTAGTTAATACAATCCAACAGTGTATGTATTGGGTTTGCCATCGCATTGACTATTGGAGTCACTAAGCCTTTAAAGGCACAAGTAAACTGTAACTTTAGAGGCATAAAGGACTTTGAATGTGAATAATAGTTTGAAAAATGGCATTTTCCATAGTTTAAATATTTTTGCCGAGATATATCGTTATTCAGTTATCGAAGTAGACTTTATGTGACGTAAAAAAATAATGAAATCTATAATTCAACCAGATTTCGGTCCAGACTTGAAGACTTCCTCAGAAATGGCAAGATTGCGAAATGATAAATTGCTTTACAATGAATATTATGAATGAATAGGTGAAGAGTGTTGTAAAGAAATTCAAATCTTTCTCTATCGTAAAGAATTTTGGTCTAGTTTGTTGTGTATAGATTATATGTTTCTTCAATCGCTGTACTTAACTCAAGCCCGTGCTATTTAAAACATTATTTAATCTCAGGTATACGAAACTTGCTTGGCTACTTCCTTCCTTTGATCGACCTCTCTATTTCCTCATTTTCTTGCCTTCCTTTCCGAACTCATCCAGTAATGCATTACGCAGACTAACGGATCACTGCTTATATATGGGACTACACGATGTCTGCAGAACTGCATAGAAATGCGAAAACCCCCTCGGGTGGTCCAATTTGTCTTTGAGTCTTTTTCGTTTCCCTTCATGCGTGGCAAATTACTTCATTAGCGTGGATCCCGATATCTCAGCGTACAGCGTTCTTAATAGGAATCTGAAATGGTCCTTTGTGCAGAAGTAAGTCAGCCGCCAAATAATTGAATTCTCTTGCGATGCTGACGAGTGCGGCGTTGAAATTATTAACATCAATGTGAACAAGTAATGACTTCAAACATTTCGTTCTTTCGCGTTGTGCAATCCTTTGCCCCTTTATATTGAATTTTGCAACTGCTAGCTAAAGATTTGTGTACGCTAAATACTTTTATCTTGAACTTCACGATGTCAATGGTGTTGCAATACTGTGAGAAGTATTGCAACACCATTAAGTATTGTTTTGTGATAAAACTTTCAGGATATTTGTAGGTTTAATATTGTTAGCAGGAGGTACCACGTATGTAGGTATAATATCGGTATTTACCGGGATTAAGCATCAAAAAGATTGTTAGTCCTAGTGGATCGGCTGTATGCTTACTTTGTCACACAGTCATCTGACACCTGACGTACTATACTCAAATACATACATATATAAGTTATACTAAGGAATAAGTAATTGCCTATAGGGAATTAGTGAGATTTGAAAAATACCCCATCTTCTGTTAAAAATAGTGGCTGATCATAAATTGTCAGATACGATTATTCCAATACCGGGACAAAATATCAGCATGTCGACGATTTCGACTGAAATATCGCTACTTGACATATTGATGCAGTGGTTTGCAACGCATTGGCCGCGGACCGACCCACAATCGAGTATTTTCTCTTCGAGAATGTTTCATGTCTATAAATCTTAGTTTTCAAATAAAGAATTATTTATTAATTCTTATTAGAAGTTATGGAATTGAACTTGCATGTCCTTTGTCGGTTCGAGCGCTGAATACGTGTTTTACTCGTTTGTAGAAATGGGTAGTGCAGATTCAATTTGCCACGAGCAAACTGACTTTTCTAGTCGAATGGCGCTATTGTCTTTCGGATGGTTCATTTCATATCGTCCGACTTCGCTCCTCGCTACTTTTTCACAATTACATCGTGATGGTGAATGAATGACTAATTGATACGAATGGCACTCAAAACTTGTAATTCGTACACTGTCATTGAAAAGTATTAGGAGACTTAACGTTTTTAATGATCATTCGCCATGCAATGTGAGTTATTAATATCTGTATAACAAAAAATGTAATAAATCTTCATACTACAAATCAATTAACTTTACCCTAGTGAGTTTTTGTTTACGAACGAATATACCTAAGCGTTATTCTGTTATGTTATATTAATTGCATTATTTCTTCAACTGAGTCTAAAAATGCCAACGCTGCTTTTTTACGAAGATTAATTTGGCTCGTTGCGTACTACACATTGAAAGCAACAAATTGCTGTAATAATAGCAAGACGGTAAATTTAGACAAGCTTCAATCAACCAATCTAATATTTTGCGAACTACGCAAACAAACCTCAACGCATGACGTCAGATTTCGACAAAATGGGCTGCATCCTGCTATACAACATTCGAAGCTGCGCAAGTTTGCACAATCACGTGCAAGCATTCATTCATGATTGCGGTTGTCCCGTAACGCGAGCTGTTCACAATGTTCATAACATAACAAGTACGGAAATAGCAAGTGAAGGTAGCACTTCTCAAAGCGAGTGTTCGCTTTGACACGCATGCACATACACGTATAATATGCATATGTAGATACGTAGAGTTTTGTTTCGTATGGCAAGATTCAATTGAATGTCAGGGGATTGAGCGACGTGCAGCTACCCACGTAACGTTGTTAACGTATATAAGTATGTTGGAACCGAATGTAATATATTCTTAATTTTTATATTACCATACTTCTCGTAAAGAGAAGCTGTTGTCGGAGGTTATTTGATAATATGTTGGCAATCCCACAATATGTACACTAGAGTTGCTCTTATTATCGTCTTTTGAATTTTCTTCGCGGCACCCCCCAGAATAGATGCAATTAACAAAAATATAATCTGTACAAAGTTTGAGCTCGATCGGATAACGGGGAAACCCCCGGGTCCTTAAAAGTTAAAATAATTTTTAATTAAAATGGTGACTTTGTATCCAAGGGATGTCACGGAAACAATTTTTAAACAAATTTTGATTAAGAGTAAATAAGAGCCACTCCAATGTACAGTGTTCTTGGAGAGAGGTCTTAATTATGATAACAGTTCTAAGTTATCGCGGTTTAACTATAAACTTCCATCGATGATATTAAATATACATATACATATGTATATACATAGTATGTGTTCGTACAACATTGCTTCTCGACGCGCTAATATTATCGTCTCCTATGTGATAAACAATAAGTAAAGTGAAAATATGTTATAAGTACGTGTTTGTAAGAAGAATTTATTAATAAAGGCTCTTCCTGCTTCTCGCGACACAATTCGAATCTTCAAGGGCCTTATTTATGATACCGTTCGGTGTAAGCTCTATCCGTGCGCATTTGTTTGTGTACATTAGTTATTAATAGAGAGTAGATGTTTATGCAAATATTAACCCTTTGCACTCTGTTGTCCTCGCCGTAGCGACATTGTAAGTGGAACTAACAGCTCCATTGTCGCTGCGGCAGCGACATTGTATGATACAATGGCAAAGCTGGATTTTGAATTCTCCACAGAGGCGCACTCGCACCATTGTAAATATTCTCGGAGTACATAGCTGGTAACCCATAGTAAAAATTTGCTCGGTGGGCAAAGGGTTAATATAGATTACTTACACAGGATTCAGATAAAGCACCAAAGACCTAATCAAAGAATAGATTCTACATGCAAGAGAAGCAATTTGGTTTACTTCAAAAATTCGTATAAAATTTGACATATAGATGCTAGAATTCTTCCCCAAATTAATGTTATAACAATTCTACGAACCTAAATATAATACCATAAAAATTGTACTTTCAACAATATTTTAGGCCAGTACATTTTTCAGATAAAACTGCAAACGATCATTTGTTTATTAATTTTGATTACTTGTGAAATACTTCTTGTTCTGCATAATTATTACTGTTACGTCACATTTTATTATTTTACTACTGTTTACAAATGAATATACATAATACATCTTTCTGGAACAGAATATAGCACAGAAAACTGGGAACAATTTCTATCTTTTATTTCATGGGAGAACTTAGGGAAGTTACCACCACAGGGATATTATACTTATCGTTACAAGCATTGTCAGTAATGTTCGTGTTCCACTAAACGAATGAGCACAGGTGTCGGCAAAAATTGAGTTGAACTGTTGGCCGGCTGTGTTAACGCGATTTTCTCATTTGCTGTAAGAATAGGAGGAAGAAATAGTGCTTCGTGCTCATCGTGTTACTCAAAAAAGGCCAAGGAACCGTTGCCTGCGCCCGACAGTTATAAGTTTCTTTTCGTGCAGATAAATGTATTTTAATTTGCAAATTGTCTTCAGTAACAAGGAACTAACGATTCATTCAACACGAACTAATTATAAATAATTCTTCGCGTTCCGAATTATAATTTCAGGTTTCATCAAACACGATCAAATGTATTTAAATTTATTCCAAAAGAAATGTGGGAAAATAATAAGTGCATTGCGTGTGTATGTGTTTGGAAGAATATTACGTTTCAATTTATCTCTGGTGTCATTATTTATGGCATAAACTAATTCTTTGATTTGCCCCCATAAATAAAAATCCAATGGAGTCGAAGTCATCGATTTAGGAGACCAATTTACTCCACAATAAAATTTGATCCGTGCTTTTAAAAATTCCATATAATTCAGCTTATAACGCTATATGGAGGATGATTTTTTATTCCAAAATATAAATTTAATTTATCGTTTATTCTAATTTTCTATCGAAATTCAGTCACTATTGCCACTAAAAACGAAGTTACATATAATAAAATAGCACGCGTGTGCTGGTGTTTAACGGCAAGCTTGTTTCTCTGAATCGGGGAAGCTCTGTTGTGCAACATTCTGATACAAGCGATGTTTCTACAGAAACGGTTAGCAAAGGAGTGCTTTACCTGACGCTCACGTGTTATTGACAGAACTCAGAGAATCGTTTTCCTACATGTATACGAATATACATACGTGGGCAGATATGCATTTCCGGAAGTGCGTCTGTGTGTATACGTATTACAATATATTGAGCTGCATCTGGAGCTTGCGGGTTCGAAGCGTTATTTCACGGACACACACTCGTTGCACAAAGCTGAGAGCCATGAGGCGAGCTTTGATCGTCCTGCTAGAATTGTGTACACAGTAAATGCACTTGGACGTTAGTGCAGTGGCATGTATCTGGCAGGACGCAACACGGGGATGAACATCGTCCATTGTTCACGGTCTTATCTACGCATGACCCGCGACAGGAATACTGTTAGAATAGAACTCTATAGTTACACTTCGTTTCTTGTCTTGGCGATAGGAGGCAAAGAAGAAGAGCTTGGACAAACTTTGTTTTGGCATTAAAAGATAAATAAATGTGTTTCTTCTTTTATGTTACATATGTATTTTTTATTCGGCATAGTTTTTCTGTAGTTTCTGTACGACACTATAATTTTGCGAATTGATTGCTGATCAATACCGCAACGGTCGGTGCGCTCTACAATAAATCAATGCCGTCAGGGTTAATCTAAAGAGTTAAGTGTGATATGGTGGGAGACGATTTAAGTTAACAAGTCAAAATATATTTGTAAAATAACTGTACACGTGGTGTGATAGTGTTTGTGGTGTGAACGGTGTGTTAACATTAATATGGTATCTATATACATATATCCTCAAAAATGTTCAAAGTGTGCTGTGAAAAAGAGTGTGTGTTGGTGATGGTTCGTTGGTTACCTTTTTCTAATGCGGACGTTAGGGAGTGGCCAGCAAATGCGGCATTAGGTAGATAATGATTTATTTGCAGCTTGAAGTTTACGGCGGTGAACGTTATTGAGCGTATTATGCTTAGGATATCTTGCAAGATATTTTACAAGACAATGATATTACCACTGTGTATTAAAGTATAGTCACTTTTAACTGATTATACAAAAATTGTTATTTTCTTTGCTCTGTTTACTGTGAGATTTAAATCGTTTGGTAGATAACTCTTGAATTGAAGTGACTAAAATAACAATTGCAATTGCATGACGGAAAAGTATGAAGATCCTGTGCGTTCAAAGGCATCAATCTTGAAAATTAAGTGGCATAAATTTGTTAGAGACTCTAGTGCCTTTTACGATAATGAAAACAGAAGAAAAAATTAAATTAAGAGTTGAATGAACTAATTGTAAGATCCTGAGAGAATCCTGAATGTTCTTCTACTGTCCATTTAGAAAATCTAAATCTTTCTACTTAATTATTGATATTAGGAGTACATAAACTTTTATTTCAAAAGTTAAATTCTATTTCCGTTCCTCCAAGAATGGTTATCCCATAAAATCCCTTTTTATCCCTTTTGCCCCATTTTTCGGGACCTGGAAAAGCAAATTCAATCAAACCGTCTACGGCGATTCCCAAAAAATTGCTGACTATACCGAATGTATATGGATCATATAACTTTCTAGAGGATTTAATACAAAAAAGATTACTCAATTCATTTGGCACCATTAGGAAAACACTCATCCAAAATTTTATTACAACTGCTTCAGTGGTTTGGAAGAAAATGGGTCACGAAATTCGCAACTTTCCTATAAGGATAAAACTGGGTTGTAACTTCCTTAAGTGATTAAAAGCTTGAAGGGCATTGGGAAGCGGTGAACAAAATTTTTGTGGAAGATTGAAACAGACGGAAAGTGCATAGATAGTTCAGATTTCATGAATGTTGTAACTAGGGAATCAAACGTTCTTTACAGAAATGTTTGTATACCATGTACAATAGGGCATTTCTGGGAAAAGCATGTATATATGTACATTAGGGTGACCGTTATTTACTCTTACTCTACATATGTATGCATATAACACGCTAAAGCGTGAAAGAAATGCTAGATTTCAGAATAGTTGGGTACTACGGAAATTGTGCAGCTGTCCAGTTTTCATAAATTCTCTATTATCGATTCTCTCTTCACCGTTATGGACACGCAATATATCGAATGCTACACCGCGTCAGATTCTCGTTCAAAACAGAAGCTGATGAATGAAGATGCATATGCCAATATTCGTTATGTCAATCCGTCTTCTACGTACCTGTACATCCATACATGTTGAGTTGCATCTCTGGACTAATACGCCAATACCCGCATAGTTATTCAGTTCTTTAAATACATACCAAGCAGGTGAATGGTGTCGTAAAAAATATCGTCGAATTTTCTCTTAGCATTAACTAATAATTTAAATACAATAAAAACACTTGTACAGAGGTCGGCCAAATAAAAGCGTTCATTTCACTGTGAAACCACATGAATCGTTAATAATTTCGCAATACATTTATGCAGTTTGTGAGACGGTCGTTCTGTTGTGAATATCGGTTTAGTTTTATGGCGATTGGTTCGCAGTTTCGCCTGTAGTCACCTGCTTCTGAAGTGGTCTCGTATATCGATCTATCAAATATCGTGTAATTGGAGGATAGGGTGGCTGGTTTCATTGTCACAAGAGTGAAGTTCACTAGGAATGCAATTATGCGAGGAACTACGTCAAGTTTTAATCCGAGCCGGTTTTATATTTGCGGGGAGTTTACGAGCTGCGCGAAAAGCTTCTTAACGATAATGCGATACCTTGAGAGGATAGGACAGGCATTAGCTTTACTACCTAAAGGGGCAAACAGTCACGGAGGTTGGATCGAAGGGCGAAGGTGAAGGAAGGGGTCGGCGCAAGGTGCAGATATGTATGTGTAGAAGATAACGATACCTACCCTGCGCGCATTCCATCGCAACTTACGGCCCACTCCACCGTATAGTCATTACTATTCTCTTAATCATCAAACTTTGAGATTTCTCCTAATTTCTGCCCATACCGCATGGTTTCTCAGATAATAGGGAAGAACGTGTGTACTCTATGTAAATTTTGTAAGTGTGTCAATCATTTACTGCACTCGTGCTACCTAATTTTGAATAAATGTTATTGGACGGTAATGAGCAATGAAAACACATTTGAATAATATGTTAAAGAAAATGTATCGTTTGTCGAGGAAGAGTTATTGCATGCTTGGCATGTGTTGCCTCGCGATCCTTACAACTTCAGGTTAACACCAGCCAATTGCCATGGAAAACACTCGCAAACTAATTCTACCGCAATCCGTTCTGCTGTGCATACGTGATATACATATACTTTTCACTTATATTGTGTTTTAAGTAGATTTAATATTTTTTTCGAACATCGCTCGATGTAAATCTGGAGACACACTTCTAGCAGCGAAACTTACGCCTTTACACTTATATGTTTAGCAGGAGCGGCACGATATTTTCACGTGTATGTATTGTAGTTTACCTTTGCTGTGTGACAATTGTTGTAGTTGAGCAAGTTCATGCCATTCGTTGTGAACGTTAAAAATTAATTTTGTCAAATGTACTTTATGTCAAATATAAAATCGATTACATATTGTACATATTGAATTCAGCGATTAGTTAATTCAAGGTTTCAGAGAGTAATATTTGCTGAATTAATTGGTAGTTATAAATACGATTGAAACGTGGGGCTCGGCAGAACATGGAGCTTTATACAAAGATTACTATTCCTGGACATCAAAGTCATTTTCACGTTCCTTTTCCAGTAGCGCGAACATTCCTATCAGACACATCTGTATCAGCATTATACTTGGCAAGCATTGGCATCATGGTATATCAACGATATTTACTTGAGAACAATTATACTTATACGTCCACACAAACAGCTACCTTTGTATTTCTTAAGTGCATAAAACTTGACTGACTGGAACTCCCCTATGCATCATTTCTGACTAAAACAAGAACAGAACTTAAATTGTCTCTATAAATGAAACTGAGTATTGTATAAATCTACAACAAAACACTAATGTGGGATTGAAAGTTTTATGAGATCAAGCCGGTGCGGTGTAAGTGTAATATAAAACAAGGGATATTATATATTTATTACAAAGTTACTACGCTAGTCCACACTGTATCCACACTAATCTATTCTACCCTGTCCTACGCTGTTCTACGCTGTTCTACTCTACGCTGCTCATCGATCTACACTGTGTCGCTGCTCAATCCACTTTGCCTCGCTGCTCAATCCATCCTCTGTCAGGTGTAGACTCTACTCGACGTACTTTTCCATTCATTCATACAGACAACCCCACAAAGCTAGCAGTATTCATAAAACCTAGAAAACAGGGGACACGGTTCTCCAGGCAATCGCTGTTCGCCTGCAGACCATCTGTGCCCCAGGTAGCCTGGTCATAAACGCCCTGTGCCCGGACGTTGGGCGCTGCGCAAACCGACACTAATACGAGGCATTTACTATTAAAACCTAACTGAAACCATGCATCCTGGAATTGCCTATTCCTCAAATTATGCAGTTAAGTGTTTTACTTTAAACGTGACCTATCACGTCATGGTATAACGACCTGGCAATGAAAACTTGAGTAAGTACTACGACACTTGAGACAATTTATGTTATCAGTTACGAAAACCGCATTACTTCCGCATCAACCTAGCCCAAACTGTAATATCCCGTTGGGATAGTAAGCAAGTGATATTTTACTGTAGGCAGAAATGAAGTGTACTTCAAAGGGGCTATTCACAAGGACAGCATACATGAAAATACGTATTTTCGATACCTGTGGAGGTACATATGTATTATCTTCGGATGCAATGCAGATAGCTGAACACGTATTAGTTATATGCTTAAATAAGTAACGTGGTCGTGCGCGATTTCAACTTACATTTTCAATGGTAAATACAAAAATAAGTCATTCCATTTAAAGAAAACGTTACTCTTAGTAAAATCTTAGAAATCTATGACCTCTCTCATAGTCTAATTTCCTTCTCAAAGCATTTTTCCATACCGTGACCAATAAAAGAATAATTAAGGGTGACAGAGTTAGGTGGAGCAACATGTACCTATATTTATTAGTTGATCTTAAGTTAGAAGTTGAAAGATGGTTTAGTTTCTTATTTTTATTTATTGTTAGTCCTGTGAGAGCAGTACGGGAACAATGAAGATACCGAGTATTCACGAGGGTACAGTTTCTACAAGCTGTGAAAAACTTCTCCAAATAGAAGTGCTACCTTCTCTTATCATACACGGAATAGTAGTTTCGGCTTGTTCGCGATCAAGACTGAAACTTGTTAAGCTAACGCCTTTAGACTCTAACGCGTACAACTGCCAGACTTGCGATTGACATGAATTGTGAATGCACGACTGACACTTTTCGCAGCGGAGACAATGTTTTCAGACCTTTTTGTTGCGTGACCCATCTTATAGGCTGGGGCTGAAGATAGTAATGACGGTTTGCGGCATATTTCCTACGTGTGCACTTTACTATATTACCATAGGTCATTATACCATATCAACGCCGTATGACGTTTAAACTAAAACACTTGCTTAACTGTACAATTTGCATAATAGGCAATTCCACGATTTGTGGTTTCGGGCGTACTAGTTACGTTGATCCGAATTGTTGCTGGTGAAGTTAAGTAAACGTACATTAAACGTTTGCATACTCGAAATAAAATTGAATGAGGTAATGATTTTCAACGCAGTTTGCTACACATTTAATATTCCGTTTTGCCTTACGTATAAATACTTAAGAATTAGATGAAAATAAATGATTGGACTGTATTGCCAATAATAAAACTGAGTACGAAATCATCTCATGAAAATTGTAATAAAGAAATTTCTATTATTTTATAGCTTATGGTAGTAATCGTTTCATGTTAGATTGATCAGTTCAATATGAAGATTACTTTTAATCAATATCTTGCAAAAACAATGGAATGTTATAATATAATCTTGCATACATACACTGGTGGAATTAATTCTGAAAGCTTTGAATAAAACTAATCTTTACATTTCATATTTGTGCAGAAAATGTATATTCTGCTGTGTTAAATTGTTACAGTAATAGTTTTATTGTGATCTATAATGTTTATACTTAATATTTTCACACGAGTTCGTTTATAAATGTTATAAAACTTTAAATTATTAAAATCTAAGTTGTAGTTGTTAACTGTGTGTACCACGTGACTGCACCTGAAGATTTGCGTCGCCTGGGGCACTCGATGCCACGACGAATCGAAGCTGTTGTAAAAAAATAAAGCAAATCCAACGAAATATTAATTTTTCTACCTCCTTTGATGTGTTGAAATTATATTTTTTATTGTACATTAAAAATATGGCTGCAAATGGTCTTTTTATTCATTTTTGTATACAAGCGACGCCCTAAAATTAGAAAACAATGATTAGAATATAAAATATAAATGATTATATATTAGATAATTTGAATAAATGCGAAATTTAAGTAAAAATTTAAAAATGTCCACAATTAATTGTTGTTTTATATTATATCGCTCATCGTTTGCTACAAGACAATGCATATCATTGGTCAGTGTTCCAAATTATATGAACGCAATTCAGTGTGCCATTCCGAAGATTCTTCGCAATTGTCCAATTTACGCAATGCCCTGTGATCTTCTCATCAAGCTTTATTAAGACCAAAGAGTAGTGAGCGTGTACATACATCGAAATATGTCCTATACAATAATTGATTGGCACTAACAGAAAGCACGACCTCAACATTAAATCACGTTGCGTGAATCCAATGATATTCTAACGACACTCGGTATTGTGCATGTCTGTAGGGAGTACAATGTTCTGATTCCAAGAATTACAATTTGCAGCTAATATTTCAAGTTACTTTGAAACGCTTGTAATTGGAAAAAGGCAGATGTAGAAATGACGTTTAATTATTAATTAAATATAATTTTAAATATAAATATTTATGGAATTCCTTCATACGAAATTATTCATGTAGTATGCGGTAATGTTGCAATATAGTACTGTATTATATTGCAGTATAGTATCATATAATGTACTTTTTCATATCTATAAGTTCTCTTAGTTTTGTAAAGGTAATAATTATTCACAATATAAATTATTACACGTAACTGTGATGAAAGTTGTCAATTTTGTCAAATGACAATGAACAAAAGAGCATTAAACACTTTCAAAAACTTTCGTTTATATGTCATGTAGTAATATGGACAAAAATATGACAACGTATTTCGCTTGGAGTTGATAAATAATTTTTGAATGAGTAATCTGCAGTCCATCTACGTTTATCGGTTGTTTTGCGTTCAGATAATGTGCTGTGGAGTTATTACTGTGGTACACGTTGTTAACCTAGTTTGAACATCTCATTTGAAAAGAACATTGCTAAGTTCGAAATCTTTCATATTGCTTTAGTTACAAAACGATGCAATAAAATTTGAAGTTCACATCATAATGTTCTTGTCAAATTCATAAAACCTTTCTCTAAGCTTAATTCATGGACAAGATTGTTTTTGTATGACAATACTTCAATTAAAGAGTTATGAGCCCAAGGATATTTGATTTGCTTGAGCCGTTATACTTTCCATCAATCAAAACTGATTATACTGCACAAATCATTAATTCGCATCACAATCGTTCGTTCAACATTTTATTTAGGCAGCAGACACGTTATGCATTCTAATTAGTAATCAGTACAATTATTATTATTTAAAACTGAAAATGTACAAATTCCAAAACATTAAAATATTAACAGTATTGATTTATTACCAACAAAGACTACCTGATATTAAATAACCACGTTGAGTCTAGAAATGGAATAATTTAGTTGGCGTGCTCATAAAAATATCATACATTATATTCACTGGAAAATATCAAAGCGTTGAAAGCAGTTCAGAAATGGCGCTGAGCTATATCCTAATTACCGCTATGAAAGACTTTGTTAATTATTCATATATTCTTTATCTTTCAGGTCGTTCACGGCGTTCACATAGAGCCAGCCCATGAAGTAAAAAAGCGTAGCATTAGTCAGCCGGTTCGAATTCTGCTGTCATACGACGAAAGCGTGTACAGGTAAGTTTGTGTGGATAATTATCCAGTATTTGGTATTCGGCTAAGAGTGGAATACGTAAGCGCATATATACATATTATTATAATATTACTATAAATGGAATGTACTCATATGTTTGGAGTCACTTTTAGTATTTGTGAACCATAAAAGGAAGCATAGCTAATAAAAGTCAACGTACTTCCTTGTTTATTGTGTTTAGTAAAATTGGAGTTTCTTCTGTGCTATAAATATGTATGTCTCTTATGTATCTTTAAAGAATAATTGTTTTGATTACATTTAACTGGTACATAGACGTAATGAATAAAGTTTAAGAAATGAGAAAATACGTTTCATAGTTGTTAAATGTAAAATACATTAAGTAGTATAGGTCAGTGTATGGCTGAACATATTCAGATAGTTCAAACCAATGATATGGTCAGACCTTTCAAAGTAGTGCAGGTCGAGATATATTCAGGTAAGCAGGTCGCTTGGAGCACTCTAGTTTCCTTGATAAAGAACAACTGTGATATTTTGGTCATTGAGACAAGGATTAAAGACATTTATAACTACAAGGAAAGCCCAGAATTTTGACTGTGTCTGAATTCATCAATATCTGTGCTAAGACATTCTAATACTTAATACACATTGAATAAAATATTAGAATTATTCTGGTCACTGAAAAGTGCTACAAAAGATTCAAATACAACGTAATCAAATATTCTTGGTCAAAACCGGAACAACTTGTCTCGATGTGAATCCAAAGATTGCTACAGAGATGGAATGTGTTCCTAAGAAACAGTGAGCAATAAATTATCGATTAATAGTTGCACAATAGGTTTTGCTTTCTAGTGCTTCAAAGTTACCTGCGTAAAAGCAACATTATTTATATAATGAATTGATAATGAGAAAGACTATATATTTTCAAACTTCCCTTCGGACTTTGACTTTCTCTTACATTATTGAATAGCTTCGACGCGACGTCCACATTGTCTAAGAACAACATGAATTTCACCCTGAATGGCAAAGTACAGACGAAAGTGGATTAGCAGTCTGACGTGGGAAGCCGTTGACGAAAATTCTTGAGCAAAGTTGCTGGTGTGTCGCGAGCAGATCGTGCACTGCGTTGGACGCACTTTAAGACGTCGAGCGTCGCGACGAAGTAACTTTTAACTTCTGCAGGAAGTTCAGCAGTTGTTAAATGCCTTTGTGGTTCACGATGCAAACCTTTCAGAATAGTACTTCCTAAGTTTGTATGTTGCATTCATCGTGCTTTCTTTATCGTTATTATACGTGTATTCGTCCGTGAACAAACTCTTAACTGCATTTGAATAGCATTTTATAATCATGGTTTCTTGTTACACAGGGTGTATTCACGAATATTAACTATTATTTTTCAGCCATTTCTGATAACCCGTCAAACAAATCTTTTGAAGGAAAATTAGTTGGCTCACAGTCCGCTACACGTTTGAATATTAAAAATGTCCAAAACGCGTTTCCCTCAATGAAAAGTCAACGTCACTGTGCAGAAGTTTTTGAAATAACCTGACACATTGATGTTACGAAATATATTTCAAATTTCCCAATACAGTGAAAAATGGGCACTCTCAAACAGTGTAACGCTTATGTTTTAACACTTTGCATACAATTTCTTCCTAATTGAATAATTACTTTGAGATATGCGATACAATGGTTATAAGCAGAACAGAACCAAGATGATATACGTAGGGAAACAAATGGCAGTTACATCTTCGATCGTGATACTGCAGAACTGCAACATTCTTTAATACTTCAATGTGCAATTTTCGTTACACATCTTTATATTTTCCAAACATGCTATAAACGTTACAATTTTACGGATTTGCGCGTATACGTTGTAAGTTAATTCTCCAAATGTTATTTCCCATGAATTACGATGAGACCAAATTTTCATTCCAGCAGCCCAGAAACTGTCGCCGGTAATTAATCGTATTTTCTCGTTACCGATAATTAATCCCATGTCGCTCGTGCACTGAAAATGAAAAAAGGACAGAATTAACCGATAAAACTCGATCCATCGATATCGTCGGTATTTTACCGTGCAACATACTGTCCCAGGAGATTGGCAATGGCAGCGATCGCATAGAAAGCGTTAAAATGTCCGTCGAGCAGGACCAAAAACTTGGGCACGCGCCAGATTAACCGCACTGTCTGTACCTATAGGGTCGTTTCGCAACTGACATAGCCTTATTCAATTTGCGATTCATTCGTGATCGCCGGTTATATTTGAAAAAGGTCTACCTCATTGGACTGGATCCACCCCAAATGTTTTTATCTGTTCAGAATAGATTCCTATGTACATACAGTATCGTTATGTACAGATACACGAAGCAAAAAAATCTGCAACGTAAATCTGCTAATATAGTATAGTAAATGTGTACTCTATTTGCGGATTAACAATGACAATGCTAGTACTTTTTTTTATATAAATCGTGACCGGAGAAAGAAATTCGGTACTTACTTAGACCTTGCGTGTTTTAAAAGAAATTATAGGTAAATGTAAACACATGATATGAAGATAAATTTAACAACAATATTTATGTATATAAATTTCACAAAATCTAAATTCTTTTCGACACAGAGTATCAAATATTTAACAGTAAAAAATGTGGCGTAACGTATAATGTTAAGCGATAATATATAAACTACTTTTCTACTTAGGATTCATATTCGATCAACAAAATTAAACTTCAAATATCAATAACCTGAATTATTTTATTTTTACTGTCTTTTATAATATTTTTATGGGGGACATGTTTCGTGCAGAAATCAAAGTAATACTATTTCAATTGTGAGTAGAGCGATGAGAAATTGTGAACCATTTTTTATTAATTGAAAGTTAACTTTCTTGCTTCTACATTTATATTTTTCATGTTCACCAATTTTTCTCAAATATTTTCACAGATTTATATTTGTTCAATAAAGATAAAGTTCGAAAAACGCGTGTTTTGTCATTTCAACATTGGCTATTCATATTTGCCTCACGTATAATAGGTAAAAAGAACAGTTTTTTTTTATCACAGTAATACTTTAATAAAAGTTTTCCTAAGCTCATGGCGATCGTATTCGTTTTATATCGCTTGTAAAACTTATATTTCAGAGGCCCTCAGGAAATTAGCGAAATAAAAATTAACCGTGTTGAAATAATTTAATCAGCAATAGACTATCGAGACCAAGCTAAAAGTCTTTTATTTTTTTTTAACGATATTTCCAACGTTTTCGCAGCTCACTTTATCTCCTATATAATATACAGGACCATAAAGTTCTATATTGGTACCGGAAGAGAATGTAGAACCATTCTTCTTCGTATATTCCACATCTTCTATGTACGATTTTTGTTCATTATTCGACCGTACGTTAAGATTGGAATGCTGAATATGAGTTGCATGGAGTTCAAGTACAGCTCTAAGAGCGGTCTACCAATTTATTATTTTCCACTTTGGGAGATGTGCTTAACTCTCGCTTGAGATGCAAGAAGAGGGGTTGCCGTGTACTCTCGACGTTCACGAATTTTCATATTAATATCGGGGAGCACGATGTACAGGTGCTTGGTACAAACTGTGTATGATGGAATTTACAAGGAAATAAAGGGGTGACGCCAGTTTCCGTACTACGTCGATGAAAGTAAAACAGCAAAATATTTTTCCACGTATGTTTTCGTATATGTATACGAATAAAATATACGTGTTATATTTTGGAGGCACTATACAGTGAATAGGGTCTATAGTACAAACGAAACATTTATTACTTTCGTAGAAGTTATTTTTTGTAAACTTCTCTTACAATCCAAACAGAGAACAGGTGGGGTAGTGAGACTCCGGTTTTTGCAACCATTGTCAAGTTTATTAATACAGAGAAGTCGACACACGACAATTCTCTAAACAATGACTCTCACACTCAGTACTACTCTCTGCTCTCTGCACTCTCACTCCAGCTATTCTATACTGCCTCTCAAACTATTCTGCTATACCTCCTCAACTATTATGCCCCCACATGCATCAGCCACTCTTATTTAGTCACTCTTTCATTCTATCTCTAATTTAGGATACACCCCGCAGCATTCCTTGGCGACGGTCGGCCATGTCCACCCGAATCCTTGGGTCGCTGCACCCTCCGTTCACACGAACTTCTCAAGTACTCAGCTCCAAACACATATCTTTCACACCTGGTAGTCATATGCTCTTTCTTCAAGACAAACATTCACTCGATCCACATTCGACGTTTCTAGTAACACTCTTTATTCACAGCATGCTTATCATACGACTGCCTCGACAAACCTGAAGACAGTACTATAAACTACAAGGCGCCAACAGACCTGGTCCTATCCGTTAATATAATCTAATATATCCACCAATACTAGACTTTTGAGAAATATTGCATATGTACATGCCATTAGGTTTAGTCATTGAATTTATTACATGGTTTTTTTAAGAAATACTACACATTAGTAACTGAGATAATATTTTATGCAACTTTGTTTCCATCTATTATTTTGGATCTCGTTCTGTCCAATTAATGCTTAAGAAATTTATATACACTAAAGAAAAGAAATAGGAACACATATTTATTCTCTTACCCTATTGTAGAGGACATCGTCTCAAGAAACTATAGTTAAGCAGAGAAATTAAATTCGTCGTTCACAAAATCCACTCAGATACAATTAAATTCAACACTGATATTCCCCAACACGTGAATGCAGAATCGCATACATACATGCATCTGTTGGAAATTCCGATGCTTTTGCGTGAAACTATCTATATTGCTAGGAGTAACGCGAATTTACAGAATTCACCTTGATTGCACAATGCAGTTGAACCAACAAAATTCAAAAGCAAATATTAACACATTTCAACGGCACGGTTCGAACCGTTCCACTTAAAAAATGTAAACCAGCAAAACTTTGTTTAGAAACAGTACATCGACGCAGCTTAACTAAAACCTCCCTATGCGTGTTTGCACGCGTTTGAATTATCCTGAAACATCCTGAATGCGCAGCCGGGGCGAAGAAAAACAAAAGTCCCTCGAACTTCTTTCAGTATTCAATTTGGTCGAACAGTTTGCACTGTTCACGTTGCCTTCAATTTTATCGAGACAGTCGCATTGTTTCGACGAAAATGAACCGTGCACTTTCCCCCGAAGGAAACAGGCCCGAGGGTGAGGTAATTAGGCGAAGTTCACAGTTCCGCATCAAGTTTCCAGGTGATACCAAACAGCGTCGACGTCGTGGCAGTGGAACGCCACACAGCTGTTGGCGCCGTCGGTCATTTATAAAATATTACCGTTCCCGACGTTTTTCAAAGGCGGGTAGACTTTCACGATACGAGGGCGTGCACGCGATCTCCAACCGTTTCAGCATCAAAGAATCGCACTAATTGGTCGTTTACATTTGCGCTTGTAAATTGTACATTGACTATGGTTCCTCTCGCTCGTCAGCAGTCTTCACTGGCTCGTACATTCGTTGGCCTCTTGTGCCTCTCTAACCTTCGTTTGGGTCAATGTTTACCCTGTCATGTAATAGTACGTTGGAACCATACGGTGCGGACCGAAATGCCTCCAAGCGGCATCCCGTAAATTCACTGGCTGCACTTCGCGATCATAAATTAACCAGAATATTCATACATACGTACATACGTGCTTATCAACACTGCTAATTGCTAATTATATAATATATGGTAGGTGTGTGCTTCTCGCTGTACTGAATATCCTGATTTATTCTATGCTACTTTAAGCAGAATAGTATTTAAGAATCGTCTTTCTTTCGTTATTGCCATACATTTTCATTGTTACGGGATTGTAATTTGGGGGTGGCTAATTGACGTCATAGATGCATGTCTGTTTAACTCTGTATTCGGTTGTAGCCTTCAACAAATAAGATAGTTACTGATTCGAGCAAACGTCGCGGTGCTTTGTAACTCTTAATATTCAACTTTAAGAAGTGGAGGAACTCGTCATTTATGTTAAAGAAACGGTTGTACCCCATGTTCGTCACTAGAACCAAAATCTTCTGTTTTCTAAGTAATACTTTTTGTGTTTAACTTAGATAGGTTATTTTACCGTTCTTCTTGTTAGTTAGTATTGTTATTGTTATTACATTATAACAATCCTAAGTTCATTGCAGGGATGAAATTCTACAATATCAAGAACCTGAAACGTTCTTTCATTTGTTTCATACTGTACCCAACCCCAGGACAAAGTTTTTCACAAAACAATAGCAGACTGTTGTGTAATAATACAAATTGACCTGCAGCTCTCCCAGCCCAGAACCACTCGCACAATCAGTGTCCAGTAATGGAAACTGTAGTAGTGGATGCGATAAGCGACTGGAATAGTCAATGGGCTGGGACCAAGCTTCACACTGACAGCTCCGCATTATTGTCGCCCACTCTGGAAACAACGTTGCAACTTGTTACACAGCCTGAAGAGTCGACCAAGTGAGCAACTTCCCGAAAGGCTAGTTCGAACTAGTCCAATGTTCTGCAATGCGAGAGTAGAGTCCTTGCGGTTCGAGTGCCTTCCAGGTACATACGCAATTCTTCTGACGATGAGCAAAAACTGGAATATCATGAATCGCTATGTTTTATAGCGAAACAGATAGACAGACAGATAGATTTTCAAGGAACGATGTGATTGACAATGAATCCTAATTGTATAATTAAATACTGTGTTATTGTAAGTGGGCAACTCTGTACGGCAGACTGGCATTAACTGGCATTCAATTTATAAAATATAATCAAATAAGGTAATTTAAGGAAACATATATAAAGCAACGGTGAAACGTTGAAATCGCGACGTTCACTGACAATGAGAAAACGTGGCTGAAAATGAATTAATATATTAATTAATATATTTGATTACTAGCCTCTGCACAGAAAATTAAGTAAATTGTGATAACATTAACAGGCAATTTAGATTCCCTTAAGAATCGAGAATTTTCATATAAGAGATTTCAAATATGTTTATCATTGATAAGTTATTAAACTTTCATCCCACCATGTTAAATATCGGTTGTTTACAGTTTACACTATTTCATAGTTCTTACTCATCTGTTTTTACTAAGACGTAGTATAATGTCAAACTTAAAGTTGGTAAAGGCGTAAAAAGTTCGAACAACATATTAATGGCCTTAATCAATCTAAATGTTTTCTGCGGTAGAATATTTCTTCCCATCTATTTATAGGTTAAAAACGTTTTTTAAACAAACGAACGGAGGAAATTATTTGCGCTCTTTTTACCTATCTAAAAATAATTGATGTATTATCAAATTATTTTTTCTTTCTTGACCAATCGGCAATAGAATTCGGCTTGCTAAAAATTGCACTACTTTCCAGCTACTAGTAACTCTCCCCCTTGTCCCTTGAAACTGACCTCAACGCCTTCCATCTCGCTAATGAACGGAACTTTCATATTGCTTTTTTAAGCAATACTTGCCCGCTGTAAAACTTCCTAATGAATTTCTGAGATCGCTTTATCCCATAGACCACCCTTAAGTATGGAAATATTTCTTCCCAAACGAATTTACAGAAATATTGCGAACAATCAATTAATGATACGATCAGTTGATTAATTATATCAATATTTATTAAGATGTATTGGCGTGTTCACCCTGTGTGTCGCACCCGGTCTAGCACCGCAGCTAGACTGCCGAAACCTGGCCCCCCACCCCTAAATCGGATGGTTAGCCGATTGGGTAAGGCGATATGCGGCGGGGGTCCCGCGAAACCTATATAAATTAACGAGCATTCGATTAACCGAAGGGAGTATCCGAAAGGAGTGTAAGAGAGTGTAAGAGGAATCGAAGGATTGAAGAATATATATAATAAAGAGGGGTTAAAGTGTTCAAGTATACCGCGTAGGAAGAGACTTTGTTATTTAACTTCCACCCCATCCCCTTCAAACCACCCACAGCTTCAGAAGTGGGATTCGATCGTTGCACCCGGGTTTTGCGCTTCAAAATTCTCCCAAGTGAGGTATTTTTTCAATCAGTGAGGAGCATCGGGAACGCGGAGTGTTCGTGTGTCGAACACTGGTCATAGGTGAACTCTGTGTGAGCTAGAACCGCGTGACGGTGTGCTGGTTGACAAAGTGCTGGAATTGACTGGGAAGATGGATTCGTATCCGGGAAGCGAGTACACGGTTGTCGAGCTGAAAGAGGCTCTTCGTGAACGGGGACTAGCCACGGGCGGCTCAAAGACTGAACTGATCAGGCGATTAGCCGAATATGACCCGAATGTGTGGCGAGTGCTTGCCGATCGGGGAGACGGCACCACGCGAGCGGCCGACGGGTCAAACCGTGAGACAGTGGCCCGACCGACGGAGGACCATGGGGTCGTCGGGGTCGAGACGGATAGTGGGACGCCGGTGGAGCAAGGCGATAACATGATGAGAATGGAACTCGCACTCCTGCGTCGGGAAAAGGAGCTCTTAGAAAGGGAGCGAGCACTGTTACAACGGGAGCTGGAAATAGCGCGGAACTCCCCCGCGACGGCAAGCGCTACGTCGGACAGTGGCAACACCGTGGTTCTTGGGGGTGTTAGGAACGTGAAAGAGCTGCTGCCCGAATTCGAAGGGACGGACAATGCCTTTTGGAGGTGGAGGCAACAACTGCAGCTAGTGAGGGGTTCGTATAACTTAGACGAGAATTCGACGCGGGTGTTAATCAGCTCGCGTGTGAAGGGCCGTGCACTAGCGTGGTTCCATTCGAGGGCCGAACACCTCACAATAAGCGTGGACGAGTTGCTTACGGAAATGGGCCGGATGTTTGACCAGCGGCCCGGTAAACTAGCGCTAAGGCGAGAATTCGAGTCTCGAGTTTGGAGAGGAGCTGAGCCATTCTGTGATTATTATCACGACAAGATGATTCTGGCAAACCGAGTGCCGATTGCGGAGGATGAAGTCGTGGACTACCTCATCGAGGGCGTGAGGGACCAGCGGCTAAGGAACCAGGCTCGCCTGATGAACTACCGGACTGGAGCGGAGTTGCTGAAGGCGTTCGAGAAGGTGCAGGTGAACGACAGCCGACCAGTCGACATCAGGGCGAGGAGGGACGTGACGAGAGCCGGTAGCAGCGGAAGGACGGAGGCGCCTTCGACAAGGCCGGTAAGATGTTACAAGTGTCGCGAGACGGGACACGTCGCAACTCAATGTAAGCGAGCGCCGGCGAAAATGGCTTGTTACGTGTGCGAATCGACGGATCATCTTGCGCGCGATTGTCCGAAACGAGGCCGACCCTCGACCTCGGCAGCGGCCAGGGACTTCATGCAAACGGTTTCGACGAACATCGTGCAGCCGGTCGACTTGCCGAAACCGTATATGATTCGCGTGAAAATTACGACGGAAAACGTAAATTGCGAGCCGTCGCAGTATATTGTAAACGCGTTGATCGACTCCGGATCGCCCGTTAGCCTCGCGCGAAACGACGTTATCCCCGGCGAGCCACACTTGCTTGAGGGGGAAAAGTATCACGATTTTTGCGGGATTAATGGCTCGCGGTTAGAAATCACCGGGATATTTTACGGAATGTTAGAAGTTAGCGGCGTGCGAGTCCGGATGAAATTTTACGCGGTACCGAGCAACACGATGGCGTACGACGTGCTTCTAGGGAGAGACTTTTTAAATTGTCCGCAGCTGAACATTTCGATGGGAGAAACCCCCAAAATCAGCGGCGCCGAAGAAGCACACGCGATTAGGCAGCTCATGCACATTGAATGCGACGACGCCGACGGCGTGACTCGCCCGGAAGATCAATTAAAAATCGACCCGGCCGTCGGAGAAAACGTGCCCGCGCGTATCCGCGAGGCATACGAATCGCGGTATCTTAGGAACCTTCGACAGGGAAAACAGGTCCCCGACGTCGAGATGGTCATCGCGCTCAAGCACGAACAACCCATAAATTCACGCCCGCGTAGATTGTCATTCGCGGACAAAGAAATTTTACAAAAGATTCTGGACGAACTGTTAGACCGTGGAATTATTCGACCGAGTTGCTCACCATACGCAAGTCCGATTGTGCTAGTGCGGAAAAAGGACGGCCGTTGTCGATTGTGTATAGATTATCGGGAGTTGAATAAAATCACGATACGCGACAATTTTCCAACCGAACTGATCGATGATAATCTCGATCGGTTGCGGGATAAAGCATTCTTCACGACACTGGACTTGCGGGATGGGTTCCACCACGTAAGAATGCACGAATCGTCGGTAAAGTATACCGCGTTCGTGACGCCCCTCGGACAATTTGAATATACGCGCATGCCGTTCGGGCTGATGAACGCACCGCGCGTTTTTCAACGATTCATACACGCTGTTTTCAAGCAATTAATCCGGGAAAATAAGATTGTGATCTATTTAGACGATTTGCTGATCGCGACAAAAGGCCTCGACGAACACGTTCAAATCTTAGCAGAAACGTTCGAGATTGCGGGCAGGCACCACCTAGAGTTTAAGTTAGATAAGTGTTACTTCGCGCAGACGGAGATAAAATACTTAGGGTATCATGTCAACAAGCATGGTATCCGGCCGAGCGACGAGAACATTGAATCTGTCCTTAATTATCCCATGCCCCGTAACGCGAAGGACGTACAAAGATTCATCGGTCTCGCGAGTTATTTCCGGCGATTCATCCCCGGATTTTCGCTATTGGCAAAGCCGTTACATGAATTAATAAAGAAGAATACTCCTTTCAAATTCGGACCCACCGAGAATTCTGCGTTTGTGGCGCTTAAACGTCACTTATCGAGTAAGCCGGTGCTCGCAATCTATTCTCCGCAAGCGGAAACAGAGCTGCACTGCGACGCTAGTGCAAGCGGGTTCGGCGGCATTTTACTTCAAAAAGGAAACGACGGTACGTGGCGACCGGTTTCATTTTGGAGTCAGCGAACGACGGTTACCGAGGCAAAATATCACAGTTTCGAATTAGAATGCCTTGCTGTTGTGTACGCGCTGAAGCGGTTCCATATTTACCTCGCGGGACGAAAGTTCAGAATTGTTACCGATTGCGATAGCTTCCGTCTCACCTTGAGCAAAAAAGATGTAAACCCGCGAATATCCCGTTGGGCTCTACTCCTTCAAAATTACGATTACGAGATCGTTCACCGTCCGGCCAAGCGCATGGGCCATGTCGATGCGCTTAGCCGATGCCATAGCATACTCGTCCTTGAAGGTAGTACGTTAGAAAGAACGCTATCCGTCTGTCAAGACCGCGATGAGGAAATATCGAAAATCCGCGACGAACTCGAAAGGGGCGATGTGAAATATTATGAACTGCGAGATGGATTAGTATACCGCAAGGATAAGCAAAAACGGTTGTTGCTCTATGTTCCCCGTTCTATGGAATCGAACGTTATAAGAACGTGTCACGATGACCTCGGTCATGTAGGAATCAACAAGGTTCTCGATAATATTATTAGAATTTACTGGTTTCCGCGTATGCGCGAGAAAGTACGAGGATATATTTCGAACTGCCTGAAATGTATCGAATTCTCCCCGCCTAGCGGAAGGGCAGAGGGATATTTACACAACATAGCGAAAGAAGAATTACCGTTCGCGACGATCCATGTCGACCACTTGGGTCCGTTAGAAAAAACCGGGAAGGGGTCTCGGCACCTATTTGTAGTGATCGACGCTTTTACCAAATTCATTAGACTCTATCCTTGTAAATCGACGACGACACAAGAAGCGCTAAAGCACCTTCGCGATTACTTTCGCGCGTACAGTAGGCCGAAGCGTTTAATTTCGGACCGAGGAACCTGTTTCACCTCTGATGCGTTTAAGGAATTTTTAAAAGCGGAAATGGTCAAGCATGTGTTAGTGGCTGTAAGCACGCCAAGGGCAAATGGCCAGGTCGAGCGGTTCAACCGAACAATTGTTCCAATGCTGGCGAAATTGTGCGAGACGCCATCTAAGTGGGACAGCGTTCTAGACAGCGTGGAATTTTCTTTAAACAATACCGTTTGCCGCGCGACGGGCGAAACGCCATCTCGGCTATTATTCGGTTTAGAACAGCGGGGAACACAGAACGACACCTTACGCGAATTACTCGAACACCATCAGGTGACGAAAAGGGACGTTGATTTGCTCCGCCGTGACGCTAAATCTAAGATAGAGGAAGGGCAACGCAAAAGCGCCCATGAATATAATCTAAGACGGAAACCAGCGCGCGAATATAAGGTCGGAGACTATGTAGAGATACGTAATGTAGAGACTGCGCCCGGAATAAATAAAAAGTTAGTGCCGAAATTTAAAGGCCCATACATTGTGAAAAAGGTTCTAGACCGCGATCGTTACGTCATAAGCGACGTCGAAGGGTTTCAATTGACACAACGACCCTATACGGGCGTACTGGCGCCGGATCAAATGCGACCATATTTATGTACCTAATTTTTGTATAACAAATTGTAATCGTAATGTGTGCTCTGTGCGCGTCCGCTTAAGTGTTTGACCGGGACGGTCAATATGTCAGGATGGCCGAACTATTGGCGTGTTCACCCTGTGTGTCGCACCCGGTCTAGCACCGCAGCTAGACTGCCGAAACCTGGCCCCCCACCCCTAAATCGGATGGTTAGCCGATTGGGTAAGGCGATATGCGGCGGGGGTCCCGCGAAACCTATATAAATTAACGAGCATTCGATTAACCGAAGGGAGTATCCGAAAGGAGTGTAAGAGAGTGTAAGAGGAATCGAAGGATTGAAGAATATATATAATAAAGAGGGGTTAAAGTGTTCAAGTATACCGCGTAGGAAGAGACTTTGTTATTTAACTTCCACCCCATCCCTTCAAACCACCCACAGATGTTTCAGCAAATTCAATGCATACTCGATTGTAATCTATACTGCCTTCTCTAAAGTTAACTGATTAAACTTTGCGGAGATCTATTATAGGCGGGAGCAAGATAAAATGTCACATAATTGTCTCGTCCTAAAAAGAAGTACGAACAGTAAGCTGATTGTTTATCCGACTCGTTTAACGTAGACCGGCAGTAAAATTATAAACGCTCGAATCACTCGGCACCACGTGTGTCAAAACATAAAACTACAAAATATACGTATTTCCAAGTATGGGAACAACAGAAACTCACAGGTAGTTCCCACTACACTACCGTATATTTTTCCACCTCCATCGTTTTTCCACAACACCCCATAGTTAATGTATACTATTTTTCAAGACCACACCTACCTATGAACTTTCCTAGAAGCTTACACGATTCCAAAATGCAGAACTGTTTCCATCATCAATCTACCGATGCCTCTAAGAATAGAGGTAAATCCTATCGTGATCGAAGTCCCGTATTTCGCGACCGATACGACACCGCAATAATGATGCGCTTGGAAAGATTGGCCAATGGCACATTATTACTTTAATACCGTGTTACTTTAGCCATATATTCTGTTACGTCGTAAGAAGGAATATGAATGGCAAACTGGTGAATTATCCGTCACTTTTAACGTACACCGTTAATAAAATTATAGATGCTCTGAACACTCGGGTGCCACGCGCGCAAAACTGTAAAATTAGAAAATGTGCCGTTTTTCCAAACGTGGAAATTAACCGAATCACAGGTAGTTCTCACTTAACTTTGTAAACCCAATAGAGGTACAGTACATCTTATCACAGCCTGTGCTGCGAATATGGTTTAAAGAAAGTTTAAGCCACACATTTCGATGGTGATGAAAAGGCACGCAGAGCCTAGACTCATCAGTATGTACAGCTTTCGATTCAGCAAAATACGCTACAATCTAGTACAGCGAATAATCAAGCCAAGTCTAGACCTTAAACTCACGCAAACTGAGTCTTGTCTATTATCCTGACAGTCCAAGACAAGCCGAGGCTTGCATGCTGCACATTCAGAATCATTGCTTCGAAATCTCTTAGGAGATTCGATATAACCAAAAACCACGAGTTGCAGTTCGTGACACGCGGACCGTCGCGACGCGGTAACCATCAAGGCGCCGCTAGTGCCCGCAACGATTCGTTAACGTTGTCGAGTATTGTGGGTACGCAGCATATTCTTCTCTATTAATTTTATGTAATGCATGGAATTTTATGTAATGCATGCATTAGGCGAGTGAAAGATCGTATGCACAATCAACATAAACACATTTAATGTTTGCAGTATAGAGGGTTAGCCAAGAAACGTGTTCAGGTCAGATTATTCTATCGTTAGCAGTCAACCCACTAATAACAAAATAATCTAAACTCTAAACTTATGAAATGTTCCACACCACTTGGCTGAGTGTATCAAACAGTTCAATCACTTGATATTTGTCTCTGAAATTGGCTCAACGCATAAATGTGTTGATAAGTGGAATTTAGTGTTTCAACTCATTGTCAGTTACAAAAGCCGATAACCATTCGTAGATTTACATGTGGAAACACAATTCTGAAAAATCTTTAAACACCCGTTTCACGTATCCTATGCGGTGCCCAAAGCGTTAGGAGAGCGTCTAGCTTTAAAAGCTTTGAGAATACAAATTTTCGTGTTTCTGTGACGAAGGCTGAAACGTTTACTCGCTTTTTCAGATCATGAAAGTGGTGATCACGTGGCGCACATATTATATCGAAAGCACGAGTCGCACAAAAAAGATTACATCAATCATTAAGGCTTAATGCATAGTTTTAACAAAAAATGCTGTGCGATAGAATAAATTGCGGCTTACTTTGAAGTATTAGTTTACAATTATTACTTTGCTTCTTCTTGTTAAAAAAGTATACAAATTGAAAATGTTTATTCGATCAATGTAGTTATTGAAGAGATATCCAATCTTTTACAATAAAATATTTCAGACACTCCCGGCTAAACCTTTGGAATCACTTTTTTAGTCTTACAAATATTTAAGCTTGGTAAACTATTTTAATGTTCAATGTGATATTTACAATTTGTTCGAAGATTTGTTTTCTTCTTGAGGTGACCAATGATTTCAAACTTTTGACCGGTAATGTACGTTCTCAAAAATCAATGAAATATTCTTTTTTGCCCATTAGTTACTTAGGTTTGAAGTCACGAACAACTTGAACTGCGCTGCGATAATTATCGTACGCGCAATAATTACACCGATTCATTTCCAACTGTTTTTGATTAATTCCTCGCTCTCGTATGCAGCCGGTTGTTCCATTGGCGCGCATGAATTCGCAACGAAATTTGGGAACTAAAAACGGTGTAAATCAGATTACATTGCATTAAAATATCGCAAACAGTCAGCTTGGAAGCGGCATAAATATATCCTGTAATTATGAAAATTACCACATATTTTCAAATATCTTCGAAAATAAAAGACAGTTATAGCCTTATGAATACAATGTACCGTATGACAAATATTACAATACCTTCTCTAAATGTTGTTCTTAAATACATTTTCAATCCACTTTTATTTTTTTACATGTGCGATGTAATTTCTACAATTTGTATCACATAATGCCAGTTCGGATTTAATATTGTCATTTTGAGTTTTCTTCAGTTGTCAACTCGTCAGTTGTCAAAAGGCCGGGAGAATAATTGTTATTTTAGAAAAGCTGAACAGTTGTAAAATAAAATGTTTCTAAGTGCATTGGTCATTGTTAGACTCATTGAAACTGCGATAAATTGATGTTCTGATATATATGTATATCATTTATTCTGTTACGCAGAAAATATCTTACAGCACTAATATCTTGATGCACGACTTCTGTCAGTTAGGATAACTCTGTACAGAAGTATTGCTAAAATATTTTCCATTAATAGTATATTAGTGAGCAGTTACCATTATAAAATTTCAGTGTATACGAAAGTGTTACCTAGTAAAACTTCATAACAATCAGATGACTATATGACTGAATAATTTGATTGTAAAATGTCATTATTAATGAAGTTCCGATAAAATGAGAATGACCTTCTAGGAGCAGAACTGCTCTCTTTCATTCGTAACGTAAATACAATTGTGAAACCTTCGCAAGTACATATACATATTGCCTTGAGAATTTGTTTTCTTCTTCGTGTAACAACACAGCCACACGATAATCGTATAATAGGTATTCGCATAGCATGCGTGCCGGTACACTTGCTTCTCATGCCATTCAACTTGACTTTTGCAACGTACTTACTTTCACCGTATTGAAACCAACGTGGCCTAGAGAGCGGCAAGACATCGCATCTATTACGAAAGCAATAATAATGTCTCTGCCAGATTGCCATTGGTCGTTTTGACACAACATCTTTGGCATGAATTACCCTTTTAGTTAAGGTATGATCATTTGTTGCGACAATTGTACAGTACTATTTGAATCATTATAGGAAACTACAAATAAACATTATATTTTCATGATTAATAAGACGTTTCATATATGCCAAACACTAAATATTATCCACATAAAACAGTTAAATATAATAGATGTCTCGAAATGGAATTTTTATTGTAAAAAATGAAGATCTGAAGAATGTTTTGTAAGAATTGTTAGAGATTATTGCGTGCTCTCGACAAATAACTGATTATTTCGTTAAATGTAGGTTCTGTACATAAAAATGTTAATATTAGTTTGAATTTTTGAGTAAATATTCTATGTATTATAAGGATACAAAACATATAAAAGATACGTTTATAACAATAATGTATAATGGATTACATTTCATTGATATCTATTCTCTCTACCTGTCCACTCATTTTTGTCCACGACTGTACATGAAGGAAGTTATAAACATCGTTGCTACCTACATGTAGAACAAAATGAAATCAAAGAATGTGAATGTGTTATAAAATATTATACGAATAGAATGAATTTAATAAGTTGAATGCTTAGAGTATTTATCAATAGGTATCGAAATCATTCCTCTAGTAACGTTTATATTGTCGGTAAATATTTATCTTTACTAGAAAAATGATCTGTATGTACCGTAATTACAAAACTTCATTCTTCCATGAAAGGATCTAAAGAAATAGATTGAAAACAGTCACTTGCTATGTTTTTTATAGTCATCATTCCTGCATTTGATCCATAAATAATTTTTGTGAAACATCGATCAAGCGGCACAATCGTTCATCGCAATTCCAACACCGACGTTAGTTTTATTTTCGAATTATGTTCAATTAAATTAAAAGCACGACGTTCTTTTTTACGTGACCTACCGTAAATTCACGGTTAAAATGGATTTCCGAGTGGAACGTGGCGCTAAGCGGAGGGCGAACACGTACGTGGATAGATTATTTCTGGCTGCTGGCGACGCAAAAGGTGAAAAATTGAGGAACCTTTTGTTAAATAAATGTTATAGCAATTAGGAATTGGTGGAAGTAAATAAGCATAATTCTGCAAAAGAAAGTCATGGTTTTATAAGCAAGAGGGATTCATACATGATGTTGAGACATAAAATAATAAATAATCACCATACATTTTATATTAATTTTCTTTGTTTCTCCGATTTGATCAAATTATAAGAGTTCGCAATATGTTTTATATTACATATGTTTTATCGATAAATTGTATATTTTACGCAGTTTTGAAATAACATGATCTTATTTCATATGGTTCAATATGGATTTAATATAACGCGGTGTGAATTCTAGTTTTACACCGATATTACCCTATACCAACTAAAAATGCTGACAAAAGCCAATCTTGCATGACAGTAAACCACCTTCTTTATATTGATTTTTATAAGCTATGTACGTATGAGCCCGCTTTAAAAAGGCGTTGCTTGCAAATGAAAACCGCGTATCCCAGACATTGCTGAAGCACTTGTGTCTAAAATATTAGAAGTGCGCTGACAACGGGTTACCGTACCCTTCAGCACATGTTAACGTTATTCTAAAGCGTTCTTTGCCGTATCTATCCCTTCGTACGTTATTCACGGACGAAAATGAAAATGCAGCACCTGGACTATGCCCGTATTGCGATGTAGAGCAGCACGTTTGGCACATTCTAGCTCGAAATTGTTCTGCAGCTACAGTTTCAATTAACCAACAGGGGCGGTTAATTTGGAAAGCGCTGAGAATCCAATGACGACTCTGTGGATGAGTACTGCACGGCTGAGGCTAACCATATAACGTGAAACCTCGAACCTCGTAACTGCATCCCGTGGTTACGGAATAACTTCACCCCGCAACGATCCAGACTCTAATCGTCACGATAATAGCTGGGTGACATGTCCGAACTACAGCGGTCGTGTAAACGTGCGTCAACCTTGTAAAGGGTTGAACTTTAAATACGTGGCATGTCACCAGGTGCAATTATTTCGATAAGGTTCGATAGCTGCTTTTATTTTCACTGGTTTAACTTGGACATCCGTTTAGAAAACATTCACGATGCCTGCAAACATTTTTGCTGTAAAGTGAGTTTTCTTTTTACTATAGTAGAAGCGCTATGTCGTGTTCCTTTCGTATATGTTTTATGTTAACCATTAATTGTACAGTTTGTATAACCATTTACGTACAAAAACTTTTTAAGTGCACCTGTAAGCCGATTATACATATAAGGTAGCTGTGTATAAATTAGTACATAGGCACGAGCAGAACGTATATTATAATTTCTGTTAATACTTGCGCCTTTTTCAATATTGTGTGGCATTATATTTTTAATGGCTCGCGATTAACTAGAAATGAGCAACAAAGTCATTAAACTGTTACTTTGTATGCTACTTTTCATATTTAGAATTTATTGTAAAATACGCATAATTATTTGCAATACATAGTGATTTCAGTCTAACAGGTTTTTAGCAAATTTTATATTATAGACATTTGAGTCGTTGAACCAAAAAGTGCTCATCTTTCGAGATGCAAAAAATTCTCAAGTGACTTCTTTAATTTTACAAATAGAGAATATAGAGTATACTCTATATTCTATAGAGTAGAAAGGGGAGAAAGGGGATGGATTTCATATAATACCAGTTTAGGAATGGTACGATTTTTGCATTATTTAAATGTGCATTTCAACATCAAATTTGTATTACATGTAACATCGAATTATTTAATTACCTGTATTAAAACGAGTTTGAAACTTTTCACGCATTACATGTAATAGCTATTATTCACGCATGCATTTAGAGTTTTCGATAGAGTACACGTTACTATAGACGAAGACGTTTCCATTGCATATAAATCAACATTTCACGTAACAGTGTTAATCGTAATATCGCATGATAAATGATGCGTTCCATTCTCTCTGCAACGATTTACGCAAGTATAGCATGCAGCCTTCCATCGCCACCCTAATAAACGATATATCGTCCAGCCTGTCAAAATTATCGAATGGAATTATTAATCGTTAAACTGTCATCTCGTACAGCACACCGGCAGATACCTCATACAACATACTGTGCTGTCCTTCCCTGTGTACAAAATTCGAATCCACCTCTATTAAGCCTTCCGATTAATTCGGCCAATGCTTTTCACATCGCCATTATACATACTGTCAATTTTTATGCTTTCTGACATTGGAACTTTAAACAAGGTTGTGCATTCTGTCCCTGGGGTGGATGTACATCAACGGCGAGCATAAGGGTCCAAGGTATCCAGGGTATTTATTGTAATTAGTGTGCCATTCATATATAGACACGTTTGTTTCCAATGATGGGAATGGGGTCCTCGAGACCCCATGAATTCGGTAGCCAAAAAAAAATGTTTTGCACGGTTAGTCTGGGTACATAAATGTCATTTGCCCAATGTTTCCTTGGATTGGGCAAATTATAATCATTGCTGGTTAAAAATAAAATTATTATGGTCTAGGCATCAATTTTCATGGTATGTGCAAAAATCATTTTATACTCGCAAATAGTCTTATTTATGGGGAACAACTTTTTTTAGATTTACAACAGGCAAAGCACTTTTAATTATGCAGTTAAATGCATTACTAAAATGAGCGTGTGACATATGCTTTAAATAAAATAGAGTTACATTTATCGTAACTCTATATTGCATCACATGTACATATTTTAAATTACAGTAACGATTCTGAATATTCGTACATGTTTATAATTGTGAATGTAACTCTGATTTGCGTTGTCTTTAACAACACCTTTCATGAAAAGTACTTTTAATGCTATTGGGTAAAACGTTCGCAAAACCAGTCTTCGTAAATGCAATGTTGGTTCCCGACCATACTGCAGTTGAATTCACCGCAGCTTTATTCTAACTGCACATTGAATTCCGGTATTATTCTAACGTTCCGTCCCAGCCCGTAACATCTCAATGCTTACGAATCGATCTTGTACGTGGAATCCTGAAATTCAGTAAATTTGAGCTTTTTGTCCCTCATTAATTTTCCACTTTGAGAAATAACGTTTTCAAATTTCTCTTTGGGTATCCGTAGCTAGTATCTTGGAAAACATATTGAATCGTCACTCTTACACTACTTTGTGTGAAATGGATAGCACTTTCACAATTAGGCAGTGTATACTTCACTTACGCTTTATTTTAAGAAGAAAGTTTACTTGAAGATTCTAAAAGTATAGGTTACTGTATATATTCATAATACTTTTTATGAAAAAGGTGTGTCATATAAACCGTTCATTTGCTGAAGTAATTAACTCCCAGAAGCAAAAAGTAGGGAGTCCTATTAAATTCATATTACCTACCTTGTTTTTGCTAGTTTTTGTGAGGTATACATATATTCGACTATACATTATAGAATGTATTATTACCGATGTAGCTTTTATGGCAGAACTAGAATTTTCTACCGAAATTTAGCATGTGGCGTTTGTGGCGTGCTCGCAGTACTCTACAACGATACCGAATCTTGGCGAACACTAGTTTATTTGATCTAGGCTGTAAGACTTGATCGGTACCAGGGCGATCCGCGTAATGCGTTCTCTAATCGTGGGTTACCCTAATTACGAAATCTTGTAAGGACTCCAGAGGCTAAATTCCGTAAATGTTGTGTGCAGGCTCGGCTTGCGTAGGCTCAAGATCAAGGCTTGTCTTGGCTGTACATATTAGTGAATGGTATTCAAGATCAGGGGTCGGCTTGTTTTGAGTGTGGTCGGAAATGAACTGACTTCCTCGTCGAGCGTTTTCCATAACGTCGATCCGGAAGTGATTCAAAGCACGCTGATTGAACATTTAGGAAAATGTCCAAATACCAATCAGCGTATTTTAGGTGTAATCGCACCCTTCCTTAACGCCCGAAGCGCGTTTCCTGGTGGAGGGGGTGCGTTTACAAACGTTGAAGTCGATTTGGCAAAGTTCGATGTCTGTTGGGTTGAAACTTATATTGAAATTCTACCGTACTTAAACATTTCAAATATCTACTGATTGCGTTCTATAAGTTGAGCCAAGTTTTCACTTGATATACAGTGCAAATACGGTGTGCTCTCCGATTAAAGTCAAGTCTTATACTTTCGTCGTCCACAGAACGTCTCAGCCCTTCGAATTTACTTAATTATTTTCCACGATGTGGTGGTACAAATTTAGAAGATACCGTAGACCAACGTGATGTACATAACAACTTTGATTCACCAGCTGAATCGTGATAGATTAATTATGCAATAGGTATCTCACTATTAAAAACTAACTAGCCAAACGTCATCAAGTATCAAGTATCCGACCTTGTTGTGGAAGTTTGTATAAGACAATGCTGCATTTGGTTTGACGAATAGTCTCGCTGTGTATCCTAAGTAATTATAAATACTTAGAAAGAGATCATTCGCCGGTGTTTGTAGGAGAACATCCTCAAGTGAAGAAGAATTGCGTTCCTCAGAGAAGTTAAGCACGCTTGTCCCAACATAAAAATATCTATATTGTTGTGTTCTTCCTCAAGTCTGTGGCAAACACAGTTTACTGCAAATAAATTGCCAATATTATAATTATAATTTGTAGTGTAATTAATCAAAGGAACATCAAAATCAAATCCCAAATTGTAGTCAATGGATTCTTCTACTAAAAAATTTAATTCTATATTTTCCGCCTATTTTTACACCAGTCGTCACCTCCTTTCCAATTATACCACAATACTCTGAATAAAACCTGCTATCTATAGAGCCGATCTGATTGCATAAATATACAAAATTACAGGTGAGATTAGTAGCTGCAGCCGTAACGCAACTTTTACGCACGGAAATGTACTCCATATCTTGATGTTATCTTTCGACGGTTTATAGCTGACAGCAACAAGCGACGGCCGGCCTAGGACTTCGATAACTCTAGAATCCACGGGATGTGTCAGCTAGTGCAAAACTCGACGGGGTGCATGATGTTTTACGACGAACTGTAAAATATATGCATACGATATGTAACAGTGGACGTGGGTCCGTTGAAAGGGAAGGATGATGTGCAGTACATGATAGGGGCATTCAGTCTACCCTTCAAAGGAAATAAAAATTACAGACCTGAAATATCGTTACTAGAAAGTCGCACGACTATCTACGAGGTGAACGGGTGACTGTAAAAATGATATAGAGATTATTGATATTCTATTGATGCTTCCTCCTTGACCTGTTCGAGAAGGAGGCAAAAAGAGATGTGAGTTCTTATGGTGTAATTCGTTAGACCAGCACCTTGTATTAGGTGTTTGTTTAATTCTAATATTTTAAAACTTTAGTGCCATCTATAATCTTAGATTTGATTAGAACGACCATCCGCTTTCTTCTGAAAAAACTTATTTAGATATATTAATTTGAAAACTCCTTCATTAACTTGTCGTTTCGTAACAACGCTGGATCATCCCTTGAGAAACTATTGATTTAACTTTAATGTTACTTTACTGCAACATGAAAAGCCAAATGATGATAAAACTGGCTATGAATGTTAAGTGTTTGAATCTCTACTCATAGCTTTAGCTAATGGATTCTACTCTACTGTTCGGTTAGAAAAAGGATTCATTGAACTGAACCTCCTTTCTAAAATTTGAGGTGATATTTATTAAATATTGATGTCGAATATGTATATGTTTTTTCAAAATTAGACAAATGTAAAGAGGTATAAGCAAGTTCGAGAACGTACAGTACTGTGCAAAAGTCTTAGACCACTTGCATTATATCCAGTTTCATTAAACTCTTTTATAACGTTCTGAATTGCCGTCGTTGAAAATTTACAATTTTTGGCAGTCTCTCTCTGGATAAGCCCTAAAGAAACAACATATGTGCTAATTCTTGAGTCATTTTATAATATTTTTAAGTTTATACATGAAATATTAATTTTTGATTTGCAAATAGTTGAAAATCATAACCACAATTTCTATCTAGATATTATTATAGAATAAAATATGTATGGAATTTCATTAATTTATATAAAAAGGTTGAAACTAAGTTGTGTGCTAAATTAAAATTCGAGTGATGATATTGAATTTGATGGAACGTGCCATGAACAAGAAGGACGACGTTCCTAATCACTTTTGAACAGTCCTTCCTAATTACCTCTGCCTCAGAAGTACTGTATCGCAGTGGAGGCAATTTGTGATCGTGTAATTGTTCAGCAAGTGTATGGAAGTACCTATGCTGTCTAATTAGAAAATTCCTCTAATTTTCTTTCTCTCTTAATTTTGTTCCTGCTGCACTTCAAACCAGGGGTCAAATGAAATAAATTTTTACAGAGGCGTGTTTCTTTAGAAGTAGAAACAGAAACTATTAATTCCTTTATTGCATAATATTTTGCAACTCTTTAATACTAATATGTAATTTCTTTAAATACACATGATAATAATAAGATCAAAAGTGTAATACTATTTATACTTATAGTCGGGAAGGCTTGAACGTTTATCCGGTATAAGTAACATTTTCTTATGAAATTCTGAATTAATTCTGTTTCATGCTGAATTTCTTTTTCAAATCCTTAATGTGCCCGCGAAAAAACTTAATACTCTGTACGTGTACGCATATTTGGAACGGTAAAGGGGTTATACACATGTATAAGCAATAACGCTTAAGGGTAGGATTGGTGTGTCGCGACAATTATAGGAGAACATCCTCAAGTGAAGAAGATATCAAATATATTGTTGTTGGTTTTAGTTTTTGGATATCTGAGAACGTATGTATATACATTCAACATAGCGGATAGGTATTTATTCACATACATTTGCATATACCTTACTGTATTTGTATATGGTAAATTATGGTAATAACTGACATAGAATGTAGGAGAATAACATTCAAATGTTCATAACTTTGAATCATAATAATTTGGTTTCTGCATGAATACAAACGACACATTAATTCAGGATCAAAATGTTGCAGTGCATTTTTAAGAGTAACAGATAGGTAATAAAAATATGAATTAATTTTTCATTTACAATATTTTAAAATACATAAAAGATACAGAATTGTAAAACACATATTCTACATATGTGGTATTCTAAAACAAATTTCCCTGTTTCAAATAATAAGGTTAAAAAAGTTAAGCGGTTTAAGGTACAAAACTCATCGTATAAAGTCGTTTTATAATGGGGACGCTTCCAGTCTGAAAATTTTTAAAATTCCAATATCTGAAGTAACACTATGCTTGCTTGCAGATATTATTTCTGTAACTGCCTGCTGGTACCAGGAAATAATAATATTTCCTTTAACGATTTCCCAAATTTCATGTTCCTGTGTTTCTCTTACATAAACAGTGCAGTTTGAGTATCATTTATATGGAACGTTAATATTTAACGTACAATTTCATATTACGCGATGGAACTTTAAATAATCATTGTTTCAATTTTGCGTGCAGTTAAGTAAAAATATCTTCTATTGTTAATAAATACGCATAACAAATATATAGGGTGCCCCATATATTTCTATATATCGATTGACTCTGAATTGCAACATTTACAGTTGAAATAATATCATGAAATAGATCATCAACATGCTTGCATATCTACAAACGACATTTACAAAACAGTTCGGAGCTGCAGATTGGAACAACGAACCGCCCGTAAAATATGTTCGATTGAAAAGCTACTGTATTTTATGAAAACGGACGACGGTTTTATTATTTACGTTCACCAGATGGAATCGGTATACCGTTGACCCCGACGCCGTCGCGGAAACGCAGTAAACGTCGATAATGGCCGATCATCGATCAACGTCTCTCAACCTTTTGTAACGTTAACCCTCGCCGAGCAAACGGCCGAAATATCGCACGGCCGTGGCACATGTCGTGCTTGAAATTAACGCGTGCGATATCACGCGTGGGCGTGCGCTCATTTGTCAGAATTTATATATACCTGCGTGTAAAAATCGCGAAAGTTGATGCACACGGTCACCGTGCGCAGTTTGCTTCGAGTCGAGTCAGCGGAATCATCGTTGCAGACACCTGCGGCAGAATCGAGCGTAGTTATACTATGCATGTGCTAACGGTGCCTTTGAATATTCATTCGCGTACGGTATTTCCAGCAACTTACTTCGATATTTACCTTTGTCAAGGAATTGCAGTTCATTGAGATTCTCTGTTTTATGCACGACCAAAGTTGCTTTGCATCTATCTTGCCATTCGTGGGAAGCGCCAGACAATGTTAATTGATAGCAATAATATAGTTTATTGTGAAAATAAACTCATGAGTATGTTATAATCCTTTTTTAACTGTTTCACTCCCGTAAGATCAAAAAATACCCCCGATGGACAAAATCGTACGGATTTATTAATATCGAAGAGCTATGTGTATTCCGTCGTGTCTCTGGTAATTAGCCTACCATTAAGAAATGTCGAGTCCGCGGTGCTCAAGCCCCGATTAAGGGATTATCGAAGACAGTTGTTGAGAGTAATGACACCAATAGTCACTTTAGGTTGTCATTCAAAGTATAAACCACAGATCAAGCAAAGTCAGGCACCGAAGGCCCTAAGGGTTTGCTAGCTTATTTAAAATTTTACAAATTATTGGAAATTCAAGCCACCCCCTCCCTTTTTGAATAATGTAACATATTAATAAATTTATATGTGCATTGTAGGAGTGAGATTTGTGGGTCACCTTGTATATTTGTATAAGTGATGCCAGAATAAATGGCACATGTGCATGAAATGTTCTCATTGTCAGATCGATAACACACAAAAAGTTCGTGGAAGCAGCCAAATCGAGAATGATTTGAGTATTACATATATCATCCTCGTTCCATAATTCTTCCAATTCACGAGAACCTGATTGCGTGCGAATTTTGGCACGTGCCATCGGCAAAGGCAAAGACGTGAAAAGCTTTGTAGCATTGGACTAAAATATTGGCATAGTACACGACTCAGAATAAAAACAGAAACGTACATAGACCTCTTGAAATAATCGCTCGTTTCCCCCTTTTTCATATAGATCTTTATTTATATTACCTTCGTTGCTTACACGTAAATATCTGAAATTATAAATCGCGTTGAGGTGTACGTGGGCTCCACGTACACCTCAACAATTTCACAATTACCTTGCGTATTAAATTACTGTGCGGCACATTTTGTTGTGTAGAAAGGATCGAGAACGAAGTACGAATCATTATAAAAATTCCAGACTGCGAAAAGGATCGACTGATAGTGACCTGTATTAAACAGTAAGAATGTTTTGAGGATATAATTGCAGTTTTGTATTATATTAGGAGTATAAATAGCTTCTCACGTTTCGTTTCGAAAGTACATTTACCAATATAAATATTTGTCATGGCAGAATATTTGAATCCAAATTTTTCCTTCAATATCGAGGAGGTAATGTGATGTATGTGTCATGAAGCAGTTACAGTGGCTGCCAAAAATGTACTAACAAACAGCAATTTTAATATAGATCTTAAATAAAAATTAATAACATTATTTTTTCAAAAGATTTAATAACTGGCACTTTATAATGTAATATACAAGCTATACTTACGCAATGTGTTTTTCTTTTTAACAACCTTTAATATTGGCGATATAACAAAATTTCATTTTGGCCGGAAACTTTTGCCGGCAGCTACTGTATATCGAGAGAGAGAGTTCTTCTATATAAATATTATGTTTGACTTAGCATGACGATGACCCAAGAGAATTTATTGAATATATTCCTTACAACTAAATGTAAAATGCGCATAAACAGCAATAGTATTCTGTATGAGATAAAACTTGACACCAAAATCGAGTTTAAACAGATGTAATAAAAATTCAGATACTCTCATAAAATTTTATGAACATTTTGGTTATTTTCCTCCGTGCAATTTAATAAGAACTTAGAACATTTTAAAGAGCAGGTATGTACTTACAAATAGACAATAGTTCCTATAATGATTCTTACGTTCTTACGTTCACATTCGTTCGAAATATCATTCACGTGACAGTGGTGCTAATTTAATTGATCGCCACTGACCAATATATTCAGCAGACTGAATGTACCGGATGTAGATCCAATTGTCGGAATGTAGTCGAAATAACAAGGGCGACATTACGGCGGTCGATGGCCTTGGAAACGTTCACCGTGTGGATTCCATTTCGTTGCACTTCAATTTCGGGAAATCTGAATTATTGATCTTCAGTCTGTCACATAATGGCAATCGAATGTGCGATCTGCGAGCTGTCCTCTAGGGAATTGTTACACTATCCAACAGAAAGAGTTGGAAAACGATTTTGCATAAAGAATATAGCCTATTACTTTTGCTAATTATTTATTGCTATATTATTATTATACTAACATTATTACTATATTAATCTTTTCAAGATTAAATTATGAGAACAAGCGAAGAACAAAAAATCGCAAAAATTCATGAGGACGTAACATCGATAGGTTCACCTATTTTTAATATTATCAAATGTTGCTACTCGTTCGGAATTTGTAGATACGTATGTGTATATGTATACATTCCCGCTGAAAAGTTTTGAGCATGTTTAGATTTCAAACAAATAATAACTTTTTTAAGTAAATAACAACGGTAATTTCTCACTTGACAATTACTCAAGACACATATATTATGAAGTAAGTCAATTTTGATTGGGAAATTAGTGTACATGGAAGCATGTTTGATACTAGTTTCGCAACCACTCGATCAAATTGTTTCAGTGATAACATTAACCAAGCTATTAACAAGCTCGCGAGTGCTGAAGACCTAATTAACATGTAGCAAACTGGTAGTTTACGTTAATGACAGGATCAAGGAGTGGAACGGCATCGTCTGTTCAAAAGCAAACGCACCCCTCCTATTAAACGAATTAACCTACATCGATGGACTATGAATCAGAGCACCACAAAGTGAACGCACAATTCACGTAGCCTCGCATCAGTTGTTGCTGGTTAATAGCGTCAATAATTGGCAATGTGATTTCTACAAATTGCGCACAGATTTCAACGCAGGTTTCAACCGATTGAGCTTATCGATGTATTTAAATGATTTCTGCTGCACTGCACGATAGAGACACTTTAAATTAAATTGGCAATTTATACTAGTTCATCCTCGTTCTGTATGAATTTCTAATTAATGAGGAAAAGCAGGCAATATAGTTAATGCAGCGCTTCAAAGATTTTTAACATTTTACACAAACAATGATGTATACTCGGATGACTTTGTAACTTCGATGAGTGGCGCTCGGGAGGTCTGCTAATTGCAAGTAATTTAGCAAAGTACTTTTTCAGAATATTGAATTAGCTAATTCCTGGGATGTACGCGCAATAAAGTGATATACACAAACGTAAAAGTATACACAGCACTAAATGAAAAGTGTTTATTAAGAAGATTAATTATTTAGCATAATACATATTAATACATATGTAGATCATCATATGTACACTGCCGTCCATAAGTATGAGGAAAGCGTGAATAATGTAAATTAAATTGTCTCCCTTAACCTCTATGAAATTAATAAACTGCTGATATGGTACACGACCCTATGAAAGTTTTATTAAACTACTTACTATTTTTATGGCAACTTTTGAAACTTGATCTGGGAAACTTTTAAACTCCCAGACTTAAATGGCAAATCACTTTGGATGACTTTACGGGCGGGAACATTAGAGAGCTTAAATAACACTTTCCGCGTCGATTAATGCGGTTAATTAAAGAAATAAAATGCAGCGTAGTTTATAGCTACCGGGTCAAATATTAAAATGTAAATTGGGAATGGTTGTGGGTAGAAAAGTTGGTTGCAGGTACGACCAACCTAACGGGGGATATTTTTACTGGGAAATAAATCAGAGTTATTGTTTTCTCGAGTGCTCGCAAACTCAAGCGGATACACGCCCCTTCACGAACTGCTCTGCTAATGAGTTTCTGTACTACGTGAAAACATTCTTTTTTCCTGGTAATTAATTAAATCACAAACACTACTGACGGTATACGGCGAGTACAGTTCCCGCAATTCTAAAGCGAATTTAATATTTATGAGAAATTCTGCACGGCCTTATCATTATTGTAAGTTTCTTTTTATTACACATTGTATTGTATCTGGTGATACATTGGCCCCACCATTTCTATATTTCAAACTTACTTCGGTCAGACTCCAATGGAATACCAATTATTTATTCACTATACATGTATATGTATACGTGGGATTTTTATGCCAGATCGATTGACGAATTTTTAGGCGAGATAGTTGGAAGTGTGAAAGATTTGTGTTGGGTGAGTACTTGAGATTAAGGGCCCCGACTCCATGCGCCATGTCCTGTGTGCGTGCACTCATATAAACAAAGGAAAGCATACGTATACGCCATGCTCGAGAGAGAGAGAGAGAGACTCGACTTCTAATTTTTCGTTTTTCGTCTTGATAATTGCATTGATGAAACTTTGGTGAGCATTGCACATGCGGGTAGACTTAATCACAGACCGGTTGGGTCCATTTGAAAACTGGTACTTCTGAAACTGTAAGCTTGAGACAGACACCGAAGTAGGCAAGCAGATGGCTGCAGACACCTCGTCACATTTCAGATTTAGCAAATATTGAACGATTTAATGGTTCATTCACAAGCTTGCTGGTCTACGCTTGTTGGCCATTGCAAATGACGACAGACGTTTGCAATAATAGTGAACAAAATTTGGCAGGCGTTGATTCTGCGGGCAAAAGGAAATCAAAAATATGCACCATACATTTCTTCTGAAATACCGTATTTGTATAAAATATTGGAGTGAGGGATTCGTTTTAGTACTCCCATAGTCTGATCTGTCGCTCATTAAATTGTCCCTCCTCAATTTGAGATTAAATTATAATTGTCACTGAGGATGTTTCAATGTTAAAGCACAGATAAACAAAGGTGTGATCGATAAAGTGGGAAATTGTGCAGGACTCTGATGACGTACACAGATTCTTCGTAATCTCAGCGAATGATCTTCATTTGAGTTTACGCGGCAATGCTTTACGTTTATTCGTATTTGATTTCGGTTGGCGATTCTCGAGAAATGGTCGCTCGGCCAGGATGCAAATGATGCACTCTCCAGAATTAAAGTGTCTGAGGCTACACCTGCAACCAAATGCAACGATATGGAAGGGGTGACGTGGCAGGGACCTCTTTGGTGGACGAGTACATTCTGCACAGTTCAGACGCTTTTCCCGTTTTCCATTTGTTGAATTTCTCCCTTTTTTCCACACAACAGCTGATGTTATTGCACGGTGTACCGTTTATTATGCATGAGGTTGAAATATTCGGTCTATATTTATTCCATTTTTGTTTGTCCTTCCACTTTTTTTTAAATCAAAACGTAACGTAAGCGTGTTATTTGCCATATAATTTGCAAACTCAAATATGTTGGTATATTTATTCTTCCGTTTTGTCTGCTGTAAGTGTGTGTATGTAAAAAATAGTCAGAACATTCTTGGTCGTATAAAAAATTGTACAAATATTGGTAAACATGAATTCACATAGGGCGTTTAATTTTCTTAAAAATTTTAATATTGTGAATACTGTGAAATTTTAGTATTATGTCCGACTACTCATATTACCTTTTATATTTGTATGCATAAATCATTGGATCAAGTATTCTATACCTTTTGTACATGTGCGATTTTTCTTCAGCCTTATGTACGGTTATTTAATAAATAGCTGTTAATACGTATGTAATTTATTTAAGCAAATCGCAAATGTTTCATGTAATTTATATGAATTGAATATTTGACCATCACGTCGTTCGAATACGTTTCTTCCTGCCTGCATATCGTTATAACATTAGAACGAGATGCACACCACTGTTATAGTCCTCCCACAAAATTTTGTTGGACACCTAGTAATCAGCCGTCCTGTGCCATTTAATTTAAGAAACATCAAATTGATAACTTCAGTTGTTCCTGGGAAACTAGCTTATGACACTTTATATAGCCCACTCTGTACATGAAATATAATTCTTTAACGAAATCATGTATTAACAGATTTACTATAAATACGATATTACGTTTTCGGTAATCGTGCTGTTTCGCAATGAGTTATTTTTATCTTACTGAATGCTGTTGCAGACATATATATCATAGTGACGGCACGTATGGCCATAGCGTATTTTCTATGTAAATGCGAACCCTTATCGAACACCTGTTATCTAAACGTTTTACTATCCAAACGTTCTCTCATCTTATCGTTCTATTACCCGTACAGCATATTTCCTACCAGCAGACTGTATGCAAATATTCACACATATTTATTTCCCCCTTTAAAACGAAATCTGTCCATAATGATACATATTAGCATAAAATTAATATTGCACGCGTTTAGGTGCATCGTAATATCAATCAGACGGAAGCACGTACTACCAGCTGTTAAAAACAACGCAACATAATCGCAACATAACGCAAAATAATCAAGAAACTTTAACCTGGTGAAGATTCCTGTGTATACAAGGTGTGTCCAGTAACTGGGCTGAACTATAATTCTGTTGTTATTCAAGACAGAGGAAAATTGTACAGGCAAATTTTTGGCATTGGCACAGTTGCAACGTGCAATCCTCTACAATTTTGTACGGACCACTTACTAGACTCACCCTTTATAAAACTGCACACTAAACATTTATTGTTCCATTTTACGAAAATTTGCTAGTTCGATCACTTTTGCCATTCTATTCCTTCCTGACGTTAAAAGTGAAGGGTAATTGGTGCATTCGCCACTGACACCTTTTAATTGCCAAATTATTTTTTTTCGTTCGCATTAACTATAATAGTTTACAATTTGTCTCAAAAGTCCGTAGAAATATAGGAGAAAGATTATCGACCGACAACCCCTGAATCTATCAATTGTAAAATATAGCCTGCACTCTGAACAACGGTGATCGCTCCTAAACGTCTCCAGAAATCCGTTGATCACGATAGATCTGTGCATAACGTCCATAAAGTTTGTAGTGCACCGTGAAACCTGCGCATGGTCCGCAGTTCCCCTATTCTCATACAGCTGTGAATCACTATTGAATTCTTGATTCATTGCACATTCCCTTTATGCGGATTTCAACGAAGGTGCCGTAAACCACCCTTGCTGTCGCACATAAGATACGCATAATTTACTTAACGTGACAAACACCGACCTCTTTCTATTTTACTTACTGTCTTTTTGTCCTTCTTGCGTGAATCTTACATATTCTACAATATACACATATATACAATGTGCACTCACCGGCAAAAGTATTAGGACACAGAAAATAGGGTATACTTGCTTGTTATAATCTTTTAGAATTATTACCAAGTTTATACACATCCATATCCTAATAATATAAATACGCAATTTGCCCCCACGCAGTATTAAATCATATAAGATCCCACGCAGTACTTTTAAAAGAAGGATAGCTGAGGTGATTCTGAACAACTTTTTCCTTGACGAAAATATTGTTTGAAGCTTCGATTTTGAGTTATTAACGGAAAACACTGGCCAATGAGAAAGTATATTTTCTTATTTTACTACTTGTATTATAATCAATTTCGGTAATAAATTATTTCAATTTACTGGCAACAAAATTAAAAGAAGCATTGTGATATATTGTAATTTGAGCCAAAATACAGAAACACATGTGACGTATCAGCATAATTTTTGACATACATATGTACGGTTAGAGAAATGTAACAATATATCATATTAATAGATATATATATATGTACAATATTAATCAGTGGACGAAGCTGCTTGATTGAATGTGCGCAATAAAGGTTATCGATTTCCTGTAATTAGATACAGCCTGCTCTGAATTGCATACAGATATTAGGAAGATCATGACCAACCTTTGGCGGCGAAGTGATCACATTTTTGTTACCTTACTTATATTATTATTATTAATTTCGCTTGTTTTAATCTTGATCGTTTAGTAACCCCTTTCTCTTTAATTGCTGAATATCACGGCCAGAAATACATTTTTTTTATTGACAAAACTAATGAAAGTAGAACGATTCATCGATTACACATTAAGTAATTAATTGTACGATTGTTTCTTACAAAAGATCTGCCCCTTACTGTTAAATCTACTTTTTGCGCAGACTTGAATTTTCCGGCGATTACGTATAATCGTAGAAAGTGTAGATTGTCCGTCGAAATATAACTTTCGATAAGCTTCAGTAGAAAATTTCTGTGGTCCCTGTTTATATTTTCTTCCATCGTGAAAAGAAAGGGATGATACATACTTGTGTTCTCGTTCTTTGCCTCTTGGCATACTTATCGCGCACCATTTATTATTACTGCACAAGCTCCAATGATATGCAATGTATATTATGCATTATGCACATTCTCGTTGATCTTCCATTCATTGAGGCCTCGTTGCACTTAATTGACCGTCCAATTACTCTACGCATGCACATTTTCACGCGACAAAACTAGCGGCATTGTTTTCAGCTTCCTATCCCTCAAATGAACCTCGTTCGCTGATGGCTGATTTGAGCGTACCCACCGTCATTCTGCGAATTACGATGTCATCATTATCGGTATTTCAACGCGCGACTGACAACGATGCACGCGGTCAAACGTTCTCCTCCTCTGCGCATAATTATTCTCCTCGTAACAACTGCGCGAGAATTATAGGTGCCGGCCGGAAATGCCGATTAACTATCGAAATTCGCCTAGGAACTAAAACGGGAAGGCAAGAAAATATTTGGAAAAAATAGGCGTAAAATAACTACACATAGTTAAGTGAGTTAGGTAAGTGAATTTACATTGACAAAGTTTCTGCACAATTCCAGTGTTCAAATATCAAATAAAATTTCTGTAATAAAAGTTGGTCAGTGAAATATTGCCGATGGTCCGAACACTGTGGTTCTCCTTGGAATAGGTGAAACTACAGATTTAGAATACAGCAGTTTAAAATAATCGAACTAGTCGGTTACTTACAGTCCAATTAGGTATTTTTCATAAATGCTGTTTAATAAGATGTAAGTTACAAAGTGTATAATTCACAGCTAATGTCCTACAGATATGCGTTTTTGTAACTTATGTAACTGTGCACAATATTGATGAAATCAATTTTCCTCTCCACACGTTTTATTTAAGCATTGGCAAGCACAGGCTTAACCTCAGTCCCTACGAAACACGTTGCACCCACACCTTTTGTAGCACAGTCGGGAGAGAAGAAGAAGGTGGGAGAGAGGGCGAGAGAGGAACACTGCCGCTTATAAGGTCTTTTAATGTAAAAATTACCCTCCTAAAAAGTACCCCTGGAGCACGGACCCACCGACAACGTCAGAGGCGAGTCAAAATAACCCGGAATATGCACGTACGGTGATGCTCCGGGCGTTTACACCTTGCACACAGGTGCGGTGCCGCTACACCGCGACTCACACGAATCTCCCGGGTCGTAAATCCGGCTACGCTTACGCAATCGAGCTGGTACGCCACGCGGCCAATTAAAGGCACGCAGCTAATTCAATACAGATCTTATTTCCACAAGAAAATTTTTCAATATATTTGTATTCGGTGTTGGGAACACACATTCCCTAGTTGGGAATACTGAAAGACTTGGTGATATTGTATGTATACATATACATAAATGCATAATTGTAGAGAGTATTGAACGATCGAGCATGAATGCGAATCACTGACAGAGTAGTCGGCAGTTGTCGATCCTTGATCAGTCGAAAGGAGACTCTAGACAATGTTGTTCGAAAGAAATTGTTTTCGGGTGCGTGTGCACTCCGTTGAGTAGACGTCTGATCAAGTTTACCCGCACTCGATACACTTTCAAAATCAATCTTCTCCAAAATAGAACCTCCTATGCAAAAATTGTATTTTTTGTAACTTTTGTCTCAGCTTGCTCGTGCAGAGTCAACTCTTTCTGCATTGTACTAACCGTTACAAATAGCCGTGTATATTAGAATATAAAACATGGGCGGTAATTATTTAATGGGATTGTGAAATAATAACGGATGTTATTGAACGAAATGAGCAGAAACGATAAAACGAAAAGAGGTAAATGAAATGCTAAAAGAATTGACAGGATAATAAACTGTAATGATAATGACGGATAGGAACACAGTGGAGATTGCATTTCGTCCGATTGTGCGAGCAAATGATGATACATCAGCACAAATTGATTCGACCACTTCAACAGCGCTACTCTCGGTTACGCATCACGGCTAAATACACGCGCACACGCATCTCGTTGATCAATTAACTTCAGTGATCCTACGAATTCCGCTCTAGTAACTTTGAAAACGTGTCCGTTCCCAATTTAATTTTTTATCCGAGTTAATTCTTGCTTGGGTCATCTGCATTATACACTACAGGATCAAAAGTATTTGCCCGCCTACGTATATTGTTCGATGTCCAAATAAAAAACAGTCTCGTATTGGAACAAAGGCTATTTGAAACTCTATATTACACGGATAAATGCAGAAGTTGCATGATTGCGTTGTTCAAACAGTTTAGTAAGCGGAGATTATGCTGCGTGCGTTTCGTATAGAGATATTTCATATCTTTTGAGTCCCGACTCACCTCGATGATCTTTTTTATTGGGTGCTTAAGGTCACATGCTCTTTCTGAGGTAATTAGTGACCACGCTGTAAGTGCGATAAACTACCTATAGTAGGTGGTATAAACCAATGTCCCTTTGGAAAGTTAACCCCTTCTTACAGGAGTCCTTTTTTTAACATATTAAGCGAATTTGGTAGATGGTGTTGCACCCTTTTACTGCTGTATTTAGGACAGGTGACTACCGTTATCATGGTCACTTTCAATAAGTTACCCGGGGAAGCACTAATCTTTGAGCAATGAAATTATTTATACGTTTGTTGCCAACAAAGTCTGATACATTAGTTACCAGTTAGTTATTACTTAGTACACCTTTAGTTAAAAACCAACATGTCGACCATCAAGTGTTAATCAAAATCAGCAGACGCCAAAGTAACTTGTGCACGACTTCGTACGAAGCACACGCGATGTAATTTCCGTTTTCCAGCTGTTGAAAAACTGCAATCTCGTAATTGTTTATTTATCCACGTATAATTCATAGTTTCCGTTGCAAGTACACGAGCAATATTTATCTGTGCAACCAAAATATTTTTACGGTAGACGAAGCACCGGGTGGAAAAAGCTGATGTCCTATCGCACCAATTATGTTTTTCCAAACTCATCGCCCCCCTCTGACAATGAGTTGTATCAGGCTAACTATTTAATTTTATACCAACTTTCTAACTTCTTGGAGCATAGTATGGACACGGAACTATGCGAAGTGACTTTGTTTACAGATACGAGTAATTAACATTTCCTAGCATTTTATTGTTATTGTACATCGTTCACGTATTGATTGCAGAATCGACAAACTTGTTATGTTCTTCGTTGATATATGAAGTTCTTAATAAGTGACTCCATAGCGGTAACCAATGCATAAAATATCAGGAAATCGCAAAGTTCAGACAATGACCTCAAAGCGGGGAAGCAACGAGGTGTTCGGGGTGTGTCGGAAAGCATCGAGACGGATTTAACGGATCTAAAAGTTACGAGGGAATCACACGCTTCATAAGATCCAGACTCGGTTCGTTATTCCTCCCGTTGTTAGAAAACGGGAGCCGGTTATCTGTTAATCCGCAGCTCAACCCCGGAGGCCTTAATCTGGCGATTAGAGTCTCGTCCTTTGATTTCTTCTGGTACTGAACCTTCATGTGCTTCCTCGACAAGCTCAAATTTTAATCCGTTTTATCTGGTCGTGAAATCAGCGCCGAACTTTCGATTCCATTCGCAATTACGCGACAAGTCTACCCCGGGAAAATATGCCAAGCGTTCTTTTTTATACATCAGGGTCTTTCTTTTTAAATTTATTATAATTTGCGTTGAACGTTGCATGTACCCAGAAATGGTTAGGATTTGCGCGTGGAACTAAAATGTTTCAGTCTCCCTGTAGCCACGAATTGTATAAAACTTAAGCTGATTTGGTGCAATGTTCTTTCTCGCTGAAGCCTCGAACAAAATGTAATCCAAGGGGAAATACGTAAGCGTGGAATTTAAAATATATTTGCAATAATAAATTTTTTGGTGGAAACCATACTGTTGTGCTTTTAATGGTATCTGGCAATGTCAAATGTATCTATCAAATGTATTATTCTTTTTGGTATGGATTTTAGTTTCTTGCTAATTTTTTGAGGAAGAATTCCTTTTTGTTCAGGACATTCGCTTTCGTCTTCCTTCCTGCTACGCGTAAATGTACCTTTGATGCAACGTTTTCTTCCATTCAGTTCATGCATAACATTTCACACAAAAGTAGAGCCAGTGTTAATTAACTCCTAAGATTACTTGGTGATCCATCATTTCTGTCTGCTGATATAACACTGGGGAAAGCAAAATTATGATGGGGGAACAATGGTACACATAAATGAAAAATGGATATTTGAGCTGGACGGTCTATGGTTTCGTGGGTCGTTTCCACTGAGAATGCCTACAATACAAATCCAGTCCCTCAATGTGTTAAGAATATTTTGAGTAATTAAATATTATTTTTTGGCCTACGATTATTTCGTTGCATTTTTTAATGATTAAAAAATTTCTATCTACATACATATAATCGATATTTTTACGACTTTATGTTTAAATGAATGCATGTAAAGTCTAGATACTTGTTGTGCACTCATTTTTGTACAAATTTCAGTTTGCAAAGCACTGTGTAAAGTTCATAAGAAAATATTTCAGTAATGATCTGGTAATTGGAGCAACAGTTCCCACTCAGGAGTTATTAAGTTACGATACGTTTTCAAGTGCAAGACGAATCCATCTGTGAAGATAATCGCTGGTTTCCGTTAACTTCGTGTAACAAATTATAGGGCAAAACGCACTTTATTCGCCGACATAAAATATCTTTGCAAATATTTGCAAAATATTTTACAATGCAAGAAATGCATTGAAGTAATATTATTTACAAGTTGCAGATAGCAAATTTGAGCACGTTAAGTATCGCAAGTGATACTTTCATGAGTCTACATATGTAGATATATTCGTATCGATTTGTAATTATTATTATTATCATTATGGCAAACGAAACTTTTCGATCATGCCAGAATTGAATCCAATAATCTTCTATGTAAGATTTACCAATCAGTCTCCGCTATCAAAACATATGCAATTCGCTAAAATTATTGCAGCAGTTTGCAATTTGGTTTAAGGGCGTCTAATAAAAAAGATATTATCATCTCGAAGATTCACGATTACCAAAGGTTACGAGCACACAAAAGGGCGTACTATTCCCAGGCAAAGTGTGGGCCGTTGTTACCGTCATTGTAGCTACTGTTTCTCGGTTAGGAGGTTCCCGTTCCACGCCCACACACGATTCTTCCTCGGTGTGTGTGAAGATTATACGAGAGGCTTGAAATGCACGCGATGCATTAGCTGCGCGTGACCTCAATTTTGTAGTTCCTTTCGTTCTCATGTGACATGAACGAAAAGCCAGAAGGTATTATATTGCTAGTAAAATTCTATTGATTTAATTGTAATGACGTAAATGTTGACGTAAAAAGAACTACTTGGGCTGGGTTGAAGAATACTTTTAAAGGATGTCCAATTTTACTAAATCGACGAACTGCAACGAATTCCATCGCAATCTTCTTGTAATCAGGTCATTAACATTTGTCCGGCGCAACAACCGAACAGACCGAGGACCTTCGTTGTCGGGCAAGCTGTTTTATAAGGATCTGGAACTTGTCATGAAACAGCCCCCAAATAGGTAAATTGACAAAACGTTGCGCTTTGCCCACTCGCGTTTATCCATGGTACAAAACCCGACAATTAGCCGCGGGAAAGAACAGAACAGAATACAACGTACGGAGTACGAACATAATACAACACGGCGCAAGCAACATGCGACTGTACGTTTGCAGAGAACTATGGCCTAAGGCCAATGTTTTTCGTGCACAAGTGTCAGTATTGTTTGTAATTTAGATTGAAGTGAATATAATTTCTACAAACGTATGGTAATCTGAAATTACATATACTCACTGTGTCGGACCTGTTATTAGTTTCTCGGTACAATCCAACAGTATAGTAATTTACTTGTACTAACGACGGTTTGTGACCATCGTCGAAACAAATGTAATTCAAATGTCACTGAGGTACGTCATAGAAGTTTGTAACGTTCCACCATGGAAAGTGTCCTAAGTTTTGTAAGGTGATAATTTAAATTCAAACGCAATCAGCATAGACAGCACAGAAACTTGAAGTCGCCAGGTTTCAGGGTAGCCTGCCTAACGAGACTCAATCCACCGCAAACAGAGTTTAGTTCTGTAGCACCGAACAGTATACAACTTTCTACAAATATTAACCTTCCTCTGCACTGCCAACCGAAGACAACTACAAAATGAATTTTCTGCAAACAAGTAAACACGCAGAAGAAGAAAGCAAAGGGGAAAGAAAATAAACAGAGCTGGTAGTTTGCTTGCTCTGCTTTACATAAACATGTTTACTGTTTTATTTGCAATCTAATCCAAAGTTTGTTAACAAACACTCAGGTATGTATTGGTCGTTAAAATATTTGCCACCGTCTTAAGCAATTCTAAATTGTCTTCGTATATCATTAAACACATTTAATGCACAGTGGAAGAAACAGTTATTTTATTGCCACTATGGAGCCGTGCTTTTTTGGTGTGCAATTTTGGTAATTACTTTATTTGCCGTGAGGTACAAAAGGTTAAAAAGTCCCTGGTTTAAAGTATTGTAATAAATGTCATGAACTAAAGACTTGCAGAAAACGTCATCCTTGTGGCATACAAGTTGTTACGTGGTAAAATTCAAAAACGTGAATTAATAATAATTTTTTTCAATGCTCTCAAATCCTTCGACTGTTCGACTGTTCAAGTCCCAAAAATCTCATTCGTTATCTTTGACTTACTCTTACACCAAGAATTACATCCCTGCCGGTTGTACCACGGTTTCGGAAACGCCCTGCACAGACTCTATACTCTAAGCAATATGTCATGCACTGATGATGTGCAGTAATTGACGAAGTCTTGCGTATTGGCAAACAGCTTAACACACTGTTAGTATTACTACCGCTATCAACACCATTTGAGAATATCGATACCTGGCAATCAGAAAACCCAAATCCGCATTAGTGCTCAACGTCAATCCGTGAACAACGGCTACACACGTTGCCAGCATCGTTGTTAAAATTGGAAAGTATTCTGAGCAATATTAATCACCCGAATTCAGAGAAGCACTGAAACACTTTGTCACTTTTACTGATCAGTAATACTGATCGCGTACGGTGGTTCTAATAAATCGTACTGGCCTCGATACGCCACGACATCTGTCAGTGTGTCTTGGCAGGTACCCAATAGAGTAACGCTGCTTCTCCGATACACAATTTTCTGTTCATGCTACAATTTATGTACGTTCAATATCGAACAAGAATTTTACAGTTTCAGCTGGGTTTGACTTTTTAATATCTACCAAGCTTACATTTTATTTTGCGTTTTTGGATGCTAGGGGAAGTAGCAGAGAGGAAGAAGGTGGAATGTAATTGAAACAGGTGAGCATTCTTGGTCAATAAAATAAGAGAACTTTTCGATAGTGTGTCATGTCGATAGGGATTGCATTATTAATTATTTACTTTACAAGCCTTCATAATTGAGGGTGGCAATCCCGCGGGATTCGTGCGGTGTCATTTTCAAACCAGCGAGATCTCGAGGGATCGCACGTGAGTAGGGATTTGCATGTAACGCCTACATGTATAGAAGGAAACCAATTTTATTTACACAGATAATTATCTTATTGAAGGTAATTATAATTACCTTCAATCATAAATATACCGCGGATACCGCCGACCCTATTTAACATTACTCGGGGCAAAAAAATGGTCATAATGTGTACGTAATGCAACCCCCGGTCATAGACTTATCAGGACTACTGACAATTAATGTCTCGCTTATAGACGAGCAGACAAATGATTTGAATATACTCCAAACATATTTATTGGCTTCAAGCCATGTGAATTGCTTGAATAGATCAGTTGTAGCGCATATAGTAATGATTGAAACAGCTAAGATCACTTTGCTATTTACGTGATAGCATTATAGTTATAAACTTGCAGTTCTTGCATGTGATCCTAATTCGTTGGCCACAAGGACTATACCATGCCATTCACGACTATTCCATATGGACTATGCCATTCACGTCGCCCAAAGCTTGAATAAAATCGTAGAACACACGAGGACCCGAAATTACGTATTGCATAATGCAGCGCTTCGAATTTGGCCCGATTCGACTGACTTACTTATGGATACCGAACTAACGACCGTTGCACGACGAAAAGCTTACTGTATTTGTATTAACGAAAGCTCGAAGAAGTAACGACATACCTGACTGTCAAGCAGCTAGCTTCCATATGGAAATTCAATTTGAACTGCACCGGCTGCGAATCCCGTGATGGCTACGTCTGACAATGCACGCGAAACCGTACCACAGCAATACCGACGCGAATAATCTGAAATTGAAATTACGGAAGTTAAGAGCTTTGTTCCAGGCTTTCGAGCGTAACCGGTAGGGAGAGGACGGGCACGACAATGCACGAATGCAAACGTGGGATTCGTTGACTTGTTCAGGATTCCTTCGGGACCACGCTATTCTCCTCATCCAGTCTTCTTTCCCCCTTCCTCTATCGCTGCCTTCTTTCCTCCGCTACCCTGCACCACACTTTCTCTCTTCTTCGCCGAGAAACTTGGAGGAAATGCGGCGAGAAAGGGCCACAACAGCGGGTTACCTACTGGTGTTGATTGTTCATCGCGGAATGCACCGTGCTCTTGAAAATGGGCCGGCAGCTTTTGTACGCGCGCTAGTCAGAATTGAAAAGAACTTCAACGCTACACGATGAATAGCTATGGGACTATAGATTCCACTCACAGGAGAAAAGCGTGATGCTTCTTAACGCGTGGTATACATCTCACGCTATATCAAATAGCTTATGTTTGACCGTGAACCTTTCACGTCTATGAGCATAGGACCAGCTATGTTCATATTTTCGAACGAGAACGTTCAGTGCTGTATCTTTCCTTTAATGGCTTTCTTCGCGCCTATTACTGTGGACCGGCAACTGAAAAGTGCCATTAAGGAAACTCCTATAATCGTTAACGGAAATGATGCTTTTGACAATAGTCCTGTATGCTGAGCGTTCATTGCTTCGAGCAGCTCGTTGGAATATTTAAACTTATTGTTAATATCATGATAAGAAAAATCCAGCCATTAGTTTCTATTATAAGTACCTACATAAAGGCTTTCAATTATGAACTTTGAACGCTTTAGCGTATTGTTAAGAACGGCTGGCATTGCTTTTTATTAGCATTAGTAAGTCATTATTTCTTTACCTATTTTCTTGTTTAATGGCAACATGTTCTGAAATAGACATTCACTTGCAATGGGCATCGTCGGTATATTTTAGTCGATAGTTTCAGCTGTATAAGGAGAATTTTATTTTATGTAACGTAAACTTATTATAATCGTCTGTCAAATCATTTTTAGGAGATCTTTCATTTTAATTTACTTAACAGTACATAACACTATGTATTTCGATTCTTATTATTATCAATCGAAAAATATTTCTACACAGGGAAACCCTGCTGGCCGATCATTTCTTGCGGAATAGAAATTTCCTTCCTAGGTGCTAAAAAATTCTATGCATCCAAAAGCATTCTCTACATCGCGAACAACTATGGATCTACAAATTTAAACTTTTCTCAAATATTTTGACAATGTCTTTTAGCGTTATTCGGATGATCAATATTCTGCACAAAAATGTTCCGACAATAGTTTGCTTACAACTTGAAATAACTTTATATCCGAAGACACAATTCAATATTAAGGCAATAGTAGCGCCAAAAATAATCTTCGACCCGTACAAGAAAATAACAGGAAAGCTCAGTGTAACCTAGACATCATATTCAACCCTCTGCTTAACAATTTTTCACATTAGAAATGTCTCCTTACAACTTTGAATTACTTTATATTGGCACAATTTCATATCAAAGCAATAGTAATGATACAAATAATACTATATGTATAATAAATACTAGATTTCTGCATTAAACGCGCGTACAGTTCTAATAATTTATAACAGTTGAATCCTTATAGTGCCCATAATTACAAGCTACAAGTGGAAAAATAATGTTTTAGTTTTAAAAATATTGAATCTCATGTTAGCCGCCCATAAATGCGAAACTAATATTATACAATCTAAAAATCATTTATTTCGCTCAAGCATTGTTTAGTTTAAGGAAGTTCATTAATTTTTAACCCGCAATTGTTAATTACCATTTAAATTACGATGCCTCTCGAAATGTCTGATGATTCCAAACTGTACTGTTTAGTACTGCACGTTTATTAATCGTAAGTACTATCGGCACTCTAAACACTGCGATGCGCACTCAGAATGATTCACTGTTTGTTTAATACGATGCTTTCGATAGAAAATGGTACGATAAAAAAATCAGCAGGTTGCATAATAGTGTAATTAAAGTTGGGAATGAGTGTAAGAAAAGGACTTCCGTGCCTAGCGTTGAGCTTGCAGTCTCGTGGGACTACGTTCCATCTGACACCTGCCAGTACAGGGAGAATAGAAGCAACTTCTAGGAGTATTTTTGCACTTTATATATTAGACTCTACATTCCACGCGTTTAGATCGGTGGAGATTTGCAGATGTTGGTCTACATACAATGTTGAATGTACTTGTACTGGTGTTCCATACGTACATGTGTGTATGTAACGTGTCACATTTAGTGGCTGTGGGTATACGACACGATGGTAGAACGGCTCGTTCCGTTCTACGTGTGACTTACATAATGTCAGCTGTGTGAAAACTTTAACAGTTTATATCGAGCAGACGGCGCGTTTGCGTCATATGATTTCTATCAGATCCTTTTGTATCTATTCTTCGAGAAGAATATGTAACAATGAAAATATATTGCCAAACTTTATTCTTATAAGGTAGTGGCCACTACCTTTTCTTGCAAATATATTTCGAACAAACGGGGCGAAATTACTTCCGAAAGCCGTGACCATTATTTTATATCCACCCTGTACAGTAGAACCTTCAGTATCCGCATTACTAGAAAATCGTAACAGTTCGGATATGTGAATCTTCAGATATTGGAACAATGACTGTGCCTAGCAGTTGTTTCCTGTAGATCTACAGTATTGCTCACTTAAGTGTCCGGAATTTTTCCCATTTTAGTGACTGTCGCCATCCGAATGCGTCCCCAGCAATTCTTGATATATGTACTACGGTCTCAGCGCGAGCCTCAGTCGAGTGTCGACCAAACATCGATTCGTTATCGACGCCTGGACAACCTCACTCGCACTCATTCCTGAAAAAGAGGATCCGAACCGACCACACGATTTGACTGGTTGGTAACGGGTTATTAACTCCCTTAAGGTAATCACTCTGATGAGACGAGTGAAGAACAGTGTGCGCAGTCAAGCGTTTAGTTACAAGAGTGTGAGGATGCGACTGATGATGGCTCTAGAAGCCTGCAGGATACTAATGTTGCATCTACAAGCGTGTAAAGGAGACTGATCTTGGTGTAAAGTGCTTTGGTAATAGGAAACCCAAGTGTTTCTACTACACTGATTAGTTGTTGGCAAGATGTGTTGTCAACCGATCAATATACTAACAAACATTCTGACACGCTTCGATTGCGCTTTCAGCGTATTAGGGAAAGAAGCACACCCTTACTCAGCTCAGAGTTTGGAAATTTTTAAGCAGACAGTTTTCATGTCAAACTGTGCTCTTCGATTATTGTTCATCATCAGAAGTAGTGATGCTGAAAAATTTTCTTCTTATTGAGCCAACGTCTATAATATAATCTATAAACTATAAACCTATAAACTTACTATAAACTATAATCTATAAACTTATTTTCGTAATGGTATGTATTTATCTCGATGTAGATCTAGTAGATTCATTATTAGTATGTATATTATCATTCCCATTATGGCATGTTTATACTTTGGACAGCTTGTTATCTTCTTCAGTTAAAATAACTTCCTTTTGATCATGCCATAAAACGAATGCTGCTAAAACATTAACACTAACAATGAGTGACATGTCTGTTATATCTTTTTTATATTCTTTCACACAGTCTGTCTGCTTTTCTCGATAACAATATACTGTTGGTTTCCGGGGTTAAACGAAATCGTGTTCAACAATTAATTTTGCAGAGAGTTTTAATATATAGGAATACCGTGACGAGTGTGCGCGACCAAGTAACATTGTACTTCGTGTCCAAAACTATTCTTCTTACCATTCCTATTCCACTACTATATACATATATTATGATATTTAGGGGAAAAGGCTGTCCTTACCAATTTTTGTGTCGCCTTAGCCAACTCGCAGTCTAGCCCTTGCCAATAGTCATATAGCTGACTACTGCCTTAGTGCACAATAATGACTCTGATTAGACCAGGATCCGCGGGCTTTACACTTATTGATGACACAAGGGCTGGTCATCCAACAATATATATATATGTATATACATATATATATATATATATATTAATTGCCATGTGGACACAAAGGCTATGAATAATTCCAGATTTTAAAATATAAAATTCTCGCAAGAGGATATTAATTAAATAGAACCGATAAAAGCGAATTGAATATCCAACGGATTTGGACCAAAGTATTACTCAAGAAAATTTTATAGAAGTATCGTTGTACATACCTATTTAAAGGAAAGCAATGGATCCAGTCTGGGTTGCGTTAATCCTGCGGATGTATTTGTAAGATGCACGTATTTGTACACATTGTCATACTTGATCGTATACGTGCAGCGCGTTGCAGAGGATGGAGCATATATTCGTAAAAGTTTTGGACAAGCTGGAAAGAGAAACGATCAAACGGAACAGCGAACGCAGTCGAAAGCTACAGTGTGGCAGTACAGATGCAGGAGTCAGGAGGAATCAGCACAAATCACAAATAGCTGTCTTTGACGGACGGGTCACTAGATTACATTGGCTCCAATTTCACGGACAATAGTGAATACTTGAGTGATACCGTTTGTCGTATAGCAATCGATGTTCCTTCGACTTTTACCTGCTATTGGATTTTCAGCCGTGGCTCCTATTCGAAGTGTTGGCGGTGTAACGTTGGCGGAATGGAATGTGTCTAAAATCTTCCGTGAAATATCGCATTTTCGTTCTTTCGTGCAGGTACGCCTGCAAGTCTCGAATTACATTGCTCTCCATGAATCCAGCCGCTTTGATACACGACTCAGCTTCCATGTACGTGCGTTAAAAAGGAAAAGCTCGCCAGAGTGATAGTAAAACGGCTTTGATATTTATTATGAGATATCAGAACGTTTTGCGTCTCGGTATCTCTTCAATTTCTGACTGGCAACGGGAAGTCTTGAATTATTAACGCAATGTTTCTCCGTTATTTCGTCGCGAATATTCAATCGCACGGGAAACGTTCTCTCTTCCGAAATTCTTTTTCTCCTCGAGACATTTCCAACAGAAGTGAAATGTTTCCGGAGAATTCTTTGTCATTTGATTTTCTTGCTTCTCGTACTAAACGACGAAAAAGTAATAAATTGGATCTTGTATAAAAATCTGTGCAGTGCGCTACAACTTATCTTCAATCTGTGCTACTCTTAAACGGTAGATTAAAATAATTGATAAGTGGGGAAACACAATTATATTGATTAAATTTAATAGAATGGATTTTGTAATAAAATTAAATTTAGCTTAGGAAATTAAATTTAACAGAATGGATTTTATTTAATTTAAAATTAGTATTGTAATATATTTATTAATCATTCTAGTCAAGATAAATGGTATTACGCAAGTAACTGTGCAGAAGCAATAGACTGCAGGTTACGGCTATTTTTTGCTGACCGCTTAAATATGCATTACTCCTTCTTAATTAACCTCGCGTATGCAGCGGTTCACAATTAATTCAGCACAGGCGTAGCAGAAATTTTGTAATTCCGTACATATCCTCCGCAGTTCTTACTCCTTTATTCATGAAAATATGTCATTTTAATTTACTCCTATTAGACAGCACATGTCTTCAATTGTTCTGCTACGGAATACTAGTGGTCTATGTTTGAACAATTTTAACTGGCCAATAGATATCGCCGTAATATGATTTGATTATGTAAATGATAATATAAACTGTTGGCAAACAGTTTGGAAGTCTTATAAATATTGAATCTTCTAATAATCTCTCACCAATTCGATATTAAAATTACTGATTGTATCAATTTAATGTAATATTGCTAATCTCTTCGGACATTGCCCTCCTTGCAATATATTGTATAATGAGAAACATTTTTTCTTTTATTAGAATGTTGTTGAGGTTCTTGTGATTAAAGTCTTGTGATCGAGCACTTCAATTATTAAGCGGAAATTTCTGGGGCAACAGATAGTTTTACAAATATTTTTTTCAAAACTACGTTCATATGTACAATAATTGTAAACATTTTTCTAGACTTTGTTTTTGAAAGAAAGATTGTAAAAATCACCGCCCGGAAATTTTTGTACGACACTATGTATATGTATGTACCTATATGCCTTTAAACGCATCGCCCTGGAAAGCAGATAAATTTACAGATAAATATGCGACCCAATTAATCTCTCAACCTACAAATGTTCACTTCTAATGTTTCTATATCATTAAATATTGTATCTCCTTTAATACAAATAATTGTTTCAACGTAGCAGCCGAAGAGTGAATTAATATTTGCAAAACAATAATATTTGATCTTACATTACGCAGGAAATATTGCTTGGATATTCGACGCTTCCCAAACGTAGATAGTAGAATGTTCTGAAAAATCAATGTTCAGATTAGCAACCATTTACCGCGTTTTTACGAAAGTACGCTTAATATTCCAAACCCTTTAAACCGTGAAACTCAATATATGAGAATAGGAGAATATTTGATTTCGCATAGATGGGAATATATGTACACATCTGCACATGTGCGAATATTTGCACTTGTTACTATACACATAGCTCGTAGCTGTGTACTCGCAGAATTGGACATCCGCAAAGATCAGTTTATCTAATTAGATTTAGCACGAGTGCCGCTGCGCTTCGTCACCGCTGATCCTCGTTATCCCGTCCAATAATTGGCGCCCTTCCAGGCGCACAAGCACGGATTTCTCGATTTATTGAAGCGCGTCGGGCTACTGCTTCCGGAATTCGATTACACGGTGAAGGGGGTAAGTTTGAAGACTATTAGTTTGTTGCAAGAAAATTGACAAGCTACGTGCTCGACGTTAGTTCAATAATATCGACTGATTTTTGCCCATAGTTCAGGATAATGGGTTAAATTATCGTTCTGAATAATTTTACATTGATGATTCAGACGGTGATTGTTACAGGGGAATATTAAATAAAGGTCACAGCAGAAGGCGACACTCATGTGGGCCTCTCCTCTTTTGCAGCTTTGTGTTTTAGTGTTTACCATTTTGTCTTTTATTAAATCGTGGGGTTTTTATCTTTTGAACGTAGACAAGTTAATATGGTGTGTATAAATTGAAAAAGGCTAAAAAATTTCAATTGTTGTTACTCGCAAGTGATAATTTTAGAAAATGTATTAATATCTTGAAATTTGGCATAATTTGTGACCATGTTTCGGTTTCTTATCGGTGATGGAAGCTGTTTCAGTAATAATTATTTTTTCAAGTAGTTATAAAATATCGGAATACTGAATAATTGTTAGAAAAGTGGAAGTTTCGGCTCCATTGGTTAAATTTCGGTTTCCTGCGTCTATACCTACTCATATCGATTCCGTATGTGTAATTACGACATGGATTCTATAACGGCTGTTTTTTTGGAGATGTGTATATCTGGAAAAAGTGTTCATGCATCGTGAACCTTCTACTTTAAACGATAATAACTTTCCTTGCATGGTTTTATTTTAACAACCAAGCATGCCAAGATTTAATAAATAAACTCAGGGAACATGAATTTCATTACGAATTAAGTAAAAGTTACAGTATAATTAAGTAATCAGTGGGGAAAAGCATGCATACATTAAGTCTTTTTTTAATAAATGATGGAAATTTATGCTAAGTAACGTTTAGTAAAGTATTCCTTATTATTTACAACTCCGCGCAACGACCTGTTCTTTGATATACTTAACTAATTGTAAGTTACATATCACTTTTTTATGTATTTCTGTTGTAATATTGGCTGGTATTTAATAATAATTAAGGATTAGGTACAATTAATTATATTTCAATGATGGTAATCCGATGTGGGCACCAAATGATTAAATTGTGAAATTTAAGCGAAGTAATTAAGTTATACAACTAAAATTCATTAACAGGAGAGTTATATTATACGAAAGTACTTTGAGGAGTGTGGTAATGAAAACAATTAATAGTATACATTAATATTTGTTGCCTGAAAATAATAATGTATAAATTTAAGTTGCATAAATACTGATATCTGTGAATATTAACATTGTTAAAATAGATTTACAAATAATACCTACAAAATCAATACTACAGCTAATCTAGGAACCAGAATTGGAATTTATGTTGGCGAAGAATTCCACTTCTGTATAAAAGTTATTCAGAATTTCGGACCTTCATAACCGTTTCGCATAACTGTTTGAACCAGTTATTTCTACTAGAGTTTACGCTTCCAGCAGAAACTATGAGGGGAAACATTCAAATGAATATAAAGTTTATGATACTAATAAATTTTGTAACCCTGTCACTTAAGAGTGACGCACAAAGTTTTAGACTAAAGTTTAATATAATAACACTATCTAAGTGAAGCGCAACAAAAATATATACAATTTAGCATATTTACTTATATAAGTTCTTTCATACTTCTGTGACAAATTCTTTAAATTAATTATTTCCAATTGAATCAACGTTGGCAAATCATTTTTACCCTATTCAGTTGCAATTTGACAACATACATTTGTGATACAGCAAAGCCATAAATCGGACGAAGTTCCACGTGATGATGGTAAACTTAAAGGGCCACTGTAACTCAGGCGACGGAAGGGTGAATTTCCGGTACGCAAACTTCTGCAAGACTCCTGAAGCGGAAAGACCTTATTACTATAAATCACATTTATCGAGCTTTCTGCCCAGGTAGAGACGAATTTTCGTATTTGACTTACGAAATTCGCATCGCGCGAACCTGATCCTGCGGTCAATTATGTTGCCTGTATTCTTTCTTTTTTATATTATACTAAAATGTCCGTATAGGCAGTATTTATCTATGATTATTTATAATTACTGTATAATATGTACTCGTATAAATCTTTTTTATCAGGTTATTAATTCTTCAGAATCTATATAACGTTAGCAGGTATTGAATATATAAACTAATTCTTCGTAACACTAAATATTAATTTTTACGCTTTGATTTAAAGCTTCAATGTATCAACATTTTTGCAGTCAACTATCAGTTCCCAAATGTTTAATTATTTTTCTGTAATTTGAAGAGCATCAATAATTCTACAAACCTTTCAGTGGTCAGTTGAAGAAGGGTACGTTCGTACCCTCACTGCCAAAATAGGGGGCGCTGATGTGCGGGCCCTGGTGGAAGTTCCAACTTGCATGGGTTTGTAGCTGAATTTCAAAAAACCCATGACTCCGCCGGATACGAAAGTATGTAGTCGAAAACAAGACATCAAAAAATGGTCATTTGTTTGGGTCGTCCATTCCTCCGCTCGTGCGTGTTCAATCACCTGGATCGTTGAACGTTTTGAAAACCAGACTGAAATAAACACTTCCGTCTTAGAACGGAACACGGGGTGTAACGTGAAACATTACCAATCGATTCGCACTTATCCGCCCACGAATTTCAAGCGCTGACAGTGCATGAATCTGCGCCCATTTGATTTGATATGAGCAAGATCGGGACTCTGATTTATTGAATGGTCGTGCATGGATGCCCGATACACGTTGCCATTAGCATGCCAGATGTTCGAATAGTTGCAATCGTTCCACCGGTAGCAGAGGAATCGTGGAATTAGGTTGTCTGGTGAACGCTGTTAATGTAGAAATCACGAGCGGAATTCTGGTTGGGTTGTAATTGGATTGGAATATTTAAAAGTTGGAATATTCAAAAGTTGGAATGTTTATATTGCCTGACAACTTACGTATTCGTATGACGCATGCAGTATTTCGAATAACCTGTGTCATAGGACAAAATACCTAAAATTATAATAGCACTGAAAATGTTGAACCTGTATTAATAATAATAATATGGGGGGAATATAAAAAATGTTACAAAATATATACAAATGGTACAGTAACTTGAAAAATGTTAGTAGTTTAGAAACGAGGTTTTAGAGCAATTCTGGCATTCATACTTTTCTTTTTCACATCCACTCGATGAACGTAAATGCGATTTATAACAAATCAATAAGTACTATAACTGGTTGAAAATTCTTCTGAGTCCGTAGATATCCCACTGATTGTCAGCTCGATAGTCCAAGAATAACAGAGTACCTACTAGTATGACAATCGTTATCGAGTTCCATCGGTTTAGATTTAGATGGTTGAAAAATGTTGCTCTTCTTTATTTTATTCGAAATGTTTCAATACACGTACTTTCAAGAATATGTCCCACATTAATAAGACTTATATTCCTTGTAAAATAAATGTGGCCTCACTAACACTGCCGCTTAATATTAATCGTAAGCACACTGTTAGTAATATTATACAAGCCATTCAAAAATAGCGAACTCGTGTCGAATAGATTTTCCGAAGGAATGCATTAGATATATTTATACTTACATATTAAAAAACCAATAAAGGTATCAATTGTACTGTCTGCCCAATTCTATACCAGTCACGTTAACATATGTACGTATACAGTCATGGTACGTTTATAGTTATTGACGACCTCACATTTTTTTATTTCAGTGTCATTCAGTATCATTCAGAAACAACACTGAATTTTTCCTAGTATTGTGGAATAGTGAATTTTATCTATAGTACATATTTGGGAAAGTTGCACGTTCATTTGTTTCATTTTAGGTATGGAATTTTTATAGGCAACCATCATTTTCATGTATAGTATGATTTACTACAAACTTAGAGCAGTGTAGCTAGCAAATGCATTTTTTATATAATCATTAAAGCAAGACATAAACTTGTATAGGAGTAGACAACCCTTATGGGAATGTAACCCCTTAAGGAATCCCTGTAATGTGCGATGAATCCCTGAAACTCATTTTCCCTATTCATCACTCTGTGAATTTATGATATGTTAGTTATTTCGTAGTTCAAGAGGGACACAACAGCAATCGTTTATTAAGCGGATAGAAATTCTGGCAGTACACGCAAGAATTTCTACTCCGTGAAATTGAATCGAAACACTAAAATTTGAATTAGCTTTGGTCAAAAATAGCAGTGCTATGCACCCAGATCATATGTATGAACTACGTAGAAAATTAATAAAAACTAATTTTTATTTTCATCAGCTACTGCGACATAGTACAGAATATATCATTTTATTTAAGAATATTTTGTTGTTCTTAGAATTGATAAAATAAACTCTTGAAAAGATTTCAAAAGACGAATCTTTGCTATATACATAATATTCGAGTTCAAGTTTTACGTTCTTGCACATGTCCATGAGATATTTAAGGATTCAATCACAGGTACTCACTATGGAAATACGTATGTGTAAACACTACAAGTGGCTTTCACCTTACTACTCATTAATAAAGCGTAGCATCTTTAACAGGTTCCATTAGAAAGATGCAATGTTAAATATTTTGTTAAGGCTTCGCAGACAGGGTTTAACGGCATGCTTGGACTATTTTGGAGGACTATTTTGAGCTGATTTTTGTGACAACGCACTGAATGGACATTTGCCAGACTTCCTCGCATTACGGTGGCCATTTTAGTGCGTTGTTCCTGTTTCTGGTTTTTGCATCCTCAATGGCCCACAGTGCCATAAATCCTGATTTGCGAAGAACAGCAGATATCGCATATGGTTGCCAGGCCGGAGAAAAAGCATTTCCCTATCTAAAATGCCATCAAGGTCCTTCTGCGCAACCCCCTCATCCCCCATCCCTCCCTCTATACTAACACAATCATCTTTCACTCGCCAGAATAAAAGTAGTGTTCATCGAAGCAACACCTCGTCTAGTCGCATAAGTTCACATTGTCTCAAATCGTTCCCCAACACGTACAGTCGGATAGTCCTTGGAGCAATCCTTTTTAGTCGGCAAATTCAACCAATGCCGAAGTTCAACTCGATCATCGTAGCACGTAACGAATACTTAGCTGCGAGATTCTGGCATGTAGATCAAATAGATCATCATATTTTGTATTGCACTGATCCGGGCTCAGTACAGTCTTCAGCGTATGTACACTTGGACACATACACAGGTATGTATGAGAGTGGGCCATGTCATGTACAGCTCTTGTCTTTTCAGAACTTTCAGCGTTCAGCAGCGGACAGGTACCTGGTATTATAGCAAATAAGTGTCGCTTTGTTTTGGACAAATCTGTTTGGCGCGTGGCTCGAATTCAAATGGATATTCGATTGGTATTGCCTAGACCTGCACGGGAGGGACGTTTTAAACGGCTTTCCGATGTAACCGTGTGTTGAATAAAGATAATCGATTGCAAGTTCTTTTACCGTCGCTACTCAGTCGAAAAGGATGATGTGTCAGCTTTTCTGGCAGGGCCTTTACTATTTCAAGCAGATCTTTTTCAGTTTTAAGAGTTTCCTGATTAATAATAACTGTAGTTGATGGACCAATGTGTAATCTACAATAAGCCATATATGTTTCGTTACAAATTTGTTCAGAGTGCTCTGACACTTGAAGATAGGACAAAAGCCCATAAGTGCAATGTACATAACACATGTTAGAGTATGCATGATCGATAGGTTTCGAAGTATCATGTGTATACTTAGTATGAGAGAGCTTGTATATTATTTCCTTTTACCCCAACACTTTTACCCAAATGTTCAAAATTCAATGGTGTAAGTAATCTTTACGTACGGCAACAAAAATAAATTTAAGTTTCTGCTTATCCAGCAGCATATTATTCCAAATATTATATTTGCAAGCACCTACAGCCGTCTGTTTTAACCGTGTATAATTTCGTAAAACGAAGAATTGAAATACTGGTTTGCTAATAAGGATTATGTTATTAAACAATTTTTCTGCTCAGGCCGCTTACTGAAATTAAGAGAAAAGTGTTAATGAAAAGTTAAACCATTTTAGTACTTCGCAACTGTTCAACAAGAGACGTAAAAGGTGGGGCGAGGGATAACGAAGGAAAGGGTGAATTAGAGCAGAAGGTAAAGGGAGAGAAATATAAAGAAGCATTGAGGCAGATGAAGAAGAACTCCAAGCCGGTTATATTGCGCGTAGGATTAAACTTATACGAGCAACCGTTGTCTCGTGGGCGTATTTCAGCTGGCATTGGTGCCCTATCCACAGTTTCGCTTGATGTCTGCTGCCAAAACTTTCCCTCGATATCTCTACGCGAAATGTTACTGTTACGTTATACAGAAACGTCACGGCAACCAGAGATTGCACTCGGATAGGAAACGGAAGATGACGTTCCACGTAATCCCAGAGTACAATTTTGTGCAGCCAAGAATAGGTACTGCCCTGCGGCAGTTTATGACAGTTAACGTTCGCACGACAGCCTGAAAAATGAGATATGTACTATTCGCGATTAAAGCGGAGGAAGAGAATGCTAACGAAATTTGTGCGTTCTGCTTATCCTTATCAGATGGCAATGGAATTGATGAAAAGAATATGCATTATATTGTACAATACAATGTCAGTTTCCCTGCTGGTGCTTATAGTCCACGATGACGCATAGGTGAAATCAATTTCGGAATTTAATCATTTCTGTGGCATTCAACACATGTATGTATACACACGTTATGAATTTGTTTATTCCCTTCTGTTGCCATAAATGATATTTTACAAGAAAATAAAAGTTATCTCAGGATTTCGAGTTTTCATTATTTAATGACGTTAGTATAATTGCGGTTCATACCTTGACATTTACATATGCTGGTTGCATTTTACGTTGTAGGATTAGTTTTATTCAAAAAGTGTTCGACCTGGTGACAATTTTCCACTATTTATACATTGTATTAAATTGCTAATAGGCGTATTATGCTTTCTTCACCTATATTGCATGTATACAATTTTCTAATAATATATATAAATATTTGAATTCACTCCTCCCATTTTTGTTGCGTATATTGATGAGAAAAAGATCTGTACAATTAGTTTGTTGTGCCCTTGAATTATACTTTCCCTGCATATGGCTACCAAGCATTGATTGCTAACCACGGTGTTAGCAAGTGAATAAAGGGAAAGTTAGTAAATAAGGAGCAGAAAACACGAAGAGGGGAAGAAAAATGCACTAAGCTCGAGCTCTTCAACTTTTCAGACTTACAATTAGTTTGCAGACACAACCTCTCGTAAGCTCGTCGATAGAGGCTTAACTATAACAAGAAGTGGCACCACTACAGGTGCATGCTAGCCTTCTTTCTTGCACAGATTAAGGATCTTCATCAACGTGCTGCAAAGCCGCTAATTGTTCGGCCACGAGAAACGAAAATGAGCGCTAACACAGACCTATCCTCGCTGAACAGAAGAGTGGGTACTCGTGAATCAAGAGTTCCACGAGCTCCAAAAAGCACGTTCGTAAACGAAAATAAACAGAAGAGCTGTACTTACATGCAAGTGTAAAAAGAGAAGAGAAAGATTTAGTGAGAGGTAGACTAAGAGTCTAAGAAAAGGGATAGAATGCTAGGAAAAGTATTAATAAAATCAATCAAAGTGTATAAAATAAATCTACAAGACACGTAAAGCCAAAGTGTAACTTAAATTTGATACGGGAGATCGGTTCCAAGTTACGTACAAATGCTGCACCAACAATTCACTAATGGCTATGCAGAAAACTAGCATGATTTTTGACACTTAAAACAGCCTAAACTGAAAGTATAACCGTTATAACTTATAACACAACGACAGAAGTTAAGAAAGAAATGAATTTCACACAATTCAATAAATATTCCGCATTAAATTACCAAAATAAATGAATATTACTTAAACTATGAGAAAGATATGACTCCACAGATTAGAAAGTGATAGAAATTATTTCAGTTAACGTCGTCGTATAGTACTGGAATGTATATTCAATTACTTTTGCTGTGCAGTTGCAATACATTCTGTACTAGATATTCGGTACGAGCATGCTCCTTCAATACACAAGCTTTCCAGCGTTCGCAGACTAAAAGCTCTTTGCGCTTCGAGTTTTTAACGCCATTCGTTTTGCTCGAATTTCACGCACCAAAGTATTCTAGTTTAAAACCGTACACGCTTGAGGACTCGTGTGTATAGCTGATTCATTTTCCATGGCAGTATTTAAAATGTAAGTGTAAATACACGTGCGTATTACACCTGTGACCTGTGACCTCACCTGCGCATGCACACGTCTAAGGTCTGGATCTGCTAGATAACATTACTGATTGCACACTCACCTAGAAAGTCCTATTATTGTGCATACTGCAATTTACCACCTTTACATTCTACATTGTACTTTTCGATATCATAATGATTAAGTTTTAGTGAAATAACTCGTGTGTTGTACCGGATTAAAACTTGCCGACAGAAGTTAAGAAACAAATCGATTTCACATAATTCAATAAATAATAAAAGGAACCCTGATTTTTTGGATGTGGTTCAGTTTATATATATTCGGGGAAAACTGAGAGAGTGGGAGTTATCTAGGATTTAGTAGGGAATGGGGAAAGGGGTTTGAAGTTCGAGGGTTGAAGATGACTAATGGGCAAAGGTTGAGGTTGGTATGCATCGCGAGGAGGTTTGAAGTATTTGTCATCGGCGTGGATATGTGAAAAGGACCGGATATCTATGATTAATATAGAGTGTGAGCAGTTCGCGCTCGTGATTAAAGTTAACTAGGAAAAGGAGATAATTATGTCGGTGTACAATACAATGATATTGCTTTTCGTATGTATCTTCCGTTACAAATCTTTCGTCTTGTGTTGCAGGTTGGATGACGAAAAATTGGACCTCATTAATGTAAGTACCTTATCATTTACATAATCCGCGATCGATTTCCGAACGCAACGGGAAGCAAGCTGTATCTTCCAAATGGTTAGAGATGCATAAGGAAACTATAAGTCAAAATTAAATGGTATCGAGTGATGCATAATTTGAAAATAATTCGGTGCATTTTATGCATTGGTGCACCTGGGTCATACAATTGCGTGCCCTTTTAAATAGCAGCCTATATTTTTAACTGAACAAGTCTCCGACGTTGTCAATCTCTACAGAAAAGTATTGACGTATACTGAAGTCCTAAACCTATCAATTAAGACCCCGATTGTCCCCTTCGCAGAAACGATCGACGACGTTTAAATAATATAACTAGACCTACGCATAATTATGACAACATTTTACCTCTTTTCATAGCGCATATATATGACACGTGAAGGTATGAATGGAACTTGGTAAATGGATGCGTTCTACGTCGTATCAAACATTACCGGCGTCATAGCAGTCTAATGCACCGCGTCGCAAGGTATAGCTGTATGCGCCAAATAACCGGAAATTACTGGGAGCATTTCAATCAGAGCACCCTGCAAGCATCGAACATGGGGGCCATCGTTTACTCCGCATAATAGCCGGTCGTATGATAATCTCGCAAATCGAGCCTGGGAGTAACCCCTGAAAACCGATTGCTCGGTTCTCTGGCAAACCTCTCCCCGTGAACTGCCACAATCGATCGTCAAACACGGTGAAAAGGCATATTTGATTCGTTCACTGCGTTTGCCAGCAGCTTCTAATGCGGGTTTTACTTTGTATGGAATCCTCGCAAACGCGTTTCTATTGCAGCACGTGGGCGCTAGTTTCGTTGTCATGTATAACGTTATTCGCGTTCCGGATATTGGACGAAATATTATAGAAACCGTGATATTTGGCGGTATTTCTGGCTGAATTAAAATGCACCAGCGTACAGCATTGAATGGTCATAAAATATCCGATGAAACTTTGTGAATGTTTAAACTCCGTTTATGTTTATAACTCCGTGAAAAAAAATCGTACGGCAATTCACCTTTCTTTCGTAAAAGTTTTTTTGTTTGTTTTTCATCTAAAGGATGGTTTTACATCGTCTAGCGCAGTGACGAGCAAACTGCGGCCCGCGGGTCACATTTGGCCCCCCGGTCACAGACCTGCGGCGCGCCAGAACATGTGACACGTGGGCCACGCGTGGTTATTGAACAACGTTAATATGTATATGTTAATCATAACAGAAGAGGGTGAACCTAACTTTAGTTTCCTGAAATATTTTCTTTAAAGGTGTGAGGGTTGGACGAATGCTTCTTCACTGACATTCACGGCATAATAAGACCGTTTTCTCCGTCCAATCTACGACTGACTTCCACCGTAAAAAATATCGTAAGCTCAACTTTTTCTTGGATTGCTTTCCCTTTTACAGTTTCTTTTATTATTCCTTAACTTTATACGGATAATATCCCATTTTTAATCCGTGGAAAAATACGTTGAAAATAAAAAGTAGCTTTGCTATTAAGTTTAATGTACAGGAGGAGTCAAACAAAAAAAGTGCTATTTCAAATAACATTCTAAAATGTATTTTTTTTCTCAAATTCTTTGAGTTTTACGTGCTTTCATAATCTTGAAGAAAAGTGGAAATAACCGCACCCTTCGCGAGGATTGCAGGGTAGTCCTTGAGGTGATTTGGGGTCGTGCAAGTGTTGCAGACCCGTAAATTTTCGGAGTGTGTAAGGTCCACTTGCAGTATGCAGGAAACAACTGTCGTTCGCTTTTTGGCCATAGACCAGGAGAAACGTTTCCTCTAGAAACTCGAGTAGCTTGCTTCTTTTCTCTATTTCGTTTTACTGCAAAGACGAAGAAACTTTGTCTTCCTTGAATTTGATGTCATATAAATTATCAATCAAATATAAAATAACCTTGAAAACATTCATTCACTCCAATTCTGTTTACCTTCTAAACTTCTGCATTACCTCTTCAACACTCATCATACTCGCTTACGATACACACTACCATGACAGCTAACACTACGCAAGAAGAATCTAAAAAACCGTACATCATTGCCGTGAACTTTTGAGATATTTCTTTAATATAATTGCGAGTGTGTAAAGAAACTATATTTCTATTTGCTCTACAATCGCCCCCACAAACCTTGCGGAAGTCTACAATACACCTTGCAAAGTGTGCTATCCACCATAGCTACGGTTCTTGCCAGCTTCTTTTCTGCCAAATCCTCCCTAGTCTCGTTGTACTGTTACATATGAAACACCCAGATCTTATCTTGTAAATCAACGTAAAACATTACATTTAAATTCAGAAATGGGCACACAGGGTAAGTGTACTTTTTAAGCATCACTATTCAACATCCTTTATTTCAAAGGAAATTTACAATTCAATTTTATTCTGTGAATCCATGTGTATTAAAAAGCAATCGTGTAACTAACTAGCAGGGGGTTAACAATCACATGACGCGACAACAGTAAAAACGCATTGGAAGGGGCATAGAACCTGTGAAACGGATTTAACGTGGATAAGTGCCCGCATTCTAGTACGTCATCTGCCGAATCCACCTCTACGTGATTCCATGGCGATAGATAGGCTCAGTTAATCTTCGGCTACGGTTTATTCTCCCCCGAAGTAGCCGCCACTTAGTCGTCAGTGTACGAAAAAGCGATCCGTTCCATGAATAAAATTCTAGTTATCGGGATCATAAATCGCATTGTGGGGGAAGAACGGTGGATGTTGGATAGGTCAGGTGATAACGGCGAGGGGGAGGAGGTGGTATGAACGTTGGCGTCCAAAGTAAAAGCGCCGCTCGTCAGGTCAGCCACGATTCGTGCATCACCACCTGCGGTTGATTTATTCAGAAAATTTTCACCACGATACGATTCTAGCTTGGCTTTGCCCGTAAGTCGAATAATTGCCGCTCGCGAGAGTAAATGAATCTAATTGCATCTGAAATTTAAATAAGGCTTCGCATTTGCATTTAATACCGACATTTAACTGCCCGTACGAAACGCGATAAATCAAGTTAAACACTTTTTTATTTCTTGGTTGCTTCATTCTTTCTGTGTGCAACTGACTTCCTTACATTGTGTTTGCAATTTCATTTTCTGCTATAAATAAAGACTTGCAAATAAAAGGTGGCAGACGTGATATGACGGTGATATCTCCTGAATGCTGGATGTTCTTCGGTCATTGTTAGGGAAGTAGTAAGTTCGTCACAATGACCAGTGTTACGCTTTAATTTGGTGTAATTTCTAAATTAGTCAGTGGTCTGATTCTCGTCCTTTTATGTGGTTTCGCTTATTTTGTAGAAAACTGATTTCTTTATTATTTGTTGGACCTCAAGAAATTTTTCAATTCAACACTCCCCTCCATATGGGGGCATTTTACACCCTGGATACTGACTTAAATTATATGTTCCGAAACACTCAAACAATAAAAAGTTCAAGTTTTAATCAAGTTTTCGTCGCAACAGTTTTGGATAAATTTTAACAATGTGATAGAACCTTGCTAGGAAATAGATTCTTTTGCTGAATGCTCTTTTGCAGACCTTAGAAAGATAACAAACTGTATTTAAAATAAGAAACGTTTGCATTTGTCCGGTGCGTTAATGTATTAATCAAAAATAATGTTAACTTATGATATATTTTTCCATTTCTAAGCGATTTAAAAATGCAGCCTGTCCACGTTGCGTGAGGAAAATAGAAACATATGTGCACGTATATTCAGAAGAAGTAACACAACTGGCACGAAATTACACCATGAAGCGCACCACTTACCCAAAACACCCACCTTTCGTAGCCCGTCTCAGAAATACACTACCCCAGGAACTCACGTACAACGTTATTACTCAAACACATACATATTTTAACGCGTTCTGCTGGCATTAACTTGTCGAACAGGTACCGGCGATTCATGTCAACGACCAAGTTTATTCGACTCGGGACAACTCTGCAGCAGGTTCCAGCAACAAGTTTATTCTAGTTAAAACAAAGCAGCGTCAGATACATTTTGTATGCTCCGCTACAGTTGACCAATATTATATGGCTGTTGTACACGAAATATCCACCATCTTAACACTAGAACTACCAAGCCAGTCAAAATGACCGGTTCTAGATTCCTTGCTTTAAAATTATTAACGCTGAGGTACTGTTGCAGCAATTTACGATGACTTCTAATAAGACAGAATGGCAATTGTATATCCTCATTTAATATGCATTCAACCACTTCCGTGTTCATAATCTGTCTAACGTATACTGTCTAAATAGCGCCAAAGCCTAGTTCTAGTGTTAACAAAATGGGCAACGTCCATAAACTCCATAGTGGAAATAATATTTAGCCAATAAAGTTCGATCCATTGAATTCAATACGAGTAATCCTTCGAGAATAGTGCCTACAGCGTCTTCATTAATAATTTTCGAGGTACCTGTTTTCTGATTTAAATTATTCGCACCAACAGTGGATCGTACTTTCACTCGCTATTCGTTGATTTTCCAAAAGCTGCATTGATAGCACGAGTATCTTCTGCTTCATTATGTCCAAGTTTGAATTCATACAAGAAGAGTACTCGAGTATGATAATGGCCCATAAGTTCCTTTAATACGTAATCTCTTACTTTAAGATTGAGCAATTCAGAAACCATCGATCGTATTGTATTCGTCTGGCTTTAAGTTTTAAATGGAGGTACATAAGCTCATTTAATTGCAAACTTAACTACTACATTTTCAAATGTTTTCTACGCTTGAGAAATCGCCCATTTTATGTTCAACAATGTAATAGAATTTACTTGCAACATGTTGGTTTGCATTCGAGGTAATGCAATTAGTTGCTTCCGCACCAAGTCTTGCGGAATTCAAAACTCTTTAGCAACGACATCCAGTAATCGCATTAATGATCATTATATCAAAATTCAGAACTGTTTAATGAAGTTCTTCATGGAAAGATATCAGGTTACTTGAAACATTGAAAAACAGGTGTTTTACTAATTATAAATTCTATACATCGTTTTCTTGTGCTTAAACTTTGAATTAAAATTCGTGTTACTTTTATTTTCGGCTCTTTAAGTACATAAGGTACAAATGTAATTTCCAATGAAAGATTATAATTGGCACATTCTTCCATGTCATTTTCTTTCGAGACTCCAAGATCATTGACAAATTTTGTGTAACGTGAAAAACGTTCAGCCCGTCGCGTTATTAAAAATGTCACGATGAACGTTGCAAAGTAATCTGCATTATATAAGTTCCCTCGCGATTATTTCCATACTACCAATTGTTTACAACTAATCATCCTTATCTGCTCGTTGAATTGCCATTCACACACACTACAAACATAAGTGATCATTCATTTTGAAATAGCGAAGGAGGCCAAGACCAACATAATTTCCATTTCAATTCCAAATAATTTGGGTCACGTTCCACAATTAGCCGACTGATCTATTGCGCTGCACATTTGCCACATTTCCTACGGATCGGAAAACTTTTGGAATGCACAAGTAAACGACGTTATAGAATATCCCGGCTTTATAGAATAAGTTCCGCAATATCTGAAGAGTGTTTCTTGAAAGTGGTTGCACATTTTCGAAGGTTGTAGTCCCCGGCCAAGTGCGCAAAACGCTATGGATCTTTCCAGGCTTATACGCGATTTCCTATTTCAGCAACGTAAGCTATCTATCTGCTAGTACACATATCTCGCGCTAGGAAATTGGCGACATTTGTTCACGGGATACAACAAATATAAAGAGGGTGTACTCGTAAAATACTGATAAAGCTGCAGACGTGGTGAAAAATTGTAATGAAGGAAAATACCAACCCTGCCCTACTGTGATAGAGAGATGCAACGTGGACTTCGCAGAAAGGAGCTGTACGTTAACAGAAGGACTAACGACAGAGAAAGAGAGGACCGAAATGAAACTAACAAGGATAAAGGGTGGACCAGGACGTAAGTGACCGTCAGCGCCGAGATTGCTGGCGCGTAAGAAAAATTGGATCCGCTCTGTCGTTCTCCTGCTCGGATGAAACTAAATGTATTTAAACTTAATGCAATCCATCGTCCGCGGATTCTTTCTTTACCGCAGTGAAATGCAATATATTAGGTACAGGTACACATCTTTATTCTTAATTAAATGTGCTAGCCTGGCCAAACTTTTACCGCATTTTCTCTGGAGCTTTTCTAATAATCGTCGATCTCGTATCTCAGAATCCAGATAAGTATTGGCGCGTTTGGCAAATCGGCTGAAATCGTTCACATTGGAAGACTTTCGTGAGTCTGAACGCTGAAGTTACTGATAGTACACTAAGATTTTGATGGCACAGTTGTTGAAAAGGTGAAAAGGCTAAACTAGATTTTTCGAAAATGAAATAAATGAGGCAGATTGCTTCGTACCAATATATCCAATTTCTTTATTAATAATAATTTTATTACAATTTATATAATTGACGGAGAAGTCTCTGTTACATACAAGAATTATTACAAAATTGATAGTCTAGAGCGCGTAGATGGTAGAGGAAAACAGAAAAGCACATTAGATAATTAAAGATAGCGGAGAGTGTTATAAGAAGCTAATGACTCCTGCAACCCAGAAATACGACTATATGAACACTTTGTGCACTATGTTCGTACAGATTTCTAAAACAGTGATCAGAGAAAATTAATTTGGTGTATACTGGCGTATATTATGGTATGGTACCAAAACTTATTTTATTTTAGGAGTACGAAAAATGTTGTTCCAAGTTCCAGATCAATTTCGTAAAATTGTCCTACTTTACCAAATCGATATCTTCAAATAGTTTTCCCTGAAAATCTTCCAAGACACCATCGTAGGGCGGGGAGCGAGGGGATGTTATAGTCCTATAGTTAACACTCTGAGAGGACCACTCCCTATTATAGGTGTTATACTTCAAGGAAACTTCCCTAACTTTTTGTGAGACATCTATGGGCCTTGGAACTGCAAATTACTGAGGAAAGAGTGATTTATTTAAATATAAGTTACTAAATGGACCAGTAACGTGGATCGAAAATTACGAACGATGAGTTTATTATAGAAATAGTAATTACTAAAAATATTTGTTTTATTAGCCAATTTTACTTTCGTATATTTCCTTTTATGGTAATAAAAAATAAGGGTGATTTGTATATCGTATGAAAAATGACAGCATAAAGTAGTACACGAAAGCCCAATTTTCACAATACATATACTAAGAAAGGATACTTAATTCATTTGTCAACTAAGGAGCTCAAGTAATTATATTGATAAATAACACAATGCTCTATAAATAAATCATATTTTCCTTAAAATCGGCACAACCACGACCGTTATCGGTACCAATAAATAATTTAATGGTGCTCCCATTATTCATTCGGGCGATAGAAATTTCAAAGTTTATAGAAGACACATTGCTTATAATTTCAGCGGTGTTACCATAAATCACTAGTCAGCTTAACTTTATAAATTGCTAACAGACAGTGCTTGCGAATGTTTCCAATAGAATTACGTCTTCGATAAATATTGCTCCTTGACAGTTGATTGAAGTAAACGCGAGTACCAACGTGAATTGGTAAAGCTGTTAACGGGAAATGCCGCCTACATTGCAATCGGCGAAAAATAATTAAAACCGATGAAATTAAGCGTTCGCAGTGTTCGGGGTCCTATTTGTTCGGCTTCGTTTTAATTATCAGCCGGTTGCCATTAGGCCGGTATTAATGACGCACGCTCGTTCAGGCGCACCACCCTTCTACTCACAACAGCCCAGCCAGCCAACGATCGTTTGTTTCAAGCAATCGGAAGTAATATCAGTCGTCCCTTTTTCTTAGATTCCCGCCGTGCTTTCCTCGCAAATAAAAGGAGGCGTTGTTGTTTCGTAGGTCGCAGGGATTTAGGTAATGTGCAATCGATGTAATTATTGTAATAGTTGTACATTTATATCTTTGTACTTTATATGTGTACAGCGTGTGTAATTTATCCGGAAATGTGTAAATATCTCGGAAAATATGGATGACAGGGAAACAGATTTTAATAGAATGTTGTTGGGTATCGAGGGATACATGTGATGCTAGTATTTATTTTACTTTTGGATGACGTTGAAAAGATTTATGATGATTGAGTTAAAATTTTTAATTTTAGTGCAATGACTTGAGTAAATTAACGACAATAGTAATATTATCTCGACTCTGTCCATAATATCAATTAATATTATTCAAATGTCTTTTCGTTTTTGAGGATTTCAGTATATATTAATTAATTAATGGAGACTTTTAATCAACTAACTAATCAACTTGGACTAGGTTTATTATTTTGTTCCACCCACACTATTTATGTGGATCGAAATTCAGTTCAGACTGGGAATTTCCCAATTTTTACTTATCTGTCATCACTTAACATGGTCTGTGCATACGCCAGTCATACCAATCACGAACATTTTCTGTTAATTATAACGGGCAACGGATATACATACCTGCATATACTAGCGTATCCCAAACCTTTCTCACCTTTAGGTATTAATTTAGTTAAAGTAGAAACACGCAATTTGTAGAGAGATTCTCTTCAACCACCAAATTCTACATAACAGCTACCGCTTCAGCTATTTAGCAAACAAAGCGTTTTAAGCATAGCACAGTCTACTACATAATTACTCGTACAAGATTAAGTCGACATATGAAGTACGCATGGAAATACCACTAATGCTGCTCGGATATTATCTGCACAGAAGTTCATTAAACTTTAATTTTAATTTATATCAGCATAATCCGAGGTCGTGTTGTGTAATTTCGAGCTCTTGGAAGCGAATACGCAACTATTTAATAACAAATGTAGGGAGTGAGTAACATATTCGTAAGTATTTAATTTTAGGAAACACTTTTACTTCGTTTCTTTATCGTTTTTTTAACACGTTTCTTTGAAATGGATTCAGGTGAACACAGTATTATGCTAAAATGTAGGACTCATTTTTATGTTATTTTATTGTATTAAACGAATAGAACTCTTTAAATGCAACAATTTACATAAAGTAACAAAACCTTCTACTTTTAGATCTCTTGCAATTAATTGAATTGTAGCTAAAGAGGACAGGAGGAAGAATTAAAGCAGAAGTTTAATCAGAATTTGAATTTATATAATAGATAGATATCACATTTATAGTTCTATCATTCCTTCGTAGGAAAGCTACAGAAATTGTATGTGATATACTATTGTTCGGTATGAAAAGGGTGTAATGACTGTCTTTCTACGCATCAATGTTTTTACTCTTATTTATCAATTTATTAACGACTAATGTTGATTACAAATAATGTTAAAAGGTATGTATTGGAAACTATTATCACGTTAGGCTTCGTTGCTTGTTCTGCGGTAACTGTGTATGATATACCTATCGATTTCCCAACAACTATGCTGTAAGCATAGGAAAAAGTAAAGAAAATAAGAGTGCGATGCTAAAAATATGTGTGGCGCAAGAAGAACTTATTGTTAGTACAAATATTAATTACAATAGATATACATATGTATCTACATGCAATGCATATGTGCAATTAAGAGTTGGTCCTTTTTTAGAACATTGCGTTAAACCTGTTCGTTATCGGAGGTATGTAATTGTAAACTCTTAGTTCTTATATTCTTTACGGTTGCTGTATGTCATTTGAGATTGAAAGACATGGCTGGGAATCTTTCTTCCGAAAATCCTGTGGGCAATCCCAGTCAGAAACTGCATCTTCGCTACATACACGCCCTAATATACGATTATTAATACGTAATTATTAAGCCTATAGTGGTTATAATATATTGGAAATGATGTGATTGTATAATTTCATTGAACATGCTGGCAATGAAATGAATTAACACAAAAATAAGACAGATTCAATGGAATTCGAAGAATAAAGTGAAATAATATTACATCGGCTCCTGAAACCAACCACTAATCTCCGTAAGCTGTTATACAAAATCGTAATACGCATATATAGCTTATAGAAATATGGAAGAATGTATGGCATTAATTGCATACGTAAGCGAGCTCAATTTAAACCAATATCACTTGGGAAAACCTGACGACAAAAAACTGCCGGCCGTCCATCTACATTATCACGCAAACCACATTATCGCCCAGTAGAAAACCAAAGAATGTGGGGGTTATACAACACATTGCAGTTACATGAAATATGTATATCCGTTGAATATTCTACACGAAAGGATAAGAGGAAGGGGGCCCAAAGAGTAGAACTCAGTTGCAATCGAGAAGCGCAGATGTAGTTATCTTCGGATTGGTTATCCTCTCCCGATCAGAAAAGTCGCAATTATCGGGGCAATAATACAGAACAATCATAAATCCTTGCTAACAAGGTTCTATAGGTCGATTCTATCGGAAGGGTACGGCTTTAGATATTCAGCGCATTGTATTATATTAGCGTAGTTCCCGTGATTCCTTGGTGAATTTCGTGTGAACACTAATCTCTTGCACGATAATATTGGGTGAGTCCAATAACTCTGACCTGTTTTGCTGTAGGCGAATCGATTGTGTTATAGATCTTATTCAAAGTGCTTTATTTAATATAAAAATGCTATTAAAGCTTTGATATTGAATGACGTATTAGTTCGTCTTTTCAAAAACAAAAACTGAGGGCGGTTGATGTCGTAGCCCGTCTTTCTTAAAAACAATATAAATTCGGAAATAAAATTCCCTTGGCTTCCACTGATTTCAAACTCCGATTCTACCATTTTGTCTAAGTTCTCTAGCTTTAAACTGACTAGCTTTAAGCTTTAAACTGTTGCTGCAATGGAAATTAAATAAAAAGTTTTTAATATTAATCCTTCAATGACATCAACAAATTATTGTTTCCTACAAACGGAGTATGCCGTGGGTCATTTTCCATATTCTTCTGCTCTGGATAACAACTCACAGTACTACGTTACCACAGACTGTAAATACATAATATTTCAACCATATCATCTATCGTTGCCTTGAAACAATAATGATAACACTATCTACTGCAAATCTATCAAAAGTTTGCACAGATCCAACGCAAACCCACGTCGTGTATGATTTTTCAAGACGGTGTTACGTAGACGCCATCCTTCGTTTCTTTCTTTATGCCCTTATTTGGTAATCGAGAGTGCATGCAGTCGAGCCACCCCTTCCGCGATGACGTAATTGCCCAACCCTTTCCGAACAACCCTTGGACTCTCCTAGAAGATCACATGCCCCCATCATCTTATATTTGAAACCAAAGCACATTATATTAATTCATTCGAATCATTTCCAGTAACGATCCACAATATATACAATATGAACCTTTACCGCTCCAGGAGTATCGACTTATTAAAAGTTACGAGGGCGCATTACTAATGTGGCCCCCGTTGATGAAATAAGCACTGGTTCGTTCGCATAACTAACGAACTCTTAAACAGTCGACCCTGGCTCCGTAGCCGCGCTTCTACCCTGCACTCGTAATTCCGGTTTATTACACTGAGAAGTCATAAGCGACAACAATGACAAGTACAGTACAGTACAGCCGCGAGTAGCTTACCATAACAGATGTTTGAATCCAGAAATTGGATTTTCAAATCAATAAACAACTGGAATATTCGAACATACTGGAGTTCGTCGTCCCTATGCATTTATTACAACATGCCCGTTGACGTTTCTGACAAATCGGTGACACCTTCACCCTCGAGATGTCCTCCTGAGTCCATAAGCACTTCCCCCACATTGGTAGCCTGAGGGTAATAGGTTGATGCCACGACCGTTAACGAATTAGACCCAAGGGCTACGAGATCCTGAGCTCCCCTGATTACGTACATCGCGACATGGATTTATAGAACGTCAACTGGTATTCGTGGCGCAGAAGTAAGGCGTCAGGAGCGCATATGGCACGCAGAAATGCCGAGCTTCTGCCAGAAATCAGTGCCTAATTCTTGATATGAAATGGACTATGTAGCAAACCAAATTGCACGATTTATACATTTTGAAAGATATCTATTTATTTATCATAAGAAGATATCATGAAAAGTATACAGTGGATTTAGCTGTCGAATAGTAGACGTTTACTAGCAAAACACAAAACTAGAAGTGTGGGTCAATTGCAAGCTTCCATTCATTAAATCAATTTACATAATTTATTTAAAAAATGGTGAGTTTTTACCAGCTGTAAATACTACAAAAATACTATATTTACGGTGAAATATTCGATTTTCACGTGTTGGTATGACAGTGAGAAATGTGCAAATTGAATACGTAGAATTCAGTTTAACAATACAAATAATGACATTATACTAACACATTTTGCAACACTGAACGACTTATTATATCATGTGTCAATGTTTCCTTTTCATTTGTTTCAGAATACTATTTTACCAGACGCCGTACACTTTTGGGAGCGAGCGCTTATGGTTCGTGAAACAAAGAGCACTATCAGACTGAGCAGGTAATTTGGTTTTTCAATTTGTTGCGATACGTCAATAACGTAAATATATTCATACACTACCGTTACGAAAACGTAATCAAACTATATCCAAAACTGTCAATTTTATGTGAAATGCAAGAACGTGTGGGTGGTTTTAAGTGTGGGGTGGGTAGTTAAATAACAAAGTCTGTTCCCACGCGGTATACTTGAACACTTTAACCCCTCTTTATTATATATATTCTTCAGTCCTTCGATTCCTCTTACACTCTCTACACTCGCTTTACACTCTCTTTACGCTCTCTTACACTCCTTTCGGATACTCCTTTTGGATACTCCTTTCGGTTACTCGAATGCTCGTTAATTTATATAGGTTTCGCGGGACCCCCGCCGCATATCGCCTTACCCAATCGGCTAACCATCCGATTTAGGGGTGGGGGGCCAGGTTTCGGCAGTCTAGCTGCGGTGCTAGACCGGGTGCGACACACAGGGTGAACACGCCAATAAACGCTTACTTAATTATCATTTAAAAGTACTACGGATTCTACATATACTTAAAAATGAATTCGATATACGCTCATGTGGAATGCCTTGTCTATATTCATACTTAACTATTTAACCTGGCTATATGTTATATCGATGTATTACAGTCGGCTCGGAAAGTATAATAAATTAACGATCAGCATATACGAGGCAATAGGATCCTAACGAATAGAATCCGTGTTTAATAAAAATGCAAAATGTTTTCTAAATATATTTATTCCTATTCTTACATTATATAAGTATGAAATAACAATAACTTGATTTTATCTTCATATGATACATACAAGGTGAATAAATAAATAATGCATATTTTGTTCATTACTTCGCGTGAACCATTGATATTAATGGTATAAATTGTATCAGAAGATAAATTAATTATCTACGTAAAAGAAAGGCGATACATTTCCAAACAAGTCATAAATTATTATACATGCCAGCAATATAAACATTGGTTTTGTACTAATATTTTCAATATATTTCATGTAATGCAAATATGTCAATGCATTACTGAGATTTAAGCATTATGCATAATTACTCAAATATTATTTTGTACGTATGTATATCTATTGCGTATTCCTTCTGCTATTGTCGTGTTTATTCCTATAGTGATCCAGTTGCTAAAATAAACGATATGAACATGTATTATAATATAATATACATATTTACATGACGATCCATCTAATTTATTGCAATAGGCATGGACATTATGGATTTCTCATATTATTAGTAGCTTGTGTAACCATTTCGTGTATTTATCGTCCCTGTCGTCAAATTCTCAACGTGCAATTACAGTAATCCAGCAACTATCGCCAATATTGAGCAACGACTAAAATAATGTGATAATACTAACATTCTGGAGCCAAAATTTGATCGTACTATTTGAAACCTGTATTTATTAGTTTATACTTTCAGCACTTGACTGATATGTAGATAGTTCACATTATTTGTGTAATTATTTGGGGTTTCTTTTCTCTCATAGCACGACAGACTTGCTTTCTATCAAAAGGATATAAGACAAATAATTGTGTGTCTATACTAAAAATACCCAACTGTTTATTGTATATACTGCCGCTTCTGACCTACATGATAATCCAGAAACGGAAGTATAAGAAAATATAAGATATTGTTAGATCGTAATATGAAGGGGGGAATCAGAAATTATTTCTGAGGATTTATCGTAACAGGTGGTCTAGTCTGAATTCTGAGCACATCATAATCATCCCGCAAACAGTTGGGAGAAATCCTTATTTTCCCCATTTGGGAGATGTATCCTTCACCATTTGGGTAACAATGAAAAATGGAAACCCATCAATAACAACCATCTTTGCAACACAAATTACCAACCCGCCAAACACTTAACATTATTTCTCATCATTAAACTCCCTATTCAAACTTACTCTCAAGGTGCGTTACTCATTTCACTCATACATTCGAACGGTTTCATGTAATATACGGCGGTACTCGTCATCATAGGTGCTTCACCATCCGCGGTTTGTGTCACTTCATATCGATTGTTCCGCTTCACTTTCGTTATCGCATATGATCGTAAATATGTATTTCTGTTTTATTTTAAGTTTGGGGCCGAAATGCGATCTTTTTTATAAATACTAAATCACCAATACAATAATTTAAATCTTAAAAATAAATATAGTCTTGACTCCATAATAAAGAATAATTAAAGCTTTTAATGTTGCAACCTGAACTATTCTCTTGTACATCTTCGAAACTCATTTTAATTAGAAACGAAAGCAAAATTGAAGTGCAGATTATGAAATCACAACCGAGATAATTTTACTAGCGTGTCATACATGCATATGTTTACTTACATACGTAAGTACATATATGTACTTACATAAGCTGGTATGTATACACGCAGCAAATGCTTGTGGTTTGCTCTCGATCTTCCTTTTTGCACTGCAGCTGGTGTAGTTTTACCACAGGTATGTGAACAACCTGAATTTATGCAGCCGGGTCCCCATGTCGGTTAAATAGACGGCATGCGAAGAGCACGAACATGAAGTTGTACCTAGGTATAATTGTTCACTCCTGCGGTTTTGACAACCTATAAACACCAGCATTTTGTGTTTTCCATTTCTCGCAGAACTCTAACTAGGTGAAGCTACTGTTTCCCTTTGTTTGAATTGTTCTTCTATAGACTTTAAACAATTTCAAAGATATTAGGCAAAATTTTAATAATATAAATATGCTTCAGTAAAATTACAAATAACCTTTGCAAACTTTCGTACAGATGCTCTCTATTCCTCTGTTTCACGCAGATTATTTAATTTTGCCTTTTTAGATTGCAAACTTTGTGAAAATAAAGAACAGCATCGTGTGTTATTTATTCAGATGTTGCTTCGATATTCAATAATACAGTACATATCATTATTCCGATAACAGATATTAATGCCCTACCCTAATAAATTCTGGTGCAATAGGAGTTCAAATGCTGTATGATTATTGAGCTTCTTATTCTTCCCATACCGTATTTCGTTTTAGTTTAAAATATATTTTTTAAAACACAAAAGTCATTAGTGCCTTTCTGTAATAGTAGGTCAAATTGTACCTTGTAATGCTTTTTTTCATAATGTATGTCATTGCAGGTCCTATTGCATATTAAAATATCGATTCACCCAAAAACAATAGTATTAACAATTTTCGGAAAACGTCATCTTACAAATCGCACCTTGACATAGTATTCCTTATAGTTCTGGGAGATTAATTTCTTATTCCACCAATTTCAAACTGCTAGAAGGAAACGATGATATAACAGTATTAAATATTCAGCCACTAAGTTGAAGTGAAGGAGCTATTTCAGTGTATTCCAGAAGCAATTTTCTGAACAATTCAGATCATCTGGTGAACTAATCCTTCTAAGTTCTCCAAAAATTCAAGTCGTTTGGTCCAATGTAAAAATAGTTATTCTATTTTATATAGTGGGCGAATACTTTTGTGGAGGGCCTATATCTACTAAGGAGATTTGGAAAACAGTTTGTCCTATGTTCTATGGAATTTGACTATTTACACTCTGCGAGTATCTAGAAAAACATATGCCGCATAAAACGACCTTCAGCCATTTTTTCTTTTTAGCATTTTATTGTAATGAGATTTAGATGTAATCAATGCACTTACATTAATTTAATACACTTAAATACAATTAAGTATATTGCATATCCCACCTTATATAGTGCAATATATGAATGTGAATGGAGACGTGTCAAAGAATGTTTAATTCGATTTTAACGATATGAGCTTGGGATTAAAGGCAGTATCATTATATTAGAAGCTTGGAATATGTACGTAACGGTTGTTGACTGAGTGCTCACTGTGGAATAAGTTTATCTGGATAGTTTATATAATGCGATACTGCAGTGTAGTGGGTGTAACGCTTTAATGCATTTCTCATTAACGCGTTAGTCGTCTCGCCAAAGATATTTCGTGGGGCTTTGGAAGCGTATTATGATACTATTACCAGTGAAATGCTTTCTACCTCCTGCTTATGCTTCGTTGCAACTCTAAATAATTTCGTGAGAACTAGTTACGTGAGAGTGTAGAAATATAAAGTTGGTTACGAAATTATGGCAGTTTATAGATACTTAGATTCGACTCAGGATAATTAGGATACTAGCAAGTTCATATCTTACAAGAATTATTCTTTGCTATGTTGCAATCGAAGCAGAAGTTTCAGTAATGTCACTGTTATAATATTTAATATTTCACTTCATTAAGATTTCAAAATGGCCGGGCGACAAAATAAAATTGTAGAATTCATGAATATTTTGAAAATTTGTACGTATTGATTGAACAATTTTATATCGATAACTACATTTATATAAAGAAAGGAGTTCCATTGTTTTATCGATGCCTAACTTACAAGTGGTATCGACTGGGTATCTATCAAATGTAAACGCAAATAGTCTAACAGTCTAACGTTCGACTAATTGGACGTAACCAATTACGTATGGTCTATATCTATCCTCGTTAGCAATATCAATTCCCCAAATGAATAGCACGGAATACCTGTTACAAATATGGTCAGAGAGAAGATAAAAAAGCTACTAGCAAAAATCGATAATTATCGCATAGTATCGTATAGTCGTATAGTATGGAAGATTCGTGCATCATTGTGGAAATAAATTATGTTGAAAGTCTTTTGAAGATGAGGTAAAAGGTAGTAATAAATAATAGATTAAATGCTATTAAATATTTTTACCAAAAATAAAGTGCCAAATTTTAAAAAACACACGAACTTATACTTCGGAGATTCGTGGCGTTGTTAATCCGACATTCGATGCGTTTTGGATTGCAATTATTAATATCAAAATGCGAGACAATTCACGGCTGGATAGATGAGGACCTGTAACACTATTAAATACTATACGGTGAACATTTAATAGACAAATTTTATTTCACTGAAATTTCGAAATTAACTTCGCACGAACTTATTCCACAATTCCCAGCGTAATTTAGCCATTGAAATAAAATATGCAGGCCTCAATCGCACCGGGTAATATTTTTTAAATATAAATCAACATCACTGACTTGTACTACTTAAAATATGCCTTAACATACGTCTTCCATATCGTTGACACGTACTACTTAATATATGCCTAGCCCATCGTTGACCTGTACTACTTAATCATCTATATCCCATTTTATGTTCGTGCCTGAAAATAATTGAAATAGTTTCTAAAAACTTGGAGCTTCAAATTTATTATGCAATGCAGGATCGAGTAGGGCCATTACCAATCCATTGGTTACATTTGCATAGTGTAATTGCAAAATACTTTGGCAAATTATTTAGAAAAAATGAGAAGCGTTACAAAATATAGATGTCGAGTGACTACAAAGTTGAATGGGTATATAAAGAGTTATACATATTTCTGACAATATTATTGACTTGCACTACTTAAAACATTGTCCAACCGGGTAATTCACCTGTATTAATTAAAAAATACTTCGATAAACAAAACAATTAACGACAAAACAGAAACATATGCGGACGATTTATTGGAAATTTATGAAAACACAAAAATTTACTATTCACTAAAAACAATAATATCTTTGCACTGGTACATATCTTCGATTTATGATACTTTTGTGCGAAAAGTTCACCTCGCGATCGTATGTTAAACCCGAATACAGACAGATCTATCCGTTTCTCTTTTCTCCTTTATTTAGATCTCTTTCTCTAGGGATATGACAACAGCGAACGCCAAGTTTAGCTCGTCTTCCGCGTTTCCTGGATTTGTGCGAAATCTAAGGTGCTAGCAAGTCGCGTATAACGAAATCCACGCGGCAAATCAATTTTGCACGAGCCTGCTGGGGTTTTCAATGACTTTTGAAGTTCTGGCTGAGCCTCGACCGGACGTAAAAAGACAGGGTACCAAGAGCGAAGCGGGTGAACGGGTGGACGAGTTTCCGTGGCGCGGAAGAGAATCTGATGCATTATTCAGCAAGCGCACATGGAACACATGCTAGACCAGAGGAAAACGTTTCTTATTTTTGTAAACTCTACCGGCTGCACCGCGAGACCAGGAATTTGTCCTATAAACACGTAGCATGGGAAATTATGTTGACATCCTATAGAAAAATGCGATACATATCTGCCTAGTAGACTAAAATAATTGACGGACTGCGGATATATTCTTACACGCCTTGTCAATTCTATTGTATCCTTCCGAAATACACTCTACCTCGACCGATACAGTCCACTAATTATTTGCACATAGGCTTCCTTACAAGACGTCCGCATTATTTGATCGCCGCCGATATATCGCCAACGCTATGATGCACAATACATTTACACCTACTAACTTCATTTCACTTTAAAAAGAAAGAGAAAGAATCTGACAATTGGAGGGAGTCAGAGTGCGAGTCTTATTGAGAATATGTAAAACAATTAAGTATCAATAAATACTGTTATTGCTATTAATTTTTTATGTTAAAGCGTAGTTGATAGTAATTTATTACTCTTAAAAGTAATCTATTCATTCGTTTATCTGTCACAACATTTCTGGAATAATGAGGAAATCCTACATGTTGCAGTAAATTTTTGTACCATGTAATACTTATTTCCATTACTCTGCAAATTGTTATTAAAACAGCGAGAAAATTGCGAAAAAATTGATGACACTTCGCACGACACGCTGGTAATATGTATGTAATATGTATAAATATGTATATAATGTAATAGTACATATAGAGTTAAGGTTGAATGTTTGTACTTATAGCAGTGTTTGACATTAATTACTGTCGTTTGCGGTGTGTGCACTATTACCAGGGAACGTCATTTGTCTTACAAGTAAGATGGACACATGGTGCACAATATTGATCTGGAGCTCTGCAACAAGCAGAGTGACATTAGTTACTGACATTTAAGATAGATCTCATTATTAATCTCCATTAGTGTCATCAGTTAGATTGAATACCTCTGTGACATAATATCGAAGACACATTTTTAACGAACGAGTTAATTAAGTATCTCTTTCTTTATCATAAAACACAAGTCTCACACATTGCTTCATTTTTTACGAGATTTCCATGCGAATGCAAATTCTACAAAATCAGTAAATGAAATTTAGTATCCGAAAAATTGTGTGAATATTTTTATTTACAATTTTTTAGTATGTAATTGTATATCTTGTTGAATTAGTTAACCTTTAAATTTTGTCTGCGATAGGATAGTACTTTTATTATCACGGAAAAAGGAAAATATTCATTTGAACTTCACTTTGATGAGCACCTTCTAGTATTTGTACAACATATCTTTTAGTATAAATATACTTAAGGGGGGAAATATGGAACTCCCAATAAATGTCATAAATTTTGCAACAAGCAGTAACTTTGTCAGTACCCAAGAAATTGATTGCCCAAAGTTTACGTACTTTGGTCATTTGTATAGTCTTCCGAACTCATTTAATGTCGCAAAATATATACAAACAAAAATAAAGCCAAAACACAATGGTTTTTCGAGATAGTGTAGGATTGCGAAGCGCCCGACGCCCAGGTACAGGACGTTTATGACTTGCTACCTGGGACACAGCTGGTCTGCAGGCAAGCAGTGATGGCCTGCAGAACCGTGCCCTCTGCTTCTTATATTTTAAGGATATCTTTAGGGATACGAATGAGAGAGAGAGAGAGCGAGAGAGAGAGAGAGAGAGAGAGCGAGAGAGAGAGAGAGACGAGTAAGACGAAGGACGAATGGATGTGCGAATGTATGAATGAGGACAGTGTAGTTGGAACAGCGCAGCAGTGTAGATCGAGCGAGAGTAGTTCCAACAGCGTAGTAGTGTAGATCGAGTAGCAGCGTAGACTAAAACCAGTGTAGTATAGCGTAGTATAAGATAGTGTAGAAGTCTTTGAATAAATATAACCGTTCCGCGTCCATTACATTACACTTAACTCTTAACTCTTGACTTTATTAAAACTTCCAATCCCACAATAGTAAACATGTATTTTCTACATTTATTGCATCTGACTATACCTGTAATCCGTTTAGTACTAGCTGGCGTATTAACGTCGTTAGTAACTGTTGCAAAGTGGGCCGGAAAACGTAGAAACCAAAGTTCGTAATGTACCATTTAATAGGCAAAATGGATAGGGTCGAATTTTAAAACTTCCCCATTCCGAAATTAACAGGTTCATTTCCCGCGAGTTAGCGGATATGGATATGAATATGAATATGATTGTTATTATTTTGTTGTTTGTTGTGAAGTTGACAAAAGACAACTTCTACACAATGATATAAAATTTTCCAAGACCACACATACTTTCCTAAAAACTTGCACGATTCTAAAAATTAGAACTGTTTCGACTACCAACCCACCAATACGTCTGAGTATGGCTGAGCCCGTCTTGCAATTAGAGGCGTTTGCTATGATGACAAATAATTGAAACTTGTTCTCCGGAGTTGCCTATACAATCATTGCTTCGTAAATCCCGTCGTGACCCAGGTCCCGCATTTTGTGACCGATACGGCACCACAGTCTGTTTCATTAAACTTTCCACGTTACACTCAACTGTAGGGGCCACGTGCCAAAATTTATAAGATGCCTTACAATCATAAATAGTCAGCGTTTCTACATACAGCAATACGCACGTAGGGTGGTGTCCAGTAAATACCACTAACTGGCAATATCAATATTGCTACACTACTCTCCGATTCTCAAAGAGAGACCAGGTAAGGATCAACGATAGTTCGATTTGTATTGGGGGGAAAAGTATATACAGGTTACTAGAACGAGTTGACAAATCGAACTGTCGACATTCGGAGATCTTAGAAGAAAAAGGTTGAGGAAAGAATTGAATTTGTTAGAATAGGTTCATTGCTTCTGCAAACAGATGGTTCCGAATATTCCATTAGGTTGTGTAATAAGCCTTGTCATGATTCTTTAGAAGAATATTAAACACTATTAATTTTATTTAGAATTTACGTCATCAATGATATATGTACAGTTCTGTTCAATGATTTTCTGCCATCCTTCAGATAACTTGAATATTCCGTTCGTGTAAAACCCTTCGCTTTTTTTCACTTCTCGAAATGCGTACCACCGTTGACGCAACAGGAGTTATTACAAAACAAATATTTGCGTGTAAATTCATAATCGTAGTGAGTTATATTAACACTTGTGAAACGAACACATCCACCTTGCAAATAAAATTTATCCCGTAACAGATGAAATGTGGGTAAAGTGTTTCCAGCAAACATATACATACTGTGCCGTTCTTCTCCAAACGCTTCAGAAGTACGTGTAAGTGGTTTTATAGTCCCCTCGTTTGTAGTCGGTTTTATCTAAAGCGTTCACCACTATTGCAATTGTCTAACAGGCAAAATTGAAATAATAAATTTCAAACCTTTGTTACACAAATGATTGAGACACTGTTAGCCTCCTCATTGAATGGAGACGGCTTTGATCTTTCATTTGAAGACTATCTCTTCGTTCCTTATGCTGCCAAGAGTTGAATACTGCCAGTTTCAAGATTGAAAATTTGCGACACTATTGTTTATCACCGTTTGGCGAGACAAAAATATAAAAGTATTTTGACTAAAAACATTTTACTGGTGGCTTGCGGCGAATATTATATGGCTGGTTATAGTTGACTCTTTTATCTATGTGTGTACACTGCAACCTGTTGATACAGTTCTTGCACACTACAGAGAATTGAAGTAACGCAATTATCTAGGCCCGTAGGATATAAAACGCGACATTGATTGTTCGAAACTTTCTTCTTACTCTGATTCGTAGAAGGAAGTATTAACTTCTGCTACCAACTATTCCAATTGTAAAAGAATTTTCTTGTTAGTAAGAATGTAACAGATCTGGAACCAGCTGATGGAACAAACCTTGAACTAGTTCTTCTATAGCAACAAGATATCGCGCTTACAACGGCACATTTTTGCCAACCATTGCAAACACCATTATTCATCTGCCCAAAGGGCTTTAAAAAAAAGACAATCACTCAATAACAAACATTTAGAGCAGATGCAAATGTAACAATTCGTTATTAATTACTGTTTTTACGTAATACGCGGTTCCGATGCTACTGATTAATTAGTATACGGAGGTCGTAAATCTCCGTTCCGAATTCGTATCGACACCGTTACTCGCGTATGACCCTACGACCTTTTAGGGAGATAGGGGTGGTATATTGAATGAATATTCGTTTTGGTAACAAATAAACTCTTTAATAGCAAATAGTGTGTAGTGTTGAACAAGTATAAGTATAAGGATCAGAATGATGTGTTTAAGTTACTATCTAGTGAATGGATGTTTTTTGAAGTCAGAGAGAAAAACGGTTTTCTTCTGCTTCTGAGTTAAGACGACGGAGCGAAGAAGAAGATTGACGTCTCTTCTCTTCGTAGTACTATGGATACGATCCTGTCTTAGACTGCCTTCCTCGTCGAGTGTATCCTACAACGTCGACTCGGAAGGGTCTTTTGAGTGTACTGATTGGGTCCAGTAAAAATGTGTGTTTGCCAATCGGTGTGTCTAAAACGTAGACACACCTTTCCTTTGGGCCCGAATCGCGGGTTTTTCCAAAGGAGGCGGTGCGACATTGACCGTGCCAAACAAATCGCCAAAGCACGGAAATTTCCGCCAGGGTCCCAGAGCTTGACCTGGTCGTGCCTGCTGGGGCACAGCTGCGAGACCCTTTTGGAAACTCACGTTTATGATACATGCAATTAACTGTTGAGGCCGTGTATGTTTAATTTCGTCTACCTTGACGGATTACAAAATAAAACGACTTCCTCAAAAACAGCTCTTTTACTTGCGTGTCATAAACGCCCTAGCCATCTGCACGTTTGGAGGTTCCTTTTCGTACAGATTGCTGGCCGTCTTTTTATTAGGTAGGCAATTTGTTTGAGGCGTCGGTTCCGCGGGTTTGCCGCGTAACATCCTCCCCCCGTTGAGAGAGTAAAGATCAACAGTAGATAATGAGAGGTGCGTGTATAATGAAATGTGCATTGTAAATGGTGAATTATATATGATAAATAATCCTAATTCTGAAGGACTGCTCCGAGGTTCAGTCAGCTTCTTCGGTGGATGTTGGCTCTGCCGGGTCGCTGACCTTGTCTTCGGGCTGGTGAGGTAAAGGTACCAGTCGTTTCGCACTCCGATCTAGCATGTTCGTGGCTGTTTTAATGGTCACGGCGCGAACAATGCCGTCGGAGCCTGGTGTCTGAGCCTTTGTACAGTATCCATGTAGTCCTTCTTGAGAATTGAAGAGTCTGCAATATGCCAATTGCGTGCAGTGTGCAGCTCCTGTAAAATCGATTTGCCACTTGCTCCCGCAGTGGTGTTAATCACGACTGTGTTGGTCCTGTTTTCGAGGGACTTTATCATTTCACACATCGGCCAGATTGTGCTCCGGTGGGTTCGCCCACATGTCACCTATCAGGAATTGGATAGGTGTTAAGGACAAGGCGTCTTTGGAATGGAATGATAAAGGAGTTAAAGGGAACGAAAGGCGCTTAGCTACATGAACGTCGTGTCGTCATCGAAAGTATGTTTAAAGAATTAGGTGTGGATTCACCATAATTTGTCTCGGAACGGTGCCTGTCTAATTTGCTTACACGTTTGCAAATGTCCGTGTAGGGTTTATCATGAAAAGAATAACATAGAAAGTTGTATCTCGAGGACTTTATGATTATTATTCCTATCTCACGCGGAAACTTGCGCTTGTCGAGTCCAGGTAGATCGTGCAACGCGAACGACGTTGAACGGTCAGGTAGGTCACCCTGTAGGTTATACCTGCCCGAATACGAGTACTACCTGCTTTCCTACGACTTCTATTGTTTTCGAAGACGAAATAAACACGAGTATTCTAACAACAAATTCGAGTGTTACTGTATTGAGAATGCTAGTAATGTAAATTATGTAGAAGTTCAAATACATCACTGAATTAACAATATTGTTGTTACTGCTATGTGTTGTATGCACATTAGGAGCAGTTTAATTGCGTATTAGACAGCTTCCTTTTTTCGAGGATCGGATCACGTTGTTCCATTTAAAGCGGAAACGCAACATAGAAGTGGTTCGTCTTTTCGCGGTGTCAAATTTGTAATAATACCTCGACTACAAACTTGTAAATGGTTCTCACGAGTGTATGGATCACTGACGCCCTTCTATGTGTGCAGTAATTATAGTAACTACTTTTAGTGGCCTTTAACCCTTTTTGTTAGGGTGGTTAGGCCGCGAAGAATGTGCTCGAGATGAGTCTTGAGCCTGACCCTTTTGGAATAGAGGAATTGTATGTTCCTCCGAAGATCCCGTTGAACCGTTACTTCTCGCGAATCCGCGTTTTGGATATTCTTGAGTGACACGATGTCAAAGAATTCTCGTTTATAAGGATTGCGAGGAGTAGTTGGTGCTACCTTTGACGAAATGTCAGACGGCGATATGGAGAAGTGACTATCTCTCAAGTCTTTACGACGGATTAAATGACCGCGCGTGTGTGATTTCGCGGTTGACACCGTATTTTGTCTGACTGGAGACCGTATGTGCTCTGGAAAATGTACCGTAGGAATCCTTACATTTAGGGAATTTGCATGAAGACCGGATTCCGTCGGCTGAGCTACCCGTGCCGAGGTTCTGCAGGCTGTCTCATTTGACGAGTCCTGTTTTCGAAATCGCCTCATAGCTACTTTGGTATAAATGTACCTTGTTACATTGACACGAATGCAATGAGCAGAAGTTGATTTTCTAATGTAAGGTTTCCCTCTGATGTTTGGGAACCTTCTGAAACGGCCGGGCCCGACCGGTTCCGTTACCTGCGTGTGGGATATGTCGACTGTCCCTTTTGACGAGTCGCCCGTTAATGATTGAGTCGCAGGTATACTAATTTTTTGCGGTTCTTCAATGGGATTTATTCGCGTTTCGGTATGACCTGACGCGAATGTAACGATTGAATGAGAAGAAGGTTCTTCTTTAGTCTGAGTCCCGTCGACGGGAGAACTCAGCAGATCACAAGCGGTATCTACGGATTCTGGCTTATCGATCTCGAGGTTATCCATTAGTTTTTCTGATGATCGCGTTTCAATGTCGCGATGAGGATCTACAATGGTCGTAGAAATGATTGCGGTTGATGGTACGCTGTGTATTATGGTTGATTGCTTCTTTTTTAGCGAGGCAATCTGATTATCACCCCTTTCTCTGATCTCAGAAAGGAGATCCCAAAAGAGGTCATGATCTAGTATATGGTAATCATCAAGTGCGGTGCCCACTGCGAGGTTTTCAATTTGCAGACATATGTATTCAAATTCAAAGATCCATGATTCACTGTCCTTTACACGTTGCTCTAGCGTGAGCAAATCGGAACTACATGCCGGTGACTTCAGGAAGTTGATAAGATCGAATAGTTTGAATAAGAATGAGCGTCGCATGCCGACGAGCTCTTTATAATTATCTACAGGAGCATTCGTTATGCTACTGTGTGTTTTTTCCATTATGCTGGCGGTTTAAAGTAACGATTTTAGACTTTCATTAGATAACCCTATGCCTATAGTCGTTAGTATCGTAGCGGGGTTGAGGAAACAAGGCCAAGAGAAAGGAAAGTATCTGTGTGAGGAAGATGACTTGTTTGTACTCACCCACGGAATTCTCTGTGATGTTTGAAATGCTGTTGTGCTTCGGTGCGGTGGCAATCGTAGGCAATTGCAGCAATCAGTTGGCTTGTTCTCTGCGATGCGTCGTCCTTGGGTGTTCCTTGTTGGAGACGTTGCGTGGACGTTGGATGCCCCAAAGGTCGCTGCGTGTGGTCCAGGAATGGCACCCTTATCCAAGGTGGATGGACGATTCGAGAGCTTTACTGATGTTCCCTGCGAAGCGTCGTCCTTGGGTGTTCCTTGTTGCGTGGACGTTGCGTTGACGTTGGATGCCCCAAAGGTCGTTGCGTGTGGTCCAGGAATGGCACCCTTATCCAAGGTGGATGGACGATTCGAGAGCTTTACTGATGTTCCCTGCGAAACGTCGTCCTTGGGTGTTCCTTGTTGCGTGGACGTTGCGTTGACGTTGGATGCCCCAAAGGTCGCTGCGCGTGGTCCAGGAATGGCACCCTTATCCAAGGTGGATTGACGATTCGAACAGCGTGGGCTATTCGGTTGGTTGTGGTGAGAGTTCGCTTTTAATGGATGCGAACGATGCAGATCGTGCACTGGTACACTCACGACACAAAGTTTTTAAATGTTTGCTTCACTAGATGGTTACTTGCGTTACAATGTATGTAACCCACACGTCACTGAGATCCGGCTCGAAGGACCAAATGTTTTTACGTAATACGCGGTTCCGATGCTACTGATTAATTAGTATACGGAGGTCGTAAATCTCCGTTCCGAATTCGTATCGACACCGTTACTCGCGTATGACCCTACGACCTTTTAGGGAGATAGGGGTGGTATATTGAATGAATATTCGTTTTGGTAACAAATAAACTCTTTAATAGCAAATAGTGTGTAGTGTTGAACAAGTATAAGTATAAGGATCAGAATGATGTGTTTAAGTTACTATCTAGTGAATGGATGTTTTTTGAAGTCAGAGAGAAAAACGGTTTTCTTCTGCTTCTGAGTTAAGACGACGGAGCGAAGAAGAAGATTGACGTCTCTTCTCTTCGTAGTACTATGGATACGATCCTGTCTTAGACTGCCTTCCTCGTCGAGTGTATCCTACAACGTCGACTCGGAAGGGTCTTTTGAGTGTACTGATTGGGTCCAGTAAAAATGTGTGTTTGCCAATCGGTGTGTCTAAAACGTAGACACACCTTTCCTTTGGGCCCGAATCGCGGGTTTTTCCAAAGGAGGCGGTGCGACATTGACCGTGCCAAACAAATCGCCAAAGCACGGAAATTTCCGCCAGGGTCCCAGAGCTTGACCTGGTCGTGCCTGCTGGGGCACAGCTGCGAGACCCTTTTGGAAACTCACGTTTATGATACATGCAATTAACTGTTGAGGCCGTGTATGTTTAATTTCGTCTACCTTGACGGATTACAAAATAAAACGACTTCCTCAAAAACAGCTCTTTTACTTGCGTGTCATAAACGCCCTAGCCATCTGCACGTTTGGAGGTTCCTTTTCGTACAGATTGCTGGCCGTCTTTTTATTAGGTAGGCAATTTGTTTGAGGCGTCGGTTCCGCGGGTTTGCCGCGTAACAATTACTAATTGACGTAGTGCACTACTCGAAGAAACAGTTGTCCGTGTTAGAAGCAAGAGTAAAGTGTACCAAATTTGGTTGGTTCGAAAAATTATAACCAGCACTGTGTATGAAGAAACGAAGGTAGTTATAGCTTCTAGATAAAATGGAAGTTTCAGAAAGAAGTGGCCGGCGTGTGGCATGATTTCGCTTCTGCCATACGGTTTTCTTTTATCGGGTTGGGCAGATCCAATAGGGATTACGAAAACTGGATGGAATAGCGAAACGGGATAGGATGGCGCCTCTCGCAGGATTTTCTCAGATCCTTTTCCTTCGATTCATAAATATCCTCCGGCTATAATACCTCGCTGAAAAGGCTCCCATGAGTATCTATGCGATATTCACTATCGAAACAACTTCTTCCCTCAACATCTTTACCCCTTCCTTTCGCGAATCCGTTGCTTCTATCGAACGCGCGAGAAATTCACTTTGATGCGCTTGGTAAACTTATATCTAATATGTATCGGTTGGAAATAACCCAGTAACGTTGTTGCTTCTTTAAGTAGGTATGCCCTCTGTTAAGTAGACCATCAATAAATTAATAGAAACTATAACGATTGCTCGAATGTTATTGCTTATAAACAACTGTTCCTATATTATGCTAAAATAAAAAAAACATTTGCTGATTACTAACTGAAACAGGTGGCAAATAAAGGAGGAATATATGACAGAAACATTGTGGTGTATAATGTAACGTATTCTTGCAACACGGTTATCTTTGTAATTAATTAACCCTTTCGCAACGCATTGACTCGAGCGAGTGTGATAAAAGAAACCTCTGCTTTCTTTCAACTTAAATTGCTCGAGTTTATTGTAAACGATATATAAATATTTTTAGTTTAATTTTGTAATCAGCCATCCTGCTATTACACATTTTAAGACCACGTTGTACTAACTTCACAATCTGGGCGATAATATCTCGCGCCTTTTTACGTATTTTCTCTTATCTGATCTCTTAGAAAATGAACCTTTCAGGGTAAATATTCAGAGGGAAAATATAATAGAGTTCAGTGGGGACAGCAACGGCTTATAAATGAATTAAAGACTAATTTATTTTCACTGCCGGGTAAAGGTTGCTCTAATCTTGCTGACGACTTTACGAAACTGCCTCTTACCATGATTGTCATTTTTTTTAAGCTTGATTAGTCGAAATACTAAATTCCTGTTGACGCTATGGTCTATTCATTTTCGATCGTTGACTGTGAAATGGAAAATTAGATATGAGGAACGTGATTGAATCGGAGGTGCTTTCGTGGATTTCCCCGATATTTTGGCAATTGGAGTTGTGTATTGTTGGAGGCAACGGGGAAAGTTTTATAGGTGATTGTAACCATGGTAGATGGTATCGTCTGAAGGAGGTAATTCATGATATTATCTCGAAAATTATATACTACGTACAATCAAATGTCAAGACGGTTGTTCATGTCAGCCGTCTATACATATATGTTAATTTGAATAGAACAAAATCAACTCAGCAATTATAATTACGTAACATTTATATTACAAAACATTAACAGTTTTCTTGAAAATTTGACACTTAATGAATTAATAATTGAGAAATTGTAAAGACCTATTTTGTGAAAAAATGATGTGGCAATATATTGGCGGTGATGAAATGCAGTATACAAGAAGATCAACCCAGTAATGACCGTATTTCTGTTGACAAAAATTATTAAAAGAATAAAATACAACAAGTTAATTCCTAGAAACAACTTTTCCATTATTCTTTAATTTTACTCTTCGATTTTTACTTGGCGATACTTTTTATTTTGTTGGCGAATGCCTTCCCGGACTATGATACTAAAAGTCTCAAACGTTCCATCCAGAAAATCTTCTTTATGTTCTTTCAGTTTGGAACAATCGTATAGATGTTCAATTGCCCGCCAAACGCCCTCTTTCTGAAAGACACTTAAGTATCTATGTCACTTCTTCTTTAATGGCGGACCTACTGCCTAATACTATATTTCTCATATGACAATTTTCTTGAAGAACCTCAAATATAGACCATCGAAGAAATTTGGCAAATACGATGGAAAATATTTTATGTAATTATAATACGTCTGTTATGCAAACGTCATAAAAATGTTTTTTTTCAAGGAGGGTTTGTATATGTATACCCCTCGTTTTCATTTCGCTTATTGTCAGTGATTTTAGTGATTGCTATACGTTTTCGAATAAAGCGGATTACTACAAATTGCTTTTCTTTGATATACCTACATTTATTATAATGAATTCTGTCCATTTCGCTAATTAATTTTTTTCGCTGCTTACCCCTTTTAAAGTAGAAATAATGAGCAGGTCCCTAAGAGCAGGACGTTGTTCCACCTTTAAATATAATTATTGTAGCTTTTAAATCCTTTGAACTTTAATTTTTCATGTAAAAAAGCTTGTCAATCGCAATTTTGCAAAGAAAGACTAATATCGATTCCCTTCAGAAATAATAGAGTATTGCAAACGTTTGCAATATACATATAAATGAAATATTAATACAATTTTTACCTACAAACTTTGCAGCTGTATATAAATAGAATATTTATTTAAAGACCGTCATATCATATTTGTTCATGTTATTTAGAGCAGTGGATGGAGTATTTCTGTTCATATTTAACGTGGCCAACATTAACAAACTAATAATTCATGATCCATTAGCTATTTCATACATACTTTCCACTGACCGTGTGCATCGACTATAAAGTTGGGCCAATTAATTAATGCGACGCTACCACAATTGAATTCCACTCAACTAAATTATACGATTTATGCCATATTTTGTAATTCTTATATTTTCCAATATCGAGAGGGCAATGTATACCATAAACTAATTATTATTATTTGGTAGGTACTTATAAGTGCAAAAATTCTGGAAATATTCCGAAATATTAATGATTTTCTGTATATTCATGGCAATTCTCAGAGCTGCATACATGTGTACATCTAACACATAATACGCAAGTAAAAAGAAGGTATTAAACCAGCTATCCAATTAATTTAAAACCTGTGACCTAACAATTAATATAGATTAATCATATTCAACTAGCGAACAGGCAATTATAAGACAGAAAAACGAATTCCGATTAAAATATCATAATTAACAAAGGACAATTAACAATACGTATAACATTATTAGTTTATACAAGGAGAATATGTATAGACAAAAAACAAATACATTATTTCATGTTAAATATTTCTGGAAATCAATTACTCGAAGTAATTGAATGCTTAATCGAAAGTATTGTTATCTAATTGATTTAGCAACCAAATTGCATAAATTTGCAATTATTTCACTTTCCTGGACAAGCTCAATGTTATATCTTTTCGGTCTAACCATTGTGATAGGTTTAGCATTTGTCGAGCTTACGCTAATGCAGAAAGTGTGTTACTGCAACAAATCCGCAATCTCGGCATTACGCGGCCCGAGAAAGTGCACGTGAGTAGAGCCTTGAAAGTGCTTCAAAATCTTTTAAGTTCGCCGACCGATAAAATTCTATAAAATTCTTTATCCATAACTTCATTTATTTTACTACGAAGGGAAACTTTTCTGTACCTTATAAATGTTTACTTTTTAAGATATCTATAGAAAATGAATTTAAAGTAAACGTGGTTTTCATTTATTGAAAAGCTGCTAACGAAATTTCTCAATGTTAATAAAACGTACATCTTTCATGTAATAATAATGCAGTGTGGAAATGCAAAATACAGTAGAGTAATTTGATTCATAATATTCTTCAGGTTACTTTCGAATAAATGAAAGATTTGGGTCACAAATAATGATTATCGTAATGAAAGAATTGTAACAGAACTTGCAATTTCCGTGCTGAATAAATACTCATTTCTTAGTTGGGTTAATGTCAAAGTAGTATTCGACAGAAAAATGTGCGGAATGTTAAAGGAGATTCAATCTTTATGGAATTATAGTAACCAATCAAAAGATAAAAGATGCTTAACACTTTTAACGTTTATTATTCACCGTACACTTTCTGCATCCTTACACTGACTGATAGTATCACAAAAAAACCTTAATATTTTTATTAAGATGTTAGAAAACTTTTCGTTGGATCAGGTAAGGCATAAAGCATTCTCATTCATGTAAACTGTAGCATTACTAAAAAAATAAAACTAATTATTCAAATTATTATAGTTGACTGAAAAATAATTTTGGGCAAAAATATGCATATAAAAGGTATCCCTTTATAACAAATAGTTCCTTGTTACCTCCAAAAAGGCCCATGAATAAATTTCCATGCTCATTTATGTGCGTTATATAAAAAATTGAGTTTTATTTATTTATTTATAAATAACCGATTATTGGACCAATTTTAAAAAACAAAAAACAAAAAATTGAAAGTTCTATATTTCCCTAAGGTTGCAACGATATTTACATTGCAATGTATCACGTCGCGTTACCCTTGGAGGTAAGTACTTAATCCATTAATCGGATCACACGGCCGACCAAATCAATTTACATAATGTACGATCGGTTCGCGAATTCGCTCGCCTGAAAATTTGCGACGTATATCATTGGAGATCTCGTAGCTGTCCTTCCATAATTCCCACTTTTATACGACTCCCCGTCATGTGCACTCTCTTTCATTATCGGTTTCATTTTCCACCCCTTGACTTTCTCCTCGTTTCTGAAAATCTGCCAGCCCCGTAAGTGCCATCAAACTGGATACGCCTTTAAATTTCGTCGGATTTACGATATCTATATTTTTCTAACGATTGATTTCGAACCTGCCCACCATATATTAGGTCCACAGAGAGGAAATGTTATCCATATATATATTTAAGTACCTTCCAAGCGATTTACTTTTCTTTCACGAGGCCCGACGTTAACGTTTCCCATTTTCCTCCGCCTATGGCAGTTACCGCGAAAACGAAAGAAGGAATATAAGATTTGCACCGTTCGTCTACCGCTGACATCAGGCACATTCGTGATCAGATAAAATCTCGCAATTTCAGGGGATTCGAGAAGTAGCTGATATCGGTATCACATTATTCGAAGGAATTACAGCCATCTTTCTTTCTGCCAGAAACTATTGCATGTCCACATAAATCTCATTTAGAAACTATAAACCAGCGTATTTTGGTGGGCCCTGTTATGATTTTATTTTCAAATATACTAATCATGCTTTGCAGTTAATAATACGCGAAATAATTGCCCTACAACTCTTACTATTTTTGTCGAATCCAGGTGACATTTTCTTTAGTTACCGTTTATGTTCCGATGGAAGGTATAGATTACTTAATTTGCAGAAACGGCACCAATAATTATTAATAATAATAATACACAATAATTATAAATTTGATTTAGTTAATCAGTTTCTGGCAGATGGCCAGCACAAGCAGGTGCCAATAATCTTGCATCTACCTTATTTATCGGATTTAAGTACCGAAGAAAGAAAGTACCAATAAAGAGTATACGTTCTGAGGCCAATTCGAAAATTCAAGGAACAATTTCGAGCTATATAAAAGCCATTCTAAAAATGAATTTCCCTAGAGCCTTCCAAAGATCTTTTGAACGCCGCAACCTGTGTATTGGGAAAGCATTGAGTTTACATAAGGGATTAAAACAATACACTTTGTTTGCACATAAAAAAGTGATCTTGTTATTGAGTCAATTTCCGGGCAAACTGCGTAGCCATAAATTTGTATGAATGAAATAAAGTGTAATTAACATCAGTTCTCCGTAAAAAGATGATGGCCATCACGATACTGATATTTCTTTGAACCACATTCTGCATATTGGATGATTCGTTTATCTATTTTTGTTACGATTGATTGAATAGCAACAAAAAAGGTTTGCAGTTATTGTCAGTTACCATACAGTTGACATTTAAGCTAGACTGGGATATAACAATTATTTCTAGTTAAGTTTAAACGTTTATTTGTCTTTCGCCAGTGGAAGAAACGTAATTGCCGTAACGTAAGGTCAAATCTTGGAACCACGAATACCATGGCGGATACGTTTACCAAGAATGAAAAGCGAAATCTACGACAATTTGACAAATAGTATTTTAATTAGAATCCTTGTTTAGAAAAATGTTTTAACATATCGATGCACAATGTAAAATGTAAATATGTATATTACGGTTTATGTATGATCCTTGTCCCCACATGACAAAGAACGAGAATACGGATACAGGGAAACGTGAGAAAAATGGCGTGGTGTAACGTGGCTGACAGTGCATGAAAACCTGAGGATTATCGGATCGAAACCCGAGCGCCTGGCCCTTATTTTTCAAAATATAAATTCTTTCTTTATAACAGTTGCATATTAATCTGAATAATAACGTAAAGAAAATAATAATATCGATGTAAGTGCATTCAGTGATACAGTTACATATTGGCCCCTCTACAGGCACCTCCGTAATAGTATGTTCGATAGAAAACGGGAAAGGAATTATTACAAGAAAATCATATCATTGACTTAGCTGTTTGATATGCTTATGTTCTATATTAAAAGAAAGATAGCAGATTATCGAATTTAGGCTTCCGAATGCAAGTGATGGAGCAAATAATTGAAAAATATGAGGAAGATAATTTTTTGTCCAATAGACGAAGATCATCGGAAAATCGATTTTGTCTAGTGGGTGGTACTTCTCAGATTATGTTCCGGTATCCGGATAAAAAATAATCCAACAAAAAGTAGAGACTCCAAAAGCAAGGAAGTTAGAAGAGAATCACGGTATCATCAATGTAATGAATGTGTTGTAGGGCTGTGTGTAGCTCTATGTTTCAAGAAATTCCGCACTCTGAAAGGCTTCTAACTTTTGTGCCATTCAGATTTTGAAAGATTTTGAAATTCAGCTTATGCTTTACATTAATTATTTATTGTATTTTTCCATTACAAATTTCTTGCTTTTCTTTTTCATTTCTTTCTAGCATGTACGAACGTAACACATTTGCCGTAGGTGCATTGAATACATATAATTTCTTATTATGTGTACGACAACAAAAGCTTTTTACAATGATAAGAAATTGCTAATTGTTAAAATAAAGATTATCATACAAGTAGTAAACACAATAAAGTTACACTTTAGCCAATAGCTTCAATATTGGTTATACCTTAATATTTAATTCTATTTCACAAATGGAACTGAGGAATATTTCACAAAGGTACACTTCTTCATGAAATTTATCTCACATTCTCATCGAGCGTTAAATCGCTACGTACAGTGGTATCTTTCTATGTACTTATACATAAATGCACTCTGTTGCCATCGTTTATGTAACAAAGTGCACTTACACCCCACCTCCTCCATACTAGTTTTTCCCTAGAGTTTTCTGTATCCCTAGTTTCGCTATAGTATTACCCTCCTCGATATATGCAGTATGTATCTACCCCCATTACAGTAAGGTATACATACATAGCTGGATATTGTTCAAACGTCTCCAGAATGCTACTGTCCCGTGGTGATCGTTCGTATCCATCCGAACAAATTCGATCGATATTGGTCTCGACCATGCTCCTTGAATATCTAAGCTTCGCTATGCAAATGAAAGGGAACTTTTAATACAAAGTGAAAACAATATGATGAATATTACTTTACTTTCTCAATATAGGAAGAAGAAATAAGTAACTGGAGATACAGGTGCTATCACAATAACTATATTTCTTACAATATAATTGTCATAATATATGTATGTACGTCGCATAAACAAAGTATGTAACAAATTTTTGTTAAATATATTTTGAACCCATTATTTGTAAACGAATCTGTATTAAAGAATTTGTTGGCCTGAAGTTAGAGAAAATGTTTCACATACATACAGATACCTAATATATAAGTTATTTATCTTAACAAGAATATGTATACTTATAATTGAAATTGCAGGTACACATCAATTTCTGACAGTATTTTATTATCAATTTATTATACGTCTTTGAAACATTCCAAAACATATCTTTATTTCTTGACTTCTCTTATGTTGCAGGAAATGTGAAAGTAGCCAAGTCTTTGTTAAAGATCATCATACACACTGTATAGATACTTGCCGTCCTACCACAATGTGCGGGGAAGTAGTCGTCCCTGAAGACCACCTCGATGTAAGAAATCAGTACTTTTATCAGCAATAAATTATCAAATCAATTTCCTAATGTATTAAGGGAATTCTTTCCATTATGCATTCAGTTTCGCGTATTAAGAGAAACATGTAGATACTGAAGAGAATTATACGCTATTAGGTACTCTATTTTATTAAACACAAACATTACGGTAATTTAAACATAATATCGTGGTACTTTTTCACTAGTAGGTATATTGAATATTTAACCCACTGTTACGCGTGTACCTAATCTATTTTAATGCCTTCTATCTTGAATAACAAATTAGGAAATAAATTCAACAATTAATACGTAAAATAATTATTTCAATAACTAATTAAGTAACATTTAACGTTAACCATTGTCGTTATATAAATAATTTGTTGTAAGACCTAGATTCTGCCTTGAAAACTAATTTGCATACTAGCAGGACCCTAGAATTATACTTAATACATAATTTGGTGTGTAAAAATTCTTTACCGCTCGCCTTTTAAAAATGTTCCACTCCATGAGAAAATAGTATTTAGAGTGCACAAGATTAAACGCATAACGATAAAACGTGCCCCAAAGCATTTGAAATTTAAATGAGAATTATAATGGTTTTGGTCTCCTTCATTATTCCCAGACGAATATAAAAATTTTCCATCTATCTGACTGTAATCTTTTTCCCTCGTATCTCTTGCTGAATATATAACCCTTCAAATCTTCTATTGACAAAAGTCTATTTAGATCAACGTAGCTCTTATAATAATTTATCGTTCAATTTAGCACAAGATGATAATTAAGTAAGTCGTTATCGTCAAAATCAAGCCATTAAATATCGCAGATTTTATAATCTTTCGTCCAAAAACAATGTCTCCGTTCCAAAATAACGCGCACGAAAACTGCCATGTAAAATAAGATGACTGGAAGTAAAATAAATTTAAAGCAGAATCATTTACCGTTCTCACTCACTCAAATTTGATAGAAATACATCCCATGGCGAAAGTACAGAATGCAATGCAATTTATTTCATGCTTAGGTGTGCAGAACGTGTAATGCAACGGGACATAATTGCGGTATAGCAGCAGGAAGCAAGGCAGGCCCGGGGATAGATGGTGCCGATTTTGTCTTTTATGTGTCTGCGATGCAAACAGAAAGATGCCATAAAGGATTGACCGTTGCTTATGCCGCGCACTGCCAACAAGAAGCAGCACTAGATCGGTAATTTAATTATCTGTTTATTTACAGTACAACAGAGGTCCACCGTGGATCAAAAGCTTACGATCACCTAACATTTCAATCTGTACAGAATTCCTATGACTGATTTATTATTTTAAGTTGAAAATTTAAGAACTTTGCCAAGAGAAAGCATATCGAAGCCAGGTCATATATTGCATAAGGGCAATAACACTATATTCCGGATCATTGTTGAATCGCCCTCGTAATTTTAGTAGAAATATGGTCCTCTGTGCACTTGTAGAGACGAGGAACGATACTTTGCGCGTGCTGTACGTCCCGTTAAAACTCAGAACACTCATTGCCAGTTCATACCCTGTATAGTACATTGTCCAAATACCTACATGTTACATTGAAAGTGCTCGGATTAAGTTGACCGGAGCCCAGAATTCGCTTGAATAAATATGTAGAGACATTTACGGTAAAATTGTAGCACACGTTCAAAGTTTTTACCTAATAAACTGATGGCATTGGGAAACCAGTATTATATATAAATTTTCCCATTTCACTGATAGTCGAAAAGAATCGTCTGTTCATCTATCTATATGAACGAAGTGTGATCAAAAAGATCGTGCAATTGTGAAACTTCTCGTAATAGAGAGATGCGTTTTAAAGTAATGCATTTAATTTAGTGTGCTCCACGATTTCATAATGGAAGAGCAAAGAGCTTACCAGCTCACAACTAGGTCACAACTGATTGAGGATTTGTTCGCAAAAAATAACAAGATACTGTAACCACAGTCAGCATATTCACCTGATCTGGCTCCCTTGCGATTATTTTCTATTCACCAGATTAACGAAAACGATGAAAGGTCGACGTTTTGAAAGCTTTGACGAGATAAAACAAAAATCGCTATGCGAACTGTGCAGTGTAGAAGAAAGTGCATTCCAGATATGTTTTAGTAACTGGACTACACGCTGGAAAAACTGTATTGTATCCAATGGAGATCACTTTGAAGGGCGCAACTTAAATTCAGACGAATAAATAAATACTTTCTCAAATAAACAGAAATTGCACAAACTTTTTCAGCATAAACTCGTATGGAAATATTAAATTTTGTTTGTGGTAATGTGATTTTCCTGCGGCACCGGTTAAATCAAGTGGAAATGCTGGGCTTCGTATGCCGAACTTGTTAAAAAACACTTGATCTTAATTTGCTCGAAACATTTGAAATTACCTTGCATATCCACTGAAGTGTATTACATCCCACGAATATTTCAGTTACATCGACGTCATCATAAAAGGGCTTGATAACTTTATTGTAAACAAATAACAATGTTTCCATTACGCTAAAATTTTCAGTATTCAATAGAAAGATAAATAAATACCTGAAAAAGTTACGTCAATTATTTTTTTCAAGCGAGTTGTTTTACTGCAACCCAATCACTTACAGAAATCTACTTCGTAAAGATTTTTGCGTTTTACTACCACATATCTTTCACAACCATAATTACACGAGTATTTAGCTTGTCTAATTTATTTCAAGTTTTACACACGCACGTAAATAAAAAAAAACGTCGCTGTGGACTCATTATTGTACGAAGAGTCAGTTCGCTTTTTTTCTGTTGGAACCGTAATAACAAGGATCTTCTTTAATAACAAGGTGAATCATTCTTTTCTAGGCCGATAGCTGGTCATGCCAATCTGTGTCCAAATAGTATCAGCACAAAGCCGCAAGAACTAGAGACTTTACTAAGTACCGTAAAACACGAGATATTACACGCCTTAGGATTTTCTGTGAGTCTATACGCCTTCTATAGAGATGAAAATGGTGAACCCAGAACACCCAGGAGAACCGATACAGGAAAGCCACTATTGAACGAAAAGTAAGTACATACACTCACGACTCTAAGTAACAGGCACTTAACAAAATTTGGATGCGTGTTTTTATTTTGAAATTACCTACATTATGAAATAAAAATAACACTTATTGTATGTGTTAACAGCTTCGAGGAAGCTCTTTCGAGGAAGAAAGAATTAGAATACACAATTCATATTAACCTTCTCATTTTCTTAAATACTAATTTGTATTACGACCTTAGTTACTGAAACTTTCTCTATGCTCAGGTTTCAAATAATCTCCTACGAAAATCCTAAAGAATTTCCACAATGGCGAATCGTTATGCGCAAAGTGTTTTCAGGAAAACATTATTCATGGCGGGGATAGACTGCGCGAGAAAATCAGCTTATCTTCACCCAGTTCACCTATGAGAAGCATTGTTAGACGATCCATCATCCGGTCATGACGACACCCTTTGTCTACCTCATTTTTTCCACCGGAAAGATTTTCCCCTCACGTATCCTCACACTCCAGCGCAGGATCGGTGTATCAGCCTTTAAAATTGGAAAATTCCTACTATTCTTGGCCCTACCCCGAATCGGCCGACCGTAACGAACCAGGTTCCGGCGTTGCCAGACAAGCATGTTACCCGCTTTCCAAGATGTCTTTTTCTTTCGAAGCTGTTCCTCTTACATCGACCTAGCAGTGGAGCAGCGGTACCATTCTCTCCTTGCCACCACCGTTTTCCGCCCTTCAGCATCCACTATCCGTCTGACCGTGAGCTTGCATTTTCTCATCCCCCTGTGTGTGACTACCTTTGTGTCGATCTTTTTACATTTTGCATCTAAAGCGAACTATATGCAATATATCGAGGCCGAATCTCCTTTAGAACTCCACTGTGTTAAGATTAATAAGTAACTGCTTTTGCACTTCACCAGACGAAGTGTTGTGTTTGCATGTAGAAAGAGATAAATGGAAGATTGTCCTGTGGAAGGGAAATTTTGTTTGAATAAATACTAAGGTAATCAATGTGGGAATAATATAAAATAGGATTCGCATGGTAAAATTTTTATATGCAGTCGAGTACACTTCCATACTGCTCTTTTTCATCCTCAATTGTTTCTTGAGTCACTTATAAATACGTTCGTGTCCATTCGGTCGTTTACACTATTCTCTTTGAAGATATTTTTTTCATCTTCTGATGTCAATGTGTGATATAGTGCAGGATACAGTTCGCATTGAAGTAAATAGAAGAGATTTGTCACTGAAAGTGCTATTTTAGAAATTGGAGATTTCTTTGAAATCTGCGAGGGCCATTTTAAGTTATTCATTGTAAGTTAAACAAACAACGAAACGATATAGTAGACCACATAATAATAAATCTTCGAACTTATTCTTAACCTTCTGCATCACACCCTTTTGTCGTACACTTTGGCCCTTAAATCATCGCCTACACTCTACGAATTTTCCACACCATTACTGTTAATCAAGCCATCCATCATCTCATGATCCTAACCACCGTTAAGAAAAACTATACGTATATTAGGTGTACCAATAAGTATTTCACTATTTATTGATCACTTCCAATTACTCTAAGGAAATTTTGTTACATAATAAATTGTTTTGCAATACGTGGCCTAGAATCGGAAGGAAATTTAGGTACAAACCCGAAGAATTCGAAATAATTAAGATGCTAGCTGGAGAATAGGTCCCCAGAGTGCTGTATTACTTTTGTAAATATGTCTCTCAAAAAATCATCAAATATTTTAAATGGCCATAGTTATTGCTACGTCCCGTATAAGAATTTTTACAAATGATCCCTTTTTTTTAGCAAAACATTTGAAATTTGTATTGGAAAACATCGCACAACAACGGAAAGATTATTGCATTTTTAGTTACTCCATTTTTACCGGACTTCTTAATCTACTGGCGATGCAGAAATCTGCTGTGTAAATATATAAAGAAAATTTCCATCTCTAAGTTACCGTGTAACTACAATTGCAAATCGACGACCCTGCTAAATAATTATTTAATCTATTCCTAAATGTTTCCTAACAAAACAGCATATTGCGTTGACCAGCGCGCAAATTTCCAAAAACAGAAGCTGTTACTTTCTTTAATTTTACACAGTAAGCTAAACAGAAAGCGTGATTTCACTGTGCTATAAATGTAGAAAATAGATACCTATGTAAGTAGGGTAGGCTTCGAAATTGTTACGGGGGAGTTTGCATTCGTCGAGGGATGCAATAATAATGGGTTCTTAAGTAAGGGAGGGTTTATAACTCTTGATGCTTGTTAATCACAGGCTACAAACGCATCAGTGGAGTGAAAACACGATCAAGACCGTGGTTAGACCATACTGGCAAGTACACGGCGACTATGTGGAAAGATCGATGCAAATGATAGTCACGCCGAAGGTTCGTGCTGAAGTTAAGGCTCACTTTAATTGCCCGGAACTAGAAGGAGCGGAACTAGAAGATCAAGGCGAAGATGGCACAGCATTAACGCATTGGGAAAAACGTGTATTCGAGGTAAGTTACGCTAAAAATGAAATATTGCAGCAAATGACAAAAAATATTATTCTTATTATTTAATAGATGTTCCAATAGATAATGTTCTATTTTTATGTCTCATACATGGTTTATTTAATAATTATTTATTTATCAAAATGATTATTAACGTATAGTAAAATAATTCGCTCGCAAAAGTACTTGCCGTCATTTGTTCAGTCCTTTTTCTATCCGTTTTTTCGAATATTACAAATTGTATATTATTGAAAATAACGCGGATATTTATGCAACATTTGTCAGCTAAAGTGCGTTACATGAACACTAATAAGTAATAATAGGACGTTGCCATGTCCAGAATGGCAACAATGAATTCTTTAAAATGGATATACCTAAGTACATATATATACACATACATACATAACAGTTGAATAATTTCGTTATTTTCTTTCCCTACGCACAGCTTCGAAGACCTCTTGCACAATAATTTATTTACATCACATACCAAGACAGATATAAATTTTTATATTTTAGAACGAAGCAATGACGGGAACACATACCCAAAACCCAGTTTATTCACGAATAACTCTCGCACTGATGGAAGACACTGGATGGTACAGTGCAAATTATTCAATGGCTCAAGAATTAGGATGGGGCAAAAACCTGGGCTGCGATTTTGCGATGAAATCGTGCAAAGAATGGATATCATCGAAATCGTATTTATTATCGTACGTACTTTCGTTATCGTAATATCGTCTCAAAACTTTGGAGCAACTTACGATCTCGATCGACATATAACGTTTCTGTACAAAGGCAACCCTTTTATTTTAAACACTTTGCGATATATGGTTCTAATAAATTATTCTATTAAATTCTTCTTATGTTACATTGTTATCACATTAAATGTAGTAAAATGTAGAAATAATTAAATCTGAGGTATTGTATAGTACAAAGATGAATAATTTTATCAGAATTTTCGCTTAATAAAGTAGCAAATACTTTGCATCCTAATTGATTGTTACATTTTCAGGGGAAAGTCCATTCATCCCTTCTGTAATAAAGTCAAACAGGATCCATTACAAACCGAATGTACCGACGATCGAAGTTCAGTTGCATTATGCAATTTGATTAAATACTCGCAGCCATTGCCCAAAAAGTACCAGGTATGAAATTAAATACATAGAAATTACAAAAATAGAAGATCGAAATTTAACTTTCGACTCCAGTTTCGTCACAAATTTTCATTTCTAAATTATATTCGATCCTTTTCAATTTGTACTTTAATGAAGTAATATCGATTTTCAAACTACTAATTTGTAATAATAATGTAGAATCTTTGCAAGATGGCCTACAAACATTGTAGGTCAAATGGAGTGGCTTCGGTTACATATTTATAAAACGCCGTCACCGTGTCGACACAGGTACCTAATTACATAATCAATCCTCTCCTTTCCTTCAAATCGATTTAAAAAAACTTTAAATTTTAAAAAAACTTTCATATACGTGAATATTTTCCTAAATTTAATAAGAGAAGGGACTCGATAAGAACCGAATCCATAATCGATACAGAACCGAAAGACAACATCCGTTCTAAAGAATCGAAACGGAAACCGATAAAAGTGAGAACCGTTATATTCATAACAGTTACTACTATTACATTTTTTCGGTTCTCATAACTGTTTCAAGAACGGAAACCGATATCGTGACTGTCGTCAACCCCTGCCCTGTATACATGCAGTTCATGTACTTATGTGGTTACTTGTATAATGTCTAGTGTTCAGCCCCAAAAGACCGAAAATCTTGCCGTTAATAAATAAATTACTTTACTACTCTCGAACTAGTTTACTTCCACCTAGAAATCAATAGAACTCCAGAACTCCAATCAAAAACATTTCCACGCCGAAACATCCTCACAATTCCACCAATAGACATCCATCGTACCGCATAAAAAGACTTGCACACACAAATTCGGGACATTAAAGAAAAAATCGCGAACAACGCAACACGCAATACTAGTAACTTGTAACGAAACGTCAAGAGACAACGCGAAATCGTATCACATCCTGCCATTTCAACGCGGTTTGCTATAAAACGAATTAAGAAATGGGCCAACCTCACGTCCTCGAACGTCGTTGCGAGTGTGTAATCGTGACTTGCAACCCCGAGAAATTCTTTTACATACATCCAAAAGAATTGCGGTGTTCGGGATGTAACATGTAGTGTAATATGTTTTCTTAAATACTGTACATACTATGTATAGTACACTAATGTATATCGATATTCTGTTGTTTAGAACTTTGACACAATTCCTTACGTACCAGCTGGAGAGGAACATTACTACGGTGGCTCAGTATCTTTGGCTGATTATTGTCCATATATACAAGAATTCACGTGGAGAGCTCGGAATATAGTAGTCAGAGGTTCTCATTGTCTCTACGAGGAGAATAATCCCCGTAAGTTCACTTTTAATTCGGACACGCATTGGTAAATTAATATTTCTCATATACGTACTATGCCACCATACCATTATTCTGGAAAACACTTTGTTGTAGTAGGAAACACAACACTCCGTTCAGAAACGTAAAGTTACACGACTTGAATTTTCCATATACAGGGTGTCTCAGGTCTCAGGGAACATCGGAAAATGGGGGGTTGCTGGGGTGATTGTGAACAACTTTTTCCTTGACCAAAATGTTGTTTGTAGCTTCGTTTTTGAATGGTCAGGGAAAAAGTTGTTCGGAATCACCCCAGCAACCCCCCATTTCCCGATGTTCTCTGAGTTTTGACACACCCTGTGTCCTATTTTGTATTCGTAATAAACTTCGAATTTCAGTGAACAACGACAAAAACGATATTTATTAGCAGTATGAATTGTTTGAATTTGTGTGCAGATCCAGATAAAAACTTTGCTCTGGAAAAGTATGGTGCACACTCGAGATGCTTCGACCACACCGATCAAATGTGGGAGGAAAGGACTTGTAAACAAGCCCGGCAATGGCAGCATTGGGGTTCTGGATGTTATCAGTATAAATGTGAAGCTGGAAGACTGCATATTATGGTTAGTATCATCAACTATATCTCAATGCAGATGAGGCTTTGCAGGTATGAGTTATATCAATTGCGTGCACTCGGTTGTATAACATTGCTTTTATTGTAACACGACAAATATATGTTCATTCTGTGAAGATACATAAAAAGGAATATTTTTTACACAGGTTACAAATTATACGTATACGTGTTATCATGCTGGTCAAGAAATCGCTATTAGGATAATGCAAAATGGTTGGCTTCATAAGGGTGCCCTTATTTGCCCTCCTTGTCGAGACATTTGTCAGGTAAAAAATATCGTTATATTTAAATAATTTTTCACATTTTTGTGGTCTATAAATTATGTGTATAACAAATAGCATGCATGCAGTTGTCTTATGGCTATGTGTTTCAGAGTTGAAAGAATAGCACTTTCGCGATATTTATTTTTGTAGATGCGTGACGATCGAGCACTGATGATTTTTTGTTTCAAGTATTTTTTTCTCACACTACCAGAAGTGCTTAAAAAATCGTTACACTGAAACACCCTGTACATCGAAGTTTCGCAAATACTAAAAAAAACTTTTTAAAAGTCAACTGTCCATCAGTTGTATTTATCCTCTACATTGGCATATTTTATTTTGACACCGATTTTCTTGTACTCCACCGCGGTACTAATAGTTTGTGCAACCACTTAGGGTAACGGAACGTTCTGTAGATAAACATTGTTGCATTGAGATGTATCCAGATTTCATAGGAGTACCAACACTTTCATGTACTTATAATTAAAAGAATTTCCGTGAAACCAAGAGTAACTCAAATTTATCAAACACGTTTCACGAATTAAGAATACAAAATCGAACACAAAGTTCATCAATATTATGTATTTGTTTTTAGGCGGAACTGAAGGAGAAGAATGAACGTTGCAAACCCGGAGACGAACATCCACCTGCAACGTATTATCACAGAGACAATCTGTACTGTGCGTCAGCAGGGACATTAACAAATTTCTCAGCGCTTTTTACTTTAATTTATTTCTTTGTTTTTAGATGATGCGTCGTTGAATCTAGGTAATGTTCTTATCAATGTCCAAACTAGGTCGTCGAATTATAACGTACCGTCGTTGTGTCGTTCAGAGGCACTTCGCGATTTTAAGTCGAAGTGTTTGTTTAACGACCAACAAGTATGAAGTTAGTTCGAAACGGAATAATAGTTTCATAAAATAAATATCAACCGAGGTGGCAATTCTACTTTCATAGTTTATTGTAAGAAAACATTTCCACAATGGTTTTTACATTCCGATGATATAAGGAGTATAGAAAATAAGGATTTAGAGATTGCGCATATACGCATAAGGTATTATTGTTCACCGTATTTTTTGTTTTGCGCCAATGGCAAATGTAATTATAATCGTGATAGTAAACTTGACATGGCAGCTTTTAAGTGCCAATAGTAATAAATACATAGAGGCTGGTTTATTTAGCTGTAAACGTTTATCTCAGAAAATATGTCTAATTGAAATAAGAATTACTTTGAAAGGGGGTGTTTCTATTACACTGTACGTCTATCAGTGTAAGTCAGCATTTAAGATTCAATAATCTTAAATACGAATTTTATACGATTTTAGTATAAGAGTAATGTGAAATAACAATAATGACGAAAGTTTGAAATTGTAACATGCAGAGAATATACTTCTGCTTAACATATTGTCAGGTGTCTCCTTCCAAAAGATTACATACACATATACGGGTAGTTTTATATGTACAAGTACAAAGGCAATGCTTGCGCAGTTAAAATATGATGCAAAAGTGCACAATATTTCTTTTCATTTTATTATCCGTAAATTGAAATAATTTCTCGACGAAGTTAATTAATAGTTTCCTATCTTTGAAACTTGTGGTGAAATATAATAAAGGCAGAAAGATAATATCTTATACAGTGTAGCGATTTAACTATAAACAATACACTACAACAGTGAACAATTGTTGATAAATTAATTTTGGATATTAATAATAGCTTTAGAACATTGATTACATTCCTTTCGTTTTTCTTACTTTCAAAAACCTAATTACGATTGCGTTTTATGTCCAAACATATGTACATATACAAATGATCAAATCCGTTTTATTCTGTTGTTTCGATCCGTGCTGTATGGAACACAGTTTCCAAATTATTTAATTAAATATATTTCTTAAATTTCACATGTATTCTGAGATAAACTTATTTGACAATTCAAGTAGATCGCCTTGTAAAATATATACGAGGTTTTTTCTTAGGGGTGAACAAATATTTAATAGTCATCTTCTGACAGTGAGAGTCTAAATAAAAGTATATTATAATTCTATGGTATTCTGCTTGTATAATTTACACACCACAATTGCATTGCATTTACAATTTATGCAATATTGCTTAGTGCAGAAAAATTATTTGGGAAACTCCATTTTACCTGGTTTATATTTCAGAAGTGCAAGTGCAAGTTCGTCCGATTAATATTTCCGTGGATCAAAAATTATTGCGAGGCCAAGAAACAATCACACTCGGTGAAAATTAACCCAAGTTTTTCTGCAACACATTAAACTAATCAAGTCAAAGGTTATACGATTTTAATTCACAGTCAGACTCCCTGTAACAAGATAAATATTACATTTTTATTCACCACACGGTGAACTCCTTGTATATAATTATTTAATTGTGCCGCTAATTTTGTTAATATACTTTTCTGTGGACATGTCGAATTTTCACATTAATACTTTTATTAATTGTACCATGCAATATTTAATAGGGTTACATTATATCTGACGAAAAAAGATACTCAACACCAGTAGGTAATCGATGAAGATGAGCCGCTACTGTTGAAACTATCTAATAAGTATGTACGTGTATAAGTGCCAATCTTACCTGCCTTTTGTTCAAGTACTTTCTTTAATTGCTGTATGGGGACAATACCTTAATAACCCTTATCCACACTAAGATATTAATATGTAAAATTAATTCGTAAATGAATTAACTAATCTGTTATGTACTCGAAAACCTTACTTGCATTCAACAAATATTTTATTATACAGAGCAGATAGCTTAAGCCGACCAAGACCCGTTTTACATTGCAAACAATAAGAAAGAAATGGAAATGCAGAATTTCCCAAATACGTAGGTAAATAATGTGATAACCATTCTTTTTCATTGTCACAGATATATGTTCAGTGGATTCCGCTTAATTGGGACGCCATTTAAGCCGGACCGCCGTTTATTCCGGACCGCCCAGAAATTCGCTTTTCTGGGACATCCAAGCTTAATTGAGACAAATTTACCCAGTACCAATGTGTCCGAATTAATCGGAATCCACTCTATATCACATTTCCAGATGTACTTGGAAATAGGACGGCTAACATTCCATAGTAATATTCGTGTCGAGTATTAATGTTAAGCGTGCTGAAAGAGAAACCTTGGACTGATCGTGCGCTAAAACTATTCATTTTCGAAATATTAAAAAACTAAAACACTGTTTACGATATTTGATTGATTCCGAGTCAATCCGACCTCTGGTTAAAAAAAGTCTTGCGATATAACTTTTGTGAAAAACCAGTGCGAGTTTGTAGAAACTATGATAAAAAATTTTAAACAATTTTGTAATATATCTTTTAACACGAGGACTTAAAAGATCTCCATAGTTGCAGATAAAAGACAAATGTATTGGAGACGCAAGTTTTTCCGTTTATAAGGAGAATTGTTGCTATACGGTATAACTATTTCTTCAAACCGATATTTTTTAATATTATGAGGTCATTATCACGGGCATAAATGACCCAGCCAGCCAAACCTGCAAGTGCAGCTTCTGTCCAGATTCTGTTAGCAGATTCTGTTCAACAGGTTCTGTTCGCAGAACACAAGCCAAATGCTGATGACTGTCAGGGTGAGATAACAGATTTTCATTACCATATTGTTACAGCTGATGAAAAGAACAAGTTCTATGACATACGAATGTTGATGATCAGTTGACCTCGAACGACAAAAATTTGAAATGTTTATTTGATTCGAAAGATGTTCCATATGATTCCATATGATCCCACTTTTACATACAGAGCATAGTGACATTTGGGAAAACCTGGAGCCATCTGTCCAGTCACATTCCCGTCAGTAGCTATACAAGTTTTGTCGAGATCTAAATGTATAAAAGGTAACACATTCGTCCTACATATCTATATTGTGATCGACTTCCCGCTCAAGACAGGTGAAATAAAGTACACAATAGGAGGGATATACTGGCCAAAGATTACCGTGCCGACACCTGTCATCGGTGATTGATACCGTGTACACATGGAGAACACTGTCAATCACTAGTGACGTACGTTTCAAACATACACTCCATTATTTCAGTGACCCGTTTACACTGAATAACGTGGATTTTGCACAGTTTCTGCTGCACCGTCAAACATGCTTTTTGTCGTTCAAGGTTAATTGAAGGTCAAGGTATATTCTCGAGACCGGACGTGTCGGTCAGTGAAAGGTACATCCCGCCCTCTCCCTTTAAGTATTGGCAAGCCCCGTCTAATAACAAGCGCATATGTAATTGTAAGAAATTATGAGCAATGTTACAGTAGCACTTCCTTTATATGAACGCAGTTTTAATAGTGGGTAAGATTATGTTTAGTGCCCGATTAATTGAATTTTAAGTGGAATCACATTACTTGAATTACCACCGTGCTTCGCTTCACTTATATGAAAGTCCTGGTTGTACATGCCTCCTTGCCCCCAGATTCCCTCCTTGCCAGATTCATACAAACACGGCTGTACTCTACGTATAAAGAAATGAAATTCCAGTTCGTCGAAATTACGAGTTCTATTGAACTAGAAAATCGTCACGCATGAACTCCGTGCGAATTAACGATTTTTCTGCCTTTCAGGTGTTTACAAAACCTGCTAACAGAATCTGGCCAGAATCTGCTATTGCAGGTTTGGCTGACTGGGTAGCTTCTTTACTGCCATAACGTAATCTTCGTCTGTCTTATTAATTTATTAATTCATGTACATGCTTGATCTTTTTTGAACGGGTAATACTGTTCTATCGTAATATGTACATGTAACTTCTGGAACACTATTTAAAAAAACTGGCCTTTTGTCAGATTTAACAATATGAAAACGAAATGAAGATCTTTTGATCTCGAAAACCGTGTCGCGAGCAAACACAGATCTTTGTGTGAACGGGGTAAATAAAGGCCCAGGTATTACGTAGGCGTTCAGCTTTAACGAAAATATATTTAGTATAAAATTAACTATAAAGCGAGAAGACTGGAGGTGAACTGTCAACGCGTCGTCCTATGATGAAGGGAAATGTCATCTTTCGTTTTCATAGAACGCAACCTGGCAAAGGACACTCTTTTAAGTCAACCCTCGCAGGTGAATGTCCGGCGCCGCCTTTCAGCTTCTTACGGTGACTGTGAAAAATCGTTTGTCTATAGTTTCACTTCCTCCTTCAAATGGTCGAACTTCCTTCTCTAAGGTTTCTTTGCATTTCATATTATAATGGAGATATTCTGAGTGCTAGAGTTAAAGGATATATCGTGTGTAAAATGGGACATGCAACTTCTGTAAAACGACATGCATATTCCTGAGGGATAGAAAAGTATGTTGGTATACATGCAGGCAGCTATATGAAATGCAATTGATGTTTTTGAATCCGTTTTATTGCTTGGACGTGTATAGGGGTTAAATTCTTACTTCTCATTTCTCATTGTTACCTCGGATATATTCGCAATTATTTACTAACGTTATAAAACGTCGAATACATCATTCATATCATGTTAGCACATTTTTAGGATAGAACAAGAATTTAATATCTGGCATTAATTCTTTGCCTTTGCTTATTTTCTGTTGTTCCATTCGAACTTGTACTTTTATATTTGTGATATTTAAAGTGCTGCTTGGCGTAATTGAAAAAGTGAATTCGTGTATTGTAAAGTTGAAAGGAATTAATGTTTGCGTTTGTTTTCGGTATTAGGCCGTAAAGAGAGTGCGATATCATATCTACAAAAACAGGAGAACGTGTTAGAAAAAAATCAGCAGAAAAGGAATAACGCAAAATAGATTGTTCCTAAACTGCTGTGCATTCCATACGTATATTCAGAAACGTAAATGGTATTTCTAACACATAAAGGGTAAAGAATTAGATGTATATATTTTATAAATACATATGTATTTACCGAGTAAAAGTTTGAACGAAGTACATCACGATTATGTTCGTGCAAATAGAATGGTTCTTGTACGATCGTGTAAACAAGCGGTTTACACGATTTCTGCTGGAAGCAACGTTTCATACATCATGCAAATTATAAACATTCCATTGAATAAACACTTCCACCGATCAAGAATTATTATACGTAGACAGTAACGTGTAAATAACGAATCATTGCATACGAACGGGTTAAAATATTAAGGTACTAATAAATAAAGGAACGTAATGCTCTATTACAATAAAAATCCATGCAATTTACAGTAAAGATTGTACAAAGTGTACTTATCAACAGGAATGCTATTTGGTTAAAATCTACAATTGCGACAACTGTAAAATAACAGTTTTATTCTCGTACATCTCAGAGCAAAGTAACATCTTTTTTCTAAAGTCATTGTAATAAGGTTACATTTTTGATATATGTAAGAATTGTTACTATACTTATGATATCGTTGAATTTGAAATTGTGTGGAAAATATTTTTAAAAGTCACAGAGGAGAATCAATTCCTTCATATCGATGAGACGAATGTTTTATGTAACTTTAAGCTTGAGCGTATGTTGGACGTGATTCTGAATAGATTGCCACAACTATACATTGGCTTATTAAATGTAGACTTTCCTACGAGAAATTTGGTGGCGGCAGAAAATATCGCCTGAAACGAGTCTAATTTAAACTCAACAGTATTTACTTATACTCTCACGTTAATTCCGTTGCTTTTGCAGATCTTAAACTAGTAGGTACATGTACAGTAATAGTAATTATTACTGTTTCCAGTAAATAGTTTAAATTTTACGAACAAATATAAGTCCAATGAATACGTTGTGACAACAAATACACATCACAAAAATTACTTCTTTTCAATGGGAAGCAAAAAATATAACGGCCTCTGTCGTTACAATTGAATCATTACCTGGAATACAATATCGATTTGAGAGAATTAAATTCAACGATACATACTTTAAGAAAGCAGGCTTTTCGCGTGGTTTTTCATCGAAGAATGTCTTAACAAAATTGCGCTTTTTTTTACCTCATACTATTTTGAATATCGAATAGAATGTATTAAATAACGTAGAAAGGTGAAATAAATTTTAATAACATTGCAAGGCCCAATTAATTAGTAACCGATATGGAACGTGCGAAAAGAACTACGGCGCGTGAGAGTGTTTGAAAGCCTATAAGCATAGAATTTATTTAAAAAATGAGAGATATGGTTAGAGGTATGTAAATTTTTATCCGGTTAACATTTAATGGAAGACTATACATATGTATGGAACAAATCCTTTTATTCCAACTACGCCACCCCTATTTTCACATCGGAGGCACCCTTATTTTTTGTATAAGATGCACGTCAGAAAATGGAAAAAAAATGAGTCTTATCATATTGAACACTATGTCGAAAAGCTTACTTACTATGTTAGAACATACCTAACAATAATATTTTAAAAGTGGTAAGGAAGGGTACACGAATAATCTTGTAAATTTATTGTAAGCAACGGTAGAAATCAAAACATGTAACATTGTATCATAAAATAATGTAGAAAGTGTACCTTTATAACAGAACCAAAAGACAATATCATTCAAGAATTATACTTTAGCCTGTTATGCGTTGGAATCGCGTTTGTTTTCAAAATTCATGTACTACTGTTTCACGTATTGCACAGGAATATAATGTATCATTAGTATAGTTTCACTGATTTACATTTATTGTCGTATAAATGTGCCATTATTATTAAAAACAAACCTGTTAAAGTAAGTTTAGCGAGGCCCAATGTGTTTCCCTCATTATTATTGTTACTATTATTATTTTTATGCGACGTTTGTTGGCAAAATTTGAACCTATTCACATAAACATATACCGCTAATGCGTTTCGCAATTTAAATGAAATAAAGTGAAAAGTGCTCAAAAAGAAGCATTGTGATATTAATCGCTATTCTGTTTCTAAATATAAACCTGCGATTAAAAAATAGCTACAGATATTTTTTCTGCTGCATATTTGGTACCTCATATAATCTGCAATCACATTTGTTCTCATACAATCCATGTTATTAACAACTTAGCAGCAGGTACTTTTTAACACACATAAATTGTAGAAACATTTAAGTTGATTGTCGTTAAATTCTACCATTACTGTAAGGATGGGAACGATAAAATTTGTTTTGTCATATAATTTAACAACGTTAATTGCTAAAAATTTAAGAAATTGGTCAATATATCAAAACTTCAATTATAAACCAAAATGTACAAATTTTGACTAATGTTTTTCGTTTAAACTGCCTACAATGAGCAGTTTGCATAATAGCACACAATTATGTATGGACCTAGTACTAGAAGTGGGCAAACTGTTACTTTAATCTGATCTTCCTAAAGACTAAAAAATAGAACTAGGTAAGTAATTTGTTAAATTTGTATTTATTTTATTTGTTTTAAGCCGCATACACCTCGTAGCGATTATTATCTATTATGTAGGTACTATATTACACTGTTACCATGTTAAAAAAATATAATAGGCAGGATATGTTGATTAAAGCTGTGAAAGAAAATAAATTGGCTAGATTAATTAAAAGAGCTTCGAGGATTTTTAAAACTGTAGCAGATCTTATGAGATTGTAATGTAATTGAGGATCATTTTTTAATTACTTTAAGTTACATATTTAGCAGCAATCGATTGTAAGATATTTAATCGTGACCCTTGTTTTGCAGATATCGGAATTCTTGGGAATTTCTTTAGTACTTAAACCTGTGTTTGTTAATATCTATGTCCCATTCTTCAACTTGTAAAAACTATTTGATGCTTCCTGCACAGCGTATTGCTTTTATTGACTGAGCCCAGATGCTTTCCAAACAACCTGGGTACGCCATTGTTCCCCGCACCTGCATTATCCTCATAGTGCATTAACATATACCGCTTAAATTGTTCTAGGAAGAGACTATCTAAAATTATTTCGTATAACAAATTTGAAACAACGTATCCAGAAATCTAGTATTCTTTAGGGTTGCTATTTCGACAATTAAAACACATCCCATTCATCTAGATTAGAAGTGATCCCAAATATATTATCACCTTGCTGCGTAAACGATTTTACAGCTTCCCCATGGTGAACTGTCTAAAATTTTTAGACTTTCGATGCTTTTCAGGGCGCTATAATCTCTGACATAAATAATACACAAGCAAATACTTTTCCTTCCTCAGATACACAGCGTGACAACGTGGAAATGTAAATACTGTAGTATTCGAATAGTCACTCCATGTATAAGTATTGTCAAGAACTGGTACAAGTACACCTGCCTATATCTATAAATGAGGAAGAATCGCCTGTATTTCGTTAACAGAAAATGAGTCGCCTTGAGCACAGCGTGCAACCGCATGTGAGTTTTAGAACTTACAAAACAATTAAAGAAATAAATTGAGCCATTTAGGCGAACACCCTCAACATGTTCATCTAATTTAGAAGCACCAAAGTACCATTTATCCGAATCGTTAAAGAATTACCTAATTGGGAGAAAGTTCTAAAGAAAACAATAACGTCATTAAACAATACATATTTGACATTCAAGCAATTTCCAGCAATAAAGAATCGGAAATTGGACGCAGACGTAAATCATCAAAATGATATACCTCATTAAAAAATCATATTTCATAGCAACAACAACTAACAATATTCCAATTGTTGATTTAGCTGCAATCACCTTTATCTTTGAGCTGTTATAAATTCTTATACCTTAGTTGTGAGGAAAACAGTAGCATATTCGTTTTTATTAGTAACATATTGTATACATAGCTACATTTGTACAAGTTACACACATGTATTTATTTATTTTAGCTATCAAATGCGCGTACCGACTTCGGTAGATTATCACTTTATACTGAGAAAGTTGTGCCACCATATATGAGAAAATGATAATTTGTAACTGTAATATTTTAACGGAATGTGGTCATATTCGACTGCATTATTTACATTGAAATATAAATTGCAACAGATATTATTACTGTAGTATTAAATTAATAAATTTAGACCTAAGGGCGCAAATAAATAGCACACGTGCTTTATTAATTTATAGGAATACATTGGTATCAATTTTTTCAATTAATGCGATATAATGATAAAAAGGAATAAAGTAAAGATGTAGGAAACGCTAAATATTAATAAAGCATAATGCATACAGGAGGTCCATTTGAATCACGCGATTATAATATTTATCAATACATGATCACTCTATCTGAATATCAACGATCACAAAGATAATGTCGTATAAATGTGTCGTATAAATGATAGTAATAAAACACTTTATTACTATCATTTTCTCAGAACTTGTCAATATCGATAGTAGGTACATACTTTCTTCAATGTGAACCATCCTGTAATAAATGAAAGATAAAGTCCACGAAAATTTTATTTAGTTGTAACTAATAATTTAAGAAAATGTAAGAAATTATAATTCTAATAAAAAGTTTGAAATACGAGCAATATTTATCATTCTATTACAATATTGTAGTGTGCTTCAAATTATCCATTATTTTTGTACAATGTTGATACGAGAAACTTACCACATAAGGTTGTGTAAAACTGAAATTATTACGTAAATATACAAGTAGCGTACATTATCAGATGCAATTAGCCAAGACAAATAATAATAAATAACTTTAGAGTAATTAAGAGTAGATCATGCATGAATTACAATAAAAAATCATAAAGTTAAGTGAATGGTGTAATTATTTTTCATTTTCAAAAGAATAGTGTATACTGTATGCTTTGTCAAAATTGATTATAATAATATGAACCCGAACATGTTACTATGGAACATGTACCTTTGCCGGGTGTTTGTAAAACACTTTCAGCATAACACAATTCCGCAAAATTCTGGTAAATTAGAAAGACTGCTTCCTCAGTATACATTGATCACATATGTATATTTATTATGTATGTATTTGTATCACCGATACACAAGAAATTCCTTCGACTTAAGGCAATCATTCTGATAACGCGACGACTAAAACCCATTTGTTACTCTACTACAAGTGATTCATCTAATCGACGTTTTTCAATAATCGTTCTTACGCTAGGGTTCTGACTACGTACAATTGATACGCGTTCTCTTATTATATACAAAAGATGATTTGTGCCCTATTTGATAAGGAGCTATTTGTGCTCGAGGCAATGACAAATGTTTCAATTTGATCGGTACGGAGGAGCTTTCACGTTGTTGGTGGGCCAACAGGCAGTGTTTCGCTCATATCATCTCTCAGCACTTCAACTTTACATATATTAGACTATCGTAACATCGTGGAAGATCAATGTACATTATCTGTATTCTCATTTTCCAGTACAAACATATCTAATGTATCGTTAAATAAATAAACTGTTCGTAAATAAATATATTAGTCAGATATATCATCCCCTGTGATTACATACCGGGTGGCTATTAATTATTGAATAAACGAAGTTAATAGTATTCTAATATTGTATTAACAAAACGAATGTGGTTCGCACAATTCTGAACGATTTCTGAGCATGAGGAAATGCAGTGCGAGATAAAAATATATAGTAATATGTGCCACATTATAAACACATTGTGAACAATAGTGAAAAACCTGTTATCAAAAGGCTTAGAAACTTAGGCGCTAATAAAACAATGTCAAGTATGTACAAAATTTATGTCTATGACCTACATATGTATATGAAATAAATTGCGTGCATACCGTATATATCGACATTTACATATAATCAATAAATATTATGCCGTTGCAGACGAAATGGTTGAAATTTTCATAAAACTGTCAACGTCAATAATAGAGCTCTGTAAAGTAATATTTTTCAATCAAAATACGTATTTCCTATGAGATGTGGCAAATTATGATCGTCGCAATTTACGCTTATATCATCATGGTCTTTAATTTAAGGCATAATAAGTTCTATTTCTGCCACATTTAACTACTAAATTGTGGAAGGTTTCGCTCGCGAGAAATCAGCCATTTCATATACAGCAACCTAATGTGAGACTGCAAATAATTTAAAACATAACGAAAATTGTAACGAAAAAGTGTATGCAATCGATGCAACACTGTACAAAATTGTACCACCGCTACTATACTCTTGCATGGATAATGCATGACTCATATCCATCTTAGCAAATATAATGCACGAAATATTTACGAAAATTTGTTCTCGGAATATAACAAATCGAATCCAGAACTTTTAGCGATAGGAGTAAATTAACAGTAATAGAAAGTATGCATAATACTAAGCCACAAAAAACCAACTTGTATCTGAAACTACATTAAAACAACTATGTACATATAACGTATATTAAACTTTTTTATTTAATTGTTCTATGCGCATAAGATAAATTAAGTACTGTATTTCATTAAACTTATAGTTTCGCTCACCATACTTCCCATACAGCTGTAAATTTGATACTTTTCGCTATACAACGTTGCAGAATTACAATATTGACGTATACGGAGACACTATTACATATTTTTATTCTGCATCATACGGTTATGTTTACGATGTAGGAATTTGTTTATACGACTCGAAGTTTATTAATAACAACTTCAAAAGCTTATGTAACAGTCCCTGAATTCTCTATTTTGTAAATTGTATAACAATTATAAAGTATTCATATTTGCGACATTTGAAACCTTCGTGACATTTCCACGTTCATTAGTTCAATCGTGTTACTTATTATACGGATTGCTATTTACTACGCATAGGAATCGCACTACATTCGCAAATGATCAGGTTATTATATTTCACTGTCACGCGGTGTATAATAGTAACAACCATAACGACAACAGTAACGATAATAATGGCCTTTATAATAATAGCATTGATAATAATGATGAAAACAATGTATTTACATATTATTGTATAAGGTCCAATATGTATTGTATACGAGAAATTATTATATTGTTACGAATGCAGACAGAATTCGGTTTTCCATGTTTTCGCAAAACACTCAACATGATGCAATAATATGGCTTGTCGTAGAAACCTGTATTATAATTGCTGTAATTTTCAAATCATTTCAAGAGTGATTTTCTGATAGTTCATTCAGAAGAAGAAGAATTCGGAAGGCTATAGTGCGAAAAGATTCTTCTCAGCAAAATAAGCAATGATGATTGATGATTTTTATTATAATGGGGCATATTGATATTGCTTCAGTATTACTGAACTCCTTCTAGAGATCTCTCAGGGAACACCACATTCGAGCTTCAAGTAACAATAAAAATTCTGCAAAGAATTCTTTACCTGCCTAACAATTTTGAAGGAAACACTTTTTGTAACAATTACAAATTATTGTTCTCCAGTGACACTGGGAATACTTTCGAATTGAAAGATACTGGGAAAAATGCCCGATGGAAGAGAGTGTAAACTTATGCAAGTGAGCGAGAACACAATGGACAAATAAAGATGATTAGCTGTGAGGAAAAAGATAGTATGAAGGGGCAGTATTTATTCAATTTTGGTACTTTCTCGATTTATTTAATAAATTTAGTACCCCGTGAAACTTCATATTCGGTATAAAGCTCAACATATCTTCCCTACATATGTGTACTGCATATCCCCCTTAAAGTAAAACATGATACTTTAAATCTCGTGGGAAGTAGTGGTATCAGGTGCACGTGTTTCGTGTTAGACAGAGCTTGAACTCGCGAATAAAATTTCTACTACACGGGTTTGCGGCGAGGGAAGCTACTGAAGTTTAGTGCAGTGTACAAAAAATAATGGACACAGAACTCAATGGGGTACCTGCACATTTGAATCCACGGAGATTCGTTGAAAAAGAACTTGTAGGTGTATTTTATATTGAAAATCAATGTGTGCGTGTTTTGTCTTCGTTTGCACGTACATATACATATAAGTTTATTCTATTCACCGAGAAAAAAAATATGATCCAGAAACTATTAGTTGTAAATGCAAAGAAATATAACATCGTTTTATGATTATAGAATGTTGAATCAATGTAATGAAATTTTAACTACGATTTCAACACATTTAGCACATGGTGCACTCTATTAGTGCTACATATTTGCATTCGTTAAATCTATAATGTTGTAATTTGCTCACAAAAGTAGCTACCTTTAGAATTATTTTCAGAATAAAGAAAGACAATGTTTCATTTCGTTCCAAAAACAAAGTATTTCAATGAAAAGCAGATATTGTGCATAACCGCGTTAACAGAAGATTTGAGATCAAACAATTCGGGTTGTAAACAACGATTTGGCGGTATAGGAGAACAAAGCATACCACATTCTCTGCCACCCTCTGACTCTCTATCTCTCCTTCTCCCTCTCGCTCTGTTTCTACCCCATTCGACCTCTCTAGGACCATATCTGCAGTTATGCAAGGCTTAAACGGGCTTTAAACCTCCTTCCCTGCCATCAAGTACCTCCAATGAACTTAAAACCAGAAGATTACCTAGTAATTACAACCTAGTACTCAGCATACAAATTAGCAAAAACATTTAGGGAGATAATGGCGTTGAGATCATTTCCGTGATATGATTATAAAAGGACGTTATGAAGTCGCACTTCACTTGGATACTACTGCTGAATGAATGGACAAAGACACCCACTGATTTTATATCAGAGTGTACCGCCAAAAATAGGCAATCAGGCATATACTTTTCAACTATAATAATTGTTCCAAATATTTTAAATCCATAATTAACTATTATAATAGACATGACAGAACATTTAAATAGTAAGTAAAATTATATATATGTCTAAAATTAAAATTAAAAATTCATAGTCTGATCTATAAAAAGTTTGTTTGATTCCCTTTAGTTCTCAAAATTATTAATTACGGAGATAATGATTGTATTATATGCGAATGTCATCTATTGAGTACAAGTACATCATTCGAGGCTTTTCTAGGTCTTCTTGCCCTTCAATCTACGCACAAATTTTGTGGGCCCTAAAAAACGCGTATATTATATTTTTACTGGACATTAAAATTTGAAAAATGAAATTGAAAATGTAATACTTCAATATGTTGTTTACGATTACTGTTTATATGAACTTTGATGTTCACATGATACCATACAGTATGAAGATAAAGTGCATTCAATTAATCATTGCATCATGTTGGCAAGTCTTGGTAAACACTGTTGAATTATTTAGAAATATTTAACCCCATTTAAACAAATTTATAAGTCAAACGTTTGGGCTTGAAAATCATTTACTTATTTGTTCAATAAAACGAGGCATGCAAATATAACATGCAGACGAATTACATAATACACTATGTAAAAAAAGTCACCATTATAATATATCCTTCCATAAATAATATACAATTCTACTACATTCGAAGTATAATTCTGTTCTCTTAAAAATTGCATGTCTTATTATAAGCATTTATATTACTAAATTTATATTAAGACATCACGTAGTATAATTGTGTAAATGCAACGTATTTTGTTATTGCTAATGGTTAGTAAACCAAGATATATATTTCTAAACAAGACAAAGATTTAAAAATAATAATGCATTTGCTGAATTGTATGACATTATTAAATGGATATACAGATCCTATTTATATTATAATACAATACGGTGTTAATCAGCAGAAAACCAACACGAAAACGTCTCACATATAATTGGAGATATAAGACAATGATAGAGCAGAGTTGCATTACTTAAAGAGGCAAATGCACATATTTCTGCCCTGTCGTAATTTTCATCTTAATGTGTCACAAACACGAATAGATTGCTTCCAAAATCTTTTTCCGTATAATACAACCTCTGGAAACTGTACAACGTTTTGTGCAACTGTGCCAGTAGACCAGAGTGATCAAATATGTGAATCAATTTTTATATAATACACGGTCGTCAAATGATTTTGTCGTTAAAAATTTAAAATGCAACGATGGAAATAATCAATTGCTACTTTAAGCAACCGTATGCATAGCATTGGCAGAATGTGTTCTCTTAGTTAGTGTACAGAATAAAGATTTTCAAAAAATCGTTGCTCAGTTAGGACTAATTGTAAGTATCATATTATGTATTGGGCTTGCGTGTATTTAAACGCTTCATCGTGTGTTATTCAAACGAGTAAAGAACAGATATGTTTCCAAATGTAGCAAAAGTCCTTAACTAGCAGCTAAGAGGCAAAAATTAATTTTTTCTGTGAAACTAATAGTTCTGCAAATGAAAATATATATGAAGACTCTGAAATTTGGAAATATAACGCAAATGCAACCTATTTTACTGCACCTATTGCAACCCTTACATCAGTAGTAGATAGATTCCTCATAAAAGTGGTATGAAATAATGAACTCTTAAATTTGGATTAGCTCCTATGTGAAAATAAATTTTATCCTTGTTATGTACTATAGTGAAATCTATAATGCCGCTCGTCATTTGGATGCAGGCGTGCTAAATTTATTTTTAAATTTATTTTGCTCGAAAACGAAGCCTCTAACGCAATTTTTGTTATACTTGAATTTCGTGTTACTTTCAACCACACTATCCCCATGATCTCATTTGTACCACGAATTTTGGCCCACGGTGTATACTGATACATTGTATATCTTTGAACTTTAACAGAAGTTGGGGTTTTATGGAATAGAAAATCTAAAGTGCTGATTAAAGGGGTTACTTTACAGTTACGTCAGAAATAACATTTATTTATTGCAGCTTACACGACGATTTGAACACTAAAATCGTATACCACTCTATAATACCATCTTCTATCTCCAAATGCATAGGATATTTAGGTGATTCGTTTCTTCTGATTTACTCGGTGTACAGAACTTTTTGGTGTTTCATCTTTCAAAGGAATGCTAATGTGACATTACTTATAACCGAGTTTATGTACACAATTCCGCTATTAATCCACATAATTTTAAATACAAAAGCATACCAGTAGAATTATGAGGACGAAACTCAACGGTGTGAACAACTAAATAGTTATTAGATTTTTAGAATTTCATTCAATGTTGGTACAGCGCACATGAAATCTCAGGCGGAAACTCCATGTTTAATAACTAGTTCAAATTAATGGATTATTATGTTAAAAATGCATAATTAATGTGCAAATGTCAAATCTCTTGTCAGTAGAATTGATGAAAAAGATGATTTTAATGTGACATATAATATGTTATTGCAATTTCTTAAATGCTAGATTATATTTGCAATTTGTGCGATTATAGAGATGCAAGTTTAAGTAGTAATGAAACACACGTCCCTAGCATGATACAAATGTTTTGATTCATGGTAAATAACAAATGTTCTAACTGTCAGTAATATCAAAGATTCCGTACTCTCATATTACACGATAACAATGGAAAAGCATTAGAACTGAAACAATATTATATAATTCCTTTAAATTCAGTATTATACTCTATATTTCGGGGCTACATACACGAGCTTATATTCTAATTTACGTTATTAAAAGTCGTACTCTTAGTTTTGAAAACAATCTGCTCGGTCTTCTTGTAGCTTAAACATCGTTATACTATAATAAAAAATGTTTAATTTTTAGTAGGAAGTCGTAACGTTCGTCAATGAATTCAATCCAGAATCATTACTTGTGACAGAATATCGCATAGGTATCTGGAGATTACAATTTTTGTTTTAGTTCAACTCGACGTCCCGAATTAAATCGGGTACACTCTTGAATCGTGTATTATCCGAGTTGCGTCGATGGTTACGGCGAGATTGTGAAATTTCCACGGGTTGTGTCCTTTCTCCGTACAAACAATATTCGGTCATCTGCGAAGATGAATTTCGCCGGAAGAGCTGACGCTGGGTTGACTGCTGGGATTCAGGGTTGCGAGCCATGGGGTGCCATACTGCCGCCACGCTATACTAACTAGCATTCGTTGGAGATCCAATATCCTCCGTTTGCGTGGCGGCATTCCTAACTGCAAACATAAACTTGATGTTAATGAAAACTGATCAAAGCGTTCTAGTTTTCGTTTTCGAATCACTGATATAGTCTGATATAATGCGTAGTGCGGCTTTTGCAATGATTTATCCTGTATGAATATCGATAAGATGAGGGGGAAGGTTAATTATCAAAGTTGCAATCATTGTTTGAAATCATTATATTAAAATTTTTGAATGCATTGCAGTGAGAAAATTGATCCTTAATTGAAATCCCGCGGTACTGCCGTACGGTCAAGCTTTATAGTTTCAATCTGCTTAGCACTTTTAAATTTTGGACCTCGAAACATGTGTCCTTGATGCTCGACCGATATTACCAATACGCTATATTTCTGGACGAACTATACAAATATAATAGCTGTTATATGTTATATAGTAATACCATAGTGTAGTTCGTCCAATATGGTCTTACTCAATTCTGAAAATCGGTTCTATAGAAAAGCAAACCTCGATTACAAAATTTTATTCTGCAGATTGGATTCGTTTTTCGCAAAGGCACAGTTTTCCTCTCGCTTGTACCATTAATTCAGCCATTATTTCACTCCCTGTATGCGTGTGTAATTCTGATTGCCACAGTGTGGGCGTTGCCAATAACTCTACTAATTATAACGTTGCCTCTACTAATTACAAGAAAAACTGCTAATTGCCAGTCAGTAAACACTTTAATTTAATGTAAAAACATTCACCAATGTTGCGTGTGAAAATTCGTGCGAACAAATAGTATGAATGCAATCGAATGAACATTAATTCTGAACTTATAAATTATCCTTATCATAAGTTACTTATTATGGAAAAACACACAAATATGGATCGTCTTCTGAAATGAATTTATCGAGTCAGAACAGAATTTTACTATAGCGAGTGGATTCGGTCGAAACACAATGCTCCCTTTTGCGCTTCGAAGATTATTATCACTTCATTTTTTGGTTCACAAATCAGTTATAATTGTACAGATCTTTGCCATGCGCGAAATTTAGTCCCAACCGATTACTTCCTATTTTCGAAATTGAAAAGAGCCATGAGATGAAGTCGCTTTGAGAACCTAGAGGGAATTGAAAGGAGAGTGACATCGCAAGAATAACGTTTCAGATGATTCAAATGACTGTACGAATCTTGCAGGAGTGTTGGCAGCGAGAAAAGATCTATGTTAACTATTAAACAATTAAACATCGTCTACATAGTAAAACTTTTATGCGAATAGATTAATCTAAGAACTTTTCTAATGCACCGTGTATATCTTGTTATACAGATTGGATATTTCAATACGGTAACGATGCAACATTATAATGGTTCGGAATATTTAAACTTGTCTTCCAGAAAATTACGCAATACGTATGTATAGTAATGTACACTGAATATACACACGGTAGGGTCTAGTGCTGGTAACTAACAGCGTGAACAGCCTGTATGTATCTGTGTACGTTTGCACATATGCCAGTCCAAAGAATTTCGCTATAAACTTTTTAACTATTTCGACAAGCTACAGCACGTCTTTCTTATTATACTGTTATGTATGTATAATGGTGTATACAAACTACATGCACGTTTGGATAGTTTTCACTTTTCTACGTCGATATTTGTTGCACCGTCTATTCCCTTGTTCGAAAGAAGAATTCCAATTTGGGAGAAAACAATATCTACATAGAACACGCGAAATCAACTGGATAGCGACAAAACTCATTCCGACGCATTTCGAGCTTAAATGGGAATTATAATTAGTTTAGCCTTATTAGTCGAGGGCGAGATGAAAAATCTCATCTGTAAAAGTCGATTGTAATTAGTTTACAATCTTCGCAATCGTTTTACTTTAGGTTATAGCACCGCGGTCAGTAAATCTGCGCGATTCAGTTTCGCTGGATGCCTGATATGTTTTATGGATTTGAAAAATGTCATTTAAAAGGAAAGATATTACTTAAGGTATAAAATTGATCTTTTATTATTAAATCGATAACTTGTGACAATATTTTCTGCAATCTGAAACGTATATTTAGATATCAAAAGCGGTTTATTGCGCTTATATTCAAATTGCATTCTGAATTTACCTTGATATTTACGATTCTGTAATTACTTGAAGCCCTATCGTTAGAAACGTATTAATTCTAGCATATCTCATGTAACTTAAAACATACTTTGCAGTCGTTGACGGTGTCTGTATGTTGACTCAGAGTTTATAATTTCAGCCACGCTATGCCGATTATTATAAAGAAAAATATGATACAAAGTATTTCGTCATAAGAAAAGAGGTGGTTAGATAAAGTTATAAGAATTACAGCGTGACTAATTATTAAAATCCATGCAGCACGTACACTATAATGACATGGATAATTTTGTAACTAATGAAAGCTTCTTAACTCCTGCAATGCCAAACGATGGGAATCAGTACTTTATGCCCACCATACTTATTGCTATTTAAAATACTTCCGCTACAGTAAATGCATAAAAATTATAACAAATATCTTTTTAATATGAAAATATAACTATTATTTCATAGAATTTTGAAAAAATTACAACATAATATACAATGTAAGTTACTAAATTGCCTGTGTTCTCAGATGTATTAATATAAGATGTGTCAAAATATAAAGTATCTGTAACACGTTACAGATGCTCATTACCACCTTAAATGGATAAAGAATTCTAAATTATAGTCCAAACAGTTTGACCATAAAATCCTTCTTTTAACCCTTGATCTGTGGATTATAGAAGGCAATTCCCCCTTATGGCACACACGGCCTTCTCTATATAAAAAGTGAGACAATAAGTGAAACGCGGACCGCGTTCACTAAAGCTTCAACCGCTTTTCTTTCTTTCACCTCGTCCTTTTTCCTCATTCACTCACCACCGTTTCAGAATTATTGCGCAAGTCTACATTAAAAGAAATTTCATCTATATCTTCTCGCGATTTTTAAATTGTTTGCTGTTGACTGCGGTCATTCGTTTTGCTTCAGCGACAACAACGGACTGCGTTGGTCGTTTTGACAGCACGTCTGTTTACCTCGAAACGGCAAACGTGACGTCGTATGGGTGACATCTACCCCATTACGTGGTATCAGCACATATGCATCAGAATATAATATTATGGGGTACACGCAATCTTTTGATCTCGATTGCAAAATTCTACACGCGCCTAGCATGAAGTCATTTATTTTTCCATAGTATTTTCAGATAGTTAGAAGATGAAATGTTCTTTCAGCCGAATTGTTTATTAGGAAAATCATGTTGCGCGTTAAACGGTTTGACATAATCTGTTGCTTGATTGCAGAAATTTAGAATTGTATTAACAGTGGTGAAGTTTTGATGGAGAAGGTGGTTGTTAAAAGAACGATGCTGTACATTTTATGTAAACTTACGTACCTCACGTTGGTGCAATTTCATTGCGCAGTACATGTCCGGTTTCCCAAGGAAGAGGTGGTGGTGTATTGGCTAATGACGATGATGAACACCTAGCCATTGAACATCGATCTATTGAGCAACGCTCTAAACCTGCAAGTGAATATTGTATGCACATCAAAATATGTATAATGTCAGAGATATTATAGGATTTATGTCAGAATTTATATGAATAATACAAATTTCCTGCGGAGAACAAGTTCATCTAGCTGGAGACGAATCACAGGGGAAATAAATAATATTTTATATTACTTCTGAAATTTCAGTATCGTTGCCATTCGTAAAACTAATAGCATTTAAGTTCAACATGGTGAAAAGTACCGTATCAATATTTATCTCAATTTCTGTTACATCAATTGATTATCAAATGTCTGATAGTGTTGTTAATCAATATGGATCCCTTATCGCTGATTTCACTTAAAAACTTGTGAATTATGTAATTTATATGTAAAAAGGGAATCAACTTCTGTCCAAAATATATTTTCCGCTACTCCTTTAAAAATTATAAACGTTTGAGAATTGAACAACTTGTAACGCGTAGCGCAATAAATTGAGTTGCGGGAATAATTATTGAAAGTTTTTTCTGTACAAATTTCGTCTAAAAAGCTCCTCCCCTTTAAGCGAAACAAGGTGCAGGTTTTTAAACAGATTTCACGTAACAAAGCAGTGAATACATTACACCGACAAGGGGTACGGTTGAAGTGCAGTGATTGATACTGGAGCCTGAAGTAACCGGTCGGTAATAGATCAAAGCAGTCACTTGAATATTTAGCAGAAGCTTGACAATGATCTGTATGACAATGTTACCAAGAAATATTTTATGCTACCACTTATGCCAATAGTTATACGTTCCCAATCAAAACAAAGTCAAATATTGATTTATACACAGGTTGCGTCTGAAAGGTGTTCGTGCACCGAGGAGTTCGAAGCCAAACCTTCAGATAACTATATTTGTTATCTACTTTTCTTTAGAAGCAATCAGGTTCTATATATGTATGTATATTTTTGGAGGTCATTAAAGTAAAAGTCATTGAAAAGCATGAAGTATTTATGTAATGTACGAAGTATCCTGCATTTTAGAATGAGACATATATTTCTTCATTCTATATTACAATTTTTTTTAAACTTTACTTTTATGCTCTATTCCAATACTGTTTGTCTTATTTCTTTAAATATTTTATGATCCTTTTCTGCAATATTTGCAACGGATTTTCAAGATAAAGATGCATATTTGAAGATCAAGTCTAGCCTATTTTCATGTACCACAAGGGCTAATATGAACTTCAATAGTGTGCGCTAGGTAACGGTGACGAATATGAGAAAGCAGATAAACATTGAACGACCAATAAGATAACTTTATTGAAGCCATTTTTATTATCCCGAAATACGTATCTTTAAACCACGTGGCTTGGAATTTAATCACTCTTCATATTGTTAATATCAATAAAAGTAATGTAAATATTTGTAAGTGGAAATATACAAAGTTTAAATATTTGTATTATACAGATTTACGATGCTTTTCCATAATGGGACAATTCCTTAACACCTGCCTTTAATTTATAAGATTTGACTGTTCTATAATAAATTCATACAGTCTTTTCTCGTCTCCCTTTCATAATTCTGAAAACAAAATGCATTGAATATTGCTTGTGCATCACACAGATACTTCAATATGGCTGTGGTATTGTTATTGAATCATAACTCGCAACCCACTCTATACAATACACAAAAAAGAAAACTGCATTTTATTCAGCGGTAAAATGATTTAATATGTAATTTTTTAAATATGCACGAAGCTTTTTACGGGATTAAATACAGAAACGAATTGAACAAGTAAAGATGAACATAGCTTTCATCTTTTGTCGACCTATAAAATTAACCGTTTCCGAAGTAACTATTCCACTGATTTCTGCAATTGTATTGCACCTGAATGGCAGAGGTTTATCTATGCAGACTTGTACTCCGATATATCCAATTAGAATAGTCTACGTGACAATGCTATTGGAATACACACGCACAGCAACTATATGCCCCATACATAGAGGAGCTATTGTAATTCACATTGGCATATATGCAGAGTTGAAATTAGTAAGCTTAATGCAAAGCATGTATATGTATACAGGGCGTCCTAGTAACTATACATTCCTTATAAAAAATAAATCGAAACCGCGCAATAAAGTATTTCCACATAAAAACGCCTCAACGCCTTCTTCATATTTGCGGAATTAAAGCGTATAGATGTAGAGTAAAGGAGGAATAAGATAAATATAATAATAAACCATGGAATTTCCCATATTTACAAGTACCAGCACGATCAGAAGTACTAACTTGCTTACACCAATTTCAATGTATTTTCAAAGTCAAACTTCTTGAAATTTATTTTTATGTCTCGACACTTATATGCACAAATTGTTTTCTATAATTTTGAAACAACCGCAATTGTTCCGCGATTACTGGAACGCTGCATATGTAGAAATGCAGCTGAAATGTATGAATTTCATGGATTATCAAGTATTTTGATGCAAGTATACTCGATTACATTGTAAATGAAATGAGGGTATTTTATCCGGAGAAAACAATTTACCGTCTGTCTCATCGTACTATCATTTTAATTGAATTAAAATACTTGAACAGATGAAAACATTAAATCTGAACTCGTGAGGAATTTTGAAAATTCGAAAAATTTGTATAGGACAGTGATTACAAAAATATACTACATATCTATATACATATGTAATGAAGTGGCTACTTTTCAGGGCGCAATTTTGTATGCAACCCCCTAAAGGTGTTCCAATTCACGAGAAAAACATCTTTACGATAAGAGTTCGGTCGTATTCGTTACTTCGGGATGTATATACAAATTTTACACCTGAAGAGCCTATAAACTTCTCAAACATTTTCAATCTATGATGGTATAAAACTGCGGCCATTAGTAAAACTCAATGGCGACAGGTTTCTTGAAAATTCACTGAATACTTTTCCGTGTCTGAAATTTATTCTTCAAGGCGCAGCTATTAATATTACATACCCGAGTAATATTCAAGCACTGTGAAAGCAATATGATACAAACTTTAGGTGCAGAGTAACAAACAACAGCTCTAACGTGTAATAGTAAACTAGTTAACAACAAATTTTATTTTCAGTAATGGTAACAATGATCAAAAAGGTTTAATTTTAAAATTTGTGATTTATATCATAAAACTGTTAACTCCTCAAGTATAAAAATAAGGATATAAATAACGTGGAAGATCGTTTGGAATATTGGATATAGATTTCTAATAATATATTCGTCAAGAAGTATTGTGACGATTCTTATTACATGCATACAAAAATTGTAATCTGTTCTGGATTCTACTAATATTTTAAATATACGAAAATTTGTTCTTTCAATTTAAATTAACTTAACGTTTAATTGGGATTCTCTTGCCCATCGCCAGCCTCAGTTTAAATGCATGAATAGTCGAAATTGGATAATGAATTTTATGGAAAAGACGTTTATGTTCAGGGGATAAATGGAACCGATTGTTATTAGAGACTGCTGTAAATTTTCGTTTATGGACAGTGCGCGAGAGAACAATGTCAGTTCCATTAATGGATGCTATCAAAGAGCTAACGAATGTTGCTGTAATTGATTCGAAAAATTGGTCGTATTAAAGTGGACTTAGCTTTCAAATGATCTAAATATTCCAAATTGCAGCGTGTAAACTACAAACATCAAAATATCGCCAATATTATCATAAAATTAAACCAATGTCAATCCTCTGAAGGATATAGTCATGACTATTTAACAAGTAAATCTAAATAACAGTACAATTATTGTATATTTCTGCCTTTGATCAGTATAGACAGCTGGGAAATAGAAAACTACGTCAGAAAATATGATAACTCATTTCAATTCATTCTCAATCCTGAACCATAGCTAGATACAAAAATGTTTAAAAAAACCTCATGAAACAATAATATTATACGGCGAAAGTCACTTATCCGGCGTTTCACTTAAGGAAGATTGACTGTGCTCTACAAAATGAAATAGGAAACTTCAAAAATACAGTAAACATTCATAAATTACATTGTGCACCCTTTTGTATAACGTGGGGGTGTCGCGTACAGTTCCAGCGGTGGGATTAATCATAGCAGTCAGAATATACGATACAATTAATATTTTAAACAAACGGGCTACAGTCGCACATAATTATTCTGTTTTATTATTGCTTATTATTGTTAATAATTGGTTGCATAATTTATAACATAAATTAAACTTTATTCGAGACATGTGCTACTGCACTCCATACATATACTATACATAGACTTAGGTATCGTATGCACAGTGCAGTAGGTACTGAACATGCAATGTTGGTTAGTATTCCTGATTTCAGGCTTCGCTGAGGGACTTGGTACCTGTCCCAATGGATAGCGGGGTCTTAATATTATACATGCGGTGCACATTGCTGTTCAAAAATGAGCAGACACCTGATAGATGTGTCGTCACAGTATACATATAAATGTTACTTAAATGCATCAGTTGTCGCAAAAAAGACCTTTATTATTTTCTTGTGGAATAAAGCAGGTATAAACTAATGATTGAGTTGAGAACTTTGTAATGGCGCAGTGAAATTAAATTCGCGATTCCCCGATGTACCCTTGGCAGCTAGATATTATTTCTTGAAATAACCGTGGTAATCTATTTCGTTGTTTTTTCATTGTTACTAAACTAATTTCCTTCCATGTTCCTTGTAAATAGTTAATTTGCTTTCTTTCTGCATGTAATAATACTAAATAATAACACTAATTCATTAATTTCTAACATATGAAGAACAACAAAACTTGGTTGTCCATAAATTCACGTACATGTGTTCATATGCAAGTTTATTCCATTTTAACATATTAAATGATATAGAAGAGCACATAACTTTCGTGCTTATCCACCTAGTGAAGAATGCAAATGATGGCTGCCAGTGTAATTTAGAGAGTAATTTTGAACAGCTGCATGAAAAGTGGTAAGTTTAATGAAGCATGCCACATGAGTAATTTCTGAATTTCCTTCGATGTTGAAGACTCCCTTTAGCTTCTTTTTCACCTTTTAAAAACATTACTTAACAAAAGTCAACATTTAAATACATAAAGCAATGTTCATACAAAATAAAACAAAATAGATTAATAATCCTTTAAACTAAGTATTATTATATATTCTATATGTTTTATAAATAAAGTGAAAAATTTCGAAAGGTGCAAACAAAATCTACCGCAGAAAGAGCTGGATCGAAATCTACCATTTGGAAATTAGTGAATGGGTTCTCCCTATGCACGAATTCATGCGCCAGCATGCATTGCAAACAAATTCAATGAAACCTGTTCACTTCTATTGCTGAGATGTATAATTTCAAAAAATATAAAATTGAATGCCATTTTTTTAATCAAAAGTTTAACGTAGGGGAGGCTGATTTATTGGGCTCCGTCTACTGATATTAAAACTATTTAAGACGAGTTTATGAAGAAAGTACTTGCCCTGATTGCTTCCTTGCTGTGTTATGTGTTTAAATATTAGTTCTTATAGAAAGTGTTTATTTACATTTGTACATAGTAATATATCTACCACCAATAAGGGCTAAAATTCACTTTGCCAAAATTCGGCAATGTATTCATCTAGAAATTACAATCTTTCGAAATCTCTTCTGTATAAGGAAAAAGTATACTATTAGATATACCCTTATTTTTTATTACGCAAAGCTCTTGATATATTTCATTCAAATTTTGTATCTTGCAAATATACATTTTGTGCCTCTTCGTCTCCACTACCCTGCAGAGAAACTGAAAACCTGAAACCGAAGAGCAACGACCCACGTACATATAACTTTGTAGAATTGACTACTTCAACGTTTTCACGGGTGAAAGTGAATTAATATTGGTGAATAACCAAAATTTAACTCTTTTGCGTGCAAAAAGAATTGTGGTAACACCTCTTACAATTGCCATCGGATGGATGGGCACGAGAAACTTGCCCATACAATACTCGAAAGTAATCACATAAATATGCTTTGTCCTGTGCTAACTCGCGTCTATGATGTGAGCCTGGCTCGGATAGCATTATTCATGAGATCACCAACAGATCCAGGACGAAATGCTAATAGCTTCCTTTGTTACCCTTAACAACCATACATCCTAATCCTCCTTTAATCAGCATTATACGTATAATACCTTTGTCACCTATAAACTGCCACAGAGTAATGTATTACATATGTTGTGTACGGGGTGAGGCACCTAGCTTGACCACCTCGCATAATTTCTATATTATGCGTTGTACAGAAAAATTGTTTCTATAAAGGCTCGATCGTCACGTGATGTACACGACTTTTACGTCGCACAGTGAAGTATTTGGTTTAAAGAAAGCCAGATGCCGATTTCAAAAATTTTGCTCAAGTCATAAAATCTTCATTTCATGAGATAGATCATCGTGCGGGGTGATGGCAAAAGCTGTTTATTGTTTAAAATCTTTATAGTTAGGGATTATTAGGGATTTACCAAAGAGAATTATCGGCAAAAATTTCCAGGATACAAAAAAGAAGACCTTGTATCTTGGCCAAAAACCAATATAAGTGAATAAGTGGAAGTTAATATAAAAATTGTTATAATTAATTTGATTTCCATTTAACCTTATTATTGCTTATTCTACACAATATAAACTTTCATTGCAAGAATTTATACAATTATCCCAACTATTTCACGGTAGGCTTTAGTTTCCAAACAATAGGCCATTAGGGTGGAAAATAAAGTGCACATTTTTTAAGTCTTCATTGATAACAAACTAATCAAAACACACTTTAACTTTCAGCATTTGAAATAAAGTTTTTTATCTCTTCCATTTTTTTCGGAAAATATGTTTTCACATACCTGATAAGTCAACTCCTGCCATACTACAAACATCAAGACCACCTGTGCTGGTTGCGCAACAGTGCTGCTTCGGTCCCAATGGTTTTGGTCTACAGAGAATCTGTAAAAAACAAGAATATACGAGTCAGTTATATAGATCGATAGAAATCAGTTTAAAACAAATTCAAAACCTTTGTACACATAGACTTATATAAAGACGAAGAATACATTACTAAAACGTATCAGTTACACTATCTAATCCCTCCAGATACGGTAGTAGTTACGCCAAGTCATAAGAGATATTCCTTCATAGTGTTTAACTACTTGCGAAAGTTTTAAATAAGTTTTGTATTTATTCCAATGCGAAATGTTTCCAAAGTTGCGTTGCATTGATACTGTCAATGCCACAGTAACGTTGCAAAGCGCGAAACGCGCCATAAAACACTTAAAGAATTCCATTATTTGACAAAAATTAATGTTATCGTGATACAATGTTCCAGATTCAAGCAATCCAATTTTCACTCCAGCACCATGGATGAGATACACGACATTCGAACGGCATTCAACGAATTCATATTGCTGCTGGATACGTTTCACCTGGTCCAAATCAACCCCTTGCCATGTTACGAGCCGAACTTGAAGGCTGAGAGTGGCTGCGAAGCTAAGTCCCAGAGTTTAATTAGTTTGGTGGTCGTGGAGGACTCAGTGCATGGGTGATACCGGTAGCCACTAGACAGAGCTGTCCAAGGACAATTCGTGACCCGTTTGAAGTTCTCCTACCCTTGACCCTTTTGTCAGGGAAACACGTGACGCCAAGGTAACAATTGCAACGGACCAGGATCATCATTCGTCAAGAAATCCAAAGCACTACGCGCGATGGACGGATTTATTTATTAGCAGCATCGATGTATGCACGCCACGTGCTAAAGAACGGTTGGTGTGAGGAACCCACAGCTGTAGAACACTGCACTAGAAGATTTGATGTTCATGGACAACCCGGTATATGAATTAAAATGAAGAATTAAATTAATATGAAGAGTTCGCAGAGGACTCTGCGTATAGCTAACATTGGTAATCGTTAGGATAACACTGTTAAACGGGGCCTGATCGTTTAACGTTCAATAGGCGTTTCTAACCGATTTTAATGCTCTGAATACGAATCTGCAAACAGGTTTTCTCCAGAATGAACCGTTTTTGAAAAAATCAATTTTTAAAGAAATCGCAGAATCTATAAGAATGCCCATTGATCGTCACAATATCGAAACAAAGATGAAATTTGTCGAACAATGTAATTAGTTTGATTTCGTAACTTTCCAGTCAATACTTTTCGGGCGGTTAAAGTATCTAGTAGCGAGCTACTATGTACTGCAGTTCAAGATTCAGAGTTTGACTAGGCTTCAATGAAAAAAATGTAAAGAACAAAATTTTGGAGTATGTTTAAATTAAAGTTGTTTGCAAGCGAATACGCTTTCTTGTTTCGGGATCTAAGTCCAACTTTCTCGATTTTAACACACTGGCAAGTGCAATACACGATAACTGCAATATACGTACTCTACAATAAAATGATAGTCTGCTCGAATGGGATTAGAATTCGATTTTCCTATACCCCCCATCGTCCATGAGGACTAGAACTGAAGTGAGTCCAAGGATCATACGTACGTGGCTCTTTCACGATCGAAAAATTGAATTAATTAATTACTGGCAGGTTCGGATAGCGTCCGAATTTTCGTGAGAACATCTGGCCATATCATTCCGCGAGCAACGACCTTTATCTCAAGCTCGTACCATCCAACTACCTAGAGGGTCGAATGATTACAGTATGTAGTCTTCGTATGTAATAGTGAATATATTGACCGTGCGCTTCTACGGATGCAGTATCACCCACAGGGCTTCACGTTCGATCTGGTCGTTCCCAAAAATTGGGGTGTACCGTGCTCAGCGGGTTGCCAAGGTTCATTACCAGTTAATTAAATCGAATTCGTTCGATCCTCTCTACGAGAACTTGGATAAATTCAAGAGAGGTACGCCAAGTCTTCATAATACGATTATGTATTTACAGAAGTACCAGTGTTTCTTGCGTTGATGCTGGGAACGCGAGTTCCGAGTGAAGCTGGTAATTTATAGGACACCCGGCAGAAGAAAATTACTTAGGTACGTGAATAATCATGAGATACCCAGATAGATGAGATAGTCGAGAATCTCGATTCGGGAACTAACCGCCTTGATCAATCGTTCGCAATTTATACCGCTCATTGCTGATGCTAGTTGAAAACACACTTTGCCATCGAGCACCGCGGGTTTTTTTAGCTTTTCTTTATCCTTTGTCGTATCGAATAAGAGGACGATTATTTCGATATTATTTTGGTTCAATATTGTGGGAGTTTCCTGCAAGAGATATCCGTTCGCGTTATAAACCGTGACTTGTAACAAACCAGACGGCTAACGAAGTGATTTTATTATAAAATATACAGTCATAACAGTATTCCTGTTATTATATTTAAGTTTTTGAAGAGTCAGAAAGTGTACACGGGTTTAGGGACTATGCTAGGGGTCTGTGATCCCAACCCCTAGCCTGGTTCGAGGATCAACTATACGCGAACGGCTATTGATTCACGAATGGTGATTGTCAAGTACTTTATCTATTTGTATAACTCATGGTTACACTGGTATCTGAACAATTGTTGTCTTATATGGGAATATTGTGAGTGCCCGAGTAATTGAGTATCTCATTGTCAGTGAGACTCAAGTGCGAACGTGGTCGTCGAGATTTGACTGCGATTAGTCTGTTATCATTTGCATTACGTACAACCATAAAGTAATGAAATCTAGTCATCACCCAGTTACTTTGAAGGCCGATGGGAAAGAATACTTTTGACACCTCACCTTACTAGACACCTCACTAATCCACAGCAGAGGAAACATTCGGGGTACCAGAGTCCTGCTAGCACTTGGTCACTTTACCCCTTGGGGCTGCCAGGAACATTTCAGATAATAAGGTTCTAGCTACACTCTACCAATTCACTGCCTGTAGAGAAGAGCAGCTGGGATAGCATGGCCCAATCAACACTCAGCCACCTCAGTAATCCACGATAACGACAATATTCAGAGTGGCGAAGCTCAGTCAACATCCTATTACTTACAATATATACCCGTCAGAGATGTGCACACAAAAATTGAATGTAGAAGAAGGCTGATCCAAAACACGTGCAGGCGTTGGATAAAATAATAGAAACATTGCTGCTAAAACGTGTATTGCATAGCTGAGATTAGTAGCCGGGATGAATAAAGAATTTTTATAATGTAGGTATGACACGACGTATTTCCATTATTTTGTCCAATACTTATGTGAAGATGTATACAAAATTTGAATATGCAGCCGGAAATAAAGCCAAAGAAAAGTATTTTTCTTATTTTTGTGTACGAATTATGTAATGCCAACATTTGGTACCCATTAATGGCATGATTGCGAAACACCTGTCTATTTGCTTACGTATATCACGGTCGCGATCATCGCCACCTGTTCTCTAAACACATTCACGCCGATCTCAACACCGAAACCGGAGCATTTCAGATCTTAATGATGTCACGACACGTCTCACTCGTTGCATGCAGCCAACTGTTGACGCTTTCGTCTCAAGTTTGGGGTTGCCGAATCGCATGCAATTAAGAAATACGTCTTGCTCCCGGTCATAACCTAGGGAAACGCTCCTAGAGGGGTAGCGTCCATTACGCGTATTGGGGTTAATGTAGAAAGAATTCCATAAATACTGTGCTTATGTACCGTATGTAATATGCAATTATGTTTGTGATCCTGATTGTCAGAGAAAGTTGAATTTAAGATAGTCGTGATAATAAAACGTTAAAGATCTACATAAATAGAGAGTGCGTATTGAAACTAAGGTGGCACGAAAACTGTTTTTTATTGCGTTGCACCAATATCGTATATTTCGCCTTTTAGCTCTTACATAATGTTTAAATTACTTAATTTCTTCTGTATAATGCAACCGAGAATAGGTGATACTCTGATTGTTTTGAGTAGTACATAAAATATTTCATGAATATTTACAAATGAACCGAGCTATACAAAATTCTGCTTAACTTTTAAGAATGCAAGAACTTTTATTAATGCATTCTACAATAAATGTTTTATAATATTACGTTATATCACGAATGTGATTGAATTTATTCAATTTCTTTTCCCCGGAAGTGTCATTTGTCATCAGGATATCTATTCACAGATCAAATACATGTAAACAGGTGAACGTGAAAAGGTAATGACTAATGACCATTGTACAAGTTTCGAGTGATGTTGCAACCAAATGAATGCTAATGCCTAATCCACAAGTCTGCCCAGCAATCGATTACTCTGCCCTATTTAATCCTATAAAGCTATTGCTAAACCGCACACAGTGCCAATCGAAACATTCTTTGACTTATTTAATTGATTCTATTTGTGAAAGATTAGCAGCCCACAAATGGACACCATAATTTCACTGATCATTCTTACGAAACGTGTGCACCCCAAATCATTTCATACCATCAGCAATTTTAGAATACTACGATATTGTAGACGCAGAATGTTCTAGTATATTTTAACATTGTATTGCATTTAAGTTTAGTTTCTTAATAATTATAATATCCAAAATTATTATACGGCGGTATAATCAGTAAGGTGTAAGAAATTGTTCAGCTGGCGAGGAAATAATGTGTCATGGCTGAAATATTTATATGAAAGGCTCTGCTGTGCATTTACCGTGTTTTCAGATAAGGTATTAGCGACAAGCAGATTGCACATTTAAAACAGATACGTACATGCCCGAATTTCCACGCGAAGTGCACAAAGTGATAACAAGCATGAGAGGTAAAGTACTTGATCCCAAAAGTATGCGGGATAAAGAGCGTCATGCATAATTCCTTTTCCAGCTTGAATTATTCATACTTACAGAAGAGAGTTCGCACGGTGTAAAATACGTTATATCAGCAAAGTGACGTGTATCTTGTATCAATGCTGTTTATATGTACATGTATTAACTAATTCATATTTTGGAATCTTTAAACTTATTTGTTTTTGTGTTTGTACTTTTTAGGCGAACACTTTATTATTTTCAATGGAGGCTTTTAAATGATTTAAATTCAAAATGAAATGTTTCATATTGGTGTGTGTAGCTTTGAAACATAAAATAATTATCTCTTACGAATTAAAGAGCTATACAGATTTCTAACCATTGCATATGTGTATTATTATTTGTACTAATCATCTTATTAAACCAGGTTTCCAGCATGAAGTATTTATTCAGGACATCTCAATTGTTCAGTGATCTTTTGTTCAGAATTTCAGCAGTGTTATATTCTTTCAGAGTAAACAGGCCGAAAATTTGGACTAAAAAATTATCGCAAATAAATACACCAGTCACATAACTAAAGTTTGCAGAATGAATTTTACTTCCTCGTAAATTATATATACATTCAACGTTAATAAAAACATCGTAAACGTTTGCATATACCATACATATTAATATTACGCATAGAGCACGTATTAATTATATTGAATTCCATCGGCAAAACGTGTTGTCCATGCATTAGAAAGATATTTGAGTATGTACTACCATTATGGTTAATGGAACAATGGATTTAAAATTTGAAAGCTGTTATTTGATATTAATTGCTCGTTTTGGAGTCTGTACAAGTTAATTCGATCAATGGACCGATGAGTTCATACACATTAGTTCTAATCGAGACATTTACTTTAAATGGAGAACGTAATCGATTATCAATTAACTTCCCCATTAAATGATAATATACACGCGTGGACATGGTAGTAGAAGTGAATAGATATTCGAACGTCCCTGGAGGATTAAAATTTACGGGACACCGACGAGCTTTTCGAAATTCATGGGCTGTAAAGTCGAAGCACGGAGATGTATGACCGCCACTGCGAGGGTCAACGTAACGTATCACAGGGACATGCTGAATCCGTGAATAGCAAGGAGAATGGACGAGAAGCACAAAAGAGAAGGGAAAGTCGTTAAATTGCAGAAAGTATTGAGAACGAGTCGTTTCACGTAACGCCGTATTGGATCAAATAAATCTAACGTTTTCTACACGTTTTATTGTACTGTGATGTTTTTATTTTGATCGCTTCTCCATTATTTGCTCCACATCCACTTGACTGGTGGAAGACAATTCGCAAAATTACTGACGAAAGTACTATTCTGGATTGAAAGACGATCTCTAATACTCTAAGTGAGTTGTAAAGTTCTTATAGACCCTAAATAACGCTGCTCAAAACAATGGGAGGATCACATACTGCACGCGTCGTTCCCGCCAACGCGGCACACAATTTCTGGAATTTTCATTTTCAGAGACGAAGGGTGGCGTTATATGCGCACGATTTTATAAACGTAATTCAGGCAAGTCCAGAAATTATGCGCCACACGGCTGCAATATGTATTTTCTGTTGAATAATTTGCAAACAGCAAGATATTTTTATGAACTCGCTATGCACGTTGTCAGGATAAAAAGAAGTTCACTTATTGTACAAATTTTTTCATCACATGGCTTACTTATTACTATATTTATATTTAATATTGTAATAATTAGGTTTCAATTGCTATTCAAAACTGAATTGCAAAACTACCTGTTACTGCCGCGTGTTCTGCACCTTTTATTTCATTATATACCTATCGCATTCTACCGTCAGAAGTTTGCCTTGAATTAAGAAAACGTTCACATGCACATAAAAGTTCACCTGCACTTAAAAGCTTAAAATAATTTAAGAGCTATTATCTGTATGAAGAATCTTTCAATGTAATCTATAAAGGTATGCTTGTGAAATTATTACAAAAAGGATAATATGATCCATATGTTCATATATAAAATACTATAAAACAAATGAAAGACCGATGAAAAAGTTTATGGTTGCCTAAATAAATAATTAGAAATAATAAAATGCACAATTCGTCACATTTGTATTACAGCGCATGGCACGAGTTATAATACTTATACTTAACTCAAAGTTACTCATTCAATGATTCTATGAAATAATAAAATCAACAGTTCAAAAATGTATGCAAAATGTAATCGGTCGTTTATTTATACACACTTTGGCACAGGAATCCAACTACATATCGATATGCATTTATTTATTTGGAATAACCAATAAAACGTGAAATAAAACAAGCATCGTTGTTCACTTGCATTCTCATCGTCCGCATTGATTATTTGTGATTGGTCTGGGCATTTAATTAGTGTTCTGCAAAAGAGACATCATGTCGCTGGCGCACCTGACAATGAAGGCTATATTGCTCACAAAATCACATGGCAGTAAATAGACATCCTTGCACGTACATTTTTGTGGCTTTTGACATACCACTGGCAATACAAACCACGACGGCAAGTCTCAGATTTCAAATTTCCGTACGAGTTTTGTTTCATATGAAAATGTTTTTATTTTTGTGTTACCATATGTTATCATTAAATTAAATATGTTTTTCATTGGCTAAGGCATTTCAGCAAGTAAATGTTTTATTTTATTCTACCAAACTAATATGAAACATATATTTGTGAGTGGTGGGGGAGGCTTATGTTCAAACGAAAACTACAAGGGTATTGCTGTTATTGCTGGTAGCATTACCATCGCATGGCGCCATTGATGCTCGAAAATACAAAAATTGAGTAATATGTCAATACTGAATGTCAATCGATCGATACTGACCACCCACAATTAGTATTACCGCTAGCATTGGAAACTCTGTATCGGGGCTCCATTTAGAAAGGAGAACAAATTGTCTGTGGTAAATTGCCTTTAAATCGACTGCATAAAATCTACGCGATAACGTCGTACATTCTACATCTAATTACCGCAATATGTATCTCATAGTAATACGGGCAGATAATTTGTAAACATTTGCTGTATTACGTAAGGTAAAACAATAGTATTGCAAGAGGTGTAAAATTTTATCTATTTCAAGTTTTTCTTGGTATGTATTTATTGATGTATCGGTGAGAAGGATATGAATCTACAGATTTCATTTGCTTTTTGTAGTATAGAATTAATATGTGTAATACAATAAACTGTTGTATATGTGTAATACATGAACATGGATCATATTTGAAAAAAAATCGTGTTCCTTATAAAAGTTTGTCGCAAAAGAAAACGTTTATATCGCGCAGCGTTGCAGAAGCTTGGAAACGTAACATTACAGCATTACATATATTTTTCGTGAATGCAACATGCTTCGTCAGACACCCGGTTTGTGTACAGTTAAATCGATACCTCATGCGTATGCGTACAAGCCACGACAAACGGCATAAAAATCAACGTAGGCAGATAATCCCAAAGTGTTTGCTCTTGCGTGAACCAATTTGTCGTTACTATTATACAATTAGCAATATATAAATGCAATATAAATCTCCCCTATTACCTGTAATTATTAACACTATTAACCCAGACAATTTGAAATAAATGAAAATGTTTATTGACCTTATATCGTGAGCGCCTACAAAGGTAAAAAAAAGATAAAAGCAAATGCAAAACACCTTGACTTGCCAGAACAAAATGCACAATAATGTAAAGAAAATTCTGTGCACAAATAAGATGCAATGCGCAAAAGAAAATATCATTCATTCTCCTCTTTGATCCGAGTGACTAATCCGAATCAAAAGATGCCAATGCCACAGCTTCGGGACTTACATACCACAATGATTTTGAAATTTTTACAAAGCCACGCGGGAAATATCACAATGAAATATCTACTGTACACCCTGCATGTAAATGTAGTCAACGATCCATAATATTATTGAAAATATTCACCCAAAGCCAGCCGCTCTATTTACCTTAGCATTTTTCATAATATTGCGCGCGTCAGAGTTTACTGTTTCATTTCTCCATTGGGTAAATTCACGTTTCTAGCGATTCATAACAAGTAAATCTAGCACCAATAACCACCTTTACTCTGCTATGAGCAGAACAATTTTATTTCCAATTTTAGGATATAACCTGGAGCACGAGTGTCAATCGTTACCGTACGCAAAGGTTTGATCGGAAATGCATACGTTGCAGATAAAAGATAGCAAAACTAGGCGCCCATGCCGTACACCTAACAATATACCTATATAAATGCAAACAGTCAGTTAAAAATTCTCCATATAGTGTGAGCAAGAATATCGTTTCCCAAGAAAAATATTCGTGAAATTATTTCACCGTAATCGATTCAGTCGTGTGCAGGTTATACTCTTCAATCGAATTTATTTCTCAGCAGAGCTGCTATTTTTCTTGAATATTGTTCCATATAAATCTGGGCGCAAATTTTTAGTAGCGGAGTTGCCCATGTGTGCATTTGTAGCGGGACGAAAGGATATTCACGTACATTCTGTATACTTTTATTCTTTTAATCCTGTGCAGTATAATTGGAATAAATATTAGCAACGTATAATACAATGTATTATACATATGTATCTATTATTTATCTACACTATAAGGCTATGCACACATAACTGAAAATAATGTATACATTACTTTATTAATATTTATTTGAATCATATTGTCCAGGTTCGAAATCACCGTTCGTTTTACATATTTCATAAACTATTGCATTTAATTAAAATGATTACGATTACCTTAGTGTAGAGAAGCTCTCTTGAGATACGGCGAAAGTGATTGTTGAGCAGCCAGTAGAGGAACGGATTCCAGAAGCTGTTGGAAAGTGCGAGCCACGTTGCAAGGAAGTCGAGGAACGGTGGTGGCTTGCTTCCGGTACAAGCTGCAACGACTTCCTGGATTGTCCACGGTGTGACCATAACAATGAATCCTAAACTCATTGCAGCCATTGTTCGCGAGGCAGAAGTTGACAGCCGTCTCTCGTGAGCTACAAGCTGAAACACATATGCGATGCATTCGAGTAACAATCTTGAAAAATGCTTTGAAACTTTTACTATTACAAAGTTTTAATTCGTCAGGTGCGAAATAATGTTTGAAAAAGGTTTAACGAAAGAATTGTTCATATCAGTGGATAAATCGGCATGAACGACGAAATAGCACCTAGGTCAAAGTTTTCCTTCGGTAGAGATAGAAATAACGTAAATGCTCACTAAAGTGGAATGTTCTGCGTAATAATAAAATAACGCAGTAGTAAAATAAGTGAATCGTTCTCGAGCCAGCCTGCAGTTATCGGCATCATAAAATAAACATTTGCAATAAACATTTCGAATACTTTGTTGCGTGTGCTGATCGTAAAGAGTTCTAGGTTCGACCGACACTTACAGCATTATAGCAATATCCACTTATACCCTATAACTACTATGAATTAATATTGCAAATCCCCTTTGAAATGGGGCAGATTAAACCATCGCATAGCATTGTGATGGTTAGCTAGTTTAATTTCTTGCTACTTTCTTCAAACTAATCTTGAAAGCGCTGGCAGTACCAGCCATAAACATTCGGACCACGGAAATGTTTTTATTCTTTGTTACGCGTATTTGCATTTTACGTTTTCTTGCAAAAGGTGAGACGCACATTTTCCATGTAAGCTTCCGTGTAAATTATTTTCCAAAAGAAGTCAGACGATTTGAAAAACACAGCCTCGGATATTGTTTTCGATCTTCAGCCTCTCAAATTACAATCAGTTAGACACGAAATTCTTGTAGATTGATTAAACTCGTAGATGGAAATAATTCTGAAAACAAATGCAGCAAGAATTAAAACGCGAGGAGAAGCGCAAATTGTTGGTTAAATCAATATATCAAACGAAGCCACGTGGTATTTACGCGGTACGTAAGTATTTTGCAATGTACATTCCCGCAATAATGTGTGCAAAAGCTTACCAACATAACCAACAGTGACAGAATAAATTTGCATTCGAATAACGTATAACGGTTGAAGCTTCATCATGAAATATTGGTTTTCCAAACATTGTTCTTTAATAATTTCAGACATTATCATACCATTCAACTTCTCTCACAACAGATCCTTACCAAGTTCGGAATATAAATAGCTTTATATAGATACAAATAGTAATAGAGTCTACAGTGGTCTCAGTTCGATCCGTTTCTTTGCACATTCAAAACTGAACTAAAAGACAGCAAGAGCGGCCGGAAACATAGTTAAAATATTGGCGAGAATGCTGATACTGATTGCAAGTTTCAATTTTGATTTGAATAGTTTCGAAAACTATCCACGAAAAGAAGGATCACTGAAGAATAACGATACATTTTTTCTGGGAGCATACACGGTTCACATTTGCATGATTCTACATATATACAGTATATACACATATTCAATTTTGCGAGGACGTCGGCAATTCGCGAACGGGTTTATAATACCTTTGAATTTTATTCAGAGACATCGGGCATATAAAAATACAGGCATTTAGTTGTTGTACCGGTACAGTAATTCTGGAATGAACCACATGTTTTCAACGCCTATCGTCTCTGAATAATAATTGCCGTATCATAAACCCCTTGACGCCTCGCTGGGGAAGCCGCGTCAGAACCCCTAAACCAGGTGTGCTCGTTACCGTTGGTCAAGGTACGCAAACCTTGCAAACCGAGTGCTAGCAGACGAAGGCGCTGATTGATCGACACCCATTGCCCATTTTAGTATATCAGTACGCATTTTGTCGATTAAACCAGTTACCAAAAAGGGGTTCGAAGGTGACTAAACAGTTTTCTATATTATTATGTAAAGTGGCAAGAGAAACGTCAGGTGTGCTGTAAATTTTGGAACAGGCTTTCATTTTGTTTATCTCGCGTTGATATAATTATAGTAACTGTAGTGATATAACTCGTTCGACAAGACGAGTTAAACGAGGCACAACACCGTAAGTCATTACGATTTATGGAAACTGGCGAAATTCAGCATTCTCGTATAGTCAGGGAAACATATGACCCGTGTACCTCAACCGGTACAAGCGTGTTTGATCGCATCACTGCACTGGCGCAAACCAGACCATTCAATCTCTATTTAATGCTCCGTTTGCAAAAACATTACCATCAGTTTCATAAACGATAAATAATTAGGACCAAAGAAAATTCTGGAATAACGAAAAGCGATCTGTCCCACAACTTCACCCACCAAAAAGTTTCATGAATTATTTATTACTCATCGTTATATAGCAAAACTTTTGTGAAAATTATTTTTAAATCCCTTAAATTAGTTACAAATGATTTTACTATTTTTGGGTAAGTCGAATGCAGTGTATATTCAGCTCATATTTGGAAATAAAAGTGTTACAAAGTTTGTAATACACTGAACTCAAAAGTCACTTTGATTGAATAACTATTTTGTTTATTCTTTGTGTTTCTATAAGATTAAATGAAACAAGGTTTAAAAATTCAATTGCCACAAATATGTTATCCAACCCCTTGATCCCGTAAGCCCCCAAAGTCATAAATAATAAAATAATTTCAACAATGATACTAAATAATTAACCAAAAATTATCTTAAATCATTACCAAAGCTCGACTGGTTAGCAGTAGGTGTTTTGTTATTCCTTTCCAGTTGATTCACTTTTTGATATTTATAGACATGTATTTCTAATAAATATAAATACATGCCCGATGGCTTTGTATTGCAAATTTAAATATCTTAATACCTACATTCCCTCAGTAAGAAATTCAATGATTAAATAAATTCAGTCATGCCAATTAATAGAAATCGCGTTGCCTTAATTTCACCCACCAATAAATATAAACGAACATGATACACATCTGCAACCACACTCTGTATACACATATACCTATGCCAGTAAATGTTCCAACAGAATCTTTCATAGTAAAGGCAATTGCTTTTGATAGGGTTTCTGATTGGCCATTTTGTGAACTCTATAAAACTGCGTATCAGATTAAAGGAGAACTGTGAGGACATTCACTAATTCAGAGCACCGAATGAAACGACCTTAACGTCTAAAAGATAGGACGTCTAGTCGACTCGTCTTTTAGACCAGCTTGACACGGTTCCGAAAGTCGCAAAGCGCTAAGCTCGTCAGCGTCAAAGCCTCTCATCGTGCGGCAGTAAAAGGATTACGGATCTGCTCGTTTAGATGAATCCTTCCTCTTTCGCTCCTTCCTGATTCCCTCTACTTTTTCCTTCTCTTCATCCCCTGACAGTGTAATTCTCATACCATTTTTTTCTTCACTTCGCATTACTCCCGATTTCGTCCGACACCCATCTCTCATGCTATTCTTTTGACGCTGTATTATCGTTCATATGACGTATTATTGAAACTGTATCGGTTAGTTACATACGCAACTATATTTCACGAAAAATTCCTGTCCAAAAGAATGTTTGTGTCTTTCAAACTGCATAATATTTAGGCGACTGTATTTCCTTTTAAATGCACAGCTCCTGAGAATAAGTAGTACAGCCAGACCATTGCGCTGGATTCGTTCTGACTAATATTGAGGTATGAAAATTAATATTAAGGTATAAAAATATACGTCAAAATTACTTAAACTATAGCTTTAATAATAATAGAGTATTTACAATTTTCAAATTTTATTAAATTACCTTATCTGAACCACACTTTTTGTTAACGATAATGAAAGGGATATGGTGATAAATGATTTTTGGTTCCGCTGCTTCAGAATGAATTTACCAGCGATGCATTTATCATTGTATGTCATTTCTATTATAATAAATAGAATAAATAGATTGAATTATTGGATTGTGTAATAAATTCGTGCGGTTTCATTTCACAATGAAAATATTCCTATAAAAGTTCTCTATTGCATGGTCAAGTACATGCAGCACTTGATTTTGGCCTCGCCGTTCAAAACTACTGCGAGCTGTTTCGCATTTTCCAAATAACAGAGAAGCTTCAATCTAAATGTCCGAAATATTTGTACCGTCCATTATTCCGCCACGCTGTTGCAAAAGCATTCCAAAAATTATGTTCTGTGGCATTCGTTGCATAAACGATATATACGTTATTTAAAATACATTACTTGGCTAAAAGAAATATTGCAAACTTTCGAGACTAACTGTTTCTTTAGGCTTCAGAGACTTTTTTTTAACAGAATTAAAGTTTGATTGAAATTACATAATCCTTCGATTACGAGTAATTACTTGCCACTGAACTTAATGCTAAATTTCTTTAGACGATTGGGAACGACGTGGATGAAAAGTATACCAGAACAAGATGCCGAAACAAACAAACAAACAAAATTTAAATACAAGAACAGACCGGGTATAAAAATGAAAATCTTGTCCCACAATTGATAATCATTTCAGCAAACATAATGGAAAAATATATCTTGTGACGGTGTAAAAGGAGATCACGTAAAACTCATATCGCGTATGAAAAGTACTCCATAAATCGAGAGAAGAGGACTATATACATACATACTCTGTACATGTACGTATAGCGGTTTAACCTTTTACCCCGCGATTTTTGACATCATTACGAGCACCAGGGTTGAGTAATTTAATTTCTGCAATGGGCGACTGCACACTTCTAACGATTCAGAGCAGCTGAATGAAGCACCAATAGCTATAATTGGCAAGGACGTTATAGCGAACTCGCAAATTAAACCTTCAAATGTCGACACGCATTTATATCACAGCATTGGTATCTGGGTCCATGCAAACTGTATCTACGGTTAGAGCCCCTTGACGGGGCTTATACCGACATGTCAATTTTTGAAAATATCGATGTTTTTGTGTTGACAGTTTTTTTGAAAAATTACATCATTTGACATTATTTGAGAAATACCGTGCAAAAATTTTCAATTAAGTCGACCAAAATTAGCGAAGCTATGCGGGTTGAAAAAAGTCATTTTATTTTGTTCTTAACCTAGCTTGGAACTTTAAATGCCATTTTTCGACGACTGCTTTTTCAGGATCGGTGACCAAATATCAAAGAACTGCTGATTTTTCTAAAACTTTGATGTAATGCAGTTCACACAAGGTACATCGCTCAACTATTTGTGATTACCATGAAACATTGCAGATGGAAATCGAATTAAAAACGATTCAACACGCACTTTTTGTTATCAGCTGATATTCATTTTTAGGAAAAGCAGAGAAATATTAGATGCGTATTCTGTTTTATCAGCTGTCATTCACACGTGGACCTAAAAAATCGACCTTAAATTTTTCAGTACTAAACATATTTAGTGCAAGTATTGAATACATAGAAATTGTGTAACTGTCGTAATTATGTGTTGTTACTACAGAAAATATAAAAAGGTGTAATTCGATTCTTCAATTTTCTCGGAATATCTTATCACTTGCTTAATGAAATCGAACTGTAATGGAAAATCTGAATGAATCGAAACATTGACATTCAACAAATTACTCAAATCATAAGTGAACTGTTGCATACGAGCCTAGGTGAGAATGAAAAGAATAGTGAATATTCATTGCCGTCTTTCTTCAAAGATAAAGGAAATGCAAGCTACAGATTATCCTCAGAGATCGTCCTTCCTCTACAAGGGATAGGGAACGAAAGTTTAGTTCCTCCCCAGTAACCAATGGGTCAAAGTAACACCCCATTAAAGTTGTCTGGATAGTGCACAGGCCCTCTGGGAGTTGCCACTATAGAACCTACAGCACTGACTAACTTTTTAGGTAAAGGGATCGGTGTTTATATTACTTTCTCTCGAGAGCCAGGCATACTCGGCCAATAGGCGAGGGCGGAGCTGATTAATGTAGAAATGCATTTATTGCCATTCCCGTGTCATATCACTTTTGACTAACGACGTGAAGAAGCAAACGTCGCAGTGCTGGGTACTAAAATTTAAAACGAAGTTATGCAACGAACTAGGGCAGCCATTTGTCGGTTTTTCTGCTGTCACATCAAATGTGTACGATTGTTCACACTATGCTGTTTGAAAATGGGACGAATCTCGCGCTAGTATAGTCTGGTTTAGAAATCGAGCACCTTGTTATAAAACGTTGTTATTTAGAATACTGAGGGAAGTACAATAAATCCCTGTACAAATTTAGAAAATAACAACGTCTGAAAACTATTTTAAACTGCTGTACTATGTGCAATTCTTTTGAGCCTAATACAAATGTGTACTAATGATTTTTGCTGATTAATATGTATAAGCTTCATTGTTGCGGGTATTCAATTAAACTGGTTTTGACAAATGATAATGTCTGAAAGTGATTTAGGGACGCAGAAAGACTGGAATAGTGTGTGCCATATGAAATGCTGATATCCTGTTCCTGTGCGATAAATATTTGATATCTGGTCACATCACGTTCCGATGCATGTGCAATTAGTGGAATGGCAGATGGGAGGATACATGATCTCTTCACAGCACCGTTGTATTTGAAATTCCTCTTCAGTTGAGGACAACAAGATGGCCACCCTGAAACTCGTCCACAGGGTAGCTTCGTTGTGACTAACTAATTAGAACGCGTATTAGGAAAATCTCCAGTCAGTCTGGGACCAAGAGTTCTTGTAAACATAGAAAAGAATTAGACTCAGTATCCTAGTGTCTTCTGTCAGCCGCCTATCAATGTACGATAATAGCATAACGATCGAAGTACATATTCGTATATCGACAAGACTCCTCTGGCACCTAGTAACAAGTCGATCGCAACGAATCAAACACGATATATAGTATCTTCTTGGGGAAATGAAGCCTACTTTGAGCCTGTTACGTGCCTTTAATTATTATCATCGCGTCACGCACAACCGATTTACAACACGATAGACTCTCATGAGGCGCCGTATAACGGTACAAGTATAAACACCGGAAACTAACAAATAGTATTGCATTCGTAAGTTCTAATCGTACCACTCAATGGAAATTGACTTAAGTTCAAGTTTGAGCCAAAGTTCGGCGTCACGGTCTTGATTCTGGCATGCCTTCACCCTTGGAATCTGTGCCATCGTGAGGTCTACTTTGCATTACAATACTCTCCCTATTTGATTTTGCTGTATGCTAGAACAGGTCCTCGTATCCCCACGTATTACTGAAAGCACTGATAGCAATTTGTTCTACCTTTTTGCTCATTTTCGTTTTATATTTTGCTTTCGCTTTCTTTCGAACTGTGTTTCCTGTGTTTTCTCAGCTTTCCTTTTTTCCTCGGCTTCCATTCGGTTTTAATGGTTTCTTAACTTTATTTCCATTTTTGTTTTCTGCTGAACTAACGACACGAGGTGCACGAGAACTCGAAAGTCATATAGAACCTGAACTAAATCGAATTGAATTTGGGGAAATGGCGTTTAAAGGAAAACTTTTATTTCTTCCGATCTGGACAACGATTATATAGTTTGACAGAAACTTTCTTTCAACTTGCGAAAGGTTGAAGTTACTCTAAACGATCAAATACTTTTCTTTTAAACGGAGACATAGATTTCAAGCGCCTGAAACTGTGGAACCTTTGTTGGGGAAGAACATAAAATAATTCCTCGAAAACCGTTCATTGTACGAAAAAAGTAATAACATATAAAAGACGTGTCCTATCTAGATGTACAACTTTTGCTTGACATATTTACTGTTTTCTGAAAAGCGGTTTGGAAACTTTCTTTTTTCCCCTTTCACCTCAACATGAAAGTGTCCTAACACATTAATAAATAAAATTTGGCTGCAATAACATCGCCGTTCATAGTAGGCAAATACTGTCCACGACACGAATGTCGTTCGCACAGAGCTATATTTCGTTTCTGCATGAGCACACCAACGAGAAATATCATGTCGAAAGCCAAATGTGCAGATGTAATATAGTTTGTCAAATACTCGGACCTGGATATATGGATAGACAGGGCGAACATTCGTCAACGGAAGTGCGAGGCCAGTATCAGATATTACAGATAATGTACCTACTGTACAAGTGGTATTTCCGAAGTTTTGGTACAACCAGAAAGGAAGTGATTATTCGAGCAAAAATAAGTGCAATATGTACAACGACATTTTGTTTGTATAAGGGCTCACTTTTCCGGAGATAGTTGTTAAACATTGGCTAGATATATATGCACTCGACTAACTAATATATATTCTGTTTGGTTTAACCAAACTTGGTACACATTGCCAAGGTTTAATATTGTTTAACATAATGCAATGAATTCCGATACCCTATTCACTTTGTAAACTCAGAAATGGCAGGACTCGTTGCCCCTGTGCTAAATAAATCGTTCGATAGTGGAATATACATGAGGGGCGCAGTCAAATAGACGTATACCTGTCACAATCTTTAAATTCGATTTTATCAATCACGGAGCCTCGTGTGACACACGTGTGAACAAAATGTCTCCAGGTCTGTACAATCGTTTGAATTTGTACAAATTTTTCCAAAAAGTACCTTCACTCTGCAGCAACCTATATGATACAAAGTACAGATTTTACTCTTTAAAATGAGCTCATGCTGGTTGCTGTAAGATTTTTTTACTGTATTTCATTCTACCTATATATATATATATATATATATACAGTTTACTTTTTGCATTAGAAGTTGCCTTTTTCATTCTACCACGAATCCGAACGTATATTACTTTTTTACTGAAAATAAATATTATGTGGTCAGGATTATTCAAGGATAGACTCACTAGTACGTATCAGTATGCGCAGAAGCACGTTATAGTAAACGTTTACCTTCTAGTAAAAGTTGAAAGCAGCGAATTTTTCTAGAAAGGAAGACAAATATTACGTTACTGAAATAGGGGATCTCGAAATAGTACCTATTTGTTTCTGGATATAAACCGCTGCACACACAACTCTCGCTAGGCAGGTCTGTTGTCCGTTAAAATCCCCGGAGGCGAAATATCCTTAACCGACCAATAAAGGGTTAGAATGAAAAGCAGATACGCGGTGGACCCCATACGTGGGCAGCACTGGTCTAGAGTCTAAATTGTGGACACTACTCATTTGTCATGGATTAAAAGTGTTTCACCCTGAAGAGCCACGAGGTTTTGCTTTTTTCACATGGCAATCAACTGACTGCAGTGCTACAAATTGAATTCAGCCTTTCGAAGTATCGGCACACGAAATATAAAAAGTACACGTACAAGTGCACCTGCGTGTAACTGATGATGGCAGTTTAGTTAAAGACGGTTAAGGGCGGAGGACCTGGGCGTATCGTAATTACAGTTCATGAAGGTAATCGTAACATCAAACTGGTTTCGTGATAATTTAGCAACTTTGCTGCATGAACTCGATTCTATCTTATCCAAACTAGTTAAGTGTCGTTAACTGACTCCATAGTTAGATTCCTGTATAACTTCAGGTAGCATAATTTATTCTTGAAGTAAGATTACCAACGTGACAACGTGTAAAGTCCATTAGGCTATCGGCGAGTTGTGCACGAACCGTGGACGAGCCGAGCAGAACGAAAGTTTCGTCCAAAGACGTATTGCCTGTGTTTTATCGTTATTTCCGATTGTTCGGTACAAATTTCTCATATACGTATAGACTAGACGGTCTCCTTATTAACCCCTGATTTCTTCATCCATTCAAAGCGAGAGTGTCGCGGTCTATACGAGATATGGAGGTATACGCTGTATACGTGATAACTGGTTATGGATATAATCTTGCGTCTGAAACGAACTTTCGTTTCCAGCTTCATTAATAGTTTCCAGCATCTTATGGAAGCTTTCCAGGGCGAGGGGTAAATAAAGTTTCAGAAGTGGCACCTTAGAAGTTATTATGGTTACTGGCAGCTGTGTCATCTTCCTCTGGGGGAAGTTTTTAAATACGAAAAGTATTCCTGTCCTGAACTAAAGAATAACGTGCTCATATCCGAAATCGCATGCTTCTGATGAAGCCTAAGTAGCCTCTTCAAAATATCTTCCATATTAAAGTATACAATGCCTATGGATTTCTTATGACAATTACTAGACTGCTGCATATGGAACGACATTAATAATGCTTAAATTAGTTAATAATGAATGAATGTTAATTAGTTAAGCAGACTGAATTCTGTTTGGAGTTGTTCACTAAAATACAAAAGAAAAGTCTCTTTTTATATTGATCGAACGGTGCATTCAGACTTTGTATCCTCCTGATGAATAGAATACGATGCAAATTGCACCACGTAATAAAAAAAAGCAACAATGCTCTTTACACATACTTTCTTTACACCCTGTACATAAAAGATACATAGTGTGTTTTTCCGATATGAAAAATGTGTCAGGACAAAATTGTTTGGTTCGGACCAACGAATATTATGGTTCCTGATTTTTTCCTCTTGAAAGTTATTTTTCGTGTGTTCAAGGTCATCGGCGGTCTTTTTAAAATGATAATAACATATTTTTATTAGTGAATTATTATAGATATCGAAGAATAATCTTTGGGCATCTGCGATACTATACAAAACGATAATTTCTTAAATTATCATCCCTGCTTGAAAACGTACCATTGGAATATCGAGTGGTAATGTAGTTTCACAGTGATGAATGAACTGAATGAAATGTTTCTCGGTTGTTAGATATTTTATGATTTACGAATCTGCTGGTACGTTCCATTACCAAATTTTTTACACAGTCCTTTTACACCGAAATGAAACAAAATATTTTACTTCCCAGCTGCCTTCGTGCTACTGTGATTTTTTCATCTACTGGTTCATTTTGTTCATCAAACGTGTCTGAAATCTATTCTTTGTCGGATACAATAATATTATAATAAAAATATGCCATTATTATTAGAAATCCTTGGATGGCTTTAAAAATTTGAAACATTGGCCAATTCAAATCTTAAAGGTGACATATTATTAGTATTGGATCTGGCAGTTTGTACATTTCTAGTAGAGCGAAACGATATTCCTGCACATGTTGCACACGCTACTCTTGGGGCCAAATGTATTGGCCAGTGAAAGACATGTATCCTCCGGCACTTTTCGATATCAACAGCTCTACCTGAGAAGAGTTGTACATACGTATACATATGTAGTGTTCGAGAGTACAAATAAATGGTATGTGGCTCGCCTATGACACTCTAACATGTTTTTTGTCGCCCTTTTTAAAACGGCATAGTCTTTTCCTGTTTTTTGATGCTAACGCTATACTCAGCCTCTTATCTTCCTGTGAAATGGTGAGCTTAGCTCTCAATGATCCTGAGCAGCCGATTTATTTGGTTTCATGGATTTTATTGTGCTCCCTGATAAAAGTAGCTGCATTATTTGCTCCTGAACACTGAAAGTCTTGTAAAGAAATCGTTTCAATCGCAGAACTTTTAATGACTTATTGTAATAAATATTATAGAAAGAACATCCTGGTTAGTAATTTTAATTTACTGAGAAAATTTTGCAATGAATGCGTAATTATAAATCGTGGTTAAAATACAAATTAAATCATATTTAGAATTAATAGTTTCCCAAACTAGTTGTAATTATCTTTCCTAAAAATATCTAGAGGAGAATACAAAGTAATTTCTCAGGAATGTCTATAGATGTATTATTTAAAATATTTAGATTTTACTTTCGGTTGCCTTCGTTCCATTGAAAAAATTCAAAACACAACAGTCTCGTTTATGAATGAAACAATTATTTGGTCATGCTATGTGCAGGCTGCACTAGTATCTTCTTCAGACTACAGTAAAGGCAAAACAGAGAAGACTCTGTTTATTGCATCAAAATATACGACAGAGATATACACCAATAGTCTATTCGTAAACGCCAGTTCATTACCTTATCACGATTTTTCGCTCTCGCTCAATAAGGCCGGGGCTAGCGACCAGAGTGAGCAACTTCCAGTGCAAACGAGATCTAAAGAAAATTTATTTAGGCCATCTGTTTTTGTTTCAAGTTCTGTTAGGTATAATTCTGCGTTCAGTAGCCGAGGAAAATCGCTACACCTTTATCTGTCTTTACTCTTGAAACGTTTATAGGACGGAAATTTGCCTCGCGGTGCATTTTCAATTATGTGGCGCGAATCAATTAAGAAGTCAGTATAACCCGCGCGAGTCAGTAAAGCGGATGTTCAGGGTTTATCAAGTCTTTTTGCTTTCCCGATTTATCTTACAATTAGTTGATTAACTATTATCGTTTTATTTAATATGCCTTACAATCAGATTTTCTAGCAATTTTTCGTATAGTACGTGGCCAGGTTTTGTTACACATGAGCACAAATGTATAGTTTATTTCTGCTAAATTTTACCAAAACTGAGTAATTAATCATAGAATTATATGAATGTTAACCAACCTTTAAAATTTTAATTTCAACTTAATTTTTAATTTTTGTTTTCAATAAATTTCTTGTATGTACAGCGAGGGTACGAATACACACACATGTGACTGAATATAATGACCGTACATACATATACATATCGAAATAAACCGATTTGTCAAAATATGGTTGGTAAGGTGCCTTTCGCAATTAAGTTACGGCCAGAGTGAAACGTTTAATGACTTTTTAAATGATGCATTTCTGAAATTTATATAATTTGGTGGTAACAGTGGATGGGAAATGAAGAATTAAAGCTCTTCGCTAATGAGCAGAAACGAAGCGAAGGGTTACAAAAGAAGGGTGGGGGCGAAAACGAAAGAAAGACGAACCTCCCTGTAAAAGAATGTCCGCGGATTGAATATACGGACTCGATTTCATTTGATTCCTCATCGGGCTCGTTCCAGCTCGTTATCTCGCAATAAGCGGGAGAAAGATGAGATGAAATGCGAAGATAATAAGTGGAAGGAATTGAACGGGACGCCCGTGGTCGTCTCATGCTCAGTGACCGTAAAATATTTCAATGAATTTTTAGCTATGAAGTATAATATTCTATTTCTAGGTTTAACGTTCTAAACCATTGGTACAATTTATTCTGGCATAGCGTCAGGTCATTGTATAAGTGTAACAATACCAGTTTTAGCTTCTCTTAATTCAAAATCCGTGCTTTATTTATTCAATAGGTGCATGCATATCTTGCGGAATGTTTTTCAAGGTATAGTATATTTTCAGATCAAACGAAAACTTAAAGACATGTTATAAGAAAACGTATTTCCACTTTAAACAAAAAATTATAACACGTGTCTCAATGAATTCAAGTAATAGAATTGGGGGCCACATGCACAATTTTTACCTACTGTACCTACCCATTCAAATGTTAAAACACTTTACTATAGATAGGTACATATACATATACTCATAAGGCTTTGCACTTCTAGATAAATATTTATCTTATGTATTATTTCCGGCAGTTCTTTCAATTTTTAAAAACAATGCATTCGTACCACTTTTCCTCAGAATCCACAATTTAGGAAGCGTCTATTATAAATGTTATTACGTTAGATTAGTACAGTATATAAATCATGTCAAGCAGCAAAACAAAAGTAGAAGATATTGCTGCAAATAGGAACGTAAATTTTATGCAGCGATGCGTGATTGTTGCTGGATGTTATGTACATAGGAATACGTGGCGTCTGAAATCATTTAATTTTGCTTCATGACCCAGTATTCTGTACGTAACCGTTCGAATGGATACATCTTACCACGTTGTGTTGAACAATGTGTGAAACATTGTGTTGCCACATTAACAAGAACCGACACACACATATACATCATTTACAATCGTGGACAAAAGAAAGTGTACAGGGAGAGTCACGGAATTGGGACAGGATATATCTCGAATTTGCTTGGAGACATAAAAGAGTTGCAAAGGAAAACGTTGAATGGCATAAGAAAGGCTATCTTTTTAAGACTTCACATTTTTTAATAAATGTACCAGTCCGTCCAAGAATTGTAAATGGGCTTTTCTTAAATGTACATTTTGTTATGTGCATCAATGTTTCGGCACATTCAATTTAGAAAAGTATTTCGTGATTCACCCTGTATGAATATCAGTGACTTTCACAGTACACATTTTAGATCTTGTTAGTAACGCTCATCTACTCTGGGATACACCTCACAAAGTTTGGACAATTCCTTGTTAAATTATCGTGTTTTTTTTCCTACTGCTTGCCTTGTAAACTTTATTTTGGCAGCCGTGATAAATCGCCGCTGCATGATAAATTAATATTGCGTTGCAAGTTTTATCAAGTTGAAAGCTACGTTAGACGATGATGAAAGGCTATACTTAAAGTTGAAAATTGTATCATTGTTATTCTCCAACAGTGCATATATTTCAAATAATATGAAAAGGTCTGAAAATACAACATTTCATGAGCTTTACAACAGTCAAGTAATATATTACTGTTTTTTAGCTCACCATTTAGTATTACCTAATCCGTAGTTCGAATTTTACGATGATTTGAAATTTTTGATTGTTCTTAGAATTTATAATCAACTGAAATTTTATTAAGTACACTTCAATTTGATTATGCTTGAACTAAATAGATGTCACTGTAGGTATGTATTTAGAGTTTCATTTTAATTCTCTGTAGATGGAAAATCATTCATATTTTCTCTCGTTGAGTGAATTCTTGTGTTTGCTTCCGCATAAATGACGTTCAGATTATGATTCTGTATTGGTTTCAATGACATTCATCGATTCTGAATGATTTTTAATATACTTCAATAATATTACAGGTGCATAATATTACTGTAATATTACAGGTACATGAAATAAACTAATTATATTGTCGACTCCGTCGAAAGTGCTGCATGGTTTACAACAGTGTACAAACACAGGACAACGTGCACCACATTGACAGCGATAACACTTGATAATTGCAAGAAGTGAGCGACGAGGCATTGGGAAGTGTCTATGTGTAACAGCGATGAATTATAGGATGATCGACAGTATATGCATGTCGCGGTTTAATAGTTTCCATTGAAACTTGGAGACGTGGCGACGAACGGTTCTTTTTTATCCCTCTTAGGTAACTACACGCGCAGCAAGCTTGCTCCCTTTTCCGTGCAGAATCTTACACATCGGCACAGCCGTGGTCTCGAGAACACCTTTAGAGGACATTCCCGCATCCATTGACCTACATCGAAGCTATGGCCCATAAAAGGGAGGAAGACAGAATGATGGAGGAGAGGAAAGAGGTAGACTTTCTTATAAATAAGCGATTCGTAATGTATTCCATTAACCGAATCGCGCGAGTAGCCGTTGATATTACCTTTGACCAAAGCATTTGAATGAAAGCTTTCTGCGAAACTATGACATACAATCGTGTGTACAGGTACCCTACTTTTAGAATATAAGTAAACAGCAATTCTGTTCATTCGATTGGGTATTTGAAATTCGAAAGCTGTAGTATTATATGAGAACTGTATTATATGTCAAGTCATATCCAGTTTGTGTAGACGAAAACCAAGCTCTCGTATAATTGTATTAAAACATTCTTGCAAATTACGAGTTTTGTGCTTGGTTCGTTATCCCGATAAAATTTAAATCCTTTTGCACATTTGAAAACAATTTTTCTTAAAGTATCTACATATGTGTCTAGTTTCATCAAGAATTTCTTCAATAATCACCAATTTTTAATAAATACAATGTTTAGCAGTACACAATGTGAATGGCACGTTAAGAATGCTTATTCATACGACAAGTATTCCAATTAGCAATTATATTTCTTGACTTATATATAGTTTACATTATTTGCTCTTATTCATTATACTCTAATATTTCAGTCTTGCCTCTCGATTACATTGACGGGGAAATGGACACGGCGGAGTTAGCTCCACAATGAAGAAATCATATTTCATTGGTAAGTACATAGCAGGCAAGTACGAAGATATCGCGTCGAATATATTATTTAAAATACACACAGTGCACCATTTAAAAAGGACTAGTTAATCTATAATTAAATCTATCAAACATTTCTAAAAACGCATTTGCAACAAAACTGTAAAACTTTTACTATGATAAATGGTTTCGTTATTTCTTTATAGCAATGATATAGCAAAGAATAATTATAAATAATCGGAAGAATGATTGAAAAACCATAATACATTTAAAGCCGCCACTAATTTATAACCTCAAGTAGTTTAAAATACTCGCTGAAGATATAAACTAAGCATGTGTAAGGGTGAGTGAGTAGATATTCTGTCGCCACTACAGAGAATATGTACTTTAGAAGGTGATGAAAGAAGAGGTCAAGCGTTTTCTAGCGAAAAGGTAACTCTACAGAATCGATTCGTCAACGTGTATACAACACGCATTATTGTTAATTGTATTCGAGTTGCATGGTCGTTTGGAACAAATTTTATGTCAATAGACACCATAAATACAATCGAGAAAGAGCTTGAACAGAGTACGTTATTTGCACTATGTTATTGCTTCCAGCTGTCCCTTGTTTTACATCCAAAATGAATTTTTTTATTCAACATCAAATGTACACTCAGATTTGGTTCGCGATAAAAGGGGAGGATGTATCTCGCTGAACTGGCAATGAATCAGAGAATAAATGTAATTGAAACTCTTCGAACGCGAAAGGTTGAAGTTTGCCGAAGGGAATTACTGGAAGCGGAAACAGTAGCTGACCAGTTGAGCAACAGAACAATTGAAATAATGCTATTGCAACCACTATTATCAGTGTTGGGAGCTAGCAGTGAATCATTGAACGCAGAAATTCATTTCCATTTTTCAGTGAAAACTAAGCAACCTTTTTGATATGAAATAATTATTTACAAACTATCATCACGTTCTATTCAATTTTATGGAGCACGTAATATTGTTAACAAAAAATTCGCAAAAGAATTTTTGAATAAAGTGGCAATAATCATTTGGTCTGATAGTAAGACAATAATAATAACACTGGCGGCAAATTAAACTACGAATTTTCTTAGTAGAATAAACTGTTGGAAAGAATAAATAGTTCATTCGTAATCCAAACGACAATACAAAGTACAAAAACTATGGGAATTATAATTATTTTTCCATGAGATACACTAGAAGCAATATATGTATACAGTAGCTGCCAAAAATTTCCGGCCACAATACAATTTTTGTATATCACTGTTATAAAAGATTTTTAAAAATAACATCACACTGTGTAAGCATAGCTTGTTTATTAGATTATAAAGTTCCATCTGTTAGGTCTTTGGACAAAAATGTTAGCAATTTTTAGTTGAGAGATAAATTAAAAGAACTGTTCGGCCGAAAACTTTTGGCAGCCACTGTATTTTCTAGTTTAAGTTAGGGCCTTCATCTCCACAGAGGAGGAGTACATAATTCAACAAGGAAATTGGGAAGCCACCTTCGGTAAATAAGTGAAGGCGTGTCATGGTGTGGCGTCATAGCAAGTACATTGCAACAACGAGTACCTAAAAATAATTTACTTCAAAATACAGCTATATTAGATTCTTTCTTTTGGATTCTTTTTAACCCAGCAGTGCACACTTGGGTCTCTGGCAGGTCTTAACCCGGTCTTAACGTGTAATTTCTTACACAGTATACAATATTTATATATATTGCACATACACCATACATGTTATGAAGCAAACGCGTGAACGGCGAAGAAACTAGGCCAAATCTAACTCCACTTTTGAATAAATTATAATTGGAGTTAGGTTTTTTAGGGGGATGTCCCGCCCCCACGTTTTTACTTCACAACATATATATGTTCCCGACACACAAACATTGTAAATATTCACCCATGATTTAAGAGATCCTAACAAATACTTCGCACTGAATATACATAGTGGTAAACATATTTTTGCGAATGTCGCGAAGACAACATATTTCAAGGTTCTTGACATCGAATTTTAGTGCTAACAATAAGTGAGAACAAAAATAATTAATTTGACAGAAATATTAAATAGTAGTAAAACATACACTCAAAATTTCGAATATTATTAACTATATTGTTTTATGTAAAACTAATATATTTGACGCCGTGAAGAAATTCTGACTCGTTGAACTGAATTCACTTTAGTTTTCCAATAATTTTATACTCTAGCGGTGTCGTGTACTTAGCCTAGTTTACTTCGATATCTTGAGGTCTTCGTGAATATGCTCCCCAAAGTATATAGTCCAGAAGGTAAGAACCTCTGAACTTCCGATGAATTATGAACTTCTTTCAATGCTAATTATTTGTTGCAGTATTGAAGAAGGCAGATAACGTTCTTTACTGTTGCAGTTGCAGATATTTATCGAATTCTAATACATGCATTGTTATTAGTTTTTCTTCATTTTGCGTACTATTATTGTTGGATGAAAATTACGATGAAGAAAAAATTCTTCTATTCGAACAATCCACAGGGTATATTTTATGTGTTAAATTAAGTCGAAACATTAAAATATCTTTCTGTCATGCAAAGTTCCATTTTCTAAACAGAACTGAAGTTGGGAATTAATTGAGTACTCCTGCGCTTAATTGATACCTGGCGTGGCACCACGTTCAAAAATAGTTTACTACGAGGATACTTAAACTTCGGGCAATTAATACGAAGAACTTTCCTAGCGTTTGCAAACCGAAAGTTCAAAATATACTACAAGTATAGCAAAAAATAATAATTATATCCTTTTGTTGCAAATCTGAATAATTGCTGTAAAGAAAATAAGTATGATACAACTTGAGATTTATAGTCTATAAAATGGTCGATGGTGAAATGGCGACAAAAATAATGGCACGTGCATAATATCGTAAATGTTTTCGAATCGATAAAGCCAATACATTGACATCGTAATACATATATACGTATTATGAAACACTTTCAATAGTCCATGCCTTTTTCCTTCATTTAACAGATTGCGACAGTTAACCTAGATTTAACGGTGTATGATTAATTTACTCATACAGGATAATGTACTTCGAAAATCTCGCTAATATAAGCGAAGGCGAGAAAGAAAAGTAATTAATTTTATTACATAAATATTGTCCACTTTTTGATAAGTATCAAGTTGTATGGGAAATAAGAAATAGGATTAATTCTATTTTATCTAATAATTACACAATTATGGATTGCTGATAATGTTATATGACTCTTGACTTCTTTAAACGTTCGGTTCCATTATTTATAGCACGAATCAAAATCGTGTGATCTTGGAGACTAATTTACCCCAGACGAAAATGAGACTGCGTGTCTTCTACGTTGTAACAATTATGTTATTATTCCGTAACCTGGTCTCAGGATCACAGGATAAAACTGCATAAGAATAATTATAATTATTAATATGAAATAATAAAGACTTAAAGTTAAATCACCTTATCAGCAATCCATAATTATGTAAATCGACGAGCGACGCTTTGATTGAGACATAGTGGAAGGCACTTTGAGCAATTTGTAACTTAAATCAGAAATTATGTACTACTGATGCTTATTGTTAATGTAGTAATTCAGTCCGTGCCAAATCATAAATGAGAGCAGAGTAGCTGGGCGCGAAGAAACAGATTCAGTCGACGCTCGGCTTGTCTTAAGTGCACGTGTACTTGACGGAAATTCAAACTCGATTTTCTTGAAAACGAGGCCGCAAAAATAAAAATTTTATTATTTTTTTTCCAGTTATTCTTGCACAAGGAATTTTTCGGCTTTCGGCTTTAACTGCGTGTTTCCAAACATCCTGTATGTAGATATTATAGAAGACGACTTTCTTCTATAATATACTTGGCACTAACTATAACCATGCCAACTAATTTATTTTTAAAACTGTATACACTACCAATAAAAATGTATAAATGTCAGCGAACAGAAATTTAGCGATATCGAAATGAGTTCCTAATATTTCGTAAACTACATAGTTAAACGCATAGATGTGTAGGTGCCAGTTAATGAATTAGAAATATTTTTTGACGTTAATTATAACGTCCAAAAAGTCATTAGGTTTAGATAGAATTGAAAATGATAATCAAGTCAGCACGACACGAAAAAATGAACCTCGAATTTGTCGCGTACTGCATCGCAGTTAAAAATGACCCTGAGGAAGATTGTTATAAAAAGGCAGTGGGCATTTAAACAGAATTTGGTATGAAAGGTAGCGTTCATAAAATTCGTCATGTCCTAAGTGAATTTGGATCAATGGAACCACTCACTCGTGAAATATCATAGGTATCAAAGAAAATTCCAAAAAGAAAATATTAACAGTCACGAGCGTAGACATTAGAATAAAGTAGTTTTTTCCAACGTATCAAAATTGAATCCAATTCAATCAAATAGAAAATCTCATGCATACATAGGGGGAATGTAATGCCAGAAAATATTACTCACAACGTGTTAAATCCACTATTACAGGAGGTGATGAATCGACTTTGGCTTGGACACCAATAACTACAAATGACGTTGACCCAATACATCGCATACAGGGTATAATAGGTTAACACATTTGTGTGGACATTTTGTAAAATAAACGATTGCCTTGTATTTCTAATAATTCAGTCGAAAGATTGAATATTTCAAGCGGAATGTGATCCGAAACAGATGTACTTCCTGTAAAGCGAAATAGCATTTATATGGCACTAACATTACTGTAATGAAGTGCACGGCTTAATCACCTGATTTATACACAGTCGAAATGCGGCGAAACCACGTTGAAAGGGTAGTGTCATCTGAACAGCCAACAAATCCGAATGATTTACCCAATACCGATCGCGAAGCAAGGAAAGCTTCCGATATTAATCGGTGCCATCATCTCGCATTTAGATTGTATGGCTCAAAAATGTGCTGTTAATAAAAAATGATTAAAGTTATGAACAAAACTACAAAGTAAGAAAATATTAACGAAATACATTTCTCATAAATGAAAATTAAAACCGAAGTGAAAGTGCGCGTGGTCTTTCATTATATTTATTATTCGCGTCAGATGTGCACACATTTTTCTGTACATTAAAATGATTGCTATTACGCCCGGAATAATTAGCAAAATTGCATTTGTTGTATAAAATTTATGTTGCTTTGTTTGGCACTATGGAATATTTTATATCTAGTCAGAAATGCATGTTTTCTTAAGTAGTATAGATCAACGATCTCGTCGAAATAGGTCTTTAAGTAGTACAAGTCAATGATATGGCAAACATATTTTTCTGCTAATGCGATCAACCGTCATGTTGGTACCACATTATTTGTCGAATACTTCGTGGTACAACTTCCGTGTCTATAGAGCGGTGATAAACATATTTATGTACACTTCAAATTTATCTCCCGCTGTCGCGGAACCCTGCAGTCTGAATGAAAAACATACATACTACATTTTAGTTTTGAAAGTGGGGTATTATTTAAAGGTCGTACTATTATACACGGTTGAATGCAGTTTAATGTCACCAATAATACGTAAGACAATAAAATATATGTTTACATATTGGCAAACAGATATCAATAACATTGAAAATTGCGACATATCCTGAGATAAAAAATTGGTCTTGCAACGTATTCATTTTAAAATTCCATTAAGCAAAGCATTCTTCTTTCTTGAAATTGCAAGTGATATGGCTTGTTTTATGTAAGAAATCCTGTATACATAAATATGTCTTTTGAAATTAAAAAAATTATTATCAATTGTAATGCAAGAAATAATTGTCCCCATTTACGTGAACGCCATTATATGTATTATGTGCTACAGTAATATCAATAAAACAGCTCACTTTTTATTACCAGTTTATGACCATGAATCTTTAAATTTATACGCTTCTTCACTTCAGTTCTCACGTGCCACGAAATTTTTCTTAAAATACATATAGAAATAGATATTTCATTATTTTGAATACCTTTTCCGAGTGGGAAATTAAATTTACGATGCAATTGAACAACAACAGTTGGGAGAGGTATGGTGAACCTCATGACTTCCGATATTGTTTTTTTTAAGTTTCGATGGGTTACCAAATCGATACGCGAAAGTACACACAGCGAAGATACAGTAGATTTTACGCGTTCATGCAATTCTCGTGGAGTGCTCTTCCTCATGGATTTATGCGGAATAAAAGGGATACGAGTTTCGACGTGGATATAAGCACACTTGTTCATGTGACTGCGGATATATTCCTTGGCGTAAATATACATGAACAGTTCGACATAAACATAGAAAACGCATTAAACGATTTGCTTTAAAGCCAATAGCTTTGTTCAGGTATTTGCAGACAACCTACGCGACGTTTCTTTACTAGATAGAAACGAGATATAAGCAAGATAAGAAATATAATGCACACTTGGTCCGAGAATAAAGTTAATGTAGTTATGATGTATCAGCTGTTCTACTTGTTTTAAATTGATAAGTTGGTGATTAATTGTAACGTAATGTTATATTTAACGTTGAATTGTCATGGAACATTATAATGAAAGACTTATAAATGTACATTAAATTGCACATAATTTATTTAAAAATCGAGAACAAGTAACGCGACGATACGTTAATCTTAAACTTACAAGTCTACCAGCAGAAAGCTGAAAAACGAGCATATACCTAATAAATTTTTGGATAAAGTGAATGAATAACTTTTTTTGCATATCAATTTTTATTCGTCGTTTTAATATTCATTAATTCATTGGTTCTTGAACAACGTATTATAAAATCGACTTATCATTTTTTTGCCGAATAATATGCGAATAATCAAGGCACTTTTTAGGTCTACTTATAACTAAACGCGAACGAAGCATATAACCAATGCACAGCTGAACGGCTTGCGCCAGAGTGATTTCACGAGCATTTTCCTTGGATATCGCCTGACGTATACTTATTGCCATGTAGTGGTAAACCTGCCCATTTGTGCATCTGCAGTAGTACGGAACGATATTCTTGCGCCTACTGTACATTATATGGACGGCGATGGTAATGCAATGGATGGAGCACGTAAATGAAACCACTTGAATAACTCAAAAGTATAAAAGCTAACAAAGATTGAATAGTACATTATGTGCCACCCTGCGAAGCATGTAACGTACATGCGCAAGTGAGTCCTCGTATATATATGTGCTCGCGGCGCGTGTGTCCATACAATAGCAGTTGGAAAGAGCTATTGCGGGTGTGCGAAAGGCATTGTATAATATTTGCTATCTTCTTCTATTTCTCCGAATAATAATCCTTATCTTTTCAAAACTGGAAATTGGTATTTCGAATTAACTTTCGAACATGAAGAAAATTTGCGATTAATCAAATGCCTTTTATAAGAAGAAGGGTCTTTCAATTAACGGTATTAGATACGTTACATTAGAAATGAATGCATTGAGGGAAGTATTGTAATTTTTGTTTCTCCGGCCACTATTATTCCAACCTACCTCAGCTTCCAAAAGTATTTGAAAAGGGAAGTTTGGAACAAATATTGTAGTTGGGCGTTTATAATTATTTTGGTTGTTAAAAATGATTCGCAGAAAGCGAAATAACAAAAATGCGGTGTGCGGTTAGAGAGCCATTGATGTAATGTTACGATTACAATTTGATGTATAGCATACAGGTCGGTATAGTCGTGTACCAGGTATTCGGTCTTAAAAGCCCGACAGCTTCGCTGAGAATCACGGTACTCTGGTACATACCCTTCGACGCGATCGTTACCTATGGTCGTCGAAGGTTCACACATACATATGCCCGTACATCGACTTTAGTCGACAGCCATGAGATGCTGGTTGTATCTCACGTTTTCTAGCTATTACCCAACCAGATATGCGTTTCTGCCTCGACAACCCCTATTTTGATACGAAAATATGGAAGCATACTGCATACGATTACCAATCATTGAAAAATTACTTGTATAAGTCTAAATGTGTGTTATATTTCATAAAGTGTATTCAATTCATACTGTGGGCTTGGAAATACTGCGTGACTGTTTAGAATAATTACGAGGGGTGAAAGATATGTGTTTGGAGCTGAGTACTTGAGGAGATCGTGTGAACGGAGGGTGCAGCGGCCCAAGGATTCGGGTGGACGCGACCGACTGTCGCCAAGGAATGTCTGCAGTGGGTATCCTAAATAAGTAAGAGCAAATGAGGAATAGAATGAGAGAGAAAGTAAGAGTGAAAGAATATATGTATGTATATGTAGAGTGGATGATGCGCGCGCGATTCAGAATTGAGGCAGAGGTAAGGGAGAGTATTGTGAGTATCGTGTGAGAGTCGTTGTTCGTTAGAGAATTGTCGTGAGTCGTCATTCTATATTTAATAACGTTAGTTGTTAATTGAAGGAGACTGAAGTCTTATTACTCCACCTGCCCCCTATTCCAATCTACGTGGGGTTTACTGAAAATAACTGTGTACTCTACAATACAGTCTGTTTTGCAAAGGAAATTTGAAAAAGTTATATTTCTTAGACTATCGTTTCTCAAACGAACGTATACAAAATTTGTTTACATGCGTATATTCAATTTCAACGTTTGAACATGAATAGTTTTCCGAGCTACCCTATCATTCTAAAATTTGAAGATGGTCTTCACCCTTTCAATGTGAATAATTTCTAATAGCAACTAATATACTTCTTCAACCTACTATTTTCCAAAGTTTCATTAAAATCTACTTGTTAGCGTAAATTTCACTTACAATTAATGCCGTTCCAAAGGTTAGCATGCCCATTTCAATCACACATTTAGCAGCACTATAGTTCAGATAACTATACCCAATCATTAATCTTCCGAGAATTCAACTCCCCAATTAGTATGCCACGCGCAGACTCTATAAGATCCGATTAAGGTTATTATTAACCATATTAATAACCATTACAAATAATAATTGAAATGGCAAAGTAAGGAACAAAATGTACGTCATACAACTAAGAAGTGCAGTAATGCGAAAGTAAACGGAATTTCAAGCCGCATAGCATCGAACAAGCTTAGCGTATCAATTGATCTACATTCCAAACACTATGCCTGCTGGTCGGAAAGTTCCTAAACTATTTACACCAACATACATTTCGAAAATGCTTGATAATATATGGAGCCTATTGAACGTCGAAAGGTAAAAGGCACAGTAAAAGCCGAACCAATCAATTTTACTATATTGTCTTTACTATATAAATTAAGAGAGACGTTTTAAATGAAAGTTGTTAATCGAAGGAATTCATTTGACTGTATAAAAATGTATATATTTATTAATCCGTTTAGAGAAATACAGGACAAATAGGAGAGAAAATAATATAATTTGTAGCTATTTTCGAGCAAATAGATCACAGTACTATACAGGGCGGGGCGTAAATCGTAGTAGTGAAAGTTACAAAAAAGTTCAATATAACATTTTTTCATTCGAGTCTACGTTTTCGAGAAAATCGATGTTCAAGTTTCTTCAACTAACAAGGAAACGCCGGTGACTGATGCACGCCGATTTTGACGAAACTTTGCACAAGTGCTCATTTTACCTACTTCAGAATTTAACTGCTATTCGTTCGTGCCTGTTTTTTACTTTCGGGGAGAAATCAAATTTTTTATCCGAAAAACCATATATTAAATTTATTCAGTTCTATCATTACAGTACTTAGACGAAATTTAATTACAGTTGTAACAGTGATTTGAGAGGAAATGGGTCACCAAGTTTAAAACTTTTTCATAAGGGTAGGGGATGATTGTGGGTGGCTTTAAACCATGCTTCGCCTTCCCATAAATCCAATGGTTTATATTATTGCTCGTATCATTTGTCGTCGGATAGTTATCGAAATATCAGATTCGCGCATGCACTCAATTATGACAGTTAGCCACCCGGACCCTTGACCCCGTCAGTGGCTTCATCGGAGGTTATTCGCAGATAACCCAGTCAACCGATCCTGCAATATAGACATAAGCTTTCGCCTGCCTTCCGCCTAGTCGAAAACTCACTTAGCGGACCTAACTACCGTCGCTGATTCATCACAAGTCACTCATACTTGACATACTAGATATTTCACCATCGGAGAACATCATCATGGCAAACAAATACTTAGATAAGTTGTACATTTACCTGACAATTGTACAGTACAGTGAGACGTGCAATTGTACGGTACTGCTATTATAAATTAATATCGGTTAGTCCAGTCAATTTATATTGCTGCAATTAAAGTACAATAAGTCCTCCTTTGATATACTAATTTTAATCTACAGAAACTCTAAACTACTTTATCTTTTCATTACTTCTCCGAGTACTCTTATACATTGCACAGGCTCACAGAAGTTGCTTCAAGTTTCGAATATAAACATTTTCATACGCTTTCTGTAATTGAGCAAAACCCATTTCACTTTACATCACCTGTAAAACAATGGAGCCTTCGTTGCATACGCCAAACCACTTTATTCTACAAGATTAAATTGTATAACTTTCGCATTGTATAATTAACATTCAAATTGTATATAGCTATTTGTATCATATTCCAGAATCTAGAAACTGCTTCGTGTGTGCAGAAACTCGGCCCGTTTGAGTGTTGCACGACAGTCTAATGCCTTGCTTCTGTAGATTCAAATTCCGATTGACCTTCCGTAATCCCACTGCACGAGGCAGGACCTATCAGAAAAGGCAGCAGAGGGTTTGCACACTTTTCAACCTAGCAGCTTAACGACCACAGCACCACCATACTGATAACTTCTAAACTGCCATGGAGAGCTGACCGAACGTGTAAAACGCTTACTGCTGTGTAAATCATGTCACCCACTTTGCGCGAAAGTTTTTATAAGAGCAATAAAATTCAGTGATGCAAGCAAACTATTTTCATGGCAAGCTGTGCTAAAACGTCGGTAGTGAAGGTGGCATCATCATATGGAAAGATAATTTATAAGACCTAGTACATTGAAAACGAAATGATGTGATCTTGAGAACAACGTTTTATTTCTCAATCGCTTTGAACTAGGTTCGTTTCCTCTCGACAGCTGAAAGACGTGCCATGAACTAGAAGTCTTGTAACAGTAATCTGTCTTTGAAACAGTTCGTTGAACGAAAACTATACTCGAAGAAAATTTCTTACCTCTGCGAAACATTTGTACGGGTGAAATAAAGTCACGTAGGTATCGCTGCACGTTCTTCACCACGTACACTAATTCTCAGGCACACGTTATGTTTCAAATGTGTTATTTTTAATGTGTCGGTAACTGTTTGTAAAAAGTGTCACAATGTAAAATAGGACAAGTAGTAATACATTAGGTGACATTTGGGAAAATAATGAAGACATTCAAAATATGATAACGTACTGTATAAATCAGGAATGATATTATCCGAAATCAAGGCAAAGGAGAAAATATAAAATAGTGACGTGTAAATATCTATTTAACACCTTAAAAGTTAATAAACTTCGTTATTAATGTTGGCTCAGACTTTCCAATTTTATTAAAAGCATGACAAATGTTGAGAAAGTTTGAGTGGTTCTGATTCCTGAGCATGGGGTTGTATATGTATGATAGAAATACATTCAAATTGTAGGTAATTTGTTTTAAATGAAACACTTTTTTAAACATTTAACTTCCAACTTATACAGTCTAATCGATGCTCGACTGAAATTGAGTTAGCCATTAGCTTAAATCCGATGAATGGCATTATTGGTTTTCCTTTAAGTGAAAGAGGTTTTAGAAAGGGTTGGCAAATTCTGTAATGTTCACACTTTTATTCCTTTTATCTAGGCGAACACTTACATGTTGTACAAAATTTAGCATTACTTTTTAATGTCATGGATAAGTTCGTTTAATAAGCTCATACTGGTATAAAAGTGTAGTTTCATGCCTAAAAGCCATGGCCATTTTATTTTATACATGCTCTAGAGTTAACTTTGAAATCAACTGAAGAGAAGAATAATTAAAAGCGTAAAAAGAACCTAATTAATCACTCAACTATGTATACAAAAAAAGTTTCGATTCAAATAGGGTAAAAACTTATGTTGGATGGTTGTTATTTATACATGCAAACAGAATTGCATGTAGAACACAAATAATACTGAAATGATAAAAATGTATATTTTACGTGCAGCTTATAAATACCTAGATAAAAATTGGGCCACACAGTCAGAAAGCTTTATTGCTGTGCGGTATCTGAAGAAAATATTGTTTGCCATATTAAAACAAATGGAGGTTGTTTAAACATCATTGAAGTAATGATTAACTATCATAATTAAGTAAAAATAATAAAGAATAAGTCCTAAGGAAAAAGGAATTACGTTTCGAAAACGAATTAAAAAAACAGGTAACCCTGCACGTATACATATGTTATCAAAAAACGAAGGCACTAAAGGTATTAATATAATTAAGGATGTAGAATTATTTAGAAAAGCAGTATTGCTCGTCATCTTTGGGAACTACAACAGTAATGCACGATTAAATTGAAGTAAGTTCTGTGGCCAGCAGTTAATTTCTCGCGTGCAGGGTAGTTTTTCCTTTTTCGAAGAATAGATGTAGCGAGTGAAGCGAGATAGAAACACTACGTTGGCCAACAACCGTCGACACTTGATACTTCAAAAGGATGCCGCGATGTGAAAAAGTAAACATGCAATAAAGAAAATTTCATTTTCGATCATTTTCGACCTACCTTTGTAAATGTAGCAGCAGTGGATTGTTGAGATATTTAAGCAACGTTTAATTTGGAGTAGCCATACGTACGTCTTGATTTAATTCCTTACAAATCGGTAAAACTAGACCGATTTATGTCGAGCGTGGACTCATTTTAATCCGAAAACTCTCAACAATGAGTTGGTGCTACATCTATAAAGGTAAGACGAAAATTACTGCGTGCATGTTTGCTCCTTTCAGTCGTGGCATCCCATTGATGTACGTCTGTCTTCCTTCTTTTCATTCCATTCACTCTTTACCCTTGTCTATTGAGATAGTCAGAATAGTCGAGCTCGATGTGCTGACTGGGCGGGGTGATAGTGGGGATGACTCGTTTCAATTTAACCGTGCACATTTTACCTGAATTGAACCGTGCGCTACTGTATATTGGTACTCTAACTGCAAAACTATCTTACACAATATGTCATCAATTACAGACAGGCTATATCGATATTTATCTATTCGCAATATTTCATTATTGCATGTATGACACAAATTCTTGATTCACTGAATTAACCGAAAGAAAAAAGTAACATTAAAGATTGTGTATAGAGCATTTCAAAGTAAATATCCAACAGGGTCAAATAACAACTTATCTTAATCATTTCGTCCTTGCAACAGGATAAAACGCTGAAAAAACAAAGTGCTCGAGCTTGCAAGAAGGACTTTCCAGATGGCCTATAGCCAGAAGAGAAACGACAGTCTTTCCCTGCAAACTGCCAGAGGACTTAATACACTTGACTAAAATTTATGAACCTGGAAGATTCTCCACCATACCAGGGCACCACGCGGACTACCCTGCAGTCCTATTACAGGGTGTCGCTATTCCCAATCTTCATCAAAGTGGTAGAAGGATTCGTCAATCACATAATTTTGCAGCGCCAGCAGCCTGGCTCCACCCACACAAATTTCATACAAAATTCACCGTCTCTGGCACGCGTTTATTATTATTATTATTATTCTCTGTCTTCTCGCGTCTGAATCTCATCATCATCATCATTGTAGTTTGATTCGTGCATCGCGAAACCTATTTAGCAAAGTTTATTTCCGTAACGTAGGATCGGGACAATTAGTCCAGCTTGTGATCACTTGTGAATGCATTTAATATACTAAGTGCCACACATCCTAAATAAACGATATGCGCCGTGCGGGATCAATAACTCGTGCGTACAATATTCTTTTGCTGGACTACCTGGAAGTGTGCCAAAAAAGTAATTAAAGTTTGGACTTTAATCTCGGACCACGGAGACAAACAGGGATCCACCACAGTATGCTGCAGTCTAACTGGTCTAACTCCATAAGGCATCTCGTTCGACATTCGAACGTGTGCCGCGAGTTCGCAGTAAATACCAATCCTACTACGCCGTAACTGTGACGTGAACTTTACATAGACGCATATGTATAAATAATTACTAATTCTAACTAAAGTGCCGTGCGAATTAATATAAGCACAGCGTTAATCGAGATGTCTACATAAATATGGTCACATTGTTGTATTCCGACCTACTTCCTACCGAAGAGCCCATATGTAATTTAAAATTCGAATGCAAAACTGATTTTGCGACTAATTAAGTATATTTGCAATAAAATAACCTCCCATTAATTCACATACTATTATATTTGGTCGCAAAGGCGATCTAAAGTCGAAAAACCCAAGTCCACTAATGAATCATAGAACCATCGATTTTCCAGACATCATTGTTACACATAGTAACAGGTAACGGCAGTAACATATACCTAGCCACATTCTTTATATCGAGTAAACTACATTGGCCTTTCATTCGTTCAGCCTCAAGACATACATACATATGTATGTACATTAAATCTACAGAAGGAGATACGCGGTAAATTGTACCACAAAACACATCAATTACTCCACACTAACATTTCCCATTCTGCCTTAGCAAGTATACTATACCATCGAACCACGCGTAACAGTATTATCATTCAGCATTATCCGTGGACATGCATTTTCAATGCACTCAGCCAGCACTAATTTATCGAACGAGCCCCGTTGAATTGTAACAACGAGCAAGCTTATTCGAATCGCGACCACGCCTAGGAAGCAACCTTCTAAGCATTATGATCTGGTAACTGTTCAAGGGTCGTTTCCTTGCTATCAGCCGTGTAAATTAGCCACGAAAGCAGCTAAATGCACAATCGCCTTAACAAGTTCAGCGCGAGACGTTTTGCAGAGGTCTGGATAAGACATCATCCGTACGATAGGTTACACCACTTTGCCTTCTCGTGAGATCATCCCTATTAAACGAATTAAACATGCACCTGAATTACAGGCATCGCTATACATATGTATAAGTGCCTCTTTCCCCAAGCAATATTATCCACGACGGGTGCTACCGTACCTAACTTTCTCTGTTTCTTCCAACGAACGACAAGCCCTGTTAAACGACAAATCGAGGGATCCCATCATTCTGTTTCCGATCCAATCACCTTTTCGATACCACTCCACAATCAATGACCGACAATGGTTACACCTGGGCCAACAGGTGCTCGCGATCCCAATAAATCAATATGGCAAAAATGCGTCGGTGACGTCGACGAAAAATTTCAACGACAATCTATTAATTGCGAATTAATAGAAATAAGTAAACAGGTACTTTGAACCGAACATAATTAGGTACAAGATGTTAAATTTGACAGATTCGGCGTTTAATTCTATTATTATTAAAAATTAATCGACCGGTTTATATTATAGACGTAAAGATTTGCGAAATATATTTTTATTAGTTTATTCGCCTCATTTTACTTATACATTTCCATACTGCTACGCTTGCAACTGAAATATCGCAAATAAATAATCAAATACTATCCCCCCACAATTAAAATGTTATAAAAATTGAGTAAATGTATACATTCACAACAGCACCACTTCCAATTCGACAACATTTAGGTAAATTGCGCTAACGTTATCCCCTGGTTTCCATTACGAAGTTCGCAAATTGCATAGCCCTTCGAAACGATAATTAGTTAAACCGAGTGGAATTCATGGAAGAATTACTCTCACTTTGTTTCGAGCATAAATATTCCACGAACATTGGTCGCCCCACTGTAAGTTCACTTCATTAAAACTTAATGTTTGACGAGCATCGAATAATTAATGAAAGACTAAACGAACTATCGCAGTCTTTTGTTGTCAGATGAATTCCCCTCAAATTGAGCCCATTGATTGGAAGTTTGAGTGGCACGAAACTCGACTTACCCTCTCCATATGGCCTCCGCTAACGACCTCCGGCGTGTTAACGCAAACCACCCTTTTCAAGCGCAGTTTGTTAACATGGAAGGCTGAACCGTAGCAGTACATCAGCACCATCGTTGTAGGAAAATAAAAGAAACAGCACGCCAGAATCCTGAAAATGAGAAAATAAACATAGCAGACCGTACTTTCGTTTCATGTATTCAGAACAATTTGTGAACGATAGGCAAACTTTATAAACACGAATCGAACAAATGAAAGCGAAAATGGAAATTTTAGTATTCGCTACGCTTGATAGAAATTATTATTTCGTCAAAGTGCGTTGTGTTATCGGTTTGGCAATTGTCCTACAGACAAGATTAAACAATATTTAAAGATCGAAATTACTAGAAACGTTATAGCTTGGAGGCTGGGTAACAATTAATGTGTAATAATATATAATGTGTCAAATGGCGCACGTTTTAGCTATTCCGATTTGGCGTTACAATTAATAATTGCCACATCTTTCTTTTTATTATTTCAACTTTACTTACTATTATTGTTATCCTCGTTACTTCCGTAATTATACAATATATAACAATAACGAGTTGTACTATTTTGTGGATGTTTTATTTTTGTTAAAAATTTGCTTTCAAAAGATAGCGAATATAAATCACTATTAAAGTCTTTTCCTTATACTTCTTATACGTTGAATTGAAGAAAATTTTCTTGAATTCAAGAAAGAGGTACAATTGTATTGTGCAAATGTAAATCAAAGTTATAGAGTTGTTACGTATGAAGCCTCCAAATTTTACCTGTTAGGCAACTTTAAACCTCACTTATATATTCTCGTCCCACAAAGATTAAGTAAGGTTGTTCCTTAGTTCCGCGACAATGTATACACTACCACTTGTGAAATCTAGAGAATTGAAAATAGAGACTAATATTCGAAACCTAGACGCATTATTTTAATTAATTCCTACACCAACCATTTGCAGTAACGTGCCACGGCAGATACACTTTAACCGGCCAAGATGTATTTGACTTATTAAAAGTTACGAGGTCGCATTAACAATTCCAGTGACTCCCAGTATTGAAATATGCACTGGTTGGTTGGTATAACTAACAAAATCTTCACAGTCGATTATCCCCCACTATTTTTTTGTCTAACTTCCCTTGGAACAGAGTTACAGCACTTCCCAATTACCAGAAAGCCTGTATAGTATTTAGGTACGAACAGACTTTCACGAAACCGTGAACAAAGAAATAGACAATATGCATTAGTGGACTACAATGTGCATGAAATATGAATGCATTTGAAATATTATCGGAAATCAGATTATGGATCCATTTTCCATCTAATGTAATACTGGAAACGCCTCATTACGGATACCAAACAAGAATTCGATTTCAACATAATAGTTCTGTAGTGCATTATGCACGCATTATACAGGGTGCGCTGAATGAAATGGTTCTAGATCGTTGAATAGGCCGTGCTTTAAGAATCCGTTGGCCAGAACAATCATTCGATTTTACACCGCTGTATCATTTTTTATGGAGTCACAGTATAGATCAAGTTTGCAACAAGTTCTGCAATGTGGCAGGAACCGTGCCATCAAAATTATAAATTGCACTGTCTATCATTCTTCGTGCCATCATTTTCTATTTCCTTGCAGCTACCATAATTTTATCAAACTCAAAGTTAGTTAAAGACAAATGCAATGTCTGTACAGTACATCCCCACTCATCAATCATCGTTTCAGAATTTTATAGACATTTAAAAAATGATGTACATATCTGAAAGTATAGCATTACTGTAAAGAAATACCGATGGGCTTATAAAATTCGAAAAAGTAACATATTGTCGATCACAATATTCATCGTATTTAATTAAAACAAAAAATCTTTCTCCTGGCACATTCTTTTGTACAGTAAAAAGTCACGAGGATATCAAGTATTCTAAATATTATTTCCTCTAAACGTTACCCAGCCTTGTTAAGAAATACGTTTGATTTGCAATTTGAGAAAAACTGGCGTTCATGAAAAAGCTGATACATTCATATTATGAATGATGTGTCTCTAGAATGTAGCGTGTAATGTAATATAATTTTTCTTTCTAAATGATATAGATGATACTTCAGATTTTCAGATCACTTCAAAAGTACCTAAGGGAAGCCCTGGCGAAGAAAGGATCGCAGGCGAGAAGACCGGAGCCGTTGAAGTAGTAACCACCTCTTGGTAGAACGAGGACGCCAAAAATTGCCATACTCGCTATCCAGGTAGTTGACATCACTGCTACGCAACCCTGCCGCATGTAATACTGCGTCACATACACAAAAAATAATCATTCTTCGATTTTCTTTTCGGGGGCTTCATCAGAAAAATGTAACCATGCGAACGACTACATGCATAAAGCAATGTAATGACTGAAAAAGTGCCAACTCGTTTCATAAGTAATGTCGTCTTTGATGTACTACAATAAAACAACTAAGTACTTATTTAATTTGACATGTACACATTACATGTCAATATTGCGGAATACTTTTGGAAGCGTATTTTCCTGTCAGGTCAAATCAAAGAATTAAAAATATACATATTGAAATAATTGAATAATTGAATAATTCAAAACAGTACATGAAGCTATGTTTCAGCTATCCACGTTGTATAAAATTGAATAAATTAGTACAAAATATAGAACTTTAAATGTTTTTAAAATATGCACTATGGAAATTTTAGAATTCACCATATTTGGACATACTTTTAAAAATTCAAAAATAGCAAACTAAATTAATGTAATAGGTAAATTTATTATCCTTTCGGCTAGAGATTAGGAGATGTAGCCCAAATTCGTTTTCCTGGCTGTGAGGCCGAAAAGTACAATAACAAAATTCTATTTTATTCTATATCCCTTCTTAATTTTTTAATATCCAATTAAATGCTCTAAAACGTTAAATAAAACAGTATTTGTGTATAATTCTTAGTATAGGTAGACAGACTATATCAATAATACTGGTTTATTTATCTTTAAAAATTTATATAGTTTCGTTATAGCTTCTCAATATATTGAAAATAGTACATTGAGTAAATTGAAAATTGACTGAACCACCGACATTACTTATAGAGTAATCTAGTATTTATGAATAGAAATCTAATATTTAATCTTAATTTACTTCGTGCAACGAAATGTTTAAACAACTTAAATATAACAATAAAACACTTATTTAGCCAATGTCATTACCACATACATATGTGGTAGTTTATAACTTTCCGTTACATCCATCAAATATTTCCGCACACTAGTATTTTTTTAGCCACAAAATGTGTGACTGATGAAAATTTGATTGTTATAATTAAAAAAATGTAAGCGTCATCTTATGATGCGTATAATACATTGTATGCATATGGGATATGTATACGAGAGAATTAGTAGATATGTTGTACGAAAGAATGGAAGCTAACGTGTGCGTGCATGACATGATAAAGAAAAGCGCGAAAAGAATATTTATCTGGGTAGAAAGAGGGCAGTTGCGGATGCGTTGCGGAAGCTATTGTATTTGTTGTATTTTTTCAATCCTATTTCTTTTTCTATTAACCAAACTATTCTTTAACAAAAGCAAATTCTCACGTTCCGCATTATCAATTTATCCATTTCTACATATATTCACATATTAAAGGATTTGTAGATATAGTTAACCGTACTGCTGTAATACAGTATACTGTAATCGTACTGTACGTGTTAGCAAAGCAAATGCGAATGAAAAATATTGGACTTTGAAACGACACGACGTTCAGCTGGAAAAGCTGCGTCACTTGAATGCCGTTTGTGAAAGCTTGCATTTAAAACGACACATTGCCACAGTTGGCGTCACTTTTTGTTACCGAGTTGGTTGTCGTAACAATCCACCAAGGGATATTACGCCGGATACAATGGGGCGATACGCGAAAAACGCGACAAACGGTCGGAAGGGCAGTTTTATTGTTTCCCTTCAAAACCAACGCCAAAATTCATCAACACAATAGTATTTGATTCATTTGATAATATAATGATGTTCAATGTTACTTAATTCAATGTTATTTAATGTAATCTTAGATTAATCAATGAAAATGATAATTAATATAAATATATTGGAAGAATAAGTAGAAATATTCAAAATTCAAGTCACTGTTTTGTGAGGAATTTCTAAAAATCTTAAATATTAAGTTTCGAGAATTATGCAAATCTACAACGTGAATATCGTTTTTATTTGTAAGACCAGAATCGCCATTTAGGATATAATTAGTTTTAAATGACTATTTGTGCGTAGTCAATAAAAATGTGCACTATTGGGAGTCCAAGAAGTATGGATTTAGTCCATTATTTAATGAAAATTTTATTATTAAAAAGACAATTTACAGTGCCAATGTGGCGATGTGGCGATTTGTTTATTCATTACTTTATACACATGTATTGTTGGAGTAATGTTATGCGTCCTACAATATGTCAATTAATTTGAGACCAGTCCCTTAATTTTATAACACAACATAATTATAAACAAAAAGTAGATTGGGGCGTACTATTATTACGTGTATACCACAACACCGAATTTGATCAATTTCGTTTATCTAATGTTTTATTAAATGCACAAATACTAAATTATTATATTGCTTACAAATTTATTATATAGCTTAAATTAGCCTACAGAACTGTACTCACAACACAGTGTTTAATATTTATAGTTAATTAGGCTGCCTTTGTCGTGACACTAAATTCAATTAAAATTCGGTTTACTTTATATCGACACATAATACATTTTTCAGTAATTGTAAGATACTACACCGGCCCCCCGGGTTAAATGTACTAAATTACGGCGAAGTTACTATGTAAAAAACAATGCAGCGCCACAAAATAATTTGAATTTTATTGTATCCGCCGGAAGATTTCTTATTAATTTATTACATATTATCTTACGTGTACTTCTTCTGTTACTAAAATATTCTTATTTCTTCCGGAAGGGTAATTGAATGTGCGCTTAATCTTGTATAGTGGCTTTGGAACACACTTCTTAATACGTTTTTTATAACAATAACATAGTAATTGTATACAAATAAGTAAACTTCTCATTTATCCATCAAAATATTCTATATTTCATACTTGTTTGCGATATTATGCTGAAGCACTTTGAACAACCAAATATAAATATGCTTTTAAAATACATATTTGCAAATTAATGCTGGCAGATTTATAAGCCCTGTACACATCATTAATCAAGCAAATTCGTCAAAATACTTGCATAATATTCAGTTCGACCAAAATCTGCTTTATGTACTTATCATTTGAAGGATTTACGTTTCCAAACATTATTAATATCATAATTATTCGGGGGCGCATTTAAGGGTGTACATCATTGGCATAGTTGTTCGTTTATTGATACAGGGCGGGATGGAATACGTAGCACAGTGGGAGAGAGTATGATGCTTCATTAAAAACAGAACAGAAACATAAGACTTCTTTGTCACAAAAATACAGCATGAAAAAAAAATTATTTATGAAAGGATGATTTTCCACTATAAAGGAACAACATACAATCTGGACAATTAATCATTTCAAAGATTAAGGTTCATTTATACAGAAAGTATATATGTCAATGTTTGGAAGTTTCGAGACAAGTGGATATAATAATTCTATTACTTCAACAGTAACATGAAAATGAGAATTTAGTAGAATAAATGTCGGCAATCTGCAATATATCGTACAATGCTGGGCAGACCAACAGACAGGTGTACAATTATACATAAAAACAATAATGCACAGATATCAGCATTTTACAAGGCTAACGTCTCTGTTCAACTACAATATAAGCCCGTTGAATAAAGATACGCTAGGACGGACGTTGCGACGGATATTACGACATAACGTCCATTCAACAATCTCGACAAACGTCACGTACTGCACATCCGCTGACAATGTCACAGATATTATAGCATCTTAATGCACGTGTATTACTGCAGGAATAGTTACGCTAGCTTCGAGTTGACGTATGTTTGTCACTCGGAATTAACACCGCGATATCATTTGTTTTATATTAGGTCAATCAGAAAAGTACAAGCCGCTTTTTGCACCGCGACATAAAATGAATATTTAGGCTCACCTTCAAATTCCACGAAAGAACATCATCACTCTCTCGGGAGGAAGAGATTTCACCAAAATTTCGTAGGTATTTTTATTAAAATATTTTTGGAAGCAGTTTCAATTGTGGTCAAGTGTTATCGAATATTTTCCCCGCGAAAGAATGTCGTAATCGTCGAAAAAGATGACAATCAGACGGTGTTATTAGCTAGTGAATATGGTGGGCGTTATCAAATTTCCCACATGCCAAATTTGTGCCACATGCAGTCCCGAATTATTACGGTAGAGCATCACCTTCTCTCAATTAACCAATCCAAGCCATTTTACAGCTACCGCTTCTTTTAATTTGTCCATCTGATTATAGCATATGTCTGAATTAATTTTTGTATTCCATTCGTTTAGAAAACGTACTGTAAAGAATGTATACGTATGGCGAAGCAAAATTTTCGACGATAATTTATTGATGTTCAAATTGTTATAACTTCGTGAAAAGTATTATTGTTAGGGTTAATATGGGTTTTTTATCAAATAAGAATGATCTTACAAGCAGACGCGCGTGGTTCAACCCCACAAAAGTAATATACCTAGAGCCTACATAATACATTAGATGGGTTCTCGTCCCGACAGTGGTACCGCAAAGCGGATTGATCTATAACTTCCTTACAATGTTTACGATTGCGAAAGATTGTTGAAATGCATTGTTTATCAGAGATATTGGAAATATTAAAGAACGCAGGCGGTGCTAAAGTTATGCGTCATACTAAAAGCACGCAATAATCTTAGAATGGGTGAGGTCCAAAAATATCTATTTAATCCTTACTCACAATCCTTACTTACTAGTTAGAAACACTGTTTTATTAATATTTATGGATTTGCACGTAATGAAGCCTTAGGGTAATGATGACAATGTTTACGGGGGAACACACAACTATATTGAAAGATATATAACTTTATGAATCTCATTTCCTTCGGCTGTTCAAAAATATTGAACAGCCGAACTACAACTACAATTAAATCGAAGAGCTCAGTATAGTAGAGCGAAATTGGAACTTGATTGATTGGCTAGCTGGAAGAATGCAATACGATTGAAATATGGATCGGTTCACTTCGCATCGATTGATGGAATGGATAAGATCTGGCGTGGATATTTTGATCCTTTGATATCCCCTGGATATACACGGTGGAGCAAAAATTTGGACGTCCAGAAATGTTTCCGTTACTTATAATGGTATGAAACAAATGTTATAAGATATAACCAAACTTGCACGATACGGGGACAGATATCATGTAATATAAGCATTGCTCCCGTCGGTGGCGATATGGACGAGACTTCAAAATGAGCTCAATTTTCGTCAGGAACTGCTGTATCTTTTTATATTTATAATCCTATAAAACGGAATGATATGTTGTAACATATCGTTGGACTCGTCTGAGCAAACACTGTCGGATTATGAATTAACACTTATGTTAGCAACCGGGTACCCATTTCTATATTTGCTTGAATAATTTTTGTATGTTCTTGATCAAATATCACAAAACCGCTCTAGGTCTCGATTCTTTGAATAATTTCACGTCAACTCACGTTTTGTGAAAACAAATTTTTCAAAATCATTTGAATAACTAAGCTCCGAGCTTCTACTCCATTATGGTTGCTAACATAAGCGTTAAAAAATATATCCTTTCCCCTTCGCCCATGCACAAAGTATTTGTATCACATTATGACCGCCTGCGTATCGTGCAATTTTTGTCTACGACATGTTTCCATATTGTTATAAATGAAGAAAGTATTCCAGGTAGTCCAAATTTTCGCCCTTTATGCAGTTTTAGATATACACATCGCATTTCTGTAAGAAATAAGATTTCTCAATCGGTTACTTGGCGTAGTAGGGTACAATATTAGACAGTTGGATTTGCAGGATCGCGAAGCGACAGGATCCGATGGAAGGGTTAATGGTCATACAGAGTTACTCATGGCAAAACTAAACAGTATTTTCTACCGATCTCTCACTCCCTACTTTGACAGCTGTCAAACGAGCCCCAACTTCTGTCAGCGTTACGAGGGGAACTGAAGGGAATCGTGACATTTTGGTATCTTAGTTTACCAAAGAACCACGCAATCAGATACTACGAACGACATGTGTATTACCGGCATTGTAATTGGTATAGACATTACGTATGTAATAAATATGTTGTAGCGGATGCAGATATCTGAGATGTTAACCACTGAAATACACGAATCCGCGAATTATTTGATTCCTCTACGCGGCGTTCTCCGCTTTTCCATTGTGAAACAGTATTAATCAGTAATAACAAACAATATATGATCCATTAGAAATATTGATGATATAAAATAATTGGAAATAACATATATTTAGGTACCTAAATTTAATATAGTTTAAATTTTCGTTACAGAAGCCGTGTGACCATAACAATATTATTTTATACATATTGTTCAATTATCGACATTGAAAAAATTGGCTCTTCTATTGTATTTCTGAAATTTATTTTTTAGATCTAGTTCGAGACTATGTATTATACAATTGTATCTGTAACTGTAGCCCGTAAGCTTCAGATTCTGCATCAAACACAAGTTTGGAACTCGACTTTTTCGAAACTTTCTTCGAACGGACGGAGGTAGTATCTTTGAACATAATTAAGATATTCAATTGAAACTTCTATACCTGTACCTGTATACTGTACATCCCGATTACTGGAACTAGAAACAATTGCAAATATTAAATATTTTAAGCGTCGCCTGATGCAACGCTGTTGGGAGATACGCTGAACTCAAAAGAGTTGAAACACCGCACCGTCTCGTTAAAATATTAATTGCAACGAATCCCGTTAAGAATTGCACCAGTTGCACTAAACAATACTTCGATATGGTGATGTCGATATGCATTTATTCTGTTGACTGATCGGATGCAACTCTGAGGTTGTATTCGAATGAATGCAACTTGCAACTTGAAGGTTGATTGAAAAGATGCGGATGAACTTTGTAACCTAGGGGTTGGAATGACGATAAAGAACTCCAACTATAACTCGTCGGAGGTGTTCTCTTTGGTAAATTTTCCGTGACGTTGACTCGGAAGCATTTTTTATGCACGCTAGTTGACGTTAGCGTTGGATTCCAGGGTAAACGAAATCGTGTGCAACAATTGCCTTTGCAAAAAGGCTTTATATAAGAATACCGTGACGAGTATGCGCGACAAAGTGATGGTATGCGTCGTGTTCAAAACTATTCTGGTTACAATTGATAGCCCGCTACTATATGTATACATATATGATGATGTTTAGGGGGAAAGGCTGACCTTAGCCCTTGTCGAGTTACCTCAGCCAACGCGGAGTCTGGCCCTTTTAACCGATGACTACTAGGTCAGTGAATAATATTGATTCTGACTAGGGCAGAATCCGCGGGCGTTACATCTTATCGGTGACTCAAAAGGTTGGTCGTCCAACATTAGGAAAAACGTGTAATTACAAATCAGCGGTTCGAAGGTGTAGCCGCAACCTTGCGCAACTCCCAAAGTGCGTTTTCTGAAGGGGGGGTTGAAAGTTTCATCTATGAAAGTTTCAGTCGATTCGTTAACGCAGCGGAGTTTCCGCCAGGATGTCGAAACTTAACCTGGTAGACGTCTGTTAAGGCCCAGCTTCGAGACCTCTTTGGAAATCCACGTTTATAACACATGCAATTAACTGTTGAGGCCGTGTACAAACAAAAAGTGCTGCATCTTCTTGAATCAGGAAATAAAACGATTTCCTCAAAAACAGTTCTGTTACTTGCGCGTCATAAACGTGCTAGCCATCTGCACGTTGGTGGTTATTCCTTGTGGATATTTTTGGCCGCCTGTTTGTAGAGGTTGCGATTTTATTAATTCGTTGGATCTGCAGGTACGCCGCGGAACAATGACTATTGCTTCGGTTGGCAACCCAACGAAATACATTTTTTAAGTGAAAATAATATATTGCTTTTTCACAAATACGTATACAATGTTTTATATTTTAAAATGTAATACTTGGAGAGTCTTTGATTTGCTATTGTAGGAACCGATGGAAAAGGAAGTGGAGGCAGTCGCACTATGCCGCGGACCCCTTGCATTCTTTTATTATGTTATGTTCCTCTTAGTTCTTTGGTGGATGCGCCCCGATCCCACACTATGTTTATTTTAATTGCTGACCTCACTATATTGTCATTAAGCAATTACCTAGTTGTTTCGTATTTTTGTTCGAAGATTTTGAGTCCGTCTTTTATCTGATACCATTGTACACACAGGGTGAACCTCGGAATGTGATCGGTTCAGATTATTCCGTTGTTAGTTGGCCAATCGAAAATTTGTTTATTTGGTATAACATGTTGTAATTGGAGCTTTTAACATCTGAATAATCTGACCTGATCACGTTTTTCGATTCACCCTTATAGTGAAAATGGCACGCTTATAGCATTAATATTTATAATTGTAGGATTGCGAAGCGCCCAACGCCCAGGTACAGGGCGTTTATGACTCGCTACCTGGGACACAGCTGGTCTGCAGGCGAGCAGTGATGGCCTGCAGAACCGTGTCCTCTGCTTCTTATACTTTAAGGACACGAATGAGAGAGAGAGAGAGAGAGAGAGAGAGAGAGAGAGAGAGAGAGAGAGAGAGAGAGAGAGACGAGTAAGACGAAGGACGAATGGATGTGCGAATGTATGAATGAGGATAGTGTGGTTGGAACAGCGTAGCAGTGTAGATCGGCAACAGAGTAGTTCCAACAGTGAAGTATAGCGTAGTATAAGATAGTGTAGAAGTCTTTGAATAAATATAACCGTTCCGCGTCCATTACATTACACTTACACCGGCTTGACTTTATTAAAACTTCCAATCCCACATAATATTAAACTCTTGAAAATGTAGTAAGTATGTTTTATCTTACCACAAGACCTCAACTGATTTGTAGCATTCTTATTAAGAAAAACCAAACCCGCCATTTTCTAGAGTTGCCAATAAATAAGTCCATTTAAATTTCTATTGAAATTAACTATAATTGAAAACGGGATGTAGAACGATTAAAATGTTTCGACTATTATACGCAGAACTTATCCTTTACATTAGATCACATTTAACATTCCTAAAAAAGTCTGAAATATTGTATTTCAGCTGAGTTCGTGTCTTGCATTATATTTCTATCATCGTATTTATTTACATGTTGGAGTGGAAAAAATTATAGCAGATATATAATATAATGTTTTTGAACTTCGTCGCAATTCTACACTTTAAATCGAGAAGCAACATTCAGCTTTATTTTGATCAAACCAGAAAAGAGGACGGGAGAAATCGACGAACATTCGATTGGCGGAAAATTACGAAGTGAATAGACTACGGAGTCAGCGAATTGCCAGATTAGATTCTTTTTCTGACTCATCTTTTACGTTAAAGCGTTTTCTTTCAAGCCATTAAATATTGAATTACATTATTCCAAATTATTTTATGCTTGGTAACGTGAATGGATCATTAGCTAATGAACTTTTGCCAAACTCAATGTTCCAAATAAATACTTAATCGGTGCTGGCTGAACCGCGTTAAGTAAGTCATGCGAAAATATTTACAGCTATTCCCAGAAGTATTCGTATCTTCTCTGTTTATGGAAAAAAATTGCTAAAATTAAGCGTTTAAAGGTAGGTCCAATTCACATATTTTTCAATCATGCTAAAATTTGGCCGAAATGAACCTGATATATATGTTCATTTATAGTAAACAATTTATGGGAAAACCTTGAATGCATCTTTCGATATGAACCAATTTCTCTTATTGACAGCGAGGACACGAATACTTATGGGACAGACTGTTCATTAAATTATCATTGCGTAAATAACGCTGTTTATACAAAATTATTTGTGCACAATATTTTGGAATATGGATCGTGCACATTTTGGATACAAATGCATTAATTGTGAATTTAAAATAACAGCAGCACACTATTTCACCTTTACAAAGCGGTGGACATAAAAAAGTGAAGTGAACCGTTGCTCTTTTCTTTACCCTTGTTATTAGTATGCATAGAGCGCTACGAAGTTTGTTCCAAAACTTTGCCCTGCCTTTAATATAAAACCACACAAATGAAACTTTCGAGTGTAATTTAATCCTTTAATAAGGAGTATACTTGTATTCAGTTGTGTTTTATTGCAAGAATTATTCAAAGTGACTACCATTAAGTTCTCGATCTTAAAATTGTGAAAATTTTGTACGAATAAATAACGGAAGCGAAGGGAAAAGATGTCATAAATTGCAGGGTATGGGAAATTCGATGAAGCTGTTCACGTGTAATCATTAATGAGAACAGCAACCAAATTTAAGCTTAATAAAGGCATACGGTAATTGAGTGGAAGACGCCTAAAGTTTTTTGTTAAATTTGTAAGTAATTTACCTATATATAAATTAAAAAACTGAATGTAACGTATAAAAGCAACAATCTTCCCACATAAAATCTGTACAATTTCCAATATAAAAAATCGTTGGGCTTCTTAATCTCATTGTAAAGCTGTTGCAACTGAAATCAAATGTTGCCAAAGATACAAAGGAAACAAACAACTGCATTGCACTTTTTATTCACGGCTAATTTTATGCATATATATGTATATTTGGCATATACTAAAAAATCTATTTGTGTACGTAAAAATTACATAACAGCCTCTTATCGTAATAACAGTTCAGATGATAAAGTGCAACATCGAACAATGAGTTCCGCTTAATTTTCGACACGAAAAAATAAAAAGCGTATCGGGTACTTTATGATCTGACATAAAATTTGTGGCAGTACGCAATTCGAGGAGACGAGAAATTTTTCCTGCGGAAAGTCGTATTGTTTTAAGGCCAAGCTCGATTGTCTTGAAGGATCCCTCGGGTACGATTCTTTTCATTGGAAACGAGTTCGACAGTCGGATAAAAGTGGGAAAGGCGACGATTTGGCTGCTTGACAAAGAGCTGGTGATAACGCTTGTGGAGAGAAGTGAACCAATGGGTTACCTCGCGTAAAAAAGGAAGAAAATAGTCGGGAAATCGATTCACTATACACTTATTCGTGCTGTGGTGGCGTCTCGACCTTAACTCGAGGTTTCAAATCAAAAGCAAAGAGATCGGATGAAACGTGTATTCTGTGAACCTGCATTTATGTACCCGTGTACATATTTGTATATATTCGTAGACATCTGTGTTAGTCACTGAATCCAGTACATCCCTCGAGGCGTACTTGAGAAAGCGCTGTTCCATTTCGATTTCACTTGCGTATTACAATTCGATGCTCACTTTATTTTATATTCGATTACCTAAACTGCTATAGATTGGGTACACCGGATATATTCAAAATTCTAAGAATGCAACGATAAACCAGAATTCATTTTCTCCTATAATGACACCAGAATCATTGTAAAAAACGAAGGGTACAATTATGCAGGGAAGCATAATGAGAAATGAATAGCAAAACAAGAAAATAAAATAAATAAAGAATAGTGCGGTAATTACCACATTCCACCAAAAGAAGCTTATACTTCTAAGTACCTACTTCAATTGTAAGGTACTTATGCAATAAGGCAAGGTGCATTGATGTATGGCGTAATTGTTTATAAAAAAGTCAGAAGTGGAAAAGAGAATTCCTTTTAGCACACATCTTACTGTGAATAAAAAAAAATCGCGTTTTGTCCCTACAAAGTAAGTACACGTGCACTAGCTCCAGAAATATTATTTTCATGGCCGCCGGTATATTCCTTTGGATGTATTTACTCGTGCTCCATTTTACAGTATATATATACGCAGATTGTACAAAAGTTTAGCCCTAACAGTATCGTCGGTCCTCGCGCCTGTTGATTAAACCGGGCCACCAGTTTTGACATGAAATTACCTTTCACACCGAAGGGAAAGAAGAAAGTATTCCGTTATTGCTTTCGTGGTGATGGACAAAAAGAAAGGTCGAATAGAGCGAAAGGGAGAAACAAGCTGCGGACTGAAACTCTAGTTCTCAAGAGAGCAACTATAGTATACGACAGGTACAGGATAGCGTAGAAGAATGTTCACGTGATTGTATATACCTATACTACTCACACAGCCACTAGCAAATGCGCCAAACTTTGCGTATAAAACTTTCGATATCGTCGCCCAACTGAACAACAAAACGAATATTCCGTTATACTATTTCGGCGGTCGCCTATGGTTATTTTTGTAATATGTATTCAACGCATTTTTTTTTATAGGCATGTAATTGAATATAAGTTTTCCGTTCTGAGAGTATCAGGGACTTCGCTCGACAAATTATTGTTATTACGTTATAGTGTATAAGAGGAGGGTAAAAGATTACCCATAAAGTTCTGAACTTTAATGTTTCTTCACGAAATATCTTTTTAGACCGACAATAATTTTTGTATTTCTTGTCATGAAAATAACCCTCTGTTGAACTGAATGGAAATCTTCCAACATTTGAGTTTCCTAAAGTTAATATTTATTAGAAGATTAATAAGTGTCAAGGTAGCAATACTAGTTGTGAAGAAATATTTTATTTTATTTAATAAACTTAATATTTAGCAATATTTACACCTAAAGTCGTGACCGTACTGCAATTTACAGGACAAAAAAATTGGATATGCATAAAGTGAACTGCTTCCACCCTATGTGGCTGACAGTGATTGTCAGCATGGCTGTGAATCATGCTCGAGCTACTGACTATTGGTATAAAATATATTGTAGGTTTAATTTTGCGTAATCACTGATTTCCTATGTAAGTCAATTACCATACAATAACTTCTAAATCCAATTCAAACTTCAATTATTCTTAATCTTATACATGTTCAAATAAATATCAAGCTTTCCAAAAACGAATGTTTCTTTTCTGGGGTAGTTGAAATATGCATATACATATTCAACCTTAATTTAAAACCAGCGATTGTTTTGCTAGTTGAAACTTTGGTTATGTAGACCCAGGAACATTCTGATTTACATCTTCCACACAGTGGGCTATTTCAGAAAATTGTGTATATAAAAGGAAATGTTTGATGATAACAGTTTTCTACACAGTGAATGAGAAAAAGAAATTTATCGTTGCGAGGCATGTCTAAAGTTTAGAACATATGGGAAAGAATTCACAGGCATTTGATAAAAATGAGGGTCGTGTCAATATCCGTTTATTATTGCAAGCTGGTTCTAGCAAAAACGTGGAAAGAAGTTAGGGCATAAATAGACGATTACGGTTTCTCATCAAATTTAAAGACTGTACATTTGAAATATTTCTTATTTAAGTTTCGGTAAAAAATTCGAACTTTTAAACTCTTGACAGTGTTGAGAAGCGCCTACAAATGATTCTTATAGGAATACTTCTGCCGTTTTTTTAAGGCAACGAACAGATACCGTACGTGTTCATTTTTGTTCACACAGCACATATCAATGCAATTGTCTAATTCTTATCAATTACGTATAAACAGATCTTCAATAGCGATGGTAATTGGGATACATTGTTTCGAATCGCTTAAATCCACAGAAAAAGAAGTGGCAAAGCCCTAATCTTTTATATATCCCACATAAAAAAAAGTCACACAGGCGTTAAATCGGATCTTCTCGGCAGCCAACGTGTGAGCGGTAAATTGCCATCACCTGCCCGTCCAATCCAACGTCCTGGAAGATTTTCAGGCAGGTAATCTCTCAAATCCCTCTGCCTGTAAATTACTATAATAAAACTTCAAGAGATCTCCTACGAAATCCTTAAGATGCGCCTCAATATCTTCAATGACTCCCTTTTTTTATTTATAAAGAGTTGAAATTATCTATTTATTTCTGTTGTAATGATCGTGAACTATTATAGTACAGGTGTTGCCACGTAAATTTTGCTATTTTAAATTAGTATTGAAATTTATAAAAAAATTATTTTGAGCAAAAGCCTAAAGATGAGATATGGATGTTATTTATATCTTTTAAAAACAATACTCATATAGGACAAGAAATCAACAAAGGTTATGAAACGCAGTACATATCTTTAATAATGTCTTTCAACATTTCCTACTTTATTTGTATATTGTTTGTAATTTACATATAACCCTTGGATTTATCACGATTCGTTCTACTGCACTTAAAAAAAGTGCTGTAGAGTTGTTTAGGCTTAGAAGAAAAAGAACATTACCCATATGTTCCAGAAAAGTTAAAATACAAAAACCTTAATTATCCAATGTTATGCACGCTTGAATGTAGTCCAACATGTCTCTAAAACAATTTTTAATAATTCGGAGACTGTCATGAAATCATGTGGCGAAACTAACGTGGAGAACCCTGTATGTACAATACAATATATTGGACTTCGTGAATCCAATGCAAGCCAATCTATAAATCCTGATATCTGTATTTCCATCTTACAGTGGCGTGAAGGCTCATTGCGCGTCGATTGATATTGACAGTGTGAAGCGATTGTTGCATGACAGTCAAATGCTTCTGTTATTAAAACTACATGTTTCAAAGCAGAGCTGGTTTTACGCACGACACATTGCATTGTACCCGAAAGTGGTCTGCACGGGACACAAAGTGTCGTCACTTTTCGCGGGACGACAAGAACAAAGCAAGAACATCACAAGACAAGAACATCTTAGCAGGTCGTCACGTACAAACCCTTTCGTGGTGCTAGAACCCTTAGTTTAGCCTAGTACACCTTCAAAGTGTTGCGAAGGATCGCCAATAGCGTGGGAGTGATAACTTCACTTTGAACAATTATCTTTCCTATCAGCAATTTCAGTAGAACGTTCGAGTGTATCATTGTAAAAATTACATTTTAGAATTTAGTGAGTTTAGGCGAATCTACGACAAATTGTGAGACAAGATATGAGTTTCAAACAGGAATTGGATTAACTGACTGCTTCCACTTGGTTATCATTGGAAAATTGCACTCGTTTGTGAAAGCAGGCAATGAAGATATGTAGTTTGATTTTTGTTCGCTGGAACTTTAATGATATACTCCTTTTTCTATTTAAAGTAAAAGAGCACTTAGAGCATTTAAATCGTACGATACTTTGTCAACAAAGCTAGCAGTACACGAAGTAAAAGTACTAGATACAACTGCAATATTTTTAAACTGCAGCATGAAAAATGTATTCAATTACAGCAAAATTGCATTCATAATTCAGGTATGTACTCTTAATTTGCATTATGGTAATGAACGACGAGGGCGAGAAAATCCTAATCTTGAGGGAATATAAAAATATGTACTTGCAGGTATTGACTAAAAATTATTAAGAATGATGGCGTGAGGAATTCTCTGCATTTTTAGAAACGTAAAGTAAAAGTAAATACATAAATATTTGAATGTTGTAACTTTTAATCATTTATGACGCCGTCCATTTTTTACAGATATTCATTGAACAAAATACTTTCAATACTGTACACATACAAAGAATGCATGAATTTTCGCAGATCTTTGGACCAAAATATCACCGTCAATGTTTTAATCGACAGTGTCTTTTGTATATTTCGAATCTTATTTTTCCACGACTTGGAATTATTAGTATTAGAATAGAGAAATATACGCGTACGTTTAATGAACTACCATCCTAATGTCTACCACGTACCTACGAGCCATCAATGAAATATTCATAGGGACAGCATAAAGCTTGCTTCATCGCCAGTAGTTTGAGCTCGTTCGTTAGGTCTGCCTTTACGAGTAAGCCTCCATACTGCTCTATTTACAATGTCGACACACGTTTTAGGAAAAAAGTAGATAAACATTGAATATATGGATAGGTTATTCATGGTGATAAATACAAAAGGGCCCCAACGGACAGTATAAATTACAGTAAAGGTAGTTCCGTTATTTTTAAACATTTGGGAAGGACCACCTTATAAAATTTAGTGTGATACACTCTGTTTGAAATCGAGCAAGAAAATCTGAATGTAAAGTTAAACTCATGTCAGTGCCACTTATCATTATAATATACTCATTTCGCAAGAAGTGAATAATATCTATATTATAATTATCTTTTGCGAAATCAAGTCTGTTGTTTAATTTCAATTCGTTCGCCTTCCCTCGTAGTCACTTCATGATCAATCCGTCGGGCTATATCTAGGTCAAGATCGTACAGAGTCAAGTTCTTTATAAAGGCTAAGTCCATGTACCCCTCTTATCAAACTCACAACCCTCGCTAAATATTATACAACTATGGTGTCAAAAATGAGACACGCGCTAGTTGTTATCCCTCGAACAGTCAATTCTACAACGGCATTCGTTTCCATTTTTCAAACAAAGTTAACAATTTGTAACGCTTACTGTAATTGAAGCGTTGTCAAAATGCCTATGATGTATGTTAAACTACAATCGGTGTACACGTTTTTCATCGCATTTTAACGATAAATTACTATTTAAAGTTTTAAGATAAACAGTTGTTCGTATGATCGAACTGAATTATCGTAAGTAGAAGAGACAGGAGATTATTTAATGATGCACAAAAATGACTAAAAGATCATCTTTGTTCATATATGGCAGAACTACTTATTATGGGACTGTGTTATGGTTTATTACGGTTTATTGGTGTGGCCGTATTTACCATTTCTAAAGCTGTATTATCTTACGCTGTACTGCCCGCTTCAAACGAGCAACTATATGCCACCAAGTTTTATAATGTTACGAAATTTCGTCTGCTTATACTAATTTGATTAATGATACAATGTGCTACCTCTGTGAAATTTACTGGATTGTTCGAAACGTTAATAGTGAAATACGAGGAACATTAAAGATAATAGTGTATACAGTTCATTTTCGTGTTTTTTTGCGGTATACCAAATAACTCACGGTGGACTATACTATCCTAGATTCCTCGGTTTTCGACTAATGTTTCGTTTAATTAATTGCTTTTTGGAGGAAAGTTTCCAATTTCCAAATTAATCATACAAAATATGAGTCCTAATTATTAGATATATGTAATTCAATCATTTATTAAGCTTTTTTGAATATGTCTTGGAATTAATACCCAATCTGATGGCAATTATGTCACATAGCATTCACAACAATAACAGTCATTAGGAGCATTAATATAGGTGCACTTGACAAACAAAATATGAACATTCTGAACAACCCAATATATTAATACAAGTATTTATTCTGCGATAGAAAACGACACAGACAAAAATCATCAGTCTACACATAGAATCACAAACAAGAATGGAAAAGTAAATTACTAAACAAAAGCAATCATGCGATATGTACAATTTAAATAACACGACTAAAGTTTATGACAAAACTGGTGTAACATACCTTTTTAGATGCGTGCTTGTGATAATGATGCGGGTGGAGCATACAAACGTAACGATCAATTGCCATGCAGACAAGAATAACGGCACTTTGTTGAGTTAAAGCTCCCCTAAGAAGTGCCTGAAACAATAAAACGTTTGTCAATATAAAAGGTGTTCCTCTAATCACGTTCAAGATGGTATGAATTAGAATATGCAAATGTAAATATGATTAAAGTTCATTGAACTTAAATAGTTTATGTACTCATATTATCTGGTTAATTACGTGCTAAGTACTCGTCAACTTTTGAATCACAATCTCGGTTTTTATTATATTGCATTGTAAGCACAATCTTTTTATTTTTGGCATACGCCGTTCTGCCCATCCGACCAAATTTTACGCACAGTTTTCTTACTTCGTTTCCTTTCTACATTTTTCTGCAATAACGGTTGGTGTGACGTAGCTATCTTTATCTATGGCACGTCTTTCGTACCTTCCTCTGATGCTAAGCACAGACACCCATGTATAGGCACTAGTGGATCATTGCATTCCTACGTCCCACCCTGCACCACATTCCCATGCCAATCAGTTCTGTATCAATTAATCATCCAGTGGCACTTACTGTGCTCTGAAATAGATTGATAACCTGTTATATATCATTCTCGATTTACGCTTCGAAAGATTCTGTTTCGCGACACGTCTTCCAGTTATTGAGCATGAAAGGAATGAATTTCTAAGACTCGGGATCATTTTTTTCCATGGGTGGACCATGCCACGTGCACTATGAAATCATACACTCGATAGAAGCCAATGGATCTGTTTGTACTATAAAAACTGGCTTGTACTAGAATAATGTGAAATATTGGAGAAAAAAGTGAAATATCAGAACTTAATATTTGTATTATTTGTATTGTATTTGTCTCCACATACATAACATTATTTACAAGCTTTATTTACAAAAGTTGTATGGTGGGGAGAAGATTATAATATCCCCAGTAATAATTTTGTTCTACGTCGAGGGCGTTCTAAGATTTCAAAGTCACCTCCATTTTTTAAACAACATGCTATACAATTTTATGCAATGCAATTTTATTTCTGAATAAAATTGCGGGTATTTAGAAGGTTTCAGCAACCCTTAATTCGAGGTTGTATTAATAAATGCGCTATAATCAATCCGGAAATCATAACAAGTGTACGAACTTCAGCGATGCAACCATTGCAACTTTGGTGCTAATGGCCACCAGGGCATGTTTTATAACGTAAATCTCTTTGTTTTCAACTGTTACCTATTGTGGAATCACTTTGTATTAAACACCTGCTACTTTAAAAAACACAAAAATATAGCATGTCATTTAAAAAAATGTAGGGAACCTTGGTAGGCCTCTACTGGGAGAAAAATTATTACTTGCATATTGTGGGCCCCGTCTTACCACAGAACTTTTGCAAATAAAATTTTTCCATATCTGTAAAAGTAACGAAGATAGTAAAGCTAGTCAAAGTTATTGGGCCACGCTATATAAAATAACCGCGTGTTTTATCACAATGGTTTGGTGTATAGATAGTCATTACCATTAAAAAACCTGCACACATTTTTTTTACTAAATTGAAGTTTGTGTGTCAAAACCTACTATGTATAGTTAATGGGTGCTCAATACAAAATGTTATTTCACGAGTTCGTCATTTGCATGTCATTTCGTAATGTTGTAACTCTTGACACAATTATTTTTGTCATGTATCCCCACAGAAAATAGTCGAGAAGAATCTATTGCCATTGTGAGGTATGGCTGGAATATTCTCATGGGAAAGAAGACCGACAAATTCCAGTCACGCTCTAACTCTTCGAGTATACAGTGGTTTTCAGGAATAACAGAGCCCGGCACGCGCGCATTGTAAACACTTCCGTATAATCTAACGCTTTCAAACAAAAGTAATGTCCATGACGTCGTCGGAAAATAAAATAATTGCGAAAGTATTGCTTCGAACACCTGGTCGAATATCCTTTCTTTTCTAGTGCCCCTGCTTATTCTTTGATTGACTTTGCATGATTATAGTCATTTCATTCCTTCGACTGCCAACTGTACTTACACGTACAGAAAAATATACAGTCCCCTTAAAAAAAGGAATTAACTGCCTTGAAAATTTCTTTGGCATTTCCGCGTAAAGAAATATAAATTATTTCAAGTATGACCCACCTTCAAATTGACCCACTAACAACTGCAAATATACAATGCTTAGCAAACCGATGTTCAAATAATTTGCCAAGTTAACTGTCTGTTGCATGCTACCTGCACTCAACTTTCTCTTCGTCGATTTCATACGAACTTATACAAGCTCATTTAAATAACTCTATCCAAGCCATATCCAAGCAAAATGTCGCAAACATTCTATTAAAATCACGTTTTGTGCATTGCTCGTACACGAACAAAACGATTTGTGTACCAACAAACTTAAGAAGAATGGAGGACATTTTCCCCCTCAGTCGGGGATGCACTCTCAAATACGATGTGCCAAAGGCGAAAACGTGATTCGATGAATCAGTGACGCCGGTATATCCATAAAGCAACGGCGGCGAAGAAAGGAGTGCGAGGCTGGAGACGTCAGAGGGTAGTATACGTTTAAGATGGTTGCTATGGTGACCGTTGGCGTACAGCCAGGAAAAAGCTCTGATAATCTGGAGGGGTTAGGATCGCCCTGGCCTCGTTTCGACCTATCCTCCAGACACTCCCGAGAGACCTTAACCGAATATTTTCACCACAAACGAACTTACTCAATCGTTCCTCCCAGCAATTCACAGCCCTGCTAGCTTTTATAGCTACTTTTGTGAGAAATCACGCTGGCCCTCAATCAGTGAAGGCAAGAGTAGGTAGGTATCCTCCCACCGAGAAAAAAAAATCCATCTGAGATAACAACAATATTTTGCAGATAAAATAGCACCGTTGATTTTATTGTTGTTCCTGATTGCGAACGATATATTCCCCTTTGCTATAAAACTCTTTCTCGTGGTGTGAGCAAAATTTGTATGATACAATGGTATAGTTATTGGAAACGCTAGGCGTTATAATTGCAGTGGTATGAATAGAGGGAAAAACGTATTCTTTGATATAATAACTATACCGTTTTACTCTTTACTATTTCTATACTTGGTTTTATTTTCTAGATTTCAGGGTGAACTTTGTATGTCTGAATTTGGGAAAATTTCGGATTCTGAGTTAAATTAATTTTTTAATAGAAATCTATAAATCTTTGTTACGTCTAATAGCAAACGCGATTGTACATACTTTGCTTTGATTTTCGACTATTCGATACGCTCGGCGTTAGGTGCATTGAAATAATTTAATAAAGATACACGTACTGTAGAAGGTAAAAGATGTCCGAAATACATAAATTTTGCGGCAACTGAACCTAAAGTATAAAGTGTGATTATAAGAGGATATTTTAACGATTACAAAATGTACAAGACATACATTGAAACCCTGGAAAATATTCATCTCTTTTTGTTCTCTATTTCTCCTTAAATCTTGTAAAATCTTGTTACGCGTTATTTGTGAAGCAATATAACAAGTACTGCAAGAGTTATGAGAATATTGCGAACGGTGTTGCAGAGGTAGAAGAAAAAAGAAGGGCACCAAGATTATCATCGTCGAGAACCTCGATACTGTGTAAGTGCTGAGTAGTCGAAGAAATACCGGAACAGGTACCGACTGCAGGAAGCACAGCTGCAAATTCCTAGTAGTGATAATTTCCTTAGCGCGGTATGAATAGCCTGCTGACATTTCCCACCCATTTTTCTTCGATTTCCGGTAGGAAATTCTTGGAGACGTAGCAGTTGCTGTACTAAGACTTAATGCAGGACCGCATAATGGATGCAATAATTTAAACATTTTCTACCACCCTTCAAATATAAATTCTTAACATCGGGTCATTCCATGAGACACGTCGTTTATACACAGGTAACTTTGAAATGCTCAAAAATGGAGGTGTTCGTTGTTCTCTACAAATATATTCTTCCTCACCCCTTCGGGCAGTCTTTCATTTATTCTGTGTATACTAGTTAACCAAAGGTTACTAGTACCCAGTCGTATCATATAACCGAGATACACTAGGGGCTGGATTAACCGGGGTTCGATTATCCCTGGTCTTGGTCATCCGTGACTCGGTTATTCAGTGTAGCAAAACTACTGTAAATAGACTTATTTGTTGCTTTCAAACATTTAACGATAGAAAAATATAGTTCAAATAAAATTTGTTACATATTATATACGGATAATTCAAGGTAAGTTAGTTAAAGCAGTTGGATGAATGAAGTAGCAAGATAAATGTCTAGTACAAGTCTTCACCCCATAAAAGTTACGATCAATGTTTCATGGTGTGCAGTATGTCTTTTGCTGAAAATTGATGATGCAATGTGCGCATAAAAATATTGTGAAATAGTTCCTTATCCGCTATATTCTCCAGACCTGCCATCCTCCGATTTCAACATGTTTTCAACATTTATTTTTTTATATATTGAATATATTTAATAATTTCATTGACTATTTTTTAATAGTAATAGTTATTTGCACTGTTCCAATACTGTTCCTGCATTATATCCCATAGCCTGATCTCGACATTTTTCCAGTTCTTGAAATGCTTAGTGATCGCAACGTATTGGCCAGTTGTGTTAAATCTATTTCTGCTGGTTTATTATTCTATAAATGTAAAATGTGTGGTAATCTATAAATTGCTAAGTTTACTGACACGTTTCATTCTCTTCAATTTATCCAAATCCAGAATTCTTAAAAGTGTGTCAGGTACATATTGTATAATATTAACGACTATGTTGTTAAGAAAAATCATTCACTGTTTGAAAACGTTTCTACCCTACAAATTATACAAATCTGAAGAAAAATTATACTGTACGTAAGTACTATAGTATATCTATCATAAAATTACTTGTTACTTAACGTATTTAGCCTTAACCCCTAATCACAGGGGTGTTGGTAGATGTACTATAAAGCAAACTAATGTATGGTTGCTTAGCGCGTGATTTATTTGCATGGGAATATTTAGAAACTCAATATCTATAATACAATTTTCGACTGCTTTCATGTATAACGTCTGATTATAGGGATACCGGTAAAACTTGGCATTAACAAACTCGTGTAGAAATAAGTTACCGTCTCGCTACGGAAAAGGTGATAACTAGTAAATTGAAAACATTTTGCATGAAGGCTAATGTTTTAGTGGAAGAAAATCGAAGAAAATAAATATATGCAAAATCCAGCGTATAAATGCAAAACCCACGGTAATTTCGTTATTGTATCTTTTTCAAAGTTACACACTGTACATGAGCTTATGTATATGCAGGTACAACTAACTTCGCGATAACGAAGTCAAAAGTTCGGAATAAGTGATTTTCATATCTGGCTTCGCTTTCAATTAGTTTTTGAACTTTGAATTACGTTTCCCCTTTCCGTTTATTTTCTGAAAGTGACTCTTTACCTTTTCCTCTTCTCCCTTCCTCCGCGGAAAGTGGCAGTCGAGTACAAAAATTCCGTAAAATTAAAATTTCGGTACAGTACGAAGAGGAAATGTAAATTCAGCTGTTTCAGAAACAAATAAAAATTCGAAGTGCCCTATCCTTTATTCTTAATTTGCTTTTGGAAACACCAGTGCACCTGGCACATCTGTATTACGTTCCATTGCATTTTCGTCTCATACAAATCACCAATGTTTTTATAGCCGTCAAAGAACAAGAGTTTCCACCACAATTCCAACAAGAAATTTTGTGTGAAATGTTAGTACGAAGCATTTCTTGAAAATATACTTGTCACGTGCCTTTTGTTATCTACATGTAGGGGATGAAAATGTTCAAAGATGAGAATGGTAGAAGCCAACAGGGCCTTGGCAAAAACAAGAGACTTTATTCACCCCGCGAACAACAATGCGTTCAGGGAGTATCCGCCTTGGCACGAGGAAAAAAGTTGTTGGAAGACTTTTTTCGCGAGGGTTGTAAGTGCGAATAACCACAGCTGTCATTGAAATATTATACAACATTTTGGCTTTCATATTTTTGTACGCTCAAAGTATTAATATAGTAAGTTTGAAAAAGCTACTGAAGTATGATGATTTGAAAGAAGTTTTTCCATTGACGGGAAATAAGTTTTTTCATTGACGGGGAAGAAGTGTTACTCCACTTCTTCAACATAAACATTTGAAACGAAATCTTGTTCAATAAAGGTATAGCATGGTCTGAAGTTCTATGAAGAATTGTAATCCTGGAATTTTCAAACTGACATCCTTTACAAGACAAAGCATCAAATTTTCGTAAAAGCAGTAGCATTTTTTTCATTTATTCTTAGAGGAAAAGTATTTCATTTCGTTCAGCTGAATCTAGTTTTATTAATCATTATATTTCCATTTCTTTTAAAGATGTTACTCTTATTTCGAGAAACGTAGATTCAAAGTTGATAGTATCATACATATGCATGTACCTACATATGTACCATATTTTTATTCATTCCTAACTCATTATCTCCAACCTCTGTTATAAACTTTCGATATCACTGTAAGGACTCTTTATTTCAATGTATCAATTCTTTAAAATATCTATATCTTTGATATACATATATCAGACATTGAAAATTTCTTTCTCGGAAAATACCTTTCACACTTGTACTGGTAAAGCAATACAACAAGTAACGATTTTTTTACGCGTCAAACAAGTATATACGGTTATTGCATGCACTATAAAGGCTATCCCGTTATTCGTTAATCTCGTTAAACAACATGATTAAAAACGCAAAATAACGAAACAATGTTTCATGGATATGGTGGTAGAAACGAGTACGAAATGAGGTACACATTCTCCATTAACAGTTTATTAATTATTTGGTATTGAAGTTTGAATTATATTAATATTTAGATATATTAAGATATTTAGATATTAATATTAATAAATGAATATTCAGATATTTTTCTGTGTATTGCCTACGTGCTATCCCATTGTTTCTTAAACCTTCAAACAAGTACTAAATGCATAAACGTATTAACAACATAAACAACATTCAACACCGAGTGCAATTAAAACCTGCAAAGGCCGGTGTATACTCCCCCATAAAGTTCTTCTGTGCATACATAAATATAATAATGGACTCCGTTCACATCTTTCATAAATAGCAAATAATTAATAAAATATCATTTCGCGGTTATTTACTGGTAATATTTAAAAACGCAAATCTCAGTAATTAACGATTTTAACGCCATCAAAATATTTTTTCTATTCATCTTACATCCCCAATTACCTTTTCGAATTGTACGAAAACCAATGAATAACAGGATACCCCGTATGAAAGAAGTATTTATATAAAATAAGATACCAATATCAATATATTAGGCTATTACCTGTATTTGACAGACGATTTCACCGTAGGGCCAACATCCATATACAGCGGGTAGAAAACCGAATGGTGTAACCAGAAGACCAATGGCGAGGTCGTTACTTGCCAAACTCGTCAGCAAGTACCTTGGCTGCAATAAAGTTGAAGAGAACCTGTTGATCGTTTAGATTACATTGTTGGGATGTTATTCATTGCGTAAATGAATTTTGAATGAGCTTCAGTGGGTCACCACCTCGTTTTACTTATTTACTACATTTAATGTACGTATTTCGAATATTATTAGTAAAACAATATTAATCTTTGTGCGTGTTCGTGGAATGAATATTTCTATGTGCTCAATCTATTCATACGAACGTAGCTATTTGATCGTGTTTGCAATATGTACAAATTTAAGAACATTTTATTTTCTGGAGAAAGTCCTTCACTCGATGTATTATTAAAATTATGGCAAAATAAATTGTTCTCGTTAGAAAAACACCAGCACTCTCTAGAAATATAGAAAGGATAAAAATATTATCTAAAAGAAAAACATTAGTGAACTTTAATATTAACTTCTTTATTATCGCCAGATATAAGATCATGAGTTATTATACTATTATAATGGGTAATATCATTTTAGTCATTTCTCATACAGTAGCAATGGGTATAATCTCAACATTCATAATGAACAAACCACCCCAGGGTATTTGAATCTAAGTATACCATTTAGCAGGATTTCTGTTATGTAATATAATCTACTCATTGTTTATCAAATGTCCCTGTTATTTCTTCCGATATAAGCATTTCAATAAGTATAAAAAAAAACTGTTTCCCAATGGTAATATGATTTCGTCTACAATATGCATTTACCTGAGAACAAGAGTTATTTTAATGGCGGTGCTATTATGCCGGTAATTCGATATACATACCTAGAGGAAAAAATCCTAAGGGTAGAGATACTGCAACGCATTGATATGAGGGAAGGGAGCAAAAAAAATGGTAGAAGGACGCAGTGTGTTCAATTCTGTGCCTGGGGATATCTGCATTGGGCAAGTGGATGTATGTGTAAGAACGAATGAATAGACTCCTGTGATTAATGCCTTCCATTTCATACATTACAATAATTTGTGACGGCAATGCCGTCATAACTTCTTTTGCCTTTGTTTTGTTGTTATTACCAGCCTTCACATGCTTTGCTCTATACTCTCCAATTTTTCAGAAATTTTTTTCTAAAACCTTGGACCTTGCTGTTAGCCAAGAAGATTTATCGTCGATCACAGCTTACACTAATTCAACTTTTAATGCCATTAATACATTTGTGTAGTCCAAACGCAAAGAACAATGGTAGAATTTGGCAATTTTGTACCTGACCGGCCATGTATCGATTTGGAACTCGAAACGCGTAATTATTTACCATGGAGATGATGAGAAAGTTTTAAAAAATAAGCTTAAACTTTGAAATATAGTGGTTAATACAACTCAGCTTCCTAATCGTCATTGTCTTCTTCTTGAGATGACGATTTATCAGCAATATAATAATTCAGGAATTATGCAGATTCAGGATATTGTTGTAAATCGTATTTAAAAATTAAAAAAATGTTGTCACGCGAAAGTCATAATCGACAACCCAAGCACCGTCTTCACATTCACAATCGCAAACAATGCTTCAATGAAATATTTGGCAGAAAGTTAGTTATGTTATAAAACGCTGTTCGAAGTCTAGAATATGTAAAAATGTGTAATGGTTCGGTGTGATATGCCATAATGATTAAGTATGTCAATCTGGCGATTCAAGTTATAGTTCCATCTCACCGCTGCACCGTAGTGCCTCAGAATCCAGCGTTCATTATCATAAAATAGCATTCGTCTCATTCGTTTTACTTGCTCAGAAGAGTGACTATGAATTCTAAAAACATCAGTATCTTACCGTCTTCATTATCGAAATTATGAAATTGCCGTTGACTCTCCTGGGTCCGATCTACACTATCGATTCGCTCTCGGTTCAATCAAGTCTCGTTACATCCTTTCAGATGGACGAGTTTACATTATGAGTAACGGTCCAACCTCACTTTCGTATTATCATCCGAAGAAGATAATGACATTTAGTAAGGTAAGTTTTATTAACGATAATAATCCGAAGTTTAAGCTTATTTTTTTAAACTTTCCCATCATCTCCAGGGTAAATAATTATACGTTCCGAGTTCTTTGAGCCAGGCAGAACTACATATATCTCATGAAAAATTTTCATGTGCAGCGAGAACAAAATTGGCCAATTTCTACAATTGTCCTTTATATCGAAATGCAAAAGATAATATTTATTCTATTAATATTCTTCGCCTATGCGTTTCGAAAACTTGATAGGATGGGAAATGCAAAAATTTCGTTACGATGTCATTCCAGTACATGACAATATCGTTATGATGTCATTCCAGTGCATGAAAATATCGTTATGATGTCATTCCAGTACATGAAAATACTTCAGTGCACTATTACCGATGTTTCTGATGCACTTTTTTTCTGCGGCAATTCGGATTCGATTTCTAGAAATCAAATTTACCTCGTCCTCTATTTCCCGCCGGATCGATGTTACACGATGGTCAATTCACGCCGCGTGTGTCGAAGGCGGTACACGCTGATAAGCTTGTGAGGATGGGTAAGCTTGATTGGAAAGGTATCTAATAAAATTGGATGTTTCAAGTATAGAAGTACTGCAAATAACAACCATACTAATAATAATATTTGAAGTGTACTTATTACAATGCAGCAAGTAATTGCAAAAATTCTGTTTACTAAATGTGTTGTACTTAATTTTGGCGCTTTTTTCTTTACGACTCTCACTTGTCCTTTTATATCTCTCTTGCTATCTCTTAAGACTACGGAAAATAATCTGCACGCTTCCAAAATAGTACAGAACAAAAGTGGGTGCCCCACTGTAGTACACTAAACACTAGAATTTGAAATTGAATTTTCTATTGTAGACGATGGAAACGGGGAATTTCCCTGAAGTTATGTTCATATCGTCTGGAAGGGTTCGAAATAACGTTTTTTGTTAGAATTGTTGCGCGTCAATGTCTAGCGATCCAGTATGCTAAGTTTACGGTTACGACACTGCCATACTGATTTTACCTACAGTACATGAGAATGCTAAAACTTTCTCCCAACTTTTACAACAAACCCCATACATTCTTCAAACTTGGTCCAAGAATGGAAAATAAAAGTGAATGAAAACAAATCCAAGAACATCACATTTACATTCTGGAAACAAACAGTCCCTACCATATTCCTACGTAACAAACGTTGTCTTCAAACGAAATATATGAAATATATACTTGGATATTCGCTTGGATAAAAATTTGACTGGGAATATATGATAATATATGATATCAATATGCTTCACCTGGATTTCTGCTCCTAGCATTATCAGATTGTACTAACAGCTTGTTTACTGCTAATTTTATGGCAAATAATGTTCTTGTGCTCAATTTAAAAGTCCACTCACATTCATAGGGAAAAAAGCTGCATGCACATTTTAAACTTCATTGACCTATTTCCTAACAGCAACATTTTATCATCTTTGACAAACATTGAAACTGAGCTCTGACATTGCTTTACTGTACCATAAAAGGTGATCTATGGCTAACATTGCTATAACTGTTCTATGGCTGAAGCGCAACTCATAGCTCTAACTGCTCGACTCAAATCAAAGTAGCCTCTTTATCCTTCAACTACCCTTACAAAATACGTAGAAAAGTTTCGGATACGTAGGTGGGGACAATTCCCTCGATATACAAGCTCCCCAAATTAGAGAAAATCCTCTTCCCAGGGCGTTGCAGTACTTCTCTTTGTTCGTGAAACTAGACCCATAAATTTCACTCCGTTGGCGCCTGATTTCTGTCTATATCTTTTGTTTACGATACGTCAGTTGCCATTGTAAGGCATTGTTGGAAAATTCACGTGGGAAGATAAACTGATGAATTTCAACCACACGCTATACACCCGAAAATATGCATGTAAAATATAATACGAAACCTAAATGAATGATTTTACTGTATGGTCTTTTTATACGCATTTTTTTAACCCTCGTTTTCGGTAATATAATATTAGCGAACTGAAATATATACAAAATCTGAAGAATATATGGTCCACATGCTGTGGCTGCTGATCAAAGACTGACTTCGAAAAAAATTGACGGTGACAATGCGATGAATATCTAACGAAGTTAACTATTAGATCAATCTTTTGGAAACTTTACACACGTAAATATAACAATATTAAGTTCTATATAAACCTAAAAGTATTAAATAACTTGATAATGCAAGTACTCTTTTATTGCAAAATACAGCGAAAATTTCGTGTAAAATTATAATGTTTTTTTTAAAGCGTGCTATTTTTTCAATTCTTTATATTTCTCGCTTTTTCAAGGCTCACCGAAGAATTGTGAATGTTGACTATCGAAATACGTTTTACTGATTTGTCTCTGACCAATACATCCAAAGCTAGAGCTCCCGCAGTTTCACGAGACGCGCTAGAACCTTCCCGGAAGACAGTACGATAGATCCGCCACTTTGAGATATTTTGAAAAGGAAAATACATTGCAATAGGCAAAAATTAAAATAAATGATATCCAAAGACGAGATAAAGACCACTGCCTTTAACAAAAATTCAGGTAAAGACCACCTCATTTTCACCCGCCTAAATGTATTCTCTCCCTTAATGGCTACGCATATATGGACGCAACAATTGATAACTGATTTCCATTGTGTTGCTCAGCAAGCATAATTATAATATATAGTTACAATAATTATACAGAATGTAAAAGAAATGTGTAAAAGAAATGGTTCACTCGATACGTTGCTCTGTATTTTATATATTTCGTTTATGAGTGTACGTACCTTTCCGGCATATCGTATAGATTTCAAGGAAGAATTCTAAAACATGGTATGCAGTTTCAAACCATATTATATGTCAATGTGCTCTAATTGATATAAAGTTTAAAATATAATTTTTAAAAATACTGCCCTAGCTATAAAAAGAACGAATTTTTTATATGAAATCGTATACTTATAATTTCTGTTAGTGCTAGGTGATTCGTTTAAACCCAAGAAGAATGTACTTAAAAATAAAACAGCAACTGATTTTTAGTAACTATTCGCACAAATGTACTAAAAGTATCTTTACCTGATTTAGTGACCTGATTTTTGTTAATTAGGTCACACTTAAATACATCAAACAAATCATGTAAAGATACATAGTAAAATAAGAGTGCAAAATCAGAGCAGAAGGAGCAGAAGTCCACAAAGTCTACAACGTGTTATAACTATTTCCAATTTGATATTATACAATACCTTTGTGAGCCTTTGTGCCACTTAGAGTAAAATCATATTTAATAAGTTTTTTGTACTTATTCTGGGTTACTCATACCATTTAGTGCAGAACAAACATATGTTGTCCAAGTTAAAACAGAAATACCATGTAGTTGGTACCATTGATAAATAAATTTTTACAATGCCGTGATTACGTTTTCGAAAGGGTCATCCGTCTAAGCAACATACGATGCAGCGATATCGTTTTTTAGCAGTTAATTATGATACGCACGTGACTTATTGAGCGCCCCATTTAACGTGACTGTCCACGGTATCCCAAGTGACTTTAGTAACATTAAAAAATGGTTACGGCCCGACTTGCAGAATTTATGAGGGCAACGCAAGATAAAATCTATACTGATTGCAAAATCGTTTGTATTAACTTCACAATGAGATTGTTAAACACACGTAAAGATACTACACTTAAGTATATGCGTCTTAATGCACATATAAGTTGGATTGATATCTTTTCGTCCTGCCTCAATAATTATACATTACCGCATGAATGCAACACGGGGCCTGCGAAAATAGATTCAATCTAAATTTCAATGATTCAATTTTATTTTCAAAATTATTTGCGAATTATACAAAAATGTTCAATGGACGGCAACGAATTGATTTATTCCCAATTTGAAAATTGCATTTTATTCCTACTAATTGCTCTTCGCCGTAATTGGTTGTTCACATACCGCTATGTGACAAAATTAAAAATTGCAGATTCAATTAAATATAATACACTGTTTTATAACATCTCAAATGTACTAGGCATATATAAATTACACATGTGGAATGACTTTGCTAGAAGCCTTTTACATTTAGTAATTCGCGTAATTATTGTAAAATAAAGGTTAACTAATCTACAGCCAAAACTCTGCCTGCGAATATAGTTCTATTTGAATTTGATTCATTTCTGTGCACAGGTACGAACTTGTTTTAAGATCCTGTAACATAAATTTTCTTCTCTATTAACAACCTACTTTCCTTTACATACTATAGAGCCAAAAGTACTTACACTGTAAGTTTTTCGTTTAAATATTTCTCACAGTTCAAATTATACTATTACAACAAATACTGTTGCCGTTTTCATCAGGCATATATAATTTATATAATTCATCTAAGACGTGTGTGCATACATAGGTGTGTATGCATATAGCATCCTAGAATCGTTCATAGCCCAAAATGATTTATCATTTATCGTATACAGTTTTTGCGAGGTAAGTTGATAACTATGTGACATTACTTTTAATTGCAGGGACCGTAGACTTTTAAGCAGTCAGGGCACAATAGATTAATGCGCCATTGTGCGGCCACAATTATTACGCGCCCAGCGTTAGCACGCCACTCTTAATTGTACTTTACACTGCCGTTTAGGATGCAAAATTATAGCGACGCCATTAGTAAGTTTTTGAGCTCCGTAGTGAAATTTGCCCGCGTGCTTTTTCAAGTTTTAATCAAATCTAGTAGCACGATTAATTCTTTTTACGTACGGGGATGCAATTTTTGCAAAACCATTTTGCAAGCGTTGAACGGTGGTAGTGAAACCGTACCGCCTAATGAAATCTGCAATATCGTAACGCGCTATATTTCATGTACCAACTAGAATAGACAAGGTATAAAAAAGAAAGTGGAAAATTATGTGTTCAAAATTTTCTTCGTCCTTGTTCATGAAAGAGTTCAATTCTTTCAATTCTTTCAGCTCTTCCAGTTCAAGAGTTCAAATCAACACTTGTTCGATATTTTTTTTAGACATTCCTTCGAATTTGTATTTATTGAATTTGTCAGTGATTAAACATTCGCCATAATTCCGGTGGAAATCTCTGATGTTCGGAGTTGCCGGCCAAAGAAAAGCAAAAAGAAATGAAAAATCGATTAAATAGCTTTTATTAATTTAAATTTCAAATTAACGAATTTTAACTTTTGCCCACACGACAGAATTCTCTGTCACCTTATTTATTTGTTTTCCATCTAGCCGCTGAAATATTCTTTTGTTGCTAATTATCACTTTTGCACTGTCGAAATACTAATTTAATTTGATGGTTCGAACGACGAAGCACCTAATTAAAAGCGCCGTTTCGCGGCAACAACCATCAAAGTCTCTGCTATGGCATTTTCCGGCAATAAATGGGGCATTGCGTGTTTCAGCCGCCTATCCCATAGGCTTAGGCATTTCCACCAATGCTACCTGTGGTACACCCCTATGTCGCGTCTCATGTTCTATTAGAGGGTAAGTTTAACTTTAAACCAATCAATTAGTAAATTTGACTAGCCGTGTACGTGTACTGCTCGAAGGTACATCAATCAATCTAGAATAGATTTACTACTGACAATAGTTGGCTAGAAAAATGTAATACTAATCAATGTAACATGCGTCCGTAAGACGCAATTTTGTTTGTTGTACCTCTCTCAGTCGATAAATCGAACCGAAACCCCATATTTCGAAAATTTTAGCTCTTCCCTTACGGCTCAAGTTACTGAGATTCGACTGTATAATAGATAGATAGAACTTCCACTCCGGTTCTTCAAGCATCGTCGAAAGATTTTTTAATCTAAAGTCCTTATAGCATTATTTATACATAATTTATGCATCTGAAGAGCCAAGACATCATACTTGAAGATTCACAAGTCGAACAACTTTCAATATCCCTGCAGGAGTGACTCTTGTAAATTAGGATTTGCAAGAGTCACTCCCAAAATTGCACAAATCCATGTAAATAACATTTTATAATTATTTTGATCGCGTTGCAACCTAATGAACTTATTTTGAAATTAAGTGTTGCGGTGCAACGATTCCCGTACCGAGAGAAACTCGCATTGAGGCACCACGGGGATTGAAAGAGCAAGTTGGAGAACCAGGCTACAGTATTCAGAAAAAGAAAGCTACTGTTATAAAGAAAAGAAGAACCGAATTCCAAGCTTGCAGGAATTTCATTCTTAGGAAGGAAATTCACACCGTATAGCATCAGAAGTGATACCATTAAGGGTACGACTTAATTGTCCGCCATTTTAACACTGAAACTATGAAGCTCGTGACAGCCGTTATCGTCGTTCCACCATACCTGAATTCCTATGAGCAACTGGAGGACGCTTAATCAGTAACTCAGCTACCTGCGAGTCCTAATTGTGACAGCTGTTAACAACCTCTGTTTCGCAAGAGAGGAAGCAATTACAGTTCTTAATATGTTCAGCACTACACGGTTCACAAAGTTGTACTCGCTTTACGGGAATCCATAAGTAACCGAACATCGGTACGAAGCTGTGAAGTCTTGAGACATTATCTGTGCAAAAGAGTATACTGTGTCCGGGTTTTATAACATCACACGTGAATGTGTTAGGGGAGTTTGTTTTCCACCCGGGAACTATTACAAGATTAACACAGATTCTTTCACGCCTTACGGTTGCAAGGACTACCATTCGCATCCAGGAAGTATTGATGCTGGTCAAGGTAGTTAAGCTGGATAAACTAGCTCAAATGCGAAAAAGTCCACGTAGTGCTGCGGACGAGTAGAAACAGCTCTAGCTGCAGGATAAAAACCTCGGAAGTAGAACGAGATAGGGAAACCATGGCAGCGAAAGGAGCGATTAGAAGTGACCGTATAAAGACTGGTAAAGAAATAACGGAGGGAACAGCAGGTCCAACGGGAAAGTCGCAATATACATATAAATGGATACTGCTTTTGTGATCGAAAGTTTCCTGCTATGTTGTATTTGTACGTAAGTGCAAAAACTGGTAAAATAGGGCCTCTGTTAACCATTTGAAAGTTCATAAGTAAGCCTAGGTCACGTAGTCCTGATGAAGTTCAATAATTAAAGGCCATGTTGAAACACATGATGTTTGACTCGTATGGTTAGTGTGTCACATAGATTCCCAAACTGGGCCAGATATTTTCTATTATAATGACCTAAAAACTGTGATAGAACTGCTATTGTCAAATCGTTTCGGCTGTTCGAGTTCTTGGTGATGCAATTTAGATTACGCAATGCTGCCAATCCTTTTACAGGCTAATGGATACAGTGCTTAGAGGATTATAGTAGCGTTATTGTTACATTGGCGAACCAAAGGCATCCAAGGTGGAACGAGAGATTCAGCTCAGAAAGGAATTCCAGCATTCGCTCGATTCATGGCTTCACCACTAATACAGGAATGGTAATTGAAATTATTAATAGAAATCTACCTTGATTTATTTCAAGACCTAGTTCTTATTAAAATACATGATAAAAATGGAAAAACCACGATAGCTTTCACACGCACCTTTCGTTCTATTCGCGCAGCCAAACATTTGTGGGAGTGCAAGCGCTCAACGTACGAGCACCAGGCGTTTATGACCGGGCTACCTGGACACAGCTGGTCTGCAGGCGAGCAGCGATGGCCTGCAGAACCATGTCCCCTGTTTTCTAGCTTGAAGGATATGAATGCGAGAGAGAGAGAGAGACGGGAATGGTGGAGGACGAATGGATGTATGAATGGGAATGTGGACAGTGTGGATGGAGCAGTGGATTAGTGTAAATCGGGAAGCAGCGTAGAGTAGAACAGTGTAGTACAGCTTGGATAGAATAGGTGGATACAGTGTAGAGTAGAATAGAACAACATAGTCTAGAATAGCATAGTACCGTCTTTAATAAATATATAATAATCATTGTTGTTAATTATATTACACTTGCATCGGCTTAATTTCTTTAAAACTTCCAATCCCACACATTCTTTCACGCTTTACAATCCACTTTCACTCTTCCACGCACTATGCCAACTGATTCCCTCTGTAGTGCTGTGAAATATGTATTTGCGGCAATAGGGATAATGAACTCGGTATACCACTACTAGACTAGAGAATACAAACTATCCAGAATTGTCCAAAATTTAAACAAAAATACTAAATTACTATTTTAAAGCTTTGCAAAAAATGACAAGCAGATAATACAATAAACATCACGCGCAGGCGAAGTTTTTGTTTAATGTAAAAAGCTAATAACACAAGTCTTTTGGTCACGTTATCCCAAGAAAAGTAGAGTGCTATCTTTAAAAACCTACGCGCCAGATCGTTTATTTGTAGTACGAATGAAATAAGTATCCAATTTTTATAAGAACAGCCCAAAGGTAGGTGGATACTACTTGGGGTTTCTTTTTAATTGACCCCGACATGCCTCATATCTTATATTAAACAACATATCCAACAGAAAGGTGTGTCAGCTGTGTGTACGTGTAGAAAAATATATGTAAATGTTATAGTTCATTTAAACGGTTGGGCCTCACCAAATGTTAAGGTGATTAAGTAATTTAAGTGATAAAAAGTAGAATGGTGACAAGAACCTCTGCGCACAATCGCGATCATTTCCACATTGCTCATTCTTTCCACAACTGACAGCCTTCATTCGTTTATTACTCTGCACTCACACATACACACATTGGCATTCATATCGGAATGCACATTATTAGTTCTCACACTGTTATGCATACAGAAGAGCACTCAGTCCCCAGGCCGCTGATTAAGAGAAAACAATTGATAATCAAAACGATCATAAGTGATTCGCACACACCTTGAAACAGAAATCCAATAAACCTTCCCCAAGACAAGTTAGACATCCAGATTCCATCGCACAATTCACCTCCGACATAATGCAGGTAATCGGTGTGGAAAATTCAATAGCAGACGCGTAAACTAGTACCCATAGAAATGCCGCTATTAGCGTCTACTCATAATTTACTCAAGGTATCAAACAACATGCAAACGAACAACTAAACCGTATTACAATGAATTCTACCGAATAAATCTGCATTGTGCAAAATACAAATTGAAAATATTAAGAAGAAAGATATTTCGCACGCTACACAATTTGTCGCGTGCTACTGGAAGAGTCTTGAAAAAGATTAATCAGGATAAATTGCAAATTTTATGCGAGCGTTGAAGTACAGAGAGAATGGTAACAAGATTGTACGCCACATCAAATTATTAATCAAAAAGATTCAACATTGTGCTGCAGCGGAAGAAGTAAAAGGGCCCGAGGTGAAATTGAAATACATTCATGTCGACATAATAAATCCATTAGCACCATCGGGAGAATTTTAGTACTGCCCCGCAATTATTGACAGACTAACCAGATAGCCCGAGGCAGTACCCATCCTCAATATTTTAGCAGACTCAGTAGCCACAACAACTTAAAACACCTCGATAGCACGATTCGAGTGTCGGTTAATCATCAACACAGACCAAGGAACCGACTTTAAATCTCATTTATTTAGTTCATTAATCAATTCAAGTGGATGCCCCAAAGTGAGGGCCATTGTGTATCGCCATGCGACAAACGGAATGATAAAGAAATGGTATACATTATACATAATCAAATACTATGATAATGCGCCCAATGGGTAAATATTTTTCGTGCCGTTTTATTAGGTATTGTAATAAGACTTGTCGCAACAGTTTGGATGAATCAGTAAATTAAACACATATTTCTGTCCGATAAGACGTTGGGGAAGAGGTTAACAGAGGATATAAAAAGGTTGGACCAAAGAGGACCATTCTTACACTAATTAAATATGATTATCAATGTTACTAATATCGTGGCTTATTTTGAAAGGAAATAACATGCCCCGCCCACCATAGCTGGATTCTACACCTTCTCGTTTGGAAAAAGTTAATGAAAGAAAGATGCAACAAAATTGGCCTGGATCTTGAATCTTAAGATGAAAATCTGTATTTGTTACCATCGTAGCTATTCTACCCGTGTGTGTCTTTCCATAACAGTTACCCATAAGCTAACAAAATAAACGTTTTAAAACGGTAACGCCAAAAATATAAATTCTGACAATTCTGGCGAAAATTATTGGATTGAGAAACACTTTTACATATCAACACTAATACTGCGTTAAAGTTTTCGTTCTCTGCGATTTTGGTGCAAAGGATTATATAAAAAAATCACATTTTTTATTGTCAGGTCATTCCCTCCTCTGCTAGATGTTGTATAATCTGATATTCGTTTGCACAACCAGTTACACAACGCCCCGTACGTATTTTTCTGATTTTATGGATGCACCGACAAACAAGGTTCATCCGTGAGCCTACCGATACTGATATGAATTGTAAGCGAATATTGAAAACAAAACAAAATAAGTAGCAATAAATATTACAGGATATAATGAGTACTTGTATTTTTATGACGTTTCAAACATGTGAGACTATTATATTCTATAGATTAGGAGGTACAAAGGTAACGTTAAGCCTTTTTAAATGGAGCCACATATTTTTTAACTACCACACTTGTAGCCTTTCCCAAGATTTTCGATTTTCAATTAAACCCAATTCACACTAGCAGTCAAGGAGGAACAGAATTTGTTACTTTGCACCGTCATCTGGTTGACGATGATTTCAAATTTTATAAATACTTTGCAATACTGTTTGTTACTAAACCTTACAGTTCTCCGTAATTCTGCACAAATTTTATCAAATGTTTGTCACTTATTCTTCTTTTCGACAGTTAATCATATTTGGTCTCATTTTAGTCACAGCAATTTCAACAATAATTTAACACGATTTGCGTTACAAAATAAGTGGAAATGAAAAATTTTCATCGTTGCATTAGTGTTGTATCGCCGACATGAAGGCATTTAATCTTTTTATATATGAGTTTATTGCTTCCACTAAAAATCAAGGGGGACCCTCCCTAGTGCTACCTACACGTGTAAATAATTACGAACCTATCGTGCAACACTTTGAAAATAGTTGCAGACCGCAAAGGTTGAATAGTTCTTAAAAACGACCATTATATTTGTAAACATGTTTAAAGTGTTTACATGGTATCAAATTAAAAAATGAAAAAATGTCAGTTAAATTACTAACCTGTGCATGAATATATTTGTTGTATCGTCTGCTGTTGATGACGCATATTACTAGCAAATTTGCGCAGAGAATACCAAGACTGAGTAGAAGGATTAAAGTGGCACGTAACAGTTCTCCTAGTCCTGGACCAGTCCAAGTGGCTTCGGACGTGTCCCTCCGCCAACAGCTGCTGTTGCTTAACGCAGGTGCAAGCAAAATTGTTTGCTTGTGTTCCATTTTCTCTTTTGTTCACTTTTTGATTATGGAAAATCCCGTTTAATTTCCTAGCCCAGACGAGACACTCGCGTCTCGTGCGAATCTGGGCTGGTGAGTTAATCTCTTCGCAAGGTTTCATCTCTGCGTTACATCGAGCCTTGTTGGTTTCGTTTTCCAACTATATAGGGCCACGGCTTTGATGTTCTTCATTGTCGCGAATCAAACAACACTAATGACTCGTCAGACACCAGATGCATTCGACGCAACGTTATCTTCGTAACAATAGAACTTTACGAACAGTTTATTTAAATATTGTGTCGCTGCTGGTGTTCAATACAAAACTGTATTTTCTAATGGCAGATAATGCCAAGGCACGATTGATTTGATTAGAATAAAGGTATCTGCAACACACAAAAATATAAACTTCTTTAGAAAATTCATCGATTCACTGAGTATAATAATTATGTGATGGAATTGAGGAGAATAGTATGTACATATTATGCAGTGAAAACGAACGTCTGTGTGTCATAGTGACGAAATAATGGAAAAGACGATTGGTTTTGAAGAAAAGGACAATATTGGAATATCTTTTATTTTTATTGTTTTTAATATAGTTACTGTTTGTTGACAGCTCACATTCTGCATAAATCTACAGATATATGTACATACAAAGGTCGAACGATGTCCACGAATTATTATGCATGATACGTACTAGCGCCGTGACTTTTTAAAAGTCGTCTGTTTCTGTATTGCATATATTTTTAGAAAAAAAATCGGCGGACCCCCTGACGAAAGCTTTCCATACATTAATAGTCTTTACCTATGCAATTAATATGCAGAAATTAGGTAGATGGAAAAAATGCAGAGTGCAGAATTAATGAACTTAACGCAGAAAAAATAAACTTAATTCTTAATTATATTTCAATCTCTAGAAATTTCAATCTTAAAAACTCTGCAATCTTTAAAAACTCCAAAATCACCTGAGAAGAGTTTTAGAGAATCAGAGAAGTTCAATTCAATTTGCGTTCAACACACAATCAGTGATTTGACTGTTTTAGATAGGTGGCAATCAGGTAACTAGCACAGGTGCAACGAAGTGTCTGGGCAACTACATAAAGTAACTTAGTTTAGATCACTGTCAGCCGGTCACAAATGATTGAGCGTCTCGGTAAGGCCACGAATAAAGGTTGTAATAGATGGGCACTTAATTTACAAAATGAAGCATTTAGTTAGAGAGTGCAACTCATGTTATGTTAGTAAAGTAGTTAAGTTTCAGAGTGAACATAAAATGAATTCATAGGAATTTTTTATAGGAATAGAAATTTATAGGATATTAAGCTTTAAATTAAAAACGGTATCAGGAAATGCACAATAACACACCACCAAATCCACACAATAAATCCACATTGAACTCTATGACTGTATCAAAAGCCACATACAAATTACCGATGAAACTATGCTAACCACAAGTTATTTATGTCAGCAGGCAGTATTTGTATACAAAACATATTAATCAAAATACGTGCACACTATTATTGTTACAGTATTTCCAAATATACATAACGTCACTTATAAAAAGAAGTTAGTTAAGTGGAAGATAAGTATAAAATTATTCGAATCGTCTTATAAAACCGTAATAAAAATTGTCTTTGAAGCTATTATAGCATACGCAGAAAGAATGGAACTAAAACAAGAAAAAAGGAAGGTCCGGAGGCGGATCATGGTATAGGGTATAACGACTCCTTTTTAATTATTACGAAACCTACGGGCACTGAAACTCGTTCCGGCTCGTTAGTTACGTACGTCCTCGTTATTCAACTCTTGCTATCGATTTTCCTTCGTTTGCATTTTCTAAGTATTTCCACTGGTTCGAAGTTCATTTCTACAACATTTTCTTGTAAATCTATTTAACATCGTGCATGGATCGATCAGTTTGTATTAATGATCTGCCTCTTGGTGATAAAATTATTGAAAATTTGACTGGTGTTTAAAATTAACAAAATTGACACTTTACACATTCTAAATATTTGTATTTATTCTTTATTGACATACATAGAATATTTAAAATGCATTATGCTTTGATATGCATACACATGTTTAACATTTCATTTTTTCACTGATGGAAGGCATTTCATGTTTCTCCAGCTAAACAATACCATTATCCTCTAGGCGTTATAGCAACATATGAAATAATATTGACATCTGCGACAATTGAATCTATTATGCACATTACAAAGTTCTTTATTTGGTTTTATCTAAAAAGAATATATTGCGAATTATTCGTATTAATTCCTGACCTGTACTACATATTTCTTGGCTGGTAAACTTTTCCTACTAAAGTTCCCCACAAGTGAAAATTCAGTGGCGTGATATCTGATGAACTTCGAGGCTAAAGAGTTGGCCCTTCTCAACCTATTCATCGTTGCATGTAATGCTCATTTAAGGATCGCTGCACTCCTACTGCACAATGTTCTTATCAGACCGTTGTTAATTCGTATTTTTGTTAGACCTTTATGTTAAACTATTATGTACCTAAGTTTACGTAACATTTTTTCTGACTTCGATACTTGGACCAGGATAGTTATTTTTGGTGGGTAGATCCTAAGAAGTAATTTCAGTAGTTTCGAATAGTTTGATGTTAAATGAGACATCCCGCATAATTATTGCTGTACAATTCTCTTTGAATTTAGGGTGATACCTTAGATATAGGTACAGGTGAATATTAGTTCCCGCCTAGACGACAACTGACGTATCATACACACGAAGATTGGTTATTGTCAAGAATTCTAATTAGCAATCAGCATGTGTCATACGCCCGACAAGCGCCCTTCCATCAAGTGCATTCTAGTAGGGCATGTACAGAAATTATGTCGAAATGTACTTACTGAGTGATTAAAAAATTAATGTCAAACTGATGCAATGTATCGGGAATGTTTAAAAATGATTTATTAAGAACTAACACACAATCGAAGAATCGTTACCCGCCAAGCAAATTTTGTCAGCATTGGAAGAAAGCTGTGAAGTAACCCTTTCGCTACTAAATGATTGCAATGTTATGTTTCAAAAGTTGTAAAATTTGTGTTTTTATGCTCTACAAGGTGTGCAAAAAAATATTACCAAATATTACCACATTGGTTGAGGAAACATAGATGGCATCGAAAATTAGAATTATTCATATTTTTTTTTTAACATTTTGCTAGCTTTAAACAGTTTTTTTATACATGCACAAACAGTGGTTGGAGATTTTTATGTGTACTTATTTACATTATCTTGTAATTGTCTAAATAACAATTGATATTATCAATTATACCAATATCTAAATAACACCCTTTGTAAAAGGCCGCAAGACATTTTCCCACCTTATGCAGTAGTACAAAAGTATAACAATAATTCACTGAACTGTGTATTGTGTGCACAGAAAATGATAGGAGGTGTTGGGGTAAAATATGTGGCATTGATTTATGTATGTGTACCACCTTACTTTCAGATTTATCTTTGTTTGATTTATACATGTATGCTATTATATCTTATTTACTCCTTTCCTTGCCATTTTCTTTTACCCTTCACTTTTTTACCCTTTGATGTTCTTATATATATATGCATTTATTTGTAGAAAGAACATTTTGTTTTGCTTCCTGCTAAGATATTCCACAAATTTTTTTTACAAATATAACGTATGCATAACTGAATATTTTACTTTGTAAGAACATTTGAGTACATATATTAAATTTCATGTAGGGGTAATTTTCACATTCCTGATTTGCGTAACTTACAAAAACTTACAATGTCCAGAATTAGCAAAGGGGAGACCAACATTACGATCGCAAAGGGGTTAAACAGAATCGAAGTGACGCTAAAATTTTAAGAAATAAAAAATCCATAAAAATGGGCAAAAATGGGCTTCCAACAAAACCCGATACTTTTTGTTATAGGAAAAATAAAGCCAACGTTTGAGACATGTATTGAGTATAGTGTCATACTGTGTAACGCGGTTTGTATCCGTTCCAACTTGTACATACTTATTACTATGTAACGATACATTATCTATTTACAAATTATTACATGCTACAAATAAGCGCCAAAAATAATTCGAAGGAAGTCCTTCATATATTTCAAAGTATAATCCAATGCTTTCTTTATTATGAGTGTACTATAATGGTCATAGCCAAAACAAGTGTCTCATCCAGAATTTACTCTATTTCGCGACAGATCTTATGACTAATAATAATCTTATTTAGACGAAGATGCTATTAGCCAAAGTTTCCTTTGTTTTCTTCAATAGAACTATATGTCCTTTTTGAGCCAAACGTATATTTCGCTTGAAGGCGAGTTTGTTGACTAAGAAAGTCTAGGTCCTCCAAAGATCATTCAAACGAATTTACGATCTTTTGATGTCTAGCTTTGCTGAACGGCCAGACAACTTTCTTTATCTCCCACATTCGACAGGAAGCTAAACCCAACCTTAGGCATCAATGCATTGGTGGATTCTGTCCCTGAATGATAGTTCTATCTTCCCGAAGGTTGCCTTCCTGGACAGAAATCTGTGATGCGGGCTTTCGTATTACCAAACGTGTGGATTTTCTTGTGCGAACTTTATCTTCTGCAAAGGTCCACGAAGAAATCCAATGCCGTAAGATTCGAGGACCATGGTGAGAAACATGGGACGGCCCTTCCTTTTATCTAAGACCGCGAAACATGTTGGTGAGCGTTTATGAAACCCTACGGTCATTATGAGCGACATGGCTGTCATGGACTCACATATGTGCACTGATAACGAATAAAATCTCTTCTAGAAGCTTCTTATGAGGCTTTATAGAACATAAAGTTTATGGGGAAGAAGGTATAAATCCTCGAGTTGCGGATGTCTACCTAGAAATTACCGGACCAATTTCCCAGGAGATAGATATATTATCGTAGGATAGAATCAACATTTGCTAAACGATCAACGAAGGTGAATATCGAATGATTGCAAATCGTCTTGAATGATCTTGAGAGAGCCTTGAATCCTAGGTCAATGAACTTTGAGAGTCATCACTTTAGGATGAATTTTACCGAGGGTGACGTGTCAAGGTAATAAAAAGATACATCGCGTTTCTTCCTCGTCACCATGATAAGTAATTTGTTTAACCCAGTACCTATCCGGAATATTTTATTCTGAGTATTAACTCACTTTGTGCTTCACCAAAGGGTGATCCGGATTGATAGGGATTATTATTATTCTTACTAGAAAATAAATGAAATGAAATATGTTATTTTCTCTGGACTTTTTCAGCATAAATTCGTGAAACGAACCAAATAAATCCAATTTCCTCGAAATTTATTGGTTCCTGAAGCCTTTTAGTGCTTCCTGCTCACTTCCAATAAAATATTGAATTCCTAGAAAGTTTCGACCTGGGCATATTTTATTTTTGAGTTACTGTGCGTCAACGTGAATTTTCCCTTCCGCAACAGATTGACCTTATCGAAGCGACTGAAACGAGTTTTCATTTCCCAAGCCACAGCACGCCAACAGCGCTTTGGATCACCACATTTCAACGTCTGGGAAAACTGTTATTAATCGCTGCGCGAGTTTATCATATTTTCATTCTGCCAGCGGGCTAAGGATAACGCCATTCACTTCCGCCAAAGTTTCACTATCAATAGCTTGCACAATCGTTGCGGAACTTGTATTCGTGCCGTCGCGTCGTGTCAGTCGAAATTCCTGATGTTCAGAACTGCGATTCCATCTAATGAAACCACAGTGCCTGGCTGTGTCGTCAGAAGGGAGATAGTCGCACTTCAAAGCGGCATATCTACATGCACATACGTCTAATACATGTACATGCACCTCTGCGCTGGAGATTGTACATCGTGCACAAGAATATCATTTTATACCAGTGGTGGTGAAACCTTTTTACGCACGCGTGGCAAATATTTATGAATAATATCTGTCAAATTGCTGGCGGGACGGGCAAATTTTAATTGGTCAATTATTGTAGAATTTGATTGACAGAAGTTTAGCAATTAACGTAGAATTTCGGGAAGATGAATTTATAACTTGGCGTATACAAATCAATATCAATTAATTATTAAAACGATTTTTGCTGTTGTGCCTTGGATTCGAAATGCTTCATATCAGACACATATCGGGGAAGCTTGTAAAAAACCAGCTATGTTATTGGATAAAACCAGGACGGGCTATTATTTTCCCAGGTCGTTGTGGAGACATTGTGTAAGATAAGATACCCAATCTACATTTTTAAAGTAAATCAGGACTATTTATCTGGTACACTAGTAGACATTACACAGGATAATATTAAATATTAAAACAACGTGTATCTACAAAGCTTGCAGAGCATGGCAACTTAGCTGAACAGCTGGAAAACATGCAGAGCTCCAAATATTTCACAGCATCTTGAAAACCGAGAAATTGGTCAATTGAATACCCTAACTAAAGCGGTCAGTAAACACACCAATATGACTGCTACCGAAGTGGAATACGAATATCGTTGAAGTAGAGGTAGCGAGAATGGAAAGACGACAGCATGAGAATTAACTCTCAGATAGCTTTATTATGTCAGACACTACCAGGAGACTGCGACGATGCCAGTAACCTCCCATGAACAGTGAAGATTTAGCCTCAGTGGTGCCGGATGCATTTAGATGGGAAAATTAAGCTTTTTCGTGAATGGGGTATTCCTTGTGCTTTCTCTTCGAATGTCGTCCGCTGTTACCTGCAACTCGACTCCCATGAACGGAACAAACCTGCAGAACATACGATGGGATAATGACTTGAAAGCTATCCCTACACCAAAGGGAAGCTCGTTGCACTTTGAGCAACAACTGCTGGAATGGGATAATGATGACGATCGCATTCAAACCAAAATCTAATGTAAATATTTTGCTGCAGAAATACTTACAGCGCAACGATCTTTAAACGTATCACGTAAACGAGAACACTTCATCCTGGCTCTACGTACTCCGCATAAAAACTGGGTTTGAAATATTCATACCGTATTTCGTTACTTATATTTGGTATCTTTTTATATATCAATTCTAAGTAAAGCTTGAAGTAGAAGTTACTATGGCAGAATTTAATGCTTGCACAGATTGTTTTCCGATGGGTTAACAAAAATTTAGACCGAATTTAGGGACGTTAACAAATTTGACAATTTTCAGGTATTTCAATGTGCTTAGGAAGATGGAGAAAAAATTTTATTCCGAGGACTGTTAATTGAAGATTGTCTTGTACTTTAATCAGAAACAGTTATATTTTGCAAATAATGTTTTTGACAATGCAGATATCAATTTTGTTCCTACTATACAATTATGAATATAGCTTTATTTCTCAATCTTCGATATTCATCCTTAGATATTGCAAAAACTGAATTATATCCGAAAATTTGTAGGACTTGTATGTCCGTTTCATTTGACAATTAATATCAAGAATCCCAGACACTCACGATCAATATGTATTCAGAGTCGATAACATAATTGTCTCCACGAATTATTAAAAAAAAATATTTAGAAGATGTATAGAAAACTGTTGAAAATACAGTAGAAATTCTTATTGTTATAATTTGTAGGAGATTTTAAGATTATCGATGTCTTCTTATGTGTCATGCCATAAATAATTTAAAAAACAAATCCAAAGCTTATTACACTTAAGAATTGATTTATTGTCGTATAAAAATAGAGAAATCACATTTGTATACAAATTTAAAACATACGTTTGGTAGATCTGACAATGAGACAGTTATACACATGCTGAAAATTTCATCGAGATCAGTTGAAAATCGCACTTTTTCTTGACTTTCAGCCAATTTCGGCTTAAAATCCACAGATTCATACATCTTTCTGTGCTTGCCACTTTTTTCTACGTGAACCGATTTCAATTACATTTTCAGCATGTGTATAACTGACAATGAGTGACGTTCTTTATTTTTTATGTAATTTGTACATTTTGCCATTTATTTCAAAAATTTGTTTACACGGCATATGGAAAACTAATTCTTGTTTAGTCCCTGAAAATGTTAATCTAGTCATTTTATAACTGCCTTATATGTATATTGATAAATTAGATATATGTAAAATTATACATATGTACATAGATACGTTTCTAATTCCTCCCTTTACTATTGAACTTAATTCTCCTTCGTGCTTTTTTGCTTTTACTTGGCTGGACGTAAATCTTATTCTATTTCCCTTACGTGTTCTTTCTCGTCCCTTCCCAACCCCTGTCCTCCTCCGTTTCACTTGTTTTCCAGCCCGGCTCTCTCCTCCATCCTCCTCATCGTCTCTAGCCCACCTCTTGTTTCACTCAAAGACTCCCACTTGAATATTAATGTTACCAATAGTATTTTTACCATCTTTATCTACTTTCGTAGCTTTAGATACCGAGCTTGTATGAAGATGGTGTACATTAAAGGAAATCAGCTGGTATTGACAGAGTGTCAATATATCATCTAAATCTCATATGCCAAACCACCATTAACACGTGAGCACAACCAGCAGTCCTTGCTCTACTTATATATTGGTAATACTAACATTTTACAAATAGAAATGTAGGTTGTGCAAAATGGTTTTCAAATGAGGGTAAAAATGTTGAGTGCAGACATTTCTATTGCCGATGTTTCATTTCTGTTTCGACTTTCGACTTGCAACGATCGTTCTATGGATTACAATATACCAAACTTTTAACGTTCAGTGGTTCACGCGTAGTACACTCGTGTGGCATAAAGTTATTGATCCATTTTATTGATATTGAAATACAACAAGTGTAATGGCAAAAATATCAATTGCAGATAAACTCCGTATCATTGTTTATCATCAGGAAGGGCTTAGCCAGAGAGAGATTGCCAAAAAATGTAAATTTTCAAGGACGACTATTGAGGAGGACAAACAAATTGTGGAAACGAAGTAGAATGTGTCTGTACTATAATCTTCAAACACGATTTTCTCGAAAACGGTGCCTCCCATAAGAAAAAAATGTTATTCCATATTTTCTACTTTCTTTCACCTGAGAAATTACCTCCTTCCTGACCGTACCGCGGCATCCGAACTATGTACCCCGTATAAGTATCCCTCACAGCTTGCCTGTGGCAACTTTTCATTTAATTCACGGATCTACTAGTTAAGTTTACCGAAGAGTCGATTAATATGCCCAAGATGAAACGCTCTCTTCGTCTTCTCCATCTCCCTTCATTGCTACTTAATTCTTCCCGTTATACTTGAAGAGTTATGTCACGTAGAGGGCATCGAAATTAATCCTACTTTACTAGCGCAGAATTCCAGTTATACTAAATCAATTGAAATGGAATTTGTATAACAATTAGTTCGAACAATCGATTCGAGTACGTGTTAAATGGTTAAGCCATACAGGTGAACTTTATGCTCTGGGATAAAATGGGACACTACACTTTTTCACGATCATTTTCCTCCTCTTAGCTTACGTATTGAATATTTTTAAGAACCACCATAGTGCATGGCTTGAATTTATCAGTTTACATTCTCGCGAGAGTTTCCAGTCGTACTCAATGGAAATGCATGGTTCGTAAACCCCAACCATAGACAGAAACCAAGCGCCAACGGGGCAAAATTTATGAGCCTGTTTCCTCGAACAAAGAGATGTAGCAAAACATTGTGAAAATAAGACACAAATGGAGGCGGTACACATCGAGGGAACCGCCCTAAAATTTTCTTACCCGCTTTTCTATTCTCTCCACCTGCGTGCTAAAACTTTATTAACGTATTTCAGACAGAAAGTTTAGGGGAAACGAGGGTGTTTTTACCTTACTAATTCTGTCGAGTTTTTCATTGACCTTACTTCTTCCTAATTTTGTCAAGTCTGTCAGGGAAGCCAGCTTAATCCGTATTTCTAAAACAAGCTATAAAGTGTATTTTCGATGCAAGTAATATGTTCTGTTGTACAAATAGTGTCCCAGTTTTCATCGGCCAAATTCGTGAATACGTTCTATAGGTCGAGATTAGGAAAAACTGTACTAAAAAGTTATAGAAAATAAAAGGATATACGAAGTGACATGTAGTGGAGTTGCTGTTAGGGTGATGCAAGGCAGGAATAAATTGGCAGTCAATAGAACTGATATAGAACTTTCACACTGATAATTGTGAAAGTTTCATCGATAAGTAAAAAAACAATTTCATCGTGAGGAAAAGGTGTATTAAACAGGAATCAACGCTTACGATAATCTGATACGAAGAATTGATGATTGAAATTTCGAACTTCTCTTCAAACTTTGTCGATTTGTGCGAAATATTACGTGGAAATTTTAAGCAATTTCTCTTCGCTACGACTCTTTAATACTTGAGGGCAACAATAATATCACTTAAGGCTTAGTTTATGTTTATCTATCTGCTATGTATATTAGAAACTATAAGACAAATGCAAAAAAGCTATTAAAAATGAAAATATAATGGTATGTTATGCACTGTGAGAAACTTTAAAAGACAAAGTGTATGTCTCTTCTTGTCAAGCAATATAAACTGTAATTCGATGACAACTTTGATGGATAAAGTTCAATAGGGACCGTGAAGCCAGTCGTCATCGCACTCCTCATTTGCAATGCATGCTGCAATATTCGTTGAAGTTTGTACTGCTTTCGTACCACTGCATAATGTATTTGAAACAGTCTTCCACATGTATGCCATTTAACTCTTGTTCGTATTTTGAACGAGACTTAAGTAGTATTCAAGAAATTTATTTTCTGATCACTGATAACACGGCACAGAGTTTGAGAAGATTAAAATTCAACAAACTTGCACAAAGTTCTGTATTTTAAGGGGCGTCTTTATAAGTTATACTTTTTATCATTCATTTTCAAGATGTGCTTGGACCTGGAAGCTATTAAATGATTTTCTAACTCTTTCCATAATAGACAGCACGTCTTATAATACATTTTATACTATTTTAGTACATGCTTGAGTTCTACACGTTGAGAAATGGTGTTCACTTTAATGAATATTACACCTAATAAAACAGAACTTTGTTTATACTACAATTATTCAGAAAGACTTAATTTGAACAATGTTTATGCTTAAGCTTTCATACTTCCGTAAATAATATTTGTTTTACTTTTTCATTCGTTTCACCATACGTCAGCGGCAAAGATATTAATCTGCGCGAATAACCGCAAGGCGTATCTTGAAATCAGAGAATATAATCCAAAATCTTCTGAAAATTCAACGACACGAACAGCATAGCTTTGGAATGCAAATTTCATCACGTACTGGCTGTATTATTGATATGAATGATATGTATCCTTTGAGTACCACTATTATGCTTTGCATAATCTCTGTGCTGTTATCTGTGAAATATACGAAAATGTAATCCTTCAAAGTGGCGCTACAATAGTTCCCATGCATTAATTATGTACATATACATATATCTAACATTTCTAATGTCACGAAATTATATCTAGAGTGAGGCAATAAATACTATTACATGCAACAGCTCCCCTATATAACTAATTGTAAGTGGAGAAAAGAGTGGAAGAGGTAACAAAAAAACCGGTGCGTCCCATAAAATTGACGTAAAAGAAAAGATTCCATTGATTAATACTTTCGCAACCGTTACTCTCTTCGCTTTCCCAAGCGTTGAAAGTCGCACAATGGAGTAGAAAATCTAAAGGTATATAATTCCCTGCGGTACTTCCCATTAAGATCCGGCAAAATAATATGCAACGTATTTTGTAAGTTTTGTAATCATAGCCGTAACTGCGTATTACATTAGGCATCTAACTAAATAATATATTAAGTACTTTTATACGCAATATCATTAGTACATACAAGCATAACATTCAAACACTAAAACGTGAAACCTATCTTGTATACTTATTAGTTAATTATTTGAGCCCCTCAATTGACGAGTGGCGTAAGTTCAAAGTTACGAAGGATGAGTTTATTATAAAAATAATAAATGTTAAGATTGCTTGCTTCATTTACCAATTTAAATTACGTATTTTCTTTTACGTTAAACAAAAATAGGAGTCAATGTTATATCGCAAGTGCAGTGGCTGAATAAAGTATTACACGAAAGTATAAATTTCCACAATATTAAGAAAACGGACTTAATTCACTTGTAAAACCACGGGCTTATTTATTGCCCGCTGTGCTCCAAGAATATATTCCACAGCTCCGTCAATTCTTCTTTTTTACTGCTATTTTCCAGGCTCTCCATTGCGTTAAACTTTTTATTCCTTATGATATTTTCAGTGGTCGTGAGAAATAAAAATGTGCTGATTGTAAGCCCGAAGAATAGGACGGCAGGAGTAATATTATGATTCCCAATTACTTTCTTATAGATCTCTCTATAAAATGGAATAAGACTTTCGCAATCAAAGTTAGGCAAGTGGAATATGCAATATAAGTATATTTAAATGAGCACAAAGGTTGTCCACACTGTCAACATTAATTAAACTAAAACTAGGCGCCAAACCACACCAATACGTGTTGGCTCCTAGATAAAAGTGAAGATCGATATAGGAGTTTTAAAATTGATAGAAATTTACCACAATCAGAAAGCAACCTATGGCACCAACCCCCAACCTATGGCAACCTATGGCATTGTTAAAATAAAAATAATAAAGATCAAAATAAGAGGCACGATGGATTAGTGTGGCTATTAATGGATGGACTAGTCACTAATCCAATACAATACAAAACCGTAGAATCACCTCTGAAAGCCATGACATTACTTTTACAGGTATCGAGCATGTCCAGGTTAAAAAGAAGATTTTTACCGCGAAAACAGTAACTCGTTCGATCCCAATATCATGCACAACATTTTAAAATCAGTAATAGATTGTATGCTTCTAAGATCGTGCTACAGACATCCAAAAAGGATGATGGTGCCTAATATAAAAATGCATGTATGTATATCCGAAACATAAAATACATGTAAGGCACGTTTCACAGTAAAATTGATTTCGAATAATAATAAGCGTTTTGTGATAGTTTTCTCGATTAACGTCAAATTGAAACCGTGATATCCTGACCCTCGATCCCCTTTGTCTTATTCGCCATTGTTAGGAAGGAGTGGAGTAATTATCTTACTGAAGTTTTAATGTAATGCTGTTGGTTATTCAAACATTGTTATCCAAATGAAAGTAACAAAGTAGTTCCTGGAAGCACAGAATGCTCTCCGCATTGTCAATACACCGCTGCCTCCACTGGAGTTGCATTTTGATAACATTTCTGCGCTACCCTTACGTGACGTCAATACGAAGTGAAATCATGCGAACCATAAAATTTAAATATTTGTTCGGTGCTCACCGAGCGAAAGCACATATGTATAAAGTGATTTATCTCAATGCAATATTTCCGTCAGTGAAAAACAAATTCTGCACGTAAGCACGCTGAATCTAAATGATCTTGTTATCAATGCGGACGTCCTATCAATATGAACTGTAAAATATTAAACATTGGATATATCTAATGTTGATAAAATATCCATGTAAGGCATGGATTTGTATTCGTCCAAATTCTTTTCCCCTTAAATGATATCCATGCGTAAGGTTATTCCAATTTTTCTTATTTTCTTGGTTTTAAGCTGGAAGAAATAAATTGGGTGTCAGAAAACGTTTTAAATAATAAAAATGTTGTATCTTGATAGAAGAATCCACTGTGAACATGAGTTTAATTAATAATAATGCAACCTAATTTCGTTTCACAAACTGTCCTTTATGGCATGTTGTTAATCTCCTATACCCTCATTCATTTTCACTACTTATTTCCACCTCAAAAAGATTTTAAATAGTTTATTATAAAAAAATATTGTTACTCTGAATTTCCAATAGATGTTAGGATACAATAAACACGATGCAATAAAATGGTGCACCTGCAAGATACTTGAATTATTAAAAAAAATGAGATAAGGTTTGTGAAATATAAATGTCGCGTATGTGACTTCAAACTCAGAGCAGTGTATAGAGGGTTAAGATAAGAATTTTTCATAAACAGAGTATTACATATTTGCCTAATGTTTAAATAGTCGTAATATTTTAATACACGTGTAAGTAATCGAATAATTAGCGTTACAGTATTACTTTCACTGTATCTGCATGGAATCCTGCAAAAATGGAATTAATATTTTTAGCCACAGACAAAAAAAAGCGGTTTACATCCAAGTGAACTTATAATTTGGTTTTAGAGGTGTATAGTTTTATCTACACGAAAAAATGATTAGAAAGTAGTTTGTATGCAAAGCTTGCTTTCAATACTATACAGTGACTTTTCGTAACAATGGTCGATACCATCATAAAGGATGTTCTGTGCAGTGTACAAGTTAAACAATAAGCGTCTATTCAATGACAATACGTCTGTACCGAATAAAATAATAAATGAATGATATAAAGCCTAAAATATTTTTCCATTGTTTGCAAGAATTCTTGACTTCTCTAAGAAACGACTTCCTGGAAAATACCATGATTCGCTTGGAAAGACAGCGCTGCTCTTTGTTTCGTGAAATATGTTTTATAGGGGGAGCCTTTACTAACAATAAGTTTCGTCGCCAGAGAACAGGCAGAATCCTCCAAAACGGCGCATGAAGCAATTCATTTCTATTTCGACCATAAGATGACATGCAATCTATGCTCTCTGAGGAAAACGATTATATTCCATACTTTATAGTAATAAGTCTGCGTACACCTTACTCTTACTAATTTATTGAAATGTAATTTACAATATAATGCGAACGAGTAAAATTCTTTCAGGTACTTGCGAACATAGTATGTTATCTGTTGATATAACAATAAAGAACTTGGGACAATTAATTAACAATGAAACAAAATGTATAGAACAGTCGAACAATATTTAAATATAAAATATCTTCGCACACATGGTCGTATTAGGTCTACCGGAAAGTTTTTGTCCAATAGTGTCATCAATTTCATTAGTAACGATGAAAATTATAAGCAAAGTCAGATCAGAATCGCAAGGGGAAGCAGGATCAGAGCAGAATCGTTTCCCTCCTACAGATGAAACACGTATAATCAAAATTTTGTATATAAGTAGGCCTGCTATTGAAAGAATTAAAGTTGTGCCCGTTTTTCAATTCAAAGAAAATAAAGGATTTAATAATATTTAGAAGAAATTAATATTTGGAGGATTAGTAATTTAGAAGAGCACATATCTACAAATGTAATAGTAAAAAGAGGCAGCCATATAATGGTGAAACTTGAGATGATATTATTGGACAGATAATATTATTAATTAATAATTTCCGATAGAACTAATATTTTACTTGGACAGTGAAGTTTTCCATTTTAATCACAATTAACGATACCCGGATCCTCTCTTGACTTCAATACTTCTTTCACTTTTTTTCAGGAGAGCCATTGAAATCAATTAATTTCGTTGCAGGTAAAGGGTAGATTTTTATTGCCCCTTACTTTCTATATTATTTATGTATTACATCCACCTAATTCGCGCCACAAATGCTCTATGCTGCTTAAATGAGATGAATAAAAAGGAGCAGATGTTGGTTTGGCACATTAAATGGCAACCACCCTTTAATATTCTTTGCGGTATGCTTGATGTCGTTATCTCGTTAGAATAATAAACGAGGGGCCAAGCTTGAAATTCTGTGCACAGTCGTGCAGATTATCTTTGAAAATGTCAGGTAAACGTATTGGTCCACATTGCATTCAATAAATTGCTAGTCGCACTTGTACATCCGAAAACGAGAACATTTCCACCGCCCATCCATCACTGTTGGGCACAGAAATTTAATTTCCATTTTAGTATTGGCTTTCGTCCACATTATAACTTGCCCATCCGTACCAAATATGATAAATTTTCCGTGATTATTAAATAATACTGAACTCCAGAAATTTAGAATTTGAAATACTTCTTTATTTTGATAATGAGTAGTATTACTGGATTATGCAACCACTAAATGTATCCCATTTTTGTGATGACATTATGAACTGATTCAAATACAACTTTCACAGTGTAGTCAGTTTTGAAGTTATTAGCCAATTTCTTAATAGCCAAGTCCTAACAATTCTCTTGTTTATGATATGCTTTCTGTTCTTTGAGATCGTTCATTACTTCTTTAATCTACGCTAAAGAATCATTTTTTAACAACAAATTAATATTTAATTAATTCCCTGTAATTATATTAAAGATTTCGGAAACTGGTACGCATACGACCTTGATTATATACATTGATCATTCGAATATTTGTCAAGTTCTTTCACACATACTTTCAATGTGTCCCAAAAACCCAACATGAAATTCCAACGATTCGGGGTATGAACGCCTCACACCTATCATTGATTTCACACATTCCATGCATACTTCTCACCCGTTATTCCTACTCATTTTTCAAATGTGGGTTGCAAAGCTTGTCACCCATTATACTGTGGAACAAAACACGTCACGTGCCTTTTAAACAATTATGCGGCTTCTATATATTTCTATAATTTCTGTAACACGGGGTTGTTACTGAAAATGGCGTGGATACACTTCAACGTTGGGTGCATAAACGGGCAAAATGTGAAAACACTGTGCAGAAAATGCAGAATGCAATTTTCTACTTACCATGATTGATTTCTTCTACAGAAATTGTGCACTAACTTAAAATCACACATGCAGTATCGATTTTCTTCCGAGGTAAAGGCTATACATATAGGGATAAGGGGGTAAAATGTGCCCCTAAGCCAAATTCGACTTGTGAGGTGTCATTCGATAGCTTATCAAGAAGAACCAATTCGTACCAAGTTTCAACCCTGCAGTTCGACTGGGAGGGCAGTTACAGCGAAAAAACAAAAATATAAAATTTTGCTCAATATCTCCCGTTTCAGCGAATTAAAAGTTTTGAAGAAAATCTGGGACATTGCAATTATGGAGGCCCATATTATAGAATTTTTTCATATTTTTGAATTGTAAACCCGAACTGCATAAAATAAGAAATGTCAAAAAATGCTGCAAAATGCCGATTTTGTAGTGAAGGAGTAGGAGTACTACAATCATATTTTTTTGTAGATACATATTATTGATACTACTGCCGTCAATTTTTTTCAGATTTTTTAATTAGGTGCGCCGTAGTTAAAAAAATTAAAAACTGATTACTTCGTGAAACTGATTTCTGAAAGTCACTCAAATGAAAACTAATGAGTGCACGCGTCTGGAACTAATCGCGAACTATCACGGGGTCCACCCGAATCTAACACCATGGGTTGACTATATTTCGCACGCCTTATTTTAGAAAAACATTGATACCCCATTTTGTCCTACTTTCCCGTACATTGCCCGCCTTATGAAGCTTAATATATATATTTTGAATTGCTGGAAGAAAAGCTTTGCCGGAGTCGAACAATTATTATCGATCTACCTTGCATCTTCACGTGACAGTCTATAGATTAGGAAATTTAACAAATAGGTCACCTTACACAAATTGAGCACGCGCCCAATGAGTCGTGAAAAAGCTTTTACCCTGAGATACTCACCCCTGGATTGTAAGATAACGATATATCTTTCGCTGGAATTTCACAACCGCGAAGTCTAGGCTTTACAGATAACTTTCCAAACGTTTAGGTTACCTCGTACATCCCATTGAACTTTATGGTCAACTGCACGGAGGGTTATGAATTTGGGTGAACGGCCTTTGTATTTATTGCGAGATATCTGATTAGAGCCGAGCAACAGGATTGCCGTAGACGTGTTTAGATTTAGCTACTAAGGAAGTTTACCACTGTAATATCATGCATCGCACATAATGTTGCGAGTTGACTGACGCGTTCAAAAATGCTGTCTATTCTATACAGAAAAAGAAGAGTCTGAAATGAGAATTACGAATTGAGAATCAGCAAAAGAGTGGGAAAGAGCGACGAGATGTACATGTGTAGCACAGAATTAATTGTTAAAATGTTTAAATTCTTTTATGCTTTCAAAATCCCCAAACATTCCGCTGGATTATTTCACACCCAGTGAAACGAACGAAACGAACGAAGCGAACGAGTATGCCAGAAAAATATTTTCCGTTTTCATACCGTCAATTACTCGTATATGTAAAAATCCAAGCACAACAGATTGCCCATAGAACTACCAGTTTTCCACGGGGGCTTTATTACACACAGACGCAATGAAAGTACACGGGGAAACCTAGCTACTTCCACTATACGTGTTTTCATCGTACCTTTTCGACTCTTGATACAAAGTGCGAACGACCTGCTAGAAATATGCAGCCTTCCACTCTAACAATTCCAATGATCAAAAGAATTCCAGTATATGTACAATGTGAAAACTTGAATTCTTCTCGAATATACAGTACAATGCATTTATTCCATAGAAGGGACCTACAAGACAAAAACAATGCAACGTTCTGCCCAATGCACGCATCCGCTTTATTTCTGGAATACACTGCACCATTAGCCCACAAATAAACAGTTTTATTATTCATCAGCACGCCCATAACCATAAACCTTTTTAACGCGCTCGATGAAATTAATTCGCCGTACGGGCAGAGGCAAAATAGTGATACCGAATAACTTTATTTCAGTCGCGATTACACCGTAACAGCTTGCATTTGTCGCGAATTTTATGGAAACATGTATATGTTGCACGCATGATATATTTAAAATGCTTATAGTACCCCCATATTGTATGTCTATATTGTTTGTGCTTGCACGTGTGCATTTCTAGAACGTTCTGATGAATTCACCGTCCCTTAATGTTCTATTAATAAATGTTTCATCAAACTTGTTACTAATATTACTAAGAACAATGTTTCTTCTAATTCAATTTAAGATACTAAGCATACAGTAGAATAGGTAGACTGACAAAATTCATAAACATTGAGATACTCAACTCAAAACTGATGTTTTTTCTGGGTCCCTAATTTTAATGGTGAAATATACGATTAAAAATATATTTACTATTAGCAATTTCGTTACAAGGAAATAAAACTATAATAGTTCTAGTTTCTGTAATTTCTGTTTTCAAACGCAAACAAACCTTTATATTTGATTTAATCTATTAATAAGTGGGATACAGTTACTTTGTAACTTTTCTATTTTATTCAAATAATATACAATTATAGGATACTTTACTTTCGTTCGAAAAATATCGTTCCTATTATTTCTACTTATTTATCATTTTGAATTTGTCTATTCTAAAACATTATTGTTAATGATAGTCAACAACTGTCCTTTATCTTAATTTTCCGATAGCATATTTGCAGTTTCAAACTTTATTTTTGACTGAAACTAATCTAATTTTAATTCTAGTTCAAAGAACTTCCAAGAAGATACCAATTATTAATACTATGAAATAATAAGATGCGCCGTAAGACGATGTCATCTTTCTTACGTTGCAACGTAACGAGTTGCTTATATCAGATAATCGAACGAAATTCAATTCATGGTATCGGTCCGATAACTTCAAACTTTAGGAAAATGATAATTCATATGTACGGGCCAAGCAAATAGTTCTCCTTCGGTCGTATGATCATGAAGTGTATTGATCCGTGGCACGTTACAGCCCGCAGAGATATTAATCAATTACAGTCATTCGTGGAAGAAAATGCAATATAGGGGCTTGACCTAAAAAATCACAGATAACAGTTGAAAGTATTTAAGTAGATATGTACTATTAAAATATTCTATTTTTCATACTGATCGATATTTATTAACAGAATTTGTCAACAGGTATGAAAATATGACCAAATCCGTAGTATCATTCGTGAAGAAATATGATGTAAACAAATTTGATACTGGCAACAAGATAAACGAAAGTTCGTATGAAAAAATACCTGGCGCAATTACAGCCTGATTACACCATGATATTTTGGCAACCCGGATAAGCTATATTTGTAAGTTAATTTCTAGATATATCAGTCGTAATCAGGTCGAAGGATAATAAGTTTGTGGAGATATATCCTGCACTCGCCACCAGGCAGAAGTATCACCATTTCCTCCAAGTTGTCCCCTAACCATCCTTTCCTACGAATGCATATCTCCTATGACCTGATTTGACCAACCGTGACTAGCGTGCGAGTGTACTAGGCGAATGCACGGGCAATTCCAAAGGGAAACGCAATCTATCGCCTTTCCAACATTTTCTTCTTCCTCATCAGATCTCCTTATTCCCCTAATTCCAGATTAATATGAAAACAGATAAATTTCGAGTATTTTTGTTACAGGACTGAACTTGTTTAATGAAATTCGTGCATTTATAATTTTCGGAGTTTTTGACGCGTTTATAAATTCTGAAGAATGTAACCGAGATGTGGTACGTAAGAATACGGTGAATATATCATATTAATTTGCCGTTTGATGCAAACTAGATAGCACTTTTAGGATAAATAATTGTTACCCCTGCAGTCGTTACAATATACATACATATAAAACCCTATTGCAAAAGTAGTTTTTTAAAGCCCTATGTGCATTAACATTTTTTGTAACATGTGTCTGATTATGTGGTCTTCTGACTAAATACACAACTTTGGTTAATATCAAGGCTTAAACGATTGTTTATAACAACGACAGAATTTCACATGGTTCAGAGCCTTCATTGAGTAGAAAAATAATAATTATCAAGCTATGTCAAAGCTATATCATGCGACAGTTATTACAAATTTCATTAATAAAGAAAAGATATTATTATAAAGGTAAAATGTGAAGCAATCGATACCAAGACACTCTTTTCACCACGACGCGAACGGCTTCTCGCATACTGGCGTTAACGATTCAGTAGTTTCTCTATTGTTCACAACTTTGTTTCGTTCTTTTGCGTATCCTTTAATTCACGCCTTGACGAATGGCTTGCTCATGTTGGCTTACGCTATATAATATTTATTCAAATGCATTTTCATAGTCGAATGATTTAACTGATATTACAGACATAGTCGAATTGATTTAACTGATATTTATAAAGGTTATTTTTGCAAATTTATTTTTCACATATTAAAGTTTATCTTAATTTATCTTTATCATTTTCTGTCATATAATTATTGCAATCGGAATAAAATAATTATTTTAATAACTGGTAATAGCATACACAGGTGCACATTGTTATAAAAGCATTGCGTATTTTAATCTACTTATTGCGACATTAATAATAAAATTGACAGCAGTTTAATTATTTAAAATACTGCACAACACATTTAGCTCTCGTGATTCCTGTTTATCTGTTTGCTTCACCAATTGTAGATTTTCTACTGGTCAGTAGTACAAACTGAAATATGTCTGACTATGATTGCTCGAAGATGCTTCAGAAAGCAATGCCAGCGTATTATAATTTTTAAATTGCCATAACACGTATCGAAATGAGTAATAAAGCTTCTCAAAGAATTTTGTATGTTCAAGATCGATGCAAAGACATATTATTCACACCTTTAAATGCAGATTAATCTCCATGTACTTACATGCAACTATTAGACACTTAATGTCATGGCATATTAACCGTCCTATTTATTTGATAAAAGTATGAACACTATAATGTAATAACTGTGGGAATAAAGAAAGTGGAAAATGTACATATACATGTTTTCTTAACTTCATCACGGCATTCTCTAAATTGACACCTCACAAAACTGAGTTTGCGATTTTCTGGTATGACATGTATTGTCAGTTTTGGAAAAGAATCGAATTTTTACTGTTAAGTATATCAGTTGGGATTATCATTTTTACAATGAGACTGCAGTCAAAATAACAAACGGAGTTAATGTTTTGTTAATGTTAATTATACGGTACATTAAATTTCGTGACATAATTGCGCATTAAAGAATATGGGAAACTGCTTTAAAGATTATAACTTGGCAACATCAGCCCGGCAATGAGAATAAAGCGAGCATGTCGCTCGTTCGATATCAGTGAATTCGTTGCACACTGCAACCTCCACCGCAAGTCAATCTCGAAACTTCTTGTCACATTTCTCCTACCGCGATATAATCATTGATTTGCGGAATCGTGAAGTCACTTTAATGCATTTGTTCCAATTTACCGATGCCATTACTTTAAAATCATTTTTAACCACCCACTTCGAGATTACGATAACTTAAAAGTGTATTGATAACGTAAAGTGTAAAAATGATTACAGTAAAATGAATTTAAACATTTTGGTAAACATATGTATTAAAATTTAAATAACTTGAACAAGTAATATAATACTACAGGACCCTTCACTTTTTAGAAACCGAATTCGTTAATTTAAATTGAGTTAGATTTGGAAAAAGGCATTCTTAATATGTACAAAATTTGTTTTAAAAAACTGGCGCAGTAGTAAAATAAACCTATATACTATAGAAAAAAATGATTTTACCTTAAAAATCGATGGCAGATGTTTCAGACGTCGCTTGTCATATAACATATAGAAATAATAAATAATTCAATGCGCCGATACAGCAATAAATTACATACATATGCAGCATTATATGTATCGAATAAGAAAAGGAATTAGAATAAACTGATGTCAACAAAGAAGATCTACACCTTGTCTTGAAAAATTGACTAAGGGACGAGAAATTTAAAAAATTGAATAATTTATTACTTTAATCATTCAAATACAAAAGTCGAAAGTGGTTTTGATTTCGCTATACGATGATGTTATAGCATCGAAATAAGGTTCAATAGAAACTTATTTCTTATTAATTTGATTAATTTCTTAACAATGGGACAATGTAACAGGATGTTTGTCTTCGAAATAAATCTTCCTCGTTTTCAATTGCCTCGCGATGAAACATTCATGTCACACCTCCGATGATTCGGGTACAGAAACGATCCCCGTAACTTTAGGAAATAAGAACGTTCAAGTACATACCTTATTCCATAAAAAATGCTACAGACACATCATTGACGAGCTGCTTATAATTGCACAAGAGGAGACACCCGTCACGCGTAAGAAGATAGTGCCACGGTCGTTCACCACAAAACAAACCAGTTAAAAGTGAAACGAGGGGAGGAAAACTTTCGACAACACTAAAATCATCTTTCATAAGCATCCCTTCATTCCTTCCCCAAGTTCACCGTAAGCTCTCCGCAAACGTTTACGATTGCCACTGTAACTGCGAGAACAGCAGCTGTTCGTGCAACCGCGAAAACAATGGAAACCGCGATTGAGATACAAACACGCGTGAAACTTGCAGCCGGTTCAATAGTTGGCATCGGGCTCGATCGTCCAGCGACACGGACGCGTGGAAAAAATCGCAACGGCGCGATGCTCGATCGTTCGTAAGGGAAGCCGCTGAACGGACCGCAAGGGTGAAAACGAGAAGTACAAGGGGAGACAGAAGAGCGCGTCGCGACGACACGAAGGCTGACGACGCACTGACTACCCGCCTGGCTGCTCCCGACAGCCGACACTTGCGAGAGAACACCCATTCTCCCATTCCGATCCATTCTCCCCTACTGCACCGACACGCTCCGCTATGCCAAAACCCATCCTCCCACGCGATCCTCCTCGACTACTACCCTCTACGCGTCCTCGTCCTCGTCCTCATCCTCGGCCTTTACTAATCGGAACCGTGTGATCCACTTTACCAAACATTCAACATCCCGCGACACGCTTGTGCTTATTAAAACATAAACGTGTCGTTTGGTCGTTTGAGATTGTCGTCGGGTTGGCGGTCGTAAGAAAGTTGTAAATTAACATTCGTGTAGGGGTAGTAAATGGGGGTGATGGTGTTGACGAATTTTTTACTTGCAGAGAAAGCAAGTGATTTTAGACTCTTTGAGGGCGGATTTGTGTTGGAGTTAATTTCTTTGTCAGAATGTTTATTCTGGGTACTTCGTTCGCGATGCAATAAGATGTAGATACTAGGTTGTCCCAAATGTTTCTTTCGCCTTCTTACCAGGCATTAACTGTACAACAATTTTACGAAGAGAGCAATATTTTGAAATGATGCACGACACGTTCTTCTTCGTCGTTCTCCTTGATCCGTCCGGTAGCGTCATGATATATCATGTTTTAACTTTCTTTTTATGTTGTTGCAGACTATTGATCAACATGATTTTTATGTCATTTAAAGAGTTCAATGTTTTATAACGAATAGAACTTTTTAAAGAAATAAATAAGTAATAATCAGTAAGGCAGGATTTGAAGGGGAAGGGGAAGGGGGCTAGAATATTCCAAATCAGATCCAAATGCCTTCCCTGCTTTTCCGTCTTTTAATGCACGCTGAACGGCACTGAGACTATCGATTCAAACACGTACATTGTACTATTGGAAAGCTAGAAAACAACTGAGTGCCCTAACATCAACGAAAAATGGATCAATCAGTGTGTTTGACCGAACGTTGCCCAATAAAACCGCGCAGTCAAACAGCTAATGGGACTTTTGGGACAATCTTAATATTTCAAGAATCGACATTTTTCGCAAACGTTTGAGCATCAGAAATTGCATGCCAGAGAATTTCGGAGGTGTAACACGTACAAGTTTCATTCGGGTTCGAAATTCGTGGTAACATTCTAATATGAATGGTACTACAAAGTAAACTTTGTCGTTAGTTATAAAGTAAAATCCGTAACCACAAAAATTTCGGAATAAATCCAGCAATTCGTGTTGATGAAAGTTGTTTCTTGCCTTTATATTTTACGAGGAAGGCACATCCACACTCTAGGACTATCTCTTAAAAATCGAACTTTGAAAGGGGAGAAACGAATATCGGCGTTCATTTATGTTACAGTTTATATTCCCAGCAACCCCTCTTCGTCCATACGTCGTTTCATTTCTGACCAGGGATCGTCCATAAACTACGTAGCTCTGTTTTTACCACATCTTACCAGCACAGTGTTACGCAGCTTTTTCCCTTCTTTTTTAAACAATTTATTAAACTTTTTTAAACACACCTCATTCCCGCACGTGGCTTAGCGTAGTCTGTCGTTATACCACCCCCCTAAATCGACCACGTAGTTTATGGACGACCCGCTATATCCATGCCACGCATACATTCATTTCTTGAAATGGTTCAACAGTGCCGTGGATTTTAATGCTGTTACCCACGAATTACGTTATCAGAATTCCTCCCCAGTTATCACTCGCAATGAGTAGCGTTACTTGCTAATGAAGCGTTACTGGAATTGCCAAATTAAGTATCGCACTCACTTTCCCTCTTAAGGACCCAGCAACTACAGCCAACCTTCCCTCGCTACGGAGTCCACAAAGTTGAGCAATTAACTGTATCCCACTCGCGTTACGTGCCTCTCACTCAGGTGTTCAACAAACGAACGTAGCAAAGGGGAACGGGCCTGTGTGCATACTGTACCCTACATATGTGTAGACGAGCGCAGTGTTCAAGCAGTTGGGTGTCGCTCACAAGTTTGTTGGGCTGTTATTCACAGAGAATTCTGAGAGATGCAACTTATACAGCATTGTCCTCTGTTTAACGCCCTTCGCTGTAAGACAAATAGTAGATAGACCAGGCTTGTCCGCGGACGAAGAATCTGGCGCCGTGTAATTCGCCATCACTTATGGTAAACAGAAGGATTAAGGGAGCACGACAAACGATGCGCGTTGTTCTTTCCAGAACGGCAGAGTTAGAGGGTGGGAAACTTTTTCCCACATGCCCGCATACCCGCTCGATGGCAGCCGTGATTTAATACTTTCGAGGAGAAAGTCAGGCCTGAGTTTCTCGAAAGAACTTTTCTGAAAAGTAGAAGGGACGGCCAGGTCGGTCTGAAATGCCGTGCGACCATTTCAAGTGGCGAATTAACTTCACTTTCGAGAGGGTAATTATTTTTGAAAAGCGCAAAACCTTCTGTTTGTAAGTTTCAATCGCGTAAACTGTTGCAATGAAGTTGTGCATCCAGGACAGTGAAGTGTCACTGTGGATGCCCTTTTTAAAACTTGACAGGCGAATGCTTTTTTTAATTGAACGTCGATAACATTGAGATTGAGTGAAAATTATAACTTTATTAGGGTAATAATTTAATAGGGATATAACGCGACCATTATTACGAAATCCATTCTGGGTACATTAATTTTTAAATCATTGCTCAAATATCGTATATGTTTAGTTAGCCGATCATTCTACATAGGTAGAAAAGAATTTCAGAGTTATACAATATTAATACTACTTACGTGAAAATAGACATTCCTGATATGTTAGCATTTCTGAAATATTATTTAAATTAATAACTTTTCAGATGAAGGGTTGAAAGTTAAGGACTTGTTCAGTATTAGAATTTTCTGCAACTCAAAATTTGGGTAGACTACGAAAGTTTTTAAATATTTCAATAACTACATATACAAAATAAACAAATCTAACCAAGATCTCTGCCGCAACAGTTATTAACTAATAGTAACATCTTTATAGAGCGACAAAAAGAACATATTTATATTCAATTCACATAAATAACCGTGGTGGAACATTTTCTTGACGAAGTTTATTTCTGCATTTGTGTATCATGTATGCAACATGAAACATTCTGCCAAACAATCAGCGAATAACAAATTAAAAATTAAAGTGGAAAATTATTAGGTGGTGTGTATCAAGGGGATGTATATAAAATAGCTGATTTCTTAAGGGTGAAAACTTCTTCCCTTCTGCAAAATGTAATGAGTAAATGTACAAGCAAATATGACTTGCCGTACATCGATTTAAAGTTTCAAAGCTAGATGAATACAACCTCGTAGGGGGATTCCCAATTGTTCTATCTTAAGGTCACAGATTTTATATGAAGAAGTTACTCGTAATTGCGAAATATGCAGGAAGCAAAGGTTCAATCCGTCACCGCTCAAAACATTTTAATAAGAAAATATGAATCTTGAAAATTAGTAATAACAACGAGTCTTTTCAAAGGCTCCCCTACATCTAATCGCGAGAAAGGCAAACTCCTTAAAATAAAAGTACAACTAACTTTACTTATCGATAGTAAAACTGTATTAAAATGAATGGATCATGCTTTAATTAATTAAGGTATCTATTTCCTCCTAAATTATAGACGTTCACGGTTTCCTTAAGAACTCATCTATTTCTTATACAACAGCTTAACATATCCTCCTTATCGCTTTATAAAGCAACGCAAGAAAAGCACAGCTGTATTATTTTTATAAAATAGAAACTGGCATAAAGATTCATTTTTCATCTTCTTTGTTATTTCCTTGTTACTATAAGTGCCAAGTAATGCAACCAAAGTTTATTGTTTCAATAATAATTTACGTATACACGCGAGTCATTTGTACGACTGTAAAGTGCCCCATGTCAACTGCCTGCATTAATCTGCAGACTGTGCATGACGTTCTTACGCATTCATGAAATTTGTGGAGCAGGCTCAGCTAGTCAAATATTAACGAGCAAGTGCATGTTTGCGAGAATCTTGATGACAACTATAATGGATTAATATACGAAATATTTCTACAATTTCATAGCTGGCGTTTCCATTTTATGCAAACGTTTGTCAGGTTGTATGTCTATAAAGCACAAGCGAAATAACATAGTAAATATATACCTACTTACCTATGTGTATTTTGCAATTATGTGAAGTTATACTTGTCCGATCAGTGGATTATTTGTTTTTGTCACTTATTTATTATTTATTCACAATTAGCTTAGTTTCGTTTTTAAAAATCTGAACTCATGAATTTGCATTTAGTTTTTAAATATATTTTCGTAAAATAGTAGATTTTAGGGAATACGTAAGATTGAGAAATGAAAACATTATTTCTCTAAAATGGAAATTTCGTACAATTATTATAGTATTATATTAAATGTTATTCCTTATTATTCATTGATTGTAAGTATTGATAATATCCTTAGGTATGTATGTATCAGAAAATGTTTTTAGCTGCAAGTTATATTACATAAAATACTATTGCTTGAAATGTTAGTAAAGAGTACTATTATGAAGTCTCGAACGTCGAATTATAAAGGTTACAACCTTGTCTATTTAATAAACGTTAATTCTTATTTTTGCAGTACGGTATTACATGTGCACTGGCACGCCGCTTTTACGGAAAATTCACGAGTAAATATTTCCGCAAATATAATGATTCCCGGCTGGAGGAATGGAAAGCATGAATATTTTAAAAGCTATTAGAGCTTGAGAGTTTTCTCAAATGCGAAATGTGTATCGGTTTTCGTATTCTGACTCTTATATGTTAGTATGAATTCAAAATTGCATTCTGCGCGGTATAAATTATTGCAAAAATTAATATGCTTACGACGACATTCGTCGTTCGAGGTTATTGCATTAGAAGCAGATCTGAGCTGTGAAACGTAGATATAATTAATAATTCGAAATTATGAATCGTTTAAACTGTACGAATATTTCAATTATAGAGATTACTTACAGAAACGATTCTTATTTTATGTCAAGCTCAAATAAATTATTTGCAACAATTTTTTACTTTAAATAACTCTTTCAAATAACATATCAGCTCACATGAGGCACCGCGAGGAAATTTGTGCATACCTCACCATTGGATTACAGTTCATACGTCGACTTTTTCATTATTGTCATAACCGAATTGAAATGACTTCTGAATGTTGTAGTGTAATGTAATCATATCCGTCATTGTAGGTATTCTGGAAAATTAAATAGTGTGGCCTTTCTTTTTCAATTTTTCACGATCGAAACATTTTTCGACCACATTATCCTAATACGTACTTTTTTGTACACATAATGACTAGAGGATTTAGCCTATGTAAAAATGAATTATATGGTTCCCTTTAATAAAAATGGTGCAACTGTCCAAATGTACCCAGTATTCACAAGTGGTAATTAAATCGGCAGGAGACGTTGCTGACCGCGAAGTTGTTACACAAAACTTGATGCTCCTCGAAGCGCTGTTTAAACTTTGTTCGCTAATATAAAAAAAGATAAGGATGTTTGGAATCTCTGAAGTGAAAGGTACATAATTAATGACGGGATATTAAAAACCACTTTGAAGGAGGAATCTCAAACTGAAATGCAGTATTAAAAATAAGTCTCGACTTTAAGATTATATTACGAATCGGTAATGTGTTGCGAGACGAAACTGTTCAAGAATCTAAAGGAGAAAAGTGGAGTTAAACATAACATATCATTATTTATTTGATCTTCGTATCTCGCATTAAATAATAATTTAATACGATTTAACAATAAAATGCATTAATTAATCACTCAAAAGTTATTCTATTTACAAAAGTATATAAAAAGTAGATTTTTATTATACATGCACAACAACGTACTACACATCCAGTGGCTGCCAAAAGTTCCCAGATAATATGATAATTTTAATTTATCTTTTAAGTAAAAATTAATAATATTATTTTGGCAAAAGACTTAACAAGTGGTAGTCTATAATTTACAATATACAATCTATACTTCCGCAATTAATTGTTACTTTTAATAACCTTCACGATCAGCAATATAATACATTTTTGTAGGATACACATAATAGGATACACATAAATAAATAGAAATAGCAAGTACTGTTTATCCCGACAACCTTAGTTTTTACACGATAGCAATAAAGGCACATACGTTACGGCGATGAAGTATCCCAGTTCCGAGGTTATTGAAGGTAGTCTATAATTTACAATAAACAATTTATACTTCCGCAATTAATTGTTACGTTTAATAACCTTTAAGATCAGCAATATAATACATTTTCGGCAGCCAGTGTAAGATCATCCAAGATGAACGGAATTCAGATTTTTCGGCTGGCCAAGAATATCGAATGCAAAATAACGTAACTAATTGTAGATACAATATATTTTTATGATGCACAGTCTGCCAATTTGACAATTTTACTAATAAATTTAAATATTCTAATAATAAATAAATGTTCAAACAACGAAGCAAATTAAGAACTAAAGTGACTGTCCACCTCGTAAAAAACATACTATTACATATACATATAATAGGTAGCACATTTCTGTCCAAACAGATGCTCTGAGGCACTTGTAAAAGACATAGGAATTTAATTTTTACATCTAACATTATTACATATTTTGTAAACACATTATTGATGTGGATCCGCGACATCTAACGAAGGTTCGATACATTCAGTGAACGGATTTCCACATTTCTCTGTTCATCTTCTGACAAATTACTTTTTTCTATTTCCAGCTGATGATAAACCTGATGACGACTACAATCGATAGATGTAATTAATTAATTAAATTGCAAAATGAAAATTAGAATTGAATATTAAAAACATACTATTAAAGATATCTGTGCGTTTTAAATCACTACATTAAGAGCTCATTTCTTTGCAAAGCTGTATCATATAACAATTAAACATAGTATAATATTATTGCTTGTTATGTATACGTAACGTATATCATACGTCTAGTCTCGGACGAATTTGAGGAGCTTCCCTTCCAGCAAGATTACAAATACAAATTCGCATGTTGCAAATCTTTATCAAAGGATGTACCTTTGATCAGTTACCAACAAACTGTATCATAGTTTGCGTATTGTAGATGGAGAATATTATTCAATCGACTGTGTGCGCTGGTTACCTAGATAAATCGCTGAAGAGATGTAGAATAATTTGTACATCCAGCACCAATACACACTTCCAACATGTGACACATTATAAACTAACGTACATGCTACACCTATGCAATAAGTTTGCATTTTCTAAAACTCTTTATTATGTACAGTAATTTGTCGAAGAACGTATTGTTTTACGATACAATGAAATTACGGTTTGACCGAAAAGTTTTTGCAATTACTGTTTACAGGGTATATTCCGTGTACTTCGAAACTCAACGGATTGTTTTGATGATAAACGCTTATTTGAATTTCAGGTTTCGGACATCCTTGTGTACGAAGTACACCAGTAGGATATACATAAATATATAGAAATAGCAAGTACTGTTTATTCCGACAACCTTAGTTTTTACATGATAGCAATAAAGGCACATACGTTAGGGCGATGAAGTCGCCCAGTTCCGAGATTATTTCAGTATCACTGTTCGAGTCTCACCGAACACAGTCTATCCAGTATTCTTAAACTTAAAACCGATTATTGCTAGTGTTAAGTTAACAAGTGGTTAATTTACATTTGCAAAAGGCAAGTAAGGAACAGAATATTTGTAATACTGTTTAATTAGATAATTAGAAATACTGAAGTATCTAAAAACCTACTAACGTTATCTAACACCACAAATAACTGTTGGACAAATTTCAACTTTTTTTGATTTTGTTATCTTCAATATGCGTTTCTTATAGACTTTAATGTGCTACATACGAATCTGCAAACCGTTTTCCGCCAAAACGTACCATTTTTAAAGAAATCAATTTTGAAAAAAATCGCAAATTTTCAACTTTGGAAGTGTTTTGTACTTTTGCGGTAATAGTTATTCAGTTGCGCTTGGTGCCAAACGTTTCGTTGAAGTTTCACGAATAAAATGATATATATTGCTATTAGACTATAAACATTTAAATGCGTTTAAATAATGATCAAAGTGAAAAGGGCACCGAAAATAGACCCATGTTCTGGAGAAAAAACGGGTTGCACATTCCAATTTAGCACATTAAAGTCTATAAGAAACGCATATTGAAGATTACAAATTCAGACCCGTGTTGAACAGTGTAATAGGGGCGAATTACAGGTCAACTCATGGCATTCGTGGACGGGACGTGGACGCCATTTCCTACTCTGCAGGATTCGAAAACGTCTATTTTTAACGGTTTTTCAGTAAGTGTTCAATCGTTCTAATCATAGTTAATTTAAGTCAAAACTTTAAAGTTATACGCTTCATTTACACATTTACATATTCATCAAATATCGCAATGAAACGTACACGAAACAAGAGCATACAAATTTTCTGCCACATATACAGTTAGCCACACAAATATTTTCGAACATTCTACATTGTATTTTATGCAAATGTACAATAAATAAAAAAGTATATTGTGCTTCGTTGCATTGCGGTTCCCACCTGACGAAACTTAAAACGAAATATTCAATTTCATGTATGACTTTAAATAAAAGGGAAGAAACGAAATAACAGGAATCGCACCGTTATTCGGGTACTATGTATATGTATATGTAATTCAAACTGATAAGGGGAAAGTACCAATTTTTAATTGCAGATTAATATTTGATGAATATCCTATTCTTTGTTGTAATTGAGGGCCAACGCCAAGAACTCTCGTATACATATAACTACATATGCACATCTCGTATAGTTCCAGGTCCGTCGATCCAGGCTTCATTCAGGAATTTACTCCAATTCCTGAATGGAATATGCAGATAAGACGAACAACTTGAACAATTGCAAGATCAACTATTTTTTTATAATGTTTCTGGTAAGAATCGGTTAACTTAATAACATTTCAATTAATTTCCGACAATCGTATGATTTTATTCGCTATCGAAGAAAAAACGATAGCACGCGATGAATATAATCATTTTCGGGAAAACTAGTATGTAGAAATAATTAGATTGTAAGTTATCGTACAAACCTCCGTAAATGTCCCCACTTGTATGCATTGTATGTCGCATATACGCGCGTACGTATGCATGTGGGTTCAACAACATTTGCACTTACAAGGTTTCAGAGAAGCCTTCACAAATCTTCCAAGTGTCAGTTCACATATAGCCACGAATCAACAGGGTCGCTCTAACGTTTTCAGATTTAGTAAAGTATTTTATAGAAAAGGCATTTCGAAAAGTTCAATGTTTCAATGAGAAAATGGTCCTCTTAACAGGTAAGAAGAGTTCTATTTTCACGAAAATGTGTCTCATATTGTCTCATATTCAAGGAAAAGTGTAAAGGCATAGTGGTTGCAGCTACATGTTACAGAAATTACGTAGAGTATATATTAGTCTGACATATATTGAACATTGAACCAAAGTAGATAATGCATTAATATTTGCACGCTTTTCTTCCTATTACACATCACTCAAGTAAGAATGCTTTTAAACAGAAACTTGAATATTCAACAATACAAATATTCAGTTTTTGTTCCTTCGAAGTGGTTATGACTGACAAATTTTTGTGCTTTTTTCGCGCACTACCCCGGCAAATTTGTATGAAAGTGTATAATGTTAATTATGTATCGAAGTAGCATAAAGGTAAGTATTAAAGTAGTGTAAAAATATATATCAAAGTAGCATAAATTTAAGTTTTAAAGTAGTGTAAAAGTATATATCAAAGCAGCATAAATTTAAGTTTTAAAGTAGTGTAAAAGTATATATCAAAGCAGCATAAATTTAAGTTTTAAAGTAGTGTAAAAGTATATATCAAAGTAGCATAAATTTAAGTCTTAAAGGAGTATAAAAGTATATATCAAAGTAACATAAATTTAAGTATTAAAGTAGTGTAAAAGTATATATCAAAGTAGCATAAATTTAAGTCTTAAAGGAGTAAAAAGTATATATCAAAGTAGCATAAAGATAAGTATTCAAGTAGTTGAAAGGTATACATCAAAGTAGCATAAAGGTAAGTATTAAAGTAGTGTAAAAATATATATCAAAGTAGCATAAAGGCAAGTATTAAGGTAGTGTAAAAGTATATATCAAAGTAGCATAAAGCTAAGTATTCAAGTAGTGTAAAAGTATATATCAAAGTAGCATAAAGGATAAACTTAGTCTAAAAGTAAATATTAAAATAGCATTTAATAATATTCTATGTAGAAATACATAGATAAATAATGGTAAGTATGAAATTATATTTACGAAAAAATAGTACTACTTATATACTCTATATTTACGAAAAAATATAGAGTACAGTTATCGAATTTTCGAATAAAATGATATATACATATACATATTTTTTATATAACAGTGTTACAAACACGAAGCAAATTTTGTATAGTTGATTTTGCCACATATATTGTACCTTATCTTATTGTACCTCTAAAAGTTTCAGGATTATTTATATTACTCGTTACATCAGGGACTCTGGGTCAAGTTGCTGATGTAGGGGTGAATCCGTTTTCCGATAATAGTAATTACTCTACTACGGATAGCTTTATCACTTTTCACGCACCCAGTGAAGCACAACCCAACGATAACGAAATTATAGCCGACATCCTAGTCGATGGAACGAGAAATGGTACAAATATATCGCACTTGAAGACATCCATAACACCTGCGGACTGGAATGACTGGAATCGAAAACTGAAGTTTCCAAGTACCAATTCGGATAAACAATATAAAATGGCAAACTTACATCTGGACAGAGGGATATTCGTGTTCGACTTTTTGAGGAAGTTTCTCTCACTTATTCAACCGTACGATGTTCCAGTAGGTAAAGTATATCATTTTTGCATTTTATCTATACTTAATAGTTTAAACAAGATTAATACAATTGCCGATAAATCTTGGTTACACTTCAATCATATTTCAATACGTGTATGTACCAGTTCAAAAATGCGAAAAATCGATTTGTCTGTCAGTTGATATAAACTGTTCTTAACTTAACGTAACTTAACAATAGTATTTCACAAGTATGCTTACGAAATTTCGAAATCACAAGATTACAGCTGCTATTCAAGTTGAGGATGATAATCTTGTATCGTTTAATGTGTGGTGAATTGTTGCAATTGAATAAAGGTCTATATGATTGGTGCAGCACTACATAGGTGCAAAAGTACAATAAATGCGTGGAACGTTTAAGGTTTCGGAAAAAAAACATTTTCGTATCTCTAGAAGTTTCCAAGATATTATAACAATAGGTTTTCCGTTCCTTTCTCAAGGGAAATTTCTACACGTGCAATATGGCGATTGCAAACAAACGGATGCAGGTTAAATATTTTCAGAGAACTCTCCTGTATTAAAATTTCAAAAGTCAGCAATTGTTGCTATGTCATGTGTCCCTTATGAGTAGACTACAGGAATGTATGCACATACGATATAAATATGCAAATTCCATAGAAGATAAATTGTGAGATAAATTTGTTTAGTTAATCTAATATAATATATCAATGTGTTTGCAAAAACTTGTATGTCTCTTGTATAAACTATTATACACAGTGTGGAAGAGGGATGGGAAATTGAAAAAATGCCCAACGTTCCACAACGCTTATAATTAACAAATAAAAATTACAGTAATCTAAAGCACATGTTAAAGACCATTTTGTTTGTAAAAAATTACATCATCAAGATGAACACAATTACACAGCACGCATTCCTTAAATATAAAATTTGGATGCGGACGATTCTTTTATTATGAAAGGACGGATCTCCATTATGGAATGAAAATAGCATTCATTAATTATTTATAATGCAGAGAGCTCTAAAATCAAATTGTATGAAAATCGGGGACTTCTTCTTCTTGTGTCAGAACCTCTTTTAAAACCAAAAAATTTCACCTTTAAAAATATAAGTCTCAAAGGACAACGTTAGTAACGACTTACTGCGAATCTACGTTAGTCGCAGTGGGTTAATAGAATATGGCATTGCATGTCGTTTAGCACGAAGGTGAAACCATTGCGATGCTCTGAAATCGGCACATCGAAAATAGTCTAGCGTGGCCTTAAGAAAGTATCCAAGCATGATTGAAACAACACAGTATTTAGCGATTACCTTATTATAAAGTAATGCTAAAATTCTCTTGTAATAGTAGAAACGAAAATAAACACTCCAATAGTAAATGGCAGCCAAAAAGCAAATGAACAATTAGACTAGATACTAGAGTACTAGATAATAAAGAAACAGTATTCTCCGAGTACAACGTATTATGTTTGTAACAAATCGTTACAACTATAACTGCACCCTAATTTATGGGAATAATTTATTTCTGATGGCCAAAATTCTATATTTCATAATGTTTATTTCAATTCGATTTGCTTGAGATGTTTATATTTTGTGAAATAGGGCAAAGTTTTATTCCAGTGAAGAAGCATGTCTTTCTTACAATAAATTATGTTGAAATTCTATAAAATTACAAATAATAGAAATCTGGAAATGTAGCACATACATATATCGTATAATCTTACATTCAAATTCATTTGCATTTGTAACTTAATACAAACACTTAGAACAGGGGACAGTCTTCCTTAGCCAATCAATGGAAATAACTTTATAAATTTGACCCATTTCAATATTTTGTAGTGCAATAGATAATTCATAGGACCAAATCCATTAAAATAGCAAAGCAATATTGAGTGAATACATTTGTGATATTATTTTCAGATTTGATGATAGAAGCCCTAGAAAATCGGATAGATACATCAAAATTGATATCGGAGGTAAGATAGAATTTTATTTGATGATTTACATTTTTTGTTTATATTTTCTATTCTTTATATGGCTCGTGATTAATTTTCAAATCATGCCCCCTGTTTCATTGAGACATCCGATGTCCCTTTCGAATTTTTACACATGAAATGGCCTTCATTTTGAACCGGGCCAAAAAGATACATTAATTTATTTCTTACCAAAATGTACAATGAAAGCAAAATTGCCCGATATTATTATATTTTAATTAGTACGACGAAAGTAACAGATTCTTGGTGACGAACCACATATTATGTCAGAACGACGAATATGCCCATCTTCATTTCACGAGAAAATAAATAGGTTGATTGTATTACTTTAACTAAAAATTCTTTCATTTAAATTTAAGTATCAAGTAAAAAATGATAAAAATTGTAAGAAAATTTTAATCTTCACAACTATCTATGTATCTACTTTTTAAATTTAATCGTAAAACATGACTTACCGATTCGGACATTTAGGTATCATATACAAATGCGTACGAAAGACATGCAAAATATAATATTACGTGAACAATATGTATGATACATAAATTTTTTTATATAAAATGTGATTTGCAACATTATATTTAATAATGAATATATTATAATTTGTATCCTATTAAATTGTTATCTAGTTTCAGACGCCAATGCATGTATACAAATTCTTGTTGTCAAACAATATTTCATAATACTGACATAGTGTAAGTACTTCACTTAAATATTCTTAACTGTTCCAGTCTCTTCACCTAGAAGCCGGTCTATTAGCAGTTGTTGGAGTGTGCTTCATTCTGTGTTGTGTTATACCTGGTGTAGAGCTTTGGCTTTCGTGTCGACCAATAAGGAAGGATTATGAACCAAGTCAGCATCCTAGTGTACTTACACTCTTCCTTGCATTCTCCGTTTGCATCCTTGGGTATGAGTCATTGAAGATTTCCAAGTGTTCTGTTATAATATTAAAACAAATATTGACCGTGCTATCGTGATAGTTCAGCAAATTTGAATTTCATTTCAGGCAGTTATCTTTCCACCATTCTAAAATGACCATTTTTAAAATATTGTGATTTTGTAATTACTTATTGTCTGAAATTAAAGGAAATTTGCGTATCAAAAATGTCAGGCGTTCGAAATTTGCAATTTTTCCCATTTTGGCGAAAACAGGCTTCACTTCACTTATAATCTTTATATCGGGAACCGTTTGCCCGATTCAGCTACTTTCTCTTTTATTGTGTTCAGAAAAGATTGGGCTATTATAAAATAACTATTTCAACATCGATTGAAATAGTAGAAAATAGCTTACCTAATACCGTAGACTGTAGAAGATACTGAAATAGTAAACAGTTAAAAGATCAATTTAATTCAGAACTTAATGAGAGGGAATAGCTTCGTATTCTCACAACTTTGCCTGAATCTTGGAGTATACGTAGAATTTCATTCGAAGTTCAAACGTATCATATGGCAAGACAAGCGAAGCAATTGCAAGACAGTCACGGAATAATGTCTACTCCAAATCCGAAACATGGTCGTCGATTATCAGAAACTACGAAGTCGTTAGTAGAACATTTCTATCATAGTGACGATGTAAGTAAAGTAACGCCAGGAAGGAAAGACATTATTTCAGTAAAATGAAATGGATGCAGAGAACATTTGCAAAAACCATTAGTTCTAGAAAATCTTAAAAAACGCAAAAAAAGAATTTGTTTACGTTATTCCACATTACAAAGTTAATTATCGACGTCGAAGTAATTATTTCATAATAGCCCAATCCTTTTTGAATAAACCAAAAAAAAAGTAGCTCCATCGGACACACAGTTCATGAGATAACAATTTTCGTAAGTGAAGATCGTTTTCGCTAAAATGGGAAAAATTGCAAACTTCGAAGGCCTGTCATTTCTAAACTAATTTTAACCGGCAAAATAATGAATTAAACCTCCCCCAATTTCGCATGGACTGCAACAGTTTCCACTTGCAATCATTTCATCGACGGCGACCCCAAAAAGTGATCGATTTGACATGCAATAACAGCAAACTTACAATTCAAACATTATTATCAATTGAAGAAATAATAATTACCTTTCAATTAGTATAAGATGTTTTGTTACCCGTTTACATTGTTATATATACTTTCATTCTAGTGTGGGTATGATCACGATGATTGTGTGCAATGAAATGGTATCTGGTAGCATCGACAAATTTCCCATAGCAGTGGAGGCCGCCTTACATGACTTAAACGATTATCACACCAGCACAACAATTCAACTGCGTAAATGCCTTTCGAGAAGCCTGGATGTTGCCAGCGAGGCAATACTTGCCGATTTAGATAGTAAGTGTAATTTGAACATTTTTCGTATCTTATTAGCGAACAGCGCTTACTTCCTATTATCTCGCCAAAATATTTACTTATCTTAATATTATTAAGATTTACATTTACCACACAAGTGGCTTCAGCATGGAAGCCAATACAAATACTAATATCTTTTATTTCTCAATATGTTCACTACTGAAGACGAATTAACTCATCAATCGCGTTGCTAATGTTTTAAACACAGTAATTGTATTTCTTTCTAATGTACTTATTCATCAATCTTAAAAATTTGTTAACAAATTTGAATTCACAAATACAGAAACAAAATAACTCAATCTTACTAATTTTGAACTGCTTTATTAAGAGAAATATGTACTATGTTCTCTGATTAAGCATCTAACACAGGTTCAAAGTAGGTATTTAAATGGTGTTAGGTGTTTATAACATAAAACGGGTGAATATGAAATGAATATGAAAAAATAAACAGTTCAATATATGAATGAACTTATAGTAATAATTTTGTCTACCATTGCAACATACTCATTTTTCCAATGACTTATATGTTGCAGATATTGAAGACTTATTGGGAGGACCGGTACAAACTCAATTAGCGAGCGAAACTGGATTAGATATTGCACTAGATGCACTCATAGATCTCTCAAATGGTAAGATAAAAGTTCAACATGTTTCGTGCGATTATACTTGTACACTTTAACTCTCTAATTGGGGATGACAAGTTAATCCGTCATTGGAAAACCTTCTACAGCACTTACCTACAACACCGAATTAACTCGTCACGAATTTCCCAGTAACGAGTTAACTCGCGTCGCCTCTGGTTGAAAAGTTGATATACATAAGTACATCTTCATTATTTCTGCCGGTACGCAAATGTGTGTATGACAAAATTTGTTCGTTTCAGACCAAGAAATATTGCAAGTCATGACTTTTCCCCTTGGTCAAATTATTCGAATTTTTAAGATCATCAATATTTTTCTAGTAATAGTGATATTTTATTATTTATTATATTAATATTGCAGCCGACAATGCCAAAGTAATACCAGAGATATGATGTGTGACTCTTACCATGTATCGTCAATCAATACCTTATCATACACAACATTATGATACCTGTTGTTAATAATCGCTGAGAAATGAAAGACTACAAATATGTATAACAGTGATTTACGTAAATGAGTACCATTGAAATTGCAATTTTAAAACTAGTAACAACACCGTTTATTCACCTACGCTAAATTATACTTAAATAAGTAGATAAATAAATGGCATAAGATTACATAGTTTACAAAATTGATAAATTATAAATATTTATAATGGTTTCTCTTATCTCCTATGTATTATGTTAGGGGGTCTAATACGATTCTACTTTTACATTAGTACAATATTTTTATTTAAAACTTCTAAATTTAGGAAAAAGTCAACGGAAATGTAGGTTTATCGAGTTTTATATAAGTTTTAAACTTCAATATACACAAATTACACCAATCTAAGGTCAGGGTGGGCGGTGTACATACTCGAACACAATACGTGGGTTCAGCGAATGTGATTGTCAATTAATGTTTTAGAAATCGTACGTATGATAAGTGAGAATGAAGAATGGAAATGTAAGTGAGGGAATGTTATAAATGGGGATACTCCATCTTTATATCTTGTATAAGCGATGATAAGTGTTGCCATTTTTGGCAAATCAGTGTACATCTACATACGTGGACAATTCCCATGGGTCTTTCGGCAATCTGCCCACCTTGAGAGCCATGTCATGTCATGACGACCATAAATCGGCCCCAAGGGCCAGACACCCTATACACCCGGTTTCATGTGCATTGAAACACGGGGTTACGATATGTGACTTGCTAATAACATCGGAATCAATGTAACCAATACTAACAAGTCTCATGGTGCCCAACAATGTAGACCTTATTTATTAATTTCTTATTAATTGTGTGTATATCGACGTATGATTACAATATGTCAACAGCAACATTTTGTTTCAGCTAGCCATACGGTATCAAATACTGTTGAATCCTTGTTAAAGGATGGTGAAAATATTCGTGACCTTGGAAACCGATTAAATCGAGAAATTGATGATTTACGTCGCAATTTGGAAGGTGCTTTGAGAGCTTGTACCGGGCAGGATCGTCCACTTTGTAGCACTTTTGATTCTTCTGGGCTGCGGTTATCATTAAGGATAGACCAGGTAAAGAACTGAATAATATTATTCAAATAAATGGAGTCTATTGACTATGTGTCTTCAGAAACCTGTATTACGTAATTAGCAAGATATTGTATACAGTTACCATTGTGCAAAGGTAATGATTAATTCCGTAGTAAATGCAAAGGTACAGGTACATATGGAAGATGTAGTGACCTATACTGGCGTGCTAAAATGTGCAGCGACATCGTTGTTCCACAATAACTGTAAAATACTGTAATATTCCAAATAATTTCAAGATTTAATTCAATTTTTGTTCAAAATGGTTTGCTCAATATTTCAAGAAGGGAAATAAGTCACGCATATGCATTTGACTGTTAGGCTCACCTCAAGTCCAATGTTCCTGGATAGCAAAAGAACTTGGCACGGTCATATTTTATTCCATCTCAAATAAATTATTATTTTATCGTGCAGTATGTAATTTACTATTGTTAGGCATTATAGGCATTTGTAATAACAGCCTTCAAACGTTCAGAAGCGGCCCCTGTATTTACCAGTGCATTGAATTTGAGAAACACTGGGTTACAATGAATTCCAGCAACAAGTATACCTCATCGCGTACAAAGTCCTCTAACACGTTGCCTACAGAGCCAAAAATGTTGTCGAAAAGGTTTATTTAAAGCCAAACCAAAGTATTAACTGCAATGTACTATAATATACATATTGTGCTTCAGAGTTCTGTAATTAAATGTATTCAGTGGTTGTCACGTCAGGTGCATCAAAATCAAACCAAAGTGCATCAAGTGTAGAAGTTATGAGCCTAAACTAACTATTCTAGAGTCTACTATCCTAGATGTTAGTCATACACCGGATGGTCCGTCGATGTTAGCCCTCATAGCAGCTATTGATGCTAGCGATAAATAGCAACGTCCACAGCATCTAGCTTCCTGCGGCAACCGATGTTAGCCATACCGGGGTCTTCCACGACTAAGAAACTCTAATTAAACTCTCCGATCCTCGATTACACAGCCACCCTCCGTAATAATGTTAAAAGCTTCACACCTTGGCACTTGACGCTACACTATCGGCTTATCGAATGCGGATTTGCAGGCCGTCGTTCTTGCGCGTGTTATTTCAGTAAACTGCTCTCATTTCTTCAGCAACTTGTGATTCACAGTTCACGCAATTGACCTTAATCGGTTGTCATTCTACCGCGCCAACTGAAACCGCCGAATACTCAAGTATCGAAGGAGGCCATTGATATGATTCTCATGGTTATCTTTAAGAGTTACTGCTTCCGACCTCCTCGTAGAACGATCGATTAAGTATAAATCTATATATTCAAACTTTCCAACCAGAGCGTTGAATTCACTGATCCGTGCTGAAACATGGCAAACTACTTTGGCGTTCCGTCGAGGAACAGCCTCGGGTGCACTCCCTTGCCTCCTTGTTAGTAGATAGGTAGACAAAGTAATTTGATAGCAATTTCTGTCTGGCAATATCTCGCGGATACGGGGTACCAGTTAAATAATTGAATATTTGCCGATTGGTCTCTTCTTAGAGCACGTTTGGTCGGACAGGTAAACCATTTATTCTTTAGTCACCATTTAGCTTGGTGTATTCCTGGCAACATGCTTATAAATTATTCATTAGGTGTACCAATTGGTAATCTACTATCTCTTTATCAATTATAGGAGAAATCACCCTATTTTGAAATCAAGCTACATTTATTACTAGATATTTATTTTCCAATTATATCTGAAATATAAAGATATTTAACAACGAGGCTTGGGATTTTTGCAGTTTGTGAGAGACGATCGCTTATTGCGTTTACATCATTTTAAAGAAGAGAACTTGACAGAAACTATTCGCCAAGCACGAGGAGAATATTTATATATTCCACAACATATTGCAAGACATAGCTTGGAAGTTCGAAATCGTAAGTAGAATTATATGTTCGATGTTCAATAAAATATTTATGAATTTCCGTACGTTAAAGCACCAGTGTAGTGTTCTCTAAAAGCAGAAAGGAAGTAATTAAAAAAGGCAATATTGTTTCCCTTTTGATAAGTTTTTCACGCTTTAGTTAAATTACAGTAAAATAAACTATTGGTAGAATTAAATATAGGAGCTGATATTCTTATTACAATAGAAATAGAGATTCTTCTTTGGCATTTCTCAGATGCACCAATGCACTTGGGACAAAAGATTATGTTATTGCACAATAACGTAACATAGTTTAAAAATCAAAGACAATCAATTTCGTTAGAGCCCGGAGAACTTTGTCTTGAATATAAGTGGCACGAAATATTGTTTACAGAAATTCGACGGGAAGTTAATAAAATGCGTGGGAGAATATTTGACGAGGCTCGAAGCATGGAGGCAAGCAATTCCGAATTGATTAAACAGCTCGAGCTTGCGAGGCGTTTAACTGATTATACGACCCCATACATCATTGTCTTTGAACACATTAGATGGCTTATAAGCATTGGTAAGTAGTACTATACGTATTTTCCTCGATTTTATTTCAACGGTAGGAAAGATTAAGAGTATGCAGGAATTATTTTCATGAGCAAAAAAATTGGAAGACGAAAATACTACAGCTTGCAAACACTTTATATTCTAATAGTGTGAATTTGTTTTTCTTACAAAGATGTCTTCAACACTATTTCTTGTATTTACGTAAACGTTAACATAACACTACAGTTAAATTTTTAGAATTAAAATCTATTCCTACTACTCTAAAATAAAGAAGTGTCGAAATGTTCTTTTGAATCACAACCGTGGAACTTTATTGACCCAAGGATTATCCTAACGAGTTATTGTAACCATATTAAATAGTTGCTAAAAACGGGGAACAATGGTGCCATTATTTTCAATTGTGTAATGCAAAGAATAATATCATTCTCATAGGTTTACAACAACGTCAATACCAACTTCATATTTTATTTATACTGAACAGGTACCGTTCTATGCATTCTACTAATTTGGATCTTGCTATTTGGAGCTCTGTGTTGTCGCTGTAGTTCTCAAGATAAAGTGCGGCCTACTCTTTTATGGTGTGTACGTTATCTATATGCATGCCTGTTTCTGTATCCAACTCTAATTAATATCCGTGTAATGAAATACGTATGAATTTATATCGGATCCATACTAAGCAAAGCAGAGTTTCATTCACTTTGTTCCGTTCTAAGACTAAATCTGCTAATGGGACTCATTCGTATATTTTCTAACGGGTTAATGGAAGACAATTGAACATATCCGGAGTAAAATATTAACTTAATCTGAAAATCTTCCTCACTGCTATACCTGCGAGAAAACTATTAATGCCACACGGGCTGTTTGTTTTACATATCTCGATACAGTGAAATATGTTTGAAGGAGCTGATGTTACGAAAAAACGGTTTTAACAAAAGTTGCTTGGTGTGGAGCAGGGCGTTGTATGGTGCAATTCTTTTTTTGTATCTGGTATGCTGAGGAAAATTTCAAAGTCAATTTAATTTTGTTTCTTGAAAATTGTAGAAGAAACGTTTACATTAATTGCTCTTTTCGTATTTCAGTGGCATATTTGTAACATGTTTCGTTTCCATTATATTGTGGGTAGTCTTTATCATAATGCTGATATTATCAAGCCATACAGAAATGATAGTCTGTCGTCCGCTTCATGATCCAAACTATAGTACAATAGAAGCAATTTTGGAAACGCGGGCCTTTTTGGGAAAGAAATTAAGTGTACCTTTAAAGGATTTGTTCAAGTAAGTTTTTTTTCATATTATATACTTTCATCATAACGTTTCATTAATTGACGAAAACGATTTAATTAGAATAAAAATAAGTATCAACTACTGACAATTGCTATTGCTGAAATAATGCACAAACATATTAGGACAAGTTATAAGTCCGGTCATCTTGTAGATTGTTGAATTTGTATTTTTATCGTCTATAACAAAGCAGTAGTGAAAACATGCAATGATATTTTTAAAGAAACTCAATGACACCCTGATATCGCAATAAGCACGAGACACAAGAAAATAAAAATACATATATCCAGATAGTCCTCTGCAACATTACACAATATTTCGATTGAAATGTTGAATTTGCAGTTGGGGAGACACTAATTTCTTAACGTTTCACTTAATTATGTTGATGAAGTTTTCTTGAATCTCGAGTACCCGATCACTACAGGTACACTACAGTAGTTAAAGGTAGCATTCCTCCTGAAGAATGTCTTCTGGATGTGCAATTAAATAGCGCGCATTCAGGTATTTCCGTTAAATCTTTCTCAGTAATAGAAATTAGTGGAGCTCCAATTAGAAAGTGTTTTGGCGCTAACTCGTACAGGTTATTCGAATCAGCAGAGATTGGAGTAAGACGTCCAGACTTTAGGATAGCCTTCATATATGCCAAACAGGTGTAAAATTGTTCAATAATGAATAATATATTGCCTAGAACTTGTCTTACGTAACGTTTGAAAGATACTGCAGATCGCTATATTAGCGAATTCTGCTTCTACTTTGAAAATTACACACTGTGATGAAATCCAGAAGCGCTGATAGAAGGAGTGCCAAACAAATACCCAAGATTGATACTTGATTAGATTATAGAACGTCGAACTCTGCTAAGAAACGAGCTGAGATGAGATAAAATGAGAATAGGTGATCAGAGAGGATCAATGAAGACTGAGAAAAAATTAAGCTGCAAGATTAGAGGGGAGGGCTTCGTAAGGCGAGAAAATGTTAAAATAAAATAGGTGGTATAAGAAACCAGGAAACATAGGGCAATGAGGTACTGAAAGCAAAAAAGGAAGGGATAAAAATGAGAGAACCGAGTACGGCTTGGATTAGACAATAAAATGTTAGATGGTAGGCTTTGAGGTAATATTGTATCATAGTAGCAGGTGACAGGATAAGTGATGGCAGAAGAAGACTGAGAAGCATGTAATGCAAACTATGAAAAGGGGAGGAACGTAGGCTAGTGAATAAAATAAAGGAAATCTTGTATATCGATAGAAATAGGAATAGATAGGCGAAAATAGAAATCGAGAATGCAGAGGTATCGTTAGTTTTGTACTGTAGAAGAAGAAGACGAAGAAAGCAGCATGTATGAAGATTTTAAGGACCCTGTACTCCAAATAGGGAAAAATAACAAATTATTATTTCGAATATAATGGTGCTATATAGTATTGTAGTAATAATCTACACTAACAATCATTTTACATGATTTAAAATTTATAAACAATGTTACAACCGAATGCTAATACAATTTCGAGAACGGTAGCTTGGAAATATCGAATTACGAGATAATAGAAACATTTGTAACAGCTTGATTATCCTAATTATCTTGTAATGCCTTGGAATTGTACATGCATTTTCAGGAAATGTCAGGAAAATGAGCCTGCTTATCCCGCGTTTGGATTAGGAAATACAATGAAATTAGAACAACTTACTGCACACTGGACATGGTCTTCGTTCTCCAGGATTACACTAAAATTGAAAGTCGAATTGAAGAGTTTGAAAATATTCACGCCGTACTTACAACGGCAACTACAAAATTTGTTACTCGCCTCTGAAATGAACTTGACAGAACATAGAGTCATGGTATTACCAATATTTTCAATCGCTTTTCATGTCCTTATGCAGTAGAAGCTTGGTAATTTAATTAAATTTAGTGTTAGTTTTTCCTGTCTATTCAACGAAGAGCCATACAATTTACTTATAAATGTCTTGGAACAAAAAATAAGCAGCTATTTTATCTATGTTCATTCTCACTTCCAAATCATTTCCACCTATCATGCGAACGACTTTATAATATGCCAGTGTTGGGTTCATTAGTTATCCAATCATGTACCTAAGTGAAAATTAATTTTTTGCCTCAGACTATAACGACGCGTGAATAAAGGACTGCTTCTATTTCTGTGATAATGGTGGTGCATTCCTCTTATGTAAATAAATTTTCGTCGTCGACTCGTTTTAAATGACACTTCATTGACTTTACAGAAGTTTTTGATAACTCTAAAAATGTTTGCGAACGTAGTGGAATTAATGTCTATTTAATAGCTTCTTCAAACTCGAATCTATTTATTTTATCTATATCTTTCTATGTCTGGATCAGTTGGCAGATCCATTGTCGAAATTATCTGCAACTTAATCGCCGTGCTATGTATTTAGGCGATGCTGTTGATCTCAGAACACAGGTAGACAAAATGTGTTTGGAATGTTGTCAGTGTAGAATAGTGGGAACTTAACCGCCCTCTAATAACGTTAACATATTTATTAGTAGAATCAGATAGAACTACAGATTGCCCTACTGCAGGATATAGGGAAGCAAAAAAGTTCACTATCATAGTTCCTAACGTCCCTCATTAGCATTAAAGTGTTGCCTCATAATTAATTTAGAATTGTCATTAGGTGGTACAAATAGTTGATATAGACCCTTAATTTAGTTAGTAGTACGGAATCATAGCCTCCGTACAGACAAGAAAGAAGATTTCAAAATTACCTTGGTCAAATTCAACTGACCAATGTGTGTTAACATGAAGATCGAGGATTTAAGTCCAGATGTTAGGCGATTTCTTTTTCCTCGGCTCCTACAGCTGTAGCAGAAACTTATTATTCTTGATCCCTGACCCTTGACAACAGATATACCTATGTCCTTATCTACAAGTGATAGCATATACGAAGCATTAACTGAATCTATTTGTTACCAGATCCAAGGGCGTATTCTGAACAAAGATTTGGAAGCTCTTTCAGATCAATTGGACAATGTCGCTCTACACATGCGTGATAGAATGACCGCCAGGAGTTTGGAAACTATTGTTGGAAATATGCAAGATATATATTCAATGCGACTGCAACCCCTAATGAAACTGCAAGACATGTTACTGTATAAACTTGCTGCGTTAGAGCTGCAGCTGCAGCCGCTTAAACGTCAGGTTAATCAATCGCTTTCTCACCTGAAGACCATTCAATATTACATCGACAATCAAGGAGAAAAAATCGCCCAGTTGGTACGTATTACTTTCTTTGACGTTTATAAAAAGAATCCACAGTTTTTTAGCACTGCAATACTTTTTCGTCGCGAATTTATTTCCTCGGGAATATTCTATGTTGAAATGTCAAGTTGCTACAAAATATTTAAGAAATCGCTGGCATTATAGTTTGTAACGTGACGCGTTATCATCGACTTCACACGGTACCCGAGCGCCAACACACCGGGCCAGGTAGCCGTCCCAAGAATACCCCCCCGAACATCACGTCCACTCTGAAACTACCCCATTCTCTAGCGGAGCGTAGGAGTATAAAAGACGCCGCAAAAGATCAAGGTCTTGGAGTGCAGACGTCTCCTTCGAGAATTATAGAGGATACGCTCCAGCCTTATGACTATTCTTGCTTGCGAATCATGGGACTCCAGGAACATACCTATCCTAGTTTCCGCAGATGCAGACGCTCCTTCGCAGGTTAAAGAGGCACCTCTACGCTCCCAAAAAAAACCAAGCTCCAATATCTATTCCGTACCCTTAAACTCCACGCATTTCCTATACCCCGGAAACCAGGTAGAACACGTACTATTCTTCCGGAACCTACAATAAGACTCAAGCAGAAGCTCATAAGAGGCACACACTAGTGTGCCTTGATCAACCCGGTCCTAGTCACCAGAAAAATCTGATTTAACATATAATAATTTAATATGGACATAAAATGATGTAACTTATTTTCAGAAAACGAAGGTTTACGTGGATCGTCTAGCTAACTATTTGGATCAATGGAGATCTCATGTGCTGTCTGAAATGGGAGATGGATTGGCTAAGTGCCGACCACTTTGGGACATCGTAGAAGGAATGAAACTTTTATTATGCAGCCATTTTTTGGGAAACTTGGTACGTTCATAATTGAAGATGATGCATTTAATAGACACGAAAAAAGAATATTCTTCTACTCTTCATTTCAGAGTGGATACTGGTTTTCCACATTTCTATGTGCAATTATTCTGATAATATGTACACCGATTGCGCACATTTTGTCCTTAGTATACAAAAAACTGCCCAATACTGCAAAAGATGTCAACATTCAACCTATCAGACCGTAAGTCTGTTATATTAAATTAATATTATATTTAATATATCGTTAGAAACTGTTTTACTTATACGACGCCGTATGAAATAGATCACTTTATTCTAACCATACGAATCTCTACTTGTGCTACAAAATACAGTCTCACCCCTAAGATCAACCAACATTGTTCTCTAAAAATATACTCCAAATACTGTTATTTAAAATCAGAGTGAATAGTATTTGTCGTCTAAAATTTATATTTCGACGTTCTTTTTATACACCTTAATGAATATCCTAGTGCTGTTAAATTTTGATCAAGTACCACGATGAAAGTGCAATAAGCAACAAATATACATATAGCTCTTTGACTCGTACAACGTGTAACTAATTCTTGAGTCATACCGCATTAAATAATGTTAGAGAATAAGCCAGAAACGATCGCGGTTGCGACCTACGCCGATAACACATATGCGTCCATAGCAATCAAAGGGTTAAAATGCCACGGTCTTATGTATTCTCCAATAGTAACGTATATTTTATTTCAGAGAAGAACCATCGTCTGAAAGTAATGGGGAAGAAACTTGGAACACACCCGAGTAAGTGTAACGTTAAATTGAAGACATTATCTCGTTTAACGCCAAACTATGCAATTATTTATTAATTGAAATCCTTAGCACATAGAACTGTGCACTGCAATGTCTCACTTCTAGTATTCTGACTCAGTGTCAGAAAGACGGTCTGCTAAAATCGTTAGTCTTACATTTTTTTACAATTAAATTAAATAATAAAAAATGAAATTAAGATATTTGTTATAAACCGAAATTCGTCTGAACCACTCTTTTAGTAGAAATGTACTAAACGTTACTTTTCACATGTATGCACAAATTATTGATAAGATATGGATAATTGTAATCATAATTGTATCGCTAAATTCTCAATAAAAATTAATAAACGAAAATTTGTTTGCAGACCTCCACCACCACCACCTCAAGAAGGATGGCAATAAGGATTAGGAATGCTTCGAAGTAGCAATTATTTCATATACAAGATATACTCTAGCATAATATTGTGTGTTCATTCTTTGTGAATATTATATGTAATAAATAACAAACAATTAATTCTCATACAAGTTCTATGGAATAAGATACGCTATTGTATTATTTTCCTGTGAATATACAGGATGAGATTATCGCCAGAGATTATTGTCACCTGAATAAATCGTCTGCTTTTGATAATAGAAAATATGCATTAAACAAATCTTACACCGTTTAAAAGCGCACTTAATAGACTGTCAATAATATTTTTGGACGTGAATGTGTATAGAAAATGCAAAAGTCAGCTCTGTTATTTTAAAAGGAAGGACGAGGGTGTTGCAGTACAGTTATTGAGTATAATGGAAAGTCTTTCTCTAATGGGAGCCCTAGTATCTTTCGTTAACGTAAAAGTAAAGAGATTCGATTTTCTGTTGTGGTTACCTTGATTTACCACTGGTTTGCTGAAGTAGCTGCTTTTCTTTTATCGATCATTACTTTCATGTTTCTACTATTACCCCTTAGCAGAAGTCACCCCCTATAGTCACCCATCGTCGCCCACTCCTTGTTTCCTACCGATGATTATGTATTTCATTGTAATATACTATTCCTCACACATGATAACAGGAATTTACATTAGTTTACCACGCATTTTTAACATAATCATAATCAACAATGAGGCAGGAATACTTTCGCGGTTACTGAATTCATCAAAGGAAGTTTAAATTAATATTCGCGAAAGATATTTTTTAATAAGCAGTCGTATAATTTATTCAAATTCTATAAAATATTGTTGGAAATATAGACGGAATGTCAAAATATGGAGACAAAGGATACGCTACTAGCCATGCCTAATGAATTATTGGCAATACAATGGTACATTCCAACATGTTCTGTTGTAACACTGGCTAATTGCATCCATGATGTTCGCATGAAAGGTTCTGGACCTGGGCTGCTATGGACCGTTGCTCCGTGGTTATCGCCTAAAAACATGATCGAAATTCTTAGTTTCTCAAAATGAGTATTCAGACAAATCACTGAGCAGCATCTTCACTCTTAGACTGTGCTTCTGGATCATGTTTAGATCCGTCAAGATCTATGAAATTCCCCTCACCTTATTAGGTGGTGTTACCATGACCATTGGCAATCAGTCTCAAGAATGAAGAGACCGTATCTCCTGACTACACACACATATGATACATTAGGACTCGCGCTTATGTAACATAAATTGATATTGGTATTACATATATTCATTATTCGAACACAGAACAATTAATGACAGAAAATACTACGCTTGCTGCGATTATGAACCACTATCTTGTTTTTGATATTTTAGTGAAATTAACTTCATGACTAATATGCAGATACGTATAGCTTGAAGAGAACAACGAAGAAAGGAACAAAACTTTAGTGTTACAAAACCCAAAAGATTTAACATCTTTTGGGTTTTGACGCACCATGTATGAATTATTTTAATACATTCACACGTACCTGGTAACTTCAAGACTTGTCTACCATTTGCTCTATGAAATTCCCAAGAAATATCAGGAACTGGAAAACCTTCTGCCTCACAAATTATTGCCAATCGCTGACCAAACACTGATAAAACGTTCTCTAATGGAGATATTATCCACGGGCGACTTTGACACGGTCCGAGGTGCTTCAATCGTAATGTTGAATTTTTTCGCCTCATTACCTCTTCGTGCAATTCACAGGGTGTTAGGTACGTTTTATTATCGTTACCACACGCTGGACTTTGTTCCATACACACACAAGCAGCTTGTGGTTCATCCTGCAAATGAATGAAAATCACGTTTGATTCATGTCTGAAAATCATGTTTGAAAATCAAACAGGAATGGCTACAGATTTGACCCAGAAGTCAAGTCAGATACGGATACAAATGGCTACGTATTAGTAGACAGATTCTGTCAGTTCTGTTGCCAACCTGCAGCCAATCTGCACACAGGTGGCTGTTAGAGTACTTTCTCTTTCACTCTACTTCTCATTTGTTCTCACTCTTCTCATATAAACACTGCAGACATTCCTTGGCGAAGTTTTCTGGATTTGGGACCACCGTCTACCCGAAATCTTGGGTAGCCTGTCCTCTTTGTTCATACCGCAATCTCAAGTACTCACCCAAACGCACATCTTTCACACACCCGCCTATTGCGCCTAAAAATTCCCCAATCGCACATGAAATTACTTTCGACATTCACCCTGCATTTTCCAAGCCCACATTATCAATACTTTTCCAACTTCGATAAATACAAACCAGCTCCAATAAAAAGTTCCTCTCTGGAAAAGATAATTAAAGATATTACACAATTCAACATGCTTACACTTATACTTACCCCATTTCGAAGATCTGGTCGTAATGTGCATACATAGTTTCTTGCACACAGTCCAGCGTTACGATTTTTCAAAGGTAACTCAGGAATGCTCGAATTCCAACAAGGTTCACCATCCAGCCGCGCACATAAACCGTTTTTGCAACATTTGCAGGGGTCAATGACAGAACCTAGTAAACACTTTCCAGGATCACCCGGACATCTGTGTATTAAATAATATGTATTAAATAAAACAATTATAGCAGAGTTTATAAAAAACCACGATTAATGGAATTTTAAAAAGAAATGCAGCATATATTTACGAACAGATAAAAGTAAATGAACACTGGTACATCATTTAAGTACCTAACTCCACAAAACAAAAAGTAGAGAAAATTTCATGAAGTTTGCCCTTCAAAATGAGACCTTCAGTATGATCGTGAATTAATAATTGGCGTCACAATGAGCTGGAAAAGGACGAGGCGCACAGTGAGGCGAATGTTGTATCGTTCGCCACTGGGACAAAAAAAAATCGAATTTGAAAATTTAACTTCATAGGCAAGAAACCATGAGCCTTTTACAATTATGTGCAACAATTTTTTTTCATTTTTTCGCACTAGATAACCCAGGGTAACCAATAATAAATACCTATATACTTTCGGTATATTTTCCGGAAGCTGCATTAATAATATTAATATTATACATACCAGAAGAACACTTGAGTTTGGTGTTTATCTATAATTCGTTTTAATGAACAATCTGGCACTTCGAAAGTAAGCAACTTAAAAATGATCGACCATGGTACAGTCGTCTAACTTTACGTTTTAAATTGACGTATAGTAAGTCCTATGTATTTGCTTGCGAAATTAACTCAATTTTCACATGCAACAATCTAATATAATATAAAGAAAAGGGAATGTTACAAATTGGTAAAGTCAAAGGAGGATCTTCGGCTGATCTTCATTTATTTATTTAAATGACCATCATATTTGCCATATTGTTCTTTATTGTTTCATTTTATTCAGTACCTAATAAAAGATGAAGTATGAACTGTTTTCGATTGCGCCAATAATGAAAATTATATTCTTTTAAATATTATTTATAATTAACTATTGAAAAGACGCACGGGGATTTCATTAACTGCATTACAATGAAAAAATGTCAAGTATAAGGATTTGTAATAATACCTATAGTCACCACATTCGATGCATCCCTCGACGCGCTTTGTGTCACTACCATTTATGTTTTTAGTAGCTTGTATGGATGCAAATACATCGTGTTTAAGTACTATCACACATAATATCAACGTGTACGACAACGGTAACATAAGAAGCGCTCTTCTACACGTCATCTCGCAGACTAAAGAACAAGAGTAACCAGCTTAGCTTGCGAGAACTACTTTTCACAATTTCCCCTCAGGAGGGAGTAAAGATCTTTTCAGTTTTGCATGATATCAATTACGCCTTAATGTAAGAAAATGACTTATACGTACAAATACTTTATAAGAAAATTATTTAATACTTTGCTTAGAAATCAATACATATGTATATATGTAAAGACATGTGTACGTGTGCAGAAATATAAATTACGTAAAGGCTAGAAAATCATTATAATTCGCTTGCATACACTGGCCTCGCATTTGGATTACAAATATATTCTAATTTATTTATGCAAAACCATAATAAAACTATATATAATAATAAAGTATAATAAAAATTATACTTTTTCTCATATATTATCAATTTTTTGCGATACATTTCTTACTCTGTGAAATTTTCAAACAAATATGTGGTAAAATAGTAAGTTCTTTTGCATATAGTAACATTATACAAGGCTATATTGCATGCAGCTTGTTTTTATTTTATTAACTTCGTTAACTTGAACAAATATTAACGAGAAGTTTGCATTATTTCATTATTTCCATTATCTCTATTACAAAATACACAATGTTCAGTCAAATATAATAATTTAATTCCATTACCTGGTCACACTTACAAAGTTTACCATGAAACATATCATACATAAATATCTGCTGCAATAATTAATTTACATATACTATCTATTTGTAAGTGTAATACAATGTATTTACGATTTTTCCTCTTCCACTGCTTTATCAGAGTTTCTTCCATTTAAGATTATAAATAACGCAACGCCATGCAATATTCGCTGTGCACAATTTGAAATATCTAAAAATATTCGAAAGGGACAAGGTAATTGACCTATAAAACGATTATAGAGACGCTTTCCTACTTGAGTGCACTGTAAGGACTCTATACCTTAAACGCTCGCAAAGAGACACTTCCGAAAGCGATCATTGCGTGAGTAATGCGACTGGTGTCTCGACGATCAATCAATTAAATCGGACAACTACTTGAAATACTCTTACCCACGCAACTATCTTTTTCTTCCCACCACGCAAAATTAAATAGTTACATGCATGTACATGCGTGTGTTTCTACGTACGATTTCACATAAAATGGAACAGTGACCAGTGAAGCATTAATAACATATGTATAATCAGATTTTGAACCAAATTATTTTTACGGGAAAAAAAACAGAAACGATCAAATTATTTATGGAAGCACTAATTGTACATTTCACGTTAATGATGAATGTGGAATGTGGCCAGGTCTAAAATCGAAGGAAAAGCTGCGACACAGTAGTCTATATTACCGCCATTTTTCGAACAGCGCCTGTTGATTTATACCGGCAATACATTATTGAGTGAGAAGTGGCTAAACATGCGATCAATTTATTGAGTCACTGTATAAACTTACATTTTTGTGGATGCAATGTCTCAAATATAGACAGTCGATACTCATGACACTGTTGATTCAAATAATTTGTAGATAACTTCAGAAAATATCATAAATATAATTCCTGCAAAAACCTGTTGACTGTTAAAAGCTAAGATGCATACTTTTTCCCAAATTACAAATAGAGAAGTCATGTAACAAAGCATGGAAAATTTTTTAATTAGAAAGAATAACAAATTGTATAAAAGTGACATAATGAAGTTACATTATCAGCAGATGACAAAGAGCTGTTGAAGAAGGTGGTAACTACCTCGTAAAAGAAGATATAAAGTGAAAAAGGTAAACCTGAATTGTACGTATAAAAACGACATAAACTTTCCGGACTACTTGGTAATTTTATACATCAGCGAAAAATAACAAGATTGTAATGAAAAAGTGAAAGCTCGCTTCATCAAAAAAGTATATAACATCTACAATATATAAAAGTATCTGGATACTACGGAAAATAAAATAAACTTAAATAAAATAAAAAATCATCGGGAAATTATTATGACCTTTTAGGATTATTACTCTTCTTTCAAAATATCCCTCTACCCCTGACAGTATGCAACACGAAAGGTAGTAAATTAAACGTCTGCACTTCAAATATCTGCTGACCCTTGATGATTCTTTGATTGGTCTTGAATGATTACAGTCATGAAACTTATCTAAGTATTAACTACATTTCTGCATATTGGAAACTATATAATTTTATTTCAAGAAAATGACCATCAAATGGCATTGATACCTTCACCTGAAATCTCACAAATATCAATTATTTCGAAAACTTTATTACCGCTAGTATATCAACCTTGCATGATAACACTTTTTCATGACATTAATATTTTGAAAATGTGTTTTTATCACGCTTACGTGACTCATCCTGTTTATGTATATTATTTATTCTACGTATGTAATATCGTTTCTGCTGTACCGTTATTATACATATGCTTTGTCTGTATCATCTAATATAAGTAATGTAAACTAGTGCATATTATAGTAGTGCACATTTATTTAAAAATTATTCATCTTCAATAAAAAAAAGAGTTTCGAAATGTATATCCAACGACGAAAATGAAAAGCTTCTTCAGTGCAATTGTTATTTTTTGAACCAATATAAAAAAAAAATATGTATTGCAAACCTACATATATTATTTACTAAACTTTGAATTAGTACGTTTCTATGTACACCGTGTGTACAAATTATTAAGCTAAATACGCATGGGCAACAATAATGTTATACAACAAAGCATGTAAGCTTTATAAATTGTTATATTAACCGATTTTGTCAAATAAACTATCCTTTCTCTTTATTATAAAAAAAAGAAATTTCTTCAAACCATCATAAGTGCTTGATTGGTAATCTTAAAACTTTAAGCATACAGTATCACGTAACATGTAGATTGCATACCGCATGAGGTTCTTTACAACTACGACGTTAAAACAGTTGAACGTATCTAATGTGACAGGAAGCAAGAATTTGCTGACTGTTTCTCACCAGATATAGTAGAATCTTCTCCAACGATGTTTCACCTTTTCCTTTGACACTTTGTTAAAAATACACGAGCACTTAACTTAAACAGTAACAATAACAAGATACAATGGCCACAAATAAAAAAGTTATTGTACTTACGCCAAATGGTCGAAGGCAAAATGTTGCAGTCACCCCAAATACTACGATATTACAAGTAATTCAAAATTTCTCATACCTAATTGTTTCTACAAACACTGCAATTATTGCTTACGTTAATATTAACTGACACGTATTTCTTGTAGATATTGGAGGACGTTTGCCAAAAGCATGGATTTAATATAGATGATTACGATCTTAAGTAAATATTATCACGAATATTGTCATTATAACTACACCCATGTGAAATAAATTTTAATCGTGTCTACTTCATTCGTAGACATTTCAACAAAGTGTTGGATTCGAATGCTATATTAAGATTCACTGGGTTGGCGAACAATGCCCAATTAGAAATGGTAACATGCAAAAAGACACGTTCCGTTTCCACTGTTATCATAGGTATACAATTAGAAAATGGACAAAGATTGATGGGCGAATTTGTGCCCAATACGACACTGGTTGAAGTTTTGCAAAACGTAAACTGTTGTGAGGATCTTGAACGGATTACTTTAACTTATATGCATCGTGAGGTATGGAAATATATACGATACGCAGGGTGTTAAGAAAAGATGTACTAAATATTGTGAACTTATAGTACTCATCAAGAGGAATAAGAAATCTCTACTCAAGATATGTCTGAAAATAGTTCCTTTCGACATAGTATCTACTTTTGTTTTTAATCTTCTCCATGCAGCTACTGCCTATAGGTTTTAAACTTCTGCAACAATTTGGGAGACTGCAGAGAATCATGCACAGAGAATGTCCAGAGCTTTCATTATCGTTGGTGAGCGTCTTAGCATCGAGGATCTTCTATACCCACAACACTGATTAATAGAAAACTAAATACTACAGCAAAAAGATTGATTTTGGGACCTATGTTGATTAATATATTGCCTGCTGAATACGAATTCCAATCAATAGGTCTATAGATCAAAAATTGAACGTTCTGTTGCCCAGCAGTCAATGTGTTATACATTTTTTACTTCTTCCAGAGAGTACTATAAGCTCACAAAATTTCAAATCAAATCAGTTAAGAATACTTTCTTAACTATTGTACCAAATCATTGGAATCAAGCACTATGTTTTTGTTCACCTATTAAAGCACTTGTCTACAAGGTAGTTTGTAAATCGTGGTACAAATGTGGTTAAGGAGATAATGGCTCAAAATAAGATGAAAATCGAGAATAAGGAAATCGCGTTTAAAGGTTTCCTTTTCGAGAAATATGCATTTGAAAATGAATCTGATTACTGGCGTTACCGATTTCACTAGAGTGATGATTTTTGTAGTTGGAGTATCCGGGAGGATCCGAATTAGCAAATTTTCACCATGCCTTTTTATATCTATAAAGAGCTTGGTCCTTATTAATCACGAAATGAAGGTAGTGTCCGTGGACCAACGAATTTGTGACTATACAGAAGGAAGAATTCTCTTCTACAAAATATAATCTATGCAAAAATAATCACAATTACGATCTATAGTAAAATCGTAATGGCACTCATCAGTTGAATGCACGCGTACAAGATTCATTTAAAATACATTTTACTCGAGAACGAAGAACTTCAATGCGATTTTGTTATTCTTGATTTTATTGTTCTTATTACACAAGTAAAATGATTTGCAATAATTGGTATAAATACAATTTCGAAATAATAATTAAAACCGCATAGCAGTTATTTGATGTTCACTAATATCTCAGATATCTGGAGGAGAAGCTTTAAAGAATACAACTTTGAAATCACTGGGACTCAATAATGGTAAAGCTGTATTGCGAGTACTGCATAAAAATCCAGAAAATACGCATGCGGTTGCATCAACAGAATCGAAAGCATTAAAAAGTAATGAAGACCCTGATAAAAGTAATTTAAACAACTCGAACAAGATCCTCGACACCGCGACTCTTTTAGAGAAAGCATCGATGAAATCAAAAGATTTGGAACTTTATCCCGAGAGTACGAAAAGGCAAACAGAAACAGGAATAAAAAAGGAAGAAACGGATAAAATACTCCCATCTACTAGTAAAGATAACGATAATAGAGGCCAAACTTTATCGCAACAATCCACCAACGATGAAACAAGTGATTTAAATATAGACTTCGTAAGTTTCACTTATTTAACAATCCACTTCTTTTTATATATCATTTCTTTTATTACAGATAGGTGACAGAAATGCTTTGGTATTTAATCTAGCTGCAATTCAAGGGACATCCAGGGACGAATTACCTGACGATTTCTATGATGTAACAGTTAACGATGCAAAAATATTGTTAAGGGATGCTATACGTCTTAGAGAAGGTTTAGAAGAAGCACCACTGCTGACCAATGTTCAACGGCAGCTGAATCAAGAGAAGGAAACGTTAAATCAGTTACACAAATATCGTTTGACAATAATTCGTATACATTTTCCAGATCAGTTTGTTCTTCAAGGTTTGTTCCGCCCTATGGAAACTGTACAAGCAATCAAAGAGTTTATAAAAGGTTACTTAATAGACGCCAACAGTGATTTCGCAATCGGTAAGTAAAAAATAATGTATTTTAATATAGTAGAACTCCATTCATTCGAGATCTTTGGGGAGCAAGCAGTTCAGTAACTGGATAATTCATATAATTGGAGTCCACTGACTTTCCCCATTACCCACAATTACTTATTCAAATAACGAAAGGTCACATTCGGGTTCGATCATATACTTGCTCATTGTTCTTTTTACTAATATTCTGGAATATATATATTTGGAAATGAAGTTACAAGAACAACAGTTTCGTAATGATTAGTAAATAAAGTCTTCATTTATTTTATAACAAAGATGAATTAGTATATTAGTATAATTAACATATTTTTATTAATTACAAGGAATTAAGCTAGAATTGCGTTACGGCTATTATAGGTGTTCGTATAACTAGAATGTGGCTCGGCAGTAATTGGTATAATAGATAAAAGCACAGTAGAAGTTCAATTAATCGGGCACTAATTACTTCATTTCGATTAACGGAGTTCTACTGTATGTAAAATATGTAACTTAAGTCAGGGTGCCAGGATTCCCTTTGTTTGCAATATAATGGAAATACAGTAATGCCGCGTTAGCTGACATAATCTCAGGACCAAATTTGGCCAACTATCAAAAGAAGTCGATTTCCAAAAATCCCGCGTATTTCTTTTCTATTTAATGCAAGACGAGTGATACTTAACACCAAGAATCGAAGTTGTATGGTCGAATAGTTATTAAAATTAGTCGTTTGCACACGAAAGGCGACTCTGTCTCTCACTATTTGGTTTACCAACAACCAAACCTTTTCACCAGGCATTTCTCCCTCTTATATTTTAGACATTTAGTCTAGATGGTCTTCAATATTATTTTAAATATGGTCTATTTCAAGTCACCGCTTTCTTGTACCAGAAAAAAAGACATCCGAGGTCAAACGATTAACATACGTAAATATGTTGGTGTCAGTACAAACGAAATGACGGAAATATTGTGAGATAAGACTTTAATCTCACGAAGCCAGTTTCAAGAACTAATTCTGATCAACTAAGCCGGCATTACTCTATTTAAGGAATTAAGAGTGCAAATTTGATATTGCAAAATCTTGCTACCTTTTTTAAGCAGCATTTTCTCCTTTAATTTAGTTGGTACTAATTTATAATTCTACGTGCTTAGAATTTTTCATAACAGTCGAATTAATGAAATAATATTTGACCATAAAAATTCCATGTTTCTTTCTTTTCTCTTTGTATTAGTTACTACACCACCAAAACATACTTTGAATCCTAATGCACATTTAATTGATGAAAATTTGGTTCCTTGTGCGATTGTTTATTACTCTGGTCCATCGGAACTTAAACCAGATATAAAAGAAAAAGTTACAGATCCAAAAAAAGTTGAAATGCAAGTAACGAAACTTAGGTAAGTAACAAGTTGTTAGTTATTGCCTCCTTATTCAATATAACTATTATATTATTTCATACATTTTATCTTTTTGTTCTTAGAATGTCAATGGTAAGAGAAGAAAATCGAAAATTAAATGAAAATGTCAAATTGAATGGTACAAGCAACAAAGCTCATACTCAAACCAGTAATGCATCGTCATCGAGTCAGAAAGAGGCCAAAATACCGAAGTGGTTTAAGCCCATCGTTTAAATGTCATTAGATACTATTATTATTATTATTGCTAACAAATTCTTGCAATTTTTCATAGCGTAATGTAATAGTACTTCAGTGTGTAAATACATATACACAAAACAATGTATATGCTTCTTTTCAATATTCGATCTTGCAACTCATTATACTTTTGTACAATAATGTTTGAAATATTAATAAAGAGATCAATGAAAGTAAAAAAAAATATAACACAATTATTGTAAGCTTGTAAAAAAGGATTTAAGTCACGGGTTTGGAACACTGTGTGTACATATAAAAACATATATGTATCTTTTGCGATGGAGAATTAACGCAATTTAAAACCAATTCAAAAAAATAATGTAAATACTTCTACTTTGTTTGCGTAAAACAATCAATAAGAATTACGATTTATTAGCAATTACTTAACATGCTTCCATAAATATACCTAGACAGGGTTATCAACTTTGCAAATCAGGAGGTACCGTAGTGGGCGATTGTAATTGCAAATGCATAAGTCGTCGGGTGGGTCCGCCTATTATATTTCCGGCTGGTCCTGAACCACCTGCTTCTTCAACGATACTTTTCATCAAATTGTCTTCTATAACATCGGAATGCTCGTTCGTCTGAGGCTGTCCATCTGTTTTCATTTCAGATTTTAACTCTGAATTTAATAGCCGCATATATTTATCCATTTCATTTCTTTTATCTTCATCGTCTTCGCCCAAGGATCCCTCAGAGCTTCCTTCGAATTCTCCTTCATTCCCTGGTACGACCAAGTCTAATATACCTCGTAACGTACAATCAAATATGTCCGAATCGAATTCAATTCTTCCACTGTCCTCTATGTCACGAGTAACTTCGGATTCCGTCGAACGATCTCTGAAATCGAAGAAGATATATCATATCGCATTGTTCATAATTAATAATATTATTATTAGAATTCTATCATATGTAAACATACTCTAAGAATTGTACACCATCAATATCACTATTCTGGTTTAAGAACATTTGTACTTTATCTTTAAGACTTAATGATTCTTCGTGTTTCTTAGTTTTAACATTTCCCCACTGTTCATTTAAATATGTTTCTAACTGATCCGGTGCTATATTCAACCAACTGTCACTATCCGCTGGGCTTAATGTAGCTTCATCTTGAGCTGCAATGAAAACATAATAAGAAGTACAAATGAAATACCAAGGAGACAGAGAAAAATAATAATTGAATAATTAATTAAAATATTGTAACGTAAATTAATTTAAGACATTACCATGCAATTCAACATCATTAGATTGTACATTTTCCCATGCTTCCATAACTCTTTCAGCATCACTTTTATGAACACTTGTAACAGAATCGCTTGGATTGAAATGTTTCAAGTAATAATCTTTTGCTGCGTTCAAGAGTATTTCGTACTCTTGGCTATCCGTTAATAAATTTTTGAAATAGCCGCTAAGTTCTAAACGTGTTAAATAAGCATTTACGCTATGTTCATTTACTTTTAACTTTTCAGGATCATTGACAGTTCTCTTATCCCTTTTCCTACGTTCTTCGTTCGCATGAGCAACTAACATCTCTAAACCACATGCTATTTTAATACCAAGTATGTGAGCAATATACTTTGAACAAGTTACTGGCGGTATATTCCACCCTGTTCTCGGGTCTCCTGTATATCGACAGTGATTTGCCATTGCGTACAAACATTTGGTCATTTTTACATTAACCATGATGCGCTGTTCAGGAGGGAAATACCTCATAGCTCGGCATACCTATAACACACAAAATTATTCGTAAAGTAAACTTTCCTCGTGTACAGTACTACACGATTATATATTTGAAATATACTTTTCTTTCCAGGGGGTCAGAGTGGCAAACAGTTCGTATAGCTAGTGCAACCAGTCCTGGCTCTTGTCGAAGTATCGAAACTGCTTTCTCCGGTAAAAAAACTCGAGCTTTGTGATGCCTCCTTTTAATCTCATTAGGATAAACACTAATTCGTTTTCTTAATATATCTTGTACTTTATCAGAGGCTTTGGACAGATATGATTTCGCTTGAACATTATTTAATAAATCTAATAATGTTTTATGTTTTTCACGTACGATATGTAACTCTCCATTATATAGAAATACATGATTTTCACACGTTTCGGGATTTGCCCATGGAGGCAAAACATTTGCAGCTTCGATTAAAAGAAATTCACCGTCAGAATCTATAACTTTGGCGATCAATCCGTCGAATGTTTGAGTAAGCTTATATATTAAGAAGACTATAAACCATTCATCGCTTATATCTTCGTCGAAGCGCAAGCGTGCATAAATATGTGGAATTATATTACAGTCTGCAAAAAGAAAGGACATAATAATTAATGTACAATCCCTGTATTTATATAATTTCAATGGTAGAATGATACCTTACCTTTTAAAGTTGTGGAACTTTCAACAAGTTTCTCTAACATTAACGCTTGCTTTGTTCTTGGGTGAAAAGTTAAATTGTCGTTATGCCAAATATAATCTTTCATGTACGGTGTAATTTGTTCGTTATATTTCGCGATCTCTTGCACAAGAATTTCTTCCGTTATGGTGTTCACAGAATTCGAGTAACAAACTTTTGGATAAAGAAAACACTCGAGAACATCGTCTTCTTTAATTTTAGATACTTTTGTATGCGCCATTATTTCGATAATGTATTAACAATCGAAATCACTTTTAGAAATTTGTACTTTACTGATGAAAGTATGGTTTGTACATATTCACAAACAAATCAATGAATAAATTGTTTATAAATATCTGTTACAATAGATGATAAGAAATTTGTTAACACTCGAAATATATTTAGTCAAATTCAATAAATCTTCTGGGTGTTATAATTCTTTGATAATATATTTAAATGCGCGCAGTTTATTTAAATCTGCGAATAGATTTACCAAACCGGTGGTATTTTTTCATTAACTTTATTGATAAAAGGGAAATCACAGATTAATGGTCTTGTGCTTCATGCATCGTAATTCCAACATAAATATAATATAAATCGTATAACCATTTAATACACAGTAACAATTTTTTAGATTCTAATAGAGAATGTACATGTATTTTCAAGCAAATACTTCACCTAGCCCATATAGCGTGTGTACCATATATGTATGTAAGTATGCATGTACAATACAATATAACGATTTTTGTTTCATGTGAAATGAGTTTAAAACGGTATCCAACCAATTAAAAAGAAACATTTAAATAATTATATGCATTGTCGCACCGCAATTAGGATATTAGGGGCCGATATTAGGGCCTGCTAACGCGATAGCGTAACAGCATTAATACGCACTACTAATAAAATTTTCTATTTAAAAAAATTCCAATAGTTTGTGTTATATTGAAATTACACAAAGCAGCACTTTCTTCGTTTCATGTGAAAGAGTACTGTACGTTCTTAGACTTAGTGTTTCATATCACAATAATTATATAAATCTAGAAGAAAAAGTAATTTAACAAATAATCATTCTTTTCTTTGTAATTTTGTATTCACACATAATTTATTATTTACATTTATCGTTAGGAATAATGAAGTCGTTTAATAATAACAAAATATTTCGAACTGTTGGCAACAACAAAATAAATGTCACCAAATTCAAATTTTGTTACGTTATTGCAAATAGTCTATTCGATTCTGTTTTGTAATTTATTAAAAATCAGCAACATCTACTATATGTTGAACATGTGTAAAGAATTTTAGTTCATGTCAACATTGAAATATCAATAACATTTTATTTTCACTAACATTTTTACAATTTCAACGAATTTAGCTTTAAATCTGATTGTACCATCATAGACGAGGTATAAGACAGATCTAACAGGCAATGTAAATTTGTGTTCCATGGTCCGAAGGGTCGTCACAGACGCAAAATCGTCACAGACTTTAATGAAAGACGCAATTATTTATTTATATTCAACTAATCATTATAACGAAGTAACTCATTCAGTAGAATAAGAAAATTTCTGTAATAAAAGAACAGTATCTATTTCTAGTGTAGGGCCTCGGTCCGCGCAATTGACGGTTAGTCTGGGATTTATTTCATCGCGATTCCCGCCAAGAGGATTCGAACTTCCGCCGCACTCGACACCGTGGCGCTGCTCTCGCCCAATAGAATCAGGGAGACGTCCCGCGCTCTTGGCCAATCAAGAGCTGCAGGAGCGGCGAAGAAGAAGCAAGGACTGGCTGATTTTAAAGCGTCGCTTTGGAGGCCATTCTAAAATAAAGCGTCTATTTAAATAGTAGTTCGAAGCTTTGTTTCTTATTCGCGTTGTTCCTTCACTGTGAAGACTACTTGTTAATTTCTTTAATGAAGTCTTATTGTTTTCACGTTACAAATCTTTATGTATGTGAGGTTTATTTCTCTTGGAGTCCCCCACACTAGCGCAGTTGCCATTCTTATGTGTTCACATAAGATAGCCTGAAGTCAAGTTGATGCGTGATAAATACTAGTGTATTCTTTCCATTCATCAAACGAGTCCAAACATCTGCGGTGTAAAACAGATAAAAAGATAAAAACAGAAGGAGAAACAGACATTACGAAAATGAACAAAGTAGTGTTTGTTATTATTATCGCGTTGTGTGTTCTCGTTAATAAAGGTACAGTAATAATTTAGTTACTATCATGGATAGGGTGTGGTTAGTATCAATTAAGATGTTTATACTGTAACGTGTATAATATTTCCAGGGGAGAGCTTGTATTGCTATAGATGCAACAGTAACCAGCCTGGGTGTGCCACACCTTTAAATTGGTTGTGGTATTGGGGAGAAACCTGCCCAGAATATGACGATAAATGTGTTAAAGTAATTGAAAGGAAAGGAGGTAAATTTAATTCTTTTGCCGATATCGTAGGTTTAAATATTGCAAGAAAGTTATTATGTTATTACTTACTTAGTTATTACTATTTTCGATCGTTGGATTAATTCACTAAATTTATTTCAGCTGAGACCATGATAACACGGGAATGTTTAAGTTCTGTTCGAAGCTTTAGAACTGATATTCCTGCTGATAGGTATGAAGGGTGCCGACCGGCTGCAAAAGATGTTAGATTGGGTCACTACGTAAATAATTCTATTACGCAACTGGATATTCACAGGGATTATTATGACGAAGTAACATGGTGTTTCTGTTACTTTGATCATAGATGTAATAGTGCTGTCAGTTTGAGGGTTTCAGCACTATTATTTATCATTGTTACAATACAGCAGCATGTATTGTAAAACATTTATTAAACATCAACAACTTACATATTTGCTTAGATAGGTATTTTAAAACTGATGCAAAGTGTATTTTTACTTGGATCAGATCTTTGCTACTCGCATATCACTGAATCATAATTGAATTGAACTTGAATTTTGCTGCTAGTGCGCACTTTACAGCGTTTTGTAAATAGTGTAAATAGGCAATTTGAAAATTATTCCGTCCAAAGGCTCTATTTACAAACTATAAAATATTGTTACTTTTATACTGAGAAGTAGTATTACGTGAACATTGTTATAATATTTTTATTAGCTATATATTAATTGTTGAAAATGAACAGACATTCATATAGACACAACCGCATGTGTAACGCGCGCGCCTCGTGCGAATCTTCGGGGCAACTCAGTTGCCGGGGACCGCTAGCGTTTTGGGGCCCAGAACAAAAGATGTGCGGGTCCTTAGAGAAACTCGTGTATCCGATGTGTTGTGTAGAAACCGTGTAGCGTATTTGAGAAGTTGTATATTATTAAATAAAGTATTAAAGTTCTTCGGTCACTGGAGGAACTTATGGCAGGGAACCCAAAATTCCCTACATTAAATAACATTTAGTATATTATATACTAATAGACAAATATTTTTCAGTTACAGGGTGATCACGCTGTTAGTACCAAGTATTTTCTTTTTTTTTTGCAAATGCTGGCTTTAGAAAATAGTGGTTTCACTGCTTTTCGTGCGCAATTAATTTGCGAAAAAAATTCTGGGTACTAATAGCGTGAACACACTGTACTATAGTATATAAAAAATCCGTCCACTATTGAAGACAAATTACTTTGTAATCTTATCTTAACTTAATTTTTCTATGTAATATTATATGTACAATTATAATTGTGTCATTGAAATAAAAACTTGTAAGTTTTGATAAAGGCTCTCGTAATTGATTATAATTTTTTCTACCTAAAATTATATTAAATGGGACATACAGGATGAGTCACGTAACTTGCACACCTCAATAAACTTTTAAATTATACATCTACTCAAAAATTGTGAAATACAAAAGTTGCAGGGTATCGAGGGCGGTATCGTGCGGTTTACGTGACTTTTTTATAAGTTCATAAATGTTTAGGAGATTTGTAGTTTAACTTTGTGTTTTTAAATGGAAGGATGCAGTTTTCCCACTGCAGATCGAAAGAATATTAATATCCAAGTAGAAAAGTATAAACCTGTGTGGATCCTAAACCTAATGGTTAATCGGTCTTTGTAGTTAATTTTAAACTAACATTTACGTACCGTCAAAAATAAAATCATTAGTACAAAAATTGGCTCTCAGTATCCATAACTCCTATACATAATTGACCTACAAATGTGCAAAAATTAAAAAACAGGTCATGTGGGGATAAAATCATTTGATTTAAAACCAAATTCTTTTCATTACGTTTGAAGAGTGGGGATCATTTTAAAGTTTCTTGTTTTTAAATAATGAAATTCGCGTTTTTATTGGCGCCAAAATAATGTTACAAATGTATGCTGTCAAAAACAGATAGCAATTGCCTTAATAGTTTATAAAATACAAATCGTGCATAAAACCCAATACCTTCGTCTTATGAGTACCAATTAATACAACATACTACATTTAAAATATTTTGCCCTAAAATACGTAAAAAAATGATGGTATATGGCAGTTCTTACTGGCTCAACATGTATAACGAAAATATTATTTCAATACCGTGACTCCAAAAATTCATCGATGACGAGTTAACTCGCCACCCTCGGTGTTAATGGGTTACACGAATTCGTATTTACAGGGAGAAAAATAGGGAGATTGAAATGATTGATCGAATCGTCGAAATTTGAACGATAAATGAGACATGTGTACAGGTCGAACAGCAGGAAAAGCTGGTACACAGCAGGCTAAATAAGTATGTTTACTTCAATGATATTTTATTCTTAGTTACATGATTTATTGGAAGTTACATTCGTTTACAATTGTCAGTTAGAATGCCTTAGAGCACAGTTTCGAATAAGAAGAACGTTGAGACATAGATAAGCCACAACATAATCCAATGGTGATAAAGATCAATAATATAAATGAAATAAAAGCCAATGGACCTGGGACCAGACTGGTGTAACCAATGTTTCCAAGATAAGAAATGAGACTGTAAAATGTATTGTCCTCTTCCCATCCATTCTTACATGCGCGTATGTAGATATCTGAGGCACTTCTCATGGCATCGCAGACACTTGCTGATCTTGTTAGTGTAAGCGCTTCGTCAAACCTTTATATAAAACATGACTAGTTGACGATGTTTAATTTTACGAATTATGTACACTGTTATTCAAAAGTATGGGCCATCTGCTAATTTTCTAATTATTTTTTTGATATACGTGCGTATATGTACGTAAATACATTAGCTACTTTAGTACAATTATGATTAATGATCCTCATAGTAACGTCAACATTGCGATAAAATGTTAGAATATTATGATAAAAGCATAGATATGTTTCTAGATTAATAAACTATTATTGACGTTGTTTGATTACACAAGAGACTGATTACTTGCTGAAATCTTATATACGTCAGCATATTCTTAATTGATTGGTGCAAAAATCAGGCAAATTTACACATTTGGATTTACTCGGTCTTTGCACCAAATTCTTCGATTCATGTTTTATTTTCGAAATGTCTTTGAATATCATTTCATTCGATCCCGATAACCGAATACTGGACACGATCCAGGAGTTTCCAAGGGGTTTATCGTCTGTATTGTGCAATGGTATTCAAAATCCATTATTTCAGAAAAAAATCGTGCTAAGGGTGAACTGTAAGGGCGCGGGCAGTCATGATTAAGCACATTGATTGGAAAATTAGAATTTTGAGACAGTATTAATCAGTCTGCAGTTTATTATTAGGAAAGCAACTTACGGACTATCGCGACTATACGAGCCAAGAAAAAAGCATACCGCCAACGCTACTCGGCAATGGAAGCCTTCGTGCACTTGCCTCCCCTAACAATTGTTCTTTGCGCGTTATTAAAGCGTAGCTAGTGCGTAAAGTTTAAGATATCTTGAAATAACTTAGTCTGTCGTAGTGACCACATAGCAATTGGTAATTTTTACAGAATATATTTCCACAGATTTTAAGAAATCTGAAAGCTATAAAAAAATGGCCCCAAACTTCGGCTTACCGCCGTCAGTAAAACTTATCTAATTGATGTATATCATCGTTCTTTTCTTCTTACAATTAGTATAAAAAAACCTAGTAAAATTCATTATAAAGTTATCAAAAGTGTTCCGGTAAACATCTTGACTTCATACATAAAGAAATTACTATTAAGGGCTGTGTCAAATATAAGGGCGAAGGTTAAGCCGATTTGTAAAGACGTGGTCAATTTCAAATATTTGTAACCTTGTTTCGAACGAAATTATGCAATATTATGAAATATTTATATATTACCTAAAAGGGTATACGTTCAAAAGGTGCAGTCAATTCCATGGAACAGGTTGAAAAAAAAGTTTGTTCGACTGGTGGAAAAAATATCTGCTCAACATCTGAAATATAAAATCAAGGTAGTTTTATAATTAGCTGTGGAATCACTATCGTTAAGCGTACGGAATTTGTTTACTTTCATTCTTTTTATTTACAGCAAGGCTTCTAATTTAAACATTTTTATTGCAACCCATACGGCTTTTACTTCTGTAATTAAAATCTGTACACTTAGCGACAGAGAATCTGTTTTCAAAAATTGTGTGCAATTGAATTCAGTTTCATTGTATTTTGATTTCTGCCAATTTAAAGTCTTTCCGAGAAACACATGCTTATAATATGTTTACAAAGCACGAGCACAAACACGAGAAATTCTTCGATGCCAGAATGCAATAATTTCTTGATTTTGAAAATTTAATTTATTAATTACTATGCATAATTATGGCATTTCATCGAGGGCTCTATTAACGCATCCTTTCGGCGGATTGCAATCGCAGCGTACAGGAATCGATTAATAATGTTGTTCGCCAAAGTAATTTTGATTAATTTGAATTTCATAAGGAGATTGTGGTGATCAATGATACAAAATAAAGCAGTTGGGTTTAACAAAAACATTGCAACCCTTACTGTTTCTGGATTATCAAACAATAAAAATAGATTGTTATTCGGAAAATCGGCACCTAATTAAATGGTAAATGTAAATGAATATAAATTCATGCGAATCACATATGAACAATAGAATTCAATGCTGAAACTATTATGATAAAATGAAATGGTTTCTCGCAACTATCAAACAAGGCTATCTGTCTTACAATTAGATAGATACTTCGGCTTAACCCCTTCGCTACGGCGGAGTCGCCAGTTTACTTAAAAGTCGTTAATTGATGCAAAAATATTACAGGTAGCTAGAGTCACCTGTAGTATACCCTAAAACGACAACCTTTTATTTTTCAGCCTTAGCAACACCATGGACTCGTGGCCCGCTCGAACGAAAAAATTCGTTTTTCACTCGTCTGTGAACCACTTAAAAAATTATAACTACATGATGCGAATTCTATTAAAAGGAAGGAAATAAATATTTTTAAGTTATTTTTAAATGTGAATGTCACGACTGTGATCAATACTGCGGGATTGCGACTGTTTCGACTGTCTGTGCCGTCTAAGTATCCAAATATGACTTTGTAAGAACTTAAATAGGGCTGTTCGGAATTTACAATTCGATGTCGTCTCCAGAAACAAAACGTTGATTAGGTGATGCACAAAATTCTCTGTAATTGTCCAATTAGCATGCTTAATAAATATTGCAGAACACCCTTCCAGTGAGCCTCTAGCACGGTATTTCCTGGAATGCGTTGGCCTGCGACCGAATCAGTATGTGGTTTACGGAAATTTCGAAAATTCCACGATTTCCTTTCCAAGTTCTGACTGAACTGTATCTTAATAAATATTGATTGTTATGCTTTTCTGAAGAATTTGAGAATTGCTAAACAATACTCTTACTAAACTTCACTTCAAGGTCATATTATTATACGTCTTCGAATGTATTTGACAAGGAACGAAATATGTATTTATATGCAAAATAATACCGATGACCTTAAAAATTCCAAAAATCTTAGGACAAAGATAGTTTTTGCAGGAAATTTGCCCTTTGTTCCATTCATATAAAAAACTGTACTCTATCTTCAAAGGTGGAAAAAATATTTGGGTGGCTAGCTTTAAATGAGACATCCAATAAAGTAGTATACATATAATTATTATGAGGTGTTATACAGCGTAAGTCACTATAATTTTAGATAAAACATGAGATCGCACTCAAAGTATACCTCGAAATAGGGCCGCTCCTGTTAAATTTCCACCAATCCTAATTCTACTTTTATCTTGTACCTTCTAAAGGAAAGGAAAAAGATTGAAACCAAGAAGAACAAACAGAGGCTAAAAATATGCAACGTGTTATAAACACGTGCCACAATATGAAAAGCAACGCACTCCATACTGTATACTCTTCATTTATGTGTGTCTTGATCAGTTGAAGGATACATTATGATAAAACCTCTTTCTGAATACTAACTTATGGCGTACATGTTTTGCTAATATTGGCCCCAACTATTCATTCTTAACGGACTTACGATTATACTGGAAATATGCTATCGATACGGCTATTTGGGCTCAAGGTCATTTGAAGGTCATCGAATGGTAAGCATATAAACACGTATTTATTTTTTACTACAAGGCTGGACGCAAAAAAATACCATGCTCCATTAAAGAAAATTAGGACGACCTGGAAATCTTGAAGAAATGTCATGATTATGAAAAATTAAGATTAATTATTTAATGCGGTCCTTCGAAAGGATAATATCATTGCTGGCACTCTTTTAAATAGAAAAATTAAGATGAATAATTATTGTACCAAAATATACAAACTTGCCCTGCACATACATTATATTTATATGTACGATAGGTGTATAAGCATAAACTGTAACTAAAGGTGAAACGTTTTGCTTCTTTAATACAAACATAGATGTAATGCATTCTTACCGGTGCCGACAGTTGCAACATTTACAATTTTGCTGACGCGCATGGTTACTCCACTGGCGTCGTAACTTACAGAAGTTACTAAGCCACTTGCAGCCCGGTTTGGGTGGTGTGTAGCAATTCCATTCGATTTCCTCGGCACACTGGCAAGGTTCTAAGCATGAGTTTATTGCGACGGTATTAACTGGCCGAATGGTATTACAGTCCGTAGTAAGGAAACATCCTCCGCTACCTCGGCATAAGCAAAATGGTGAATCAACCGTGCAACCTTGTCTCATATGAGCGTCACCATGATGTACTGTATCGAAAATTAAATAGTTATGATCCTTACCTAACGTTTCACTCTTACAAATTGCATATATTCAAATCATTTCAAATCAAGTCAAGTCATATAAATTTGACAAGGAAATATTACGCTCATTCCGTTCCTTTAACAGGTCAAGATTCCTAAAGGGATATCATTAGAAACATGTTCAACAATTATGACAGTTTTGGGATTATATGACAGTCTGCATTCCGAATTATTCCTTGTGTATCGTATATTGATTCAGAAATACAAAAAAATGCCTGCATTGTTGTACCTCGTTGTAAGGGATGCCTGAAGACCTTTCTATCGATAATCGCTACTGAAGGTAGAGAAGTCGTAACAAGACTAAACTATGATTAGGTGGAATCTGTTTTCCACATTGGCAACATTTCATCCAAAGTATTAGTTAGTTATTACCATTTAATATGCGCATTTTATTTAGGGTAAGCTGGGGTAAAAGTCAGCTTGTGTCAGCAATTAACACGATCGTCATAGACACGTGATCACTAAAGTTGTGATAATTTCTATGTTTTCGAGGGCCCACAACGGTAGACAAACTATAATAGACATTAATTAAGTCCTCTACTGTTCAGCTCGTCTAAATGGTCCGTTTGTTTCACAGGGGTCCTTTCTAATGTAAATGTTTTAACCCCTTGGCAAGGAAACAAAGAGATATTAATAACTACCGATTTATGGGTTGAAGTGAATATGTTGCGATTGAAAAGAATAGACAGAGGTAGAACCAGTTAATGACTTGAAACCATGGCCAATTCTTTTGTTCTTCAATGCACTGTTCAATTTTACGACCCCGCTATATCGTGGGTCGGACAACATGCACAATTACAATAAAGCAATAGCTTGAGGTAATACAAAGAGTTTATAACATAAATTTTATGATACATTTTATGTAATTCTGGGAGGGCAAAATTAATAATCCTCATTACAGTCGGCAGAAGCCGCCAAGAATGAGCCGGATTCAACATTTTTTGCCTGCAATGCATTGGCGATTTGTATTTCTTCCTAAAGCGTATGAACGTACGCCCTTTCTATTTTATTGTAAAATGAAAATGATAATTGCAGTATGTAAAATACTAATGCACTGTTTTCTAATAGTTTATTTAGATACTAGGATATACCGTCAAAGGTGTTTCGAAATATGTACTATTTATAATACAACCCTCCAACCCCGTTGCATTTTCCTCCTAAGTCCAACACAAAATTTCTCTCGAGATTCGATGTACCTACTATATAAATAGATATGTGGGTACAAAGTGGGTTCAAGAAGATTAATTGGAGCTGAATCATATGGTTCTTGTATAGATATTTGCTTAATTTGAATGCAACAACAAATCAAACATTCTACTTTATTTATTCGATCCAAAATTATTATTGTTATCAATTACTGATCTGTAAAATTACATAATTAAAAAAGAAATTATGTATATGAACGGGAATGCTTCGATCCGAAATACATGTAGCCTTCAAATAAAAATTATATAAAAATATGAAGTGTGAAATTGATTTAAATAAAACATATGAAATTATTATGATATAAAATATACATATATAGTAATGTTAAAGAATTTTCGTGTCTTACGAAAACTTTTGTAACGGATGTATTATATGTGCATTATTTTTTTGTGTAACATAACAAAAATTATTTTCAGACAATTACCGCAAAATTTTGATAGTAGAAAATTTTCCGATATTTCCTTAAGGACATAAAATATCGTAGAAATTACATATGATATATAATAATATAAAAACATTTAATTATTGTTCTGCAAAGCATTTTTTATAACATATTTCACATATTCATTTAGTACTACATAGAGTAAATGAGAATAATTATTACAAAGTTACTAACCACAGTCATTGCAATCAGCATAGAATTTTGTTTCATTTCTTCCTCTACAACATGTCATTCTTGTCAATCAAATAGTGTAATCCAGTTTAATAATTTGATAATGATTTTGATATTGTTTAGTTGTAAGTATGATTTTATATTATATATATAAATTTAATCTACATTTTTGCAGTTTAGTGATGTAACAGAAGAGAAGGTTGTAATGTAACAGAATAAGTGATTTTCTACTGTTTTATTAAATGCCTTTTATGTATGACTTCAGTTTACATTCCCATAGTACTATTAATACGCATGTACTAACAGTAATATAAAATATAATGTTAATAATGCAGCTTCTGCAAGAATGACAATGTAGAATGTAAACTCTAAGTACTCTTCACATGTTAAATATTTTCTGTTGCCTGTATCATCAAAAAACTTTTTGTAAGAACATTAATGAAATAGGGAGTACGAATAACATATTCTCAACTTATCAAACTGACTCATAAATAAATTTAATCAGAATCGCTGTACAATATAGGTATATGCCTATGTAAACAATAAATGTTAAAAACCATATTTATATTCATTTGTCATTAATTATATGATATATGTCTGAATATAAATTATTATATACTGCTGTTTCAATTATGATTAAACACTGTGTCCAGAAAAGAAAGTACATTTGTGTAATTATTATCATAATAAATAAATTACACACCAATTAACAGCCAGCATACATATTTTCTAATTGCATGGCAAATTACAGTACTATTATTGCTGCACCAGCATATTATATGTACATTATATCACACTATACAAACATTTTATATTTTAGTACTGAATATATTTATTCAAAATTTAAATAAAAGACATTTGAAATTATATTTAACATATTATATGTATGTATATCCAAGTAAAACTGCTAATGCAAAATTAGCGTTATACGTATGTACACCTATCCCTATACATCACGTTGTTACGTGTCAGAGACGACTCATTGTTTTTGTTTTTGAAAGTAAAGTATGAGACACAAATATGAGTAAGGGAACGGGCCGACCGTATGACCCAGCGACGAGTCATACCGCCTCTCCCCCGTCCAGGCCCAAGGACCCAAGGGTCACCCAGCCGACGCCACCGGAGCCCGCGAAAACAAGGGTTAGATATATAAGAAAGGAACAAGCAAGGGTGGTCAGTTATTCTATCTACGAACTGCCACGCTGGTAGTTGCTTGTTTCATTACCTGTAAGCTCATCTTGTAAAGTGCAATTCGAGGATTGCACTCGTGCGTCGAATATAAGTGCTGTATAACTACAAACAAAATCGTGTGTGGAGATTAAAAGTAGAGGAACACCAACATCAGTCCTTTCTTTTCAACTAATCAACCCACCACGTAACATAAATTGGTGGCAGCGGTGGTATACAGCAAAGGAATCCGAGGATTCTCCGACCACGAGACAGGAAGACACAGCAGATGAAAATTACATACCTCCTGTAAGTAATCATAAAATATTCAATATGTTTTCGTCTCACCGGGAACCGAAAACCGAAACGGACGTCTGTGAACGTTCTGAGGAACGGACTGAAGTCACCACACAACGCCTTTTCATGGAACTCAAAGAGACGATGTCTCGGCTTCAATCATTGCAAACCGAGCTTGATGAATATAAAAAGGATCATCCACCGCGTAAAGCTAGTAATAATAGCGCGACAAGGAACGATACACCGAGGTGTAATGTTCCGTTCACGAGAGATTCAACGGATGACGAAGAATCAGAAGCCAGATCGGTAAATTCCTCGTACATAGCTAGAAGTGCGCGAACTACGAAGAATATACGCGAACAACTCGATATCATAACTGAATTCAACGGTCGAAACATCGCTGTTGAGACTTTCATCCGGGAAATCGAAGGAGTGTATCGGATGATTTCACCGCCGGAAGAATTATTCACGCAAATCGTTATTGCGAAGAAGGTCGTCGGACCAGCACGACACGCAATAGACGGAATTACATATCGTAAACTACGCGATCTAACAAATGCTTTGCGACGCGCCTTCGGCCAGGTAAAAAGTTACGATCTCGCCTCACTCGAAAGGGCTCGTTTAGACCAGAACCGAAATACCGTTGCGTCGTACAACAAAGAATTCACGATAAGGCACACGGAAGCGAAACGCGCTATAACGAATTCTCACCAGTACCTAGAGTCGCAAAAATCCGCGATATTGAAACACGAAGACGAGATTGCAAAGTCGCAATACATAAGAGGATTACAACCCGAACTTAGGAGTCAGGTTCGTGCATTTAGACCCAACACATTGGAAGATGCACAAAGCTACGCGGAAGAAATAGAAAACGAAGTCAGAACCGATTACGAGATACGACGAAGCTTGCCATACGTTCCGAATCGCGGTAATCAAACATATCAAGCGCCACGACAACAGGATTTTCGGCATCGCGGCTTCCACTCGAAAGGACGGCCGCGCCCAGAACACTTTATATATAAGACGACCGACGGAGATGAATTCGAATACGCAACGATAGAGTTAAGACTGCCGAATCGAATCGGAACCTTCGTGGTTGACACAGGATCCAGCGTTAATATAGTAAAGGCCGACGCAGCATTAGGCGGAGATAGCATAGTCAAACCAAATGTACTGACAGGAATCTCCAACATACCGGTAGAAACTACGAACGTGTTATTCCTACAAGGCCACGAATTCATAATTGTCCCGAACGAGTTTCCATTAAAATCCGACGGTATAGTTGGCCTCGCGTTTTTAGGAAAAGAAGGCGCAAAGATAGACACCGCCCGAAAGGAAGTAATCTTTACAATTAGTAAAAAACACGAAGAAAAATCTCGTCCATCGTATTCTGCCGAGAGAGTGAAATTACTACGGGAAAACACGCGCCTATCTCACATTAATCCTCGCGACAGCGCGGAAATATGGGACATTATACAATCGTTCTACGATATATATCATCTACCAGGAGATCCTTTGCCTCGGACCGACTTAGTAGAACACACTATTAGCACTACAGACGAAAAACCTGTTCAAATAAGACAATTCCGATATCCAGAAGCGCACCGAATAGAAATAGAACAACAAACTCAGGAACTACTATCGAAGGAAATAATCAGACCCTCAACTTCGCCATTTAATTCTCCATTATGGATTGTGCCCAAGAAGACGGATGCATCCGGGAAAAAGAAATGGAGAGTAGTTGTAGATTTCCGCGCTCTGAATATAAAAACACCTCAGGACAATTACCCGATACCAAATATCGAAGAAATTCTCGATTCATTAGGAACAGCACGTTATTTCAGCGCCTTTGACCTAGCTAGCGGGTTTCACCAGATTCCAATGGCAGAAAAAGATAAGCCTAAGACAGCATTTTCAACACCTCGCGGTCACTTCGAATTTAATAGGATGCCGTTTGGGCTGAAGAACGCTCCCGCGACATTTCAACGCATGATGGATCATGCACTGCGTGACCTAATTGGTAACACCTGCCTTGTATATCTAGATGACATCGTTGTCTTCGGAAAAACTATTGAGGAACACAACGCAAATATTAAAAAACTATTCGAACGTTTGCGGCAGAAAAACTTGAAGCTGCAACCGGATAAATGCGAATATTTAAAACCCGAACTCGCGTACCTGGGGCATATAATAACACCAAATGGAATTAAGCCAAATACTGACAAGCTAACAGCAGTAAAAAACTTCCCCCCGCCAAGAGACGCTAAGCAAATAAAACAATTTCTAGGACTTGCCGGGTATTACCGCAAATTCATTAAAGATTTCAGCAAGAAAGCCAAACCCTTAAACAATTTATTAAAGGCTGATACATCCTTCGCATTCGGACCAGATGAAGATAGAAGCTTTCAACAATTGAAGGACGATTTATGCAACGAGTGTTTGCTGCAATTCCCGGATCAAAATAAAATCTTTCACCTATCTACAGACGCTTCAAATATTGCTATTGGGAGTGTTTTGGAGCAGGAAGACGACAAGGGACAAAGAAGACCCGTCGCATTTGCGAGCCGAACGCTGAATTCTGCAGAAACACACTACTCCACCACCGAAAAGGAACTACTAGCTATAGTTTGGAGCGTTAAGCATTTTCGCCCCTACGTGTACGGGAAACACTTCAAAATAATAACCGATCACCAACCTTTGAAATGGCTCTTCAACCTAAAAGACCCAAACTCACGACTAATGAGATGGCGCATCGCATTGGAAGAATACGATTACGAAATAATTTACAAAAAAGGAATAACGCACAAAAATGCCGACGCTCTAAGCAGAAACCCAGTTCTTGTCGTCGAGACCCAACGTCCTGGCTGGCGGAAACATCTTATCTTCAAGGAAGAACCCTCGATGGACACAACGCCGATTCATTTTATGAAAGGACTCACGGATGGCCTCCATACGCTACAGGACGACAACAACAGAATAATCGCGTTATCAATTGAGCTAAGAATGTTCTCGGAGTCACGGCTCAAAAAGTACCTGCGCGAAATATTAACGGTCCTAATAGCCGAAGACAAACGCCGTATCAGTATTCCACTAGAACTGTTGAGACAGTTGTTCTTAGGAACGATCAAGGAATTGAAAGCCGTTTTTTGCGAAGTATTTAGTGACCCTTCAATTACGGTAGAATTAATAACAACAACCGCGTTACAACCCGAAACCGAATCCGAGAAACGCGACATCATCGAAAGATACCACGACTCTCTTGATTACGGCCACCGCGGAATTAATCAAACTACGCATATTATTGCTCGGAAATACTATTGGTCCGGAATGTACGACGACATTCGCGAACATATAAAGAATTGCGAAAAGTGTCAATCGCAGAAAATCGATCGCAATACCACTAGAGCTCCCATGAAAATTACCGACACACCAGACAAAGATAGAAGCAAAGAGAGACATTCCACATCTCGCGCAAATGAAAATGAAGGGCATAGCACTTCTGAAAAGGATAAAGAGAAACATAGTTTATCAAGCCAAGATAGACATCGACATGGTAAAGACAAGGACAATCAGCGTCATGACAAATACAAATGGAAACATAAGGAAGATAGTGGTAGGAGGTACAATGAAAAGAAAGAGACGAAGGTAAAAGAGGAGATAATAGATGAAAAACCTACTAATCATATGGGAAGTGAAGAGTTTAAGTTCGTTGTTTGTCAAACCTTGAATAATGAAGTAAAAGAGGAGATCGAACCGGAGTATGATGACGACAGTGGTGAAAACCAATCATTGTATATTAAAGAAAATTTAGGTCCAAGAAATAGGAAACAAGAAGGGGAACAAGAAGTTTGGAAATGGTGGGAAGAAGAGAAGAAAACTGATAGAACAAGATGGACATCTTCAGAATATACAGGTCCAGCATTCGCACCTGCGTATGAGCCACTACCTCCTGATACAGAAATTTATTATGATGGAAGGGAAACGATATTAAGTCAGGGTGCAGAAGAAGATTTACATCAAAACTCAAAAGGATAAATTTAGATGGGCAATAGACGTGGCTCGAGGCAACTATGCATTTCTTTTAACCCCGTGGAAGATTATTACAAAAATAATAACTCCCACTAATTGTATTTAGAGAATTTTCGGTTAAAGTAATTGGGAGAAAAGTAATGGTATAATTTCCTATATTTGAAAGAATAAACGTGAGAATTTTGGGATAGTTTATATAGGATACTGCATCCAATTTCGGTAAAGATATTATATTTAGTGTGTAATTGATACATACTTGTAGTCTTCGATCGATCGTATAGCAATCAATGCATACAGACATGCAATTGATCTTTTAAATACTAGAAATGAAAATCGAACAGCTTGACAACGAAACAAATGAATGTAGTGCCAATAACTAAACGAAGCTCGTCGCATTTCTTGAATACTTGCAATTTGTATGAATTAATATATGTGTCTGTTCATTTTTACTAACGCATGGACATTGTATGATTTTGTACGCTAAACTGATACGTTTAAGAAAATTACTCAATTTCGGAGCCAGGACTATCACCCAAGGCTAGGCGTAAGAAGGTGAAAAGAAAACCAAAAAACAAAACACCCAAGCTTTTCACTATCGGAGCAATCAGAAGATAATGTAACGCTCAGGGCCGAGCTTTTCCCGGGCGCCCCGGAAGTGTTACGTGTCAGAGACGACTCATTGTTTTTGTTTTTGAAAGTAAAGTATGAGACACAAATATGAGTAAGGGAACGGGCCGACCGTATGACCCAGCGACGAGTCATACCGCCTCTCCCCCGTCCAGGCCCAAGGACCCAAGGGTCACCCAGCCGACGCCACCGGAGCCCGCGAAAACAAGGGTTAGATATATAAGAAAGGAACAAGCAAGGGTGGTCAGTTATTCTATCTACGAACTGCCACGCTGGTAGTTGCTTGTTTCATTACCTGTAAGCTCATCTTGTAAAGTGCAATTCGAGGATTGCACTCGTGCGTCGAATATAAGTGCTGTATAACTACAAACAAAATCGTGTGTGGAGATTAAAAGTAGAGGAACACCAACATCAGTCTTTTCTTTTCAACTAATCAACCCACCACGTAACAACGTTTAAATGTACCAGTGCGCATGGTAATTATGTACTAGGAAAAGCGTGTTGTAACATATACATACATATGTTCGTATACCCGTCGTGCACGTGTGACATAACAGTTTTTCTAACTATGTAAGTACATAATACACACTCGTAACATTGTAAATATACAAAGTTCATAATGTCTTAAAGTACAAAATGTTATACCAACGAACAAGTGTTTTTTACTTTCGAGAGTTTCAATTTATATAAAGCAGTAACCTACCGATTGGCAGACGCATCATACCTAACGCAAGCTGTTCACGTTGCGTGCGATTGTGTACAAATATCATCTCTAATATAGTTTCACGTGACAATACATTCTGAAGTTATAGAAAAAGGTTTTCAATAGTTATACGTTACAATTGCCAATTGCTTTTTGCCTGGTTCATCGGTAATTTACAGTTACGGTACTTTATGCGGTACACTTAGGTAAGTAGGTATACGTATCCATTGTATACACGCGTTCGGTACACGTGCGCTTATGATGTGTATGCCATATCATATATACGCGTGGACGAGCGCGGACGTAACCTAACAAAGAAGTGCATAACATACATATAGTGGATATGATAGTATGATATTAGAGACGTATGTACTAAAGTTAAAACGTTTTATGCTCTAAAGCATTATACTGTGTCATACAACAGAAATTAGTGATTTCTCAACAAACAAAAAATTTCGGCTTTTCACTTTAACATTTGTTGGCATCACATGGGTGGAATTAGTGTTGTACCTGGTGTCTGACGTGCTTCAACATTTTCATATCTGTGAACGGTTATAAATTTCCCGTGTTATGTTAAATAAATGTGTGTTGAATAAAATCAATTAATATTTGTCTAAAATAAAAGTGATCTGCGCCTCTAGGTTATAGATTCACTTCAATGTACGTATATGAAAGTCCGTGTTACCCCTATCATCGCTTCAGACATAACCTCTAATAAACGCGTGGTTGTTTGGTTACAATGTGTTTAAGCATTTTTATTAAGAGAATACTTTAAACATTTGGTTACAGATCGGTGCTGCTGGTTATTTTGTTCAGTATTTCGATTAAAACTGTGACATGGAAACTGGATTTTTAAATTTTCACGATGAAGAACACTTTTCGGACTTTTCATTATCTTTGGAACAGGTAACATATTATATATTTTTATTGCACGTTGAATGTTTGTTTTTACATATATTTTTAGTTGGAATCTTGAAGCGAATAATTATTAACGAATTGATATTTATTAATAGACGAAGCGATCGAGTTGTTAATATATATTCTTTTACCGATCGCCATAAATATTCTTTCAGGTATTCTTTAAACGTGTCGAAATATTTTAATCAATCTGTTATAAATGTTGTATGATTAATTAACTTAATGAGCGACAATTAACTTTGAAAAAAGTGGAAGTACTGACATGTATTACTTTTTAATTATTCCTTTCTATTTCTATTGAAGATAATTTAATTATTTCAAGTATTTTTCAATGTCAAATAACTTCATAGATTTTATTCATAATCATACTTCGATCGTTATCAAATATACGTGGAAGGTGGAATCGTAAATATTTAGTTTATATATTGCGTCTCTTAACTGAATATCCCATACATTGAAAGTCAAAAATATACTGCTGCAGTTGAGCAGAAAGAGCAAATGGAATTAGTTAAAGTATATTCATAATATAAACCTGGAATCCAATGATAATATAAATATGCTAAGCTATAGGTACATGATTGCATACTAACTTTAATAAACAGGTAAAAGGATGTGCATGAAAGTTGAAAGGAGATACTTAAAATTCCTTCTGTAGACATTGCAGAGAAAATAATTGTAATATAAACTTGACCTAGAAACCATTTTCATTTTGTGAAATCGCCGGAACATTTGTGTTTTTAATATGTTCCATGCCGCCCTCAAGGACCGGCGGTTAACTTTTGCTTTAAGATACGCTGCCACGCCAATCTCAGTCCTAACTAAAAGTTCTACCTCACACGTGGAGTCTATCTGGCCACTTTGCGGTGTCAGTGACTCGAATGGAAAGTGAGGCCAAATTGGCGTGGCAATTAACATGTTAATACAGATATTTACTTCTGCCTCTGAAGAAATTGAAATTTTGTTCCATGCGTATCTAGTATTTTATGCTCACAATCAGTTATGTGCGCACAATCTGCTCTTGAATATAGTAACCCATTTTTAAATCCCCTGTATATACGCGTACATGTTGTCTTTAAGACTAAGTGCGGGTATGAAATTATATCTTTTTATTACATATGTTGTAACTGTTTGCTCATGGAACTTGACTCCTATTCACTGTTTGATTTAATATAAAAAGTCAAACAACGCCTAAGGGGCGATAATAACTTTTCTATGAATAGATACAGCCTTTAATATCATGGTTTTAATTTTAGTCTATCTCAAGTTATCACTTCCTTATATTAGAAAGAAGACCTTCGATTCCAAAGGGTTTATTACATCTTAAAATATGTTCCTTCTTTAACAGAATGTTGTGGAGAAACCGCAGGATTTATTAATGCATATGGTCGAAAATGATTTCGATTATATGGAAACACATCTTGATATCACAAATTCCGATAATATATGGAATACTGATCAAGAGTAGGTATTTCTATGGCATTGCATTATATGTAGAATGAAAATGTATTACTTAAGATTATATAATTTTAGGCACAGCGAAGATGTGGATGAAATATCTATGTCAGAAATCCCCACAATGTCCAAGATTGATAGTATTAAAGAAGATTTTGCCAAAGTTCTTACAGATTGGCAAGAACACATTGGTTACTTACAGGTTTTACTATTTTCTGGTTGTTGTATGTATTGCTGCTAACGAATGAACTTGTCGTTTATAGTTCTTTTTTTCAGGCTTCAGATATGGATGAATATATAGATGTTATAGGAATAAGCATGAATTCTACAGACAAACGAAGTTTCTGCATGTCAGAAAGTATACTTCACGACGAGCAGGAAATACATAATTTAGACTCTGATTTATCTACAACAAAGCAGGCGGATTTAACAAAGGAATCTCTTTACAGTAATCAGGGTATAGTACATTTAAATTCCTGTAATAAAGATACAGGTTTAATGCATATAATTTAATGCTTCCTTTGTTTAAGTAACAGCTATTTCTATACTAATCCAAATATGTATGCTTTATAGACTTTAGAACAAAAAACAAATCGTGTCACAACATAGATGATTTTGCAGAAAACGATAATAAAAAAGTTAAAACGAAATCTAAATCGCTCTTACTAGAATCAAAACATTTGAGAAGCCAAAGTAAGATAAGAAAGAATATACATAAATATGATGGCACAGGATTTGATATGTCCGCCAATTCAATAAAAAAACAAAAAAAGAAAAAGAAAGAAAAATCGTTACAACAAAGTAAAGGCATACAACGTGACGATCGTAGCAGTGGTAAATCTGTTGAAAATGAATTACCAGGTAAATTCAAGCAAAGAAATTTATATTTAAATTCAAACTATGTACATTTCGCATGTATTGGAAAATGAGAAAATGTTGAGAACTAAAGCGTGAAAACCCCATATACTTATTTGCTATAATGTTATATGAACTTTCGTTGAACTGTAGTTCTGGAAGCTGGTGATGTGAAAAGTTTACTGGAACAATTTGAAGCTTCTGAGAATACATTAATATCGACATCTGCTGCTGCAGCAGAAACTAATGCAGAATATGAGTCTAGTTTGCCCGTAAAATCGAATAAAATACAGCGTTGCATAAAACAGTCTGAAGTTTCAAATCTGCACAAAAATATTAGAGATGCTTTACCGAAAGAGGTGATCGAAAAGATAAAGGTAATCTTATACCTAATACCTAAGTAAGAAAATAAAGTGTCCATAGTTAAAATTGAAATAATGTCGAATTGTATTATCTCGTATTATGTTAGACATCTGCCCGTAAAAAGGTGATTTCAGTAATACCAGCAATGCCTAATATTCAAAGTAATGGTCGTAGTAATGGTACACGAATGCAAGATGCTGCTGCGACACTTTTCCGCAACAAACTTCTGAAAATAGTTAAGTATAATACCTTATGGCAATGCTTATCTTTATTTTTTTATTTCGACGTATATTAATCGTAATAGCTAATAGAACAGGTAAAATAGAGCGAAAGGTAGCTATCAATGTGATGTCGAAGGCACATATTTCATTAATACATTCGGCGCAGTTTGACAAGATACTCTCCTCATTAATCGATGTTTCCTGCCGACTATTTTTATTTTAATCATCTTCCAACGGCGCTGGTTCTGTTCGTTCCTGAGGGGCGTATGGCGGAAATTCACTCCCATATTATTGAAAAAATAATAAATGCAAACAGAAATGCGTCTACGACATTTAAAAAAGTCATCTAGAATGTGCATCTCACAGTAGCTATCACGGATCCAGATGGATCCAGCGTAGTCCTCCGTGCGTACTATCAAACCGTCCGGTCTGCTGCCCAAATATTAATATTTGGATTGACTAATATTTGCTGCGGATTATACTTTTCTCATTTGAAGTTGAAACCAACGGTTATTATATGCCTTTAGCAACCTTATGCTACAGTTTGTCACTGTAACAGAACGACTTCTTTCTTAACAATCGGAGAACAGGCGAATAACGTGGATCTGAACCAGTTGAGTCACTGGTGACCTGACATATGGATCACCGGACTCGAATGTGTTAAATAGGTGTTATATAAGATACTGTCAGACATATGAATGTTTAGCAGCTAGTAATAAATACTAAGCCGTTAGATCTCAAAATTCGATGATGAAGAAGAACTGTGAAACTTGTTTATAAATTCGAATATGTGTTTTGGATGCCACGTTGATGCGACATATACATTTTCTTTTATTTTTGCCGTTCTCACATGTCCTTATGTGGCAAGAATTTTGTTTAGAGCTCTGTGTTTAATGATATACAATTAAACTACTAATGCATTTAGTTATTCATTGATAATTCGAGAAAAATATTACGTCGTTCGAAAACTGTAATGTTTATTTTTATGTACGTAACATAGTCATTATTGTACTGCATTAGGTGACAAATAATACTAAAAGTAATACCATCGATGGCGGACTAGTCCAGTTGGATCACGATTACTGTAGTACCAATTCCTCTGTTAATAGTTCAGACAGTAATAGTGAGTACGACAGACAATCTAGTGACAGTGAAAGAGTGAGTTCAGTTAAACACGAGAAACAACGGCAGTCTCATTACTACACGGCGCATGAAAAACAATCATTTTCATCGCATTCAAATAGAAATCTTATGAAAAGTAAAGAGTATTCAATGGAAAGTAATTCGAAGAAAGATAGTGGTTTAGAATCAGGTGAAGTAAGTGATAATGGTGACGAACAGCCAGTAGTTACAATAGTTAGTGATGTTAAAGTTAATAAATCTATGCAAGAGCTGCGAAACGAGACAAAAGTATGCAAAAAGCAAGTATTAACAATCGTAGGGAATGTTCAGCCTGTTGATATTCCAAATAACACTGCGAAATGTACTACTAGTCAAAACCTGGCTGAGTCTTCCAAGAATTCTGTGCACGAGATGAAAATACACTCAGCCTTAGCGACAAATATTCTACAACTACGTCAAGGTATTTTAAGTAAAACAAACTTTACGAAAGTAGGAACTCAAAGAACGAAACAAATGGTATCAGTGTTAAAGAAGCCACCGAATGTACAACAAGTATCCGTTTTAATGACCACTGCCAACGAAAGTGTAGTGACGACTACTAATAGCGCAAACAATGAAGTGCAGAATATTATCGTTCAAGAAAGTGAAAAGGTACTTACACCAGAGGAAGAAAAGAAACCACCTCGTAAGAAATTAAATTTGGCAGAATATAGAAGTAGGAGAGAACAAAATCGTAGCGATAATAGTAGAACAAACTCACCACTGCAACCTATGACGTTAATATATGTCCATCATGCCTCCACAACTACTGAACCTATTAAGGATGATCCAACGAATTTAATTTGGTCAGAGAGAGAGATCGTTTCAGTTTTAAAACCAAAAGTAGAAGTAGACGAGAACAAAACTCGTCCAAAACCAGCCACTTGCGAGATAGGAATTCAAACTTACGAAACAGTATTTGAGTTTCCCGCGAAGTCATCAACAGATATTGACGAGAGGGACGAGCAACAAAGGTAAAGAATTGTTAAAAATATTATTTCTTTTATAGTTGGTATTTGTTTTAATTTAAATAGTTTGGCACGAACTTACAAGCGTATGCAGGGTGTTTTGCTTTGGACGAACATCGTATAATATCGAATAATGTACTGTAAAATAACTTATTCGTATAATTTTCAGGGACAGTCATGCACGAGACAGGAATCAACGAACTTGTAATGGACACAGAGTTAGATCCAACTCAAGCCGATCTCGATCGAGAAGTAAAAGCAAAAGCAAAAGCAAGAGTAGAAGCAGAAGCAGAAGTAGCAGTAACCGAAGTAGATCACGTAAACGGAGCAACACACGTCATCGACGGATAAGCCATCGTCGAAGCTCGGTCAGCTCAAATAGTAGTTGGTCGTCACATTCGCGTTCGCGTTCGCGTTCACAATCGCGATCGCGTTCACGTTCACGTTCATGTTCAGACACGAGGTCCACTTTCAGTTCAAGGTCAAGATACTCACGATCACGTTCTAGATCGTCCCGATCAAGATCACGATCATCCTCCCGATACTCTAGTTGTTCTAGGTATATACATAAATTACAAAAATCGATTTTTAATCAAACTGTTTGACAGTTTCGATCAGACAAATGGCGAATATTTGAATTAGAAAAGCTATGGAAATATTTATAGGTCTTCATCTCGTTCGAATTTCGGCAGAAATAAATGGTCAGGAAGGAGAGAACACGGGAAATATAAAAAGTACGAGAGACATAGAAAAAATTCTACAGGAAGCTACCATGCCTACAGAGACTGGAGAAGGTAACAGTTTTGGAACTCATATTTTCGATATAGAAGAAATTTCGTTTGTAATGTTAATGCTCACAAATGTCTGACCGCTATGTTTGTTTTATGAAAGCATTAGCTTTCGACAGTGCTGTTTTCGAATGATATTTATATCGTAGAGATCAGACTACAAAGGGCTCAAATAATCGCTCCTACACTATTAGATGCATGTACTGACTTCACTATTAGATGTAGACAAGGTTCTACATTTTAGACACCCGGTTACAGTCACTGTAAAGAAGGGGATATTTCTTTCTAGCTCGATCCCGTGTTTACTACTTTTTGAGCACTGTTGATGCACATATGTGCTCAGGAAAAATAGTTCACTTTGGTCTATTGATGCATATGTACGATCAGAGTGCTCTTTCCCAGCGCTTGTTACTATTATTTCTGCCCCAGCCACAAAATATTTCTGCATTGCACTGTTCCGTACGGAAATGATTAAAAATATTATTAACTCTTTGAGTACTGTTAGCACATATATACGCTCAGGAAGATAAATCCGTTTTGACCTGTAGGCGTATATATGTATACAGAGTAGGAAGTTCGCTGATTACATAGGCGGCTCTATGGCACAGATCATTCTTCATTGCGTTGTCCCATACCAATAAGGTTAAGGAAGCTTGTGCGATTCTTGGTAGTTGCAATTGCCTGTATAGTTTTATATGAATTTAATGAGTTCAAATATTCGTTTTATTTGCCAATGTAGGTAACCCCTGTATAACACGGCGAATAGGTTCCTAACAAATGCCGTGTTATGTAAACTCGTGCTATACAAGATAACGAAAGAACATATCAGATTCGTACATGCTGATTTTGATGAGTCCTTGGGTAAAGGTAGTTATTAAAAAACTATTACACCCATATGTATTTTGTTTTACTGATAATCGTCCACATCATAGAGGTGGAAATTTTGCTCAATTTGGAGATAGTAAATAATCAAGGCATCTCATCTAAAACAGGCCCTTTAAACAACTGATTTAGTTTAAATGATTCATATATACTATTAATGGCATCAAAGGGATCAAAGGACAAACATATTGTAAGCACATTTTTCTTTCGATATGATTTGAATATTATTTAATAATATTTATATTTATTTCTTTTGCGCGTTTTTGTTGATTAAAATCAATTTTCATCGATACCATAAACTTCAGAAAACGGAAGACAAGCCCTAAATATAAACATGTATGTAAAGGTGCTGTCAAATAGTCAAATTGTCAAAATGCGTTACTTATCTACAAGTTCTATTTATAACGATAATAAATTTTCGAAATGGTGTCTGAACCTCTTTGGGTTATTTTGAGATTAATGATAATACAAGGTTAAAGTGATTAATTGTGGAATTTTTGTTCGGTCTAATAGCCTTGCATTAGTTTTTCACATAAGAAAAACTTGACTGATGCGAGTTTCGATGAGCGAACTGGTTATGCCATAGGTCCATTACACTTAATCTAGCAATCCAGTTTGAAACATTTCATTCAAGATTTGAATTCTAGAATTGAAGTATTAAACCAGGCAGCCGCCATATTGGTATCACATTATTTTTCGAACGTGTAACACAAACATCGTGTATGTTTGTAGTGCCATAACAAACACATTTGTTTAAATTTATAGTTACATTTAGTTTTCCAATAAGTTCGTGTCATTTATTGTGAATGCAAAGCATTATTTGTGGCAGATGAACTTTGTAATACTTAATTGATTAAATGTTCGGCCCAGAAGTGGGCTAACTCAAAGTTCGAAGAACAATTTTTATTAAATTATCAGGGTTTCCATCTTTGTCATAGGCAGCATAAATACTTCGATCAACCCAGATCATAACGAACCTCGCCAAGCAAATATATCGATATTAGCGAAATGGAAAATAATGCGAACTAGCTTTAAAATGAGAATATACAGTTTATCAAATGGTTTGCATTAAACATCTGATACTCAAATGCTGTTGAGATAACTGTATTGTGAAATAAAAGCGGCACAAATTTATTGGACAAAGTAATGCATACATTACTTTAATTCTAGGAATTGAATGTGTTTTAAAGATCATACAGTATATGTACACGGTTCAATACATTTTAGGGTCACCAATAATAAGCAAGGCAACAAAATATGGTTAATGGGCAAAAGAATATCGATGTCCTTAAGATAAAAACTTTTCTTCCAAAAATGATCAGCCTGTTTTAGATAGTTCGCCATGCATTTGTTCAAGTACCTAGAAGAAACTATTAGAGATAGAGCAATGATGTTAATTAATTAAAGTATTCTTAAATGACGAATTTCACTATGCAAAAGAAGTTTTTGAAAGTTCGTTTGTTTATGCATCTCCCGTAAACGCTATCGTTGAGAATCGTTTATAGAAAACCCGAGGCATGGTTTTCTTTTGGATCAGCATGCAAGTGTCGCACTAGGAAATCTCATTTTTAGAATGAATCCGCGTTATATTGGGGGTATGCAAAATTGTCCATCGCTTCTATAGCAACCTTCTTTATGAATATTTTATAAATTGTATAATATTTGTGAATCGAAATATTGTACTGTTGCCACTGTTCAGGCACAAAATGACTTAAATTATTTAATGAATTAATTCATTAGTGAACTCGAACTTCTTCGACATTTCGAAATGCTATCTCTGAATGACTGTGTTACGCGGAACGGTCAAATAGAAATCCGAGCGAGCTATGTCTGGAGAATGCGCTGGTTTTGATAGGATTTCTCATTGCAATTAACGTTTTTCGATTTCCTAATTAAAGATAGAACTTGGAATTATCATGCCAGAGAATCATATCTGGCGAGAGCCAGAAGAATACAAGTAGTTTCACTTGTGTCTCAGTACTGGTATATCGGCTCGAGGTACCGCGGTATCAAACGGTACTGCCACTTGGATGTTTATTTAAGATAACATTATTATTATTATTACTATTATTAAGTCAAGATGAGATTAAACGACCTGCGCTGCGGTGTATTGTCGCAAGGTATTGGGACCGAAATAGTGAACACTGAACCGTCTTGTACGTGTCACCGTTTAGATAACTAGGACAGTTTAACAAGAAACAGTCCGACAATTATGCAAATATTTTTCAACTCGATAGACTGAAGGGAACAACGCTTAAAAAAAAAAACGTTGGAGTTAAAATATAGATATTGTACTTACAAATTCTTGACCGCCATGGTGCACTATATGCGTCGTAAATACACTGACAATGAATTAATAAACAACATAGGGTCGATAATTAAATTTTCTTGCGCTTAGACGTGGATTTTATAGCGTTACCTAAATGGGATTATAAATACTAAACACAGACTGCGTGGAATACGGCTAATTCCTCGCAAAATCGTTTTGTTTTGCACCTTTTACGCGTATTGATGTATGATACACGGTGAATCTTAATTAACTGCCTTATTGGGAAAACAAACTGGCCGGATTAATTAAAACTCACCGGACAGGCGGGACTTCCGACAAATAATTAAAAATGTATTTCGTGTATACACTGATGGTCAAAAGTTGCGTCCTTTAGTGGTACAAATGTTGAATGACTTATTAACGATTAATTGATTAAAAATTAACATTACAGAGACTAATAGTAATCAATTGTGTTTCTAGCTTGGAAATGTTGTCAAATTTGCATCTTAAAATTATTAACGGGCAATAAACTTTCTGTATAGCTTGCACTGTCTGGTGGTCTGACACTTTTGCCTGCTGGTGTACAGTTGCTCTTTCATACGAATGAAAATTCATTTTATGATACTGTATATTTGCACATAATTTTGTTTCGTATAATTTGCCATCATTACAGCTTTTTCGCGAGAATCTTACAATATCAACTAGGGAGATTTTCACGAGGAGCGATTGTATATTGTTTATGAAACTGATGTTCTGGATAGTTGAGGTTCCAGATGATCGAAACTATGAATAATCGAGGACTAGCAAAATTTATAATTTGAACTAGTTTTTACGAAAACTATATTTAATTCATATTTTCAAAATTATTGAACGTACAGACCTGAAGCCTTTTTCTGATGAATAATTTTTGTAACATAAAACTATTATATTTTATATTTTGTAAATGTTACCCCAGATTGAAGTGCTTAAGAACTTGAAAAGAAATTCCTGACAACAAATTCCATTACCGAAATTGCACACGATTGTATCGAATAGAAACGATTTGAGATAATTAGTATTCGTAGGTTTCGAGTAAATTAGTTTTTATTTAGATGAACGCGTAGAGGTCTTATCATTTTTAATAGACTAGCCACTCTTTATTTGTCGTAAAAAAGAATTAAAGTATCTAATAGTCTTATTAGTATTAAATATACGTTTACTAGCATATCTTCATTTTTTTGCATATATCCTAATTAAAATTGGTAGGTGGAAAATTGGTTGCATGTATCCTTGTAAATGTTGATTTTCCGATATTTATGTAGTAATCTCATCTTTCCTAACATCCTGCATACATAAAACATGTTATCGTTATTGTAAAAAGTGTTAAACATTTTTCTTCAAAAAGAAATTATGTATTACATTTCTGTGCAACTGATTATTGACTCTCCATGTTTATTGATAAAGTAAAACAATATCTAATTTATTAATATCTAACTTTCTACATTGTTTTATATTTCTGTTATTATATACCACATAGAGGTGATAGTAATTAATAAGATAAAACAAGCTTGGAGATATGTTTCAGTTCACGTCTATGAAAAATGAAATATAGCTACATAGTAAAACAATATTGTCATTCAACTAAATTTCGAATTGTTTGTTAGGTCACCATCGAATTCGTTTCGGCGATCTTGCGATAATTGGTACGACCGAGAGAAGCAAAGGCAAGTGGAGGAACGAAGAGTGATTTATGTGGGACGTCTGGAAGAAGGAATTACAAAAGCTGACTTGCGAAGGAGATTTGAAGCTTATGGCCCCGTAGTAGACATTAGCGTACATTTCCGAGAACATGGGTAACACATTTCACATTTTGTCCTGCTAGTTGTTATAATTATACGAATGTGAAGAGCCCAATCTTATATTTATATTTCAGCGATAACTACGGTTTTGTTACCTTTGCTTACAAAACTGATGCGTATGAAGCTGTAGAGCATGGTAACGACGATCCGGCATTACCTAGATATGATTTATGTTTTGGAGGTCGTCGAGCTTTTTGTAAAGTAAAATATGCTGACCTTGGTAAGAATGCGTTGCATTAAATAGCTCCCGCGCTCTTTCGTTAGGAGAAAACTAATACACTGCCCGAAAATTCTATGAAGTCACCATATCTTTTTATAAAATGTTATAATTGTTTCATACCAATGAAAAATTTGCGTTTGGTATCATTTTGCTATTAATTAAAGAAAGCGTATACATCGGTTTCAAAGAATGAGTATAACATTTATTTGAAGAAAAAAAGAAAAAGATAATTTAGCAGAAAAAAATGTCAAATTTCTACAAAGTCACCCGCTTTTGACATAAATAATATCAAAATCACTAGTTGCTTTTCGACTATTTATATATTAATACTTATCGTAACCCCCATTTTTTTTAATAATATTAAAAATATGGTTTGGCTTTGATGAAATTAAATTTTGAAATGTCTCTGTTTCAACAGTCGCCACACTTCTTTTATTGCTTCCCTTAATTCAGAAATGGAATTGTATTGTTTGCAATTGGTACAAAGTTTTCTTGCAATGATGTCCCAAAGATTGCTAATATAATATCTTATAAACTACTGATTTAACATTTAACTACAAAAATATACCTGTGTGTATAATACACTAAACAACATTTAAACGAACCATTGAAAAACAAAACATTCACTGGTTGGTAAATACTGATGGTTTGGTTAATATTTTTTATTAAAATTGTGATTAATGTGTTTGGTATAAACATGTTCTTCATATCCGTGGTATTTGGTTATTTAATTAACAGTATAATGTTCGTTATATGTATATGTGCAATAATAATCTACGAAATATTGTGTTATTCAGAACAAGTAATTACTTATAGTTTATGTAAAAAAAATAATAAACAATATCCTAATCGCTGTTCATTATTTTTGACAGATGGTATTGCAAATAATTCACTCAGTGGTGGACGCATAGTACAAGGTAGCGAAGATAACACATTCGACCTCCTATTAAAAGAAGCAAAAGCAAAGTTACGCAAACGGAAGGTTTGACATATGTACTACTTGCTAGTTGTAAATGTAATTTAAAAGTTAGTACAGATGTCATTATCAATAATATTTAAAACAACAAACGCAAGTGGAGCGATATATACCTGTATTTTCCACCAACAGAAATATAGTTAAAAGTTGCATAACTGTTATAGAGTATAAATAACTGTTACGGTCTGTAACAAAAACTAGCAGTTAACAGCTGTATTTTTTAAATTAATTGGAATATCAATGCCCACAAAAATGTATAGAATATTCATTCATTCTATTTCAATATTTTCATTAGCAATGAAAGTATGAATTTTGTTTCGATATAGTAGGCCTGCTTGGTTAACAAGCAACATAGTTCTGAAGCGTTTGTTTGGAAATTACTTTCTGGTTTTTATGAATAATTTATTGAAACTTATTCATACTCTTCGTCGTAAGAGTATACAAGTCAGTTGAATAGAAATAATTATAACTTAAATGTGTTTTAACTTGAATGATATGAGGCATCATCATAATACATGTTATTTGGAATGTTTCATACAGAAAAGTAAATGTATTTTCATCACCACTGAAAAACACATTAATCGAAGCCGATAGCGTTACTTAAGTAATCGAAGAACGCACTTACCTATAATATACCTATTAAAGTATTTGTATGTTTGCATAGAACAATGTTAAATGAAGTAATTGTGTTTGATAACATATTTACCTTTACTTGTAACAATTTAAGTAACATCATTTTGGAATGATTTAATGTGCATTTCATCTTGAGTAAACAATATCACACACGTGTATAATTAAATCTATTTTGCATCTTTTGCCTTGTATAATGTAAAATGCTAGATAAACTAATTTTCATATCTTCAAATTAAAACTCGTTACTAACGCATATATTATGTTCTGTAGAAATTGCTAAATGTATTATCATTTGTTACTTTTAAGTACCATAAACTTGGACTACGTTCATTAAGCAAGTCTTCTTGGAAATACTGGTTTTCATATTTTCATTATCACTAGTTTTATTAGGTTTTTCTCCACTTTGTAGTTTTTCAACAATCACAATATCGAATGTCGAATAAGCTACATATATATTAATTCAATAATGGTCATCAATTTTAAGAGTAAGGAATGAAAGTACATTTATCACTGAGTTTCAATTATACATACATTGTGTTTAAGAACTCTAAAAGAACTATAGGAAAATGAACGGATTGTAATGAATTAGAAGAAGACAATTTGGGAATTTGTAGAAAAACAATTGAAATTCAACAGTTCCTATCCCACGAACAAATGTGAATATTTGTTTTTCTTTTTAATGAATATTATAATTTACAATTATACTAAAATACCGATTTTTTAATCGCACTGTATTGATTTTTATTAAACGTTTGATTTTCTCAAACTGGTAAACATGATTTAATCAATTGATTTTTATTAAATATAATTGTTTACGTATTACTTAATTATGTTTCCAACTTGCGGTTGTATAATAAATAAGTGAATCATTAATTAGAATATATTTTTGTGGCAAGAAAATTACAAAAAAAATGGTATTATAATAATTGAGAATCGTTTGATCTTTATGATCAAATACCCTTCATTTTTAAATGGAATACAGGATCGTATTATTATTTCTCATTTATAAATGGAAGTATTTTTATGTACCCTTAAGATATGTGGTATATTTTTACAGAAAAAACTGTGTTTGTATTTAATTCGTTGTTATAAACTCTTTTTTCTGACAAACAATAAATATTTACGAATACTTCTTTCGTCTATTATGATAAAATGGAATTAATATGTATGACTTTGTGTTAATAATTATGAAATAATAAATCTCTGTTAATGTTTAGTTATACTTTATCATAGGAAATACAAAAGTTTTCATAACGCAACTATAAAATTATTGTTTTATTATTTGATTGTTTAAATGCAAAACTGTCGCGTATGCATTATAAGAATACAATTAAAAACGACTTGTGTAGTACGTAAACAGACATTTGGTATAGCTTACAATGGGTTATTAACAAATGGTTCTGAGAGTAAATTTTTTGTATGGAAGGTGAAATTAACACAACATGTAAGGTGTAAATAAAGGCGTACGTTATTAATAATTGGTAATTTCATCCAACAAACTATTCGTTGCATTTACCTATGTCAAATATTCTCTCACATTGAAGAGCATAATTTCCTCGAAATATATTAAATCCAATCTTCTTTGATGCATTTCAATTAAAAACGTGCTAATAAAATCTCATGCACTTGAGGTATTTACTATTTTTCAACGGTAACTACGCTGTCTTCTAGATCCACCTTTAACAACCAATCATAATCTAACACCACCTAATTTTCTCGTTAATAAAACTAATAATACTTCATTTATTCGGGAACGTTTACTAGTATATTATGTACTAAATTCCAAAACACAAAATAATTAATTGTTAATAATTAAAACAGTTATAACAAAAAGTAATTTCATTAACCCAAACCCCTCGAATTTTGTTGGCTTCCCGGAAACCATAAGTGGTTACTTTAGCACATCTGCATTTAATATTTACCCCATTAATATTTTTTGTTTTACACGTAAGCTAAGGTTTTATTCTTTCTAATATGACTCAAACGTCTGCTAAATATTATAGAATACTTTTTGTAACAAACGAAGAAAATAATATATTTGAAAACAGCTATAAATCCGACATGGTCCGTGGTATTTTATTTATTTATTGTTACATCTCTTGTCCATTCAGGCCTCGAAGGGTGATCCGTGGTATAAATTTGTAATTTGGCGAAATTTGAACACTTACCTGGTGACTTAATTGCATCACATATCATTCAATAATTTGCATAATTTATTTGCAGCTTTGTTGTTCTAAAAAAGTAGCTTGAATTTTCAACAATCTTTGTGCAACTTTGTTGCATATTTGCAAAGCGTTTAAAAATTGTTTAAGATGTTAGAAATCTCTGAAAGCAAAGGACTTTAATTATATGAGGCTTAGGTTTCTTTTAATTAGTTTTCCGCCTTAGAACTTAGCATTTAAAGTTCGAGCCGCGTTACTCTGATCAAGGAATTAGGACTGGACACTATAGGGTTAGACGAATTGGTAAGAATAAATAGATCATTTCTTTTATTGTTGATTTATTCATGCCTTTTTATAAAGTACAAAGAATACTAATCACATAAAGTATGTACATAGTGAGCCCAGAAATGTAGTTGGCATCGTAATGCGCGGCTCGATGAAGCGGTCAAGCTTTGTGGGTCGAAAGACATGTTTTCTCCCCACTACTGTTCTTACTATACATGTATGTATTTCTATAATAACACGTTGCCCGCCACGGTGCTCACATAATGTGACCGCACATTGTTTCTCCTGTAGCGTCGCGGTGGTCGTCAGTGACCGGAGTACATACTTCAAATATTTATAATTGTAAAAGCCGAACGAACATTGACAATTAATGAATTTTGAACAAAAAAAATACTTTGTGACGCCCTAAGCAAAACATATGATTTTGGCGTGCCAGCAACGTGTATAATTATTCGAAAAAATAATTTTAGAATACTAATTGTAAGTTGTTTCAATAATTAATACATTTAACATATAAACAAATATAATTTATTTCATTTTTATCAAACTTGTGTGTATACATATTTCTTTCAGCAGTACATGTTAATATTAGTGCAATTTAATGTATAATAAATAAAAGAATAACATGTAATTAACAATAATTATTCACCATGATAAATCTACTTCTACATCATTACGTCTTTATAATCTAATATAACATTCAACATAACTTTTCTGTCAGCCTCATCTCTTATACCAATCTCAATTAAGTCTTCATTAGTAAGGGTTGTAAACAAATCAATGTCAACCTAAAATAAATACATAATTAAAAACGAATTAAGAGGCAAAAAAGAGGTACGAAAGACACTTATCCATTGTGCTGTTAGAGTAGTTAATATTATATTAAGAGAAAGTTATCATATATTTACTTCTTGTTCAAGGAACGTAGATAAATGTTGACTTAATCCATAACGTTCTAGTAAAACAAACATTTTTGCTTCCTCTGAATTTAAAATCATTCCTCTTGGAGGTGTCTTATAACGTGGTGGTGTTGGCGTATCTTCTCCAAATACGTTCTCATCATTTATATCTGAAGGTACATTAGGTGAACGTAATGGGCTAAACTCAGGTACATATCCAAGTGTGGCATTTAGATCTTCTTCGTCACTTTGAATATCCAGATCTGGTGGACGAATGCACTGCAATCTATATAAATAATGCAGTACAATTAAAATGCTACACTTCTCAGGAATTATAAATGAGATATGATATAGCAGTATATATACCTTTGCAGAGGCATTTCAGTTAAATTTTCATTGTTCTCTGAGTGTATTGTTACTATTTCACGCTCGACGTGAGTTAATTGTATATCTTTGTTATCAAGCCCTTTACAAGCAAGCTTGTCTTGCAGGAAATACATGTTTGGAGAAGCAGGTAGCATGTCATTAATTGTGCAAGTCAGTGTTGGTGAAATTAAACTATGCGCAGCTAGTTCCAGTTGGTTTGTCATTATGCTTAGCGTGTGAAGTTTTGTATTTTTGTCTACATTTGTTATTACATTGTTGTTACAATCGTCAGTATCAGATTCAACAGAACCAAATGTGAAAATTGGTTTAACAAGAACACTTGACGGTGCGAAAATAATGTTATCTTCCTTTTTATCGTCATGTTCATTTTCAATGTTATGCAATTTCTTCGTAAAATACGATTCTTCATTGTTATTGTTTGATTCAAAAAAATCTAATTTGCTCCCTTTATCCAATTCACTTTCTATAAGAATGTTATCCGATGTATCATTCCAGTAGTCTTCTATATCAACATGTTTAGTTATATTCCTTATTTCAGGTACAGTTGATTGTTTCATCATAATGTAAGTGTATTCATCTAATCGAAGATTGGTGATAAATATAAATAAAATATATTCAAATAGTATATTATGTATAAACGTTTAGAATATCTTGAAAGAAAGAAGAAATATTGCCTTACTGCTTTTAGAAACGTCAAAACCCAATTCTATTAGTCTAAAAAATAAATTTCTATCATTTTTCAAAGCAGCCACACAGAGTGGCGTAATATCATCATTTATAGTGTTTAATAATGCCGGTGGACATTTTTTGTATACAATTTCGAACATGTCTTTATTTACTGCAGCAGCTAGTCCGAGGACTGACATACCTACAGGGCAAATTTTGAGTTTTATTTTCAGGATAAGAATTACATTTTATGCTTGCGAACAATGATCTCGCTTAATTAAAATATTTGTGCCTTTACCAAGATAGGTCGATTCATTTACGTTTGATTCTTTTTCTAAAAGATATTTCACCGTTCGAACATCTCTGTTACGAATTGCTAACATTAACGGTGACCAACCAAATTCATTTTTTCTGTCAATAATTTTGCAACAATCTTGTTTTTGTAAAATTTCTTTCGTAATGTCAAGGCAACCATTTGCCGCAGTTATGTGTAATAAATTGTCCCCGTAACTGTTTACAGTATTGAGGGTGTATTCTAAAAATTGAAAATACACACCGATACATTATATTTAATTTTTGTTTCAATTAGACGCGTGGGAATGAAAAAATTACGAGTAATTTCAGATATTATTTAAATAAATTATATATAATGCACATACTGTTATGTACATAATGCTACTAGTTTTAATACCTGCTTTCTGTAATGCTTTTAGAACTTCTGTCTCCACGGCTTTCTTCATATTGTAATTAATCTGCAGCGTAACTCTGCCTTCGCTAAACATTATTATATGATAAAATATTCTTTCAATGTTAGTTTACGTCAATTGTATTAAAATAGTCCCCACTGATATGTCTTTAAAATTTTATTTAATCATTTACCCAGCTCAAGTATACTGAAAGTGACCTACAAATGCTATTATATTTTGTTCGCTTTGTTTGTAAACTTCTGTGTATAATTGAATTCATTCTATGGTGCGGAATAAATAATTCAATCGCGTAAGACAACAAAAGGGTTCTTCAGAGAAGAAATGTTATATTTAAACAAAAATTGAATTAACAGTACAGTATGATATATTCGAATGCATTCCAGTTTTTACATAAATTCCGCCAAAAATCCCCTCTACTATGCAATTTTACCAAGAGTAACTTTTTGTCAATGATGATACGGTGGCAGCACGATCTCGTAAAATGTGACGTGCATGATTATTTCTGACAGTATTTGAATTTCAATTTTTCACTCGCGTGTCACTTTCTGCCTAAAACAGCAACTATTTCGTAGAAATTACGAAAGTACAGCAGTGTTCATTCTTGTTCCTATAACGTACGAGCAACGAGATAAACGTGGTTCGCCGTAACGTAACGTGTAATTTGTAACGATAAATTTTCACCCAATGTGAGTCCTTTTATTATAATCAACATTATACCAAAATGTTTCAATTACTTCGTATCCTATGCGAACGGAATAAAATCTGCATCCTATTATCCTGCAGTCGTATACATTTGGCAGATATCTTGATCATTTTTTGTTGTCGTATAAGCTATTGCTAGGTTAACTTTTAGACGACGCCGAGATGATATTTTTCGGGGTGGGGGCACTAATTAAGAGAATGTGGATGGGGGTGACGAGTATGTATCGTTACCGTTAGTAGTCAATTCTCTCCAGTAGTTATTAACTTCGTCTTTATACATTGTCGCGACTCTTAAATCCACGTACGTCAGGACTGCATTCATTTTTTTTTGTGCGAGACACTACGAATTATTTCATTCCCCTCTAACAATATGGAGACAGTGGATGTATCATTTGCTATATCATTCAGATCTTTTAAATATTATTTATGTGCGATTTGTCCTATCCAGAATGGGAAGCAGCGGACAACTATATAGCCTCTCTTGGGGCGAGTTTAGTTCATCATTGGCTTCTGCGGTACAATTATTAAGGGGTCATGGCGATCTGGTCGATGTTACTCTAGCTGCTGGTGGACGCAGTTTCCCTGCGCATAAGATTGTTCTTTGCGCTGCTAGTCCATTCCTATTGGATTTGTTAAAGGTTTCGTTGTCTCTTATCTTAGTTTGTTAAATGATGTTTTCAGTAACTCTTAAGTCTGTGTATGTTTTGTGGAGAATGTATTTTATATGGAGATTTCTTTCCTACGAATAGAGCACACCGTGCCAACATCCAGTAGTTATGTTGGCTGGCATTGGCGCGGATGATTTGGAATCATTATTGGAGTTTGTGTACCGTGGAGAAGTAAGCGTGGAACCATCCCAATTGCCATCGCTTCTTCAAGCTGCGCATTGTCTTTGCATTCATGGATTGACTCCGCCTACTATCGTAACTGAAGTATGCAAAAGTTTATATACATTTTGGTTTAATCTATCGGATACTATTTATATGCCGGCTAATAGCTTAATAAGAATTTCCATATATTTATTCGAAAGATGTCTTTATCTTTTTATTTGTATAGAATGGGGAAGAGGTTCCTGTATCAGCAATACCGACAGCAAACGAGGCTTTATCTAAGGAAGCGATTAACCCTTATTTCCCGTTGAAGCGGAGAAAGAAAAGAAGAAAGTCATCATCGTCTTCTGGGAAATGGCCACGCACTGCCAATACTACTGATAATGAAAATAGGCCTGTAGATGGAAGTGATAATAATCGGTCAGCTAGTTACAATCATAAAGATGAAGATAATACGGAGCATGGTGATGATACAGGTAAGATATATTCAGCATCGTACAGGCCAGCACATTTTGTAATTATTGTAATTGTTCAAATGATTGGAAATACATATTTCAGTTTCAATTTTGTATTTAATATTTACTTAAAATAACGACAAATATTTTGTCACTATTTATTCCAAACATCTATCACCATTTACTTACGAACTGCACAATGGAAACAGATTCAGTCGCTGTATTGTTATATGGATTTAGTGATCAATGTAATAGACACATTTTACCAAGAATGGATATCTGGTATTACTTGTGTTTTGTGTCCGGTTAACTATTTCTATCACTCGTTCATGTAGTTCTGAAGTATAGTCCATAAATGTTGAAAATTTCTTCCAAGTTTCTATACATTAGAACGGACACAAGCACAGCCATCGATTGGGTTGAACTGCGTCTAATCGGTTATACCATATGTTAGAACAATGCAGAGCTATCAGATATAAAAATCAGTTCAGCCCTGCATGGTAATATTGTGTTTGTGTCTGTTGTAGCAGCCAACGATCGGTTGGAATATTCGAACCATCGGAGTTGTCATTCGCCACGTGGTCAAGAAGTGCAACCAGTTTCGACAGAGAATTCTCAAGGACTGCCGCATCAGGATCAAATATCGGACAATGAATCGCATCTTCATACTTTAATGCCTATGCAGCCATATTCACCGTTGCATATACCGCAATTTCCTGGCCCACTAAACATGGGATTCCCTCCTGGTATACCACTCCCACTAGTCACTCAGGGTACAACCGCTGGAACGGCATCTTGTGGACTTACTGGCAATATGAATCTGTCAAAAATACGCGGTGCATCCGACTGTCCAGGCGTTTGTCCACTGTGTGGTGCTACGTTACGACAAGCGAGAAACTTACGCAGACACTTGTTATCGTCTTGCAAATATCGATTTAGTAGTAATCCGGTTCAGAGTTCCCCAGCCGATACGATGATGATAGAAATAAAGCCCGAGGTCGAGTTATCCGGTTACAATGAGCAGTCCATGACGTATGGAACTGATAGCGGAAGTAGTAGTACCTGTGAGCAAATAATTTGCAAGCCCAGTCCGCTTCCTTCGCCAACGTCGCACGGGCCGAATGTTGTTTCACCTCAGAGCAACATTCCGTCACCGACTATCGCCAGATGAATATACAGGACGAGATTGAAAGCAATGATTCGACACAAACAGAATCGTTCGATTCTGTTATTGTGATTTCAGTCAAACTATCGTGTTTCTTCTATTAATTCGTTCTACCCTTGTACGCTACGAATTTAATTTAAGTAAGCGCAATCCTTTTCTACTTGCGATTTTAAATGTACTTATACAAATTTTATGTTTAAGCTATTACTTGTTTGCGTTCTCTAAGAAAAGTAATGGACTGACATTATTTCATAGCGATCGTCAGGATGAATCGATTTGTTATACTCGTTGTATAGTTTATTCCCTACGTTCATTTTATTGTTTTCTCTTTTCCACTGGTCCTGCTTCTTCTGCTTCGGCTGAGATCAATTCGAAACGAGCCGGATGATCCAGTATGATGTTAAAGTAACGCGAGAAATCTTCCACGTTAGCAAGTAAGAGCAGTATCCTTAGGGTTAATGGGAATAGCAGTCGATGAAAAATTAGGCATAGTGAAAGCGTTGGTATAAGTATTGCTGAATACTTTCCAATTTTCGATATCTCTCAAATATTCACATATGCAATAACTGCATATGATCAGTTTTGTATAAACTTATTGGATTACAAAACAACTGCTTTTGTAGCTTATTTCTATTATTTCTTTTGCCAATAAAATATTGAATTAAAATGTCACCACTAAACGCGTCTAAAGAAATGTAGCATCCGATTTTCTGTCGATTGAACGCACGTCTATAATAAGGAAAAGAAGAGAAAGGAAAAGGGATTCTGTTCATTGTTAACTCACGTAAAATTAGGAAAGGATGTTAATTGGCAGAGATATTAGTTCCTATCTATGTAATATATCTGTATCCATGATTTCATTGTATTTTCAATTGAACATCGACAACCCTCGAACTGTGTTAACGGCATACTCAATTAATAATAAGTAGTATTACCCGACAGAATAGAAAGGGTTTATTTTATCACAGAGTATACTCAACAACACGTCTGCAGGCCATATCTCTTTAAACTGCTTTCGCAAATATTTTCTGTACATCGTCCTTTTATACACTGTACAGAGTTATTTATTTGTAATTATTAATTGATCCACGTGAATTCGTATTTATAATCTTCTTCACGATAAGAGAATCACAAAACAATAAGTATATATATGTATAAGTTCGATTGTCACTGTTTATTTACGGTGATCCTCTTCGCACGTCTTTGAATATGTTTAGATTGGACGCAATTGTAGGAGACGAATTGTCCAAAACGAGAATGATGCTCAGATCAGCTAAGTTATGTTTCACTTTCTGGTGCAATTATGCGAGTATTATGAGAATTTGTAGGGCCATTTAAAGCTTTTGTACTTTGTAATCGGTACTAATAAATCTGGTGTTCGCGTGAAACACTATAAAGGCTGCACACAAAAATTACGATACTGTTCGATTTACGCTCTCAACGATATGTGGTCGCACACGACTAGAACGGATCATTCAAGAGTTGCAGAGGATATTGATTTTTCGACATTAATTAATGCCTTGCAGATTAATGTTTAGCTGCTTTAGCTGGGGAAGGGGTGGAGTGATTGATACATTTACTTTCCAGACTACAGTGAGCGATCAAATTATATTCATTTGCTTCGTTCGAGGAGATTAGATGTAGCCCCCCCCCCCCCCATTTAGGTTTACTAAAATATTAAAGCCTGTGATAAATCTGTTGAGGAAGACATGCTATTTTCTGGTTACATATTTAGATGACATCTTATGTATAGGTAAAGATTCAATCTCATATTAAAAGTTTTTGTGAAAATTAAGAAGGAGAAAGCAATAGGAATAATAGTTGTACCAGATTGGGCCAACCAAACCTTGATACCCACTATTTATATCCTTGCTAGTGTAGAAACCATTGATCTTTAAACCGAGCAATAAATTACTTATTTCTCCATGCAGGTTACGGGAGCATCCGAGGGCCAAACATGTCTCCTTGATAGCAGACAAAGTATCGGGAAAGCTTTGCAAAAAATGTTGGAATCCATAGATATGTATATTAATGTCATCTTTATCAGATGCAACACTAAAACAATATAATTCAGAACTTAAGCAATGGCAACTTTTTTGCAAAAGATTTAGCAACAAAATCTATGTGCTGAAAGTTTGTTGTCACTCTTGCCGGAAAATTATAACACAGGGGCATTGTATGGCACTTTAAACACATACAGGTCGGCAATATCATTGTTATCACAAGGTAAAGTTGGGGGTGATGTGATAATTAGTAGATTTTTCAAAGGTTCTTCAAGATTAAGACCGGCCAAGCCTAAGTATCATTCGATGCTAACTCTAAAATTGATGAAGCCTCGGATGGTTCAACTAATAAATCCTCTACCACGAAAATACCACATCTCAGGCCGGGCTTACGAATTTTCTTGATTTCAACGAATTTATGTGCGAACGGCGGCATTTTATTAATAATGAAATTTACAATTTGAAAACATAATTCTTATTCTAAATTTGAAAATATTCAACGATTGCTGAATGACTAACTCTTCTTTATTGATTTTTCTATTAAGTCTAGTTCTTTCCAGAACCCCGTCCTTGTTGAATTTGCTCTAGTAGTCTCTTATTGCTTCTTTTCCAATCTTCCGTCCCGTGTGATCGGTTTCTGTCGCCGATTTTCCACTAAACGAGGAAACCAGAAATCGGCCCTTGAAGCCGTGTTCCGCGTGCAGCGTGATCGGTTGGCGAAGAGAACACCTCCGACGTGCCATGATCTTTTGCACAACAATAATGACGCCTACTATCAGATTTGTATCGATCGCCCAGAAGTGCGTGAAGATAGGTCAGGATCGGTACAATCACCATGTGCCAAGGACCCACTCCCGTCGAAGCAGGTAAATTCGTGGACGAATGGGTAAGTTTATTTAACTACCCTTTTCTAACATTAAGTTAATAACTGAAAAACGAAGCTTCAAACAATAAACTCATGAATTCATAAGGAAAAAGTTGTTCAGAATCACCTCAGCTATCCCACATTTCCGGATACTGCACTAGTTACAGGCCACCCTGTATATTGAAATACACTTTGGATAAGCTTATTATTTAAGAACTCACTGCTTTCTTTTTAAGTACATAAGAAAAATGGGACTAAACATTAGTATTCACATCCTAATATCAGGAGTAACTATCTTTTTTGTATGATGGATTTGTTTTTAATCTGTCTAATTCATCTTTTTGTGACTGACATTCTGCTGTGGTTTGTGTCAACTGTGAAACAAAATAGACACAATGGTAAAAACAAATATACATATAGTGCGAGATACGATATTAAATATTTACATTCTTCGAGTAAAATAATATTAATTACCATGTTAAGAAGTACTTCGAATTTTAGCCTTAGTAGGTTGTTCTCATCTTCCAATTTCTTTACCTCTTTCCTCAACTTCTCATTTTCCTTGTACGTACCTCCAATTCTGCCCGATTCTAAAACAATAATGAATTACATGTAACGATATTAATTATGACCATCACGTTCAATTATAACGTGCGATCGTTCACCTGGAATCCATGAGCCGGACTCGAAAGCGGTTTCCTGATCTCCTAACTTTAAACGTATGGGACCGATATTGGGCCCAAGTTCCTTTTCTACACGCTTCGAGTTAAAATCTTTGTTCGCTAAGAAAGCGACCGCCTTTCTAGGGGGCGTCTTTTTAGGGGAGAATTTGTTGGAAAACAGTGGCATTCCGTCTCTTCGATGATAATTATTCGTGTAAACTTAAAGGTTAACGATTTACGGGGGTACGGGGCCGACTCTTTTGGGGCCAACTCCGAATCGATCTAACAATAAGCGCCATTGTAACGAAACGGGCGCTAGTGAAAACAGAACATCGGCAGGTTCGACATTTGACGGGGTGACATTTAAAGTCATTATACAGAATTATAAGATTATTCAGAGAATACAGTGCTTTTTGAATGAACAAAAAAATTGCCGCCTGCGTCCCGCCATTTCTAATTTTTTCAGATCTTTTATATTAAAATTGCTACATTATAAGGATAAGGGAATTACATTTTTCTTTTTACTACAATCCTTTTGGGTGGGTGCTAATCTCTTCGAACGAGGCTACTACACATACATATATGTATAATTACGATCGAGCTTCACGTACAGGTGAGTTTGTTTAGTCGTTCAATTATTATGAGCACTTTGAAATTACCAGTTATTTGAAGTTGGGTGAAGAGTGGAATTAAAAATACAATTTTTTATTTCAAAATATCATTTCTTTTGTTTTTAATTATACCATATACCATATAAATAATTTAATTATAACATTCTAATTTAAATGATCAAAAAATGTCTTTTTTTTCATTAATGCAAGGTAATGGTGTAAGAATGAGATTAATTCTCTGTTCACTTTTTAACCAATATTATTAAATGTTGGGGATAAAAATTAAGTAAATCATGTGTTACGAAGAATGTTTACAATTGGAAAGTACTGTATAATAAAGTATGAAACAGCGGGTCGAATATAAAAGTGGGTGTTTACGAATGCGAAAGTTATTTTCATGCCCTGTTCTGGAATGCTTGGTGTTGGTAATAAAAATAGTCTTATATTGCGATAAAAAACAGGATTCTAATATATATTTTTCCAAAAGTTCTGATTTTGTAGTTTCGGATATACATATCTACATATAAAAGAAAGTACTACGCACTCATAGGTACAATTTCATGTTCCTATTTCTAATCGTTTTTTAATATCTATGGATATGAATATTTCGGATAAAAATAATTTGCGTCGTAATAATTCGTATTAAATCAAAGTGCGAACATAGTAAATGTGCTTGGAAACAGTATAATAAACGATACAATTTTTATTTATACTTTATAACGAGTAGGAGCAGATTCCAATACAAAATTTCTATTAGAAAAAGATCACATAATATTCATATATTTAATACATAAGAATTTCGATTCCAAAGAATATTTCTTTGCGCACATTATTTACGGCTCAAAGTTCACGGTTTTATGTACTTATTTGTATACACTGTTACCTCAAATTAATAACTGCAAATATTTATGATAACTATAACAAATAACGTTACACGTTATTACAATTTTACGTAACATAAGAGAACGAATACGGCTCTGTAAAAATGTAAATCCGTACAGTGCCTGTTATAAATATTAATTTTAATTAAACGACACCTGCTAGCGGTGTATCACGCGTTTAAGTACTAACATACTAATACTGGCAATACGTCGTTCAATAGAAACAAGTATGAGGATTTTGAACAGCTTATTGAATGAAAAAATGATAAGGGAAGAAGAATTACCGATCACCTATATATAAAAATATATGGTTACGTGGACAACTTGCTTCTCACACATTTTGGAAAATTTCACTTGCAGGATCATCTTTTGTCTTATGCAAATTTATCTTGGAACTTCGCGTCGTGCCTTAACGATGACAGCGAAACGTTCCTGACTTGTTTATGTGGTAAAAAAGTGTCTAATGAATTTGTATTCCTTTGTGTAACTAGGCATTATTCTGTGGTGCTACGATTAATCTCAACAAATCTTCCGCTTATGCTTTTTTTTCATTAATCTCGATACATTCGAAGCGTGTGCCTTCATACAATGAGATTCATTTCCTCCGAATGATGACTTGTACGTCCTACAACAAATGGCCAATTCCTTTTCGAGATCCTCTCCAGTTCTCCTCGCAAGAGATTCAAAAGATCATCGAGATATCGCAGTTCATGAATATCCTGTCGCAGTTTATTCGCGTCGGACGAGATTACGTCCATTTTTTGTTCGTCGCACTGGAAAGTGTAATGGTAAAGAAAATTTCCAATGAAAATGTTTGTTTGCCAAAGGCAATTGTACATTGAACAGTGATAATTCTATCAAATTCTTTAATTCTTTAAAATTGGATTCAAAAATTAGATTAATCATCCAGATCGAAGGCAACGTTGTTCTATCAATACCTGTTGCAGAAATATATTTTTTCAACGCGTGCATAATATCCACATATAGTGTGCAACACAACACGTTCCCAAAAGTTTCGTAATATATAATTTTGTTTTTTACAAGAATTATCCGATTCTTTCTAATATTTCGTAGAGAAAAGAAATTCCCACGAAGTACCAACTTATAATATTGAAACAAATAATTTGAAAATTAAAATCATATTCAATTACAACTTTAAAGGATCATTACCTGAAAACTCTGTCTTAGATCGTAAATATCCCGGTAAATATCCTTGCTGTTAGCTTCAAGCTTTTTCACTTTCCCTTGAAGATGGCTAACTAAACTCCCTGGATCCTCGTGAACTCCAGATACGTTTGCGTCCGTTTCAATTGTCAGGGCCAGCCTGGTTAATTGATCGTGCGAGGATGTGCAAAACCTATCTTCTTCGAGAAGGACCGCTGCCCTCTCGGGATCAGTATCAAGTACGTTTAAAATTGATACCACCTCATTGATTGCAGAATATCTCTCCTGTAATCCAATATACAAAAACAATTGTCAAGTGATAAATTGCGTGCGAACACTATCCGAGCGTAGCAGAACAAAACTGTTAAAATATAATATATTTCTTCGTAGACAAAATTGCGATCACTCTGAGTTTAGCTATAAAAAACAAAGTAAAAAAACAGAATAATAAAAATAACGGAATAAGTCACCTTTGCCCCTATCTGTTAAATTACGATCGTTGTTTATTAACTTTTTCACTTTTCTCAACCACTGGTCCCTTTCACTTTTATTTCAATTAATTATTCTTTTACACAAGGCACACTAAGAACTAACGACGGAATTCGCATTTAAATTGAATCATGAAATATTGGTGATGCTGGTTCGAAACAGATTAACCGAATTATCACAATTTTGTCTATATATTGTAGCAATTGAAGAGTGAAACCTGTGAGACATCTAGCTTGTAATTTGTCGCTGCCAACTCGTCACTGAGACAGAGAGGTGTGCTTTGTAGATCACTGTGCGTATCAGAGCTCCAGTTGCTCTGAATACCGGAAGTGTCTTCCAACGAGGAGGTCCGCGTCCCCATCTTTCCACAGTCCTCCCATGTGATATTTAGCCTCTCGTAACTGGATCTCTTGCTGATCGAGTCTGGTGTATGTAAGTTACTCGATTTCTTGCCATCAGATATGCTAGTATCTTCCTTTCTCGTTTCGTTTTCGATGTTCCCCGTCCCGTCGTTACTGTTGCATTCTTGCTTGTAGCTTTTCCAATAATTTCTGGCGATTATTGGTATCACTATTTCCTTGGGCCCGGGCTCCAACAGAGCTTTCAGTTGCGCCGCGTCTAAAGGGTTGTGCATACATTTTAATATATGTATGTATATGCATAATATAAACTTTGTTATGTAAATCTCATTAGTAACTCAGTGCAGCATTGTAATTATTGTATATGAGGATCTGCAATGATTTCCCTGTGATGCTAATTTGTCGTTATTCTAATTAAAGAAAATCGGATTCAATTACTGTTCGAAATTTTCTTACTGTGCGTGCAATTATTTAGTGACCAGTAATATTTTCTTATAAGAATAATTGTCATTTGCGTGGCCTTTTTAAAAATAGAACAGAAAGTCATATTTATTGTAATTATTGGGTTGGTGCATATTAAATTTCGTTTTTTTTCGTTTTTTTTTAGTTCGAAATCAATTGACCGATAAAATATATTAAGTTTCGCCACATCAACATATTACATACATGCTATATTGAAGAAGAAGGAAATTATTGTAATACACATATATTGAATATGAATTAAGTCTAAAAAATAACATTATACAGATTCTGGTTGTCCGACATAAAAATAAATCAAGGTATTCACGCAATTTTTTCACAAGTATAAATTTAGGGAGAAGGTGGCAAATGTTGCCGAAAATACAATATTAAAATTCCGAGATGATCACGTAAATGTCATGATAGTTCATCCGTGATTGGTAAAATTCGAAAGCTATTCAGCAATTTTCATTTGGACATGCAGTAGGGGGGGGGGGGCTGTACAATGTTATATAAATAACTATATTTCAAAATAGTCATTCGATTAATATGAAAATAAAATATCACGAAAATCTCTTGCACTTGATGAAATAAATATGAAATTTTCGAGATCGTAAAAAATGCATAAGAATCTTTCGAATCAGAAATTGAACTTTATATACAGCAGAAATTCGATTAATCGGCTTTGATCGTGCGATAAAATGACACCCACCGGATAATCCAGGCTTCGTACCAAATGATTAAAAAGATAGTCTGCACAAACAAGTTTTCTTTAAACCGAAAATAAACGCATTTCTTTCTACCTAACATTTATTTTGTTTAATTAAATCGCCCGGTATTAATATATATATTAATTTAATTAATATATATATAAGTGCTCCATCAACAGCAACATCACCTATTAATTATTAATCAAGACCCCGAATAAAATCGAGGCTCTTCTACATCCAATACAGCGTGATTCTACTTGTAACTCTGTTGTACATGAGAATAGAAAAAAGTAGCCATAGAGAAAATCTCGAACTCCATCAACCTGTAACACGATTTTTCTTCGCGAATTCAATCGTACCCTAACAAAGAGAGAAACAAAAACGGATATTACTCCATTATTGTTACTTAAACACCCTCCTAAATGTACAGAGTCCCCATAAACATGTCACGAGTACCGTGCTACTGCCACGCGGTATTTCAAATTCAATAGGCCAGAGAATTTCGAGCATCGTCCAAAAGTAAGCAACGAGAGCTCGCCACCTGACGCAGGATCGAAGGTAGGCATTATGGGGCAAGTTTAAGAGTACACGCGTTGGAACGAAAGTACGTCTAATGAGCATGAGGCGAGCCGATTTCACATATCGGTAGACCGCGAAACTTTACTAGGTCAGACACAATGGCCGGGTTATATTCAAGTTAGCTGACGGCAGCCTCGCATCGGAACAAGTTTGCGATCCGCTGTTGCACGCTCTGTGAATGTCGAACCGGCTCGTACACTCTCCGACTGTCTCCCTTTTCCCCTCTCTCTCTCTCTGTATTTTACTCCTCTCTAAATAGCAAATATGTATCTAATACCTACCAACTTGCTTCGAGTCGATAAGACAGTTCAATTGCCGGCGGCAGCGAGACGTCTTCCGTCGATTTTCATTTTCGGGCACGATTCTTGCCTGAGAGATGGATAAGCAACGGGGTGACGGCGACAGTATTCGGTATTCGTGAGATCTCACCAATCTTTCAGGTGTGTAGCACACGCCGTGTGAAATTTTCGAATTTGATTCTGGCTCGTTCAAGTATCGCCTCGTGCTTTCCATTGGAAATGTTGTGACATCCTGTAATTTAATAAGTGCACCGAATTTTAGGACTTTACTGTGGAGAAAATCGACGTTGGTTCGTCGCATGCCGGGCGGTGAATTTGTGGCTTTAGGATTAGGGATGGAACACCGATGCGAGCAACGGAAATTAATGGGTCTTTCCTTTTCTGCTTTTGCAAGAGCGAAGAATGAATCGCGAATGTTCTAGTTTTGAAGATTTTTTTAATGTTAATTGCGTGTACTATTTGGAGTTCGTTGTCACAGACGGTAATAATATTTGTTATATGTTATATTTGATACAATTCGATGAATCGTGAATCAAATGATGAAACGTAAGCAGGAAGCTTGCAACTGTGTGAAAGAAAAGTTTATTTAGTCTATTTTAATGCGTTGACTGCGGGAAAACGTGAACGTCAATGTCAGTGTATTAGTACTAGTTTATTAAATCGCAAATAGTTTTTATTGAAATAAGAATATGCGGATTTATTGGAATAATAGAGTTTATACCCCTTTCAAGCAAATCAATTTAATTATTACATTATTCTTTCAAAGTGATCTTGCACTTGTAATTATATTTTTAACGAAAATCAAATAATTTTTGGCGAGAAAAAAGACGAGCTGTATTCAACTTACCGTTTCTTTCCCAACTGCATCCTGCTCAATAAGATTCACGTCCATATCGTTATGAATTAATGACGTGAGCTCGATCCCATCGGTGTTTTTCTTACATTCCTGTTTAAATTCCTGCGCGAGGAAGTAACTTTCGCCATCGTCCGAGTCTATGCAGGAAAGCATCGACTCTGACGAATCTAAGGATTGACAATCTTTGCTGCGACTAGATCGTGGGGACTTTAAATCGTCCTCGTCGCTTAGCCACCATCCGAAATCATCCTTTTTCGATAGCTCCTTAAACTTTGCATTGTTACTACTTCTGCTTCTTAGACAGAACATTCTGCACAGCTTCGTTGACGAATTGTTTCGTCAAGTACTTTTGAACGTTTATTACGGCAAACGTATTAAATTAAATCTGAAATAAAAAGAAGGATAACATATTTAATATTATCGCAATTTTACTATTTAAAATTCCCTTATGTGTGAAGTGGACCTCTTTAATGTATCACTAGCCACCCTCAAAAGGAATCTTCAACAAGGCCTTAGAATAGTTCTAGCTGTAGAAGTTTGTAGAAAAGGACGTAGCCCGTTAATTGTATTATTCAATAATAATAACGATAATAATAATATTCAACGAAATGTTTGCAGATGGAATTCGAGCGATCGATATACTTTAAATTAACCAACGAAGATATTGGAAATCGGAACTTTGATTCAACCGCACGACAGAAAAATGGCACAAAAAGTAATTGTGAATTATCTGAAATAATTGTTTCAACATTTCAATTCAAATAATAATTCGAATGATGCAAAACAAAATGTCCGTTCCTTTCTTAATTTTCGCTGATAAGAAAGTGACAATCAAATAATGCGAATAAAACCTTCCTTGAAATATCATCCTGATATTTCCATTACATTTTCCGCCACACACTTTTGCCCCACTTATTACACTTATTACTCAAGAACCGTCGAGTGCTTAGCAGCGGCGCACTATTAATCGTCGCGCGATTACATTATTTCCATTTCGCGAAAGACCAAATCTTCAACCCGTCTCCTTCCTCTTAAAGTCCTCCCGCCAAAAATAGCCAAAGCTTCCTCGCGTCGTCACTCTAAATCAAAACCGAACGCTATCACGTTTATCCGCTACACGCTTAAACCGTTCGACCAACGCCAATTTCTATCAACAATTTCACCATCTCCGAACCGTCGTTTTATCCAACTTTCACGACTCAATCACGACGCAAATTCTAGTCGGTCAATTTCCATTTGCCGTTTCTGCCGCGAGCTGTCCCGCAAACTTGTCGGATGCGAATAAAGAATAAGCGAATGAAAGAGTAAAAGAAATAGGTGGCGTCGTTCGTATCGTTTTTTTTCCGCTACTTATCATTTGGAAACGTTGTATCGATGAAAAATAATAAGAGGCACGAGACGGAATAATAAAGTGGCGTGTCGCGGGCGAACTTGCACGAAGGAATCCGGCGAACGGGTAAAGCATTATACAGTTCACACTTGCCAGGCTTCTGTATCGGCGGCGAAGACGTGACAGAGGCTCGAATGTACAACCGACGTCGTCAGAAGCACCGATAATAATCGACCGATCGTGTATCGAAGCCGCTAGTCCACCCCGGGCCTCGTAAGTATTCTTGTCCAGTTGAAAGCAACGCGATTTAAGTTCATCGCAGTCGTCAGCCTCGATCGTGTCCTCTGTTAGGCCGATCTAACGCGCACCATTTGGCAACCATACGAAGCGCTGCCGCACTTCGACTGTCTCTCTATGAAACACCGATTTCCTTGACCACCGGTCGCCATGGGGACACTAATTTAATAATCAGATGGGTCAGCTCCGTGTCGTCGCGTCGCCGAGGATTCAGTAGCGTTTCAAACGATCGCGTCGTTGGTTCTCATTCGCGCCTGATTTCATTTATGGTGGGCTGTTATTAACACTAGAACTACCAAGGTGGTCAAAATGACTTGTTTCAGATTTCTTGCTTTAGAATTATTAACATATAGGTATCGTTGTGGCAATTTATGATGAGTTTTAATAAGACAGAATGACAATTATATGTATATCTCTATTTAATGTCCATTCTACCACTTTCGTGTTCGTAATGTGTCTAAAGTATGCTATCTGAAGAATACCAAAATGTATCGGTAGTTCTAGTGTTAAACGAGCTGACAGTGTGGCGAGATTTGTGAAATGTTCATTTGTGTAACATGAAATATTCGAATTGATGTGTTATGGGCGTTTGTTCTTTTGTTTCTTTTACGTTTATTAGAGTTTTTAGGAGTAATTCTGTAGAGTTCGTGGTATATGAAATATTGAATGAGCGTGAAACACGTACAGCTTTATGGGATGATAAGTGAAAGTCAATGGATATTAAAATTTTAAGAAATCTGTACTTTTTACAACTAAAATCTATGTGTCACTTTAGGGATAACAGCTTTAATTTACAAAGAACCGAATAAATCTAGGTGCAATTATACCAACAAAAATTTATACCATCCGTTCTGTTGTGGAAAAATAAAATTGCTTCTATAATTTTAATGTCATTCCTGCACTGTTCATTCGAGCACGTCTAAATGATTGAATTTAACAAAAATGACTTCTAAATATTGCACCAATAGTCTCAACGTTTCAATGCATATACATGTGTACATTTTTATCACCTTGCTGTTCATTCCTTGATCCGTATCTCCAATCTTCAAATCCTTCTGCTTGTGGCACACGTGGGACGCATTTAATGGCCACCAACACGTTTCGAACAAATTAAAAACAATATCCGTCGTATGTGATGGCTCGCACTAAAAACAGACACGAAAAGCAATTCGCCACGTAACGCAGTGACTATGAGATTATTTAAACAAGGTTACATTGATCGGGCTTCGAAATTTTCATTCGTCTAAATGGAATTTCACTTTCTTTGACGAATGATCGCGAGCAAACACGAGATCTATGCCGGTTCTACGACCGAACACGCACTGACCCATGCCTGGTTCGTCCACGAGCTATAACACGGTTCAACCGCTGATGAATGTCGCTGTTTGTTTTCGATATGGTCTAAATAAATATTGCGATAGCGTGCAATCAATTCTTACCGATGCGCCAGGGTGACGTATTTGCGGGTGTGCGTTTTCTACCGATAACTCGATGACCCGACTACTGCGATATATTCTGCCAACAATGAGCAGAAGCAGTGCCAATTCGAATTCCATTGATACGGCCATAAGCAGAAGCTGTCGTTATCGTGGAACTTGTTTTGTAAACACATGAAATGTAGTGAACGTTCATTTTTAACAGACGTGACTAGGCGACAGGCCTACTGGTTGCGCGAATTTTTGAAACTTGCGAATTATGATGGTTATAAAAATGTTGCAACCGGTAGTCTAAAATATTGGTAAATTTTTATCAGAATTGATGTTGTCAAATATGTGTGATATATTTTATTAGAAGTGCGTCGGTGAAATTGTTTATTATATTCTTTTTCTGATTATTGAAGTTTAAGTAATAAAAAGAATTATGTTTACAATGTTTTCGAGTGAAAAACAATTTGGGAACATGATACTTATCCTGTAATAAATAATGAATTAAAAGGTTTGCTTGTATTGAAGAAAATGCATGTTAAACAAAGGTAAAAAATGATTGGTTTTAATTAATATGATGTCTGTGTTCTCTTTGTAAATATTCATTCGGAGTTTTATACTTTTTTGCAAGTGGAATTATGAATTTACATGTATATTCTTTAATACAACTGGATGTATTGTTCTGATGTACCTGCTGAAAATTTTTGGAACGTTACGATGATATTCCATAATTACAGAAATTCCTCGATATTTAATTGTTGTTTAAGCTTCAAAGGGCTTCTTCAATGAGATTTTAAGTAAATGTTCCTGTGATTCATATACATATATTTAAAACTGATTGCTTCAAAGTGAAAGGTATTTGAACGAGTTGAAAGGGTGAAATATTATGCACTTTTAACGTATCCAATCAATTCTGATCGAACTGCTGAAAATATGCACAAGCTTCAGAATGAATTTCAAGCAGATAAATTACGTAATATTTTACAGTAGTAAAAATATTTAAATTTGTACCATCAAGTATTTAATACAAAAATACGTATATATATGCATTTATGTACTTGGAAAAGTAAAGAGTTAGAGTGATTTAATAATAGAACAGCCGGTTATAAAATTCTCGTCACACGAAACAGTATGATGGGGGATTTTGTAATAAACAGTATGATTAAGTGTCATTTATGATAAGTACATAGTGCTGCAGGTGCGACTTTATTCATACCAGCGCGATTGAATTTGCGGCAGTGATGAAGAGATATACTCCATCACGTAATGGTATCCAGTTCCACAATTGAAATGAACATATGTACACTGTTTAAAGTGTTTATTAGACGAACACTTTGAATACACTACTTATAATTCGAATTTTGGCTGCAAATGCTCATGCACCTAACATGTACTAAAAAATTGTAATTACTAACATTAACAAACGTATCATCAGTGGAGAAACCGACTTTATAAATTTTCTTATATTAAAATATTTCTGTTTATAAAAATAAATTTGCAATTTAATTCGTATCTGATAGATTATATAGCTTGGACACACTTTTCTTTTTATACAAGTAATGTAACCATACTTGTGTGCCACAGTGTGAATTAAATATGTTTGCAATGATATGTAATACGAATATACGTTTGATTGAAACAGATACAAATGACTAATATAACACTATTGTCCAAAAAGGTGTTTCACAAACATTTCTGTCATAAAAAAAAACGCGTGGGCACCTAATTGTTTAGGCTTCAAACGTAATTATAATTATTATTATGCTAAGTACTAGGCCTGTATCAAAGTGACTGCGATTTAACTGTATGAATTGTAACACAGCATGACAACATAATTGGATTTCTGTTTCAGAAATTCTCCGGTCACAAAATGTCTCATTAATTTGACACGTCAATTAATAATTTTAATAACACTATTCAAAACACCAGCGAACGCATAACGATCCCGCTGTATTCACATTTATTGCAAAGCTGTTTATTTAGCAAATAACACTTTGCATAATAGTAAAATAGGCTCATCGACTAAGCCAAGCAATTAAAATAATATTGTGCACAATCGTCGCACTACGTTGCGGACAAATTAAAATCTCACACAAAATACGCTGCCACAAGATGGAGGCGCGTAGACGCGCTGCCGTGCAAACCGATGGAACTGCGAGTGATAACGCGATCGAGGTAGATTGCCTTCTACATTTTGCTGTTTTCTAATAGTCAGCCTGTGGTCTAGGGGTACGATTCACCACCGTAGATCCAGCGTATGGATACAAACGGGTATTCGAGACTACATGCTGATTTTCATTTTTTCCGAGGGATTTTTTCGGTCAAAGGTTGACCTCTTTCGGCGACGATGGCACTCCGCTTAAAAGTCGAATTTTAATTCGCTTTTTAGGACGAATATTGATGAGCGTGACGTCAAAAGGCCTTGATTGGGGAGAAAAGTAAGGTGCATCGGCGATAACGTTATCGATACGGTCGTTGCAATCGGACCTAACGGGTGTTCCTCTCTTAACCCTCGAAACGATGTACAAAAATAAATGCCATTCCACTGGGGCACACGGTACAACCACTACGCCAATTCGAGTGTACCCTATGTGCATCTATTTAGCTGGATAATCAATCGCAATGACAAATAACACTGCGGAGGAAGCTCTGTAACATTTGGTGTAAACATTAGGTGTATATGTGTGGTGAATATCGAGCAGAGAAATTAATCTACAGTCGACGTGCGATTTCTAAGAATAGCCGTTTATTACTTAAAGAAATTTTCAATCTTCCCTTTACAAGTTTGGCCGAATTTGTTTTTGCAACTAAATACTTTACATTGGTCACCACCCTATAGACAAGTGACCGTGGCAGAAAACCGTGATAGGCTGACCTTGCGTCGTCGATGATCGGAGCGATTATCTCGTAAACGATAACGCGAATTAAAGGTACAGCGAATCGTGCGACGCTGCGCGAAACCGCGTGACGACGGTTTCGCGGTTAAAGGTAAAGAAAATGCTCGATATTATTCGCCGGTGTAAAGTGAAACTCGATCGCAGATCGCGACAACTTATGTAAGAAAACGATCCACGTTTGCCTCAGCTTCGTAGAAAATGAAATCGACCGGGACAATTTCTGCCCGCGATTTTCTAAACCGCCTGCGAAATTGTACAATTTGTAATACTGTATGAAATATTCGTGAAATATGTGGATATTTCTCTGGCACATAGTCCGGTCAGTTTGGACACGTTAGATTGATTTTCCGGAAGTAGCCTCGTCATTTCTTGGTCTACATGTAAGATAATCGAAGGAGTCTCGATTAGGTATTGCAACGATTATGTGGGCGTGTATATGTTAAAAAGGTGTTCCGTTCATTAATACCGTAGTCTATATAGGAATGCCTTTTCCTGGCAAAAGCGTCGTCGTGAGTCCCTTCGGGTCCCCAAAATTTTTTTGTTGCGTTTCAAACTAGATGCAAATACGAACATTCTAGTCTAAAAAAATTCTGCGGCTTTTTGCGGGTTTACTAGAAATAAGGTCACAAAGGTGATGAAAAACGTGATTCTATTCATTGCGAAATTCCCAAAACGCGGCAGAAATTCAAACATTTCTGCAATAGTAATTATGATATTTTGTGATTTGTTACATAAAATAAAGGAAATTATTAACATTTTAGCCCAGTTTATATACCTGAGGGGATTGATACTTATGTCATAAACTTCCAGCGTTATTTTGGAGGATTTGCTGCCTGTTTGAATAGAATCACGTTTTTCATCACCTTTGTGACCTTATTTCTAGTAAAACCGCAGAAAAACCGCAGGACTTGTTTAGGCTAGAATGTTCGCATTTACGTCTAGTTTTAAACAAAACAGATAATTTTTGGTGGGACTCGAAGGGCCTTAGTTATGAACAAAAAAATTAATTATTGTCTTTCAACTTTATACTTTGTCCTAATTTTTTAATTTAAAGTAAAGTACTTACCGAGTTGAAATATCTGTATATGGTAAAAGTTTAAAAAATCAAGGATTATACTCAAAAACAACACAAAATGCGCCAAAAAAATTTGTTGAATAACATATATCGCAGTTGATTTTAATTTCAGTTTTTCCTTTCAAGTTATATTATGATCTACGATCGACGTATTTTAGTAATGCTGTAACAAAATTTTAAATGCGGTTTCCATAAAAAACCAATTTTTGCCACGTTTTGGGGAATTTGCACTACTGTGGGACGCCTACGTCACCATGGCCCTTTTTAACCATTTTAGGGTTCGCCATAAGAGACAGCTATGCTAGGCAAAGACAGTGTGCATCAACGAAGTGCACATGGCCCGTCTCAGCCGTTCCTGTACCTCGAATATTCTAACATATACAAAATTATTATGTCGAATTTTAAAATATTTTCTGAATGCTAATTAATGAGGTAGATTAATTTCACAGTATACAGCATAATAGCTGTCTGCATATGGTCTACGCGAATTTAATCGCCGAATGATCTGTAAGAATTGAGTAGAGAAAAATTTCGTTCCCAAGGTGTGCACATTGTTGCGTTTTACAGGCATCATAAACTCGAATTAATGATATTTTTCCTTGTAACCGGTGGAACTCTCTCTTTTATCTGTTTCCCCTGGTTATTTACACGATCTAGAAACTTTCTTCTGCTGAATGCGGTTTTAATGAAAGCTATGTTGCGCTGTAGCCACTTCTTATGGGTTAAAGCAACAATTTTAGCAATTTCCTATTGTCACAGTGCAAGTTGGATAATATTATACTTACTCCGACGAGTTAAGGAGATAGTTTCGTGTTGAAATTGACCTCAGAGTCAGATTGAATAATAAGGAAAATGAGTGCAAGGTATTATCTGTGATGTATTTTATCATTCGTGATGTAATTCATTATTGCTAGACTGCGGTAACAATTTTCCAGCGGGTATTACGGAAGAAAACTAGGCTAAGTGTACTATATACGTTCTGTGAGGAATATTTTAAATGCGAACTGCGAAGAGTAACGAACTAAGTTTTCGTAATTAAAATAATCAGAAGCTCAATTAAATATTCATAAAAATTATCCGTATGTATACTTGCATCATGCATATGCACGTACTTAGATTCACAATTCGTTATACATATATTTTACGTCTATGTGATGCAGTGAGGATACTTTTTTAATTAAAATCTATCTAACAAAGGGTACATTATCCTAAAAATAACTTTACACGAATAAGAATATGCTGAAGGTAGTCATAATTTACTCTTTTATATTTAAGAATATGCACCATGATTTAATGAACAAAATTCTAGAATAGGTATAACGCATTTTGAAAATAAAATTTTCAGGCAATTTCTATCTACAAATCTGACCTGCTATGGAATAGATGAACAGTGGCTAGTTAATTAAATTTATTTTAATAAAATTAACATTTAATTGGGAACAGTGATTTTTTTTCAATTCTATATTCAGTACTATGCAGAATGTAAAATATGAAAGTCTATTATTACATTATTCTGTATAAATCTAGGCTGAATTTCCCGTGTTGGATTTTTTAGAGAGATACGAATCTATTTCTAAAAACGGAATGTACTTCGTTGTATCAGAATATTATTAAGTATTACATATTAATAATATTATTTTCGTATATTTGTCGAAGGTTCTATAGAAAATGTTTTTATATAGAAAAACCAAATTTTAAATATCATCGCAGAAAGAAAGTTCAAAGGATTTAGGTCAAAAGCTCGGAAAGCCAATGCCGCCGGATTTTCCCGTCCTATTCATTTTCTACAGGAAATCAGATGCAAATGCAATCTAATATTCACCAAAAAATATGGTGGACTTTCATTTTGCTAAAAATTCATATCCTATTTTTTAATACGCATGACCATATAAATTATCGTACAGGAAAATTGATTTTCATTTAAATAGAATCCGTGTGTAAATTCATGTTACTCAAATCTATTTTTGTCTCGTTCGAATATTTGGTTCATTTTTAATAATTCAATATTATTTTGATAATATAACGTATGCAATAAAGGAAAATAGATATCAACGCGTAACTATAATTATTATTATCTCACATAATTTTATATGTACTTGAATACAAGAAATTGTTACTAAAACATTCCGTACAATGAGTACTCCTTCCAATAATTAATTTCAATTTATGAACATAAGCGTTTGGCCGTAGCTATACTAGTTTAGAAGAAAGTGATTTTTCTATAATAATTCCTAGAGAACAACTGAATACAGACATTTTATATCAATCCAGCATATTCAATTACCCACTCTAATCCGTGGAATTGAAATTTGGAAAATAATCTTCTGCACAGAATCCACGTACAAAAATACTAAGTACCACATGAACATCATACCTGCTACCTGGCGCTGCGCTGAAATTCGGTACACAAAGTACACATTGCACATTCTCCCCCCAACTTTCATCTTAACGCTGACGATTTCAATTTCGCACGCGCACACAGTCACGGCCGCGAACTTCCCTGTCCGCACTTTTTTAAACGCGCACACTCGCACCGTCTGTAAACCACCCAAATAACGAGCTACACAATGTCCGTATCACCGTTATCAAACACCCTACTCAATACTTCACCTTCAACCGTAAAGAACTACCAAGAACAACCACGCTCAATCCATCCTCGTCACCAGCACGATTCAAAAGGGACACCCCCGCCGCGCGGCCCGATCGAGAGTAGGTCACGTGACCGTAGCAGCAGCGATCGATACATCGATACTCTCGCGGAACAACACGTCACGCCGCCCGCGAAGAATTCGAATTTGAAGCGCGCCGCGCGAAAAATCGAAAGATCGACGAACCTTCGAACGGAGGACGAAGAAATCGCACGGCAAGGCGCGCACTTCCGGCTCCTCAGGGCGCATGCACACAAATATGGCGTCCCCGTGGAGGAAAAGGCAGCGGGTATACGCGGCGACGCGACGCGTCGCGTCGTGGGGTTTGGCGGGGTTTGTCGGATCGATAGCGCGCATGAAAGTGCGCGAACACCTATGTCTCTGTGATCGTCGCGACCTGGCCGCCACCGTGAGTCGAGTATCCGGCGAGTGTATTCCCCCGATGTCAATAGCGTACGTGCGTCCGAGTGACGAGCACCTGGCCAGGTAGCCCGTCGTACGAGATAGAGAAGTCGGTCGTGTGTGCGTCTATTTCGCGGGTTCCTCCCGTCGGGTGTACGCCGCTGCTCTACGGTTCACCATTATTTCGATCGTGCTCCGATAGAGAGCCCGATCACCTGGACCCGTTCACCGCGAGTGACGTTATGTAGAAGGTTATGTTGAAGGTGGTTACGCGCGGAAGTACCGCGGATGCCGGTATGGGGTCTCGTTGAGGTCGAGTGATATGTCCACGATGTCACGAGGCTCGCCCTGGTGCTCGGTCGCACCAGGGACGAGGAAATACATACATTTGCTGACCATCGCCATCCTTATCGGCTTGCTGTCGCGAGGCGTCGTCGGCGAGAAGAGTAAAAAATGTGAGTAAACTGGTCACGCTACATTGGATCTGTCTATCTTTTTCTTTTTTCTTTTTTTATTGAATTTGCACTATTTTTGATTTTTGCCGCCCGTGATCGCGTGTACCATCCGAGTTGGACCAGACGGAATTATTCTCGGTACATTTTAGTGGGGAAATACGGTTTGAATGTTTCGTGTCATGCGCTTCGGAAGTATTTTCGTGAAGTTGCAGCGATTTATCGAAAACTTCCGGCACGTTTTCGTACGACGATGCGGTTTGATTGAAATGTTATCGTTCGGCGTTGTGTTTTTAAAGATTATTCGTATAGCAAATGCGTTTGGAAGATCGATATAAGATCTTCTTTTATTGCTCAAATTTTAGATTTAGTTTGTTCCGTACACGCTTACCACTTTGCTCTTGAACGTAAGCGTTTTTAAGCCTCGCTTGGTAATTAATGCAAATAACACGCTTATCGTGGAAAGTTCGAATTTGAAAGTTGCTGTTACTCGTAGGCGTAGCCGGGGGAAAAGAAGTTAAATTATTCTGGAGCTTTAATTAAGGGTAGTGTAATGGACAGGGTATGTTGAATTTCTGTTTTGGAACTTTTCACGCGGCTTTGGCAGTGTTAAAATAGTTTCGTATTTTATGTTATTTCTTCAGGGAGCGAATATATTTTATATAAGCATGAAACACAGTTTGTTTCTTCCTTTTTTTATCATATTCAACAGTTGCTCTTGTTTTGCGGCATTGCCACGTGGCAGGAAACTCATTGTACATGATTTACGCGTTTATAAACGATAAATATTAAATAAAGGTTTACGGTAATATAATGGAAGATACATATTTACTATAAACGAGTGTGTTACTATTCATTCTGACCATCTTTTGAACAAACAATCTTGCATTTTATTGAGATATTGCACTAGAATTACCATTGCGTATATATTGCACACTTGCTGCAATTGGAAGGGAAATATTTTCGTTTGAATATAGAAGAGGTATAGTTATAGTCGTACAATATCGAGTGGGCATAGTGTAGGAAAAAAATAAGCGTGTCTTGGGGCACCATAAAAAGAATGATATTGTGTAATATATTTCATAAATGGTTTGCTAGAAGTGGGTTTACAGTTTAGGAGAACTTTGACTTCTTTATTGAACTGGTTGCGTGCAACGCATATCGATCAGTCGCACGTTCGTACAGTCGTTACTATGTTACTTTACGACTATGCAACCCTTGTAATTGCTAAAACTCGCTGTTATATAGATTATTGAATGTTAACGTCGTAGAATTTTAATTTGCAGTTTAGCATTGATATACACTATGCACCACGGATACGCCGATGTATCGGAAAAAGTATAGCCGTTTAGTTAATGAGAATATTGCAAGCCATTATTGTTCAAGGGTTGGATTTCGAGTATAACACAATGTAAAAGAAATAGTAACTGATAAATAACAACTTTCGTATTTATAATATTAAATGCAGTTGCAATGTTTCGCCGTTTATTTATTTGCATTATTAAACCATATATTAATGTTATAAAAATTTGATCGCGGAAGGGTAACTACGTGATATTAGAAAAATTATTTAAGTTATACCGCGTTCGTTTTTTTTCAATTATATTTTTTTAAACGATTGTACTAATGGTTACAATAAAATATTCAGAGCCTTCAAATTCGCTAATATGTTCATAAATCAATACACCAGCAATTACTACTACTGGTTTAATTAATATCATCGTTTGCGTTTGATAAATAATTCTTTAATTTTCGTATTACATTATTATCACTTAAGAATTGAAAAGCATTTTCATACCAGCTAAAATAATTTTCATTGGCAACATTGAATAATTTGATGTACCTTTTAATTCCATACGAATTAAATGCACAGTACCAATTCCTTAAATATTAAGCAACCAACCGTGTTAATAATTTAAATTTTGGATATACATAAAATGGGTAAATCCCGATGTGTTAATAGGATTATCAATGCAGTGCAAAAAAAGGCGATTAAAGGCCATTCCCTAGCAGGCAAGAAGAACGCAGTTTACTGACTCTAATGCGTGTCTTGAATATTAATGTTGCATAAACATTATCCAAAGTTGCACTTTACTTCTTTGCACAGAATTTAATGCTTACTTTACATGCATGTAGTCTACGTAGTTCTTGGTAAAACCTCATGTTAATTTTAGGTTTCTCGAGTATTTACTGTTACGAAACATTATGCAAAGTGAATCGACATTACCGTGAGTGTGCGTACTGCTGATTATCTTTTTTATTTATGGTATTATCTTTGCTTTATTACGTATCTGCCTTTTCTTACCAAAATGTTGTAACGAAGATTATCTGTAATCCGTTAATATTTCTGAACTTTTTTAAATGTGAAAGACAACATTTGAAAAGCTTAAGACATGTTGTATTACAATACATAATTACGTCGAATTCAATTTTGTCAGAAATTCTTGCAGTTTATCACGTTTTCGTTCTTTATATCGTCTATTCACTTGCATCGAAGCAAAAATTTATTAGTATCTTCCGTTGTCCGAAATTCGACGTAAAGTTTATGACAGTAAAAGTAGCAAAATGTTCCTTCCAATATTCGAACAGGTATTGATTAACTGGGTAACACGGAACTTTTTAAACAAACAGGAATACGGTCGCCTTGCTTTCAACGTTGCCTGTTTTTCGTTCATTTTTCCAATCGTGTCACGTTTCATTCGATTAAATTTTCACCTGTATCCGTTCGCGGTCTCATGAAATTTATACACATGTCATTTATCGTGAATTTGTTAGCGAAACAAAGCACACCGTTCGTGCTACGTTCCAATTAAAGTTCACGAAGAATGAGGCCGCGGTATATTATTTTCGTGTCGATGACAAGAAGCATTCCTTTATCGGACATTTAATCATGTCTGTAATATGTCGATGTTAAACCAAAAAGAAAGAAAAAGGAATGCTCGCGGAGCAAAGTGCATTTGCAACACGCCGATATATTAATCTACCCATTAGGTTCTCCCATAATTTCACAACTTTGAAACGCCCTGTGGCCTGAAGAAAAGCTTCTCCCGGCAGAGGGGAAAACTACGCTCGCCCCTCGTATATTTTCGGTGACGTTAGTGCGAAATTATAGCAGCCTCGCTGCAGACCTTGGTAAACGAGCGAGCTGTCATGCGAAAATTGCTGTAATCACGCCTAAGTTACCGGAACAACGTTAATTGTTTGCTCCAGCAGCGGAAGCAGGAAGATTACCGCGTTGCCGCGGCCAGTACACGGCGAACGTGACACGGGCCGATAAACGAAGCCAATTAGAACAGTCAAATTAACTCGGCCGAAGCAGCCGTAACGCACTGATTTGGCGGTCATGTGTTATCGATCAATGTCCATACACGATCGATCGAAACGCACACCTATCATAATCACTAATATCTGTTGTTATTGCTTCCTGTGCCGCATCGTAGAGGTACCTACATGTGTCAACCAGCAAATATTGTTCTCGAATGTACCTGTTGGCCAAAAGTTGGGGATCGCCAGGTATTTCAAGCTGTAGGGTAAAGTTGCTCAATGCGAAATCCATTTTCTTAAAATATCATAATTCTCGATTGAGAGCACTCTTATTAAAAATCGCTGCGTGTTTTAATAGTACAACGTGTTTTCTTTTGAAACCTATTGAAAAGAAAAGTAAAATGATTCGGTTTCTTAATCATGCAATAAGAACGAAAGCGGTAGTAAAACACAGGTTTGAAGAATAGGTTTCTAATATGAGACCCAGTTTGGTTTTCATTTTTTTTCCCTTTTCTCAGATGTTGGGCATGTAAAATTTATGTTTTCAGCTCCGCTATGTTCGTGGGCCCACGGGTATCATTTCATACATTTAATCCATTGTTCACCATGTACATCTGAAGAGTAAAACCCTGTGCGAAACAAGCATTCTCCATCATAATTGTTTTCATTATCACTATCATCATCCAGAACAATATCTTCTTTACACCCATCAGCTGAACTATCACTTTCCACGTGTTTTCTTTTAGTTCGTTTTTTGGAATTGTCTTCTCTCTCATGCTTAGTATTACCGCTTTAGTGGCCAATATGAGAATCCACCTAGAACAAAATTAGGTACCTCATATGAGACTGGATTCATAATAGGAACATTCTAGGGTTCCATATTGGGAAATAATAACGTGATGACTATTAAATAGATTGAAGGTTGTGCCTCCAGTATTTAATGATAAAGAGCTATGAAATCTTAAACTTCATTGCATGCATTATACAACACTATTTATGAAAATGGTTTTACGGTTACCATTTTGGAAGAATCTGTAACTTCATCGAACACTTAGAAAAACTTTCCGTAATGCATTTCGCAATATGATCTCTCAATACGTTTAATTGATTTTAACGCCAACGTGCGTACAAAACAATTAACAAACGGTTATTTACGGAACAAACCAGCATCGCGACAATGTCTTTGATTAGGCTACTTTACCTTACAGAATATTGTACGAAAAATTGATCATTTTAGTTCAGATCATTTAAGTATATTTCCCAGCTAGAATTATTCCTTAGCCAGATTATTACTGCCAGTCTCTGCAATGTTAATTTCGAATCAATAAATAGATAACAAGTGATTGTTGATTATCGAGTTAATCACCGTGATCGTGAATTAATTGAATAATACAAATTTCTCGATCGTGATAAGCCGGTGTCCTATATTGAACCGAATAAAAACTTTGTCTTTAAAACTATTAATTGTCGACAGGTTGAAGTCCGAATTTATAGAGTATCCTGAAATTGTAAGCTGATAATTTATTAAATATAATTTATTTGAAGGTAAACTCGCGTAACATAGAATGTATAGCAGCTTCCAATGAAATCGTTAATAAATATTTACGAGTCTAACGTAATATCAGATTCTTTGCGAGGGGACGAGGATTCTGATACAATTTTCAGTATCTGAGTAACATAAATTCGAAGAAAGGTCCCTTCGTCTTCGTTTCATCCGAAAGAATTTGATCAGCTTTGATCGGTAGACGTTCGGTCTAAAGCACAGCTTCTCTGTGCGACAACTCTCCTTACATCGCATCGATTTTCTCGCACGACGTATAGATTTTCACCTTTGTAGAAAGTGGCTCGTACTCAACGACGAAGCCGATGCTTTTCTCTTCGCTCGAAGCACACTTGCTCTATATTTGCATCCAGCGTTCAAGTGTCCACCATACTGCCTCGCGTCTATCTAGCTGCCGAATTCATGCTTTCTCAAGTAGTATAGGTTTGAACATAGCCCTCCTTTGTTGCCCGTTGATCATGGTTTTATCGGTTGCGAAAATCGTTTCCTTTATCATTGAGTTGTGGTGAAAATGGTACTAGCACTTCTTAGGTGCTGAATTTCATGCGATTCTTTACAGTAACTGTTCAGAACACACGTAGTTTTTATTTCAGAACATGTTTGCGCGAGATACTATTTTATTTTTAACATCTTCTCGGGAAATATCAGCATATCAATATTTGATAGAAGGTACCATTCGAATAAACTGGCAGATTTCGTAATTTTGTGCATATCTTTAATATTTATTTGGCAAATGCCTTCAGATGTAGACTAAATTTTTCAGCTACCACTTTTATGGAGTCATGACTTGAAAAAGACTAACATTCTGTACTGAACATGATATTAAAATTCAGATTTTCTTAACGTATATATGGTACATGTACCACTTTCGTTATTATATTCTTTAATGCAGAACATTTGTGTAGGTTATTATGTAGTTACCTTGAAAGCAGTTCTCATTTTTCTCTTTTATTCTTGAATTAAGAGAAATTTTGGTCTGATAACCAAACATTATTAGTATACACTTCTTTCTAACAGAGGCGCGTTAAGTGCTCAATTCTCCATTCGCTGGAGATATCATGAGTGTTGTGTAAAGCCAAAGTGGGCTTTTAAACTCTAGTTGAGATTAAACTACCTATCGTGAGGCCGCCTTTAAGCTCGGCTTAGACTTTAAGCTTTGGCAGAGAACCCTTAGGCAAATAGTTTTGATTGATAATGGACTAGGAGAAACATGGTAATGGATTGAGTACAAAGGAGAGAACTAACCACGTTCAAGTTTCTTCCTACTATACACGGAATCCATGTAATGGTATTATTAGGTTGTTATTGTTGGAATAGTTATATTTGATGAAGGAACAGCTGATACTCGCACAAGTGGAGTTTGACAACGCAAATAATCTTGACATCTATTTCTAGGTGTTCGAAATATCTTATTATAAATTGTATTTAACAAGACAGTTCGTTAGTGTAACAATTAGTTGATCGTCACTTAGGTATTTCATGTTAACTTTCTGTAATAATTGACATTTATATATTTACGTAGTTTCTGTATGTACAACAAATACAATAAATACAACAACAAAGCACAGAAATAAAAATACAGTCCAACAAACAGTCACTAGCAAATTTTTAAATTTCGTTCAATATGTCCATTAAAAAATATCCTTTTAAAATTGAGCACCGTAGTGTTTGTGCAGAAATAAATTTGTTGGTTGATTTAGAGAAGGGTGGTGGACGTCGAGGGATTTCATGTAAAAAGCTAAAGGTTGAGAAGGTAGGTTTTGCAGAGATAAGGGAACCCAACTTTGATACTACCTTCCGCTATGGGCCGGAAGCGTTGGATTTATGGTGGCGAGGCTCATACGTTGTCCCCCATGGAACGTCGAAATTCATTTTCTATTCACCGATAAAATACTCGCACCGCGGGTCGTATTCATTTTCCTTTACCTATTTTTCGCACACCTGCCCTGAAAATGACATTTGATCAAATGAGAGATTTTCAAAACCGAACAAAAATGAAACACTTCCTTGTGAATCTTTAGCTACAAAATACATTCATATTGTCTTACATTAACGATGAAGATTTATTTGACCAGCTTATTAGATGATTTGACAATTGGGTAACTGTCATCAAAATTACAATAGTCATATGCATTTTGCAGAATTCAATGACTTCGCTTAAAAGTCTTGCTTTTAAAAAGTCTTGCTATGCTTGCACTGCAATTGCGCAACCGTCCATTACCAGAAGCTTATTTAAATTTAAAGTCCAACACACATTGAACAGAAACCCCGCCACCGTGTCTACCTGTGCTGAACCCTATAGGTCGACGTACCCTTGTAACCCAAAAAATTGCAACGCTGGCGGTGATTGATAAAATTTTAAGGCCTCGCCCTCGAATTCCCTCGATTGAAAAATGTTCCGGGCAATAAAGTCCCCGGTATCGTTTTTTTCATTCGTAGACGATTTCTCTTTCGCGCGGTGAACATCGGTGGCAGAGCCGCATACTCCTGTTTCTTGCGTCTCTCTTCATCACTCTGTCTCTCACTCTTTCTCTCTCAGCCTCGCCCTTCCGCGGCTACCCTTGTCACTGTCTGGCGGCTTGATTTCTTGCTAAACTCTTGCCGGCAAGAAACTTCGCATCCGGGAAGGAGTGACTCGGCCTCTCCCCATTTACTTATCCCCCGGGATAGTCCGGACGGTCCAGACTGTGCATCACTGGCGACAACGGTCCTTCGGCTTGGCAAAATTCCACTCAATTTCCGTGGAATTCACGTGTGACCGACAGACCGCGAAATCCTCCATAAGATGATGGCTGTTGAATTATGAGCGATCGCCGTTGTCGCCTCCGTCTTCCTTTTCCCTCTCTCCTTTATTTCGTTGCAGTCGCCCCAAAAAGGATTCGGGAAACTTGCTTTCCTGCTCTGGCCGCAGTTTCCTTTCACAAAGTTTGCGATTTGTTTTTGACTATTTCCTCTGATTATGATGTTGGGTGTGACCTAGGGGTATGGTTCGTACTTTTATTATTGTGTTTATTAAAATATAGATAAATATAATACAGTTCGGGCACCTATTAAGACGTTTTGTTAATTGTAAAATTAATTGAATTCATCGTTTCGCGTTTTGCAGAAATGTACAACAATTTGGTGAAATATTCTCGCCTCGAGTAATATGTATTACAGAGCTTCTCCCAAATCCCAGATGCTTTACATGCACCGTTCGTGGTTATTTAAATGATAACACTGACCTATATCCTTGCTAACTTATATTAGTTCTATTGAAAGATGCCACGGACTCCAGGACCCGTTGCAAATTCGTATCCTACCTATGTACACACCTTTCCACACCTCGAAAAGTTATTTCAACGTCCAGAAACAATTCTCGCGTAGCACAGGAACGGTAACAACGTTTACCCCCGTAAAATACTTCTCGAATGCCCTGTAATACGGAATGACTTTCTCGAACGTTGCTGAACCACCGACGAGATATATGAATAGACCGGACATGCAATGTATTTTTGCGGCCACGATTTTGGGATCCGGGATCCCATTACCATTTCCGTGTCACTCGCAACGTTACCCACAGATTATAGAAAACGATGCGAAAATTAAATAATTTTAAAGAATTCTTTTGGTTTTTGCCGTAATGAAAGGCAACAAAGGATATGAAACATTTAATGTTAATTACAAAAATTATTATAATAATTTTAATTAAAGAAACACATGATAACAAGTTTTCTTATTTCAATTGTACTATCAATATGTTAGCGATAGCGTATTTTTAATGAAAGGAATAGGATCGGGTGGCGAAGTGCTACGCACCCTGGATAATTTATGATGGGGACGCAGTCTTACGAGTGGTCAAAGAGTGTCTTGGAAATGAATGAATGAAACTAAACATCCTGTCGGCAGGCGATGGCTGGCGACCGCTCTGGGTCTTCCAACTATCGAGTGTCGAGGGATTGTTTATTAGATAGAAGAGAGAGTTTAAATATGGCAAGTGACCCGACGTCACGTTGCTAAAGATTAGGGATTCTGTTCAAGGAGGATCTGGCCACGGAGTGGGGAAGGCGATGCCTTTTGGTAAGAGGACTGTGATAGACCCCATGGCACTTACCCCAGAACCTCGAGTGAATAAGCATACTTTCTTAAAATCTAACGACCTTATAGAAATAAATGAATTATTTCTGACAAATAAATGAAATAATTTTTAAAGTTATACTTTACATTATTTTCTGATAAATGACCAAAAAAAAATGAGCTCAGAGATGTATATTTTGTTAACACCCAAACAATAAGGTTGCCACAACGAAAAAGATAGTTACGATAATTGTATACTACAATTGTTAATTGTATAGTTACTAGACAGATTATTTAATTATCTTTTTCATTGGAGCAATTTTATCGTTAATGAAAGACGCAATTTCTTATTTATATTCAACTAATAACAATAACGAAGTAACTCTTTTACTAATATAAGACAATTCCTGCGATAAATGTGTCTGCAAACGATTATTGTTCGCATTCGGTCCCGAGCGAAGTGCACTAATCGAGATTTTACTGAAAATATATAATTGCGAATTTATAATCTCACTACTAATTACCTTATTGCTAACAGCTAATGTACATACATTCTAGTTGCCATTGGAAACAATAATAAAGGGGAACAAAATTATTATTACCACGCTAAGTAAAAATTGTTCAAACGATATCGTGATTGGTGTCATTTTAATCAGGGGGTTGTAACAAACAGTTTGGTCAAAGTTTCATTTAAAACGGACCTAAAATGAACAGTTTTAGTCTTTCACCTCGCTTGAATTAGTGTTGACTCTCACCGATATTCGATCTGGGTTCGCATTACATCCACCACCCCAAGTGGGTGGGGTAGATATTAACACTAACGGTAGCCACTATTATGAATACTAATCGAGATTTTACTGTAACTTCATAAGTATAACAATGTATTCGACCATGTTCGAAGGTCCCCGCGATATTAACAACTTTGTAGTCGTCGAGTTTGGTCGTTGAGTTCAGTCGCTCAGTTTTTGATCACTCGGCCAACTAGTGAAACAGACGTGTGTAGTTATTAATAATTTAAAAGGTAATTATTTAGAAAAGGGGGGGTCTCACCGATTTCGATGATTTTCGAGTATGTTATAGAAATCAACATTTTGAACAACTTTTTCCCATACATATAACCGCCGCCCGGCCTTATTTTCCGCGATTTTTCCCAAAAATGATCGGTACTACTACATTGAATTCTGCATATACGTACGCGTTCGTGAAAGTGTATGCGTAAGTGTTTGATCGGCAATTGTCCATCGTTTCTATATATAACAGCGTAGCGTCCAGCGACGAACATTATACAATGTGTAAAGCGAATTTTGATCTGCATTGATCTCCTTATTAAATGCAACAATGAATGTGTGGCATGAATACACTAACCCAAACCTAAACCGAACTTAATCCATTAAAATAGTTATTAGGTAGAAAAGTTCGATTTGAGTAAGGTTCGGTTCGGATTTTTATTCTTTCAAGCATAAACCAAATCGAGTTCGCACCCGTTATACGCGTCCATTGCCGGCCGTCCGATGTGTTTGAAGAAACCGTGAACGATCGCTGATCGAACGCTTACGCATACGCTAGAATGGACGCGTACGTATAGGCAGAATGCTATGTAGTAGTACCGATGTTTCTTGGCAAAAGTCTCGGAAACTAAGGCCGAGCGGCGGTTATATGTATAGGAAAAAGTTACTCAAAATGTTGATTTCTACATCATATTTAAAAATCATCAAAATCGGTGGGACCCCCCCTTTTCTAAATAATTACCGGAAAAAGTTACTCAAAATGTTGATTTCTACATCATATTTAAAAATCATCAAAATCGGTGGGACCCCCCCTTTTCTAAATAATTACCACAATTAATTACATTTTTTCCAGAAAATTATTGTTACTTTATTTTTCTTATATTACTAAATATTTTGTGTCAATTATACGTATTGGTGTGTTAATGTTTAACGGGATATCTAAAACTTCGTATTTGAAATGGAGCAAATTCGGGACGTTTGAAAGAATTGATTTATGAACTAAAAAGTAAATGATCATACACATTAAAAAAGTACGCTATACCCGGCACACGCAATTCATCGCCCCGATGTGATTTCTACTCAACTCGAGCCGAACCGAAATGCATCGCGCGACCAGGCACCGTAGCTCAATTTTTCTACCGAAACGTTGACCGAGAAATAGTTCTATCCCCAACACTACTTCAGTAAATAATAGTTCTTCAACTGTTCACTGTTCATGAGCAGAGGACGCTCAAATCAGCGTAGGATTTCTGAGTCGGTATGACAGTCACGGCGGGCCACCAAAGTCCATAAGATGTCCAGTCTATTCATATATCTCGTCGGTGGCTGAACATTGATCGAGGCGCAGACGACGAGCAAAAATTGCCACAAGATCGCGCCGCGATATAGATTCAAGTTTTTCGCGCTCTGTCGGGCTTCGTGAAATTGAAAGCCACCAAGCTGCAGCTCGTAGATGTGGCTTCCAATCGTTACATCGAAATGTAGCGCGGGAATTGCTAACGGTGACGTTCGATTGCGAGGAGCGCCCAGGTACCTGACCTGTCGCTTTCTCGGTTTCCTCTCTTTGTGCAGCAGCCCCTTCAATTACCGAGGCTGTTAGTATCGGTAACTTCGAGACGGCCAATCTGCCTCGACGAATCAATTGCGAGTGGCACTGGACCCGCGGAATGTTTGGAGCCTGGACGAAGTTCAAGGGAATTTCGTGTTTCCCCCCACGTTGATTGTTGTTACTTCTGGTCCTTTGAGAGGGCCTCAGCTTTGTGGACCCTCTGTATACGCGACGAATTTCGTGTAAATCTATCCCTTCTGTGCAAATTGTGTCGTTATATGAATTTCTTGCATTGGCCGTTTGAGTGAAAGTGATGAGCCTTATCTGCATACCTACATTTATTGTCAAAGTTCAGTTCCAAAGGTAAGCCCGTTGCAACATTCGAAGTATCCGAATTTAAAGGGTTCTCATATTTTTCTTGAGAAGCTATTTTCAAACGCTATTACAGAATAAAGTTTTTAAAAGTTACATGAAGTTAAAATAAATATATTTCCGAATTCATTGAGTCTTTCTCGTCTGTTACATATTGGAGTTTTAATTCTTACATTATTACATAATTGTGCAATTAATGGAAATATATATTATTATTCATCGAGCTTCCTTACTTTGGCGCAGTGATAATTCAAACTTCATGCATAAATTGACAATGCAAAGTACACTTGGTACCGCGGAAAAATACTGTGGAAAGTTGTCGTTTTCTTTTTGCCGTGGATAGAGGGGCAGATAGGAATAATCTTTATGCCATAAACCATTCTGTTTCTTCGTTTTTCTTTCGCCTTTCCCTTCTTTATATGCCACCGGCATACCGGAACATTGTAAGCTTCGGCATGGTTATTCTTCTCTCGAGAGAGCCAGTACATCTACCTGCGAGAGAAATATGTATACTTACGATTTTGTAATATTTCTACCATCTCATCTATAAGCATCAAAGTATGCCGTATGCTTTTTGGAGGATGGCCACATCTAGATTTACGAGGATGTAGTGAATACATGAGGAATCGCATAAGCTTGCTATGAATATCTATAAAATCTGCGGCAGAATCAGAATGACTATTTTCGTACAGGTAAAAGATAAATTCTCTTTTACTTATGATAATAGTGTGGGATCTTAATTAAGGAAAATAACTAGATATCGGTGATTATAAGAATATATATATATTTTATTGTATATGACACTATAGACTACGGAGTAATACTAAATAAACTGTTAATAAAAATACACTTGACTATACACACAAAACAAAAGCTCAAGACCGCACCTCGCAGGTCAGAGTTTCCTCGGTCACAGTTCGCTCTCGACTGTCCTTAAAAGCTATTTTTTCTTAACCTAGACTTTCACCCCCAATGTCGGCTGCATCGTATGCATCTGGAAAAATTCGCTAGCGACCGACACGGACACATACACATACACACAGTCTTAACCTAAGCAAGGCCCTTTTTTACGGTGGCCTCTTGGCCTGAGCTACGGTCAAATTTATGACTCCACAATAGTGACAAATTTTCAAAATTTGTTGCCCTTTAATAGAATGACTTTACAACGATTATTATTTAATTATTTATTGGCTCATATTTTGCCAGTTTATACAAACATCTGTGCTACATTTATGAATAGGAAACACTTCTAAAGCGTGGGCGGGCACTTTAAGAAACTTCGTCATGGTGTACACCTTGCCGAATTTTAATTTACATACTTGAGGTTGAAATTCTTGGCAGGGTCGCGTGTATGCGCATTCCTCGCATAGATGCGTGCGGATGCTTTGGGCGTGTTACGCAGTTCACATGTCCATGGCCTAAGTACATTGGCATAGGTACACATAGCAAATATTAAAGGAACCCGTCCCCTTTTGCCCGCATAGATTCTTATGTACAGCAGATGTTTCCATTTTCCTATCCTGTTCTGTTTTAATTTTAACTTCGTTGCCCTCTTAATGTTCCGACCTCCACAGATTTCAAACTTTTTTAATTATCTCCTCGAAGTTTCGAAATTTTCAATTCCCCAAAATTCCTCAAGGCATAATAAAAATATTAAACCGGGGCAGATGAGTTTGATAAACTTCTCAACGGTATTCTCGCGGTATTAATCATGGAACAAGAATAGTTTAATCTTGGAGATTGTGCACTTAGAAGCAACGTGTAAATGCGCGACTTAAGAAGCTTCATGTATCTTTGTGGAAGTAACCTTTCTAGTGATAAAATTAGATATAGGTAATTGAAATTCGAGGAAACTTCGATTTGCGCATTGAAGTACATACGGGGTACCAGATATCAGTTATTATGAATTGGTATAATTAATTTTACTCTTCGTAAGATAACTTTTTATGTTGAATGAATATTTCAATATTGCAAGAAACCTGTTTCATTAATAATACTATATTTATCAGCTCAAAAGTACATTACAACTGTATAAAGTCTTCCAGCTGGTTTTTCATATTCTCACACAATTCTATTATTTCAGTTTACTTCAACTCATTTGCACATCTTATTTAAATATTTTTCTACTTCTAAGAATTGCACGTTTACTGCACTGCCATAAACCCTGCGTCAAGCTTTACTCTACCATTACAATATAAGTGAAATCGATTTCACTGTAACTTTGCAGCTAGTCGAAACTTCAAGCATCAAAATGATGACCCAGCTAGTGTTTCGCAGTAAACATAGTCCTTCTACTACCTGTAACTTTCAACTCATTGCTCGTTAGCGATTGAAACGCGTCGTTAAACGTATCGTCGCTGACATTTAGCTCGATTGCACACCGTGGTGCCTACTTGGCCCACCTGTTCGAACTGCATCTTCTCGTTTCCTCGTTTCCTGCGAATGCTATGCAATTTTAATTCCAACGACGTCTTAAATTTTTAACCCCCCTGTTCATGGCACACAAGGCAACCGTTTACAAAAAAAATTTACAATTTTACACGAAGCAATGTGAGGAATTTCATCTAATTCGGAATGAACTGTTCACTTGAATGACACGCACGAAAATTATTCATCGCTCTCGAAAAGAGAAGTGAATTTCTTTCGATCCTTGCAGAGGAATACCCTCCACCAAAAATAAGGTTTACGGTTACCTACAAACGAAATACGATCGGCGGCGCGAACTTTTTGCGCCAAGAGTATTGACATCGTTGCCAAGTATATTTACTTCGTTTCATTCACGTTTCATTCGGTATTCATAGAAATCTTTGGATGTCGCGTTGCTGGTTGCGTCAAGAGAACGCGGTATATACGTTTCCCTCAACAGGCGGCAGAAAGTTAAGAGGGTCGAAGGAAGAGAGTTTGGGGTAAGGGCAACGCTGGAAATTGAGACTGCATCTATCATCCTGAGGTTGGCTCAAAGAAACCGAAATGTCTCGGTCGAAGGAGCTACCTCGTCTAAGGTAAATGTTGTCCCACCTCGCCTACCGGGCATACGAGGGCAGTGCAAACAGGTCCCACGGCCATATTTAACGTTTCCTCGTGCCAGGAGAATTGAACGGTCACCAGGACGTCATCTGCGAGCCCAGATATGTATTTCGTTCCTCATGACTCGCGTTGTCAAATTTTGATTGTCATCTGTTCGGAAATCATTGTCTTACCGCTCTTCTTTTTGAGGGAATGGAGCAATATGTTGTTGTAGCTTACTTTACAGGTGTACTATGTACGTAAGCACCTGATCAAAGGTTATGCTTGGGCAAGCAATAATTACTATTCCTTGCTGAAAGCATAGCATGCACTTACACTGTATACATACCTGTTTGAAATGGTTCAAAAGATACAGTACCAGTCAAATCACGTTGCTGTTCTCAACATTGTGGAAGTTTCATACTATTTTAGCTTATCCATTGTTTACTAAGTTACCTAGGTTAACTAATGTTATACAATTATACCTGCATGTTATCGAGTAGGAAAAAGATAAGTTTCTCTCCACTGTTGGGAATGCGAGAAATAGTCAAAATGAATAATTATATAATACACTACTATAATACAAATTATGCGATTGAAAATATTTCCGGTACATCAACTGAATTCTATTATTAGGTACATTATATTATTAGGTAAGGCATCATACTTTTCCATTGCAATTTATACGTTCTGAACAAATGTATGTCTCCCTTGTCCTATCAAATCAACTTTTTCCTCTGGTTAGATTGACCACAGTATGTGAAATTGCCATGTAGCACCGTGAAACAACGTTGACCCAGGCCAATTTATATTTTCCATGTGAACAAACTCGACTAGATGCCACCTTAATTCTTTCGATCTTCCTGTTGCCGGTCTATTTACCTCGACGTATATTTCAAGTGTCTTTCTCACGAACGAAGGGGGCTATCGGTTAAGTATCTTCAGATGTGGAATAGCGGTAAGAAAAACCTAGGTACCTGGACAAATGGCTCATGGAAACTCGAAATGGGTTTCCAATGTCCGTGGAACCAGTCCATTCCACGATTCAATGACAACAGAATTCTGACTCGATAGAGCATAACCAGTCAATTGGTTTTTCGTTAGGAGTTACATCTTAACATTTATTTCGCTGCAGAGAATTAACTTATATACGTAGCTCTGTATACATATATTTGAAGAACATTTTCTATGTACGTATATCTTTAATGAAATTATACAACAACAATTCAACGAGTATATCAATCGTACATAATGAATAGAATATTAGAATTGTCGTGCATCGTTGTAATGTCGATCACGTTAATTTACGTTATCCTTCTGAAAGTCGTTGCACCCCTCTACGTTTGCGGCTGAAATTGAAAAGTTAAAAATATTTTGGGAGATACTTTTGTCGAGTCTAGAATAATTAGATATCTTACTAATAGGACACGTCGTTTGTTTCATAAATTTTCTGTACGAAATATCAATACCACCATTAATAATGTACGTCAATCAGAACCTCCAACTTGTTCCACATGTAACCAGATAATATCCACCAAATATCTGCTGTACGAATGCCGGAAATATGGATCTGAAAGACTCAAATACAAATTAAAACCTGACACCGCATTGACATCAGAGAACCACATTTCTGACACACTAAACGATTTCAAAGAAACCCAGTTATATGACAAAATATAACCAAAAGATAATAATTTGAAATTGTCGCTAATGACCCTGGTGTCGATGCGACGTTAAACTTTAACGAATAAAAAAAAACAAAAATTGTACGTCAATGAAACTCGTAAAAAAGTAAATCCTGTGTCACTAACAAAATACCAACACACACATAGATACTACTACTCTACTATACTCCCATTACGTAACACGACCGTCACTTCACTTTTCCATTCTTTAATCCTCGATACATACATATATGTATACGTAACCACGTTGTACATCGACCATTCCCCGTACATTATGTTTCCATTCGTAAATATGTATACATATACAGTTGGCCGTTTCGTATCGTCGCTTAAGCACGAAGATCTAAAAATATACAAAAGCAAGTTACGGAGCTATCGATTTCCCTTTCTTCATTTGCGTGCTCCCGCCGTCTGTGCTTTTGTCTTTTTGAGCTGTTTGTCCTTTTCGAACCTTCCGGCAATTCGGAACAGTGCGCGTCAGAAGCAGACCCTTTCATCCGTGCCGTGGGTATTATCGTGCACGCCATCTGCACCTACAACCCTTTCCCGTTGGTTTGTAGTTCGTACCCTCGCCCTTTCCTTCTCTTTCGCTCGTACGGAGTCTGCAACGCATCTACCAACACATTTCCGTTTTTCCGGTGCAACCCTTCTTCAACCCCTTCCATTGCGGCTGCACTCGAAACGATGTTGCCTCGTGCACGAACAGTATATGTATACGTTCAATAGATACCAAATGATCAATGAGGCACTCGTTGAAAATACCCCGGAAAAATATGTCCCTATGGAACTGGGGCTCCGTCGACGGTGCGATTGGAAATATGGAATAAACGTACACGGGGTGATAGACGAATTATTTAGAGTCTAAATAGACTGTCGGCTTTAACCTTTGGGACTCGCGGAAATGTCTGTATCGCGGGGACTAGGTCAATTTTAATTTTCGATGGTGTCGGTCTTTCTTTTGATGGTTTTGCCCACCTGGTATTTGTTGTCTCAATTGCTCGAGCTTCAAATATTCTACTGATTAGATAATTCTTATTTTAATTGACATTTAATTTTAATCAATAATTTTAATAAACGTTTAATTCACTCATGACAGTTCCCCGTCATTTTTCATATCTCGTGCAACTTCTCAAAGTTCAATCAATATTTATCAATTCTTGCTCAGAGGTTACACGGTACGTTTGATTAAAAGTTTTTAATCTTTTTGTATGGAAACGCATTTGTTTTCAACATTTCGTTGCGTTATACATACTCTGGTTGAAAAAACTTCCGTTTCAATTCACAGAACAAAAAGCTATTCATTCAGTTTGTGCATTTGACTATGTACAATATGTGTAGTGGTAAAGTAAATAGGAAAATAGATGAAAATTGTAATCTTAATAAAATAACGAAATTGAATCCATGAATTCTAGTGTTAGGTAAATTTGTTTGTACATAAAATTCTATCGATCTAGTTTACTGTACAATGTTGTGAATTCATAAGCATTATTCATTTTTAATTAATTGTATTATTAAATGACTGTACGTACTCAGACACATGCCTTATATAATTAACATCGTTTCGAACAAAGCTTAATCTAGTGGCCGTCGCAATACCGATATCGGCATATTAATTGTATTACGTGTCCAGTGAAATTCAAATATCAGTATTCATTCATTACCATTCTTAATACCATGAATTCAAAACTTTTTCCAATTTTCAAATTGAGACTTTTTCAAATAAAATTCTTTTTTACCAGATTTATGACTATCTCTATTAAACCAACGCAACGTTATATGTAATTCTATAAATTTCACATCCTCATTATGTATTTTACTCGTACTCTAAAATATTAAAGATTTTTGGTATCTTTTACGAGCCAATTATTTCGGACAGCTTAATTTAGAAAATGTCCACGAATTGATATTGGAATGTAGTTGCGCTATGAAGACCCGAGCGATACAAATCGAATAACTGAAATGCCATTTACTGGAAGGGCGAGGGCGAAGGAAGAGGTAAAGAGATCTATACGAAAATTCATTGTTCTAGAATACGGCCTTACGATCTTGCTATATCCTGTCGAGCGATAAATTCAATATGTCTCTTTCGATACCCCTTGAGAACCAACCATTGGTACGTGAAGGATGCACCACTGCTGACATGCATCAAACATTTATCTGCGTGTATGAAACAATTCACTTTTGTGTTTTCGCATATGGCATATGCCATTGCATTGGATTTATGTGGTAAGGGTATCGAGGCATATTATACATGATTTTCTACGTTAGATAATGATTCTTACCGAGTAAATTAAATGAAGTGTTATGGTTTCGTTGCATAAACTTAATACATGTATTAAAATTACGAGTGCCCTACATGAATCCAAAATAAATATCGCGTTATATTGTATCAAGTGGCTCTTTCCAATTATTTCAATTATAATGTACCTTATTTACATCTTACAATCATTTATTTATTAATTGTTTGCACTTACTTAGCGCTTTGCACCTTTCTATGCCCCCAGTTATAATTTTGCTTTTATAGCAGCAAGAATTATGAGAATTATAATTAATTATAATTATAAATTATAAGAGGTAAACTAATTTGTTAAGAAGAATAAAATGTGTTTACTAATTAAATTGCAATCAAATAATATTTATATAATTTCAGTATAATCGTATCTATGTATATGTAAATAATCAAAGCAATTTAAATGAACGGTGATGATAGCCGTGCGGACTAAATGCCAGGTTCGTACGACTATCCGTAGTCTCTCTCCGACTGTCGCAGGTTCGAAACCCAAGAAGTTGGGTGGTGTTTTTCGCGTTCTTACGAAACTCGGTCTTCTTCATCACTGTTGGCGGCATGTAATAGAGGTGAGAGAGGGGAAAAAGCATCCCCCTTTCGTACCTCTGAAAACCCACCAACACCACAGTTTTTCCATAAGAACTCACGTGTAAACAATACACACTGAGTCGCCTGAACTGTGAGAGAAAACCCCAGGCTGGTCTGTCTGTAACTTCTTCAGCGCTTCAATCGCTTAGGAAACGCAGATGGTATAGTCACATTTTTTTTTTATTGCATACTACTCAAGTAAGTAGGCATTATCTTCTTTATATTTTATTACAAATACTTTGTATTTATTGATTTTGCCCTCAATATTCGTAATATCTGCAAAATCAAAAAGCTTAATTACGTTGTAAAATTTTTTTTTGAAAATAAAAATTATATGTGAGAGATAAGTTTAATTTTATGTAAGGCAATAGGAAACAAATAAAAATATAAGGAATTACAGTGTTATATATGTAGTACTTGGTAATTTTGTAAGTATATGGTTAAAAAGGAACTCTCCATTTTGTTAGACTCAGTAGCCGCACGAGTTAAGCAGCGGCTTACGAACGCGGCAGCTCGGGTTCGAATCCCCGTCGACACACCATGCACTGTCTTCTACGTGAAGTAATTTAATTTTCGGGTTTCTTCTTTCGGTGATACATCGCATGAACCCACAGTCCAGCTCCATTCGTTGCGTTTTCAATCGTACGTTAATGGCGTTCTTACTCTGTGGAAATAAATTGCTAGTCTTTATGCTATGTTCATAGAATGTTATATTAATTCTGGGAACACGCAAGCTAGCTACAAAATAACTTTTCAATTTTTTTTTGCTACAAATGGTTCAGTTAACCAGTTAATTATCTGTTCTCGACTCAACCCCTGTAAATAACTCACAACGCTCGCGTTTCGCACAGTAAAATCGCTTGCCTTTCCTTCGTATCCTATCAAACGAAGAACATTGTTAACCGTTTCGCAGGATCCAATCAAACAATTTTTCCCCGGCGTCTAAAAAGATCAAATATCCGTTCCATCATTGCGGCAATTAGCCTGGTCCATCGCGTACTACGCAGAAATACGACGGTCCGCGGAATAAGGCAATTAATGTTGAAGCAGCCTGAATTCACCCGGAATGAAATAGGATTATGCACCTGGCAACTGTGTCCGACCTACAAATACGTTTCCCTCTATCTGTAGGACCGTTTTCGGCGTTGAAACGCGCACAGAGCACGCCTCCGCGTCGGGTCGGTTTCTCTGTGAACTTTAGAAATGTGCGTAATTAAGATACTCAAATGGTTGCTCGCTCGAGAGACACTCTCGCGGTCATTAGAACTGTACATGTACATACGTACATACATACACGCGCGTGCGGAAAGTTTTGGGTTCTGCAACAAACGCGCCGTAAGATTCTGCCGCCGACACAATTAATTACACGAAGAACACTTTAATTGCATGAAAATTATTCAAGGAACGCCGAGCAAGAGTTTCGTTTTTACCATGATGATAACTAACCCCCTAACCCCCCGCGGCACCCCTCGAGTGTTGTTTCATCTTTGCTCAGTAACTAGAGACGCGTTGTCTGCGAAGATGCGGGAGGGTAAATGTCTCTTTACTTTATTAGTATATGAACGAGTATTTTACTGCTACTTGTTTTATTTGGTTTATTGCGACTGGATTTCCCTTTGCGCCGAAACCAACATTCATATCGATCATTTGTTGTAAGAATGACACAACTCCAATTTAGCGCAATGACTCAGAATAGAGTAAATATGATGTAGGGTAAATGTGAGGATAAACGGGAATTATGTTTTGTTTATTTATCAATTATTCTCTGGTCTCAATTTAAGAGTGAATCAGTCTATAATTATATTTTTATCCCACTTTAAAATCTTGCTGTATCTATCAATTGAAAATTTCATTATGATAATAATATTCGTGTGTAAAACTATAATAATTGGTACTCGTGCTTTAGAAAATCCAAATTGTTCAGTGTCCTCAGGGTTGCAGTCAACGAACGATATACATACATGTAGGATCAGAGTCCCCAAGAAATTGACTGGTGACTAAATGATTGAACTCAATTAATATATCGTACTTCTTGCTGAAAATAATTTTTATCTTTGCAAACACGAGCTTCGACGTTCCACAGATAGGAAAACGTTTGTCATATACTACACGTACGCACATATGTACACTGCGTAAAACTTTAAAACGTTGTCCTCCGAACGCTTGAAAATAGATTGCACAAATATGATCAGGTGGAATCTTCAGTTGTCCGCCTCCGTAGCGTCTTTTCTTGTCGCGCTCCGCACAAACACGCTTTTCCTCTGCTGCGCTAGTTTTACTCCTGCAGATTCGCGAACTTTGTTTACCCGCTTTATTGTAAATTGAAGCTGCACAGAAATATTATAGCACCGCGGGGCAAGTTGTTCACCGCGATTGCGGAAACTGTTTTGCTATATGTGCGTTACATAAATTTGAGGTAAACCGTGCAATAGTTGGAACTCTGCGACAACATGAATACTGGATTCACGGTTCACTATTATAGTTTTCAGGTGAAACTGTACTACGCGTTACACCTTCCTTGAACTACACTAATATTCCCAGCTGAACTCTAGTTTACATTCGCGAGTCTAATTAATTGCCACAGTTTTTGTGACCACTGTTAGTCATGCTTTGTACGAACGCAGTATTTGCGTTATGGTTGATTCGTCCGACTGTGCAGTCATCTCGTGAATTCTGTTGTATTTTAATCGAGCTGCGCGTTACTCTTTTTTGTCGTGTTTGGTCTGCCAATGTAATGTATTATACATCTACCGGGGACATTATTCGAATCGTGATTCACGATTTGCCTTTTTCAACGACATTGCCAACGGACAATATTGGAAATATTTTTGCGAGACAACGAAAATAATGCAAATATCCGCGGGCACAATTTTTACTTTTTTTGTTGTATTTTTAGTTTACCTGTATGCTGAAGTACACTTTCCCGTATTTTCGTTTCAATTTTTTGCCTTTGCCGACATCATCCCTATGTATGAAAGGTAAATAGAACAGATAATTACGTATCAGTCTAATTGTAAGTAAAGATTGTCCAATAATCTGTTCTATTTACTTTTGCCATAGTGTTATAGCTGTTTGCATTGATTTTCTTTATTTATCGACGAAGTTATAACAGATCGAGTACTCCTTTATAAAGTCAACTCTATTTGAATCCGCATAACTTCCATCAACCCCCTGACGCTTGAATTTCTCCTGGTTTCCCTCAACGATACGAATGTGCACTTTCGTGTTCTAAATAGAAGTACAATATTTAACCCCCCTCGGCTCCTCGAAGCGGCTTCTTTCTCGTTCACGCAGCAAAACCAATTCATTCTGCGACAATGGCGACGAACACGCCAGCACTTTGTCCGTGGAAAGACGTCGGAAACCTCGTCAGGTCGACCGTGAATCCGCGAAAATTTCCTGGGATAGGCGATAAGATGCAATAATCGCTTCCTCGACGGGGGCAACGGGCACATACTGGAGCCGGTTATAGAACAGTGGCGGTGTAATAACCTCCGTGGCCCAGATACGAGAGAAAAATCGAAGTCGGCGACAGACATATTGGATGCTCAGAAGATACTCCCGTCTCGATGTTTTTGTCCTAGTTCTTACGGGGGCGGCTCGTTTCCGACATCCAAATATCAATTCTTTCGGGGGCACACGTGCACAGCCTGGGATCGATACGGTTCGAGGCTGCATAATCTCTCGCGCGACAATGCACCCTTTCTTCGTCGACGCTGTTCGAATGAACACGGATAACGTGGAAACACGGCGGAGCCCCATCGCGTCGTTGTTCAATCTATTTCGTCGCGAAAGCGGGACAGAATAGATGGTGACGGAATTGGTGGATATAGGGTGCTAAGAATGTCTGTGGCCTGGGATTCCTGGTACAGTTTTCGCTGCCATGATAGCTTGTAAGGGTTTGTGGCGAAGATTTTTCATTGATTCGCTCGATTTTGTCTGGTACTGGAAAATTGGAACGATGAAGAAAGGGAGAAATGATTTTAGTCGAATTTGGTAGTTTGACATTTGGAATTTTATATTATTGCGATTTTTTTTGGTAAGTGATAGTTAAGTATTGTCTGGCGTAATTTGTTGTATTTATTAATGCCAGATGAAAGTGGCGCAGAGTCGAAAGCGTTTGCGATATCCGAGGACAGATTAGCATAAAAATGATACAATGATGCAAAGGAATCATGCTTTTAGACACCATCGCACACCGAAAATAATTTTGGAATGCATACACAGTTTCCCCATGCTATTTTATATTTATTCGTATTCGTGCAATTAAAAGAGATTCTTTGCGCGTGCACATCCACGCACACGACGAAACGGAAAAGAAATTCGAAATACATACTGCAATCTTTCCAACAAAAAGCATTTTTACAATGCAATCTTCCCCAAGCAATATCACCATTTCATTTTTCCTCTCCCTAAATCTTTGAATCATTAAGAACTTTGCATTTTTATCTTAAAAGAAACTCTCGCTGCTGTAAGCAAATTAATGGAAATTAAATTGAAATCGAATCCAAACGCAGACACGAAATTTGTCCAACGACAGAAACCAGCTGTGCAGCATTACCATGGGTGTCAGATTTTCTCGTATCGATTCTCCGACCCTTCGATACACGTATTCGAATTCCGATTTTACCAAACTTTCTATCGTTCGATTACGCCGTTGCACGCGAGCGTTGCGCACCAATACGCAGGCAAGGGCTGCCTGTATCGTTTTGTTTCATCGTGCCCGATTACTCGCCTTCCCAAACACCGTTGTCTCGACTTGCATTCATTCGGTTTATCGGATCGTGATCCTGGTTTCCGTGCACTTAAATTAGCGTTACATAATAATTTTGCCGTTTCGAAAGCTCGCCCGCTCTCTCATGGTACACGCTCGTTAATTCTTTACGCATTTATTTATTCTGATTGCGTTCACCACGTTTATCCGGGGTTACTTGTGCGGTTTGTTCACGGTGTTCTGTTCCTGGTCCTTGCCTTTCGTTCAGCGTTTCGAATGTTGCTTATAGTGCAATGAAAGTCGGGGGATTATTAATTGAAAAGAATAGAAGATATTTACAATACTGTAGAATTTAATGTAAGCGATGAAAATTTAGCAGAATATTATCTTCTCCTTTATATATTTCTTCCCTTTTTTTCTTTTCTTATAATTTTGGTGTGTTTGTTGGTAAAGGGATAATCATTACAGAATTTTCATTTGTTAATTTTAATAATTGAATAATTATTTGGTATAAATAATTGAGAAATTCAAACCGTCTAAGATCAATGAGGTTTATAGTTTAAGGTGTCGAAATTTACACAATAGTGTCGTACACCATCAACCCTATTAATGAGATTCCATTCGCACATTTGCTTTTCTAAATTGCCTTTCCTTTGAATTTTATTCCTGGTAGAAGCGAAAGGGTTGGCGATTGAGGAAAACCGCTGTGCTTGAAATTTAAGGCGAACGTCTGCCGTCTGCGGGGAAAGGGGGGCAGACTAATGGTAGATAAATGAATTAAAGGTCGAATGAATAATCTTCAAGGTATCGACGAAGGCACCAGGGCCGTGCCCATTCTATAGATGCGCACCACTTGAATTAGTTGCGTGGTTTTTCTTTTGCCCTTTATCTTTCTACCTTGCACTCATCCATCGTCTATCGTTCCATTCTTATTTCTCGCTTTCTCATCCCCTCCTACTCTTCTCCCCTGCCTGTATCGTTGAACCACTCTCGAACAAGTCGGCAGGTGCCATTGTCTGAAAAGTTTCGTTCTATCGTAAATTTGGTTGAAGCCGCTGCAGTTTCCTTATCAATATTAAGGGTAGGAAAGTGAAAGTTTGATCGCGACATCAATGCTCGGAAATAGTGTGCGTATGGTTCACGCGTGGAATTTTGTAGTGTTTATATTAGTTTTTAGAATATTAATTTTATAAGTTTGCTGGTATAATGAACAAGTGTAATGTGCAATGCATTTTGTTTCACACTTTATTAATTTTGTTTTAATTAAAATTTAATTTTAGCAATAAGCTTGCAATAAGCAATACGTCTTTTCAAGAGCCTTTTTTGAAGAGTACATTCATTTTGCTCGTGCTTGGTTGCTTTCTCCCTGAACGTGAAGGAATTCTCATTTGAGTGTCATTGTGTAAACGTTCGATTCTAATTAAATAGCTGAGAACCTTCCGATAATGAATTATGTTGACCGTGATCCAATTAAAATATAACACCGTAGTCGACAATCAGGAAATCAGAATCGCATTCTCAATGGTCCTTCTTCCCTTCCTCCAATTCTTCTATAAAAGGTATTGACTCCCTTTCTTCTTTCTTATAAAACTCCATTACTCTACTTTTTAATAAATCCATTAAATGCCGTTAAAGAATTCGGCCACAGTTTGTATTCCTCATGATAATTTATTACAGATTACTCAGCTATTGTTTTATTATCTATACTCAGCAAGATATTGCTAATCTTTAATAATGCTAATGGTATTTTTATATTTTTCATTGGAATTCGTAAGAAACATGATGCAGAATATTGTAACATTATTGCACTCGCATCAATTCTTGATTTTCGTACATCGATATTCTATTACGCTATTTATTTCCGACAGATCTCTCTTTATGAAAGTTTGTCAAATCGAATTAAATATTGCCAGCACCGTGTAAAGCAAGCTTGTATACAATTTTTTCTATTCAATGTTCGCCTGTCTCCTATTTAACGACGAAAAATGATTCATAAAATTTTACGTGGAGGATGGGGGAAGGTTGATAAGTTCAGTAAGTATCTGTAAAGAATGTTGACTGCGTTGAAGCATGTGTTATGTCGGCGTATCGTCAAACAAGTATATTAATATCATAGTGCCTTTACGGTCCATAAATTCCTTGATGCATCTTCAAAGTGAAGGTGAAGTATAGTTATTCGGCTAGTTCCTCTGCTTCCATAGTTTCATCCTTGCCGGAAGATGTTGCGTTAACTAAGTATTTCAAGCAAACTTCGAGCAGCGCTTTCGTGTTAATGCACAGTCAGATAATTAAATCACATTTCCTGAGGAAAATTTTCGGCTATCATTGATCTCACAATGTAGAATTATGGAACATCTTATCTCTGCTATTCTACTATGTTAGCTATGTAATTCTACGTGAGGTACCTTTCTACTGGATTTTACGGCCCTTATTACAGCTGTGCTTCCAGTAAATTGCATTAGCTGAACTGTTAATTTAACTTATAATCCCCTTAAAATTTGTTTAATGTTCCACCGTAGCTCCCTGCAAATTATTTTTCCGTTATAGATATTTATTTGTAACTATCAATTTATTTTGAAATGGGTACTTATTAACATTAATTTATTAAAATAAAAAATAAACATAGGATTTATATTTTACGTAATAGATCGTGAGTGGGAGGGCTGCAGTAAGTTTTCTACAATCTGAATTTCATTGGAAGTCAGATCAATTTCCTAAGGTCTAAAAGTCTAGACTTATCTACGTTGAAAATTCAGCTTCGCTTCATTTTTTTTCTGATTAAGCTGAAGTTTCATTTTCACGCCAAGCATTTGGGATTAATTTTGATAAGCCAGGTGCACCGCGGTAGGCGTGACATGCTCGTTTCCTGAGCGTGGCATATGCGGATTGCGGTTTACAGACCAACAAAGTAGGTTAATCCAGCATATAATTATCTAGCATATGCAAATATACGTATAATGTATAATGTATTATACTTTATGCTTTGTCAAATTCCCTATTTTTCAATTTCTTATTTTAAATATAATACATTTGCCCGTAAAACATTACCATATCTGACGTGACCTTCTGTTAATATTTCTTCCATGATTAAGTTCGTATCTTTTATCTACTTATTAATGAAGAAGTAAATGTAATTTTGCTATACCTTTCATTTCTCTAAATGATTTACACAGGTACATATTTTAGCAAAGTAAACTAACCGCAAGTGATCTACGAATCAGTCACTAAGTACTTAGAATTCGTTTAAAGACAATTCTTATCAAATTGAACACGCAGCCAATATAAAGTTTTGTACTCTACTGCAAACAAACATATGCGAAATCATATTTCAAATTTCTATTCCTCCAACCACTCTATTATCACCTCATCAATAAAGGAGGATATATATCTCACGATCAGATAATTTCTACATCCCCTGATCCGCAGTATATGTAATTCTCGTTCTCCAAGGAATTAAAGTAGAGCTACTGGATGTTCAGCTGTTTCTCGGTTCGCGACGTTCGGCGGAAATTCCAGTGGCGTGAGATTTTCGGCTGGCTTAGGGTCGATTATTGCGGGAATATATCGATGGGAAGGAGGTGGCCCGATGGGTTAACCTGATCGGTATATTGCCCCTGTGGGATAAGCCCTTGGGGTCAATCGACATACGCTGGATGTAGTTCCTAAAAGCGGAACATCATTTCGTGCGCCATCGCGTCCCTTTTCATTTTTTTTCTACATAGTTTGCCTTTGCACTGTTTCCATTATATTATGTGGTTAATAGTGAAATTCAAGAAACATTCAACTCGAATAAAATTGTACCAACTATTCCAAACCTTTAACTAATCACAAGAAATATATCTTGCATAATATTCTTCTATTCTACTAATAACTTTACACCCCCGTGGACACGAGCAATCCATCGACACTGTACAACAAATAAAATAACGAGCACAGAACGAAACGAAAATCGGGTTCTCGTCGAGAAAGAGAAAACTATCGAACTCCACTTGTCGCCACGCGTTTCAGAAAGTCAGCAACACTCTTCAGCGGAGAAATAAAGTGGCGCTTTTGCACGGGGTGGGATCGATGCTCGTCGCAATATGTGCCGACACTTTGTTGGTACACTCGAGGCGAAGTACCGTCACGAATTGGCGGGAAAGTGGTGGAAACCGATTTATCGTGCTTCGAAATGTCAGTGCATTAAGTAATATCCTGAAGAGATTTATAGCTGCAGCTGCACTAGCACGATTCGTAAGGGTACGTCTCTGGGGTAACAACTCTGCATCTCCGCTTCCGTCTTACCTCAGGAAATAAAGTTCCTGTTCAGGAGATGAACCGAGGAAATCTCAAGAAGTTTCCCTTATCGTGTACCACAGTTGGAGAGGGATTCGTTGCGAATTTCCCTTACTTCTGTCAAGCGTACATTATGAACGGTGGGAGGCCGAATCTATCCATTTTTCATCGTTCGAATTATCAGATTTTTTTCGTACGTCTCTATTTCCTTGCTCTGCCCGGTATGTCGCAGACGATATTCTGCTAAATTGAGTATAAAGTGCCGGAGATACAATTTCATTTTATAATTTATAATACGATTACACGCGTTATAGTATAATCAGCATTTTGTTTACGTTTATATTTTGGCATGGTGGCGAATTAAATGCAATAGTAACGATTATGGCAAGTCAGTCGTCTGGCGTTCAGTCGCCCAAAGCTATGCACGGTGCCATTCGATACGCAATACGATCCCCGTACGTTTCTATGAAATGAAATTGTCAATATTCTTGTAACGGAGTTAGAAGGCGCACTGCCGCGACAGAAAAATCGCGAATTCCGTTCTCGTGCATGATTCAAACCTTCTCACGTCACGTGGAAAAGTTGCGGAAGTGGCTAAATTTGCCGGTGACCCGATATCCGTTCCTTTTACGCATACGTAAGTATTTCCAATTCCGGCGTGAGCTCTCCTTTCAGCTTATTCTCGGGCAGAACTCGCGGAGTTCAAAAACTTGCGATAGTTTAACGAGATCGGGAACACTTGCAGCAAGATCCGGTATTAAGATAATACGATAACTCTTGATACAATTTTGGCTGACATTGTTGGAAAATGTCGAGCAGTCGGGTGCCATCTAGAACGCACGGTTATACCCCTTCATTGCTTCCGTTTTATCTTGTCCCTTTTTCTTCCATTCGAGCGAACATATTGTCACCCTTCGCGAATAAGTTTTAATTATACTGCTTCATTTGATGACAGAACTTTCCGTGGGCTTTAGATGGGAATCTACACTGCTGGCAAAAAGTTTGAAGGCACTTTCTTAATTGTACAAGTATTGGATGGTTTGTTGACTTTTTATTAATTCGAGATTATAGAGATTGGTAGCAATCAGCTTTGTCTCCATTTGCTCCTAAATTTTCAAGTTCAACTTACTAATCAGCCATTGTAATGTGTTCTCTGTAAATTTATATAAAACAAGGGAACGAAGTGAAGAGATAGAAGCAAAGTGAATCTGAATAGTAGGTGAAGAAATATTTCTTTGGTGGAAAAGCTACTCTTTAATTTTAAATCGCTATTGTGCACAACATTTAAATTATGAAAGATTTATTTTTCTATCCACTGACTGACGAGATTTTTTGTTTGATAGAACCTGTATTTGGCGCAACCGGTTCTAAAAAATTGTTTCATCCCTTTCTGCTGAACAATTCTTAAATCTGTAAATCAAATTGTACAATTTTTGACACATTTCTCAGTGCTTTACAAAGTCTGTATTCTTCTATTGAAACACTATACTTATCTAACTCAATAACAGTGGCCATGAATAGTTTGCAAACACCTATGAAAGTAGCACAAACAAGTTATATTTCGGATTGAACTTTACTTTTCCTTTTGCTCGTTAAAAATGAAAATTCTTTGGTATTACTCAATTATTTATCCCATATATTCAGCTATATTCGACTGTTCTATGTATAGCACTCATCTTAACTTTATCAGATTCAATTTACTTTTTACCGATACAAAGGGTGGCGGGGCGAAATTAATTGACAAATTACTAGACACGTGTATTATATTATAACATAGTAATAATAACGAACAGGATATTGCGTAGTATTAAAAATTATTCGCTAATTGACTCGTGCCATTAAATTTCAAATCTGCGGTAAAAGCGTAATTATTTCTGAAGGTCTAATGTAATTAACAATTCATTGAAGCAGTCTGGCAGAAAGACAATGAACTTCCTTCCGATGGTTTAATTCGTTTACAGGGAACGGGTAATTAAGTTGGAGGGATAAAAAATTTCCCTCCTCATTCTCCGTTTTTTCTTCCTCTTTTCTTTCCTCATCGTTATTCTTCGGGGACATAATATCCATGGGTCCCTATGAAAATTATGTCGTTAGTCGCTACAGCACAGGAAGTATTTCACCCTTTATTCTCCAAGTAACTCACGGTTTTTCGTCAAATAATAGCGCAGCCTGTATATTCAACGTTTCACCTGCTGTCTGTCTTCCTTATCTCTTAGAAACTATCATAAAATGAAAAACCTCCGGCGAATTCGACTGCTTTCGCTCGCTATTGGATCGAGGTTCGGGCAGGAATAAGTGAAAATAATAAAACAGGCAGAAAAACAGGTACTTCTTTTATTTTTATTAAGGTTTTTACAAAATTGTTACATTTTCTTGCATATAGTGATCAAGCTATATGCAAGATAGAGATAGATATTGAACTATTAATCCTCTCCTTGATTTTAAATAATCCTCTTTGAACATTTAATTAATATTTACAAATAATATATCCAACCATGCCAGACAGTCTTCACTAATGCGAAACAATAATCGTCAATGAAGTTGATTTTACGTACATAACGATTAAAACGGTCCTCACGCCAGTTGATAAAAGAAGGAAGAACAAAAATAGATTCAGACACCTTTCGCTGCCTCAAATTTCACATGACCATTGCTTGCAACGTAAGAAGAGGCTCGCCGTATCTGGCACTTACAATTAGCCAGACAAAGCAACTCCGCCATCTAATGCCTCAACATAATGCAGATATCACCGTGTACACATCTAGTACACCAGTCGCACAGGATTAATTTACCGCGTGACGTCTACATTATTGCAATCTACGCGGCAGTGGCTCCATTGTCACGGTAATACGCTTACGTCAACAGCCTGTCGCAACCCTCTTCCTTTGCAGTGTCCCCGTAACCACCGCCGTTCCGTGTTACAACATCGTGGGACACGGTCTCGATCGAAACCACCTCAAGGAATCAAGGTCGTCCATGCAGGGGCCCGATTCAAAAGATCCTCGAACGATTGGCGGACCGTGCAAAGATTCGAATTGAGACGAGCAGAGATGACGAAGGCTGGACGCGGAGGAGAGGACGGTCGCGATGAAACGATGCCAGGCTGCGAAACAATTCCTATCACAGGCCGTCGAGTCAGCGGTAAAACGCGGGTTGCCCGAGGGGTTTCGAATGAGAACGGGGGGGTGAAAGGAGTCCTTCAGGACTTCGACAGTCCGCTGGCGGCGCGGCAGCAGCCAGAGTTATGATCCCACAATATCCTCCTATGATTGGATCCTCGCAACTTTCTTCGCAGCTCTTTTTTTTCCAACTCGACACCCCCTCTCGTCTCTGCCCGCTTCGAGCTCACTCGCCCTCCTTTCAGTCCTTATCTTTCCTTCCCTCCCTTATCTTCCTCTTCTTCGCGGCTCTTGCTCTTCCTCTTGTTCTTTTTCCCCTTCTTGGCCCTCACGCGAAGCCCTCCTTGCCATCCACTTCACGTTCAACCTCCCAGCGATGACGTTTCCTCTCTGTTCTTTCCTTTTTCTTTGATCCTGCGTTCGTTCCAGCGAAAAGTTCCGAAGCGGCGACCAACGCCGCGAGCTTCCTGTTCCTTGCATAAATCGACCGTATCACGGCCACGGTAACTCCTGGTCGTTTTTGTAATCTTGTATACGCGAGGAGAGCATACTCTCCGGCCGGCTGGATGAACGTTGTTAAAGTAGATTCCCGGCGATTTAGGACCGGCTCGAATGGGATCTGGAAAAGATTCCCATTGGACACGCGGGGGCTTGGGTACTGTACGGGCATCTTCTAGGATTTTGCTCGTGTGTTTACTTGGGGGAGATTCGCCGTGGATGTACATATGTGACTAATTTTGCGATTCCTTGTGCTCGAAGGTTCGTGAGATTTAAGGAGTTTTCACGATTTAGGTACGTCAATTTTGTGGGAATTATTTTGGTGAATGTGGTTGAGGGTGATTTGGCATAGTTTTCTGCTATTGTTTTTATTAAATCGCAGTAGCTGTGGGATATCATGGATATTTAAAGATTTCTATTTATGAGACTTGTTATTCAGAGACGTCAGTCTCAATGAATTGTCTTAACACGAATTAAGTTTTTGGATATACCCAAAGTCTATTTTACTAATTTATCCTTCTATTTATATTTATCTGGTCTCATTGTTTAGTATTTCAGCCACACGAATACTAATTTAGAAATAAATACTGTCGGTTATTTGCGTGGCGAAAAATGATGAACTTTAAACAATTATAAAATCGGCAAGTTAGGTCTGTTTAATTTGATATCGATAAAAGCCTTCGCATTTTAAAAATTGTCCCCTTGCGATGAAAATATAATATTACCCGAGGCTACAATTTTCTTCGAGGTGTAATAGTAACATTTGGCAATTGATCGAATTTCTTTAGAGAGTAATACGGTGAATTGTTCGACAGATATATCTTATCGATAGGGGTGTCTGCATCGATATAAGGGGGGTACTTGGTCCTTTCGAGCAATGCAAGCACATGGAGCAGAAAATTAAACAAAAAACCGTCATGATCCCTTTCAGCAGAAGGCAATCACGAAGGCTTAGGCAGACGGCTCGGTCTCTCATAACTGGTCCTGGTCTAAGGACCAGCAGCTGGTCTACGAGTTCCTTTTCATCGAGGATTTAATATCACCCTATAGACACCGAATTCTCTTACACCATTCCAAACTTCTTCGTCAATTTCCCCATACAAGTCGTCACTTTGCTCTTCCTTAACATTCTTCCTCATCGATTCCTTCTTTTGCCATCTTTTTATAGCGCCTGAATTAATTGCAGAAATATTGCTAGTGTTCTATTATGCTGGTTCATGATTTCTAGGATAGACACCTGGTTTGTTACGCCTTTTTGTACTTTGTATTTAATTCCACACGTGTCATAATATTCCCACATTCCTCGCCATTTCAGTGTATTTAACCGCGAACTCGTCATACCCATAACAGTCGCACTAATTTCTCCGCGCGACGTATAAAATTCTTCAAATCATCGTTTACCCCCCGGTCGTATCGCGCGAAACTTTCCAAAGGACTCGTTACAACAGTTGCTTAACAGCCGAACTCGTCTTTACGCGTCCCATAAAATCGTCTGCCCGTGATTCATAAAACGTTTTACAGCCGTGAGCGCTCGAGCAAACCTATTTGTATCGATACACCTCGCAACGCCTGCCCTCGGTGTTTAAACAACGAAAGTTACCTCGGCCGTCGTTTCGTTTGGCAGTTCGTTCCACGGGCATTCGCTCAAAGGCAAATTACTCAAAGAGGGCCCACGTCGAAAGTTAATAGTCTTCGTGAAACAACGCGAATTAAACGAACTCCAATCGAACGCGCGAGCGTATGGAATTCGATAAACACGCCGTAGGTTTCGTGGCTTTGCCCCTCTGAACCGATCGGCCTTTCGCCTCGTCGTAATCTCGTTTCTATCCCGGCATCGTCGGCAAATTGTTTCCACAGGTTCGGTAGATAACAGATCGAGGTACAGCTCCTGTGTACTTCGTGGCAACTACGGAAGTTTCACGGTGCCGCTTTTGCGCTGGAAACGATACTCGTTCGCTCTACACCGCCGGATAAATTCAATATAGTACCTAACTCTTGTCGTCGCGGTTCTGCATGTTGATTCCGGATTCTCGACATTCACGTGAATGTGTAGCAATAGTTTAAACATCGCCGAGGTGTAATTGCTACGTATAATCGAGGGGAATTATTTGGCCAATGATTTAATCCCTTGCTTTGCGATTGTTCAATTAATTATTTACGTCAAAGTTGAGAAGTACAATTTCATTGTTCGGCGAACGAACAACTCTAATGATTTACAGCACTTTCAATCGTGAATTTTAACCCATTTATTTTTGCATAATATTCGTGCCGTTTATTTTCATTTTATTTATTGTACAGATATGTATCGGTGCCTTACGAATTTCGTTTCACAAAATTCATAATTCCTTTGGAAAGTTTCTCGTGTTTTGAAAAGGCAGACAATTTTGCTCGTGGTCGCACGTATATTCAAGTGTACAGCCAGAGATTCTACATTCGCATTCAGTTCCTCAGGTATGCAGAATGTTCGAAGATGTTTTAGTAGCTGTTCGGTTTCAGGCGTTGCACGTGCTTTCCTCACTTCGACAATCCGTACGCACGTTTGCATCGCGCGACCTCGTAAAACCACGGCTTCTTTCCTCGTAAACTTATCCACCAAGGGAAATCTTTTTCCACGGCAGACCGAAAAACTGGTATCGGGGGTTAACAGTCACGCTGGTGCGATCATCGATAAACTTTTACGCGGATGTGAGACGCTAGACGTGCACGTTTCTTAAACAGCTTCCGCGTTTACCACCTGCAATTACCAGTGAAATAGCTGTTATACCTTAGTTTCTTAATGCATTGTATTCAGTGTAAATTGAACGGATCAGATTTGGATGAAATAACATTTTAAACAGCAAATGGTCTATTTTATTTTACGTACCGAGGACGAAAACGTGTATGTACGAATATGAAAAAATTCTTATAATAATTCCGTTAAACTTCTGAAATAATATTTTATTCGAATAACAGCGGAAATAGTGTACTTCTGTTCTGAAATTTATATGATTTAAAATGGCATTTGAAATACTTTTTTCCTACATTTTACCCAGCTGTGGAATTAGTTGTACGTAGTTTTGCATAACAAAGAAAATACAGATTCGTCAGAAGATCTTCCGACAGATTCATCAGTAGTTTATAGGTACAAGAGTAGATAGTCTTTTGACATCTGCCTTCGTCAAGCTTTGCACGGTACTCGTCACAATCTTGCAACTACATCCCGAATAACGAGGAAAAGTCGTGGAATGAAGCGTTAGGGGAATTTTTATCAAAAGGCTTTCGATGAGGTTTCCGATCAAGTAATTCGAGCTTTTCTCGAAGCAAAGCAGCAGCTAAGTATAGTGAGTTTTACCGTGAAAGCAGGGGAAATACGAGAGAAGTGGAACGCCGAGGGTATGGCGTAGAAATAACGTCGGACGTTTAATGGTGGGTGGTTGTAACACTTTACAGCTGTTAAGTGTAACGTTATATTTCCGCGGAAAACGAGGGAACTTGTCCGTTCATTTTGGTTTAAAAATGTATACGGACTTTGTGGTGTTTTTATTGTCGGCGCAGTATAATATTCGTATCGATTGTTTGATGGGAAAACATTTCTGCCTCTTGGTTTCGGGCTCTCAGGTATTCGAAAGCGTTTACCTTTCCTTGGATAGGGGGGAATGTATTTTTTGTCCACTTGCAATGGAATGAGTGTTTTGGGTTTCGGTACATTTACCTTGCTTTCTTTGTAATATGAACTTTTTATTTAGGCAGGTGGACAGAAATAATCGGATCTAATAAAAACGCGAGAGAACAGAGTGTTGGATAAAGAAATAATATGATCCTCGTCGAGTATGATTTTTACCTCGCGATTTATTTCCCTGGGCACTTTACGCCATGTTTATAAATTTACAATTTACATTTCAGTTCTGAACCTGCTTTTAAGATTCTCTGTATTATAGTCGCATCTCACCTTGTATGTTGATAAATGCGTTAACAAATAATTTCAAAGCTAAACACTGTTTTAAAGAGATCGAAAGCTCTGTACCGTACTGATTATTAGCAAAACAATGAAGGAATAAAACATCTCCGCACAAAAAATATTTAATTGCACAGGACAATGAGTATATTTCATATCGTTAATAACAGATATGCAAATGAATTATTTATCCATTTGAACCTCTTAACTGTCTACTGGAAACCAAAATGATCCCAAGGCCGAAAGAAAAGTTTCAAAACTAAATCCACTCTCGAATCTCTACCTTTCTCGTCTCTACCTTACCTGCAAAACACCATCTTAATGATAAAATGAATTCCCCATCGATCCTTCCATCGCGACGCACCGTTGCAATGTAGAATTTTTTATTCCAATTCCGATTAATCAACTAATCACGATGAAACGTTCTGTTCGGACAAGGAAGAAAGAGCATTCAGAAAGTGCGCAGAACCGTGTGTCTCGTTAATCAAAATTGCCTTGCGGCGCGTTCGCCATTATTCCCGAGGTGTTACAACACCGGATGTAACTGACGCGCAGAGTAAGGTCTCCGTTTTCCGGATCGAAACGAAATTACATTATACCCGTCCTGTTGCCGGCCTGTCACCGTGCGATTATGCGAGCTTTCTGCTTTCTCGCGTCTCCGTTCCTCTTTCATTTTACGTGTCGCAAATTCGCCGACGAAATGCCGTGCTCCTACAGCGATCTGTTTCAGACAGCTCGTTCTCAGCGTATTAATCATGGCGCCCAAAGTACAGGTATGCATGTATGTGTACCGTTTCAATCCTGATCCCGCCACGTTCCTGTTAATCCCCCCCTCAAGTTATCGAAGAGCATTTGAACTCTTATCAGCATCCCCCGCAGACGACTAAAGCCTCCTCAGCAGTCTGAAACTTTCTGCTTCGTATTCTTAAGGGGGTTCAATAATATCTGGCGAGTGTAAATTTGCGGAAATAAAATTGATTGGTTAACCAAAAAAGTTAACAAAAAAGAGAGGTATATGAAGGGCATGTTTGAGAAACATTTCTTTGCACTGGAGCCCTCATATTCTTAAAAATAGGAAATTAATAATAACTTTAACGTCACTAACCAAACGACTCATTCGTTCTCAAAAACAATTTTCCAAATTATAAAAGAATACACGCAGGAATTACTCGCCAGTGGAAACGAGCCAGCATTAACAATACATCTTCCGTATACATATGTAGTTCTTTTAACGCTAGATATGAAGGGTTCATCGAGAATACCGAAATGTTTCCTTTGAAAAGTCGGCTAGCGTGAAACCCCCCCGCAGAGGGTCCGTTGCATCTCCAGAAGCCACGTTTCCCGCTGAGGTATCTATGCACACACATACGTGCATGTACATATAAACGAAACGTATGCACGAGATAGAGGCTCTTATCGAATTTTTTATCAAGATGTCCCGGTTCCCGTGGGCCGGAGTGAATTCGGGAAAAACGTTGTTACATAGATCACTGTGACTGAATTTCCTCTCGCGGGAGTATGCCTCGTATGCGTGGTCGTGGCATCGAGAATGACGCTACAGGATGTGCATAATGCATGCCTGATACGTGCCGGTGTTATGATATTTTTCATGGCAGAGCCAGGGAAAACGACGTTATTCGCACGTGCATCGAAAACCTCGACGGACGACTCCACCTTGAGCTTCGGCTGCTCCTATGATCCTTTTCCACGCGTCCGAGTAACCGGCTACGCTTTGGATTTCGCCTGCAGTTAAAAGGTTTTGCTGGACATCCGGCGATTCGACGTGGAAAAGGAGTATGCACATGCACACGGGGACGGGATTTCTTATTTTTGTTTCCTTGGCGATGTTTCGGGACACTCCGAGTTCGGCGCGGTGGATTTTCGTTTCGGGGCTTGACATGGGATTTTCGAAATGTCTACGGTGGGTGGTTCTCGGGGAAATATTAAAGAGAAATGTGCATAGTTTATTGTGCATAGTCCGTGTATTTTCGTCTTCGTTCCTTTGCTTGCAAAATTGATGGTATTTCGAAGTGCAGTTGTTATGGGGGGACAACGGAGATGTAAAATTCATTTTTGCCCGCTTTTCATGAATGATTAATTGGCATTAATATATTTTTATCCTTTACCTGCATTTCCATCGAAAAATAATTAAATATTTTCAAACTTAAAATTTAAGAAAAATTACAAACTTTGAAGGCCTGTATTTTCTAAACAAATTATCAACCGCAAAAATGATGACTTAAACCCCCCCTAATTCCATATGGACTACAACATATTTCATTTAAAACAAAATCGCCGATGGTGGCTTCCAAAAGTGATCGACTTGGCGTGGAATGACCCGTAAGTTATTCTCTAAACACGTTGATATGTTTACACAGAATAAAATCATCGTAAGCTGTACCCGATATTACCAACAAACCCTAGCGCACCCCTTAATCGTTTCTCACCCGTTCACCCTTTACCATTCCATTCATAGCACTCACTGTTCGTCGTTGCGTTGCACCATTAGTTCGAATTCCAAGCTGCGATCAAATTCACGCGACGTATACATTCTAGTATCCCGTTCGACCTGTGCATTTAATTGTACACTCACATTTCAAGCGCTCCACCCGCTCGCTTTGATCGTTCCGCAGCACGGACGACACAAAACGCGCATTCACCCTCGAATTTCTAACATGGACGCCCTCGCCAGGGGCACAGTATCGGGCACCGGTCACGTATTCGGCTAAGAAGCAGCTTCGAAACGGCTAATCCTCGAAACCGAGCGATTCCGTAACAGTCCAACAGTTTGATTCAGATCGGCCGCAATCGGCAGAGATACCGCGATCTCGACTGCAAGGAATTCACGCCCGGAGCAGTTCAACCCGGAATGGCTGGAGCTAATTATCGATTATCGATCGCGACTGGCCGGATCTAAGGATAAGCCAGGTGTAATCCAGGTAGCGCCGAGCAACCGGTTATCGACGCGGCCATAGACGGCGTAGATCCTTTATCCGACTGGTGGAAATCATTTCCGTTCTAGTTTTCCCTCCGCTTAGTGCTGGCTCGCGCGTGCACCTGCTTCCGGTTGGATTGATCGTCATTGGAAAACTGTCCCCCCGGGGAGAACTGTTAATCGTGATCGATACGATGCGCCTTCTGCGTTGCACGTCGCGCAATTCCTGTATACGAGATGAAGGAACAGGTGGATGGCTGTGTGTACGGGGTGAAGAGAAATTATACGCCACGACTATTGCAGATCGATTCTGCACCTTTGGTTTGGCGGGAGTCGATGCGAGAGGGGTGCAGCAAAGTTGTTCATCATCATCGACGTTGATGTTAGAGAAGTTTTTCCTGCCTATTCTTCTCGGCGAGTAGAGATAAGGCTTGGAGGAAAGCATGCGCAGTAAATGTATATAATTTAAATGCTGATGCGGGAGGTATTGAATTTCATGGAAATGGAATGTAGAATGTACGGAAATGGCTGTGGATGTGTTTAATGTCGAATATGTTGGGAATTTTGTGACTCAGTTTCGTTCAGCGCATATGAATTTTAGATGATCGACAATCGAGTTGCAGGGGAGTTTCGTGGCAAATTTGTATGTGGAATTATGTAGTTCAATGACGTCATAGAGGGTGCGATTAATTGCATGAGCATTAATTATGTTATATTGTAATTGAAAATTATGGATTTTCGTTTAGACATGATATTCTACTGCAGCAGCTTAATTATGCTGACTATTGAATGAAGTCTTATCACATAAATTTTATCGCAATTAAATAATACTTAATTTGTAGTGTCATCGACAAGTAAAACCCTTAACATATTTCGTGAGTAGTAATTATTTGCACCAAGAATACTATAGATATTTGACTGGAAGTAGTTAAGATTGTAAATCTCTTTGATAATAATGTTTCGCCGTAAATAGCAATCTAGTAATAGCTGCCATTGCGTTACATTGAGACACTTTCCTGATCATTTCACAAAGCGCAGTGCAAAAGGTTCAACGAGAATACGTCAACTTTTTGATTTAATTAACACCGGAACCCGTACAGGTTTTGCGTACAACAAGAAAGCTCAAAACATCAGCGACCTATATGCAAGCAGTGTCGAAAAAACTGCAATCAAACGTTTATTCTGCACAGATTCGAAAACTAATATTCAAAGAGAGGTAAAGTATTTGGCGTCGTTTTCGACATCCAGTATACGGTGAATCTGCCACGACCCTGTTTTTCTGTTCTCAAATTTCACTGCTAGATTCTTTCACCGTTCAAGGGTTCATTAACGGAAGATACAGTTGTGTTTCGCGTGCGACAGCAACGTACATATGTTGTTTGGCAACGTAAAAATTAGAAGCCAGGAGAACGAATTATTAAACTCCAATCGGAGCGGTGCGCTCGCATATATGTAGAGTTATGAAGTTCGTTCTGTGTCGCTGCTTCGTATGCGAGGTGGACTCCTAGAAATGCAATTATTCTTGATCGCTATATTGGTACTTTTCAATTTAACTGTACGCTGGAATAGCGTGTACACACGGGCGTGGACTAAAACGCGTGTGATTCGTCCTGTAGATTGCATTTCCAGTGGAGCTCCTGCAAATTTGGTAGCCCATAGTGTTGGACGTTTCAAGCGAGTAAAGTTAATAGTTTGATCTCCGTTGCTGTACAGCATGTTTAGTGTGCATTTTATTTTTGGCGCGACGAAGGGCCGGCAAGATGATTTCTATGATGAATGGAAAGTAGCATAAAATACATGGGTCGCTTATTTCGAAAATGGCCTAAGCCCATAAATTGTTATGTAATTTATATATTGTAGTTAGAAGATTTCCTGAATTGCATAAATTGTGATTTTGAAGTGTTGTAAAGAAATATAAAATAAATTGAGTATTGTTTTTTCAATTTGAAGCATTTTAAATTATGTCGAATGGACTTGGCCTCTTTCGAATTTTATAACAAATATAGTTGTTAATTTTGAAAATGGCTTAGCTCCATTTGTGGTACGAAAACACATATTATTCACTTAATAATTGCTATTATTTTAATAGGAATTGTAAATTTAACCCTCTTAGATACACTTAAGCAGCGTGACACATTTGTATCCTATATTCGTATATTTTTAATATTGTTGAAACGCAAACTCTTAAATATCTTAATTTAAATATAAATGGACTTAGGTCACTTTCAAAATAGACGGGTCGTATGTACCTGCAAAATTTTATCTTGTTACATTTCTCTCACGAATCTGTTATTTAAGAGAATAAGATTTTTAAAAGGAAAGTTCCGGGACGTGTTCATTTTTGTGAAGTTTGTATCTGTTTAAAAATTTCCTATCAGCAGTTTTTGATCTGTTATTATTTATGGTTTGCTTTATTGTGGCGTTGAAAAGGTAGGATAATATTCGCGTATTTAAATCAATTTTGTTTACCGGAACGTAATAAATATGTATTATTACCGGGGCTTGAAATGGTTCGGAAAATATCTGTGAAACTATTAACAAATGATGTTAAGAGTTCTGACTGTTTTTAATATTATGTTAACATATGAACAATACATTGTAAATTAGGTTTTTATCAAGCTATAATAATCTTACTGCATCTCAAATTAATGAAACATATCTTTATTTGTTACAGGTGAGTCTATCATTTCGCAGTATATATTTAATTTGGAACCAAATAAGTGAGTATGAGAATATCAGTTACTTTACAGCCTTGTGGATTACTTAATAATTGCACTGACTAATTAAAATGCGATATCTGCAGAATTCTTTCAATATACATATATTATTTGATAGCTGTACTGCGTTGCTCTAGGTGTTTAAACCTCTAATACACCAGTACTGCTACAACCCGATTCATTCAAATCTTGCGGGTCGTAAATCCGGTTACGCTTACGCGACGATGAAGATACGCCACGCGGCTAATTAAAGGCACGCAGCTATTTCAAAAGAGGACTCCCACAAGAAGATTTCTCCAATATGTGTACTCGTTGGACCACAGGGATATCGTGGCTAATCGGTTGCGTTCGAAGTGATTCGAGAGGTGGATGTAATAGTGTATAGTTGATGAGTTGGTTGTGTTGAGTGATTCGAGCACGAATGCGATTCACGTGGCAGATTAGTCGGCAGTGGTTGATCCTTGATAAATCGAACGGAGACTGTTGCCGATTTTGCAATAGGACGATTAGGAATCGCTGCTGAATCTCTGCTTCCTGGTAGCGTTGTTATTCTGAAGGCTTGCTTCTGAATGATAGTCAGTCTCACCCTTGACTTCCAAGAAACCTCGGGACCAGGTTGATTGGCGATTCCCCACCACGCGTAGGTAAATCAAGTCGCCCTAATTGGATGGTCACGGCCAGTCGCCACCCTTTGGACAGTTGAAGAAAGTACGCTCGTACCCTCACTAGGAAAATAGGGGGCGCCGATGCATGAGATTATCCTTGAATTTGGAAAAACCGATGACTTTGTGGGAGACGAAAGTAGCCGCAAACAAGACATCAAACGATGGTCGATTGTTTGGGTCGTCAATGTCTCCGCTCGTTCGACAGGGGTGTTCAATTACCTGGATCCTTGAACGTTTGGATAACCAGACTGATTTATACAATTTCGTTTTAGGACGGAACAATAGTCCTAGCGCTGACATCAGAATACAAAGGAAAAATAAAAGCTCGTATATGAACTACTTGAAAAATTGTACGCAACTAATTTCTCTGTGACTATTACTGTCCCAAACTCACTAATAATTTTCTACAATAAAATTTCGACAAAGGTTATCATTCTGAATTTCCAACTAATGCACGAAACACACGAGCAAGTGAAAACTTTCGTCGGGTTAATTTCCTCTGATCTCACGGGAGCTTTAACTCAGAGTTGGCTGCAAAAAACCACGGCAACGTGTCCGGCCACTTCTTTTCCTTTCGCGTTTAAGTTGCCGTTAAACAGGGTTCGCACCTTCGTTACGGTTTGCAGAGAACTCAGAATTGCAATTGACGCCTTTAGCGCGCAGAAGGGCTGTAACGCCTTCGTTCAGAGTGTTGTTTTCGGCGTAGAGAAGCGGACTGGCCGCAATTTCCATTAAAGTAGCTAATTATTCGGTTCTATGTAAAAAGGAAGAAGAAAGAAGAAAAAAGAAGGTGGCGGTAGATTGCGAAATTTTAGTAGAACCGGGTCGAGTGCTCTTTAAGTTTAAACGCTTCGTGTTAGGATAAACAAGAAAGTAACAGGGAATGGAGTTACGTACTTATTCGATCCTGCTTGGATTTACGAGTTTGTTTAAAGTGGAATAAAAAATGGTAGCATTAATGTTCAGGATTAAGGAGATCTATCGCAACTAATGGGAAATATTTATAATTAGTTATAATTTGCATAGTACGTTCTCGAACAGATCAATTTCTATTTCTATTTTATTCCACGGAATTTCTCAAAGGCCTTCGAGCACCCTGGTGTATTTATTTTAAATTATGGGGTCCATCAAAGCAGCTTCAAAGGGAAGAAAATAAACCATTGTGTTACTAGCTCTCTGAGAAAGAACAGATCATTCTTTATATAAAAAGGTATACATTAATACATTTGCAAAATTTATATTAAAGAGGAAACTTGTAAGTAACTTTGTCCCGTGCAGAATTGTATAACAGCTGTACATTTCTTTTATATATCATAAAGGTGCGTACAATTATGCGTACCCTTTTTACAATAAATTACATTAAATCGACATGAGATCGTCATGTTAATAATGTTCGAAAATATTAAATTTGACTTCTGAAATATTTATTTCCAATTTAATTGGCGTACGTACACTTCTATAACACACATAATACGGATGCAGATGCTAAAGATCACTTTCCAGACTCGAATCTACATCCGAAAACGAAAATGAAGCTACTGTTAATATCTTTTCGAGCGGAATCGTTAACAAGCAATCTCTCGAACGACGTGTCTATACGTAATTCTCCGGCGTTATCGCAAACGGACAGTTACGCCAGTCGACGTGACCATACCGGATCCCAGTGTGCTTGTGTTCACGTGTGACAACGGCAATACCGTATTAAAGCCCGAGTCAGTGTCCATAAATCGTTGAAAAGTTTGCGAAACTGCAAATTCGTGCTGAATAACGGCGGAGCCTGAGGGATGGAATAAAACGGTCCAAAACTCGCGACGACGAGCTGCCCACGGTCTCATATCGTGCTGTTCAGAAGTTACCATCTATCTGCCGTTCGAAAGTTTCACGTGGCATAATTATTTTCTGTAATCGGAGCTGAGGGAATTTCGTGCTTGTTAGTTAACCTGGCACGCTGATATTTACCTTGTAATTAGCGGCAGCGTTTGTCTATTTCCGATTTACGCGACACGCTATTTGCAATGTGAATTGGAAAAGGAGTGCTGGATATACCGTGGGAAAATCGGGAAGTTGTATTTTGAATTTATTTTAACCGCTCACCGTCATATTGTTAAATTCATTAAAAGTTTTTATTTCATGAAAATAGCATTTTTCGGCGTAAATCTCTTGATCCGATTTATTGGAGCAGCTGGGCATAATTCTATGTACAAGTTGTGTGTAAGCGTTGTTTTATATAGAAATATATTTTATATAGAAGGCTTAAAAATTTATATTGTATTATATATCTATATGTTATCAATATTATATGTGTATTATAATTTGTTTGTCTCTGTATATGTATTTCTTATTAGGGAATTATAAATTCGAAGATTTTCTTATAGCCAGCACGTACATGTATTTTTGTGTTAAATTTCCGAATCGCCATGGGTATTTTTGAAATTCGAAATTTTGTATGATTATTATATTGTTCTGTGAGTTGGAACATTTTACATACTTTTAGCTGAAAGGGTATACTACCTACCTGGTTATGAAGATATGTTTACATTGGTGAAGAGAATGCTTTCAGTGGCGTAACACATTCGCGTTATCAACATTAACTAATTAATTAGGTATTGTAGTTCCCTTTACTCTGGGTAACTTCTGTGCTTCGATTTAAGTTATTAAAATCAATTACAGACGTAATGTGCAAAGTTCAAAGTTCAAACTGGCCTTAAAAAAGATATTGACGCAAGTAAGTCGAGTACTCAACGCTTTACAGCTCTGGCTTTACAGCTTGCAGAATTGTTTAGAGCCCTTCTTCGGTTATTTAATGTCTAAGCATTCCGAGAAAAACATACAGTGCCGTTGGCATGCAGCAGCTAAAATATACATCTCAATATACATTTTATAATTTGCTATTATATATTTGCTAACGAAACTTTCGTAATAAAGTTTCGTATTTGAATCCAAGCACTATATAAACGTAGATTACATTATTATCTACCAATCAATTTTTGTTCTAAACGGACGTCCAGTTTCAAAATGCAAAAACACATATCCTATCAGAACTTTCCATCATGATTTTGAGTGATTATACATTTTAATTAACATCGATACAACAAATTAAATCGCTACTTCTGTCTATCAAAATAGCATAATCATAGATTCTCTCAATTAAAAACGAATAACTAAAGCTTAACACCCGTAAAATAGAATTTGCCTTCGCAAGTTGCTTCACGTTTGTTCTCTTCTTAGACGACGAGGAATGACTAACAGCACTCGTATTCATCGACTTTTGCACCCTCTCGAATTTCCACCCTACATAAAAGTATAGAACTACAGGGGTGATAAACGCAGACATCATGAAACACCGACAAAATCCGCCTGATACAGATTTTCCTCGTAAATCCGAATCTGCTATTAACAGAGAGGAGATATTGCTGGGGGTGCGTTTCACCTCGGAGAGAAGGAGTCACTGGCCACGTTTCCGAGGCGCGTTTACAAGGCCCGCCATTAATTTTCGTGCTCGAGATCAACCGTACGTTTGTACCAGTCACGCGATACGTATTCTGTCTTCGAGACGAGGAGGAAACATTTACAACCCGCGGAAAATCAACGATACCGCTGCACGTCTGGGAGAAGTATGTTTGCGCCGCGATAAAGGCGAGGCCGAAAATAGCTCGCACTGATTTTCATGGGAACGAACATTGATGAAGGTACCGCAAAACAAAGAAGAGTTTACTTTGTTCTATATTCGATACGGCATGGAGGGAAGTGGTGCACGATATAAAGGGTGGGTGGGTGAAAATGAATTGCAGTGGATGATAAATAATTTATTATGTGGGGTGGTTCTTACTCCTGAATTGTCAGTACCCGTTTTTTTAAAATGAAATTGAAGATTAGGTGTACGTAAGATTAATTGGGCAACGATAGAATATGCGTCAGAAAATTCTTGACATTTTGGTGTGAAAGGTTATTACTATTATATAAATATATATGTACGTGTTATACAAATGTATGGGGTGGTTCTTTTTCGTCACTATCAATTTTCCAAGATTCATTGACTAGTTAGTCTTCTGGTATCTCTTCTTAATCGTGTGTAGAAATAATTATTTTTATATTAATATGAGCATGATAATCCCAACATTATCATTTTAATATTTACTGATCGATCTAGTCAGAATAATGAATAATGGTACAAGACTATATACGGTCAGTAAAATTATATTGGCTAGCAGTTTTTGTGCCAAAATAGCCTGCAACAATTGAATGAATAATAATATAATAATTTACAAACTAACGCATAATGACCTACAAAGTCTACAAATTATTTCATTAATTAACTATCATGGGTTGGCTGCGTGACGAACAAAAATCTTTAAAAGCTCATAATTTTCCCCCTTCCAATTCGCCATTATTTTTCGCTAAAAGGAAAATCTCTCCCACAATATAACACGCGTTTACATTACACTCATCTACTTCTCCATCCAGCCACGTCCTTTTGAAGCAACATCGATATTCCAGCACCGCGAATACATATTGCGAAAGAATGGAGGTCAACCTCGGCTACGATAGCGTTTCAGCGTTTTTTTCGTCTACGAGAGGAGGCTGAACACCAGCAACATCCGGGATTAGTTGTCCCGATAAATCGTGCATCGAAACGGGCCAAACAGCGATTTGAGCTTCCGCTTAACGACGAAAACTGCGATAATGCGTGAAACACCGAAGGAAATTCTGACCGTTCGTTCTTCCAATCGAATCTCCGGGGTGAAATTTTCTTTCCCGCATTCTGGAGAAGCAGACGATCCGTATGCCGCCCCCGCGGGCACGGGAGAAATAATAGAAATTATTTTCGCATCCGTGATATCGCTGTTTCATCGATCCTTTGGGGTAGTTTGAGCTCCTCGATGAGATTCGCAAACTTTGGGCATTTCGAGTTGAAGCACGGATTGGTAGTCCGATACGATGGTATACGCTGGTTCTCCGTTATTTCATGCTTTTGCGAATAATTCATATTAATTTGAAACACCCTTGTGCATATTAATCCAACATTTGGTGGGATTCACTCTAAATATATGTATACACGTCTCCAGACAATATATTCATTGGTACATTATAGTGCAGGAATTGATTAATATCTTTCGCGTTTTATTCGACTTTAAGAAAAAATGAAATCGATATAATGTCTATTTTCAACAGGCACAAAACTTTACCTTGAATAGTGAATACCTAGAATACTTTGGCAGTAGAGGTGTTAAAACTGCATTAGTGTACTAAATTATATGTATACATATATGTACATATATTGACAGTGAACGAGTAAGTAATTGTATTTATAAAAATATATCTGAAATTTGATGAAGATTCATTCCAAACTAGATTTGCAATGAGTTCGCGTCCAATTATACATCTTCCCAAAATAATTGACGAGAAATGGGGCCAACAGTGGCTTGACGGAAAACACACCAATCTCCGCGAAGTATTCCATTCGACCCAGCAATTTGTCGCATAATTCAACCAGAAATAGAACGAAACAAATAGTTACAACTGGTAGCCTGTATTCTTTGCTCGCTCGTCCTATTCTACGAACCGGAATCCATTCCAGCGTCAAACGCGGCACGAAACGAAGACCAGGCACTACGTTGCCGTAGATGGCACAGTATTTATGCATAGGGGAATCCGCATCGCGACCAGGTAGGAAGGGAATAACGCGGGCGGGGCACACGTACGCGTGGCTGTACGTATGGTGGCGTACATCCGGCCGGGAACTACCCTCGCCATTTCCGGACGATGCATCATTGGAGACCGATAAAGTTTGCGAGTCGGCGAAACTCGTGGCGTAACTGGAAACCGTGGCTCAGATTCAGTAGAAACAAAAAGGACACGGCTGATATCTGGACTGAAGAGAGAAAATTTCGGCCCGCTACGCTTCCGGCAACGCTGCGACACGATTTATGGACAATTTCCCCCCCGACTCTATATCATCTTCTAGATCAAAGTGTTATTTTTCGTGGCTGCCGTTCCCGAGCTGGGAAACTTTGCACGCGATGAATATCGATGCCCGCCGCGGACGATGTTTCCTCGTCGTTTCGAGCCGAGGTCGCAGAGTACGGCGATATTTGTGGCTTTTCAAGGGGGATGGCACGCCGTGGGTATCAATTGCTTTGGATTATTCACGTTTCCGTCATATCGAGACGATCTGAGCTATGGTGACACATGGATTGTTCTTGATTTGTTGTTTTTTTGTATTAGATCGGTGGTTAATAGATGGCGGCTGTTTGTGGTGCTATTGTCTGAAAGTAATGGAGACCAAAGTTCCCTTTTAGAATTTTGTTTTTAATTATTTTTTTCATTTTGTTAAGGGTGACCACACTTAATTTCTTAAGAAGATTGACACGTAGGTTTTTATATTTATGGGTTTGTTCAATTGTAATAACTGTTATTCGAAACATTTATTGGTATATCAATTTACTGAATTATTCCACTGAAAGGGGTAAAGATAAAAATAGAAGGGACTAGTGATGTCAAACAATTTGCTAAATTTGCTCAAATTTATGGTGCTTCGGAAATTAATCAACCTTTGCGTGCTTCAGTTACCAAAGTTTCTATAGAAATGTTATATGGTTTCGGAAGATTATGCACGTGATTTAATGTCCTACTATCTTGCAGGATAATATTTGAGAAAATGTACCTCGCTTTAACTTTTATTTTAGATATTTTTCGCATTAATTTGTTCAATTATTCGTTTGTACTATATAAGTAAACACGTGCTTCGTTGAAACAGTTAAAGTGGCAAAGTATGGCAGTGGCATGTTCAGCAAAGTATGTACCAAATGAAAGTCGTATTGCATTGTATTGTTACAAAAATTCGTACAACATTTAGATGAATTACCACAAACCATTTCCAAAAAATGTTCTATTCTTTATCGGAAACAATATGCCAACATGAACCGAATAAACCCTGCGAAAAAACCGCTCGTGGACAAAAAAATTCATTACCGTTGCCAAACTTCCCATTCCAACCTTTCCCTCTCGCAAAACCTTGCCAATGTCGAAACTAACTTTCCACGTATTAACCAACAACGGAACCACGCTCGGGCATTGTCGATTGAAGTGTTTCGGGGCAAGTAGTAGCCTGACGATTCTCCAGGCGGGACAGTTGTTACAGTCCAAGCAGGGACTACATTTGAAACTAAAATTCGCGTTGGTCAAGCAGAACCAGGGCGGTTTAGAACCGAAAAGGGTCTCCAGAGAAAACGAACGAAACAGAACAAATACGTCTCGGTGTACGATCAGATTGGTTCACGTAAACAGGAACACGAGGAGGCTGTTCCAGTTTAAAGGCAGGTCTCTTTAATCTTTTATCTTGCAATGGCGAGTGACACCCGTGCTACAGATTACGCGTTGAAATTGAAAATCACGAGTGAGATTCGTGATTTATATCCAGAGTATTTTATGCAAGTTTGGCCACGAAATTCCACGACTTTTCTGGAACTTTAGGGAAAATAGTCGTAGACAATAATTGAACTACATTGAAGTATGCATAATTTTCGGAAAAACGCGTTCTCTTAAGAGCAATTTTTCCAGGTATTTTAAATTATATTAATTTAAACCCGAAACTTTTTTTGTAATTATTCCCAAAATTCGTGGCAACGTTTGAAACGCGTGAAAGTTTACTTAGGACGCTCTGTACATAAAGTAAAACGTCCATTTCTATTTCCTGTATCTCCGATCGAATTCCCAAACCCCTCGCCCAGTCTACACCCAAAAGTTTACATATTCACTGTCCGATCGTTCACATTCAATTCCCCCCGTTCCACTCGAACCCCAATAGATTATTCCAAGAAAATAGTCACTTCCGACAGAAAGGAATTAAGTTCCCCGTACCGGCGAACAGGAAGAAGCACGCCGAATGACGTACGCCACGATCACACCTGGTCTGGTTAGGTCTGATCGATAATCCCGAGTGGCTGGCTCAAAAGGGAAAGGCAGAAAGACAGAGAGCCCCTTGACTAACGATCGTTTTTCGTGACAGAGCGCGATACAAGGATGCACGAAAGAGCTGGACGCGAAACGATGAAGAAGAACAGGGGCCGAGAGAGTTACCGGGGGCTAGACAGCGAGGATAAAGGGTTCTCCGACCGGTGAGATTGGATGAGCCTGGATAATTAGCAAAACAGCGGAACTCGGTCGTTAGTGGCTCCTTCCTGCGATGTTCCTCTTGTCGTCTGCAGGCTGCCGATGATTGAGCACAATACGTGGCTGATTTTCGTCCCCTGTCCTTTTGCTCACGGTGCTTTCGGTGCTTTGTCCGCTTCTGATTTGCGCTCGTCGCTGAAGGTGTTTAACGCCGTGCCTGTTACGTTTGTTATTCGTTGGACCGGCTGGACGGGCTTCCGGATTGAGAGTTAAAGGGTCGGGCCAGATTGTTACTTTGATCGGGCGTTGGAAATAATTTGGTTGCGTGGCCGGCGCCGCGTTGTTATTTATTTGGCCGGCGAACTTGAAAATTGGATCACGGTTGTTGTTTAGCCGTTTACAGATTGCCCGCGTAAGCGACGATTTAGTAATCGAATAGTAATTGGTATAAATACGCTGCCTTTATGCGACGATCGTTCTATAAATTAATGCTTCCATTGCGTTTACAATGAATTGGGTGTTATTGTTTCACAGGTTTCGCCAAACATTACTTTTGTGCTCCTTTATTCTTCGAGGGTCGGTTTATTTTGGGTACTGCTCAGTACCTAATCGGGCTGCGATGTTTTAATTCTTATACGTTTTGCCGTCGTAGAATTGTTCCAGTATAAATTTCAATCTTAATCTTTAGAGAATACGCATTTCAAGTTAATTGGAGTAATGAAGAGGTTGTCAGATGTTGAAGAATAATTTATGTAAAAAATTGGTATATCATATTTTTTCATTATTTCAGTTACAAAAAGTGTTGCGTTTAATTGAAAAAAGATATTTATAATGAAAACGTAGCATAAGCAATGAACATCAATGATCGTCTCATCCTCAGCCAATTAAACGAACTGATGTGAACGAGTGACAGTAATAATTTCCCCATATCTGCGTCTAAATATTTATCGTGGCGTGTTGGTAACACAAAAATCGTCAGATTGCTTCGTTGTAAAGAGGGAGAGAGCATAATCGTGGCGGCACAAAGGGACTCTCGAAACATTAGGAAGCCGCCGCTCTGCTCGCATATGAATAGCCCGAGAATAATTCCAAAGTGAACCATTAAACATTAAAGAGACACTTGAAAGCACGTGAATCGCGTTCCAGCAGTAATATCCTCGAAACTTTAAATTCAAATTAAACTTCGCAAAATGCGCCACGAACGGGTTCCGGCAGAGACCGGACTGGGCGGGGACGTTACCTTTATTGCATATTCCTGCCGTAATGGGAAATTAGAATTCCTATTTCTATCAATCGTTCCAGAAACACCGAATCACCGGGTATTTATAAGCGCGTCCGTTTCGAGATATCGTGGCGTCGATTCGCCGTGACGAGAAACGTAACCCCGATTTATTCATCGTTCTCCTTCAGAGTGTCGTTTATCTTCGAGCTGTATTTAATTCCTATTCATTGTTTCGTGACTCTCGTTTTATACGACCCAATTCTTACATTTTCTACCCCTTTTTCTTTATCGTTGCTCCGTAAGGCTCGTCGAAATAATGGTCGAGGGTATTTATAATACCGCCTTGTTGAGTATCGCGTGAATGGCGATGAAAGGATGATCGAGATAAATTCCATGAGTATATGCACGTATTGTAAACTCTAATTCTTGACGATTGAGGGTGTAAGGAATGCTTAATTATTTTCTGACAACACTTTGTTCTTAATGAATGTTGAGGTTGTTCATTGGTCTTTTTATTTATTGACAATTTGAGTGCTCCTTTTGTTCGAGGATGTTGAATCGGGGAAATTATAGCTTCTTTATTTCCTATCGATTTAACGCTAGCCTGTACTCGATACTACCCTTCCTCTTAAGTATTGCTCTTTCTCAGGGATCTCAAACACTTTTCTAAATCGATCACGAAAGATATTCAGCAAACTTTGGACAAAACTGTATACTAGTAAAAAATAGAATAACTCCCAGTCTATTTTTAACAAACATTGTTAAACGTATTTCAATACAATTACGAAACATTGTTCTTTCATATTTATGTCAAAATAACAACGTTACATGGATAATACTTTTCGCAGCAACTATATTTTTATTAAGTTTTCAACGTGCCAAAAAAAAACAATGACATAAATACATATATCTTCCCTCTAATCATTTTATTTGTCTCTATTTTCAATAGCGAAACGAGTGAAAATTCAAAAAAAAAATAAGGGTGAAGCTTACAAAAATAATTCAATCTCGAAAATATCACATAATCCATGGTGTACGTTTTACGAGGTCAATCGTACTAATTCGTCGATTGCGACTTGAGGTGAATTACGGCTGCCCGGTAGGATCCATCTTTATTCCGACGATTTCGTCTGTGTAAACGGAGATCACTCGGTAGAAGGATTTAAAGGATTAGGGAAGACGAACGATACGCGAAAGGGGCGGCCACCGTTGACCATCCTTTTCCCTGTAGACCTAATAAAAAGCACAAAGAGAATCGTCTCTCTCAATCTTCACGGTGATAGTCGTTTTATGGACACCGTGCATTTTGCGAGAATCGTGAAAATTTACAGGTACACTAGATGCATGTGTGCGTACCTGCGTGTTCTCACGTTTTTCAGACAAAGTCTCTTGGATCCATGAAATTATTCATGGGAATGTCAAACGTTACGTTTCAACATTTTTATTCTATGGTGTCATTTTTTCGATCTACAGTTCATCGACGTCGTGTGCCTTACAGTACGAAACACGCAGAATTTCGAAAATTCCACATAATCGTCGGTTTACAATTTTAGGGAATGTGATTGAAATTATTTACAGTCGAATGGATTGTTGTATTATGTTACCGTGCGACACGTAGTGCTCCGTGTGTGATACTAAGTACACGCTGTGCAATTTTCATGTTCGGCCATGTTCATAATCATGCGAGTGCTGCTGTTTTAATTAAATTCAGGAAGTTACACGAACGTCGTACGCGAATGTCAAACGTTTTTAACTTCGTCCAGGAATTCGTACCTAGAAATAGTTTAATTGAGCCGCTGGTACGAGATTTAGAAACATTTTTCTGAACATTTTTCGAATATATAATGTACAATTGCAATACATAATAGAACCGTGAAAATATATTTCTATTGTACCTTCTCACACTTGCAATCAGAGTAAGTTTAATACTGTAATGTATTCACCCCCAAATATCTATATTTGGTATTAGTCTTACGATATACATATATTTCTCTATTACTCTTATTATCTACTAGTTACCTAAGGATTCTTTTATACAAATATTTTTAAGTTCGTTCGTTACAAACAGACGTCATGCAACCTTATCGCGTCACTGTTTCCAAAACACCTAGTCATACTGCCTACAATCCCTACCCATCCGCAGTCCTTTGGAATTCACCCTCACCATCTCTACTACGTCCTTTCCAACATCCTTTAAAACCCCAAGGTTCCCTGACTCCCGAGCTCATATCTTACGAAATGGTAAATCGATACTCTAAGTCCAAGTGTTAAAAAAACCTCTGGTAAAAACCGAAGATGGGAGTTAAATTTTCTCCGTGTCCATTACAATACTTTAAGTACCCAAATGTTGTGTCGTTCTATCGAACTTTTTCAAAAGCACAACCCTTTAAAAAAGTAAAAAACCGTAAGAAAAAAATTGTCCACAAGATTTTGATCTCCATAAAGAAAGCTACGACATCGCGATAATAATCGTACATTATAACGAAATTGTATCTATGGGTTTAGAATTTCCTCCAAAAAAACCACCAACAAACAAGAAACAAAAAAATACAAATCGATTCCCCTGTAAAAGCGAGAGGCAAAGGTGGCCCCGCCAGCACAGTCGTCTGTTCAAGTGGAAACGAAAGCTCGGTTAAACGAACAGCAGAAACTTGGCTCGTTTCGGTAGGTAGGAACGAAAGTGCATTTCTATGCGGTTAACAATCGCCAATCGGAATCATATCTCGGAGAAGGTATGGGCGCTATTTCGAATGCAAAACGGGTTTCCTCTGGCCCGTTTCGCCAAGGGCCATTGCGATTCCGGATGCGCCACGACCTGACTGATTCCAGATCTCTGCACGGATCGATGGTACAAGCAGGAATGGCGCGAACGAGATATTAATTTGCAGCATTCGAGCGTCCTCCCAGTTCTAGTGGCACGGACTTAATTATTCTGCCAATCTGTCTGTATATCGGGCCGGCCGAAGACGAGGATATTCGACGATACGTAATTATCGAGGATTGTTCACGGCGGTGTGCCGCTGTAACGTTAATTGCTAACGCGCCACGCCACTGCGCCAAGATGTTGATTGAAAATTTCCGTGCCGCTGATTTTCCGTGTTTTGCAGCCGAATCGATACGGATCGATCATCGATAATCGTCGCCTTGTTCGGTTTGTTCAAGTGAAACGCGACAAAGGTGGAGGGAACGGTCCCGTGGAGCGTGGCTGGTCGAGGTTAAACATCGATTTTATACATTTGCGATCGGGGTTCGTTGTGTGCGCGTATTTCGATTGCGAACGCGGGCCGAATTTGTGAAATCGTAAAACCGAGCGAAGCGATCAACCGATCAACTCTTGATTAGACTGGGAACATTTATGGTGCTTGGTAATATCGGCCGATCGCTTAATCAGACCTACTATTAGCTATTAACAGGATTACATTTTGGAAACAAGTTTAACATTCTTCGTAAATAGCGGGAGTGTAAAGAGTTTGTTTCATTTGTTACGTATAAAAATTTGTTATTGTCATTACAAAGCGTTTGTTGAAGGAAAAATATAGATTAATGCAATTTAAACATTGCACACTGGTGTAAGAATTAATTGTTTGATTTTAGATCAAACGCAATAGCAAGGTTCATCGTTGATTATATTTACACAGTTGATTTACACAGAGTACTCGTTCCACGTGCTGGAAGATTCGGTGAGTGTAAGTTTCGGTGAATGTTAAGTAAGTTATAAAAATATTTATTTCGAATTAATTTCATTGGACAGTTTCATGGCTCACACTTTTTAAAAAAGATATCAAACAAAATAAAAATTGCTATCACAACATCCTACGTTAATTAATTACAGAAGATTATTTAGCTTTATTACCGTTAGTATTATTGAATAATAGTGAATTGAAATTAAAATATTACTTCTTGCCATTAATGGCGATAAAAAGTGATAGGCCTACCTGAACTGCTACCAATTCATTAATACAAAAATACAAAATTCCAGTCAGTTAAGTTCCAATGGCGTTGAATCGGCAATATAGAAGCAGAGAAAATCTGATTAAGCTGTCACCGTTTCTTTGGGATTTCGACGATACCCACAGATACACAGTGTGCGCAGAGGGAATTTTCCGGTGCACATGGCATTGGTTTTTGGGTTCCACGGTGAAGCGTAATGCCGAAGCTGGTAGTTACTAGAAATCACCGTTTGTCGTTGGTTTGCTGCAATCCGGTCCACCGTGTAAACGTGTAACACGCTCGATTAATCCATTTCGTACTGAACCCTGTTAACAACGTTGACGTTGCGGTCGTCACGATTTGTCGGACCTGTAATCGAATAATTCGTAAAGCTTCCTTCTCGCTGCGAACGTACACGTTTGCTCCTTTGATCCTTAATTTTCTCTTTATGAATTGCTGCCAGTGTTAAGAGCTTTTGGGTGTATTTTTTAAAGTGCTTGCAGAGAGAGAGATATTAATGAAAAGAAATAACATGTAATGGAAGTGAGTAATTTACTATCGTTCTATAGTTCTAACGACGAGCTATAAATGTTTAGAATTAAATTTTCGTTTTATAAAATCCAGCATTTGATATACTTTTCATGTTTTCGAACTATGTGCCTTTAAAATTTCAAACGATAAATATTTTTCGAGAAATTTAAAATAATTATTCTATCTGACGAGGGATGGTAATAGAAGATTTTGGATGCCGTATAAATTTTTTATTAACATTCTACTTCTATTTTTAGTTTATGTTCAAATTTCGTTCAACAACATAGCTATGCAAGATACTTTGAATATTCGTCATTTTTTGGACAATGAATATTTTTCAGCTACGGGTTACCATTAACCCTCTATTCACTGAAGTACCGAAATGAGCAACACAGTTGAACCCTTTCTTTAAAAATGCTACTTTCTTGAGAAAAATGGGAGTAGAAAATCATACAGCACAAGTTTGCGACATACAGTAATTCTTCGATTAGCGCGCGCAGATCGGGACGGGCCGCGCGCGCTGAGAGCGCAGGGGACTAGTTTGACTGTTTAGAAATTCGACACCGACATCAACGACCGTTGAAAGGGACAGAGAGTGAAAGTAGGGTCAGATAGCTACGTATCTGTGAGACAACACTAATGCAACTATAAAACTTCTTTATTGTTAATTATTTCGTTCTGCAAATTTTATGAAAATATAGCTGAGGTTGTTGTGATTAAAATAACACCAAACGCGATATAATTTGGATCATATTTGCGTTGATAAATTATAGAAACGGATCCCACTGATTGTGAGCCGAGCATGAAACGATTCCGTACGATCTCCCCGGCCGGGGAGAAACGCTTTGCGCGCGGTCTAGTATGTCGACGAATGCTACCGTACGCGCGTTCTCGGCCCAGCGTTCCTTGCTTTTTGTTATCTCTGAGCCGAAAATGCTACCGTACGTGCGTTCTCGGCCCAGCGTTCCTAGCTTTTTGTTATCTCTGAGCCGAAAATGCTACCGTACGTGCGTTCTCGGCCCAGCGTTCCTAGCTTTTTGTTATCTCTGAGCCGAAAATGCTACCGTACGCGCGTTCTCGGCCCAGCGTTCCTTGCTTTTGACCATCTGCTTCTTCCCTTATCTGATACTTTAAAAACATAAAGCCATACTACAATAATCATGAGTATCTTACAATACAGTGGGCATACAATACAATACAGTTTAGCACTCTGTGAAAACGTTGATAATAAACCTCCGCGGTCAACCTGGGTTGTTTATGACCGAAGCGGAAGTTCAGTCTTGGAGTGACATTTACCGAGAAAATGATAAAGAAGAAGAAGAAGGACGCAAGAATTGGGCCCAAGAACGTGTAATAAAAACGATTAAGAAACTCCAAGCAGGGACCGAAAATTATCCGTCGTGCGTGCATTTACAGCTCAGAGCCCTGGAAGCCACTATTTCCCAGTTGTATGTACACATATAAGTCAATATGATCCAAATTATATCGTGTTTAGTCTCATTTCAATCACAGCAGTTTCACGAATATTTTAATATAATTTTCATTGCGCAATACGTAAGAATAAAAAAAATTCACGGTTGCATTAGTGTGGTCTCACCGATACGAAGCATTTAATCTTTCAATGATTACCCCAAGTATCAACAGCCGGGACGTGTCGGCTAGAACCCGGGGGGAATCCCCCCAGTGGTGGGGATGAAAAGCGCTTTCTCTCGCTAGAGGCCTGGACACGCACTCTTCAAGATATTACTGTACTTCTTTTTTTTCTTCAATGCAGCGGAGTACTTCACATTCATGCAGAAAATTGTGAAAATTTCAGGTCTGTATGGAAAAAGGTAATTCTAATGTTGAGCAGAATAAAAATGTACAGCTTCTAACATGCATGGTCTAATAAGCTAAGTTAGAATTTGAGGTTCTATTTTTTAAATAAAAGTTAATTAATAACGTGGATTAGAGTCTATTAATAACGTAAAGTCAGTTAAGAAACCAAAAAAATACAATCATTTTTGCTGGTCCGTCTTCTCAAAGTCTCTCGTAAATTCCTTCATGGAATACAAATAAAGTCCGCCAAGACGATGGCTGACATCAGCAGCTATCGTTTCATCTTTATTTGGACGGTTTGACGGTCAGATCGAAGAAAATTGAACGACGTCAGCGACATAGACTGGCGGATTTCAAGTTTGAAGGAGCTCCTCCAGACCACTTGCACTGGCCGTCCTTCTTCTGGTACTTCTGAAACAATTTAAGTACCGTTTCACGCAGCCCGTCCAAGAGTTTCTTGACTGTCGAACCTAGAGTGCAAATAGACATCTCGAAAACTTTGCGAGCATCGCCGCCCAGCAAAGAACCTGAAAATAAAATCAGTTCGAGAGCCTTCGATTAATTGCTGATGAATGATTAAACACGGCCGTCTCCTTTCTGGCAGATTAAATCCTCGCCCGTGGCAGAGTTTATCGTAAAAATTCTACACTTTCTGATGGCGAACAGCTGTTGATAATGTACTTGTAAATATGTATTTAGTTTTAATGAGAATCGTCGAATTTGCAACAAATTTTCGCAAACTTTGCAAAGAAGCATAAAGCAGGTCGTTGGAGCTTAATTAAAATACAGTTGATTTCCAGGTAATCAAATTTCATGGATACCTCGTCGCAGATTTTTCTCACAAAGTAAAAGAAAACCTCTGTAAAGTATTACTGTAATTTCTCCATACTCTGAGTAGTAGTTGCAACCGCGTAGCTTGACCGAGGTAAATAAAACGACGTGTTAGCCCTTTGTGCTCGCGAAAACTTTTTCGATGTTTCCTTCCACCAACTGAACAATCATTACATGCACATTGGCAGAGAGAAATTACGATTACTTTTGCGCTGGTAAAACGAAACGCAAGATCTTATAATTTCCACATCGACTAATTTACAATACTAAATAACTTTGCGCATCGTACGGACATACAACCGGAATTCCGAATTGAGGGGACAAAAGTTTCTGGCAACTGTACTGGCATTTCCAGTGCAAAGGGTTAACGGAACCCTTTTTCCTCTCATTTTTCAATTCTCAGTTACGAAACTGTACGAGGACAGTCGTGGAACGGGGTGTCCACCCCGTCGTAATTCGTCGCATAATCGTACCGATGAACGAATCTCGTTTCTCCGCGCTCTATCCAACCCCCGTGCGACCCCTCACAGCCACGGTTGTATATTAATTACGCGCCCTTGCGAACTCGGACGGCTAGACTGTATTTTCGGACAAATCGTAAAACAACGCGGGCCCCCAACAATGGTCCTGATTTATTTCCGTAATTTAACTAACCCGCTAAACTGGCGACCAGCCTCGTTCGTCGTTTCACGACCCATCGAATTCACCCCTTTTTCAACCCCGCACTCTACTACCCCGCGTTCTGCGTTACGCCTTCGCGCGAAGTTGGTAACGCGGTCGAATATTAAAGCGTACCCAGCCGCGAATTAAAAGTGTATTTTATGGCGGGCGGGTTTGAGCATCGTATGAAACGCTGATATTGCCACCCTTGAATATGAACGCCACCCCTTTAGCGCGAAGATCTCGACGCGCTAAACGGCCGGTGTCGAGTGGTTTGTTTGAGGCTCTCGGTGTAAATGCACGCGTGTGTTCACTGCGTACACTGAAAGGATTTGTGGTTCGCATATAAACAGGTCGATGCGTTATCGCGGCCTTTTGCTTTCTGCCGGTTTATGGGAAAAACTTGTCGGATGTTTCGGTGGCTTCATTTTCGTCCCCCGGTGGATTTTTCTACGATACGCGTTTTTCACGGCGGAGAATAATGGGAGTATGTTTTTGGGAAAATTGTTTATTAGTCACAGTTCTGTATTAGTCCGAGCAGTGCTTATTGTTTCTTTTATGATTAACTCCGATTGCCTCCGAATTTTTGTTATTCGATCCAGTTTCTTACACTTGCTTCACAGTTACGTTTTTAATTAATTTCACCCGGCTCCTTAATTTCACAGTCTAATTTCGCAAATCCGAAAATGAACTGCGAGTATTTAACTCTCCTAACTGAATTGCAGCGTGTCCTTTGAATTGAAAATGCGGCCTCACAGGGACCACGTAATTTTGATCGCATAGAAAGCAACGAGCGATATAGCGAATCACTTTACTGATTAAGCCACTGAATCGAAGCTGTGCAGTGAGAAGTGGCATTACTTGTTTCAAACAAATCAATCTTTCACACCTGTATTAAAAATGACAATTACACAAGCACTCCATATATAATATACATGTACAATATTCTAACATAGAGAAGTTAAACAAATTTTAGTTCACTAAAAACGTTTTCACAAAAAAATGTTGCAGCCGAATGGAATAAACAAAGTCGCTTTAATTGTAAATTGTGCATCAACTTAATGAACAGCGCGAACACTTAATTCTTATTACAAGCTTTCCCCGCGAACTGGAAATTTCATTAAACACTTTCCACTTTAATTAAAAAAAATGCATTTACCTGTACAATATTTTCGTTACTAAGACGCGAGCTTTCGTCGAAAAGTTTCACGGAGCATCGTCCAGCTTTCAGAAATACCAATCTGCGGACGCTTTTTTTCCCTGGCCGTCGGCAATTAGTCGTTGATATGACTGGTTACAGGACGAAGGCACGGCCCTTGGGGACGTTCTTCGTGTTCTCCCGGAGGACCGAATTATCTGCTTAATGGCTGGTAATTGCCGTGGAGTTGCACTTACCGCAGCTTCTGCTCGCGCTTGCACTCGGCGCAATTCGAACCTTCCCGACGGGACAACCGCTTCTCTGCCGCGTCGTTAAAACGGTCTAACGAAATTTGCAAACGTCCTAGAAGCTCCGGCTCGTCCTTGTTTTTTTATTTCGTAATTGCCCTCTTCTATCTATTTCCTAGCGGAAGATTATTTTTCCGTTCGCTTCGACTGCTATTGTAAAACGTGTTATAATTCAGACACGATTGTGCAGTTTGAAATCATCTGATCTTATTGCACTATAAATGATTGCAAACGCAGTTCTTCCATGTTGTTTTGCATCCATTTGAAATATCTCGTCCGTACCCCGTTCTTCGCGTAACGCAAGCTGTTCGAATCGTTCGCTCCCTATCCAAACGAACGAAATTTAGTCGGCTCGATCACTGAAGTTGCTGTTCGTGTATTCAATCCCTTGCAGGTAAAGGAGAACCGAGCGTCTGTGTTCGTTAATTCCACGGTGGCGTGGTTCGTTCGTTAATCTCGACCGCCTTTCCCAGGTTCAGTTCAGTGGCCCACGGCATAGGACAATAACGCGGTTGATTGTAATGGAACCTCTGGTACTGGTATTAGAGGCTCATTGTTCCGCGGAGCTGCTTCCCCTTTCGCTTCTTCTTCTTCAACTTATCCCAACTTCTAATGTCGATACATGCTGAGAACTCCGCCGAGCCGCTTTAAAGTTTGCTACAACATCTTGGGGATAAATCGTGGAACGCGGCTGAATAGAAGGAATATTTGATTTCCAGGCCGTGAAAACGAGTTTTCCTGAAATTTCCTGGAATTTTCCAAATTCCTGAAATATATTAATTATATTTTTTTAATACTAACGTATTTAATGTATTATAATATATATGAATAAATACATAAACGAATAAATAAATATACGCATATAATTAAGACAAGGAATATAGGTAAATTGGAATCAACTTCGTAAAAATAAAAGGTCAGTATTTTCTTTATTGACCTGTGTATCACATATTTACCAAGCAGTAATTAATGAACACTGTACGCCCAAAAAATGGAAAACACCTTTTCTTCTCACATAGAAAACGTTTAAAAATTATATTAATTATGTGTGATTTGAACATATGGCGACGCATTCATAATACTTTTGAGAACATGAATTAATTTAAAAGGAAAACTGATATTTATCCACCTCATTACTGTGCTAAGCTCTCACTGGTAATCCATATGCTCTTGCAACGAATCGTGTTCTATACCTGTACATACATAACTTCCCTCTGCACCTGAAGAGAAAGAAGATACTTATCAAGGTAGCTTGATACACGAAGAGAAGCAGACATCGCTGCAGCCTGTTGACCTCTATTCGCCAGCCCTTGGACTCCGTTCAGACGAGCAGGCTTTTCCGCTCGGGAAACGCCTGTCCCTGTAAGCAGAACACAGTATTATAAGGGGGTGTCATATATAAATGGGGCAAGACTTATGGCTGAAAGGGAGAGAGGTCGGACAAAAATATTGGAAATGAGTATTAAATGAATCTGTAAAAAATTTTCGTCTGTGTAAAATATTGTTAAATTTTATCTTGAAACCATGGTTTACAAGTTATTTGAACTTCCAATTGACACCATTGTTGTCGAATGAAACGATAAGAAATGTGCTGATTCGTGGAGCCAATCAAGCAAATTCGAGATTGAAATAACTTTTAAACTAATAATTTATATTTGAATTATATAAATAAGAAAAAGTACTGATACTAAAAATGCATAAAATTAAATTAATAATATATTTCCAGCTAAATCATTGCACATTGCTCTTTTCCTTATTTAGAAGCATTTTAAAAGTATAGTCAGTCCCAATCTGGTACAACACCCTATATACAGACATACTGAAGGTCCTTCTGCTTCAAGAAAAGTCAGGAAAAAACTCAGAAATTTACAAGAACATAGGTCTAGGATTATTTTCCAGGGGAAATTGTGATCGACTGTTTCTCGTAATAATAATGTTTTATTGCTAAATATCTCTTAATAACTCACAATACTCTAAAATACTCAGCTACCTTTGCTCTTTCCACTCTACTTAGACTCTGACTCTATTCTCCCTCGATTCTGCCTCGCGCACATCATCCACAAAATACATTCTTTCACGCAGTTTCCCTCCCATTCTATTCATCATTCGTTCTCACTCATTAGGACACACACCGACACACGCACCTTTGCCACGTGTCTCAGGTAGACCACGGGCCACCATGCATCCAAGGCTCCACATGCATTCCCCGAAACCATTGACCCTTTCCTTTAAACATTCACTCGATCCACATTCGATGTTTCCACTAACACCCTTCACACGGTTCATACAAAGCCCTCCCGTACCATTTCTACGAATTCTCGCATGCCACATAGGTGAAGTGGTCTAACTATTTTACATTTTTTCCAGCAATTAATCCCATATAAAAATTATGTTGATCAAAACATTCTTATACAGACTGCAATTCCATGTTAAACGTAACCGAGATTTAAACGGAATCTTGTGTTCCATCAAGCTGCCAGCCAGCGTCTGATCCTCAAACATGATTTTACGCCGTCGTCCGATCCGTTCTTATCAACTACATATTTCGATTCCTTTGAATGTCGTCGCAGGACTGAACGTTCGCATTTCTCGCATGCTTTGGGGGGTTCGTCGCGACGCCAGGCATCCTTTTTAACCTGGCTCTGTTCAACCCTGACCTCCCTTGGACGCTTGCCACTGTGGAATTAAGAGCCAGGCGGTTCCGAGACCCCAAAACGACGTTTTCGACGGGTCTAACAGAAACGAAGTTCCAGGAACGTTGTTGGCGATAATCGTGCACGGCGTTACACAAAATTCACCCGGCGAATTCGCCGATAAATCCTCCGCCGGTATCGAACAGAATCTATTCTACACTCGATCCGTCTACTTCAGACAAAATCCATTCCACGTTTCTCATTTAATTCCTCTCGGCCCTGCCAGGGAACAACACTCAATCTCACGGATCCCCCCGCAAACAGCGATGTTGCCTCACCTCAAGAAATTACTGCGAGAAGCAGCGGCTCTGTTACGCCAGCTCGCCAGGCCAAAGTTTCATCAAAACACCGTTGAAGTAGGGCCGGGGAAGAAAGCGAAAGAAAAGACAATGATGTGGCACGGGGCAACGCCTCCCAGCCGAGATTGTCTGCGGGGCAGCCTCGTAACGAAAGGTTTAAGGGAAGTTTCGCGCCGCCTTAACAACGTTCGAACACACTCGATAACCAAAGTCTTGGCCCGTGTGCGCTCCAATAACCAAGCCAGTTACCCTGCAAGGACGTGCAACGTTGTTAGAGACGTTAATTAAGGTGCTCGAAGCGTCGGGCCTGTGTGCAAAAGGGGAGCGGTGTGTTCCAGCGGAGATGAGATTGTCCGCTCTCCACGACCACCAAGGACTCGGTGAAACCTGGTGGCAAGTAGACACGCACCTGTGAAGGTACATACACTAGAGATCACGGCAATCGGCGGCCATTAGAGTGAATCTACTCAAAATTGTTGATGTTTCTCAATGATTTTAATATCGGGCTGGTAACGATGAAACGTAGATGGATCGTTCGATAGTTATAACTGGTATGCACGAAATCTGTGAACTACTCTGTGTATTTGTTAGAAATGAAGCAGAACATTGTGTAGGTTTGATTACTTATTTTAATGTGAGGAATAAAATATGACATCATATGTATATATTAGTACACTTATTTTAACGTAATCAATAATATTAGGTTCGGTTATTAAAACAAACTGAAAACGATATTTTTGGATTACTGCACCGATACCCAGTGCTAGCTAGAGAACGAGAAGACTTAGAACTATTGAATGTGGTAACACAAAAGAACATTAGAACAAAGAATAGAATCGCGCGCCAGATTCAAATCACATACATGCAATTCCGCAAACGAATGCAATCTCATAGTATTGAATATATTTTCAATATTTTTATTACAATTACTTCGCAAGACGCGGAAAATATAATACAAGAAAATAATTTACGAGCCAGTTCAGATGAGACAAGGCTTGGTGGAAGAGGAAAGTGTTTTCTATTACTTCTGTGACTAAAAGGTTACACATTTGCTTTGTAATAAAATTGACAAATTTGTATTGTGGAAAGTAATTTATACCATTCATTAATCAGAACAATAAAGCAAGTATAATATCAAATTTATCTTGCATCTCTAACCTGGTGTCCCATTACTTTTAATCTACATAATTCAAATACTTTCATGAAATATAGATTTTCTCTAAAAAGCTCAAATTCAAAGCTCTTCAAAATATCCGTATATTTCATTTTCAGAACTGCTCACAGAAAACTGTTCGGTCTTACCGAGTTCTATCGTCCATTTCATTTGTTAAAATTCATCCACAACTGCATTACGGACGTTCAATCAGCGGATTCGAAACGACCGTCGTGTTTTTTGCACAGTGTCGTAGAATTTTCATCAGGGTCCAACGATTGTTTGCTGGTTGAACGGTGTCTCGTCTGAGTAAATTAACAAAAACTGTGGGGAAGCTGCAAGGTGCGCGGCATAAACTGAATTTATTGCTGGGACACAGGTCTCGCGTGCGTCGTAAAGAAAAATTCTATGCATTCGCAATGAGTGACCGTGAAACAGAGTAATAACCGCGTTCTATTCTGCCTTTTCTTACCGTCACATCTATCGTTCAGGTCGTCTGCGAAAATTGAAAGGGATGCACGATTGAATGGTACGAATTCTTTCTTTGTGCGTGAGCAAAAGAATGGAATCACATGATATTAATAAATCAGTTCAATCGTTAATTATATATTATGAATAATAATTGGTAGCTTTAATCATTGGTAATTAATTGTTATTAAACCAAGTGAAAATGAAAATCCATTGCGAGTGAAATTTCCGTTTCTCAAACAGTAAGAATCTGTTAAACGTATCAACAAGAATTTATTCTCTTGTCTGTTTGCTCGATCAGTGAATCTTTTCACCTTTTGTTTCCCTTCGTTTCCCTTTTTATGTTTTTCCCCCCTTGAAAGTTTCCTAGAACTTCACCCTTTTTTCTTGTGCTACTGTCTTTGATTCTCAGCGGGCGAATTCCTTCGAAACATTTCCCTTCACATTTATTTCGTACCGGAAGAGTTTCCTTCAGTCGTGTTATTCATTTTTTCTTCCTCTTTACCGTATCTATCTTATGGTAATTTTTCTCTGAGTGCCCCACTATTTCTTTCACCTTCTTCACTTTATGTAACGTTCACCTGCCTCTTCCCACTTCTTAATTGTTGTTTGTCACAGTGAATTATTCTTATCGTTTGTCATTCTTAATATTTTTTTCCTCGTCTACTGTGTTCGTGTTCCACTATTCTTCACAAAGTGCCCCTTGTTGCACATATTTTAGAGTATATTCACTCGTATAAATGGGGTCGCATGTTTACGTCAGAATATAATTAGAAGATATGCTACGTTTGCAGATTGTTATTATGCCAGTGGGAGAAATTATTCGAATGTACACATTACGAAATTGAATCATTTATTAATTGCTTTATAATTGCATACATACGTAGATAGATGGATTACACATATTACGTATATTGTATCTTTAAATCGGGCCTATCGTTTGTAAATGTCATTTTCATTATGATATTGCAATTTATAATATTAATTAACTATATTATTGTAAATTATGACCACTATATAAGCACGATGTATTATTGTAATAATGTTGTGAACAATTATCAGTATTTAATTAATTGGAAATGTATCGAATAAGACAAATACGAAATATTTATACAAATATTGGCTTCACAGTCTGTATGTTCTCCCTTTGATAAAACTTATAATTTTAATCAGTTCGGTATGGTACAATAAATGTAAACGAGGAGATATGGTTTCTGACTACAATAATATTTTCCTTAATTAATTAATCAAATAAATCAATCCAATCTAAATATATATAATTTCATTACGGTCACAATTTAGATTTTCTCTTTGTATCTCCTTGCAATTATTTTATTTTGGAAGGAAATGTACGTTAATATTAAAATATTATATGCACTATAGGGAATGAAACTTTGAACGTGTTAGATTAGAATTTTATGGTATTTGATTTATATTAACTTGATATTATGACATTCTTAAAAAATATTCAAATAAATCTATCATTCTCTCTGCGTCCTATAATTATACTATAGCACAGGCCATATTTACTTGTAACCCAACGTAATTGCGAACAAACAGTTATCGCAAATTTCGTTAATTGATATTTACTTAATAACGTGAATTGCAAAAAGCTGACGCAAAATTTACCCATATTTCAAGGCACAACAACGAATAATTTTCCTCGCTGAAAATTATTCCATGAAAACTGTGCAAGCACCACAAGCTGCATATTAAAACAATACGAATACCACGTTTCACGTTTGTTATTACTTTTTCTGCAAGCTTGTTCAGAACCACGTGGCAAATATATTTAATACTATCACCATTCACCCGCCAATTATTAATAACTCTATAGATCCAAGAGGATTTACAATCCCAAAAAATTGGTTACATGTTTCCCGAACAACGAAATTGTTTGCAATTTTCGACCGCGTTGAAAACAATTTTTATTATCATTCCTACGAGTTCATAATTCTTGCAGTATAAATCTCGGTCAATTTTCATTGAACCGTGATAACATAAAAGTTCATACGAGTGATCGTGCTTTTCCAGGCAACGCGTTTTGTATAATACTTTTTATTTTATATTCCTCGTCTCTTTTTCTACGGTTTATTCTTAAGTCAATTAATAGTGCCGAATAACGTAGCCAGTTTGCCGAAGTATAAAGTTTACCGTAGTCGTTAGAGCAACTCTAAGGCGATTATGAAAGTATCTCCGAGCAAAAAATAGCTCCCGAAAAATCTCTCGTCGCGCTGGGGGAGCGAGTGCAAAAATGTTACCTGCACCATGCTGGTATTAAAAATGAACCTCTGTCATTCGAGATCTGCAGAACTTTTGCGAACTTGCAATACTCGGAATATATAGAAGTATATCATGTGAACGAAATGGTGGATGACGTTCAGCGTAGTTCTGTGATAAATTTCATTCCCTGCTGTAGTTAGTATCTTTCGGACAGTCTGAATATTTATATTTGTAAAATACGAGGATATCAGTGGAAGGTAAAATGTTGGGCAAAAATGGTGTTAGAGGATATTTAGAATTTATTCGTCTTCGTGTATCTGTCTCTTTTTTTTAATTGACGCATGTAGATACGTCGTGTGAATATATTAAATTATTTTACCGCGCCTTTTTGCCGGGGAATTTTATAATTTCGATCGAAGAGTATCTTTCAAATGTCTTTGTATTTAGATGGGAATTAATTTGTAATATGTTAACATATTTTCGGCTTTTTGAAAACTAATATTAGTTTTTACAATACTGTACTCTATGAGTATAGTAAATTATATTGTAAAGAGAATCGACGAAATGTTTAACGAAAGAGAAATCGTATTTACTTGGGAAGATGTTCGAAATTCATCCACTCGCGAGTTAGTTGTCAGTTTCCAGTCATCAATGAAACACCAAGCCCTCCGAAAGCAATCAGACTTCCAATCAGAGTTAGTCAATATCTGAAGCAGTCAGGCTTCGTTCCGTCTACTGAACAATTAGGGTGAACTTATAGTTTGAAGAGGAAAACAATTATTAGTTGATTATTAATCGTTGACTGATTGTTAGGCACGAAATTAGAAAGAACATCGTGCCATATAATTATTATATTAATTTCCAACGTTACCAAGAATTGTTCAGCCTTTCATTTACCTTACATTGTATTCGTAAAGCAATGACTGTTTAATCGAGTTCTTGTTTAAGTAAATTGTTTAGAAAAATTTCTGAGGTAATTAAAAATCTCAAAAGATGGATCCACACTCCTTAAATACAAGCATTTTACCTACAGATATTAAACATGCTTTTCTGATTAATTCATTTAAAGCAATTAACATCCAGTAAATATATAAAACAAGAAAACCTCGTAACACTTTTTTACGCGGTTCATTAAAACAAGCACACAGTTAAGTTTTCATAGCGCACGCCGAATTATACTTCAATAACTAAGAAAGTTCGAAAGCACTCAGCAGATCTTCGTTTGTTTCAGTGTAATTTTATTGCTTCTTTATAACAAAGAAGAAAGAGTACAGCTGGGAATGAGAAGCCAACGCTTTTGAGCCCCAAAAGGGCTGAAAAAGTTTTGAGTACTTCTGCACGCAATATCTCCTTGGGACAATAAGGGAAGACTGTTGAACTCTATCCAAAAGTTCCACGGCTTTCCATTTTGCTCCCCACTTGCACAGACATAGGATTTCTAATTATAATACGGCGGTCTTCTTATCGATCATGTCTTCTATTATTTAGTACGTGCTCGAAAAATCGTCTGATTGTGAGATCGCATTGTTGTCTGCTACAGCTTGATATAAGAATTTTACAAACAATTTAACGCTTCGATCAATAATGACTGAAAAACGGTGATTGTAACTCCGTTTCTACTCGATGTTGTTGAAAAGCCGAACAGTACTCTTGATCTGCAAACATTGTTGTTCCGAAGGAATAATAACATTGCGAGTTCGAAATACGAAATGTAAGGCGAAACACAAAGGTGGATGAAGAATGCGGCGGATGTAAAGAAAGAAAGTCTTCATCACGGGGAGCATCACTTTGAAGTTCGCTGTGTTGCATCGTTCATTTCACTTTATGCGCCAGCTGAAATGCAGATAAACGATAAATCTGCCTTGGCTTTCAAGTTTCCCCGTGCTTTATCCCTTTGTCACAATATTCCATTCCCCTCTTCGAACATTGGAAATCAACTGGAAGGATTACATCTTCCTCAAGTTCTGTTTCTCTTACGTGAGCATCGATTTCTTGAAATCCCTAAGAACGCGAGCAAGCATTCATGCTATCATAAAATACCATTATTTACAAACTAAATAATATGATTTACAAAACTTGAGCAACTTTTACGAGGATGTTCATTTGAAGGAAAGTTGAATTTTAGAACGTTTAAAATATTGCGTTGTTGAAGGCCTTATGGACAATAATTATTCTCCAAAAATAGAAATCACCGTGCAATTTATGTTAATATGATTTCAGAGCTTTATGTCTCATTCCTATATAATTTATTTCGTCTGAAACCGTTTGTAAAGCAGAAAATAAAATAACAACATTCTTATCGTTAGTGACAAAACTTTAAGGCTAAGCTATATATTTTATATATTCTACCCCTTTAATTTTTATATTGAAATTCGTATCTACAGTCAACCGCTGCGGGGAATGCGATATAAAATGAACAAAAATAAGGAGACGGAGCAAATGTTGTTTAAAAAACGAGAAGTGAATATTCCTTTTTCCTAAAATCTGTTTCCATCTGAAAATTTTTTCAGCTGCTTCTATAAAATCCGTCCAACTATCTCGCATGTAATTTCGAATCCAAAACGATGATGCAGACGCCGACACGAACGTCACTACGGAAAAACGGGGATAAAGGCGTCGCGACGCTCTCTTGCGTACATTGCCAGTGTAGACGACCGTGAGCCAGACAGATTTTACAGCGCGCAAAGAATCGATCCGACGGAGGATGTCGATTATTTTATGGAAGGAGAATAAATTTGTTCTCGGTCCTCACTCACCAGCAGATATATGTATGTATATTTGAACAAAAATTGATGGTGATCATATTTCGGGGGCGATTACGTGGTTGTGATATCACGTTTCACGTGGGTTTACCTAGCGTGAATATTTTCAGAGTTCTTCGGCTTGTAACTGATTCTAAATAGTACAAGAGATTTAATCTTTTTAGTATATCATTGAACACATTTGAAAATGTTATACAGTTGGTATTTTATTTTTATCTCATTCTTTGGAATTATAAAAGAATGGTAAAGCTCACCTTTCTCATCGCAATTTGATTGAATTGATCGGAATGTTTTGTCTTTATTCAAGTACGACCTTTGGTATGGAAATAGTTGAAAAGCTAGCTTTAAATAATTGTTAGCTTAATGTTTTATAATGTGACATAATATTTAATATTTAAATATTGTTATTACAGTGGCACATTTGAGGGAACATCGATAATAAATTATTTGATTAGCCTGATAATACATTGAACAAACTTCTTTTGGTATAAAGTTAACCTAGTGGTAGCAATAATAATTAACGACTCGCCAAATGAATTTGCAAGGTAACAGATTCGTTAACATACACCAGTGAATCCAAAATTCAAGCCACCCCGATACGAATAAAAGAAACAGAAAATAAATAAACTCCCGTCACTATTCTTTCTTTCTCCCTCGCATTCCCTTTATCCTATCCACCCTTTCGCCCTTACACCACCTCCCCTAATTCTCCCAATCGTTCGATCGAATCATACGTACCTTATAATCGCGTCCAGAAGGGCCTGATTTCACTCCATAATCGCAGACGTCCACTTTCGGCGTATGTCCTTCGGAAAATCCGGGCAGGCCAGAGGGATTCGATCGGATGAATGGCCGAGCAGATAAAATCGTCGGATTAAAGCGTCGTTCTCGTTGCAACCGATCGCAATCTGTAACGGTGCAGCGAGGACACCGTGGCGAACAAGCCTGCATCGCGTACGAGAAGGGTAGTACATATCGGCGAACGGCACGTTCCACCGTCAGGAATCGCGTCGATTGCGAATTCGATCGTCGAACACTCGTAACTAACGATCCGGGCGGGATAAACGCCGTTAAAGCGCGCGCTACACGACTTTATTATCGGTTCCCTTAGATACGAGGTTCGGAAATCCGGCGTTAACGACACCACGAATAGATACGAGGCAGCTGCGTGAACGTGAGAGTCTCTACGTCTTTACGTGGCTGGAAAAACGTTGCCACGAGATGCACGACGTGTACGCTGGTGACTCCTGTACGTTGGGGTAACAAACGACTGACTTTATCGAGAAGGGGTGCGTATCGTGGGTACCGATGAGTAAGACAGGATTTTTGGGGGGAGGGGAATTTTGTTTTATTTTATGTGTAATTAATAGTGTTGGATGACCAGTCCTTGAGTCACCGAAGAGCGTAAGGCCCGCGGATCCTGGCCTAGTCAAAGTCAATATTATGCACTAAGGCAGTAGTCATCGATACGACTACTGGCAAGGGCCAGACTCTGCGTCGGCTAAGACGACAACAATAAGGGCTAAGGTCAGCCTTTCCCCCCCTAAAATCACAATATATAGCAGCGGAATAGCTATGGAAGGCAGAATCAGTTTGGTAGACAATAAGAGCGGAACTTATGTCAAAATACTCATCGAACTTTACTGAATAAAACTCTTCTTTAAAAGTGCTTAATATGTATAAAACGTGTTGCACTCGATTCCCTTCACACGGAACCCAACAATAGTGCAAAAGTAGGAATGATATTTATAATGTAATTAAGTCACTGCATAGATATTGGGGGCATCAATACGTAAATCACGATTTTTCGAAGAATTGCTTCCTATTTAATTTGCCACTATGTACTTCGGATTTCTTATTCTAACACACCTTGCACATACCTATTATCAGCGTTGGGTCCTCCTGTGTTACCCCCGGCACAGCTCTTGAATCTTCTATTAAGGATTGTTTCGCTGCATTTCTATATCCTTAAAAGTTCCAGGCTAACTCGCTGCCTGATCTTTGCTGCCATTTATCGAGCGAAGCGCGTTCACCTGTTAGAAACGGCGCAAGGTGAGCGCAGCTGCTTAACGACGTCGATGCGAATGTTTTATCGGTTCGTTGGGATCCGAAAGTGTAACGCAACGATAAGCGTTCGACGCGGATAGATGCAGCTGGCTTTAAGCTTCCGTTGGATGAGGAATAGCAGTGGGGCAAATGCGTAGGGTGAGCTTTATGATACGACTGCTGGAGTACTTTCTGTGATCGATCGTTTGCCGAGATTTGGATCGCCCTGATAGTGGTAGTTTTGAGTTACTATAAAACGAGGGTCTCAGGGGTGTACTGATTACAATTAGTTCTGGAGGTGCATTCGGTTCGCGCAGGTTTCGAATTGGATTGGACGGATTGATGCACTGGTGCACAGTTGGATACAGTTTAGGGAAAGAACTTACATCACGTGTCTAAATGGGTGTCTTCGACACTATTTTAAAGGACATTCGATGTAGAGGTGTGAGATAAAATGATATTGCACTTTAAATGGAAAATCAGAGTTTCAGCAAATAGAATGGTAATACAATCTTTTTGGGGGTGTGGTGAATCGTTGCTGAAGTTTCACATATTTTGAGAAATATATTATAATCGATGAAGAATGTTGCATAAATTAAAGATTTTATTGGGAAACCATGTCGATATTTGACAGGCCATCAAAATGTAAAGATCATCTTTCAATCATCACTTGCATTTATTCTAACGAGATTTTTTTGAGTAGCAATTTGCTCATTAGGGTCACGAGTAATAATAATCCACGTGTCCCCTTTCGCACTTAAACCCACAAAAAGGAAAACAAAACGGTGAAGAGAATCAGGTAAATACATTCTTCGTTAAAGTCTCTTTATTCTCGAAGCGAGAATTAATTACGGATTTGCGATCGCGTTTCCCGGCGTGGTATACTTTTCGATTAAAGTTGAGAACGAGGTCGTGAAAATAGAAGAGCGACGACACGTGGCAGGGAAAAGACTTGCATTTTCACATCGGACCGATGAATCCCGTTTTGAATGACAGATTATCGCATAATAAAGCAGCGACACCGCACACGAACGATTTTATGCAAAACTATAACGAGTTTTCGGTAAAGTGTCACGTTCACTCCTGACCGTCGCCGTTTGAACCTGAATAATCCTGAAACTTTCACGATCAAAGGAACTTCTGCAATTTTTCATCCGACCATTGCTTTGGCAGACGATAAATGGCGGCTTGAAATATCAATCCAGCACGCGGGTACGTTTGAGTATTCGCATTGTTTTTCGCATTAATATTCCTCGACTGTAATCTTCTGCCCGACGTAATAAACGTATTACATGTATTAACGTATTAACACTTCAGAAATATTGCTTGCCACATAGGGTAGCTTATTTCACTAAAAATAATTATCGGCTCGCAGCATTAATATAAATAGAAAAGGAAAACAGGTATAAATAAAAACGAGGGGGACATGGAATAAAATCGAGGTTTCCCTATCTGCGAATAGAAATACAAACACGAGAAACTGCGGGGAAAGCTGACCGGTATGCAAATATAAATATCGTGGAGTCAAATCCAAATTCAGTCCGCCCTTTTTCCACGGTTACTGCGTTACTTATGATTCAACCAAAATAATAATTTTCATATATGCAAATTCAATGTTCCAGGATGATCACAGTGCAACCGTGCCTGTTCCCTTTCACAAAATCTCATTCCCTATAAATCTCAGATATATGTAAACATGCGAAAGCCTTGCTACGACACTTTGAATAACTATCACCCTAATTGGTTTCCATTAAAAAGTAGATAAAAAAACCAGTCCTACGAGTAAACGAATAACTGAGAACCATCTCTCATGCATAGAAAATATTTACATTTGTTTGACGATTGAAGAAAAATCGAAAGCCATAGAGTAGTTAATATAACATTATTTAAAAACAATTCCAATGCAAGGTGCAAAATTTCTACGAATAACAGATCACAGAACACGTGGAACATGGACATAAAATAATAAAGAGTGGTTGCTAATGACTTCCACAAGCCAATACGACATTAAATAAATAAATTAAAAAGACAAAAATAATAAAGAACAATGAACATTACACGGCCGATTAATAACAAGAAAAATAGCTCATCTCTGTAAAACCATCACAAATGAAAACTATCATCTAATAAGCGAACCTCGCAGAAACATCTGACCCAATCGATTAAATTCACCCCGCCTAAATTCACCTGTTCGCTCGGCGTGTAGTCGAAGCGCAAGGTGGAGCGCGAACGTGGAAAGTCGTCGGAAGTCGGCCGCGGCCGCTAGCTCGTGAGTATCCACTCGAAAAACGCGACACAACTGTTAGATGAACTAACGCCAGCGTAGAGTGCTTTGTGCGGAAGAAACGCGTCGGATGGAATTCATCCAGCACTCTTCTAACGTGAGTGTGGAACTCGTTCGGGGCGGAGGCCGTCCCCTCGTACGCCCCTGGGCACCATCGTTGGCTTTGGCAACGGAATTCCGGACGTGGCTGCTCTCGAGTATCGGCTTGCGTTTCGAGATTTCGTTACGCGCGTGCTTGCCCCGGCTAAAGTGTCGGCGAAACGCGGGGGAGAAAATGAGCTGGAGGGTTCTCTTGCGGTTTCGAGGGAAGACGCCCGTAAGGGTTGCCACGCGAAGTGGATTCGCGTCTTTAATTTGATGGCGGGTAGCGGCAGCCCCGGGGTTTGATTAGCTCTACAGGAATGTACGGAATCGCTTTCTGCTTGGTGAACGGTGATTGATGCCATTGTGAATGTGTAACGGCGGCCGGATTTCGGGCTTGATAGGTGGAGGCAAAGATGGTGCTTGCATCTTTGGGTTGGGGGCACGAGACTGCTGGGAATGTTCCTAGGGGGTGTATTTTAGAATGGAATAGGTTTGGAAATTTATTCCTTAGATGTGCGTAATCACTTGCCAGGGAACTTCTGTGGACGGTTGAATTTTGTCGGTTTTGAAAGACGCTTGATATACGCATATTATTTTCGAAGACAAGAAGGCGACGGAGGAAATATTTAGACCTTTACTTTACCTTATTTCCTATCGCACGGCAATGCCTTATCTGTATTATACGCAAAAGGAGAGACGCAGTTGAGTGTTTGTCGTAAAACAATCACACTGATTCGTTGGTAAATTCGTTTGCACCAAACGTTCCAGAAATGTGTCTCGCCAGTAGTGTGCAGCGCAGTGGTGACGCAGTTTCGCAGAGGCAAGCAGGAAGCTAATTTGTTACACCAGGGTAAAATGCACCCCCGTCGTGTGTAAACCACTTGGCTGGTTATGATTCAATCAAGTGTAAACCCAGGAGCAGCTGGATTAGACCGCGTGGCGCATGTAAATTGCACGATATGCAGTGACTTTCTCAGGTTACGTGTACCCGTAATCCAGCATCCTCCCCTGCCCGTTCATCTTCTCACAGCACGTCCCCTAAATTGATGCCAGTAATTCACACGTAATACACCTTACATGGTCAGAACGCGGCAACGAAAACGCTCAACGCGGCACAACGGCATAATTCTCTAAAGGGCTGTCCGAACGGTGGTCTGTAAAATTCATTGATTAATCATGCACGACGTTAAACAAAGCATAGAGTGTTTTATTTACCTTGGTCACAAGACCGTGAGCAGGTTGAGCGAAAAGTTTTTGTGCAAAAGTTGTACACTCGTCACTTTCCTATTGTCAAAATGTTTTCTTTTTTTAGAATCATTTAAATATAATATATTGTATAAATTCATACAATTTGAAGTACACTCAATGTTTAATGAATTTTTATCAAATACCGTTACTATAGTAGTATTATGGTAATATTAGATTAAAATTGTATAAATATTATCGTCTAATACCAATATTAAAAGTATTCGTTTTCGTTCTGCCTATTTGTACTACAAATCTACAAGTCACCAATATTTCCAGAACACTTATTGTGCAAAGTTATAACCCATGATAGGTTTACATAATAAATCCTCGGGCAAAAGATCCACACTGCTTTGTTAATGAAAAAAAGAAAAAATATAAACGATGCTAAATCATCGAGCAAGTTTCCTTATACCTTTATATAAATCTCGCAGATCAACGATTGTTGCACAAAATTGATTAATCGTAAAACAGAACCAAAACACAGATACCAAGCCCATTGTAGTTTGGAAACAATTCTATCTATTTACACCGCGGCGATAGCTCGAACAGATAGTCCAAGTTGTACACGTAAAATCGCAGCAATAGATACGCATTTTATGGCCACGCAGCCACACAAGCATTTCAACCACGAATCGCGATATTTGCACCAGGCGTTTTCCTCTATAGTTCCACTCGAATCGATATAATTGGCAGAATACGTTCGTGCCGCTTTGTTTAATTTTTTTTTTCGAGCACAGAGATCCCTTTCGAAAACCATTTCACATACCAGCGATATTAATCGCTTTGTCGCCTTTGCTTTCCTCCGATACTTTACGCTGTGGCGAACATTTCAATTATCGCAGAGAAATTTTAAATTATCCCACCTTTCTCCCTCCACGTTTTGTCCGCACGTTTTGATAAAGGTGACGCATGTTTCTTTCGCACAAAAATCGTGGACTACGTATTATAGGTAGAAACAGCCAGTTTGCGAGATATAAAACCGACACGGTCTATTCTTCAAGTGTTTTCACAGGAGCTGTTTAAAACTATTCATGCGTGTTCGAATGGATAATTCAATGGGAATACAGGAGCTTTTGAGTTCAACAAAATAGCGATTATGAGAGAATATATATTGATCACAGTGCCTTTTTCCCCCTAGATTTTTCGTTTATTTTTGTACTTCTTCTCTCTCGCGCGTTCATGTAGATTCGTTTTCGTTTCATTGTATGCATAATATAGTTGCATGCGTGTGTCAGTAGACGTCAATATAAAAATATTGACCGCAATGAATTCTCATTGGTTTACTTGCCTTTAAATAATTGCTTGCGCTACGAATCAAGGTGTTATTCGACCAAGACCTGTACTTGACAATTATCCTGAGAAATTATTAAACGATTGCAAGGATTTTGTACGTTGAGAATGTTTTGAACGAACAGAAAATTACACGTCAAAGACAGCAGGACTATGGCACGATTTTCAACTTTTCTATTGTGATATACGCGCGTCAACGAGACAGACGTCTGTCCCGTTTGAGTAGAGTAAGTTCATTCGCGTTGACGGTCTGGTATAGATGCAGTGGAAGAGTGTTATAGAGACACTAAACGTCGTTTCAAAATTTTAAGCACGTGCTGAACGAAACATGTGTGCCCGTGGCGAGTTTGTCGTTTTTAAATACTGCGGGACAAATTTGTTTTGGATAAACGTGCAGCTATAAAGATTATTTGGGCGTGGAAATTAGAGTATTATCAGTAGTAATATAATTATTAAACTGTGTATAGAAAACCCGCATAAAATTAGGGAAAAATCAAACAAACATAATTTCGGTTTATATTTTATATTATTCTAAAATAACATTAAAACCCTTCCAACGCGATTGCAAAGCAACTTATTCCTCCCTTCGCATATCGTAATTACAATGATAAATTAATAAATAATGAAATAGAAATTAGCAGCAAGAATAAATAATGAAAGGATATTCTCCCTCGATTACCTGTCAGATGAGCGCAATTTTTCGTACAAGACTTAAATAGTCAATAGGGAAGGGAATCATGGTTTTAAAGTGTAATTTCTTATTTTTGCGAGTAGCCAGCGATTCCGTAAAAGATTGAGTTCACGTTAATCGGGATTTAGAAGTAAGCTTAAGGAGCGTAAAGTGCATTTGCTGTACGTACGCGAAAGCCCTTGCCTCTGAGGATGACCAATAGATCGTTTCTGGAAACCTTCCATTCATTGTTCCTGAAATGGATTAAGTCCATTATCCGTCCAATTATTTTTCCCGGCGAAATATCGTTTCAGGAATTGAATACGCCATGCAATTCGGTCCCCGTTACGTCGATTGACATTAAGATTAAGCGTTGGATTATAGTAAAGGAGATTTTCTTCCTGTACAGATGGAAGTTGAAGCCAAGAGAAATGTGAGGTGGTTCACGCGAGAAGGAAATATCCTCAGTGTGAGATTTCTTAAATGCATTGGAAATTGCTTTGCGCTATCAGTGTCACCAAACTCATGTTGACAATGCAATTGAAAGAATCTAAAAGCAAATAGTATTACAAAAAAATATAGAATGTAATGTTGAACAAATTAAACGAAGTGTTAATCATTTTCATAAATAAAAGCACACCATTATTCATGAATTTTAATATTCTTCCAAACCATTCTTCCTCTTGCATAATCGTACATTGATTAATCCATGTATTATTCTAGGCGCAATAGATATTCGGTGTCAAACGCGGGACACGAATTCGTTTGGATCAGGAATGATTATGAGATGCAAGTAGGTCAAATAATCGGGCAGTTTGTATCATAGCTTTGTTCGGGCGAGACATAAAAGGAGATAAAGTTACGAAACTGTCACGATCTGGCGTTGGCCAGGGGATTTTTAATTAAATCGAGCAAACACGGGAAAATTATCGAGCAAACACGATGAAAATAACCATAAAGTTCGAGAAGGAGAGAGAAAAAGAGAGAGGAGGATAACTAGTAATGGGATGGGACACAGTTCTGTTTTCTTTCTCGCTCCCGAGGCGTAAATGAAAGTCACGTTTTCCATTTTATACCAATTGTAAGCCGACGGTACACGTTTGCAATATACATGTTTGTTTACTATTACAACGCGGGACAGCACGGTTCGCTTTGAAAATTCCTTTCGGCATTACGTTTAAATTGGAGAACAATACAATTGCATAGCCGGTTGTATGTACGGATTGATAATTCAGTTTGTATTTGTTTCGAGGCAAAGGAAATTTCCTCGAGCTGTATAAAAATGATTTTACACAAAACCCTGTGTTTCCACCTTGCACGGTTTTCCGCGTAATTGAAAAAACGACTGTTGTACAGGAAAATTAATTGTACTGTTGGACGTAAAGGGGGCTTCAGAGACGAAATCTAATTTCGTGGAAAGTGTTTCTAAACATTTTAAAGTTAAATATTTCTTCAGTATGTAGTGACGCTGCTTGGAAACTATCAATTAACAATTCAATATTTCTCCATTTGATTCCCATTAATATTTATAATTCGAGTTTCATTAATATTTATACAATATTGGGAAAGATATAATATATAAAATGAGACAAACAAAGAGTCCAAAGCAGAGTCAATAAATTCTTCAGATTTTATATCTTGAACAATATCCTCTAATTTACCACAAAATTAGCCATATCTCCGTCAATTTTAACAATAATGCAACGCTATTTTCAGTGGATATTTAAACAAGAATAAGAAATCAATTAATACATTTTATCCAAAAGGGACCAGAGTGTCTCCTAGTCGCTTCTGCATCCAATAATTACCATCTTTGTTAAGCTTTTCCCTTATCATATCTCTACAATTCAGAGGAAGAGGGAAAGGGTTAAGACATTTATCCTGCCGTCTCTCACCGTTCCTGGCTCTTTCTTTCGCCTCGACAAACTCGTTGCCGGTCGAACGAAACGGTGAGCATCGATCGGTCGTTTTTCTCGCGTTGTTCGAGTGCTCGCGGTTATCTTTCGGAGGTGAGCAACGCGGTATTAAAGCACAAGTCGAAGTGGAAGTGCTGGGAACAAGTGTCGTCGTCGAAGGAAGTCGCCTCGTCCCTTTGTACGATCGCAGGGAAGAAGTTTCCGATCGAAGAACGTCAATCGAGTCGAGTTGCCTCCCGGAAACTTTTCGAAACTTTTACGGACGAGAAAAGCTGCGACCACTTGATGTCCGTACCAAAGTGGTTACACACTTTCAGGAAGCTATTATCGAAGAGCCGACGATGTCGTCGAGCTATTCCGAGCCCGAAACCACGACACGTTTTCCCTTTCCTTTTAAGCTTTTCTAGTTGAAATTAATTTGCGAACGTTCCCCGATGCTCGTTGATTTGAGAATGGCGGCAGATTTCGATTCGAATGGAAGATTTACATTTGGTATTTAGCAAAAATTGTACGAAATTAATTTGCCCACGGGGATGAACACTGATACTGCTAATCGATCAATCATATATAACCATTATTAAATGAATTTAGTGCAGGATAAGTGTCGCACTTGAAGAAACATACTACTTTCATGTTAAATATGTCGATTTTTATGTTGCCAGTAATAACATAATACTGTTTGGTACAATAAAAATTGTACAGCAAAAATTTCATGCGTTACCCTGCATAAATGCACGCAAATTAAATGAAAAATTGGAAATGTTTATTGCTATGGTTATACTATTAATTGTTCTTTATATAACATTAGCGGATACTAAGAGCAATAAAATCATGATCACCGATTTTCTATCCTACTCTTCAACATAGTACACTGTACCCTCGTATCCAGAGAGATAATTACCCCTGCATTATGCGTCGTGTTTTCCATCGCTTTGCTGTTTTTAGTTGTACGAAGCGTGCAGGTGACACGCGTACATTTTCATAGGCAGACGGCTGAGATGAAAGTGAGGGCTACGGCGTGCTCGCACGGGGTGACCTACCCTTAACAAGCGTAATTGGAGCAGGTGGTTGGCCGTGGCTGCGGTTTCCTTGCATACGTAACTACCCAAAGGTATTCTACCCTCTGTAGAGCCAGCTATGTTGTCCACCCTGTGATGCTTCTCTTTGTACCCTTTGCGATCTTTCGTGTGTTAACGAATCACGATTTTATCGTCAAAATTTAAAAAATATTCCGGGGGATGCTATGAATCAGAATTGATCAGGTATACCTTGAATCGGTTTAGAAAAGGTGCAATCGTCGAGGGAGTGATGGTAAATTTTACTGCATTTAGCTTAGAGACACCATAGAGACCATTTGTTTCGCATCTAATCATAATTAGTGGTTCGTTGAAAATTTCCATGGCTTTAGTTTGTAAAAATTTGTTAATGGGTGTTTATTTATACGATACAAATAGACTATATCTTCGTGCAACTGTATGTGGTGGCATAGTTTTCATATCGAACATTTATAGTGATACTGAATAATGAATACTGAATAATGAGTGCAATTAAATAATGAGAATATTATTTCATTTTCTGTATTGAAAATAATAGAAACGTGTGTGGTATAAAAATCACAGACGATAATGCAGCTTGCTATATATTTTCCTTCCCTTTTATCGAGGTAATTTCTGTTCCTACCGAGGCAACGAGAAAATTTCAATAACGTTAGTATTATTGAAGCATTCGATGTACAGTCGTGTAAATCCGTGGTTGCTTTCGTCGAAGCTGAACGGGGAATGGGCTACCCGGGGCGAATTGAACTTTGTTAATAAATGGATAAAGTCGGATACAAGCTTTGTAAATGAGCACTGCTATTTTATCTTGAATACCTTTATTGCCTTTTTAACGAGTTTTTTTATGACTCTATTAACGAGTTCATTATTTCTTCCTGCCTTTTAATAATGATCCAGGGAACCGTGTAAATCTTTGAAAATTTCCTCTATATATACCCCACAGCGATTCTCATGCATTTTAAATCTCCCCAATGACAAACAACCTGTTTAATAACATTATAATTAACAGTTTCTTTAACTGTTTATGCCTCTTTGTAATTTTAATAAAACGTGTAATACTTCCTAGCATCTAAATAGGCTGGACAATATTTGACAAAGCAATATTTCATAAACATAGTTCAATCATTCGATAAGGTCTGTGCAAGATAATTATCAAAATATTCTTGGCGTTCAATTTAAAAAATTTCTTCATATAAATATTCGTAATATACTTTACAAATAGGGGACATCAAACTAGCAGCCCTGTTTAAATTTGCCCATCCCTTAACTTCCCTGGTTTCAACAAGCAAGTTAAAAGTCAATAAAATAGTCATTTCAATTACGTATCATTATGACCAATATACCGGTGTCTTATAAATGCCAAGAACGTCATGTACGCCATCGCAGATTACGAATTAATTAACCGCTTCCCCGATTAACAAGTTAAACTCCTTTTTATCACTATCCAAATTTACTCCATGTCTGCGTATCAACACATACCCCGTGTCCGTTAACGATTCTCCCCGAAAAGCTGTCGAAACAACGGGGCACCGGGACACGTTCCCCGTCGACCAGGTTTCCGGAAGCGTAGTTGCCACTGACACACTCCAGTCACCTGCTTCCCCAGGTGGTCGTGCACGCGGTGTACACCTGTCCGACTGGTTCGTATCGGGCGAACTGGTCGAAGAAACTCCTTAATACAGCCGGGACAAAAGCAATTAGCGCTGACTGCCCGGGAAGCAACTCGAAGCGAAGCTTGACGACTTCAGTTTCAACGTGACCCAGAGCGTTCCTCTCTCGCGACCCGCCCGTTGCGACGAAAGGGTGCTCTAGACGCCGGGGCTCGATAATGTCTGGGAAAGTGAGTGGGTAATTTGATTGCGCCCTAAGATACCGGAACAGGAAGCTGATGGAGTTTCAGAGCGGTTCCTGTACTCTGTCACCCGCTCCTCCACCTCTGCTTCTTCTTGGTCGTCTTCCTCTGTTTCTCGCGGCACGCCCCATCCTCGAGCACTGCCAGTCACTGTTAACTTTAAATCAACTCCGCCGCGCTGATAAACGCGCACGCCTCGCAAAAATCGTTAGACCTGGGGCGAAATCGCGACAGCGTAGGGCGAGTAAAGAAGTATCTTTTGGGCGATAAAAGGAAAGGGTTGTTTTGCGGTTCGAGCGGAAGTCGTCGTTGCTCGGGGGAGGAGCGTTTGTTTTATGGGGCGTGAAACGGATTTTGGATGCTCTTTTCTTTTTATGTTATCTGACACGTTTTCCATCCTTTTTTCCATGTGGGAGATGCATGACGAGGATGGGGATGATCCTTTTTATTTTTGCATTTGAGAACTGAGGACAGCTTGGGGTGAAATATTAGCAAATTTGTCCAGTTTATACTCGTTGAGTTTTTGTCGATTAAATTGAGTAATTTAGTTGTATTAATTGACGTCGATTAAGAAAAGTAATTTGTATATGAAATGAAAATAGCCAGTAATAAGAATTATCACCAAGTATGCACGTCATACATCAGAATGAAACCTTCATAGCGTTCGTAAGTGGTGGAAGGGTTACAGCATATTATTAGTAGATCAAATCTAAGGTAAATAGAAAGCAGTATCTACTGTATATTTACAAACATTTATAAAATATACGAATTCTTGAATGGCAATAAAATTTACTTCGAGCAATGCGTTGATCCCCTTGAAACCTATGAACAAATCCAATACTGTAAATCATTGTTACACTTTGTCGCCAGCGACCAAACGTTTCTTTAACCAAAGAACAAAGAATCAATGTTAAAAGACATTCGTGAGAATGAAACGAATTTTGCAATTGCGTCCCTGCGAAAGCTCTACGATTCTCGTTCGCAAATAAAATCTTCGTGATTCTATAAAGGACCACGAAAAGTCCGATCGTACGAGTGGTCCATTCGAATTCCTAGCTCGCCCCGACAATAATTTGTGCGACACCGGTGCACAGACCTGCTCCTTGATCCTCCATCTATCCATTGGCTGTTTCAATCGTCGCGACAGGTGCACGTACGTTTAGCGTGCAACAAAACGAGAAGATCGAGGGGGAAACGATGGGAAGGGTCGGTCGCTGCCACGGATGAAATAAAAGGAAACGGTCCGTCGGGGAAAAACTGATTTCTCCGCGTTCAAACGATTTCCCTACGTCGAATTCTTCGTAAACATTTAAGCGTCGCGTGCTGAAAACTGTTTGCACTCAACAGCCGAGTCGAAGTGAAATTCCCGCGGGTTTCCTCGCTAATATACCGCGTTCGATTCGCACGATTGCTTTTCGTTCCTTTCCACTGCTTCACTTGATGCTCTCTGTGATCGACCTCTGTCGCTTTTAGTGGAAAAAGAACGCGCCGCCTGTGACGAAACTGGCGAAATCGACTCTACACAGGAAATAGAATAACGTCGTGAATTTCTTTTGACTCTGTATTCGGAGCGATTCTGTGCTTTCTACGGCTTGAGGGTGGAACCGAATTATTTTACGTTTATTTAGCATTTACATCGATTTTGAAATATTGTGGGAAACGTTTCGGGATTGATATTAAATTGAGATACGAGAGTTGTAATCGAAAGATTGTATAATTATAGGTAAACGAAGAGATGAAAATATATGTGTAAATGCTATTCACGTGTGGAAGTAGCGAGTTTTTAATTTAAACTGTTTCACTTCTTGCATTTGTTGGACAATTATAAATAATTGTTTATTATTTTTACGTTTCAGGTAAGTCCACACTCTTGAGAATATTACTGACTAGGGGTCGAAGCGAACAGCAATTGACGGGGTTACAATTAGATTGCTGTGACAGGTATTTTTATGAGTATTGATAATAAAATAGTCTTAAAAGCTAGTTTCAATTTAATCTCACGAAATAATTTAACTCAAAATGCTACAAATAATTTGACCAGTGTACCTTTGATTTTTAAATTTTCCAACAGTTTTCCTTTCCTTTTTTTTCAATTAATCTATACTTGCAGTGTTTCACGTTTTCTTCCATTTCACACGTTTCACGGTTTCTCGTTGTGTTCAACCATGCACACTCCTTTTTCGATCGTCGGCTCATTTTTGTTACCCCTTTCATCGTGAAAGCTTCGCTTTTGTAATTTAATTGACGTATCGCAATAACGCGAACAAAAGCGTTTATCTGAAACTCGGCACTTGGGGAGGCCTATAACATACTCGATACATTAACGTATCAAATTTCAGGGGAAAAAGAAGATGTAGACATAGGTTGGATCAGTGTTGGGTTAAAATTTGCTCGTTTGTTTGGGACAGGAATTTCATATTCTATATGGCAGAGATTTACAAAGGGCTGATGAAGAAATAGCTGAAATAAATAGATAACGTTATAACATCCTGAACTTCTTCTGTTTATAAAAAAATTCTTTAAAAAAGTGCAGATATAACGTTTAATATATTTTATGAATTTATATATATTTCACTGTTCATTCATCATTCGTTATAAACAATATAGAGTATGCATAATAGCTTAGCCAAATTAAATTTCGTCTTAATGTAACTGAAGCCATAAACATTCCTTGTTTTTCAAACAAATTTGCGTTTATAGATTGAATACTTTTATAATATATTTAAGCATTAAGTAATGTTACTGTAAAATACAAAATTTACAGTACTGCCATTCAATAGTATTTTCTATAATTACAAATTGCTAACGATTAATCTAATTATTCGCCAAACATTTCAGGCCCTAAAATACCACGTTGTAAATTTATAAAAATTCTTCAAATTAAACGTCATTTAATAGCTCGCTGCTCCATTAAAAATACTCCCCTGTATTGTATAGATACAATCGCTTAGAGCGAATGCAATTGAAATAAAAAGAAGTTGGAATTCGTCTTCCCATATTTTCTATTCTTACTGGGAAAACCTCCTTTGCGCATCTCAGTTCGAAACGAGACAATTACACGTTCCCCATCTTCCGTGCCACTCTGTAACACCATGCGAAAACGTAATTCAGATTTCACCGCGTTCTAATCCAGCAATTACGTTTCAATTGAAAGCAACAGAACAGCGGGGCCGGTGGGGAAAAATTAATTAACGCCAGTTCCTGAAAGTATTTTTCTCGTATCGCGTTTGCTCGTTTCGCCTCGTGCGCGTTTTACTCGCGAAGGGAGGAAAAATGGGGAAAAACGACGAACGAGGAACGCGGAACAACAACAGGAAGAGAAGCGAGGCAAACTGTTAGAAGTTCGGAGGAGAAACTAGAAGGAAACACGGAACATCTGCTCGGCACAAGCAGAGAAACGTTTTCCGATCTTTCTTCGCGGTTTTTTTGCTCCGCTCCCCACCGACTGCATGCTTCTGACATATACTAATGCGAATTTTCTACGCTGATCGCTGATTTTGCACAATACGCGCCATCTGTAAATATTTCAACGTCGTAGTCGATCCTCTTTTCCGCTTTTGTCTTCCTTTCATTCCGCTTCGCCCGTCCGCTCAACTGTTCTTGCAACGATTGAATTCTTTGTACTCGCGAATCCTCGCACACGCGTTCCCATTGGTTGTATCTTTCTGTGGATCTCTCTGCTCGCGAAGTCTATGAATAGCGAATAGTTTGAGAATATTTAGACCCTCAGATGAAACGAGGGAGTGCTCAGTTTCTTCGAAAGATTTCAAAGAGATTTATTGTTTGTAAAGGAACAAGTAGTTTCCGGGCAAGCATTTTCTTTCATGTTAAATTCACTGTGGGTCTTACTTGGTGTATTATAATATACTATAGACAATAGATAATCTTGTTTTATTCCAGAGTATGAGATAACATATATATTTTAATTGTTTATTTTGTATGGGTAATGTATGGACAAATTGGGAATGTACAGAATGTTCGATTGCAGACTAATTAAATGAACGAGATATTAAATTATTTTTGATGTTAGAAGTATAATACGTTCAAATCTGCTAACATTTTAAAGGGCAAAAATATTTACAGAAGTTCGATGATTGAAGAGGGACACGAAGGGGTGGTTGAAACAAATCAGAACAAATTTGAAAGACAGAAAACAGCGGCGGCCTATAAATTGTGAAAATTCGAGACATTTTATTTCAGTTAAAATTTGGATTAAAAAATCCCCAGTTTGCATAACTTTAATCGATCTCAGTTGTTTTACATAATAAATGCAACATATATTTCTCAGTTATTGCAAATGGCAGAAAAGAATATCAAGCAATTAATTGGAGGAAAGGAACAACGATAATACATACCCTCAAGGGAATAAATTCTACCTTAACATTTCAAGCATGATACTTGAAACAATTGACTCCGTCTCTTGATTAAATTTCTGCAAAGCAAAATAAAATTCGCATACAAACGATTTATTCTGAAAATAGTCTCCTTTGTACCCGTTCATATTATCTGAATGGGGCCAATTAATCGTACATTAAAACAGCAAGAGAAGAGAAGAATCAACAGAGGAACGGTAACGCGTTTGCTCCGTGTAACAGAGATTTTATGTTCAATTATTCTTATCACCACTGTGGCGATGGAAGACCGGGGGTAGTTTCCAAGGTGTGTCAAGAACAAATGGCGGCGGGATTCCTGATGCTCGTTACAAGTTCGAGGCAGTTAATTTGTTATATACGCTCCGCTTCTTTTCGTGCTTCCATTCGTGTATATGTATATACGGTTTTTCCTTGCAGCGAAACCTGCCTTGAATCTTGAATTAGAGATTTAATTCATCACTACTAACAGAAATCGTTGCAACACTTTTAGCGAGATTCCTTTTGTTCCGTTCTATTTACTTTTCACCATCTTGCAGATATGCCAATTGAATTCACATTTCTCCCTTTTCTTTTTTTATCTTTACAATTTGTTCAATTTTTGTGCTCCGTTTATTTTGCATGGAGAAAGTAATATTTTTATATGTAATTTCTTCGTAATATTCTGGCTAACGAAAATCAGTGGTTTCAGCATGGTATGTATGAAGTGAAACTTGTATTTGCAGAATTTTGGAAAATTATTTCTAACGAGATTTTGGAAACTAGATAAATTATTCCTGGAAAGGTGTACAGTATTGTTTGAATATATTATTAGAAAAACAAGTTATGTGATACAGGTGAATTGAAACAGATATGAAATAGTACCAACTGAAGTAAATTAAATTCAGGACTAATGTTGTTATCCAGATTGGTATTTATTGTATAACTTTTCGAGCGGATCTTATTTCAGATCTGGAACAAGTTATAAATCTTGTACGGGCACTCTTTTCGCATCAAACATGCATGAACGAATATTTAGAATCGGGACGAAGACCAATAATAAATTTTTCGTAAATTGTTGCCGTAAGATTTGTGGCCATAGAATTAAATTGAAAAGTGGGTTATTAATTTCTTGTAAGCCTCTGCTCTGAGCAGTTCATAAACTGCGGTTCATAAATAAATGCTTCGGTGGAAAAAAATCGTAAACTTGATAAATGTAATTGTAGAAGATTTACAACACTTGTTAGCGTAACTTTTGCAAGAATTCGTTCATTAGTATTCATGTAGTTAATGAGGTCGAAGATTAGAGGCACATTTTCGCGTAAGTTATTGCACGTTTACGTTTCGTAAGTTCAATGAATGCAATTATTAAAAGTAGATTAAAGTGAAGGTACGTATTCCATGTAACAATGTAAAAAATATATTACTGTGTATCGTATTGTGTTAAAATGTGATAAAATATTATCTTTTGTCGTACTGTGTTAAAATAGCTTTTAAAATTACACCGATAAACGAATGAATATTTTTCAAAACTAAAATATAATATGTTGTTTTAATATTTTGCGGTACCGTAGTTGTACGTAGTTGTTATTCTTGTACCAATTGAAATATTCTACTTCTTTCTGTAATTAAATTATTAGATAACGCAAAACTGTAATAAGCAGAATCTTTCGAAAACGTAGTAACTCGCAGGCAGCAGACTTTATGAAAAAATTGATGCTTATTATCGGTGGTGTTATTGAAAAAAGCAGCAAACATCCATTATCAATATTTTCATTTATTAATGCTGCATGCTCTTCTACCTCTCATCAATCTCTCTTAACCGTACAGTTATTAATAAAACTGAATTACACGTAGTACCCTCAGGTAGCTATTTATCAATGAAATTGAAGTATACGTACAAACATAATTAATGACGATTATCTCGTTCGTCACATTCCCTTAAATCTGCTATTCAATTTAATCCAAAATACATTTCAATGAAAAAAGAGTGCTGATGTAATTGGTGCATTAGTCATCATTCATCATTCGTCATACAATGAAATCGTACGAAACAATTGAAAACGTGATGAAGCAATTAGACGAACCTCGAATCCTTCTGTAAGGAACTCGAATGAAGCGACCATTATTAAGAAATAGACGTCACGACGACGGAAAAATAATCGCCTCTTAATCGCGTGAAAATAATTAAAACATCTTTGGGTTAGCCACGAAGGAGCACCGGGTGGCCGTTTTAAAATCCATCCCTTTCAAGCGGAAAATTGGATTACCGGAAGCGGGGAGTATCGTGCGGAGTGACGAGATTAAGAAGTCGACCCGCAGAAGCGGCGAAAGGGTGAAAGTCCGCGAGCTTAAATCTCGTTTTAGGAGCGTCACGAGCGACTCACCGTTTCCGCTCTTCGTTGCACTCCATTGTGGCTTAATCTTTCCCCGGGTATCTTCAGCCTATACGTACATGCACGCCATTCAATTGCGTGACGTGGTAGTGGTGTACACACTTTATAGTCTGACGTGGGAGGTACATCTTTTCGAAAAAGTAATTGCCGCCCATGTGAACTTTACAAATTCCCGTTCGTCCCGGTTTCTTGCAGGAATTCTATGTACCTACATCCTTTGTAACCCAGTTCTACGAACGTGGCCCTACGCTTTCGCACGAGGAATATTAAAACAGCGTGTATTTACTTTCTGTAATACAAGTGTATGCCACGAGAATTAGGTGTGCATGTGAATTCGAATGAACGTCGACTGCCCTCGGGCTGTTCAATTTGTTCTGTAATTGTTAAATCAATTGGAACATTGCGATATCGGCAGAACGATGGGGGCAATTTTTATTTGCCCTAAATAATATTCTATTCTAAATTTGCCAGAGGAATCAATGCAGTGTGCAACAATTTTTTCTATTTTTAATCCGTTCGAGTTAGCGCGGCGGGAAAACGGTGGCCAGTATGAAAAATTGATAGCTCAATAACCGACTGTTAACAGTGTAAAGCCGTGGTTCTTTGCGCACCAGAGGTTAAGACCCCTTCCGCCATAAATTTTGAATGCGGCCTACGTAAATCTTGGCGAGCGGCTTCTCGCGTATTACGAGGATAACGAAAGAAGAATAGTCGGAAAGCATCGAAAACAGCTAGCACGTTGCAGGCATACATTTTGCATATGGTATAAAGAACACTTAGTTAGAATCCACAATCTAAAGGACATGGCCGCTTAAACATAAAAGTGTGAACCGGCTTCTCTGCGCGATGAAGTTAATATTTGTCTTGATATTATGACCGTGGCTGTTTCATTATTCGTAATTCGATCGTTAATTCTTGTTCTTATTTGCGGCTTATAAATTTGTTGCTTCGTCTCTTGAAACCAAATAATTCAGAACATTCCTTTTAATCCAAGGAATAAAGAAATAAGTAAATAAACCAGATATATATTCCATGAACCAACGAACCAGGTTCGTTCATTACTGCAACCAGTTTCTTTTCCTACTGTTTCCTTCCGTTATCCGTCTTTTTCTTCCGCATATCGAACAATCCATTAAGCGCAAAGACCCCAGTCTGTGCAACAATTTACCTCGCTGAACAAGTTCAGCTTTATTGGCAACGCAAAAAGTACAGCAGCGGCAGCTTAATCGATGCCGACACGAGAACGGCAAAAGTGAGTTTTCGAGGTGAACTTTTCTATGTTCCGTTAGATCCACAAGATTTTTTTCCGAGGCGATCAGTAACCATTTAAGTGGCGGGTGCATTTCACTGACGGTTATTTAAATAATTGCAAGCTTGCAAAAACCTTAGACGTTTCCTTCGACGTCCAATCTGCCGCCCCGTCGAGGCTTTTACACATGATTAATTCACTGAGGCTTCTTCTGGGGCGACAAATCGCGGTCGATGAACGCGGCGTTGAAATTCGATTTGGCGAGGCCACATCGTCACATTTTGTCGCGTTAGTTCTGACCTTTTATCTCTGGATAAGCTGTTCATTTTGCAAACATGTTTAGTAGCCACGTTGTATATTATAATTATCGTAACTCAAACATTTTATACGATAGCGCCTTTTGATAAACCCCAGAATGAAAACAAACACTTGTAGTTACATAAAAGAATCTTCATATTTGCTACTAAAATGTGTCATGTCTCAAAAGCTACAAAATAACGTTACATGGAAACGATGATCAGAAAAAAAGAAAAAGAAATGCAACTTTTCCTTATTATCCAGATTCGATTACAATAACAGAAAGTTGTTCCTACAGAAACGAATAAAGAAAGTTGAAATATCTTTTACTGAACCAGTAAATATGAACGATTACCGCGATTATTAGTTCTCTTAGACGGGCAATTAATTTTCTGCGACATTTTTAGTGACGGCCACTAGTTCCAGGTGCTGCTGGCTAATCGATTCCGAAACGAGCCTTCAAACGCTGACACGTGTCCAGCGTATCAACGAACCGGGAAAAATTACGCAGCCGTGTGTATACGTGTACGTGGGTGCAGTTTAATTGCACAGACGCGCTCCATATTACGCGTTTCACGAAGAAAACAAATAGCTGTTCGATACTACGAGCGTTGAATAGGAATGGGGGAGAAATTCTCGTGCGGGGGACGAAAAGGTACGAGTTGCATTCGAAAGTGACAAGCTGCTGATTGAAATCATTTGGGTACAAAGGTGGTTAGCGAAGTTAGTTGGATGGGTTTAAACGCTAATAGCTTTGAAAGTTTTCAGTGAATTTTGTTTGAGTTTACTGGAATTACAAATTTTAGTTGATTGGTGTAGAGCATACAAATTTTGGCTGATTGAGGAACTGTTTGAACGAGTTGCGGGGAAGTTGTTTGAAATATAAACAGAGAAAGCTGATCGTAAAATTGTATTATTATTGTAATCAGTAGGTATTATAATAGATTCGTCAATTTCCTTAAGTAGTACGTATCAAAATTATTCTTTAACGGTTACTAAACAAGTGGTATATAATACAGGGTGGATATGGAAGATAATATTCAATGGATTTAGTTGTAGTATCGTTGAGTTCAGAACCGTGGATGAGTACTTTCAGAAATTATTTATTTACCTTGTCGATCTTTACAAAGGATTGAAGCTCTTTCGTCATTTCAAATATCTCTGAGGAAAAGTTCAAACGCCTCCTTCATAAAAGAAAAAGTAAGCTGGCATGTGAAAGATGAATGTACTTATTAATTAATAATCTGCAATTTTAATTAAGAATAAAAAGTATATAAATTACCCTTTTTTAAAATAAAAAATATTACAGGTATTAAATCGTCACATGTGCTTATACTTTTCTACGATGGTTTTTATATTTTTCCTTTTCTATCTATCTCTTCCAAGTTCCACATCTTATTTTCAATTTCGAAGACACGATATAACAAATTCATACCCAAATATCACCTGTATATTGAAAGTTCCCGGAGTTTTACTGTCTTCTCCGGGATAACCATCTATGCACTCGAAGGTTTTATTACGACTCACTATCGCCATGAACCGTTTATAAAAAGTGGCTGTCGAAGCCGCGCCACCTGAGACCCCCATTGCGAAACTTCTATCATGATTTACGCGCAAGTTACAAGTTGAAAATTACAGTGTTCGTGTGTACTGACACGTTGGCCGGATCCTGCTCATTTCCCAATTAACGTAGTTCCAAAGTTTGAGTCCTGTAACTTTTGTAAAATGTGACTCGTAGCTGTGACAAATCCACCCGTGATCGTGCTTTCCGTCGTGAACTTCATGAATAAAATTCCAATTTTACACCCGGTCGTCGCTGTCCTTTTCGCCGTTGGAGAAGCAAATGATGTCCCTCGAAAGAATAAAAATGCGAAAGGTGGTAGCTAAATTTAGGAGAGAGATGAAATACTTAAATTATATTGTAGTACTATTTGCCTTCAATGTTTGTAATTCCTCTGAAATTTCATTAAATTAATAAAAGGACGAGAAAACATAGTAGTTTCCCAAGTTTTACATATAAATAACAGTGCAATTATATAATCACCAGTGTAGTTGTAATTGAACTTGCCCAAAAATTTCGAAATGGTCGTTGAATAAATTATCATATCACTAATATGACATAAATTGTGATATGACATAAATTGTCATATCACTAAATATATCAATTACATATTCGACATGTCGCGTTAAAAATTTCTATGAATAACTTCGTACCCGCAACATAGTAGCAAACGCAATCAGTCGTATCTACATATGTATATTAAAATTTCACATTCAAAATCAATCGCACCTTGCCTTGCCACTGTCGAGTACCTCGCGATCAAGCTTTACAGAGTCGCATACGAACTTCTCTGTGTTTTTTCTTCCATTTTCCCAAAGCTTCGGGACCGAGTAAAAATATTGTACGCCGAGTTCATCTAATATCTATTGGTATCATTAGGCGTGAATGTTCGGGGATGCACGTGGATATTAATTAAAAAAGGGTGCGAATGGAGAGAGGTTTTTTTTTCTTCTTTCCAACGAAAGTACACGTGTCCGGGGAACAGGGGTGACGAAGAATAAAAGAAGAGAGCAAGGGGAAACGTGCGAGTAGTTGGTACCCGACTCTTCAGCGGTCCTCGTCGTTCTACATTTTCCTCTTTGAACTAAATTCTTTGTTAATTATACGGTCGACTGCTTCGTCGTTAAATTCAAGCCTCGAATTGCGCCAGCTTCCGCGGCCTGTCTGCTCAAATCCCGTTATGGAGACCGACTTTTTATCCAACTAACGATGGTGAACGAGAAATTTGCAATTTCAAACGAACCTCCTGTCCACTGATCGAAAATCCACTGGTTAAGCGTAACGTCGGTAATCTTGACTTTTCTGGTATTGGTACAAAATAGCGTTTCAGTCTTTAACTAATGCTGCTTGTCAGACCAATGAGTACCTACCTGAATTATTGGCAAACACGAGGAGTAAATACAATACAATTCGTACGTCTATTTCTTAGCTATTAGTAAGTCGTGTGAATTCATTAAACTTGGTATTCATCCATTAATCGATATCTTAATGGATAGTTTAAACTGAAACTTAAGACGAAGCAGAGGAACTTAAAGCAAAAGATTAAGAAAAAGACATCTTGAAAAATATTTAAAATTTGATTAAACTACCTTTTTCCCCCGAGTTTCAATAAAAGATGAGTTCCAACGTGACTTCTGATCTACGTCTAGATTAATTGTAAGATGCTCAGTCATTTATATTGCCGTCCAAAAGGTTGGCTCGACTTGGAACGTATTATTATTACACCCTGTCTCACTTGTAGATAAATATAGAGCGAGAAAGACACCAAGGATTCCCTTACTCGTCTTCATTTTTAATAAACTTAATTCTGGAATTACATTGAAATTCAAATATTCTCTAAACCTTAGACGTGGCCATAACTTTCCAAAATGAGATTTCTCTAAACGAAAACGAACAGTCGTCGTCGCTCTATTATCATCAATGAACTTTTTCATTTTCCTCAACGACTGCTCACACTTTTCACCCGCCGCACGATGTCAAAAGATCTTTTAAAATTTTACCTCGGGTATGCGAAAGTTGACACTTCAAGCTTTAAAACGAGCCCATGTAGATTGCTGTTGGATTATTTTTCACGAAGTCATAGCACTTTAGATATCGACGATTTCCTACGATGCCCAATTATGTTTAAACGAAAGTAAATAAAAACATTGATGAATTGGTGTCGAGTGAATTTTACTGGGGATCGATATACAGCTTCAGGATGTGTCGCAAAAGCACACTTCCACGAAACCGGAACAAGTTGGTAAATTAACGCGGCAAATTCTCATACATGTGGAAGTTCGTCGTGTGGCCAATGGAACTTCCGATCGGTCCAGAACTGTGCGCCATCCGCAACGAGTTTCCGTGTTGGAAACTTTCTTGCCACGAGCGCCTTCGGCATCAATAGCTGGCAAAAAACGAAACGAGCCAAAAATAGAATGATAAGCACCTGATAATCGACGACCCTCGGCGAGAATTTATTGTAAGTGTGTGCAATTTGTGGGTTTAGATTGGCTGGCAGTCAGTATGTTTTACGATAGGGTTTTTGTTAAGTCATTGATATAATTTTGGTTGCGCAATGGCGAGTGAGAAAATCATTTTAGCGTATTCGATTGTATCAGTTAGCAAATAGAATGAATATTTTGGTATATAAGGTACAGCAGGTAACTCACATTATGTGTATACCTTACATTTGGTAAAGCGAAGATATCATTCTTCCCAAGTACTCTGTGGAAAAAGTTATGGGGCAACGTCTAATACTCGCACTTTTCTCCATCTCGACTGAAGAAGTAATAAAATATGAAGAGATTATTTGGCAATCAACGAATAGTCTGCTCTAGTCATTCGTAAAAGTACGCTCAAGAAAGGTGACGCTGGATCTATGGAAACGACGTGGAAATTTCTGAATAATAGTTCAGAACAGACGGCCAACTAACTTTACGCACACTTTACTTTTGACAATACGCGGAATAAAATATCGCGCGGTGAACGTAAAACGAAAAAACAGCTTTAAATTCAATTTTCGAGCGAACGTGTTTATTCATGTAATTGAAAGCAAAGAATAGTTCTAGCAAATCCTGGGCTCAGCTAGAGCCGTATTGTTCGCTTCTGAAATTAAAACTATAAAGTTGTAACACATGTGTAACATTGCGTGACACAAACACTGCTTCGTGGAGAAAGTATAGACTTTACTACTTGCATGTAAACGCAGGTCTGGCGCGGAATGACTCATTCCACTGGCGCGATACATAAAATCTTTAATGGGCCTGAATTATTAAAACACAAAAGTAATCTCCTTTGTTTTCCCCCTAAGATGAAAATAATATCGTCGCTTCCGTGAAACGAATTCATTATGTACATTGTACGGTTGTTGTTGCGATCAATTCATACCTATTCTCTTTCTAATTACATGATCGTAATTACGACAATGAATTGTTGACAGTGGTATCGTTTTCAGACCTTGGTTGCCTAGGATGGCAAATTGAAATTCCGATTATCAAAATATATAAATGAATTATTCGTTTGGAGATATTATAGCTTTTGTATTTCCGTAATTTAATTATATTTGTGCTATAATATATCAATCAAATATACACAAATAATAATTCCTATAAAATAATTCTTTTAACACAACTACACAACTTAGAACAACAAAATATACATTAAACTAATAAAAACAGAAAAGGAATAAGCACGTATTATGATAAAAGATAATATCTGAAATAACATATAACCTATACCGGGCGTGCAATCTGTTTACTTTCCATCGGCAAAGGAAAACGGGAAAATTCAATAGAAACATATTTCTTCTTTAATAACCATATTAATCATATCGGATCGTTTTGTTTGCAACACCGCCAGCTAAATTCCTTCCGCGATATCAATTCATATCAATTGATTTAATGCCTTTCCGAGTCCCTGGAACGTATTTCCTGCAACGGATGCGCCAGACTAACCTGGATATTTTTAGGGAAATTTATGCCGTTGTATTCATGAATTTATTTAAATTCATTTGTAACGGCGCACAATAAATTGAGCGAGTTAAACGAGCGTCCCGGCGATTCAAAGCGTCAAACGACAAAATTTAAATATTATCTCTGAGATACATAACCCGATACAACGAGGCTCGTTTTCTCTGCGGCCCTTCTCGAGTGCACTCCGCCTTGTCCCCTTTTCAAATCCTGTGAAATCGGCGTAACGTGTGTCTTCATTGACGTAGACCGTTCCAATTCATCAGCTTTCGACCTAGAAAATGCTTTCCATGGCCACTTCATGCTGTGCATTCGGCAAACTGGGCGATCAATGTGCCGGAATTTCTTCTTCCGGGCTACTTCAAGCCAAGAACTGACATTGAATGGAATTTTGTCGAGATACTGTAAGGCTCTGTTGGATTCCCTTCTTGAGAATCGTATAATGAGTGGCATAAAAGTGAACAAGATTTTTTCAGAAGTTCTGTCCATTTTACGGGAATATTTACTTCTTTTTGGTATTCAATTTATTGTGTGCCCCATCGAACTGGACTGTTTATTATTGGTAATACATGTTTCAATTTAATGGCGTTCGATCTGCTCACAGTATATTAAAATTAACCCAAACCAAAATCTAATTACGGTAATTGCAGCATGTGAATACAGTTAAAATTAATATCAATTTTCTCCGTCGTTAATTCATTTATAATCTGCTCACAAGTATAGTTCTCCTTGAAAATATAACCGGCCGTAACGAACCAACCACGATCTCTCAGAATAATTTTCGCGGGCGTTAAACTAACTCTAAATCGCGAGGAGAAAATTCGTTGATATGAAAGATTAGATAGCCTGCAAAAACATCTTACGTATTTACTTCGCAGTTCTCCGACGAAGAGTTGCAATTTAACATGGCTAGTCCGTGCGGCACTCTTTTGTACTCGTTGGTCGACGTCCGTGAGGAATTCAAAGTCCCCTGGACAGCAGATGCGCTGGGGAAGTTTCGCGTAGGCCCTAGAGAACTTTGTCCACTGGCTTTTTCACCTCGTGCTTCGCTATTATACGCAAGCTGTGTAAGGTTGACGGGCGACAAGCCGTCGGCAAGATTTCTGTCGACGAAATTAGGTGTTCCACGAATGAAAAGCGCCGTTGACGATGGCAACAATTGTCTGGCAAATGGGCCAACCGGCCCTCTTAATTTCGGCGGTGTGCGCCGGCCAAGCGACACCAGGCGTTTATGTTTAATAACTTAATGCGACGCCGGGATAACGAGAATAATTTATTCGCGGCCAGGGCAATTGTTCGATGCTGCGCGACAGAAGAATTTTTAAATTTTGTTGATAGGGAAATTTCGTACGCGACTTTTTTGAATAGATGTATTCCTGTCTATACAATTGGTACTTTGAATGAATACCTTCGGCTGCTCTTTAGTTTCGTTTCTATTGCCTTAAACTATAGAATTCGATAATAATCGAATTGTTGAATGTTTGTATTTCCTCGTGTAGAACATTTATGCAAATTTACGCGTACAATGGTTGCTTGGGTTCCAAAATATTGGTCAGGTATATTATTATGATGTACTTGTACGGGTTGGTTACGTAATATTGCTGTAGTAATTGATGGATCAAAGTCTCGTGAAATTCTTCAGACTGCGATTGGTTTGGATTATGTTAATATTGTAGGAATTCAATATGCAAGGGTTTCGAGAATCAACTTAACCTGACAGTTCCCCAAAGAATTTAATTAAACTTTGATATCATAAGTTTGCGCATAGTTTGTTTCTAATGTAAGAGAATATCAGGTTAAATTTTCTTTCGTCGATGTTTAATATTTGAAATATCGTTTTACAGATGTATTAATCAATATGTTTTATAGCAACATATAATTTGAAACATTTGGTTTCAATTACGTCGTGATTAATTCATTTCTGCTTTGAAAGGAAAGCTTCGCATATCGAGAAATATCGCATCATAAAAAAGTAATCTCTATCGGCGTATCCATCTAATAACTTTGTCGACCGACGTTATTTCTTGTTGGCGATAGTCCACAGTTTTATTTTTCTTTAGCCAGATCCAAACTAATCGTGTGTTATCAAAAATGTTGCGAAACTAGAGTGCTATGAAACTGCTGTTGAAAGAAACTTTTCGGATAGCAGTTCGGATAGCAGTCGTTTTATAAACGCTTCCTGTAATCCACGATCGAACGTTCCAGATTTTTTCAGAAAATTGTATCTGCCCCCTTTTTTTTACATACGGTTATTGGAGAAAAATTTACTATTGATCGGGGCGGTATTCTGGCGAAGTACATGACTTCGATTCACGTATATTTGTATTGAAACGATTTCGCATTCTTTTGTGGTGGAATCCATACTACTGACGCAGGCCTTTCTCGAAAATAATAGTAGTTGTGCACGCGTATAAATCATTCAGGCAATGAATTAAAATCATAACTTCATTTCATAACAGCTTCATACATACTTATTAAACTTAGAAAACTTGGAAACAATATATTGATACTTTCACCTTTGCCATTTCATTGGCAGAAATCATTATCATCACCACGTATTCCCATTCCAAACAACTCAAAGATAATAAAAGAAACCCAAAGCCATAATCCCAATATCCAACAATTAACATCACAACCAACATACCTATCGTCCACTCGACACTCTCCAGAGAGCCCATTCGCGTCCCAAAAGCAAAACCCAGTACCCCGTATCCAACCCCCACAAAAACAACCCATGCATGCACAGAAAAAATGACTGCACTGAAACAACCTTACTGAGCTCTCAGCGTATCGAGCCTCTCCGCCCGCCGACGTCCATAAAAGGCCAAGACAATCAAGAGGAGCATCACGACGATTCCAGTTAACGGGTAGTCCAGCCAGTACCCGTTTCTGCATACGGAAACGCGTCTTCTCTGCGTACGTTGCGCCGTCGCGGCGTGCGCTGCTCACGGGCACACCCTGTATTACGACACGCTCGTAAAAGCAGCCTGTACCTTTTCGCTCATTAACTCGCCTCAACAATGACCGTGTGTGTCGGCGTAGTACGCCGAGATCCTTTCAACCCCCGTACATCCACACCCTACTAGCGTCGACGGTGCGCATGCGCGCCAGTCGACCGCCGAGGCGGTTCGCGCGTAAAATTGCGACCGGTTGGCGGTCAGTCGCGCGTAACACGGCGCGGGGTGCGGTTCGTCGTGTTCGTCGTTTTATTTGGGCGACCATCCCGTCGTCCGCGTATTTCCTTTGATCTCGCACGTTATCCGTCGTGTTCTGTTTCTAATTCCATTTACGATTCTGGCGAGAGCGTGTCCTACCGCGACGTCGTCGCGGTTCGATTGAATGAGTTCGGTATCGAGGTCCGTATGCATGTGGTGCGTGTGACGAGAAAGGGGAGCAGGAATGCGTTTCGCAGGAGGCTCGTGCGCCTTCCTGCTGCTGGCGCTGACGGTGTGCCAGGGTCCTGGATACGTCGCGGCGAAGAACGATAACTGTGAGTAATGCTGGTTATGGTTTTCCACGTGCTTGGATTAAGTCGATTTAATGATCGGTTGTTGATTGCGTGGTTATTTTTCTTGGGATTTTTTTTCGGACGACAAGTGGTCGCGGGAGTGACGGGGATTGGGGTTGTCTGTGGTGAAAAGGTGTGGGTAGGTGGATTGATGGTGATGTAAGGAGTGGGTGATGAACTAGAGACGGAGGTGTGGTATGTTGGATGAGCTGGGGCAGAGGACAGGTTTTAAGGGTAGTTCAGAGGGAGTTGGTGTGGGACTGTTGGGTGTGAAAGAAAGAAATAATGAAAGAGACGGAGGTGATCGTTTATGGGGTGGTTGTTGGGAATATGTTGGAATATTTTGTTATTTCAATTGGTACAAATACTGTAGAGGAAGAATTCTGTAATGCTGAGATGTATTCATATTATTTTCTCGCGTTGGTTCTTCAATTCTTGTTTCTTGTAGATACGAATGAACGTTTACGCGTGCCATTTATGTTTCTATGGTCGAAGTGGTATAGTAAATGAGATTTTTTTAATTGTATTCATTTGACTATGGTTATTGGAAAGAAAGAAGTTCGAACAGAAATATTATATCGTAGAAATAATTTTGTTACTGTATTGAAATCAGTTAGGTCACTAGAACTTGTTACTTTTAGATTCATGCATTAACGTTCGAAGGGATGTAAATATAGAACAGACTCGTAACGCTGATTATATGAACCCCGAGGGTCAAAATGTTTTTATTTCGACGTAGATGGAAGCTGATGTTCTAGAAGTTACATGCGCAGTGTAGAATAGATCACACTATTGCACAGTGGAAGGTTCTATTCACGGAATTTGCTATCATAAATAATGTTAGTACAAAGTACAAGCCTTAATCGAAGTTTAAACAATATTAATTCAACTATTTATTTCGGTCACATTTTAATTAACGTTTGGCACTGGACTTTATAAAAATGATCGAATACAACTCTTATTCTAAATTAGATGTTTCGATTCCAAAACCATAACTAAACATATTCGTTTAAAAAATACTAGAGTAAAAGTAGGCCATTCTACCAAGACTATTGGCAGTAATTACATTAACAATAAATATTATCGCCACTCTTTGCCCAATACTAGCAACAACATTAACCTCCGCACACATAGAAATATGTATATATACATAGTGTCCTTACAATTCATGGATCACCAAAAGCGTAATGCAAGCTTTAAATAAAAATCGTCGAAGCACTTCGCGTCAGAACGTAGATACAATATCTCTGAGGTTGCTCAATCTTTTGAGGAATTCTTTCAAAATTTTAATTACATAATTTAACACAAGCACCCAAACAAGTATCTCACAACAAATTCGTCCATCAATCGATTCAAAATCACCAGCGAGCTGTGCCTCGAGCAATCCCCTTTGCAACCCCGTCTCTCGGACTACAGATTTCTTCAGATGCAACGAAGCACGAGGCACAAAAGAAGAAAGAAACACAAAAAGAGCATAATAATTCGTCGCCGGGAAACAAAGCCGTTCTATCCAATCTTCTCTCCATCCGTCGCGATTAAACCTACCTGTCGTGGTCGCGCTTGCGTTATCGCGTCGCGTAATTCCGCGAGGAGGCCTTAACCACGGGTAACAGTCGTCCAAAGATAGATTAACGGCTGACGATCCGTTGTTCAGACGAATTTTGCACGCGCATTGCTGCCGAGATTACGGCATTTCATCGTCGACAAAGCGTTTGACCGCGCGCACCGAGGGGAGAGGGACGTGCAAGAGATAGACAGATAGATAGAAATAGATAGATAGATATCTAGATAGCTAGATACATACATAGACACTGTTAGACGAAGACACACAGATAGCGGGGGAGAGCAGCGAGTGGCCTGTGTGAGGCAATCCCAGCACGATCTATTCAGCAAGATTTACACCAGGCATCCGCGACGAACACGCCACGGGATATTTGCAGCAGCATTTGCATGCGTGATTATCCCCCCAACCCACCCCCACGTGAAACGGCGATGCGCCGCCATGGCGCCGAGAACAGTCCGAAATATTCTCTCGCATCGTTCGGATTGCAAGGAACCGTAGAGGTGGGTGCCGATGAAAGCTCGCCCCGGAAATAAAGGGGGTCGTTCGTCTGTTGCGCGATTGTCTTCGCGGAAGGGACAGAATGATTGTTGCTTTCCGTGCCCTTCTTCCGGATTGTCCTGTTCGACGGATCGATGCGACTCGGTTCCTCGTAGTTCCTTCACCTGGCGCGATTTCGACGAGGCTTAGACGAGGCTGGAGCACGGCCTCTATCTTTGTGTTTCTCTGGTTGGTTAATGAAATTGACTGGCAGGATTTGTAGGTGGATGGGGTGGTCGGCGGTTGTGGAAACGCGGTTATACGGGCTGTGGGAGAACAGGGGGTCCGGGTGGCAGCTGGCGATGAGGTGATTGTAGTTTGTTGGGGTAAGGTAATCGAGTTTTTCGAATGGTTTGGGAAAGTACGTTTCGTATATTTGGAAAGTCATAGGCTATACATGGGGTTATTATTATTGTGCTGTCGCTGCTTTTGTAGTGTTGCTATTATTGGCGGTGATATTTGACTGCAATTATTATTATTATTGTTATTAGTGCTTTAATGATGCTACAAGTTATCTATATATGGATTTATACAAAATTTTAGTAGAGAACTGACTTTCACGATTGTACATGGAAACGTAACAAAATTGTTACCTTAAAAAACAGTTAATGCGTAATGTGTCTTACTGCTTGAACTTTTATGTATTCTTATTTAAAATATACAGTTCTTTCCTGATCTATACCATGTTTCAGTGCAGACAATCAATGATATTTCATTGTATTTAAACATTTTCCGTTTCAATTATTTATTAGCGTGTATTTATTGTCGTGTACCGGAGAGGACAAAAATCATGCATATTTCATTAGAATGTATAAGAATTTCTTCATAAAATATTCAACGAGCTTAATGTCAGCAAAAACGTTATTGGAAATATCTTGAGAATACTAGATGTCCTAGATTTCGGACGCTGCGCATTAATAGCCGGGATTTATTATGAAATATGTAGGTTGAAAATTATTTAAAAAAGATAAAATAGGATTCTTTGCATTTTATACATATAATTGATTGGGAGACATTCAAATGTATTAGTATATCCGGAGAACTTGGTATATTTTACAGTGGAAATTATTCAGGATTATTTCAATGAAGTTCGAACAGGAAAATTTCAAGCGTATCTCTAATATAGTTTATGAGTTCGTTTAATTGTTTCACTATGGCCTTTTTAGATATGACGTTTAGAATTTCACGTTTGATTTCCACAAACTTAAATGTCAGTTGTTAATTAACTGTACCGGCATACATAACGATACAAAATCAACGCACAATATTTGTATTAACCTCTTCAGTTTTCAATTTCATTAAGTCCCCATATCTAACGTTTCTCATAAAAAAAGTGTACTTTTTGCAATCCACTCGAAGTTATTATAATTCGTTTTTTATCGACCGAACCTCAAGCGCTGAAAATGTATCTGACGCTTCGCAATCTGGAGCAGGTTTAAATCAGAAGTCACCTGGGAATCGAGTCAATTCATCGACTCTGCGTTTCTGCCAATTTATTAATTTATTTTTTTCTTACGCTGCGACAAGTATTTATAGTGATTAATTGAATTCGAAACTGCCAAAGGTACAAATAACAAGTATTTACTGCACATACAGAACATTTTACTAAACAAACTGAAGCAGAAACGCAATTCAATTGCAAATACACATTTACATAAGTAGAAAGGAGAAATCCAACAGGTACGCGATTATATTAAATATCGGCTAAAATTTACGATTGATCATCGAACTAATTATCAAGATATTGACTCTCATTAAACAATAATTCTTCATGCCACAGCTGTGAAAACTAAACTATTAACACAGGAATACTTTCGCCTTCCTCGTTGCGCCATCAATTATTCTACCACCCCAAGTCCCTCCCGCTTATATCTACGTTCCATCAATATTACAGCACGTCAATATTACCGCGAATCCATATTATAATTCTCGCTTACCAATTACCATACGATCTCCCCATAATACCACCTTTCCCTCTACCCTTTCCTTCCACGCACATTTTCAATTCCACCAACCTTCTCAAAACATCCCAATAGTCTCTCAATACCGCTTAATTCTTTCCCGTTACCTCGCCGCTCTTCCACCCCCCCATCCCAAATTTCTCTCACCGGTACCCATCCATCGTTCTGCGTTCCAGTCCACGCGACAAAACGTGCAACCAACAAGGGAAGCAACCGAAAATCGTCGCAAAGATCTCGGAAGAGAGCCGCCGTGAAAACGCACCCGCGCCCCCGAGCGATATCTCGAGGGCGCGTAAGAGTCGATCGCGTACCAGCAAGAACAACCGTTGTCCCCGCTTGTACGCGCGATAACATTGTTCCCGACCTGAGCCGCGCGGACGTCGACCGCAGTGCAGATAAAATCGCCACAGTGGAACGGTTCCCGGTCGTGGCGAGAAAAGTTTGTTAACGCGAGCAACGCAACGGTCCAATCCCCGCTTCCAGCCAAAGTGCTCCTCGCGACTTAATATGATAGCGCTCGGTTGACGCTCAGACGAGCCGTGCCACGCTCGAAGAGAGAGAGTAATATTGATCGACGGAGCAGCGGGCTTACATCGTCCCACGAGGGTGCGAGCTGAGTTGGAAGGGTGGCGAGCGCGAGGGAGGGTCGCCCTCGAGGGTACCACGGCGAGCAAGAAAGAGGAGGAAGAGGGGCGAGAGAGGAGAGCGAGCAGGAGGAGCTAGGACAGGGTGTGGGGGGTTGGCGGTTTTCTGGAGGGTCGAAGGGCCAACGCGCACGACCATGGCCAAAGAGTGCTCTCCCTTTCTGCTTTTCTTCAACTCTTGTTCTTCCCCTCGCTCTCTCGTTCGCACACTGTCACCCTCTGCGTCCCGTTTCCTCTTTTTTCTTTTCACTCTGTCTTTCTATTCCCCCATCCCTGCCGCTCCCTTGTGTCCCTCACCTGGTTTGTTTTGCACGCGACTTTTCGTGGAACCCGAAGTTCTTTGTAGTTCCCGTCTCAAAGTTTCCTTTTGAGAGGCCGTTTCTTCGTACGACGCGGCCGATTTCATTTTCTTTCTGCCCTTTGTCCGCCCCCTCTATATATCTCTATTTTTCTCTGTCGTTTTTTCGCCCCTTGCTGGGACATTCGATTTTACTGCTCGATGACTTTCGTGACTTTTCCGTTGACTTTTGGAAATTTCGTTGGAAATTTCGTTGGGCGTGGTTGCCCGTGGTCACGTGGGGCAGGGGGAACGCGACTTTCGAACGGAAAATTTTCTTCCATTTCCATATGGTCTCACGACTCTGTGGGGGTAAGATGCGACTTCTGTCGAGGTTTTTCCCTGGGACTGGGATTTACGAGTGTCGAGGCCGGGTCGACGTTTGGGGCACGGCTGTGCGAATTTACGCGTCGAAGCTGTGTCGTTAATAGCGTCGACCATGGTACTTCTGCGTCGATTATGCGTCACCCCTGGCCGTGTGCTCGTGAATTATGGCCGGTTACGCGTGTCCATCGACCGTGTGGATTAAACGTACGAAAGCTGGGAGACTAATAACTGTGACTAATGTTGCTGAAATTGTTCGTTTGGCCCGCGCCGCTGGAGCTCTAGCTGGCGATACGACGCACAGCTTAACCCTTTCACCGTTTCCTAGGAAGGGTTCGGATGAAGCGTTTAAAGTAGAATGTCCTAGGGAATTTCTTGCATCTTAAACACTGTTATATATATTCGGTTGCTCGGATTAGGTGACGAAATTGTTATACGGGAACAGGTAAAAGATAATAGTATGGGCATAATTTTCTTGTAATGATAACGGTATTTTTGTAAAATTTTTTGTAGCGTATATAAAAATTCTCGTACATTAGTTGTCTGGAGTTCGATCAGTTACTTTAAAATGAAGATACGGAGAAATCTATTTTTTTTTTTTAAATTCAATGCATATTTTCAAGTTTCACATTGCACTACTCGAAAATTGTAATTAATGTAATAAAGTATCTTCCACTGAAAACAGTTTCAATTCAAATCAGATCGATCGAAAAATAAGGACGTATCAAGGATCGGAATCTATTAAATTGTAACAACTGACAATAAGTACATACTCAACGTATAACCAACGTCACCCTGTCCTAATTAAAATACCTACACACTCAACCCAAAATCGATCCGCCCGTCCCCGACTCCGCAAGATACCCAAAGTCAATTGCCCAAAAAACGAAATCCCGCTCACCATATTCTTCTCCTCTCCTACCTCAACCCGAGAATCGCCTCATTTGCAATTATCCGTTCCACACATTGAAACTACCCTGTACTCCGTCGTCGCACCGTACCACACCCCGCCCTCCACTCGCAATTTCAGATCGGCCACCGAATGAAACCGACCTCATCACGAAAAAACCGCCCCGTTTCGATTAATTGCGTCCAGACGGTTAACCATCTGTTGCTCTAATTCCCTCATTCCGACCCCAAGCCACCGCGTCCCATTTGCGAAACCTTCCGAAAAATTTCAGCCGTTTAGCGGTTCAACGGAAATTAGCCGCGTTTCTTCCCGCGACGGTCCGCTCGCAATTTTATCGCGAATCTCCCACGGAGTTCCACCGTGAATGTTCTCGGCCCACATTCGAGCGGAGTTAACAGCTGCGACGACGCCACGCGGAAAACTATCTCACGGATGTGCCACTGATGCGACGGCCCCGGGCGACACGAGCGAAAACTTTTCAATCGAGTTTCTTCGTGGCTCGCAGCCACCCCCCTATCCTCTGTCGCTTCACGTTGTTGCAACCTTTTTATCTTCACGCCCGTACGGTCGAAGCGAAACCTACGACGACGACTATCAGCCGTGAAATTGTCGCGCGTGCTGGTTTTATCGAACACGCGAATTAATTTAATTCGTTACGAGTCATTTGGTCTGTAAGTTAGGCGGTTGTTCGCGGCGGAGATGGAGTTAGGAAAAGTGCTACTAGGGGAAAGGAGTTTCTTGGGCGGAGAAGCGAGGCAGGTTTCAATTCGCGCGAAACTGTTGGGTTTAAATTGAATCATGACTGAAATGAAACAGTTGTTATTGGTGATAAGTTTTCGGATTTAGCTATGCAGAATGTTGTATTGGGGGTTCGGATCGATTGTAGGGGTGGGAATCAAATTCTTTAGTTTTGCTTGATGTGTTATTGTGAAATTGGGGTTTGGAAATTGATTTAGGGGGGACGGGAATCAGGGGTGTGGCGTTTTGTTTCTTGAGAGTCATGTTTGAGAGTTTGCTTTTGGAGGAGTTGGTAACGTGATTTGGTAACTCACGTGTGTAATATGTTGTAACGTCCGCGCACGTTGAAGGGGGTGTCAAGTTAATCTCGTATCTGTAATTGTTAAATTATGGTCGAGGTGGACGCCATAACATTAACAGGGTGTCTTTAGAAACTCGATGAACATCAAAGGAAGTGAAACGTTGAACGGCTTGAACCTAATTATTTCGACTGACAGTTATTGGTATTAATTTAATACTCATTTACATAATTGTGGGACTGATCTCACCGTTTTTTCACAGTAAGAAGCATATCTTTCTAATATCCAGTTATTGATTTTCTTCCATAAGTAACTCTTCTTATTTACTTATTTTATTTCTGTATTTTCGGTCTCCTTTTTCTAATAATATCTTTGGTTACAAAAATTATTCTCTTCTCCAAAAGCTCGCTTTTATAAGAAACGAACTGCTTTTGTTCAAAGTGCACCATGCAATTTACGGCGAACACGGTGGGCGGCTAAAATGAACCATCTATGTAAGGGCGATGGCCCATAATGTCTTCATAATGTATTTTCTATGATCAAAGAAGAAAGTACGGACTAAATTTCTTAAATTACTTTATGTAAAAACAGCTGGTTTTATAGTTACAGGTTTTATTTACTATTCTGCAACGAATCTGAGACACGAAGTTCCATGGGACAAATTTCAATTTGAAGCGCAATTTTGTTTTTTGTTTCTTCATATTTTATTGCAGTTTTAATTGTAATGCACTGAGATTAAAAGACAATTGCCTATTTACTTAACGTTAATTTGATATTTTGCTAATTTCATTTAATAGTATCGTTGCATTTAAATCAGGCTAAGCTCATTCTATATGAAAATGATCGCATATGCCAGAAACATTATCTTTCTTTAGATCATATTCATTTGCTTCAGCAAATATTAATACGTACTTCGATGTACCACATTAAAGAAGAATTAACATTTTCTATTTCGGAGAAACCAGTCCCTGTCTATATTCATTAGAAGCGAAATGTAAATTACTAATTTCGTAATAATTTAATTTCGAAACAACTAATTTCGAAACAACTGAAAAGTACATACATGCATAGTTTACACGCCTACCAGAATTCTTCCACTTAACGTCGCATGTACTTGCCGTACTTCAGTGAGATCGATTCCATGCATCGATTTTGAGCACCGACTAATGTACCACTTCGAAGTACTTACCTCGATATCCACTATGCTGGCCCTTTTCCTCCGTGTCACGTAGGTAGATGTAGATGCCGTTGGAAAAATTTTTTTATCCACCTTATCGCATCGGACCCAGTAGACCGAAGTTAATCGCAGGAGCATCGAAATCGAATTCGGGCCATTATCCGGGCGATGCGCGAATCAATCGGTCGTCAATCGATTGGATAATTCGACCTAGCTTGCCAACAGCCGGGACAGACATCGGGCCCCGATGTCTGGTGCACTTGAGTGGATTTAAAAGTCGATAAAATTGTTTCTTATCAATGCAAGCGGGTTACGAGCAGCAGAACGACAATAATTTTTACAGTCGAGTGTACACCACGGACATTTCCGAGGGCACAAGCATAATTGGGTTATTTAACCATTCGCGTGTAAGGCGTTCGCGAATGCCATAAGATTTAATTTCAATAAATGCACATAGCATAGTGTATGCATGTTGTCCACAGGCTCGTTCAAGCAGAAGAGTTGTAATAGGCCAAAATATTCTTAAACAATTACCCGATTAAATAGAATACCGACGAAAGCAACGCGAACATCAAATTCCCATTTCTCACGATATTCAGCTCAGAATAATCTCACAGTACGTTCATTTTCCATTTGACAGATCAAATAAGCGACGTGTGCAAGAAGAACTATATGCAGGATCTCTACAGGAAGATAGACGGGGCTGTTCTGATCTCTCAACTCGAGAAAGATCTCGACTGCACCATCACCTTCCAAACCCACAGTATCCTTCAACGGTTTATGCTCCGTTTCGACCAGCTACAATTAGACTGCAACGATCATCTTTACATCTACGATGGGGCGCACGCAGTCAGCAGTTACAAGGTGAGTAACAAATTTCAACGTTTGATTCGAAACCCGGCTTCGTGAACTAATACCGGTCGCCCAGACTTTGATGATCCGTCGTTGCGAAACGTAACCCTGATCTGCATTCAAATTGAAATTCCAAGGCTCGGGTGTAATATCGCCGCTTAGTCCCGAATTTGCACCCTGAGGAAACACAGTTTTCGTCTCGGACATTCGTCGTTCGCCGACTGGTTATTGTTTGTTGTTCGTGCAGAATGCAATGCTCGCGATTCCCAATTGAATAGGTAATGCTTAGTCACGAATTCTGGGATCACTCGTGGTTGAAACGCAAATTGATTGTATAAATAACTGCACTGCGAGAGAGTTCCATACCTGTAACAGGGTGGCAAAGCTGTAGGTACCTTGCTGCAATCGTATTTACATTAGTGGGATAGGTATGAATTGGACTGAAAAGTTCAGTTGTATACTTAGGACTGCTGTTATAAATTACATAGTGTGTTGAACGCACTGTTGTGAGATTCATCCATGGTGAATTAAAAACTAGTGCGCAAAATGTACATTGCTTTACTGAAATAAATTTATAAATTGGAAAATAGTTGAAGTAACATGGCAAAGGTGTAACAATTATTATGGACATTTTTGCACGAATGAGTTCTCGACTTTTCGCGGATATAAATTGAACAGTAAAATAAAGGTACATATACATGTTTCATTGAATGTATTTTTAATTACTTGATTTTACATTTATGAGTTTGAAAAATGATTGTCCCCGAAGTAAATGGGAATACATAAATATAGAAGAATATTTATTATTCTTGCAATTGTCGCGAATTTACGATACTGCTATGTTTAATATAACGATGACTATTGCAAAGTAAAGAGAGGAACCGATCAATGTATTTTTTTTTCTCGAACAATACATATTTCTCGTGGCGTAATCATTCTCGTAGGTCAACAAACGAAGCACTACTTGCACCGAGATTTACGTTATTTTTCCATGATTACCGCGGGGACAATGGCGTCGCGACCATGAGGGTGAATTTCAGCTGTGAGGAAAATTTTAATGTATTCCCCCATTATAAATTCTGGGCATGGCCAACGACGCCGAGACGCTGGAAACTTGCACCATTAATCAAGATTCGTCTCCTCTTAGGAGAGCCTAGCTTCGTTTGCCGGTTTCTTCGTTCGGGATTTGCCTTCCCCAATCGACAGGGGTTCGATCTGAAATTATTCGTCAGCGGTACTCGAGCTCATGATTCGGGGAGCAGTTGAATAATAGAATGCTTCTGCAGATTTGTCGTGAAAGTGTGCGTACTTGGAAACTGTTGGTGCGGATCATTTGTATGGATAACGCGACGAAATTGTTCGCCCCTTAGCTTCGATTTTATAATATTTTATAATATTATATCTCTTTCGTTTCTAATACTCAATATCTAATATTTAATATCAAGTAGCTTTTCTTTCTTATCTGTGCCCTTTAAACATAGTGGAGATTATAATGGACATATGATTATAATATTTTTATTTTCGATATTATTATATTGTTATAATTATTAATATATTAGTACACAATATCCCTGTTAATTGGGATAACGTAGGTAATCGAAATATTTCAGAAGCGCTAAGAATTGAAAGGTGTTCCAGGTGTTCTATCTCTTTGTAAAAGCTTCAGATAAACTGGGTATTTTAGATGGAGCAGCGCAGTGTAAACATTTATCTGCTTAAGGGACTCCAGATATTCTAGATGTACATATAGTACATGTACGTACATACAAGTGCTCTAGAACCACCAGGTGTGTTAACTATGCTAGGTATCTTAATTACTCCGCGTGCTTGAAATACTTGCGTGAGCAAGGTATTCTTTACGATTTTGAGTGCTTTAAGTGCTTCAGATGTTTTAGGTATTTTAGGTGTTCGAAGTGTCCTGAGAACATCAGGCACTCTGTGTCATTTAGGTGTAATCCCGATGCTTTTATGTATCCTAGGTGCTCTAGATATTTTAGATATCCCCAGTGTCCTAGATGTTGTACGTGTTCTAGGTATTGTAAATATTATAGACAACCTAGATGTTCCTGGTATTCTCAATAGTTGAGACGTACTAGGTGATATCTCTGTCACTCTACATAATACATGCTGTCGAGTATCTCAAGCATTTATGCGATTACAGTTGTTAGAAACATTTTGTAACGTGAAGAAGGTGCCAGGGGAATCGAAGAGCAAGAGGAATGAATATACATATATATTTAATAAATCGTGAGGGAAGGAACAGCTTGAATTTTTTTATTCTTTCGCATGATAAAATCACTTCCTGCGGAATCGTTTCACAATGCCTCACGCGAGTACTTGCTGAATCATTCGTGAGTTGCACACTGCTAGTTTCTCAAGAAATGTATGATCGTTTTAATCTGAAAGTTTGATCAAACGGAGTTCGAAATATCGGCGAGATGAACGTTAATGAGATTTCAGCTTGGAAACATAGGACGCTTCATTCGGCAGATGAAAAATGAACGTGGCAGTGACAAGCATTTTGTTTTTTCGCGAATTAGAATTTCTACAATCGTCAACTTTTGTTCGCAATCCGTCTTGGCCACGCGATGCCGCGATTATGCATTTATTAAAAACTTTAATGCATAGAATAGCGTCAGTCGCATTTGTAGATTTATCTGGTTGTTCGATAGTAAAACGTTCAGACATTCGGCGATAATACGTTATATTTATGCGAATCACACTGTTCGTGTAAATTTTCCAGGAATGATTAATTGTTTTATTATAGTTCAATTGAGAAAATTAATTTGAATTTAATTGATTCTTAGTATTCGGTTCTTTCATCCGCCATATCAGAACTATTATGTCAATTATTGTAATTCTTAATGAATTATTGGACAAAGTTTATAAAACGGAGACACAACTTTGACAGCCTCTATTTCATGTCATTGTCATTATTCTGTTACATAATAAAAATAGAAACTCCACATGTTTGCTAATTGGCCAATTGGCTAATAATTTATATTGTATGTTATTTATTAACAGCCAACGTACTACATTTGTATTAAAGTTGAAGTTATAGTAATTTTCCCCATCATTCTACAACAATATTTTACTGTATTGATCAATGAACAAGAGAAAACTGTAAAACGTAAGATAACTGGTCTAAACTTTTTAACGACGCTGTAAACGCGAATATTCAAACGACGTATACATACACTGGCATATATTAGCGATGCAGAATAAAAACTAGAGTTCAACGCAATTTTGCATAATACCGATTTAACTTTAATCTTTTTTATAGTCTGCGCAATGGCCCGTTAAGGTGCTTTTTATGACTGCCTCTTCGCTTTTTCTCATTTTTCTTTCATTTTATTTGTTATCTATTTCCTTTTTTTTCGAAACAATTCGGCCCCCCGTCCGTCTTTGAGTTTTTCATGCTTCTTTGACGAGACACCTTAATTTCGTGGTCTCCACCTTCACGCCAGGTGATTGGATCGAGCTGCACCTCGGAAGAGAATTTTGCTTGAAAATTCTCGGAATGTGAGGCGTAAACGAGAAGGGGTTAGCTAGGTAATATGGCCAATTGGATTTCCGTGGCACAGTTTTATTTTCACGTAAACCGGAAACCGTGGCGATTCGGGAAACGTGGCAGAATTTTGGTCGACGAGATATTGAATTGTGCTATCGTCTTTGTTCAACTGCGCCGTGAAATTTCAATTATTTCCTGATTGTTCTGGAAAACATAACGCCATTGTGGTTATTTATTAACGTCACAACTGAATTTCTAGTCCAAATAAGTGTTAGCAATATAAATATTGGAAACATGAGAAAATATTAAAGAAGTTAAATGTTGACTCTTTCACAGTTTGCGGCTATAATGGTTAACGCTAACGGTATAAGTTTTTTCAGAATACTATAGAACTCTATTCTTGTCAAACAATGCCTTGAATTTTGATAAAAGCCAAAAACTGTTTCCTGAATTGTCTCACGGAGGTCAGATATTATAGAATGGAAGTGTAACGAAATTATTTTAACGGGAAGGAAATAATCTAAGTAGACCAAGTTTTATTTTTTATTCACCTGATTTATTTCTTGGGGGAATATCTTGTTTCCTGTTGTTAAAGGAAGATAAGTAACTTTAGTTGCTTAGATAAATAGGGAAACCTTGTTAGGGATTAATTTATGGGCTTCTGTATCCGGTTATCCAGCCTTCATGTGGGTAATTGCATTTTTGATATCTCGCTATGTATACACAGCGGACAAGGACAGTACTCAGAAATAAAGAAATTGCTAAACTCGGTTTGCCAAGTATTTTCGTATCGCAATCACTCGAATAAAAATGGTAAAATCTAATACGAAGCACGTAATATATTACAAATATTCAATATAAATTTACTTTTATTATGTGGTTCTCGTAAAAATTTCTATAATAATCTTAATATTACACATTATTTGACAATAACTTGATGTAATTTGTAATTATTTTACGCTTTTATTGCTCTTCTAATTGTTCTATTTGCCATACCCGTTTTGACATTCCCGGCGCACAAATATTTGAATGCAATATAAAACTTTGATTAAAATCAGCAATTAATTCCAGCGTGAGATTTACAAGATTCCTCATCCAGCATTTGTTTTTGATGTTCATTGTTCATATCTTCGCATATTCTTTCGATTACCTCTTCCGTGTCATCCCTCTAACTCTTTACTGAAAAACCATCCCCCAAATTGTCCTGGAATTTCCCCTGTGGTTGACAGTGGGTTGAATACATGGGGGAATTATTCTTTCATGAGACGATCGATTGTTGGAGAGTCTTCCGTTTGAACCAAATACTCCCATCTGTGCTTGTGCATTCCTAAAATTCCCACAAGGGTGTATCTGTTATTCAATAATGCAGTACAATTTGTAAACTTACGATTCTCCTGATATTTATTTTGCTCCTTGTTCCCAAGATATTAATTCCGACAAAATATTGAACTGGCAGCAAGCACAACAGTAGAAATAATATTCCAAACTGTTATTCCAACAAGTTATATTTGCTTTACGTATTGTTCCCTGTTTTCTCAATTCAATTCTTCAGTCTGTACCAATAACAAAGAATGTCTAAAGCAAAGGTATACCGAAGTAGGTAATACATATTCTCAAATGCCATTTATAAATCTCGATATTTTTATCATTTAAAAATGGTCGAGCTGGCAAATTAACAAGATTGATGATATTGTACAATGAAGTGCCTACTAGAAAATTTAAATAACCGGATGGCTAAAAATATATTTACCAATTGCGCTTAAACTGTCTGCGACAAAAAAAAAGAAAATCTAAAGCTGCTTAAATCGTGCGAGTTATTTTTCGACACACGACTGACAAGTACATCGTTGCCGGTGTCCAATTAAATAAAAGAACCACTTTACCTCTCGTCATCCAGCCTGACAAATCCTTCTCCGACTTCTGACACTCGTGACAGAAGACCACGATGATGAATTATCGACAAAAATCGGGGCAAAAGTACGAAGGAACGTTTCCCTTAAGGACGCCTGCGCGGCGTTCAAACCACCGACATATCGACTTTTCGTGTGTTCCATCTCTCACAGGTAGCGGAGACACGATAATCGTCGAAAAGTGGGCCGCACGATTACTTCGAAGTCGATCGGCAAATATTTTTATTTATTATTGCTGCTGAAAATCGTATTACGACACAGATCAATCGAAAGTCACTAATGAACGCGTTGTACAGAGTATTTATGGATGGTAATTTTAATTTTGATAAACCCTTTAGTGTTCAAATTGAACGAGAAACTATAATAGTTGGGCAATGTTCGATTTCAAATCTATCCTCGCATTATTACAGCGCTTAAATTATTATCATTGCGTAACATAAAAGTCGATGGTCACCGAATAAAATAATAGCAAGTTTCTGCCCATCGTGATTCATTTACGAGAATAAGGAGATAGAAACTTTCGCGTCTGTCCAATAAATTGTCGAAACAGAAATTCGTTTCTATATATCTTACGAAGTGTCCGTTTTATGAACTAGTGCTTTTCGCTGAGCACCTTACATTCGTTTTAGTGAACATAACAGGCCTGTAAAAATTTGAAGCATCCCTTCGTAACACCGGGCATGTCATAAAAAAAAGTATTACGACGTTGTTAGAAGCGGCGCACGAAACAAAACGTGTTCGTCGGTCTCGTTTTTCTCACGAAACGCGGATTGTCGTCGCAAAGACGACCGGATTTAGCAGCTGTTTGGACAGCACAATGGGAAATCATAGAGACGTATTACGCACGATAATATCATGGCTGTCACCATGACGACAGTACTTGCGTAATGACCGTGTTCTTATTGCGTGCCTGTCGTTGGAAAGATATACGCAGGATCGTGAATTCATTGCGAAGAATTTTTGATTAGTCCTTTTCTCAGCGAAGTTAATTTAGGATATGTACACGAAGCACTAGTCTTATGTTTCCCGTGAAATATATATGTAAGTTTAGCATATGTTGAACAAGGAGATGTGCTGAAATGTGCGCAATAATGTAAAAGAGTATATGAGATGGTAACAGAAATATTTGAATATTCTAGACATTGGTAACAAATGATTTTTCGCCACGGTAAGATAATTAATTTAATACCCTACAATTTTCTGGAATTATTATCCGTGACACGATTCTAAAGTAATTTATTCATTCCCCCGTATAGAATAATATAAAGTATAGTAGTATAATGCATTAACAAAGAAAAAAATAGTATTCGCGTCCAATGTCATATCGCATCATCCCAATTTTACATTTAAGGGTTAAAATTGAATCAACAAGTATCCCTCGAATTACAACAATAATAACCCCATTCGTCCAGCCATTAGAGTTCATTTTCTTACAATTATCGCCAGGTGTATCCAGAACGCTTACTCTTCAAATTACCCCTGGACCATCGTTACTGTATCCCGTATAAGCTCTGCTCAAATATCTATCCGTATCATCGAGGAACAAATGGTCTCGTATCTCTTGAAATCCTGCATCGAAATTCTGCATAAAAAATTCGAAGCTCCATTTCGCGACGTGCGTTTATCGACGTGAACAGTACTACCCGAGTGTCCTATTTTGAGTTATATTTTTCAGGCTGTCGAGACGTCAGATTTATGTTATCGCTATCCCGATATCACGAAGCATGCTGGTCGTTGAATTTTTGCATTCCATACGTCGGGCGTAACGGTTTTATTATTATGGAAGTTGGAATCTCGTTGGAAGTTGTATTCGCGACAAGATTCACCGGGTATCGCCGACGTGAAGCAACGATGCGTATTATGAAACGTGAAAGGTGGAGGATTTCGTAGTTGGATGTTAGGGGTGGTTGCTGGCGACTGTTGGAATTGATACGTTTATTCGTTTCGAATGGATCTCTATGTTTCGTGTATCTGTGAACATTAGTAGAGAAATTTGCAGACCTTTCAGGGAAGGGAATAATATATGCACGATGAGTTTTTCAGGCGGATCATTGTTCCTTGATATTTGATATTTATTACACTGGCTTATGTAAATTGGGAATATTTTTCAATTGATTAATTGCCTTTGCGCCATACTAGTTGAGCAAAGGGGAATATAATGATTTGCGTGAAAATACGAATATCCGTTTGTGTGAATTTTAAAATGGAATAACAATTTGAGTAAAAGAAATGAATAGTATGTTAATTACTATTTTTTATTGTCATTTTACGTTGCATTTCAGATATTCTGATATTTTCTGGACTACGTGGAAATTATTTTTGCAGAGGTTTCGGTTTACCATTACCTACCGTTGCTCATTGAATTGAGAAAAAGGAATTTTTAGGGGTTTCTATTTTATTCTGTTCCCTTTCACGTGCGATAAGAATTTCTCGGTATTTAGGTTCGCGGCGTTCCGCGGGGTTACATTTATATTTGCCAGAAATATTCGTCAGTCTTATCGCTCACAGGATTCGGAGGGTGGTTGTCAATAAATCGAACCTTCGATAGGAAACGAGATTGAACTATTAATCAGTACGATGAAATTATTGATCGAATCCTTCGAAGGACCTGCATATACTATACCTGGAGCTCAGGGAGATATTTGTTTTTGTCAGAAAGTTGGAGACTTACACAGCATGGAAGTGTGATGCAATTTATTATGTGGAACAGATAGGTTTTAATCAGAAATTATACAATGAACTAAATTTACTATGGACGGTCATTACAGTTTATTTTATTTAAACTTTATTTCTGGTAATTATTAATGGATTATTATTATTGCTTAGACTAAGTGTTATATATACCAAATATTAATTCAACCTCATAAGTTATTTCGGCAGCAACTTTACAAACAATTTGTCAACAATTTGTGTTCAAACAATCATCACTTCTCTTTCCACGAACTTCAATCATTTTTACGACAAAATTAGATTCGTAATTTCTTAACCTTTCGTGTTTTAAGCACGGCTATTTATACAAATTGTTCTTGATGGGTGATAAGCAACATTAATCATGCATCAACTGTCAGCTTAATAACGTTTTCAACTACTCGTCTGTTGATTTCCATGGCAACATCCATTATCCCTTCTCAGCGATTACAGCAACGATCAGGAATTCCCAGGAGCTATTTTCTGAAGGATATAAAAAATGCACGTGATACAATAAATTTACGCAAGTAGCTGTCTATATAAGTTATAAGTTCCCCGTTACAAAGTACAATGGAGCATACATGGAAATTGTATAAGGCATAATTTATGGTACTCTGTGTTTGTAGCGTAATTAAATTGGCGTGCAGTCTATTAAACGCAAACAGCTTGTACTCAGAAATAAAAACTGAGGTATTCTCGGAACTAATGGTAAATTGTTTAATCATTTATCTACGAAGACGTACAGGAAACTTCTGTGGATCGTGCAACTACTTAAATATAATATTTCTGTGGTATTTCGCGAAAGAAATGTCAGAGGTACTATGACTTAATTAAAATGATATTTACAAGATTATTTTAAAGTTTATCTGTTATTAAAGCTGTGTGTATAATTCAATGGAAGGTAACAAAGTAGAAAAGTAAACAATTATTTTAATATTGAGGTAATACCAGGAAAGTGGTTGGCCTTCCTTAAACAACTTTTGCTTCTTAAAAAAATACAGTATTTTTCTAATAGTATGCTGCATCTTCTACGTGAATACAAAACGTTCATTACGCAGCAATTACATTTATAAATAAGGTATCTACAATGTTTTGATATAATCATCGTTAATCATAGATTCGAACACCTTCACTAGTTCTAACTATGTAAACGATGCAAGTTTTATTATCGTTTATGTAAATAACAGAATCCATGAAATTAAATGGCTATTTATTTTTTGTATACTTTATGTTTCTCTATTGAATTTCTGTGATTAAAGAGTTAAAGATTACAATTATTATCGAGGATATTTTTAGATGGTCTGTTCTGAAATATTCACGAGAATGATTCACTTGTACATTTTCTCATTTCTGATTAAACTTCGTCACAACGTACTGAACGTACTTTAATCCTACGAATTTTGGAAAAGGATAATTACGGTTGATCTTTATTTTCTTGCTAGAAAGCTGAGTCGCGAACTTTCATTAGGAGCATTATCGGAAATTGCTCAGTAAGCCCCTTGATAACAACTTTCTTTGGTATTAACAGTAATTATTATCAACTTTTCAATCTTATAAAACTTGTTCCGAACTCTTCGCCAAGCCTCTGTGCGTTATAATAGTTAACCACAATAATATTCCTTTGACGTTTTCCGATAAATATAATGAAACAATGGAAAAGTTTGATGTAAAAGCTCGAAGCAAGAAAATTTATCGATCAACTAGTAATTTGACATATTGCAGATTTTAAGTATATTCCTCATATACATATTCGACAAGGCTTAACGTAAAAAATTGTGTAATCAATTTCATGCGAGGTATAATATTATACCAAGGTTAAGCATATGCGATAGAAACTAGATTTTATATTTCGAATACATTACGACTGTTCCCGCAATTAAATATATAGAATTATTTAACAGTATTTGCAAGTAAAAATACATGAATAATGCTGAATATTTCCGTTAGTGATTATTGTTAATCGTTATCAATCTGTAGAAAAATGCTACTTACGTCAAGAACTCGATAACCTAACCATAATATTATATTTAATCGCATTTCCAAAAAATACTATCAGTTTCATTACATTCTCTTACTTGATATGTTTACGTGCAAGCGCATATAGATAAGCGCTATCGGTACTATTTTTTATCCTGTGCAATTTGGAAAATTGCATAGGACAAAATTTTCCAAATAATCAATAATAATTGGCAGTATTATGTAACAAAAGTATGAATGTCACACCACAGCATAGCGTCAAAAGTCAGCACAGTATTTTTTACTTTAAAATAATGTTTCTCACAGAACTACTATACAAGATCACGATATACCGGTTGCAATGCTAGTTACAATAGATTGCCTCCAAAAGCATCTCGAGAGAGTCCATCTTTTCATATATTTATACATCTGTATATTTTCCTAGCATTAATCATCTATTCGCTCTAAGGTTTAACTTCTGCATCGACGATTCAGAATACATTTGTCGACGCCCGAACCAATGAATTATTCATGTAATTAAAATTGAGTAAATTGAATATAGAGTCGAGTGAACATCCAGTTTAGCGGATAAAAGAACACAAGGGAGCCTTCCGTATCCGGAACTAAAACGCTATTAGAAATTACTCGAATAATAATTGATGCTAATAGCCCTAGTTGTCCCTTTATCTCTCATTCTACAATGTCACTATGCGTACCATCGCACATGTTTACTTAAATCAATTAAACAAATACATCGACGTTAATAAAATGAGAATAAAGTCTCGCTAAACAAATGAATATATCGTACAATATTAAAGAATAAGCATTCGTTTGATTACACTGTACTGCACGTATAATAATCAATCGCAGTAGCACGAATCCTCTTCAAAAAAATGACTACCACTCGGGACAACGTCTACACGTGACGTCTAAAGTACTATCCAGCCTCAACTATCCACCCAACAAGAGTCAATCTTATCGTAACCCCCCCGTAACTACTTTTCCCCTGATCCAAATACAAATCCAAAAAAAAACTCACATCTTTTCCTCCCGTCAGGATTTACAGCAATACACGTCTCCCATTCCTCCGTCTCCTACCATTCTCTCCGTCACGTTTCTCGTTCTTTTTCTACGTTCGCGTTCGTACGTGTCCTTCGTGAAGCGCTTGCTCGGCTATTTGATAAAACGGCCGATCCTCCCACTCGAAGAACCCTGACCTAGGGAAGTCCCCACTTCGTTCGAATGGTGTGGCGTTTTCTCGGGACCGGCACTGCGGAAAGTATAAAACGCGAGACGCAATTGCGGCAACACAATACGTGTGTAGTTCACAGCTCGACGATGGCTAGGTGCAGTGATTCACGGTCAATTGTTCAGAAGTGCGTGCTTCTGACGTTCCTCGTCGCCGTTCACGTGGCAGGGCGAGGTGAGAAGCTGGCTATTAAATGAGGAGTTGTTCTGTGCCGTGTGTATCAGCGATGATATACGTCGAACTTTCTATTTACTACTGTATTATACTGTTCGTATATTTATACGAATAATACAACTATTTAGTTGTATTATTGTAACGCAATATTTAAATCGTCGCGTGACGATCATTGGTACACGTTGGAATTTTATTATTCGGATCGTTCGATATTTTGAGCATAAATTGTTAAATTGTATTTTGTTGTACCATTCACGCGAACAAGTAATTATTATGTATAGAGTGGTTAGCTCGTCGTGTACAATCGTTTGTAGAGATTTCAGTTGTATCGTATACGGACATTCATCTTATTTTTTATGCGATTTTGTTGGTTGAACTTGTTAATTGCAATGCAAGCAAGTATTTCTTTTAGACGTTTTCTATCGAATCGCGGTATGATTTATTGGATAAAGTTTGAAGATCATACCGAATATTGGTATTTGATCTTTCGTTGCGTATAGCTGACGTGAACGTGTCGATTATGTAATGATAACTTGGAGAGTTATTTTTAACTTTTTTTTTTAGTATATGCACTTGGATACTGCTTAATTAAACTTTTGAATATTAATGCATCATTAGGTATTGACATTAGTTTTTTATACATTTAGTTGCGTTTTTTCATTCGGATACTCTCATCGATAAATATCTGGCTTAGTCTGTATAATACCGTACGGTGCGGTTTCTTTTTTGTACTTTTGACTACAAGAATTTTTATCATTCTCTTCCCAACATGACGAATATGATATACGACTTTGAATTATCCATTCGAAATATATCCCAAAATTTCCTACATATTTTATCGAGACACACGAATTTATTATTATTAGTGTCTTGTTGTTATCGAAAAATGTTTCAAATATTACGTAATATTATCATATTAGAATATTTGTTATCGTCCTTGAAAGTAAAAAAGTTTCATGTCACCTGCAGCCGGGCGACACAAAATATCAGCCAGCATTCACTGAAAATTATTGACCAAAGTTGCAAAATACCGCAAATACCTTCTAATTGCCAAGTAAAGAGTACTAACCTTCTTAGTCTACGCCATTCCACTAATATTACGTCCGTCAAAATTAAATCTCAAGCACTCAAAGATTCCGCCACAATTCGAACACGTACGTTTCGCAAGAAAATTATAATCCGCTTTTCCCGTCACCTTTCATCTGCAAGAATCGATATGTAACCGTTTCGTTCACCTGGATCACGTTTCGTATTCAAAGAGATCTGCGACAAAACAAAGTGTCCCGGTCCCTTGAGATATTACCAGGACCTGGACTGCAAGCCCGTCTACAAGAATCCTGACGACTGTTGCGCGTCAGAATACGATTGTAGCAACCTGAAAAATTTGGCAAAGGATAAATGTTACGTGAACGGCCACGAATACAGCCTTGGGGAGAAATTGAGGGACGAGGATGCGAATCCTTGCGACATAGGTTGCACTTGTTCGTCGTTTGACAGTGATAGACCGTAAGTACCGGAATCGTGAGAAATCTTGAATTATTCAACATTTTGGCGAATTGTAGTTCAGTTAAAAGTTAAAAAGGTGCGAGTAAAGAAATAAGCATATAAGTGTAAGAATGAATTCGTCAAATTTTCCTCTAACATCTTGGTGACGAATTTAACGTACACATACAGGACATTAAAATTGGAAATATGAAAAATTGTTTTGTTTCGTACTCTGGTCTTTTCCACTTATGTTTGGGTTGAGCAAATATACTTCTGTGGTTGGAGTGTGCTGAAGAATTTTAACGAAGTCGATAATGTATAGAGTCAATCGACGTTTCTATGAAACAAAAGTTAGTATAAGGGAAGCGTAATGGAGTGAGATTAAATACTCGATTGTGTTTCACAATGTTTCTTGTGAGAAATGCAAACTTTATTATAGTGGGCGATTCCAATGTTTTCCAACTCTGACGTAACTATTAGTCTGCTTTTCTCGTAATACAATTAATAATGGTAATCATCACAAGGAATTATTATAAGTAATTACGGTATCAAGCACGAGCAGTTAGTAATAACTTCATATTTAGAAAAGAATATGTATAAAAATAATGATTTTGCAGATTTGATAATGTTGCCTCTAATTTCACTAACAAAAAATTGTAGATCAAGAAAGAACAAAATCTTTCATAACAAATTGAAATTATCGAAAATTCCACCTTTGTCTCATCTAAAAATTGTCATCAATAAGTCGTGATATTGAGCATTGTGATATCACCATTCAATACGTTCTTGTACTCTGAATTTCTGAACAGTGCCAGATTTATATGTGCGGCTGTCGATTGTGCATTTCTGCAACCACAACCAAATTGTTACAACAAAAACTCACCTACTCAATGTTGTCCAGGGCCGAACGTTTGCCGTGAGTAAATTGAATGCAATTTATCACCTAACTAAATATACTGTAAGTACATATAGACACGAACGATTTCAGAATTGGAAATTGTTGTAGAATTCTGAATGGTATTAATATAGGTATTCGGCAATAATAACGTAGAATTTTTAAACATATAACAGGACTTCATTTGATTTGTTTTAAATAAAGATAGAAAACTTACCTGTGATAATCGTAGCCTGTACTTTACACAAGTAGCAGTGCTTTTATTCAATCTTTACGTAAACAAGCATTGGAAAATATTAAATAAATATTTGACAAATTTTCGAGTTATCTTCTTCTGTTAGTTTAATGGAGTATAACGAAGTTTTAATGAAAGTTAGAGGAAAATCCCAAACAACTTTGCTTTGTGGATTAATCTTATTTTATTCGGTATAATTTGTTCCCCCTTTGTGTCACAAATCGCGCACGTTCGTGCAAGAAAGTTCGCGAGGGCTTTTTGATGTGGTTGGAATACACGAAACTATCACAATTAAGTGAAACAATGGATGTAGACGAATCCGATTATGTTCCATAGCTGAAGAACAAGAAGAGAGGGCAACCTGTGAGGTTGAAGGAGTAACTTATAAAGATGGCGAACACTTCTCCGTTAAATCTGATCCGGACTTGAACTGCTACTGCATGCCTGGTTACAAAGGTAGAATTTTGAACATAAATCTAAAAAGAAATTCCTAAATCAAATATATAATAGGATTACAGTAATTGGAGATTGTTTGCATTGGAGCTTAAGAATTTTATAAACGAAATCCATATCAAATAATAGGGAAGCGTTAATGCTGGTTAAGTATTATCAGGAAGAAAAAAATATTTTGCACTGTATCTTTCTATTGCAGTGTTAATGGTTTCGAGTTTAAAATACAGCTTTCTCAGCATTTGCAAAAGTGAAATCTCCAAGTGCTGTCATGTAAAATAAAACATAAATCGTGAATTAAACCCTGTAATCTTCACGTTCAGGTGAAAACGTTGAGCCCTTCTGTAAGAAACCGAACCACGCTTATTGTGCTCCTCTGTTCCGAAACGCACCTGACATTCACGAGAATTGTGCACCTGTTTTCTACAGCAATCAGAGCCCGCAAACAGATTGCAGCCTTAGTTCTAGATGCCGTAAGTTTAATAGAAATGGCCTGCGAAGATCATTTTCTTCTCTCTTCGTAGAAAACGATTAATGACTTATCCTAAAGGAGAGTATCTTATAAGATTGACCTCGTTTTTACAGAAAACAGCAATGACACTGTCATCCATAACCACGACAGTACTAAGTCCATTTCTGATGACGGTAGGTCTACTTCTGCAACATTATTCTATCAGTTATATCATTTTTACCAGCCCGCTACTTAAAGTTAAATCACCTTCTTCATATTTTGCTTCGACTGGTTATCATTAACATATTAACTGCATCCACACGATCCATAAATAAACATCGTTGCGAAATCGACAAATTTACTTCTACTTTCATTTGTCACAATGTAAGTGGAGGATTTTAAAAGCCGAAGGGTCGATTTCGTGGAAACTTTTAAAAGCCTAAAATCAGAGGTTCCCCATTGGACGACACTTGTAAGTTCTTAACTAGAACTTTTGGACATTGGATAGGACATATTGGTTTCTGTTAGAACTTCGTTCACAGATTAACCGGGATCCTTTTAGACTTATCAAGATCGAACATTGGAGACCAGAACTAAGATTTCAGCACAAGGTCTATGTAAAGATTATCTGCACTAATAGATATCTGAGAAATAATATGAGTCTCAGTCTTTTTTAACTTCGCGAAATTTTACTTTCATCTCGAACTTATCGCGACAGCCAATAATTCGATTATTATGACCATTATAATGACCATTATCTAAAAATGGAGAACATAGAATTAGTTGTACACAGCTCAATGCGTATAATTAAATAATAATAAAAATAGCACATACGCATGTGTATAATTGCAACTGTAACGGGGTGATTATTTTATAATTATCAATTTGAGCGAAAATTATTCAGAATGTAATATATTTCATCAACTTACTACCACTAAACTTTCACTCTTTGAATTACTAACCCAATAACATTCGGTACATATTTCATGAAGGAAAAGGTGAACATTAATAGAAAACCAACTTTATGAAACTTGCAGAAGGTAAAACGTGTAAATTCGGTGACATGGTGATGCACGTCGGTGACGAATTGAACCAAGGAACATCTTATAGTTCCGTTTGCGTAAAATGTGTTTGCGAAGTTCCACCTATACCAACATGCCAACGACTTCCGGACAGCGAATGTGATGTCACCAAGCACGCGGTTTTTGAAACATACAACTAAAGCTAATAGATTCTGTGATATTCTGCTTTCACGGATTATTATTATTATTGTTACTACTATTTTGTGTATAAACTGCTAGATTCTCGTGTACCTTAGAAGAACACTTGTAATGCCATTAGAAAATATCATCTAACTGTTAGAATGTTTTTAAATTTTTAGATAACTGTAGGTTTGTATTCTGAGAACAACTTTAAATATAGAAATCGCATTGCGTATTTGATTAATCCATTTCCAAACTTGAACACCAAATAGTCCCACCAAGAATTATTAGTGCCTCGATTTTATGCAACATAAAATAGAATCAGATTAAAATGCAAAAATATAATTCTATGTAAAAAAATCGCACGGTTGAAAAGTACATTACCTATACGTATTTAAGAAACTTTGTATGCATTAGGTGTATTACGTAGCCTTGCGTTAGTTCTCCTTCAGTTACCGAACGCGGAATGAATAGAGAATTAATACAACACCACTGTCGCACAAGGTACTCAAATAAATATTAGGCACAATTTCATTTTCATAACGTTGGAACAATGTTACTGAATCGGAACGCCAATTCTCAGCCCGGTCGATATCAAAAGGTCTGAAACAATTTTCCAAAGCGATTCTAAAATGCGTGAAGATTCTACGAGGCGAGACGTTGAAAGCGTTACCTTTCGCGTCTTATCCCTTCATGAATTTTTCAGTCTTTCCGTACGTAGTGTTCGTATTTCTCGCTTTTCCCTTTTCCCTGTCCTCCTGGTTCGAGACAGAACGTCGAGCCTTTGCACATCTTATCTGTTTCGAGCCTTTTTCGTCTGCGTTATTCGATTTGCTTATTCCCCTTTCCCGCAGGTTCGTTGCATTCGTACCATTGGCATATTCTTGGCCCTTTTAACGTTACACGCTTGATAGAATTCTGGCCGGTGTTCCCCTTAACAAAATACGAAACATTTCTTGCCCCGAGGTCTGTTTGATTTTATATCTCGTTTTATGCTAAGAGTACTGACAAGTAGGAAGGAAATGCACACATAGGAATGCTATTAATGTTAATTTCGTGGCTTTTAGAAGAAATTGTGGGAAATGAAAATGTATGGAAATGTATGGAGATCCCTGTTTGCGAGGGAAATAAAATACAGTATTGTTAATGGTTGCTTTAAGGTATTTAGACGATTGTATTTCTCTATTTGTTTGAAGCATAAATTGCATTATGCATAATTGTTAAACAACCAATTAAAAGTTTTCAACGTGATTTAAATGTGCGAATCAATAAATTCACCATTCGAAACCAGCACCACAATAGCTCGAAAAAAAGCACATAATTTGTCAGAGCACCGAGCATTTCAATTAGACAAGCCAATTACCTCGCATCACTTGAACAAAAGCCATGCCAAAATAATTAACGCATGGAACACGAGGAGCATAATTGTAGCCCACCTCGCGCAACAACGGGGCAACATTCGAAAATTAATATCACCGATGTTCGAAGGTATCTGGAAGCATCCGGAACAAGCTTCGCAGCATCGAAATCTTTCCAAAAGGACATTAATGACGCCGAATCGATGGACTTACTAACGGCTTGGACAATCGCCAATAGTCCTTTCAGTAATTAATTGGAAAGGAAATCGATAAAGAAACACCACGAAGCTGCCTAAACAATTACTCAGAACCAGATAGATAACCGGACTGCGGGAAACCCTGCACATTTCGTTTCGACAAGCCAATCAGCTCCATCGGCGAAAATGTATCGATGATCGATGCAGGTGCAACGGTTCCATTAGACTGTCGACTACGCGTGTTTCCGTTCGACAAGCTTCCACGCACGTGTTGCCATTCAGTCGTCTTTCGAGTATAAATTAACCGTGACAATCGTGTAGGATTAGTCCGGTGCTCGTTGCGCAGACTCTATTATCTGGACCCGGTCCGTTCCATTTCTCGAATGCGGGGACCTAAACGCGGAACGACCGAGCCATCAATTAATCAATTCGGTTAACGCGTTTCTTAGGGCGTATCGACTTGCATCCATGCTCGTGACGTGCTTCTTCGATCGAGTAACTCGACGTCGAACAGTTCGACGAGCAGCCCGACAACCATACGCATCGGTATGATGCTTCCGCTGGTTCTAACTGTGAATTAATGTCAGTTTGGGAATACGAATGACGAAATACGAGGCCGGATATCCCGTGGGAATATTCTGGGACGGGGAAAAGGATTTGCATCTCCACTCGGATGACGATATTTCGGAGTGCGGCGATTCTATACAGCTATTATAAAGTTATCATCGGTGATAAAATTGACATTGTGGAATTATTATTATTGTCATGGATTTGGATAGGTTGGCGGTTTTATAAGGGAGTCGCTGATCTGTTTTAGTGGATAATAAGAATAATTCGTGCAGGTCGTTTTAATTTGAATGAAGAATTTCGCGTGTTGGGAAGTATTTATTTTATGCGTTACTGTTTGAAATAGATTTCGATGAGTTGCATGGAATCGATTGGAAGTATTCATTCGAATATGGCTTGAATTCGTATTTTAAGTCCATTTGATTTCTGATTTTATTTCAAGATTGTTAGTGATAATCATTTGCATGATTTAGACTTCATTTTTAAAGTACCTAATAATAAGAAGATGCAATTTGATAACGCGCCGGATATCTGAACTAGCTACATTCAGTTTCTGTTCTTGTCTCAAGTATTAAGGATTCAGATCTCATTATCAGTCAAAATTAATGACATTTGTACTTTATCGTAAGGGGAATGTCGACTAAAAATATGTGCCAGTTACTACTCCAACATTATCTAGGGATCAGTTTAAAATAATTATTTATTTCATTTAGTCTGAGACTTTATTTCCATACGATCAAAAAAATATGTCACATCTAGATTAATATTTCTCCATGCTTTCGTCCTATCCGCTGGGCACCGTGAACTAGACTGTGAAATGGAAGCAAACTGCACCGCGAATACCACTAATCTTGTTTGGAAAAACTGTTTCATGGAGAATTAACAGGTTCCAACGATAAGTGCGATCAATCTGTTTTTGTCGCTTTGGGATTTACACGTTCGGAGCTTCTCGTGCTATTGTATAAAACCATCCAAATATGTCCATCCCATCGAAGCGAACGACTGTCAAAAACACGTGTGGCAATACAACCCTCTAGCGAAACAAATGGTAACAGACAGTTACATCAAATGGTTGAAAGACGCCTATTATTCGGCAAAATCTATTATTGTAGGAATATTTGATACTATTAAATTGAGGCAAAGAAAAAGAGTGCAGAATTTGGTCGGCTTATTATCGGCTTATCTTTTTAGATTGTTGGAATATCTCAATTATCGAAATATTCATCGAACGCATAATTTACATCCATGGTGTTCGACGTAGATCGCAACAAGAATCATGGGAGCAAATATCCGAAAATATATTAATCTTATGGTGCAATGGTGCTTATCGTGCACTTGGTACAATTATTATAGTAATAATTGAAACGAATTTGACAATAGTAGTAGCGAAAACTTTTACAAATATCTTTGTTCCAAGAAATTCTATAAATCCTAGGAAATTAACAAACATGCATCAACAAGCTACGTGCATTTTATTGCACGTTTTATGTTGTGCACTTTGAACATCTCTCCGGGACGAATATCGTTCTACCGGCTGATTAGAATAACCATTGTCTGCGGGACATCGTATTATTATTTTTTTTATTTTATAATTGAACAATCTATGCATCGTAACACGAAACGTTTTTCTACGCGCTCAGCAAAAGAACGCTGTATAAGGAACGGTTTAATGAAATAATTTTATGCAGCATATCTGCGGGTTATATGGATTTCGTGCAGAAAAATAGGTCGACGTTGATCATAAGTGGACACGCGAATCAGTACAGCGTTTCTGAACACGAAACCCGTTTTTGATATTTCGTTTTTCTTCACCGCGTTAATTTTTCGGTCGCCCTTCGTCAATGTTGATTTTCTCTCCCAGCGAAATCGTGGCACGCATTTTGATAGAGAAATTTCAGTGGGTGGGAATAATTATGTCTGGGGCATATTTATTTTCCTCGATTAATATTTAATATTATTTGTTGTAACGTTTTGCTTTCCTGCCTTGATCGCGGACGAAAGATATTTCTTATCAATGCTGTGTTTATTATAAATGCGTGCTTCGGAACAATAAAGTTGCACGTGAGGTCCGGGGACCAAAACAGCAGCTCCGGAATCGATACGAGAATCGATAGATGTACGAACCGTAACAGAAATCGAGAACCCAAGTCTTAATCGCAATTGTTTTCAAGCCTTGGCCGGGCATTTCCCGCGTGGAAAATGTTTTCTCGTCTGAACTCTCAGCCCAGGTACCCTTGTACGCACGGTTTAGCTTTCGTCCAGTTCGCAGACCTGTCCGCTGTTGGGATGAAGATTGGGTCGCGAGATGCAATTATGATAAACCTGAAAGCTTCTTTCGAGAGGCTTTCAACGGTATCGCGGGCTCAAGGAAAAGGGTTGACCGCTACGGAACCGTTTTGACTCGGCCGCGTTTTAATCTATATCGCTTTCTATTTCCCGTTCTCTTTATTCCAAGCCTGCCACGCCACGTGATGAGCTTTCGACTCTCGAGAACTCTCGCGTGAAAAACACCCACTGGACTGGTTACGACAGATTTGTCGGATCAATACGGGAAACGACGAAAACTATATTATTCGAAATTTACTTCGGTAGTGATAAATGGAATAAATTGGATTGGTTATAATTAACCAATTAATTCATTGCTTATGATATTATAGGAATATACAAAGGAAAATGTTTATTCACGAATTCACGGTTTAACAGGATATATTGTTTGATGATATTAAATACAAATTGTTCCACGAATATTTCTTTTTAATATTTAAACTTGTTTGTTCGTATATTCCAGCGTCGCGTCACAATTTGATAACCTTCTAAGTAAACGGTTTAAAAAAATATTTCTGCAATGTTGTGTAGGTTGAACAGGTACGATTTTGCAGGGAATTGGGGGGGCAATTTGGATTGGAAACTTTTATGGAATTTTATTAATTTTATGGAAATTATTAAATGTATAAGTAGTTCTGCCCATTTGTTGCAAGAAAATGTGATATGCAGTTGCCCTGACTTTTCTTTATGTTCCAGCAGAAATATGAAACCCTTTTTCGAAACTTTTCCAACATTTCTTTTGATTAAAAAAAGGAGTATATAGTATTTTATTTTATGACACATTACGCAGTGACAGTAAATTTCAGTGTTTCGTAAAAAACAAAAATGCCAAATTATTACAGTATTGCACACGAAAACTTGAACACATCTACTACGATGACAAAGTTTTCTCGTTCCCATAATCTTATCGGTGGATGCGGCTACACAGGAGTGCTCTCTATTATTTCTGTAACCCATCCCTTTTATTTAAAGTAATGGCAAAATGTATTCTCCCCAGTTCACGCGTGTAACACAATTCTTATGCGCATATGGTATCGCGGAGCTTACGCCAGGGAAATGCGTCCCTGGACACCAATCACTCGCGGCTGAAGAATGAAACTCCCATACTTCAGAGGAAAATATCATTTCCTTGCAATTAACTTATGAACTAGTTTCCACGAATACTTGAACTAAGGTACAAATATTCTGATTTCAACATAATACTTTTGCCATCTAAAATACTATTATTTTAATTAAGTACTCGTATATCGTAAATGTTAATTTACAAATAAAAATATACGTAAGCTAGTAGAAGTTGCTTCTGCGTAGTAATTTTGCTGGTATATTTCAAGGGCTGCAGTATATTTCGTTATTATTAAATGATTAATTTTGAATTAAATTTTCCGATGAATTACACTGTTCGACAAATTTTAACTTTTTTTTGATTTTGTAACCTTCAATAGGCGTTTCTTGTAGTCTTCAACGCGCTGAATACGAATCCGAAATCCGTTTTTCTCCAGAACGTACCATTTTTGAAAAAATCGATTTTGAAAAAAAAACGCATTTTTTCAACTTTGGGAGTGTTTTGTACTTTTACGGTAATAGTTATTCAGTTCCGCTTGGTGCCAAATGATTCTTTGGAGTTTCACGAATAAAATGATATAAATAGTTGTTTGATTATAAACATTTAAATATGTTTAAATGATGATCAAAGTGAAAAGGACACCGAAAACGCACCCATTTTGGCCGATATTCTTCAATTTATTTCAAAAACTGAGGGTCTAGGAGAAAATCTGACTATGCCACGCGATAGAACAGACATTTCTGCCAAGGAAAGCACAAACGGAAGTTGCAAAATCATTTTCGTTTTTACTATAGAAGCGAAATAGTTTAGCAAAACACGCGGCGGTGGCAGTGGTACTCAATGACGGCTGTCGCTTCGCTTTATCAACTTCAATATTTTTGCGCTTGTTATAAAATAGTTTATAAATAATTAAATAATATTTTTTAAATGATTGCATAAACTAAATATAATATTGCAAGAAGGTAACAGAGCCGTGCGCGTGTAGCGATTTCAGTAGGCTGAGCGGCAAGCGGAGCGACTGCCGTCATTGAGTACCACTGCCACCGCCGCGTGTTTTGCTAAACTATTTCGCTTCTATAGTAAAAACGAAAATGATTTTGCAACTTCCGTTTGTGCTTTCCTTGGCAGAAATATCTGTTCTATCGCGTGGCATAGTCAGATTTTCTCCTAGACCCTCAGTTTTTGAAATAAATTGAAGAATATCGGCCAAAATGGGTGCGTTTTCGGTGTCCTTTTCACTTTGATCATCATTTAAACATATTTAAATGTTTATAATCAAACAACTATTTATATCATTTTATTCGTGAAACTCCAAAGAATCATTTGGCACCAAGCGGAACTGAATAACTATGACCGTAAAAGTACAAAACACTCCCAAATTTGAAAAAATGCGTTTTTTTTCAAAATAGATTTTTTCAAAAATGGTACGTTCTGGAGAAAAACGGATTTCGGATTCGTATTCAGCGCATTAAAGACTACAAGAAACGCCTATTGAAGGTTACAAAATCAGACCCGTGTTGAACAGTGTTATTATGCTCGAAAAGACGTACACACTTGAGATTGTGTACATGAAAGCGAAACAGAAACGATAGCTAAACATGGAAATGGAATTTTTGAAATATTTCTGGTAGGGTAGGCGGAAGTGGCAAATGGGTTTAATAAAAAATTATTTGGCTAAAAGGGAATTCATTAATAAAATTTCTGTCATTTCTACAGGAAATGTGGGTCATCCAAGATATTCATTTTATTAAATTAATCCATCACGTTTCCCGAGGGGCTGGCTAATAATTTTTGGATTAAATTCGCGCTGAAAAGCAGTAATGTGATCGAAATAATAGTATCTTCGTAATATTTCTAAAGCATTACGTTATGAAATATTACCGTATAACAATGACTGAAACGTAGAATACAGCTCAATTATTCGTATTTTTTATTACAATTCCTTTTTTAAAATGTACTTAACAATACGCATCTGATAAATAATTAAAATAAAACCATAACTGGTATATACAATGGTAAAAAACCCTCTAACTTTATCTTATGAAATTTTTGCAACAATTTTCTGCTATTTCCTTAGATTATTTTAAAACGAACAAAGTCAAACTTTCTTCTTACTCACTATTTTTTCCTTCGTTGCGCCGTGAACAACCTTCTATACATTTAATTTCATTCGTTTGTTTCCACCTTGCAAAACTTTTCTACGCTTTTGCATTTCTAATTCACCCAACTTTCGTACAAAATTCTCGTGCAACATTACCAAGTGAATTTAAACCAAAGTAACCACTTATAATAATTTTCAGAAAATTATACACTCGCCTCAATCTTTTTTCCCTCCGCCTTCAGTGGAGTACCTTTAATTTCATTAACCCTTCTCCACTTCGTCATCATGACTGGCGTGACGAAACGCCTTTGAAATTTAACGCAGCGACGTCACGACACCTCACTCTGTACAATCTTCAAAGTTTTCCTTTAAGGCCATGTATTTATTAATACGAACATGCGTCCGAGCGAAAATTAATTTCGTAGATGCCTTTGATTAACATTCGATGCAGTTCCTCTTCAAAGAAGTACGATATTTACTCGAGGCTAATAATCGACGTGGAAGGATACCTACCGCCCTACGTTGTAATAGCGATTGACGTCGTTAATTATTAAAAGTGTAGTTCACGTAATCTTCTTAATTTTATAGACCTTATTTCATTTTCTTAAGTAATTCACTATAACATTTCCTCGTTATGTCATTCTACTGTGCTAAATGTATTTATAATTCTTTGTTTATAACTTTCAACAAATTGCATGCAAAGTGTAAAATTCGTGAAAAGGAACTTTTATATAGAGTGTTAATAATTTGTCCCAGCTGCTTGTTTTCGATTGCGATTGTATTCAGGATTTTATGTAGAAATATGATTGCTATATTATCCCTTCGATTATTATCTCTTTACTATGATCCAGTTAGTATTAATATTTCAATGACAATTTGAGTATTGTAATAAGAGCAATTTCATGATAATTATGTTCAATTATGTATTATAAGTGTAATAATTTCCTTATCGGAGTGCAGAACTCACACAGTTTTCTATTCGACGTATTAAAAATAAAACGCAATTACTTAGTTATTCTATAAATTATTTTAATTACTAATTCATTGACAGTGCGACACTTTGTATTATACGCCTTTTCGTGAACCCATAAAAATTTAATTTCCGTACCACACAAAAACCAGGTCATAATTCAATACTTACTTAATTCCACCTTTTTCCACACACTTGGAGTCAAATTCGATACATGATTCCTCTCTCCAACGATTTTCGTAGCGACAATAATTTCCACTCGACAAATCTCATACAATAATCTTATTAGAACAAAAAAAAGAAAAGGAAAGAGAAGAAGGTAAATATGATTTATCCCCTTTCTCGAACATTGCTTCCCAATAACAAGTGTATTCAAGCTTCCATCTATATTTCATCGTAACCATGTCCGAACCAAAATTCTAATACGCCAGAACAATCAAGCCACCCCACGCACGCGGTCGTTCCCGTGAAATTATTCCATTCGAGTTGTTCCCGCCGCTCGATCGATAATATTCCAACTGGACACGAATATCGCCGGGGCATATTGTTCCATCTGGGAAAGCGATTAAAGCTGTACGCCTGTTTCCCCAAAGAAAGACCTCACGTGACCTACATGCGCCCCAACGAAAGAAGGATTTCGCTGTTTGCGCGCACGACAATGCACCCTCGTCCCGGGCAAGGTTCACCCTCCTTTCGAACCTCCTCGAAACCGGCTTAAGGCTGCATTGTTGTAAGCTCGAGGCTCTTTTGCCCAGCTTTCTCGCGCAAAGAACGGGGCAAGGGGCCGCCTTCGACGCTCTGCTACCATTCTATTTGCGTGGAATACACTGGATTCTATGTAAATGCAGATTGGGCGGTCCAGTTTTGGCTCTGGCAACGTTCCCTTCTGTGAATCCTCTTCGGTTTTATGCTTTAACGCCGTGCCGCCAAGATGTATCTAGTCCTGGACATCTCTCGCCTCTGACCTTTGGCCCTTTGCTTGGACGGGTTCATTGTTGGACCTTTGTCCAGGAGTGTCCTGAATGGAGGCGACGGGCTGTCAGTTTTGGAGAGAACTTTGTTGGTTCGAGAAGACGCTTTAGGGGTCGCTCGTTAGGGGTTGTTCGAGACTTCTAATTAGGAGGAGATTGAACGGGGTGAGAGGGGGAATGTTTCCTTTTTTGTGGGAGTTTAATGTCGCATCAATTGCACAGGTTATTAGGGACAAATGTGGAAACTTGATACCTAGATATTGTGGTAGTATAGTGCAATGTCTGGAAAGTTTTTGTCGCTGGTGACTTGCTGCGTATTTTCATACAGGATTTGTTGTTATTTGCAAACGTTTAATTATTAAGGGATTTCATTTTTATGCGCGTCCATAGTTTGACGGGGTAATCGCTGTAAGGTAAAAGAAAAATCTATAGTTTGTCGGTTAATGTGCTCTAAATATTTGGCCTGCAAGTAAGATACTTATTAAAGCCCTTTAGGACTATTAAATTAGTCATTACGGAGTATATGTAACTGCGATATATTAATTCGATGTGAATAAACTACTTTGCTTACATTTAATCTAGTTATTTATATACTGTGAATTAATATACAGTGTCTTATCATATATTGTAACACGAAGGTACTAAAGTCTATTTTAGCTTTGTATTGCTGACAATTGGGGCATGGGAGAAGCATGGATATGTGAAATATAAAGAAGCAACTGGTTTTCTGGGCGGTCCGCTGTTGCATGCAGCCATGGAATCCTGTTGCATGCAAATTAGATCGTAAAATTTAAAGGCCATCTTTTTCGGTCGCGTTCAAACATATCTTTTACATGGCTTTCCGATGTTAATCATTCTTCAAGCCAGATAGTAACTCTGAACCTTCCAGACTAAATTAAAATATCGTGTTCTCCTTGACATAAATGTGAGATATTTCACAGGATGGAGGTCGAAGTTCTATGTGACGTTTCTGTTTTATCGCAGAACTTACTGTAACTGAAAAATGTCCTTAGAAATATTAACCATTAGTCTTGGCATCAGTATTGCAGAATAGATTGTAATCAATTTTTTATTATATTTAGAATGCAATGACTTTCAATTAGGTAAATACTATAAAATGAAATGTGATGCTGTAATCGTAATAATTATAATATTTACATATTTCTATTTTATATTTTTTCACTTTGTTTTTTAATTGTCCATACTTGCTTCAAAATTATGAAGAAATATTTTGTCCTTTTCTTCATTATATTATAGATAATAGTATCAACTACATACATTTGTAGAAATTCTTACATCTGCAGGAAAATGTTTGTATGGTTAACACTATATGTATTCCTGTATCACTCTACGTATAATTCCCCATGGACGTTGAGATATTCATAATTTTCATACAAAAAAGGAGGAAATTTTTAAAAAGACACCTTAAGGTTCGCCAAGAGGATACTAACGCTCTCAATTTCCTCGGATGTTTCTTCTTATCTTTCAAATAGAGTTTCTTGATACCGCCAGAAAGTATGCTAACTTTTTAATACAACATAATCAAAAATTTACGTTAAATAGCGAATGAAATATTCTACTTTCCATAACAGCAAATTAAACACTTTCCTTATTTATTAAAGCTTTCACTTCATCTACCCCTTCTATAATGATATCTACGCCGCAGCAAAACATTCTCACAAACGAACCACCACGTCACTGAACATTCTCAATCGATAAAAATACTTGTCCACGCGGCCGAGCGAAATACCTTAGCGTTTATCAAGGGCAGTCCGTCGGCGCAATCTGCCATCAAATCTCTTTTTAATTAAAATTTCCCCGCACTTTACACCCATTAATGAAGCAGGCCAGAACGAAATCCAATTCCGGAAGAATTCCACGCCTTTATAAAATTTTCAAGTTGCCGGAACACGCAAGATTGAACGACGGGGAACTTCAAAGACTTGGAATGGGGGGGAGGGGAGGGGGTAGGATTTCTTCTGCAGCCAGAAACTTTCGCCAAAATCGATATCTGTGCACCGTGGTGTACAAGTTTTCGAGGTCGTTGAAAGCGCGAGACGGGGAAGCAAATCGTGCCGTGAAGCCGACAGACGTAATCGTGGGGGTCGGTTGTTGGAACGATGGCAACGGGAATTTTCAAAATCGAACACGGGAAGAGTGGGAACAGAGGGATCTGTCGCGGAATAGGCGAGACATTCCATTGTGCGAAACGTTAAGGGCCATCGAGAATATTGCTGGCACGGTAACGTCGCAATTAAATGGCACAGCTCGGCAAGCAGTGGAAGAAACGGTATCGTAACTCGCGATAAAGCTGCTCGTAACATCGAGATCGTTGTCCTGATTGCTGAACGAAAATTTTCGATGGCGCCTCGTCGACGTTCGACGGCGACAGGTCGTGGTTGTGGAAGTGCTGTTTCGTTGAAGTGATTTTGAGGAAACGTTATACGTTGGCATGTACTTGATAAACGTATACATATAGCAGCTGCGTGCGATACTTTTATGTTTATTTCATTTTTCGTTAGCGATTTGGAGTAACGGAGGAGGGTCGATGAGGTTAGCAATTACTAACTGAAGTATTAATACTTTAGATATTAGAGTGGATAACTTGGTTCACACTTTGGTGTATAGCGTTGCTTTGAGTAATTGCAATAAATAAGTATGTTAGGGAAGAAATTGTATTTTTGTTAACGCGTGTGCACCTTGAAATAATTAATTGATTTGGCTAAGAAATTATAATCCATCATACGCGTTCAATGATTGTCCATTAATTTTATTGAAACATGTTGACTTATATAAGAAGTATATCGACTCGTTATTGGGGCACCATTATCCGAACATTAATTAGCGTAAGTGTTCAGATATTAAAATTGTAACTCCATTTAAAAAGTATAATGTGCAACCGTTGGTAAACTAATGAATGCTATGAATTTCAATATTTCGTGTGAACACAATTGTCAGATTAATAATACGTAACATAGAACATTAAATACAAATCGGATCATGTTTATGATTTGCTGCGATAGAGCTCGGACGTGTGCCACCAACTTTTCTCAATGAGTATAATTTAGTCTTTGAACGAAACTGGCATTACGATAATTACAATCTTGCATTGAGGACGCCGTTTAGCACGTTGCCATTAATTACGGAAATTTTCCGTGTCGCGTTATACAATTTCCTCGCGAAAGCTTTCCATTTGAAAAATTAATCTTACGACGAAAGCGCTTCCACAGAGACGGTCTATAGAGATGGGCTCTGGCGAGTACGGAAAATTTAATTTGCTCGCGAAATACTCGAAAGGTCCTCGCACGGCAGATTAAACCACGGAAAAGTCGCCGAAGGATGCTTGAAAGAGTTAAAGGGGTTCGTGACATCCGTGTTTCGTGTATGGAGCAACTAATTTTTACGAAAAACACTGTACTCCCCTCCTGTTTATTCTTAATTACTATGAAAGGTTCTATATACCTGTTCTAATAGGGATAAATTGCTACTCTATTGTAGAAAAATTGTCGTAATTAATTCGTTAGTAATGTCAATAGTCCGTTCACAGATTATCTGCGCACACATACATATAGCCTACTGTAATATTCAAGGCTGTAGATTTATTATGTCTCGGTACATAATGTTTCAATATTTTTGTTGAACTTGGTTCCTAAATCTACGCGATATTGAAATATCTGAACGTATATAATACATTATAAATAATTGTTCATTAAATTATTAAATTCAATTTCGAATATATTATTATAAATAGATTTTCTGAACTTTTCAATCATGGCATAGATGTCCAATTTTAACACTTAACCGTCTAGTTAGCGTGACTTCAACTTTTCTCCAGTAAAACTCTTATCTAAGGTACCTCCTGGAAATGGCCTGTTTTCCACAGTTTCGTACTCGACATAAGTTGTTTTATCGTCGTGTATGCATCCTCGAAGTGCGCTATCAAAACGAACTGTACGCTGTAACTACAGAAGTGTGGAGAACATTTATAAAAACGGGCTTGTATTTGACACACTGACGGGTTGAAGAATTTAATCAGCTAACTATGTACCTATTAAATATCGAGCAACCTTTACTTGCTCACCATTTTACTTAATACAGTACTCAGATTTCAATGACCCATAATTCAACATTTCTCCTACCTTTCTGCATCGACAAAAGGGAATGGAAAAATATAGACATTATTAATAACAAAGTGGGCATTCATCGTAAATCACACCAGGATCATTGTTCTGAAGTATGTATAAAACTTAAAAGAAACAATAAAGAACCACGGCATCCATTTTTCTAAGCATATTGGCCTCAGGAATTATAAAGGTATTATCAATTACCAATCAAAATAATCTGTCAAAGTCAATCTACCGCCAACAAGTTTTGCCATTCTTGTCTTTTAATTTATTCCTCGCGTGTCAACGGCATGGACCTCTCGCTATTATTACAGAATCCTTGAAATTTTTCGATTGCAACAAACTGCAACAACTCGTTAATCGTCACCCCTCAATCTCGTCAGTCCCCCAAAGATTCCGTGGCTCGAACGTCGTTGCACGAGCACAAACGCATCGCGCCGCGTGATCGATGACGCTTGTCATCGAAGTTGACAGGTGGCAACGCAACGACATGCGGCCCAATTGCGGCTACATTATTAAACCACCGGCCGTCAATGGATGCAACCCTAATAAGCCGGAATGCACAGTTTGTGCCCTGCAAATAGACCGTTTAGATCGGGCACAGCGTGGCTGGATTTCGGCGCGAGTTCGCGGCGTACTACGATCGCTTTGCAATAACGCGATCGCAAATTTGCGTCGACCCTGTTTCGCCAACAACAGCTGCAGCAACGTTTAATCGCGATGGGTGTTCAACGGCGCTGCTTGCTACACGGTCGAAATACGGGGGTGAATGTAAAGTCTTATTAGACTTCGCATTGCCTGTATTCACATATCGAATTTACGAAGGAAAAAAAGTAACGTCAGTGAAATAACACTTGTCGGCAAAAATGAAGAAACACAGCAGGTTAAAATGGTCAATTTCTGTTAATCAAAATGGAGAATTTAATCTGGCCACAGAACAGTAGAGCTTTGATTAACGAACGTAATCGAGAGGTAGACAGGCTGGAGATATTTGGTCGAAGAAGAAACGATTGAGAATCAATTTCACTCACATTGTTGAAAATCTTGACTGCAAAAGGTAGCATTGTTTTGTTTATAAGTGACTTTATAGCGCAGACATACGATAGTAATATTTATTATGTATTTATTACTTTCTAATCTATGAAGTAATAATATTAATTTATTCCCGTCATTTAATGGCCATTATTCACCAAATTATGTGAAATTGATTTGTTTCTTAATTATGGTCGGCAAGTGTATCTTGAAATTAGATTGTACCAATAAGTTCGTATTGTTTTTATTTCGAAATGAATCTGTCTTCATTGTACACTAATTTATAGATGATTTATTCCCCTTGCAAAGCTGTTGCGAATTATTTCCCGTAAATATTTGATCGAAAACTTCGTCACATTGGGGTAGAACATGATTAATTGTTATAAAATGCATTTGACAAAAATAATATTCTCCATTCACGACGAACTGCACGAACTTATTGGATAATCCAATATTTCGATTTGGCTGGTAGTCGCGGAAACTGTGAGATATTTATACTGGTTTGCAGTTTATATGAAGTTTAATAGATTCATTTTAAGTATCGTAGACAGTGACGTTCATAGGTGAAATGAATCTCGCAATCAGAAAACCCTGATTTCTCCGATCTATGAAAAATAAATACACTCGTCGGGCCATTTTAGTTCGAAACTATGCCAGGATGATGATTTAATGAAATATAGAGAACGTTAAAGGGTCGACGATTGTGTATTATGCAATGGCGAGCCATTGAGCAAATTTTAGATCTCTGGTTGATTGCGAATTGTACGCGATTAAAATTGGATATATTAACACGTTGAATGGCGCGTCAATTCATATAAATTTTCATTCTCGTCTCTCTGGCCATCTATGGCCCACATTTCTGCATTTATTATACCACATATGTTTGCCAAATATTAAAATGTTTCGCGATAGTGTTCCTTTTTGTGGCTGAATAATAGAAATGGTCCCAGTAGAAAATTCAGTGTGTTAGTTCGGTTCAAATGTAAATTATACTATTTCTGTCAATTAAACCGAAACGTATGTTTGTATATTAAAATGTATGGTTCTGTTTACTAACTATTTTGAAACAGTCGGCTATATAAATATATTTGTATTCATTTTAAAATAATTCTTCAATTCAGTAAGGCGTACATTAATAATCCAAATCTGTTTAAATACTTGTATTATTAATAAATTTATTAATTACATTGTTCTTATGAAACAATGTTTAGTCAAACATACAGTATATTATACGTGGTATATTTTTCGTTGATGCTACAGCGTTCTGTTGCCTTCTAGCTTTCCAACAGTATGATATTGCTTGAATCAATAGTCTCGGTCCCATTCTGTGCGTCTTGAAAGATGGAAACCAGGAAAGCTATTTGACTCCGATTTGGAATATTCTAGCCCATCCCTCTTACTCTCCAGACTTTCTGATTTATTACTTATTTATTTATATAAAGAATTCTACTCGTCACAGAAGATTCAAGTCTCTAAATTTCATAATAAATCGCCTTGATCAATACAGAACTTTTGGGACAACGTGATGTCACAGATCGTTAACCCTATCCATAATAAAATGTTCACTAATTCGCAATTAAATTCAGGCTAAGTTGTTTATTTTAATCAATTCCACTATATTTATTCATTATTTTCTTGTTTAGTTTAAACAAGTTTGTCAAATTTAACTTCGGGTTTAAGATTTTGCAGGTGCTGATTTCTTGATCCGAGCACTTTAAATTTATTCATACAATTAACAAACTTTGTACGATTTTATCAGATTTCATCCTTTACGTGGCATTTAAAAGTTACATATTTAAATAAGTACATATCATGTAGGAAGTTTCAGGTGCGAAAACTTTTTTCAATATTCTCATTTAGCCTATAAAATTAACAGATAGCAATCGTTTTTTTACTCGAAAAGAGTTTCGAAGCGTTAAAGTTAATTGAGTGCTACATTCTGTGTTGAAAGTCAGAGACCAAAAAGAAGTTAAATGAGTTCGCGTGCAGTGATCTGCAAACAAGCGAGGCTCGTAGAGGAGCAAAAGTTACTTAAACAGTTCAGAACCATGATGCCCATTACTTCGCAACTTAACTTACAGGCCATATGAAGTTTGCTTATGACCTCTAAACGTACTAACAGTTCGTTCTCTTATCATTAGTTTACTCCACGCTCCTCGCGTGAAATAAAGAAAAATAGATAGAAAGAATAGGAATAAACAAAAGAGACAACAGAAAGCTACAATTATTTTATCGTTATTTATTTTCGATTTAAATTAAGAACCTTGAAATTAAGAAGTTATGCTCATTCGAAATCAGTGTACGGGTTACAAACAGTTGCAATATACTCAAACACGATAGGAGTATTAAATACTAAACAAAATATCATGTGCATAAGCAAAATTAAAATTTCGTCAATTTAAACACAGTACTACATAATTATATTTATTCTTCGTCATATAACACGCGTATGTAACTTCAAATCATTTCAACTCATACAAGTTTACATGAAACCGCGCCCCATACGATATAAAAAAACAACTCTCCTCGCGAAGCAATACAGGCGTGGAACAAAGGACGCGTAAGATCACACGATCCATCCAATTAAAATAGATTGTTAATAGCACGTTTCGAGGAATTGAAACATATTTTTTGATTCATTTGCCTGTACGTTTCCCATGGAGTCGATGCTAAATTGCATACGAGGGGGATTCACGTGCGCGCGGATGAACACGGGCACGCGGGTTCTACAATGTTCGAAGTAGAATAAAACCTTCAGGATCGAAAGCGATAAATTCGATGTACGCACAGTCGACCGGTTGCATATTTCCCACGGAAAACGGCCGGCAATAATTTTAAGTTTTGTCGCGACCGCATTTGTTACAGTCAACCGTACGAGCGATGCAATTTGTAACGGGCTGCAACGTTACGGAGGCGTCGTTACACGTTGTTTTCGCGTCGTTCCGCGGGATTTAATGAACGAGATGGACGATAGAAAATCCTCGTACCTTACCACCTGTAACGATAATAACGTGGTTACAACGATGAAATTAAGCTTATCGATTTTGGCAACAATTTAACGGCCGCAATTTACGGAGGAGGGGGGAAGGGTTCGCCGATAAGCATTGTTGAAATAGGGAGGAGATGGCGTTAGCATGCTTGAAACTGGCCGTGGATGTTTATGGTGCTTGGTTGGTTTCAATCGTGGTGGATATTGATAATTAAACGCGATTCCCAGAGTAACGGCACAGGTGGCTTTCGTTGAATGAAATAAGTGTATTTATCTTATTTTTTGGATACCAGTGGACTTAGTTAAATAGATTCTTATACTTCGTTTGACAAATTGAAATATTATTTAAAAGGATGCAGCGTGGTCGCTGTCTCGTGACCGCTTGAATTTGGGTTTTGATTTTCATTGGAATTATAGTTGAAGGAGATACAAATATTTTTCGGTTGAGTATTTTTAATCCTGCCAGTGAAGATATATTTTTCATTCGGATGTAAGGTGTTGTCGTATCTCTTCTCGGGGAAGGGTCAAGTTTACATTTCTTCGCTTTGATATAAAAGTATTACGTTCTTTATTTTAACGAGTTATATGTATATTCGTTTATTTGTTTTAGACGTTATGCAATTTTATGGACATTACGAAGTCCTTATTGTTCGTACTTGCGCACGATGTATATTATACGACCATATCTTTATTTCAAATTAGACGTTGAAGTGAAATTTCGATTATTGTAACAAACGAAACTGTGAATGATGTGATATTTATCAAATTTCTCGTACAAACACGTAAAACGATATATCTCTCTTATAAGATGTGAAGAGTGTTATTAACGTTTAATAGTGTACCATATTTGTTTTCTGCAAACAGTTGAAACGCTGCACGAAGGGTAATAGTAGCGCATAAACCTAACAACGGATCTTATAAATCTCTTAATACGTTTATAGTATCTGTAAACGCGGGCATTAAATGCCCAGACCGCATTAATCGTCGCACTCGAGCGGTGCCATAAACAATGATGTAGGTATTGAAAGTATAAAAACATTTGAGGATGAAACATTGAAGACACAAAAGAAAATAATCGAACATCGTAATAATAAAACATTGCATATAATTTTCCTTCGATCAAGGGACAAATATTGCAGGAACGACTTTTATTTCAACCTTTTTTCTTTTGTGTATTATTCATACTCACAAAGATATTGGACTGTCAAAATTAACGACACCATAGGCTTCAAAGACAAGGCAACAGTACAGAATAAATCAATATACGGTCACAGATATTTTATAAATAGTACAGGTTCGTAATGGGTTCAGTTATATTTTTTAAGTGGAACCGGTCAATAATATACCAGCCGTGGATATATTTCAAGTAGTACAGGTCAATACAAAGGGTGCCTAGCCCAAAATAGAGAACTTGAATGAATAATTTCTATCTTCGAAGATAAAATTGTCCTATTTTTCTGCAATGTACGAAGATAAAATATTACGCAAAATTAAATGAACGTTGTAAGATTTTTTGATATATTATAAATAAGGTTTTCATCAAACTATTGTATTATCGGTTCACAAAATTGACTTGTCTCCTCCATTATAATCAGCAAAATATTACTACTTTTGCGTTTAATCATGACTTCCATCCAATATAAATGGAGTCGAATTACAATTGTTATAATATCCCTGGGTGGCAGTTATAAAATCCGCAATTTAAATACATTAAATATTAACCCTCTCGTCACTAATATATAATAAATCCATTATAATATATATACTCTTTGCAGGTTGTCTCACATTGTATTAATTAACGTGATTTTCTAATATTTGACACACACATAAATAAAATCAACATATTTTTTCCTTTCTCCTCTCACTACTTATTATACAGTGATATATATTGATCCTCTTCATTTTGCCCATTTATCAGTTGCCAATATATCATGGAACATTTGTCCAATACAATATTTAGTTCATTTACAAACTTGGTTCCTATTACCTGACTTTTTCCCGGTTTATAAATACTCGCTCATAATAAATGTTAACCGTGGTCAGCTCGCTTTGCTGGGAATTGTGTAATATCAACGTAATATCAGTATCCAGATCCATTTCACCGGAACTCCGCGGTAGTTCTACCAATATTGTAGCCCGCTGGTACTCTGAATCAGAGATAGTGAGCGTTAATTACTTTCGTAATTAGTAACTGCTCGCGGCCATGCTCCTCCGTGAAAGAACGAATAAATCTAATATCGTCGAAATTTCCCTCGCCAACCTGGCTCTCGTTTCGTATTAACAATTTCATCGCAAACTAGAAATTTCATTAGGGTATTTCCTAGCTGTAATATTATTTACTCTTGCCCCTGGATTATTCACTACCCTGCGCGAATATAGTAATATATAATTAGTAAAACATCGACATAATATTTCAGCGTCTCGTAATTATTGAATAAGCTCATTAGTCTGAAATCTCTGTGAAAGTCCACATTTTTCGTTGGTAATTGGCATTGCGCGGTCATAAAGTGAAATCGGATTTTTTTATAGGATTTTACAAATTAAATATTGCTGGCCGAAATATTTCTTCGACGTTTAATAAATTGATCAGAAAGCGGATCGGAGGGCTTAATCGCGTTAAATGAGAGTACTTTACAAGTAAGCGTATGCTAATTTTGATTCTCAGTGTCAAGCGTGCATAATAAATTTGAAAGTAGAACTGGTTTGGGAAAGAATAAAGTTGACGACGGCGGTATTGTGTGTTTTCCTTTACTCCAGACTGTCACTGCACTTCGAAGAACAAGTATTCCATTTGATTTGAGTTCTTCTTTTCTTTTTAATTTAAATGTAAATTATTCCGGTTGAGGAGAACTAATATTTCAATTAAATTTAGCATAAATTTACGAAGTGTTGGAATACATTAAATACACGTTTAAATATGTAATTCATTTTTTGTACTAATAATCCGCTCGAATGTTTTTCACGTTTTTCAAGGGTTATAAATTTAAAATGAATTGCAAACAACTTTAAATTGCAAATTTGCTTTAGAAGACAAATGTCGGGAAATTTTTTAAGATTGTTAAAATGTGCGAATTTATTTTACTAATTGCTGGGTTTAACGTTGTTCGATAGATAACAATAATAGATACTGCCACCAATTACCCGCTAATATTTTTCACAATGTAGGACGTGTTAAACAAATACAATATATGCGAGAAAGGGTGGAAAAAACATCTGTGGGCGATCACTAAAAATGTTACGATCAAGAATGCAACGTTTAACCCTATTTTACTATTCTCAACCGGTGGAATCGCAGACATCCATCGCCCTCGTTGTAATTTTTATTTTAGGATTAAATTTACACCAAGCTACCGTCTGGCGTGTGAACAAGCGCGAAAAGTAATCACCCCCGGGTTCAATATTAAACGGTGACACGTGAGCGTTGTATTTTTAAGGGTAGCTTATATAAGGTGTGCCACGAGAAACGCAAAACTATTAAAATATACCTAGAAACACATGAAAGAATTTTCAAAGTACAAATAAATATTGACATATTTAATAAATAAGAATTGAATAATTCGACATACTAAAAATGTAGAAATTTACCTGCTCAATTGTTTAAACATTTTTAACTGCTTCCCTATTTCGAATATCATTGCAATCTGAAATTCTCTATTACTTCTACATTACATTCTATTTTGTTTAATCTACAAAAATTCGATTTTCAAGTTCCTAAAAAAAAAATAGTAAACAACTTTTACCAATATCCTCCATAACCCTGCACTTTCCTCATGTACTCCTCCACTTGTTGTTCGATACATTGAACAAAGCTAATTAAATAAATAATCCAATTCAAACGTATAACTAACGAACTCTGCATTTAAACGCCACACGAAACAGATTAAAAGATAAACAACAGAGGTTGGTATTCCAAACGCGCGATTCATTCACAGAGGCCAACCCATAGAATTTCTTGTTCCCTTGGTTAAACTGGAACTCGTAAACCGTACAAATACGACACGTCCAACACACCCGTTTTTCGTAGCAATTTTGCCCTGGTATACGGCAATATTTTTATTGATTTTCGCGTTAACGGCGAACATCAGCAATGAACGAAGTGCAGAATTCATACATGGCAGCCACGCATTGGCAATAATAGCTGGATCTTTACAGGCGACGCAGTGTGAGAGTACGGTGTCGCAATTTTCCACTGTGCGAAGCACGGTTAATTTTTCCTCGTAACCGGAAAAATCGAATCCGTTGACGCGGCTGTACAACGAGTAATGTTTTACACGTGACGTGTCGCCGCGGTACGCTCCGAACGTGAGAAAAAAAAGAACATGTTCCATGCTTTTCGCGGATGGATCGATTCGCCAGAATTGCAGGAGATTCGTGCAATAACTTGGCTATTAAACTCGTTGCTGGCATTTCGATTCAAAGTACGGTTCACGTTATCGGTGATTTACACTCGGCTTTGAATTAACATAAGGAACAAAGGTACGCGAGTGAAGAATATGTCAGTTTACGAGTAAATTAATCATAACGAATCGGGAGGTAGAAATACAGTTGTTAATGCACGTACTAAATGACGATATACCGAATAATTTCCAAACGAGCTGTACATTTATAGTCAATTCCCAAACAAACGAACTGCCGCGTTTATAGTCAAAATACGAAAATAAATTCCTGTCCCTCTGGTGCAATCCAACGTGGCAATCAATTCGCATCGCGCGAGGCCACATTCACTCAGCGCTCGGAACGATTAATTATACTTTTCCACAACTGCTTTCATTTTTCTTCGTTCCTTCGTATAGGCTGTTTCCGGATTCCCTTGTTAAGCCGTAAGATGCAACAAGTGTTGAACAGCTTACGTCTTGCAGCAAACAAACGAGATCACCGTGCCAGGATAATTCTTCGTCCGATTAATTAATTAACTCGGGGGTTGGTTCGTGTGATGGCGCATTGCTCGGTCTCGTGATTCCACGGGGGTTTCTTTTCCGTGCCAGATCGAGTGCATTGAACGCGCTCGCCGGATTAATTGCGGTTTTATCCCGTCACGAGATCCTTTTCCCGATTTATCAAATGGCTTTAAACGTGTTCCAATGACGCCTGTGTGTACATAAATCAGTCTTAACACTGTCTACGTTCAATTGTTAATGTGTTGTTCCGCTTAAGCGTTCCTCCTAAAACAGAAGGAAGCAAATGTTTTCACTTTAAACATTTATGATACATGTATCAGCCCTTTATAATATTTTTAACAGCCCTTCACTGTGTTTTCTCTAAATGTTTTCTAAAAAATGTTTTCACTAATCTTTGTATATCTCCGTCCGCAGTATTTTTCCTGTAAATCCCGTAACGAAACTGAACTCTTTATCCATGAGGAAAACCCCTCGCTCGTTGCAACGAGGTTTTCCAAATATAATTAACAGAAACCAAAATCACATTCCTGCAACGAACGTGTTGCTCCATTCATGAAACGCCATTTTCCTCTCTCCAGTCGCATTCCGGGAAGTAAAAACCTTTCCTCTCCTCTTAGAAACCCAATGACTGTGTACTTTATGCGTATGTATTTGGTAAAAATGTTTCACGTGTGACGCTTGAATGTAAAAAATGCTCAATTGAAGAACAGCACTTCAATATCAAATTTATGTTAACCCCTTCGCGATTGTGATGCGAAAACACGATAATGGATAAATAAAGAACGAATTTTTAAAAATACAATAAGAATTCAGTCGGGTAAGGGCGGAAGGACAATCTGAAAACATATTGCATCAATTCAGGAACTCTTAAATAAAATACACAAATTAAATCAATCTGTACCATAAGTTCAATTTTCCGCAGAATAAATGTTCAAAAATAATTAATTTTTTTGTTTGGAACGCAATAATTTCCAGGACAAAATGAAAGCGAAGAAGGAATAATTTTCTCTCGGTTCCAGGTCAGATTGACCGTAATTTCCGCATGAGGTATTAGTGTTCAACGGTATCGGATTCGTTGTCCCTGTTCATTTGTTACAGCTCGTTCACTTATAGTATCGCAATTGTTGGCGCGAACGTGCGTCAAGAAGGTTCTTCCTGTGTGTGTGTGTTTGTGTTTGAAGCATGTCCCATTCAACGAGTGGCTTTTCTTTTGTTTTCCAGGCAGACCTATCCTGCCAGCACACGAAGCAGTCCGTTGGCGCGATTTATACCCGCACGAACTTCGTGACACTGAAATACGTCACCGACTCGTGGGGCACCACCTCGAACGGCTTCCGCCTCGTTATCACCGCCGTCAAGGATCCGAGTGAGTACATTTCTCCATGTGATAATTCCTCCGTTCTTTTGCGTCGTATACGACCGCGTGCACTCGCGTATCAGATGTACGCTGGCAAGTTCTCGAGAAAGTTTTCTTCGTTTAAAGTTCTGCTTGTTCCGCGTGTTATCGGGAAGACGCTCCGCCGGAAACTGCGACCTCGCGATGCTTTATAGCTAAACTAGACTGATGAAATTATTTCGCTTAAGTTTAGAATTTGATATTCTGACAACGAGCGGAAGGTTTTTGATGGTTCGTATGGTAAACAGGAATAGAGCAGCAAGAATTTATTAGCGATGCGTTTCTCAAATTATTTTGGATCCCTGCTTTATTGATTTTTAAATGTGATACTTTTAATATGTTGTTGAATAATTTTTTATAGAAGTTATAAGGAGTGGAAGTTTGTTATGCTTATTGTACGGTTAAAATGGCAGATACGAAGAGAGGAGGGGATTTAGAATTCAGGACATTTATCAATATTCCCTGACATTTAGGGAATTTGCCGCTGTTTCTTACTTGAAAATATATTGTTTATTTTATTACTGATAAAATGCACGATATAGAAGAAAAATAACAGCAGTTTGCCGATCTAAATTACGCGAGGTAAAGATGCCTGGTTGCAGAAAGAAATGGGCCGGCTTTAGTTTGGGATGACATTCTGAAAGGAAATTGAACGTCTGCCTTATCTTCGCTTAGTTTGTGAAAGCCTCTTATTCAGAGTATATTCTACTAGGATTCGTCAGACTTAATGAAGTGTTTAATGCACTGTGATTATGCTAGAGAACTAGAGAATAATTAAAGAAAAGTGAGACACAGTGTAAAATAATTTCTACTCTCTCGATGATAACATAGCACCGGTTTCGTAGTTGATTATTATTTAATGCGTGATTTCTAATAATTATTTCAATAATTAAATAAGGAATGCAAGGTGCATGGAATATTTCTCATTACTACACACTAACTGCAACCCCGCGCTCAATATATATTTCTGTAACAAAATCAATTCATTGAAGAAAAGCAAAATGCTAATGGTTGCTATAAATTAATACCGTTCATAATTATTCATCGATGTCAATATTTAATTTTACGTTCCACCAGTATTGAGGTGTCATTCAATTGCAATTCGGCCCAAGTGCCAATTACAGAAGCGAAGACAAACTATCGTCGAATATATAAAGCAGTAATTATAATTAAACGGGTACAGGAATAAATGGAACAGTAATTTAACGACGCTTCCCATTAACGATCCTCAAATTTCCGACCGCTCGTTATTCTGCCCCGCGGTCTCAATGCTCTTTAGCAAATTTTAAATTAACAACGACGCCATGGTGAAAGATAATACCGTCATCCGCGCAGTGTCAAATTTTCTTTCCCTCGCTGGTGGGCGTGGAAACGTTAAGATCATCCAAAAATTCACCTGAAATCCACATGAATTAAAGCACGGCCCGCAATTCGCGAATTTCTCTGCGCGCAGTTGCGAAGCACAAATCGACGCCATAGAAAAAGAGAAACTGATACTCGTGTTTATTTTTGCCCAATACCTGCCCCACACATTCGTCGAGTAATACACGTTAACTTTCGAATTAAATGGAATCACACTGAATGATAGAAGATCGATGTATTATTAGTCGTACGAATAACTAATTATTGGATATGTTGTGTTAAATAAAATAACTATTATATTTTCCTAAATCAATGCATTTAAAAATAGCTCAGAAGGAATGAAGGAATCCTCTCTCTATGAAATGCTCTCGAACTGAACGAAAACACCCAAAAGAACTGGTGTCCACTTATACCTACGAATGCACATTGTCTCATTTTACAATCTAGGCGCTTATGACTCGCCAAGTATAGACCCACCTGGTTCTCTTACTATCTCTGTTAGTAAGACATTTCTAAGGTTCCTAACGTTGAGACAATTTTGCTACAGCATGATATATTATATTTACTATCGCTAGTAAATATCCAACACTAATTAAACATATTAAAATACAAAGGGACATTATAGTAAATCGATGTTCTGAAGCCTTACTTACAATATTCATCAACGCTCGAAGGCCTGAATTATATCCATACTTCTTATCACGGTTCTTATCCCTTGTATTTAAGACGTATCGAGATATATTCGAACCGCAATATGTACCTGCAGGGTATCAAACGTTTCGTCGTGTATGATTCGCAAGGCTGGGGCTTAAATAGCCATTAGAGCGTTGGTCGTGAAGGAAGACGAACGGCAGGCCCGTCGTCCAATTCGGATTCGGTATAACGCGATGCTTTGTACGGGCCGCAATTCGAGAAATTCCAAACTGTCCGGAATCACGAAAGCTTCTTGCTCAGACATGACGGGACGCATTTCAGCGCGAGCAAGGAATTGCTGTAGGCAATATTAGCACGATCCAGCGTGAGACGTTTTGCGGGTTGAACCGTGATGGAATGTTACGCGGAGGAATACGAAGCGTTCACGTGGTTCGTGCCCTGTATTTTCCTTCCAAATGACCGGCGTGAAAAATGCACGCTGGAGGGTGGACGATGTGTTTGCGGAATATTGCTGCTTCGTAACTATAATTGCGACGACGTGAATTATTGTAACAGCAATGGGGGTTGTTTTTCACGAGGCCGGCAATCATAAATGAGTCTTGAAATGATGTTGATATAAGTTTTGAAATAGTTGAGCAACTATGACAGATGGAATGTTGGTATTATTATTGCATTGCTCGTGATGAAACTTTTCCCGGTAGAAAGGTCGCATTGTGGAGTATTCGAAATTTATATTTGCGGACTGCAATGATTTATACAAAAAAGAAAGGAGAATCGTTTGAGCATCGATGTTCTAAAAGTCTGGTAATTTTATTGCAGAAAATGTGTGCTCTAGTTAATTTTCTTTTCTCACGTCCCGAACAATAATTATATCTTATCTTATTGACTATTATTTGCAGTAGTTGAAATGCATTTTAGACATGCTCCTTTTGACACTCTGAACGTAAATAGAATAACCAACTTGAATTTCCTTAATACGATGAAAAGAATCATAATACCAATGCATCGAAAGAGACAAAATAATTATAAAAAATTTCCCAAAGTCCAGACCACTAAAAAGAAAAGAAAAAAAGAGACAGTTCACTTTGTTATATACGTTCTATACTTCACCGCGCCTTTCGGAAGTTACGAGAACTTATTCAGCTGTAGAGAACACAGTCTACGAAGGGTACGAAAATCATTAATTCTAAGAGGCATGATGGATTCCAAACCGTAGCCGTTCTAATCGAAAAATCAATCCAGGGGGCGAGATCGTATCCCGTTAAGCCGACCGGTATCGATTGCACAATTTTTCACGTGAAGCTTTTCATACGATGCCTATAGAGCACTGCATTAACGGGGTAAATTGTCGAACGCCCAGGCAGACGCCTGAGATTTTCGGTGATTCGCGGTCAGGCTTGTTCTCGAAGCACCTCGAGGCCCAACACGTAACATCCAGGTTGCTCGCAAAATTCTACAAGAGTCGCGAAATTATCAACAGCCCCCGGCGTATGGCAAATTACGTCGTATCGTTAATTTTACTCCATTTTCCGTGCAAATGAAGCATAGTCACGGAAATATCGGCGAACTTTGTTCGCTGTTCGGCAACGATTTTCGTTTGACTTGGAGTTTTGCAGGTTAGCGCAGCTTCAAACCGCGGCGCAGCGCATTATTTCAAGGAAAACCCCTGCTGTTCTCGCACCACCGAACGCGGTGTGCATCAATTTTTCAGTAGTACGTATTCGGTTGTTGAAATGATTGATGCCGAATGTGGATGCACCGGTAGCAACGTTGTGCCGCGATATTTCATAGAAGAAAGTGGAAATTGAAATTAAAGATGAAAGGAAGCGGCGGGCGTCCGTCAGGGAATGGAGGAATTGATACACGGGGATATTGGGTATCTGATGTAAAATACGCGAGTACGAAAAACAGGGGGCTAGAGGCGAAATGAAAAGTGTTACGGAAGTGGAGCATGTTGTATACGTACACGAAAAACGAAAGGGCACTATGAAAATAGAATGATAATAATTTATTTTGATTTTTAGTTTAATATATTATTTGATATACTTGCTATTCGGCGGGGATTTAAACGTATTACAAGTTTCGATTTCAGAAATCGTTGGGTTGGATGGAGGAAAGTTTTCTGGAAATAAATGCAAGTGAAATCTTCCATTCGAAATATTCAGTTTGGAAATAGTATAAAATTGTTCATTAATATTTTACGCTGTATTGTTCATCAATTAACAATTGCTAACAACATTAATAATTAAATGTAATATTCGTGGTATCCTCTTTTCAATGGTTTTTACTTTCAAGTATTACACAGCCGATTCATCCACCAGAGAAGCATATAAATCTGCGATACATATTATTTTATTAATTGCACACAAAAGATTCCTCGTCCAACCAAATCCAAAACCTCCGCCACCAACAATAATCCATTCGCTGCATTCGTGCCCCAAAGAAGTCCTATTTCCCAAGCACCTCGGCAACCCTTTCCATTAACGCAATAACTCGTCCATAGGAGGGCGTTCTCATCATCAAACTTAAACTTATCTATCAAAGCCATTTAGCTATACCTCAAGAAACTTCCCGTTGCTATCGAAACACGTTAAACGGATCATCGAGCCACTGAAGCGATACTTTCAGAATTGTTAAGATAGCACACCCAGCCATCTTAAACACCGTCCTCCCTATTATTCAAAATCGCGCGCAGCCCCGGCTGCTATACATCTTCGTAACACACGATCGGGCGGATAGGCGACGAGGCGACGACATTAAAACGCCGCCATCAATCAGTGAAGTAGCGTTTCGGGACACTGGCCCGGCTGCCAGCGACCCGATCAAATGCAGCGACACGTCGCCGATAAGTTGCTGTTATCCAAGCGGAAGACAAACGACGAATCTTAGTCGTCGCGTTTTGCCCGCGACTTCGATAGAACGAGGACGATTCAACACGCGCCATCGCGTTTCCACCCCTTCCATTTTCTCGCGTTTTCCTCGCCCCTTGTATACACTCGTGATCGTCTTTCCCCCGTTTCTTTCATCTCCTTCGGGGCAACTCCTCGACGGATTCAATCCTTGGACGCGCTTTCAATCTTCTCCGCTTCTGTCGAAGCGACGCGTATCGATTGCCGGCATTCATTTTCCTGCTTTCAATATCACGCCTCCTTCGTTTTCTTTTTTTTGAATGTACATATATACATTGGCTGCCTGTGTTCTTCGCGCGTGCAGGTGGCGCGAAGGGAATTTATTTGTCGCGGTTTTCTCAAATGGTACACTTGTAACGTAGGAGCTGCTTCTTCCAGGTTTGTGTATACCTGTTAGGAGTGTTAGCGATGGGATGATCGATTTAAAGTGTCCCTTGGGCAGATTCTGGCAGGTTTATAATTGAAGTCCAAAGGTATTTTCGTCCACGAATGTTATTTAACGAAGGGCGCGCAGATTTGCTTATTTCTTTTTGTTTCGTACAACTTTGTCGATGCATGGGTGGTGCGGGCTTAAAGGATAATTTTTAGAATTTGTTTCGATAGCTGCGATAGCAAATTTCTTGTAACGTAGGAGCTGCTTCTTCCAGGTTTGTGTATACGTCTGTACGTGAATCGGTGGATGTGAAATCAATCGTAGATGATCGAATCGGCCTCGGGTGTATTATTTTCTGCTTTAGTTTGCTTTGCATTCTTTTTTTCGGGGAGGCTAAATTTTTGGCACGAAGCTAAATTGAGCTGACTTCGCGAAATTGGAAACTTGTAATACAATACTGTCCTTTTACTATTTTAAATGTATGCTAAATATATTAATATTCAATACATAATCGACTAACTACATACGCTAATATGAACTAAAATATGCAAGAGAATATGAAGAAATAATCGTATTATGTTATTAATTTAACATACGATACCCTTGCAAAATCGCAAATGTTTTAACTGTAGCCAAGAACATAACGTTAATATCATTTGGATAATTAACAGTATTCAAAATGTAATGTAACAAAATGATGTTCAAGAGAAAAGGTAGAAAGTAATGAGTTCAGATTACCGGCGCTGTTTAGTTATTCTCTCTTTCACTTTATTTTCTCCGGGGAAATATTATAGACCCGTGCAAATATTTGAAATTAAATTTTAGGCAGATTGGATTGCTTAATCCGCAAACATGAGGCAAAAAGTGGACAAACAGTACACAAACTGGGATATCATAATTGCGTAGGGGAAATTTGTAAACGAAAAGTACAAATTGAAGCGAAATTCGATATTAACTTTTTTATTAAATAATTAAACAGTATAAGCTGCTATTCTTCTTCAAGAACTTCGAATTATTTCTCACGATACAGTTTATCTCATCAACTTTATCAGTGTAAAGATTATTTAGTTAAAAAATCTTCTTCTTTTCCGTTAGTCATTAACATTTGCCTCGACTACTTGTAAGATTTTTCCATAACACTTAAAAGTTCGTAGCTTGTACACTTCACGTCCACGCAAAGAACAACTTGAAGAGAAATGTATGATGTTTTTCTCAAAGTTTCGTGGCAAGGGTTTATGGGGACGCCGAATATTTCATAGCATTAAGTGAATAGCCAAGTAGCTTAAGGTTTTCATTGCTGTTATTATTCCGCTACCAGCTATTTCATTTTAAATGGATATAAAAATTGTAACTTTTCATTGGAACTCGACTTTAAAGGGGCATACTTACATTTCAGTTGTACTTAATCAAACCGTAATTATTTTACATTCATAATCAACCTTGACTCTGTTCTTATTGTACTCAATAAAAAATAGCATGATGTGTCTGATCTTTTATGTTCTCTATTATGATTAATACAGAACTTAATCTGTATATATTTTATAATTCACTTAAATAGTTGAACAAATAATTATCCTGCAAAATATTTGTTAAATGATTGTTAATAGACTGCTAAATCCGGACCGAATTTATTAACAGCCTCCCACGTTCCCTAACACCTTCTGTAAGAAACTTTAGATGGTTGTTCCGTACTTTACCACATATGTTTCCACAACGTAATAGAAAAAATAATAATTACAAGTGACAATTACTTAAAATACTCACATTCAACGATCTATTTGAGTTAAAAATCTGTTTTAATCTGTAAATTTGCAGCAAACTTTAAATAAACAAGTTGCTAAAACTACAAATGCTGACCTGTATCGAAACTTATAAATAATATGTAAATTTTCTTACGAGTTATCGTACTGTAAATGTTAATAATTTTGGTGATTTACGAAACTGTTCACTTGGTTCTACGAAAAACTTCGGTAGAAACATAAAAAGCTGGCGATGCCTTTAGAGATACTGGCACCACTCGTTGTTCAACGTTATCCCCATTTTCAACGTTATCTGGTGGCTTATGTAAATTACTCCATCAGAGATTTACGAAATATCTTCTGTTAGCATCTTGAAAGAAAATTAACTGCGGCGCTCGAAATTGGTGCGAAATTTTCATGAACCCGCCGACCACATTTTACGAATAATTAACGTTCCTACCTTATAATTTCCTTTATGATAGCATAAATAACTTTTGCTTCGGAATGACGCATTTTTTATTAAAAATAGCGGTACCTTGTACACGGTAAATCGTATCCAATATAAACTGTTATGCGATGTTGTAAAAAAACTTCTGAATAGTGATAATATTCCGTCATAAATATTCCATATTGCGTTGATTGTAGTATATGTGTACTATAATGTAGTTTACATTTGCATTTTCATAACGCCTTGGGTTAATAAAGGTATATATGTGCGGGCTTAAATCAAATGTTTACTTATACTGGACGAACATTTCGAAATGATATTTCAAAGGGAATTAAAAATAATATGGTTGAAGGTTGACTGACTGAAAATATCAAAGGTTATTAATCCGTACACGTAGATACAACAAGTATGTGGATACATAATACATTGTACATAGAAATGTGTGTATTTACATCGAATTGAGAAAGGGTATTTATTTGAATTTCATTAATAATTTTTAACACCAGACGTAATACGTCTATCCTCGTTCGTGTCTCATTCCACTCTTATTACACTCTGCAATACCGTTGCAACCTTTAACCATCTTATATTGGTCACTGAAAGTCACTCGCTCGTTCATTAAAATTCAACTTGAAAATTCGATAAAAATTTGAATTAACGCAGTACAAGTATCACCATCAGTAATAGAATTCATCGTTTACCTAATTACATCGCTACCTTTAATCACCTTCTTCTAACCACTCAAATGCTAGCCGCCTCGTTCATTCAAATCCCACTTAAAAATTCGTTGAAAATTTAAATTAACATAGTAGAACTATGTATTTCCCGCAGTAATGAAAATTGCTCCCAGCTCGGAATAGGAAATACAAGTTCCATGAAGCATTTTCGATCTGCTTTTCGAACCACGGTTATGATGTAAGTTATCGGGGGATGAAATTCTTGGCGCTTCCACGAGACCATCGGGGAGGCAATTCCTGGCGATCTCTCGAGGATACGTTGGCCATGCCTCATCCGCCATTTTATACCACATAAAGTGGTACAGCCAGACTGGCTTGGAGGATCTTGAAATTCTTTCGAGATCCATTAGGGGGTACATGCATCCACGTATCTCGTTCCAGGATAAAATTACAGGCTACTCTCCACGGGTATCTTTGAATGCTTCGTTGATTCCGTGTGTTCCACGGCAACGGCGCAAGCAGAAGAGAGTATAGAAGAAGGTCAAGACGTTTCGCCATAATTTCGATACGGAGCAGTTCCGAGGATTCCAACAGAAACCCTCGGTGTACATCCGTGGCCCGCTTCGTCTTAATTGAGTTCAACCCCACGGGGATTATCTTTAAGTTTCGACTCTCGTAACCTTAATCCTTTGATTAGAGGCGATTCGCTTGAGGAACGTCTTGCGTCCGTTGTTAAGAGGATAGTTCAGGGCTGGTCTCGTAGGAACCCGGCGGAGGACGCGTGAGGAATTAATGATGTTGATGGACAGTGATGGCTGGTCTATGGAGAGTTTGAAGAATAGTGTACTGGAGAGCAGGCGGTGTTAGGAGTGTTAGCGATGGGATGATCGATTTAAAGTGTCCCTTGGGCAGATTCTGGCAGGTTTATAATTGAAGTCCAAAGGTATTTTCGTCCACGAATATTATTTAACGAAGGGCGCGCAGATTTGCTTATTTCTTTTTGTTGCGTACAACTTTGTCGATGCATGGGTGGTGCGGGCTTAAAGGATAATTTTTAGAATTTCTTTCGATAGGGGATGCAGGACGAAAACTATGAAAGTAGTGAATTCAATTCGGAAATAATTCAAACGCCGTGCACTAATTGATTAAAAATAAAATAAAATCTCCCAAACATCGTTCGAATTTCACATATTCTATTCAGAATAACGAATCGCATACCTCGAGATTTCGTTTCGTGCCATTCGCCGGATATACAGTATTATTTATTTAACAACGTTACGTGGTGCGGTATACAAATTACGAGATCGGTAATTCAATTACGGCTGCCTAAAATCGAGGAAGATAAATTCCCCGCGCGGCTACCGGTTTCGATGCCTTTGGAATCGATAACGCTAATGCAATATTAATCCATCCCCCGGCCACGCTGGCATGGCGGTATACGGATCCATTGGGAAATAATTACAATGGATTCCAGTGGTTAGCAGAAAACGGATGTCAGAACGGTCGTTGGGATAACGGCGTAATTAATTTTATACTTGCGCATTATCTGTCTATTGTGGCCTGTAATGAGATTGTCCATAAACGGTGTAACGTGTGCAATCGGGCAACCACGCAACCGATTAATTGCCCTTTGCCTGGCGGCAGTTCGTCTTTGTACACGGAAACGTCTTGGGTTGTCCAGAGGGTCTGTGCTTGATGCTGCATCCACTGTGAAACGTACAGTGAACAACAAATGTAATTACCCTTAATTTCGAGACGTTAACTGTATATAGTAGATGGTATATAGGTTGTACCAATTGATGTAGAAGGTTCAAGTAACGGTGCATGCACAACTGGGCGAAATATATATATGTATACCTATTTCCAATGGGAAACTGTAAATTAATTATCTTAATTATCTTATTCGAAGAGCTACGAGAATGTCTGAAAATAGATCGGCATTTTATCTGCACCGATTTCTTAAAATATAACTTTAGAAAGGTCTCTTATACGAATGGTATTGAGAAATTGGGTCGTTTCATTGTTAAATAATTTTATTTTTGTTCTTTGCACAGCTTGCTAAATGCATGTAACCTTATTTGAATTAAAGATTTCGTTTCACCAATCAATACTATACAAATAGGTGAATTTTATTTTTATTCCAGCTGGTGTTATAATTTTACGACCTGCAAGTATTTAGCAGATAAATAATTGTAATGTATAATACAACATTTTTTCTCCATTTAAGTTACTTACTATAAAAAGCAGAGGAAAGGAAGCAGAAACAAAGACTAACCATAACAATGTACCTGCTTAATTTGGTTGTATATCCAGAACAGACTACGTCATGCATACTTGATTCATCCCAAAGTCCAGAGTCTCGATTTCGCGATCAATTCGCATCGGGAGTCGTTTGGGAATCGTTCGATTGCGCAGTTTTAACATAGAAATGACGCAGACCTTGCATGGGGCTAGCAGTTTGCAAAATAAACTTAAGCCACTCTTGTCGGCAATAAAAAGAAAGCCGATACTTCCACTTCTATAGCGAGGTATATTATACGGTGACTCGGAATTAAAATAAAACAACGATTTTGAGTACGAACGATCCACGGTTCAGTTAAAAAAAAGAACGCGTCGCGTGTTTAAGTAGTATAGGTCAGCGATACGTGCTAAGGACAAATCCAAGTAGTATAAGTTGGCAATATCGCCGTCCAGCTTATTAAATAGTACAAATAAATGATATTCTTAGACATAGTTTGCAAGTGTCATACGTCAGGGACATGATTAGATTTACTTTTATAAAGTAGCGTATACTGATCATACGGTCAGAAATATTTCTTTAGTAGTACATATCAATGATATGTCCGTGTGTGTTCGTAAAAATAATAATACAAAATAATGAGTGGTTATTCTTGCACCACGACTGCTTAATTATATGCCCAGCTATATCTTCTTTTAACAGTGCAGATCGATGACATAGACAGATATACTTTTTCAAGTAGTGCAGGTCAATCTATGTGACTAACTTAGGGGAACGTTTACTTAAAGATCTCGGATACTCCGATTATAGAACAGCTGTGAGCGTATTTGATTATGAACACTTGAAATTCGTAAATGGGAGAAATAAGAGATTTAGCAAACGCTTCCGAGTAATTTTATCGGGGGAAACGGACGGTGTTGTTGTTCGTCTCGATTGATCGTAATCGGGAAATATAATAAAGTAATAAAAATAAAAATAAGTTAAATCAAATGATTATTTTATAATCGTCAATAAAACGAAAACCCTCAAAGATAATATCAAATATTCTACAAACCGTACTCCCATATGTATCAAACGATTAGATCTATGTGTTAGAAAGCATTAGTTGAAATATTGCTTCGTTTTCAAAGGAAAGCGGCCAGTTCCTGGTAAAGCGGCGAATTGTAATTTAGCAAACGCGTTGCGACGGTTCACTGGAAAAATGATGCATGTTTTGCACACTCCTAGTGATTCAGGAGTAAGCAGAACCCGGTGGAACGAGGGTGGCTGATTCGATTACCACTTCGACGATCCGAAACGCGCTTTTGCACGCGACGTTTGTCTTAAACTGCCCGGCGACGCGATGCACCCTCGTTCGATAAGCGTAAACAACCCTTCCGTCGTCGTCACTGGCGTGGCTAATGGCCGAGCAGGGGAAGGAAATGAATGTTTCCAGCGTGTTTGCGACGTTTCGCGGTGAAAAATGTTAGATGACAACGTTAAAGCCCGATAGTCAACCGCGAATAAAATGCATTATTTCATTTTTTTCCCATTGGGTCATTAGGCTGTGCAATTGCGATTCGAGGAACAGAAGCAAACGCTGGGGAGAGGATTGATTAGGAATCGATAAAGGTTGGAATATGCCACGTGGGAATACGTGCACGGATAACAGAGCATTCATAGAAATAAATATTACGAGGGAAAATATCGAATTTGTTAAGAATATTAAAACTACGTCAATTAAAAATAGTCACAGGTTGTAAAGGTTTCAAACCTTAAATTTTCAGAAGTGATGTAAACGTGAATCTAATTCAACGTAACAACTGACAATTCACAACAACTCTTGAAGCGCCATTGAGTATCTTCAATTTCGAGTTCATCTTCGCGCAATATTGATTTCCCACAGCTTCTTACGTCGATCGTGCCTTGCAAACTCAAACATCCTCATCATTTCAACTGCATCGTTACTCACAGCCGCCCACAAAGCATTAACCACGTCCTGCCTATAACAATGGATGACACAACTCTCCGTTCAAGCCTGAAAGAACACGCACTGCGCGATTCCTACCGGCAGAGGAACCGCGTTGCACGCAAGCTTCCACCCAGACTCGCCGAATCATCGCCGGGATCACATTTTCCACGCCACACGTCGGCCGCTGGTCCGAGTGACAAAACTGCGATTTCTCCGTTCGCTTGGCCGCGTTCCCTTTCACCAGTGCACGTTCTCGAACGACTCACGGCCCCGTGCACACGACCCACGAAGTGATGATTCGCCAACCTCGACACGGAATTAGGCTGAGGGATGATTTCCATAGGGATGCATCCCACAGATATCCATCAAGCCTGCACTCCGACGCAACCTTTGTATCCAGACTCCGGGCTTCCCTCTAACGGTGCACCGTTCCCGTTGCTCTCTGTGTGCGTTAGAATTTCGCCAACGTTGCCCCCGCTACGAGCAACTAATGTGTTTATGCATTTGCCTCGACACTTCCGTGGTATAGGCTAGCATAGCGTGTACACGCGTGAACCTGGGCACGCGTCTGTGCGACTCGCGATTCGTGTAAACGTCAGGATTCTCTAATGTACGAGCTACTGATGAATGGCCACGACCGACCACGTGCTTCGAAAACAGGGGAAGGAATGGTGCATTTTGGTCTGGGTGAACGTTTCGTATATATTGTTCACTTGTTAGCTCTTTTGTGGTTGGCGCTACTGGTGGCCGTCGAATTAGAACTGTAAACGTTTTATTTTTCTGGCTGTAACGTTGTGACTTAAATGGTAAATCGCCCTGGGCTGCTCAAATTATTATTGTGTACGTGGACGATCGTGCATTCAGTATCTCATTGGGAATTTTGTCATTGATTTTTTTAGTTGAATTATAGGAATACGATAATGCAGTGTATGTAGAACATACTGGAAAGGATACGAGCTGTAAGGTCGTTGAATTTTGTTATAAAAGCATTAAAAACATTGTAGGCTTTAAGTCAGTTGCGTAGTTATTACCTAACAATTTTCTCTTCGTTATTAACTCAACCAAGATTAACGCGATATCAGTTAGAATCGATGCGGGCTATTCGTTATCATCCTGCACTTGAACGTCCTTTACGATTATTCTCCATCAATGCAGGAACATTAAGATTCATAGTCTTTATTGTTAGTTGGTTTTGCAAATGGAAATCGCGTCGTGCCACGCATACGAGTTCTGTTCATCGCCAAAATGGATTTTACGTCGTTGAAACGTGCAATGTGACGTTATTTGAAAATTAACAGCCGTGTCTTTATGACGATTGTCTGGATCGATTTATGCACACTGAAATCTTTTATGCGTTTCCCAATATCTGGTGGTTTTGTAATAAAAAGAACTGATAGTCAATGAATTAATACGAAAATAAAGAATTACATTGACGAATATAAATGCACACGTAGTATAGTATTTACTGTCCACGTTTAAATTCAGTAAATTAAGATATTGTACAGATTGAATCATTTTAAGGACAGAACATCAGCTGGATGTTTTTATAGTTAAAAGGCTTGCTTATTTTAATGTGTAACTCTTGAATTTTAATAGCGAATGATAGTTACCTGATATTTAGCATACGTTGCTAATTCTCCTGCGAGATCCTTTTATTAGAAGAACAGATTTTATATAAATATATGTAGAAGTTATTTTCAGTAAACCTCACGTAGATTGGAATAGAGGGCAGGTAGGGAAATAAGATTTCACTTTCATTCAACTATCAACTAACTTTATTAATATAAAACGTCGACACACGACAACTCTCAAACAAACAATGACTCGTTCATGATACTCACAATATTCACGACTCGATACTCTCTACTCCCCAAACTATTCTGACTCGTGCACGCATCATCCACTCTATTATATTCTTTCAGTCTTAGTTACTCCCTCTTTCTATTCCTCATTTGCTCTCAATCATTCAGGATACACACTGCAGACATTCCTTGGCGACAGTCAGAGGCGTCCACCCGAATCCTTGGGCCGCTGCACCCTCCGTTCACACGATCTTCTCAAGTAATCAGGTCCCAACCATATCTTGCACACCTCGGTATCATTCTAAACAGTCACGCAGTATTTCCAATCCCACATATAAATAATTGTTTCCCATTCAATGACTGTCCGCTGGAATCTGTCATCGATTTTTATCACTTTTGCTCCACAACTTAGCTCGCAAAGCGTTTTACCTTACAAGGATTTTACAATTTACCCTCCTTTTACGACTATAAAATTTGGTTACCGACGACGGCACTGTGATTCATATTCTCCATGAAAACTTTTCCCCATTGCAGAGTTTAATAATTCTTCATGGTACAGTTGGACTTTCAAACGTCATAATTTAATGTCCTACGGGCTTATACATAAATGAACAGTATTACCAACGTTTTCCATTCGGAAATGGAAATGCTTTATTTTTATAACGAAACCATTTTCTTCAAACGAATATTCGCCCCGGTGAATTCTGCGCGAAAGTTATGAATGGCGGTCGATGAACGAAAGAGAGGGGTTTTGGTGAAAAGAACAGTGTGCAAAGAGCGTGGAGGAATGGGCGCATAGCCGGCATACCTTGGAAAATGCGAATTGTTGAATTCGTGCGACAACAAGCTATGTTGTTTGTTGGTGTTCCCAAATAATTCGTAGAATGCACGGAATCCGCAGTGCCCCGAATTCCTCGCTAACGCGACGCAGATCAAGCTTTTTACGAAACCATCAACGATTTTCTACTAACTGATCTGCGCAAATCGATGAATCGTTTCAGGAGTCTTTGGAAATGTGATAATGAATTATCATTTGTATCTCATTTTTCTTGGCAAGTTCGTGCAATCGATGTGGGGTTCTCACAGAAATTGGAGAAAGTTAAAAGAAATAACGACAAACAACCATAACAATTCGTTTGCTTATCGCCATCACATTGAAAAATAAAATCGCTAAAAATATTGTGAATTACTTAACCGGCACGCGTAACACAAAAACATCCCCTAAAACGCCAACCATCGCTAAACGAACGACGATAGCAATAAACGCAACATCGTACCTCGCTTCTGTAGGATCCGATTCAGAATCATTATCGTCATTAGCATACCTAACGTCATCATCCGCGTGGTTATCATAATCACGTTGCACCCCGCGTTTTATTATATCCGCCGACACGCGACCATGCGATTCCTCGGCCGATCCACGCGATAACTATGAATGTGGGGCAGAGAACGGCGGTTGAACGTTGTAACGTGGAAATGCAATTTCTCGTTGACGCGATGAAGAAATCTTTCCAACCCTTTCGTGACCCCCGATTCCGTCTTTAATTCCACTTGAATACGACGCGGACGAAGGAGAACGGGGGCTGAATGGAAGCGTATCTCGATTCGTCGAGGAAACGGGGCTGCGTTCTTTCATTACGCGGCGTTGTTCTTTTGTCGGGGACAATCGGACCTAGACGAGGAAATCCAACGGCTCGTTGTCCGGGAAACTTGCGAGTACGAATCGGTGGAGCGGGAAATTGGGACACGTTGCGGGACGAGAAAGGGGTTTGCAGATTGCGCGTCGGTTTTCTGGGCCGTCGTTTTCGAGAATTAACAATGATCAGGATGCTGGTTATTTTTTTCCTCACTCGCAAATTTCCTTCTTTTTTCTTCACCGTGAAGAATCCAGGGTAGGAGGCACTACCTTTTGGGAGCAGTAGTAATTGAGAAGTGTATCAATCTTTGTTTTAAATTGGTACAATCCTTCTGGAGTCATCCTTTTGGGAAGCTATCGGTGGTCAGGAAATTGGTTGTCCTTTTATTGTTTTGGCTACATTTCGTTGATGGTTATTGAAGATTGCAAAAAGGAAAGAGCGGAGAGGGTAAAAAGTGGGAGTCTAGAAGTAATGTTTTTATAGTATTAATATTGATTGGGCTAGGTCTGCAATTATATTAATGATGCTGTTTACGATTTGACATTACTTTAAAAATATAAACTTCGCGATATGTGAATATCAAGAGCTGACTACGTTTTACGAAGTACGAAATCGTACTTCAGTGTTCAGCGCTTTCTGAATTTATTGGGAGAGTAATTAGTAGTATAAGTAGAGCAAGTAGGACAAGTAGGTATTGAAAGATTGCATGGCAATAAATTAACTATGCTTATCAGTAATTACGTTATAACGTTTTAAATAAATTTATGGCTATTGTGACAGATATCGTGGCACGAAATGGAAATCGCAAACTGGGTTAAAATGAGTGTATTCTACAACGATGTCGGTGGTCCTTGGGATTCGTCGAATATATATGGAATCGAATGGAATCGAATCGAACCTTTCACAGCGTTTCTGTACAATCGTGCCAAGAGACTGTAAAATTTGTGCGTTTGGATGTCAGCAAAATCGTGCCCATTTATTCGAATAATATTTCATTCTTATGAGGTTCGTCGATCTGTCTGGCACGTTTTGAGTTTGCACCCTGCATTGGTACTGAATATGAAAATTTCAGTAGATCGTAGGTTATACATTCTTACTTACATGTGAATGAGTACAAGGGTAAAAATTTTATTGTCTTGTAATACGTATTAACATATTGCATAAGCAGTTCGATTGACAGTAATTTGTAACAAGCCAAGGATCAAAATTATTAAAAATTGCGAACTGCTTATATTACCAAAGTAATATTACTTCTACGATAAATTGATACATTAGAACTCTACGTTATAACTTCATGGAAGGAAGACAGAATAGTAATTACCAGAACATTCATCGTAGCATTGTGTGAATTATGCGCGTAAAATTGAAACTATTCAACCGGTCTCCACTGTGTTAAAATTACATACTATATATCTAGCATATATTATGCAGGTGTTTCATGTGCTCACTATCGTCGACGTAATCCAGGGAGTACAGCTGGATGTGAGTATGTAGCAAAGGTCACTTCTCCATTTGCAAAGCGCGTGATGTGTGATTAATTAATTAAATTAGCTTAATCACGCCATCAGTGTCAAGGTGGATACATACTTGAAAGCACGTCGAAAAGGACTTCAGTTTTTCATGGAATTGTATCGTTTTTATTTCCTTCCTTCTGGATGTCCTTTAATTAACAGAAATTGGTTCCAAAAATAGTAGTTATTATTTGGTAATTTATCATTCTGAAATGTGATATTTCGATGGTATAAGATGTATCCATGTTAAGCTAATTAGTTTTTTCCTCCATACCGTTTGTAGTAACGATATATATCATTCTGCGAATATTTATTCTTACAGATTTATCATTCATTCTACTTTGAAAAGACAAACATCTTCGCCAAATACTTTGTATCGAAATATTTTTCGTTCCTGATTTAAATATTTATTTATTTATCGTAGCTTCTCTCCTTAGTATAAAATTTCACAAGATATGCATAAATGTTGCTTAATGCAAAACAAAATGATCGATATTTTCCACGTTAAGTTTCAATGAAATATTCATTTAACTGGTAAATAAAATTCTTCGATAAATTTATCTTAGATATGGCACGACTTATGTGTTAAATCGTGGGTGGAAATATTTTCCCGTGACTGTACAATAGTGGTATCGCTTATTATTGCGAATGTCCATTAGTTCTACTAAACGTTCAATAAATCGCGACGTATCGGCGTTTTAGAATCTAGATGGCCTCCACTGTTTAGTAATGTATCTTGATGTTGCTCGGCCAAGAGGTTCGACCGTAATACAGGCAGATAATCTACAAACTGGATTGTAATTAAATCTAGCAATTGGATTTGTGAACGATAAATTGATAATATGAATGGCCGTAGTAAATTGGTGCACGATGGAAGGGGGTTTGAATTGGATCGTTTCTCACGATATACGAACCCTTATGAAAAATGAAACGCGTGCTGGATAAAATATAGATCCTACAAATTGTATTACGAGAAATTATCGCAGATACGATTCTTAAAAATCTTAAGCTAGTTATTGTAACTACCCTGTAAATACAACATTGACTGACAGTGCGATATTTTCTGACTATTTAAAATTCATTTGTGGAAATCGAGTCACACTCGTGTTTGTCAATTTTCCCACGTAAATTATAATACAAGTGTCCACCTGTTATTATCAGTCAAAGGATTAATTACCCATAGGAGTCTTTAGCTACATAGGGGTCGGTAGTTAACCCTTCGAAAGAACTCGTTCCGATCCGTCGTTTATCGAATGATCAAGAGATTCGCCGGCGCAGGGGCGCAGGAAATGAATAAAACATAGGATATGACTCAACGATCGATTCGCTGGCAGATTATACCGTTTCCTCCCATTTCCCTGGCGTAATGGCATCGGAATGGCGCGAAGCAATTGGAATATTCGCGTTGTAAGTGCTGCATTCGTAGAGGCCCGTTAGCAGCCATTAGTATAACTAGTCGATACTAATCGATGAAAACAACATGAACGACAGAGGGTGGCCTACACGGTAGTCCCAACGCCGATGTTTAACTTTCTCGATTGTCTAATAATTTAACGCCGGCCAATGGGCGAGCCCCGTGCAATTTACTGGACACACTGGCTGAAATTAACAATAGTCGTTGAGCAAACCAACGTATAGTAATGACGCTGACCACGCCGTGGACTTAACGGGGATTGTGTTTGTCTGTTGTTTGTATAGGGAACTGTGGATTTCGCGTGGTCAGCGTTAACAATCGAATCCCGCAATCGATTAAGGGGTTTCATCGCGAAGGAGCTCTCGTAAACAAACCATTCGTTAACTGAATGGCGTATCGTTGCTCTTATTTGATGTATCAATCTCGGGGTGTACCAGGTGACAATAATTGGCAACAGATGAGTAATTTGCGATGGAGTTGTTGACATTTATTTGATCTGGCTTGATATTGTTTTGGTATATAATTTCTGTTATAGTCATTAGTTTGCTTGATAATTAGGGAAATAATGTACGACGAATTTCAGAAATTACTAGGTAAGAAGAATTTCATTGAATATGAATGAATATAGCTATACGTGCACTTGCATCATGATTGGAGTATAAAACCGAAGTTGTTACTTACTCTGAAAATTTTAAGTTTACCCTATTTTGGGTTGCATTTATAAAGTTCGTTTGATGTATTAGAATCATAGATATCGCGAACGACTTATCATCGCAATGATGGTATTGTTCCGTGAGTGAAACCAAGATATCGACGTTGAAGATAAATCGTTCTATCTGCCTCTCTATTCTTAGCGTTACGATGATATCGTCTTTTCAGTTATAACATGGAGGCACTTTATATTTTGACTTACCCTTTATGCTTGGATCAGCGGAAAAGCATCGTATGTCAGCCCGCTTTGTCCCTAAAGTGACGGCCTTTCAAGATGATACGAACGAAATTGAATGAAGAAAATTAAAATATGGAGATGACAGGTTACTTTACCGAATATTAAATTGCTCTCCTTGGCGGTATAATTATCTAGATGGGTTTTAAAGCTGAATCTACTTTAGCCGGTTCCTTTATCTCAAGTCCCGAAGTAAATCCCTGAAACAAGTTTAAATACTGATGTATAAAAATCGCCACTAACGAGGCAGTGCTTTCTTCATGGAAATTTAATGTTTTCTAAACGATGATTAATTTTGTTACTATTGAACATAACATTGTTCGTAAAATTAAATAAAGATGTTGTAATTGAAGGTGGATTTTACAAAATAAGAGAAGTGAAAATAGCAATTGGTATAGTACTAGCATTAGGTATTATAATAAATAAAACATTTGATACTAATAACTATAAAACCATGCGTAACTAATACCACTTTGATCGTTCAGTAATTTGTTCTGAAATTATTTGGTAAATCCATAATAGAACTAACTGTTGGAAATATTACATATTTTATAAAATTCGTGATTGTATAAAAATTTGTTTACAACTTACAGAAATATCTGTTTAAAGAAAGTTATATCATCTGGTAGTTTTCTGTTAAAAATAACTTAGGACAGTTACTTAGAAAATATCAATGTGAAACAAATTTACGCCATCTTGTTTTCTTTTAGACGCCTCGAATTTTCTACAGAAGTTCAGCCCTTAATTATCTTTCTGAAACAGGTTGAATATTGTCCAAGAAATGAATGTAGCGATCTGCGATCATCTAACGTAAAATTCGGGTCTGGGATCTGACTAATTTATTTACACAATTTACGAGGTTCGAAACTCAAACCCTGCTGGACTTTTAAGTGGGGTAGTTCCGGAGTCCATAATACCCCATAGAAAGTCAACGAGCCCCCAGCGAGTCTTCGTTGGTCGAATCGTAATCGCATTGAAATATAGTCCTGTTGAAAACTCCATTCACGTCCGAAGTTTGAAAACTCAGCTCGATGGCAAATATATCTAGGTTTTTCTTATAATTGTTCTAAATATTGCAAAATCGTTATTAACTGTCATCCATTAATAATATCGGCGAAATCACAAAATTTACATTTCATTTTAATTTTCACAGAAATTTTGGTCGATCTATATGTAATCCAAAATTAAAACAACCATACTTTCTTCTTATTTGTTAATGTACCGTAGGAACTATTGCATGCAAAGAATATTATAAATTATCTTTAAATTGCCGCAAAGAATTTAAACAAACTTGGTGATATTAAACCAAACATTTCAAATAATACAGAAAATCAAACAAATGTTTGTTTCTAAATGAAGAGTATGTATCAAGTATTTTTTAGATGCACCTTTAAAGCGGATTAAGTTTTCCAATGCGAAATTAATCCTACGGCGACTTATTTCTCTTCACAATACAATAATCGACTGTAATTTACTTACTGGGTGGAACTGTGGAGGAAAGGTGCAATTTGAACGCCCTTATTTGCTTTAAATCTGCCCCGATACTTTACGACTTCATTATCCAAGATATAATTCCGATCGATTGAAAAATTCCGCTGGGAAAGACACTTAATTAATAATCGAATGATGTGCCGATGTAAACATTCACGTTTTTCCCAAAGTGCTTTCAGCGTGGGGCGGGAAACCATTATCGAGCGGAACGTTCTAAAAACTTCGATGGAACCGAGTGAATCGATGGCTCGCAAGAGCGACGAATAATTGACGCGCCAAGTTAAACAGAGCGAGCTTTAGAAACGTCCAAAGTACGATTGCCTGCACGCGAGCATTCGTTTTACGTTCGTGACGAAAGCATTTAATTATCCAACGGTGAGAACTATCGTAATCTTTACGAACAGATGCAATAGAAGTTCGGTTTTAAACTCGCTTGGTTAAAAAATGTTGTCTCATTCAACTTCGATATACATATAATGGGATTGCATAGTATCCATTCAGTGGTGGAATATTTTACAACGTAGAATACTGTACAGAATTATCTTTGTTTTTGTTTATGGAAAAATGTGTAATGTATGAAGAAACTATCATGGAAATTTATGTTCTTGAATTATTACAGGAATAATACATTTATATTAGGCTGCTTGAAGGTTTTCAATTTATCAAAATAATTTAACGATATTTTTAGGGACTTTCAGAGGAATAGTTTTTAGTTGGAGTATTTAAAACCTGATTAATAACGAGGCGTAGAGAATTTTTAGAAACTTAACTATTGTAAGATCATTTCTTCCTTTTTTAAAATCAATTCTTCCAAATATGATACATTGCACTTAGTACTTAATAGCGGAAGAAGTTCTTTCTGAATACATTACATAAAAACATAAAAATCGATACACACTTATCTTAATTAATCTATAAACACATAGATTCATTTTCATTCAATTATTGAAGTTGGTTCATCGAAGTTCCAAAATATTTCACCATATAAAACATATCCTCGCTTTCGCGAACAAAAATTCATTTCTAGCATTTCGTTTATTAAAAGCATGTCTCCAACGCAACGATATCAGAAATATAAAAAGGCCGTTTCGCCGTAATTGCTTTTCGCGGCAAATAAATTCGTTCCCTCGAACAGTATACGCCAGGAGATTTGTAGACTGGTATTCGTTCCTTTTTAATCACGATGAAGCAGGACGTATTTCACTCTCCCTTTTTATATATATATACATTCGCCCTTTTCTTCTCTTTTTCTACGCCGTAAACGCTTCTTGGTGTCTGATCGAACGTAAGAACGAAAGGGAAAGACAGAAGATGAAAAGAATTTCAACTATTAAATTATAGAAAATTACGCTTCCGTGGACGTCGCGACGTCGTTCCCCACTTTTTCTTCGAGCCATTTCTCTCGCGCCAATCCTTTAACCTCCCCGTTTCTCCTTTTATTACCTTCGATTCCGGACCAGCCTCCTCCCAGGAGTTATAATTGCGAACGGGGGCCTGAGGAATCGTTACTTCCTCCGTCTCCACCTTCCCATTCCATCGAAGACTACTTTGTTATGAGCAGCCGAAGTTATAGTTCCCATCATCGGTGCGCCTCTCGATCGAGAATAATTCGCCACCCTGTGATTCTTCGTTTTTTCTAGACTTCCTGATGTTCAGTAAAGGGTAAATAAACTAATAATGTGCCCGTCTTTTTGTACATCTAACGAATTATAAATGCTACTTTTTGTGTCCCCTGCAGTTGACCATATTCATTGACAATTTCCGTTTCCCATCAATGGAATTGATTTAACAAATGTGCCGGATCTCCCTTCCAGGAGAAAATCAAGGCTTGCCTAACGGAATCCAATCAACGTGCAATTAACGAACAACATCGCCGCGCTGCTTTCTGAAACAATCCGGTCATTAATAATCGCGGCATCGATGCAGACATTCAAATTGCACGTTAATATCAACGGCGCCCCTAATGTTCTCGTTAATATTAACCCGTTGAAGTAATTATAACGGGTCACGTCGTGTCGATCAATTCAATTTCTCTAATCGGGCCCGAGCGGCAGAAACATTACATGAAACGAGACGCAAACAGCGGCAAGACAGGCATTCGATATCGAAATTGCAGGTCCGCGCAATTAATCGATTCGCGGCACGGCCCCATTAGACATTTCACTCTAATTCGTTCTTTATCGGTTGGTCGCGTGTGTCGCGACAACTAATGAGCCGTTGCAATTCAGCTAATTAATTCTAGTTTGCCGACAGTGTAGGCAGAACGTTCCGATTTACGCGCGCTTGCGTCGAACGTTTCGATAGACGATGACAGAAACGATAACTCGAAATTGTAAATCATGTATAATCGTTATCGGTCGCCGTGATCGCACTTTATTAGCGTTGTCATGATAGTCGCACGGGGTGGATAGAGGAGGCAGGACTGGGTTGAACTTGATCGATAGGTTGATTTAAAATTTTATCGTGCGATGACGACCAAATCAAATTTGGACAAAATATCAAGTTCTTACAAAAACAGTTATTCAACACAGTAAATAACAATACTAATATTTCATTACGTTCGCGGAACAAACAGGTCTGCAAATATTTATTTTACCTTATAAAGGCGCACGGGTAATAGAAGAAGCAGTTAAATAAAGATTGTAGTAACAATTTACACAGTGTAGCAAAGTTTCCCTTTCCATGGTTCCCTGGAAGATATATTGTTAAATAAAATGTTCCTGCCATATTCAACTTACTACTACTACAATTAAAACGCCATACTTTCGTATGCCTTGTCAGAATTGCAAATAATTGTGGCCACAAAATATGCGAAAGGTATTCATACTTTACATGATCCCTTTCACATTTTTCACCGTCTCGTTACGTCGAAAGAGTTGAAAACTCATCTACGATTAAAACCACGGAGCCGGTAAAGAATCAATATCACTCGACGGGCATAAATTTCACGAATCATCCGTCTATTTTTTCCTCGATCTTCGTTACTCTCCGTTTATACAGCAATTTAACGATGAATCTTTTCTTTCCTTGCATTCCAGAGCACACCTGCAAGGACTTCCGGTGCACCCAGAACGAATTCTGCATCGAGACGGACCTTCTTTGTGACGGTGTGAATCACTGCGGCGACGGCTCCGATGAGGCCACCTCCACCCTCTGTGCCAGTAAGTTCTAATTACCAGCGATTCATTTTAGAGACCCTCCCATTCCCCGTGGATAGGGTGGGAGAGGTGGAGTGCGGGATCCTTTCATATTTCAAATGAAATACGCCGCGGGCAAATTGATTTGTAATCGAACCGCGATGGCGCCGGTGAATCGTCGAATTCTTGCTCGAGCTGCTATTTGAACTTTGATTAGTGGCTTTTTGAATTGTCTCGAGAACTTCGAGTAGTTTCCCTTTTGTTTAGACTTGGACGAAGGTATTATTTGCCGCGCTCGCCGGTGACTTAAATGTTTAAGCAACCTGAATGGGTGGAGATATCCAAATTGAGGAATAATTCTTTTCTCTGCAAGATACATTGGTTCCTTCTAACATTGCATCGTATTGTTTTCTCAACAGATACGTAGAATTTAATATGGGTATAAAATCGGGTAACCCGTTGATATTAAGAAATATATTACGATGTCTGAATGGGATGCAAAATAAGTATTACGGTAGAAAATCTATGGACTGCTTTTGGGGACAATATTCTGTTTGTTAGAAGCATGCAAAGATCTTTCAAGTCTGAGATCGTTTCAGAATATGTATCTCGATAATAAGCCACGAAGAAAATAAAATAAATGAATAATGAAAAGGGAGTAAATGGTCGACTACTCACTGGTATACCCAATATTATCAGAACATACATTTAACATCGATTTCTTGTCCCTATCGTTACAGACTCCGAGGCATCCACTATCCTGGGCATGCAGACGATCTGGTTCGCAGTCGCGCTCGTTTTTCTGATCCTGAGCGTGGCAGGCCTGGTCACGGCGGGGGTGCTATGCTTCTGCAGACAACGTGCCGCAACCCCAAGGCATCCCCATAACGCGCACAACGCCCAGACACATCCTCCAGTCAGCTTCCCATGTGAGTCACAAAAAGCACACTCGTTCGCGTGTCCACACGATCCATTCTCGTTCTTGTGCCGTTGCTTGGTCGTTGCTCGGCGTACGTTTGTCCTCGTTGGACCATCAGGCAGTCCGTTCTCCCTCCGTCATTCAGATTTTTTCACCCCTCGATAAAATGTTGCGCGTTCCACGAGTTGTCCCTGTGTCGTTGGGAAACGCTTGAGGACGATTTAACCGTGAAGTTTGCCCGATTTTCGACAAGAATCGCAGGGGCGAGTGGCGATCGTCGAGTTTTTTCCTTTGTACAGTTCCTTTTCACGGGGATCGTTTGTCTCGTTGAAAGTGAAATGTAATTCACTTTGGGATTTAACGATTCCGAGGGAAGAATCGACTTGGATGCATTTTTTTAAAGAGGGAGAGTGTAAAATTTGTGATTGCAATTATTATTTTCCCTTTTTCGAGACGAGTTGGTTTAATACTTCTTCTATATGTTCATTTTGGTCTATGGAATTTTTCCGAGCCCCGAGTTACTGGAATATAGTATAAAGACTCGTATAATTCTTTAAATATTTATCTACGGGATATAAACATCTAAATTTTATTACTGTTCTATGAACACTGTTAATATTTTATATAATTTTATTGTTATTACTTTAGCATTAATTTAGATCCATTATTACCATTATTATTTTACTGTTGCTTCTTTAATCCCATAATTGTATTGTGTAAAATTTTACTACTGTTGCTTCATATTTCGAACACGTTCCAACTTCCCTTAAACACGAAAATTCAAAATATTACGCAATATTTTTTGTTCCAACGCAGTACACCCTCCATTGTTATTATAGAATAACGCAATATTTGTGGTGGACAGTGGAATCACATAGTGAGTTATTAATTTAATATCTGACCAGTTGTGAGGAATTACGTTTTATAATGTTACAAGATGTGTCTTGAGACTTGTCGGGACATTGAATCAAAGATACAAAGCCGTGTTTGTAGTTCGCAATTTGTGTATAATTGAACGTGGCGAACGCGTCGTAGAAGTACCGTGCACCGTTTTATTAGCGCGTCGCGTATTAATTCATCAAAGTGGCGACTAATTAGTTTGGCGCGAGATTAATTTAACGGGAAGGCAGAGTTAAACTCAATGAAAGCCCACGCATGAAAGCTGCTGACAGTTCACGTGGAACATTCGGCTTTTTTTCCAATGAAAGGACCGAAATAGAAGAATTAAGGCAAACTGTATACGAAAAGGTATATTTCACGGGGAAATTCAGTTACTTTGAATGTAGAATTATTATTAAATTTTCCTAGTCGTATGAATTTCACAGTTTGATAATATCGAAGGGATTTTATTTGAGACTGATGCTTAATCTTTAGTATTGAGAGATAAAATAATGGATTTCAGTGCAGATTTGTTAGAAGTCACTTTTGATGGCGTTGGTTGTTTATTTAAGTTGGTTTTTTGTTTATTCTCTGAGCGATACAAAGTTGTCCAACGTTGTTCTATATCGAAACAAGCGGCGACAGAGCACGGGAACAAATTACTCCCAAGTATTTTTTGTTAGGTAAATATTGAAAGCTAAATTATTTGTGCAAGAATACTTATACTCGTAGTTAATGGATTGATATTTCTCTTTTATCGCATTTGTAATTCTCATAAATTTTCACTTTGCACAAATTATCGAAAGTATTGATTAATTGAATCTACGTCAAAAACACACCAGGATTCACGAAGATGGGATACATTCATGGTTTCCTTGTTGTTTGCCTGGAAAAATTAAATGCTATTTCAATTCACATTAAAAATGAAATGTCAACACAACATCTAAACGAGCTACATTTCCTAAATTAAATTGCAATCTTTTCACGAATTTATTGAACGCTAAAAATATTACCAAGTTGACTGATACATTTCTGATTCAATTGTCGAGCTAGCTTAAATTACACCAATTATATCATAAAAGTTAATCAATTTACTGTTCTGAGAACTGCGCGGTCCCTTGGAACCCGTATAAGTTTGGCTGGTAGTTTCAGTTACGTTTCCTTGTCTCCCCTAATTGTTTATTACCCGACTGTGCTTCCAAAGTCGTAGTATGCTTTAGAATTTAGTGTAACAGACTTGGTAATGCTGTACAGAAATTGGCGCACCTGAGGCTACACCGCACAGCATTTAATAATAGGTTTCCTTACGCTGAGAATACAGAACCGTCATTTGCGTACGTATTGGATTCGGTTTCCCGCGTTGTGCTTCCTTGTTACATTGAGGAATTGCTTGGACCCACTTGATGGACTGCTGTGATAGATTATTTCTTAATTCGCGCCGGTCGGTTACATTCTTGAGACGCGTGTAAAAACCATTGGAAATTATTTTGTGACGAATTGAGTAGATAAACGTGCAGTATGCACGATCTTCGATTTTTCTTTCAAAGATTTTGACTGCATCTATTAAAGTAACCGAGGTTACAATTGCTTGCAATATTAATTTTTTGTTCTCGTAATATCCGTTGAAGCGTGGTTCATTTTTTTAAAGCAGTCAAAGGTGAATGGTAATTTTTTTTCGAGAGGGAGATGTACATATACCTGTGACCGATCGTAAATTTTATTATATTTCTCTCTGCGTTTTCTGCACTTTATTTAACCATTTCTTTTTCCACGTGTTCGTGCAACAGTAGTGTCTGTATTAACCTGGCGAGTTCGATGCGAAATTTATTATTTCCCGTGCCCCTCGAACGGAAATTACAGCAGTGAAAAAGCAACGCGTACCAAGTAATACATTACGGGGACACATTTTATGGATTCGTGGGAAATGCCTGGAGATAGGTGCCTAATAGATTCCCAAAGGGACGTAGCGTGCTTTATTTCACCGCTAGTGAAATACCATAGAGTGAACGAATAAAAGCCGCAAAGCCATGTGAAATTGATTTTTGACGCACTGACGTAAAGTGAAATATGGGAGGAGTAATAGTTGCCAGATGTTTTGTTATTGATACGCCATAAAAAATGATGGGTAATTGGTAATATATTTTACGGAAATTTTTCGTGTACTCCGCCGTTAAATCGTAGGTACAGCTCGTGTACGTGTTCATAACGAAATGAGCAGCACGATGTTTCCTAATGGAATTCCGCAAAAATCATTTTGACTGAGGGAATACATAACAATAACTGCGAGCTTTCATTGAATTGAACTCAATTATAGTTGCTTCTCATTGTAAACGCGTGGATTTAGGGATTTTGGTGGCCATACCGATCCATTTCAATTCTTCCCGGATTATTATCATAACATTGTCTAAAAACGATACTCGTACATTACGGGAATCCCAATATGATATTTATTTATCGTGATGCATAATTTTCCATGTGATATCGGGGACATATGCGTTTCGAGTTTCATGGAACAACGAACGTGATATTTCATTCTCCACGATTGTTCCTATGATAATCATTACATAATTATACTTATTTTTGAAAACTTCCAAATGTCTGGATGTAGTGCAAATGTAAAGGTTTTGTTCTCGACTCGTTTTCAAGACTGCTTTAGAGAAATGCAGTCATTTTCGATATGTAATGTTACTTGAGAAGTACAATATTTTTGTCATTTTTCAATTATGGTTGAAAATAATCATTTAATCGTAACATAAAATCAAACATGCTTACAGTGTACACCGATAGAATAATCGTATTATGATTGAAATTGCCATAATTACGTGCATGCAGCTACGAAACTAACAGACTGCCTGATGGATAAAATGTGTTTCTGCTCCCGCCACGCTTTCGTTAATTTTATATTTGCTGTGCTAAAAATGTAATTACTAACTGTGACACAGTGAATATTTAGAACGAGCTTTTCAGAAACTTGTGCTTTCAGGAAAATGTTTTAAATGTCTTCTTCCCTCCCAGATCTTCATTAACATATTTTCTTGTCACCTACCAATTTAATAAATTGAGCACAGATTACGTCATCATTAATTATTGAAACGAAGCAGCTTACATGAGCTTCATTTTTTTGTGAACATTAATTTTGTCCCCGCTTCTGTTTTTAGACACGATTCAGAGTGCTTGATTGTTGCATTATTTGCTATGTAACATGTTCACATGGTGCTTGTAATATTGAATATTAATCCAATATTATTAAGTAAATATTAAATGTTAAATATCAAACGATGGCGAATAACTATGCAATTCTGAATTTGCTAACAAGGAGTATGTAATTCGAGAACAATTGAAAATGAAGCGAGATGAAAATTATCATCGTTTAATACACATTCTACTGTAGCAACAAACTATTCATTTTTTCACCCAAAAATACATAGTCACAATAGAAACACAATGATACAAGAATCCAACAATGACATTACAAAAACTCATCAGACCTGGGGGTTCGCGAAATTAAACAACTGACAAACTTTGGATTTTCTGCCCTTTTTCAACCGAAACGACAATCGATCGACGTTATAAACGCCAGACGCCAGAAATTCACGAAGTAAATAGCTGCTGGTTATTACGGTAAACAACGACATGTATCATTTTCAGTACAGCGCGACATAACGGTCGGTACTGGTCGGTGAATTTTAACTCCGTGGCAATTAATAACGCATTGTCGTGCATTGTAATACATATTGCGCGGAGTTAAACGTAACGTATGATCGACCGCAAATTCATTTTTCACCATGATACGTGATCGGTCAGAAACATGCACACATTTGAGGCTGGAATATATCGCAGCGGCAAATATTAGTCGATGATATGCATCGAACGTGCGGGCGGCATTCATTTCGAAGATCGAAGCTTCTTTATCGAGGAGCTGCGTTGAAATTGGCCGCAGTGCGACGTGTCGCGTATGATTTGTGCGAAGGTGCACAAAGTGTTTTATTATATGACGTGGCAGAAGGTAAATGTGCAGGATATTCATCGTAATGGTATTTGCGATTTTATTTCATCGCTTTGCAAATGATGAAACTGAGAAATGCAACATATACGTGTAGGTAATTGGGCGGAAATTAATATTCATACTGCAAGCTTTGCACTCGCTAATTGATGTGAACAATTGTTGGCCAATTTGTTAATACTGACAGTTACGACATGCAACTATTGTCATTTGATAGGCATTTGTTCTTTTTAGAACGAAATGAGCTAGTAATTATTATACGTACCTTAATTAATTATACTGGCAAATACAATACCTCGTCGAATTGCATTATGTCAATATTATTTACCTTTGACGAAATTCATGGAGAAAACATTTTCTAGAAATATTAAAAAAAACGCAATTAAAAATCACGTCGTTGCGAATTATTATATCAAATACCGACATCTATTCAATTCTGTATCTGTTATTCACCTGCTGCGGTGCTACATAACAGTAAAAAAATCGTAGCTTTTATTACAATATGCACTGTACATTTGAATAATCTACTTCTTTTAACAAAATATCGACAATTGGCTTTCTTAACAATCCATGCAACCGATTGACGGAGATGCAAATGTAGAAGAAAAATAAAAATTGAACAATAGTTCCATCAATGTGTCAATCTTGCTGTTTCTCTTCATTGTCAAATATTTTCAGCGCCAATTGTGATTCTTTATCCGCGAAGAACATTGTTACATTTTTGAATCGACTCGACGAGTTGTCGGGTCACTGAGAAACGCCGCGACGAAATTAAAAAATCGTGGGATCTGAATGCAAAGGGCGGCAAAGAGCAGGTGGTGAAAGGTGGAGAAATAATACGTGCGGCGGCGTTTTCATTAAACGATCGAACGCGACGTATCCACGCGAGTGCATTCAGTTCATGATATCGTTAGCCCCTCTGTTGTTTCGATCCCTGTTGAATCGTTTTCCTTTGGTCCTCATTTGCATCGTCGTCGTCGCGTAGTACAATGCTCGTTTAGTTTAAAAGTAAAAGAATCAGGTCAGCAAACTGAAAATTGTTTCACGATTCAGTGGAAAGTCGCTCGGTCTTTCGGGTATGTATTGTATACCTATGTTTCCCTTCTCCTTTTTTCTTCTTTTCTGGCTGGTTAATGAGTAGGAGATTGATAATTTGACGGGTGAGGAAGCGAGGAGCTTGTGGAAATAATGTTGGAAATGTTCTACATTTGGAGAAGATAATTAACTAGGCGGAAATGCGATATGCAACGTAATTATTTGCTGGGTATCGTAGTGAGAAATATGTAATTTCGAAGACGAAACTGGAATTTAATTTGGCGCAACGGCCTCGAGGAGCTGTAAATTGATAACGTCGCAATTATGTATATTGAATTGAAGGCTCGTGAAAAGAAATAAACCAGGTATTGGTTATTTGAAATGATTACTTCTCATTGGGTCCTTTTAAACAGTAATTAAATTAATCAGAATTAAGTTTAATTTTCTAGGATATTATATTAATGATAATTATTTTGGTATATCTTGAAATTTTGATATTTGTGTTACTACACTTATGTATTTGCACACGTTCTTTGCTTTTTCTACTATTCCTTTTACTCTTGTGATGGTGATTGCTCAAGAGTTGTAGGGTCTAATTAGGAAGGAAATTTTAATAGAACGAGAAAGTGTAATTACAAATCAATAATGATTGTGGATGATTATTATCTGTTTAAGTGATTCCAATTTCAGTATATTTTTCTATGCACAGTACGATGAAAGAATCCTAGCATTTCATCGACTGTACTCGATATTTACGCATTAAAAATAGAATGTCCAAGAAGGCAAGTTGTACATCTTCCCTTGAGAAAGTTTAGGAACTCACGGACGAACTTCCGCAGCGAAGAAACTTTTTCATCCCACTGCGGGGATATTAAAAAGAAAAAGGGAATGGAAAATCAACGTTTCCTTTCTTTGTCATTGTTTTAGTTCGGATCGTTATCGTTTGGTATGAGTAGAAGAACTTCGAAAATGGGTGGAACTTGTTAAAAGTTTGCCTTGTAAAACGGTGAAAAAACTCGGAAATAATCGAAATAACGGAGAAACTAGGCAACTAGGAAGTTTATAATAAACTTGCTCAATTAATTACATGCTTACAATTCGCTCGATTGTCATTAATAGAACTGCTGTTAATTGAGCTGAGTTGAATGAATGAAACAAGTGACTTGATCTGTTTTTTTTTAATATTACAAAGAATTAAGGATGAATTCATTGTATGGAATCTTCGAGGAGGCTGGTACATATTTCTCTTGAAATATTCCGATTCACTTTGTCAACAGCCATTCTTACATAACAGTACTATAACGGAATTAGATTAAATTGCAATAAATTAAAATTCTATTGTATCCCCTAAATCGGCGATATTATACACAAAATACCTACTATAAAGTAATTATATCTAAAACACTATTAATAATAAGAGAAATAATGTTTGTGCTTTCTTACATAAACAATTTGCTTGTTGAACACCATAAAATCCCGTCTTCAAGCCACTTCTAATTTTCAATTCAATTCTAAGACATTCAAACAAATATATTTATCACATTATCCGTGACAATTCGTACCTAAAATATCGTCCACAAGTGAAACAAATATCACGCCCTCGTCTGTTCGGTCCCCGCCATAAAATCCTACCTACATTCAAATGAACCACGTGCACTAATTACACCATGTCTCACCTTCGCCCCAATAACAACTGTTACAGAACAATTCGAAACGAAAGAAATTCTGCCAGCGATACACTCCAAATATTTGTCGCCATTCAAAACTTAGCCACACGATACAAATACCTATTCGAAACAGCGTGCATCTCGCGAGAAAGGAACCCCAGCGATTCGTGCGTGCACGAGGCCTCTGTATCATTGAATTTCCTGCCAGGTGTATCGATCGTTGGCCGGTCAGTTCCGCAAAGGGCTGAAAAGGCGAAGTGGAGGCGGCACGAAACGAAACGAAACGAAGGAAACGTTTGACGGGGATTAAAAGACAGCCGGCCGAGGGCCTTAATTACCGTCCCGCGAATAATTCAGCGGCGCTGAACTCCGCTTCTCCGCTCTGCGAGTAGGTGAGACATTATCCGCATCGCGAGACGCTAATAAATCTTGCAATGCACCGTTGCCCGTTATCAAGTCGCCGCGCTCCATTAAATCGGAACGTTACAGGGGCTGGCTCGATTTCCAACCCCCAAACCCCCCTAACCAGCCCTTCTCACTGTTCACCCCGGCTTCCCTTCGTTCCTTCGGCTCTTTCTTTTCCAAGCTCGCCGCTGCACCGTCGCTTCGATCCTCCTCGATTGGCAGCTGGGAAACGCGAGGAGAAGGTAAATAACCCTTCGACAACCTTTCGAAATGAAATGTAAATGGGCACCGCGTCCTGGCGGAGAACGGAATAGAAGTAATTGTCCTGAAATGAGGGTGCTTGAAGTGGGTGGAGCGTTGTTGTATGTCTATCATTTGTCATTGGAAGTATTTGACGATGTCATTTCGTTGTTCCGGGTGGGGGGGTATCGTTGTAATGGAAATTTAAAGGAAAGGGTGGCTGTATGGAATAGATTATTGGTGCAATGGGGAACAGCGATGCTATTGTGATCTGGCGTTTTATTCGAATGAACAAAGCACATTATCATGCATTAATTTTTGAAGAAGAAAACAAAATTACAAGTTAATAATAAATCATTAATCTATTCTTGTATCTAATTAAAATTCTTACTGTCCGCGATCGTGTTAAATATCGAGCCCCAGCATCCCAGGACTGTTATCCCGCGTTTCGACCAGGGAAAACCAGCGAAAGCAGCCACCTGCACGTCGTCCACAGAATCTGCCAATAGCCGCTGCGCCTCGGTCTAAACGGATTGCGTGTAATTACCGTCCGATAATCACGCCACATTATGCCTTATTACAGGAGATCGCGCGAGGCCATGCCGGCAATGAACGCAATTTGTTTGCGGCCGTTTCGCGATAATCAGCCGGCCAACGAGCTTTGATTTACAACAGGGGACCAGCTGCACGGCCGGAGCGTTTCGGGGCGGACGCGAAACCCTGGCCGAGCTTTTTCGCGTTCGTCGACGACCGTTTCGTTGTTTCCGGTGAACAATCGTGGCCCCCGTCGGAGCAATGTGCGGTCGCGTCCTGGCGTATCGCTGAACCGTGAACACATCTATTCGCCGGATGACGCGCACTTTCCTACCATTTCGTCCCATTTCTCGTCGAATCTCGCATTCCACCGGCTCGTTTCGCCGACGAGCGTTTGTAAAATGTCGCGCCGAGGGCGTGGACCGGTCGCGGTAGGACGGGGTTGCAGGGGGCTGCTGGTTGAACGTATTTCGCGAACAATTGGGAGAATTATCGTTGTATGGGTAATAGGGGACGACGGAGAGGCCACGGCAGTTGACAAATTTTCGACGGTTTGCGGGCACGATCGTTAGTTTTCATGGGGGAAGCGGAATGAATTTTCGTTTGAGCTCTGATGTGTCGCGATGCGCGAGTGTAATATTTTCCAACGTTCTTCTCCGTTCGGAGTTTCAGATTGCTTCAGACAATGTTGTTACGTAGTCTTTGTAATATAAGTTATCAAATGTTACATACATCGTTCGCATTTGCACAAAACTGTCAATCGTTAACTTACTTTCCGAGGCGGTTTTATTTTTAGCCCTTTCGCTGGATAACAGGCTTACTGATAATAAATTCATATTTTTAATTGAGCAATACTGAGGATTGTACAACGATGTTTCCAGATGTTCCCAGTTATACGTCGATATGAATTGTTCTGTGAAAAAACAATTTATGCAATTATTTATGGTAGAAATGGGAAATCTGGCAACTCTGAGTAGACCTTGCCGTGCGTCCCAATCCAGTAATTTTGTAGCCGTAGTAGTGTCTCAATAATTCACCTTAAATGATGGGGGAAGTAGTATCCAAAATGGGAACGCGAGGAATCATCGATCCGTGACAAAAATAAACTCGATCAATCCACGAAGTTGCCCTAAAAATTAAACAAGCCTCGTGACGACTAGCAACCAAGTTGCCATTGCTTATACGGTTGTCGCAGCAGCAACTTGAATGCCTGGGAAAATACGAGAATGCTAGCTTACAGGTGAGAGGAAGATGAAAGAAACGGGGAACGAAAGAAACGTTGGTTGACGAATAATGCCGAAGCCTGGCCTTGCTCCAACAGAGCATCGACCGTTTCCAACCTGTTTTTCATTTATTGGAACGGGGTATAAGAGACGGAGACCTTTCTCTTACATCCTTCAATAATTTCGATCGAAGAGTTCAGTAAGGCACGAGTCGACTCAGATATGGTATTTAAAAATCAAAGGTTTTCCAATATGCATCTTCTAAAATTGATGATATGCTGTGCACAGTCGTATTTTAATTGCCTGGATTTTCCCAAAACCTCTTTATTATTGCACAAATTCCGATCTGAATGAATTTAGCAAGGTTGTATTAACATAAAATTTTCGATATCGTTCATGGCTCGAGAAATATTTTCAATACCTGTATTCTCCATTTATTAGTAATAATTTAGTCGTTAGTTGTTTTTGCTGCAACTAATTAATACTGTTTGCATTTCAATGAGATTTTTATATTGAATAAAGCTACAGAACGGATAGATCTGGCAACTGATACTACAAATTACACCAAACGACCAATCAAACAGGATCCCCCATTTTTGTTCAAAATTCAATAAACAAATCCACTGTGAATTTTCTTCCCATTTTCATGGACACGGTCGCACGAAATTATATTACCGTAGCGTTGTACCAATTAGACACTTCAAATTGCACGCGTAACAAGAAATTTTCTTCGAAAAATGAAAAAATTCAACAGGACTGAAAATGCTTTACTTTACTATACTTTGCTTTTTGCGGTGTGGTGTAATATTGGATGGGAGAGGTGGCCAATTATCGACGCTTAATTGCCAGAGTAACGTGTGCAGGATTAATTCAAGGACTCTTTTATCAGTGACCGTTAGGTCGAAAATAACGAGGTGGGCGATCCTGGACGGGTAATTGGCAATTTAATATTTTATTTACTTATAACGACGTAGCCTGGCTGGTGAAGGAATTTCCCCGAAGGACGGGGGCGAGCTGGCCATGATATTAATTACACGCGTTGCGCTTGCGAAATTAGTATAGGGGGGAGTACAAAATGAGTGGAACAATTGTAGAGTATTGCAATAATATTTGCAGTTTCAGGTGTGCCATGTTTTGTGAAGAAAACGGGAATATATTTAGTTTTCTCTTTTCTTGCACTATTTGAGATGGAATGGAAGGGACGCAACGCGATAAAGCAGGTACATTACATTCGTTGTTGTTTATTCGACGGAAAAATCATTTGATTCAGGGAACCCTGACAGCATAAGAGCTTGACTGATTTGTCAGGATTCAGCACACACAATAGGTTGACTTTTTCTATGAAATATTCGTAGAATCAATTCTTATTCTTGTTATTATATTTATTTCCACTTATATTTCCACAAGTTCCTCGTGATAATATACTTTATACTTAACCAAATACCAAGATAACGTAGCTGTCTCTAAAAAATTCTATACGCGTTTTCCACTTCTCTTGCGATATCGACATTCCCACTACACATCACTGTCGAAATGCTATCGCATTGAATTGAATTATCTATCTGCGTGTTATCGCTGAAATCTTATTCTGAACTTTATGATTGTGTAACAGACAGCTTGACAAAGGATACATATTATTCAATCGACTATTACACCGCGCAAAACATTCTCATTAGCATTCGTCCATCGTTTAACCTTTTCGCTATTAGATTGGCTTTTTATGAAATTCATTTCTACGCACGATGTGTGTGCTATTGAAAAGTAAATTGAAAGGAAACTAAGTTATAAATAAATAACTGTGAACAAAATTTGTATTCGGGCATTTAATTCTCGATTCTGAAAATTGCTTGGCCGACGTAAAATAATTTGAATTAAAAGACAAGAAATATATTGCTTAATTCAAGGGATAAGTAATGAAAGGGTCAATACGCGTTAAATGTTTAAACTTTTACCAAGCAACGCATTTTTCGTTTCCACTTCGATTCAGCCAGCAATTTCATTAGTTATCGAACATTTATTGAACAGGTGACGCTTAATTAGGACAGGTAAGCCGACCATCGAAACGAACGTAAAAGTGTTTTTGGTCCCGATTCACATTCACCACGCATTCAACGCGAAAGTCCTCATCTATGGGTCGCATACTAAATGAGAATTTCACCTTCTAGGAACGGAAATGCTCTACTACTTTCACGGCCACATCCGAAACAATATTCGTGGTATCATTCTTTCCGCCCTATATCATTTTCATATTGTTTAGTATTTAATAATTTTCATCATTTCTTTTTATTTCGTGGTTCGTTTAATTGTAATGATCTTTTGGTGTCTCAGTCATGCGTACTTATCCTCACGAACGAAACGTTTGTATTCTTGAGTTATTTAGATACTGATAATCGTTGCTGATAATAATTTTGATTACTTCGATTCAGATGTATCCTGTAATCGAAACACTGGAAAATTTAAAAAAGAAAGTAAAATAGGTGCGGAGTAGTTATTCATATATTCCATACGTTCTGAGCACTGCATTACATTTCGTGACAATATTTATTGCTCAGGTATTTATAATACTTTTGAAACGTAGTGTCGCTTTTATGGGCAAGCTGTATTAGTCAGCAAATTTTTTATTTAATGATTCTTGGAAATATGAGTCAAGAAATCACTGGATCTTTGTTCGATAGTACTTTGTATCACATTAGATGATCATTAGGATAGACAAAGTCTAAAGTTGCGAAATTGAAATTCTTTCTCCCGAACTGAAAACTTATTTCACTTCACTTAAATGTTATCTTCTCTTCTGTATTTGCCGGATCAGGTTTGCGTTTTAACATAAATGCAACAATCTTTGGAGAATAGTATTTGATACTTTGGGTTATAGAAAAACTATGAAGAATGTTACCCTGTGTGAATGATTAATACAACGTTTGTAATTAACGTTCAGTACATTTATATGTATAACAATTGATTTATACAGAATGGTATTTATATGTAAAGGGTTGAATTAATAATCACTAATCAGTTATCATTGTTAAGGAGGAAATTGACTAGGTAAGCAATAAAAGTTTAACCGCATATACATGTAGAGTGCTGTGTATGTACAATGCTGATGGAAGTAATTACGAGCCGATATCTTTGCTGCAAACAATTCTCGTGCGTGACTAACTTGAATAATATCAAAGTCTGCTACGAACGGTGTGTTAACTACCTATTATACCTTGAACCCGAGGAACAGTAATTAGAACGATTGAAGTAATGATTATGAACCCAAGTTCGATGAAAGTTATTTTCTTTCGCGGAAATAGTTAGCAGCAAATGAATGTTGAAAGAAACATATGTATATGGAAAGTAAAAGCAATTAAAGATATACAGCGTAAACTCAATGTAGATGAAGTTTGAAGACCCTTTATCTATCACATTATAATAGTGAATTAGAAAGTGGAACTTTTTATATTACAGACTGTAAGCAGTCATATTATTTGAAGAACTATATTATCACCTACTATTAATGGTATTATTTATTTATAAAATGAACGAAAATATCTGTGACCAAGAAACAAACTGCCATATGAAATAATTATTATACATACCGTATTGAATAAATTATTCACTTGCAACCGATTCGGAGCAGCCGGAATTGTTTTATAATAGGAACCCGTTTCGGTGACCCGTTTCGTCGAATTAAATTGCCTTCACCTTTTCACAATAAATATAGTGAACGATGGAATGAGCGTGTAAAATTATTTTATTAAAAAAAAGTGTCACAATTCGTTACCTATCTACAATAGTTAATTGGCGTTTTAAAAAAAAAATATTGAGGTTAACGTTTTTCCCACCCCCATGAGTTCATACGCGAGGATTGAATACGATAACAAATCTCCATCACAAGCTTGACACTTTGCAATGGCCGTGACATGTTTGTATGTCCCTATCATTTCCCTCATGCAGCATTTATCGATTAATATCGACATAATAATTTTTCATGTCACTGAACTTCAAATGTTATTTGATTGATACTCGTTCGTTGAATAAATGCACCGATGTGTCCATGTAAAGATATATGTATATGTATTGTATTTCACGTTGCTAACAGTAGAGTAATAGCAATCATTTTGTTACATATAATATTATTCAGTATATGGATCTCAAAGACTTAAATACAAATTGAAACCTGACACCTCATTGACATCAGAGGACCACATTTCTGACACACTAAACTACCTCAAAGAAACTCAGCTCTATGACAAAATATAACCAAAGGATAATAATTTGAAATTGTCGCTAATGACCGTGGTGGTCAAATATTATTCAGTCATTTATTCAATTCTATAAATGAAAAAACATTTAATTGAATAAATGTTATATCGCTCACTGTATATTGATAAAGTACCCTTATTTTACACGCGTAGACTAAATTTTAGCAATTAGTGAAAACTTTCGTGGGCCACATATATGTAGTATATGATACTGAAGAACATATAACAATAATAAAAAATAACATAGTTTACTAATCGATGCAATTACAGGCACTGATAGTTTCCTATACATTTTGATTATCACAGTAAATATAAAATTCAATACAGAATAATTAAAAACAGACGTGGTTCTCATCATTTCATTTCGAAAACGAAGTATATTGAATTGTGCGAGCCTTGTGATTACTAAACAAACACCATAAATTTTCACCTCGCTTCCAAAGTACACACGCGTAACATTTTCTCATAAAGAAGAAGGAAAACACGGCTTTCAAATTTCCCGAAACATCCCCTAGAATTTCCTCGCCGCATTCCTCCCTACATCATTGCCGTTCAAATTTCATGTATTCCCAAATTGAATAAAATCAAAATTGTCTGCTCGAAATATTCTCCTCGCGCACGAGAATTCGACCGAACCTCCTCAAGAGGCGAAACGAGAGTGTCCCGTTAAGATAATATTCCTCGCGGAACAATGCAAAAAGAAAGGGGGGAAATGGAAAATCAATGTAGGAGCTTCAGAAACGACAATCAAAACCCCCCATCCAGCAATCAATCTGCATCTCCAATAACAACCACGCGATATCCAGGAAATCATATGCGAGTGTCATCATCGATTTTCGCCAGCCGCGCCCCACTTTCCAGCCGGCGCTTGCGCAAGAAATTCCGTATCGACAAACTCGCCATTTGTTCGTGCCGAATCTTCCGGCGTGGTTCGACACTGTTACCGATTTCCAGCTAGTAGACAATCGCTTCTATTCAGCAGAGATCGTTGCTCCAGATAATCATTTCTTTTCGCTGATTGATTCCGCGAGTCGAATCAACGGCCGATGGTTATTAGGTTCGTATGTGGGAAATAAATGACCAATCAGCATTAGTCCCTTCAAATACTTGCGCTGTCTGTTGTATTTCAGTTTTATTTTTGAACAAACAGTGAATACTGCAATCCATACATATTTATTGGTGACAGATAGGATCCAGAATTATTTTGTTATATTTCCCGAATGGCTGAGGTATCCTTTTTCCACACTTTTCTCATTTGTAACAAAGTTTACTATCGTAAAATCGTCTAAATGTTTAAAGTATAGAATAATTTGTTAATCTTTTTATTTCTGCAAACAGTGAGCAGGCCTTTTCTTTCTCAACTATTCTCCCTAAGAATCTGCGAAACATATTAACCGCGTTCGTATTCTTTATTGTTTCGCACCCACGAAGTTTTGTGAGAAATTGAAAAATTTATAATTTTATTTGAAAGCAGAATAACTCGATTAAGACTAGTTAGGATAAGAAAACAAGCTTCTCTCTTTTATTTAGTACTCATGGTGTGCAATTGCGAACCTCGAAGGTTGCATTAAACAAATTCAACTTGAACTTCCCAGCTGTTTCAAAATTCATTAGCGCAACAGATCAGCTATTCAACGATTATAAATAATATACAACTATGAGTAGAACAGCGTAGTTAAATGGCCATTCGATCGACCATTTATTTCCCATTAAACTTAATGAACCGCGAACTCCAGCAGAGTGTCGCGAAATATTGTGCTCCAATTTGTCATGAACTCGACCTTTGCCGGGTCAGCCGTGATCGACCAGTGGCGCGTCTGTCGGGCATACATACACGTAGATACGTCAGAACGCGTTAATCAGACGAGCCACGTGTGTCATGCCCCTCTTTAGTGATTCCAAGCTCGTCCAAACGGTGGTACGTGCTGATCGAGCCAGGAGTTTCCCTCGCGACTGCCTTGGCACGCGGACCTCTCGCTGGTTTCGTCGCGGCAGTCGAGTGAAATCGGCCCTAACGGCAGCAACCTACAGACTTCCCTCGAGAACATCGCTGGACCAACGGATACGACCAACATGAAGTCTCCATCATCGTGGAGAATGTTCTCCATCCGTGTTTTAACGATTATCATCTTGATCGAATCATCCACGGCCGTTCAAACGGAGCCATTCGTGATCAGCAACACATTGGACCAAGGTGCAGCGAAGGATTACTTCATAGGACCATGTCTGGTGAACACCAACCAGACTTGCCCAGACAAAGAGGTGACGTTCTTCCTGTACACGCAGAGGAATCCCGAGACGGGTCAGGAGATCCTAGTTGACGACACCAGTTCAAACCTGAAGGACACGAACTTGGACCCCACGAAACCCATCAAAATCGTGGTCCACGGTTACGACTCTGACATGCAGCTGTCTTACCTAGTGGACGTTCGACGGGAATACCTGAAGACGTACGATTACAACGTGATAGCTGTGGACTGGCATCGTTTAGCAAACGCGCCGTGCTACCCCATCGTCGTGCACAACGTGCCACACGTGGGCGACTGCATGGCTCAGTTGATCCGGAGGCTCCTCGACGCTGGTGCCGAGGACATACACGTGATCGGGTTCAGTCTAGGTGCACACGTGCCTGCGTTCGCGGCGAACGCTCTCAGGCCGTACAAGATCTCCAGGATCACTGGCTTGGACCCAGCCATGCCTCTGTTCGTCACCCTGGACGCGGATCAGAAATTGGACGCCGGTGACGCGATGTTCGTCGACGTTTTTCACACGAACGCGTTCATCCAAGGAAAGGTGGAAATGAGCGGGCACATAGACTTCTACATGAACGGGGGAATCAATCAGCCTGGTTGCTGGGATAGATGGAAACCGTTCGCCTGCGATCATCATCGATCGGTGATGTATTTCGCAGAGTCGATCAACTCGGATGTAGGTTTCTGGGGCTGGCAGTGCGGCGGGTTCACGTTTTATCTGTTGGGCTTATGCCCACCGAGGTATCCAGCGATTTTAGCCGGTGACAAGGTGAATCGAGATGGACGAGGTTTCTACCTGGTGAGGACGTACGGCCAGAGCCCGTACGCTATGGGCAACTTCACCGTGAACCGGTTCGACATGTACACGTAAGCTTGGCGAGGCTTGTGTTAACGTCGAAAGATAAGGGTCGGGCGATAACGCGGCTATATACGGCCGTCTGTAACGCTGCGGCATGATTTTGCTGGTTGACCATGAGGCGAAATCAGGACACTTGCGTGGGGTGCGACTGTCGCGGGAAGCGAGGTGCAGCGGCCTGCTTTTTTCGAAGAAACAACCGCAGAATGAGAGTTGGCTGAGAAAAAGGCGGTCGGTGTCAAGGTCAGGGCATCCTGACCACTCGGTGCTCTGTTAATCGATAACGTGCTCGACGCGGAGAAAGAAGTGGGGCTGACCGGCTATAGCTTTCGTTGAAAGTCGATTGCTTGTCGATTCGACGGGCGACCAAGTGGATACGCGAACGCGAGTTTCCAGCGTTTCGGAAACGCGTTGAAGATTGCGCTCCGCTTTGGAATCTGTTTGGAAAAATTGCGGGTTCTCGTTTTCTTGGACGTTGTTTCAGGTTTCTGGGGGGACGAGAAGATTGATGGACGAGTTGTAGTGTTCGCTTCGTGGCACTGATAGAATCCGAGACTTAAATTGTATTGTAGTATATAAATGATGCACTTCTTGTTATTTATGCGGATAAGAGGCTTATTGGAGGTCTGCTATGGACTGTCGCGATCTTACGCAAACTCGTTCATGTAATAATGCGTTTTCAGTAGATCTCTACATATATGATGTGACGTATGATGTGTATATCTAACGTAACAGTGAGGTACGATGCCGTAGTGCTGCACAAATAGGAAATATATACTTGGTAATTATTAATAGGAAGGATAAATAGAATATTAAGTTAGATTACAGAAATTTATTGAGGCTCTGGTTGCTTTGTACAACCAATTTTCAGGACCTTTTAGTTGTATTGTACAAGGTTCTTTCTTAAAATAGTATACTGTAATAATTATGAAATATAAGTAATAGGAAGTATTTGTTTGTATCAGCTTTTATCGCTGCTTAGTTTATTGGTTGCTCATGTCGATAAGTTTATTTTTATTCTTATCTGACAAAGGTGTTTGTTGACTGGAAAATTTGTTAAAACTCTTGGCACGATTAGATAAGACTTAATTTTTATAAAGTACTGCGTGTACAGAGGGTGGTGTCGTACTGTTAATAGAGATATTACTCGCAATAGTAAATTTTTCATCGGAATTACAGTAAATAGTAATTCTGATAATAGTTATTTTTCAAGCAGCGTCTATATGATTCACCTGTATCAAAAGTATATTAACTGTAACTTTAAACCACAATTAACATTCATAATGTACAACCTTCATTTCCTTTTTTATTTAACTTTTGTCAGATAAATGATATTTGTACACAGTTATTTAAAAATCTCTTATTTGTAATAAAAATACAAACCAATATAAAGTTAGCAGATATTGCTAATATAATTGTTATTTGTATAATAATACAATTATTGCACCGATTGTGAGGTTTTCTTGCATTTTCGATTAACTGGGACATGTACCGATTTAAATGGAACAGGTATTAATAACCTGCGAGTATTCCATGAATTCCAGGCTTTTAACAATTACACGATATTTATTATTTACTTCTTAATTATTATTTGAATGCGACATGGTGCAAAGACCTTATATGGTTTAAAGGTTCAGAAGCCGTAGGATATGATCTTGTTAGTTTTTATAATGCGACTTTAGAGGGAAAAGATGTGTCATGCTCTATAAGTCGTCAGAGAAACGCTTTGCGAGGGAGGCTTCGATTAATTTTATCGTGCACTGAATGGCGTCAAATTTCCCGAATACCATGATCGTATCATACTTTTTAACGTCTTCCCACGTCGTCCATGTATATGCATGAAAAATTGAGAAAGAATTGACTTCCTACTAATTATTGGTGAATTCTAATATTCTATGCGACAATAGCTTATCATTAATATTGTTGAAATAGTGCAAACGTTGTCGGTGCCAATATCAATTAACTTATTACTTACAATTAGTTGACAGAGTTTATGAGTCTGTGAGGTTATAAATGATTTATTTAAGATAAATAGGTTACAATGGAAGAACGCGATTTAAAGTTATATTAGTAATAATAAAATAGGATTAAATAATAATATTGGATATAGCCATGTATCGATATTTATAAATGAAGTTGTACTTCAAGAAATGCAATTACTGATAATTCAACACACAGTAATAAAAGTATTATCTTTAAGGTGATGAATTTATTGCATTAATCATTTTTTTTATATACTCTCGATCGCCACGGTTTTCCGTACAAGATGCATGCATTTTTTCCTCTCCTTAACAATGCAATCGCATTAAATGATAACAGTCGAGGTTGCTTCTACAGAAACCATGCATTAAAAGGTGTACTTATCATACGTAAGATGAATATATTTGTGCTAAAATTATATTTTTGATGTGTAACTCTCTGTTAAGTTTAATGTAATAGACTTAATAAATGATGCTGCAATTATTTTACACAAATATATACAATCTTCCAAATATTGCATCGGGTCTCATATCTGTTTTCCAAAGATTCACAATTTTTTGGCACATATCCTAGCGAATTTAATTCATACTGTCAAAATATTCAAATTGAATCATCGCCAATTCGAATATTAAACAAATGGAGAGCACGTTTTGCGAGTTGGATTGTATCCAAACAATTCGTTAGTAACTAACGAGGCCCTCGTTAGCTGGCACGTGATGCCAAAGTCTGTAAGACCAAAAGAAAATTCAGCACACCACACTAATTTGTTAAAAAATACGATGGACGTAGCATGAAACTGTATAACATTACCTAAGCAGCAAGTTGCTTTTTTAATTATCTCTCGCTTAAATTATTATAATCAAAAATGTTGTCGATAATTCCTCTTATTTGTTTGAGGACATACTTTCTATATTGGAAATTTATATAGATTGCACAATACATAGTTGATGATCGGTTATCATTTTCAAATTAACATTACATTGAAATGGAATATCGTTAATATAAAATGAAATATTTCAATTGATCATTTGTAAAAAAAATTCAATTACCAAATAAGGTACATATCCATCTGAAATCAAGAAAGATAAAATGTTATGCAAATTAGGAGGCACTAATTAATTAAACACATATATCGTACGTATGTATTTTATATTCAACATCTGTTTATCTGTAATTTAATTTCGAACGCAACATTTTAATTACAGATACGTTTGAAGCAATCTACAATTTAAACAACTGCGATTGAATTCAAACTTTCGTATCCATTAACTGTTACTTTAGTTTAGAAGCTGATATCACAAACCTCAGCTTTCAAGTTGTTTCAATTTTTAAATCAACTGGAGGTTTTTGGTGCTCCAATTAATATCGCATTTTACATTCGATATTTTTTCGAACCGCATATATCACGAGTGCTTTGCACAGTGAAAGCATAAAGTAAAAATGTGCAGAAATTAAAATGTCCATGTACGCGTGTAAATGGCTAATAAAAATACCAGTCTGCCCGTTGAGAGAATCGTAATGCATTCAAATGCATGCAAATGCCTGGCTGACTTGAAGTGTGGAATGCATGGTGCTGGAAAGTCACTAAAAGTGGTACAATGCAGTTAGGAAGAAAATATGATATTTCTGGAATTCAAACTTTGCTGTCCACCGAAGCAGAATGTAATTTTCGAATTTGATTGTTTAATATTGAAACGAGACTAAAATTGCGAAATTGCAATAAAGTACAACGAATGTCATTATTTTCCAGCTATAGTTTAATTGACGATATCTGGACAATTTTAATGAACGAGAATGAACAATTTTAATGAAAATTCTTTGTTAATTTCTGAATGCTGAATTTCAATTTTAAATCGAAGTTTTGTCCAGATAAAATATATCGAAACAAAGTTAAATACTATTATGCTTTAGAATATTAATTTCAAATTAATGGACTTACAGCTGGAAGTTCAATATTTGTAAAGCTGGGGTGATTGTCTCGAAGTTTTGATCGATAGTGTACGTAATGTCCGTTCTGATAAAAGATAACAAAAGCCCGCGGTCTGAAAGAAAAATGATCAATGCGCTTAATTTGCTCTTTGCTAAATTTTAGTACGCACATATAATACGTTTCAATATAAAGTATAATAACATCAAACTTACCGCAGATCTGTAATCGCTAATCATCGACCAAGAATGTATCGATATTATCAGCATCGTAACAGATATGAATATATATGTATGCAATTTTTATCGGTCTACGTAATCTTTATAAATTGAAAATGATTAAGCTTGCCAGAAATATGAGCAACTCTGGTGTCCAGCGAAACGAGCCACAATCTGCGGTAAATTATGGTAGATTCGTGAAACGCATAGTTCTGCGACATCCACCAAGATACCCGAAATTCCTCGAATGTTCTTCGTTCGAAATGCTTCCCATAGATATTCAACGTACAGCGGTGCCGTATGAGAAGTTTTTCAAATTATTTATGAAATGAATAGATTTCGCCCATCATTTAAAACTTCGCTTAAATTGTTACGTATGGATAACATTTCTCATACGCTACTCTTCCACGCGTCGTTCGATCTTGCGTAAGAAATGAAGACGCGCAAAGATTTCTGTCGCCATCGTATACAAATAATAGACGCCCTAATATCGACTAGCTGCATCGTGACCGATTAGGTGCAGACGTGACCCGACGAACACTCCGAGGTTTTACCTTATATGGAAACTCTAATGAGTCCCCTCCATGGATTTTGAGGCTATGTAAACCCTTTGATTTCAATCGTCTTCGATTCAGAGCCATACTGTTACACGAAGAGTCACGTCGTGTTACGCTCGTACGGAGTCGGTTGCAATCAGTGAGATTGGGCTTAGGGCACCATTCAGATCACAAGTTAACCCGTAAATTCCGCGAGTCCGGTTGAAATTCTTTCGGTATACACCAGTAACCATTCTCAAACACGCATCGGCAGTGCGTCAACACCGTGCAGACTTCGGTAATAACTTACACATTATACAATTATAGCGCGACAATTACATTTATACTGCACCTGGGTCGCAGTTCATAGAAACTGTTCACCATCAAATCGAGTAGGTTCGTCAGAACCTATCTTTACTCCGTAATCCTTCATATTAGTACTAACGTTCCCACAGATGCAACGTTGTGTCAAACTTTAATTTAGAGTTGCAAGACAAAGTAACATTTCCTGGGATTCCCCGATTTCGTATCAGGTTCGTTCGCACGTCTTATCCTAACAAGGTAACTACTCCATCCCAGTGGCTACCCGATTTCGCATCGGGTTCGTCCACGAAACCTAACCCAAAATACAGCTCCCTGGTTTACCACCAGGTTCGTCTGTGAATACCCCAAGTTCCCAGCAGCTCCCGGGTTCGCGCCGGGTTCGTCTGCAAACTTCTTTCTAGTGGCTCCCCGATTTCGCATCGGGTTCGTCCATAACCTTTCACCCTCCCGCAGCTGCCGGATTTCGCATCAATTTTGTTCCCGCACCTAACTAACAAATTCTCAACCATATTCCTTGGGTAATATTAATCTCGCCAGTCTAGACGTTGCCCACAGCCCTGACTCATAACAAAATATAAGCGCAAACAGTGCTCGAGAAGCTTGAGAACTTTTGAGAAATTGATATATCTATATCTTTTATATTATACTATGTAATATACTGCAAAATATAGATGCTTTTGTTAAACTGGAATTCTACACCACCCAGAATCGTCTAGAATTCCTCTAAAATGTTAAAACAAAAGCACAGTTTTCACCTGCTAAATAGGTATACTAGTTGACCAAGGAAAAAATACCTGTCAAATATATTTCCAAAAACTACTTTACAGGAAAGGTTCATTGAAATCAACGATTTACCCACGATGGCCGTACTTCGACAAACAAGAAATAATTCAATCACTTCGAGCATCAGCCGACCCTTTAATTTCCAGTTCTTAACGATCGCCTGTTAATTTCCTCCAGCCGATAACCGGCTTATTGCGAACGCATCACGGGCAACGTGCACAAGATGCTCGTTTTCTGCCTGATCGCGTCCGAAAACGTAATCCACGGGGCAGATATGAAACTGTAATGAAGTAACGAGGGGCAAGTGTAAAGCGTACGATATGATACGATATCGTATGATAGCGGGCAATCGGATAATGAGCGCTTCCCCGTTAATGAGCTTACTCGTAATTGCACGTCGACCCGCCTACCGCTTCAAATAATTGTTATTCGATGTTCGTACACACGTGAACAATAACGATAATCGATCGCGCGCCGCTGCTTCCGAGGATGATTGTTTCGCGTGAAATTTATTTATCAGTCCATGCTGTCCGCAGTTAATTAACAGTCGACAGCCTAAGCGAAAGACATGTCCATAAAATTACGGTAATTGCCTCTAGATGAATGTACGATACGGGGCCATTGTTACACCTTCCAATGTTTTAAGATATTTTATATATTTATTTATTTAGAATACACCTTTTCTAGTAGTCGGCTGTATCGTGAAGGTGTTTGAAAATTCATTTATTTCAAATGGATTCGATCTTGGTTTTTGAATAATGAAAATGGATATCCTTTTCTTTTATTCTGGAGATCGTAGTTTTAAATTTTGTAGATAGTGGTGTCAGTTCTTGCTATTTAATAATTTACGTGGGCTAGAATATATGTAGGATTCTCTCTTGCATTTAAATATTATTCTAAAAGATCGAAGTGTATAAAGCGAGTTTAAATAATTAATATAGAATTTGAGAGAAAAGGCGAATAATAAATGGAACTTCATTATATATTGATATATGGTATTTCAATATTTACTTGAACCTGTCCGATTGAGGAATTTTATAGGGGCCATTCTGGCTATTGATTAAATATAATTTAATTAAGTAGGAAGAGCAAACTGAAGTGAGAGTAACGAAATATTTGTATTTGTTTTCACAGTAAACTTTGAACGACACAAATAATTCTATTTCCTTTTACGATACTCGTTAAAAGTAATAAGTTTTACGATTCAAGCTTCTTGAACAGTTTTATCGAAATGAACTTTATTGAATGAAGGATGCAAAGGAAACGTCTTCTGATATTTTAAAACGCAAATATTGGTTGATTGCTGTTATATGTACAGCGTTATGTGTACTCGTTAAAATATTGGTTTCGTGTCTAAGAGAATCTATTCTATGGAAACACTCATGTTGAAGCAAATGTAGCAAATAAAGCAAGCAAGCATTCCCAAGAATATTAAATAATAAGTTACGCGTGTTTTTCCCCCGGAATATAACTAACCAGCACCTTTACACAAGTTTGTTTGATTTATACTTACTTGGATAGACAATAATTATTTAAATTCATATTTTCAGAAATATGACGTTGATCACAACAACCACACTATAAAATCGAAGCCAGCAAACATTTTTTTATAGAAAATCTTAAAACGTTGCCACGGGAAGTACAAGCCATTTCACCTAATTTGTACTGAAAGTTAATCAGCAACGTGTAAAGGCTGCTTCTGTCAAAATTTGTTGAATCGACCAGAAACTTCACTGCTCGTTACATGCTCCTTTTGTTGTGAAACCACAATTCGCGTCTTCTACAGGCGTTCACGCAGACTCTCGTGCTTTCGGGGCCCACGTTCACGCAAGTTGTCGAATTCTAAGGGAGAATTAAACGAACATGTCTGCCGTTTGCAAACTTGAGAGAATGGCTGCGCTGTATTTCAAGACTAATACTCTGTGCTGCACACTTGCGTTGCTTTCCTTTCAGGTCGCTGGTTGGCTGCTAGGTGGCATTTTTAATTTGCCCTAGAAGAGGGGGAATAAAAGTATTTGGAACTGGGGCAAGAGAATTTTTCAGGGTATTTTTATGAGCGCCGAATATTTATTAACTCGGTGCTAATTAGATTAACTATTCAGTGATAGCAAAAACTCGGCAAAGCCGCTCCGAAATTACTTAAAGATCTACTGAATCTTTCAGTTCACCTGTCTCTATTTGATTAAAAACGAAAATTCACTCTTACTAAAGCCAACCATTCCATCTAAAAGTATCATGTATAATCATCCACCAAACACGTCACGATACAATGCACGCGAGACAAATAATCCACAACAGAGTACTCGCAAACGATAAATCGAATTTCGTTTCCCGGACGCTGTTTCCCCGGCAGGCAGAAATGAAGTGGAGAAAGGCAAAAAAAAAAAAGATAACGAGAAAAAAAATGTAGACCAGAGAAGAAGCAATGCAATGAAACGCTCGTCGATCATCGACTCTTGATGACGTATTCATACGAGCCATTCCGGTGGGTGGTTACAACGGGCTGGTCCATCGAAATAAAAAATCGTGGACCGAGGGAAACGCGAAAGTAATTAGTTCTCCGTGTCACCGCGCCCGTGCGAATCGATAGTTCGGTATTTCGAGTAACGGCCGCTAAATTTACTCGGTCAACTCGGCTTTAGCTGCACCCAGTACAGTCGAATCACAGGTCATTTTCGCTATTTTTATCGCGACCTCTTTTTTTCATTCTTGATAGCGGCCACGTGGACCTAATTTTTTTTCTCGTGAAACCCGTGCGCCGACTTCTCAGTCGATCCTGATGCAAAAAGCCGGTTTCGCGTTGTAAAGTTCGCTTATCCTTGCGTTTTATTTGTATTTCCGTGAGTTTGGAAACTCGCATACATTTTTTCCTCTTTTCCTTTCTAGAAAATTCTAATAACTTCGAAGAGTGGTCAGGGACATTATGAGTTTCGAAATAAATATCGGGAGTGATTTCTTTATATAGAAATTTCTTCCTCTCTACATATAAGGTGTTTGAAATAGAGGTATAATTATTTCGATATTATATGTGTATAGAAATACAAGGAGATATAAATTTATATTATTCTATGAAATTGGCAAATATTCATCAATCTGCTCTGTTTATTGAATCGAAGAAGCATAAAACGAATAATGGTTTCCTGCTCGATCAAGCTGAAGATTTTCTATAACCGAGGGTTCACCTCCTTTAACGTCATTTGCGCCAACACGTCGTACGCGTTTCCTGGCGTCGTGTACCAGTTTAAAAATTGTTTTTTTTATTAACTTCCTTCCGCCAAACGAGAACATGCACTTAGTTTGTCGATAACACTCTACTTCGGGGTTGAACGCCGGTGTCAATAGCAACCCCGTAGTGTAATCAGTGATAAATCCAAAATAGTCTCACGTTTATCGATTTAACCGAGGTCTTTATTTTCCAGGAAAAATTGAGAGGTTGAGAGCGTGCTCGTTCATTGGAAAGGGGCCAATTACTACGATAGCAATTTATCTAATCGAGATGCCTTTTTTTATTATTAATTTTGTATTAATCGGTACAAATACTGACAATTCGCCCATGTTGTCACTTTCTATAAAATTATAATTACAGTTACTTTTACAGTTTATAAAATAACGCAGTGAAAGTATTATGACTTTTTTCATTACATTATTCGCAGTTATAAAGCAAATAGGGAAAGAAAATATTCAAGTAATTTTTAGTTATATACAAAAGTATGTTAAAGAGAGTTCTTTCAAGCTGTTAATAATTATGAAAACAGCTTATCACATTTTACACCTGTTTACCGTTATTATCAAACCCAAAGAGCGGGAGGAAGAATGAGAAAAACGTAGAAAAATAATCCGTTTAAAAAATGTGCGAAGACATGCGGCTGATGTATCATTTTATGTCAAATCGATAACTCAGCTGAATCCCGAGATAAAAAATTTCAAGCACGAAGACTGAGAAACTGGGAATGTTGAATGACAATGAACGAAATTTCTGAAAACGACGTGTCCCACTTCTGTCGTTGCTATCTGTACGTCGCGAGCGGCGACACTGAAGAAATGCTGATCCAACGTTCGACACTGACCTGCTCGCTGGTACTAAACTTGCCGGTGGTCAAGTAAGACGTGCATGTGGGAAAACCTGGTGCACGATCGGCAAGCAAACAGTGGGGCGCTTGAAATTACACTTTACTTTAAACAAGGAAAACTCAAGATTCCAACGGCGAAGACAAAAAATAAAAAGGGATTTAAGACAAGGTTCCAGTGGCAAAATGAAACACGTACATAAGGAATTTTATATTTTAATAAATATAACAATATAACAGATTATGGTTTACGGAGTAAAGCCCAAATTTTTGCTTTGGCAAGATTTTCAGATGAGTGTAGGTACAATATGGTAATAAGACTTGATTCGAAAGGATTGTTTGACGCAACTACTATGTACGCCAAACGCTGAATCTTTCCAACGCTGTCCTTGTTTCGAACCTCCGCAATTCGGTTTCACGATTCGGTTTCACGAGGCTCACGATTCAACGACCGTACGCCAAATCTTTCAAATCACGTTCCACAATCGTTGTTCCGTCTTGCAACTGCAATTTGCACGAAGCAGCAGACCGCGGGACGCCTGCCATAAAAATGGCAAATGCGTCCGGCGTCGACTAAACAAAAGCAATGAACGCCAGAGACATGACGAATACACGTCTGAAAGTTGTATGGACTCGCAGAAGTTCTCCAGTCATCTTCCCTGTCACGTTCTACGCGTATATCCGGTCTCTGGGCGTTTCCTCGAGCGTCGAAAAGCCGTGGCACGTTAAACGCATTCTTGTCGTAAAGGTTTTCGCCCCCTTAGAATTACGTTCGACCCGGATTCCGGTGTTCCCAAGCTCCGTTTCTGACCCGGAATTCGAAGAAGCTGATAGCAGTACGACGAATTCTGTGAACTACGATCATCGTAGAAAATACGTTGCACCTCTCTTCGAGGACAGCGTTCACTTGTTGACGTTCGTTGCAGATGCATGTAAAAATCTTGGAACAAATTTGAAACGCGACAGGGAAATTATTCGTTTTAACGTTTTAAGAATATGTGATAGAAGGAAAAAGTAAATTGGAAAGTTAGTTAGACCGTATAATTCTTTAATATTAAGCAGATGTATATATGAACATACATCCATATAAGTACATGACTGTAACTTTTATATACACACCCTCACCCAAACACATTTCTTTCACACACGATACCCTCCTAAGCTGTGATACCGTACGCTCACAATTTTCAATCCCAAAAGTAGTATGCGTACACGTGATATAGAAATTGATGTGCCTCGAACCGAAATCGGAAGAGATGCAGGTGCTATGGCGGGACTGATGTGTTTTACGGAATTCCAGTGCAACAGATGTACGGATCGAACGGAGCGAGCGCAGGCCTGCCGGTGGGCATGACCACATTGAAGGGCACAACGGGCACACTTGGAGCCCTGGGGAGCTACGGCTCGGCCTTCGGACCGGGGGTAACGGGTGCCACGACCCTGCCGCGGCCGGGAAACTGGCTGCGCCCTGCGGGCCTCAGGCACGGGCACAGCGCGGCCCGGGTCCGCCTCTACTGCCAGGCAAAGTGAGGAGCCACGGTTCCGACAGGTAATACATGTATATTTAACTAAATAAACGCTGCTGGCTGAAAGTTTGGCAAACCACCGGACACTCGAGGCTGTGTAGACATTTGTTGAACGGTCTGATATAACACGAGGAATTTCTGAATAATTTATTGAGCATTTTTACTTGACTGATTTGACGAGTATCAGGGGATAAAATGTGTATGGAGATCAGGAAAGTCATGACAAGTTCATTTTTGCCATTTGGTAATCTACTGAGTAAAACTTTTTACAGAATTTACGAAGTGTAGTGCAACAATATAGACGTGTTTTTTCGATATGTATGTTCATTTATTGTATAGTTTTAGTAACAGAAGAGCTGTCTTAGGTAAATTATTTATATTTTTTTTGAGAATAAATGATAACCAATTAAGCAGCGAAGCAGATTCGTTAAGGTATAAAGTGGAATGGTACAAAGAATGAAAATCTGTTTGGTTCAAAGACTTTTCAAAATGGGTATACAGTATATGGGGAAAGAATACGAGAACGTTCAGAATTTTAAAATTACTTTTGTGTAGGAAACTGAAACTCTGTCTTATCGTGGTTCTTTTTCTTTTAGTCTTTATTTATATTACTATTATTAATATTCCTGGACATGTTTGATTTATTACATTCACGTGACTAGGTTAATTTACTTGTTCATTCTTCCTGGAAATACATTATTAGAAAGTACAGCTTGCCGCAAACATTTCAACTTAATTGCGTAAAGGAAATAAATTAATTAATAAAATCTGTTTCCAGCGACATCTCCTCCAGCCAAAAAGACGAATGGTTTGTGTAGGTAAGTCAAGAAAAAATCGTTCGAAATATTATTTCTAAAATATTCAAGAACAATACAAACCGTGCTGCCCTTTCATTCCATTCTCCTCTCTTCAAATAACCACCGTATACAACACAAAGCAAACCTAATGATTACTCGTACCCTACAAAAAGAAGAAAATCCATTTATCTTCCCAGTTCAATTAACATCCGCAAAATTGCTAACCCAACGTCGCCAAAATGAAAACCTAACGAAACCCAGCATCCATATTAAAAAAAAATAATAAAAATACACACAAACAACCAATCCCCGCAATCCCAGTCATCGATCCACTTTCCACAAACGACCCATACAAAATCCATCCGTCCCCCCGACACCGATAAGCCACCCTTCCTCGCACATTTTACCCGGTGCACTCACCTCTCTTCCAGCTCACGATCGGCTTGATTACACCAAGTGAAAAGCACGGATCCCAGTTACAGACCTTTACAATACGCGAAATCCCTCCCGTTTCCTTCTTCCTCAATAAAAAGGCAGCACCTGAAAACTCAATTGACGTTCCCGCAATTGACCGTGCCCTGTGTTGGTTGTTACTGTGTACAGAGGCAGGCCTGGACCAGAGCCCGCAGGGTGAACCGGGGCGGTGGTGCCCTCACCGCCCCCTACCCCCGGGGACGTGACGACGCCATGCGTCGCTTCGTTCCTATTCACATCGGTCGCGTGTTACCGGCGAACATCTTGGCGTGCCACGCAACTCTCCAGCCACCCCCTTATCACCTCTGCCGAGCGGATCGGCGAACTTTCGCCCCACGAACAACCCCTCTGGAAGCAACCGTCACAAGGAGCAATGTGGAAACAGAAACGGCGAGGTGCGTGTGCCGGTTGAATGTCGTATTCCTCCGGATCGTGTCGAGATTCACACGTGCGACTATCGATAGGATAACGAGTTCGTCGATCGAACTCGCGTTTCCTTGGCTCGCCTGATGCACGAGTTCTACCTGTTTCGCCCCCTCGAGTTCGATCGGGAAGCTCACCTGGAGCGCGACGGTTACGGGGCCGGTTAAGTTGGGTGGCGTTGATTGTGATGCAAGGCTTGGACACGTGATCCGACGGATAATTGGACAGAATTTCGTTGCAGCGCGAAAATACGTGGGCGAATGTGTGTCTGTGTGTGCGTGCGCGTGTGGAAGCGAATGAGGTGCGAATCGGATCGGGTGATTGCGACAGATAGAAGGAGTGAGACTGGGAAAGGGGAAAGGAGTCATCGATGCACGCACAGGCAATGGGAACAAACGGGAGATTCGTTCTCGCGGTGCACGTGTGCGCAATGATTTTTGTTTTTCCTTTTCCTCTTTTCGTTGTTCGTTTTCCTTGCTTCCGGTTCATTTGGTTGGCGGCTTTGTGTGACCTGGTCACGTGAACCGGTGTCACCTCGGTACCGAACCCGTGAAAACGATTCGGATGGATATTACTCGGTGAATTGCTTGCAATCAAGCTGTCGAGCCTCGAATACTAAGGGGTACAATGCCATGGAGAAATTCGTTTAGTATAAACGCGTTTATTGTAAGAAACAAGTACAGTCGCAGAGATGTCAACGGCCTCGTTTACCGCGGACAGTACAGTTCTTACGAATTCCATACCCCGTTAAGAAAAAGTAGTCCATGCATGATCGTACGATCAACGTTGACTTTGATAAATCGACAAACCCTATCAACCATCGACGATCGCTGGGGCCTCGTGCACTCAACCCGAGAAGGGTGAGTTACATCGGTAATATTGATCGTGCCGAAAGGCAGAGAAACGTTTCACGGAAAATCGTTACCGCGGGACACGTGTATGCATGCGGGTGTAGTACGTGAATGCGTGTTGTGTGTTGTATGCATGGGTGAATTGCGTTGATGCGTGAGTGTCGCGGGACGAAAGATCGCGACGAGCCATGGACACATGGTGGTGAAAGATTGATGAAATTCTGGGTGCTGGTGTTTCACTCCAATGGAATAGACGAAAAAGAAAAATCGAAGAAAGGTAAAGGGACAGGGGGTTAACCCTTTCTGCGCGGCTATTGCTTGCAGGTAACGGTGACGGCCTAGTCGACGAAGAACCATTGGCTCATTCGTGCAATTTTGTTATTGTATGCTACACTTGAATGCTATTAAATTGAATACCCACAATTTGGTCGCAACATTTGTTCTACGGGCAGTCCCGCACGGAGAGTGTCAACTTTACCTGAGCAAACTGGCGATTGGAAAGGTGTTTGTCGTTTGGTATTTATTGGTCGTGCATATAAACTAAACGTGGCTCTATATTTTAATTATCCTCCTTGACGTCTCTTGTCGAGGCTGTTCGATTGATTTTGCGATACCGATCGATTCAACGATGGTAGCCCCGACGGTGTCTGTAAGCTTGTTCGTAGATGAACGATAACGTGAGAGTCGAGGCACACTTTGCGGAGAACGATCGCGACAAGACTGCTAGCAACTCGCATAGTGTGAATCGCACACGAGTTATAGTAAACGATAAAGGCAGACGTACGACGCACGAATTGATTAACGACGCAGATAGGGTGGAATATGTGGAGAAATATTGAGGGATTTTTTCAAGGATTGTTGCGGGGGATTTATCGACGCACTTTGTCGCACTAAATGTGATACAAGTGTTAGGAAAAGAAAATGAGGGGCGGAAAATAAAAATTTACTTAAAAAGCTTTCCTAATTTTTAACTATCGAATACAACACTGGGAAAGATAATCGAAATATTCTTTAGAACACTAAACAAAATATTTCAAATGGGTATGAAATTTCGTAAGAATAGTTTATACCATTTACAAGTAGTTTCATGTGTACTGTATCATAATTTGGTGAATTACTGAATGGTGCACGTCAATATATTGCACGACTAATAAAACGAATAACAAATTCTTGAAAAGTTTGCCTTAGGAAAGAAACTTTTGAGAGCTTTTCTTCTTTTAAATAAATACAACTAATATAAGTGGATGCTTTATTAATAAAGCAAACTTTTACAACCACTAGAAGTGTCGATGAATATCGAAGAATATCCAAAAATGTAACTTTTGATATCCTTTATTTTACTGTAACGCTTGCCACGTTACATTTTGATGGCCATTTAAATGATAACGTAATTGCATTAAGTTATCAGAAAATTAGTTTCGCGTTCATCAGACATTTACCTGAATCGATGTAACTTCGATATCTGGAGGGAAATTAATTCAATATCGTATTATTATTTGAGATCGAATAGTCAATCCCTGCAGTTTGACTATGTTTGACATGACAATCGCTATAGCGTGTATTTAGCCGAAATACTAATGAGAATATAAAAATAACGAGAGTGTAATACAATTTTTAAATATTCCAGTCTTTCGTAGCTCTGAATAGACCGTTCGCGCTATAGTATAATAATCGATTATTGGATGATTATATCGATTGAAATGCAATTGATGAAAATTAAAATGATGAAATAATTGATAAGCGATTGATAAAATAAAGATTGGACCCGTATTTTCTACAGTAATAATAATAATAATAACAGTAACGTTTTCAGAACACTGCACAAATGTAAATTAATCGCACAAAATTATGAATGTCGCTTTACTCTTAAAACATTATTTCATTCAGCTAAGTTTTTCGACTGCATTTACACTTTACAAGTCAGAAGGAGATTCTTATACTGCCTTTCACGGGGACAATAAATAACAGTTCATCGTAAAACCGATGTCGGAACCAAAGGACACAAACTACCATCTTAACCGTTGTTTCCTCCCTTTCTAATTTTTATATGTTCGAAAAATAACCCAACGGAGTGAAATGCAAGCACCAGAGATCGCACTCGTGTACATATAACATATTTGTATCTACCATTAGCCGTTCAGCTTTGTGCCGTCTCCATAGATTACAGATATAATACGCATATATAGTTATAGAAATTATAACCGCGAGGGAAAAGCGATAGAAGAATGAACGAGAGTGTGAACGGTGTAGAAATGGTGTGTGTACGCGTGTATGTGAATGTCCTGCGAAAATATGAGTACATGTATGAATATTATTCGGGAGGTTTTATGTATTGACTTTAGCACGAGATCCATATCACAATGAATAAATAAATAAATCACCGATAAATGGGAATTGTCAGTTTGTGCCTGACAGAATCAACAACGCCGATCAACAATAAGCGAGATTTATGTCGGTGCAAATGCAATACCGGACATTTAAAGAATGTTAAGCGACTGAATTTATACCGGATTAATCGTTGAAATTTATCAAACGTTTAATTTTAGTTTATAGAAATCTATACGTAAGGCAGGTGTGTATTAATAAGTGTGAAATGATTTAAAAGTGTTTAAAAAGAGAACGTATTGTCTTGTCTTACCGAATTCTTTTGAGAATAATATTATATATTTCCGTATCAATAGAATGAACGTTCATATCGAGATACCAATGTAATAATGTAGATAAAGGGAGGAATTTCACCGGCAGATTTTAACATGAAATGATTGTTCTCTGTGGCTGCGATTATATTTTGTACTATTTGCAGCAGTACATATTATAAATTAGTATTGCAGCCAACAAGATGTTCTTTACACTGCCTGCAGATTTATGGAAACATGATAAGAAATACTTAACATTATTAGATACGTCTGTCGAAACAGTAAAGTGACCAGAAGTTATTACCCAAAGCAACACGTTTCGTTGTATCGATGTCTAACGTATAATTCTCATATCATTCTACCAAAAGGAAATTTTCTATGTGATATAAAATATATGTCCACTTTATCAACTCTTTGAAATCATTATAAAACTGTGAATATTACCATACTACCATATTACACAATCATCAGGCAGAAAAAAACCATTGTGTGCGATTGCCCAAGAATATTTTAATTAAGTGTAAGATGTTACCTTCAATACTACCTTAATTAACAATAATTCGAAACAAATTTCACAAAACTACTATTAACTCGTACAAAAATTAACATCCATTGCATTTTATCAAATTTAACAATCGTGCTCGTTCAACCATCGAAAGAATTGTTCAACGTATGTAACTCGATTCCGGTGTGCAAACGCAACAAGTACTTTCAGCTGTAACCTTGCAATTAGCAATTTTCTAACTCGCAACGTTTAACAAGGTTCTGATCGTTCAGGAGCACGAGACGCTAACGATTGCCAGGAAACGAGAAAATAAAATCAATCGACAAAGAGCGTGCAGCGGCGAGGCAATGAAGAATTCGTGAGAGAAAGAGGAAAGGAAAAATGTCAGAAAACGAGGAGAGCGTGGAATAGAGGAATGATAGAATGAATGTTGGCCAGAGAGGTATGAGTGGATGAAATTCGCAGTCCTTAAACGGCTGATGGCCACGATTAGGCTAAGCGAGTAGGTAAGAAGTTCCGACTAGTTGGATTCGGACACACGGAAGCTAGCTAAAACTGCCATGGAGGAAATGAAGTAGGAAAATGGATCTAATTGATATTTAGTCAAAAGTTACCCACTTCCCCGATGGATCTGTTCTATTGTTAAATAGCTAATTCTTTATGCCATTATTTAAATGTTGATTATTCATTTTTTACCAATGTTCAATTCGATCGATTAATTATAATCTCTAAAGATTGAATTAAGCTGAAATTTGAAGTGGTAAACAGCCTAGCAATAAATTAAAAACCAATTGCATAGGTATATGAAGAAACTGTGCAAGTGATCAAGGTAGCAAATAAATATTTTCCTTTCATATCAACATTTCCTTAGATAAATTTAGAAATAAACATTTAGAATTATTACTATTTTCGGGAACAGATCGGGGAACTGGTTCGGTTGCATGTGCAAGGGGGTAATTTTGAGTCCGTGCTTTCGATAAAAGAATGGTTCAAAATTTTGTTCCCGCTTTCTCTTCACGGAAAATAAAGATTCATTATCACGTTGATCGTGTTATTCGTCGTTTCATCAATTGGATCAGGCGTGAAACTTAGTCGCGGGGTCATTGAAAACGATTACATTTAAACGAGTTAAAGAATGTTCACTCTTTAATTCCGTTTCAGTCGTACGAATATCTCTTTCGAGAGCTATCTTCTCGCAGAAGTCTCAGAAACGTGAATTCATAGCAAGTTTATACTTTTTATGAACAACTGGTTGTCAATGCTTCGAAATCCATTCGTATGATTCGAACAGTTTCTGCTTCAATTATTGTCGCTCGTTGCTACTTGACAATTGCGGTCGTTCACATCTTCCCACAAAATTATTTCCTCGCTAATTATTTCCAATTATATCCTCCGTTATCGCCGACGATCATGCGCCGTAGTGAATTGTACAGTTTAAAAGCAAATGACTAGAAGGATATTTACCGCTGTTATATTAAAAAAACTAGAGGGCTGTTAAAAGCACCAAAGCCCTTATTGTACCTATTTTTCGCAAAGATGAAAGATGAAACATGAACGTTTGAGAGTCCAGCAATAAATGGTTAAACGAACAATTATGGACGGAACAAAATACAAGTCAGCAAAAATGATTTCGTTGTTAATGAAATGTTCTTCTAAGTCGTTTTCGACGAGGAATTTAATGATTAATAATGTTTTGTAAGATCATAATTTTCTGTGAATTCGTGTTCTGAGAATTTTCGACAAATTCATACGAGTCCACTTTCAATATAAATTGGGACAATTTTCTGGCATCTATTGCCCCCGTCTTTCTTCGTTATGCGACTGATTTGACTCTGATTTGTGAATATTAATTCGGCGTCAAATTAGGCGAATGTGGATGTAATGTTATACCTCGTCAAACTTTTGATTAAAAAGTGATTGTAAAATTTTGATTTCTGCTTTATTGCAAATCTAATTTCAGAATAATTTCGGAGCAAAGTTGCAAACAGATTATTGCACTCAAATTATTCTACTCTAAAAAACTAAGTTCTTATGCGTTGTTCAAAATGAACGCGCGTAATACAGTAAAATGTACAGCTTTTATCGTAACGTGTTAATTAACATGAATAACTGATACATACGCATTCGTCTGAAGATGATCTGGATAAATAGATGGATAAGACTGCGTGTCTATATCAAATATACAAACATTAGTGAAATTTCTAAGCTGTGAAAGGCAAGGAAAGCGTTAAAAGTCTTTAGGATAAATTGGTTGCTGCGAGTACTAGAAAACTTGTTAGCGTATAATAATGTAACGTGGCCTAGGGCGCACAAGAAATATTACGAGGCGAACGTAAAAACGGAGCGACGTTGATTCTCGAAGGTCTATCGATGGCTCTTATGGCGAATCACTTATGGAATTCAAGAATATTTACGTGACTCTTTAGAATTGCAGAGAAACGTATTATAGTCGCGCGGGTGATGCTCTGGTTTATAAACGATGAAAACACGCGACACTGACATCGTTTTATTTAATCGAATAAGAATTCTAATTAGATAATATTAGACAAATCGATGTTTCGTTCGCGTTTCAACGCCAAGAATTGGAAATTAAGTCAACAGATATTTATAAAATGTACTAAATGAACTTGTGGTGTACGAACGAAATCGGACGACAATTTATCGACTGGACCGAACGTCGGGCTAATTCCAAATCCAGTCTTTCTGTTAATACGAGCATAGAAGTATGGTAAATACGATTTTGCATACTTCGAGCATCTTCTACAAAAACGAAACGTGGACTTTATCAATTAAATAAAATTGAATTGCATTCGAAGCTGGTTGGTAAAGACGGTTTCTATGGCCTCATGTTGTGGGCAAGTCGGGAATTTATTTCACGATCACTGGATAGGCAGAGATCTTGGCAGCGGCGAAGTTTGTCCGACCGACTTCGTTCTTTAAGAAAATGTTGCCTGGTATCGAGTGTCGATGAGACTGCTTGCCATTTGAAAACCAAAAAAGGAAAGCTTGACGTCAAAGCCATCGAGATGTTGCACCCGACTATCAATTATACAATATTCAAACGAATAATTATCACAATGATAACAATTTTGAAACTCTTCATTCGAAAAGAAATGCTTGGACGAAATTTTCAAGAGTACGTGAAATTGAAATGGGGCGTTGCAGAAGTATTTTTAAAGCGCTTATCTCCTTAGTTGCATAATAAAAATGCGCCGCTCGAATTATAAATGGTTTGTTAAATATAATGTTGTCAAGAACATCGTGCTCATGCAAAAGTAGAAATTTCGTGACGAAGAAGCGCGGCAATGTATTGGTAAAAGGAAACCTCCTTGGGCTTAACAGAACGGTGATAGTTAGGGCAATTAATTATTCTTCTGTAACAATGCTTCGTGTCCCCCTTACGTGGTTTCTCACCGGAGGCAAAGATTAATGATTAATTAAAACGGACGACTCGTCGTCTTTTTCCCCGTAAAGCGCGTCCGTTGTCAATGACACTTGTCAATGAGAGGCGCGTATGAGTGATTAAGCGAATGATGCTATTAGTCAGAGTGGAAGAAAGGGAGTATTTTCACGAGTTGGGATAACGATTATTTCTTTGGGGTGAAAATAAGGGGAGAAAATAAGCGGACAATAATAAACCATCATTTACGAGCAGTCATACTTACGCAGAAGGGAAACATTACCAGAAATTAGTGTATCATCCATAATTGCAAATATTCTTCGTTACTTCGTTTCAAATTGTACAAAACAAACGAAAATCAGGTAAGCTCACTATACTCGTCGATTAGAATCTTCTCTTTGCGAAATCCAAATATGATGCGCGGACCTGATCGATACGATATATCCATTTATAGTAGATAAATGTTTTACAATGTTGCAACTTAAAAAGGAAAAAGAAGAAAAAAAACTATCTTATATTTATACTGTTTAAGTGTAACCGCCTTTGAACGTTTACCCTTTTGTCGCGAAATCGATATACTCGAAGCGAACTTCCTTCCACCTATATTCGGAGACAATATAAATCACGTGCATACATATTTCGACTCTGGAAAAAGCTACGGAATTCTGCATTTGAAGATAACATCATTCGTCAGCCATTGTATTGTATGTACTTTATCTAGTTCGTACACCGTCATCATATCACCACCACGAGACACCGTTCACCATCATCGAAATCGTTGTACGCATCAACGCGACACTTCGAACATTTGTATTTATAACTGGTTGTTCCGCGCGCGAAGCCGATCGAACGCGAAATTTTTCATGCTGCATTATGGTCCAGCAAATGTCACGAATCGAACGGGAAATTGTTGTTTAAATTCGGACACGGACAAACGGCCATCGTTGTTGGAAAGAAAAATAAGGCGAAATAACTCGTACGGTCTTCAACGCTCTTTCAATTACAGGCGTACTTGTTCGTCGATGAACGTGTGCACAAAAGAAAAAGAAGAAACGGCATTCGCGTTCACGGTATCGGCGTTGCTGGAGCACGTGCTAATATAATAAGTAACGGGAAACAATACAATAATTTTTCATACTGTTTTTACTTTTTACTACTATGATTACGTACGACTGTATAATGCTATTCTTATCGTGTATTATAATATCGAGCCACGTGCGTACGAGATACGCGGCACACTGAAAGATATCCGAGGATGCACGCGTGCCGACGTATGTACATGTATACATATTACGCTCCCCAACATATTAAATAGGTTGTATCTATAGCCGTTGCAGAACATTCGCTCCATTACAATATACTAATTGCACGCGAGAGGTAGAGAAGATTTCTGTGTGCATGCGCGTGTGTTGCGTGACCGCCGGTGCAAAGTTAAAGAAAACGAGAAGCAGGAAAGGAGGAAGGGAGAACGAGCAACACATTTCTCGCGGTAGCCCGTGTTGCGTACGATGTTCCAAGCGATTCGCGATGGGCATAGAACGACTGAGAGAAACGACAAAACATATATTATTTCGCTATTAAGTGAGAAACGGCGATAACCACATTCCGGAGAGATTCCCTTTTCTGGCCTCGCGCACTGGCCCGACTTGGTATCGAAAACCTAACACGGATTGAATGACAAATTACGTGAAAAATGTTCTTGCCCCTGTGCAACGTTCGGCGTTTATCGTGTAAAAGACAAAAAGTAGAATAATGTAAACGCCGAGATTGTTCACGATTTATCAATATATATATTCCGCTGCGAGAGTTAAATAATAATCGCTGCCATTACGAAAAGGTTTCACGAGGTTCGTATCGAGTCTTTGAATGGAAACGGAGGTCGCCACCCCTGTATCGCGTAACCTGCTTTCTGTGTACAATCGTTTTATAGATTAACTTGTTAGATTCCAAATATCCCCTTGGCGTGAAACGAGGTGGCCTCGATAGCCGATAAATTACGGGCGCCCTCGGTATCGCGACACGCCATACGTTTGAACGAATTCGAATTATATTATACAACCATCGAGGAGGTTCTCACGTGTTGAAAGGGCCGATGAGTTCGATGGTCAGTTGAAAAATCTACGATCGTTGATTCAAATCGATTTACATATCCGTTCGAGCGCCGCGAACATATCGAAATAATTTTCACCCCGTCGAATGTATCGCGTTCGTACAAATTAGAGATAGCGTCGCGCCGTTACGAGCAAGCCGGAAAATGATAATAACAGAGAGTTTATTACATCTATAATAATGATCACGAGACGATTCAAGCATCGAACCTTCCATTTGACGTCGCGCGTGGCGACGTCGCTGCCGAATAAATAAGAAGAGACGAAAAGAAAGAAAAAAAAAGAAGAAAAACCAAACACAGTTCACGAACGAAGTATGATCGCAAGTGTTGTACGTAGTAGTTTCTAAGTACGTGCGTGTTGCAACGATCTCTAAATGCCATATCACTACCTGTCTGCGCGTATCACGTGTAACAATAATAATTAACGGTAGACCAGCGAGTACAGCGACGAGAGTGATGCGACGCTCGAATTTTCGTATTATTTTGTTAGCCGATCATGATGTCCCTTCGCGGGCGTGAGAGTGAGATCCCTTTGTCTCTTTAACTTGGCGAACGAGTGCAAGAGTATGTTCGTTGCTTTCCCGAGAGTGTGAATTTTTTCATGTAACACGTCGTTGTAATATGGACATGTGGAAATTGGGAATTAAACTCTTCAAATGCGAAGCAATAGATGGCTCCTTGATGCGCGTGATTGCGATTGGAATTTTTGTTCCTTTTTTGTGAGAACGAGACGATAGCCAATAGTTATTACTGTATAACGATAATAGTAATGCTGCGTGTCAGTTCGATCACGCGATCGAGCAGCCAAAGCGATTAAGAGCGAACTGGAAACGTTGTGCCGCTTGGTAATTTCAGTGCTAAATGAAAAGGAAGGCAAGAAAGAACACTAATTATATCCGTAAATATCCTATATACCTAAAACCAAAAAAAAACCGAAAAAAAGATAACCAAAGCATTGTAACCTTCTAGAGGCAAAGAAGAAATAGAGAAGTACCTAATCTTGTATGGTTTAGTTCGACCACTGATTTGTCCGTGTGTGTTCGTTATTGAAATATGTTTCTTTAGTAAAAAAATGCTTAAAAATCTAACATTGACTATTTACTACTTCCCCTGGCCTTTGTAGTCGGTTTAAGCTCTTAAAAGATGTAGAAAGTGGAATAATAAGCAGGAGCTGTACTTCAAAGTAATGCTCGACTTTTATTCGAAGACTCTACGATGCTTCCATCCTTTGGACGTTCTGTAAATAAATAGTTAATTTTCTTACGAAACGCCCTTAAACCTAGCAGGTCAAAAATTCAATAAAAAACAGCTTTATAATTTTGGAGCAGAGCAAATTTTAATTTATATACATAATTCTATTATCTTTCATCTTGCATTAGAATTAGGTTTACGTTTTCGAGGGTCGCATAAAACTGTTTCCGAGTGCGGAGCACCCAAAACAGTTAAATCGTAAATCTCATAGAAAAAAAGTCACGTTCTTGATTATAGATTGTTCGATATTCAATACATTCTATGCATAAAATTGATTTCCCATGGAACTATCATTTATGTCATCGATCAAAATTATGTCGACGGTATTTTAAAGCACTATGTATGCCAAGGAAATTTCGTAATTACAAAGTATCTTGAATAGGCCGCTTGAACGCGTAGTCTTAAAAAGGTAAACGTGTATTGATCGTAGATAATGGCGTATAAATTCCGCAACCCTTTTAGAAATCACGAATTATAAGGGCATTGCCTGAGGTGATCGTTGGCAAGATACCCATATCGGATAAAGGTAAATCTGATATCTCGCGAAATACTGGAATTCGATATTTAGTCAATGCTTAATGCCATTTTAACACGATATTCCGCGAAATCGATACTTTTGGCGAAACTAAGTTATGGAGAAACAGGGGGCTGTTATTATTGGAATAAATAATTATTTCGCCGTGAAGTACCTTATTCAGTACATCGGTTGCACTTATATGTGTAAGTACTATTTAATTCAATAAAATTAGAAATAATGCATAAATTCTGTATTATTACATACACACGATACCGTATAAATCAATAAATCCAATAATATATGACAAACACGTACTGCCATAAAATAATTGCAACAGAGGACATTTAATCACAGACCAAACAATTAACATTTTTACTATAATTACCATGCGAACGAAAACAAAACATGAAATATTACCAGCGATCTTTCCTGCCCATAGATGCAGTATAATATTCAGCAAATTGCTCAACAAAATAATATCAACGTTACATTCACAGTATCACGAAAATCTGTGCATTTAAATCGACGCCTTGACGATATTCTAAAGCTAAACATGGTAGCGTCGAGTGGCGGATTTCAGCTCGCCTTAAAATCCAATACACCATTGAAACTGGCCAGCTACCTGGCGTAATGAGCGGAGAAATTTCGACCAAAATTAAGATGGGCCAGGATCGTCAGGTAGCCCTTCTACCTGTCACAGTTTAGGGTGGCGCAACCATGAGATGGTACGAGGGTGAGGGGTGGGGGGGTTGGACAAAGACTCGTGCTCGGTGGTGGCTCGACACTTCGGTTCAGTTCGCTCGCGGCGCTCACACCGTTCGTGTTTCCCGTTGGCGCGTTCTTGTTTACTCGTGAAACTATCCCGTCGCGGCATCCGCAGTGCCAAAAGGGACCTGTTCCCTCGTGTACTTATAGGCGCAAACGCGTGCGTCGGTGCCGAACGAACTATCTCCGTCGAGAAACAAACAGGAAGAATCGAACGGAAACGGTACGTCCAAAAGTACCCTCGTTTACGACTTCGGGGAACGCAGTTTCGAAATTTGGCGGCTGAGAAAGTTCGAGGACGGGACCTTTTACTCGTCTGCAATACATGAAAAAGTACGGTATATTCAGTGAAATGATTTCAACGGTCGGCGGAAATACGCGCACCATTATTTTGTGTCAGTTCGACGAAGGGTGAATGTGCCCGTTTCTGTGTACCGAATACGACGGAGCTTCTTCCGTGTCCGCGCTGGACACCGGTCCACGGCGAATCTCGATAATCGAGACTAACGATCGATCGCGCGCGGCACACGCGTGTGCACGGTGTTTCTGTTCGAGTTCGGCGATTGCGTTGAGTTTGGTTCGTTTGGCGCGGTGCGGCGGTGAACGGCGCGAAAGATGAACGGCGTTTCGGGTGATTTGTGTACGCGAGTGATTGGCACGTGCTACGAGAAGTGATTCGCGGGGGTCGCGTCGATGGAAAGGAAAGGTGCGAGGATAGTAATGCGAGTAAGGAATGAACAGCGGCGGTTGAATGAATGACAAACGCTGACTATCGGCGTGAAATTGTCCCCCGGATACGACGTCGGCGTCGAAGGCTTGCTGCTCCGCCCGCGATTTTCGCTGATTCCCCCGTGATTTATGACTCGCGTGTGCGTGAATGGTTGCCTTTGTTCCGTGATATCGCGAATTGCGAATAGTCTCGTGAATCATGGCCGTACGTATGCTCCGCTCCTCTTCAATGTTACGAAGCCTACTCTTCCTCTTGTTGCTCCTGTGGAATTTGAACGCCGCGCATGCCGGCCGTGGATTTAGACACAACACGAGGCACGGTGAGTCTTTTCGCTTGTGTTCTGTTAGAACTTTTTTTCTATTCTTTTTCTTTCACCTCACTCGAAACGAGTAAACAGCACGCGGTTGGCTGGCCACGGGCCTCACCTTGAAGACGGACGGTTTCGTTCATAATTATTGGAGCGATGGTAAACGTTAGAAGGTGTACCGTGGTACGGTGTTTCTTAGAACTAGCAATTTTCGATGCTCGGGTCATTTAGGGATTAGGGCTCATTCGTGTGAAGTAAGAGCGTGATAAATATTCATTTTTATTTCTTGTTTAATCCGGTTCCGATTTGCAATTTGACATTTCTTTCATTACGATTGTCGTTAAAGTTCATCCAGAGTTTCCTTGAGGATTATCATTTGGAGTATAATGGCTTTTAATCGTCATTCTTCTGGATTTACTAGAATTTATTCTTGTATTTATTATAGTAATTCAAAGTTTACTTTTTATTTTTAAAATTATTGTCCAATGATGTTCTTCTTCGAAACTTTATCTATAATTCCTTACATACAATTCGGCACAACCATCAGATCTTACCTCGCCGAAACAAAGTTTGCATTTCCGAACTGCTCGATGTTCCATCATGGAATATCAATTTTATAAAAACTCAAGCATGCCCATTCTTCCATCTCATCGATTATTTCAAAGGAACCAGCGATACAATTCCACGACTCCCAAATTAACTTCGACCCACTCGATACGAGTGGACGAAAGAAATCAGATCACACTGCATCCCCGTATCATTTTATTGGCGATTGCTCTCGATAATGTTGACATTGTTCCCAATTCCGTACAATGGTCGCTTCATTTTTCAGCGCAAATGAATTTCCCATTGAGCGGCCAATTTCTTCACCCTAAGATGAACAATCGACGCTCGAATTATTTGTATTTCACCTTGCAGTAGCTTCGCGACAGCTTAGGATGTCCTGCGCCCTTTTTTTTCTTTCACTGCATTTTGGGCAGATTACGATTTGGACCACTGACGTGGCTCAGAGTTATAGCGCGGAGATTTGCATAACACGTAAGGCATAATGCACACGAGCGAATCGCCATTTATTCGTAATGTCTCGAATGTTATGCAAATTTCATGAGTGCAACGGCACACGAAGAGATCGAGATAGAAGCTTTTTTATTGCCGTGGCGCAGAATCGTTCTTTCAAGGCGTATCGGTGTCCCGTTCCTTCGAGCTTCGAGCTTGCGTCTCGTTACGCGAAGGCATGAGTTTTCTTTTTTTGCCAATCGCGACGATTTCACGCGCACTTTTCTCGACGCGCATGTGTGCGCTTATTTTTATTTGATCCCGATACGATTTGTACGGAAATTTTCGGCAAGCCTGCTCCCCCCTGCGTATTCTGTTGCGGGTATGCGTTGACTGTAAGTGAGGCAAATTGTCGTGAAAAGGCACTGCGGCGAAGCAAAGGTGTTTGGGGAAAGATTTACACAAACGCAGGATAAAATTGATTATTCTCTAAATAATATTCAATTGGTTTTCTTATTTCGTCGATCATTTTCTATAGGTTGGTTGTGAAACAATCTGTCGCAGTTTTATAATTACTAAAGTAGGTGATACAGAAGTATTTTGAATTGCAAGGGGGACGTAAATAAATGAATAAGGGATAAAGGATAATTTATGAACCCAATAAACCACGAGAAAAATTATGTTCTTCACTGTAACTGTAAATTATTTTACACACTTGGAACTATGTGTATAGAAAGAATATACATATACAATAATAAACACTCGTACCAGAATTGATAACAATAATTATTGTAAATCAGTTTATAAAGACAGACGTCAAAACGAATAACATACCTGGTCCCGTAACTGATTTCTCATATTACATATACCAAAATTATTATTCCTACCCACTTTGCATATTCTTTACATGTCCATCGAATCTCCTAAGCCTTAGAAGATCCCAGAATCTAAGGACCCATCAAACTTTATTTGCATAATATTCGTAACAGCTTCCGTAGCGTCTAACTTACCGCCTTGATTAGTTGGAACCTTCAACGTTTTCTGTGCCAACATCTGCCCCATTCGATTAAGTCTTGCTCATGGATCCACTTGAAGGGCCCATATTCCAAGGTACGGGCCCCTGGACCATGTTACACACGCTCAAATTAATTCTGCAAGTTCAGCTCCGTTTTCGTCTACGGGTTCTCGTGGTGTGGTCTTTTAAAATATCGATTAAAATTTCGGCGTGACTCGACGGTGTTCGCAAAACGTATATACGCCTGCTCCAAGAATATTAAGTGTCAGGACATTCCACATCTCCCAGGTCTTTGCTTTATATTTAGCGGCAGGCGCTTTGAATCGGCACAGGCCGAGCAGATCCCTCTCGTCACACAAATGTGATCAAAGCCGGGGGTGATCGATTCTTTTTCACCACAATACGTGGTGGTTATATGGAGATAGCGGAGCGTTGGTCGTGCACTTAAATGGGTACACATTCAAAATTAATTTTGGAGTAAAAGTATACATGCATCACTTATGGAGTACGGAATTATAGATCATTGGGTTCTTTAGATAAGTTGTGGCTTGAATATAATGTATGGGGTATTAAATAGGTTCATTTTCAGGGATAAATTTGTATAATGTGTTGTGTTTTTTTAAATATTGGAGTAGAGATAATTTATATTTTAATATTTTAAATTCAAAAATATACGCGAGTTTAATAATCTACTGTGTACTATTTATTTCAACGTGATATGCCACAAAAGGTTTTTCACAATACACCAAGTTATTATTACAAGCTCGTGGAAAAAATTCGTAATCGCATTTTCACAACAATTTTAACGAAACGCATTACCCAATTAACAGCGGATACATCGAACTGAATTCAGAAAAAAAACTCGATTCCAAAAATCTTTTCCAGAATTTCTCTTCTGCGGAAACTCTCTGCTCTCTCGTGGCTGCCTGTTCCTGACTTCTCTCCACCAAAAATGCATTCGAAAGTCACGCGTTTAATACACCAGGCGTAGTCGCGTAACTATCGTTGCCCAGCGAAACGATAAATAAGAATAAGGCGCGATAATTAACGTTCACCAAAGGCTGCACGATCTATAGATCCTACAGGCCACGTTGTTCTTGCGAGTCGCCGCCGCCGCGGCCGTGATCGGATCTTCGAGATATCGGGAGATCGAGCCGACACTAGTCAGCCCGCCCATGTATCGCTTCCTGTACCTCTAATCGAACCGATCGTTTCTCCTTAAGCTCGAATATTAATGCCTAAGTAATGGACTATGCAAAATTCGAGGTGCATATCTTTACAGTTGTTACTATTATTACTATTATTATTAGGATTTTTATTGTTCACTTCTCTGCCGGTTGATAGATAGGTGTAATATATACGGGGGAAACAAGATTCTTTTCAACAAGAAGTAAGATGGTTGACTGATACGAGAATACTAGGTGCTTAATGAAATAAGACAATCATTATTAATTTAATTTATTAACAGTATATTGATGTAATTGATTCGATAGCAAGTTTCAAAATATTAAGTTATATTCAGAAAATGTCCGAGAAATGGATATTTGTCACGAATTTTTTGTATGGCGTGAGGTGTGTTAAGGGGATGAAAATATTCGTCGAGAGCAGGGTTAAAACATTTAATGTTTCAATGTCTTATAAGATGTTACACCTGCGAAAGGTGTACATATGTAATAAGTTTTCCTTTATTTCTATTGAAATGTAGCAACTAGTTGGGGCGTGATTTCTTTTGAATATAATTAATAATTTCGTAATTTCAATGCACACACTTTCACTGTGATATTACAATCGTATTGTGTAACGTTGTCATTACGTTGCTATTAAAAAAAAAACGCGCTTCTCCGATATATGATTATAACTTCAATTATCCACAGCGAATTATTTGAGCGTCGTAAAATTGTAATTGAAATTACCAGTTCATTCCGATTAACAGTTCATGTCTAAATTACGCCAATAACATTGAACTCTTCTCTTATAACCGATCTACGGAATTATTTAATCCTGTAATTTATTACCAATAAACGGTAATACATACATCTATATGATGCTGCCAATGTCAATTAGGATATGCTATAAAAATTTATACGAGGTGAATCGTTTCAGTTTACGTTAAGAGCGAGTTCATAAATGGTGCTTGAAACCTATGGCAATTATTTTTACAACCGATGAATTGTCTGGAAAATATACTTCGACCACTAGATCATAATATTGTAATTATATCATATTTATACAATTGAAATTATACCAACCTTAAATTACATATACCTATTTAGACCACAAATACTTTACATTGATTCTATAATACTAATACAAAAACAGTAGCTTACAGTGCAGTGTATACTCCATTCTACCATAAAAATAATTTTCACCCCCAAGATTTTTTATTACAAACTTGTATCATACATAGTTTTAACCTATGAGGACCCTTGCTTTCCAATGTTTCTCAATTAAAAATGTAGAATAACATAAGTACCATTCCACTTTTTTTTCTCCTAAATGTTTCTCCAGTTTCAAAGTTTAATCCTTTTCGTTTTTTCTTCGCCTCGCATGTTTACCAAGCTTTCTCCAAACATAAGTCGTACAATTTGCATATTTCCCTTTCATTCTCGCCACTATCTGCATACCAAAAACTGAGTCGCTGACAATCAAGAGCCAATTCCTCGTTCTAAAATCCACCGTGAACACGTTCGGCAACACTTGTTGCGAACATTTCCCCTCGTAAATAACCATCGATACGCAGAGAAAACGAGACATGGGAACCGCTGGAAGCGTGGCGAGCAGAGAATGGATCGGAACGAATTTTAAACGCGAGTGAAATCATTGGTCCGTCTATAAACGCTCGCCACGATAACACTTTTACGACGGGATACGAGCTCTCTCCGTATGAAACGTTGCTGTCACGCGAACAAAACGAACGTTTACGTCGATTCAGTGGAGGGAACGATTAAATTCGCCCTTTCCTCGAAACTAATTAAATTAATGATCCCGCCGTAAGAACATCGTTCGCCGTTTAGATAGCTTTCAATAGCTGGCAAAAAGCGCCTCGATATCCGACAGAGGCACAGCGGGCGCCACGATGTTTTTTTTATCATAATTGCAGCGATACAAACGACGCTGTTATCATGACTCGTGCTATGAAGCACTAAATGTTTCTTGATATTGACTCTCGCCTCCGTTGTTCGTTGCTCTTCTTCCTCAATCGCGAGTACATACTTTGTAGCGATGAATAAGCTCCCTGATGCGCCTTACTTTTCTTTGGAAATGCGGGAATCGATGGATACTAACGGCAATCGATTGGATGTTTACTTTAGTTTCGTTTAATGTGTACATATTAGAAAACCTTTTCATCTTACGTGTTAAAGAAAGACGAGATTGGTTTAGAAGTGACTGATGTGGTTCCAAGCGTGAAAGATATATTGAAACCGTAGAATACATTTTTGTAAATGATTTCTTCTTTTGAAAATGGCAATAAAATTCGATTACTCTTAATTTCAGACGTAAATATACCGTTGAAACGGCACGATTGAAATTATATTAATTAACAATCATTAGCGTTGTCTCAAATATTCCATAGACGTCAATTATGTCGTAATTAATGAACGCAGCTCAAAGTGAATATATCAATATCATCGTTTGAGTAGATCTGCGATTCAATTCATCGGTACTCTAATACTTTCCCTGTCGATCTACGCCACGATACAGCCCAACATAAAATCTTCTAACTCCACCTGTAACCACCGTAGACGTTTTAAAATTTATAATGACCTCACATTCCAGAAAAGCGTCTCCAAGGAAGACAATCAATTAAGTAGAATCAATTTTAATCACTGAACCATAGTTCTACTGTTGGGGAACATAATTTATCCTTTCCCTCTCCGTTCATTCTCTGCAAGCGATTTCTAGCTAAATAACAAAATAAGAACCCCCATGGAAATTCACCTTAGCGACCCTGGCTCGATAAACAGACCGCTTAGAATATATATTTCAAAAGATTACTGACACCCTCGGCGTACGTAAGTTTCTCGAAGTAAAAGGGAAGAATTATGAATGCCATATCTAACGGCGACTAAAATATTACGCGTTAAAGCACCGACGCTCGTGTATCCGGCATTTTTGCCGCTTCGCGAGCGAGCAAATCACCACTAGCCGCTCGAAATAATTTCATTCTCGTTCTGCGTACCGTTCTCGTTTTGTTCCTGTTTAAATGCCGTTGCGCGGGGCATGCAAAGTAACACTGCCGGCGTGTATGTACGTGCCCAGAGTGCTCGAGGGTTCAGGGAGAGAGCTCAGCCCCATGCCCTTTCTTGGGGCATTTAAGGGAATGCGAGTCTTGACCGTGACAAGGGCGATCGCCTTGAACCTCGACCTTAGACCATCCAACAATTCGCTCGTATCGGATACACTTACTGTGAGAAAATGTATTTGTCGAAACGCGTCTCCTTTTTCCGATGTCACTTGTCAAAAGGTTTCTACTCCTTGTGGAATTGAAAATACGACGCAGTTTGAATATAATTGGAAGAATGGTGTCCTGTAAATTAATTAAGCTGGGCGATGGACGCGAGTTGAAGAAATGCCCTCTTATTGTTAGCAATATAAATAGAGAATTCTTTTCATTTGTACATTTCTTACGATTCTTGAGTTTTAATATTGCCTAATTGTAATTTGGTTTCTTAAATAAATGATTCGAACGTACTACCGCAATGTAGCCATAGAAAATGTTACTTTGTTTTATTCTTGATTTTCTGGCGAATATGTAAAATGTGTAGATCGTTGAATCGGTGGGAGATTTCTATTTTTTGCCACATTTCTCGAGTAAGGTTTCCAATTATACGCCGCGACATTTCTCTCGTGTACGCGGTTTACCCTAATTGACGTCCGTAAAATTAGTGCAGACAAGTTTGTCAAAAGGTTTTCCTATCGCATACTATTTCTTGACCGTCTTCTCGTTTATTTTTAATGCATTCTCACTCGACATCGTCTTTTTCCCAAGGAATTCGTTATTCGAAAAGGAACTTAACTCATGAGACGAGTTTCGTTAATACATTTGCAAATAAAATCACTTCATATTTGTTTTTGTTTTAATTATAATCGTAGCGAATTCTTTTTAACATAATTTTTAGTTCTTCACTATCGAGTCAGTGACCGTGTCACCATATCGGTGCTGCCTTTGCAATTCGTAGATAAATTTCAGCGCAAAATATTTGTATCGTATTCTTAGAATACCGAGAACGAGGAAAATTTGTAGTTACAAGCTTACTATTTGAGTAAACTGCCCATATCCCCCAGCAACGACGTTTATTCAGCAGCAATTCTGCTACCGTATCCTACACGCAACTGTTCTTTCATCATTATTTGCACGCGTCTGTTCCCTCGAAACGGTATATACCTACATACCTGCAGCGTTACTTTCTTTACGTAGAAACAATTCAAATATTTCAGAAGATATATACTTGCAAGGCATTTCGGTTTACTTACAGAAATTGTTCAATCCTGAGATTCCTTAATAACATACTTTACTTTTTTATTCTGCAGTGAGTGTAATTCTGTAGTAACGTTTAATGCCTGTACTGATTGCTTCAGATTACGAATATTATTGCAGATTTTCAGTGATTTTGTCACAGATTATTTATTCGTAATGTTCTTTAAATATATTTATTTCGTATGAAATTTAAGCGTTAGCATCCCATTTAAATCGGAGGAAGTTTATAAAGGAAAATAGATGGGAATTCAAAATTAAAAACTCGAGAGATATATGTACATATGCATATATGTTAATTTTGTGAAGAAGTGCCGGATGTTTTTTATCAGAAAAAGGGCCCTTGTGTAATACTAATATTTGATATAACTACCGGATGAAACTCTGGTTTGTTTAAGCAGATGTTAGATTTTGGGGACTGTGGCATGCTCAAGTGACATCTAGACAGAAATGCACAAATGTGGAAGTTGTGGTCTGTAAACTTACTTCAAGCTTACTGTAAACATTCATGCGCTTCAAGTACACAAACAGTAAATTTTTCCTTGCAAGGAAATTTTCGAAAATGCACTTGGCTTCAGATACTTAAATGTGGAATATGTATGTATTTTCAAATATCATTTGAAAGGAAATATGATTGTTAATTACAAAAGAGGACAAATATTACATTAATCTAAAAATAAGTTACAAATTCACACGCGAAACAATGTTATTAAAATACAAACAAACACTAGTGAAAAGAAATAGTCAAAGATAAATATAAATATTGAGTTAAAATAATTGGAAATTATTATAACTACCAAGGCAATTAATCACTCGATTGTAAGGAACTAAAATATTTACCAAGGCAAGCTGGCTTTATTTCAATTGCAGTGGCATCGCGAAAAGAGCAAGTTTCAGGGGCTGGTTCGATGGATATGCATTTAGATGCTGCTAAATGCAGAATCACGTTCATTATCAGTACAGCAAGACACGCCCACGCTCGTTATAAAATAAAGGTTCCATCAGGATCGTATAGTCTTTCATTTATTTTATCGATGTTAATTGAACGCGTACCAATTTTCGATTCAGCGTTCAATTCCCTTCTTCAAATTCTATAATTCCCAAAATAATTAAATGCACTGCTCAATTGTTTGCTTGTACAATAAATTAACTATTATTATGTATTAATTGTATACTTCCTTCATACAATAATTATTCAATGCATTTGTTACGAAAAAGTTGAACAGACCGCATCGAATCTTTTACAAAAGGCAAACGTTTAGTGTCATCCACTAGATGAATGACAGTAGTAATAATTTTATGTAGAAACGTAGAAGGGTCACTGACAGTGACTGTCTCGATTACTTTACTCCCTTTTGTTCTTGTTCAGCTTTCATTACAACATCAAGGAACGTGACGTGTAATTTCAAGACCATAATGATCTTACATTACTCTTTGTCCCCGTATGTTGAATATTTTCGAGACATTATCATGAATTTATGAAATTCTTATTTTCCCTGTTTGAGAAATAGATTGATGAATTTCTGGTTAATATTTATTTGAAATGCATTTAATCTGTAGGGTTTAAATGTAACTCGGAGATCAGAGAATAGCCTTCTCGTTTCTTAAATATTTAATTCATTTGACATACATTTCATCCTGTCGTTGTTTTCAGTAACAAACCTTTTGTAACTTATTTATCGGCCATTTATGGCAAAATAATGAACTTTCCATTTGCGTACTGTATCCTCCTTTCCCTTGCTCCTCGTTTTTAATCAGTTTCATTAATTATATTCATGTAAGAGTTATTTACGAGGCGTGAAACATCGATTAAAAGATAATATGTATAATGTGGTAAAAGGAATGTGACTTGTTTCACTGTGCGAAAACTTAGGCGGGTGGAAAAATGCAACGGCGAAACAATAAAAAGTACTGTACTATTGTCATTCCAAAGGTTATCAATCGTCCAATTAAACAGAAAAATTATAGTGATATCGCATGATTTAAATATGCCGCTATTTAATAATACACTATTTACAAAAAAAGGATAGATGTCGTGAAAATATGAGTTCGTAGGTTGTGCTAAATAATTTGATTGCAATAAAAAAATGAAGAAAGCGTACAAATACACTCGGAATTTTTCTTACGATTACATAAAAAATATTTTTGTAAGTATATGTACTATTAATCCAGCCAAAAAATATTAACAGGTTATCAAATAGAGTAATTGATTATGATGCACCAAGGAAAAAAAGAATGTGCTTTTATTTTGAAATGTAATTCAATGAGATTAGATGTGTAATAAGTAATAACTGTATGAGCATAGTGTCGTCAAAAATTGCGGAATTCATGATAAATTAGAAGTGGGATACAAGCAAATAATAAATTTTAATTATTATAATATTACATATATGTAGACATTGTAGAAATACAATACAATCTCAATGTTAATTCTTACTTTAACTGTTCTTCGTACTATCAGTAACGATTACGAGAAATTACTTGGAAATATCTATTTTTAAATATCACAAATGAGTTATGTTCTGCAATTATAATTCAGTTTAACGAAGATAGGAATTCAATTACGTTATTCAGTCTGTGAAAATATTCTACATTTGATACCCTAAACATGCGATATTGTATGCCAACGAACACGTATGAAACACATTGATATAAACATGTGCAATTAATCGTAATCTATTTATTACTTATGAAATCGAGTTATTTTATATCTCTGAACAAACCCTTGATAATTCTTTGTTATTAAAAAACGTAGTGGTAGTTATGAATAAAACGTTATTATCATTATATTCGATACTCGTACAGTACATTGATTTCAAATAGTTTATGAGGTTGCGGTGCTGTTAATTTATGCCTGCAGAAATTGTGCAAAAAATATGTAGATACATATGAACATTAATAATTTCGTACGAAAGGAATATTATAAACAAATACACGGGGCGATGGTTGTAACTACATATCGGTTTGATTGAATATCGGCCACCTGTATTAATTAACCGGTTTTCCTCGTTGAATTGTAGGTGATATGCGTTGAAAGTTACATCCGTCCTGGTGTCGTCGTGATTCATGTAAGAAAAGTTAACCAGACAGGAATGTCGAATAAATAATTCATAATGCATAAAATCACTGAAATGAATGATAATTTGTCCGAGACGGCAGACAGCTCTTGCATATTTATACATGTGCAACACGTTCTCCAATTTCATACATTTAATTGCAATTGATGTGAATAAATATTTATAATCCTTCAAATTATTGTGGGTGCACGTTTAAAGATCATTGGTCAAAATGATTTTATATATCTGCAATCTGAAAAAAAATCTGTTAAAAACTGCAATCAAGTTCTTTTGTCATGTTCTCATTTGTTTCAATTGACCGATCAAAATTATTCTTAAATCAGTGCCATTAGAAAAATGCTATTTTGGATGCAGCACGGAGCAAAAATATGTACGAGATGCCTTAGGAATTATTACACTTCATCCTATAAAGAAGTGGTATGCTTATTTTCGCCAAATCGTTCTAAAAAAGAATTGCCTCGTTCTTCGTGTTATTTTGCTGTGTCTGAGCCTAAATGATTTATGAGATTTACCACCCCGTGGCACAGTTCGTAGTGCTCCAATCCTTCTTTTCGTTGGTGGCCATGACATCTCCATTTCTCACGATTCACAATGCATTCGACTAATGGATTTCACCCCACGGTTTCATTGTTCGTTGAAAGGTAAATAGCGCTGTAAACGCGCGTGTAATTTCTTAAGTTACCACTCAGATCAGTTCTCTGTTAAACGGATTATAAATGATGTCGGGTCGTGCATGTAAGACGTTCTCCTATGCGCAGTATATACATTCAAAATACAATAGTACATATTTTGAATACTACAGTAAAGGAAAAAGGGAATATGAAATATAATATGAATATAATATGAAAAAGGGGAATATATTTCCATAGTAAGACAAATGTTTTGTGTGCATAAAGGAATTTAACTTCTTAATAACTAAATATTTAGAAATGTTTCCTCTTATATAATTACACTGCTACTATTTAATTTCCCAGCAATACCAAAGCATACAGCATCGAAGATATTTACTATATCAGCCAAATATTTATTATCATCTCTACCATGTTCGAATAATATAGCACTATTTTCTAAGGGAAAATTGAATGCATCTACTTCTTACCAGAAAGAACTTGACCGTCAATCACTTAAATCTTGCCAAAAGAATAATGACAAATTAATAAAACAACTACTATAAAAATTTCACACGCTGCAGACATTTCTAGGCGACACAATAAATATTCCCAGTCCACTGTATATTTATAATCACACAAAACGCCGAAATGCAAAAAGAAACAATCGGAAAATTACCCATCTAGTTCCCCTCGTCGTTTCACGGTGTTCACCTCGTAAACTTCGTCATTCCGTTTATTTCACGCAGCGTAGCGTCGAGTCGCGTCGTTAGCACGCGTCGCAGACGGGGAAAAGATCAGCCCCGAGCATCCGGCAAGTTGTCGATCCTTTTCTTTTTTTCTTTCCAACGCTTTTATCCGTCACACCTCCGCTTTTGTATACCGAACGTCGGGAGATATTTTTGTCCCGTCTCTCCTACTAAATCGTGATACCTACGCGTGTGTTCCGCGACCAAGAGCACTCTTGCTAGCTTCTCGTTTCGTGTATCCAGAGGCTGCGTCGTCGTGTCGAGTTTCACGGGCCCCCATTAATCGTATGGTTTTTCGTACAATATGGATATTTCCGTTGCGTCAGACGCAAGAACTTGGCGTCGGCGTAATTACTATTCTAAATCGATCAGTCAGTGGAAATAGAGTGCATTGTTCAATGGGTCGAATATTTGTTCACTGAACGACATCCGGTCTGCACCTTGCCGCAGATCGCGCGCTTGAGATATCATTAAAGTGTCGTTTGTAAACGTCAGATTTATGTTAGATCGAGTCGAAGTGACCGGACGCTTAGACTTCTCTGGAATTGAGATTAATTTCCCGCTGGCCTTTGTATAATAGATCTCTCTAGGAGGCGATGATTGCATTTGTTCGATTGTGTCCGTTTCAGTTTTTGAGATTGGGACCAACTGTCGTGTCGTTTCTCTTAGACCTGTTGGCGCTGTTGCGTGCATCTTCGTTACGATTAAATGGTTTTCAGCGAGGGTAAAGCAATATTTAAGTGATTCCTCGTTGTTGGAATTTGATTGCGACGAATTTTGGGAAAATGATTGTTGATGGTTCGGAGTAGGCTTTATTATTAATATTGGTTCCAATTCCTACTCCAATTTCGTATCTTTAAATCTTCTCTCCAACTGAAATGCATTTTACAAAAATGATTAAAAAACCGTCCCCTCTAAGCTACATTTTAAACCAATTTCTTCACAATTCAGCGTTTCCTTCTCATCGTCCAGCATCATACGGCTCCATTAAAAAGCAAGCAATTTCCCCGAGTCCCGCAATAGCATCCCCAAAGCAGTGTCATCGAGCGTTGCCAAAGCGCCTTCTTGGAAAATTAGAAGGAGTTAGTTTCCCGGTAGGGAGTCTGTGATCGAGACATCTCGAAATCCGGTGAAACCGTGCCCCCCTGTTATTATTTATGGTTTAAAGTCGGAATAGTAATAGCCGTGATTCATAGTGCTTGAAGGCGACAGCTTCGTCCGGCGACTGTCACCGATCGCGATGTCGCATTAAAGCGAGCAAAATCTGGGCCCGTATGTAAGTAGATGCTATTTATACCGATCCACGATGAACGCCAGTGCCGTGCACACTTATAGTATGTATTTCTTACCGTATCTTCCCTTATCGTTGCTCTTCTTCGTTCCGTTGTGTCGTCGCGAGATCACGAATGCGCCTCGCCTTTATCTGCGCAGCTTGCAAACGGTAATCGGGCGAATCGAACGGGTGAAAACTGGTGAACAGGTAGGAGATGATACGATTTAAGTGCTGGGGGAAGACCGTTTCATAGATTTCGTTGGGGATGGTGAACGGATAGCGCGAGGAATGCGATGTCGATGATTTTCTGTTACGATTTTCTAAGGTAGCGCCTAATTGCTACAGGGATAAACGTAGATGCACGTCGGTCTCGTCGTTAAAATATAAATAAGCGGAATATTTATGCATATATATTTAAATGTAGAGCGTAAGTGTTCTACTTGGATAATTAAAAATATCGTTCGATGGAGGGTGGGGGACGAAAGGGTATTGGCAGAGATTGTTTATCAGGTTTTGTTATCGACAATATGTGAATGCAAAGCGTTGCGTTTAATACAGTTGGCTGTATCAGCTCGTTAACCGATTTTATTTTAAGTTCAGCGAACGGTATCCTGTACGTAGATTACTGAAAAGTAAAATTGAATCAATATCTCCTTTAGAGCAGAGAAGAAAACTAGTACCGATTAAACGTTTCGTATGAGTTATATAAATAAAACGATGATGCATTTATCGTTTTCTCCTTAATTACTCGTTGAGACTACTTTGTTTTTATATCGAGCTTAGCGACGTAGCCACCTCTATTGATTTTTCTAGTTGAATTTCCTTTATGACGCTGCACCTCGAGACGACACAGAGTCAAAAGATGCACAAGAAAGATGAGGCTAGAACCCGGAAGTGAAACACGTTTCTGACAACTACCTGCGAGTGTCATCAAGCTATACCATGAGAGTACTGTGCAATTAACACGAGATATGCCTCCAACGTATATGTCCTCGTGCCGAGTAGAGTTGTATCTGAGTCGCTAGCTCGTCATCCAAGGTGTTGAGCCTCCTACCTTGTCCCGCGTTTCATTTCCCGATACTGCGTTATTAAATGATTTTATTAAAGCTGAAGAAAAATCGCGGCAGCTAGGAAATTATTTCAAATGATATGTTATTAAGGGTTTAATAAAACTACTTGCGAGAAAATACCAGTGAAAAATCGATTACCAGATTGCGCGTGACAGATTTATAACGATCTAAATAATTCTTTAAGCAGACAATTTGTATTTGTATTATATTTTAATTAGATTTGAATTAGATGTACATATTTCGTTTGAAAAGAAACAAACTATTCCTGGACAGATTATACTATTCAACATATGAAAATCTGTAAAGAAGAATTTTCTTTCTTTCCAGGAAAAATCCTTGACTCCACGCTAGTTGAATATTTGAAGACTGCAAATATTCTACGACAATTCCGTGGAAAATACAAGCCCGTACAAATTGTGTGAACCCACCTTTAATGTTGTCTCCTAAGCAGATAGAGGGGGCCGTTCGTTTGAGATGCAATCACGCGTAGCTTTTTATTCGAATCTACCGGAAGTGGAAGGTGGGCGACCAATGAAGGGGGATCTTTGCACGTAAAACTCGTAGACGCGGTTCGTAAATAGGCCTCGTGCTACGGCAGGAAGTCTTGCCAGATGCTGATGGTCTCGAATGGTTCTTGAGCGGTCCCATTACAATCGCGTTTTTTCGAACAACAAACTTCCCGGGGGCTGAAAAATATCCCAGCGAATTCCACAATTGTTCTATTATTGTTCATATTTTCCACGTATTAATTTGTCAATTTTATACGTAAGAATTCAGATACTACATAAATACTGGCTAGAAGATCTGAAATTGATCATTGTAATTGTATATAATTACAAAATATTATTTTGTGGATGGGTGATCTGCTTTTCTGTAAGACAATTTATGATTCGTTATATTTAAATGATGCAGCCATATTTGGAATAAACGCAACTTCTTTTACTTTCATTCCAAGTACTAAAATGTAATCGGCAAGATCAGACAGTCTAACAGAAAATAACTAAGCGATAGAGAATTCGAACTGCTTACTTTAATTAAAGCAGGTAATGCAACATAAAATTACCGTTCTATAAAATAAGATTTCGATACATTCTTCCACACGAACCATATTAAATTAAATTTCATGTAAAACAGAGATAAAGAAAAATACTTTGTACCACGTTCATCGAAACACAAAATACAGAATTTCATCGAAAACTTCCACATTTTCAATCCGCAATAATACTCCCACCTTTTTTTACAAAAACTGCATTACATTCCTCCTTGCGATCCTTATTAAATGCCAAATTAGTAATTCTTACAAAACCACGGTGAATAAAAAGAATTGGTGCAGCTGCAATAAGACAAGATACTGTGCATATACAAAGAGAATCCATTTATCGTTCTATTTAAAAAAAAGACTACGAATTTACGACACCGTATCTAATATAAAGTGAGGAATGCCTCAATCGTCGATAATTTCTGCCTGAATTTATACGAGATTCGTGCGGCCTATACCCGTCTGCGTTCTCGCGTGTATCCTTTTTAGGGATATCGTTCGCGCGATCCACAGGGAAGATTACCTGGCCTGTTACCTGCGTGTTGTCGATCGTTATCGAACTTCGTTGGAATGCTGCTACGCGTCCGTGGCACAATTTGTACGTTCCGACAAAGCTGATCGCCGTTTTGTAAACGATACGATCTCTGAACGATAGTAGCTCATCTTTGCTGTTGCTCCTTGCTTATCGTCCGCCGTAAATCAGAAAGAAATTGTTTAGGTTTAGAATGTAAAATATCGGGTTAATCTTCCCCGGGAGACCCTAGGGGTGTCGCGTGCCTATGGAACGACTTCTTTGGATTGAAAGGATTATAAAGACTACAAGATGGGAAAGTCCGGTGGCTACTCGTATAATAGATTTGGATTGTAGGCAATACGAGATTAAATAGTTGTATGTAGGCCTCGTGGGCGAGGGGACCAGTATAGTAGCATTGAAGGAGAGATGTGTTATCGTACTTTTAAGACAAAATATATATCACGATTTCGACATGGAAGATTCTGTGATTATTTAGGGGATTAGATGTGTCAATTCGATTTTTCACCGATCGCTCCAGCTTTATTATCAAAATTAACGAGAATAACGAATTAAGAAGTACAATTTATACCCAGATCATTCTGGAGAATTTTAATTGTCACGCATCTATTAGCAATTGTCTGCCACGTATGCGCATATTAGATCAAAATTAATAATAGACCTCTATCATATTTTCCCAATCTCAGTTGCACAATGACAACAGTAACTTCTTTCTTTTACATTGCCACCGATAATTGTAATACATTCGTCTGGCTTGAGTCGCTGTGTAATGCAAATGAGTGATTGCGATAAAGTTCCATGGAATTCGTCTCGGTTCTTCGACTTCGAACGCCCTTACACGCCTCGCGTATAGAATTATGAAAATCGATCGCGTCGAAGGGGATGCCTTTTACATACGCGCAATCGTGACACTGTGCTGGCGTTATTTTTATGCATAAATGCAAGTGTGCACTCGAGTATAAGTATTTACACGGTCGTTGGTTCGATGGCACCATAGCGTTTGCGGGTTCGTGTTCCGTTTATTTGCAATCAAGATGTCAGAGGAAGTGCTTGTAGCCTGTGCAGTTACTTCAGTGATTTATAATTTGTTGAGAAAGAGAGAGAGAGAGATAGAGAGAGAGGACAAGGAACGGAAGACAACAATGAACGGCCGAGACATCTAAAAATAAACAATTTATTAAGCAATCCTATTGAACAATAGAATATGTTCTGTGTAAAAAACGTCTTTTTAGTTATCTGTTAATTCTACATGCAATATGAGTATATTTTATTTTGAAAATATGTTCATTAATTACGAGATTATTATATTTATTCATTAATATTTGTCGCATTAAATGTGTTCCAACTTTAAAATAAATAATTACAACTGTGATGGTTCGTAAAGGCAGGGAAACAGTGGTAATGTAAAACATTGCATTCATTTGGTCAAAACTATTATTTAACAAGTATAAAATGTATTATGGGTAGGGATATTTATAAAGAATTCTCAATTTTCTGAAATGGAGCGTTTGACGAATATTAAGTTATCGTTTCTTCACATAAGCCACATATGTAAAAATATGGATCTCTATGGCATACTATTTAATTACAAGTAATTTGAAATAATTTGTCACACTTACGCCTTAAACGTTATGACATTTCCATAGAAAACCGGAATATTATTCAGTATAATAGAACTATGGGAATTATTGTTACACAACCGTATACACTTACGACTTCAAAATCACATAGCACACGTTTCGTCTAATCGTGCACGAAAATCAGCAGTAAGTTTCTCCTATAAGGGTATGCAACGATGTATTACAACATCATCATGTCAGCATCATCTCTAAAGCCTTGTATACGTGTAATGTCACGTGGTTATTTCGTTATAAATCTACTCTAACATTCATCAGTCACGATAGTCTCGACAGGATATCAACACGTCGTTCAATTACAAGTAACATGATTCTCGCTGGAAGAAACCTGCGAAAGTGATGCTACTAACGAAGCTTGTCGCCTTATTTCTTACTGATTGGGAGGAATTCCTGAGGGCACAGAAAAGAGCACTTCTCATCAAATAAATCGGGATATCCTGTTGTCGAGACTCAATTCCCGAAATCGAATTTCGACAAACAAATGATGCACTCTTCTCAGGAATTATTATTGTATTGTACCTGCACATTTCTAACGTTTTTGCAGTTATTATTCCACTAATTACATAGTCATGTCGGTTGTACAAAAATATTTCAACATTTTCTAATATATAACGCATTCAGTCTATTGCAGGAAACAATAAAGTAATCAATATATACATACATGCATAATACGTAAAATACGTGCGTACAATTTTAACCAATTATTTTCACTACTATTTCAATGAAACAAGCCTCACTCGAAGAGTATAAAAATTCCTATTATATCATTGCAAAAAATACTAAATCGTACAAGATCCATATACCGAATCTGAACATAGAATTAACATTTTTGAAAACACGCCAGGCCGTTCTCGTTCCATACCAAACGAGCTAACATAAAAACAGTCGACGAGATAAAGGTGCTTCCTATCCGCCAGCTGGAAATAGCAAACGACAATCGACTTAAAAAGCCCGGACGTATTTGAAAGCCATCGGTCGGGGCTTGAAATAGAACTTCCAGATTGCTGGAATTTCACCGAAGATCCCGGCGTTAAAGAAATCATCACACGTCAGAAAAGGGGAGCCCCGAAAATGAAGGCTGTCAGTCTGGAATGTAACACCTTCTCGCGTGACTCGAGGGCATCGTGGGGATGGTAGGTGCGCGAGCAGCAGAATAAAAATGTCCATTCGGACGTTCGATTGCTCGGTCGTTCAACCTCTCTCGCTCTCGTCTCTATTCTTTCTTTTTTTGCTCGCCTTCGCAGCCGCCCACTCGTCCAAAATTGCACCTTCGAGATCACGGGCGCCTACTCGCCCTCCTTTTCGCTCTTCTTCCCCTCACTTTTATTTCGTCTCTTTCAGTTTCGTTTCCTCGAGGCGCCACTCGGGGGAGTGCCGGAAACGCCGGCGGAAGATAACTGCCCCTAATTTTACAGTGCACGTAGAAAGCGCCCGTTCTGTTACCCGTTTCGCGAGTCGTCGTTAGCTCACCGGCGACGATTCTCCTCTTCGTTCATAAATAATGCGTACCACGGAGTGGGTTCGGTCTTGTTTGATGCGTTTCTTCATTTTTCGCTTTTTGTTGCTCTTTAATGCTTCGGGCTAGACGTCGCGCATACCTGTTTGGTGGCTCGTGGAACGTTTAGGCGTTTATCATTTGCATAGAGACGCCTGGTTTTTGGAGCGGGGTGGCGATGAGATGATTTAAAGTCACGAGGGAAGTTTGTTAGCAGAACTTTTCGTTTCAGGATTTTGTTCATTCCGAACGAAGTTGTAGATAATATTTGTGGGATATGATAGTATGGGATATGATGATGTATGATTGAGTGTGGGATATGATGATGTATGATTGTAACACTGTGTATATGTTTTGCATGAGTGATCTGAATGAATGTATTTGCTGTTTTCATGTGAAGAGTGTTGTGTTTAATGCTTGGTAACGAGATAACAGTTTGGAACGAAGCGTTAGCGGAGTGATAAAAGTGATAACGGAGCGATATTTTGTTAAACGTTAATTGTGGAATAATAATTAATAAATCATTTCCTACATATTTAAGTAATCGGCAATATTCGCATCTGCATGAATGACAAGAATATCATTCTTATTTCCTGATTGGATAAAATTAGGTCAATGCTAATCGATTGAAATGGAGCTGAAAAGTATGAGCGCTTTCGTGACGAAAGGGTTAATAACGTGTTCTTATTAACACCAGTTGGTCCATTATTTTTATTTGCTGATCGTGGGGCCCACAAAATGTGGCCAGTTTTTTCGCTCGATCAGAAACGCCACGGTCGGCTATGATAGCCGAAGTCGATCCTAAGGCCAAGGCTGTTTAAGGCAACGACGCGTTCCTTTCATGCACATGCCAACTACGGTCAGACAGCCGACGATATTCCTTTCTTTTCTTCGTCGACTGAATCGACCACGCCACAACAAAAAGTACATAGCCGATCTTCGTTTTACCGGTCCGCGAAACGACGGGCAATTATTAATTAACACCGGGACTGATGAACGTGCACAGAGTGGATATAAATTTGTGGATGCTTAATTTTTCAATGTTTCCAACGGTGTTTAATAAAATTGCAAGGATTGATGATTAATAATCGGTTGACTTGCGACGACGCACGGGCACGTGCACCTTGTCGCGGCGATGTGGTTCGTTTTTCGATAAATTATTATGTAAATTATTCAGACGAAACAATTCAATACGGGCGCCTGCAGTGACAGGTATAATGATTGCTCGTGTGAGATTGCTGGGGTGACAATGTTGTTCAGAAGATCGACATACGTTAAATGCAGCATTCAAATTTCCTATAACATGCACAGAATTCTTGTCAAAGAAGAATTTCAACATTCAATAGCAACATATAAATAAACATCAGTGGACAATTGCCCAATGTAAATATCGAAATGCGAATCAGATACTGTAAAAGTTTCAAACCGGCCCTGCAAATTATTGTTTCAACATCCTACACGAACATGAAATAAAATGTCTAAAATTTCCCAACTATCGGAATAACAATTTTCAATTATCAAAGCTTTCCACAGATCTCCGCTACGATCTGTCGCATCACCGCACAAATTCCGTTCGAATCCCTGTCATTTAAGAATCGCTGCCCGCGCCATCGCATTAAGGAACGAAATCGAATTATGTATATCGCACGCTTTCTTCGTCGCCGATTCGTTGTGCGTGCGGTGGACAGGGAAAAGAAACCTATGGCAATTTCGATTCAGGTCAGATTTCACCGAGTCGTAAAGTTCGTTTCGTGCATGGCTGAGAGAAAACGAATAATCGCAGATTGCTCATCGACGGCGCGCAGCTTCAATCAACGTTTCATGCATGAAATCGGTTCTTTCTGCGAATCGATTACACGTTTGCCCGCCACGCTTCTTCGATTCTCGCCGGTGGATTTCTCTGCCGATCGAGGGCAATGGAGCTGTATCGCGAATCGTCGTAACTTTGGGGAAACACTTTGATAAGGATGCGGCGCGAACGATATTCGACGGAGTCCGGGAACGAACGGTTTCGAGATCGACCTGCATCGATCTTCCACGCGTTCGCTTCGTTATATGCGTTCTCCCCCGATAACATCGACACGCGCCGGGCATCGCAATGAATCGTTCGTGTTTCATGAAAGAATCGCTTTACGGTTGACAGTAAAATATCGTTCAATAAATGGACAACCGAGAGAGCGTGGCTCGGGCTAACGTGCATGGTAATAATTCGTTGCGAAATAGAAGAGGAATTTATCGTGTCGAAGATGGCTAACGTGACGTTCAGATGCGGGTAAAAATAGGTTCGTTGACTGTGACGACATAATTCCGTGGGACGAGTACAGGTCATTTTTGCAACATGTGGCGAATTGTTTATCAGGAATTTTGGAAAAGAATTTGTTTGGTATATTTGGAGGGTTCAGAAGACAATCAATGTAAGTCCGTTCTCCTTTAACCGAGATAAATGAGGCTTTTGCTACCGTGAGAATGTTGCTACCGTCATCTAATGCTTACGTATGAAAATAGTGATTTAATTCAGTTATCAACTGAAAGTTTTAACACTAAAGATGCTTTTAAACTACGACACTCATGTACAGGAAAGTTGGACTTACATTGATTGTTTTTTGAGCCCTCTATTTACGTTTCTGAAATTCGATGGACAGGTAATCTTACTCTAGTGGATATCAGTTAAAAGTGCTGTTTATTTGTTATATGTTAATTTTGTTTGGAATTTAATCATGAACATAAAACAGGTAATTGTAATTAGTATTGAAAGGGATCATTTGGAAGTAGTGAAATGTAATATTAATTAAAGTCAATGCTATTGTGGGAAAGTGTAATCAACGAAAAAGCTTGGGAGTAAAGAAGAAATTATAAAATTTGTTTATAACTTAACGAGTAATCGGATAACAATGGTCTGGTTTTCTTTTATTTAGCTACTGTAATATCGTAGCCCCTATTTCTGGCATCATCTGCATGTGATTTAGTTAACACCAGAATCTTCACGATGAAATGCCCCGGTTCGAAATATTGCTTGCACGTGGTGTATAACTGTGTCAGGTTATAGCATATTTCTACATACAAGAAATTTTAAACTCGTAAGGCAAGTTCGACGTACAAATGGCCCATAAATACGATAAGTTACCTTTTCACCGTGAATTACGTTCTGAAGATAAGTGTTCTGACGACACGTTTACCATTCCGTTGCATCTATGTATATATGTAGTTCAGACTTTGTTGAACGACACCGTTGTAATTATAGCTCATAATTACCGCTAGAAATACACTTTATGAATCCCATACTGGAGTCGAAACTTGCAACTAATACTAAGCAAATTTCAAATCGATTATTTTGAATTCGATAAAGATTCAAGTGACGTTGCATTTATTACTTTGCTGTTGCGAACGATAAACATTTTTTCGAATCATTTAATGAGTTATAAATTGTCAAATAATTTACCGCAGAAGAGCAGCTCGTTAATTTTCCTGTTACTTTTCAATTCTCCCAGCACGACAGGAAGTTCGCGTGCGAAAGGCACGCAAGTTAAAACAGTCGACACTTGAAATATTAATGTACTCCCGGCATAATTAATTACTCGGTCGGCCAGGCGAATCGCCGTTCCTTTTGTAAAAATAATAATGCCGGCTAAAAATTGTTGCCCGTGTTTTGCATAAATATTATCTGTCGAGATAATTCTTTGATTCGCCGAGAGGGGAACTGTGAGAGGCGATGTCGATGCGGTAATTAAGAGTGAACGAACTTCTGGTAAGCGTGCAATTAAGAGCGCTAATTGACATTGGAGGATCGGCAATGGGAGAAACTTGTCTTTCTTCCACTTCTTAATTGAAGAATGCGTGATAATGCTTCCTTTGTTACACAACATTCGACGTTATAATCGCAGTTTTCAGTAAGCTAATCTATATAATTGTACTGAAATTCGATTTATACTTTCCCTGTTAATTCCCAATGTTATATTATAAACTGCAATACAATAAAGTGTTGTATACCGACATAACTTTCTCCTAGTCAACTATAATCACAACTGCGAATTGCTCACAGTCTATATTAGTCATAGGTATCCGGTACTTTTCACATTTCCTCTTTGATGTACTCCAAACCTCCTCGCATAACATAATGCATAACAACCTCAATCTGTGCCACTAGCCATCTTCAACCCTTGAACTTCATACTCCTTTCCCTATTCCCTACTAAATCCCAGACAACCCTTACTCTCTCATTTTGCCCCAATATATACATAGTGAACCACGTTCAAAACGGCAGAGTTTCTTTAGACTAGAGACTTTATCGACGTAGTCTTTCTCAGCGAATTATTCACGAGAATATCAACGGTACGTCACTGCTCTAAGTATTCGTCAAGTTTCCGTTTAAGCGTTACTGTAATTTATTAAATATGAAAAATAAAAGCTCTGTGGAATACAACAAAAGATAATACTGCCTATTACATTAAATCATGCTGCATTTCTAAAACTACAAAATAAAAATACTGCAAAAGTAACCCACGTGAGCTAGAAAAATAATGAATCGCGAATGACACCATCGAACCAAATGCCACCGTGTCGAATTTAACAAGAATCGTCACGCAACGCAGTATCTCACGGTTTAATTTATCCAACAGTCGCGTGAGACTTCGCCTAAAACGAATTTAAATTAATAAACGGAAACGAAATTAATCTTCTTTCACCTAAATACATTCCCAAGTGCAGATGCCGCAACTGAGAATACACATTTATTCATTTCGACAGTCAATTACGTTGCATTGTAAGCAGATGGATCAATCCACCCGGAAACCTGCGAAACGGCGGGACTTAATCTGGCGATTTACAGCCTGACTACTCAACGCTGAGTGCACATTGTACTCAAGGCGTCAGAAGGTTGATAAGTTTGTGGCAGTTGAAAAGAATACGCGATTCATTGACAGGGATCAGGCCCTTTTGGCGGGCCAACAATTAAGGTATTGGCTCGGCGAAGGGGATGTTCCACCTGGATTCGATTCAATCGATAACGAAGTTGCGGCTGTAAAGAAACTGTTAGGAGGCTGCTTCCTTTCAGTAAGGGACAGTGCAGAACTTATGTTACACTGTCGATCGACTGGCTTCCTGGGTAACGAGTATATTAAACATTCGAGATGTGCGTAGACTTGTGTTGCATGCGATGTGACGATTCTACAATGCTGCGTCTCAAGTGTGATTATTTTGTTACAGTTATATTAACTTTTAGAGTTATGGGAATAGAACTGCGATTCTGTGGTCATTTGATTTTTTGGAAATTATAATGAATATCTTGGAGTGTGACGTTTGGATGGCGTAATGAGTTGTTTGAATAGAAATATCTTTTAGGCTTAATGAGTAATTAACGAAAGGGTAATAATAACGTCTGTTGTATTTTTAATTATCTAAGAATATATTTATGAAATTATAAAACTTAATTATAAAACTCGATACTAGTGAAACTAATAACAGATTTACATCAGTTGAGCCTAGTGAACCTAGAATAGATTTGATCTTAACATAGGGTGGGACATGTAAAATGGGTGCACCTAAATATATCAGCTGTTTATAGATATATGAAAAAAGAAGTTAAGTCGAAGTGAAGCTGCTCGAAGAAGCAAACAGAATATGTATATTAAAAGAAAAATTTTCCTATATTATACTGTTTTGCACATTCTTGCAATCAAAAAATATTTTAATTGTGTTAAGGTTTATACGAGATTTCCTCAACTACTAATGATGAAAAATAATGGCAAACACAACGTGGTCACTTTCAAACTGCCCTTTTTTCACAGCAAACCATTTTCATTCAATTCAATTTACTTTAAATTAACTTTATTTATTTACCTCCGGCTTTAGCACTCACATACGCGTACGCTATCTTCTACAATTTCATATCTATGCACTCTCTCCACCCTCAAATGTATCCACGAAATTCTGCCTCAACTGTCACAAAATAGGTGTCCAATATGTTTAGTACACTTGCAGGAGCATTGTTACATACTTTGACTACTGTCGGAATAAAAAGACGAAAGTATATATGCGATGCTTCGTGCCCCCCCCCCCCCCCCCCTACGTCCAGCCATTTATTTTAAACGTTACATACCGCACACGGAAGTGTCGATCGCAGTCGATTCTTCCTGGAACACGTGGTTAGACGCCGATAAATTAATATCCGGAGAAACCTGGCACGTTCATTACAGCAACGCGGGAATTCGTTCTAAGCGCACGGTCGAGGCAGAAACGCGTTAAATGTTAAATTCGTTTCGCGATCCCAAGCAACGTGTGAGGTCCTGTTCTGTTTATGCAATCAGAGTGAAACGATACCCAGAATCGAGATCTCTATCCACGGATCGATCCGTCGACTGTACCCACAGCAATATGTTAACGTGTCCAGGGCGTACGAATTGAATTAAAACAGTTGTCGAACAAAGCGATGGAGTGATTAACAATTGGACAGGACACGAACGATCACGTTGCCTGACTTGTTAAATGAATGGCGGTGGCCGATAGAGCCGATGGAAAAAGTAGGCAATCTCTGTTGGGTACAATTACACGTTGTACGGCTAAGTTATTCCAGGTAGTTTTCTTGTAGCATTCGACGGGCTGATTGAGTTTGCTGTTGGTAGGTATGTATTTGTAGTGAAGTTGAATGGGAATCAAGTATGTACGTATACAATAGAACTTGCATCCGAATATCTATTATCTGAGAGTTCTGTTGTACGAAAGTTGTTCTGATCGAATGTTGCGTTGTACAGACGATATATTTTGTTCAGTTGTTGGATACGTTGCTTGATCAGATCGTACTTCATATTGTATTAAAAGGGATACACGTGGAGTGCTTGTGATAAGAACATTTTGTTTTGCCTCGTATTATTTAACATTAGTAACATGCTGGAGTAAAGAGTGATGTTATTAATACTGATATACGCTTGTATATTTCAATCATTCTGAGTGATAGAATTTAATAAGTTAAAGTAAAAAACTAAATAAGAATATTCTTCATGCACATGACAGACGTGTAGGATACTAAATAATCATCTGTTTTAGTATTTAGTTTCAAACTACGATCAATTCTACTTGTTGCTACCTGAGTTATAGTATTTACTAATATAGCATTATAGTATCTACTGCTACAAAATTATGAAGTCCCTTTTTTACTCGGTGTGAAATAATACCACTCAAGAATTAGAGTTCAATATTCAGACTAATCACTGTGAATCTGTTTCAGTGTTCCACATACATAATTAGAAGTGTTAACGTCGGGTTCTCGTTGAAGCGTTGAATGTTTTCAAGTGGCACTAATTCCAATCGCTGTTCAAAGCAATTTTCCCACAGAAAAATCTATGAGAGGGTGTTCTTCATATCAGTTCGAAAAACACTCGCCAGAAAAAGCAGAACGCTCTTTCTCCTATCGCGCATGATTACAAACACGCATATGCATATGTAGATGCTCGTGCACATACGCGCGTTGCAATCCTGTAGAAAAAAATTCAAGTACGCGTTAATTGTCACACGATGCACGTAGTCGATTACCTGTGGAATGCAGTCAACGTGTATTCATTTTTGTTTTCCCTTTTCTAAATTATGTCGCCTCGCTAGGACCTGTTTCTATGTATAACATTTTATTTAAAGTGTTCGGAGAAATAATAAAATTACGCCTTGACGCATCCCTTAAATGTTACCATAGTTTTTAACCCTAACAATATTTAACTCCAATTTAACAACGATAACCCATATTCATATATTGTGAAAAACATTGCAATATAACATTTATTTCCAACAGAATTCTCCATTTTCGTTTATTTGCGTGATAAATAACCAAATCTAAACAAATAGTATGACGTTTAAAACCCATAAGCCGAAGATCGACAGGTCAAGTCACACCTGCAGAGAATATGTATGACTTTAAAAACTATACAGTCGTCATGTTTTTACTGCCAGTGTGTTGCGAGAATGCTTTACACCAGGCTGTTATCCTATTTTGTCTTTCTTATGATTTCGTATGGGAACACGTGGATACACTGGCGTTGCGGTATTTAAATTGTAGTTTATTGAGCAACCACTCGTGCAAGTACATACTGTAAAAATAAAGAATTCAATAGTAGAACCAGCGGTTGGCAATTCATGCCAATGCAAGTATTGCAATTATATAAACAAAAATATGTTCCGCTAATCCAGGTTCGTATATCGGCTCTTGAAGAATATTTGCGAAGGGATTTTATGGCGGACATATCTCAAACCAATATTTGCATGCCAAGATTTATTTACCATTCACTTAGTTCAATACGGCGTATAGGTTGTTCCACTGTTTGCCTTCAACAATAAACTGTGTGGTTAATAGGATTTACAAGATTAATTGAAGCAATTGTGATATATTTTCTACTTAATCTAATTCAATATTCATTAATTTTTTCTGGAATATTCTTGTTCATATTAACAAATCAATACTTTCAATGAAACAGATAGTGAAAATGAGAAAATTTATTTAACTAAAAACAATGGTCGTTCAATGTCTTGTTTAATTCTAGGAACTCATGCATAAATTTGCAAAAGGAGTATGTATGGCAGTGAGTCAATGTAATATTTTAAGAATTCACATTAAACACCAAGTAATTTATACAAAACATGTTTCTGTCCGCAACAAATAATGTGGGGCTCTAATCTTTGCATTAAACAGTTTCCTCCAAAACGAATCTCTCGTGTAAAATAAGATTTTTCCCCCGCCCATCTCGCAAAATACGAACCCCACCCTTCGTTTCTCAAAGTTCGCAACAAATCCCAGAAGCTCGTAAATTACTCAACCCAGCATCCTAATTCCCGTACGAGGTACACCAACAAACACACCATTCATCATTATTCACCCTCCTAAAATATACTTCTGTGACAGCCACACAATGAATCATCATCTTCCAATCCACAACTACTGTGATAATTAAATGCCCATCAACGGACTATCACAACAAGAAAAACAACTATTTTACTAACTAGCGAAACAACTATATACATAGATATGTATATACACTGCAGGTGAAATTTTTGATACCACCTTCTTAGGTGTAGAAGTATTTAATGTCTCGTTCACGTCTCAATAATTGGAAATTAATATTATAGAAACTGGTGGCATATAATTAGCCACGTTTCGACACTTTCTATTTCAGGTACCTATGCTCTCGAATATCCAACTTACACTTTTCAATAGAGTCATCAAACTGTATACTTGAAACGCCTGGCGTACTTTTGTCTGGCAGTGTACGAACCAGCTTTTCTAATCGTCCAACGATTTATTTGCATCAGTGCGATTTTCTTCTACTTATCGAGTACAAAGCAATCTCTCATGGTGCTAGCTGGCATCGATGCGTCCATCGATTCTCCATCTGCTCGTGAATTCTCGTCCGACCTCTACGAACAGCGCGGCCATTAATATTGCGCCTCGTTAATTTCGCGGAGAGCGTGGCTGATCAATCGGACGAACGGTTCGTCGACTGGCCGGCATTAATTATCCCACACGGACAGCTTTTCATTTTCGGCCCGGTATTCGCCGCAGGACGCCACTTTTACGACTTCCCGGCCACGATAATCGATTTCTCGCGGCGCTCCTCACGCACCTGTATCTCGGTTGCCCGCGTAAATCAGCGTCGAGACGCTTATATGAATAACAGTAATCGCGGCTGCGACATTTGGCAAGAATATTGATGACGAGGACCGTGCACGGCTGGGAACGAATCTGGGATACATTAATGATTTAATTGGAATAAATTCTGTGGCGCGAGTGGGAAAACGTGTACGAAGAGAGCCGATGAAAGGACGTGCTACGAGATATGTACTTTGATTGGAAGGAATGTTGGAAGAGTGTGATAGAGATGTAAGGCGTTGCTCGAGGGTTTGATTTCCGATGCTTTAAAAGTCGTGTGTATTCGATGAGAATTATTCATTGGATAGTGTGCAATGTTTTGTCATGGGCGTGATAGATAGCTGTGAGGGATTTTCTAATAATGTTTGGGATAATTATGGTGTTCTGAAGGGAAGTTGAAAAGATGAGTTTTTGTATACTCTGTTAATTATTAAGTAGCGTGCACGCTGTTTTATATTTTATACTCACCCCATTAAATGAACGTCAAAATAAAACCATACCCTGAAGGTTAATTAATGAAATTTAGAATTAGCTGATACAAAAATTGTTGCACGAATCGTACTCATAATTACGATTTTTTTGGAGCAAGATCTAAAACTTAATAGTTTACGAAGACAACATTGCCAATAATAAAATGTTCATTATACAGAATAAATTGGCATCGAACAATCACGAAAAAAGGAGTGCCATAGTGTTATATTTACTTTATTCTTCCAATAATTTGGTGAACAATAATACAAAATACCGTACTTAATTTTGTTAACAACGACGTTAAGGAAACGTCTTCACAAATCACCTCCATTAATCACAGAATTAGTAAACAAATAAAATGAAAGTCATAATCGAATAATTTTCCTCTCTTTTCTCCTAGAAGACCTTGAGTCCTCCTTCCATCAAAGAAGTGCAATTTTAAGCCCACCTCAATCTCTATACGTACCTCCACATCAAGTGCAAGTTACAATTATCTTAAATGACCGCGGTTGTAGCGTATCGTGTAACATCGATATCAAACGAAAACTCGGGAGCGGTATACGTGGCATGTTTGTGCACTCACGCTGACAAATTACCTTTAATAAACACCGGGATACATTAACGCGACACCATGTACAAAAGCGCTTGAAGTTGCTCGATGACAGTGTGCAGCTACTGGCACTTTGAATGCAGGAAATTGACTTTGTCAGTCTCGAGTGGTCGCGACCGCTTCTTTTCACCGCCAATAGCCTGTCTGTAAAAACGAGGCAGTCGTGGCTGGGATCTCTCAGTCGACGCATAAGGATCGTCGAGAAAAACTATGCTGATCAAATTGCTCGACGAGGTGAGGTTTTTTCGATCACAAGGCATTAGCGGGAACGCGTGCGATGATTTTGTATTCGAGCAGAGGAAACCGAAACGATTTGTGTTTTTCGAATAAATCCACGGTCCAGATCGGAATAGAATATTTAAATGTTCTTCTTAGAACGAAGAGATTCTTATAGTTGTCATTTTTTTTTAATGTTTGGTCTGCTATTTATATTTATTGGTTATCAGTTTTCTTTTTCTTAGTTAATACAGTATAAATCGATCAAGTAACCAATAGATGACGGTACCAACATTGTCATTTTTTTCCAAGTAATTTGTAAAAGCCTTATTTATCTCGGTTAAATGCCAATGAACTTACACTGATTGTCTTCCGAACCCCCAAATATATATTATTATTAACCAGGTATTACTTCATACAATAGAAGCCCAATAGAAATTCAAATATAATCCGACGCTAATTAAAATTACGATAAATAGAATTCTACCAGACACACAACAATCGAGGGGCCATCCTCATCGACCACCACAGAATTGACAAACGAATGAAGATCTTCCGTTTCAACCATATCCATTTAAAAACGTTCGACACGGCCAACGGAACCGGTCGTTTCATATTCAACAATCCAATATAATCGAACGCCTTCGCCACGGATAAGCTCCCGTCGAGACGTCCAGGATAACTGGTATGTCGCTGGCCCGGCGGCGCCATTGTCTGGTAATTAACATAGCAGACAGCCAGCGTGTAGGCACACGCAGCATTTTGCATCCGCGCGGATCAACGTGTACGGGCTCACGCCTCGTCCGGAATTTACGGACGCGCGACACTCGAGCCACGGAATCGCGTTTACGAGATTGCGTTTTCATTGACGCCGTTCATTCACAACGGCGAGTACGCCTGTACACGCGTGGAACGCGTTTCACTGCTCAATGAAACGTTTCGTAACGGGCGCCAAGCGCGCCCCGACGCGAAGAATTATTTACGCGTTGTTTCGGTTGGTAGAACTGGAGGCGGTACGTAGGGGTACGCATAAGGAAGAGAATAGATCATAGTTAACGACACATACGTTTTAATGGGTGAGTTTCTCGGTTCGCGTGTATGGGGTTCGGTGGCGACGAAACACGGAGGGGGTTGAAGGATATATGGCGGTCCGTTTGGTAGGTACACTATTGGTCAGACATTTCTAATTGTATCGAGAAGGCTTTAAGAATATCGAATATGTAGCTTGATAATCTCACACTGATTGGAGTTTTATGTTGGAGAGATTGAGAGCGATAGTTGTTTTAGATATTTGAACTTGTATGGTGTTAGTTTTATATTTAGAATATTGTCCCTTATTGTTAATCCATTAGTCTGCTTTGCAATCAGTTATTTGTCAAATGTATTAGCTAATGGAAAACCAAAAACCGTTTCAATCAATCAAAATACCCAGCCGAAATAAATGTAAGAATATTTATAAGTAACATGTGCATAGACTTTCCCATGCAATATTTACTCCATTGCCAAAAAAAAACAATGTCCCCAAGATGGTCCAGAAAAATCATCAAAGGTTGAACGAAACTGTCGCAATATGAAACGTCGTCAACCCTTTAAATGTCACAGCACCAAAAATAGTTTTATCGTCGTATGGTTCCATTGGTTTAACGATATACGTGACGATTATCAAGAGCCGACAAAACGGGCTCACGTGTTGACTTACGTACATCCCTGGTCGTACTTTCATGACTTTCATTCATATGAATGCATGGGAGCGGCGATAGTTAAAGGCGAGTGGGTTTTACGGTAGCCAGAGATGACGTGTAGTATAACGAAACAATAAAGTATCGCCCTAGCTTGGCTCACGACATACCCTTATGGGGCAGTATGTTATTTCGGAGACCGACGATGCTGTTTACCTGTGATTTATCGCCTTATTTATGAACGATCGCAGTTGCAACATTGTCTCTATACTGTTTTTCTATTCCACGCTCGCCTGCCCTATCATCGAACGACAGAACCGTTCCTATTGATTTATACCGTGATTTATTCTACTGTTCACGGATTTGCGATTCTGCTGCGGAGAGATTGTGAAAGTAGCTTTTCCTTTGTCCCGATGGTTGTGTTGTGGTTCAAATGTAATTGAAAGATAAATCGATTAAGATGTGAAAGCCGTAACAGCTATTTAGAAATAGATCAAGTCTTTGTTGGATATTTAAATAGATAATATCGGCAAATTGCAAGACGATAACAGCTACGTATGATTGCATTAAACATGCAGCAAAATAACGAAATATTAGAAATATTAATTAGTACAAAAAATACCAGTGTATACATACAAAATATTGAACAGCACTCAATAAGTACTTAATAATAAACTGCATTTCCATGGCGTGACATTAACAGACGATAAAATATCAATCCACAAAATTACTGAACCGTCTATACATCTGCCCCGTCGTTTACTTATTCGACGAGACAATATCGATACTCCAATAAGAAGAAGATCCATCAAGTTGAAAGTAACAATCTAAGCGCAGCACCAACAAAGAGAAACGATGAACAGACATAAGAAAAGCATCTGAATTATCCTGTTATCACGACGAACAACGAAAGCAGATCCCTCGTACCTGACGCGGACGCAATCTTAAAAGCGACCAAAGTCCTCACTGTCTATCGTAGGAACCAAAAAGGACGAAGTAAAACAGCAGCAACTTGATAACACACGCGTGTTCGTTATTTCTGATAGCTGGTCAAGAAAAGCGTGTAGCTCACCCATACATGTGCCGTGATAACAGTGTATACGTATACGGTGTTGCTCTAGGTACCATAGATTAATGGATAAACTGCATCCCTGTTCTATGAAAGCAAGTTTTAAATATGTAGTACGAGATTACGTCATGGATCCACGAGCACGAAGGCGTCGCATCGCGTCGGTCAGTGGCTTCGGACATTATTTTCTTTCGTTTCCACACAGTTCCTTTTATTTCTAAGTGGAGGCTGAACGGTAGAACACGAATGGAACAAGCCATGGCAGAGGGACCATTAGTCATAAGGACCACCATGCGAGGCCCATTCGTGGTCCATTGGCATGTGGAACTAAGCCTCTGCAGGATATTTTGTAAACACGTTATCGTGAACATGAAAAGGCGGCGCCTTCCTGAGGGGATCATTGAAAAATCTCGCGAGTTTTCCCTTTTAAAACTCGAGGGCTACCATGAAAGAGCGGTGGGCGGTGAAATTTTGAATTTCCATTGTGGGTCTGTCGTTTCTCGTTTGACAGGTGTATATATAGGTATATTTATGTATATAAATTGCGAGGCCGGGTTTTTTGGGTTGAAATATGTTTGAAGGATACTTGAGTATTTTCTACAGATGTTTTTTTAACCCTATGCTTCCCGACTACATACTTGTTCGATTTTTTAGACAATCCTGTGCTTCCTTTTAGAATTTTTTAAATTTGAACAAGTGTAGTGAAAGACTTCTTTTAGTATTATACTATTATCGTTATTAATATTCTGTGTAATGCATTTTATGCAGGTGTAATTTTTAATCCTGCTATGATTCTTGTCTACCTTTAAAATTTTGTAACAATCGTGTTTCTCTATCAACAGTTTTCTAGCTGTAAAAGAGCATGGCATAATCTTTCCAGATATTATGTCTACCTTCCTTCCGAGGGTTATATTAAAGATTCATTTTCGTGAACAGTGGACGGGCTTCGAAGGAACGAGATCTGAAGTAGCCAAAGAAAAATGTAAAAGGGTCAGTTGCATTTGGATAACATATTAGGGGCATAAATTAAATTTGCTGCAACGTACTAAACACAGATTCGTTTCGGGAAACCTTTACACACGTAGGTAGCAGATTGGCCTGGGTCTTCGAATTTTTGAAACAGCATTTTATGTACCGAAAGGTTGATCATATTTTGGGGCTGATTTACAATAGAGCCCCTAATAAATTTTAGACCCTCATGCGAAGGATTTGTTACAGAATTTGGAAACTATCAACCGTTTTCTCTCTACCACTTTTATCATATTAACCTTTTCTAGGTCAACCATTTAAATAATAATTAAATGTAAATTCATATTTCATGAGACACAATGAAGTTTTTCAATCATATCAAAATCATAATTTTCATTGATACTATAATTTCTGGTAAACGGGGATGAAAGAAGTCATGGGTGGAGTCTATAACCAATGTCATTACTATCTAGTAAAAAGAAAAGTGCAATTGTTGAGTCCACTGTTCTGATAGAACTGTGTGTTTGTTGTATTATTGTAAAAGGTCTTCTATCTATCCACAAAATCGTAATTTCATAAATTATTTCTCAAAATATTCCAGTGTAGTGTGTTAATAATATTTCAAAGTATACACTACTATGAATTTTCGCTGCTTAATTGAATAATGCACTGTTCCATTATACGTAGTACGTATTGTACGTAATAGTTGTAACTCATCTTTTTTTTTTATCTTCCACGTCATTTATTTATTTACTGTCAAGCGAAGACTAGTCGTGAAGCACGCGTGACTCCTTTGAGCACTTGAACCTTTTCTTTTCTTCCTATCGTAGGTTGTACGTGTGATCATGAACAGAACAATTTCTTGTAGGACAATGAGCTCGTAACCAGTTAAACGAACCGTAAACGTGAGTCATAGTACCCTCGATCTTCTATCCTACGCCTGCACGCCGGTATAGTTTAGTGCCAATAGGTTTTTTGATGATTCAGTCCACCGAGTACCTTGGTAATTCATAGCACTGGGATCACTCGATTTGATGTCATCATTGCGGTTACTTTCGATGGAAATGATCCATTCCTGCGATCGGCATGAATTTATGCCTTTACGTGGAACAATTTCGTGCTCTCGTGTTTTGCTTCCGTGTATGAATTTAAATGTATGCCTTTTTTCTGGTTAATTAGTGATTTCGAAGTTACGCGGAGAAATACTTACAAGATCTGGTCAAATATAACCACCCTTATTTAAATTAATATTTGATTTAGGGTGAAATATTGAATTCTACAACCCTTACTACTTATATACATAGGTAGTTATTATTATTATTTATTTTCCATATGTTTTGCTTATGTGAACAAAATGAATTCTTGCAAAGAGCGATAAGTGGGCACTGGAGAATTCGCGGCATTTAATCAGGTCCAGTTACTTTAGTTATAGTCAGTTCTTTGGTCAAGACTGATTACTATAATTTCAGTCGTAGCCAGCCCATCAAATCTTCTGACCAGTTCAGTTATAGTCAGGTCTTCTAATAAAACCAGGACGATTCATTAATAATCAACTCTGTCGACAAGTCTTCATATTTGCTCAGTTCAATCATCGGCAGGTTTTGAACAAGGTCGGGTCAGTTCAGTCACAGCCAATCCTTTCGACAAGGTCAGGTCAGTCCTGATGTAATCAAACCTACCAGCCTAGCCAGTTCAGTCACAATCAGATCTGTCGATCACGATCGATCAGTTCCACGATGGCCACATCCTTCGTTCAGGTCTTTTCAGCACAGTCATTCTCAGGTATTTTAGTCTTCCGTCGGAATCCTTCGTTCTCCCATGCAAATCACCGCGGTCTGGCCAATGCACGCTCGTCTCCTACGGCTTTCACTGTGTTGACCGGCGGCGTTGCGTAGGTTTGCTCACGAACGCGGACACGTGCGCCGGCGGAAAGATGGAACAGGGTTATTTCTGTCGTCATCAGTCACTCGTGGCGGGCTTAAGTCCCTGGCGCACTGGCTACAGAGAAAGGGAGAGAAACAGGCCGCTTAACCGGCGAGACACAACACAATGCCGCTACCACCACGGGTCTGCTCCTTTTCCGGAGCTTTTGTGCACGCGTGCGATCCGCTCGCGAGTCGACCAAGCTGAAGCACGGCTATAGCTCTGCGTGCCTGTTCTAGAAGCTTGCGGCGGGGCGGATTAGTCACTGGCCGTGGAAGGGTGGATTTTGGTTCGCTGATTTTTACCAGGGACTGCGGGAGAAGTTGCGTGCGTGGACGGAAATGACACGGTTGAGTCATAATTTTGGTTTTCAAGGCGGTTCCGTTCTTCGTAGGCATTAAGAGGGTATGTTGTGTGTAATATGAAATGGGATAGCGTAGAGAATGTTGGTGTTCGAGGTGGATGAGCGGTAGAATATGGATTCTGTATGACGTTGCAGAAGTGGTCGAAATAAATGTTTTATTTTAGTTGATCTGGGTTCCTTGGTGTGGCGAATATTTTGCACAGAATGTCAGCGGAAAGTATGACTTAAATATAGCGTGAAATAGAGCTTGTATTTTTGAGAATATCGTTTGAAAAAGATTCTCTGTTCCTCAGGTTACTGCAGAATGAATAGGGTCAACTATGCTGAGTTTATATTGTACTTATATGAAGAGGGTAGAAAATTTATCATTGACACCATTATTAAATGCCCAAGAAATAAAATAGACATTGTTTTTCATACAATACTAGAACATACATGCTCAATGAATTTTTAAACGCGAATAATGAATCATAAATATTTCTTATCTCTACAAAGTTATTGAATCTAACAAATATTAGGCGTAAATTAAAATTAATAAATATATGTGAACTAATTCCCCAATAATAATTACTTAAGCACATAATTTCATAAAATATTCAGTGTAAGACAATTATAATTTGCTGTATAAAACGCGTTTACAAAGATTCTTTCATTCAACGAAATACATATTTACATTAAAGTAAAGTTGTAATAATCCTCGTTATTTCTATCTGTAATGATGTTAATCTTCATCATTACATTCACTGCCCCCTTCCCATAACAGTCAAGGCCCCAAAACACGAAGCTCTCAGTCACAATTCGCACATTCTCCGTCGTGTAAAACTTCAGAAATCGCGTACGTATTTGCATTTCAAAGCGACTCGTTTTACTCTTGGATTCATTCATGCCATTTGATCGCCCGATACACTGTACGCGTAATGCATGCTGCATCATTTACACCGGGTACAATCATTAACCGGCAACCGCGAAAATTTCCCGTCTCTCATCTGATATCATTGGATGCTAAGTCGAGGATACAATGACTCGACGCGTGGGTGTAATCATTAAATCAAACAGCTGTCACAGACTGAAGCTCCATTCTGCCAAACGGTTTCACTGTACAAAGAGAATCTTCGCGATGCCAGCAGAGAAATGTTCTTTTACATTTTTCCGACTTTCCATCGTTTATAGAAAACGACACACTTTCATCGAAAGCAGTTGTGTTCATTAATAGATGGTCTCACCGAGAGGGAAATAAAGAGAATCGTAAATTTAGTTGGTTGGAAAGAAACACGTGTTTAGGGTCTCTAAACGAGATACATTTGATGATCTAAGGATTAGTGGAAGTTACATGTCTGAGGTCGTAAAAACAACTTAATGTTTGGTTCCTTCCTTGACGGATATTGTGAATCGCGTAAAATAAATATTATAAGTACAGACCTTGAAAAGAAATGATTGAATTACTAATTAAATTGATTTTATGGTTGCAATAGAAAACGCATTTCCCAGATTTCACCATAGGGGACCAGAAAATAAAGATAATCTTGTAGATAATTACATTTGACTAATTTCAAAATTTCGGTCTGCTTTCATTATAAGTAAACCAATATTATATAATCTTATTCAGAGCTATTACTTATACTATTTCTTAATGCAACAGTTACTTACTATTTACTGCAAATTTAATTTACTATCGATATTCAAAAAGCAACTGACCTACTCAATAATACAGAAAAATTTAATTTTAACTGGAGGTAAATTTAATAGACAACCAAAATCTATGAACAATTCGCCTCAAGTAATTTTTGTTGAATAAGAACGATGTTTGAATTATAATATTACACGTAAGACAGCAATGAGAATAAAAAATAATTAATATGTAAAGAAAAATTCATCTACTCCAGTTATTCATCCAATATAATTTCTTCAAATATTTCGCACAACAAATGCCATCTCGAGAAAAGAAATACATCCCCCACACCTGTTTAATTTTCCAAGCATTATTGTCGATTCATCGCCAGGAAGTTTATGTAGAATAGGTTTTATTTCACTCGTCGCTTATTTTGAAGCAGCAATCGGTCGTCACGTTCCTTTGACGCGGCGCAGGTTCGCGTGTCGATTACGCGCGTTTAACCTGTTCAGGTGTCCAGGGGTGTCTGAGATACCGGCGGTGAACCTGTTCACCTGTGCACGTTGTCGCTCGCGACGCTGCATCTCTGCGAAGCAACCTGTTTGCTCGTGTACGACTGGTTCCGTGCTGTGAGCTCTGTCAAAACCTATCGATGTACGGACGTGTCCCGAGGAAATTGCGAGATAGGTCGATAGCGTCGACGATTTCCCTATAAAGTTGTCAATTCTCCCGAGCTTCTTTTTTTTCATTCGTTTTTATAACATACATGCGTTCGGTTGCAAATGTAAATGTACACTGAATACAAGGGAACTTATTTATGTTGCAACCTAATTATTATTTATATTACTGATATTATTATTATTACCGCTATTATCATCATTATTATTAGATCGAAATAACGGATAATCCTGGCGCAATTAATTTAAATCCTACTGTCGCTCAGAACAATGTATACTGTTTATTTATTCCCCTACGTTTTATTGTTTTTAATCGAACGCGTTCGTTGTTCTATTTTCAGGCCAAGCCGGGCTGTATGGAACAAGCAGAAGTTTAAAAAATAGCGGCCTGTTTCCGTCGACGTTCAATGTGGCGGCGAAGGCGGAAATTTTCGTGAACGCAACTTGCGGTGAAGAAGGGCCAGAGACCTTCTGCAAACCGTCTGAATCGTCGAGGTGCGCGGTTTGCGATGCCAGAAGTCCCGATCCTGGCAAGAGGCACAATATTAACAATATACTGGACTCGAGCCCCGGAAAGTGGTGGCAGAGTCCAAGCCTTGCCAGGGGAGATGACTATGAGTACGTGACCATAGTTTTGGACCTAAAGCAGGTAAGAAAATTTTGTAGCCCTTAGCCTTGGTGGCATAGAATTGCTGCAATTTTAGTAATTTTGTTGCAAACGTCACTTCTGAATTTTATAATTGCGTATTATATGTATATTATGCATAGATGCTCTCAAAAGTGTTTAGCAGTGCGATAATTAAAATGTGAAAAAGTTACATCAAGTTATATTCATTTCTTGAAAATGTTTTATAGTAGGGAAATATATTCTTTGCAACTGTCTCTTAAATCGAAGAATTTCTTAAATCACATTAAAGGAGGATCTTCTGGAACGTGGAGTACTTACGATATGACGACACAGTTTTGACAAACGAATAATTCTTCTGACTTATCCGGAGAGATTGACAAATTCTACCTGTAAAATATTCTTATGCAATGTATTTCCGAAAACGGAATATCACAAGGATAATAACACAGAAGCAAAAATTAGTGTATTTCAGAATCTGTCCAGCACTCGATTAAAAATTTATCTGGCCTCCCTAAATAATAGAAATTATAAAATCTATTCTGATCTCAAGTCGCATCATAATAATACCCCATACACAGACCACATAAACTTATTATAAACTTATTATACTCAATACAATCGCGTAAAAAAAATATGTTATACTATATACGGGTTTCCCAAATGATCCCGGACGAAAATTTCGTTTCACCACCCAAAGGAGCCGCCACTCCAAACGATTTATCGTCTTTACCCCTGCACGGCCTCGAAGAGCAAAACTGAAGTGGCCTTACATTATGTCGCCATTAAAGGGCCGTGTAGCGCGCGGGCACAGAGAGAGGCCCTTGTCCCTTCCGAAAAATCGTAAAGTCGCTTTTTCCCGCTCGTTAGGCTCGTTTCTCGCATTGTGCCTGGTCCCCTACGAATTTATGTCCCCCACGGTTCGCGGCCAAGGTGCGCGGCGGTCGGACGAAAAGGGAATCTGGAGAAAGGGGGTCAGAAAGGAACGGAAACGCCGAGAAAAAGAGAGGGCCGAGGCGACGGTGATTACGCGAAACGGGGCGAAAGAAGATAGACAGATAGGATCGCACGGATAGAGGAGGAGAATGCCTACTTTCTGGTCCCTTTCTTGGAATTTTGCGTTGCCGTGAGCACCGTGTATACATACCTGGGAAGCGGGTCCCTTCGAGCGAATTGCGAGCGGACACCGGCGAAAAACGTTTTAACGAGCGACCGCGACCCTTTTTCTTGGGGCTCTTTCGGTAATAAGGACTCGGTGAGATCGACGGGGAAAAGAGCGAGCGTTTGTCAACGACTTTTCCGTTAATTATGTCGGATGTTGCCTTTGCGTTCCTTTTTCGTTTCGCCCGACGTTGGCACTCAAATTATTTTCACTCGATTCGGAAAATAACTATTCGGTCGATGTACCGACCTTTACAAAGTATAGCTTGGTGGTAGTAATTCTGGCGAAATATTTTGGAGTTGGTGATATAATAATATTATATATAAAGTGGATAGTTCTCGAGAGAGATATTGGGTTCATTTTTTTATCGGCAGCAAGCTTGTATGGTCTGTGTAACAGAATATTTATATGTAAACGAAAATTAATTAATGTTCATGGTAATTGCTGAACATGGTTGCCTTTCGCATTAACGACAGGTATATCGTTGTAGGTAAGACGAATTTACATGAACGATATTCGTGAAGTATGAAAAGAACAATTTCTTGTGAACAAAGCTAACATGTTCAACTACCCCAGTTGCACAATTCAATTATTGATACATATATTACTAATCTACATTACATTTACTTCTTATTTCGTGCTATACGCCGACTCCTAAACAAATTTTTATAGTCGTGTTCTTTCAATTACCTACCTACTCGTTAGTCATACCATTGGTTGCATACCTTCGCGTATACAAAACTCCAACACTCACTTAACTAAACCCGAACCCCGTAATTTAATATTACAAGCATGAGGGGCAAAAATTTTAGGGATAATTAAAGAATCATAAAGCTAAGCATTTAAGAAAAAATGATTGTAGCGTGCATCATTTATCGCAGCTGAAGCATCTCGTCCAATTAACGAGCAGTTCTCGCGCTAGTCGATCGCGACACTGTCAGAAAAGCAATTACAAATTACGCTAATATCAGAGTCAAAATTGAGCAGTGACTGTGTGGAATAATGGATACGTTAAGATAGACGAAATCTCGGCATGCAATTAGGGGATTCTGAGATGGGTCGAAGCCTTGGCCTCTAATTGGATACTGATTGCAAAGGTAATTCTTCCCTGGCGAGATATCTTTGGCGAATGATCTCGTAACGTCGTATCAGTACCAGTATGTATACATAAATACAATAATTAATTAAAAAGCCTGGTTAAGGAATTCCATTAATTCGATGTTCGTCGAGATCGTGTTGTTATTAATAGTCGTATGGAATGGGCTGTGAGAAATATGTATATAATGATTTATGAACCCCTTGCATGCATCTGACCCTTGAACGACGTTCTAATTACCTACCTGTTTTTTTATCGTGATAGGTACTAAGTAAATTAAACGGTTGATAATTTATCCAAACAATTGAAAAAATATTTATATTGGAATTATAAGGAGCACGTGTTGCCACTATAAAGTTTAGATCTGAAATATTAGATGTCACTGTTGACTTCGCAATATGTAGGCAACTTAAACATCATGGATGTAGTCTGATTTAATGTTATCAAAAAGATTCTTAGTTATATGTAATCGCTGTTTTTTTTTTTAAAACACTCACAGATTTAATTCTTAAAACCTAGTTTAAATAATTATTCATTTTCTTCCCAACAGATAAGAATTTAAATGCCACATAATATTCGAATCACACGTAAACATAAGCTAAAACACCGCATTCAGTTATTTAATTACAACAATCACGACTGCTCTACAACGAAATTACATATATTCACATAATTATTTTCAATCAAGAAATTTTCGAATGCCTTCAAACAGAAATCTCCGGCCAATATTACTTGAAACTTATAAATCTAATGACCGTGTAACTGCGAATAAATTGCATACTTTTAAGTTACAAGCGTACAAGTATTAAATATTGAATGGTATATCATCGGAAGGGTTAGCTGCCATATATCATCCAAGCATCGAACTTTCGTGTTCGCCCGTAGACCCTGTCAGACCCTCTTATAGTATATTGTCCATGCGCAACGAGGGTTCATCGAGATATTTTTAAATTACAGTCCACGGGTATCAGGAGTGATTATGCTAATCGATGGATAAGCAGACCGCGACGGTCATATTTATGGTCCTCGTTAACGTTCATTGCGCTTATTAATTTTACGAGCGGTCGCCGTTTGTTCGTGATTGTCTTCTTTCGTCTGGTCGCGAGCCAACATCGAACCGACGTTGTACCATTGTATTTCGCGGACGATGCAATTATTATCGGACATCTTTGTCGATCGGTTCACCGTCCACCGGGCATAATATTTTTGCCGGCCCAATTAAACTTTCATTAGCGCAATTAACGATACACGAAGGGGGTGGAAAAGTGTGCGTTTTATCGGTCGAAATGTTGGCATTCAATGTAGGCAATACGTCACTAGTTGCAATTAAACGATATTGATAATTTTTGGTTGTTATGTTGTTTCCATTACAATTATTATTGGTCGGAAATTGAAGGTGCGAGGTGAATTGTGATAAGAGCGATGAGCATATTGCTTTGGTAAAATGACAGTTTTAATTCTTTCTGCTATTGCCAATCCAGTATTCAGTTTGCTGTTTCCTCAAACTTTCCTTAATACTGACTAATACTAAACTATTTGTAATGAATATTTACCATCTAGAAGCCCCCTTTCATCACAGTTTTTCCCTCGGGCGAACCATTGACCCGTTTTCCCGGCTTGCACAATTTTTAACAATAGTATCTCCGTTAAGATCGACGTTGACCGACGTGACACCGTTTACTTTCGTAAAAGCAGCGGCAAACGCTTAATATATTCGCGGGGTAGCAGGGTGTCTGGCATTCCGTGCATTTCACTCGAGTCGCTGGCTCATTTTAAATTTAACTCCTGTTTGCGCTACTGATTGGCATGACGGCACACCGAGGGATCGTAGCTACCACGAGAGATCGCCGCCCACGCGAACACGGTCAGCGAAATAAATTAATTTGTTCCTACCGAAAATGGTTACGGTGATGGACTACCTATTATCTCGCCACGAATGGTCCGGCCAGTGGAGCACGTTGCACAATTATTAGACGGATACAAATGATTGTCGGAGGCTGGAAAAAGGGGAGAAAAGTGAAGTCGCTTGCCACGCGACGAAGAATAAATGTGTGCTTAATGTGGTGAGTAATTTTTGTCCTGCTGACGTGATTGGATAGTAATTTTGAAGAGCATTGACGAAAGGAAAAATGTGTTTCTGAATTCTATCGTAATGATAATAAAATTGGTATGTAATACAGTAAGTGTGAAGAGTACAATGACATTTACTGGCAGTTGAAGAAAGTTACAGAAAAATACAAATGATTTACTTCACAGCAATACATTTGTCGAACAGTTACATCATATTTATGTAATAATTTGTAATAATGTAACTTTGATTAATGCACAATATCAAATTACAGATTGAATACTGTCTAGCACCAAAATAAATAGGAGCATAGTTAAAGTAGATATTAATGATGCATATAAAAAAAAGCTTCCCTGCCAAACCCAAGTCCCAACAGCATGTACAATACATACACCTATGATAATAATCTCGAAACCCTTTCAAAGATCATCTTTTCACCATTTAGAGTGGCCCACAAAACCCTTTCTTCAAACTGTCCAGGCAGATCGGTCTGTATACAACGCCCTGTGTACCACTCTGTCGCCTATGCATTCCGTACAACGCAACGTAATAATAACCGCGCCATGTCAAGTAGTTCAGAGGCCGATAAGCGCGACAGAGGTATCGGTGTGTCACTCGATTGGAAAAGTGGGACGGGCGTGAGGCTGCGAGTACAGAATCGATTTCACGGTGTAACTAAGGATTAGCGGGCAGAATAGAAAAGTTGCGGCCCCCTTGGGACGTGGAGGGCCGTGCCGAGAGTTGAAAGAGACAGAGAGTGGCACTCGACCACGGTCGACGGGACGCCAACGAAATCTTTCATTGTTCACGGATTAACGAGTCAAGCCATGGTCCCTTCGATGTTCCGTGTTCGAGGTCCTCGAACCTGACCGGTCGTCTTCGGACCACTGAATGAATCATCTCCTTCGGCCATGGAGAAGAATGGAGGAAGACGAAGTCGCGTAAATAATACCCTGCGGGGTGGAAGATCGCCTCTCGAGCGGGTCAGCTTTGCTCGTTTTTCGAACGGATGATGTGGCCTGCAACACGAGCGAGGAGCCCTTCCTTATCGGGACCCCATGATCGCAGACCTCGTGCGAACCATGTCTATAACGCAGGCTGATGACCCAGCTGAGTTTCGGGGTTGGGGTTCGGTTCCATTTTCTTCGTGCATGCTGTTGAGAATAATCGGTTGCATTAGGTAATAACTTTACCGCGAATGGTTATATAATTGTAATATATCTAACCCTTGCTTGCGTGACGCTAGTTTGTAGTATCACTTATATTAAAACCCTGCCATGAATTCGGATGGAATATGTCAAGCTTGATGGTTTTGTAGATATCGAGCAAAATTTTGATTGAAAATAACTGTAACATAATTCAGGCTTCAAAGGGTATATTTACATGTGCAGAATGTATCCGAAAGGGATATAGGTAAGGTATATGCATCTAGAAAATAATTTTGGGTGAAATTGATTGAATATCACCGTCTATAGGAAATGAGCAGCAAGCAAAGTATGGAATTTATTGAATAATTTGTACGTTTAAATCATTCATTGATTTAATTAATTCAAAGTTATGTGTGTAAGAAAATTGCACAAAATATAATGAGAAAAGACCTTTCTGTCGTGCTTCTTCGGCTTTTCTACTTTCTTCGAAATAATCCATAGTAATAACTGTCCAATCGTCCAATACCACTCGCTACTGGAGAGACAGATTTCTAACTATTAAACTCTAAGTGATAAGTTCTATAACTAATTTTCTCACACAACTAACGAAAGGAAAATATTGATTTTATTTTAATTCATTATAATCTTGGAAGTTTTTTCCTTCAATGATCTCCTCTGGAATCGAACAGAATTGAAGCAACATGCCACCATCGCTATTAACATTTTCCGCATTGCTTGTACCAGAAACAATACTTTAGAAACATAGGTACGATTTACAAAGATTTCGGCGCAAGTAATACCAGCACAACTCCCAAGCACAACATGAAAAGTATCAGGTCAAAAATATAAAATGACATTAAAATGCAAATCAATAATCGAAACGCATGTCACTAACGTCCCAATTAAGCCGAGGCGAGGCAGACGTAAGATCTTAATTTTTCAATCGTGATTCTGCCCGCGTCACCAGTTCCAAATCAATCATCGTCCACGTGACCGAATAAAACTTCCGAGTTTACCGCGCATTAAAAAGTAACGAGGGCATTTTTTCACCTGGCCCATACGGACGATCATTAATAACAAGAGAGTGCTCCCCCTTCCCAAGGACAGAAAGCTCGCGCGATCAAAGTGTGTCAGATGATCAGTCAAAAGGGACCTTTTTGCGGCACGAAACTCTTTAAGAGGCTCTGCACGGCGGTTCTTTGATTCTGGTCGGCTCTCGGACACCGTGGCACGTTACGAATTTACCTCGTAATTCAATTCCCACGGCCACTGGCGATAATTACAGACCGCGGTGCTGAACCCTCGCGTACCACCACGCCATGCCGCCATCTTTTTGCTCTTTCAGCCGAGCGCACAGGTGATCCTCCACCGACCGTTCCTTTTCTTCCTGCTTTCTTTCGGTTGGTCCCCTCCGGTTTTATTTTTTCCTCTCCTTTCTTTTTTTTCACCCTTTCTCTTTCTCTGACGCTTACTTTGTACACACTCCCTGTCTCCTTCCAACGCGACGCGTCGTTCTCATTCACGCCCTTTGATTTCATTCTCGCTTCCTTGAAACCTTTTACTTCGTGTTTCGGCCACTTTATTGCATAGCTTCGTCTGTTCCTCAATAGTCAGCTCCATTAGGATCCCCCGTTAGATTCGTCGTTTTTCGTTCGCCGAAGTGTTGCCGGATTCTATTTGTTCGGCCCGCTCGTTTGTCCCGTCTTTGCTTTCTTTTTATTGGATTTTATTGGCTTCCGTGTTTGCCTCTTTTCGCGTGTCTACGTTTCGCTTGATTTTATATTTTAGCGCTATGTAGCTTTCATTTTGGGCGATTTTTTAATGCTCTTTCTGACGCAGAATTCCGTTCCAACTCTGCTCTTTTTTTATTACCTTTCATTTGTGTGACTGGTTCCTTTGTTATCTTTCATTTTAATCCTGAGCGATGTCGTTCACTGTTTCCTTCCTTATTTCCCACATTGTTTGCTCTAGCATTAACTTGTTTTAAGGGATTTATCCTCATTAGTTGAACACTATTTTCAATTACTCTTTTCAAAAGCCTATCCTACTCGCGTATTTTAGTTTGTCATTCTTCAGTTTCTTTTCCCCCGTTCCTTATTTCCTTCGATTTATATATATGCGTCCCCCACACCTCGATCCTTTCAAGCAAATTTTATCTCTCACTCGATCTCTCGTTACTTTTTATTTCATTTTCTTGTTCACCCATTCGTTCCCCATTTTCTGCCGGTGCTCCTGTCATTGTACCTCTTGCACACCGTTCTTCTCTTCCTGGTCTCTCCCTATCCCCAACTGTTCGCGATGCACGCAGGAGAACGGCGTGAATTATTATCTCCAGCCGCAGTCGAACCGAGGCAGACCTCGTTATTAAGATATTTCGGAGCCCGTGATATTATCCGTGGCCTCTTGTCGCGCCTTTGCCGACCAGAAGAGGAAGTGATCCTTAGTAAACGATCACGGAGATTGTAGAGATGAAAAAGAAGATTGTGATCATCGCACGGTTCGTTAGTGTTCAGGCTTCCTATTCCTGCAAATCTGAAATAAATTATTCAAATCGTGCAGAATTATTTTTTAATCGTAATCATCCAGAACTTTCCTTTTAATCGTACTATGAAGCCCACAAACAGATAATAAACAAGAAAGCAAAGAATATTACAAAATTACTTAAAAGTCGTCAATTAAGTTGATACAATTAACATTCAACCGCGAGCAATTAATTTCGGCAATTTTTCACACAACACTTTCCTTTACTTAATCTTTGCTCCCGACGTTACAATCAAATAGTTCTCCCCTTTCCGCAAAATAGATATTCAAGCACCATCCGAAAATCTCGGTCACGTCAAAACACCTGTCATCACAGCACAACACAATCACGACCACTAACAAGCGAAAACGTTCGAAGTAATCTGAACGAACTGTCTCAATCCCAACGAAGCACAGACAGCTCCAAGCATCGTCACATTTCAATTAACCCTGAAAGCTCTGGCTACACAAAAATCAGTCGAGTGTCCAAACAGTTGTTAAAGATCATAACCATTGTAACAGCTGCCTAATTACAGCTTTCGAGACCGCCATAGAAACCTGTTAGACGAGCCGCGTTCTTTTTCGCAACAATCCAGATCAAAGGGCCTATTTCCCAGCAAGTTTCCCGCCCACCCACTTGGGGGATCGTCTCTGAAGAATTTTTTTACAAAATCGAATAGAGAGCTCGGTCGAGGTCGGGGGGGGGGGGGTATATACGAAGACCGGTACCAGGATACGGTAACAGCATCGTGACCGGTCGTGGCGACTGAAAATGTGAGAAAATCGAGGGCGAGAACGGGTTGACGATAAATCAATGGAACCTCCTGGTTCGCAGCCGAAAGGCTGCTCCATGGGAGACATAGTGGCGGCAATAAAGGGAAGTTTTCGTTGGCGGGATATATTGCTCCACCGTTGCATCTCTCTAAATATAATTCGAGGCTGGTCTGATTTATAATGGATATTAGGATCGCTTGTGTGGAAGGGATTGCGCGTGAAAACGAGCGCCGCTGCCGTGGACTTGAGGAGGTTCGTGACTACTTGTTTCCACTTGACCAGGTGAAAATCGCCCGACGCTGATGTATGGGCCGGAAATGAATGAATGAATTGGAGAGCGCGATGTTTGAAAGCGTGTGCAAAGCGGAGTGACTGCTGGATTGATTGCAGTACGCACTTGGATGCGGTATATGTAAATCGTGGATGCGATGGAATAGGAATATTAAAATTATTGCAGGTTGCACGAATTTAATATGAGTAGTTTATATTATACGTCTACGCGTATCTTGTGAAATTAACGTGACGTGTCGTTTACTAATTTTCTCTTTCCGTTTGTCAAATATTATTTTGTTAAATGTGTGGCCCGTGGGGAAATTCTTGTTTCTCTGTGTACAAATTAAAATGAACAGAGTTCCCTATCGAATTATTATTGGAAATAATTATTCAAACATTTATTTTATTACGACACATTATAACATTTTAAAAGTCGAATATCTTAATCTCCAGAATTATCTGATTTCACATTCAATACTGAGTTTTCACAGTTTATCGACTCACGCATTCATAATACGTATTATCACAAGGGTGATGATACATAATATACCGAACTTCAAATAATGAAAACAGACGAAACCAAATCCATCAACTTTCTCAATCGCACCCACTCCGTGCGCCGCGTCGGAACCAACCAAAAGAAGCACAACCGCGTTGCGCAGAAAATAATTACGACAGAAAAACATCCGTAGCATTTCAGAGGTACGTATATACTGTTGCGCAAGACGGATCGGTTCACGAGGCGCGGGAAACCGCGAACGCAGAAAGTTTTCTCCCCGCTTGTCCCAACATTCTTTCATGCCAGGCGTTAAAGGGCCGCTTACGCTGGAATTGACCGACAATTTCCATCGTCGTTGCCTCTATTTAACGTGATCTCTTCCTGCTACGTCGCGCGTGTACACACGGTCCGGCGACTTCACGGCAATTAAGCTCATACCGTGGCGCACAGCTTCTGGTTATTTTTAAACTGGCATCGGTCATGCAAGGAGGAACGGTAGAGTGCACGTGCACACGACAGAGGAACGTAAACTTTCCGTTGTATTAAATAATTGCATTCGAGCCGGGGTGAACGAGAGGCTGCGACGACGTCACGAGGCGATTATTTCACCTGACGTTCGGCCTGTTCACACCGCTCCTTTCGCCCCGCAATCGCTCGAGAGCGATCGACCCATGGTACTTTCGTGCTCCACCAGACGTGTTATGCAGTTTTTCCAACAACGTTACCTCGTAATTCGTGTCCTAGTGTATTGAATTTCAGCTCTGCTTCATCGTTCGATATATGTATGTATACATATATGTACGTAATAAGTATTAGGTCATTCTATGAGTAAAGTGGTTTTTTCTGAGTTCAAAGGAATGGAACTCGTCACTATCATGTCTTATCTGTTTGCTATAAAACGTTAGAGTACACGAAAGTACAAGTATACGGTAAATAGAAATTTTCAGAGAATGTTTTATGAAAAGTTCACAAATGTAGTTCGAATGTTACAATTATTAAAAGCGTTTAAAACGAGCGCGACGAACAAATATATCCTTCATGCTATATTATGTGAGTCCAATGAAAAAAATAGTGCAACCATGCCGGTGAAAGATATAGCCATTTGAGTATGAAGTATGAAGAAATTATTAGTGAAAGTGAAAGGCAGTTTCCATCAAAGATGGATTAAGAAATTTCAAGTACATAGTATAGTGTCATAGGTGAACCTTGTAACAAGGGGTCCACTTTTCAACAAAACACAAAAAAGAAATTGCCGAAGAAAACGCGAATCACATTTACTCTTAATTACTGACGAACAATTTATTTTCGCTTAATATATACCTGCCAAAAGAATTGTCATTACATATAAAATAACTCACAATCAGTTGATCTTGAGTGCACGCATGTTATAAATCAAGAGTACCCAAAGGGTTAAACCTATTCCAAATTTAAATATCCGTATCTTCCAAGACGTTCGTAACAAAAGTATGACCGGACAAAGTATCACGTAGATACTTGTATACATCAATTTGAAGCCAACGTGGGTCCAAAGAATTCTGCGATATTGGTGATATTATTCGTTTTCTCTGCACTCGCAGGCGTGACCGTTTACGACAGGGTTGGTTGCGCGTGCAAGCAATGGCAGACGGGGCAGAGAAAGAATAAATGCGGTATAAATACAGTACGTAGCGGGCCGTTTATGGACGCGGCCCTATGTCGCGCCGCAGGTATACTGGAGCAGGTATTTACCCGCACAGGTTGTACACGGTACCTGCATACTTTCGGCTCCTCCGGCGTACGAGACGATCGTACGTACAAGTATTCGCGGCGTGGTTCCTTGTGCGGGGGAACGTAACGGGAAGAAAAAAAATATATGAGCGCTCGAAGATCCATGGGGAGCCTTCACGGATCCTCGTGGAGGATCCCTTTCGCCGGGGAAGCTGATTTCAGTGCGAAGATCGATTGGAATTCTTTGTGGAAACGTAATGCGATTATAATCGTAAGTTTCGGTGGTCAGATCTAGCGAATGAATTTTTAATACGCTGTCAACGCTTGTGGCTTGACGGAAAGGAGTATTTATTAATGATAATACGATTCGTGGGATCCAATATATTCTTACTGTAGCAAAGGTTTAATTATAACTTTAGATTGCATTTGTGTTTCGAAACGTGAAGAGGTATTCATGTATATGTATAAGTACGTTTTAATTTCGTTCGATATTTTTAAAATTTTGATCTTTCGAATTTCTCTCGTGCCCTTACTCTGCATCCTCCAATTAAATAATATAAAGACAAAACAGCTGATCTATCAACCGTGTTATATCTTCAAATTGTAAATAACACACATGAGCCGCATCAAATATTTTTACACAAATATCGCCAAAATTCTTGACACGTGCCAAATAGTACAACGATTAAAATAGTTTTCCTTATTCCCCAATTTTATTAATTGGCCTTGCCTCTCAAAAATCGTAATTTAAATTTAAACGTTACCAGCCTCTATTTTCCTGAACGTCTAGTGTTACATGAATATCAAGGACATATGGCGTGCGTGGAAAAAAATTCATCGACGACTATGCGGCTATCAAAGAGGAAAGTCAATTAGGAATCGGAAGAAACGAAATACCACAGATAAATCAAAATGTTCATTTAGCTAACGCCCGACGAACAGGCTCACCCGTACTCCAATCGCAATATAACTCGCGAAAGCGAATCGAGTCATAAAATCGACGGTCCTGGACCACCCAAAGCTCGCGATAATACGTTTCCTCGGACTTTCTCGGATGATGAAGGCGATTCTGCTGGTAACGAGCAGCCGTGGCTCGTTCGACGACTCGGAAGACCGTGCCTCCAGTTTATACGGCTCACAATACGAACAATAAATTAGACAACGTCACGTTTGATAATTGACCGGCAACGTAAATGGCTCTGTAAAGTTTCTGCGACCGCCTCGCATCATATGTTCGGTAAACAAACACGATTTTCGGCGTTATATCGTTCGGTGAAGCCGGCCAACTGCCTTATTGCTTCGAATAATTCGTTGGCTAAAATGATGTTATCTCTTACAAGAAGTTTCAAAGTGACTGCACACTCCTTTAATCTCGGTAAAATATTGCTGGGTGATATTGTATTGAGTGGGCAACAGTTTTGGAAAGTGTATTAAAGTGTTTTTGTAATTTTATACGAAGGTAATTGAAGAGAAATGTGAGATTTTGTACAATTCTGGGTGTACAGGTGAGCATCTGGGTACTAAGACACTAAATGGTTGTCTTTTATTGCCGTTTCTGGGAATGGAGATGTCCCAGTGACTCTTTATGATCTTTGGATAAATGTTTAAGATTTAATTGGAATAAATTCCAAGAGCAGTGGGATAAATTATGAATTTTTTAATCACAAGCGAGGAAAGAAAAAAGTTACAAACAATCACTGCAATATGTATATTCATTTATTTCTATGTTCTCGTCATCCAATGAACCTAAGACATTGCTAAAAATTGATATCGAAACAATTCAATAAATTATAAAAAGGACAACTTCACCCTGCATCTAATAAAAAAATGAAACAAGCAACCCAATAATCAATGTATATACTAAACACGAAATTAAATATTCACGAAACGGGCAAGAGAGAAATTGTCAAACTTTCTCAGATTATCGAAACGACGCGAAACAGCTACACAATCAATGTTAAACAGATTTCGAGAAATTACTATTCAATTCCCCAGCCTGTCTGCTGTGTACACGCGTTCAAAGGGTCCAACATTAACACGCGACACGTTCACGGCGGAAGATTAATGATCCTAACAATAGGAGACGCCATTTGGTCTCCCGTTCGGCGGAAGTTTATATCGGATCGAGTCGCGTGCACTTCCTCGTGTCCAGACTAATTTCACCAGCACGCGCACACGCTCGTCAGAATTTCTAGTTAGCGCACAGTAAAGCGTGTGCACGTCCACGGTTCACGTAGATTGCTTTTGGCAATGATACCGTGGCGAAACGGGGGCCAAGCTAGAGCCACGTTGGCAAAAGACCAGGCCGTGGAATCCCCATGGCAGACCGCGCGACGAGTTTGCTCGTTGATTTTGCACGCACGGATTTCGTGGCAGACGCGTATTTAACATTTCCTGGCTAGTCCGAGAAGTCTCGGAAACTCATTTGCCTCAAATGTATAGAAATCTTCGATAGACTTCGGGGTTTACAATCTTAATGTACGTAAAGAAGTTAATATTTATTGTTATCTTTATGTCACCGATAGAAACGAAGATTCGAGAAAAAGTAATATTTCTAGGAATTTTGTGGGTATAGATATGACAAAGTATTTGGTTTAGTCAATAATAAATATGGAAATTCAATATTAAAATATTAATCAATATTTTAATATTGATATATTATTAAATATTGTATTTAATATGATATTTAGAGGTATTGAAGTGAGGTATTTTCATAGAACTTTGAACTACTTTCTTAGATAATTATTATGTAGTCGGAGGTAATGAAAATATTACTGCAGAAATATTTAAGTAAATATAATAATTTTGTGAGATTTATTGAATAGGAATTCATATAGTATCGCAGTCGTCCTAAATATATCTGAATCACTGCTTCAGGGTGGAATTCAATTTCGTCGCCCTTCAGAAGGTACCAATCATTCGCCCAATGCAATTGCTGATTCACTTCCTATCTCCGAAATTTCATTTAGCTTAATTTCCAATTGCTCATTGTATTATATCGCAGAAGACAACGTAACAGAATTGTAATACAATTGAAGGATATAGAGAAATTAAATTGAAAAATGAATAGCAATACAATATCCTTGGATTCCCATACTTTTGGTACAAAATTTTAAAAATTGCCCACGATTAGGTAACTATACTGAATGGATCCTTTGAAAGAGTAACCAAAGTCAGCCTTGGTTCTGAACTAGTTGTAGTTCTTAGTTAATGAGAACTTAACACCAATTATTTCAATTCCATATTAATGGTCCAATAATAGATTCACCGATTCTTAGTTGCGAACAAAAATCGTTCTCTTAATGGAATACCAATGAATACGTCGTTTGCCAATTGAAGGCAAATATTACACCTCGACTACCCTTTATACACGGTTCAGTTTGTTACAAACTTTATTTTGATGCGGGTGTCATATCGTCGGCTACCATGTTTCGACTTACTGGACGCGTATGTACATACGCACCTGAAACAACCGGGCTTAGGCTGGTATCACGTTACCAAATAGAAGGTGGACGTATTAATTGCAGATGGATTTAAGGTAACGCGAGACGACATAATCCGATTATAAGGCTCATGTCGGCTAGACGTCAGTTTCGACGACGGCAACCAGGATTTCTGGTTGAATATAAGGTTACGAGGTCTTGCGGCTTGCTACATCGTTGGCGTTGCTGCTCTTCTCTTTCCCATTGACATTGCAATTTCGATTTTTCTGCACTACGACTAGATAAATCGTAGCAGCATCGATATTACCAATTTGACGCGATGCTTCGCTTAAAATGGGAAGAAGTTAAATCAGTGTGCTTTTAGATGAAAATTATATATCGCGATAATTAAGAATCTGATCGACTGAAGTGCATGAACGAATAATTAGTGCAAAACAGATGAATTATGAAATATCAAGCTAGGTAGATCAGTATCGTAAATAAACCTATTGACGTTTCACACCTTGCCGTTTCAGTAAAGTCAAAAGAAATGATTTAAAAATTTATTCAAAAAGTTGAATTCGTCAGACTCTTTATTACATCCAGGTCGTGGTTTATGTTCACGTGATATATGTACAAAAAATTTGTTATTAAGTAAGATGGCTTCCACGGAAATATGTTTATTCAATCAAAGCTCATACATTTGTTTTAAATCAATAAAAATAAGAAACGGCCACCGCATGCTCCCTCACACAGCCATCCATTCAGTCATCCATACGGTGATACATATAACAACATATAACAAATATCCTTAGAATTATTATTTATGAGATGATCTAAACATTCGCATAGAGAAAGAATCAATTCCTAAACACGTTTTCCACATTATGAACCAAGTTCACGCACGCACACCCCGAGTCAACTCGACATACAGAAGAGAATCAAACAGCGAGGTACAAAGCAACTGTATGACACTCTTCACTTTGCTACCTTGCCAACGTTGCAGCGCGCTGTACCGCTTACATTCCCCAACTTCTGTTCCACGCTCTCGTGGAACGACGAGGAGGAGGCAAAGTGTGGAAGAAGGGAGGGAAGAAAGGGTTGGCAGAAGAGCCACGGAGGTTGTATCGTAAACAGATCTCACGTTGTTATCCGCGACAGGATCTCGAGAAGCGACACCTCCGCTCGCGGGGCACGTACACGCGGTGGAACGCGGTTCCACACGCGTCTATACGCTTCGCTGCACGCGAGTGTTTCACGCGTGTCGCCAACAATAAGCGTCGCACGATCGTTTACCAGCGCTACTATTTGCATCGCGTCGTGGCCGGCCATTCAAAGGGTTTGCTTGCGTGAAATTGTAATCCTTCTTGTTGAACCTGGCGACCAGGTAATAATAGGGGAGTTAAGGAAAGGGTTATGGATGCTGGTTTCATTCGGTTACGTTCTGGAGTTATTGTTGCTTCGACGGATAACGGTGGAACTGTGCAGCTTTGTTGCGTGAAGTGGTATACATAGTTTTTCGAGGGACTTTGTTGATTCTTTTGTTCGGAGAAAAAATTGTTTAAAATCCTCGAATTGCACTGTTTATGTAGAGAACCAAAATGTTCAACAAGTTTGAATCATTTTGCATACATTTTTTCATGAAACGTGATTCGATTTAACAGCTTCTAAAGAATGGGGAACCGGAATTAGCTTGGAATAGTTTGTTAAGAACATAAACAGTTATTTAATAGTATATACATATAAACGAGTAACCCGTTTGTACATACAAGGGTTAATAACTGATTCAAACAGTATTTCTATTCCTCCTGTACTTTCGTCTCAGCAATTCGTTACAATTATGACTATACATACATATGTACTTATAACAAAATAATAACTGCACAATGTACAAATAAAATATTAGAAACGAGACTGCGCGATATAAAAAATACACTAATAAATTACACTCAGCTTAACTATTTCTTTACCAATAATCAGTGGAACCATAATTTGTCTGAAATCATTTAATTGTACATCAACGTTTCTCCTTAAAAGTGTGTATTCGCCTTAAAATAAAGAAAGGATTTATCAAAAATTCAGCTGAAAGTTAAACAATTTCGTGAGCCAGAAGTGTGTTATATAGAGTAGTCGTGCGTTGTTTCAGCGTTTCTCACGAACGATGGTGTCGGGCATCCCTTTATGGATGCAACGCAAAACCGTAAGACCCCCGTTGAAGCGAGGCTAAGGGGCACCACTAATAAATTGGCATTGTGCGCTATCTTGCAAGGCCCGTAAATGGGGTGCACTGAGGTGCAGCGGCAAGAAAGTTTACCGGACAGACGGTTCCTGGAGCCAGTATGGCTTGAAGTGCTCCTCTTCGCGTGGTCGAGACTCGTTCCTCAGGGTCGAAAGAGGAGTTTCATCGAAGAAAGGGCGACGCTTGGCTGTTATTAGAATTCTGGGACGCGCTGGCTTCCGAGGAATCGCGTACGATTTCTTTTGGTTTAAAAAATGTCCCCTCAGCACAACGGTATTCAAACTCAGAATTTAAAAATGATAAAGAGGAAGAACTTTGAGAAACGATACCAGGAAAGATTACGCGTTGTACATTTCAATGTTTTATGATTTTATTTTAATTCGAGGAAGCCTAGTTATGGTATATTCAATTGCCTTCTGTACAAAGAATTGGAGAAAGTGGAAATTGTTCAAATTATACATTTTATACGTTATAATAGAATATATTTAAATGAAGTATCACATGTATTTCATATAAATTCCACTTTGCTATTTATATAAAAGATTTGAAATGGTCTTCTATAAAATAGCCTTTCAACTCCTCGTTTTTACAAGAACAAACGACCCCTCCTCCTCGAAATAAAATAATTAATTAAACAGAGCAGCAGACTTTCATTAAATGTTAAATTTCTTTCAATGTAAAAATTTCTATACGCATCGTGGTCTCGCGAGTTAACGAAAAACGAAAGCGCCTCTACGCAGAAAGAAACACCGAATAAAAAGCAGCCAACTATACTGCAAAATTATAAACGTACGCTGCGGTTCGAAGCGAGAAGTTCGCGCGGTTCTCTGGGCTGAAAATTGCCAGTGCATTATCGTCCTATGACTTTTTGTTCGTCCCGGTTTACACTTTGTGCGAGTGTGCGCACGCGGTCAGAAAATAGCGGTTGCTTGTGTGTTCAGAATATCTGCCCTACACCGAGAATAGAGTGCGCAATTTACTTTAGCGTTATATCATCCGACGGTTGAAAACAAAAGTACAGAGGCGCAGAAAACGACTGAATGGTCGGAATGATGCGGCAGTTCATCTCCCTTTGTAACCTACCGATGAAACGTTGGACAACGAGGTATTGCAGAAAGCCTCGCTAGAATCGTGCGTCATAGTACATTTTATATTACGCATTGTTTATAGAGAATTAGTTCTTCGAAGAGGGTTTATTGAAATTAAATATTCAATTTCATCGTTTCGAGTTTTGAATGGCCAGCAGGAATATTTGCACGCTTTCTTTGTGATTTCGAGGCAGTTATCGAAGATGAGAGATATTGTAAATCTTACGAGATGGTCAGCCCTGAAAGATTTATTCTATTATTACAATAATTATTAAGAAGTTTCTGTATATAAAGGGAAGCTGTAAATGTGATAAATATAACAAGCATGTTTCCTTGAAAATTCCAGAAGGTACGGAAAACTTTTTCTGCTGAAAGTTGTATGCTTTTTTGGGGGAACGTTGTTGTAATTAGTTGCTGAGTTTATCTTAACTTTTTATAAGAACTATAGTTTTGTATTTATTGCGTTTGAAAAATATTGAGAGTATTGTTGCATAACACAATAATAATAAATAATATTACATAACAGAAACATTTATAAAATAACATAACGGTATGAGCACATTGGGTCATATCAGGACATACACATACACAGTGCAAAGAAAGTTCCGTGTTTCCGGTTCCTATAATTAGAGTATTTAGATATCGGCATGATTTACGCGACTGGTCATGCACAATTTGCGAGAGTACAGTCTGCGAATTCGGAAGTGAAGGCACTTTGTCAAGCAAAAGGAACGCGGCTGACTTTTAGATATGCCTGAGATTTATATTTATTGTGTCGAAATAATGGTAAGAGAGAGACCATGCTGACCTTTGGACTTTATGTGCGTTTTACGCCGATGTCGTTGACCAGAAAATATTTATGGGAAAGGAATGAAATGATTGATGACACTAGTGACAGCGATTACTGTTGATTCAAGCACGAGCTGCAAGAATCCGCACCTGAGATCGACACGGTGATCATAAATTGAATCATAAAGTGCACAAGGACGTGAATATGTGAGGAACACTGTAATATATGTCAGTGATATTTCCATATATACTTTTCACGAATTGGCAGTGTCGTTTTGCATATTTTTGAAATGGTCGTCTAAGCTGTTTTTATTTGTCTCGATTGATTTATTTTCCAGAAATTTTTTCAGATGTTGTCGTCATGTGTATTATTTGAAGTTAATGATTACTGAAGAGCATATCGCGTATATTACTACTTAAATAATTTTTTTGCAATCTTATTATATGTTGATTTAAATTGCGCATCTGTTGGAAGTTTCAGTATCAAACTTACTACACTTCTATAAAGTTAATTGTAAATAATTGACGAATATCGATCTCACAAGAAACAATTGTGATAAAGAGTTATAGTAATCCTGAATTCACTAATATCTTAGTCCGGGACACTACGGTCCAAATTAGCATTAGCATTTGTTAATCTATCAACACTTTTTTCCCTCACTGTCAAGTGATATACATAACAGTCCAGTATCTTAAGTATATTTCTAAACCAAATCTCATAAAAATGAAACACGTAATATTGCCATTACTAACATTGATATTAACGATGCTATTAAGTTTACCACGCAATAAAGGAACTAACGAAACGGGGTATAGTTAACAAGGGAACGGAACGGATGAAAAGAAAAGGCAAACTAATTGCAAGGGACTGCGGATTCGTGGCATGAATGATGGAGGCGTTAGACATACATATCGTCGCCCACGCGAGAAGCTTTAAAATGCGTCTACCGCGGGGCAATTAATCCTCGCGACGTGGTTAATTGTAAACACTTCTACAGACCTAATTAGCCACCATATGGTGTCTCTCTGACGACCGTTTGACTAATACTGAGGGTAATCTTCGCGACGTAAATTGTTCCAAGAAGATACGTCCTGCGAGTCGAAATGCAATTTGTGTATCATTTGCGGCCGTAATTGGACTGCGTTCGATGTTGCACGGAATTCAAATAGGTTTGAAAAGGGCATGCGTTAAAATAGAATGGAGAATTGTGGCAGCAAGAAGGTATGGGTAACTTGGAATAAAATAGAAATAACAATATTTGTTAAAAATATGATTAACGTATTTTATTAATTTCTGGGAACATCCAATTGTTAAAATATAGTTGTCTAGCTACTTTATATTATACTATACGTACCCACGTTTAAGTAGAAAATTTCCCCCCAAAACATAATTCAAATCGAATGGACCGCTATGTGATTATAATGATCTGGAACACAATAATAAACCAATAATCTAAAATTTCAGATTGCAATAATCTTTCTAATATCGTCTTGGTCGAATTAAAATAATTCATTTTCCATCAATTAAATGTTACACATGCACAATACACGCGAAACTCATTCATGCGTTATAATGTATAAAATGAAAACTACATTTCCATAACCGTCCAACAACGAAACAAAACTTTCGTTCAGATTCTGTTAATCATAATCCACTTGCGCGGTAATATTCGCATAAACATATCCACTCTCCACACACCGTCACAACGCGGCAAAGCAATCAAATAAATTCGTCTTCGAGGGCTAGAACTTGTCCCATCGATGTTCGTCAATTGAATAAATCAATTCTGCGCGCAGCCAGTCAAACGTATACATATAATTCACGTAGCACGCGAGACTGTGGGTTTACAGCATCCAGTACACCTGTGCCACCGTACAATCGATAGAATCTCTTCCATTACAACGTAATCGGGCCCCGATCTACACGCGTACCTAGCGAAGGAGCGAGTCTGTTCGTCTGGTCGCGGCTCGACGCCGATCCGGTCATTATTGACTTTCTTCATCTCTCGAGCTTCCACTATAAAGCCATTTCTGTCATTCGATGCTAATACCGGCCGCATCCTTACAAGGCTCCGTGGATGCGTTCAAGCTGGAACGAAGGCGACTAGCCGTCGGCTCGATCGTGGGAGCCTACCTCTGGACGCGGTGCTCGCTTCTTCAGAGCACGAGAATTCCGCTCTTGCTCTGGCGAGCTGGCAAAAAAATCGTGTTTCTCGGATGCTCGGAGCGAGATCGAGCGTGACTTTTGCGGTCGTGGTCACTTTTAATTTTCTTCGAACCGATCGCGCGTTTCTTCCCTCTTTTGGCTGCGCCCTGGCCACGAGGTATGGGTTGGGTCTCGCCAGTTTCCAATGTGAAATATTAGGCGGACGATCGTCACTGGATTATTTATTCTTTTTTCGATATTCCATCCTGCGTTTGATATGGGGATACAATCGCGGCGTGGATCGTTGATAATTCTGAGTAGTTTATATGGAGCTTTGCGAAGAATAATATTGTGCGTTTATTGAGGAGAGCCAGGTGTGGATGTGTTTTTTGGTAATAGATGAAAAATATTCGTGGGAATGACACGGAAGGAAGAGAAAATAAGGTTACCCGTATATTTTAAGGTATTATTTAAATAGACGACGATTCGTAGGTTCGTTCGTATATTTTTTACTTTTGAGCTTTGGAACTTTTCAAAATTTTTGTATACCTTCTTTTTTCACATTTAATGAAGACCATTTGAAGATACACATAGTTTCGAAACCACTACTAACTTCTTTCCAAAACACATATTAAAATTGCAACTTTTGCCTCTGGAAAAGATACACAGAAAAAAAACTATAGACAACTATCTTAGAGTACAGTGTTACTCTTATCGTGGCGAGACCTGAGCACGCAGTTTCTATCGAGCTGTAAGTGCAGCATGATTGGAGATTGCAAATTATTGCGCTATGGAAAGGTCGCGTTGGTTAGGGTGCACCAAGTGCGACCCTTGACATGTTTCCTTCCAGGGTCATCGAATCGAACCTACTATGTATTTACAGTGAGGCAACCCCCTCGAAGATAAACGCGATGGCCCTTGAACCGAGAACACCGGTTCGAACCATTTATCTCACGCGGTCCGATGAAAATTAACGCGATTTCTCGATGACTTTATCTCGTCACTTTCCTGTATTACTCCTGTTACATTTATAACAAGTTAATAAAGATCATTACTAGAACTGTTTTGGCGCCGACATGGAACCGAAAAAGTAACGATCTCAGAACCGACACATGAACTATAACCGAAACAGATATGGACAGAAATTTCAATTCCTTATAATAGTTATACAGAAGACAGACTCTTCCCAACTATTTCAAAACCGAAATTGTTATTATAAACGTTTTTAAGCTCTGCTTTATAAAACTAGATACCAGGGTTAATTAATTAAATTGAAGTATCAATTATTATAAACACAGTACAGTTAAAAATATTATTCCATTCTCGAATTCTTAAGCAGATTTAACAATAATATAATCCATTTACCATGTTTGAATGCAATACACATTTTATTCACTCTAAACCGCCGTGCAATAAATGTGCATTAAAGCTTCTTCGCTTCCATTGATACTGCATGCTCCCGAAGTTTGCCCACCCAACATTCTGAAGCACCCTGTGTGCACATAGAAAGCGTCAACCTTGAACTCCGAATACGCTGCCGGCTCCCATACACGACCTACCCCATGACGAGGCACGCGATGCTGATAGCAACTCGAAGAAGCAGACGAACACGTGCAGTCAGTGTAAATATTTAGCCTCTGGAACGTTTGCACCGTGCTGTGTGCCTTGTACTTTTCCTTACTCCTCGCTTCTACCTCGTCTGTTCGTCTGCTCGCCGTTTCGAGCTTTCATGTACACTTTCATGCATGTAGTTTCCAGCGTGCACGCAGCGTCTGTAAATATCGACGACGCGACAAAATCGCTTCGTAAAGAGATTAAAGGGACAGTGTCGCCGCTTGACAGACTTTTGAATGATACGTCCCGTTGCTTTATTAAATTGCGGTAGCCCTTTCCGTTTGATGGCCGCGATACTCGTGATGACTTTTTTGCTGCATCGCGATACGCGATGATCTTAAGCGCGAGCAATTTCTTCCCGTGGAAGATGAATGATTGGCGGTGATTTCTTTTATACAGCACTGCGCTACTTGAGCGCGCCAGACACGAATTTGAGTCTGCACAAGGCGGACCGATTTGTGGGAACATGAATCGGAGAATATTGGATAAGTTCGTTGGTGTGAACAGGGTTTACAGCAAAGAATTTCTTGAAAAATCTCTTGAAAAAAATTTAGAATGTTCTTTTTCGTGAAGTATCTCAAGAACACTGACAGATATTTGAAAAGAGTATAAATAAAACTTGCATCGATTTATTGTATCTACAAAACTGCATAGAAATTTTGTCTGAAAAATCCACGGAAAAAAAAATGAAAAAATCAAGGGTTTTTCAAAAAATTTGTTTACACAATTCTGTGAACGTAATAAAGTGAGGCAAGCTTTGTTTATACATTTTTTGAATATCTGCCAGCGTTCTTGAAATATTTCACGAAAAAGAAAATTCTGAATTGTTTTCAAGGGCTGATTTCACCCCTTAAAACCGAATTATGGCACGAATGGAAAATAGGATTGTGTTACGTATGAAGTACTTTACTTGTATGCAAAGTTTCATAGCTTTCTGAATCTTCGGGTTGCCTAACCTTCCTATTTTAATCACATTTTCATTTCGTTGTTTTGAAATGGTTTTATGCATTATAGTGCGTAAATATTGTATAATGCATAAGAGAATTTTATGAAGATCGAGAAAATAAATGTGACATGAAGAGTGACAAATTTTGAAATGAAAAGAACTTCGTATATCGTATTTGTTTTCTTTCAATAACTCACAAAATTAGTTAAGTGATTATGACAGTGTTTTGAGTCAAAGGTAACAAAATATGAATTTTATCAATTTCCATGATCTATTTACCATGTACACGTAACGTAATATGTACATTGAACTTTGTTCCCCCTAAAAATGTGGAGAAACCAGCAACGATGTAGCATTACCAATTTCTAAACTCTTTCCATGCAATAATATCTGCGACAAGAATTCTTTCGGGAAGGATACCATTCACCGCTTCATGGAGCCTAACAGACATAACAAACAAACATACAGAAGGAAATAACAAAACAATTAACGTAACATTTAATTAATAATGGAAGAAAATCTACATAGGCGAACGAACACTATGATATAATGCGGATACATAACATCAAAGACATTTCAAATAAGCTCAACGCCTACAGTTTCGTCAACTAAAACTAGCCGTGGCTCAGCTTCAAAGTAAGATTTCCCCGGTTCCGGTATTAACAAGCAAGATTTCCATGATTCGACTAGTTGGAAGAATCGTATCTACATGCCCAGACCGATCGACCGAGCGAAAGGATCGGATAATTGAAGTCCGCTTCCTCCGTACACGAATCGAGCATTCCGGGTTGAAGTCCTTAGAAGGAAGCAGACCCCGCCGGTATCGCGGACATGCGATCTGTCTTTATGGTCCGAAAGTGGGCGTCGGTCTGGCCTCACAATGCCGGCGTAACGACGACACAACGAGGACAACGACAGCGACAAAGACGGACCCGACCAGAGAACGAGGGACTCCTGTCTTGTTAACCCGACGAAACAGGGCGACGCGTGTCTCACCGCTGGCACGACGTCGTCTGCCGGGAAGCGATAGTCCTCGTGAGTTACTGTTCCTCAGGACAAATTATTAAAAGAAGCAGAAATGCCGGAGGCCGGGTATTTTTGGTACGAATTCGAAGGGATCGCTGCGATATGAGCTTACGAGACGGGAATGGGTTTTACTGACAATGAGAAAAGAAATTGTTGGGACAGTCTTTGGATTGATATTGTGTTAATACAGGAATGAGAAATTGTTGTAAAAATCGGAGGGAAATAGCGTGATTTAGTCATTTGTTTTAATTGAATTTTAATTTTGGAAGATGGATGGGTCGGGTAATATATTTGTGGAAACTCAGGTTTAATGTGGAATGATGGTATAGTGTGATGGGGTATGTGATGTTCTTTCAGATGGCACTCCGTTTTACCTTGTCCTATCATAGTATGAAGAAGACCACTGTGCAATAAGAAATGTGCGGCGAATAAGTTTTAAACTGATAATGGATTTGTTGTAAATTTGATGTTTGTCACATAACATCTTCAATTATAAATAAATCCTGTTATTTCGCTAACTTCGAGAAGAAAAAAGCGTAGAACAATTTCTGGAAGATCCCAATATTTTTGTAAAAAATTATTCAATGATAAAAGATTAGTCAAAATTGAGCAGCTCAATTAATGATAATTAGCAAATTTATTTAACTTCAAGTTTTGCTGTACGAGCTTCGAATTAATGCTTTAGGCATTGCTGTTTCATATAGCAATACCTCACTATCTGGATAATGGCAAATGAATAAACAAGGCTTCTGTATCAAGATAGTATTACACAAGTTGAATTAGTTTAATAAAATTAAGGTATAATTATATTTAAAACTTATACATTGCAGCCGTTCTTTCAACTTCATAAAAACTTGATTATACATCAAAAAAGAAATACACATATTAACAGATGTCAGGAAATAGTCGTGCGTAACATAAAAAGAAATGATTGTAAAATCAATGTTTGATAATTACATCTTTCCAATTAAAAGACTGCTGCAGGTACGCGTCGTCAGTCAGCTCAGTAGTATTATACCTGTACTATTTCTACTTATTTGCCCAATAATTTCGTATTAAACATTTTTGCTATGTCTGGCGTTCTAATAGCAGAAAGTTTCACTGCATAAATAAGAAGCAGAATTTTCTAAAGAGACAATGAGATTCATATCTGTGCCGCTGTAACAACCAGCGTTCGCTGTTATTTGTTGGCACGGCGGGAAACATGGCATAGCTGAATGGATTGTGAGCAATCCAGCCATGTGAATTATACCATACGATTTCTTCGTGCCTGGAATTAATTATCCAGTAGAAAATTCGCTAGACACCGCGGGGATTCCAGCAAATTGCAGGATATCTATGGATCTCTGTCCCCCATCTCGTTTTTCGCTATTATACAGAGAAATGAAACGACTCGAGGTATAGGCGTCCAGTATTATCGTTGGAGTTTTCTCCGCAACGACGAAATATCGCGTCAGACGATCATAGTATCGGTCGTTCGGAATCGATATTCATATTTTCGCGGTTGAATGATAAGTTGAACCAATCTGTATGTTGGATATTATGATATTTAGATATTTGGAAGAGTGTCATACAGAAAATTGAAATTTAGTATTTTATTTATTAATGGCAAGTTAAGCTGCCAATATTTTTAAAGCAATATTACAAATTTGTTGATTTTCATCGAATATTCTATTCTTTTAAAATAAAAGAAATACGAGCTCACGAGTAGCAGAATGGTTACTCTTTCGATGGTTACCCTAACTTAAAGTTTATTTACGTGGGTAATAATTTATTTATGTTACAATCTTGCCTATTAAATCAATTTTCTCTATACTACTCAAGTCTACTATAGAACCACATATCACTTCTAGCAGGTCTATTTAGTATTTATACATTATTGTGATTCATATACAATATTTTCGTGTTATTAAAGGGCTATCGTTAATCTTTATTAATCTGTCGTCTTCACTAATCACTCACGTTTTATCTACAATGAATAATCGTTATCTAACGTAACACATACGTTTTATGTTCAGGTGTATCAAGTGGAGTACGTAATAGTAAAGGCAGCGAATTCGCCGAGGCCTGCAGCTTGGATTTTGGAAAGGTCTAACGATGGTGAAAATTTTCAACCATGGCAGTATTACGCGCCGAGCGATGAGGAGTGTTGGACGCGATATTCCGTGCCACCTGTTTCCGGAAAACCTGTTTATATTGCTGACGACGATGTGATATGCACCAGTATCTACTCCAGACAGACGCCTATGGAAAACGGAGAGGTAAGGCTATTATAGCTTTTTTTACCTATCCCTAAATTGTACGCAAAATTTGGTGCAGATTTTCTTGGCTTCGATTACTTTATTTTATTTTATTGTTCTCAAAGGGTCCATTAGTGTTTGCGTACGTTTGTTATCGAATGTAGTCTATAATCTTGTCAACGATATACTCCGATTAATTTGTTTGTGCCAGCTTTTTGTCTGCGACGAATTTGAATAATTAGTTACATTTATGTCTCCGTTACACAAAGACGAAAAAATGAAAAGTCGACAAAAAGTTTGCACTCCCTTTCCGCAGTCCATTATTATTGAAGATCGCGTATCTTCGATTTCTCTTATATCTGTTTAACCAATAAATTAGCTTTCGAGCCACGCGAAACGGTTCTTCATGTACCGTTCGAGCAACAAAATAAACCGAATGAGCTGTGTTAATAATTATTTTATCCGACTGCGTTAAATTACGAGGAATGTCGTTGAAGAAAATGTATATAATCGAAGAACACATAGTGCCCCTGTTCAAATAGTCCAATTGTAAAGGGATCAAGTTAATTATGTGCCACACATATAGACACATTCGAATTAATTTCAATATGGCTCCTCAGAAATATTTTACAAATTGAAATAAATATAATGGATCAAAGCTTAAGTCCAAGGAATACAGATATTATTAAGCTATTATTCCCCAAAATAAATACTACGTGCAGTTTCACTGACAACTGAATAAATTTGTCATTTCTTAAAGAAATCATTTTTCTTTAAGAACATTTCTTCTCTTTCCCAGAAGATCAAAGAGCTAAAAATTGAATAACGTTACGATTCGCTGACTAAACATTCGAATCCAGTTCTTCTGTTCGAATTTAAATGTCCATCTGGTTTCCTCGTTTACGTTATTTTCTTATGCGCGTGACGCGTTAAGAACGAACGGCGTTACTCACTTTTCTTGCGAAAAATCCGACACGCGAAATCGGCCATTATTTTCACGCTGATGCGACTGCTATCCGGGGCGAGATCATTAATTATCATTCGTCCAGTGCAGTCGTCGGTGTAATTACATGATTGGATGATTAGCCGTCCAGTTGTGAGCGTTCGGTTGCTCACGAGGCGGAAACAACTCTTCCAAGGCATTTCCGTTGAATCTGTGTGCTTTTTCTTCGTTGATACTTCATCCATCGAGTCGATCCGCTCGAACCGTAAGATACATTGCAATTTCAACGCGGCTTAAATTGTCTGGTAGGCGAACGTTTGTCGGATAAAATTGGCCGGTCGTTCGTTACTAGTGACAATTTGTTGAATTCTCGATGGAAACTGGTTCGCGGCACCGGTTGCCATTAATTGAGAATGAAATTGTGTGTGTTTTTCTATTACCCCCTTCTTTTTGCTTCGAATTGTATGGTGTTTGATTAATCTGTCGAATTTGATCATTCAATAATGTACCAGAAGTAGGATGGGCATTTTGCTTATAATATAGAAATAGAACTTTGTTATAATTAACTCTCTTTGCTGCACAGCTCGAACTTGATTAATTGTACTATTTTATCGTTTCATTAAAAATAATATAATAATAGTACAATATTTTACTTAATGTGACTTACCTGGCCCATCTATCATTTACCTACGAAAAATGTATTCTACTTCAGTTTCAAATTGAATAAACGCGTATCGATAGAAAGTTTAAGCAATTATCTACCCGCGTTCAATAATATATCAACAATACCAAAATCGTTTAACATACTAAGAATACATGGAATGCACCGTAAAAGTCTGCTCCACGCTCCAACTTTATTCTTACGAAACTGTAAACGCTCATGAAAACGCGGAAAGCATCTAGAGGGGGAATTAGTGGATTTCTCGGAAGGGTAGCGGATAATTAGAGCTTATGGCCGTGGACGAGACGGCACGCACGGAATCGGTTTTGTGCAAACTGGAAGGTGGATGAGATAAGGAGTAGGACGGCGAGATCGGTGGAGAAAAGAGATGGAAAGGGAGAAGGAATCGATGATACAAAAACGGCGATCCCTACATTCCGACCATGTATGGCGTAGGCACACCTTATATGGGGCTATCACGTACGCACCTCCTATGGGGGGTTGCCAGTTTTACGCTTCTGTACGCGGCTATGGATCGGCCGGGAAAAAATCGGAAAGCAAGGGATAGGGGATCGACGAACGGTGTGCGTCACGGGAGGAAAAAGGTATATATGCACGTAATACGATTTCGCGGGAACTTGTGGGACGATCGAATGACAGGCGGGCACTTTTTAATCGGCTGTCCTTTGATTATTCGTTTGTGTCTGCTGATTAAGTAGTTGGAGATTTTGTAAGGGGGAGGAGCTGCAACTTTCCCTTTTGTTTTGATAATTCCTTGATTGGGCGAGTAAGAGCTTGTAGTTTTAGTAAGAATTTCATTGAATCAGGGAAACATTGGACTTCAAATTTTTTAAACGCGTGTCTCTTGTTATGTATATCATTATTATTTTTACGAGAAGATATTGAATATATTTTTCTAGATAATTTATTGCGGCTGAGTTGTCATTATTTATTAGAGAAATTGACTATTATTTATGAATAAGAAATGTTATACTATTCACTTTATTCTATCCTTTTTTGTCTATTGAACACTGCGGAATTACTATGATAAATTAATAACTTGCGTGTCTTGGTCACGAAAATTCGAAGCAGTCTGTTTCTTTCTTATTCTATTTCTTTTGCATTTAAAAAAATGATATAATTGTTGACAAGATCGATTCTTACTTCGATTCGATTTATGTAATGCAGAACGGAATAGAATTAAATGTGGTGCACATTGAAGAAGAATAATTATATTAAACTAAAAAATTTACGAATCGAACTCGAGCAAAATTAAATTGACAAATAAGAAGACGCTCAATATTACCGATCTTAGCATACATTCCTTTATACAATTTGTATGTAACTTCCCATCGAATATTCTCTGAAATTAAATGCTAGCTCCATACATATGTAATTCTTTTATCATTATAGGAACACACTTAACAGTTTTATTTTTTCGTATTACCTACTGTATGAAAGGTCACGTAATAAATCATGCAATCAGGCGAAAAAGTTCTTGCAAAGTATTAGACAGAGGAAAGTGTAATTGTTCCGTATTAGGAACCGCGGTATGCCATTTATGGGACTCGTTCTCTTCTTAACGCGCGGCACCATTCGCGAATGATTTACTCCTCCGATTCCAGAGATCTCCTGGATTTAGTGCTGCAACCAAACGTTTGTATTTCTCATTATTGATTGCTGATGTCGTTTGTTCAGGCAGTATAGGTCGAACCTCGTAAGACAAGAGTTTACTTGGATTCCTTTGTCGCTTGTGAGGATGGAAAATTGTTCGATAAATTTCGCTTCTTACGTATATATTTTTTTTTCAGTTCATTATGTTCTTCATTACGTCAAATTGAAGTTATATTACTCAGTAGCAACACGTATCAGATTCATTTTAAACATCGGCAGAGTGTAAAGCTATAAAAATTTGCAATTTACAGTCTGGTGTTAATCTGTTAAAGTAATAACATTTCTCATCAATTCTGTCCGCTGATTTAAAATACTTTCTCCCGATTATTAATTGCTTTATTCAATATTTGTATAGACTTATTTCAAAAGCATTATCTTTATCAGCATTTTCTGAAATGAAGTTGCATTTCATTTTAATTAAACCTTCCTTTTGCAGATCCATACACACCTGGTGAACGGTAGACCTGGTGCCCTAAATCACAGCACGACCCTTCAGGAATTCACACAGGCTCGATACGTACGGCTTCGACTTCAGGGTCTTCGGCGCAATGGAGAAGCTATCGCGGACAAAAGGCGTGCTTTTTATTCCATTAAAGAAATTAACATTGGCGGACGGTGTTTGTGTTCTGGTCACGCTGCAAGATGTCGGTACAGCGTTCAACATGGGGTAAGTGAAAAAGGCAAAATTTCCAACATTACACCAATTAATTTGAAACAAAACTGCATATAATCTCTGTTTATGAGTTAATTTTTGGGAAATTTCTAGAATAGATATCGCACAAAGAAACAAAATTAGTTTGCAAAAGTGGCAAAAAGATAACAAAATAGGCAGGGATAGACTCTACCCGATAACAGTACAATCTGAATAGTGATTATGGATTAGTTTTTGGTATATAAGAAGCACCAAAATTAGAACGATTCGGATATACTAGGAAAGATATTAACCATGCTTACACCAGATCTAGATTTATTTGTTATTACAACTTAACAGCTCAATTACAATTTGTTTGTAATCAAGGATTAAATTTATTTATCATTTTTTCCAAGGTAAAACGTACTTTGCAGTAATTTCACTGATTTTTATAAACGCAGCCTATAATTAATTGTCGTTATGCATAAAATTTTCGTATTACTTCCAACAAATCTTCAAACAACAGGATGTTCTTCTAAGTATGCACACTTCACGATTTCATCAAGACACATTGGTACTTATATTTTCCATGTGACGCCCTTCAAGAATAATTTCGTTCCATTATAGGAGGCACATAATTAAATCGTCGAATTATGATCGCGACTGTACATCAAGGAGGAAATTCATTTCCCAACTTCCTATAATAACGAGCTTAAGATTTTACTAGTTCCTAATTGGGAACGAGTCAGGTGTTAGTGATATATGATTTTTGTAATTACTGAGTTTCGATTTATCTGCCTACGTGTGCAACTTGTCAGTACGTATGCGTATTAACCATATACGAAAGTAACGTTATTACAAGTTACGCGAGATATCGATTTGGAACACATACGAATTTTATGCTTCACCAGGGCATCCTGGAGCCAAGTTACGAGCCTTATAATTCAGACGCTGACTTGTGCTAAATTAAAAGTCGTAAAGTTCACACATTGACTACCGACAGATTACAAGTTCCGCAATTAACACATTTATTTCGAACCTGTTTCGTAGTTCTTCATCGGCTGTCCGTTTGATTATTCGCATTTCGCAAAATATACGCCTGCACATTTAAATTAAATCAAACAGGTAATTACAAAATGCTGTATCTACCGATACAAATATTCCTTAATATATTAAGCATATATTTTGCGCTTTATAGCATCATTTTCTTCGGAGCCATCCTATCTAAACTTAGATTTTGCAAATATCTGCGATTCGAAGGGGCAGCTACCGAGACTCAGGATATAAATCTGTTGGAAATGCCATAAACTTGTCAGACCTTTGTCTACGAGCACTGCTAATGGCAGGATCGCCTTCGTTTCATGTCGGCTGCCTGTTAGAAAGTCCCAGTCCTCCTCAGGAACTACTGTGCATTAAAGTTTCTTATACGTTCTTGCGGGAGTCGCTTCAAATTTTCGTGCGTCGTTAACTTTTTTCCGACTCTGTCCCACTAATGAATGGCGGAAGCCGCTGACATTTAACAAAAGAAAAAAGGGGTGAATGGATTTAGAAGAATGGAATTTGTAGTTGTCAAGTAATACCTACCTGTAATGGTACTTTAGCTGTGTAACATTTTGCTTGAAACAAATTTTGTATACGTATCTATACGTCGTATATATTTTTCATAAAATCGTTTATTATTTATTCACTAGTTTATTTTAAATTGTAGCAACAATATGTAAATAATATCTATCTATTAAAATTCTCATGTTTTACAAAGTTGTTAGGCGGATCAAGACTTCATCTGACCTATTAAACTAGTGTGTCAACTCAATACTGTATATTATTTGTTTTCTTGAAAATAAGTGTAAAATTATATTTGTCTATTGAACGAAATGATGAATTAGGTTTGACTAATAGAAGTTATGCAAAACTCGAATACAGTTTAACTTTCGTTAGAGTTTCGTCGTTCGATTGCTTTAAACGTATCACAATATGAAACTTTCTGCAGGCTCGATTTAAGGGCGAACCAATGCCGCATCTCCATTCGAACATCAAATAACAAGGTCCACGAAGTCACTGAAAAAAAAATGTACCCTGCACGAGATCGAGTGGCGATTGAAAGTTTTTATCATGACACCGTTCACTCGACAACGATTCGATTAGAATCGATTTTTGGCGATGCTCGTCGGGGTAAATTGAATTAGTTTTTAGACGAGTTCTGAACACTGTGCAATCGACGATTGGCACGTAGGCGGAATTGTGATCGCATTGCTGAATACGAAGTCATTGGCAGAGCATCCGAAATATTTCGAGTTACGTCTCAATCGAACTGTTATTATCCATCATATAACATTGGTATTCCTGGCGTCTCCTGTGTACGCTTGTTGCCTGTGCAATTTTTCGAGAGTTTGGGTAAAGTGTGGGCTTCGAATAAATTGCGGCAAACAGCTTGGGTTATTTTAAAATCTGAGAAAAACATGAATAAATGAAGTAGTTCTTTTTGTTACACATATACAGTATTATTGAAGTTTTAATATATAGAGAATGATTTATATTTTGGAAATGATAGCATGTATTTTGTAAAAAATATATTATTAAAGGCAGGGCACGTAATATTTCATCTGAAATATTTATTATTATTTAAACCAGTTTTGCATAAATATGTGAACAAAACTTATCCTGGCACGTTATAATATTTTCAAACAAATTTGCCATTCATAGTTGTGTTGAAAAGTATAAGTTGAAATCTATAGACTCTTCAATAAAAAATGACTGAATTATTCATGAAGATTGGCAAGTTTATTTGGAATCTATAAAATTGCACACATGTCTATATTTAATTTGCAAGTTGCTTCCGTTACGATATCTTGTTTAACAGGATGTGTGCACAGTTATTTTGTAAAATAGTGCACCGAGCGTAGTATCACTGTTGATTATTATACACAGCCATTTCTAACGTTAATTAAGCCCCTGATACATCGATCACACTAAATCATCCGATAATGTTTCATTGAAGTAGCTATTAACCGTTTCCCGCGGCGCGTCTATTCTTATGAATGACAATGGTCATTAATGAACATACAATGAAGCTTGTGATGCATCGTAAAAAGTGTAAAGTGCTATTTGCATCTCTCGTCTGGTGTTGAATATCATTAAGTTACAATATAAACACGTTTCGTAAGTCTTATCGTTTATTAGTTTGCAATTCTGCTCGGGGAGTACTATAATGCATTAGAAAAGTCTTATAAATCTAACACTTCTTACTTGAAAAAAAGTAACTTCAAACTTAATTTCTACACTAGGGACTAGTTCATAATCTATTTGAAATTTAAAACATACAGATGTAGACATTTCCTTAAATAGTTTATAATAGCCCTTAAATAATAATAAAATTACAAATGAATGTTAGAAAATAGAATCTAGTGAAAACATAAACTTCTGCGTTATACACTATTATCATAGGAACTCGAGTGGTTTCTTTCAGAATATAAGTGAACGAGCACGGATGGTAAATTTAAACCGGGAAAACATAGGGTTAACGCAACGCGTGTGGTCTCGTCACTTAAAAGGGAAACTAACCGACGCCTATTGCATTGGGCTCTCTGTACCAAAGTGGTCGATATTATTTACTGCCATGATAATAGTTATTCACGCTGCTTGCATAGCAGTCCCAAGCATATTGCGTGCGCGTAACGATAAATAACCGTACAGACACTTAATGGTCGTTCGTTACCACTATTCTCGCTAAAATGAATCTATACTTCTTATCGTCCTCGGGTAATCAAGAAATTATTAATATCCTGGATGTGTATAAAATCGTGCGAACGACTCGCGTATTTATAAAACTGTACTAAACCACAAGTTAACTCACGTATGTACATACAAATTACAATAATTGTAATTATTCCATATCAATTATTGATCTCAGCAGTTGATACACCTTCGACAGTAATTAACGGATACACGCAAATGATCGCACAAGACACGAATTCAAAAGAACTCTACGCTTTTACATGAATACGTCGCGTGATACATGTAAGTATCATTGAATTCTACATAAATACCATTCCCTTGACAACTGTGAGGCAACTTATGTAATGCAATATCACAAGAAAAGACCACGCACGTCAACGTGCACCGAAGCGCGCAAAAAATCATCTGAAAAGCCATTACACTGGCTAGGATAAATTTCGCCGGTCAATTGAGCCGCGTGCGAATTAATGTACTCGATAGCGCGGCCGGTTATCTTAACGTTCCTATAAATTTTGAAGCGCCTCAAAAGGGGCGATTGCGTGGCCGTTCTGTCTCCTATTCGAGCGCAATACCGGATATCTGTATCGCGAAGCATAAAGAAGCATCTTCGCTCGCGGAGACCGTAGTCGCGATTTATAATTCAAGCATATAAATGCGCCCTCTGATATCCATTGCGTCTTCCGCGTTAATTGATTCAATGTTCGTGAGAAGAAAAACGCTAGGAGCCGGAAACACGGTGTCGTTCATCCGTTTAATGTTTTTCATTTCAGAGCACTTAGGGTGGAATGCACCTTTCTATTTGCTATTTGGAATGTCTTTGAGGGCTATTTGCGTTCACACTCTCTCTGTAGAATGCAATATTTTGTTTAATAGCTTAATTAAATATACGGGTCAAATAGATCAGTAATATGAATGGTTTTAAACAATTAATGTTGATGGACATGTTATAATATGAATAACTGAAAGGAGTTCATAAATTTTTCTGGTCTTGTTAAAAATATTGCAGTGTAAGATCTATTAACATTTCTACCACATGCATAGGCGACAATGTGAAATAAATCGTCTCGTACGTACAACACATAGATGAATTGAATACATATTAAGACGTTAGCCAGTTATGCTATCGAGGAGATTAATAAGGCTCCATTAAGAAGTGGTATTGTTTCTCAGCATCAAGAATGCGAATGCGAGCGCCACACGTGCGGCGAAAGATGCGAAAAATGCTGTCCCATGTACAATCAGATTCCATGGAAACCTGGCACAACTACGAAGGGCTTTCACTGTGAAAAATGCAACTGCAATGGGCATGCAACCGCGTGCAGATATGATCAGGATGTGGCTGACAGAAGAATGTCCATGGACATTCGTGGGAAATTTCGTGGTGGTGGTGTCTGCATTAATTGCACAGTAAGCCTAAATTTATTGACAGAAATTCGTTAGATTCTTCAAAATAAGAAATTCTTCTTTTCTTTTTTTACCGGCGTTGTAACACCTGCATTTCTCTCAACTCGGAGTGTACGTGTCCCTTGCATTTTTGTGTTACGAATGAATTCATTGTACTATTTAATATCACATATAAGTTCTCTCACATTTTGGGATTGACGCGTATATGCACAGCGAAGCGAATAATTAACAGGGACAAAATTTCATCGGGTTTCGTGCGGTCAAATGTTAACAATGTCACTACTTAGATAGTTAAATTAAGTATTTATTATTTTTGCATAATATCTCTCACCTTTTTAATTCTCCGTATTTATATGCTCGCTGTTACATACCCTTTAAATCGCACATTTTTACAGCATCAGATCTCTGTTTAGAAACTAGCATCTTTACAACGATTCTTACTTTAATTTATTATGAAAGATCCAATATGAATAATAATGTATTTGCTAGAATCAAACTTTCGTGTATTGATACTCATTGCGTAAATTCATTTGTTTCAGGAGCACACGGCTGGAATCAATTGTGAAAAGTGTCAAATTGGTTATTACAGACCTAACGCAGTTGCCTCTGATGCGCCTGAACCATGCTTACCATGCAACTGCAACGAGCGTGGTAGCACTGGTGACTGTACCCCGGACGACTCCTACACACATATGGGAAAGGTACGCATGCCCATATAAAGAAGTGTTCTCGACAAATTAGCTCTATATGTCGCAAATCGTCTCTAATTCGTTTTTAATAATTCGTCAAGCTACTTTTGTATGATATTTTGCAGTTGTACCATTCAATTGCAACCATTGCATTTACTGTGTCCCATCGCTGTAAATTCAGAATGACAAATTTTTCTCTTATTATTAAACTGCTGGCTCACACGCCTCAGCGACCAAATGCTCAGCAATAGTTCGATTAGGTTCAGCCAAATCGATGTTGATCGAGTTAAACAACAATCGTGTTCCAGGTAGCAGGCGCTTGCGATTGCAAGCCTGGTTATTCGGGCTACAAATGCGACCAGTGTGCGGCTGGTTATCGACAGTTCCCGGATTGCATGCCCTGTCCCTGCGATTCCCGCGGGATTCTTCCATCTCACGATTGCGAGGGGGATTGCCTCTGTAAGGCAAATGTCGCTGGAGAATTTTGTGACAAGTGCAGACCGGGACATTTTGCGTTGACTAAGGAGAATCTCGATGGATGCCTTTCGTGTTACTGTTACGGGGTCAGCGATCGCTGTAGCACTGCCAAATTGTCTTACTCAGCGGTAAGTTTCTTTGAGAAATTAAAGAATAATGTAACGCAGGTATTAATGAAGTTTGAGTTATTATTAACAACGTACTGAAGCGTCAATGGATTAATGAGCAAAGTTATATCGTGTAAAAACTGTTTGATTGCATGCATAATACCGATTGAGACAAACTGTTGCGCACATTGGACAATTATTGTTTACTTGAAGTTAAAGTAACAGATACAGATAATATTGTTTCTGAGAAATATATGAAACTGTAAGACGTAGGATAATCGATATTTAAATGAATATCAGTTATAATTACAACAATTTCACCTGCCTATAGAATATTTAATAACTCAGTAATATTTTCTGCAAGTGGATTGTTAAAAAGCTTTGCAATTATGTTACCCATTGCTTACTCTGCAGTAGAAAATTTTTTATGGGCATAAATATTGCATACAAATGAAAATAAACGTTGTCCAAGAATCGACAGTTTAAAATGGAAAATTATACGTAAACAGAGCTAATGGAATAAATTACATGCAACAGCGAAGTAGCGCATAACAACATGCATGGAACAGTTAAGAAGTAAAGAACATGGATACAAATTGTTAATCACATATTACAGTAGAAGCAATTAAAACTGTGACTCCGTAAAGCCGCCCCCCTCATTTAAACACTCACTTTATGACATTGGCTCGATGCTCAGTTTTCAAGATAAACTGGATAAATTGACAATAACTGCATTTATCTACTCACTAGTAAACGACAAGTCGGCAATTACTTTCGCGTGTGACAACTCTTCTGCGTTGCGTGCGTTCAGCGAAATAAGCAAGAGCCTAATAGTGCGTCGTTATCGGTTTAACGCAAAAGAGAAAAATTCAATCAAACATACTTTCAAACGAAAGGCAGCTGTAATGTTGTATATCGCACAGCGAAATTAGTCTCAAATTTATTTATCGTTTCACTGTTTTTTCAATAGTACATAATCAACTATGTTCTTAATTGTTGCAAGGTATAGATCTATTACCTAGCAATAGTTAGCTCCTAATTTAAAAGAAAGTTTGACCTCTTCTGTGATTCCTAACATTCCTCAATTTAAAGCTGTATTATATATCCTGGTATCTCTATAATTGTCTCCACTATCTTTTTATCCCCCCATTTTGATTACTTGTTATTTTTATTCGATTCGCAACATTTGCATTACCCGATCCACCTTCGATTAATACACATGCAACAATATAAACTCTTTTACTAAACAATAAAACTATTTAGGTCGATGATCTGTATAATTTTCTAAATACATATGAGATATCATTTTATTTTATAATTATAATTTTATTTCAATAACTTTAATCAAATACTTTCAGATATCGTCACTAGAGAATTGGTTAGTAACAGACATAAACGCATCTCGTGCAATTGTTCCGGTTTTGGACACTGATAATGGCTGGCTCACGATAACTGCCTTCGACCTTGAATACGACAGTCCCTTTTGGTTAGCACCGCGAATTTATTGCGGCAATCGTCTCTCATCTTACGGCAGCAATCTTACTTACTCTGTCAGCTGGGTCGTTATGCGTGGTGACACCAGCGGAAAACCGACTACAGGACCCAACGTTATTCTGGTTGTAAGTATACACTTTGTAATATACGACTAATGACGCAAATAAATGAAAACTCCAATGTATTTAGGACGCGCAATCAATTTATTATTAACTAGAATGAATGAACACGGCGATGACGGTGGAATTATTTGAGTAATTTTGCTTGTAGATTTCGGAATTCGGTCCTGAGTGAATGACTCATACTTCATTTCCATAAACGTACATTTATTATTAGTTTTTGCGTGATAGAACTGGACAATCTTAATATAGAATCCTTTTTTTTATTATTCTTTTATTCTTTATTCTTCTATTATCCACATAAGTAATTGTTATAATTAATATTCATTAAGGGCACTCTCCATTGAAAAACAATATAAAACCAGTAATACAGTTTACTAACAAATCTAAGTTGGATATATTACAATTTTATCAAATCGCTTACTAAAATAACTTACTCCTTCACTCGAATACAATTATTCGACCGGCAAATTACTAAACAAAAGTTAAATACTACTGAAAGTAAATATAAAATTATTATTAAATTCGATTGAAAAGAAATGTCGTTGATATTGAATATATTACTAAATATGGTCCCCGTGTTTTAAATCTCTTTGCTTATAAAACGTAGCAGAATATATGAAATATATATAGTCGTATTACCTTCAAATATGAGTAAATGGGTACCAGACCACCCTGTACATTGTATCTTCTTCTCGCATCCATTTTAAACTGTTCGTTTGCCCCGAAAGGTAGATTACGATGATTAACATTTTTTTCGAATTAATCTCCTCGTCTCGTTTCCTCGCAGGGTAATAATGGCATGCGAATAGCTTACGGCGAGGAACAATATAATGGCCAGGAAGCGGAGATCACGGTGCCTCTACGCGAAAACGGCTGGTATCACGTACGCGGCGAGATCCAAGATATTCCAACCAGACTAAGGAGAACCGAATTTCGCGGTGACGCTGTTACAAGGATCCAAATGATGAGCGTTCTCACGGAATTAAAGTTCCTCATGATAAGGGCACAGTATCATTCGGAGCAGATTGAGGGCAGGTACGTAGAGCAAGGGAAAATTCAGGCTAATTGGTGGGTTAATGGGAAAAATAGTAGCTAAGTCTATTTTTGTATCGCGTGTGATGGAAAGGGTTATTCGAACCGGTGAAAATAATTTGTCGTTTCATTATATTTTTCCTTCATTGAATTTTGCTGAAATGAAGAATAAAATTCAGCATAAGAATATTACTAAGCTTGTATATAACAGGTAACCTGTTTTTTTGCTATCATAATAATTGTATGCTCACCTTTCAGTCTTCACTCAGCGATCGTCGCTGTCGGAGAGGTTGAATCCAATGGTGAATATAACAATTTGGTCGAGGCATGCGAATGCCCGGAAGGTTACACAGGACTGTCCTGCGAGAATTGTGCATGGGGTTACGTGAAATTAATCAAGAACGGATCTGATCATCGACAGCATCACGTTTGCGTGAAATGTGATTGCAATGGGCACGCCAGCACCTGTGACCTCGTATTGGGAGAATGCACCGTGAGTACATTTACCTTTGCGTGTATCTGATTTGACCATTGTTCAATTTATTTAATAAATGCTCGTTTCATAGGTATTGATAAACGTCATTTTTCAAATTAATATTTCGTATACCCGTTTATATACAATATGTTTTATGCGTATTTATGATTAGTTCAATTTGTGGCAATAGAATTGGCTCTGCCTTTCAATTTTTTATTGACTGCTGAATTGATATGACAGAAAATTTGAATAAAAAGAAAGACGTACTGCGAATGCTTCTTTCATATTTTCTTTATACGTTAAGTAAATGTTCACTTTTCACTGCTGGTTTAGCGGTATTTTATGCAGTGCACTTAGTTAAGGATTCTATGATTAAATAAGGTGTGAGGATAATACAAAAAATATAATTCATGCGGTACGTTGATTGCAAAAGAGATGCCGTATCATATTTTTTATACATATATGAATGAAAAAAATGATTTTACGAGATGTGTCTGTGTAACTCTGTAAGTAAAGACACGAACCAAAAGCTGTATGAATGGATTCCTTCCTTACCTTGCCCGGTTTCACTGCCAGCTGCTAGTGTAGAAAGTGAACGGTAACTTAGGGAAAACTTATCCCAAGTCCTTTTGAGAGATATTGAATTTATCGGCTACCAATATCCAGAATTTTTGAAAATATACGTTATAATTAATTTATTTTTTAATACATACCTGTAACGTTATTCTAAAATTATTTAATGCATCATATTTAATAATTAAGATGTTTTCACACCTTTCTTGTTCATACAAGTAACTGTTTTGTCCACAATTATTATTTTAATTTTGAAAAGTCGTTCACATCTTTGAGTCTTTACTTTCTTTACTAACATAGCGCACGATTACTAAATATCTGAAATAATTTCTACTCTTTTTCTTTATTGCGCCAGGTCTGTGAACATAATACAGTGGGTCCCAAATGCGATCGTTGTGCACCTGGTTTCTACGGTATCGCCCTGAAGGGTACACCGAACGATTGCGAGAGGTGTGCGTGTCCACTTTTAATCGAGACCAACAATTTTAGTCCAAGCTGTCAGCTTGACGATCCCACTGACATCGATAGTGGATATGTGTGCACGCAGTGTCCAAAGGGGTACACAGGTGATCACTGCGAGAGGTACGCTTAAAATAATTAATAAAATAAAACACGTATAGCATAATTAGACGAATCACATGCTTGCAATTAGTCATTAACTGTACTGTGGCCGGAGTTCCTTGGCAATAGCATCACACAAACTTTACTAAGAATATGAAACGCAAGCTTCAATAAATAAATAAGAAGAAAATAGATTTATTTAGATTAGATATCTGACTCCACGATTTTATTTTATTTCTAAAGCTGTGACGTGGGATTTTACGGAAATCCTTTAACACCCGGTGGCACATGTGAACCATGTCTCTGCGGTGGTGGCCCCTGCGATCAGGAAACTGGACGCTGCTTGGAGTGTCGTGGTAACACGGAAGGCTGGAAATGCGACAAATGTAAACCAGCTCATTACGGGAATCCCTTGGAACAGAATTGCATGCGTGAGTATCGTCTGATGTTTTTTATTCCTCGCATCATCGATGTTAGCACGCGATATCCCGTGGATTCTGAACGATGTGAAATATTTTAATCGTTAAATGTTATCTTCTGTATTACACGTGTGCTGCAATGTGACAACGTTTGCACTGCGTGGCGAGAATGTGTTCCAGTCTTAAAGAGTGTTGTAATTATGAGGAGCTCAATATTGAACAGATTATTCAGCATATTAATTGAAGTAATATAAATTAGGTATTTAATACAAATTCTGAGATATTCAATCACCCTCGAGCTATTTTTCAAACGTACTTATGATTCCACGAATAAATTGATTTCGTGTCGTTTATTTTGCATCATTTATCTTATTCCTAGCTACTTCTTGTTTTCTGTCGCCCTGTTTACGTTTGAATTCTTTCAATATCGGCAGTGTTTGCATGAATTATTTCTGCACTAGATTTAATCAAATTTCCAACTACTCCGCAACTAGTCTCCCAATGTTTTTATTTATTAGATATTATGAGTTAATTTTACTGCCACAATGACGATTTCATTTCTAAAAAAGTCACTAGTACCCAAAGTCATTCAATACATTCAATACAACAATATTAACCTAATTCAATATTTCAATACATCAAACTATGCCCCTATAAAATAATCCAATCGGTATTACCGAAGTTCACATTCATTACTCACAACATAACATTGGTATCCATTAATTACAAATATTAATAAAACAGCGAACCACCCTTTCTTTTTGTAATTTCTCCTCGCGAATCATCGTTCATCATTTTACCCCCCATGTTCTGCCTGATAACCAAAGAATTTGAACATGAAAATCGCATGGTTGCAGCTTGCAGCTGCGATTCTCTGGGCAGCAGTTCCGTCGAATGCGACGAGGGGAGCGGTCAGTGTCCCTGCAAGCCTTTGTTCGAGGGTCGTGACTGCTCCTCTTGCATCGAAGGTTACGGAAACGTGACTGCAGGTTGCCGGGAATGCGACTGCGACGTGGGTGCCCTCGACGAGGTCTGCGATCCCGTAACCGGTGAATGCAGGTGCGCGGATAGCGTCCTTGGCTTCCGGTGTGATCAATGCGACATCGACCATTACGGCTTGTCCGCGGGAGGCTGCAAAGGTGAGTACCGTTTTAAGAATTCTTTATTACGATTGCACGATCGTGCCACCGACCAGGTTTCCTCGATTGAGGCGAGCAGGTGATTTTGTAATGAATATCATCGTTAGCTGTGGGTTCGTTTCTTTTGTACGAACAAGTGCGAGCCACTTGGAGACCGAACTGATTGACCCTATTTTTTTATTATTTTCTTCATGTTTGTAGAGAAGTGTATTTATTGTTGATTAATTTCTTTTATAAATAAAATTAGTTCACATCGTGTTTCTATTTATCGTAATGACACGTGCGAAATTTTATATTGCTGTTACTTCTATTGTTTACAACACACATGATTGTTTTATAGTTTTAATAATGCATTGTAGAATACTTGTTTGTGAATTTCGAAAGGTATTGTTCCTAATTTTTTCCTATTTTCTGTTTAATGGAGCCCGTTAGCTTGGTTTCTGTGTGGTTCATATTTGAATTTGATATTCCAGGATTTTCTTTTATTACAGAAATGAATTGTATGAAGTTTCATGTTTTTGGGGGGACGGGGGGTGCGTTAAATTTATGTCAGATACTGGAAAATATTTAAAACGCTGAAAAAGGTGTGCCTAATATTTCTCCAAAAATATTCTGATCAGAATAGCACCAAATATTCACTCAAAATTAAATAATTGAAACTTAATTTTGCACCCTAATAATTTCGACGAATCTCTGACATTTCCCTTCAACTCTGCTTCTACGGCAAACAAAAATCCCTCCAGCTCCTAGAATCGCCGTGACTTCAAAGCCATTTGCTTCCTCCTCAACAACAAAACAACCCCTTCACGCGTACGCAACGAAAGCGCGATCATTTTCCACGAGCAGCCTGCTATAATCCCGAGAAACTACTTCTCGCGGCTCTCGAAAATATTTGCTAGTCCAAAGAAACCGTGCAACGTGCGTGCGCACAACAGGTAGCGTAACTCCGTTTAGAGGAACGATGCACACGGTTCCGGAAGTAGGAAGCGCGGCTTCATCGTCGAGGAACGCGAGTAAGAATAATGCATAACGCTCGGTCTTGTTCCAACTAAGCCGCGGATATTTATCTCGGGGCTCCCTTAAGTACGGGGCACTTATCCGACCAGCGGTCGTGAGTCGAGGATGTTACTTGAGATTTACAAGAGTCGAGCCACCCTTCCTCGCGGAGCGCTCCTGACGTATAATCTGTTTAGTTTAATTTTAATTTACGATCGCGATTTCCGCGTCCAGTACCGTTTCGCCCCGCGTAATTTCTGCTGCCTCGTGCTTGGGATCCTTTGCATTGTCGTTGCCCCCCGCCCTCGTGCAGGGGGTGTACATAGTAGTTGAGAGAGAATTGTGACCGATTCCCACTGACATGTAGAAATGATTACTCGGGGGATGGAAATTGATATTTAGAGACTGCGCGTTTATATTTTGCGTCTGCAATTTTGGGCAGATCGCGATGGTGTTAGATCTTGGAATTTTATTTGTGAAACTACTGTATTGGCACATTGCTGAAAGGCTATTTCATGCAAAGGCGAATTTGTCCAGCAGCCATTTGCAACTGGTCGTTTTAAAAATTTGGCAGGAGAGATATTGTAATTGAATTCGATCTGAATTACAATTACACAAACACTGGCACAGACAGGGATACTATAATAACAACTTGCACAGAAAAAAAATCAAATCAACATTAAATGTATTATCGAGGTTTATGATGGAATTCGTGTCGCCTATTGCTGCAAGCATAAAGTTTACATATCATCTAGGAAATAAACACCTTTAAATCTGAATTACTAGAGATAATTAATAAAGACATAATGTATTTATCTTTATTGCAAAATAAATTAAGGCTCAATTTCAAATTTATACATTTTATAATATTGAAAGGGGGGCAAAGAACAAGTGCACGTTCCAGTCCACGCATCCGAGCATCAACTATTACATACATGAACAAAAAACTATAGGCAGCGAGGAAAATCATTATATAAACTACCCAGCTATAAGAACTGCTTCTTCCTCGAGGGGTTCCAATAAATAGAGTTCTACTGTATATAGGATGTAATTGTATAGATAGTTGCACAGGCCACAGCTGTTGGGTACTGTATGATAGTGAAAATCGTTTTCGTGGATCATAATCCGTAATCGTAATCGTTTGAGAGCGAAAGGATGTTCTTAGATGGGCCATGCTAAAAATGTAGAGTAAAATGTGTATTTTTGCTGGTTCCAAAAACAATGTGAAACAATCACTTCCCTTAATTAAGTATATATTGTATAAGAAATATATTTTTTGCCAGAGAACATTTTTTGTTCTCACTTATTACAAGAGTGTTTTGGGGGCAAAGCAACGGGAGGGCGACCGCCCTTCCGCACTCAAAAGGGTGAGCTTGCTCTCGGCTTCTCTCTTTGCTCGTCATCGCTGATCTATAAACGTGGATCGTAGCAGTTGCGTAATCCACGTTCTACTCGTGTCGTGGGGTCCCGTTATGGGTAAGATCGATCGATTCAACCATCGCAAGTATGAGATGAATGTAGTCCCTGTACCGCTCGCGTGATTTTTCCTTTTATATTTTTGACAAGGATAAGACGTTTAAACGAATGACTAGGTTGCCTCAAACAATCCGGAGATCGCGGTACTAGTCAGTAAAAAAGATAAAGATATTAAAAAGGTAAAGACGTAGGATTCCAATGGAGTAAGGCGTGTCGAAAATTTTATATTACAATGAAATATTGTTTTAGAAATTGGAATTGATACTGCAACGCAGGTGAGAAATTAGCCAGAATATATATGGTTGTTTAAGTTTGGTATATATATTTACGTGTATTATTAATGTATTTAGATTAAGAGTTTCTTTATGGAGCTCTAGTGTAACTCTCATTTAAAAACTGTACAGTAATTTCATTGCATTGAATATTGCTTCTACAGAAAATTCAGAAAGAATGATTCACGTCGACGAGAAAATATTTACATAGCAATAAAGTCTTTCACAGCATTTAACAAATATATTCAAGAAATATGAAAATTCCGCTGACTTCGCAAGGTATTAATTTCAAGTTACGAATTACCGACTCTCTTAAAGTACAAAAATCATTCTGGTTGGTTTGTCGGCATAGCTTACAACATACGTGGAAGAAATGGAATTTATTGTTTCGCGGCCTCGCAACTTATCCACGACAAGAAAGTGCGAAATCGAATCCTTATTTACGATTAATCGAAACAGGGACCGAGACACCATATCTCACAACTGCTCCAAGATACGAGGACAGATATCGTAAGATATGGTGTACCGTACACAAGCCTCTAACTCGCTTTAGCTCATTCCATCGTAGCCACGATTTGTCTGTGAGATGTTAATTAACTTCCTGTTCACCTGACAGTTCCGTTGGAATTTGTGCCAATACAAAAAAGTGAAAATTTATGTTCTTCTCGCGGGTGTTGATGTTACTTATTGATTGATTTGTAATTTTGTACCCACCTTCCCGTGATCTTATTTTTCAATGATGAAATAATTAGAACCTCCTTTTACAAATATTCAGTTAAGTAAATATTACTGACGCTCATTAAATTGATGAAACTATTATTCGATCTAGTGTTTGAAAATATACAAATTCTTGTAATGAAAGATTACAGAGTTTGCATAGAAATCGTAATAATGTAGATATACATATGTGTATATGTGAGCAACAAATGATAATATATTAGAGAATTTTGTAGACATTAAGACTGTCTACCTATTTCTGTTACACCTCGAGTATATTTATAATTAGCTGATGTAATCTCGTCCCGATCCTTTCACTTTGGAGTTTAAATTATGCGGGACATTCAACGATCATCGATTTGTCAAGTTCATTCAATGTTCGCAAGGTATGCATATACGAACGTTTGCGCAAATAAATGTAGCTCTTTTGAAGATTGAAGAAGTGTGGGTGGACTATCGCGTTAGCCTTTTAATTCGAAATAGCCTTTGACAGGGATCTCGAGAGGCAACAGTCACTCAAGCTATTCTTTCTTAGTACCAAATCATTGCAATTCCTTTTACTCAGACAATGAGCAACGTTTTGGTGAGCAATAAAAGAATATTCAGAATGAATTAGGGGCATCTGAGAATGAACTGCTCTATAACTTATCATTCCAAACGTGTAGACTGGTCTCATAGTTTTTAAATTCCGCCAAAACATTAATAATTTGGAATTTAATCAGTGAAATTTTTAATATGCTGAATATTTATCATTAATTCTTCATAAAGAATTAATTTTAATAAAACAATCAGATATATGATTTGGAAAACAATTGGTTTAACTGATTCGAAGTTAATCTTTTCAAAACATTAGTATCATTGGGAACATTATCCTTCACCACAGGAATGAAATCCAAAACGTTACAAAGTTTTGAGTAAAGATGCTATAGACGAAGTATTTTCCTTTTTTTAATAGAAGAAGAATTTTAGCAGAATTAAATAGAATTTAATTGACACGCGAAATTCTTCTAATAAACCTAATTCATCATTCGCATTCACCCTACGAGTTCGAATGAAAAAGAAATCGACACCAAATGCAACAGAGGAAAGTTCGAATCAATTCCAACTGAAACCAAGACAATATAAGACACGCGACAAAAACTTTTTTCAAAGTATATGAAGGATCAAAGTTCCCCCATAATAACACATCGCAACTATATTCTTATTCATCACATCATTATTTACTCCCTAACCCTTTTTGATCTCCGATTCCTACCATCAATTATTTTCCGCGAAGAGCCACGAAACATTTATCTTCCCGAAAGGAACACTCTTTAACCCGAACGAAGCTCATAAATCCATCCAGAACTCGTTAAAGGAAGCACGTTTCAAGCACCGCTAATAATCAGTCGAAGCTACGTTCAGGTTAATCGCCGTTTGCCACCGGAAAGATTAACCACGAACAGTTAGCGCGGCCAAAGATCGGTCACACGTAAATCAATCTGTACATTCACGACGTGATCCTCCTTTAAAGACGTTCTTAGCCCGAATAACGTGGCAATTAACACGGGCAGAGGTGCTTAACTCGCGGAGCCATAATCGAGCCGCTTAACTATTTCAGGCACCGAGGCCAGGGAACGTTTTGACACCATCAACGCAAAAATAATAATTAAATCTGATTTTTTCCCCTCGTGTCATGCCGTTTTACATTTTAAACGACGAACAAAATGTATAATTATAACTTTTCTTCTATTTTCGACAATATCCCCTGAATTTACATAGTACAATTTCCAATGTTAAATAACAAGTTCTTCAGTAAAAGAATAACACTCACAATCAGTCTGTAAAAGGAAGTGTAGCTAGGAAAATTCAACAGTCCTACAGATCGATACAGATTGAGTCATTTAAACCGTGTTCTTCATACATTATACAACCCATGAACAATTTCACCGCGAACAATATAATGCACCTACACAGATACTTCCTCTATCTACAATATAAAAAAAAACACAATGTCCGAGACATTACGCAAAACAAGCACGCCGAATCTCCAAACAGGTAAGCAATAACGAGAGACCCCGCATTCCAGAAATATTATATTGCGCCCGAAAAATTTCTGAATCTCTATTTCGCGTTCACGGAAATGATCTGTACTTTTGCTCGCATTGTGCTTTCTGGTACAGCGGTTTATACTCTGCCCGGAGCGTAGATTCGATCGTGCCTACCGTAACGTTTCGTGCATGCGAGCGCCGGCCAACAGATAACAGAGGATCATTTCCACAAAGCATTGCGGCCCGGGGCTTGTTCGAAGTCCAAGCTATGATCCAAGAGGCTACTCGACTGAACTTTACAAGTGGACACGAGTTTGTAATTCACGTCGCGATACATGCAACGGCGGGACGGTGAACCTCGAAGTCGACATTCGTGTCGTTCCCGTGATTGTTCGCCGTTGGCGATTCAACACAGACGGAATTTACCTTTGATATCTACGATTTTTCTTGGGTTCTATTGGTCGCGTGGAACCGCACGGCATGTAATTGTATAACGGGCGGAATTTTCTTAGTGGTTTTAGAACAGCGATTGCATTTATTATAAATGGGGTTTGTAATGATAAAGATGGATAAATGGTAACGATGTTAATAGAATTGAAGGTGATTAGTAGCTTGGGATAAATTGAAAAAGTCTAATTGGGATAATTTGAATAACTTGCTGGCAATGATCGGGGGCTTCTTTTCTTAAGCCAGTAATTTACACGTGTAATAGTTTGTTGTTGTTTAGAAAAATGTGGGGATGAACATAGTTTTGCTTTATTAGTTTAACACGTGTTATAAACAATACATATTTTGACGTACAATCAATGTGTAATATTATAATTCATTTTGCGTTTTGTTAAACATAAATTGATTTTACTATTTTATACATTACATGTTTGGCTAATGTTGTCGATATTATAATTTGTGGTTAGAAACTGTTTCATTATAATAAATTCGAAAGTGTAGTAGCAAAATGCAGTTAGAATAGAATACAGAATTTGTGTCTCCCTTTATTTCCATGAAGATCACTTTAGGTTTCTGCCTAGGGTCCAGAGAATCACTATTATTTTCTCATGCTTGTTACATGCTTCTCTTCGAAATATCACCAGTTTGCAGGGTTTCAAGTTTCTACGTACTCAGAAAATAAACTTGGTAATTTATGTAGAGCACGAGAATATTCCAAATACGAGCAATTCGAACAAAAATATTTATCTACCATAATAAGAACTGCGAAGTTATTGAATCTTAAAAAATTCCAACAGTACCAATAGATTAAACTTGGAAATACATTCCATTCTATTTGTCATAAAATAAGAAATAATCGCTCAAACAATTTCCTCTGAGGCAAGATATAAGATATAAGAATATTCATACATCTAAATCCGTAAGATATTTAAAAACCTCGAACTTCCCCACGGTAATATTAAAAATTATTCGAGGCATTAACATTCCTCTGTGCAACACAGGCTTAGCCACTCGTGTAACCTGACTCTATCCAGCATCGAGGCAGATAATTATTAAAATAAAAGTGGCACGTTGGAACGCTTCAAAAATAAAAGTGACTGTACAATGACGAAACACTATTGCAATTCGACATACCATTGAAACGCGCTTCTAATCTCCACCTAGATTTCGTGAGCCACTCCCTACGCACGAATCTCACTGCGAACACGAGACTGGAGCCTTGAAACTGGCAACCATCGACAATGCTACTAGCGAGGGTGTGCGATTATCGTGGAAGTCGTTTCGGTGGCTGCTTCAGTATTTCCGCGGTTCTCGAGTTTCCGTTGCGATCAGGTCGATCTCCTCTAAGACCGCCCACGCGATTTCGCCCAGACATAAGTGTACACACATGTGCACAGAGTACGAGTAAAATATTCTGTATTGGTTGGACAAAGACGATACAATACGCACTAGAAGATATAAATAATGTTACCATTTATATAATAGCTTCATGATGAAGTTACAAGACCTGATCCGTTTAATTTATATATTGTAAATTAATTTTATCGTACAAAACATTTCCTTGATCTAACAATATTAAACGTACAGTTTACTTCAACCTCGTGGAACACCCTATGCCACCATTATGTTTCGATAAAATAGACCGCGTACAGTTTTACAATTAAAACATTTCTATATCAATAGCATTTAACTCAAGAAATTTGCACCGCATTCACCTTTTGGTCACTTCTCTCGGGTATTGAAGCGTACAGACTATTTCCTGTTCGAGTTCGCAAACCTCCACGAGCAAAGAACCACAGATTCTTGTACTTGAGCACAAGGGCGGACGATAAAAGCGATTTGATAGACGATCAGTTATCGCTCGATATTTATTAGGCAACCACCTTTCCTTGGAATGCTCCAGTCGATACTGCGCCATTTCTCTTTCCCGTTCGATTTCGCGCGTAGATGTCCGTCGACGGCCAATCCCGTACATGTCGCACTTTTTCTTGACAGTTCGATCTTTCTGCAGGCTCAAGCACGATAAGATAGTTCACGATCGAGGGTAACACCGATATGTGCCCACGCACCTTGATGAGAGCCAAGATCGCACCGTCGAATCCTACGATCTCTGGATACGATAAATCGCCAAGTGTTTCATTTTCTTTTATTTTTATCGCCTTGCTTACAGTTTTAGTGGCGATGTTGAGTACAGAAAGAGTCAAAAAGAATTCACGCTCCGCTTGGAACGAAAGGGTTGTAAGGATATTGGTGGATGATAGAGGTATTACTCGCAGGTGGTTATGATTACGATAATAGTTGGTCGATAGTTTGGATACAGGCTTTTGATATGATAGGGTGATTCTGTTGGGGTTAGTTTAATTTTTGCTTTGCTATGTTACATTCAATTTAACGAATTGTCATTTTCGTACCTAAATCGATTATCATTATCTTAAAGTCAATTGAATCATTTGTAACATTTAATCATTTAATGAAGATACCTTGTTTAAAATAAACAGAATGATATTCATTTAAAATAATAATACAACTTAATAAATTTCAAATAGAATAAAGGAAATACTTCTTTTCGTCGCAACGTCCAATGTACAATACTTCAAGAAACACTGAAAGAGAAATATCTTTATAACTTTGGATCGCAATTCTCACGAGCAACTACAAAGATCACTCATTTATTTCAAATATTTAACACCCCTCGCATCATTGCCCACATCTGAACAATTCGCTCTTACCCAGAACGCATAATATTAAAGGGAGAACCCCTTCGCCGACCGCTACACTAACAATCTCCAAACTTAATAACTAACGATCATATCGCCCGGCGAATCTTTCGATCTCTCGATCGAAAGCGTTCATATACTATACGGGCACCGTTTAAAGTCACCGGTAAGTCATTTCTTACACGGCGTCGAGGGTGGGGGGCACCAAAGAAAAGACGAGCTTCCTTCCATTCTCAAGCGCGACTTATCGATCGTACTGCACGATAAAACATCATTCCCTTTTTAAATCGCCGCCGATATACAATACCACAAGTGGCGGCGATCCTCTGGCCCGATAACGGCCTCTGTATAAGGACCCGCGGACAGTGACACGGAGGCGACATTTCGTGGTCGTTCTTGTTGCCGCCTCCTCTTCTTGTTCGCGCGCTTTCACCATTGACTCGTGCTTGCCATGGTGCTTAGAAGACGATGCGTTCTTTCACCCTCGATACCGGTCGCAAAAACTCGGCGAAACCACGGAATGCTGTCCACCGAGCTGTATCCCCTGGTGTATAGATTTTCGACGTCCTAGCCTGTCATCGTAGATGGCGAAATTAATGGTTTTCGTTGGCTTGGAGGCTGGCTAGGTGAATGGTCTCTTAGTACGAGAAATTTCAATGGATTCATTGTATTGTATAGTTGCGGGTAATCGTTGTGTAGTATGAAATTATTGTACTGTTTTAAGGAAGTTTTTATTAAGTTAAAGTTGTGTGAGGTGAATACATAGCTCAGGTAAACCTTGTTCTGGTAAGAAATATAAAAGTAGTGATTGCATTTGGAAGAAACGTAAGGGTAGCTTTGTGTAGAACATTTTTGTATGACTTTTTTCTAACTTCCTTGGAAATTGTCTATGATTGTGAGTAAACGACAATTGAATTAAGATTATCCAATGTTGGAAACAATTTTTTATTTAACACGTTTTATCCTGATCCCAACAATGTTCCAATTCAATTTTCAAGATTTCTCGACATCTTAAACGGTAGAGCAAAGCCGAACACAATTTACCAAATTACTTCACCAAACGAAAAATACTGCAATCGTAAAACCAAAGCCCAAAACGAACCTAAAACAAATTCCAGAAGAATTTTGCCTTCCTCTTATCGCACGTTATTGTCGCTCTTTTCCACGGCACGTCTCCTCAATTCGCACCCGTATCAACTGGAACGATCGTCTCGTGGAGCGGAAAATAGTTACGATTATTATCGAGGATGGAAGATTGAAAGCTACCTCTATCGATACCCGGTTGCCTTGTTCCAGGCAGAACGCATCGATTTCGCACGTCATTTGCACTGAATATCGGAAAGCCGTAGCTATCAGATTTAATTGGTGTTTCACGATCGTTTTCCCTCTGCCTCCTCCGATCCCCTTCTGCACCGGAATCGTTGCTCTCTACGCGGTGCGAGTTCTCTAGCGAGCACGTACGCTCGCTAATGATGCAATCGGCCCATCAGATACCTCGACCGGCTGTCTTCCTCCTCCTGTTCCTTATTTCCTCGCTGCCTGCTCCTTAACTCCTTATATACCCACCTGACCGTACTGGTCTGATCGTCTAGAGAACGCGTGGGCCGATCGTGTAATGGGTGGTCGTTTAGTTTGTTCAATATTCCTTTCATTTTTCTTCTTCTGCTGCTCGTTTGCTGCAATGCTTTAACCCTCCATATCGTTATGCGACTTGGAAGCTAGGTGTTCATGTCTGATGTAATTGTACTTTGGGCGGTCTGGCTTGTTTGCGGTGGCATCGCGTTATTGTGTTACGTTTCACGCATCTGACGATGCTTCCTGGTCAATCTGTTTTTGTTCATTATTGTTAATCATTTTTGGGTAATGGGAAATTTTGGTGACTTTGGGTCTTTTTAATGAAAAATTATTTTGTAGTTCAATTTGAGACGGAAGTAAACGATTTAGTTTTTCAATTGTTTGATCGCATTTTACAATCAACGGTGAATTTCCACAATTTATATTACGTTGCCTTATTGTATTATGTATATTGTTAAGTGTGTAAGAAGAGTAGTGTCCCTTTTCTTAAAATTGTTTGAATTTTTACTTAGTAGTAATAGAGTGATATATTCATGCATTATTAAAATCCCAATGCAACCCTTTCGATGAAATTATATTCCTAATTCGTTCGCTTAAAAGTTCAAAGACTTCGTTCGAGACGTTAAAATGTTAACTATAAAGAGCAACTGTCCCTATAAATCATCCTTCCGTTCGATATCTATATTACCATCGTCAGACCCAATGTTTCTGAAAAATATGTAGATATTGCTTTCACCGCTTGTAGTACTTTAGCACACTCATAACACGTACGCTTATCTAATCGATTCTCCCAAGCTAAATTTCGCATACATCATACGCGTTCCCTCAGAAATTTCATCCACCTGTAATAAACAATGTTTGCCATAAATTAGTTCCACCGGTATAACTTTGGAGCACCGATTTGCACAGAGCACAGCCAGGAATCAATTTTTCCTAACCGCACCATCCGCCCGACCGGCAACCCTATCCATCGTTTTCGAAATAAAAAAAATCGCGAAACCTCACACGCCGTGAAACATGCCCCGTCCAGTTTTGTCCCCGTGACTCGTGACCCTTTGACTCGCTTGATTTATCTATCGCTCGAGAGGCAAAGCGCGGATTTATGTGGCGTGACAGAGCGCGATTACGTAATTGACCGAGCGCTTTGAAACACCCGGTATAGGTGGTTGCGGCTCAACACCTGGCCGTAACGTGTTCAGGATTCCTTGGAAAATAGCCGAGCCGCGGGAAATAACGTTAATGGAACGACCAGTGTCGGACGATTGCGAAATTTCATTCATGAAACCTACTGTTACTCGTGGAAACGCATAGCCGAGCATTGATTGCAAATTAATGCTGCGAATGGTAAAGGTGTCTCGTTAAATGGTCACCTCAAACAATTTGTACAGGCCTGAAGCTTCTTGAAAAGAGAACTTTGCTTAGAAACTTAACAGTGAATTGAGAGATTCACGAAGTCGCCAATAATCATTTGTAATAATTGATGCATCCTAATTAAACAGAAATTGTACGTTCGTAACGATAAAGAAAAATTAACGATTAATTCATAGGAGTAAAGTGAACATTTAAACACCCAAACAGAAACTCTAAAAATACGTTTACCGATCAGAGAAAATACCGGGCTTTAAGATTGATTATTAATTAAAAAAGATATTATAAGCTTAGCAAGGCTTTCCCCGTGAGCTCTCCTTACTCAACGATTAAAGTGGGGCCACAGGTGCGCATTATCACCTCAACTGCTCTTAGTGAACGCGTAATAGACTCTGCGGGCCGCAAAGTGTTAATTTGTAAATGACTCGAAGCCTGCCAGTGCAATCGAACTAACTGCACACCGCCGCCATTTATTCGATCGTTGACTTATTTATGGCCGTGCAATAGTCGCGCAAAGTGCTGAGAAATTATATCGCAGCGAACGTGCGATATTTTTCCAGGCTTCTGATGGCGAACGAGAGTTTCCGCGAAAACGGTTTACCCCGACGTACGATATTTCTGCCGGCAAATCGCGCGTGAAATTGGCCTGGCCTTTTTGTTCCTGATATTTCGCGTATCTCGCGTAGATTGGGCGTTAATTAAATCCCGCCGGCACGAAGATTTAATTAGGATGAAAACGTAGCACATACTTGATTCCCCTGGGAGAATAATCCGCGTGTAGTTACGGGGAAATTTATCGATGCTCGATGTTATATTGGGAAATGATTAGACGATTGATTGATTGAACAGAAGTATCTGGGATTTTTCTTACACGTGTTTGATGATATTTTTCGTACGATAAGTATGTAAATACGTATGAGTCACGAGGTCTCGGAACGTGTCGACCGAGACTTCAAAAATTACTCGCTCGGCCAGGCAAAAAAACGCATTATCATAACTGGTACAAATTCATTGGGTGGGTGCTTTTTACAGCGACGAACCTGCAAGAGACAAACCGACTCGGACTTCTTTTTAAATTTGCATAGCGGCAGATGTGGGGGGATTTGAAATTTAAATTTCGTGAATCTATCACGACTTCGACGATTTGTCAAGTGCCCGTCTTGGAATTCGGGGATTATGAACAAACGGCATGGTGTTTATAAAATTATTGAAGTAAGGAGGATAGAGGAATTAGTGTTCGGTTTTAAATTTGTCTAGAAGTTTATTCAGTTTGAAAGAAATCTAGCAGTATATGTATACAAAATATTAAATCTTTGCATTGCAGAAATATTCATAATTATAATATATATTACATATATTTACTATTGTACAAGCGTTTTTCCTCTTCTCCAATGTCGACCATGCTTGTTCAATCAAAAATTTGATCAGAGTTTCCAAATTTATCAAATTTTACCTTCCACCCGGTAAAAAGTTTATCAACAACAGTTCATTACAAGATCTCTCCCTATCGTTACACCACTTTCTTCGCAAACAGAAAAATTCTAATCGTGGTACACCCATCGTGCCCACCCTTTTAAATGAAAAAAAGAACGTATAAAATAATCGGTTTATCTTGTTCGCTTGAAATGCGATGTCTATTACCTTCCTCCAGTACACACGTCTACGCACCCTTTTAGTTTCCACTTTGCGGCTCTCTGAGCCATTATAATTAAATAGAGAGAAAAAAAATGCTTGGTCGATGTGAAAGAAAACGCGCGTCGATGAGATCCTCCGATAGTTATACACGTCCATTAGCATTAGCCTTTCGATTACGCGGAAACATCGAATGGAACGCCTTAACGGCGAGATCTCGTAACATAGTCGGCTTAATTTGTTGTGCGAAAATGTTGTTCCGTTAGCCACGGCTCATTGGCAATTGGTTAAAGGCGAAATAAAATTCTGTTCACCGTTTATCTAAATCGTAACTCGCGCGATTCATCGCTGTATGCATGGTTGCTTCTAATTCGAGTTAGCTTCGTTGGTAAATTATGTATGCTTTTGATAGAAGTGTCGTTTAAATTTCGCATTCTGAGTGCTGATATTTTCTGTAAGATACGTTTGAAGAGATTATTGTTACTCATGAGCGGCACCTTCATATCATGGAATAAAATTGCGGTTTTATTTCTTGAAATGTTCCATATATAGTTGGTAGTTGAAATAAGTCGATAAATAATTCACTGTTTGTTTAATATCTTTTTGTTTAATAAAATAGGGTGATGACTGTAATAAATTCTTTAATATTTTTGTTGACAATTATTACTTGAATCAGGAAAGCAGCTTGCCAATTTTGATTCATCTTGCAATTTTATTGTATTATTTATATAGGTTGGATTTTGAAACATAATCATTTGCACATAATCATTTCTAAGACTAATTTTCTGTTTGGACGACCAATCTGTTTTACCCGAGACTTTTGGATTTTTCTAAATAACCAAAGGCGTGGATAATTAAAAGGCGATTGGCATAATGACTCGAAGCAAGCTTCGAAACAAATGAATTTAAGCAAGTCCAAAATAAACTGAACCTAACAACGATGCTACGATGCTACCTAACAACGATTCTTTTATTTCTGCACATTATCTTAACGATTCAAATGAATAATTGAGACGTATTATCCAAACAAAATACGCTAGAAAACAAGACATTTCCGCGAACGCGGATCACCAAACCACTTCGTTCTCCATCACCAGTTCCCAAGGAAATCTGAAAGCAAACTAAAATCCACCTAGCCACCGTATGACTCATCCCACACGCGTCACGCCTACGATAGCCTCCACCACGTACACACAAAGTTGCAACAGCGTCTCCCGACCCAGAGAACCCTCCTCGCGCAGCTGCTTGAGAGATCAAAGGATATTGCCATGGTTGCTCCCAGTTCCCCTCCAATATTTCCCTCGTTACATTCATTGATCGGCCACGTTTCTCCAAGTAGCCTGTGCCGTGTCCACTAGCGAGATAGGCGTACGCGGTTCCGTGCGTGTAAGCACGGCTAAAAGCCATCCTAGCACCTGCGGGTGGTCCCGTGCATACTGGGAGCTTGTAGCCAATCAATTTCCGTACATCCCGGCAATTTCCATAAACTGGCCGTTGATCTCGGCTAAAGGCGATGCTGCGGTTTCCTCGTTTTGCTTCTGTCGCGTGTACCCGCGACTTGTACGCGGTGCTCGCGAGCGTACACGCGCCGGGAGACGCGAGGACTGCTCGAAGAGGGAAGTCCGTTTCGTTTTATCGCGAACCTGCGGCATTCCATTCATTGGTACACGCACGAGGAACGATTGGGTCCGTTTGTCGAGCATTAATCCGCGGAGAAAGCTGCTGCCGGGGTTGCACCGCGATTTGTTGCACGATAGTTGAGCCTTGTACCTTGGTTGCTTCTTGACTGGATTGTTGCTGGACGGTCGTTGAGGAATTAGTCGCACTCGTTTGTTTCCTTTTTAATTGCACAGAACAGAAATGAGGAGAATCTATTCGAAATATAACTGATTTGGCGAAATGCATCTGTTTTGATGTGATCAGGGGTGGATAGTAATTTCTATTGAAGTTTATTTGCAATGTAAATATTTGTTATTGTTTCCTTTGTGGGTTTGTGGATAATTTAGTCGAAGTGCTGCACTATGGATCAAAAATAGCGAATGTTTCTTCTAGCCTTTCGTTATTATATATTTTTATATATGCTATTCTTTTTTATTAACCATCTGAACAGTCTTTATGTATAGAATTATTGTGGGCAGAATTTTATTCACTCTGTTTTTAGGCAAATCTCGAGATATAATAGAGGACAATGGTTGCTTTTTCGTACCGGTACCGTTTAAACGTTTCTTCAGCACCGTGCCTGAAACAGCGAAGCTTTAGTTCAGGATCGGCTGGATCTTTCTGAGCAGGGGCCGCTAAACAAGTCGTCGTCGTGCCGTAGTATACGAGCAAAAGCAATTGACACGGCAGCGGCTAAATTATTAACTCGAACAGCGGAGAGCCGGTCGACTATTACGTTATCAGAGTTATCTCTCATTAACCATAGCTGCCTGAGCAGTTTGCACGATAAAGCGAGCAATCGGAGTAACAGATCGCGCCGACTCTTCTGCCCCGCGAAAGATATCGATTCAGGGGCTAATTCGATTTGTTATCGATGCGCCAACTTGCAACACTGGCGATCCTAATGAATGACGAGCCTTAACAAATACCGCGTATTTAGTCAGCCTACGTGGCTGTGCAAATTGATGGAGCAAAGTAATGGAACAACGATGCTTATTGCTGTTTGGCCCCGCGGGGACACCATTAAATTAGAATACATTCGTTGCAGTAAAATGCTACATTACCGGGTGCTTTCGTTTGCCATGTGTCAATGAGGTTTTCAGTGAAGAGTGGATTTTGTAAATAAAGGGAGAATGTGTGGAGTGGTGGAAAGGATTAATATAAAATTGTAGCTGTTTCATTGTTGCTTGATTTTAGCCCCGTGGTGTGTTCAAAGTTGAGTTCTATAGATTGTTCATAAAGACAATCGTTAATATAATATATTTACGTAAAGGATTTTACATTTATGGATAGAATATGTAATGGACCAAAAATGCGAAAAAATGTTTCAGTCGATTCTACAATGTTTAAAATGTTACCCAAACGATTCCAGTTGTTTCACTGCCTTTGTTCGAAATCACGAGTCTCGTATTTTGCTAGACGATTCATTCTTTCTAGAGTAAAGGGAGCAAATGTCATTATTTACATACGAAGTGTATAAGAAAATAGATGCAAATGCACCCAGCATGTCGTTCGAACCGTGGCAAATGCAAAGGGTAGAATTATGATTCACTTGTAATACGAATTTTATGCAGCCTCCGTATTTCACCTCTGTAAATTGCAACGCGACTTCACCCCATCATGTCTCACCTCGGAAATAACCATTTGCAGTGACACCATGAGAGGTACGACTGTATTTCATTGCGGGTAGTCAACGACTACGAATTCATTTCGTACGCCACTACCAGGAAGCAGAAAATAAGATGCCTTAGAAGCCCATAGGGATATAAATAACGAATAGAATGCAGAATATGTTTTGTAAAATACGCCATTTCGGTTATTAACTTGCCTACGCGAGAAATCTCTGCAGAAATTAAAAATTAAAATAGAAAGTTAAAATTGCGAACACGAAAGATAATACGACTTCGTTTCTCAGATCAGATACCGTTACATAAACTTTTCAAGGGCTTTTAGTTCAAGTTAGAAAAATATACTTAAGTAATTGAAAGTTACCTACACCCCCAAAGAAACGAATATATTAATCATTTTATTATCTATTAATCGACCATATGTTAATTACTACTTATTATACATTTGTATACACCCTCCATTTTTCGGAAAAATATTCGGCTAGTAAAGTCGAGAGGAAAATTCATGTACAGAGAGACAAAGGTACTTGGCTATTAAAATCTCTCTAAAACAGTGTTTCCCAACGTGGGGTCCACGTCCCACAGGGGGGCAATTTGATTGTTAAGGGGGGGGCAATACATAATTACTAGTAATTAAAATAATATAGAAAACTCGTTTATTAAAATTATTTCGTACTTGAATTTCAGTTCTCCATTATATGTTTTCAATATTTACTTATCGTGTTGCCTCAACAATTTCCTACTGATTTCTTCCTAAACAGTTCAATTTTTCAATTTTATGAAGTATGTAGATGTTATATAGGGGGCATAAGAAATTTAGAAAGGCTTAGGTGGGACATGGCACAAGAAAGATTGGGAAACACTGCTCTAAAACCAATTTTTCTTCCACTAAAAAGCTCTGTTCATCTTTCGTCAGCCAAACAACAATAATTTTAACAAGTGCTGCGCAATATGTACCCATCACGATCTACTTCACTTAACGAGAAAATTTAATCTCGACAAAACAGTACCATATCCAGTAAGCGCTGCCGATACAAAAAGGAAAAACAAAAGAAAACTGCCCGCACACAAAGACACAACTGTCACATATTTCTCCTTTCTTGTAAATCTTACGGCAAGTCGAACCCATCGCAAAACACCTCGGCCAATAACTGTCCAATGTGACAGATACGATCGTGACTTCAGCTGGCAAGGACTGAAATCGTTTTGCGCACCGTCACCGCCGCGGAAGAGTTCATATTTTCCCCAGCACACGAGCACTCTGCCGCGAAGTGCAGTAGGAACACGACTCGTGTTGCAGGCGTATAAATTCTCGCCTCGAGCACGCCAGATATGTATTCGTAGAGCTGAGAGGTCGAGGCATCGACTCAGGTAGCTGGGACTTTTATTCGGTCATCTCGAATGCTGCAAATAATAAATTATGCAAATGATACGACCGTCAAATTTAATTCAAATTACGGCTTGTTATTACGTACAAAGTATGTCAATGTGCGGGCAAAAAACATAGGTACGTGTTAATTTGAAATTAGCTGAAAACCAGGGGTGATTTAAGTATATCGATGCATATAATATTTGGGATTATCGAAACAATTTTAACGAAATTTTACCAAAACTTCAGAATAATTGTAATCTCCCCACAAAATATACAAAACATTTGAAATCGCATTCTTAGTATTATCATTATCAATCGATTTGAATTGAATATCGTAGTAACCAATATTAATTAAAACTGTTCCAATATATTTCACCTTGCGGGCATTCGTGAATTTTTAATCTAAGATGACAAACTCTTCAGAAAATTTCCAAACACCTCGAATAGCGCTCTTGCCAAGATAGTTAGCCGATGATACGCCATCGTAACTCCTTATCCTACGTTTCCCGCGACTATACGAAAATGCGGAAGAAAAATCAGCCCGGGCAGTTGAAAAATTCAAGCAGTAACAATGCCGGACCAAAGCTCGCAACGATAGACCGCGTAGTTTCGACGAATTTACTGCCGTCCAGCGTAATAATGCAATTGACGACGCCTACGTGTCCCGGTCGATGGTTAATTTACGGGGTGGTAACGCTGTACGGCTTACTAGAAAATAATTTCGCCCACGCAGCGGTGGCGGGCGCCAGAACTCGAGTATACAAGATGGAGAACGCACGAGGGTGGCGCACAGTGGCATGGAATCTGGTTTTTAGTCGGCGATTTTTAACTTTTATCACCGCGGGTGCCTGCGAGACGAGCGAATAAGTTTTCAACCGGATTGCATTCATTTTTTCTTCATTCCATTTTCCTATCTCTTTCCAAGGTTCTGTCTCTGTCGCGTCTGTGCAGGGCGAGCGTGGAATGCAATGTTTTTCACACAGGGACATTTTTAGGTCGTAATTGTTTAAGATAGGTGGCCGGCGATAGCGGGGAGTATTTGAGCCACGTGGATTACTTGCTTGGTAACTGTTTCTCTGCTCTAATTGTAAGAGAGAGAGAAATACCTAGTTGTCTTAAACGTGAGATTTAATATTACGACCTGCGATCAGTAACGTAAGAATATTTATCGCGAGGGATTCAATAGAACTGTCGGCAGCAATTCTTGTTTCGAAATATGTAAATGGAAATTAGTAAATGGATTGAAAGGCTATAGCCGGATAAGGGGGTCAAATGTGCCCCTAAACCAAATTCAACTTGTGAGCTGTCATTCGATAGCTTATCAAGAAAAAACCAATTCGTACCAAGTTTCAACCCTGTAGCTCGACTGGGAGGGAAGTTATAGCGAAAAAATAAAAATATATTTTTTTCTCAATATCTCCCATTCTAGAACATAACAAATTTTGATAAAGTTCTGAGACATAGCAATTATGGAGGCACATATTTATAGAGGATTCGTTACAAGAGTATTATGCACGGTTTTAAAATTGACGTTTGTATATTTAACAATCAGTAAAAAACAGTCTTGCAATTTGATTAAGTTTCTTTGGTTTCAATGCATTCATGTCACATATTGTAAGGTATTTCAAACCTCGTGTAACGGATTTATTATATACAATAGGTGCCCACACTATATTTACAGTCATTACCAGCAGGGTGCCCATTGCCACCATTTGCCCTAACTCCAAGCTTACCCCACAATTGCAAACCCTTTCTCCAATTGCACTACAAGTATACCAGAATACATTGCATATGTCCAGGTATCCAGATATCCGTAACATTTCCCTTACCTGACATATTACGGCCCGAAATGATTAAATCCAACTGCAATTTAGTTATATCTGTCGAAAGCGTTATTATATCGATTCGTGTACGTCATTAGGCGCGAGGCAAAGTATCTACGCGAGAAGAAGGTGCACGATGATCGCAGGTGAACCGCGTAACGCGACTCCAGCTCCGAGCTAAAGGCGTATATCAAGTAGCCGGGGAATGTCGTGATTTCCACTCTTTCCTCTTTTCTCTTCGCGGACTGGAAGCTGTTCGTTCATTCCTTGCTCCCCCCCTTCACTCGGTAGCAACGAGTACAGAGGAGAACGAGGCCCGTTTTGCTATCAGATCGATGATAAATCCACGGTCGGACATCGTGCGAAATGATTTAGTGGTACACGCGCCAGTCCGCCTCGAAATTTTATTTCGGCCTGCCGCGATAAACAATTTCCATGCAAATACCTGATCGTATATGGTCGATCGAAGTTTATCGAATCGTTCGGCGTCTTTTTCGATAGATATAGGTGCACAGACTGATGGGTTCACGGAATGATTGTCATTTTTGGTTAATTACACGTCGATCGACCGGCGGTAATAATGGAGATTAATTGCCGACGAAATTCATTAACGATCGCTAAACGATCGCGATCCGTGTTGATTATTAATCAGCCCGCCCCTGGGTATGCCTCGCGACTGGCTTTTTAAGGAAAGGTGTGTGTGAATGCTTTCATTTCTGTTTCACGTTTCGTTGCGAGATAGTTATTAATATAAAATTGTCGAATATTGGCAGATTAGGTTACACTGTGAGTAAGTATATCTATTAGAGGGTGGATAAATTTAAGTAAATGCAAGAAAGGAAATGAGGAAAGAAGCAGGATATATTTAATTAGTTATTACAACTGAATACATAAAATTTCACATCGAATAATCGTATTGAAGACGCGTTGAAAGTTAACAAAATCAATTTGACGTGCTGCTGTACAAATATAGAAAAAAGAATTGTATTAAAGAATTGATTCATCCATTACTTACAGAGTTAGAGTTCACCCAGAACAAATCGACCGGAAGATTAATTTCAAAAGTAAACTAAATAATATTTATACTTGTTTCTAAATTCGTAAGCTACTTAAACCCCTGCACCCCCAAGAACCTGCCCCAAACCCTGTCGCAGCGCAATAAACGCCTCCAACGCCCTTCAAATAAATAAAATAGACGAAGATTCCTTTCGCCGCCTTGATTCCAAAAAATCCATTCCCATAAAATTCGCCCAAATGACCTTTCCCCGTCGCAAAATTTATTCAATAGAGCGCAACGTCACTTTTCAACCAGGCAAAAGGATTAAAATAGTCCCGCAATCGTTCAAACAATTGACCACCGATTATCACAGGCCTCCAAACGATTTCTTCCGTGGCACGATCGTGACACCGTCCACGCGAAGAATAAAATCGAGAAGGCAGCACACTTATTATGCATTTCGGGCGGTCGCAGTCTATCAAAGGGTGTCAGGTAGTGTCAGGTAATCGAGCACGGGGGTAAACCGGGAAGCCGTCGTCCGCAGAAGAGTGGCCGCCCTAAACAAAAGCCGGTTCACCGATGAAATATTCCAGTGCACGCGTACTTTTCTACCTGCCGCAATTAGCCGGGCCACCTTCATTGTTTCGTCAACGAAACCACGCCGACCTCGCGTGGCCATCCACGTTCAAAACACCTTCGGTCATAAAACTTAGCGCGAACGGTCGTTTTGATGAATTCTGGGAATTCTGTGCGCAAGTGCAACAACGAATCGGGCCTCAGGTGTACATCTTCCCCGAAGAACACCGGCTTGTTGCTGCACGCTGGCGATTTTACACCGCCGGAAATGAAATTTACAACCGTGCTTAGAGGCATGGCGGGGCAATATAAACAGCGCGTAAAATTGTTGAATGATAATGGCGCTTGTGAACAGGAATCAGTGATTTATGAGGACGGTGTACGGATTGGTCTGTCGAGTCGTTTACATGGCTGCATTAAAATAGAATGGCCCACGTGCTGCGCCTCACAAGAGGGGAAGGGGCTTTTGGGGTGAACTGCTGTGCAAGACGCAAAGGTAACAAAGCACAGGTTATAAAGTGAAAATCGAATTTGCGCCGACCGAGTTCGAAGTAGGCTATTGGGATTAGCGGTAATTTTCGTTGCTTTCCGGGTAATGCTGACGTTCTGAAGCGAGGCCGTATGTAGGTATATTGGGTTGCAGTTAAGTTGAACGGTAGCTGTGTGGGTTTGATATTGTAATTATATACGATGGTGATCATTGTTTGTTATGTATCTAGTAATTGATGAATTTAATGCGAGGGGAGTGCATATTTTGTGCCGGTTAATCTGTTTTGTGTAAAATAATTTTTCATTTCAAATACTATGATGTAAATAATGGCTGCAGAATTCTTTATAATGTTGCACTTTTTATGGAGATAACAATTAATACTGTCTCTCTTAATACTTATTTCTGTGAGAGTTTTCAAATAACATCTAAATAAATATTTAATTACATGATGTTCAGGTTTGTAGAATTGTTATGCATATTTTTTACAGAAATATTAACGTAGCAATAGCTGTGATTTTTGCTGGAATTTTGTTGTATGTGGTATTATTGTTCTTGTGTTTTGAAATATTTACTGAAGCTTAATAAGATTTAAGAAAAATAATTTGGTACGGTACAGAAGTTTGCGCGTTACTTCATTTGACATTCAGGATTACTAGCAGCTACAGCTACGATTATTAGGTGGTACAAAGGTAGTGTTACTGTGGTCATGATTAGGGCGGCTACAGCAGGTAGGTACGCATTATCAAGTGCCCTTAGTCGGCGCCACTGACCGTACGCACTTTAGAAGCTTGGGTTCCAGGTTAATATAATATAATATAATATTTGGTACGGGTTAAAATAAAGAAAGCAATAAAGAAACAATCGTATACAATTTTACTTGTTCAGGTAACTAACCAGTACAGTGTACCTACCTGTACGATGTTGCACGTGTTCAAAGAACTAAACCACCCCCTTCGAAATATATTAGAAAATTGATTTAATTCAACATGTTTTTTAATTGCATTGTCTGTGCAACCCTGTAAGTAATGTTAATATTCACTTGTTTCTCCAGAATATTAAAATAAACAAATTTGCTATCATTGATTATATGTTTTTATATTTTTTACTTTTTCATCGTTACATTTGTGTCATCGTGCACAATGGGCCCATATTTAATTATGAATCTTTCCATACCTCCCTAAAATTTCAATTCACAAATTTCGCCCCTGCAGTGGCCAATATTCACAATAAAGAGGAAACAATCAAAGTTCAGGGGTTCAATAAGGGTAAACAAACTAAACTCCAATACTTCCAATGTAATTAATCATTCCAACCACTGACGGAACACCATACAAATCTAGTTGAACGATCGTTACAAGCGTACGCTGTTCACGAAGATCAAATCGATCGCTTGGCTTCCTTATCAAGATGGATTTCCCTCAGAGTGAATCCATCGATCGTTGCGCAAGGGAAACTTCTCTTTTTCCAATTAGAAATTTTCGTACAGTCGACACGAAGCGAATAACGTAATTAAAGAGAGAACAATCAGGGATCAATATTATCTGGGAATATCTGCTTCCCTTCCGGCAAGTATACCGGCCTGCCGACCTGCAATGATTTACTCCGATCGATAATCTGATATGCAAATTATATTCGTACGGTAGGAATCGGTTACCTGTACCGCAACCGACTTAAGCGGTCTCCACACGGAATATTTAAACTGGCTTGCGTCGGTTAATCTGTACATTTTGTAGACATTATACAATGGCAGGGGCACGTTTCTTGAAAAGCTGCCGGAACGGAAGCGATGCAACGGTGATTCGATGGAATACAGGTTTGGCCACGAGTCCGGGCTCTACTCCGATGGAAAGAAAAACTGGAAACTCATTTGTTGTTAATAATAACGGGGGAAATGAGGTTCTATATTTGTTGGTAGGAACTGATTTGCCATTTGAAATGCCGGTTTGCATAATAGAGAAGGGTTACGATTTTTTCAGACTGCACATTCAGAATGATATTTGTTGCTGGTTGTTGATTAAAGAAATGGTAGTTTTAGTTATATACATTGTAGAAATAAAGCTCGTGTTAAATATTTCCATAGGGAATATATCATTTAGTTTATGTTCGAGATACAGGACTTACTGTGGCCATCATATCGGTATCTATGAAAACTGTAATGTAGATTATTTGTTTAATAACTCCTCCATCTTGCACAGCCTATGAAAAAATTGTCAAGTGTGTTATCCTTTTTAGAATGGAATAAAAGAATTTTAGATAACTATGAATGAGATATTTAGTTGTGTATAAATGTTTCTCGTGTTACAAATAATATTGCAAACCGGATTTTACTACAGGTGAGGCCGTTCTTTTCGTGCGCCATTGTTCTTGACCATTCAGATATGACAGTTGCTTTGCTACAAATAAAATGGAAGGTGCAAACCGCTCACAGTGCTGTCTTATATACAGTTTCTACCTGATTCAATTTTACATGTGGAACATTCGCACGTTATCGAGTGGAAAGGTCAACACCGTGTGGTAAGAAGGCTTTCGTCACTGCGGTATTTTATTTCTTGAAAACTTCAATCGCTAATGCACCGTTCATGTATTTCCAACTGCAAGGAAAACAGTATACATAGATTCCTCCTTTGTAGAAGTGGATTATTTCAGTCGTAAATATTACTTGTCGCATAAATTCTTCATGTACAATATGCATAATATGATCATTTGAATATCGAACGAACCTTTACTATGGAAAATAATATAAAAAATTGCTGGATAAAATTATCGACTGAAAATTATTAATACGAAAAAGACAACATCTCACTGGTTGCACAAAACCGAACGCGCAAGTGTAGGTAGGTATATCCTATCAACTAAATTGTAGATCTAATATCAGAGAAAAAATTTCAACACTTCACAAACAATCATTAGTAATTAAAGCTCAAGTACATAGTCGAGTTCGACAAAAATAATACAGAATAAATGAAAAATCTCTGAAACGACTAAAATTCGCTAAATCATAATTTTATATATTAACTTATCTTGACACACTGTTCATTCCCATTTAACCATCCCCAACAGAGTATTCCTCTTAAAAATGATGTTCCATCTTTCTGCCAATTACGACTCATCGCAAGATCGTGAAAAATAAATAAGCACGTTAATGTAGAAGGTGCCGCGTCATTCGATGATCGATACCGTGTATGTATACACTGTTTACTCGTCCAAGTCTATAATTGCACTTCTCTACCTACGCTCCTCGAAATATCATCGTCCAAACCATTCAATCCACCCACGTGGAAAATACATGCGTACGTACGTTCATACGTACACATTTGAGGTCCAAGTGAACGTGAATTGACCGTATTTTCATGATGGCGCGGGATCGAACGCTTCGTGGGTAGCTGCTTTCCATCAAATCAATAATTATCGATACGCTGCAATAATTGTATATCACTGCTTGATGCTTGTATACCGTTTTCGTCGTAACAACATTCCGCTTACAAATGGTCCGTTCATCGGTGAATCTTATCCGACTGCATCTCAGTGGCTCTCAAATCACCGGTTTCCAATCGTTCGACTGTTTTATTTATTACTCGCGCGCGTGCCTTTCGTTTCCCCGTGTTGCACCCTTGTAATTAATCCGGACGTAATGGATGCAAGTTGCGAATATCGATGGATTTTAATTATTGGGATGAAGCCTGATGTGTCCTCGATGTTGCTGGAGATTCGAATATCGATTAGATTGATTGGAGTATCGTTTGTAATTGAGTATTGTTTGTAAATCGTTACATGGCGGTGAACATTACAATATCGTTGCATGATGTTTCTTGAGATTTTTAATTGCAAAGGATGAAGGTGAGAGCGAAGTGGTGAAAATATTTAATTATAGAGTGTGAGACTGAATAAATAATCTTTCGTCGAGATACTTTAGATCGAACTGGGTAATCAATAATCAGAATTTTGTTGACACGATAAATTTGTCATGGCAAGTATTTAGTTTAAATGCTGCTGTTGATTTTCGGTTACGTATAATAATAATTAATACACATGATTCTGTTAATTGTTATATTTTTCCCGTAACAAAAATTGAATTACAATTAATAATTTTTTAGAGGTCTTCCATATTGGTATCTATCGATTTAATCCAACCTAAAAGTTTAACACAATTAATTGTCACTCACCTGTTCTCAAGCGTAGAAACTACCTGTTGAATTTAGCCAGTGATACATATTCAATAACTCCGTGTGCACGATGCAAAATCGTGCGCCGTCGATTTTCGAGAATACCCTCGTTAATCACGCGTATCGTGTGCCCTCGTGTTAAAGCATGTTGATAAAAGGTGGACAAGAGTGAGAGTGGAAGGGTTGATTGCTGGCGTCCTTTGCGTTTTTTTTCGCCGCCCTTTCCCTTTGCAACGCGATGATCGCACCGGCTACTTGCTGCAAATCTGTCAACCCTCTAATAGAATGCGTGCCGCCATTTAAACCATCGTCAAATATATGGGCATAATATGCAGATGGCAGTGTTTGCACGGGGAGACGATCCTCGTCGCATCTTGTTTATCATTTTTGCCCATTATAATTTTTGCAAAGACGTCAGGACTATGTTCGAAAATATTTTACGGCGTTGTGAAATAATATTAGACGAGTGGTCATTTATAAAATAATAATAATTGTCTGCTATAATCATAATATTATATATATTTTTCAAACGATTGGGGAAGGTTAATAAAATAAAACGAATTGAAAGAAAAGTCTTTATGATTTTAAATAAATAATATTACCATCGTTAATAATTAATGTTTCCCCGAATGAAGAAATATTTTCATTGAATAATTATATTACAACCTATATAGCACAGTAGCCCAAATAACCTGTATTGTCCGGAAAGGATAATACGCTACCTGTGCCTGGTGGTAAATCGGGCTGGGAAAACCATATAACGGTACGGCGCGGCGGCGCGGCGCCAATTTTAACCCTTGAACGGAATTCGTAAGTGCCCCACAAATACGAAATTCTCGATGCTAAATAACTCAGTTTCACGTGTTCATAAAACATAAACACAAAGCAAAGGATGGATCAAATTCACCAAAATTTTCGTACAGGGGTTGAAAGTAATAAAGGATTAAAATTGAAGATCCAAAAACTGCGACAATATCACGGTATTAAAATACGTTTTTAACTGACGAATACAATACAGTTATTTGACTCCCAGCATTTCACACACCCTCCATATTATTGCAACCGCAAAAGAAGAAAATTCCTAAAATTTCTTTCCACCGCGTTCACCGTTATAATTATTTAAACAAGAGGCTTCGAAATTCCATCTTCAATATTCAACCACAATAAATATTAATTTAGCACGCCTCAAACACAGGACGGAGCAACGCAATTTCTCTGCGTTCCAATCAGTACAAATATCAAGACGGACTATTATCCTCCATTTCGAATCGAGTATCGAAACTCATTGAACTACTTGCTACACTCTGCGAACGAAGCAAAACGGTGACCGCGTGTCGCGTTCAACGACGAGGCAGAAGAAAGCAGAGCAACATAATGCTCCTCTGTATGTTTTATGTATGAGAACAAGATTACCCGGGTGCCACCCACTGACTATAAGTGCTACCACGACCGATTTCTGATTCAGAAAGGCGAGCAGCATGCGCTCGGGTTCAGAGACAATACCGATCGATCTTGGACCGATCGATTCGGTGTATCCGAACGATTGAGATTAATGGCGGAACAAGCTCGAGAAATTGCTTCTTGAAGAACGAGTTTCAATTTCGCGGCGGTTGTATTGGCTAATGCACGAAACGCGAATGAAAAGGCGTCAGAGCTTTTTAAACGAACACATATTTTATTTTTGCTATAACTGTTTGGGATCCTTACTCCTGGTAACACATTGGAAGTATTAATGGAGGTTTTGATTATAGATAGATTGTACATGAACCGTTCACAGGCCAATGTAAATGATTTTAATTTTTTTATTTTTGAAACTTTCATTCTCAAAGCAATTTTTATATTTAAAATAAATTGCCTTGATAATTTTTAACGTAATTACGAACTATGATAAAACTTTGTGTAGCAGTTGATTAATAAATAATTGACTACAAAAGTCAATGTGATTGTCAATTTTCTGTACTGTCTGTTTCGTGGCGTCAATCAGTTCGGCAAGTGAATGACTCATATTTTGTAATAAATAGGGAGTTTGTTCGTAAATCTCTGGTAGTTTTGATATATTGTTTTAGGTTCATAAAGAAACATTATATATTTTTAAACATAGTTGTTGCTCCTATCTTACAATTAGTTGCTTATAATTTATTTTGTTGTATTCAAAAAAGTGACGTGTCTCGGTTTCTTGCAAAAGGAAACGACGCCATCTTTGTTTCGAGCATAACCGTTTATGTATTAAAATATAATTTCTTGATGTGCAAATCTATTTACTTCACAGATCTTACAATAAGTTTCGTTTTAAATCTTGTTAACAATTTCCTAAATATTATTCATTGAATAATTCTATGTGTGAAGTGAAAAGTAGATGGATACTCGTGAATCCTACAAACTTACTTCTCCGTCGGATATAAAAGTACATTTTTAAACTGACAAATTGGAACTCGTCATCGAAATAATTGTTAATTGTATAAAGGGAGCGAAATAATTAAGTATAACAAGTTTCCAAAAATGGAACAAACATCCACGCGAATATATTCGTATAGAAAGTAAGGTGGGAAAATTCACGGTTAAGGGGAGCTAAACTTGAGAAACTGGACTTGGGAAGCTAGATTTGGGAAGCAATTAAGTTCAGGTAAAGGCGATTTGTCCGGCCAATTGTGTGAAGAAAAATATGTATATTCGGTTGGTGACCAATAGTTTCCGTTTACCCCTCTCCAAAGTGAAGTGACCAATCCCAAGATATTTTTCGTCAAGTTTGTCAGGTATAATGAGATACCCCCACCACTTCAAATAGGGGTAGTTAGTGCTTCCGACGTAAACAACAAGTGAGCGCATTGTTAAGATTTGTCATTGGCCGATTGTCTGTCGAAGGAATAAGACGAGCACAAAGCATATCGCTGGGTGCCCTGTATTTCAAAATAGTCAAACGTACTTTTTGTGTGTTCTCGTGCAAGTGAAAAATATCGTTTACGATAATCATGACAAAGTTGGAGAACTGCAAACAAACAAATGCTGTTAATTTAGAGGTATGTGCTGAATCTTTAATATACAATAATAATAATATTAATAATAATGATAAGGGTTGTTTGATAATTATGTCGATATTGAATATTATTTTCGAAGGAAACGTATAACATACCACTAACGACAAAGAAAATAATATATTTATCTTCGTTACTAACATTAGATAACTAACAAATTGTTAATACCTTCTCCAAATAAAATTTACTGACAATAACGCCGTCGATATTTCAAATAAAACTAACCAAAGCTGGAATGCCGATACAAGGGACATACTAACGAAGCCGAATCCGAGAAATTTTCCGTCCAATCGTTTAAATCTCTAAACCCTCTGCCTGCAATCAAAACGTAGCTACCTTCGAGCACCCTAATTTACAAATCTAATTCACTGAATTCCGAACTTGAAATATTTCAGCTGCTAGCTCTGTTCGACGACGTTACCGCCTTGTCTGTACTGGAGAACAGTACTCTTGGCGCCGCTTACTACGACTTTTTCCTGGAGGAGCAATGTATGCCGAAGTTGGACAGTATTAACAATAATGACGCAAAGATGGAAGATCGACTGGCAATTCCGAAACACAAAGCGATAGAGAAAGATTGTACATTTGTCGTCCCGAAAATGTACAACTGTGCATTTTGTGCAAAACAATTTTACAGTCGTACCGCAAGTCGCAGACATCAAGTTTACCACATGAAACAACGACTTTGTTGCCCCTGCTGCATGTTCCGCTCGTACAGCGTAACCGCTCTACGCAGGCACACTGATTATTTTCATTATCGTCCACGGAACCGTCATGTACTCGTGGAAGCCCAATGAGGACGTTTTTAGATGAATTTTACGTACTAGTGACGAATGGCAGGACTGCATTGCCGGGCATTTCTAAAAGGCTCGTTTAAGAAGTTGGTTCTTTTAGTTGGTAAATTTATGGTGGAGATTTTGATACGATATAACTTCTTCGGATAATTTAATGTACATAATTTTTTCCCGAAGAACTATTTATTGCCATAGAATTTCGTATACTCACAGAATTGTTATGGCTTCGAGGCTAGTGATTACGAAGATAGGTATGTATTTCGATATTAGACGAAATATAAAATTAATCATTATTTAACTAGGAATGAATAAATGCGCAGGTATTGTTAATAATTATTCGTGCAGAGCGTTACGTAAAACGGAAAGTTATTTTGATGCAACTTACTACTTGTTGATGAAATTGATATATTAAGTCATTGTGATAATATTTAACATAATGTTGGACGAAACAATTGTAACATAATCTTGATAATATTCTGCGTAACGTACAATTATCGTCTTTTAGACAAGTTTAATTGAATGAACGGTGGCGAACTCGATGTGATACTTTTTCTTATTTTGTACTTGTTTTTCATATGTTGAGATATTTTTATAATAATTGATAATAAAAAGTATGAACAAGAAACTACATAATTGAAGAACTATCTATATGTCCCACTCCCAAGGGCCCAAAATTGATGATTTTGGACCACAATATTTAACCGTACACTTTACTGGGCTAATATATTGAGGAGAAATATTTATATTTTATATCGTACTAAGCAGGGCCTTCATATTTATTTAATTGGATGTAATATAATTGTTCTATGTGTATCGTATGTGAGGTGTCGTGTAACTAATGTACAATCAAGAACATGTGGTCATTCTACATAAAAAAACTAAGGTAAAAATAAACAACACAATTTTTGCATACGCAGCTTTGATTTTGAGAAAAATAATTTTGAAAGTTTATGGAGATATCGTGTAGAAATATTATTCAATTGAGTGGACGCTTAATCTAGTGCACGCGCACCCAATAAACTCAAATCCATGTTTTCGAAAGCAACATATGCAAAAATGGTATTCTTTATTTTCGTCCTATTTCATCATATAACCCTCGGTAGTATATTATTCAAATATTTACAATTGGATAAATAAATTTTACATTCTAATTATTACATTACATTACAATTAAAGTTATTAACCTAATAGATGCATTTAAAATAGAAAAAATCGTTTTCACTGTTACACGAATTCGTTTGAGAATAGAACTGTACATGGTACGTGTGAATCACGTTGAGTCACTTTGGACGAAAACAAACGAATAATGATAACTGATAAAACCAAGTCGACAGCAGTGCTTTGGAGAAAACTTAGATAAAAAGAACAATGAAGTGAAAATGACGTCACTCTACATTGAGGATGTTACGAAAAATGATTCTAAAAAGAAGGCAGAAGTTTGAGTTTACAATATGTGAAATGTATATTTATTTATTCTTGCATTATTGCGCTATTACGAAACGTAGTAAATTATTATTCATTTATTATTTCGAATAGTAAATACTCTATTTCGTTGTAGGTACAACTATGAAAAAAATTAGCATGCAATATTTAATATGATCTGAAGCATATTGCATTTATTTTTGAAAATAATATTTTTTTGAATGGTATCTTTTTCGCTTAAGTTTGCTAAACTACACGGAATGAAGGGAGATCAAAGTAGACAAAAATAGTTAGATTCAATCGAAAGTACGATGTTTATTCGTAGATTATTTTGTAAACATAATTATTCACTAAGAACTACTACTACTGTTAGAATATCTAATTCTAGTACGATAGAAATGTCTTTAAAATATTTACAATCTGTACACTCCATGACTACTTTCTTCAGTCAAATTCTTAAAACTAAGAATATATCTATATCATTTTCTCGCAAGATAGTACATACAATCGTTCAATGATCGTTGAACAAACATTTTCATCGACACATTCCCAAAGTATAACTCGCACAGCCAAATTTTTACACTATATACATATTATCAGAACATTCTGTTATTTCTTCTACAATATGCATAAATACGGAGGAACAATCTGCTTTGTTCAATGCATTTCTTGAACAAACTTAATACCGACAGCCCATTTCGTGCCTCCTCCTGGAGATTTTGTTGGCGAATCCTTGTCTGCACTTACGGCAGCAATGGATCTTATTCAGGTGATTAATCATGTGTCTCCTGAACAGGAGCTTGTGCAAAAATACCTTGTTGCAATAAGAGCAGTCGTAAAGGCGCGGTTTCTCAAACTGAAAATCTAGTCCTTTCTTCTCTGATTTTGTATCGTGCAAACTATGAGTTGCTTCTTTTCTCGGCGCAAGCCCCAGATACATCAGACAGTCTGGTGCCGATTTTGGCTTTAAGAAGGTCTGTGGTGGCTTTTGTTGTATGTTCTCCTTGTATTGGTCGAATCTCTTGGATTTCCTCACGAAAAAACGAACAGCCACGCGAGTTCTCAAATCGTCCATCGAACAATTGCCGGAGTCCCTTGACGAAATGCTGGCACGCTGAAACAAAGAAAATTGATACATTAATATTTGCAAGCATACTATAAGTAATGTGGAAATAATGAATACCAAGTTGTAAAAGAAAATGCAAAATTAAATAATGTTATGCTTACTTCGTTGACCATCGGCAACTTCTTCTTGAATTGCCCTGATAAAGGCATTTTCGCAAATTGCTAGTAGCACTTTGCCAATCCAACAGAGCAGAGCAACACCTTAGAAGTGTTACACTTCGGCAGAGTAACACCTTAGAAGAGTTGATCTTCAGCACGGTAGTATTTCGGCAGAGTAACACCTTAGCGGAGTTGAACTTCAGCAGAGTAACACCTCAGCGGAGCTTGTTGCGGCCAGAGGAATCAACAAGTAATGATTCCTGAACTGGGGAGACACCCCTTTTAAGGAAAAATCGGTACCCAAAAATGTCACGCCTGAACGGACAGGTGGAAACTACCGAATTTTCTCCACCCCTATTGGGCCAGTCTGGTTAATCTAGTGGTTTCCCCCCTCCCCCCTGCAGGTCAGATTGTGCCAAAATTGAATCGAAACCTATACGGGACCACGCGTCGCCGTCAGGTAGTAATCCCTTCCCCAATAAAGGGTAATTAAATCACGGTAGCATTACAATTGCGACGTGCACCCGTTAGACAAAGCATTGAACGGGGACAATTGCACAAGTTGATATTAGAACCAATTAATGATTCTTTCAAAAATTGTCAAGAAATTCCCGTAACAGGTGCAGGTGGATCCATGTGAGTGGATATTCTCGTCGACGCGACATGTCCCGACTTGTTGTGCCATTCATACGGGACATTTACCTGATGTCCGATATGAAACGTATTTAATAATCATTAATAATCATATGTCGATTAATAGTGATTTGTACTAGGGATCTATTGTAGCGGTAAATGATGAATTTTATATTTTCGAAACGGGTAAGCGATCGTGTAATTTTACTCCTACACTCATATATACATATATTTTATTTATATCATATTTGTGTCATATCATAAACGGCACATATATAAAGACTTTGATATGCAATATTGTTGTCACTATTAACCATTAATTCTAACGATCGAGATTATGCAAAATGGTAATCTGTCTCGAGTACATATCGCGATTGATCTGTTTATCTATATTAAACATAAAATAAGTAAATAAGAATGAAATGAAAATGATGAATAAATGAAAATGGAAATGAATAAAAGTTGATTCAATAGTATTATTCTTCACAACCACTGGTAAGATCTGTTTAATTACAGGATGTATCGTCTCATGAATCTACATATCAAATTCTTGACTATGGTGTTAATTTTTCCCATATACGAGACGAACTCCACTTATCCACTTTGAATTTCGTATTTCCTCGAACATTCTAATCAGAATGATGCCAGATTTGTAGCATCTCGTAAAGTCTCGTTTAATTGCTCGCGAGGGTGATTATCTTTGGTTCGATGTTCGTATTAAAGAGCATCGTAATGTGACTCGTTTATGACGAACGATCTGTAATTATTGGTTCCATTGCTGATTCTTTCATCTGTGATTCTATTCACCTGTGTGTAATACACGTCTGCAATCGTGGATCGATTTGACGGAACTCTGAGGGTTGCGTGTTATGAATGTGCTCTTGTCACGAACGTAATTATAACAGCATAAGCTGTTTTATTTAGTTAATTATAACAAGTCTGGGTCCGTGGAATAGATTCGTTTTAAATACTTGAAGTATTCTATTTAGATCTTCAATAATTTTTTCTTTCGTTTTTCATCTGAGGGTAAAAATATTGCTTACAGTTAACTTCTTTAAAATTAGAAAAATAAATACAATAAAGTATACTTAGGTATACCAATTATAAATATTAAGTTGCAATGTTGGCCATATTTTCAACATTATTTTTATGGAAAAATAATATTATATTATTTATATTATTTATATTAGCCATATTGGGCCTCTTTTTCACCCATTAATTAATCCTACAGCTAAAATCTACTTGAACGAACAATCTCGCACTACGATTTTAAACATTCACATTGATTCGGCTTACCTCCTTTTCCCAACATCACCGATTAAAATTCTATTCAAATTTTATTCGAATCAGCGATAACACTTCTCGAGAATCTATACACGCTTTTATCGGTGTCAAACATTGTCCCGTGAACGGAGGATCGGCCACGCAAATCGATTCGCTCGCAAATCATTCGCATTTACGCCCGAACACGAGAAACCGGCTAATTGATTTCGAAACGAGCCAACGAGTGGTTCACGGCGCTAATAGTCGTTGCAAATCGACGGACGATCGTAAAGTCGATGAACCGCGTCTCCTCTGCCTCGATAACGAATCGTGCTGGCGTTAATGAAGAAGTCCTCGAAGATACGCCGGCGTCCAGTCCACGTGGAGTCGATAACGATTAGATTCGAACGCATTAATTGCGTGGTCACTCGGGGAATTTGACCAGCAACTTTGTGACTATCGTAAATATTTTCCATATTCTCGTAGGAATAAATATTGCGAGAGTTTTTTTCATGAAATTCATTTGCCATGTTTGTTTGAAATAACGTTTCAATACTGGGACGTTGCAGAACTTCAACCTAATTATTATTATGCTCCGCGTTGTTTCCCTTCGTTTGAATAAAATTCATCTTGGTGCAGAATTTTATCTTTTGGAAATTTGAATTGAGTGATTCAAATAGGGCGAGCGAAGGAAGAGACAGTATGAGGCTAATTGTTCTTGCCATTGCAAAAGGTTTTGAAGCTTATGTGTAGGAGTGAAGTATATTACAGTAACTGTTTTAGTTTTATCGTTTGCAACATGGAGTAATTTATTATCGATGTTAATTAAAATTGACATATGTGCAATAGGTATGGAAAACTAGATATGTATACGTTATGTAAAATGGAATAATAAAATAATAATAGATCAAATTTCTGTCAAGGATATCTTTCTATATAAATTCCGCAAAAAATAGTCTGTAATATTAATAATTGCATAAGCCTCGATTGTCTACTTGCGAGTAGCTAAGTTAGATTAACCAGTATTTATATTCGCTTATTTGGAAAATTTAAAACATGACTTTACTCGTCGATCTTCTCCCTACACCATTATACACCATTATACTGAAATTATTTAGTATACAATTTCCCCCCACGAAGAACATATGATCAATTAATTACTTATCACTCAACAGCATTTATCCGATAAATCATACAAAACTAATCAAGCCACCTAGGCAAGACGTTTTCCCGTTCGCCGTTCATGACCACAAATATTCTTGTTCACCGTGACCACGCGTCCATCCTCGTCGAAGTCGCGTGTGGCTTTGCAGCTCGCTTCCGGCAGCGGGAACGTCGAATGAAAAATTCGCTTGTTAATTGACCCCGTGGCCAACGACAACTCGAGGGACGGGTCGTTAAATCAACGTAACGTCGTCCAATGGGCAGCGTGCTGTAGCCTTGTCGTTATTACGAACCGATACCTGTCATTACCGTAACGCTAGCACCGATAACGAGTCACCCAGAAGAAAAAGGGAGGAGTTAGCATGAATGATACCGAATTTTAAATCATTATGAAAGTAGCCATTCCACTCGTTTATATCCGTGAAAATTTTCTGAGTAATATTCAGTGAAGAAAAAGGGGAGGGGGATGGTGAGAAATAAAATAAAATGGCGAAGAAAATGTGAGGTATAATAATTATTGTAGTATTGTACGATGACAGGTAGAAATATTTGGGGTTTGACCAAAACATAAGGGTAATAAATATATTATAGAGTATGTAATAAATCAATCGAAATAATGCATCGATGAATGCAATTTCTAATATGTGCGGTATAATTTATACCTCTCACTGCATACAGTATTATATTATGTTAAAGCTGCAAGTTTGTCAAACAATAATTTCTTCGAAACGAAAATTCTAAATGACGTTTGTGTCATATAGTAAATCCGATATTAAAATGTTATTTGTTCTCCAGTCCTATTTTCATCCAACGATTCTCAATACATGAAACAGATACCAAACAGTTTTCGATTCAATGGAAATTCAACCCTTCCGCGCATCGCGCCATTAAACTACCCGAGTTCGCCAGGTTCTCGATAAATACTTGTTCTTCCCTTCTACACTGGTACAAATCTACCGGATACACAGTTTGAAACGTACAGTTTTTTTATATTTGTTGATGCTTCATTCTTCGGGTATAATATTTTCACGCATGTAACATCTGATTTAACACTAACAATTTTCGTGGACCAATTATCATTGCGAAAGGGAAAATTTCACGAGGCGCACGGCTTCCCTAACGGGACATTCTTACCGTCGTTTTTCAGTTTAATGGCAAGCCGTAAAATCAAGAGAGTGCGCGCGTACGTTTTACACGTCGTATATTTTTGCAAGAGAAGCACAGAGACGCATTGCATTAGCGCCGATCGATTTGCGTGCTTAGAAAGTTGTTGGATACCTTAACGACACCCTAAATCAATCGCACTGCTCACGAATTCGCTTGTTGCGCTTCCGGGAAATCGACGACAGGATCGAAAGATCGAGATGATATTAACAGAGGATAATAAATGTGTATTGGGACAATTCTATAGGGCAAATGGTCTCGGTGCTAGATGTACAAAGTGTTTCGTGGTGTAAACGTGTTACATATTTAATTTCGTTTGAAGTTCATATAAAGAGAATTCTGTCACGTATATTTAGTGAATTGCCAGGTTCATAAAAATCATTAACAATTTTCTGATAAAAAATAACGACCTACGTATGTACTGCAGTACATCTTCCAGTCAGAAGGAGGTATAATGCGTGGTATTATTTTATTTCACTTCCAATTCCCTACATTATTATACTACCTACCTGTATTGCATTAATTTTTTTTACTAATTTGAACTAATGTAACTGTTTCTGTTGAGTGAGTAACGGTAGATCACATGCGTGACAAAGTTTACGATGAATTGTTCGAAAATTTTTGCCCAAGTCCGAGGATTGTAATTGCTACACGAACTTTCTCTCAAGTAATAAAATGAACATTTCAAGCAACGCAAGAATGACTATAAATTCAACATTAAACGGAGTAGAATTTGTGATCTAACATTTTGTATTACGTGTGCCTACTACATGCCGATACAGTACACCTGCATTGAAGGAATCCAATATTATTTACTAAAATAAGCGACGTTTCTAATACCTCAGAAAGTTCATAAAATTTTCGACATTCTCTCAGACATTTCCGAGTTGTTCGAAAGCATTACGAATTTCAATCGAATAGAAACGCCGATTCTTCTTCGCGTTCAAATCGCCAGACCTTCCTTTTTATAGCATCGATATTTCTGTAAACATAAAATATGTAAGCAATAATAAAAAGAAATATACAACGTATAAAATCATGCTAAACTAAAAATACAAAATACATCACATAATGGCGCAATAAAAATAAAGAATATCAATGAAATATAATATATACAACGTGATTAAATAAATACTTCTAAAAACACGCGTCATGGCGGCCATTTTAGCAAGACATGTACGCACGTTCGCCCCTCGCAAACCAAAGGGTTAGACCCCGTAATCTTATCCAAAAACGAAACGTCAAAGCCGCGTCTAGTTCGACGTACGGGTTCCGTTCGGCTACATCACGGCCCGCATAATACAGGTATGTACCCCAATTTTTCTACCTTCGACAGGAGAAAAGACGCCGGGGGATGGCGTCGACGAAGCGTTACGAAAAACGACCGCAACGTTGCGGTAGGATGGCCGAGATCGGTGTCAGCTGATGAGAAGGCGAAGAACGACCTTGGTATCAGATTTCTCATCTATATCGAATCGAAATTTGCATCTCATTCGCGCCGCGCCGATAGTGGATCTCCCCGCGACGGAATTTACATTTCATTTGGTTCGGTGAGCGCAAACCGATTCGTTGGTCAGAAGCCTCCGTATTTTATCTGACATCCCCATCTAATTACGATGTAATACCCTCGGAAACAAATATCGTCATCGATACAGTGAGCCGATACGCCCGTCGATAGACCGGGGGAATACTAACAGAAGATTTTTTCGTTCGATAAAGAGTGCCATGGATCATGGCGGCTGAGGATACGAAAAGTCACTTGCTCTTGGCTGCCGTTTGTGATGGAGATTCCTCAGACGTAATCTTCATCTTCGGGGACCGGTCGATGAGTTGTTGAATAATAATTTGATTTGCGATTGTGCGTTTGTGAAAGGGATGGTGAGGCTGGCCTCGTTTCGCTGGCGAGTTTTAGTTCAGAGATTAATGTTAAACGGGGGTTTTATAATTATAATAAAAAGGGGAATCAAGGGGATGGAATAATTGAAACGTAGACGCTGACTATACTTCGCATATGAATTGAAGGTTTGCAAGGTTTTATTTATTGATCACAGCTGGGTTTTTTTAAGAAACCTCTCTTTTACTATTAAGAAAAATACCGAAACGAAATTCGAGAAACACAATTAGAACTTAAGAACCGGAACTAATCCCTCCCCCCCTCTCAAAAATTTCCCCAAAGACTTTTAATCACAGCAACAGCAATACGAGTAAGCTTCAACCGCACAATAACACGAATATTCACGCAAGTGTTGAATCGTGTGAACGTATGTATAATATGTACAAATATGAACCGGACGAATAAATACGAAACAGCTCGAGCGCAAAACGAAATGAACGCCAACGAAAAGGAAAAGGAAAAAGGTACAAAGAAAAACACGGAAAAAGAAACAAATAACAAGAAAATATCCGCGAGACCAGAACGACGCAGACGAGTTTCGTAGCCTCGAGGCAGAATCCAGCCGAGAGAGTTTTCCGTCTGGCGCAGAGGACGATCTAGGAATGCGGAGCGAGTGCACTATTAAAGCACGTAGAAGGCAACAGAGGCTGCAGATAGATCCTCTCCACGGCAATCACCTGCTGGGTGGTCTGACGGATCGCCACGGGCCATCTTGTCTAACTCCCTCGTATGCTCGTATTAAGTCATTTTCCCGCATAGTCGTCTGGTCTCAGCGGTGCCCTGCTTCGTCAATAAGTCCCCGGGAGGTGAATCTCCTCGTGTGAGATCGAAATTCTCCCGCCAGGGGACACCGATCTGTCTTCGCGTGCACTTGCTTGCTTGTTGAACTGTTTCCTGTGCAAACACATCTAAACATCGTGGGTAATGTTCCCTCCTCAACCCTTTGCGTACCTGCTATTTACGTACATATACACGGAGAAGAAAATGTTCACTTGAACTGCGTTTAAAATAATGAAGTGTACGCTAATATGAACGGAAAGGGTTAAAGGATTGTCAGGTTTTTTTAAGCATTGAACGTTTTAAACTGATCGTGATATATATCGATTAATAACGTGGCGTTGATATTTTGAGAATATGTAATGATACTTTATACGTGTGTAAACATTTTACGATAAAGTCTAGGAATAAACGAAAGAGAAACAATTTTACAAGTACAGTTTCATAGCATAGCAGATTTTTTACACGCAGTATAAAATAAAGGCTAAAGGAAAGAAGATTCCAATGATATAAAGTCGTAATCCGTTTAAAATCATTTCACAATTTCCTGGCTAACAGTTATAAATAACACCACAACGCCGCCTCTTAATAAAATCATAAAACCTTTACGTTGCCACAAAGGACCGCGAGATTTTTGTCAAAATTCGTTCTAATATAAAGGTATAAAAATACAACATTCTCAGAGGCATGATCCACCATAGTTCTATAGCGGTCCGATCAAAATTGCCTATGGTGATGTTCGCTCACTGGGAGTGCCAAGTGTTTCGTAATGAGTCGAAATTCGTGTTTTTAGTGGCGAATGATGAAAAAGTAGGGTGTACATAATAGTAGCGAACGTGGCGAGGAAAAGATCTCCGGCGATCATCGACGGCTCGTTAACAAAGGGGAAGAGTAACGCCACGTGGATAGGAACCGGACTTTTGTATCCTTATCGATTCTCGATCGTTTCATCGCCACAAGCTGTGTCTGAGCAGAGAGTCTACGATCTAATTTTGTGAAACGCCGCACGCTGTCCCGATACGATTATTATTATATTAATTTATAATCCGGTAAATATAGTAACGAGATTATTAGCATAGGAATGGGTAAATTCTAAAATATGAAATGTATGTGTTGTGTGTGCCTGCATAGAGAAGGAATTCTTTTTAAAAATTTGCAATACGATGTTAGTAATTGTTAGGTGAAGTAAAGTTAGATATGTTTTTCCGTGACAAACATTAAGTTGTATAATAAATCGGTTTACATGTGGATATTTTATGGATTGTTTGTATTATCCAGAATTAATAGGTACCTGCGTATGTACATAATTTAATCAGACGAATTTCTTTCCTTGAAGTCACAAAAAGGATATAATATTTAAAAATAATCAAAGGAAAATATGATTGGTTTAAATAAGAATAAGATACTGCAACATTTGCACAGTTGGTGGATGCATTGTTCTGCAATTGTAAAATTATATTATTTGTTTATAACTTTGTAATAAAACCTTTATTGCAGAACTTTGTATAATATCCCCGACTTATTTTTATGCCAAGAAAGAACTACCGCCATTCGTTGGGAAAAACCTGGGTCAACCTGTATAGAATTGTGCGAAGCAAGTGGCTTACAATAGCGAACGTCAAGATGAGTCACAAGCCCCATCATAAACCACCGAAGAACCTCTAACTGAAGTTTTTACATTTCAACCCCCCCACCACCTAAGCCGTCCACTCTTCGTCCAACTACCCCCACCGTCCCATTAATTACGTCCTTCGTTTACAATTAGTTCACTGCATTCATCCATCAGTTTATCTCTTTCTCCCTCCCCTATACATTTTGCTTCCTCATTCACCCCTTTCTCTCACTTTCCTTCTTCCTTTCTCCCCATTCTGACTCGCCCACAATCTATATTCATTATAACATTAACAAAAATTTAAGTCGGCACGCGAGAGCTGACATATAATTTTTGAAACAACTTGAACAAAAATTGCGTAGACTCAAGAGTGTTTGATTTGAAGAGACGTTCAATCACGAATATATGCAATCGTGCTTGCTAATGACGTTGTGGTACGAGCAGAGGTAATTACTCGCATTATCAGCGTGGCACAGCGGGAATGTAGATACACGTGGGCGCGAACGCAAACCGAGAGTAAAGGCTTGTACGATCGTCCGTCGGATTTATCAATAAGTTTATTAATGACGCTGGTGGCGCGGCTGGTGTCCATGATCGGTTGTGAGGCTACGTAATTATATACCCGAATGGACTTGCATGGCGCGAATGAACGCTAATTTCTCGCTGCCTCTAACGTTCGTGTGTCTCGTAGGCGTGAATTTTATGATCGTGGACCTCTAATTGAGTTGCGTTCGTGTTTTGAAACGACTCTGGCATGACTTTGGAATTGAGGAATTAATAATGATTTTTAGATGGCGTTGAGGGAAGTATGAATGAATGTGGAAAATGTCATGGGGATAGAGAGAAATTGAAGCTGAAGCCTCGTGAAATAGTAACTGATTAATGTTTTTTATTGTATTAATTTATATTTTATTATATACTTTTTCTTTATAAATTTACAAAAAATTATAAATCGAGAGAGAGTTATTTCACATGAAGATAAAGATTAACAAAACAATTATCCTGTGTAATACATATATTATAATTAGTAATATTGAAATGTTATCTTTTGCATTCGTGATAAACATTGTACTAATCATTTTCCGCTTTTATGTTTCAGGTGAGTGACTTTCTTGGTAGCATTACTTTACTTAATAAATTCTCGGTGACGTTCAAGTGAGTAATCTTACGTTTTATTAAAAATTTGCACGAATCAATATAATTATATATGCCATTGCAAATATTGGATTTAAATACAGAATAATATATTTATTAAAAGCAGTTGCTCCAATTAATTAGTATGCAAATCACAAGCATTAACTAATTTGTGTAAGGAGAATCGTTTATTTTTGAAATGATAAACAGTGTCAAATAAATTCTCTAATAATAATAACGAAACTAGAGAAGGATTTTGGAGTATCATTTTTACGTAATTCGCCGTAATGTTTCTTGAATATGCTCTTAGTGGAAAGAAGCGTTGATTCATTTTTCTGCATTTGCCCGTGTGGCATTTAGTCTGACAGCACTATTGCACAGTGATGCATTTTGCCTAGTATCTTACCTGAATGCATTTTTCTAAATTATTGGAGATGCTAATAAAGAATTATTTAATTGGGGCCGAAAACTTGTGCTGCATATTAATTGATTTCATTTCTAACAAATATTGCAACGCGAATAATTTTTGATTCGCGAAAAGGCCCGAATGACGGCGTTTATTTTCGTTCAATACTTCTACAAGTATTTAAAAAAAGATTTAAGTATTATGGTAACTGGAAGTAAATACATACGTATGCGTTGCGTTCCAATAATTAAGCCATCAAGCAATCATAGGAATTTTAAGATGTAACTTTCATTTCCTGGAGAAGATAATATTCCGAAACGAAGAAACTAATCTTGTGTTCTATGTATGAATCGGTACACGCATGTGCACGGCTATACGCCAGTACTATCAAGATTTACGAATGTGCATAAATCACGAGAAATCTCACCGGCATCATGAACAGTATTTCTACGAGTGAGACTCTACTATACCATAAAATTTTCGTGCATTCTATGTACTTAAAATGAATGGGTATCAACGTTTAACTCCTTACCTGTTTACAATATATACTGAACCACGAATTTTAAGGTGAACCACGAAGTGTGTTAAGTCCCAGGCTAGTAAGATGATCTTGATTAACCATACAGTACTCATATACATCTATACTTTGAATTATGAATGCACTATGAATCGAGTGCAGTTACGAGATTATCAGTATTTTCAATGAATCCGGTGCAAATGGTTATTGAAGTCGTTCTCGCATTTCTATAAGTTTGGTTTGACAAGATCATAAATGCTCCATGCAGGTGTATACATGAAACTGGAATTCCCCGAGTCGACAGGTAACGGGGAATGACTATTATTGGGGGAAAGCAGGGAGAGTTAGTCGCGACGGTGGAGGTTTATGGGGTTACCTCTTATTTTGGTGCATGTTTAAAGCTGTCGCCCGTCTAGCGATAATCTGGACAATTGTAGTAACGATGCAAGAGAAGAGGGTTAAATGACTTTAGTTTGAAGCACCTAGTAAGGTGGTTCTATGAACCCAGAAATCGACGAACCTTATAATTATTGAAACTAAAATTAGTCTCCAAAATATTCACGAAAACTTATGTATCATTGTATGTACATAATGTTAATTTTTTAATTTAAAGATTACGTTGATGTGTTATACACTGTGTACATATGCAAAGAAAAATACGAACGACGTTTTCAATATCTCAATGATTACGTCAATTCGATGTTCAAGAATCCTAGATTTAACTTTTTTCATTTATTTAGTAAATGTCATACAAATTATTCAGTAGAATGCTGTAACATTCTGAAAGTGTTTATAAACACACTTTTATATTCGTCCTCATTTTTATCATTCTTATCAATAATCTTCGAAATTCACACTAAAATTTTGATCACGCCACCTATACAAAACTAAACAATACTATTATGAATTAATTACACAATGAATTAAATACATAATACTAATATTTCATTTCATAATTTAAATACCCGGCCGTATGATTACTGTGTGGCCGAAAGGGTTAACCAAACAGCCTCATCGAAGATTACCGTTTCAACTTCCCCGTATTATTCTAACAGTCGAGACACGACGTTCGAAAGCTTTCTTTTCATTTTGCAAGCATTAAAAGTGGCTAGAAAATATCCGTCTGCGCCAAGACATCCTCCTAAAATTCGATTACATACAAGTCTTGGAATAGCTTCGTGCGTCTGTGCGACCAACCCGAAACGACACGTGGACCACGACGTAAATCCTCCCGGCTGACGCTCTCTAAAGCCATTGCAATTCCCACCCCGTCGATGTCCCTAATGGTCCCCAGCGACTGGCCATCAAAGTCACAGGCAGTGATTCATGGCTAGGTCCGGATTGGCAGCGTGGAGTTGCCAAACACGCGAGTGGAGAACACGGGCAGGTGATCTCATCGCGGAAGTACAGACAGAATTTTGTATTCCGGACGTGTGGGCTCTATAAAACTAACCGTGCCCACGCGGCCTGTCCATTATGTGAACGCGTTGCTCGCCGCCAGATACTCATCGTCACGTAGCCAGGCCACCTGTGCCACCATGAATATCCCATAAAGTCGCCTTTTGCTCCTGGTAGAAAGTCGCCGCCCTGGCCGCGAGTGCCAGACGTCGCGGGTTTCTGAATCTTGGCCCGTGTGCTCGTGAAATAAACGAGCGAGTAATTTTCCGATCGCTCTGGGAAAGGTGGACAGATTCTTCGTCTTAGGGAACGCGTCGTGGGAGCAGGTTGTAACTCCTTGGCAAAGTACGACCGATTCATGCTCATTGCCGGTGGCACGACGCCGACGTTCTGTCGGAGTAGAATGGAGAGGCGTGGTCATGGGATTAGCGAAAACTCTTTGGCAGAAAGGTGCTATTTATTAGGTAGCGTGACCATTTTCGCAGAGTCTTCCAGTGGAACCGTTGCGACGCGTCTTGGAGATTTAAAGTTGGTGTAGTTTGTAAAATGCTTCGGAGGGTCATTGTACAGGTTTAAAGGTTCTTGAGGTTGGAGTGATCCTTTGGTGGCAAAGGGATAAGATTATTGGAGTAGGGAAATCGATAGGTAGAATCGATCGCCGGGATATGTGAAATATTATTTTCAGTACATTCCAATGAGAATATTGTAATTTTCTGTTTAATACACCTGATGTATGTAGTTTTAGTGAAGTACAAATGTCAGGTGCAATATTTACCTGGTTCGATGTTTGGACATTTCGCAAATCAGCTCTGAATGCAATAGGTGTACAAATAATGGAATTAATAGTAGTATTTACATGATATTGGACTGAAAATAAATTTTGTTACGATATCATGTAGTATGTTAAATACAGGCAACCCTTGTATATATTGTGCGAATTAAGCTGTTAAAAATGGTAGTACTTATTCTCCAAATAAGGTAAAGAATTAGAAGTAAACAAAACATTGGGACATGTTATTACATTGCTTTATAATAAATTGATTAATAGTCGATAATTATATTTTTTATATAATTACATAAATGATTATGCTTCGATTCACAGGACTAATGCGTTTAATAACGAATGAAAATAATTTCGTTTAATTTACATTCTTCCACGATTTTATTCTTTCGCAGATCGAAACCGCGCTGAGAATTTCTTGTGAATTTTAAGCCCAATATTACTGGTCTCGGTTGGAATATAATCTCGCATCTGAATAAACGCGTGTAATTCGACGTTAACGCGTCGGCTTTACACTCAAGAGCTAATTAACGCCACAACTGACCTTTGATCCTAATGAAAAGAGAACCTGAATGTACTACTTCCTTTATATAAAAGTGAAATTACCGTTGTACGTGTTTTACTCTTTGTCTTACATCCACTTGATGCAGTTCATTCAGTCATGCCAAATGACGAAAGTCATTTTTCGAATGGATTAATTTGAACCTAGGAAAAGTATATGTCAAGCATTCTGTTTAGGAAACAATTTTCTTAATTCTGTGATTTAGGAAATTTTCTTTAATTGATTTAATATCCTTCTTCAGGTTTATAACGATTAATTTTAGAGTGACATGTAGTACAAGGTAAATGTCATTTTTTTTATTTTTTATAGATAAAGTATTAGTTTTGTTTGATTCTTTATTCATCCTGAGCAGCAGTGCAAATGTGTTACCTGAGAAATTATCACAACTAGCAGATTCTTCTGACAAATCGATTAGCAGACTTAACGACTTGAAGTAAAAAACATAACTATTTAACAAAACGCAGGCATCAATACCATAGATCTCATATTTTTCCTGGATTCCATTGTTCAATGTGAATTTACTCACTCACCTGACCTTTAATATAATATTAATAATTTAGAAACGCGTTCCAAGGAATTACTGCGCACTTCATACAATGACCCTAGAATTAAACTAAATACGAAGTAATAACATATTTCCCTATCGTTGATAGAGTTCAATGAATCACCGAGGCATTAAGCCTTAGCTCTCGCCAGTGCATAGGTGTGGGACACAATATGAGTGCCGATTTTTTCCTCTTTTCATTCTCGATTATAACAAGTGTTTGCTCACGCAACTTCCTAAAGGTTTAACCGACCAACAGACAAATACGTAGGCAGATGAAAGATGCGGTGCTCGATAGGAACAGTACTCGTCTAGGTGACGATCCATGAATCTCTGGGTAAATCGTTCGCATGGGTGTAACATGTGGGCACATAAACGCCACTCTAAATTGTTCACTATAAATCGTCGTATTTAACAAAAATTAATAGTATTGTCTGGAAATCTGTCTGTGTTCTATCTTGTTTGATATTGGGATAGTCTGTACAATATTATATTATAGGAGTGTTCGAAAGAATAATTATAATGTGAATGAATTTAATTTATTAGTGATCGCATGGATGGTTAAATAAATATGCGTGCAATAGAAAGATCAATTGGAATTGTAATTTCTAATTCCTAGTATAATATTGACATTTTTTATATTGAAAATTGGAAATATTTAATTTGTATAATTTTTGGTAATTCAGTATTGATAAGAGGTAGTATGAAAAATAATTATACACAGCTATTATGGAAAACTGAAGTAAAAAGGTACCAATTAATTTTTTATAAACGATTCTATTTCTGTAATAAGGTGTGCAGTTCCATGGGAAAATTATACAGGGTGGTTCTTAATTGTATATTGAAAACTTGCAGGGTGGCTTGAAACTTGAAACATGTAATTAAATATCAATTTGTACTGAGCACGAGCCACTCGCTACCACTAATTACAAACTTACAGTTGCAGAGTTATTACGCTTCTTAAATATGGTACATTGCAGAATCATTGAATCTTCACGGAGCAATTCATAAAAAAATAATTTGCATTGTTCGACATATCATAGTTCGTCAGTACCAATTATTAACAACCCATAAAAATATTACAGTTAAAATCAAAAATACCTTAAAGTTCCTATACCGTTAAGTACTTACCTTCAAGAAATTTACTTTTGTATGTAAACTATTGAGTAAGAGGAATAGAAAATTAGAAACAATTTGTCTGGAAACACTATACTGTACAATGTGTATAGCATGGGTCGGTTAAAGCCCGGTAAACTGACCTGCGAAGTAAATTATATTTGCTAAGGATAAACGGAAAACGTAGAAAATAACGTCCCCCCTTTTAAAAGATCGATAAGGACACTGAGTTTCACTTTTTATTTATTCATTATTCTGCGTACCAAATAGGAACACTGAAACAGTTGTTTTAATATATTTCGTGCATCTAAATAATTATCAGTCTCATAGATAAAAATATATAATTAAAGTCCGTATTATTCCTTCCGGTGTGCTTCTTAAGTTATTTAACTTATCTTAAAACAATTAGGTAATGAAAGCTCAAACAGCAACAATTGTATTTAGTACATTGATTAACGATAACGAAAATGCCAATCAATTTTCCTTATAATATTTCTTATTTTCATTACAACTATACAATATTATACATTTTATTTTTTTATTGTAACAGTATTGCAACGGCACCATTAAATGTCCATAAAATCAAGTGCATACACGACAGGATATCACGTTATTCACACTTATCATTTTCATATCATAATTTCCAAAATAACTGCAGCCACAAAGCAACCCACTGTGTCAACCATAAAATTCAACCTCCATAGCTTATCTGCGAAAGCCAATGTAAACGGCAATACCGAGCAATAATCGCCTCGAAATCTTTACAATTTAAGAGAAAGCGGACTACCAAACACGATCGTTTAACAGTTTCATAAATGTTGTTTCTGGTGCGAGATAAAATTCCCCGTTTTATGGGTGACTTTTTGTGGGATAAATTCCGTTCGTTAAATTAGACCCGGGGCAGCAAACAGTTCTAACGAGCAATAAACACGATCGTGCATACCGCGGACGATAAATATGGTTTATTCTACGTTCAGATCTGGTGTCGTTTGCGCGGATTAAACGATTTTGCGGTACTTATGATGTTACGAGCCTGTTGTAATGGCCGTTTCAACGATGAAACTTGTAGTTTCTTGACCAAGGAGAAATTATTGCGTAATCGTAAGCTATTATATTGATACATCTGATATACCAGTTCTTTTCTGTTACTCGAATGCAGGCAGCATTAGAAAATTGGTGAAATTTCAATGAAATTTCAAACAGGGAACATAGATGTTTTAAGTGGTTTATAATCTTGATGAAAGTGGACTGTTACGTTTTGTCTTCCTTGATATCTCTATTGGGGAAATAAAAAATTGGCCTTATGTCTATGTAGAATTGTTTATAATTTACATAGTAGTGATCATATTTTTCCTTGTTTTAGAAAGTAATGTATTTATATTCTGACCGGCTAAATGAATTGGAAGGGAAAGTAACAGTTCAGAACGAAAATTCAGATTTAATTCAGTATGAAACTTTATAGAGATGCAACATCAACTTGGGAACTAACTTTATTCTTTAAATTCCTTAATTAACTGCTCAATAACTTATTCCGTTGCATTGTATAAATTACGTTCTGTGACAAAAATATTCGCAAAAATTGAAGGTATCTCTCCAACAGCTACTGTCTACTTAGCGAGAAACAGAACAATCTCTGCTCAGTGACTTACCTTCAAGAGCCTTTCGTAATTCAATAACCAACAACAACAAAAACGACACACCTTGCACTCTACTACGGGAAACAATCAAATAAATGAAACTGCGGATATCAGTTCAGATGACCAGCAAACAATTCTCTCGCACTCATAAAAACCTTTCAACAGTTGTACTTAATGGGGAAAAAAATGTGCAACTAAATGAATTATTTTCCACACACGAGACCACGTTACACACAATGGGACCACCTGTTCGACACGTAGCCACGTGTGTCCCAGCGTGCGCCATTGCTTCCTAACCGTGGGTGATACAAAGCGGTTGCTCTTCTCGTTAATTGAATGCGGTGATCCTTGCCGCGGTGCGTCGGATACTCGGTGGGTGTTTCATTGTGAAGGCTTTATGAACTTATCGCAGGTGGTCCGTGACGTGGCGGAGGAAACGTAAGGTGCCCGATATATCAGCGTGGCGGCTGGAAAAGAACGGAAGAGGCCGGGTCTTGATTGGATAATTAATGAACTCCGTGGTCTTCATTGCTGGAGGGAGAGCGTTTATTGGTTCGTTACGTGTGCATCGTTGACAAGCGTAATAGGCGTTTCACCTGCAAGAACTCGATCCTCTGCCGTGGTATTAACCCTGTCGCTATGAGCGGCTCTCTGAGGATGCATATGCATTACTAGTTACGCGTTTGGCGTATCGTATCGTTTACTTTTTAGGTGAATTAAGTGTTTCAAAGTTGCACGCTTATTTCCTTTTTCTGTTTTAGTTGTCGTAAATATTGTGTTACATTTGTTACAAGTTTATATATTTCGGTATTCACAATTTGTATAATCCATGAAATTGTTCGAAAGTTATTGCGATATTTCATTTTATTCAACACGTGAGAGCTATTTTAATATTCGTCATAAAAATTGACTGTTCTTAAATAATCATTGGTATTTCTTGAGCAAAGAGATTTCACGGAATAATCATCGGCTGTGCGAACACGAATTCAATGAAAGCAAATCCATTGTTGGCGGAACGATTCAGACGGAATAAATCCTGTGATTTGAATACGATAGCGAGCAGACCATAAGTTACAGTGAATTAAACCATTCTTCATATCGTGACACATTTTATATCCTATTATCATACCGTGCGTTAATCATTGCTCAGCCAGGTGTAATTTATTGTTGCAGCGGGAAAAATGCGAACATTGTAACGGTACAGATATATTTTTCTGCTGTATACAGTATGGTTCTGTGCGCCATCTACCTATGCTAATTTCCATCGTAACTCACGTACGGTACAATTACGAATGTATTCATTCATGAAATTGATTCAATGGTAACGAAGAGGGGCTACGCAGGCCAGAAATGCTGATACATGAAATCATGCATTACCTTTAGTCACCACTTTGCTCTACTTCTTATTCATTTCGTATTAGGAAATGCATACAGCTTTAAAAGAAATGAAATTTTGTATAGAGAATTACTTTTTATAAATGAGAAATTAATACGTATGAGTGGTCCTTGATATAGTCAACATTTAAAACAACCTACGAGTGATTGTACGATGCACAGTTCGCAAAATTTCATACAAAATTATAATAAAATACACAGACCAATAATTATGGAACACGTAAATCCTAATACCTTCTTTCTTGGAATTTGTCACCGTATAGAATCCTAGCATAAAAAATAGACATTTCACTAACACATGTGACGTTGGCCTTCAGATCTCTTTTACACCTTTACTCATTACGACAGCATAACCACTGGCACATGTTATGTGACCCTCGAAGTCACGACATCCTATAGGTACCTTGAATTTTTTTACCCGTCGAAATAGGAAGGATGCTTTAAATAGTCGGAGCTAGTGGATCACCTTGTACATAAAGCCGATTTTCTTGCCTTTTTATCGCCGAAAGACACTCGTCCGTACTTGCCTCACCTTTTCCATTGAAAATTTCGACAACCTTTTGGACTGTTCAGAAAACATTACGCATCATGCGTTCAAAGAAAGATAAAAGTATGAGCGCAAAAACGTTATGATAAGAAGAGTGGCTTTTAAAAATATATAAACTTGAAATTTATGATTACAACTGGAGCGGTGAAATGTCCAGATTCGAATTTTTCTATCTCAAAGATATCAGTGCACACACAAAAATGTATTTCGTACTATTTTCGCGCCACTTAAAACCTACGTAATCGGTGCATGCGATTTCCCCAGACTAACCCCCTCCCAACAAAAATTTCCACGATCTCCTTTCCATAATCTATCGCTAATAAGAGCAGCCTACCGATTGAGAGAAAAACGACGAACACGGTGCGCAATTAAGGCTCGATAAAGGTTTATCGTGGCAAGTAGCGTGGCAAACGCGAGGCACGCGTATTTTTTCGCCTATCCCTAAGCGGCGGAATCTGTTGCGAATCGCATCGCATTCCAGCCGGTTCCTCATCTGAAATTCTCGGCTGTCTAGCTGCCGGAAGCGAAATCCGAGCGGGATACCCGGGAACGCGCAATTAACGGGAGTTCCCCTGCGCGGCGTGAGGATATCGGTTGATGTTCGATATCTCGCGACCTCACGGTCGACGCTGGATGTGCCGGCCGCCGCGAAATCGAACAGGAACGAAAGGAAGAACGAGCCCCGCGAAACGAGAACCCGCGGGTCGCATTCGTAATGCAACGAGCATTAAGGCGGTTTATAAATATGCAACGAGTGTACACGTGTACCGGGCGAGGAATAAAAAGAAGAAGAAAAAATATAAAGTTTATGCGACACGCAGTTACGCCCGGAGCTGGGTTCATTCTGGTGTCACCGTCGATCGATATTTGCCAGGCGAGCGAAATCATTCGGATTTTTGTTAATTTGTGTGACAGGAGATATTGCTTGATTTTAGAGGCAGAAGAGAGTATTATGATGGAATAGTTTGAAGACAAACGACTTCGCTCAATACAGATGATATTTGATTAATCTGTGGTCTGTGGTCTGAATTATTCGGGATCTTGATTTTACTATTTTTACTGCGCGTGTATTATCCAAGCTGTGGTACTGTTTGAATTATGGTTTTTAGTATTTTTAATTTTAGAGGTTCTGTTCTTTAAGCGGAGCTTTTTGGAAATTTGATGGTCCCGTTGTGTGATGGGAAATAGTGGTTGAAATGTACTTGAGACTTAAATTTTAGGCATAGAAGAATATTTATTTTTTCGTTTCGACCAATTTTTATAGAATTTTCTGCTGCTTCAAAGGGAAGGTTTATTATTATTGCACGGGAATAGAATTCTATGTGGATTTTCACTTACGTTGTACTGTTCGTGCTATTTGTACTGCTTTATGTCCTTGCAGACATTAGAAAACTCGTTTATCTTTGCACGCAGCGAAACACACCATCTTCTTATCTAACAGCTAAACAATCGATAACGAAGTATGTATGTACTGCAGAACTTGCTTCGACCTACTTTTGGAACGACAACGTAGAATGTTTTAAACGAATAGCTTGCTTGGAGTACGTGCACTGATAGTTTAAACAATTCATATCTTTCACACCATTCTGAACGTTAGAGAATATGAAATTTTATTTGATTTAAAATAGCTCTCGATGAAATTAATTATGAAACTGTAGGAGATAATATCTATAATGTATAAAATATCCTAAATCACACAAATAAAATTTTTATTTATATAAAAAGGATTCTTGAAATCATTCTATAAAAAGTATTTAAATATTATAATTATTAAGATACACGTACCATTTCTTTACACGTCTATACATATTTACGAAAATAAAAAATGGATTACTAAGAATAGACGGGAACACTAACCAAAATATGCAATATATATAAAATAACACTAAAATATACTCTCATCAATATTGCCACTGATTCAATTATAACCACTTGCTGCCAAGTTTCCATATTTTCCGTACAACTTATCCAATCACATTCAATTACCTTCCAACCCAATGAACTTCAATCGCAAAATTCTAAAACTTTTCAAGGAAGAACCATACGAAACCACTCGCGAAACGTTCTTCCATCTCCTCCAACGTCAAACTCAAAAACGAAGCCCACCGACACACCTATCGACCCAATTCATTGCTCGCCAAACCAGAATACGACAAAACTCCCCAGAAGAAAGATCAAACGAGACATCTCACGAAACGTTCCCTCGTCACATCCACCTTGAACTCCCCCAAGAAAATCCACCGTCGCCTGCGATCGGCATCAACGTGCCGCATTGCTTACTCCCGAATGACGTAACGTAAACGTCGCGGTCCAGGGAAGAAAGCAGGAAGGGGCGTTGGAAAAACGGGAGCGCGGGACCCGCGACCGATCTTCTCTCATCCAGAAAGAGAGAGCAAAGCCAGTCGCGTACACCCACGTGCGCCGGTTGCCGAGGCACGGAGAGGAGATTCGGGTTTCCCTTCGGGAAGGAGGAGGACGAGAGTCGCGAACGATGAAGAAGAGGAAGAGAGGAGAGGGCAGAGGCGGCTAATGGTAATGGTAGCAAGCCAGTGTCTCTCGGGCCGCCGTCGAAGCCGGTACATATTCACCTCGCCGTGGTCCACGTGTGCACTCGCTTTTTCCTACGGTTCGCGAGATTTCGTCGGGGATCGATCGCCCTCTCTCGCTTCGAAGCGTTCACCTCCAACGAGGAATCGAACGGGGACGAGTTCTCGGGTTCGAGCAGCTCTTTTTCTCTTCCGGTCAGCGAGCTCTCCCTGTTGAATCCCCGCGATTCGATCTTTGGCGCCCGTGCTTTCGAGTTTCCATCTTCCCGGCAGCGGATATTTCATCGGTGCGCTTCGATCGAAAGAGTATTGTTATGTAAATACGGTGTTTTCCCGCACTTTTGGTTGTTCGTGGAAAATTGCACGGCAGTCCTCGCTTCCTGGCCGCAGACATATCAGTGATCACCGTGAAGGTTGTTCCAAGGAACAGGGGACGCTGGGAATCAGTGAACGATTCATCGAGAAAGTGCCTGCGATCAATTAATGATCAATTGTGTTATTAAAAAATCATCACCAAGAGTTCGTTCGAGAAACATTGCGATTAAAAACCCGCCACCCAGGTGTCATTATCGTATGAACCTTACCTAAACGGCGTTTCCCTTGCAATTCTCAGCGAGTAAACGGTATCCCCATGAAAAAAACATTCTCCTCTACCGAAAACGTGAAAACGAATCCGCTAAAATTCTCCTCCGTAAAATAGCCCCTCGTCCTCTCAAAGAAACGGACGCTTAAAACCATTCGAAGTTGAAATAAAAGTATCGTCTATCACCGGAAGCAACGTGGTAGCGTCCTCCAGTTCGTTGACCAACGTCGGAACACCTTAGTCGACACGATTCGCAAGAGATGACAGAGTGATGATAGCGGCGCGGACGAGCGTGCCGGTGCATCCTGCGAGCATGGGGTAGAAATGTACCCCGGAAGGTCAGCGTGGACCCGGGGCGTCCTGGCCCTCGGTGTAGGGGCCCTGTTCCTCCTGGGATGGCGGATCGGTTCGTACGGCGACGCGTTGTCTGCATCGCCGATCGATTCGGACAGGAACTATTTCAGCGTGGTCGTCCCGTCGTCCGGATCGGGCAGTCGGCACGACGACAGCGGGAAAAAAGAGGACCAGTCGAGGGACGGGTTGGGAACAGGGAGGCAAGATCGACAGGCGTTCAAGGGGGATTATTCAACGGCCGGCGAAGAAACGCGGACCGCGAGCTACGTTCGCTGGAATGTCGCAGCTGACGGGGAACATGGGGCCAGTTATTTGGAGGATAGATCGCTTCCGCTGAGTCCTGAGACGCGCAGTGTGGTTCCGGCAGAGAATGCTGGAAAAATTGGGGAAATAAATGGCGAGGAGGGGAAGACAGTTGACGGCGAATTTGTAAGTTATTCGTTGGACAGCTCGGTTCATTCGCGGGATCCGAAGGGGAAACATGATAAAGACGCTGGCGAAATGAAAAGTTTTGTCAGGGGAAAGGAGACTGATTTGGAGGGAGAGGATAGTTATTGGATGCCGGACGAAGGAGTTGGTGAAATTGTGAGACATTCGAGAGGAAGGTTTTCTGTGGGGAATGTTAAGCGGGAAGGGTTGGTTCCTTCGAGCAATTTTCAAGGAGAGGAAGAAGGTGACGATGGATTGATAAGTTATTCGGCGGAAAGTTTGCTTCCTTTGTGGAACCTGGAGAAGATTGATGGCGAGTCGAGTGATTTCGTGGATCAGTCGTTTTCGTCGTTAGATCTTCACAAAGATTCTCGTATCGAAGTGGAAAATAATGGAGACTGGGACAGTCACTTAGTGAATAGGTTGTTTGCATCGGGAAGTTTTGAGAGAAGTATAGAGAACGAAAGTGATCAGGAATTAGTGAATTCTTTAATAGAAAATTCGTTGCCAGTTTCGAATCGTGGGACGTACAATGCTGAAGATAATAGTGCATCGAAGAATTATTTGTCAAATTTTAAGGCAAATCTCGGGACAGGAGTGGACAATCGTTCAACAGGAATTCTTGAAACAGTTTCAAGAAATGAGGATACTGCAGAAACAGCACATTCTGCAACGAAAACGATTTTGCAGAAGAAAAATGATTATTTAGAGAACAAAGACGAACGAAATGCCTCACGAAATTCGAATAGGAACGATAATACCGAAGATAAAAATGATAACAGGCTCATAAGTAACAATAAAATCGAAGGCTCGCTTCCGTCATTAATCATTGAAACAAACGAGCTCGAAGAAAATGCTCATGAAATTAATTCGCCAAAATATAATGGTTATCTAAAAAGGGATTACGAATTCGTGTCTCTGAAAAATGTAGATAATCAAATGGTCAGTGACGATGAAAATCAAGCAGTTCTTAATAAAAACGGAACAGAAGGCAGAAACGGGCAAGGTGAGCCTCGGTTTTCGAGGAATGACCACAACGATGATGTCCACGACGCGTTGAATGGCTCGCCGGTTGGTGAAAGGAGCGACGTTGAAGAGAATTTGTCGCGCGAGGTGAATGGGCGATCGATGAATGAAGCCAGGAAGAGTTTGGGTCAGACTTACTACACCGACACGAGGAATCCCTCTTCGCCAACCTTGGACGATTCCAAAACGAAAAGCAACACCGAAACTAAAACCCCGCTGAAACCACGAAATATTTCAAACGAATATTTACCGCCCACGAAAAGCAATATTGACAAACAAATTCATCCCACGTACAATTCGCCAGGAGGATCGCCCATCGTTTCCCGCAACAGACACCAAGCACCCTCGACTTCCGAAAACAAGAATCCAGCTCACGAACATGAGGAATCAATCTTCGCCAACGTGAACACCGACAGGAATGCAGACGTCGAGTTCCCGGGCGAGATCGCCGGCGATTTCCATAATTCCGCTCGACCATCCAGCTCCGTGACGGCAGACAGGGAAGAAGGATACAAACGAGGCGAGGAATCGATCCTGGGATCGGTCGATTCCCCCGCAGCCACGCGGCGTCGTCTCACCGGAATGCCGGAGGACCGTGTGATTTTTTTTCACCAGGATCACAGGTTGGCTCTGCCTTCCGCAAAGGCGCCGGGACCGTTCAGAAGCCGTAAAGGTCGAGCGGGCGGCGAGGGTCGCGGGAGGATCCTCGAAAGGGGAACGCGCGAAACGAGATCTCGCGATCGATCGCCCGGGGCCAGCGATCTTTCTGCGGATTTTCGTGGGACCGGCACGGCACGCGGCGTTTACGTCGGGACTTTCGACGGATACGAAATAACGGGCCGCGCGGATCGGCGTGCTGCGAGCGCCCGTAAAGTTGGCTCCGCTTTTGCTCCGCTTCGTGGAAACGGAGAACTGTTTGATGAGGAGATAACGAGGGATCGCGTGGTGACTGATAAGCGGCTCGCTGCGGCGGAAGAGATTAAGAACGGGGATACGGCCGGGGCGTTTAATTTGCGGGTGTTTTCGGACGATGGGAAAGGTGGAATGAAACGGGGACACGGGGGATTAATTGAGTCGGCGACGAGCTTGCGGAAGTGGGAGGAGACGGTGAATTCTGCTGGCTCGAAGGAAAGACAGGGAGAGGACGTTGAAATTACGAGTGTTGCGGGAAGTATTGAAAACAAGCCTTTGAATATTCGACGATTTGGTGCTGATTCGCGATTGAAGGAAACCGATTCGCCTGATGTTTTGACTCGAACGGAAATATTCGAGAACGGTGGAATGGGCAGGAGTGTAACTCTGCGGGATGAGCTTTTAAAAGATAGGCGAGTGGAAGTTGAATTAGGATCTCGTGGTAAATTATCAACGGAGGCGAACGAAAAAAGAGAATCCTCTAAGCAATCGACCGTGCAGAACTTGAAAATTTTAGACGCCGGTTCCAAGGGCGGGCGATTTATATCGATTCTTCGAAAGGACGACGTGCACCGTGAGAAGCAATCGATTGCTCGTCGAAGGAGGTACACGAATTATTATTCGCCACAGTCCGTCACTCCCATGGCATACGTGCACATCCAACCGATGTATCCGGTACCAGCGGCTCCAGCACCGAACCGGAAGTGCGTACAGTGCATGGTTGTTTACAAGTCGTGTCCCTCTGCGCCTGGACCACCGTCTAGAAACGTTCTTCCGACGTATAAGTATCAGGAGTTGGCTTCGAAATGGCGTGGGCTTAAATACGGTGAGTGATTGTAGAATAAGTGACGAATTTCTCAATGTCCGTGAAACAGAGCATATGATAATGTTATCGATAAGCACTTACTTTAAAGAATTAAAAAGATTGCGAAGCATCTATATTTTATATATTTTTGCACATATTTATCCGTGCCTCTCATAAACGGATCGTATTTAAAACATTGCAATAGTATAATTGCAAAACTGATTTAAAAATGAACAATAATTAGGGGGCAAAAATTTGTTTATAATAAATGGTCCTCTCTCGATATACTTTTGTCGTTATGCGCAACTTATTTCACATTCTCATAGATGCATAATAATTGTTTCCTTCAATTGACTGCATTCCAAAATATCTATATTACATACAGCATGATTTAATATATACCTGCGACAGGACAATCCTGAAATCAGCTTACAACCGTGCAAAAAACTCATCTCTATCAAGCAATTTAAAAATAACTGCTACCTTATCCACGTACTCATCAATCCTCAGATCTCTCGTAACAAATAAATCGACGCGGAACGCTTTATTCTATCATGTAGAATAATTATATTCCGTTTTGATAAAGAAACCAGGAGGAAATCCTCGTGACTCAGCCCCAGAAGTCTCCTGCATCGTTCAAGCCGACAAGCTCGGCGATCTAACCTTAATTATGCTTTTTCTACGTTTGTGGGGGCCGCGAAATTCGCTGATCGTATAAAACGTCGCTAGAGCATATCCTCCGGCGTTGATTGCAATTTATTGCTGCGCTGTGTGTTCCTAGAAAAAGCACGCCGACGAAACATCGTTCGGTTAATGAGGCTCCTCAAGTTCGCCACGGGTCGAAGGTCGAATCCTCGATCGACCTACACGTTGCCGCGCGATCCACTCAACTTCCGTTTTCTATCCTATTCTCGAAGGTCCGCGCAGAATGGTGAATTACGTAGTTTGTACGGTTATCATTCTGAATATCCGTGGTATATTTTTAAGCGGAATAAATTTTTTTTCGGGAGATTTCGAGGGAGTGTATTTGAAGTGGATGGCAATTCGTTATGGGGGCACTGGGTGTAATTTTATTGGGTGGCTTTGGATTCGATGCATTCGATTATACTTTGTAGAATTTTTGTAAAGCTTTGGTAGACGTGTATAAGATTATTATATGGAACAATTATGCAGCAGTCATTGCGTGAAATTTAGAGGAATATTGTATTTGTAAAATAAAGTAAATAGACATAAAATAGTAGGAATAATTAATGGGCTAACATATTTTTGAAGGGTGTATCCAAATTTTAAAATAATGTCTTGATATTGAAATGCGTATGAAGGGATAGTTTATAAAATCTCAAGAGTCCAATTATATTGAGTATTTCAATAATTCTGACAGTGTTGTATACGCATTTTCTTATTAAGACTGAATTTATGTGTTGCTTATATCATTGGTGTTCGAACTATTCCAACGGAATTTAGTAACAGTGTAACTATGGGGCAAAGAGAATAAATAAGGTGAGCAAAATGCACGTGGAAAGAGAACGTCCGTATAAAGTATTTGCGTAAGCACGACCATTGAGGAACGACGGAGAAACTAAAAATATCAGCATATCAACGTGCCTGTTGATGTATCCGTGCATTCGCACGCAGAAAAGTTCGTGTTGTCTGAGCGAAAGTACGTTCTAGTAGAGATGGGCTTAAGAGAATCGTAAGTAGTATCGGTACTCGATAGTGCACTCTACGGATTCGTTTAAACCATTTGAGGAATGAAAGGAATTATTTTCAAATGCAATGAAATACTTTCTTGAATGGTCCGAAAGAAACAAGAATTTGCAGCTAACTATTATTATGATATTTAATAATGTATTTGATAAATGTGAATTGTCAAACAGAATATTTTTAACTATTTAATAATTAATTTAATTGGTAAAGCAGACAGAATTCATTTTATCAACTATTTCTTTCATTATCAGATTTGTATAATCAAATATGCTATTCCTTGTAAATGAATTTCCTATACTTTTTCTATTTTTCTCAATTCGTTTGGGTAAGATGATGTTTATATTTGTTCATATCAAGAATTCATCAATACTTGTTGTTGAACTTGACTCTATCACTACGAAAGAACGATGAATCAATGTTTGAACGTGCTTACTCAATTCAGGAAACGAGTGTTTCAGAATGATATGAATGAGAATTTCCGTTCGCATCAATGAAGCGTAATCGGAGACCGGGGAAATGTTTATGGTGTAACGATTAATTTATGCAATTCTTATGTATACAGATATGTACTTACAATCAATTGTCTGTAACTAACGAATACTCAAATGTTTAGTAAAACAAAATTTATCAATGATAAAGCTATCATAAACACAGAAATAAAACGCTAATAATGGGAAAAACCCAGCGAAAATTAAACAAACCATATTAAATATTCGAACTAGAGTAACAAAATTTTGTTTCCATAATTTCTACGTATTAAAGCTCTCTAAATAAGACAATTTTGCAAATCTGTTTTTACAATTCGAAATTACTTGTATTCTTGTTATTACTGCTAATATTAGAAACGACAAAAATTCTTTTTGGATCCAAGAAAATGATCTAGTCTCCCATCAACCACCAGCGTTGTTGTTATTTAAAATACTTTCACGCTGCAATTACTCGGCTAGTTTTTTGCTCGCGTAGCACGAGCACCAGCACGGATTCCCATTAATTACGTCACGAATGCAGTTAATGACCGGTATCAATCACAAGAACGTACAACATAATCGGATCGAACGCGATTCACCTGGATCGTGCGTGGAAATTCTCATCCATGGTGGTCGCAGCACTATACACATCGTCCTTTGATTTACGTAATTCCCATCAGCCCATATTCATTAAACTTTTCAGTTGCTTCGCGACCACGATGCCATCGTTTGCTGGCCCATTCTTTTGTTTTTCTAATTACACGACTTGCTATAGAATCGACAATTTCATCGACATTTATTGACTAATGAGTACAATTTTTATGAACAAATCTTAAAATATTATATTGTAATAAATCTTGTTACGAAATATGATAGGATACATTTATTAATATCCGCAGGCTACAAAATTAGCGTCGTTGTTAATACAAAATAATACCATCTTCCATATATGAAATGTTGATTTCTTATCAACTGACAGGCATCAAAACTAATTCTCTTCTTTACACCATTACGTTGTGACGAAAGTTCAGAAGTAGGAGTATTCAAATATTTATATACTTCATTATTTCTTAAAAATGAATGAAATTTCGAACTACGGTTTAGATGCATTTCGCAGTTCATTGCTGTTCATTCTATACCCCGATAAGGCAGTTATCGATGCAACTAACAAACTATCATTATGCTCATATTTTAGTCGATATTATCTCAAACGCGATAACGCGGTCGATGCGATTATTTGCGGAGTGCGAAGTACCGTTTCCGATCTTCTTCGTTCGACCATATCCAGATTTCAGATGCTATCTGGTAATAGATATTGAAATTGATGTCGTTATTTGAATAGTATGATACAGCGTTACATGTCGGGGCGACGCACGTGTTGCATGGAAATCTATAATTAAACTCGTCGTGGTCATTTCGACGTATGAAAAATCGAAAATTTATCTGATAAGGTGCATCGACAGGCGTATGCTTTTTCGAAAGATGAAACATCGAACGATCAATTACTCGCAAACCACAATTAGTTCCCGGTAATATATCATGGACGACGGCAGGATCGTTTCATGTGCTATAGTAATTATAAACTTAACTATATTGTATTATGTACCGAATATCTGTAATAAATCTTGATTTCAATTTAATTAATTAACGGACACTGACGTACTGGAATTGGTAAACCTATCGAGTTATTCCATTATCGTCCGCTTTACTATTAGATTGGATTTATTTAGCCGCGAGGGCAGATCTGTGTCTGATAAAGGCGTTTGTCTGATGGAACTTCTTTCCATCAAGGCAATATTCCGCTTATTTTATTGGAAATATTTGAATGCCGAAGCAGTAGTTTTGCTGTATAAAATATACTTCCATGTGCCATACATAAATTACATGGGATTGAATAACTCTTTCACGCGGTAATGAAGTACATATTGACAATTTCAAAGGAGACCATATTGAAAGCTTCCTTTCCTCATTAAGAGTTATTTCCAATTAACACACAAGATACATTATCGCTAAAGTTTGTGCGCAATTTAGATTACAAATGTGCAGATGTTGAAATACATTTAGTAATTTACAACATTTCTCAGATATCGAAATTTGCCACAGATGACCGTAAATATGGAATACGTTCGATTTGAAAAAAATACTAATGTTGCGCCTGTTAGATCACAGTGGAAGAAGATAGCCATAAGGCTATGCGTATAGTGCGTGAAGATCTATAATCGTGCGTGGCTATTCGCACCAGGGTGGCCGTCCGCGTGCAGTGGCCTTCGGGGAAGGCCCTATAACGTGCTCTTTATTAGCGTACACCTTTATTAACATTCCGACCAACGACGAGGCGACTTGTCGATACGGGGATACACTGATGATCGGATGAAGTACAGAATTTCATGCTGCTTGGTTATTGATGACGACGAGAGGTGAATCGTTGAACGCTAGTCCGTGGTTCAGCGATTCGTCATTTCGATGGTATTTTATTGAAGTTTGGATTGTATCAATGAAAGAGCAATTGTAAGAATGTAAGAGTAGAAAGAATCTGGTAATAGAATGTATTTGATGGTACTTCTTGTTTTAATAAGTAATGAGAAAAAATGTAATGTGAAAGCAGAATGAAATTTTATGTGAATCGTAGAACTAATCCTAATTTTTCTGGGCTACAGTTATTTAGCTTGCCCATTCTACTGAGAATTTTTGCAACATGCCTCTCATCAACTTTTGTTTCTATGTTAGTTTTATATCTTGGATTGACGAGCCAAATAAGGTAGTTATAGTTCTTCAGGGTTGACAAAGAAAAGTGTTATTTTCCTTTATTTGAAATTCTTCATCCTTGAACGTCTGCGTAATTCTAGTTAAATTACATTCCTGGGTTTACTGAACATGAGAGCCTTGTAAATTTTTGCCCTTAAAGTGAGAGAAACCACAGTTTTGTTGATTGCACTGCTGCAAGTCGTGAGGTAATCGGTTGCATACCACAGCAAGGGCGCTGAGATAGAATTTTCGCGTAATGTGCTATGCGTGTCGTTTCGTATGAGAAGTTTGTAGTTAGAGATGAAAAGAAGCTCAAGAAATGTTTTTCAATTTTTGCACAAAATTGCAGGCACTGTTTTCCCTAAAAATACGGAGCATCTTTATTCTGGTCGAAATGGACTAAACACCAATCACTATGTCAATCGTATTACCATGAATCTATTCTCTATCATCTCCTTCTTTGCGTATAATTCTACAAAATCCTTATCAGATGTCCACATTTTTAAAGAACATTTTATTGAAACAACCCTGTACTCGCCAACAATATATACTTCATTACAAAACAAACGAAAGTAACAAAAAGGCGTTAACGTTTTAATTTCCATACAAGCCTCGCTTCCTCTTAACGAAGGGCCGTGCCATGTCGTCAAATCGCACCGCAAAGGCAACGACGATAAGCTTAATTTACAACGATATTACAACACCCTCGTTCCTTTTACCCCTTGGCCGGCCGCCTGCCACTATTTACTCTTACATCACGCCGTGCCACATCGCCGGTTCTCTCAAACATACACACATTCACGAACAGAAATCAAAGGTCCTGCCTATACTCTCTCTTATTTCCTCAGCGGTGAACACACGGGAACGAGGAGATGTTCATTCGTGGTATGTATTTCGTTGCTTCCTTCTGTAGCTTTCTCAGCGATACAGCAGGTCTGTGCCGTTTGCACACGTACAACGGGACTCTTGTGAAAATGTGATTTACGGCTTGATTAACCAGCCGCGCCGCTCTTGGCCTTTCTGTTCGTGAGCGAGCACCCCGAGCGGATTTGTTGGACGCCGTGGAAACGCTGCGAGGAACGTGGTAGATCTGTGACGCTCACTTCCGGTGTGCTCATGGAGTTTGCGAGGGATTGATTCAATTCAAAGTCGGAGGAGATGTGGGAATTTGAGAATTTCTTTTTGTCGTGAATGTTCTTAGTTTGAATTAAAAATGGACGTAAGGGAATTTGTCGAAATATTTGCGGGGGTGAAGGATAAGATAGGTATATAGTTGTGAATAGTTTTATACGACAATTCATTTTTATTCGTGAGATAACGCTGGGTGGAATGACACGACTGTTCTCATTCGGAGTAATCTTTGAGTGTGTCCTAGTTTCGTAATAAGTGCGACGAATTTATGACTTTATGGGAGACGATTCTGTAGTTTGAAATGGTGTATGTAATGCAGATAGGTATGGCGGATAGATTATTTTATGCTCAATTTGACTTATTCGTAGTGGAAGACATGAATGGAGTCTCTTTTAAGGAGAGTTTCGTTCGTGTGGCGTGAATTGTGCAATACAGATTGTAAAGGATATAGTAGGAGTATGAAATATTTTAAAGATAAGGATGGAATTTGTGTGTGGTAGTTTCAATTGCATCAGAAGTAGCGCGTTATCAGATCTACATTTCTTAGGTACCTACACATATTTCTACGAGTAGTATGTAATTAAATATTTCACTAAGAACTGAATTAATGGAGTATTAAGACGTACGTACCTCGCGATGTAATTATTGTAATGGAATCACTTTCTTTGCCACAGTGTTGAAGAATTCATATATGTACTTCTATTTTACGTAAAGAAGGAAGAAACGTATTAGTAATTAAAACAAAGCGAAATACATTTTACAACCGAAATATCTCAACGGAAAGACTAATATTTTGATTAATGAGAAGTATGTTGTTAATTATTTTTATTGCTTGTTGGAATAACTTTCTGACAAATTATCTCGCCATTAAAATATTCACAATCACTACACCGTGAAAAAATCATGATTCTAAGAAGAACAAAATATTAATTCAGTGCTCGATATATCGTTTGGCAGCCTTGCCACAAGTAAAGAATGTAAGGTTCAATTAACGATTGTGCAGTTAGCAAGAGAAACAGTTGTTCCTTATGGTTTACCCGCGGTTGATGATTAGGCGTTACCCTAACAGACGATTAACTCGAAGAAAATGCAATCTATCACGCTTTCGTTGGATATCGAATCAAAATTGCTCGGCACATTAGCAGGTAAATTGAATCGATTCCACTCCTGCATATATCATTTTACAGCAATGTAACTGTCATTTGTTTTACCTGCGAAATATTGCTTCCGAGTGACTAACGAAGTTGTATCTGCCTTACCAATTCCTTGCAAAGTACATCTGATTGTTTTTAGTGTTGGAGAATAAACATGTTTGTACAAATGAAAGGAAGTAGGAATAAAAAAAGGAGCAATAGTTTGTTATTAAATGCAATGGTTATGCAATGGTTATGCAATGGTTATTAATTATTAGGAATTAATATCAGGATTCATCTTTGATTAAAAATTATAAACTTAATAATTCCATTTGAAGAATGGAGATGATCTGAGGAGAGGAACAACTAATTGTGCTTTAACTTCTTGCATTGTATGAATGGGAGATTGTTTAACAAAAATAATAAAATTAAAATCTTATAAAATCTTGTACAACTATTTTTAAAAATGTGCAATATTGCATCGATTAATACTAATCGTAAAACCGCACAGACTTTCTAAGGTCTGCAAAGTTCTAACACAGCAGCACCCTAAATTAAAATGGAAATTAAAAATAGAGACGTGAATTGCTTTCTGCAAAACATTGACAATGTCTCACACATTTGCATTCCAATCACACTTTATCTGACACGAACCAAAATCGACCAAACCTATAAACCATTTCACTCATCGAAGCACAAGCTCCGGTCTATATACTTTCTCCAACCCCTTCAATCTTCTACAGACTAAACATATTAAATCAATGTCTTCGACACACGGTTTAAACAAATCCAGTCGCAATCTCCACGTCAAGAGGTGCCAAGTGAATTCTATCGACGAATCGATCGACAGCCAGTGCAAGAATAGCTTCGTCGATCTATTTATACTAGAATAGTTGCACCCTAAAAAGACAGGACAAAAGCTACTCAAGGGTGAGATACTCAGCCGTGCAACTAGGAAAGAAAGGAGAGGAACACGCTATTTCGGAGTTCTTCAGACTAAACAAGAATACGTTTATAATTAGACAAAATCCTGTGACATAAACATTCACGTTTACATTATACGATAAAAGAGCAAGTCTATACTACTTAATACAGGTATATCCAAATATTATACATATACTGTATTGTATAATTTTTATATTTGTCAGTTTGCATTAATACATGCTAATAAATTAATTATGCATTAAACCGGTGAGGTGTGTCCTCGTCTTGTTTATAAAGAATGAACCATGTATTATTTGCAACAATAAGGTCAGCTTGAACACATTCTTGTCTTGTTACACGTACAAAATGTATACGAAAATGTGTAAACAGGTAAAAAGGGGAGAAAAGGGCCCCTTTAAAGCTGTTCACGTGCTTGTTTCCTGCGTTCACTGGATACAATGCAACAAGCTACAGCGATGCAACGAGCTTGTAGTAGTGCAATGCAATTCTTGCGGCTGCTTTGAACTGCGCGTGTAACGGATACATACATATCTCACTGTATCTCCGACAGTTTCTCCTGGCCAAAAGAGAAAAAACGAATTTTATTATTCTGCAATTTCGTTCCACCTTCTTTCTGCCAGCAAATTTGAGGATCTCCTTTTTTCTGGCGGAACTAATTATACGATTGTAACTGTAATTGCTGGTTCTACTGTATCAATGTAGTAGTTAAATATAAAATAAATAGAAATTATTTAGTAATTATTACGAGACTAATTTTCGAAGATTCATTATTAATAAAAGTAATCATAATTGCAGAAGTAATAAAATGACCATGTACATAAATACACTATAATATTCTACTATTTATATTATAGTTACTAAAAATATAAATATTCTTATCACAGAATAATAGATGAAAATCATACGGTAAAATGATTCCAATAAAAGTTAACAACCATGGTTGCCACGGCATCAAACCATTAATTCGAAGAAAACTCACCCTCCTTTCATTTCAACGCAATACGTACAATTTTCACTTAACCCTTAAACCATTAATTATTCGTCGCAATTTATTAAAAAAAAAGACCAATTGGAACCTTGTAACAGCATCACTTTTCCCTCCAAACATTCACATTATCTCCGACAACGATCGCAAACCTACAATTCTCACCGCAGTGCCCCGTTTACATTACACCCCCCAAAAACGAGAACCACGCTTGAACATTATTTTCCTATTTAATCTCAACGATCTTGGCCAGGGACATTCCACCAATATAAAAACGAAACGCAAATAAACCACAGGCAAAAAAGTACAATATCATTTTCCCGAACGATTTACTAGTCACGCCGTTTCCTACGCCACACACAATCTTCGCTTCGTGCAACACCCAGTATTCTTGGAATCGTACTTATAGCACTGGCATTTATAATTATGTAAATCGGCTTCGATTAAACGGGAGAAGTCGTGTACCCGTTCGTACATGTTCTACCTTCCAACCCCTTCCCTCCTGGTCAACGTGTTTTATTCTTTTTTGTATCGCGAAAGAATGAATGGAGGCACGCGTGTTATTTCGTAATCTGGCTCCAAGATCGAGCAGCAGATTTTCTCCACTAATAACGTTACTGAAATTCTCCGTATAGCGACTGAACATATATGTATGTATATACCTTCTTCTCTTCGTCTATATCTCAATCGACTTGTTTATTCCTCCGTGGTGCCCGGTCACAATGGCCATTCGGTACACAATGGTCGTGATCGGACACAGAGAGCAAAACGACTGGAACTAGAAGACCTAACGGTACCCGCGTGCCTGCGAATCTACCATTCTTTCTGCCATTCCAAAGGGCTGATACTTTATCGTCACGTGCCCGTTGAAAATTCAACCCCTTGTTCGACATCGAATTATGGATACTTGTGGCCTACTGGCGACTGGTTATCTGGTTCATTTTATTTACACAAGTGGAAACAATTTCCTTTTTTTATATTGAATAATAAGCACTGATCATTTTTGGAGTACCCGGTATATACATATATTGCAAACAGAATGATTAATTATTGTATTCATTTTATATTACTCTGGAAAGCAATCTGAACGTAGTTATGATCTAGTTAAGAGCGATAGATATCTTTCAGGCTGATAATTCTCCGTCATCTGTGCCAATGCGATTATTTTATGTTAATGATAATAGATGATAGACAAGCAATGGATAAGATAACTGGCCACTGACGCTGGACGTGTAAACTGACATATCAATGCATTAGTGTTTTCGAAATGTCAGTGGCGGGGTTCAACAAAAATCACCGAAGTCGATCAAAAATCCACATAAATAATTCGCATAAACCTCCCCAGCCACTGCGACAGAAAATACTGCAAAAATATCGGCACCTCGATCAGATTTCAACCGAACCATGAACAACGCCTTCAAGTGCTACTCCTGGTCACACCGTGGCTCTAGTTCGCCAATCACGATCGACTGCGATTGTTGGAATAAACACCATGCAGTTGTACACCGCGTGGCTTGTAATCAGGGAAATTCATCGCGTCGTTTCGTGGCGAACGAGCATGGAATCGACGCGAGGCGAGTTACCGACTATCGAACTATCTGGAAATCCCGTTTCTTCTTTTCACGACCGTCGAGATTTCGTGTTTCCTGCTGTCTGCTCGTGCACGTAACCGCCGATCACCTGGCTCGAACACGTCTACGCGGGCTCTCCCATCGGATCTCGCTGCACGTGTTATTATTCAATAACAGGTGTAACGCCGGCCAGCAACTATGGGCCTCTAATCCAGCTGCGTGCGGGGCAAACAAAACGTAGATGCACCACCGGATACCACGGCTGGGTATTATCTGCATACGTGAGCGCCATGCCAGTTTATGTACACCTTATGTTAAGACTGCGTGCGCGAGCCTCGCAGGTGTGTATAGGTGTGGACTGGCGGGTATGTACGGGGCGACGCAAACATTGTGCATTGGACACGGTGATTCTGGTCGTGGAAGCTAGAATTTGAAATCGGCGGTTCTTTTGTTTCCGGAGAGATTTAGGGTTTGCTTTTGTTGTAGATTAACCCTTACGTTAGCAACTGGGTAGCCGGGTAACCATTTCTATATTTTCTTAAATAATTTTTGTATGTTCTTGGCAAACTATTACAAAAGATCGCTTGTGACCTACATTCTTTGGATACTTTCGCGTTAATACAGGTTTTGCGAAAATTAAATTATGCGAGACATTTGGAATAACTAAGCTTTAAACTTACTGATCATTTCGGTTGCCAATATAAGGGTCAAGAGAGAAGTTAAGGGATGAACGAAGAAGAATCGAAAAAGAGATAAGGAGGAGGGTTCGCGAATTGTTGAATGGTTAAGGTGAAAGGCACTCCCCAATTGCAATATTTATCACCTTACGCGAACCACATTCCTTCACGTTCGTCACACGCCCCCAATCTCCCGCCATCATTCACAAACCCTCGGCTATCGCTTTCCAGCTTTTCAATGTCCGTACGATCGAAGCAACGAAATGGGAAGCGAAAAACGCGGATCAACCGGATACGCGACGCATAAATAATTCCGCGTGTGTATCCTATGGCGTCGAAGATCGTGATATTCCCCCATGAAGAACCAGAGGCCATCGAGTGTAATTAAGTGCGAGCAATTAAACAGCTCGTCTTGCGTTCATCTTTTGCCTCGTTTTTCCGCGAAATGGACGCTGATATCCGCACGGCGGTTAATTGCGTTATCAATGAAAATTCCGCAGGAAAACCAGGCAATTTACTGTAGAGACAGACATCTTTTTTGAACGAACGAAACGTTGCTAACGTTCTTGGCGTACTTAAAGCGGTTGTCGTTTATCGAAGTTGTCGTCTTATCAGCGTTTCCCCTGTGAGTGGTCCGATGAAGATGCTTTTAGCAATTTAATTGTTTGGATCGAACTTGAGATGAATCGATTGTCACGTTGGGGAAAAAGGGAGAACACTGTTTCTGTGATGCTGTGGGTGTGGAGCTTTAGGAAATCGAAATATGGAAGGAGTATTTAAAGAAACAAGTATATATTTTTCAATATTTTGTTTAACTTTGTTTAAAAAAATTTTCATTATTGGACGATGATGCCTTTGGATACCTATTTAATTGTTTTGGTGGTTTCGTGGCTTGTGCATCACCCAGTATACAGCTTTGCCCACAAAACGAACTGGAGACTGTCTAGCGGCATTTAATCGTCAAGATCTCTCATGCATAGAAACGAACCTTGACCCACGACAATGCAAAAGTCAAGTAGGAAGTCCTAATGCGAAGTGGGAGAAAATACTAGTTTCGCGATGGGAGTAAAAGCCAAGCCACTAGGCAAAGAAAACGATTTCTACGTTTTCTCACCTAATGTAATTTTCTTATCGGCTTGCCCTCTGAATTATGAGATAATTATACCTTACCCTTACGCTATCTATGCATACATATACGTAAGACACACAAAATTTAATGCATCGACGTGCTATTGATCGTAGGATTAATAGCACGATATTAAACATTTCAATGATTTGAAGAATTATATAAATTTGGATTTACATAATATTTAGATCATTATAAATGGCAATATCAAATTTAATTAATATTTATAACAGGAGGAGAATATACTTTCTTTCGTATTGAAGATCTTAATTAGTATTTAACTAAAGGTGTACATGTTGAATTCTTAATGGAAGTAGAATAATTCGACGAATGAATATTGGGTGTTACATTATTTCATTTATGACAATATCCAGTGACAACGACACTGTGCCGGAGCAATAAAACTCTATTAATAAAATGAAGTATTGAAATATTGTGCATTTAAATTGGCCCAGCACGATCCATTGCGTATGGAAGTTAAAGGAACATTTTTACTGGCCATTTGGTATAACGTACAATTTACGAACTATCGTCGTAAATTAATTATACATGGTGTACTTGCAACACGTTTTGACGGCATGTTTAGGATCCCCATAAATTGTCTCATTTACTTCTCATCACTACTTTCCTTCCATACATGAATTAAAAGAGTCACAGAATAAAATACAAAGAACTCGGTTTCTTACAATTGCCTCTACAGCTTTTATTGGTTTAGTAATAGTGTTGCCATACTTGGCAGTTTCATTTGTTCAGCCTTAATTCAATTTATAATATTGCCATTTGGATCGCCGTTGGATCGTGAGTAATATATCATTTCTGTCAATAATTCTTATTTAGTTTAACATATAGTTATTTCAGTAATAAAACAAAATCGTAACAATGAGCACATATTTTATTTGAATTTCCGTAGAATCGACAGATACATATACTGGTACTACGGTGACTCGTAATGTTAACACCTACGAGCCACTCCCGACTCCGAAACGAGTGATAATAGGATCCGTGTAATGCGATAACACGAAACAAGGAACTTCCCACGTATAGCTTTTGAAACGGGACAATTGTTTCTCCAATAATTGCAGACCACGAAAATGTTAACTTTGTCATGCTCACGAGAAAATTTTATATATTATCTGTTATTTTATTGCAAAAATTAAAACAATATTAATATGGAAAACAAAGAGTATAGTAATGCAAATCTTCATGGATTATTCGGGACTTATTAGACCTGTGATAATGTGAAATAATCAATTCACCTGTGAAATTTTTAGTTAGAGCTGTGACAAGAAAGTCAACTGTCTTCTGGAGAAAGGTTCTTCCATCTCGGACACGAGTATTTTTAATCTGAAGCAAAACAGTCGTTTCCACTAATCAAATTGAAATTCTAGGGAAATATAAACGAGAAAAAAGAATAATCCTGGTACATTTAAAATAAAAGAAAGCGTCTTAAAATAATAGAAATTGAATAGCAGAGGATAATAATTAAACTAAGTTCAGCACGTTGCCTGCAAACAACAAAAATCATTTAATACACTGATCTTTTAATAACAACGAAATGAAAAAGGTTCTATCACGGATTTCGTATTTATTACACAAAAGTACATAACCTAGGGAAAGATCCAAAATCCAAAGTCGGTTGCTATTGAAAATCATAAATGAAATTAAGTGCACAACCTCGTATCACAAACTGTAACCGTAAAAGCTCGAAATACACGAAATTAGTAATTACACAGTTAACATCCAACACTTCGCGCTGCTGCTCGAAACTAATCGCCGCTGGCCGAATCTCATCCGTGCCACGGCAGCCCTAATCTCGGGCTATCAAATTTTCGTTTCGCGGCGATTTTTAATCAAAATCGTCTCGCGTTCCCTCTTTCCGAGATTGCCGTGGTGCCTCGCGCTTTTTTCCTTCTCCTCCTCGTTCCTCGTGGTTAACCGTGTTTCGTCATCCGGTTCCCATAATCCGAAATTACAACCGGGCCTGCCCCTCGATACGCATTACGTGTATACATAATACGCGTGTCATGAGAATACACGACGATGCAGGATAATTTCTGTACAAATGCTTCCTGAACGCTCATTAGCCGATGGGGGCTTCAGAACACCGAAAAAAGAAAAGGGAAATGTAGGGAGGGATCAAGTGGTCGAATGTATATGTATACATTTTGTTTTTTCTATGAAGAAATATGTTACATAGTTTGCTCTTCGGTTTTTAATTATTCGTCGTGTTTGAAGTAAGATAAATGAACAGGGTCGTTTGGTGGAACGCTAGGGTAAATGTCTTTTATGGACTGAATTTTGCTTTGCAAACAGATTTTTTGGAATAATTATGGAAACGTCTGCATGAATTGTTTAGGTGCTTTGTTGGGTAAAAATACTGATTAACTAGTAAGACATATTTCAGCACGAATTGACTTCCAGTATTTAAATTAGTGTTAAGCAATATACGTAAAATTAATACAATGAGCCGTAAAATTGATTAAGCAAGAGGTTAATTGTTTCAACAACAAAAACATGCTTCCGAATTAAAAATGCACGATGATATGGAAAATATATTTTTCTTTGTCGCATAATTAATCTCGCGATATAATATTCATATCAGTTAAATGATAGATCAGCATAACGATAATAACACTTCAAAAATCCTCACTGGCTCCATACAAAAATATTATAACCCGATGTTAACATTAAAAAATTACTCACGTTCCTACCTTAATTTCCTGCCGCAGCAGCGATAAAAAAAATTAATGAGAACAATTTGCTGTTCCGAACAAAGTTCAGACGCGGAACCCCATAAAATTCATTTAGCCCACGGTACATAAAACGGCAATAAAAAGATTTTCACGGGACACAACAAGAAACGAACGTGACAATCGACGTTATAAGCAACTTCAATCCGTTCAGTCAATGCTCCACAATCTCTTACTTCTATTCATCTACATAATTGAACAAAATTAAATTAAGCCTATTTGCATCGGCAGTGAATGAGAAAAATTCTCTGTATCAAGCACGATACTGAAATTCCCCTATAAACGAAAATTTGCATTTATATTATCTGTCGAGGCAGACAAGAAACAAAAATTTACGTTTCAGGAGCGTAGCAATTTGTTCTGCATTGCAGAATTTGCATTTATACGAGTGCCTTGGATTGTACATAGATACGGATAGTCGTAGTAAGCGTTGAGCGGGGTTAGCATTCGGAAAAGCGTAACGATTGATCGTTGTAAACGTTCATTGAATAGAGAGCGTCGATTTAACGAGGTGCTTAGGTTATTTAGATAGAAGCCGCGTTACACGCAACAACTTAAATTACAATGTCCAGCGAATTGATAGCGCACAGAGAGGAGGAAATTAAGTTATCTGTTACTGCTGGCCATAAACTATTCGCGGCTATCTCAATTGAGCCGGTCGTTATCGATCGATTTAACAATTTAATGCTGTCGTTGTTCGAACAGTAATAAATGCAGAACGGGAACACGCTGATATGACGACGTTTAGGGTACTTTTGAAAAATTTGAAAAATTCGATGATTATGATTATGATTATGTTGATGTCAGAAACTTGTATATGTAGAACGTGGGCATAAAACGTGGGCAGAGGGTTGAAATTGTGAAATACATAATTTTCAGTGTAATAGTTTCTCTGCGCAGTTTTGTTAGTCTGGCTTGGTGTAATCAGCGTGAAATATTAATTGACGTTGTTGCGAGTGTATTAAATTTTCTTATCGTTTCAAATGGGCCAAGCTATTTAGCACGAATTTTAATTGCTCGATTCATAAACAGACTATTTTCTTATCCTGTTCTCTCTGCTCACTTGAAAACATATTGAATATATGGTAAACATTGATCATTGATCATTAACACTGACGTGACGCCGTTCTACTTTAATATTAATTTAAAATATCGTTAAAAATGGTTGTCGCAATGGAGAAGACAGCAAACGAATCGCGCAAAATGAATCGGCTGAGTCATGAGGTCAATGGGTAAAACCTTTCTCGCCGAGTCGTGCAATTGGTTCAAGTAATGCTATCAATTACATTTAACACGGAATGATCAAGTTCATTTGATGATTGATGAACGCAATCATCTCACATGGGTGCGTAATCAAAATTTAGTCAAACGACTATATGTATTGCCCGAGAGAAAAATAAAAATAGAGCAAAAAATATTAAAGTACTGTTCAACACTTGTGCGAAGGTACTTTCAAATTAGAAAATTAATCACACGGAACTTTCTTGCGCTTGAATAAAGAAACGTCATAATTTTTGTTTAGAGAGGATTAAGAATATAGAATGTCTGTGAAAGCTGGAAACTCTTCTTTTTTGGCAACTCTTCTAAACAACCACATTTTTTTATACAGGTGCCTACCTATAGAAAATTTATGAATCACACATAAACAAGCTGACGTGCATGTTTCATTATAATCGTCCTTCATGTTTTCTTACGCCAGTAAAATGAATCCACTCATGTTTCTATTTGTAAATTCATCAAATAGCTGATTCATCGACTTCCATTACAGAGAATACTGACGTAAGAGTTGCGAGGTCACTTCTTTAGTCGACTAATAGGCAACTGAAATTAATTAAGATCAGAGGCGGGATAAAAGTGTGCGATAGTAAACCACTTTCAGCGGGAATCAGTTTGCTGGTAGAACAACTTGCAGTTGGGAGTGTAGGAGAAATTGAATCGAACATAATAGCAGGCTTTGTAACATTTTTTTTACTGGTATGATATATTCTAAATAAAGAGATATGTTCACAAATCGCAATTATTTCTTTTTCACTTTTATTTCTTGGAAGGGGCGTTACTTAGGTTTCCATTTAATTCCATTTAATAAATAATTAAGCATCATTAAGATATATGAATTAATAAAAATTTACCAGTGAACGTCAAAAACATTGATTTTCAAGGGGCCAACAATTTTATAATACAATATCTATAACACAAGGGAGGATGAAAGTACTCGGACAGTAAGAATCTGTAAATAAATTAAACAATACCTACCTTTCTTCTAAATCATTAAATATGTATATTCAAATACACACATGTCTAACCGCGTGTTACACAGGCATTAATACTAACAAAAATTAGTCAGCTGCAACACATAGTATTGAAGCGAAGCTTATTGCCTGCGTCTTAATTGTACAAACATTTTCATCCCTCGCCACATGTTCTTCAAACACTCCGCAAAACAAAAATAGAATGGCAAAGAATAAAATAGACTACTTTTCTGCGGTGAAAATTTCGCCACGCGTAAATATTAATTATTGCTCGCCTCAAGGCCTTGAGCTGTCATTACTTTTCCATCGCGTTTGCCCACTTGGAAAACGGCTAGCAGCCGCCATTTAGCCGGAAAAGCTACCACCTACGAGTTCGTTACCAGCCTCCGCTTCTAACGACTAGTAGCAGCGTGATAGTAAAAGGAGGCGGACCACAGAAAAGAGTCAATGTAAAGTACATACCTACGATCGCGCGCTCGACAGGTGGTCGCGTTTATTACGATCTCGTGTTCGCTACAAGCTACAACACCCCCACACAATCACGCATTTGCACAAGCATACACGTCGGCCGACAAGAGAGCAGGGAATGCCCAGTCGTGTAAACGCGTAATACGACACGTGAAATCGTTTCCAGGTATCGAATTACCAGGAATTGGAAGGTAAGAAGCCGCGAGACCGCAAGGTGCACCACGAAGGGGTGCTGGACCGGTTGTATGGTGAATTGTACTGTACCGTACGGCAATCGAGAATTTCGAACATCGTTTCATTTGTGACTGGTGTAAAATTGTTTATGGTTCCACATATGTTTAATGGAATGATGGGGAATGCTGCCAGGATGATGTAAATGTATAAGATGAATCTATTGGTGTGCCGCTATTTCATGGGTTATTGTTATTGTTGAGAAATTGTGACGCCGTTAATTTGTGAAAGCAATTGTTATTTTGCACATGTTGTTCCATTTTCCTTTTCTTCTGTAGTATATTAAGAATTAACGTTTTTAATAATTTAAAACAACTTTATATGCCGTGGACATGACAGATAATTTCTACTGTTTTAGGTAAATTAGAATATAGTGATTTTCAGCCTATCATTGCCAGGCAATAAAAATCATTGTTTTGTGCAAAATTTTTCCTTAACATGGAAAATACTGTATCTAATGTAATATCTAATAAAGCACAATGTATTATCCTTTGGCAGAAAAGAAAATGAAGCTAGGCTAATTGATGTAATTCACTGCAAGAATTCATGTACAACTTTCTAAATACTCATATAGATGTATCGACTGCTAAATTTTAACACGAAAATTACCCAGGCCCACCGCGTTGCAATAATTAATAATTCATGGATACTCCCTGAGAAGACAATTATCGTAGCAGCTTCGAATATCTAAAGGAAATATTAATCTGTCCGGTCGTTCGGGCGAATGCGTTGGATTGCTTTGACTGATGCACCGATCGTTTTAATACCGTTAATGACGTGGCTGAAAAATGATGCGTGAAATTATTGAAGTGAAACTCGCGTTGGCGTGAATACGAGCGTTATTAGACGCGACTTGGTTTCTGTACTTACCTTAATCATCGTGTGATTTAAAACGAAGATTAATTTACTCGGTCCTGTGGTTGTGAAATCAATGTATGTCTAATTAAATTATTTTCAATCCTCGAGCACGAGATCAATTAACAACAGGTAACAGCAATGTAAGGATTCCCATTTTTCTACGTCGTGAGAATGTTCATTTTTTTTAATTCTTTGAAATACACCTTTCTAGAGTTTGTCAAATATTTAAAACAGCACAAAAGTTCACACATACGGTTTCCATTATATCAGAAATTAATTTTGATGCAGATACTACTTCATAGCAAAATTTCTTGCACCCTGGCAGAAGTCATTTTAGCTTTCAATTTAATAACACTGGACACTTTCCAAATCTACTTAACGAAACGCACCGAACGGCGGTACTTATAGAGCACCGGTCGCAGTAGAAGCGGTAATTCATAGACAGACATCAGGCTCGTTAGGCTTCGTCAAGCGGAAAGGGGAAAATACGCGACAAGAAATCGGCACGCCTCGGACGTCGAGCGACATTAGATTTAATATAGGGAGAAACGTATGAAACTCATTAATGTTTAACCCTTTGAGCCCTATGAACGCATATATGCTGTATGTGTCCGGCAAAAGCTAACTATGGACGTTCCGAACTATGGACGCATACGTATACGTATAGGTCTCCTGTATTAATCAATTTGGCGTAACTGAAGAATTAGAATTATACCTTAGTTATGCCATGCATTAATCAACAAAGTCCTTCGATCTTCAGGCGGAAATCTGAACAAAAAAGTATTCCGTCCCCAGCGATCGCAACGGTGAACCGCATGCCGTGCAAACGGAACGTACTCAAAGCGTTAAAAATATCGACAGGACGGTCTGCTTTCCGTCCGTGAAACGAACACGACAGCATCGTTGATTAATCGAGTGTCAATTTGCCGGCAACGACAGACGAGTTGCTCGGCAGAACGGTGAGTCAGCGGTGGTTTCATTTGAAATTCAAAACGATAGCGCGTGTACCCGCGGCCACTCGCAGATTAAACGTTTAAACGAGACATTTCTTGATCGAAATCGATTCTGCCCTTCCCGGCGTACGCGTGAAAGACAGACTGGCGGATTGATTTGGCGTACGACACCTGTGATTAATTGTGGGCGAGGATTGATGGCACGAGTGGGGCTCCTGGACGAATGAAATGGGACGTTCATGGTAAAGAATTTTATTCTGCTGTTGATTCATTCAAGTTTGAAATTATAAGCGTAACATTCTTTTACGAATTTCTCATGCAAATAAAGGTATTGAGGGATTGTGAAGTTACTTTCCTTGAAATTTATAGTAGAATGTTTTAGATATAAATATTCAGTTACATTTAAATAAGCTGTTTATGAAAATGCTTATGAAAATATTCATAGATATAAGCGAAAGCATAGAATTTTCAATGGTTTTATTCAAGATTTATGGAAAACCTATTATTTTTGTATTCAAAAAACAATTTCTCCTGAAATTAAAAATCTATCGGAAATAATCAATTGAAAAAAGTTAATTGGAATGTGCATACACGATATAAGAAATAACATTTTCTTCAACCTTATTAATGACAAAGCAATAAAATCATACGATGAACATCAATTATAATTAACTTTACTTCTCAACAAAATGTGAGATAAACGTGTCTTATTATTACTTTTCTTCATTACACCGGTCGTAATCCCTTCATTAATCTCACGCATCGTCCCGTAATAAAATGAAACAACCACAACGTACGTATCTACAAAACATGTTTCGCGAAAGACCGAGGGAAAAATCTTGCTCCTCAAACTCCGACAGTTCCGAGGAAATGTGAAACCAATTTGTCTCGGCTGCCTGCGCAGGCATAAAAGCTGCTGGAAGCTCGACGACGCGGGGATCTTTCTCCAAGAAAATGGCACGTTGTTTCAATGCAACTATTCCTTTGAACCACGACGAACGTGACAGCTGTACCAATACAAATGTACACGACACGTTCCCGTTCATACTCGTGATCGATAAGAAACTATTTTGACCTCGTTGGATCGACGACGAAATATCCAGCCGCGATTCTCGTTGCTCCTTCCCCCTTCGTTCTGTCTCGCAGTCGTTGCAACGAGAACCCACCTTTCAAGAAGGAAGGGCAAGGAGGAGAGAAAATATCGTTGCTGTGAGCGTTGCAGCATGCCGAACACATTAACCACTTGTCATCCTGACATATCAATTAAAATTGCTCGTTGATAAAGGACCTTATTAATATTATCGCACCTGTACGACACTTTCCAGTCCACGTCAGGGAAACATGATGCATTATCTAAATCGTTACTAAACGTGCACGTCCAGCCATGTTAGGGATCGTTCCTCGCGGATCGATCGTTGGCTAGAGAGAGATAATGGGTGGCGAATTATTTGATGGAATTGTCGTTAGGTGATCGTGATGATCGTTGTTGAAGTAGTAGTTATCATTGGATGCACATACAGTGTAAGTAATATGTGATGATAATAATAATGGTAATGTGAATAAAATATTTGGAAGAAGCTGATGGTGGTCTTTATCGCTATGGTAATCATTGGAAAAGTATATGCAATTGTTATTTGCAAATATTGTTGTTTACTCCTATAACTGTTTTATTATAATGAATACGAAATAGTAACCTGGTGAAAATATTTTTAATCGTTTTAATAATTTGTAGGTAATTTTGTCATTATGAATATTGTCAACAGAATTGAAATTTCTGTGATCAAGGATCTATTAATATTTTAGATAGATACAAAGTTCCCTACTGCCAATACTATTATCTTCTTAATTTGAAGTTTATTAACAAAATTATTAGGCGTTTTTATTGGCTGCATTTACTGTTGCCAGTGGATAAATAAATAAAACGAAAAGTATCGTTCTGGATTATAGGGTTCGTCCAAGGCAACGAGACAAACTAGTGTATAGTGTATACTAATTGCAGAGACAGTCTTGAGATATCTTATAATTTCCTACGGTAATAAGCATGTTGCGACAGTTCTTAGAATTCACACCAGACATTTTAGGTAACTTAAGTACCGCAAGTATGAGTTTATACATATATGAGCCACAAATATATGTATATCATTTATATAATTGGAAAAAGTGGTATATCTCTGAGGATAGTTATTCCTGTTAAATTGTTTGATTTTTTATTGTAAATGTAATGAAATTTGAAAGTTTAAATAACACACTCCAATATCTTCTATTCAGTTTTATCATCAGATAGTGTGAGTAATCGTGAATTTAGTGCACTTTTTCCAAATCGAATAAAATTTTGACTATTGTTTCAAACAGAAGAAAATTGGTATACTAATTCGAGTGCACCGACCCACGAATGGAACGAAGAATCATCCTATAATGAAAGAAATTTTTGATATGAACACCGAGGAGTTCAAGAGGTTCATCGTACGGTTCCAGTAAACTTAAATTACAGGCGTATAAATTCTCCGTATTGGGTTGAGTTCATGTACTCTTTGTTGTAAGTTATTATCCCGCTTGCAGTATGGCGGGCCGGATAAACGAACGGGGAAAAATAAAATAAATGGGAATCGATGGGGGCCTGAACGATCAGAAAAATTGCCAGCATCGTTTCGACACTTTTACTTGGCCTTTAAAATATCCACCTTGCGTTATAATATCGATTCATGCATTCATATATTCGTAGCGTGAATTATCGTAGTTTAAATGGGAAAACATGATTTCTATTACGTTTGGGTTAAACTCCAAATAATAAAACATCTATTAAAGAAAAAAAAATAGTTAACAACATATTCCTTAGGTTTACAACTGAACAAATAATGACGTATTCCGGTAACTAAAGAATACATTGCAAACAGTTATTTTTCTACAGACAAACAAAAGCCTACGAATCGGAATTAAATAAAAATCCCATGAACTAAAGGAACGAACAGAGATCGTTTGCACTTTGAAGCAAATAATAAAAGCGACCTTTTCTTTTTTTGCCAGTCCTTGTCGGGACTTCTATTGTTTTTTAATTAACGGAATATGCATAGTCTTGAATAATGCTATTATGGGATTGGCGAAAAATTGATTAAAATATAATTACTTCCGGTAAAACGAGTTCGTAACACTCGTCGCAGGTAGGACATCGGGGTAATCGATCAACGGATCGGTCGATCGATCGTAAGTTAATCGAAACGCGAGTCAGCCCGCCTAAGCACCCTATCCTTTCGATAGGGATCGTTGGCTGATGATGACTCTAATCATTTCATCTTAATTGACACAAATTTTCTGTATCTGTCCTCCAATCATAATTTCTTAACGCTTGATTGCATTAATCCTTCATCCCATCTATGGGTCTTTTTTCTTTTAATTACGCGCCCATATTTGAGTCCTGCATTCGGATGTTTGCGCCTGTAACTTACGCAAACAGGATTACGCCAGTGACTCCTCGTACAACGCGAGAAGAAAGTTACATTACTGGTTCTTAACCGACTAAAGGATATAGTTAAATAGCGAGCCATTCCATATTGAAATTATCTAGTTAGTCAAATGAGCTAATTCGCTCAAGCCGACACTTATTTAATTATTCCGCATACTTCCATTGATTTCCTTTTTCCTTCGTTCGCGTTGCTTTCAATTAGCCGAACAACATTCATCTTAACAATATTTAGCCTAACAGATGTCAATTAATATTTTATCTTATTCGGATGAAATTGTGCACACTGCACTTGCGCACGACATACGTATTATGTGTATATTTTAAATAGCACGTGTAAAATATGTTCGAGGAAATAAATCTGTCGATACCTGAGTATAAATTAATGGGATCAGCCATTAAACAAAACGATCGTTCTGTTTTTCGTGCCACTATTACATCGTTTAGTTGTCACAGTAAAAGGTTGCAAATGCTTTCCTGAAACGGCTCATATACACCCACGTTCATTTTGCAAGGGAACCCATGAACAGGATGCAACAGACACGCCTTCTACAACACGCCTTATTGTTCCTTGTCATCGTTACAACTGTCGAACAACGTTTCCGTGCAGGACACACCGTCCGGTTCTACCGTGTGTGCATTTAATTAAAACGACACCTTCGCTTTCTCTGGAGCCACGTTAGCATGATCTAATGAGGACGTGATCTAACTTTATGAGTGATCTAATGTTATGAAAGTATTACTGAGAAAATTGTTTTTGCGAAATTCGAAGCGTGGGCTGCTAAACAATTTGTTGGGGATTTATTGCGCAAAGATTTGCAAGTTTTTGGTGAATATACTCATTGCTCTAGATATTCTATAAGCCATTTAGAATCAGTTGTCAAATGTAATTGATAATTTTATTTCAATTATCGTTGATAGAGATTATTTATAAATCACACGAATATTCAATAACTTGAGTATTATTAAATCTTATGGATAAGTAATATTGAAAACAATTAAGAAAAAAGCACGCCTCTGAATTTGAATATTTAATAACATATTGCAAGCCGTGTTATCAATAAAAAGAGGAAATATATAAGCCACTGTGTAGTTTTGAAAAAAATAATTTACTCCTGAAATAACGTTTAGAATATTTTTTAACTCACAATCAGCATTGCAGGTACAATTTAACATTTGCATTTATATCATATAAAAATATTTTCCATTATCATAGTACAAAAAAATCTGCCCATATAACAAGCTCTTTACGAAGTTGTGCATTTCACTAAGAAGTTATGAAAGAATTTATACTCCGATATCTCAAATGACTCGAACCACTCTCATAATTACTGACACACACCTCCATACAATTTTATATATAAAATTTCCTCGAGATTACTCCATTTTATTACTCAAGCTGCTCGTATACTAAGGCATCCAGTTAAATGCAAAAGTTTCTGCAATTTCTTAACAGAGTCCGAGTGAAACCGTGCTGTAAACAGTAAACTTGTTTCATAGTTCATTTAAATATAGTCGATATCACTGTGCCTATCGCCATTTTTGCTACCTTCATTACTGTCGCATACTTTTCACTTCTCTTTCCTTTTTTTTTCCCTAACATGTACTACTATATTAATAGTTTGCATAATCTCTACGTAATATCCCGATAATAAGAGCAATCGAAAGTTTCCGGCAATTTTCCATACGCGTGTAATCTAAGCCTCGTCACAGAAGTGCCCTGTTAAATGAACCTCAACTGTGCTTCATACGAAAAGAAAATCCACTCCATTTCGAATGCTCCATTGGCGCGGCTCGTGTATGTATGTGAAATCATTCATCGATGTGGCTTCGTGTGCCAAGTGAAGCAACGTGGAAGAGCACGAGACCACCTGCGCGTTTCTGCTATTCGTTGCCGTGCGAGGATGAATGAAAAACGAGCATCGCACACGTGCATAATGCTCGTGCAACGGTGTACACGTGGTAATAAAGGTGCACCGCGAACGGGTGTATCGCGTCGAGCGTTTGGCACTTATATATGAACCGACGTGGTTACGTGGGCAGAGGAAGAAGAAGCGGAATCGATAAAAAGTAAAAAGGCATCTGTATGGAGAAGTTGAGAAAGAAAGGGTTGCGGTGAGGGGGTGAGAGTGAGAAAATAGTTTGCGGTGAACTCTTGTGGATATAAATTCAACGCTTCAAATCTGCCTTGAAAGTCTTTTTTATGTTGGAAATCTGATTTCAATACTTTTCAGTATTTTGAATTGATCCTTCGGCGTGTGCGTTATTTTTTATTTCTTGTTTATTGTAGTCCTCAGTGGTATTTCAAAAGGTGTGTGCATAGAGAAGCTGAGGACAGGAAGGGTTGGGAAGAGGGAGTGGATGTAAATCGAATGTTGCAACTCTGTTCTTAGTGTTTCTTGACGTTAGAAATCTGATTGATCTCATTACTTTTCGGTGATTGCGGGTCCTCTGTAATGCCATTATCGAGCAGGGAATTTCGGATAATTATTCATTAGTGATATTAAGTACATTAATGTTTAAATATTCTTACTATGATTTCGTTTCATGAATTACCTTTGTATTTTCTAATATTCATTAAGACAGTATTGTCTTACATTATTTTACCTTATCCTAGCATACAGCTCCGGTTATACTAAATCGTACTAATTTGCAACATTTATCGCACTTGCTCCAGAGATTTAGTAAAGAAATTTAATGGGACAGATTGTTAAAGGATGATACCAATAGACGTTCATTAATTGAAACGAATATTGTATAAATAAATAAATTCATTGCTATCAAATGGTATTCTCAAAGTGTTATGAAAATAATTCGTTTTTATTGTCGCACGTAAATAATGTCCTCCTGAATAATTACATTCTCCGTGAATGATACATTCTCGCTGAGTGGATAACTTAACCGCATGCATAGTTAGTTCTCTTATTTGATATTCGCATGTAAATGTGCCTAGAGAATTACGTGACCGGAAAAGGAAGTATCGATAACAGTTACAGAAGTAGAATTCGCGCATTGCACGCGAAAATATTTTCACTGCATTTGAAAAATGTAGATGGATAAATAATCGATATATTATGTTAAATCGCATCCTGTACAGAATAAAGTAGTACAACAGAGAAAGGGGAAAAATGAAAAATGGGAATGAACAATGATGTCTCGATTAAAATTGTCACCCTTATTACGTCACTCATTTTACATAGATTAAAGATTCGTTTTGTAATCCAATACAATTCTTTCTTTTGATTGGGTTATCAAAAATGACTTAATGTTATACCATTATATAATTATAATAATTGTAACTACTTTTAATTCGTAATTCTATTACTCCAAAATTGATAAAAAAAATCATTACCACAAAGATATGAGTTATTAGTGAAAAACGAAAGTTAAGGAAGACAATCAGAAAAGCAAGGAGTATCATAGCAAAAGGGAATATTGCTCGACATCTGCATAAATTTTGTAATTGCTTCTCTCGAGGCTGTCTATCGTTATCGGGTAATGAGCTGTCAGCAGAGATAAATTCGTTGAACACACAAACAGTCGCTTTGATACCTCCGTACACGGCACACCTCAAACACGCACGTACCTATCTATTTATAATGTGATGCAAGCGTGCACGGGATGCAAAAATAGCGCATCTTTAATTGCAATGTTAATGTGGAAAATTCGCGTTTTTTATACTACTTTGTTTTTGACAAGAAAACTAAAATAATTATCCATACATAAATCTATCTTTATAAAAATGGATGAATGAGGAAGTCGAATATCGAAAAAGTTATATATATTTTCAAACTACGGTTTGCAAATTAGTAATCTTCCTTAGGGAATAATAATTGGAATAATACAAATATGACTTATTGTTAGTAAATATATATCTAATTAGATACCTAGATTTAACGTACTTCAAGTTAATTTAAATAATTTACTCATTCGTATTTTCTATCTCTGAAGTTATAATACATTTTTTTTAACACTTCTTCAAAACTCATTAAATTGCATCTAAAAAATCAACATATCGTAAAATAAAATTCACTGCACATACACTCTGAAATCAAGAAATCGATTCCCACCCTTCGGTTGCACAATTCCACGTTTAATTACAATCGCCCCGTAATTTCTCAATCACGGAACAATCGTGCAGCCGAGCGATCGTAATAAACCGCAATTTCCAAGTCAGAGAGCACCGAGTGTAAAAAATTAGCCACTCGAACCTGCAGATAAATACAGAAAACGAATTCCCTCGTTGAACACAATGCGAACATACGTACATCGGTGAAAATAGGCGGCTTGTCATCTTGATACACTGTGACTCGTATTTACTCGTCGTTTGAAGAGCCCCGTGTAATTAACAAACGTCGTTACATGCGATTTAAGACGCCCAGTCGTCGACGAATCAGTCAACGGGGAAAGGAAATCACGAGGTCCGATAGATTTGCGCGTTTACGGAGGCTCGTATTTTCTTCTCGTGGCCTTTTACGCTAGCGATCCAACTCTTGAGGTTATTTAACCCTTTCGCTACAAACAGTCACTCAAGTGGTTTCCAATAGATGTTATTTTCATGCAGACGCGAATGTACGCATCTGTTAGTAATACTTGTGGTATTTAATTTACGTCTCTAATCAGTTTTGAAAGGAATTGAATATTAGGATCACTTTGTAAGTAATATCGTTTTATCGAGTTGTCTTCGGTATGCTGAAAAGATATAAAGTAGGACATTTATTTATTGTAATGAACAAATGTATGGAAAATATTGCGAAATATTTTGTCGTTGTAAGAATAGGTTATTATCATATTTTTTCAAATAAAATATACCTACAAAGAGTAGAATAGAGTAGCAGAATATTCACAAAATGTTACACCTGTGAAAACCAGAAGATCGTACGACGTATTGTTTAACAATACCAGAAAACTACATTGAAAGAAGAAAATTTGAATCCCGTTTCCGTTTTGTTTCACAATCGTGTTTGAAAAGTTCCGAGGATCTATGGTTCCGATTAGACGCAACACACCTTCCGTTTCGCACGCATTGATCAAGCGGCGTGAAATAACGCGTGACAGCTGGGTCTGCCAGGATCCATAGATCACGTTAATGCTGTCGCTACGGTTGCTCGTAGATCATGTCGATCCTCCTACGCGGCGATCGTCTCGATAACGAATCTTTGCACAGCTAGTGAAGGATCGAAACGTAATTGCATTCTGCGATCACGGAAAATTTTAATGGAAAGTGTTCCGCGTCTTGATCAACTTTTTTTACCGTGCCCTGTCCTTCACATTTTTGGACATAAGCAAACACCTTTACAAAGTCAAAATCATTGTGGAAAGAAACCAAGAACCGAAACATTTACGCCCACCATTATTTTGTAACATAAAATGTATTTTTAACAGAAATGCTTTTTTCGAAACAGTTAAAATTTGTATTTCACGTGGTATATAAAGCTATATCAAATAAACTCAGTTTTATAACATTCATATAACATATTAGCACGAACTATTCCTTTTTAATGATTTGTTGTTTAATATAATTTCGGATTAATGTATTCTTTATTAGTAGTTCTAAAGTGAGAGATATAAAAACTATTTGAACTTTCTTATTAATGTCTGCATTGTACAATCTGGACAGTACCAATATTCAGCGTACCTACTTTGTTTAATTTATGAGGGAAGCTGGTTATTTTATCAATGAGTCTGCATTTCTTTAACTCGACACATGCTGTTTAACTTGATTTAGGCGTTTGAAGTGTAATCCTGCCAGAATGATTACTAAAAACAAATTTTTATTTCTCAAGGGAGTAGAGGCGTCTGGTGTCTGACTGAGAATAGACGATTTCACTGTGCGGCTAAATCACGTGTTAGCATAAGTAGAAACAGCCGGTTTGAAAGTTCGCTCAATCTGAGTACTCTGCCCGACGTGATTTAACATATTACGTTATTCAGTATAAAGTTTTATTAACGAAAGTGCTTCTTCAGTACAATCTAGTATAATCAATTTAAATAAATAATTACAACTGCTTGTTTGTAGCAGTGTGCAAATTTATTTAGATGGTCTCAAGATTAATTGCAATTTCAGCCGAAATTATAACTTTGAGTCAACAGGATTATACTTATTGCTAAAGTGACGAATCAGTTTATGTAATAGATACTTTAAGAAGTGTTTCATAAACCCACTTTATTTTTCCATAGGCCAGCAAAAGTTTTACATCGAAATCTGTTGTGTCAACACAAATTTTCAAGTAATACAAGATCACTCGTAACATCTGGCTCCTAGTGTTCAGCTTCAAACAGTGGATTTCACTGTTTCACTCCCACAAACATAAATAACGTTTCAATGGCACAGACTATCTAGATACAAGCTGCTGAAAAACAGCATTCAATAAAATTCGAATCTACCAGGCTTATTCTAACAAAACGAATTCCAATTCAATACATTTCTAATAATTTCTAACGAACTTTTGCCACAAAATAACCGTCTCGAGTTATTTCAATTAATCTGCGAATCCAGTAATTCTGTATATTGTAAAAATATTTGCAACTTTCGTTATTAATATAATCAACAGAGAAATGAAATGCAATCCTGCATCAATTTTATCACAAAATTCAACGATAACTATGCAACGATTTGACTGAAGTCGTTAAAAAATATACCGGATTACTAACATCAACTTTTGTTAAGGAAAATATGACGCGTTGAAAAATTGGCACACCGTTGTTCAGCCGTGCACGGATAAGTAAATTAATTGCGAGTTGTTTCCAATCCATGCCCCGCACGAAATTGCTCCTTATAACAACCCCTGCCACGCATCCACGTTTATCGCCCAACAAATTAACTATTATATACCTCCATCAAGAACAATGCGGCCGTGCAACAAAATTTCCGTCGGTCGCATATAAAACACATTCTGGAACGTTTCGTCCCATATTTTCCATCGATACACCGTTCTGAACGCGACGGTTTATTACTCCTAATGAAAACGTTAATAAAACCAGGAAATTTATCGCGCCCAATAAAATTGTGCCAGCGTTATGCACATAACCGGGGCAGCTCGCGTTCGGCCCCGTATTTGCATATTTACGTTAACAAAAGGTTTAAAGTGCGCGGCTTTACGCCGTGCCGATTTCGACGCGGAGAAAGCTGCAAGGAGATACGATCGGCCGAGGTAAAAGCGATTGATTAGTGGGTGGGTAGTAAAGAAGAATGGGAGTACACGTTAAAATTACCGTGGAATTATTTTCCAGTTAACTGCGGCCGCGTTTTACGAGCCGATACTCCCAAAGAGGCCGCAACTCGTTACCGCGCGAGCTTCTCGCGTTTCAGGGTATCGTGCACGCCTACTTGCTGGCTTTCGTTTACATAATTTCACAGCTGCCACGTCCGCTCGGTAAAGAAACAATTATTGGGGAAGATATATTTCAGCTATCGTTGGAAAATTTGTAAACGCCGCTGCCGCGGATATAGGTGAATTAAATTCTTTTGCGAACGGGGCGAAAGGAAACTAGAGGCGGGGATATAAATTGTAAAATAATTTGCATTCCTACGAGAGAACATGTTAACCCGTGCAGTATTCGTGATAGCAGAGTGAAAATGGGAATGTAGCCTGTGGTATTATCTTCTTTTTTTGTGCGATAGTTTCATGGATGATTGTTTACGATGGATGCATTTTACATAGGCAAATAGGATGGATTTATTGGCGGTTTTTAATTGTGGTGGTTTTTTCTTTCAAATAGAATTATTTGGGTTCTATTTTCTTGATTAAATCTACCTAATCATTGATAATCGCTGAGAAATTTGGTTACGTCTTTACGAAAGTTATATCATTGTGTAGAGCATACAAATTTTGAAGAGTACATTTTTGTTCATTTTAAGGATATTTAGGGGAATGAGTTATGCTCGCAGGTACTGCATAAATAAACGTAGATTTGTTAGAAAAAGTGCTTTAGCTTTGAAGTGGGTATTGGAAGAAATTTACATCTCGGAATTCGGGTCAAGTAGAAACGGTGCTTGAATATCAATAAATAAGCGTAGTTACGCATGTTCCAGATATTTTAAGAAATATATACAATGATGTGTATTTTTAGGATTGCTGTACATTTTAGAAAAAACGATCTGCAAATGAATAATTGTAATTTCGAATCTACTTCTTAATATAACTTTCTACTAATTGCAATTGGAACTAGTTATGAAATTCAAGATTCTTTTACTTTACCCACGATTATTCTAATATTTTGTCAAACAATGCATAGATTTAATTTGCATAGACTAATAATTTAATTATAAATTTCCTGCAGATGTTCATTATTTATTTGCAATGCCTATATAATCCTTAATTATAATGCTTTATTAATTTCGAAGTTCAATTTCTAAATGAACAGTTATTCAGAACATTATTCAAATATCTGTTTTATAATTTTCTATATAAAAATGCTGTATTAAAATTATTAGAATCTTTTGAATTCTATCTTCTTATCTTTCATTTTGTGGTTGCGAGTCATAATAGGAAAAATAATAAGTGTTAACAGCGAGAAAGGGAACAAAAGACGTAGCTAGTATCAAATAACAATTACGTGAAGCTAAAGTATTAAATATTGCACAGCAAAAAGTAGATTGCTTTCGTTCATATCAGTCACAGTCCGGAGTAATTGATAGTTTCCACGTTTTGAAATATAAGATTCACTCTACAGTTTTATAAGTGTCGTTACATTGGTTGCTTGACCAGCCGGTTTAACTGGGATTTCATCAACGTGCCACTGATTATACGCATTCTCGCGTGAATTGCTTTGATATAATGATAGCCTGCATTTATGGAAGCACCTCAAACGAAAATAATTCGCCATCGTGACGTTCCCGTGAATGGCAGTCGCGTTATAACAGATCACCGAAAAATTTGCAATTGCATTTATATCTAAAGTACAGAGGAACTTCTGAAAATCGATGGATTCAGATTTTACGATCAGTTTGGAACGCCATAAAAGTCGAATTAATTTTTATTATTATACGTATGCTATACGTATAATAATATGTGCTATAATTTAAAATATTATTCTTTTATACTTTGCACAACACGCAAATATATCTGTGTTAATTTGCTGCTCGTTAATTTTCTTAAACTTTGTCATCCCGTCAAAACTTATATGCGGTACAAACAGATGTATTTATATTTTTGCAAAACCTGTTCTTCCTGCTTCATTTATAAATAACAGGTAAAGATACGGGAATGACGAAACGTACACATATATTTCTGTAAAGTCCAGAAGGCGAGACTTTACAGAGTTGCATGCAATATACCATTAAATTTCCTATTGACGAAACCCAATAATAAAATCTACAACAACCAATATTCGACGTATGAATTCACGTTAAATTTTAACATTCCATGCTCTGTTGGATACTTTCACCCAGCATCAATTCAATTTTATCGGCCTCGTCGTCACCATTACATATTCTGAAATATCACAACTATCCTCAATAAACACCATGAAATGCACGCACGCACCACAACAAAAAAATCCATAAAACACTCCCTTACAAACGTAAAACTTCATTCCGATCCACCGTGTACTTTGAATACCTGAATCATCAAATACTCTCGAACGAATGATTCCCATCCTCCACGCCATCCATCATCTCCACCATCAGTAACGCGACTTAAAGTACTTACTCTAGGTAACTCTCTCTTAGCCAAGAGAATTACCGGAATACATTAAGCGTACAAGGCTGAAATTTTACAAACTCTGTCAAGCTGATTAGAGTGATCAAAGTGACTTACGGACGGGCATTCACTTAATTGTCCACGTTATGTATGACCCTAAGTATATGTTGCGCATGGGGTACACGGCATCTTGGTCGTCATTTAATTTTTACCATGGGATCGCGACGGTATTGTGACACCGAGTCTCGATTACACTCGTAGCTCGCCGCATTCCGGTGATTTCTACGCGCAATCGTGCAATCTCGACGACGACATTAATTAAGAGCGTCCAACGAGATTATTTCGATGATTCAACGCTATTTCGTTTTGTAACGATGCTGCTGGGATACGCAATTAATGCTGTACGTGGATCAAATATCTGCCCATTTTTACGACTGTGTGAACTGGGATGCGATCGATCAGCATGCTTCAGAGGTCGTCGCTGTTCATTTGTACCTAGCCACGTATCCAGCCGACATTTTGCGAGTTCTATTGCTGAATAGCGGTAAAAAGCTAGTAAATAACGTTTGTACAGGTTTGCGGTGCGACGAATATTTTTTATTTTATGATAGTAGTAAAGCAAATTGTTCGTTTCTTTTATACAAATTGTTTTTCCAGTCGCTTTTTCAACAGCACACTATAATAAAATACCGCAATCCTATTTTATTATAGTATAGGGTAAGGATAAATAATGATAACGAGAATTCGTATCTACCGGGCTCGGTTCAGACCAGCAGACTTTTCCACGTGACGAATTAATCTGAAATACCATATAATTGAACCGGTTGGTTCGGAAACGACACAAGTCAATTTTTCTTAAACTGTGTTATCTATTGTACAAAATTCTTCACGATAAAATACATCAAACGGCCGCAGAGAAAAGAACGGTGCATTACAAAAGCACACTACCATTATTATTTCTCGAAGAGAATGTACCCCCTTCCTACTTCTGAAAAGTCACTTAAGAGTGACATATGCTGTTTACGACCCCGCCGATTCAATTCTCTGTTCTTCCCAAACACGTGAATATTTCACGCGCACTAAAGTCTACTCGTCCGTACGGGGCCTAATAGATGTAAACTCTCGTTTACTACGGAAAGCTTATCTTTATTACAAAGTATAATACCATCAGCTTCCGGTCTATTAGCGCAGCGAGTGCACTGCAGCGTGGAATGTGAAATTGAAACTCGCGACGAGGCCCCCGGCGATTTCGCGACTCGACACTTCTTCGATCCGTTTAATGACGTTCCGCGGATCGGTGCCATAACGACCGGCAATTTATCGGCTAATAAATCGGCGACCGGTCGCGGGCATCATCGGTGACTGGCTCGTTTGCCGCCATCTAAATCGCCGAACGAGTTGCGGAATTCACCTCTTTCCATCACGCTGCAATGCGCCACGTCATTTAAGCGAATTGCATTTGTCTGCCGCCTCGTTATTGTTCCTTTCCCATATGTGTCTGATAGAACGTGATTTAATAATGTGATGGATTCGCAGGCCTGTTGTATATTAAATTGATGAACGACTCGGAGTAAACACGGCGGAAATATATTAACAATGATGGATTTTTGTCGCGCTGGAAAGAAATGTGGTTTTATGGGGCTTCAGTTTCACAGTTGTTTAATGTAGAATTAGTTGCATTTATTTATTTGATTTAAATTTTATTGGGAATATTCGATTGACGTTTCCACGTGGTAGAGTTGATACTGGGAAAATATATTTGTTGGTTTGTTTGTTATTTAAATGATTTTAGTATATCTGGACTTGAATTAGCGCTATCACATTTTAACTTTCCATTTATGTGGAGTTATTAAAACATTTGGTTGCGGGATAAATGTGGAAAATTTACGTGAGAAATATTATGGGGGATTCTCCGGGGATATTTGTACGCGAGGAATTTTAGTAGCTGAACTTGTATTAAGTCTGAAATAGAATCCTAATCTAGATAATACAATAATAAAATGGAGGTTAGTATACGGACAATAAAATATAGCCAGAAGGAATCCTGTTAACAAGAGACGAACACAGCAATTAGAACATAAAATCCGTCTTAAACCCTCCCTATCACAATATAAAACGCACGAAGATATGAAAGTTAAAAAATCAACCGGATTCGCCATGCAGAACAAGAACCATTAACGCGAACTTTCAACAATAAACGCGTTCACAATTCTACAACAATTTAAATGGAAGTATTTAGTAACTCCAGGATACATACTACTTATCCAGTCAATAAATCAGACTCAATATAAATCCACGTTTCCCACTAGGAAGCGATCACATTGATTAATGATACTTTGCAAAATAACCACCGTAGAACTGAACAAACCGGCGCTATATGGACTCAAGATTATACACCAGCATATTTTAATATACAATGTGCGAGATTTTATCTTAAAGCCAGCAGTAAGCTGTAACAAAAAAAATTCCCATTCTACTACCTTGAATTCCGTATTTTTCCATCGGTATAATCAAACTACAATTCCAATAGAGACTTATTGAATAACTCAATAAATCTACCACCAATAAAATCGATCTACACTCGCCTTCACATTCGTTGGATCCTCGTATCCGCAACATTGTCAATGAACTTCGTTAGCGAACCCAGCGAGCAACGTCAATAGCAATTGAACTGTTGAGCTAATAAAGAAACGGAACGTTCGGTTATCGGTTTAAAAGATGAACGATATTAGTCACGATTATGCTGAAGTCATAGTCGGCATCCGGCTGATCCTTTAGTTTTGCAACGAGAGCGGTTATTTATTTATGTCGAACCACGAGGCTGGATACTGTGCAGGATTAGAGGGCCGGGATCATTATTTATGCTTTAGCCACGGTTACGCGGTTCTGCGCCAAGCTGGACGCCGTGGCTGCTTGAATTAATCATATGTCACTTGCGTGTTGGTATTCCAAAGATCGAGACCTTCATTTTTTACTGAAAGATAATTAAGACTTCTCTGGAGCTCAATCTTTACGTTGTCCCATTGGCGAGAGTGCAGGGGCGTATTGTATCGATAAGAAGTGTATGTACTTACGCACAATTGCAAAATATCTGAAATGTAATTGTAACCGCGTGAGCGATTTAGGGGACGTAGTAATACATGATTAGAAATATTTGTTTTTATGGAGGTTAGTGAATTATTAATAGGTTCCTTAAAATTGTTTGATGAAAACTGTAGGTAGATTAGGGAGCAGCATTAACTGTAGCACTACTTGCATTAATTATTATGTGAAACCTTGGGCAATTTTACCCGAAGTTAGTCTTCTGAAACTAATTTTATTCCTAGATACGGTAGACACAGCGCTCGGTCTGACCAACAATGGGCACATTCTACTGCCGCGAAAAACTGTCGCTGCGCTCTGATTTAAGCTGATTAATTTTTAAGTAAAGCTTGATCGAGTTTACTTCTCTTAACATTTCTATACACTTTTAATGTGCAATTGGCAACCACGCTGATTCAAAATTATAAATGTACATTGATTGGTGCTTTAAAGGACGTGCCATACAATTATTAAAAGTTATAGAAATTGTTATGAATGCAAACTTAATATACATTCTTTTTGTTTTAAGCGACAATTATGAATGTTGCATAATATTGACAAACTTTAAACATAACGAGTTCCCCTTTTTAGTTCTACTTGTCTCGTAATATTTAATTCATACCTTGACATCAACTATTTGGACAACCATTCGGGGTCCACACGAGTACGTAATAATTACGATATTTGCGATATATGATCCCTTAATTAATGTTTACACAGAGAGGAATAGGTACAAAACTGATTACCTGAAAGTAGCCATTAATAACGTTTAGTGTATTATTAAATACCATAAAATTCCTTAGCTGCATGTTGCACCATAAGTTATTCAAATTGAGTGTCCCACCGGGAAGGCGATGGCGGCGGATAATCTTGTTGCTGCTTGTTGAACTAATAATAAATTAGCTACTCGATACGGTGGAACAAGCTGTATTATAATTACAAAAGTTTTATCCTGTATTTCGTCCAAGTAGAAATTCTACCGAGAGCTTAATCTCAATTTAATATTATGCTCGCAGTTTTTAGCATCGATTGCTTAATAATGTTGTTGATATTTATTATATAATACAAGATAAATAAATCTCTTAAATAAATACCGGTACTCTGTTATAAATAATCTTGCTTATAGAAAATAATAATCAGTTATGAAATGTAGGCATTAAATAAATTCATTAAATTAAGAAGAACAATTATTTGCATTTCAGTGTTAGATTTTGGTCTATGTTTTCTTAACGATGGTAAAAAAAAAAATGGAATGTGAATTTCTGTCGAATGTTATTCCAGCCCATTTCGACTCCGAGCGGGACAATTACAAATATTATTTCACCGTCTGACACTGGTGATCAAATTGAATTTAAATGTACAGTACCTGTTCACGATTTATGGCTGCGTCATAAAAATTCCTCGTTGAGTGCTCTCTCTTCCTTTCGGTCCCGTTGCGGCAGCCGTGAAGTGCCAACCAGGATTTGAGTAGTTTGAATACAATGCGATATTCGTCCTAGCGGTATTGCTAATTGCGAAATGCGATCGATCGCGCATCAACAAACACTCGTCATGCGTGACTACGAATTCAGCTTGAATAGATGCTGATCACGATATCTCTAGACTTATATATTGTTATCTAGAGGTAGGTGGTACATATATTTTCTAGCGTGATCTCATTGGCTGAGAATGAGATGTAAAATATTAACGCGAAGCAAAGTTGACAGCAACAGATATTATTAAATATCAAGACTCATTGGAAATGATTACTGATTACCATTCAAGTTTAATCAGAATGGAATAGCTGCAGTTAACTTTAATATTATTCTCCAACTGTTTTTGCAGAAATAATTTATAGTCCATGATGATATACGTATATAATATAATATATAAATAAAATAATGTCGATGATATTATTGTTCGGTAATAGTATAGTAATAATTCCTCTCACTACTGGATCGCTAAGTAAATCTTGGTCCCAATTGCTCAAACTTCATTTGACTGTTAAGTGAAATACTTTATTTTATTGAAAAACGCACGTTATTACTGTTATATTTACATAATCTTTTCGAATGGGAATTGTTGAAATCTCTGTATGTTAAATTATATGTAAATTGAAATGAAAATATTTAAGGAATTAATATGATGCGTTATTAATTTTTTCAGGATGTCGGTGTAATCCTATCGGTTCGATAAGTTCTGCCTGCGACATTGTAACAGGGCAGTGTCAGTGCAAGTCGCATGTGACTGGAAGGCAATGCGACCAGTGTACGGTGAGTAGATCCAGATATATAATGCGAAATTGAAATTTATTAGCATTGCCCTATTTCTAACAATGAATTCTACGGTTAATAATGTACGCTTTCTTCGTCTTAAGGGTGGCTTCTGGGGTTTAGCAACGGGCCTCGGATGTGCTCCTTGCGAATGTGATCCTATAGGGGCGCACAATTCCTCTTGTCACGATGGTACAGGACAATGCAATTGCAAATCTGGAGTGGGTGGCACACGTTGCGATACTTGTCTACCTGGATACTATGGGTTTTCTTCAAACGGATGTCAGGGCAAGTATTTTCTACTCAATTTACATACAATGCGTGGTAAGATTTCATTAAAATCCAGGAAAACTGATCTGTTTATATAAAACTACTTGAATATTTATTTTAATAATTATAAATTTGTCATGATTATTTTAAGTATCGGTTAAATTGAATGTTTACCTAAATTACTTGTCAGAATAATCAAGACTATTGAATTCTGTACATACTTTTATCTATACTCGAAGGAAAAAATATTACACACAGGGATAAATAATTTGCCTAAATCATATGCGTTCTTCCGCAGCTAAAAAAAATCGTATACACTTGCATCCAATTTTATAACTAATGCATTGGGGAAAATTATTAAATTATGTACTACCCCTTTTTATTTTACTGATCGTTTACTATACATCCAGAAATATTCAACAAATTTCACCTTATTGTTATTTTTATTTATTTTCTCAGTTTGCGACGCATGTCGGCGGCCAGGTCACGTTTGTGATCCTGACACGGGTCGTTGTGTCTGTCCAACCCTTACCTTTGGTGAGCACTGCGATAGGTGCAGACCAGGTTCCTGGGATCTCGCGCCAGGGGTTGGTTGCAGACCTTGTGCCTGCACACTTGGTTCAATGAGGCCCCTTTGCGATCTTCAGGGACAGTGCCCTTGTAGAATAGGCTACGACGGACTTAGATGCGAGAGATGTGCAAAAGGCTACTATGGTTATCCTAGATGCAGACCTTGCAGCTGCAATTTAGCTGGAACGTTGCTATGTGACGGTGACGTTTGCGATTGTAATGACGATGGGCAATGTCCTTGCAAGGTACGGTCCTTAATATAATTTTAATTCCATTTCAATAGAACGATATTTATTTTCGACAAATTGTTCTTAGATTTTACGAAATTTGCAGTTGCTACTTTTACTTGGGTATAGAATATTTTATAGTTTTTTACTATATACTATTTTCATGGGTAAATAAGTTGAATAAATGTTATGGTTGCTGCGTTAGGAATTTGAAATCTAGCGGGATTTAAATTTATATAATAGTAATATTTTCTATGGGACTGTTTTACTGCTACAAACAAAGAGTGAGGAATATCGCGTGTTTATATTTTAGGAACACGTAGTTGGAAAGCAGTGCAATCAGTGTGAGGAAGGTACGTTTGGTTTAACTGTGGACAATCCGAAAGGTTGCACCGAATGCTTCTGTTTTGGAAGAACAACTTCTTGCCAGCAAGCAGGTCTTAGTTGGGGGCAGCGCAGATTAACACATCCACGAACTCTTTATATCAACGATACCGGCAACGATATAGTAGTAAGTTTCACCTTACAACGATTTCAATCTTATTTGAAAAGAAGAAAAATAATTTTTCAGTAAAGCACTTCTACATTTTTCGCAATTGATATTTTATACAATGCAGAGCTATTGCTTAATAGTATATGTAATTATATTATAAAATAAAGAATTATATATCATTTCCACGCTCGCAGGTGTCCAAATTTAGATCTCAAATTTTTCTATCTCCAGTTAATGGTGGATTAAATGTAACCAATGGATTTTCAATTATTTCTGACGTTGAAGGTGATGTCACAATACCGTCGAATTTATATTACAATTATCCACTTTACTGGAAGCTACCAGAATCTTTTCTTGGCGATAAGGTATAGTTAAATGCAATTCGAATGTTTTAAACGATTTTATACATCACGAAGGGAAATGATTGATATGACGCAACTCGCAATTCAAGGTCGTATCGTATGGAGGATTCTTAAGATTTACAACTTCGACAGAAGGTGGGATACCTTTAAGATCGACTTCTCAGTATCCAATCGTCCAGTTGCAAGGGAACGATAGAATTATTTTGGAATATTATTTACCTCAAGCACCGGTTAATAATCATTACGAAGTCAGGTAATATTTGAGTTTAAACAATGATTTAGAAAGTTCAAATTATTACCGCGCAATTAAGGTTCGAATTTATTATTTATTTTCGTGAATGACGCAATAAGAAATTTCCTTCCTTTTAGATTTCACGAATCCTTGTGGCAATTGCAAAATAGGCCTGATTACAAAGTCACCAGAGAAGTTCTCATGGTCGCGTTACAAAATTTGCAATACATTCTAGTAAAGGCTTCTGACAATGCTGAATTTACAAGAACAACGTAAGTTAACTGCCAGTAATCAGATTTCAATTGGTTACGTACCGTTAGTATCATTACTCTAGCTTTGCCAATTATATTTTCTAAAACTGTATGATACATGTACAATACATCATTTTTGTATGACAAAATTATATATTTAAGAAATTCTTCTGCCTCGGTTTTCAACATCTAATTATTCTATAATTATGTTCAATTTTAGTTTACTCGAAGCTTCTTTAGACGCTGCAGTCCTAACGCCAACGCACACCCCTCAAATCGCAACGGGTATCGAAATTTGCCAATGCCCACCGGAATACAACAGTACATCCTGTCAAGATCCAAGCATTGGCTATTACAGGTGGTACAAAAACACAACTGTCACATCGACCATCGTGATCGATCTTGTTGGAGAAGCCAAGCGATGTCAATGCAATGGGAGATCTAACGTCTGCGATATAGAAACGGGACACTGCTTGGTAAATCCCTTATTTCATGAATTCTTCTTATCAAAATAGATCAGGCGTAATACACCGAATTACCTTTGCGACAGGATTGCCGTGGAAATACCGCAGGGCCATCGTGTGACATTTGCACGGACAGCTTTTACGGACATCCAGACTACGGTTGCAAACCGTGCCCTTGCCCACAAGTAGATAAAAGATTTTCGAACACTTGCATGGTGTTCGCTGGCACGGATCCAATTTGCGTTTGCAAACCGGGTTGGTATTTTGAAATATCATAGAATATTATTCATTCAATACGTATGCAACAAAAATGTCTACAATTGCTCGTAGATCATAGCAAAATATAACATGTATATTACTTCCAAATTTTGTTGTAGACGAAAATAGTAGTTTCGATGAGTTTAAAAGTGTTTCAGGAATCTATCAGTAATAAGTCGAAGGTAATAAATTCACGATAACAAATGGTATTTCGATTTTTGCAGGATATACTGGCAGGAAATGTGAATGGTGCTCTTCTGGTTATTACGGGTTTCCACAACTTCCGGATGGCAAATGCATGTCGTGCAACTGCAATCCTGCTGGAAGTGTGAGCCATGAATGTGACGCGGAAACAGGACAATGCAGATGCCGAGCTGGATCTACTGGCCGTGATTGCTCTCAATGTACTGCGTATCGCCACGTGTATATAAATAATGTCTGCACGTGTAAGTACCAAAGAAAAGAATTATATTTTCCCAAATATTTCAACTTCATTATTTCAACTTTCAATCATTAAATATTTTATTTCAATTGCAATGTAGTATTATGGACAAACGGGAATTACGAATTTTCTATAGGGATTAAGATTTAGTATTATTGACAAGTGTATATATGAATACTTCACTTGACAAATCGATTAACTCCAGAAAACAAAAATATGGAAATTTATTTTAAATGTGGAAAGTTAAGAGTCAACCAAGCGCTTTGGCAATAAAATTTAAAAAGCTTCAAGAAGTGCAGTTAATCGATTTGGCTAATGAGCAGCTCATATATAAGGGTAATAAATAATCGATCATGCATTTTCAAATTATTTAAGATTCGTTATAAAAACTGTATAAAACAATTAATATAGTTAATATGGATAGATGAAATGATTTAATATTAATCTGTTTATTTTGATTGATTCATTTTTTATTAGCGTGTAATGACAACTGTACCGGAATATTACTCGACACCCTGACTACGCTGTCCCAAGAATTAGCAGAAGGCACTGCTCATATAGCAAATGGATACATTCCTCCACCTTGGGAAGACTTATCGTACATTGACGCTAACACAACCATGTTTCTCGAGGAAATAGATCTCCAGAACAGATTAAGGGAGCGAATGAAAGCTGTACCATGGCACGATTACAGAAAACTGATGAGTCACGTTGAAAAGTCGCTGAAAACGGTATTTGCTTGATACTACATAAATACAAATTTTAATATTCTTTTGCTGTTACATTAATTTATTACATGTGTATATAAAGTAATAGATGATATTACAATTTCAATTTTTAGTTAAATTTTGCAAATCTTTTTCGATGAATTCTTTCTAATATTTACTAATACCGTATAAATACGATAATTGCATTAAATAAGTTAACAGTAAATTAATATTACTCTTCTAGGCCAACGAGTACGCAAAACGCGGAGACACTCTGAAATCGAAATCAAGCGATTTAAAGAACAATATATTCAGCGCTGAGATTGAAATGGATAATCTAAGAAAATACATTGAAGGTACTTGCCATAATCGAAGCTCATTAAAATGTACAGCTTTATAAAACTTATATACATTTAACCATATATCTGTCGATTTTAGATACAACCTCGTTCTTGAGCCAATACAGCAACGACAACAAAAGGATCGAAATAAAAAAAGCGTTGAAGATGGGGAAAATGATACTGAACAGTCTAAAAATGATAAACCTAACAACGAAGACAATGGAAATAGAAAATTTCCTCGAGTGAGTATTCATAGAAATCTCTTCGCATACTCGCACTTTTGTGAACTTCCATGATTTATAGAATCGCATATTCATGGTATTGGTACAAGGGGGGTGAAATGTATTCCTGTTCATAATAAAGGACATTCTATAAAATCTAAATTTATAAGGTTGATGCTAACATTCCTGAAGTATAATTATGTCAAATTTTCGAAATACAACAGGGAGGTCGCGGAATACACTGACTGGCTAAATTCTTTGTACGACGCAACGGAGCCCCTGACCATCGCTCAAGACGAGGCTGAGGAATATTCGGAAAAATTGAAAGACATGAGGAACGTCATAGAGGACACGATGGAGACACTGTTCACATACGATGGCTTATATAACACTGTTAATCAATCGCTTTTGGAGGCTCGGAATCATTGCGACGAAATTAATATATTGCACAGTAACATCAATGAATCCGCTACAGAGGGGGAAAAATTGACGAAAGAAACGCGTGGTTTCATCATTGACTTTCAGAATAATGTTCAAGTATGTATGAATCGAGAAAATTCATTAATCACCAAGTTCGAGAAAATTTAAGTAACACTTAATATATTAGCTGAATCGTTCAATTGTGTTACTTTTATATTTGGAAAGACAGGGGTGTGGAAATTGTTTTGTTAAGATTGTAATGTAGTAGTACTGTAATTCCGTGTAATATCCATTGAGATATTTATTTGATTAAACCTTGATTTAATTTCGCAATCTTAGTGCTTCGAGGAGCACACGATATCTTCGATGAAAATATTAATTATAAATAAAGATAGTGGTGATGTCTATATATCGAGAAATATTTTAAGATGGAACATACTGAATTATAGGATCTTCCGGAATTACGAAACAAATTAACATACTGGTTTGATAAATTGAGTATGAAAGAAGAACTACTGTACAGATTAAATTACGAGTATAACGACAGTTACGTGATTCCAGCCATTGCGCATGTAAAGAATTTATCGAACTACATTGACCAGTATGTCAGGTAAGGGAGAATCATTTTTATCCTCTCATACTTTTAACTTGAGTTACATCAGGATAACATTTACTAACATCTAAATAGTCAAGCAATAATATATGTTGCGTAATAAACCAATAAATTAATTGCAATACAGATAATACATTGTCATGAAAAATAATTACCAAAGTTACATAATTAGATGCAGAATCTTTTATTCGCTTAATATAATAATTATGAAATATTTTCACATTCTTGACTATTTAACAAAATATTATACAAATTTTTCGGACTGGTACTGTGACCTTACGAAACACATATAACAATACCATGCAGGTACTTAAGTATTATCGGGAAAATAACTTTGTGCACTGTGTAAAACGCTTAGAAACGTATTTATTAAGGAGACTGTAAAAATGGAGAGAAAGAAATTAGCGAGAATTGAATCACGCGAAATAATGAGACAGTTCCAGTTGCGAATTAATAATCGTTACTTAGTTATATATTATTACCTTATGTAATTGACGATCGATAACTTGATAAAGTGCAACTTGGCGTTTCTGCCGAGCAGTCTGTTTTCCGAGACAAGAAACATCGCAGCTAGCCCGCTGAAGGCCAGTCAAGCATACAAGAATATCGCTGATAACATAAAAACTGCAAAAATCACAGCATCGGCAGCTGAAGATATTGTTGAAGACACGTACAACAAGGTAAAAAGAACATCTACTAGAAGAACTGAAATTTCGACGACTGCAATTTTTCATGACTAATCAAGTAAATGTACTTTGTCAGACATTTCCTGATGGCCCAAATTCGAAATCGCTTTTGGACAGGGCTAAAGAAACATCATTGTCGTCGTCTAGACAAATGGACAGCGCGAAGAGACACGGAATATTAGTGAAAAAGGCGGACGTAGCAATGGAACGTCAGAAGGAAGCTGTGAATACTTTGAAAAATACTCTGAACAACACTGGGATCAGGGATAATGAGGTGAACGTAAAATTGCAAAACTTGCAAAATGATGGTAAGAAATGTAAGTCCATTTTATAATACTAATAATAACATTTGACTAGTATAAGAAGAAGTTTAAAATTATTTAAAATTTGTATAGCCAATATTAGTGAAGACAAAATTATGAATGAATTTATTTACTATTACTGTACAATTGGCATTATTCGTTGATGTATTTATGCTCCGTTAGTTGTATGCTGTATCAAATTATTTACATCCCCATCGACCAGTAATTTGGTCAAATTAAAATTGAGAACTACTGTGAATTGAATTGCTCTCAACTTAATTGCTTGAAATTATCTAGCGACATGTCCCTACTCAATTATTCGTATATCATTTTTTAGTACGCGAAAACGTTCGAAATATATTCAGAGAAAACGAAGAGGTGTCGGAGAAAATAGGAATTACACGAAAGCTGATTGAGGATTACAAGGAAGGAATATCTGAAAGATTAAAACCGAAATTGTATGAATTGAAAAGAGAAGGGGATGCGAAAGTTAGTCTGGCAAGTGAGAAATGTAAGATTTCTTATAGTTTCCAGTACATACATTGTGAATATATATCTTTTATTCGTCGCATTTTAATAATAAGAACAATTATTCCCAACCAATTCTAGTGACGGAGGCTCTTAGTAACATAAAAAAGGCAGACTCAAAATTAATCAGCCTATCAAATGCCGCCGTGAAAAGGAAAAACGCGTTCGACAAATGGAACGATACATTGGCTAAAAAATTGCAGAATCTAAAAGACAAGATCGCCGAAGCTAGAAACACCGCTGATGGAGTAAATGCCACATTTCTTAATTTTCTTTTTTATAAGTCGTTAATCCAACAGGGCCATTAATTAAATTCTCGCCCTTAGATTCGCGTTTCTTTGAAATCAGCAGAGGGAAAAGAGTGCATTAGATCCTACAGACCATCAACATTGCAACCGGCATCAGCAAACACTATCGTGATGACGTTTGCACTTCCAAAGGGAAAGAAGGAGGGCTCTCTATTTTATTTACCAAGTAGCATAAATGTGCGTACATATATAACTGTGTTATAAGAACATTAAATAATACCGTCACACTTATGTGAAAACCATGAATTTGCGAGTCTTCACTATTCGATTTGGAAATGTTGCACCTTTTTTAGCGTGCAAAATTATTTTCAAACCGTTTGGTCGCTAAAATCATTTCGTAATTTATCGAATAGTACATTCAATTTCGTTTCTAATGTTTTCATTTCATATTTGTGTACAGGACGATTTTCTCGCCCTGGAGATCGTTAACAGAAGAGTGAGATTCTTGTGGAACGTAGGGGGTGGTACAGGTATTGTCACTCATCCGGAGGTGATAGAAAGTGGCGATTTTCAAGACGATAGATTCTGGTATCGCATCGAAGCTGAAAGGTATATCGATAATCAATTTTTCTGTTTAATCTTCGACGTTTTAAAGCTGTTATCCATATTCCATAATATTCGATACAGGAACAAATTAATCGTGATCCTATAAGATTATTTTTCACATTCTCTCATCGTTTACTAAAATTCAGTAAATCCTACTCATTCAGATAAATCAATTGCTGTACAGGCTTAAATATTTGATTTATCGTTCCCATTATTTTCAGAGTGCGTCATTTAGGAAAGTTGTACGTACGAAAGCAGGCGTCTACGGCGGGAAGACATCCTTCTGTAACGAATTCAACTGACTCTGAATACGGTCGTTTCGATATAACAACGTTGGATCGTGTCTGGATAGGAGGAATTCCTAGGTCGCAGCGAAAAAGAATGGAACTTGTCGCGCCTAATGGACTTCCTGGATGTGTCCACCAAGTTATCCTAGATGGAAAGCCTATAGGTCTTTGGAATTTCATTACAACGGCACCGGATATGGCTTGCAGAGCATGTGTGGAAGGGTAATTGAGAAACGCCAATAGTTTACTTGAATTACAAAAAAGGGAAAAATGAATATACATATAAATGTATATTTTATATTGGACTCTATCATTTGAATGTTGCAGAGTGGAAAATGCCAGGGACGACACAGCATATAGTTTCAATGGAGAAGGCTATGCGGCTAGAAACAGAGTTTCTTCAGGGCCGTACAATAAATACTCGTTCGGAGTTTCGATCAGCTTCAGAACTTACGACGAAAATGCATTGCTGTTTTTGGCAATTAATCCGGAGAACGTATGTAATATATCTAATTTTGTTGCCTGCTTGCGATACAGACAAATTTTATATGAAATTAGAAGATGTAACAATACACTATCTATCGTATCGTTACAATAAGTAATACCATACAATTTCGGTTCAGCACAAATAAATATATAAAACAATTAATCTATATCGGTGATAATTGAACGGGCAACCATTTTTCAAATTAAATTCGATATTATGAAGCTCCAGTTTATTGTGCACTCAACAAATATTCGGTGTCCTGCAAAGAAATGTTACTTCCCGAAGCATAAGAATTTATTTCGCAATGTACAACTTCTCATGTACATTACTAAACATTATTATATTGTATTATTATTCCTAACAGAACCAACACATCATGATATTCCTGAGAGAAGGAAAAGTAATTTTGCACATTGGTTACGGCGGCAATGTTAGCATGGAAATGTCATCAAAGTTCAAGCACAATACCGGCAACTGGACAAAGGTGGACGCGTTCAGGCATTACCAAGTGCGTAAGAACATTGAAAAGTGCAGCCTAAGTGTTGGTGGAGACGCGGACAAAAGGATCGGAGCACCGGCGCCGCAACCTAAGAAAGAGGATATACCTGATTTACTTCAAGCTAAATATTATATCGGCGGTGTTCCACCGAGTTTCCGCGCAGAGAAGTTAATGTTGCCTTCTCAAGTATCTTTCCTTGGCTGCATGTCCAACATTATTGTTGAGGAGGGCTACGATCCAATGGCAGAACAGTACTATGGCGTTGAACCAGCTTGTAATAATAAGGTAGGTCACCCAAAAATTACATTTATGAAAGAAACATTACTGTACAATTGAGAAATTAAATTAAATGATTGTTCATATGAAAGGCAGCCTTTACTTTAAAAACTTGGTGTCCATTTTTTAAATGCTCGAGAAAAGAAATTGATAGCTTGAAGCAAATCATCGAACCATAAGTGAAATCGAAGGTACATGGAAAATTATTTTGTCCACAGCCATTGAAAGTAGTAGGGTTCTATGGAGATGGTTATTTGCAACATTCGGCGTACACCTTACGGAAAATAAACTCGACAGTGAGCTTCTCCTTCAGAACAGTGCAAGAAGAAGCTGTGCTTCTTCTTTCTACTTTCGAGGGACAGGAAGACCGTATGCCCACTATACGACATGGAAATGATGAGACCAATGTGAGTGAAACGCCAGCATTTAATTTCGAATGGAGTGCTGGCAACTTTTTTACGGATTTAAAAGGCACGACAATTACGCGTATAATGATTTCGTAAATTCAAACGGATTAAGTTAATAGAAAAAGTTTCAAGCAGAGATATATGTATAATCAAATATCTTTTAGATCGATTATACATTATCAAAATTCAGCTATTTAATGAAACAAAAATTTGTTGTTATTCTTTCAATAATATTTATCCCAGGTCTATGAACGAAATTTAAGAGTTCCAATATAATTACTATATCATTACAATATTACCTATATATATTCTTCATTTTTAATTCATTATTGAATCTCTTAGAGGGAGAGTTATTATTCCATGTCGATAATCAATGGACACGTGCAAGTTCGTTTGAACGCTGGAAGAGGAGAACTGGTTTTACAATCCAACGGCACATTCAACGACGGGAGATATCACTCTATAACGCTAATCAAGAAAAGAAAAGACGTGGAGCTGCGAATAGACGATACTTATCAGAGTGCAGGTAAACTGCCTACCAGTGCAGCCATTAGAGCTCCCGAAGGAAGTGGTGGATTGTACCTCGGGGGCTTGCCAGTACTTATTAACAATACCAAAATGATTGCTACTGTCACACCATTATACGGCACGATTAAAGACGCGATATTTAACGACGAGTAAGTTGCACTAATAAATTTTTCCTCATATTTTCTGTATACGTATATGTTACATTATTAATCGTACTTTTCTTTCCTTTCAAATAGAATTATTCGTTTCGACGATGTTGTTAATTTCGAGCATGCACTAATTGGTCGTCCTGGGCCAAGCATGGGGAAAGATCCCCCTACGTATGCGCCATCAGCCTCGCTATCAAGGGGAATGTCTACACAACCGGAAGGTTGCCAGAAAGTGCCCTACTACTCTTTAGAAGCCGGTGCTTTGAAGTTCGGCGACAAGCCTAACAGTCACACTCAGCTTTACCTAAATTTTAAGAAATTCTGGGAGAAGAAATACGCGATAGAATTCGACTTCAGAACGTATTATCCAAACGGACTGCTGTTTATAACTCCGGTACGTATAAAAGCTTCTCGAAGATACAAAGAAAAGTTTGCTTGGAAAAGAAAACAATCGAATATACGAAGTTCGACATATTTTTGGAGTTTCCACTAATTTAATACAAATTCCTTTCGCAATATCGTTGGTAAATATTTATTATCCAAGCGTCTCATTAATTTCTGCAGGGACTCAGACCGAAACACTATCTCATGGTCGTGATGCGAGATGGACAGCTTCTGCTTTTAGTGAAGAGCAAGCAGAAAAGGGAGATATTATTTAAAACGCCGTTTAACGACGGTAACTGGCATCACGTAGTGATAAGTCACGATGAGAGGAAATTAACGTTGCTGGTGGATACCCAAACACCGCGTACTGCTAAAGTACCGAGGAAAATTGGACTAGCCTCCATGATGTACATAGGTGGCTTACCTGACAGTGGAACGCCAATACCTGAGCAAGTTGTGGTTAAACTGGAGACGCTGAAGGGATGTATCAGGGGGCTGAGGATAAATGGGAATGTGTACGATATGGTTGGTTCCACGAGCAGGGCTTATCAGGTGGGACAATGTTTCCCAAATGTTGAGAGCGGAGCTTACTTTCAAGATGAAGCGTATGCCATATACAGTAAGATATTTAAAATAATTTTACGAATTTTGCCCCAGGTGTATATGTTAATTTGCGAAACAAAAGATTAAGCGATTTGGTAATGACGAGTTCGCGTAAAATAGAAACTGTAAACGAAATCGATATTGGTGTCACGGGTGAAGAAAATTGATATGAAAATATTAGCGGGGAATAGGAATGCGATAAAATCAAATAGTTGGTTAAATTTGAAAAATGTTGTTATTACTTTTCAGAGAGAAACTTCGAATTGGGCGCCGTGCTAGAACTTCAGTTGGAATTTAGAACATCTGAGTTGTCGGGCGTTTTGCTTTCCATAACGGCACCCGGTAATTCGCCGTCATTGTCGCTGGAGCTGAATAATGGTAAAGTGATCATGTCGGGTGATCTGGGAGACAATAATCCGTTGTATGTAGAACAACGTTTCACTAGTCCGTACACGATCTGTGACAATCGATGGCACAGAATACAAGCTGTTTATAACGACGAAGAATTGGCACTGAAAGTCGACGAGATGGATCAAAAGTACGGCCTTCCAGCCAACGTCAATTATCATATAATGGACTCTACAGCCTCTGGGCCCTTGTACATTGGAGGTTTGCCAGGTAAACCATCTTTCACCTATACAAATTGAATATTCAATTAAAATCACTTTCCATTAAAAGCCGTATTACCGTGCAAGTCGTTATTACGAATAAATAATTATAAACCCAATTGCATGTTTCAAATGAAATGTTACAGCTTCTGCGCCGAAAGGAACGTTAATAACCAGGGATAATTTCAATGGTTGTATACGAAATGTAATGATAGGGGGTGAGAGGCGAGATTGGACAGACATGGATGAGTTGCATAATATTCATTTGAGCTCCTGCCCAGTACAATGATAATCAGCACAATGCCTGAACTCCATTAAGTCGTTCAATTTAGTTCCAAAGACTGTTCAAAGTACGCACAATGCTCGAAACGTTTGTATGAATTGTGTTCAATGCAATTTCACAACGGGATCAAGTGCCATACCACGATGGGAAATTCTTTAATCGTTTAAGACGTAAGATTAAACCAAGCCAAGAGATGCTAGCATGCGAAACGTATGGAGTTTACATCGGTGTTTCTCAAACTTGTTTTCACTGCCGCTATATTATTAACTAACGAGAGCTCGTTCTTACAAAGCGTTAACGAGAATGCATTAGACGCTTTATATGTCTCCGATGGCATAGTTTATACTTACATTAGAAATAAGTCGAGAAGAGAATTGCATACAATGAGGACGATGTAAAAAGGATAAGCTAACGTTTACAATTTGTACATAAGAAGAAAAATATCACGTTTATCTATATTTTATTTAGAATTCTTCTGAATAAATCTCCACTAAAAAGGGGTAAAACAATTCTCGAAATGTATGTATATATTACGACTATATTATAAGATTTTACGTAAATTACAATGCGTTTGAAGAATTAACATTTAAATACTAACGAATTTATTCTTAAGCATGTATTTTGACATTAACTAAGAACAAAAAAAAATATATAGAACAGTGAACGTTGTCATAAAAATGAATACATTTTTATATGTATTACGTATGTGTTAGTTTGTAGTAAATTAATATGTACCTTGCAAATATCGGTGTAAGGAACGAGAGATTTGTTGAACTTACATTGCCATTCCAATGTGATGATAATCACAACAAGTATGTGTGACGAGAATATTCTCAACACTTCGTTAAAAGATGCAATTGTTTAGTAAAAAAATACCATCCACCCAAAATCTTGTTACGAATCTCTAAATTTTCCAATATACGCAACGTTTACCAGTTCATCGCCCAGCCGTAGAACGTTTAATTTAATTAGAAAATTGAAACTGACTGCATTTAAGTAGAGCAATATCAATGTATTATACGCGTTAAAATTGTATCTAAATGTCAACGTGACGCGTCGAGAAACTTCAAACAACTTCCCGATTTCACATTATCGAAACGTTTTTTGTAAACTGTAATTTTGTAAAACAGTTTGAGAAACAATTTATAAAGCATTAACAAGCTATGGCACGAATTAAACGTCAAATCGTATCGCGAACCCGATAGGCAAAACAAGCGTCACAACGTACGTGTAAGTAGCAAAATCACAGCCATATAGTTTAATTGCAATTCACTTGTAAGTCACGAAACAATTGTAAATCAGTATTTAAACTTATTTATTATCGTTAATGTAAGTGTGCATCCGGGGATTTCGATCGAGATCGCGACACAAAGCATGTGATTGCGCTCGATCGGGGCCGTGTATTAAATCAGAAACAGCAAAAAAAAAAATAAAAGAATAAGGGCGCACGAAATGAAATCATTTTGTACTTTTGTAGTAGCAGTAAGGAATGAAGTTTCAATAATAATGAGGACCAGAAGCGAAAGGAAAGTCTTGTCTAGCGCCCTGTAACAAAGTGTCCTTAACGAATTAGATATAGTACATTGTGGGAAGGAACGTTCTTCGCAGGAATATTTTAATATTTATATCTAGTAATTTTTCCTTATTCGTTGAATTGTAATATATTATACATATGCAGAGAAATTAACAATAACGCCTCCACCATTGTGTATAAAATATATAACAATGAGAAAGTACATAAATCGTTTAATTCAACCGCTTCCGTGTACTCCAAAAATTATCATCAGTCGGATAGTCATTTTACGAATAAAAATAATCCCGCAGTGCAGAATACAATTTTTCAGAAGAAAGCTTTATTTTGAAGGAAATTGAACATGATCTATCACTTTATGGACTTTTGTGACAGATCTATTCTATTCCTCACCTGGGGTTCGTAGCGATGGAATTTGCTCACGAATGGTCAATCTAATGTTACAAATCCGGAGTACTTTTTATCATGAAAGGTGTTTAAGAAACTATATTTATCGACCGATGATTATGATGTACTCTTCTTTCTTTATGACTGAATCAAAAATGAACGGTCTATATAATAGACATCAGAATTCTCGAGTTAGTTGTCGTTGCATGCCAACTTTTGTATTAATTTATATATAGACAAATTCTGGATTGTAACAAAAACTATTGGAATAACGTTTAACAATTACATATTATTAAATTTTGTAAACCGCAAAGCAGTTTAAGTGTACAGTTTCACTATAGAGATGATACGTAAAACAAATATCGGATTGAAAAATATATTGAAAAACATCAATACGTACTGTTATAGCAGTAATAGTATTCCATCAGAAACTCATATAAATCGTTTCGTCACGATAAATATTCTCCATATTTTAGTAGAAATATTTTACCTGCCTGTGAAACCTGATACGTTTTATAATACAACACTTTCCTCGTTGAATACAATAAAAGTTTTGTATTGTAACAGATTCCAGATTTTGATAACATTTTCAATTGTGTGGCATAAAAGATGAAACCTAGATGTCCATAACTACTATGGAACTAGTACTACTGATCTGATCGTTAACGAATAATAATATTAACTTTGCAACAAAGGGGTTCCCATGTAGGGAAACGACATTGTATATTTCTCCAGTGGTTTGCATAGCTGATATTTCATTGAAAAATAGCGTTAAATATTAGTTATGTCTGGTGACTCAACCACTGACGTGATCATTAATTGTTAACTGGAATCTGTTAACCTTCTATTAAACATGCGTGGGAACGAAAACTTGTTAGATTGTTAATCAGTCGTTCTATGCACAATTATTCTTTTACTTATCGTCGTACTTATTTATCGTATGATCGATACATCGAATATTATATTGGTCGTTACAAAATGGATGTAGTTTCCCAACTTGTTTCATTCTTGTCAACTTTTAGTATCATGTAGCTTATTTTTTCGTATTTGTATGTACGATAAAAGCACGATAAAAAGAATTTAATATTTTCTGCCATTCATCTCTTTCCTCGGGAGCGTTACAGAAAAATTGACAAATTTTATAGCTGCAGATATAGTAAGTAGACGTCATTTGTTGATTACCAGCAATTTCACCCTATAAAATAAAAAAAAATCATTCGTTTTACGACACGATGCTGCTTGTTTATCTAATTAATTTGCAGCCAATGAGATTCCCTTTTAACAGATGCGCGGCAACGACTTTGATGTTTTAAAAGGAACAATGAGCCAACAGAAGCTATGGTATTTCTTTAATAAATTGCACAGCGTTCAACGATCGAGATTCGGGCGTCGTTGATGAAGATGGGGAAGGTAGGGGCATAGCAGTCGCGATTCCGCAGGATCACGAAGTCTGTGCCCGATTATGCCAATGTCTGGCATTCAAATGCCACCTCTTTGTTTGCCTGTTTCAACATCGGAGATTATACTTTGCAGATGTTCACCATGCAACTATAGGAGTGGCATCGTCGTATAGATTAAACGACGATTGTACGCCATGCTTCACATAGCGGACCAGGCACCCTTCTTAAATACATCAGAAACTTCGTTATCCGAATTAATATCGCGGCAAAGGCATTCGGATAAGCTGGTTTTCGTATAATACAATGAGTGTTCGAATTATTAGAGCCAGCTTCATAAATTCACGATTTCCCATGAAGATAATTGATTTTTTGTTCTCATTGTAAATGCTCAATTTTAAGTTTATTTTTTTATGGCCCTAATTCTATGATCACCCATTGTAGGACAAGTGTTTACAGAATTCAGTTGTACGTACAGTAACTCATCAAGTTCAAGTTTATTAATTATCTCATTTTTATGCTAACGGAGTACTCGTATAACGAAGGTTCTACTAAAGTTAGCATCGATTCTTATTTCTAACTTGAATCCAATGTTAGTCAGCAGGCGTTATCTAACGCGTTAATTTATACGCAGGCAGCGTGGGAAAGAGGAGCAGCTTGAAGGAAAAAATCAGACGACGTGCTAGAACTTCCTTCCTTCTGATTCATCGATCGATGAGAGTGCTATTCATCTTTAGTACGATGAGTGCGCGAAGGTCGATTTATTCATTAGCATAATAATTAAGAAGTAATAACTGCAGCCAATCGAAGCTATTACTGGTGATGATTGTAATGGATGCTAGTAATGTGAAACAGCCATGACCGTGTTTGGGAAAATCGACGGTTTCTGAAGGAAACATTGTTTGTAATGAACACTGAATCATTCTTTCGCAGACGATCATTGTTTAATTTATTTAATATCATGTTTCTTTTATCGCAGTAATTGTGTCTCAATATAATATTTTAAAATTATCTCGCGCCTCCATCAATTATTATACAATTGGTGATAACGTAAAAGGTGTTATCTGAAATCAAGCCTTTCAATGTGTACGAAAAATTTGCTGTCAATCATTTCTCATTAGATCTCAATTTATTCAGCCACTCTCAATTAAGCCTGCCAATCGAGGTCCCTCTGTATCATCAAGTGTCCAGGGGGTGAAAAAGGAATGTGGTGTAGACGTTTTATGATAGGCTACATTTTCCGCAGAGGCCTTGAGAGTAATTATGTAAATTCGTTCAAAGAGTTCACGAGTGAATAGGGAACATAGGTATAGACATTTTATTATGTATGTGAAGATTTTGCCACAATAACTAACCAACGCGAAATAGAAAAATACATGTTCGAGCATGTACGAGGTTCAAGTAAAATACCTGTCCAAACGCATGAAATGCTGAGTCGATTAATGTATGTCAAATTTACAGGGTGTCTATTGCATCAAAAGAATTTATGCAAAGATTAGTACTACTATTCTTGTTCGAGGTATTTCGATATTACTGAATTGCGCAATAGTCTTCACCTTCTTACTGTAACAAACTGCTGGAAGGGTTTTACGTTCACTTAAAGTGAATCATGCATGTGAAATCGTAGTCGTATCTTCATTGTGTGTGCACGAGTAAACTCGAGATTGCACCTGCTTACAGTACATCGCTGACAGAGGTAAGTGGCCAATCTTTAGAAATGTATTTCATTCTCTTGAAGAATGGAGAACGCTCATACGAACATAGATCCAGAAATATTCTCGTTCTGAAATACAAACTGTTTTTCTTGTGTACACTTATATGTTGACAGGCGTTTATATGCATTTCGATGTACTTCAGGTAATTACAAAACGATACAAGATAAACTACTCATATTCCCAAAGACGTTCCCAACGCGTTGTCAATTACAGTTCGGCCGGAAACTTTTGGCAGTCTCTTATATGCGTTTATTCAAATGTTAAAAACAGTCATTGGAAATATCTCCAACATGAACAAATAATATCTGTACTGCAATTTAATTTTAATGATTTCATTCCAATTATTACGTTGTACTATACTAGTTTTATATAGACACTTTATGAATCCACTAAAATCAAATTATTATTAAGAAAATATTAACATACCGGATGGAAGCCACCGTTGCTGACACTATACCATCCAGTTAATAATATTCTTTCAGAAACATTCAAGAAACACTATTTTCCTTCATAAATGTGGCACAAGTGACTTTGCAATAAGAATCACAACCGACGTTACATCCAGACGATTCTATCATAATGCCGATGCACATTCATGCCCGAAGACAAGCTTAAAAACCGGAATAATTGGGCTCGATCTGAACGACGGCCACAATTAACAGGAATCCAGGACCGCGGAAAAACATTCTTTACGGGCGTGCGGAAATCCCTTGTTAGAGAGGCCACTAGCTCGTTCAAAGCTTCGGCTGGCTGTACATACATACGTACATTCTTTCAAGTACGATGCCCGCGTGAAACTTCTTCTTTTTCACGTTGGTGTACGGTGTCGTTATATGCGTTAGAGGCACGGAAATATTTCAAGATGTCGATGTAATCTCTTGTGAGATTCCTTCCTGGTGGCGAATACGAGAAAGTCAGTAGGCCTTCGGCCGCTCTCACAGCCATCCTCTGAGGTTGGCGGTATGACAGTCAATCAAGAACACCGTGATTCGTCATACCCATCCGGTTGTCGTTTCGTTCAATCCACTCGCACACGGTGTTCTAGGTTCAAAGTAGCCAGACATTGCTAGTATATTCTTCGGCAGGGTATATTCTAAATAAGAAAGAATTTGTTTTGAAATTGTATTAAAATGTTATGATGAAAATAGGAAATACAAAGGCAACGGTAATGGACTATCGATTTGAGAGTTATAATCGCCAAAGGTAGCATAGGACTCTTGGTATCTCAGAAGTGACCAATATTCGATCTCAAAATGCACACCGTTCTTCACAACACAAAACTGACGGTCGCCGAAAATCGAATTTCATTATTCTTGCCAATTTATTATAATAGGCACTCCGGAACTTATTACGTTTAAATATTGCTGATCTATCCCTATAAGGTATCATGGCAACTGGAAGCCCGTGATTTACTGTTCCCCTGCTATTTCGTATTTTTGTCGTCGCTTTTTAATAAAGTCGTAAACGCAGTGCCTGTATAAAAATTATTTTTCTTAATCAGATCGGTGAAACGTATAGACAAAGCTTGACCGTTAGAACCCGGTGCACTCTGTACATTCAACAAGTCCATAAACGTATGAACCAATTGGATTATTACTAGCAAGCACGCGCTTTCGTTTCATGTGCAACCCATCAGCCAGATGATTGTAATTAAATTACGGAGGTAATCAATTACAAACACGCGAGGCGACTGCAAGTATTCCTGGCCTGTTTGTTGGGACGATACGAGTAGGTGTAAATAAGTATCGCAATTTATCGAGAAGAGACAGGAGCATCCTCGGATAATACGTTGATGAACAGTATGCGTGAATGTTGAAATTTCAAGAAATGCGATGGATCACTATTTTCTATGTTGTATTCCTGATTAATATTCCAACACTTTTGCGCAGAATATTACGAGAGTAATTATGATTACCCGTAATTGAAGTGTCTCATTAAGAGACTCACAATTAGTTGGCAATCGCTTAAGTCGCTGCATTAGCTGCATACGTTATTCTTATTCTCATTGATGAATGTAAAGCGAGGAAAGTTGGTCGTAAAATGTGTCGAAAGGATGCATTTGGTTAATGTTAAAGCGTGCTTGAAATTAGCCCCCCCATGCTTGGTGGTAATCTATGAGGGTGTATGCACTTCTTTATGTATGTATATATTTGAACAATAATATCGTAATTATAATAATCATAATTGCTATTTTCAACTTTTCCTATCACTTTATACACTGTACATTATACAGGATGTTTGAGGAATCGCGATACAATCACAAATGTAATGGTCAAAATATATATCTGAACACGCGAATAACTTCGAATAAGACGAAGTTATAAAACTCTGGGAAAAATAATTTAAAAGAAAGATTAGGACAAAACATAGATTACTACAATTATTCTTACTTTTATTTGTAAATATAGGCAGCACCGTGAATTATTCTCGTCGTTGGTACATTACACTCATTCGTTTGTATTTCATTGGACTGAAATTATTTTGTGCGAATTATAAATAAATCGTTTCCCTCGAGAACAAAGTTTGACATATAAAATTCATTGGACAATTTCGACTTTGGTATTTTCAATAAGAAATCAATGCATTCCCAATTGTAGTACAATTACTCCGGCACCTTTTCCTTAATATTATCGCTGGTTACAATCGTGTTACCCGAGCACCAGCGACATTAATCACGTCACGCGTGCACCTTAGAGACATTGAAAGATAAGTGTGCGAATCCTCACGCTGCATAGATAAAAGGATCGCCTAATGCGCAGTGATCTAAACATCAAACAATCCTTATGTCACTGCTCCGTTTCGCAACGCTTTGCTTTCGTGCTGAAAGCAAGAAAAATGCGCGTCATGGCTGTTGCTCCGCAGACGGCTCTGGAATCCAGAAATCAAGAAATGGGAGCCGGTAGCCGTGCCGAGTCGAGTTCCGACGCGATGGATCGCTCGCCTCTGTAACCTGCGAGGTCAGGAATCCCAATAAAAATCGCTCGGAGAGTTTCTCTTAATTATAATTATCATTGATTAATTGCAACACTCGATACGGTACAAGTGTTCGGCGAAGGAAACAATCTGTTTCAATCTGTTAAACCCTTGATGCTCAAGTTGTTTCACGAGCGTTAGAAAGTTTGGCCAGGTCATGGATCTTTTGTAACTGGAGCGTTAAAGATGTTCGATATATAGAAAATTGAAATTGAAAATCTAGGTGCATTGAATTATAATGCGACCATGCAAATACTTTTACCGAGATATTTCGATCGTGGTGTGTGTTTCGTCGTGTTAACTAGCTAGTTGCACCGTGTATCATTTAGTTTAGTATATTAATTAAATGAAAATATAATTAAAACTAACATATACTGCGAGACCAGAGAAGAAATGATAATTTAATAGATAGTGCTTGCAACCAAAGCCCTCTGCTAATCGCTTTATTGAACTGTTGTAAATATAAACTTCTCGGTTTAGCAGAATATATCTGGCAATATTGGTAATAATGGCAATATTCGCCAATCCTAAAACCATGATTCTGTTACATACATATATGTATTTGCTTCCACAGTTTGATCTGTTCTCTTCATACTGTAACTTCTAAAGGTTTCGCGGTTAAACCACAAATCGAATAACCTGGCTGACTCGGCACGTATGTAACAAACGTCAATTCGAGATTTTGTTTTTCATGATTTCGCAATATCCAGCGTGGAATAGTAGCCAGAGCAGCAAACTATGGAACGATCAATTTCTGTTCTATTCGTTAAACGAGGGAGCGCCAGGTGAAAAGGTATTCTCCTAAATGCCGCTACAATCATGCGACCGATGTTCGATATTGTGCCAGTTCTATAGAGCAGTACCATCTTACTTTCAAGTACTTGCCTCCTATTTGAACCATTCGTATTCTTAATGCTTACGTTTCAACTTTTATACGGAATTCGTATATCTATCGTGATTGAGTAATTTTCGTGATGCAAATAAGAAAGATATTGTTTGTTGGAAAATTTTGCTTCAATATTTTGTTCATTTCAGCAATTTTTCTACAGGACAAGTTTAAAATAATTCCTTCTATTATTCGTACACAATAGTCCGAATGACAAATCGATAAGTGGGAAAAGCATATTTTTACCTTGATTCTGAGTCATATTGACCCAATGTATCGAATATAGATTAAATAAAATTTAATTTACAACTTCCTATTTGTTTCTTCTTAAAGATCATAACTGTTTTTATTTCTTATGGATATTTCTCTTTATTGCTTATTTAGTGCGGAAATATTGGCGTGTAATTAAAATACCAAAGTATTTTATTCGGTCCTTTTGAATATAGGGATTTTACTATGTCTGTTTTTCCAGCCATAAGAAATCTCATTATTAGATGGAACTTAAATCCTGAAAATGAATATCTTGAGAATTTTCATTTCCTGTAACAGACATAACTTACTACCCGGTAGTGTAATTATTATAAATATGTTTACTAGATGCCAATTATGTTCAACGAGAACAAGTAAAAAGTTCTAAAGTGGCTGTAGTTCGTTTACATTAAATACCTTTTATACCTGTATCTATAGTAAATATAATACCATTATCTTATTATTATGTGCATTTTATTACGTTCATCTATTTCTGTACCATCTTCTATTGTCTGTATTCGTCGAAATAAAGTGCTACATTTTTATTTTTTATTTAATCGGTCGAATTCTTAAACCATAAATATTTTCGTACTAATAATTAATTAAAATATTAATTCAATCGTATCCACACTACACACTAAATTAGTGAAAATTCTTATCTGTTTTCAAAATCATGTAGGTACGTTTCTCGAGTGTCATTGTTAAGAACAAATCAGTGAACTGTTATGCATCACAGGCCTCGTTAAATCTCCCGTATCGATTTGTAAATACGTCACGCATTTCCTACTTGTCGTTTCCACAATATGTAACATTTTTTTTTACACACGTCCAAGATTTATTATACCAGCAATACAAGAAAAGCCTCGACTTGCACGATTGTTTTGTTATTGATACACGATTCACGTACGCCCATTACCCGTAATCCCTCATTACAGACGACGAGTCGTTGTCTTATTATCCCGTTAATCGATTGGCCATCGACAGTAGTGGCTATATAACGTTGTCTCTTCATGTTCACAGCCATGATTCTTATGGTCGGATCTATTTCACGTTCAGTGACAAATCACCTGTCCTTAAACAGGCCACGCCACGTATCATTATTTAATACATTACGTTTAATTATTGTACTGTGCAGTTGAACTTCCAAAATACTTGTCTAAGACGTAAGTACGAGATGAGCAATATTACTTGAACAGAAAATGAATATATTAGCTATGGAAAACGAATACATATTTCTAATTAATATAATTTCACGAAAATTATTAAAAGACGAAAGAAATAAAAAAAGTCAAAATGACAAAACGTAAGCCTAACTCATAGGACATGATCACAATCAAATAAAGACGCGTGTGACACGTGATAATTTGTAGTAATACATTAAGCTGTCACGAATAGTTACAACAGTCGCCTACCGCAGAAATTAAATAGTCAACTCTGACGTGCACAAGGCAATGGGAAAAATCGTAAGTCAAAGGGTAACGCGCACTTCAAGTTCGATTATACCATGTCAAATATTTCAAATATATAAGCCTACATAAATCTGCATAATATTATTAAATATAAATCCTGCACTGTTCGTCAAGGGCGATATTCAATTTTCAGGAAAGTTACAGGAACAGGATTCTGCACGTGACTGCAATCGTGCAGTTTAACCTGACACGAGATAATGTACAAAGGTCGCTCGAGGCGTCTGTTGATCTCGTAACGATCAGAACCGCATACCATCAAATGCTAGTGTACCATGTCGTGGTTTAAGGTTCACCTCCGCGAAGGTGAGAGAAAAGATGAGGGAGCGTCCTGGCATTTGGGACAGCGATTGTGAAGAATGCAAGGACACCAGTTGGATGGTACCAACAACCTCATCGAATCCTCTTTGCTACGCTTGCATTATGATAAAACTATTGTGCAAGTGACGTGCTCTCCTATAAACGGTGAGGAGCACAGCTTTGTCCGATCGGGGGAGAAACTAGGAAGCCAACCGAGTGTTTACACAACTCGCAACAAGTCGACGATATTGATGCACTTTGTGATTTATTCGCAATAGTTTCGTCAAGTATAACATCGAGTGCAGAGCTGGAAAATGAAGCTGTCGAATAGAGCCATGTAAGAAGAATTAGATTTCAATTAAACAGTACCTTGATAAGTCTGTAAAAGTATTTTGCAATTTATTAAACTGCATAAGATATTGTAATATTGCAATGTTTGTATATTATTATTGTTATCTCGCTTGCGATCATCCTGGGAGAAAAATCAGCGTAGTTTAAAGTGGAATATAATAACCAAAGTTATTAAACTATTATTGGCGAACAATTTAACCGCTAGATTTTCAAGAAAGATCCAATAATTCGAGCGCAATAACCGTTACCTTATCCACAAACAAAACGCCGGTGTAATTACTTACCTTACGTAAAAGCTTTGTCGAAGGAAAGAATTATTGCTCTTAGAAAATGTTCCAGCATATTATGACTTTGCTATAGATATATTTTCACTGTGCAGCAGTTAATTATATGTTTAGCAAATTGCATATTGGAATCTTCTGTGCAGCTGATTTTAAAATTTGGTGGCTACTTCTGTTCGTGCTATTACCATGTTATCACGTGTTAAGAGCAATTGCAATCTTCTCATTTTCGCCACGCAATTATTGTAGTCATAATATAGTGTATTATTATTATTATAAGTTGCAACGTTTTAAACCCGCTTCACTCTGGTATTAGAAAATAATAGAATTAATGATTCAGATGAAAATGTGTTCGCTCAGAGACATAAAACAACGCGAACACAAGCCTACTTTCCACCAGGTTCACCGAAGGCTATCTCGAATTCAATATTTCACACTGAAATCCTTTTTCTTTTTTCTAGTGATGCGCGATCGCGGACCGTTATTTCCTTCTACGTTTGATAACTATTCCGGAAGTGAAAGCCACTCACTTTCACCCTTCGAGGCTTCCCAAATTTTTTCATCCGCACTCGCCAATTGCATATATCATTTACGTTACCGTTGAAATGCATTCTAAACCATGTTTATACATACATGTTTTTACCTACACATTTTATTTATTCTACAACATCATATTTTATTGCGAAGAAAAACGGTTTTCTGTAAAAGTCGAATATTTACCAATTTACTTTCCTCGTTTCAGAATTTTCCACCTATAGTATCCTCGGTTCCTAGAAATTCAGAAAAAACAGTAATTAACAAGCTGCAACAGAAATAGCGGGAGAAAAAAGAATACCCTGTCGTAAATTTAACAGTTACTCAACAACTTGCCTTATATTATAATTACGTCTAGAAATTTCAAACACTCTGAGCTTGAATTGCTCGTAAACGGGAGCTATTTTAAAACTCGCCGCATAAATAAGTAAACATACACGCACGCGTTGAGTAATTAGCAAATTGGACGTCGGGGAAAAATCGTCTGGTACGTAAATGACGGAACTGCTAGTACCTTAAGGTACGTCTCGCAAACGATTTACGACTTCGGATAACTCGAACGTACGTCGCGTCGCGTCGCGTCGCTTGGCTGCAAAATTTATCTTGTCGATGCGGCGCAGAATTACGAATGATCGGTGTTCTAATGCAATTAGGTCGTCGCTGTTCACGGCAACGGGCATGATCTCTTCAGAAGAGTCCACTCTTGGAAAGTTAGCATAGGAAGAATGCCGTGCATGCTTTAACCGCTGCACGAGCTGCACAAAGGAGGGTTATATGCGGCTGCTTTCGTAAAGTGACACGATGCGCCATTAATGCACCTCTGGTTGGTCTCATATGCAGACTCTAAAGATAAAATGTATATACACGGTGATCGGAGATGTGCATTGACCTATTCAGTATAGGATCCGTAGTCGTGATTTACTACCTTCGCGATAGAACCTCTGGGGGCTTCGTGAATCCTCATTCGGGATGCAACCTGTTTGGAGTCACGTGAATACAATCTTAAGCAGGTAAATCCTAGTGCTTGTACCCTAGATTGTGGTGGATTGGCCTGGTGGAATGTGGTCTACCTATATGCCGCAATGTCAGTAGCCAGACGTTATTATCTTCGTATTTTCTAGCAGCAGGGTCGGGGATTGTCCTTCAGGAATTTTTCTTTTTTTTTGAAGTTCGAGGCCTATCTTAACTTCAGTTTTATAGTTCTGCAACAAATCTGGTGTAATGTAATGTTTCATTATTTCGCTTTGGCTAAAATATTAGATGACTTTAGATATTTATGGCTGCGGCTCGTGATATTGAACATAGCATAATGCGTACAGCCCACAGCAGAGGAATCTTGTGCCATTCGACAAATAAATTGGTGTAAAATTGTAGAATGCAGAGTACGGATGTGTGAGTAGGACTGCAAATGGTACGAGGTGTAAAGAGGAAGTCACACTTTCTGCGTTACTTAATATGTCGCAGATTCACAGTGGAATTTAACCAATGCACCAATGTTATTTCCTTTTCAGTTTGTGTATATATATGTATATTTCTATGAATGAAATAAAAATATATTATTCAGTAGTATTGGATATCGAAATAGTATTGTATGTTTCATACGCCCAGATTTTTTCTTCAAGTATCTTTGTTATATTAATAGTTTAATCAATGTTACATTTTAGAGGGCACGCGTCAGGAATCATGTCTGCCAATAAATTCCACATTGATGACTCGACTGTTGCAATGATGCGGGAGAAATTCAAACGTGTCGAACACGCGGCTTGTTGTGCAATCGATATCTGAATTAAGAAGTATTATACGACACGAGTATCGCATGCCTGTCGAACTTACAGATTGCGTCTGTCATCGTAGACTAGTTACTTCTGATTTCACGGAAATGCCTCATAATGAATCTTTCATGGCGAACATTTTTTCTCGCCCCCATGCCTAAGGACTATGAGGTTGCCAAGGTAAATAACATCTTCTTGTTCGGCACGACGTATCACTTCGCTTTTTGTAGTACGTTACGTGTACGGTAAAGCATCTTTTTATGGTTATTATAGTACCATAACATGAAAGTACACTTACTTGTGTTTTCCGTCCTTACAAACGAGCCACATCATTGCATAACCGTAATAAGTATACGTTAAATTTGTATTACGTAAAGTAATACATAGTTTGAAAGTAGATGTTCATGTTATCTAGTATATTTGTCACATAGAGAATTCGTTTCGATAACGAACATTCCATTGTACTTTTAATTATCATCATCACAGATGTGCAAATCATTTACATATAAATGTATTTGGCAATTTCACACGGGGAAGAATTATTTGTGATAGCAGACCTCGAGGATGTCTCAATTTTTCTTCAAATTTCTGATATGCGATACCTCATTGCGGAAGGCATTTAAGTAACCGAGATTGGAAGAAGTAATTGCATTATATTAATTCGTGGCATATTATTGCGAAACATCCATATTTATTACAGAAGAAGAAAGTTACATTTTACTTTATCGGATACGTGACATCGATGACCTGCGCGTATTTGATGATTGCCTTCCACTGCGGAAAGCAATCAGCGACCAGTGAAAGCAATATATTCCCATATTTTACACCACATTACGATCACATGATACCTAGACGTCGAAAGTAGACATTTTCACAATAGTCAGCACACCAAATTTTAAACAATATCGAATTATTTAAAATTTGATTAAAGTCCAATAAACGAGAACTGACTACATCAAATTAGAAATAAAAATTGCAAGTCAAATTATTTCTGTCACGTAGGATACAAAGTTTTATTACCCATTTTCTTAAACGTATCAGTCTAACGTACAAAATCATATAATGCCTATGCGTTAGTGAAAATGAACAGACATATATATAGTTCATGCAAATTGCAAACATTTACGAAATGCCACGAGCTTCGTTCAGTTACTGGCACTAAATTCATTTGTTTCGCGTAAACGATTATATTTATTACTGTGAAATTCTTACCAGCAATGACATATTGCTATTGCTAGGTGAATAAGATGAATGAGGAGAAATACGAACTGCAGGGTAGTATTCTTTGTGGCTTCAGCTGTGGTCGAGATGCATCAGTAGACACCAGTCTTCGTTTTTGTAGCTTGTACCTTTCAGTGAATTCCCTCGATTGCGCTAAAGAACGCACAGTAGAATAAGCACATTCCTTAACTTGATCGTTAAAATCTAGTAACTAGGCAGTCATATATTTTATTGAGAGATCATGTTACGGTATTAAATGGAATGATTCAAAGTAAAATGTTACATTCGCTGACCATAGTCATATTTTTAGTTACCTTTAACCATTTAAATTTGTCTATGATAATTGCAAATTACTTCAGATACTATGTTGACCACCGAATATTTGTCAAAGTAAACTAAATATATGTAAGAAAGTATTGTTTCATCATTTCACAAAATAATGATAATTGCTGTGTTTAAGGAAATGCAAGGAATTAATTCTATAACATTATTTAGTGTTGTGCAATTGTACTTGTTGCTGACAAAGTATCCTGTCATTTACCCTGCTTGTGTTCAGTAGTTTAAAATATATCATGAACTTACGTAAGACTGTCCTCGAACAATGGTAAGATTACGTATTTAACATCATTGTCACGCTAGATGAAAGATAAGTGTCAGGAAACATGCACAACCCCGTTTCTTGCAGGAAATTTGGAAATCATTATTTGAATGTAAAGTGTATACTGCAGGAAGTAACAGGGCAGTGCATAATTTCTCTTCTTGTTATTTTCGTGATAAAACGGTCGGCGAAATGTCAAATATATAGTTCGATTTTAATTAATTATAGGTACGAACATTGTGTGATAAGTAATATAAAAAAGTTGCATTGTTTTGTACCAAAAATTTTCTGTACATTTTATATTTTTATAATTTACTGCTAACCTTTCGATCTATATATGAAGATGGAAGTACCGATGGAATGATGGATTTTAATTATCAGGAAAGAAAGTTGTCAACTTTCTAGCACTTTATCATTCGTACGTTTCTGTTGTCGAAGATCGATTAACATACGGAAGTCACGATTTTCCTTTTCCTTATGCGCTCTCCCCCATTTTCTTGAACAGTACTCCTTGATCAAAAAGTGATTGGAAGAGCCTGAATAATTATCAGATTGTGTTACATAATGCAAAATATACAAATAATCACGTTATACGTTTCAAGTGTACTTATATGTATATATTTTATACACTCAGAATTACAAATTTCTAATCACTTATCTCATTGCAATATCTATAATCATGAAATTTGTAATATTTCACTTCCATCAAACATTTCCTTAATTCTTACTTTTCCATCAAAACGAATTTGCATTTGTCAGTAAAGAAAAATCTGATTGCAATATATCGGGTAAATGTTTATCATATTTCAAATTCTATGCATATGTTTCGTGCATTAAAATTATTGTATTAAAATTGAAAATTGATGCAGCTCAGAAAATATTAAATGTGGAATTCATTTTTACACTACTCATCGGAATCACGTATGTATAAAAATTAAATTATATGGAAAAAATCGATAAGTAATGACTTATCGAATTGATTTATCATTATTCAGCTACTCTAATATCGAACATCCTTCACCACAGTAATCCCAAGGGCGAGACTATCGCTGTTCACTGCAAATATATACTCGACAGTAAAATAAAACCATTTTAAAAGATCAATGGTAATACACGTGGCGAAATACCGTGCATAATTAGTTTAAAACTAACAATTATAAACTTAAGGTTTGTCTTACCTGAACTCCGATATTGTTATTATAAGCTTGTACGGGCAAACAGTTAACAACGCACCCTTTAACGAAACTAACAATTAAACTAAATGTTTTCGTGCCACCTATTCAACTTTGTTTGACTGACGACGTTACGGAGGCGATATTATGAGAAAATATGTTGAAAGAGAACTGGTGAAACTGAACTTTATTACTGTTTTCAGTGCCTACTCTGAATCTTAGTGCAGTTTCACCAACATGTTTTATAACCAAGATTACTACATATTCTGAGGCGCATAGTACGAACGTTACGAATGCAGCAATCGTTTGAAACGGCATAAGTTTCCAAATTGTATACAAATCAGTAAGACTTTAGATGTTTAATTATTAATTAGTAGCGTTTGCATGAAGTAATTGATGATTTCTTGCTGCTCTTTATTGAAACAATCAGTTGTAAGGCACTAAAAAAAACCAATAATTAACGATAATACTGTCATTGCAACAGTTCGGCATTCTCTGGTTTATACAAAGTCGCTTTTACTCTCGTTTTCGTGACTATAAGAACTGGGCCTCCCTTGTGCAATATCTAGGACGAAGATGTTCAACATCGATTGCATTGTTCGAGAGAGACTTCTTTGCTCAATTTCATGTAAGTGGTAAATTGTGTAGGCGAAGTTTGATAGAAAGAAAATTACGGGTAAGCTACGAAGGCGGAAGAATATTTTATTATTACCACACACGTATATGCATGTGTAATACAAATAAAAGATGCACACCACTACAGTTAAAGTTATATTTATTTATTTTCAATGTTAAACATAATAAATGTACACGCGTGTCTATTATAAATATGCAGAAGAATGGAAATTGTTAATAGCAAAAGAAAATTCAGAATATGTTATCAATCAGTTGTGGCACTTTTATTTATTTAATATTAAGTACTGGGCGTTCAATGTGTTCCAAACAGGTCTACCTATACTACTGATAGAAAAATAAAAACAGATATTTATATAACAATTAATAATTTTACATCCAAGATACAATAAGCAGAAATGGTTTCAAACTTTTGCCCAATAGTATGTACCTACATTTGACAAGAAACAACATTGCAACTAAGAGTAAGACTTGTTTCAAACAAGACACTATGCACCGACGCTTTCTGTGGCGCAACCCAGAAAATTGTTGCCGCTTACGGGTGTCTTATGTTTTCCACGGAAAAGTGGCGCCATAAGGCTGGATGGCCGTAACGATGCATTGGATTAAATTATGTATGTTAGCTTTCACAAAAAATAAATGATCGGCGCCACAAAGTATCACGTTTGAAACGGGCAAAACCTCGAAATAAGGTAAGCTTAATTAAAGCTACACTTAAATCAGTATGGAAGCGGTAGTTAAATGAGTGAGCAAGTGGATTTGAGTATTATAGGAGAAAAATAACGTTGCACAGTAACAATGTAACGAAACAAATTGTGCAGTAGAGAAGACGTACAATATTCATTTATTTAATTAAATTCATTCAAACCAGATATGTATATGGAACATTATATCTTCTTCAATCGTTCATTCTTTAATAAACATTTCACATACCAAACTTCTACGCTAATAAAGCTTTACATGGTACAAAAAATATAACAAATCAACCCATCTAATACAATTCAATCGTGAGGAAAGTACAACCCACTTTCGCAATTAATCCATTGCGTTAATCTAATTGCAATGGAATCTGTAACGGATAGATCTGCAATCTCTAACCATATGTTAATAAATCATCCAATAAACAACGATTAAGTGGAAACGTTTATTTCTATTTTGGTAATCCAGACGTCATTATTTCCTATTTCATTTCTAACGTGAACGTGAATCAATTAATGCTACCGGTTGGACTGAAAAATTCCCAAGAAATACGCTCGTTGACGCACAAAGCTGGCGTCCAAAACGATAATCACGTTGTTTCGAAATTTCCACGTATCTTTTCCCCCAATCTGACCACAAATGGCGAGTCAGGTGTGCGCGGCATGGCCCCGAAACGTACACTGTCGGGCACTTCGATAACGATCCACACTCTCGACACTTTGTCGCGTACGGAAAGAAAAAATTGCAAATCTTATGGGATTCGACGGTGCCGCGCGTTTGCGGCGGCAATTCCCGCGCAGCCCTGTCTCTTGCAGATTGATCTGTGATAGATATATGTACCACTGCCTTATTTCTAGCGTTCTCAAAGACAGGCATTCCGCGTGCTCGATCTACCGTGATCGATCATTACTTCTCCTATTAATCCTCCGTGTGATGCAGGTACCGATTTCGTTCCCCCGTAGGGGAGAAACCGCGGCTGCAACGTGCTAATGGATTTTGATACGTTCTGCAGGCTGCGATTTAAGTCGCCGTTCGCACCATTAATATGGCATTCTATCGATACCACTTTGTTTCTGTTTCGCACTTTTATTTCGATTTTTCGCCTTCTATCTTGTACCAATCGTATTCGGCAATTCGTGCAAACGTTAAAGTGGTACTGACAGTCATATCTAAGATATTCATTTTTTTTTACATTAGTCTCTGTGCATATTTATTAGAATCCTATTTGCAAGCATGGATTTCATTATTAGCTGTTGTATAGGGTTGATGAATTTTCATTACGTTTGGACATTTTAAACGAAACGTTGAGGCCAAATGGTGAAGTTTGGGAAACGAATCGGCGATTCTTATTATTCCGGACGATATACAGTACGTATAGGAAACTTGGAATGAATAGAGGCGAGTTGGGAAAGCAGAGTTGTTACACGGGCAATAAATCGTGAATGTTATTTTGACGTTGAGAGACCTTTTCAGTTTGGGAGTTAAATATTAGACTCTGAGGTTGGTTCGCGATATTTTCATTGATTAATGACGTTACTCACACTCATTTCGACATGTTTAAATAAGCTGGATTTTTATTTCTTACGTACCTAGTCGATGCTACAAGTGATTTGAATATTTTCAATTCTTTTCGTGTTCACGTTAATAGCATTAAATAAATATTACTGTGAAGAATGAAGAATAATAATCGTTCCATTTATTTCCTCCCATTCAGATGATGAAAATATGTACACGTGTACATTCATATAATGGTTCTTCACCTTTTACTTACTGCATGGGGAATTCGAATGAGCATGCGAACCTTGAAACAATAATGTGTGACCAGAACCGTAACGTGGAAGTTCATTCTGTGATGTTTGACCTCGCGAGTGGTAATTATTTTGAGTGTGTGCTGTTTATTTCACGCTTCCGGAATTTCCGCAAAAGGAAGTAATGTCCGTTTCATTTACCATAACGGTCAGCTGCGTATGATAGGCACTGAGTGCGTGTGAAGATTTTATTATTGAAGGAACGTGACAGACGAAAAGTTACATTAACTAATGGTGTATGTATGTACTATTAAATTGACAACAGATGTTATACTTTAATTGTACAAGAGCTGACTCACTAATTAGTAATTGACATCGTAAGTACAATGCCGACTATGTTCTCAAAAACTCCAAAAAGAGAAAGCTTAAGTTTAAATGCAAAGTGTAATAAAAATGTTTTACTTTGATCTTTTATACTAAATACGATTATTTTGCGAATTGCTTAGAAGATTTCAAACATAATACTTGTTAACATTTTCGCGTTAGGAGAACGATTTAAAAAGTCAAACAGTCCTGAAATAAATTTCCTCCTCTACTAATCCCAAAAATATTTCTCGTATTATTCGCATAATTTATACCACAGTATGTCGACTGCTCCATTCTTGAGTATGTTTTGAATTCCATATACCGCGAACGACGAACAAGAAAAAGGAAGAACAAGCATCGAGACAAGAATTACACGTTTCGTCTTCGTATTATTTTAAAGGAAAGAAACAGATTTAGTTCCACAATATTATTTTCCAACCACTCTAATGGCACAGGTGTGTTAAAGAAAAAGAAATTCATTTGAATATGTTCTGCTCCGACAAAAAAACTACAATGACCGGCAAAATATTGCTCTTCTTTCGAACACCGTAGGATGACGATGGAAATCTTTCACTCTGAAATCTGCGCCCGAGTATGTGTAAGGATACGGTGGCAAGGAATGCCGTTTAATCGTTCATCGGTAATCGGTCGACACTCGTGGCTTGTTATCCGCCTACACCCGAGGCGTCTAGCTATTGCCACGTAGCACTTTATTGTTGCCACTACAAAAGGGATAATTGCGTTTGATCGTGACTCTCTGTAGTACTGCTTTAATAGACACTCTGAAATGCGAGATTCTCGGTTCGATGCAGCAACTATCGATTACGGAAGATGCAAAGGTTACGTTCTACAATGGGCTCGTTTTTTTTTCCTCGAGAAGACAACAAAAAGTATTGCTTTTTTCGTAATTTTATTGTATGCTGAATATACTACATTTCGCAACGTTCGTCGGTATGTGGCCTCATAAAACTTTTAATGCTGATATCAAAGCTTCATAACTATATTGCCGATAGGTATCGTAAATGTGACGTTAAATAGTGTTACTGCGGATGTAATAAATTTGGGAATATTCATATTTGTGTTAAACGGCTTAAATTTTATGATGACTGTAAGTATCAGACGGGGATTGTACGATACTTTCGAGAAAGAAAGGTGTAAGTAGAAGTATGGAGAGCTGGTACATAATTAGAATGGATTAAAATATCAGATCATTTTTCTCTGAGAAAAAGACAGGTTTTTAATGTATTGGAAAAAGTATAGTATGGTTTATATTATGGTTTGAAGGATAACAATTGATATGGCGCAGATGATTTGATCCAAGAAACTCTTATTTAATATTGAGGCATTTAGCATCGTTTACTATGTATTAATTGCGTGAAGTGCATAGATATTAATTAATTATCTTATCTGACGTAAAAGAACTTTTAGCTTTTTACTATTTTTTCCCAGATACGAATATCTGTTAATTTGCAGAGATACAAAATTCCATTTGCGAGTTTCTGTAAATTCCAAGATTTCTTTAGCTTTTGCTCACCATATTGCTTGCGATGGGATTATGAAACTTCAAATGATCCTTTAATTCAGTCCTGAGACATAGACATACCTACACATAATTAAGAAATAACTAAAAATAACAGAAATTCTTGTAATCGCTAGATGGCAAAATTAATACGTGTCACACGTATTTACATATTTGTATTAGATTTTGCTACCTGGATCCTATGTACTCAATTCTTTTTATATTTGCATTTTGCGTAGCTTTACGTTTGAATGAATTCTATTATCCTTTTACCTGCTTATTAATTAATTTCAGATTATTATTAACGCACTATTGATTAATTATCACGTCGTGTAAAGTTAGATAAAGTAATTATAAAAATCTTAACCTAGAATGTTCAGCCATTATTCCGGGAACAGTTGATTAGACGCTTTTCACAGATGTTTAATAAAACACTGTGCAATAATCAATTGATGTAAAGCAGTTCAGTGATGCAGAATTGAAAATCATTCATATTCCTGTCAGATAGCCTGTATTAGTAACACGTGTTTACCATGATGCACATCCTGCCTGTTCCTAAAGTAAACGTGGCTGAACAATTTGCAACGGTTAATTAATAATGATCTACTCGGCCGATTACACTGGAATACGTCGCATTACAGCAACTATGTTAGAATCGTGACGTGGGACAAAAAATTGTAGGAATCGATTGCCCAATTAAGCAGTCACTGATTTATACAGCGAACAGAAGATATAAGAATGAAAAGGGGAGAATGTTCGAACGACAGTTCAATCTCGACTATATCTCTTCGGTGTACCGCGATTAATAGCACATGTAGAACGTGATTCCTTTTACACACGTGCGATATCTGGTTGTATTATCGGTAGATTATTTACTTCGTGATTGTATCTAGGAAAAAAGTGAGAAAAGATATGTCCCCCTCTTATTATTAGTATTTCCTTTAGTAACACACACACGAACCAATGTGCAACATTTATGGGCCTCGCAATTTTTTCGCCTCGACGTTACCACGTTGCCAGACAATTCCACTGATTCGATAGAACAAGGAAAAATATGTTTTACGATCTGCGAAACTAGCTATTAACCGTACATGCGTGCATTATCGGTATGCGTGATCTTTAGCTTGTGTCGAGGGCTGCTCCGTTTAAAAAATAATATTTTAATTAGGAACATTGAATATTGTGCTGCTGTTATTTATATTTATATGAAATAAGTCGTGAATTATGTTCTGAACTAAATATTATCAATAATATATTTTGGAAATAATACATTGCATCTTTATACACACAATGCGCATGATTGTTATTAACATACAAAAAGTAAAAATCCTTTCACTCTAGCTCATTTCATTATTATATGTTGTACCTTACTACTTCAATTAGTGAAGCATAAGTCGCGTAAAAGAAATGCCTTCTTTCTACCTAATCTTTCTTCTCTATATTCATCCGAGCAGTTGAATAGAACTTGTTGAGACTGATCGATCGTGATCCAAGAAGTACGAGACAATGCACGTGTCTCTTAATTCATCAACGATATCTATTATCGCTGACCATACCCACACTCACCACTATTTTATGTCCACCCACGAGACGTTGATTCCGTTTCAAGGAGTAAGCAACTGATGAAAAAATGGCACGAACGAGTAAGAATACCAACACACCATTGTCGAACGGTACAAGGTGTCGTGAATAATTGATGATTTTGATGGAGATTACATCGTTATTTGATCCTTCCGCATCAATGATTAACGCATACAACAGACGGTATCGCAGGATAATGTAAAACAACCGGTTAAACCTATTAGATTCAGTGTCGGCAGGGAAATTTTTAATGACAACCGAGGTGATAGGATACACTGTTTCTTGCTGCAATTGATACTAGGATCTCGATAATCCGGACAAGCTGGAGTACAACTCACTCCAAGAGATCGTTAATAATAAACCAGTTGTCGATTAATCGGCCAGGACTTTCGGATAAAGGGAGACATCAATTCAACGATTCAATGTATGGTCGAAGATAAAGTTGGGCGGATGTGTAGCAGATTTTTATTCGAATGGAAAATTATTCATTATTCTCGAATGGCTTCCTTTATTCGACATTTTTATTCAACGATCATTCGAGGTGGGATGTATTCGAAATTTTATTCCGATATAAAAACTTATCTGAATAACGTCCAACTCCATCTATGGATTTGCAACAGTAGATAGAAAAAAATGTTGAATAACCGAAAATGAAATTTTTAATTAAAGAAGAAATTGCAAGTAGGAGCATCAGATCTATTAATATTGACTCATTTTGTTCAATACGTTATTTAAGAAAAGATCTTGTTGAAATTATTTCACACAGGTTTTTGCGAGTATTTAATTGAGTCTAACTCGTGAATAATATACTAGAAAATTTGCCATCAAAAATATCTCACGGTATTACTTAATATAGAAGATTATCTAATAAATTGAAAAATAATGACGCGTTGTAATAAAATTGAATGTATAATGCGAGGCACGGCAGTTGACTCTAAAAATACTGGCGCCAGTGCATTTGCAGGGAAATTAATTAAAATACCTCTGCTCGGCTTTTACTTACACCACACTATACATAAATTAGCGCAAACTATTCAAGCCAGATCTGGTTATTATTAAACTCGTTGCACTGATGATTTCATAAATATATCACAAAATTGCAGTACAAGCGGAAAGAAAGTGGTTTCCTAGTAAAAAATAAATGAAGAATATGAAATAAAATTTGTCCACGTTAAGTCCCGTTTCAAGAAATAAATATTGCCACAATCTATTTGATTCTCTCAATTTGATTCCTCATCGTTATTATTATTCGTGTCTGTTATCGGTACCAGAAGTTGCTACCATCAAAACTAATACAATAGGCTTGAATAACGTATACCTGTTATTAAATTAAAAATTACAGGAACGTTCCTGTCGCCCACAAATTGTCACATCATGAATGTCAATATATCTTTCACTCAATATTAACGTGTTCAACAGAATAAAATTTTATATCTTCAATTTATCTTTGAATAAGCAATGGGTACCTGGCTCTCGATTGTGCAATTTTACGATTTCTAAAACGTCTTGAATTTATTCTACTGTAGATAGCTACCTATAGTGCAAATAAATTGAAGTCGTCATCGTGATAAAGAATACAGGTATTCTATAAGTCTTTCGCCGATTATACTATAAATAATACGTATAAATCATCTGTAACATCGTGAATGTGATCGAACATCAGAAAGATCATTTACTGGATACTGTAGCCTCAGCCGCAATAACATTAGGAATGGAAAAAGAAGTCGCGTGATAATTTCCGTGAACTTTTCACGCGTATAGCAGTGTAATACGTTCATAACTATAAATAGTCAATGTAACACCGTAAACAATGCGACAGTAAGTGCCTTGATCGAAGAAAGTCGCATTATGACTCAGGTAAACGGTGGTCGTTGTTCTCGAACGCTTGAAGTAAGACCAAGGCTTTGTGAGAGGTAATAATCGCAGAAAACGAAGGATACTTTCCTTGGACCGTTAATTAGTATTATTTCTGCAATACCTTTTTCTTTCTCGGCCAAAGAACTATGACACGAGTGAACTTTCGAAACAACTTAACTGGATGATAATCGTAACCGTTTAGATGATTATCACGAACGGATGAAATACTTTCATGTGTGTAAAAGTTTTATTTACTGCATGTAAAAGTCCAGCAGTTAAACGTTTTTTGCTATTACGTAGGAGAGGTCTCGTTACTTTCTTGCCGTATGCAAAATTATTCAAATGAAAGTTGGAAACAGTATATACAGGATACTTCGGCTATTTAAATAATTTTCCCGGATTAAACGTGTTTTAATTCGGTTAACAGATACTATGGATTGTATGTGTTTAAATGTTATAATTTTATAGTAACTACTAGAAACGTCCGTCATACGCCGCGCAATGTATCATAATGATTGCGTACTTACGTGGAAAAATCAAGCAATGACAATTATAAACATTTATATACGGCGTCACATGGACACAACTCATATCAGATACCATAGCAACGTCTATGTTCTCTAACAGTGTAATTAAGAACATAAAAAGTGCGTCTACCATTTATCTTTTGAACGTATCCTGTGTTAACTTTGTAAGTTGTATTTTTCCCAACGTAACGACTAAATAGAATTTAGATGTGTTATAAATATAAAGTGCAATAAAATGAAAAATGTTTATTGCTGAAGGAGCATATACACATTAACGACAGCGTGCAATTTTGTGCGTATGGAAATTCAGTTCAATAAACGTTCATTAGGTTCCTGGCAATGCTGGTGGGATTGGAACAAGATTTATACCCTTACTATTAGGAATCAATAAAATTGCAATCCTACCTACTTCCAATGCGTTTCAAGTTTATGCAAAATATGTGAATATTTCAGTTTACACGTTCCTGATGCAATTTTATTTGTACCGCGTATATACAGTATTATACGTGTACATTTATGCGGGGGAGAATTTGAATACTAACGACGTTATTCCGCGCGACAAATTGATCCAATTGCCACTGATAATACAACGCTGCGGAGATAGTTAATTTTCAGTGGTACCATGCTTTTCCGAAATAGTTCGATTAATGTAAATTAGCCAGCCAATAACGCCAGGGTTAATATGCTAATCGTTCAGGAAGATTCACATCTGAATTATATCAAGCATTTTCTCCACTTTGCATTTCATTGCGCAACGTCGACCGTTTTGCCGTTTGCAACTCGAAACAAAGGTGGTCTCAGCGAAGAGTTAAAATCAAGTAAACTTAATTCAGTGACAAATGTCGCGGGGGCTAATGCAACGTCGAAAATAGTTTGAACTGCGGTCAGGATAAAACCTGTATGGCGTACAGTTTGATTAATAAGCAGAACAGTCGCTTGCGTCGCTAAACCTTCATGGATTTAAGTGCAACGGCATTATGGTACAGAAAAACTGGGATGGTAGGCGTTCTTAAAAATAATGTATTAGAAAACTAGTTCCATCGATAGTCACAGTGAATAATTGGATATAAATGATAAGGAACCGTTCAAATTAATAGCTACTCTAATCGTATTAATGTTATGTATTAGCTGTAAGAAAAAAGCATGGATTTATGTAAGACATAGAAACTTGTATTAGGAAATTCTGTAAAAAGTCGATGCCGTTCATGAAAAAAGAGTTAAATCGTAGCACTGATTGCTGCTATTTGCAATCGAAATTAATAAACATATTAAGTAAGAGTTTGGGCAACAAACGCATTATATCAAATTAATTGGAAAGTTCTGTTGTTAACTTTTACTTCTTCATGTACTATCTTCTTTTAGGATTTTTACCAACAAACCTATTTAAATTATCGCAATATTGTCTATAAAAAGGTAATATTTTTGAAAAAATGAATAAACGTTCAAAATATACTTGATAAATAATGTTTTATAGTTAGTAAAAATTTAATTTCAGTACACGTTAGGAATTTAGGAAAAAGCATATAGAAGAAATAAAAATAATCCACCATGCAGTGCAAGAAGAACAATGTTCGGTGGAATAACACGAAAATTTTCAAATAGATTAATGTCATGGTCAAGTATTGTAGTACTCTAACAATTGCGAAAGAACGTGCCACGGCAGGAGCGTAATTCAGAAGAAAATTTCTAGAGCACGGACGATGCGAAGTGGGGACCAATGATTTCATAACATCCTTTAGTCCTGCTAATTATTGAAGACGTTTACCTCACTCAACATAGGTGTTACGATATCAAGGTAAATTCACATGTATACGTGAAATCGTATGGAATTGTGAACGTGAACGAAACAAGTCTAGCGAAACGCCGCCTGAGCAGCATATATTTCAAACACAGTTAATTCATGTTTTATTTTTACGTTGCTGAAATGTGAGGAAACCCACAAACAAATTCGGAGACTGTAAGAAAGAATTCTTCATGATAATTCTTCGAATAAGTCGTATATGCAATTGTGATACCACTACAATCCTGAATGCAACGTAGTTTCACGGTGTTGTGCAAATGTATTGATGTGTGGGGTGTAACATATGTATATGTATACATATATGTATATGTACATTCAGACGTACGTACATATAGTATATACATGTGCAAACAGTGTATTTAGGCGAGGTCTCCTCGCATATTCAACGATCAGTGTTATTTACACGTCGATGAAAGATATTAGAACCAGCTCTAAGCCGAGCACGTAGGAATTGTAAAGCAGCTCCATTTACCCTTTCATTTGCATGAAAAAAAAAGTTATCTGCCCGTTTCTTCAGAGCAGGTTAGATCATAGTAGTGATGTGTCATTTACGAGACCGTAAAGAAGGACAGCTATGAATGATGATACATGTGTAACTTCTTGCCACTTTGACTTATTTCTTTCAGTTTCGTTTAAAAGGTGCGATAAATCAAAATAGGCTGCGATAGCACGACAAAATAGCGGTTCCTTCTTTCAAAAATATTTCTGCAAACATTGCATAGATAAGAAGGATAAATACAAATTGTCGGGGCGTGTATTGAATCTTAGACGTTGGATTATCTTGCACGTCTGTAACCCTGACTGACCTGCATCTTCGAATAGATTATGCATCCATGGAAGATCAATCGATCTCCATTGATTCGATCAGCACGATCGCCTGGCTGTTGCATCAGTGTTTATCACACAAACTTTGTTGCCGTGATGCAGCACCCAATTGTGCCGGCTCGCGATCTTCTTTCTCACATCAATTTCACGATACTTTTGTAATTGGATGTTTCCATCACGACACAATTGTATTGGTGAATTGTAACGATCGCAAACAATTTAAATAGTACTGTGTTATCTATGTGTTGCTCGAACTCGAGCGCAGAGAATAGTACAGCTTATAAATGTATTGCAATCGACGGTACTTCAACGTTTGCTTAATGATATTGTTGCAAAACTCGGACTAATTAGGCATATCTTATCTACGTATACCTTAAATACTTAAAATAATGATAAATAGCAGCAGATTGTAAGAGGTTCCGTGGATACGTAATCCCGTAAGCGCATTACAATTCGCTATTGTCCAATTAAAAATTTCCTGTTTCGCTTTGAGTTTGATTAAAAAGTTTTGGCAACAGCGATAATCCTCCGATCCATATGCCACTGGACATCGGGCAATTGTGAAACGTCATTTTAACGAACGATAAAGCTACTGAAACTCTGTACTGCCCCTATTTGTCAAAGTAGCCAAAAAAGGAACGGATCTATATCTTTTGGGGCCGCCGACTCGCTCGACCTGATCTCGAAACAACAGAATATACATGACGTTGATGCACGATCACGAAAGTGACTCGAGAATGTTGCACGTTATGAGTTAGACTGGAGCACTCGTATCCACGCGTTAGGCAATATAAAACGGACAGCGCCGGGGAGGATCGCTCAGTCTTTCGAAACACACGAACGAATTATGTTCAACAAGCAAGGATAATAATCTCAGGCGCAATAATGTTCCATCTTGTGAACGAACGGCGAGGTGCAACGGACAATGATTCAAACGTCTTCAAGACTGTTCTTCGATGTAATTGTCAAATGTACACCAGCCAACAGAAGTAGAAACTGAGGGATTCTTGTAGTACAAAAGAAGTGACTGGCAATCTGGCTAATAATAACTTACTCCTTGTTAGGAGGTAAAAAAATCTGACAAATTAAGGCCACGCGTGTTTACCGCACGTATAACATCTGTTAAGGGTTTTAAATTGTGTATGTTGCGCGTGGAACTCTAGACAGGGTTTATTAAGACAGAAAGAACAAAGCCACTGATGTAGACATAAAATGTAGACAATGTTCAACAGATGCGACACTGCAGCTATTATACTTTTATATTATTTAAATTATTCATTAGTATGTATTTTATTAATAATAGAGCATTTCACGTGCATTGTAAGTTCTGGATAATTAAGGATAGTAAATGCATATTTTGTATACTTGTATACAGTGTGACTTATTGTTAGTGAGCGTAGTACAACGGGGCAACAAATGATTTGTTATGAAAAAATAAAGCGAACTTGGGGAACAGAGTTTCTACATTTGCAGTTTTATTAATTGGTTACTGATTTGTGAAGGCATACGTTTATAAAATAATTGCACAATATCATCCTTATTTATGAAACCAGTCCAATTAAATACAGAACGAGGCATAAAACCACGGAAGTAATAAAATGTAGAATTTCAGTTCCCCTTTCTTTTCATATTTTTTCTATTCCTTGAAATTCCGTGCCGTTGATTGATTTAGCAATTTTTGTAAAGATACAATAATTTATTGATCGTCATACAGACTGGCGATTTTCTTCACCCATCTTTTATACTTCCTCAATAAACAATTACGCATGTACGTAGATCAGATTCAAGATTTTCACCAGGGACTATGTATTATGTTTTGTTCAATACCTAATAATAGAAAGCATGAAATGTAAATAAATATCAGATGTCCTGTCATGTTGTCCGGTCATGTTTAGTAGTTATTTATATTTTTTTTTTAATAACTTCTATGTAATATATTGTATTAGTTGGATGTTTGGTGTCGTCATTCTGAAGGCAGCATTTGATATACAGGGTGTATAAAATGTACACTCCCAAATAATCAGGATATCGACTTAATTCTTTGTACGAGTCTGAAGTTTAGAAATTCATTGTAACCCGAAAATATAAATTGGCGAATTTCGAGGGAATTATATGCGCAGGATAGTTTGTAAAATCGTTTGTAAAATTCAAAGCTGCTAATTTCCCTATCGGAAAATCAGGGCAGAGAAAAGTCATTGAACGCTGATTATATCGCCGTAACAATATTTCAAGGTAAAAGTATGGAAATTGTATGGAAATTTTTAAATTACAATGAACGAGAAAGGTGACATTTATCCAACGAAAGTAAAAGATTGTACGATTAGTTATTATTCGGGCCAAATTGGAAAGCTATAGAAGTGGATAAATCGAATCCGTCCAGGTTAATAAACCTCATGCAAAGTTTTTCTATGCTCAAAAATAAAAATGATCATATACTGACCTGAACATCACAGACCACCACAGACCTGAACATGAAGTTTGACATCATTTCCACAATTGACACTGCCTGGAACCTGTAAAATAGATGATTTTCATAAATTTGAAATACAGAAGCTACTTAATTCTTCAGAGTCTCATATAGAATCACGTGTAAATTATATCGCTTCAATACAAATGCTCGCAAAAGTATTTGCCCACGTTAGTTATTTTGTAAATATGCAAAATTGTATGTAGACAGTAAACTAGAAAATGACTCGAAATCTATTTTTAGAAACACGAAAAGGCTGGTCCGAAACGATTATGAAATGTTAACGTTCATCGAAGTACCATAGAAATAAATACAATCGCGTTGCAAAAAAATGAAACGACCTGTATCATTGCGAAAAAAAATTATTTTCGATTCGAGCGAAGAATTTTTTTCGCCAAAAGTTACATAAATCATGCTTCTCCGACTTATTAGCTGTATTATATTTGTTCCTGCATGCGTACAAAGTGGCGCGAACTATCTCCCAATAGAAATAGTCGTGCCATTATCGATCGGTACTCGGAAATGGCAAAATCGAAGATCGATTTTCTCGTTTAAATAGATAATTTCGCCGTCTGTTCTAACTAAGCGGCGACGATCAAGCTTAACGATATCGCGAAAGTAAACGCGGAATGTTCAATCAAATCCTGAATCTTGCAGGATTAACTATAATTCATGTCCAGCAGGCGCAACAATCGATCAATGAGACGGTGGTAGCTGCGATTGTTAGTAGCGGGTAAGCGATGATAAGTCGCGTGAACAGAGAGGTACGTCAAACTGGTACATATATTGTTAAGAGAACGAAACCGCCTCTATTGAACTGTCAGAAGCTTCGTTTGCATACTTACCGGTGTTTTACCTGCGCTAAGTAAGCTGGTGTCTTATCAACATATCGATGGCTCGCAACGAATAAGTGTACATACAGTGGCGGCCAGTGCTGCTTAAGACCGCTACATAGTTTAGAAAATAAACATGACTTTCATTTTTATACAGTTTGTTTTCAATTCTTGACTGTCGTAGATACGCAAATTTTGATGAATATAAGGTGAACCCGTGAATTTTGAATGTACCATATAAACTATTGTATTCAAAGAAGGAAATTAATTATTTTTGACCTATTGTGTGGGAAATTTTACAGAAAGTTAAGGTATGTATAGATCGAAATTTTTAAATTGTAATTTCTTGTTTGTAAAATTGTAACATAAATATTGAACTTTATAGATCAATGTTTCACTACTTTTTTATTTGAAACAGAAGTGTAACGAAGTAACCACGTTAAAATTTTAAATGCTGCTTTGTATTCGAATGATATTTCAGTGACCTTTTATTATTGTATAGATTACTAAATTTACTTTTCATTTCGGTAACATTTTGCACAGTGTACAACCTGTTAACATTTTCTTGATGGACCAGGCAACTTATTACGTTTGTGACATATGCATTGGTTTTTGTTCTACCGTATTGTTTATCGATCACGAATATGTACAAGAATGGCATACCATAACATTTTATCAATTTAAATTATTGCGAAAATAATGTTCCTTTTTGTCCGTTTATCTATAACATCGAAGCTTAAAAAAAATAAGTCTGGATGGAAACAATAATGTTCCATTACAATTAAGTAAACATATTATTATCAGTCAAAATAATACTAAAGTACTACAAAGTTACCGTCGAATACTATAATTCATTCACTTTCTTTAAATTGAATTATCTACGGACCCCCATGTTGCATTTTCAGGTGGCAAAAGCATGTTTCCATACCCATGTGCAACATATCCTAGAAAAACCATTTATCCACTAAATGACAATAGTATTCTACTATACTTCACATAATACCAGTTGCGTTTCATTATACCACGTTATTTTCACTTACCGTGCAGTTTCATTATTGTTTAACGAACAGTTGTAACATTATATTTTCCGACGATTCTTGATCAGACAGCACGTTTCTCTGACGAATCAAAGAGTCGTGCAGAATACTCCCCCACCCTCGTAAAAGAAGTGCTTTCCTGCGCACGTATAAAACCGGTGAAAGCGCCTGTCGGCCCTCCAGACCATCGCATAGTACGACAGAGGCAGGATCTCTGGCGGTTACCGTCACTGCAGACTTAGATTGACAATTAACACACCTTCACAATAAATCGGAAGTTTCGTCGGCGAAATTTAGAATATCCGGTTACTTGTTATCGACAGACGTTCGTGTTTCGTTATCCTCGCAACGCACGCCGGCTATTTGTGATTAGAGTAGCTTAGATCAGGAGTGACAATGAAGATGACAGTTGGCAACATTTTGATCATCGTGTCCTTTATTGGGGCTCAGGTGCTGGGATATCCTCCGCAGGAGAGACTCATGCCAGGTATGTAAACGACCTTCTTCTATTGCATACTACATATTATAATCAATTATAATTACTGCGGCATCTAATGCATGGAAGAAGGAAGGAGACGTTTGGAATTTTTAATTCAATGTCAATTGGCAGGTGTGCCAGGTTATCTGGGTTTTAAATTATTTGAGATCAGGTAAAGTTTGTGTAGAGAAATCTATGTTTTAGATTATTTGAGACAAGGTCATGTTATTGTAGAGATATACATATATGTGTTCTTTCTACATCGAAATGAAATATTTTTATAACACGGTTAACAGTTTAATATAAACATGTGGAAAAGAACTTTTCTTTAAAATATATTTTTTACCCTCAATGTAAGTATGATTACCCTCAAATATGAAGTAGTATTATATTAAAATAATAGCTGAAGTAATTTTTCATTACCCCAGAAAAAACATATTTCCATATGACCGAACATGAAAGAATAAACAAATTAGAACGAGAAACCTAATAATGGACTGAGGCCTTAGAATATTTTACGTACAGTAGTATGTATGTATTATATTATTTTAGTACACGCACATGCAAATTTTCACTGCAATATTTGATAAAGAAATGCGTAAATTGATTAAAAACCAGCTGGTGGAGAGGAAAAATTATCGGGTACATATTTTTGACGTTATGTTAATTCACTGTTTATCAAATAATTTATAACACATCTTGATTTACAAAAATCTCAAACAACAATAAATAATAATTATTTGGCCTATGCAAACATGTTCATCATATTCATGAGATAACAAAGAACAGTGTAAGGTACATATACGTAAGTACATATGTATTACTACTGTTTATCACACAGTACTTCCCATAGAATCTAGTATACAAGGTGAGAAGGCAAATCCCGTAATTATCGCAATTAGCTCGCCAAGAGCGTTAATCTTCGTCGCTTTTCTTCTTTCTCTTTTCCTTCCATTCCTTCCGTCTTACATTCGCCTTCTATTCCAGACAATTACAGCCCTACCCCTTTTCCATTCTTTGTTTCTCTTTCGCTCTCATGAAAGTAGAACACTTCCTTCTACAGATGCTAATCATGATAATCTCACACAGTGCGCCATGTCTTCTGTACGTGACAGCATTCGAAATTATTACTGTACAATTCCCTTACAGAAGTTGAGTTTTCTCCTTTGCCCTGCGCTGTTTTATTTTCTACACCGAGCCTTGATCTTTTGAACCTCTTCTTGAAACGGAAATAGGCATGTGCCTCATGTTTTACGTGTACATATTTCGTTCTACTCTCCAAAGATATCATATACACTGTGATATTTTTCTTCGTATTTCAAACTGTGTACAGTTTCCTTGTCTTTATATGAAAATCTAAATCGCAAGCGAAACTATTTTATTCCGTGTAATGAGACATTGTTAGGTGTTAATGTTAATAGAATTGTATTTCCAATATTCGGGTTTAAATAGTAAAGGGCGATGTCCTTTGTCATCTAGAATAATAAGATTCATATTTTAATGTGAGCTCATCTTGAAAATGTATTAAATCTTGGATTTAATTGACTGAAATGGTCGTGAAAATGATTATTATTCAAGTTTAATGAAATCTTCTCCATCTGTGTTAACTTTAATTTCATTCGTGACACATCTTTATTAAAAATCCGTAGGTAATTTATATAATATTTGAAAAATGGAACTTGCAAGTACAACAATAACGCTGTGCTCACTACACCTGAATAATTACTATCAGTAATTACTATTGCTGCATTTCTACTGAATTTTATACCCTACTGTATAATAACATTTCACCCTTTAATAGTGCGTTGAAACTCTCAAAGGTTTTAAATGACATCAAGAATCCCCCCCAAAAAAATATCGAAATCATTTACAATCTACTAATTCAAAGTTAACACAGCAGTGACCAACAGTGATTTCTTTCATTTCGATACATATATTAAACATTTATCTTGTGAAAACTTTTGTAAAAGTATTTCCTATAAATTAATTTCGCGAAGATATAGCAAACTCCGTTGAAGATTTCTGGCTCTCTTTACTTTTGACTGGTAGTTTATTGTCGATTTCACGCGCTCATTTATATCGCTATAAAAGGTGAAACGTATGTATGTAATCGGTGATTCTTTCTGCTAACCGTACCAGATATCCATGGAATCTTTGATTAAGTCTCACAATCGAAGACATGGTTTTAATTGGTACGGTAACCGTGAAACCAAGGTTAATAGTCCTCAAGAAGATACGTATTATGTTACCCTACGGTAAAAGCTACGCATTGACATGATCAATAATATTCTTATATTAGTCAAGCATGGGAACGGCAATAAATCATTGGCAATTACAATTTCACAAACAAGTATAAACGTGTACTTACGGAATTGGTTCCACGTGTTCTTTTATGCAATTGAGAGTTGCAAAAATGGTGTTCGTCGGATGGAAAACAATATAAAACTACGCAAAGGAAAACGACGTGTATATTGCAAAGATATTTATGCCATCAATCAACTTTTGTTTTACTCGGAAAATTACTCGGAAACTAATCAGGTTAGAATGATGTAGTAAGTGCAATCAAATGAAAAGTTTAACTCACTGATATAATACATTTCAATGAGTACAATAGAATCATATATTTTCTGATTGCATAAAATGTGAATGCGCACAAACGTAAATTGTATCGCGTGAATCAAGGGATAAGCGTATAGTATATTCTTTATTACCTTCCGCGTGCTCTTTTAGCTTCGAATCTCACACTCTGTCAAATATTGTAAAAGAATACAACGACACGAACGCCTGAACTTGCGAGGATTTTTTCACAGTATTGTATACCATGAATCGCCCCCACATATATAATTACATTGTTCGTGCTATAATTCCCATTGTTCTCGATTTCATTAAATTAACAAGTGGGTGACATTACATAAGCTCTTTACATAAAACACGAACTTTCTCAAGCCTTTGCAGGATTCATTTCAAATTACAATAATACATACTCATCTGTGCATTTAGAAATAAAACCTCTATGACCTAATCGCATATATTTAACGCAACCTTACAAACCTTACATTGCTGCAACAACTTGAAACCAACTTTTGCCCCCGAAGCAAATCACTCGTCTTGCTCCTAAGAACTTCCGTACGCTTACGAACCCTCCACCGCGGCGTGCTACTTCCGGCTGCCCATTTATTGCGCTCATTTAATCAACCGAGCACCGTGTCTACCGTACAGCCGATAAGATTTCGCGCGCAGTGTTTCGTACAACCAAGAAAATCGTGGCCGCGTAAACCAAGTAATTTGCGCACATTCCACGAAAGAGTTTCTTTGTTAGTTTGGCGCGAATATGGTCACGGCGCACATACAAGTGCGAATAGTTCCGTGGATATGGACCTCGAGTGAATTCTTCCAAAAGAAACCGCCGTACAGGAGCAATGGGGAACAACTACTTTGGTGGAGCGCAAGCTCGGCGACGGGTGTCGGTGGAGAAACCAACGATGATGTGGGGCAACCAAGAATAATAATAATGCCCCCATAAGCACGCTGGAGTCGCGATCACGTGCGGCACGTGAACCCACGTGCCCCTACACGTGCTTACTCCACGGGCGAGAGACACGAGGAACAGAACAGCGAAGAAAGAAAGAGAGTCGCGGTTGTACGCCTTTCCTCGTACGGTTTAATACCATCGAGGGAAAAGTGTGACCGAGTCACGTGCAAGCGTCAGCCATTCGACTCGATTCACGCGACCACCTGTTCTGTCAATTAACGACGGCGTCGTCTTCGCGGCTCTTGTACTACACAGCTTGTCGCAAGGCCACCTTCGAAACACGTTTCGCATTGATACACGGTGTCACGGGTTTCTTGAAAATGCTTTTGAATTACAATGCACTGAGTATAACGTTTAGTTGACACCGTAAAAATTGGATAATAATACTAATTAGGCTTTTGTATACTGCCGCGGTGAATCGAATACGGGCGGTATCAGTAATCCCGGTGGAAAATGTAGAATAGAAGTTTTGGCATGTGGAATTTCAATTCGGAGGGAAAGGTTGTTTTTCTACTTATAAAATGATAATCATTTATTTGTGATATCAGCGGAATTAAACACCGAAGGTTTTAGTATTGATAATAAAATAAGAATCCCCATATTTGTAAATCAAGTATGAGTAGCAGTAATCTGTGCAGGTGTACAATATCTGTTTGTTCGTAACTTTATTTTGCAGTTTTGAATTATTTCTCTTCGTATCGAATTTGTACTTTTTTAAAATCAGAATAATCAATTACTTAATTGAATAATTTATTCAAATGAATTGTTTCTGTAAAATTAAAGTAGCCCAACAATTAATAGCAATGTGGAAATTTTCATTATATAAAAATTGTCGAAATTCGTTGCATTTTCATACACGTAATATTTCAAGTGGACTTTCACCGACGAGCAGAATTAATTATATACAGAAAGTAATTACAGGATCTCTTTGATTATGTCAAATACCCATGTTTTACAAACGTGTGATTGATTTGCAATCAATTACATACACAGGAAACTAAATTAGCGTGTCAAAGTGCATGTAGTAGTCGGCCCAGTAAATTATTAGTGAAATCAAGGCGCATAATTAAAGCGCGGAAGTGAATTTACCGTACACGAGTCTTCAGCGTTCCCGATATGCAAATTTGCTATTACTATATCTCGCTCAAGACAGATACAGATCGCCAAGGTTATGGCTATAGTAGTTGTAACATACAGAGAGCTTATTCTGCGATCTATTAAATTCAATTTTTAATACCATACCTCACATGCATATAACAAAACGTTCATTATTATTTTTCTCCTTGTCGGTATGCTTGAAATGTTTTAAGTCCCCGTTTTTATGAAACGGTGCTTTCCCCGTAACGAAAGCGCGCGGCTGTAACTTTCGCCTTTATGATAAGCAACAGAAGTTTATTTTCAACGCGTGCTTACGTTGAATTTCACCGAATGTAATTTCTGGACCTATCGAAGATACGTGTTCCCATGAACCGAATCAATTAGATGTTGCAAAATAACGTAGCGGGACATGCACATTCTTAAAATTCCCAATTCGCCTTTAATTCTTATAGAATCAATGCATATTCAATTGTAGCAGTGGATTAGATTTTTCCAAATTATTTAATTTCGAAACCTAGGTCAGTAGGTGAATCATTCACTTATTCGGGGTAAGTGAAACACATCCAACACATGGCACGGCAAATTCGCAAATATTGCAAAGTCACAGTGTCTGCAGTTAATTGTGCATGCGCTTCCTTTTTTTTTTTTAATAAGCAAGCGATCGGAGCAAACTATTGCAGCAACACCATTCTTCCTGTTCGTGTTTTCGTCGCTCGAACACGATCCCAGGGGATTTTTCGAATGCGCGCCAATACACGAGCAATCTTGTCGACTACGGGAAGTGTGTCGATTTAAACATCAACTTTCTACGATACAGCAAATGTTATTAGTTTCTACGTGACTCGTAGATTTCGCAGAGATACGGTTTATTGTGCTGAACGAGAAAGAGTCCCCAAAGGACCACGCGGGTCGAATTTATTCCAGCAATTAACAACGTCGAGCAGTCGTTATATTTTTGCAGTGATTTATCGCAGATTGAAAGAGGGGGCTAAACATAGGTTTATTCCACCGGTTTACTAATATACTTTTTACCCTTTCGCAAGTATGAGGCATTCTTTCTTACCAATTATTAGATCGCGATTGGTCCGCTATCGTCTATACCGCCGGAAGCTACGCAGCTCTCTTTCATCTTTCTTTCCATTTTCGCTTGTGAAACTACCCTAAAGAACATTTAGTCTGAATTCTGTGGCAAGAACGATACTACCGAGATGGCGGAGGTACGTTTCTGCTGATTGGATCGTATTTCTTGAATACACATCTCTAACAACTTATCTACAACTTTGGTGAAAATATTATGCTAAGAATTAAGGAATTTCTCGTAGATATCTCCAGAAAAATTAGGAACGTTGAATTATCATTATTATATAAACAAATCCTGTGCCCAGCGTTGAGAATGTGAATTAGCAGACGGTACTTTAAATTTAATAGAATCTGATAAGAATTTTCTGATAAAACATTTGTCCATTTCTTTGATTAAATCAAACTTAAATATGCTTGCCAATGCGAATTTTCAGTCGCGCACGAGTTCGAAACTACATATCTGCTGTCAACGCATTGCCATTTTGTTGGAATTAGAGCGTGAATTATATACGAGTCTTTGAACTTGACATAGGAAGCATATTTTACATAGCAAGAAACATTTATATCTGGACTGTGTATCAAATAACACGAGACTGCTAGAAAGTGGAAATTCGACGATAACTTGATGACAACCGCGCGGTTCTTAATAATAAATTACTTCCACTTTTGTACACAAGATTATACAAAATGAACACGAAAAATGATTGCTCAAAGAGAAGCATAATGGTCAAGGTAAAATTTCAGTTCGATTTATTTTCAGTATGATTGGCACTGTTTCGATTGACTGTTTTATTTGTAATACAGTAGCACAATTTCTTTTAATTTTTCAATTTATTTATTTATTATCAATTTAAAAAAGAATAATCGTTCACAGAATTATTCTGCAATTACATAATAAAATATCTCCTCATACATTTTCTATACATCTGTGTAATGTTGAAATTACACACGACATTTGTATTTCGCAAATTTTATCTTCTTTTTTAAACAACTTACCGCGCCATTTTGCAGTTACCCCATTCTATTGCAACCAATGCGTTTATCGTATCCCTTCACCCATTGTATTACATTATATTATATATTCAGACCCACAGCCTTTTCTCTTATAATAAACTATATACAATATGTATATACAATCTTTTTAAGCGTAAAAATAAATTGGGGTATTAAGGAGTTAAAACAAGTGCACCCCAATCTCCTCGGTTTGGATATAAATAGTTCGAATCGAAACGGATTGCAACGGATGCTATTATGTACGATTCGCAAGTGGCGCGACCTCAGGTAGACTTGTTTTCAGTCCAACTGTAAAAGCGTTGATACCATTGCTCCTTTATGCAGAATTCACGTGCACGTGAGCGTGGCAGCCAGTGCACTGTCCGCTGCACGTGACACGAGACTCATTGCACTGGGTATGGTCACGTGCACCGGTCAAGCACGCTCTATCTCACCAGAGGCAAGGGAATGTACAGATTTGCCGGCGCGTTCATCTCGAACACGATGAAATATACATGAATCGTATGAGGTGTTCATACTTGCCATGCTTTTGATCGAATCGCTCTGATGCCTTTGTCTGAAATTGCACGAAATTGACCAAAAAAAATCGTCAAAGGAATTCACCGACGGACGTTTACTTGGAACTTCTTAAGTGCACAGTACAATGTCGATATGTTCAATGCTAAATACAGAGAATACCCCTACGATGATTCAGACGAAAAAAAATGTGACTTGTTCGTCGAACGAGGGAAAGAAATTTTTCTTACATGAGCAATCCGTAGAGAGAAATGTAGGTATATTCTCGTGGTGCTAGAAAATAGTCACATTAATTTAAATACCTGATTTTTACAAATCAAAATTGACACTTATTTGAAATTCTACCGTAGTGGGCTGTTTACTTTAGATACGATACAAAATCGTATTTTGTGGTACAGTGAAATATGTTATAGAACATTATGCAGGTGCTTCTTGTGTATTAAAATTAAGTTAAATATTGTTATCATCAACTATCGTATATTTCAATGTGGAAATTTTCAACATCGATAATATTGAAATCAATTTCTCTCTCATTTACGGAATGGAGAAAAGAAATATCTTTATTTGTTCCTGCTCCTTTTATCTACTTGTTTCTGATATAAAATACTTATTTTATAATCTATAATCTGTGGTATAATCGCTAGAATAAAAAGTTCGCAACTGTATGATAATTACGATATTACAAACCGGTATCTTCTAATAATTAATAAGTACTATTCTCACGCACTATCTTCGTCATTTAACTTTTTACTTGTGCAAAAAGTAGTTCAATGCCATAAATTAGAAAATTCACGTACATCATACTTCATAGCAAACAATAATGACGTTATTAAAGTGTTCCTTTTTTCACATCATGGACCGGAAAAAAATGGAGTATGAAGTAACGATAAAATTCCTACGTTTCGCACGTAAATGCGTATATTTCCGTACACACTGTGAACCGCATATTTATCTGTATTGCCGTGATCAATTCAGGTGCTACAGCCACTAATATGTATTATCAGGTTGAATCGTTTTCTAGACCGACCTTACTCTGCGTCTAATAACTAATTACGCTTATTGACCATTTATAAATCGCAGGACGCTGTGACTCCTTCTTTCACGGAATGCCGTTCAATTTCGCTGCCTTGAATTTAACGCCCTGTTTACTGACCGACAATTGATTTATAAGGAGCAGGTGCTGACGCCCGCGACGGGCAGGGTTAACGTACCAGTTTCTTATGTCTGGCTGTTATCTAAAATTATAGATAAGTTGCACCACTGCAATCTTGATAGTTACTGTAACTGAACTACGCCGATCGCGGCGATAATCGTTCCTGAAGAACAGAATTCATAACGCAATGTAACAGGTGCGTTCCTTGCGTTGAAATTTATGAACCCAAGCCCTTATACTTTATCAATTAATTCGTTTCCAGATACCATTCATTTCGCTAGAAAATTGTTTCACAATCTGTAGGAAACATCTACAATATTTATCAAAATGAACGACATCGTCGCGACGATGCAAGGATTCTTTTTTTCTTTTTTTTTCTTCACACGAATTGCGTAATGTTACAAATTCGGACGATATTTATTCTGTTGATTCAAACTGGGTCGAGTTAAAAATAAGCATCTTTGAAGCAATAGTGGTTGTATAAGGCGTAATACGTTTTCCAGCGAGCACATGAATTTTCTTTCCACGCCGACCGATATGCGGGTGAAACCGTAAAGTTTCGTAACATTCGCAAGTATCAAATGCTAAGTAAAATAGAAACAGGCGACCGAAAGGACGCAGGGGGACGTCGATTGACGAGTTTCGTTTCAACGTTGTCCATTCCCGGTGGCGAGAATGCGCGGCTTGCTTAATGGAAAAAAAGACGGCCGTAAGATAGCTCTTATAAACCGTCCCTCCGAGTGAAATTGAGAGATTACGTGCATCTCCTTGTTCGTCCTCGTGCAGGCTGACTACTTCCTGTACTAGTGAGATTTTCTCGATGTTCATTAAAATGGTGGAGCCAAACTTGTACGCTATTAAACTTTCCATAAAACCCGCCGACAAGCGTGATTTTCATTTTCCTTTCACTTCGGCTCGTTATAGAAAAGTATTGTTACCTGAAAACGGCACGTGAGTTTATTTCGATGGTATGCGAGCGTTCGGTAAGAGAGGTTCGAATTATTAACCTTTCGTGATTTACGGTTTTTATATATGGAACAATTCAGAAGTCTTCATAATTTATATACTATTTTATATTGTTAAGTACGACTTTTATAATCAATATTTTCATGGTTGTTCTGGACATATTGCGTGATATGTAATTAAGTTAGGCTTCGGATACCTAAAATCGATGGTGTTCAATTGTGCTTGTAATTTTTCTTTCGAAAACGGAGAACATGTACCTGTTTTGATTAAAAGTTTTATTCATTATTCCATTTCGATAGATTATTGCAAATCATCCTAGTTTGTCGTCATTATTATCAATCCTTTCGTTATTGTCAAACTTGCTCACACGTGTATATCATGTTGGCACTATCGAACGTGTCGAGCCTCTAATACCATTCGGTATTGGCTTTAACTAACTTCGAACGTAGCCAACAGCTTGAGACTCCAGGTCGAACGATCACCACTCGTGCATGTCGAGCTTCTACATATATTCCAGTCATCCTTGAACGTAGAGATGCAGGCATGCCTAGCTTGGTAGGCGAACAAAGAGGGAAGGACAATGAGCAATCTCTTGGGCATTCGAAAAATGCACACCCACACTTTCCGTTATATTTGTCACCGATTGTGTTGTTTTAATGTATGCTCACATAAATATTTCTACGTTGGCGGGATTACAACATTATTTATTCGCAAAAAGTTTCACCTTTCTATTGGCACTTCTATGCACAAATATCGTTTTATTGCTCAGCCATTTCATTCTCATTCAATTAAACATAATATATTTATGCTAATTGCATAGAAAATCATAATGTTTACATCGAGCGGTTCACTGAATTCTTTCGGATTGGAGTTGTGGCAGCAGTGAAAGTAAATATACATTACGGAATATTTAATTTGAAATTAAATATTCCAGAGCACGGGCTTTAAATTCCAAATTTTCTTGTCTCCTTAATTTACATCTTTTCGTTGTGCGCGCGATCAAAAAAGAAAGTCATGGGTTCAGGTAAATGAGATATAAACAGTGAATCGGAGAGGTTGCTACAGTGTCGCCGGTGTGGAAAATCAATTTGTTGTTAAATACTAATTGCAAATCTCCGAATGGTCCTGAATAAGTGACACACACCGCAAATAGACAAGTGTACTGTTACAGCACCGTTGCTGTATTACACATTTACTTACACTCGGTTCGTAGGTTGAATATGTATGGCATGCTTGACAATCTTGTCGCAACTGCGTCACGTAATCAACAAATTATTAACATGTGCTGCATACGTACCTTAATTTGTTTTGAACTCCTAGTTTATGTAACTTAAAATGTATGTCTTGTTCTCGTGTAATTTGTAAGGAGCCAGAACATAATTGTAGATATTATGTTTTGGAGTAAGATTTGAATGCACATATAAGTAATATGTCATCTTGGAGACAAAACTTTATTGCCGTGAAACTGTACTCAATGTAACACTACACAGCTATATTAAATATTTCAAGTTGTCGTGTTTTTAATAACCTATTAACGCAAGAAATCTTATGCTCACACAGAATCACTGCACAAATCCAAATATTACTTTTTATTTCATTTTTCACAGAGTTTATACAAATAGTTTTTATGGTTAGAAGTTTTTAGTCATATAAGTACTACAACAAATCGAATAGAAAGATCGAATTATTTACAAATGATTAAAACGATCAAAATAATTGAAAATCTTAAATTGTACCGCGCGAACCTTACTGCGAAAAGAAATTTACTAATAGCTATTGTAAGACAACCATATCGAATACCAATACCAACAGGAAGGATACGGAACGTGCGCCGTGTACAATGTATTTAACCCGCCGATAAGGAAAAACACTTGTCCCGTATTGCGGGGCCGAGCCAAGAACTAATTATTTAATTAATAAAAACGTGGAAATAAGTCCGACCGATACGTAACTGAAGGCACGATCAATTAAATGACCTGAAATCGGCTATGCTTCTTTTTTCTTTTTCTTTTTTTTACGTAAGCACGCATTCTTCCTGGTGAACGAAGGTGAACGTTTGCGATACCTTAACGGGTGGAAAATTGTCTCTTATTTCTCAATTAAGTGGGAGACAGTTTAAAGTGTATCGCGACACTCGGTCACTTTTTGCCAGCAGAGCTGTTGCATATTGGGCCGGTGAGGAGGCGAAAGAAACGGTGAGAGGCGATGAACGTGTACGAAATGGTAGGAACAGGCTAGAAAAGAAATTCTGCCCGTCATTGACCGAAACGATCTCATAAATCAGTTGACATGGCGTAAATTCGTATGTCAAGAACGGCCGTGCTTTAATAACCTTTCCCTCGCCAAGGTGAATACGTGCAGTTTTTGTGATCCGTGCTCTATAAAGAGCGAACGCGGTGGGCTCGAATTATCGCCGCGTTTGCTAGACAGATTAAGTGACGATTAATGAAATGCATATAGGCGGAACACGCGACTACGGGGAAACGTATTTCAGAAGGAAACAAGGGTGCGGAATTTGTTGAACAATTTTTGTCAATATAAAGCAGGTATAATGGGGGTCTTATCTGGAGACATATAAATTACTCATGTGGCTGAGTTGCTGTACAATGCACATGTGCAGGTGTGTAGTGCATAACGCTGTTTCTAGGCTTAACCCTTTGTACACCCGCGCAACTTTTAGGTCGCATACTTTAACATGAACCTGTATTTTCTTAATCTTATACTGGTTTTTTTTAAATGGTTCAATAAATCATTCTGTGGTTGTGCCATTGTATCGCAACCAATGCATTTGTTATTAACTATACTGTTAGAATATTCGAGGTACGGGAACGATCGAGACGGGCCATGTGCATTTTGCCGATGCACGCTGTCTTTGTTTAGCGTAGCTTTCCTTTGGGGCGAACCCTAAATGGTTAAATTAGTTAAATAAAATGGGTAAATAGTTAAAAAGGGTCATGGTGACGCAGGCGTCCTCACGACCGACGCTTTTGCCAAGGAAAGGCATTCTTGTATAGACTACGGTCGAGAGAGCACAGTTTTAATATACAGAACCCGCTTTTAACATATACACGCCTGCAAAATCATTGTAATACCTAATCGAGACAGAGACTCCTCTCATTCGATTATCTTACAATTCTTATAATAAATTATTTGAAATACTGCCAAACGTAATAAGTAATTAAAGTACATAAGAGTCGTTGAGAATGACGCCTTTATGGTCGACATAAATTTGACTCCCCTTAAAATTGTAATAGATTTATCATCATACAAAATGATTCCATGCCACACTGGTATGTTAACCTTTAGGACTATAAAACAAAGGAGTGGACGTAGAACGTGCAGGGAGTCAAGGTTTCGCTGCTTGACTTTGCTTGTTTCTGGTAATCATACGGGACGTAGCAGAGAATTTCCTATGAGAGAAAGTGAAACTTTCATGGTGATGACATTGAACAAATTATTCAACAATCCAGTCTCAGCCGTATCTTGCGCGCATCTAGGTTGCAAGCGAAACGCTCGTAGAGCAGAGGTAGTACAGCTTCGCGTGGTTTAGTCGTGAGCACCAAAGATGAACGAAAGCGATTGACTTATTTAATAAACAGATTGAACGCGTGCAGGAATTTCGCGAGAAATCATCAAGCGCATTTACGCCCCTACGTGCAAACGGAATTGTTCCGTATGCATATTAGGTGTCCGGTGAAAGAGCGCAACGATTGGAATCTCGGAATCCGTTCATACTAACCGCTTAGTGATTAAGACGATAAGATCTGCGGCGGCGTTCTAAGCGAGCACAATGACTGGACCCGTTTCTATCGGGCCTCTTCGTCACGTGACGACGCAGCAGATATACGTCCAGGGTTTCATGCAAATGCGGCAACGCGTCTAGATAAGCACGATTGCACTTGCGGCCGTTCTTGCTGGCTGGAAACCGGGTTCCCTTGATCTTGCGTGTCGAGAAAATTATTCCGCGGCGCGACACGTCGCGATGTGAAAATACAAAAATAAGTACGCTCCCATATGTTACCGCTATATTACTACCGGATACCATTACACCCACGATTGGCTAGAACTGTGTGCATACTTCTCCGTTACTTGCCGGCCATTCCTTTCATTCTGACCCTGTTTGTCACTGTCGATTATCAATAGCACCGGGTTGAGTAAGAGTCGTCCACAGCTTGCGAATGTTACACGCTTAATGAGTAACGTTTCGATAAATGAATTTGCTTTACTGCGTGGCAAACACTTACACAACGGAAGCATTCCCATTTACAGGTGATAAATGGGTATGAATGATGAGCCGTGAAACAGATGTGTTAGCCAACAAATTATTATTAAACAAATGTGGTATACGAATGAAATAAATATGTGCCGGATCGGTTGTAAGAGGTGGTTAATTGAGATATACTTCAGGAATTTTTAATTGATACTAATCGACTGTAATAAACGTAAGCAACGGAGCTAGCTATTATTTTATTTAGAGCGAAGATTTATTTAACGTACAGAGGATGTTTGTTAGAAAGAAATCCGAGGAATTGTAACATTAGTAACATTTGTATTGCATGCGCAAAATTCTGTGTGTTATCCATGAAATTATAGACTATTGTGTACCTTATGTTAACCCGCGAAAAACTTCTTTTCCATGAATCTTCTATTTCTAACTGTATGTCTAATTTTAATTCACCAATTCAGTATGCATGTGATATTAAAAAATTAAATTACACTGTTGTAATAGAAGGCTGGCAAGAAATATGTATAAGGTACTAATGAAGGTATAATTTATTATCCTCGTGGCATCGTTACGTTACTCTAGTAATAATAATAATAATAACTGTAGTAATTTAAATATCTTATATGTGCAAGCAACACGTATGCAGGCTTATTGACACAACCCTCTTTTAATAGTTCGTGATGCTTTGATAAATATATACATATATGTTTATTTTGTATAAATTAGTTAAGAGCGTTCTTGACGTTCAATTTGTCTAAGTAAACCACGCTTATGATAAGTGAAGTGCGTGTCTGCACTTGTATCGTGAATATTTATTTTATTGCGCTTCTGTATTACCGTTGTTGAGTCTGCCGCCAATTTTTTTGGATCAATATGATTGCAAGACATTGTTCCACTACCGGTAACGCATATACAGATACAAATGAGCTGTCGACGCGATGATTTAGAACGTACCGTGGAGTAGCAGTAACCAGCAGCTTAGCAATTAAGACAGTCGAGTTCGATGTGGATCGTGCCTCATTATAAAGTTCGCGTTGCACACGGCGTTGAATGGTATTACAAAATTTATTATTCTGTCGCTCAGTGTTTAATTTCTATCGTGAAAAATTGTATAACTCTCGCAATTGTTGCCTTTCGAGTCTGAAAGAACGATGGTATAACCCCTGGCCAGGAACTGCAATGATTAAACAAAATAAACACAAGTATCGTTTCTTTTATTACGAAAGATAGTTATCGTAACGTCTTAATTATCGCGTTTCGTGCCGCTTGGGCAGTTCTGTGTCAATTGGATAAAGTATTTTTTTCTGTTCCTATATAAGTACAAATATACCGACTTATTCTTGAATACAGGATGTCCACGATATTGATCTTCAACGGTCTTCTCGTAAATAGTACATTTGTGATAGGAATAGAGGAAGAGAAAGCCTTATTACTTTTTGTCCACGGTACAGTGGTATAAATTAAGTTTTTGCCCGCGCAACTGACTTTGCGAAATGATGGTGACATAAGTATTTTTAAGTTAAATGTTCTTAATTTTTGTTGGATACTACGTAAAATCTGCTGTCCACGTGAATTCAATAATCCAAGATGTAATACGACAGACATAAAAAACTTTTCAAAGAAGATAGGAATTTTATCAGACTTGGTATTCCTTCCTAATTCGATACTCAAATAGAAGTTTCTCACTAGGACGTAAAATCCAGCGAAACGTTTAAATTCTCCCTCGATATGGAACATGTAAATAAGCTTGAATTCGGTTGAAGTGTCGGGGAAATGATTGATGCCGCTATAAAATTTTATTCGATGTTTTATGTTTTGTTTTCGACGATATTGTTGCTCGTATACAGACTCCAATAACAAAATAAATATTCTCGTTTATTGCCTTTGAATCATAAGTATAGCTGTATAAATTCGGACGGCATTTGAAAATCAGATTAATAATTTCGAAACTCGTAAAGCGTTATTACGGGAACAGTGTGTTCAACACCGCGGGCAGCGTCTTTGACTGAAATCAAAATTTATGGATTTTTCATTGCCATAATTTCGTAAACTTATGACTGTCTAGAAATCGTATCCTGTTTTGAAGCATTTTAGTTCCGTGTGCTATATCCAATTTGATCGATCGTAAATTGGCGCTCAATCGCGAAGGCGAGTGCGAAACAGCAACTTGCCTCTCGAAAACCGGAAATTCAAAAGAGGGCGAGTGAAAAGGAAGAAGGAAATCAGAGATTGTATAGGTTTAAACTGGAAAGTTTGGGGCTCCAGAGTCATAGTTTTACGGCATAGAGATTATTGCGCGATCGCTTCGCATATTTTACCATATCGTCCCATAAATGTTATGGCGAATATATCCAGATTGTTATCATAAAACTTGAATGAAAACCTGCACAAATATATTCGGTAATATAGATCCAGCAAACCTCGTTAGCAATAATATATAATTACTACCGGTCGTAACATTAATTGCTTTCCGCTATGTGCAGAAAGAAAATCTGTTTAGCATGTTTGACAAGAAATGTATAAGATGATAAGGTGAAACAGTTTCTTCGATCATTTTTAGAAAGAAAACGGGATTTCAGATCTAGAATAGTAACTGTGTACGTCAGTCTTGTAATAAGAAATTAATACATATTTAAGAAATATCGACTTTGATCTAACATCTTTAATATATGCAACAAATAATTCTGTATTTCATGATGGTTGTAATAAAAGATGCAGGTGTATTCTTGTTCTGTTAAGAAACAGTCACATCAATTTTAAGCATCTTATTTTAAAAACCTGCATTGAAACTTGATTTAAATTTCATGATAATGAATAACCGTAATACATATTTCACAGCGCAATGAGTTACTACTGTATATTGCTAACACCTAATCGAATTTCATGAAAATACTTTAATATTGTACATTTAAATAAAATATACGACGATCAAATTAAAAGTGCCCGGCATATTTTTCATCACAATCAATTTTACAAAATGCTTCATAATTATAATCAACAATATCGCTGAAAAAAGGATATCCACAACCTCACTAAAATCGATAGATCTGCATATATCTAAACAAACAGAAACTCTGTACGCGTCGTACTACTCCGCATCAATTACGGAGCGAACCGTGATCGAACCATTTACTAACATTATCCAGCTCCTTTGAATTCGCCATAGATGACCTTTCGTGAGAAAAAGCTTTCAGTTCCCCACGTTCTCCAATTTGCAAATCGACCTTCGGGACGTTCGTGTAAGAAGCATCAGATAACAACAGAAAAAAAGGAAATAGAAAAAGAAGAATCCCAATGGTTGCGAATGCAATACATTGACAGTAGCTCCGGCTTACGTGGCTCAGAAATGCGGTTATCCCTATTTCTCAGGTGCTTCTAATTGGCTCCGAGGATAACAACGACGCGACTCGTAACAAGTATCGGTCACGTGAGAAGATGGCAACGCTACTCACCTGGCGTGCGTCTCGTCGCGTCCTGTAAACCGAGGTGCATTGTACACTCTCCCACAATTGCATACACTCTCGAGACTCCGAGAGCGTCGTGAACTTTAACACGATGCAGTCCTTGAATCGAGCCCTGAGATGCAACGCGGTTTCCACGTAGCGCATCGTGAACGAAGCTCTCGTGACTGGATCGGCTGACCGGCAGGGGGAAAAAGTCACCTGGCTGTGCACCACCTCGTGCACTACAGCACCTTCTTTCTCATCGACGTCGGCGTCTGGAAAACTTGTCTTGGCCCAAGTTCTTCGTGCTCCCACGTAATCCCATCGATCATATAACGCAGGGAAAACTTATTGAATCGGCATGCAGCTCGAACTCCCGTCCCAGATTTACTTCTAATTGGTTCGGAATAGTATTGTAATGATTATTTTGTATAAGGACAAGTTGCCGCGGTAATTAGTGGTATTCCTAGTTTACGGCCGGCAACGTGCCGAGAATGGATGATATATGCAAGTGGAAACGGATTGCGATGGGTTATAAAATTCATAGAATAATGAGGAATATATTTTCTTGCTTATTTTCATCGCCATGCGTTAGGTTTTGTTGTCCGGTGAAATCTGACGGTACGTCGACATCGCTTATGGCTGCGCGGCTGTTATATTCATTGTTGCTTCACTTCAAATGATAGGGTAATGAGTCGTGAGAATGTGAAGCTGTGCCGTCTACGCGTTCGATTTTAATTTAACTACAAGTAATCGAAAATAATATTGGATGGTGCAGTGCCGCGAGTAATATTCAGTCATTTTAATTTATGTTGTAACGAATCGTTCTATACAAATATTTTAAATTACGATTAAATGGCTACAGTTATATTAATTACTGTTCAATGCAAAGTATTATAATTATTGCAAGGACCAGTGATTATTTTATAATAACCGTGGAATATGATGTAGAAAGGGTAGCTAATAATTTCATGCATTTCTATCTAATCTGGCTTTTAATTAAAATACGATAATATCGATGCCATATTATTTATTGTCTACGTGGTAGTGTAGTACACACGTGCGTGCGATCGCAGTCACGAGATTTACGTAGGGCTTTAAAACGTGCATTGCACTTCTGCATGATAGACCTTGAGTCCAATCGCTGGAATGCAAGCTAACGTCCATTGTTCGCGACTCGTACTGCACGTGGATATAGATATTGCTTCAGCGTGTAGATTGTCATTTTTCTATGGGTAGCTATTTTTATAATTGACGATTAGCGGCTTAATGTGAACAACAAATGCGTACAAGTCGTCAGAGTTACATTACTTTACATAAATACTTTACAACTTTGTATAAATTTTATACATTTCTAAACGTTGATTACGGTTATTCTTCCCACAATAGTAGCACCGCCTTAATTGCGAATTTTAATACCAAATATGTATTGTGCACATTTTTCCTCGCAAGAAAAGCTTGTCAATATTGATTTTAGATTACTCGTAGTATGCGTATTATGTGATATCCAATGCTCAGCTTTTTATAACTTTAATGCATCGTCTGCGTTTACTCCTTTACTTTCATTTTCGATAGGCATTGGAAACTCGAGTACTATTTGTAGAAAGTATTCGTGCGCCGAACCAATTTCGCGCAATACTTCGAATAATTATAAACTGTACATAAAAATGTTCTCTCTTGCTACTTATACAAAAACTTATTCTGCTGTTTTGGTAAATTGCACAAAGGATACAGGCAGACTAGTTTCTCGGCACTTTCGTAGAATTTGTTCAACTTTCATGCTTTCCGCGAAAACATTTATTTTTTGACACGCGCCGCTCGATGTTCCGTTCTTTTCGCTACTCCCTTTTTCGTTACCACGATCGGAAAGTGAAGGTAAAAACCTTTATGCTTGAAGAATGCTCGGTTCTGGTTCAGTTAGACTGAATTTCGACGTCTAGCTAGCCAAGCGTGGTTCACCTGATTCTACAAAAATTCTCCTAAGTTTATTCACGCATCTAAATGCCCCTGCTATTTTTATTCGAAAAACTAGAATCTGCTTATCATCTGAATATTCCATAATTATATCCAGCCTCTAAAAACTACAATCAAACAGCCTAATATGAAATTGAGTTTATTGCTGCATGGAATCGAAGTTATGATATGGTAACACCACTGGGTGCCGCTTGTACGACGTTGTACCTCTAATTAACGCTATCTCGTTCACTGGCACGTGTTGGCGATAGGTTTTGTGACCGGTTTCATACATCCGCGAGGAGCAAAACAAACGCCACAACTTCGAGTGCTGAATCTGTCCGATTTAACGCCTACATACATATGTATATTGCGGCCAAGCGTCCACAGAATTCGATGGTCACGTTTGATGTCACTGCGTTCGGTTCTTTGATTTAGCAACGGCCGGGACAGCCGTTTTTTTTCTTTTACTCCAGAAACGCGTGCCTATTATTTCGAAAGCGGCCGGAGTTTCTGTGCGCATAGACCAGCTCAACTTTTTCTTTCTTCGGGCATTCACGAGAGTGGCCGCTGGTAAGATCTAATAAAGTTCATTGAACACGCAAAGCCGTTTGAAAAATGCGTAACACCGAAGTCGCGGTAATCTCTGTCGTCGCAAGAAACGTTCAGCCACGGCATGGGCTCGCCGTGTATTGCCTTGAATAACATTGTTTGTGACACTAATCACGTCTCTCGAGATAAACTGGCCCACGCCGAATAGCTCGCCGAATCTCGTAAAACTGTCTATGATTCTGTTTGTGAGTTTCGCTTTAGCGCCTCGTGAGCCTGGGTATTTCATAAATTCAACCACAGTTTGGCCAACGCCGTAATTTCACCGCAACTTCTTGCCCCGGCGATTCTCTAAACCGTACTGTAACCGTGAGTCACGCGAATTGTGTAAAATTTTTGGGTACTCGCAAATGGCACAAAGTTAACAGCATCGAAATTCCCGACGCTTCTGGCATAGCGGTGCATTATCGAATTGAAGTTTGCAAAAACCAAAGTGAAATTATTCGACCTTTTTAGTTACTTTCCTTCGAACTGACGCTGGGTCCGCTTAACAGGCTAAATTATAAACACTTATTGAACACTACAATATTAGGGTAGACCGGGGCGAATCGGATCACTTTTTATTTGAATGTAAAAAAACAATAGTTACAATTTAGAAACGCAATATTTTCTTATAAATTCATAACAAGTACCCATTTAACATGAACTTCATAATAAAAAATATAAACAAATTATAAAAATTCAACTTTTATGGACAAAAAACGAAAAAGTGGAAAATATCCGATTCGCCCCGAACTTGGGGGCGAATCGGATATTCCGAATATCTCTAAGAAAACAAACAAATTGCGTGAAATAATCTTTGGTTATAACTTTATAAAGTGTAATTTAATAATAATAATGTCAAAGACTCTACGTGGTACATGGGTGGCAAGTATATTGGCCTTGAACACCACTTATATTAGCACACTTTTTGTGCCTTCACTTTTCACAGCTATTGCACTATATCCAATCGTCCGCCGGTGGATGAATTTCTCGTTACAATAAATGCAATGCCCCTCTCTTTTAAATATGTGCGAACCATCTTTACCTACATGTATAAGTTATTAACGCATTTAAAGTCATATAGCTAATTAAATAACCAAAAAAAAGAGTGATCCGATTCACCCCAAATGAAACGATCCGATTCACCCCATATAATAATAATTTTAAAGTGAATAAAATACGTAAACAAATTATACTATACTAGTCAAAATTATATCAAATATTATTTCTGGACACTATACTGACTAATAATATTAAACTCATTTGGATGTTAAAGCTTACCTTTTATTTTTAAATAAGAAATTGTAAGCTATGTATTTTAGATCTGCGCCAAAATTATTACGTTCGTCCGCGTAACGCAAACCTGAAATGCGTGTCAACACTAAACGGTATTGTAAAACAATAAAAACACAATTGAAAGAGGTGCATAGAGAGGGCGTGAGGAATGTATGCACGACCTAAACAATTTTTTCCACAGTAACATAACAAATTTCAACCAAATTCTTATTTCGATCCGATTCGTCCTGTGATCCGATTCGCCTCGGTCTACCCTACATGAAAATCGAGCACGACTAATATCAATGCTGACTAATTTAACTAATACCATTCGTCACCTAGTTACATATAAAGTGCGATTTCCATATTTCACGAATGTTAAAAAGGCAGGCAGGAAACTGCATTAATGGCGTACGAATTATACGAATGCCATAAAATTGGCACGCATTGGAAAATGTCGTATTTTTATTATTTAAGAAGTCATTGCCGCGGAAATACGTTCGTTCGTGTCTGTCGACACGTGGTTGCACGGCACGTGGAGCTCGGTGCTCCAACTTCAGTGAAGGGTTGAACCGATACGCGAACATTGATGTCAACGCGCTGAAAATATAATCACGTGCCACCTAATGTAATTTTCGTTTGTTAGATAGAATGATTAGACCACACGGGCGGTGTTGTTCGATCGAACGGTCTCGATCGTCGGTGTAATTAGGTAGCCGTGACGCACGGACCGGAATAATTGCACTCGAAAAACAGCAGCCACGCACCTGATTTCCAAACGATCGTATCGACAGGCACATTTACATAAACAGCCGTGCACTTCGTATCACTTTGCTACTCGTTGGCGGATAACGCGGCACGATTGCCGTTTAACGCGTAATTTTGAGAAGGGCGCCGATACGATCGAAGATCGATACGCGATAAATCAACGTGTGCGACAGGTTATGCCTTGTGTTCAATGTGCCTGTTGAATTCACTGTGAGTTGCAGGGTTTCTCTATACAGGCGAAGGAGGGCCACGGTTATTTCAAACGTTGCAGAATCATTTTCGAATTGTATCTTTTTGTTTAGGGTCCTGTGGTGTTCTTATTTGATAGGGAAATTGATATTTTCAGGACAGAGCTTTCAATTTATGACGTGCATTAAGGGTGTAGAGACAGCAGGGTAGAAGGAAGTATTAAATTAATTTAATAGGTGGAGGAAGAAAATGGTTTAGCGCGTCGACAGCGTTTAATGATTTAGCTGTGTGAATATTAGTCTGATGGATGATGCGTATGAAATGTATAATTTTTGTATACATTTACTTGTTTCTGTTCTAAATAATACAGCAATTATACAAGGGAAAAGTAATTTAGTGTTTAAATTATACATTTTATTCTAGAGCGCCCAAGTTAATTCAAAAATGCGCAAATGTTGAAATTCATACGCGCAAACGTTTAATTTCGCAATTGTGCGTTTACAAATGTTTTCAGCTTTTACGTTGAGAATCGTGCCCTTATTGGGGACTACACAAACTTCCACGCACAATCAATGTTTCTTAAATACATAAATAAGAACGATTATATGTTAGGTCTAAGCTACTCCAAATTATAAACACCTCAAATTTTCACGCAGATCGTTTCTGTCTTGCCAATACTTGCAAGATGAAAGTAAGATCAGGTTATTTTGAAAAACCAGCGATGACGGTTCGCCGTTGTTGTCAGAAGCGGAAGACTTCATACGTGTTCCCTGGCGAAGCAACAACGATTAAGTGGTAATTTTCTCACGCAGCCTGTCCTATAACTCTTTCATGCAGGTGTTTATAAGATCTATACGAATGGGGCCTTTAATAAGGCCCTTCAGGCCACGACAATGGTGATAGCGTTTGCGTTGCACGGAATGTAAGCGTGCACATTTACGCTGCGAATTGTCCAGCAACGTTTCTCTTCCAGGCGCTACGTACGTTACGGACGCCTGTAATGCCCGTGTCGTTTATCTACGTTGATTAACAATTTTTATTCGCCGACGTAGCCCCTTATGAAACGTGGAAGGAAAATAAATCGTTAGATCAACGTCGTTCCGTTTCAATAAAACGGTTGCACGGCCTCGGATTTGTCTTGCGTGTATAGCTCTTTTCACTTTGCAACGATCGGCTGACGCGATTACTCCCGGGGCAACGTTTAATTCGACTCTGATTTCGTCCACGGCAATATTTTATTGTTCGACGACGTATCGGCCGTCCACATGCGAATCCGGATCGCCGATAATTTTCTGCGGCCGTTTTTCAAACGCCTGTCGTCTCGACGACATTTCCATTCCCCCAATCGAATTGCCGTTGAAACGATCGTAAGAAGAATATGCCAACAATAAGATTTATGCTCGATTTCCGGGTAGGTTACAGCTTTCGTTCAATCGGGACACAAGGATGAAATACGCGCGTGTATCAGAAAGTGACCACGGCCTTTATTTTTGTTCTGCTAGATAAATTATTGCGCGTCTTTTTTTTATTCCAGCGCAGTTTTCATTTCTTCGAAAGCTATTCGTGATTTATTATAAATCTTCAGACCTCGTGTTGAATTCATAGACGAAGATTGTCTCAGTTTGCGGAAGGAAAAGTTCTCGATCAATGCCTTCAGATACGTTAAGTCCACTTTATTGTGCAATGCGTTTTCAACGGAAGGGTTTTTCTTTTAAAGGGTCGGTCGAAAGTCGAAATCGGCTAGCGCAATTCGCCCGTGTATAATGCAGTTCTTATGCTAACAGGTAGATCGGTCTCACAATACACTGTCGGGGTGTGCATTAGCGAGCATTCCATACGAATGCTTCGAATGGCAGAATAAACGTTGCGTTGCTACAGACTACGGAGAAAATACTGTTTATTATCATAGGATACATTTTTGTCGGTTATTTGCAAACACTTTTGTTGGCTATCCCGGGTGTGGCTTGAAAGAAATTTCTAATTTCCTTGTTCAGCCGTAGAACGGTAAATAAATGTTGTCATGTCATTGCGGAAAATTCAGACTCCAATGAATAATCTTGAAAAGTAACGACTGTTGCCATCGTGCAACGTAAATGGCGGTAACCCTTAATTATTAATAGCAACGAATTTGATTCAGTTGTCGTGAAACAAAATTGCATTTATCGAACGCCAGAGTTTTTGATGCCCGCGTTGATTAATGGACGTTTCATGAAATAAGGGGCAATTAAAGGCTGAAAAAGTCATCTGACGGGATTAACGGAGAAAAGTCAGCTCGAAAGCGCGCGATGCGGATCGCGCGAAGAATTCTAATCCCCTTTGCTGCGATCGCGGAAACCAGATGGTTCGAGGATAAGATCCGATCGGACTGTTCATTAACAGCGATCACTTACAGAGCGTCGAAGAAAGCGGGATTTATATAAAGGGAATGTGCGAGGAATCTTTAATTCTTCGTAGATGGCAGGAGAATAAAATTGATATTACGTATCGTTGCTACGTTTGTACAATAATAATCCGTGGATCGGTGAGATTAAACGATTGTATTTCACGGAAACTTACTGCGCCGGGGAAATTGAGTACAAGATTCAGGGGATTACCTCGAATCGTCGGTATATTTACTATTCCAAAGCGACTGTGATTGAGCAAGATCTGGTCCGTACTTTCCACTTCATATCGTCCCTGTGATTTAATTTTACCAAGGAAACGGTTCTCAACTGTTGGGATATACAAGTATTCCCGATTCAATATTTACATCACTTATACGTTTTATTCGTTAATCGATTACTTATAAGGAAACAAGTAAAACGTGCAGAAAGATATTTTTGTACGTGAAGTTTTTCAGAAAATTTGTTTCGGAAGGCCTTTATCAAATACTTGTCTTGTCCTGATTTTTCAAACCAGGCTAATTAAATACAGAACGAAGGCGCATAAAACATAAACAATCAGAATAAATGATAGAATAGCAATAATTTGTAACTAAAAATACCGACACAAGTAGTAATGTACATTAATGTAAGATATCTTTGTTGGCGTGGACCTACCAAATACGATCCAAGTCTATTTTAAAAGTCGTTTTTTCCCCCAGAGAACGTATTTATGCTTCATACGTAAAAACTGTAATGTGTAATTTCTACCTGTTTCCTCATAAGAAATGGCCGCAGTCATTATAATACGATTGCCGTATAATAACTTTATAACCGTCAGTATAATAGCCCAAACATTTTTCATTCCTCCAGAGCAGCGATTTTCCACCTTTTTTTTTATCTCATGGCCCAAGAGAAAAAGTAGCAGTCAAAATTATTTAGTATTTATTTCTAATCACTGCTGTCAGACCACACGAACTTGTATTAAAAACTTCGACTCACCAATTTTAAAATAATTGCACTAAAGTACAATGTTTTATTCCATTCCTTTCTAAACAATATCAACTTCAATTACGATAAATGTAAGCAAATGAACAATAATTTCTTACTTACTTATAATACTATGTAAAACGCGTAGAACAATTTGACATTGAAGCAAACTAGAAACGAGTTGAATGTTTGAAGGCGAGAACCACTGAATGCGGTATTCTCAATTGCACAGGACCTTCTTCGGTGTACGTACAACGCGTGAACAATTACTGGAATACGAAAGACAACGTCCTGTGCAGGCACGAATGCACTCGAAGACGCGAGTCGCGTTTCTATAGGCACACCAAAGAAGTTTCTTAGTTGGCGGAATGAGTATGTGCCAATGACTTGTAAGATAATTACATCAATTATCTGGATAGAGATAGAGAGAGGAGCCGAATGAACCCGAGTTTCACTTTGATTTCGAACAGTTGATTAAACAAAATTCGACCCATTTCAGGACTATTATTTTCACGCTTGCTTAGCTCGCCTCACTTTTCTTAGCTTTGGAATTAAAAGAGAAAGACGAAATAGCCACTGTTGATTCTTCTAAATTAGAAGAAGCTTGTGATTATTTGTGTGCATTATCTGGGGTATGCAAGAATTTATTCGTTTGTTCAATTTGGTTATCTAATGCAGTAGAAGATCGATTAACCAAATAGTACACTTTCTAATAATATATGAATAACCTTATCTTGTGACTTTAAAATTATCTGTACGGAAGAGGCTATCGATGTTAAATAATGTTCTGCTTTCAAAATTTAAAAAATTATTTCTGTCAAAGTCAAATTTATACAACCCGCCTCTCTTCCGATTAATTCGTTTAATCGAGGTCCTATTGCACTTCCAATTTTATGTACAATAAACATGAAATATATATTAAGAGATATTAGATATGGACTTCATAGAACTGTTACAAAGTTTTCAGGAAATTTGTTAGTAACAGTCAATTAAATCGTTTCCCCGGTCCAATTAGGACTATACACACGTTTACACCGTGCTTCACTAAATAACGTCGACGTTTAATAATAGACTGTAGTACCAGTAACCCCTTGGTAATGCCAGCGTCGTTACAACATCTTTGCCACGCTGGTACAAAATTATTATCGATAGTCGACAATGGTTGGCGCAATTAGAAGCGTACACGGGTTAGCTGGTTGACTACCATTTACGATCAGAATGTTTATGTACGACAGCGTTGGCTTACGGATATTTTCATTGGACATAAAGTACCGTGGCGGTAGAAACATTGTTGTAACAGAGAGGCAATCAGGGAAACGGAAGAATTCGTGGGTCTAACGCGATAATCGACGTGGTCCAGTGAGCGTAAACTTTTCGTTTACGTTCAAGCGTAGCCTTACGTTCTGGAAGTCGATCTCGGTTTCCCGGTCGACCACTCGCCATCCTTGAAACACATTTTCGAGGGTTTTGCAATTTCATTTTTTTCTAACCCAATCTATCGCCGCAAGAATTGGACATACGCAGGGGGTGTCCTAATAAAGTGTCCCAATCGTGAGCAGAACAAAAGTCTCAAGCACTGTAATAGTCGAGTAGCAGGCGCTATTGATTTCCATTGGTTGTCAAACGTCTACAGATGTAGTAATGTTAGATGTAGTTAGATAAAATTAATTAAACCCTCATTTTCGTGCAGCCGTCAGTTGTACAATAGAATCTGATTTGCGCTAATCCTATATTACATCGGTGACAATCAAGTGGAGCCTCAGGCGTCGGGTGTCTAGAATATCAATAGGTTTTATATGAAAATGATACTGGCCAATGGTGTATAACATTCTTTTAGTTTCTATAATTGATACTAGTTAAGTCTTAAATAAGAACATACCAATATTTTACTTACTTAGACATTTGTATACATTTCTAGAAATTCTTAACTGCTAAGTATTATTACTATTTAATGACCACGAACTAACATCTTCGTTTGCCAAGGTTGTACCTTCTTATTAGTAGCGCACACATAATTGAACGTTTCAATGGAAGTGCGATTGTAATAAATACCGCAATGAATTTTATTTCGTCAACAAATATGTTGAGCGAATAATTGTACCGATGGTCGCACAAGTATAGCCGAGCTTCGTGATAAATGAGGCAAATAGTTGTTAAGTGTTTATATAATGAAGCGATAACAGAAAAAAAGGATCAGCAATAATCTAGTTAATTTAGTAATCGAATAAATTTGTTCAATTTGCGTGCACCGAAGCACTTGGAATTTCATCATTACGGAATACTTGTTGCAGTTTACCGCCGCAACGTATTCCTGTTTCTGAAATTTATCGTAGTGTCATTATTGATCGCCCATTCGTTGTGACTGATTTGCGACTGCAACGCTCCACAGCTCGATCATGATTCTGGTGAAAGCTGATTTTTTTGGAATAAATAGTTGTACGGCAGTTTAAGCTCGCGATATTAAGAAATGTACGGGGTTTTCGTGAAACTGATGGAAAAACTGTAATAAATAGTTTTGCCATATTTCCTTTTTCATGTATTATTAATATCAAAATACATTCCAGCTTGGACAATATAACGAATACCATTTTCAATCTTCGAAAATTAATGCATTCGCGTTCTAATTACATTGACACGTACACAATTCATAGTTTCATTGGTACATCACGTTCGTTTATAATTTGCTATAATTATTGCACACTAATGTGTCGTAATATGGAATTAAAAGTACGGAATCGTAAGGAATATTTACTTACCCATTCTTAAACTAAGACACCATTTATCTGAGTGGAACTTATTTATTTATGCTTCCTTTGAGATCAAGAATCGAATTATAAATTAAAATAATTTGAAAAAATAAAAAGCATATTACATTGGGTATATTACATTCTCCACCCACTACGTATGTACATGGAAACGAACGTGTGAAAAAATGAAGATCGATCTCGTCGATCTTGCGTAGCAGGTTAACGACTTGGACGTCGAAGATTTCTGCACATCGTTTGATCTCTCAATCGTGATCGCATTTTCTCACCAATTGACTGACAACTGTATAATTACCGACCAGAGAGTACGCGTTATACATTACGCTCGTTTGCGCGATATCGCGAGCTGCAGACGTGTAATGAAGCAGCTCGTCCATCTTCGCTGATTTAACGATCTGACCGTGCTCGAATCCGAAGTCACGTTTCGCGCGCAAACGTACGACTTGTCACGCTCATAAATGTCAGAACGGTTCTTCTAGAAAGCATCATTTTGTCACTAAGAAAATCGCAACTTTCTACCGATATGTTTTATCGCGTGTAATTGACACAGTATTTGCGACGCTCGAGTAACTGGCTCCTGTAAATAAGAAGTATTCGAATACGATGTAAATGTAACTTGGTTACTGGAGATACTAAATGTATTAGTAGGATATACGTGTAATTTTCGTTGGAATAATATTCTTAAAAGATTCGATGTGCATAGATTACAGCTTTGGGTTTGCCTCTTTGCACCTGCTAGAGAAGCACTTCTTTATTGGAAATTATCGGTTCGGGTATATTTAGAACGGGAGACCAGTGAAAGGAAATTGTGCGGTAGATTTTTTGCGAGACAAACCAAAGGCAAAATTGAGAATGCGAGTTTGGTAAAATAGCATGCCTGGAAAGTACCATTATGCTGTTTGAGAACGGTTTATGTAAGGATCTATAATCGTAAGAAATAACGATTACAGTTTATACCGGTAGCATTAATCAATTACAATGCGATATCACCCGGAAATATGTAAATTTGTAAATAGCTATGGTAACATCGCGTTGCGAAATGGAGGCTTACTTCGCGTGCTCATATCAACACGGCGTCCATAAAAGACTCTTTAGCCTGATCGTTATATTTCTGTGGATAGTATTTGTATGCTCAGAGGAAATATCCAATGACTTTCTCCGCGGTATCTGATTGTGAGAAACGATTCTTAGTTTATAAAGCGATACACTGTCCATAGGGAATACGATTGGGCCATGATTGCGAACGATTAGTCAAGCTCGGTCTATTTTAAATTAACCTTTTTGCAGGAAGAAAAAGAGGATCGATTGTCGTTTGTGGCCTGCATTGCTTTCGTCGTTGCACAGTTGCGAAAATACGCAGGAATTCGGGCACTAATCAGTTGTATTCAAGCTTATTACGCGCAATCGATTTAATTCGCCCTGTTTAGAGAATATATTTCAATGTACGTGGTGACATGCCGAGGCTTGCACATTTCAAACGAGATTGGGATAAGAAATTTCTCGGTCCACCGCGGAGAGTAAAATAATTATCAGCGTTATTGGTACCTGCCAATCATCTTTACTACTGATCTGTCGAAATCGAAGAAGCGTACTGCCATATTTAGTATTTTTCTACGCGTTCGCGAACGGATGAGTGTCGTCATGCGAGGGAAGGAAGCAATTGGAAAATCTCTGTATTTAATTGTCTTGCGATTCTGCGGTAGAGAATGATCGTATACAGTATTTCATAATTCACAGTGGATTGCGAAACGAACGGAAGGCTGCACGCCAAATTATTACGCACGGTCATATTAATCTTTGCCGAATAGATTTTCAGGGATTTTATAAAGGTTTTATGAGTACTAATTACTCGGTGGTGGAAATATATTGTGCGTTTTGAAGTTTGGCGTTACATTGGATCGAAAGTAAGAAAGGTTTAATTAAATATCGTATTTACGTAATTCCCTGTCCCTTTATTTCGTTTTGTACATATAAATTTGCTGCAGCGGGCACTATATAATCAATGGTAATGAGAAGTGCTTAGATCGAAAGGAATAAAAGGTAGCGAAGCTTCTTGTAACGCAGCTGGCGTGCACGATCCAGATTAACTCGTAATTTTAACGACCATGGAAGCAGAAATAGTTGGGAAGCTTTTTTTCTTCAGCAAATGTCCTTGAATTGTGAATAGTATTTCTAATATACGAACACGAAATATATAATTCAATTACATAATTCAAAAATATTCTATAGTGGATCCATTTTGTTATACAATATTAACAATCAACGTTGCTTAAAGTAAATATTCCAAATGAAGAATCACACAGATGCCAGATTTATATAAATATGCAACGATTAATATATGTCAACAATTTTCTCGATCTCTTTAATAGAAAGTGATTCCATCAGAGGAAGCTTTCCGTGTCTCAAGGTTGAACAGCAAGTAATCGTTTCTAAACTACTGAACCATTTAAAACCATCTGGTCGTTTGCAAAATACAAATGTGCATACTTTTATAAGGAGTATCGCCGATTCATCTGTTTCAGTAGCGGCTACAAGATTGATAACATTAATTGATTCATCAAGAACGCTCCAGCATGTCGCAAGTATGTTGAACGTGCTTTCAAACAAGAAGCAATTAAACGAACGTTAATATGCGTCCTTTTAATTTAAAAACCGATACAATTTTCCTGCGATAAGATTACGTCACATTTATACCATGCGTTCAAACCTGACGCCATAATTATGTTACACTGAGCATCCGAGCAGCATGCTCACGTCTAATTAATATCAATCTTGAGCAAGCCTCGTATCCGAATCAAATGTAATTAACCACATCAGCCTGGAACGACCCTCTATCATCCATCGGCAACAAGCCACGCTTGAATCACTCGACGTGCACCGATGATCAATAAATTACGAAACGTACGACATCGCTTCATACGCGTTGAAAACTAGTTTCGCATACGATAAGCTGCTCGAAATGGTGCTTGGTTGTCCAAGAAACGGAGGAAGCATCCGATCTGAATTGACGTGGACAAACTTAAAACACAATGTACACATGGAGTGCTTCGAAAAAGTATTCGTTTATTAGTTTTAAACAAGAGTTTATATATTTCGAAACGAACAATGTTTACATACTTGTGACCATCTATGGAGTAAAGTTTATACAAAATACTAATAAAAATTAAGAAATTGATGAAAACATAAATATTTGTACAGTTGTAATTCTAGTATGGCTCGAAAAGGGCTATGGAACGATCCAAGAAGAAAGGGAAATTATTATAAATTGGCATAATATATAATAATAATATATTTCGTTAATCAACGGGTTAGAGAGCCCATTAGTATACAGGGGATTGAGCCACGCATAGAGTAATAGTATCATATACAGTGCAAAGTAAAACAGAAATACAGAAAAGAATAACAATTGAAATAAAATAAAATAAAATAAAATGGGACAGAGAGAGAAGACAGTTCTTAATTCTTAAAGACAGAAAAATTAATAACTCTCAAATATTTACCGCAATAAGTGCAATACATTACGCGATATCTCTGCATAACCTCTACAAAATGAACCAACAATTGAACGTCCAAGAAAGATACCCAATTATACCAGCGAAAGTGATTAATTCGGAGAACAAAGTAGCGACCAAAAATAAGTACCTACCATGAAAATAACAATCTACCTGCCATCGCGATCCCGCGTGAGATCGGTCCATTCGCGAAAAAATGAAGAAAGCGGGATGCACGGAGGGAAAGGATATTGTTAAGAAAATAGGGAAACGTCGAATGAGGAAAGAACGCAACGATGCGTTGATAAAGAAATTCTGCTACACGAATAACGCAGAACGTTTCCGCAATTAAAACGCCGCCGTTGGAGAATCCGGTTCTTCGAACGCTTTCTACTAATAACGATTCCGTTCCCATCGCGTTACGGGCATGCCGGGCGGTGTCTACTTGCCGAACAACGGAATAGACGAAAGCAGGTTGAATTGCCATTGTCTCGGGTGGCAACCATGACCTACCCGCAGGAGTAGCGCGACTCGCAATAACCGGGATGAAGTCTTTGCTCGCGGATCGCTATCGATAGGCGTTCGTACTTACGAAGGTCGTGTGCATACGCGATGTTTCGTAATTAAAAGAAGCGTACGACGTGGTACTTTATTTCGTAGTTTCCGTTGGGTCGGCTTTCGCGATACGATCATCGATGCTCGAGCTGTCGAGATCTCGAACGAAGGGAGAGAGAAGAATGACACGATGCCTCTTTATGGCACCGTTTAGCTTTTATTCTTGTTGCGCTAAAAATTACAGCTCTACTGATCGTAAAGATTTATAGACGCATAAGTTTGCCTTTATGCTTGCTATTAGAGGGAACTGCAATGAAAATTGATGATTCCGTTTTTGCTCAAGCGGTAATCATTATTATTTGAATTGGCAGGTGTGCGTACAATGTTTAGTCAAGTATCAAATCTCTTCTGTTAATTAAGTTTGGGCTATGATTTTTTTGTTAATTTACAATGCCATATTAATCGTTCGCGAACGAACACCTTTGCAAGGATCACAGTGGTAATATGAGGATTGTAACAATTTTTTCCTCTAATAAATCTTGCTGGTCGATTTAGTATTATTGTAGTCGATTTCGTTGTTGTGCATTATTGTTTTACCCGAAAATGTTTAACGTAGTTTAATTAGCAATTCGTGCCAGTCTTGCGACAGTAGAATTGATATCTTCCTCGAGGAATTGATACGAGGATTAAGCGAACGAATTCGAACACAATGGTGCAATTAACTAACTTCTCAGCTTTATTCTGATCGTTCGTAGTGAATGGATGAACACAAATCTCCGATGTGCTCGCAACTAGGCTTTACAAGATTATTGCATTAACGTTGCTTGGGATACATGCTGAGTTGAACCCGTGGGTGGCCCCGTTACTCTAAATAATTGTTTAGCAACTAAATAAACTCTCTCAGTATTCTTGATTACAGAAGCGTTTCGCAAACTGGCTTACACCTTATTGTTCGCCAACAGGTAACCTTTAATGGAATAGTGAATGGTGCTATCCTAAAATATCCAATCCAAGCGTCTACTCGTGCTACATTGACACATTTGTCGACACGAACGAATGTTCCATCGTGCTTTAAATTATATTTCATTGCGCTGCTTTGTGCGCCAGCGCAATTTAAAATTGAACTGAACTCTTCAGAACAGTATACATCGAAATAATTCACGACATTTGCTACAGACTACAATCCTGAACTACGTTCGGACCACCCATACAATCTAACGAAAAAGTTACCATACAAAGTTATCTTCCATCTGCGCACAATCACGCATTTACTACGATTCCACCCTGAACCGGATAAAATAGTGGTCGAATCAAAGGGCATCAGCGATACCGGCATAAAAACGAAAACCAGAGAGGCCGAACTGTAATCCCGAACTTCGTTTAGAATGCCCATACAATTCCGTAGAAAAATTGAACGATAAAAAGTGATCTCTTATCTGATTACAATTATACGCGTTTGCCGCGGTTCAAGACTGGACAGGGTAAAATTATGGCCGAAGCAAAGGCGATCGGTGCACAGCAGGAGCGTTGCGACACGAGACCCGCCGCGCTCTGTTCCGATAAGCCCCTTTCGTGGCACAGAAGAGCGTCGTCTATTGCAACCAACAAGTTGCATACAATTCCTGGCCGCTACACCATGAGCCACGGTGCCGATCACTCGGCTCGCCGTGTCCTGCGGTAACTGCCGTGGAAACGTTCCGCTTCGGCATTGCCACTTGTATATGCAAATCGTGGTTAGCCTGGCCGACAAATCTGAACGGTGAAACGAGCCGGAGGAAGGCGAGGGATGTATTAGAGTCACCTGTCCGTCTCTGTGGGGTACTGAGGTTTCACGCGAACAACCAGATCGTAGTTTATGAAAGCAGGTTGAATGGATACGGCTTGAAAGAACGTTGCGGCTCCGATCTGGTTATCTAAGGAAATTCCTCCCCTATCGGCGTTCCCGATTAATCAGTGCAGCCGGTTTCATTCGATTGAAATTTCCTCGTTTTTACCTCGTGCGGCTGGAAATTTAGAAAGGAGCTGTGTTACTCCGTCGCAATGTCGAACAATCGTAGTAAACGCGTGTCATGGATCTTTTTTCTGGGCCATTTATGTAAATGTCTTTTATTGTTTGTTACAGGTAAGCGTGCACAACTTTTTCTCAATTGAGAAGACGCTTGGCGGTTTGGATGCGAACGCCCGGTTGAAAAGGTACCGAAGATGATTATTTTTAACACAATTTCCCGTTCGCCAATCACTCGCAACCTCGAACCCCGCATCGATTCTTCATTAACTTTCATTGTCGGACGAAAAGAATGACATAGAAGGATTATTAATGATACCTCAGTAAATTGGCTAACAAAGCCAGGCAATAAAATAAAAAAACCTTATTAACATCGAGGGTGCGCAATCCACCTATTTCATCCACACGAAACAATAGGCGATTTTCTTGCAAAATCAAAAACCACTGGCAAACGTTTAACGCGCAGCATATAACATTGCCCGCGGATGAAAGCAAAAAGAATCTCTGCGAACTAATGAGCGATGGTTATCATTTCCGAGCAGCTACCGTAAAGAATTCTCTGACCCTATTCCCCGTTGCACACGGATTATGAATTACACGGCACTTCGTTCCTGTCGCGTCCGCACAGCCGTGCTCAGCCATAAGAATAGCCGCAGCACCTTCTCGGCCCATACTTAACTGTCTAAACGGTCGTCGATGGCCATTATATAAAACGAGAGGTTTAATGGACAACGATAATACGGCACGACCGGTGCAACTAAATGATTCCTGCTTAAAGTTGAAACGAACAATGGAACTCGAAGAGGTGCCAATGGCAGTAATTGAACGGTCGATATTAATCGACTTAATAAGCGTTGCCGGCTCCGATCGAGATCACCAACGAGACCGACGATCGAATGGATCGTTTGGAAAACTCTTTACGCAATTCCGGCCCGTTTGCCAACATCAGTGAAGCGCGCTGCACGCGACTACTCCACAATTCCAATTTCAATTCGTTTAATGCGATTACGCGCTCGCACGCTCCTCGCTCTCTCTCTCTATCTCTTTCCCTCTTTCTCTCCCCACGTGTTTCACGTCGGCTATTTAACATTGTTCGCGGTAGCGCAACTGGTGGTCGTTTACGCACTCGTCCGCAAGGGTAATGCACGCGCGTCAATTCGGCCGCGCTTACACCGCGGTTTCGTGCTTTACGAGCTCGGTTCGTTGGACGCCATAAAGAGTAGTCGACGAGGTAATCAGGGTATGACGCTCGCGTGAAATTGTCGGCCCGTGTTCGGCGAAAGAAACAAAAAAAACAGGGGAAAAAAGAGTGTAAAGCTCGGCCGTTGATCTCGATCGGCGTAGTTAGTTGTTCGCCGGTTGCGTTTGACTACGCCAGTGATTCAAGTTTAATTAACTTGACGTGCCCGCTAATGGAAATCGAATTTCGTTGAAATTGCTCTGCGCCCGTGTTTTAATTATTTTTGTTCTGTGTCAGAACCATAATCGTCCTGACGGTTACGTCTTTATGGCTCGCCCGCGTTGCGACACTTCGCGATGAAAATGTATAGGCACGAACGGACGGACGGACGGATGGATGGATGAGAGGATTTAAACATAACGATAAACGTTCATTAAATTATAGGCTGAAACACGACTCCCTAAACGGCTGTTGAAGCACGATGAACAGTTTGACGGTTTATTGCAAAATGTAGTCAGTGTTCAAGTTAGAAAGCGCTTCTTCGGGTGCATTCGAATGAATCTTAACGCAATTGCAAAGCAAGTCGCGCCATTAACATTGAAATTGCTGAAAAACGTGCCGCGACTGGAAAATATGTTTTGCTGGTGAAATCTATCTATCTGCTGCAAACTATCTGCTATGCTGATCTTCAGTATCTTACACATAAATTATTACATGAATACTATTTAAATTGGACGGTATAACTGTACAATTTTATTACTATATTATTCGAATAGTTTAGTCAGCTCATTATTATTTTCTATACAACTCAATTCGCAGTTTTATTCCTCTCCTAAGTATATTTACGATTTACATTTGTTTATAACAATTTTCGTGCCCGCGTTCAGTCGCAAAATGCGAAAGGAGTGATCACTTCCCTCCTACGTATCGCACCTTGCACCGTCAGACAACTTGATACGATCGTAACATGATCGTGTAGTTTAGATTCTTCCAGTGGCTGATTTGAGTGGAAGGTAAATTATTGATCGTGTAATTAGATGTCGCTTAGTGAACGCGTGAACATGTAAAATGGGAAGGACGACGGAAAGCAAAGTGCAAAGACATATGGAGCAAGGCTACAATGTTGGAATTCAGGTCACGCACTATTGCTAATCAGCGATGTCTACAATCGTACATAGAGATTGTAATTGAAATTAGACTGTGATTGATGATGGAGAATTTTATTCCTTCAGTTTAGAGCTTGTTGCACTGTTTTAACAAAACGTAGGCAATATTTTTCGAGACATTTATATAAGAAGAAAAGCTAAAACGGTTTATATAGAACCCGGAAATGTACAAATAGTTTCTACGTCTATTATGTATGAAATGCAAGAGTGGTATTAATATTGTTGCAAGAATATCGCGGGATAATGTAGTAATACTTTCTTCTTTCATAAGAGCAATTCTTCTAAATGCACGATTATTACAAGTAGCTGGTTCAATTTCGTATGTCTGAAACTTGCACAACCATAATAATACATAATTTCAAAGCAAGGAATACTTGGATTTCGCCGTCGAGTGTGGTAATTAATAACCGCGTACCATCAAACCGTGTAAAAATTAATGAAATTTCCGGTGTATCAATGTCAGCCATAATATATAGCTTCTTCCAGTTTTTCTTATTCGCGTGTACCTGTGTCCCGCAATTTGATGCAGGTAATTATGCGTAGCAAGTGCGTGCGTTAATAGCCACAACTAAATCATTTGGATCGTTATATAATCAACCATCTAATGCATCTATCTTGCAATACTTACACTAATCTATATACAATTATTAATCACTGGTGTGCTAACGCTAAGTATCGCTATTATTGAAATTTTGCATGCAATATCATGAGGGATGTGACGTATAATATTTATCGCACACATAAATTATTCGAAAATAGTACGTGGTCGAAAAGGGTGTATATCAAAATTCAAAAGACAGAACAGTGAATAAAACATGTAGTTGAACTTTTATGAATTAATTTATATAAGTACACGGTTGTTCATAAAAGAATTCGTCTGCCTAAAACGATCGAAAGAATATTTATTCATTAAATGTTCAATTATTTTCTAATAATTGTTAAAATAAATAAAGTGTTATTTTATTTTTCACTAGTACAACGATTTTGTGCACTGTTTACTAAATATCTATCGTGGCTCGATACTTTCGAGACATATCGTTAAAAAATATTTCTGCCTTGAAAATTTCTTACAACAATACGCAATTATCTAGTGTAAGAAATTGTTCACTGCTGACAAAAAGTGATCCCATGTAAATGGTGGTAAACGGCCCAATAACACGTCTCCCTTAACGAGATATTTGCAAAATGATTCCTAATTAAATGCCACAAATACTTTCAAGCTGTTGCAACGGTTCCTTTCGCTTTTCCGGTTTTCCCTGTAGAGGTTTGCTCTGATCATAAAAGGCGAACCAACGCAACAAGTGAAGAATTTTCTAATAACAAGCCTTTACCGATGATCCGTATTGTGGTAATAATCGACGATTTCCGACTGGAAACATAAATTATTGAAAACGTTCTCCATAATTGATCACGAATTGGTACGATCATCACTCAGAACGTGGACATCGCTTTAAACCTTAACGAGCTGTTGAAACATTATCATTGACGTTAACTACTGTCTCCACCAATATTTCAAGCCTGAAAAAATCTTTCGTTGACCTAGTCACATTATGGGCCTAAGATTTGCAATCGCTTCCTTATAGCTAATCATACAAATATCGAATCTTTTGGTAACACCTAATGAAATTCAAAATAAATATCCCAGGAACTAACCGAGATTGTCCTCGCTTCGACATATTTAAACTTGGAAAAGCGTTTCAATGTCTATTTTAATATAGGCAATTGTTCCCCAAAATGCCCTCCTTGTTGTTATAACTAATGATTCAAAACTTTTATCTGGTAGCGTTGGTGTACACTTGCCGATAAAAGTTAAGAAACATTCATAGCAGATACTCGGAAATTAAATAATTGATTTACTATAGCCTTACCAGAGCATAGTGTACCTGAAATAAATTTCAACGCTTTCTAATCTATACAGGCATATCGTACCTATAGTTCAGGTAGTATTAATTTATTCCGATTAATGATTTACTGAATAATGTAAGATTTTCTGGACTATCGCCGACAAGCGTATCTCCGAATTACGAAGAGCAATGAAACATGTAAGATGCCATAAACATCGGAAGCATTCGCCAAGTAAGTGCACCTCCAAGAACATCCAGGAACTAATTTGCAAAAGTGTCGCACGGGTGCTTATTTAAATACCAGAAATTCTCGTGGTCTGGGCACCTCTATCCTTCCCGTCCACTGTTTCCCCGGATTCTGCATACTTCCAGAGGCGCAACACCTCGTAATTGCCCGAATCTCGAGAGGCAGCCGAATGCCAGGCTAACGAGCTTACCATGTACCAATTGTGGGTGTGCTCGTGCGACACTCATGCCACGCACGTTTCAGCCGCTCCGCACTTTTGCAAAATCGCTGGCAACGTCCACGAAATCGCTCTCAAGTTGATTCTCAGTAGGTACGCGGCTCCGTCCTTTCTCCGTTCACGCGGGCATGACTTAACTTGGTTGTTACACGCGCGAAGTTCTGACTTCGATTATATTGTGGTTTGCTATCCAAATATTCACGTTTCGTCGGCCTTCATTTCATTTTTTAATTTTATTTCTTCGTCGTGTGAACTTCTATAACAGTTTCGCGTGTATGCATCAGATGAAATGTGTGAAACGTGTGAAGAAAGAAGTGGGAAATGTAGAGTAACATTTTTTTCTACGAAGTTTTATTTTTTGGCAAATGAATGTTCAAGATTCGTTGATATATGTATATCCATTATCTTAGATATAGATTTCTGGTAAGCAAATAGATACAGTGCGATAGGCAAATCGTTCGAGAGTCTGTCGCGTAGCCGCTTGCATTGAGTACAGCGGAAAGAAAAAAAGAAAGGAAAGAAAAAGGAACTGGCAAAAGGGTAGGAAATACTGGCGGACGCCCAGGTTTCTACGGATGCCAGGTAAAGCGAGTTCCTCATATCTTGCACCTTTTAAGCGAGTCGATCAGGTGAAGTAACGTCGCGGCTGGTGTCTCGTTCGCCGGTCTCCTTGCACGGCTTATGTCAGGATCAGATGCACGTTCGCCAGATCGACCGGCCGTTCGATCGGCTGACGAAAATGGCAGGTGAGACATTCTCCAGCTGGTCAACTCACGTAAATAAGGACGCGCTATTTGTAACGGCTACTTTGTCAAGTATCGGTAGCCTTTTCGATCGCTCCGTGGCGTCTGGGACAAAACAGAAACGGAGAAATCGTCCAACTGTTTGCGATGCTGTTCTCTGAACTCGTCTTCCGTCTTTCATTTTTGGGTCACTGGAGCGCTGTGCGTTTAATGCATTCGCCAGATTTCACGGAGATATATTTATTTCTCATGCAAATGGCATAGATGGTTATTCATGGAAAATGTGATTCTTGGAGGAAGCTGTAGTAAGTGTTGAACATCGCTGAAATCGTTTTTATACTGATTTAAATATTGTTTAAAGTATCAGATTAGTACAAGATGTTGGTTCGACAAATGCGGATTGAGGCCGCATGATTCGGAATGGAAATGTGTTAGGTGATGTTTAAAAATTGGGGATATATAAATATATATTAATGATATGTTTTGTACGATCTTCGTACATCCAACCCGATGGGAGGAAATTGAATGTATGAACCTAGAGAAATTATGTTGGAATGGAGCAATCGTTAATTAGTAGCAATCGGTGCTAAAATAGGTTTCTTTATTACTCAGTTGTCATTAAAGCATTCTTCATGTCATTAGGAAATTACTGTAAATTACTAATGTAATTAAACTAAATTATTAAATTACTAATGTAACTCGTTTCATTCGTAAAGACTTACGCACTACTCGTATGTTTTGGTAGTAAAATTTGAAATTGTAAAAAACAGGGTTAATCAATTTGACTTGTGAACGGTTCACATATGGTTTCTATTGAGATTAGTGCATCATGGCTAATAAAAATCGTGCATGACCTTATTACCTAAGAGTAGCGGAGTGAACGTTCTAGGAATATAAAAGTTTTGATAGCTTTTGATCGATGGCAGTGTTCGCGATATGTTGAAATCCAATTAGGGTCACACTTATAATAGCAAAATGGGTTTCATATCGAAGAGTGATAATAAGGAGTCGCGCTTAAGCAACATATCTTAAATTAATTTATATATATTAATATTGCATAAACGACTATCGAAATTAAGAATAATATGATTCGCAATTTGACTGCGACCTATCATGAAGATAATTTCTTTTTAATGTTTTGAAATTACATTGTTTTACATAATGAGTTTTATTAATTGTTTATTTGTATACGTAAAATTTTCCTTTGATTTTTAATATACAAAAGGAAGGACATTATAGCGAAACTATGTAAAAAAAATCATAAAAGCTGTATAATATTGTTAGCATATCTTCAGGATCCTCACATTTTCTTAACAAACAATTATTATAGAAAAATGTTAATTCAAAACGTAACGCGAGTTAAATCACGATAGAAGGATTATATTTTGCATTTTGCTCGACAAAGAAAAGTACGAAATATGTTCTGCAAGCTGAAGGAATAATCATTCTCCATTATATGTTCCTCTTTTCTATTAATTAAACTTCCCATTGGGAACAACTTTTAACGCCCTCGCGCGTAATGAAATGTTGCAATGTACGTAATCTACTCGTGTAGTTCACCTTTAAATTTATTGCATCGCCAAAGTAACGCTATCGTTTAAAAGCGACGGAATATTGTACATCACACTTTCAATTTTTACAATCACTTTCATGCCAGTTAAACCAACGACGTTTCCGGAGCCGATTAATCCTTCTTATATAGCCCATTGGATCATCTTGTAAATACATGTACGGCAAGCGGCAGAAGCGGATGCATCCTTTCTCTGCTGTTAACCGTGTGCTCGTCCATGTAATCGTAATGTTCAGTTAAAAATGGGAAGAGAACATTCTTCGGCTAGTTGTTTGCGCAGCTACACTTGATTTGTAACGTCCAGTACGTGAAGTGTCTCTTTTGACTCGATACGGCAATAAGGAAACGAAGAAATCGCCGTGAGATTCTCGCGGAACACAACGAACAGAACGAGAAAGGAAAGCGAAATGTTATTTTCAAAAGTTCTTTCGTAAGTCCAACATGATTTATGGGCACAGCATGAAATAATTAGCAAAAATAGTTCCCGGAAATCGGTGAGATGCAAAAACGTTTAGGCAGTCGCGAATCGTTGGAGAATGCACAAACACGATTGATAGCCGTAACAAATACCAATCTGCCTCGGAAATTAGGACGGTATAAAGAACCGAAAGATTCTATTGTAATAAGAGAAAGTGGAGCGGGAAGTTGAGCGAGTCTATGAAAGCGCAAGTGGTAAACTTCAATTCCTGTATTACGTTGAACATTTCTCACGAGGAATGCAACTTACTTGCTCGCGAATATTTTCCAATAATTTCAGACGAAAATATTTAATCAACTGCGCCCGAGCGCCAGGTAATAATATGTCCGAGAAACATTTGTGGAACTTGGAGAGCCGTACGAAACTTTTCACCTGGAAAACGTTTCCCGTATTTCACGATAAAAATTCGAATAAAACGCGAAAGATCGATATACTTCGTTTGCAGATCTGATTTAGATTATTTGAATCCGGTTCAATAAGAGAAACTAATATCCCAGCGGTTTTATATATTGCAAGTTTTTTTTTGCGTTGTGTTAGTATATCGATCGACATCGATTTCAATTACACTGTTATTAACTTTCTTCTGATTTGCTTGAGTTAACCCACGTCGGGCTATTTAATTTTCATTAATCTGTTATCCGTGCAAGCCGGTATAAATGATTACCTTACAGTTGAAATTAAACGTCTCCTCAATCAATTTTATCAACACTTATTAAATTATTTATTCATGTCACGGTATCCAAGTTTCAACAGTTTTCTTGAACAATCTATTTCAGTTCCAATAATTAATCTCCCTTAAAAACAGACACTACTAACGACATACTTACAATACAAAAATACTACACTTTTTTCTCTCGCAGTAAAAGAATTGAATTCAAACTTCTCTTAATTCGCAACGCACACTTATCAACCCCTGTTAAACTATAAACATTCCTTCTATATTCAAAGCACTTTACATTTAAAAAGCACAAACATGTGCGTTCAACATTTAAAATACCTGCGCAAGCTTATACCAACCTGCGAGGCCGTGAATAAAATTGCTCAGAACCGATGACGATCTTCGGAAATGCCGCAAACAATACGGACAAATTCCAATCACAGGTGAAATATTCGAGACGCAGAGTGGCAATGCATATCAATATTCAAAGTCATCGACGCACAATTAACAGGCTGGCAACCCTCGCAACGATCAGCGTGCGCGTCGCAATTTATCCAGCAGAATGAGCGATGAATATTCATACACGTGCAACCATCCATTCTGGCCGCGATCCGCGAACGCTCGATCGTAGATCATCGTGGATGCAAGCCAAGGGACGAAACGGGGACCGATGATGAATCCATGCCATTGGCAAGTACGTATGTACATGTACGTTGCGTACAGTCGGTTCCCCGATTACCAGTCACGGACTACTTGGATGAGCACGGATGGAATCGCGAACACGAACCGTCCACTTTCTCCGTGCCCCGAGCAAACCGGAATATTTTTCGTTCTCCTTGCCGGAGAATTATTCATCCACAAGTATCCTTCTTAGTCGGAACGGCTGATGATCTTTGATCCAAAACGGCTCGCAAAGGCTGCTCGCCCGATACCTGTCGATGATGTCACTGCCAAGATCAATCGAAACATAAACGACTGCAATCAAGATTTATTAGAAATTTAAACGGCTGTTTCCCTCAATCTTTCACCCCGGTATTTTCGATCAACATTGATCCCACGATATCTTGCTAGTCTTGTCGTTCCATCATCGCCGCATCTTTTCGTCGGTCCACGCGATAATTTGTTAATTTATTGCGGTTATTATTGTGTCAGAGAAACACGCTGGGCGCAGCTCACGCCGTATTCGGCAGGCGTTTAAACGACGCGCGGCGCATTTTGACCGGAGAGACTTCAAGGAAGTTGTTGAACGATTGGCAAGAATCCCGGCGAAAATGGTGCGCAGGAAAGTTACACCAATCGGGAAGTACTTCGCTGATTTCTATGCCTCTTTCTTCGAGCAGGCGCAACTATTTTCTCGGTAGTTTCAGCTCATCGACACTCTCGGGGTCTCGCGTTCAACCGAGCCGACGCGTGAAAGTGATTCGGATATTTTATTTCAGCGTTAAACCCGCGCCCAGTGTGGTCTGCGGCGAAGAGAATCGATTGTCCAGGTGACCACGGGACCGGTTACCTTGGCCATGAAAGATGCACGGACAACTCGTCCAGGTCGTGGACCCTGAAGAATTTCTTACGTCGCATCCGACGTCGGATTATCGACCATCATTCATTCATATTTAAAGGCCGTTGATCTTTGATATTTGCCGAGTTTCATAGACGAAGAAAATAGACGAAGAAAAGGAAAGTGGCAGAAAAATTTCGACTGTATTTAATGGAAGTAAATAGTTCAATCTGTTGTCCGCGTACTCGCCGTTAGATTTATTATCGTTGCCAATTGCGGTGCGTATCAGACGGTACACAATCTAGTTATAGTTGGTGAAAACAAGGACGGCGTGGGTATTAAAAATGCTCACACAATAAGGCGGAAAGAGGAAAATTCACGGTTCATAGGTGACGGATATATCTCCGAAAACGATCGAACTGAAGACAGAAGTTAGCAGACCCGGAAGGATGTGCTAATAAAGACTGATTAAAATCGCCTTCATTATTTGCTGCTCCCCGAGAAGAAAGGCTCTTTCACGCAGGCAACGTATAATTGGGAGCAGGACACGCATGCAACCGAGTACACACTTACACCAAGGCACAAAGGAAAGTGTTCGCCACGATCGGTCTCTTTCGCAGGATAATCAGATCATTTTTCGTTCACTTTCACCGGATCTTTTCTGGAGCATTTTGATACACCAGATATCGAAATGTGTGTTCCATTTTTTGGGTCAGGCTTTCTCGCGTTTGAAACGGGCTTGGAAAATGAGTGCACCGCGTGAAGTTCCGAAATTCGTTTCTTAAATTTTTATGGATAAACGTGGATATTAATATAGTATCTGCTATATACCTGTTTAATTCTGCTAAAAATGAAAGTTGCGTTTATAGTCCAATGAATCTTGTTGTTTCTTCTCCATGTATCAATTAATCAACTTATCTATTTCTCTGATAAGAATGTGTACAAGCATACGTGGTTTCTGACTATCCATACTGTGCATATACATATTACATATATTTTCGAAGTAAATGCAATGACGGTTTAATAAATTATAACGCACGTCTCGCGTAACTCCGTAAACTAATCTCTGGTTGGGTTCTTGAATTACCCTTTTTGTCCAGAAATATTTGGCTGCCTGAAAGATATCCGATATCTGATGCTAAGTACATTTCAGAGAGCAATCTATCTGCGAAATTGCTTTAAACACAAATTGCAACGATCTTATCGCTATTCGGGGAATGCAGTAGACGTTTCCACCGGACTCGTAATCCCTTTTTAGATTTTCAACGACTCCGATCCGATACGTATTTAATTAGGAGCGCCGGACAATGTTTGCCTTACGGTGAATTTCGGTGGACGATTTATCAAAATCAAGATAGTCGATGACACAATCTCGCGATTGTTTTGAACGATCATCGACTTTCTATTTCGCTCAGAAAGCTTATACCGTGAACGGTGTGAAAGTGCATTAATTTGTGGCATGCGTGCTGCTCGTAGCATGCGCTTCGAGATAACGTGATAAACAAAAAAATACAACACCACGTGTAGACTGCGGTTCAGTTAGTTTGGTTACGCAAAACGTAGCTGGCCCCTTGTTTTCGTGGATTTTTATATGGATTAAGGTAAATTAAGCAACGACGATTGGAAGGAAAGATGAGACTAATAAATTGTCAGATTATTTCGCAATATAATTTCGAATTCACAGCAAGTTTTTGTTGATGGGTATCAAATAATACCAACCGCGACTTACAAATGTATTTTTCATTATTTTTTTAAGCTGGACGAACTATAAGTATCACTCGCGTTATTCATTTGTACAAGTATTCTAATTATTAATATTTCATGCTGTAGAGTTTTGTCTCCTTTTGCGGCGGAATAAAATTCGAGATTACATTATTGTGGCTGGAACCTAGGTATTTTCTCACTGAATATTTAAAAGATTTGATATTATAACTAGTCCTTGAGGATGTAAATTTTAGAACTGTGCAAATGGACGTAGAATTTGAAATATAGCTCGCACGAAATCGCGATCGTATCAGTAATTGGCATTGGTGTCATCAAACGTATGGTATATACGTTATTCATCAAATGGAGATATCATTCGCGAATATCAGAGATATCTGTGCTGAATTTAATTACGCTTCAAAATGATGTACCGGAAGTAGTTCTATTGCTAGAAAGAGAACGAAATAAACGATAAAGCTAAGTTAATAAAGCATGCCTTTTATATTTTTCATCAAATATGTAAAGATAACACATTGCAACGATTTAAATATATTCGAGTGAACTGATATTCCCATTATTTTATTCGCCGTTCATAATTCCATACCGATCCATTTCGGTAATTAATAAAAATACATATTAATTGGTAGTTTAGAAGTACAAGAAAATTGTATTAAATATCGAAGAACGAATTCCTCCGTACGTAATATGAATCAATTTAAATATAACGCGCTTCGCTGCGAAACACTTAATTAATAAATATTACGCGAAGTATAATTATTTAACAAGGTCTACTTCTAAAGGCTGTACAAGAGAACTTCGATTTTCTAGATTATACGAGGTCCTCAGTGTTGCAAAATGCAGTACAAAAAAAAACAGCGACTGCATGCAGGCAACGTAAATCATAAAGTAAGATCGTAAGAAACATTTTGTAGCCGCTGGAAAGTCTTAAATATAATATCTATTTGAATATGATTTATTTGAAAGATTGAAAAGTAACGAGCCCTTCTGCCATTAGCAACTCGTACGTTTCACCGAACATAACGCTAAACGGCTCGGTATATAAAACTTGGAGAACGGAAAAATCGTTTCGCTGTGGGAAAGGAGAAACGAAAATACCGACGGACACCTTTGTTATTACTTTATTCTTTAAATAATGACAACCCTGGCGCGCCATAAATTGCGACCGGTTTTCTGCAGATTTGCATATATATCGCGAAACAGGGCCCACAATAACGAACGCTGAAGAATTTAACACTCTCGAAATTGTCCAGACACGCATACCAAAAACATTAAAGAAACCGCTTTGTCTCCGTGCCACGGTGGCTGGCCAAACAAATCGACCTGGTCGTTCTCCATCGACGCGTATATGAAAACGGACTAATATTAAATACGCTTCCGGACCGAAGACGTATAATTCGCAGTCTGCACATACATCCGTATGGCATCGTCCTTGGCGTGAAAATTGCGTGTATTTTATTATAAAACGATAAATATGCCGGTCTCGCAAAGGGTTCCATCCGGGATAGAATTTCCATGATATTAATGTTTATGCATCAAGAGATTGTATCTTTCGCGTAAAATTATTGAGCCGGAGCAAAGGAAGCAAATATGTATAAAGAACCTTCAAATCAGAGCGTTGAGCGCATTGAAACTCCGATTAATTGGATCGTATTACCTGTGGTCTTGAATTCTCTCGCTATATTTTTAACCGTATGCTCCAACCCTTATAAAAAAACGTGCCAAAATTCCGGACCAGGCGTTTCATTTTTTGGGAAAAACCATCTAATTATTTCTCGTCGGTTCCCAGCTTGTATCTTTCCCAATTAAATAAACGTACACCAATCAATCAATATTACCATATATTTTGCATTTATCTACCAACTTGACAATGATCCTGTATTTGAATAGCTTCAAGTTCTTAGCTTCTCTCTAATTCTTTCTATTCATTTCCGAAAATCGAATACCCCGAGCCAAATTAATATTCAGGAATGGATGTTTATCAATTACTGGGCACGATTGAATTATCGGATGCTGTGAATTATGGTTTCATCACGTGACTGTAAGGATCACGCGTGACTCGTGAGCCTTGGCATGCGTACTGCATACATTATCCTGTAGGCAAGAATCGATGGAAACGCTCACGCACTCTTATATGCTCGTGCATTCTTCGGCGCCCACCTATCAGGTAGCTACAATGAACCACCTACGCCGATCATTCAACTTCAACGACTAACGTTGCCCGTCAGCTGGTGCCCACTTGTTGACACAGGGCGATGTGTCGTATTTCCATTTGGCGACGTTTTAACGAGAAAGTCTCTTAAGTTTCAGAGTTTCGTGCGGGAAGGTATAAGCGTGTGATATATCGAGCTGCTTGGAAAGTTGCATTTCTTTCTTCAGGTGTTAATATTATACTTCTGGCGACGGTTATTGTCTTCGCCGCTGTGATATGCGATTGCCGTTTGAATTGGCGTTACTCCAGATACTCGGAAAGGCTAGGTGATAAATTGTTGAATTGCCGTGGCGAATGAAAGAAAGTTGAATGGTTGAAAGCACTATGATTTTACAAAAAGGAAATATTTATATCGTAATAGAGAATATTTTTGCAGTGTATTTGTAGAAAATAAATGACAATTTTCTAACGTGACATGAAATATCTGGTATGGAAGTGACAGGCAGTCGTTATAGAAAATGTATATAAGTTTGAAACTTTCTTTTGCCCTACATTGCACATCTGATAAATAAAGATTTACATTTTTAGAATAAGGAAAATTGTTTCTAGTATTTAGGGTTTTTGTTACGCGGAGCAGAAACTCATGTTTAGTGCTCACGAATAAGATACCATTCCCGAGGATATATGGTGTGTCAATGGCACTCTAATTAGAAAATTGGTAACCTTTCCTGAATGGGGGTCAATTAAATAAATTCTCAGTCAAAAATAACCGATGTGAACGTTAGGTCTGGATCGTAATCTGCTCGAGAAAACATGAACAATCACCGATGTAAACCGTACAAAATATCCAAGGTAAATTCTACCACAGAACAAACCTATTATCATTCAATGTTCCTCGCATTTCGTTACGAAGTTTCCGAGCAATCGTTCCACACGCAAGCTGTTTGAATTTATCACATATGACGAAAGATAACGGAGCACACGCGTTGCGAAAGTCATGTTAACCCTTCCTATTTATATTACAGTTTACGACGCCAGCTTTGTTGTATACTAAAAGAGTTTTTAAGTGACTGAAATCTGATTTCGAAAGGATTATTCACATTCAATGCAATTTAGTATTCCTTTCTCGACCAACACTTTGACTTAACATAGGTATACGTATGTACTTCACTGTTTCATGTAGGGCATAGCCAAAGTAAAAACTAATTACTAATCGTAACACAGTCTTCACTTATAAATAATCTATTTCTCCACTAATACCTGTATTTGCCAATTTATATTTGTTTTTCTACAAGAACCGATTCCATTAGCCACGTTACTTCGCTCCAATACACAATGATTACGTTACACATTTACAACGCACCCCCCACGCGCACGTATATACCTCAATTCGCCTGCTAAAACTTCTAAACGGCTGACTGAATGATTACCCCATACTGTTTCCCATTACTTCATGGTATCCCGATACTCGTTCGCATTTTTGTCACGCCGTACCGCGTATCCGTGCACCCGAGTACAATGCCAATCAAGATCGGTCGACTGACATTTACAAGTGTGCACAGAGTAAGAAAGAAAATGACTGATCGCCAACCGGTCAGCACACTTTCCATCGCGTGGGACGTTCAACTGTGTTCGCCGTTTCCCAAAGAATTAGAGCACACGAGTCCAGCGCCTAATGTCATCTATAATGGCCGTTGACCATTGAACTTCTGATCGGGAAACCAGTATCGCCCTACGGGTTGTCGGCTTCTACGGCCGTGCGGCGGTCTCGGTACAGGTTGTTACAATAAAGCCGGCAGGCATGACAAATAACTGAATCGTTTCGCTACCGTTTTAAACACGTGCGTTGCATTAATGGCGAACGGTGGTTCGACAAAGATTGGACACCCGGGGCGCGCGGCAGTACAGAAAGAAGTCCCGCGAACATTGTATCTAGGAACGAGATATCTGCGACTTCTTTCATCCGTCGCTGCCTTGTAAAACAGGAATATCTGTGCGTCATAAATCAGCCAAAGGATTGCGCGTTGACAAGTCATGAATAAAGCGATGTATCATTGTTGGCGATTTATTTCGTGCCCGTATGAAAATGTCTGTCATAAGCAAGAAATATGATATGTCAATAGTGAATGGCCGATGAAAGAAATCGTAACAAATGTGTCGTGGTGTATTCGGAGCTTCACACTTTCTTGCTAGTTAAAAGTTGTTCGCGCTGAACGTACGACGAGATAGTCGGCCCCTTCGTTTCTGCTCATTTTTTATTCAAAGCTTAATAGTAATCGTTTCATTAGAAATGGGGTGCCTGCTGGAATTTTAGAAGGTCTTCCACGACATTCAAAAGATCGCGTTTTCATTTCACTTTATAATAGGAAAATGTATTAATTTTTTCACACTTATTCATATATCTATAAATCTGTAAATTTTATGATTTATACTCTGGTATCTGTCGAACGAAAATTAGTATTGTTCAAGGCATTCGCAAATAATAACGCAGCAACCATATGAATCATTCATTTTCCCAATTTGAAATGAGTTGCATTCGTTTTTGTAAACCCTTCTTTAAATAAATTCTAGGCCAACAATTTCTAAAAATATCGCACGATTAAAATTGCTCCCATTGATCGACACATGAGCAATCATTTAAAATGACAGCGTAATAAACGTTTCCGATAGCAATTACCGCAATTTCAGATTTAAATTCCCTGAATCATTATTGCCAGGAAAGATAGGTAGAAGACTGAGAATCTTCGTAATCATAGTCGATAAGTCTGTCATAACCCGGTCGTCCGTTACCAGGAAGTTAGAGGCCTTACGGCGAGGAGAGAAAGTCATACGAACATCATGACTCTTGCAAGATTCTACTGTTCTCCGAGGAAATTATACCGATCGTGTATACTTGCGGTGATTCTTTGTATCGAGCCACTCTTTACGAGCCTCAGTCTCCGTTCAATGATAAATTACAGTAACCGAAGTATCTGGTTTGGAAACCAATATTTAAGACTGAATTTAGTGCCGATATCGACTACCCAATACGTTTAACAAGGCGAAAAGGTAAAGGGAGCAAAAGCAAGCTTTATCGTGTTATAAATCTTTATAAATGAAATGTCATGGCTTCGTGCTAAAGTCGTGGTATTATAGATTATAGATTCAAGATTCAATTAGATTATAAAAGAATAGAAATATTCGACCATAAATCCAACGATACATTGAAATAAGATGTATTATTAAATATGCACAACTATTACATTTATTAGGAGTATAGAGACTGTTTTATAGTAGATAAAATCATAATGGGTTTGCAAATGGAGTGTTTATTATCTAGTAGGTGTTGTTCTAAAAAGCCTATTTTATGGTAAAAAATAGACCAGGCAAAATAATGAATTTTATTCATGAAAAGTTATGCTGCAAGCACAATTATATGCTGCGGCATTAAAATTAACAAAATAAAGGAAAGAATGGGGTAAATCGATTTGATTTCTCTGTGGTTCAATCGTGAGCCATGTTTGCAAACTTCATAATAGCTACGCATGCATACAATATTCGCAGAGAAGATAATCTATTTTATTCAGTTCTCAGTTTCCGACAGTACAGTTCTTTAAAGGAACATTTCCAACACTTTCGTTGCTTGCATAATGAGCGCTAAAATCACATACACTTGGTTCTGGTCCAGTTATCCAATATCTAATTAAAGCTATAATGAAGTACGTTGGAGTAAAATGTCAAGAAAGATTGTTATTAAAATCGGTAATGAATAACGTAGGAAAAAATATTTTGCTCGATAAGGTGTTATTTGATGTCCATGTTCCCCAATAAATTAACGGCAAAAAGTACTAGCGCAATTAATAGCCCGCGTGACGAGTTACTTGATCTTTAATTAGAGAGAAAGTGTCGTCGGATTCTCGTATTTCACAGTTTCCTCTCAAAACTGCCAGGGAGCCCCATATTTCCGCGCTCGACTGCCTATTCTAAACGAATCGTGAGATCTCATCGCTAAGTAACGTAATAACCGCGTGCGTACATATTCAATCCACGTTTTCTTTCACTTTCGATAATTCTTCGTAATTATTTCTTCGTTGCACTAGTAATGATTTACCCCGGCGTATCATTATTTTGTTCTGCGGTCGCGCATAATTGTCTGTATTATCTAGGTTGGTGTACGCAATACGATGGAATTCAACATCTCGACAAGCGTGCGATTGAATTTAGTCATTCTGCTGTAGATATTTGCAGGGCCCCATAAAATGGCATTGAATTTTTATACAAATCGATATTTATTTGTCATCTTCAGAGAAACGAATAATTTTTGTAATCTATATTAGGCAAAGGACTTATCCCTGGTATTGGATTGGTCGTGAAGCAAAATCTTTCAAGGCTCTTTTGAAGCTATTCTCGCGATTATACTCTATCATTCGCAAATTTCGCAAGCTTAGAATTATTGAAGGAAGATTGTCGCGGACAGATATTTCAGACAAAAGTTATTTAGTTTGTGGGTTGGATTGCGAAAACATTTGTCTTGCTGAAGCTAATTTGTATTTTTGTTAGGCAATCCATGTTCCACCGCCTACAGAAAATACGTAGACATCGTCCAAACACAAGCCTGCAAGCTTCAGAAATTTCAGACCAAATATGCAAAATAGATTGTACAGTGTTCGTTAGATACGTCGAACAGGTTCTAATTAATAGCACCGAGTTAGATTAACTTTCAAATATTATGTTAATCCTATGCAGTGTATTAATCACTGTTAATAGTTAGGAATATGAAGAAAGTTTTTAATTATGTTCAGCAAATTGGCTTGCATAAATATTTTGTTACGGAAAGAGTTATTTATTTGCTGCCTGGATAATAAATAATAAACTCCACGCGGGTAAAAGTTGTAAAAGTGGCACCTAATACGAGTAGTCGATACTGAAACGTATTCTGAATCAGTTCTGCATTGCCAAGGCCAATCTCCCCTTACGACAAAGAGACCATCTAAAACGTTGCCGATAACCAGTCTTGATGCTGTACAGTCGAAATCGTGTAACTTTCATCTCATTATTGATCCACTTGTACCATGTATTAAATTATACGTTATTGTGCATTATTGAATAAAATATAGGCGCAACGTGACGTGTTCTTTATGCGAATATTACATGATACACGATACGGCCTGTTTGAGCAAACATGTTTTTCTACTTCATTAATATTCAAAAGTATTTATTCTAACACGAATCGATGTCATCTTGGAATCTTTAAACACGCCAAACGACACGTGAAAGTCTTTCAATATAAACAGTTAATGTAAAGTTATGTGCGGCTGAAATGGATAAAATGTTTCATTTATAACATAATTATTAGTTACTGTACGCGCACATCGGCCGTGCTACCTGTATTTTGAGAAGTAAGCATTTCCTAATAATACTTATTACCACCAACTTTATTCCTAATTAAATAGGATTATTTATATAAATAGGCTTTCATTTATATTACTGAAACGATATGTCAGCGTTATTGGCGTTTTTTGTTAAATAAAGGAAACATTCTCAAATGAAACAGATTTAATTGGAAATCGTTATTACATATTGAAGAAAATACTCGCGCGTATTGGAAATGGCTGGAACAGTTTCTATATATCAACTGGAATAGTCAACGGGGTGCAAACGTAAAAACTCTACTATTACCTTAATATTTTAATACACTTTTTGCTAACGTAGACGTTTGAAAAAGTTCGATTTACGAATCTCGGAAATATTAATTGAGAGGTTTAGTATATTAGCCGTAAAATGGTGGTTAAGCATTCCTTGTATGTCACCAGCTTCCGCAATTTGATGTTCGATTTATTTACCCGCAAATCAATTCGCGAAACCGGCAAATCTTGATCGCAAACCTTTGCAAGTCGTTTAGCCAACGTATGTGTCGGTCGTGATCTGCTTTCCATGTAAGGACGCGGAAGCCGGGCGCATCCGATCCCAGATAAATTCTTGCCGATGTTATCCACCTGGTGCCCGAAGAATTATGAGGGCACGAGTGCCGATTTAATCTGTTCGATTTATCGAATTCCAAATTTGAATGAAGCTAGAAAGCTGGCGGGTAATTAGAAATTGTGACGTGAGCATTTCTTGCTAGGTACCCGTTCACCGTCACCGTATCGTTAGTCTCTCGATGATTTTTCGTTACTTTAGTGTACAATTAAATCTGACGAAGTATCGAAACCGTTTAGTCATTAGGAGATCGAAAGTCGTAGATTAGTTTCCTTTAAATACGCGTATTTCTTATTTTCGACTAAATATTCACGTCAAAGATATAATAAATCGTTGCACGGAGACTGGAATTGTGTCTAGAGGACTAAATACTTCGCTTAAGAAAAATAATCGATGATTACATGGCACATATTGTACAAATTGCTTTGCTCGGGACAGGTCCAGACGCTGGTCATAAGTTATCCACGTACATTCACGTATCGCCTACATGAAAACTTAAAGAATTCTCCTATAATATTTAAATTCTCTTTTTGCATAATTTCTAGTACGATGTTCAAGTATAATCCATACAATATTATGTATTTATAAAAATTGAATAGAAAATAAAGTGTAAAATTTAGTTGAGAATTTTTGTTTAATATCTTATGGTTTTATCAAGTTCTCTGTAATTCAATTTTAAGACAATTTACCTTTTCCCTCGCATGAGTAATTTAATAGCTATATTACCAGATGTGAAGCGTCTACTATTGTCTTGAATGCAAGTCAAATTAATACAGTTTCATATAAGGGTTAACACAGACACTTTAATAAGCATAGTTGTTTAGGTTGCTACCAATTTTTAATGGCATTTATTGTCTAATCATTTAATTCACGCAATTTTCTATTTATATAAATATTATAAAAAGATATCCATCTTAGCTTTAGTACGTGAAGGGCACATACAGATTAAATTAACACATTGGCGACGGGGGATTTCGAATACGGTTCAAAAATGACGCGTATTCGCGTCATCCGTCGCCAATGTGTTAAGTTATTCATCAGACATAAATATAAATCATTTATTATCTTCTAAAACGTCCAATAATGTCTACAAAATCTGTCATATAAAATAACGATTGAAAACATGTTTACGTATAATCGAACTTGTTCTATATCACTGCGTTGTTATTTTAGAGTACAAAAAAAATAACGTCCAAATGTGTGTTTCGTGAAATTGTCATATCAATACTCAATGATATTCACATTCTATGCTAATATGAATTCACCTTCTCCATAATAGTGTCGCCACTGTTTTTGTCTGTATTTCCCACAAATTCACTAAAATACCGAAGCGAATTTCTATTTTGCATGGAAAGCAACTATAATTAGTAAGTTTTACTTTCGAATTCAATAAAATGTCTAATTCGAAATTCTCATATGCAAATATAAGTACATATCGCAATTTCAAGAATTTTCAAGTTATCTCTGTCGTTATTATCAGATATTTAGCAACATAAAAATGTACGTAGAATATTATGCATGTGTTCATTATTATTTTGCACGAGTAACGTAACAGTGTAACAAGTTAAACTCATTAAATATGCACATACTATACCAAACACATTTTTAATATGCATAATTGTATATACGAAAATGGTATAAATGAAAAGAAACTTCAAAAATAATTCACAAATCAGTAAGTAAATGTATCACTCATTTGCAATACAAAAATCATTGTACCCCAAAAATGTTTTTCACTGTCAATGCTAACTTTCACATTTTCCCATAAAGAATGAATTACCAAGATATCTTGAAAAGTGAAGAATTACCTTTCTTAATTAAAACACCTCATGCATAAACATATGAAAGTCCACGTTGCTTACACATATCTCAGTAAACACAAAAAGGCGTGCTGCATTATTTTACCTCCATTAAATTGTGCCTCCGCCATCCACTAATTACTTTAACCATTCGCATTGAATTATTTCTCTGCGAACCGCAATCGCAATCGCACTGCGATTAATGCTTCACATTGTCCTTGCCTGTCGCCTGTGCAAAACTTTATGTCGCCAGATATCACGGTCATCTCGAAAAAGCAATAGCGTATTTTCCGCTTCTCTCCCAAGATGGTTAATAGCGTTGTTGAGGCGTCCCTCGCTTATTTCCGGATGAAAGCAACGAAGGATAGGGGGAAGACGCGAAGAGTGAGAGAGGCGAGGTACGATCGGTTAGATTTTTCCCTTCGAGAGAAAGTTCTTGATTGGATCCCGCGCACGCCATGATAAATTAAACGAAAGTTTAAGTCGTCACGATCCCTAGGAGACGATCGCTACCACACTACCTCGTGGCAGCACGATGGCAATACGTGGCCACGAGGTGCCTCGAGATGTTGCGCCGTGCTGTATCGAGCCGGATGCTTTCACTCTCGAGAAATATTTTCGAGGGACGTGATTCTTTCCTCGTCCCTCATTCGCTGTCTACCTCTTTCTCTTCCTTCACTTTCCATGATCTCTAGACTCTTCGCGAAATGTCCTTTTCAATGCGATCCTTCGACCGGCAAGGTGTGGCCACAAACTCCCACGTTCCTTGGCAAGTGATTCCCATGATACCGCGTGCAGCCTTTTAATGTTGCGCATCGATGCGCCTTCCCTTTATCGTTCTTTATCATTCTTCATTGTCATTGTTCCATGTGAATTCTGAGAAATTGCTTGACGTCCGAAATATTCTTTGTTTCCTTTGCCGCTGAATCCTTTTTGTTGTTAATATGTATACTCGATTATTGCTCATACGGTAAACAGTTACCTAGTACTTAATTTATATCTCATGGGTATTCGACTATAAAGGTAATTGCAAGGTAAGTTCAAGGAAATTGAAGGTTCTGTCGATTTCATGTAGAATTATTAGTAATGCTAAATATCGACGTTATGTTTCGTCACTTCTTCCCGTGCGCAAGTAAAAAACCGTTCCAGCAACAGTACACCGTTCGATCTCTTATTAATTTCATGCAATGCTATCGATCGTGCGCAATGTTCGACAGCATAACACGGTCTTGCGAGACATGAAATATTAAATCCCGAATGCCTTCTCTATTGAAACGTTACAGAGAAGTAATGCACGCACGTATCGGTAACCCGGATACATAATTGTAATACAGGTGAAACGCCTTTGAATCTATCAAATCGAAATCAAATACGTACAAATACAGGTGGAACCACGCAACGCGATCGACTTAAATCATTTTAACTATTCAGATCGAAAGTGTTAATCAGAGCTTTAACATCGTTATAATACATTTTGAATATAAAAAAAAATTGACTACAATTATGATGTACCAAATAAATAAATATCCTATCAACTAGCAGCTCACGTTTCGTGGTTCACCCTGTACATTCGCGAATGAAGAAGTGCCGCAGGAACCCGGCGATCCGCAGTGACAAGAGATCCTTCCTACCTATGTATTCAAAGATTAATGAAGTCCCGTTCAATTAAATCCGACACGGCGCCCACGATTCTACGGGCGCTCACGTTTCGGTGAACAAACGTGGATTTTCACAACGGTTACGCGCCTGTGCCTACGTCGGTGTACTTTCAATTACCCGCATCTCGGAGAGGTTGACGTTCATTCCAGACACGGATGCAACCGCACGAGGTCCGCGATCACGATGCCACGATTTTAACGAGATTGCCTCGCGCCTGGAAAACGTTGGGATTCGTCACTTCGGACGAGCACCGTTCACAACTAAATTACGTTTCGAGAACACAGTTTCGGGATGCATAGCCGTGCCGATAAAGCGGTTGTCTCATTAACGATTATTCATGGTATCATTGCTGGCAGCGAATTCTTTTATGGAAACGCTTTATTGCATTTTCGAACGTAGCCACGCGGCGCCGTTCAATGTAATACTGGAAATACAACTTTATAGTGCAACCTGTATCCCACTGCGCGAAACATTTATCTGACTACCTGCGCGGCACATATTTGGACGCATGACATAGTAATCGTTGCAATAAGATCGGATTTCTTAAGCGGGTCAAATGTGCGCAATTATTATTGCTTGAGTTACGAACGATAAGTGTAATGGAGTTGCGGTGTGCATTTTAACTACTGCTCCTCATTATCTTACAATGCTGGTTTCATCGTGGACCTGGAATACGTGCTTATCAATGTGCATATGCAAATTCTTCCTTCGCGTTGTGAGAAGTATCAAACGTTCCAGTTGATGGAACATAAATATTCGTAAACGAAACAGCTGGATAGGATTTGCAATTGTTTATGTATCACACTCAAAATCAGATTAATATCACAAGGTAACTGCCGCATTCCTTTCGCGAAGATTTTTACTTTGCTGGAAAAAAATAAGTATGGACTCTGCTTCAGTGCAAAGAGTTATTGATAAAGGATCATTTCAACTGAGAATTCATATTTTATTCCACACGAACATTCACCGGACTCTCTATGGGAAATTTAATTGCTCATGCGTTTATGCACCAACGCGAACAAATTTTGCAATTGTCTGAATTTTTTGGGGACTTCCTTTATAATGTTTAAGCAATCCGGTTTAATCGCGGTAAATTGTAAATAGTTATTAATTTTTCCGTTTTTAAGAATTAAGAACTATCTTCTTACTCTATGCCACTTTATGTTATTACATTCAACTTTATTTTATTTTATTCAAATTGTTAATCTTTTCTGTATTTCTGTTTTTTCTTTATACTGTACATGATACTATTATTCTGTGTGTGACACAATCCCATGTATACTAAAGGGTTCTCTTACCCGTTGATTTACGAAATATATTATTATCATTGACATTTGAAAAAAAAGAGCAAATATATTCCAATAACTCGATTAGCTACGCAATACGTTCGCCGTATCGGTTATCTTCGTTTCTTAATCTCGATTTATCACTGCAAACGAACCGGTTTCGCATCTGAATGACTCTTCAATGTCATCAGCACGTTCACGGTGGAACTCGGAAATCCTCTACTTTATTAACGATTATCGATTGCAATTACAGTATTCCCTCGATAGTTGCACAAAATAGGTACACGATAGTTGCACAGAGTTCATCCCCACTACTGGGGGGTATTCCCTTCGAGGGGTCCGAAGTTCGCTCGGCAATCGGTGTAACGTGATCCGGGTTCGGGTATATCGGTGAGCCAATACTAATTGAAGGATGCAACTTTGCTATTTCTCATCCTTCTTTTATGAAATTTTGACACAGCAGAGCTGACATTTTTCTGATTAAAATGACACCAAACACCATATAATTTGGACTATATTTACTGGCTTAATTAACGTTAATAAGTTTCGACCGCAGAAAAGGATAGGTAGTGAGAAAAAAAGAGAAGCTGCGATCGTGGCTGCTCGGCCGCTTATCTTTACTCGCTGTCCTTTTCTACGTTCGACGCGGTCGGCAAATTTCAAACAACGTAGGAACAACACGATAGTTGCACACGTTCAGACCCGAGGCTTGTGCAACTATCGAGGGAATACTGTATTCCCAATCTGAACCGAGCAACGTATCGTTAACCGCGGCCTATACAATCATTGGCGATGGCTAAATGCTTAAATCAACCCTGAAGGAAACGCGTCTGCGTAAAACAATAAATTCAAGTGAATTTATCGATACGCAAACTCGTCTCCCGGATGCGACAAGAAAATATCGCCTTCACCTCTTACGATAACTGCAAGTATATTAATTAATCCAGCGACACGAGCATCTCTCGTCCGAGATTCTAAAGCTGGCGAGTGTACACGGTTCGCCGTTCACCGTCTGGATAAAATATTGCCGTGATATCGCGAAAAGAAGGGTCCTCGAAGCATCTCGTTAGAGGACCCGGCGTCGTTGGCTTTTTAGCGACTTTTGAAAATGACCTGAAAGTAGGAAGCGCCCGATCCACGATTCCAATCGTGCCGGGCACAAATTTTCCTCCGGTTTCTCGACGGGTACGTAATATCCTTTCTCATTGCTACCCAGGGCGAAAAAAGGAACGACAGAGGTTCGTATTTCGAACGATGGTAATCACTTCCTCGTCGGTGTTGCCGAGCGGTTATAAGAATCCGGTCTGATTTGCGATTTGATTATGTCGTTCGCGTGCGTATTACAATTTCAAAGCAGAACCCGACTATCTAGAAACGGAAAACGGTATGCTGTTCCAACGATGTACCGCGAGCGAGACCGCGATCTTTTTTTCTTTGTCTTTTTCTTTTTTATACTGTCGGTACTGATTGCTCGTCCGTTAAATCAATTCGTGGCTGCGCGTTCGTGTGTTGCGCTGCTATGTTTGCACGTTTGTACGCGCAGTCGGGGATACGATAGCAGTTTGTAAAGGTATTTATTGCAGTGCATGACTGAAAGCGGTAGAGCCAAGTTGGTAATTGCGAAAGGGAAGGATAGAAGGAGCTGGATGAGGACAATTTGTTTTTTTTCCTCTCTTTTTCAAGTTAGTCTCGAGCGAAAGAATTATATTTCGCCGCACTTCGAATGTGATTTTATGTATCTTAATCTTCGAAGAGATGTTGTTATTTGCAGTTGTAAAATATGATTTAGAACATGTACATAGTCCTCTTTGCACCATCATTTTCGCCCTCAAGCAGGTTCTTCTAACAGTAATCGGAATAAATTAGAATCTGGTGGTAAATGAAATTACAATAAAGAATTAAATTTTCCAACATATTTAACAATATTTTGAGACGTTTATTCGATGGAAAGTACGTAGGTACATTTTCGTAGAAAACTGCAATATTCTTCAACGCGATGTCCTCGTTAATCCATGATTATGGGAACCTAAGACAATGAGATTAATGTCCTTCTAGGTAAGCAAGTCCGTTTTATTAAGCAATTACGATCGTACGATGGGCGTTGTCTTTTTTTCTCAAATCAGGATAGATAAAGACAACAATAAAACGTCACCTCCGGTTGGCTCAAACAATACCACGGACAACGTTGAAGGCACTGTACAAGTGGACAAGTTCCCGTCGTACAGGGACCATCTTCATTGTTGGTTCACATTAGAATGTATCGTTGAAGAAAGAGGTCGCGTAGCCGGCAGATTAACATTTGATAACTGCTACTGTCGCACGATGGCGAAGGAATATCTGTATATACTTACTAAAGTGGTGACGCGCCAAGCATACGTTGTTACTCAAGAACACAGTGCGAGGACTATGTATCTTTAATCTTTCGACATCTGGCTGATTGTTCCGTCGTGAAGATGTTGCTGGCAACACATCTTTAGAAAGTGGAGGTGTACATTCGTGCCTTTAAAAGAGATCTGTAGTCTATATAAGAGGCATCTGTATCATAGTTCAATACACGATGTGCTGAATGTATGCTATAAGTAAAATGAACCATGTGTTTAACTTATTGTATTATTTATTGTATTAAATTATATTCTCTTCGTGGTAAAAAAAATAGTTCAGGGTACGCATATACGTACGATATATATTATTACTATACTTCAGTCCAGGCGTGAACGCTCGAAATAATACCTACGTAAAATCGTAGATATCAAGTGTAAGAGTTTACCATAGAATGTGATACATTCTGGCATGATCTTTTTTTGTATCCTAAATCATAGATAAATAATGTGTAACCTACATGCGTTGCGTAGATACGTTCTAGAGAACATTAAAAATGTACTTGGTCAATGATCCATGTCTAAGATAATTTGCGAAAAAGTAATTCAATGAGCTGTAAAATTGCATGTCATCGACCAACGGTGCAACCGCTGCAATTTTCACGTGCAGATATACCGCTAAATAAACTTTAAATGTTTAAAGTTCAAAGGAACGGCACGGTGTGAATATCGAAAGATGGTAGAATAAATGTTAAAGGGATACCATGCAATAGACTGAATATATATATCCTTTGTGCTATTGTCACGCAAGGTTGTAGCGAAGAAGGTAACAGTATGTATTATTATTGGAGTATAATAATGATGTCCAGAAGAACGCTATGTTACTTGCATGCAAAGCATACTTAGAACACTATGAAATTGCTTGCCGTGCACGTTATATTTTCCTTCAACACATTTCTTTCATATAAGAAAGTTGATTTGAAAAAATTACCATAGATAATGATTGACGTAATTTACTTCTTCCATTTGTTTCCCACAATCTTGTTAATTTTAATACTAAGTAATATCCACTTATTTCTACTAATAATTTTGTCGTTTACGTATACATACTTAATTTCTAGATGTTTATATCTTATATAAAGACCCTCTTCTGCATTCATTATTGTCGGGAATGATATTTTTTCAGAGATTTTAACCAACGTTCGTGATCGTGCAATCGTAAACTCATGCAAGTTAGTATTTTCCACGGCTGTTCATTTCCCACTGCACTGAATCATATATGGAAATTCTAGGAAGTATGTATGACTTTTCAACTGTAGAGATTGCTATGAATCCATTGGCGCGATCAATGATACGCACTGCACTAAATTACGAGAATTTCACGAAATCGGTGCAACAAATTACTGGTCGGTGCCGCATTACGTTGCGGTGACCGTAATTGGTGTGGAGAAATACCGCCAACACTCCGCGATTTAACGAGTTTATTTGAGAAAATCTTTATCAGAATAATCTATAGACACTTATCCATCTAATATGATACTAACTTATCTCACTCAACACAAAATTTACAATCAATCAAGCATAATTAATTGTAAACAGATACTACAACACGTTCTACGTGAAATAATTGAAGGTTTTCAAATAATTTTCTGTATAGAAAATTGTTATTTCAAATTATGCCACTATTTAAAATTAAGCAGTAGCCATAAATAACCCTAGATTAAACTTACAGCGAGTAAAGTCTCTGCCTATTTCTACCGATTGTCCACGATTTCAAGAACCACAACAGCAACTAATTTTTGTGCAATAATGCATAAGAAAGTAGATTAACATTTCCATATCAACGTTTCTCGCGTTTACCACGATTGGGCAACTGCCTTACACCATTTCAAACAACTATGACGTAGGTATAATCTTGCCTTGAATTTAATTGTTTGCGCACTTGGGCGACGCAGGGACTTACGCAAAAGAAAAGTTCAAAGCAGAACGGCTGGCAGGAAATGTATGAGGTGATCTGACCACGTTGTCTTTCAAACTGTACCTGACAGGTGGAGCCAAGGGAACGGCTCCGCAAGCGTTTCAACTTTGAACAAGTACCACGAAGATCTCCGGAGACGTGCTGCGTCGTCGCTAAACGTTTGCGGCTTGTCATCGCAGTAATTGACTTTCTCTCCTGGCAACGATGAAAGAAAACTGTCGCTGCTGTACGCTTCAGCAGCCTGCGTTAATTAATCCTTTCTAGTGCAGCTAGCATATTTACGAGTTTTATTCTCGTAGTGATTTATTATTGGTCCAGGGAAGAGAACAGTAAACTGGCCTCTTTGAGTTTTATTTGTAACGTATATGCACATACTTAGGAACGGCTACATACTTCCACGACGATATTAAAAAGGCTAATCTACTTCTAACGTAAAGGCGTAACTAATGCACTGTGATTTATTACACGGCAAAGAAATGTCTCAATAAGTAGGGGCGCTTCTGTTATGTGCGTAATCATTTCTTGTTTCCATGATTTTTCCAGATTAGAAGGTTTTCCTATTTCACCCCCTTTCTACTGTGGTATGCTGCTAACCGAATGCTTTTTTTAATTTAGTTGTTGGAAAGTATTTGAAACACTGCACTATTTAATATTAATATCCCTCCGTAATTGGGTATACTGCTACGAAATTTAAATTTTATCCGTTTATCCTGCTCAGAAAAATTGTTCATAATATTTCTTACCCAAATTGGAAAGCAGTATTATGGAGTATAATAAATAGCAGCATATTTGTAAAACTAGGAGCATTTTATCATTTCGAATTAAAGTAATTGCACGCACAATTATGTACGTAAAAATAGTGTAAAGTATGCCGTCCGACATTGATAATAATCATCTTTATCAGATTATGGGGAGTGCAGGTCGTTGGGCCAGTCGCATTTATCATTTGCAAACAGCTTCGTTGTTGCCCGATTGAAAATCTCAAGGAGCGCCTTGGTATACCGCGAGCACCATGGGGACGATCATTTATCAAAGACCATTCTGATATTCAATTTATCCCTTATTAGATGAATAATTTTCCGATCATACATATTAGCGAATTAATCAACAGATTTGCGTATGATCGAAGGATAGGTAATTATAACAAAATGATCGATTCTTCCTCCTCGATAATTGAGATTTATATGTAAATGGTTACAAATTTGTTTCAATTACCAAGTGAATTGAAACAAAAATATAAGTGTTAAGAAATATTACACAAATCAATTTATCTGCAAATTTTAGCCCATTTTTTAAGTATATGCTCCTTGTTTCAGATGGGGCACCAGTTCCTGAAGACGCTGTTGTACACGAGGTAAGAAATAAAAAGAAAAATAACCATGAGGTGAATAATGACCCAACGATATTTAACTTTTTCGCAGTGCAAGGAGAAAGTTAATATGATTTATAACAGGAAATCGAATGCTCGATAATTGTTTTCTGTAAATTAGTTTGTAAAGTATATTTGCCATCTGTTCTTTAAACAAACCCTTTTAAACAACTTCATATTAGAACATTCCATGACATTTTTTAACATATATTTTATTCAAGAGATATCAATGAAGACGTAGTTGGGAAAGAAGAAAAGTAGATACGATTCGATTTGAGGGGCAAATCACAGGAAAAAGGACCAGTTCAAATGTGCATACAAACTATTGCCAGCTACGCTTTATGTCAATCGCATTCAGCTGTTCTATTAAAAAAAGTCATTTTACATTATTGATGTATTGCAAGATTAAAAGCAAGATTTATGACTGTGTCATATTACGTGAGATGTATTTTTCAATTCAAATTGCTAAGCAAGTAAGAACGATGTAGATCGACGGAGAACGAATCATGTCAGAAGACATCGTGAACGTTCTAAGTACACACCTTCTTCTTTCTTTCATTGCTGTGTTTAAAGACATACTAGTTACGAAAGGAGATAATGACATCGATTAAAAACGCGCTCATTAGCTCTTTATGTAACTGCGCCAATCTATGCTTAGATTATCGTCTCGCAATGATTTCCTGTCGAACAAAGTGAAGTAAAAGCAAAACTTCCTTTTCGCAGGGTTCGTCAAAATTAATAGGCTGCTACACGTTTCAAACTATTATTCTACTGAACGGATGTTGGGAATCACCTCCTCAGTCCCACAAATATCGAATCTGATAATAACTTCTTTCCAATTCGATTTTCATTTTGCAAGAAATAACTAGGTGATTTATTTCTATTTCGATATATGAAATTTAATATTGTTAATTTTTCTACAAATTTCTGTCTTTTTTATAACGTCTAGAAGTATCAAACCTTTTGCTCGAAATTTATATCGAAATGTGTAAAGAAAAACAGCAGAAGAGTATTAAAAATAGAGCGGGACAAGAATAGATATTAAATATCAACTAACTTTCGATACAAATACTGAAAAAGAAAACATCGTATAATATACTCTAAGGTTTTTTGGATCATTTATATTTAAAGTCCACAGTATTCTCCCACAGAAATTAATTACTGGCGTTCCACACAATTCCGTTTGATGTGATTGCGAAGAATAGCGTAATGTTCTTACTAACCGTACCATCGAGCACATTTGTACTTCTGTTACCAATATTTCCCCCATTAACTAGATTCTAAGTATCATTTTTTCGTTTCGATATATACATACATCAAAGAACGAAGAATGGAATGTTAATGGTTCGTAGCGTGTAGCATAAGTAATAACCATAACGTCCGCGAACGTCAGCTTGATTTCTAGAAACGAAAACACTAACTTACTTGATCTCAATCAATCATGATTGCAACGTGACGATCATTTTGTTCCGGAATGGGACCAAAACGTCATAGGTCGATATCCCACGACCAGGTGAAGCGTTAGAACCGATTTCGCCCGAGGATTTACGCGATACTTTCGCGTCTGTGCACCTGCAATAAAGATTCCACGTATGTACCTTAGAGAAACGATTATTATATCTCCTGCCATGGCGGATCATCTATCCTATAGCCTACAGTGTTGGTAGACTGATTGCCCTTAATACACATATAATATATACCGAGGATACGTAGGATAGGACGTTGCAGCTAATTGGATTCCCCACGTACAAACGTTAACTTAATATAATAATCATCTATGTGTTGTTGTTACGATCGAGCAAGATTAATTTGCGCTTTGTAATCGCGTGTTAATAACAGCTTCTTTTCTTACTTTTGCGGTCGGCCGATGCAACGATTCATCTTCTTGTGTCCTGTACAACGATCGCAGCCGAGGGTACAAGAGGATTTGTCGTGATTTTGATCTCAATCGAGCCAGCAACCTTTTCACTTTGTTACTTCATTGTCTTCCACGCTGTTCAATTAGACGTAAAGGGAGGACAAAATATTTTGATCAATTGTTTGTGAGAATGAATTCTTTTCAAGGAATTTACATGTGTTGAACGATTTTCTTTTTGTGGTAAGTCAAATTAATGTAGTCAACTTTTAGAGACTTTTCTCGGATTTGTTTGTGGAAATATAATGAATCGTTTTGGTCATCCTATTTGTTACCAGATATACATAATAAAGTAGATCCGGTTCATATGCATTTGTAATTGGCTTCAATTGAAGACAGCTTTTATATTCAAAATATATAGGATATTCCAACGTGACTAATAATTTGGTTTCAATATATATTTTTGTATATACTTCATACAATATCTTGAAAAATAGTACATACATATAGTGGATATATTGACCACGATATTTTCTTCTATCATGATTGTGGGTAGAATTTTTCAAACGAAATCGTGATCATCTCTATTTGCACGATATAGCAGCTCATCCATCACCTCCGTTTACCACGGCCAAAGGTATCTGTTGTCTACGAACCGCTATGTAACATTCTCTCCCAGGTAATTCGTGAAGGATGTGGTATGTTAACTCGACATTCATTTTCCAGAAAATCTTTCGCGCCTCATTCATTTATAACTTTTCCTACATTCGCGAGTCACCTGAAACTTTGCGACTTTATTTACGTTCTTGCAAGTGATAGAACTTCGTCGCGGTGCTGAGAAAATATGTTGTCGCGGCAATAAATTTCCGTTTGCAATTGTGCATACAGATGCGATTATTTTACACATTACACGTCGAATTAAAATGTTACGCTTCCTAAATAAAAATATTCCACGATCTAAGCGAATGTTTTACGGAGAAAATAGTTTGTATCGTATAATGTATTCGGTGAAACATCTGAATTAAATATCTTACCACCGAATTACCTTAATTAAAAACAACATAATGTTTCAATTCCACGTAGCACTTAACACAAGCACACACTACCGTATTTGACACTTGCTCCGGTTCGAATGTGTAACCAGCAGCCATAGAACTACACAAGTACGCAATGTCGAATTAACATACAATCGTCGAGCACCCCGTGCCTGCCAATAATCGAGTGTCCAGCATGAATCGATTGTTTCTGCTGCATTCGCTGGACTAAAATAAAGGCGGCTGCAAGAGCGATCGCCGGGGCGAAAAATTCAACGGGTACAAAGTAGGCAGACACAGTTGTAACGTTGCGTGGTTGACCTGACATATTAGTAACAATACTAGGCGTGTCACCGGTGTGTCGCAACCGATTTCAGCGACTATCGTCTGTATCAGCATCGACGCGTGATCATTGCACGCGTCTGCACGTGCACGTCCCTCGTGCAGATAACAGTGCACGCGTAATATTTGAACGGCGCGGCTGTAGGTGCAGCTTCTATCCAAGTTGTATGCATGATAACTAGTTTCGCAGGCGGTCGTCGGCACGAAGATGTCTTAAATGTCAAGGCGAGGACGTGGTGGAGCTGTCCCAGCGGATAGATCCTCGGGTTTTGTACGATCGTCAATGAGCCCCGCGAAAGGAACTTGGATGCGCGTCACTCTGGCACACTTTTTCACGAGATACCACGAGTGGAACAATAATACGACGATTTATCCTTCTGCGCGTGCAGCGGGTCGTCCGATTGTGTTGGGAAGAATTTTTGTTTGTTACCTGAGGAAAACTGTAGCCGAGAATTAAACGGCTGATTTATGTACTGCTTCCACGAGTATTTACAACTGACCGCGCGTTTTACAAGTGACCCCTTCAACTTAGTCTATAAATATCTTCTGCTGTTATGATTGATATATCACAGTAGGATTTCGATTGACCTGGTCGCGATTATTTATGGTCTCCATGGTTGGTTGCACTGGATTTGCTAACGATACGTAAATCAATTATAAGTAATTACCAACAAGTGCTTCGGTTTTGTTCGATTCCGAATTCTTTTTCCATGATTCGTTATTAGGTCGTCGTTTCTTAAAGCTAGCTGACATCAGATTAAAAGTGGATCAGGCATTTAAATAGTTGCAGTTGTAATTTCGTACGCGCAACATGGGTCCCCAAAGGGTTGAGCAAAAATACCATTTAGATATTTCCACGGATTTATCAAGAATTTACTTTGATATCAATAATCCCATAATGCTACAACGTTTGTTTCCATTACGAAATTTCGAGACCTCGTCCAAATTAAATTCCCTTCCCAGTACAACGTTAAAAAGTTCTCCTTACGTGTTTCAGGACTCTGTAGCGTCCGCCTCTGAAGCAGGCGAGGAGTACGAGGACATTGACGATTCGGACATGTACATGGAGCCGGACGGTAGCATGACTGACCATGGGTACCAGAAAGAAAAGGAGGAGCCGGAACACCAAGTGGACGAAAGTATCGAAGAAGCAACCGAGGAAGTCTCGACAGAAGTACCCGAGCTGGCCCACGACGTAACAAACTCTACCACAGAGAAGGCCGAGTCTCGCGATCTGGAAGCCGAGCACACCAAAGAGAGTACGCAAACCGAGGCGACCGATTTAGAAGACAGAAGCCTGGAATCCGACAGCCAAAACTTCTTCCCGTCCTTCGCAGAGCTGTTTGCCAATCACAGGCTCCCCTTCACAGAACAGGAGCGATACAGACCTAACAGACTCCTAGGCTACTTCCAACGAGATCGCAGTGGCTACCAAGCGGCCCCAGCAAGTACAAAGGACGCGACCAATCGACTTCTTGGATCAGGTAACTTCGGTGTGATCCGTGGCGGCACTTACTATCCGGAAGAAAAGGAAACCGACGAATACTCGACGGACGATAGCCTGTACAATCCCTACTATCAAGCTGGAAATCGCGGCCGTGCCAACTATTTCAGAAACCCTAAACCGCAGCCGATTCGCGGTGGCGACTTCTTCGCGAATTTCCGCGACTTTGCGGACATCACAGCTCCTCCTAAATCCAGCTTCTCCCATTTGTCGGTGGTTTACGCGAACAAGAACGGCACAACGGCCGGGCGTATCACGGAGCCGAGGAACATAATAGAGACTCTGAAGATGTTGGAGCAGGAAGAGCAGACGAGCTCCGAAATAATTACAACGACCGAGGTGCCGAGGACTAAGCAGAGTAAAGGAAAGAGGAAGCTGATGAAGATGAAGCAATACGAGGAGGACAAAGCCAGGAGGTCCCGCATGACAGTGGAGCCTTTGTTAGCGCTCAGTTGAACGGATAACGAGATTCCAGTTGCATGGTAGTGCGGACGCAAACTGAGGGATCTCTCCCAAAACGCGGAATCTGGCCACGAGATCAGAAGCAAAGTCTGAAATGTGTTGTCGCATCCCTCCATACTATCGGAAGAGTTTGTTCTGAAAATGAAAAGGAACAGCGATCAAAATGGCGCTCCCGTATTTGTTTTCTTTTTCCGTCTGAACATTTGGGAAGCAATTGCAGGCCTGTCTGAATTCTTCGGTTAAATCGATTCACGTTCGAGACTGGATTATATTTATATGAACGTTCGCGTAGCTTTTTCTCCTTCTTCTTTTTGTCGCCACGCGAGTGTGTCCCGCTTCATACCGATCATTCCGTTCGAATTAACGTAAGCGCGTTCTGAGCAAGCGTACTTTTTAATCTTCGTGGCAGTTGCGATTACGCAGAGACCAGGTATTTCACGCGATTATTTAAACGATTTTCGAGACGTAAGTTATTATTCGCGCGTCGCGTCGCTTTGTAATTCGACGTTTCAATGGCTCTGAGGAAAGTAAATGTGTTAGAATGTAGGCCACCGTCGAATCGTATTGCTTGCACTATCCTGAAAGCTTGATGAAAAGGCAATTCGTTATCAAAAGCTCGAGAGCAAAATGTCGACGATAATCACATTTTTATTTGTAGTCTTTTATACTTAATCGATCGACGAGAATTCCGTTCGAAGAACAGTGCGCCTAATTTTTCAGCGTCGATTTAAACAAAAAAAAAGATGAAATTGTAGAAGAATTCAGTGATATTTCAATTCGTCGATCGATTAATTTCATAATACTCGATTGCTAAACGCAGACAGTCATCCAGACTCGCAGGAAGATTGTGTCAAACTCGTTTATCAGCAATTCACGGGCACATTTCAAATTGATTGAATGCACTTGTGCGTGCACTTTCGTCATGCTCGAGTAAGCCCCGATCCGGCACGAGTAACACGTACACACTAACGTTAATCTCCGTTCATATGCCGTACACTTGGCGCACGCGATCACGTGTGATTATTCCGGGCGTGATAACATGAAATTCGTGGCCCCCTTTATCATTGAGCACGGGGGAAATTTGCAAAGCGTCGATCTACGGTTACCTTTTGTAAATAAATTCCACTGGCCCGCCTCGCGTTTTCTTTAGTGTTTTAGCTAAAGCGGAACCGGAGAAACAATTTGCGTCACAATTCGATAAATATGTATTCGTTCGTGAATCTCGTTTCTTGCGTTCATCCGCAGTATATGTATTAGTTTTAATCGCGTTAAGACCGATCGTAGATAAGTATCGCAATCGAGAGCAGAATATCACGCTGCGTTCATTGAATTCATAAAGACTGTTCACCTTTTACTTATTATCGGCAGAACGTAGAATTGTTCATTTATTATTCATAAATTAAACTAATATCTCCTCATGAATTCCTTCAGTTTTGTTTAAATTTTACATGCGAGCGACTTTCTTCTTCACCCCTCGAAGCATGAAACTCTATTGTTGCAGTGATTTTTCATTGAAAGTTTTCGTGACAGCGTTGACCCTTCACGAGGATCACGTTCACAGATTTTTCTATTTTTTATGTTTCGCAATAGTGAAATTGATGAAACGGATTAGTTCACACGAATTCCATACAGTAGATTTCGACGTATTGTTGTTACAGTTGTTGTTGATTACTTTAAGTATCCCGGTAAGCATAATGATTAAAAGCTCGATGAAATATTGTGTCTCGGTACTGTTCACATTGCTGCAAGGGACACGATAAAGTATCGAAATAAAGTATATTTTTCATAAATTACGTAACTGTGGAAACCTTCTACGATCATTTCCTGGTATTTATAAACGGAGACTACTAGCCAAGGTAAGTGGACTACTGTACATATTATGGCACAATTGAATCACAGAAATAATTCATGAAACATGGAATTGATGCACTTGATATCACTATATTTCAAGTAGTCAACAAATATTTACACATGAGCGATTCGCTTAAAAAAAATATATGGCAATGTAAGACCACACGTAGTCACAACATTTATAATTCACTGGGATATTTACGGATACAAATGAAACATTAATTTATATACAAAAATCGAGACATCGTTATTAATTCATGGCCTTTTTCACTGTCGTAATGAGTTTACCTATACTGGTATGGATCTCTGCAAAAGATGCTCGTTTGTACATCCAGGCTGGTGTACTATAAACGTTATATTTCTTACACTTCGTTATTCCCTTTACGTTTTTCATTTCTACTTTCGCCCCCATGTCTTTTGCTTTTTTAATCGCATCGGCGTGTGGCCAATCTTCTGGTGGACCTAAGTAAAAAGGCATATAACATTTTAATTATAATTATTCTAATTATTCTATTCAATAACAAATATTTCAGAGTACATACATGCAAAGTGTAATTGTACTCTGTTATCGTTTGCATGATATATCTTGCGTACAGAAAATATTAAGCTAATGTCGTTAAAAACTCAGTAATTTGAAAAACAATTTCTTACATGCTAAAATAAATATTTGAGAGTCACTACGATTTGCTCCTATCTTTAATTATACCAAAGTTATATCCCAGCCCAGTTACGAAACTCATCCTGTAATTAGCGATTCACTAGGCTAAACCCATTTTTTAAATACATAAAATAATTTGGTCGCCAATGTGGTTACTAATAGTAAAGATATTCATTTGTTCATAATAATAGTTATAAATTGCTTGGCAGAAAAGGAGAAAAGTAAAATACATTTCTTTCGTCCTTACTGTCCTTTCCAAGTGTTATCTTCACACCATTTAATACTCTCGCAAGAAGAACGCTCGCAATGCACATCGATCCAATCGGTTTTTTCTCGCAATAAAAATCTTCGATAAGTTTTTCTAAATCGGGAATAACATTGCAGTCGGCACCTTTCTCTGCGAAATCACTCCTTTAAAAAATAACAGTAAGCAAGGTTGGTATATATGTATAATATTTGTTTAAGTATTTCATATAAACATAATTGCTAATTAATTGTGCAATTATTCAGTTCCCACGATTTGCACAATATTTGTATACATACACGCATAAAGAAAGAAATTAATTCTTAATCGCATAGACCAACAATCTAATAAGAATATAAAACCAAAAATACTAAAATACTCCTGGCATTATTTCATTAATAGTAGTCTGCAATGTATACTATTATTATATCCACTGGCATCGAATTAAATTGGAATTAACTGCGCTTTTAATTGAATTATATCTTCCATTTAATAAATAAGCTAAACGTTTCCGTATTTATTCTAATTATAAATAAAAAGTGATTCGAAGCATGATATTGGAACAGAATCTCATTTTTACGTTAGTATCATTATATCAAAAAATATATATTAGAATCTGTAACTCAATTTTGCATTAATAATTTGTCGAAATACTAACAATGTTTTGGCGGCACCAAATCCTCCAGGAAGAATAAGCGCATCGTGCTTGCACACTTTGCACTCGCAAAGTGGTTTTATCGATGATCTGGCTATTCTGGCAGCTTCGACCAGTGCGTTTCTGGATTGATTGTTCTCGTCTGGCTCTTTGGTACAGTGATCAACGATGCGACAAATGTCCACGTCCGGCGCGTAAAAGCACGGTTTCATATCTTTCTGGCAGATATGTATCGCCGACGACATTGCTTCCGAAATATCGGTCCCATCCAGGTAACCACAGCCGCACAAAATCTGGAAAGAAATTGTTTCAAACGAAATCCATTAAATTATACTCGTCACTTTCGAATATTAGGAACGTCTACCGTAGCATTACAGTACAACTTTCGTGCTCTTGTGCGACGCAACATAAGTATCATATCGTAAATGTTTTAGTATTCCATAAATACCTAATGCATTTTCGTAATTACTTATTTCGCGTTCTGGTCGAAACGGACAAACGTTACAATGTAATAAAGTACGTTATAAATATTTCTAATAAACCAAGCAGATATACGAATTCTCGCTACCGTAAGTAGTGCAATGATTAAACTTTAAACTAGCTATAATTGTATGAGCGTGTATTAGAATTGGCAATTTTACACTTAGAGGCGGGTTCAAAAATTAAGCATTGCCAATTTGCAATGTTGAGAAGTTTCTATTGCTGACAAATTTTATGGTTTGAACTGTAATTGCTGAGACGTAATCGTAAAAAGCAAATCTATTCACTGATTACATAGTACTTTTCGGCTGATATTTACTATTTTATCGTTTCTCATTCGAGATTAACCAATACAAAGCTATTTTTAAGATGGAAAGTATTTCATACTGAGAAGGGAGTGGCACGGGTTATTTAGATTTAGATATTTGTGGAATTTTCGCGTGAAATAATGTTCAACTTCTTTTATGAAATTTTAATTTATCATGCACAACTGAGTGACGTTTATTTTCATTTTGTCCATAGAATTCGTTAATGAGCCATTAATTTAAACGATATTCCAGCCCAAAATCGTGTTTTATTAATTTTATATATAAAAAAGTTGACAGTATGAGTCTGACATTTATATAAACATGAAAAGCAAGTAAAAAGTGTTATTAAAATATTGTTGTTTTGAAGCTACTGACAATATTGAAAAGTGGTGAACAACAAATTAGTGAGCATTTGTTATATCTGCTAATAAACTTTGAGAAAAATTATTTTTCGATAGCTGAAACTAGTTAATCGCTGAACGTAACATATAATAGACTAATTAATATTAAGTAAAAACCAAAATTAAGTTTCCATTTCATAAATAAAAAGACCAAATACTTATGGGGCAAACTAGTAATTTAATTTTAATGTACCTGAATATTTTTATTCACTTACGTATACAATATCGTTGCTCCGAAAATGCTCAATATAATCATAATATTTTAAATGAAGTATATCTATTATTAACCTTATGGCGAATCAGTATTTCTGTTACCACGATAATTGAAAAACAGTCAGTCGCCGAAGAAAATTGGAAAAGATGTTTTTCTAAGCCCGCAAATATTATCTTTATTACTTACAACCGCTACGCGTAGTGGTTCACAGGAATCTTCCCGTTCTTTTTTGCATTTTCTGTTGACAATTTGTGATGTGTGGAAGGAGGACGAGTAGGCGGATCCAAGAATATTAGACTCATTTTGAATTAACTGTATAATACGTGTTCGTAACATACTACGAAACAGTTTGGTAAAAAAATAAAAATTCCTCCTATTACAGGGATTACATTTGACAAATAATTTTAAGCAATAAATTCTTCCATTTTATTTCTTTTACGTTATTCATCTGTTTTATTGAAACGACGATTCGAACATCGTTTGCGATACGGAACATGCACTTTTTGATAATACAGAATTCGATTTTTGGAGATATCAACCTCGACTTCCGACTGTTCACACCAGGGGGCAGAATTACTTGGAATCACACGAAGAGACCTCGATGCACTACGTGCAAACTACTTTCAAATTGCACTTGCTCGATAGATAAACGTGTGCGGAAGTTATGCGAATTGGTTTGAAATTGTTCTGAATGGTCTTGAAAATCAAGGAAAAGCTGAAGAATAAGATGGAATTACAAAATAGGAGTCAAGGGAAATGGAAAAATATAGGGGGATGTTTGAGGTACCCTCTGTGCTTAAATAAACATCGGCAAGGTAGGCTGAACCTACTTTATGGCTCGTATAATCTTTATTATGCTCTAGGAGCAAATTTTCGCGCAGACTATGAATACGAAACACATAATGGAAAATGCTGGAGAGATTTAGCGGCGCCGTAAGAAACGGTGTGTCTAATACAAAATTTCCCCTAGCTCATTGAAACATATAATAGAATCTGAATTTTGATCGAAAATAAGAATCGTGCCGCGTTAGTATCACTAACTACAATTATATCAAATACACATAAGCAAGATTTTCCGCTTTTTGATTACACATTTGAATAATAGAAAAATATTTTGAATCACAAGTTGCTAGTGAAGTACATATTTAATTTCATTTAGTTGCTTTTTAGTTCGATTGCGAATATGAAAGAACAAACAATTTATAAACCTTTGGAATTGCAAAGAAATTGGAAATTGTTGTAATTGCGTATAACTTAAACGAAATAACCGCCAGGTAAATCATTTGAACATCATTTCCGCGGAGAATCGAAAGAATCTTAAATAATATAATTTCAAACAGTTTTCGCTACGAATTTGGATTTGAGATTTGTACATGCATTCTACGCGCGGCACAATGCGAACAAAAATTTCGTACTATTTATAATTGTTTGTAACAAGTTTAATAAAATATATTCTAAGATGTACTAATAAAATGCTTATCAATATCACTCAATAAACACCAATAAACTTCTACCAGGAACATCACCCTCTAGTAAGTTTATAGGACAGGAAAAAGAATATTCGACACGTATCTTTTCCTTATCAGCCGATATTCAACTTGAAGCTAGTTATATATCAATCTCAAGGTATCGCGATCACGCAATCTCAGTCGATTCTAATTATCAGCCGAAGTGGAGCACACCCCCGAGTGCCGTTTCGTTACCCCGGTATCTCGTTGCTCCCTTTTCTATGAGACGTACGAAGGCTTACGCATAATCTTATGTAAATCCCACGTTACCCTTATGCTCGTGCGCCCTTTCCACATAGGAAGAGCAACTTACGTGGGACGGTTCTCGTGTTACACACGGAGAGGGATGCTTAGGCGACGGTTCGCCGGAGTGTTGCACGTGCTAGGGCGCAGGGCTTATATGAATGTTAAAATAAGTTTGAAATTGTCGCGGACAAGTTCGGCCCCGTGGGAGGCAGACGTCGAGTAATTCCACTGTGTCGGCGGATTCGGCCCTTCGGCGAGTTTGCGACTAGCCACGAATTCGTGGCAACTTCAACACTTCCACGCGTTCACTTCTGCCTCTCTCTCTTACCGGGAAGCTCGCGGATAATCGCCCACCTTTGTAACTTTAATTTAAGTACGATGTAATGGTTGCTGGGTTATTCATACAAGAATCTGCTGGCGAAATGCGTTGGGTTCGTTTCGTGACGAACCCTTTCGTCCGGATATCATGAAAAAGGAAAATGTCCTGGGCACGCGAAACAGTACAGATTTGATTAATATCGGAGAGCTGTATGTATTATATAAACACCTGGATTGTCTGTTTAATTACTTCGGCATCTGTACATAAAACTACTTACACGCGAAACAACAAAAATCGAAACCAAACAGTATGCAATAAAGTCGTAATACAAATTCAATATAAAGAACTTTTTCCTCAGAATCTCGTGTTCATCAATAACCCATACCAATTATTCCCAAACTCACTACCCGAAACGCATCAACACTTACAAATATATCTTCTCGAATCAGTCGTTCGGTCTCTTTAATATTTCAACCGGTCGGAACAATATAACGCGTTCCAATAATAATCGTCACCGTCGTTCCTTAGCCGTCACCTGGGTTACGCCGGTGTTGGCAACAGACGCAGAAACAAACTTGCGGGAAGTTACGGAAAGCAGACTTGCCCGGTGGCAATATCCCAAGCGACACGGCCAACGAACTAAAGCCGTTTTACCGAATGACAGCTTGGCGACGTTCAGTCAGGCCGTGCGAGTAAACGGAGAGAGGGATCATCGTCGTCGACATCCTTGAAAAGTTTAAATCACGAGTTCGCGGCGAAGGAGGCCCATAAGCGCTGCATGGACGATTTTCGGAGGGTCGTTGCAGAGTCAGGTAGAGCCACAGAGAGAGTGAGAGAAAGAGGGCTAGAGGAAGAGACAGAGAGAGCGAGAGTGATATAGACAGAGGTTGGCGGGAGGTTGATGGGTAAATGGGATGTGATGCGAGTAACTGAGTGACTAATTGAATGAGGTGCCTCCCAGGAGCGTCGATCCGTCGCGTGTCACACGTCAGAATTTCCGCACCGGGAGTCGGAAATTACGACGATTGTCGGTTCTCTGCCAATTATCAAGCCGCGATATGATTGCCACCGTCGCGTGGAATACGCTGCTTTCGAGCCGCGGAACCAAACGCGGAACTCCACGGAATCGTTTCTCCACTGGATACGAAGTGGAACGGCAGAGGAAGGTTGGCCGATCGGTACAGTTGCGACGAGGAGGGACGGATAGATTGGCCGGGCTGTCAATCATTAATAACACATCAACCGTATCGATAGTTCGATTTCTGGAGTGATACACGGATACGAGGGAGTGCGCGAAGGGGAAAACGATCGTTTGTCAGTTTCTAAAAGCCACGTCAATCGACGGCCAAGCGGCTGTTGAGCCGTGTCACGACGCGTCCATCTGTTAGGCTCGCGAAACTTTTAAGACGTAAATCAGGTTATCGTTCATGGGGAAATCGATGCGAACGGTGGCGATTCAAGTTTTGCGGCGATTGTTGTGTTGTGCGTGGGTGTATAATATATTGATCCAATCGTGTACAGCATGTGGTCGCTCCGAGTAAATGTCAATACTCAAGTCGTACTTGTGATGGGTGAAATTTGGGAACAGATAAGATCGATTAAATAAAAGAGAGAAGGTTAATATGTTTCGTTTTATTGTCAGGAAGCGGCTAATAAAACTCAATGCAATTTTCAATGGGGTCTAATGTGTGATATGTTTTTTCATTTATGTGACAGATATTACCTGAATTGTTTACTTCGGGAATCTCACATTACTGTAGATTGTTCCACCTGTTCGTGCTTGTATTTGTAAATGCGAGTAATTTCATGGCTTATTATTGCTGCTAATATCTTATTCACCCTCCCGCTGTATTTAATAGGACTGTTTCCACAAATGAGAATGAGAGAATTATTTCACAATGCCCTAAAGAAATTATTTTTCGTCTCGTTAAAGAAACTTCGTGAGCAAGAACTCCAATTTCGATTTTCTTTCACAAAAAAGTATTTCCGTTTTTATTGAAATTAGATTACTATAACGGCTCATATAAGTACACATTTACATAGAATGAATAAAAGCATTTTCACGTGATTATTGAAATTCTCATGAAATTTTTGTACACCTTTCCACCCTTGCCCAATGATTTCCAAGTCTGCGAACTTCCGTCGGCTGCTGGAAACCATTTCGTGGCCAAGGATCTGCGGTTCTTCGAATCACCCAGCGTTTTTTTTGAAAACAGGATAGAAGAATCGGAAAGTAAGCGTACGAGAGTTTGCAGCATTGCGGATAGGTAAGGCCAGGCTGCTTATGCATTCTTGGCGCGAAGGCAATCGCGGGGATGGCGAATGTTGGCAGGGGTTGGATGCCGTGCGAGAACCAGACAAGAGAACAATTACGCGCCGTCAGCCCCGTGACCGGTAGGATGCCATGAGGTGAATCAAAACTAGGTGTGCCATCACCCCTGGGCCAGCTCCATCTTCGCACGCCGAGCCCACGTTTCTCGTCCCGAAGGGGAAAGATCGAATCTCGATCGGTAAGCGAAGTTGGCAGCTTCGACGGATGTTTCGTAGGACCAATTTACGCAGACTTGTCGAAGCTAAGTTTATGCGTTTCTCTTGTTTCTCTGTTTGCCTTATTTGAAAGTTGATCGTACATTAGATATTCAAATTATGGATTAAAGTAAGTAGGAAGAAAATTGTGGCTGTTTTTTTTTATTGTCGTCAATTTAGGTTTGTTAACTGTAGCCAGATGTAGATCTTTCAAACTCATTTTGTTAAGAACTTAATGCTTTTGTTTGCTTAGCATATTTTGAGTAATATTCTGGTTATTATTTTTGTCGTTGCAGTATGTCTTGTTAGTTTGTTATAATCAGTGTCTTAAATATGAGATTCTGAAATAGAAAGTTTGTAATGGAAAGGAAACAAGCTTTTCATGTATGCGAAAAGGAACTGGATACCCAGTTGGACAAAACAGTATGATTTTTATACGGAAATTCGTTTTAGCAGTTGTAGTAACGGAAATTGCAATTGGTATCCTCGATTCTTCTTCAATTTTATGTCCCCTTATCCTCCAATATCTTTCTCGACCTTTCCCTGCCGAGGTCGTGTCCCTAATTTTCAGCGCGATCAAACATTATTTCCAGCACCCTCTGCAAGCACATCGAAACTTTCGTTTAACCGATATTGAGAAGTTTTTCGTTTCGAGCTGTGGATAACTTTCCTTAAGGTTCTCCTTTTTTGGTTCGCTTTCACACCCTCTTATTCTTCACATGTACCTCGTATAAAAAACTGAAGAAAATACCTCGATTTTTTATTGAACTAATTATTTACAGAATGCGAATAACCATAAATATTAAGCTCAAGTTTAAAATAATATTGCTTAATCCCACCTATTCACTATATACAAATAAAATTACGATATTCGTTCCGTTCATTAAATTACGAAGCAATTAAATTTATTTTGCGTACAATCATTGTCTTTTAATCAAATTTGTACTTAACATTTAAGCAGCCTGTTTTTCATAACCGTGACAGATGAAGTATAATTTTTCGGTAATTGCCAAACATTTTCATTAAATTACAATTGCATTTTTCACAATTTCCAATGTATAACTTACAGACAACAATTATTGCTCCCCATTGATAATTTGATAAAATCTATACTTCGATACTTTCCTCGGTAATTTCACGCAAATGTAAACTTTGAAGCACATCGAAACCCTAATTTTTCATTGAACCGTTCACAAGCAGAACACACGTCACTCGTTAAATAGACTCGTACGTTGCCACGACGTTTGCCATTACGTTTTCGCGACACAATCACGAGCTACGCTTCACCCCTAAGATCTGAGTAATTAATTTCGTGAAACAGCTTCACACGATATTCCTCCCTGGCGAACGCTCGCGAGTCCTGAGCATTTGCTTGCACCTCTGCCTGTCTAAAATCGTTTTCCGCAGGATTTGCTTCGCAGCGAGTAAGTACATCACTCGTGCCTAAATCTAAAACGTCTGCCTTGCCACGAATTTGAAGGAGGCCGGGGTGCTATTAAAATCTCCGTAAAGTTCATCTCGCCGGAATAAATGAATAAATAAGAGGTCTCGTTCGCGAAGGGAAAAAAGGGGTCGGTTGGCATAAAGCGGAAGCATAAAGCGGTTTGCACCGCCACTTTCTTATTAAGACTCGCGCCCCACCAAAAGAATAGGGAGTTCGAATTTACTTTCGACAATCGTGACAAAAACGTCGCCCACGAGAGGCAAACGACTAACATTTCTCTGTATTGCTTTTGATTTAACCGCGTGATAAGTTTTGAATTCTTGTAGCTGCAGGGTAGTGAAAGCTGTATCAAATATTTTATTGAAATATGGCAATTTGGAAGTCTTATTTATTAATCTTTGACGTATTCTATATGAAACGTTCGCTCTGCTGTTATTTAAATTAATCAGAATGGAAGAGAAATATTTAATATCGAGTTTGATCGGTATTTAAATACTGAGATGTTCTTTATTATTGTATTATTTATTACAAGGGTGTACACCACTTTGAAACTTCTCTGATTTAAAATCTAAAGTAAAAGCTTTCTACACAAATGTATTAAACAGACCAAGGAATAGATTTTAATTCCACCACTCGTAAAAAAAGAATCTAATCTGTTCCTGTTTTACATTTTCCACAAAAAAAGGATTTAATTACTACTTCTTAACAAGAATAGTCATGTTGACAATATAAACACAGGCGGGACAGTTGTTGTATCGCGCTTTAATTTAAACACAAAAGTTATACAAAAATTGCACCTTCATTCGTGAAAAAGCTAAACAATATAACTGCAAGGCTACTTTAAATATATTGTAGTATACAGCGTTTTCCAATTCATGGCGACATTTGGAGAATTCGCTTCAAAATTTGTATCTCCTAGAGAAGCAACAGCCACCGATATTTTTTACATGAATTCACTTCCTCCATTTTTCACTACCACCTGTAGAAAGGTTAAACCCCATGCCTGCCGCCGCTTGCCTATGGACTCGATCACCCATGACGAGGAACGTTCAGTGTACAGTGAGAAGGGATTACGTACTCAGCTCTGTCCCCTGCGATAATTCTTCCTTGAAGATTGTAGTGGAGAGAAAGAGTCAGTCGTTGCAGAGCGCGAACAACCAGGAGTCCCGAGAATTCGAGACGAGTTTCGTCGTGAGGGAGTTTTATTGTATTTTTTTCATTAACAAGTCCCGGGCCGGTCCCGGGAGGGCGGAAAAGTTGGCAGCGAGTTTTAGCGAGACTTTTGTTAATGTTCGGAATTAACGGAGTAAGGAGACTTTAAGTCATAAGGCCCCACGGGAGCGCGGGGTTCGACGCGAACTTTCACGATTCTTTATTTCTTTATCAACTCCGACCCCTGGTTCCACCCCCGCCTCACGGAATGCTCGGCAACCCGACGAACCGTTTCTTCTCGCTACGCCAGCACTCTATAATTACTTTGTTCGGCACAATTCTCTTATTTCCTTTCCCTTTACCTCCGCGACATCGCAACCGGGCGGAGCCCTACGAAGCTCGGACCTTTCGAAGCTCTCTTTCGTGGGTTGACATTGCGAAATTGCATCACGCTTCGTTATTCCGTTCGCGTTGAATATCGTTGAAACATTTTTGCAAGTTTCGACGTAGGCAGAGTAAATCTCACGAGGGCCGAATCGTTTAGTAAGTTCATTGGGCGTTTGACTTTGAATCTAAAGAATGAGTTTTACGTGTTTCTTTTCTTGCACGGTGTTTGTGCGCGCATTACGATCAGGTAATATCGGGGCCGAAATGCTCTGTTGTTATGTATAGTGAGAAAGGAAATTAAAAAAGAAATACAGTGAATCAATAAGTTACAAATTTATTGAATTTATTGCAGCCCAATTATAAAATACTTTGTTCTTTGCATTATATAAAATACAAGATTGACCATAAATGGTGTGTTAATAAAAATGGAAAAAATACCGCTGCCTTGATTTTAATTCAGTTTGACTCGATGCTCCATGCAAAGGTTAAAATTTAAAGGGTCACTGCAATTCAATAACTTGCGCTTAACTTCGTCGTTCCGTGACAACAATTTCCTCAATGAACTTACCTAAAAGAATTAAAAAATGTCCAATGATCAATTCGTCTTGCTGTGAACTTAAATGCGCCACATGCAAGGTGAGAAGCATCATGCATAATGTAACATGGTTGCAGCGTGTACGTTTTGATGTTCCATTAGTATGACGATTGACATGTTCATCGTACTGACGGTAGTCGGTTGTAGATGAATATGTCTTCGTATCGTTCCATACGGCGAACAGTAGTTAAAATGGTTGTAGTCGGTCTCTTGTAACTAATCGACTGACTGCCGAGGCCGAATCAACCCTTGTCGTAATGCTGGGTGATTCTCGGCAAAAGGGATAGTCCATTTACGGAAAACGTAAAATCACTATGAATGTAAGGTACATATCAGCTTCTTCAGCAGGTTCACTTCTTCATTTAGTAGAACGTTGTTATGGTAAGTTCTCCATTGGTACACGACGTCTATTATAAGTTACAGAAGTTAAGTCATCACATAAATTTAAAGGGCAAATATTAATTGATAGATTAATTAAATTACCGATACAAAGGAATGTATGTACCTATAATAAAGTGAATATGCTCAGAACTATATTTCAATGCTATAATGCTATAATGAAATCTGAAACAATATATCGTGTTTTAAATGATAATAATAACTCTTATTTAATTCTGCAGTTAAATGTAGCAAGTTAGTAAGCGTAAGTATGTGTATACATATAAAACAATTTATATGTATATAATTATAAATACAGATTTTAGCAAATTTATGTTTAGACATATTTATCTTAATGCTTTCAGTTCATCGTCAGTGAACTACGAGATAGCAGTTTTTATCTTAATACACTTCTTTTATTTGAGTACTGGAACTAGGATAGGTTCAGTGGTTATAATTTTATTATTATTTTACTGCTATTGATTTCTTAAAAATGAGATTTCCTAGCTAACTGAGCATACAGAAATCGAATAAAAAAATCTTGGTAGGTATTTCGGTAATGAGGCGAAAATTGAGACAGCTTTATTAAGTCGAGGGAAGTTGCCCTGATTAAGTTACAACACGACCCTTCGGCCGGCTAGCGAAGTCACCCTCCCTGCTAATTTTATTTATTACGCAATTTAAAAATCGATGCCTCGATAGAAACCAATAAAGGAACACTCGTAAGGTAGAAACGATCCTTCTGAACCTCAACATGCATACTCTGTCCTAAATAAACCTCATTTTCCAAGCAAAATTCTGTTTACTACTGCTGCCATATTTTCCAGTTAATATCAAATTACACTTTTTGTCCGTAACAATTAAATATTTACCATTTGATTACTTGAAAGACCTTTTAGCAGTGTTTAATTACTCTTGTGGAAATAACTAATATATAACCCTTTGCAGTGCAAACAAATGTACGTTTTTTTCAATATATCTCTGTTATAATGTCTTGCAATGAGTGCAGCCAATTTTATATTCCATATTATGTGTTTTCTTTACTGTCATTTATAAGGAAAAAGTGTAAGTTATCCGTATTGTATAATTATGTATTCAAATAAACTAGATATTATTATATAACTAATAAAAGATTAATGGCCAATAAAACGTAACGCTTCTGTATGAAATTCTTTTATCTTTCATGATTAATTATAAAATCGGAACGGGAGAAGCCCCGTGCAAGAAATTTTTGACAAGGAGCCCGATTTCATATAACAAGGCACTAACTACGAGGGTATAGCAACAACCCGTCGTATGCTAACTAAGTTAATTTAACCCGATTAACTGTAGACTTCGAGCTGACTTAGCTGGAGGGGTGAATGCACGACGGGAGAGGTAAATACCTCTGCTGTCAGCCCCTACATTTTTAATTAATTAACGATCAATTTGCACACGAAATGCACTTTCAGAAGTTTAACGCATGCCAACGAAACTCGATAACGCGAAGTGTGGAAAAATAAGGGCAACGCCAGGATGAAAGTGTTAAAATAATGAAGACTGATATCTCTGGTTGATAATGGGAACATTTTTCGATTTATACGCTGATGATTTTATTTACAAACGAATTACGAAATTTATCACGCTCGGCGTATATGTAACTATGGACACCTGTATTTAAAGTACTGTAATGTTTCTACAATGACAAGTAACATGACTAACATTTCGTGAGTTACTAAAGACGTGACCCTTGGTGACAAATCGTCATAGTGAAAAGTGAAGACGGTATAGAAGATTGGATCCTCGATTTAGTGAGCAGTTAGCAGGTAGTGTGAGCCCAGATTGCAAAATTAGGCGAAAGACCAAGCGTCGTCCGCTGTACGTTCTGGGAGTACAGGATCCCCTCAAGTGCTGCCGACCTCGTACATCCCTCCAAGACCATAGTCCAACTCAAAGGACTTTATCGGGTGCTTGCCTCGTAATTAGCCACTTTGAATCTCAAAGGTTCCACTGGAGTTTCTCAAGATTTCTATTAAAATTCCATGCTGCGTTGCCTAATTCTGTACTGGTCTAACGTGCTAAAGGAACGCGTAAATAAAATAGAAATAATTAGATGGCATTGGTAATTATCATTCAAATTCGTACTTATCTATTCTTTAATGATGTGCAAAAAACGTAGTTCATTATTATTCAGGCGTATGTATGAATATCAGGGAAGTTAATGTTGAAGAACAACATACGATTCCTCTTCAAATGAAATTTTTACTAATTGATTTTTGCATTTTATCTTCATCTGAATGTAATTGATCCAAATTTTTGAAATTATCTCTGCACCGAATATGTAGATACAGTGTTTAAATGAAATGTACGACACGTATTATTTCGTTTACACGAAATAATACGTCTGTACATATTTAGTATTCGACGTATTATCTTGTATGCAATTCCACTATTAACCTTTCTCTTGATACCATTTAACCCCATCGCATCGGCATCCCCAAAAATTCAAATATCTTCAACACAAAATAGTACACATATAAAAAACCAACAACTACACATATAAACACTTGTCAGATACCCCGTTTACTCACTTAAACTATAATGTATATGTATAAATAATTGCAATAATAATATATAATAATAGTAATCGCTTACACACATTTTTAGCAAAGATTCGCCGTGTGTCTGACGTAGCGAACGGTTCAAAGACCTCTAAAGTATCCAAACCGAACCTTTCCTTTTATGATTCACGAAAAAATTGTCAGCCTATGTAGGCCAATGACCAGCAGCTCCTGGATGCATCGAAACGCAGCCGCTGGTACGGGAATGCATGTCCACGTGTGCACACACACATTCCCAACGTACGCAGGCATTCTATGTCAGGGTAATAAAACATTTCGCGTGCGAGGGTATAATTGTCGGGGTCGGCCCGTGCGCGGTTTATACGGTGCTGGTACGACGAGGGGTGGCAAGGGACGGCGAGGGGTATGTAGTCTAGGTTTAGGGGCCCCGGGAGGGTACCGCGCCCCCTTTTTCATGCTGTAGTTATTTATCGCCCTGTTTCCTACTCTGTCTCGCTCTCTCGCGGCTCTATACACCCTTGGCTTGACCAGCGGCGAAGGTGGTATAGCCGGATGCTAGAATCGGTGATAGAACGTGATACGTTTGCTTCTACTCGTGGCAGTTTTGTTCCGACCTTCGTCAAGTCGTTCATGACCCTCGAATCAAGAGTTGCTCCGCACATTTCATTCTACGCTCACCCAGTCCCCAAGCATACTTTCTTCACCCTCGTACTCGCCATCTGCGGTCGTCAAATGCGAGATTTAACGTAGTTTCGCGAATCCGCGAATTTTCCGCCGGGCAATTACTTGTTGCTACTTGGCCTGCGATTCATCGCGGTGAAATTATTATTCTTTTACGAGCATGAGGTAGGTAGTTAGGGGATGTGATGACCGAAGTGGTGGGGAAAAATTTTGTTTCGTCGTTCGTGTTCACTTGTATACACTTCAGTGGTATCGTTTCAATAGTATGTTTCTTTGTCTACATATAGGTGTTCGTCTTGATTTCATTTCCGAAACGTTTCAGACGAAACCAATCGATTATCCACCTTATCGATTGGTACAAAATACTGTAACGTTGAATGGTGAAGTCTCGCGATGCGCAGAAGTAGGGTCAGTGATTTTCAACTGGGGTAACGAGAAGCATTAAAAACTCGACGTCTCGCTGGGGCTCATTAGATGGCAAGGAAATCATAAAGAATTTTGATGTTCGCAGACAGAACGTTCCAGACACTAGACTGACGGGACTTGCAATTGAGGGGAAACGCGTTCAGCAGTAACATTCTGTCGGGAGGGTTCGGTATTCTAGCTACGTAAGTGACACATTGACGGGAGCTGACCACCGGTTGGCAGCCCTGACCGTCTCCCCAGGGTGGCTAGTTACCGCATGATTGGCCCTCCATTACCATATAACATGCACACTAACGTTCATGCGGTCCTCAACGATATTCCTCAGCCACCTTTGGGTCCGCTTCGATTTCCTGGATTTCCACAGAGAAAGAAACACGAAATCTCAAGGACTTTCCCCCTCCACGATGCTGCCCTTGGCCCTGTGTAATCATTTTATTCCACCGCCTCGTTCCTTTTCATTTCATATATTATATATCATACCCAGACGAAAGTAAGTATCGCTGACAATATTATTCATCTAGATCAATTTAATTGGAACAATTTTACAGCAAGTTTGCACGTTGACTATTTCTCAGTCAGTAAAGAGTTTCTTTGACGCGCAATGGAGGCCACGGCATTCCTATTACACAGAATCATAACAGGAACAAAGGTTCGGGTCGAGAGAAAGGTAGGGACCTGTCGTTTCCATTGATGGAAGTGGGCACCGGCTCCCCTCGGACCTGCCCGTTTTTCCTCCCCTTTTTGCAACACGCACATTTTTTCTCGAGATTCTGGTACGAGTCGACAAGATGTACGGACGAGGTTGTACCGAGGTTTCAAAGGTTTTTGCGGCCTTATCTCCCGACCCCTGGTATAAGGCACGGACTCGGCGAAGAGAACAACCCTGCCACGGTTAGATGGATAGACGCGATGCGAGCGTACGTAGACATGTGAGGGTGCACTCGCTTAATTACACCGGAGGCCTCGTGGGATGCTGAGAGGTTGAAGCGACCTTACCCTCCCTCTTCCGTCCTTTCGGCTCTCCACCTTCGATTCTCTACCCCCTTTCCGCCACCCTAATATCGTTCACCCTCTCTATCCTCCGCTGGCGTTTCTCACGTGATGTCTGCAACCTAAACCCACACCCCCAGATGTATCGCATCTCCGCGCTGAGATTTCCAAACTGGCGCGTAGGCAAGCTGGTGTTGCACCCCCCTGGGGAACTCGTGGCCGGTTGCAGTCGAATGCACTGTCTGCATCGTTGAGGCGTTCTGCAAACGAACCGCAGCTCGTAATGGCGTAGGAGTAACTCCCCGTATCCGACGTCGTTGTACGCGAAACACACTACTCGTTTCGCCTACGTACCACCGACATGCTCATCTTATGGGAACACGTTATGCTGAAATTCCCTTCTTTTGTCCCTCCGTCAGGGTTCGTATTTCGTCTGATTCTTTGTATGCACTTGGTTTCTTTAAGCACGTGTTACGTTTAGTTCCAATAGCCTGTGTAAATATTTATAAATGTAGCCTGTGAATAAAACGGGGCGCAATAAATGTATACACATTAATTCGTAAATGTTCCAATGAGTACGTGCGAAGACTGTTACCCCCAGATCGGGCAAGGCAAACACTATTTAAAATTCTATCGATCTCGTAGAAAGAGAATGCCCTAACGACCCAATCGTCCCTAGTATTTCCACGCAATAAAGTGGTATATACGTTATTTGCGCAGAACGGTATAGAGAGAGAGATAGGTCGCACGCCAACGACGTGACAATTACCTCGTAATCGGTGTCCCGTATCAACCCTCCAGCAATTCCGCACGCTCCTAACGTTCCCTTCGTCTTCGCTACATCGTGCTACTCGCCAGTCCAGTATTTCGATGCATTCGCTTAATTAGTTAATTAACGAAGCCCCAGTAAATGGACTTAGCGACTTGCTGACCGAGTTGGCTGAAACACGCTCGATCCCAGGGACATTCATCATTCTGACGCCTGTTAGTGGCGCGAAACGCTCTACGTGGTCTAATCTCGCGCCCATAAATAAGATAACAATTTTTCATCCCCTCTTGCGGAGTTTCGACTCGAGGGGTCGCGCCCACGAGGAATGGGAGGGAAGCTAAAGAGACGTGACCGTGGAGGAGAACGACGGAGAGAAGGGCTGAGGCAGACAGAAAACGGAAAAGTTTGTAACCCTCGTTACCGGGTATCGAGTTCCAATTAGATGACGATCGCATTTCCAGTGGCGGGCCGGAAGACGTTTTTGCGTGTACCTGAGACGAACGGCCGATCACCGACTTACCTTATCCTCCCAGGGGTAAATCAAGCGGATACTAATTTGGTGCGTTCAGGGAATTTCCTTGATTCGAAGATCGTTACACGCTCGAAGGTCGCAATCATTGCGATAGCTCTTTCCCTGTTATCGTCACTGGGCGCCATTTTGCCCGAGCTGCTGATAGGGGTTTGAATTACTTTTACACAAGTATATATGGTACTATATTTCTGTCAGTGATTGCGAAATTGGTTTAAGTCGTACAAGTTTTTCCTTTTGAGATATTTGCAGTGTTAATGATAAAGGTGAACTGGATTCTGTTTAAGGGCACACCTGCCAACGAAATTTATTTCGCAATGATCGTGTCACATTTTTGTCACAAAGTAATTCATGGGATTATTCCTTTTTAAATTCTTTCTCGCGACATTTTTCATTATTCTTGGCACATTTGTCGGGCAGTCTCGTGTCAATCTAACTCACAATCGGGCAAGAAGATTAAGATATCATTCGCCTATTCAAAAGTATAATAGAAAATTTATTTTCACAAACAGTGCTCAAACAAAATTGCAAATACTTACCCATCTAAGCTCGAAATTCCGAAGATTCCAGCAATAGCACGGCGGAATATTGCATTAATCATTAAAAACATGTCTCGAAACACTGCTCGCGTATTGGTTCACACCCCCTCACCTGCGGACTGTTTGGTACACGAAACGAGCGTAACTCGATACGAAATATCGAAGTCGGCGTGCCCTCTCAAGAGGTTTGGAAAGCCACGATATGTAGCTCGTGACTCCTCCGGAAGCAAGGTAGGCACCAGAGAGGTTACCGGGAAGATCGTGGCGCAGTAGAGGGATCCCTGTTAGATACTACGGGGGTGGAGGATGCACTCCAATGGGCCCCGCGACAAAGAGCAAGATCAGTGTGACTCTCAGCTCTCCCATGGGTTCTGAACGACGATCCCACATGGTTCTCACCTTGCCACGCCGAATACCATAGTTGCGACTTTGGAACAGGGTTATTTGAAAGAAATAACAAACTGATCATTCCCAGCTTCGTTGTACAGGTAGGTACGATGCACCTAACAATTGTCGGGGCATTTGCTTCGCACAGTACAGCGTAACTTAATTTATTAATGGAAGGGCGTAAAGTTACATTATAATTTGTTACTGTTTTTGAGTGCAAGGCAGCATGGTTAAGTTGAATGTTTTAAGATATATGTATGTGAATAAATATTTCATTCGGCTGGATCATCGATAAGTTGCAAAGTAGGTAACTTTTGCTTCGTAATTTGTTTATTTCCCCAGGAATGCGAGTAAGAATTCTTTTGTAACTACTCATACGTTGAAGTATTGTTGCGACACATTTTTATATTCATAGTATTCATTGGGAATGCAATGCACATATAAATGTTTTTCAATATTTCTTTCTGTAGGTACGTTTGTAATTTGAAAGTACATAATTGCAATCAAATATTATTGCACCTATAAGAATAGCTTGTACATTGCCGGACATTTCCTTGCATTTGAATGTGAAAAGGGAATTATTACAAAAGTACTATTGGCAATTTATATCGTAACGAAATATTGTTAATTAGACATACAATATTATTACTCAAACGTTGCAACAAATTTAAGTTCCATTAAATTATAGTCGTTCGTATATTTACATGTATCCATCCACCATACATTGACATGCCAGTATCAGTGAATATCTGTACAAATTTACATCTCCACTTCGTAGTAAATGCTGTAAACGTATGACGCAAAGGAGTACCGTACCGTCTTGATCGTCGATTTAACACGTTGCGGCTTATTCGAATCCTATCGGATCAGGCGTGTAACGAGATTTATTCATACGTCTGATATGCTACTGGAGACACTATGGGAACCTGTATTGACAGTCACTGGGGGCTCGAATAAGTGGTACTCTCCGTGGCTGACTTCAGCCGACGGGGGTGCGACTGAGGAGAGTTTACGTCGACAGTGCACGGTAAACCCACGGAATTGTGGCTCCCCTTGCGCCTCCAGAGACCCTGGTCCCGTGTATTGAAAATTACATCTTACTCTGCCGTGAACCACCCACTACCCTTCTGCGAGTCTACGCGAACCCCCCTACCACTTGCAACCATTACCGCGTTTGTAATCGGCCACAATCGCCTTTCGATGCAACCGGTCTACGTCACGTTCGTTTCACGTTGCCGAAACGTTCCTCTCTTTCCCCTGCATGCACGCACTCGAACAGTAATGATATTTCTACGCTTAACGGTTGTTGGACATTTTTATGGTATTAGGTCGTGAAGGAAATTGTAATGAAACTAATATGCACTTTACTAAAAAATTGATTGCAGGGGTAGATATATTTGAAATTGATTTATCAAGGACACAGAGAAGCAGCAGTAATTGTACTGTGCAACAAGTGTACAGTATAGTAAATACGGGAAAAATGGAGGAAAAGTCAAATATATAAATAAATCGTTTATGAAGGAACGTCATTGGGTTTTATGGCAAGAAATTGAAAGGCGACTGGTTGAAAATGTCGTTTCGAGGGCACGTCAAGTCGACGACGGTGTTAGACCGTGGCAAGAAGGAGTTAGGGCGGGTCTCGTGGAAATATCGAGGCGAGGGAAAAGTATAAACATTTAGACAAGTTTAAACTCAGAACTTTCTTTCCGTGCCAAGGCGAGGCGAGGCTCGGGGCGAGTTGACGTTTCCAAGACTTCAATATTTGTTAAACTCAGCTCCTCGTCCTTTTACCTCTCTGACATCCCTCTGGCTTCTCCTCTATCCGCGTGCCATCGGGCGACCCTCTTTTATAACGCATAAACTTCGCGATATAGGACCGTATACGGGTAACATATAGATTTTATATACGATTACCTCGGCAAATGCACCGCCGTTTCTCTTCCGGTCCAATAAACCTAAGTGATTTTGCGACCGTATTTTCGTGGTTTCATTTCGATTGTGCTGTACTTTGATGCGCCCGGCCAATCCCGGCATAGTGTATATTCGCCGAGACCTTTATAGATTTATACCGTTTACTCCTATTATTTTCTTTCGTTCGGAATGTTTCTTTCGATAAAGAAGAAAAATAAATGAAAGGAAGCTTATTTCGTTTGTAGAATGCAGGATTTTCGAACAAATGTTAACTTTCACTGTACTATCTTCGGTAAATTTATTTCTCATTTCGTTTAACAATCGTGTAACACACTTGACCAACAAAAGCGTACGTCGCTCACAATTGCCTGATTCTGAAGAAGGCTTCGCAACTTCTAAATATAAATTTATTAATAGAGAGTCGCAGTAAATTATATTTCAATCCATCGGATATTAATATGTATACTTCTTCATTTGTACAACGAAACATACAAGATGATATTGATAAAATTCTATTAAAAAAACAAGCAGTAATTGCCAGTACTTTGTCAAACTATTTATCACTGCTCTCCATTTCGCGCACTTCTCTACTAAAATACCAGAATGATTTTCAACGTGCCCAACGTCGCACTAAAAATCACGAAAATAAAAAGAATACCACATGCATCCTCGACAAACGTTTTCCATTACTATAGCACTCTCGTTAGAATCCGCTTGATCTGGCAAATAGAGATGTCTTGCCGTGAACATAAGTATACACATTGATATCCCCCGATCCCCTAATACGAAGCCCAGTGAATACTGAAATAGCCGTACTCTTCGATGCCCGACGAAGATTGCGTTTGCCGGAGCCGCGTACGCACACATTGCTGACGTTTCTTCGTGGCATGACGAAGAGAACGTTGGCGACGTAACTGGAGCAGTCTGAAAGTGGCTGGAATCATCCGGAGTCCGGAGCGAGAGAAGAGCGAGAGGGTCGTAGAGTTGGTAATTGGCAATATGAGTGGCTGGATCCTGCAGGATGTCGGGTCAGTCGCACGCCCCTGGGAGCACCCCCTTTTCTGGGGTGGCGGTGGTCCGCTGCTACTCCCTCCCCGGCCACCCACCTCCGCTTCCGACGACCGGGCTCGGCTGGAAGCAGGAATCAAATTGAGTTTCATACTCCCAGGGACTCTCACCCTGTGTACTGTCCGTAAGCTCGTGCATTCGAGTATCGCTCCGCTTCTCTGATTTTAGCATCAGACTCTTCGTCTCTGATCCCGGTCAGCCGACCGAAGCTCTGCCAACGGTTTGCCGCTTTAACGTTGATAATTGTCCAGATCCTGCGGGATGTACTGCTGCTGTTAAACACCACCCCGAAACGTTCAACTCTTTTCTCGTTCGGATCATTGCATGAAGTAATCAATTATTCCAAGGAACTTCAATTATTTGTTGCCTTGATCATATGCGTACATGTAGAGTACTTTTAAAGGGTCGTGACGCACAGAAGTGCGAGTAAATGAATATACATATGATACCTGTATGGGTTCGGGGGATGGTCGTTGATAGCAGTGGGTGAAACGAGTTAAAAGACAGCAGTTCACCGAAGACATTGATAGTCAGCGTTATCTATTTGTACGGTTGAACCGAGATGAAGTGGATGACGGGGGTCGAAAAGGGGTATGGATGGGGTGTAGATGGGGGCTGGTTGTGCGGCGGCGTCTGGACCGCGGATAATAGGAAGCTGCCGGGGTATCTCTGCTAATCACGTTAAGTCCGGCAGACCGCTTTGTGCCCCGCGAACGAGCCACCGGCCAAAATTCCCAAGTCCGAAACTCGTGACCAACACGGACGCAATCCCCGTCAGCTTCTCCTCCTTTTCATTCCCATTCTCTTCTCCCTCCCATTACCCTCGACGCTCGCGGACCGTCCGGCAGAGCGAAACTGAAATTCAACCTCTTCCACTTCGTTTTCATCACGCGGTACCTATGTAGCCGAGGGTGGAGAGCTTGAAAACCAATCGTCCCCGTAAATTCTCCCGTGATCTTGATATACGGTTGCCTCCTTGCTTTCAGAACGTCTCGACAGTGTACTTATTAAGTTGCGTCATGAGTAATGGTTTTCTTTTCGAACGATGTTGTTATGCGTACTGTAAGATACAACAGGAGCATAGATTATACTTTGTTTTGAATTAGTGGAATCGTGAGAAAATATTCGCACGTATAGTATGCTGCAAGCAAGTGGAAAAGTGGAAGGGACAAGTGAATATTCGGATAAGTATCGCGCAACAGGCAATTACTTACATTAAAAATAAATAAATTCAAATGGTAACTTTTTTCCCAGTCACCATTCACTGCAATTTTCTTACAGCTTTCCAAATATTCCAAATCTTTCGGCATAGCTTTCCTGCCAAAAATTGGCATTCATTGAAAGCTATCCCGAAATACATAAGACAATACAATTTTTCGAAGCAAAGTCTAATAATTTGTACAATAGGGACATTGAGTAACATGCAGACTGGTGGAAAGAAGTTATACGTTTTTTTAATATTGACACAAGAAACAATCCCACTTAAAAAGATAATTTTTAATAAAATTGTTATTCTTCTAATAATTCAATTTCATCAAATGATAATGAAATTTTCATCAGGCCACTATGTGTATGGAAATGTGAATAATTGGATAATACGTAAACCATCCTGTGATCTTAATATACGATTTCTTATTTGTTGTAACTGGAGAATATTTAGTAGTAGAATATGCCTGGCAAAGAGAGAGAATTCAAGTGTGCAAGATCGGACAGCGCGAGTATGTCATGGCTTCAGACGAGATTTGCGACTTGTGAATCTCATTAAAATCATTGGTGCGTGCTTTTCGGTTTCCAGGCTTCGCACCCGCGTCCGACGACTCCATTAAGATGACCACGTCCCCGTGATATTGCACAGACATCAAGCTATCACCGCACCTTCATCGTAGTGCTCAGCAATTTCGCCCACAGTCGGCAAGTTTCTGTTACTAAACAGTCAGATTATGCGACACGCTCTTTCTGCATTCAAGAGGGACAACAGGGATGAAATAATAGTTTAATTTTAATTACATGAAAATATACGTGAAGCTTATTAGATACACTTCTCGTTAGATCAGTTATTTCGTTAAATTTTATTCGACGTAGTATTTTTATGAATATTTATAGTCTTCAGAATTTTTTATGATTACATTAATTTTTTGTCATTGACAATGGACAATCAATTAGATTATTCCATTTGGAATTTCACTGAGTTTGTATTCTACGTCCTTGAACGTTTCCATGTGAATTGTAAAATTAAGAATAATGCACTTCGCCCATGTAATATATCCGTTCAATACCAAGAATAATGTTAATATTATGTAAAATAATTCTTAAGATTCAGGACGTATAATCTTTGGCTTAATCACACCGATCAAGTTTTCCAAATGAGTCGTGCTTTAATAAGTTTAATTCCGCTTTGTGTACCATGTAATTGACATAGGAAAAGCTTATGTTTCGTCACATTCTCTTCAGTCTTTACATTATTCGACTCTATTATACAGAAAGCAAATTTGAATAATGTCTTTTATCGGCCTACGCGCCCTTGTTATTCAGTTGGTAGACAGGAAGCTACGCGGCATATTTATCGTAAATATTCCAAGTGGTTTTGCCCCCATGGGATACCATATCGTTGTACAAGTCTCGACATTAAGAGAAGTGTGTTTTACTCAAGATTTCGCTACGTATCAGAACGGGGCGATTAAAAAGTTTTGGAAAGAATCGCGATACGAGCAATATTCTACACACTTTGAACAAGCAGGAAGTTTTTACATCGATTAAATCCAATGCTTATTTTATGACGAAGCATGTACATGTACATACTTCTATCTTTTTTATACGGACCAAGTAATAAATCGTATATATTCTTCGTCTTGGAATATTTGAAATAATTATAAGGTTGCACAAAGACGATAGTAATAGTGACAACAGTTTCCTATATTTCAGAAACAAAGTTGTAGTCGTGAAAGTTTCACAGAATCCCTCTTCAGTACTTATGCAACAATCTTATTTTACAAAGTAATTATACAAATCTTGACCCAGAAAAATTGTCTTCAACAAAAGAACAAATACGTTTCTGATATCTTTTCATAAGATATAGTTAAGCCTGTTCCATCGAGCTAATATAAATGAACGAATGAAATTAATTCATTGTTATTTACCTAATGTTATAATAATCCTACTTTCCCATGTGTTTTTAATATACAACATATGCAGTAACATTTTGTTGGACATCTTGAAAGACGTTTTCCCAGCAACAGTATTATACTGCAGAAAGAGTTAAATAAAAAAGTATTAAGTAGAAGAGCCAACACAAGAAACATGCACCCCTTCGATCAGCCGAAGAACTGCTTAGATGCCCATTTTTTTTCCGCGGGTTCGATTAAACTCTTTCACGGTCGAGGCGGTAGGATGTAGAGCGTAATTTGTAGAAGAAAGCCCGACAAAAAGGGTTGCTACCCTTGGGCGTGGGGATAATGCGACCCTCGAGATGCCAGACCACAAAGTGATGTACGATGCTCCGTCCTAACCTCCGTGTACTTATGTGTACAGCGTAAAAGTCTCCCTGGTCAGTCCGATGTCATTCACGAGGTGGAAGTAGAAAAACATAGTACACAATATTCGGGACCCCAGGAATTAACCTACCGCGAAAAGTATGCAAATTTCGACAAAAACCAAACCCGCACACTCCGCTTACTTCGCTGTCCATCCGCTTGTTCTAGCGTGCCCATCCCTTTCTACCCGTTCCAACTTCGTTATGGCCCAGGCTCGACCTGCCAGACCGAAAACTCATTAACGAATGCAAACGAGCTAACGTTGTGGACAAATTTAATAAAATCGTGCACGCGCAATTAGTTTCACTGGAAGTAAACACGTTCTAGCGAATCACTCTTACTCACCCTTCTGGTGTCCAGGAATCCGCAATTTCTCACCCTCTCTATAAACAGATCTTACGATTAGAATCTGGGTGAAATAGTAAATAGAACGCAGTGCTCTTTTAATGTGAGGTATTATTTATTATACGATCTTTGAGACGATCTTTGAGACGTGTGAAGTCTTTCAGGATTTTGTTACTAAATGGGTTAATAAGTAGCTCCCATTATTATATAATTTTAAACTTTTGATTATAGGAATGCAGTGTGCACGATCTTTTTTAATTGTTCCAGTCTAAAATGACAGATATTATATACTAAAGTGAAGTATTAGATAGCAATTAAATTCTCGAGATTTTGTGATTTTAATTTTAAGGATTATATTCAGATTAATTATATGTAATGAATACGGGTACTTTTAAATTAACTGTGATTTTTAACGAAAACATTTTAGTTGTAAGTAGCTGTTACGTGCCTATAGCTAGATGTTATTGAAGAAATAAAACGTAGCCTACTTCCTATTAATTTGTTTTGAATCCAGTCCCCTTGATATCTCATCGCGTTTCTAAACCTTTCCCGCGGGGAACACGCTCCTTCGGTTCAGAATCACTGGTTTAAATCGAAAACAATACGATTTCCACAATTTTTGGTTATTACGCGATCACTGGTCTGCCTAGAATATTTCAGACACTATTTATACGAAATGGGACCACGCCGGAATATTTATGTATTAAATCCAATTGCAACCGCGAATTGCACATCCTCAAGAATATTGCAAATTAAAATTTCTTACAAATATATTTTACAAAAAACAAAAATAATTTATAGTATAATGTATTGTATTATCATAACAATATTTTCATACCTTTTCAATTATACATTTTAAGCATTAGAATCTATTAAGGGACGAAGAGTTTTATATCAGCACCAACATTTATACTTTTTAATACAACTTTACACTCTATGCACCATGTAAACGATGTAGTCAAGGCTTATACATTTTGAATATCTCATAGACCTTTCCAACCCCTGAAATCGGTTCTTTCAACCAACGTCGGAACCGTCCAAAAACGGACGTTGATTTATGTACGTGCAAAATCAAGTTTGTGGGTTACGGTCAACATTTGAATATTACGTTTGAATATCTTTGAATTGTCCACTCTTTTTTGGGTACTGTGTAAATTCGTAACAATTCTTAAGATTTGCGGAAACAACGAATAAATAAAAGAAAAAGCTCAGTTTCAGTATTAAAACATAATTACAACGCAATCCTAAACTTCAGTAGGTAGGTACAAGTAAAGTACTGTATCACTATAACGATAATGAAAGGAAAACGTTGAGTGAAAATTGCCAGAAAAATTTCTACGAATTCTTAGTGAAAATCAGTCAGAAATCACACTTTCGGGAATACGAAGCAGTATGAACTTTTTATGCAAGAAACATCGAAAAATGTAGACGATATATTTTTTGTTTCTTTTATTTTCGTACAGTGCCACGACGAAATGGGGGAAAGGGGATGGTAGCTGGATATTTTACCAGAGTTCAAGTAACTTTATCAGCCGCCTTCTTCTGTACTAGAATATACCTTGGTTCATCCCATGCGTTGGTGCCGCAAATTGAATCTTCCAGGACGACAGGATGCTTCATTATTTAGCAGCGGCTTCCGTCGGCTATTTGCAAAATTATTGTTACGGAATTGGGGCGAGGGTGGTGTTCGAGGCTGGCAAAGAAACGAGTTCACGTTTCTTTCCCGACCACCATTTAGTTTCCCCCGTAAAGAACCTGAGTATATATACTACTTGTAACTACATGCGTTTCTTTCTGAGAACTTTGTATCTCAGAATTGTCTTTGTATCTCGAAAGGCTATTTCTTCTATCCCAAAATATGTACCGTTAAGTTATTGTACAATACAAATATTTATTAGCCTTTTGGAGGAATAGAAGGTTTAGGCATTCGATGTGTAAAAAATTAATTATAAGGTGTAAGTATGTTTTATACATTTCTACATATTTATAACTCTGAATAAATTACCTTTTTTAATATTAGATTGGTATATTTGTTATACGCATCACTCTATTATGAATGAAAATTGATTTTCGGTAACATTAATGCTAATAATGTATGAATGATTTCAAATGTATTATTTTACATATACGGTAATACGATTCCATCGATTCTTAAATCAAATTACTGTAATACAGAAAGATGATCGAACGAAAGATTAATGACCACTGATTGTACAAATCACAAGCAATCCCAACAACTCTGCTGTATCTAAAATACAAATAAGTACCCATGATGTATAACAAAGGGGAAGATACTATTCACAGCATAACATTTCACAACACAATCGATATGATGACTCGCAAGTTCATTCCCATATTTCTAAATTTCTAGTGCAATTACTTCATCTATATACTCTATTAACTCAAGATGCAAACATTCCTTTGTAGCACTTACTCACATTTAACACCGAGTACTTATCTCGTACGATAAATACAATTATATTCCCCAACTCCCGCGAACAAGTACATTATTTGTCCATCTCTTCCTTTTGTACATCCCATAACGTTATCCCACGACGTCCACCGGTCTCAACATTCCCATGACGGATCTCAGCAATCAGTGGACCTGGTATCCGTTCGCAAAGTGGCATCGATAAGTCCTGCAAAGACCTACAATTGGTCACCGTTATCTCCGAGCAGGCGGGAAACGATACAAGGAAGACAAAAGACGAGGCAAGACAAGAAAGTCAGAACGGAGGTGCTCGAGTGTCGACCCTGTTGACCGTAGAAGAATAAAACATTGCGGCGCACCCCCCGCGAGACATCGGCGGATGATTTGTGAGTGGAAACAATAAGCGCCCCCTGCAATATTCATCATGGTAAGCCCCTCACACGGATGCCGGTGAAGCTGGCTTCTGGCACGTTCCAACGAAAGAAGAACAACGCGAAGGAGTATTGGGTGGGGAATGTCCGGCTAAAAGTTTGATGGGTTACCACGTGCCCTGGGGAAAATCGTCGCAGGGCGCATTGCTAGGCACCACGCGTTGCCCCGTCGCAGAACCTGAAGGATTTTGGGATCCTATCAAACTGGACAATGCAATAATGCGCAACCCTCCTCTCCTCTGTCGTGGCTGCGTGAAAAATAGGCGCGTTCACGCTACTATCGTTTCCTGGGATTCAGTATTACGCGAAATCTATCACTTTCTCTATTATTGTTCGATGTCGATGTTTGTATGAAATGTTTATGGACGTTTTGTAGCTTGAGGATTTGTGGGGTACTTGGCAAAGTTCGCAGATTTTCGTCGAGGAGTAATATTAACGCTCCTAGTTGCTATTTGTTATGTTATGGTGCCTGAATGCCGTATAAATTGTCAACACTCTTAAGTATTGTCCGGGAAATCAAGGAAGTAAATTGTTGAACTATGTTTGTTTATTGGGGGATATAAGTGTTAGGTATTTTCGTTGCTGTTGTAATCATGCAGTAGAGATTGAACTAACAGTATTATGTATCATTGCATGAAAAGGAAAAAAAATTAAAATTGACGGTGCTAGTTCCATCCTTATTATCTTAAGAAGCGCAAGCAATTTTCAAATATTTAAAATATCTCCCCTTCGATTTTAATAAATAAAATTCACGGAACCAGTTTTAATATCGCACCGACCAAGCTAGAGAACAAATTCCAATAATCTCGCATAAATTGGCAAATCGTTAATAATTCTTTTTGCAATTATTATTCGCATTGTAAATACATCAGTCGGTGAGTAAATTGCAATTACACCAATTTCTCTATCAAGTGCATAACAAAAAGATGCTTTCCTTTCTTCTTACGTTTAAAATGTGTGTAGCTAGTTAATGAGTCAACCCCTCTACAATTGCCAGAACAAAATTGTAAGAGCAATTAACGGGCCTTGCTTATGAGCATGATTACGAAGATTATGATAATTAAGTAATGAGGACATCGAAAGCACGTGTGCAAGTCCAATTTCCAAAACCCTTCATGAACATCATATTTTTCAATGTTCCCCGCATTTGGCCTCAAATCACAATCAGCTAAAAATTCAATTTCCAGAATCGTTAATACTTAAAGTTCAATTCAAGAAACCGTGTTAACCACTGCACAGTTGTTTCGCGTGCACAAAAATTACCCCTTCATACAAACGTATTTCACCGCGCATTAATTATTGCAAAAGCGGAGCATATCCTGCTGGACCATATTTTTAAATCGCAATCTAAACATACATCTCAAGAATCCATGACTTTAAAGTTCACGACACTCTACGATCGAGGGCCCATGGGGTTTGTCATCGTCGTAGCCACGTCCTTCCTCTATTCTCAGCGCCGAGAAACGAGATGCCGTTCAAACACATCTCGACCACGGGCAAACACGGATCTTAGATACTCCGGGACATTTTAAATTGGCCATTATACTATTTAACTTGAGGGACCGTTGGTGCGCACCGATGTGGAGAAGGTCGCAGGAGAAGGAGGACCACCGTCGCGGTGCTCGAGTACCACACATGTGATTCCTATTCAAACCAAAGCAAACAGCGCTAACCGTATTTGCTTACGTCCTCGCCGATCTAATGTCTCCGTCCGTTTGGTCCAACGACGTTAAATTTTCAATCGAACTTTCAGCAAGAAAATTTTGCCTCCTTGCCATCTGTGATAAGTATCGAACCAGGATCCGGCAGTGCTTTTATACTTGCTCGAAGCAGGGCTGGTTTTTCTACTGATCGCAAATTTCTGTTCTCATTCTCGCTATGATGATTACTGTGCCCAGCTGGTAGCCAAGTTCAGGTCGCCTTTCGTTGACTCTGCTGCACCGTGGGGACTTCGACGTAATCGGGAAAGAGAATTTGTAATTATCTTTGCGTATCGGCTGCGACGTTCCAAGGTTCGGTCCGCGCTACTTTCCACAGAAAGATATCCCAGGCATCGTGTCATTGGCACTGTCCAACATTCTCAGGAGACACGTGAAAGGGAGGGAAAAGATGTCCGTGGAATTGAATATTCGATAGGAAAAACGACGAATGGGAAATTAGTAACGACCGTGCTAATTAGATGCATATTTGGATGAATTTTAATGAACACCACTCCGACGTTGGTTCGAGAAAATTGGCCCGAGCCCAGTATGCACCCAGAGCAAACAGAAGACAATGAGCCAAGATTTTTAATCAAGTCTCCTGCTCCCTGCAGCGGAATTAACTCAAATTACGCCGCGCTGGGTCATGCTCCCAGGTTGGATTTAGAATTCATGCAGTCCTTTCAAAATCTCCATTGTCCCTGACATAAGGGAGGTGCCTGATAACGAGCATGACATGATCACGCGTCATACAAAAGCTGCTTTCTCCTTCTCTGTAATTATTACAGCCACGAAACATTCAATGCTGGCGTTCAATTAGGCATGCTCGTGTATATACGTAATGCGTGAACCTGCAGGTGAACATGCTGAGGGAATAGTTGATCGTCTTCAACATTAAACAGGCGCATTTCCCAACTAATATTCAATATTCATCTAGTTAATTTAAACTCCATTTGCCGAAACTGATAATACAAAGACGAAGCTTTGACAATATAAACTGCGGTGATATGTTTTCAATCATCTTGCGGCGTACTAATTAAGAAAAATTGGACGCGTTAAAGACTTTTATTGCCACGATATATAATGCACGACCAATTCGTTGACAAATATAAATTCTACGTATGTAAACATAGGGAAAGCACGAAATCGCGACGAAAAAGGGACGAAGGAAGAGCTGCCACGTCGGTTTCTATGGGGCTGAGAAATAAAAATGAGTCTGTCGCTTCCCATATTAAGTGTAGGCAGCTACCGTCCAGGACACCCATGGGGCGCGAGTGAGATCGCAGCGACGTATTTAAATAAAACATTGTATCGCACTGCAATTCGCCGGTCCATTCGGATCTCTACCTCCCGCCAGCGTTTTCTACAAATAAACAAATTAGGCTGCAACGAATGTGCCGCACTGCAGGGGCAACTTCAACGCTTAACAAACTACCCTACGTCTGTTCCTCCTAACGCTCGCGTTTATCCTTCGAGTAGCTCCCGGTCCAGTATTTCAGACTGATCACATGATAGACCGTAACTAGTTAAAATAATTGGACTATTCTACAAGTTACTGAATATAATGCAATGAATTGGTGTAAATTGGAATGAAATGTACATCTTATTAAATTCACGTCAACGGTGGAAAAATCAAACAAGAGATTTTCGGAATACTTTATTCTAAAAGAAGAATGTATAAGTGTATGATATAATTTATTCTAAAAGAAGAATATATAAGTGTAGAATATAGTACACTTGACGTCTTTGTTGCTGAAGACGATATTTGTTGATTATTTTAATATTGAAGGAGGTCAGGGTAAACTAAATAAAACAATTTCTCTAATATCTGTGTAAAAAGACGAACGTCGTAAAATGAAATGCCGTTGAAAGATAGAAACTTTTAAGGATTTTTATCTGTGGATTGGTACAACAAATTAAAACAATATAAAATAATATAGTATGTTTAAACAACGCACCTTAATAGATCCAGTTTGTAATATTGAGTAACAATATTATAAATAATTCCGTTTGCTATTGTATGACCTTGCGGCTTCACTCACACAATTCGTTCGATTAATTTATCCACATCAAATTAAACAAGTGTTAAACAAATCTCGTATGCGTTCGCACAGTACGAAACATCGGCTAGCATGGCCAAGCACACAAAGAAGATATTTCTCCTGCAAATTTCTGAATAATTTGTAAACGAAACAGTCAAACACAGATTTTGCCAACGAACCGTGTCGAATATGGACTCCCTCTAACAGCAAATAGCCACCAACCGAAGTTTATAATCCTTTAAAGTATGCTTGGTGAACAAGGTAACGGATAGGAGGCGTGTTATGAGGACTAACGGTAAACGAAAAATAGGTAGTCGGCACGAAACTCTGTTCGCATCGACAAAGAAGCCGCTCGATGCGTCTCCGTGGTCTCCGGGGAAGATCCAGGACGATTAATCAGCTGTTGGCGAGGCGGAGAAGAGCACGTCCCAGAGGATACGACGTAGCTCGCACAATGTTTCTTTTCTTCCGTTACTGCAGAGTACAACGAGTCTCGTGAAAACTGTCGAGCCTTCTATGGAAAACCGCGTGCGTGTGGCCCGCGATGACTCGTCGATCCGTCCAAATATTTGACTTCCGAAAATCCCCGTAGGATCAACTGTGTCAGATTTTGAGTCGCAGTGTAGTGCCATTGTCCATTGAAATTTTCCAGAAAAAGAGATATCGTCGTGTCGTCCCTTGCCTCTCGACGCGTCCCGAGGTTCTACCACTAAATTTGTACACCCTTGTTTAAACGATTCAACGTTTACCTGACGTCATTTATTCGTCTCTTATTTATCGAAATTGCTACGTCTATACGTTTCATCGCCCCATCACAATTTCCCGAAAAGATTGTCGCGACATATTCAAGCGCACAACTTTGTTCGACGAAACGTTATTGCACAGGGGTCGCTTCGACAAGTTAAAACAGGTCCGCCCCTCGAACGCTTATATACGTTTCGTTTTCTATTATACGAAGCACAGAACTCGAATAATACACCGTCATTAGTCAGGATATCACGAAACATGATAAAGAACCTTCGAAGCGAGCAGCAAACAAAGTGCAAAGTACGGGGTAGAGATTTACGCGAGTTTTACATTCCACGCCGTGACAAAGACGATCCATCATTTACTTGTGTCCGACTCACGAAAGTACCATCCCCTGCCCGTCGGTAATCCCACAGTTTCCCGCATCACCGGACCAACCGAGAAACTTTCCCTGAAAAACACAACTTTTTCCCGCCGTTCCACTTCCAAGCAGCTCGCGTTACTTCTTCTCCGGTCTTCTTCCTTTTTTTCTCCTTTTTTGTTCCGGCCAGAGCAGAACTCGCAGAAATGTTTCTGCATGTATCACACGGTTCTACACGCGCAAGACGGGCTCGTTCGTGTACGTTGAAGCCTGCGAAGGGGTGGGTGGCGGGTGCACAGCCCCTGGTGGCTTCCTAAGGAGAGCGTGCGCCACGAGAAGCTGAATTTTCGTGAGAGCCACTGAACCGCCACGATGAATATTTCTCTTGGTCCGCGGATTATCATAGGGAATGAGATTGCGCGTGAATCATTGATAAACCATTGCTTGGCCGATATCGTTCGCGGCTTTCAAGATACACGCGAAACGAGCTGAAGATGACGACTGTGATTCCCTTCGGATCGTATCGTCCCGTAACATATGATTTGTATTCTCCAAACGATAGGATAGATTAATTTTAACACGCATCGATCTTACCGGTATAATAAAATTAATTATTTATGTAATAACATAATTTCGTCGTCGATAGTAGCACTATATATACGTAGAAATGTCTCCCCCCCAACACTTGGTCAATATATTTTGATATAAACAAGTGTTATGAAAAAAGAAATTCGATGGGAGAGAAATACGTTTCCCGAAAGAGGAGGGCCATATCCTTGTTTACCATTTTAATTCACCTTTACCGTAGATCGTTAAATTAATTGTAGCCATAACGAGGATCCGCGTTTGTCCGGTGTGCGGGGCGCAATTTTGCATGCTGCCACGAATAGGTACAAGCAGGGATACACGTTCGACAAAACGAGACGAATGCACAAACAGACGCACATCATTTGTCCGACGTCCCTCGTCGTTGTTTGCATCGTGCATCCTGCACCCCAAATAATCGGAATCAGTCCTTTTCTCCTGCTCGTGCCTACCGACAAATTGCGCCCGCTTCCTCATGGGAATCCACGAAGTTATGACCGAGGCTGACGACTTTCCGACTCGCGTAATTACCGTTCTGGGCTCGTGCCCTCATGAACTCGTCCCAAAAGTATCGGAAGCCGTACGCACCCCGCGTGGACACGTGCGATCACTTTCGACGGAAAGTCGAGCTAAAATCCGATAGCGATCGATGGACGACGAAGATATAGATCGCACGGGATTTCATTTGAGCAACGTTTACAATTGCGTTTAGTGCGAAAAGAATCTAGTTTGTGAACGGAAATAAGGAAACAGTATAGCGAATAAGAGAGATAAGGTGTTGGTGAAATTGTTGCTCCAGCGGATATTGGTTTGAAATGTTTATTTCGGATTTTCTTTGATTTATAATAATTGCAGTTGTATTCGGATACAAAGTTCTAAAAAAGATTGTTAAAGGTATATTTGAATTCCATTTGGAAGATAATTTGTAGATTATCTTTCCTGAAATATTGATGAGGAAACAATTTTTTGGGGAAATTATAAGTGGTTCTATAATTCTTAACTGCTCCTATTTATAAAGCGTTGATATTGTTGCATTATGAAAAATGTTCAATCATCCGAACATTAATTTCTAGCCAGTCTATTGCCCATTTGTATCTCTGTTTCTTTTTATCCTATTAATTAATAAACAGTGTATTATTATAAATGTAGGGACCTCTATCCTATTGTACTATGCTCCAAATCTTGCACCATACGTACACATAACAAACCACATCTTTTTACCTCTCCATCGTGTCCTCGTTAAAAAAAGACAACGAACAAGATCACATTAAGGGTGCAACCCCGATGACCAACCTCCGCCCCCGTACATCTCCAGCAAACACAAGCTCGCGAACTAAAATTTTCCGAACTACCCAGGTGAAAGGAGTAACAGTTACACGTCCATTGCCGTAAATATCCAGCCGATAGAAAATGTTTAATTCCCCCGTAGAGTGGAAAACGCGGACCGTTGGTCTGCTGTTCATTTAAATTCGAGAAAATCGAACACACCGGGATTAATGGCGACGAGGTTTTCGCAGAATGGTAACAAAACCGCGAAGAGTGGAATGTGCGGACGGTGCAACGGGGTTAGCGCTGTTTGCGCCGATCCGTAGATAGCCAGTTGGTCCCGGCGTGTGCAAAGGGGGTGGAGTGAGCAGAAATAGAGAGATAGCCGGGGTGTACTAGGTTTTCAGATGTATATAGCTGGAATATCGCAAGGAAAGGCGCACAGTGGTTGCGCGTACGGCCACCAGGGGCGTGTCCGGTGCCGCCTTCGCTGCTAGCAACCCCTGTGAAATCCACCAACCCCCAGGACCTCACCCCGGCGGGGCCACCTATGCACCTTAACTCTTAATTTGCAGAGACCTCGCTCTTAATTGTGGAGCACTGCTCCGGCCCACCTTGCACCTGCGCGATCACCACGAGCAGCTGCAGCCATCTGGAACGTCGCGTCGCCGACTTCCCGTTGTCGCGGAAAATGGTGATCGCCTTTGGATTGCTTTCCACGAACTAAATTCCATGGACTCGCGTTGCATTTTACGGATAACGTCATCTGCATCGACTGGCCTCGATGTGTTCGTGAACATTTTTTTGCTGCACTACACTGTTAGTCGTTGCAGCGCTGTTCGGAATTTATTGGAAATATTGGAAAATGTTGCTGTATTTGTTAAGTGTATACAGTTGGCGATGAAATTGCTAGAGCCACAGTAGACACGAGAATGTACGTTTCTTGTGTTTGTGTAGAAATAAAATCACGATGTCATGGTCTTTATGCTGGATAAATTTTAACGAACAGTTGTCGATTAAATATGCACAGAAGAAATTAAGCTTAGCTTATGTACTTACCAAAAATGCACTGATTTATTCAGGTGGCTCTACTAATTGTAAGTCGACCATCCACTGTCATAGCTCTGTATACTAACACGTGGAATTTGCGAGTAAATTAACTGTCGATTGCGAAACCATCACCTCGACCGCAGCTGAACGATACGTTCTCATGATTTACCGGTTACCGTTTAGTTTTTCAATTTCTCCAGCTAGGTAGACGATATTTATCTTCATACTGCTTTAATATCGCCAGAAAACGGCTGCCTGCTGTTTACAGCTTTTCCTTATAAGCGCGAGATCCTTCTCGTCTCCGCTTCCACCCTCGAACCACACGGTAGGAAGTTCACCGAGATGAAGTTTTTCTTTGGAATTACCACGTTACCCTGAACTTTGTCCGACACCGTGTACACGGACAGTATGCGAACGAAAATTATCAGCAGACTTGACGAAGATGTTTCGTTGTTGTTAAATTGAAACAGATGAGTGCATTATTTTAGCGGTACATTCTCATATTGTGTTCAGTCTATAGTATGACTTAATACTGGTTCTAAATTGGTATAAGTTTTTTATTAAAATGTTTCAAATTTAAGTAAGCATTGATAGGATAGCATTTCTGTTAAAGTTCAAGATTTAAAAGGTTTAAAATAAAAAGTTATAATTGAAAATGTTACACCAATGGAAACACCGGGATCGAATTATACGTTATAGATCCAAGAACAATGAAAAAAATATAATAATTGTGAACATGCACTGTCGAGCAAAAGAAAGTTTGAAATTTGTGCATGCGAGCATCAGTAATTTCCATATTAGACATTTTAATATTCATTTAATGATTACACCTCTTCGCTCAATATGATAAGATTATGGTATTATTTTTTGTACAGCTTACCTTTGAAACTTCCTCTCACCCATCGCTGTAACTATTTGTTCCATAAAACAAGCCGATATAAAATAATAATGTTTCGCCATTATCTCAGACTTACATTTCTATTCCAAAAATAATAGCCACAACACTTAATAATGAATAATATGTTAACGCAGCTGAACAGTTTTGGATATTCTTAAGAAGAAAGCATTGTTCGAATCAACTTCTTACCACGATTTCCTAAAAATAGCCCGGAATATTTTATGGTAGCTTAGTACGCTGGGAAATAAATTCGAAGAGTGACAATCGCACGTTTCTAGTGGAGGCAACGACACCCCCTGTACGCGATAGAAAAATATGCTTGTGCATTATTTAGGGTCGCGACGCGCAGTGTCTCCGGAGATTCGAAGGCGAGATAGCACCGACGTCACAGCTTTCCATCTATCCATCTGCATATGCTTTGAAACGCGGAATGCAGGAAGAAGACGTGTCTCTATATGGATCTGATCTGTACTACGTCTAGCTTGAAAAACGAGAAGACAGAAAGATCGAGGCGCAAAGGGAAACATGAAGCCAGTCGTTCTTCTATCGAGCTCAGAAAGTGTGGCTCAAAAATCCTTTGGGCTAAACTATACGGATCTCCTTCAAAGAAAATCATATTTTCGTACGGTTACAATGTTGAACTTCTTACGGCCTCTTCCAAATAATAATGCTACGCTGCCTGGCAAGTGAAAGAGTTTACAACTCCTTATTATTCTTGGGATAGTGTGGTCTCAATAATTATAAGTAATTTCAAATGAACTTCATTCTGCACGATTTTTACCCACGTTAAGTAAGACAACTTCTTGCACAGAAATTAGCGAAAAAGAGACACTTGAAACCAGCCGACAATTAAACCCTATCTTTGGCACGATATTCTTTGCTTACAATTTCATTGCTGTTAAGTGCTTTTGGCCTTGTCTGCAAATACGTGTCATAATGAAAGTGTGAAGCACAGTGGAGAATTTTCCTTTCCAAAATAGCAAAATTGAGATTGAAACATAGATTGCGATACTTCTTTACGAAATAACGAAACAGTGCAAGGGTTGATATCCAAGACTAATAGGATTGCGGGACCAATCAAAGTCTGCCGGAAGTGAGGAGGTTGAGCGGTTAACCCCGCGTAATGGAGGTCAGCTCCTTCGGGGCTGGAGCTCGGACTTTGGAAACTGGTCTACCCTCTTCGGAAGAGACCAAAGCAAGTTGCAATCGTTCTGGTCTGGATTGTCACTTCAGTTTCAGTCAGGAACAATTAAAACATCCAACAAGCTAAAATGGATTGCTTGTAACGGATCTCAACTTCGCAAGAATAATTTTCGTTCCCTTCGAGGGAACGCATCGATCGTGCTTAAACAAGCGCGTTCTCTTTTTCTAGTCAATGATGTCGTAATAATATCAATTACAACGAACGTAAGACAAATGAACGCCGAAACGTTGAACCAAAATTCTGTTACCACCTCTCCGATTGTTCAAATATTGAATGACTCGTTAACGATCCATTGATCCCAAACTAATAATACCAAGACGATAGTAGGTAAATGTTGTTTCAACTGAAAGTTAATTATTAATCCAAGAGCACTAGAGCACCCAAACTTTTAAGCAGCAGAGGTGAACGAAAAATCGTTCCACGGATACACGTTTGAGGAAAGCGTTAAATTTCACGCGAGAAGTATTCGATAAGCGGAAAAGCTTGAGAGTCATAAAGAAAGAAACACAGCGGAACTAACGGCCGCTGTGTGCTCAGTCAATTGGCAAACCGATGGTGCCGCTATAATTCTATCGACTCCACCTCGTTTCTCTGCTCCTACGAAAAGAAAGACAGCCCGTTCCCCGGATGCGATAAGGAACATCGACCAAGGGATTCGATTCGAAATGGCAAAAATCGAAACGGCAGGCGAAGAAGTCGTCGCGATTGCGTTGGTTAAGCGTGCTAAAAGGTATTAATGATTTACGGAGAGTGTGATCAAACGAACGCGATCTCCAACGTACAGAGGCATCGGGAGCTGGCGATCCCGCGGGACCGGGAATTTCGGAAGGAGAACCGAAAGGTATGGTAGGTCGAGTTACCACTACAGCGGCCGACTACGGCCAACGTTACCGTACCATGATGTAGACCTTTTCACTTCCCCTTCCCTCTGCGAACGCAGTCACTGCCGCCAACTCTATTTATCAAATGTACGTTTAATTTTTTCGCGGGCACAATCATACATCATCCTCGAGGCGTGATCCGGTTAGGGCTGCGGAGGGTCGAGCTCGCTTCCGTAGACGTGGCGGGATTACCAACCGAGAAATTCACCGGAAAAATGGAACCCCACCTTTCGTTTCTTGCGCGAATAACTGTGACCCCGGTTGCGGGCCAGAATTGCTACTGATAGATTGACCGTGCCAGCGAAATTGTAGCACGGTTTGTGTAAAGCCTCGTAATACATTTGGAGGGGAAGTGAAAAGCTTCGCGAACGCTAGAAATACCGTTGACGTGTTCGAGGTGCTTGAGGACAGGATCGACACGTCACACCGTAAGAAATTTTCGGGTATGCCGTTTTTATCTGAGCTGACGTCTCGCGTCGCAATATCGATAGCCTTCGATAGGAGTTGACTCCTTGGGACGGAAATAATACGCGTCAGAGAAGGACATATTTCTAGCGTCCACTGAGACCAATGTGCGTTGGTGCTAAGTGGTTTGAGAGAATTTGATAAAATGATGACCGTTTCGAGAGTGTGTTTGAGAATAGGACGAGGAGTAGTGAACTGAAAACAGTTTTATAAAGAATAGTAGGGGAATCAGTAGGTATTAGAAATGGTTAATTATTAGGTGGTTCTCTGGACCTTCCAGTGTACAGGTATGAAGAATAAATATTATCAAATGCGAGCAATCTACTGAATTCCATTTTTGTATTTAATAATACCTATTCATAATAGAATTTTTGTATCCATTAAATTAGTATTTGTTATAAAAAGTACAGTAATAACCAGAACTCTTTGGGCTAAATGTAAACTTTCTAACACGAATGTATATAAAATGTTTTTCATTTTAACCATTGAACATTTTCTTGCCTACAGTATCACATAGGACCTCGCATCCTTTAAGTGTGCAGTATTTGAAATTCAAGATCGTACAGCCTTTTATAACTAACTGTATATAAAATAGAACGTCCGTTCGTGTTTAGGAGCCTCTCGTAAATGTAGGCTACTGTGAAATCTTAATACTCCATCCTCCCCTTGATTTCATCCTCTTGAAAGTTTGTAATAATTTGAATTCAGTGCACAATTATATAACAAAACGTTGCGTAATAATATATATATATGTACGCATTTCATAATGAACAAACGATCGAACATTCTGTGATATAATATAATATAACTATAAAATAATTGCAATATTTCGATTACTCGTATCTTGATCGTCGAGTTCCCAAAATGTCCTAAATACGAAGAAATCGCCAAACAACACCAGGTAGTATCTAAACTATTATAGTATCTAATATGATACAATCAAAGTTTTCGACTTCTTTACTACACCCTTCACAATAATATTTCCAACGTCCGGACTGCGGCAGAAGAATTCGTCGGTGAACCAGAAAGTCCATCGACAGGTCGACCTAAGAACAGTCGCGAAAGGGAATTCTCAAAGATCTGAATTCTTCGACACGGTCGTGGCATCTTCTATACACAAGATCGTATCAAAAGCGAAAAGGAAGGTTGCGGCTGGCAGAAGCCACGGTGGCTGCGGCTCAGCCCCGAGAAATTATGGCTCTTGTCACGGCTGTTCATTTGTAGATGGAGTTTTTGCTCCCCGAGGAGGCTGCCCCAATCACGAGCCGCGGAAATTGCACCCCCAACCCCCTCCCTTACTACTTCGCCTTCCCATCCTCTGGCTAAGCCCGGAGAACTACCCCTTCTCTTCTCTCCTTCTTCCACCTTATGGCTTCGAAACCACCCCATCCTCCTCTTCCTTTTACCCTTCGTCTCACCCTACCTTTTCACCAACGCCTTACGTCCCCGATACTACCTTACCGTGGTACTATTGACGCCCGCACACTCGTCTCGAGATGATTTATCGAAAATTGGAAACCTGACGATTGTCGATCGTCACCCCTCCCTCTGCCATAGACAATCGCGGGAATTTCGTTCCAGAGTTAAAAAACGAAGGCTTTCGTCTGTCTACGTCGGGCGAAAAACCTTTATATTACTTATGCATTCATAATTAAACGGTCCGTGGTTGAGTTTGGGTGCGTGATATTTACCGATAGATTATTATTGGCAAGGCGGAGTATCAGGTTGTTGAAATTAAAGTGGGAACAATTACTTTTGACAGAAAGGATGTTTGGGAACGTTCTTCTTTAACTCTACATATTATTCTCGTTGAAAATAATTAATTCGCCACGAAACTGTATGGTATCGCCGTCATTAAGAAATCTCAAATTTTAATATTAACGCAAGCTTCACAACTGGTCGAGGCAAACTCGATTCTGATAGAAATTTGATTCGAAACAAACGGGGTCGAAACTTTTCCCACACGTAATGCTCAGAACCACTGTACAAGCTTTCACCCCCGCACCCCTGTAACATTTACAAAGTTCGCAAATATAAAGCACCGTTCGAAATCAAACGCGTGGCAAGAATCCAGCCTCAAATTTTCGCAGTAAAGTATCCCTCGAAAACTTTTCACCCGTGGTTGCAACTAATTTCGACGAAGCCGCCCGGCGAACAGAAGAAAAAGCGTCGTTTGAATCGTCTGTAATCGATTTCCCATGCGATCACGTCGTATGGTAATTTCGTGCAATTTCCTTCGGCCGGTGCCCCGTTGAGCGTAGAGTAACATTCTCGTAATTAAAGTTGCGGCATAGCCAGGGATGAGAGGAGGACACCGAGTGCCGTCACAGGGAGCACAGCCGAGTAGGATCCATCACGATGCAGTAACGAAGGCATCAGCTGATGACACATTTTAATATCTTAAAACAGGCAGCTGGGATGCCTGTAGCGTTTCTGTTCTTCGTCGGCCTCTTGCCACCTCTCTGTCGCTGCGAAGGAACAAAAGACCGCATCATGCATTATCCTTCTGGCTTTCCAGCTTTCGTCCGAAGTATCGTGGTAGGGGTGAGAAAAGATAGCGGGACCCTGTGGCAAGAAGAGGGCTGCACAGCCGGAGGAGGTGACAAGCGAAGTCCCCAGGTGCCGGCAGGAGAGCGATGATTAAGCTCGCATTTTAATCAAAGACCCGGAGTGAAAAGTCTTGTAGTATGGAGATGATAGGATTTCCTGCTTGATAAATCAAATCGGCATTTCGCGCGGTTCGCTACTAATCAATTTTTTATCCTCGGCCGATCTGCCGTGGCGAGGCTGTTCTTCGTTCATTTCGTATCCAAACCCGCCACCGTCGATGCGTAATTATTATTATTATTTTACGCGCGAGCTCGCCAAGTGTTTGACACGCCTTCGTGTTTCTCTCGTCTTGCCCCTGGGGAATCGGGGATGATTTTATTGTATTTAAATATTGCTGACTTTGGAAGGGAGACATGTTACCGTCTAATTCTGATGCGAAGGAAAATATCTATGCTGTACTGATACAAGGTATACTGGAATAAATAAGATGATATTTCTACTAGTACAGTATACATACAAGGTGTTAATATTCAACATGAACCATCTACCTCTTGCCGATCACCGTATATTATTTTTACTTCGCAGTATAAAGTACCTGCATTCCATACAGTTTCAATGCCACCCCGTTCGAGGAACTTCAATGCCATAACAACCACGGTGTTTTCAATTGCAACCGTGCCCAAGTGATACCATTTCGAAACGGGCGTTTAATGACCGCATAGAAACGGCCGTTCTATCGAATTACTCCGTGCAGCAATGTTGCCCGAAGGCAAATGAACTTCTCTATTCCGGTTGTCCCCGAAATCCCATGGAAGGCCGTAGCAGTCGGGTTTGAGCAGAAATTTTATGAACTAAATTATTATAACGGGCGAAATGCGAGCAAGCGCATGCTTTATGACTCCCAACATTCTCGTATAGCTCCCTTAGCTCGTCCGCTTTTCCGTGTATCCCGCCTCCTTCTCCTGCATAGGACGGAGCACAAGACACGTCGCCATCATCCATACATTATGTACGGACTAATGCTGTTTTTATTCAACGGTCTCCACACCATATACATACCTTGGCCCCATCCGCGATGCGCTAAACCCCCGGGCATCGTCCTTTACGGCGATATAATTTAATTTTTCAGATTTAAGGACCGCCTATTCACCCTCGTCTACGTCTTCGCTACGCGATCCCCCGGGCGAAGAGTTTTGTTCCAAAGAAGCAACGAGTACCAGAGTTTATGGATACTGGATGATCCATCGATGTGGCGTAAAGAGTCTGTGGATTCGTCGAAATTCGCGTGCAGTCGAGGCTCGCCTTATAGCGCATCCGTGACTGGAAATAATTAGAATTAAATATAGAGGAGCATTTCAGAATATTATTACAGAAGCAGTCGTTGATAGCCGTTTATTCGTATCACTTTGTCAGGCAGAATATTGTAATAAGTATGGAATTTTGGACAGAGAAAATGTATTGGTAATATCGTTTTTAATATTCAATCGTGGATACATTTCGAAAAGTTTTATCTGAATTGTAATTATATAATTAAAGGCTGTTTTAAATTATATGAGCAATTTCATAATTCACTTCTACCAACATTCACATATTTTATGTTCTCATACATAGAAGTAAACTGCTTGGACTTTATTACCTGTTACCTGTGCATGAAATACAATTGTTATTCTGATGCTCTTGCTTCTTATAACACATAAGTTTCTTTATCGATCATAGTCACGGACGTGCACAAGACCGATACAAAGCGCAACCACGCTAGTTCTAAAATCCACGAACATCATCGTATTGCACCTTTGAAAGTTTACGGGTGTTACATCCAGCAGAACGACGCGGTGTCCCCGTCAAAGAGATCGAAATTGAAAATTTGAATGACAACCGTGCACTCTCGCCCGGACGTGCGCCCAGGATGTATGCGAAGGTGAGAAGGTGGGACCCGGTGAGAGCACCTTGAGATGCGTATGAGCAAAAAGGATAGAAGGGGTGGAGAGGGATGCCACGTTCTCAAAGGGGACATACCGTGGATGATATTTTATTCTTGGCCCTCTATCCCCTCCTTCCTCCTTGACATCTTCCAAGTCTTCTCAGTCCCGTTGATGCCGTTCTCGCCGCACCACCGTAAGTAGCGCTGGCAAACGGGGCTCGAGGCCTGGTCTGATGGATTTCACGACTCCATGGGGTCCCCTCAATCCACACTCACCCCTCGCGCCTGACCTCGACGTCGTTCCGACCTCGATGCGTTTCTCCACACACGTTTTCAACACGTATCCACTCGCGTGTGCCCGCGTAAGTGCCACGCATCTTTGCCCCCGCGTTCGGCACAGCCCGTCAACGACCGCCAAATTCTCGTCGCTCCCGCTATATAGAGTGGACACGGGCGATCGTCGAAACGTTCCTCGCCTTGCTGGCTGTGAAACGATCACGGGGCCGTAGAAAAATGGACCTGGCTTGCTGGGGTTGGGATGAGTCGCTAAGATCATAAGACTGTCAAGAAAAATGTGCGTGAACAGTTTTACTAGAAGTTATGGAATACAGATTTCATAACAATGAAAATGCAGCGTATTATGTATATGCATTCGTAGATAAGTTGTGAGGACAACCACTGTTGTAGATGAACTGCACTCTGTATCTGTGATGAACTCTCTGGTTTTAATACAGTGACCAGTATCTTGTGATTAGAGTAGCGGTTTTAGACTATATTTTGATTCTGTATACATCCAGCTGTATCTGCCTGAGTTTCCAGGTGAGAAAACGATTGCGAAAATTTTGCAGCAAGATAGTCAATAAATCTGTGCTACTGCTACGGTCGTAGGTGACTGTCATCTCTCTGTTACGAGTGAGATCGCGGGAAAGGAACACCGGCACGCGTTGTCGAACGTACCCTTATGGGCGAAACAGGAGGAACGTAATGGGAAATTCAGGGGAGGTGTAAAAACCTTCCTTGGTGACAAATCCATTGGTCGTATTCTGTAGAATTTTCAATTATCGCTTAAATAAAATATCGCTCGACGAAGACGATAAAAACGAAAAACGGGACGGTAGGATATGACGTAAAACCGCCATTACGGTACCTCTAACTGAATTGTACACACCTGAACGATGCTCTTATACGATCGCACCCTGGGAGAAAAAAAAAAACAAAATGACTTGCGCAGCTCGTGAAAATTACCGAGGCGGATTGAAGGCATAGGACAAGTAAGAAATGACTAGGATAAATTATATTTGACTCCATGGTAGAATAGAGAAAAACAATGTTTCATTTCCAAGGTAAGAAAACCTATGTATATTTATTAAATTTATTCACTGTTCCAATTGTTGCACTCCATAAAATCTATTTATTACCTCGATACGGTTACCACGACATTTAACAACGAGTAACAAAACGCAAACCTTCAGCCCTCGTAATACTATTTTTATTAGTTACACTGAATGTGTAATATGTGTATATTATCGTACATTTCTTACATATCGGGGAAACCATTAATATCGATATACCCCTATAGGTAAAGGCATATAAAAGTGGTGACTATTAAACAAGTATTTTAATTTCCATTCGTGTCACATGTATTTAATCATCAAATTCTATGTACGTGTCTACTACATATAAATTATATCTACACAATACATTTCGCCTTTACAGCACTGCAGCATTGAGATCTATGCACGAAAGAAATAAGGACTGCGCTCCTAGGTATTCTTCGTTTTTCACTATAACCGGTCAGGCTGGAACGGACAACGTTGAAGTTTTTAATATTCCCCGTAAACAGGCAGCATCTACCTCTGGGACGAACTTTGAATTAGCAGAGACATATTCATACGAGGAGTTTGCATCGAGGGTCGTTCCTCCGAGGGCACTCCGTCATCTCACTGCTTCTCGCTCACCTCGTGCCTTCCCCGCACTGTCCCATGGATGTCCTTAGGGAGAGACTGCTCATTAATTAAGTCTTTTTGCAGACTGACCCGCACAAGTGGCAGCGAAAGCTTAAAAAGCCACCGTACCTCTATCACCTACACGAGACTGCCTCATCTTCGCTTGTTCGCCGATACTCGACAATGTTATGTGACTCGTATTTATTTTATTCTTCGTCGAGCTTTCACCCCTCAAACGTCTTTTAATACATACGTCTTAAATATACATATAAAAACTACGTTGTAAATTGTTGTAGGTGATAGTGGTAGATATAAGGAAATAGTGATAGAGATAGATATAAGTAAATTTTATTAAATATATTAGGTTAATATTAAGTTGTACATTAAGTGGAGCGATTATAATAGCAATTCATTATTTTTTCTCAATGCAATCAGGTTTCAAATATTTGCCATTTTAAACAATATTGAAGGGTGGTACACAAAGTCTATGATTTTCACGACCTGATTGTGCAAGACGCATTTGTAGTGAGGCCGCTGTTGAACGTTTGAAACTTTGAAGAGGCCTGTACGACCGTGCCGTGTCGCAGAATGGTCACAAGTGAGTTTCCTCGGCGTGTTAGCGGCAAATTGTTAAGGGATAGGGAATACTACGTACGCGAACATGACATCTGAGCCATGCTGGAACTATGGGATTGTACATATTGTCTTCACTCACATATGCAAATAAGTTCCAGACCAGTCCAAGCATCCCTGAAGGTGTGAAATGAAACAAGAACAAGTGATTCTGAATACAGTACCATTCAGCATTCAGACTACCTGGATTGTAGATGATACGAATTTGTTTATAATCGAGTCCGTTCTTATTTATCACTTTTATTTGTACCACACTTTGAGTAATGGAAGTGGGAAGTTGTACTAAAAAGTATGTTTATAATAAAAAAACATTCACATTGAAGTGTATAATACCTACTACGCAAACGAAGCTAAAAGCAAATGGACAAAAATTTACTATAATATTTAAGGATGCCTTCACTTGTAACTTAAATTCTAATAAAACACAATTACATTACATTAACCTATGAACACCTCAATTTCAATTTTTTGTATTTAAAAGATCATAGAAAAATTTGTTGCAATCATATATCTCATTGTCTACACTAGTCCGTGGTTATTTTTGTCTCAACTCTCTTCATGCATAAACAAATTTTTTAATTCAAAATCGATACAGCTGAAAACTATGCGCATTCCAAAACCATTCTCTCTTGTATTATAGACACGAACGAAACATCGTATTTATATTATTATTTTTTGGTTATATCGATGAAATATTATTACAGAACTTTTTCAACGTGTCCAGACTTGCGGCAATTGACGAAGAGATGTCGAGGAGGGGAACGTTTTCGACCGCGAGATAGCCTTCACCCTCTCTCACTATCGCCACGGCCCAAACGAAACAAACAATATGTTAGCAACCCCCGACGATATTTCGAATTTGAATTTAAATAACTTGGCAGGATCGGCTCTGGGACTCTGGGACCACGCACGAGTATTCCTTCTCTCGTTTCTCGTTTTCCCTCTCTCTCGACCTCCCTCGTTCTTCAGCGTTTCACCTCTTTTTCTCGTTTCCCTGATCTCTCTTCCGTACGTGCCGCGATATTTGCCTCCGACACATGCCTCTATGGGTAAATCCTGACTTATAAGGTCGTTAGTCCTTGCAGCCTCAACCACCGCGTGTGAGAAGCCCCGGTTGGCGGGGTACTTGGACAATGACCGTCTGTTAATTTTTAATTGATCTAATATTTATAATATCGTCCAGTTTCGGAGACCTGGCCAGATTTCCCTTGGTGACCGGAGTCACGGCGCCTCGGTTATATTGAAAAATATCGAGCCGTTGAAATGTTTGCACGTCCTTTACCTGTTTTTTTTTTGCTCTCTTATGTTCTTTCTCCATGGAGTTTTTCTACCCACCGAATCCCAAGCGCAGCTTGATTAAAGTTTACTCTCGGCGAGTTGGCAAATACGTCAACTAAGATAGTTTCGCCCCATACTGACGCAATAACTTCCCCGCGAATTGACTAATTTAAGGCGTCGACGTAATGATAAACCTCTGTTCCCGTATAGATGTAAAATATTTACGCAGGAACATCGTACACGTCAATAATGTTCTTCACGTTGCAATTCCCCTCTCGAGATGGAGAAAATTGCAATTGTATTATACATACAGGAGCTTGAAAATACTTGGAACATATTTTCCAAGCAGGTTTCAACTTGGATGAAGGCAGGTATGTTGTACCAATCTTTCAGCGCTGGTTTTTATTTAATAGTAAGATTGCGGAGCACGTAAAATATTGCAGTTTCATTGAAAGCAATACCTTTGTATTTCGTTTGACGTTGATATTAATTGACAAAGGTATAACAAGCAACGCATCTTAATTTGTCTTAGAATAAAAATTCGAAAAATGCCTCATATTTAAATTTCGTTAAATCTGTACTTCTAGAAACTTAGTCAATAATACACGTGTCTCTACTATCTACGGCGAAATCAGTCTTCCTTTCAAAATAGAATAATTTAAATGGCACGTAAAGACGGCGCGGAAAAGTCATGGAAAATGAAATAGATAGTATTTAGTGAGATTACACAGTCCATTTGCAGCAATAGACTTTAGAACCTTCACATACAGACGAACTACCTGTTCAATGCTTACATTGTCCTTAATACTAGCGATGTACAAAGTGTCTCAGGTAGAACCGGCCCAGTTCATTGTGCGTACCGCGACGAAGTAATCCTTTTGAAACAGTCACTACACGCTTCGAGCAGAAAACAATAGATCATCGTTTAAGGCGGGCTTTACGTGGAACACTGTATTGTGCTTCGTTGCGTAAAAAGAAAATGTATTACTACAAAGAGGCTTCTTCAAAGAAGAATTGTCTTTAACGTACAGGTACAGAACATCCATGGTAAACGATCTTAATATAATATCGGATGTTCCAAAAGGTATCTAGAAACCAGTGAAATGTTATGTTGCAGTTAACGGGACTTTTTAAATCCAATCATTTCAACAGAAACCGCGAAGAAAAAACTTCGACTGACTCGTCGTCAGTGCAATCCGCTATGGGGTGCCAAGATTATCCGGTTGATGCACAACAGTGGAAGGCTCGTGTATTATTCCCACAACGAGATGGATCCGTCTTCGGGCAAGTGGCACAGCAGTAAGGACCAGTCGAGCAGGCTGTCGCCACGTCGAGCACCGAGTGACAACGTTAATATTTGAGAATCCGCTTATCGCGTGCTTAATATGCAAGGGTTAATATGAAGGCGCCCCCCAGGAGTCGTAAGGTGGTAGCACACGTATGCCGGCTACGTCCATGCTACCCTTTACCCGCGAGTAACCCAGGGCTAACACTCGCTGCATATTTCATATTTATATTAACCTGATTAAGACGTGTCGCCCGCAGCTTAATGCAGATATGTGGAGTTTGTTTCTGAACTGGCATTCATTTTAATGGAATTTGTAATTAAATGAGCTATGCCCGCGCCTCTTTCTGTCTTACTCGAGTACCGGAACACGGCCCACCTCTTATGGTGCGACGTTTTCAATGTTCTATTCGTTCGATGCTGAAATAACCCGATTCACCTGCCGGCGATGAAGCACAGTGGGTCAACATTTCTTGGCCAGGTAACTGAACACACTGTTCATTATTTTGTTGTTATCCTCCATACGTCATGCATTAAAAGTAGCCGTTTGATTGTCATAACAGAACACGCTGCGGTTCGTTCAAGGTATTCTGTTGAATTTCTTGGTTGACGATACATAACGAGTGTCGCTGATAATGAATTCCGTTTGGTACGTGTACACCGAGCGGTTCATGAATATTGCAGACTAGAGTGCACAGTATTATTCGGTTACGAGGCGTGATTAGCGTCTCCGTCAACTCACATCAAACTTTCCCGATTAATCAACCTGGCCTGCCCCTACGGTGCTACCCGCGCGTACCTACCTTCTCTGTCTTCCTTTCGGTTTCCAATCCCCTCCCCCTGTTTCTCCTACCAGTTTGCAGCCTTCCCTTTCGCGGTGGTGACGATGCGACCGTAATGTAAACTAATTAAACTGGAGGCCAAGCACTAATGTGTCCATTATGTCGTCCTGCCCTCGGCCAAGCTTCGCACCGGACCCTCAGCCCCTGCTCTTGTCTTTACTCCTTTGCCATCTCTCGCGGTTCGTTCACTCTCTGACCCTGATCCAACCGCAACGTGCTGGGATCGTTAAATGTCGCAACCAACGCCGTCTTAACCCCGGCTGCTTTGCTTGATCAACATCGAAGCCAGTTGCACGGTGGCTGATTTTACTTACGAAACGGACCTCCTGTGCCGCCTCACGGGTAGTAAGGTTTAATTGTTATTGAAAATTGTAATAAAGGAAACGATATTTATTTGTTATTGAGAGATATTAGTGCAATTATACATTGTCTGAATTAATAGTCGACTCTGATGTGAGAAATGACGAGAAAAGTCGTAAGGCATGTGGTTGAATGTGGTTTTTAATTGCCATACGACGACACCTTTATTGTGGAAAACCAGAGGTGAAATAAATAATTGGAATATGAGCAAGAGGATAGAATATTCGATGAACGTTGTTTGTACACTGGTCAATTATGACAGTGACAACTTGTCAACCTAGTTTCCCTGTTTGAAGAAGGAAATTACTTAACTTGTTTACTCCGTAAAGGACGAAACTTTCCGTCATCTTCCAAAGATCAGGCAACCCTGAAGTTTCTGCACGTACATTTTCAACTACGACGCGAAGTAAAAGTTGGAAACTTTCTCCAAAAAATTAATAAATAAATACTTAATTCTTGTATCACTTCGGGGAACCAGCATAGAAAACATTCTTGTCGCTGAACTTTCTCCGAAATTACGCAATTCTCTGACTGTTGAATATCTTAAGAGAAGAATACCTACCATGAATTTCTATTAATTTATCATTCATAAATAAAACATTCAATTTTCCGCTATTCGAATATAGAAAACAGATTTTCACTTTTCACTCCATTCATTCCAACAAAGCTTTATATAAAATTCATGTGGATTTGATCTTGTGCAGTTTGCTTCTTTTTCCCTGAAACATAGTTTACTTAAGTACCTAAGTCAACAAATTGGTGAACAATTTCGTATTGAGTTTCTGCCGGCCCCCAGTATCGACGAAGGGGATAAAGGGCTTCGTCAAAATAATTAAGTGCATCGTGCGCAATTCTTTCTTCTCCCCGAAAAAATATCCATCAACCCTTAGCTGCGCGTAGCCCCAAGTACCAGCGAGGGGGCGCGACTATCAATTATTAACACCTCCATCTGTTGGTACATCTTTCCTGAGCCCTCTACTCGTAGAATGTTACGCAACGAGTCACTACCATATATCATATTAGATGTTTCAGTGGACCTCGTACTAAATGCATTCCCCGATTTTCTGTCTTGGATATGAACAGACGTGCCGTTTGAAAATAATTTTGTCAAAACTTGTTCTTTATTAGAGTGGTCTGATAAATTTAAGCGGAAAATAGAACGGCAAACTTGTTTGGGAAATTCGTCAAAATTTTCCTACGTAATATCGTGTATTGGAAACGATGCCCTTGGTTTGTCAAGTAAATTTTCCTCGACGGACCAGTCCCTTTGTATCACCGTTTAGAAGTGTTTTATGCGATGGAGAATGCAGCACGGTGTTTTAATCAAGTGGCATAGCATATTGCGCCCTGAGCTAAAAGCGACTGTACACCGCCCGCTCCACAGGGGTTCCTCTTACAAATTGCTACCTATCGCGCCCCCCGCAGTTATGTCAACGATACGTCATGACACCCTGAATGCGTTGTTGGCGAGTCAGACGTTAGACATTATTGTACGATTGTACCTATCATAAGTGTATATTGTTGCACTTATTTATTCAAACAACAATCTTTTTTATTTGGTGAGTTGAGGAATTAACAGAATTTTTAAGCGTCTCCAGTGTGATTGTCTCTTTAAATTGATCGTTTGTACGACGAGACTGCAAAGCTGTCGATGTCCATGAAGGATTTTTAGTCATTCGAGTAGGCCTTTATTATTATTTATCATCCACATTAAATACGTGGGCTGATTTGTGATAAATATATTTGTAAATATTATGTCTTACAGTAATATGGATTGCCTGTTTCTTTTTTAATACTTCATCGTACTGCTGCTTTTAATTATTGAAATGTATTCTAAGCAAGATTTATTTATCAAATATATGTATTTACCCCACATTTATACACTTTGACGTGATATTACATTATTGACAAACCTTTTGCAGAAACGCGTCAAACGATATGCGAATTGGCGAAGACACTAACCTTTTATCCGATTTTGTCAATGCCCTGAAACGAGAAACACCAAATCGATATGAAGGATCGTAAAAGACGACAGTCATTACATTTTTATGCGCCAACTGTCGCAGCACAGCAGGTTGTGTTTATAGGCGTAAAACAATTTTCAGCATAGAAAATCACGCGTTATAGTTTCGTATTATAGCATAACGGCGTGCTATTCACCGGGGTTCATGGGGCTAGCATAGCATTCGTTACGGGGGTATTCATAAACCATCATAACTTTACTCGCGTGTGTTACGGGACGTCCCTTCTATCTCCATTCGGAATACACTCAGCTAACCTTTCGCTGCAAATGAGTCATTAGAACTTTCCAAACTTTGCGCACAGTTATTACATAACTACTTTAACCATAATGCCCCGAATCGAGATCAGCTTTAATTAATTTCAATATTTCATTATTTTAAGTGAACAAATTATCGTTTGAAAGAACTGTATTGGAATTTAAAAAATCAGAAATTCCAAGCGTTATGGAGCCTCTTTGTAAGCATTTGGTTTTCTTACTTTCAATGATGAAGGCATAATGCGATCTTTCACGTCGTTTCTTATTTCACTTTGCTCCATTTACAGATCGAACACAAAATTAGTATCCTTTTATCCAATTACTACCTATACAACAAATATTTAGGCAAATATGTGTATGCCGTTTTTAAACTTAGCTTACTATATTCTTGATATTTGTAATATAAAAGTATCCATTCCATTAACGTAAATCTTTTTTACATTTCTCACTGACAAGCAGGCTCACAATTGTGAGCAGGATTTATCCCCAAGAAATACAATTCTCAAAGCAAATTTGTATTTGTATTTTAGTCAATTTGTATTTGACTTTCTTTGTCAAAAAGAAACTCTTCGTCAAACATAAATTATCCCAGCGCATCTAACAACTTTAACACCTCCACGCAGCTCGTGAAATGACTTAAGCTTGCGAAACGCTTTCGAATTTCTTCGCACGAATTTAATTCGATTCTGGCGCCGATGAACGTACGTACGTACGTGCACCAGTCTGGGCATAACCACTATTCCGACTCTTGTACACGTCCTGAACGATAGTTTACCAGAGATACGGACTAGTCCTTCAGGGCTCGCAAACCCAACGGCTGGCCACGGCGCCCACGGGAGAAACCCCGGCAACTATCCTCGAACAGAGCATCAGAGGAACTTCCGAATCCCGCGAACTGCAACTACGGCAGTTAGCCACGTCGCTGTTTTTGATAAGGATATTAATAAAGTTTAACGCCGATACCAGCACGATGATAGCAGGAATAACGTAACCGTGCTGTTGTGCACGCCAATCTATCTGATTCATACGACCTTCGATTCTTGATACCGATCCGAGAATATCACTTCTCTCATTATGTCAAATAGTTGTAATAGCAAATGGAAGTTAAAGTACTGCATGTTTAAAAATTGTATCAATTACACTTGCTTATAATTTGCACTGCGACTCCAGCCGCTTTGTTCTATGGTACAAGTAATAAATGAAATATATCGTTCCCCTTATGCCAAAACTATGTCTGTCCAAATGTTTTAGTTAATGAAGCTGAATGTGCTTCTTAAAACAAATAGAATTTTTCAAATAGAATTTAAATCCAGAGTAAAAAAAACTATTGTCTGTAAATTTCAAGATTGTTTATCGTCAGAACGATCCAATAACACTTTGAATTCGACTGTGAATTTCCGTAATTTATTAAATAAAATAGCATACTCAAGACACTGTCAGAAGTGTTACACGAAGACACGACGGGGTGAAACTATGGAACTGCTGATTTAATTGAAATCCTTTTGAACGAAACATACATGGTATATGATGACGCGTCGTTCCATTAAACTTCCCAATCTTTACCGAGTTTCGCAAAACAAATCTCAGTTTTGCGGTGACAACGAATTGTTCCGTCGCCGTGAAAAGGTGACCGCTCCTCCACCCCTTCCGCCTCGATACTCAGGTTGTACAGCTTTCAGCAGAGTCGGCAACAGGAGTTCCTGAAGTCGCGACGAAGGCACGAAGCCAGCTAGTGGCCCCCATAGGGGCTGTGCACTGACTTTCGCCCCTATCTACCCTAAACCACGCTCTCTAGAAGCTTCTCCTCGCCCTCCAACAAGTAGATCGCTGGTGGCTTGGACCCGACTTCTGAAGACGGCTCTTCTCCACCCCCTTTTCTGCCTCTTACCCTGTGATTCGCTTAATATCTGTGATACGGCTGATGCCTTCTGGCGTTTTTAATTCTTGTTTATACACACATGTCGTTGGCGATAACTCACACGAAACACCATACCTGATAAAGAATATCTCCCATCTGGAATGGTAACTTCTTGCTGCTTTCAGGAAATATATTCGACACATTTCTTTGGCAATATCTGTAACAGTGTTCAGTGTATTTGAACATAGGGCAGCGTGGAATCCTTGGAATTACTTGAAAAATTTATTTATTTATTTTTTGCGATATCTAATGATTCCAAATTCTTCGTCAGCAGTTACTGTATAAGTACATTTTCTGCTTTATTTCAAATCTTTTACAAACCCTGAGTTTGCCCGTTAAATTTAAGTCATTAACACACCTACGCGTGCTTGTATAATATATCTACATACATAACACATTTTCAGTAATTCATTTCCCTACACTCGAGAGTTTCTACTATTTTCCAATTTCAAAGCAAATGCAAGAAGCAACGCAAGCGTAGCTACGAACCATTCCGAAAAGAAAGTTTGCTTACCGATGCGAGATTTGCATTTTGAACGAGGTAAATTCACCTGGAGTAGAACGAAACAAAGACACCACTGGGAATGCCAGACGAAGTGTGGGAATAACTGACTGGCGCTCGTAAAACGTCGCCGGGTACTTTAATTGGCAAAATATGCTAAAAGTCAAGATCATGATGAGATTTATTTGTTCACTCTTCCCTCAATTGTTCCAACGTGCCCAGAAATTTATCAAAACCCAGGAGACCACTATTGGAAGCACCAACATTATTGTATCGTTACAAGATACACGTAGATACATTATATTCATGAATGTGTACAAGATTTCTCGATATCAGTATAAGTATAATTTTATGGAATATTAAAAGATAAACTGCAAATAAACTACATGCTTCTAAATTTTATATCGGTTTTCGCAGCAAAAATTTATTATCACGATCAACAATAAATTCCAACTCAATTTTCCACAGCAGTCAGAAAAACATTTCAGAATATAATATATATTTGATATAAATATATTTCGCTGCATCTGACAACTGGTCATCATTGCTTAATTTACCAGAACGACCAACCCCTTCGAATATTTAGTAAAATTCATTATTCCACGAGAGATGAATGGGAAGCATTTATAAGTCTCTTTGTTGAGATAACTTCTATTCTGTTGCAAAGACGACGAGGCTAAAGCGATTTTGTCAAACCTTTGACCCGTTCAAGATCAGAAGAAGGACGATCTCGTGGAAGTAAGTAGGAGGGTTAACGAAAACCAGCGTCCAACCAGCGATTCGTTCCGGTTGTAAATGCTTTGGCAGGCCGTTGATTCAGCGTGAAAACCGCATAAGAAACCACGAGCATACGTTTTCAATGTCTACTTGCACAGTCGTAAAGGTATTAGGAAGCATGATGTTCCGTCATTGTCTGGACAACGCGACATTACTTGCCTGTTTAGGCGGTCAGAATGGTATACCGTTACCAGATTTATGATCGTCGTTCGGATCCTCGCGAGACTCCTTCGAAAGGATCCTCGCCTTTAACCTCAACGTGCTGCCAGCCTACTCGCAGCCCTGCGAAATTTGTTCACTCGCAGGAAACGAGGGAATGGGCGGGTACTGAGGATGCGGGCGGGTTCCCAGGACGTTCAACGAAGGATAATCCGTAGAATAGAGGATCATCCAATTACGGTGCAGGTGACCCGAGCGTCATTTGTATTCATTTCGCCTTCGTCTTACCTCCTTGTTGCCACTAGCTGAGCGTTGCCTACGAAAACGTCTGTCCTCTTCTCTGTGGCAGAATCTCTTACGTTATTTGCCCTTTGGCAGCATCGAGGCGAGAGAGATTATCCGAACGAGTGTTAAACAAAGACTTAGCCGGACTTCAGCGCTGGGCTTTCCCAGGGATTACTCGATCCGCGCCGCTTTAAAGCAATTAATTTGAACCCAGTTGCTTTGACCACACCGTCTCTAATCCTATCTATGAATGAAGGGTAGTGGGGCGAGCGGTCATAAATCTGTTGTTTCGTATCGTTGCACGTGGATTTTAAACAGATTTGTGTGGATTATTTACGATGGACTTGTCCAAGGCATTGGTAGAAAAATTCCGTCGATGTTGACTTCTTATCGGTGTACATTTTGTTTGCTACAGGAATAGCGGCTCGATGGACAATTACGTACAATTTTTATGGTAATTATTGATAAGGTATCCAAGGTGAAATTTTACTCTCAACAAGTTTTACGTGACAGTATATACTAATACAATATTTTTGCATAGTTAATGTTATCTGGAAATAAAACCAGCAGATTCTGTTGCGTCTTGTGCAAAGTTTGTTAACATTCCTGCGGAAATTCAATTCTGGGACGAAATAAACTACCTTGGAAGGGTTAAAGCAGTACATAAAAATATCTACTACATTCTTTTAATTGCAAATTTAGTGTACTTCGCATTCAAACACATTTATTCTTATTATACTGTGTAAACCAAACGTAAAAAGAGATTCACGTCTTACTTGCAAATTCGACAAATTTCAAAACAATCGATTCAACGGCACTTCCATACAGTACCAATCATTGACAGACTTACTGAATTACCCGATGAGATAACAATAGCGTACGCTATCGATCACAAACGTAATAGGAAGTGCACATATGACGAGGTCTTCACGGCTCGTTGCTCGTCGAAGTGAAGCCCAGAAGCACGTTTATAATGGAGAGAGCATGCACTTGTCCGATCTGCTGCGGTCTAAAATCTGACGCTCCCTCCGGATACCGACGGCACCCTCGTTGATGTCCTCGTTTCCCCTCAAAGTGGATATACTGTATCTCTACATTTAGCAAGTTTGAACGATAGCCGCGTTTTAAAAAGACTGAGAGGGATGTACCAAAGGGAGGGGGAGACAACGGCGATACGATGACCGCATCTGTTTGCAATTGAAACAAGTGGCTCGATCCTTTTTCGGTTTTATTCATTTATTGGCCAGTGTTCGAGCAACTTGTAACGAAACCTACTTCGATGGCCCTTCGATCATAATTGACCTGTTTAATAAAGGGTATACACTAGGTATACTTATTACATCGGCAGGAGTAATACAATTAACAGAGATCTTGAACTCTTATTGAGCGTAGATTGTCAGAAGGTTTCTTTGGAAGTGCGTAAATTCTTGAAAACAAATTTCGATTCATTTATTCGACTGATTTCAGTTTTGCAAATTAATACACTACTGACATGTCTTGTTTATTCCACGATGGTGCTCATGTTTCCAACACTGCTACGGTAATTCTATTATAACTTATATTAATGTCGTGTACATTATTATAAAATTGAATCCCTGAGGTAGATCATACTTTTTCCATGCAGATATTATAATTGATCCTACAATTAATAATTCAATTAAATGCGCATTATTATTCTGTTTCGCTAAGATATAACTTTTTCCCAACTTTTCTTAATCTCTGTACAAAATATTTAAAATACGTCATATTGTGTGCGTTATATACGAATTTCATTATAAAAGAATACCTGATAAAATGGGGAATGGAAATAATCGTTACACTTCGAGGGAACAAAAGATCGTGAACGAGTAATATCTTGAGGACATTCACTTTATGGACAAGTGTCGACAGTCGCTTTCATACCGGTAAGTAGAGATGATGTTTCAATAAGAGGCGGCAGTTAGGCGGCTCTAACGTGCATTTTGGCCGCAGGGCATTGTCATTCCCATATCTGAACGACCGTTGTTTGCAACAGTATCGTAAGTACCTTTCGCAGCATTTCTACATTTATACGGGCATGAAATCAACCCCATACAGTGTTACTTTTGATTATGCCCCGCAGGATACTCTATGGAGTAGTTCGTACGCTGATACGTACCTACCTATAGTATGTTCGTACTGGGTAAACCATTTAAAAATGTTCGTACATTATTTAAAAATTATTATTATTATTTAAAAATATCACTTCAAATATTATTTATTCATTCACTGTGCAACTTATAACGTGTCCTATGAAAATTATTATTCCACTTGTGAAAATTGACAAAATATAAAATGAACGTATAATCGAATTTGTCGAATAATTAAATAATTCCCGGTATAAATTCACTCATGAAAAATCATATGTATCTACCTACACAATTTACTGTCTATCATTGCATACATATATTACGACAATTTTTCTCGACCTTGGATACCAATATCTCCCATTCTTCCTCAGCTACTAGGCTGCATATTTTCTTTAAAGTCAGTAATTTATTGTGGTTGCCTTATTTTCGTCTTTCACACCTCTGAGTCTGTAATTGGATGAGTCTAGGTATTATTTTCGATACGTATGACACTTTTCCTTTAGATACTGTCCTGGTCACTCTACATAACACATTTTACAATTTTCAATGCTTTATTATTTTATCGTTTGATATTTGGCCAGTGTTAAGATAATGAATACACGCATATACATATACATGCTTCTGGATATTGGGAACATAATTCTCGTGCATGAGCTTGAAATGATCGTTCGATCGAATTCTGTAAACCTGACAGGTGTTTGGTCGCAAGCGGAATTGTTATCGACGGACATCTTACGTAAGTGATGGAGAGTTTCATGTCGAACGATCACTAGAGCCGTCAAAGTGGAATGGATGTTATGGTGCACATGCAGCGAAATGGAGTACAGTGCTTTTGTCTCGCATTAGGGGTGAGTCTAGGTGGCGAGACGCCTCGTTGGTCACCAAAGGACGATGCCTTTCTCTCAATCTGTCATAGCGGTCGCGAAAACGTGGTTCTCCACACTACTCGCCTGCCTCTCCTTCGTCTCTGTTTATAGACACCGTCGAAGCAGCGGGTCCGTAATCCAAACAGAGGGTGCCGCATTCACTCACCGTAACCATCCACCATGTGTTCATCTGCCAATAGATAACTACTGTGTACTGCTTTCCAAGCAAATATCATGCCGACACGAACCGCAGATTTTACTAACCTGCCCTTTACCTTTAACAAGCACAATAAACACGGCGCAGAACGCAATCAAAGATTGTTTGCTATGTGCAAGACTGTTCAGAAGGGTTTTTTTTTGTAGCACAAACGATTATCAGAACAATTTAATTTTCTACGCGCAAGAGATAATGTAGACTTTCAATTCACGACTTCAAAGTCACAGGAATTTGTATATCACCGTTGAAATGTATGTTTCAAGTACAATATTAAATAGAACAGCTGCTTTTGAGATTTTTATATTTATAGAGATCAAGCTTGCACAAGCGAAATTAATAGAAATTCTCATTGCACTCATCGGTTTTTTTCCATTTTATAATATTATATTAACCTTCCAGTATACTATCCATACAAGGTTTCGCTATTTAGAAAAACACACATCACGCTCGGTAAACGATAATTAACGACAGCAGTCGAGCAAAAGATCCGCGTAAACCTACCGATCTCTCACCCTTTGACTACAATTCTGTGCGATGATGTAATACTAATCGTTGCCGACTTCTTTCTGACGTGGAAGCCCAGTTGATCCCCGTAATTAGGTAGCATGACTTACCATTATTGGCAGGCTGGGAAATTCGTCATACCTTGACGGAAAGCCCTGGCGCGGTATCTCAAGTTACCGTGGGGTTGGTCGAATCAGAGGAGGATGATTCACGTATTGGTACTGACGTACTCGCAGCGTGCCAGCGCGTTTGTGATGTCAGTTCGATGGAACATAAATCCTGCGTTAGTTGAGGCAGGAGACTTGAAGCGGGCTACCGCGACGCGGTACCATGTGTTCCGATAAAGAGCATCTGTACACGAACACGCAAGAAGAGAATTCCTGCTCTCTTGTTTCCATCGCGTGTCACCCCTTTCGGGAACCCCCTTCTTTCGAACCCCAGCACGGCCTCAACCACAGCGCTAATTCACGGTCAGTGACATCTCGTTGCCTTCATAACAAGTACTATTGTCCTGGAGAACTCGATCGAACGGCGTCGTGCCACCCTCGAGTGGAACGCCGCTTGTCCGAAATGGTACCTGGCGGAAGAAATGCTCAGTGAGCAATTTTTCAAATCGTCCGTGCTGCACGGTATAATTGTTTGTTTGAAAACACCCGCCGTACGAACGCCGCTCTTTAAACTTTCACTCAACAGAATGGACTCCTGTTCGCAGATGTCATTAATCATTCTCGTTCCTTTGCGATGCAGTATGATTGTAAATTTGCATTAAAGTAAAATCATTTTAAATAGACCATAGTATGTTTTCGACATTGTTCATATCAGTTATTGTTAGTGCAGGAACAATATAAGTTAAAAGCGTTGAAATGGAAATATCGTGCTCTACCATTATGAATAAAAATGGACGTTATCATCTCTAAAGATATACATTTTTCATAGTGACAGAAAAAACATGCCATTGTCATTAATTTAAAAAAAAAGATAAACTCTTTCAATTACCTACAACATATAGATATCCCCGTCATACTTTAAATATTTTCTTTCCACACATATTTAAATTAACCTCACGCCTTTTGCAAATATATTTCCAAATGCATACGCAATCAATATTTGCATAACCAATGTGACTCGCATACCACAGGTTCATATAACGCATACCGTATCCTCCGTGCTATACAAGGGTCTCCTGTAGACGACTAAAGAAGTCAACAAAGCGATGAAAAACAGAGATACGAAACATGCAATAAGTCCAAATAAATAAAATGTGTCATCATTAATCTCCTACAGAAGTACGTATGCATACGTGCACGTACATTTCCCAATGCAAATTCGTGGCCAAGGTGCGAACGAACTGAGCGTTTCGCAATAAACAGGCATAATTGGTCGCGCATCGCTCGAACAGATACAAGCAAACACCATCGATGCCCACCCCCGTCGATACTGGCGGTGGTTCCCTGTGTTCGTAACTTGTTATGAAATGCAAGCACGTTGGTATTCGCGCACACTTTCTCGCTCTCTTTCTCTCTATCCCGTCATTTCTCTCGCCGTCGCGTTGTGAAACCGGCGTTCTCCTCTTCCGGCACCAGCTCTCGCTATCCTGTATGCAAAGCAAATGTATCATATCACACTGGCCCCCAGGGCTGCATTACAAGCCCGATCATAGTATGTTTCCGACCGTATTAATACGGCCGTAAAAATGCAACCTCTATTTCGCGATTCGGCCGAACTAAACTGCCGGCTAATTCCATTTGCCGCCGCCGCCGAGAGCAGAGCAGCGCTGCGCGATTCCCGTTTTTGTGCTGCACGCGTGTCGCTCCTCCTTTTGCAATAATTTATACCGCCGGCCCCGGCTATTGAGCGATAAATATTGATGGAAACGTTTAAATTCGCCGGGACGAAAATATGATATCCAAACGAACGGCGACGGTGCGGTATTTTTGTTCGTCAAATAATTAGCATCGATTATGGAACTAAATAACTTGGTCGATCTTTTTGAGAGCCTATGTTTGTGCTTAACGACGGGATCGTCGCGATGCTCAATATTTTATTTGGTACATTAATGAGCAATCCACTGTATCTTTGCCAATTTTTAATTACTTCACGGTCATTCGTTATATAGACATAAGTGTGCCAGCTCTATAGAGCTATATCCACAAAAATGGCCTGGTGTCTTGATCCAACGAAACTGACAATACTGGTGTTTCTATTAAGAAATTGCTGTCGTTGGACTCAAATTTCTAGCATTCCAAACATAAATAACAAACGGATCCCCAGGCGTCCGAGAAGAACGACCCCGTACAAGACGGAGGAACGCGGGAATCTCGACAGGAATGAGACATTCAATGTTTGATACGCAACGGTCTAATAAAAGCAGGGCATCGCGCAGCGCCGTGTCGAAAAACGATTAACTCCCGCTTTTATTTCCGTGGGCATGGCGGCGGTGGATCGTTTTCGTGGCCACGGGCGTACACGCCGGATGAACGAGTAGTCGGGGACCCACGAGTGATAATAAAACCTGAACAATCAAGCGGCACGTGTTAAGACGGGGGTAAGCGGGAAACGAACACCAGGATACAAGAGGATGCGCGGAATACGTAGGCGTCTGACACAGACCCGGGGATCTCGTTGGATGGGCGTACAGGGCGGAGACGATAAAAAGCAACCTTTACGGCGTGACGGAATTACCACTATCCAGCGTCGAACCAGGGCGCTACCTTGGCTCGCCTTCACCCCTGCCCACCTCGATCTCACCCTTATTCCACCGCGTATAATTGCGCCACCAACGAGATCGCCGTTACCGTGGCGTGCACATAATGAGCTTTTCGTTGCTCTCGCAAGATCTCTGATACACTTCACAATGCCGGCCGTGTCGTCTGAAATTCTTTATCCGTCGCGTTATCGTTCCTCGTTCGCGTGATCCGTAAATATTCTCAGCCCTGGGCTTGAATCTGCGACGAACTTAAGGGTGGATCTTTTTTTAGAGACGGATACACACGGTTTGGATGATGAAGTGTCGCTTTCGTTGGGAGGCGATCATTGAAGCGTGTGTAGATGTGTATGATTGAGTGTAAATATTGTAAATGGAAATATCGCGATGCTCTTACAGTTAGTTGGACATCAAATTGGAAAAGATATTGGGGGAACAGCCTAAGCAGAGGTCGGTTATTAGAAATATACAAATTTTCTTCGTAAGTCGTACTAGCAGTTCAATAAATGATAATAATAAATATAATAAATATCTATTCGCCGTAATCATACACAATCATTCAGGTACTACAAATCAATTTAATATCTGCCAAACTGGCCACTCAATTTAGTTCATAAATTACAGCTATACCTTACAAATAATTAACCTTTCCCTATAATACTAATTCTAAGCACACAATAGTCATTCCTACTTGTAAATCCAAAACAAGGTAATCGCAAACTTTTGCTCAACAGCGTGGATGGGCTCGGATATGCTTGAAAGCTACTGGACATTTAAAAAATTAAGTTAACTTAAACGGAAAAGGGGGATGCCGTTCGTAATATTCTCTGCATAACGCTTTCGGTGTGGCGACCAACGTAATAGTGAATTTACAGAGGAAACAAGGAAACAGGGGTGTCCGAATTAAGCGAGCCGTGGAACAAACAGTGGATATTGCACGCAATGTGTCGCGGACGGGACTCAGAATCAGTCCTGTGTAAATACGTTAATGTGCGAAATACACACATCCCACGATGGCTAATATTGCGGGAACGTCGTCAGACAAAACCCTGATGCATTGTCCTTTCGTAGGAGGCGTTACTTTGATTGCCACTGGGAGGGGACCAAGATATTGCACTACTGTCTACCGGTGTAGTTTATGGTGTAAACAATGGTAAACGCTTCCGAATTATTACGCATTTATTAGCCGTGCAAATAATTATTAGCCCACTATTTCTTCATTGCTTTCATGGTTCATTGTCAACACATTGTAAATCAATCCATTCGTACACGTAATCGTCGTCGTTCGTGTCACATTTATTTCTATTCTGGAATATTCGAATATTCGACTTTTTGCTTGCAGCAAAGTTAACAGACTTTCCTCATTATAATCCTGACGATTTTTGAATCGCTTCTTTTTAAAAAACGGCATTGATACGATATGAATAAATAGTCAGAAACACTTTACTGCAAAGAAAAATCGCATCTTCTATAACAGGTGCAGAATCCAAAAAACCGCTATTGCTATAACGAATAAATCGTTTCGAAATATGTTTCTATTAAATAATAAAGTCAGCACAGAAATTCTGTATTATTCACCAGTACGCCCAATACATGACACCATAACATTATTCACATTATCCGAACATTGTTCTCCAACTAATTAAAATATCCGCACAATTAATGCTTTATCTCAATAAACAGGTGTTTTTGCGCAGTACCATTCGCAGCATCGTTGGTGCGTTTCCGCGATATTTGTTTTTCAAAATCTGTAATCAATAAAGCGCGAGCAATCAGCGCTCGACGAGTAAAACACCAAAAAAAAAGAGGGTGAGAGAATATCCGGATAATTATTTTAAACATCGCGAGCGATGGCACGAATCCGCGAAACTCCGCGAATTTCGTTAGGGAGGGGGCACGCAGAGGGGACTGGGTGCGTTTACGCAATTACTCGATATTACTGCTCTGGGCATCGGTAACTCTACTAGCTCTCTACCAATAAACGCATAATCTCGTAATACCATTGATTTTCAATTCGTTATTTGCTCGCCCTCGGTGGGGTTCTCAAATGGAAGAAGTGATGTTGCGCGGTTTAATCGCCCCGTCGATTTCGCGCGTCGGCCAACTAACCGTGTATTTATACACACGAATCATGATAGTTTTGCGAAGCCATTCCGAGTCGCTGCCGCGCTGTAAAATTGCCCGAATTAATGTCGAACGGACGGTGAACAAAGTTTTCGCGGTATCTGGCGCACTTTGAACGAACACATCAAACGGATCGGAAGGCAAACGACTGCGACGGTGCCGAATTAGCCGAATGAGAATCGCGGAACGTTTACCGCGAGTGACTGTTCGATAATTACAACAAAATACGTTAATATCAGCCTGTGTATGAACTGGCGTTCAGGTGACCCTTCGTGGTGCATCGGCCCGTGCGTCGATGCAACAGACCGTTTCAAATAGGTAATGCATGCGATATTAACATTGGCAATTTTTCGTATTAATTAACCGGCATATACGCGGTGGCGTCCAATTAAAGCCGATAAAATGTTCATGCCACCCGGCATAGCGATCCGGAAGAACCTTTTTGGCGTGCACCATTTGATAAATAAAATAGTGCTTGTACACTGTACGCGAGCACACTTACCGTGATATTTTTCCCGATGGTGTCATAAATGTACGCGTGGTCCGGCGATGATAATGAGTTCGCTTACTTTCCATTCCGCAATCATCATTACGCTTTGACGCGTAATTGTATTATATTGCGGTTCGCAAAGATTTTTCGTTTGGTTCCGTGAAGGATTAACCAAAATGTTTCTCTGTTGAATGAGGACAGCAATGAAACCGAACATTCAGGGTAATGAATATTACAATTGTCAATTTATTGCGAGAGACCAGTTTAAAGTGTACAGCGTTGTAATAAAATATTATACTCAATGACTGAAGTGTAAATGATAGTTACACAAATCCTGCGTTATTAAGATATAGGCGTTATTAAATATCAAAATTAATTGGTGTCTTTATTAATGCTGTTTAATGTTTATCTCAATGGTCAATGTTTAATGCTCATGCATTATGCCCATTTACATATACTTCAATTATACAGTGTTTATCTACATGTATAATGATCTACTAAATTTGAATTACTACAACGTGTCAAGGGAATGAAGTTTCGGGGAATGGGTGGGATGTTTGGTTTTACATCGTAGCCTACATTTTCAGCAGGGTGTTGGAGTAACTATGCAAAATTTTAGTCCAGAGTCGTCAAAGGGTTTCGTCAGGTGGAACCAGCCTCCAGGTAACACAGGGGTCAGCCTTTCTACTACACACAACGTAACTTTTAAACCCGTAGTATACATAGTTTCTAAGTAACGAGACTCACAATCAAGAGACACATTACTTAAATTAATTATCTGAACGGCGAGAACAAATTCTTGAAACCTGAGTAGATACAAAAGATTATAACAAGTATCATAGCAAAACGTATAACTCACCCTCACAGTTAATTCTGGAATCTAAAGCTAGCATAATCAATACATTATCATTAACTCTAAGACCTCATAGGATCGCGACCCGATTACAGAAGCTTCTGCTGTACTTAACGCTGAACAGTTGATACAAAGATCGATTCATCGAACGAAGCTGTCCCATTTTTCTTCCGTCGTTAATGATACACAGCAGGAGGGGGACGAGGTATTCCTATATTTCGTCGAGTTTTGCCACGACGATACAAATACCAAATCGATATTCCAACATGAGTTGAACGCCTTTGTTGCCTGACGTCATCGTCCGTCCGTAAGTTTATGCAAAGGGGTGGCAGGACATCGGGTTGGCGAGCAGCGGATACCTACATAGGAGAACAAGATGGCGTCTTCCCATGAGGATTCTCGAACGAGGCCGCAATCCAGCGGATACACGTCCTGCCGACAGCGTTCGAAGCCTCCCCTTATCCCCCTACCTCTTTCTTCCACTGCCTGCCACTCTTCGTCTCCTCTCTTTTCCCTTTTTCTTCGCCGCTTTGTTTTTCGCCGGTCCACCTCCTTCTCGTTTGCTTCTTCTTCTTGTTCGAAATCGTGCGTGGCCTAGCTGCGTTTGGCGATGCCGTGTCTCGTGTCCTTCGCCAACGGGAGAACGCACCGTCGTGAAAATTTCACGAGACACACGCCGACACGCAACAACCGTCTATGAATTAACTACCGAACATCCATAGCGAAGAGTATTGGTTGCTAATCCACTTAAGTTCTTAACGAAAATTCATTTTGGAGGGAGGGGAACGGTGGGACTGAAATATACAGCAGGGTTTCCAGTAGGAATTCGATTAATTTCGCTGCCAACTGTAATACACACTCGTGAACAGGTCAATTGATTCAATGATTCAATTAGTTAACGACCGTTGATTCATTGTTTCAAAAAGTAAGCGTGTAACTGTTGCAATTATTTGCTCGACTTGTCTGAGTTTCTTGTAAAGAAGAAATGACTGGATTTGCTTGCAGGATCACAATTTTTAATTAGCTATTCCTCTGCTATTTTATTATCTGCTGCGAAGGTGTACCATGTTAGTAAACGATGATACGTTTAATAACTGTACTAACTGTACGTTACCACTTGTGTTCCCGATAGGAACGGATTCTCCGGAGTAAATTTTATATTGTACCATACACAGGTTACGAAAGTAGCTGACGACGCTTCAAAGGGCAGGTCCATAGAGTAAGTTACAGTTTCGGTAATCTTTGGCGTACGCAGAGAAGTCGGAGCGTGTCCCTACGGCCCTCGTGGGTGTCCTATCTTCGACTGGCGCGTTCTCCACCCCCGGAACACCGTATCGCCTCTCTCCGGAACGATTTCTCGACCTGGATGCATCGTTACACTTTGGCTAACTAGCCGAATTCCCCGCGTTCATCCCCAAAACGATCGGCTAACGACTCGACGCACCAGCACTTCCGCCCCTCGACGAACCTCCAATGAAATCGCCAATGTACAGGGTCAGTGGTAATTCGTAGTACTTAGTGGCGATGTCGATTGCTATCCCGCAGATAGCACGGGACGTACATATTGTCATTTCGCAAACGAGTATTACGGTCAAATAGGTAGTTGATTCACAAAAAAAATTAATTCGTTTTTCGTATGAATTAAGTGAAACGTGGGGTGTCAGGCGATTGAGATATCAAATGACTGTTTTCTGTATCCAGACGTGTGGTCAGAAATATGTTTAATGGAATTAAAGACAAATTAATTCACAGGTTCCCTGGATAGATCTTCCTGACCACTGGAATATATTCGTATATAACTTCACAGTTTGATAAACATTCAAGTTAATACTGCAGAGATATTCCTGCGCTAAGAAATTCGTAGATTTCGCCTAAATAAAAATTTAACTTAAAATATATTTAGCCGTACAGTTTAAGCAACCATCCCCTGTACATTATTTGAATGAAAATTAAATTTAAATTGCCATAGTATTCTTTGTTTACAACATCATTCGACGTTTCCTTCAAATCGAACAAAATATCTCTTCATTACTGCACTGCTCGTACTAATTTGTATCAATTGAAGTATTTAAAAAAACGATCCCTTCCTTCTATCAGCTTTTATCTCGCTTGTATGATAAACAGGAACTCGTGGCAATCTGTTTTCTGAATATGATAAAAGAGAGGATCATAAATGAGATCTTACAGAGATGGGGAAGTGAAAGAAATCTGTCGCATTATAGGTATTGAATGAAAATGGAAAAGCCATAACTGTGGTTCAGCTGGTACCATCCACATATACATAATACGTCATATGGATCGTAGAATGGTCAGCGACGTATCGAGTGACCGTACCAGCTTATCACTAATTCACGGAAACGTAGATCCCTGGATATAAAAATAATTTGGTTTATGGAAACAGACGCGTCCTCGATCCTAGTAGGAGGGTCTTACTTGCGGTTGTGGTTCTATGCCCGTGGATCTGTGCGGAATAAATCATGAACTACTTTCTCCAACTTCCACAAAATGTATAAGAAATTCGTTCTCTACCATTAAATATCCTATCCAACGCAAATTCCTTCTGCTTAACTCAGAAATCGATTTCGCTTACGTTTGGTTGTAATTTATTTCTCATTGCCAATAGTAATGTAGCAGTAAGAAGAGTTTATGTGCATTTATTTGACAGTAGAAAGAAGAAAGACACCGTTACGTGAATTTGTTTATTTAGCAGAATTATGAAAACTCATGCTTGAATACAAAGTATAATCGAATTATTCTGGACACACAAATTTTGGAAACTTTCTCACAGACTTGAATCTAACCGTGCATTAGTTTTTATCCAAAGAGGACTGCCAACCCGTTTCTCGACTAAAAATTGAAAAATTTCATCCGTCACGAAAGTGTCGCACGAATCTTAAGCTGCTACTTACTCACTCTTCTACGACAATTTTAAATCGGATCGCGCCGGCAGCTTATTTTCTGGAAGGACAGATAAACCGAGTCTGTTCGAGGCTGTTATCGGTGCAAAGGTAAACCCCAAAGGGCTAGGAACAAAAACGCAATGGCTAATGACGTTGACACGGCAACCTGTTGTCCAGCCCTTTTGAATGGGAGCACACAAGCAGGATAGCCGTGCTAATAAATGGTCCCGTCCGGCGGCGCATCTGCGTAGGAAAAACTTTAGCCGAAAAACTTGAGCACCCCTTAGGGGGTATTGCGCGCCCCCGCGTACTCCCCTCTGGAACAGAGGTCGGTATTATCATTATAATCGTGCACCGATGCGCTGATCAGCCGTATTGTCATACCAAATGCTGAACTTCCAACTAGAAGAGTACGTGCAACAACGACCACCACATTGTATATTTACCGTCGTTTTTTTCCTATATGAAATTCTACGCCTGAAGGGATATAGGACAATATCTCTATATACATATATTTTACAAAAGCTGCGCTATATTTCAGACACTTTCCAATCGAATATTATATTGTCGTATATTGTTTTCAATTATAAGCATAATGAAATCGTGAAGGAAAGGTTGTATTGTTAATATAAACTATTAAAATTGACGGGTCTTTATTTCTATTTGCTATTTGACTTATTAGCTTAAATATAATTTCGAATTTGTTTAAGAAGCTGAATTTCAATTGCCATAAGGACCAAATATACAGCACAAAAATATAATTTATCGAATTCCATTACAGTAAAGATATTGTAAGGAAAGAAATCTGTTACCACCTTTCTACTTATTTTGCCGACACGTTGAACGCGGACATAGTTGCCATAAAACCAACCAATCCGTCCCCGAATATCGTTGACCGAATGCTCTCGGAAAAAAACCGAACTCCTAAATACTCTGAACGACCGACTGATCGATGGCCCTCGGTGTCGCAGCGAAGACAAAAATAATCACGCATCCACTTCACGAATCGCGCGTACAAGTGCAAACAAACTCCGTCATAGAATTCTGGACAGTTCTCCAGCACGCACATGTTCCGAATTCGTGAGCCCGAGGGCTGCCACCCCGCATAAGCATCACATATGTCAGGACATCTTTGGCAGGACCCCCTGCTGCCTTGGCGGGATACACCAGTCAACGTTGCTATATCTGGCGCATCATGCTGCCAGTGTTCACCTATGGATGGTACATATTACAGAGGGGCAAATGTGGTTCACTCGTGGGACACGCCTTCGTTGGATTTCAAAGAACCCGACCCCGCATCGCACGCGAAATTCGCGCCGTCACTGGAAAAGCACGGGCAAGTGCACGCATTATCGTTCTTAACCATGGCACGATAATAGTGATTATGTGTGACCACAGAGGCGTGATTCGTGGATTATTGTGATTGAATTTTGTTTGTTCAAGGAAGCGTCTTGCGCCAACGATCTTGTTGAAACGATGAATTTAGTATCGTGTCTATTGTTTCTGTTCCAGTGGGTATTTCTAAGGTTGAGTTTTAATTCCCTGTCGGGGAGTTTTAGGGACTTGTACATATTTGAATATAGAAATGTGGCAAGAGAGATGGAAGGTTGTAGGTATTAGTTAACTTTGAACTTTCGAATAAACCAACTCTGGAAGTATATAGTAATAAATTGTAATACCCTTGTTACTTCTATCCTACGAATTTAATGATCGAACAATATACAGAAATAATAAGACACAAGTATTCGTGTATTGCCAGGTATTTTATGAAACGCATTGATGAAATTATTCGTGTTACTGTTTGATATTCCTCGAATCGCACTTTTCCGCCATACATTTACGCACGTTTTGGAAAATACTGAAAGATTCTAATCCTACGCTTCAATCGCCAATCGATCACCCGGGTAGAGTGACACTTTGGCGTTTAACTCGACATATGCCGGCGTAAGTTCTGCGCGCAGTAGAACAAACACGGAAACCAGAATCGAAATATTATTATAGCTTAATAATAGGCTTAGGTGGTCTCTATGTTAGACGAAGTAGGGTGCATCGCAACAGCAGCCACAGCAATGCTAAATCGCACGACCCTACCGATTTGTAATTGGATTTGGTCGGTGCGGTGATGTTCATTTGACATCATTGAGACATTTAGCTACGTTGACACCGTTTGCTATTGGATTATCCGCATACTTAAGGAAACTAAACGCGCCATCCCTTCGTTGCCAGTTACCCGAAATCCTGCATTCTCCGCGACAGTTTCTTTGAATAAAGGGGTTACGTATTGCACGCATACGGCGGGGGATGAATGTACGTATTCATAAATTAGGGATGTGGAAATAAAGTGTGCCTGCGTTTTCTATTTTATTAAATACATTCGAATGAACACGTTCTTAATCAAGGTAATTATTCGGGGGCAAAATTTATGTACATTATTTTGCAATTTATAGTAGCGAATTAGTAGCGCTTCTTCACTTTTGGTAAGTAACAGACAATATCGATTTTTTGAACACTTGTATCCTATAGGAGTATGTTCGAGAATACCTATTGTGTGAATTCCATTGGAAATATTTGTAGAAATGACATAGCTACAGCTGTTTACGGTGCACGTAGTAATAGGAGTCGAATCATCAGATGGGTACCTATAACAGCTACAATCTAATTCGAAGAAAATCAAAGTTCTAGGTGTTGCATATCAACCCCAATATTTTAGACAATTCTTTCGATTAATGAAAGCCATGCTAACCCAAACAGATCTACGCAGAAATGCATTGCACCTCAACTGTAACAAGCAAAGCGATGCAAAAGATAAATTTAAACAGTAAAATGAAGCATTCTGTTCAATTGAAAATGAAATAAATCTTTGTGCCATAGAGCGGGCAACGATCGAATTTGGCCGAACAAAACTGCGCGACGCGTATATTAAATTTGTCGTCAACGAACGAAGCGGTTTTTTTCCACGGATCAAAGAATCAAGAAGCAAAAAGTGGCAGCTCCACTTCTAAATGGGCTCTCATACTCTCGACTATTCGCGTCGTTGCCATAAGATGGCAATGTTACAGGCCGTTGGGCAGCCGAGAGGGATCTCATGAATCACGACTCTGGAAGAGGGACGAGCTTTTAAAAAACGAAGAGAATGAAACCGGTTTGGCACGCGCACATCTCGAACGCTTCATAATGACGCCTTGCAGACCCTCATTAGCCTTCATTATCCTACCATGTGTTAAACACTTATCTTGGCTCCTTTTCACAAGGCGCATCTTTCAAGCCTCAGACCGCTCTATCAGCGAACATGTTCAAACGTTCGACCGCAATGTACTGCCGCCAATATCAACACGACGGTCACAATTGTGACACGAGTTCTGCCTTGTGCGACATCTTATTAACACGTTGAGTACCTCGCCAAAATCATATAATTCAGTTTGAGTGGACGACCGGATGGCCCACGCGGTGTTCAATGTGCTAATTTGATTTTTATGCGACAGGTGATTTAAGTGGGCTACGGATATTTGAATCACCATTGGGACCAGGTGTTTCGAGTAGAAAGCCAGATATTTTCAATGGCTTTCAAGTCGGCCGAGTTGTCCATCAATGAGATTAAATGTTCATTAAAGCAATAAATCTATTGCTGTTTCCACCCGTTTGTCAAAGTATTTAGTGATCACTTGGAAAGGTAAAGGCAATTCGCCATTTATGTCGCAGCATTGTATTAATTTCTTCCGGTTTTCCACGGTTACCGTAAGGCGTCAAGATTTCAAGAAGATTCCACGCGTTCGTTGACTGCAGGTAAATGCGAAACGTTCGAAAAAGTATTCCCGGGAAGATCGCGTGGGAGAAAAGGGAAGTCAAATTGCCCGACACAGAACGCATTATCTTTAGTTGATAGAGCCCACACTCTCGCGGCAGTGATTCTCAAGCGTGAATCTTCACGCGGACGAATTTAAACGAGAAATAGGTTTTCGCCGAGATTTCGTGGGCGTTGGGAAACCCTGCCAACCCGATTTCCTTATTTCCCACCTAAACTCACGATTTACCGGGACCGGTCCACCCTAACGCATAAATTTATTCGAACAAATTCTATAATTACATTTCCGGCCGGGGCGTCGCGCCAGCTAAGATTTACGTGGCGCATCCGTCATTCTAAAAGTTTCGTTCGTCTCGATTGGCCGAGCCTCGAGTTTTCCCTGTTTTTAAACAGAATCTTTTTCCAAATCGACGCCGCGTCGATTTAGACACAGAACGATCTATATAAGTTTGATCGACTCTGGACTGAAGATCTGCTCCGTTCGAAATATTATGAATCTCTAATAACATAATGATCGCATCGCAAATGTGTTCCCGCGATTCCGCAATTCATTTCACTGGCTCCAGAAGCAACCACAGGCTCGTACAGGATTTCTCCCCCTTAAAAAAGCTCAGCACTCGCCCTCGTATTAAGGATAGTCGTATACAGCATAGACACCAGCGCACCGTATAATCGGACAATCCGCACGCTTCCATCTGTAGCGGACAACAATGTTCGATTTATCTCCGGGTTGTCGCTGCCAATTAATGGTCTAGAGAACGCTGGATCTTCGAGCAGGTCGTAAGAAATGACGAAAGCAACATCTTCTTTGAACGCTTATTCCTTCGAAGACAAGTGATAACCAGGTGTAGAAAATTACCGAGAACGCTAAACCTGACAAGACAGAGATCAGGTAGACCAGTTGCTAGTCGAGCCTCGCGATGGTCTCCTGAGGGAGAGGCCGTGGATTTCCCCGTACTTGATTACGCCTCGATAAAAACTGGGGCAGGCTAGGTGCGAGTTCGAGGCAGCTTCCACATCAGAGTGAGGTGTTTCTTCGCGATACGTGACGCACCTGCCATTAAATGTCTGCACGTCAAGGAAGCTTCCTTGCCAGACGTCGACGTCTCGCCCGGAAAGGACACCGACTTGCTCCGCCATCCGGCTGTATTTCAGCATACCAACTTGCAAATACTCCGTGGACACGAGTCACTGCCACGATTTTTCTCTCCGCCGGCGATCGACGATTATGCTTTCATTCCCTCCGGTGTTTTGTAGGCGAGTGGAATTTCCTTG